>CP139752.1:0-10000000 GCA_034370585.1 Fragaria x ananassa
GTGCACGTTGTCGCGAAGATTAGAAAGTGACGAGACAATTGAGCGGGCGGCCGCCGCCCTCTGAGAGACGCAAGGCGAGGGTGGAGGATCACCGATAACACGTCCAACGGTAACCTGCAGAACGGTCCATGCCTGGGCCAACCTGTTCCCGAGAAAGTATGGAAAGAAAGGGCCTACTACCGCTCTCAACCCCCGTCGAAGAAAGGGTGCCGGAGAGAACGGGAGTGGAGGCGGCCCTAATAGCCATGGGGGATAGTGTGGTAAACTTGACCACGAAGGCGGATGAAGCAGAAAGAAGGGCGGCACACAACCCGCTCGGCATGGGATTCGAAGAGAGAGGGGACCGTTCACGAGGACCATCACGCAGACCTTGCGTTTTCACGCAACAAAACCTCTTAAATTGAACTACGGGGGCGAATGGGACCCGCATCTCTTCCTTGACAGCTTCAAATCTCATACCAACGCGAAGGGTTACTCGGATTCCACGTGCTGTAATATGTTCCAGGAGACGCTATTGAGTGAGGCGTTGAGCTGGTTCTATGAGCTCCCGGCCAACTCAATAAATTGCTTGAGAAAGCTGGCGAACAGATTTATGAACCATTTCATACTGCGTACGAACGGGTAGAATACCGCCCAACTGTTTAAGGTAAAGCAAGGGCACGGTGAGGGGCTAAAAGCCTTTGTAAATTGTTGGCAAGGGGCCACGGCCAAGGTCAGGAGTTTCGATAAAAAGGTGGCGGAAGAAGCTTTTGTCCAAGCCTTGTTGCCCGAGAAGTTCTTGTACGCGGTACGAATCGAAAACCCCCGAGGTTACAATGAGCTAATGGAAATGGCGATCAGGCATGCTCAGGAAAACTATGACACATACGGGGATCAACATGCGGGCAAGAGAAAGGAAGATAGGAGGTCCAAATCCTAAAGACAGACGATCCAAGAAGTAAGAACATGGAAATGGGATCATGAGGGATAAACGTTCACTCCTAGCAAGAGGTTTAAGGAGGGAGGCAGGAAGCAAGCCAAGTAGGTGGGGGTCCGCAGGGGAAAGGCAAAATGAGCTATCAGGATAGTGGGTTTAAAGCAACAGTTCCTGCAGCCATGGAAAAATTTACCGCACTGATAGCAACCCCTAAGGTGGTGTGGAACGAGAATAAGGGAGCGATCCTAGGACTAGCGACCAGGAAGTTTCCTCCGTCCCGATTAACTCGGGAGGATACCGGGAAGTACTGCGGATACAATGGGGAAGCTACGTATGCGATAAACAACTGCGTAGAGCTAAAAAAAGTGATCGAGAGCCAGGTAAAAGTAGGAAAACTTCAGCAGTATGTGTCGGGTCAGCAGCAAGCAGCAGGTGTTTCCGTGTACGGGACAATTAACACGATCCGCGAGGGAGGGGGTGGGCACGGATAGACCAGAGGAGTAACAAATCCAAGAAGCAATGCCCCAGGATCAAAGAAGGGCGAGAGATATTCGCTTTTGGAAGTTGAAACAATCAGAGTGTCAACGTGAGGTGGAAATTGCTGACATTTGAGGAAGAAGAAGAGTAAGAGACTAGGCAACCTCACGAGGACCCATTCCTGGTCACTGCGCAGTTGGATCATTATCTTTGTAAGAAGATCATGATTGACACCAGGGCATCCGTGAATGTGTTGTTCAGGAATGCATGACGGGCGTTGAAGAGGGGGAGCAGTAAGCTCACGCAGAACAATGAGCCACTAATAAGCTTCTTCGGGGACGTGGTGCAGCCTCTCAGCTCTAACCACATTCCTATGATCCTGGAAGGCATAGAGGGGAACACGCTGAGAACAGCAGTAGACTTCATAATCGTCGACTGTAATTAGTCGTACAACGAGATACTTAGGAGACTGGCCCTGTGGAAAGTTAAGGCGTTCATTGCCGGTCACATGCTGATGATGAAGCTGCCATCCCCAACGGGTATTGTTACCATCTGGGGCGATCAGTTGGCTGTAAGAGGATGCTACGCCATCGTCCGAGATAATGGTAGGAGAAGAGCAGAGGTATTAGTCTCCGGGAGCCCGAGGAAGCTTGTGACAGATGCCTTCGAGGATCCCAGAGTCAATGCCGCAACAGAGGGAACCGAGCCCAAGAGGCCATGATCTATTGAAGAAACAGAGCTGATTTGCATCTCGGACGAGTTCCTAGCAAAAACCACAAGGATCGGGTCGGGGTTGCCGCTCGGCGTACGGGAGGAGCTAGTGCGCTTCTTAAAGGCCAACAACAAAGCGTTCGCGTGGTCATATGCGGACATGCCCGGTATCTCGGGAGACATAGTCACTCACAGATTGGGACTTCGGAAATGCGTACCCCCGATACGATAGAAGCGTACGTCATTCGATTTAGCCAAGTACGACATCATCAAGGGAGAGGTACATAGGTTGCTGGATATACAGTTTATCAAGGAAGCAAAATACCCGCAATGGTTAGCTAATGTGGTCATGGTCCCTAAGAAGGCGGTAGGGCAGTGGAGGATGTGCGTGGACTACACCAGTCTTAATAGGGCGTGCCCTAAAGATAGCTTCTTGTTGCCTCGAATATATCAGCTCGTTGATAGCTTCTCATCCTTCTTGTGTACAAACAGACCAAGCCATTGCATGCCCCCAACCACCAGTGCAGAATCTGTCCAATCCACTTAAGGCTGTGGAAACTTGAACCAATGGTCCAACTTTCCACATTTGTCCACCCCAATCAGACCATTCCACTTATGATGCTTTGTGCGTGCCAAAACTCCAAGCATAGGACAAGGTTTTATCTTTGGACTGTTGAAGTACGTTGCAACCGTCCTCATCCATCAGTAATAGTTTAGGGGGAGGCAATCGAAAGTTTCATAAATTATCTCATAAGGCGATTCAACTTTGCGGGCTCTTTGCCTCGCTGTCTCTGTTGCTCTTGCTCTTTCTCTGTCTTGTTTCTCTTGCCTTAGGATCCTGCAGAAAATTTCTTCTAATACTGCTCTTGCTTTTTATCTTGCAGTTTCTATTTTCTCTTGCACATAAGCATCATGGACTCTTGGTAACTGATCATCTCCTCTTTGTTGTTCTATTGAATATCTTTCTTCTCAGTCTGTAACATACACATGGATCCATTAGTAGGAACCCATTTTGCCTAAAATTGAGGAAGTTTATAATGTTGAAGAAAGATATTCAATGAAACAACAAGGAGGAGATGATCACTTACCAAGAGTCCATAATGCTCATCTGCAAGAGAAAATAAAAACTGCAAGACAAAGAGCAAGAGCATTATCAAGACACACTGATGTTGCTGGTCTGCTAGTAAAAAGAGCAAGGAGAAAAAGACATGATGACATGATTAAACCTAGGGAAAGGGTAAGATATCTTCCTAATCATCTTATTGTTAAGGTAATGTCTTGGCTTCCTCTTGATACTCACAGCAGAGTGAAGTGCTTGTCAAGCTTTTCTAGTAGTAGTCTCTCGGACTCTAAAGCGGTGAGTATTGGATGATGAGTATTGGAATGAACTTTTTGGGGTGGAATCTTCAAAGTGGTATGGAAAGGGAAACTTGAACCATAAAGTATGTAGAGCCGTTTGATTGATCCACAAAGTCCTTCTATTCTTGGTTTATGATTATAGTATAAGAAAAAACAGTGAAATTAGTGGGATAAAAAATGAAACTATTACATTTTTTTTTCGATGTGATGAAATTATCACAGTTGAAAGATAATATAGGGTGAAACTTTTGATTAAATAAGAAGTAAAAAACCCAAAGCATCACTCGACACATTTACAAAGGTGATAGAGACACAATGAGTTCAACATCAACAATGTGAGAACACTCCTTCAGTTTCCCAAACCTTAAAACTCTCATACTACAAAACCTTACTATGCTTAATGCGTCAAACACTAGTTCACCTTCTTCTGGTCTTCACATTTGATCTAGTGGCATAATCTTCTTTTTTTAAAAGTGGAAGGTTGTAAGTTCAACTCACGCAGTTGTGATATCATATTATTCCAATTTATTATCCAACTTTCTTGCGGTGATTGTTGATCCCTCATGAACATATGAACGTACAGACGATCAAATAATTTTTTTTTCAAGGTACGATCATATGAACGTACCTTATATGCACAAGCTTTGATTTGAAAGGAAAGAGTGTACAATGATTTATTGTTATCTTATGTTTCATAAAACTTCTCCTTTTAAGAATTTCACAACCAAAAGTTTCTTATACTTACAGATTAATATAACTTATACTTACAGATTAAATTATTGCTAAAAATCACAAAATTTTTGGGTTTCGCTCCACATTTTAGTCAAAATAATTAATTTTCCACAATGTCAAAACTTTATCTACCCTAAAAGTGGATCATACAACATGTTTCATTTCAGCAAATATTCATATATCATCGACTAAAATTCAACATGATATCTCATCAGTTAAGTTGGAATTGAACGAAGCCACACAGCTAACTCGAAAGTACTTCAAGTTATAGGCTCAAGGTAACTACTGATTGAGAAGATATGTGACCATTTGCAACAAGGTGAGCCAAGTTGGAAACTTGAGAAAAACATGATCGATTTGCCATGTTTTTATTTTCCACAAAAAAAAAACTTTTGATTAAATAACTCTCGCTCATCTTACTTATGTTAGTAATGTTTAAACTCATAACCTCAAAACTGTTGATTAAACTACCTAACCAACCAGATCACGACTCATCGATTTGTCATATTTGGTGATTGATTGACTATTAGTTTTGTTGTTATGTATGTGTTGTTTGAACAAAACACATATTCTTCCAATCTATTATCCAACTTTCTTGCGGTGATTGTTGATCCCTCATGAACATATGAACGTACAGACGATCAAATAAAAAATTTGTTCAAGGGACGATCAAATAACAAAATTTGTTCAAGGGTTATCATAGTATTCATATGACATTACAACTATATGATTAAAGTACATCTTTGGATTATCTTATTTCCAACTATCAGTCTCAACAACACCTATATATGTACGCTAAGAAACAAAGCAATCAAAAGTCAGAATCTACAACCTTCAATCAAAAATTGAAGTGCTCATCCACTTCTGTATCTACATTATTCATTGTCAGCATCATCATCCTTCTGCTATTGACTTGATCGCAATGTCATCTTCATCTTCTTGATCTTGTACATATTGCGTAGCTTCAATAATCACATCCATGCGAACTCTTTTAGATGTCTCTCGTTCCTTGGATATTAATATTTCTAGTTGCTGCTCTAAACCAGCATCATTGGCTTGCAAAGCTTGCTACTGCTCCAAATGAAAGCGATCTTGCAAATCAACTTGCTGCAAGGGGACTTTTGACCTAACTCGATGATTTGTTTCATTTATAGCAAATGTAGCTTCTACAACACATATGTTTGAATCTTTGACCTATTAACTATCCTAAAAGAGATTATGGATGTTCCTGCCATTTAAAGCCTGGTAATAATACACAATAGTGAGATACATTTATGTGTATGTAGTGTGACACTGCAACCTCTGAGACATTATATCCCGAACTCTGGATGGGAGGGGAGGTTGTCATGCATGGATTTGGCCAAGCAACGTACTGGAGTGTACAAAATATATGTCTTCTCTACAAATGAAAAACCATCCTCACACTTGCCATTGGCAAGGGTTATTGGAGGATACCAAAGAGGGCAGGTGGCTTTTGTATCAACATATGGGAGGACAATGATTCTCTAGGTGATGTAAAGTATTATGATGAGTGTCTCTACTGGATTGACATGGAGGAATTAATAGTGTTCCACTTGGATGGAGAATATTTTCAAGAGCTTCGATCCTCAGCAAATTGAGGAGGAGAACAAGAGAGAAGATTGCTATCAAAAGAGTGTGGTTGCTCTTGAAAATTTTGACAATAAACTGTCTACCATTGTGGAATGCCGATTAAATACCTAGTTGTACACAGTAGAAGCTTTTGAGAGTTTCGCAGAGACAAAAATCAGTATGGGTCTATGTAAATGATAACACAATGATAATCACTTTTGGCAGTTTTTACACAAATTTTCGTTGAAGAAATAACGATGAAATGTTATTTGCTCACAATTTTTTTTTACAAGGAAACAATTCTTAGTAAAACACAAACTTGTAGCGAGAACCCGTAAAATTTATTGAATTGGTGGGTGTTGCACAGTTTTCAACCAAAATAATAATGTGGAAACAACTATTATTTCCTCGCTAATTAGTTCTTTTTTACAAGGAAACGATTCCTCATAAAACAAACTTTTAGCGATGAAACCTTAAATTTGTAGTCATTGTCGTACATAGTTTTCCGTCAAAATAATAATAATGAGGATACTATTATTTCCTCGCTAATTGTTTTCTTTCTCTTCTTTCAACGAGTAAGTGGTCCTTCATAAAACACAAAATTCTAACGAGAAAACCTTAAATTTATCGTCATTGAATTTGACAGGTCTTGAACAGTTTTGTACCAAACTAATGATGAGGAAACTATTATTTCCTCGCTAATTGGTTCCTTTTTGCCGAGGAAACGGTTCCTCGTTAAACATAAAATGTTAGTGAGAAAACCTTAAATTGGTCGCCATTGAACTCGACGGGTCTTTCACAGTTTTTCGCTAAACTAATATGTAATGGTGAAACTATTATTTCCTCATTAATTGGTTGTTTTGATGAGAAACTAATTTCTCGCAGAATATGGACATTTAACGAGGAAGTCATACTTTTAACGTCGTGACATTTGGAGGGTCTCCCACTATTTTCTGCCAAAAAAACGACGAAACATGATTTCCTTGTTAAATATGCATTTTACCATGGACAAGTTCCTCACAAAATCTCATGTTTCCTCGGTAATAACATTTTTTTTAAGGGACGGCATCAATCCATTAAAAGATGAAAAGATTACAGCTTCAAAGCTCACCCCCATGAGGGGCTACGAGAAAATTGAGCCAAGATTAAGGCATCGAAAAGGTTCTAGAAACCAAAGGTAACAACTCGATCTAACAGATACCCTAAACATTGTAACCATATGGTTATAATCTGTTTCTCCTTTTGACTAAATAACATGCATCTCAGCATCTAATAATGATCTTCATTTAAACTGTATATGCCCCAAAGTTCCCTTTTGGTGTACATCTATCAGCTCAATCACAATATGCACTTTATTGCAGTTGGATATATACACGAACGAAAACAACAAGAACATATATAAAAGCACAAGTTACCATAAGTTGTTATGATTGATATTATTGTCAAATGTATAAGAAGAATGAGTACTAATCTCACATGGACAACCCGCTTTCCGGTCGACTAACACGACTACACGAGCTAGATTGAACCCAACAGCAATTTAAAGGTCTCTATTGAAGCTTCATTGCCTTCATGTATTATGTGAATCATCCCAGCTATATATAGTAATATACCCAAAATCACAAAATCTTTGATTGAAACAATGTTTGATTCACAAATGATCTTTTCAAGTATTGAGCTTATAACTTCCCATGAATGATCCACAGTGTTGTATTGTTGGTCTATGATTATAGTCCAAAAAAATAAGGTAGTGAAAATAGGAGGATAAAAAATGAAACATTCACAGTAAAAAGATAACTAGGGTGAAGCTAGCTTTCTATTAAATAAGAAGTGAGAAACATAGTCGTGGTCTCGTGGATACATAAGACATCTCCAACAATAACATGAAATCTATACTCATACTTAAAACTTAAAAAATCTTCTGGTTCCTACCAAGGAGTCGATAAAATGGGTCGAGTCTGAAGAGGAAACCATTTCACTTCGGCGCGGATCCCACAGGCTACATGCACATGTGAAGGGAGGGAACGCTCAGACTTGGACGCGGCAGACCAAGTCTGTGTTGACAACGCGCAGAAGACGATTAAGAAAAAGGACTGGAAACAGATGACGCGCCCCCACAATGTTTCTCATCCAATAGTTGGGAAACCCATGATGGTATACAATTACATATATTCCACAAACCAAGTTTCATTCAATTTCCTTGTATCCAAAAAAAAAAAACTTTTAAATTTTTGTAAGATTTTCTCAAATTTCAGCTCTTTCCATTCACCCTCTAATTTATTTTCTTTTACATTACATTTGTTACCTATTACTAGATGCAAGTCATGTTTAATCGTTTATATATGGGTAATTATATAATTTTTTTATATTTTAATTAAGACAATGAAGTATATAAGAATATAAAAATATTATATATGATTTATATAATTTATTTGTTGTTAAATAATTATATAAAATAATTAAAATTTAAGTATAAATTTTGATATAATGGTTAAAAATGAAATAAGAGTTTGAATAGTAATAGTTCTACTTGAGTCAGAGTTGAAACCCGATCACTCGACACGTTTATAAAGCTGATAGAGACAGTTCGACATCATGTGAGTACTCCTTCACTTTCCCAAACCTACTGCAAGACCTTACTATGCTCAACCTCAGCAGCCAACACTGGCCTCTTCTTCTAGTCTTCGCATTGTCTCAGCCTGACAGGTTCTCTATCTTTCACATGCTTTCTACTTTTTATCTGTAAATGGTTTGGTTTTCTGTACTGACCCTCGTTTTTATTTGGTTTATTTTGAGCTTGATTTGATGAAATGGTCAAAAATGGAAGATGGGTTTGCAATTACAGTTTTCCCATTGCATTTTATGAGTCAGATAATGAAATTATATATTGTGGGTCTTATATTATTACTGTTGGGTTCAGGCAACTTGTTGATTAAAGATGCAAAATTTAAGGTGTCAAAGGTATCTAGGTTGGGTTTTGCTGAGGAAAGTTATAGTCTTTTCTTATTAAGGACTCTGTAGAATCTTAATGGTTGGCCAGACTATGTATAACGTCTGGGTTTTATGGTTATAATCTCTTAAGTTTAGAAAAAAAGTTTGGAACTTGGGTTTGTTTCTTAGAAATGGTGATGGGTATCTTTCACTTTATCAAATTGATTCAAGTGTTGATTTCTTGTGACTACTTATACAAAATCTACAAACTCTACATCTAAATATAGAGTTGAGAACCTATTTTGTGATCCATTGCTTACCAGATTATGAATAATGATTGCTCGAGCAAGATGATTGAAGTGTATATCATTGATAGGTTATGTTGTTATAGTGATATTTAAACACACTGCTTACCAGTGTGATGTAAGCATGAGTAATTTTGAATCTTTTTGAACCGTGGAAAACTGGTGGATTTGTGTTTTATGTTTATTGAGGAGTTTAACTAAACTAGTTGATCTGCTACATATCATAAGTAGAACTGTACTGACAGAGTGGAGTGTGCCCTCAGCAGGGTGATATGAGTCGACAAGAGAAAAAGAAGGAAAAAATGTTGGAGAATGATGTTCATGCTGCATTGACCTGCGACGACATCCTAAATGAGATACTTCTTCGGCTGCCAGAGAAATTTGTTTACAGATTGATACTTGTGTCAAAGAGGTGGCTTCGGGTGATATGTAGCTCTTCGTTTCGATCTGATTATTGTGCTAGATGGGGAGTGGACTTTCATCTTCTGGGTTTCTTTGTCTGCAACCAGCTTTACCTCAACAGACCTAAAGATGGGATGCGCCGACCCAAGTCTGAGCCTGCACTTCAGTTTTTGTCAGCTTGTGAGGAAGGTGACGATGTATGCAATGATTTGATGGCTTCTGGGAATTGCAAACAGCTCGGTTATTTCATTGACTCTTGCAATGGGCTTCTTCTTTGTGGTCGCCACCCACTGACATATTCTGTTTGGAACCCAATCAGCAAAGTGCTATTCCAACTTCCTCAACCTCAGCGCTTCTACAAACGCTTGTGTATGGCATTCATCGCTGAGGACAATTTCGATGACATTCTTCAGTACAAGGTTATTCGTGCAAACTGTGAATGCAAACGCGAGGTTAACACTGTCTCCATTGAGACTTACTCTTCAGTGACTGGTACATGGAAGCATTTCACGCTCACTTGCTCTTCAAAATTTTCCTTGCGCCCCTGGACAGTGGCTACTGTGATCAATGGTGTTGTATACTGGTTTGCAACACAGGGAAAGATAGCCATTAAGGAAAGCGTAGCGATTTATGACCCACGTGTTGGAAACACACGTGTAGAGTTGCTTAAATTACCTGATGGGAATATTTCACAGGATTATGATGAGTTTGTTCTTGGGGAGTCCTCAGATGGGCTATTGCAGTATGGTCAGAGCAGCAAGTCAGGCATGGAGATATGGGTTCTTGAGAAGGAACAAGATAGTAGTATCTCATCTATTACCACAAGCAACGTGCATCCAAACCGCAAGTGGAAAATGAGATACAGACTTGGTTTCAAAGCAATGTGGAAGAAAAATCCAAGCTTTTGCAAGCAGACTAAAGAAGCTCAATTACTGTCATTCCTTCCTCGGAATTCTGAATATGTCTTCATAAGATCTGGACAAAACATATTTCTCTTGCACATTGAAAGCCAAATGTTGAAGGTGAATCGATATCATGGTCCTAGCTCTCATATCCAGTGGGATTTCAGTAAAGTGGTGCCTTACTTTCAACGTTCTTGGCCACGATCTTCTTTATGCCATGAAAAGGCGGCAACTTCTGCTTGGCCTTCTACAAACCAAGAAACTGCGGCACCTGCTTGGCCTTCCTGGTGAATTTGTAAACACCTAATTAGCTAACTCATGTGATCCCTAACTGTGTCATGCGTTTGGTTTAGTATTGTGTCAATTAACTATGAATCTGTGGAGTAGTTTGAAGTAATAGTGATCCCTAGTTCCCTACATGTGACATAGGTTGTGTGTAGTTGTGTCATGAGAAGATGCATGTTGCTCGTATGCGGAGATGGAATTCTCTTTCAGATCTCTGTTAAGTTTTCTCGTATCCTTACTTCTATGGCAATGCGGTTTCAGGCTTTCAGATATTTAGTAGATTGCACTTGCTTTCTTCAATCTTTTTTTTTTTTGGTTACATGCTTTCTTCAATCTTTTTTAGCCATCCTTTAACCATAGAAGTATAAAATGCCTGTTAAATCTTTACACCAATGTTGCACTTAGTTATTGTTTCTTTATGGCTAGCCTCCTCCTTTCCTTTTGAACCCTAAACTTGCCAGCTTTCTCAAATAGTCATCATGCACTCCTTCCAATTCATCAACACTACATCGTTACAAATTCTAAACCTTCATTCTTGCCCTTAACCAACCGAAAATGAACCAACAATGTATCGAAATATCAAAAAAATATCAAAATGACATGGAAAAAATATCAGAAGAAAAATAAAATGTTGACTGTGATCACAACAATCGGACGGTTGGAACGATAAGTTGCACATTCTTACAATAGACTCACCCACACAAGATCACGACATTCTCTAGAACCATAACACTATGACATCACAGACGTATACCGTTAGGAATAGAGAGAGAAGACTTGGTTAGTAGCCACTAATAGGCGCGAAACGAGAGGGAAGACAACCGAGAACACAGGAGCTTGTGAAGAATGTCACTCCTTCAACCCCATTCGATCCACATTCACAAAACTTGCCCAAACTCACCAATCAACCTTTCCCTGTTTCTCTTTCTACCCCAAACCCAGTTTTTGATGCAAAGTTTGAATCTTTCTGGCACCCCATTCACCCAAACCCAGTTTTTTGCCTTCATTTTGATGCCAAGTTTGGATCTTTCTGGCACCCCATTGATGGTTTGATCCAAAGTTTGATGCTTTTGATCAAAAGGGTGTGGTTCATTTCATGGTGGGTCTGTGGTGGAGAGGAGCTCTTCTCATGCAGACCAAGTGTATGAAGAAAGTCCTCACTTAATTGATGAGCTTTTGATTCCCAGCTTGAAAATGGTATGTGAAATTTTTGGTTGGATGTGTTATGAATTGACCCAATTTTTGGATTCAACTAGTTTCCCAAAATCCTGATTTTTAAATGAGTTTCTGGGTCCAAGTGGGTGTTAGAGTTGATGAAAGCCCTCTATGGAATTTGAAGTTGTTATAATACAATATCAAGTTTTGTTTTTGTGATCAAGAATTTTGATTTTAGAGTTTGAGATACAAAAATGGGGAGGAATTGTTTAGGGTGCTATCCTTTAGAAGAACTCAGGATATGTTGGAGGGTGTTTTCCTTGAGCTCAGTTGGTTTTGTAAGACAATGTCATTGAGATGTTATTTAGTTATACACTATTGCAAACACCGACATTTGTAAATGAATAGTTTCCTGAATCATTTAGCTAGAGAAGAAACACTAGTATTTTCTAGGTAAGGCACAAGGTTGTGGTAGCTCAAACTAAGCATTGAGCAAGCCAGATGAGCACGTCTACGATGAAAGTGGTGAAGTTATTACTTGTGTGGATCATTGACATAGATTTATAGATGAAGGGGAGAAAAAGTGTCCTGTTGGAGGAACTAGACACTTCAAGTTAGCTTAGGTGACCAATTGCAATTCAAAACTCAAACCCGTGGTTCCTTTCTTTCCAGAGTCTGTATAAATGAACACGAAAGTAGTCTTCCAAAAGGGGTTGTGAATGAAGTTTGTGTTATTTATAAAGATATTATATGTATTGTTCTGTATAAAGCAAAGATAATGAAGTCCTTGTGGCGAATGTGTATCAACAGGGCACAGCAGTGAATATCATAGTAGGCTCTCATGTCTGGTGCGAAGACCCAGATTTGGCTTGGACGGATGGACAAGTCACGAAGATTAATGGACAGGAAGTTGAGATCCAGGGTAGCAATGGGAAGAAGGTGCATTGCTCTCGCTTCTTTTATCAGTTAACTGTAGAAAGTATTCTTGGAGAATCGTAATCTAATGAGTTTCAATGTTTTGTGCCTTAAAGATGGTTGCCAACCTATGTTGCACGGACACGGACACGGACACGGCGACACGACACGGCACGACACTCCGACACGGCAAAATTAAAAAACTGAGTTTCCGACACGGCTTGGACACGGCAAACAAAATTATATATTTATGTATTTTTAATAAATAAAAAATATACTAAAATATGAAATAAGTTTGTTACATTACCAAATAAAGTTCTAAATTCAATCTATTTCTAAATTCAACCGTTGGATTTATTAGACTGTAAGATCTAGGTCGTATATACGAATGTGGATCAGTTTGGACTTTGGACTCAATCAGTTCGAGCCCAGACCGACTCGGTCTTGAGCTGCTCTGCAACGAAGGAGCTCGGAGGAATTCTCCGTCGTTCGGCCGCCTCCCGGCGTCCAACTAGTGGCTACGGCTTTGCCACGTCGTCCCCAATGTGGCTGTGATGTAGGGCAAAAACGTCAATGCAAGAAACTGAGAATCTTTGAGGATGTCTAGCTTAGCAGATCCATAACAACCACTCCATTATTGCTCATTTGGACTTGGTGACCATTCCATCCTGGAAACAGCTGAGAAGAAAATGCCCATATATCATTGTCCCTCACTCTCTAAATTCATATTCATAGCATAAATACCTTAACATATACAATATGATCTTGTAATAATGTCTATGAAAAAACTAATATAAGCTTTTCAGTTGGAATAATTGATAACATTGGTTTAATATGGGTGGAATACTGAGAGAGATTGTGACAGAGAGATGAAGCAATACTAAGATGACGTTAAAACGTCAATTTTGTCTGTAGCTGTGGCCTATTAACAATTGTAATCCCTCTTATCTTTTTATTAAGGTTGATGTATATGTAAGAGAAGAAAATAATACTTTGAAGTCACTCCTTGAATCATTATGATCTTTTGCGTTTGGGATTTATACTTTATATTGCAATCCAAGCAAGGAAAAAATCCTAGCAGCTCAACTAATCAAAGATAAATGACCAAAACCAGAAACTCAATTTTACTTTAATGATACTAATTAAGTTGCAATTAGCAATAACTTCATCACCAAATCAGAAGAAGATAGACCATATCATATCTCACTAGCGAAACAGAACTTAAAAAAACACTGAGGAACTCAATCTTGTATGCCAAATATATGAAAATCCAACAATGATATCATATTTCTAGTTTAATTCATTCATTCAAACTGTGCAATATCAATTATGAAGCAAGTGAAGAGGTCAAGAACAGAACTGAGGAACTAAGGAATTCAACATAAATAACAGAGCTTGATAAGTGATTAATTAGTACCTGAGAAGTTCTAATTCAACAAATCACATATATATATATATATGTATATATATATATATACCAACTAAGGTCCACTGCTCCTTGTCCATTAAGAACTTCCACTGCTCCTTGTCCTCCAAACGCTGTCGTTTCGTTCCCGGTTCCTCCGCCCCAACCACACTGGCAATTCTCCACACCTATGCACCCACCCACCGCACTTACCTCCTTCCTCCATTTAGTCCATTATCTTCATATCAAATTCTAACCCAGTAACCCACAGTCCCACACTGATTTGAGGTTGAAAGACGAAAAGAAAAAGAAAGAATTACTTACAGTGAGGTCGGAGGCTGGAGAGGTCGCCGGTCTGAGGTCGTCGGTCTGAGCTGGAGGCTGGGTTCGGCTTGTGGTCGCTGGGTTCAGCTTTTCTCACTCTGGGAACTATTTGGGAAGAATGGGAAGAATGAGAGAAGTGCGGCTCCCTCTAGCTCTAATTTTTTTTTTTTAAAATGGTGATATGGCGTGTCGAAACCGTGTCGACGCCGTGTCGAGAAATGGTCAACGTGTCGCAACCGTGTCGAAAAAGTTTGACTTTTCGGACACGCCACGTGGCGTGTCGGACGCCGTGTCGGGCCGTGTCGGTACGTATCGGCGTGTCGGGGAGCGTCCGACGCTCCGACACTCCATGGTTAGAGGTGTCCGTGCATCATAGTTGCCAACTTATCAAAAATATATCCAAAAGACATGGAAGCTCCTGCAGGTGGAGTTGATGACATGACAAAGTTATCTTATCTGCATGAGCCTGGAGTTTTGGAGAATTTGAAAACTAGATACGAACTTAATGAAATTTATGTACGTTCTCATTCCCTTTTTTTTTTTGAAAGTATACGTTCTTGTTCCCTTCATTTCAATAGAACTGCTAAGTTTCAGTGTTATATAATACAACATTGGTATCACGACAGACTTATACTGGAAATATCCTTATTGCCATTAACCCATTCCAAAGACTGCCCCATATCTATGATAGTCACATGATGCAACAATACAAGGGAGCACCATTTGGAGAACTTAGTCCTCATGTTTTTGCAGTTGCTGACGTTGCATACAGGTTACTTTTATTCCTATTTAACATGGTACATATTGTTCAATGTATATGTACCAAACTTTTATGATTTAATGCTTTGAACGAAACCAGGGCAATGATTAACGAGGGAAAAAGCAATTCAATTCTGGTCAGTGGTGAAAGTGGAGCAGGTAAAACTGAGACCACAAAAATGCTCATGCGGTACCTTGCATTTTTGGGTGGCCGGGTTGCAACTGAAGGACGAACAGTTGAACAGCAAGTTCTTGAAGTATGATTTATATCCTAGCTTCCATTTGGCAGTTAGAATAAGCAACATGTACTCAATATCATTTCTATTTATCAAGTTCCATCAAGTTCTTATGCAAACTCTAATTTTTTTTTTTTTCTCTTGTGAGTGCAGTCAAATCCAGTTCTTGAAGCATTTGGCAATGCTAAAACTGTTAGAAATAACAATTCTAGGTAAGATACTTTTTCATTTGGGGATCAAAGTTGGCAGTTTATTCTCTCTAACTTTGATAATACATGTATCAATTGACTTTGGCTTGAGATTCTGTCTGTTTAGTCTCCCTATTCACTAATAGCCATGTCGTGTAATAAAGTAGACTACATCAAGGTGTTACATTCTAGTGCCAGATTGGTTAGATTCAGCCTTCATTGTGCTGACATTAATTACTTGGGTCAACTGCTGATATATCCTTTTTAATTGATACTGTTGCAGTCGATTTGGTAAGTTCGTTGAAATCCAATTTGATAAGCAAGGAAGAATCTCTGGAGCAGCCATCAGAACCTACCTTCTGGAACGGTCTCGTGTTTGCCAAGTTTCTGATCCTGAGCGGAACTACCACTGCTTCTACCTTCTTTGTGCTGCACCACAAGAGGTAAGTTCATGCTGCAATGATGACTTCAATTAGACTATCAATGTATCACTTCCTGTTTCTTTTCTTACAACTTTTAGCTAACATTATTTAATGTTGACAGGAAATTGAGAAATACAAATTGGGAGATCCTAAATCATTTCACTATCTTAACCAGTCATGTTGCTATGAGCTAGTAGGGGTAAGTGACGCCCATGACTATCTTGCCACAAGGAGAGCTATGGATATTGTTGGAATAAGTGCAAAGGAGCAGGTATAGCCCTCTTCTTAAATGCTTTCAGTAAAGGAACCAAGAAAGAGGACCTCATCCTCTGTCTGTCTCTCTGTTCCAGGAAGCTATTTTTAGAGTAGTTGCTGCAATTCTTCATCTTGGAAATATTTTATTTACCAAGGGAAAGGAAGTTGATTCATCAGTTCCAAAAGATGACCAAGCCAAATTCCATCTCAAGATGGTTGCAGAGCTTCTCATGTAACTACTCTTTCATGATAGTTGCTCCAAATTTGTATTTTAAATTGTTTTCCATTCAAGTTCTGATAATTTTCTATATCTGCATCATCTCAGGTGTGATACTGCTGCATTAGAAGATGCATTATGTAAGCGTGTCATGATAACACCCGAAGAAGTTATCAAGAGAAGTCTTGATCCTCAAAGTGCAACAATTAGTCGTGATGGTTTAGCAAAGACAATATATTCTCGATTGTTTGACTGGTTAGTCACTTGTATTCAACATGTAATCAGATTAGCATCTTTCAAGAGAAAAAAAAAGAAGCAAATTGACATGTGGTTGACTCTGAAAAGAAATATTTAGCCACAGAAGTTTGATATTCATGTGAAGCTAACATGTGTTTCTTTCTCCTATACAGGTTGGTAGACAAAATTAATGTTTCAATTGGACAAGATGCTAATTCAAAATCTTTGATTGGGGTTCTTGACATCTACGGTTTCGAAAGTTTTAAGAACAATAGGTAACAGTTGATATACATAGTACAACTCATACAGTCCATGCATAAAATGCAGAACTCAATCAGCCCTTATGTGTAGGCAGTATTTTGCAACTTACTTTCAGCTTATCATGCTGTGCAGTTTCGAGCAGTTCTGTATTAACTTCACAAATGAGAAATTGCAGCAACATTTCAATCAGGTGGGATGATGTAGACCTCTTTCGCTTTCTCTATTTTATATTTAATTGAGAACTTTTGCTCTATGTTATAAATTTAAGTTCCTACTGCTGATGTTTTCAGCACGTTTTTAAAATGGAACAAGAAGAGTACACAAAAGAGGAGATTGATTGGAGCTACATTGAATTTGTCGATAATCAAGATGTCTTGGATCTTATTGAAAAGGTAATACCTACATCTACTGTTTAGTTCATTAATAGAACTAAAATGAATACTAATTTGTTAAGGTTAATATGAACTGTCTAGTAGACAAATATGATTTGATGACAAATGGACTTTTATAAACAACACGTCAGTTTTACTGTTTAGTTCATTAATAGAACTAAAATGAATACTAATTTGTTAAGGTTAATATGAACTGCCTAGTAGACAAATATGATTTGATGACAAATGGACTTTAATAAGCAACACGTCAGTTTTCAGTGTTCTTATGCTAGTCTTATACAAGAATGTTTGTATTTTTTTTTTCTTTTTCTGACAGGTGTTTTTTTTATATGATTTTTCCTTTTGCAGAAACCTGGTGGAATTATTGCTCTCCTCGATGAAGCTTGGTAAGCTACTATTCAGATGGGTGAAATTCTGTCATTAATTGTTTCGTTGAAGTTTGACTCCCACTGTTAAATAAGCATGTTTGAAGTTTTTCATTAATTTTGCATTTGCAGCATGTTTCCAAAGTCCACCCATGAAACCTTTTCAAATAAGCTATATCAGACATTTAAAGTTCATAAGCGCTTCGTAAAGCCGAAACTGTCTCGAACTGATTTTACCATTGCGCATTATGCTGGAGAGGTAAAGTCGATCAAGAAAGAAGGAACTTCTTGAGATATGTGATACTTGTTCATTTGATAATTTACCTTTCAAAATCTTCTATACAGGTGCAATATCAGTCTGAACAATTTTTGGACAAAAACAAGGACTATGTGGTTCCTGAGCATCAAGACTTGTTGGGTGCTTCAAAATGTCCTTTTGTGGCAGGCCTTTTCCCTCCACTTCCAGAAGAGACAGCTAAATCTTCCAAGTTTTCTTCAATTGGCTCTCGGTTTAAGGTACTTCTGCTATTATCTTGATGCCCTTGATAATCGAATATCAATAAGCTTGATCATGTGGCTCCTTTCTATATTCTGCAATTCCACCTTCTGCAACAAGAAGTAGACTCATTCTGTATGTTCTACCTGGTGCAGCTGCAACTGCAGAGCCTAATGGAAACCTTAAACTCTACAGAGCCGCATTATATTAGATGTGTAAAGCCAAATAACCTTCTAAAACCGGCTGTATTTGAGAATGTAAACATTATGCAGCAACTCCGCTGTGGTGTAAGTAAACAAGTTTCTTTTCTCTTTTCCACTTCATACTTTAAGCCTAACATAATGCATCCAGTTTTACTTCCTTCTCTATATTTATTATTATAAATACTGCAAATTTTTCCTTGTAGGGTGTTTTAGAGGCAATCCGAATTAGCTGTGCTGGTTACCCTACCCGAAAACCTTTCTTTGAATTCACCAACCGATTTGGACTTCTTGCCCCAGAGGTCCTGGCTTCAAAGTAAGTTAGTATCTCTGGAATTTTAAGTTCAAGTTGGGGATGAAAAGTTGAGGACTCATAATTTCAACTTTGCACTTGAACTTGATCGATCTACTTTCTGATGCTTATTTTACTTATGAGCAGTGTTGATGAAAAATCTGCGTGCAAAAAGATTCTCGAAAAGAAGGGTCTTCAAGGGTTTCAGGTAAAGTGAGGTGTTCTCTTTGCTGCTTTGAAGCATGCTGTTATATTGTAGAATAATTTCTACTCCTAGTTCTACTGTCTCCAAACTGCCATTTGCTTTACCCAACTTATAACCACTCATGCAAATGGCAGCATGGAGTTATACGGAAATGGAATTAATCATAATGGACATGGACTTAGAATGCACTAAGCGTGCCTTACATAGATGAATTATAAGCGTGTATCAAAGACTTAACATTTCTTTTCAATTTTTTATTGCAGATAGGTAAAACAAAGGTCTTCTTAAGAGCTGGTCAGATGGCTGAGTTAGATGCACGAAGAGCCGAAGTACTTAGTGGTGCAGCAAAAACTATCCAGCGGCGTGTACGAACTCATTATGCACGGAAAAGGTTTATTGCATTGCGTGAGGCAACCATAGTTCTGCAATCAATATGTAGAGGTGAGCCATATGAAAAATGTATTATCAAGAATTAGGTCTATAACTACACACAGTAATATTTGATTTTTATAGAGAATATATGAGCAGAAAGATATTTACCTATTGTTTCCCTTTACTTCCTATCTAGCACAAATTTCTGGAACTTTGGGAACTGGTAATCAGTTTTTTATTAACATATTTGGTAAAACTTGTAGGAAGACTCTCTTGCAAACTCTTCGATACCATGAAAAAAGAGGCAGCTGCTAAGAAGATCCAGACACACATACGTAGATATCGCGCCAGAACAAATTATAAAAAACTCCATCTCTCAGGGCTCGTCTTGCAAACAGGTCTAAGAGCAATGGCTGCTCGTAATCAATTCAGATTTAGGAAGCAAGCTAAAGCAGCAACTATTCTTCAGGTACTATATAGAATCTTACAACTTGCATGAGTTTTATCTTTTTCTGCATGAGATTTGAGTGATCAAGAAACAACTTGGGTGGTAAATAGTAATTTTCCTTTTCATGCAATAAGAAAACTAAATGAAAACTTGCAGACTATATGGCGATGTCATAAAGCTGCGTCATACTTGAAGAGGCTCAAGAGGGGTACAGTGGTCGCACAGTGCCGAATGAGGGGAAAAATTGCAAGGAAGGAACTTAGGAAGCTCAAAATGGTCAGTATTTAACTTATCTCTCTACATGTCTACCTGTGTGAAATAGTCATCAATTGATAGTTCAGAATCCAAAATAAGACTATTATATCAATTTCACTCTCCACGTACAGGAAAGTGCAAGGCCCTTTCCAGTATTGGGATATTTGCTACATAATTGAAGAACATTGCATGCTTTGACTTAAAAATAGTGGGTATCTATAAGATGGTGATAACGTTATACATAGGCCTTTAAGAAGCAAAAATCTGAAAGACAGTTATGGACTACAGTGAATTAGATTAGCCCTTCTATTTTTACATAGATATGTATGCCTAGTTCAACTGATTATTCAAGATGTACTGATCATTGTCATGAGTACACTTTTTCACAGATTTTCTCTGATCTAGATATAGTTTGTAATATGTTTCTTGCTCATGTCCCTTTCCTTCATTTGTGATATTCACATTATCGCTAAAGTTTCTGCAATTCTCTGCAGGAAGCAAGGGAAACAGGTGCTCTTAAAGAAGCAAAAGACAAGTTAACAAAACAAGTAGAGGAACTAACTTGGCGTCTGCAGTTGGAAAAACATCTAAGGGTAATTCTATCTCTCGCAATCTGTGGGACTTTCATTTGTACCTTCACCGCTGCTAGGTCTCATAGATTCTAATTTTCATGGAGATTTTATCATGCTTAGTACATTTCCTTCCTGCAGACTGACCTAGAAGAAGCAAAAGCACAAGAGATAACAAAATTGCAGCACTCATTGCAAGAAATGCAGCAAAAAGTTGAAGAAACAAATGCAAAAATTGTCAAGGAACGTGAGGAGGCTGCAAAGAAAGCTCTTGAAGAGGCAACTCCTGTTATTCAAGAAACCCAAGTTGTCGTTGAGGACACCAAAAAAATTGATTCTCTAACAGCAGAAATGGAGAGTTTAAAGGTATGAAGCTAAACCTAATAGGCAGCCCTTGCAGTTCTGTCTCACATGAAAAAAAAAAAAAAAAAAAAGGAAGAGGGAGAGAAATAGAGGCAGTGTCTGAATTCTAATAAAACCAATCATTCAGATTTGCAAGGTTTACATACTTACAAACAGTAAATTAACCAACAATGAAACACCTAAACTAAAACAACTCTTAATAATACTAAACTAACATAACAGCTACTTGGCATATTGGCATAAGGATGTTAACGAATTCTATAGAAGTGGTTATGACATAATTCTTAATCAAATTGGAGGATAGAATATGCTAGATCGCTACTCATTTATTTTTCATGTGCATAGCAGTAGATCATGATCATTTATACTTGTCTTTATCTTGGCTCTCTTCGTAAACCTTCCCAGGCTTCGTTGGATTCAGAGAAACAAAGAGCTGATGACTGTGAAAGAAAATACAATGAAGTTCAAACATCTGGTGAAGAACGGCATAAGAAATTAGAGGAAACTGAGAAAAAAGTCAGTCAGCTCCAGGAAAATATGACCAGGTAATATAACATCTCAAGGCATGGTAAGCTATATGCTCATTTCGTGGCTAAATGGAAGTAGAGCAGGTCTCACGAAACTTTTGTCAAAGAACTCTTCTGTTGTGCTCTTGATAACAATGAACCCGTCAAATAGTTGCAATGCTTCACCATGAACCAGTTAACTGAATTTCTTAGTGCTTATATAATGGGAAGCTAGGGAAAGCCTATTGTTTAGAAAATTAGAAGCATTTGTTTGAGAGAAATAAATTATCATTTCTAGTTAGCACTACATGGTTGACTGAAAATCGGGAATTCATTGATTAGGCTAGAGGAGAAGCTTACCAATCTAGAATCAGAAAATCAAGTATTGCGCCAACAAGCTGTTTCCATGGCACCAAATAAGTTCCTGTCTGGACGGTCCAGATCAATTATTCAGGTACTTACACATTTGAATAATGAAATCCTGTAGCTTTCAGGTGGTTAAGATTTCCTTCTTATTTGATGATTACAGAGGGCAGCTGAAAGTGGTCATATTCCGCCTGAAGCAAAGGCATCTATGGTATGTTTCTCTTCAACTTCAAGTATAGAAAACAGTCGCTATGATATTTTGTACACTATTTCTTAACATTTCTGTCTTGCTAAATGGATCAGGATCTACATAGTGCTTCAATAAACCACAGGGAGTCTGAATTGGAGGATAAGCCACAGAAATCACTAAATGAAAAACAGCAGGAGAATCAAGAACTGCTCATCCGATGCATTGCGCAACACCTAGGCTTTGCAGGGAACAGGCCTATTGCTGCCTGCATCATATATAAATGCCTTTTGCAGTGGAGATCATTTGAAGTTGAGCGAACTAGCATCTTTGATAGGATTATTCAGACCATAGGCAATGCCATTGAGGTTTGAAATTTGCATCATTGATTTTTCTGTTTATTCATTTCAAAAGAAAGAAACCTTTTAACCTAAGTACCACCACTTGGATTTCAGACCCAGGATAACAATGAAATCTTGGCCTATTGGTTATCCAATGCCTCAACACTTCTATTACTACTCCAGCGTACACTGAAAGCAAGTGGTGCTGCAGGAATGGCACCGCAACGACGTCGATCATCATCAGCTACATTATTTGGAAGGATGACACGAGTAATTCCAAGTCCCTCATCAACAGTCAATACTTTCACTTCATGAATTGTTATTTCCTCAGTTGTTTGACTGTTCCACACTTTTCCCGTTTTATTTTTGTTCCTCTAGAGTTTCCGTGGAACCCCGCAAGGTGTCAATCTTTCCTTAATCAATGGTGGATCGAGTGGTGGAGTGGACACTTTACGGCAAGTTGAAGCCAAGTATCCAGCTTTACTATTCAAACAGCAACTCACAGCATATGTAGAAAAGATTTATGGGATGATTCGAGATAATTTGAAGAAAGAGATTTCGCCATTGCTTGGATTGTGCATCCAGGTACCATTAATATGTCCATCTATGGACTAGAAAACAATTAATTGAAAAAGGACAATGCTGCTTTCACTTCTTTGTCAAAACTATTGCTGAAGTTGACTTTAACAGGCACCAAGGACATCAAGGGCGAGCTTGGTTAAAGGTTCTCGATCAGTTGCTAATACCGAGGCCCAGAGAGCTTTGATTGCTCACTGGCAAGGGATTGTTAAGAGTCTCGGAAACTTCTTAAATACTTTAAAAGCAAATCATGTCAGTACTCTTCTTTTCCCCCTCTATTAGTTGACATAAATTGAGATATAGTTTTATGTATGCTGACTGTTCCATTTGTGGGTCGAATAACCATCAAAAAGGAGAGTACGGTTATTATTATTGAAGATTCATGCTCTTGATTTCTCTAACATTCATTTCAGAGATGCATGCTTTCTGAATTCTGAACCAGTGGACCTACTCTTCAAAGTCTCACACATTTTTTGTTCCTTTTTCCAGGTACCTCCTTTTTTAGTTCGCAAGGTCTTCACACAGATATTCTCCTTCATCAATGTTCAATTATTCAACAGGTATCATATATATATATATATATATATATATATATATATATATATTATCATACTTGAAGTTACCCTTGATCGGTATACTGTTTTTAAAACAAGTAAAAATTTTCCCTTCATATATTTATATTTCTCTGTAGCCTTCTATTACGACGAGAGTGTTGTTCGTTTAGTAATGGGGAATATGTAAAAGCTGGTTTGGCTGAGCTGGAGCATTGGTGCTATAAAGCAACAGATGAGGTACTCTGAAATTATTTCTACCTTTCTTAATAGTATCTTAAACTCTTACTGAATAAACGAAAATGCAGTATGCAGGTTCAGCTTGGGATGAACTCAAGCATATTAGGCAAGCCATTGGATTCCTGGTATTTTTTAAATCTTGTTACATACCATATCTTTCTAGTTCCAGTTTCAGTGGCGAAAAGCAATAAATGGTAAAGTAGTCCTGAAATTTTACATTTTTTTTCAGGTCATACATCAAAAACCCAAAAAGACACTGGATGAAATAAGCCATGACCTATGCCCAGTAAGTAATGTGAAAGCAAGGAAGAAGTAAATACATTCAAATGCATTAACCTCCTCTTCAATTCAATTCTCAGACAATGCATCTTTGTTCATTAACAGGTCCTCAGTATACAGCAGCTATATCGTATCAGTACAATGTACTGGGATGACAAATATGGCACACATAGCGTGTCCTCGGATGTAAGTTTCTATGGATGCCATTACTCAACTAGGTTCGAGTCATCTTCGTCACATGACAATAATATACATGACAATCTAATGATAAAACTTATACACAAACTTACTAATCTTAATAGTTTCACTGTAATTGGCTGTAGGTTATATCCAATATGAGAGTGTTGATGACAGAAGATTCTAACAATGCTGTCAGCAATTCTTTCCTCTTGGACGATGATTCCAGGTTATGACGTACAACACTTGAATATGTCACTCACCATGACTTGGCCTTTCTTCTATCATGTTTCAGATATCTCTCTTTGTTGTTATTCAAGTACTGACACCAACCTTTGTTAATCATCTATACTGCAGCATTCCATTTTCAGTTGATGACCTATCAAAGTCGATGGAACAAATAGATATTTCAGACATTGAACCACCACCACTTATTCGTGAGAACTCGGGCTTTAGTTTCTTGTTGCCTCGTGCAGATTGATTGCTTTTTCACTGGATGCATGTCTCCCTATGAGCCCTATCTTTGCTGTCAAGTAATAGATTCAACCGCGTCTATATGGCGTTTATGGGGTTTGTATATTGTTCCTCATGCTTTACCTAGTAAATTATTCTTTGAAATCTACAACGTAGATACATATATAACAGGAATTCCATTTCTCCCCAGCAGTGTAGGTTGAATATTCTTCTGTCTTCTGTTGTACAACTAGCTGATTTTAGTGATCAGGGAAAAAATTAAAAGGGTAGCTCTTTTTCCTTTTCTTTTTTCCTTTAGAAGAATTTAGCAACCTAAATGGCTCTCAAGTGTTTATATTAGTTTTGGAGATTGTTTCAATTACAATGCCATGTTTTTAATGTCCAACAAGACCGTGCATCTCTATTAGCAAGATTTTAAGGCAATGATAATGATGTTTATGCATATGAATCAAGCTTGATTTAGTGTGTTCTCAATCGAATATACTAGACAATCCCCCGCGAGTTGCATTGCTTGTGTCATAAGTTTGAATGTTTGATAGATTTAAGGTAAACTATAGTTTCTTCATATCAAATGGTGTCAAAAAATAATTGAGATAACATTTTGCATAACCCAAGTAACAAAGTTTCTGTAAAACCTTTACTCTACTTTCCTTTCCTAGATATGGTAGGAGATGTACTGTCATGTTTTATTGTGATTGACATGCATTTTCAATTTTTTATAAATTATATTTCCTTGACAATTCAATCATTCTGGCACAATCAATCCTTTGTTACACGTTCTTGTATTTCATATTGGCAAGGTTTCGTTTTCATCTCTCTACTTTTGTTATCTAATGAAATTTTAGATAGAGTTAGCTCTTATATCGTTTTCTTAAGTGTAATGCCAAATTGTTTTTCACAAGTCTAAAGTTAAAAAAAAATTGGACAAATAATGAAACCAAGAAAGTGATATATACATATTTGAACAATTAAGCCGGAGATGCTACGATCTGAATTTTTATCTATCTCTAAAACGTGAAAGCCGCTATTGGGAAACCAAAATCTATTACATTATCAACCACCCTAACACCACTATAATCACCCTCGTACCAGGTTTTCTCAATTTCACAATTAACTGACTTAATCATCTTCCATCCCAAGTTTTGAGTGCACTACCAGAAAATGGGTCTTGGGCGACGAAAAAAAATCGTCGCCCTGTTAAAAAATTTCGTCACCTAAGAACTTAGGCGACGACATGTCGTCGGCCAAAACTTCGTCGCCAGAACCGCGTCGGTCAAGAACTTGGGCGACGAAAATTGATTCCATCGTCGCCCAAGAGTCATTCTTAGGCGACGATAATAATTTCATCGCCTAAAATATACTTCTCGTCGCCCAAAAATTAGTCGTCGCCCAAGATTTAACACCTTGGCCGACGAAAACATTTTTCGTCGCTTAATATCTTATAATCTTGGGCGAGGAAATTAAATATTTCGTCGCCTAAGATCACAACATCTTAGGCGACGATATTTTTTTTTCGTCGCCTAAGATGGTAAGTCCTTGACCGACGATTTAGAAATTTCGTCGCCTAAGATATATTTAAATTTTTTTAAAAAATAATTAAATAATTTTTTTAAATATATAAATCTTGTTTTTTAAATTTTTGCTGGAATTTTTTTTTCGGCATTTCTTTAAATTTTTGTAATACTAAAATTTAATTAAAAATAACCCAAATTTATAATTTATAAATAATTTATTACAAAAATTCAGTCTATCTGCCTATAGATCGAGAAACCCGAAATCTAACTCATCATTCCCGTTCGGAGGGTCCTGAGGCTGAGGCGGCAGCTGGTCAGGCTGAGGAGGCTGCTGCTGAGGCTGGGGCCACTGAGGGTGGGGCCACTGAGGTAATGGTATAGGCGTAGGCATAGGCGGAAACGGCTGTCCGGCCGCATGTGCAGCGATGTAGGCAGCCATCCACTGTCCCATAGCCGCCTGGTTGGCATTGGTGACTTCATTCACCCGCTCCATATGCGCAACCGTGGAAGCCGCATATGATTCCGCCATCGCCGCCATCTCCCTCGCTCTTTGGGCTTCCAGCTCAGACTCCCTCGCTCTTTGGGCTTCCATCTCAGACTGTAGACTTGCGAACTGATCATGTAGCCGAGTGGTCTGGCTGTTGCTGCTTGAGGCTCCGGCAGCTCCCTTGCGCTGAAATCCTGGAGTCGTCTTCAGGATCCCCTTTCCAGCGTCTCCCATACCCCGGCAGTAGTAGGTGTTGGAACGCTGCGTGAAGGCAGTGGCCATAATCCGCGCCCCAACGGTAGGATCTGAAGTGTCGATCCTGGACATGGCCTCTGACATGTCATCCTCTGCCGTGCCCGGAAATGTGTCGTTCACCATGCCTCTCATGACCTCTTGCTCCGCCTCCCTCACCCTCGCCTAATTGGATATATTATAAAAATATATTAATATACATTTAATAAAATGTAATTAAAATTAAAAATTAGAAAATATAATTAAACTTACAAGATCCTCCTCAGAATGAGGATATGCCCTCTGAAAGGTCCCCACATAGGGGTTCTCCTCTGGCTGCTCTCGCCGCACGTCGTCCATGATGGCCGAAAACGGCCTCGAACCGGCACGATGGTTGGTTGTGTTCTGTTGCCGGTTCTCAATGTTCACCCGGGCGAGGTGCTTAAAAAAAAAATTATCGTTAGTAAATATTTAAAAACATACAATTATAATTAATTCACTAATTAAATATTCAAATTTGTTTACAAATTACCTGTTTGTGAGGGTCGTTGAACTGCGTGACAAGAAGCCACCGCCACTCGTACTCCCGATACTCGAACTCCTTCGGGGTACCCGAACGGTCGCTCCCGTACTTCTTCCAGTGTTCCCGGAGGTCGTGCTTCCACTCCTTGAACCTACATATACAAAAAAAATATTAAATATATTATTAAAAAAATAAAATTTAATAAATTATTCAATAAAGGTACCTCTCCCTATGGGCCTTTCCCGCCCAGTCACGTCCCTCCTCGGGAACCACAAACCATTGCTGCATTACCACTTGTTAGTATTTTTTTCGATAATTAAATAATTTATTAGTTAAAAAAATAGTAATTGATCGAGTAAACTCACCGACATCGACTGATGGAGCATCTCCTTCACTCCATCAGGAACCTGGCTCCAGACTCCCCACAACATTGGGAGTCTGGAGCGGATGGTGCCTCCCGCGGCGCGCGTGTACCGGTTTCCCAACGCGGCGTCCACCGGTTTCCCGTTGGAAAACGGGATGGCGATCCGTCCAGCGGACTCGACCGCCCTATCGAGTCCCTTGTTGCTGACGGTGCCTCTCCTGTTCCGCCTTCTCGTTCCGACGGCTGTGACATTGTGAATCAAATTTAATATTAATAATATATTTTTACATTAAAAAAATTAAAATCGACAAAAAAGTAATAATAATTTATCTGAGGATGAGGCTGAGCTGACGGATTCGTCTTCGTTCGCCTGCTCGGAGACCCTGACGGGATGAAGAGGCGTGGGAAACTCCCGGTAGATATAGGCCTCATGCGGTGCCACATGCGGGAGCTGCTCCCGAATCGGTCGACCCTCCTCATCGACGCGAGGTATCGCCGGTATCGTCGGAGGAAGGAAGAGGCCGGATGGCACCATAGGGACCCCGGATGACCCGCCATCACCGTCGGTCGGGGACGACTGTGTGGGGGCGTCGCTGCTGGATCGCGACCGGCGAAGTATGGGTGGATGACGAGCAGCCGTCGCTGCGGGACCCGACTGCCCAACAGAACCCGAGCCGCTCACGCCACCCGTAAGCGCCGCATGTCAGGCCGTCAACTGCCACGGAAACCCGATCGACGGTGATTCCGACGGGTTGTTTGAGGTACCGTCCGAGCCGTCTTGGCTCCTCGCACCCGAACGTTGTCCAGAAGTTCTCCTCATGGCCATCCTGTTTAAATAACCATAAATTTATTAAAAATATTTTACCGTCTTATAATTAAGTTCACACATAATAACCATAAATTTTTAAAAATTTTATTAACAATAATAGCACTCTTCGAAATTAATAGTTATTAAAGGATTTATTATTTTTTTATTCACATAACAAATTATTTACATTAATTTGCAATTATTACATTACAAAAATTAAACTCAACAATATTTACATCCTTACTCAAAAATAATCCATTATTTTTTACAAAATGCCCACAATATATTTACAATTATAATTTATATTATTTAATTATTTAATCAAAAATTATTTAATATAGCGCATTCATGCGCAATATATGCTTCAGCTATACACCCTTCAGGCGCGGATTTATTAGTGATAATCTTTGTACTCACCAAGTTGCCTGTAAATATAAGATTGCAAACTATACGTTATGGTTATTGAACATGTACGTACATATATGTATTCTGGAGATGTAAGTGAATAAAACATACCTTTCCATGGGATACATCCAAGTGAAGTGTACTGGACCGGTAAGCAACAATTGCTGGGGAAGATGGATCATCAGGTGAGGCATGATATCGAAAAAATTTGGCGGAAAGATCCTCTCGAATTTACACATGATGTATATGATGTCTGCTTGCATTTCCCGGAGATCGGATTTTCTCACTTCCCTTGTGCATAACTTCATGAAGAATCTTGACAGCGCTACTAACGGCTCCACAACCTGGCCAACCACACATCACAAATTTAATATAAAATCCAACAACGGCAGGTTAACCGTAATTTTAACCACAAATTTACCTGACGGTGAAGGAACGGTCGAATGAAAACAGGGAAGAGACGTTGTAGCAGAATATGACAGTCATGACTCTTCAAGCCGTATATCTTATTCTCCCGCAAGTTCACACACCGGGCTATATTTCCTGCAACGCCTGAGGGATACGTCACACAACTCATCCACCTTAAGATCTGGGTCTTCTGATCAGGCTTCACGGTGTAAGGAGCCCAAGGCATCTTTTTCTTCCCCTCTTTCAGCCAAAGATGTTTTCTGATTCCCATTTTCTTAAGATCAACGCGTGCCTTAGGACCGTCTTTCGTCTTCCCCTCCAAGTTGAGCACTGTACCTACCACACTGTCGCAGACATTCTTCTCTATGTGCATCACATCTAGGTAGTGCCTGATCAACAGCGTACTCCAGTACGGGAGTTCCCAAAATATGCTCTTATGTGTCCAGAATTTGTACCTGTCTGGTCTTTCAGGTATTCTGGCAACAATATCGGGATGATTGCTGAGCTGCCCAAAATCATACTCATCCAGCACTGCTAAAATCTCTTCCCCCGACCATTTATGCGGCTCCACACCTCTCTCTTCGGTCCCATCAAATGCCCCGGTATCTATCCGCCAGGGGTGATCATGTGGTAGGTAAGCACGGTGACCCATCCGGACTATCTTGTTGCAATGATTGCTGCACCCCTGGGAGCTAAGACACTCAGGACAAGCCTTGTATCCCCTAACAACGTTGCCAGACAACATCCCACGTGCAGGAAAATCACTGATGGTACCAACAATCATGGCATGCATCTGGAACATCTCATTTTTGTGGGAGTCATAAGTGGGATGACCAACCTCCCAAAGCAATTTACACTCTTCAATCAGCGGTCTCATATACACATCGAGACACTTCCCTGGATAACAACAACAACAACAACCACAACAAATTCAGATAACGGCTATATATGACCAACAATATAGAACAAAAACAATAAATGGAGAAAAAATTGAACCAACAGCAATATATACAATATGAAGGGAAAGTAGATACCTGGATAACCGGCCCCGGAATCAACAAGGTCAACATGTTGTATTCCTTCTTCATGCACATCCATGGAGGAAGGTTGTAAGGCACCAAAATGACCGGCCATATACTGTACGAAAGACTCATGGTCCTAAAAGGGTTGAACCCGTCGGATGACAGCCCGAGCCTCACATTCCTCACCTTTGAAGCAAAATGAGGAAACTCTCTGTCTATATGCTTCCACGCCTCCCCGTCAGCAGGGTGTACCATGAGGTCTTTGTCATGCACCTCCCTCACAGCGTGCCATCTCATAGCTTCGGCCGTCTTTGAAGACATGTACAACCGCTCCAGCCTATCCCTCAACGGGAAATAGTGAAGTACCTTAACAGGTTTCCTGTTACCTGCGGGAGTCCGCTTATACCTGTCGGTCCCACATACCGGACAACGATGAAGGCCTTCATGGTCATTACCGTCTGCATCTTTACCCCAGAATAGAACGCAGTCATATCTGCATGCATGGATCTTGATGTAGGAAAGCCCGAGATCTCTCAAGATACGACGGACCTTATGATGCGTGGTGGGATGACGATGACCGTCGGGCAGGAGCGAAGCAGCGTACTATAGATACCTATCAACAGCCGTCACGGTCGATTTTGTGTCAACCTTGATATGCATCACCTCCATCACACACTGAAGAACGGTCTTCTCATGACCTGGGCACAGAGGGGTCTGTTGGAAAGCAATAAGTCTGTTGTACTTGGCTATACCGGCATTGTTGACACCTCTAGGGACGGCCTGCATCGGCGCCTGCGGAATGTCCTGTCGTTCAGGGCATACACCGCTGTCATGAGGAAACATGTCGTTGATGAAGGCCGTTGTTGGATCGTTGGATGTACTGCCCGTCTGATAAAACTGTCCATGATCATGCGGGCGTGATGAGGTTTCACCGTGATATATCCAACATGTGTAACGTTCCCAGAATCCGTTACTCTTCAGGTGGTCCCATACTGTATCAAACGGAAATCGATGCATATCACTGCGACACTTACACATCTTGCACGGGCAATAGAACATGCCACTCCCGTCAGCATTGGCCTGCGCATATTGCATAAAATCCCAAACTCCTTCAGCATATTTTCTGTGATATCTTGGAAGAGAAATCCAACTCTTATCCATATCCTGAAAATAACACATATATAAATCAATATTTAATGAACATATCTTTTTTATATATATATTAATGTAATACAACATACTAATTATTAATTATATATATCTAGTTCGAGCGGATTCCGTGGTTTCAGAAGGCAAGTGTCAATGTCACGGAGGGCGAACCCCCTACAGGAACCAGGCAGGACTCGTTTGTGATCACGGAGGCGAACCCCTATCGACCCCTTCACCGAGAAGAGTGGTCAGTTTGTGATCTTGAGATCCAGTTAAACAAACCTGTGAACCATATTTATGACAGAACGGCCTCTTACTCAGCTTGGAACAAACTCTATGCATATATATATATATATATATATCATTAATTCAACTCAAATAAAACTGAAAATCAATATATACATATGCATATATATATGTGCATATATATGCATATGTACGTACCTGGGAGTAGCTCCACAAACTATGTATGGACAGGTTTCCACAACACCGAACGATTTGAAGAACTAGAGAAATTTATGTTTCAAATTTTCAAAGTTTTCATTCTTCTATCCTGGACTTCCAATATATAGAAGAATCTTGGGCGACGAAATATTTGATTTTCGTCGCCTAAGAATTAAAACATCTTGGGCGACGAAATATTTGAGTTTCGTCGCCTAAGGATAAAAAACTTAGGCGACGATATTTATATCTTATTTCGTCGCCCTAGTTTATATTTTGGCCGACGAAATTTATTTTTAGGCGACGATTTTTTTTTTCGTCACCTAAGAGTAAACTTAGGCGACGATTTTTTTTCCTTAGGCGACGGAAAAAAAAATCGTCGCCTAAGTGCCCTATTAGGCGACGAAAAAAAAATCGTCGCCCGGTTTTTTTTTTTTCGTCGCCCAAGAACCATTTTTTGGTAGTGGTGACTCTATAACTTTTTTTTTTCTTTCACTTCTACGATCTCAAGAGTTAATAAAGAAACGTCTCCATAATATCTCTAAAACCCTAAACCCTAAACCCTAAACCCCTAAACCCTAACCAACCCTAAACCCTAAACCATAACCCTAAACCCTAAACCCTAAACCCTAACCTAAACCCTAAACCCTAAACCCTAAACCCCTAACCCTAAACCCCAAACCCTAAACCCTAAACCCTAAACCCTAAACCCTAAACCCTAAACCCTAAACCCTAAACCCTAAACCCTAAACCCTAAACCCTAAACCCTAAACCCTAAACCCTAAACCCTAAACCCTAAACCCTAAACCCTAAACCCTAAACCCTAAACCCTAAACCCTAAACCCTAAACCCTAAACCCTAAACCCTAAACCCTAAACCCTAAACCCTAAACCCTAAACCCTAAACCCTAAACCCTAAACCCTAAACCCTAAACCCTAAACCCTAAACCCTAAACCCTAAACCCTAAACCCTAAACCCTAAACCCTAAACCCTAAACCCTAAACCCTAAACCCTAAACCCTAAACCCTAAACCCTAAACCCTAAACCCTAAACCCTAAACCCTAAACCCTAAACCCTAAACCCTAAACCCTAAACCCTAAACCCTAAACCCTAAACCCTAAACCCTTAACCATAAACCCTAAACCCTAAACCCTAAACCCTAAACCCTAAACCCTAAACCCTAAACCCTAAAACCCTAAACCCTAAACCCTAAACCCTAAACCCTAAACCCTAAACCCTAAACCCTAAACCCTAAACCCTAAACCCTAAACCCTAAACCCTAAACCCTAAACCCTAAACCCTAAACCCTAAACCCTAAACCCTAAACCCTAAACCCTAAACCCTAAACCCTAAACCCTAAACCCTAAACCCTAAACCCTAAACCCTAAACCCTAAACCCTAAACCCTAAACCCTAAACCCTAAACCCTAAACCCTAAACCCTAAACCCTAAACCCTAAACCCTAAACCCTAAACCCTAAACCTAAACCCTATACCCTATACCCTAAACCCTAAACCCTAAACCCTAAACCCTAAACCCTAAACCCTTAACCCTTAACCCTTAACCCTTAACCCTTAACCCTAAACCCTAAACCCTAAACCCTTAACCCTAAACCCTTAACCCTAAACCCTAAACCCTAAACCCTAAACCCTAAACCCTAAAACCCTAAAACCCTAAACCCTAAACCCCTAAACCCTAAACCAAACTTTTTCTATTTCAACTCATTATTTTTAAATACTTCTCGAACTGACGGAACCCGAAAACCTCAATTCGATTAGTGTATACGAGTTCCGCTTGATTTCATCACAAAACCCCTTGCTGTAACACACGGTTTTTCCAGTCAAAATTAAATGTTTTTATTTTGGACCCAAACTTTTTGTGTTATCAACTCTTCATTTTTAAATACTTCTCGAACTGACGGAACCTGAAAATCTCAATTCGATTAGTGTATACGAGTTACGCTTGATTTCATCTCAAAACCCCTTGCTATAGCACACGGTTTTTCCAGTCAAAATTGAATCATTTTATTTTGGACCCAAACTTTTTGTGTTATCAACTCTTCATTTTTAAATACTTCTTGACCTGACGGAACCCGAAAATATCAATTCGATTAGTGTATACGAGTTCCGCTTGATTTCATCTTTAAACCCCTTGCTATAACACACGATTTTTCCAGTCAAAATTGAATGTTTTTATTTTGGACCCAAACTTTTGTGTTATCAACTCTTCATTTTTAAATACTTCTTGACCTGACGGAACCCGAAAATCTCAATTCGATTAGAGTATACGAGTTCCGCATGATTTCGGCTCAAAACCCCTTGCTATAGCACACGGATTTTCTAGTAAAAATTCAATGTTTTTATTTTGGACCCAATCTTTTTCTATTATCCACTCTTCATTTTAAATACTTTTAGAACTGACGGAACCCGAAAATCTCATTTCGATTAGTGTATACGAGTTCCGCTTGATTTTATTTCAAAACCCTTGCTATAGCACACGGTTTTTCCAGTCAAAATTGAATGTTTTTATTTTGAAACCAAACTTTTTCAATTATCAACTCATTATTTTTAAATACTTCTAGACTTGACGGAACCCGAAAACCTCAATTCGATTAGTGTATACGAGTTCCGCTTGATTTCCGCTCAAAACCCCTTGCTATAGCACATGGTTTTTCCAGTCAAAATTGAATGATTTTTTTTGGATCCAAACTTTTTCAATTATCAACTCATCATTTTTAAATACTTCTAGAACCGACAAACCAGAAAATCTCAATTCGATTAGTGTATACCAGTTCCGCTTGATTTCTGTTCAAAACCCATTGCTATAACATACGGTTTTTCCAGTCAAAATTGAATGTTTTTATTCTAGAACCAAACTTTTTCTATTATCAACTCATCATTTTTAAATACTTTTCGAACTGAAGGAACCCAAAAATCTCATTTCGATTAGTGTATACGAGTTCCACTTGATTTCATCTCAAACCTCTTTGCTATAGCACACGGTTTTTCTAGTCAAAATTGATTTTTTTTATTTTGTACCCAAACTTTTTCTATTATCAACTCTTCATTTTTAAATACTTCTCGAACTGACGGAACCTGAAAATCTCAATTCGATTAGTGTATACGAGTTACGCTTGATTTCCTCTCAAAACCCCTTGCTATAGCACACGGTTTTTCCAGTCAAAATTGAATCATTTTATTTTGGACCCAAACTTTTTGTGTTATCAACTCTTCATTTTTAAATACTTCTTGACCTGACGGAACCCGAGAATATCAATTCGATTAGTGTATACGAGTTCCGCTTGATTTCGGCTTAAAACCCCTTGCTATAACACACGATTTTTCCAGTCAAAATTCAATGTTTTTATTTTGGACCCAAACTTTTTCTATTATCCACTCTTCATTTTTAAATACTTTTAGAACTGACGGAACCCGAAAATCTCATTTCGATTAGTGTATACGAGTTCCACTTGATTTTATTTCAAAACCCTTGCTATAGCACACGGTTTTTCCAGTCAAAATTGAATGTTTTTATTTTTGACCCAAACTTTTTCTATTATCAACTGATCATTTTAAAATACTTTTGGAACTGACAGAACCCGAAAATCTCAATTCCATTAGTGTATACGAGTTACGCTTGATTTCGGCTGAAAACTTCTTGCTATAGCACACGGTTTTTCCAGCAAAAATTCAATGTTTTTATTTTGGACCCAAACTTTTTCTATTATCAACTCTTCATTTTTAAATACTTCTGGAACTGACAGAACCCGAAAATTTCAATTCCATTAGTGTATACGAGTTCCGCTTGAGTTCGGCTCAAAACTTCTTGCTATAGCACACGGTTTTTCCAGTCAAATTGAATGTTTTTATTTTGGAACCAAACTTTTTCAATTATCAACTCATTATTTTTAAATACTTCTAGACCTGACGGAACCCGAAAACCTCAATTCGATTAGTGTATACGAGTTCCGCTTGATTTCCGCTCAAAACCCCTTGCTATAGCACACGGTTTTTCCAGTCAAAATTGAATGATTTTTTTTGGATCCAAACTTTTTCAATTATCAACTCATCATTTTTAAATACTTCTAGAACCGACCAACCAGAAAATCTCAATTCGATTAGTGTATACCAGTTCCGCTTGATTTCTGTTCAAAACTCATTGCTATAACATACGGTTTTTCCAGTCAAAATTGAATGTTTTTATTCTAGAACCAAACTTTTTCTATTATCAACTCATCATTTTTAAATACTTCTCGAACTGACAGAACCCGAAAATCTCATTTCGATTAGTGTATACTTCCAGTCAAAATTGAATGTTTTTATTTTGTACCCAAACTTTTTCTATTATCAACTCTTCATTTTTAAATACTTCTCGAACTGACGGAACCTGAAAATCTCAATTCGATTAGTGTATACGAGTTCCGCTTGATTTCATCTCAAAACCCCTTGCTATAGCACACGGTTTTTCCAGTCAAAATTGAATCTTTTTATTTTGGACCCAAACTTTTTGTGTTATCAACTCATCATTTTTAAATACTTCTTGACCTGACGTAACCTGAAAATATCAATTCGATTAGTGTATACGAGTTCCGCTTGATTTCGGCTCAAAACCCCTTGCTATAACACACGATTTTTCCAGTCAAAATTCAATGTTTTTATTTTGGACCCAAACTTTTTATACTATCCACTCTTCATTTTTAAATACTTTTCGAACTGACGGAACCCGAAAATCTCATTTCGATTAGTGTATACGAGTTCCGCTTGATTTTATTTCAAAACCCTTGCTATAGCACACGGTTTTTCCAGTCAAAATTGAATTTTTTTATTTTTGACCTAAACTTTTTCTATTATCAACTGATCATTTTAAAATACTTTTGGAACTGACAGAACCCGAAAATCTCAATTCAATTAGTGTATACGAGTTACGCTTGATTTCGGCTCAAAACTTCTTGCTATAGCACACGGTTTTTCCAGCAAAAATTCAATGTTTTTATTTTGGACCCAAACTTTTTCTATTATGAACTCTTCATTTTTAAATACTTCTGGAACTGACAGAACCCGAAAATCTCAATTCCATTAGTGTATACGAGTTCCGCTTGAGTTCGGCTCAAAACTTCTTGTTATAGCACACGGTTTTTCCAGTCAAATTGAATATTTTTATTTTGGAACCAAACTTTTTCTATTATCAACTCTTCATTTTTAAATACTTCTGGAACTGACAGAACCCGAAAATTTCAATTCCATTAGTGTATACGAGTTCCGCTTGATTTCCGCTCAAAACCCCTTGCTATAGCACACGGTTTTTCCAGTCAAAATTGAATGATTTTTTTTGGAACCAAACTTTTTCAATTATCAACTCATCATTTTTAAATACTTCTACAATCGACAAACCAGAAAATCTCAATTCGATTAGTGTATACCAGTTCCGCTTGATTTCTGTTCAAAACCCATTGCTATAACATACGGTTTTTCCAGTAAAAATTGAATGTTTTTATTCTAGAACCAAACTTTTTCAATTATCAACTCATTATTTTTAAATACTTCTAGAACTGACAGAACCAGAAAATCTCATTTCCATTAGTGTATACGAGTTCCACTTGATTTTCCAGTCAAAATTGAATCTTTTTATTTTGGACCCAAACTTTTTGTGTTATCCACTCTTCATTTTTAAATACTTCTTGACCTGACGGAACCTGAAAATATCAATTCGATTAGTGTATACGAGTTCCGCCTGATTTCATCTCTAAACCCCTGCTATAGCACACGGTTTTTTCAGTCAAAATTGAATGTTTTTATTTTGGACCCAAACTTTTTCTATTATCAACTGATCATTTTTAAATACTTCTTGACCTGACGGAACCCGAAAATCTCATTTCGATTAGTGTATACGAGTTACGCTTGATTTCGGCTCAAAACTCCTTGCTATAGCACACGGATTTTCCAGTAAAAATTCAATGTTTTTATATTGGACCCAAACTTTTTCTATTATCCACTCTTCATTTTTAAATACTTCTAGAACTGACGGAACCCGAAAATCTAATTAAGATTAGTGTATACGAGTTCCGCTTGATTTCATTTCAAAACCCTTGCTATAGCACACGGTTTTTCCAGTCAAAATTGAATGTTTTTATTTTTGACCCAAACTTTTTCTATTATCAACTGATCATTTTAAAATACTTTTGGAACTGACAAAACCCGAAAATCTCAATTCCATTAGTGTATACGAGTTACGCTTGATTTCGGCTCAAAACTTCTTGCTATAGCACACGGTTTTTCCAGCAAAAATTCAATGTTTTTATTTTGGAACCAAACTTTTCCAATTATCAACTCTTCATTTTTAAATACTTCTGGAACTGACGGAACCCGAAAATTTCAATTCCATTAGTGTATACGAGTTCCGCTTGAGTTCGGCTCAAAACTTCTTGTTATAGCACACGGTTTTTCCAGTCAAATTGAATGTTTTTATTTTGGAACCAAACTTTTTCAATTATCAACTCATTATTTTTAAATACTTCTAGACCTGACGGAACCCAATAATCTCAATTCGATTAATGTATACGAGTTCCGCTTGATTTCCGCTCAAAACCCCTTGCTATAGCACACGGTTTTTCCAGTCAAAATTGAATGATTTTTTTTTTATCCAAACTTTTTCAATTATCAACTCATCATTTTTAAATACTTCTAGAACCGACAGAACCAGAAAATCTCAATTCGATTAGTGTATACCAGTTCCGCTTGATTTCTGTTCAAAACCCATTGCTATAACATACGGTTTTTTCAGTCAAAATTGAATGTTTTTAGTCTGGAACCAAACTTTTTCTATTATCAACTCATCATTTTTAAATACTTCTCAAACTGACAGAACCCGAAAATCTCAATTCGATTAGTGTATACGAGTTACGCTTGAGTTCGGCTCAAAACTTCTTGTTATAGCACACGGTTTTTCCAGTCAAATTGAATGTTTTTTTTTTGGAACCAAACTTTTTCAATTATCAACTCATCATTTTTAAATACTTCTAGAACTGATGGAACCCGATAATTTCAATTCGATTAGTGTATACGAGTTCCGCTTAATTTCCGCTGAAAACACCTAATTATAACAAACGGTTTTTCCAGTCAAAATGGAATGATTTTTTTTGGACCCAAACTTTTTCAATTATCAACTCATCATTTTTAAATACTTCTCGTACTGACAGAACCTGAAAATCTCATTTCGGTTAGTGTATACCAGTTCCGCTTGATTTCTGTTCAAAACCCCTAGCCTTGCTATAACATACGTTTTTTCCAGTCAAAATTGAATGTTTTTATTCTGGAACCAAACTTTTTCTATTATCAACTCATCATTTTTAAATACTTCTCGAACTGACAAAACCCGAAAATCTCATTTCGATTAGTGTATACGAGTTCCACTTGATTTCATCTCAAAACTCCTTGCTATAGCACACGGTTTTTCCAGTCAAAATTCAATGTTTTTATTTTGGAACCAAACTTTTTCTATTATCAACTCATCATTGTTAATTACTTCTCGAACTGACGGAACCTGAAAATCTCATTTCGATTAGTGTATACGAGTTCCGCTTGATTTCATTTCGGTTAGTGTATACCAGTTCCGGTTGATTTCTGTTCAAAACCCCTAGCCTTGCTATAACATACGGTTTTTCCAGTCAAAATTGAATGTTTTTATTCTGGAACCAAAATTTTTCAATTACCAACTCATCATTTTTAAATACTTCTAGAACTGACGGAACCCGATAACCTCAATTCGATTACTGTATACGTGTTACGCTTCATTTCATCTCAAAACTCTTTGCTATAGCATAAGGTTTTTCCAGTCAAAATTGAATGTTTTTTTTTTGGAACCAAACTTTTTCTATTATCAACTCTTCATTTTTAAATACTTCTGGAACTAACGGAACCCGAAAATATCGATACGATTAGTGTATACGTGTTACGCTTGATTTCATCTCAAAACACCTTACTATAGCACACGGTTTTTCATGTCAAAATTGAATGTTTTTATTTTTGAAACAAAACTTTTTCTATTATCAACTCTTCTTTTTTAAATACTTCTAGAACTGATAAAACCCGAAAATCTCAATTCGATTAGTGTATACGAGTTCCGCTTGATTTCCGCTGAAACCCCTTACTATAGCACACGGTTTTTCCAGTCAAAATTGAATGTTTTTATTTTGGACCCAAACTTTTTCTATTATCAACTTATCATTTTTAAATACTTCATGAACTAACGGAACCCGAAAATCTCATTTCGATTAGTGTATACGAGTTCCGCTTGATTTCATCTCAAAACCCCTTGCTATAGCACACCGTTTTTCCAGTTAAAATTGAATTTTTTTTATTTTGGACCCAAACTTTTTCTATTATCAACTCATCATTTTTAAATACTTCTTGAACTGACGGAAACCGAAAATCTCAATTTGATTACTGTATACAAGTTCCGCTTGATTTCATCTCAAAACCCCTTGCAGCACACGGTTTTACCAGTCAAAATTGAATGTTTTTATTCTGGAACCAAACTTTTTCACTTATCAGCTCTTCATTTTTAAATACTTCTAGAACTGACGGAACCCGATAATTTCAATTCAATTAGTGTATACGAGTTCTGCTTGATTTCGGCTGAAAACCCCTAGCTATAACATACGGTTTTTCCAGTCAAAATTGAATGTTTTTATTCTAGAACCAAACTTTTTCTATTATCAACTCATCATTTTTAAATACTTCTCGAACTGACGGAACCCGAAAATCTCATTTCGATTAGTGTATACGAGTTCCACTTGATTTCATCTCAAACCTCTTTGCTATAACACACGGTTTTTCCAGTCAAAATTGATTTTATTTATTTTGGAACCAAACTTGTTGTGTTATCAACTCATCATTTTTAAATACTTCTCGAACTGAAGGAACCCAAAAATCTCATTTCGATTAGTGTATACGAGTTCCGCTTGATTTCATTTCAAAACCCGTTGCTATATCACACGGTTTTTCCAGTCAAAATTGAATGTTTTTATTTTGTACCCAAACTTTTTCTATTATCAACTCTTCATTTTTAAATACTTCTCGAACTGAAGGAACCTGAAAATCTCAATTCGATTAGTGTATACGAGTTCCGCTTGATTTCTGTTCAAAACTCCTTTCTATAGCACACGGTTTTTCCAGTCAAAATTGAATGTTTTTATTTTGGCCCAAACTTTTTCTATTATCAACTCATCATATTTAAATACTTCTAGAACTGACGGAATATGAAAATCTCTATTCGATTAGCGTATACGAGTTACGCTTGATTTCATCTCAAAACCCCTTGTTATAGCACACGGTTTTTCCAGTCAAAATTGATTGTTTTTATTTTGGAACCAAACTTTTTCTATTATCAACTCATCATTTTTAAATACTTCTCGAACTGAAGGAACCCAAAAATCTCAATTCGATTAATGTATACGAGTTACGCTTGATTTCAACACAAAACCCCTTGCTGTAGCACACGGTTTTTCCAGTCAAAATTGAATGTTTTTATTTTGGAACCAAACTTTTTCTATTATCAACTCTTCATTTTTAAATACTTCTCGAACTGACGGAACCTGAAAATCTCAATTCGATTAGTGTATACGAGTTCCGCTTGATTTCATCTCAAAACCCCTTGCTATAGCACACGGTTTTTCCAGTCAAAATTGAATCTTTTTATTTTGGACCCAAACTTTTTGTGTTATCAACTCATCATTTTTAAATACTTCTTGACCTGACGGAACCCGAAAATATCAATTCGATTAGTATATACGAGTTCCGCTTGATTTCATCTCAAAACCCCTTGCTATAACACACGATTTTTCCAGTCAAAATTGAATGTTTTTATTTTGGACCCAAACTTTTTGTGTTATCAACTCATCATTTTTAAATACTTCTTGACCTGACGGAACCCGAAAATCTCAATTCGATTAGTGTATACGAGTTACGCTTGATTTCGGCTCAAAACTCCTTGCTATAGCACACGGATTTTCCAGTCTAAATTCAATGTTTTTATTTTGGACCCAAACTTTTTCTATTATCCACTCTTTATTTTTAAATATTTCTAGAACTGACGGAACCTGAAAATCTCATTTCGATTAGTGTATACGAGTTCCGCTTGATTTCATTTCAAAACCCTTGCTATAGCACACGGTTTTTCCAGTTAAAATTGAATGTTTTTATTTTCGACCCAAACTTTTTCTATTATCAACTCATCGTTTTAAAATACTTCAGGAACTGACAGAACCCGAAAATTTCAATTCGATTAGTTTATACGAGTTACGCTTGAGTTCGGCTCAAAACATCTTGCTATAGCACACGGTTTTTCCAGTCAAATTGAATGTTTTTATTTTGGAACCAAACTTTTTCAATTATCAACTCATCATTTTTAAATACTTCTAGAACTGACGGAACCCGATAATTTCAATTCGATTAGTGTATACGAGTTCCGCTGAAAACCACTAGCTATAGCACACGGTTTTTCCAGTCAAAATTGATTGATTTTTTTTTGGACCCAAACTGTTTCAATTATCAACTCATTATTTTTAAAAACTTCTCGATCTAACGGAACCCGAAAATCTCAATTCGATTAGTGTATACATGTTACGCTTGATTTCATCTCAAAACTTCTTGCTATAGCACGGTTTTTCCAGTCAAAATTGAATGTTTTGACTAGTGAGCCCTTCACGGATATCCAAAAAGTGAAGGGCCAATAATAACCCACTTGCCAAAATCACTCTAGCAGCAAAAAAACACCCCCAAAAGGGGAGACACTACAAAGGTTAACAAATAGTCCCACATCAGAGACTGAGGCCACAATGCCTAACATTGGCCTATAAAACAGGCACAAGCTCCCATAAAAGGTAGACAACTCTCTTGCAGCACTCCTGTACACGCAAGTAGCCCAAAGCTAACTTAAGCATTGGAGAGTCGAAGACTGGGCCACCCCAGTCCCGACTTCCTGACGCTGTTACTTGTGCAAGTACCAAGTGCAGGACCAAAGGATTCTACCTCTCCCCGACTCGCAACCCCTTTCCGGCTCGTGACCTCAGGATGGGACAGGTAGAAACAATTGGCGCTAGAAGGAGGGTCCCTCAAGTGGAAACCCTCACGCCGCTCGCCATGGCCATCATCTGCCCAGAAATCCCGAGGAGAGAGAAAGTAGATCTGACTCTCTCTCTCTCTCCTTCGCTTGGGCGTGCCACAGCAAGGTAGCTCACCTTCCCAGCCATCATACTCACTGTCTTCCAATGAATCCAGTGTGGCCTCCCCGACCTCTGGCCAAAGCCCACGTGCCGGTGAGCAGCGCTAAAAAAAAAACTGATCTGGACCCCCAGCTTCCCTCAACCGAAGCAGGAATATGTTCTCGGTCTCGCTGCCCCAATCTTAGCACCCTCTCCCTTGAGGAATATGCCTTCGCATTTGGCACCCACTTGATACTTATCTCCAGGAGACGCCCACCCATATCTCTGTACCTCACTCCAGAGACTCCCACGGACTCCCCTGATCTCGCCAGTCTCCGCGGACTCGGCAGGTCTCGCCATCCCCTCGCGGACTCACATTGTCCCGGACCCCTCGCGGACTCCGCTGGTCTCGCGGCCTCCCCTGGTCTCAAACCTCGCATGGGGAAGTCCATGGTAGTTCCCCTAGCGGACTCCCACACTACTCTCCATCCCGACCTCCCGGGACTCCTCTATCTCGACAGAAACACATCTCACCCGGCACCTCCCATTCCTGGTTCCCGCTACAAACACTCAGTAACCCAACAGCCTGCACCTGGCACCTCCCCTTCCTGAGACTGAGTTGCACGTCCTCCACAATCAACCAAGGGTTGAATGCAGAGCTCACAAGCAGCCACATATATTCTGTATGCATTTACACATCTATGACTGGGCTCTGGCTGAATACTTCTCTCCGAGACCGCGTGAGCAGCCCTCCACCCAGAATTGATCTGGACACCCAGAACCTCCACGGCCTCCCGCGGACTACTCTCCCGATCGAAGGATACAAATTCTGGACGCCCATCAGAATAGCGAGACCAGCCACGACAGTCGCGGTGGCGACACGGTCCCGGCAGGGATGTGGCCTTGGTCTCACGACCCCAATTTTGGAACCCTCCTCCTGTGTCCCTGCCACGGGGACATGAATTCACCTTCGGGGCCCGCCTGACACCACTCTCCCAGGGACACCCTCCCATGTTAGCCCCAGTCCCCGTAGACTCCCCTGGTCCCGCGTGTTCCCCCGCGGACTCCCCTGGCCACCCAAGTTTCCAGACGAACCTACCTACCATCCCTAGTACAAAACCCGAAACTAAGAATCCACCCTCCCAACTCGGGGTCTAGTCCCGACACGTGATATTGCCCCGACCCGTGATCCCGTGACATGAAACAAGTGGCTCCATCCCGAGCTTCGGGAGCCCTCCCCACATGACCCCCCGAGCTCCCGAGGCCCATCCCCCACCCCTCCCTTGCTTACCTTGCTCTAGGAACATGCCAGCATAAATGACCTGCTTGACAACCCTCTCCCGGGGACCCCCTCCCTTGTCTCAGTGCCTCTCCCGAGGCCATACCTCTCTTCCTCCCTCCCGGGACCATCCATACAGCCCTACCCATTCCGGGATCCTGAGACCACGCTGACCCAGCCACTTACTCTTGGCACCCACAGTTTAACTCAATAAATCGCCCAATTCTCAGGCAATCGGTTACAATCCCACATCTTAGCAGCAACTCCAGCCACTTATACTGGACTATCACGGCCTCGCCTATGGCCTCTATTCTCTAAATTACTGCTCCCCCAGCAAAGGCAGCAGTGCACTCACTACCAAAGGGTCTCGCTGCCTAGTTCAATGACTTCAATTGTCATGCTCTCGGATCTATATAATCATATCAAGCCAAGCTCCAACAACAAATTGCCAACAACACTTCGCCTACAGTTATACATACTTCTCTATGATTTTTTAGTGGGCAACATAACAATATTATCTTCAATGATGCACTCTAATATTGTCTTCTTGACCACCATGACTACTCCATTGGGATTCTTATACCATTCTTTTTTGTTGACATCGAGACTTATATCAACAACTCTAATTTTTCTACAATGTCTATAGCAGCTCTACACGGCTCCAGATAAGTCTTACTCCACACTATTCAATTAAGTTATTATCATACAAATAGCATGTCTCATGCATCATAATGTGTTTTCATGCAATAGAGTTAGCAAACATTCTCTATCACATGTTACATATATTCTCTTGTACATGCTAAACACACATACTTGTACACCATGTGCAAACCATATGACACTTGCTTCACATGATTACAAGCCAAACATTGCTATACATCTATCTATATCTATCTCGACTACGCCATTGATGGCTACACACAACATGTGTAAACAGCCAACATTCAAACATGCATTCTCTAGCGCGGCCCAACATGCCCCGTAGCTGCCCGCCACGCCATTAGAGCGTACTCTCGCCAACTAGCGCGAATTCTCTCGCCAACTAGCGTGAAATGTCTCGCCAACCAGCACGACCTCTCGCCCCTTAGCGGCCTGCCAAGCCATTAGCGCGTACTCGCCAACTAGCGCGAACAGTCTCGCCATCTAGCGCGAACTGTCTCGCCATCTAGCGTGAACTGTCTCGCCTCGTAGCGGCACGCCACGCCATTAGCGCGGTCCCTCTCGCAATCTAGCGCGAACTCTCTAAGCCCCTAGCGCAAACGGTCTCGCCATCTAACGCGAACTGTCTCGCCCCGTAGCGGCCCGCCACGCCACCTAGAGCGAACTCTCTGGCCCTCTAGTGCGAACTGCCTCGCCCCGTAGCAGCTCGTAACGCCATTAGCGTGGTTCCTCTCGCCAATTAGCGTGAACTGTCTCGCCCGATAGCGGCCTGCCAAGCCATTAGCGTGGTTCCTCTCGCCAATTAGCGCGAACTGTCTCGCTCGATAGCGGCCTGCCACGCCATTAGCGTGGTTTATCTCGCCAACTTAACTCGGTTTTCACCCCCGTCACCTCGCGTGGGGACTTGGGGACTCGGCACCATGCCTCCAGCACCCGGGTAAAACCTTTTCTCGGCATCTGTAGAATAACTCCCCACCCAAGAGCTCTCTCGGACTGGGGACTTGGGGACTTGTTAGTACATAGCCAAAATACTTGGCTGAGCCGAGAATAAGGCGTAAGTGCCCGGTCACTGAATATCATTCCAGGCGAGATAGCTCTGGTGAGCCCTTCACGGATATCCAAAGAGTGAAGGGCCGATAATAACCCACTTGCCAAAATCACTCTAGCAGCAAAAAAACACCCCCAAAAGGGGAGACACTACAAAGGTTAACAAATAGTCCTACATCAGAGACTGAGGCCACAATGCCTAACCTTGGCCTATAAAACAGGCACAAGCTCCCATAAAAGGTAGACAACTCTCTTCCAGCACTCTCGTACACGCAAGTAGCCCAATGCTAACTTAAGCATCGGAGAGTCGAAGACTGGGCCACCCCAGTCCCGACTTCCTGACGCTGTTACTTGTGCAGGTACCAAGTGCAGGACCAAAGGATTCTACCTCTCCCTGACTCGCAACCCCTTTTCGGCTCGTGACCTCGGGACGGGACAGGTAGAAACACTTAGTTTTGGACCAAACTTTTTCTATTATCAAATCCTCATCTCTGAGAACTTCTCGAACTGACAGAACCCGAAAATCTCAATTGGATTAGTGTATACGAGTTCCATATAATTTCGGCTCAAAACCTTTTGCTATAGCACACAGTTTTTTTGTCAAATTTGAATTTCATTATTTTTGATCAAACGTTTTCTATTATCAATTCATCTTCTCTGAGAACTTCTCGAACTGACAGATACCGAAAATCTCAATTAGATTAGTGCATACGAGTTCTTTATGATTTCGGCTCAAAACCTTGCTATAGCATATAGTTTTTTTGGTCAAAATTGAATATCCTTATTTTTGGACCAAATTTTTTCTATTATCAAATCATCTTCTCGAACTGACAAAACCTGAAAATCTCAATTGGATTAGGGTGTGCGTGTTCTGAATGATTTCGGCCTTAAACCTCTTCCTATAGCACGCAGTTTTTCTGGTCAAAATTGAATTTTGGACCAAAATTTTTCTATTATCAAATCATCTTCTCTGAGAACTTCTCGAACTAACAGAACCCGAAAATCTCAATTGGATTAGGGTATACGAGTTCAGCTTCGTTTCATTATGTTCTTTGTTATTGCAGAGGGAGTGTGATGAACTCTTTCTATGTCCTATAGAGTTCGATGAACTCTTTGTTAAATAGTTTTGTCTAGAATGTATAAGGATTAATTTCAGTTTATCTCTTGAGTTTTGGAGTTAACATCATTTCAGTCTTTATTCTTTTAATTTTTTAAATTTACACCTTAAAATTTGTCATTTTCATAAATTAAGCTCAATTAATAAAATTCTGTCTAATTTGGACGTTAATAATAAAATCTTAAAAAAATGTCTTAAAAGATAATTTATGTTGTTAAACGACTATTTTTGACCTTAAAATGAGTTATGAAGTCAAAATTAACGTTTAAATTAAACGGAATTTCAATAATTGAAACTTTATTTGGTAAATTTTCAAAATTAAGAGTATGAGGACAAATAATGTTAACCCCAAACCTCATAAGGGTAAACTTAATTTAATTCAATGTATAAATTATGTGGCCTCCTAGTATTGTCATATTCACATCTCAATTCCAAGATATTGTCAGCAATCACGACCCTAAAATCCTAGGTGTGTGTGCAAGCAATATGCTTTACCAAAAAAGAAGTATTGGTTTAGACTAGTACGATTCTCAAGTCTTTGACACGAGAAATTCGTCAGAAATGTATACGAACTTTTGTTGCTTAGAAACTTAGGTATATCAAATTTTAAAAATATTAAAACAGTATCTTATGTTTCTATCCCGACCTAAAATTAGTATATATAGTCATTAAAATGACCAATTTACACTTAAATTCTCTTTTTTTTCTTAGTTTTTTTTTTCATATTTCATAAATATTAAAAGAGGTTTTAGAATTTGATGATTTTAGTTGACCTATAAACTTGAAGAAGATTGAAGAGGAGAAACATACAAAAGTTCAATCCTTATCGTTTCCATTAACACTCAAGGATCTTGTTGTTGTTGGATAATTAAGATAAAAACTTATTATTAGTAAGAAGAAAATGTCGATGAATTTTTTTTCTACGTTCCTAAATATATAAAATGCCAAAAAAAATTGAAATATGAAAACAAAGAAGAAAATTTGAGGAAAAAAAATCAAGGGTAAATTGTTTTTTTTTGTCGGAAGGTAAATTAAACATCTTCATGCATATATATACCACATGAGATATCAATCTGATATTTTAAAAACTTAATAGAAACAAAAGTTCGCAGATGAAACAGCAAACTCTCTCCCACGTAACAGCAACTAGGGGTGGACTCGGTCCTAACGGTTCGGTTTTTAGGCACTAACCGAAAACTGAAACCGAACTTTCGGTTTTCTATTTCCTAGAACCGAAACCGATAAAAATATGTAAAAAAACGCTCTTGTCGGTTAACCGAACATCGGTTCGGTTTCGGTGCGGTTTCGGTTACAAAACCTACTATTCATAATATTTTTCACATTTAACCAAATAATATAAAAACTAAAAATATCAAAGTTGTAAACTATTAACACTTTAAATAAGTTACTCTAATGGGTTCAAACAAGTAATTGAAAGGAAAAAAAACTAAAGTTTATACATAATTTATTTGAAGCCTCCAACATTTATATATTGCAAATGGGAAGACTACATGAGAGGAAATTATGTTAGACATAAACACTTAAAAGCATAATCATGTGTGAAACCCTATTATTTGTAACTCATAACCAATAAGAATATGACACGTAATATAGAATTACGTATTAATAATTAATTAAATAAATATATATCGGTTCGGTTCGGTTTATTCGGTTTTTAAGATGCACAGAACCGTAAACCGACACCGCACTACTCGGTTTGTGCGACTTTGTGGAACCGATTGCCTCGGTTTCATTCGATTTCAGTTACTCGGTGTCGGTTCGGTGCGGTTTTAACCAGTTTCGGTTTTTTCGGTGTCTAAAAGTCCACCCCTATCAGCAACCAGTAAAATTTACAATACTTGCTAAAGAATCGCAACTTCGATTGCCAAAGATACACCTTTACACATACATACAGATATGATCCACCTTACAACCTTAGAACAGTGTTTACAATCAATGTCAACCGCACTGACAAACTACCACTTACAAAACCTAATGAGAACATAATCCCTAGCCTAAGGGAAAGGATTCGATACAAAGTTCTTGATAATGGCCTATGAAGGAAAAGAATAATCTCAGTTCTCAGTAGAACATCTGACTAAAGCTATAAGAGCGTATTCAACAGTATCCACCTTCCCTATGTAAGATATCAGAAGTCTGATTTCATGAGCTTTACTCTAGGCTTTATGTTAATGTTGTCAAATGGTTTTGCTTGTTCTACGTTGATGTAATCCCTCGTCTTAAGAACCTGCAAAACAATGAGTAAAACCATGAGTTAAATTTAGATCAGGAAAGAAACACATGCAGATGGAGAATTTTAGAGTTTTCGTATAACATCAACTTCACAAAACAAGTCTCACCGAACAGTTAAATATTTTTCGAATACATATATCTAAGAAAAGATAATCAAAGATCATTCCTATCAGCAGATACTATGATAACTTTCATCAGAGAAAGAAGAAACATATTCCAGCTAATCCTAAATACTCTGGAAATACCACGGCTGCTGGATATGGTAGCCATCTCTCAGGTTCCATCTCCAGAGTCTGATTCAAACTCTGCCACCCATCCCCACCATGGTAGGCCATTAACCAACTATCATAAGTGATAGGGCAGATATCTTAATGAGGGGTCAAAAACAAAGATTGTGCAATTTTTCAAGTTATCGTGAATCATCAATAAATCAGTCAGAACCCACATTTGACCTTTTGTCTAAAATATGCGTTGCTTCCCAGAATTTGGAATGCATCGCACGTATTAGCCATTCTGAAATGCCATCAAACCAACTAAAACTGATTCAGCAAGTAATTCCCAGTTCCACATGATACTTAATTACTACTTTATCTTTATCAATACTTTAATCATAGTATTGCCCACAATCTAGCAATCTACTTCTACAGACATCAAAGACGTAGTTGCAAAATAACTATCCAAGTTCATTACACAACACACACAGTTTCCAAACTGTTGGCAAGAATAACTTCCCCACAAACTCAACTAAAGCTATGTTAACAATATACCATCTATTTATACCACAGATTGACAACTAAATGAGCATTCTTCATTGCACACTACATGAGGAATACACCCACAAGTGGCCTACAAGCCTGACTATCCCGCATGGTATACTGAAAAATGGAGAAAACTCCGCTCCGCTCCAATTTCATTACACAACACACACAGTTTCCAAACTGTTGGCAAGAATAACTTCCCCACAAACTCAACTAAAGCTATGTTAACAATATACCATCTATTTATACCACGGATTGACAACTAAAAGAGCATTCTTCGTTGCACACTACATGAGGAACACACCCACAAATAGCCGACAAGCCTGACTATTCCGCATGGTATACTGAAAAATGGAGAAAACTCCACTCCACTCCTCTCAAAAACTCTCACCCACTACAAAAATATCCCTTTTTATGGTTGTTATGCTCACAACATTGTAATCCTATTCACATTAGTGAACCACAATTAACAGCTGTGGAGGTAGCCCAAAATTTGGTCAACTATATCTTTATCTCGTGTGTAGCTCTGATTTAACACTCATCCCAAAGTGTCAAGCATCCACCAACCCAAAGATTAGTAGAAAAATAAAATTAAAATAAAAAAATTGAAAAAGAAAAATGAAACACCTTCTATCAAGACTGATTATAGACTAAATCCTCAAAAGGAGTACAACTGACTTTTACGAAGCAATGCATGTCATCATAACTGTCTCCAAGGATTTGTCTTGGCTCGAAAATTTCATTGCCTTTTGAATTCCCAACATTTTGTAGTGTCTGTCATAGAACAATGAAGCTACCAAGTACATATTGAAACAATCCCTCTACGATTATCATTTAGGAATGACAAAGACGGAAGAGAAATTGTAGATAATATCAATTAGAACACTAACCAACGTTTCAAAGAACATCCTTGAAGCTTCCTTACGAGTTTTTCCATTTAATAAGTTGTCCATGCCAAGAACCTTTTTCCCATGCACAGCTTCCTGATCAAATACAGTTTGAAGATACTTGGCAACAGCCCTATCAAAAAAGAAAGAAAAGAAGAAACACTCGGTTATCGATAATATGGTAGTGAAATCAAAAGGTTTGATTCTAAACAATTGATATAATCAATTTCCAAAAAAAAGTCAGCAATAACAATAAATTAGTCATAAAAAAAATTGATAACAAAACTAAAATAAAATACACACACACAAGTGCATGGTGTATAAATTATATACAATAATCATGATGTTAAAAGGAGTGAGTGATAGAGAGAGAGAGAGAGAGAGAGAATCTTCTTGTAAAATTATTAAATAAAATATGAAACACTGACTGTCCTAAACAGAGTCCAATTTCAATCATTTAAGCTTCAAAACACAAACTTATCAGTATGACCTACAGCGAGTGATGCAAAACAAGTAAAAGCAACTATTATGACTTGCAGTAGACAAGAATTCAGTAGCTGCATTTATCTATGACTATTTAGAGCATACAAACCTGGTGCGGGAAGACCATCCACTGTTTTCAAGAAGACAAGTGTCTTCAGCAGACGGCATATCATCCGCCTCCTCGGCTATCTCTTCATCATCTACGTTCAAAAATTCTAAATAGAAAAGAATACATATGTTACTCAGAGAACGCAAGTACATATTAAACTACATGATAGTAATTATGGCAAAGAGCATATCTAATGGTGGCTGGCAACATTTATTTTCCATCAAGACATGATCAAACAGTTAACAATTGAACTTTAAGGTCCAAGTACAGAGGGCCCACTCATATATATGGTATCCCCAGTGGAGTATTATTCAGGCAGACAAGATAATAAAACAAAAAAAAACTTGGCATCTTATAAATGAGAAAGCGTCAACCAAGGAAGATGATTAAAAAGTGGACCTGTATCGTTTCCAAAGACTACATTGCCATAATCCTGCACAGCCAAAAGCATTATGTTAAAAGCACATATAAAACTTATAAGGAAACAGTTTCCTAGTGCGATGTTGGAGCACATAAATAAAATGACCTAATTTCATAATACAATGTTTACAGAAGTTTCAACAGTCCAAGCAAAATTAAATCTAGCCCATGGAAGACGATCAAAAAGTCTCTTCATATTTTACTTTCAGATATTGTTAGAAAGAACGTATACATAAATAAAGAAATATTTCCTATTAGTTAATAAGATCGAGTAATTTGCTTGTGAAGTCAAGAATATACCAGTTATCAGAAATATCAGTAGTAGCATAAAAAATGGCCTCGAACGTTTGACAGTTACCCAAGGGCATTAAGCAAATGAATGATGACAAGTAGGTGGGACAAAGGATCATTAAGGAAACATTATACCACAGTTACTGAAGTAGTTCAACAAAAAGAGTAAACTCAAATTAAAATTTAGAAAATCATGACAAATAATGTTCACAACTTACTCCACAATTTCCAGCAGGGTAGTCTGCAGTAACTTCTGCCTCAGTTCTACTGCGTGGATCAGCCTCCTCATGTTCTAGGTTTTCTTTATCACTGAAGGAATTATATTTTGCGTCCACATCAAGTTCCAACGAAATTGTAGAACCAATGTTGTCTTCTCCACCAAGCATACAACTAGACTTAGTGTCCTTGTCATCACAACCATAGGTTACATCTAGGACCTCATTTTCGTTCACAATATGCAACTCATGTCCCATTTCTTCCATAGGTTGATCATCTAAACTCAAGTTCTTGTGGTCGCCAGTTTCAAGAGTTACGGCTGCAAGTGTAGCATTTAGGTCAGTAACTTCAGAAAAACCCGTCTGAACATCTGCTCTGATTTCGACATTATGCTCAACAAATCCAATAGCTTTCTGAATACTTGCATCAACTACCAACACATCCACATCAATAGGTTGACCATCCACCTTTTCATCTGGGGACATGCATAGTGTACCCTTCTGCAGAGAAGCATCTTCCTCATAAATTTTATTCGGGTGCCTTGGCTGGATGTTATCTTCAGATGGCGTATCGTATGTATCTCCTGGAACAAAATTGGTAGCTTCTGCATTGTTTACATCAATTTCCATTTCGCTCATCTCCACCAAGGGTTCATGCTTTGATTCTTCAGGGTTGGTAATCCTCTGCCCTTGAACATCAGAGTCCTGAGATCTTAGGTTATGATCTTGCATCCCCTGGTTTTCAGTCTCAATAACAATGTCAGCTTGTGCTTCTGCATCATCTCTCACTATTACAGGTTTGGTGCTTCCAAGGATTTCAGTTTCTTCAGTAACATTTGACCTCACAAAATATTGTTCATCCTTCAGTACCTTGTCAGAAGCGTTTCCTTGATCATCTTCAGAAAACCTGGTTGTACTCGTATCAAAATTCTCAGTGTGCAGAAATATCAGTTCCGCTGCCAAGCCTGACAAACAACGAATCAACTCAGGTGGCTAGTAAAAGCTTTGTGGAGTAAAGTAATCATTAAAATGGCTTAAAAGTCTCCTGCAACTGCGTATTGCAAGTGTATGTGTTCTTGCAATACACTATTATTACCTGTGATGATGGGTTCAGTGAAAATTTCATCTTCCAAATTTTGTCTCTGAATCATTGAAATTTCTGGGCGAGTACAAGGGGCTTTTTTCCGCACACGACGTATATCTTCGGTATTTGTCAACTGCTGGCGTATCGTACTTCATATGACAGGCAGGCAAGTAGTTAGTATATTTCATACGAAGAGCAATATACTATTATAATACATACATTAATTTATCCCTGACATGCTTAGTATGCTTTGATCTACAACATTACTAACTCAGCCAGGTCTCACTGCTAAGTGCGTACAATGTACACACAAAATACTTGCATAGTGAGCCAAATACCAAAACCAGAAAACCAAAAAAAAAAAACAAAAAACAAAAAACAAAAACAAAAAAAAACAGTCTGCTGAGTGCTAACATAGACATAAATACTACCTATACAGTGAACAAAATGACAAATATCCCATGAGAACAGCCGGTCAGCCAAAGAACCCAACGGCTGCCATCTATGTAAATACAAATTTTTTTTTTTCTAAAGAAACAACAATTCAACAAAATGACCTATGAACCAGAAATGCAGTCATATTGAGAAGGTTCGCAACTAAAGAGCATGAAACAAGATCATGCAGAGATCTACTCGGTATTAACAAGGGGTTTATGCAACGAATTGAATCGACCATTTGAGTGTAAAGGTTTTTCTGTAGTGTCAACGTCTTAAAAAGATTTCATCATATATCCTCTAACATATACGCACTTTCATTGGAAAGAGCCAAGCAATGAACTAGAACAACCTATGAGAAAATGGTGGTCAAAACTAATTAGTATATGAACATGAATAATGTATATGAAGACCGACATACTCGCCATGCAGGACCATTGTATCATCCATTAGCAATTTTCTCTTCGAAGCAGTGCTACGGACAGCAGTTCGGAGGCGTTTTGTGGTTTTCATTTCAGGTACAGGCGGAGTAGGTTTCAGTTTTAAAACTGAAGATCTTCTCCCGACTGAAGGAAAAAAAAAACATGAATCAGTCCAAAAACATGCAAGTAACACAACATTTTTCCGGTGAAATTCAAGGGCAAAAAGAGATGCAAATGAATTATTAACTCCACAAAGAAAGACAGAAGGAGATATGTTGATACCTAAAATAGAAGACAATAAATCATCATCATCAGGGATGGAATTTGCAGTTCGCTTTCCTCGGGCCTCCCCAAATGACTCGACTGAATTTATACTCTGAACTGTTACACTACTTTCAGTAGAACTGCGTTTCTTCCCAGATATGAGTTTGGACCCAGCACCATCACCACTATCACCACCAAAGACTTCTTTTTCAGGTGTAGACTCAACTGGTATACCACTTGGTTCAGCAGTGAGCCCCTCTGATATAGATAGAAACTTTTCAGGAGCAAGCGAGTCAGAAGTGGCAGACCTATCCAAAACATCCAGTTGATTGTCGCCAGATATAACGTTGGCCACTGAGTTTAACCGCACAACCTCAGAAGATAAGTTGCAAGGAATTTCTGCACTTTTATCTGAAGAAGATACCACACTGTGATCACTTGGACCAGAGTTGCATGTCTGAAGCACACAGAATTGAGCAGATGCCATTTTTTCATGAGCAACAGGGTTGAAACAATCTACAGTGTTAGGTGTGCATGCTTCTCCTGTATAGTTAGCAATAGCAATATCATTTTGAATTTCAGACTTTAGAGATGTTTGTTGATCCTCCATGTAATCCTCTGGCACTTGAACACAGGTACCACTCGAAGAAATCTTACGAGCAGACTCCTCCAACTCTTGAATTTCAGACTTTAGAGATGTTTGTTGATCCTCCATGTAATCCTCTGGCACTTGAACACAGGTACCACTCGAAGAAATCTTACGAGCAGACTCCTCCAACTCAGAGGTAACCTGAGAGAAACTAGGAGATGCAACAGTTTCATCCAGCCTAACTCCTGCAGGTTCTACACATTGTTCACCCTTTTTTTCTGTGGGCATAGTTGGTATAGTTGGTTCACTGTTAATTACAATACCACAATTTATATCTTCCACCCTGTTTGGGAAATCCAATACACCAACCATCCCATTTGAACATTCAAATGCTGGAGACACAGGTTTAATCTGCTCATGCACTGGTGGTTTCATCTCCAGATCTCCCAAATTGTATCCATTCTCAGGCACATTTATTGTATTATTATTATTATCCTTGCAGCGTGGACCTAACTCGCTACAAGCATTTTCTGTGCTTTCCGGTACTGGTAAATTTGATAAACTATGGTCTTCCAAATCCAAGTGATCATTGCAGGCCATAGCTTCCTGAACACTAGACAAGTTTGGCTCTTCAAATAATCCGGGCGTCGACGGAGCCTGAGCATATGTGACAAATTCAGTATTTGCAGCAAGGACTTCATTCTGTTCAAAGGATAAAATTGTTCATGATGGGGGCAGCAATTGTATTACACATTTAACACATGAGTTGTCCCCCCAATCCCCAACAACCAAAAAAGTAGAACTAAAACTAAAATCTTATAAAAGAACTACCTTGCACACAAGTAATGATGAGCAATTAGGATAATACCCAACATATAGTTTTTAGGAAACATAACAAACCTGGTTTCCAGTCTCATTCATTTGCACAGTTTCTGAAGTTCCAGGTACTCCCTCAAAAACTTCATGCTTTTCCAGGGGTGTTGCTGGCGGAGTCAATGCCTGACGATCGCTACTGAAATGAAGATTATAAATAGGGTATATCAAAAACTGAATGTTCTAAGTGAAGACAAAATGTAAAGAAACTACCAAACAGGTAACCTCTACAACTTGAAGTGGAGAGTGCCACAAGGATAAAAACAAAAGTGAAAATATATCTTATACAACAAACCAACTTTTACTGCAGAGTACAGAATTATGGACCAGGTGTTTACTTGATTACCATACTTAACTAACAAAGTCAAACAAACAGAAATCAGAAAATACAATATAATCAGAATCTAGTACAGCATCCCAGTTAAACAAAATAACAACATCAAAAGACTACGTGTTCTCATACAAACAAAAGAAATGAAAACTTTTCCCTTTCTTTTTTGTTTTTTTAATGTGGTCTACTAGGGGGCAGAATGCCTTAAACAGAGATATAAAGTAATCTACAGAGTCAGTACCCCAAAAACTACAGGCACATATAGCATCCAAGATGGCAGAAGTTGCTTTAGCATATTTGAAGTTGATCTGCTTGGATTTTTTTTTTTTTTGTAAATATGAGTTTCATTTTGTGGGTTAACTGAGTGGTTCTGGCCTCATTCAGTATGGAGGATATGGTAGGTTTTGTTTGGTCGTTCATTATGGTCCAGTCCGTCATCAATAATGTTACTCACAAATTCATTAGTACTTTCTCTCTTTCCTCTTTCCTTCTTTTTTCTTTAAATCTAAACCCAAACATAGGAGACTACAGACAAGACAGTCTTAAGACCATATGCTAAAAGCAGTCCTCCAGTCGAGCAATATGAGAAATGCTAAAGCTTTTAAATTCTGAGGAAACAGAAGCTTATAAAGCTGCCAGAAAACCTTACTCTGTGGCCCCTCCACCCTAACACCAAATAATATGTGCATGCGCTTAAACCCTGTGCGTAAAGTACAGAAAATGAACATAATAAGTTTTATTTTAGGAAACCGAAGCCCATGAAGGTGCCAAAAAACTTTACTCTCTCTCTCTCTCTCTCTCTCTCTCTCTCTCTCTCTCTCTCTCTCTCTCTCTCTCTAATAAGGCTCTGCTTATTAGACAATAGGTGAGACAGATATATATATATATAGGGCCTAAATCCAATGCAGAAATTAACATATTATGATTCGAAATTCTAAGAATCTCTTTGTGCAAACAAAGAATGCATGCGAGATGCTTGACACCATAGAGATATATATAATTTACCCGGAAATTGCATCATTCCCTTGAGCTGCAGCCTGGCCTAAGAACAAGTCCTGTTTTCACCATGGGACAATAAGAATTTCTAAGTGACACTGAGATATATAAGACAATATTTCTGCACTAAATTCTTGCATAAGAAAATTTTAACATGTAAAAATGAAACCATATGTATATGAATGTGCATTGACTTGCTAACAAGAAGATAAGATTCAGTAAAGACTAGCAACGTGGAGCAGACTCGGACCTTTTTAACCAATAAACTAATGTTTTATCAAGTTGATTTGCGTATAAAGCAGGTATAAAAAATTCACCTCATCAAAATCTATACCAATTTGAGAAGTATCACCATCCCCAAATCGCTCTGAAAATAAACCAGGAAATATTTGATAGTAAGTAAGCCATGGTCCATAAACAACAATAAGTTGTACGCCTATGGTTTAATATTAATTGAGTATACCATCATGTCATCACAATAAACTGATGAGTACTAACCATCCAATCCGAACTGAGATGTCGAGTAAACCACACCCTCCATTGCATCTTGGAGAGTAATCTGCTCCCTTGTACTGACATGATGATCAACATAATTACTGCAAGACAACTGAATGTTAAAATCACATACACAAATCTTCATCTCCAGACTCAACACCAGATCTTCAGTCTTAAATAAAAATGATTGAACTTACTAACCCCTGAAAAATTTCGTTATCCGGTAGCTCAAAATCATCAAGATCAAAAGTCTCAGGCAAGGTGATAGAATGATACGGTGCAGTTGATTCTTCTGGTGGTAAATCAACTGCGGTGGAGCGAAAAGCTTGCTTAATCTTAAGCAAAGCCTCACTGCAGTCATCAAAAAGGTAATTCACCTTTCTAGAATATATCCTCACAACACCAAGCAGAAGATGACTGGACAACCGGAGAGCAATCGGAACTTCAGGAAAAAGAATAGAATCTGCACCACAACAAGTTAAAGTATGGAAGTCAGACGAGCAGATACATGAAATTGAAATAGAAAAATTAACATAAACAGCTTGATAACAGAAATTGGAGAAAATAAAGTACAACACCATATTCCTGAAGTAAACAGAGGTAATGATAAAGTACAACACCATACTCCTGAAGTAAACGGGGGTAAAGATAGAATACCATAATCTAAAGGGAGTTGCATCCCTCTTGGAGTAAATGATTTAAGATATATTTTAGTATCTTTCACCCAATATGTTCTTCATTTCTTCAATCCAACTTCCTATAAGTTACTTTGGACCAATTATACCTTCAGGACTTCAGACAATAGATAGAACACCATAAGCTACAAGAAGTTGCATCGCTCTTACGGTTCTTGTAGAATTAAAAAGTTTTGGGTTTACTTTTAGAAATGGGATCCTTCAGTTTCTTACAAAACAGAAGGTAATAAATAACTATAAGTGTGCTGCTCTGATTTCCTTTTTTGTCTCGAATGAACGCATCATAAATAGAAACAGAAAATCACAGTAAAATATGGAAACTGACCTACAGAGACGCCAATATCGGTGTCGGCAACCTGATTCTTGCGAAGCTTGCGCTCCAAATGTGCCGCTATCCATATCGTCCCAAGTGGGCCTTTCTTTGCCAATATAAACTGCGAGTAAAACATTTTTCTGTACTTTCTCACCTCAATTCACCAAAGAGACCCTGTAATTCACATAACAATCTCTCCAATCGACAATTTTAAAACCCTAATAGTCGCTCCCAGATATAGCATAAGCCTCTAAACCATCTTCTTGAGTACCAAATCATCAAAAACGAGTAGAAACGCTTCAAACCCAACAGATTTACATGACTCTGGATTGAAACCCTAAATTCATACCACAGCCCATTGGTCGAATAGTCAACCGAAGCCCAAAAGTCTTACTTCTATAAAACCCCAAATCAACTACGAACACGAAACCCTAACTTTCTCGCATCCTTAAGTACTCGAATAGAAAACGTAAAGGTATGAAATAACAGCTACCCTTTGATCAAAAAATTGAATCTTTGACAGAAATAGGAAACGTTTGGAGCTTTCAACAATATAGGGATGGTGCTGGGATTTCGAAAACCAAGCTAGTAGACGCAGCTGTGTAGTTGCTGGGAGCAAAGCATACAGCTTGGAGGAGTTTGAACTACCGAATCAGAGATCGAACAGAATCAGACATGGAACAGAGTCAAGAGAGAATATTGAAGATGGGTAGCGCCTTCCAATTTTCGAACTTCGTTTTTGTTCATGTGTACCAGAATAGAACTGATTTTAAGGCTGAGGACTTTGATGTAATGTACTTCATTTTTCATTCTCAAAAAAAAAAATTACTGTTGTTTTTGTTTTAGATTCTTTTATTAGTCAATCAGTCAATGTGTGTGTTGATCTGCCGCTGCTGTTTTTTTTTTTTTTTTTTACTGCAATCAAGCACAAAGTATAACTGTCTTATCAAAAAAACCACAGCAAAATCTATAGAAACAAGCTAGCCAACGTACACTTTGGTCGATGAGCATATTGTGACTTAACAAGTAAACAAGTCGATGTGTGTGTTGATCTTTTCTCCTAATTTTCAGCAATGATGAATTCAGCAAACAGTATCACGATAACACATTCATCAACAAGATAAATTCAAAAGCTATTTTTTAATTACATAGATCTTTTTCTTACGATTTGAAGCATCATTATTAAAACATATCAAAAATTACAAAAACTTTTATTAAGGTATCAACTATCAACCAACCATTTATAAATCTGCGAGTAAAAGAAAATTTAAACAACGTTGATGGATGAGGAACATTCTTCCTCTTCCATCGGTCTTGCTACTTCCCCCTATTTTCATCGTGTTTAGCATCAGTCTCCTCGACAACCTCAATTTCAATTCTATCAGAAGGATCGATAGTGAGCTCAAGTTTAGCTTGGGCATTAACCTTAGGCACAAAGCTTTTTTTTTTTTCCTCTTCACGTAGGTTTTTATCTCATGGTCCCTATTTGTCGTATGTCGATTCTTACTGGATTTTAACCTTCCAATTTTCTTCTTTTTGGGGAAATTGACAGCTTGTCATTCTTATGTTGTATCATCCACCTTCAAACATGGAGAAGGAACTTAATACCGTTTCTGAAGCTTCTCCAACTCCATTTACTTGAACAGAGACAAGTGTGGCATATGGATCATCCTTGTACTGATATTGTCTTAACTTAACCACTTTTTAAGGTGTTGGGTTTTAACCACAAAATGGCTCGGTCAATTGGGTATGATCCGTCGACTTATAAATTATACGTTATTTGTCTCTTTTCTGATGTGAAATTTTTCATCTCTAACACTTCTCTTCACGTGCACTCTAACTTTTTAAGTCTGCACGTGAAATTCTTTCGGTCTAATCCCCACATCAGAAATTGGTAATGCGGTCCAAGGCACAAAATTTTTCTAATGGCTATTCGATAAACCCAAATTTGGGCTCATTATACTCGAAGACGTAATTGAAGAGTGACCCACTCTGATACCAACTTCAACAGGAACAAGTGTGGCCCGTTGATCATTAAATTATGAGACTATGGCTAAAATAGTTTCACAATTTAACCCTGCAAAAGATTGTTAATTGTAGTATAAAGAAGCTATGATCGTTCGATGCCAGAGATTGAGGGTATTTATGTCACGTCCCGACTCTTAAATTTTACCTTATTTACTAGCAGGGAGTAAATAAGAGTTTTACCGTGTTCGTCATTAAGTGTATAATTTAATTGATCCCCAGAGAGGTTGTAGGGGACAGTTATTTCGAAGGATTTATTCGAAGGAAGAAATTGTGACGACAGTAAAAATGGTAAATTTTAGCTAGTAAAGGTAATTTATATTGGGGTATTATTTTTAGGGTGTTGAATTTTCTGTAATGGGTATATTTGGTGGTGTTGGACCTGATTGGGCCAAGCCCAATTTTCTTCTCCTTTCTCTTTTCTCTCTCCTCCCTCTCGATTCACTCTCCTCCCTCTCGATTCACTCTCCCCAAGCTATCCCGCTGCCGGAACTTCCTGTCGCCAGCCCGCCTCCGTTCGCCGCCGCACTGGTCCCAAACGGTCGGCCTCCGACCCATCTCTCAACCTAGACCAGTAAGAGGATCTCTAGCACTGCCGATCGGAAGAAAACTCACCCGGAAGTTCCGACTGCCCGAAACTTCCCATCGCCGAAACTCCCTCCTCCGGCCGTCATAGCCGGCGATCCTTATCTCAAAATGAAGCTCTCCTCCTGTGCAGCAATCCCTCTAAAGAGATCCCTCCATCTCGAGCTGGGTAAGGAGAAATCGGTAATGGAAATTCTAGGGCTTTTTATGTGTTTCCGTTTGATTGGTATAGTTAGGCTTGGAATTGTGATTTGTGCTAGTTAAAAAAGTTGTAGAGGAGGTTGAGAGGAATGTGCTGTCAAAATTTTGTGGGCATTGGAGGTCGCCAGAGCTGGCTGCCGGCCGCCGCTGAAAAAGTGTTTTTAGTGGGAAAAAATATGAGGAGTTTGTTAGAATGAGTTTTAGAATTTTTGGAAGAGTTTTGGTTAGGTTTGAGAATTTTTTAAGTTTGGTATTTTTGGCGAATTATTAAGTTAGAAGTCGGTCATTTGATTATTTTTGGTGGAAGGTGTTTTTAAGGATGTCGGTAATTTTTGTGGAGATTTATGGTTGGCAGTGGTTTTAAGATTTTTGGGCGTTAGACTTGGTTGAGCGTGCGAAACATATTTATTTATGCCTATTTTTCTTTAAGCGTCAGTGTTTTATTTAAGGATTTATTTATGTCTTTGGAACATGATGTTAGGAGGCCCGAGCGGAAGAAACCTCCGACCGACTTCAGGCTTAGGCCTAATCTGTGAGTGGACATTTGTTTTAAATAATGTGCTTGAAATGTTTTATTGTTGAATAATTTCCTTTTGTTGGAAAATAACCAAAATTGAGAATTTTGGTGATTTTACTCATATATATATATATATATGTTTATGAGAATAATATGTATATAAATAAATGCTAACTAGCTATACGTGATTTTCCACCATAATAAGGTAAAATGTCATTATGGGGTGACGTGAGCATTAGATGCGCGCGTCGTAGCCTTGTATGACTTTCTATCTTTCGAATTCATTCATAGAATTCATACAATGAATCAGCACGTATATATATCCACTCGTACGATTCCTCTATAATGAGGTAAAATGTCATTATAGGGTGACGTGAGCGTTAGACGCCAGCGTTGTAGCTTTGTATGACTATCTAGTTTTCAAGCTTATTCATAGATAGCGTACAAGGAATAGACGAGTGTAAATACATACTGATTTATATAATAATCCTAGCCTCAGAGGCCTTTTTCTTAAAGTTTGGGAGTCTAGCGAGGCTAGACACTAGTTCAGAATTTTTGAGTTGACCTTTTAAGCTGTCGCTGGTAAAGTGTTTTAATAGAAAGTATTTTTGGGGAAATATTCATGGTTTACTGAAATTATTTTTGTCAACTCACTCTGACGTATTTGAATATTTTCTCTTCGTTGTTTTTATTGCCCAGTATGCAGAGTTCAGGTGGGGTCTAGAAGAAGGCGACGAGGCATAGTCACCATTGTTTCCGCTACATTTCGCCAGTAGGTTACATGTTTAATCTACTAGGAGATTGTCAGCTTCTGTTGTTTTTATTTTTAGTAACTCTGAATACTGTTGGAATTTTTGTATATTTTTATTCAGGATTTAAAGTTGTTGTGGAGGAAATTATTTTTGGTAAAAATGAGTGATTTTAATTTTCCCGGTTTAGGGTTACCCATTTTTTAGGGAGGTTTGCCGAATTCTTCGGTAAATTTTCCTTGGAGGTGATCCCCGCAAGACTTACTTCCAATTTCAGGGTGAAATTCGCTGTGGGCCCTGACAATTTAATTTTACACACAACAACAACGTCACAAAAGTATCTACTGTTTCTAATGAATAGCAGACGAAAATCTACTTAACTATCTAACTTAAACTACTCCGAAAATTATGAAAATTTACAGACTAATACTAGACACATAGAAGAACATGCACACAAAATTTTAGAGGATTTCGAGATAGTTTACTATATTAAATAAATCACAAAAAACAGATGACAGAAGAATAAGAAAACTGATTTGATTTTGTAGTTTGAGAAATATGACAGAGAAGAGGTTAGGGACTTTAGAAATCTACCACCGAATATGCTTCAAAACAATGTCCATGCAACCAAGATTTCAATTACCAAGTTGTAAAAAGGTTCAATCAAGAATAAACCGTAAACGCACTGCATAAATTCTTACTACTTCCTTAAACTTTTTAAGCAAGATGAACACACCATTATCAACCCTTTATAATAATCGATCAAGGTATAGATGCTATCTTATCAACAAATTATTCCAAGCATTAAGATCAATTGAAATTTGATTGAACAAGTGTGCAAAATTAGTGTGGAACGCTTACCTAGAATGCAAATCTCTCTATTTGGTTTCACCCATCGTCCCATAAGTTTTACTACCTTGAATTAAGCCATATTAACCGTTTAGGAGATTAAACAACTTATTTATATCCTCACTCACAAGTTCATAATGTTCTATGTATGCATCCATGAACATAAACAAAAAAGAGATATATGTAAACCAAAACCAAATAGACAATTCACAACTAAGCAATTAAGAAATCAAGGTTGCGAAACAAGGTTTATTGCATAATTCGGGGCTTCAAACCTCCACCTTTCACTAAGAAAAACTAGCCACACATCGTTGTAAAAATCACATAGAAAAAAATAAACTTCGAAAGTTAAATATTACAAAGGAAAGAGAACTGTGAATGGAAGAAGAATTGACGATGGTTTTGGCGGCTTTTGCAGTAGACGGCTTAGAGTCGTTCACATCTTAGGGTTTTGCCTTAAATAGTCTCAAAGTCTTCATAGCTTCCTTTTCAGGCTAGACTATGATCAATGTTTGAGTTATCTTTTAAATGTTTTCCATATATAATCTGGGCTTGCCTTTTGGGCACATTATAATACTTATGTCACTCTTTAAAACCGTGCAAAAACCCCCAAGAAAGCTTCTCGGAATCCGGCCTAAATACTACCTCAAACCAATTTGGATGATTTTTGACTCCAAATTGCTCTACAAGTGCTCCTCTACAGATCTGGGCAGTCACCTTGGTGAAATCATTCTCGGAACCTCATGAAAATATATATAGGCCTTGAAAACCAGAGAAAAAAACATAAACCAGTTTTCAGCTTTTTGTGTTTGCAGCTTCCGTTTTGGTGAAGTGGTTTCATCGACTTTCCTTGATATTTTTTTACCATGAATGATCAAACTCTTTCTTTGACATCTCTACTTCGTATTGGAAGCCTTGCTTGCATCACTTGAGCATATATTTGTATTATCTTGCTCCACAACGTGCCTAAGAAAATAACAAAGTTAAAACGATATTTTTAAAGAAAAATAACCAAGTTAAATGTAAAAGTTAAAATGTAAAATCATCACATTTTATGCTCCTATCAGTACGCACCTGATGTCGAACTTCAAAGCTCAACTTGATATGTCGTTCTAACTCTTTACGACTCAGCACTTGATCGAAACAAAATGATTTGCCCCATGGACCCACCAATGCAGCTAGGTCTTAATTATTGTGAAAGATTACTCCTAGCCCTCTAACAAAAACCCATGTCACCAACATGAAAGAGGAACCTCTTCAATCAGGTTAGCATCATTATGTTAGGGTTTTACCCCTACCTGAGGAAATTGAAAGTAAATTGAAAAGAAAGAAAATGAAATAAACTTCAGATTTCATTGATGGCCTCTAAAAGGCAAAAGTTACAGTATTTAAAGGAAATGAGGGAGCAAATACAGCTGGCAAGTGATCCAAAATAGGTCAAGGTGTCCTTAGTAAAGCTAAAAGTGTGTGCTAAGTAAATGACTCGCAACAATTCTTCCCCCTTCAATAGAAACTTGTCCTCAAGTTTCACTTTCAGACTCAAAAGTCTTAACACACAGAGGCTTCTTCAATCTCCACAGTTCAAATGTAAAAGAAATTGCAAGAACAGCACTGATAGCTCCATACCAAGCAATCGACATAAGGAGGTGGATCCTCCATACCAATAGCTGCAGCACATTGGAACGATGGCATGCACAGCACATGTTTCATTTTCCTCTGCCCAAGTCTGCTCATTTTCCTTCTTAACTATCTTGACAAGTTCAGCATCTTGTGCTTTTTCTATATTCCTCATCACACCCAAAGAAGTAACACAGATAACTTGTGCCATAGTGAGAAGAGTGACAAAAATTGAGACAACTGAAGAAGAACAATACCTCAAAGGAGTTGAAGAAGGCCTTGCATGAGAACAATGATTAGCAAATTCATCATTGAATGACTCATGTGAGTTTCTGACCCCATATTCATTAAGTTGCAGGATCTTTCCATCTGAATTGATCACTCATGTGTGGGTTATGATGTAAAGCTTTGCATTTGTCATACAATTTTCCTTGCAATTTCTCTAAACCCATTCATCAAAAGACTCCTTTGCTTGCACTTTATCAAAATTCATAGCAGTCTTCTCATGGAGTTGCATCCTCTTATCCAACAAGCTCTTGTCATCTACGAAGTGAGCATTTGCAAGATGATCACAAATTTGTTGTCCTTCAGACTTGAGAAGAAGGTAGGATAGCAAAAAGAGTTGCTTCACATTGGGAGGATGAGCTATCACAAGTAAATTCTCATACTGATCAAGCTCACCATTCTTCATACAGCCACTACATTCTTTCTCAAGAGATGATCCAGTCATTGCCAATAGATTCTCTTCCCTCTCCCTCTTATCTCTTATAAATGTATACTGAACAGAAGACACATAATGAGGGCATAACTTCAATGCTGCAATAGCAAGAAAAATTTGATTTCCCTTACCTCTTCTCCAATTGATGACAAGAACACCCAAAAGAGTTGCAGAAATAATTTCATTGTGCATAATGATTTTTGAAAAGCATTGCAACATCACAGACAAGTTCAGAAGTAGAAAACCAGCAACTGATTTATTTCGGCTTCTACAAGTCTGAGAAGATGAAATAACATTTTCATACCTGCAAATGAGTTGTGCAATTCTGGACAATTGGGGCACAGAGTACCATTTGAGAGAATACTCATCAATAAAAAAATCACCATCAATGCTCTTATGCTTGTAGAAGCAAGAAAACAGTGCAGCTGCATCCATAATAGCAGTTGATTTATCCATACCAAAAATAACTGCAGTCCTCAATCCAGATTGGACATGCTTTAGTTCAACCAAATCCATCCACACATCACTGTATATGTCCTTGGTAAGCATCGAAACAGATGAACCACTTGGAATTACTACAAGTAAATTATCCAATCCACCACTCACTTTAGCACCCTGATCATTGGGTCTTGAGCAGCTATCAAACACACTACTATTGGGAATAGTCATTCTAATAACTTCTGATGCATTTGTCACCATTACATATGTGATGGGACGTAGATCATTGCTGTCAGCAAGAAGCACATTGGAAAACAGAGGAACCATGACAAAACTATCATTGAGCTCCTTGCAAACACCAACATTCTTCCTTGCGATAGTGTCCACAGTAGGGTTTGTCAAGTAGCCATTTATTTCGGCTGGAACTTTTTTAAGTAGATCCTCAAACTCTGATCGAGCCCATGCCAAGCAGTGGTCAATGTTGTGAGGAAATTAATGAACTGTGCATATATATGCTAGCTTTACAGGAGGGTCCCTTGATGTTCCATAATTTTCAGTCATGCGAGGAATGACCAACTGTGGCTTCTGGGAATACAAGCATCGCTGACCAATGTAAAGCCTAGCATTCACATTATCAAGAGCATTGATAACAACATCCAAATTCTCCCAGACAGTCATCAAACACAGTCTCAGTTTCTGAGTTTTCAAGTGCAGATATCAAGTTGGATATACATATTAGACGCAGCCTCATATTTCCATTGAGCTCCTCATCCAAGACAAAACGTCCATATGTTAAGGAAGAGTGACCACTGCCTTTACCACGGACCTTCTTATCAAACACAGAGAAGCAAAGGTGCGGGACACAGTGAGTACTTTTCTTTGAACCCTCAATGTAATGCTTAAACCTTGTACACAGTACACCATTCGTCACAATTTTACTCACAAGACTTTCATTCTTCACTGTACTAGTAGCCAACTCCATCGTACTTAAATGAGACTTACAACCAGTTACCTCATTACAAGGCATGACCTGCATGCTAGTAATGCCATATTGAACTGATGCTGCAATTTCCCCACGACCAATTGACACATGATGCTTCCCAGGAAGATCTCCAATTTGACTAGTAGCAGGTACTGATTGATGTAAAGCTGCAGGGCCTTGAGCTACATATGATTGTCCAAAGTTTCTCTGATCTGAAATGCCTGCTAAACCACCGAGGCCTACATTCAAATTTGGAGTTGGATGGTTCTGATCATAATCAAATTCACTCTCCAATATTCCTTTCCCACTTTCAACAGTGTTACATTTTATCCTCTTTCCAAACAGATTCCACCCCTGATCATATTGCTTAGCACTTAAACCCTCAAGCTCAAGAGTATCTTCAAGAGGATCAATTGTTGAAACGGCTATAGCATCTCCACCACTCTGAATAGACCCAGACTTGTTATCTAGTTCGTCCTCCCATGCTTGCACATCTTTATCAATCCCCTTCTTAATTGAGACAAGGCTTGCAGTAGGAGTGACACTCTCAAGCTCGTTAAACTCTCTTCCATCCGTAATACTCACATCCATCCTCTCTTCAAAATTCTCTCCATTCCCATTAATAAAATTGGCATCAATACCACTCATGTGGGTCGGAGACGGCGACTCAACCAGTGTTTGGACAGTGGAAAAATGGGGCAGAGGCGAGAGAGACACCGTGGACTGTCCAATTATGATAGAAGGTGGGTGCTGATATAGTGGTTGTTGTGGAAGCGAAGCAAAGTATTGGTGATGCGGCGGTGAGTGGGTCTGAGAGACACCTGGAAATTGGTGAGGCAGTGGGTGGCCATTGATAATCATTGTAGGAGTTTGTGGCTGTAGTGGGTGAGGGTTTGGCGGTGGTGGAGGCGGCTGACAGTAGCCTTGAGGGTTAGAGTACCACGCGCCTTGGTGGGGTTGCTGTTGAGGGGCTGGAAGTGTAGGCGGCGGCGGAGGTGGTTGCTGATGCTGCTGGCATCAGTAGGGATAAGGATCCGCCGTGGCGAGTGGGGGCGAAGATGGTTGCTGCCTCGACTGAGTTGAGTACCGCGAAAGTTTCCTGAACTCAGTTAGCATTTCTGATTTGAATGCCGCCATTTCGGCCTTGGAGGCCGCCGTGTTTTGCCGAAGATTATGGCAAAACGCGTCTGTCTCCTCTCTCGAGACTCGCAGCCTCTCTTCTCTCTCGATTTGGAGCCTCCTCCTTAAATCATCTGGGTCAAGTGGGCGTGGCGGAGCAGATGAGAACGGTGGTGGTGGTGGTGGTGGTGGTGGGTGATGGCTCGGCGGTGGCGGGTGACAGCCCGGCGAGAAAAATGGAAGATCCCACTGTTGTGGAGGCGACGAGAACTGCACTGAGTGGTATGGGTACTTGTTTGAGTACCACGACGGCGGTTCAACGCCGTAAGGTAGAGACGCCGGTTGCCAAGCTCCCAGATTCATGGCCAATTGTTAGGGTTTTACCGGAAATTGAAAGTAAATTGAAAAGAAAGAAAACGAAATAAACTTCATATTTTCATTAATGACCTCTGAAGACAAAAAAAATAAGGAAGCAAATACAAATAAATGACTCACAACACATTACACATATTCGACTAAAAAATAGTATTCCAGTAGAACTACGGTCCTCCATAAAAAGCTTAATTATGATTTGAAACCATGTCAAATGAAATACTAAGCGTTCACCAACATCATGAACAAATAGTCCCTTTTGTATACGCATGACTAGCAAAATCGTACCCTTAAAGCTCGGGTAGTTCAATTTGGGTCCAAGTAGACAACCCAAATCAAAGGGTTTGGGGTTACCGCCAAGGCTATTGTCACATAAGACGTGTCACGGGCGGGTTAAAGCATAAAAAACGAGCTAAGACAACACTATTTGTGTTTTCTTTTTAATTTTCGCTACCAAACAACATAGTTTTGATGACTATAAAAGCCAAGAAAACAAAATAGGGTTTGTAGTTTACAGTTGCGAGAGAGAAGTATATTTCTTTGATTCCCATTTTGATAGAAAAACGCAAATTTCCCTCCTCACTTTGATGCTTGGGATGAATTTTAAACCGATATGGAGGTGGATCCAAAATTTGACATGAATCCTATAGTACTCTATCAAAACAACACATCCCTAAGGGTCGTTCGAAAGATACACATATTCACTTAGACCAACTCCAACACCTCCATAAATCTTGAAAGTTCTATTTTGAGGAATTATTTAGTTGTTTCGCTCTAACAAGTTTTCTATAATTTTCTTGAAATAGGTTACTTGAAGAGAGAAAACTAAATTCCCTATTATGCAACAACTTTATAATTTTAAAAATAGATTTGAGCTGATTTCAAAAAAAAAATTGAGGAATTATCATGAAATCCCTAAAATAAGGGTACATGTTGGAGTCGTGAAAGAAAAATTGCTTAAAAATTTGACATTTGCTTCCTTATAATAGAGAAATTATAGATAAGTTGTTAGAGATGCTCTTATGTTACTTTACTAAGTATTGTGTGAAGAATTGGCTTCTTTTGTCAGATTCAATACAGCTTTGATGTACGAGAGTCGGTCATTCATATTTTGCTACACGAATGACTTGCTTTCCAACATTTCTTCCCGAAAATAACCCAACAAAAGCAGATGGAGCACTTTCCAAGCCTTCATTCATGTCTTCAATGTAAACAATCTTCCCTTGGTTATAGAGGCTACTAACATCTTCCAAGAAACGCGGGTATATATTCAAGTAATCACTTTGCAGGAATCCTTGCATCCTGATGCGCTTTGTTATGAGATTGTATAAATTGTGGATACCTCGAGGATCAGAGAGATTTTGTTCAGACACCATACCACACACAGCAATTCGACCATGAATTCTCATGTTGACAAGTGCTGCATCAAGCATTTCCCCTCCCACATTATCAAAGTAAATGTCAATGCCTTGAGGAAAGTACCTATTAATGTTTAGAAGATTAAAATCACTGCATATCTCATGCAACTCAGAACAATAGAAGGTCATGTACAAATTTTACATGCAAGAGCCTGTGTAGCTTGAATCATGCAACAAAAGAGGCTCTAAATTGTCAGATAGATTCAACTCACTAACTAACTCATCAACTAACCTTTTCAGAGCTGCATCAAGGTCTGGCTCTTCCTTGTAGTTAAAAGCATCATCAAAACCAAGCTTATTTCTTAGAAGATTAACCTAACAAATATTCCAAGTAAGTTGTATATACTGCTTCTCAGCGCTAATTCATGCAATACGATAGTTTGCCTTGCTTTCATCCCTTGTATCAGGTATTCTATTCCAAGTTATCGCTGAATAAAACTAAGCCTATTAATGCATAAGATGGGATATATGTATGACAAAGGAACAGCAGTGAGCTTACTTTCTGGCTTGAACCCGAACTTCCAACTACGTAACAGCCAAGCAACTTAGCAAGCTGACCAACAAGCTGACCTACGGCTCCAGAAGCAGCAGAAACTAAAACATATTCCCCTTTCTTAGGAGAGCAGACCTCATTGAATCCTGCATATGCAGTCAAACCTGGCATACCTGTAATAGGAACGTATAACCTGGTTACTTCTTCAAGAATTGAAAACAGAACCTGTATATAAGCTAAGTACTGTACTGCCATTCCAAACAGTAGTACAGCAGAAATTTTTATATGTTCTTTTTATTTATTTGCTATTCCTCCTGAAGACCACTGATTTCACGTCATCTCCTTTGCTGTCCACGGGAAAGAAAGCTAAGATGCAACACTTCAAGCCTGAACATAAAAAGGAATGCACTGGCAGACACATTCGGTGGGCTCAAAAGCTAGTAAAAGTGTTCTATATTGCCAGGAAAACAAAGAGGAGGGGGGTACCAAAATATAAAATGTAAAGAATGAATGAAAGTTAAATTGCTCTGTGTTCTTAGAACTGGGAATTGAATGTTGATTCCCGTAGAAAGTATGTTAATGCTGTATATATGGAGTCTGGACTAACTTGAGAAATGAATTGTTCACACTTTAGATCAGCTATGATGAAGCTATTAGTGTCACGAAATCAGTATGTATGTCACAATTTCCGAATTAATGATGACAATGCTAAGTTCCTTCTAAAAATATAATGTTCTGGAAATAAGTTCAAAGAAAAAGAAATACGTTCTAGAAAATACAAAGAAAAAGGTGTAAATTCAAATTTTTCCGAGGACATGTAACATTGAAATTTAGTGATCATGAAGCATTCTTATAGAAGCTCTGTCCGTAAAGCAATTGGCAATGTTTGAAGAGGTAAATGACATGATATATATTGTTATACAAGTAAGAGTTCCAAAGTAGGACATACTCTACAACTTTAGATCATTTGTAAGTAGTAATACTTTAGTTTACAAACTACATGATACAAGATTAAAATAGTTGTTTTCTTTCTTGACGTTCAATATACAATTTTATTCATCGACTCCTTAATCATAGGTCAATATTTAATCTTAATCGATATCAAACAACAATATTCTCTATTGTTTTTGTCCACGGACCTCATAAGCTAGCAGCTGAAGCTTTTGAATCTGCACAAAATTATGACTGGCAGAGCATTCCCCCTGATTTGCTTAGTGATGTACTAAGCTTTGATTGTCCACATTTGATCTAATGCAATTAAAAGTTCTTTTGATTCCAGAAAATAACAATGTTCTCTATTCTAACCATATTAGTAATTTACTTTCACACTGACATATGAAATACAGATTCAATAGCTATGAAATTACCATGTGATGTGCATATTTTACATGGGCAAAATGAAAAACAAACCCAAAGGTCTAAAACTCTGCCTGGTCTGTGTGAAGAACATAAATTGCAGGGAAAAACTATAGAGAATGACATACCAAGAAGACCCAAATGGAATGATAGAGGGATGTCATCTTGCTTAATTTTTCTCAACTGCTCAGTTCTATGAATTAAGCTGTATTCTTCCCATCCAGTTATGCCAGAGACCAAGTCGCCAGGCTTGAAATTCGGATTATCAGAATCCACAACTTCGGAGACACCGAAACCTTCAATTGGCTTCAGAAAGCAAAAACCCTTAACTATTAGTAAAACCAAAATGTCAAAGCAGAGTTCAAGTGCCAGCATTAACCAAAGATGTATATACTCTTTTTATTTCAGGTTCAAGAGAAACTTGTGATTTGTAACAGGAAATGAATCATGCTGTTGGAACTTTGAAGTGAAATAATACATGGGTAAATTCCTCTGGAGCCACCAATATAAAGTAGAGAAAATGAAAAGAAAAACAAATGGACACAAAGAGAAATGAGGGTGAAGGACAAGAGTACCTGGCCAGGAACGAACGGGGGAATATAGGAATCACGAAAATCACGCATACGTCCCCTCATATAAGGGTCACAAGAGAGGTAGAGATTCTTGACCAGGAAAGCTCCAGAGCCTTTAGGAGCCTTGAGCTTGATACTGATTCCAGGCATCACTTGTAAGTCTGTCTCCTTTGGGGTGCCCTCTATGAACCCCTTGAAGATCACTTGTTTGTTCTCAGCTTCCATTGCTACCAACTACCAACACAAGATCGATCCAATGATTGATGCGGTGGCCGGTGCTAGCTGTGTCGGCAAAACAAAAGACCAAACCAGTAGTGGGTACTCTACTACCCTATGAAGTGGGAAGCACTCTTCTCACCTCGGTCTTTGTGGGGAGTGGAGAGACGTTACAGCGAGCCAGCGACACTGCTAAATTATAGCACCTACCCCTTGGGCCCTTACCACTAACCATTCGCACGCTGCTGATTCACGTGGTACGTCCGTCACCTAGAATACCAGTACCCCACCAACGTTTTTTTTTTTTTTCCTCACTTTCATCTAACCTAACACCTTCTCGTTAGTACCAGGGGCGGAGATAAAGCCCGTTGGAGAGAGAAAAAGCCCGATCCGGATCGACCGGTCCGATTGCCAGTCAGGTTGGGCCTTTTACCTATATATCCTAACAATACTTAGTGCCGGTTTGCGTCAGACCCGTTTATAACCGGTCCGGACCCGAGTCTTGTTTATGAAAATAAAAAATATCCGAAAGCCTGACTAATATATATGTCATGTTTTTATTAAATATTTCTAAGGATCTACGATCATAGAATAATCTCATCCACACAGAATTTGTGGTCAAATACCTAATAGAGACTTGAGAGAGTCAGTCTCAGTCTCAGTCTCGCTGTCTCGCACTCTTAGCTCAGTCTCTCACGCCGCATCTCATCTACGCCGGAAAGCAGCTCGATCGAGGACGACCTGAGAAAGCAGCTCGATTGAGGACGTCTCATGAAAGGTCTCCTCTCTCTCTCTCTCTCTCTCTCTCTCTCTCTCGCTCTCCCTCCCTCCTATTCATAGTTCGTATCTGCGATTCTGAATTTGAGATTGGCTTTATTCTAATCTGGGTCCTTGTTTCTTGTTTTGATCGACTCTTCTGGAGAAGATGATTTACATAAAGTAAGGCTCTTCCTGGAATTGGGGTTTCGTTGCTCTTCGGCCTCTTCCTGGTTCGAATTTTCTGGCAAGTTCTGGTATGGTTTCCTTCCTCTTGTCGTCCTCGTCATTCTATTCTAGGGTAATTGGATTTCAGTTTAGATTGAAGTTTATTGACTTTAGTTTTCTGTTTCTCTGCCCTTGACGGGTTTTGTTGAAGTGTTGAATGACTTGAATCTTTGTATTTGGTTTTTGGTTTTGAACTGTGAGTAATCACTTTAATTGTGATATTGTTAATAATTGTGCACTGTGAGTTTGTATATGAATATGTGAATAATTGTGATTTTGTGCACTGTGAGTTTGTATCTTCATTGTTGTTTGGTTGCAGCTAAGAGTTTAGTCTAAATCGTTTAGATGTCGACGTCCTCTTCATCATATGGTTGTCATTCAATCAATTCTGATTTAGAGACTAGGTGTTACGAGTCAAGCGAAGAAATTGAAGAAATAGAAGTACCAGCTGAGACCGGGAATGATTTGGTTACAGACGAGTCGTTGCCCTTATTTTAGTTACTTATTCTTGGTCAAACCACCTCATGTGATCGAGTTGGTAAAAATTTAAGTATAGAACCCTCATATCTAGGTTCGAATCTGGTCGATGTTGATTGGAGCTAAATCTCAATTTATTCTTGGTGACTAGAGAAGAGACGTTCCGACATGATTTACAGGTTTGACATGCTCCTCAATTAAGGTTCTAACCTTGAAGTTATTAAAGATGTCATATATAGTTGGAGCATTTCGCATGTCATGATTAATTGACTTACAGGCCTATGTAACCTTTGGAGTTAGAACTCTGAAGCTATCTAAGTGATCATAGTTGAAGCATTTCACATGCCCCGATTAATTGACTTACATACCTATGTAACCTTTAGAGTATCCTTTCTGGGTTCTTTATGTCTGTTATGTTGCCTTTGGAGTATCCTTCTAGGTTCTTTCTGTTGTTATGTTATGCTCTTTCTCTTGTCATTAGTCTAAGCTCTAAAAGAGCACCAAACATGAGTCAGACATCTTGTGGAAATAAACTAGGCTTTAAGAAGGCAAGATTCTTGTAGAAATTAAGCACGAGCACCAAACATGAGTTAGGCATCTTGTGGAAATAAGCTAGGTTTTAAGAATGTAGGATTCATGTAGAAAATTAAGCACGAGCATCTCCATCAGTATAGCTAAATTTAACATTTTTGTTAAATTTAGTTATAGTTAAGAAATTTAGCTACTGATATAACAATTTTGCTCCAGCAATAATGAAAAATATTTATTTGTAAGTTTAGTGATATGTTTTAATGAATCACAAACTGACATGTGGACAAAAAGAGATAGAATATGGGTACATTTGTTTAATGGTATTGTGATAGCCCGAGACTGAAAAATTTCTCGTGATATCTCTGCTTAATTTCATTCATTGTCCCCGATACCTGACGCTTGCCTTATGTGAACCCTGTCCTAACCCATGTTTGGTGCCAACCCAAAGACCCAGTCTGCATCTACATCAAAGTATCATGTTCTTAGATTCTCCATCTGTATCAAAGATCAAAGAGATACCCACAATTCTTCTCACACAAGTTTAATCTACTTCCATAATCAAAGTTCTTTTCTCAAATCCAAATTATGCAATTCTAAACAGTACCCTTCTAGAACACAACATAATATCCAATACCCAACAAAATTATGCTTTCAATTTGCAGAAACTTCAGGATTCGTTAGACTAGAGGGATAAGATGCCTTAAGTTTTGGGTTGGAATTCGGTGAGGAAATTTAACTGATATGAACTCAAATTTGACGAATCTGAACTGAAATTGAGGAGTTAGGGTTCACTTGGTGAGTTGGTGACTAAAATTTGATGTACTATATATAGGATCTAAAATTTCTAATTGAAACTCATGAACTGTAGTTTGTAAGGATTAGGTTATGGGCGTGAGAAAGAACGATGACTGAAACTGATGACTTGAGCGTGAGAAAGATGATGACTGAAATTGAAGAGAGAGAGAGAGAGAGAGAGAGAGAGAGAGAGAGAAATTTGATGATTTTAAGCGTGCAAACGATGAATAGCGAAGTGTAGAACTAGGCTTCCATAACCCCTTGATCTTTGTGGGGGAGTGGAGAGACGTTGCAGCGAGCCAGCGAAGTGTAGAACTAGATGGAAGCCCTATAATTTAACAGTGTCGCTGGCTCGTTACAACATCTGTCACACCCCTGTCCTTAAGTTATTTTACGGTTATTTACTTCGGTATTATTTTGGTCTTTTACAGTATTAATTAACCATTTACTGTTAAAGACCATAAAGTTGACTTTTTCTTCCTTTTGGAATTTGGGAAAACTTTCTTCATGAAAGTTGTAGGTGACGTGATTTCGAGTTCATACACATGCTATGCGTTAAAATCGAAGTTAGCATGGTAAAGTTATCAATTAAATGGTAAAGTTTGAGTGGGTATAAATGAGTGATATTTTAGTGGGTATTTTTGGTTTGGGGTTTTAAGTGGACCGGGTAGGGGGAAATAGCTGAGCCTGTCCCTTTCTTCTTTTTTCTTTTCTTTCTTTTCCTTCTTCCTTCTCCTGAAGTTTCTCGACCTGTCGGCTTCACCACCGTCGCCCGCCGTCGTACGGCCACCCGAGACAGCTGGACCAGTCCCGTTTGGACCCCTATCGCCCTCTCTCTCTCCCTGGGCCGGTGACTACGCGCGGGACGCCGCCGAGCGGGAGGAGACCGCTCCTAGCAGTCCGACTGTCATATTGCCGGAGCTCCATCCTCCGGCCACCATAGGCCAAGATTTTTGGCTCAACTTGTAGCCCTCGTTAAGGCGAGTAATCCCTCAAAAGGAATCGGTCTAATTCGATCTCGTTAGGGTAGTTTGTATAATTGAAAGTTTTAGGGATTTATGGATGTTTCGGTTCGATTACCCTAGTTAGCCCTAGAATTGGACTAAGTGCTAGTTATTGAAGTTGTTGTGGATGATGAGGGGATTATTCTGTTAAAATTTGGTAGTCATAGGAGGTCGCCGTAAAACGGCTGCCGGCGTAGCCCCTTAGGGGCTGTTTTTCATGTTTTTATGATTGTATTAATGAAGTATATTTTGGAATTTTTGGAGGAGTTATGATAAGGTTTGAGATTTTCTATGGTTAAGGAATTTGGCGGTGTTTAAATTGGAGTATCAGAAGTTTGGTTAGCTGGTTTTAAATTTCGTTTGAGGTTGATTTTTGGTTATCAGTGGTGGTGGTGAATTTTGAGTTAAAATGGATTAAAGATGGAAATTGGGCAAGTAAAGAAGATAAATTTTAGACCCTAAATTTTATGGGTTATTTATTGAAGTTTTATTTTCGTTTGGGAATTAATATTATTTATTGTTCAGGCCGTGAGTAGGATCATTTGGAGGAAATCTCAGGTCGTCGGCAGACTTAGCCGAGCACTGTGAGTGGACTTTTGATTTGAATGTCTTGCATGCAATAAAGTTTATTTAATTTTTAAAGGCATATTGGAGATTTAATATTTTCTTAGAGTAATGAGTTCCATTTATTTTTGGAAACTCTCTTGTGCATTTTATTTGACATGTGAGACATGTCAAGTGATTTTCATTAATTTTTGGGGAAGTGACGTTCTGGATATTTGTTATTTTTATTTCACCATAAAGGGTTGATATATGATCATTATTAATGCTAGCTAACCATTATTAGCGGCTACTCACCATATGTGAGTAGTGCGTCTAGCGTGAGACGCTATTATAGCCTGGGAGGCAACCGATCGGTATTTATATATATATATGTTAGCTAGCCATTATTAGCGGCTACTCACTATAAGTGAGTAGGGCGCTTAGCGTGGGACACTATTATAGCATGGGAGGCTCAGACTCTAGCCTGGGAGGCTCATCGTTATGGTGAAACATTTCCCCAATTTTTTTTTATTTAATTAATGAGAACCAATGAGATTGGTTCATCATTTTTATTTATAAGTATTTATGGAGTATTCCCATGAATGTCATGCACAATATTTTCTAAATGGAAATGATGGGAGAACATAGATTTAATTTCATTGCTCCATATTTTGTTAATTATTTTTGTCCACTCACTCTAATGTTTTAAATGATTCTCCCCTGAGCCTTTCGTTTTTAAATACCCAGTCTGCAGAGTTCGGTTCAGCGAGGATATGAGGCGTGTCATAAATTCCCACCTCATCCAGTTTTCCCATATAGGTTACGAGTTTAACTTATGGTGTTGTCTCTCTCTTTTTCCTAGTAGATGCTCTGATAATTATGAGATGGTTGAAGTGTGTCGAGAGCTGTTGAAAAAGATTTTATTGTTTATGTTTATTTGAGAGATTATAATTATAGATATTGTTGGAAACTATTTTGAGCTGGGTCTAATAATTCTTCTCTTAATTAGGGTTACCCATTATCAAGGGAGGTTTCGCCAATATCTTTGGTAGAATTTCCCTTGAGGTGGGTCCTGCCTGATTTATTTCAGATTTCAAAGGGGAAATTCAGGGTAGGTCCTGACAACATCTCTTCACTCCTCACAAAGATCAAGGGGGGCTCTTTTGATGTCTCTATGATAGGGTCTCAGAGACGATTTGGAACTATCTATGCTCATTTAAAAGAGTCTCCCTTGTTGCCAAACATGGGAAGTCTGATATGGGACTATATATGAAAGAGAGTCTAAGAGAGTCGAGTAACAGGTAACAAATGTGTTGTATATGTTTTTTTTAGCAATTCATGACTCGATTGACAAATTTATCAATTCTGTTTAGCAATTTTTAGATTTAGTAATCTTTTAAGCATACGTTTAGACCTTCTATTTATCCAAAAGTTGACAAATTTCTAAATTTGATACATCAACACTACTAAGATGTTTAGAACATATGCACCCTAAAAAGCAAAAGGCAAAGGCAAAGGCAAAGGCAAAATGTTAGTTTTTGCCTCCTGACGGTGGTCTCCAGATTTTGATGCAGCCCAAAAAATTTGAAAATGATAATACTAAGAATGGGCCCACCAATAGCAACCTCATCTGTAGGGGTGGGCATAAAAATGTTAAATCCCGGTCCCGTCCCGAAATTTGACGAGATGGGATGAGATCTAATTCTAAAAACACAAGGCCCGTCCCGTATCGTCCCGTAGAGAAACAACGGGACAGGATGCGGGACTGAAAAGTTTAGGCCGGTCAGACCCGTCTTGTCCCGTATAAAAATATAGACTAATCTGAGCCATTGGTTTTTTAGATGTTTTGATCTTAGCCTTACATTTTTGAACATAATCAGACTGCTTCACTGCTATGTAAGCAATGTCGCAGTCTTTCACTCTTTCTACTCCTTGAAATCGATGATACTTGAAATTGGAAATCTCAATCCTGCCTCGCCTCGGCCAGTCCTCCACCTCCTCCTCACCTCGGCGCCCGCCTCCTCCTACCCTCGGTGCCCACCTCCTCCTTACCTCGCCTCGCCCTGTTGAGTAAAGGAATTACTCGAAAACGGTGGCGAGAGGAAATAAAGTAATTGTGCTACCCAACTGTTCTGCTTCTAGCCTTCAGAATTCATCAATGGCGACATCAGTAGTGCCACCATCTCATCCAGTTACATCAGTCCCTCTGCTCGAGGCTACAAACCCAACTTCATGTCAGGCTCCTTCAAGTGAACCCAGGACTGAAGTTGGTCAAGTTATTGCATCTGTAGGCGAGGGTGGTGTGGCTTCTGCTATTGCATCTGTAGGCGAGGGTGGTTTGGCTTCTGCTACTGCATATGTAGGTGAGGATGGTGATGGTCCTGCTCAATCAGGTACGAAACGTACTAGTCATGTTTGAGAGCATTTCAAAGAGTATGAGAAAATTGAGAGAGTGAAAGTTGCGGAGGGGAAGATAATTGAGATATTTCATAGAGTATTGGGGCGGGATGGCGGGATTGGGCCCGTCCCGTCCCGGACGGGACTTGTATGGAATCAAGTCTTAAAAACATAAGGCTCGTCCCGTGTGTAATGTCTGGGACGGGCCTTGGGATGATCCTAATCCCGACCCATCCCGTCCCATGCCCACCTCTACTCATCTGAGTCATCTCTACAAAAATAGAAAATTCATCTGTCTCACTAAATATGCTCCATGAGCGCCTCCATCTGTCATATTAGTTGACTTGGTTAACGACAAAAACTTGATATTGGGCTTAATCTGGCAGTCCACAAGTCGACTAAGAAACTTGCAGTGCATCAGATTTCTTTTCTTCTTGCCATTTAGCTTGGTCTTGGACGTCTCAAACGTCCCCAATGCATTTGCTCTTAGGGTTTTGAGTTTTGTTAGTGGGAAAAAAAATTGTAGATTTAAGGTTAGTGGGCATTTAAAAGGATGACAAAAAAATAGAAAAAAAAAATCCATAATCAGGGCAATCTCGAGGAAGGTATATACATGGGGTGAAAACTCATAATGTAATAAAATAAAATAAAAACTCATAATGTAATCGAAAAAAAAAATTTGAAAACTCATAACTCTCCACCTTGTAAACAATGATGGTATCAATTTAAAAGGTTTCATTTAACAACAGCATCACCACAAAAATAATTGACACTATTTCAAATGAACCGCAATGCTACAAAATGAATCAGCTTTCATAGAAACCTGGAAAAGCAACAATGCTTTTTCAGGTAATTGACCGAACATTGTTTACCAATTTTGATTGGCCATAATCAAGTGACTATTACACAACTATCTGTGGTGCTTCAGGGACTATTCATACCCCACAGGTGGTTAACCACGTCATAGGAACTACTAAGGTGTTGGAAGTTGGACCTGAGCAGAGCAGTTCCTTGGGTTTGTCTGGTGTCGTGCTCGGGGGGTTCTCTTTGCTTTGTACTGGCTGAACAACAGTGACGCACACCGACGCGATGTCTTTTGGTGTTATTAGTGTACCTCCCATGTACCTTAACCACCAGTATAACTTCCTTGTCTCTGGTGTTTTCACACCAACAGTTCTGCGGGACACCATCGACAAACTCTTCTAGAGTTTGGTGTTCCTCATGATGAACAGACACCTCTGCTATATGATCTGGGCTGATAATGCCAGCTGCAGGAGTGACCTGGTTCAAAATCAAGACTAATTATCCAAAGTTGCAGCCTTTTGGTTATCAAGTCTACAATAATAATCGTGGATGATACAAGAAACTGGCTTAATCAATACAGAGTCTCTTGTGACAGACAACGAGATGAATGAAGATGCATGAATTTTTACAAATAATATTCAGAAGAGTGTGCCTGTAATGCAAACTGTACAATCTCATGTACAGATTAAAATCAGAGCATCTGTATTGCTACTACATTCTGGTGGACTAGCTATATAATCTACAACTTCTACACATAGATCAAACAGTGGTCTAGCTCTGATCTTTACAGTCATGACATAATCATGAATATCTGCCTCTACTGGACAACACTATGACAAATGCCTAAAGAATTTTCTGGGATCTATTTCATTTTTCTAAGCCGCAGAAGGTAACTGTAACTTTGACATCTACATACTGCATGGAAAGCCAGTGCACTGCACTGTATCTGCTAACTCTTTTCCAAGTATTAAGGAGTACATACATATTTCATAACAAAAATGTTGCTTTTACCCCACACCACCACAACCAAAAATACTCAATTACTGAAGTAGAAAGCACATGTACTGTTTCAAAGCATAGGAAATTACCTGAAGCCATCGAGGAAAGCCAAAGGAACCTCTGGGACAATGATCTGATGCATGTCCATCCTCCTTAATGACAGATTGTCCTTCACAAATTATTTTGAAAAAAGCATCTTTTTGGCCAGATTTATTTGTAATACGCAAAATGGATGTATCCTGGTTTTGAAGGATTATTTTGTTTGTACTGACAATAGTTTCAGGAATCTTGGATAGTTCTTCAAGCATACATTTGAGCTTCCCATTTGATTCCAGGATATCTCCAAGCTCTTGTCTCCTTATTGACTCATCAACTCGAGCAATATCAAGAGTAAAAATGCAGCGGACTGGCTTGTGATCACTGTCGGTTACATCCATGGAAGCCTCGTACCTATTGAACAGGTATCAATGCAATGCATTAAGAATAAGTATTTAACAAAAGAGAGTAATACCCGAGCATAAACACCTGTATACATGTATAGTTGTATACCTATCATACATCAATGCACGCTCTCACTTATATAACAGTAAAACACAAATATAATATGTGTGTGTTTGTGTGAGGGCCCTTCCACTAAGGGATCCTTTTTTTGGGTATTTTCTTGGAATAAGGGAATTAGACTAATGTAACTACATACAAATAGATGCATGTTTTATCAGAACAGAAAATTCTGCAGCCATGAAAGATTTAGTTGCAAATCAATTTCGTCAACCTTGAATATTTCATCGGACAAAATTTTACTAAACCGTATGCCTCAAACAGCTTAAAGGCCCGATCGATGTCAATGTTAGTCAGCACAAAATGCATAGAAAATGAAGAAATGGGTCCATTCAGGAATTCTGTAAGACGCAGTTCACTCAGCAGTAGATAAGCTATAAATTAAAAATCCAAGTGCTTCCTGTGAAGGCACTTGACTTCTGCAGAAAGGATTGAAATTATTTTCAGCTATTTCTACCAAACACCAGCACTTACGGGCTTCCAAAAGCACAGATAAAAACTCCAAAAACAGATCCCTATCGCTAGGTTTAAAATCGCATATTTCAAAATGTTGAATTATTGCAGTACCAAAATCTAGCAAGGTGCCGTGTTATACCTGCTAAATAGACTATTGTTGAAATTTTTCTTAAATTTCAAACTTTGTTTCACACTTTGAGTTGTTTTGAGAATTTAACCCTCAATCGGAGATACTTCAAAGATTTCATTAACTTAGGTTCCATAGAAATATTTGCATGCCTACGACATTAAGAGCTTACACTGCCGCTTCTTTTTTTCTTTCTTTTTTTGTTTCATCTGCTCCATATTTGATTCTTAAAGCAATATAAAATCTGTGCCCTCAAATTAAAAAAGCATGTGATGATTGGGTGTGAAGTTGATAATCTGCTTAGGTCTTAGTGGGAGACGTGGAAGTGAGTAAGGTGAAAGAAGTCTGAAGAACTGAGATCTAATCAAACCAAAGAAAAAAAAAGGTGAAAAGAAGATATTAACACATAAATCAAAAGAGAAAGATGATGACCCACAGGACAACAAGGAGTTTTATTCTTTATCCATGAATTTATTTATTTTTGACCAAATAGGTCCGATGAAATGCACCAAACCATGCCTGCCAGTGCTCGCATGGATATAATTTGATCCCTGAATGGCCAAATACTTTTAGAGTGGGAAAACTTACCGTGGTATTGAAGAGACAACAGGACATCCTAAGCAGCATTCTGATACCAACGCTGAGCGGCTATCACGATACAGAATTCTATCACACCAAGCTGGAATGCGCTTCTTTTCACCAGAATCATACCCTAGAGGAAAAAAGAATTAGTTAACTAAATAAAAGCCAAAAAATTTAGAAACAAAATGAGCTCTCAAACAAAATATATCATAGTTCATGCCAAAAAGGCCTCGCATGACATGAAACCTTGTTTCACACTTTTGCCTCTACTATAAATAAATTATACAAGGCAAACTGTACATGGCACATATATCAAAAAGGTTCAATGCAAGAGAAAATTAAAAAAGAGACAAGAAGTTCGACAGACATAAGTTGTCAATTTGAGATTTTGACTTTTTGAGTCATGTTTTTTGAGTCATGAAACATTGAAACGTCCAACACAAGTTAATTAAAAAAAAATATTGCAGAAGGACCAAAGCTGTTTATTAGCTTTCAGTTAAGATCATTCAAGCAATTTTTAACCTTTTTCGTTGCCCGGCCAAAAGCTATGAATTTTAGAAGCTCATGATACAGTTAAATGTACCTGCTAAACCAGCTTGATGCCTTTCAAACTTGTATGTGGGAGGAAATGTAATCTCTGCCTCCCGCATTCCTTGAAAGACATTTCCGGCTGTCATTTCCACTCGGAGCTGATCCCGTTCTCTAAGCCAATCAAAACATCTTTGAGAAACAAAATCTCTAGCTTCATCATAAGATATACCATCAAGCCGATAGTTAAAATCACCAAGGAATATGACCATGTCTGCTTCAGATAACTCAGGCATCCCTTCTACAGAATTGTTACCAATAGCCTGAAATTGCATCAATGATTCATCAGAGTTTTATGTTCATTTCTTTTTTTCCTTTGAGAATATTGTTGGAAGAAAGTGATTGTTCACATAATCTAAAAAACAAAACGCAACATATTAATTATAGTATGTACATACATTTGTACCACGAAGCAATTGGACAGCAGATGAAGCAGTAGCTGCAATAGAAAACACGAACAGCATCTATAAATGGACCGAAACAAAGCATTGAGAAGAGAAGGGAACAATATAAGAAAGGTACCGGTGTTGTACCAGCAGCACAATTGAGATAATTCGGCCGAGAGAAGGTCATGGTTCGATATACATGATCGAAATCTGCATTGCGGCGATTAACGGCTTCCAAATGCGCAGCAAAGTGACAATTAACAAAGCACATTGTCCTGTCATACAATCTAATCCTCAAACCAACAGCTCCCTGTTTGAACAATCTTTACCTCCATTAATAATAGGAACTGTATGAAAATGACAGTAGCACTACCATGAGTATCTGTGTGCATGTGTGTCTTGAGAGACAAGGGAGACCAAGAACACACCCATATGATCCTTTTTTATGTGGAGATAGAGAGAGCGAGAGAGAGAGAGAGAGATGATATAGAATGATATACAGTCAAATGAAGGTGATGCAGAGTTCACCTATCATTACAAAATGGCTGGAGTAAAAGCAATTAATAAAAATCATCACTGAATCAGAAATCTGAAGCTTTCATCCTCAATGAATATGAACAGATCAATTCATATCAGTACTTCAACCAAACAGTAGAAAAAGGAAAATAATACACATTTTCTATAGACAAATCAAATATCATTTGGAAAGTAAAACCACTATAAGGCATATTTTGATCTTACACCAAAAGACTCCTATACATTTCATCCCACTATACATTTTGATCTTTATCCATATTGAAGCATCTGTCAGCTTTCCTTCTTTTTTCCCTTTATATATGAATGATCACAACACAGTCAATTTGTATCATACAGTAAAAATCTTCCAAATAGAGGCAACCTTACCTTGTTACCAATAGCACGCCCAAAACCGCATGGAACTGCTGCAGCGTCAACATCCCCAACGTGAGCTTTGAGATTATGTCTCACCCTGGAAGAAGAATAATAGATAATTAAAAACTAATAATTGTTAGTGAAACAATGAGACTTGGCAGGAAAAGTAACACAATTATTATAAATAAAAATACTCAAAGTGATCTTCCCATATACTCACCACATAGCAATGAGCAATCCTGCCAACTGTCTAGATCCAACACGTTCAAAGGTTGATCCTTCATCCAATGTTTTTCCAATCATATCCAGCCACCACTGCCCAACAGAGCTCCCCTCAAGACCTACCTAGAGATGACAGAGAATCAGATTAAGTGGTGATTCAAACCTCAAACCAAATCCCTTTACTACGTATGCACATGTTGAAACAAAATTTTGCATAGATTATAGGTAACCGCATAGCATAAGAAGCCACTTGACCTGTCCTATGCCACTGGATCTGCTTTAATAACTTTGTCATGTATTGCCTAGTGTTTCATCATTAGCATCTAAGCAATCTCTTACATAAACGAATATAACCTACATATTTTCATTATCATAATTCTTAAACTAGGAAGGCATTTTCATAATCAAAATATTGTAGCATGAATCAGCGTCATCAATGGAAAGCACTTTGATAATTGATTCCAAACATAACACTAGCATATTATCATCAAAAACAACAATAGTAGTTCTTGTCCTAGGATTCTTGAATCAAATGTCCATTACTCACCCAAAACAACATGCATCGGTTACTTCCTTGATGAGGCAAAATTCCCCACAAGTTTCGAAAACAATTTCAATACTTGAATGAAGTTGCACAAGAAAGTATTCTGTGAAACTCAAATTTTAGTCTATATAACATTCACGAGACATATTAAACATGATTATAAACTCACAGTTTCTTTGGCTGCAGACATAGCAAGAAAACCAGCGCCCATTTCAACTTCTTGCAAACCAACAACAACAATGCCAACATTAGAAGCCACAGAGCCTAGCCAGGATATAAGTGAGTCCTGGGATGCTCTTCCTTGTCCAACGTTCCATGTACCAGTCAAAATTTTCAAGTTTTCTATCCTTGTATATAGAAATTCTTTGCCAGCTAATTCTGAACACACTATGCTGTCAAGAGGTCCCGGTGATGTAATATTCCATCCACATATACCACCATGATTGGCCAAGGTAAATACATAACCAGCTCCTGTAGTTATTTTAATAATAGGGCAGTTGTCAGCAACCCATTCTCCAAGCAGATTACCGTCAAGGTCCAATACCTGGACAGTGCCACTTGCATAACCAACCCATATACGTAGCCCAAAAGTACACAAGCATTGGACAGAAGAAGAATGGTAATGGAATTCTTGCATACGGTTGCCATTTCTATCCCACTGCACAAGTAGGCCATTTGTACACCCTGTCCAAATCATTGTATCTACTGCAATTACCAATGCTTCAGTTCTTCGATTATCATCTCCAAATGCACCCTTCACTGCAACTCGACGAACAGCATCTGCTGCTCCCATTAATGCATTACGTGATCGCTGAAAGAAACCAAAAGAACTTTGTGTTTTATCTTTTTTTGCTCCAGAAATTAATTCTACTGGCAACTCCTGTGCCAATGAAATGTCCACTCGATTCTCATTCAGACCGTCGGTATTGAATACTTTCAGTAATTCTCTTGTACGCGCGTCCCTGTAAAATGAAAACTACAAATTGAATACAGTACAAATGTACAACTTCCTCTATGAAAATGCAAATAATACTCAGGATTAGCATGAGAAAGGTATGAGGAGCAGAGTGAATAACACTAGAGGCATAATCCGGGCTCCCTCATTTAGCTACTCATGCATGAATAGCGAGATCACAAGGCATGTTGATTCAGAGAGGACCCTTATGTCTTCAAGCTAAATAACTGACTAGAAAGTTCATACCAGTCTCTCCCCTTGTAATTTCAATTAAAAAACAGATAAAGGAAAGATAAAGATACTTGATTCTTCCTCACAGGCAATCCTCGCAGCAGATGTTCTTTTAACTTGGGAAGTAAGTGATACCCAAATGTACTGGTTTTTCAGCAAAAAGTTCAATTGTCATATTTAATGACAGCAGAAATCTTGAGTGAAATGTTAAGTCCCCAAAGCTACTTTGTGAAGCCAGTATTAAATAAACTGCAATAAGTTTTAGGTGATCCCTAGAAGTAGGTATACTGTAATATTCAACTCTACAATCACGCTTTTGGACTGGTACTGTATAGGATAAATGGTTTAGTATAACAAAAACGCAAACCCTTTATGCATATTTATCAAAAAGAAAAGAACAACCAATATACAGCTGCAGCAATGGTAAGCATAATACTTGGTAATTAGAATATTGAGAGTGCAACATACCAGAGTGCAAATGAGAGATAACCAGCACTCCACACCTTTGCACTGGAACTATCAGATAATAAGTACCTAACATCCCAAGTTAGTACATTAGTGAAACCATTTACGGCAACTTGGGTCCAAGGATCAATGTAAGACCTCTCCACCAACAAAGAAGACATGAGTCTTTCTTCAATGGTGTGAGAGAGAGCTTTTTGAATAGCCTCCCATGGCCATATCTTGATGACACCACCCTCTGAGCCTGACCAGAGATCCCCTGAAAGGAAGAGAAACAATGCAAGTGATTCGACAGCAATTGAGAGCAAATGAAAATAATTCCAATAGAGTAGGAGATATACCATAACAAGAAATAACAAGTGAAAGAACGGGGCCTCTATAAGCCTGCCAAGACAAGCAGTCCTTAAAAGGAGCAGTCACGGAGTCCATACTCCAACACCTGATCCTACCATCCCTATGCCCACTCCACACCACCCTATTCCCCTCGTCCCCAACTAAACACATGACCGCGGATGTGGACACGGACTCCCTAAACGGTGCCGTTTCCGCATCGCCTCCCCCTTGTCCAGCGGACGCCGCCGAGTACAAATCGTTAAAGTTCCACAGCCTGACGGCGCACTCGGTCCCAGCCCACAATTGGGACTCGGTGCTGACCATAGTCCGCAAGAAACATCCTATCTGAGTCTCCCTCAGCGGTTGGGGCCTCAGTTCCAGCTTGGGAGGCCGGTTCGGGTGGACCGCCGCCCGAACCGGGACTTTGAACATTCCCGTACCTCCGCCCTTGGCCTCGAACTCAGGGGGCGGGGAGGCGTTGCTCGTATTGCAGCTGTGGTCGACGGAGAGCTTGCGGTCTAGGAATTGGAGCATATAGTAGAGACGTTTTGAAGTGGAATGGAGGGAGACGGCGTCATTTTCATCTTCCGATGAAGACGGTGACAAGTCCACGAAGACGATCGGAGACGATGAGAAATCGTCGTTTTCTTCCATCTTGCTGCTGGATTGATTATGCAGAATGAATCAATTAGAATGCGAGCCAACCATCATCAACTACGACTACAAACTACAACCGTAGAAAAGTAATTTTTACTGTCACGCAATATGTAACTTTTGATCCAGCAAGCAAGTCAATTTTAAGCTGACTTTTGTCTATTTGCGTTGGGCATGATTCTGAAACTGCCGATCAAGTGCCGGCTAAGTTTCCACGTGGCAATCCAAGCGGCAGGCCATGGCATATAATTAAGTTGTCTATAAACTCCTCCAGCAGCTGCGTACGTTTCTGCTCCGACCGAGCTACCTCTCTTTCTTCTTGTTCGATCGACAATCGCTCTGCAAAAGCAACACCGCTTTATTATACTAATACTATACTATGGAGAATACAAGCAGGAGGGAACTAGTGCCGAGCATGCCACTGACCAGTGGGCGTCGACGGATTAAGCGGCAGGAGACAGATCATCATCCTGCAGATCAAGATCTTATTCTCTTTCAGGAATTGCACAGGCGCGAAAAAGAACGCAATATTGTCACCCTCCTCCAGCCTGTTTCTGAAGAGTTTGAGCCAAATGGTATACCAACGTGCTTTCATTTTCATTGTACTATAATTATATTATCTGTTTGCTTACTCCGGCCGGCATTCCTTTGATTAATTCCCTGGAATATCAATTCAACTATATATTTGTTGCTTAATATATATACCTATACCAAACAGGAATCCATCAGCTCTACAGAATTGCATCTGCCAAGAAAGGATCTGGATTTGAATTTGTTGCTGAAAACGAGAAGAATAATTATGACTGGTAACTCGCCTTACACCACTTTCCACTTTTTTTATTTTTTGCTTCCGTCTACCATATATAATAACAAAGTATATAAGCCTATGACTCGTATATAGGCTATGAGGAGTTGAGGACGCCATTTTTTATTTTTTTTTGAAATGTGTCAATCCATTAATGTAAAAAGAAGGTTACACTTTTCAAAAAAAAAAGAAAAAAAGTTACATCATATGCATGACTATGTTAATAATGAGCTATCATGATAGGCAAACCTAAGAAACAACCTAGATTCAACATAGGGCTAGTTTTGTATTAATGTGACTTAAAAAAAAATTGATGTCGGTGTACTGCGAAAATGATTTTAAAAAAAAACTATTTTTTTATTTACCAAACACTATAAAATCTAAAAATTCGGATAAAATATGGCATGTCATGTCACTTAGACACATCATCAATTAAAAAAAATTATGGCATGTTATGCTTAGGTCAAAATACAATCTTATCCATATCAAATCCAAATTATGCAATAACTATGCCAAATTCTTCTCTCATCTAGATGATTTTTATCGAGTTGATTTAGTTATCTTACATGAATTATATTAAATTTAGGTTAAAATATTGTATAGTCCTTCTGGTTTAAAGTCGACATCTATTTAGTCCTTATGACTTTATTTTAATCTGAATAGTCCTTAAAGTCATGATTTTTCATCCAAATAGTCTTTATAGTTTTATTTTAATCTGAATAGTCCTTAAATTCATGATTTTTCATCCAAATAATCCTTATGGTTTTTAACTGAGAAAATTGTCGAAACGACTATTTGGATGAAAAATCATGACTTTGAGGACTATTCAGATTGACTATTTGGATGAAAAATTGTGACTTTAAGGACTATTCAGATTAAAATAAAACCACAAGGACTAAACAGATCTCGACTTCAAATCACAAGGATTAAACAAATTTCAATTCTTAAATTTATTTCTTAATGGAGTACTCTAACATTATAATAATTTATCATATTTTAGGGGTCACAATTACGATATTAATAATTTTTTTTCCATCTTTGTTAAGCAAAATTCAATTTTAAACGTTTTAATTCATCATTTGTTTTTACTTTTACGGTTAGAAGTACGATATATATATATATATATATATATATATATATATATATATATATATATATTCAAATGAACAGTTCCCTTTCAGAGCTGGACACTATTTTGAAATTAAAGTATGGTGCTCCTCATTTCGCTAACTTTTAAGTCACATTATCATATGTCTACCGTTCAATGTGTAGATTAGCTAGGGCTGGCAATTTAGGCCATGTCGAAACCAACCAACCGTACCAACCTAGTTGGTATACCAAAAACTTGGTAACCGACTTACTTGGTACAATATACTGTATCAGTCTTGGTAACATGGTTGATACTTGGTATTGAGATTTTTATACCATATGTATACCGTACCAACTATATATGTGTACTGTTAGTACATAGCCAAAACACTTGGCTAAGCTGAGAATAAGGCGCAATTACCCGGTCACCGAAGATCATTCCAGGCGAGATAGCTATGGCGAGCCCTTCACGGATATCCAAAGAGTGAAGGGTAGGTAACAACCCGCTTGCAAAACCCACTCTAGTAGCAAAACACCCCCAAAAGGGGAGACACTGCAAAGGTTAACAAATAGTCCCACATCAGAGACTGAGGCCACAGTGCCTAACATTGGCCTATAAAACAGGCACAAACTCCCAAAAAGGTACATACAATTCTCTTCTCATACTCCCGTACACCGCAAGTAGCAACCTAAAGCTAACTTAAGCATCAGAGAGTCGAAGACTGGGCCACCCCAGTCCCAACTTCTTGACGCCCTGTTACTTGTGTAGGTACCGGGTGCAGAACCAAGGATTCTACCTCATCCCGACCCGCAGTATCATCCCGACTCGCAACCCTTTCCCGGCTCGTGGTGTCGGGGCGAGACATGTAGAAATAATTGGCGCTAGAAGGAGGGTCCCCTTCTTGTGGAACTCCCATTTACCTCGGCACAATGGTGGAAATCATTGATGACCCTACGGACCCTGGCACTCATGTAGAGAAAGAACTTTTCCAATCCGGTGACACATCCCTTCCCTAAACCGGCAATGCAGCCCCCATTAGCCATCCCGACCTCGCCACAGCCCTTGAAATTCTAAAGCGAGATTTCCATTCATTCCGCGAGCAAGAGGCGAAAGAAAAGGACAGAAGTGGAAGCGTACCGGGTACGCATCGCCGAGTTGGAAAAAGAACAATTCTTGCTCCGCGCCACGTTAGAACATCGTAACGTGTACAACGACAGCTTGGATCGCGTGACGCGAGTTGCCGGAACCCCGGACTCCACCTCTTCTTTTCCTAATCAAGGCCAGGCCGGTTCCATGCTCTCGGGAGGTCCTAACCAGATCATATACGTGTCCCATCCCCTTACCCACCCCTCATTTCCACTCCCAGCCCCCCAACCATCTACAATCCCCAATGACCCCCTGCCACATCAGCCTAATCCATCTGCCCAACCTATCTTCACTTCTACCACTGCCAACCCCCCTAACCCACCTCTTAACATGCCAACCCGCCTACTGCTCCAACTCAGCCAGACTGTCACACAGTTGGCTTCGCGGATTGATGGCGTCGAAAGTCACGGGGCCCAGCGACCCTTGTTCTCTAGCTATGGACATCGCTCAAGCCTCTTCACGCCTCGAGTGCAGATGGACAAGCGGCCTCCGGGAACCAAACCACTCAAGGTGGACAAGTATAAAGGCACGGGGGACCCCCATCTCCACCTCGAGACATTCTTCTTACTATGTAACTCCACTGGCTACAACGACGCCATGGCCTACCACGCCTTCCAAGAAACCCTATCTGACGAGGCCCTCAGTTGGTTCCTCAATCTGCCGCCCAACTCCATTGACAACTTTGACCGACTCTCGGAACGCTTCCTCAGCCGTTTTATACTACACGCCAGTATTTATCGCAGTGTAGATGCCCTGTTCCACATCAAGAAGAAGGACGGTGAAGGCCTCCATGAACTGTTGTCCCGATGGCAATCTACCACCGCGAGATGCCACAACTTGGAACCTCGGGTGGCTGAGCAGGCTTTCCGTCAGGCTCTGCTCCCCGGTAGTTTTCTAATGGAGATCAATAGGAACCCCCAGGATCCTATGATGCCTTGATGGACCTGGCTGTACGATGGGCCCACGCTGAATTTGCAACTATCGGACGTTCCGCCCCCGCCACGTTAGCACTTCCCGCTCTGTCACCAAAGCAACAATCTCCGCCGAAGTATGAGCACTTTGACTGCGGGCAAGATAAAGGGAAGCCATGTGGCCCCTCTCGAGACCAGTGGCACGGCTCCGACCGTTGCCATGGGGGGCAGAGAAACCGCGACCACCCTTATAAGTCTAGAGACCAGAGCCCTCCGCAGCAACAACGCCGTTCCCACCCCCCCCCCCCCCCCGCCGCCTCGTTACAAGGTCCACACTACTCTGATCACCACATATGAGGACATATGGGCCAGGCACAAAGATCTCATTCCCCCACCTCCCAAGAGCAGGTATCCAAAAAAGCCTCGGTGAGCCACCAGCAACAAGTACTGTGCTTATCATGATGATAATGGCAACACAACAGAACAGTGCCATGGCCTCCGCAATGCAATCGAACATCTGGTCCAGAATGGGCAACTCCACCAATATTGTGCTCCCGCCACAGGTGCTAACGCCATTGAAGTACATGGCCAGATTCTAACCTTGCATGGTGGAGCCCCACGATTCCCCCCACGCCAGCCTTCTGTAAAACGACAATGCACGACACCCTCGGAAATCCTAGACATCCAACGCGGTATCACGATCACCCCATTAGCGTGGGATCAAGTGACATTTCGCAGAGGAGAGGATACCATAAATTGCCACCACTGTGAGCCATTCATAATCAATGTGCATGTGGATCATTACAGGTGCCACAGAGCCTTAGTGGACACAGGGGCCGCCGTAAGTGTCATGTTTTCCGATTGTTACAAAGGACTCCGGCGAGACAGAACTAAATTGTACAATAACCACAACCCCCTTGTTAGCTTCTCTAGCGAGATAGTATAACCGTTAGGCTCAGACCGCCTAACTGTGTCGGTGAGAACTGCTCATTGCCGCTCTTCCATTACAGCCCGCTTCCTCATAGTCGATTGTCTCTCGTCCTATAACCTCATCTTAGGCAGGGACATCCTTTGGGGGCTGCAGTGCTTCATCACCGGTCACATGCTTCTCATGAAAGTTCCTACCCCAGGTGGCATCCTGACAATTCAAGGGGATCGAGCAGCCATTGAGCATTGCCATCTTTACGCCATCCAGCAGGGGCGCGGAGCCTATGAGATGTTGCCTCTTAGCCCCTCGAAGTCCATCGATGACCCTCCGGACAACCCGGAGGGGAGCGGGAAAAAGAGAGCCCCACGATCTAATCCAACTGAAAACACGGAATGGGTGTCCCTGTCACCCACCGCCCCGGAAAGAAAAGTCTGCATTGGCTCAAGTCTCGGCCCAGAACTCTGCCACAAGCTCATTGCCTTCCTTCAAGAAAAACAAGCAGTCTTCGCTTGGTCCTATGCCAACATGCCAGGAATCTCCCCTGATGTCATCACCCACAAACTCAACATCCTCCAATACCAACCCCTATCAGGCAAAAGAGACGTGCCTTTTACCCAGACAAGTATCGAGCTATCCAAGCCGAGGTCCAACGGCTCAAGAAAATCAAGTTCATCCGTGAGGTTTCTTACCCGACATGGGTCTCCAACGTCGTCATGGTCCCCAAGCCTAACGGCAAGTGGAGCATGTGTGTTGACTACACGAACCTTAACAAGGCATGCCCCATGGACAGCTTCCCTTTGCCACGAATTGACCAATTGGTTGATTCCACAGCTGGCTTCAAGATGCTCAGCTTCCTCGATGCCTACTCGGGCTACAACCAGATCAAAATACACCCCGCCGACCAGGCTCACAAAACCTTTGTCATCGACAAAAGACTGTATTGTTACGAGGTCATGCCCTTTGGCCTCAAGAACGCGGGGGCGACTTATCAACGGCTGGTCAACGCCCTGTTCGAGGATGAAATTGGAGAGGCCATGGAAGTATATGTCGACGACATGTTGGTCAAGAGCAAGACAGAGGACGACCACATTGCCAACCTCAATAGAGTATTCACTAAGCTCCTAGAACACGGGATGCGCCTCAACCCTCAGAAGTGCATCTTTGCCGTGGGAGGCGGCAAATTCCTTGGCTTCATGGTCAGTGAAAGAGACATTGAGGCCAACCTGGAAAAAGTCCAAGCCATACTGGACATGACTGCCCCGACCTCCCGGAGCGACGTCTAGTGCCTTACAGGACGCTTGGTAGCCCTGGCACGTTTTATTTCCCGCCTCACAAACAGGTGCAATCCCTTCTTCCTACTGCTCAAGGCACAACATAAAAAAGATATCACTTGGGGCCCGGAGCATTACGACGCCTTCAACAACATAAGGGCGTACCTTGCCATTGTCCCTCTCATATCCAGGCCAATCCCCGGCAAAGTGCTTTACCTGTATTTGGCTGTTTCTGCCACTGCCGTCAGTGCGGCGCTCACACGCCATGCTCATGATACCGAGCTCCCAGTTTACTATTGTGGCAGAGGACTCGCGGATCCAGAGACTCGCTATCCAGGCATAGAGAAACTTGCTCCCGCCCTCATCACTACCGCCAAGAAACTCAGGCCATATTTCCAAGCCCACACAATCCATGTACTCACCAACCAACCTTTACAGAAAATATTGCAGAAACCTGAAACCTCAGGCCGCATGGTAAAATAGGCGGTTGAGCTGGGAGAATTTGACTTGCACTACAAGCCGCGAGTGGCCATCAAAGGGCAGGCAGCTGCAGACTTTATTGCTGAATTTATCCCTTTGGCCGACAGCAGTCCCCACCTAGACACCCCCACTAGGGACGCCATCTGGGAACTCCAGGTTGATGGATCCTCTAACAACAGACTCAGCGGAGCAGGAATCATAATCACGGACCCAGAGGGTCACTCGTATGAGTATGCCCTCCGGTTTGAATTCAAAGCCTCCAACAACATCGCTGAATACGAAACCCTTATTGCATGCATTCAACTTTGTCGAGAGCTCGGAGCCCGACACCTTCACATCTTCAGTGATTCTCAGCTCGTAGTCAGTCAGGTGGCAGGAGACTTCAAGGCCAACCAGCACAACTTGAGATCCTATAAAAGTCTCGCGGGTGCTCTTCTGCAACACTTCAGCTCATACAAACTCACCCAAATCCCGCGAGCAAAAAACTCCAAGGCTGACGCCCTTGCGAGACTTGCCACGGCTCCTCTCGAGTCCACGCCACCTGATGTGCACATCGAAACACTGGACAAGCCTAGCATCTCAAGAGCCTATTCAGAAATTTTTTCCCTTAAGTGGAAAGCCATATCGCCGGGGCCAGTCATGTCCCCTACTGCGATGCCTACCCACGACATAGGGGCACAAAGTGCGAAATCGCTCAACAGCGGCATTTGTGGGAACCACGCTGGGGCCTAGAACCTCATGTTCAAAACGCTTCGCGCGGGGTACTATTGGCCAACCCTAGAATGTGATGCCAAAGCGGTCGTCCAAACATGTCTTCAATGCCATAAATTTGCAGATTTTACACATCACCCCCAGTGCCCCTCTCTGTCATCATCTCGCTCGTCCCTTTCAGCCAGTGGGGACTCGATTTCATAAGACAGCTCCCCACAGCCCCGAGACAGTTCAAGTATGTCGTTGTCATTGTGGATTACAACACAAAATAGATCGAGGCAGAGCCCCTCACCACAATCACCACTGAAAAAGCAATCAACTTCCTTTGGCGAAATTTGTACTGTCACTTTGGTGTACCCCAGGCCATCGTTACCAACTACGAAACCTAGTTTGACAATGACACATTCTGGGGATTCTTGTCCGATCAGGGTACATTAATCTTTTATGTCTCCCCAGCACATCCCCAGACCAATGGCCAGGCGGAAGCTATAAACAAGCTCATCAAGAAAAACCTGAATAAACGCCTGGAAGAGACCAAGGGATTGTGGGCAGCAAAGCTCCCAAACGTTCTCTGGACACTCCGCACCACCCCCACAACGGCCACATGGGAGTCTTCATACCTCTTGGCTTACGGCACTGAGGCAGTGGTATCGTTGGAAATAGAGGTCCCAAGTGAACGTGTCACAGCCTAGGACCCTGAGACAAATGCAACAAGGTTACGACTTAACATGGACCTCCTAGAGGAGCGCCAGGACAAGGCATACCTCAGGACCATCAATAAAAAACAGAAAATAGCCAGATACTACAACAAAAAGTCGTCCCCCGCCCCCTGAAGGTAGGCGATTGGGTCATGAAAGAGGTCATCCCCCACCCTAATGGCCTTAAGGCAAAGTGGGAGGGCCCACTCGAGATAGTTAACGCTCCTGGGCCTGCCACATTCTATCTCCGAGATTGTGATGGTCGCGTGCTACCCCGCCCATGGAATGCTCACCACCTCCATCTCTACCCCAGTTAACCAATTTTAACCTTGGCTTCGTAGCCGTTACTTCATTGTTTATGTACTTTAGCCTAGTAGCGGCTCTAACAATGTACACCTTGCCCGCTAGCGGCTAAATCTAAGTGCAATGAAGTGCTTTGTTATTCCAACATGCTACACTTCGTCCCAGCAACGTAGGGCCACAAACCATACAAAATTAATCAAAACAACAAGACACACAAAGGCTACGCATAATGCCAAAACATCAACCTGGACTACCAGGCAAATTAGTATAAACCAGTCACAATGGCTAACCACGCCACTTACATTGTTCCCAACAAAAATAAACCCTACAACTATCATAATACCAAAGTACAACTCATTTTTCCCAGCAGATGAGTCACCTGATTTGTTGACACTCCCCCCGCTCTTCGACCCGCCACTACGACCACAGACCTGGAAAACGTTCACCGCAACCCTCTGTCCAAACGAATGCTTCGACTGGTCTCGGGAGAAGAATGAAGGCCTCACAGTTGCGGTAGGGCGCACAAGTGAACAGCCAGGTACTCCCTCAAGGCCAGGATGCCCCTTTACTGGAGACTTCTGAGCTTCAAGGCCTGCACGTGTCAGATCCCTCGGAGCCCGAGGATCACGGGACGACAGAAGAAGCCAACGAGACACCACTACTTGGGTAGGTATGGTCCCCTCGGGGCCGGTGGCTCTCACAGATGACGCAGCCGCAGTTGCAAGAGGTCGCGGGTCACCCACAGCTGAAGTCCCCTTCTGCCCAACAGCCGTTGCACGCCACGCCTCATGCTGCTTCGCCAGAGACCGCGAGATCTCAGCTTGTTTCCTCTGTTCAGGTGTCATTTGTTCACACGCCACCTTTGCAGCATTCTTCTCCGCATACCACTTGCGCATAGCCAACTCATTAATCCAGCCTGCCTGGCAGCCAATTCGGCTCAGATCATCTTGCCCTTTGCTATAGGCACCCTTTAGCTGCTGCTTGTACACCTCGTGCTCCCGGAACAACCTCTCCCCTACCCCGGCAGCCCGCCCACACTTCGCCTTCCAGGACACCTCCAGCTCCACAAGTGACTGCCTCAGCTTTGGCACCTCAGCTTTCAAAGATGCTACCTTGGCAACCGCCACTTCCCCAGCCTCCACCTGCTCATCCTTCCTCCTTATGGCTTCTTTCAGCTCCGCCACCTCTCTATCCGCAGCGACCGCCTGGGCCTAGAAGACAGCAGCGTTCTGCTCCGCCTGCGCTAGCTGCTCTACAAGGCCATGATTACATTCCTCTGCCTCCCTCAATTGATGACACTTCGCCTCAGCATCTCCCTGCCAGTGGGAAACCGCCCGCTTCCTCGCGGCATATATCAACATTGTCGCCTGCAGTTACACAGCAACACATAAACCCCAAGCTCAAAACAGTGGAACACAAAAGCGTACAGACACTTACCCGAGTCAATTTCTCCTTGGCGAGAGCCATGCCAGCCTGCGGATCCACCTCCTCCAACACATGCATATCCCGGGAGCGGTGACGCATGTCGTATGCCATCTGAGCTAAGTACGGCTGTCTTCCCCCGTCTCTTCCAAAGCTTGTGCAATCTCAGCTAAGCTTCCAGATCCCCAGGACGGACTGTCCCTCCGCGACCTCTTAGACTGACTCTCACGAGCCGGCTCAGCCCTCTCCTTCCTCTTCCGAGTCCGTGCCGCGCCAATCTTCACCAAAATCCGCAACCTCCTCCAAGACATGTTCCTCCCACTGCGCCTGATCGTGTTCACCCTCGCGATGTCAAGACCTGCCCCGAATTTCACCCTGAAATTCGAGGTGAATCCTGCGGGATCCACCTCAAGGGAAATTCTACCAAAATTTTTGGCATAACTTCCCTTGAAAATGAGCAACCCTACCTGGAAGAAAAATCACCAAAACCCAGACACTTCTAAAACAATTCAATCCACATCTTCTGGAGCCATCCACTCCCCCAAATAAACATCCACCACCTCAACCAACATAAGAAATCGAAATAGTTTCATGAATTTAATCTCTCAAATAACATGCCAAATAAACCATTTTCAACACTTATAGGTGGAGTCACAAGCTCTTACTCACAACATTACAACGACAACAACACTTAAAACATCTCAAGGTTATCAGAGCAATTACTAGAAAAGAAGAAAATACATAGGTAGGTTAACTAGTAACCTATGAGAGAAAACTGGATGAGGTGGGAAATATGACTCGCCTCTTATCCTCGCCGAACCGAACTCTGCAGACTGGGCATTTTTAAAACGAATGGCCCAGGGGAGAAGCATTTAAAACGTTAGAGTGAGTGGACAAAATAAATGACAAAAGAAATATGGAGCAATTAAATCAAATCTATGCTCTCCCATAATTTCAATTAGAAAAATATTTATGCACGCCATTCTTAGAACTCTTCCCGCAAATACTTATAAACCAAAATAACGACCAATCCCATTGGTTCTCAATAAATCACAATAAATAGGGAAAATATTTCACTAAAACTATAAGCCTCTCAGGCTATAATAGCGTCCCACGTCAAGCGCTCAACTAACATATGATGAGGACCGCTTAATAGATATAATGGCGTCCCACGCCAAGCGCTCAACTCTCATATGATGAGGACCGCTAAATAATAGCTGGCTGCTAATAATATATACATATACCAATCGGTTGCCTCGCAGGCTATAATGGCGTCCCACGCCAAGCGCTCAACTCACATATGACGAGGACTGCTTAATAGATATAATGGCGTCCCACGCCAAGCGCTCAACTCTCATATGATGAGGACCGCTAAATAAGTATAATGACGTCCCACGCCAAGCGCTCAACTCTCATATGATAAGGACCGCTGGTGGGATTATAATAACTTCCCACTCTAAACGCTCTATTCACATATGATGAGGACCGCTAAATAAATATAATGACGTCCCACGCCAAGCGCTCAACTCTCATATGATAAGGACCGCTGGTGGGATTATAATAACTTCCCACTCTAAACACTACTCACATATGATGAGGACCGCTAAATAAATATAATGGCGTCCCACGCCAAGCGCTCAACTCTCATATGATAAGGACCGCTGGTGGAATTATAATAACTTCCCACTCTAAACGCTACTCACATATGATGAGGACCGCTAAATAAATATAATGGCGTCCCACGCCAAACTAACAATAAATAATATCAGTCAACCCTTTTAGGGTGAAGTACAATATTAAAATACAAAGATCCACACTTCCCCAAATAAATGATAATAAACTCATAGCGCACGGTACAGTTCCCAACTGTACATGGAAATAATATAAAACACTTGACATGTCCCACGTGTCAACTAAAATTAGCAAGAGAGTTCCGGAAAATAAGTGGAACTCGATAATCCAACAAAATATTATATCTCCAAATGCCTTTAAAATTAAATAATTTTAGCGCATGCATGATATTAAAATCAAAGGTCCACTCACAGTGCTCAGCTAAGCTGGTCGACAAACCCGAAGCTTCTGCTGAATAATCCTCCTCACGGCCTGGACAAAAATAATATTAAAATCTTAAATGAAACACCGAACGTTTAAAGGCAAAACATGCATAATTTAATATGCTACGCGGTTAACCAAGCCTAATACTCCAAAATCTTAAATCCACATGCAGCTAACCTCAAAACTCCACAAATTTTTACCGACATCCTCAAAAACACTTTTCACCAATTAAATTCCAATGGCCGAATTATTAATTAATAATCCGCCAAAAATACTTAACTTCAACAATTCTTAAACCTATCCAAAACTCCTCCAAAAATTCTAAAACTTATTCCATTAAACTCCTCATCAATATCTCTATATAAAATATTTTTCCGGCGACGGCTCCGCCGGAAGTGGAGGCTGGCAGCCATTTTCCGGCGACCTCCTATGCCTCTCAAATTTTGACAGAATAATCTACTCATCATACCCAACAACTTTCACAACTAGCACTTAGTCCAATTCCGAGGCTAACTAGGGCAATCGAACTAAAACATCCTAAAATCCCTAAAACTCCAATTATACAAACCACCTTAACGAAATCGAATTAGACCGATTCTTTTTTTACCCCAATAAAATTACATTTTATTAGCAAAAATTACTATTTTTACCGTTGTCAAAATTTCTTCCTTAGAATAATTCCCTCAAAATATTAGTCCATCAACACCCTCTGGGGACTAATTAAATTACATACTTAGTGACGAACACGGTAAAAACTCTTATTACCACTATGCCAGTAATAAAGATAAAAATTAAGGTTCGGGGCGTGACAATTCTTCCCTCCTTATAAAAATTTCATCCTCGAAATTTACAAACTCGCTACTCAAAGAGATAAGGATACTGCTGCCTCATCTGCTCCTCTTACTCCCAAGTAGCTTCCTCTACTTGGTGGCTTCTCCAAAGCACTTTGACGAGCGAAATTGACTTGCTCCTAAGCACTTGCTCCTTCCGATCTAAAATCTGAACTGGCTCCTCTTCATAAGACAAATCCTTCTGCAGACTAATCGACTGTTCTTCCAGCACATGAGATGGATCGGCAATATACTTGCAAAGCATGGATACATGAAACACATTATGTATCCAGGACAACTCCGAAGGCAAAGCTAACTGATAAGCAAGAGAGCCAACTCGCTCTATTATCTCATAAGGCCCAATTTACCTCGGACTAAGCTTCCCACGCTTGCCAAAACGTACTACCCCTTTCCAAGGAGATAGTTTCAGGAACACCCAATCACCTACCTGAAACTCAAGGTCCTTCATGTGGACATCGACATAACTCTTTTGCCTACTCTGAGCAGCCTTGAGTCTATCCCTGACCACCTTGATCTTCTCATTTGTGTCATGGATAATCTCAGGACCACAAAGCTCTCTTTCTCCGACTTCATTCCAACATAATGGCGTATGACAATGTCTCCTATAAAGAGCCTTAAAGTGAGTCATACCGATACTCGAATGGAAGCTGTTATTATAGGCAAACTCCATCAAGGAAATGTTCTTATCCCAACTCCCCCTAAACTGCAAGACACAAGCTCTCAGCATATCCTCCAAAGTTTGGATAGTCCTCTCTGATTGCCCATCAGTCTGAGGATGAAAAGCAGTGCTGAAGTGTAGTCGGGTACCTAAAGCTGCCCGAAGAGCTCTCCAAAATTTAGAAGCAAATCTAGGATCCTGATCTGATGCTATGGATTCAGGCACGCCATGAAGTCTGACAATCTCACTCACATACAGCTCAGCCAATTTATCCAGTATAAACTTCTTCCCCACCGGTAAGAAATTAGCAGATTTAGTGAGTCTATCCACTATCACCTAAATACCGTCATGCCCTTCACGGGTACGAGGTAAACTGAAGACAAAATCCATGGTGATGTGGTCCCACTTCCACACTGGAATAGGCAACGGCTCAAACAACCCTGAAGGTTTCTGCCTTTCAGCTTTCACCTACTGACAAATCATACACCTACTCACAAAAGCTGCAATTTCCCTCTTCATGTTAGACCACCAATAATAATCCTTCAAAGTCCGATACATCTTTGTACTACCTGGGTGAGCAGCATATATACGCAGAACTATGAGCTTCCTCCAAAATCTCAATATTTAGCTCTTCATTCCTCTTTGGAACACAAAGCCTGCTTTTGAACAACAACGACCCAACTCTTCTTACCGAAAAATTTACGGTGGCTCCATTCGCTGCTCTTTCTATCAACCGAACTATGGAAGGATCATTATATTGTGCCTCCCGCACTTTATCAACCAAAACTGGCCTCACATGGAAACTGGCTACCAAAGCACCCACTTCATCCACCGCTAAATCCACCCCTGTAGCCCGCAGCTCACAAAGAAGTGGAACTCGAACCATCCTCAAGTGAAACAAAGACACTGAGGGATTGCGACTAAGAGCATCGGCTACCACATTAGCTTTTCCAGGATGATACTCTATCGTGCAATCATAATCACTGATCAACTTCATCCACCTTCTTTGCCTCATATTCAACTCCCTTTGTGTGAACACATACCGAAGACTCTTGTGATCGGTAAAAATCTGACACTTGGCTCCATAAAGATAGTGTCTCCACAACTTGAGAGTAAAAACCACAGCTGCAAGCTCTAAATTATGAGTGGGATAATTCACCTCATGCGACTTCAATTGCCTAGAAGCGTAGGCAATCACTCGATCATGCTGCATCAAAACTCCACCTAGACCTCGTCTAGAAGCATCACAAAACACGACATACTCCCTACTATCGTCTGGAAGTGCCAAAACAGGAGCACTAGCTAAGCGATCCTTTAACTCTTGAAAACTTTGCTTACACTGATCTGACCATTCGAACATGACTCCCTTTCTGGTCAATTTAGTTAGTGGAGCTGCAATCTTCGAAAAGTCTTGCATAAATCGTAGATAGTAACCTGCTAACCCCAAGAAACTACGAATCTCCGACATAGTTGTGGGTCTTTTCCAATTGGACACTGCTTCTACCTTCTGGGGATCTACACTAACACCTTCAGCTGAAACTACATGACCCAGAAAACCCACCTTATCCAGCCAAAACTCACACTTGTTGAACTTGGCAAACAACTGCGCATTCCTTAATGTCCGTAAAATCAATCTTAGATGTTTGGCATGCTCCTTCTCACTTTTTGAGTACACCAAAATATCATCTATGAACACGATCACGAAGCGGTCAAGATATCGACTAAACACCCTATTCATGAGATCCATGAACGCCGCGGGTGCATTAGTAAGTCCAAAAGGCATTACCACAAACTCATAATGACCATAGCGTGATCGAAAGGCAGTCTTGGCTACATCACTATCCCGAATCCGCAACTGATGATAACCAGATCTCAAATCAATCTTTGAGAACACTGAGGCACCTCTCAACTGATAGAACAAATCATCAATGCGAGGCAACGGGTACTTATTCTTCACTGTGACTTGATTCAGCTTCCTATAATCAATGCATAGTCTCATGGTGCCGTCGTTCTTCTTAACAAACAACACTGGAGCACCCCATGGAGACATGCTTGGCCGAATAAAACCCTTATCTACTAACTCTTGTAATTGAGTCTTCAACTCTTTCAATTCCGCTGGAGCCATTCTGTAAGGTGCCTGAGAGATATGCATAGATCCAGGAAGCAACTCAATGAAAAGTCTATCTCCCTTACAGGAGGCAAACCAGGCAAATCCTCGGGAAACACGTTCGAAATTCTCTTACTACAGGAATATCTCACACTTCCAACACTCCTATACTTGCATCCACAACATGAGCTAAGAATGTCTGACTGCCTTTATTTAACAATCTCCTGGCAGCCACAGCTGAAATCAGGCAACTCGAAATCACATCTCTTTCCCCCTGAAACACAACCTCCAATCCATCCGGGCTCTGAAACACCACTTCTTTTCGAAAACAATCCACCATAGCTCTATAAGTTTCCAAGAAAACCATCCCCAATATCACATCAAACTCCACTATATCTAAAGGGATTAAATTCCATGAGAACCACCACTAGAGCCTCTAGCTGAAAACTGACCGCCTTGCTGAGAAGGGGCGGTCCTTTATGCCAACAAAGGACAGTCTCTCCTGAAATGATCCAGACCACCACACTCAAAGCATCCAGAAGACTGCTGCTGACCAAAAGAAAAAGCCTGACCACCAGGAGATCCCCCTTGGGAACTACCACCAGCACTAAACTGACCGGCCTGCTGCCTACCCAACTGGCTCCTGAAAGGTCTCATGAAACGTCCTCCAAATCTATTCCGAGAACTAGAACCTGATCCTCCACTACTACCACTGCCCGCTGAAGATCCAGAAGCGGATGAGGAAGCGGCCTTCTTCGATGGACCCTGGCTGGGACCACCGAAATCTCTAGGTCGTGCACTAAAAGTTCTCCTGGTCTCAATGGCCATGGCTGCAGTAACCGCATCAAGAAAATTCGGGTAAATACCACCGACCATCTTATCTGCATAAACCCCGCCAAGAGCTCCAACAAACATGTCAATCCTGGTCCTCTCATCAGGAATCAAATAGGGCACATGGTAGCTCAGGGAAGTGAACCTCTGCTCAAACTCGATGACACCCTCATCATCCCCTTTCTTCATGTTCAGGAAGTCCGACTGAATCCTGATACGCTGAGCGTGACCGAAATACTGACCCAAGAAGAGCGTCTTAAACTCCTCCCAAGTCATGTCCTGAGCACCACCACTATTTCTGCTTACAAGGGTCCACCAATGATGCGCTGAGTCATCCAGAAAAGTCACTGCCATCTTCACTTTCTTTTCTTCCTGCAGGTCAGTGCTCTCAAAAGCCATTTCCATCTTATCTACCCAAGAGTGCGCATCAAGAGGTCCCTTGGCGCCCTTGAACTCAATTGCACCAGCATCGAAGACATCCTTCTTCTTCACAGACTGAGGCTGCTAAACTCTATCTAACACACCTCTCAGCATGCTCCCAATCGAATCAACCAATCCTCTAACCTCATCACCCTCACTGGCGTTGGTCGAGGAAGCTACACGGGGTCGGCGTCTAGGAGGCATAGAACCTAAGGAAGAAGATTTTAAGTAGTCTGTCCATAAGACTAACAGAACTATCACACATACCCAATAATACATAGTATCAAAAGCAGAAACTGCCGATGAATCCGCCGCGGTCGGATCATCACTCTATAGACACTATGGCTACTTAGGCAAATACGATAGTGAATAGAAAACAGAAGATGAAACCTAGAGCTCCGATACCAACTGTCAAGACCCGCCCCGAATTTCACCCTGAAACCCGAGGTGAGTCCTGCGAGGACCACCTCCAAGGAAAACTTACCGAAGGACTCGGCAAACTTCCCTTGAAAATGAACAACCCTAACCTGGAAAAATTAAAGAACACTTTTAACCAATAATATAAATTCTTTAACTTAATCCAAATAAAATAATACACAGATATTTTTCCGAAAGTATTCAGAGCTACTACAAGAAATACAGCGGAAGCTACTAGAAATCCTAGTGGGTTAAACAGATGACCTACTGGTGAACAGTAGTGGAGAACTGAGTGACTATGCCTCGTCGCCTCCTTCTAGACCCCACCCGAACTCTGCAGACTGGGCATTTAAAAACGAAGGAAAAACCCAATGGAAAATATTTCATCACGTCAGAGTGAGTGGACAAAATAATCTCAACATCAATAATATTTCCCTAAGAAATTTAACAATACAAACGACTAGTTCTGGCTAGTCCCCAAATCATAAACCAAACAGCCTCTCAGGCTCAAATTATAAAATATATATAAGTATGTATTAACCACTCATATGGTCCATGTATGCTATCTATGAATAAGCTTTAAATTAGATAGTCACACCAGGCTAATACGATTGCGTCTAACGCTCACGTTGGCCCAGGCTTGCATTTTTCCTCAGAATGGGGGATAATGACCGAGTGGGTATAAATATGTGCTTACTCCTTGTACGATTTCTATGAATGAATGTAAAAATATAGAATAATCTCAACAAGTAGAAAATCATACAAGGCTACTACGCTCGCGTCTAACGCTCACGTCACCCCATACTGGCATTCGTCCTCAGGACGGGGGCTGCCACGTATAGCTAGCTAGCATTCTCTCTCATACATACTATTCTCGGAATTGTGCCTCGAGTATAATCGCAGAAATTCTCAATTTTGGGAAAAATATCCGATAAAGGAAATTACTCAACAATAAAACAATTTAAACACATTATTTAAAACAAAATTCCACTCACAGGTTAGGCCTAAGCCTGATGTCGGTCGGAGGTCTCCTCTGCTCGAGCCTCCTCGCGTCCTGTTCCAAACATAATTAATTCCTTAAATAAAATACCGACGCTTAAAGCAAAACATGCATAATTAAATATGTTTTACGCTCAACCAAGCCTAACACTCCAAAATCTTAATTCCACTGCCAACCTCAAAACTCCACAAATTTTACTGACATCCTCAAAATCTCATTCCACCAAAAAAATCCAATGGCCGGATTATAAATTAATAATCCGCCAAAAATACCAAACTTCAACAAATCTCAAACCTATCCAAAACTCCTCCAAAAATTCTAAAACTTATTCCATTAAACTCCTCACATTTTTCTCCACCAAAAACATTTTCTCGGTGGCGGCGGCGGAGGCCGGCGACCTCCGATGGTCAGCAAAATTTGGCAGCATCTTCCTCACAACCTCCTCTACAACATTCCTAACTACCACAAACTCCAATTCTAAGCCTAAGCACCTCAATCGAACGCACAAACACAAAAAGCCCTAGAAAATTCAAGTTCCAATTTTTCCTTACCTAGCTCGAGACAAAACTGGGCCCTTTGGAGGGATTGAAGCACGGGAGGAGTGCTTCCTTTTGAGCCAAGGCTCGCCGGCTATGGCGGCAGGAGGAAGGAGTTCCGACGAGAAACTCTTCCCAGCAGCCGAAGCTTTCGGGCTTGACCGCTCCTTCACGGCGGCGTTCCACGTGCGGGCACCGGTCCAGGAAGAGAGAGGGAGAGGCGAGGGTCCGAACGGGACCGGTCCGGCGGCGAACAGAGGCCGGACGGCGGCGGACTGGCGACGGAAAGAAATCGGGCAGCGGAGGGAGAGTCGGGAACGAAAGGGAGAGAGAGAGAAGAAAAGAAAAGAAAAACTGGGCTTGGGCCCGATCCGGGTCCAAGTCCCCTTTTAAACCCAAAATCCAATACTTCAACACCCCAAAATAATACCCCAATAAAATTACCTTCTACTAGCAAAAATTACCATTTTTTTACCGTCGTCAAAAATTCTTCCTTAGAATAATTCCCTCAAAATATTAGTCCCTCAACACCATCTGGGGACTAATTAAATTACACACTTAGTGACGAATATGGTAAAAATTCTTATTACCACTATGCCAGTAATAAAGGTAAAAATTATGGGTCGGGACGTGACAGTAGGTTGCTGACAAAACTGGGCAGTAGCTTGCTTTTAAAAGTGAACAGTAACTTTATTTAGGTTTTGGTTCCCTTTCTCTTCTTTTTTTCAATTAAAAAAATTAATTGATAAATGATGATGTGGCGTGTCGGAGATGATGTGGTGTGTCAGTCAACGTGTTCGAAAAGTCAACATTTTCCGACAAGCCACGTTTTGCCGTGTCAGACGCCGTGTCGGAGTGTCCGACACTCCGACACTCCACCCTAATGAAGTGCCTGACACTCCGACACTCCACCCTAATGAAGTGTCCGTGCAACACAGCTTTTAACATAATCACATGTGATCGGTTCGGATTTTCTACCATTGAAAAGCAAAATTGGAGAGAGATTGCAAGTTAATTCCAACCCTTAAGACTTCTCATGTGTTTAAGGTTGTCTTTGCGCTCAACCAAAAACTATGTGACTACTTAACTAAATTGTTTTTGCGCTCAATCTAATCAAGCAACACTTACCGTCCACGAGTCGTTGGAGACATGCTCGTTAGCAATGGCGTCACCCATCCTCGAACCCATGCAAATCACTCACCCTAACATCCCTATGCAGTACCTAGAACCGAGTTGTCTTTGCGCTCAACTCGACCTAGAATACCACGGCATATTAAACTCCCCCCTAATAGCTAACTCGTGTACTTTGAATTAACCTAGGGTTCGATTACATGATCAGGTGAGGATTAATTAACCTAACAATTACTAAACACATAAACACAGATTATTTACTTCTTTAATAATCCTAACATGCATACTAAACCGTTACACAACATGTACAATCATAATCAAGTCACAAAGAAGATCATACAATCACACATATCATATAAAACCAAAAACCAGAAAATATTTATCAATAAACTCAAAGTTCTTACACAGTAATTACAAACACAAACCATGGATGTCTTCATCCTTACCCTACCAATAAGGTTCGGCAAGGTTGAAAGGAAAATTGGTGGAAGATGGCAGTGGAGGCAGTCGGCAAAGATGGCTGTGCGGCAAGGAATGGTTCGGCTGTGCTTGTGTTTGCTGTGTAAGGGAGGGTTTTTAGGTAGAGTTTAGGCTTGCTAGAACTTAAAACAATTGAAGGACCCTTAAACTATACATACAACAGCCCTATTTATACAGAAAACCTATAGAGAAACCCTAGCTGCATCGGCAAAAGAAAAGCAGTCATATTCCAACTCTCTTTCCTATTTGCTCAATGATTCCTTCTTCAATGCAGCTTGTGTATCCGAATTTGGACTCCATCTTCTGATTCCTTGGACCTTCCTACATGTTTATGGATCCATGTAGGCCTCATGTACGAAATCTTGGGTTTTGATGGCAGCCAAAACCAGTGATAGGTCCGGCAAGGTCAGCTTTCCAGATTTGACCGGGAAACCTTACACTTAACCAAAATATGGCTGCCTTGATGCTTCTTCGTATTTTCTTCTTTTGTCCAGCTTCCTAACACTTCATTAAGGTCTTGATACATCTCTTGACAAATTTGGGAAGCCTTTTGTTGAAGAATCATCTCCCAAAACTCGTTAGACAACTTAGGCAGTTTCTGCCCAGTTTTGCAGCCTGACCTCTGTCTACTGTTTTGCTCATAACTCCTTCGTCTCAACTCCGATTGCTGCGATACAAATGGGGTTGAAAAGTAGACACACACAGCTTTGATTCCATATGTGGCACGCCTTCTAACTCCTCCTGGAACTCCAGATATGAATTTTTGAAGTTGATGTACGTTTTCTGGCAGATTCTGTCCGAGAGCAAAACAATGTCCAAAAGTGTTTCCTCTTTTCCGTGGCCTCACTTGTTGTCATTCATGAGTCCGTTCATCATGATTCTCGATATGTTAAGCGTATTTACCTGTCTTCTGCACATTTAAACAAAATACATCAAAACTGACAAGGTAACAAAATAACGAATCATAATAAAATGTCCAAGTGATAGTCCAAAAACGGTTTTCATCATTTAAGTGCAATTTTCTGTATAAAAACGGCTAGTAGCCACAACTCTACAGAAAAACCCTCTTGACTCTAAAATAAGTAAAAACAAACATACTAAGGCACAAACAAAGTATAAATGGGGGTGAAAATACATTAAGAACATGGTGTAAAACGCACTTATCAATAAATAAGACACGAACAACTACCTCACAAACTTAATCAACACATAACATCTAAAGCATATAATGTTAGTGGATTCGCCGCGGTCTGATCATCACTCTATAGACACTAAGTATGACCAACTATATGAGGTAGTAATAAAAAGATAAAGGAATCGAATTACCTAATGCTCTGATACCAACTGTCAAGGTGAAACCCAAGGTGGGTCATGACAATTGCTCTAGTAGGTTGCATTGTTAATCCATTTGTGACCTTGAGCTTTGTAGTCTCTAAGCCTAGTCTTATGACAACGGAGCTCACAACATCCCTTTCCTTTCTTTAACTGGTGGCAACTAGTCCATTACTCTATCTGTCAGGTGGTCAATGGTTGGTATTCCGGTGTTGATAGGGAGGAAGTGTGATGTTGACGCAGTGGATTATGTGGGTTAATCCCTTGCATCTACGGATGTTGTTAATGGTTTAGAGATAATGAGACACCTGATTTTAGTAGTTCACCTTGCTATCGGTGGGCAAGACTACGTCCACTTAAACGTATACCATGTGTTGAGAGCCTTAAATGACCACCCAAGTATTACGAGTGTTTGTTGTTATGTTAAGTGAGTGAGAAGGAGTCTCCTTTTATAGGATAAGGATGCTCATTCCTTTACATTGTCTTCAATGTGGGACAAGAAGTCATTCCTTGTCTTTAAGGTGTTGTGAGATGGCATGTTGGTGAGGCCGGGAATGTGACTTTCGAGTAAGCTTTTGGCGACTTCCAGGTACCGTTGCGTAGCTTGTATGTTAGGCTTCAAGATGTTGGTCGTGGTTGGCTCTCGTTATGGCTCGTGGGCCCATAACAAAGGTGTTACTTATGCTTGGTGGCATAGTATACTAGCCATGCCAATGGTGTACCAACATGTGACTCATATGTGCTTCTAAGGGTAGATCATGGTAAAAAGCTTAGGGGACCTACTGAGTTGTTGGAGGCAGCTTCTGCCAACCTAGGTCCGATGTTGGAGCTCTCTCTTCCCAACTTTGTTGACTCGTTGATTGTCCCCTCCGAAGCAGCACAAGATTAGCTGCCCATTAGGGTCCATGAACAAACCCAAAGAAGAAGAAATTCATCCTTGGAAGTTGAATGCTAATCTTAATGCCAAAAAGTAGAGGAAACGATTATTTGGTTTTGTGAAATGTGCTCTGGAGCCAATGCAGGATGCCTAAGACATGGTGGTGGCATGGTAACGCAGGGAGACCTCCTCTGCGTATAATGGTTCCGGGTGTTCGAATAAGCTAGGCTTAGACTTTTGTCAACATTTATGTATTTAATTAATTCCAATTCATTTATGTTGTTTTCAAACTACCTTGGATGACTTATTTTATCCATTGCTCTTACAGACAAGTCAGATGAATTTGTAATTGCTATTTGGTTATAAAGGCTTAACACCCATCTTTTAGAAAAAAGGAAAATGGATGGACTTGCTCTTACAAAGGTACGTGGTTTCTACCTCTCTCACTTCAATCTTTCATTCCAACTATAACATTTGGAGAATGCCTGACACTGATCATCTCTTGATTGGCTTACACCACACACGTGGCACCGTGAAGGACTAATCACTGTTTTAGTCACTAATGTCATCATCATTAATCCTTTAATCATATTTATGTTTAAGGAAAATATGTTTTCATTCTTCTATTATGTGTCTTGTCCTAATCTGAGTCTACAAATCTCTACCGCTGCTCATTCCAAGTCACCTGAATTGAAATCGAAACTTAAATTCATATTCATCAAAATTGAAATCGATTTATGAGAGAGGCGCTAGAGCTAGGGCTTACCAAGTTCGAGACGAATCTAAAGAAAGGCTAGAGCTAGGGCTCGGCAATAGCTTCGTCGACATCTCCAACGAGATGGACCAAGCAGAGAAAGAGAGAGAGGAACCTGGAGGCGAAAGCAAAGCGAGGAATCCGAGGATCTTTGTGAGGAGGTGACTGAGAGAGAGATGGGTTGAGATAGACGAGGGGAATGTGTTTTTTAGGTTGAGAGTTGTCGAGAACTGTGAGTGTGTTTTTCATCTTGATTGTATGAATGTGTCGATAAGATACCCGTATTTTTTTTCTGTCAGTTTGGGGGAAGTTTAATTTTCAGCTAAAATGCAAGGTGCAAGGTTTGGGTGAAATTTCAAACAAGCGTCGATTAATTCACATACATTTCAACAGGTAATCACACCACGTAAGAACTATAAACGTGGTTAGATGCCTGAAATTTTAGGTTGTGACATTTCCTCCATCAAATTTTGTGTCCCCTCTTTACAATTTTAGGGTCGAATTTGGGGAATCTTTGAGGGAAATATCAGCGGACATGGTTTTGTTAAAAATACATCAACTCATACCATGTTTTTTTTAGAAAACGTCGTATCACTCCTACATGTTAGGCACCTTTCAAAGTGGGAAACCCAGTGCTCAAATTTTTACACATTCACACCATGGTTTTCTGATAAAATTGACATCCAAAAAGTTAAAAATCAATCACACAACGATTTATAACTATACGTATGATAAGCATTGTCCTAAGCTGTTTTTTTAGTAGTGTGTTTGCAAGGTATTTGAAATGCTCACTAAGTATGTACTTAATTAGGCAAGGGATATATATATGACGAATTATGCCTCTTTACGTGTAAGTTCCGGATGAATCATGATAAACTCTTGTTAAATTAAGAGATGTCATTGATCCAAAATTAAGAATGAAAGGATCTTGGGAATACATTGGTATCAAAAGTGAGGACTGTATTGATGATGCTCATCCATCAATCGGCTTAAGGCAATCTAAAGGATGATAAAGTTATGTCTATATGTGTCTCTTAATCGGTCGAAGACTCGTTTCGTCCATATGACCAAAAAGTCTAAAGAGAAATTCTCCATCTAAATACGGTAGCACATTCATTGATGTACTTTGTCACAGTATGCTTGACTCGACATCTCATTCACTATAAACTTGTAAGACCAAGTTCTCCTTAGTCTTTCAACTCTCTTCGATTCCTAGCGGTCGAGCAGCTTCGCTCCCTCTTAGATGAGTGTAAAGGAATATCAAGGTATTGGTCAGATGCGCCCACAAAATGTGAATATAATGGCAGTAATTATTTCTTTCAGTACTTAATGGTACTTATGAAAGGTTTGGCTTATTCTATGCCTATAGAAAGACATATCAAAAGGTGAAATTATAATCTTCCCAGTTTCGTAGGTCAACTTCCACGGGACCTACATGATAGTCTACTTGATGGAAAATGGTGAAATTGGTTCCATTGGAAAAGTCTATATGTGTCTACTTTCTAGGAACACCAACCATTTGATCGCACATATCATATTGAATAAGTTATGGCTATTTTCATAAAGTATGATGAATTTGCCCGAGAATCTGTTTTTGCAAAACAATCAACTTTAACAAAGTTTTGTGATCAGCTCATAATTAATTAGGTCATGGGCTTTGTATGTTTCCATAACTTTTTACGGTTTGTTCATACATATTGTATCGAATAAGTTATGACTGTTTAAGTACACGAAGGTCATACCATGCGTGAATCTGATTTTCAACGCGAATTTATGTTTTGAGTTGTTAGGAAACTTTCTCCCTAAATATCAAAGTTATGCTAAGTATAGCATGTCTGATTTAAGAATAATGTGGCAGGATTTGATGACTAAATCGTTGCCCAAGTCTACTTTTGAAGCATGTGAAGAGAATTGGTTTGCGCCGTTTATCTGAACTCTGAGATTGAGTTACCAATTAGAGAGAGTTGTTGTGTAGATATCAGGGGGAGTCTATATCACATGTTAGCTTTAAATGTAGTTGGTGTGTTGTGCTCTTTTTTTCTTTGTCCAAGTCTTTTGTTTTACCCACGAGGTTTTTATTTTACTTGACAAGATTTTTACCGACGCAACATCTTAAGCACCGTAACGTATTAGGACGCAACACAATAGGAATGTTTAAAGACATTATGTTTTTGTCATTTTGTTATGTGTCTTGCCCTAATACACACATGATTGGTTAATATGTTTCTTTATTAGAATAAGTTACATGATAGAAATTATTAATCATTCAAGAAACTCTATATAATACTTATAAATTGTTATAAACTAAGAATGAGATAGAGAGAAAAGAGAAGAACAAAATGTATGAGGAGGAAGAAGTGTCTCTTTCATTCTCATTAGGCTCTCTTATATAAGAGTATGATTTACATCGTAAGGACATAACTAATGAGTATTTACAAAGACATCCACATATATTATAATATTTACAACACTCCCCCTTGGATGTCTACCAATGAATGATATGGTGTTGGACGCGCTTATTTGTTGTCTCATTAAAAACCTTGCCAGGTAATAAAAACCCTGTGGGAAAAAACAACCCTGGTCGAAGGAGAAAAAGAGTGCAACGCGCATATGTCCTAGATAGCATACTTCTGGATGCTCCCCCTGATGAGATTCTACCCCTGATTGTTGCAAGCTTCATGTACCGTAAATAACGGTTTGTTTTGTCTATCACTGAAGTGAGATTTTGTTCGTTTTGCATACAGGGGCTCATCACAAGATTTTCATACCTGCAAAGTAAAAGCAATACCAACAAAACTATACAATTTAATAGGTCTTACCTCATTTAGTAATATTAGAAACAACCTCACATGTTCAAATTCATACATTATGTAATAACTAAGTAGTAGAAGCTAATTAACACATTACTATCTATGGTTCAAAACCATTAGAAGATCAGCATAGCATATCTAGCCACTCATATCAATATCTTCGTTTATTGATACATCTCGTATATGCTCTTCAAGAGCTTTGAGCAATTCATAACTTCGCGAAAGTTAGAATATGTAGCAACATAATCCGAATTCGGTTTTGTAGTCCAATCATAATACTCATTGAGGCAATTTTGATCACGTTAACTATAATAAGTATATATGAGCTAGCTTTAGACTATCTATTGCATGAGTTAACTTTAATTTAATAGCCCAGCATAACAAGAGATATGCTCGCCTTTGGGCCTCCTCCTCATGCCTTTCTTCTTGGGTTCCAACCCAAGACACATCTTACTAATGGGAGTTGTGTTTGCATGTATAAGGCACATTACGTCATTTCGCTTAGGCGATGATGAATCTCACATTCAGACTCTCTTAAGTATTCATGGATCAATTTACGTTCGAATCATTCATGTATTTGGATCCTTTAAGGATTTGATAAGCGATATGCTTGTAATGACGCTTTACTTTTGGGATTTTGTTTTTAGCAAAGTCTATTGAGATCCTTATAATATACGATGACAACTGCCGTAAGTCTCCCGTCAATAAATATATGTAACACTGTACTTACAGAAAACTGTCATGTATAAGGAAATATATTCGTAATCCCCATGTCTCTTGTAGACATTGTGCCATAGTGATTTATTTTCACTGTGCTTAATACCCTTTTGTATCATGTAGGGTTAAAGGTCTAACTATCTCATCACGTTTCAGATATTTAGTTTATTTGGAATTGCCTCTATCCAATTTGGCTAGTAATATGATTTGTCGACATTCATAATGAAACGTGGTATTGCATCATACAGTCCTTAACGATCTTTGGTAGCTACCATATGTAAATTTTCATCGATGATCATCATTCATAGATCACACACATTCTTATATGCATGCATTAGCTACTATGAGCTTATTAATATTGGGTACCCCTGCCACTTCTAGGGCAAATATTGTCACTTCTACGACAAACATCTCTCATAGATGAATTATATTTAGCGAATGTGGATCTATATTCATAATACCATAAAACATTATAGGACATGTATAATCTTCTATTTTCAGAAGCTTAAAACTTTAGACCTGGTGGATACATTCCACTCCAAATTCACGCCGTTATTCAAATGACAGTAGTCTTTTCTCTCCCCCTAACGGTGGGAATATTGTCTTATTATGACCATGCATATAAATGCTTTTAAATGACTATCACTTCATTTCGAGTGAAGATGTCCATTGGCTGGTGGTGAACCCACACCAAATTTGAGGTCAAAAATATTAAATTCATGAGTATCAACCATATTGATGTATTGTTGTATCACCAAGATATCATCATCTGATGGTGTACTTTAACCTTTATATGAGGAACTCGGACATTTTTAATGACATTCTCGTCAGGAGAACCATGTCACATAGATACTCATTATTCCCACAAATCAAATGGGGTATAGACTATTTGAGTTAATATGGATAGTCTCATAGAATTTAATCCAAGTAGAAAACAGCTCTTCAGGAACAATCTTTCTCCCCCTCATGACAAGAGAAGTGTCTCATTGAGGTGACAATTGCGGCATATACACTAGTGGTCATCAAAACTTGTAACTCATTCAAGACAACACTCTTGGTAAATTATGACTTAGCTAGTCATGCCTAGTTTCAATGAACTTCTTGTTCATGATATTTTTGTGCCTTAGTTCAATGTAAAATTTGGCACAATCTATATCATATGTTAATCGATTATGAACCGCATTGGAGACACTTAATTCAAATAGGATGCTCTTCTGGAGCCATCAATCATATGTGAAATCGAAGCTTCAAGTTCAAATTTATAATGTTAGAACGATAGGTTCTCAGATTTGGTATGTTAAACTTCGGGTTCAAATAATTCAAGTGCTCGAAACTTCAAGTTCGAATAACTCAAGTAAAACTTCATGTTCACCTATATTTTATACTCAAAACTTTAGGTTTGAGTATCTGCTGCTAGAACTTCGGGTTCTACAGTACAATATTTTGAAATTGTTAGTCCAAAAATATTACACTCGAAATTCATATGATCGAGATATAGGGCTGCTGGCCCATGTGAATAACAATAAAATGTAAACAATAAATACAGTAATGAAATTGCATAACAAAATAAAGAAAACTGTTAACAGCAAAAAGTAAATAAATTTTACATTGGAAATTTTCGATTCCATGAATGAAGAAAATATACAGAGCTTCTGGTCTGATTAACTTCACATATATGATGATCTTGTGTATTTCCTCTAATTGTATGTACAAAAACATAGCATCGTAATAAAGTGAGGAGCTTCATGGCCCTATATGATTAGGGATCACAAGATGTGGTTTCAATGATTATTTCATAATTAACTATAAGGAACTTCTGGCCCTTGTTAACTGCATAAGTTTTGCGAAACATCATATCGCAATTTCGATTTTAAAACTAATGAGGAACTTCAAGCCCTTTATATTTCAATCAAGAGACTTCAGGTCTAAATATGAATAAAAGATTCAATGGACTTGGTAATCGGCATCATGCTTTAACATATTAGCATGATGATCATATAATGATACAAAAAGAAAACTTATAGGGAACAGTTAAGGAATGTAATCCCTGTATCAATGACTATGACTCCGAATGTACAGCTTATAGTCTTGGCTAAGTATATCCAACATATTAAACTTCAAAACTCTCATAGTCCCATTATCATATGGAGGAGGGAATCTCAAATACCAAATCTATGCCTCTTATTTTCATCGAGAATTACAGTATGTAAGATCATATACTCAACTATATTCTTTAAGGATCTTCTGGTCCTCGTAAATTGTACAAGTGCTGAAGGACTTTCATGTATTCTTTTCAAGGAACTTCTGGCCCTCAAGTAATAGAATCAACGAACATGATGCATTGATCGTAATTTGAAAGCAGATGTAAATATGGATTAATATCAATTAGACAGTAAAAAGGAGAAAATCAAACTTCCATGACTTAAAAGAGAGAAGAAACTCATACCCATTTCACTGTACCATGAGATATTGATGCGGTACTGATGATGATTGAGGTATTTCATGTGGCTCTATAAATGAAATGGTTCATTCTCAGTATAGAAACGTAATGGAGCAAAAGATAAAGTATTCTTGTATTGGCATCAACAAGATTATATCGAGACTTTAGTCTCATACATCAAACAGATCGAAATCTTGCATTGTTGAAATATTGAATGAAGACATTAAATCAAAGACAAACTGAGTTTCATTGGCATAGAACAGGAAGGAGGACATAATAATTTGATTAACTAGGATTCCTTCTAATATGGAACTAAACTCACGGCATAAACAAACAATCAAATACAAAAAGGAACCAACCACAACTTCAAAAAGTTTAACCAATAATTATGTAATCAGCTGTAATTAGTGTAATTAAATCACTATGTACTAATAAAAGAAAATTAAAACGGTTGCATAATTAAATCATTGAGAATGAAAAGTAGTAACGTTGCAAGATTTTCACAAAGTAGTAATGTTGTTGGCTTATGATTAATACTTGTCCCCAAATATAAGCAAATTAATCAAATGTCACCTATTAAGCTCCTTAAATATCTCGTTATTACGTTATTAAGCAGAAAATATGTTATCAATTGTACAAATTTCCATGTTATTAATAGCTGAAATTTGGTAAATATAAATGCTCGTAAATGGTGCACATAATTGTGAACAATGGCCTTTGATTGCCAAATTATGATCTGAAAAGTATTTGTGTGCACATATTGGAAAGTAAAGTAACCATATTCACTCATATAATAACCTTAATTTAAGGCACTCATATCAATCACAATAACTCGGTGTCCAGAATACCATTATGATAGGCTTAATATTAATCGGTGTTAAAGACATCCCCATTGATCATGTCTTTAACATTTCAATTTAGCCACAAAAATATTGTCAACTTGGGTGAAGTGACATCCACTCATGGCTCATATTTCTCAAGAGACTGATTAATATGATTAATTTTGGTCTTATTGCCATTCATAAATAGGGCTTTGTAAAATGCCACTAAACGTTAGGGCATACGTCAATGGGCCGAAAATGGTAAAGCCATAACTATAACCATAACTATAGCCATATCATGATCCATATTAGAAGCACAAATGCGTCCATTCATATCTTACTCTTAGTAACCGATCAACCAATGCTTGCCAAAACTCAAGCGGATTTTTCACCATTAGATACATGTCTTTCAGGCTCTTTTTCAAGACCACATCGATCATCATGGATCCAATTATGTTGTTTAGAACTTCATGTTCATATGAAAGAAATATCAATATCGAAACTTCAGGTTCGAATCTTGTGAACAATGAATCACATGTACATGCATAAAACTTCAGGTTTATGCTTACACAATTAGATCTCCAAGTCTAATGTAATATTGAACTTCAGGTTCACAATCTCAAAAAGTATTATTAGCGAAACTTCATGCTCACTAATATAAGTAATTGTAAACATAGAATTAAGTAATATAAACAAAGTATATATGTAAACAAGATATAATCAAAATTGAAGCGAACTCATAGATCGTGAGTATGAATAATAAGCAACAAAAGTTGCACCAATATCTCATAGATCATCATGGAGTTCATAGAACGAATGAGCAAATTCGTGCTGATAACGTGTTATAAACTAAGAATGAGATAGAGAGAAAAGAGAAGAACAAAATGTATGAGGAGGAAGAAGTGTCTGTTTCATTCTCATTAGGCTCTCTTATATAAGAGTATGATTTACATCCTAAGGACATAACTAATGAGTATTTACAAAGACATCCACATATATTATAATATTTACAACATAAATAAATTTTTCTATCAATAAACAAGTATATCCTTATTGACAGTTCTATTCTCTCAATTTCTTAATTATTGTAATTCTTTGTGGTCAATCATATCAGAAATTACTAAAACTAATTATCCGACAAAATGGTATTGAAGTTGACAGTACGTAAAAGAAAAGGTAACAAAAACAGATAATGTGGGATTTGTGGGTGAGTGGAAAAAAAAAAAATTGTAGATAGCTACCGTACAAGCAGGCAGGGGATGAGAGGATGGATGAATCATGGGTCATGTCACTACCAACATCACAAACTCCAATCTCTGATTGAGAAAAGAGACAGAGAGACTGAAATGGATCCTATAGCTACCAGCTTATGTATCATAATTAACAGAGGTCGTCAGGAATGGATTCATTGTTAATTAATGGACTTTTCATGCATATTCATGATATGTACAGCTGAGAAGTCTGTGTTTTATTGTTAAGTGTTTAATTAGGGTTTAGGGTTTGCTGTTTCTCCGCGTCTTCTTAGGCGCATCTCCTCTCGCTCTGCTAGCTAGCTTGAGGGGGACTTTTCTAATATTCATCCCCCGCCTCATCCTCAGCCTCCCAGCAGAGAACATCTTTTTCCTTCACATACCCCTGCATATATACTCATCATCTTTATATGCCTTTTCCTTGCCCTTTGTTTTTTCCGGCGAAGAATTAGAAGCCATATCATTTAATATGTATTTCAAGAGTAGAACATATTCACAGTGCCACCAGTGTGTCACTACCCGAAAGAAGACCATATTTGCATGAACCATTTGATCCATGTATAAAACTCATGACTCTCGCTCTTCGATCCCTTGAAGATCGATAGAGAGCTCTCTCGATCTCCTCAAAACCAAGAGATATCGATCCTTAATTAGCTGATTTAGCAACTTGCTACATATCCATCAATCCATCATCAGTTGTACTAGTACAGATCTTGTAGCTAGCTACATGATCAGTAAAAAGTTTCATCGAAAATCAAAAGGTTTGACCGAAGAAATCGAGCTCACCGCGCTCTTGCACGCAACACTAGAACTAGTACTACTACTGCTCTCTCCTTTATTTGCGTTATTCACTTTGCTAAAATTTCAGGACAAGAAATGAAAAATGATTCAGATGGAGCGTGGAAACTACTCTCTCTCTCTCTCGATATATATATATATATATATATATATATATATATATATATATATATATATGGATGTATGTACGTATATTCCTGCGTACGTACCCAAGATCTTCATACCTCGCTCACAGTTCACACAGTCAGAGTCGCTCCTAATTCTTATTCTTTGATCTCATTCTTCCAGTTTCCACCCTTTGTTTTATTCTTTACTTTATTTATACATCACCAAATATTTTGCTTATTTTCAGAAATTAATTATAGTATATAAGAAACTACAGCTTGGCAAATTTGTTTATCCCAAGAAAGTCTTCAATTATCATACCCTCGCTCTCTGCGGACGGGAAAAGTCCCATCCCTTAAATGAATGTGTGTGTGCATATATAATGGCTTCAAAGAGGATTAATATATAAAAATAGAGTAATCTAACATGTATGTCGCCAGGCTTTCTTTATAGCGAGCAAGGTATAGAGTATGAAATTCAAGCAAGATCTGCTTCCCAAGTTTTCATCGAAAGCAGAGAGAAGCCTTCTTTCTTGAACTCCTTAATTCCCTTCTTCACGAGATCCAATCTCTCAGGCTCAAACCCACGGGTAAATCAAATCACCTTTTCTTTTTGTCCTCAATATATTTCTTTCAGTGTGTGTATATTTCTTTTCAAAACCCTCCCGACCGGCGACCGGTTGCAAGTTTCACAGTTACTTGTGAACAGTTTCTCATCTATTCCTATATTATCCTTACACATATACACCTTTCTGGCATCTCTGTGCTATATATCTGGGCAGCCTTCCGGTGAAACGGCCTAACTATTTTCCACCGCTGCTTTATTAGGGTTCTGGGTTCTGGTGAGAGATCGCTGATGATATCTTTTCCTTTTCTTTCAAGAAATTAATTACAATTTCCTTGTCTTGTTCATACCATTTTTATATCTCACTTCCCTTCTATAGCTAGAAGATCTCTTTATAAATAATTTTTCATTTGATTTTTCCAGAAAATGAATTAATAAAGAAATTACTGATATAGCAGGGTACATATATCATGATCATTTAATTAATATTTACCTTTTCTTTGGTCATACTTTTTTCTTCAATTTTTTTGCCGGTTGATAGTACTGTTGGAATTAAATTCTTCTTCTGCGATTGATATCATACCAACTTAAGCATTACTAATATTTGGAATATCAATTCATTTTTTCAACTTTAGAGGGAAATTTTAACCCTTGATCCGTTGGCCAAACAACCTCTATTTGGTTTCACATTTCTCTGATTTTTGCTTTTCGACCGTATGTTTCTCCTCTGGTATTTACGAGTTAATTCTTGAAGTCAAGTCATCAAACCAAAATTGATTTGGGTTAATTTTCAGTACTTGAATCAAAATCTGTGTCCATCATGGTAGTGGTCGAAAAAAAATATATCAAGATCTGCGCACCAAAGTTTCGCGTTAACTAAGCTGTTTGTTTTACATATAAAGCTTATGATTAGCTTCCATGTTTGTTTTACTAAGCTGTTTGATTTCACCGATCTCCACTGACTATATATAACTAGCTACGTACCTAGCTAGCTTACACTCGCTTCCTTTTTCTATATATATATATGCTTAAAAATACTGATGAATGTATGTTATATGAATATCGCGCAGATCGAAGAGGACTGGAGGAAGATCGAGGCGGTAGAAGATGGCATCGTCGTCGTCAAATTCGCCGTGCGCAGCATGTAAGTTCCTGCGTCGCAAGTGCCAGCCAGAGTGCGTATTTGCTCCGTACTTCCCACCGGACCAGCCCCAGAAATTTGCAAATGTTCACAAAGTTTTTGGGGCGAGCAATGTGACCAAGCTGCTGAACGAGTTGCACCCCCATCAGCGTGAGGACGCCGTCAACTCTCTTGCCTACGAGGCTGACATGCGCCTCCGCGATCCCGTCTACGGTTGCGTCGGAGTCATCTCTCTACTCCAACACCAACTCCGCCAGCTTCAGATGGATCTAACCTGCGCCAAATCTGAGCTCTCCAAATACCAAAACCTCCATGGAATCACTAGACACGGACTCATAGCCGCCGCCGCCGCTGCTGCCACTGCCACCACCCACCATAGTAACAACATTCTTAGTAATCAATATAACTTTTTGTCCACCTCCCGGGAGAGGGAGAGAGAGATCAATCTCATCTCTAGTGCCACCACCGGCATTGGCACCGGAGGAGGCCGCGGATCAGCAGAGCAATATAATAGTATATCACACCACCAGTTCTTCCCCAGAGATCAGCAGCAACAGATGATCAGGACATTTGACCAGGCGGCTGCGGGAAACATTAACTATGATGCAAGCAGCCTTTTGGCCATGAACGTTTCAGCCGGAATTCCGTTTCAGCAACCTAGGGCTGCTGCTGGGGATGACCGCCGGACCATTGATCCCTCTTAGCTACTTAGTTACCTACCTATTGTTACTTCCTCTATTAGTTTCTATACTTTCAAGTTCGACCACTTCAAACAAATGCATCAAATTAATTAAGGTACACTATTTAATTACATTTTACACTCTTAAGCTACCTGCATGCTTCTACCTACTATCAATATTACTGATAATATATATATATATATATATATATAATTAGCTTGTTTTTGGGTTTGAATGACACTAGGACCTGCAGTCGATCTATCATATATGCTTACATAATACTATCATAGCTTTTATCATGGACCTATAGCTTTCATGATTTTACATTTTTACATCATCAGTAAATTACGGACATGAGGGTAACGTTGCTAGCGACAGAAAATAAGAACTAGAATGAAATGCTACTTCAAAATCAGTAGTACTGATAATTCAATGTTATGTGTTAAAAAAAACAAACAGATGATGAAATGTACATGCTTGGAATTTGGTTTCCAAACTTTGGCATTTTAGTCGGCACGGTTTTTAAGTGATATAAGAAATGTGAATATTAGGATTGTCGGTACTCATGATCAATTACACAATTTTTTTGTTTACCCAGAAAACCAAAACCGAAAGATGTTGAAAGTAAACCAACCTGATCACTGGCTCCAACGTATTTAAGCAGGCAAAATGGAAGACACAAATCCCAGTGGCAGTGTTGAGTGTTGAGTGTTGCCTTATCAATAATTAAGAAGTTTATCTGTCTTTACCATGCCAAATAAGAACAGAAAAGAAAAAGAAAAATAACAGTCGAGACTGTATAGTTAGCGAGCACTCATGAACATCGACTGTCCTTGCTCTCGATCAGACTTTCTTTCTGGACGATCTAGAGGTAGGCATGTACAAATACAGCATTGCAACACGTACAGCTAGCGCACGGCTGTATGACGATCTCAACATACCAATTAAATCTGTTAATTAGCTAGACAATTGTAGTCCACTGATACAGTAATTTGCGAGAAATGATTCTTGAATGAAGAACTAATTAATAATTGAATTCATGATTTCATTTTTAATCATAGAAAAACAGTATCGAGTGCCCCAACCCGGCCAATGGGTGCAATAAATCCCTCTCTCAAGTATGCATGATTGAGAGGGTAATTCCCTTCTACACACGTGTATACACACAAAATTTCCGGCTTATATCTTTGTGAACTGTAACTCTTTTCATGTAAAGCGATCGATTTTCCAAGGAGAAAAGGATAACTGAAGGGAAAAGAGAAAATATATATATATATATATATATATATATATATATATGAGATCACGGTGGACCTCCGATCGCGATCTCTTCTTCTTTTTCATTTTAACACCGTCGGGAGAGGTATGGGGTCACGCCGGGAGAAAAACGGCGTCGCCGGCGCTAGAATGGTGGAGAGACGACAGAAATCAGGACGAAAACCCGTGCGGACGTCCGAAGCTGAGAAAACCCATATATATATATATATACACATATATATATATATATATAAACGGTTTTCCCAAATTAAAGTGTACATGTTCTTGCAGTCTCACAGTAACACCATCAGTTTCGTGGGTGTTTGTCCTCTTAGCTTGGCATGCAGCTGGCGCGGTGGGTCTGGATTCAAGTTGTTTCTACCCTATATATGAACTGTCTCAACAGTAGAAACACATAGAGGTAGCTTTATATTGAAACAGAAAGCTATATATATATATATATATGCTTTTTGTTATTGAACTTTAGACTATTTGGTTACTCGATCCCTTATTTCATTATAGCCATATATATTTGGATAATAAGTTATATGAGTTTAGAATTTAAGCAAATATGTTATAGATATGATCATATGATTAGCTAGTAGAGGGTTCATTTTTTTTTTTTTTTGGCAGCTAGTAGAGGTTATTGCATTAGCAATGATGGACCCGGCCAATTGCACGCAACAGTTGAGATACTAATCTTTATATAGACAGATAATGAAAATCAAATGAAAACAGAAGTGATAGGACTGGTGTTTGCAATAAGCTAGGAGCCAGAGAATATGAAAATATGAATCTTCACTTCTTCGGTATTAATTTCAAGAGACCTGAATGGTAACTTAATTCTCAAAAAAGAAAAGAAAAAATCAACAAAAAATTAAAAGAGCTGCAAGACCTGCTGAATGGTTGACCTAGCTAGTTAATTAGCTAAATTTATATATCTAAGGGTTTAGGTTCTAGCCAATTGATATTGGATAGAGTGCTTGGCTTTTTAGGTAATTGTAGAAGCTCAAATGACATATCAAATTAAGACAGACAGGTACTGATGCAGCAAAAAGAATAATTTTATGCAGTTGAGGTAGCTAGCAAGCTGCATTTCGAAATACAGTAGTAAATGCTTGAGCTGAATATAGTTTGAATGTCATGAGGACTGTAAGCGCGCATAAGGCAACAAAGACAGAAGACAAGGGAATAAGACAAAAGAGCAGCTACTGGGTTGCAGAATGAATCAGATAGGTGGATGGAGAAATTTAATTTAAGGCACATATGCAATGCTGCAACCCCCAATTAAGACTTGCTCTATTCCTTCCTTCCTTCTCTCTCTTTCTCTCTCTCTCTCTATATCTCTCTCTCTCTCTGCCAAACATGTAAGGCCTCTCCAGAGAAGATGTCATTGCCATTTACTAGTCCTACCTTTAATGAAAAAGAAAAAACTCAGAATCCGATGCAAAACAGATCAGAATATCAACTTAGCACAGAAAAGATAGCTAGTGAGGATCTTAGAGAGAGAGAGAAATTAGGAGAGAGATCAACTAGCTAAAGGCTAGCTTACTAGCTAAGAGATCGAGGTCGATCATGATTCATGAAGAGAGAGATCGAGAGGGGGGAGTAGTACTGGCCGGAAAACATGAATTTAAACGCAGATGTTAGAGATTGATCATACAGTATGTAGCTATACCTAGCGATCGATAGATCACTATTAATTTGATATCTCAGTTTGTGTGAAATCTTCATTTTGGTTGGGTTTGGTTTCAAAACCAGGGAGAGAGATCGAGGTCGATCATGATTCATCAAGAGAGAGATCGAGAGGGGGGAGTAGTACTGGCCGGAAAACATGAATTTAAACGCAGATGTTAGAGATTGATCATACAGTATGTAGCTATACCTAGCGATCGATCGATCACTATTAATTTGATATCTCAGTTTGTGTGAAATCTTCATTTTGGTTGGGTTTGGTTTCAAAACCAGGGAACGTACGTAGTCAAATCAAATGGCATGGAAAACAATAAAATGAGATATATTTACTGATATTTGCATGACAATGATGACGTACTAGAGCAATGATGCCTTTGCCTTTAATAACATTTGCCAGTACTGTCTGTGCTGATGGCATATCTGTGCTGATGTACGTGTGCGTGCATGTTAAAGTTTATGATCGTATATATTATACACATACTGTACTGTACGTATATGTAATTTTGTATAGATATGCATGCATCTGAAGATGAATTGATAGTAATATCAAAAATCGCTTCATTATATCATTAATTGCTGTAAATGTTATTCTTTCCAGTTATATTTTAGGTGCTGATCAGCTCGTTATAGGTACCATGCAGCGGGCTAGGGTTTCACAATGAGTTTAATTAAATTGATTCATTCCCGGCCAGACAGCTAGCTAGCGCACTCAATAACTGTTACTCGTAAGTGATCGATCGATGAAACGTACTTTGGATTGAAAAGAATGTTGTTACTTAGTAACAGAACACGAATCCCTTCAGTAGATATATGATGAGAGATCACACACAAGCAGCTGGCTAGCTAGAACTCATCTTTCTGCAGTTGTTAATCTTTCCTAGCTAATTTATCTGAAAGAAGGAAGAACCCGGCCACCAGTACTACTGTATACGCATCAATATATATCCAGGGATCAGTGAAAAAAAAGGAGAGGGGGGGGGGCCGGGGGGGGAACAAACAGAGAAAACAAAGGATCGAATCTAGAAATGAGAGAGAGAGAGAGCTGAGGGTCGAAGCTAGCTGATGATACGACTGGCAATTAATCGGGGATGTCCCTCAGCGCAGAGGAGTACCCCACGATGGATCCCCATACAAATCAAAATATTTACTACTCAATGAACTAACCCCCTTTATAGCATTTATTGGACAACATATCTCTCCAAGATCACAAACAGTAGGTAGCTAGCTGGGCATAAAATGAATTAAATTAATGAATACGAGAGATATGAGACATGACTAATCCTCAGTACTAGCTCCTCACTACTCACAACTCGATCACTCACTATATTCAGGCCACAGGCAGGCCCTTGACTATTCTTCCTATCTTGGAATTTGGCCTCACATGCTTTCCCAGAATGAATTTAATCTTCCACATTACATTCATCCAAATTGCCTTCGCCTTGGCCTTCCAATACAAAAAGAATAGATTAGAGAATGGAGAATAGAGAAATGAGAAAACAACGTTTCAGTAGCCAACACCTGTAACATCTTTTTCTTCCCCCTAGCCTCTTACTTACGTGCCTTTTGTCCCCTTCACAAGTTAAGTCCAACCCTCGGAAGCCACCCCCGGCCACTCTTCTCTCATATTTGGACGCTCAATGTGCTGTGCAATCTGCGTTGTTCAGTACTTTTATCTCATTCGGAAAACAACAAACAAAGAAACCAGAGATTCAAAGTAGCTAGCCATTCCTTTGAGAGCCTCATGTGCAAGTGTGACTGCATGTGTGGAACCTCTGTATACCATAGTCAAGTTTAGTAGGGAGGATTATGTTACCCTATAGCTTCTTCTTTTTTCTTTTTTTTTCATCAATCATGCACTCCTCAAGCCAAGCTTATGGTACACAATGCTCGACCCTGTTTGGTACCGGCAAGATTATAATGAAAACTAACACCATCAACCTCACCAACCTGCAAATGGTCTCGTATAAAAAAAAAAGACGTGATGACTTAAGTCTGTAATAGGTTACGTATTTTATTCATCGGTCCTGTATTATGTACCATGAGTGCAGGACGTACTGATGAAGAAAATAAGACAGGGTGACATACTCCTCCGATCCCTACCAAACGCGCCCCCAGTAGTCCAATACCGTCCTCATAGTCTCGTACCTAAGAGCATCTCCATAACAATGGCTAATTTGGCTAATTTGGCTAATCTCATCTACAATGGAGATGTCAAAATTAAATATTTACCATGTATTAAACAATCATTTAAAAAGAGTATGCATGGTGTGCACACTACTTGGACAAGTATAAAGAGAGTGAAAAAAAAAATTGACATGGCCTTTCACTAATGTCAAATTTGGCATTGCATTGCCTTCCCTCAATGTCAATTACATGTGTCAAATTTGACATTGTTTATTTAGTTGGAGGATATTGACAAATGTCAAATTAGAGCTGTTTATGCTTATATTACTCTAAAAGGCCAGCAAACAGTTTCACTTCACAGCTCACAATATTTTTATTTTTTTAGATGAGGCGACGTCTCACAAATTACTAGTTGGTGTTGATGCAAATTTAGATCAAACTCTTAAAACCATCGTATCAAATAAGAGAACATCCAAGTTCATGGGCATGGGTTGAGTCACTAGTTACCTAAGTAGTAAACATAGCTTATATTTTTGTTTTTTGAAAGTCTCAATTCCTACGATCACACCAATTGCTGCCAAAGCTTTCACAATAGGTAAGTCATGTGCACATGAGTTTCAACCCAACCATTTGCAGAACAGCCAACAGCTAGAAAAGAAAAGGATGAAGAAAATATCAAAATTATGCAAATTGTTAACTTGTATATTGACCACAGCCAGAATTTACATTAGCTGACTATAGTAGGTACTTCATCTACGGCTTTTCAAATGTTGAACCCCAGGTAATTAACAGTCCCTAATTAACAACATGACCAAAGACCCTCGGATGTTGAACTTTTTTACAACATAATCCAGATGTATGACTAGCATAACTACAAGACTGAAACAAAACTCGTTCATACATCAAGTTCTGAAGCAAACTGCTCTAAACGTTCAGCATCATCGTCCAAATTCCTAACCAAAGCATGGTTAATTAAACCATCATCCTCACTTGCATGTATCTGCCTACCACCAAACCTGCATAGATATAACGTTTAGAAGCAGCTGAGAAAAATGGGAAAAATAAGAGATCTCTCTGCAGCTTGGTGGGGGGTAGTTAATGATTTCTACCAACCATGCCACAATAATTGCAACTGTCAATTCTAAACACATAATTAAAGAAAATTAAAAAGATCTGCCAATTACCATCTTCCATTCATCAATTCTATACACTTTTGAGCATCCTTCCTATCCTTGAATCTTACCAAAACAACACCTTCAGGATGATTCTCGCAAACCTAAGATAGAAAAGAGACAACAAAAACAAGAAATCAGGAAAGAGAAAGGAAAAACAAGTATAAGCAGAAAGGAAAAAGATATGTGCACACAACTGACACATGCACATACTATACACAAGCCAACATCTTATATCTGACACAGAGATATACTCATTAAACTCGAATAAACACATCCTAACATCTTTAAGCAAACTCACCGAACAGGCTTAACAAAAAAAAAAAAAAAGACCTCACCAAACAGGAAATCAGGAAAGAGAATAGATAAACAAGAAGCGAAAAGAGGAAAAAGATATGCACACTTGACATGCACATACTATACACAAGCCAACATCTTATATCTGACATGGAGAAATACTCATTCAACTCCAATAAACACATACTAACATCTTAAAGCAAACCCACCAAACACTAGAAATTGTGCCAGTTTGTATAAAAGTCAGCAAAGATTCCAAGAAACAGTACATGCTGATATGATGTGGAAATAGAGAGAATGCAAATGCCCAGTTTTGATCCAAAGTTACATTACCTTGACTGAGTCCACTGGACCAAGCTTCTCACATTCCTCTTCAACATCTGCCTGCAACTCTGTACATAAGTTTTCATCTGCCTGGAAACATTAAGAGAGAAAGTCTCACTATACCAGACAAGGAACAATATATGGTTAACAGCACGCATTGATCAGTTAAGAATTGTTGCACATAAAAACAAAAAGTGTTTTTTCAGTTCATCTGCATATGGTCAGGATCAATTGCATGTTAGTACGGACAAATTTTGAACAAAATCTTAGATTTACTCACTTTCAAGGTGAGAATGCTCGTAACTGAAATATTTTGCTATGGAGAGAAGATGAACAGACATTACAGAGAAACTGAGAAGGATAAAAATCTTTTCCGAGAGAAACTTATTACATTCCTTCATGAATAGGAGAGTGACATAATCATTTCTTTTGAGTTAAAGTCAAAAGAGACAACTTGTCATTCATCCTTAACCTTCAAGTGTTTCAAATCTAAGAGCTAAAGAAAGCCAATGCTTATGCATTCTAAGAAGGGTCATAGATCATGACTCCTGCATATATACTGTTTAGACTCGGATTCACTGTAGTGTCCAGACATTCTGGGAACAACAGCAACAAGTGAGCAAAAGGGCCAGCACAGTCCACCACTAAAAGGTAATGTGTAGCAGACTAACAATTCTGAACTTACCCTCATTTCAGCGGTTGTGAACATATAACGAAGAAGAACAGTAGCTGGAATCAACAGTTTTGCATCATCACGACCACCTGCATGAGGACACGTGATCTCAGTATGAGTAATTCAGTACACATTAAGTAATCAATGATAAAAGTATGACAGAAGTACCACATACGATAATATATAGAAAATATTGAGAAGGTTCACATATATGTTATATCTACACTGTTCTGCACCCTTAAAGTTTCACATATATGTTATATTTACACTGTTCTGCACCCTTAACTCTAAGACACCAACAGTGTAAAAGACTAATGCGGAATGAATAGCCAATTGGTCATTTGACCGGTTAGAAAAGAGCTTAGTAACAAAATGTAGTTTGTGTTAAAAGCATGTCCATGACTCCTAAGCCTGATGTACTATGAAACAATGTAGGAAAATGTAGTTCATATGGTAACTCATGGCTCCATAAGCATGATATCATAAATCTCTATACTGCAAGATGAAAGGACATAACTATCATTTGAGAAAGAGAAGTAAAGAATGGACAGCATAAAACATAGTTGTTACACCTGGAACATAATTAAACGCTTTCTAAAGCTGCACGTTAACATAATAAGACACTACATGACCATAACAAAGATATTTGTACTTATTTTCAAGAGAATATAAATAGAGTGGACCAAAAGAAAATAGTTTCCTAAATAGAATCACTCGGCATGAAAAGTTAAAAAAACTAAATAATCAAATATATATCGCTCAAGATTAGAACTTACCCCAGCCAAGCATCTTCTCTTCCACCTTCTTCAGTTTTTTTTTCCTCTTGTTGTCTGCTTGTTTGGCAATAAATCTATCCCCTGCATACATATAAGAGTTCCTCAGTAAAGTAGCACAGACCTGAAGCGCATGGGCAGAGCGTTTTAGACTAAAGGGAGGCCAATGGTTCCTCAAAAAGATTCTCTTAAGATACAAATAGACCTTTATTTTAAGAAAATTAAAGTGTAAATAACATTATTATTGCCCCTAATTGTTAGTATACAAACATATGCGGCCCAATTCCAAAAAAGTTATAGTCAAAGATAGAGGAGGAGGTTGATTTCGACAAAAATAAAAAGATAGAGGTTGCTTGAAACTTGTGGATGAGGTCTATATCTGAGATGTCTCTCATTTGTACGTTAACATATATATCTGAGATGTCTCTCATTTGTACGTTAACATAGGCTGAGATATATTTTAACCCCTGAAGTTCAGGTGAGAGTTCACTTTGGTCCTTGACCCCTAAAAATGCTAAGCAATCCTTGAAAAAAGTATATACATACATACATACATATATATACATATATATGAAAGTATAGCAAAAAGAATATAAATTCATAAAAGATGGAGAACAAATCTTTTTATTGTTTGGCCGTATATATTGATAACATGTCAGCAGTTTTAGGTTCTTAGTTCTAACTCTAAACATATGATATCCTTTTTTCTAAAATGCCTTCAAGACAACTCTAAAATAGATAGTGAATCATCTAATTTATATCTTTTGTTCAAACCTGTCATATTGATGAAGAAGTTTCAATATTCACATTTAATTAATATGCATAGTTACTTGTAATATTATCAGATTTTGATTTTATATCCTTTGGCATTGTCAACCAAAGTTTCCTGACTATATCGTGCTGAAGAGAAATTAAACTATGGTATATCAGAAATATTATAGAGTAGTACTCTGAAACCGCAGGTAAGAGTTGTCAAGATACAATATTGAAGCAATGACAAATGTCAGGATGGTAGTTGTTACCTTTCTGCTCAAACTTAGCTCGGCTGACTGACATGAGAACCTTGCCACCAAGACGCAGAGGTGTACCGTCCAAAATTTTGAGAGCCAAATCAACTGAGGGCTCCTATAATATAAACATATATAATAACATACCCAGAGCATGGTAACGATAGGACAGTGATAGCAGGAATACAAAAGAAATTACCTTCAGATATGTAACAAGTGCATCTCCCTTTATCTTTCCAGTCGATTTATCAGTATACAACTTCACACGAGGCTTTTTTGATTCAGGATCCTATAAATTTTTTCAAATGTCTTTATAAGAAGCGCCATATGAGTTTAATAACAATATATGATATGTATAGAATGTGATGTGCAAACAAATACAATTTATGATGTCCACAATTAACTTCATGACAGGAATATAAGGTTATAGATAGGTGTTAGAAAACAAGTGGTTTTGCATAATCACATGATTATCAGGTCCCGACAGTATGCAAGAAATTGAGGATTTGGTTACTGATACCAATAAAAAAACATTTCAGAAATGAAATCAATCATGGAGGAAGAAAAACATAGTACGATTAAACAGTAGCATGAGCATCTTCATTCTCAGGTAAACAATATGCATCCTTCAAAATATTTCATTCCAAATATATTCTTCTCTTAGCTCACTTTTTCAGCAAAAGTCACCAATCCTCTTTACATGTTCTAATAAATAAATAAATTTGCATCCCATCTGTTAAATAAAATGCTTATAAGTGACAAGCTTACCTCTTTTATTATCCCACACTTTGAAAACACCTCTACCACCTGAAAAAGCACACCTAAATTAGTTTTAAGCTCACAAAAAGTATGCTCATAGAAAACAAAATAATGACTGTGGCTTACTTCGTCAACTGTAACATCATCAGGTAATCCAGTCACATAAACGTGTGAATTGACCTTTAGCTCAAACCAACTATCAGGAGGTTTATTAGCTTCCTGCATAACATCAAGAAACAACAAAGAGAAGACAATTCAGCAGGTTCAGCTTTAAGGCTTCTTTATACATCAATAACATTCAGTCCACTAGCAAAACCAGATGGATTAAGAGGACCCAATCAGATCCCATATACACAATAGCCTTGGTAATAATAGACTTTCAATCAATGAATAATGAGGCATCATCAAAAAAGTGAAAAGGTTTACGAACCTTTTTGACATCTTCCACATCCGATAGTTTTCTCTTTGAATTTGGAATCCCTTCTTCTACCCCACAGTTAACATTCGAGTCTTTCTCTTTAGGAGGATCAGAAAAATTTCCTGTTGCATTAACTTCCTCCCTTGAAGAGTCATTAGAAAGTTTCACATTCATGAAGACTTCCTCTTCTTGCAAGAAAGTCATATCCTCTACCCCAAACATGCTATCCTATTAGACAGAATATCAGTCAAATAAGCATTCAGGAAAGAAAGAAAAGTAAACCTTATAAATATTTAAATAAACTTTCAAAATATTTTGCAGCAGGGTAACATACTTAATGGTGTTAAACTACGTAAACCTTCTTCTTACAAGATTACAAAAATATCCACACATCAATAAAGTGTATACATGTAGATGTGGATATGTATCATTCTCGTTCAATATAAAACTTCTTCAGTTTCTATCAGTCAGTATTCACCACATAAATGCACAAATAAGAGACAATTGAAGCACCAACTTTGGAAAGGAAAAAACTATACTCTAGTAGAGAAAATAGCACCACAGAGGCATATGATAAGTGACAATTGTCCAGACGACCCCTCACTCTAGAGAGAGATGAGTTTTGATGAAAAAGGATCTGTTTCTAGGAGCTGAGGAGGAGACTACAAAAGTAGTTTGAAGAGGAGCAAAACAGCACCTACCGTAATAAAACTTTGATGAATGTAGCTTAAAAGCTAGCGCACTAGCATATGAATGTAAGAATACCACCGACCAAATTATGATTAAAATGCTGTCAGAAAATAATCTTGCACCAAAGTCAAAGTGTGCATCTGTATTTGAGTGAGCTAAATCAAGAATCAGTAATAACACTAATCAAATTATGGCGAGGGGATTGTGCCTTGAGCAGAAGAAAACCAACCTCAGGAACCCAAGCCCTAAGACCCCGATCCCACTTATACTGAGTGCCATCATCGTCAATGAACTCTTCCTCGCCCTCCGGTGGCGTGGAAGGTCTATTACTGTCTGCTTCTTCTGCCTCCGTAATCTGCTTCTGCCATTTTTCAAAGTCATCATCGTTGTCACTGGGGGGCACTGCAGAGAAATTAGACGAAATTATATGACCAAATAGCTATCAAGTGAAAGAAACAAGGTGAGGAGCATATTCAAACCTGGAATTTGTGGAGTAATTTGGGAGACCAAATCAGGAATGGAGGAGAGTGGCTGCCATTCGCTTCTTCCTTGAGACCAGACCAGCGTAGTGTGGGTGAGGTAGCCATTTAACAAGTGCTCTGCCCTTGCCAAGTAAAATATATAAGCAAGCTAACCAGTACAACTGAAATTGAACTAACATTCTATTCCAGAATATGTAACTCACCGCGCAGCTCTGAGAATGCGTAGGGCCCAAGGTGTTGTTGATTTTCACCGAGAATGAACCATCCCACATCACTCAGCCTTTTCTCTTCGGAACCTGCAAATATCAAGACCAACGACTTTCTTTATTACCAACTCTATACAGTTGCCCAAATCAAACAACGATTCAAGCATGCGCGCACCTGATTGCTGCCGTTTCTTCTCTTCTCCGTCTTCTTTCTCTTGCGGATTCTCCGAGCCGTTCTCTTCGACCCTCGCCATGGCACCGAAAGGGAGACAAGGGCTCGTTTTGCAATATATTATATTTGTGATTCTGAGATTTGGGCTTTTCTTCTGTTTGGACCCTCACCATTCAGGCCCAATAATCACGGCCCAACCAGTACTTGCCCTTTCGAATTCACCGACACGAAAACGAAACAGAATAGGAGAAAAGAAGAAAACTAGCCGTTTCGAATCAACACCTAAGCTGTGCCCAGTGCCAGCTCCAACGGTTATACTGAAAGATGACCGTTGGGCATCCCTTTCTATATAATCCACCCTGCAAATCCAATCGATCCACACCGAGCCAGTAGTATCTATCAGAGCTGCCAGCCAATTTCAAACCAATCTTCTTTTTTCTCGGAATATGTAGGAGTGTTGAATTGAGAGAGAGAGATGGGTATAGGTTTGAACTCGAACCCATCAGTGGCTCCATCCCACTACCACACCCACAAGGTGTTCCTTCTGTGCAACTACATCCTCTTGGGTGCAGCCTCCAGTTGCATCTTCCTCACCCTCTCCCTGCGCCTCCTCCCCTCCGTCTGCGGCTTCTTTGTCATCCTCCTCCACATCTTCACCATTGTCGGGGCCGTCTCCGGATGCGCCGCCGCCTCCTCAGGGACCGGGAAATGGTACGGAGCCCACATGGTGGCCACAGTACTCACGGCAATATTCCAAGGCTCAGTGGCTGTGCTGATCTTCACCAGAACCGGCGACTTTCTTGGGGAGCTCAAGTCCTATGTGAGGGAAGAGGATGCCTCTGTCATTCTCAAATTGGGGGGCGGCCTCAGCATTTTGATCTTCTGCTTGGAGTGGGTGGTCTTGACCCTTGCCTTTTTCTTGAAGTACTATGCCTCTGCTGAAGGCGATCATATTCAGCTGGGCGGGAATTCCAGAGCTGCTATGAGGAGTTCCAAGGTGCAACAAGAGGAGGATCTCAAGGATTGGCCATGGCCCTTCCAAGTCTAATGCATTTTACTTTACTGTCGCTTATATAATTCATTCGTTTATTCAATTCAATGCTTGGAATTTGGGAAACTCCTGAGGGAGTTTCTTATGATTCGTACTGTAAGTCTGTAATTTCCTCTTGTTTCTCTACCTAGTGCTGGTGACATAAGAATATCTATGGAATTGATCTAAAATTCTTACTTTCTCTAGTGGTTCATGCACCTTGTTTCATGGTATGTCAAAACAATAAATATCCAACTTGAATGATCCAGCTGGACATCTTAAGCCAAATCCTTAACAATCAACCTTCCTGCTATCTCTTCACCTGCATCAAGCACAAATTGCTGGCATGTTGAGCTTCAACATGCAAACCAAAACCAGATCCTTAACAATCATTATCTGTCAACAAGGTAGGCATTTTTAGAATAATTAAGACAATACAACGGGCACAACTATAATTTTCTCAGAGTACAATAGACAGAAAATAGTGTATCTACAAAAAAGAAGTCTTCATCACAAAGCACAACAGCCCAGCTGTGTGCTAAGACTGGCAATTGTCTCATATACTCCAGGAGCCGAGCTGAATGCCACATGCAGCACAGCACTTAAACGACTATCTCTCTACCAAAAAGCCAGCTGAATGGAACACTCGATGATTTCTTGGCTCTTCCCTGAGCTCTCTCCTCCAACCTTCTGATTCTCGGTGGCAATCCACATATGAAATCTTGCGCTCTACGACCCTCACCAGAAAGACCAGACAACTCCTCTACTTTCCATCTACCAACCAGAAACTCCAAAATATCAGCATAATCCTTGGCTGTATATACTTCCAGCCGCTGGGCAACAGCTGAGAAGTGCTTGAAAAGATTATCGTCCTGACCATCATACATCAGGTGTGCAGGCATTGATATTTTTTTCTTCATCATGTCAGCTAAAGCTAAGACAGTGCCATTCGGGTCTATCTCAAAGAGCTTCTCCACAATCTTTGTATAGGCAGTTTCATGACGTTTTTCATCCGAGGCAATGGTGCCACATATCTGAGCCAATTTCATGTCCCCATGCTCTTTAGCTTGCCTGGCTGTGTTCCCATGGGAGATGAAGGTGGCCCTTTCTTGAAATGAAGTATAAATAAAACCAAGGTAGGGATTGTTCTCCGTTTTAGGATCCTAAACATACACAACAAATTTAAGGTGATGACCATAATAGAAACAATGATACAAATAAGGAATTGTCAATAACACACCCAGAAATTTGATCTGTACTCTAACATAAGTATAGATTGATTCATATACACTTAGAATAACTACAAGAGTGTAGATTAATTCGACATTACTGATGGAGGCAGTGAAATCTCTTTCTTCTGGGTCTCAATGTTATCTCCTAATAATACTACTCGTGTTTAGAAGGTGCATGACAACAGGGAGTTTAATCAGGGGATAAGGTGTGTATATTAATATATTATACAGTAGGTGGGATCTTTCTGAAGAATGTTTCTTCAGTGTGTTTGTCTATACCACTGCAGTGATAAATGATGAGATTACACGTTGTCCAAATAGAATGATAGTGACCGATTACTACTCCATACAGAAGTTGGTAGGATGGTCACTCAAATTTCCAAGATGAGGGCATGAGATCTGACATAAATTGTACATTAACAAGAAATTTAGTAATTACTGATATCGACTTCCAGAAAAGATCGAAATGACACGAATTTTCAGGCAATGAGATGCCGGATGCCCTAAACTTTATAATTGTTTCTTGTATTTCCTGTTCTGATACGTAGTGGGCAGTGAAAGGTTTTCAAGCCCCTCCCAGTCTTCTAGTCCATGCAAAGCAAACAAACAAACAAAAAAGAAAGGAAAAGGAAAAGGAAAAATAGAAGACAATAAAGATACTCCTAGTAGTCTAGAAAGTTGCATCCTATACAGATTCAATATAATTTCAAAAGCTTCCCTGCAATACCAAAATTTCAAAGTGTCTATAGAAAAGCAACCGAATGTAAGTGCTCAGAAATAATAAAACTGAAAGAACGAGAGGAAACAAAATCTCACCATTCCTGATCCAATAAGATACTGAATTGTCTTCTCAATTTGTTTCATATCTACTCGTCCAGAGAGATAAAGATACTTGTTTAGGAGGTCTCCATGCCTGTTCTCTTCAGCAGTCCATGCCCTAGTCCATCTTGCCCAGGAGGTGAGGCTTGCACCAGTCTCATCCCGAACTCCATCTAGCGTATTAAGCATTGTCTGGTATGTTGGAAGAGCTTCTTCTGTGATCATATCTCCAACCAAGACGACAAAATAATCATCAGGAATTTCTTTTGCTCTTTCCCTCAACTCATTTACCTGCTCATAGAATCCCTCTGACTCAGGGGCAGGAAGAAAATCTTGTGCTTGCCAACATTTCTCGACAGGCTTTAGGTGCACCAAAATGTTATCGTCAGCCCACTCCTCTAAGGATGAGAAGATCTCAAGGTGTTCAGGTTGCATGGAATGAGTCACTTGAACATGTGACTCACGTGGAGGGCAATGAGTTTTCTTCATTTTCTCAGTCTCCCTATAACAAGCAAAAGAGAAAATTAATTCAGTTTCTTAAAAAAGGTATACTTGAAATGATAATTCTAACGAACATCAGAAAAGCTTTCCAATTCACCAAACAGGATTAAAACGCATCTTCCTGGTATAAAATTTCCTAGGCAAACCTCATATATTACAGGCTGTCTGTGTGTTTTTGTGTTTGTGGTGTTAAAGTAAACAGGCAAGATTAACTGTATTTAAGTTGAGAATCTAAGAGAAAACATGACCAAATTTGACCAACCATGTAAAGTGCAGAGAAGTCAAAGGTGCAGCTACAAAATTTGGAAGTGAACAAAAGAAATATCATGCAAACACATGTGTAGTACCAATACACATAAATTGTTGTTTGTAGTGTAAGAGTAAAACTGAAAACATGTGAGCAAAATTTTCATTTCACTAAACAGCATGCAAATGTCAAGTTAAGAGAACCATATTGACCAAGCCAACATATAGACATCAAAAAGAAAAAACAAACTAGTAAAGCACCACATAAAATGGATAGACTGTCAGATATGATAATTCTCTAACATGGGTCTTTATATTCATATTTCACTCTGCAAGGCTTGAGATGAACTGAGAAGAAACAAGCACAGTGCAAAAATAGAAAAGAAAAAGAAAGGAAAGTAGATGAACTTAATTGGAAAGCTATCCTCCTACTAAAAGAAAAAAGAAAAGTACAAACAAAACCACATAAGTGAAATAGGGAATATTCAAAAAAAAAGGAGGAAAACCGGCTATAATAAATAATTAATTATAATTCAACTGTCCAAGTATTAGAGATGATATAAAACATCAAATAGCAAGAAGTTAAATGTTTTCTAAGAAAGTGAAGGCAAAGCTTTAATTTAATGTTTGTATATTCAGAGAACAGTTTAACATAAAGTAATTAAAAAATAGAAACTAGTCAACCTACAGGAGCTATTCCAAAAGAAAGAGTTAAATGTGAAAAAAAAAAAAAAAATTATCAGGCCTACCCTTCAGCAAATGTGAGAATAAATTAAAGGATACACGATACATATTAGAAACTTTTATAATTGAAAAACAAACAAACAGGAAACCTGGGTTGCATTTTCATTGTACTTTTAGAATATCGGCGGAATATCAACAGAAATAGAATTCAATATCAGTAGCATAGAAAGGAGAATTCTTTAAACATATTAGACATGATCAGAAATTTGCATATGCTTCTGCAGCAAAGATTGAACAGATATACCGTGCATGCAGTGAATCAAATCCAATGAGATAAAACAGTCAGGCAACCAGTATCACATAAAATACAATAATGAAATAAAACAGACAGCTAAAACCCTGAAATTATATTTGGTCGATTGTAGCAACATAGCATCGTGGGCCGTGCAACAGTTAGTTGATTTCAATTTATTAGCCAAGCTCAAATAAGTCCATTTCTCAAGTTGCAGTTCCATCAACGGATAATATCAGAGCGAAAAGAATTCTAAAAAGTAAAAACTAACAAAAACAAAAAACAAACATATAGGCCGCATAATCTACCCAGCAAACAAGAACAGAATAAAAGATGGATGAATTGAAAGGAAAGGAAAGAAACTGACTTGGAGGAGTCAGAATGAAGAGTGGAAGCCATGAAGATTCTGGGAGATCTGAAATTGCGGGACTTGGAAGAAGAAGAAGGCATGAGCTGGTGAGATGGGAAGGTGTTCACCGTCGAATTCAGTCTGAGAGCCATTTTTGTTTACTTTCTTTCAAACTCTGATCGATCGAGCTGCTGTGTTGAGTGGGAGAGAACAAGAAAGCAACACCAAGAGAGAGAGAGAGAGAGAGAAAAGGCGATGTTTGGCGAGGGAAACAGGAAGCTCGTTAATAAACAAACTTGTTTTTTCCACATGAGACCATCATTTTCCCATCAATTCCGTCATTGCCACTTCTCTCTTTCTTTCTTTTTTCTTTTTCTAGCAACTCAGCAAGTAGACAACTCTATGCATGACGGACCAACTTCGTGTAACAACAGACGATCGTAAACCAGTGACACATTGGAGTAGGACAAGCAATTCAATCATGCTGGAATTACGTTTCAGGTATATATTGAATAAGGCAGTTTTGCAATGCCACGACACTTAACAACCAGACAACCCATCTCATATTCATGCCGTCTTCGTTATTAGTCAGCTCCAAAATTTAAGAAACACGTCTAATACTCAAATACTTGCACATGTACATAGTTATAACCGGACAAGACGAGGAGGTAATATTCCAGATATTCCGCTAGGTCCTTCCGTATGGTAAATACTGGGTCGATTATTTTGTACCAGTTTGTCCCGTCACTTTGTGTGCGAGCGAGTAAACAAGTCCCCAGCTAACGATACTTGCTAAAAACAAATGCTATTGTACACACCAGACTGACCAGAGTACCAGACAGCTTCCATGGCTTCCTTTTCAAGTCTTTGAAATCAATAACACATCCTTTTCCCAGTGTTGGCAGCCAACAAATATGCCAACCCAATGACAGCTATCTTCTTATTTTATTTTCTCAGACAATGCAGGTGAGAAAATACGGGAAAAAAAATAAAAAATGTGTTCCTCGCTTCCTTCATTTTGTTTCAGCTACATAGTAAATTACAATGTTTAGACAAAATCAAGTAAAAACTTGTTAAAGCTTTACCACCAAAACCATACTCGAACCATAAATGACGTCCTAATCAGCTATTCATACCCAAAAAAAAATATTATGCAGTGTGACAAGGAGAGCCACTACGTTATAAATTACTATTTGAAACAAAAACATTTACAACAAGCCCACATGAGATTCAAAGATATCAGAATATCGTTGAACACACGCCATGGGCATGGGCTTAAAATGGACATATAGCACAACAAAACTAGGAAACTACCAAAGCTACAAACCTAAACAGCAGAAACACGATGTTATCAATCTTTGTATATGCAATTTGGCTGCCCTTCAACAGCAGAACCAGGCTTCACTGCTTGCTGAGGTGAGGTTTCATTTGGGTTGATACCTTTACCATTGGGTGGCAAGCACCTTTTTGAGAAAAAGGCAGTAATACTTTTGGGCAGTCCAGCGCTCTTTTCTGATAATCAGGAAAAGCAATGCTATACATAATTAGCAAAATACATAATGGTAGAGGCCATCATCTGAAAGCAGAGTCAGACATACCGGGAGACATTGACAAGCCAACTTTCTCCAGAATTTCTCTCTTAACCTGCATCAGGTGTTCAATATTAGATAACTTAAAACAATAAAACTCAGTTTGGCATACACCAACCCTTGTTGCAACTTCCTCTTTAGGTGATAGGCCTAGTATTCATTGTTTGTTCCATTGCATTACCAGTTAAGAATGCCAATGCCTACTTTTGGGACTGAAAGTTGTAAATGAGCGACTAACCTGCCAATGGTTATCCACAAAATCTGATATCTCTCGCACTTTATTCCTTAACTGAGTCTTTGACGCATCTGGGAACTTCTGCTGCAAAGCTTGTAACACCTTACTGATACTTTGGGAGCATGACTGAATGACGGACACCTGGAAATTGCAATATCATTTTCAGTTGCCAACTATGGACTGTCAAACAAAATTTAAGCAGAATTGAAGATTAAACTACCCACCTCCTGATAGTTCATATTAATCAAGCCATTTATCTAATACCATAAAAAAAAATCCAGGACTTCTGAGTTCAAATGTAGAATGGCATCACTACTTACAATTGCAGGCAGATCTGATTCCAGTATAACAGCCACAGCAGAGCTTGATTTAATACTGCACTTGCCAGTTGACATGTAAACCTCCAGGTCTTCTTCTTGCATGCCATCAACTGATATCTCCACCAATGAGTCACCACGAAACTCATGCATACTCAGAGCTTGCAAGCACATCTGTTCCATCTTAGGAGTACCACTAAGATCTTGAGCTATTAACAAAGATGCCTTCTCATGCATCAAATTTGATATGATTAAAGGTTGATTTTTCCGAAGAGCATGTTCTGTCAAATTTCCTAAATACTTTTGCTGCCGAAACAAAGTAGAAAATTTCTCGCTCTCTGAATCTTTCTTACAACTGGGTGATTTGGTCTCCTCACATGAGATATCAGTTTCCATCATGTCCACTTCTACTCCCTGCATACATAGAACAACCAACAGTCTCAAATAAAAAATTTAAAGTTATATTATCTGGTATTCATGAATATAGGGGTGTGTTTGAGTAGATATATGCATATACATATTAAACACACACTATATACACCATATATACACTATATACGCACACAACATGGGGAAGTTTAAGTGTAACAAAACAGCTCAAAGGTTCTGATTTGTAAAAAACTTCAGACCCAATAAGTAAATGAACCTTATCGTATTACAGCTGCATACAAGCCTGGAAACTATTTTACGCTACCTAGGTATTGGCAGATATCCAAAAATCATTCGGAACATTATCACAGACAAGAAAAGCAACATCACAATTCATCACCTCATTTTCTGAGAGATACCCATCTGGTACGAAGAAACCATCTTCACTTTCATCTTCATCATCAGCTTTTAAACATCCCTCTTCTAAACTTTCTCCTTCATCTTCTTTATCGCAATCAGAGAGGCTCTCACCAGGATCCTCCTGTGACAATGAGGTAGTTGTTACAGGCAAATCACCTCTTACCTATAAACTACTTGTATAAAAAGACATCACAACTTACCTCTTCCCAGTCCTCATCACTATCAATATCGTAATCCAAGTCAGGGTCTTTCCTTAGAGGATGACACGGTCCAACAACATGACTGAAAGATAAGATTATAAGAAAACTTCAGTGTCATAATTAGCTCACTGAAACTGAGCCTTCTAGACTCACTACTATACGTTGGGCAACCAGAAAAAGAAAATTACACACACACACACACTTCAAAATGTGACATAAATGCACCAGTGGATCAAAAGGCGAAAATACAATGAAATTTTTCATGACACTTGGCCTCGTTAAATTTTGTTTGGAAACGTAAATCCCTTGATTTTCAGAAGGTACAAGAAATGCCTTAATTTAGGGGTAAGCTTTTTCTTTCTATGATGAATACTGCCATAACACCTTAAATGAAGTTGAGTCAAAAAGAAAATTCTAATTGCAAAAACATTCATCTCGTTATCTAGTAATACTTATGTAAATAAAAGCCAAGGGTCAAAATAACAAATTTAAACCAGTCCAACACATTATTTTTTTTGCTAACCTTTCACTATTGTACCTAAAAGTTTGAGCAAAACATTAAAATTGTAACTTGAAAGGTATCCGACCACTTAATATCAATACAAGCTTAAAACAAATCATGTATAAAGAGATCATGTGCTGGCCTATGGGGTTTTACAGTTTTAGCCATCAGATATGAGCAAACATTGGAATGTTTCCAACTAATTACTGGACAGTTGTCAGGTATATACTGCTTTGTGAAACTTCAAACAGTGGTCAAATAAGATTGATCATATACTGAACATGTGTGCATTTCAGACTCAAAATATGTACATAATATGAGTCGCTTAGCCTTACTCAAGTAAAATTTATGAAAGAGGAGCTCACCTTTTCTTGGACCATATACCATAAAATGCAGGTCTATGGCTCTTATCAAATTGTAACAACTGCATTCTTGATTTGAACTTCTTAACATCAGCCAGAAATTGACATGATCTGTCATCATTAACAGATTCACCCCATCTATCTACAAGTTTTTCCATGTTATCATCACCATGAACTAGTCCTTTACTGGTTGTAAGCTTGAGTTCCTTAAATAGCTCAATCTTAGGCTTCTGACGTATTCCCCAACTTTGGTTTCTGTTTGATCGAATAGAATGACCTAAATTGCGCCAAGTAGACAAATGCAACCTGCAACATGCGAAATGTCAGTATTCTCTGAGGATACATTATTAGTGGTTCAATAATTTCAACAAATGATGCCAACCTGCGGATATCCTCGGCACTGAATTTGTCATTAGATGAAAGAGTGTGGTCCATTGATTGAGTAACTGCGTCAGACAAGTTTTCATCTTTCTTACTTGATGAAATAGATACAGTTGCTTTAGTTGGTAATTGATCATTCTGGCACACAGGGCTGGGTTTGGTTCTTTTAAGAAAACGATCCATGATTGAAACTTGCTTTTTTATGGAAAGTTGATCTTTTAGTTTAGCTTCTTCCTTCTCCCGGCGCCTTTGTTCTTTTTCGGCATCTTCTTGCTGCTTCCTCCGTAGTTTCCTTATTTCAGACTCTTCTTTTTCCCGACGCTTTTCAACTTTTTCCGACTCCTCTAGCAGCCGCTTTTGCTCCTTCTCCTGAAATATCTCAATAGTTCAAAACAAGAGAACTAGGAAGCAGAGACTCAACAATGATTTTGTCAACAAATAACTTACATTTTGCATCTCTTCTTTTTGACGTTCACGTTCCAATCTTTGCTTCTCTTTCTCAGCTTCTCGTTTATCTCGCTCCGTTTGTTTGATTTGCAGTTTCTCTTCTCTTTTTGCTTCCTTTTTTACCCTACGCAAACAAAAATAAGAAAACAAATCATGGAATGAATCTATAAATTTGAAACAGTAATACAGATGCTCACCCATATACATACATATCTGCACTATTTTTCAGTGATAGGCGGTCCATTAATGAGCGAATCTTTGCCTCACAGGAAGCTTTATCGATCATTTCTGATGCCTTCATCAGGTCATGAATGTAGCTTTTATCACTTTCCGGCTTTTGTAATGCCATTATCATTGCTAACACAAACACAAACACCAGTAACTCAGAATCAACCAATTGAACTTAAAGAAGACAAAATTGCAGGAATAAAATGTGCAGAGCTATCCAAGTGAAGCATGAAGACACAGCTAGCGCTAATTCAGAGTCAAATGAAATTGAATAAAATAAAACTATATTAGTGCAGAGGTCATGTACACATCATAAAGGCTAACAAGCCACAGGAAATAGCCTCAAAAGACAAACATGATGAACAAGAGTAAAAGTTTGGCGCTCTACTTCACATCAGTATAAAAAGAAACAATCATGATACTAATAATACTAATAATAATAACACCACTAACTCTTGCTGCCATTCATTATTGGGAATCTGAAAACACTTCATCTTTACCAGCCTAAGGACCAATCTAACAAGCCATGTCAAGTAAATTCCCATGTCAAATCAGACACTTGACGAAGACAATCTGCAGCTTGCAGCCATGCTTCCTAGAGAAGGGTCACATTTTCCAAATGTTGATCATAATATCACTCAAAGGTCGATGAACACCCATTACAAGTCACTTTCTGTCTTTCAACTTCCAACATCCTTACAATACAATTTTGGGACTATGGGCCTCTCAACTCATTGCCAATTAATTTTGGGTGGAATTCTCCAACTTCTACATGGTATCACAACATGCCATTCTCATATTACGCAGAGACCACGCGTGCTACAATCACTCAATAAATTATCCACATGACTCAAACAACACATGAAGGGGGTATCCTAAACTCGGAATGTAAAGCCTTGCTTAACCGTTATGATGTCTTCAGACTCTCCACCCAACGCCAATTGGTTTCGGGTACAGGCTCTCACTACTCAAGATAGAAAAACTACTGGTTTTCGCTCATTTAGTACAGACAAGGAAATCAACCAGACCAACTGTCAAAACTACTTATCCATTGTATCCTACTATAGATTACAGAAAATGAAACTCAGCTCAGGCTACAGAATAGTTATTCATTAACAAGTGATGAATAAATAATCGTTGATGCAATGAGCAGAAGATAACCAAAACCAGACATTTATTTGGGAAAGCATATTGTACCAGAAACAGCGGTAATCCTTTCATTGATCTTTCTTCGACAGGTACGCCTAATATTCAATACTCCACGCACGGAAGCGGGCATCAACTTTACATCCCTTGTCTACAATAGATAAGAAGGGTAAGCCAAAGGTTGATTAACGACAATAAGAATAACATGCCCAATTAAAAATGCAAGTAACTGTAATGAAAATATGGGCGGAAAAGGGTCACCTCCCAACACCAAAGACAGGAATCAGAATCGTCCTCGAGGACATCGGCCTCAGCATTAGGGACGCCGTACATTTCTCGCTGGCCAACCAAGAGCACAATCTTCTTGACAGTGGCCAACGTCACATCCCCATATCTTTTCTTGACTTTGTGGAAGACCTCGTCAACAAGCTTTGACAAGGGCAGCCCACTCTCTTCCATCAAAGCCCCAATCACCGATTTCAGATCCTTGCTGTTACCGCATTCTTGCTCCAAATCGAAGCACCCTAAACTCTGACTCATCAGTTCCTTATAGTACCCAAACAACTCATCCAGCTCTTTGCGAAACAACTCAATCTTAGCCTCTTTCTCCCCTAAATCCTGTGGGCTCTTGCTGCTGCCCCTCTTTCGCTTCTTGGTCTTCTTCACTAGATCTTGACCGCTCGGGTCATCGATTACCACGACTTCGCAAGTCATTTCCCCAACTTTAGAAAATGAAATTCACAAATCGGAAGCCGAAACTATCAGCAAGGATAATAGATCCACGAAAAACCCTAATTAGAGAGGAGGACTTTTTTCTAGACGAAAAGGAGCAAAGAAATAAACAAATGGGTGATGGTGGAGAGCGGCAAAGAGATATAATTTTGGATCCGAAATGGCAAATAATTTCGAATTTTTCTACCAAATTAAAGCATCGAGGGAGCAAAAAATGAATATTATCCCGCCTTGCTTCGAGTTTCGCGCGCAACTTTGCCCGCCGGTGGGAGATGCAGACACGTGCGAATGTTTTTTTGACACGAGTCCGTATGGGCCAGACAAATATTTTTGGTCTTTGCTCCGTTGACACAGAAATCTTAGAGCATCTCCCATCATTAAAATTTATTGTCAAATTTAAATTTTAATACGTGATATGGTAAATTTATATTCTGTATATTTTAATTAATCTCATCTTCAATAAAAATGTCAAATTTGAATTAAATTTAAAATTTATCAAAATCAATAATTAAGAGTAGTGATGAGAATTTGAGGATGTTTGCTGCTAAAGAGTAGTGCTACTGCAGACTCATAACTCACATATTGCATCAATTCAATAAAAATACGTTCAAACAAGTTCAATAGAAAATCAATTCAATGTGATACAGCAACATTCAAAGCAACCAACTATGAGAAATAACAACATTTCTTAAATAAAATATAACAAGGCCAATACATAATGAATACCAAAAGAAACAAACAGTGCTCCAAAAAACATTACATTGACTAACAAATAAACACCAAAAGAAATACATCAAACAAAAGATAAGATAGTCTTCGTACTTTTAGTTGTCACCCTGCAAAATCTTCATTTGTAGTTTGGAATAGTATGTCTTTTCCTCATTGTTCATCTTCGAAGTATCCATAGACATTATTCTCATCTCTGTTTCAAACTTCCTATTATCGACCTCAAGTTTTCTAACCCTCAATTTCTCTTTATCAACTTCAACTTTCTCCTTCATAATAGCTAGTTTCTTTTCATCTCTTTCTTTTTTCTCTAGATGCAGTTTTTCAATTAGAACCAACTGATCACTTGTTTCTTTCAGCTTCCTTTTCTCAGTTTTCTTACCTAGTGGTCTAGCTACTGGATTGCAAATGTTAATTTCTTCCTCAATGTCTATATCACTGCCTATAGTTGAAGATGTTGAGATATGAGGTTTAGATTTTTTTCTTACTGTTTTTGTTGGTCAACTCTTGATTTAGTTGTATCCACTTTGGTTGGTGCCTCAGCAAAATCCAAGCATGATTAAGGTTCCACTTACAGTCTTCTTGTGCTTCAAACATTTTTTTTGTATCTACAATTTGAATATAATAGAATGTGAGTAATATCAGTAATGATTTTGAATAGTTGAAAACTAAGTAATGACTAAAAAAATAGTTTACCCTGTCTTGTTCAGTCTTGCCGCTTTCATTTAATGTATTTATAGCAGCTACACATCCTGAATATTTGTTCACTAGCCTTTGTATTTTTCTCCATCGTTGGCTCAGCATCAGTTGTGAACGATCACTATCAAAACTTTTGTACTCATGATAGTAATTATGTATCTTTCCCCAAATAGTTTGAAGTTTTTGCTCGTTACCTTGAATAGGATCCAAACCAATGTTCAACCAAGCATTGACAAGGAGTCGATCCTCGTATGTGTTAAAGCTTGGACCTCTTGCAGGACTTTTGGAAGCTATTTGAGAGGATTCTTCAACAAATTCATGCTCTGAGTTTTGTGTAGAAAAACTAAAATATTGAGAATTCATTACTATGCACCAATAAGAAGAAGAGAAAGTATGCAGAGAAAGCAACTAAGATAATAAGATATATAGGGGAGACAAAAGAAGAGTTAGATGGGAAACTTATGAAAATTCAATACATAGATACTTATTGCACTGTGGGAACCAGGTAAACCAAAATATGAATGTCATATCCAAAGATCCTTTGATGCAACAGTTTCAAGAATTAAAGAAGGTTCACAATGATCTTCCACTTCCAATGCATACAATCGATACTACCAAACATTCCTCGAAACTCACGGCTCTCACCAATTGATAACAATTTGCAGATATCTTCATCAGTGGGTCTTCTCAAGTATTGAGCGGCAAAAACATCAATAACTGCTTGGACAAACCTTCTCAAAGCTTCAACTGCAGTGCTTTCACCGATTCTAATGTAATCATCAACAACGTCTACCCCAACTCCATAGGCAAGCATTCTCATCGCAACTGTACACTTTTGTAAAGAAGACAATCCAAGGCGGCTTGCCCCATCTCTTTTTTGGACAAAGTAAGAGTCATGATCTGCTACCCCATCTACAATTCGAAGAAACAAAGCTCAATGCATCTGAAACCTCCTCCAAAATATATCTTATCCATGAATTGGATTTTCAGAAAAGTAATCTTTGAATAGTCTTTGGTGTCCTTGAAGACGTTTCCTATCTTTATAGAGCCGACCCGTAATAGAGCCTCGACGTCTTCTTCTTCCCTTCTCTTCTTGTAGAGCCCTGATTTGTAAATTGAGCAATTCTTCGTCTGATGATGAATTTGCAAGATCCCAAAATTCTTTGTCTGATAATTAATAATCCATACTCATGAAGAAAGCCCAAATAAAGAAGCAGAAAGATGAAAGAAAAGATGAAGGAGAGACGAGAACTGGGTTATGGTGATAGATGAAGAACTGAGTTTCTGAAAAAGAAGAGAGAACGAACAATAAATGAGGCGGACAAAAATTAGTTTTTTAATGAATAACTCTTCTCCCAGGTTGGGTCAAATTTGACAACCTCTTGCTTATAGCCAAATCCATGTAGGATTTGATTCTTTCACTGGAAAGCCCATTGGGCTGTCAAAAATAGTTGTTGGGCTGCCAACAAGGATTTGACTCCTTTGTTGGAGATGCTCTTATAGCTCAACCTAACTTGATGGTAGACCTAAACATGAAGTCCAAATTGTACTGATTCTTTTTATCATCACATACCTTATTTGTGTTACATTTATTTGGATACATATATCATGCAACAATGGTGTGATTAAGTGCACAAACACAAGGCATATATATACTTTATCTTGTCTAGGTAAATGGTTAGGCTCAATAACTTATTTCACCTCATAGGATGAAGTTGATGTATGTACTTTCCTCGCTGATAACTAGTTATAAGCTATTTAGATATTTGTTTCCATCTTTGGTAACAAGTATCCAATTAGCTGATAACTAGTTTCGTAGCACAATAAACATCGAACTTCTGTCCAGTAGCATTTGATCTAGTAGTGACATTGTTTTTGTTTTTATAAATGGAAAGTTTTGAGTTGACTCACGAAAAAGTCTAATTACAATTGATTGAAAAACAGCAACTTAGAGACTTTAGTGCTAGTTCACAACGTTACAAACTTACAATATCCTTGTTCTGATTGATTTGTTTTATTTTCCAACTAGTGTATTGGGTTTGAAGTTTTAAACATCCCCTAATTCAAAATATATAACTAATTAGAAAACTAATATTTCGACTCAAACTTAATATAGATGGAGCTTTCTTGGAGAATAGGAGGAAAGGTGGAATCGGTGTGGTGGCCAGGAATGAGAATGGAGATTGTCTAGCAGCCCTCTCTCGACATATGTCTTATGCTAGTTCACCGATGCACGTGGAGGCGGAGGCACTACGTGCTAGTTTCCTCATCGCAATTCACCAAGGGTGGGATGAAGTTGAAATCGAGGGGATTGTGCAACTGTTATGTAGGCATTGGCTACTACAAATGGTTATATGAAACGTACTACCCCTTTCCAAGGAGATAGTTTCAGAAACACCCAATCACCTACTTGAAACACAAGGTCCTTCCTGCGGATATCTGCATAACTTTTTTGCCTACTCTGAGCAGCCTTGAGTCTATCTCTGACCACTTTAATCTTATCATTTGTGTCATGGATAATTTTAGGACCACAAAGCTCTCTTTCTCCGACTTCATTCCAATATAGTGACGTACGACACTGCCTCCCATAAAGTGCCTCAAAAGGAGTCATACTGATACTCGAATGGAAGCTGTTGTTATAGGCAAACTCCATCAAAGAAAGGTTTTTATCCCAATTCCCCCTAAACTGCAAGACACAAGCTCTCAGCACATCCTCCAAAGTTTGGATAGTTCTCTCTAACTGCACATCAGTCTGAGGATGAGAAGCAGTGCTGAAGTGTAGTCGGGTACCTAAATCTGCCTGAAGAGCTCCCTAAAATTTAGAAGCAAATCTAGGATCCCGATCTGACACTATGGATTCAGGTACGCCATGAAGTCTGACAATCTCATTCACATACAGCTCAGCCAATTTATCCAGCGAATACTTCTTTCCCACCAGCAAGAAATGAGCAGATTTAATGAGTTTATCCATGATCACCCAAATACCGTCATGTCCTTCACGGGTACGAGGTAAACTGAAGACAAAATCCATGATGATATGGTCTTACTTCCACACGGGAATAGGCAATGGCTCAAGCAACCCTGAAGGTTTCTGCCTTTCAGCTTTCACTTGCTGACAATTCAGACACCTACTCACAAAAGTTGTAATTTCCCTCTTCATGTTTGGTCACCAATAATAATCCTTGAAAGTCTGATACATATTTGTGCTCCCCGGGTGAGCAGCATAAACGGAACTAGGAGCATCCTCCATTAACTCAAACTTTAACTCTTCGCTCCTCTTTGGCACACAAAGCCTATTTTTGAACAACAACGACCCATCTCTTCTTACCGAAAAATTTACGACGGCTCAATTCGCTGCTCTTTCTATCAACTAAACTATGGAATGATCATTATACTGTGCCTCCCGCACTTTATCAACCAAAACTGGCCTCACATGGAAACTAGATACCAAGGCACCCACTTTATCCACCGCTAAATTCACTCATGTAGCTCGCAACTCACAAAGAAGTGGAACTCGAACCATCCTTAAGTGAAACAAAGACACGGAGGGATTGCGAGTATGAGCATCAGCTACCACATTAGCCTTTCCTGGATGATACTCTATAGTGCAATCATAATCACTGATCAACTACATCCACCTTCTTTGCCTCATATTCAACTCTCTTTGTGTGAACACATACAGAAGACTCTTGTGATCGGTAAAAATCTAACACTTGGCTCCATAAAGATAGTGTTTCCACAACTTGAGAGTAAAAACCACAGCTGCAAGCTCTAAATCATGAGTGAGATAATTCATCTCATGCGGCTTCAATTGCCTAGAAACGTAGGCAATCACTCGGTCATGCTGCATCAAAACCCCACCTAGACCTCGTCTAGAAGCATCACAAAACACCACATACTCCCCGCTATCATCCGAAAGTACCAACACCGGAGCACTAGTCAAGCGGTTCTTTAATTCTTGAAAACTATGCTCACACTGATCTGACCACTCAAACTTCACTCCCTTCTTGGTCAATCCAGTTAGTGGAGCTGCAATCTTTGAAAAGTCTTGCACAAAACGCCGATAATAACCTGCTAACCCCAAAAACTACGAATCTCAGTCACAGTTGTGGGTCTTTTCCAATTAGACATCGCTTCCACCTTCTGGGGATCCACACTAACACCTTTAGCTGAAACTACATGGCCCAGAAATCCCACTTTATCTAGCCAAAACTCACACTTGCTGAACTTGGCAAACAACTGAGCATTCATCAAAGTCCGCAATATCAATCTTAGATGTTTGTCATGCTCCTTCTTACTTTTCGAGTACACCAAAATATCATCTATGAACACGATCACGGAGCAGTCAAGATATGGACTAAACACCCTATTCATGAGATCCATGAACGCCGCGGGTGCATTAGTAAGTCCAAAATGCATCACCACAAATTCATAATGACCATAGCGTGATCGAAAGGCAGTCTTGGCTACGTCACTATCCCGAATCCGCAACTGATGATAACCAGATCTCAAATCAATCTTTGAGAACACCGAGGCACCTCTCAACTGATCAAACAAATCATCAATGCGAGGCAACGAGTACTTATTCTTCACTGTGACTTGATTCAGCTTCCTATAATCAATGCATAGTCTCATGGTACCGTCTTTCTTCTTAACAAACAACACTGGAGCACCCCATGAAGACATGCTAGGCCGAATAAAACCCTTATCTACCAACTCTTGCAATTGAGTCTTCAACTCTTTCAATTTCGCTGGAGCCATTCTGTAAGGTGCCTAAGAGATATGCATAGTTCAAGGAAGCAACTCGATAGAAAAATCTATCTCCCTTAGAGGAGGCTAACCAGGCAAATCATCGGGAAACACGTTCGGAAACTCTCTTACTACAGGAATATCCCCCACTTCCAACACTCATATACTTGTATCTACAACATGAGCTAAGAATGTCTGACATCCTTTACTTAACAATTTCCCAATGGCCACAGCTGATATCAGACAACTTGAAATCACATCTCTTTTCCCCTGAAAAACAACCTCAAAACCATCCAGACTTCGAATCACTACTTCCTTTCAGAAACAATCTACCATAGCTCTATAAGACTCTAAAAAGTTCATCCCCAAGATCACATCAAACTCCACCATATTTAGAGGAATCAAATCGGCCTTGAAATTAAATCCATCTACTAGCACTTCATAACCACTAAACACTCAATCTATCCTCATCACCTCACCAGAGGGCAGAGATACATGTCACTCGCCTGGAAGAGACAATGATGGCACATTGGCATGAAGGGCGAATCTACTAGACATAAATGAACACTACAAAAAAGAATTCAGTTAGCCACCGGAAATCGCCACGGCTCGGATTTTCCGTCGCCATTGGTTCAAGTTTTGTGACGGCGCTGCGACGGCAAAGCTTCCGTGGCTAAACTAAAACCATTTTGCGACGGCAACTTTGTGCCGTGGCAAAAAACTTCACATTTGGCGACGGCAAATTTCGGCCGTGGCAAAAAATTTAAGTTCTGCGACGGCAGAAAGAAGCCGTGGCATACTTTATAATCAATGGCGACGGCAAGTTACCGCCGTCGCCAATTTTTCCTTTTTTTTAAATGTCAACTCAAAAATAAGATTATCACTACCAGAAAATGGGTCTTAGGCGACGAAAAAAAAAATCGTCGCCCAAGGAAAAAAAATCGTCGCCTAAAGTTCAACATTAGGCGACGAAAATAAAATCGTCGCCTAAGGCTAAATTTCGTCGCCTAATATAGAAACTAGGGCGACGACACAATATTTCGTCGCCTAAGATATTTATATCGTCGCCTAAGTTTTTTAATCCTTAGGCGACGTAACTCAAATATATCGTCGCCTAAGTATTTTATTTTTTTATTTTTACTTGGCCGACGAAATAAAAGAATTTCGTCGGCTAAGAGTAATCCGAATAATTAAAATAAAATAAAACACATTTAAATTTCATTGTACATGATTTTTTTTACTCTTGGGCGACGAATTTAACAAATATCGTCGCCCAAGTATTATCTTGGCCGACGAATTAACCTAATTTCGTCGGCCAAGATAATCCGAATAATTAAAATAAATAAAACACATTTAAATTGTAAGGAAATGTTTTTTATTTTTATAGCCCCGTCAGCATCTCGTCGATTGGAAACTATTCTCAGTTGAAGGTCCGGCCAGATTACGTGATTTGGAGGGTCGAATAGCCGTTTCCGTCCGTTTAGGGGTTTGACCGCGCCGATTGACCGGACGGATCGAGCCCTTATCTTTGTCAGATGGATCTGAATTTTTGCCCACCTACGTAATTCGTTATGCTGGTCATATCTGACGGTCGGTTTTCAGTTCCTCTTCTCCGATCACCAAACTCATGATATATGTACTAATGTTGTATAACTTTTTTATATAAGTGTTGAGTTTAAGTTTCGTTTTGAAGACAACGTATACGTAGAAGCCTCAAACGTAAAAAAGTCGTGAAATAAGATATGACCGGAACGGTGAAATACGTTAACCCGTGAAAAATGAAGATATTTCGGTAAAATTTCGGTGCCGGATGTTCCGGTCAACGAATTTCTCTTATTTCTACCTAGTGGTAGCCCTATCCCGGGTATTTATTTTTTACCAAATTTTTATAGCCCCGTATGAGTCTCGTTGATTGGAAATTATTCTCAGTTGAAGGTCCGGCCAGATTACGTGATTTGGAAGGTCGAATAGCCGTTTCCGTCCGTTTAGGGGTTTGACCGCGCCGATTGACCGGACAGATCGAGCCCTTATCTTTGTCATATGGAGCTGAATTTTTGTCCACCTACGTAATTCGTTATGCTGGTCATATCTGACGGTCGGTTTTCAGTTCCTCTTCTCCGATCACCAAACTCACGATATATGTACTAATGTTGTATAACTTTTTTATATAAGTGTTGAGTTTAAGTTTCGTTTTGAAGACAACGTATACGTAGAAGCCTCAAACGTAAAAAAGTCGTGAAATAAGATATGACCGGAACGGTGAAATACGTCAACCCGTGAAAAATGAAGATATTTCGGTAAAATTTCGGTGCCGGTTGTTCCGGTCAACGAATTTCTCTTATTTCTACCTAGTGGTAGCCCTATCCCGGGTATTTATTTTTTACCAAATTTTTATAGTCCCGTAAGAGTATCATTGATTGGAAACTATTCTCAGTTGAAGGTCCGGCCAGATTACGTGATTTGGAGGGTCGAATAGCCGTTTCCGTCCGTTTAGGGGTTTGACCGCGCCGATTGACCGGACGGATCGAGCCCTTATCTTTGTCAGATGGAGCTGAATTTTTGTCCACCTACGTAATTCGTTATGCTGGTCATATCTGACGGTCGGTTTTCAGTTACTCTTCTCCGATCACTAAACTCACGATATATGTACTAATGTTGTATAACTTTTTTATATAAGTGTTGAGTTTAAGTTTCGTTTTGAAGACAACGTATACGTAGAGGCCTCAAACGTAAAAAAGTCGTGAAATAAGATATGATCGGAACGGTGAAATACGTAAACCCGTGAAAAATGAAGATATTTCGGTAAAATTTCGGTGCCGGTTGTTCCGGTCAACGAATTTCTCTTATTTCTACCTAGTGGTAGCCCTATCCCGGGTATTTATTTTTTACCAAATTTTTATAGCCCCGTAAGAGTCTCGTTGATTGGAAACTATTCTCAGTTGAAGGTCCGGCCAGATTACGTGATTTGGAGGGTCGAATAGTCGTTTCCGTCCTTTTAGGGGTTTGACCGCGCCGATTGACCTGACGGATCGAGCCCTTGTCGTTGTCCGATGGAGCTGAATTTTTTCCCACCCACGTAATTTGTTATGCTGGTCATATCTGACGGTCGGTTTTCAGTTCCTCTTCTCCGATCACCAAAATCACGATATTCTAAATTTTATGATAGAACTCTTGGTCGACGATTTTCTTCATCTTGGGCGACGAGATTTATAAAAATTTTCATAAAAATTGTTGGATGACGATTGATAAACGTTGTGATTGGAATGGTTCATGACGTTTCTAAATCGTCATGAAAATTTAATCTGCGACATTTTATTAAGTGTCATAAACCTAAAATGAGTCATGACACATGAAAAAATTTGACCCAAAATTTAAAAAGCCCGCTCTACCTATTTTGGGCCAAAAGTTGAACTTCCCACTTATTTTTTCTTGATTTTTTTTTCTTTAATGATAACATAAAAACAAAACCCTGACCTAACCCCATTTAACACTTCAGCCGTTCAGCGTTGAGGAGCCCGATCCCAAAGTCTGAACCCCAAAGCGCGACCCAGCCTTTTGCCGACCCCAACTGCGACCACCTCCAATCCCTTCTCCGCCTCCGACCGAAGAAGTCTCAAATCTCTCTCAAACAAAGCCTTCAAATTTCTCTTACTTTAGCTTTCATTCTCTAAGCTCGAAATCAATGGCGTCGTTTGTTGAAGCCTGACCGAGGGTGGAGAGAAGATCTTCAAGATGAAGTGCGCTCAGTGCCACACCGTCGACGAAGACACGGACCACAAGCAAGGTATTTCGCTCTCTCGCTTCACCGATTTCGATTGGTTTTGGTTTTGATTGGTTTATGTGCAGGAATTAATTCGGCAAGGAAGAGCTCCATTGGAATAACCCCAATGATGTGGATAGTCCCAATGATGATCTGAATGTCTTTTTGGAGAATACTAATGTAGAGAGGACTACTGATTTCATCAAGTATTCGCAATTTAGCAAAGGCAAAAAACCAGAGACACCATAATATACCTTTTTTGGGGGTAAATTTAATTCAATCACCTCTTACCTATTTTCCCTCAACCCCCACGATTTCCTTCTCTCTCTCATCTCATGCATTTGACATTCCCTTGAGAGTTTTCCTTGGCAAACTTGAAGGGGAATGTTAGAATCCTCCGGAAGTAAGTTGTCTCTCTTTTTCCTTCAATGTTGTTCATGCATGTTTATGATCTTATAACGTTTGGATGTGAATCTGTGTTCGTTTATATCTGATCAAGATTTGGAATGTGTGACAGAATCAGGAGATATGATGAGAAGTTTGCTTCTCATCTCCCTGTTGATCCATTCGGCATTAGGCCAGAAAGGAGGGCCAGAGCCTCCAAAAACCAAATGGCTGACGTTAAATGGTAAGAACAAACTTTGTATCCGTTTATATTTTCCGGTACGTACGTTTTCATATTTGAGGCTATAAGTTTTTGACATGTATTTGTGAATGAAAACTTAACCCGCATGCAGGTGATCAGCCCCTGGTTGTAGCTCGTGGAGGGTACTCGGGTCTCTTTCCAGAATCGACCGAGTATGCTAACACGATGGCCAAGGACCTGAGTACGAATGGCGCAGCTAACTTGTGCAGTCTGCAGTTAACGAAAGATAGCACGGGACTATGCCTGTCTAACATTCTGTTGGATAATGCAACATCGATAGCTGCCATACACCCTAAACGCAGTAGCACTTACACAGTTAATGGGAAGGAACTCAGTGGGTGGTTCGCTTTAGATTTCAATGCAAAGGAGCTAAACAAAGTGCAAGGTAAGACTCTCAGATCTCACAAATAACTGATTCATTCCTTTGTTAAGAGCATTCAACATTTACCTTAAGAAGATGACAATAGAGAGCTTGCGATTCGCGAATAGTTAATACTAACATTTGTTGTTTAAGGTGACTAATCATGATTGTTCTTCGATTCCTATACAGTGATGCAGAGCAACCCTGCCAGACCAGATCAATTTGATGGCCTTTTCCCTATATCGACGGTTGAAGATGTTTTAAATATGGAACCAGAACAGTTTTGGTTGCATGTTCCGGTATCTCTCTATCCTCTAAGTTTATTTTCGAAGATTTTCTTCACTGAATAGTCTCTAATTCTAAGGTGGATTTTCTGTTGCAGTACGATGCATTTTATAACGAACACAAAATCAGTCCGGCAGCATATGTACAAAACTTTATCCGTGGATGGAGAGGCAATACTAATGTAGAGAGGACTACTGATCTCTGTTTATTTTTTAATTTTTATTCTTCATTGTTTTGAACTATATACGTACTGAACACTAAGCAGATTTTTCCTGTATCTCTACTGTTTTTATTTTTTCTTGTGCAAGTGGAGGTTCCATCATGTGGAATAATGTTTATGTTGGATAATTTGGTTATGAAATGAATGTTGGTCATTGTGTTGATTTTGTTGGAATGAATGCTAGTTGATGGTGGTGTAGTACATTGTTGATTATGGTTGTTATTGTGGATTGAATGAGATTTGAATTTGCAGATTTTTGGTAAAAATGAGATTTGAAACAGTTGTGGTAACAATTTTTGCAGTTGGCGACGGTAGAGTCCCGTCGCAAATGGTTTTGGCGGAAAAATTCAAAAATTTAATTCAGATTTGAAAAGTTTTAAATATCACAGCGACGGTAATCGCAGTCGCCAACATAGGTATTTGTGACGGCAAATTCAGTAGCCAATTTCCGTCGCTAATTAAGCGACGGGTTTTACCGTCGCTATTTGCCGTCGCAAATATGGTTGTGACGGCTCACTGCCGTCGCCAAAAGCAACGGCCACGCCCTCAACGGCGACGGGAAAAATGTCGTCGCCACGCCGTCGCCGTTGGTCTTTTGCGACGGCAGAATGATTTTTGGCGACGGCATTTTGCCGTGGCTAACTGAATTAATTTTTGTAGTGGAATGCGTGGCTCCAAGATCAATTAAAGTAAAAGCTGGCTGACAAAAAATTAACAACGTACCAATGATGACATCTGGAGAAGTACGACCCTCATGCTGGGTCATAGCATGCAGTCTAGCGCGAGTTATGGGACGTCCATGCTGACCACTCCCCTGTTGAGAACCACCCTTTGCTGCTGAACGACCACGAGAACCACCACTAGAGCCTCTAGCTGAAGACTGACCGTCTTGCTGAGAAGGGGCGGTCCTCTATGCCAACAAAGGACAGTCTCTTCTGAAATGATCCAGACCACCACACTCAAAGCATTTAGATCACTACTGCTGACCAAAAGAAAAATTCTGACCACCAGATGATCCCCCTTGGGAACTACCACCAGCACTAAACTGACAGGCCTGCTACCTACTCAACTGGCTCAGAGAGGGTATCCTGAAATGCCCTATATTCCTGCTCTGAGGACCATAACCTGATCCCCCACTACTGCCACTACCCGCTGATGATCCAGAAGCGGACGATGAATCAGCCTTTTTAGATGGTCCTTGACTGGGACCACTGAAATTTCGAGACCGGGCACTATAAGTCCCCCTGGTCTCGATGGCCATAGCTGCCCTTACTACATCAAGGAATGTCGAATAGACAACACCGACCATCTTGTCTGCAAACACTCCTCCAAGAGCATCAACAAACATACCAATCCTGGTCCTCTCATCAGAAATCAAATGGGGCATATGGTAGCTCAAAGTAGTGAACTTTTGCTCAAACTCAATGACTCCCTCATCGTTTCTCTTCTTCATATTCAGAAAGTCAAACTGGATCTTACTACGATGAGAGTGGTTGAAATACTGACCCAAGAAGAGCACCTTAAACTGCTCCTAAGTCATAGTCTGAGCACCATCATTATTTCTCCTGGCGAGAGTCCACCAATGATGAGCTGAATCATCCAGAAAAGAAACTGTCATCTTCACTTTCTTTTCTTCTGGCAGTTCTATGCTCTCGAAAGTCATCTTCATCTTGTCCACCCAAGAGTAAGCATCAAGGGGTCCCTTGGCACCCTTGAACTCTACTGCCCCTGCATCAACAACATCACTCTTCTTCACAGATCGAGGGGGCTGAACCCTATCCAGAACACTTCTCAACATGGCCCCAATAGAATCCGCTAAACCTCTCACTTCCTCACCCTCATTGGCATTGGTCGAGGTAGCCACACGGGATCGGCGTCTAGGAGGCATAATATTTGAGGACGAAGATATTTAGTAGTCTATAAATAAGGAGTTCCGGGCGAAAGGAACCCGAGAACAGCCAGAGCTTCCGGCGGGCTTTTCTCCCGATCGGCGGCGCTAGAGGGGCTGCCACCGGTCTAGAATGGAAGCTGGAATGGAGACCGATCGATTGGGACCGGTGCGGCGGTCTGGGGCGGCCGGACGGCAGCGGTCGGGCTCGGGCAATTTCAGGGCAGAAACGGGTCGGGGAGAGAGAGGGAGCAGGGCGCGCGGAAAGAAAAGAAGAAGAAAAATTGGGCTTGGCCTGATCCGGGTCGAAGTCCTCTAATAAACCCAAATCCAAAAATCAACACCCTAAAAATAATACCCCAATAAAATTACCTTTTACTATCAAAAATTACCATTTTTACAGTCATCACAATTTCTTCCTTAGAATAATTTCACAAAATAATCGCCCCCTACAACCTCTCTGGTGATCAATTAAATTATACATTTAATGACGAACACGGTAAAATTCTTATTACCACTATGCTAGTAATAAAGGTAAAAATTATGGGTCGGGGCGTGACATCCAAAACGGGTCAAGGCATGACCCGACTCTTCACGTAGTCTTCAGTCTCTCTCTCCTTCTCTCAATTAACTGCGCTCAAACTTCTCCTCCCAAAATACATGCAACCCCCACAAATTGACGCGATGGTAGGGAAAAACGACTATGTGTCCACTCAGATGGACCTCGATCCTTCTCTGTAGTCACTGCCTGCTAGGGTTTCGAATGGGAGCGGCAGCCTTCCGACGCCGCAAAGATTGCCGGTTCCTACTTATAACACGTTGGGACTCTAATTCTCAGCCATACGGTTGCCTTCAGTGTTTGTTCGGTTGGAATTTGTAGCTTTTGCTCTTTACTCTTATATACAGGTTCGTATTTCAATTTTGATTAAGGAAATTCTAGCTTTCTGAATACCTATTGTACTTGAAATTACTGACACTGTAATCAGCTTCAGGAAAGTTAGATAGGATTAGGTAATCAGAAAAATTATATAGGATTGAGTAATGAGGGAAGTTTAGTTTATTGATAAACCATGTTGCTCTCATTCTGGTTATGCATAATCTACATTGACACATAGATGTAATGTTCACTGTAATGCCAAAATTTCAATCATAGCAAAGTTAGTGATGATTTTATGATTCGAATATGATCATTCACATTTAGATATATGAAATTCCAGAATTACACCAAATGCAAAATGATTTGCAAGTGTGCTACTCGAAAGAGCTGGAAAACCATACCAAGTGTAAGTTATTGTAGTTTTGTCAAAGTATTTATTTCTTAGCTTAACGAATTTACTATGAGTTATAGCTATTGAGTATTCATGATAATTTAATGGTTTTATTGTTATTGCAGCTTACACTAGCTGACAATGGTGCTTCTCTCTCTGTTTGGGCATGAGTGTGAATCAGTGTCAGTTTACTGATCCTCTTGTCACTGTGTAATAGTGATGCCAATACGTACTAATAAGTTTTTGTATGACCATTATCATTATGAAGATTGCTTTTACATTCAGTTATTAGTCAAAGTTAGGATTTTTTTCTTTCTTTTTTTCATTTCTATTGCTGATGTTTTGGTTTACTATTATTGTTGCAGCAATGTTGGCATATACATCATGTTTGTTGGGCACTCCTTTTGTATTTGGGCTAATTGAAAAAGAAGCTTGCTGCCACAACAGTTTATTACTTTGCAAATCAATTTGATGCAAGGGCATGTTCATAGTTAGGTGACAAAATGTGTGAAATGAATTGTTGTATAGGAATATCAAATTGTAGGAAGGCATATTCATAATTGAATCCTTCTAGCTTCAGTTGTGTATAGCAATAACATATGTACTACTAAAAACTTCAACTGTGTATAACAATAGCATAAGTTGGAAATAAATGAATAAAACATATATGAGTTAGAGTTAAGTATATGAGTTGCACACTTGTTCAAAGACATTGTCTATGCAAAACAAATAGCAGTATATGCATACACAAAAACAAATAGCAGTATATGCATACACCAAAATAGATAGCAGTATAGACCATGAGTGATGGGATAACAACTACTGTGAAACAAGGAAATCACAAAAAAAAAAACAGGAATAGACCATATGACCACATAAACCATATGATAATGTACAGCTGTAATAATGTAATAGATCAAAATTATTTCTCCTGAATGAGGTCTCTCATATGATAATGTAACAGAATCATTGTTTCTTCTCAATGAGTACATACATATGAATGAGACCAACAAAAATTCGTTGTTTCTAAGATCTATTCAGGGAAAAATCAAATATTGTGTACAGAGAGGCATTCACAGAGAACATCAGAAACTGATATCCTTATACATTATTCTGCAAAATAAACCAAGCAGTATGATATCAGTCAATACTTATCAAGAAAAAAAAAGGTTGATAAGTTCTAACAATAAAACATTAACTAATTAAACAAAAAAGTGTATTATCATAAATGTATTGAATTCACATGTAGATGAACAACTATCCTCATCCATACTAGTGGAACTTGAATCCCCATATTTGGTTACATGACTACATAAATAAGCAAGATTATAAAGATATATCAATCAAAAAATTCTGAAAACATAAATAGTAATATCAAACACAATTAAGTATAAATTCTTACTTTCCAAGAAGTGTTTGTCAATTTCTTTTGCATGTGACTGACCATATAGTCCATATCCATGACATTTTCTACCTTGACTCTCTTTTGTTTTAACTTTCCTTTCTTTTCCTTTCTTTAACCTTCTCCCACACCCTTTTGGTCTAATTTGATCTGGTTCATTAAAAACATGTTGAATAGTAGTAGTCCTAGTCTTTGCACTTTGTCCACTTTCATTACCAATATTCAGTGATTTAAAATTCTCTAAGAAAGCATCTAACGATTCCATTAAGAGCTAGTTGGCCTCATCACTAATGATTGCCTTATCAATTGCATATGCAGCATGCTGGAACAATTTAGTCATCCTTGCAAGTAACGCTTTGTTATCTTTTATCTCCACTCCATCAGAATCCAACACAAGACTCTGTCTTGCAGCATTAGTCCATCTCCTCAAGATGTACTGACCAGGTAGTTTATCAACATCTTGGAACTTAATCAAATATGAAAAAAATATGCCAACATGGGAGCCTGTTGTATGTTTTAATATAGTACTCGCAAGTGCACGAACCGCTTATAGAATAGAAGTGCAAGCACGAGGTCGTTCCCTCCAAGGATTGATTAGAACAACTTATTATGCCAATTATACTACACCTAATGAAATAACAATATGATTTTATGATGTTTGGATTGAAAACAGAAAATAAAGTAATAAAACTGAAATTAAAGACAAGAGAACAATGAAATTTCTAAGAGTTTAAGAACAGATTATAAAGATGCTAAAGCATTGAATCCACCACCTAATACGCCTACCCTTCTCTCTAGTTGATAGCAATTGAACTCCCTAGATTGCATGCTAAAGATTTCCGTACATAAGCCTTATTGATCCCGGACATATGCCAAAGTTCTTCTAAACAATGAATTCTAACTTATTGATCCCGTATAGAACTCAAGTAGTCAAACTATAATCTACTTCACGTTATGATCAGGTTCAAGTAAAACATGTTCAACTCCATTAATCACAAAAGAACTAGGAAATCATGTAAACAAGAATATCGACTATGATCAAGCACTTGTATTCTTAACTTACAACTCTCTAATCACAAGATTAAATAAATCCTTTGGAACCCTAGAAAACATCTACTCTCGATCAAGCCTCATGTTCTCCAACCAAATAACTAATAAACAAAACCCAAGTCTTATTGATCCCGAGCAAAGATTTTGAATAAAAGTTCTATTAAAACGGTGATTGAGAATTTAACATAGCAATCTATTGAATCAAAGCAATCAACTAAAGAAATAAGGTAATCATACTAGGGGCTTCATCTCAGCCCTAGCTAGAAGTTTAGAAATTCATAGATAAAGAAAACATGACTAGAAGTAACGATAGCATGGAAGAAACAATGGAAGAGATAGGAACTCGGGTTGAGCAATGGTGAAGCTCTGTTCTTCTTTCTCCTCTGCCAATATTGCTGCGTCTCTGTTCTCTGTTCTGCCGTCCCTCTTCCTCTGCCTCCCCTCTTTAACGTGCTTAGGGTTCTCTTTTATTCTTCTTGAAATCCCAATTGATTTGGGCTTTTCGGTCTCCTTGTCCAACATGGAATAGCTTTCTTCTCTCCAAATAATATAAGGTTATTATTGTCAATGCAAGAGTAACCTTCCAAATATGTTAGCCACGTTCAGCCCCTTTACTTGTAGTTTTAGGATTGATGGACTTGGACTTCACAAATTGGAATCATGAGAAAAAACACAAAATTCGTCAGAATCTGCTTCCACGCGCTGCGTTCACTCAAACCTTCATAACTTGCTCTAGAAAAATGCAAATTCACTTCCGCAAAATTCCTCAGAAAGCTAACATCCGTAGCTTTCCAATGATGTATGGCTAGCCTCCAGATTCCTTGTGAGCAGGTACAGTTTAATCTTCAAAGTTGATGCACAGCAGAGCAGTTTCTGGATCACTTAGCTCCAAATTGTCTTTTTTCTCCAACTTAACCTATAAAACATAAAAACCAAGTAAATGACTTACAATTGACATGAACTAAGCATATAATCATGTATCTAAGGGTATAAAAATGTATGAAATATGAATCTATCAAATACCCCCAAACTTAGATATTGCTAGTCCTCGAGCAAAACAAGAAAACTAAACACAAACCTAACGCCTTCCAAACATATCAGAGAACTATAATGCCCACACATATGGTCAATTAAGATTCAAACAGTCACAATATTAATTCACAACCTCACTTAAAAACTAATCCATTTTGATAACCATCATGCTCAAAATCTCATGTTTCAACTTGATTCCTCACAAGGGTGCACTCCAATCTTTTCACTCATGATTTTCTGACTTTTGCACACATCCTATGTACGTGAGAGAGATAATATGTACAAAACAAATAGCTCACGTAAATAACAAGAATGCTCTTTATAAATATAATTGTTCAATCAGATTTCACAAACGATACCAGACATTGACCAAATGAAACCCAAGCCATAGGCTCATCTCCACACACAAATCTCCAACAGACCAGCTGCCATCCCCAATGATCAAATAGGACTTTGTTTCAGGTTGTAATTGGGCCAAAGGGTGTAGGGTTTCCTGAAAGAAGGGATAAGGAAACACAAAGATCCTAAGGAAATTTAGTAGAGCACTACAACGATGTCTCCTTGAGGCATTGAACTTGAAATTTCATGAAGCAAGTAATCAGATTTTTCTTCTTCTTCTATGAGGCCAGATGTCACCGTTTTGGGCCTTTGCTTCATTCTAACCTTCCCAAGTACAACCAACAATGAATCAGATTCAAGGAAGCTAACTTTTTACATCTTTTAATTTTTTTTTCTTCCTTTTCTCTTTGGCTATGCATATTGTTTTTTTTTTTTTTTTCAACAGCCAACAACTTTATTTTTCCTCTTTTCCTTCCTTGAATCGATAAGTAGCTCCCCCAAACTTGCTTACAACAGTACCACCTTAACCACAATGAATCTCCAAATATATTATGCTCCACTAATTCCTTAGGATAGGGTAAAGATATATCTACACTAAGCTCAAGGTAAAGAATTTGTGGTTTAGAAATAAACGGCTCAATGTAGGCTCAAAGGGTTAATCTAAGGGTAGCACAACTTGTGTGCAACAATAGGACACAAGCTTATTTGGCTTTGACGGTTAATCCTAATGCCTATATCCTTTCAGAGGTTCCAGCATTTAACTGGCATAAAGCTTCGACAGGTGTGAAGACAAGTTCTAGCATTCTCTAGTTTCATTAAAGAGCTGTGGTCAATGACTAGTCAAGATAAAACGAAATGTGAAATCAACAAAACTTCATGTCAAGAAATAAGGATGATCTAAGCAATCACTCAGAAAAGAAAAGCACAAATAGACTCAATAATCTCACATAAGGTTCAAATCAAGTATTACTGCAAAACAAATCAAGCATGATAATCATAAAAATCCATTAGCAATTATTTAAGGTTACGGATTAACACATGCTTGTTCTCATCTCATGACCATATCATTCATGTAAAAGTTCTTACTCATCACAATGTTTGGAAGACTCCTAAGACACAACTGAAAATAAACCTAAAACTAAACTCTTTTATTATTATTATTAATTAATATTTTTTTTTTTGAATAAAAGAACTTAAAACAAACCTAGAAATCACACAAACAAAAACAAAACACGAAATCCCCACCCCCAAACTTAAATTGAGCATTGTCCGCAATGTGAAGAAAAATCAGCACAGAACAGGGATGGCAACACAGCTTGCAATCCCGAAAAGTTGCAGAACAGTACAGTAACGAAAATAAGGGGATAAAGCATGACCAAAACAACTAAAGTCGGAAAATAACAACAAAAATAGGAGAAAAGAGATAGGAAACGTCCCTGGAATGAAGGCAATAGATAGGAGCACATTAAGAAGCCTTTTGCCATGCTGAACACGCATCCATCTTCTTCCAAAGGTCGTCGGGTTGCCTCCCGGAAAGCGCTAAGTTTATTGTCTTCAGCCAGACCATATTAAGCTCATTGTTGTGGAGGATCATTGAGAGGAACACGTTGCTCATTGGTCTCAAAAGTAGTCTCCAAATAAGGCTTGAGACGTTGACCATTCACCTTGAATGTAGAGTTGTTCCTTAAGTTCTGAATTTCAACTGCTCCATGAGGAAACACCTTTGTAACCACAAAAGGACCCATCCACCTTGACTTCAACTTCCCTGGAAAGAGTCTAAGTCGAGAGTTATATAGCAACACCTTTTGATTTGGCTCGAAAGTCTTTTGACGAATGACTTTGTCATGAAACGTCTTGGTGCGCTCCTTGTAAATCTTGGCATTCTCATAGGACTCATTACTAATTTCCTCCATCTCATTCAGCTGCAATGCTCGTCTTGCACCAGCTGCCGTCATATCAAAATTGTAGTGCTTGATTGCCCAATAAGCTCGATGCTCCAACTCTACCGGAAGATGACAAGCCTTCCCAAAAACTAACCGATATGGCGACATGTCTATAGGGGTTTTGTAGGCTGTCCTATATGCCCAAAGAGCATCATTCAAACGTTGAGACCAATCCTTTCTATCCGGGCGAACCGTTTTCTCCAAAATATTCTTAATTTCCCGGTTCGAAATCTCAACTTGACCACTAGTTTGAGGGTGGTATGGTGTAGCCACTTTGTGAGTGATAGAATACTTCTTCATAAGTGCTGCAAATGGCTTGTTACAAAAGTGTGATCCACCATCACTAATAATAGCTCTTGGAGTACCAAAGCGAGCAAAAATATTATCTTTGAGAAAAGCAAGTACCACCTTGTGATCATTAGTCTTGCAAGCAACTGCCTCAACCCATTTAGATACATAATCTACTGCCACCAAGATGTAGAGATTGCCAGAAGATTGAGGAAAAGGTCCCATGAAGTCTATGCCCCATACATCAAATAATTCAACCACCAAAATATTATTCAAAAGCATCATGTCACGTTTAGAGATATTACCCATTCGTTGGCAGCGATCACATGAAGAGCAAAAGGCAAAAGCATCTTTGAATAAGGTTGGCCAATAGAAACCACATTGAAGAACTTTAGCTGCTGTTTTCTTGGCCCCAAAATGTCCTCCACAAGCATAACTATGACAAAATCGAAGAATGCTTTCAAATTCACTTTCAGGCACACATCTTCTAATCAACTGATCCGGACAATGCTTGAATAGATATGGTTCATCCCAAATATAATGCTTCACTTGAGAAAGAAATTTTTGCCTTTCTTGCTTGCTCCAATGCTCTGGAATTTGCTTAGTAACAATAAAGTTCACAATATGAGCAAACCAAGGAGGAGAGTCACGTACCATAAACAATTGCTCATCTGGAAAATTTTCATTCAAGGGAAGGCTGCCCACTTCATCTTCTTCATGCACCATTCTACTCAAGTGGTCTGCCACCACATTCTCACTTCCTCTTTTATCTTTAATCTCCAAATCAAATTCTTGAAGTAAGAGTACCCAACGGATCAGCCTTGGCTTTGCATCTTTCTTGGCAAGTAAATACTTAAGGGCAGCATGATCGGTGTAAACAATGACCTTGGAACCAATCAAATACGATCTGAACTTGTCTAGAGCAAACACAACCGCAAGCAATTCTTTCTCTGTGGTGGAATAATTGAGCTGAGCATCATTCAATGTCTTTGAAGCATAATAAATAGCATGAGGAAGCCGCTCTATACGCTGCCCCAAAACAGCACCCACCGCATAATCTGATGCATCACACATTAATTCAAACGATAAGTTCCAATCCGGAGGCTTAATAATAGGAGCTGAAGTGAGGAGTGCCTTGAGCGTGTTGAATGCCTCAAGACATGCTTCATCAAAGATAAATTCTGCATCCTTTGCTAATAAATTGCTCAATGGCCCTGCAATCTTGCTAAAATCCTTTATGAACCGCCGATAAAACCCGGCATGACCAAGGAAAGAACGCACTCCCTTAACTGTTGTTAGTGGAGGAAGATTGGTAATCAAATCCACTTTTGCTTTGTCAACTTCAATACCTTTACGTGAAACAACATGGCCCAACACAATTCCTTGCTTGACCATAAAATGGCACTTCTCCCAGTTAAGCACAAGGTTGGTCTCTTGACATCTTTTGAGCACTAGAGATAAATGCAGCAAACAATCATCAAAAGAGGAACCAAAAACAGAAAAATCATCCATAAATACCTCAATAAATCTCTCCACCATGTCTGAAAAGATACTCATCATACACCTCTGGAAGGTAGCTGGTGCATTGCATAAACCAAAAGGCATTCTCCGGTAGGCAAAAGTACCAAAAGGGCAAGTAAATGTAGTCTTCTCTTGGTCCTCCGGTGTAATAGGAATTTGATTGTACCCCGAATAACCATCAAGAAAACAATAATAGTTGTGACCGGCTAATCGCTCAAGCATCTGATCAATAAAAAGCAATGGGAAGTGATCCTTGCGTGTGGCACTATTGAGCTTCCGGTAATCAATACAAACTCTCCAACCCGTAGTGACCCTTGTAGGCACCAACTCATCTTTGTCATTCTTCACAACGGTGATTCCTGACTTCTTAGGCACCACTTGAACTGGACTCACCCATTCACTATCAGAAATTGGATATATAACTCCAACATCAAGAAGTTTCAAAATTTCAGCACGCACAACTTCTTTCATTGGTGGATTCAAACGTCTTTGTGCATCACGTGTTGGCTTCACATTGTCTTCAAGATGGATGTGGTGCATACACATTGTAGGACTAATACCTTTAATATCTGCAATGGACCACCCAATGGCTGTTTTGTGATCTTGGAGAACCTGCAACAGCTTCTTTTCATCCTCTTCGCAAAGGTCTGGGGCAATAATCACCGGTAGTGTCTCACTATCACCCAAAAATACATACTTCAAATGTTGGGGTAGCGGTTTGAGCTCTAGCTTTGGTGCTTGCTGAATAGAAGGCACAACTTTGTTTGTAGACAGAGGTAAAGGCTCAAATCGGTTCCACTTCCTTGGTTCAAGAATCGGTGCATCATTAAGAAGCTTTTCCAACTCATCAACTTCTTTCTTGGCATCAAAATCCATTAGCGCTTGTGTTAAGCATACCTCAAGAGGATCTTTGTAAGAATTCAAAACAGAAGCTTCATGAGTAATAGGAGAAAAGGACTCAACCATAAAGCATTTACCATCATCTGAAGGGCGTCGACTAGCTTCAAAGACTTTATACTCCACGGACATGTCACCAACTGTCATTGATAAACTGCCATCCTTCACTCTTATCACCGTATCAGCGGTAGCCATGAATGCACGTCCCAAGATAATAGGCACTTCTGCTCTATCAAAAGCATCTGGTTCAATTTCAAGAATGACAAAGTCTGCAGGCAATATGAACTTATCCACCTTCACCAACACATCTTCCACAATTCCTTTCGGTCGCTTGACTGATCGGTCTGCAAATTGCAAAGTCATGGATGTAGGTTGCAAGTCACCAAGCTTTAATTTCAGAAACAATGAGTATGGCATCAAGTTGACACTAGCACCCAAATCCATCAAAGCACGCTCAAAGTGATGATCACCAATGGTGCAAGGTATTGTAAAGCTTCCTGGGTCCTTCAACTTTGGAGGGAGTCTCCTTTGAATCACTGCACTAACCTCTTCTGACAACAACACCTTCTCATGATCTTTGAATCTCCTTTTGTTAGTGCATAAATCCTTCAAAAACTTTGCATAAGCTGGAATTTGTTGAATAGCATCAAGCAAAGGAATATTGATCTGCACCTTGCGAAATAATTCCATAATCTCAGACAAGTGACTATCTTTCTTTGGCTTCTTGAGCAACTCTGGATATGGAGGTTTAGGAACAAATTGAGACTCTGTAAATGGCTTCAAAGTCGTCACTGGACTGCTGGAAGTTGCTAGTTTCGAATCAGTCTTTCTGCCCGGGATGGAAACAGTCTTTTCAATCCTGGTTTCGAAGCTCTTCTCTGCTGAATCAGTAGCTACGGGGATAGCAGCAGTATCATCAATCCCTGTTTCGAACTCTTCTTGCTGCTCTTCTTCTTGAATATCTTTTGAACCACGAACATTGGTATCAACTTTTTTTCCACTCCTCAACGTGATCACAGCTTTCATAGTCTCATGCTTCTCAAATTGACCCCTCGGATTAACAAGAGGTTGGCTAGGGAAACGCCCTTGTTCTCTCTCATTCAAAGCATTGGCAATCTGTCCAACTTGAACTTCCAACTTAGAAATAGCTTGAGATTGAACTTGCTGCTCTTTCTTGGTCTCTTGAATAGCATGAAGCATCTGAGCATTGGACTTTTGAAATTCTAGCTGATTTTGTGCAAGTTGCTGCATAGTTTCTTCAAGAGATGGTTTTCTTTGTTCACTTGGCCCTTGATAATTCTGAATAGGAAGATTATTTCTTGGCATCTGCACATGGTTGTTGTTATAAGAAAGATTCGGATGTGGCCTCCAACCCGAATTATAGTTATTGCTAGAGAAATTATTCATTGGCCTTCCATAGTTATTCACCATGTTGACTTCCTCATCACCATGAAGTTCTGGACAAGCTTATGTGGTATGTGAAAAACTTGAGCACAAGGCACATGTCTCCTTTGACGCCTTATTTAATAGCGGAGTGAGGCTCTTCATCTGTCTTGCCAAAGCTGCAACTTGCTCTTCTAGCTTGGTATTTGCACTAACCTCGTAAAGACCTCCTCTTTTAGGACCTGATGCATAAGGCTCATACTGTTGCGAATTCTCACTTATAGTCTCAAAAGCTTGAATTGCTGCTTCTGCTGTCTGTCCCATTAAGCTTCCACCAACTGTAGCATCCACCATACTTCTGTTTTGAGAGTTCAAACCTCTATAGAAAAATTGAGCCTTCTGAGGTTTAGTAAATCCATGGTGAGGACACCTCACAAACAAATCCTTGTAACGCTCCCAACCCTCATAAAAAGGTTCTCCATCAGGTTGACGGAAATTAAAAATTTCTGTTTGGAGAGCATTGGTCTTTGTAGCAGGGAAGAATTTCAACAAGAACTTCTTAAGCAAATCCTCCCAAGTATTGATGGTATTAGGAGGAAGAGAACTCAGCCACTTTCTTGCCTTGTCTTTCAAAGAGAATGGAAAAAGCCTCAAACGAATCTGCTCATCTGATATCCCATACTTGAAAGTTCCACATATGTCTTTAAATTCCTCCACATGGAGATAAGGATCTTCATTTGTCTTCCCGTAAAAATTAGGTAGGCTCTGGATTGTTGCTGGTCTAATCTCAAAACGCACCCCATCAGGAATAGGAGCCACAACGATGCAAGATGATGTTGTGAGTGCAGTAGGAGCAGTGAACTCCTTCAATGCTTTCGTCTCCTCATCTGCCATTGCACCTTGAACTTGAGCTTGAGCTCGCCCTTGCCTCAATAGTCTTCTACGAGTTCGTTCAATCTCTGGATCGTAGACAATGAGCTCTAAATTATGAGATCGACGACCTTGCATAAACCAAATTCAAACCTATAAGAAAGACAAACCAACAAAATCAGAAAAATAAAAATAAAAAGAAAACAGAAAATAAACAAAAATTAAGTATTATACAACTGACAAATCAAATTGAATTAACACAATCCCCGGCAACGGCGCCAAAAACTTGTTGTATGTTTTAATATAGTACTCGCAAGTGCACGAACCGCTTATAGAATAGAAGTGCAAGCACGAGGTCGTTCCCTCCAAGGATTGATTAGAACAACTTATTATGCCAATTATACTACACCTAATGAAATAACAATATGATTTTATGATGTTTGGATTGAAAACAGAAAATAAAGTAATAAAACTGAAATTAAAGACAAGAGAACAATGAAATTTCTAAGAGTTTAAGAACAGATTATAAAGATGCTAAAGCATTGAATCCACCACCTAATACGCCTACCCTTCTCTCTAGTTGATAGCAATTGAACTCCCTAGATTGCATGCTAAAGATTTCCGTACATAAGCCTTATTGATCCCGGACATATGCCAAAGTTCTTCTAAACAATGAATTCTAACTTATTGATCCCGTATAGAACTCAAGTAGTCAAACTATAATCTACTTCACGTTATGATCAGGTTCAAGTAAAACATGTTCAACTCCATTAATCACAAAAGAACTAGGAAATCATGTAAACAAGAATATCGACTATGATCAAGCACTTGTATTCTTAACTTACAACTCTCTAATCACAAGATTAAATAAATCCTTTGGAACCCTAGAAAACATCTACTCTCGATCAAGCCTCATGTTCTCCAACCAAATAACTAATAAACAAAACCCAAGTCTTATTGATCCCGAGCAAAGATTTTGAATAAAAGTTCTATTAAAACGGTGATTGAGAATTTAACATAGCAATCTATTGAATCAAAGCAATCAACTAAAGAAATAAGGTAATCATACTAGGGGCTTCATCTCAGCCCTAGCTAGAAGTTTAGAAATTCATAGATAAAGAAAACATGACTAGAAGTAACGATAGCATGGAAGAAACAATGGAAGAGATAGGAACTCGGGTTGAGCAATGGTGAAGCTCTGTTCTTCTTTCTCCTCTGCCAATATTGCTGCGTCTCTGTTCTCTGTTCTGCCGTCCCTCTTCCTCTGCCTCCCCTCTTTAACGTGCTTAGGGTTCTCTTTTATTCTTCTTGAAATCCCAATTGATTTGGGCTTTTCGGTCTCCTTGTCCAACATGGAATAGCTTTCTTCTCTCCAAATAATATAAGGTTATTATTGTCAATGCAAGAGTAACCTTCCAAATATGTTAGCCACGTTCAGCCCCTTTACTTGTAGTTTTAGGATTGATGGACTTGGACTTCACAAATTGGAATCATGAGAAAAAACACAAAATTCGTCAGAATCTGCTTCCACGCGCTGCGTTCACTCAAACCTTCATAACTTGCTCTAGAAAAATGAAAATTCACTTCCGCAAAATTCCTCAGAAAGCTAACATCCGTAGCTTTCCAATGATGTATGGCTCGCCTCCAGATTCCTTGTGAGCAGGTACAGTTTAATCTTCAAAGTTGATGCACAGCAGAGCAGTTTCTGGATCACTTAGCTCCAAATTGTCTTTTTTCTCCAACTTAACCTATAAAACATAAAAACCAAGTAAATGACTTACAATTGACATGAACTAAGCATATAATCATGTATCTAAGGGTATAAAAATGTATGAAATATGAATCTATCAAATACCCCCAAACTTAGATATTGCTAGTCCTCGAGCAAAACAAGAAAACTAAACACAAACCTAACGCCTTCCAAACATATCAGAGAACTATAATGCCCACACATATGGTCAATTAAGATTCAAACAGTCACAATATTAATTCACAACCTCACTTAAAAACTAATCCATTTTGATAACCATCATGCTCAAAATCTCATGTTTCAACTTGATTCCTCACAAGGGTGCACTCCAATCTTTTCACTCATGATTTTCTGACTTTTGCACACATCCTATGTACGTGAGAGAGATAATATGTACAAAACAAATAGCTCACGTAAATAACAAGAATGCTCTTTATAAATATAATTGTTCAATCAGATTTCACAAACGATACCAGACATTGACCAAATGAAACCCAAGCCATAGGCTCATCTCCACACACAAATCTCCAACAGACCAGCTGCCATCCCCAATGATCAAATAGGACTTTGTTTCAGGTTGTAATTGGGCCAAAGGGTGTAGGGTTTCCTGAAAGAAGGGATAAGGAAACACAAAGATCCTAAGGAAATTTAGTAGAGCACTACAACGATGTCTCCTTGAGGCATTGAACTTGAAATTTCATGAAGCAAGTAATCAGATTTTTCTTCTTCTTCTATGAGGCCAGATGTCACCGTTTTGGGCCTTTGCTTCATTCTAACCTTCCCAAGTACAACCAACAATGAATCAGATTCAAGGAAGCTAACTTTTTACATCTTTTAATTTTTTTTTCTTCCTTTTCTCTTTGGCTATGCATATTGTTTTTTTTTTTTTTTTCAACAGCCAACAACTTTATTTTTCCTCTTTTCCTTCCTTGAATCGATAAGTAGCTCCCCCAAACTTGCTTACAACAGTACCACCTTAACCACAATGAATCTCCAAATATATTATGCTCCACTAATTCCTTAGGATAGGGTAAAGATATATCTACACTAAGCTCAAGGTAAAGAATTTGTGGTTTAGAAATAAACGGCTCAATGTAGGCTCAAAGGGTTAATCTAAGGGTAGCACAACTTGTGTGCAACAATAGGACACAAGCTTATTTGGCTTTGACGGTTAATCCTAATGCCTATATCCTTTCAGAGGTTCCAGCATTTAACTGGCATAAAGCTTCGACAGGTGTGAAGACAAGTTCTAGCATTCTCTAGTTTCATTAAAGAGCTGTGGTCAATGACTAGTCAAGATAAAACGAAATGTGAAATCAACAAAACTTCATGTCAAGAAATAAGGATGATCTAAGCAATCACTCAGAAAAGAAAAGCACAAATAGACTCAATAATCTCACATAAGGTTCAAATCAAGTATTACTGCAAAACAAATCAAGCATGATAATCATAAAAATCCATTAGCAATTATTTAAGGTTACGGATTAACACATGCTTGTTCTCATCTCATGACCATATCATTCATGTAAAAGTTCTTACTCATCACAATGTTTGGAAGACTCCTAAGACACAACTGAAAATAAACCTAAAACTAAACTCTTTTATTATTATTATTAATTAATATTTTTTTTTTTGAATAAAAGAACTTAAAACAAACCTAGAAATCACACAAACAAAAACAAAACACGAAATCCCCACCCCCAAACTTAAATTGAGCATTGTCCGCAATGTGAAGAAAAATCAGCACAGAACAGGGATGGCAACACAGCTTGCAATCCCGAAAAGTTGCAGAACAGTACAGTAACGAAAATAAGGGGATAAAGCATGACCAAAACAACTAAAGTCGGAAAATAACAACAAAAATAGGAGAAAAGAGATAGGAAACGTCCCTGGAATGAAGGCAATAGATAGGAGCACATTAAGAAGCCTTTTGCCATGCTGAACACGCATCCATCTTCTTCCAAAGGTCGTCGGGTTGCCTCCCGGAAAGCGCTAAGTTTATTGTCTTCAGCCAGACCATATTAAGCTCATTGTTGTGGAGGATCATTGAGAGGAACACGTTGCTCATTGGTCTCAAAAGTAGTCTCCAAATAAGGCTTGAGACGTTGACCATTCACCTTGAATGTAGAGTTGTTCCTTAAGTTCTGAATTTCAACTGCTCCATGAGGAAACACCTTTGTAACCACAAAAGGACCCATCCACCTTGACTTCAACTTCCCTGGAAAGAGTCTAAGTCGAGAGTTATATAGCAACACCTTTTGATTTGGCTCGAAAGTCTTTTGACGAATGACTTTGTCATGAAACGTCTTGGTGCGCTCCTTGTAAATCTTGGCATTCTCATAGGACTCATTACTAATTTCCTCCATCTCATTCAGCTGCAATGCTCGTCTTGCACCAGCTGCCGTCATATCAAAATTGTAGTGCTTGATTGCCCAATAAGCTCGATGCTCCAACTCTACCGGAAGATGACAAGCCTTCCCAAAAACTAACCGATATGGCGACATGTCTATAGGGGTTTTGTAGGCTGTCCTATATGCCCAAAGAGCATCATTCAAACGTTGAGACCAATCCTTTCTATCCGGGCGAACCGTTTTCTCCAAAATATTCTTAATTTCCCGGTTCGAAATCTCAACTTGACCACTAGTTTGAGGGTGGTATGGTGTAGCCACTTTGTGAGTGATAGAATACTTCTTCATAAGTGCTGCAAATGGCTTGTTACAAAAGTGTGATCCACCATCACTAATAATAGCTCTTGGAGTACCAAAGCGAGCAAAAATATTATCTTTGAGAAAAGCAAGTACCACCTTGTGATCATTAGTCTTGCAAGCAACTGCCTCAACCCATTTAGATACATAATCTACTGCCACCAAGATGTAGAGATTGCCAGAAGATTGAGGAAAAGGTCCCATGAAGTCTATGCCCCATACATCAAATAATTCAACCACCAAAATATTATTCAAAAGCATCATGTCACGTTTAGAGATATTACCCATTCGTTGGCAGCGATCACATGAAGAGCAAAAGGCAAAAGCATCTTTGAATAAGGTTGGCCAATAGAAACCACATTGAAGAACTTTAGCTGCTGTTTTCTTGGCCCCAAAATGTCCTCCACAAGCATAACTATGACAAAATCGAAGAATGCTTTCAAATTCACTTTCAGGCACACATCTTCTAATCAACTGATCCGGACAATGCTTGAATAGATATGGTTCATCCCAAATATAATGCTTCACTTGAGAAAGAAATTTTTGCCTTTCTTGCTTGCTCCAATGCTCTGGAATTTGCTTAGTAACAATAAAGTTCACAATATGAGCAAACCAAGGAGGAGAGTCACGTACCATAAACAATTGCTCATCTGGAAAATTTTCATTCAAGGGAAGGCTGCCCACTTCATCTTCTTCATGCACCATTCTACTCAAGTGGTCTGCCACCACATTCTCACTTCCTCTTTTATCTTTAATCTCCAAATCAAATTCTTGAAGTAAGAGTACCCAACGGATCAGCCTTGGCTTTGCATCTTTCTTGGCAAGTAAATACTTAAGGGCAGCATGATCGGTGTAAACAATGACCTTGGAACCAATCAAATACGATCTGAACTTGTCTAGAGCAAACACAACCGCAAGCAATTCTTTCTCTGTGGTGGAATAATTGAGCTGAGCATCATTCAATGTCTTTGAAGCATAATAAATAGCATGAGGAAGCCGCTCTATACGCTGCCCCAAAACAGCACCCACCGCATAATCTGATGCATCACACATTAATTCAAACGATAAGTTCCAATCCGGAGGCTTAATAATAGGAGCTGAAGTGAGGAGTGCCTTGAGCGTGTTGAATGCCTCAAGACATGCTTCATCAAAGATAAATTCTGCATCCTTTGCTAATAAATTGCTCAATGGCCCTGCAATCTTGCTAAAATCCTTTATGAACCGCCGATAAAACCCGGCATGACCAAGGAAAGAACGCACTCCCTTAACTGTTGTTAGTGGAGGAAGATTGGTAATCAAATCCACTTTTGCTTTGTCAACTTCAATACCTTTACGTGAAACAACATGGCCCAACACAATTCCTTGCTTGACCATAAAATGGCACTTCTCCCAGTTAAGCACAAGGTTGGTCTCTTGACATCTTTTGAGCACTAGAGATAAATGCAGCAAACAATCATCAAAAGAGGAACCAAAAACAGAAAAATCATCCATAAATACCTCAATAAATCTCTCCACCATGTCTGAAAAGATACTCATCATACACCTCTGGAAGGTAGCTGGTGCATTGCATAAACCAAAAGGCATTCTCCGGTAGGCAAAAGTACCAAAAGGGCAAGTAAATGTAGTCTTCTCTTGGTCCTCCGGTGTAATAGGAATTTGATTGTACCCCGAATAACCATCAAGAAAACAATAATAGTTGTGACCGGCTAATCGCTCAAGCATCTGATCAATAAAAAGCAATGGGAAGTGATCCTTGCGTGTGGCACTATTGAGCTTCCGGTAATCAATACAAACTCTCCAACCCGTAGTGACCCTTGTAGGCACCAACTCATCTTTGTCATTCTTCACAACGGTGATTCCTGACTTCTTAGGCACCACTTGAACTGGACTCACCCATTCACTATCAGAAATTGGATATATAACTCCAACATCAAGAAGTTTCAAAATTTCAGCACGCACAACTTCTTTCATTGGTGGATTCAAACGTCTTTGTGCATCACGTGTTGGCTTCACATTGTCTTCAAGATGGATGTGGTGCATACACATTGTAGGACTAATACCTTTAATATCTGCAATGGACCACCCAATGGCTGTTTTGTGATCTTGGAGAACCTGCAACAGCTTCTTTTCATCCTCTTCGCAAAGGTCTGGGGCAATAATCACCGGTAGTGTCTCACTATCACCCAAAAATACATACTTCAAATGTTGGGGTAGCGGTTTGAGCTCTAGCTTTGGTGCTTGCTGAATAGAAGGCACAACTTTGTTTGTAGACAGAGGTAAAGGCTCAAATCGGTTCCACTTCCTTGGTTCAAGAATCGGTGCATCATTAAGAAGCTTTTCCAACTCATCAACTTCTTTCTTGGCATCAAAATCCATTAGCGCTTGTGTTAAGCATACCTCAAGAGGATCTTTGTAAGAATTCAAAACAGAAGCTTCATGAGTAATAGGAGAAAAGGACTCAACCATAAAGCATTTACCATCATCTGAAGGGCGTCGACTAGCTTCAAAGACTTTATACTCCACGGACATGTCACCAACTGTCATTGATAAACTGCCATCCTTCACTCTTATCACCGTATCAGCGGTAGCCATGAATGCACGTCCCAAGATAATAGGCACTTCTGCTCTATCAAAAGCATCTGGTTCAATTTCAAGAATGACAAAGTCTGCAGGCAATATGAACTTATCCACCTTCACCAACACATCTTCCACAATTCCTTTCGGTCGCTTGACTGATCGGTCTGCAAATTGCAAAGTCATGGATGTAGGTTGCAAGTCACCAAGCTTTAATTTCAGAAACAATGAGTATGGCATCAAGTTGACACTAGCACCCAAATCCATCAAAGCACGCTCAAAGTGATGATCACCAATGGTGCAAGGTATTGTAAAGCTTCCTGGGTCCTTCAACTTTGGAGGGAGTCTCCTTTGAATCACTGCACTAACCTCTTCTGACAACAACACCTTCTCATGATCTTTGAATCTCCTTTTGTTAGTGCATAAATCCTTCAAAAACTTTGCATAAGCTGGAATTTGTTGAATAGCATCAAGCAAAGGAATATTGATCTGCACCTTGCGAAATAATTCCATAATCTCAGACAAGTGACTATCTTTCTTTGGCTTCTTGAGCAACTCTGGATATGGAGGTTTAGGAACAAATTGAGACTCTGTAAATGGCTTCAAAGTCGTCACTGGACTGCTGGAAGTTGCTAGTTTCGAATCAGTCTTTCTGCCCGGGATGGAAACAGTCTTTTCAATCCTGGTTTCGAAGCTCTTCTCTGCTGAATCAGTAGCTACGGGGATAGCAGCAGTATCATCAATCCCTGTTTCGAACTCTTCTTGCTGCTCTTCTTCTTGAATATCTTTTGAACCACGAACATTGGTATCAACTTTTTTTCCACTCCTCAACGTGATCACAGCTTTCATAGTCTCATGCTTCTCAAATTGACCCCTCGGATTAACAAGAGGTTGGCTAGGGAAACGCCCTTGTTCTCTCTCATTCAAAGCATTGGCAATCTGTCCAACTTGAACTTCCAACTTAGAAATAGCTTGAGATTGAACTTGCTGCTCTTTCTTGGTCTCTTGAATAGCATGAAGCATCTGAGCATTGGACTTTTGAAATTCTAGCTGATTTTGTGCAAGTTGCTGCATAGTTTCTTCAAGAGATGGTTTTCTTTGTTCACTTGGCCCTTGATAATTCTGAATAGGAAGATTATTTCTTGGCATCTGCACATGGTTGTTGTTATAAGAAAGATTCGGATGTGGCCTCCAACCCGAATTATAGTTATTGCTAGAGAAATTATTCATTGGCCTTCCATAGTTATTCACCATGTTGACTTCCTCATCACCATGAAGTTCTGGACAAGCTTATGTGGTATGTGAAAAACTTGAGCACAAGGCACATGTCTCCTTTGACGCCTTATTTAATAGCGGAGTGAGGCTCTTCATCTGTCTTGCCAAAGCTGCAACTTGCTCTTCTAGCTTGGTATTTGCACTAACCTCGTAAAGACCTCCTCTTTTAGGACCTGATGCATAAGGCTCATACTGTTGCGAATTCTCACTTATAGTCTCAAAAGCTTGAATTGCTGCTTCTGCTGTCTGTCCCATTAAGCTTCCACCAACTGTAGCATCCACCATACTTCTGTTTTGAGAGTTCAAACCTCTATAGAAAAATTGAGCCTTCTGAGGTTTAGTAAATCCATGGTGAGGACACCTCACAAACAAATCCTTGTAACGCTCCCAACCCTCATAAAAAGGTTCTCCATCAGGTTGACGGAAATTAAAAATTTCTGTTTGGAGAGCATTGGTCTTTGTAGCAGGGAAGAATTTCAACAAGAACTTCTTAAGCAAATCCTCCCAAGTATTGATGGTATTAGGAGGAAGAGAACTCAGCCACTTTCTTGCCTTGTCTTTCAAAGAGAATGGAAAAAGCCTCAAACGAATCTGCTCATCTGATATCCCATACTTGAAAGTTCCACATATGTCTTTAAATTCCTCCACATGGAGATAAGGATCTTCATTTGTCTTCCCGTAAAAATTAGGTAGGCTCTGGATTGTTGCTGGTCTAATCTCAAAACGCACCCCATCAGGAATAGGAGCCACAACGATGCAAGATGATGTTGTGAGTGCAGTAGGAGCAGTGAACTCCTTCAATGCTTTCGTCTCCTCATCTGCCATTGCACCTTGAACTTGAGCTTGAGCTCGCCCTTGCCTCAATAGTCTTCTACGAGTTCGTTCAATCTCTGGATCGTAGACAATGAGCTCTAAATTATGAGATCGACGACCTTGCATAAACCAAATTCAAACCTATAAGAAAGACAAACCAACAAAATCAGAAAAATAAAAATAAAAAGAAAACAGAAAATAAACAAAAATTAAGTATTATACAACTGACAAATCAAATTGAATTAACACAATCCCCGGCAACGGCGCCAAAAACTTGTTGTATGTTTTAATATAGTACTCGCAAGTGCACGAACCGCTTATAGAATAGAAGTGCAAGCACGAGGTCGTTCCCTCCAAGGATTGATTAGAACAACTTATTATGCCAATTATACTACACCTAATGAAATAACAATATGATTTTATGATGTTTGGATTGAAAACAGAAAATAAAGTAATAAAACTGAAATTAAAGACAAGAGAACAATGAAATTTCTAAGAGTTTAAGAACAGATTATAAAGATGCTAAAGCATTGAATCCACCACCTAATACGCCTACCCTTCTCTCTAGTTGATAGCAATTGAACTCCCTAGATTGCATGCTAAAGATTTCCGTACATAAGCCTTATTGATCCCGGACATATGCCAAAGTTCTTCTAAACAATGAATTCTAACTTATTGATCCCGTATAGAACTCAAGTAGTCAAACTATAATCTACTTCACGTTATGATCAGGTTCAAGTAAAACATGTTCAACTCCATTAATCACAAAAGAACTAGGAAATCATGTAAACAAGAATATCGACTATGATCAAGCACTTGTATTCTTAACTTACAACTCTCTAATCACAAGATTAAATAAATCCTTTGGAACCCTAGAAAACATCTACTCTCGATCAAGCCTCATGTTCTCCAACCAAATAACTAATAAACAAAACCCAAGTCTTATTGATCCCGAGCAAAGATTTTGAATAAAAGTTCTATTAAAACGGTGATTGAGAATTTAACATAGCAATCTATTGAATCAAAGCAATCAACTAAAGAAATAAGGTAATCATACTAGGGGCTTCATCTCAGCCCTAGCTAGAAGTTTAGAAATTCATAGATAAAGAAAACATGACTAGAAGTAACGATAGCATGGAAGAAACAATGGAAGAGATAGGAACTCGGGTTGAGCAATGGTGAAGCTCTGTTCTTCTTTCTCCTCTGCCAATATTGCTGCGTCTCTGTTCTCTGTTCTGCCGTCCCTCTTCCTCTGCCTCCCCTCTTTAACGTGCTTAGGGTTCTCTTTTATTCTTCTTGAAATCCCAATTGATTTGGGCTTTTCGGTCTCCTTGTCCAACATGGAATAGCTTTCTTCTCTCCAAATAATATAAGGTTATTATTGTCAATGCAAGAGTAACCTTCCAAATATGTTAGCCACGTTCAGCCCCTTTACTTGTAGTTTTAGGATTGATGGACTTGGACTTCACAAATTGGAATCATGAGAAAAAACACAAAATTCGTCAGAATCTGCTTCCACGCGCTGCGTTCACTCAAACCTTCATAACTTGCTCTAGAAAAATGCAAATTCACTTCCGCAAAATTCCTCAGAAAGCTAACATCCGTAGCTTTCCAATGATGTATGGCTCGCCTCCAGATTCCTTGTGAGCAGGTACAGTTTAATCTTCAAATTTGATGCACAGCAGAGCAGTTTCTGGATCACTTAGCTCCAAATTGTCTTTTTTCTCCAACTTAACCTATAAAACATAAAAACCAAGTAAATGACTTACAATTGACATGAACTAAGCATATAATCATGTATCTAAGGGTATAAAAATGTATGAAATATGAATCTATCAGAGCCATTCACTCTCATACTTCCTACAACTGCATAATGCAAAATCAGACTCTTTTTCGTAAGTTAGTTCACGAGACTTACAAGTATCAATGCTTTTTCTCATGACCTTAAACACGTAATGAGTCTCATTTTCTCTCATAAGTTCTAGTTTGAAGCTTTCTTTCAATTGTTCTTGAACTTCATAAAAGTACTTGCATGTATAAACCTTGGTCATATGATCTTCTATTTCAAGGGACATGACAATTTTTGGCTTCTCTTCAATGTTAATATGATCATCCTCTAATTCATAGCGGCATTGCTGAAGAAGTCCCCTCTTAAACTGAACCATAAATTCCACCAATGAATTCCATTGAGAAACATAATTCTTGAAGAAAGAATGTCGACTCTTTGCTCTTTGATTACTTGACAATCCAGCTGAAAAACAATGATTTACATGTGCTGGTATCCACGATGAACGAATTTCATATATCGACTCAAGCCACTTGTTATCACTCAACCCATTATTCTCAATAATTTCAATCCATCTTGAGTCAAACTCATCTGCACTACATAAATTTCATATGCAACTATGAAATGTCTGTGTGAGTGCTTCTGAAATGGCTTTCGTCATAGCAGGATCTTGGTCAGTTATCATCATTTTGGGGTCATTTTTTGGGGAATTTACAGGCATAACATTTAGAATTTCCTTGAATAACCAAACAAAAGAATCAGCTGTCTCGTCATTCAAGAATGCACAAAAAAGATAATATTCTGCCCATGATTATTAATACCAGTGAATGGTGCAAAAATCATTCCATACCTATTTATGTTGTATGTAGTATCAAAAATAACCACATCCCCATAAAAGCTGTAAGCTCCTCTTTAATTTGAGTCAGCCCAAAAACATCGTGTTACTTTGTTTTCCTCATCTGACTCCATTTTGTATACAAAAGAAGAATCTTTTTCTTTTTCGTTCTAGAAATGCATGTACAATAGATCTCCAGCATGCCCTTTCTTCTCTTCAAGACAAGTTCTTCCATAATTATAAAGATCACGCTGCGTACAACCAATATTTTCAATGCCACATGCTTGAACACCAAAGAATTCAAACCGTTTATGAGTCTTCACATTTACCAAGCTTAACTGGTCAGATAGAGTTTTGTTAAGATTTGAAACACCACGATGAGACTTCAGAAACGGTACTCTAGCTGGGCTTGTCAATGGGTGGTTGTGACATTCAACAAATATAGAGAATGCATATCCTCCGGACCTTCTCACAGTTGCAATTTTCGCTTTGCAATTCTCGCTTTGCAACCTACTTTTGGTAATCATCTCTTACGCTTTTCTCCCTAAACTTGGAATTTCCTTGCTTATAACAGACATACTCCTTCCTCATAAGTGTGGTGTTATCCTTGTTTATCGCACTAGTATGACTTCTAATACTAAACCCTGCCTCCTTTTCATATCTATTGTAGAAATTAGCAACTTCATCAATTGTTCCAAACTCTTGTTGTAATTTAGAAACCAACACAGACTTTACTTGAGGAATATAAACTTGATCATTATCATCTGACTCCATTTAACTGAAACTAAAAACCACACAAACATTCAAAGTACTTTTGTAAATAACCAATGCCAATGAAAAGAAAAGAGAACAAATTTAGCCAATGTTTATCAAAAAACAATAGTGAATGTAGTGAATATGTATTCATCGCTACTTGTAATATAAGAGAATCAATTAATAACTTCAATAAAGCAATAAAAAAGAAATCCAGAAACATGAAGAAAAATCCCAAATATGGTAAAACCCTAGATTTTGTAATTGAAAATCACACATATATATAAAAAGAAATCCATAATCCATACCGATCTATGTGAGTTTATATGGTTCCAAATCTCCAACTTTTGGCACGAAATCTCTAAGGGCTAGCTGTATGTACCACATATTTGTAATATTGAAAGAGAAAGAAAGAAAACGAAAGATTCGATGGCGACTCGTGCAACCTAGCTAATACGAGTTTAATCATCAATGGAGAGAAGACATAGATTGGATTTCATGAATTTTGGGGGGAGAAGTTTGAGCTCAGATCATTGAGAGAAGGAGAGAGAGATTGAAGACTACATGAAGAGTCGGGTCATGTCTTGACCCGTTTTGGGTTTTAGAATCGTAGACCGTTACTTTTCATTTAAAGTGATCAACGACTCAGATCAATCCGTCTGCACTTTAGCTATCTCAAGGACGTGCGCTCTCGATCCCCCCTGAATATATATATACATATATATATATATATAAATATATATGACCTCCTTAGAGCCTGGATCTATAGAAGACATCCTTAAACTCTTAAAGTGAAAATATTTTTAGTTCTAGCATATATTTTGACAATCAAAGCCACTAATTCTCTAGTTACTTACCCACATATGAATCATACAAAAAAATAACTAAAATGAAAAACGTTTAACCATTTGATTAACACAGTATTCGTTTTAATTTTATCTAATGACCTACAATTGTTTAAATGACCAAATGATTATGGAATTAGTTGAAATTTTGTAGACATGTTTTTTGCATATGAATCTAGAGGATCAACGGTTGAGATCGTTAAATGAAGTTATCTACTAATGTAAAATAATAGAAATCCTCAAATTCTTAAAGTAATGAGGTCCTCTTTAGATCATCCCTCCTATAACAAAGGATATATATATATATATATATCCTTTGTTTTTGACATATATGACGTATGATGGATTACACCAACTTTTTGATTATATTTTTGAATATCTACCGTTCAGTTTGTTAGTCCTTATATATAGATCAATTATGTAAATTTTTAGCCAATTTGGTTATCGTTAAAGTGTTGAACAAGATTAAATCAATGAACGAACCAAATCTGCTAAACCTGAACCGTTCATGCTTATAATTATAAATCGTAGTTTTGAATGCCTTAATAATCACCAATTTTTTTAAAAAATTTGTAGAAGTGATCTACTCATATAGAAGTACATATTAAACGGTGAATATGTGATTTTGTTATCGAAAAGTTAGTGTTATCCCTCATCCCTCATATATGTAATAAAAAAAATTGAAATTTGTTTAGTCATTGTGGTTTTATTTTAATCTGAATAGTTCTTAAAGTCACAATTTTTTCATCCAAATAGTCCTTAAAGTTTTATTTTAATCTGAATAGTCCTTAAAGTCATAATTTTTTATTTAAATAGTCATTCTAACAATTTTCTCAGTTAAAGGCCATAAGGACTATTTGAATGAAAAATCATGACATTAAAGACTATTCAGATTAAAATAAAGCTATAAAGATGTTTCTACCTGCTTTGTCCCGAGCCGGGATGTGGTCGCGGGGTAGAACGGAGTAGAATTCTTGGGGTCTTTCACTCGGTACCTGCACAAATGACAATGTCACGGGGTCGGGACTGGGGTGGCCCAGTCTTCGACTCTCTGATGCTTAAGTTAGCTTTGAGCACTTGTACGGGTAGATGAATGAAAGTGGGAGAGAATATATGTGAGTATAGATATGTGTACCTTGAGCTTGTTTTATAGGCTAAACTTGTGTACCTTTGCTTTGTTCTCCAATGTGGGACTTCTTGCCCTCCTTTGGAGTGTCTCCCTTTTTGGGGGTGTTTTGCCGCTAGAGTGACTTTGGCAAGCGGTTTGTTACCGGCCCTTCCTTGTTACCATATTCTCGGCTTAGCAAAGTATTTTGGCTATGTACTAACAAGTCCCCAAGTCCCCAGTCCGAGAGAGTTCTTGGGTGGGGAGTTATTCTAGAGATGTCGATGATAGGTTTTACCCGGGTGCAGGAGGCATGGTGTCGAGTCCCCAAGTCCCCACGCGAGAGTCGCAAGGTGACGGGGGTGATGTTCCGGAAACCTGTTGGCAAGAAGAAAAGTTTGATGTTGCTCTGGCGAGTCAGTCCGCGCTTGGTTGGGGACTGTGGCTATGTGGCAAGTCAGTCCGCGCTTGGTTGGGAACTGTAGCGAGGTGGCCAGTCCACGCTTGATTGGGGACTGTGGCTATGTGGCGAGTCAGTCCGCTCTTGGTTGGGGACTGTCGCGAGGTGGCCAGTCAGTCCGCGCTTGGTTGGGGACTGTGGCTATGTAGCGAGTCAGTCCGCGATTGGTTGGGGACTGTCACGAGGTGGCCAGTCAGTCCGCGCTTGGTTGGGGACTGTGGCTATGTGGCGAGTCAGTCCGCGCTTGGTTGGGGACTGTCGCGAGGTGGCAAGTCAGTCCGCGCTTGATTGGGGACTGTGGCTATGTGGCGAGTCAGTCCGCGCTTGGTTGGGGACTGTCGCGAGGTGGCCAGTCAGTCCGCGCTTGATTGGGGACTGTGGTTATGTGGCGACAGTCCCCAACCAAGCGCGGACTGTCGCGAGGTGGCCCGTCAGTCCGCGCTTGATTGGGGACTGTGGCTATGTGGCGACAGTTCCCAACCAAGCGCGGACTGACTCGCCACATAGCCACAGTCCCCAACCAAGCGCGGATTGACTGGCCACCTCGCGACAGTCCCCAACCAAGCGTGGACTGACTCGCCACATAGCCACAGTCCCCAATCAAGCGCGGACTGATTGGCCACCTCGCGACAGTCCCCAACCAAGCGCAGACTGACTCGCCACATAGCCACAGTCCCCAACCAAATGCGGACTGACTGGCCACCTCACGATAGTCCCCAACCAAGCGCGGACTGACTCGCCACATAGGCATAATCCTCATATGTGCCTAGCCCATATGGATGAGATCTTTGTGCCTGGCCCATATGTCCTCATATGTAGTGGTCAGGGTAGTGTGGACTTCATAATGAGGTGGCGGGGAGGAACGACGATGTTGCTGTGGAGGGCTCTGGTCCCTTGACTTGTAAGGGTGGTCGCGGTTTCTTTGTCCCCCATGGCGACGGTCGGAGCCGCGCCCCTATTCTCGGGATGGGCCATGTGATTGTCCTTTCTCTTGTCCACGGCCAAAGTGCTCATCTAGTGCCGGGGCAGTAAGAGCTAGCGTTGCATGGGCGGGTGGTCCGAAAGTGGCAAATTCAGCACGGGCCCACCGTACCGCCAGGTCCATCAAAGCATCATAGGATCCTGGGGGGTTCTTATTGATCTCCATCAGGAAACTATCGGGGAGTAGGGCCTGACGGAAAGCCTACTTCGCCACGTGAGGTTCTAAGTTGTGGCACCTCGCTATGGCAGATTTCCATCGGGACAGCAGTTCATGGAGGCCTTCGCCCTCTTTCTGCTTGATGTGGAACAAGGCGTCTACAGTGAGGTAGATGCTGGTGTGCAGTATGAAATGGTTGATGAAACGTTCCGAGAGTTGGTCGAAGCTGTCTATGGAGTTGGGTGGCAGGCTGAGGAAACAACTGAGTGCCTCTTCCGAGAGGGTCTCTTAGAAGGCGTGGCAGGCTATGGCGTCGCTGTAGCCAGAGGAGCTACAGAGCGAGAAGAATGTCTCGAGGTGAAGATGAGGGTCTCATGTGCCTTTATACTTATCCATCTTGAAGGGCTTGGCTCCTAGAGGCCGCTTCTTCATCTGCACTCGGGGTGTGAAGGGGCTTGGGCGATGTCTATAACCAGAGAACAAGGGTCGCTGAGCCCCGCGACTCTCGACGCTTTTAACCCGTGAAGCTAATTGCGTGACAGTTTGGCTAAGTTGGAGCAGTAGGCGGGTTGACATGTCAAGAGGTGGGTTGGGAGAGTTGGCAGTGGTGGAAGTGGAGATAGGTGGGGTGGATGGATTAGGTTGATGTGGCAGAGGGGAGTCATTGAGGATTGAAGGTTGGGGGCCGGGAGTGGAAATGAGGGGTGGGTTAGGGGATGGGACATGTATACAATCTGGCTAGGCCCTCCCGGGAGTATGAAACCAGTCTGGCCTTGGAGAGAATCTGGGGTCCAAGCTATCGTTGTACACGGTACGATGCTCTAACGTGGCGCGGAGCAAGAATTGCTCTTTCTCCAACTCAGCTATGCGTACCCGGTACGCTTCCGTTTCTGCCCTTTCTTTTGCCGTCTGCTCGCGGAATGCATGGAAGTCCCGCTTAAGGATTTCAAGGGCTGTGGCAGGGTCAGAATGGTTAATGGGGGCTGGGCTGCTGGTTTGGGGAAGGGATGTGTTGCCATGTTGAGGTTCTACTTGAGTGCCAGGGTCCACGGGGTCATCAATAATCACCATGGTGCCGAGTTCCGAGGCAAGTGGGAGTTCCACAAGATAGGGACTCTCTTTCTAGCGCCAATTGTTTCTACTTGTTTCGTCCCGAGTCGGGATGTGGTCACGGGGCGGAACGAAGTAGAATTCTTGGGGTCTTTCACTCGGTACCTGCACAAATGACAATGTCACGGGGTTGGGACTGGGGTGGCCCAGTCTTTGACTCTCCGATGCTTAAGTTAGTTTTGAGCACTTGTACGGGTAGAGGAATGAAAGAGGGAGAGAATATATGTGAGTATATAGATGTGTGTATCTTGAGCTTGTTTTATAGGCTAAGCTTGTGTACCTTTGCTTTGATCTCCAATGTGGGACTTCTTGCCCTCCTTTGGAGTGTCTCCCTTTTTGGGGGTGTTTCGTCGCTAGAGTGACTTTGGCAAGCGGTTTGTTACCGGCCCTTCCTTCTTTGGATGTCTGTGAAGGACCCACCAGGGCTATCTCGACCGGGTAATTGTACCGTATTCTCGGCTTAGCCAAGTATTTTGGCTATGTACTAATAAAGGACTATTTGGATGAAAATCACGACTTTAAGAACTATTCAGTTTAAAATAAAACCATAAGGACTAAATAGATGTCGATTTCAAACTATAAGGACTATACAATATTTTACCTAAAAAAAAGAATCCTTTAGTAAAATGGTATATATATATATATATATATATTTGAGTTATTCATGAGGATCAGGTTGGATGTTATCAGGATCTTCAAAAAGGTGTGGCTGGCACCTCCCATCGATCACTTTTGCTCATAGTGGACACAAGACGCGACCGATGCTTCTAATTCTGTCCAAACTAATTCGATCAGGTAGAGAGCTATATGGGAAGGAAGCCAGGGATCCGGGGATCGATAAACTGGCATGACTGCTGCTTTAGATATGTGCGATATGTTGGAGGACATGGATGGATGGATGGACGGACGGACGTTATTGTATAGCTAGTTGGGCCGGCCGGATACCTGTGGTTTCCACTCGCCGCTACAAAGCGAATGCCTTCTATATTGGGAAGGTTCTACTTTCATTTATCTCCAGAAATATTAAAGAAAAAAAGTGCATACATGTTGCCATGTTGGCAGCGGATGACAAGCAGCAAGCTAGCGATACACACATACGTACGTACCACTCGTTTCTCTGCTTTAAATTGTTCCCTTTCTTTGATTTCTGTTGACACGATCGATCACTCGCGAGCACTCTATTGGTTGGCTTCAAAGTTAGAACTTAGAAGGAACTGGAAGGATCTTTTCCCAGGCCGTCTACCTCTTCACCAGTCACTCTCCCACAATTTCAGATCTGTTCTTTTCGTGTGGCATGAGCAAACTTGAGTTTCGGTGACGCAGTCCCATAGCAAACAAGTGATATAGCTATATCACCCTTTCGCATCAAGGGTTTATGCTAGTTATTTGTAGGGTGGTGTTCTATTATTTCAAGTGTATATGTCAACTTTTACCGACTAGTACACAACGAATATATCGAGGGAAAAGTAAATAATTCACAAGTAGTTCAGATTTTAGGCAAAAGGAAAAGGACGGATCAAGCTAACCATCGATATAACATTGAATTAGATCGACGCAATCAAAAAATCCAGTTACGTACTGGCAGCAGCCTGTAGTTGTTAATCAATATATCACTGTAAGTCTAGTTTCACATAATCCATTTAGTACGTCAAGAAGGGAAGGGTGTGCGTGTGTATGCCTATCTGTGCATGTGTGAATTTAAACACTGTAATTTCAGAGAGGCCAGTTAATTATGCATGATCTAGGATCCATCAACTTAAAACAAAGGGAGAAGAGATAAGATAAAATGCGCGCGGAACATATGCTATTCTCTAAGTATATGTATATGGCAATTAGTTCTGAAAGGGAATGTGTACAATCTATGGTTCACCCTCAGATGTCATCTCCTCCGTATAGGTCATGCACGTGCACACCGCCACCACTCTTGTATGTGGTATTCATGCGTTGTGACAATTTATCCATCAGCAACATTGTTTGTACCTATTTTTTTCACGTTGGCCTAGTAGGCCGAAGTCGTTGGTTGCGAAGAAACCTACGACATTTATGAGAATTATCGTGATTATTTTATATAATTATTTGCCGAGATTCATTATTTGGAATTAACACAAATACATATCAAATATTGAAGCAACGACGATATATGACAACAAATTAACATTTACCGCTAATTGGAAGCATTGAAGAACAATATTTCAAGATAATTAGCGAATCGATTCCAACGAAACTGCAAGAGGAAAGAAATAATAGCGATAATTATTGCCGAGATTTAAATGAATTTGAAGACAATAAAGATGATACTGCACAATTGAGAGCATCAGAGCAAATTGATTCTAACAGTGCCTCAAACAAGAAAGTAAATATGGCGCGATTAAGAAAATGAGTTGAGCATATCTTTATTCTGGTCATTAAAACAGAAATTCATAATTTTTAATTGTATTCTATTTCCTTAATTGTGTGTTTGTACTTGTACATATATATTCGATCATCAACCTCATTAATTGTAAAACCTTATCGACTAACACAAACAACACCTCAATACAAACACCAAATTGTCTACGAATTCTCTACAATATCGATATTTTCATTCATAATCTAGCCTAGTTTTCTTCCTCTTTTCATCGTTTTATTTATCTTCTGCACTTTATCGCTTACTTTACATTTTGCAATTTACTTTCATGCAATTTACTCTTTTGCGTTTTTAAATTTCATGCACTTTAATTTCTCTCAATTACTTTTCGCTCTTTAACTTTCATGCAATTTAGATTTTGTTCTTTTACGTTTCACACTTTATTTCTCGCAATTTAGATTTTGTTCTTAGTTAATTTCCAGTATACCGGATATATAATTAAGCCAACTTAATTGGTCATTAAGATCTAGCCATTGAGTAACTCTCCGTACGTATATATTCATAACCCTTTACCGCATAATAAACAGAAAGTCAGAAACAAACCTTATCCCGGCCTGGAGATGACAGACGATTCTCAAAATGCTGGAGATGAGTTTTCCCCGAGTGCTAGCTGTTAACGTGTTTAATAGATATAATTAACTAAATGAATGCATATTATTATGGGTTATATATCTGTTTAATTAATTAGATAGAGATGATATTCAGTTTGGGTGGGGAGAAAGAGCTAGCAGACGTTGAATGAGGTGTGTGCGTACGATGATGACGATGATGGGGCGTGCTCTTTGGATCCGATAACGCATAAGCTGGTGAATTAAAGGGAATAAAAACTGCTGGTCCACTACTGCCTGGTTCATGATCGAGTGATCGAGTTCTCCCTTTAGATATATGATTGATGATGAAAGACTGCTGGAAGAGAACTTAAAAGGAAGTGATATCATGAACCATGCACCTTTAGTTAGTAGTGATTCCACCAATTGTATAAAACAATTGACACGTACGTACGTAGTTATTGGTTAATTTTATACGAACTATCAAACTAATTGAAAACAGATGGCAAAAGGCAAGAGGCAAAAAGGGCATAAAAAGGGTGTGGCAAAAGCGGTTAAGCAGAATCTGTTACTTGCATTTGGGAGCACAGGATCAAAAGCTAGGTAGCTAACTGGGCAATACCAATACCCTACCAGCAACAGATCAGATCAGACCAGATCATCAAGTCCGAAAAATATATAAATAGGCCAATGGGGCTCTTGAATTGGATCACCAAACCACCCAATTAGTTGCTAGCTACTCTGAAGTAGTCAGACGTTAGCTAGCTTGAAGGATCAATATGCCTAGGGACAGGAACCCCCTCGTTGTGGGAAGAGTCATAGGTGATGTTTTGGACCCTTTTACAAGGTCTGTTTCTCTCAGGGTGACTTACACTTCTAAGGAGGTCACCAATGGTTGTGAACTCAAACCTTCCCAAGTTGTCAGCCAACCTCGAGTTGATATAGGAGGGGAGGATTTTAGGACCTTCTACACTCTGGTATGTATACAATACTATCAAAGCGCGCATGCCGTAATTTCGCTTATACAATTCTTCCATGTATTGCATGCATGCATGAGCTAGCTAGCTCAGCTCTTTGGATTTCCCCGTTTTGATTACTCATGCAATTCATGTCAGTCTGGAGCTAGCAATACTGGCTAAGACAGAGGAGCTGCACAGTTAGTAATCCATTGATGGATATATATATATATATATATATATATATATATATATATATATATGTGTGTGTGTGTGTGTGTGAGATTATAATGGATTTCTACTGGTTGCAGGTCATGGTCGATCCTGATGCACCCAGCCCAAGTGATCCCAACCTGAAAGAATATTTGCATTGGTATGTGGGATAAGAATGAAGTTTCTCATTTACCTTAGCCCGAACTCCTTTACATATACAGATCCCTCTTTTCAGTGCTATGGTATTTGTCATTAATTAATTCGTCCTCTTATAACCAAATCCTGACCCAAAACCATATTCGGAACTCAGGGATCAAGTATTTTCCCGCCCAATCATATCTTCCCTTCATCTCGTTCGTCGGTAATTGAAATTCAATGAAAATTATTGACCAATAGAAAATTTCAATGAGATTTGTATTATTGATAATTATAGATCACTTGAGAGAGAGAAAACAACGCGAGCGATAAAACCTTGCAATTGCTTGACTTTCACATGCATGTTGTTCTTTGATACATGTGTATATATCCGTAACGTTCACCTGGTCAATTATTGACTAAAGCAATTGTTTGATTTTGACATGCATGTTGTTCTTTGATACATGTGTATATATCAGTAACGTTCATCTGGTCAATTATTGACTAAAGCAATTGTTTGATTTTTACATGCATGTTGTTCTTTGATACATGTGTATATATCAGTAACGTTCACTTGGTCAATTATTGACTAAGAGAATCATAATTAATCATAATTGGATGTAAATTTAACAGTGAGAAATATTATTTCAAAGTTAAGTTGTTTTGTTTTTAATATTTAAATTTACATCTAACGAAACGGTAGTTGACCTTAGATTTCTTATCAGTAATTGACTAATTAAACATGTTGTATATATAGCTTTTCCAACAAAAATTCCACTCAAGACTTGCATCAAAATAATCGATGCATGTACGAGGGGGCGAAGTTGATGATTTGACTCGGTTGAGTTGTGATTGTTTGCTTTTTATTGGTTGTCAATTGATAGTCGCCTAGAAGTTTACTTTGGATTTTTCTTTATGGTACGTACTCTTGACTCTAGTCTAGATTCGAGCGGACTATATCACAACTAGTAATGTGATAAGCTATGCAACTACCTCGCTCCTTTTGTGTGTCTAAATCAATGAGCCAATTAACTGGGGCTAGTAACTAATACGTCCAGGTTGATTTTTATTCTGGGTTTTACTAATACGTCCCGCCATGATGATATTTAATCTTTGACAATCTAAACTTTTGAGGATTATGAACCCTTTTCTAAAAGGTTTTACTCCTCAAGCCCCAAACTTTACTTATTCGTAAACACTAATTGTTTTTGTTTGTTTGTTTTTTCAGGTTAGTCACTGATATTCCTGCAACAGCTGGGGCAGTTTTCGGTGTGTACTCAGTACTCACTGTCTACATTTTGATATTAATGATACTTTATTAGCCAGAGGGAAAACGATCAACTTATACAAGGGTTGTTGCATATATGTGCAGGCCAAGAGATTGTGTGTTATGAAAGTCCACGGCCAACAGCGGGGATTCATCGCTTCCTTTTTGTGTTGTTTCGGCAGTTGGGAAGGCAAACTGTGTATGCTCCGGGATGGCGCCAAAACTTTAACACCAGAGACTTTGCCGAGCTCTACAATCTTGGATCACCGGTGTCGGCCGTCTATTTTAACTGCCAGAGAGAAAGTGGCTCCGGCGGAAGGAGGAGATCATCGTAAACCCTTTACTAATATATCTTTCTCTCAAATATAGTAGTACATGCATGTCATAATTCGCTTGTATTATTTAATGTTGTGTTGAGCACCAAAGTATGATTTGTATCTGGTATAGTCATACTAGCTAGTAACAATAAGTTAGCTTGCTAGCTACCTTATCTAGTCATCGATCTAAATATTTGTGTAAAACCAGTGGGTATGTATGCATAAGTAGCTAGTGCAGGAACTAGCTTTGCTTGATTCGAGTTGATCCTTCACTGTGCAAGATCTGCAACAACAGTGCGCGCTTGTAATAGACATGATCAGATTAGGCCAGCTACCCGATGTCACTACTCTTAATGAAGTTGTATCAAAAACGAAATTTATAAATGTGGGGTATAATATTGTCTCTAAAGCCATTTTAGCCACATTGTAAAATATAACAATAATAAAGGTAGAGAAAACCCCTTTAATGAGGACCACTATACTGATGACTAGTTGAAGACTTTCGATTTATGATTTAAAATATCTATTTTTAATCACATTTTGACATCTCATCCGTTCAGTTTTTAAGTATATATGAGTTATCATTTCTATAAATTTTCAGCCAAATTGATAATCGTTAAGGTAACGAACTAGATCAAATTAATGGACGAACCACATCTGTCAAACATCAACCGTTCAAGTTCATAATTGGTAAATCATACTTATGAATGCCTCAACGATTTTCAATATGGTTTAAAATTTGTATAAATGTTCTATTTATAAATACATATAAATTGAATAGTCAAGATATGAATATAAGATTGAAAAGTGAGATAAACCGAAAAATCTTAAACTAATTCTCATTATATAGGTCCTAATTAGAATGACTCCCAATAAAGATATTGTTTATATATAGTAGTATTGTTCATCAATTGTTTATCAATAATGTTTTACTTAGCTCCATACATTGGAGTTATGATTGTTTCTGCTTATATATATATATATATATATATATATATATATATATATATATATATATATATCCGTGTATGAGGTATAGCATAAGCTAGTTTGAGTCAGGAATTAGAGAAGTATGTGTTAGTACATAGCCAAAATACTTGGCTAAGCCGAGAATACGGTACAATTACCCGGTCGAGATTGCCCTGGTGAGCCCTTCACAGGCATCCAAAGAATGAAGGGCCGGTAACAAACCGCTTGCCAAAGTCACTCTAGCGGCAAAACACCCCCAAAAAGGGAGACACTCCAAAGGAGGGCAAGAAGTCCCACATTGGAGATTAAGGCAAAGGTACACAAGCTTAGTCTATAAAACAAGCTCAAGGTACACACATCTATATACTCACATATATTCTCTCCCTCTTTCATTCCTCTACCCGTACAAGTGCTCAAAGCTAACTTAAGCATCGGAGAGTCGAAGACTGGGCCACCATAGTCCCGACCCCGTGACATTGTCATTTGTGCAAGTACCGAGTGAAAGACCCCAAGAATTCTACTTCGTTCCGCCCGCGACCACATCCCGGCTCGGGACGAAACAAGTAGAAACAATTGGCGCTAGAAGGAGGGTCTCTATCTTGTGGAACTCCCACTTGCCTCGGAACTCGGCACCATGGTGATTATTGATGACCCCGTGGACCCTGACACTCAAGTAGAACCTCAACACGGCAACACATCCCTTTCCCAAACCAGCAGCCCAGCCCCCATTAACCATTCCGACCCTGCCATAGCCCTTGAAATCCTCAAGCGGGACTTCCATGCATTCCGCGAGCAGACGGCAAAAGAAAGGGCAGAAACGGAAGCGTACCGGGTACACATAGCTGAGTTGGAGAAAGAACAATTCTTGCTCCGCGCCACGTTAGAGCATCGTACCGTGTACAACGATAGCTTGGACCGCGCGGCGTGAATTGCCGGGACCCCAGATTCTCTCCAAGGCCAGACTGGTTCCATACTCCCGGGAGGGCCTAGCCAGATTGTATACATGTCTCATCCCCTAACCCACCCCTCATTTCCACTCCCGGCCCCCCAACCTTCAATCCTCAATGACTCCTCTCTGCCACATCAACCTAATCCATCCGCCCCACCTATCTCCACTTCCACCACTGCCAACTCTCCCAACCCACCTCTTGACATGCCAACCCGCCTACTGCTCCAACTTAGCCAAACTGTCACGCAGTTAGCTTCACAGGTTGAAGGCGTCGAGAGTCGCGGGGCTCAGCGACCCTTGTTCTCTGTTTATGGACATCGCCCAAGCCCCTTCACACCCCGAGTGCAGATGGAGAAGCGGCCTCCGGGAGCCAAGCCCTTCAAGATGGATAAGTATAAAGGCACATGAGACCCTCATCTCCACCTCGAGACATTCTTCTCGCTTTGTAGCTCCTCTGGCTACAGCGACGCCATAGCCTGCCACGCCTTCCAAGAGACCCTCTCGGAAGAGGCACTCAGTTGGTTCCTCAGCCTGCCACCCAACTCCATAGACAGCTTCGACCAACTCTCGAAACGTTTTCTCAACCGTTTCATACTGCACACCAGCATCTACCGCACTGTAGATGCCCTGTTCCACATCAAGCAGAAAGAGGGCGAAGGCCTCCATGAACTGCTGTCCCGGTGGAAATCTGCCACAGCGAGGTGCCACAACTTAGAACCTCGCGTGGCGGAGCAGGCTTTCCGTCAGGCCCTACTCCCCGGCAGTTTCATGATGGAGATCAATAAGAACCCCCAGGATCCTATGATGCTTTGATGGACCTGGCGGTACGGTGGGCCCGTGCTGAATTTGCCACTTTCGGACTTCCCGCCCATGCAACGCTAGCTCTTACTGCCCCGGCACCAGATGAGCACTTTGGCCGTGGGCAAGAGAAAGGACAATCACATGGCCCATCCTGAGAACAGGGGCGCGGCTCCGACCGTCGCCATGGGGGACAGAGAAACCGCGACCACCCTTACAAGTCAAGGGACCAGAGCCCACCACAGCAACAACATCGTTCCTCCCCGCCACCTCATTATGAAGTCCACACTACCCTGACCACTATATATGAGGACATATGGGCCAGGCACAAAGATCTCATCCCCTACCTCCCAAAAGCAAATTCCCAAAAAAGCCCCGGCGAGCCACAGGCAACAGGTACTGCGCTTACCATGACAATAATGGCCACACAACAGAGCAGTGCAATGACCTCCGCAATGCAATCGAGCATCTGATCCAGAAGGGGCAACTACACCAATACTGTGCTCCCACCACAAGAGCCAATGCCATTGAAGTGCATGGCCAGATCTTAACCTTGCATGGTGGAGCCCCACGGTTCCACCCACGCCAACCTTCTGTGAAACGACAATGCACGACACCCTCAGAAGTCCTAGACATCCAACGCGGTGTCACGATCACCCCATCAGCGTGGGATCAAGTGACATTTCGCAACGATGAGGATACCCTGCATTGCCACCACAGCGAGCCATTCATCATTAATGTACAGGTGGACCATTACAGATGCCACAGAGCTCTAGTGGACAGAGGTGCCGCCGTAAGTGTCATGTTTTCTGATTGCTACCAAGGACTCCGACGGGACCGCACTAAACTGTACAACAACCACGACCCACTTGTCAGCTTCTCTGGTGAAACAGTACAGCCGTTAGGCTCAGACCGCCTAACCGTGTCAGTGGGAACAGCTCCTTGCCGCTCTTCCATTACGGCACGCTTCTTCATTGTTGACTGCCCCTCATCATACAATCTCATCTTAGGGCGAGACATACTCTGGGGGTTGCAGTGCTTCATAGCTGTCCACATGCTTCTCATGAAAGTTCCTACCCCTGGCGACACCCTAACAATTAAAGGGGATCGAGCAGCCATTGAGCATGGCCATCTTAACGCCATCTAACAGATGCGAGGAGCCCATGAGATGCTACCTCTCAACCCCTCGGAACCCATAGATGATCTCCGGGACGACACAAAGGGGTGCAGGACAGAGAGCTCCGCGACCTAGTCCTACAAACGCTCGTCACCACCTACCTTAGACGAATTTTAACCTTGGCTTCGAAAGCCGTTACTTCATTGTTACTAGTGTATATACAATAGCCCAGTAGCGGCTTCACCTATGTATACTTTGCCCGCTAGCGGCTATATCTAAGTACAATGAAGTGTTTTGTCATTCCCACATGCTATATTTTGCCCCCGCAACACAGGGCCACAAAACAAACAAAAGTATACGGCAAGACAAACACAAAGGCTACACATAACGCCAAAATATCAACCTAGATTCCAAGGCAAATTAGCATAAATTAGTTACAATGGCTAACCACGCCACTTACATTGTTCCAAAACAAAGCCCTACAAGCTATCAAAATGTATAGGCATATCTCACTCTCTCCCAGTGGATGAGTCGCCAGACTTGTTCACACTCCCCTTCGACCCGCCACTACGACCACGAACCTGGCCCACAGTTCCAGCCACCCTCTGCCCTGTCGGCTGCTTCAACGGGTCCCGGGATAAAAAGGAAGACCTCACAGCTGCGGCGGGGCGGATAAGTGAACTACCAGGAGCCACCTTAGAACCGGGGCGTCCCTTCACGGGAGCCTTCTAAACTCCCGCGCGCGCCACCAACCCCAGAGCCCGGAGATTGCTAGCCGTAATGGCAGATGAAGCCACCTGCGACACTACCGCTTGGACAGACATGGACCCCTCGGGGCCAGTAGCCCTCACAGATGATGCAACTACCATAGCAGGAGGTCGCGGGTCACCCGCAACGGATATCCCTTTCTGTCCAGCAGACGTTGCGCGCCACGCCTCGTGCTGCTTCGCCAGAGACTGCGAGATCACGGCTTGCTTCTTCTGCTCGGGCGTCATTTGCTCCCACGCCACCTTTGCAGCATTTTTCTCTGCATACCATTTGCGCATGGCAGCCTCATTAATCCACCCCGCCTGGCAGCCCAGCCAGCTCAACTCATCCTGCCCTTTGGTGTAAGAACTTTTCAGCTGCCGCTTGTACACTTCACCCTCCCGAAACAGCCTTTGCCCCGCCATGGCAGCTCGCTCGCACTTGGATTTCCAGGACACCTCCAAATCCGCAAGTGCTTATGTCAACTTGGCCACCTCAGCTTCCAAGGACGTTGCCTTAGCAGCCGCCACTTCCAAAGCCTCCATCTGCTCTTCCTTCTTCCTCACAACTTCTTTCAGCTCCGCCACCTGAGCCTGGAAGACAGCGGTATTCTGCTCCGCTTGAGCTAGCTGCTCTGCAAGGTTCCGCTCGGCCTCAGCTAGCTGCTCTGCAAGGCCACGGTTATGTTCCTCGGCCTCCCTCAACTGCTGGCTCTTCGCCTCAGAATCATCCTGCCAGAGGGAGGCCACCCGTTCACTCGCGGCGTACATTAGCAAAGTCTCCTGTAGTCACAGCAATGCATAAACCACAAGTTCAAACCAGTGAAACACACAAGCATATAAACACTTACTCGAGTCAGCTTCTCCTTGGCGAGAGCCATTCCCGCCGGCAGATCCACATCCTTTAGTACATGCATGTCACGAGCGCGATGACGCATGTCATAAGCCATTTGAGCCAAGTATGGCTGAGCTTCCCCTGTCCCCTCCAAGGCTTGGGCAACCTCAGCTAGGCTGGCAGATCCCCCAGACCGGCTGTCCCTCCGCGACCTCTTTGATGGGCCCTCACGAGCCGGATCAACCCTCTCCTTCCTCTTTCGAGTCCGGTCCGTGACTATCTCTTCCTCGCGGTCCGCAACCTCCTCCACAACAAGCTCCGGCTCTTGCGCCACTCCACATCCTGGACACCTAGGCCCATCACTTCTCCACCAATGGAGGTACATAGGCATAATCCTCATCCGCCAGGTTCATCCTCAGAAAGTCCTCACAGTCCCCCAGCTCCACCTCCCTTCCCTCCCCTGTCTCCAAGTCGATGTCGTACTGCTTGACGTGATCAGCCTCAGCCATCAGCCCATCAAACACGTCCTCATCCGACACTTTGTCGTAAGGACCTTCCTTCTTTCGCGAGCCCCCGTCGCGTGGCATCGTCACTGCAACAAACAAACTAGTCAGACAACGACTCGCAACCTTACAACAAGTAATGCAACTACTAAAATACAGACCTGAAACCCGGGCGTAGCCGAAGTGGCTGTATATACCAAGGCGGCATATCTGATATGAGCTCCTACATTCGAAAGCCCATATCACTCGGCGAATCCGCCGCTCCATCAACTCAGTCAAGTTGTACTCTTGCGGCACTGCACAAAGCTAGTTGTCAGCAGTGACAGAAGGCAAACAAAACAAAACAACACAAGGCAAGAGCACGGTACCTATTCTCCGGAAGCTCCCCGGGACCCGGAAAGGATGCCCGTGCCACTCCTGACACTGTCCCCCAACAAGGAAGCACTCGATCGCTAAGCGACTGCCGCCTGTACTACTGTTGGGATTCAGTTTCAGTCTTCCGGCCAAGAAATCATATGGCACCAATATGTTGGCCAGGCTCTGCTTGAGTTTCTCAGCTACAAGATCGGGGGAAAGCTCATTATGGGTGGCAAAAAAATGGACGGTTTGGACGTTGAAATTTAGAACTTGGTCTATGTTGGATAAGAAGATGGATCTTTTCTCTGTTTCATGGGACGGGAAAACTAGAGATTTGTATTGGACAGTCACTTTCACATCTTTCAGGAGATTCGAAGGAGGGAGTACTACTAGTTCCAGTCTTCCTGCAGCTTCATATCCTCCAATATCATCGACATCTTCATGGAATTGGCGTGTTGGCGTGTTGGCGCAGTAATACTCCCCATGGCTCTAATCCTCTATATATATGGCTCGCGAATTAATCTGCTCTATCTACTGGCTGAGTTTAGAACAACTCTCTCCCGATCCCATGAGTTTGTATATATACGTCTCTAGCTATATTATATTTTGAAGTTTTGAGGTCACTGAGCTGTGACTTGGTTGGTGTTTAACTAACAACTTTGAGGTCATAAGTTCAAATCTCACAACATATATAGGGTGCGTGTGAGTTATTAATAAAAAACTTAAAAAAACAAAAAAAAACTATAAAAATAATGCACATATATTTTGAAAGAAAGGGCCTTAAATGCATGATTTATTAGAAGTCCCCATCGGGCAACCTAGCTAATTAATAATGCACATAATGAAAGAAAAATGACCATATATGCATGAAATAGTGGATGCAAAATTAAAGTCCATCATACATTCAATTGATTGAAAGTCCTACCACCTTATCTTGCATGCATAACAACTTTTTTTTTTAATGTTTTTTGAAATGAGGTGTCAGATTGGGGGAGAGAGCTCTCCCAATAATTTAGGGTTATTATGAACCGATTATGGCCTGCATGAATCCAATTAACACACGGGTCCAATCCGATTGTCACGTGATACTAATAGACATCGCGGGCCTAAGTTTTCCACCTTATAAACCCGCAGACATCCATAGTCATGTCTCAATATGACCCATACTCTTTTGAAATCTGACACTTTTAACCCATGTCATATGAGTCCCGCATGTCTCAGGTACTCATACTCGTAGCTACTAATAAAAGATTTCTAATTATTAGAGCTCGAATTTGGGTGGGGGTTCCACTTAAACAAGTTATATGAGTCCCGCAAGTCTCAAGTACTCAAACCCGTAGCTACGAATAATAGATTTCTGATTGTTAGAGCTCGGATTTGGGTAAGGGTTCCAATCAAGCAAGTGTCTTGCCAATCTTGCCAACCCTCAATGTTTTTAATATTACCGGTTAACAAAACAAGCATTCTATAATATTGTGAGAATTTAGCTTGTTCCTTCAATGTCTCGTTTGGTTTGAAAAAATAAAAACATAGTTTCTTTGTAATATGAAATAAAGAAGCACTGCTAGAAAAAGGGCCTTATCTGACGAAGGATTTGGGCCTCGCTGCCCAGAAGGAAGCTAGTGAATCAATTAGATTCTCAGCGTCTGCTCTCAGCCTCTCAATCTAACGTGTGATCACAAACAAGCATTTGAAAAGGCTAACGGCCTCGACCGATGAACACCAAACAAAAATAGCAAAAAAGAACAGAAAAAAAGAAAATAGAGAGAGAGATGCTGAGCAGAGCAGCTTCTGTTTCCGTATCTGCAAACCCATCAAACCACTTGTTGTTGTTCAGCAGGAATTCTCAGTTACACAACAATCTCTCGTATGCTACTTCCTCATCCAACTTTGCGAGCATCACACGGAACAACAACACCTCTAGAATCTCGAGGATGATCAACACTTTCACAACCCGAGCAACCGCGCAGCCTCTCCAGAATGCTGATGACCTCATCGACTCTGTCGAGACCTTCATCTTCGACTGTGACGGTCTCTTCTTCTTCTTCTTCTTCATTCACCCTCCCCTAACATTAACATTATTCTATGCTCAAATTGAATTCAATGTTAGAATTGGGATTCCTAGTTTAGTCACTACTGATCAACTGTTCGGAGCCTGAATGAAATTACTGTTTGTTTAATCTTAGCAGAATATTAGTGCCCCTTTGTCTGCTTATCTTTTGAAGTAAACATCCTTGTGTTCGATAACAAGTGTTGGCTGGGTGATTTGTTGCTTACCAATTTTCGATTGTTTACTAGTTAGGTAGCTTTAAGGATTACTCAATGATGTTTGATTGAATAACGTTCTGAACAATCTTGGGATATATATACATTTTCGGATGCAGTCCCCTTTTGAACAATGTCGGTACTCATTTTTGAACAACTGCAGGAGTTATATGGAAAGGAGATAAGCTGATAGATGGCGTCCCAGAAACTCTTGATATGCTACTGTCCAAGGTCTGCCTGTGACTCTAGTCATGGAAAGCTATTTTTATACGCAGTCATATGACCATAAACATAATGTCTACTTGACTGTATTGGATTCAACTATTTCTTTAGGCATGTGGATCCAAATGTAGCATGATCTTCTTTTCTTTGTCAGCATAAAGACAGGGAGATTATTTTAAGCGACAAGCCTTGTTATGTGGCCTGAAACCACTTGCATATTGTCTTTCCTTCAGGGAAAACGATTAGTCTTCGTTACCAACAACTCAACAAAATCTAGGAAGCAATATGGTAAAAAGTTTGAAACACTTGGTCTGAATGTCAGTGAGGTCAGTTTTGTAACCTTTTTCTTTGAATGTTCAAAGGTATCAGTATGTCAGTAATTCTAACCCCAAATGAACAATTGCAGGAAGAAATTTTTGCTTCATCGTTTGCTGCTGCTGCCTATTTGAAGTCCATAAATTTTCCAAAAGATAAAAAGGTAACTAGCTGGTAAAACTCAATATTTGGTTTAATTCCACTTTCCTAAATGTGGCATATGTAAAGGAAATGGTCTGTATCATACGCCATGAGGTTGTGTATATTTGGATTTAGTTATTTCATGCAATATTCTTTTATAGTCATGTTGACCTAAGGCTATAAATTTAAAGATTGAAATATTCATAAACATTGCTTACTTTACTATTTAAAGTTCTTGTACTTCATGAATGACACTGTATTAATTCACTAGCACATGCTAGTGAGGAATCTGGATGATAATGGACTGACGATTTGGCATTTTATAGGTTTACGTGATTGGTGAGGATGGAATCTTGAAGGAGCTTGAGCTTGCTGGGTTTCAATACCTTGGTGGACCTGTGAGTAGAAGTCCCAAATCGCTTAAATCTTCATACTCGCCACTTTTTATCTTTCTATTTCTTGTTTACTCTATAAATCAAAAGTTGTGTTATTAATGTGACTCACAAGATCATTTCACAGGAAGATGGAGGGAAGAAGATAGAGCTGAAGCCTGGATTTCTGATGGAGCATGATGAGAGCGTATACCTTTTTCCTTTCTTATTTCATATAACTGCTTTTAATGGTTGTTTTCTATTATTTTGTTGGCACTGATAAAGTACGAGAGTAGAAATTATATCTTCTGCATTCTCTTGGAGCCTTGAACATAAGACTATAATTTTTCTTTTCTCTTGGTCTCAACTTTAATGTTGATAATTCTGTCTACTGATTGTCTTGTAGGTTGGAGCTGTTGTGGTTGGGTTTGATCGATATGTCAACTACTTCAAAATTCAGTAAGTTCTGCTGATTCCGAAAATGTCAGTACAACTGTCTTGTAGATACTGCAATTTTCTTTGTCACTAGAATGAGAAGAATCATGCCCGATCCAGTATCTTCTGTATTGGTTTCTTTTTATTCAGGAAGAGCATTAGGACCGTGGTTTGCATTGAATTCAAGACAGACAGATAGTCTTATTCCTGAAGGTTTTGATTGATAAATTAATCACACATCACCGCCAAGTGTTCCGTCATCTTCTTCTAGTCTTCTGTAGACTGTATTTGTCCTGAAATTTGGGTCTCTGCACAAAAGTCATGTTAAAAAGTATAAACCTACATGATACTATACCAAGTACCAATTTATCAGTAGTTCAATACTCTTGGTCTAGTGGTATTTCAACCCATAGTGTTGATGACATCTCAAGTTCGGATCCTCCTATCCACATTTATACTTTTTTGTTCTTATATGTGTTCCACTCCCTGACCTCAGACTTAACAATATGGACTGATTTGTGCTGAAACTTGGGTTTCTTTAGAGCGCTCTCTAGAAAAGTTAGTTTTTTTTTTTTTTTTTTACAGAAAAGTTAGGTTAAGAAGCATAAATGGAAAGTAATCTACATGATACTATACCATGTACCAATCACCATCTAGCTATTAGTCTAGCGGTAGTTCTCTGCACAGGGTTAATAGGTCCCAAACCGACCTCATCCCTTTCCGGCCAAAAAGGTCATAAAATCAATATCAAATAAACAGTTTAGTCTTGTTCTGAGCTCTCAGGTATCTGTTTGCCATTAGTTAATGTTATGTAATTGCAGGTATGGGACACTCTGTATACGTGAAAACCCTGGATGTCTTTTCATAGCAACAAATCGTGATGCTGTCACTCATCTCACAGATGCTCAGGAATGGGCAGGTATACTTCTCTCCTCCCCTTCTCCCACTCTGCGTATGGATAACTCTATATTTTGAAATGTCTTGCTCGTTGGACTTTGCGTAAATAGCAGTGAGGATAAATTCATATTGGCAGCACCACCTGGTGTGTTGGATATGTTTTTATGTACCTTCTGGTCCTATCTAGAATGGATGATTTGGTATCAAATGCTATTTAGTCATGCAGCCATAATTTCCAGAAGACATGATATAAGTATAATATTGTCTGTGTTGAGGGTCTTTAGAATCATTACTGTGTTTGCATTTATAGCACACCATACCGAACTCTATGGAGTCTGTGCCTCTGTCTTCTTGATGTTATTCCAGATATTAAAATGTAGTCTCCACTTTCAGGTGGTGGTTCCATGGTTGGTGCTATTCAGGGATCTACTCAGCGTGAGCCACTGGTTGTGGGAAAGCCCTCGACATTTATGATGGACTACTTAGCAAATGAGTAAGTTAATTGATTTGTCTGTTTAGTTCATGTGTTTATGCTATGAAATAACAATAGTATTGTTGATTTATGCGAAGACTTGTTTCTGATACTGTAGCAAGTTTCATATAATTTATAGTACTGCGGGGGAGTCTTTTAAGTCTTAACATGCAATGCATATGGTGTGATATTTGATTGAAGTGAACTTGGCAGAGGTTTTATGTCTTAAGGAATTACAAAACTATGGTTTTGATGAAAACATACTTTTCATGAAAATATCATTATGTGTGTAATGGCTAACATGGGTTACTTGGATCTGATGAATGACAGATTTGGCATACTGAAGTCACAAATTTGCATGGTCGGGGACAGATTGGATACTGATATTCTGTTTGGACAAAATGGTGGTTGCAAAACTCTACTTGTTCTCTCAGGTAGATAATTTCTGCAATTTTGCCCAAATTTACTTCATTTTGCTGTTGTATTTAAAGTAATTAGCGCCTTTTCTTGTCTGGTTAATAGGTGTCACTACTTTATCAGTGCTTCAAAATCCCAGCAACACCATACAACCAGATTTTTACACCAACAAAATTTCAGACTTCTTGTCTCTCAAGGCTACAACTGTGTGATTACTTTTATTGATTATTGATGATGCCAGTAAAACCAATCTTGTTTTGGGATGTAATACTGGCTAACTTATTCTTTCTAGTATACAAGGGCAGGTTATAAATTTCTGAATTTGAAAGGAAACAATGTCACTTTTTCAAACCAAAAAACTGCAAATTTATGCCAACCCAGATGTAGGCAAGCAGACACTGCCTTACTGTTGACGAGTGTTCTTATTATATATCCTAAACAAACAACTCTTTTTTCCTCTGTATTAGGTTAGTTGGAAACATTTTTGTTTTGAAAGGTGTTTAAAATCAAAATGGCAAATAATCAGTGCTGATCGCATTGTGCCTTCCCCGTTCCGATTCAAACACAACAAGAAACATAACAGTCGAACAGGACGACATCTGCCTCCGAACCGCAGTCCAACACTCAAAGCCTTCACCGAGCTCTCTCATTGCCGTAATGATTGTCCCCGCAGGAAGGAGTCGAAACCCTAGGCTTTTGCTAGTGTCTTGTCACAAGTAATCTTTCTAGCATCATAAAAGTCTCTCACGCCTAGAAATTTGAAGTCTATTGTAGAACGAAAACAACAACAATTTTGTGGAGTTACGACTTCAAGTCACTTGAGTGCAAAATTCTGAATATCACAGACTGAATGTGCTTCTGGAGTGATATCTCTTATAGTGGTGCCACACAAAATGTGGCGTGTGTTAGACTAACAGTGTCGCTAAAAATGAAAAAAAAAAATGAAAATATCTTACCTGACAAAAAAAAAGGAAATAATTTCTTGCGTAACTCTTTTCCTCTCTCTCTCTCTATCAATTTGGTGTTTTTGGTTTACATAAGAGAGAGAGAGAGAGAGATATATTTCATCAGAATCACTAGTCATTTCTCTCGCGTTTCTGGTCCGAAGGAAAGAACAAACAAAAACGAAATACGAATCTGTGTTGCCCCATTTCTCTCTATTCCTGTGAGCTGGATTGGAATTATTCGGTTGGGCTTAGGGTTTTGATCAATGGAATCAGAGGACGATTTCGATATGCACGATGCCAACGATGACGAGGATTTCTATAGTGGCGGCGATGACGACGCCGCCGCCTCTATGGACAGCGACGATGCCGGCGTTGCCGATTACGAGTTCATCGACAATGACTCTGACGATTCCAATGACGCCGCCTCCCATCGCTACCAGGTTTCTTTCTCAATTTCACTCTTTTTCTGTTTAATTTCATTCTGTTTAATTGTTGTTGATTTTGATATTTCGATTAGTTGTGTAGGGATTCTATCTCATGTGTTTTGCTTTTGTTTCTTCCATTTACAACAATGTGGTGTTTGTTTACAGCTACTGTGCTTTTATTTTTGGGGACTCATTTCCATTTTACCTTTAATTTTTCTAGCATCGAATTTTTATCATCAATTCTACCTTAAAATTTCTACTATTTCTGTTAATTCTTTGCGTTATTGTTGCAGCAAAGCTACACTGTTTTGTCGGAAGCTGACATTCGTCAACGTCAAGAGGAGGATGTCACAAAGATATCTACAGTGCTTTCCATTCCAAAAGTTGCAGCTAGCATACTGCTCCGCTACTATAATTGGTAAAATGCTGTTACCAATCTGCTGTGTTTTATTATTTGGTAACATGATCTGGGTTACTGGGATGTACAATTAGTTTGTCTGTTCATTTTACGCGAGGCTTTGCAGTTTACACAGTTGATTACCATGCACTTATTCGATTGGCTTCCTATCATGGTGTATTTATCATCCGAATATCTAAATAATCTATACTTGTTCACAGGAGTGTAAGCAAAGTACATGATGAGTGGTTTGCAGATGAAGAAAAGGTTCGCAAGACTGTTGGCTTACCGGAGAAACCAGTTATTGAACACCGTAATGCTAAAGATGTAAGCAGTTTATTCTTTAGGATGGTCATTAAGTTCTTGCATCTTCTGTTCATACTTATGGATTTGGGCTACTTGTTTGGTGTTGTGAGGCTTCAAAAAGTCACATTTATTCTAATGTCATGCTCTTGTTTCTTTGACAGCTTGATTGTGGGATTTGTTTTGACACCTTTCATTGTAAAGAGATGCGTGCTGCATCTTGTGGTCATCCTTTTTGTTTCTCGTGCTGGGCAGGTTCGATATACACGTTAAAGCCGTTTTTCTTTCCATATTCCTCCATGTTATTTTTTTCCCTCCATTACTTAGATTTGTTTATACGAGAGAATTGTATCTGTTATTGTGATCAAAGCACTGTTTGGAATTCTCTTATTTATGCACCTTCCTTGCATAGTACAACTCTTGTATAGGCTGTGTTGAGTGCTTATCATTTTTATCCGAGAATTTGAATTGTTCGTATATCCTTATCATTTTGCTGATCATCCATTGTAGGTTATATTGGCACGGCAATTAATGATGGTCCTGGATGTTTAATGTTGCGCTGTCCTGATCCATCTTGTGGTGCTGTTGTTTTCCAAGATATGATTAATGCACTGGCTTCGAATGAAGATGGAGAGAAATATTCTCGTTACTTTATTAGATCTTATGTCGAGGACAATAGGAAGGTAATATCATGTTCACAGGTGATTTATCCATGCTCCCAAAACGAGGAGAAGTCTGAGTTGTCCTACTTGAAAAACGTATAAAGTTATTCTGTGGTTCTTCTCTCGGCCACCTAGTGACCAAGTTTTGGTCACTGACCATTGGATTTTAATCCCGTGGTGGAGAAAGCCCATGAATTCATTTGTTTGTTCTCCACTGGTGGATTCCGATCTGATGGTGAGTGGCCAATTCTTCAGTCACAAGATGGTCAGGAGAACACTAATTATTACAAGGAATATGAGTGTAGTGTCAGAATCATTTTACTTTAATGGTATATGAGTGTAGTGCATATACTTAGATTGGTGACATCATATATAATCATTTTTGAGCAACTTAGCAGTAATCGTATAGTGGCTGCAACTTGTGGTACTTATGCTGATATATTACTTTAGTTTGCTTATTAAACCCTATTGGAGCTCCTAGGGGAAAAAAGGTTTATGTTTGTTCACATCAAAATCCTATCAAGCAACTGTAAATCATGATGATTTAATTGGTAGGTATATTCCTTTTCGTGTATTGCTATAATTTTTGTTATTTTTCTGTTCCACATCACTGGCTCTACTTTTCTTTACCAAGTCTCTGTTCTTCATTATGTTGACCATTATCATTGTTTTCATATTTTGTTGTTGGTTCTTTTGTAGACCAAATGGTGTCCTGCTCCAGGCTGTGATTATGCTATAGATTTTATTGTTGGCAGTGGAAGCTATGATGTTACATGCCGCTGTTCATATAGCTTTTGCTGGAATGTGAGTGCCTCTGAATTTCTCTAAGATAAATATTGTTACTGATTACAAATTTTGAATTTCATATTGATGCTCATCTATTAACCATGGATAGGGGATGCCAGAAATCTCCAAAACATAGAATGTCAAATGCGATAAAGATTTAAAAATATCACTTTTTCCGCTCTCTCAACTTTTTTATATGTTTCCTTTGGTGCATTATCTATACTGAATTTTTTAAAGTAAAAAACCAGTTTTTTTCTTCTCTTTTGAAAGTGTGTGTTCATCACGCAGACTTGGATATAAATTCCTTGAAAATTACTTGCCAAAAAGTCCGCTGCTATGGCTTTGTGGCATCTTGGCTTTACGACATTTACATATTGTGAATTTTACTTTGCAGTGTACTGAGGAAGCTCATCGTCCTGTTGATTGTGGGACAGTGGCCAAATGGATATTGAAGAACAGTGCCGAATCTGAAAATATGAATTGGTAAGGAATATACTAGTTATCGATACCAAAATATTATAAAGTACGAAGAAAGTTAATTAGATGTGAACGTTGGACTTCCTTGGGCCATATGATTGCTGAGATGATAACCTATGTACTGATATAAAGCGGTTGCATGGCCCAAGAGGTACCATGATAATTGTGCTGGCTTGTCTGCCCTTGTCCAAGTGGATATATATACTTGGATTCTATTATAGTATAATAACCTTGTTGTTAGATATTGCAGAAATGCTAATATTAAACATGGAGTTATTGATTGCTAAAAAAGAAACTGAGTTATTAGTTAACGATTCTTTAAATTATTGGAGGGAGGGAAATATCTTTACAAAGTCATAACCAAATTTCATTTATAGTATAAGTACTTTTCTGGGAACAACAGCAAAGAAAATAGTTATTTGTTCGTGGGTTAATTGCAGCAGTCATGGATTGAAAGATAATATATGTTTCAAGTTTCCATTTGTTGTTAATGATATTATATAAACTTGAAGTATCTATCCAAAATCATACTCAAGAACATAAATCTTTAAATCTGTCTCTCTCTCTCTCAGAGGGCCTGGTTGGTTCATTCTAAGCTCCCCAACACTATAAACAGTGGCTTCGAACAATCCTTTAGTTGTCTCTATTTATGTATAGACCTCGTTTCTAAGTTGTTTGGCTGCTGGATTTCAGGATATTGGCTAATTCCAAGCCCTGCCCAAAGTGCAAGCGACCCATTGAGAAAAACCAAGGCTGTATGCATATCACTTGCACACCACCTTGCAAATTTGAGTTTTGCTGGTAAGCATTTATGGAATGCAGTTGGTTGCCTTTTGATTTCTAGTGTGCCATAACTTTATAAATTGGTGTTTATCACCTAGTCTCCTCGTCTTCTAAATTGGTCGCCTTCTAAATTGGTGTTTATAAATTACTGAAAGCTGGATCTCTTGTTATCATGCATCTTCTGTGAACATAATGCATTTGTACATGCTCTCAGGCTGTGTCTTGGTGCATGGTCCGACCATGGTGAACGGACAGGTGGATTTTATGCCTGTAACCGCTATGAGACAGCGAAGCAGGAAGGAGTGGTATGTTAATGTAGTTTACAACTCTATGTTGATGATCGAGGATTTTTCTCTTGTATTGTTTCCGTTAGAGCATTATTGATCGATTGTTATCATATTATTATTATTTACAGTATGATGAGGCAGAGAGACGAAGAGAGATGGCCAAGAACTCTCTAGAGAGGTATACCCATTATTACGAAAGATGGGCAACCAATCAATCGGTATGTACAAGTTTAATAGTTTATTTATAGCTGGCTAACTTAAACATAAGTTACCTAGTTCCTGTTGGCCTGATGTAGTTGTGGTTTGCATCACTCCTTGCCCTTGTTAAGGAATATTCACAATCTCTGTGTATGTCACCTTTTGCCCCAAGAATGTGCCGGCCTCCTAGTATATTTTTATACTTTTGAAATAATTTAAGATACAGCAAGGGCTAAACTACGTTTTCTTTTCTGACTGCAGTCGAGGCAAAAAGCATTAGCAGACTTGCAGCAGATGCAAACTGTGCATGTAAGTAAACATTTTACTCTCAGGTCCCTCTAATTGATGAAGCTCATCCTTATGAGCATTAGGTTTCCTGAAATTAACAGATTAGGTTTGTTTTTTTATTTTTTATTTTTTGCCATATCTCAATTGAAGTGCTGTTGTGGTTTAGTTTCTTTTATTTGTCTCATGGTTGTCTTTTTTGCCCTCTTCAGTAGTTATCTTGGTGGATTTCATATGTACTGTTTTTTTTCCATCAATACCAGACTACGTTCCATATTATTGTAGATTTCATATGTACTGTTTTTTTTTCCATCAATACCAGACTACGTTCCATATTATTGTAGTTTCCTTTTTTGTACCCAACTATTTGTTGGTTTTCTCTCAACTTACTTCACTGTTTGTGTTATTGTAGCTTGAGAAGCTGAGCGACATCCAGTGCCAACCTGAGTCACAGCTGAAGTTTATTACAGAGGCCTGGTTACAGGTAAATCCCAAATTATTGTCAACTGAGAACATATTTACTGTTCCTTAAATTTTCTCTGTTTGCAGATAGTCGAATGTAGGCGAGTACTGAAGTGGACATATGCCTATGGTTATTATTTACCTGACCACGAACATGCCAAGAGACAGTTCTTTGAATACTTACAAGGTATGTCGTTTTCCGAAACTTGAAGGGAGACATTGCATCCTGTATAACTAACATCTGTTTGTGCAGGTGAGGCTGAGTCTGGGTTGGAACGACTTCATCAATGTGCAGAAAAGGAGCTGCAAGCTTATCTCAATGAAGAGGACCCAGCAAAAGATTTCAATGAGTTTCGCACAAAACTTGCTGGATTGACCAGGTATTATTAACTCTGAGGTTACATATTCTGATTTGATTACGTTTAAAAGAGATTCTTAGCCAAAATTAGGGTGTATGACTCTGAGTTCCCCCCTTGCATCCAGAAGGTAAAGTGGTTATGAGATAGAGACAATAGTGAAGGAGAGTAGGGTGTATGGCTACTTGATCAAGTGAAGCAAGGCTGTACTTGTAAATTAGTATCATGTTTGCCATACTCATTTCATGACTTTGCGAGTAGGGATGTCAAAGATAAGACATATATTACACAACACCTGTAGCTTATAACTTTTTTTATTTTTGAAGAGATAAAGAGTTGGAATAGAATAGCTTTTCTACTTATTGATGTATATTGTTCATGTTCAATGAAAACAGTGTGACACGAAACTACTTCGAAAATTTAGTTCGAGCTCTGGAGAATGGTCTGTCAGATGTTGACTCTATTGGTGCAACCAGTAAGACGGCGACGGCAAACTCAAAGAGTTTGGGAGGTGCAAGCAGCAAGGGAAGAGGCGGGAGGGGCAAGGCAACAACATCCAGGTCAAGTAGCTCCCATAGAAATATTGATGATTTAGGCCACTGGTCCTGTGAACATTGCACCTTTGCAAATGTGAGGTCAGCCACTGTCTGCCAGATGTGCCAACAACGCCGGTAGGTTAATTTTGCAATGCAAAATCACCTAGCTGGATGTGGGGCTTGGTTTCTTGCCCATTTGGCTGGCTTGCTGCAGTCAATTATCGACCTAGTGGGCTGGTAGGGAGGAAGAGTTTTCCCATTACCCATGTTTGGAATTATAAATGAAAGGAGAAATCAGAAATAAGAAAGGGTTGGGGGGAAGCAAAGAAGCAAAGAAGAGATACTTACTCTGTACGTCTTGTTTTATTGGTTATGGGTGGTATATAGTTCCCGTTGTCTGTCTGTGGCCATCTAGTTTCACGCCAATGTAATTTAATGTAATATTTCGTGATTAATTAGTTGCTGATGAAATTGTACCAAGTTTGAAGCTTCATGTGGGTTGCACGAGTAAAACTAGTCGGGGGATTGGCCCCTGCATAGATGAAATAATTATATGTAATGAACTTTTACCTTGTCTCAAAATTTTATTTATTTTTTGAGAAAATGAGGAAAATATCTTTAGCCGGTGAGGACTCAATATTTGTTACAATCATATGGCTCCGAAGGACTTTTGTAAAAAATCCGTGTGTTTAAATGCGGGTGAATCTTTGAAAATTTAATTCAAAATTTAGAATTCTTAATTTTTTAGGACCGTTTCTCTCGTTTGGATTCTTATTCTGTTTCTCTCATTTGGATTCTTATTCTGTATAATCTGTAATTTTCATAAAAAATAATTGTGAAATTTAAGAGTTTAAATTCCTGATTTGAATTTTTCACAAAATAAACCACGTTTGTCTCTATATCGATAGTGTAAACCAACAATGAACTTTTGGAACACATAGGGTGTTGGGATTAATTTGGGTGAAGCGTTGCAATTTCCAAGATAGCAGCAGAAAATTTGGATAAAAAAAAATGAAACCCAAAAAAAAAAACCATCCAATATAAGACCATCAGATTATCCCACACATTGAATCAAAGTAATTTTCGTTCAAGAAAAAAGAAAGAAAAACAGTGATGGAACTGATTCCAGAATCTATTGATCATTTCCAGTGCCCAAAATCCATTGTGCAAGATGAGTCAAATACGGTTCTGCTTGGGAACTGCTGCTCAGTATTGGTGCTAGGCTCTGAAGCTCCGCATCGAACTCCCTCTCGAATTTGCTGCAATATAGGGTTTACAGAGGGTTAGACAGAGTAACAAAGACAACTGTCACTGTGTACGATCATGTACGTGTTCCACACCCACTTCAAACTTACAGAATAGCATGAGTAAAATTTGGGTTGCTGGAGCTTATTGATAGTGCCTGACATCGGCCCCGTGATTTGGATGGCTTAGGTTTTTCTGACAGAAGAGAACTTATCAACCACTGAGTTGCTGAAGCATATTGTAGGCAAAGTGATTTCAGCCTCTCTACCTTCTGCATTTCAGAAAATTCACAATAAGGAAAAACAAAAAAACCAAGAATTCTATACCCAAGTTGTGAGCATACGATCGAAATTTCAAACATGTCTTAATCTGTTCCTCCCATGATTTAAAACATTCGAGATTTTTAGATGATGGACATGAAAATTCAGATTCTAATCCAAAATTTTTGGTGTAGACACAAATATTCTACGGTCAAATCCTTGGTAATTTAATGAGATACAAAAAGCTGAGAAAACCAAGTCAAATTCTCTAATTTGCTTAAACCCAAATTTTAGGAATTAATATAAATTATATAGTTGAAACGAAGAAAATAGTCCATGGATTTCATACAATCTTTATTATATAGTTATATACAGCTATTGTTAAATCTAAATTCTTCTAAATCATTGCATTCAAATGGACCATAATGCTATACGGAAGATGTTCACATGCTCATGTAAAGTCTAGTCATTTTTCTTTCTTATCGATTCTCTGTAATAAAAATTGTCTATTCTTTCCAATTGAAGAGATCTACTCCAGCCTCTTCTACGATATTTTGCTCTACTCTGATTTCTAGTTGTTATGCAAGTAAATCATATGAGAAACCACACCTTCAGAAATTCAGGCAAAAGCAGCAAACATCCTCTCAAGCACTTGTCAAGGAAGAAGTCATGGTGTTGGATAACCTACATCAGGAAGAGCCTTGTAAGACTAACATGAGCATCTCCCTGTTTCTTTCCTTTTTCTTTGTGTCAAATGAAGAGACAGAGTTTCTATAAAAGATAAAGACCACACCTCATCTATGCTCTTTGCAGTCTGAAGCCTATTATGCATCACATGCCAATTGGGTTCAAGAACCTGTAAGCAAGAATTTCAGTAGTGAAAATGCAAAAGGCCTTAACAATTCTACGCAAAAATATATTTCAGAAAATGTAGAAACAAAAATTGAGGGTGCATGTGTCAACCACAAGCATAGCCAAGTCTCAGATTCAACTATTACCACACTGTAGTGTTGACAAGAGCCAAACAAAGAAAGCAAACCAATAAAAAGCAATAGGGAAGGAAAGAAAGAAGAAAATCAACCAAGTTACTTGGATAAGGCAAAAAGAAGAACTACACTACAGCTATAGCATGGCAAAATACGTGGTGAGAGGGGAACAAATTAAGAAACTAAAACCTGCCTCAAATGTTAGATAGTGTAGAAGGCTGTTAATAAATTTAAGCATGCTCCGGCAGAGGAGAGATGATCTGCCAATAGCAGAACCACGCATGTTCAGGGCACGAACTCCCTGCAAAAACATCATTCCACTTAATTAAGCACAGACATGAGGCTACATGACCTGGCTATGTATCATAAACAATGGAATGCAGTCCATACCTGATGCACTTGCCAAGCCCCACAAAGTTGGCGTTCTACATGCTTACAGTGGAAAAGGAAGCGGAAAATCAACTGATACTTTGTTACGGCTTTCTTAGAGATGACTATAGACAATGGCCACCTAACCTGTAAATAGGAACCAAATGATCAAACAAATAAAAAAGAAATGGGGCTAGATCATGGTGCAGGGTGAGATCGAATAGCATGACATTCTAACTTTCAAAGGGAAGCTCCATGGAGAAAAATAAAACAATGAATCTCCTGCCTAAGATAAATCATGTAAAGTAATAATAAAATAATAAATATCCCATCTAGTGCATTGCTTTAGAGAAAAGGTCTCACAGTCTGTCAACAGACCTTATAATTCAAAGAAAATGTCTCGAGTCCAGTTAAGCTCACTGGTTCCTCTACATCATTATCATCAAGGACACTCCTGGTCTTTTCACGATCTTTAAGTGTCCCTAGTCTTCTAAGCAAAGAAGATGTTTCCTGAAACAAAACGACAAAAGGTATTGATACAAAATTTTATTCAGGCTTTTCACATAGAAACAAAACATTAGAGCTGCTTACCACACAACATGTTAAGTCCTCATGGCAGGGATCCGCTGCAGCTGCTGTGGTTCGCAAAGCAAGGTCTAGTAGGGACTATTTAGCCAACAAAAAGTATAAACACTAATATCCAACAGGGAAAAATAAAAAAATTATTTTCCTGATACAGGCTGTTGATAAAGATGAAAGACGTACTTGCAGTTTCTCTACAGAAATGTCATCGAGCTTTTTCATAAGCTCATCCCGAGCAATATCCATAAAATGAACTAAAAAGTCACCCTGTAATAAACATCAGGGTTATTCGAATAACACTTTTTTATTGTATCGTAAAACTTGAAGGAAAATATCCCACATAATAACTGCATGGAAGAATAAATTAAATAACATCAAATCCTTTATAATAAACAGATACTTCCTCTGAGATCTAGACCTAAAAAGCAAGCATGATAGTGCTTGAAGTAGCTATTACCTATGTGTTCAAAACCCACCCACACTGTATAGTAAACTTAAGAAGAAACATACACGTGCTCACCTATTCCCGGGAAATAATAAGTTAACACTGACCTAGCACCTGACCTGATATAGATGACTGAAGCTTTCCAATCTCAATAGCAGATAAAGCATAAATATTTATACTAAAACATATGCGGAGTTGCTATCTATCAAGCCACTGGTCATACAGCAGTATACCTGATCAAGAAGAAGATAATGCTTTATAGATCGTAGCTTTCCCATCAGATCATACTACACAGGAAAATAAAAGTACGAAAGATTAGACAACTAGAAAAACAAATTGCTATGAAAATCATGCATCAGGCCCCAATTAGGATGATATCACATTCACAGAAAAGATCATGATTTAGCCACACCTTTTCTTTGATAAGATTTAAGAGCTCGCTGCTGGCAAAGTCATAAGCAGATTTTATACACTCAAAATAACGATGATTTGATCCAAAGCTCATCAATTTTGAATTTTCGGATACAGGGACCTATTCATACAATCCAGTCAATGACAGATAACAACACCACCATGGAGGTGACGGGCTGTACAAAATTAAGATAATATTGTAAAAATGTACAGGATAAAGCATAGTAGAACCTGAACATGGTGCCCACATTCTCTCATGACATTTAGATATTTTCCGGTGATCAAAATTGTCCCAGCAATATTTGCAAGAAAGCTTGGAATTCCATCCTTAAGGCAGTAACGTTGCCTCCAATACTTGGCATCATAATCTTGAGTGAGGCTTTCCTGTAACACATTAAGCATAAGGCATTTGATGGGATTGCACTCATATAGCTCCTCAATTATATAGGAGAATGCACTATAAAATTCATTACTGTATGGATAGACAATACCTTCTGAAGAGATTTGTTCTCAGCAATGAAAAATTCACTGTAAGGATCATCAATGACTCCTTCATAGACCCACCTATAAGAAGTTCCATTTCCAAAAATTGAGATTAAACAAAGTATCCTTCAAATACAGTCAATGATAAATCCAAGTCACAAGAGCTTATAGGATTGGATGTATAGAAAGAAGGGATATAAATGATACTCAAGAAAAAAGTAAAATAAATAAAGGAGAGCAATGAAAGCAGTCATGGAGCAAAATGAACAAAAAATGGTAGACATTCGAGAAGAGTACCTCTCTAATATACCCAGGTACGCATTGCTAGCACATTCAGCCATCTTCTCTAGCAATGACCTTACAGCAGTATCGCCAGCCATGGCCTTAGCCTGGATATTTCAAAGAGCCTCATTAGTATGAAGTAGTAATTGAAAAATGAAAAGAGAGAGTGTGTGTGCGAGGGGGAAGAGCTGAAAATAATATACTAGTAAGAGCACTTATTACTTCCAAAAGAAGCAGCCAAAGGTTATGCGATTACTATTACCCAAAAAATTGAAAGAAAAAAAAAGGTAACATAAAGATAGGAATTGACCTGACTCTGTACAAGGTTAAGAACTGCAGAACCAGCAAAATTATTTGCCGAAGCTTTCTGTATTACAGTGGACAGTGCTTTCATAGATCCCATCATTGGCTGAAACACGCAGTAGAGAATTTTGAAAAGAAAGAAAAGAGAGCCTTTAAAGTGGGTAAATCTGTCAAAGAGACTATCACACCTGACAATAATACCACAAGCCTTGTAAGGACAGTCTTCGGAGACGAAATTGGTGTTCAAGCTGTGCCACCATAGCCTGGTAATCCTAATAAAGAAGAAAAGGTAGTTGTAAAGCAGCAGCAAATTAAGAATAAAAGAAAAAGGAGAAAGGAAAGAAGAAGATTACAAGGAGGAGAGCCCGGAGAGCAGCAGCGAAGGCATGATTAACTAAGCCATTCTTGAACTGAGATCTCGACTCGACAAACTGATTGATGAGCATGAAGCTCTCGCAAAGAGGGAACACCCGGTGGGCCAGTTCCTGAAGAGCCAAATCCATCGAGGCATCAACTTGAAAGCTGAAACCATCTTCCTTCCCGCGGAGTCTTCTGATGGAAATGTAGCGGCCTTGGATGCCGACCATGGCGGACAAGAGGTCGTCGATCACCACCAGTTCCTGAACAGCGGCATTGTGACACCCTATGGCGTCTTCACTGCCAATTCCAAAAGAGCAAGAGGTGACTAACCAACTAGATATCACAGGACACACAGAGAGAGAGAGAGATGAGAAATTACGTTTGGGAATCCCTGGTCTCGGCGGCGAAACGCGACGTCGTTTTGGTTTCCTGGACAAACCCAAGGCCAATTTCACCAATTTCACCAATTCCAAACGGAAAGTAGAAGAGGAGGAGGTTCAAGTAGAGTAAAAGAGATCAAACCTGATGGAAGCGGCCGGTGAGGAACGGCCTCTCGGAGTTCCAACGAGGAGTTGAAGGGCATGAGCTTGAACTGTTAATCTCCATCGGGATCGGAAACCCTTCCTCTCCAAAACTGGTCTCTCTACTCTCACTACCCAATTTCGTTTCAATACTTTACTCGAGCAAGAACGAATTTTAAATATTTACTCCTCTTGCTTCCTTCTTTTTAAGCTTCTTTCTTTCTCCCCTCTTCGTTTAATTGATTTGAACCGGAAAAAATTAGAATCAAGTCTATATGAACATTATTATCCCATTTCCATCAAATTTTGCGGTGTGATACAGCCAAAAAAATCAAAACAAAATATCAGAACATCATATTTTCTTTGAAAATATACTAGAAAAGTTGCAAAATTTGTTACGAGAAAAATTTATTTTTTACAGAAAATCAACATGCAGCTATGCTAGCTTCATTTCTTAATTGCTAGACGTTGGCTGCTTCAATCTCCAAACTTTGGCAAATCAACAGAGCAGAGTTCCATCGGTTGTTTTGTTTGGCCACTAGAAGGTTGTAAAGCAACTCAATCTGCGTCCTACATGTTCCTGTGACAGGGACTGTTTATACAAGATTTGAAGAATGTGCGAGTATAATTTTGCTCTCTGCAGTGTTGCTGCATCATTATATTACACATTCTTCCTAGTTCTGTAGACAGTGTAAGCCAACACTAGCGGAATCGTGAGGCTGTATACTGGAAAATTGATGATGGGATTCATCTCGTAAGCTTTGATGAGAACCCAGCAGCTCTGTAATCCAATAACCAAAAAAGATTGAGATACCAAAGCACAACATAAGGTACATGCAATTCTTTTTACAGAAAGCAGAACCATAAAAAGAAAGAAAGACTACATGCATCTTTCACGTAAAATAGTGTGAGTAACTCTACTCCTAGTATTCAACAATCTAGATAAATGTGATGCATGATGAAACCAAGACATATATTTCAAGCTAATAAAGAGATGTTAAAGAAACCTCACCAGAAAATGCTTCCCACAAATTGCCAAGCAAATAACCAAAAGTACTTTCCGAATCCACCGGTCTCCAACACATGAATTTGATTTCCTACTGCCCTGGTAACCATACCTTAAAGATCTCCTTCCTTCTTGATCAGGATCATCTTCTTTCTTTCCTGAAAGCGAAAGAACATGTTCCCGATAGATGTGCTTTTCAGCAGCTAAAGCCCCACTGACCAAAATAGCAGGAAAAACTACAAACAAGAGATGTGGAAGAACAACCACCATTACATCTGGTGATCCAACATATTCATGCTTTCCATCTTCATTGAAAGATTTAACCACCCAGCCCATATAGGTCATGTATCCTATATCCTTGCCATCAGTGAACACATGCCCAATAAACCATGGGAATAATATGAGGTAAAATAAGTATACTAGAAAACCATACCATGTGAGGGGAACCTTACAAAGCTCCTGTGAAACCCATCCTATAAAATTTAGCAAGCCCTTGCTCTTGTAAGTAAAATGCTTACTTGAGAAAATGAGGAGAGCTTTTGGAATAAGGAGAATCATGAGTAAAAAATATACAACACACCACATCATTGGGTAATATAATGCAGCCCATTGACAACCCATGACCACAAACTCCTTCCACGTCCATGAAAGCTTAGAACTTAGACCATTAACAGAAAACGGCCTCAAATCATTTAAAGTCGATCTCCCCATGAAGTCAGTTGCTTCTATTTGCAACCAATATCTATCTGGAGATGGATCCTCAAACGCTCTATAATTCCATCGAGCAATATATAGATCTCCCCTGGAGGTGTTATGCTCAAGCTTTATCATGGGTCCCTCAAATACCAAACTGAGATATCCAGGTCTTGTGTCATAGATCATAGCTGTAACTGTCACAAGTGGAGACACAGAAAACACAAGGGCTCTAATTGCATCATAAGATACAGGTCCCGCAGCATGACATTCATACTCACGACGTGATGAAGATGTTGACATGAGCCGTGAATCCAGAGGAAAAGTTGGCAATATGATAGTTTTTTTGGTGCCTAACTTGAAGTCAACATCAACATATGAAACATGGCCTCTATCAATGGCCAAAATCCGCATGGCTCTGCTCCTCCTCCAGTCGCCCATCTCCCACTCCCAGAATTCATTGGCCATTGGGGCATCAGTTGACCAATTAACAGGAGGATCAGAAGATAGTTGGTGTACATTAAGCTGGAAAAATTCTGGCAAAAATGAAAATTTATGACGTAACTGATGGTGTCTCTTCAAGTTTTTACCAAACCTTGAATGCAGATGCCCGCATACATAAGCTGATATGGAATGCTTGAGGAATATATCTTTCAGGCTCTTCCCAGAGTGTGAGGTTGCCGAGAACGAAAGAGGGAAATGCCCGAACGAAATCTTGCTGATTGGCTGTTTTGATTGATAATCCCACTGGGAGAGCTCCATGTCTAAATCTGATAATAGTTGATCAGTGGGATGCCCAAAAAGATTAGTTGGGCCTCGTACACCAACAGACATAGTGGTATCAACTCCAACAAAGAGATGCTTCCTTTCAGCAGTCTGGAATAGGACGCATTGACATGCCCCAAAAGCTTAGAAATTTACAGTTTAAATCACAGTTGAGTATTGAAACTAACATGACATGTAATAGCATTACCTGAAGAGTAACACTGTTGAGATACCCAGCTCTGCCCAGCTGCCCATTGATGCTATACTTTGAAAAGAAATCAAAGGCACCACCAACGGCAGGGACACCAAAGTTATCGTGATTCCCTCTAAGATCAAAGAAGGCAGTCTTGTCAAGTCCGCTCCTTTTGATAACATTATCCATTGCAGTCCGGTATTCCACCCACTCCTCCTCATTTTGTTTCGTCGTCAACAGATCCTTGCTTTTTCCGTCTAAAAAGAATGGTTTTGTTAGTAGAAAAGAGAAGTATTCCAAACATGTGTGTGTGAGTTGGGAGGAATGAATTACCTGTGAGATCACCGGTGATGAGGACGAGAGAAGGGTTGATCATGGAGAGAGCAGGGCCCACAAGGGAGGTGAAGTCGGTGGCTCTGTCGGGATGGTGGACACTGAAATGGAGATCAGAGAGCTGAACCACCCACACCACAGACTCTGGCGCTCCTTGCACATCCATCACCTTGGCACAACACAACCAGGGAATCGTGAGCATAAGCATCAGCGTCATCAACCCATTCCAAATCATCGTCTTCGCTTCTCCTTGATTTCCTTCCTTCATTCTTTCATTCCCGTCTCCTCGTCTTTTTTTTTTGGTTACAGAAGTCTCGTCGTCTTTCTTTCTCTGCGCTTTTGACCCCAACAAAATAATAATAATAATTTACAGATAAATATTACAGCAGTACATTACAAATTTACAACTTCCGGGAGAAGCGATAGGAATAAATTTACGGAGATGAAAAAAGCTGTGAGGGAGAGAGAGGGGAATTGCTCAATCAAACTTAGGAGCTGCCATCGTCGCCTGCTTTAACTCTACCATCACTGGGCTCGCTTGTGTTTCAATGTGAGTAAGCTCTACTTGTTTCTACATGCAAATTTCTCCAATCTGTTTCCTTACAAGTTTTTTGCTTTGGGTTCTTGATGGTTTTGTTGGATTTTAAGGATGAAATTGAGCATTTTTCTCGGAGCATTCCTAGCTTTAACTGTGCCATTTCTTTCTTCAGTTGGTAATGAGTGACATCAACAATTATATAACAATGTGATTTGGAGATGAAGCCATAGGAATCATTGTAGAAAGTTATGAACCCTGAGCGTGGTTTGAATGGGATAAAAGGAGTGAGGTCCATTCTGCGGAACGAAATGATTTGTATGGGCGTTACCCCTCAGGATTCAGGAACCTCTCTTTACAGTGTTCCCATGTCATTGACTTCCCTATCCTTGTTTATGACTCCCGATCAAGTACAAGTTCTAGATTACTTTTAGTGCCCCTTTCCCCACTCTCCTGGCTTGCACAATGTAGTTACCACCCTGAGGCTTCTACAATAACATCTCTTGTCTGTTTATCATACTCAATAGTCATTACTGATTGTATTGAAATCAAACAATTCTGAGATAAAACTAATGTCATCTTTGTAAATACTCTCGCTATTCACATCACAGGATTGTTTGTATATAAAGACCTGTTTTTGTAGTGTGGCCTTTCCATGGGTACCATGATGCTACAGTCAACTTTTCCAATTCGGGAGAAAAAGATCCATGAAAGCTCGTTTTTTACTCTTGCAACTGGTCTAGTCCAGAACTGTTGCAGTGAGCCGAGTTTCAGTATGCAGACATCAAAGATTGGCTTTAACTCTGTGCCTTCTTTTCTGCAAAGGAGGTAAACATTTTCAATTCAAGTGCTTTCTATGGTCATTGAACATTTGCATTATTTATGGCTTCATGCGGCTTGTGAGCCTTCATCAGACATCAAAAGTGTTTCTTTCTTCGTAGTTGTTTTTCTTTCAGAATAAAACCAACTGCACTATATTTTTTTTTAATGAATCTTAATAAGTTTGCTAATAATAGTTGTGTTTGTATGCATCCATATTGCGGCATGGACTTCTACTTTCTTCTCAAATTCATGCTTGGACTTCCACTTTTTTCTCGTCTGGGTCTCTATTCCTGATTCCTATATCCAAAATTCCATTTTTTTTTTCGTGAACAAAGATTCCAATATCCAGAATATTGCTATGTAGAATGATTGTCCTGATTTTATACATGTTATGAACTCGTGTCAAAATCCTACATTCCCAATAGGGGAAGACTGCTCTCATCCTGTAGACCTAATGGACCTTGAACTTAAATGTAGTAGTAAAGTTTCTGTTTAGTCCACTTATAGAGCCAACTGATACCAAGCAAGAATTTTATGTGCGAAATTGAGTGATTATAGATTCATACCAGATCCAAGTTTCCGAACTGTATTTAAGAATTATAAGTTTCGTCCTGATGTGACTATAGAAAACTCTTGCAACAAATACTGGTGCCATACTGATGCCTTTTGGTTTTAACGTTTTATTAGAAGTAGATCAATACCCTTTTAACCTGCTTATCTCTATTATCCTGAAGCAGATTTCAGTCAAGAAAGCATCGATTGGGATTAGCCTTTGCCTTGGACACAGGTGGGGTTCCTGATAATGGTGGCCAAGAGAGCGTCAATGACAACAACTTCAATGATCTCAATCGCACTCGTTTAGGTCGGATAGTGACTGCAGCCGGAAAACAGCTATTAGAGAAGCTGAACTTAGCTAGAAAAAACTTCCCCATGAAGATATTTCTACTTCTGTTGGGTTTCTACACAGCAAATGCATTGGCCACAATCCTTGGGCAGACGGGAGATTGGGATGTCTTGGTTGCAGGAATTGTGGTTGCTGCCATTGAGGGTATTGGTATGCTTATGTATAGAAAGTCTACTTCCCCTTCTTTATCAAGTGGGAAGCTCAAGTCTTTTGTCATGCTGATGAATTACTGGAAAGCTGGTGTGTGCTTAGGCCTCTTTGTGGATGCTTTTAAATTGGGTAGTTAGAATATGCTAATATTCGTTCACCTCAAGTAATTTGCATGAAATATGGTGTTGATCGATGAGTAATCCCTAAATACGTGTGTTCTAAGTTCTAACCACCTTTGCTCCATAACCTCCATAGATGGATTCTAGACCACAGTCCAATTTCAACTGTAGTTGTGCAAATAAGTATAGAGTTCGTCTTATATTTGAAGACTTGAAGTTTCTAGATTCCTTTTGCAATAGTTCAGATACCGTCTACAAAGCAAGGAAAACCCAACTGTTCCAGTAAATTTGTTGTTTGATCACATATATCATATATCTAAATATTAGCACTCCCATTCCCCAGTGACCATGGAAGAGCATGATGGATGACAGAAATCACGAACAGCTAAGCCTACAATGTTTTTGCTGCTTTTGATGACTTAAATTCATGCTAGCCTCTCCAACAAAAAGGTAAATTACTACCATTGTGGTCGCACTTTGTATACCAACTCAACTCACATTTATTTATCAAGAACAACCGAATTCATGTATAAGATTGCATCTAACTCTTCAGCAAAAGTAAACTCATTAAAGCCATTGTTAGTATGTACAATACACATTAGGATGGGGACTATCTGAGGTCATGACGGTTTTTTCCCTTCCGATTCAATCTCCTTTACTTTATCCACAACATACTGGACTTTCTTTGAGAGGTCTTGTGTATGCTCCTCAATGTGTTCAAATAGAAGGTCTATGACTTTTCTTAGTGAAGTAGATCGCTCTCTCTCAAGGAACAGATCTCGATTTAATTCTTCAATCTTTGTCTTATCATCCTACAACACAAGGGGAGAGACAAATGAAATTAAGACCATATGAACAACATATACATGTTAGGTCAATGATTCTACTTATGATAGATAATGCAGTTAATAGTTAACTAACTATACGAAGCTAATGCAATAATAAGACGAGCTCCTTATATGACCTTCCGCAAAATGTACGAGTGGTCTTCAAACATTTTCCTAAAAGACTTGATGTCAACAAGCCTTGACTTGGAAAGACAACATGGATGGATTACTTACAGAACAATGATTGTTAAACAAACACGAGTGAGGTACAAGATTTTCATCACCCCCTTTCACCTCACCCCCCAGGACATTATAAACAGGTGTAAAGAGAAACACGTTTCTTTGAACTTTAGAACACTAATATTAAGGACTTTATATAGAAAGTTCATACTAGGCAGGCAATGAAAAGGAATTAAGAAAAACCATAAGCAACGTGGAAGAAAACTTCTTGAAAAGATCATAATCTTTAGACTTGATCCAAGATCTCTTCGACTTTCAAAATTCTATCATCTTAGACTGTAAGGATTAATTTGACCTCAAAACCTTACAAATTTTTCTTTCTTGTTTAAACCTTCCAATTCCGCATAGCTGTCATAACTTTCTGTACAACCTTCTATGTAGACACATGCACAAGATTTTATGTTGACTTAAGCCACTGTTTAATATGAACTGATATGCATCTGATACCTAACAAAAATGGACAAGGCAAACAAAATTGGATATAACAAACTAAGATAAGGAATAATGTATCACAATAACTGACCGGTATTTGATCCTCAACCAGCCCTTTTGGATGTTTGCTCGCTATTAGTGCATGATTGTGCTCCTTGATAAACTTTGTAACAACCCACTTGCCAATATTCAGCTTTTTTATCGACAGCATTGCCATACAACCTACCCTAGTGGGAGCCCGTGGGTTGATGGTCTTCTTGTCGCGCCTATCAGGCTTCCGGTAACCCTCTTTGCTGCATACAAATGTTCGCGCAATGATAGTTCCATCATGTTTGGATCGAGACAGATAGTTCATACGAGTACTGAAACCCATACGCAAGCCATAGACATTATAAAAAGCCTGTGCATCTACTTCTGTATCAAATTCCTGACCCACATATGGCTCATCAACTTCGACTAGAGATCCATCTTGAGAAGAGTTTTGAGTCCTATCATCATTTTGTACAACCCAAAGTATCTTCTGAAGAGAAGTGCCTACAACCGCACTATCATTATAACGCTTGAACTCAGCATCAGTTGAAGCATTTGAGACCTCATGAGCTACATTTATATCGGGTACAGAAGCCACTGCAATATGAAAATTCATGGAATCAAAAGTGTGCTTTGCACTGGTGTTCCATGATCAGTAGCTAATACAAGAAATGATGAATGGGATTCTTCAAAACTAACAATTAAGTTTCTGTTAACAACCAGACAAAAAAACAAACGAATTTCCTTTAAAGAAGAATTCAGAGGCAAACCATACAGTCCAATTTGATTTCAATCTTCTTTAAACAAGTAAGAATGTGAAGCTGAGACAGTTATTCAAAGAGCACCGCAGAATATTTCAATTCCGGGAACTTACTGAATTATGAAGGCCGAAATTCAGAGGTCAGATCCATAACAACTCCATCTGCATCTTTCGCTTCAGAGAGAGAGAGAGAGAGAGAGACACGGAAGCTGAGGAGGGATGCTTCGTAGGATTCCAGTCTTCGCGTTTTAAACGATTGGATCGGGTTGTTTATGAAATCCGGTTATTATGAATATGTCTGGCCCAGTTCTAGGTCCAGTATCCTTCGCCCCAAAAAAAAAAAAAAAAAAAAACTTTACCAATTCTTGTATTAGAAACACAAGGCAGAAGCACTAGGATTTTAATCCCTAGACTACAGGTCTCATAGACGACACAAAAGGAAACAAACACATTATGCAAATGCCAACGACTAATTTTTCATACATTTAATAGATTAAATTGAGAATTAAATCGAAGGTTTGAAACTGAACTTTGAAGGTAACATTAACTATCCAGTGAGAAACCAAATGTTTAACCTTTACATAATGTACTAGTCAATACATGATCAAACTGAACGGTTTGAGACTCTAGCGTGGGTTTTGACGGCCTTTTCCTTCAGAGGATGCAATGTCTTTGAGTATGTCATTAACACGCAGGATCTTTTGGGAGAGGAGTTGAGTGTGGTCGTCAATATGATTAAGTAAGAGGTCTATGATTTTTCTATATGAAGCCGACCTCTTTCGCTCAACCATCAGCTGTTGCGTTAATTCTTTGATTTTCATCTGTTCATCCTGCAAGTCACAGGATGCTTGGTTATAACTACCACCCAACAGTCGTGGAGCACAAAATAAACTACATATAGCTCAGTGATTATGTGCACACACATTAATTGTGCCTGAGAACACTATTAGTTCTAAGCCCTTGGAGGAAGGAAGAATACACACTGACAAACTGAGACGTTTACATGAAGAACCAATTAAAAACAGATATTGCATGCTGAAACTGCAGCAGATGTTTGGCTGCTATCAAGCAAGCAACTATTCTGAACCTAAAAAGGAAAATGACTATTGTGGAAAAGATAAAAGAAAGGCCGTAAAAAGTTACTAAACTATAGAGTTATAGTTTTCACTATTCAGGTAACCATAACCTTGATGCAAAACATAAATAACAAACCTAACACAAGACCTCAAAATACAATTCACACAAGACACTAACAGACATCCAAATCAAAATACACAACCGTGATGTGGTTGTAGAGATATCCTACACATATCCTGAGACTCGACACCATGAAACTAGAATCAGTGAAGGTGTTTCCAGGAATGAAACAAAATTGAAGAGAAAAAGGAACAACAGTAAAAGATCTACAAAAGTTGCAAACCATATATGAAGTTCTGAACAAGCAAATTTTCAATTGAAAGAGAATAGTTTCCTTGTAAGTCTAACTCATAGTAAACTAACTGAATGATCATATACTAAGAAGTTTGTGTAGAAGGTGACTGGGACATGTATCCTTACTCCTGCTAATTCATAGATGCAATCAATAGCATTTTCACCAAATAAATAAAAAGGTAAAATAACCTCCTCATTCATACAAGCATCAATAAAACTTACAGAAGATTCATCATTCAACCCGTTTTCACTCCTTCCGGGAATCAGGGAATGGGCGTGCTCCTTGACAAACTTTGCAACCACCCAGTTTCCATTACTCAGTTTCTTCATTGAAATCATTGCCTTGCAACCAACCCTAGTGGGGGCCCGAGGTCTCACACTCTTCCTATCACGCTTATCAGCCACTCGGTAACCCTCCTTGTTACATACCAATGTTCGAGCAATGACAGACCCATCCACCCTAGAGCGAGATAGATCGTTTACACGTGTTCTGAAACCTACTCTCAGTGCATATGCATTATAAAATGCATGTGCAGCTGCTTCTGATTCAAATTCCTGACCAACGTAGGGTTCATCTGCTTCAACCTCCATGCTTGCAGAATTGTGATCCACTTGCTCAATTTGCCCAACAGTAGAGCCTTCCTCAACAGAAGTTCCGAGAATTGCATCATCGTTTTTCAATCTGAGCTCAACATCAGCTGATCTATCTGATGCCCCATTTTGAGTCTGTGTATCAATTCCAGAATCCACTGCAAAAACATGAACTTTGAGACATTACCTCTCTCACTCTCTTTATATATAAAGAAATAAAATCATATTAGCAAAAGCAACATAATAAAGGGCGAATCAAAAGCCCTTCATATTGTTTACACCCAAATTAATATTTTACTGGACAGTAATTGTCTTAGTGAATATTAACTAAATTGATGATCCATGTCATACCGGCGAGCCCGAAATAATGGGTTTACAAGCGATGGCCCGTCAGAAAGTCATGCGAGCTGGACAGTCCGCGTACGAATGGACTCCGCGTAACAGACTTTGCGTACAAGAGGAGTTTAATTGCTGGGGGAACACCTCGCCCCGACTTAGCATCGTACCTCAATTTGTATATACAAGAGCACGTGCATGGCTTGTGGTCCTTTAACTACATAAGCATCTCGACGGCATCTTGATGGAATCTCGCCATCGACCTGGCAGCCTCGCCCCGACTTTGTGGATAGGCGCGACCTCGCCAGTGTTTAATGAGGAAAGCATCTCGATCGTATCTTGAAAAGCATCTCGACGCTGGCTCGGGGGTACCTCACTACTGAATGCTTGTTTAATTGAAGGTGAGGGCATCATTGTCTTATCCTTGATTGAATAGAGCAGAAGGGAAGGATGATTGGTTGATTTTGTACGTGCATGGCAAGGGTTCTTATCCCATGCAATAGTTATCCAATAGTCATGTGAAGCATACCCAGACGTGAAGCATGTGATTACTCCTAATTTTGGTTGATTAAGGAGATATACATGCAAGCTGTGCATATCTACTTTGCATGCACGTCAGAGTTCTAGTATTCAAGGGCACTCATACAGTGCTTAGAAGGAGCATACGTCCAAGAAGTGTTCTAGGCAAACTCTACTGTTTAGAACAAAGCGACGATCACGAAGTGATTAACATCGCCTACGCCACATTTATCGTTGAAGACTCCTACAAGTCTTTGACATGCTTTGGGTCAATACCTGTGGCCCTAAGTAATTCTATATAAAGAAGCTCCACGGCTTACAAAAGGCTCTCTACACAATTACTCAATCAAACACAAATACAACTTTCAACCTTGTTGAAACCCTCGACCCAGTCGAATCACCTACGCTCCCAGGAGCTTCATTGCCGCTTCCCTGCTGAAGCAAAGTCTAGACACTCTACACACACAATCAATCAATCAACAACTCTCTCAAACAGACGAACACAGTCGAAACCTTCGAGTCTCCTCGAAAACCCTTACGTTCTAAGCGCACCCCGCCTTAGATCCCAGAGCCCGTCAGGACTCGTCTCCGATTTCCCTATTGTTGCTCTGCTCACTCTGACAGTGAGTATCGATCGACAGGTGACTAGAAGATTAAGCTCGTAAATATTTCCTCGTCCGCGAGGTGACACCGGAGCTCTCTTTCGCCTGGTTAGAAGTCAGAACACGCATCGTTCTCTTTCCTCATCCGTGAGGTGGCACGCCCCGCACACATCATTTTACTTTTGTTTCCTCTCTACCCCTGTTGAGGACGTGGGCCAAAACATTGGCACGCCCAGTGAGACCGGGAGTTTAATTTTCTAGTCATCATTGGGAAGTCAGACGACTCCCCATACCGGAGACCTTCGATTTCTTGTTTGAAGCATAAGTCGCCGCAATACAAGCCCCATAACAGCGCGGCTTGCAGATCTCTCACCAAAGAAGAGATTCTCGCTCGGTTCGGCAACCCCGACCATACCAAGACTACAATGACAGATTCACGACCAACCCCACACGCAGGACCTACTCTGTCCACAGATGAAGTCCACAAGATGTTTGAGGAACTGAGGAGCGATTTCAAGAATGAGATCGGCTCGCTCAGGAAGGAGCTCGGCTTGAAAGTCGACGCCACCCAGCAAAACATCGGCTCGCTCAGCCCAAAAGTCGACGCCATTCAACAGAGCGTCACATACCTCGTTGAATAGGCCAAAGGGGACAGGGTCCTCTGGAAAGCAGACCAGGATAACCTCGCCATACTCAGTGAGGACTTCAATCAACATGTCCTTGCCAAAAAGATTAAACTGCCTAGCAGCCAATCTAATGGTGAAGATTTTTCTTTGGATGAACCTACATCCAAAGAAGAGACTGTTTTGTCAATCAATGACAAAGAACCTGAGGTTGAGACCGGCGAGATTATGGATAATAATCCTATCTCAAAAGTTGACGTTGTTCCTCAGAAAGATGAACGCGAAGGTTGGATAGAACAGTCCATCCTGGAAGAAGAAATTGGGTTGAACACTGATGATGACAATCCCCAATTTCGCATGAAAGGTGACCAAGGAGCCAGCTTTCCTATGCGAGACGTATATGTGGACACAGGTCAGGCGCATAGGGGGCAAGGTGTAGTTCACCTACATTCTTTAATTATCCTGGAGAAGCAAGTTCATGAAGCTACTGGACGTTTGGGTGAAGGAATATGTGAGAGCCTACTTTATCAACTAGCTTATGGATGTTCTTTCAAGTATGGCCAAAATAGTGGCCAACTTGATTACCAACCAACATGTGTTCTTGCAAAGCCAATACGTGGCTTCTTTGTCCAATGCCATTGGAATTTTTACATGCAAGATCAAAGGCCAAGAGGTGACTTTGGTTTATGTGAGAACGTACATGTCCCGTGCATGTCTCTGGTTGCAAGGAAGGTCGAGCTACCGACCTTTGATAATTTGGCATGTGATTTTGACACAGAGCCAATTTGTGATGAGTATGATGAAGACTATATGTTGGTGCATCTGTCTCATAATCATATTCCACAAGATTCCAGTCCCAGTGAAGCTCTTGATATGGTCCTCTTCCATAAGCAATGCGTGGCTATACCTGATAAGACCATGCATTATGACATGATAGTCGGCGACGAGGCAGATCTTTACACCATTTTTTCTTTAAGGATGCAATTGAAGATCAGGCTTTGCCGAATGACAAAGATGCTTGGAAGGCAACAAGGCAGTCCTTATGAGCTACCTTGCCCAAATTTTCAAGTTGTTGACACGAAGCAGTCCTGCTCAACACTTGGAAATTCTCGACGACAGGAGTCTCACGCCGAGAACATAACGGCGACGAGGCTTGCAGTGAAGCATCGGTGGCCACCCGATGGCCTTACGAAGGGTAACTAATCATACTATGATCCCTTCTTTTCTTTGCTCCTAGCTTTTAATTCAACTTTTACTTCCGTTTCTTTCATTTTTTTTATTTCTCACATTGAAAAAAGAAAATACAAAAAAAAAAAATCAAATAGCAGAAAACATCAAAAAGAGATTCTTAGTTTTGCTGAAATGCAAGGCAATGTTTTTGCCTACAAAAGGCGTAAACTTTATTTGAGGCCTATCCCTGAGGCCTGGGGACAATACAAAAGGCATTCCATATATCTTGAATTACTGCCAGCGAAGTCGAGTCAGAGAAGAAATTCCAATAGTTGCTGAAAGTTGCGACATCCACTACCGAACAGTCAACTTCGCCGATTAAAATGGAATGATCCAGGACGACCTAGCAGGCGAGCCATATATCAACAGAAAGCTCTGGATGTCTACTTTCCAGAGGATTTTACGGTTCATCATTTCGCCATTCCTGGAGAGAGTTATGGCAGCTTGAATGCAGGCGGGTCAGGATACCGGACAGTCCACCTCGCCGATCAAGCTGGAATGATCCAGGAAGAACTTCGCCGGTTCAGCTGGAATGATCCAGCACGACCTAGTAGGCGAGCCTTATATCACTAGAAATCTCTGGATGTCTATTTTCCAGAGGATTTTACGGTTCGTCATTCCGACATTCCTGGAGAGAGTTATGGCAGTTTGAATGCAGACAGGTCAGGATACGCGCGAAGTTGCAATGTGCTTTTTCAATATGTTTCATGACCTTACAGCGAGCTTTCCTTCACTGGGGGGGCATACTAACAACTCCTTCACTGGGGGGACATACTAAAGTTTTGATGTCCTTTATTCGCCGAACAAACATCAAAACTGGGGGGCACATTAGGGTAGATATGTGTTCCAAATATTTCAGACTTTAGACCCTTCTTGAGGTGTCTTGGTCATTATTTAGGCCAACACCTGTGGCATCTAAAAAAAATTCAAGGCTATGCGATCGTTCGCCGACATGGTCTTTTTGTTTGACTCTCATTGGTTCGCACTGGGGGGCAGTGAAGTCACTCCATGATTTGAATATCAAAAAGTTGGTTCGCCATCGCCAAGAGCTCAAGCGGAGGTCATTTTTTGAATCTAGTCAAAGTGCACGTTTACTCAAGGTACATCCATGGCGAGTCAACAAGTCTATGGCGAGTCAACAAGTCCATGGCGAGTCAACAAGTTTTGGCCGCAAGGTGCATCCATGAGAGGAACATCCTCTCGAGGGTATTATCTAGTAGAGGTGCATGCATGGTACTATGTTCCCTGAGTGGAGCAGGCGAAGCGCACGGCATCATTCAAGTCCAAGTCATTTAATGTATGAACCGAGCCAATACCAGTGGCTTTGGGGCAGCATGAACATAAACATCTTCAGTCATTCTTGATATTCATGACTTCGAGGCTGGGGGGCAATGTTTACACCCAAATTAATATTTTACTGGACAGTAATTGTCTTAGTGATATTAACTAAATTGATGATCCATGTCATACCGGCGAGCCCGAAATAATGGGTTTACAAGCGATGGCCCGTCAGAAAGTCATGCGAGCTGGACAGTCCGCGTACGAATGGACTCCGCGTAACAGACTTTGCGTACAAGAGGAGTTTAATTGCTGGGGGAACACCTCGCCCCGACTTAGCATCGTACCTCAACTTGTATATACAAGAGCACGTGCATGGCTTGTGGTCCTTTAACTACATAAGCATCTCGACGGCATCTTGATGGAATCTCGCCATCGACCTGGCAGCCTCACCCCGACTTTGTGGATAGGCGCGACCTCGCCAGTGTTTAATGAGGAAAGCATCTCGATCGTATCTTGAAAAGCATCTCGACGCTGGCTCGGGGGTACCTCACTACTGAATGCTTGTTTAATTGAAGGTGAGGGCATCATTGTCTTATCCTTGGTTGAATAGAGCAGAAGGGAAGGATAATTGGTTGATTTTGTACGTGCATGGCAAGGGTTCTTATCCCATGCAATAGTTATCCAATAGTCATGTGAAGCATACCCAGACGTGAAGCATGTGATTACTCCTAATTTTGGTTGATTAAGGAGATATACATGCAAGCTGTGCATATCTACTTTGCATGCACGTCAGAGTTCTAGTATTCAAGGGCACTCATACAGTGCTTAGAAGGAGCATACGTCCAAGAAGTGTTCTAGGCAAACTCTACTGTTTAGAACAAAGCGACGATCACGAAGTGATTAACATCGCCTACGCCACATTTATCGTTGAAGACTTCTACAAGTCTTTGACATGCTTTGGGCCAATACATGTGGCCCTAAGTAATTCTATATAAAGAAGCTCCACGGCTTACAAAAGGCTCTCTACACAATTACTCAATCAAACACAAATACAACTTTCAACCTTGTTGAAACCCTCGACCCAGTCGAATCACCTACGCTCCCAGGAGCTTCATTGCCGCTTCCCTGCTAAAGCAAAGTCTAGACACTCTACACACACAATCAATCAATCAACAACTCTCTCAAACAGACGAACACAGTCGAAACCTTCGAGTCTCCTCGAAAACCCTTACGTTCTAAGCGCACCCCGCCTTAGATCCCAGAGCCCGTCAGGACTCGTCTCCGATTTCCCTATTGTTGCTCTGCTCGCTTTGACAGTGAGTATCGATCAACATGTGACTAGAAGATTAAGCTCGTAAATATTTCCTCGTCCGCGAGGTGACACCGGAGCTCTCTTTCGCCTGGTTAGAAGTCAGAACGCGCATCGTTCTCTTTCCTCATCCGTGAGGTGGCACGCCCCGCACACATCATTTTACATTTGTTCCCTCTCTACCCCTGCCGAGGACGTGGGCCAAAACACATATAGAGATGCATTGATGTCATTCATCTTCAGCTTGAGTTGAGGAACAAAATGGTCAAATTGGCTGTACTAGGTTCAAGAAATCAGCATATTTCAATTTGATGGATTTGATTTGCATTCACATAGAGCACACTGATCATTCATTCCCAAATGAGCAGATATATGTGTATTGTGTGTAAGTCATAATCCAGTATTAAGAGAATGAGAAATAGGAAAACTGTCCATTTATGAACGGAAGATAGAATCTTTATATTAAGGAATCTTTGAGAAAGAACTTACTTGTTCATGAATTGTAAAGCTGGCCCAGAAGATGTGCAGCCACCAAAACCAATTGAAGCCACTGAAACGAGGGGAGGAAATAAAGGTACTTTTGGTTACTGGGGAACAAGTGCAACAGAGGAATAAGAAGACGACGAGCGACGAGACAAGTCGATTCGATAGATGGGCAAATTAACCGGGTTAAATAACTAGCTGGGCCTCGGACCACTAGATTCGCTGGGATTTTGAGCTTATTATTCCTGTGTAAGCAGATTGGGCCAAGTTGCACTGAGAGGGATCGTTCTAAGGTATTCAATACAAATTATCAGAACTTCAAAAAAGACTCGAGCAGGCAGGCTTGGAATTGATACACATGCATGGTGCGCTAAGGCGCATACATACATCCCCGAAAAAGGCAGTCTATATATCCAGCCCCAGGGAAGGGATGATGAAATTGCTTGTCCATCCCCCAAATGAAATTGCTTGCACAAATGGAGCTAGCCACAAGCTGTGGATGGAGGTTGAAATGGAGATTGACGTACTATTGTACTCTTGTACGTTATTCGATGGATTGTACGTAATTAGTCTTTTAGTTCATGCATGTACGTATATATAATGTTGCAAATTGATTGACATGTGCGTCTTTAGTACTAAATGGGCATTATCCGTTAACATATAGATTAATTTGTGATGTTGCAAATTGATTGTCACGTGCGTCTTTAGTATTAAATGGACATTTTCTCTTAACGTATGTATAGATGAATTACGGTTACATGAAAATTACGGTTACATGAAAATCTCGCTATTACTCATGATATACTTTATGTTGATTAATTATTGTATTTTGACACAGAATTTTAATCAATAATGTCATTAGTACGTATGTCATTCCTGTTGTATTCTTGTTCATTACTGAGTCTATACAGAGCACAATTCCAACGTACGCAGAGATGAGTTTTACAGCTGATAGGTTAGGTTTCCCAACTCCATAAAAATATCATACATATACATATACGTATACATATACGTATGCATATGCAAACAATGACAGTAAATTCAAACAGAGAGACGCGGCGAAGTTTGAAAACCGTTCTCATCGATCACGTATATATGCACATTGCTAGCGAGCTAGGCTTAGTAGGTCTCATTTTACGATTAAAGTTGGATCGATTGGCGTACGTAGTACTTTGGTCAAAGTCATTTTTGAGATGATGAATCTTCCATCTCCATGTCGTCTAAGAAGAGGGCTGGGCATGCATGACATTGGATTAGATTATCGATGGTCGAGCATTTTGCTTAATTAGTTAATTAGATTTTACAGCGGCAACAATAGGCAGGCTTTGAATTAAAAAGAAGTGTGTTTTACCGTCTTTGATTCCTTTCCTTCCTTCCTGCCTTCACGGTCAAACTTAGAGAAGGGGAGGTGGTGTTTTTTTGAAGCCTTCGAGATCATGAAACTCTCTCCCTTGCTTTCTGCAGCACCACACCTCCACTTACATGGTTCCACCCAACCAAGCTAGCTAGCTACTCCTTTGTTTAAGCGCCTCTCTCTCTCTCTCTCTCTCTCTCACACACACACACACAGGACAAGATCGATAATTGGAGGCAATTAAGAATTGTACAATGTCATATATATTATATACACAAACGAACTGTATATGTGCAAAGGCTTTACGTACTAATGAAACAAATATCAGTAAAGTTACCTTTTTATAACATAGCAAGATCCAAACCCAAATTCATCAGGTGAATATTTCAGTTCGAACAGGCCAGCAGGCGTACGTATTTATACACATATACAGGCACAAATTGACAGACGGCCAGAAGCTAGCTGAAAGCGAGATCTGAGAGCTCCATTTCCACAAGATATATAGGAAACAGTCGAAACTCTTGTATATATATAAAGGAGAAGGACTGAAGGAGTAGTACGTACGTACTTAGATTTTGTTCCAATCTGTCCCATTGGAATTCAAAAGCTTAGAGATCGATATGTAGCGACTAGGTAGATATAGAGAAAGAGAACTGAAATCATATATATTATATAGTTAGTTAAACTGAATCGATCATGATAGGGATGGAGGGGAGGAAAGGAGCTAGGGAAGAATCCGGAAGACAAGGGTTAGTGTCTTCAAATAGGGGTGCAAACCTAACCTCGATCATCTCTTCTCTCTATCTGCTTCGCATGCACGCCACCTTAATTACCTAAGCCTCATTTTGTTTTTTCTTTCACACTCCCACAGATCGACTGTGCATAATTATGTATATTCTAACACCTGGCCGGAATCCCTTCTGTCCGGGCATAAATATATAGTTTTATCTTTCACTTTGAATTATATTTATCCCCTTTACTTCGAGAGGGGGAAAAATGTGTCAAGTGTCAGACGACATGCATGAATTATTGTCATATGTATGCCGCTGAGTGGCTAGCTAGCTTGATATATAGATAGGCTGGGAAAAGATGCATTATATAAAATAATTTGAAGGAGGAGTCTGGTATATGGATGGAAGGAAGGAAGGAATGTGAGAAAGTTATGGGTACACATTTGTTTACCGAGCTGGTAGGCAGAGAGAGTGATCATCAGTCAGAGAAAGAAAGCGATCGAGAGCTGCCCAACGTAATGCAGCTGCATTATTATTCTGCTGCGAGCTGCTCATGTCTCTCTCATCATATATATACATATATACGGCTATATGATGGAAATGCAAACTGAAGGAAACCTAGGTCGACTAAAGAGACTCTGAACGATCACAGTTCATAGGAAAATTAATTAAAATCAGTATCTGACATGCATGAAATGACTAATGTCCAAGTGGGCATGAATAAATGGGCGTGGGGAGAGGCTGCCTCTGGGTTTTTTCTGTCACACTTTGTCAGATACAATATTCAATTTTCTTTATTCATATATATCATATTTATATCTCCTCTCATTCTGCAGTCTACACTCTACAGGTGTCTGTCGTACAAGCTTCATGTAAAGAGAACGGGATCGGAAGTAGCTAGAGATCAAACACCGAGAGAAATTATTAGATGCGCCGGGCACACCAGCTGTGGAGCTGATTTGGTGTTCCGGTTCCAGTAGCCGTGCGACAACCATCTTCTTCTTCTGCTTCCTCCCTCTCCCTCTCTCTCTATCAAGCTGGCTGTGTTTGTCTTTCTTTCTCTCTTTCTCAGATCAACACCATAGACACCTACCATGAAAACCCAGCAACCGAAGCTTAAGACCCAGCTTTTCTCTTGTGGGTTCTTCGGCCACTGTACCGGAACAGTCCTCAGCCCCACCACCCCTCATCCTCCACCTCTCCCTTTCTCCTCCACCGATCCATCACCCCCTTCATTCTCAGCTCCCACTGCTCCAACACAACCCGACCCGCTAACCCACCACCAGTCTCACCCCGACTCCGGATCATCTTCCTCCTCCACCTCACAGAGCTTCACCCAATGGAAATTCACTCTCCCATCAGAGTCCCCTATTCTCTCCTCCTACCCACAACCTGGATCCGACCCGGATTTTGATCATGTCGCCACTTTTCGGTCCAGCCCAGCTCCACCGCCTCCACCGCTCATGTCCTCCACCGGCCTCCAAGAGCTCTTCCACGCAGCGGAGCTCCAACTCAGCACGGGGTCATTTCCGGAGCAGCTGGCAGCACTCCATCTCCTGGAACGGTCTCTGGTTCCCTACCCGCCATCCGACCCGGAATGCCCGCCTGAAGTTTGCTTTCTTCCCAGACCCTTTAGAGGTCTGAGGAGTTCTACTCGATCTAAACAACAATGTAACGGAGCCGTCGACACCTTTTACGATTCCTATCAATTTATGTCCACGAGTCACGTGGTTATTGGGTAAGCTACACCATATCAGCTGGACAGCTGGTGTTCCCGGAACACCTAATAATTCCTCGTTATTGGGTAAGGTACACCATATCAGCTAGACAGCTGGTGTTCCCGGAACACCTAATAATTCCTCCAAACCCTTTAGAGGTCTGAGGAGTTCTACTCTATCTAAACAACAATGTAACGGAGCCATCAACACCTTTTACAATTCCTATCAATTTATGTCCACGAGTCACGTGGTTATTGGGTAAGGTACACCATATCAGCTGGACAGCTGGTGTTCCCGGAACACCTAATAATTCCTCCAAACACCGATTATAAGAAAGAAATCAATTTACCTCATTTTCGTTTTCTTCACTTATTTATTTTTTGTGTTGCTTTCTCTTATAAGTTATGTTGGTTTGCTTTTCGTTTTAAGAGATTTTATTAAGCCCCATCCTTACCCCTGACTTTCTTTTTTTCTTAATAAACGGAGTTCAGCTCCTTTTAATCAAAAAAAAAAAAAAAAAACCATTTCGATGATCATACTGGCCGGTGCATCCTATAATTTTTAGGATTGGATTAAGTACCTTAATTATTAGTTTATACTTTATACACTCGTGATATCTCTGTATCTAACACACGTACACTTAATTATTTGGTCAATCTAGCTAAGCTAACATACATACACTTAATTAGCTAGTAGTATAAGGGACCTTGCTTAGTTTAAAATCATAGCTCGTGCACTGTTTCATTTTTTTATTGGTCATTGATTTGTCAGGCAAATACTTAGCAACCGCGCAATACTGGGCATAATATACTATATGCATGAGAACCCTAGCTAGCTGCTCCACACATATAAACATATCGCTCTGGGCACCTAATGGTTTTTTTATTTTATTTAACCATTTTCTCTTCTGGGTAATTAACAAATTAAGTTACATTATTGTTACAATATATATCCCAGCCCTCATACTATACTTAGCATGTATAGTCGTATAGAGGCTTTTTAAATTAGAGAAGATCCAAGTGCACGCCCTTAAAATTAATTTGAAAGATAGTCCAAGCTAATTAATGAGTGCCCTCAAAATAATCAAGATCGAGGCGCCCCATTTCCTATAGTTTTATGATATTAGTGCGAGTCAAGAGAGAGTGAGAGAAATTTATATATAAATCTTCACTTTGCATTGGAAGCAGAAAACGATTCTCTCATTGCCAAGATTTCTCTCTTTCTCTCTCTGCAAGTTTTTGACCTTTCTTCTTCCTTCACTTTCTCCTTCACTCACTCGATCAGCTCCCCTGGAAATATATGGATCCTCACCAGTGATCTTTCAATCTTCAAGCATGGACTAAACTTATTATTGCTCTGATCCATTCGATCTCTCCGATTCTGTCAGCCTAGTTACAGATATTCATTCGATTGTGTGGTCAAGAAAGTAAACCCACACACTGACATCGCCACCGCCCAACTATATATATCTTGAAAGATATAGTGGTTGGGTTGGATCGATGAACATGAACTGGTTGGGTTTCTCTCTTTCCCCTCAAGAAGATGATAATGCTCCAATATCACAGCAGCTAGCTGAACAGGATACGTTAGCCTCTCGCCTTGGCTTCAACTCCAATGAAATCCATGGTGCCGGTGGTGGCACTGATGTCTCCGGCGGCGGCGGTGGTGAGTCCTTTTATCTCACTAGTTCCGGCTCCACTGCTTCTCTCAATCACCACCTCCCTCCATCTAATTTTGGCATACTTGAAGCTGCAGCTTTCAACAGGAACAATGATCATATCCACTCCCAGCAAGGTTTGTCCTTCATCTCCCAATACCACTAGCAAGCTAGCTGCTTGCCTGCTAATAGCTAGGTTTTCATTGCAACAAATAAAACCCTTGCAGGACTGGCTTTTGATCATTCCAGATCAGAGTATACATGAGTACTTGAAATACCCTCTAACATATTCAAACCCTAATTAATGATTTTCTAGATTCTCCAATTTCTTTTTACTATAGAAGCATATAGAAGCCTTTCTATAAAGATCTAATAATTTAAACCCTGAAAGTACATATATATTAGTTTTCCTTTTTTTTTCTTTTTAGTATTCCGTCTGTTTATAGTAGTTAGTTATTGTTTCTAATAAAATCTTGAGTACCATAATACATTTATATTTGGAGACGCAGATTGGAATATGAAGGGTGCTGGCATGAACTCATCAGATAGCAATAACTACAAAAGGACCTCATCATCAGACCTTTCTACTATGCTAATGGGCAGCAGTACCACAACTAGTACTTCATGCATTAACAGCCAGGCAAACCTTGAAGATCATCATCAACAACTACCGAAGCTTGAAAATTTCCTTGGCCGGCATTCTTTTGCGGATCATGACCACAGCAGTTCTGGTCATGATTACATGTTTGATATGAATAATGGACCGGGTCCAGTTAGCAGTAATGTTACTAATACTAATAGTAACAATCTTGGGTTGTCAATGATCAAGACATGGCTGAGAAATCAACCTTCTCAGCCGCGCGATAACCACCATCAGCTGGAGCAGGAGAGAAAGAATAGCAAGAAGAGCAGAAATCAACCCCAGAGTAGTCTATCGCTCTCAATGAGTACCGGATCTCTTCATACAATTACTACTACAACGGCAGGTGCTGCTGCGAGTGCCGCTACCGGAGAAACTACTTGTTCATCAGATAATACTACTAAGCAGTCACCAGTTGTGACAGCCACAACAACAACGGGGGCCGATGCCCAAACTCAAAGTACTGGAGGTGCTATTGAGGCCGTGCCCAGAAAGGCCATTGACACATTTGGCCAGAGGACATCTATATACCGTGGTGTAACCAGGTTGATTAATTAGATCTAGCAATGTGGTCTCATTTGTTGTACGTATATATTTTTGATGGTTTTTGTACGAGTGATGATCACTTGTCATTAACTTAGGATCTTAATTTTTGTACAGGCACAGATGGACAGGTAGATATGAAGCCCATCTATGGGATAATAGTTGCCGAAGAGAAGGACAAACTCGCAAGGGAAGGCAAGGTACGTAGTATTCTCATTTCAAGTTTATGCTCTTCTAGTCAGCTCATACATTAACGTATATATTTTGCATTGACAACTAATTCTGCTCTTCTCTTCTGTGGGTCTTGATCACATGTTCTCTTGATCTCATCTCAATCCCTCCAACTGCAGTTTATTTGGGTATGTACAAAGGAAGAGCTATTTTCATACATATAGCTAGCTTCCATATATTTGTTTTGTTTTTTCTCATTTCCTCCCTTTTTCCTGTTGAGTTCACTCAAATTCTGATCATATATCTGTTGCTTATGCATATGTTTCTATCGAATATGTAGGTGGTTATGATAAAGAAGACAAAGCAGCTAGAGCTTATGATTTGGCAGCATTGAAATATTGGGGCACCACAACCACTACCAACTTTCCGGTGAGTAGCGTATATATGATACATTCTGGTGTTGCTTAATATTTATTATTTTCATATGATAAAGAGGTTTATCTATTATATTTTAAATGGAGATTGATCGAAATATATAATTTGTGTACATACCTGCAATTCTATATCCAGATCAGTAGCTATGAGAAAGAGATCGATGAAATGAAGCCAATGACAAGGCAGGAGTATGTTGCATCTTTGAGGAGGTACGTAACTAATTCCAATTCCATCATCATTATTCATTATCAAACGAAAATGACATTAATTGATCCTAACTATATATGCATATCGTTTAATATTGAAATTTCAATTTGGGTTATAATGAAATCAAGAATGCATACATGCATATAATTAAAGTACATTTGTTGGTGCAGAAAGAGTAGCGGATTTTCTCGGGGTGCTTCCATTTATCGTGGGGTGACAAGGTAACATAAGAACTCTGGTTGAATCTAATTGACATAATATGTTTGCTGTCTTATATACGTAGGGTAACAAGGTAACATATTGTTGTTTTATTCACGAAATGTGAAAAAATATAGGCACCACCAGCATGGGAGATGGCAAGCAAGGATTGGAAGAGTTGCAGGGAACAAAGATTTGTATCTAGGAACTTTCAGCACCCAAGAGGAAGCAGCGGAGGCGTATGACATTGCTGCCATAAAGTTCCGAGGACTAAATGCAGTAACCAACTTTGACATGAGCAGATATGATGTCAAGTCCATTTTGGAGAGCAGCGCATTGCCCATCACTACTGGTGCCACTGCTAAGCGATTGAAGGAGCAGCAGCTACAGCAGCAGCCTCCTCCTGCAGATCATCATCATCAGATCATGTTGTCGTCTGTACTGGATCATCAAGGACAGATGATCAGATCCTCATCATCAACAGAACATGACATCATGAGCAATGTGTACTCAGCATATGGATCTTATGGGGCACAGCAGGGCTGCAGTTGGCCAACTCTCGCATTCAACCAACCCCAAGCTCAAGCAGCTGCTGCTGCTCCTCCTCATCAGGCGCCTTATGCAGCTGGCATCAGTGGCATGCAGTTGCACTACTCGCCGTATGGATACGGATACGGTAATGCACATGCACAGAGGGTTTGGTGCAAGCAAGAGCAAGATACTAACTCAAATCAGGAAAACAGCTTTCATCATCCGGATGATGATCATCTTCGTCAACAACTCCAGTTGGGAGGTACCCACAATTTCTTTCATGACCATGATCAGCAGCCTAGTGGCCTTATGGGACTAATGGATTCTTCATCAGCAGCTTCTATGGAACACAGCTCAGGTTCAAATTCTGTCATATATAGTGCAGGAGATCACCATGGTATTAATAATGGGTATGGAAGCAGTACGACAGGGACTGGTAGTGGCTACATAATGCCCATGGCTATGAGTACAGTTGTAGCTAATGAGGACCAAAATCAAGGTGATGGAAATAATGACAACATGAATGGTTTTGGAGATGGTGATGATCATGATGCCAGCAACATTAAGGCGCAGCAGCTTGGTTATGATCATCAGAATATGTTTCTTGGTTCAAGTAGTACTACAGACCCCTCTTATCAGCATCACGCAAGCAATAGGAACTTGTATTATCATCTTCCAGTACATGATGATCAGCATGAATCGTCATCGGTAGCAGTAGCTACGAGTAGTACTGCTGCTACATGCAACATGAATTGGGTGCCAACAGCAGTTCCAACCGTTACTCATCCTACTTTTACGGTCTGGAACGACGCATAGCTAGACTATATATATGTTGTTTCATGTAGGGATCCGGAGTAGCTAGCTAGCTAGGGAAACAAAAAGGATGTATACACTGATATTTCTAATTCGATCTCGTTGTTGGTTCGTACTCTTTGTATTGCTCCTCGCGCTCTAGCTACGTCGACTAGCTAGTTTCTACGTTTTCTGTGAAGTGTCCACCCTGCTGAATTTTGAGGGTAGAGATAAGAGATCCATGCTTATGAAAGATATACGCGTGCATTAACTTGATGTATTTGCCATATATATAGTTACACATTAATTAAAGTAAACTGCATGTACGTAAATACACTACGTAGTATGTAGTTACATGCCAAGTTGCGTATATACTGTACACAGTTTTATATAGCTCTTTCAGTTTAGGAGTACGTACAGGAAGGGGAAGATGGAAAAGGTTATTTATACGGAGGGGGTTTGGGCATGACATGAGACTGATGAGGGATAGAGATACCTAAGTGGAATGGATAGTACCGAGGAGAGTTACAGAGATAAGAGCCAAAACATGGTGGTGTGGGAACTGGGATTATTGGTGTCAGGTCAAAAAAGAAAAGAGACTGGGATTGCGCGCATGGGAGAAATCAGCGGAGGGAGGGAGGAGCACCCGTGCCTTCTCGGGAAGAAGAACCAGTTGTACCTTTCACAAATACCCTGCAACTGCATCTGCATCTGCATCTGCATGCATCATGATGCGACTCACTCACACTCTACAGTCTACACAATGAGAATCAATCCGTATATCCATCATGATCAGCATAAGCTAAGCTCAGCTAGCTCACTGGTCCTAGGTTTCCTCGTTCTCCCGTCCTCTCTCTCTCTCTCTCTCTCGAGCTTTTCTTAAATTACTCGCACCGCATTGAAACCCCAAGTAACCTCGCTCTTTGTTAATCGGGATTCCATTCGAACCTTTTGACCATTGACCATGCATCGGCCCTGTGTATATATACAGCTAGTTGTCCATAGTACCTTCCATTGACCATGTTCGTCTTCATTCGTATAAAAAAAACTTGTTCGTCTTCATCAATTATATATACAATCAAGAGCATCGAACCATCAATAATGATGTATATTTGGTGCGCAGCATCAAACCAAGAACACAATAGAAAACAATAGAGAGAGTAAGCGTGTATGCCAACGGCCATCGTCCTGCCCAAGGAAACAGCGCTATCGCTTATTGAAACTCTACGTTTCAACCGCTAAGGTCGCTCTGAAAAGCTCGAAGGCGCTTTCACTTGGGTCTTTCTAATTTCTGCAGTCGTTAATTAGCTTTTATATGTAAAAGAGATTTGGTTTGGTGCCCTCTTTGTATTTTTACCTTATTTTTTTAATAGGAAAATGATCCAAACAGTATCTTATCTTTTAGAGAAGTAAAACTTTGGTTTCTCACATACAGAAAAATTCAAAACAGTATCTCACATTCTTACTTCGATCGAATTTTATATGTAAAAAATATTTGGTTTGGTGCCCTCTTTGTATTTTTACCTTTTTTTTCATAAGAAAATGGTCCAAATAGTATCTTATGTTTTAGAGAAATAAAACTTTGGTAACTGTTAACTGGCCATTTTTCATAGGTATTTTTGTCTCTTCATATTTCAATTCATTATTTTTTATTTCTGATGAAGTATAAACTGTAGAGACAAAGATAGCAAGAAAATCATCATCTTATTCATTGATATGAGCCATTTATATAGAGAATTACAAAGTACCAATATGGTAATGAAAAGAATATATATACATAGTCATATTCCAATATGGTAATGAAAAGAATATATATACATATCCTGATGGTATAAGGACAAAACAAAAAAATAGAATATCCTAGAATACTCCCCCTGTGCTGCGCGCCGGTATGCCGGTGGTGATGATATGTCACTTCGTTAAAAACCTCGTCAAGGAACAAAAACCTTGTGAGAGAAAAACTAAATCTTGATCGTAGGAGAAAAAGAGTACAACGCACCCCTTCACATTTGATAGTGGCATGTATATGCTAGACTTCTCCTGAAGTTTGCACCTCCTCCTAATATTTACATCAATCATAGGGCTCTTCATGATTCTTACTAATCACGAAAATTTTAATAACTTAACATTTCTTCAAATGTGGCATTGGGCAATGATTAACTAGATCATGTCGTATTGTCCTCAAACATGATCTTTTACACTTAGATCTTGAGGAGAAGGCCGCTGGTGAACTTAAAACATAAGTTCATGCATAAAATCAGATTTCCGCACAACATGGCCTTTAGTTACTAGAATAGCCGTAACTTCCTCTAGGGAATACATATGAACAAACCGTAAACGGTTTTGGAAACTAGACTAATTTAGCTTTCCAACCGTCTATTACACACATTCTGTTTCATCAAGAGCTGTTCACAAAGTCCCGTCGAAGTTGACTGTTTTGCCAAAATCAGATTCTCGGACAGATTCGTCATACTTTACGAAAACGACCATAACTCACTCAATATGATAGGTATGATCCAATGGTTGATATCCCTAGAAAGTAGACACATAGACCTTTCCAATGGTAACAATTTCTCCATTTTCTAATGAGTGAGATTTTTCATAGGTTTCGTAGAATTTGACCTACGAAACTTGACAGATTTTAATTTCGATTTTGATGTGTCTTTCTTATGTAGGGATATAATAAGCCTCAACCTTTCATACCATTAAGTATTGAAAAATGAGTTACTGTCATTACATTGGCGTGCATAGCTACACTTAACTTTACAACTTTTAACAGCGAATGAGATGTTAAGTCTTTCGTATTGTGTTGAGTACATTGATGTGTTTTATTGTACTTAGATGGGAACTCAATCTCTTAACACATATTTATCATCTTACTTTAGACAAAACAACGAATTTCTCTTTAGTGCAAAAACTTTGACTAATCATGATCAGAGTATATGTAGGCCTCACTAGTTATAGAGCGCCTAAGCCGATTGATGGAAAATCATCATCAATATAGTCATCGAGTGTATTTTCGAGACTGTGTCTTCCTAAGATTTTTTCATTCTAACTTCAGATGTTGATACATATTTGCATCTCTTGATCCATCAAGAGTCTATATAAATCTAGAATGAACACGCAAAGCCATAATTCACCATATCTCTTCCAAATTAAGTAGAGTTCATGTGCGTTTCAATACCATTAGCAAATGCGTGCTCCTGTGGTCTAGAGCCACTTGATTCAGATGAATGAAGTCCATTTAAGATCTTCATGTATATCTCTGATTCCGTAGAGATGTTATTATGATCACATTCATATGCTGCATGTGTTTTGGCCACGATCCTCAGCGTGCGTAGCCGAGGTGATTAGCGAACAAAGAGATAGGAGGAGTTGCGGGCGTGCCACCTCACGGACGAGGAATGTGCTGAGTGTGCTTGCTTGACTTCTTGAATCAGGCGGGGTGAGTTCCAGGTGCCACCTTGCGGACGAGGAATTTACTAACACAAGCGATCGATACTCACGGCTGGGTGAGCAGAGCAATTATAGAGATGTTCCTGAGGAAACGGGGGCGAGTTCCGGAGAGCTCTGAGGAATTCTAGGCGGCGAGGTGCTTAGAATCAGGGTTTCGAAGAGGCTTCGAAGGGTAACTGGTTGCAGTTGGTTTGTGTTTGTATTTGTTTGATTGATTGATTGTGTCTTTTCTGTAAGCCGTGGAGCTTCTTTATATAGTGGGAGAGAGAGAGAGAGAGTCCGCCGCGAAAGATAATGAGGAAGGTGTTGGACTCTGCAACGTGAAGCACAAAGGTACTATTTATCCCATGCAGACTAGTCCTTGCGTGACACGTATCCAGTTCGCACAGTTCATTTAGAATAAGACATTGTTTCTGGAGCGCCTCTCAACTGTAGAGTCCCATGCAGACTGAAATTAGGAGCAATCTTATCTCGCGGGGTGCTACAGTCCATGTAGAAGACAAATAACTCGCGCGAACCGCGGACTCTGTAGCTCAATTCCACCTCGCGGGCTATTGCAGCTCGCAGTCCTACAAAAGGCTTTTTAATTGATAAGGGCCACAGGGATTGACCCAAAGCGTGTCAAAGACTGTAAAAAGTCAAAAACGATTACAAGTGTTCGCGCGGACTCCGCGTGTTTCTACCTCGCGAGCTCGCAAACTAGCGAGTCAGTTCGCTAAGATACACTCCGCCTCGCCTGCTCCAAAGTCATTCCGCGCAAAGATTCTGTGTGACCTGTGTTTCCTGCATGAAACGCGCGAGATGGATCCTCACTCCGCGCGAAGTCATCTTCCGCGCGAGCTCTTATTTTGTCCGGAAGTGTGCGAGATTCTCAACACGCGCGAGACCTATAGTCCGCGCGAGCTGTTCTTTTGTCTGATAGCGCGCGAGATCCGCTTTTGTCAGATAGCGCGCGAGATCGCCACTCCGCGCGAACTATGCCTTTTGTGTGAAGTTTAAGCGCGCGAGATCCGTTAGTCCGCGCGGAGTCATTCCACGCGCGGACTTTGCATTTCGCCTAACGTGGTCTTGCTGGCGGGCCGTCATTTGTAAACTTAAAAGGAACTTGGGCTCGCCGGCTGATATAGACCAAGAACTTAATTAATATTTACATAGACAAGTACTGTCTAGTAAAAATATTAATTTAGGCGCAAACAACATGTTCAGTTATTCGGAAACTACCAAACTGACAAAGTAGTGGAGTGCAATGATATCCATTATGAGAGCATATCTCATCGTAGTCGATCCTAGTGCGTGTCAGTGAGAGACCTTGCTCCATAAAGCTATTGTTCTCACTACGCTATCTAACAAAGACATAGTTGATCAGGTTTAGCTTGCGATGTCGGCATCACTTGCCCAAGGACCTATCTCTTTGTTAATGTTGGATCGCATCTTTCCATTAGGCTAATCAACTAAGTTAATATTCATCAACGAATGGTGGTTCAATAGTAAACTCATTATCCCACGTCCTCATGTACACTAGTGTAATACTTGTAGAGATCTCTATATGGATTAGATTTGACATTAAGGCATCCCTAACGATAATCACAATTCAGACTTCATGAGACAGATTTGAGTATCACTGATCAATGGATTAGGTTGTGCCAAGCTCGCTTTCTTCCTAGTGCGAGAAAGTATCGAATCTAAGGGTCTCCCTCCTTTTGGGGAGACACACGACCTTGTGACACCAATTTCGCCACTATATGGTGTCACCATATCACCATCCATGGTGATGGCGTCAAGACCAACTTCTTTTAGTCGCGCTATGTCCTCTTGATAGGACATCAATCTTTGCAGACATATTTGCAGCATGTGATCTCGTCACTTTAACACTTTAAACATTTAGGATCAAGATGAGACTTAGTGGGTACAAACCACGACAATTCAAGGCGTTCCACTTGAACACTTGTGTTTTTATCTCCCCCTAACGTTGAGAATATTGTCTCATCAAAATGACAATTTGTAATTTAGCGGTGAATGAGATCGCCTGACAAGGTTTTTACATCAAAATGACAATCCGTAATTTAGCAGTGAATGACAATCCGCAACATGCATCAGTGGATGTTCATATCCAACCTAAACTTATTCATCTCAAACGACCCATCATTGTGCGCAGTGGCATTACGATTTGGCACCTAGAAATAACATCGATCTAACCGAGCTCAAAGATTGAAGTTCCTTTTCAATCCTGCCGAGCTCAAGGATTGCAATTTCGTGTTAATCCTCGTACACAGTCACGAGCTATAATACAAAAATATTCAATGATTGTGGGTCGTAGATGAATAGTAATGTTGTATACAAATATTGCATAGCCCCAATACGTAATAGAAAGATTGGTGCGCATCAATAATGTTCAAAAGACAAGCTAAAGTTGCTTGGTCGTTGCCTCGGTGAGACCATATTACGTGTGAACATGGGGTACAAGACACTTCAACTTATATCTTGATAAACTTTTTTAAAGAATGGGTAGTGAACCTGTAGAAGTATAAGCAGCATAAACAGTAGATAATAGTATAATACGTGACCGGTGTGTTAACACTTCAACCAACACCATAAAACATAAAAAGATGTCCGCAAGTTGGTTGTATTTATCTACATAGTTTGATGTAAGAATGAAATGTTCACTTTTGCATCATTTAGCGTAGGAGGGTCCCACTCCTAATTTAGCTATAAAAAAGGCTTTCAAAACGAGAAATGAGCATTCCAGGGGGCTAATGCATGAAGTTAAATCGGTGATAATTTTTTTTTTCACTCAACGCTATTAAAATTACATACTACGATAATATCGCGATATTTTGGTTAAACCATGATATTTTAGCCCAATTATCCATTTCCTGCCATCAATGCGGCCCAATTCTCCATTTCCTACCATCAATGCGACCCAATTCTCCACTTCCGGCCCAGTTTGAAAAAATTAGAAGAAAAATCAAGGGTTTGCACCCACGTGAATCAAACCTTTGGTTGTCCCATTGTCATCCAAACATCTTATCCAATCTTTTTATGTTGGCATTTGAGTAATATGTAAAACATTTTTATATATAACATCTCTATATATTTTCACTATCTTTTTATATTTTCTTCCAAAATATCGATACTTTCCGATATTTCTGTCGAAATATCCATTTTTTGAACCTTCAAAATTTCCTTGAAAGCCAAAATTTTACTCTTTGGGCCAATGAGACATTGAGGGAAGGTCGGTGCACCTCAATTGCTTGAGGAATTGACCGGATGGCCTCTGAGAAGTTGGAGCAGTGTTCGGGTGACGTCAATGTCCCCAGGGTGCCGCCATTTACAACCATGGTGTCACCATCATGCTTCATGGAGAAACTAGATCCAAATGTCTTCGTTTTGAGCACAAGAATTGATGTCCATGAGAATTTCTCAAAATTTGGACTATTATATCTCTTCCAGAATGACCAATTTAGTAAAACCAAAGCCTATATGAGTCGGTGTCCCAAATATCATGTTTGACGACAACATATGATTTGATATTCGAATCATAGTGACATACAATCCACTAGATTTATAAACTTTTCTAAGATGCATTTCAGTCCGCATTTATAAGAAAATATACACAAAAAAACTTTATTCATTCTCACAATATGTTTTCAAATGAAAACTATTAGCAGGAATGTCTTTAAAGCTCAACATGGTTCGGTTGCCTCTCAATGCATAGAGGGCATCTGTGATGTTTATCATGGTGTCACGAGGCATCAAGATTCAAGCTAAACTGCGTCCCTGAATAACCGGTATGATTCAATCATTATAGTCACAGAAGATGTACAAGACACAAAATCCAAAGATACCGGTTCCTTAGAATGTTGTGGATTGTTCCACTATCTGCGAAACACTCAATGTCTCTATGAGACAGATCTATAAAATGAAGTAGATAAGAGAGTAAATAGTTCCACTTGAACCATTTAGAAGGATTAATTGAAAGAAGCTACAAAAAGCTGCAATCCTGAGAGTGCATAAAAATTTTCGCGCAAAATGACATTTGCGCACTAAAACAGCCATAACTTCTTCGTTGAAATAGATATGGATGAACCGTAAAAATTTCAAAAAACTAGACTCGTAGAGTTTTCCTATGATATAAAGGTCATTATTTGGTTCCTTTAGAGCTGTTCACAAAGCTCAAACGAAGTTGACTGTTCGGAAGGGACAAATTGCTGTTTTTCACAAATTTGGCATTGGCAGAGCTTTGAAGCTTGCAGATGGCATGTGGGCATAAGCCGAAGCCAAAATGACATGTATATGATCAAAATCAAGTCCTTTTGGTCTTTCCAAGGTCGTAAACTCTATGACTAGTTAGCGAAAACTAACTCAGAGGACCTAGAGGATTCGATCATGATGATAATTGTCCGGTTTTGATAAGTCTTCAACGTCTTTTACAAGACGGAAATTGGTTTAATAGCGTATAGGGATCCAAAATCAAAAGTTTTCGGTAACTTCAAGTCAGTATGACTAGACATGTTCGTGGAGGGTCGGTAGTGCGAGGCACACTTGAAACCACTATCTCCTTAATTTCGGACACTTCTAAGACATCACTTGAGTTTGGATAAGCCTAGTTGAACAATTGATGATGGAAAATCCGCTATAGGGTAGAAGACTTAACCGGAAACACATTGGCGATCCTCCTTGAGGATGTAAGGCAGTGCGTCATCTTCACTTGGAAGAGACCAAAACGGCATAATTTAACCATGTAGATTGTAAATATGCCATGCTTCTAAGGACGATGTAAAAATGTACATATATTTTTTTTTTGTAAATCAATACGAACCATATGAGGAGAATAATTTCATAACTTCAAAAAATTCTCAAGGCATTCATTATTGCTAATGTGAGTATATATCAAGGTCTTTAATAAACAAAGAACATCGATACGACGTCTTATTACATATAGCTTGAAAAAAAAATCAATATCTAGCCAATGATGTTAAAGTCATGGGTAGCTAAAGCAGGATCCGAATCTTTGAAATACGCGATCATGAGGATGACGTTCTTGTCCTCATATTGATTTTCCATACATTTTTGTATGCATTCACGATTTGAGGATGAACTTAACAATCTTGAACCAGTGATCCGGAGATCCACAACGGTTGCATTGTCATGAGCTGACATGAGTAGTTTTAACAGACTGGTGTCTAGACCGGGAGTGTCGCCATTAGGGCCGGCGGCACCTCCCTCTCTTTTCTAGACATCGGCGCAGTGTTTTCTACATTTGCCATGACCCATATTGTTGTCCCCACAATATGAGACAATCTCAAATACGTTTATCGCATTAGCGTATATACAATTCTCGTTTGTAATTGTATGATCAAAATCAAGTCTCGTTTGTAATTGTATAATTAAAATCAAGTCTCGTTCGTAATTCCATACCAACTTGGAGGGCCTAGAGAACTTGATAATAATCGAATCCGCTAAAGATTATGGATCATGATGCTACAGAATATCATTGACGATATGTAGTCAAATAAGGTGGTAAGCAATCCACTTGACTTAATAACTCAACAAGTTCAGTTAGATAGACATTTTCAAGACACGCTCTGTAAGTGCATTCCACTGTACTTTGTGGTCATTACTTTTTGTACAGATTGGCATTGAAAACTTTTATCAATTTGGCGCTTCAAAGACTTTGAGCGCATGAGATATGAAATCTCGGCATCCAGGCTTGTTAGCCTGAGGGTCAAAACATGTGATTTAATCATTTCCAATGAAAAATTCTACAGATACCAAGCGAAGATTCACCTTAGGTATCGAGTACGTCAAAACTCAAATGAGCAGAATGTTACGTTTCTCTTACATACAAGACCAAGTTGTTAGAAGACTCGATAGAGGTCATAAATGATGTTTTTTAATGATTTGTCTTACAGATTGATCACACACAATCCGAAAAAGCCGCGAATTGATCAAACACAAATTGAAAAAAGGCCTCAGATTGATCAAACACAATCCAGTGAAAGGTCGGGGTTAATCACACACAACCCGGACAAGGAAATAAGAGTGATCAAACACACTCTTAACCCACGAATAAAATTTCAGGAATTTTACAAGCACGCACAAAATCCCAAGCATAGAATGGAGATGGAGAAGGGAGAAAATGACTTTATCCTCCCCAATTTATTAAACTTGGGAAAGTTTAGGGTTTCAAAACATACATTTCGAAACTTCAAACACTTGAAGAAATCAAAAATTGTAGTAGGAGGAAACCAATAATCGTTGGCGGGCGACGACCAAGGGATTTGCAGCCGATGATGTCGGACAGCGGCGGAGAAAACGAGCGGCGGCGGTAGTCGGACAGAGAAGCCGAAAAACACTTTTTAGGGTTTTAGAAAACAAATAGTGGGCTATTAGTTCAAGAGTTAGAACTAAGTGCATGATAACGTAATGAAACACAAACTGTAGAGACAAAGATAATAAGAGAATCATCATCTTATTTATTGATAGGAGCCCTTTATATAGGGAATTACAAAGTACCAATATGGTAATGATAAGAAATACATAGTCCTATTCCAACTACATATCCTGATAACATATGGAATATCCTAAAACAATTTCATTTTTGTAATAATAAAGTTGTTATCTTCTTCTTTCCTCTATCTTTAAGAAATTAGAAGCTTCACGAAATTCGAGCTCGTCAATGGCCTCATCTACCGGATAGTTACCTAGAAGTGAAGAAGGACTCTACCACATAATAACCAAAGAAAAGTGTTTCGTGCCGCCATGGGTGGAGCTGAACAATGAGATCATGAGTCAGGCGGCAAAATGAAGAAGGGCTTTGATGAAAGCTTGGGAGAATAGAAATGATGATCGAAATCTGAAGAAATAGGTGGAGACTTTGTAAGCTCTCAAAGTGGTGATGAAGCAGAATAATATGTTTTAGAGAATTTGGGTGCCAAATGTGGGAGAAAGAGCTAGATCGAATAGAATTGAAAAAGTGATGAAGACATGAATGGACGAAAATAGCTTTTAAAGATAACGCCTAGTAACCCCCGTAACGAACTAACGGCTAAAAATATTAAAATTGGATCAGAGTGAAAACTCAAGGTATCGTTCTGATGTTTTCAAAACTCAAAGTACCAAAGTTTAATAAGAAAAAAAAGATGAGGTACCGTTATGAAGAAAATCTCAAGGATAAATTAGTCATTTTATGAATAAAATGGCGGTTATTTTAATAGAGCTAACGGTTCTAGATACTAAAGTTCAGTCGAAATAAGAACGTGAAATATTGTTTTAAAGTTTTCTGAATGTGAGATACCAAAGTTTTGCTTCTCTAAAAGGTGAAATACTATTTGGATCATTTTTCATTTTTTCATTGAATATTCCTCATTTAGAGGTTGAAAAAAAAAACCATTTAAAAAATTAACAAGGAACTTACATAAAGTTATGATACTATATGGTACTGTAGGCCTGTACTACACATAAAGAGCAATATTTCATTGCCTCACAGGCTCATCTGAAACTCTGGATGTCTTGGAATGCATGTTGACCTTCTGCTCAACTCCCAACCACTTTTTGATATGTTTAAAAACCGTTTTGTCACTTAATAGTTCCCGGTGTCTCGCAGCTATTGCCACTCTTTCAACTGCATCAAATCCATCTGCCTGCGCAGTAAAAACAAGTTTTATTCACTCCAATGCAGGCTGGAACCAATATCAAATTTGCTCCCTTGCAGGAAACACTAGTAGACTTGCAAATAAAGCATTCATACCCAGACTACATATATATGGCTTAACACTGGCTAGAAACAAACAATACAAGACCACAACATAATATGAAGTCAGACACACACCTTTGCTGATTCAGCAGAAACTGTTTCATCTCCATCCACATATGAATACTGAGGCTGAAACAGACAAATTATGTGAATCACAGATGAGTCGAGCGCCAAAGATAAAAACTAATAATTACTAACAAGGGACAAAGTGCATAAATATACTAATAACAAAGGGAAATGATTGTTTCACACATGTATTTGAGCATAAACATGAAAGTATTATGCTTTACAAATTACAATCAATAAAACTTCACACATGACACAGAAAATTGAATATTTCCACAAAAATAAATAATTTACCATTGAATGGCATATTTCAGACAAGTCTTCAATTGGAGATTCCTTCGAGCCATAGCTACATTAGTAGACAATTATGTATGTGTGAGATACCCTTACTGACTTAATAATTGCAACATGATGAATACAAGAAGCAGAAAGATGAAGAACAGTAGGTACATATGTTCTGCTAGCCTTTGATTATAGTTCATTTCATTTTCACAAACTTTAGTACCAAGGGTGTAGAAAAAGTAAATGCATGTAATTCTCAACGGCTATTACTCTGGAAAATTAGCAGTCTACAGTCAGTTTTATCAAGTAAAATTAAATTAGACATGTCTGAGCAGTCATACCATGGGGTTAGAAACCCTGATCACATGTCATTGTTTCACTTTACATCTAGGTCTAGCAGCTAGTTACTTATGGATTCCTTTCTTTGAGGAAACAAAACTACCATAGTTCATATAGCAGATCTTTTACATACCAAACATCAAACAGTGTGTCAAAGGATATCCCATAAATGTTATAGAAGCAGACTCCATCTGGTAGTTTGGCATTGTTGAGAACTTGACGAGTCTCGGCAGCCCATCTGGAGATAGCAAAGTTAAATGGCAAAGCTACAGTTTTACCATCATAAGTTAGCTGCAATGAAAGAGAATGACATAAGCTCTGGCTATTAAGCGGGAAAGTAGTAACAACTCAACATTGACATTCAAGCTAGAAAGTTGCATCCCAGACACAGAAAATGTTCAGGCAGAGGAATATAGAGGTTGCGAGCCAAAAACTGAAAAGGCAAACAGGACAGCACCTAGCCAATGACTATTGTCCACTGTTATATGATTAAATTACAATATTGAATCATGCTAATTTAGCAAGGGTATACCCTTTTTATATTTCTTACTATGTTGGCAACTGAATTCATATCCACTAACTACAAAAGCTGTTTAAGTTCTAGCAAAGTGTATCCTATGATTCTAATCACCTACTAAAGTTGTTTGAGCTTCGATAAGGATCGAGGGATTTGGGCACCAAAGTTTTTTTTATTTTTTTCTTTCTGAATACGGTTCAATACCACGCCAGAAGCAAGCACGACCAAGGCCGCATGAGTGAATGACACAATGAGACAAGTCAAAATGGCGAAAACAGATGCTTTGACACAGGAATTTCGAAAATTTTCCCGAGTTTCCTAGCTAGATTGAGCTGAAATTTTGTACCTCATTATTTCTCAATGCTTCTCTAAACAAAGTGTTACTTTCAACGGGGCCATAAGATTCCAGCTCAATATAACTTTTCTCATTCTTAGACTGCTTCCTCCAAACCTGAATTTCCGGCTCCTTTTTCCAATTAAAATCTGGATTGGCCAACATCTCGTAGATTGATGGACACTCGACCAACTATATGCAAAAGCCAAATATATAAACTGTTAGCTGACCCAAGTCAATATGCTCAAATCGTCTCCAAGAAAACTTCACATATCAGGAAATGATTTTTTGTTATTCAACTTTAACATTTCTTTATTTTGATGAACTGATGAAGTTCAAATTGTTGTTAATCGCATAGAAATCATACACAGCGTGTCATGCATGGATACTTTCATTTTAGATAGTGGTTTAATTTCATTTTCTCAGTTCTTAAAAGTATTACCAGCTGGTGCATAGTCCACCTTGATACAAAAAAGAAGCTTTCCAAGCCTTCAACAAACTGCAGTCCGGTTAAAAGAGAATCATTGATGCATCCTGGTGCACCTGTAAATTGTGTGTCATAATCAATATCCAAAGATGAAGCACGAAGAGAATGATTAAAGAGATCACTGGAATTCAAAAAATTTTGCTTGGTAAATTCTTGAGGTCATCAAACGTTGTTGTTACCAACACACAAATTTGTGTTTACATATTTCAAGCAAAACTAGGCAGATCTGATGCAACTAGAGAAATATCAATGGACAGATTGTAAGAACTTAACAAATGGCATGCAGGAAACTACCTTGAAAAGGGCAACTGATGCAAATCCATTTACTCACATACTTTGAAAAGACCTGAATGATGTAAAATCAATGGTTATTGCTCTTTTGAGATGAAGTGTATATATATTTGGCTCATATTCCATGAAACTTCATAATAAAGTTCACCAAGTCACTAAGACAGTATTCACACCTCATGATGGAGTGACATAAAACACATGACTAGCAGTCCACCCATTGAATGCGAAATTATATTAACTTTTCTACCCCCAGAAGCCTTGTAAGCAGTTTCCAATTTCACTTGAAGATCTTCCATTAACTTATCAATTCTGCCAACATAATCGTCATGGTAATCAGACATATAAACAGTTGAATACCTAAAGTAGTCACTAGAATACCATAACAGTTGTAATAGAAACTTTGCACTGAATTAACCAGAATAAATTACCTGTTGCTTTGTCGAAAATCATAGCCATATCCAAACAATGTGGTTCCCTTCTTATAGCCGCAACCCAAAAGCATGTCAATCATATCATGAAAATAGTATACCTCTTGCAAATGTATGCATTTCACAAACTGGAAACATGGAGAGAAGTATAATCATCATATTGTACTAGGGTAAGTATCTAGCATAATTAAAAATAACTAGCATCTTAAGATACTGAAGAAGGAAAGATAAAAATAAGCAAAACTATATGTTCTGAAGTGGTTTTAGGTTTTAGGATAAAATAAATAAATAAAAAAATCCCAGTAATGTTGGCCACTATAAAGATAGTGTTCATCATATACAATTATATACACTTCAAGCATCAGTTAACACCTACTAATTCCAAGAGAGTGCACACAAGAAAATGGAAGTGCCCTCAAGTAGTGACAGGCAGATGGATTCTTCAGTTTTAAGCCAAAATCATATTGATGATGAGCAAGAAGCAGAAGAAAATCATTCTTTCTCTATACGCAACCAGTTAGCATTATCTTATATAGAAGACTTGTTTTACACCAATTCTATAATAGTCATTCAAGTTGAATTTCAATTGCACCAGTGCTTTCCATCAAGCCAGAGTGAAGCTTTAAAATAAATCAAAGTGCTAAGTTAGAAGAGTCAAAATGTCCTTTCATGGTTTTGCAGAAGAAAATAAATTGAAACTCTTTAGGAATCATAGCATAACAGTAACAGCGGACGGTATTCTCACCGCTGACGGGTCCAGAATATCAATTGCATAAAGGCCATAATCATCATCTGGGACCACGATTTCAGTGTCCTTGTCTAATGTTTCTGTATAACCTGGAAATTAGAGAAAGAGAGAGATTGATACCCGGAAACAGAACACGAAACGAAGACGAAGTTGAAAACTTTACCAATTAGCAATCCAATTATAAAGCTTTACCAATGTATAATAATGTTAGTGTGGATGTTGTGCTGATCGATCATTCACATTTGTCAAGAGTGAAGGGAATGGGGAGAGAACCAACCTGTAAGGGGATTATAGAGAGACCAGAGTTTCTTCTTGAATTCAAGGTCAGCCAAAAGGATGCGTATCCAGACGCGAGTGTCGAACCCCAACTTGTTCTTCTTCTTACAAGTTAGAATGGAACCTCCGATTCCGGAGATGAGCAGCACCGGCTCCAGCTCCAGGTCCAACTCCTCATCGAAACAGGGGCAGAAGCACAGCATCTCAGCACAGCTCAACTTATTAAAAGCGCTTCATACACACTGTTTCAGTCGATCAGGGTGAGAGTGATCGACACGAACAAGACGGTCTGTTTTGGTCGGTAGATTGGCATTGGTAGAACAGAAATGCCAAAATAAAAATATAAAAAATAATATGGAGGGAGAGGGATCAGAGGGTAGTTCCAAGGGACACCCAACCATTAAGTGCCACCTAACAGTCTAAGCAAGCTCTTGGGGACACCTGGGCTGGGCTTGACCCACCAAGTACTGAGATTGAGACTGAAAATCAGCATCCTACATTCGAATATCCAATTTACACACACTTCTCTTTGCTTTTCTAAATGAATTGTAGGTTTTAGGAACTAACCAGAGCTGAGCACTTGGTTTTGTGTTCACTGTTTCAGTGTTTACAACCCTGGAGCAGATCAACATAGCACTCACTATATGATGGTGCCAACTTACACCGGCCAGGACAAATATTATGATAGAATTTAACTCTTCCATTTTCATTGTCTTCAATACTATCAAGCTCATACTATCATATTTTATCACAAGTCAATGGAAATGGACTCTTAATAAAACCATACTCAATTCAAAACAACCAAATATCTCGGAATAATAACATCTATCTCCAACAAAACATGAGTTTTTTCAGCCTCCAAAATCCATAAAACAATAACATTTCTTCAGTGCATGCCTCACAGATCGCTACCAAAATGCTTCACAGGTCTTGTACGGTCAAGCCTACATAAGAAATTAAAACAAGTCATATATCAAAGGGTGTGGATAGAAACCAAAACAAGTGTGGAACTAGCCCAAATAAACTCAAATATTGGCATCCTAAACTAAACATCACAAGTGAACAATAGAAACTATACCTGGAGGAAGAGATTGCTTCAACTTGTCTGCCTTCTCAGAATCAAACACGCAAAGGGTGTAGAGGTACTTTGAGCACCGAACCTTGAACTTCACAGCATCCTTTGTTCTCTTGATTTTGACAGAACGTGCGTCCTTCCTTCTTGCGGTAAGAAGGAAATCCTTGATCTCATGAATTTGCTTCGGCTGCCAGTAGGAAACAAAGTATATACATTAAATCTATAAACAGTCTCAGTATGTTAAACATGTTCAGAACTTATTAGCCAACATCTACAATTGTTTCAATTATTCCCTCAACAGTTAACACCACCTAACATGATCCTCAGAAAACAAAGATGCTGACCATTCTAAAGAGCCAGTAGTCATCATCTGGTTAAGACCATTTCAACGAGCGATTTGTAATGAAAACCAAGGACCAGAACATATGAATTTGAAAACAGTATGCAACGGTTTACAATGAACAAAATAAACCATTCAAAAGGTGTGTAAACAACTGCCTTCAGCCTCCAAGTAGCAACTTTGAGCTCCAAACACAGAAAATAAACAATGCAGGACCATTTCATAATTTTACAATGCCAGTTAATTAAGCATATCAGAAAATCTCTAGGGAAAATTACTACAGCATAAAGTATATACTGAAAACCATCTAAATGGATTTCCAATATCAAATCAAGGTCTAATTTCTGCTGAGAAAATTTACACTAGAGAACTAACGGACAAGTAAAAGGGGGAACCGAAATGCATATACAAAATCACTACTTCCTCATCTACCAACCTCAAAACTAAAATCACCAGTAACATTCTAAGCTTTGTTGAGTTATTGAATTGAATTTAGTGACAGAGAAGAATGAAAGGTTTGATCTTAGTACGAAAAAGAGAGAATGCGTACCATTGTGCTTCTTGCTTTGGCCTCTCAGGCTCCAGAGTTTGAAGGCGGACCTCGATACGGCGATTCGAGACGGTTAAATATGCCAACGGCGCAAACCCTAATCTCGCACATTTTTCTTTTGTCGTACCCAACCCAACGGGCCTATATTTTTTATATCGTGGACCCCAGCCCGTCAGGGCCCAACCGCCTAGACGCGTCCATTCTCCGCCTAGCCCGCTGAAAACCCAATTCGCTTATTATTTTTTGGGAATATAGCTCTGGTTTGCTATCCACCCCGCTACCTGCGTCGATGGAGGTTCGTCTTAAACCTCTGTGAAGCTCAACAGCTCTCTTATCCCACAGAGCTTCCAGCAGTAGTAGACTAGCACAGTTACCGCGCAAGTCCACCTCCTCCTCCTCTAGCGCTTGTCGTGTATTTTCTTTCTCCACTACGCTTTCGACACCTTGTCGATTCTCTCCTTCTGCTGCGTTCCTCTGCACCTCCTTCATTTACCCAACTGTCCCGCATTTTGTGGCTTTTCCGTTACTGGGTTTATATATTTCTGGGTTCTTATGAATTCCAAACTGCTCATATTTGGGTTTGTCTCTCAGTTTTGTTTGCGACTCCGGAGAGTCAAGTAAGCGCGGAGGAAAGAGAATGGGCAATGCAAGGTCCGTCTTTCATGTTTTACCCTTGTAATGAATTTGCATATCAATCAGCTCTAATGGCTTGTCTTGTCTCGCAGATTTTTATACATTGAGAAGAGAGGTGGAAATTGCGGCAGAACGTGTTCAAGAGATAAGAGCTTCGGCTTGTCTGGAACAGTTGGAAAAAGAAGTTGCCGAGTTGGAATCCAAAGCAGCTGATACCTCCTTTTGGGATGATCGTGCTTTAGCTCAAGAGAACCTTTTGGCCCTCACTGATGTCAAAGACCGAATAAAATCGCTTAACGACTTTAAATCACAGGTCTGTTATCCATACTTTCTTTAATTTTGTTTTCAATTGGAATGCCGTTGTTTTTGTTTTACTAGATCATAGGATTGTGGTTCTCTTCGTTCCCTGCAAATGCTGTATAAATTTTATGTTCCAACTTTTTCACATGGTATAAGTTAAGAGTTTTATGGGAATATTTTTCTGGAAGAACTTAAAAAGGTGTCGATTTGATGAAAGCAGAAGCAATAGAGTTGTCATATAAACTTATGGTACCCTTTCTGCCTTTTATCAACCAAGATCTCATGAGGATGCTAAAATAGATCTTTAAGGTTGTGATTAAGATGTATTTATATTACCGTGTTCATGCTCTGATAAAATTTGAGGAGATTGGCTGATGGGCGCATGAAAAATTACTGTTTAACCTAAGTAACTTGGATGAGTTTGGAATGAATCTGTAGTTCAAACTTAAAGAACAGAAGTAAAAAGGAACAATGGGTGTTCGTGACCTATGGTGTTGTGCTGGAGTTGACATAGTTCCTGCTAGGCTTGTATGATATCACTTAAGAAACAGGATTTCACGTTTCCGATTTAATTACTGCTTTATACACAGACACACATTAAGTACATATCTTAAAGATCAGAACGCGGCCTACTTATAAGTAGCATTGCGTAAAAAAATATTGGATGCAGGTTGCAGATGCAGAAACAATAGTCATGCTAACTGAAGAGATGGACTCCACAGATAATGCACTTCTTGAAGAGGCTGCCAGTATCATCAAGGAATTGAACAAGGCAGTGGATCGGTTTGAGTTAACTCAACTTCTTTCAGGGCCTTATGACAAAGAAGGTGCTGTTATTTCTATTACAGCCGGTGCTGGAGGTACTGATGCCCAGGTAATAACGATAATATGTGCAAAGGAAGAGCAAATCATTCTTTCGAGTCTTAAATTTACTTTGATGGGTTGAATTCTTTGAGATGCATTATAGGTTTTTGAACTGACCATAACGATCATCAAAATTGCTCCCCTCATTCATGAACTTCTCTTAGAAATTTAAAACACACCTATCTATTTCATACATAGCCAAAATTTGCTTACCTCAATTTGTTGCAACTATTGTGATTACTCATGGGTCTTACATCAAATTTTGATGTACCATGTACCACATGCATGCAACCACAATATATATGTTAATTAGAGTAGTGTTCAAATTAGTTCACAACACTTGCCTCAGTTTTATGCATGTTTTTGTTGTATAAAGCCTTTGATAAATTTCAGTGCAGGATTGGGCTGAAATGTTACTCAGGATGTATATGAGGTGGGGAGAAAAGCAGAGATACAAAACTCGCGTGGTTGAGAAATCCCCAGGAGAGGAAGCTGGAATTAACTCAGCGACACTCGAAGTTGAAGGTCGCTATGCTTATGGTTATTTGTCTGGGGAGAAAGGCACACACCGCATTGTACGACAGTCTCCTTTTAATGCCAAAGGTCTTCGCCAGGTATCTATAAATCCTGTGCTTGTTATACATGTAATGACTAAATACAAATTATGAGGAAAGAATGGTGAAGTTACATATAGATGCATGTTCTCTTTCTTGTGCATGTTGTAATTTGAAGTTAGATGTGATGCAGACAAGCTTCTCAGGTGTGGAAGTGATGCCTCTCCTACCTGAGGAATCACTGAAAGTTGAAATACCTGAAGAGGACCTGGAGATAACCACTTCAAGGGCAGGTGGGAAAGGAGGTCAGAATGTGAATAAAATTGAAAGTGCTGTCCGGATTACTCACATCCCCACTGGTGTTACTGTTCGCTGCACAGGTTGGTTTCTTCTTATGTATTTATACCCTATATATTAACTCTTGCTTAGTTTGTAATGACTGATTGCATGTATCTGTTGACCACAACGCACCATTGTACAATGGAATGGAATACAATGCAGAAGAGAGATCCCAGCTTGCAAACAGAATAAAGGCTCTAAGCAGGTTGAAAGCAAAGCTGTTAGTGATAGCCGAGGAGCAACGAGCATCAGAAATTAAGCAAATACGAGGAGATGCAGTGAAGGCAGAGTGGGGGCAACAAATAAGGAACTATGTGTTCCATCTGTATAAACTCGTCAAGGATGTAAGGACAGGATATGAGACATCTGATATCACTTCTGTGATGGACGGTGATTTGGAGCCTTATATCAAAGCCTACCTCAAACATAAATACAGTATGAAAATCAGTGCATCAGGTCAAGCCTAGGCTGTAGCTAGTTAAATTATTAACTTTGCTCAGGTGCTTACATTGTAGCATTGCTGTAAGTCCATGAATAGAAAGGACTGCTGATCATGTGAATCTTTTTACTACGGCCTGCTGTGCGTAATTCTAATGAGGACTAAACTCACAAGTCACAAGCAATGAAGCATCATCTTCTTCCCAATTACGTTGGGTTAGATTATAAACCCTGATTGAGCCAGAAAAACATTTTAGGCCCAACGCCTATCCAACCCAGCAAGAAGGAAGCCCAAACAAAGGTCCAACACACAACCTCCGATCACCACCAGCAAACACACCATCCAAACCGGAGGAAGTAAACCAAAGCCGCAACCCAGCCAGCCGGATTGAATTTGGTAACCACCTGACCAAGACATCAAGAGGATGCGCCGTCGAACGAAGCAACAAAAGTGGTGGTAGCTACCCTTTTGTTATGGTTTTCATTGAAGTAAACTATTTATAGTTTCCGGAGATAAAATCACTCGAATTTAGAGATGTCTTAAAAGAGAAGAAAAGAAAATGAGAAAGTTGAAGTTAACACAAACAACGAGGGAAGAAGTATAAGGTATATAGACCAATGAAATTACCCCGAAAACGTGGTGGTACTATAGTCCAAGACAGTATTATCTTTTAACAACTCAAATGTTAGTAAGGTGAACTACGAAAATGGTAAGGTGACAACAACCGCACTATTTATTTATCTATTTATCAAGCTGAAACTCATTAATATATGATAAACTATTACTTAATGAAATTTGTGTGAACAACTAGAAAACACAGTCAACAAGCTCAAGCGGAAAACTAATTTGAAGTAACTCGTTTTTTATATTAAAGATTATGTTAATATTCTGAGTATAAGACCAAAAACTAAAGAGGAAGTTTCAACGAAATATGTGAAGTTTGTGCTTTGCCTAGAGACATACACACAACTCAACATTAAACTGTTATTTGAGTAAACGTAGCCAAGCGGCCTTCGCCGAATAAAGTAGCATTATTGACTCATTTTCCTGTAATATAAATATTATATCAATATGCTTAAAAAAGTAGATTATCAAAGATGAAAGAGATGTTTCAAAGTGAAAAGTTCAAACAACATGAGAAGCTGGACGGCGGCGGTCGGGCTCGGGCAATTTCTGGGCAGAAAGGGTCGGAGAGAGGGAAAATCGGGAGGAAGAGAGAGAAAAAAATACGGGCTTTGACCAAAACAAAGGCCCGGTCCAACAACTCCAACTTATATACCCAATCCACAAATTTAATACCTAAAAATAATACCCCAATAAAATTACCTTTTACTAGCAAAAAATACTATTTTTACCGTCGTCAAAATTTATTCCTTAGAATAATCCAACAAAATAATCGTCCCCTACACCTCTCTGAGGATCAATTATATTTTACACTTAATGACGAACACGGTAAAATTCTTATTACCACTATGCTACTAATAAAGGTAAAAATTATGGGTCGGGACGTGACATGCCATGATTAAGTACAAGTTAAGCACAACATCGGTACTAGCTCTGCCTGATTTTGACAAGATTTTTGAGGTAGAAACTGATGCTTATGGAGTAGGAATAGGGCTGTATTATCTCAAGAAAGGAAGCTAGTGGCATATTTTAGTGGGAAGCGTAATGAAGCCAAGCAAAAGTGGAGTACATACGACCAGGAGTTCTATGCGATTGTTCGAGCCTTGAAACAGTGGGAACATTATCTTGTGCAGAGGGAATTTGTGCTATACACCAACCATCAAGCCTAGAAATTTATCAACAATCAAAGAAGTGTGAATAAAATACATATTTGGTGGGTTACTTGTCTACAAAAGTTCCCTTTTGCGAACAAGCACAAGTTTGGAACACTTAACCGTGTTGCAGATGCGTTAAGTCGAAGAAGCCAACTATTGGTGACACTTTCTTAAGAGGTTATTGAGTTTGAATTTTTGAAAGAGCTTTATGAGGAAGATGAAGACTTCAAAGAAATTTGGGCCAAGTGTGTGAAGCAAGAACCCTGCAGCGACTTCTTCATCAAAGAAGGGTATCTTTTTCAAGGAAACATAATATGCATACCAAGGTCTTCACTTAGAGAGATGTTGATTCGAGAATTACGTGGAGGAGGCTTAAGTGGACATCTAGGCAGAGATAAAACTATAGCAAGTCTGGAGGAGAGATATTATTGGCCTCAGCTGAAACGAGAAATGGGAAACATCGTCCGTAAGTGTTACATTTGCCAATCTTCTAAGGGACGATCTGAAAATACAGGACTATATATGCCTCTGCCAGTACCTAAGGGAATTTGGGAAGACCTCACCATGGACTTCATATTACAGTTACCTCAGACACAGCGAGGAGTGGACTCTATATTTGTGGTGGTGTATAGGTTTTCAAAGATGGCACACTTCATACCATGTAAGAAGATATCTGACGCTTCTCACATTGCAAGATTGTTCTTTAAAGAAGTGGTCCGTTTGCATCGAGTGCCTCAATCTATTACTTCTGATCGAGACACCAAGTTTCTAAGCCACTTTTGGATTACTTTGTGGAAGATATTTGGGACTACGCTCAACCGAAGCAGTACCGCTCATCCACAAACCGATGGACAGACCGAAGTTACTAATAGAACATTGGGGAATATGATTCGGAGTACTTGTGGAGACAAACCAAAGCAGTGGGATGTTGTTTTGTCTTAGGTTGAGTTTGCCTATAAAATTTCAGTTCACAGCTCCATTGGAAGGACACCATTTTCAGTGGTGTATGTTTCACCTCCTAAGGTTGTGGTTGATTTGGCTTCTATTCCAAAGGCTAAGGATTTTAGTAAATTAGCTGCGTCAAGAGGTACAGGGAGTCCAAGATGAGGTTAAGCAGAAACTGAATGTTACTAATGTGAAGTACAAGGCAATTGCAGATTCTCATTGGCGTGAGAAGATTTTTAACGAAGGAGACACTGTGATGATTTTCTTACGAAAAGAAAGGTTTCCTATTGGCACCTATAACAAGCTCAAGCCCAAGAAGTATGGATTGTACAAAATTATCAAGAAAATCAGTGACAATGCAGATGTCATTGATCTGCCAGATACTATGGGAATATCTAAGACCTTCAACGTTAGTGACATACATGCCTACCAAGCTGATGATGATGACGCTTTCTATCCTGACATAAACTCGAGGTCGAGTTCTTCTAAAGTGGAGTAGACTGATATAGAACAACTTGCACAAACATTTGAGACACAGCTTACTAGGAAGGCAAAGAAAACAAAGTCAAAGCAGCAGCTTTGAATTTGCAAAGAGTAGCTTTGTTCCTGCATTTTTTCTATCAGCATTAGGATTATTTTACTTTCTATGTTTTCATTAGGATTTAAGTTTTATTTAGAATAAAAGATTCCTAGTTCTAGCATGATTAGGTTTATTTCTATGCCTATATAAGGCCCTTGCTAGATTGTATTTTCATTCAAGTTATTAATAAGAAAACTCAAAAAAATTAGAGTAGAAACTCTTGTGTTTTAGGCTTGTGCCTGTGTTTCGTTAATGGATTCTAGCTTATGTGCCTGTGTTTCGTTAATGGATTCTAGCTTATCCCCAAAAGGTTTTGACGCTTGACGAAACCTTGTTTCTATCGTGATTACGCTTCCCACGCTGCTCTATGGCGGAATTGTAACTCTCTTTGGCAACACCAGATTTTGCATTATCTGCTGATGGGTGTAATGTAAATACAGCGGTACTGTGTTGGGTAAATGTAGTACTGCGCTGTCCTAATCAACCAATGGTGTTCGGCGTACTTGATTTTCTTTTATATTTGCAGTTTACACTATAACACGGGTTTTTGGTGCGAAGTTTAGTGACCAGAAGAGTGCAACCTGAACTGTTCACTTTCTCATAAGATAATTTCACTCGTCACATCTAACAGAAAACACCAAATTGAAAAGCATACACTAATGAAGGCCATACTACATCAACATCAAACTACATTTATATTTTATATTCGAGTCAATATTACAGAGGATTATTTGTGGAACCTTAGTTGTTTTAGTATCTAAGAATAGGTGGCACCCAACCACTGATCTTACTATCCAATGGAGCTGCATTTTACTAATTCATGATGCCTTCTTTCTCCCGAATAGTAAGCTTAATGAGTAAGTGTTTCCCTTCCTCGCAGCAGCCTCAACTCGATTTCCACCAATCTAGAGGTTAATTTTAACCAACAACTCCAGATCAGTTTTGGCAGTTGGGAAGAAGTGAATGAGAGAAGTATATTAATCAAGGAAAGCAGCTAACAAACTTTAAAGTATTCAAAAACTTGGAAAGCGGACAACATTAATATTGGGTCCAGAAAATACCTTGTCCATAAGCCAATAACCAATGGTTGGCATGTACTGCACCAAGTACATTACAGCCAGTACAGGCTACCGTAGAAAACAGAAGACACAAGCATGATTAGGAGAAGATGTGACAGTAAAGTGTAATGCAGGACAAGATGCATTACTAGCATCTTTTCCCTAGAAATTACTAGCAAAGATAACCATAATTAAAGGGCAAATTACTGACCCCTAGATAAATCCACTGTTGAAAGTATCTTTTAACACATTTAAAACATAACTGATCTAAAGACAGAAGTTTTCTGATCCTCCTGCCCCTAATATATCTAAAACTATGTCACCGTCTGTAATGAGACGTCAAAGATGGTAGCAAGTTGCAACTCCTGGCACATCAATATTCATTGGATTGAACCACCTTATGGACGATCATTGAGTAGAATCCACTATGACAGCTAATTTGAAAAGTAACTTGATAATTGATCATTGTCAATTTATTGCATATTATGGCACATTATGTTTACCGCATGACATGTTTCACAAGGCTAACTGCTGATTTCAACATATGGTATCACAAATTCTTTTTGTTCAAAGATACTATGTCACAAAGTCATAATGAGAAATGGACATGCAGAACAGTAAGATATCCTAGGATGTAATACTTTTCATCACCAACTGTTTCTTCAGTGGCTAGACAATATACCAATAATAATACCTGGTATGATATCCAAACTTCCTTTAGACCATGGGTGGCAGCAATTATTGTCAACTCTGCGCACCTTTCTGATGAAACACGCTTCTGTCAAAACAAAAGGATGACAAGAAATGAACAAAAAACAAACAAAATATGTTTCAAAGAGATTAAAGCTCTTTTGACTGCTCAACTATCCTGAATAAAAACAATAAAGAATTTAGAAATGGAATGCCCTAGAGATAACAAGCACGGCCAGACTAAACTACACAGTACAGATACCACCTAAAGTTATAAAAAAGAAGAAATCTATGTGCATAATTGTACAGAACAAGTTTGATTTGTAAATACATGCACACAACATCACTGTAAGGAACTAACCTCAGAAGAAGCTTTATTTTCTGAGCTTGCTGCTCCTGTACCATTTGATGTTTCTATAGGACCAGGACAGACAATGGTCACCCCAATTCCTTTCTGATAGAGCTGCATTACATAAGATAAACTAACAATGTTAGGGAAGCAGAAGTTATAGTTGTAATAACAATTTTATCTCATCTTGATATTTTAACTACTTCACTAACATGCAATTACTCTTAGGATCTTAAATTTTTATAATCAATTGATTCAATTCTCATATCATGAAAAATCTGATTAGTGAGTAATGGAAAACAGCAGATTGTGACAACAGCCTTATACATATTCCTTTTTTACTTGAGTATGGAAATAAATTATAATTCTTACCTCGGAACGCAAGGTGTGAAAGTACCCATTTAAGGCATGTTTAGAGGCAGAGTATACGGCCTGACCTGGTGCAGGTGTTTTCCCTGCAGCACTGCTGATCTGCATATAATTAAAAGAGTACTGAGAAGGAAAACAAAGCAAAAAACAAGCAAACAAACATAAACAATTAAGAGAGAATGAGGGATATGCCTAATTCTTTATGTACAGGAGATACATATAAATCATATTTTGGGTTAGTAAGCTTCCCGGCATGGACATTTCAGAAAATCTTTTGGATTAAACAGTAGATCTACATTGAACAAAGAGAATCATTGTGCTGCATCACAAGCAGTACTAAAGAGTTTTTGCACAAAATAGTCACTGGAAACTTGGCCAATATATTTCTTTTGCAATGTGAATGGGTCTGGCAGAGAAGTTAGACATAAGCATCACCCAATAACAAAACAATTTTCCACATACCACAACAAAACGGCCTTTCCCTCGCCTCAGCATATAAGGTGCAAGTAGCCGGGTAAGCGATATTGTCCCAAGAACATTGACATTGAAAGTTACCTACTCAAGAGAAAGAGTAACACAATCAGTCTCGTTGACATTGACCCATAGGAGCAGTAATTGCCTTAGAGATAAGACAGCAATTTCCTAGACATGGTACCTTCAGACTCTCCTCAGTAACATCCAAGGCTGTAGTTTTCTGCGAAAAACCAAAACACGTGGATGTATTAGTAGAAATGGTGTTATCTTAAAAGGACTGTATTTCAATTTATCGCCGGGAATAAACAGTACACACTTACAGGACGCTCAAAAGCAGCATTGTGGATCATGTAATCGACACCAGCATTCGGAAAGAATGACTGCTTCCTCTACAGCATCCTTGAGACAGTCTTCACCAGAAGCCAAATCCAATGGCAAAACTTTCACACCATCAGGTGCATGTTTACCTGGGCATATGCCAACAAAATGAAGAGATGAGAGGCTTAACCAAGATTGAAGACCTCAATGCTGTTAGTCCAGAATACAGTTAAAGAACAAACCAGTAAGTTGTTTCTTGACTCGCTCCAATTCAGCTTCATTACGGGCGGAAATAATGAGCTTGGCTCCCAGATTCGCAAGTTGCTTAGCAAGAACTTCCCCTAGACAGCAGTATAATTGAAGCCAAAGAAGGATAGATACAGATTCAATGCTTCAACAGATATATATATATATATATATATATATATATATACAGTCCCTATCCAGAGCGAAGCTTCGCTTTGAAATTAAAGTGTGAAGTTCCTTATTTGACTCATTTTTTCGTCATATTTCCACATCTTCACCATTCAGTTTGTATAACCTAATGCATAGATCACTTTTGCAAAGTTTTATCTAATTTGATGATCGTTTGAGTGTTCATAATCGTGATTTACAAACAGTTCTAGTTAGACAAATTTATGGTCCGTTCATTAATTTGATCTAATTCAGTACCCAAACGATTATCAATCTTGATGAAATTTTGTATGAATGATCTATACATTAGTATTAATAATCTGAACAATGGAGATGTGGAAATATGACGAAAAAGTGAGTCAAATAATGAACTTCACATTTTAATTCCAGAACGAAGCTTCGCTCTGGATAGGGACTATATATATATATATCATAACGGCGACAAAGGTGCACTATAAGCTAGCTATTAGGGTAGAATCACAGTAAAATTATTCAAAACGCTATTATCCAGCGTAATATACAGTTCCATTACTAAATAGTGAAAAATTCATGAGCATTTTGTAATCATTGTAGTAATGTGAATAGTGAAAGAGAGCGGCGATAATAACAACGGGATTGCAGAAAGCAGGGGCGAAAATAACAAGGCAAGAAACTGTGCAGATGAACACAGTGAAGCATTTAACTACGAGATTCAAGGGACTGGGGAGCATGATTGTAATACAAGAGGCAATGGGGGAAAAAGAGAGAAAGAAATACCAATTCCACGGCTAGCACCAGTTATCCAAACAACCTGAAGCAAGCAAGATCCACCATTAAAAACAAGTCGCTGAGAAAAAAAAGGGTATAGGTATGTGAAGGAAAGGAGCTTACTTTGTCTTGGATTTCGTCACGATTGACATGGCGTTTGGACATCAAAGTGAAATCCCCTGAATTAAAACAAACACAGAGTTAGTTGAAGTTCTTGAGCTCAGAGAGAGAGTGAAGGTTGGGAATTTACCATCAGCTGTGACAAATTTGATCAATGCAAACAAGAGAAGAAGAAGAAGAGAAACCAAGAATAGCAGCACCACCATCCCCATGCTCTCTCCAGTCTCTGCCTGCCTCTTTAATCTTTATTATGTAACAAATAAAGACTTGGTCTTGTATTCTGAAAGGCCCAATATAACAAATTGTATCCAGAGAGGCCCATCGGGTTCTACTACATACCAGAATACTGTTTCGCCCGAAAGCAGAGAGCAGCATTTTCTGAGAGAAACAAAGAAAGAAAGGAATGGCGGCGGCGAGAAGCGTAATGCTAAAGTACCTCAGAGTGCCGGTGGTTCAGAGCGTGCAGCCGAACCCTAGCGTCGCGACCACTCTCTTCAAAGCCGTACGCGCCCGCTTCTACTCGGAAGAGGTGAGGGGGACCTTCCTCGACAAATCCGAGGTCACCGATCGCATTATCACCGTCGTCAAGAACTTCCAGAAAGTTGATCCCTCCAAGGTCTGTCTGTCATGTTCATGAGTAATAGATAAAATTAGGGTTTTGGTATGTCAGTATAGGACCATTGATATGTTGCTTTCAGTGCCGAGGCATAACATTGTAGATCCTGTAAATCACTCACTGGCCTTATTTTTCGTAGATGTGGATTTGGGATTGAATTGTTGCTCTATCTATGTGACTAATTCTGGGTTCATTATGTGCCGCTGCGTCGCTGTTTGTTTTTATTAGAAACTGAAATGCACTATTGGGGAAATGCTGGTTTTGACTGTGCTGAAACTTCATATCATCTTTAGTTTTCATCTCGGCCAGGCACTTGGATTCCTTGATTGCTTATTGTTTCTTTTTCCAAAGTTCCAACTTCTTTTAAACACGCACTTTCTTATTCAGTTTCTTGTGTATATTCTCGTTCGGTTTTTGTCTTTGTTCCTCCATATCACTGAAGGTTGCCGAAAGTAGAAATATTCTCGTTAAACATAGATACTTATGTGCTCGTATATTAAATGAGCTACATCATATTCTTCATTCCAACACTAGTGAAATTGATTGACATACTTAAAACCATTATTTATTAGTTTTGAGTTATCTTTTGAGCATTTGTTTGGTTTGTTTTTGATGTATTCTTCTTACTGTAGGATCAAGGTTTGAACTCCCGGGGAGTGTCAGTGCCACTTTGTGTCCCCTAAATATTGTTGTTGTCCAAGCTCTCTAACTCTAGAATCTAGTTAACCATTGAGCTCTTCACTATAGAAGAGTGAGGATTATAGGTTTAGTCGGCATCTGTCTAAACTTTTCTCTAGTTAATGCTCAAGATCCCTGATGGTATTTACTTGCCTTTGAAATTAAATTCAGTCTTAGAAAACTTGATCTAGGGGTTGAGGGGAGGATACTAGAGGAGATTGGTGTGGTATGACATTGATCTTTAAATTTTTTATTTTGGGAGGTAGTATATGCCTCCTTGGATTTATGCATTCAGTTCCAGTCACATTTTGAATTTGTTTTGATGGCTATTATTCTGCTAAGTAGCATTCCAGTTTCTATAATCTTCAATGTTTGTTATTTATCTCTTGTTAGGTTACACCGGATGCTCATTTCCAGAAAGATCTTGGTTTAGATAGTTTAGATGCTGTGGAGATTGTGATGGCACTTGAAGAGGAGTTTGGGTTTGAGATCCCAGACAATGAAGCAGACAAGATCAACTCCATTGGTCTTGCTGTTGACTTTATATCCTCTCACCCTCAGGCAAAGTAGGGTTGGCATGAAGCTTCATTTTATTTGCTGCTGCAAGGAATAGTTGTAGAACTTATGAGCTTCATATCCCTTTTCCACCTTTTTTTTCTTGTTAATTCTACTTTAAAAGAGTAGTATTTTGGTATGCTTAAACTTCAGTGTGCTGGCATTTCCAGTTTATGGAAAGTGTCTAATCAACTTCATCACTGTTTTGTTTAAATAAAGTCATTTAGTTTATTGCTTGTCAATTCTCAGAGTCTCATACTAGTGTTTCACAGCATTGAGGTGGGGGTATCGTATCCTAGAATGAGATTGGATTAGAATATAGATTAGAATATGTTGTTTATATTAGGTATTTAGAATAAAAATTCATCCATAAGTGTCATTCCTGCCCAGAAACTATCTGCTGAAAGCGTGTATGCACCGAAGTCTTGTACACCAGAAACTGAGACTGCTGGGTAAGTCTGATTCATTGCGAAGATAGCTTTATCTTGTCCCTATCCTTCCCAATTCCCATTCGTTACTCCCTTCTCGTCTTGGCCTATAAGAGTAGACTGACTTTGATCAACCAAAACAGAAGGAGACCCCAAGTCAGGTCTTGTGTGAAGAATACCCTTCTTCTTCATCGAAACTACAACTATATTCATTTGTCCAATGTTGCCTTCATCACTGCCTGCCGGGAAGTTTACTCCAAATGGGTTTCAGTTGAGTAGCGAGTAGCGACCCAAGTCAATCGTAGAATGATATTGTTTTAGCAATTAGCATGGTTGACAGTACACTTATCCGGTTGAATCTCGTGAAAGTTACCACATTCAGAGGACCTGCTGCTGCATTTTTTATTTCCCGAATTATATCCTCAGACTGTCATACATAATATAATCATCCTCATATTGTCACACATGTAATTGTGCGGCCTGCACAATTAGAAATCTAGTTTAGTTTATTGGTGTGGAAGAATTAATCATGAGAACAAAGAAATATCAGACTTGAATCTTCATCAGAGAAAAACAGAAAACAGCATCCTAATTGGGTGAAGAAACGTTTCATTCAGCTCTCATTGGTTGATTGACTTGATTCCAATTGAAAGCTCTCTACCAGTTCTACCCCACTCCTCACCCCCCCCACTTGAGGAGACCATGACTTGAACCATAAATATTATTCAAGTCATCTAAGGGCATTGCCGAAATTAAAGAGCAAAGGGTGGGCAATCTCTTGTCAGTACTAATATAAGTTTGCCAAGAACAGAAATGCAGTGAACCCAGTTGAGCTGCAACTTGCGCAGATGGCAAAGCAGCTTAAGCTTCAAGGGGTGCTCCTTTTGCTGCTTATATCACTCTCCTCACTTTGCCTCAACTTCCATTGTTCACGCGCAGAAATCATTTTTGAGGAGCGTTTCGAAGGTATCATCCTTGTTTCTCCTTGACTAGCTCAAGTTTTACTCTTTTACTTTCAGGAACATAATATGCTCACCCATGCCAGCATCTAACTGCCTTTGATCTCAACTACTCAACCCTCACTTTTCATGTTCTGAGAAACTTTTCAATACTGTTGAGAACCTTTTGATCTCAACTCAAATCCAAGTCAAGATGAGCATTGACTTTTGCTCTTGCATTATATCTTCTCTTGTTTAGTTCTCTTCTTGGATAATATAATCGATTTCAAAGAAAGAAAATACTATTGGAAACTTCTTTGGTATTTAAGTTTGGTGTGGTGATGTTCTGATGCTGTGTGTTTGTTTGTTTTGGGTTAATTAGATGGGTGGAAAAGCCGTTGGGTTACCTCCGACTGGAAAAGAAGTGAAGGTAAAGCAGGTTACTTTAAACATGCTGCTGGAAAGTGGCATGGTGACCCAGATGATAAAGGTAATGCTTCAATTTCTAATTTTATGCTATATTAAAGGATTACTTGTCCTATTTGCCTAATAACAATAAAAAATAGTTGTCCTATTTGATAAGTTGGTGAATTCATTCACTGTTGTGTTGTAATGTTTTGCACCTTTTGTGTTACAAAGTAAATGAACTCATTATCTTCTGTTCATCATACATTAAGCTTTTTATTAATCTAACCCGTAGCTGTAAACAATCAAGTCTTATTGTTACTTGTTAGTCTATTGGCTAGAATGAATATTTGTATGAATTTGCTTATGTTAATTCATCTTGTTACAATGCAATTTCTCAAAGAAAGTTTGTGAATGGTAAATGTGCTGTTGTTACAAAGTAAGATTTTTAATATACAGATGCTTTGGTTCTTATGGCTTCGTTTATTGGGTAAACCACTGGTGATTTTATTCTGCTGATGAATGTAGAGGTATTACCATTTGACAGTCAATAGGAAGTTAAGTTTTGATTTTGTGATTGTGTATCTAAAATTGCAGGAATTCAGACATCTAGTGATGCCAAACATTTTGCCATTTCTGCAAAGATACCGGAGTTCACTAACAAGAACAGAACATTGGTCCTCCAATATTCTGTAAGGTTTGAGCAGGAAATCGAATGTGGTGGGGGTTACATAAAGTTTATGTCTGGATTTGTTAATCAGAAGAAATTCAGCGGGGATACTCCATACAGGTTCTTTCTTTGTACACAATCTATGCACTTTTCTTTTCCTAGAACTGACAAAAAGTACAACTCTCAATTTTAAGATTCATCCCTGATTATGCTGAATTTGATTTGTGTAGTTTAATGTTCGGACCAGATATTTGTGGAACGGACACAAAGAAACTCCACGTTATACTCTCCTACCAAGGCCAGAATTACCCCATCAAGAAGGATTTACAGTGTGAAACTGACAAGTTAACTCATTTCTACACGTTTATTCTAAGGCCTGATGCAACTTATTGTGTCCTCGTTGACAATAGAGAAAGGGACTCTGGAAGCATGTATACAGACTGGGATATTCTTCCACCAAGAAAGATCAAAGATGTCGATGCAAAGAAGGTAGATTATTTTGTTAATGCTCTAAGGTTCTATAATGCTTGACATAGTAATCTGTAGATTATATCACTTAATACTTCATTATGCGAATGTTTTTCCTCTGTAGGATAAATTTTCAATTTTCATTTCAAATCTTTGCTTCAAGAACTAAGTTATATGAATAACTTCTAATTTTTCTTTCTATTTAACTGAGAAGTATCATTTACCGTTCTCACAGCCTGCAGATTGGGATCTTAGAGAATATATTGATGATCATAATGACATTAAGCCTGAGGTATGGAACCTTTCTTTCGTATCCTAAGGCTCTGTCTCTGTGACTGTGCATAAGTAATGTCTTATTGATGCATATCTTGGTATTGCAGGGATATGATTCAATTCCAAAAGAAATTCCAGATCCAAAAGCTAAAAAGGTTAGTTGATGTTATAATGTAGTTATATAAACAAAGCTATCTATCCGACTGTTGTTTAGCCTACTTTTTTAATTTTATTTTTTGTACTAGACCACTAATATTGAACCATGAAAAATCTACTGCCAGATTATCCAATTATTCCCCATCGTAGTTTGTTATGTTAGGACTGTGACTAATGTCCACATGTGCTTTGATTTATATGAGAAAAAATTAAGGTAATATTAATAATATATCTTATTTTCCCCTTCTAATTAGCCCGCTGACTGGGATGAAGACGAGAGTGGTCTATGGAGAGCTCCAAAGGTACCTAATCCAGCTTACAAAGGACCATGGAGACGCAAGGTAGGTTAACTAAGCTTTTAAGAAGTGAACGGATAAAACTGAAGGTCAATATTTTGGCATGCAGTTTCGATCTTCTAACTTGTGGCTTATACTTATATTTCAGAGAGTCAAGAACCCTAACTATAAAGGGAAATGGAAGACTCCTTGGATTGATAATCCGGGTATGGTTCAGTAAATGATATACTTGCTTTGTCCAGGGCACTATTGATTATTATAAGTACAAATCTTAGAGACAAATATGTGAAGTTTTTTTATTTCATTTTACTTCTCTGCAGAGTTTGAAGATGACCCTGATCTTTATGTGCTTAAGCCGATTAAGTATGTCGGTATTGAGGTTTGGCAGGTAGGACCACACGGCATTATCAATTTCTGAATATAAGGATGTTAAAGTCATTGTGTTAATGGGATGAAATAATGTGGTGTAGGTAAAGGCTGGTTCAGTTTTCGACAACATTTTAATTTGTGATGACCCAGAGTATGCAAAACAAGTTGTTGAGGAAGTATTTGCTAATAGAGAGGTCAGTGAGCCTCTATCGACTGTAACTAGTATTTACTAGTCCATTGGCGTCTAGCTCAGAGTAGTTATTTGTTTTTCTCCTGTGCTGTCCTTCAGGCCGAAAAGGAAGCTTTTGAAGAAGCGGAGAAAAGGAGGAAAGCACAAGAAGAAGAGGTATTCTATGCCGTAATCACTGTTTGTGAGAATTTCTTTGTGGCCTAATAATTTGAGTTTTATTCATAGTATTTTTTGCTCTTATTTTACAGGAAGCTCAAAGGGCAAGAGAAGAAGGTGAAAAGAGGAGACGAGAAAGGGGTCATGATCGACGTTATCGAGACAGACATAGAGACAAATACAGAAGGGTAAGCTTGAATCTTCCATCTTAAATGTAGATATAGGTTTTCAGTTTATCAGATTACACTCTTGATGAACATTGTTTGGTTTTAAATGATACTCAGTTTAAGTTTTTAGTTAACTTAATGTTTTACAAATCCACTTCTAATTTGGATGTTTATACTATGCAGCATCGTGATTGGGACGATTATGATCATGTAAGCATCAATCTTCTGTTTTATTTTTGTTGGTTATTTAACTTTTTCACTGGCATTAAAGAATTACTGTAAATCAAGGTGTGTGCGCCACTTAGAGATGACCTCTTTCATTTGGTTTGCAGGATGAGCTATGATTTGATGGTGTTGTCTTCTTGGTCTTGGTTCCATATATACAAGAGATTCTATCACTTATTTTTGATGTAATAACTTATTTGCAATCTTTGCTATGTCCTTGCACGCTCTTGTTACTATTATTTTTCGCAGTATGTATGCATTTTCCTTTGCCTTTATTAGGTTCCACATGTAACTGTAGAGAGAGAGTATCCATTGTTGAAGAAGCAGTAGTTGCCCTTACAGGCTACAGCCTTGGCTTAAAACTGCTATAATCAATAACAGAAGAGAAATGACATTAGTTGCTGTCAATGTTATACATTTTGCATAGTTGGACAAGATCCTTGCCCATGTAACTTCTATTCTACTCTTGAACGTTGAAAGAGAAGCGAACTCTAACTTGACTGTAAATCACAAAATAATTAAACGAAAACAAAAGCTTAGTAGGTGAAAGTTAAAATTGCAAAAGCATTGAAAGGTTCTATATTAGTACGAGTTTATTTGGGAAAGCACGAGTGGTCATAGTATGATTCTCGCTCGAGTAAACTTTAAAGTTTAAACAACTGACAACCAAACATGATTCAGGGCACATGAATCTAATTACGCGGTCCTCTCATCTTTTTGTCAACCAGTGGGAATCCTTTATGAACTGAATACCTGCATAATTCTTTCCAATATCAAATTCGAAACTTTCAACAATCCAACCTTCCATTGAGTGGCAATGGCCTTTGTTACTATTACAATTTCTGCAAAACTACTAAAATTTACAACCCTCATGATGGTCCCTCCCCATGGGATTAAAAATACAATAAACGGTTAAACCTAAAATGTCTTCACTCAAGGTGATGTTGCATCACATAGAAACAAGTGAAGAAAATGGCTATCTTCTTCTAACAGAAGAACTTGATCCACGTTGGATTGCAGCTGGCTGCTGTGCTTGGCCAGCAGCAGAGGGTGCACCAACCTGTTCCTCGGCCATGTTCATTGCTTGGGTTACGGCATTCATAACAATTAGCCCAAGTGGGATCAGGTACATCCACTGATACAAGCAGTCCAGTAGAGCCAGTCAATAAAAGAAAGTTTTTTTTTTTTTCCCCAAAAGATATATAATACATGCATGTGATAGTTATGAGAAGGAAAACTGCCTACAATTAACACCAGGAAAACTCACATATTTAGCCCAGAAAGACCTTTCTTGTGGCGGTACAACTTCACCTTCCACTCCCTCACCACCACCAAAAATCTCCTCAGAAAACACTGGAGCTCTGCGAAACATTTTGTAACAGAGATTAACTTTAATAATAGACAGAATTAATTATAAACACAAAGCGACCATTCTACTGATTGCCGCTGCATATGTTCTAATAAAGAATACAGATTAACCAGAGAAACATATTCTTATTTGCATTTCAATCAACTACGGAACATATTCAGATAAATACACCTTATATCAATGGGAAACTATTCTTTAGTCTAATCAGCGTCTTCACCCTTTCTAGTTGATAGATTTGAAATGATTACGACCTTTCAGTAAGAGTTTAGCAAGCACAACATGCAAGGAACTGAGGATACAATGAACAGAGAGCACATCTCACCTTGGTGCCTGTTCACTGTTCTTCAAGACAGTGTGAGAGTTGAATGACCATTTTGAAGGCTGAAATTACAATCAACGAAGATAAAATCAGATTATTTAACAAGACTTTACCACAAAGCCTCAACTTATTAGATTACCCCACTCTTGACCTATCATAATCTTCATACCCTCCCTCACAACTTATAAGAACCCCAGTGCTACAAAGCCTCAGCTTTTACTCGCACAAAGAGGGGGTTCATCTAATGTGGTCTGTGAAGAAGCCTGACCTTTTATTTATACTGATATATTATCACACTGTTTATATCAGGTTCATTAACAAGCAAATAGAACTAAAGAAAGACCGATCCTCGCTTACAAGTTTCAGTTGCCGAGGATATGGGCATGCCCCAGGAGAACCATAATTAACTGCCAGAATATTAACTCCATCCTGCAAAACAAATTTAACCTTTGAGATATGCACAAGACTAGATGGTTGTAAAGAAACAGGAATCTATTAATAAAGTGTTCAGAAGGAAGAGTTTAGAATCTTTTATAGAACAGAGGATCACCGTGTGTATAACAAAGTGTTCATCCAAACTGTCTCGCAGAAGACATCTCTGGATATACAAATATATTGTTAGATAAGTGCAAAGACAATAATTAGAAAAGTATTATATTCAGATCGTTGCTTAATAAAGGGAGCTTAAGACTTGCCGCTTTTATTGATGAAACAACATAATCCCTCCCAGGAGGATTCGTGACACTGGATGGCAACCTTATACTATAAAAGTCATCTCCTTTCAACAGCGTCTGCAAAGACACATCACCATTTCAAATCATGTTAAGTGTGCAAATTCGAATTGGTCAAACTCATAAAGAAGAAACACGAGTTTCAGGGTGAGAAGCATACAGAAAACTTGTCCTTCTCCTCTTCAGTAAAAGCATTCCTCGAAAATCGAAGCTTCGTAAGCGTCTGTTACCAATAAATCCATGTTAGGTTCAAGCTGTATGTGGTTACAACAAGTAAAGATCAGAGCAAAAAGGTTTACAATCAGCATCTAAAGATCAATCATTCACCTAAAATTTCTCAGCAGCCAAACTAAAACATTCAATCACCTAAAATTACCATCTGACAATAAAACACAGTCGAATCCGGTAAAGAGAACTCAATATCATCGATTAACTGCAGTAAATAGTTAACCACAAACTACATACGAACCTGGCCGCCATAATTCCAAGTCTTCAAGCGAGCACTGAAGGTACCGGCGGGAGAGAAATCTGAGTCGCCGAAGGCGTGATGGAGCTCGAACTGGATCTTGGAGTCGGTATCTTGATCGGAAGACCTCCTCCTTGTGGTCGGTTGCGGCGTCACCGGCGACGGCGAAGATCGTGTGTAAGTGAGATCGGGAGACTTGGTGTGCACCCCTCCTTGCAGACCGAACTCCTCGTCGTCCACCAAAAGCTCATCGGACTGAAAACCTACTGCAACAGCCAAAACGGCGGAGAGTGCCAAGAGCCAAAACAAGTGGCCGGAGGAGAGAGAGAGCGCCATTGCTACGTTTGGTTGTATTTGCTCTCCGTAAACTCCACTGAATCAAATCAGAGAGAGAGACTAGTACTGAACGACTAATGAAACAGTAATGGGCCTGGGCCCATATAGTTAAAAGGGCCGAATTTGGAAATATATAAAAGTGCAAGGGCGTGCCAAATATTAAGCACGCACATTCCAGATCAAATCCAAATCTCCCAAATCCAAAACAAACCCTAATCTGGAGGAGTAGAGAGAGAGCCATGGACGCGCTGAGGAAGCAGCTGGACCAGCTCATGGGGGCGAATCGGAACGGCGACGTTCGGGAGGTGAATCGCAAATATTACGATCGCGATGTGTGTCGCCTCTACCTGGTCGGACTCTGCCCCCACGAGCTTTTCCAATTAACGGTAACCAAATCCTTCATCTCTGTTCATTCTTTAAGATTCCGATGAGAATTGGATTAGCGAATTCAATTTTGATCTTCTTTTTTTATTTTTGGTTTCAGAAAATGGATATGGGACCCTGCCCCAAGGTTCACTCTCTGCAACTCAGAGAAGAGTATCCTTTTTTAGTTTTAAAGATTCAATTTAGCTTGAATGTTGATTTCATCAAATATTTGAATACTAGTGGAGCTTAACTCTTGATAGATACAAAGAAGCTAGGAAGCAAGGGACCAATAACTATGACAGAGACCTGGAGGATGTCATAGATAGGCTCATTGTTGAATGTGATCGGAAAATTTCTAGAGCCCTTAAGCGCCTTGAGGATGATGATGCGAAAGCGGCCATTGCAATTTCTGTCTCCGAGGTTACTCAGGTGATCCGTCATTCGTTCATTTCATTCGCTGTTAGTTATCAATTTTGTTTCATTTGCAGAAGTGACTGGTTAACTGTGTTCTGGTTCCGGTGCAATTGCAGACACCGGAGATACTTGAGTTGTCAAAGCAGATCAAAGAGAAGCTTGAAGAAGCTGATAGATTTGGTAACCTTTTCTAATTTACTGGATAATGTCTGTTGTTTAAAGTTTATCTGTTTTTATTATTATGTGCGACAAATTCATATTGTGATTCTAATCTTCAAATTTGTGCAGATCTTGAAGGGAAGACAGATCTTAAGATTCGATCTCTGGAGATATTAGAAGATCTCAGGGGAAAGAGAGCAGACAAACAGGTACCTATAATTTTTATGGAATTACTATATACTTATAAACTAAGGGTAAAATTATCTTTTTGCTGTTCCTTTATGTGGTTCACTTATTGGCAAATTTCCATCGCTCTTGACTTGTTTTATTTTGTAAACAGTCGACGCTTCTTTTGGATGCTTTCAATAAGGATAGGGCAGCTTTACCTCAACCCCTGCCAAATCCACCACCTTTGGCTCCGTTGCCTGTAGTTGTTCCTGACTCTCGTACACAGGAAATGATAAATGAAAAGTTGAAGAAGGCGGAGGACCTTGGTAAGTGAATAATTTGTCGATTTTGAATAAGGTCCTGTCAACGCTATTTTTGAGTACAAAATGAATGTGATTTTCCTTCATTTACATTCATGAACATCTATATACCCTCCGATCATCGGCAATATGTGGTAGTAATTTCCCTGCATTTAGTTAGATAAAGTTATGGTAATGATTTTGTTGCTGATTTTGTGGTATGTACAATTACTTCCAATTCAAAATGATTTTTGTTTTTTTTGTTTTTTTTTTGTTCTCATGTTTATTGACTGCAAAGATTATGGCCTGAAACAGAATGGATTTCCAATGTTGGCATATTCACTCATCAATTATTATTTTTTATATATGCTTTTGGAACAAAGTCTTTACCTTATGCTTTAGATTATATTAGTAGGCAATTTAACTTAAAAGTGTTTGTTAATCAAATGTTAAGTTTCTGCTGTTCTAGATAGTTTTTGTTTTAGTATCTGATCCATAAAGCTGATTATCATCTCTAGGTGAGCAAGGAATGGTTGATGAGGCGCAAAAAGCGTTGGAAGAGGCCGAAGCACTGAAAAAGGTATTCTTTGAATAAACAATAATTATCTTGTCTTGTAATTGTTAATATCGTTTTTATTTAGTGTCTTGGATCTGTTGTGTTCTTTCTTTCTTTCCTACCAAAATGACCGGTGAGGGGCTGTATTTGTTTTCAGTTGCCTCCCAGGCAGGAGCCTGTCCTGGATTCCTCCAAGTATACTGCTGCTGATGTGAGAATTGTGAGTCCATTCTGTTTAATCTATTTATTTAATTATCTGCTATATAAATCTTCCATGTCACTTGGAAAGTACTCATGCGTATTGCTCCAGCACTTTGGGCCTATGTCACACGTTTGTGGTTATAAGTGGGAAGAAGATAATATTGTGATCATAGTTGTAACTCCTTACTTTCCTGTTTGTTGTCTAATTCTTCACATAAAAAAAAATTGCATGCCTGTATGTTGTGCTATTATTAGTATCCTCTTTTATGGAAAGAAAATTCCTTGATACCTACAATGCTTTCTTGCCCAGTATGTACTGTTAACTTTTTAATTATGCTGTTGTTTCAGACGGATCAAAAGCTGCGTGTCTGTGACATCTGTGGAGCATTTCTTAGTGTATATGACAGGTAAAAGTTAATCGTGAATACCATGGCAGCTCTAGTTTTTAGTATTTTAGGTTACACAAAAAATTAGAATTTGGGGTTTCAAGTGCTTCAGCTTTTGACCCAACGATTATACCTTGTCACCAGCAGGCTCTTGTGCCCAGTTTTACGAGGATAACTTTTGCAGCTAAAGAATGTGCGTCTTTTTATTTTATTATTTATATATATTTGTAGATCATGCTATTGTTGACTATACATTTTATGGGAATTCTCTACTGTACATGAAAAAACCTGTTGGGGCTATGTCTAAAGTAACTATCCTGAGTGTCTTTTGTTGTTTTCAGTGATCGTCGTTTAGCTGATCATTTCGGTGGGAAACTTCATTTAGGCTATATGCAAATCCGTGAGAAGTTAGCAGAGCTGCAGGTATGATGATCGTTCTATAATTATATAAACTTTTCTTTGGTTGGTTTCTGTTTTTATAATGTAAACAAAAGAGGAATCACTAGTTGTGCTCTTGACAAAGATGTTATCATCATTGAGCATAAGAGCATATTGTAATCAAAGTATTTCAATCTACCTGCCAAGTTTCCTAGTTACTTACCTACAAAGTAAGTTCACTTTGTGAAATTTGCCTCAGGTCTGGTATTGTTTCAAACTTATATAGTGATCTCATATTGCAGTATATGTGAGTATCTTTTTGTGAAGACTTTTCCAATGTTATTGAGTTGCTTTTCTAAAGGTTCCAAATGCCAATTTTTTTTTTTTTTATTATTGTCGTATGCCATTTGCAAGGATTTATGTTTTGTTTCTGGGTGAAGGTGTATACGTATTGTATCTAGGCCATGAAATGGAATCAACCCTTGGGTCATACTTTCTAAAATGCTACACTTCTTAGTTTTGGTATGTCACTGAGGTAGAACTCTTTTCAGTTTTGAGGAATTTAAAGATTTTGTTTTTGGGTTGCAGTTAGTCTATTTATGAGAATTGAGTGCAGAACCCACTTAACTGATTTTAAAATTACACCCTGAAGGGAGTCTTGATGTTAGCTAAGCAAATTTTCTTTGACTCTACTGGAAATCTTCATGTTGAAAATTATGTTACTCTTTGATGTATTGTTTCAAAAGTATAGGAAACAAATCACGCTAACAAGGATTATCCATAATATCCTTCTGCATTATATGAATGGACTTTGTTTTGGTTAACAGTATAAGGCCCAGTTTGGTATTGAGTTTTGAGGATTAAAATCACTTATAATCACACTTTTAGATATATTTTCTGTTTGGTAAAATCTTAAAACGTGCTTATCTTGAACTTTTTAGTTTAAATAACCACAAATTTAGAAAGCAGGTTGGAGATTGCTTATTTAAAACTGAGTTTTTAAAAGATTGAGTTTTTAAACCACAATACCAAACTAAGCCTAAGTCACTGTAGGATGTCGGGTTTTGTGATACACATGTATGCAAACGCATGCATGTTTTTTTCCTTTTTTTGAAATATGAATGGAGAAATTCTGGTCAGTTGGCTTTTCGATTTTATATAAAGGTCCATGTGTATGGGGGTGTCGATTGCTTTTAGTTGCTGTACTGTTTGGCTTATGGTTACTGATTTATGTCCATCTTAGTAATGAAAAGGGTTTTGATTTCAGGCAGAGAAAAACAAGATTCGCAAGGTTGATCGGTATGATGAAAGAAGGTGCTACTCAATATGTTTTAAAAAAATCTCCTTATATCATATATTCTTTAAATGAAGTTATTTTTAAATATATTTCATGTCTTCTGCTTTGATTTTTTGCCATATAGATCAAAAGAGAGAAGCAAGGAACGTGATAGAGAACCTAGTAGGGACAGAGAACATGGCGATAGCCGCGACCGAGGGAGGGATCTTGATCGTAGGAGCAAAGATCGTGATAGGCACTATGAGCGTGATCGTGGAGAGCGTGACAGAGATTCAAACCGCTCCCGCAATCATGATTCAAGAAGTCACCGCAGGTCACGCTCTCGGTCACAGGAACGTTCCAAGGATTATGATCGCCACAGGTGATTGCTCATCCATTGTAGCTATTTTCTTGCTATTATCTTTTTATAATTATACCTGCTTTCTTCTTTTGTTGGATAAATGAATGTTTTCATCAGGTCACTTTAGAGCTGATGCTGTGTCTGATTCTCACTCTTGGACAATGTCGGGAATGAAAATCAGTGGCATGTCATCATCTGGGATACTTGCGTGTGTCAATTTGCTTTTATAATCTTTTTGTTTTATAAAAAAAAAAAGATTATTATTTTTTTTTTCCAGATTTTAATTGCAAATAACTGCTAATGCAGTTGGCATTCCATGTATTTCTCCTTTATTAAGTTTTTTTTTTTTGTTTTCTGCTTTTAAATTTTGAAATTACTTTTTTTTTACGGTATTAACCATCCTTGAAGGCTTCACCATGACACCAGAGAGGGTGCTTGGCTTTCTAATAGTAGAGATAATCAAGTATTCAATATTTTATGCAAAGATTGGAACAACCTCAACAAAGCAGTCTGTATCATACTGAATAAAATGCCAAAATCCGAGAAAAAATTAATTTAGAACTGTCTTCACAATTTGTCTGTTATATGGCTTTCTTAATCTGGGTCAGCAATTAAAGAAGAAATGACCTCCCTTTCCGTTGTTTCCTATTGTCTTACCTATATATATCATTTGTCTGGGGAGGACATGAAGGTTGCTACCTTATTTTGATCACAAGCCATGTTCGACTCCTTGGTTGCTGGCCGAGTAAATTTGAAGCTGCTCTTTTTACTAGTATATGCTTTCTGGTCAAGCCATATTCATATTTGTGTTTGCAAACTTCCTTAGGATCATCATCTGATATTTTAATTTGTTCTTTCAGGCGTTACGACCGATACTAGTTCTTGATTTGAAGTATGTGGAAAGAGGATATTTTGTGTTCCTGTCTAGGTCAGTTTTGAAATTTATGTACCAAGATGGTTTAATGTTTCTTCCCAAGTTCTTTGTTTCGAGTTGAGCTTCTCCTCTGATGGATGTAAGGACACTGCTTAGTTTTTCTCAACTTCGTATTTAAGAGGTATGCATAAGAGGTTATGTTTTATTGTCTTGATATATCTTTATTCACATTTTCTTGATATTTGACTGATCCTTGGCCAACAAATAGAGATGTAAATCTTAAGAAATCACTCCCTCGTTGAGATTCAACGCCGTGTTAAAAACGTATGTTGGTCAGCTACTTACATTCAGTTGCCATTGTTTAGTCTGATCAATACACGTAGTGTTTGGAAAGGGTGATGGGATGAACCTAATTTTTCAAGAAATTGTCCAGAACTCTTTACAAAGATGGAAGGTAAAAATAAGATTGCCTTAGTGCCGTGTGATCCGGATCTGTTCTATCAATCTTCTATCTGTTCTATCAATCATCTTCTGAGTTGTAGTTGTGAGGTTTTGATATTATGCTGGGAAACAATTATTATCTGAATTGTAATGTGCTTGCTTTAGAAAGTTCAATTGGCCCATTTTAATATTTTTAAAACAATCTCGAGTTCCTGAATCAAGAGCAAGTCATTTGGTTCTTAGCTCTTTTAATGTCAACTGGTAACAAATCTACACTCTACTCTTTGACCATATAGTTTGCATCAGGTTGCCTTGCATAAGCCATGCCTTGCCTTAGCTGGGGTTTAGGGTCGCATGTGCCTTACCTGCCTACCTATACACTTGAGCTGGCTTTGCTAACTTTGTCTAAAGTTGTTTTGGAATGCTATGCCTAACTAATAACGGGGATGGATGAAGTTTCATTAGAACTTTTCTTTTTGACCTTTTAACAAAAATCATAGACTCCAAAGAGCTCTGTTTCACATCAGTCAGTGCAATAAAAAATTAAAAATGGCTGCGTTTTATAGTACGTTCGATGGGGTTTCTAAACAAATATACATGAGCTAGGGCCCAAGTGTTGACGTGTATATTAGTTGAAAAACTATGCGATGAAGGCATCAAAACCTTGAGAATTCACATAAATTCAATAGTTTTCTAAAATACGGTATCGAGTCAATGAGTATCAGCGCAAATGAAATTTTGTCTATGCATAGGTTAAGATGATGTAAAAGGTGTTTATACGCAAACTTGATATTTTTGAAAACAGCACGTTCAGCAGCTTTACAAAACATGGCATGCGTAAATTATTTTAGCTCGATTGCGAGTAAAATAATAAAATCAACGGATTTTTGATGTTAGAATAGTTCACCATATGTTATGATGTATCTAGAAGCACGGAGAAATTTAAAAAACCACATGTCAAAAAAGTGAAATTTTCCAAATACCTGTGTGCTATAGCAAGAGGTTTCGACTTAAACCGGGCAAAACTTGAAAAAATGGGTGACACGTAGCTGTTATTGAAAATTTAGGTTCCCGAGGTCAATAAGAGAATAAACTAAAACAAAACAAGCTTGGAAACTCACTCAATACCTTTGAAAACAACACTTTCAGCAGCTTTACAAAACACGACATACTTCAGTAATTTAAGCTCAATTGCGAGTAAAATTATTAAAGCAATATATTTTTGATGCTAGAATGGTTCACAATATGTTAGGAGACATCTAAAAGCACAGAGGAATTCAAAAAACCATATGTCAAAAAAAAATGAAATTTTCCAAAAACCTGTGTGCTATAGCAAGGGGTTTCGGTTCAAATCGGGCGAAACTTGAAAAAATGGGTAAAACGTAACTGGTTTTGAAAATTTAGGTTCCCGAGGTCATTAAGAGAATAAACTAAGACAAAACTAGCTTGGAAGCTCACTGAATACCTCTGAAAACCATACTTTCAGCAGCATTAAAACACGGCACACGTGAGTCATTTAAGCTCGATCGCAAGTAAAATAATAAAAACAACATATTTTTTATGCTAAAATGATTCACAATATGTTAAGAGACGTTTAGAAGCACAGAGGAAAACAAAAAACCACATGTCAAAAAAAACGAAATTTTCCAAAAACCTGTGTGCTAGCAAGGGGTTTCGGCTCAAATCGGGCGAAATTTAAAAGATTGGGTAACACGTAACTGTTTTTGAAAATTTAGGTTCCTGAGGTCATTAAAAGAATAAACTAAGACAAAACTAGCTTGGAAGCTCACTCAATACCTTTGAAAACCACACTTTCAGCAGCATTAAAAAACACAACACACGTGAATCATTTAAGTTCGATCGCGAGTAAAATAATAAACACAACGGATTTTAGATGCTAGAATGGTTCACAATATGTTAGGAGGCGTCTAGAAGCACAGAGGAATTCAAAAAACCCCATGTCAAAAAAAGTGAAATTTTTCAAAAACCTGTGTGCTATAGTATAGGGTTTCGGCTCAAATTGGGCAAAACTTGAAATAATGGGTTACACAACTGTTTTTTAAAATTTAGGTTCCCTAGGTCACTAAGAGAATAAACTAAAACAAAACTAGCTTGGAAGCTCACTCAATACCTCTGAAAACCACACTTTCAGCAGCATTAAAAAACACGACACACGTGAGTCATTTAAGCTCGATCGCGAGTAAAATAATAAACACAACATATTTTTGATGCTAGACTGGTTCACAATATGTTAGGAGTCGTCTAGTAGCACAGAGGAATTCAAAATACCACATGTCAAAAAAGGTGAAATTTTCCAAAAACCTGTGTGCTATAACCCGAGTTTCGGCACAAATCGGGGAAAACTTGAAAAAATAGGTAATACGTAACTGTTTTTGAAAATTTAGGTTCCCAAGGTCACTAATAGAATAAACTAAAACAAAACAAGCCTGGAAGCTCACTCAATACCTTTGAAAACAACACTATCAGCAGCTTTACAAAACACGACACGCGTAAGTTATTTTATTTCGATCACGAGTAAAATAATAAAAGCAACGGATTATAGATGCTAGAATGGTTCACAATATGTTAGGAGGCGTCTAGTAGCATAGAGGAATTCAAAATACCACATGTCAAAAAAGGTGAAATTTTCCAAAAACCTGTGTCCTATAGCATGGGGATTCGGTTCAAATCGGGTGAAACGTGATAGAATGGGTAATACGTAACTATTTTTGAAAATTTAGGTTTCTGAGTTCATTAAAAGAATAAACTTAGACAAAACAAGCTTAGAAGCTCACTCATTACCTTTGAAAACCACAATTTCTGGAGCTTTAAAACACACGACACACGTCAGTTATTTAAGCACGATTGCAAGTAAAATAATAAAAGTAAAGGATTTTTGTTGCTAGAATGGTTCATATTATGTTATGAGGAGTCTAGAAGCACATAGGAATTCAAAAAACCACATGTCAAAAAAAGTGAAATTTTATAAAAACCTGTGTGTTTTCGTCTCAAATCGGGCGAAACTTGAAAGAATGGGTAACACGTAACTGTTTTTGAAAATTTAGGTTCCCGAGGTCATTAAGAGAATAAACTAAAACAAAACTAGCTTTGAAACTCACTCAATACGTCTGAAAACAACACTTTCAGCATCATTAAAAAACACTGCACACGTGAGTTATTTAAGCTTAATCCCGAGTAAAATAATAAACACAACGGATTTTTGATGCTAGAATGGTTAAGAATATGTTAGTAGGCGTCTAGAACTACAGAGGAATTCAAAAAACCACATGTCAAAAAAGCGAAATTTTCCAAAAACTTGTGTGCTTGGGGTTTCGGCTCAAATCGAGAGAAACTTGAAAGATTGAGTAACACGTAACTGTTTTTAAAAATTTAGGTTCCCGAGTTCATGAAGAGAATAAACGAAGACAAAGCTAGCTTGGAAGCTCACTCAATACCTCTTAAAACCACACTTTCAGCAACATTAAAAAAACACGGCACACGTGAGTCATTTAAGCTGGATCGCGAGTAAAATAATAAAAACAACGGATTTTTGATGCTAGAATGGTTCACAATATGTTAGGAGGGTCTAGAAGCACAGAGGAATTCAAAAACCCACATGTCAAGAAAAATGAAATTTTCCAAAAACCTGTGTGCTATAGCCAGGGCTTTCGGCTCAAATCGGGCAAACTTGAAATAATAGGTAATACGTAACTGTTTTAGAAAATTTAGGTCCTCGAGGTCATTAAGAGAATAAATTAATACAATACAAGCTTGGAATCTCTCTTAATACCTCTTAAAACCACACTTTCAGCAACATTAAAAAACACGGCACACGTGAGTCATTTAAGCTCGATCGCGATTAAAATAATATAAACAAAGGATTTTTGATGCTAGAATGGTTTACAATATGTTAGGAGGTGCCTAGAAGTTAAGAGGAATTCAAAAAACTACATGTCAAAAAAAAGGAAATTTTCCAAAAACCTTTGTGTTATAGCAAGGTGTTTCGGCTCAAATCAGGCGACACTTTACAGAATGGGTAATACATAACTGTTTTTGAAAATTTATGTTCCCAAGTTCATTGAGAGAATAAACTTAGACATAACAAGCTTAGCAGCCCACTCAATCCTCTGAAAACCACACTTTCAGGAGCTTTAAAACACACGACACATGTTAGTCAATTAAGCACGATCGCGAGTAAAATAATAAAAGCAACGGATTTTTGTTGCTAGAACTGTTCATAATATGTTATGAGGCGTCTAGAAGCACATAGGAATTCAAAAAACCACATGTCAAAAAAAGTGAAATTTTATAAAAACCTGTGTGCTATAGCATGGGATTTCGGCTCAAATCAGGCGAAACTTGAAAGAATGGGTAACATGTAACTGTTTTTGAAAATTTAGGTTCCCGAGGTCATTAAAAGAATAAACTAAAACAAAACTAGCGTGGAAACTCACTCAATACCTCTGAAAATCACACTTTCAGCATCATTAAAAAACACTAAACACGTGAGTCATTTAAGTTTGATCCCGAGTAAAATAATAAAAAACAACAGGTTTTTGATGCTAGAATGGTTCACAATATGTTAGGACATGTCTTGAAGCACAGAGGAATTCAAAAAACCACATGTCAAAACAAGCGAAATTTTCCTAAAACCTGTGTGCTAGGGGTTTCGGATCAAACCGGCCGAAACTTGAAAGATTGAGTAACACTTAAATGTTTTTAAAAATTTAGGTTCTCAATTTCATTAAAAGAATAATGTACGACAAAACTAGCTTGGAGGCTCACTCAATACCTCTGGAAACCACATTCAACAGCATTAAAAAACACGACACACGTGAGTCATTTAAGCTCGATCGCGAGTAAAATAATAAAAACATTGAATTTTTGATGCTAGAATGATTCACAATATGTTCAGAGGCATCTAGAAGCACAGAGGAAAACAAAAAACCACATGTCAAAAAAAGCGAAATTTTCCAAAAACCTGTGTGCTATAGCAAGAGATTTCGGCTCAAACCGGGCGAAACTTGAAAGAATGGGTAGCACGTAACTATTTTTGAAAATTTAGGTTCCCAAGGTCATTAAGAAAATAAATTAAGACAAAATTAACTTGGAAGCTCACTCAATACCTCTGAAAACCACACTTTCAACAGCATTAAAAAACACGACACACGTGATTCATTTAAGCTCGATTACAAGTAAAATAATAAACACAACGGATTTTTGATGATAGAATGGTTCACAATATGTTATGAGGAGTCTACAGGCACAGAGGAATTTAAAAAACTACATGTCAAAAAAAGTTAAATTTTCCAAAAACATGTGTACATAGCCTGGGGATTCGGTTCAAATCGGGTGAAACGTGATAGAATGGGTAATACGTAACTGTTTTTGAAAATTTAGGTTCCGGAGGTCATTAATTGAACAAACTAAAACAAAACAAGCCTGAAAGCTCACTCAATACCTTTGAAAACAACAATATTAGTAGCTTTACAAAACACGGCACGCGTAAGTCATTTTATTTTGATCGTGAATAAAATAATAAAACAACGGATTTTAGATGCTAGAATGATTCACAATATGATAAGAGGCGTTTAGAAGCACTGAGGAAAACAAAAACCCACACGTCAAAAAAAGAGAAATTTTCCAAAAACCTGTGTGGTAAGGGGTTTCGGCTCAAATCGGGCGAAACTTGAAAGAATGGGTAATACGTAACTGTCTTTGAAAATTTAGGTTCCGGAGGTCATTAAGAGAATAAACTATGACAAAACTAGCTTGGAAGCTCGCTTAATATCTCTGAAAACCACACTTTCAACAGCATTAAAAAACACAACATACGTGAGTCATTTAAGCTCGATAGCGAGTAAAATAATAAACACAACGGATTTTTGATACTAGAATGGTTCACAATATGTTAGGAGGCGTCTAGAAGCACAGAGGAATTCAAAAAACCACATGTCAAATAAAGTGAAATTTTATAAAAACCTGTGTGCTATGACAAGGGGTTTCGGCTCAAATCGGGCAAAACTTGAAAGAATGGGTAACACATAACCGTTTATGAAAATTTAGGTTTCCGAGGTCATTAAGAGAATAAACTAAAACAAAACTAGCTTAGAAGCTCACTCAATACCTCTGAAAACCACACTTTCAGCAGCATTAAAAAACACAACACACGTGAGTCATTTAAGCTCGATCGCTAGTAAAATAAAAAACACAACAGATTTTTGATGCTAGAATAGTTCACAATATGTTATGAGGCGTCTAGTAACACAGAGGAATTCAAAATACCACATGTCAAAAAGGTGAAATTTTGCAAAAACCTATGCTATAGCCAGGGGTTTCGGCTCAAATCGGGCTAAACTTGAAAGAATACGTAATACGTAACTGTTTTTGAAAATTTAGGTTCCCGAGGTTATTAATAGATTAACTAAAACAAAACAAACCTGGAAGCTCACTCAATACCTTTGAAAACAACACTATCAACAGCTTTACAAAACACAGATTATGGATGCTAGAATGGTTCACAATATGTTAGGAGGCGTCTAAAAGCACAGAGGTCATTAATAGAATAAATTAATACAATACAAGCTTGGAAGCTCACTCAATACCTCTAAAAACCACACTTTCAGCAGCATTAAAAAACACGACACACGTGAGTCATTTAAGCTCGATCGCGAGTAAAATAATAAACACAACGAATTTTTGATGCTAGAATGGTTCACAATATGTTAGGAGGCGTCTAGTAGCATAGATGAATTCAAAATACCACATGTCAAAAAAGGTGAAATTTTCCAAAAACCTGTGTGCTATAACCCGAGTTTCGGCTCAAATCGGGGAAAACTTGAAAAAATAGGTAATACGTAACTGTTTTTGAAAATTTAGGTTCCCAAGGTCACTAATAGAATAAACTAAAACAAAACAAGCCTGGAAGCTCACTCAATACCTTTGAAAACAACACTATTAGCAGCTTTATAAAACACGACACGCGTAAGTTATTTTATTTCGATCACGAGTAAAATAATAAAAGCAACGGATTATAGATGCTAGAATGGTTCACAATATGTTAGGAGGCGTCAAGAAGCACAGAGGAATTCAAAAAACCCCATGTCAAAAAAAGTGAAATTTTACAAATACCTGTGTGCTATAGTATAGGGTTTCGGCTCAAATTGGGCAAAACTTGAAATAATGGGTTACACAACTGTTTTTTAAAATTTAGGTTCCCTAGGTCACTAAGAGAATAAACTAAAACAAAACTAGCTTGGAAGCTCACTCAATACCTCTGAAAACCACACTTTCAGCAGCATTAAAAAACACGACACACGTGAGTCATTTAAGCTCGATCGCGAGTAAAATAATAAACACAACATATTTTTGATGCTAGACTGGTTCACAATATGTTAGGAGTCGTCTAGTAGCACAGAGGAATTCAAAATACCACATGTCAAAAAAGGTGAAATTTTCCAAAAACCTGTGTGCTATAACCCGAGTTTCGGCACAAATCGGGGAAAACTTGAAAAAATAGGTAATACGTAACTGTTTTTGAAAATTTAGGTTCCCAAGGTCACTAATAGAATAAACTAAAGCAAAACAAGCCTGGAAGCTCACTCAATACCTTTGAAAACAACACTATCAGCAGCTTTACAAAACACGACACGCGTAAGTTATTTTATTTCGATCACGAGTAAAATAATAAAAGCAACGGATTATAGATGCTAGAATGGTTCACAATATGTTAGGAGGCGTCTAGTAGCATAGAGGAATTCAAAATACCACATGTCAAAAAAGGTGAAATTTTCCAAAAACCTGTGTCCTATAGCATGGGGATTCGGTTCAAATCGGGTGAAACGTGATAGAATGGGTAATACGTAACTATTTTTGAAAATTTAGGTTTCTGAGTTCATTAAAAGAATAAACTTAGACAAAACAAGCTTAGAAGCTCACTCATTACCTTTGAAAACCACAATTTCTGGAGCTTTAAAACACACGACACACGTCAGTTATTTAAGCACGATTGCAAGTAAAATAATAAAAGTAAAGGATTTTTGTTGCTAGAATGGTTCATATTATGTTATGAGGAGTCTAGAAGCACATAGGAATTCAAAAAACCACATGTCAAAAAAAGTGAAATTTTATAAAAACCTGTGTGTTTTCGTCTCAAATCGGGCGAAACTTGAAAGAATGGGTAACACGTAACTGTTTTTGAAAATTTAGGTTCCCGAGGTCATTAAGAGAATAAACTAAAACAAAACTAGCTTTGAAACTCACTCAATACGTCTGAAAACAACACTTTCAGCATCATTAAAAAACACTGCACACGTGAGTTATTTAAGCTTAATCCCGAGTAAAATAATAAACACAACGGATTTTTGATGCTAGAATGGTTAAGAATATGTTAGTAGGCGTCTAGAACTACAGAGGAATTCAAAAAACCACATGTCAAAAAAGCGAAATTTTCCAAAAACTTGTGTGCTTGGGGTTTCGGCTCAAATCGAGAGAAACTTGAAAGATTGAGTAACACGTAACTGTTTTTAAAAATTTAGGTTCCCGAGTTCATGAAGAGAATAAACGAAGACAAAGCTAGCTTGGAAGCTCACTCAATACCTCTTAAAACCACACTTTCAGCAACATTAAAAAAACACGGCACACGTGAGTCATTTAAGCTGGATCGCGAGTAAAATAATAAAAACAACGGATTTTTGATGCTAGAATGGTTCACAATATGTTAGGAGGGTCTAGAAGCACAGAGGAATTCAAAAACCCACATGTCAAGAAAAATGAAATTTTCCAAAAACCTGTGTGCTATAGCCAGGGCTTTCGGCTCAAATCGGGCAAACTTGAAATAATAGGTAATACGTAACTGTTTTAGAAAATTTAGGTTCCCAAGGTCACTAATAGAATAAACTAAAACAAAACAAGCCTGGAAGCTCACTCAATACCTTTGAAAACAACACTATTAGCAGCTTTACAAAACACGACACGCGTAAGTTATTTTATTTCGATCACGAGTAAAATAATAAAAGCAACGGATTATAGATGCTAGAATGGTTCACAATATGTTAGGAGGCGTCAAGAAGCACAGAGGAATTCAAAAAACCCCATGTCAAAAAAAGTGAAATTTTACAAATACCTGTGTGCTATAGTATAGGGTTTCGGCTCAAATTGGGCAAAACTTGAAATAATGGGTTACACAACTGTTTTTTAAAATTTAGGTTCCCTAGGTCACTAAGAGAATAAACTAAAACAAAACTAGCTTGGAAGCTCACTCAATACCTCTGAAAACCACACTTTCAGCAGCATTAAAAAATACGACACACGTGAGTCATTTAAGCTCGATCGCGTGTAAAATAATAAACACAACAGATTTTTAATGCTAGACTGGTTCACAATATGTTAGGAGGCGTCTAGTAGCACAGAGGAATTCAAAATACCACATGTCAAAAAAGGTGAAATTTTCCAAAAACCTGTGTGCTATAACCCGAGTTTCGGCACAAATCGGGGAAAACTTGAAAAAATAGGTAATACGTAACTGTTTTTGAAAATTTAGGTTCCCAAGGTCACTAATTGAATAAACTAAAACAAAACAAGCCTGGAAGCTCACTCAATACCTTTGAAAACAACACTATCAGCAGCTTTACAAAACACGACACGCGTAAGTTATTTTATTTCGATCACGAGTAAAATAATAAAAGCAACGGATTATAGATGCTAGAATGGTTCACAATATGTTAGGAGGCGTCAAGAAGCACAGAGGAATTCAAAAAACCCCATGTCAAAAAAAGTGAAATTTTTCAAAAACATGTGTGCTATAGTATAGGATTTCGGCTCAAATTGGGCAAAACTTGAAATAATGGGTTACACAACTGTTTTTTAAAATTTAGGTTCCCTAGGTCACTAAGAGAATAAACTAAAACAAAACTAGCTTGGAAGCTCACTCAATACCTCTGAAAACCACACTTTCAGCAGCATTACACTACCAGAAAATAGATCTTGGGCGACGACAAAAAATCGTCGCCTTGTTAAAAAATTTCGTCGCCTAAGTACTTAGGCGACGACATGTCGTCGGCCAAGACGTCGTCGCCAGAACTGCATCGGTCAAGAACTTGGGCGACGAAAATTCATTCCGTCGTCGCCTAAGAGTAATTCTTAGGCGACGATACGAATTTCGTCGCCTAAAATATACATCTCGTTGCCCAAAAATATTCGTCGCCCAAGATTTGACACCTTGGCCGACGAAATTTTTTTTCGTTGCTTAAGATCTTATAACCTTGGGCGACGAATATAAATATTTCGTCGCCTAAGATCACTACATCTTAGGCGACGATATTTTTTTTTCGTCGCCTAAGATGGTAAGTCCTTCACCGACGATTTAGAAATTTCGTCGCCTAAGATATATTTAAATTTTTTTTTAAATAATTAAATAATTTTTCTAAATATATAAATAATATTTTTTTAATCTTTGCTGGAATTTTTTTTTCGGCATTTCTTTAAATTTTTCTAATACTAAAATTTAATTAAAAATAACACAAATTTATAAATTTATAAATAATTTATTACAAAAATTCAGTCCATCTGCCTATGGATCGAGAAACTCGAAATCTAACTCATCATTCCCGTTCGGAGGGTCCTGAGGCTGAGGCGGCGGCTGGTCAGGCTGAGAAGGCTGCTGCTGAGGGTGGGGCCACTGAGGGTGGGGCCACTGAGGTAATGGTATAGGCGTAGGCATGGGCGGAAACGGCTGTCCGGCCGCATGTGCAGCGATGCAGGCAGTCATCCACTGTCCCATAGCCGCCTGGTTGGCATTGGTGACTTCATTCACCCGCTCCATATGCGCAGCCGTGGAAGCTGCATATGATTCCGCCATCGCCGCCATCTCCCTCGCTCTTTGGGCTTCCAGCTCAGACTCCCTCGCTCTTTGGGCTTCCCGCTCAGACTGTAGACTTGCGAACTGATCTTGTAGCCGAGTGGTCTGGCTGTTGCTGCTTGAGGCTCCGGCGGCTCCCTTGCGCTGAAATCCTGGCGTCGTCTTCAGGATCCCCTTTCCAGCGTCTCCCATACCCCGGCAGTAGTAGGTGTTGGAACGCTGCGCGAAGGCAGTGACCATAATCCGCGCCCCAACGGTAGGATCTGAAGTGTCGATCCTGGACATGGCCTCTGACATCTCATCCTCTGCCGTGCCTGGCCATGTGTCGTTCACCATGCCTCTCATGACCTCTTGCTCCACCTCCCTCACCCTCGCCTAATTGGATATATTATAAAAATATATTAATATACATTTAATAAAATATAATTAAAATTAAAAATTAGAAAATATAAGGAACTTACAAGATCCTCATCAGAATGAGGATATGCCCTCTGAAAGGTCCCCACATAGGGGTTCTCCTCTGGCCGCTCTCGCCGCACGTCGTCCATGATGGCCGAAAACGGCCTCGAACCGGCACGATGGTTGGTTGTGTTCTGTTGCCGGTTCTCAGGGTTCACCCGGGCGAGGTGCTTCAAAAAAAAATTATCGTTAGTAAATATTTAAAAACATACAATTATAATTAATTCACTAATTAAATATTCAAATTTGTTTACGAATTACCTGTTTGTGAGGGTCGTTGAACTGCGTGACAAGAAGCCACCGCCACTCGTACTCCTTCGGGGTACCCGAACGGTCGCTCCCGTACTTCTTCCAGTGTTCCCGGAGGTCGTGCTTCCACTCCTTGAACCTACATATACAAAAAAATATTAAATATATTATTAAAAAAATAAAATTTAATAAATTATTAAATAGATGTACCTCTCCCTATGGGCCTTGTCCGCCCAGTCACGTCCCTCCTCGGGAACCACAAACCATTGTTGCATTACCACTTGTTAGTATTTTTTTCGATAATTAAATAATTTATTAGTTAAAAAAATAGTAATTGATCGAGTAAACTCACCGACATCGATTGATGGAGCATCTCCTTCACTCCATCAGGAACCTGGCTCCAGACTCCCCACAACATAGGGAGTCTAGAGCGGATGGTGCCTCCCGCGACGCGCGTGTACCGGTTTCCCAACGCGGCGTCCACCGGTTTCCCGTTGGAAAACGGGATGGCGATCCGTCCAGCAGACTCAACCGCCCTATCGAGTCCCTTGTTGCTGACGGTGCCTCTCTCCTGTTCCGCCTTCTCGTTCCGGCGGCTCTGACATTGTGAATCAAATTTAATATTAATAATACATTTTTACAAAAAAAAAATTAAAATCGACAAAAAAGTAATAATAAATTACCTGAGGATGAGGCTGAGCCGACGGATTCGTCTCCGTCCGCCTGCTCGGAGACCCTCACGGGATGAAGAGGCGTGGGAAACTCCCGGTAGATATAGGCCTCGTGCGGTGCCACATGCGGGAGCTGCTCCCGAATCGGTTGACCCTCCTCATCGACGCGAGGTATCGCCAGTATCGTCGGAGGAAGGAAGAGGCCGGACGGCACCATAGGGACCCCGGATGACCCGCCATCACCGTCGGTCGGGGACGACTGTGTGGGGGCGTCGCTGCGGGATCGCGACCGGCAAAGTATGGGTGGATGACGAGGAGCCGTCGCTGCGGGACCCGACTGCCCAGCAGAACCCGAGCCGCTCGCGCCACTATTAAGCGCCGCATGTCGGGCCGTCAACTGCCACGGAAACCCGATCGACGGTGATTCCGACGGGTTGTTTGAGGTACCGTCCGAGCCGTCTTGGCTCCTCGCACCCGAACGTTGTCCAGAAGTTCTCCTCATGGCCATCCTGTTTAAAATAACCATAAATTTATCAAAAATATTTTACCGTCTTATAATTAAGTTCACAAAAAATAACCATAAATTTTGAAATATTTATCAACAATAATAGCACAAATAAAAATTAATAGTTATTATAGGATTTATTATTTTTTTTATTCACATAACAAATTATTTACATTAATTCGCAATTATTACATCACAAAAATTAATTTACGAATATTTACATCCTTACTCAAAAATAATCCATTATTTTTTACAAAATTTCCACAATATATTTACAATTATAATTTATATTATTTAATTATTTAATCAAAAATTATTTAATCATTTACAATATATTTACAAATTATTTAATCATTTACAATCCTAAACCCTAAACCCTAAACCGTAAACCCTAATATTTTACAATTATCATTTACATCACAATTTACCATAATTTACATCACAATTTACAATTATCACAACAACAACCATTTACAATTATCACAACAACAATTTACAATTATCACAACAACAACAACAACAATTTACAATTTACAATTATCACAACAACAACAACAACAATTTACAATTATCACAACAACAACAACAACAACAATTTACAATTATCACAACAACAACAACAATTAAAACCAATTTAGGGTTTTAGGGTTATACCTTAAATTGTGGATCGGCGTCGGGGTCGGGGTCGGAGAGAGGGAGAGAGAGAGAGGGCAGAGAGAGGATTTTCGGAGAGAGAGAGAGAGAGAGAGAGAGAGAGAGAGGGCTTGGCCGCTGAAGAAATGGTTAGGGTTCCGAATTTTTGCCTTTTATACTGGCGTTCTTGGGCGACGATTCTGTAAAAATCGTCGCCCTGTTTTTTGAAAATCGTCGGCTAAGATAATCTTGGCCGACGATTTTTGAATTCGTCGCCCTGTTTTTTGAAAATCGTCAGCCAAGATAGTCTACTTGGGCGACGATGTTCTTCACTATAAATCTCGTCGCCCAAGATGAAGAAAATCGTCGGCCAAGAGTTCTATCATAAAATTCAGACTATTCGACCATCCAAATCAAGTAATCTGGCCGGACCTTCAACTGAGAATAGTTTCCAATCGACGAGACTCTTACGGGGCTATAAAAATTTGGTAAAAAATAAATACCCGGGATAGGGCTACCACTAGGTAGAAATAAGAGAAAAATTCGTTGACCGAAACAACCGGCACCGAAATTTTACCGGAATATCTTTATTTTTCACAGGTTGACGTATTTCACCGTTCCGGTCATATCTTATTTCACGACTTTTTTGCGTTTGAGGCATCTACGTATACGTTGTCTTCAAAACGAATCTTAAACTCAACACTTGTATTAAAAAGTTATACAACATAGTACTTATATCGTGAGTTTGGTGATCAGAGAAGAGGAACTGAAAACCGACCGTCAGATATGACCAGCATAACGAATTATGTAGGTGGGAAAAAATTCAGCTCCATCTGACAAAGATAAGCGCTCGATCCGTCCGGTCAATCGGCGCGGTCAAACCCCTAAACGGACGGAAACGGCTATTCGACCATCCAAATCACGTAATCTGGCTGGACCTTCAACTGAGAATAGTTTCCAATAGACGAGACTCTTACGGGGCTATAAAAATTTGGTAAAAAAAAAATACCCGGGATAGGGCTACCACTAGGTAGAAATAAGAGAAAAATTCGTTGACCGAAACAACCGGCACCGAAATCTTACCGGAATATCTTTATTTTTCACGGGTTGACGTATTTCACCGTTCTGGTCATATCTTATTTCACGAATTTTTTGCGTTTGAGGCATCTACGTATACGTTGTCTTCAAAACGAATCTTAAACTCAACACTTGTATAAAAAAGTTATACAACATTAGTACTTATATCGTGAGTTTGGTGATCGGAGAAGAGGAACTGAAAACCGACCGTCAGATATGACCAGCATAACGAATTACGTAGGTGGGAAAAAATTCAGCTCCATCTGACAAAGATAAGGGCTCGATCCGTCCGGTCAATCGGCGCGGTCAAACACCTAAACGGACAGAAACGGCTATTCGACCATCCAAATCACGTAATCTGGCTGGACCTTCAACTGAGAATAGTTTCTAATCGACGAGACTCTTACGGGGCTATAAAAATAAAAAAACATTACCTTACAATTTAAATGTGCTTTATTTATTTTAATTATTCAGATTATCTTGGCCGACGAAATTAGAATAATTCGTCGGCCAAGATAATACTTGGGCGACGATATTTTTTAAAATCGTCGCCCAAGAGTAAAAATAAAAAATCCTGTACAATGAATTTAAATGTGCTTTATTTACTTTAATTATTCGGATTACTCTTGGCCGACGAAATTAGGCTAATTCGTCGGCCAAGATAATACTTGGGCGACGATATTTGTTAAAATCGTCGCCCAAGAGTAAAAATAAAAAATCCTGTACAATGAAATTTAAATGTGTTTTATTTTACTTTAATTATTCGGATTACTCTTGGCCGACGAAATTAGGCTAATTCGTCGGCCAAGATAATACTTGGGCGACGATATTTGTTAAAATCGTCGCCCAAGAGTAAAAATAAAAAATCTAGTACAATGAAATTTAAATGTGTTTTATTTTATTTTAATTATTCGGATTACTCTTGGCCGACGAAATTAGGCTAATTCGTCGGCCAAGATAATACTTGGGCGACGATATTTGTTAAAATCGTCGCCCAAGAGTAAAAATAAAAAATCATGTACAATGAAATTTAAATGTGTTTTATTTTATTTTAATTATTCGGATTACTCTTGGCCGACGATTACAAAGCTAAGGCTCAATTATAACTAAGCTAAGGCTCGTAATCTGAGTCATCGGATGAGTCTTCTTCGGTATCGGAATTAATATCTGGTAATCTATGCCTTAATTCGTCGTCAGAGTCGTCGTCTGTTTCTTCATTTGGATCAACATCAATAAAGGTTGAATCTTCGTCACGAATTCTGAGCACTCGACCATGTTTAACATTATTTTCACGAACAGTAGCTACATCATGAATACCTACTGCGTTCGGCTCCTGATACGCATCAGCCTCTGACCCTGGAATGGTCACTCCAAGTGTAGCCGCCCGGTAAATGTTTCGAGGATGCACAATGTTCGCTATTTTCCACGCGTCACCCCTGGCAAGGTCATCAAGATAATACACTTGTTTTACCGATGTAGCAAAAACAAACGGGTCATCTTCGTAGGCACTTGTAGCAGTGTTGACCGATAAATTGCCGTACTGATTCATCTTCATGCTCTGTGCGCCTGTATCAAACCATCTACACTTGAACAGATGCACTTTCATGCCTTTCGCATAAACCAGTTCGACCACTGAATGGAGAACACCGTAATAGTCAAGGCCATGACCTTTCGCCATCACCCACTACCAGAACAGGCAGTTTAGCCGACGAAAAATTTTCGTCGGCCTGTTAAAAAAATTCGTCGGCTGCAACCTTAGCCGACGAAGGTTCGTCGGCTATAGTGTCGTCGGGAAATGGTCGTCTGTAATGACTTTAGCCGACGAGACAAATAATTTCGTCGGCTATAGTATGACTATAGCCGACGAAATAATATCGTCTGCTATAGTCCAACCTTTAGCCGACGACATTATTTCGTCTGCTAAAGTATGAACTATAGCCGACGAATAATGTCGTCGGTTATCTTCCAAACTTTAGCCGACGAATAATTTAAACTATTCGTCGGCTAAAGTTTGTAATAAAAAAAATATAAAACATCTATGGCCGACGAAATATTGTATTTTTCGTCGGCCTTATAGATATTTAGCCGACGAATTAAAGCTTATTTCGTCGGCTAAACTTTTTTTTTTTTTTTTAAAAACTTTAGCCGACGAATTATGGCTTTTTTCGTCGGCTATAAGCGCATTCCAGTAAAAAAAAAACCCCGAAATTTCTGAATTACCATTCCATGCAAGCTGCAAAAGACATATTTAACAATTTCATATAACCAACAAGAAACACATAAAAGAATATATGAACTATATAAAAGTATCAATTTACATAAAAGTATATTATCAACTACGTAAAGTCTATATCGTCTAAATTGAAGTCATCTTCTGGGGGCTGCTGCGGAGGTTGCGGCGGCTGGGGTAGCGTCATGGGCGGAGGCATGGGCGGAGGCGGAAGTCCCTGACTCTGGGCAGCTGCAAAGTCCTGCATGTACTGCAACATCTGCTGCTGCTGGGCCTGCTGGATGGCATATATCTCGGCAACATAGGCTGCCTGCGCGGTATTAAAGGCTGCCAACGAGGCAATATAGGCTTGCTGCGAGGCAGCCTGAGCAGCTTGAGCAGCTTGCTGTTCTCGTAGTCTCTGAACTTCCGACTCTAGCTGAGTCGTCCTGTTGATCGTGGACGTGGTGCAGCTACTCGTCGAGGTTGCCTTTCGTTGAAATCCTGGAGTGGTCTTCAGGACCCCCTCGCCTCTCTTTCCTAGACCTCGGCAGTAGAAGTTGTTTTCTCTCGGTGGGAAGGCTCTGCCCATGATCCTCGCCCCAATCGTCGGATCCGAATTGTCGATCCGGGACATGGCTTCGGACATCTCGGAATCCTGCGTCTCCGGCCATGCCTCCCTCACTAAGGTACTCAGGACCTCGTCACTAGCCTCCCTCACCCTCGCCTATATGGATAGGAAAAAAATTATTAATTAAAATTTTTACATAAATTGAAAAATTTAAAAACGTAAAGTGACTTACAATATTCTCTTGGGAGTCAGGATATGCCTTCTCGTACGTATAGACGTAGGGGTTGACTTCTGGATGTTCCTTGGCCGCCTCGTCCATGAAGACACCGAACGGTCTAGAACCGGCATGATGGTTCCTTGTGTTGCGTTGCCGGTTCTGAGCGTTCACCCGGGAAACCGCCTTCAAAGAAAAAAGTAAACTATTAGTAGAATATTTTAAAACGCACGTACTTATTTTTAAATTAACTAACTAATTTATTTAAATACCTGTTTACGAGGGTTGTTGAATTCTGATGTCAGAAGCCAATACCACTCGTACTCCCTGTACTGGAACTCAGTAGGGGTACCAGAACGTGCGTTCCCGTGCTTAGTCCAATGGGTCTGCAGCTCGTTCTTCCACTCCTTGTACCTACAGATACAACAAAAATATTAGAAATATTATTAATATCACATACAAAATTGTTTTTCATTAACTTCCCAACGTACCTTCCCCCATGCACAACGTCGGCCCAGCTGTCCCTCAGGTGCTCGGGAACCTCAAACCACACCTGCATTTAACCGATTATTGATTAGTTTAGCTTTTCGAGAAATCAACAATTTAATACATAATATTATTTTGTAAACTCACCGACATCGCGTTGTGGACCATGTCCTTAACCTCCTGCGGGACCTCGCCCCAGTCGGACCACAACATAGGGACTCTATCCCTAATGAGAGCACCCACGCGGCCGGAGTACATCCTCGACTTCCCGCCCGATACTGCGTGGCCATCCCCGTCAGTATCGATGGGGATCCTCCCCATGGTACTCACCATCTTCTCGAGAGCTTTCCCTGTGACGGGGCCTCTATTCTTCTTTGTGCCTATGACATGATTCGGCCAAATTGATTATTAAAATATATATATATGACCCTTTAAAAGTAATCAAGTTGCCTGACTGATTACCTGAGGAGCTCGCGACGGATTCCGGCTCTGTCGCCGATGATGATACCCTCGCAGAAATAAGAGGCATATCAAAAGGCAGGAACCGGTACGCCGCTGATGGAGCCACTGGCGGGGGCAGTGGATAAATCGGCGTCCCTGAGTCATCGACTACAGGTATCGCCGGTATCATCCGCGGAAGGAACAGATGAGGCGGCGGCATCTGTACCCCAGATGACCCACTATCCGAAGAAGTAGGACCCGGAGTGGGCGCCCGGTGTATCTCGGGCATACGAGGTGCAGACACCTCCGTCAAGGGCCTCGGGGAACGAGGGACGGCCGCCTGCCTCAATGAAACGGGCACCTCCGGCGCCGTCTCCAGAAGGCTCGCACGTCTGGCTGTCATGTGGCCCTGAAACGTCGTTTGAGGGTTGCTAGAGGTTCCCTCAGACGATTCGGACCTTTGGCCCTTCGAACTCTTCTTCGATCGAAAAAAGCCGCTCATCCTATTTATAATATTAATTAAAGGCTTTATATTATTTTGTCTTTGTTTTATAAAAAATTATACATTTTTAAAATTATACTTATTCAATAAATATATACACGCACATACCAATATATATATATATATATATATATATATATTTTACTTACATAACAATATTATATATATCAACATGGATAAATTAACTAACATATCGTAAAACTAAATTCGAAATCAAAAATAAATTAACACATATATTCAAAAATAAACACATAAACTAACATAATTAAATTAACATAAATTAAATTAACACAAATTAAATTAACACCAATTTAATTAAGACAAATTTAATTAACACAAATTAAATTAATAAAAATTAAATTACAAGTTTTATTCCTTTCTTCAACTTCGCGTTTTCATCCCGATTCTCTAGTTAATCTAGTGTTAAATTATTAATAAATTTAATAATTTATTAATAATGTTCTTTTATTAATAATTTATTAACATGTGTTAATAATGTTCTTTTATTAATACGTATTATAAAATTATTAATACGTTTTGGTTTCTGTTTTTTTAGCGCATATTCTTTTATTATGTTGGGAAATGTTCTCATACTATAGCAAATTTGCACATGATTCATCCTAGTCACCGTCAAATTATAACATCAAAATTATAAACTATAACATCAAATTATAACATCAAAATTATAACATCAAAAATCCAATTATAACATCAAAATTATAACATCAAAATCCAATTATAACATCAAAATTATAAACTATAACATCAAAATTTGGAGTAATAACATCGGAACTAGCAGTCTGATCAGAAGAGAAGCACATAAGATTCAAACCAACCAAAGTGTGTATTTATTCATCAATCACAGTAACTTGTATCCTCAAAATCCAAACAATACACCCAACGATCCAAAAGCAACAAAGGGAAATACTGTATGAACAACCATACTATTGTAATCCAAAACTGAATCATAATCTTGTGAGCAATCAAAGCAGCAAATCGGAAAATGAAGAAGATTAACAGAAGTGAATCAGCTGCAAAGTGTTTACCTTGCAGGGAGGAGGGAGGAGCCGGCGACGGGACGGGAGAGGGAGGGAGGAGGGAGGAGACCGGGAGGGAGGAGCGGATGTTGAAAAACTGCAGAAATGAGGGAGGAGGCTAGGGTTCACAATTAAAATCCGAGGACTTTAGCCGACGAAATAATTTGTTCGTCGGCTAAAGATTAAAATTTCGTCGGCTATACATATATTCGTCGGCTAAACCTTTGAAATTCGTCGGCTAAACCTTTCAAATTCGTCGGCTAAACCTTTGAAATTCGTCGGCTAAACCTTTGAAATTCGTCGGCTAAACCTTTGAAATTCGTCGGCTAACCTTTGAAATTCGTCGGCTAAACCTTTGAAATTCGTCGGCTAAACCTTTGAAATTCGTCGGCTAAACCTTTGAAATTCGTCGGCTAAACCTTTATACATTTGGCATGTTGTTCTGGTGATGACCAAACTTGAGAAACACAAATCCAACCGTCAGATCTTACCATCATGATAAAATACATGTATGGGAAAAAATTCAACTTGATCCGAAAAGAATAAGGGCTCGATCCGGACGGTCAATCTCGTAAGTCAAACCCCTAAACGCACGGAAAAGGTCGTTCGACCGTCTAAATTACGTATTTTGGCCGGACCTCCAACTGAAAATAGTTTCAAACCGATGACACGCAACAAGTCGTATAAAAATTTTACGCAAAATAACCACCGAAACCGGGGCTACCCATAGGGAGAAAGAATGGAAAATTGAATTGACCGCAACTATCGGCACCGAGACATGACCGGAATACCGTGATTTTTCAACCGTAGACTTATTTCACCATTCTAGTCATGTCTTATTTCACGACTTTTTTACGTTTGAAGGATCTACGTATAGTTTGTTTTTGAAACGGAACATTTACATAACACTCGGTAAACAAGTTATACAACATTAGTACACATGTTGTGATCGTGTTGATCAAACTTGAGAAACACAAATCCAGCCGTCAGATCTGACCATCATGATAAAATACATGTATGGGAAAAAATTCAACTTGATCCGAAAAGAATAAGGGCTCGATCCGGACGGTCAATCTCGTAAGTCAAACCCCTAAACGCACGGAAAAGGTCGTTCGACCGTCTAAATTACGTATTTTGGCCGGACCTCCAACTGAAAATAGTTTCAAACCGATGACACGCAACAAGTCGTATAAAAATTTTACGCAAAATAACCACCGAACATAGGGCTATAGTAGGTAATAGAAATATTTTAGGGTTTAGCCGACGAATACCCTAACATATTCGTCGGCTATAGTATGTAATTAAAAAATAAAAAAAATAACTATAGCCGACGAATTATTAGGTTATTCGTCGGCAAAAACCATATTAGCCGACGAATTACAGTGTATTTCGTCGGCTAAAGTGAGTAATTAAAAAAAATAAAAAACAAGATTAGCCGACGAAATTAAGTCTTTTTTCGTCGGCTAAGGTAGTTTAGCCGACGAATTACAGTTTATTTCGTCGGATAAAGTGTGTAATAAAAATAAATAAAAAACATCTATGGCCGACGAATTAAGGCTTTTTTCGTCGGCAAAAAACATCTTAGCCGACGAATTATAGTATATTTCGTCGGCTAAAGTAAAAAAACAGGGAAAAAAAAAACTTCTGGATATTCATAAACCATACATTTAAAAAACCCTGTTCATCATGTATCACCAAAATCTCATATATTCATAACTGAAATATGAATTTAACATGTGTAAACTATAAAGGAAAAAGTCTTTGAAAAATTATACAAATTAATCGGAATCATACATTAAAACTAAGGCTCGTAATCGGAATCATCCGATGAGTCTTCTTCGGTGTCAGAATTAATGTCTGGTAATATATGTATTTCCTCATCGCCAGAGTCTTCCTCTGACTCTTGATTTGGATCAACATCAACAAGCCTTGGCTCTTCATCACGAATTCGCACCGAACGACCCGCTTTAAAATTATTAAGGCGAATGGTAGAGGAGTTAGGAATACCTATTGCGTTGGGCTCTTGATACGCAACATCTTCTTCCTCGTCTTCGGCCTCTCCAAGTGTAGCCGCCCGATAAATGTTTCGAGGGTGCACAAGGTTGACTACTTTCCACGCGTCACCCTTAGCAAGGTCATCAAGATAAAACACTTGTTTTACCGATGTGGCAAAAACGAAGGGGTCATCCTCGTAAGAACTTGTAGCAGTGTTCACCGATAATATTCCGTACTGATCGGTCTTCATGCTCTGCGGCCTAGTATCAAACCATCTACACTTGAAGAGGTGCACTGTCATGCCTTCACCGTAAACGAGTTCCACCACTGAATCAAGAACACCGTAATAGTCAACTCCATTCCGCCCACCATGTGCCATGACCCCAGAATTCTGTGTTCTCTTTCTGCTGTCTCTTTGGTCGCATATAAATTGCACGCCATTCACCTTGCACATCGGATAAACTCTTGAGACTATCGGCTTCATGGCTAGAAGTCTTAGTTCGTGCGACCAATTTGGGTGACCATCAGATTGAATATGGTTCATCTGCAACCAACCATCTCAACTGTAAATATGGATAATTATGCAATAAACATAAACCCGTAGAGAAAAATTAAATTACGTACCCAACCGCCAAAATAATCTGCGAACTCCCTGTTGTGGTACTCGAGATCACCTTGAATGTTGGGATGATTGAGATGGATGTCTTTCCAGTATTCAACTTCTGGACAGTTAATCAATACCCACCAGTGGGCAATGACTAGCTCATGCGGTTGCAACTTGTAGGAGTCTGGCAAAATTCCATACACTTCAACATCACTGGAGACTATGGAAAAATTGAACTTCGGTACATCTACCGGCATGGTTTGCGGAGTTTCCTTCAACGCTCCTAAATACAACTTCATGTAGGTGACGCACTCGTGCGCAATATATGCTTCAGCTATACATCCTTCAGGAGCGGATTTATTAGCCACATAATCTTTGTAGTCTCCAAGTTGCCTGTAAATCAAGTTGCAAAATGTTATGATTATTGAACATGTATATGTATTGAGGAATTCATGAAAGTAAAAAACGTACCTTTCCATGGGATACATCCAAGTGTAGTGTACTGGACCGGTAAGCAACAATTGCTCGGGAAGATGGATCATCAGGTGAGGCATGATGTCAAAAAAATTTGGAGGAAATATCCTCTCAAATTTACACATGATATAAATGATGTCCATTTGCATTTCCCGGAGGTCACATCGAGACACTTCCCGTGTGCATAACTTCTGGAAAAACCTTCCCAACGCTACTAACGGCTCCACCACCTGACGGGGAAGGAACGGTCGAATGAAAACAGGGAAGAGACGTTGCAGCAGGATATGACAGTCATGACTCTTCAACCCGTACATCTTATTGTCCCGGAAGTTCACACACCGGGCAATATTTCCTGCATAGCCTGAAGGATACTTCACACAACTCATCCACCTGAAAATTAGGTTCTTCTGGTCAGGCTTCACGGTGTAAGGAGCTTGAGGCATTTTTTTCTTCCCTTCTTTCAACCACAAATGTCTTCTTATTCCGCATTTTTTTAGATCAATGCGTGCCTTAGGACCGTCTTTCGTCTTCCCCTCCAAATTCAGCACTATGCCCACCACACTGTCGCACACATTCTTTTCTATGTGCATCACATCCAGGTAGTGCCTGATCAACAACTTACTCCAGTATGGGAGTTCCCAGAATATGCTCTTATGTGTCCAGAATTTGTACCTGTCGGGTCTTTCAGGTATAGCCGCCACAATGTTGGGATGATTGCTGAGCTGCCCAAAATCGTACTCATTAAGCACCGCTAAAATGTCTTCCCCCGTCCATCTTCTGGGAGGCACGCCGTGTTCTACGGTCCCATCAAATGCCTTTTCATCGAACCGCCATTCGTGATCATATGGAAGGAAAGCACGGTGACCCAATCTGCATATCTTGTTGCAATGACTGCTGCTCCCCTCATCGCTAAGGCACTCTGGACAAGCCTTGTATCCCCTAACAACGTTGCCCGACAACATCCCACGGGCAGGAAAATCACTGATGGTGCCAACAACCATGACATGCATCTGGAACATCTCGTGCGTGTACTTGTGATAAGTGGGATGACCAACGTCCCACAAAAATTTAAGCTCTTCAATCAAAGGTCTCAAGTACACATCGAGACACTTCCCCGGATAACCGGGCCCCGGAATCAACAAACTCAACATATTGTACTCCTTCTTCATGCACATCCATGGGGGAAGGTTGTACGGTACCAAAATCACCGGCCATATACTGTATTGCAGACTCATGTTCCCAAAAGGGTTGAACCCGTCGGATGAGAGCCCGAGCCTCACATTTCGGACCTCTGACGCAAATTGAGGAAACTCCCTGTCTATATGCTTCCAAGCCTCCCCGTCAGCAGGGTGTATAAGGGTATCTTCGTCATGCAATTCCCTATCAGCGTGCCATCTCATCGCTTCGGCCGTGTGTGAAGACATGTACAACCGCTCCAACCTATCCGTCAAAGGGAAATACCGAAGTACCTTTACAGGTTTCCTGTTGCCTGCAGGAGTCAGCTTATATCTGTCAGTGTGACATACCGGACATGCGTCAAGGCCACCAAGGTCATTCCCTTCTGGATCTTTACCCCAAAAGAGAACGCAGTCATATCTGCATGCATGGATCTTGATGTAGGAAAGCCCAAGATCTTTCAGGATACATCGGACCTTCCGATGAGTGGTAGGAAGACGATGACCGTTGGGCAGCATCGAAGCAGTGTACTGTAGATACTCATCAACAGCCTTCACGGTCGATTTTGTCTCAACTTTAATCCTCATTACGTCCATCACACTTTCAAGAACGGTCTTCTGACAACCGGGGTACACAGGGGTCTGTTGGAAAGCAAGCAGTTTGTTGTACTTTTCAATACCAGCAGTGTTCACAGCTCTAGGGAAGGGCTGCACCGGGTCAGGCATATACTGTCCTTGAGCGCATACACCGCTCTCATAAGGAAACATGTCGTTGATGAATGTCGTTGTTGGATCGTTGGATGTACTAGCACTGCCCGTCTCGGAAAATTGGCCATGATCATGCGGACCCCCTGATGATGTTTCACCGTGATATAACCAACATGTGTACTTCTCCCAAAACCCGTTACTCCTCAGGTGCTGCCATACTTTGTCAATGGGAAATCGATACATATCGCTGCGACACTGACATTTCGTGCACGGGCAATAGAAAATTGTATTCCCGTTAGCATTATCCATCGCATATTCTAGAAAACTCATAACTCCTGCACCGTATCTTTTGTCCCATTTTGGAAGCGAAATCCAACTCTTATCCATATCCTGAAAATATAACAAAATATATATATATTTATAACGATGCTAGCTAATTATTAATAAAATTTCATGCCATATATAAAATCTCAATTCATTTAGTATATATATATTCTACGTACGTACGTACTACAACTAATTAATTACAAAATTATCATTATGAACTCATATATATCATCAACAACTTCATACCATATCAACACAATAATATTATAAATTAATATTAACATATATATATATATTTACTATTTATTAACAACAAATTAATTCATATATATTATCAATTCAAATCATCAACCAAATCGATCAACACATATATATATACATCCAACGTACTCAAAATTAATCAACTCAATCACAATCAAAATCAATAAACTCAATTAATCACACTAATTAAAATCGATTAACTCAAATAAAACTCAATTAATCAACATATATATACATATACGTACCTATATATATATGGCTCCACAAACTGATTATGGACAGATTTCGACAACACCCAAACTTTTTCTCCCCTTTTTTCTTCTCCCGTTTTTTTTTCCGTTTTTTTCGAAATGAGCTGCTGCTGCCCAGATCTGCAAATATAAAGCACTTTAGCCGACGACTATGAATTTCGTCGGCTAAACCTTTAAATATTTCGTCGGCCATGGTTTGTGCACTTTAGCCGACGACATAAATTCTTTAGCCGACGAAATTTTCTTTCGTCGGCTAAAGTGTGTCATAGCCGACGAAAATTTAAAATAGCCGGCGAAATAAAATTTCGTCGGCTAAAGTGGACATCATAGCCGACGAAAATTTACCTTAGCCGACGAAAGAAATTTTCGTCGGCTAAAGCCCACTAAAGCCGACGAAAAAATACTTCGTCGACCTGGTTTTTTTTTTTCGTCGGCTATAACCTTTCTTCTGGTAGTGACCCCAGAATTCTGTGTTCTTCGTCTGCTGTCTCTCTCTTCAGATACAAATTTGACGCCATTCACTGTGCAAGTGGGATAAACTCTAGCCCGTTGCGGTTGCATCGTAAGAAGTAATAGTTTGTGCGACCAGTTTGGATTATCATCAGATTTAATCATGTCCATCTGTAATGGATATTGAACTGTAAATATCCGAAAATATATGCAATAGAAAATAATTAGATATATATATATATATAACAAGGAAGATTAAATTACGTACCCAGGTGCGAAAATAATTTGCGAACGTCATGTTGTGGTACTCGAGATCACCATCAACTTCCGAAAAATTTAGGTGCAACTCTTTCCAATATTTAACTTCTTCACAATTGATTAGTACCCACCAGTGCGCTATGGCTATCTCTTCATCAGACAATGCATACTCGGATGATCATGCGGGCGTGATGAGGTTTCACCGTGATATATCCAACATGTGTAACGTTCCCATAATCCGTTACTCTTCAGGTGGTCCCATACTGTCCCCAACGGAAATCGATGCATATCACTGCGACACTTACAAATCTTGCACGGGCAATAGAACATGCCACTCCCGTCAGCATTGGCCTGCGCATATTGCATAAAATCCCAAACTCCTTCAGCATATTTTCTGTGATATCTTAGAAGAGAAATCCAACTCTTATCCATATCCTGAAAATAACATATATATATATATATATCAATATTTAATGAACATATCTTTTATATATATATATATATATATTAATGTAATACAACATACTAATTATTAATTATATATATCTAGTTCGAGCGGATTCCGTGGTTTCAGAAGGCAAGTGTCAATGTCACGGGGGGCGAACCCCCTACAGGAACCAAGCAGGACTCGTTTGTGATCACGGAGGCGAACCCCTATCGACCCCTTCACTGAGAAGAGTGGTCAGTTTGTGATCTTGAGATCCAGTTAAACAAACCTGTGAACCATATCTATGACAGAACGGCCCCTTACTCAGCTTGGAACAAACTCTATGCATATATATATATATATCATTAATTCAACTCAAATAAAACTGAAAATCAATATATATATATATATATATGCATATATATATATATATGTGCATATATATGCATATGTACGTACCTAGGAGGAGCTCCACAAACTATGTATGGACAGATTTCCACAACACCGAACGATTTGAAGAACTAGAGAAATTTATGTTTCAAATTTTCAAAGTTCTCATTCTTCTATCCCAGCCTCTCAATATATAGAAGAATCTTGGGCGACGAAATATTTGAGTTTCGTCGCCTAAGAATTAAAAATCTTGGGCGACGAAATATCTCAGTTTCGTCGCCTAAGGATAAAAAACTAAGGCGACGACATATTGTTTCATCGCCCTAGTTTCTATCTTGGCCGACGAAATTTATTTTTAGGCGACGATTTTTTTTTCGTCGGCTAAGAGGAAACTTAGGCGACGATTTTTTTTACTTAGGCGACGAAAAAAAAATCGTCGCCTAAGTTCCCTCTTAGGCGACGAAAAAAAAAATCGTCGCCCGGTTTTTTTTGGTTCGTCGCCCAAGACCCATTTTCTGGTAATGTTAAAAAACACGACACACGTAAGTCATTTAAGCTCCATCGCGAGTAAAATAATAAACACAACAGATTTTTGATGCTAGACTGGTTCACAATATGTTAGGAGGCGTCTAGTAGCACAGAGGAATTCAAAATACCACATGTCAAAAAAGGTGAAATTTTCCAAAAACCTGTGTGCTATAACCCGAGTATCGGCTCAAATCGGGGAAAACTTGAAAAAATCGGTAATACGTAACTGTTTTTGAAAATTTAGGTTCCCAAGGTCACTAATAGAATAAACTAAAACAAAACAAGCCTGGAAGCTCACTCAATACCTTTGAAAACAACACTATCAGCAGCTTTACAAAACACGACACGCGTAAGTTATTTTATTTCGATCACGAGTAAAATAATAAAAGCAACGGATTATAGATGCTAGAATGGTTCACAATATGTTAGGAGGCGTCAAGAAGCACAGAGGAATTCAAAAAACCCCATGTCAAAAAAAGTGAAATTTTTCAAAAACCTGTGTGCTATAGTATAGGGTTTCGGCTCAAATTGGGCAAAACTTGAAATAATGGGTTACACAACTGTTTCTTAAAATTTAGGTTCCCTAGGTCACTAAGAGAATAAACTAAAACAAAACTAGCTTGGAAGCTCACTCAATACCTCTGAAAACCACACTTTCAGCAGCATTAAAAAACACGACACACGTGAGTCATTTAAGCTCGATCGCGAGTAAAATAATAAACACAACAGATTTTTGATGCTAGACTGGTTCACAATATGTTAGGAGGCGTCTAGTAGCACAGAGGAATTCAAAATACCACATGTCAAAAAAGGAGAAATTTTCCAAAAACCTGTGTGCTATAACCCGAGTTTCGGCACAAATCGGGGAAAACTTGAAAAAAATAGGTAATACGTAACTGTTTTTGAAAATTTAGGTTCCCAAGGTCACTAATAGAATAAACTAAAACAAAACAAGCCTGGAAGCTCACTCAATACCTTTGAAAACAACACTATCAGCAGCTTTACAAAACACGACACGCGTAAGTTATTTAATTTCGATCACGAGTAAAATAATAAAAGCAACGGATTATAAATGCTAGAATGGTTCACAATATGTTAGGAGGCGTCAAGAAGCACAGAGGAATTCAAAAAACCCCATGTCAAAAAAAGTGAAATTTTTCAAAAACCTGTGTGCTATAGTATAGGGTTTCGGCTCAAATTGGGCAAAACTTGAAATAAGGGGTTACACAACTGTTTTTTAAAATTTAGGTTCCCTAGGTCACTAAGAGAATAAACTAAAACAAAACTAGCCTGGAAGCTCACTCAATACCTTTGAAAACAACACTATCAGCAGCTTTACAAAACACGACACGCGTAAGTTATTTAATTTCGATCACGAGTAAAATAATAAAAGCAACGGATTATAGATGCTAGAATGGTTCACAATATGTTAGGAGGCGTCTACTAGCATAGAGGAATTCAAAATACCACATGTCAAAAAAGGTGAAATTTTCCAAAAACCTGTGTGCTATAACCCGAGTTTCGGCTCAAATCGGGGAAAACTTGAAAAAATAGGTAATACGTAACTGTTTTTGAAAATTTAGGTTCCCAAGGTCACTAATAGAATAAACTAAAACAAAATAAGCCTGGAAGCTCACTCAATACCTTTGAAAACAACACTATCAGCAGCTTTACAAAACACGACACGCGTAAGTTATTTTATTTCGATCACGAGTAAAATAATAAAAGCAACGGATTATAGATGCTAGAATGGTTCACAATATGTGAGGAGGCGTCAAGAAGCACAGAGGAATTCAAAAAACCCCATGTCAAAAAAAGTGAAATTTTTCAAAAACCTGTGTGCTATAGTATAGGGTTTCGGCTCAAATTGGGCAAAACTTGAAATAATGGGTTACACAACTGTTTTTTAAAATTTAGGTTCCCTAGGTCACTAAGAGAATAAACTAAAACAAAACTAGCTTGGAAGCTCACTCAATACCTCTGAAAACCACACTTTCAGCAGCATTAAAAAACACGACACAAGTGAGTCATTTAAGCTCGATCGCCAGTAAAATAATAAACACAACAGATTTTTGATGCTAGACTGGTTCACAATATGTTAGGAGGCGTCTAGTAGCACAGAGGAATTCAAATACCACATGTCCAAAAAGCTGAAATTTTCCAAAAACCTGTGTGCTATAACCCGAGTTTCGGCACAAATTGGGGAAAACTTGAAAAAATAGGTAATACGTAACTGTTTTTGAAAATTTAGGTTCCCAAGGTCACTAATTGAATAAACTAAAACAAAACAAGCCTGGAAGCTCACTCAATACCTTTGAAAACAACACTATCAGCAGCTTTACAAAACACGACACGCGTAAGTTATTTTATTTCGATCACGAGTAAAATAATAAAAGCAACGGATTATAGATGCTAGAATGGTTCACAATATGTTAGGAGGCGTCTAGTAGCATAGATGAATTCAAAATACCACATGTCAAAAAAGGTGAAATTTTCCAAAAACCTGTGTGCTATAACCCGAGTTTCGGCTCAAATCGGGGAAAACTTGAAAAAATAGGTAATACGTAACTGTTTTTGAAAATTTAGGTTCCCAAGGTCACTAATAGAATAAACTAAAACAAAACAAGCCTGGAAGCTCACTCAATACCTTTGAAAACAACACTATCAGCAGCTTTACAAAACACGATACGCGTAAGTTATTTTATTTCGATCACGAGTAAAATAATAAAAGCAACGGATTATAGATGCTAGAATGGTTCACAATATGTTAGGAGGCGTCTAAAAGCACAGAGGAATTCAAAACACCACATGTCAAAACAAGTGAAATTTTCCAAAAACCTGTGTGCTATATATAGCAAATGGTTTCAGCTCAAATCGGGCGAAAATTGAAAGAATGGGTAATACGTAACTATTTTTGAAAATTTAGGTTCCCGAGGTCACTAAGAGAATAAACGAAGACAAAACAAGCTTACATAACTCATTCAATGCCTCTGAAAATAACAATTTCAGCAGTTTTACAAAACACGGCATGCATAAGTCATTTAAGCTCGATCGCGAGTAAAATAATAAAAACTACGGATTTTTAATGCTAGAATTGTTCAAATATGTTAGGAGGCGTCAATAACCACACAAATTAAGAAAACCACATGTCAAAAAATGTTAAATTTCTCAAAAAGTTGTGTGTTATATATAACAAACGGTTTTTGCTCAAAATTGGTGAAACATGACCGACCGAGGTTCGAGTCTAATATGAGAATAAATGAAGACAGTAGAACCTAGAAAACTCACTCAATACTACTGAAAACAAGAATTTTAATAGATTTAGAAAACGTACTCATGAGTTATTTAAACTGGATCATGAGTAAAGTGATATAAGACACGAATTTTGTATGCTACATTGGTTCGAAAGATGTTGAAAGGTGTTTATAAGCACACAGAAGGGGGGAACCAAGTGGTGTTCAAAAAAGGTGAAATTTCCCAAAAAAAAAATGAAATTATATTATAATCTAGGAAGGGCTATTTCTTCTTGATATTACCTCTAGTTCCAGTTAGTCATGAACTCATAATTTGTTTTGAAACAAAAACAGTGCCACTGATGTCAAGGGTTTGGTTGCAACTTATAAGCACACATCCGAATGGAAAAAACAATAAATTGAACCGGATGTTACCTCAAATGTCTGCGATGTATAACTAGAGCTTTTGACTCGATTACGTAGCAATTTTATTCTCAAGACAAGCCAAAGAAATCAACATGCAACAAGCATAAAAGGGCGAATGCAATCGCTTCCTGAATTGATTACGAAACTAGCAGTGAAACTCAAGCACATAAAACTCAACCCTTCGATACCATCAGCTCCATACATAACATAGAACAAAACAAGAGTGAGTCGAGATCAGAGCTGGCGGCCGGCGGCATCAGCAACAAAGGGCAAGTAAGGAGTGCGACCCAAAACAGAACTAACCAAGCCATAAACAAAGCAGAAAACACTGAAGACGAAAATACCATTATGGCCCCAGACCATGAGCTTGAAGCCTAGACCGGCCTGACCCGGGCTGAAGATTCTCTGAACGAGAAGCGGCAGAACCAAGAGGACGTCCAAAGTAACTGCTTGCATAGCATTGAACCTGGCGTAGTGGCTGAAGCTAGGGTTCCTGACCACACCCAAATAGAGGGCGAAGAAGGCGACGAAGCTCGAGTAGGGGATGGACCTGTAGAGACCCAACAAGGGAAGCAGCGGCTCGAAGAGGAGGCCCAGTTTGGGGAACTGGAGAAACAGGTAGCGACCGTACTGGAGGGAATTGAAGAAGGGGAGAGTGTATGAGACGGCGGAGATTAAGCGATCTGTGGCCGGCGTGGGAGTGCCGGAGGACATGCAAGTGATGGTCTTCGATTTGGGTTTGGGGAAAGAGAGCGACCGGGTGGCTATGGTGGAGGTCCGGAATCTGGGTAAGGCTAGGGCTTTGGGAGTAGTCGGCGAGAGGCCGTGGAGGAGATGGATGGAGGCCATGAGAAACAGACAGTGTCGCTTCGCTTCGCTTCGTTTCGTTTCGTTTATTAATGAAGATGGTAACAGGCCTGTTGGTGTAAAGAAAAGGCCCAAAGGAAGCACTAGTAAGTAGTAACAACAAGCACTGGTTTGATCCTTGATCCCAAGCACTGGCTTGAGATCTAACATTTTTGTATAAACTTCGAATCCTGAGTTATGTCAAGAACCCTTAACCCTGAACTATAAGATCGTCCTGCATACCGAAAGTTTCTTCTATCAGTCACCTCATGATCCCAGATCGAGACTTCTCAAGGTCTTCATATATTTCAGATTTGAAGCGCAGCCAGATCCTACTCTTTTGGCACACATCATATTGCCACCGTACCAAATGGAGATTCCCTTCCTTCCATCGGCTCTCATAATTCCAAAATTTAACTTGTACCTCAGCATGCATAAAGATAACACCCCGAGGAAATCAGATTCTATAATAACATTTACAGAAGACTGAATCAAACTCAATACACAACCGAACAACCAATATATCATTCATTGTATCCACAACAACAAGTAAACTTATATATAACACCAATTGACATAAATTTCAAGCAAATTTGTGAACCAGAACCAACCTGACCCGATGCCCTCGTCTGACTCGACTCTCTACTAATATTACTATATGTAGACCAACCAACCCAATCTTCATTGCGTCTCCTTTCATTCTGTCTCTCTCTCTCCTCTCCTTAACAAAATTGTTCTAATTTTGCCCGCAAAGACACAAGCATCGGGCAGACATGTCAGCACAGAACAGCAAGCAAGCACACATATTCAGAGGCCAAAACAGAATCTCTGTCATCCACTTCAGGCCAAAGGAGAAAACATAAAACAAACTAAACCCCTCAGCTTGACTTGATTGAGATTACTTGAACTGTATCTCTCCCCTCCTGTGCAATCTATGATGCAGCCTTCAGTTCACTTCTTTCACCAACATCTTGTGGTTCATTCTGCAGTTCAATAATATCAATCAATCTTAGCACAAAAAGAGACATTATTGAGAAACAAGGATCAAGTCATTTAGGAATAATCACACTCAAAGCTATCACATGCTATATAAGATAAATATCATCTATAAAAAGTAAACAGAGAGTAAGTGAATAAGAATTACTCATTGTGCCAACACAAACACTATCTACATAAAGAAGTTCAATTGGAGGGATGAGGAAACATAAATACATAAATCGATTAAATCCTGATTGGGACAATGAACTTAGTGCCTCTAGACTCTACTAGATGAAGTTCTAACATATAATGCTCGGGGTCAGCTATTATCACTCCTTGGAATCACAGAAAAAAAAAACTAGAAACGGGAAGCAAGACAACATGCCAGACTGAAAACAAGCCAAGTTGGAAGTTGAAAAAGAAAAGTATTTACATGAAATGTATCAGGTCACAAGATAAATATGCACTAGAAAAGAATTTCAACCACAGACATCATTTTACTGCATGAGGATTTCAATCCATTAACCCCAAAAACAAAAATAATAATTACATTAAGAACAAGCTGTACACTCCACAGTCAAGCTTCTGCCAAAAGCTACAGCTAGTGTGAAGAGTCAACAAAACATTAATCTAATATAATAGGGCAGGGTTTGCGTGCTGAAGAAATTCTTCCTTTCCATCATGTTCTACTAAAAATCATAGAGATTACCATCTGTAATGCTCCTAAACCTGTCCCAACAGCCTCGACTATTGTGCATGATATCTTTAATAAAGGATATGTGAGTATCAAACTCTAACAAGCCCCATAATTCAAATTTCCAGATGCATTCTCTATTCGAACAAACATTGGTTATAGCCATTTTCGGTGAATCAACTACAAGCAGTGTGATCCCATCCCACCAAATTTAACATGTGAAGTTGAACTACACAAATGATATCATAAGATGAAGAGCATTTTGTATTAGAAAATCACATACACCAACACAAGTCTGCAAAATAACAGAAAGCATACCAAACAATCCAACACCACCAATCAGACCTCAAATTAACAGAGAAATGCAGTTACCTTGAGCTTGAGCTTGAGGTCAGAGGACGAGGGATCAGAAGGATCGAGAGCAGTACAATCGGGCGGAGACTCGAAGAGGGACAAAGAGAACTGCTTGTCAACAACGCCGACATCGAAGTAAATGAGGCCGGAGCTAGGCACATCGACACGGATGCCTTTGACCGGAAACCAAAGAAAGAGCTCCTGAGCGGAGACGCCGGATAAATCGGCGATGCGGCCGAAGGAGAGAGTGCCGGAGACGTTGAAATCGTAGCGGACCTGATTCTCGAACTTGGCGTGGCAGGGCTGCGGGAGGAAAACCCGGAATTCGCCTTTGGTGTCGTCGAGGGAGTATTTGGTGATGCCTTTGGGGAGGATGCCGATGGGCAGCCCATATTGCCGGAGGTGATCGTAGATGCTTCCTCCTCCGGCGCTTCGTTTGCTGGATTTCGGGGCCGGCGATGCTCCGGACACGGCGCCGATCACCGCCAGAAGCGGAAGGAGAAGAAATCCCAATCCCATGTCTGTCTGTCTGGCGGCGGCGATTGGTTTAAGGTTTTTGGAGAGAAAGCAAAGAGGGAAAAGGGCGGTCCTCTTTCCTTTTTGATTTACTATTTACTTGTTTCTGTTTTAGGAGAGAGAGAGAGACTGAGTGATGTTATAGTTAACGTGCAGGCTGGAGCTATTTTCATTGCGCGTTGTCATTCGCATTCCAACCAAATTTGGTACCAAATTGGCTTTCCCATAATTCACATTCGGTGTGGAGTTTTGCAACCGAAAAACTTAGCCTTAAACTATAGCATTATGTCACATTCACCCATCAACAGTCTTCAAAGTTCTAACGTACCAAAAAAACATAAAATCATCCCGGTCAAATTGTTGATATTTCCAGGCCGCAAAACCTGATGTTCAGACTTTCTACTCAAAGCAAAATGTTTATCCGGAAAACAAAAAAAAACAATAGTTTGAGAAAAGGGGTCCTCTGGACTCTCTTCCTTTTTCGCCATGCTCAACCCTTCATTCCAACTCCTAACATGTTTGCCTTTTGTTCTGTGGTCAGCTGGACATAAAGTCACGAGACGCTCTCACCTTTGCAAAATTGTAATTCTCATATCCCCTCCATTTATGAAAAAATCAAACCTGCGGACATGAAAAATAAATCAGTTAACACGTGTAAATCCAACATTCAGCATCACTATCCAAAATCCATAGCATTAAAGGTGCAAGACCACTCTGCAAACAGAGATAGTTCTGGGGAACGTATGTGAAACTTACTAAAGTAGTGGAGTTCGTAAATTCAAACACTCAATAACACATTAGACAAGGGGAAAACTAAGAGGACCATCACCTCCATTAGATCAGAAATGGAGAAAGATCTTAGTAAGACACATCAGTTCATAATACACTACCTGCATCAGTATGTCACCATGTGCTCTTCCAGCCTTTTATCCTTTTTCTCTAGTGTAACGGGAAAAAAAAATTTGAAAAATTTAGGGCGTAAAGATACACTAAATTAATTCTTTAGTGACACTGACAAGTAGCAACAGTCTTAGAAGTTCGAAGTCTAAACTATTAAAACAACCAAAAACAATCAAGAGAAGCAACTCGATAAAAATTAAATATTAAAATAGCAACTGTAAATATAGAACTAAATGCTTGAGGTTAAAAGTAACTAATAAAAAGAATGTTTAGGTTATAGGATCATGAAAAAATTACCTGTTTACCGCTCAGATCACTGCTTTCCTTTGTTCTTAGTTTTTGGAGGCACCATTCCATAAGCAATGAGCCTGGAAGGGGGCAATGCTGCAACCTTTTTATTCTGCTTTCTTCTAGCTTTCCTAGATAATTTGCTTGTGCCACCAATTGAATCCTGTACTTGTTCCTTCCCTTGTTCCTCAGCTGGTGTTGATGAACTTGAACCCTTCGAATCATCTATATGTCTCAACTTCCTACTACTTTTTTTATGATCCATTTTTCCATGTGCGAATACCTCTCTGGCCCTCTTCTTCATCTCGTTTCTCTTACTATTGGGTACCTTCCACTCCTTCTCCGCATATGGAGCAAGTTTTTTTTAAAGATACATATTGATTCAAGTCCTTTTCATCCATCATTAATACCTCAGCAGTAGTCAACCCAAATCTATTAGGTTTTATTTTAGCATACCTAAATCTGGTCTTCAAGTCTCCAATTGTATCTTCGTAGTCTAATTTATAGTATTCATCCAACATCTCCTTTTTAGCTCTCTCCAAAATAGCTAACTTACGCTTTTTCTCTTGTTTACCTTCCTCGCTCAGTTTCTCTTCTTCTTCTCCTTCTTCATCTACTTCACTATCTTCTTCTTTATCTTCCTCTTCTTCACCATCTTCTTCTTTTCCTTCCTCCTGGCCTTGTTCCTCTTCTTCACTATCTATACCAGTCTCCTCTTTTAGCTTTAAAATTTTCTCCCTTGCAGCTAAGAAACCATCACCAGACCCAGCACCATCCCAACCTTTTGGTAGTCCAAGTAACTCATCCTCCTTATCAAAATCAGGTTTCTCAATCTCACCACCATCCTCATCCATATCACTACAAAAGTCTCTGTCATCATCCTCATAATACTCGTCATTAAAAGCTTTCTTCATCATCCTGTCATACTCCTGGGGATCAAATTCGTGCTCCAACTCTTTGGGATTAAACAAGGACTCCTCCCCCTCTTTGATCCCTGCAATCTTCATTATCTTCTTTATCCTGTCATCATTCTCCTTCTTCTTCAAATTCTTCAAATGCCTCAACTCCTCCTCCCTCTCCAACCTCGCAATCTCCATCCTCTCCTCCTTGCTCTTCCTCTGCTCCTTCCTCGCCTTGACCTTCTTCCTCACCGACCCCTCGACCTCTCTGGCATGCCCCAAAACTTGATCACCTGTATTCTCCTGGAACCTGTACTCGTACTCCTCCTGCTTCTCAATCTCCATCTCGTCCTCCGACACCATCTCCAAATCCTCCTCCCTTACCTCTACACCACCTCTTCCCTGACTCCCCTTGTCCAACCACATCTTATTCTTAAAAAAATCCCTGAGAAACCTAGCATTTTCATCCAAGTCTTGACCAAAATACTCATCCAATTTCTTATCGAACTCCTCATCAGCTTCATCCCCCACAGCATTACTCCCGTCCTTGACTCTCAATATCTCCCCCTCATCATCATCTTCCTCATTGGCAGCTGCTTCCAAAAACTCTCTCCTAATCTGCTCTTGCTCTTCATTATAGCTCTTGGGGAAGTTCCTATCATCATCCTCCGGAAGTTCGGCACCGTCTTCTAATAAATGATTAGCCACCACATCTTTCAAGTAAACCTTTTTCTTGTTCTTCTTAGTTTTGCTATCTTCAGTTTCATTGCTACTCTTTTTTTTCTTAGATTTAGCTTTACTATCCTCCTCTTTAACTAGACTAGCATCATCTTCAGCTTCTTCAGTATCATCAGATTTAAACAACTCGACCTCTTTGTTTTTCAAGATAGGGTCTCGGTTTCTTACCTTGATGATAGCATCGAAGAACTCCAAGTCTTTCTGCTTGGAGCTGGCGGCCTGAACGAGGTCGTCGTCGCCGTCGTCCGAGGAGGAATCGTCAGAAGCAGAGGGGTCGTCTACGAGGCCGCGCTTCTTGAGATCCTCGTAACGGTGGAGGTCCTCCCGATTCTTGTTGTGCTCGTAGCGGCGAGCGTATTCTTCATTGATTTTGAGACTTGGAGCATTTTTCTCTTCCTTCTCTGAGTCACTGCCGCCGTCCAAGAGCTGCATCTCAGAGGTTGCCGCCAACTGAGAAATATGGGGGCTTGTTATTAAAAGTTAGGGTTTTCTCACCGTGCCAAGCTTCAACTACTCGTAGCGCTTGGGCTTAAATAGTCTACAAAACTAGACGCATGTTCGGCATTGTTTTGAAAACGATTTTACTAAAGGAAGATTCAGTTTCGTAATTTTCGATACAATCACCTTAACATGCTAACATTAACAAATTTATAGTCACCTTCATTATATTTTACAACAAGAGAAAGTACCACACTCCACTACCTAGCTTGTTTCACTAGAGCCGGGTAAGTTTTACCGGAGTCGGATAAAGCCGATCGGACGGCGTTCTCTACCAGTAAGTAGCAGATGTCAAAAAAGAGTGGTTCTGGGCACACAATCCGGCGTTTCCCCAATCCGTGTTGTCAAGACAAGGAAATGCTTTAAAGCCTACACTATTGAGATGAGAACAACTTTGGTTGCACAAGTGCAAACTTAATTGAAATCCAAATCTAGATTAAGATGTTAAAAGGGAGAAAGAACATATTCTAAGTAGAATGATCAGTATCAAATGAAAAACAGAAAGACCGGGATTGAGGGACATGGTAGTATTCCTACTTCTAATGATTTACAAAAGCTGAAGATGTACCTGGACAGCCTCAGCGTCAGAAATGACCAACACATTCAACATTACAAAACAAATGAAACTAAACGACATCCAGCAAACTGTGAGTTTAGGTTTCTGTATCGCATTCCATTTCATTCCACTCAGCTATATAGGGTTCTTCCCGATTGTTCTAAGTAAAATTAAGAATCCCACAAGGCTCAAGTATATGAGGTTCTATCATGTATGTCCACAAAACTTCTTTACTGGGTTGTCACACTCTTTGCAAGATTCCGAGGCTGATCCACATTAAAACCTCTTAAAACTGTCAGATGGTATGCTAGCAGCTGCAACACAAGGGAAAACAAAAAATTGAGCCCATATTGCATAACTCCAGCCCAAATAATCATAATATATATATATACACACACACACTGAAACAGGAACATTTACCTGCAATGGAACTATATTAACTACAGGTTGAAGACAATCCTCAAGCTGAGGAACTTCAATCACTCGACAGGACTCCCATTCCCCGGGGCAAACAGATGTAGCATCGCCTTTGGAACACATTACAATCAGACGACCTTTGCGGGCATGAAGCTGCTGGATAACTGATTGCTGCTTACTGTAAATCACAGAAGTCTTAAGCAAATAGAAACCAGATAATTTACATGAAACTGCTTCCAGCTGTAACAGAACAAACCTGAAGCAAGCATCACGTGTAGCAATCACAAACGTTGGGAGATTTTCATCAACTAAAGCCAGAGGACCATGTTTCATTTCACCGGCAAGTATTCCCTCGCTGTGCATGAGTGCTACTTCCTTTACCTTCAAAGCACCCTCCAAAGCTGTTGCGTAGTTGAATCCTCTCCCAAAAACAAGAAGTGATTGCTCTGCTATCAACTGTTTGGCAAGATCCTTCATTACCTGGTCAAGCTTCAGGACCTCTCTGACTTTGTCTACAATGAACGTCAAGGGGCATTCATTTAAGCATTCATATAGGTTATTCTTGGAGAAGAGACGGGAAAAGAAATGCATTCTAGTAACATAGTAAGACAAGAACAGAAAGGGAACTTACTTGGAAGGTCAAATAAACCGTCTATTATAGCCTCTCTTCTTGCTTGATTGGAAATTGTGTCACCACCTATTGCTAGGGCTAGCATAGCCATCACTACTATTTGACTTGTGTAAGCCTATTCAGGACGATGACAGGACTGTCAATTCTAATTACTAAATCACCTAACAAGGTAGAGAAAAATGAAAATTTACCTTGGTGCTTGCCACTCCGATCTCAGCACCAGCATTTATATGAACACCACAGTGTGTTTTACGGGCTATTGCACTACCAACAGTGTTTGTTATGCCAACGCATAATGCACCATTTTCTAAAGCATAATCCAATGCACTCAACGTATCTGCTGTTTCACCAGATTGACTGACAAACACAGCTGTATCTTCTCTGTAAATAGGCCCTTGCCGATCCAACAGATCACTAGCAATTTCCATTGTAACAGGGATACCTAAATTTTTATGTGTAATGAACAATAAAAGATCAGAAACTGCTACTTTACAATAAGAAAATACTTCCAGACAGACAAAAAACACTGACCAGAAAGTTCTTCCAAGATAGGTCTCGCAGCTAGAGCAGCATTGTAGCTCGTACCACAGCCAATGAATACAATTCGCCTGCTTCGTCTAATTGTTTTAAGGTGGTCCTTCAGTCCGCCAAGGAGAACGGTCTTGGATTTGCATGAACCACCGCGCAATAGCCTACCCCTCATTGTGGTAGTTAGAGATTCAGGCTGTTCATGAATTTCTTTCTGCATATAATGTTCAAAATTTCCTTTATTTATTTGTTCGACCTCCATCTCAAGAATGGACAATGCTCGTTGTACTGATGCAACTTTTGAAAGGCCACCATGCTTTTCTTTATCAAACTTTAAGATTGACACGCCTCCATCCTGAAACAACCACCAGGGTGGCCAAAAATGAATAACTTTCATCAATACCTACTTCTTGCTTCGGAAGAAATAAGTACAAAACCAAAGAAATCAGTATTAATAATATCTTGGCATGACAACATATTGGTATGTTAAAACAAGGCCCTGCAGCTCAAAAATGTTCAAGACAAAATGAGGACTGAGGACATGCTGCAAACTCGAAAAGAAAAAGGCATCTTAAATGCCAACTGTAGTTTTGAGCATCATCAGAACTAAGAATGGAAGGTCTTTGGTATAAAAAATAATGATAAAAGTACAATAGTAGCTTATGTAATTCCCCATGAAGTGATCTTAAATTCAATAAAAGATACCTTAAGATGCACCACTTCATCATCCTCAATCACCAAAACTTTTTTGGTGTGTTCAACTACTGCATTGGCATCACTGGACAAGAAGAGTTCTTTAGGATGTCCACTTTTTGAAAGGAAATTATCATCATGAAACGCAGAACCATTGCTAGCATTTTCATTGAATTCCTGACATTAGAAAGGGTCAGCTAAACCCAGTTAGAGAGGGAGAGATACAGAAAGATAGTTCAATACAATTTAAAACCATAATGTAGCATTCTTGACATGTTGGATATAGATCATTGAATAATGAGGCTATGATTCAGAAAAGACACAACACACAACACACACACACACACCAAAACTAGCTAAAGTATTAGCAACCACTGATATTTCTAATATAGGCATAGTAAAAGGTATTAGCCTCAGGTGTAACAGTACATATAACAAAAGCAACCTACTTTCACACCAAGGAGCAGTGGACTGCCACGTTTACAAGCAATCAACTCATTTGGATAATGCCGGCTTTTAAAGATCAGCGCATAGGCTCCTTCAAGATGCCTCATAACCTCATGCACTACTTGACTAAATGAGATAGTCTGGTCACCTGTTAAATGAGCAAAATATCACTACACTAGATTCTGCATTGGGGATCTATGTGAAAAGATTCAGATAAACATTCAACCACACAATATAATCAAAAGGAAATGCATTTACGGGTATATACAAGTAACCATGGCTAGCTTTAAATACTATCTGCAACAAAACAATGTAAAATGCATTCATCCTGTATAGGAGTGTGGAAATATAGATTTTAGTTGAACGTCTCAATTCCTATTGTAGAAAAGACTTCTCAGCCATTATATTAGGGAAATAGAGATGAAAATATGAGATACTTGCTCCGCTGTAACTAAGAAGCCTTTTATATCTAGAATAAACTGAACATGTTAAACCTAATTAATTGTCAATATTATCAGTTGATGAAATCCTTTTATTTGTGTGTATATGTATATATTTATGCATATTGCAAAATGTAAAGCTTAATTCTGCACTCCAAGTCATGAATAATATTTAGGAAGCAAATGTTTTAACACACTTGAGCACAATTTAACTACCTTGTCCTTCTTTAGCCTTATCAAAGACATATTTTGCAAGCTTTGGAATCACTTCTGTGTCTGTTTCAGATTGAAAGGTAAATCCATGCCGGACAAGGGTGCCCTTTAAGGCCTGAAAAGCAAGCAAGGAAGTAATATCAGCACAGACCCTTGTTGACAATTAATATAGAAAGTAAAACATTTTCATTGTATGGAAGAAATAAGCACTAGGAAATCATATATTGTAATGATTTTTGTCAACTTGAATTTGGGAAGTGCTTTCACTCATCAAACTGAAAAATAATTCAAATATTGCGCTAAGAAAAAGTTCTAATCGATACGGGTGACCACAGGACAGTGAGAACATCAGTGTGGTAAAAACTATAGACAAGATGGGAAATAATTTCCAACTATTAGAACAAGACAAAAAACGAAGGAACATGGATTCTCAACAATGAACAGAGGAGTCAGCTCACTCAAAAGAAACAAAAATTCATGTCCCCATCAACCATACATCAGATAATTAGTAATCTGTACTAATCTTAAAGCAGAAACAAATTCTAAAAAGAAATAACAGCATTTCACTGAAATCATAGAACAAACCTCGTAATTAGTAATAACTCCATTGTGAACGACCAAAAATTCATTTCCAGGATCAGAGCTCTGAGGATGGCTGTTCCTTGGAGCTGGCTCTCCATGAGTGGCCCACCGAGTATGTGCTATTCCAGCATGGTGAGAGAAACATTGCTTCAAGTCTAAATCTGTTTCAGCCACCTCTGAAAATCCAAACAAAGTTGGAAATGTTAATACATTGTTTCTTCTTCAAGTTACTGTTCATATTAAACAAAGAAACACAAACATTGCACAGAACATCAAACAAACATGTAACCCCACACACCAAACGGTAGGTAATATTAAGCTGCCATTTTTCCACCCAGCTGTAAAACGCGCCGGTATACCCCAGTAATAACTTCAATTTCGTACACACCCAACCAACAAACAAAGTTGATACTTAATCGAATCATAACAGATTATGATCGTAGCACATTAATTTGGATCAATTGAGAGTTGAAGAGAGAAAATGAAAAGACGAGAGAGACCTTGGTAGACGGATTTGACGAGCGACTCGATGTTTCCTTCCTGGCGGAAAACGAGGGACGGAGGGAGATCAGAGGAGGAACGATCGATGGAAATTCCGGCGGAGTCGTAGCCTCGGTACTCCAATCGCCGGAGACCATTGAAAAGCACCTGAAGGATATAACTCCTCTCTCGGTTAACATTGTAATTCAGGTACGCAAATATCCCACACATTGCTCCTCCTCCTCTTCTTCTTCTGCAAGGAAGATTTTTATTTTTATTTTTATTTCAGAAGAAGAAGAAGAAGAAGAAGAAGGTTGAGGAATTTGACCTCTGACTTTTCTGGGATTTGAATTTCAGTTTTATTTGGAGGAGACTCCAACTGACACAATGCGTGATCTAGAAGATTGAGACACTACTCTGTAAAGACTATCCTGCACCGGGGGCTGGGGTAATATCGTTATATCGCGAAAAGCTCAAGGGTGGAATCGACTTTCTCCGTTGCAACAGTGTGCTGCTCTGACCCCATTTCATTGGTTGCCCAAATTGGTAGTTTCTAAGAAGTTTTGGCCTCATTTCCTGTTTGACTCCTTCGATTTTTTTGATCCATTTCTTCCAAAGTTTTGGATTTTTTTCGCTCAAGAACATGTAAAAACAGTAAAATGATCGGTGATTTTTCGCAGCCAAGAAACAGCCACTCTGGTTGGCACTGCCATTCCTCATTTACATAAACCAGCAGAGGCATAGAGGAGCGATAAGTCATTCAAAAGCTATGCAGGCTCTTAGGACATGAAAACAGATTTCGAGTATACAACTCCACATCATATGGTAACTACAAAAAAATACAACTCAACTTCAGGATGCGATAGCTTTCTCTCTTCACTAACCATGATACCTGCAATTCCTCAATACAACCTGCAAACACACAAAAGAAACAGGGGTTTTAATATCCGCACTGTTGTTGAACAGACGATGTGTCGCTATATACTGATCAAACATTAAAAATAGGACTCACGCAGCCATAGTATCACATTTTTGGCCTGCTCATAGACTTCCATTTATCCTTGAGATTAGCTGCCGTACGTGAGCTGTGAAATCTATCTTTGTAGGCCTGAAGAATTTTCTCCCAGGGTATGTTCTTTTTGGTTGGGTTCCATATATTTTGCACTCCCTCCTGGAGCACAACATACTTGGTTAGATTCCAACACACAAATCAGAAGAACTTAAACCTATCAGAAGAAACAGTAACCGTATCCCATGGAAATCTGAGCTCAATTCAGTAGTCATTTCATTTAATTATAGTTTGATCTATAATTACTTTGGACTCTATACAACACGTATATATTCAAATCAACTGAAAGAACAGAATCTAAGAACTTTCTTATAGAAAAGATGAGTTCAACAAATATAAGGTTAACGAGGCAAAGAATATCAACTTATCAAGGGTTTTACACTCTTGCATAATTCATACAATACCATTATCAACATACATTTAGTTTGAAGTAGCACTGCTCTATAGTGCTTGAGTGTGTGACGTGAATTAGTTCAAGAGCTGAAACATTTAGCCATTATATGAATAGTTAACTTTGTCTCATTATCCATTCCTTTTCCTACGTTATTAGAAGATGACATCTTAGAAAACAGACATTCATTTTCTAACTGATGCGACAGGAAAGGTCATCACAAAAAAAACAGAATTAGCTTATACTAGTACAGATGATGCAATCAATTATAGAAAGGCTGAGATACCTCTAAAGCTTTTATCTCATCCTCGGTCCAAAATACTCTCCTTCTCCCAACAGTCGTGAAGACTTTGCTGCATATCAGAAGAAACAACAAGTTATCAATTCATAATTGCAGGAGAACGTGGAGAGACACATAGACAAGCAGTAGACAAAACTCAAAAAGCACCTAAAAGATTCCGGCAACACCCTGGTTCCATTGTTCTCCTCCTCGGCCACCCTTTCACCAAGTCCTTCATTACCATTTGACGTTCCTGGCACATCAGAAACCCTGACTGTCAGCAGAGGCTCCACCATTATAGGCTCCCTTTCCTCATGTCTTTCTCCACCTTCCACATTTTCAAAATCCCGCCTCGCAGATGCACCGCTATTCTCTCCTTGGTCATCAACCTCCATCCTGCTGTCCTCATAAGCCCTCGAAATCCAGTTGGCCAATTTAGTAGCGGAATCTTCCAACAGCTTCTCTTTCTGCGCGCACAACTCGTTTATCCACTTGACCGCACATTTCGGGCACCGAAAGTAACCGATGACATCCAACTGAGCCCGCGCCGCCATGCACTCCTCATGTAAAGCAGTTGTGCATTCATCCTCACAACAAATCAACATTCTGTTGGTGTCACTAGTAGTCCTCCCACCACACTTGATACACCGCGCACCGCTCGCATTGTGCTCCTCGTCTGAACTCATTCTAAACATGGAAACCAAATAACTAATCACACCAACTCAACCACACACAAGAAATGATCCGTTAGATACTAACCTGCAGAATTCCGAGACCCAAAGCTTCGATCTTTCTACGAGACGATGTAAAAGAGCGCATTCGGAATTGGGGGTCAGGAACAGTACCGTGTTTCGATTGAATCGACCTTTTGCCTTTAAGGATACAAAATGTCGACATCGGAAACCGTACTGATTTGAATATAGCATGGCCCAAATGTGTGCTTAGGAGGCCCAACTAAAGTTATTTTAAGGTGGTACCCTCCGGCCCGCGTATGCCCACTAACCCAGCTTCCGCCTAGACTTACTCGGGCTCAGTCTAGCCAGTATAGGCCCAGTTTTCCTATGCTTCAGGCAGCCCACTTTTTTTTTTTTTTAGCAAACACTAAATAGGGCTTTGCAAAAACTAAATAGGCTTAACTAAAGTTTAGTTTTGCCCAAATGCGTGCTTATGGTACATTTCTTCTCCATTGAAGTGAACTACAATCGCAAAGAAAACGTCATATGGATACATAATTACATACAAGCAGAAGATGATTTCCAAGCAGGCGTTTTTTCATAACGTTATCAACAACATCAAATGGGGAAAATTTAAATAGAGCAAGATTTGATTCAGCTCGTTCTGACGGTCTCTATGGCAGCAACTAAATCATCAAATTTGGCCCCTGTCACTTCTTTTACGACCTTGTCGTGCTTCAATATCTTGAAAGTCGGTACCACCCTTATTCCAAGCTCCTTTGCCAATGGCTGCTAACAAGAATCAAAAATAAACATAAGATAGAGCACTGCCACCTGACGAAAACACTGGAGTTAAGAGAAAGTTTCAACATCAGAGATGACAAACCTTGTTTTCTTGGTTACAATCAAGCTTCAGAAATATGACGTCGTCATATTTCTGTGACAATTCTTGATACTTTGGAGCTATAATCTTGCAAGGACCGCACCTGCAGATCAATATCAAAGGAAGGAATGAGAAATCAAGAGTAACTAATCTTATGATACTAGGATATGGCAAGATGTAGAAGCCAGATGATGAGAAACTAAAACTTCTAGCAAGGTTTTCCTTGTTCCTCTCCTGAGATTTATTTGACCTGAATGATTTACATTTCTATTCTCCTTCCGCTTCTACAAGTGTGGATCGATCATAACCCTTGAACGATCAAACTGTGTGCACATAACGATCCAAAACCACTGTATCAGGACTTCCCGAACCTCCAAATCAAAGCTCAACATAATGATCAAAATAATGATATTATGTCACACATTACATATAATCTAGTTGATAACATTAGCAACTCCATGATGTGATAATGATATAGAAGAAAGAAAATTGATCCAGCATGCTAAATATCATGTTTATAAGATACCAAGATCCAATAATGTTCAATTGCCTCCTAGGTAGTTCAATTTCATAGTTCATTATTGGAAGTTAACAAAGATGAACCAAAATAAAGTCTTTCATACTAAAAAGGATCCACTTGCTATATTTGGTCAAATTCTGCATTGGTAACCAGCAGAACCAATTCAAATATAAAAAGGAATCTATATACCATACTCAGACAACTATAATTTCTAAGTTTGGAACTAATACAGTTGCAAGGAATTGAGGTGAAAAATACCATTGGGTGTACATATCAAGGACGATGGTCTTGTCGCCGGCGGCATTGACGATTGGCCAGAAAGTGTCCTTGTCGACCTCGGTGACCTGGCCGACGGTGGCGGCAGTGTTCAAGCTAGAGCTGACAGCAAAGGGCTTCTTCCTCCTGACGAAGCCCACAAGCTGGTACTGGGCAGCATTCTGCTTGTACTTATTCCTGTTGGTGTTGGGAGCCCAGCTTAAGGCTGCTGCTGTTGTAGAAGATGAAGAGTAAGTGATCGGAGACGACGACGTGGTGGAGCAGCAGACGGAGCGATGAGAGAGAGTGGCTGTGGCAGCGGCTGACTGGAGAAGAGCTGCCATTTCTTATTTCTGTGATGGACAGCGCTCCAGTTGCTCCAGCCAGAAACAAATAAAGAGATCTCAGCCTCCATTTCTGAAAGGACCCATTTACCCTCTCGTTCTGTGGATATCCGCTTCCGCTTTCGTCATTTTACAAAGCTCCATTTTGTGGATCAATGACCATGCTCTAGCTAGCTATTTGTGGAGAGACTACACTGGCCCCTTGTCATTTGTCGTACACTGGTTTTGAAATTAAGGGAGTGATACTAACGAGTATCAGGACTTTCTCGTTTCTTTCTTGTTTTTTATTATATATTTATATCTCGACTCTCTAGTTTATATATATATATATAAAAATTATGAAGGCATTCATAAATATAATTTACTGATTATAAACTTAAACGGCTCCTTATTTGATAGATTTGGATCTTCCATTGATTTGATTTAGTTTGATTTCTTAACGATAATCAAATTAGCTGAAAATTTGTAAAAGTGATATACTTATATAGACCTAATAACTAAACGGTTGAAATGAAAGAATATGATTGAAAAGTGAGTGTAATTAACCATTAATGCAAAAGTCATCAAATGGTCCTCAACTAAATGGTCCTTCTTAGAACCTCTCTCTTGAAATGAGTATGGACAATAGTAAAAACAAAAGCATTTTGTACAAATATCGAGCATTAAACGAACAAGTAGTGATGATATTGTCGATATTTCAGAGGTTGGAAAAATCAAGATTGTCTAGCTTGGTTAATGAAAGAGATTTAAACGTTGTTTGGGTGGTATTGGTGAGGGAGCTTTTGGTTTTGAGAAAGTGAGAGTGATGGATGAGATCTTATGGGTTAGGCTGTGAGTCATCAGATGCTATTCTGCAGTGGAATATCTTGGTGTGTTTTGAGTCAGTTGATCCACAATTTTCTTATCAAGTTGCATTATATGCAGTATCTACTCCACATAAATGGGAGGGGACTACTCAAATTTGTAACATTTTGTCTCTTATTGGAATCAATCAATAAAGCTATTGTACGATACATCTAATTTATAAATTATTATAAGTTCGGAACAAATTATATCTAACGTTACAAATAAATTAGAGTGGTTCGAAACTTATCCTAAAAATATGTTGTCAAATTTACACTTAAAACTTGTTATCACTTCAGTAAATTAATTGCAAATAGCTTTTAATTGAAGAAATTTTTTAATATTACGGTAGCACCACATGACAATGTCTAATGGTACTACGCACCTATTAAAAAATAGATACGTGGACAGCCTAAATACTTCAACTTAACAAAGAGCATTTTCTGTTGGTCAATGTTAGACCAAAAAGATATAACTAAAACAAAACCTAAATTCATCTGTCATTGATTCAGACTTTGTGACAAGCCAAAGTTTGCTTGCCAACATTGTACATATTAGCTAAAACGAAGTCTTTGCTTGCTTGCCAACACTGAAAAATGTCTTCTCTAATTGTGGATTTGAATCAACAAATAATATATAGATTACTAATTAGGTTATTGGGACATGGTTTTGGAAAGCTAATCAAACACAACATTTGTCAACAATTTTATCAGATAGAAAATGAGGGAAGTCAACGGTGAGGAGACCAAGTTTGGCTCCAAAAACAGGAAACTTTAAAATTGCTACTAGTCCACGGATTTAAGAAAATCCGACTAAAATAGGGGTTTGCAATTTGTCATTGAAAACGCGTGATTGTCTCGTTTTTCCCTCTTGAATTTGTTCCTTATCCATCCAATCCAATTCTACCATGAAATTTTCACAAAACCCACATTTCTAATCTCATCCCTGATCAAGTCTGGGTTTTGTCGAAATTGGAGAAAGAAAAATAGTTTGTTGCTGTTGTTGGGTCAAGTTGCCGGATGTATAGCTAGCCAGTTTCAACAATAAACACATCTATAGAAACTTATCCAGCCTGGTGCCCGATCGCATTGGTCAATCTTGATTACATTTTGGGTTCCAAATTGAAATGGAACCAAGAGGCCTAGGGGACAGGTTGGGTGCTTTAGTTGTGTTACTGGTGGTGATTGTTGCAGAATTGGTAGTCAATGTGTCAGGTAACTTGGTTTTTCCAGTGAGCCATAAGTTTAATTGTAGACAGGGCGCATCATTGAGTGAACTTAAATCCCATGATGATCGTCGTCACGCTAGATTTCTCGGAGCCACCCAAAATGCTGTAGATGTGGTTTTGGGTGGCAACGGCTATCCTTCTGAAAATGGGTAATTACCTAGCTACTTCATTCAAAGTTTCATTTTCGTATTTACATACATATGTCCTGCTCTCATTATCATGCTTAGATAATGATTATCTGCATATTTGCTATATTGGTTTCGATTAATTAGTGTGTAATCGTTTTGCAGGCTCTACTACGCTAAACTTGGGATTGGGAATCCTTCGCACGACTATTACGTGCAAGTTGATACCGGAAGTGACGTGTTTTGGGTAATGTGCTCTGAGTGCAGCAAAGACGAGTGCCCAACCAGTTCTGAAATCGAAGGTGTTAACATCACACTTTACGATCGAAAGAGCTCTTCCACTTCAAGGGTGGTGACTTGCAATGATAACTTCTGCGATCTCGTTAACAAACAAGAACGTCAGAAGTCCGATTGCAAGGCAAACGAGACATGCAACTTCAAGCTTACTTATGGAGATGGAGAATCAACTTCGGGATATTATGTCAAGGATGATGTGCAATTTCAGAAAGCCAGCGGAAACTTTCAAACATCCAACTCTAGTGGATCTGTAGTATTCGGGTACGCAATCAATCACTTGCCTATGTATCTGTAATCAGCTTCATATTAGCTGCCTGTGCCTGATTGCGGAATGTATACATATATATATAGGTGCACCACTAAAAAATCTGGCGCGAAAAATAACCCTAATTCAGCAGTTTCCGGGCTAATTGGTTTTGGCCAGGCAAATTCATCGATGCTTTCACAGCTAGTGGCCGCAGAAAAGGCGAGGAACAAATTTGCACATTGCTTGGATAACACGAAACAAGGTGGTGGAATCTGGGCTATAGGAGAAGTTGTGGAACCCAAAATTAAGAACACCTCACCTATAGTACCAAACCAGTACGTATTACTACTCCGTTACACTGTCTATCTATATATGCATCTCTTAATTTGCTATATATAATGGCAATTAACACTTCGATTCCATATATGTTGGACGATCGATCAGGGATCATTACAATGTCGTGTTGGAGAAAATTGAGGTTGGAGGTGATGTTATAGAACTTCCTAAAAGTGGTGGTGGTGTTTTTGACAACTTATTTAGCAGCAGTTCAGACCAGAATAATATGGCAATTTTTGACAGTGGTACAACATTGGCCTTTTTACCACCGGAGTTGCAGGAACAAATAGTGAAGAAGGTATCTGTGCTGATTTCATTAAGATTTAAGTTGCAGGTCGACTTGGTCTAATTTCATTAAGATTGACTCTTACAACCTTATTTTGATCAGATATTGGCCAAGGAGCCTGGATTGGAATTGCGTACTAGTGGGGAGTTTACATGTTTCGAGTTCTCCAAAAAGTAAAGCATTGTTCATCCCTTCTTAATTGTTGATTAATCGTATGTTTCGGCTTGATGATCTTAATGATGGACAACTTGTGCTACCGGTGGATGCAGAGTTGATGAAATATTTCCTACTGTCAAGTTCAGTTTCAAGAATTCTGCTTCAATGTGGGTGTATCCTCATGATTACCTCTTCACTTTGAAAGTAAGTGCCTTGATGCATGTTAGTAACCAACAAGGAACCTTGTAAATATAATGAGTTCTTGTTCAATTTAATTTTATGACTAATAATGACGTACTGCATATACACAGGAGGACGATAAGTGGTGTCACGGTTGGATGAAATCTAAACCTGGATCAAAAACCAGCATTATTCTGGGAGGTGAACATCTCATAGATAGTCTTGAAAACATTGCTGCAATATATACAAGCAGTTATATTTATATCCATACATTGACATTGCACTTCTTGGCAGATATGATCCTTTCGAATAAGGTAATCGTATACGATCTGGAAAAGCAGGTCATTGGGTGGACGGATCACAACTGTGAGTAGCCAACTTCGACTTTGTGATTAACTGGACTTAACTTATGCTGTTGAATCTATTTGTAATATGGTTTTGGTGTTTGATGAATGTTAGGCTCTTCAAGCATAAAAGTGAAAGATGACCAGTCAGGGTCAGACTACTCTGTTCAGTACCACAATCTTGCTGATTCAGATGCTTCCAGCCTAAGACTAACAATGTCATTCGTGTTATTAGTAACTGCTGCTGCTACTGCGATGCTGCAAATGATCTCTATATAAATCCATCACTCTTATCTCACCTAGCTAGCTAGCTTATTTATCCGGCCAACTAACCAAAATAGTACATAAACACAACAGCTTTCATTCATTAGATGCTGGTGCACCATAAGCAGATCCATGATTGGACAACTGTTGCTTCTTGATGAGATTGATTATAGTGGAATTCTTTTATAAATATCCACCATTATTCTGGTGCCCCTTCTTTTTTATTTGATGAGCTTCTTTGTAACCGAAATCTTTAAGAACTACATGGGTTGTGCACTAGTGCTGGTATTGGTAAGACAACGTTGCCCCCTGCATTTGAAGCAGTTACGAACCAGTGGCGGAACCAAGATTGCACAATGGGTATGGCTAATTTTGTATGAACACAAGAAATTTTGGAGAGCAAAAGCAAAAGCTAATTTTGTATGGACACAAGATCATACCTGCAGATTTCTCGTGCCAGTCAAACTCGGTGGGAAGATCATTTGTCGGAAGGATCGGAGCCTTGTTAGCGTCTGCCGGTAGCCGGAGTCGACGCAGACGACGCTTCTTCTTAAGCCCAAGGAAATTCCGGCAAAACTCCTTAGGACTGAGATCGGAGAACGTCGCTTTAAAGTTCGAGAAGTGAGTCAAGTGACGCTCCGCGAGTCCGTGTGGAGGAGCTCGTCCTCCTCGGCAGCGCCTGATACGACTTGTCTGGTCAGCGAATCGCTGGCGTCGGTTACGGTGGAGGCGACAGCGGAGGAGAGGAGGAGAAGGAGAGAAAGCAGGAGGAGGAGAGCGACAGAGCGTGATGATGAAGAATGAATGATAGACTGCAGTTTGGTTTGAGACTTTTGAGGAATTGAGAAATGGGCTAATTTGGGTTGTGGGCTATTTGATATTTAGTGGGTTAATTTGGGCTGTAGTCTGTGGGTTATTTGTTATTTAGTGGGCTAATTTGAGTATGGCTAATACTCCTATATGCTAATATATATGCATCAGCTGTTGATTCAGCTAATTCTGGGTATGGCTATAGCCCTGATAGCCACAAGAATGCTTCTGCCACTGTTACGAACTTACGATCACCATTCATTTCACCAACTGATAAATTTTTTATCGGTATCCGGCCACAATAGTAAAAACAATTTATAGGTATTTACTGCTTACTACTTTAGGTTTTGGGTCTAAAATTAATTTAGTCCATATAAATTAAAATTTAACCTTATCAAAAGCACATCATTCGCTCGTTACTATGAGGTCTAGCGACATAAGTCTCTTTTTTAGTTTTTTTTTTCAAGATTTTGAACGGTTAGTTGATGGGATAATTCAGTCATAAGTCTCCTCCAGATTGATGATCGTTAAGGTTTCGAATTACATTAAATTAATATACGGTTCACAAATCTATCAACTTTTCTTGTAAATCACAATTATGAAAACTCAAATGTTCATCATGTTGAATGAAACTTTGCATAAGTGATATATACAGGTTTTAAAAACAGAACGGTGGAGATGATGATATATGATCGAAAAGTAAACTAAATAAAGATTTTCGCATTTTAATTTCAAAACGAAACTTCGCTCTTAATACGAGTTCTTGATATGTAAAGATCACGACTGTAAAGTTTCATTCAATTTGATTATCGTTGTGTTTTCATAATCGTTATTTACACAAACAATATCAGTTAGACAGATTTATGATACGTTCATTCGATACACATGATGACCGTTGTTTACTATTTAAAATAAGATGAATATCATATCAAAATGATGAAAATATGCATTTTGCTATTTTTAACTGTTAAGACAGACAGATTCTCTCCTTAATTTGCAGTGGAAAAGCGTAATTTTCTCATCTCTCTATTGACATTGTTCTACATCCAACTCAGCCATGAAACTTCCACAAAACCAACTTTTCGAATCTCATCCTCAAGAATCAATCATCCTAAATAGGTCGATCATTCAAGGTTCTTTCGGAATTGGAGGAAAAAAAAACACAAAGAGAGCTAGATGTTGTTGTCGGGTCATGTCTTCGGATATATAGCTAGCCAACTTCAAGAACAAACACGTCTATAGAAATTGATCTAACCTTGTACCGGATCACATTAGTCAATCTCAATTATATTGTAGGTTCCCGTTTGAAATGGAACCAAGAGGACTAGGGGACAAGTTGGGTGGTTTAGTTGCGTTTGCCGTGGTAGCGGTGGTGGTGCTTATATCGGCATTGATCGTCAATGTCTCCGGTAACTTGGTTTTTCCGGTGAGCCACAAGTTTAACGGTAGAGAGGGAGAGCCTTTGAGTGAATTTAAAGCCCATGATGATCGCCGTCATGCTAGAATTCTCATGGCCACCCAAAATGCTGTGGACATGGTTTTGGGTGGCAACGGCCATCCTTCTCAAGATGGGTAACTATTTGAAACATCATTTTCCTTATTTGTAATGCTCTCATTATCTTCTTTTATCTTTTCTTCTTGAATTGTTGTAAATAATGATTAGTTTAGTGTGTGATTGATTTGCAGGCTCTACTTCGCTAAACTAGGCATTGGGAATCCTTCAAACGACTATTACTTGCAAGTTGATACCGGAAGTGACATATTTTGGGTGAACTGCGCAGAGTGTGGCGAACACTGCCCAACCACTTCTAAAATCCAGGGTGTTAAACTCACACTTTACGATCGAAACAGCTCTTCCACTTCAAATATGGTGACTTGTGGTGATAACTTTTGCACTACATACGGAGAAAATCATGAGATGCCCCAGTGCAATAAGCCAGATGATAAATGCGACTACCTGATTCAATACGGAGATGGAAGTTCAACTTCTGGATACTTTGTCAAGGATGATGTGCAATTCCAGAAAGCCAGCGGAAACTTTCAAACGTCCTCCACTAGTGCATCTATAGTATTCGGGTACGTTATCAATCACTGACTAGTTACATAAAATCCATCGCGTATCTTTAGCTTCATATTATGAAAGTAGCTACCCCTGTGATTAGCTCTAAAGCACCACTCCTGATTGCGGAATGTGTTCATATAGGTGCGGAACTAACCAATCCGGCTTGTTAAATAACCCCAATGTAGCAGTTTCCGGGCTACTTGGTTTTGGCCAGGCAAATGTAACCCTGCTTGCACAGCTCTCAGCCGCAGGAAAGGTGAGGAATAAATTTGCACATTGCTTGGATAACTCGAAACAAGGTGGTGGAATCTGGGCTATAGGAGAAGTTGTCGAACCCAAAATCAAGTACACGACACCTATGGTACCATATAAGTACGTACTGCTACTAGCTGTTTATCTATCTATGTAACCCTTCATTTATCTCGTAATTCTGCTTAAATGGTAATTAACACTGTTTTTGGTACGATCAGGCTTCATTACAATGTTGTGTTGGAGAAAATTGAGGTCGGAAGTGATGTTATGCAACTTCCGACTACTGGTGGCGATGTTTCTGATGTCAACAGTTCGGGCCAAAATACGGCAATTTTTGACAGTGGTACAACACTGACTTTGTTACCACCAGAGTTGCAGCAACAAATAGAGGAGAAGGTATCTGTGCTAATATTTATCATTCAGATTCAAGTTGTGGGTTTGATCTAAATATGTTACTTCAATTTACACTTACATCCTCATTTTGATCAGATACTGGCTAAGGAGCCTGGATTGCAGGTGTATAAAACTCAGGAGGACGAGTTTACATGTTTCGATTATTCCGAAAAGTAATGTACTTTTCTAACAGCACTACTCATTCCTTGTTAATTATTGACTAATCGTATGTTCATCATTAGCTTAATGATGTGCTTGTGTTGTCGGTTGATGCAGCATTGATGAAAAGTTTCCTGTTGTCAAGTTCACTTTCAAGAATTCCGCTACGTTGTTGGTGTATCCTCATGATTATCTGTTCTTGTTGAAAGTAGGTGCTTTGATCTTTTGTAACCAACAAGGAACCTTGTATAATGAGTTCTTGATTAACTTACTAAGTTACATATACCTCAGGAGGGTTCCTGGTGTCATGGTTGGATGAAATCTCAACCTGGATCATCACAACCACCCGTCATTCTTCTGGGAGGTAAACATCACATACATGATCTTTAAAACTTTTCTTCAATATATAAGCAATTTTATACATTCATTGACATGCAATTGTTAATTTTCCTTGACAGATATGATCCTTTCGAATAAGGTAGTCGTATACGATCTCGAACAGCAGGTCATTGGGTGGGCTGATCACAACTGTGAGTAGCTAGCATTACTTGTGATTGACTAGCTAGGCTTAACTTATCCTGTTAAATCTGTTTGTAATATGGTTTTGGTGTCAAATGAATGTTAGGTTCTTCAAGCATAAAAGTGAAAGACGACGAGTCAGGGTTGGACTACTCTATTCAGTACCACAATCTGGCTACCTCAGAATCTTCCGGCATATTGGGGTGGCTTAACCTTTAACACGAGCAATTGAAGCAGCTGTAGTTTTTAGCTTATAAAAGCAGTCTTTTATTACCAACTTCTATAAGCTTTAACCTAATGGTATAGCCTATGAAATAATATACATTATTAAAGTTTGCCAAACCCTTCCTTCTGTTACTTGACTTACAAGTCAAGCAGCTTTTGACACACCATAAGCTGTGCGAAACTGGACCTGGGATTACTATATCATTTGTGTTATTAGCAACTGCTGCAAATAATCTCTATATAAATCCGTCACTCTCATTTCACCTAGCTAGCTAGCAATTTATTCGGCCAACTAACTTCATTCATAAGACGCTGGTGCACCATAACCAAATCCATAATTGAAAAACTCTGTTCTTCACGCGATTGTTTACAGTGGAATTCTATTCCAAGAATTCATGTGTACTACTTCGATTTTGATCTCGGATGTGATATATTACTGATTATACATGATACAGCATTCATACAACAAGATTGATTTATAACACAAGTACTTACAAGGTTATTCTCAAAAGCTGTACAACAAAATAGATTAGTGCCAGGAACAGAGCAAATTGATACACATCTCTTTGGAAACCGTCGTCCCTTTGGAAGAACTGATCGAAATTCAATCAAATCAAATGAAGAATGTTAATCAGTAAAGCGATCGATACTAACTAACTAGCTAGTGAGCTCAATCAATTTAGTGTTTAGTAGCTAGCTGACTGACCTTGGTTGGATCACCAGAAGGGTCGGGAAAAATGTCCATGTTCTGTTTTTCTGTTGGGAAGCGGCCGGAAAGACTTTTAACTGCATCAGTCAAGTCTTTTCCACCCTCAATTGCTGCAAACAGACGACGCGACGTCCAGAAATAGGCTTGTGAAATGAATGAAGAAGCTGATAAATCCCAAAACTCTTCATGTTCAGTCACTTGGCCACTGATCTGGTTCAGAGTGAATTGGGAGTTGATTTTTACAATCAAATCTCCTACTGGAATGTTCTTGGGCTTGCCTTTGACTGTCCATTTGATACTTATCACACTGGTCGATAACATGCTCATTTCTTGAACACTCTGCACACACAATTATATAATCAATTAGCATATTTAGGACCTGGCCAACAAAATATAGCATCTTTAGGAAGAATAGATTGTATCATGAACTAGGAAGATGGAGTAGTTACTCACCACAGAAGGCTTCTCCAGTGCAGTGGTTATCCAGAGTGGTCTCTTGTACTTGTCACGACCACTAAAACTTCTAACGGGGTCCTGTATGTAATCACAAGTCCAGCTTAAGTTGAAAGAAGGTAATGCACTAAGACATGCATACATGTTAGGAATGGTAGCTGACCTTGTATTGAACGGAAAGAGCAAAAGTTCCAAGGGCACGATTGCCTTCGCGAAGCTCAAGGATGTCGCGGACAAGCTGCCGAGCAGTGGACTCGACCAAGGGGCTGCTAATGCACTCAAACTCATTGCAAAGCTCCCCAAAATTCAACCCATCTACAATTCTATCAGCCTCTGATCTCAGATACTCTTTATCAGAGTCACACAATTCAGCCCTGCCCTGATCATTTGTTACTGCAATGTAATGTACCAGCAATTCATCAGTGACGAACTTAGTAGCTTAGCTAGGAATAGCAGCAGCTAGCTAGGTACTTACCGCGCAGTAAAAAAGGATGGTGTGAATCTTGGAAGGAAGACGCAGTGCTAAAAGGCTTGGAGATGAAAAATACTGATTTACTAGTAGCAGCAGCAGCAGCAGCTTTGGTTTGGCGACGGCGAAGGCAGCTGGTGGCGGTGGTGGTGGCGGTTGTTGCTGCAAGGAGCGCGGTGAAAGTAGAAGCACTAGTACAAGAAGTGCAGCAGCTATTCATCATCATTTCTCCTACCCATATATAGATATACAATAGATTATAATACGTCCTGACCTAACTAGCTACGTACAATAGCTCCATTGTACCCTCTTGTTCAACTCGAACATTTTCTGGGCTCTTCAATGTTCCCCTCTGGCTTTAGGATAAGGTTTGGCTAGCTTCTTCTCTCTGTGTAGCTGAGTGCGGCCACTTGTCAGTTGGTGATTGGGTGAAACTGGGAGACCCACACTCTCCGACCTTTCATTCCATTTCTGGCTGTCAGCGTTTAGTCGTCTCACTTGGGTTGAATTGATACTCATGAGTAGTCTGTCACTTCCCCATACGTATATTGTGTATCGTATGCAACATTATTATGGCCTCACGTTAATTTGAACATACTATGAACAAAACCTCGATACATATACATATATATTTCATTCCAGTCGCGGATCCAGAATTAAATTACGGGACGGGCTTCAACTTTGGCTGAATGTCAAAAGAAAATTCTTGTACAACTATACAAAGTGTAGAAACTCAAACAGACATTAATTACGAGACTTCAAAAGAAAAAAAAAATACGTCAATGTAAGTACCTACGTAGAGAAAATTTTGAAAATAAGAGATAAATTAGAGAATCTAACAAAATTTTTCCCGATTTAAATAGATTAAAAATAGTTCATATTGACGATTTCATACTCTTTACAGGAAGAAGAAGATAAATAGTTATACTTGAGGATTTTTAGAGACAGGAACTGAAGAGCATAGATGTAGTCTCATAGAGGGAAGAGTTGATGCGCATCAGGTCGGGAAGTTGCCAAAACACATAATATACCTAGTTTTTTTTTTTTTTTTTAATCTCAAAACCCCCGGTTGGGCTTGAGCCCTACCAAGTTTAGGCTTAGCTCCGCGCTTGGTTCATTCATTCAGAAAATGCAAGTCATGATATTGTTTCCTATACTTACAAAGGTCTCATTCATATTTGGATGAGCGAGCAAACTAAAACCGATCATAAATTTATCTTTTATTTACGACTTCAACGTGTTTACCCGATCTAATTATCAGACACGACCGTAATAAAATGTTCGTTGCTAATACACATATTTGACACTTAAGGTAGTAATTTAATTATATTTGTGTTTCAGCATAATCTCATAGGCTAAAATCATGGTGGAACATGAACATGAACATAAACAAGAAACAACATGGGCAAGAGACATAAGGACATATAGTGATTCACCATGTCATCGAAGGACATGACCACGTCCACTTAAGATTCTACTATCATGGCCAATAGGCCCTTGGTGTTACAAGAGCTCTCCAAGATAGAGTAAGTAGTGATTGACATCCATACTTTTTACATATGGGAAGTCTTCCTTTTATATCTAAGGAATGTTCCCTCATATATTATGTTTCCGATGTGGGACTAACTACACATATCTTATCATGGTGTCTTATTGTGGAGTTTGGAGGAGCATCTTCCTAATATGATACCGATGATCTTTCACCATAGCGAGGTAGCTCAGATGTCGGTCTACCGGAAGTATGTCGAGAACAGGGCCCTTCGTGACCGGAAAACAGTCTACGAAGTCGTTGCTTATGCTTGCGGTATATCTACATACAACAATTTGGTACCTAAGTTATTATTTTTTCAGAGATATATATGATCCAAAGTTGATTGTATATAGTGATGGTAGTAGATATATAGCAAGTAGACATATATAGTGCATCAAAGTCAAGAATCCAATGAAAGAGCTAGCTACTCCTTTGAATTATGTTATGTATTAATGTATACATGTGGAGGAGAATAACAACAAGTGCGTTTTGAGAGTGCATGCATTAGCAACACTGGTTTATTGTGATTATTACTTACAGGTATTTATTTTTGTGAAAGAACATTGCGCAGTTATATTTATAAAAGAAAAAACTCTCAAATTAAACATACGATTACCTAATGCTAATGCAGGCAATTCCTTGCTTGCGTTAACATGGAAGTTCACGTCCATTTAACCCAGCTAATATGAAATGATCGTCGACTGTTAAACCTAGGCTTATTGCCGCATCGATGTCCAGGCCATGCCAACCGGTGTTTGTTTTCTGTCACATAGTTGGGAGCTGGGACGTCTTGTTTACAAACGGCAGCCACTATATATCCGGCCGTATCGAAAATCCCAAAACGTACCGACCATCTATCAGATCGATTACTCTACAGTCTCTACTCTCTTCTCTAATCTCTATTCTCTATTCTCTATTCTCTATTCTCTATTCTCTATTCAATGCATGCTCGTCCATATGTATCTGTCCAATTCCTCACTTTCATTGTTTGACCTAGCTACCTGCGGCTTATATCAGTTATATGTGTATATATATAGTATAAAATCAAATCAAATTATTTCCATTTAAAAAAAAAATTGAATATGTATGTATGCATGCGACCTCCATCAATTCTGGTTTGACTCCAACATTGCACCATTTCTCTTGGGGGGTTTCCTTAATTTCCTTTATAAATCCTCCCTCCCTCCCTCGCTTGCTTTGCCTCTCTCTCAAATTCTCCTTCTCATTTCTCATTGGTTTTACCAACCAACCAACCGCCCACTTTCTATCTCATTCTCTCCCTCACACAAACCTCGTTCTCTCTCTCTCTCTCTCTCTCTCTCTCTCTCTCAAGCACTACTACTCCGGCCAGGCCATGACCAGACTCTTGGCGGATACAATTCCCACCTGCATCTCAATCACAATACTGATCGTATGCATAAGCCTGACAACAACGACAACTGAGGCCGCTCCTCAAGCCTCTCTTGTCACCCAGCTTCCCGGCTTCAATGGCACTTTTCCGTCCAACCACTATTCCGGGTAAGCAACCAAACCTGCCTGATTTCGTATATGTAATCCTTGTGTTTTCTTCTTCTTCATCATCATTGTGTGTGTATATACAGTATGTATATCTCAAATGGGGTAGGATTATATCTTTGAAATCCAAAACGATCAATGAACGGTTGATTACGGATCACTGATTTAAGTCTGTATCGTGTTGTAGATATGTAAGCATAGGCGAAAAGAATCTTTTCTACTACTTCGTAGTCTCAGAGGGGAACCCGGCAGACGATCCTGTTGTCCTCTGGCTTAATGGTGGACCCGGTTGCTCCAGCTTTGACGGTTTCGTCTACGAACACGGTACGTTATACTCTACACTATACATTACCATGTTCAGTAGTGTATACAGAGTAGAGTAGACACTCCATCATTATATGTTCAGGCTTCACTCTAATTCACGCCTCTGCTTGTTACCATTTTTATTTGGACGTCGATCTTTTTTCTTAATTTTCATTAATTAGTTGCCCTAACAGTACTTTAATAGTGTGTCGGAATATTAAAACTGCGAGATACGCTTGTTTAGTTTCTATAAATAAAAATTGAACTTAATCGGTATAAAAAAAAGTAGTTAGATGGAAGAATGTAGTGCAGCCAAAAAAGTTGGCTTAGCTGTATATGCCACTTACTGAAATGTGTGTATAGTCATTGTCATCTTATCATTAATTTGGGGTCTATCAATAAGTTAGCATTGCGTTGCTACTTGCATTTGGGTCACGCAGTCACGGGTACCGTTGAGAATTGTTCAACATATCGATCATTGGATACAAATTAGCTAGGTGTATAATATTGGTCTCACGTCTACATCTTATGTAGCAGAGCCCTTTCTATAATTGAGTGATACATTTTGGATCAAGTTAATTCATGACCAGATTCGATATGGTACTTGCTATCATTTTAGAAATTGATCAATTCGAGTATTAATTAGGTGTTTGTAGTAAAATGTTCATGCTAGGATTATGGGACTCATATATGCTGAACTCAATCGTGTATAATTGGGTCATTTTTATGTACAGGGCCTTTCAATTTTGAACAAAAATCAAGAGGATCATTGCCCACTTTACATCTTAATCCTTACAGCTGGTCCAAGGTATCTATCTATATGCATAATTAAATAGAGTCGAGACAGGATTCTCTTAATCCTTGAGTCAATTATATATATATATATATATATATATATATATATATATATATATGTGACAAGTAATTAAGTAGCTAGCTAGAAGCTGGACTAATCAAATGAGACTGAGTTTGTTTATGTTATCAGGTTTCCAACATACTGTATCTGGATTCTCCTGCTGGTGTCGGGTTTTCCTATTCAGAAGATGAAAGCCAATACGTAACTGGGGATCTTCAAACTGCTTCTGACACCCACGCCTTCCTGCTCAGCTGGTTTAAGCAGTACCCCGAGTTTCTTCCCAATCCGTTTTACATTGCCGGGGAGTCTTATGCCGGAGTCTATGTCCCTACTCTGGCCTTTCAAGTTGCCACAGGTAACAAACACGTACTACACAATTGTTTCTGTATCTGTATCGGCCTACCTTATATATGCTCAATTCAATCTCATCACAAATTTATATTACTGATGGATGGATGATCTTGCTTAGGTATACAAAATGGAACAAAACCGGTTCTAAATCTCAAGGGTTACATGGTGGGGAATGGAGTCACAGACAGAAACTTTGATAACAATGCTCTAGTCCCTTTTGCTCATGGGATGGCCCTCATTTCAGATCAAATTTATGAGGTACATTCATGTCGATCTGAGGCAAAATTATTACATCAATACATCGATCATATACATATTTGGTGCATGACAAATATTGATATTAATGCAGGGAGTGATAAAAGAATGTGGGATCAACTACTCTAACTCATCAAGTGCCAAGTGCAATGAGAAACTTCAACTAGTTGGCGAGGTATATATACATAACATCTTTGATCAGTTCTTTTGCTTAATCATTCAAACCATTTCCTATATTATGCTTGTAGCTTAACCTAGGATCGATGATGACAAATGATGTTTTTTTTTTTTTTTTGACAAATGATGTTGATTGTATATGTTTGTATTAGGCTCTTGATGGACTAAATATCTACGACGTCCTTGAGCCTTGTTACCACGACCCTGGAACTAAATCAGGGAACACTACTTCTACAACAACCAAAAGCAGCAACTTACCCTTAAGCTTTCAGCAACTAGGCAAGTCGTCTGAGAAGCCTCTCGGAGTGAGAAAGAGGATGTTTGGCCGCGCTTGGCCTTATCGGGTATCTGTAGAAGATGGCTTAGTCCCTTTGTGGCCTCAGCTAGCTGCTCAATCCGACTCTGTTCATGTCCCATGCATTGTAAGTAACTCACACTTCCATGGTTGACATTCTTTCACCTAGCTAGTTAAAATTATGATGAGCATGTAGTTAAACAGACTTTTAATGTTAATATGTAGGATGATGAAGTCGCTACTAAATGGCTGAACGACCCAGCAGTTAGGGAAGCAATTCATGCCAAGCCTGTAAGCTAGCTGATTAGTTCAGCTGTACTTGACTATATGCCATAAATCCTTTTCTTCCCTCATTGAAAGTACGTTCAAATATATTTGCAGGCAAGCGTGTCTGGTCCCTGGGAATTATGCACAGGTAGAATAAGTTACTATCGTAATGCTGGAAGTATGATCCCTTACCACAAAAACCTTACAACCAGAGGATATAAAGCAATCATTTTCAGTGGAGACCACGATATGTGTGTGCCATATACTGGAAGCCAGGCATGGACTAGTTCACTTGGGTATAAAGTTATAGACCAATGGAGGTCTTGGCTATCCAATGACCAAGTTGCAGGATACTTGCAAGCGTATGAAAACAACCTCACCTTTCTCACTGTCAAGGTCCGTATCTGTATATTCTCTGTGATGCTTTATAACATTGTTTGCTTTGTTATAGCTTCCTTGATTTTCAATGTAATGCCAAGGAAACGGCTCTGCCTGGTTTTCGTTAGTATATTTCTGGTGAAGTTTGTTTGATTTCTTGTGGTGGCGTTGGCGTGGGCATACAGGGAGCCGGTCACACTGTCCCTGAATACAAGCCACGGGAGGCACTCGACTTCTACAGCCGCTGGTTGGCAGGAAAACCAATATGATCGATCGTATATGACGGCATAGCATGGCCGGTGACCGGGGAAGAGAAGACTTTCATTGAAGCTTCTTCATCATTTTCGGCAAATCAGACACAGCAGCAGCATTCGTTCTCTATCTTTCTACATATATTTGAAAATACATATAGGCAACTTCCAATCTTTACAACATGAAATCAAATAAAACATTAGCACCTGACTGACACATCTTTGTTTCCTTATCTCACATCAACTGCAAACACACATGTATCACTGTAATAATGAAGAGGTTAATGCCAGTCACATCCACAACCTCAACCTAAGGTTTAACTAGTGGTTCAACTTGCAACAAACTCCACAACCATTACCACGCAAAAGTGGCAGTCTAATGTCTACCATCCACCTCTATATATATATATATATATTGAGGTGGGTGTCTATGTCTATGATATATGAGACTGACAATAAATGGCACCAGAACTCTACAACAACACACTCCATCACCACAAGTAGAAACTCCTCATCCTGCATTCCCCTTTCAAATTGAATTCCCTAAAATAACAACAAAATGAGAGGAAAAACAACACAATTTTCCATTTGTGAACAAATTGACATTCCATCAATTGATTGAAAATAACACCCTCATTCAGTGCCTCACCCATCACTACATATAATATCTTCAATTCAAGAAATTTGAGAAATGCATTACTAAGGTGGGAAAGCTAGCTTTCACAATTCAATAGCATGTAGCTAGTGTGGTCACTGATGGTCCTGATGCATGGAGCTAGGGTACATACTACATTATTCGATATGGTTTTGAATATCAATTGATCATGACAATATATGGGCATATTATGGATGCTTCATAGAAAGTCAAGTAAAAAATCAGCTCCTTTTCACTCTTGGTAAAACTATCAGCAACTTCCCACTTGGATAGCAACATAGCTAGCTAGCTGCCAAAAAGATGCATAATACATACTTTGCTCATCCACATTAATCTCCACCAATCAATTCATTGACCCACACACAAGAAAAGCTATCTAATTAGCTAAATATCTTCATTGCAAATGCAAATTCAAATTCAAAGGGACCTAGTTAGAAACAACATTGCATTACATTACATCTCAAGAGGACAAAGGTAACCTTTCAAACTGAAACTAAGATTAGGCTTCATTATCACAAGATTATTATGAACATAATACACATGAATTTGTTTCAAACAAATAAATAATACGACGGAGAGTTGGATTTTACAAAAATTCCAATTCTACCCACAATAGAAAGGACAATTTTTCCCAGACATGCTAATATAGTCAGGAGGGCCCCCCCTCTCCGGTCAAAATTTTAACTTTGATGGCCCTACAAATCACAATTGTTTTGAAGAAGAAGAAAACAGGATAGGAGATGACGAAAAGGAAAGGAAGAAGAAATCTTAAAAAAAAAATACAAAACAAATTTTGTGGAACAATGGAAGATCAAACCTTGTTCCGGGCCTTAATGTCTTCTTTTCCAGGTACAAATCTTGGCAGAGTCAACAATGTGTTAACACGAGAAACTCCTTCCAGAGCAGACCAGTCTACACCCAATTCCGAGTTAATTGTAGCATTCTCCTTGCTTCTCTCTTCCTCTACATCTTCTTTGTCTTCAAGAATCTCTTCACCATTTCGGACAGTACCTGAGCGGACAAAAGAAGTTGGGCCAGAGATATCTTCTTCATTCTCACTCCCAGCATTCAAATCATCCACTCCAGTATGCTGCTCGCTCAAGTTATTATTAGCAGCAGTTGATAAATTATTTCTGTCTGAGTCGAGGTATAGGCAGACCACAGCACAGTCGTCTACTTTTGAAGTTGGGTATTTCTGTCTCCAGGCCCGAACTGCTGACTCAACCAGTGCTCGAGCTGCAGAGGAGCGTGCAGGGGCTGATGCTATAATATCTACCACTTCTTTGTTAGACAAAACATCCCAAATCTGCCAAAAAGTTTTAACTTTTTAGATTCAAAGAGCAGGGGGAGAATAGGAAAAGGATTAAAAGGAAGGGAAATATCATATTTAATATGTAAGTGGCTTCAAATTAGGTGGCTCCATACCCCATCTGTGGCCAAGACTATAAATTCATCCTTCTCAGTGAGACGCCGATAAGACACATCAGGCACTGAGATCAAACCGAAATCCTTGAGGCAAAAATCCCCAAAGGCCCGTGCCATGGCAAGACCAGGGGAGTCATTGTTTGGCAGCCAGACCCGACAAACCTCTGGTTCATCATGAAGAGCAAAGACACGTCCTCTACACTTCCGTATTCTTTCTGCTTCCGCTGTACAAAACAAAAGAGAAACAGAGAGGGACTAAGGATACCAATATGATGACACAATGGATAACTTGTGCAAATGTACTAATTTAATCCATTACTAAATAACAAGGGAGCTTTGTAGACCTTGATGTGACTGTTTGGTCTCAATACCTCCCTTTTCCGGTTCAAACTTTGATGAGAGTGTGGTACGTAGTAAAATTGATTCAGAAACTAAGTAGGCAAGAAATGAATACATGAACAATGACAGTGCTGGTGTTACAGACTTATACACTAACAGAAATCCTGAAGACAGCATCAAGTCTGCATTGGATGTCTCACGCAAGTCCATTTACACAAGTCATCCTAACAACATAGTTTTTCCAAAACTTCAGTGACACCTAGGTGAACTTCTGCATCTTTGGAACATCATTTAATGCCTGACTAGATCAGATCTTGGGAAGAATGTAACTAGGTTTGAAGGTTTCATCAAAATCCATAACAAGAAAAGGAGAAGGCCAAGAGGAACTTAAATGGTGAAAACTACAGTTTTGAAATTGTAGATCACGTCCACTGAAACAGCCCATATAAGCACTTCTTTACATCTCTTTCTTTTGTGAATTGTGAAATTAATTAGACATGTTCCATGTCAGAAGTCATGTAGTCATGATGGTGGAGAATGCTAATATTGAATTTTTATGCATGAAAATATAAACCCAGATACAGATACAGACACATGTGCATAACTAGCCCAAACATTTGCCTTCAAACGACAAAGATAGACAAAGAGAGTACCTGGAAGATTTGGTTTGAGATCCACAGTCAACTGAACTGCCAGCAGAGTGTCATCCTTATCTCTTGTGCATAGAACTGCCCTGGAATCCCCAACATTTCCGACAATTATATCCCGACCCTGAGAAACATGCCAATACATGCATGATCAAGATCAGTACCTCACTAAAACCAACATCAAATCAGGACAAGTCAAGGGATTATGAAGCCACCTGCTTAATTAGGGTTACTGCTGTTGTCCCACTACAAAAGCAATCAATACTTGGTTGTATCCGTAGTTCCCTGTCCATAACTTTGAAAGCTTTTAAGAATGACTCTTTCAATGTGTGAAAGATCTCAGGGTGCTTTTCTGATTCCTCACTGTCGATGGAGGCCCTGAAATCTTCATCTACAGGCACAAAGGCAGCATCATCTGAATTCAAGCTTCCAGCAGTATTAGGGCTGATCTCTTTGAGAACTTCCTCACTGTTTATGTTCACTTCCCAATTGGAGCTCAACTTGAGAGGAAGTGAATCCCTCACTCTCTTTGCAACCAAATGACCATATGGGCCATGACCATCAAAAACACCGCAGAAAATTGTACCTGTTCTTGAACCAAAGTTCTGAAGATCACAGTAAGTAGAGTTAGACAAAGAATAGTATTGCTCAAACAGGTGCAGTTAAAGTTAAAGTCACAGAAGTTTTTCAAAATCAATGAACTTGGTAACTGAATTATAAACCCTTGTATCAAGCAAACATATAGAACTAATAGATTCTGATATTTGAAGGTAAAAGGGCAGGTTTGTCGAATTTTTAAGCTAAAAATCTTAGAAAAAAGTTCCATATCACAATGAAAAGAGGAAAATCTAGCAATCAGGTACGAAAGCATAAATAAAATAAATGGGAAGAGAGGAAAGCTAACCTCCCAGACAATCATGGCATCTTGGTTGGTCCCTTTCTTGCCCTGTTGAGTAAACAAAGAAGCAACTTGAGTAGAGCCATTAAGAAAGATTCTGCCCGGAATCCGATGCAGGGCGGGGTCTTCCCGGCGGTAATCAAAAGAAGAATTCCGGGAAGTAGATTTCTTCTTAGAGGTCTTCCTGCGGCGGGCGGCACCCCAGCCAGGAGACGCCGGCGAAGGAGAGGCCATTGGGCTCCTGCTCTCGGCGGACAAGCAGGAACCCATTCTCAGGGCCCTGATTATGTTGAGTATGCACTCCAGAACAACCGAGCTGTTTCAACCCCCCTTCTCCTTTTCACCGATCCAAAAGCGCAAGACTCACTCTTTCCGATCACAATCTTGCCACCATTCCAAGATCAATCACAACCTGCAACTCAAACACGAGTACAACATGACATGAAATGAAAAGCAGATCTATATCATAAAAAGGCTAGGCCTAGGCCTACCTTGTCATTTTCCCACCCAATTCCAACAACAAAAGCTCTCTTGTAGTGATCAGTGCAAACCAGAAATTGAGGTAGGAGCTGAATCAGATTGAGATGGAATGCGAGGGAGGGAGGGAGAGAGAGAGCTGAGCTGAGCAAAGAAGGCAAAGAAGAGAGAAAGGGAGAGGAAGAAGAGGGTAATAGAGCCAAAATTAGAGGAAGAGAAATGAAAAAGGCTTTGAACGTGTTGAGAAATAATCGCAACCACCAACAAACTCGCTCGCTCTCTCAAACGACCTGACTTTCTAGAGAGAGAAACCAACACACACACACTCTGCACCTCCTCTTCTTCTTCTTCTTCTACAACAACAACAGACATATAAATGGGGTTGAATTTCGGTTATGTCCGTCTATCGCATTCACAGCCAGGAGGGGAAGGAAGGAAGGAAATATGTATACATTTGTATCTATCCATTCACAGATAATTGGCAAAGAATGGAAATACCATACTTTCATGGAAAACTCTCCTACCAATTATTTTATCTTTTCCAACACACAACCAGCATTCTCATATCTTGTCTCAATCTAATCTTCCGCTTCATCTTCTTTTTGTTTTTTGGCGGGTAAGAAATTACCGCACTTGGTCATAATGCTGCTTAATTCCATTATATTTTTTCTAATGAAAAGTGAAATTCTGGGTTCGCGTAGGGATAAAGCAGAGTGAAAATGGAGTTCTTTAAGGATAAAACTGTGGATAAAGTTTTGGATATAACATTATGCAGCTACAAATAGAAGTTGCACATTAATTATATGTGGATGTTGTTTATTTGAATTCTTAATTAGAAAGTAAATGCAGGAGAAAGATGGGTAAATGCATTGGATTCTATCTTTTCATACAATTTACATGAACAACTATGAAACACATCATCATATCCCTTCAAAATGTGAGTATCCGACTCATTTCTACGTGGCCACTCTCGTCCTACTCCCTTCGTACCCTGAATATTGATTACAGGGATGATCCTTTTTTGGCAATAATAGAATTAACCCTTTTTCTTTCTTTCATATATATATATATATATATATATATATATTGTCCGGATTAGGGATGATCTATTACGTCTTTCTGTTATAAACATGAACGGTTCATGTTTGACAGATTTCAATCCGTCTATTTGTTTTTCGAGTTTGAGAGTCTTAACGATTACTAAATTAGCTGAAATTTTGTAAAAATGATCTACACAATATTATCTAGATACTAAACGGTGGAGATGAGGAAATTCATTGATGCGGACGTCTGCAGCTGAGAAGGACCTTGTGTGTGTTGCGAGGACATGATTAATTTGTTGCAGTGCAAATTGATTTCTGAGATCTCTTTGTTTTTTGGTTAGCAATGCGCGGAGATTGAACAAGATGAATTTGTTCACATTAAAGATGAGAAATGATGCAAGTTGCATTATTTCGGAGTTAAAGATGGAACAGAAAAGGAGTCAATGTGTCTGATGGCTGTTTTGGTGACGGGTGATGATGGAGGACATGAACATCATTATCAATCTAGTGATTAATCCAAATTATAAACTTTAGTCACTCAAGATTAGTCACAATCACATCGTCATCCCGATCAACAAAAATCTCCCCTTTTCCTATGTATATATTAATCAGTCACGTTTTGCATGCAGCCATGCATTATTATTATTTCTACAAGGAAACTCTCTATTATATTTTCTTTTCTTTTCTTTTCTTTTTGGCCATATATATATATAATGTTACTTTCCATCCCATTAGAAGCAGCCGTGACAATAGAAACACAAACATATGTGCATAACACTTAGATTAAAGAATTAAATCACGCAAACAATGTGCTACGTTAAATTGTTTGTCAAGTAGAACAACTAGAATATATTCTTATTTTAGATCATGATTAACACTACTTAATTGTTGGAGTTTCATTTTCGATCAATGTATAGCTAGGTAATAACATTTGTATCTTATGTATGTGTATACAAAGCTGCGTCAGAAACGCGTTAGGTTTTTGGCCTTTCTTGCAATAATGAGAATGGCCGGATTTCAACCATTTCTATTCACATATGACACACTTTATCTATATCTACGAGTCTATGATGAAGCAAATGATCAAGTATAGTTTGTAAATTAAATCGAATTATAATAATTAAAAAAACAAATGTGACTTATGAATATAAAAACAAGGTATCTGAAGAAACTTTGTGAGAGTGTAAAGCTTGGTATTGAGTTTTAAGGATTAAAATCATTTATAATCATAGTTTTAAATAGATTTTATGTTTAGTAAAGTCTTAAAACGTGCTTATTTAAAACTTTAGTTTAAATAACCACGATTTAAAAAAATATGTTACAGGTAATTTATTTAAAACTGAGTTTTTAAACCATAATACCAAATTATGATTCCACATTTTACGGCACAGGGCTTGTCCAAGTCAATCCTGGCCCGAACGAACCGGAACAAGGACCAATATGGCACTTACTGATTACTTGTGGTGCTGCCATAAGTAGGTCTAGCTGGGGAATAGCAATTACCTAGAGCCCATTCCTCATCCTAATTCACTCTGTCAGACAGCCTCGAGCTCATCCGACTTTGCACCATGCATGTCCATCGGAATTTCCATGAAATGGTACAGTACCGGTGACTCGACTAGCAGCAAGTGTAGAATCGACCAGATTGGTCAAATTTGGCTCATCTGCTATTCCTATTCAGTCTAGGTAAATACAATGTTGGAGAAGAGAGAAGAGAACATGAGCTCTTAGAAATTGCTTAATTGAGCTAGTAGCTGATACTGTTACAATGCATGTGTCAATGTAACAGAAACTGAAAGAAAGATGTGTCTCTATATCTGAAATTGAAATCAAACTCATACTAGGAAGTAGGAAGAGGTTAAACTCAGCAGACAGTTACCAGCATATTATATAATAATTATCATACATGACTCCCACGATTGAGGTTTATTCACCTTGCCTTAACTCTGTGATTGACTCCAAGATTAGCTTATTATAACTTGTAACTTTAACCCATGACAATGTGAACCTAACCAAACCCCAATCATACAGACCATTGTCTCCTTCATTTACATATACATGTTCCATTTTCTACTGTGAAGGAACAATAAAAATTACAGGAAAGAACTATAATCCTTTGTTTTTTAAATCATACACCTTTTTCTTTTCTTTTGGGGTTGTGAATAAACTAATTTATAGATTATACACCTAAGCATGAGCTCTCACTTAAAGTATGGGACTCACCAAGAAACTCTGATCTCAGCTGCATCAAAAGCCTCCCCAGATAATTTAGGCCTTCTCCATCCCGGCCTCCACCCCAGAAAAGATCATGTGGTGAAGCTTCAACAAGAACAGAACCAGCAGTTGACAGCAACATAGAATTCAAATGTGGGTATATTGAGAACTTGCATTTTAGTGCCCTGTACATCACATCAATCTTGACACTTTCCCAATCAGATCTTACCTGCGAAGCACATACAAGATGTTAGAACCAGCTTGCAATATATCCCACCTGTCAAATATTTGAGTCAAGTCTAAAATCTATGTAAGTTATTCTGTTTGTAGTATAATATTGGAAAATTTTGGATTATCACATAAATGACCACTACGGTACATAACATGATAGGATCATTTGTCCTGATGTTGATATCAATGTAAAATCAATCAGATCTATGTAGAGCCATACCAAATTAGGGTGCCGCCTCTGCATTGACCTGCCTATTTGTGCTGCTTCTTCTGGACTTTTTGCAGTCTTGATATTTTCAGCACAATCTCGTGCCACAGGATCATCCACCCCAACAAATTTGTGAGCCTACATGTTAGTACTTCTTTTGTGAGAACTAGGACAGTTTAATAAGATGACAAGAAGATTCATGCAGAAAAAGAAAGTACCTGGTAGTAATGCTCTACACTCAACCAAGTGGAATAAGCACCATCAACATCAAGCATCTTAATTGGGTGAGGAGAGAAATTCGAGAAAGCACCATAAGGATCCCATGTTTTGTAGAAGAATATGATTCTTGAGTCATAAGGAGTGACAGTTGGATCAATTTCATATGTTTCATCAACTGATGGAATCACAGGAGTCAGATCTGGTATGGGTTGAAGAAAACCACTAACAAGCATGTCAGGTCCAACCTATCATTCAAGTTTCAGAAGCATAAAACAAAACAATCAAAATGCAGGAGAATTCTTTAGTAATTTTACATAATGACTTGTATCCGATGCCCAATTTTGCAAAAGATCCTAAGACTTTGTCCATGACATGTGAGACTAGTATAAACAAAATTCAAGGGGTTGATTTTATGAAAAAGAACCTGTATGAGTCATATATTAAGTAGATTTTTTTTATTATTATTTTTTTATTATAAAAAGTTATATCAGTGAGCTTCACATAATCACATGTTAGAGTTTCTCCTTAGTAAGGGTAAATTAAGATTAGCTTTATAGCTTGCTAAAGGTTTAGCTTATAGCCTTATAGGACCATATATCAAAACTTACAAGTATAACCACATAGCAGCATACGTTTGCCCCAGGACTACCCCACATTCAATGTACAGTTACTTAGCGAAAGAGAAAACTCTACACCTCAGTTAGCAAATTGTATAAAAGTGATTTTGAATTTAATGCAGTAGCAAATGTAGAATTATAGATCCCTAAATCTTCACCAATGTCAGTATTATGAATGTTATACATCAAACATAATCTAGAGTTCAATAATTAATTTGTAGGTTAACAGGGAAAACAAAAAACCCATTCAAGGAGGAGATGAAACATAGGATTAACACAAGATCAAAGAAAGGGAAAGGAACTTTAAGAATATACCAAAAATTGCCACCAACCTGTTCATAGCACACATCAATTAAATCCAAGGCTTGTGTCATTTCAACCATCCCAAGTTCACCTACAGGTGAAGGAGCATTTCTTCCACCAATTATCTTAGGAGCAACAAATGCAAAGACCTGCAACACATGAAATCCATTACTAAAACCAAAATTATGTGTGCCGAAAACAATGGAAAAACAAGTTTTCACCTTTTTCTCCAATATATTACTGAACTTGTACCATCATTCCTTACTCATCAGTTTTAAGCACACAAAAGATGAAGATTAACACAAATTCATAGAGACAGAAGAAGGAAGAAAGAAACCTTATGTATTACTCCGGATGAAATAGCAGATGCAGCTAGTGTCCCTCCACACTCCCACAAAACTGAAAGATATCCACGATCATGGAAGTACTCCATCACTTCTCTGGGGTTCAAGATGTCAAACTCCACGACTTCAATTCCTTTAGACGCAAGAAACTTCTGAAAGCTCCTTCTCGCACCCCTCTGTGTCACAACTATAGTAGAAACATCAGAGGTGTCCCAAAGGTTTGCTTCCTCGGGGAGATCAAGCGTCTGTGTCATCACAATCCGCATGGGCATATGGCCACCACCATGCCTTGCAGTTAACCTCGGATCTAATTAATAATAAAAGGAGCTAGACTTGAGCATTTCCAACCAGTATACTATCAACACGAGCAATCACAAACACTTACTGTCCCTGCGAGCGGTATTTCCACCTACAATGATGGCATCACTTCTACCCCGGAGTTCAAAAACTCGGTTTCTAGAAGTCTTGCTGCTAATCCACGAGGCATGTCCACTGGAAGCAGCAATCTTTCCATCAAGGGTCATAGCATACTTGAGAACAGAGAAGGGGACTCGAGAAGCAGCTCTACAGATCAAAGGAGCATTCACTACAAGGCACGACTTGCGTGCTTCCTGCTAATTTCATTTTACTGTAAGCAAGCAAAGTAAAAAGAGAGAGTGAAGGGTAAAAAGAAGAGAGTAAAAGACATAGACCTCGAAGAGCTTGGTGTTGAGGTCCTCACCGAGCACGTCAACTTGCAAGCCTTCACTTCTCAAAGCCCTTATTGCATCCCCTCTCAGATGCTGCAACGGATGCCTTAATCCAATCACCACTCTCTCAATCCCACCCTATCCAATCCAATCCAATCCACCATCACTATTCAATCCAATCCAATCATGAATTGAGACACTGAGAATGAAAGAGAACGAAGTTAAGACCTGAACGAGGGCGGAGACGGCGGAGTGGTCACCGTGGCAATCCCCGGGCTCCATGTTGAGATAAGCGGTGGCTCGGCGGGAGAGCTCCCCGGCGGCCTCGACGGCGAGGACCTCGGCGGACTTGGTGCCCTGGGCGTAGAGGAAGCCCTCGCCGGCGACTTTGCGGGAAGGAGTGGCGATGACGCAGCCGAAGTTGGGGTGGGGAGAGGTGAAGCCGGCGGATTTGTCTGCGAGAACGACGGCGCGTTGGATGAAAGAGGCATCGAGCGCGTGGGAGGATGCGGCAGTTGCATTGCAGATTAAAGAGGGAGAGGGAGTGGTGCAGTAAACTCTGAGCGCCATCCAGACTTCATGTACGGATGACTACATCAGATAACTACACTCCCCACTCTTCACTCATTTCCCACGCATCAGGCACATGATAGCCAAACACTTCAGCGCTTAACAAAAAGTCATTATTGCCCCTACCTGTCCGACTGCGTTTCAAAACAGAATTCCGATTTCAGAGCCATAGCATCACTTCCTGAATCTATGTTGTACAATGTTACTTACAAAACAACCAACATTTCTGCTCTCAACTACCGTTCTTCACAGCTACATTTTACTACTTCCCTCAAGACATCTAATTTTGGGCAACTTTTTTATGATCAGAGCTTTGGTGTTGTAGTCAGATGCATCTAGTTTCTTCCAGTTTTCTGATTATAAAGATCGGATGCAAGTTATACTTGCTTTATACATGTACTTGAATTCTGCTAACGGGGAAATTTATATAAAGGGTCAAGTAATTATACGAAAGCATCGATTATTTATAATGTAATTCCATCATCATCATCGTCATCATCATCAACATTCAACAGCCACACCAAATCTTAGTAGGTTATATAGAATATCTGTGACTTGCGTTCTCATAAATCTAGAAAAACAGATAAGTGAACAGTTTGGCAACATCAGTGGAAGCTGCATCTAGTCCTCTTCTTCTGCCTCCTCCAGCCACTTCACAAAAGGCTCCAGGGCTTTCACAAATGTTTGCCTGCACCAATTTCCACCAGATATTTGTAAGAGTTGAAACTTGCACAACAGAACACTGGTATCTGTGACATAGTAACATTGATCCAAATCATATAATTCCTAAGTTGACAACAAAGCCCTACCTGCCCTTGGGATTTGTTCCTTTGCGGAACCAATGGAGGATAGTGTCTTCTGCAAGCACATCCTGGTCATACAGAGACCTAACAATTTCAGTGAACAGCTTCATCAGCTTAGCATCCTCATAGCACTGCATCTGAACTTTGTATATCAGTTCCAGCTCAAGCTTCCCATTGGTGCAGAAGGCATTCAACAGTTCTGCCCATGTCTTCACCTGCGTTTTTAGATTGTAAACAAAGCCCATCAGGCACTAATGAACACAAAAGCTTGCAATTCTATTCAAACACAAACATATAACATATATGTTTGGATTTGGTTAAACATATATAGTTTTCTGCTTTCAGTATTTAGATTTGGTTAGACATGTTAACTCAGATCTTTGCTCCTTTTTGAGTGTTTTCAGAGCTCATAAATTACATTCAACTGCTTCATTTAGCCATTGGAAGCATTCTTTTCTCATTTACAGCTCTATTAAATTCACCGAGCATATGGATATAAGATTCAGGCATACCTGGCGAAGAGCTGCATTGGCGTTCTGTTGCTGATTCTTACCAGACCACTGCACAGCATCCATAATGACATCCCACAGGATACGCACAACCTCAACATCTGGCAATTTGGCGTCTTTAACGCGCTGCTTCACAGTTTCTATGACTTCAGAAATATCAGTTTCCTCTGTTATCTGGGTTGTCAAAGCAGATTTCATATCCTTAAGCTTCACCTCAAAAATCTTCTTTTCATTGTATTCAACCAAGGCCACTAGCCCTTCCTTGCTGAAAATTGGCATATACATACCGAAATACGAGTCAGCAATCCAATACTAATGTTTTAATCAAAACATGAAATCACTTGAAAACCCATTAATAAAATTTACATAGTACGGGGGATGCCATAAGAATTTCTTTACAAGATATATTATCAACCAATGACAAGCCAAATGTGTATCATTCCTATCGAAACTAACCAGAATGAAACATGAAGCCTCTTTAATTTATTCAAAATCAGAGATGTGAGGAAGCAGACATAGAAGAGAGATTTTCTGGCAGCCAACACTTGGCAGTGAATTGAAACACTCATGGATCAAAGCTACTTGAGATCCATCGATTCTATTGTGTCAAATGTATCAGCTATGACATTAGAAAATAAAAACGTGTTGTGTCACAAGGTGGACAAGTTAAAAAACTATTATCAGCATACATGAACTTACGTGAAATGCTCAGAGAAACACTCCTCAGTTCGCTTGGCGGCTGGGAAGAAGTCCAGAAGATTATCCTCCACTTTACCCCGTTTCAGAATCGAAATCAAATCATCGAGGCTATTGTCAATCAGATACTCCTTAAAGAACTCGGTTATAAATGATAGAACTAGCCCTTTGCCAACAAGATTATCCTTGAGCATTGGCTGGAACACAGTCTCCGGTGGAAGTCCTGATAGCTTCTGAGAGAATGCAAGTGCTGTGAAAATTGCCAGCTTCTTCCTTTCATTTTCCTCAAAAAGCTCCAATGACTGAAGGAAACGTCGCATGACATTTTCGAGATTCTTTATCAGAAATGGCCTCCGCCTCAAAATCTTTTGAATGTAGATAACAGATGGTATAATGACTTCACGTCTAGGCTCAGACTCTAGTACAGAGTAGGGGTGGCGATCCCCCTCATCAGCTTTTGTTGTTCCAGGCTGTGTACGGCCCCCGGTGAAAACAACCTACAATTGTGTATAAATAGTAAGACCTAAAGTCGCATTATTGTAATGGATAAACAGACTCAAAGCAGAAAATGATCATTCAACTGAACTGGAGCTAAATATCCACAGAAACTACCAAAGAATCATAACCAATTGGCATAAAACACCACAACAAAAAGTACCCAAGCATTAAGAGAACTTGCCTCGAAAAAGGTGTCACCGTATCTTGAGAAGTTGAGGTCTGAAGATTCAATGCTCTTGGCAATAAGTTCCTGCACAAATAAATCTTAACAGATGACCAACTGACAAAGCAAAAGGACACGGGGAACTAGATCACCGGTGCAAAGCTAAACCCTTACCAGATCACCAGCATTATCCAGATAAATCTGGACCACTGCATCCGCAAAAGCTGCAGGGTCCAGGGGCGCTGCAATATTCCGTTTGCGGGTCTTAATCCGCGTGCCACTGTACAGAAAGAAATGAAAAAAACACGGCAATAAGTCAGGGAGAACATTCAGTCACTGTATTCTAGTTAAATTTGACAAACTGTCCAGAACTTCAAATAACTATATAGCACACTCAATTCAAACTTTTATTTGATGCATAACTCATTGATGAGACTTATCATCGATATATGAAAAACAAGTAATATAGTTTAACAATTTAAGATACCCTATTGTCGCAGAGTTAAATAAAACTCAAGTCTGATTACAAATGGTAAAAAGCATATCCAAACAAACACAAAGAATGTAGCAAGACTTACCCGAGAGTGGGTCTCTCCTTCGAGCTGCACATACAAAAACAAATCCAAACTCAATAAACGTATCCAAAACATAAAAGCAGAACGAAAGAAAAGGAACACACACCAAACAGTAACACCAATGAAACACAAATGATTGAAAGAACCATCAGAGGTGAATATCATGACTATAATTCACATCCAATTTCAATTCCATACCACAAGAAACGACAAGCATAATAAATGTCCCATCTTGAGCTCAAATTGAGTTTCAAAGAATCAAAGATGTCTCCTTTCTTTAAATCAAGAAACACCCAAATCAAATTGTAAACCTGACAGAGCCAAATTACATAGGAAATAGCGAGATGAGATCAACAAATTGAACACACAACCCAACATAGGCAAAACCCATAAACAAAATCCAACCTAAACAACCAATCTTTGCCTCAAGAATCGAATTAGATAAAGAATCAGATCTGTGACATGGAATCAAAAGCAAGGACGTAGAGATCGCAAAGCAGAGGGAGAGAGAGAAAGGGTAAGACCTCATAAACCAAGACGAAGAGGGATCGGAGAGTGGAGGCGGTGAGGTAGGCTCGGCGCGTTTGAGAACCCCTTTTTGATTCGGTAGAGAGAGACAGAGAAATAAAGGGACAGAAGAATAAGGGGTTGCTGTGGTGGGTTGGACACTGATATTTATTAGAGACTTGAGAGAGGAAAAAATAAAAATTATTATTATTATTATTATTAGGTATTAACCAATAAAAAGAAAATAAATAATGAAGCCAATTACACCTTCTTCTTTTTTGGCAATCCTTTGGTTCTTTCGGCAATCAAGTCCAAATGAACAGTTTTGAGGTCTCATTTTCCAAGATTTTCCGAGATTTGGTATGTGCAATGATTTATCTCTTAAAGATGCTAAATAAGATTTTGTGTTTGGTTGTCTTAGATGTTCGATCAGATGGTTGGTTTAACTAATCATTAAAATAATCGACGAGAATGAAATAGTAATGTCGTTAGACTAATAATCTTTTCAAGTAAGACAAACACCATTTGTGACTTAGTTAGTCACGGTATAGGTGTAACATGGGTTAATGAGATTGATAGAATAAATACATTTTGTGTAGTTGAATTTTCTCATAGGTTGTCCAAGATCCAAGGTAGCCCACACATGTACAAATTCAGGAAAAATATGCTATTTCGATGACAGATATCGATAAAATGATCTTATCGGGTTTCGAGTTTGGAGACCTTGAGTATAACAAGATGACTAACAAAAGAGATACAGATGGTAAGATATTACTGATTGTTAGATCATATATTCGAGACATTTGAGTCACCCTCGGTTAGTAAAATACACGGTATGAGACGTGTAGGCTCACTTGTCCTTGATGTATGGACTGATTGTCAGTAATTGAAGAAGTCATTCATTAGCATACATGCATCGAATTGAATTGTTATTTATTTAAAGAATTGTGACGTAGTTAAGTATAATTTAAGAGGTTTGATTCTACTGAACGTAAGCTCACCCTTATAGATTCTTGTTTAGGTACGACACATATTTCAAGAAGTTTAACTGTGATGTTAGCTGATGTGTACGAGAGTAGAAAAGAGCTACGAAAGATTAGAAATGAGTTAGATCGCAAGGCCTGCGTTAGGTGCTTGGAAACCACCGACTTCGGATCCGGGGTGTGACAATAGGTGTCGAACTCTTATACCTAAGTTTGTACTAATGCTGATTGAAGTTTATCTCAATCTGTTCTTGCCATGACCCCTTTGCGAATTAGTCTTTGGGCTTGCAAAATTGTCTTTAGGTTCAGTAGTGTCGGTATGATTAAAATCATTAAAGATGAAAGAAAAAAAAAATCCACATAAAACAAATTTAATGCAAAACCTATCAAAATGAGAGCCTAAAAACAATTTTGCCAATACCACCACCAACACCGTGTCTTTTGGTGCTCCTGCTCTTTTTCACTGTCAACCAATTCCTTCAGGTAACCATGGCAAGAGCAATCACCTAAAGAGATTAAAGTTGGTTCCCCTGCGTCTGGCATGAGACTATTCCAGCTAACAAATTCAATTTCTTTTCTTTAGCTAGCATAAATTTGGATTGATACTATTATCCCACATTCAATCTGACAAACCAGAGCAATTATCACCCAAATTGCAGGAAATATAAATCAACCCTGCCCTAATACTAGATAAAGTATCAGTGATCACTAAGCATTCAAGAACACATAGATGGAAGAACCAAATTCGGTGAAGGAAGATATTCTATGATTCTACCCTGCCTAAACTACCAGGACTCAGGGCTGGCCCTCAAGATGAATCATTGTAAAAGCGTGGAAGAGTTGGAGTCTCTTCTTACATGTTAACATAGAGTGATCGATGGTGCTCCTCCTCTGGTACGTTAACATAAGGCAACTAAGGGTGCTCTTTGTTAACATAGAGAAATCAATAGAAACAAAGAGGCATTTGGCAACAGATCTGAGTCATTCTCTTCAGTAGCTTAATGAAATTACCACTGCAGGAAGCATGGCTAGCCAGAATAATGGAACAGCATATAACTTTGATACAGGAGATTATGAAATTTGCTGGCATTACCAACCAGACTCGATACAGCAGTGGTAATAATAACCCAGCACTATGAAGATTCTGTTCTCTTTTTCTTCATTAGAGCATACCAACATGAATTTAGCTTAATAAGTTCCGAGTACTAAAGACTTGCTAATCGAACAAGAAATTCAAAGCAGCACATGATTTACAAACAGTTAGAAGTTTTACCACGATGCACATCCAAATCATGTTTCATCGGATAACCTATTCTCTTCATAAACACAAAGAAGAATGATAAGAGAGATCATTTGCTACAACCGGTCTAAAGCTATCACTGAATCAAATCCCAATAAAGTGGGCAGCTCTAACTATTGACCTAATTGACCAGTCTTGACAGAAGCAGCTGACATAGCAAGAAGGAATTAGGGATAGGAGTAATGACACCTGATTAGTACAAGGAAAGAACCAGATTCTAGTAAAGCAGCAGTTGTCAACATAATCAAAATGAAATCCTGAAATATGAAATTCACGTTACAAAAGAGTCGAGTGCTGGTACAAAATTGGGAATGATGCCCAAGTAGCTAATGGGGTTTCACTTCACCGGAGTGAGGCTCCGGGAGTGTTTCTTGTTGTTGTTGATGCTCGTCGGTGTTGTTGATAAGTTTGTCCATGTCTGTGATCCTGGTCCGGACCACATTCGCAACCAAAACTAACAAAAAGGAGACGGAAAATTAGGATATGAAAGAGGAGGAGGATAGAGTAGTTGATAGAAGTACTACCAGCGGCGGTGCCGAGGGTCCAGACCCACAGGATCTTCAAACCGGGAGGCTTGTCTCTCCACATTGCTGCTGCTTATGCTTCCAACCTAAACCGACCAGTTTATTATTGCATTCCAACAACAAAAATAAAAATAAAAAACTGATTGGGTCGTCTGGCCACAGCGAGCTGGGCGGAGATGGTATGGGCCTAGGCGGATTTCAAGTTCGTGGGCTCTTTCTCTCTCTCAATATTCTTGATTTTGGTAAAATGGTTGCTGGACAAGTATTCTTGATCTGGTTTCCGATTCAGATTGATTAAAAAAGCTGCAACCAATGTTGGCGTGCGTACATGTGAGTGATGGGGATGCCAATGTTGACTCGTAATAATAATACTGGGACCCTAGTATCCACTGATTCCACTCCACCCTGCTATCCTTCAACATGTTTCATACTTTCTTCGCATTATAAGAAAACTTCAGGTTGGTTGGTGGCTTGATTGGTAGGCTCTGCTAAGTTTCACGGTTTCACCCCATGCGTTTTCTTACCAAATACATTATGACCGGCCATTATAAATTTATAGATAAAATACTGTAGAGTCCTTTTTGTTTGAAGTCAACATCTGTTTTTAAATATGAATAGTCTTTTAAGTCATGATTTTTCATCCAAATAGTCATTCCGTCCATATCAACAATTTAACAGAGAAAATTGACGGAATAACCATTTGGATGAAAATTTGTGACTTTAATAACCATTCAGATTAAAATAAAAACACAAAAACTAAACAGATGTCGACTTTAAACCAGAAAAACTAAACAAATTTCGTCCACGTCAGCAATTTTACGGAGAAAATTGACGGAATGACTATTTGGATGAAAAATCGTGATTTTAATCAAGGATTAAAATCTCTGCGATATATCCTCCGATATCTCCCTTTTTCGAAGGACCGATATATCTTTAGGGGTCAATATCTTATCTTCCACCGTATCTACGATATTTCCCCGATATTTAGGAAATATCATCAAATATCACCGATATTTAGGAAATATCTCCGACATTTATGATATTTTCGATATATCACTGACATATTAAAAAAATATCTGTAAAAAATTGAAATGTTATCCGGAAGAGAAGTAATTAATTCCCTCGAGGTGTATCCCAATGACGAGTGGTGGTCTCGACTTGAAACTGCAATTGCCAATGGAATCAACGTACAAAGGGTATTATCTGAAGAAGTTGTTGGAAACCCAAAAGATAATTTAGACAGTGATGATGCATGGGGCGACATAGCAACTCCGGATAGTTGAGATGATGATGAAGATGGTGGAAGCGGAAAAGGTGGTGGAAATACTGGCACCGGGTTTGTACATGGACAATCTTCTACAATTGGTGGATTGAACAATTTTTCATCTGAAGAAAATTACGATCATGCCTCCCATGATCATGGCTATAGAAGTATTAGGTATGGAGCGCAAGAGGATACCATGTATGGGAGGAGGACTAGAGGTCCAAATGATGATCAAGATGTTGTTTCAGTTGCGCTAAGTTTTGATTCTATCAGTTTAGGTAGTGGGACTGGAACCTCAAATGAATCCCAATAAGGCAACAATCAATATGGCTATAATGTTTATGGCTATAATCAATGCACGGAAGTCAGTGATCAGTCATCCAGTTTTCATCATCCTTACTATCCTTTTATAGGGGAAACAGTTGGCAGCTCCAAAGACATATATGATTATCATATTCAACACTACAATTTGTACCATATGAGTCATATGTCTTGGTCTGATTATTGTACTTTTGTGGATCAGCGTGTGTCTTATGACTCTTATCAACAACCTAGATTCTCATTCTGGGTGTAGATGAAGTTGATATTTGTAATATTTATATATAAATCTAATAAATTAAATATTTCAGAAAAAAAATTCTTCCCAAAATACCGATATTTTTTTCCCGGGTTTCCCCGATATATCCGAAATCTCCCTTTTTCAACGGACCGATATATCTACCGATACCGATATTTTAATCCTTGATTTTAATGACCATTCAGATTAAAATAAAAATACAAAAACTAAACAGATATCGACTTTAAACTAGAAAGACTAAACAAATCATTAAAGATAAAAACAACCAACATTGTCCAGACTTAAAAGATTTAAGTTTGAAAAACAACAAGTACACTACTGCATGCCTACCTCCATGGCCGCCTGGTCAACATTGTCCAACGCAATTACAATAAACATTAACTACAGTCTGCGAGAGAGAACAAGATGAAGAGCTAGCCAGCATATCTACGTACTTTGACCCAGCAAACCTGACTAAACGGAGCATCACAGACGTTGATCCACATTCACCTCTTGCTTCCATATGTTTTTAACTCTTGCACTAGTAAACCATCATTTACAGTTCCATTGAATGTGGATTATTAGACTTGTTAAATAATGACATTAGCAAATGAACATTCACAATCACAATATTATGAAAACGGTTACAGAAGAACAAAGAGTTTTAACAAACAACCACCGTTTCATTTTCATTCATACGTGATAAGAATCATACTATTATTATTGTGCTTGACCAATATTATAAAATGTGTATGTCTAAAAATATATCCCATTGCTACTTGTAAGTTATTAAGAGAAAATTATTATTCTTATCTTACTAAAATGTGGAAATTCTTATATGCACGACGTGTATTTACACGACACAATCTTAACCGTTTATAACAATTCATATGTTTGACCACCATATTTCTATATTATTTCTTCTAATCCTGACCATCCATATATGTATGTGAAGATATACGCCGTGTACTAAAGATACTCTCACTAAAATGTGGTGTATAAAAGAAGCGGTTGTGAGTTTTGACTATCGGATCTATATATATATATACGGACGGACGCGGACGCAGACGCAGACGCAGACGGAGACGGAGACTTCTATATAATTGAGTTTGTCGAGATAATCCAATGAGCTTCACCGCAACAACAAGTGGTCTCCTTAACACGGCTACCAGAGCCACTCTCTTCCCTCTTCTTTCCCAAATCTCATCTTCCTCGTCTTTTCTCTTCTTCTTATTCAACCTTTGCGTCTCGTCGTCCTCTCTCACTGTCAAAGCCTTTCCCTTCTCTCCTTCCGGCGAGGCCATCTCCATCTTTACGCATCTCCACCATGGCCGACGCCCCCGATGCCGGCATGGACGCCGTCCAGCGACGCCTCATGTTCGAGGACGAGTAAGTTCCCACCTTTGCCCCTGCCCTATTCACGTTTTTACCATCATTCCCGTTCCTCAAATTTGTAAGGAGGACCACCGGTACGACGTCATGTAAAGATTCGTACACGGGAGATCGATCCAGCTTTCTACTTTAATGCGTGTTATAGTTCTTGGTTCTGGTTCTAGTGATTTAATCTCGAATCTTGTGCAGATGTATTCTGGTGGATGAGAATGATCGTGTTGTTGGACATGACACGAAGTACAATTGTAAGTAGCTCTTCTTTGTCGTAAATACTTGTACTTGATGCAACTATCATCTTCTGTCTCAAATTTTGGTGCTTTTTTAAATTTGCCCACCGCAGGTCACTTGATGGAAAAGATTGAAGCTGAAAATCTGCTCCACAGAGCTTTCAGTGTCTTTCTATTCAACTCCAAGAACGAGTTGCTTCTTCAGGTGCTTTTCCTTTTCTTATGTCATGTTACTTGAAACCATATCTGCTCAAAATATTGTTAGATACTGGGGAACTTATTATGGTTGTTCAGAGGTTACTTTACTTGGGCAAGATAATTACGTTATCATTGTTATGAAGGCTGGCAGTATTGAAATCCGGTTAGAAACTGTAGGGGTTGTGGTTTTTGACATTGAAACCGGAGACCACTGGGATTGATCATTTGGTAACATCTTGAAACATAATGTTTGCTGCATCTTCATATGTTCCTCGGATTTAACTTGTAACTCATGTAAAAGTGGTATTAGCATCATCATGAGTAGATGCGTGTAGAAGATTATATATCATAAGCATTTCCTTTGGCTTCTATTTCTACTTACAGCTTGGTTGTTGGGTGTATGATTTTGTTTGAAATCTGTCAAAGTGGTATTAGCATCATCATGAGTAGATGTGTGTAGAAGATTATATATCATAAGCATTTCCTTTGGCTTCTATTTATACTTACAGCTTGGTTGTTGGGTGTATGCGTTTTTGGTTGGCATCGGTAGAATACAATGAGTAATAAGCTAATAAATGCGTTTTTGGTTGGCATCGGTAGAATACAATGAGTAATAAGCTAATAAATGCGTCTTCTTTTGCAGCAACGTTCTGCGACAAAGGTAACATTCCCTCTTGTGTGGACAAACACCTGTTGCAGCCATCCACTATACCGTGAATCTGAGCTTATTGATGAGGAGTGCCTTGGTATTTTCACTTCTCTATGTACCTTAACTTATTTGGAGAACCAGTTTTAGTTGCCTTGAAGTTACATGTCTGATTTTTTGTCCCTCAATTCTCTCCTTCAGGAGTAAGAAATGCTGCTCAAAGGAAGCTTTTGGATGAACTTGGTATCCCTGCTGAAGATGTGCCTGTTGATCAGTTTATTCCTTTGGGCCGCATGTTGTACAAGGCACCTTCTGACGGAAAGTGGGGAGAACATGAACGTAATATTCCAACTTGGTTTACACTACCTTATGTTGCTTAGAATACTCAACTCATAAGAGGGAGTTTGTTTCAAAATTGTTAAGCTGACTCGACCTTATGTTTTATCTTTGTCATTTGCAGTTGATTACCTGCTCTTCACTGTGCGAGATGTGAGTGTGCATCCCAACCCTGATGAAGTTGCGGACATCAAGTACGTAAACCAAGAGGAGTTGAAGGAGCTGCTGAGGAAGGCAGATGCCGGAGAGGAAGGTCTGAAGCTGTCCCCCTGGTTCAGGCTAGTTGTGGACAATTTCCTCTTCAAGTGGTGGGATCATGTAGAGAAACGCACCATCAAGGAAGCCGCGGACATGAAAACCATCCACAGGTTGACTTGAATCAGATCAATTCAAGTCTGTGGAACTGGGAAAGTTTGATTATGGTGTTGCTATTTATCATTGCTAGTGGCTTTGGCCTTTATTCCAATAAATTTGGACTCAAAGCGTCCTGAGAAAAAGAAAACAAAGCAAGTATAGGCAGGCATTTTGTTGTTGCCGGTGTTTGTTGGTTCTGTTGTTCAACATAAAAAGGTGTCTGTATGTAGAACTCAACTGTGATGAATCAATAAAGGTCTTCATTTTGTAGAAACCTGCAGATTCATTTCCTCTGTAGCTGATATGGTAGTAGTGAGAGAAGCATTACATCATTGAATGACGCTAATGAGAAGCATTATGAATCAATCCCCACTTGCAAATTTCACATCACAATCTGCATCAGGCTATAGCTATATGATACAAACCAAATACCATTTTCTACTCTCTTATCAATCGCGTGAACGTGAACAACAGAATCCATTCACATTTCAGATTCACCTTTACGCCGTCCACTTATTATTTTATAAATGTTCCAACAAAACCAGTATAATTATTTGACAAACTCCACATCTATTTCTGTTTTCTCTAAACTCTGTTCTTCTTTCAACTCTCATACAAGCGGACTCTGTTCTATTATTCGATTTAAATCTACCCGCAAATTGAGCTCAACTGAGTAAATAATTTATCTATTCAGATTGTATAATGTAATTATATGAAAATATGAAAGAAAACTTACCACTGTGGGTAAATTTAGTAGAAAAGAGTGTAAAATAATGGAAAAGAGACAGAGAGCAAGAATTGAAAAAAGAAAGGTGCCACGCGCTTTACAGGTGAACAGAGATTCTAACCTCAAACTTGACCTTTCCTTCCTATGTTAAATAATGAGAGAGAGACTCCGATTCATCAGAACTCATATCTCATATCTCTCTGTATCTATCTCTCTTCCACTGCTCTGTTCTGGTGTCCTGCTGCTCTGTTCAAGTAAACACTTTGCAGCTGATTTACTTCTGTTAATCTTCTTCATTTTCCGATTTGCTTGCTTTGATTGCTCACAAGATTAGGATACAGTTTTGGGTTACAATATGGTTGTTCATAAAGTTTCAACCTTTGTTGCTTTTGCATCGTTGGGTGTATTGTTTGGATTTTGTGGATACAAGTTACTGTGATTGATGAATAAATACACACTTTGGTTGGTTTGAATCTTATGTGCTTCTCTTCTGATCAGATTGCTAGTTCCGAATCTGTTGACCATAAAGATCCAATCTTGCCTTGCGTCTGTTACTAACTTGATGGGTGATCTTTTTGGTTTCGATATATGTGATCACATATTGATTCTCCTAATCAGTTTGTGTGTCTGCGTGTGTGTATCTGGAATTGTCCTAAAAGGGGACTGAGATTTTTCATAGCCTATCCAATTGAATTTTCTGTAGTTTGATTCTTGGGACGAATCTGGAAATGTAGGGAACATATATATTATAAGGTCAGGTGGAAGGCGCAGTAATCATAGGATGTGTATGTAACATGTTTGTGCGGTAACAGACTAACAGACATGAGCTTAGTATAGAATGAAAGATTGTTATGTACTTTAAGTTTGATTGAATTGTTCAGTGACTATTGTGAAATCCCAAGATAAAACCTTCTGTTTTAGTTAGTTTTCTTGTTTCATTATCTAGCATTTCTTAGCAGCATTTCGTATCTTGCTTAATTCAATGAAGATTATTGTTGTCTGTGATTGCTTATATTTATCAAAGAACTAAAAAATTTATAAAACAGACAGGCCATTATGGTATTTAGCCTTGTGCATGAAAAACTAAAACTGTATTTGATGGTGCTGAAATTTAAAGCCATATTTTAATCTAGAAACCACATTACTGTTTCTGACAAATACTGTGATGTATTCTTATCCTGAAGGTGCTTGGGGACAAATGGCCTTGGTTACAACTGCTGAAGTCTGCGATGCACACTCGTCACTCATTGTAAGTGGTGAGCTTCGGGTGCTTGAGCCGATCTTCCAGATATATGGGCGGCGACAGGTCTTCTCTGGACAAGTAGTTACCCTGAAGGTATTTGAAGACAATGTTCTGGTTCGTGGGTTTCTTGAGGAGAAAGGCAATGGCAGAGTTCTTGTTGTGGACGGGGGTGGAAGCAAGCGGTGTGCAATATTAGGTGGCAACCCTGTAGTTCAAGCTCAGAATAATGGCTGGGCTGGTATAGTGGTCAATGGCTGCATAAGAGATGTTGATGAGATTAATGGCTGTGACATTGGGGTGAGAGCTCTGGCTTCTCATCCAATGAAAGCCAACAAGAAGGGAACAGGAGAGAAGCAAGTACCAATAACCATTGCTGGGACAAGGATCAATGATGGGGAATGGCTTTATGCAGACACCGATGGAATTCTAATTTCTCATACTGAGCTATCTGTGTGATCCTCAACACCCTTTGGAACTGTTTTTGGAATTGATCGTCTCCCTTGGAAAACAAGCAAGTCCCTGCAGCATAAAGCTTTTCAGGTCTGGATGTATGTTTTTTCTGTAGTTGCTCTACTATTGTAACTTGGTTGTATTGCTGGTCTTAATTGCGATAAACTTTCCTGTATTCAGTAACTTGTTTTTACCATTTTAAATCAGCTGAAATTATATCTTCTATCTGCGAGTCTTATTGTACTCTACATCTCTGTCAATGACAATGTTTCCTCAACATATAGACCAACAGAGATTTATTACACCTTGGATCAGTAAGAAATTGCTAAAAATCTAAGGACATATCATGGGATCATGATCTTCGCCTAACAGAAAACTTAATCTACGAGCCTTGCACATATATGCGATCACAGCTCCTAAGTATGTAATACTGATTCCGAGTCTCCAACATCTTCTTCTGTAGCTACTGTACTATCATCATCTCTAGTACTCATACTGATCGTTGATGGTGCAGATGAGGTGCCAACAGTCTCACTTGGCATGTCTGTTTGCATATAGATTGCCTTCCTTTTTGTTCTGCTCCGCCGCCACTTACTCAACAATTCTGATATATCCTCATTTTGGTCAAAATCATCTTTACTCGTCGTTGTGGCCGGTTTAGGCGCTCGAAGGGGTCTTTGCCGTGGTACTTCTGTACTCGCCCCTCTATCACTTTGGACATGATCACTTGTTGATCCGTAACGAATAGCATGATTAGCAACATTCACCACAGTTGTGATCATTTTCACTGGTGACAAGAGTGGTCTACAACATGTTACATACGTTATTAGGAACATAACGTAAAAATAGAAAGACGCCCAGACGTAGAGCGTCCATCTCCAACCGTGCACCAATTGCCTTGTCCAAGGCAGCTGTGAATTCAGAACGATGTCAGCCTCAAATAACTGCGGAAGATATGAGGTACCGGCTCTTGGACTTAATGTTACTCTTATTGCTCGGGTTCTTGGATAAGTCACTTCCTTGTGCCTCAGTATTTGTACTGTTAGTTTCTGCGTCTCTCCAGAAATGCCTAGTATCAGAGGTACGCCCATAAGAAATGTTCTTGTGAGTCGAATTGGGAGGCTTCTAAATCGTAGCATACATGGCCGGCTCGACTTTGCAATCACACCACCATCAGCTGATAATACTTCTGCAGTCATCTGATTCAATAATAGACAATGTTAATCAATAAATGAATTGATAGCACAACATTTTTGGTCCATCTGCTAACATGCAGAAATTTAGCTTATCGAATAAATTGCGAAAGACAGTTAAACATAGACTAATTTAGCTTTGCAAACACAGATTTCTTCAAGTTGAACATGACAGTGGGCTTATGTTCATACCTGAAACACACCAATGGCCCTATTAAAATCAGATTCCGGCATCAAAAGCTCGAGAGAGTATAAGTATGTCCAACAGGAACCCCAAGAGGCATACGCTTGTTGCGGCTAATAGTCTTGAAGTAGTTAATACCACTCCCAGCAGCTAATCCCTGAAGTGATCCTGATCCTCCAAACACAAACACCGCCTTGGGATTAGCTTGCGTGCAATCAAAGTGCAACATCTCCCTAACAACCACAGGCTCCTCCAGCCAGTGCCGCACTGCAGCAACTCCAACAATTGTGGCCAGAATCAAAAGCATGAACATGATCATGCAGACATAGGCGGCCCCGAGAACACCGAAGCCGAGCTTCTTGAAGAGGACGACTGCGCCGTGTGTGATGGTGGAGGGGGCATTTTGGACGGCGGACTCGACGGTGACCTTGGCCTTCTCGGCTTGGTGGTACGACTCGTAGGCGAAAGAGAAGAGGGATATTACGGGGCGAAACAGAATCATTATGGAGTTGTAAATCAAATCAGCTTGTAAAGAGACTAGTTTTGGGAACCACTCTGAGGGCTTTGGTATCAGATACTCGTCTTCGAACTCGTCTTCCTCATCATCATCGTAAGTATAAGTTGGTGTTTCCATAATTAGCTAGTGAGATTACTGTGAGAGATAGAAAGAGAGGTAGCTAGCTAGAGATACAGTCATGGAGATGGGAGTGATAGAGAGTATGAAAGTCGAGAGAGCGACAGGTGTGTAATGTGCATGAATGGAAGACATGAAACGTGGTGGTACTCTTGTCTTACCGCTTGACATCTGCTGTCAAACAGGTCTGGTCATTTCGTACGAGGAATATGAGCTTTTGATTTTGTTTACTTGGGCTCCTCACCCTTTTTGTTCAGATCTTTGCCTCTTTGGGCTTTCATAAAACAATCTCGTCCCCAGAAAAAGATTGGACCAAAACTCTCTCGTTCTATACGAGGGCTGAAGTCATCTATCAGAAACAACTGGAATGGATAAGCAGGAATCGGCGTGGGAATGATTCTTAAACCTATATCGCCCATTGGTTATCAAGTTAATGGTTATTCAAGAACTGGATACTAGCAATGAGGTGGGATCTACATCCATTTCAATTACACAGCATGAATATACATACCTCGTAATCATTCTCTCACATTACAAGTCAAAAAATGTGCTTGTAATGTCGTGAGATTTCGAAAGAATCGGGAAGATAGTGTATGTTTCTAAGCAACTCGTAAGCATGTACGTGGTCCTAATTTTAGAATCATTCGAGACGCTATTTCTTAAAAGAGGGAACAACATAACGTGCTACGCAACTGTCTCCTAGAACTCATCACAACAGGGAGAGACTTGCAAGTGCATTTAAGTTCGGAAGCAGGATCAAACTATATATGCATTTAAACTCGATTTTTCTGATAATAATTATCTCGATTTAATTTGTAAAATTCAATTGTGTGTGTGTATATATACGGTATTTCTCAGCTCCACCTTCTAGTATCTAGATAATATTGTGTAGATCATCTCTGTAAAATTTCAGCTAATTTGGTAATCGTTAAGACCCTCAAAATTGCATATTTCTGTTATAAACGTGAACGGTTCATATTTGACATAATTCAATCCGTCCATTTGTTTTTGAGTTTGAGGGCCTTAACGATTATTACCAAATTGGCTGAAATTTTGCAGAGATGATCTACACAATATTATCTAGATGTTAGACCGTGGAGATGAGGAAATTTGATCGAAAAGTGGTGCAAAAATGGAAATCCGCACCAAAACTATTGGTGCGGACGTCCGAAGCTGAGAATGGCTGTGTATGTATATACATACATAAACGATAGATTTAGATAATTAAGAAAAGACTTAAATGTGTGCATTATCTTTCCACGAGAAATGCACGAATCATTTTAATTAGCAAATATGCTTATAGATAGCTAAGAAGTAAATGTTTTTGGAGTGAGGTTAGCAATGAATAACATTCCAAATTATGAGAAAATCCCATTACAAAAATTGCTAGTTCCTTTGACTAATACATTTTTGAATTGAAACCAAATATGGTTAGCGGTTGAGCACATATATAGTTTCCCTCATAAATAGATACAGCAATAAAGCCAATACTAAATAAACAAAATTGAAGACTCTGGACTTAAATTTCAACACTCCAAAGGAAGAAATAATAGATTTCTCTGGTTTTGTACAAATTAATTAGATAAAAGAGTTGAGATTTAGTGATTTATCTGGTTTTGTTACGGGGCATATATTGCGGAACTGTATGATTGCCGAGTGTCCCTTCTAACTGCTTATTGTTTAGGATGACACAAAACAAAACCTCCCACTCAACATTTGCGGCTAGCCAAGAACACTCTAACAGTCGCTCTCTAGCTACTCTCAAGTCCCTAAACCAAATTATGACACGTACTAATCCCTCTCAAATAATTAGTTCCCAATCTATCGAAATATAGAAATTTCTCAAAACATTGTACGCATTTTATGAATTTATTAATATTTAGTACGATGATCGGAAAAAATATATCAAATCGGAAACGTCAGCGTTGGATCCGATGTTTCAGAATTATTGTTGTAAAAATCAGGAGGTGTGCTTACTGTAAAGGGATTAAGAGTGATGATGAGATAAGGGGGGAGTCTGAGAGAACTTGAAGAAAACAAAAATCTTTTGATGTGGATATGTAATGGTAAATGTATTTTCTTCAAAAATGAAATGGGAGTAAGTAGTGGTTTGAAAGCAAACAAAGTTCATCTCTATCACAAATTCACCACCGTAGAGAGGTGTCTGTGGGTGGGTCCCACTGAGATATCTCTCTCTTCTATTTATTCTCGTGTTTTCAAGGAGGAGGAACATTGTACGCACACTGTCTCCTCTTCTTCTCTCCCCTCTCTCTCTCTCTCTCTCTCTCTCTCTCTGTTTCTCTGTGAAAATCAATACGCTTGTTCTTGGGAAACCTCTGAAAATACAAAAGTTTCATTCTTTTGTTGTATTTCTTCATTGTAATCTCTATACCAGGTAAGATATTGGAACCTGAAACAGCTGTTGATCTTCAATATCCTTGCATTCATTTCTTGTATCAAACCAACGAAAAGGTTTCAGCTCCATCATTACTGAAAAACAAGGAGCTGAGACCAAAGACTCCTTGACACTCTACCCTCATATTCATTCATTCATTCATATTCACATTCATACGATATGGGATTTGTGAGAAGAATGGAGCAAGCAAACAATGACAAAGCCAAATATGGCGGTGGTGGTAGCGTTAGCATTGCCGAGAGAAGGGCAGCCAAGTGTGGATTCAATGCCGAGAGGATCAATACACCCAGTTTCAGGAAGAACACCGCCATCCCTTTGCCGTCGCCGGCGCCGGGGGACAGGTCTCCTGGCCACCTCACTATCCCTCCGGGAATCAGCCCCACCGCTCTGCTCGACTCCCCCATGATGCTCCCCAATTCTCAGGTTTGGAAATTTTCATTTTTATGATTACGGTCTGTTTTCTTCGGTAAAAAATGGCTTGATGAACGAAACATAACTAGATGTATATATTTTGGTTCTTCTGTCTGTTGGATTCTTATGTAAACTTGTATCTTGCTCTTGGTCTTGTTGAGAATTGTTAACGAGATCAAGTAGTGCCGAAAGAAAAGAAACGGAGTCAGTCTTCAAGATGATAATGTGAACTCTGAGCTGCTAGTCTGCTACCAATACAAATGCTAGCTACATCGGTTTATATAGATATGGTTTTTTTTTTTTTTTTGCACTGAGGTCTTCTTTGCTCGTTTCTTTGTGAGTGTGATATAGTTTTAATCTGTATTTAGCTTTCAACTCCGTGTTTTTAAGTTTATGTGGTGTGATTGCAATATCACACTATGCTCAAGAATCTTTTCATTTTTACCTTAAGTAGATTAATCGGTTTTTTAACATATGAATTTAAAAGCACATATAAAAGAGCGATGGATGAGCACTAGAATCTTTAAATTCAGCAGATAGATTTATCTATGAAGATGCAATGCAACGAATTCCAATTTCCACATTGCATTCCACGTAAGTGCAGGCAGCTGAGCTAAAACACAGTAACAACAACCAAAATGAACACTGTGGATGGTGATATAGTTACAGTATAGTGACCAGGGCATAGTTGTATTGTTTTATGTGGGGGATGGAAGATGTAAATTATTGAATGCTTCAAGTGCTGTATGATATGTGATCTCTAACTCATTAGTTGTTCTTCCAGGCACTGCCATCTCCTACTACCGGAACTTTTCCTATGCTTCCTCCTAACGGTGACAGTTCAATGGTGAAATCTGCAACTAATGAAGATGTCCATAGGACGAGTGCTTTTAATTCATCCTTCATGCTTAAGAATCAAGGTGATCCCAAGTATCTGCCAGGTTATTCTGGTTTTGAGAATCAGGTAATGGGTCTTTTCTTTTTTCTTTAGTATCAATAGGGAATTTACGACAACATGCCTTCACTTTGAAACTAAGTAGGATTAAACTCTTACAAAATATGTCTTCTACGAAAGGGGATGTTATTATTTTACTCACTGGTGAACATAACTAGACGATGATCATTACCGATTGCAACCAAGGAAAGTCCATAAAACAAATTTTTGTAATTTATAATACATGAATACTATGATAGTGGCAGTGGCTGACATGAATGAATAATTTTGAGCAATTTACAGACGGCATTACCATCTAAGTTTAGGCCTTCAGCTGATGCTGCCATAATGTTTAACACATACCAGGAGTCAAATATTCTCTTTGATGAAGCTGACCGTTTAATGGTAGAAAAAAATGTCGTGCTCCTTTAGATTTGGCAGAAAACAGTAACAACTACATGCACACCATCTAATTAGATATTTGATAAAATTATTCTCAGTAGAATGTGACGGTTTTTCCAATGGATTTTTTTCTCAGGGATCGAATGTTGACTATGAAGCTCTTGTGTTGGAGCAACAGCCAATGGATTTTGAGTTCCCGAAGGAATTCCCTGAAGAACTGAATGCAAAGAACTATGATGTTGATCCATCTAATTATAAGAACTTGAACAGTGTCATAATGATTGAGAACTGTGTTGACTTGCAAATGCCTCATTCCAGCATAGCTAGTAATCATAATTCTCTTCCAAAAGAAATTATTCATGGGGAGGATGTTGAAATGCATCAACTTTTGGAAGGAGAACATAAAGGGTATCCATCTCTGGGAATGGCAAGGAATTCAGAGGATGGATACAATTGGAGGAAGTATGGTCAGAAACAAGTTAAAGGTAGTGAATATCCAAGGAGCTACTATAAGTGCACACATCCAAATTGTCTGGTGAAGAAAAAGGTGGAACGATCCTTTGATGGTCAAATAACAGAAATCATTTACAAGGGAGCTCCTCATAACCATGCACAACCTCAGCCTAATCGACGAGCTGCAGCATCACTTGGACCAGCATTTTCATTTGATGAGATGTCAGAGATGGCTGAGGGCAATAGAACCTCTGTCAAAGTTGACCGTGATTCAGTTTGGGCAAAAATTCAGTCTGGTGAGGACATTAAGAGTGGTTATGATGGGAAGACTGATGGTCTGGAAAGGACATCCTCAACATCCGTTGTTACTGATCTTTCTGATCCATTTTCGGCCACTCAAGGAAAATCCCTGGCTATCTTTGAATCTGCTGAAACTCCGGAGTTTTCATCCGCACTTGCTAGTGTTGATGAAGATGACCAGGCCGCCCAACGAGGCATATCACTTGGAGATGATGCAGATAATGAAGAATCTGAGTCAAAAAGAAGGTACGTAGTTTATCTTCTAGATGTCTATTTCTAAACCAAATCAACTTGGAGTAAAAAATTATCTCATGTATTGGCTTTACATTTCAGGAAGAAAGATAGCTGCATCATTGAAACAAGTATAGCTACCAGGGCTGTCCGTGAACCAAGAGTGGTTGTCCAAATTGAGAGTGAAATTGACATACTTGATGATGGCTACCGTTGGCGGAAGTATGGACAAAAGGTTGTCAAAGGAAATCCAAACCCCAGGTATGCTATTACTGATTAGTTCTTCGTTTGGTGGAATGATTAGTAATACTTCATGGCCTTTGAATGGTTTTGGTCGGACAGCTAGGGTGGGTTCTGTATATGTACATGCTTGTTTTAGTTTCCAGTAGCCAAAGATGATTAAGTTGACCATGATCTTATGAAAAAACTTCATAACATTTTGGGATTGTTTTCTAATTTGAGGTATAGTAGTTACTGTTTGGTATATATAACAAAGAGTAGCACATATGAAAAACAGCAAGTTCCAGCAAACAGTAGACAGCAGTTGGTTTCACTTTATCTAAAAGATGTACAGATGATTGTTTAATGGTGGTAAGATTTGGAGCAATTGGAACTACAAATCTTATGATGTAAGTAATTAATCTTTCTACTTATTCTCTGTCCTGTAGGAGCTACTACAAATGTACTAGTGCTGGGTGCTTAGTAAGGAAGCATGTCGAAAGGGCCTCCCATGATTTGAAATACGTTATTACTACATACGAGGGAAAACACAACCATGAAGTGCCTGCAGCCAGAAACAGTAACCATATAAACTCAAGTAGTGCCCATGGACATACACCTGCTGCCAATGCTCAGCCACTGGCGTTATCCAGAAACACCAACATTCCAAAGCCTGAGACACAAGTACAAGATTTTGCGCCTCATTTTGATAGAAAACTGGAGTTTCATGATGAATACCTGCGCCCTACTTATCTTGGGAATTTCAACAATGACCTGAAATTCGGAGCTTCCTCCATTTACCAGATGAAGTTCCCACCCCTTCAGAATGCAATGCCATATGGCTCTTATGGTCTAAATGCTAGTCATCACAATGTAGCTCACCAGGCTGGTTCTGTTGTCCCGGACTTCTCCATGTCGCTGCCCTTGAATCTTCCCCCAACCAGAAATCTCGGTCTCACAGGTTATGATTTCAATAATGGGAAGTCAGTGTGTCCAGTGCAGCCTTATTACTCAGGACAGCAGCTGCAGGAGAATGATTTAAGGTTCCTGAAGCCAAAACAAGAGCAGACGGATGAGAACCTTTATGATGCCTGCCTCCCCATCATTGACCAGGGAACTGCATCACCAAACTCATCGCTATTCTTTCACAGAATCATGGGAGGCTATTCATCTTAATAATTTTTTTTTTTTTGGTTCTTCTTCAGAATCAGTTCAGACTCTGCTAGCCCTAGCTAGTGCTCAAGGTTTTATTTTCTGCAGTTTCACTACTTTCATAGACTAGTAGCTTCTTTCTTGTTTTCCATTCATCCCTGAGAAAACCCTACAGTTCACCGTTTCTTCATCAAAATTTATCAACAGAACAACTTTTGCTCCTCTCTGTTTGATCTATTTCTTTTGCTCCTCTCTCTGTTTGATCTATTTCTTCAGTTTACAGATATAGCCTGTAAAGCATTGTATAGTAAAGCATATCATATGAGTACAGATCACATATATAGCCATTTTGTTTCACATTGTTAAACCATTTGTATCAAGCCATACCTAGATGCTGAAGCCAGTTCATACTTGATAAAAGCAATGCATTTCACCAAGAGGGGAATCAACATCATTAAAACATAAACATCATTAATCATCATCTGGATTATCATACATCATCATCATCATCATTCATCCACTCCACACCTCCACCCATACCCTTGAGCACTATTCCCACACCCCAAACACACAAACATAAAAGGACTGAAAACAAGAGATAAATATATCCATCATCATCGAAAAACCCTATGAGGCTCCTCCTTCACTTCTTGAGGCTGCCGCGAACACCGGGCTTGGGCTTCTCAGCCGGAGCCTGGCTGGTGCTGGCGTGACGGTTCACGATCGCCGCCTCGTCGAAAGCAATCTTGGGATGCTTCGAGTCGTGGTGAATCTGCATCGACTTGACGTCCGGCGCCGTTATCTTGCAGTGAGGGCACTCGTACTTGGCGTGTCCGCCTTTGTCCTGCCCGGTCCGGTCCGCGATTCCGGCCTTCCCGCCTCCGCGATTGGTGGTCGCGGCGTCGATCTTGGCCTGGATCTCCTTCGCCGTGTGCTTCTTCGGCTTCGCCTTCCCCGTCATGGCTTGGTTCACGACGGCCACACAGAGAGAAACCCTAAACGCTAACTTTGATTTTTGGGGAAATTTGGAGAGAATACGGGGGTGTGTGGGGGTGCGCTTTGCGATCTTTATATATAGGCCTTTCTTCGTCACTCGCTGTGCTCGTGTCTATGTGAGATCGGTGACGTGGCGAGATACTATTGGATGTCCCGCTTGAGGTCTCCTTCGGTCTTTCGCTTTTGCCCGGGTCTTTCGTATTTCTGTCGTTTTACGTGTATCGTGGCTTGTTTCCTCTTCTTTTTTCCTTTACTAGATCCCCTGTTGCCAATGTTGCAAGTTCTACACCTTGTTAATGTCTAGGTGAAGGTCATGACAGCCCATTGATTCAGTGAGCCGAGTACTAGAGAGCACAAAGTTTGAATCTATGTCAATGTCAGCCGTAGCCCAAAACAAAAGTCCTTGGTGCGTTATGAGTTGGCCACAGTTAGGTTAGTCCTCCTTTCATGTGGCGTGATACCATCAAATACAAGAGCTCGTACTAAAACCAAATATGATTCTGTGATCTAAGGTGTTTTAAGGGAGATGGAGATAGAGTATAAGTATCAACAATTTACTGGTCTTTATCAATTAGGTAAAAAAGAGATGAACAGATCCTATTGTTTTGTACAGCGGAAAATTGATCTGTGTGTACCGATTACCAATTGCTATCACATCTCCAAAACAAACAATGCAGATGAAAACAAGTGTTAAAAAGGATGTTTTAAGCTTCGTAAAAGAGAAGCTCGACTCATATTGTACCCAACAAAGAGAGGTCCAAGTAGCAAGCAAAATCAGGATAATGGGCCCTCCAACTCCATGCTAGGTTGTTAAACTTTCATGGTCTGGGGCTTCTGTAAATTCTCATCTCTGTACACCAACCGCCTCTTGTTAGAACCGTAACCTTGATACTGGTAGATAATACTGTAAAGGCATTGCCTCAGGCGCATCATATCAAATGCCTCTATGAATCTCAAATCTGTTGGCCTTGACTTCACCCCAGCAAATCGTTGGTACTCCTCAAACACAGATGACAAACACCAATTCTGAAACTTCCGCAGGCAACCAACAAGACATCCAGTGCGATGCTGTAACAACAAGTTGTAAACAGAAGGTCAAAACTGCCCTGATAAAACAGCGTATAAATTCAAAGAGATCCAGTAATTAAGCATAACAGGTGATAAATATCAGTCAAAGTTTCAAAGAGTTCTATGATAATACTGCTTTGAGATGTAGCTTTTATGGTGTAGCACAATAAGAGACAGTTAGTGTTGATTTCAGGCTAGAATCTAGCAACGCAAATAACATTTGCTAGGACAAGACTCCTCTTTACACATTTTCGTATCAAGTCAAGTCAAATGAAGTTCAGAACACAGCTACTTGTTTCAGGAAACTATATCTATCAAATGATAAAAACAGCTTTCATACCAACCTACCATGATATTCAGAATGTTCAGTGGTTAGAATGGTCAAGTGTAAATAATGGTTGGATAAAGAAAAGGAGAATGATATGGATACTAACATGAGCAATGAAGAAACATGTATTGCATCATTTGAAGAAAAGAGAAAGAACAGCATATCGTAAAAAAGTTAAAGTGTATAAACAATGGAAATAGTTTGCTGATAAGGTTAGCAATAAACTTAATCCCAAGCACAGAGACAGCAGTAAAACAAGCTATGTTAAGACATGGGGTAATTAGTCGAACACAAAAAAGCTCACCTTTCCACGCTTGCAATGAATCAACACCGGGTGATTTCTCACATCTACAAACCCAAAGAGTAAATATTAGAAATTATAGACTGTAAATTACTTACAGAAAGAGCGAAATAATAATGAATTGCCCATGTTAGACTAGTACCAATCAAGATTTTCAAAGCCTCCAAGATAGTATCATTGGGAATTAATATGGCAGGATCCTGCATAAGCCCAAGAACTTATCAACACAAATACAATAGAGCCTAATGTTCTCGTTTCAACAAAAGTATCAAACTGAATTCATGGACATTTTCAAGCAGGCATGTCAACATGCATACATCAAAACATATGTTAATATCAAATGCCACAAAAGGATGTAAACATTAGAACAGTTTTAGAAAAGAAAGAGCATATTACCGTCTTTCCCTCAATTCCGAATTGTAGGAGCTGAATATTTTGAGAGCGAAGAAACTCCAAATTCTCCTCCGGATAGGGCTCAGGACACAAGTATCTGCACCAAATCACACAATCAATTCACATTAAGCCGCATACAAACAAACTCATTCATCTTCTAACTTTTTACCTCTACAAAAATGTAAGTGTGTTCCTCACTTTTCTTTCCTTCAATTTTCTTACATACATTCATCAAATTGATTCAAAACAAACAAGCACTCAATTTCTGAGCGATCAAAACCCTAAGAATGCGAAAATTGATTCAACCAGAAATTGAGGAGGGACTTACATGATTGATCGGAGATTGAGGGAGCGGAGGAAGGGGAAATTGGCGGGCTGAGGGAAGCCAGATCTGAAAATGCCGTCCTCCACCATCGAGAAATTGATCGGCGGCTCCAAAACGTCGTCGTTCGTCTTTTTCTGCTTCTCCATCGTCGCTGTCTTCTTCGTTTCTTGCTCTCTTCGAAAATGCAGCGCGGAATTCCCAGTGTCAAGAGAAACAAGAAAAGAAGGAGCTCATGGTTTTGAGGAGGAGACGATCAAAACGACGCCGTTCGGGGGTTTTCAGGGTTTCGCTTTCTGCTTCTCGTGACAAAAAGAAAAAAGAGCGAGAGAGTAGTGATTGAATTGGATTTCGCTTTCGGATTTGGATTTTAAAGAGTCCGAGGTTCTTCTGGACTTTTTACCTTCTCTCACATTTTTGCTTACCTCATCCAATTTTTTACTCATTAGTTGTACAATTCTCCTCCTGCTATTTTCTTATTTATTTATTTATTTATTTTTCCATTTTGGTGTTCGATTTTCTTTTTTTAGTAGACAACAATTTTGGAGAGCTGTTGTCACTCTTTTTTAGGTAATGTAGGTTACTAATTGAGACATTGTTCTAGAGGAAGTGAGAAAGATAATATTTTGGGTCATCAACATTAGTTGTAAACAAAAACCAGCCATTCATTTTTGTTCAAGATTTATAGGGTTTAGATAGAACTTGGATTTTGAAAAACAATGAGATCTTACGTCGCCAATCATTAATAAATCTGCAACAAATAACTAAAATTAACTTGAAAATTCTCACATTCTTGAGTCGTTGACACGTATATATTAATAAATTTAGATATGATAATATGTTTCGGTCATGTTTATCTACATAGTTTTTCTACATATTTGCATACCTTGTACTCTAATTCGATTATGTTGTCATGTGATGTGATGCGAGAGTCGTATAAGTTTGGAAAATGCGGTTTTGTATCTATAACCTCAAGAAATCAAATAAAGTTTCAGCAAATATGAGTATGCCCAAATTTATTAAGAATTGCTCTATGGTCTACAAATTAATTTGTCATAGGTCTAAAATATTAATTTGTTTGAAGATTTCGAACCTTCATTTTCTCCTTTACTAAATTATGAATAAGGATTCCCAAGTGGGTTTGAGAAAAGTTATTTGATTCTGTTTGTGCAAATTCAGATATGATCCGTATATTTTGACCGGAGCCATCAGACTCAGTCACAGAGGAGAATGGTATGCATATGCAAAAGCCAAAAGGACATTTTGATTTAAGCGTGCATATTGAAAAGTAGTTGTGTCTTCTTCTTTGAGATTCACTGGATACCTACATCAGCTTTCTTTCTTTATATCCTCGAATAGAATCATTCACATGAGATTCCGAGCTCCTTCCATGGCTGCTTTCGAATTCGGATGGCTGCTAATCAAGCTAGCTAGGTTGATCCTTTCTTTATCTTCCAGTAAAGATGCATCTCACACAGAATCAGAATCCAATTGACTCTTGAATTTATCTGTGTTTGAATAGTTCCAGTGGTCACCCAGCATGCATGAACAACCTGAAAGCTATAACATTTTGGGTTTGATTTTTTAAACCATCTTCAATTCTACATGACTTTTCAAACACTCAAACCCTGTGTGCATATTCAAGTATGCTTGTTAATTACTTGCAACTTGATCATATTTCAGCTTGTTGTTCACTGCTTTCATTTCACAATAATATTATGTTGTATTCATGACGTGCATTTACACGACGTAATCTTAACAATTTATAACAATTTATATATTTGATCATCATGTTTCTATATTATTTTCTCTAATACTAACAATATATATATATATATATATATATATGTAAAAATACACACCATGTACTGGATATGCTCTCTAATATTATGATCAAAACTCTTCCTAGCTTGTTTAAAACGGAGAAAATGGTGGGTGGTCAAGCAGGCTGCAGCAGCTGAATGCTGAGTTGTTTTGCAAGTCTGTGGGCTGTTGGTGTATTTAGAGCTGGCTCATCTAAGCAGACCAGATTGATTGACAAAACCCACATTCCACTAGAAAAACAAAGTCCATATGAGCCCAACAAATCTCATGCCCAAAACAATATTCCAAATTTCATAACAAATAGAAAAATTATAATGAAACCACATAAAAATATAAGAAGAATGGATAAGGGATAAGATTTTAGTTGCAGTTGATCCAATGAAATCAGAGGGGTCTATGCCAACCACAATCTCTCACTCTCACACTTGGCAAAAATACTTGGCCTGCCCTCTCCAATATCATAATATCTCACTCCCTTTGGGGCTTTCACCTTGTCGCTCACTAGTTCTCTTCTGCTACTCTTTCTTTACCATTGTCAGCTTGTAGTCTTGTTCAAAGCAGACAGCAATGGCCAGTGCTTCACCAATGGCCAGCCAGCTCAAGTCCACCTTCACCTCCCCAGTCTCTAGAGCTTTGCTTGCTCCCAAGGGCCTCTCTGCCTCTCCACTCAGGCTCTTTCCTTCTAAGAGATCCTCTTCCTTCACCATCAAAGCCACCCAAACCGACAAGGTACGTGTATGCACTTCTCGTGTTATGAAACTAACCGGTTAGCTCGATCTGCAACCCTAAATCTAGAGCATATATAGTGCTACATATTATGAATCATACTGTCCAATGAACAACATATATATGTTATCAACAACTTTGGAAAGTAAATCACTCAAAGTAGTAAATACATGTTGTAACTTAGTATTGTGGTTTGATGGAACTTGCAGCCATTCCAAGTGATTCAACCAATCAATGGTGACCCTTTCATTGGAAGCTTGGAGACTCCAGTGACATCAAGCCCCTTGATTGCATGGTACCTCTCCAACCTCCCTGCCTACAGAACCGCAGTGAGCCCACTTTTGAGGGGAGTTGAGGTGGGCCTGGCTCATGGATATCTCTTGGTCGGCCCATTCGTCAAGGCTGGCCCATTGAGGAACACTGAAGTAGCTGGGGCAGCTGGCTCTTTGGCAGCTGCTGGTCTTGTTGTCATCCTCAGTGTTTGCTTAACCATGTACGGCATTGCATCCTTCAAGGAGGGAGAACCATCCACAGCTCCTTCTTTGACCTTAACCGGCCGCAAGAAGGAGCCCGACCAGCTCCAAACCGCCGACGGATGGGCCAAATTCACCGGAGGGTTCTTTTTCGGAGGGATTTCCGGTGTCACTTGGGCTTACTTCCTCCTCTATGTCCTAAACCTTCCTTACTACGTCAAGTAGATTTCAAAACATTTGCTTCTACTGTTCAACCCTGTAATGAATCTCATGTATGCTACAATTGTTTGTGAAAATCGTATATTTGATGCTTAACACTCCATTTTGTCACTTCAATTCCTGTTTACCACTCGTCTAAGCTATTTAACAGCAATCTTGGGTGATTATTAACCTAACTAATTAAGCTCTACAATAACTGTTTTCACCACATGCTGTGAATGTAAGAGATTACTAGCTAGTTAGAAATAACGAGTTGAGGAAGTAGATGTTGAAATGTCACATACTGCATCATACATTCATTATATATAGTGATCACTACTCATCCCTTCACAACTTAAGCACCAAGAAACCAATACGTTGAAATGTAAGTAGGGGAGACAGAGAACTCTGGTTTGGATTTGGCAATGCTTTACAGTCTTAAATATATAATCACATCATTGATTCATCATTCCACAACTCGATTTAGACAAGTATTCATGAAGAGGAGCCACTGAATTGACATGGATAGCATCATCATCAGCATCAGATTGTGAAGGCCTAGAGAGCTCGAACTGCCTCCAAGAAACAGGAGATTTAAGATCATCCCAGGAGCCCTTATTAGTTGTTGCAGCAGTAGCAGCAGAACCAGAACCATCCAGACCAATGTGTGTCACATGCTTCACATCTGTAGGAGACCCTATTTCCATATCCATTTCCTCTTCTTCTTCTTCCATTTCATCCTTGTAAACTATCATACACAAGAAATAGGCACCAAAGTAAATAAACATCAGAACTACCAATCTGAGAGAAAACTGAACAAGTATGATCCCCATTTGTAGGGACTTACCAAACAACTGAGAAAAATTCTTGAAACCCTTGAAGAGCCTATGTATACCAACAGATACGTTTGGTTTTGAAAGGCTATCTCCTTCCTCCTCGTCCTCTTCTTCTTCTTTAGTTCCTACACAAAGATCATTAATTAATTTAATCAGACGTACAAATGACTATGGTCGCTAATTAAATTAAAAAGATTGTACGAGTGTGTGATCAGAGTCTGAGAGAGACTTATTGGAGATGGATTTGTATCTGATTTGGATCTTCCGGGATGTTGTTGTGCACCAACAGCAATGCTTGACTCAGAAACGCAGCCAATAGTGAAAGGAAGAAGCACAAGTCTTTCCATTCTTTCTCTCATGTTACATCAAACTGCTTGAGAGAATGAGAGAGGATTTTGAGAAATTGGTGTTTGAGGAAAATGTAGATTTGGGATGTGGTCTGTTAAAATAGTGCGTGCACAGTACACTGACTTGGTTATCAAGTTACAATAACAATAATTATACGTATAGAAAATTCCAAAGTGATCACATATGCAAGTCTGTTTGGTAGCTCAGATTTGGAGGGATGAAGAATCAAACTATTTACATCAAGACATCTGCAATACATAGTTAGTGATGGGTATGTTTGGACGTGAAATCCACACTAACAAGGTTCACTAGTGAAGTTTAACATAATTGAAAGAGGATAAAACCACTTTTAGTGGGTTGGTTCTTCCACTTAACTTGCTTCTCTTATAGAATAAGCCACCGATTTCCACTTGTCCTGTGTTTTTTGGGTTAATTTGCTTACTTTGTTTGGACTCTTTCTTTCAAGTAGTGTACACTAAGCGATCTCTGTTGGTGTTACAATCAAGCTCATGGCTTAGGCCTATTTCTTAGAAGCAGGGCATGTATGATTGATTGCAAGAATAGAAAAACAGAACCTTGGAGGAAGAAAGCTACGCTTGTGTTACCAACCTCAAATCTACTAGTATAATTATATGTATAGAGTAGATGGATCAACAAACTCTGAGGTTGACTGGAGCTTCATTCGATACTGAGATTAGCAAGCTCAATCTATGTTGGAGATTTAACTTTGGACCAAAACAGTGACAATAAACTTAGACCTTTTACCAATAATCTCCACAGGAGCAGCTCCCATGCTTAAAATGATGGAAGCGATGAAGGTCTCTGACAATTATTTCCCTATTTAAAAGCTGAGAAGTAAATTTAATGAAGTTGTGACAATCACTACACACTCTAAGGTTCTTCATTATCCGAATAGGTATTCCAGAAGCCGTGCTAATGATGCCATAGGCAATTGCAAGCTTTTCACTGTGATGCGCAAGAAGTGCTTCTCCTTGTTCTTGTTCTACGTCCTGCATCACTAGCTTTGCGTCCATTGAATACCCGATTTCCTTCAGTCTTGCAATCAGTTCGTCCAAGTACGAATATATCTCAGTGGAATGTGGATGACTCCGGTCTCCCATGACAAAGGAGTGGACTTGATTCTTCAGTTGGATCCAAGATTGGCCGGCAACTTTGTTAATTCCTCTCTGTTGCATCAACCTCCTCATTTCAGCTGCTTCTTCCCATCTGTGATCTGCAGCACACATGTTTGACATCAAAACATAAGGCCCCTCATCAGAAGGTTCGAGTTGGAGGAGCTTTTCAGAAACCCACTTTCCCAGCTCTACATTTTTATGAAGCCGGCAAGCAGATAGAAATGACTTCCAAACTGAACTCAAGTGAGAGATGCCATTTTCATGAATGAACTGCTTAGTCTCATTCAAGTGACCAGCACGACCATAAAGATCAACCATACATGTGAAGTGTTCAGTTCCCGGCTTAATGCCGTATACTTCTTTCATCAAGCTGAAATATTTGCTGCCTTCTTCAATGAGCCCAGCATGGCTGCAAGCATTTAAAACCACCACGAAAGTAACCTCATTCGGTTTCATTCCCTCTCTTATCATGAGTTCGAAGAGTTGTGCAGCCTCTTTTCCTTGCCCATGTAAAGCGCAAGCAGAAATCATTGACGTCCACAAAACAACATTTGGATCATGAGTTAGTGTAAAAATCATCCAGGCATCAGTTAGACTCCCACATTTAGCATACATATCAATATAGCAGGAACTCAAGTGAACATCTGATATGTACCCTACTTTCTGACCAAGTGCATGGATACTTTGACCCAGAAGCAAACTCCCAAGGTTAGCACATGCAGAAACAACACTGGTTACAGAGAATCGATCCACCATAAACTGTTCACGGAGCATAGAACGGAAAGTTATCAAACCATATTCATGCTCACCATTACGAACATACCCAGAAACCATTGAACTCCATGATACGATTTCAGTCTTCACCTCATCACTCGTAAACTTATACTTTTCTCTGAGAGGCGTTCTTTTGAATATCAGTGATGCCTTGTCCATTCTCCCACATTTGCAATACATATCAATCAATGAAGATCGAAGAAATCCATCATTGTCAATGCCAAGCCTCACAAGACAGCCATGAATTTGTCTCCCAATTTCCACAACATGTAAAGATGAAGCCAAACCGAGAGCTACAGAGAAAGTGACATCCTGAAACGAAACTCCGTTTTCCACCATCTCATAAAGCAGCTCCAATGTACATCTTTCATCCCCATTCTGCATCAACCCATACACAATTGTATTCCAACTAGCAACATCCTTGCAGGGTACCCTTCTGAACATTTCAAGAGCCTTCTCCATGTCCCCAATATGCATATATGCACCCATCATTATATTCCAAGTAACTGTATCCCTCTCTTTCATAGTCTCAAACAACCTTTCCGCATAATCCAACGCTCCACATTTGACGTAAACATCAAGCAATGAATTCTCTAACACCACATCCACCTCAATCCCATTTCTCAATATCCATCCATGAACTCCCTTCCCCATCTGAAAATCGCATAAACTCGAACAACTCTTCAAAACACTCGACAACGTAAACTGGTTCGGACAAACACGCTCAACTAGCATCTCTTTGAAAAGCTCGAGCACAAATCTACAAGCTCCAGTCCGAGCGAACCCGGAGATTAATATACTCCACGACCGGACATCCCTCTCAGGCATTTCATCGAACAGCTTGCATGCATAGTCCAAGTTTTTAGATTTCATGTAGAGACTAATAACGTAGCTCCCCACATTCAAATGGTGCAACGAACCATCCTTGACAGATTTGGCATGATGAACATCAGGTAATGATTGGTAACCAGAGTGCTGGAATCTCTGAAACTCCAAGTTATGGGTATGCTTTAACAATGAGTTAGAGCTGATGCAACTGGTTCTCAGATAAGCCCGTCTCATCTCATCTTACCACCCTAACGTTGTCTGAGCATACGAACACAGTTAACATATAAAAAGGTAGGACTTGAAGAGTTTAACTCCTATGTTCCTTCCATCTTGGTTTTCAGTTTACATATTAAGTCTAGACGTGACTTGGTTAGTTAAAGTATTTAGTTAAGAACTTTGAGGTTATGAGTTCAAAACTCATTAGACATAGGTAGGGGGAAATAACTTTAAGTGACCAGCTATGGTTATTTACGAGTGACAATTTGAACTCATTAGACATAGGTAGGGGAAATAACTTGGGTGACCAGTTATGGTTATTTACGAGTGACAAACACTAATGAGAGATGAACAAGTGTCAACAATAATTATAAACAAACATGTCAAATACCCCAAACCCCATTGTTTATATCCTTAAATTGCAGCCAAACTTTTTAAAATGGACATTTGTCTCATGTTCATTAGCTGTGGTCACTCACCAAAGTCGGATTCTGATTCTATATAGGGTGTCTGAATTATTAATAAAAAAGAAGAAGAAGACCATTATCAATATGAAGTATAGGCTTACTCGGTCACCAAGCTTGGTGATTTACTCCCAAGTTCTTGGGTATGGAATGGATTATCAAGTGTAAGGTGGACATCGAGATGAAATTGATAGTAACTAGGTGACGAGACATCAAAATTGTCAGTCCAAAATCATTAATTGTTATACAAGTTCAAAGTACTATCGAAGGATCAACTCATGAATGAACAACCTTTGCAGCTTCCGATTACTGCAGCTCTTTCGTTCAGGATTACATCACTCATGATTTGTATTCACAGCTTCGTCGTATTGAGCTTCATTATGATTTGGAGTCGGAGAAGATTAGCATTATATGACTATATGAGCCAATTCCAGTAATTTGTGCGGGGGGATAAGAGAAGCCGAAGAAACGGAGGGAAGCAAATGAAATCTCTATATACTAGTAAAATACTAATGTTTGGGGAATCAGAAGAATGATCTCTTGTATAACACAAAAATTTAAGTGGAGAGCATCTGAGGGCTCTTAAAGAATCAGGTTAGCACTATGGGTTCAGACTTTTATAGAGGGGGATAGAAATAGGAGGACAAAGAGAAGCATAGGAAGAGCAAGCCTCCGACGGTGGCGACTGTCCTTTGGGAAATTTTGGATGCCAACATGCTCCCTCCCACCACAGCCACAGATGTGCAGATGGTATGTCCTAATGTTGCACCTACCGCAACTCCTACTGCGTTTTTGTGGGTTGCCAGCTGCAGGATTAAAGTAACTGCTTGTTAAAACCAAGCCATGAAAAACTCAAATGCATACATAGATACTTCAATAATATTCATGTCCCAAAACCCAACTGAATATATAATAAACATGTAGCTTATAAAACCAACAATTATATAAAGCAGCCGTGAAGTGAACTATGAATAGGGAGTGTCTTACAGCGATTGTTGCTATTTGGCTACGATCTCCCCACTCAGCTAAAAATGTTAGAACGAATGACTGCAAAATCAAAGATAATAAATCAGTACTGACGATCATAACGGCTATAGGTAAGCAATGGATAATAACGGATCATATGTGCTACAATTAAATGCCCACAATAACAAAGAGAAAAAGAAACCAATACAATAATAAGTTGGTAAGCAACATTCACACCTCCAAAAAGATTGGTGTCAAAAATCTAGAAAAGAAACGGCGGAAAGTTGTCTTCCCCTGTCCAGACTCAAGTTTCTCTTCTACCTGAATATATCAAGTGCCAACCAAATTTAGACAATGAGCCCAAATTAGAGTATCAGAAGAGCAAAATTCTAGATGTACGCCCATCAATGTCATGATTAGATATAATATAAAATAAAATCATATATCAGTAAATATTACATGCTATCAATTTAGAACAATAAGTAGGAAACTAAGAAATGAACTCCAATTCTCCAAAATGCAAAGTACTTCCACATTACTCGGGTATGTCCTGGACAAACGAGGAACACAAATCTACCCAATTTCACCAGCCTCACGCAAAGTTGAGCCGCAGTTCTTTATGCAACTTTTTCTTTTTAAAAGTCCTTATGCAACATTTAACACTACAGATGATGGTTTTTAAGGTTCTTAAGACCTCCCCAACAGCAAAACACGGGAAAGATACAATTTCATCATGAGGCCTGGTGAAACCTAAGCACCACTTCTAAACAAACTTCTATCTAACCAATTTTAGTATTATTTTCCAATCTAACATCAATAAACATGATCCATAAACTTGATAATAACAAAGCAAACAAGCATTGTTAACTTTCCAATTTTCTATCTACAGATGATATATAGACATCAATTCAATACATACAAATATATCACAGACTGAGAATGGCTATAAAGCAGACATACTTCTTCTATTTCTTTCTTCTGTGAACCTTTTGGATCAGACCTCCAAGCAATGTAAAGTAACCGCAGCCCGAAAAACAGATAAAGGACTGCAAAGAAAAGAAAATAGAATTACAATACTTGAGTTCCTTCAGACGGTCAACCTGATTCAAAAGTCCAACTAAATCATAGTACTGAAATTCAATAAGCAATAATTGGATAAAAATAGAAATGAAACATAGGAGCCTAGACATTTACCCTAGAAAGTGTAACAAGGACACCTAAATTTCTTTTTTCTGTTTCTTTACAATATCCAGGATTCTTTCTTTAGTTAAATCAGGGTTTTGGTAGAATATGATTTGTCTATCACACAGGTTCCCCCTTAATTAATCGCACATGTATTGCAGAACGAGTGTGTTTTGTTAAAAGTAAAATGACAAGACATGTACAGAGCAAAGTAGCAGAAATGAGCATCTTTACCTGTAGCTGCACTATTTGTATGCTTCCTTGATATCAAATTTGGCACAATCCTTCCCAGTCCAGTAGAAAGTACCTAAATGACACATGCAACAACTTAAGTCCTGATTAAATTGGAATATGAAAGAGCAGCGAGGTTGAAGGAACATGTTAAAAGACAATAGAAACAGAAATATTGAAGAACTTACCGTCATTACAACCAGGGCAGAGAGTGCACCGGATAGGACAATTGACTTGGGATGGCGCATTGCCATAAGAGCTGCTATTATGAATGTTTCATCTCCAATCTAGTACCAAATTCATCAATTAGAATAAAAACAGTTGTTAAATGTGTTGCAATTTGCAGGGCAAAGTTCCATCATCAGTGAAAACAAGGAAGTCTGTGCACACACCTCACTGACGAGTATCATTGAAAAGCTAGCAACAAAGGCATCGAAAATCCCAAGACCGGAGTCCACATTGAGACCAATAGCAACTGAATCGGCGCCATTCTCTCCAAGAGCTTCAAGAAGATTCAAATTAATCTGTACAAAGATTTGACATATTAGTATAGACATCAAACAACAGATTCCAACAGGTGCCAGATGCAGATAATGTTACCCAAATCCAGACACTTATTTTGCAAACTAGCAACAAACTGAATTCAAAGACAAGGGAATTTAAGATCCGGGGAGTCTAATACGGTCTCTGAAGTAGAAAAGTATAAACTCAAGTTGAACATTTGTTCAATTAAACAGCTCAGGATGTAAACTGAAGCTTAAATCTAGTTCAATTCGAGCATCAACGCTGAATTGAAGAACAATCAGAAGCCTTGGAGATTTAAGAAATGGTTATCAAACCTTGCTACGTCGGCCCAGATCTAAGGATCCGCCGGACTCTCGCCTCTGGTTTTCGACCTCAGACTCCTGAATCATCAGGATCACAATCAGAAAACATGGAATGGTGAAAGAGAGAGAGAGAGAGAGAGAGGGAGCATAATCGTTTACCTGAGCAGAAACGGTGAAGAGGAGTAGCAGCACCAAGAATGCAATAGCTCCACAATTGGACCCGAAACCCATCACACACCACCAGTTTGGATCTCACTCACTGGGATTCTAAGTAAACTGAAATTGGGGAGAGATCTGAGAGCGAGCGAGAGAGAGATCTTGCCAAAAGCGAAGATCCCTAAGAGAGAGAGCCTCGAGTACCAGGAATTTCACTTATTATAATACACGGAAACACGCGCTCCTTCAATTCTGAAACACGGAAGGAGAGAGCGAGAGGTGAAAAGGGTTCGACCCCCGGTAAAAGAACTCATCATCTCTCACCTAGTTAACAAATAGTGTTTAAGGTTAGAATAAGATACATATACATACATGTCAAGTTGATTTAGAGGTAGAATGAGTGTTCGTGTCGTTGATAGACATGTTTGAAGCTAACAAACTCAAAGGAAAAAGAAGTTGTTGGAACTCTAATATCTCGAGAGATTTTGAGAAATCTAAGATTAGTCTAAGATTTTCGAATAGAGAAGCACAATTTGATAGAATTTTACCATATCCGATTTTATATTTTTGAAGAAAATGGCTGGAAATTAGAATGAAGAAGCGATGGATGAAGTGGTAAAGATAAAAGAAAAACGACGTCCACATAGCTCTGCTTTAGTCCAATCAAGAGTGCCCAACCCACCAATCCCCGCTTCAAACGCCAAACCGGGTTCCTCGTGTTGCCACCAAATATTGCTTCTCTTCCTTCCTTTCGCTCTCTCCACATTTTCCATCTTCTTTTTATTTTTACCTGAATGAACTGCCAGTGCCAGGCATCCTAAAAGCAATCAAGTCCCGTTGCTTGCATAGAAATAGGAAAAATTGACATCTTTTGCTCTTACTGCTCTCTGCACCTAAATCTAGTTTTTGCAGGGGCTACCTCTTATGGTTCAACAAAACCACATATTTAGTATCCTATATGATCTATTTTTGGGTACAAATAGCGCATACACACACATATAGGGTAGGCAACACCTTCATCCTTTCCCCATTCACTTTTGCAGCTTTCCATTTGATTTAATCGTTGGAAAGGACTTTGCTGGAGGGCTGCCTTTTTTCCCTCTTCTTGTGATGTCACTATAATTGATTAAATACCATCGCATTTCATTATATTTTCTTTTTCTCGGTTTAATTTTAACCTTGAATGTGCTTCTCCTTGATTGTACGTATTTACACTACCGACAAATCGTATTACCGATAACATTAAGTGACATTTAAAAATAACTCAATAAGATTAGTTAAGTTTTTTTACTACACCATTTACTTCATTTTGGTAACACATTTGTCCGGTTGTCATATGTGTAGCACGCAAGTTGTGTATACGTTACAATTTTCATGCATTCGTCACAACATTAAATTATTCATTTCATGTTTCCGTTACAATTTCCGATGCAATCGCCACGTTTCACATTACACAATTCGTTTATCCTTTACAATCCTCGATCTCATCACCTTATTTAAGACCGCACAATGCGGTTATCCCTTTATAATCCTCGATCAAATTGCCCACTTAAGACTGTCGATTTGGTTATACGGTACAATCTTCGATCTAATTAATATTCATGTGTTACAACATGTGTAATATGAGTGTGTTGTGCGTCTATTCTGACTTTAATATCGTAACCACATACTAAAATGTATATAATTAATGGTATTTATTAATTATAGTTGTGCGTCAACTATAGTTGCATTGCTTAACATACTCTTTATTCTAAGCATGTTGCTTAGAGTCTTGGAATAAACTTCCAACGACTGCCTGCACAATACATCTTAGAACGTCTCGGTCTCACAATGCAGCACTCCCATATTATGTTTCTGCAAATTAACAAGAAATACAGATTGAATTTAAAAGAAAATGCAGAATTAAAAGGAAAAAAAAGAGATAGAGAAGTTACCGGAAAATATAAAGAAATCAGCTGGAAATAGTAAAAGCAGTTATACGAAGCGGGCCGAGTTTCTGGTACCCGGTTTGGTGAAGTGCTCACTCGCATCCCCGGGAGCAGTAGCTACTCGCTTCCCACGTCGCCCACGTGTCGTCTAAAAATTAGTTTAGGCATTGACGTCGAGCAGAAAAAGCTGAAGTAGCAACTAGCAGAGCGAAAAGGTGTGGCAGTGGGAGCACGCGTGGCGCAGAGGGCGCGAGTATAGTGGAAGGCGTATTCGCGCGGATGGGAGAGTCGGTTGGGTCCGTTTATTTCCAAAACGCGGGTGAAAAAAGCTGTCTGGTTGAGACACGGTTGGTTTTTATTCCTCTCCCCTCGTTTTTGTGGAGAGAACACACCGCTCCTCTCTTTCTCTATCTCTCTCTCTCTCTCTCTCTCAAAATTCTCAAAGCACTTTCTCTCTCTAAACCAAGAGCTCTGTGTTTCTGAGGTTGGAAACTGTTGCGTTGGAGTTCGGTTTTTCTGTGTTGTTTGGTTTGGTTGGGAATTCGGTTTGAGAGATAGTGTTTGATCGGCTCTAGAGTGACAGGTAGGTGGTGGTTGAGCGAGGGTGAGTGAATATGAATGAATGGGAATTCTGGTGAGAGGCTTTGTTTCAGTGACGGCTCGGTGACTCACTGACCCGACCAAACCAATCATGGACTTCGATGCCGGAATTCCCATGTCTCGTGCTTCTGCCGCCGTGCCGGTGACCGACGAAGCTCCCTCCCTGTCACCACAAGGTTTTGTCTCTCTCTCTCTCTCTTCTTGTTCGTACATTTGTTCTTCTAACAACGTTTGCTCCTTTGTGTCTCTCTGTTTCTGCTTTCCCGTTGTGTGTTTGCTTGTTTTTCAATCCATGTCTCGATCGATGATGCTGCGATGTGAATTGTCCTTTCTGCCCTTTCCCTCCATCTTTCCTTTGGCTCTTGAATCGTTCTCCGTTTTACTGGTTCCGATTCCCGGCGCTGCAAAATTTGCATGGTTCTCTTGATTTTGACCAAAACCGTCTTCGTCTTCTTCTTCTTCTTTCTGTTTTATATTATTATAATATATATTTTTAAAAAAAATTTGTTGTCCTGTTTCTTTTGTGTTTCGGATGATTTTAGTGTTCAATTACTTGTTATGTATAGAACTTGAGTTGTTATTAATTCAAAAACTTATCTGGTAAGTTTCGAAATACTTGAGACTGAAAGTGAGGGATTGATGATTTAGATGAAACAGAATCTTGACGATTTTCGTCATTGCATTTTCCAAATGTATAAGCTTCCGCAAGGTTCTTAAGCTGCAAGCAGTGAATTTAAGGCTGCAGGTCTTTCTTTACTTTGTGTCTTTTTGTAAGGGTGGGAGTAGGATAGCACACAATGCAGGAGGAAAGCAACTTTTTTGAAAATATTCCTTCCCATTGATTCTTGATTAGTGTGTAGCGTACAATGTTATTTCAGATGCAATGTGGCAAATGAATTTGAGATCAAGTGAAACTATGGAACCTGGACCTTATCCTGAGCGAGCCGGAGAGCCAGATTGTTCTTATTACATCAGAACAGGCCTCTGTAGATTTGGGGCAACATGTCACTTCAATCATCCCCCTAACCGAAAGCTGGTAAGTTGTAGCATTTTTATGAGCCAAGGGTGATGTCATATCTTGATACGATCAATTTGAAAGTAGTTGCTTCTTTGTCAAGGTTTTTACTGTTCTTTATTTTATTTCATTTCTTTCCTCTTAGTATGTTTGCTAATATTGACTCAAGAATCCAATGAACATAAGTATGTGTCTTGACACTTCCCCTGTTCCCCTCCCATAGTTGCTTCCTTAGGTAGATTGTTCTTGTAGACAGATGTACTGATGTATCTTAACCAGATCAAGCCTTTCGTATTGAAGCTTGGTTATAATATTGATAATTTTGATGAAATACTCATTTAAAATTATATATATAACAATATCTGTTTATTGCCAGGCTATTGCCACCGCAAGAATGAAGGGGGAGTTCCCAGAAAGAGTTGGACAACCTGAATGCCAGGCATGTATCTTCGTGAAAGTTCTGTAGTGACATGCGGCTTGTGCAGTATACTGATTATTTACTTTATCATTTTCTTGGGTTTGGCATGCTAATATGTTGGTTGAACTGCCCTCCAGTACTACCTGAAGACAGGAACTTGCAAGTTTGGAGCGACATGCAAGTTTCACCATCCTAGAGACAAGGCAGGAATTGCTGGAAGAGTTGCCTTGAATATCTTAGGCTATCCACTTCGACCGGTTGGATCTTCTGTTAACCTCTTACTCATTGTCACTTGAATTGGTTGTTGCACATTTTCATCATTTTAGTAAGAAGCAAAGGTTCTCTGCCTAACTTGAATGCTCAATACTTGATTAGGTTCTCTGGGAGAAGTAGGGACAAAAAACATGGTAGATTTTGGAGGTAGTAGACACAAAATTATGATATAAGAATCATAGATATGCTAGAACAAAACTATTATGTATTAACATGGAGTGTACCCCTTTTCCATCATGTTGTGTTTGGACATTGGAGGCGAGGGGGTTTCTGTATCAGCTGCATGTTTAAATATTATTGTCCTTGTGTTCATGCATCTCATAGAAATGCAATGCCCATCACTTAACTGGGTGTGTATGAGCCTCGTCTTAGTCCAAATGATAGTTATCTTAACATTATTTGCTCTTTCTTGTTTGCAGAATGAGATTGAATGTGCGTATTATTTACGAACTGGGCAATGCAAGTTCGTGACTACTTGTAAATTCCACCATCCACCACCTACTAATATGATGGTTTCATTGAGCGGTTCTCCTGTATATCCTACTGTCCAATCTCCAACTACGCCTGGTCAACAGTCGTACCCGGGAGGAGTAACAAACTGGTCAAGAGCATCTTTTATTCCCAGTCCACGCTGGCAAGGTCCATCAAGTTATGCTCCTGTTATTGTTCCTCAAGGAGTGGTATCAGTCCCAGGATGGAGCGCATACAGTGTAAGCTTTATCTTATCTTACCCTTTGGTGCAAAATACTATGATGCAGTTGTTATAGTGTCTAATAGCAAGTCAGGATGCAATTAGCTATTGTTTGTCTCTGAACAGAACAGTTTGCGTTCTTTTTGTCACATTTTATTTTAGAGACCTTAAGCACAAGTCTTAAGTTCACTATTTTATGAGCACTGAGAATATGAAATGTGCTTATAGAATGGTAATTTTTCCAGGGCCAGGTTGGCTCCATTTCAACTTCAGAGGGGCAACAGCAAACAGTAGGAAACGGTCAGGTTTATGGAACTTCACGCCAACGTGAACCGGAAAATTTAGGATCTCAAGGGGCCTATTCTCCATACCGGTCTGGCTCCATTCCTGTAGGGTTCTATGCATTGCAGAGGGAAAATGTATTTCCTGAGAGACCTGGTCAACCAGAGTGCCAGTTTTACATGAAGACAGGTGATTGTAAGTTTGGTGCAGTTTGTAGGTTCCATCATCCTAGGGAGCGATTAATACCTGCTCCAGATTGTGTTTTGAGTCCAATAGGCCTTCCTTTGCGACCGGTGAGTCATTTCTGTTGATAGTTTTGGTTATAGCTAAATGATAAGTATCTTCTAACTTTGAGGTATGGTTATCAACAGGGAGAACCTTTGTGCATCTTTTATTCTCGTTATGGTATCTGTAAGTTTGGTCCGAGTTGCAAGTTTGACCACCCTATGGGTATCTTCACTTATAACCTTGCTGCATCATCTTCGGCTGAGAGCCCTGCGCGCCGGTTGTTGGGGTCGACATCAGGCACCACTTCATTAAATTTATCATTAGAAGGTCTAGTTGAAGCAGGATCAGCAAAGCCTAGGAGGCTTTCACTATCAGAGCCTAGGCAGATGCTTTCTGCAGAAGAAAATATTGACAGAGAGGAATGAAAGCTGCTCATAAACAAAACAAGCCGATCTAAATTTAACAGTCATTGGGGGATGATAAACAAGAGTTTATCTGTAAATTCATTTCCAATTTCTGGAAGGTTTACAGAAATCATGTCAAGTTGATTATGTCCTGATAATGAATTCAGCTGACAGACTCAACCTTCTGAATTTCACATTGATGCTTTGCATTGTATAAAGTCTGCAAATATTGTCACTGCACTGTCACATTTGGAAAAAAACCCAATGTGAACATTCTCTCCTTCCCAAATACCAATTTTCTGACTTTGGTGATTTAGTTTGCCCCAATATAATATGTAAAGCACTTCTTTTCTGCAATATAATGGCCTCCCTCTCACTTTTAAGGTTCTTCACTATTGTGACTCATGTTTGGATAGTTCTCTGCATGCTTTTGTTGTCCCTTTAGTAAGCGACTGTTCCTTTTTCTTCATAGATGCACATCCCGAATTGAGTCTCCTAGTAAATGTACTTGTATATGCCACAATTAGGATCCGAGTATAAAGCCTTCTCTGCCTCAGAGATTGAATGTCAGGAATTCTATACTTGCAGGAGTGAAGTAGTCAGTCACAGTAAAGGTACCAAGACAGGTCCTGTTTGTAGCCATAAGAATCTTCAGTGATATACAAAATCTTGTTACCACATAAGGACACCAATCACACCATGCTGCTGTTTCTTGGTCAAAAAGCGGAAAGAGGTATAATCATCTTTCCTGCATAGTTGTATCGCTCATTGTCAGTGTTTCAACTTTCAAGTCTTCAACACAACTTTGAGTCTTTGGCAAGCACTTAAACAAGTCATTTTCATCACCAAGCATTCAAAAGCAAATGGAAACCTCCACTCAAGGTCTAACACTGGAATTACATTTTTTCTGAAAAGCTATAATTATATATATTTTACTTATGAGGGTGAGTATTAAAATAAAAAGAACTATTATGGTTCCTGCGTTTTTCTGGATTCATCATAAAGAAAATCAAATTGGATCGCACATTAGAGTGATTAGACAATACAATAAGTAACTTTTTACATTCAATTAGAAAATCAAATTGCATTCTTGTTGGAAGGTTTACATCAACAAGACTACAAGTATAAACAAATCAATTGTTAACAACTCCATGTTATGTTGTTAAGGTGGTAAAAGTTTAAGTACGGAACTCTCATATGAATCTGGGTTAAATTCTGATCAATTTTTTGTATGGTTAGAAAGAAGGAAACATGATTTGACATAATCACCCAACGCAGATCAATGAGGGAACCGTGTGATTGAATCAAAGGAATCAAATATTGAATTTGTGAATTACTATCCCATTCTAATTGCCACGTCGCGGAAGTCCTTACAAGAGGTGTAGACAACTGTAGTGCTTCACATAATGACATTCACACAGAAAGAAGGGGTTTCTATACCTCTATGCCCACCACCACCACTCCAGTAGTCTCTAGCCTTTGAGACCACTGTAGTGTGTCTGCTTCAACAAAACCCTCCACCATTCACAAACCCAAAACCACTCTCCTTTCAGCCTTCATTTTCTGCAAACCCATTTGGGACCTCTCAATTACCCCATTAAAACCCTCAATTTAAACATTTCATGATACACCAAATCAAAGCCTCTCAAGAAAAAAAAGAGAGAGATGAAGACCCAGTAGAGTAGTGACCCACTTCACAGCTCACTCTTTTTTTCCAGATTCCCATTAGACTTTTGTCTCTCAAAACTCAAAACAAAGTAAAGAGCACTACCCCCATCTCAAGAAACCATGATGCCTTCTTCTTATGGGGTCATCTTCCTCTCCCTCATATTGCTGCTCTTTTTGGCTACTGAGGTCATTGGCACTGAACCAAGCTCAACTCATGTGAGTGTTTCTCTTCAAGACCCCATCTTTAGATCCATTTACTCTTTCAAGTCAATCAAACTGTTCATGATTTTTCCTTTCTGGATTTTGACATGTTTATGTGTTCTTGTTTTTCAGGCAAATGTGTCTGAGAAAGGGGATGAACCACCATTTGTGCCACTGATAGAACCTGAAAAGATGAAGACTTTGGTGATGAATGAGACTAGGAGGAGGTTGGGGAGCTTTCAGATTTGTGCACTGTGTACTTGCTGTGGGGGAGCTAGAGGTCTTTGCTTGCCTTCTCCCTGTTGCTATGCAATCAATTGCAACATTCCCAACAGGCCCTTTGGTTTCTGTTCTTTCACTCCCAAGACCTGTAATTGCTTTGGATGCCATTACTAACTCTCTTTCTCTATATTTTCTTTTATATAAAATTTATAATTTATATTGTTTTGTTTGGGAAATCTTGATTTTGCTGCTGGGGGTCTGGATGGAAAAGAATATCTGTTCTCTATTTCTTTGTTTATAAGTTTTATAATCTTAGAGCACGTCTGGTACCTTGGACTAATAAGGATCTCCTTATTCTTTAAGGCTCCCTTGGACTAAGCTCCTTTACCTTAAGTTACACTAAATTTGTCCCACGTTTGGTGTTGCAAGGGATTAAGCTCCCTTATCTTTTTTTTTTTTTTTCAACAAACATGGTTGATTTCATTCTTACTCTTGAACCTTTACAAACGTCTAAAATAAGTAAATATCAGAGCATACAATTTTGTTGTTTTGACAAACAAAATAGAGAAATCTAGACGTTTCATCTTTCATTCAATAACATACATTAACATAACAAAATAGAGGGAATACAACAACATTAAAATTAATACTACTCACATGTTCATGAGTTCTTACATAAGAAGTCAAAAAACCATATCACATATATATATCCATAAGTCCACAAGTGATATAATCACCACAATCAAAAACTAAAGCCATTTCACTGATGTTAAAAGTTGATGATCAAAAATCAGTATTAGTGGTCAACCTATTTGTGGCTTTATAACAATCAATCCATACCTTGTGCCTTGTGACTCACTTCTCCTACATCATATCTACACAGCTCCATGACCCTCCTCCATAAGCAAGGTTTGAACAAATACCTCCTTCACCTCATCATCCAATGACTTGAAGATACTGATGTGTTCTGGTTTCCCCAATATAAGTTTTAATGCAGCAATCTGTTTATGAGGAGAAAGACCCATTTCCTTTAGTTCTTTAGCAATATCTGAGCGATCCTCATTACCTTTTAGAATGGCCTCAGTCACCATTTGCATTCTCTTCCCTGAATCTTCAAAAACTTTTGATAAAGCCACCACAAGCTTATCAGCATCATCAGCCCTCTTCCTCTTCCTACTCACATGTTCAGATTGGCCGCACTCTTGATTTATTGACGTAGGACTTACCCCCTCATTCACCACTTGTTCAGGATTAGCTTCATTATTGCTCTGCACATCTGCCATGTCAGCGGGCACTTCAGCACCTTTTCCATTGGCACGGTCCTTCCCAAAGATCGCAGCAAGACGGTCATATATCGGGTAACTTTTGTTTCTCCAACCTTTGGCACTTTTGTTGTGCTACAACAAAAATGATACAATAATAGATTCAGTAAGGATTAGTTTCAGTCCAATTGAATATCAGTTATTCAACAACATGAATAAAGAACAAGATCAGTTCAGTCTCAGAAAATTCAAGTTGATGTTCTGTCACTTCGGAAAATCATAATTAATTGTACAAACATTTTTTTTAGGAGATTCAAACTCTGAAATGATCTTTAAGAAGTCTACTCCAACTTTCATGAAGACACCAAGTTGAAATAACCAACGAAAGTATACAGTTTTCATTAAAAATGTTAACTGGCACTACCAGAAAATGGGTCTTGGGCGACGAAACAAAAAAAACCGGGCGACGATTTTTTTTTTCGTCGCCTAAGAGGGAACTTAGGCGACGATTTTTTTTTTCGTCGCCCAAGGGAAAAAAATCGTCGCCTAAAGTCCAACTTTAGACGACGAAAATAAAATCGTCGCCTAAGAATACATTTAGTCGGCTAAGAGAGAAACTAGGGCGACGAAACAATATTTCGTCGCCTAAGATATTTATTTCGTCGCCTAAGTTTTTTATCCTTAGGCGACGAAACTGAGATATTTCGTCGCCCAAGATTTTTCATTCTTAGGCGACGAAACTCAAATATTTCGTCGCCCAAGATTCTTCTATATATTGTGAGGCGGGATAGAAGAACGAGAACTTTGAAAATTTTAAACATAAATTTCTCTAGTTCTTCAAATCGTTCGGTGTTGTGGAAATTTGTCCATACATAGTTTGTGGAGCTACTCCCAGGTACGTACATATATATGCATATATATGCACATATATATATGCATATATATATATATTGATTTTCAGTTTTATTTGAGTTGAATTAATGATATATATATATATATATGCATAGAGTTTGTTCCAAGCTGAGTAAGGGGCCGTTTTGTCATAGATATGGTTCACAGGTTTGTTTAAATGGATCTCAAGATCACAAACTGACCACTCTTCTCGGTGAAGGGGTCGATAGGGGTTCGCCTCCGTGATCACAAACGAGTCCTGCCTGGTTCCTGTAGGGGGTTCGCCCTCCGTGACATTGACACTTGCCTTCTGAAACCACGGAATCCGCTCGAACTAGATATATATAATTAATAATTAGTATGTTGTATTACATTAATATATATATATATATAAGATATGTTCATTAAATATTGATATATATATGTGTTATTTTCAGGATATGGATAAGAGTTGGATTTCTCTTCCAAGATATCACAGAAAATATGCTGAAGGAGTTTGGGATTTTATGCAATATGCGCAGGGCAATGCTGACGGGAGTGGCATGTTCTATTGCCCGTGCAAGATGTGTAAGTGTCGCAGTGATATGCATCGATTTCCGTTGGGGACAGTATGGGACCACCTGAAGAGTAACGGATTCTGGGAACGTTACACATGTTGGATATATCACGGTGAAACCTCATCACGCCCGCATGATCATGGACAGTTTGATGAGACGGGCAGTACATCCAACGATCCAACAACGACCTTCATCAACGACATGTTTCCTCATGACAGCGGTGTATGCCCTGAACGACAGCACATTCCTCAGGCGCCGATGCAGGCCGTCCCTAGAGGTGTCAACACTGCCGGTATAGCCAAGTACAACAGACTTATTGCTTTCCAACAGACCCCTCTGTGCCCAGGTCATGAGAAGACCGTTCTTCAGTGTGTGATGGAGGTGATGCATATCAAGGTTGACACAAAATCGACCGTGACGGCTGTTGATAGGTATCTACAATACGCTGCTTCGCTCCTGCCCGACGGTCATCGTCATCCCACCACGCATCATAAGGTCCGTCGTATCTTGAGAGATCTCGGGCTTTCCTACATCAAGATCCATGCATGCAGATATGACTGCGTTCTATTCTGGGGTAAAGATGCAGACGGTAATGACCTTGAAGGCCTTCATCGTTGTCCGGTATGTGGGACCGACAGGTATAAGCGGACTCCCGCAGGCAACAGGAAACCTGTTAAGGTACTTCGCTATTTCCCGTTGAGGGATAGGCTGGAGCGGTTGTATATGTCTTCAAAGACGGCCGAAGCTATGAGATGGCACGCTGTGAGGGAGGTGCATGACGAAGACCTCATGGTACACCCTGCTGACGGGGAGGCGTGGAAGCATATAGACAGGGAGTTTCCTCATTTTGCTTCAGAGGTGAGGAATGTGAGGCTCGGGCTGTCATCCGACGGGTTCAACCCTTTTGGGACCATGAGTCTTTCGTACAGTATATGGCCGGTCATTTTGGTGCCTTACAACCTTCCTCCATGGATGTGCATGAAGAAGGAATACAACATGTTGACCTTGTTGATTCTGGGGCCCGGTTATCCAGGTATCTACTTTCCCTTCATATTGTATATATTGCTGTTGGTTCAACACCTCTCCATTTATTGTTTTTGTTCTATATTGTTGGTCATATATAGTCGTTATCTGAATTTGTTGTGGTTGTTGTTGTTATCCAGGGAAGTGTCTCGATGTGTATATGAGACCGCTGATTGAAGAGTGTAAATTGCTTTGGGAGGTTGGTCATCCCACTTATGACTCCCACAAAAAGGAGATGTTCCAGATGCATGCCATGATTGTTGGTACCATCAGTGATTTTCCTGCACGTGGGATGTTGTCCGGCAACGTTGTTAGGGGATACAAGGCTTGTCCTGAGTGCCTTAGCTCCCAGGGGTGCAGCAATCATTGCAACAAGATAGTCCGGATGGGTCACCGTGCTTACCTACCACATGATCACCCCTGGCGGATAGATACCGGGGCATTTGATGGGACCGAAGAGAGAGGTGTGGAGCCGCATAGATGGTCGGGGGAAGAGATTTTAGCAGTGCTGGATGAGTATGATTTTGGGCAGCTCAGCAATCATCCCGATATTGTGGCCAGAATACCTGAAAGACCAGACAGGTACAAATTCTGGACACATAAGAGCATATTTTGGGAACTCCCGTACTGGAGTACGCTGTTGATCAGGCACTACCTAGATGTGATGCACATAGAGAAGAATGTCTGCGACAGTGTGGTAGGTACAGTGCTCAACTTGGAGGGGAAGACGAAAGACGGTCCTAAGGCACGCGTTGATCTTAAGAAAATGGGAATCAGAAAACATCTTTGGCTGAAAGAGGGGAAGAAAAAGATGCCTTGGGCTCCTTACACCGTGAAGCCTGATCAGAAGACCCAGATCTTCAGGTGGATGAGTTGTGTGACGTATCCCTCAGGCGTTGCAGGAAATATAGCCCGGTGTGTGAACTTGCGGGAGAATAAGATATACGGCTTGAAGAGTCATGACTGTCATATTCTGCTACAACGTCTCTTCCCTGTTTTCATTCGACCGTTCCTTCACCGTCAGGTAAATTTGGGGTTAAAATTACGGTTAACCTGTCGTAAATGGATTTTATATTAAATTTGTGATGTGTGGTTGGCCAGGTTGTGGAGCCGTTAGTAGCGCTGTCAAGATTCTTCATGAAGTTATGCACAAGGGAAGTGAGAAAATCCGATCTCCGGGAAATGCAGGCAGACATCATATACATCATGTGTAAATTCGAGAGGATTTTTCCGCCAAATTTTTTCGATATAATGCCTCACCTGATGATCCATCTTCCCCAGCAATTGTTGCTTACCGGTCCAGTACACTTCACTTGGATGTATCCCATGGAAAGGTATGTTTTATTCACTTACATCTCCAGAATACATATATGTACGTACATGTTCAATAACCATAACGTATAGTTTGCAATCTTATATTTACAGGCAACTTGGTGAGTACAAAGATTATGTCACTAATAAATCCGCGCCTGAAGGATGTATAGCTGAAGCATATATTGCGCATGAATGCGTCACCTACATGAAGTTGTATTTAGGAGCGTCGTTGGGAGCTCCGCAAGCCATGGAGGAACATGCGCCGCGGTTCAATCTCTCTATAGTTTCCAGTGATGTCGAAGTTGGTGGAGCACGACTGTCCGCCGAGTATGCATTGTCGGATGAAGAGATAGCCATAGCGCACTGGTGGGTACTAATCAATTGTGAAGAAGTTAAATATTGGAAAGAGTTGCACCTAAATTTTCCGGAAGTTGATGGTGATCTCGAGTACCACAACATGACGTTCGCAAATTATTTTCGCACCTGGGTACGTAATTTAATCTTCCCTGTTATATATATATATATGTAATTATTTTCTATTGCATACATTTTCGGATATTTACAGTTCAATATCCGTTACAGATGGACATGATAAAATCTGATGATAATCCAAACTGGTCGCACGAACTATTACTTCTTGCGATGCAACCGCAACGGGCTAGAGTTTATCCCACTTGCACAGTGAATGGCGTGAAATTTGTATCTGAAGAGAGAGACAGCAGACGAAGAACACAGAATTCTGGGGTGATGGCGAAAGGTCATGGCCTTGACTATTACGGTGTTCTCCATTCAGTGGTCGAACTGGTTTATGCGGAAGGCATGAAAGTGCATCTGTTCAAGTGTAGATGGTTTGATACAGGCGCACAGAGCATGAAGATGGATCAGTACGGCAATTTATCGGTCAACACTGCTACAAGCGCCTACGAAGATGACCCGTTTGTTTTTGCGACATCGGTAAAACAAGTGTTTTATCTTGATGACCTCGCCAGGGGTGACGCGTGGAAAATAGCGAACATTGTGCATCCTCGAAACATTTACCGGGCGGCTACACTTGGAGTGACCATTCCAGGGCCAGAGGCTGATGCGTACCAGGAGCCGAACGCATTAGGTATTCATGATGTAGCTACTGTTCGTCAAAATAATGTTAAACATGGTCGAGTGCTCAGAATTCGTGACGAAGATTCAACCTTTATTGATGTTGATCCAAATGAAGAAACAGACGACGACTCTGACGACGAATTAAGGCATAGATTACCAGATATTAATTCCGATACCGAAGAAGACTCATCGGATGACTCAGATTACGAGCCTTAGCTTAGTTATAATTGAGCCTTAGCTTTGTAATTGTTTGTATACTAAAAGAATATGTTTGTACTAAAATAAATAAAGCACATTTAAATTTCATTGTAAAGAAATTTTTATTTTTACTCTTGGGCGACGATTTTAACAAATATCGTCGCCCAAGTATAATCTTGGCCGACGAATTAGCCTAATTTCGTCGGCCAAGAGTAATCCGAATAATTAAAATAAAATAAAGAACATTTAAATTTCATTATATTAAATTTTTATTTTTACTCTTGGGCGACGATTTTAACAAATATCGTCGCCCAAGTATAATCTGGGCCGACGAATTAGCCTAATTTCGTCGGCCAAGAGTAATCCGAATAATTAAAATAAAATAAAACACATTTAAATTTCATTATATTAAATTTTTATTTTTACTCTTGGGCGACGATTTTAACAAATATCGTCGCCCAAGTATAATCTTGGCCGACGAATTAGCCTAATTTCGTCGGCCAATATTAATCCGAATAATTAAAATAAAATAAAACACATTTAAATTTCATTTGAATAATTAAAATAAATATCCCGGGTCTTTATTTTTTACCAAATTTTTATAGCCCCGTAAGAGTCTCGTCGATTGGAAACTATTCTCAGTTGAAGGTCCGGCCAGATTACGTGATTTGGAGGGTCGAATAGCCGTTTCCGTCCATTTAGGGGTTTGACCGCGCCGATTGACCGGACGGATCGAGCCCTTATCTTTGTCAGATGGAGCTGAATTTTTTTCCACCTACGTAATTCGTTATGCTGGTCAAATCTGACGGTCGGTTTTCAGTTCCTCTTCTCCGATCAATAAACTCACGTTATATGTACTAATGTTGTATAACTTTTTTATACAAGTGTTTAGTTTAAATGTCGTTTTGAAGACAACGTATACGTAGAGGCCTCAAACGCAAAAAAATCGTGAAATAAGATATGACCAGAACGGTGAAATACGTCAACCCGTGAAAAATGAAGATATTCCGGTAAAGTTTCGGTGCCGGTTGTTCCGGTCGCACGAAACACATTTATTTCTGCCTAGTGGTAGCCCTATCCCGGTTATTTATTTTTTACCAAATTTTTATAGCCCCGTAAGAGTCTCGTCGATTGGAAACTATTCTCAGTTGAAGGTCCGGCCAGATTACGTGATTTGGAGGGTCAAATAGTCTGAATTTTATGATAGAACTCTTGGGCGACGAAATTTATAATGAAGAATCTCGTCGCCCAAGTATACTATCTTGGCCGACGATTTTCTTCATCTTGGGCGACGATGTTTATAGTGAAGAATGTCGTCGCCCAAATATACTATCTTGGCCGACGATTTTCTTCATTTTGGGCGACGATATTTATAGTGAAGAATGTCGTCGCCCAAGTAGACTCTTGGCCGACGATTTTTAAAAAAAGGCGGGCGACGATTTCGAAATCGTCGGCCAAGATACTCTTGGCCGACGATTTTTAAAAAAGGCGGGCGACGATTTTTACAAAATCGTCGCCCAAGAACGCCACTATAAAAGGCAAAAATTCGGAAACCCTAACCATTTCTTCAGCCGCCAAGCATATTCTCTCCCTCTCTCCGAAAATCCTCTCTCTGCCCTCTCTCTCTCCCTCTCTCCGACCCCGACCCCGACCCCAATTCCAATTCCCGACCCCGACGTCGACCCACAATTTAAGGTATAACCCTAAAACCCTAAATTGGTTTTAATTGTTTTTGTTGTTATAATAATTGTAAATTGTTGTTGTTGTTGTTGTTGTTGTGATAATTGTAAATTGTAAATTGTTGTTGTTGTTGTTGTGATAATTGTAAATTGTTGTTGTTGTGATAATTGTAAATTGTGATGTACGGTTTAGGGTTTACGGTTTAGGGTATACGGTTTAGGATTGTAAATGATTAAATAATTTAGGGTTTATTTAGGGTTTAGAGTTTACGGTTTAGGGTTTATTTAGGGTTTAGGGTTTGTAAGAAATAATGGAATATTTTTGAGTAAGGATGTAAATATTCGTAAATTAATTTTTGTGATATAATAAGCCCTTATTAATGTAAATAATTTGTTATGTGAATAAAAAAAATAATAAATCCTATAATAATTATTAAATTTTATTTGTGCTATTATTGTTGATAAATTTTTCGAAGTTTATCGAGCCTTTATTTTTGTGAACTTAATTATAAGACGGTAAAATATTTTTAATAAATTTATGGTTATTTTAAACAGGATGGCCAAGAGAAGAACTTCTGGACAAGACGGCTCGGACGGTACCTCAAACAACCCGTCGGAATCACCGTCGATCGGGTTTCCGTGGCAGTTGACGTCCCGATATGCGGCGCTTAGGGGTGGCGCGAGCGGCTCGGGTTCTGCTGGGCAGTCGGGTCCCGCAGCGACGGCTCCTCGTCATCCAGAGATACTTCGCCGGTCGCGATCCCGCAGCGACGCCCCCACACAGTCGTCCCCGACCGACGGTGATGGCGGGTCATCCGGGGTCCCTATGGTGCCGTCCGGCCTATTCCTTCCTCCGACGATACCGGCGATACCTCGCGTCGATGAGGAGGGTCGACCGATTCGGGAGCAGCTCCCGCATGTGGCACCGCACGAGGCCTATATCTACCGGGAGTTTCCCACGCCTCTTCATCCCGTGAGGGTCTCCGAGCAGGCGGACATAGACGAATCCGTCGGCTCAGCCTCATCCTCAGGTAATTTATTATTACTTTTTTTTCGATTTACAATTTTTTTTTGTAAAAATGTATTATTAATATTAAATTTGATTCACAATGTCACAGCCGCCGGAACGAGAAGGCGGAACAGGAGAGGCACCGTCAGCAACAAGGGACTCGATAGGGCGGTCGAGTCCGCTGGACGGATCGCCATCCCGTTTTCCAACGGGAAACCGGTGGACGCCGCGTTGGGAAACCGGTACACGCGCGCCGCGGGAGGCACCATCCGCTCCAGACTCCCTATGTTGTGGGGAGTCTGGAGCCAGGTTCCTGATGGAGTGAAGGAGATGCTCCATCAGTCGATGTCGGTGAGTTTACTCAATAAATTACCTTTTTTTTAACTATTTTTTTAACTAATAAATTATTTCATTATCGAAAAAAATACTAACAAGTGGTAATGCAGCAATGGTTTGTGGTTCCCGAGGAGGGACGTGACTGGGCGGACAAGACCCATAGGGAGAGGTACCTCTAGCTATTTAATAATTTTTTAAATTTTATTTTTTTAATAAAATTATTAATATTTTTTTTGTATATGTAGGTTCAAGGAGTGGAAGCACGACCTCCGGGAACACTGGAAGAAGTACGGGAGCGACCGTTCGGGTACCCCGAAGGAGTTCGAGTATCGGGAGTACGAGTGGCGGTGGCTTCTTGTCACGCAGTTCAACGACCCTCACAAACAGGTAATTCGTAAACAAATTTGAATATTTAATTAGTGAATTAATTATAATTGTATGTTTTTAAATATTTACTAACGATAATTTTTTTTTAAAAAAGCATCTCGCCCGGGTGAACGCTGAGAACCGGCAACAGAACACAACCAACCATCGTGCCGGTTCGAGGCCGTTTTCGGCCATCATGGACGACGTGCGGCGAGAGCGGCCAGAGGAGAACCCCTATGTGGGGACCTTTCAGAGGGCATATCCTCATTCTGAGGAGGATCTTGTAAGTTCCTTATATTTACTAATTTTTAATTTTAATTACATTTTATTAAATGTATATTAATATATTTTTATAATATATCCATTTAGGCGAGGGTGAGGGAGGCGGAGCAAGATGTCATCAGAGGCATGGTGAACGACACATGGCCGGGCACGGCAGAGGATGACATGTCAGAGGCCATGTCCAGGATCGACACTTCAGATCCTACCGTTGGGGCGCGGATTATGGCCACTGCCTTCGCGCAGCGTTCCAACACCTACTACTGCCGGGGTATGGGAGACGCTGGAAAGGGGATCCTGAAGACGACGCCAGGATTTCAGCGCAAGGGAGCCGCCGGAGCCTCAAGCAGCAACAGCCAGACCACTCGGCTACAGGATCAGTTCGCAAGCCTACAGTCTGAGCTGGAAGCCCAAAGAGCGAGAGAGTCTGAGCTGGAAGCCCAAAGAGCGAGGGAGATGGCGGCGATGGCGGAATCATATGCGGCTTCCAATGCTGCGCATATGGAGCGGGTGAATGAAGTCACCAATGCCAACCAGGCGGCTATGGGACAGTGGATGACTGCCTGCATGTCTGCACTTGCGGCCGGACAGCCGTTTCCGCCCATGCCTACGCCTATACCATTACCTCAGTGGCATCCTCAGTGGCCCCAGCCTCAGCAGCAGCCTCCTCAGCCTGACCAGCCGCCGCCTCAGGACCCTCCGAACGGGAATGATAAGATAGATTTTGGGTTTCTCGATCCATAGGCAGAATTTTTGTAATAAATTATTTATAAATTTATAAATTTGTGTTAGTTTTAATTAAATTTTAGTATTAGAAAACTTTAAAGAAATGCCGAAAAAAAAAATAATGACAAAAATTAAAAAAACATTATTTATATATTTAAAATAATTATTTAATTATTTTTTTTAAAAAAATTTAAATATATCTTAGGCGACGAAATCTATAAATCGTCGCCCAAGATTTAACACCTTGGCCGACGAAAAAATAATATCGTCGCCTAAGATGTAGTGATCTTAGGCGACGAAATATTTATTTTCGTCGCCCAAGGTCAGAAGATCTTAAGCGACGAAAAAAAATTTCGTCGGCCAAGGTGTTAAATCTTGGGCGACGAATATTTTTGGGCGACGACAGGTATATTTTAGGCGACGAAATTATTATCGTCGCCTAAGAATTACTCTTAGGCGACGACGGAATTAAATTTCGTCGCCCAATTTCTTCACCGACAGACTTCTGGCGACGACTTCTTGGCCGACGACATGTCGTCGCCTAAGTACTTAGGCGACGAAATTTTTAAACAGGGCGACGATTTTTTTTCGTCGGCCAAGAACTATTTTCTGGTAGTGTGGTTTAAAATCAGTAAATACAGTATCAGATGTAATACTTCCAGAAAATTCAAGTTCCTGTCCTGTAACTTCGGAAAATCATAATTAATTCTAGAAAAATCGTTTTCAGGAGATTCAAACTCTGAAATGATCTTTAAGAAGTCTACTCCAACTTCCATGAAGACACCAAGTTGAAATAACCAACGAAAGTGTACAGTTTTCAGTAAACATGGTAACTGGTTTAAAATCATTCCATACAGTATCACATTTGCAGTATCAAAATAAAAGACACTTAAAAGAATGGAACAAAGATTAATACCTGAACATAAATATCCCATGCATCATTGCTATCAACTTCAATGCATTTCCTGTTGTCATTCCATGCAAAGCCACTTGTGTTTGACAAGTCATACACAATACTATAGCTCTCTTTCCATTTCTTCAATTTTGATTCTATGTGTGGAGAAGCCTTGAGATTTGAATCAGGACATAATCTTGACATAGCTTCCTCCATTTGAACCAGTGTTCCAGATTTGAAAGTCCCATTTTCACATCGCATGCCACGAGCAACAAAGTCATCAAGAACAGACAACATGGCATCTTCCTCAAATTTTGTCCATTTACGCCTTGTTGCTGTTGACCTTGTTTGCTGGGAATTGGTGTCACCACTTGCCATACCTATTGAGGTTAAAACCAATATCAGTTCATCGAATCAAGTAATGCAAGTTTAAAGACCAACACCATCTCAGTTCAAATCCTAAATCAGTTCAAACCAAATCAGTTCAAATCCTGCTAAATTGAGCCCTGCAATATCCTCTAAATTCATAGTTCAAGGCCAACCACATCTCAGTTCAATATCAGTTCATGTAATGCAAGTTTTAAGACCGACCACATCTCAGCTCAATATCAGTTCAAACCATTACTAATATTGTAAAAGTAATACCAAATCAGTTCAATATCAGTTCAAATCATGTAATACCACATTTCAGATCAATGGTACTATTGTGTAAACACACATACATAATCTATTACATGCCATAAATTAAGAAAGTAACTAATCCAAATCAGATCTAAGCAGTTTGGTTCCTTGCAGCCCTGCATCTCTGCCAATCACCAAACATTTGGGAGGCCAGATCATTTCTCCATGCCGTCCATTCATCAGATGCTTCAGGAGATTCAAGCATATCATGATTTTCCACATTTGCTAAGTGGTCAAACTCAAATACTGCATTTTCCATTGGATCGATAGACATTTCCCTTCTAATATAATTATGTAAAAGACAACACGCCGTAATTATACGACATTGTGTCTTAATGGGATAATAAGAAGGACTTCTTAGAATAGCCCATCGACATTTTAGCAAACCAAAACAACGCTCTATCACATTTCGTGCTTTCGCATGCTTCATATTGAAATACTCTTCCTTATTGATAGGCATACACCCTTCTCTCCATTCTGATAAGTGGTAACGTTTTCCTCTATAAGGTGCAAGAAATCCCTCACCATTAGTGTAACCCCCATCTACAAGGTAATAATAACCTAAAAAAAAAAAGGTTCATATTAGTTATATATATATATATATACAATATATACATGTATAAAGTCATGTATGTGGTCATCACTAAATAATGGCCTCACCAGTTGGAACTCTTAGTCCATTTGGCCTAGTTACCGCATCACGAAGTACTCTAGAATCGGAAGTGGAACCCTCCCATCCCGGTAACACAAAAATAAATTGCATGTCCCGTGCACAAACTCCCAAGACATTGGTTGCAATATCTGACTTTCTAGTTCGATATCTTGGTTTGTCGGTAGCAGCTACACGTACTCTAACATAAGTTCCATCTAATGCTCCCAAACAATTCTAAAACAAATAAAATAGAGAAATCTTATAATAACAGTAACAATTGCAGCAGACCATAGTAAACCAACAATAATCCTTATGAAATCTATACCATAATAATTGTAATAACATACCTTAAACCACTTCCATCTATGATCAGTTTCATTTTCAAGTACAGGGCTTGGCATTCTCAACAGGTTGCCTTGCAATCGTAGTACCCCTTGCAATACATAGTTAAAGTACCTACTTACTGTCTCTCCGGATCTAAAGAATCTACCACTACTAGTGCGATTCTTAACATGATGAGCAAGAGTATGTAAAAATATACATACTTGCTCCTCCACTAATACTGATCCTTCATTTTTTACCCTTCCAACAGTGCGTAGAAGTTCACATAATAGCCCAAAAGCCCTTCTATCCATTCTTAATTCATTCACACACTCAATGTCACTATTTCCTATTATACTATCCAAATATATCAAGCGAGTCTCACATCTAATGAAAGATCGATTATCCAAAGCTCTTTGTTCATGTTGTCTCTGCCTTAACTTTAGCATCATAAGGATTAATGTACAAGCAGACATGCTCTCTAAATGCCACAGTTCCAACAACAAAACCAACAACAGCTTTCTCCCATCCATATCTATAAGTTCAAAACAAAATAAACCAACTAGTTCACATGAATAAAGAGTTTATGTATATAGAAAAAAAAAATTCAATGATCACTATCAGCAAGAGTTGATTAGATTCAACAATGCTCTCTAAATGCTACACGTACTCTAACATTAGATTCAATGATCACTAACATGATGAGCAAGAGTTGATTAGACCGATGCAACAACTGAAAAACAGAAATCGAACTGCAATGGGTTTTTCGATTTGGGACTGCTCGACTTAGATTCAACAAGATTGGGCACTATCAAGAGGATTGAGGCTTGCAATTTGGGAAAAAACACAACCGAACGCAACTGGAAATTGAATCAAGAGATGTACCTGCGCTGTATTGAGCGAACTGGAGAGAAAATTGGCGAAGAGAAGAGCAGGCTGAGTAGCGAACTGGAGAGAAATTGAGCGTGATTTTCTGAGGAGGAGGCTGCGTTGTTTGAGCGTTGTTAAGGGAGCCAACCTTAGATAAGGGACAGAGTTTGGAGTCCCTTATTTAGGGAAGGTTAAGAAGGTCGATAAGGAAACGGGGATTAGATAAGGCTAGTTAATGTTAATACTGAAGAGCACCAAACGTGGGCTTGCCTTATTTTTAGGCCTTATTTAGTGTAATACTGGTTAGTACCGGAAAACAAACGTGCACTTAGTGTTTTATCTCTTGTGGAGTGCTATTTCCAGGATAGCTTTTTTCCTATATCTAGTGGGTTTTTTTTGTCCAGATTTTGTTTTTGGTGGAATAAGCAATGCCTGGAGTCTGGAGATAGCACATTGCTTAGATTAGGATAATTCTGGAGTATTTGGGGAAACATTGTCATTTGTTAATGGAGCTATTGGGGATGCTATGATATTTTATTGTTCGTTCAAAAGATTATATTAATACAAGTGCTTAATAGAGCTTCTGTGACACTCATAACAAGGATCAAGATTCAAGTTCTCTATAATCTATAATACTCTTGTGCTGTTGCATACTTTGCATGCTTAATTATTAATTTGCTATGTTGGGATGGGAATATATTGAAATAGATAGAGTTTTATTTTATGTTTCAATGGGAATTGGTACTTCATTGCTGCCACTGTGCTTCTGCTGCGTCCACTAACTTATCTCTGATCAGATCTTATCTTTTGATAATGTTTACAGTGTTTAGAGAAACTAACTTGCTAGATCTGTCATGGCTGATATGAATGGTCCTCAAAGTTGATCAATTTTTTTTTTTGGGTCGAAAAATGTTGATCATTGGGGTACCCTAATTGGTGGAGTGAGGCTGTGAGAGAGATATGTCTTGCCTGCTATTCAATTACCCCAAATAGATGAGATTGCTAATTGTTGGAGGCGGAGTAGCCCTAAGTAGATGGAAATTTTTTTTTAAGTGTAGGTGGATAAGTTAGTGTGATGATATCAATGCATGCAGGTGCAGCCAACCCTTATTATTAAGGTAGCTGGAAGTTGGGCAAGGACAGTGAAGCCTTGGCCCCTGAGTTTGTATGCTAGTTCTTAGCTACTCGATGGTTATTAATGCTTACTTCATTATTTTGGGGGTTTCCTGGTTTATTCATATGAGAGTTGTAGATTGTTAGAGATAGAAGTCTATATATTGGTATTGTTTGTGTTTTGGATGGAAGTTGCTTCTAGTATTATAGAGATTGAAATACCATTAGGTGGGCTTGGAGCCGCGTCTGAGATTAGTAATCTTGACAGGAGTGATTGTTTAGGGGGAATCTCATGGACCTCTGTTTGTGCTGTTGACTACTATGTCTATGTGCAACAAACCAAGTAGCCAACAACCCATGTGCTCTCGATAAACATATATGACAACCACATTGTGGTTGTTTACATCATGCCCTTAATTTCCTGTGAACTGCCCTTTGTACAAGTGAGGTCACTGTAGACATCTTTCCAAATGCATCACATAACAAAGTTTCTAATCCACTTTGCCTGTTGCATAATTTATGTGATGTTCATTTGGTATAGCTGATTAGTGCTTGAGTTATCATTTTTCGATGATGTTATAATAGTTGCATGACTTGTACATATTATCCCAAACCCATTCACATTTCTCTTTCTCATGCTTAAGATAGTGAAACTTTGGGTAAACCAGTATTGATTCTCTTGGTGTGAACCAGTATTTTGACCATGACTTGAAGTTAGGATGAGAAACAAGTGTTGTTGTGTTTCTATATACTATAGTGAGTGAGCTGTACCTGTATGTAAAGCCCATCACTTCATAGTAACAGTTTCCTTTTTCCCTGTCCTTTTCTCCTTTTCTTTTGTGTTGTGTTCTTCTGGTTTGACTATGGTGTACAATATTTCATGTTTTATGAATATATGCCAAAATTTTCACCAAAAAATCTTCAAAGAAGTGACGATGTTGACTCAAAACGTAACCATCTCTGCTAATGGTTTTCGTGCAAGCATGAGATATTGTACAACATGTAAGGGAAATGCTGTGGGGTTTTAGATATTCGTTGGTAGGCAGAGTCCCCCAAGTCCCCATTCCTACACTATTAGTTTTGTAGTACTAGCACCCGAGGCCCCATCTGCATTTACACTGCAACTGTGAGCGTTGTGGTTTCTCTAATTGCAGCACCATGTTTAATTTGCTTTCTGAAGAGTTGAACCATCTACTTATCTTCCTGAAAGAGTGAAGGTGGTGGTATTATTGTGCCGGACATTTATTTGGTCCGTCATCAATTCATGAACAAATTCAACACCAACTTCTGGACATCACTGCTTACTGCCGGCTACTGTTAACAGGGTATGGATCAATCCAACACTCATCGTTCTTAGCAGCTATTTCCCATTTTCGTCTGAACATCTTCATTTCTTTGTAGGATTCCCTCCTCACCTGCACGAATTTAGATTTTATGTCCAACACTCCAACTAAACAACTATCGCATTATGTCAAAACAGTAGCCTGAGAATCATTCAGGTATGGCGACTAACATCAACTCTATGGTCCTTTGCACTAGATTGAGGTGATCTCTGCAATACAAAGCCTTCAACGAGTCAGCCTTAGACAAAAGTTTACAGCTCGATCACTAGTTCACTACAGAGCTAGGCAAACAATTTTCACCTCATTTTTGTCCGGACCGCCCAAAGTAGGGCAGCCGTAATGGATTAGGTACTCGGCATCGACAACACCAATCTTCGTTCGATCACCCTATTAGAATGGAAAACAAAAGGTCCTGTTTAGGAAACAGATCGAAGAGGCCAGAGGAAATACTCCGATAGTATAGCATATTAAAAGCTTGCCGGTGCACAATAGCCAAGCTGCATATCTAGTCCCCATGCATGGATAAACTTATTCTGCATATACACAAGTAACAAATTAAGATTGGTTCTCGATCATGGGAATAAGAAGTCCAATCTTTGTCAGGCTTAGAAGAGCTAACTTCAGCTCCAAGCTAGGATTGGTAGAAGTAACACACCTAGATCATATACCATACGCAACGCCAGGCAGCTCGAGAGAAAACTGGAGCCATTACTTCTATCCACCTGCAAATGCAGCATTTCATTCTAGTTTCCTGAAGCAGGATGACTTCTATAACTAGAAAAGTGAAAACCATCATCCTTTTGCAGGAAATACATAAATTAGTTTAGATGAAACAAATCTCTACCCGGTACAAGGAGGAACTGTACTGTTTTCATCACAACCAGACCCATTGGCATTAGGCTTGTAAGTCCTTCTGCAGAAACAATTGCCAAAAGCATGTAACTAGAGTCACCACCTGCTTGGATTGAGGCTTGAAATTAACAGAAGCACAGGACTGTAGACATGAATTAGTAATAGCTAGTTACATAACAGACCTGTGCACTGTTGATCCTTTAACGCGAGCAGTAATAAGATGATGCACCTCTGACTTGGAAGAATCAAGAGCTGGTTGTGATATTTCAAGCCCTTCCTTTCGAATAATGGACACATATCTAAAAGTTCCATAGAAGAAGAACAATGGAAATTAAGTTTGAGCAACAGTGTTATACTGTAGTTCAAATACCAGTAAGTATCCTTAAAGGAAATGCAGCTACAGTACCGTTGAGGATTGAAATTGTCAACTCCAAGGTCCTCATCCCATAGAAAAATTTAACTGTATTCAGCAACTATCTGAGGATGTAAGTAACGCTTTGCGAACCACCTAGGCATCAAGAAAGCTATCACTCAGTAAACACATCTAAATAGCGCAACTTCCAATATAAATGAAATGATTAAAGCATGAAGATAAGACCTGTGTACCATTTTGTTTGATTGACTGCAGAAACATGAATAACAAGTTCATTCCATTGAAACTGCTTCCACTCATCAACAATACCATCATAATGCAAAAGCATCACAACAAAACCACTTGATATAAACTGCATTATAGTGTATAACAAGTCATTGCTTTTATGAATACCAGTACTGATTCAAAACATATCAATATCTATCTGGGGAGCTAGAAGTTCATGTACAGACTTACTTTATACCTTTTTGACCATTTTACCGACTAGATCTTTCTGCTTGATCCCAACGGCCATCGCTAACAAGCTGACCGAGGAATTTGCACTTTTCTTGTCTAACCTTGATGGTGGCTAGGAGGAGACAGGCATAATATCATAGAATCATCATTTTCTTCATAACAGCAAGTACTTTACATTCAAGAATAGAAATTATTCAAGACTCAAATAACTAGCATTTTCAGTTAACAAAAACAAATACACATATTGCTTGAAACCATACTGTGTAACGCGTTCTCCATAATGGCAGCATTTCCAGATCAGAAGTCGCAGAGACGATACCTAGTGGCAATGGTTCACTTCCATGAGGCCTTCTGTGATTCTAAAACAGAGAAACAACTATAGGTAATGAAAATGAACCGAAATCACAGATACACAGCAAAAAGCCTTTACATGGAAAACAAACCTTGCATTTCACATTTATTCTCCGTAAACTGTTTTTGACTGTCGAAAATGATGATTTCTGTGCAAACAGTAAGTTGATTTAATAGAAAACCATGGGGGTGGAATAGACCATGAGATGGTATAACTGATGAAATTTAAGCTTTAGATTTTAGAGTTAACATTTTTGAGCAACACTCGGAACATATAAATTGGATACGGGTGTACATGTCTACCTCATTGGATTTTAATAATATGAATGCACTCCCCAACAGGACTACAACCATCAAAGAAGCTGAAGGGAGAAACCTACAAATGCATGATCTCCCACTTCTTGGCTGTGCACCCAAAGATATCTGACACAACCACAAATTCAAATTTATTCAATTCAGTTAACTTTTATACGTAAGATCTGCAAGTTCACCCCAAAGAATTCAATTATGCAACTACAATTACAAGTAAGAAAGCCATTTCCAACACAACAGAAAAATAACCAGAAAAGAATAATGAGAATACAAACAAGCAAATAATACCGAGTCCCTCTCTTTATCACCAAATTTTTTACTTTCCATTCACAAATTACATAACATGGATAAAGAAAAGAAACATGATGACTTACAGGAGGACTGGATGGTGGCTTCATGTTCCATGCAAATACAGAGGAACCCTTAAACAGAAAGCAGAGCTTTAATTCTTGTAAGATTTCTGTTTCTCACTTTCTCTTATAGTTTGTTTTTCTCCTCCTCCATGTGTTCTTGTTTGCGCGTTGTCCGAAACCATAAAATGCTTACTCAAAGGCTGTTTCTACAAAAACATGAATCATTTATCAAGTCATTCGGACCAACTAGGGTTAGGATTGAAGTGTTCGTTTTCATCATCAGAAAGAAGTGGCATCAGTTGGCTTCGGCACAAGGGACACGTGTGATGCAGTGCAATCAGCATGAAAATAATGCGATCAGGGCAAACGAGCAATCCTTTTATCATCAACACCACCTCCAAACTCCTCCAAACAAACAGCACATGATGATGGAGGCATAGCGCAAGAGGTAGGAGCAGCAGCCCTAGAGTCGTCCCATGATTTCTTCACCCAGCGATACAAGCGCATATCATCGTAACCGTCAAATCTTCCATGCAGTTCACAACAGACAAGCCTTATGGTCACATCAACAGCCAACTGCGGGAGGTGGATGGGCGGTTCAACTTTGTCAGATATTTCTTCGACTATCTCTGCCAGCTGTTTTAACCGAAGGCCCATGCGACGAAGGGAAGCCATCAAGCTCGTGAAGCTCTTACCTCGTTCATCTGCGGACATGAAGTTGACCCAAATCTTTGATTTCCCTATGAGAGTTACCTCTGGACAAAAGTTGTACATAATAGAATGCGGTGGTTTGGTCTGTATTTGAAACCCCGCAGATTGCGAGGTGACTGTTAATCTGAGGAGCACGGCGTAGCACTGTGAGGGTGGCGGATAGGGTCCCTCGTATAATTCTGTTTGTTTCACTTCATACCAATTGAAAACCCTGGAATCATACGGCTCATCCATGATTGAACCACTGACGGATATGAACATAGAGATTAATCAGTATCTATTTAAGGACAAGTAAAACAAACAAAAAAAAAACCTTTTCTGCAAGGATTAGGGAATAGTAATCTGTGCCAGACAAGGACATACCAGGACTAAAAAGTTTTAAACTATTCCTATTAGGAAAAGGTAGAGTATAAGAGTTGATTAGATAATCAAGGAGAAGTAAAATAAACCCTTCTCTGCAAGTATCAGGGTAAAGTATTTGTACAGACAAGGATACACCAAGGCCTGAATCTTAGTGTGACTTGTATGTAAATTTCTAAGGAAAAAAAAAACTCTAAAATTAAATCATTTAGATACAACTCCCAGTAATTGGCTCTGAATAAGGGACTGACGTCTATGCTCAAAAGAAAGAAAAGGAAATTTGTTAAGGCCTTCTCCAATCGAAGGTTCAAAGTCTATAATATAAACCATGGTTGCACAAAAGACACCTCCAACCGTGGCAATGGTCTCTTACCCAAAAACAAATAATATGGAGGGCTAAAGTCCATCTCTTGGTCTAAATTCAACTCTGTTTTCCCATTTCCACTTCAACTCAATCATTTAGACCTCGAACGATTGGAGTTGGAAAAATTATAGACCTTACTATTTGGTTGAATAGTGCCTTTCAAAGGTCTAAAGTACCTTTTAGACCATGGTCTAAAATAGATTAAAATAGACTATAACGATTGGAGATGGCCTAAGATTCATTTACTTGCTTATTGGGTCAACTTTTATTGCTCAGAATAAGAACTAGGACACTAGTATTAAGAATGAGTTTCAAACTAAGTTCAGGAAAGTCTCCTATTGATCATTCATCACCCAAAATATTCTAAACTGGTACGAGACATCCTTACATTGAAAGTTTAATTAACGTTAATATTTTGTTTTAGGATATATTCCACTATCAAATCTAATATTTCAAAAACAGTTCTTTGAGGGGAGTTACGTCTGGACAAAAGTTGTATATAAAAGAATGAGGTGGTTTCGTCTGTATCTGAAAACCCGCAGATTGCAAGGTGACTGTTAATCTGATAAGCATGGCGTATGTTAGGGTTCTAATCCTAACATTGAGAAAGCTACTAAAATGCTAAGAAATGGAAATTACTGATTTTTCATTCATTCCCTCCAAAGGGCAAAGGTTACAGTACTTAAAGGAGTCAGGGTGTCCTTAGTAAAGCTAAGGGTGTGGTGCCAACTAACTGACTCACAACAGCGTAGCACTGTGATGGTGGCGGATAGGGTCCCTCGGGGTGTAATTCTGTTTTCTTCACTTCACACCAATTGAAAATCCTGGAATCATACGGCTCATCCATGATTGAACCACTGCTGCGATCGATCAATGGACATGTATGTAAGGTACTAATTAAAAATCTATTTTTCTCTGCAAGGATTAGGAGATTGTAATCTCTGCCAGACAAGGATACACCAGGACTAAATCTTAGTACCAATCCTATTAGAAAAAGGTAGAGCCAAAGTTGCTATGTTACGTGGTTTAGGTTTATCAGATCCTTGATGCTATGAATGTACTTTATTACCGTACAATGTTAGAGATGAAAGTCTAAATCTTGGTAGTGTTTGTGTTTTGGATGGAACATTGCTTGGTAGAGATGATTCATGTCAGGACTTGCATGAAAATGAGCATAGCTGTTCTGAACAGATTCCAAAATTGGGGTACGTTATTTGTTTTTAGTTTTTACCACCACAAAATGCTAATTCTCTTCAAGTAATTTGAAATGATGAAGAGCAAAGCGCAGAAAAAATACATTCACGAATGCAATTTGACAGCAGTAGCTTCTATGGTTCTGGAGTAAAGCACATGAAACAATACATTAATTAATGAAATTTAACAGCAGTAGCTTCTATGGGTCCGTCTCTTGGCAGAGAGGTCTGAATGTGATGTTACAAGATATATCGGACTATTAGAATACAAGTTAAGTGGAGTTGATTTCTTTCTGATTCTCTCTCATATAAAATCTATAGAATTTACATTTCCACCATGTACAACAGTACAAGAACAAGAACAAGAACATTCAGAGACTTGTATGTTTGGAATAGTATGATGCATGTATGAACGGATACTACAAACTATACACCAATTTATGAACTCCCTGCTTAGTGATGGCTACTGTTAACAGGGTATGGATCAATCCAACACTCATCGTTCTTTGCAGCTTTTTCCCATTTTCGATTGAAAATCTTCATTTCGTTGTAGGATTCCCTCCTCACCTGCACAAATATAGATTAAGTCCAACTAAACACATATCACATTACGTAAAAACAGTGGCCTGAGATTCATTCATGTTTGGGGACTAACATCAACTCTGTGGTCCTTTGCACTAGCTTGAGGTGATTTCTGCAATACAAAGATATCAAAGTCAGTCTCAGATAAAAGTTTACAGCTTAATACAAAGCTAGGCTAACACAATTTTCACCTCATTATCGTTTGGACCTCCCAAAGTAGGGCGGCCATAATGGATTAGGTACTCCGCATCTACAACACCAATATTCTTCGTTCGATCACCCTATTAGAATGGAAAATAAAAGGTCCTTGTTTAGGAAACAGATGAGGCAAGACAAAATACTTGGATAGTAGAAGAAATTATGAATGACAGATATATTAATGAGCTTGCCTGTGCACAATAGCCAAGCTGCATATCTAGTCCCCAAGCATGGATCAAATTATTCTGCATATACAATTAAGATCGATGATGGTGTAAACCAAGGAAATAAGAAGTCCAATCTTTGTTACCCTTAGAAGAGCTATCTCGAGCTCCAGGAATAGTAGAAGTAACGCACCTGGATCATATACCATACGCAACGCCAGGCAGCTCGAGAGAAAACTGGAGCCATCACTTCTATCCACCTGCAGTGCAGCATTTCATTATACTTTCCTGAAGCAGCAGGATGACTTCTATTACTAGAAAACCATCATTCTTTTGCAGGAAAAACAAAACTTGGTTCAAATGAATTATTTTTTTTTCTACCCGGTACAAGGAGGAGCAGTACTGTTTTCATCGCAGCCAGTCCCATTGGCATTAGGCTTGTAAGTCCTTCTGCAGAAAAAATTTCCCAATAGCATGTAACTAGTCACCAACCGCTTGAAATGAACAGAAGTACAGGACTGTACGTAGTCATGAATTAGTATTAGCTAGTTACATAACAGACCTGTGCATTATTGATCCTTTCACGCGTGCAGTAATTTGATGATTCACCACTGACTTGGAAAAATCAAGTGCCGGTTGAGATATTTCAAGCCCTTCTTTTCGAATAATGGACACATACCTAAGTGTCATAGAAGAAGATCAACATAAAGTTTCAGCAATACAGTTATGCAGTAGTTCAAATGCAAGCAAGTTCCTAACTTTGGTAAAAGGAAATGCAGCTGCAGTACCGCTGAGGATTAAAACTGTCTACTCCAAGATCCTCATCCCAAAGAAAAACGTAACTATATTCAGCAACTATATCAGGATGTAAGAAACGCTTTGCAAACCACCTAGGCATCAAGAAAGATATCACTCAGGAAACTCATCTATGCAACTTCCAGTACAGAGGAAATGAATAAAGCACGAAGATAAGACATGTGTACCATTTTGTTTGATTGACTGCCGAAACATGAATAACAAGATCATTCCATTGAAATTGCTTCCACTCATCAACGTTGCCATCATAATGAAAAAGCATGACAACAAAACCACTTGACAGAAACTGCATTATATATGATGTATAAGAAGCCATTGTTTTTATAAATACCAGTAGTGATTCAAAAGTCAAAACACATAAACTTTCATCCAAGTGCTGAGAAGTGCATTTACAGACTTACTTTATACCTTTTTGACCATTTTACCGGCTAGATCCTTCTGCTTGATCCCAACGGCCATCGCTAATAAGCTGACCGAGGAATTTGCACTTCTCTGGTTTAACCTTGAAGGTCGCTGGGAGGAGACAAGCATAAAAATCATAGTCAAATTCATCATTTTCTTCATAATAGTACGTACTTTACATTCAAGGATAGAAAATGTTCTAGACTCAATAACTAGGATTTTCACTTTTCAGTTAACAAAAACAAGTAAGACATTGATTGGAAAGCTTACCTTGTTAGATGCTGTCCATAATGGCCGCATTTCCAGATTAGAAGTCTGGGAGACGATACCTCTAGGCAATGTTTCACTTCCATATGGCCTTCTGTGATACTGAAACAGATAAACAAGTATATGTAATGAACCCTGACTACCAGTCTATCACCGCAGTGGATTGTTTTCTGAGAAAAAAACAAACAAAGGAAAAGGCATGCGTCCGTATGCAGAACCAACCTTGCATTTGTAATTGAAACTACGCAAACTATTTCTGACTCTCCCAAGCGATGATTTCTGAGCAACAGTAAAATTGATTTAATAAAAAACCATAGCAGAAATAGACAATGAGATCATTGAGATGATAAAATTGTTGATATTTAATCTTAAATATTAGAGTTAAAATCTTTAACCAACACACAGAATACATGTCTACCTCATTGAATTCTGATAATATGAATGCACTACCCAGCAGAAGAACTATGAATATCAAAGAAGCTGAAGGGAGAAGCCTAATGCAGTGTGATCTCCCACTTGTTGGTCCTGCACCCAAAGATATCTGACAAAACCAAAAACTCAAATTTATTTACTCAAAAAAGTTTGTGTAACAAATGCAAGTTCACCCAAAAAAACAAAGCAGCTACAATCTCAAGTAAAAAAAAAAAAAAAAAAAAAAAAGAAGCCATTTCCACCACAATAGCAAAAGAACAAGGATTCTGAATTGTGTTAGAAGCTTCCAACTAGGAATTCATAATGTCTAATACCAAATGTCATGAAAGCTTTCACTTTCCATTCACAAATTGCATAAATTGTAACATGGAAGAAAGAAAAAGAATATGACGACTTACATGATCAAAAGGTGACTTCATGTTCCATGAAAATACAGAGGAACCCAGAAACAAAGTACAGAGCTTGAATTCTTGTATGATTTCTGTATCTCTTAGATTGTTTTCCTCCTCCCGTGTTCCTGTTTGGTGCTTTTTCCGGGAACACACAGAAATATGTTGCTGAAAACACGACGAGGATTTATCAAAACAACAGCCCACAACGTGAAACAAAATGGGAAAGAGGAGGCAGCAGCTCTCTGTAACACGTGGAATATGTTCGTGGGGGATCACGAATTAGAAGCTTGTGACCCCATAATGCCAAAATATCTCATACAAAATCCCAAAAAAAGATCTGTTTCTTTTTGTTTTCTTGTTTATAATCTCATCCTCTCATGCTGCAAACGACGACGTGATTCGTCACGTACGCACTCACCAATCACCATCATGATAATAACAGATTGTTTAATCTAGGATGTGTCGGTTGGAGTCTTTGATTTTATACATCTACTAAATCTACCTCACATTTTTCTTCTTCTTTGGATACATGGGATATACCTTACAAATTGCTATCAGTTTCTAATCGAGGAAGAACCATATGTCCATCAGTATATAAGATCATAAAACTAACAACGTGAAATCGATTGCAGACCTGCATTCGATAACGTACGCACCATTTCAGAACTGGTAACCAGCAAAGGGCGCTAAGGGCCTCTACCCTAATCGGGTGAAAACGTTGAGTGGTATTTGATTAAAGTGCCAAATATATGTGCTAAAACTGAGCACATGTGCTATTTTTAACACTTTCGGTTGAAGATGGCCTAAGGTTTATGTCCAACATTTAATTTTTATTTTTATTTTTATTTTTTTAACCATCACAAGTGGTCGGGTTGGTAAGAGCCTAGATGTGGAACCCTCATACCCATGTTCGAATCTTAGCCGAAGTTAATTGAAGTTAAATCCCAATTTATTTTTGGTGACCAAGAAGAGGAAGCGTTCTGATATGATCTCTCGGCGTGGATTAGTCTCTGGGTCTGGAAAGGCTTTGAGGATATCATCGTTGATACTCAAAAAAAAAAACATTGAAATTATATTATTATTTTTGGATTAGAGAGGTAGTCTTAGTTAGATTAGGTAACACTCACCCATGCAAGATATCCCAGCAATTTTCAGACTATTCCACTACATCACCATAGGGCAGGAACACGAATAGGCACATAGCCTCACCACCGGCTGGCCACCAAGGCCTCATGGAGTTTCGAACTCTAGACTTAGGAGTTCCAAACTAACCATTCTACCGTTCCACAATCCCTGGTGGTTAACATTTAAACTAACCATTCTACCGTCCCACAATCCCTGGTGGTTCATACCATACCATCCAAATATATATCCCCTTCTAGTGAGAAATCCCTATTTTGGACTATTTCTAGAGATAGGAAATTACACCAATTTCTCTAGTAGGCCTCTCTCTTAGGAATAGAATGCCTCATAAAAGCGAGGCCTCTCTCTAGAAGGCCTCTCCCTCCAGTCCAGTACAGAAGGACTGGATGGTGGCTTCATGTTCCATGCAAATACCGAGGAACCCTTAAACAGAAATCAGAGCTTTAATTCTTGTAAGATTTCTGTTTCTCACTTTCTCTTATAGTTTGTTTTTCTCCTCCTCCATGTGTTCTTGTTTGCGCGTTGTCCAAAACCATAAAATGCTTACTCAAAGGCTGTTTCTACAAAGACATGAATCATTTATCGAGTCATTCGGACCAACTAGGGTTAGGATTGAAGTGTTCGTTTTCATCATCAGAAAGAAGTGGCATCAGTTGGCTTCAGCACAAGGGACACGTGTGATGATCCACAACCCACTGTGCAGTGCAATCAGCATGAAAATAATGCGATCAGGGCAAACGAGTAATCATTTTATCATCAACACCACCTCCAAACTCCTCCAAACAAACAGCACATGATGATGGAGGCATAGCGCAAGAGGTAGGTGACTGTTAATCCGAGGAGCACGGCGTAGCGCTGTGAGGGTGGCGGATAGGGTCCCTCGTGTAATTCTGTTTGTTTCACTTCACACCAATTGAAAACCCTGGAATCATACGGCTCATCCATGATTGAACCACTGACGGATATGAACATAGAGATTAATCAGTACCTATTTAAGGACAAGTAAAACAAAAAAAACAAAACCTTTTCTGCAAGGATTAGGGAATAGTAATCTGTGCCAGACAAGGACGTACCAGGACTAAAAAGTTCAAAACTATTCCTATTAGGAAAAGGTAGAGTATAAAAGTTGATTAGATAATCAAGGAGAAGTAAAATAAACCCTTCTCTGCAAGTATCAGGGAAAAGTATTTGTACAGACAAGGATACACCAAGGCCTGAATCTTAGTGTGACTTGTATGTAAATTTCTAAGGAAAAAAAAAACTCTAAAATTAAATCATTTAGATACAACTCCCAGTAATTGGCTCTGTATAAGGGACTGACGTCTATGCTCAAAAGAAAGACAAAAGAAAAGAAAAGGAAATTTGTTCTAAACCTATTACAAAAGTAGGCCAGTGTTAAGGCCTTCTCCAATCGAGGTTCAAAGTCTATAATATAAACCATGGTTGCACAAAAGCCACCTCCAATCGTGGCAATGGTCTCTTACAAAAAAAAATAAAAAATAAAAAATAAAAAAATTATGGAGGGTAAAGTCTATCTCTGGGTCTAAATTCAACTCAATCAACATATGTTTTCCCATTTCCACTTCAACTCAATCATTTAGACCCCGAACGATTGGAGTTGGAAAAATTATAGACCTTACTATTTGGTTGAATAGTGCCTTTCAAAGGTCTAAAGTTTTAGACCATGGTCTAAAATAGATTAAAATAGACTATAACGATTGGAGATGGCCTAAGATTCATTTACTTGCTTATTGGGTCAACTTGTATTGCTCAGTTAGAAACTCATTATTGATACTAGTCCTAACTCTTATTCTAAGTTCAGGAAAGTCTCCTATTGATCATTCATCACTCCTAATTCTAAACTGGTACGAGACATCCTTACATTGAAAGTTTAATTGACGTTAATATTTTGTTTTAGGATATATTCCACTATCAAATCTAATATTTCAAAAACAGTTCATTGGTTGCCGAATTTCGATCTCATTCTTGTCCCACATATTTACTCATTAATCACATCAGAGCTTATTTATTGTCAGATGTAGCTGTTACATTCCCTAGTTAAAACCTGGTGAATTTTCTTAGACACAATGCTTATTCCCAGTACTTGTGTTCGTTTCTAAAAGCTACTTGACTGTATAGTTTTGAAAGAAAAAGGTAATAATTTGGGAGAAATATCAATCTCACAGATGTTGTGTTCAGTACTAAAATTCTTCTCTACTACTTCCTAGAATCTTTGCTTTAAGGTTATTAAGGATTCTGATTGCTAACGGTTCGAGTTCAAACTTAGTTCAAGCTGGAAAATTTGAAATCTTTTGAGTCTGAATTCACAACATCAGACATCTTCCCTAAGCTTAATGTTTCAACAGGATCCTATCTTTGTTCATCATAAAATATATATATATATATATATATATATATATATATATATATATTATTCTGACGTAGAAGCCGGTATGATCCTACTATTCACAGCAGAACAGATCACGATCCGAAATTGGATGTCCAGATCAGACGCTGATCGAAGCCCGACCGGAAAACCTTGTGGATTTTCAGGCCGATCGTGGACAAAAGATGGTTACTTTTGGGTGAACAAAGAAGATATTAGAAGAGATCAATGGGTACTAACCTTGGACTGGGAACGCTCCCGGAACAAGGGCCTCGATGTTAATCTGTTCCAATGACGAATTTAGTTACTAATTCACCAAATCAATCAAATTGTCATTTGATTCTATAAGAAAAAATGACATACCTTCCCATTTCATCATCCTGGCGGGAGCTCGGAATCGATCTACTCATGAATCAGAAATGAGATAGGGTTGGGTTCTGTTCTGTTCTGTTCTGTGTTTCAGGAAAGACAAACTCTTCTTGTTTTTACTTTTTATATGCGGTGTCGCGCGTGCCTGGTTGTTTCGTTTCTTCTGGTTCGTTTTGTGGGCGTTCTTCCTGCTTGCTTTGGGGTTCAAGATTTTTTCCTTTTCTTCTTGTAAGAGAGAAATTACATAACTTTTACTTTTTTGAGAATGAAATTATTGTGCAATTCATATACTTACATCAGACATTAGTACATCGGAATGTAAATGTGGCTCATCCTCAACCTAAATTTGAAATGCAGGAAATAAAAGTGTGTATTGATGACCTATACGTTGTCTGGATATGCTTACATTTATCATATTATTTAATATTTAAATAAAAAATTAAGTATAAATATTAACGGTTAAGATTTTCTAATAAATACTTAGTTCACTTGTACCTTGGTGTATGCAAGAATTTTCGCATTTTCTAAGCCTGTGTATGTATGAGTAGAAGTGAAAAGATTTAGTACTTCTACCATTAAAACACTATCAGTCGACCAAGCTCCTTCCTTAGTGTTCAAACATTGATTACCGCCAAGGCATACATTCCCAGAATGATATGAGAGGAGTGCATGACCGACAACCTCAGGAAAGATTGTGTGCATCAAATAACTCTCGCACCAAACACAAGATCAGAAAACTTCAATAATTACACATATCTTTCGAAAAAGTAATTCAACAATTTGAAACAAAAAAAAAAAAATTGGATTGATGGGAATGGTGAAGATATATTGTTGTGGACTTTTGATTTTACCTTATCCTCTTTATTCGGGTTTCTTATGAGAATGATAGAAATCATATATTCATATTTATTGATCTTTTAAAGTCTATCCTTTCATTTAAAATTAGCAGTGGAATAAAAGAAGTATTACATTTTATTTTATTTTTTTGAATGAAGAGTGCAATTTATTAAAGACCCTCAAATGAGGTGATTGGAATCATGTTCCATTACAGCATGGATGCAGTTAGGGGTTTGTTCTAGCCAAACACTGCCCTGATCTGATTCAAAACCAATGCTAGCTAATCTGTGAGCCACTACATGGTCTTGGCGCATTGCTGCTTGATTGTCATCCACCAAGCCTCCATTAGCCAAGTAGTCATGGTTTCTGCTGCTTGCTTCATTGATGGCTTGATTGGCTTCAGTACAGTCACTCTCAATTACCGCATTTTGGAGTTGAAGAGAGTACAGTAAATCAAGACCATCTCTTAGAGCAAACAACTCAACTTGTTTTGGTGATGCTGTATGAGGTATAGGATTTGCAAAAGCTGCTACAAAACTGCCATTGAAGTCTCTAATAATACCTCCAGTACCTCCTTGTGTATGGTTTGGTAAAAATGCTGCATCCACATTAAGCTAAGGGGTGAGAATTCGTTTTGTGGTTTGGAGATTTACAGTTAGATGGAGGTAATCAAAGTTGGCCAAGTTTGGCTGTTTGGGTATTGAACTTCAAGCATTTAGACGTGTATGAATCAAAAAAAAATTTGGATACTTTAAGTTCATTATTGATTATATATTATTTTATATTGATTGGCTAAAAAGAAAACTGATTATAAGATGATCAGTTCGGTCTTGTGATCTGGAGAATCTGCTAACCAAATTCAATCTGCATTAGGAAAAAAACACAATTTATTGATGTCTTCTATACTGCAGAAATGACGCCCCAAGTGTAATACCATTTGTAATGCTATATGCTGATACTGCTGAGAAAGCTCATCATTACCTTTCCACTAACCTGCTCAGGCTCAATGGCCAACCTTATTGGTGGTTTGTGGCAATACTTGGAAGATAGGGAGAAAGAAAATTTAGAGAGAATAAGAGCTGCTAGTATTTTGAGCTCAATCATGGCCAAGTTCTGCCCAAGACACACTCTTGGTCCAACCCCAAATGGCATGTACAAGTGTGGAAGCTTACAACCCCTGTAATACCATTTGCAGATTGAACTTGTAGGCTTCAGGTCCCCATACTTCAGGGTCAGTGTGCAATATCAGTACCATAACCCATAGGCTCACACAGTCACTGTCAAATTCCATGTCCTTGGAAGTCTCTCCCTTGATACCACAAACAACTGCAGATAGAGACGCAATGAATCACTGTTGTTAGCTGCAAATACAAAATAGTGCAGTTCCATTACAAAAGTTAATCCCATTTAGTTGTCTGATGAATCGCTGAAAATAGGTCCACCATCAGAGCTGTCTACCTCCGGTGATTCTTTCCCCCAATTTATGGAAGTTCACAGCCTTTTAAAGGCTTCTCTTTATTATAGTCGAGATTGATAACTGCAGTGTAAGATAATTACTGTTTGAATATGAATATTGGTCAGTTATTTCATTCAAGGAAGAATCCATTCCTCCTCTTTTTGTGGAGCTCTCATACAAAAAATTAGGGGCGTCCCTTGAGGTTCTCTTATTGCTATAAGACGTTTGTCGCCAGTTCTGGCGGAGGACCGTTGTTTCTTGCCGTGGTTGCTTTGGCCGGAGATGTTTTGGTTGTGGAGAACGAAGATTTATGTACTTCTTGTTGGCTTTTGAGATGCTTTGGTAGAAGTGACGAGCCTGAGGGTGCAGAGGGTTGCATCTGATTAACCGAGGTGTTATCTCGATTCAAGGGTCCCTCTAATCGGATCGGGCGCAGTGATTGAGATCGACCCAACCTAGGGAGGAGGCGGCTCAACTGAAATCTTCTTCGATTTCGATTGAAGTTTCGTATAGGCTAGACGGGAAGATGAACTCCGGGAGGCCACCGGATTGATCCGACGGCGGAGATGGTTCCATGCCACCAGATCAAAGGGCATGTGGGAGTGGGCTGGGCTTTTGCTTAGCCCACTTTTCCTCCTTAATCATGCCTGGATTTGTTTTTGGAGTATGGCCTTTTTTTGTTCATTATGGGCTGAGTAAACCCCTACACAATTTCAACAAAGGCTACTGCTCATTATTTCGAGGGAAATGTATAAAAAAAAATATGAGACATTCAATCCATATTGCAGTACCTATGAGTTAGGTACAAATTGATCTTTTTCTCCTTCGCGCTTTTTGACTTCTTCTTCAAGCAATTGAGAGCAGGCGCGATCAAATCAGTTGCAAGGTTCTTTCTTCAGACCTAAGGAAATCCTCAGGATTTTTCTCTGCTCACGTGAATAGCCGGATCCTACTTAAGTCGATAAGGTCAAGCATAGCTAACAAATGTCAGGACAAGATATTTGCCAAAGATTTCTCCTCAACAATGGGATGTTTGCTAGGTTTTTACACCCAACAATGGTTTGGCGGGATAGTCTGACGGATCAGACTTTATGAGTAGAGGCTGTCGACGGATAAGACTTGGCTTTTGCCAACGGATCTGTCTTTGGGTTTGTCGACTAATCGGTCTTTGGTTATAAAAGACACCGGAGAGTGTTTTTGTCGGTGGGTGCTCCGGAGAGACTTTGATATGTATACTAAAACAATCTGTTTTCATACTCTACATCCGTGGCTTGATCTGATGCGATATGATGAACATAATCGATACATCAATGGACATATATATATAGGCTACTAAATCCAATCAAGGAGATGTAATAGAACCCCTTCTCAGCCAGAATTAGGAAAAGTAATCTGTGCCAGACAAGGATACACCAGGACTGATAAATTCTTAAGGTCATTCTTAATCCTATTAGGAAAAAGTAGATTCACACAAGAAGTAAACAACTGTTCGTGAAAGGCAAGTGAAATAATGCAACACCTATACAAACCATGAATACAATATTTATTCGGTTTGTTCTGCGACAACTAGTCTTGATGTATATTGTGCAATGCAACCAAGGATGCATAGAAACCATCCTTGATGCTAATCAGAGTCTCGTGCTTTCCTTTCTCTACTACAGCTCCGTCTTTGACAACCGCAATTACGTTTGCATTTCTGATTGTAGATAATCTATGTGCCACCACAACCGTTGTCCGGTTTAGCATGACAAGGTCCAATGCATCTTGTACCACTCTCTCAGATTCAGCATCTAGTGCACTAGTAGCCTCATCTAGTAGTACGATCCTGGGGCTTTTAATTATAGCACGCGCAATAGCTACACGTTGCTTCTGTCCACCTGACAATTGGACTCCTCGTTCCCCCACGATGGTGTCATAACCCTGCATATACATTGTAGAAAAAACAATGCAGCTTGTTATTTGCAACAGATTTGTAAGATAATATACTTGGAAAGAATGTTCATGAACTAATTGATTGGCTTGCCTCTTTTAAACCACTGATGAATGTGTGAGCATTGGCCGATGCAGATGCAGCCAATATTTCAGCTTCTGTTGCATTTCCTTCCTTTCCATATGCAATGTTGGCACGGATTGTATCGTTAAACAAAACTGGTTCTTGGATCACAAGTCCCATTTGCTGCCTCAGCCACTTCAAATGGAACTTCCGAATTTCAACACCATCGAGTGTAATGTGACCCGAGTTAGGATCATAGAATCTTTGCAATAGTGAGATCACAGTGGATTTCCCACTCCCACTTTCTCCAACCAAGGCAACTGTCTGAATTTAGATTTAACTCATCATGTAAAATAATATGCCAATATGCTTTTCAATATTTGTCTCTTGATGGAATGACGAGTGGTACTATGATGAAAATGTACCTTGCCAGAATGAATGACCAGGTTGAGGTCTTGAAAAACCTGAACGTCTGGCCTGGACGGATAGTTGAAGCATACATTACGAAGCTCAATATCTCCCTTTACATTGTCCATTGTCATCCCAGACTCATCACTCGGATCAATCTTTGACTTCTGGTCTAATATGGCAAAGATAGAAGCTGTAGCTGCGTTTGCTTTAGATGAATCAGGAGCTAAGGAGCTCGATTGGGAAATCGTCATAGCGGCCATAGTTAGAGAAAAAAAAACCTGCAAAGCATGTGATCAATGAGTAAGTCTCTAAACTTATTGAGTGTTAGATTATAGGAAGAGTAACATTACCCGAAAAACATCTAAGAATGTTGTTTTGCCATGCACCACAAGTTGAGCTCCAGCATAAAAACTTGTTGCGTAGACAGAAAACATCAAGAAGAACGATAATCCAAATCCTATGCCACTGATAATTCCTTGCCTAATCCCAGTTCTCATAGGGCCTTCACATTTTGTGTTGTATAGTTGTATCACCTTCTCTTCGGCACAGAATGAAGAAACTGTTCTTATACTCCCAACTGCATCAGTAGCAATCTGGCTTGCTTCCTCATACATCATCTGCATTCATGTATTCGTGTTAGTAATACAGCAGTACCATGTATAAATATGAGACTCAAAGGGCCTTAGTTTTATGTCCTACCTTTGAATCTGCGCTGAACCCTTTTATGAATTTTAATTCCATATATCCTGTGACACCAATAAGAGGAAACAATACCAGGACAATAAATGCCATCTGCCAACATGCAACAAAAGCAATCACTAAACCGGCGACTGCTGTTGCAATATTTCCAATCACCTGAGCGAGTGCATCACCAACTAGGCAGCGCACAGTCGCTGCATTTGCCGAGAGCTTTGCACCAATTTCCCCGCTTCGAGGCTGATCAAACCATCCAACCTCCATGTGAACCACCTTTGTGAAACACATCAATCTAATACGTTCGACTAGTTTGCATCCAGCCACTGAAAAGAAGTATGATCTTACTGGAATCACCAGTAAGGAAGCCAGACCAAGGGTCACATACATTAGTGCCCAAAACTTAGAATCCTTTTTGAGTTGATCAGGTGGTTCATACAACGTTTTGATGGCACTGGAAATTATTAAACCAACAATTGGAAATATCACACCATTGACTATTGCAGCTGTAGCTCCAATTACTAGCACTGGAATCTCTGGCTTGTTAAGGTAGGCAAGGCGGCGGATAGGAGCCTTTTGTGATTGTTGCATAGTTGTTGTACCTGGTTCTTCTGTAAAAGTATCTACTATATCAGGTCCTGTGGGAAAACCGAATGGTAGTTTGAATGAATGGTGGCTGCTACTTCCTGCTCTAGAGGAATCATGGCTTAAGGATCGTTGAAATGACTTCTTTTTACTTATCTTCCTAAGAGATTCTGAACTAATTTCTGACTTCCTTGAATAATCTGCAGCCTGTTCCGTGGTTTCACTTAGCTCTTGCAAGTGTATAAGCTGAGAGTAGGCTCCATTAGGATCCCTAACTAGTTCTGAGTGTGGACCTAATTAGAAGAAAATTTAACATCAAGGTGAAAAGTTATTAATTACAGCCAGGAATAGTAATATACTTTAAAAACTTCACCACAGAATATCGTAATGGTACTGTGGTGATGTAAGCTGAGAGTAACTAGTTTTGAGAATTGGCAATTGAAAATGAAAAATATTTTCATGATGCATAAAAACTCAGTACCTTTCTCAACCACCTTTCCTTTATGAAGAACAGCAATGATATCAGCATTTCTCACTGTGCTCAAACGATGTGCAACAATGAGAGTAGTTCGATTGACCATTATCCTGTCCAATGCCTCTTGTACAATTTTCTCGGTTTCTGCATCCAGTGCACTTGTAGCTTCATCTAGAAGTAATATTCGCGGGTCTTTGAGAACTGCTCTAGCTATAGCAACCCTCTGCTTCTGTCCACCAGACAGCTGAATCCCATGTTCCCCAACCATGGTGTCCAGTCCCTGAATTCAAAGTTCAGAATTCAAAATAAAATCCATAGATTTCTAAGATCATGAAATGGATTATAATCATGAACTCCTGATCATATAGTCAAAACAACACAGAAACAGGAAACACTCTAAAATTACTAATAGAAGGCACCAAGTAGGTCTCTCTTCAAGTTGCAAAAGTAACATTGAGCTGCAAAGTCAGCATCTTAAATGTACTAAGAAGGAGTACATAAACGAAATCCAGAAAATGAGCATATCTTATGCTATAATCAACAGAACAAGAAAGTATTCATAAGAAATGAGACTAAGAGTCCAAAATTTAGAACCTGAGGCAATTTGTCAATAAACTTTCCAGCGTTTGCAAGTACTAGTGCTGCTCTTATCTCTTCAGAAGTTGCACCATCCTTTCCATATGAAATATTGTCCCTGATGTTTGATGCAAACAACACCGGTTCCTGGCTGACAAGACCAATTTTTCCTCTGATCCATTTAAGCTGAAAGTCTCTGAGGTTGATACCATCTATTAGAACTTCACCAGCCTGTGGATCATAGAATCTCTCAATCAGGCAGATCACTGTAGACTTTCCGCTTCCACTTTGCCCCACCAAAGCGGTGGTTGTGCCGCTAGGGATACTCACAGTCAATCCATGGAATATTTGTTCATTCGGTCTGGTTGGATAACTGAAGTAAATATCTCTCAGCTCTATATCACCATGAATGTCATCCAATACCATTCCTTTTGTATCACAAGAATCTATCTCTGGTTTCCTCTTGATAGTCTCAAACATTTTAAAGGCTGCAGCTTGACCAGCAGCAAATGCACTCACACAGGGAGATGCCTGGCCTAGAGACCTGAGACGGTCATACAACATCCGTAAAAATTTGTTCATTATACAAGCACTTGGAACAAAATCAGCTTAAGATTTAATGAAAAGCCAAAATGAAAGCTTACATGGAACCAGCCATCACAGCGACAATCACATTGACCACAGCACCCCCTCTATATCCTCTTTCCAATACCATTTTTGCACCAAACCATGTAGCCAGACCATAACTGGATAACATAACCATCATAAACATGCCAAAACCTAATCCGGCTGCCAAGCCTTCATGAACACCAGACTTGTAAGCATCTACAAGATATCTCTTATAGTTGGTTATGGCTTGTGTCTCTCCGGTAAATGAAGCAACCTGAGCAGGACAAAGTTAAGAGGTGTTATATATATGCTTCCACTATTTCACAAACATGTATCAAACTTGTGACTTCAGCATGACATACAGTTCTGATTGAGCTGATTGTTTGTTCAACTACAGTCGCAGCTTTCGCATAGGCATTTTGTCCTTTGGAAGCCATTTTGACTATGATAATGGACATTACTGCTCCGGCTGCCACAAGAAGTGGAATAGTGGACATCAAGACGAGTGTTAGAAGCCACCCTCTGATGAATGCTATCACAATGCCTCCAATGAATGTCGATATGAGTTGTATAAACTTTCCAACCTGCATGCATAAGCTAACCTTTTAAAATCCAGCATTATGTGAACCAAGATGACAAGTACTCCAATTTTTCTGCAGCAGTTCAGTACCTTTTCGCCCATTGCATCTTGTATCAAGACAGTATCACCAGACATCCTCCCAACAACCTCCCCAGTGTTTGTTTCCATATCGAAGAAAGCTACTTCTTGCCTTAATATGGTTTTCAGGTACAAACTCCTTATTCGTGCAGCCTGTCGCTCCCCTGTGGCTATCCAGCAAGCTACCTCTGACAGACAAACACACATGACACATCAATGAGTTTAATGTGTTGCTTACATGGTCTTTACTCTTTAGTACGTAATCTTAAGTACGTTATTTACTTACGAAAGAATGCTGCAACACCAGCCCCCAAAGCCAAATAGACGTATCTTAGAGAGACCTAAAAATCATAACAGAAAATAATGAATAAATCTACAAAGAACACTTTAAGATTGCGAAATAAATATACAAGTCGGTACCTTGGAAACAGCATGAACTATGTCTTTGCTATTGTAGCTATATCCAAAAGAATCAGTCAATTGGCCAAAGAGTATAGTCATAATGGGCATACACAACCCATTTCCAATGGCACCAACTGTTCCTATGGTCATCAACAAGATATCAGTTGAATCTGCAAATGAAAACAGCTTGTGAAATGGAACAATCTCATTTCCTTTGGTCTTCTCCTTCGAGTCTTCCTGTATTTCAGTGATACTGCAGCTTCTGCTTGCTTTTTGTGCTATGCTTTCCGATGGTGGTGCTTCATTTTCATCCATACTTGTATTGCCACCAAAGCCATTTTCCTCTGCCATATTACAAACTCCAAGATATCAACAAATGTTGTGATACTTCAACTAGTTACAATGTACAGAACATTAAGTTGCACTCGTACATGCTCTCAATTTATAAGCAAATTAAGCTGGAGATGTTGAAACAGTATACAGTGGTAAACTGCTAGCCTTATAAAATCACAAACAAACAAACAAACAAACTGTGAGTATTGGAGGCATTCTAATTTCTAAGTCCATGAGCAGAACCCAGAGAAAATGATCATTAAAAATTAACCTAATAGGATTCTGTATTTGAATTCAATTAGAGTACGTAGTCACTAAGCAACGGAAGGAAAATGAGAAGAAGTAACATCCACATACATGTTGAGCATACTTCAAACTTTCAAAGACATTGATAATGTATATGTATAGGTAAAACAGAGGCAGAGCCGGGTGTTTCAAATTCAAAAGGTGTCCTCGATTTAATTACAAGCAAGTCAACTGATCAACAATAAGAAATAAAAACAAAAACAAGTGTCACTCTAGGGCCATCAGAATTAGTAGAAACAGTGTTCTCCGTCATCAAAACATATTTAGGATTAGAAGTACTGTAGCCTACAAATATTATTTATAAAGGAACATCGTTTTGTTTTATCCGTGGACTAATTAGTTTTTGAAAACGATATTCGGAATCCTTCAACATAAATTGTAATATATTAATGTTACACCAGAATATATTAAGCTACTGATATATACATCAGAATACTAATCCTATTAAGAAACATGACAATAAGGGCCAAGCTCCATCAAGATCCAATCGCTGGGCAACTGTATCTAAATACAGTTGTGTCTTCTTCTTCGAAATTTTGTCGTATATACGTACGTAGGACATTGCGCTATGAAGGTCCAAGAAGGGAGATGAATAGGCCTTTATTACTTTTTCATCCAATTATGTTCACAGGAATAGCAAATACTATGTTATCCTGATAACAGGGAGTGTCTTCTTCTTTGAAATTTTGCTTCTTCTTCGAAATTTTGTCGTATATACGTACATAGGACATTGCGCTGTGAAGGTCCTAGAGGAAGAGGTGAATAGGCCTTTATTACTTTTTCGTCCAATTTTGTTCATAAGGATAGCAAATACTACGTCCTGATAACAGGGAGACGTAGTAATAAATAAAAGAACAAGTATTGGAAAGTAAAAGAAATAACACCAGTACATTTTTTATTCGCATAAACCATGCACCAGAGAGAAAAACTGTGTGTCTCTAACTCTTAAGAAATAAACTTTTCAACTATGTAAAACTCACTTCTTACAAGATTATAGTTTAGGGATACAACGATGATTTGAAATCCTACCTAATCTAGCCATTAGTTTAGATCTATCTCTCCTATCTTTGAGTGACTCACCTCACTCCTCACAATATTATAGTTCTAGGGATACAACACTGACTTGTTATCCTGCCTAGTCTACCTACTAGTCTAGACATATCTCTCTTGTCTTTCAAGTGTTTACATATAAAGGTATAAAAAGAAGTCAACTCAGAACTCAGCTAACACATTTAACTAATTTTTCTTGAACACTTCTCATAATACTCAACTCAGAACTCAGTTATTCTAATGAGAGAGATTCTTCAGACCTCAGCTAACGCCTTTAACTAACTCTCTAGAGCTCAGCTCTCCTCGATCATTGATCCTTCTTGAATACTTCTGGGGATGTTACACTACCATCACTCGTGATATATAGAATGCTAAAAGGTTTATGAAAAGAGTTTTTGCTTTTGCTCTAAGATTTACAATCACCAAATGAAGACTTAGAGACAAATAAACAATGCAAGATAAAACCTAGACCCAGCTAAAACAATATAGAAAACTATTTATTGACAAAACTGTCATCAGTCCTTTGTCTCTCATCTCTCAGCTTATCAGATTTCTTTCAGATCTAATCTCTCTCTCTCTCTCAAACCCCACCGATCTCAATCTCGCCCTTCCGTTCCCGCAAGTCGCCGGCGCCGTCGTCCAAGCCTTCTGTCCGCCCCTCTTCCACGCCTTCGGGTTACGAAGCCTCGACGCCGACTAAGCTAGATCCCTCATGTCGGTTTAGATCTGGCCCAATGAGATCGGGAGCCACAACATCCAAATCTTGGGAGTCAGGCTGCGTTTGCACCGTACAACAGAGATAGAGGCAGGCCGTACATCGAGAAAATCCATCTGCGACTTTGATTGAAGGATGGTATCACTTGCTAGATTAAGCGGCACACTGGTGTTGGCTTGCTCTGAGTTATTTTGGCCGGATATTTGGTGATGTCAAGCTCTATCGAGGTTGAACTTTCAATTTCAAAATTTATGTGTTTGTTGAGGAGTGGTGGCCGAGAAAAGAGAGAGATATGATCATTGATTATGATATTAGTCTATTAGATATGTGAAATAGTGAATACTGGTTGGTTATGATATACCTTGCACTCACTATATATGTGAATGCTATACTTCTCTTCTTTTGTTTTTTATTTTATTTCATTTGATTCATATCTTTACTTTTCACTTTAAGGTGATTTATTGGTCTCAATTGTGAATACTCGAGACCAAATTCTGGTGGCAATAAACGAACAACAGACTCCCTACAAACCCCTTATATATTGCTCCTAATAGACCTCGTATTGTCTCCTAGACCACTGACAATACTTTATTGATCTCAATAGGTGGTCATATTGCACCCAATTGGAAATTCTACTGACCTCAATATAGACCTGTTATAAGTGACTGAAACACGTAGTTAAGTTCAAGGGTTATATATACTGCTCCCAATAGAAGGTCATACCGCCTCTAATAGAAAGTCATACTGACCACAATAGGTGGTCCTACTGACCCCAATAGGAGATCAACGGTCTCTGAAGTCCGATCAACGTCGTCAGATCCCGGTCAACGGTCTCCGGAGTCACGGTCAACGATCATCGGTTGCAAGAATACGGTCATAGATATTTATTTTAAAATAGATCTTTTATTGTTTTTATAATGGTCAATTGTAGTTTATTTAAATCATTAAAGTTATAATTATTTTTTCCTATTTAAGTTGACTCTTAAGAATTTTAAAATCTGATTTTGTTAATGAAAATAAAATTCTTAAAATTAAGGCTAATAGCCATTATTCCTAAATTTTAATATATTAATGTTACACCAGAATATATTAAGGTACTGATTTATACACGAGAATACTAATCCTATTAAGAAACATGATAATAAGGGCCAAGCTCCATCAAGATCCAATCGCTGGGCAATTGTATCTAAATACAGTTGTGTCTCTTCTTCGAAATTTTGTCGTATATACGTACGTAGGACATTGCGCTGCATACGCGTCTCTCGCAATATCGTCAAGTTTATATAAAAATGTTCGATTCTGGTGATTATATAATGAGGATGGGAGGGTGCATGGTGCATGTTGCAGCACAAGTTCAGAACCACCCTTTATGCACAGTACCGGACGTGAAACTGTTCTGCAACTCTCAGTTTTGCATTGAAGCATGACAAATTCAAGTACATGCAGCTGCTATATGAATATTAAACCGCCGGGATGTTATAATCAGAGGAGAACCAACTCGATCTCTTGAGATTAGGACTTTAAGGATAATTAGATTACAGCAGGTTTTGGAACTACAAAGACTAACTGAAATTAGTCCCTGCCACCAATATATAGCTTCATACCAAAATAAAATCAAAGAAAAATAAATGTAAAACAAGAAATCGAGAACCAGCCATTTCTTTTTTCTCTCTCGATTCATTGATTGAAACATCGACCATGCATGTCGATCAATGCACATATTCTAAAACTGCATAGTAGCCGATCAACGCTGGAAGGGACACCAACATTCCAAATATCACTCTGCATATAGGCCATCATAACCGAAAGTAGTGAGTACTAAAATTTAGCTGGGAAGCATAAAACGAAACTTAAGTAGCTAGGTTGCAGTTTATTTGAAGAGAATCGGAGATCACATACGCAGTACTCAAAACGTCTGCATGAAGTCCATACTCTTTGGCATATATGAAGGAGGTAATCGATTGGGGCAATGCTGCCTGCAAAATTCATTAATTAATTAGCAACAACCTATATAAAAGTGATGCCGTAAACATAACATGTATACTAACTTATCTAAGCACCAATGTGCATTTCAACATTGATTAGTACGTGACTAAGCACGAAGGTATAGTGGGATTGATTTGTATTAATTTTGTTGTTGTTTGCCCAACAAGAAAGTTATCACCATTTTTAAAAACTGTGTGCCGCATGTTGTGAGCTAGTCGGATCCTACGTATCCAGTTAATAATTTCCCAAACTTTAAAACCATAATGGCTCAAGCTTATATATTTTTTTCTCTAGACTCTGATATGTTCTCGAAATATTCCATACAAAACGTTTCTCATGGATTTTCTGCTTCTCTTCATGCTCAACAGTGATCGAGTACCAGGCTAGGCATGCAATAGCACTCTTCATGAAAGCCATTTTGTCATGGAACGGAGTGGAAGCATATATATTGTTGGTACGTATTAGTGGAGAAGGAAATATGTACTATAGACCATATGTATATATAGCTTAGCTTAGCCACCTAATTTGCACTACCAGAAATTTGAACTTGGGCGACGAAAAAAAATCGTCGCCCTGTTAAAAAATTTCGTCGCCTAAGTACTTAGGCGACGACATGTCGTCGGCCAAGACGTCGTCGCCAGAACTGCGTCGGTCAAGAACTTGGGCGACGAAAATTCATTCCGTCGTCGCCTAAGAGTAATTCTTAGGCGACGATATTAATTTCGTCGCCTAAAATATACTCCTCGTCGCCCAAAAATATTCGTCGCCCAAGATTTGACACCTTGGCCGACGAAAATTTTTTTCGTCGCTTAAGATATTATAACCTTGGGCGACGAAAATAAATATTTCGTCGCCTAAGATCACTACATCTTAGGCGACGATATTTTTTTTGTCGTCGCCTAAGATGGTAAGTCCTTGACCGACGATTTAGAAATTTCGTCGCCTAAGATATATTTAATTTTTTAAAAAAAATAATTAAATAATTTTTTTAAATATATAAATAATATTTTTTTAATTTTTGCTGGATTTTTTTTAGGTCATGGAACGGAATGGAATGACATATATTCCATGAAAAGTGATGAGATGTATGTTGTTATAATTATAGATATGATCGATTGAAAGATAAATGAACTCATCGATCATATATATGATCGATCGATTTGGTTATAATTACCTGAATGATGGCGATACGTAAAACATCACCATGCAAGCCAACAGCGATACATCCGATAGCCATGGCTGCCGGTCCGGCAATGAACCTCAAAACCATCCCTATTATCGTTAGGCTTGTTCCACAAGCTACGAATTTCTCTTGCAGTGCCATGAAGATACCTACACCCACAATCATGTAAACAAATTTATAAGAACATTTTAAGTTTTAATTTGTTAATTAATTAGCGAGAAGCTCACCATGCACTAGTTCGTGAATGCTCTAGAGAAATAATAATATATTGACTTCAAAGTGCAAAGTGAGTCGATAGAGACCAAAAATAAAATGTTATCGGGGGTGATCGAGTTTTGCAGTTCTAGTACTCACCCATGCTAAACATGGCAGTTCCGGTACCAGCCTTGGACATGATCAAAACAGATCCCTCCATAATGCTTGGCAACTCAATATGCCACCTGCAATTATTCACGAGTCAGTTTGTAATATATCATCTGTTAAAACGACAACAAAAATATCGGTATCCTAGTAATAATCTATTATCTATGATCAGTCCGTGCATGTATATTTTTACCTGTTTGCTATAAAAGCCCAAGCAATTCCAATGAAAACGGCATAAGAGTTGGGATTCATCCCAAGTTTGAGCCACACACCCTTCAGCAAACTCCAGTAATAATAAGAAGGTGAATTGGCCACAGTGCTCTGGTTCAGGCCCTCTACGTCTTTCACGCCTTGAAGTTCAACTGATTGAACCCTTGTATCATTACTCGAGATGTCTAGCCCCGTCCGTCGGAATTCCAAGACGAACAGAAGCACGGTGAGCCATATGATAGCTTGCACCACCGAAGACTGAACTACAAGATCAACAGCCATCGGGCCGTACATGGCTTTCATCAGGGGAACTCCAACGACAAGTGAATTAGTTAAAGTGCAGAGAGAGAAGCTTGTTATTGACCAACTATAGCTTCCCTTGCTACTACACTTTGCCCAAAACGCTAGCACAACCACGATGATGAGCTTGGAAATGGCATCCGCCGCGATGAAGCGGTAGTTCCACTTGAAAGGATCGACGTGAGCGGTGAACTCGAAGGTGAAGAGTGGGAGGGTGAAGAAGCAGACGAAGCGGTTGATGGCGCCGCACTGCTCAGGAGTGAAGATTCCCCACCACCTGACGGAGCCAAACCCTAAAACGAGTGCAAAGTAGAGTGGTGCCATGGCTACCACCACCTTGTAAACATCTTCCCATCCTATCATGATTTTCTATCTAAATAGCTTCAAAGCACTACCAATGTATTGCTACTAGCTAGTACTTCAAAAGGATTAGAAGCACTATAGCTATTTGACTATGTACATGATCGGAGTTGGGTATTTATATATGCGTACGTGCTGTGAATGCAGGAACAAAGCGAACTTTGTTCTTTTCTCTGGTTTATTCTGTTTTTCTTTCTTTTAGGACGGATCGATGTTATTGGAAAAATGATGTAATGGTTTTGGGGTAAAAACTAACGTATTAGATTTAGGGTTCATCTTCTAGCAGTCTCTACTAAGTGGCCTCTTCACTACCAGAAATTTCATTTTGGGCGACGAAAAAAAATCGTCGCCCTGTTAAAAAATTTCGTCGGCCAAGAACTTGGGCGACGACAGGTCGTCGGCCAAGACGTCGTCGCCAGAAGTGCGTCGGCCAAGAACTTGGGCGACGACAGTTCATACCGTCGTCGCCTAAGAGTAATTCTTAGGTGACGATACTAATTTCGTCGCCTAAAATATATTTCTCGTCGCCCAAAAATATTCGTCGCCCAAGATTTAACACCTTGGCCGACGAAAAATTGTTTCGTCGCTTAAGATGTTATAACCTGGGGCGAAGAAATTTTTTTCGTCGGCCAAGACATCGTCGCCAGAAGTGCGTCGGCCAAGAACTTGGGCGACGATACTTTTTTTTCGTCGTCTTATACGGTAAGTCCTTGCCCGACGATTTAGCAATTTCGTCGCCTAAGATGATATTTTTCCTTTATTTTTTTTCTTTTTTTTGATATTGAAATACTTAGGCTTAGATTCAATATTTTTCCTATATTTTTCATTGATGAACACAGATCATTTTGAATTGAATCATACATTTCAAACCACAACACATCCTATTTACAAATACCATATCTTTTGCGTTATACAATCTTAAATCATTAGATAAACACATTACATAAACACATTACATAAAATAGAAACAAACTCTAGTACAAGAATTTCAGAAAGCGGAATGGATTTGGGAAATGGATTGGGTTGCAGACTTGCAGATGGACGTCGGATCTGGGAAGCGGAAGCGGAATCGATCGATTGAGAGCGAAACCCCTTCAGAAACAAAAAAGCAGAGAGAGAGAGAGAGAATGCTTAGGGTTCCGAATCTCTGCCTTTTATAATCGCGTTCTTGGGCGACGATTTTACAAAAATCGTCGCCCTGTTTTTTCAAAATCGTCGGCCAAGATAATCTTGGGCGACGAACTTCTAAAATCGTCGCCCAAGATACTATACTTGGGCGACGATTTTCTTTACTATAAATCTTGCCGCCCAAGATAAAGAAAATCGTCGCCCAAGAGTTATCTTGGCCGACGATTTTTGACGTCGTCGCCTAAGATACTATACTTGGGCGACGATGTTCTTCACTATAAATCTCGTCGCCCAAGATAAAGAAAATCGTCGGGCAAGAGTTATATCATAAAATTCAGAATATAGTGATTTTGGTGATCGGAGAAGAGGAACTGAAAACCGACCGTTAGATATGACCAACATAACAAATTACGTGGGTGAGAAAAAATTCAGCTCCATCGGACAACGACAAGGGCTCAATCCGTCCGGTCAATCGGCGCGGTCAAACCCCTAAACGGACGGAAACGGCTATTCGACCCTCCAAATCACGTAATCTGGCCAGACCTTCAACTGATAATAATTTCCAATCGACGTGACGCTTACGGGGCTATAAAAATTTGGTAAAAAATCCTGTACCCGGGATAGGCTACCACTAGGTAGAAATAAGAGAAATTCGTTGACCGGAACAACTGGCACCAAAATTTTACCGGAATATCTTCATTTTTCACGGGTTGACGTATTTCACTGTTCCGGTCATATCTTATTTCACGACTTTTTTGCGTTTGAGGCCTCTACGTATACGTTGTCTTCAAAGTTATACAACATTAGTACATATAACATGAGTTTGGTGATCGGAGAAGAGGAACTAAAAACCGAAAAGCCAGAAATGACTGGCATAACGAATTACGTGGGTGGGCAAAAATTCAGCTCCATCGGACAACGACAAGGGCTCGATCCGTCCGGTCAATCGGCGCGGTCAAATCCCTAAACGGACGGAAACGGCTATTCGACCCTCCAAATCACGTAATCTGGCCGGACCTTCAACTGAGAATAGTTTCCAATCGACGAGACGCTTATTATTTTCAGTTTGCATCTGGGAACTTGGATGGCCCAATTAAATACTAGAGTTGCTAAATGATATGGTGGGTGGTATACATAAACAAGACATGGTGATCTGCTTGCGGCGTGCAGTGAAGAGGATATGAATCTATGCTAGAATTGGGTCAGCTGAGTGCCTGCACATTCAGGCTCTTTCTGCCTCGTTTCTTATATATACACCATGGCAGTGCCGCGGAGCTCATGCAAATTTTATCACTATCAAAAATCAGGCTTATGCATCCTTAGTTGCATCCTCTGAGTTTTTTGAAGAGCCATCATCTTCTAAATTACATGGCGAGTAGAGGTCACAATTAACTTATTTTTACTATTAACTTATTCAAAGTTTCTAGTTTTAGTGTCTAGTTTATGAGATTGGGCACCTCTCTAAAGCCCCCATTGTTAAAAATTAAAATCAGAACAATAATGATCAATCTGATGTGTTTATGTGAGTAGATAATTCTTCATTCTCTAGCATAACTGAACATATGAGTGATTTGAGACCATTGAAATGTAATTTGCATGTTCAATCAGAGTTCTTCCATTCTGTCTGGATAATCCTCCACTTCAAATTTTTTTTTTGGGCGGACAAAGTATTCAGAAAGGATCTGTAATTCGGGTGCACATCATGGTCCTACCCCCAAATCATTATGTCAGTTACCATTTGAGGATGTGGGATAGTACAGCCGTTTCCTGACGGCTTCATGCTTACAGAACTAGAAGTCATTGTGGGATTAAGGGAGCTTTGGCTTTTTTCTTTTGAAATGCTTTCATGAATGGGTATGGGTTCCTTTTGCTGGAGACTATTGGTTCAGGTTAGGCTGCAAAAGTTTGTGATCAGGTTACCTGCATGGGATATTCCCTTTCCTCATAATTCTATTTGTGTTCAGATTGTTTGCAGTCTGCAGAAGATTTTGTAGAGCATCTGAGCTTTCAGTGAACATAAATTTTGAGCCATTTGCACTTGAACATACATGTCCTAAATTTATTAAATTTCTTTTTGTATACAAGTAGATGCTTCTGGAGCAAGTCTAATAAGACTAACCCTATGCAACAACCAACACAGCATTCCATCCTAGTTTTCTGTTCTGTGAAAAATTTCTCCTAGCATCTGAGAATGTGAAAGAAGGAAACATAATGACATAACATTTGTTGCATTTCTCATTCGCACATTTGGGTTGTATGATGGCAATGGAACACAAAACTCATCCATTAGTAAGGGTCAACATGGACCAAGCAAGAAAATGAGTAATTCTAAATATACAGATTGTAGTTTCATCCTCATTCACATGTACAGTGCACTAAGCCTTCGTATGCAGAATGTACCCCCGAGCTCGAGGGGAGCAAAAGAGGGCCAAACCCCCCAAGTAGAAACTGAGGAATGCACTTACACAAAAAATCCAAACAGAAATCCGCCCCTCAACCTCTTCTTCCCCTACAAATGCCTTCCCGGGCACCACCGGAAGGCTTGCAGGATCACATCCTCCATTAGAGGTCTCCAAACACAAATTTGGATTTCCCGCAAATGCTCCTGGAAACTTCTTGTATCCTTGCTTCTTTGTAACAAACCCAGAAAAAGAGTTATATGACAAATCCAGAAGAGTCAGGTCCGGAAGGCTGGAAATGTTTCCTGGAATGGGACCTGATAAAGAATTGTGCGACAAATCTAATGCCTTTAAACTCCACATCTTTTCTAAATCAGGAACACCACCACGAAGATAATTGTGCGACAGATTCATGTATTCCAAACCATGTAATCCAAATAGCCCCACTGGGACCTCCCCATCTAGCCCATTGTTAGAGAAATCGATTCCAACCATTGAAGATAGTATATAATTGAAGCTTAATTCAATGCTACCAGTGACAACAATCAACACTTTTGTATCCACACTCTGCATTGAAACAAACGGATCTCTCTGCATTCTATCAACCTCTCTATTGTTATAACTTATGCTCATGTTAAAATTACCCTCTGGTATGAAGCCAGAAAATTTGTTTCCTGAGAAATCCATCATTCTGATCACTTCAAACGTAAACAGCCAACTTGGGAGAATTCCAGTAAATTGATTATGAGCAAGGGACAGATACCTGAGGCTTGGCCACTTGGTTATTGCATCACTCAAAGTTCCAGAGAGATTGTTGGAGCTGAAATCTACAATCTCGAGCGATTTACAGCCAGCCAAAGTAAGAGGGATTTCCCCAGATATGTTGTTGTTGCTAATATCCAGTATCTTCAAGCTATCCAATGCATCAAGTTCAGGTTGAATTTCACCAGAAAGATTGTTGTTATTGAGTATCAATGCAAGTAGCTGAAAACAACCAACAATGTTTAATGGAATTGAACCTGATAATGAGTTGTATGAGAGATCAATCACTTGTAGATAGGTTAAGTTTCCAATCCTAGCTGGAATTTCCCCAACAAGAAGATTGTGCGATAAAAACAGTGCCTGCAGGCTCTTCAGTTCTGTAATCTTCAATGGGATTTCACCAGAGAAACGATTGTGAGACAAATCAAGAAGAACAAGCCCGGATTTATCCGTTGTCTCTGCAACCTTGCTCGGAAGAGGACCAGCCAAGTCATTGTTACTCAAGTCCAAGAGAAGAAGCTTCTCCGAAAACACAAGTCTTGGAGACATCTCATAAGTCAAGTGATTGAATGAAAGGTTCAGATGTTGCAAAGCTTGAAGTGAAGCAATACATGTAGGTATGCCTCCGACCACAGAATTGTTAGCCACATTCAAAACTCTAAGAGACTGTTGACAAGTAGAGTAACAAGGCAAAGTACCCGTAAACTGGTTCGATCCAAGATTGAGAAACACCAAAGATTGGTGAAAATCACTAAGACTGCCAGATAAATCATTGTTCCCAAGATCTAAATACTTGAGCGTTTTAGAGTACAACAAGCTTTCAGGAATCTCCCCATGAAATGAATTAAAACCCATATCTAGCTTCTCCAACTGTGCCGAGAAATTACCAATCCACCAAGGAATAACACCTCCCAAATCATTATTTCCATTCAAAACAAGTTCTCTCAACTGCCCAAGCCTCATGAATGTATCAGGCACAACACCCTGAAACCTATTCTGACCGAGATGTAGAGTCCTGAGAAAGCTCAGAGTGCCTAAACAAACTGGTATTGGGCAACTAAAGTTGTTCTGGGACAAAACCAAATCTTGAAGAAATGGCAGCTTGCACAAACTGGGGTGAATTTGGCCTGACAAGTTCATATTGGTCAAGTTAATTGAAACCACTCTACCAGTCTGGTTCTGGCAGGTGATTCCAGTCCAGTTGGCACAACTAGACCCAACCCAGCTTGACAAGCTCAGGCTAGGATCTTGAACACCTGACCAAAATAGCAACATGGAAGCTCTATCTTCTGGGTCAAGATCAAGACTTTGACAAAGGTTTGAGGATAGAACCACTAACGAAACCAGTAACTGTGCAACTAACTTAAGATTACCAAAGGGTATAACACGTAAAGCCCATTTGTGTCCCATGAGGAACAAATAGAGGGTTTAACAGAGTTGGGTAGATGAAGGAAGTAACTGCAAAGCAATCACAGGTATGAGAAGCTAAAACCCATCATCACCAAAATGGGTTAGAACCCCAAATCTTGAACAAGCAGAAGCAAAAGCTCAGTTACAGACTTACAGTAGCTACAGTTAGACCTAGCTAGCACAGAGGTACAGTAATGAAGAAGCTGAATTGGGAAGCAAAATTTTGGACTAGTGTTTAGTGTTCACAATCAGAAAGGCAAGAATGGAATGTAGTAATGAGTTAAGAAATTAAGATAAAGATGGGAGAGAATCAGACTTACAGATGAAAATGAGGCGATTAAGGAGATAGGCAATAACGAGGACTAGTGTGAATGAGCGAGAGAGAAGAGCGGTGGGAGCAAAAAGGAAAAAGAATATGGGATTTGGGAAAGCTGCTTTTTCTCTCTTAGTTGCCTTTTGTGCTTATAATGAGCGAGCTAAAGCAGTCAACTGTATCCACTAGCCATTGAGTTAATTGAGTCCAGTGGTACTTTGGGCTGGGCTTGCTGATGAAAGGGGTCATTTCCCTCACTGAACATTCACGTTCACATTCACATTCTTCATTCTTGTGTGGTCCAATTGTTCATGTGATGCTATTTGACTATAAAATAAGGAGGGTGAAATTTACACACCTTAAATTACAATCTATGCTAAACACTTTAAGTTACAATCAACAATTAAAAGTAGGTCATGGTGTGTGAATTGTAATTTCAAGTGTGTAAATTTCATTCCTAAAAAATTATGGTTACTCGTCCTAACTCCTAACTTACTAAGTACATAACATAAACAAAAAAAAATTATATGTTAAAACTGTTAGAATGACTATGAACTTGTCACATATTATCATATTGTAATATAATGATTCAACATAATATCAAATCTATCTTCATGGAAACAAATACAAGATCAAAATTAGTTGATAATGATAATGTGTATTAAATTATTACGGTAAGAAATCATATTCCTAGTCTAGAATAAAGACTATTGTATATGGTATCTAACTAGAATACTTGACGATTAAGATATCCCTTTGATGAAAGAACTCTTAAGTCTATGTGATCCTATATAAATATGGTTTTGGTCCATGTTATCACCACGATTCACAAGTGCAAGTTCTGTTCAATTCAAGAAACTTAAGTTCATGACTTAGTGATTTCAAGATAGCAGCAATGGAAGAATGTGTTGTTCACGTTGACGGTGAGTTTGTGTTAACCTTAATCATATGTTGTTCATGTTAAGCATATATATATTAGGTTGAAAGTTTATGTAACTGGTCTTACAGAAACATCTCACACTCATAAAGCCTCATTTAGTTCAATCAAGAAAAGCCTTATTAAAATAACCAGTTATGTTCACTTTCTAATTGCTGTAACTTTCTAACTACTGTAAATCTGGTAACGGGAAAATCATTACTAAATAGAGTTTATTTTGTTTTTAACCTTTAAATGTAAATTTAAAGATGATCGAGTCATCTTTGTTTGGTTAGCAACCAAATACGCTGGTCTAAATAAAACATTGGAAGATGAACTATACATTTTCAATAATTGATCCCCTATTTTCAAAAAGAAAAAAAAAAATGATCCCTAATGTCATGTTGTATCAATTTAGAAAATCTTCATACATAAAGTTTGACTCGTACCTCTATTTATTTGGATCCATCAGTCGACATTACATGAGATTGGAGGTGTCAACATTTCAAAGATTTTAATCATTGAGTTTAAGATAAATGGCATTATGGGCGTAAAGGAAGAATATAACTTTTTGTTTAAGTAATAACTTAGCTTAATATGGAACTAGGGATAAAAGACATGAAAGAGTTATATAGAAAAAAACAATAAACAATATCAAAACTTTTCTTAATTTGCTGAACCATATCTAATCTCGATTAAATATGAATTATTTAAAAATTATTAATAAATAGCAGCGAAACCAGAATTTCGTTCCCAAGTAATCACTCCCATCCACAAGAGTTGAGAAAGCACCAAACTTGAAGCTCCCGAAGACAGCAACACACAAAACTAAAGCTCTCTGTCATACACATTTGATGGGCCTTTACTTTCCTCTTCTTGTGCTCGATCATCAATGGCCACCACCTCTCTCCCCACTTCCCTCTCTTCTTTCCTGAACACCCTTCACAGATTACCCATCACCGGAATCCTCCTCCTCCTCATCTTCCTCCACTCCCTTTTCTAACCCTGTATCTATCTCCTCTCACAGGTTCAATCCCCAATCAAAAAAAACAGGCCTGATTTCGACCCGGGTTCGTTTCATTTGTGTTTTGTTTGATATATTTCCAATCCAATATTGTCAGATCAGTGTTTGAGGTATATTTTGATTCTTTTTAATCAAAATCTAACGCAAGTCACTTTATTTTATTTTATTTTTGCTAAGTATTAGTGATTGAATGACAGAAGAAGAATCGGCAATGGCATCGGTGTTTCTGTACCATGTAGTGGGTGATCTAACGGTCGGGAAGCCGGAGATGGTGGAGTTTTGCGAGACGGAGTCGGTGGAGGCGGCGATAAAGGCTATCGGAGAATCGACCGAGTGTGGGATACCGGTGTGGAAGAGGAAACCACATGCGGGTATTGAAACCAATGAAATGAGGCAGCAGAGGTTTGTGGGGATTCTCAATTCGCTTGACATTGTTGCTTTCTTTGCTAAAAAGGAGTGTATGGAGGATCATGACAAGGCTCTCAACACTCCTGTTGCCGAAGTTGTTGCTCCTAATAATTCCCTGCTGCGCCAGGTTGATCCGGGCACAAGGTAATGCTACTTCTTTGTATCTGTGAATCACTTTTGTTGTGATGTTTTTGGGTTGAATGTGATGATCTTGTAGTGCCAAAGCATGTTATATATAATTAAATAGTAAATAGTAAATACTCGAGAAAGTATAGAATTTATGTCTTTTGTTGAGAGGGTCATGCTCGAGAAAGTGTATGTGTGGACATTGCATCGGGGTATTTACAGGGGCGGAGCTAAGCGGAGGCTAAACCAGCGTAAGTAGTTGAAAAACATAAGATACCACTATACTTTCATTAAATAATTGGATGCAAAAGGAATTAAGTTCTAGTAGAACTCTTAAAGTATTTGGAATGCTACCATTCAGGTCTTAAATGTGATGTGGAATGTGTCATCTTCTTTTTCCTTCTGTCCATCTATTGACCAAGTATTGGGGTTTGTAGTACCTTTTGAATCTATTTTGTTTTGATAACCAATTGGGATTCAAGGTCTCTTCGCTACTGGATTTAGAGTGTACAAAATTGCTTTACATTTTGGATAAATATTGTTTGGAGAAAGAAACAAGAAATGGCTCCTTTTAAAGCAATGTTTTAAATCTCTCTGCTAGGTTGATAGATGCACTGGAGATGATGAAGCATGGTGTGAAGCGTCTTCTTGTCCGAAAGAGTGTCATATGGCAAGGCATGAGCAAGCGATTCTCAATTCTCTATAATGGTAAGTGGCTCAAGAATGCTGATACTAGTAGCAGCAGCAATAACCTTGGTGCCAGTTCCAATCGGCCTTCCTCATCGTCCGCTACCAGCGCCCGCGACAAATTTTGCTGTCTGTCAAGAGAAGATGTTATACGGTTCCTTATTGGTTGCCTAGGTGCCCTAGCACCTCTTCCTCTCTCCTCTATCTCCTCGGTTGGAGCTATCAACCCAAACTACAAGTCGATTGAAGCGACATCCCCAGCCATTGAAGCCACTCAGAAACTTCCTGAAGACCCCAGTGCAATTGCTGTTATCGAACAGTTGCAGGATGGTCAGTATAAGATTATCGGAGAGATCTCCGCCTCCAAACTATGGAAATGTGATCACTTAGCAGCAGCATGGGCTTTAGCTAATCTCTCCGGTGGACAATTTGTAATGGGGGTTGAGGATAACATGTCCTCGAGGTCACTGAAAGATATCGCTGTAAATCAAGCTGCTGGGAATAACGATCTTGCTAATGGTGGTAAGTCGACAAGACCAAAGAAATTCAGTAGCAAGAGTATAGGTTTTGACCCTGCAAACCCGAGCTTTGCAGCGAGTAGAACCATGTACAGGGGTAGAAGTGCACCTTTGACATGCAAGGTTACAAGTTCATTGGCTGCTGTCATGGCTCAGATGTTGTCTCACAGAGCAACCCATGTCTGGGTAACTGAGGATGAAAGTGATGATGTTTTAGTTGGAGTCGTTGGTTATGCAGATATTATGGTTGCTGTCACCAAGCAGCCAGCCTCCGTTGTCCCTCCACCAGGTCGGTCTACTGAGCATTCTAGCATCGCTAATGAAATCCACATTTGAATTTTTTCTTCTTCTTTTTTTGGCTCCGAGTATTTCTGAAGTCCTGAAAAAAATGAAGTATTTCTTAAGTTCTGTTTCCTATGCTATTTGTGTTTGGTAGAATGAACAAAGGGGCTTGAGACTGGGATTGTAAGATTTTGACCTTTTGTAAAACTTTGCTGCGATAATGAATAATGCAGAAACATAAAATAATTTTGCTCGACCATGACTAATTACGCTGTTTTATAGTTCTGTAATTTGTAGTAGGGTAGATATCATGATAAAGTTCCAAAATATTAGTTCCATAGATACTTCGCACCAATGGTAGCTGCTATTTATCGATATTTTAATTGATTTCAGGAATCAAACTCAGACTTTCGAACCACTTAATTGAAAGAAATGATGAGTATATGAAAGAATGCATGCTTATGTTTCTTAAAAAGATCAATCTGGTAGTCTAATGTTTAGCCTCCTCAGCCAAATTGAGTGAAGCACCATATGAAACACATCAAATGGCTGGGCAGGCCGGTTCAGCTCAAAATGTCTTCTCACTTGCATCACCCTCTTCTGCAATTTCAAGTATTCTGTATAAGAAACAGCTTTCAATATAGTCTTGATTTCCGGTATTCTCTTCGGTGGAATTTCTATTGTAAACTTGCTCCAATCAAGAACATCGGCAAAGGGTAGCGCATAATAATCAGAAATGAGCACCGGAACACATCCTGCATACATTGCTTCAACAACTCTAGGACTAGCAACTTCAGTCCCACTTGGACACAAGCAAAACTTGGTTTGCCCCATAATTTGGTGATAGTTTTGACCCCTTGGAAGATACTCATGGACTTGGATTTCCTCATCTTTGTCTCTCCAATGCTCAAATAAAAACTTCCTTATGTCGCCATGAGCACCGCCGGCAAAGAAGGCCAGGATAGGACGCTCATCAGGATGTGAGTCAAGGCGTGATGGTCCAAGCGTGCCACTGGCTAAGTTATATTCTGGCAGCGAGACGTCTCTCCCTGGCTGGAATCCTTCGGATATGTTAGCATTGCAAAGCACTCTTATGAAGTTCTTGTAGAACTTGAGATCATCATTTATTATTTCTGGTGCCTGCAAATATCACAAAAAAAGAGTATAGGTATGCAACACTAGCTTGATGGTGAAAACAAATAGAATCAAAATTGGTTAAGGTCATGCACGCATACCCAATCATGACAAGAGACCATAAAATGGTCAGCTCCCTCGCTCCTATTCCAGTAGGGATATTTTCGAGCTACCACATTGATATAGTCGGTGACAATACGAACCAATCGACCGTGAAAACTGTAAGGTTTAGGCCGATCATACAAGAAATCAGCAATCCTTTTCACACTCACTGGTACAAAGAACGAATGTGCCTCATGAACATGTCGAGCCAGAAATGGACTCTTCCCACTACTATCCAGCTCATCCATGAAATGGCCTTCTATGGAGTAGATGTACGACATTGGTCCATTATGGAACATTGGTAGCTCCCCTTCCTTGTATGCCCATATCTTGAATCTCTTTACCATCTCTATGTGACTCCTGCTAATCCAAATAAAGAGTTAGTTTAAGAAACTATATTCGTAAGACAAATTATCCATTTGTTCTTATCACTTATTCTAAATAAATATATTTTGGTTCCATCTTGGTTATCTCGCAAAAATTATGATAAAAATGGGACCAAAGTTGAGATTAAACATGAAGTTACACTCTAACCATAATGCAATTGGCCCTTATCTCTAACATTATAAACAAATTTTATCAGTCGACACAGCTAAACAAGAAAGAAATATCTTAACTCTTGATTAGTCAACTGCAGAAGAGTGTAACAACAGCAGTCACTATTTCAAGAACCAAGAAGATGCAATCAATGTCAATGGGGACATAGCACTGGACAAACTATTTAATCATCAATTTAAAAATCAGTAGCAATTTCTTGATCGCAGACATCTTGGTTTTGCAATCACAAAATAAGGAAAAGAGTAAATTTGTTTAATTCTCAAGCAACAACAGGAAAGTTAAGAATTTATTCCATCCTTAAGTCCTGCAATTCATATTCCACTCCAAACCGGAGAAAATGACTGTAATAGAATATGCCAAAGATAAGGCCAAAACTTCAATTATTTTTGGAATGTGAGTAGTGAAGTTTTAACCACCAGAAAAAAACAAGGATGACAAGAATTTGGACCATTCCTAAACACATCAAAAAATCATCAGATAAGAATCCACAAAAGGAAGACGAAGTTGGACAGTTGAAAAGGATTGCGTTGGACGTAAGAAAAGTACTGACAGACATTTTAGTCAAAAAAGAAAAAGGAAATTGCAGTGAATGTTATTCCAAACGTAAACACCACCAATTATGCCAATTAAACCAATCAAGCTCGAAAGGTGAAATCTTTACGTTACCCAGAATTGAAAATTGAAATTATAGGAATTTGGGAAGGGATTGCAAATAACTTAACTGATGAAATGAATAGGGATTTCTGTACACACTTCCTCTGGGGATGTAAATCTCTTGTCTATCAGATGTATAGTTCTTTGTAAGAACTGCTTTGTGAATAGCTGCTCTTGCTCTGGCCAATTGTTCCTCAATCTTGTTTGTATTGCTTCTTTTCTGCAAGATAAATCATACATAAAAATGTAAAAGAACACAAAAGCAATAAAAGAAAAGCACCAACCCCCAGTAAACCAAAAACCCAGATACAGAAATATTGCAGAGAAGTCAAAGATGCTTACTTTGACATGGTCTGCAACAATGGAAGTAGGAGGAGAAGGTAAGGGTGGTAGCTGTGACTGTGAGGGTGAGACATATTGGGTTGAAGTGTTAAGATGAGTACTGTTTAGAGGAACATGTTGGGTTTCAGAAGAAGAAAGATTGATGAGACTGAAACTGGTTTTGTTAAAGGGGGAGAAGGAAAGCACGAGAAGAAGAAGGAGGAGAATGGTTAGAGAGAGAAAATATGGTGATCGGAACTCAAAGGCTGCCATACCTCAAGTTATAAACTGGCACACCCCCAAGACTCTGTCTTTGTCTTCTCTCATTTGCTTCCTTCTGTTTTACTAGTTCTCTTTTTACTTGCAGAAACACTTAATCGTAATTGTACCTATTAAGTATATTAAACTCGCACATCAGGAGTGTCGTTGTAGTATAGTGGTAAGTATTCCCGCCTGTCACGCGGGTGACCCGGGTTCGATCCCCGGAAACGGCGTTTTTACTTTTTTGGTTTCATCTTGTATGGTTTGGGTGATTGGGTCCATATAACCTAAGTAATTATTTTTTGGTTTCATCTTGTATGGTTTGGGTGATTGGGTCCATATAACCTAAGTGATTATGTTGTAGATAGGAGTCGTATATAGGATGATAGGACACAGGAACAACGGAACAAAAAATGATCTAAGATTATGGAAGACAAGTATAGCTCCTTTCACGTTTGCACTTGCAAGTATAGCTAACCGCATACGAGAATACCTATGTATAATCCTCGCAGAACAAGGAATCACAGGCAGTATCGTCCTCGTGGTTAGGAAAGTGATGAATGATTAAATCTTTACAAACTAAGCCTTCTGATCCTCAAAATTTATCAGGTAATCGAATGTTGAGCCTTTTAAGCCACACTGAGTGAAGCACCATATGGAATACATCAAATGGCTTAGCTGGGCGGTTGAGCTCAAAATGCCTTCTCACTTGCAACACCCTCTTCTGCAATTTCAAGTACCTTTTGTGTGGAACAGCCTTCAATATTGTCTTGATTTCTGATATATTCTTGGGTGGAATTTGTATCGAAAACTTGCTCCAGTTAAGAACATCAGCAAAAGGTATCGCATAGGAATCGGAAATCAGCACCGGGACACACCCTGCATTCATAGCCTCCACTACTCTAGGACTCGCTACTTCAGAACCACTCGGGCACAAGCAAAACTTGGTTTGTCCCATTATCTTGTGGTAGTTTATATTATCCGGAAGTTTTTCATAAACCCGAACTTCATCATCTTTTTCTTTCCAATGCTCAAACAAAATGCTTCTAATGTCTCCATGGGCTGCACCGGCGAAAAAAGCAAGGACAGTACGGTTTTCAGGGGGTAGCCCAAAACGTGGAGGGCCAAGCTGGAAGGCTTTTAAGTTGTATTCTGGCAACGAGCAATCTCTAGTAGGCTTGAACCCTTCAGATATGTTTGCATTGCATAACACCTTTATCAAATTCTTGTACGGCTTGGGGTCATCACGTTGGATAAGTGAGGCCTGGAATACCAAACACAAGCAGAAGGTTATAAATTGAATCAATTCAGTTATCACCATTTCGGTAATTCAACCCAAAATACATCATCATTTCTTCATAGAAACATGGTGAACTGGACTTGGTTCCATCTACCACAAGAGAGTATAAATCTTAACATGCAAGGTTTATCCACATCAAAGCCTTAAGTATAAACTCATTGCAGAATGAACAATATAGAAATAGAAGCTTACTAACCCAATCATGACAAGAGACCATAAAATGGTCAGCTCCACCACTCCTATTCCAGTAAGAATACTTTTCTTGTACAACATAAATGTAGTCGGTGAAGATGCGATCCAGTCGATGAAAAAATGTCTCATGGTGAGGTCTGAACAAGAAGTCAGTAATCTTGGATACGCTCAATGGTAGGAAGAATGCATGAGCCTCATCAGGATGCTTGGCCATGAAGGGGCTCGACCCACTTTCCATCTCAAAAATGAACTGGCCCTCTATGGAGTAGAGGTATGTAGTTGGCCCATCATGCACCATTGGTACTTCTCCTTCCCTGTATGCCCAGACCTTGAATGTCTTGACCATTTCTATATGACTCCTATCAACCATAACAATATAGGAGAAATCAGACCTAAATTTAAACTAAAATAAGCATCACATTTGCTTAAAGGCAAAGACAAAGGAAAGACAACACAATATGAATTATGCAGGAATTATTTATAATTTATTGATTGTGAACCTTTTGTTTTTGGCAACTGATCCCTATTTTACATGTGTTTTTGACTTTTTGTATTGCATCAAAACAAAAATGGTAAAGAATAAAACAAAAGAATTCCGATACCACGGTTGCATACTTCTGGGTATGGCCAAAACTAGAATACAAAATGTAGATTAGCGCTTGCCACCCACCCAAAATATGCAGCCAGATGTTGATAAGTATTATGAAAAGACTGTGTTTGGTTGCAATTTGCCAATTCAAAACAACCCACTAACCAGAGGAAGTTCCAAAGAAACTAAAGGCTGAACTTTGATGAGAACATAAATGGCATTTGTAAAATCGATGCATTTCAATATCCGATTCCCAATCTCTGCACTGCAAGTAAGGAAATGTCTTTGGTAATGTACCACACTAGACCTTAATATGCAGTAGTACGGCAGGCCTCTTGTAGTAGTAGACCATCGATCTCTCTATAATCTACCGCTACAAATCGGTCTATCTTAATATGCATTCAGCAATCTACAATTGATGTATCGGTACAGTAAAAGAGATGTTTGTTAAGTGTTGTAAAGATGGAACTGGGATTCATGATCATCAGAGAAATACAACAGGATATTTAGAATTGAACCAGAAAATTTAACTAGAAAATAGACTTAACTGATGAAATGCATGGGGATTTCTGTATATACTTCCTCTTGGGATGTAAATCTCAATCCTGTCAGATGTGTAATTCTTTGTGAGAATAGTTTTGCGAATCAAGGCTCTTGCTCTGGCCAACTCTTCTTCAATTCTTTGCGTTTTGCTCTTGTTCTGTACCTGAAATTTTTCCCATACGACTTTTCATCAAAAAAACATAGACCAACAAACAAAATTCAAAATCTCAAAAATACAAAATATATCGGAATTAGGTTGAATACTCACTTTGACACTGAGACCGAGTACTTCAGGCAAAGAAGTGAGAGCGGAGGGAGGCCCATGTTGGTGAAACGGCGCCGGTGCCGGTGCTGAAACGACATTCAAGGCTTTGTCGTTGTCGGTGGTTTGTTGGTGATCATGAGCAGTCGACGAAGGAGATGAGAGATTGAGCGAAAGATATTGGTTTCGGTTTAATGGGGAGAAGAAGAGGACGGTAACGAAGAGGAGGAGAAGAGTTACAGAGAGTAATATCGGAGAACGATAATCTGAGTCTGCCATGGCTAAGGTTTTGTCTGGTGCGCACTAACTCAGGGAAGGAGAAGAAGAAGAAGAAGAAAAGGAATATTGGAACATTTATGTCCCTCGAGACAAAATGGTTTTTCGACAGTCTTAAAGACTTTGAAAGGTGAAACAAGGAGGATGGAAAGAAGAAGACGAAGAAGCATCAAATATTTTACTAGCTGTCCTGTTATTTCATTCTTTGTATGATCTTCTGGGTATAAACCTTTTATGGTAAGTGAAATATTGGCGTATCATCAAATATTTTTGCATGGCCTTTTGGTGAATTTGGTCCTATTCTTTGGGCTAGCTAAGAAATTTCTACTTATGAAAAAACTAGCCTAATCAGTCACTCAGCTACAGCTGACCGGCCATGATCAAACAAGTTCCTTCCTTTTACTTATCTTTTTTTTTTATTTTTTGAATTTGTTAGATGTAAATATGTAATGCTAGAATCCAAAATAGTTAAATTGAAGAATTACATAGCCGTGTCAAATAGAGAATGGTTTCACCTATTCATAGAATGTGATTTGATCAGTTAAATATATGAAACTAGTCTTCGTTGCATGTGTAGTGTATGAAGCCTGATATTGAAATAAAATCGTGACTCGTATGTAAAACTTCACCGTCAATCCACACATTTTCAAACAAAAATATATTAGAATACCTCATTGTAGATCCCATTGATATGTATATGCTATTCAAGTGCTACACACAAAACAAAAATATATGATATATAAGTGGACACACAGACACAGTGGATCAAGTCGTTGATCGATCTCCAAAATCATGATTAGTTCCGTGGATACATATGGTCTTTGATATACTCATCGACCATCGAGAGATGAACACTTCGAAAAATTAACCAAGGAATAGGAGGAAGTTTAAGCAAAACAAGAAGAAAAAGATATCAATATTTAGATAGAAAATGTAGACAGTGTCTCACATCTCAAACGTTCGAGAATAAGACACTTCGAAAGTCTTCGATTATATAAAACGAAAATTCTTGCATGCACCAAGGTACAAGTGAACCAAGTATTTATTAGAAAATCTTAACCGTTGATATTTATACTTAACTTTTTATTTAAATATTAAATAATAGGATAAATGTAATCCAACGGTTTATTCATCTTGGTTTAAATGCACCTTGGTGCTTTGAATCCTCTCTAAAAAGCAAACAACCTTGTCCCAATTTTCAATGTGGGTGTCAGTTTGAGCACGATCACGATTCACCTCCAACTTGTCGACGACCAGTTTGATATAATTGATGATTGGTCGTGATCGATGGTGTGTTGGTTTCATTAATGTGTTGTGTTTGGGCTGGTGTGGGGCGGAGACTGCGACAAACGACTTCGATGACTTCACGATTTAACCCAATTGCAATAGTATTAATGTACATATCATGAAGGTCTTTGTTCGGATATATTGTTGGTTTAAATTTTGTACATTCATCGTTCAAGGTCTATGAGAGTCTAAAAATCATTGTTAAATGTGTAGTTGGTGCACTATTAGAGAAAAAATATGTAATGTGTGATCTTCAGATTAGTTTGTGTATAATTTTTTCGATCAATTTCTTTTATATTTAAATTATGTATGTTTTTAAATTTCTCAATAAAAGTTCAAAAATATAAAACTCAGTTTAAAGTCAAAACTCGAAAGGATTGAGAGATATCTGCATATCAGCATATGGCTGTGTTGTTGAGACTACCCGCGATCCCTTTCCCTCTAAGAAACTCGTCACTTCATTCATCAAAAGGAATGAGAATGGCTGTAAACACCCACAAGAACACCAACATCTCTTTCTCTACTACTACTCGAAAGCTGCCCATACTGCTCTTTGACATCATGGACACCATTGTTCGTGACCCTTTCTACCATGACATCCCTGCTTTCTTCAGGTACCCAAATCTCTCTTCTTTTTACTCAATTAAATTGGGTTGTGTCTCTTCTTTTGTTCATAAGTAAAGGAAAGAAAAAAAAAACAGATGGATCAAATTTTCACTGCCTTCAAAGTTCGAACTTTTATCATGTTGTGTTGTTCATTGGGTAGCTGCAAAAGAATTATCAATCTGGAGTAGGAAAGAGAGTTAATTGGATTTTTAATGGGGTATTTGGTTTTCAGTTCTTTAGTCATATGTTCGGTTGTACAAATATGTCATGTTGTATTTTAACATTGGGGAATTTTTATGCCCAGGATGCCATTTGAAGAACTAATAGAATCAAAGCACCCAACTGCATGGATTGAGTTTGAGAAGGGGTTGATTGATGAGGTATGTATACATGAATTGGTGTTGGTTATGTTTGCGGAGAATTGTTAGTAAAAGCTTAGAGAAGAAGAAAGCTTTTACAGAAGATAAGGAACTGTGATTCTCATTAATTGAAAAGAAGAGGGAAGCTACAGCAAATATATGATGTCTTAAGACATCATAGAGACCAACCACGTGTCCCTTATTTACAGCTAAGAATGAGCTTGAGCTAGCTAATTAACTAACAGTTAAACACTCTTACTTACTACTAATTGGATACAATTAGTACTTAATATCCTAACATCCTCCCTCAGCTTGATGGTGATTGTGAAGCATCAAGCTGGAACATAAGAACTGATGTTGTGGAGAGCACAAGCCTTTGGTAAACAAATCTGCAAGTTGATGTTTAGAAGAAACAAACTGCAGCTTAAGAAAACCAGCCTTCACCTGATTGCGAGTGAAATGCACATCCACTTCAATGTGCTTTAACTTTGAATGATATACTGGATTAGTAGCCAATGCTAAAGCTGAAATGTTGTCACAATGAAGAACTGGAACTTCAGAAAGTTGAACATGTAAATCCTTCAGTAAGAGCAGAAGCCACATGAGTTCAGAAGTGGTATCTGCCATACTTCTATACTCAGCTTCAGTGGAGGATCTAGACACTGCACTTTGCTTTTTACTACACCAGGACACAGGAGTATCATTGAGTAAAATCACAAAACCAGTAGTAGATTTCCTATCATTAGGATCACCTGCCCAGTCTGCATCACAAAAGGCTTTAAGAGCAAGAGCTGATGTGGAAAAATTGGTTGCAGAATAACCTCTCTTGAAGAAAACACCTTGAGACATTGTGCCTCTAATGTATTTTAGAATCCTTTGAGCAGCAAGGAGATGAACATGTGTTGGAGCATGAAGGAATTGACAAACTGAATTAACAGCGTATGTAATATCTGGTCTTGTGAAAGTGAGGTATTGCAGGCATCCCACCATGCTTCTGAATTGAGTAATCTCATGTGACTGGAGAGGAATGCCAATGTCTTTCAAAAGTTTTAAACCTGACTTGCATGGGGTAACATGAATTGAGCAATCATCCATACCAGATTTATGAATCAGATCTTGTGCATATTTCTTCTGAGATACAAATAAGCCATCTGCATGATATTGAATTTCTAATCCAAGGAAGTAATGCAACTGTCCAAGATCCTTCATATCAAATTCTTGTTGAAGAGCCTGTTTAACAGAAGCAATAAGAGCATTGCTGGTGCCTGTTATGATAATGTCATCAACATAAAGGAGAAGAAAAACATAATCATTTTTATGGCACTTAATAAACAGGCTAGGATCTGCATATGAAGCTAGAAAACCAATGGAGGGCAAAAAAGCAGTGAATCTTTCATTCCATGCTCTAGGAGCCTGTTTAAGTCCATATAAGGACTTGTTCAATTTGCAGACATAATTTGGATGCTGAGTATTCACAAAACCACCAGGCTGAATCATGTATACCTCTTCATTAAGCAAACCATGAAGGAAGGCATTCTTCACATCCATCTGATGCAAATTCCAATTATGATATGCAGCAAGACAAAGAATTAACCTTATTGTAGTATGTCTGACAACAGGTGAGAAAGTTTCTTCATAATCCACACCATATTCTTGACTAAAACCTCTAGCAACAAGTCTTGCTTTGTACCTGGCAACTGAACCATCAGCGTTTCTTGAGCCAGAAGCACCATAATTTCCACCACCATTATAATTTCCTCTTCCACCATTAGAATTACCACCACCTCTACCAAATGATCCTCTTCCACCATTATTACCACCATTAAACACCCACAAGAACACCAACATCTCTTTCTCTACTACTACTCGAAAGCTGCCCATACTGCTCTTTGACATCATGGACACCATTGTTCGTGACCCTTTCTACCATGACATTGTTAGGATATTAAGTACTAATTGTATCCAATTAGTAGTAAGTAAGAGTGTTTAGCTGTTAGTTAATTAGCTAGCTCAAGCTCATTCTTAGCTGTAAATAAGGGACACGTGGTTGGTCTCTATGATGTCTTAAGACATCATATATTTGCTGTAGCTTCCCTCTTCTTTTCAATTAATGAGAATCACAGTTCCTTATCTTCTGTAAAAGCTTTCTTCTTCTCTAAGCTTTTATGGTACCAGAGCTCCAGGCTACGACCTAGGAGGACGTTTTCCGGCCCCTTTTTCCGGCGAGACTTCACATCGAAGCTCCGGTTTTCCATCTTAGATAAGAATCTGATTTTTTCTCTGCAAAAGAAGCTTCTTCTCTTAGCTTTCCGCTGCTCTGTTGTTGATAATCTTGCTTGTTGATTCCAATTTTGTGATCGAAGCTTAGGTTTTCTACTGTGATTCGATTCCTGTTGTTTTTGTTTCCAGAAATCTTGTTTGCAATTCTAGATCTCTTTGCTTCCATAGTCTTTTCAGTTCTTAAATCATGTCTTTGCCTTCAAATTCTGATTCCTTAAACCCTAGTTCTTCGAAATCCACCAATGTTTACCTTCCTAATCTCTTGCTTGATGAGACGAACTATCCTGCTTGGATTTACTTTATGGAATCCTTCCTTGGAGGTCTCAATCTGTATGGTTTTGTGGATGGTTCTATTCCATGTCCACATCAGTATGTGTGTGCCTCTGATGGTACTACTTCTGTGCCTAATCCTGAGTACATAGCTTGGAAAGTTCAAGATAAGAGCATCGTAAACATGATTGGCCAAACTCTTAGTCCAGTAGCTAGAAACTGTGCTGTTGGTAGTCAGTCTGCTCATGAAATGTGGACTAGACTCAAGTCAAAATTTGCAGATTGTAACAAGCAGAATATTCTTCAACTTAAGGCTAATTTGCAGAATGTTAAGAAAGGTTCTGATGATATTGAGACTTTCTTGGATAGAATTAAAGCTGCAAAGGATGCATTGGACACTGTTGGTGTGTCAATTGATGATGAGGATGTTGTTTTGGCTGTACTCAATGGTCTTCCATCAGAATATGCTGCTATCAAGACTGTGATTCGTGCTCAGTTTACTTGTAGTCCTTTGAGTCAATTGAAATCTCTTCTTAAAGCTGCAGAAATGGAAATCACTAGTGAGACTCAGAGTATTCAAAGCTTGCTGACTGCAATGCTTGCTAATTGCAATCTTAGCTCTGCTTCACAGGTTCAAAATGGTGCTCCTGCTCAATCAAGCAATGTTGTTCCTCTTCAACATAATTCCGGATCCACAAACCCCTTTGCTCCTACAAATCCTTTTGTCTCCTCTTCTGTAGGAACCTCATCTGCTCCTACCGCACCTCCTGGTTTCACAACTTCTTCTGTTGTTTCCCAACCTCCTATGTCACCTATTGTTGCAGCTCAGCCCACTAATCCAATTTCCACTCAAACTTCATTTCCTTCATACTCAGCAGTGCCTTATGGCTCTCAGTCATTTGCTTTTCAAGCTCCTTCTTTTCCCATGTATCCTCAATACATGCCAATGACAGGGATGTATGCTGGAAGCGGGGCTGGCAGAGGTCAATTTGGCATGAATAATGGTGGTAATAATGGTGGAAGAGGATCATTTGGTAGAGGTGGTGGTAATTCTAATGGTGGAAGAGGAAATTATAATGGTGGTGGAAATTATGGTGCTTCTGGCTCAAGGAACAATGGTGGTAATGGCAATCAAGTATCATGTCAACTGTGTAACAAGTCTGGACACACTGCCAAAACTTGCAGAACTTTGTCAAACTATCAAGGTGTTAGTTCAAATGCCAAAGAAGAGAAATGTCAGTTCTGGCTTGCTGACACTGGAGCCACCAACCATATGACCAATGACATGCATTTTCTGCAAAATGTCACCACCTACCCCACAAATGATGCTGTTCAAATTGGAAATGGTAAACAGCTTGCTATCACACATTCTGGTGATACAAAGCTTGGTTCTCTGAATCTCAATAATGTTCTTTATATTCCAGAACTTGCTGCTCACCTTCTTTCCATTTATCAGTTATGTAAACAAAATAACTGCTTAGTGTGGTTTGATGAGTTTATGGTTGTTATTCAGGACAAGGTGCAGGGCAAGATTTTATACCAGGGACTGAGTAAGCATGGATTATATCCTATACCTTTTGATCTTCCTCTCCATAATAAGTCAAAAGCGCAGCAGTCAGGTTCAGTGCACAATGTTTTTCATGGTTCAGTAATTCAGAATGCTCATAATAAAGGTTCAGTTGCATCTTCATCAACAGCAGCTTTTGTTGGTCAAAAAATCAAGCACTCTCTATGGTATCAAAGGTTTGGTCATCCAACTAATGAAGTGATTAAACTCATGCTTGACAAAGCCAAGATTCCATCTTCTGTAAACAGTGATGATACAATATGTGAACCATGTCTTTTAGGAAAATTTCACAAGTTGCCTTTTTGCAGTTCTCAGTCTAGAAGTAGTTCTCCTTTTGAACTTGTACACTCAGATGTTTGGGGACCTTCTCCATTCTTATCCATAGATGGATATAGATATTTTGTTCTTTTCATTGATGATTGTACAAGGTTCACTTGGATGTTTCCAATGAAAAAGAAGAATGAAGTTCTCTCTTTCTTTAAATCATTGTGTGCAATTGTGTCTACTCAATTTAATAGGTCCATTAAAACACTCAGAAGTGATGGAGGTGGAGAGTATATGAGCTTGTTGTTTCAGAATTTTTTGAATGAAAAAGGCATTCTTCATCAGGTTTCCTGTCCTTATACACCTGAACAAAATGGTGTTTCAGAAAGAAAGAATAGACATGTTAGAGAGACAGCAGTTACATTGTTGCAGCATGCCTCACTTCCAGATCAGTTTTGGTATCATGCCTGTGCTACAGCTACTTTCTTGATTAACAGAATGCCCTCTTCTGTTCTTAATCACAAATCCCCTTTTGAAAGTTTGTACAATGCAATTCCGAAGATTGATATGCTCAGAGTTTTTGGATGTACATGCTTTCCTCTTTTAGCATCATACAGATCCAATAAGTTACAGCCAAAAACATTGAAATGTGTTTTTATAGGCTTTGCTGCAGGATACAAAGGGTTTGTGTGCTATAATCCAACTAGCAGAAAATACATTGTCTCAAGACATGTGTTCTTTGATGAAACTTCTTTTCCATATGCTGTAGATAAAGTGAAGACTTCTCCTTCTTCAACTTCTAGTAATCAGTCTCAGCAGAATATCAGATCATCATGCTTACTTCAAACTCAGTCCCAGGTTTTGCCCTCACCTGTCCAGGTTACTTCTCTCATTCAAAGTCACACTTCAGGTCAGGCTTCTCATCTTAGTACTTTTGACACTGTTCCAGTTGACTCAGTAGCAGGAAATAATCAGTCTGATTTTCATATTGGTGCTCAAGATTTATCTGAACCACTGTCAGTTAGTCAACATTGTGATTTTGTTGATAATGATCTTGTTCTTCATTTCTCTCCTGATCCCTCCATTTCTCAAATTCTATTTTCTCCACAAACTGATACAACTGTTCAGTTTGAAGAGAATAATGGCACTATTTCTCTTTCTTCTGCTCCTGGTGATGGCCATATTTCTGTTGTTCTTCATTCTGCTCAGCAACCAACAACAGCTTCCATTTCTGAAGCCAATATCCTTCATCCAATAGAGGGTCTTTCTAATGCTCCAGTTAATGATCATTCTATGATAACAAGAGCAAAAAGAGGGATTTCAAAGAAAAAATGCTTCAGTGCTCTCCTTGCCAATATTCAGTCTCATCCAGGTGTTACAGAACCTCAAAATTACAAAGATGCTTTGAAAATCCCAGAATGGAAAGAAGCAATGAATGAGGAGTACACTGCTCTTATGAATCAAAATACTTGGTCTCTTGTTCCTCTTCTTGACAACAAAAATCTAGTTTCTTGCAAATGGTTGTTTAAGGTTAAAAGAAACGCTGATGTATCAACACTGTTTACAGAAGATGGAATCTTGGCTTTGTCAAGCATGAGTTTAATCACTTACTAACAGCTAAACACTCTTACTTACTACTAATTGGATACAATTAGTACTTAATATCCTAACAGTTAGCTCTGAGTATGGGACTCTTTCAGTATTGTAATTTTCTGATAAGATCGATTTTGTAATGCGGCTTTTGATTCCTTCTTAGAAGTTGTACAAAATGTTGACTCAATTGTATATTCGAAACATGAATGTTTTTCTATGTGAAATATCTGTTTCAAATGACCTTTTCATTTCTCAGGTGGAACTAGCAAGGAAATTCTTCAAGGATGGAAGGCCTTTAGATTTGGAAGGTAGTTTCTTAATTTTTTTTTTGGTTTTGATGTTAGCTTTACTGCTTTAGAGTACATTTATCCGCTGATGTCTGCATTCTGTATATGTGCTTCTAATACTGATCTTTCATTAGTTTTTAACTCAATGCTTAAAATGTACTTCATGCAACTAGAAAACGACTTTTTGTTCATAGTACTTCATTTCGCCTCTGATAATCTTTTACCTCAGTGGTGCTCTTATTAGTTTTTGAAGTTCAGTACAGGTAGTGAAAAGAACAATGGAAAATGAACTGTGGGATTGTGTTTGTCTGTGGAAGTCTTCTGCAGCATATGTTGGTTGCCATTAACTAAAAATATAACTTTATTTTCCATGACTTTTTGGCATATGTTGTTATCTCTGAAATTTTGCTCACATTACTTTGGAGAGCCTTTTTTTTTTGTATGTTTTGTTGATTGGGGGAGACTGGTGAATAGAAGTGTGTACTTTGGCTATTGGAGTGGTCAACTGTGGTCTCATCTAATATGCTTTTAATCTATTAGTTCTTCTTTCCCAATCTTCTTACAGAAAGCACTTTATTTATCTTTGCAGGCCTGAAAAATTGCATGCGAGAAGGATATTCCTATATTGACGGTGTTGAGGAATTGCTTCAAGTATTAAAACATAACAACTATGAGATGCATGCTTTCACAAACTATCCCATCTGGTTAGATGAACATTTCATGTCATGCTTTCTTTGCTAGCGAGCAGCTCATCATAGTTTCAGCAAATTTTACTTTGCAGGTATGAGATGATTGAGGACAAATTAAACCTCTCAAAATATTTATCTTGGACATTTTGTTCTTGTATAAATGGTATGTTAAGCAGATTTTGCATTTTACTTCGGAATTCTCCTCCATCTGTTAGGTGTACAAGCATGTAGTTGAATGTCTCACACTTCTTATCTGCGTTTGTGCTTCAGGGAAGAGAAAGCCCGATCCTGAATTCTTTTGGGAAGTTGTGAGACATCTTAAAGTTGATCCAGCAAGCTGTATATTCATCGATGACAGGTTTGCATCTTTTGTGTGTGAACACGGGATTGCCATTTTCCATTTATTTAGGACTACGAATCTGTACCCCTCTATATAGACCAACATTATGATTCCTCTATCTTGGTGAAAAGGCACCAAGCAGGAATATTTGGAATCTGAATGACTTGTAATTCACAGCTGACTATACTGATCTTGTACTAAAGACACCAGCTAATAATGTTGCTTCATGTTGTATCCCAGGAAGAAAAATGCAGAGGCTGCAAAGGAAGTTGGCATACTTGGTCTGCATTTCACAAACGTAGATGCACTTCGTCAAGATCTTTCCTCGATGGGGATTGACATTTCAGCAGATCAAACCAACCTTGCACAAGAATAGTGATCTACACCATTTCCTTTCTTATTATTTCCATTTGATGTACATCAATTGTTGACTGGGAATGAGCAAAAGAATAACAACATAGAATTAGAAAGAAATTCAGCTGTATACGTCCAAGTTGTAAGTATCATGTGGCAAATGTTCACAACATTCTGAACAATAGTTGTTCTTTATTCTTTTCCTCCATTCTTTCTAAAAGTTCAAGATAATGTTCCTTCACCATCCCACCGGACCAAATGCTGATGTTCACCTCTGTTCCGTTAACATTTTATTTTTGAAAAAAATATTGTATAAGTCAGCTTTTCGACCGATATTACTTCGAAAATCATCCATAGAGGACCCAAAATCAAGCCTTCAGAGAAAGATCATTCTCGATTCTACTTGTATAGAACAAAAAAGAGTATGTTTCCGAGCTAATTTTTTGTGAGTCATACCAATACATTTACGGCCGAAAACTAGCAACTTTGAGGTACTAGATAAAAATGTGCGTCAGTGTGTCTATATATTTATATTTATATATAAATAATTTTTTTAGTTAGCTTTATTTATTTATTTATTTATTTATTTATTTTTATATAATAATTGAAGTTTTGGCAACCATAAAATCCTAGAACACATAAAAACGTAAGTAGGAAACACTGAGCAGAGAAGAGAAGAAAGAAAGACCTGTTCTTTCAAGATGTGGAGTGTTGGGGCCATGGACTCAGTCACTTTAACAACACCATCTCCGTCGTTCAATCTGTTCGGAGCTTTGGCCAAACCACCCACTTGTTCTCTCCACGTTCACTACCCCTCTAGGCCTCTCCGAGCACTTCCCACCTTCACTCTTTCAAATCAATCCTCCTCTTTCCGACACAAGAGAGCTCTCTCTTTCCGATGCTCTGCCGGTACTTCACTCACTCTTCTCTCAATCACTGATCTTCTTGTTTACCTTGGCGGAGTTTGATATGTATTCAATGAATGAATGTTGGGCTTTCGATTTAGGCTGTTTTTGCTGGAAGTTGTTGAAGTTTTTCGTATGTGGGTTGTGTTTTTTTTTTTTTTTGTCTAAATTTTGTATAATTCTATGGATGTTGCAAAGAATGAGATTATTTCTGGCTAAAGTTGACGTTATTGTAGTAAAGTTCCGGCCTTTGGTTTTGTAAATGGTTGGATGGGGAAGATTGGAGCTGAATTAAACCTTCTTTCTGAAAGAAGTAATCTTGATGTCCATTCGGATTTTGGCTGGTGCTAGATTATGTCATAGCAAAAATCTAAACTGTGGTCATTGATTCACAGTTATAAAGAGTTCATAGAAACATCTGTGGTTTCCCATCTTTATGTGAATGTAACAATTTTTGAGCTCTCTGTGTTTTCCTCCCTCCCTCGTTTCATCACTGCTTATGTGTTTGTGTCTGCAGCATTAACTCCAGAGCTGAAGAGTACGCTTGACAAAGTTGTTAATTCACACAAAGTGGTTTTGTTTATGAAGGGAACAAAGGACTTCCCGCAGTGTGGGTTTTCAAACACTGTTGTACAAATATTGAGGTCGTTGAATGTACCTTTCGAAACTATAAATATCCTAGAGAATGAGCTCTTGCGTCAGGGATTGAAGGAGTATTCCAGTTGGCCAACATTTCCTCAGCTTTATGTTGAAGGAGAGTTCTTTGGTGGTTGTGACATCACTGTTGGTGAGTGAATTTGTGTTCTTATACGTTTCTATTGCTTCACATCATTAAATGCACATAAACAATTAGTTACTAACAGAATTGGCTAAAGGTATATGCATGAGAGACATATCAGCTGTGAACCTAGTTTACCTTTACATCTTAATCTTTCTTTTGTTGTTGTTGTTGTTGTTGTTGTTGTGTTTTGTGGAATCAACTAAATTAAGTACCACGAAATATAGAACCTGAACAAAAAGAATCTGAGATTTAAAATGATCAATAGATCTGTTCTGTCGATTTACAGTTTCAGTCAGATATGCCTATGAAATTTAAGCAGAAAAGCATGTGTCAAGTCCATTACAAAAATCACTATATTGGCTCTATTGGGGTATATAGGTCGCCCTGAATCCTAGTAAACAGCAGTGAATCAAAACCTAACTTTGTGCTCAATGATCCTTACACTTATTGTATGCTTCTTGATTGGTTGCTGTTAATGACACATACTAGCACATTGACACATGTAAAGTCACCTGATAGTTAATATAGAGAGCATATTGTACTGGATGGTCGAAGAATATAACATTGTAGCCTACAGCTTATGATATTATAATGACAGAGATTATAGGACTAGGGTATTCTATTGATCAAACTCTTCATTGGTTTTATTGAGTACCATATTCTTGCTGCATTTACGTAGTCTATTATGTTCATTTGTTGAACGGTTTGTATGCAAATAATGCAATAGTTGAGTTTGCTGAGATATGTAATACATTATCTATACATAAGCAATCTTTGAGGAAGCTGTTTCTTTGCAGATGCATACAAAAGCGGGGAGTTGCAAGAAGTACTGGAGAAGGCAATGTGCTCCTGAAGCTTTGCGGTTGTGGTTTATCAAAGTGTGGACTGATGATAGTGCTTCAATGTAATTCATACTCTCCAAGGCTGTGCACTTGTATTACAAGGAAAACTGTATATTGTATTGTTTCAGTACTAACAAATCTGCAATGAGGATCATTAGTTCACATAAAAATGTGCAACAATGTGCAATTTTTATTGATAGAATTTGGAATGACCGACCTTCCATGGTCAAAGGCTGGATCTTGCTGCGCCTATACAGATATCAAAAGTTGTTAACTTGTTATAGTTAATGTGTAAAGTAAAATTCAGAGATAATGGCAGAGTAACAGAACCATGAAAAACACTTTTTAAACTTGTATAAGAAAGATTAGGTTAATGTTATTAACACACCTTATATATTTTATAAGAAGAACAATTAATTATGAAATAAATTTAAGTAATAAGTTTGTAAATAAAATTAAAATACGCTGATATAAATGTTAATAGTTAATAACACTAGCTTAAATATCAAACATGCGCAAATATTAGAAGTATATGACACGTGGGAGATTATGATTGGTCTGTGATGTTGGCCGACCTGAAAGGGAGGTAAGAGGATGGTTAATGTCCTCCGACACAGTCGATAGATTGACGAGAGAGAAACGCAGGAACCCCGTTGAACCAAATCTGACAGATCCTCCAATATCTCACATATTCCCTGCTATCTCTCGATTCTCAATATGAGCATGACCCAATTCGCTATGGTACGCTCTCTCTCTCTCTCTCTCTCAAGTCAATTCAATTAAGCTTTACTCTCTAGTTTGCTACTTTTCAAACCCATGTTGTTATTATATGAATTAAAGGTTGGAAATTTTGGAAGTTTAGTGCTGCAGGGGGTTAAATTTTTGTTCTTTTTCTCATGATTATGAAGCTTGAAGCTTTTCATGGATGCCCATATTCGTTTATATGCAAAATTTAATTTTGCTTGGGTAGTTTACAAGTGAAGAAACCTCCTATTTGGTTCAGATAAACTCATGTTTCAGTTGAATAGTTTCAAAGAACTCCCATTGAATTTTTACAGCCTTTACAGCCATTGAAAAAGGTGTAATCAACTAATAACAGGAGATACTATTGGGAATAGTCAGTTGAAACTTGAAAGTACATAGAGACATTGAAACCGAAATCAAGTATACACCTGAACCGCATAACCATGTCATCGTTGCAACATTTGATCATTATTTTTGAATTATGTATATCTGCCATGATTGGTGTGTGGGTGTTCATGCTTGTTTCATAATAAAATGCAGGTTGAGGAATTGGCATCTCTTGTCAAGGACAATCTTTCGTGCAAGCATCTTATTCTCTCGGTGGAAGAGGCTTTGGTGGACTTCCTTCAGAGTGATACCAGGCATGTAAGACAACTGCTGAATGTTATTGCCACCGTCTTGTCCACTAGCTGTTAGTTTAGAAATAAAGCTGTGCAATACTTAACAATATATCATTTAGGAGTGTGCTGGGACTGTCACGTGTCCACGTCTGAGATTGGTTTGATGCGTCATTAACTGTAGAGCTCTCTACTATAAGAGAGTTTTATTTTAAAAAGTCTTATAGTATCTTATCTCCTACATATAATTCATCTGACCTGATTAATCATGCATGTTCCATAAGTGAATAGGTATCTTGCTTTCGTGTTTTCCATGTTTAATATAATATGTTTACTGAAGACTAAATATATCTTCCCCCTCATGCCTGTTTGTATCAGAAGTTACGTCAGTCCCTCAATGTTATGTGAAAGAATAAATCTTAAAAATCCTTGTTTTCAATTGCTCTGCAGCAGCTACTTCAGCTTGTGGCTGTTACTGTTATCATCTTTACTTCTGTTGCTTGCGGCGATTTTCTTATCTGATGTGGATTTAAACTTTGATCTAGATTATCTTTACTTGTTTTTCATAATCATTGTCGGCTGAGAGTATTAGTAAAATCAATTGTGCCACACTGCTGCAGTGCCAATGGAGTCTTGCAGCTGGAACCAATGAACTCATACAACCGTCTTCTCTTGCATCGTCTTGCAGATATATTTGGGTACTTTTATTTTTCCAATCATCTGATTGTTGATTTGCCGAATGTTGTGGATCACTTTCATGGTTGGGTGCCAGATATATACTTTTTCTGTTTGGTGGATGTTTTAGCTCACATGTTCCTTGTTGATGATAATGTGCCCTCTTAGATTTTCCCATGAATCTGTTGGTGAAGGAGAGGATCGGCATTTAGTTTTGGAGCGATGCCTGGAGACATCAATGTATGTTAAGACTACCTTAACCCATATTTATTTTCTTGACTTGTTATTATTAATTCTTCTTACATATATTGAATCTTATTCCCCAGGTATAATTACTGTGTCTTTAGCAGATATCTTGTATGTTGCCATGCTTCCACATTTTGGGACCTCTTTAGTCTAGACATTAGTTGTGAACTTGTACACTAATAAGAAAATATCTTGTGTCGTAAACTAATTTATGAACCGGTGTTGCTATGAGAAGATTCATGGGTTAGCAAACGGTGTGGCAAGAAAAGTAGAACTATTAAATCAATGTTATATGGACAAAATACTGGTCACTCTTATTTTTTAGGGTTTGACAGTTTAGTCCTCCTTTTTTCCATTTCAACAGCTCACTCCTATTAATTTTCAATGTCATACAACCAGGTCCAATTTGGTCCAACTGTTAAAATTGACTGTTAAGTGTCCACATCAGGCTGTAAAATTCCTAATCTACCCCTAGCCTATTACACCCTTATCAACGCAGGAAAACCCAGGTGTGATTCTTCAAGAGAGCGGGTGTGATTCTTCAAGAGAGCATTGATTTCCTCAGCCATAGCCGAACGTCATTCCTTGGATTGAGATGCCTGGGTATAATAAGAATGCTCCATATCATTGATAACAGAGAGTAGAGCACGAGGAACCGGATATATACTTGACGTTCCATTAGTGAGATTTATGGGTTTTAAAATTCCAGAGCGAGATCGAGTTTGGTTTTGGTGTGCAGCAGCAGCAGGTTGGGCTTCAGAGGGAGCCACCAGAGGCGGTGGTTCAGTCGGATCGGGGAGTGGAGCGTCGGAGGCAGGCAGAGTAGCAAGACAAGCAACGATGTGTGGTGGTTGTTCGGGCAGAGGCAACGATGGCGATGAAATAGACGGGGATGGGTTGGGGTCGAGAGTGGTGGAATCGAAGATTGGTGGTGGTGGGTTGGTGGCGCGGCGGACGGTAGACGCGCACGGAAGGCTGAGCGGGTAGCAGTGGGAGATCGGGGATGGGTTGGGGTCGAGAGTGGTGGAATCGGAGATTGGTGGTGGTGGGTTGGTGGCGCGGCAACGGTAGACGCGCACGGAAGGCGGAACAGGTAGTAGTGGGAGATTGGGGATGGTGGTTTCTGGTGGAGGGGGAGTGGCGATTTGTGTTTGGGTGAGAAGGAGATAACCCAGGTTAGTGGTGTCGGCAATAGGAGGTGAAGGGGAAGGAGTGGGTTGATGTATCAAATTAGAGGGGTTTCCTGCATTGATAAGGATGTAATAAGCTAGGGGTAGTTTAGGGATTTTACAGCACGATGTGGACACACTTAACATGCCATGTCATCATATTAACAGTCAATTTTAATAGTTGGACTAAATTGGACCTAATTGTATGACATTGAAAATTAATAGGAGTGAGCTGTTGAAATTGAAAAAAGGAGGACTAAACTGTCAAACCCTAAAAAATAAGAGGAGTGACCAGTATTTTGTTCATGTTATATTTAGAAGATAGAGTGGCATTAGTTGGGTTGGTGTCTGAGTGGAGCAACTTATGTATGCTATCAATATGGAAAGTATTAGTTCCTGGAATGACTAGGTAGAGTATGAGAGCTGGATGGGAAGTGGTGAATGATTAATCAGTCTTTGATATTTGACATACAGGAAAAACTTGTCTTTCGAGTGGTATAAGATATCCACACCGAACTAATAAACATGAGTGGTTGGAGTTATAACAGTGGCCTAGCCAGATTATTATAGCTAGTCTTAGATATTGTCCTATGTCTCCTCTTCTATTTTCTTATGATAATCTGTGTTTTTGGGTTGCAGACCCTCCATCCTTGTCAGTGATATTTTGTGGCAGTATGATGAGCCTGAATCTCCAATGACTTCACACCAATTATTAAAGAGGTCAGAAGCCCCTCCAGGTAAAGAATTTACTCCTGCCCCCTTTGTTCTTAAAGTTTTACTGGAATACAGGGTCCTTAGGCCTCTTCGTTGTAATTCCATATCTTGTATAATTGCACTTGATAGTTGTAGCCTTATCTACATGGTCATGTTAAACAAAGAAACTCTATGATTGTTTCATTATGAAAGCCAAGTTTATTGTCAAGTGATGATATGTTGAGACGACCCTTCTGTTACAATTTTTAGTGTTAAGGAAGAAAACTCCTCCACTTCAACATTCACTGGAGGACAGAGAAGCAGCATATTTGGCAGCTCGTGAGCGAATATTTTCGAGGGATTTGGGAGAAGTAAAGGAATCTGCCACTCAGAGGCAACGCAACGTTCCTGTGGTTGCCCGGCGGATGATAGCACATGCCCTAGGCAAAAGAATCAACCTACCTAGTCAGGATGCCACTCATGAGGATTCCAATGCATCTAGAGTGCTGAGTGATAAAGTGAATTGTCAAGGCAAGGTTGAAGTTGAGACCAATTTGATTGTGGAAGCATTTCAGCAGACCATAATAACTCCTTTGGACCAAAATGTGAACTCCTGTGGTGAAGTGAAAAAGAACAACCGAAGTTTGAGTGCATCATCCCCAACTCTAAGTGAAAGGTCAAACCCAAAACAAGATGTCAACAGCATACCTCAAAATGGAAGAAAAGGAAATGGTGCAGATGAGGAAGACATCAAAAGGGAACATTTGGGTGCAGCAAAGAGGATGTTTGCTCATGCCCTAGGAATGCGCTCAGGGAAGAATGGTGTTTTATCAAAAGGCAGTGAGATAAAGCATGCTAACATGGAGTGAAGTCATGAAAAGCATATTGGTTATTGGGTTCAGCAAACATCAACTACGGTGTTGGAGTCTTCAGTCACACAACGGATTGTTTATGGGCAGGGAATGATGGCGCAGATGATATCAATGGAGATGAATGGGAGGAGAGCAATTGTTTTGGTACATGTTGGTTGCTCACTTATATGGATGCATACACATGATAATCCTCGTAGTGAGCTGATATCTGCAGATATTTGTGTAAAAACAAAGTCGATGATGCAGCTGGGATATTTTGGATGATGGAGTTGCTGGCTGTACTTGATAAGTTATTTTGAGGAAGATAGAGGCATGCATAAGCTTAACTGAATGTCATTTTGATGTGATCAAGTACAATATTTTGTGTCAAAGTTTCTCGTCGTAATTGGTGGTGTTACCACTCAATTTTATGGGATTCTATTTTCTATTTTCTTCGTTCCGTTAAGAGTGTTCTACTTAAGGGTGTACAATATTATGAAGGTTATCTTGTTTGTGAAGAGATGCATTCTGTACAATGCATGTTGACTCTGGCGTTCCGGGCATTTTTGGCCCTGAAACTTTTACATGAACTTTTGTTAATCGTAAGGTACAATTTAGTCCATTGAAGCACACAAAGATGATCATTGAATTCATTGGATAACCACACTGTACAAATGGCTGTACATATATACCACAAATAGAACATGGGAGAAATATCCTAAAATGGAATTATGTATGGGGATGCCCATATGCCAACCTCAGGCAACCACTATGCTTCTGTTGGCAACGAAGTCTGGCTCGAACAACTGGACACCTTAGTGTTAGCTTTAACTGTTTTAGTCCCATCTCTGGTTTTCCCTCGCTGATCTCTATAATTCCTCTGGTCCATGCAACGCGGCACAACACAATTTGATTCTGTGCATATTCTTGAATGAAAAATCAATCCAACCCATGCCTTGTTACATGGTTGACAGCCTCCAGAAGCTCGAACACTGCACTTCTTTACATGGACAAACAGCTTTTTAATTGTGAGGCAATTTCGGTTCGGGTAAGAGCATGGCCGGTTCTTGGTAGGGAAACACAGAGCAGCATGTTTCAACACCTGGAGAAGTTCCTTCATCAATTCTGCACCCAATCCTTCAGTCAGTTTTGTCCGTCTACTGATCCTTGTCACATGACCAACCATGGGGGAACTGCCTTTATCTTCATTAATCTCACATACCAAGCTCTGATCAGCATTTTTATGGCTACTGCTGCTGCATGTCTCGTTGTTCTCAGCACTAGTCAGCGCAGTAAGATCGCTGAGGTGATGGAGAATCATCAGTAAGGAATACTTGGCCTGGCGAAGCGTGTCGAATTGATAATGGTTCTTCACACAGAAGTTCAAGAAAGAAGTTCTTTCCTCGAATAAACCATTGTTCAAAATAATCTCTCCATCCTTAGTATCAGGAAGCTTATAATCCTGCATTACTGTTACCCGAGAGAGCACATGTTGTTCCATGTCGACTGTCATGTGTGTGTAAGGACGGACCACCACAAAGGCTATGGCATTTTTCGCAAAGGTGCAAGTTTTTGCAATGACTACAAGACCAGTTTTCCCCAGACAATATTGCTTTGTTGCAGCGTATGCAAACATACTGCAAATCAACAACCATGAAATTCTCCCTGTTGGTTAAGATAGCATCTCCCAGTTTCTGCATCAGAAGAATATCTTTGGTGGAACCATAAGAATCATTTGTATGTCCCATGGCTTCTAAAGTTCTCTTTCTAATTTTCGTCTCCTCCTCCTTGCCAATCTCCTTGATCAAATCTTGAGAAGCAGTAGACCAATAGTCACCATCAAAATGAGGCAAACGAGCTGCTGTGACCTTGGAGTGGCATTCTCCAGTGCTACTAGGAACAAAGTACCGATCATATAAGTTAGTAGTGCCAACCACAATCCCTTCATTACTTGCCTTCTTTATCATCGACTGATACCATTTACGCAGCTTAATCGGCAATGGTGTCTTCTGCATTGGTGGATGGCAGTACAGAATATAATCTTCTTCCTTTGCAGGTGGGCATGCCCATATGTAGGCAGTCACGAAGCCTTGTTTCTTGCAAAACTCAAGGTATCCTATTAGAACTTCATGGTAAACAAATGTCCGAAGAGCTTCTCCTGTCGCAGTTCTTCCCTCTGCAGGCGTAAAGTACTTGACTGAATCCAGATATGATATGTAAACACAACCTTTGTTCGGATGGTAGCTACATTCTGAGCCGAATTCCTGCACATACATTCCGAAAATACACACATCTACACCATCAATCTTCTGAAACATAACAATCACCTTTGATTTGTATGGGAATTCGGCAGGGTAACTCTGTTCAGGAAACAGATCCAAATACTGCTGCTTCACTTTTACTGTTTTCTCACGGATAATGAAAATTATAGAGCGCACCCGGGTGTGCCGCGCATCCGGCCGATCTCACCGTCCACTCACCCGTGTCCGGCCCCACCCTGTGATCTCACCGGCGATCTCACCGTTAAATTTTCGGGTGCGCAGCGCATCCGGGTGCGCCGAATACGCTCTCGATAAAACCTCTCTAACAACAAGACCTTCCACTCCAACAACCTCAGAAGATTCATTTCCTTTTTCGTTTGACATTCTCTCTTTCCTCTCTTGCTCGAGGCGCCTAATAAGTCTTTTCTCTATGTGGTCACTGAGCATAGTAGTTGGCAAATCTTTTGCACAAAAACCGACATTTTTCAGCTTGTGCTCTCCCAATTCCATCTCTCTCAACACACATTTGAAACACGCATACTCCTCCGAATCAAACTTATCATTATAGAGAGCACATATCTGATGTTGCCATCCCTCACATCTACCACACCGCACCCACGGCTCCTCTATTTCCTCATCATTCTTCTTCTTTTCGAGTGACGCCTTTGGAACTTTGACATGATCCCCCAACAAGATATCTCCACTTCTAGTATTGTTATAGCACCGCGAACAGAAACAATACTTTTCACCGTGCACAGTTGGTGTGCTGTAGTAGTTTCCTCTCTCCTTGATCCGACAACCACAGTTTGAACAGTACGTTGGCGTCGCGGCATACAACAGCTCACCGGATGCACAGAACTGACACACTCGATCATTTGAACAACTCATTGGCGTTGTGGTGGACACTAGACTCTGCAAATGAGCCTTGATTTGCTCATCACGCTTTGTCACTTCACCGTCTGGTTTCGGCTCATCTTGTATGGAGCTTTCAACTTCTCCCATCTTCACTTGCATTACTTCAGAATCAGAAGCACCTTCTTTAGTCTGATCAACCCTCAACCTTTTCGAACAAGGCTGTGAATCTTCACTGAACTCATCTGAATCACCATGAGTAACTGCAGGGCTTCTTTTCCGGTTACGGTTACGGTGATACGTCTTTGTCACTGGCGGCGGCTCAAGAGTTGAGACTTGCGGGTCTTCCATAATAAGGTCGACTTTAACATCTGTTTGCTTATTATTGAAAGAAAGCCCTTGACAAAATCTTCAACAAGGCTCAAGATCGAAGACAGTGTCGGGTAGTGGGGAATTCTGCCGCCGAAAATCAACGGCGACCCAGTGGAATTATTCATCATCACGTCCATGTGTCCATTCAAGAATTGCTATCTTGAACCAGCTGCGGCAGACTAAAACCCTAGAAACTAGGAACGAAGACGACCTCAAGCGGAAAACCCTCGAAGGAAGTTTAGAGAACAACAATGAATGGGAGCAGATTTGAGGTGGATTACAAATTTACGATCACACAAGGAAAAGGCCAGCAGGGTTTTATAAAGAGAAAGCCTATTCCCGTTTGAACATGGAAGCACACGTGTTTTAGTAATTCTTTACCCAATAGGAATAGGAAAACCAAACAAGAAAATGTTGTTCCCGACTGAGTGAACAGCCAATTACTTTTATACCCGTTTTATTTGGGGCCACCAAGATGAGAGCCACCCATTTCTAAACTGACGAAGAAGAAATTTTAGAAATTTCCTGCATTACCACATTGATTGGTAAATTGTGCAATGTGTTCCACTGTTACTCATAAGTAAGTGTTGTTAGGAGCGGCCCCGCGTTATGGATGGATAGCGACCCTGTTACTGTGAAAAAATATGCTAGACGTGCTCAATTGAATGAAATGTTTGAACTACTTTAACAAGACAACCTGCTTAGAGGCCGCCTCGACTGTCTAAACGCTGTCAAGACCCGCTTAGACCTATCCAAAGACTGCCTAGAGGTAGCCTAGACCGCCTAGGCCCGTTGAGACCCATCTAGAGGCTGTCTAGACCCGCCTAGACCCGCATAGAGTCGGCCTAGACCTGCATAGAGGCCGTTTAGACCTGCATAGACCATCTAGACCGCCTATACATGCCAAGACCTGCTTAGAGGCCGCTTAGACCCGCCTGGAGGTCATATAGACTAGCCAAGACCTGCATAGACCATCTAGACCGCCTATACCCGCCCAGACCCTCCTAAAGGCAGCATAGAGCCGCCCAGACCCGCCTAGACATGCCTAAACTCACCTAGGCATGCCCATAGACTGCCTGGACCGCCCAAATGTTAGGAGGTGTCTATAAGCACAAACAAATATAAAAAAAACGGTAGCCCGGAAAAAGTTAAACTGCCGTTATACTCGTGTGCTATAGTAAGAGGTTTTGGCTGAAACCGCATGATCGCGAGTAAACTGATTTAAACCGAGAGCTTTTGATTCTTGATTGGTTCAAAAGTTGTTAGAAGGTGTCTATTGATGGATTCCTGCAAGTATACAGGGTGGATGTAGTATAGTGAATGGAAGAAAATGGGTTGTCGTTCCCACGAAGATATTAATTCAATTCAAATTATGAAATACATAAACTAACTACACTAAAACACAAGATCACGATAACAATTTAAACAAACAATAATGAATGAATCTAGGGCGTCAGAATTAACCACTAACAATCATATTCATGCTTTGATGCAACTAACAGACTCTTTTGTTTCTCTATATGACAATTCCCGTATCTAAGTCCAAGTACGACACTTAGACCATAGTTTTTCTTAAGTGTATGATTCTCTTCAAGTACAGTAGAGGTCGTATATCCTAGCATGCAGTCTATCCAATTAAGGCATAAATTTAACATATAAGACTCGTTACATTCTAGAAAACAAGAGAATCATGCAAACCATTACTTCAGTTACGACAATAATGTAATTTACAACTCTTAATCACAAAAAACTCAAACCATTACTTTAGCTTTTGATGCTTGATTAGTTCAAAAGTTGTTAGGAGGTGTCTACAAGCACAAACAAATAGAAAAAAACAGTGGCCTAAAAAAAGTTAAACTGCCCCAAAACTCGTGTGCTATAGTTAGGAGTTTTAGCTTAAATCACTCGATCGCGAGAAGACTGATTTAAACCGTGAGCTTTTGATGTTATATTGGTTCAAAAGATGTTAGGATGTGTCTTTAATTACAAACAAATAGAAAAAAAAAACTGTCCCAGAAAAAGTTAAACTGCCTAAAGCTCTTGTGCTATAACAAGAGGTTTTGTCTCAAATCGCTCGATCGCGAGTAAACTGATATTTACTATGTCAGGACCCACCCCGAATTTTACCTTGAAACCCGAGGTAAATCCTACTGGGTCCACCTCTAAGGAAAATTTACCAAAAATTCTGCATAACCTCCCTTGAAATTGGACAACCCTAACCTAAAATTTAGATAAACTCTTCTATAATAAACCAACTATCCTCAACTTCAGGAGTCATCCGCTCTCCACATTCACATCCACCACAACATTTAATAATTTCCAAATCCAACACATAAACATCCAACTGATTAATTAAACGCCAACATCCAAATATTTTAAAATATAATCCTGAGTCTTAACACATAACCCAAATTATCATACAATATTCCCAAGATAATCAGAGCTACTAAAACTAGGGAAGCAAGAAAATACACTGGTAGGTTAATATGTAACCTATTGGTGAAAAGTGGTGTTAATGTTGGTAACTATGCCTTGCCTCCTACTAGTACTGACCCGGACTCTGCAGACTAAGCATTTTTAAAACGGAGGGCCCAGGGAAAAACATTTGAAGACGTTAGAGTGAGTGGACAAAAATAAGTTTAACAAAATGAATAAATAAAAATATTGATGCTTTCCCAATTTAATTTCTAAAGAAAAACGAATGCATGCATCAAGCGATAAAACTTTCAACTCAAAAAATATCGAGCCTCACAAGCTCTAAAAATACATAGGTATGTATTTACACGTCCATACTTCCTATATAAATTGTATGGATTTAAAGAAATTTATATATGGCTACTACACTCGCGTCTAACGCTCACGTCACACCATAATGCAGTTACTCACTGCGCCATTAAGGTGGACGGACTAGTGTATATATATGTGCCTATAACCCCTATATGAATTAAACACTCATATAGGGCTACTACGCTCGCGTCTAACGTTCACGTCACATCATAATGTGGTTATTCACTGTGTCATTAAGGTGGACATACACATATGACTAGCTAGCATTTATATACATACTTTCCTCATATATATATATATATATATATATATATATATATATATATATATATATATATATATTCACCAAAAAAATCTCATTTTCGGTAACTCTCCAAAATAAATAAAATCGTCAAATTAAAATGACGTCATATGCCCCAACAACAAAAATTGATCAACAATAAACCATTTGCATGCATATTATTTAAAACAAAAGTCCACTCACAAATTTAGGCCTAATCCTGATATTGATTCGATGTCTCTTATGCTCGAGCCTCCTCACGTCATGTTTCAAAAATATAATTAAATCTCCAACTAAAATTCAACATTTATATAAAAATAGGCAAAATTAAAAGTGAGCCTTAACACGCTCATCCTTGGCTAACTTCGTTATTCTTAAATCGATACGAACCAAACTTCACCACAAATACCGGCAGCCTCATTATAACGTTCTACAATGTTAACAATATTAATTCAACAGCCGGATTCTACCCCATTAATCACCAAATTCTCCAATCTTTGAAAAATCTCAAACCTATTCAAAACTCCTCAAAAAATTCTAAACTTCACATCATTACACTCCCATCAACATAACAAATCTAAAACCTTGAAAAACTACTTAACAGCAGCGGCCGGCGGCCAACTCCGGCGATCTCCAATGCCTACAAAAATTTAACACCATCTTCATCTTAACCCGCTTTACAGCTTCGCTAACTAGCACAAAGTCCAATTCCAAACTTAACTAGGTCAATCAAACCAAAACACAAAAATGGAACCCTAGAATTTCTAACACCCGATTCTCCTTACCTAGACCAAGAGGGAGTGAATTTTTTTGAGGGATTGTAGCACGGGAGGAGAGCTTCCTATTGAGCCAAGCAGCTCTGACTATGGTGACCGAAGGAGGGAATTTTGATGAGAGGACAGCCAGCTCGGAGGAGTTTTCTCCCGTTCGGCGGCGCTGCTGGCTTGCTCACCGGCCTAGGAAGAGAGAGGAGGAGACAACGGTTCGATCAGGACCGGAGCAGCGGTCAAAGCTAGCCGGACAGCGGTGGGCAGAGGCGGAGAGCGTTGGCGGGAGAGGGAAGAGGAGAGAGGAGGAGAAGAAGAGAAAAATAGAGATTGGGATTTTTGACTCCACTTTGATCCTGGTCCATGCTTAAATACCCACTCCAAAAATATCACACTCCCAACAACAACCTAAAAATAATACATTAATAAAAATTACCATGTACGAACTAAAATTTACCCCTTTTTACTATCTTCAATATTTCTTCTACGAATAATTTCTCCGAAATACTCATCCCTCAAAACATATTTAGGGCTCTTGAAACTATAAACTCATTAACGAAAACGGTAAAACTATTATTAATACCAAGTTAGTAATTAAGGTAAAAATTTAAAAGTCGGGATGTGACATACCGCGAAGTCTTGATGCTAGATTAATTCAAAATATGTTGAGAGATGTCTATAAGCACAAATAAATAGAAAAAAATAGTGGCTCAAAAAAAGTTAAACTACCCCAAAACTTGTGTGCTGAGGTTTTGGCTGAAATCGTTTGATCGCGAGTAAACTGATATAAACCTTGAGCTTTTAAAAGCTTGATTGGCTCAATAGTTGTTAGGAGGTGTCCATAAGTGCAAACAAATAGAAAAAAGTTAAACTGCCAAAAACTCGTGTGCTATTGTATCAGGTTTTGTCTCAAATCGCTCAATAGCAAGTGAACTAATATAAATCGCGAGGTTTTGATGTTAGATTGGTTTAAAAGATGTCAGGAGGTGTTTATAAGCACAAATAAATAAATAAAAAACTGTGTCACAGGAAAAATTAAACTACCTAAAAACTATGTTATAACAAATGGTATTGGTTGAAATCGCTTATTCACGAGTAAACTGATTTAAACCGCGAGGTTTTGATACTAGATTTGTTCAAAAGATGTTATGAGATGTCTATAAGCACAAAGAAATAGGAAAAAAAAAAACATTGACCTCAAAAATGTTAAACTGCCCCAAAACTCGTTTGCAACAGTAAGAGGTTTTGGCAGAAATCGTTCAATCGCGAGTAAACAGATATAAACAGCGAGCTTTTGATGCTTGATTGGTTCAAAAGTTGTTAGGAGATGTCTATAAGCACAAACAAATAGAAAAAAAACATTGGTTCAGAAAAAGTTAAATTGCCCTGAAACTCGTGTGTTATAAGTTTTGGGACAGTTTAACAATTTTTGGGTCAATGTTTTGGGACAGTTTAACAATTTTTGGGCCAATGTTTTTTTCTATTTGTTTGTGGTTATAGATACTTCCTAACAACTTTTTAGCCAATCAAGCATCAAAAACTCATGGTTTAAATCAGTTTATTCGCGATTGAGCGATTTCAGACAAGACCCCTTACTATAGCACACGAGTTTTGAGACATTTTAACTTTTTATGCGCCCCTATTTTTTTCTATTCGTTTGAGCTCATAGATACCTCCTAAGAACTTTTAAACCAATGAAGCATCAAAAGCTCACGGTTGATATCAAATTACGAGCGAACGAGCAATTTCACATAAAACCCCTTATTGTAGCACATGAGTTTCGGGGCATTTTAACTTTTTCTCGGCCACTTTTTTTTTTCTATTTATTTGTGTTTATAGACACCTCCTACCAACATTTGAGCCCATCAAACATCAAAAACTCGCGGTTTATATCAGTTTACTCGCGATCGAGCGATTTCAGCCAAAACCCTTACTATAGCACAAAAGGTTTGAGACAATGTTTTTTTTTCTATTTGTTTGTGCTTATAGATACTTCATAACAACTTTTTAGCCAATCAAGTATCAAAAGCTCGCGGTTTGTATCAGTTTATTCGCGATCGAGCGAATTCAGACAAAACCCCTTATTATAGCACAAAAGTTTTCGAACAGTTTAGCCAATGTTTTTTTTCTATTTTTGTGTGCATATAGATACTTCATAATAAATTTTTAGCCAAAAAAACATCAAAAGCTCGCGGTTTATATCAGTTCACTCGCGATCGAGCGATTTCATCCAAAATCTCTTACTATAGCACATAAGTTTTGAGACAGTTTAACAATTTTTGGGCCAATATTTTTTTTCTATTTGTTTGTGCTTATAGATACATCCTAACAACTTTTTAGACAATCAAACATCAAAAGCTCGCGGTTTATAACAGTTTACTCGCGATTGAGCGATTTCATCCAAAATCTCTTACTATAGCACACGAGTTTTGGGACAGTTAAACAATTTTTGAGCTAATGTTTTTTTCTATTTGTTTGTGCTTATAGATACTTCCTAACAACTTTTTAGCCAATCAAGTATCAAAGGCTCGCGGTTTATAACAGTTTACTCGCGATTGAGCGATTTCATCCAAAATCTCTTACTATAGCACACGAGTTTTGGGATAGTTTAACAATTTTTGAGCCAATATTTTTTTCTATTTTTTTGTGCTTATAGATACTTCCTAACAACTTTTTAGCCAATCAAGTATCAAAAGCTCACGGTTTATAACAGTTTACTCGCGATTGAGCGATTTCATCCAAAAACTCTTACTATAGCACACGAGTTTTGAGACATTTTAACAATTTTTGAGTTAATGTTTTTTCTATTTGTTTGTGCTTATAGATACTTTTAACAACTTTTTAGCCAATCAAGCATCAAAAGCTCGCGTTTTAAATCAGTTTACTCACGATCGAGCGATTTTTGACAAAACAACTTACTATAGCACAAAAGTTTTGGGACAGTTTAACAATTTTTGAGCCAATGTTTTTTCTACTTCTTTGTGATTATAGATACTTCCTAACAACTTTTTAGCCAATCAAGCATCAAAAGCTCGCGGTTTATAATTGTTTACTCGCGATCGAGCGATTTCATCCAAAATCTCTTACAATAGCACACAAGTTTTGGGATAGTTTAACAATTTTTGGGCCAATATTTTTTTCTATTTATTTGTGCTTATAGATACTTCCTAACAACTTTTAGCCAATCAAACATCAAAAGCTCGCGGTTTAAATCAGTTTACTCACGATCGAGCGATTTTAGACAAAACCATTTACTATAGCACAAAAGCTTTGGGACAGTTTAACAATTTTTGGGTCAATGTTTTGGGACCAGTTTAACAATTTTGTATGAAAAGTTTTGGGACAGTTTAACAGTTTTGGGACAATGGTTAGGAGGTGTCTATAGCACACAAGTTTTGGGACAGTTTAACAATTTTTAGGCCAATGTTTTTTTTCTATTTGTTTGTGCTTATAGATACTTCCTAACAACTTTTTAGCTAATCAAGCATCAAAAACTCGTGGTTTAAATCAGTTTACTCGTGATCGAGCGATTTCAGACAAAACGCTTTGTTATAGCACATGAGTTTTGAGACATTTTAACTTTTTATGCGCCCCTATTTTTTTCTATTCGTTTGAGCTCATAGATACCCCCTAAGAACTTTTAAACCAATGAAGCATCAAAAGCTCGCGGTTGATATCAAATTACGCGCGAACGAACGATTTCACATAAAACCTCTTACTGTAGCACACGAGTTTCAGGGCATTTTAACTTTTTTGGGCCACTGTTTTTTTCTATTTGTTTGTGTTTATAGGCACCTCCTACCTTCTTTTGAGCCCATCAAGCATCAAAAGCTCGCGGTTTATATCAATTTACTCGCGATCGAGCGATTTCAGCCAAAACCCTTTATTATAGCACAAAAGGTTTGGAACAGTTTAACAATTTTTGAGTCAATGTTTTTTTCTATTTGTTTGTGCTTATAGATACTTCCTAACAACTTTTTAGCCAATCAAGCATCAAAACCTCGCGGTTTATAACAGTTTACTCGCGATCGAGCAATTTTAGACAAAACCCTTTATTATAGCACAAAAGTTTTGGGACAGTTTAACAGTTTTTGGGCCAATGTTTTTTTTCTATTTGTTTGTGCTTATAGATACTTCCTTACAACTTTTTAGCCAATCAAGCATCAAAAGCTCGCGGTTTAAATCAGTTTACTCGCGATCGAGCGATTTCAGATAAAACCCCTTACTATAGTACAAAAGTTTTGGGAGAGTTTAACAATTTTTGAGCCAATGTTTTTTTCTACTTCTTTGTGCTTATAGATACTTCCTAACAACTTTTTAGCCAATCAAGCATCAAAAGCTCGCGGTTTATAACAGTTTACTCACGATTAAGCTATTTCATCTAAAATCTTACTATAACACACAAGTTTTGAGACAATTTAAAAAATTTTGAGTCAATGTTTTTTTTCCATTTGTTTGTGCTTATAGATACTTCCTAACAACTCTTTAGCCAATCAAGCATCAAAAGCTCGTGGTTTATAACAGTTTACTCGCAATCAAGCGATTTCATCCAAAATCCCTTGTAAAACTCTACAAACAAGTTCCAAAAAAACAAATAATACTGCAGACTATTCGTTATCAAAAACTAAAAGGTAGACTGGCCATCTGTGAAAAGGAATGACCACTCTACAAAGGAATACTAAGGGATATCCTTGTATGGAAAGCTACGTTTGGCCTTCTGTTGAAGATTTTGTAGCTAAAGAATGGAACAAAGACTGAGCCTGTACTAATTTTTCCCTAAGCAGTACATTGTACTCGTACAAACTTCTAAGATTCTTCTGAACATCAGACATATCCATTTGAGCAGGGTCCTTCAGTTCTGCAGTGACCAAAAATAAAATAGCATAAGGACCAGAGAAAAGCCAAAAATGAACTTGAGGCAGAGACAAAGATGGTAACACTGATCTGAATGAGTTGGTTCTTACCAAGTGAAGGGGGTGGGGGAATGATATCGTCAATGGTGAGAGACGATGCTTTAGGTAGGGATGAATCTTGCTGGCACAAAGCAACCCTTTGCTGTTTTTCATTTGTTGTAGGGGCAAGGGATTCACTTTGCAGATGCTGCAAGATGACAATAAGCGAGGTATACCAATTTAACATGTCATGTGCACATGTTTCTCAATAAATAAGCAAAGAACAAAATGACACTTCCATAATTTATATACAAGTCACCTACTCCTTGTGTTTATCCTTAGAATGACAACATTCACATCATGATCATCACACATTACATCAAAGCCCTTGCACATTCTTGTGGTTAAAATAAGCCACGAATAAGTAATTATGTAAATTTGGCCTATGCATTTGTAAAAGCTATATTACGAAGAATTGGATTTCTGATCTTTGAATAAAGAGATACTCAAGTTTTTGAGAAAGACGCAAAGATTAATGATGACTCACGTGTCCAATTTTAGTTCCAGTGCGTGATGAACTTTCTGGAGGGTTCACTCTAGTTCCCGATGTACATAATTTTACATCCCCAACAGTGTCCACACATTCTTGAACCACAGTCTGCACAATATTTTAAGGAAAACCAAGTCATTCTTTCAGAGAAGAAAGTACTATAACATTATAAAACAAGACCTTAAAATGGGTCTTTCAGGTGACTAGACATATATAATTATAAAACATTACCTTCTTGTTATGTAAACTGAGTTTCCTGTTAAAACTAAAACTAATGGTATCTGCTTCTCGTTGCATTCGCTTCGGTACTGTCCCATTTCGAAGTATCGGTCTTGTATTGAAACCAGTGCAACCTGATCTGTTGTTGGTGCTCTCATAATAATCATCCAATGCTTTGCAGTTCCATGTGTACATCACATATTTCCTCAACTAGTGGAAAGCACATGCATCAGTGAGTTTATATATCAACTCAAAAAATATCTTATCAAAAAGCAGCAGGGAAGGAAACAGTCTCGGACAAATATGAACAAAAATAAAAGGAAACAGAAAAGAAATTACTTTATCCCAATGGACTTGAGCTTTTCACCGATTTCTGATTGTGCGCATCACGCTATCTTCATTCCGAAGATTTTTTATCCTAAACTCACACTACCGAAGTTCAAAAGGATAAAAGCATTAGAAACATGTAGGATACGAATCACCAGTAGGAACTGGAGAAGTACATTTGTGCCTGCTTTCAACCATAAAAAACCAACTTCAAGACTAGGGCATAGCTGGAAGATGGTAGGGCCTGTAAAAACAAGCATGCCAGTAAAGAGAAACCACATAGGTTTCTGATGGAGATACAAACCAAGCACTACTTAAAGCGACAGATCTATGTCCTTTGGCTATTTTTATTTCATTTTCATGACTAATCGTGAAATACTCAAAATGGACTTTGAAAATGAGGAAGCTTGACAGGGACAGTGGCATACATAATTACTTACCACATTCCCAAAGAAAAGTTGGCTGTTTGCTGGTTGTTGAATACAGCATCACATATGCTGTGACTTAAAGCTAACAGAAATAGGACTCCAACAGGGACTGTCATCGCAATTTAATGTGGAGAACTTTCCTACCTAGTGCAAATACTCGCTAGTAGTGGTCTCCCCTATTAATCTTATCTTGATTTTGGCCGCAACCTAAGTTTTTTCCGTTATGTGTCCTTTGGAGCTTTTCATAAGAAAAAACAATAGAAATGAAGACAACGCAAAACATTGAGGATCAATTATCATACTTGCACCAGAAGGTAGAAAAATATGCCAATTGAGATGCAATATAAGCCGCCAAGATCCGCAAGGAAACTCACTGCATTTTAAGGTAGATGAAATGTTAGACCATAACATTAAATAGAGAGAATCATTACATTAAATCAACTAATGTGGCTACAAGAAAATCATCTGTTGGCAGCTTTGGGTTAAGGAACGATTGGAACAGCAGAAATGGAAAAGCAGAAGATCAAATTAAAACAAACAGAAACAGAAAAGCTGCAGGTTAACGAGCTAGTGTGTAACATAGAACATACTGAAAGGATGGATCTTGTTTACCTATGGGAGGCAAATGTTACTTACCAGGACCCATAATATTTTTCTTATCTATCTCCACAATATAGTCAGAGAGGAAGTTGATGTACAATGTAGTGTTAAGTATTCCATCCTTAGGACTTTGAAGGGATGCTTGGAGCTGACTTGTGTCACTAAAGAATGAACCCGGTACAAACTCATGAAACAGAGGTTGGATGAGCCTTAGATCATGTAGATGATGGTATATCCGTGGAAATAAACTGAATTTCAGTATATTTGTATTACTCCCTCTGAATGTAACTGGTCTGTCATCAAAAGTACTTCCATTCTTTAGGGTTCCACTAACAAAACTCAGATGTCTTTCATTAGTATGACTCCTTGTAGAAAGATTGAACTGAAATCCAACAGCAGCAGCAGGATTATTAGGAAGATCAGTGAACTGCCAGGAAATGTACATATTGTCTTGAATTGGTTGACAATTATTGCACCCAAGAGTTATCATTGGTCCTCTACTTGTATTTTGACACGAGTAGTTTCCAAATTTTGACAGAGAAGCCCTTCTGTAATCAATGAAGCCAGGATTTCCGGTAACCAAAGTACCAAGATCACGTAAGTTTGAACAGGACATGCTAGAAATAGTGGTGATGTTAAATTCCAGATCATTGTTGAACAAGGCCAAGTCGGGTGCATTTGTTGCTCTGACATTATGTACCTCGATACTTCTCTTTGTTATGATTTGGTAGAGCAACCTGTGAAAAAACTGAAAGCCCAAGTAAATATAAACTCAGAAAAAGAAATCCATGCAGCTAAAAAAGAGCATGAACAGAGATAGTTTGAATTTTTTTCATCAGAATACTCACGCAGCAAACAAACCAATGAAGAGTATCCAGCTTGCTGTCGAAAACATTCCACCAAGTTCTGTTTTCCGTTTCTTAACCACCTTTTGATCATCCTATACCACAAATGAAGCTGGTTAAATCCATTGTCCTAATTTGATATCAGGATGAACAAGAAAGCTACTGATAAAGCTACCTCTCAAAAGAAACATCTAACTGAATGCTGGGAAGTAGAATCAATAAGTAGCATAGACAAAGTTCACTACAAATCAGTTCTTTATGGAAGAAGATAAAAAACCGAATAAGGGAGAAAGCTGACAGAAATTTTAAACGGTTCTAATAGTTCCTCAAAAAGATTAAAGGTACAACCCAAGGTCTCCAAATTTAAATTTTTATGTATTCTACACTACTGAGTTACATCTCTTTTCAACAAATATGAATCCACTCACATGATAACTATACTGTTCAGTTACATCAAAACTCATACATGAAGCACCAATCTTCCCTTTGCCTAAAATTGTTCTTGCAAACTGCAAAACATCTCAAATTCAAAACTATCCTTTATGTTCCAAGCTGCAACATTTTTGGAGTATATACTAACTAATATTTAGGTTCCACAAAGTTGCACCAATCACACACCAGCTACTAAAACCTCACAAATTGTTCATTAAAGCTATTAATTAACACCTGAGATTAATTAATCCAGCATAAAAAAGAGCAATGAAACAAACTAACCAGCCAATGCCTAGTGGCAAAGCAAACATCCAATCTGCTAACCCACCATCTCATCCTGAACCAGATGCTCCTCCCATCATTCCCAACCTTTGTCAACCTCAGAAACAAGCAAAACACAAACCAAGAGAGCAGCAAAACAAGCGTGGCCTCCAAGAACACAGCTTGGGACTGCGTGAACTTCTTTATAGAATCGAAAGAGAAGATGCTCTCCGGTATTCCAAAGGAGTAAGAGTTCTCGGAGACGCCGTTGTCGGTGGAGATGGTGGAGTTCGCCGTGAAGAGAACGCAGGCGTTGCTGGTAAGGTTCTGAAGATACCCAACTGCACAAGCACAGTGGCTTCCATTGTAGCTGAAGCTGTTTGCTGGGCAGCTCATTCTGCTTCACAAAATGGCTTGTGGGTTTTGTCAGAATCAAACAAAGATGGAAACTTTGGTTTCAACTCTGGAGTTATGGACAGAATGGTTCATGGGTTTTGTTGGAGACAAATAAAGATGAAATCTTTGCTTGGATTTGTGTGGTTTTGGAAAAAATGGTTTGTTGGGTTTTGATAAAAACACAAAAAATCTTTGCCTTGGATTGTGTTCGTTGGACAAAATGTTTTGTGGGTTTTGCAAATCTTGAAGTGTGTGAGTGTTTTGGGTGAAACTGGTGCGAAGAAACAAATAACGTGAGCAGTCTTTGGATTTGGCGCTTTTGGGGGGTCAAAGCTGAAGCAAAGCTGTGTTAGAAGGTGTGAATGATAGGGAGGAAGACACAGTAGTAGGAGATACGTTACTTTTGATAGTTCCTGAGGTTTCTCGTGTGCTTCGGAAGAATTGTAGGGGAAGCAAAGAATGTAAGAGCAGCTTCTTGTTGTAGACTTGTAGTCAGTAGATGTGGAAAAAACTCATATTCTAATTAGAAGCTTGTATACATACTTTGATTCTTAACCAGAAAAAGAAAATAAAGTTAAAAGATTTGATAAAGACTGCTAGATCTACTGCTTCCTTTTTCTTTTTCCCATTCGTTCTAGGTGATCTCCTTGTAACAAAGAAAATGAGAAATAGTGACGTGTTGGATTCTCAATCTCCATAAAAAGTAATGGAATCCAAATGGGGTTCTTGCGAGGATGCAAATAAAGGAGACGGCCGGCCATAGGTGTATGGCCAGTTGGCTATCTGTGTCAATCACCCAGCTCCTTGCTTCTTATTCTTCTTCTTCCTCTTTGTTCATATTCTAGTAATTCTACAAATCTTTGACATTTGTTTCTTCCTATCATTGACAGAAAGAAACAGCTAATTAAAAGGTCAACAGCTATCTAATTTTTCAACAGGCATGACAGGTTTTTTAACTTCCACAACCATCATCTCTTAATAGTAGATACAGAGAAATCATTTCAACAACTGATCTTCATTAATTATTTGCCAGGTAAATTATTTCATGAGTGACAGAAAATGGTAGAATTTTATTGTAAAAATACAAATCAATGATCAGTAACTATAAATGTTACTATCAAAATGAGATACAAAACAGTAAGGTATAAAAGGGAAATGCTCTGGCACTCCCAGTTGTATTTCTAAAATCTTTGTAACTAGGGAGGCAAATGGCACGGCCTGCCCAAGCAAAATTTGCATTTGATATATACATAATCAATAATCGGATCGTCTACTGCTGGTAAGATCACTGACTATACCGTCATCCTCATTTTCACACTGTTCCACGAATTCATTGTAAGCAGGATTATAAGCAGCAGCTAAGCGCAGATGCTTCAGAGCTTCGTCCTTGCGACCCACATTGGATAGAGCACTGAAACGTCAAGCTAGGATTAGTACACAAGTAGCTAATATAGATGTGTCACGTTTCCTTCAAAACTTTACTACCATACCTTGCTAGCATTAACAACCCATCAAAATAATGAGCCTTCACCATTGGTTCATCTGGCTCGTTCAATTGTGAAATTCTTTCCAGGTGTCCAATCCCTTCCGGGAATTTTCCCTATTCAAATATGGAAAACCAAAATACAAATTAAAACTTCTGTGCTTCAAACCTGCTGAACCAAATACAGAAAATGAAAGATCAGTAAAGCATTGCTTCCTCACCTGCCGTATGTAGGCAACACCAGTCCACTGAGATGCAAGAATTAGGTTATCAATATCCTCCACTTGTGTGGGAACACCAGTACTAAAGAGCTGATGAGAATTCAAAGAAGGTCAGGTTGGTAAACATTTTTAAATTTGCTCCTGTTTAATGAATGAATAAGCAAAGAATCCTGATATAGATTATAGCACAGCAATTGACAGGCATAAGAGACTGATAAGTGACAAGTAACATGCCTCTGAAGTATCATATTCATCAACATTTTGTGATGCAGAAACAGAGGTTTACAGTGAATTCTAAAAAATTCTAAAAAACTAATCACAAGTTTTGCTGCAAGGGTAATTACTACACCAAAGAATAACACGATCATGAACGCTCGTATGAAAGGCAGAATATGGACCTTGGTTATAGCGCGTTCCAAGTACTCGGTAGCCTCTGCCTCCAATTTTTTCTGCAATAGAGTCTGACCCATTACTATCAATGCTCGTACATACTCAGGATCTTTCTCAAGAGCAAGTCTGTTTTAGAAATTGTTTCAGTGTATCTATCATGAATGTTGCTGGATGTAACAATTTATAATGAAGCAATATATGTAAGTTGATGAGAGGCGGGCAATTACCTTAGTAAAGGAAGTGCTCTTTCTCTATCTTCTTTTGATAAGACTTGAACTGAAAGCTGTCAATAATAACAGCCACCAATTTATGAATAATAAAAAATCAAAATAAAAAGCCAGAAACATAGACACATTCAGAAGGTTTTAGTTCATAATACTCACATTGACAAGATCTTTAGGTGACAGGTTCTGTAACGATATTTTTTTCATTTTAGTAGGAGAAGCTAAGGGTGAAATTTCAGGAGAATCTGACTTCTCAGAACTCTCAATTTTTGTAGGCTCGACATTGTCTGGCAAACCCAACTTTGCACGTACAGCAGGATCCTTCAGAGCTAATTGCTGAGAGATAGTGAGATATTATTAAAAAGAAAGGAAAAAGACATAAAAAAGGGGTTTACGATATATATATATATATATATATATATATATATATATATATATATATAGTTCTTAGTGCAGTGACTCACCTGAATGACACTTACTGAGCTATTTGTAACCCAATAGACTAGACTACCCTACGAAACAATGTAGAAGAGTGAGTAAAATTTTCTAGGACCACGATAGCGAAGACAGCAAGTACTCACAAAATCTACTATAATAAAGTCTAATTTCACACAACTTGAAGAAAAAGAATGACAGATTACCTGAGGAATATTGTAGCCAATAAAAAACAAAGGTAATGTCATGAAATCCAAATAATACTTGTAGTACTGCAATAAGATATAAAGACTTGATCAATTGTGTGAAAAGAAACTACTTATACCAATCAATCCTGTCCTTTCAATTCACGAAATAGCACACTCCAAATAACTGATAAAGCTATCTGCAAACTCACTTGAGCTAATGTGCCAAACACACCCTTCATTGTCCTGACAGAAGATGTCTTGAAAGAAATCTGTAAGTCAAAGAGAAATATCAGCCACACATTTAGCACCCATGTGGGGAAATGGAGGCAATGGAGCATTTTTACTACAGTTTCAACATTCTTTGAACATATTTGACAATATAATCATCTAGAAGGTTGAAAGCGGCTCAAAACAGAAAAATATGAATAGCTTAAATCAGAGACAAGGTACATGATTAAAATACCTGAACATCAACATAGTGCAAACCAGCAATCAGGAGAGGAAAGATAGGACCTGAAACACCATGAGGTAATTCAGACAAGTTCTGGAACCACAAAGTGCCACCCTGAAATGAAATCACCAAAATCCATGTTCATTTGCTATTTTTACTAAATCAAAAACTGCATAAGTGGTAGCAATGTTTCCAAACTTCACAATATCATTAAAATCCTTAAAAGCAGTATACAATGGGACAAGCATTGTAGAAAACAAATATAAACTAAACTATTTCAAGAGCGGAAAAATAAACTGTATATGTTCTTACGAAATCAAAACCGGGGTGATTATCCAGTGACATTCTGCGAATGGTAGTCAACCACAGGAAAAAGCATGGAATCTGCAGATGAATCAGAAGAAGGGGTAACATCATTGATTCGAAAAACTTTCTGTTTTCATCTAAAGTCACATATTGTTTAAGCAGACACATAATAATCCATTCTGTTAGTAGATAGACAAATACATCTTTTTCTTACAACCATTACCCAAAGTCTTTTTAAGAAACTTGAAATTCTCATTTTAACTGAGCCTTTAAACCAAGCTACATTAGTCATCAAAGTGGCTGACTCTTAACAACCTTGCAACTTCAATATTGAACTCTGCTGTTATTTCTTATGGTCTAACCACTCTAGAAGAAAAAATTAATAAATGATAAGAAATAAGACGTACTAAAAGACCAGCCATCAATTATTAACAATTCTTAATCACCAAGGCTACTCATGACCGTTGAATAAATATGTTCCAGATCCACACCAATCATTCAACAACCAATATCTCTAACCCAATCTCTCAGTCCCTAAATCTTCAACACCATTGTTACAAATCTATGTCCATGCCTTTATATTGGCTCCTAGAGTAACCGTTTCTACGTGCTACCACACCTGCTTTCTTAAATTTCAAGGCTAACGCATGTGAACAGAAACCAATAATACAAGCTCCAAAAGAAAACAATACTCCAAGATAACAAGTGGATTACCTGGACAGATAAGTACGCAAGGAACCACAAGAACGTGGGACATCTGATTTCCCTCCTTTTCTTCCGAAATAGAGACATTTGATCAATATAACTCTTTCCTGATAACATTGGTGGCATTGGAGGAGGCACTATGAGAAATACATATGTTACTTCGAAAAGATACACTTGAATTCCATAGTAACAATGCACATAACTGCTCAAACAAGTCCATATATTAACAAAAGCATAGTCATTTACGCCTTGAAATGACAGTCGAAGACTCACATTGAGGAAACAACTCTGCGATCCTCTTCAACTTTTGGAGCTGCACAACAAGCAACGGAATCAACGCAACTCTCATAGCCACAGTAGACGACGCAATCACTATCCACCTGCACACAATTTCAAATCACAAAACCATTCGAAAATCGCAGTCTCGAAAACAAAGCCTAAAGAGACCAAGAGCACTCACCAAGGCAAACCAGTGAGGTCGTGGAAGTGATCGAGCACCGAAATGAGGCCCTGAACCGGAAGCAGCGACCCTTCACCAGCAGCAGCACTGGCAGTAGCACCAAAATCCAAAACCTCAAGCTCGTTCCCGGAGCCGGCGACTCCGAATCGATCGAAACCGGAGTCATGTGAAGAACCGGTGGAGAAAAACCGAGACGAAGCGAGAGGTTGGTGATTAAAGGCGGAGGCGTTCCACGGGAGAAGGTTAGAGTTGGAGGTGGGGATAGGGATAGGATTAGGATTAGGATTTGAGAAGAGGTGGAATTGGCGAGAGTGAGAAAGGGCGGGAAGGAAGGTGAAGGCGGAGGAGGAGCGGAGACGACGGCGGAGGAGGAGCGGAGACGACGGCGGAGGTGAGATGAGAGCTTAGAAGAGGTTGCCATTTGTGGCGGGTGAGGAGCAAAGACTAGGGTTTTAGACCTTTTGTTGCCGTTAAATTCGCACCAAAAAAGGGTTTTTACCGTTAAATTTTTAAGCCTCGCAACCAGAAACGTCACTATAGCCCCCGTAATTCAATTTATTTACAGATACATTTTAGAACGTTTCCGAAGTGTTTCCAGGTGTTTCCGAAGTGTTTCCAGGAACATATTATGAACCTACAAACCATTGGCTACGCGCTGGCATGGCCGAAAACGGCGATTAATGGTCGGAAACCCTCGTATATGGCTGGACATGTACTTGTAAATAGGTTGGATATGTGGGGGCAATGATGACTTTTCCAATTCGCACACTAGTACACTAAATCGAATGTCTGAGTTGCCCCCACCATCCAATTTATTTACTTACACATTTCTAAACGTTTCAGACGGGTTTCCGGCCGTTTCCGATTTGTTTCCGACGTTTCCAAGAACATATTCTGAACCTACAAGTCATATGTTGCGCTCTTTGGCAACAATGACTGGACACTACCCGTAAATAAGTCAGATACGTGGGGGTAATAATGACTTCCAATCATATTGCACACACTAATACACTAAAGAAAAATGTTATAATTGCCCCCACAATCCCTTTTTTTACGTTTACGTTTCTAGACGTTTCCGACGTGTTTCCAGCCGTTTTCGACGTTTCCGAGAACATATTTTGAACCTACAAGCTACCGGCTACGCGTTGGTATGGTCAGAAACAGCCGGAAATGGCCGAAAATGCCTCTTATATGGCTGGGCACATACCCGTAAATAAGTCGGATATGTGGGAGCAATAATGACTTTTCAACCAATTGTATACACTAAACTAAAATGTCATAATTACTCCCGCCATCCAATTTATTTACATATACATTTCCTGACGTTTTAGACGCATTTTCGGTTGTTTCCAACAGGTTTCCGGCGTTTCTGAGAACATATTATAAATCTACAAACCACCGGCTACGCTTTGGTATGGCCAAAATGGCCAAAAACAGAGGGGAAAGCGTCGTAAATGTCCAAAAATATATTCATAAATAAGTTTGATATACGGGCGTAATAATGACTTTCTTCCCTAGTATTAACAATAAAAAAAGGCGCGCAACGACCTGAGTTCAGTTCGATCTCTCACAAGTTGGAAAGCAGCCATGGCAGCGGAGAAGGCTAAAGACGTGGTGATCATGTCCGTTACATCAACAATAGGGCTCTTAAGAACAAGGTCGTCGCGGTCACCTTCAACAAGAAAGGTCTCTGGTATTAATCCCTGAATTTTGTGAAGCGACTTTGTGCATTGGTTCAACTTTGCACACCACTTGTTTGTGTAAGCCATTGTGCTGCGGAAAGCAATGTTTTTGAATTGGTGACTTCCTTTTGTTTCTACGGCAGAGTTTTCAAGAATGTTCGAGCAGTTTAAGTTGTCTGAAAGCAAAGGAGGCTCCTTTTTCTGGTTTCATAACTTGTATGAGGCATTGACCCAGAAAAAAGATAATGAGGATGGTTGCAGTTGCTAGATCGTTTCGTGCCCACTGCCTAAAGCAAGTATTCATTTGCAAGTTCGTGTTTTCCAACCCCTATGTTTATGACATGTTTACTAACTTAGAATTGAATTAAGAGTGGCGGAATTAATTCCGAGATTGGTGAATTTCGATATTTACTAACATGTCAAGGTATTGGAATGAGTGTGGGTCTCTTGCTTATCAAATTTCGATTCTTTATGAACCCCTTAATCTGATACCTAAGGAGGGAGATGAGTATCAAAATCAAGCTTATGGAATCAACTTTTTCTCTCTAAAATATCCTCACATAATTATAATATTTCTAAATTACTCAGCCCTAAAAAATTGCAAACATTGGAGTTTCATTTCTTGTAGGGGTATTTTAATAATCAAACTAGTTTTAATTCTGATTCCATATGATAAGTAAACAACATCAATCGTAATTAGTTTCATTCATGTTTTGATTTCTTATGGTAATTGTAAACAGTAAAATATAATGAAATATTCTCATACCGATTTTTGTTGATACCGATTCATGATAATTTCAATTCGAAGTTAGTAAATATGTCCTTAATCTGGAGATGTTAATTATGATAACCTGGAGATGTTAACGAAAGTGTTGTTTTGTGTAAACTTAGTTATATTAATGGTAATTATTACACGTCTTAAGACCTTGAATTGATTGTTAAGAGTTTCTATACAATTTAGTGTTGTAATCTTGCCTTAATTATAAAAATAGTATAAAACCAATGTGAGAATTTGGTCCTCATTGTTGTAATGTTGTAGGCTCTTATAAGTTGTGATATTTGTTCTAAATAGATGTAAATTAGTATATTATACACATCATATACAGTACCATAGCTTGTCCTATACTACAACTCTGGTTAATTCCTAGCAAGAGAAAATGTACAGGGCCTAATTGGTTAGCCTACATATTGAGATGCCGAAATGCGTCACGGTCAGGAATAACATCGTCGGGGATATACTTCCCCCAGAACCAATGCTCCTTCCACACTGAGTTCATATCTTCAATCGGGACGTGCTTGGTCTCCGGCAGGAAGAAGTAGATAAAAACAGTCATGATCACGCAAAATCCGGCAAAGAGGTAAAAGAGGCCAAACTTGAATGTGCAAAACATAATGAGGGAAGATTGGGCAATCACAAAGGTGAAAAGCATGTTCACAGTGACATTGAGAGCATTAGCTGCTGATCTAATCTCTAATGGGCAGATCTCACTTGGTAGTAACCAAGCCAAAGGACCCCAAGACCATGCAAATGCTGCTACGTAGAAGCAAATGAGCACTACCATGATATCCGTATCGCTTTTCGACAATGACCCCTCGCCGGAGACTCCAAACTTGACGGCGATAAAGGTTGCTATTGCTGCCTGCAAGATGCCGCCATGCATTTAGTAATGGTTAAGATCGAGTAACGTACAATAATCCGAGTGCTTAGAGTTTAGACAGAATTCAAAGAACAAAAATTGGTGGACAATGCATGTTGGCATTGTGTACGTATATGTGAGTTCTAATCCAACTATGCTAGCTAATCCACTTCTAATCATAAGATAAGAATGAACGTACAATGTTGAGCTTTCAACTTTACGAGTGAGGAGCATGCATATTGTTATAGTTTGGATTGGAATACCTGACAAATAGACATTTGAATACCACCTTGAATGAGGAAAGGCCTCCTCCCACTAGTGTCAACCAAGGCAATAGAAACACAAGTGGCAACGGCATTAACAACTCCGGTGATCGCCGAAGAGGCCAACAAAGCCTTCTCGCCGAAGCCTAGAGCCCTGAAGAGAAGAGGCGAGTAGAACATGATGGCATTAATGCCAGTAAACTGCTGAAAAAGTGGAATAAGAAGGCACATTACAAGGTGAGGCCTATATCTTGGCTTCAAGATGTCCTTCCACGGATGCTCTACCCTTTTCGCAACCTCGGATGCGAAAACTATGTCCTGAAACTCCTGATCCACATTATTGCTTTCACCGCGTAGTTTTTCTAACAACTCTTTGGCATTGCGAGCTTGGCCTCTTTCAAGCATAGAACATGGAGAGTTAGGAAGGAAGAGAGACCCGACACCAAGCAATAGTGCTGGGATAGCTGAAATACCCAAGGACACTCTCCATCCCGATCCACACTTTGTATCAACAGTCCAATAGTTCTTTATATCAGCAGTCCAATAGTTCGCATAATTCGCTAGTAATATTCCGATTGTTACATTCAGTTGGAAACATTGGTTCATAGCTCCTCTAACATTTGATGGAGCAATTTCTGATAGATATATTAGAACAGATTGAATGGCAAATCCAATACCTACACCGACAAACATTCGACCTATAACAAGCATTATGAAGTTGATTCCACCTGCGGTTATGCAAATGCCGAAGAAGTAAATGAATCCAGCCAAGCTCATGGAAACGTTTCGGCCACAGTACCTGGTTACTGATGAAGCAAGCAAGGAAGCTACCGATGCCGCTATGTAGACAGAAGAAGTGAACAAATCCAAGTACTGGTTTCCGGGTCTACAGTATATGTGGCCTTGAATGGTTGTGCCTTTCATGGTCAAGTCTGGAACAAAGTTCTTCAGGTAGAATGACCTTGAAGCCACCCCTCCTACAGGTTACAACAATCCCATTAGTGTCATCAAAATTACTATATAGCCCTCAAACCAAATAAAGGAAGTCATATATTATATATTATGTGCATGGATATATACATCATTTGCGAAGAAATGGAGTCTAGCTAATTAACCTGAGTCATAACCGAATAGGAGACCGCCCATGGCAGCAATAGTACATGCCCCCAACATATAGTTGGTGAGGTCACCCTCCTCATTTTGCACCACCCCATCTATAACAACTCGTGTTCTTGATTTCGGCATCCCCTTACAAACAACTTCTTACTTTCTTCTGACCAAACAAGGCTGCGAGATCCGGATTCTTGCCGTGGATAATGTAGAGGTAAATGCTCATACTACGTACTGGTGCTTACGCCTTAAAAGGAATCAAGAAAGCTTGAGAATCAAGCACTGGGGGAAAATGTTCCCAAACTAGAGCTACAAAAGCCCCCACAATATTTTTGCTTTGGTCAATAATCACCCGCAACAATCTAGTAAGATGGCAGTTTCTTTGGCATGGATCTTTCAGAGGATTTTTTGCAATATGATCTTCCAAGTTGAATTTTCTACTTTGAATCTCAAACAAACAAAAGAAAGAGAATAGAAGGGCAGCAGAGAATTGTTCCTCCTGTGAATTCAAATTGGTCCCTCATCCATCGTCTGTAATACTGATCACACAATAAGTTTCTCTTAAAATAGCACTCTTAACTTACAAGCTTCTTAAACAGGGAAGGCTTTTGCGAACTAACGACTGGCCATCTAGAGCTCTGAACGACTAGTGATTTTAACCACACATATATGAGGTTGAGTCCCATAATTCAAGAGAAGGATCTAATGTTTAGGAGATCAAATATTCTCATAGCTGTGGATAATGGGATTCGTAAAAGTCGGATAAAACTTAGATAAAATCCTAGAAAATTGGAGAACGTTGGCTTCAATCTCACATAGGTGAAAAAAGAGAATAGTCATCAAGAACAGTCGGTCGACCAAAGAAGTAGATCAATAATTGCAGGAGAAGGAAAATTGCAGGGTGGTAACTTTCGCGGCAGTCCAAAGAAAAAAATGTAAAACACCCTTCTCTTCAACTCTTTCCATATACTTGAGTACAGGTAAAGGTTTTCTATCAACAATCTTGTAACTTCATCAAAACAAACAAACACATGGGTTACATATGGTGTGTCACGAATTTCATTGCTGTTGTGTGTACAAAGCATTGGCCAAAGCAGATAGTAAACAAGTAACACAACATTGGCGGCCAACTATAAGCCTATAACCTAAACTTCATTTGTGTTTACCAACAGCACCAGATGCTCTATCACATCTCTATATCATCCAGGTCTGGTAGAGGGAAACGAAGAATTGCAGCAATGCCAGTTATTTGTGCCAGTTCTGTTGATTTAAGAAGATAATTAGAGAGTTGATTCAGAATGTAAAACAAGTGTCAGATACCTAAAGCAACGTTCAAATGCAAAATGCAAATACTCACGTTCTCCTGAAACGTGCATAGAAGAAAATATGTGAACATTTCCCTTCGAATCCTTCACTGAGTTCACCAAATTGACATACTTTTGCCTTGTTACTACATCTGCATTCCTGTACACCAAGAAATTCGTAGTGTTACAGCTCTTTAAACATACACGACTCCAGCAATAAGAAGAGCGTTCTGGAACAGTCCCCATTTGGTTGATAATGGAATATGGTAAAGGAGGTAAAGAGGGCAGGTCATCTTGTTAACTCGTGAATAGCATTACTGAAATGAATGTGCAGGTGTGTGAACGAAATCCCGAAGCTTTATAGTGTCCATGTATGAGTTACCAAATCAATTAAACTGATAGTATGAATGAGTATTTCTAAAAAAACGTATCTACTTGGCGGTCCCATGTTTCACAATCCTAAATCTGACCTGTTACTAAAGACTTGAAAGACAACCAAAAAAGTAGAATAGCATTTCACCCAAAAAAAAACAGATAAAAATTTATACACATATGCAGGTATAAGTTCTTCAAAGGTGTTAATATGTTCTTCAAAAAATTATAAAATAAAAAATCATTTAGCACGGCTTAGTAATGAGTCTGCAGAAAAGGCCAGGCACTGACCTGAACAGCTCATCTGTTATCAAAAGGGTTTGCACAGCCATTTGTTCATGAGCAACCTCAACATGTTTTGGTCCATAGCATGCACGATGTGGCTCCTGCCCAAGAACAACGATGATTAAGTTTCACGCAATACCAAGTATTCAAAAATCTCACAATATATTATCTTTCATTATAGTTTCTTAATGAGTTTGACAATCTAAAAAAGGACAAGTTAAATGAACTTAACATGAAGAATACTTTGAAGCCCAAAAAGGCTACCATTAAAAAATTATTTATAACTACACGAACTGACAAAAATTACATTCTCATAATGATGGGATGAATCAAAATTCCGTCCTCTATAAGAGGGAGAGTCACTTCACTTAACGTGACTGTCTATACATGCTTATCAACCCTAACACTTAATGTTCCAAAATATGTCATCTCAGTTGGCATTCAACGATAACCTTGAAAGCAACAAAAAAAAAACATTTCAGATTTAGAACCTGACATTTGAAAGCATACTGAAGAAATCTTGGAGAGCCCGGACCTGAAGACAAAAGACCAATAAATATTGTTATTGCAGGGTCTCGCTGTATAATTACTTAATGTAAGTTAAAGAAGCTGCAGTGCTGGAGTTGAGTTTTTTCTTTTTCAAAAGAAAAGGGAGACGAGTTTCTTTTTACAATTTTTTGCGTTACTAATGAACTGGAAACAAATGCATAAATTGACCGAGTAGGGTAATGTTGTACCTCTTGTGCTGCTTTAGTATCTTTTATCAGATTCATAACATTTGGAGCATCCAGGACCTCTCTCAAACTATGTCTGTGGTTGCAAGAGGATATACACATGAAAAAGATTTTAAATAACAGAAGAGCTTAGGAGAGCAACAAAGCATTCTTTTTCTTTTACTGAGAATCACATGCACTAGGAGAATAGAAACCACTGTACAATTAGAAACATTTACATGTTATCTAGAGCTTGATACCATATTAGGTAGTCACTGTTTCAAAAAGATGTCACCAACTAAATAAAATAAGGCGTGATCATACTTGTAACCCGAGGTTGTATGCACAAGAACTATCCGTGACTTGTTCTCAATGATAGGCCTCAGCTGTTTTCTCTCTGCTTCCAACAATAAGTGACGATGAAACTGATCCTGCAGCACCTAACACAACATTAATATGACAAAACCTTTTGAATTCTTTTACAAGTAGCTAATCCAAGTCATACCTGTTTATGGAAATTAGGAAAGCTTTAAATGTAGCACTAATAACTAGTCCACCCATAAAAATGAGGCGTTGGTGAGTAATCATAATTTTGCAATAACAATGAGCACGCTTTGCAGTCTCATACATACCTTTGTGAAACCTGGACTTGCAATCACAGCGCAGCGAACAACACTGAAATCAACATACTTCAAGAAAGTCTGGAGCATATAGACAAATGTTAGATTAAATACAAACTATCTTTTGAAATCTCAGGGAGCTTCAGTACAGACTCTAATTCACCTGTAACACATTTTCAAAGAACTTGCTCAAAGCCTGTCAAAAAGTAAAAAAGATATTAGTAACGCAATGCAAGTCTCATGGCTTGCCAGATAAGATTAAACTCAGGAAAATCAAATTTTGAAAGGAAAAGGAAACATACTTTCTCATAACCTGCAACAGAAGGTCCATGCTTGCGTGGAATTGAAGTTTCTATCCGTGACCGAGTTATTGTCATACTGATATAATTAGTTTCAATAACATCAGTCTCAGGTCATTACAGTATAATCAGTATTTTGAACACTTTTTGTTTCTAACTTGTGAGATTTTCAAAGAACAGACTTTCATAACATTAAAAAATTTACATGTAAATCAATAGTAGCTTTAGCACACATTTTAATAACATAATCAAGATCTTATTGCATACTGATATGATTAGCTTCAAGAACATCAGCATCAGGTCATTACAGCATAAATGATATCTTGAACATCTTTTTTTTTCTAACTTGTGATGGAGATTCTCAAAGAACAGACTTTCATAAAATTAAAAAATTTACATGTAAATCAGTAGTAGCTTTAGCACGCATTTTAATACCATAACCAATATCATATTTAAAGTAACCTCCAAAAGTAGATGGGGGAACTAGTAACTCGAGTGAGCGAGATAGTTTTCATATAGGCTTCAAAGTTCATCAATTTCATGAAACATCAACCGATGAAGCTCAAAAGGAATCATGCCCCTAATAAAATCAGACGCACCTTCTACCAACAAGGAGAATATGTGCTAATCCTTCTTGCATTATTACAACAGCTAGGTCAGCACTCGCCGCAGGATCTGCAAATTACAGAGAAAAGATCATCAGATAAATGGTTGAAGTTAAGTTCTTCAACTCCATACTTGGCACTCTAGATGACACTTGTAAGCAGTTAAGCACTTCTCAAAAGGCAATTTATGGGGTAGTGTAAATATTCTAAGAATCCAGTTTGTGTGTCTTATCATTACTTTGTCATACAAACTATTCCTTGGATTAGGAGGTGCCACTAGGCATAATATCACTGGCTAGTTATTGTGTTGATGTAAATCGCATAGGTCTGAAGAGTGGTAGAATTTCTCTGTCTAAATGGATGGTCAGCCCGGGCAGGTATACTAGCCTACCATAGGCTCGACTCATTTATGTAGAGCATGCAATTGAAACAATTCTTATGAATAATTGATCCACATTAACATACTCTATGATATCCAAATGAAATAAATAAAGAAAAAAAAAAGGGGGCAAGAAAGATAAAATGTCAACAGTTACTAAAGGAGCTGAAACGTGGAAAAGAGAGGACATACCACAGGCTTGATTGAGTTCAAGCAAGGCCACTGAGTCCCACACATCCTAAAACATATAACACACAGCATGTCAAGACTCAGTAAGAAAAAGTGGTTCATATTTTAAAACCATATCTGATCGAAACATCATTCTTCATGACATGTAACTTTCATACGAATGCAAGAGTAACACATTGCAATAAAGAGGAGTTAAATATGCCTGAACAGATACAAATGTGTATTCATATAAATCAAGCACACACATGAGAAAATTTTCAATCCCAGCAAGTTTGTGTGTGGGACCGATGCCATGATTAAAGGCAGACAGATAGAAAACAGTTTCAGAAGTTGTGCCCAGAGTTTATGGTTAGATATGTTAGTAATTTGAGTTAATGGTGTGAAAGTGAACTATGGCTCTGTCAACTCTTCTTAAGATGTATTCAAATTAAAATGGGTCAAGATGTTTCTGGTAGTTAGCAAAAGTCCTACAAGCTCTGTCTTGGTTTCCAGCCACTTCATGAGATTCAAACGAATGGTCCAAAACTACAGTCTATGGCTTAGAGATAAACAAGAGAATGAAAATTCCTAGAATCAATTCACCACGGACACATTCTCGTATCACCTCTGCTTCTATGAGACATTTCTAACATCTGGAGGGCAAGATTATCTTGATCGTGGTTTATTTCAAAGTTTGACAAGACGGTACCCCTATAGCAAGTTATAATTTAGGGACTTCTAGAATGAAGGATTTGATAACATATGCTTCATCTGTAAATCACCTCAATCTCCCAACCTCTATCTCCTAACACGATAAACTTGAGCACAGAAAGATAGACTTTGATTAACCTACGTCACAGACTTTCGTAAATGGAAATTAAATATGCAAAGGATTGAATGAAAGGTTATATACCGCATGTATAAAAAATAAAAAAAAAGAACATATTTGCATGTATAATACATGTAGGAAGTAAATGAAAAGGCATGCCTTTTTTAAAACAAAGGGCCGGTGAAGCTCAAGTTCCAGAGTATGATGTGCTCCTATCTGCAGTAAGATAATGAGAAGTTTAACGGCAGCTCTTTCTTATTCGTAATGTAAAACAATGCCACATTTACCTTCACATGTTCATTTTCAAGGATATTCTTTCCGCTTACACGCACGACACCTCCTTCTTGATCATACTCAGGAACCTAAAAGAAAATATGAGAAATAAGAACATAACATCAAACCAAAAGCATCAAAGAAACACCAAATCGACATTGATCCAACTTTTCTCCATACCTTGTCAACTTTTATTTCCAACTTGAGCTTCACACGCTCTGCATCTCTCCCACCGCTAGCCGCTTCTCTTAAAACTTTCCTGTTACAAGACATACACGACACCATGAAAACTGCTATTCACCATTCAAAATCTCACCATGAGTAAACATAGAGCATTCAAAAACTACCAACTTGGAATTTATCGCAGATATTAAAACTCCATTTCTCCAAGTACAACTAAATGAAATCAGTACTAAGCACCGAAATATTTTAGATACACAATGAATAGCAAAGAGCAGGACTTTACCTGACAGTGACAGCAATAACACTATCGCCAACAGCTATCAAGTTGAAAACATACCACAGATCATCGGAATCGAGCGGCACCATCTGCCACACCGGAAAGTTCCAAAGTTAGCCGGAAAAGAGAACGAAAAAGCAACCCAATGTTTTTGGTTGAAATTCAAGAAAGAAAGAAGAGATCACCTTAACTTTGCCGGGTCCGCCGCGAACGAAGTCCTTGTGAACAATCTTCATGGTCACTCACTTTTTGTGTGGAATTGACGGAGGAACAACAGGTTAAAAAGCTTTCGGTTCAGTGCGGGTGTGGCGGGCAAAACAGTCTTTTCAGTACTTTACTAGTAATCACGGTCGTTGATTAGGATCAAACCCGTTCGTGAGTTTCTGAGTCGAAGTGTCGAACTCATGAGTCATGAGTTTCGAGAGAGACTGTCAAACCAGTTATTATGTGTTTGAGTTTATTTCCGCGGTTCAAACGTCGGAGGGGTTGATTGGCTAGGTCAAGGGATAGATTGGGATTACTGTGGTTTTTTTTTCTAAAATTGGTTTGTATGTACTGTGATTATAATCAATTGTGAATTAAAATAGTTAATTGTTTCGTAAATAGTATTTTTAAAATTGTTGTCAAAACATAAAAGATAATTTTTGTGTTTTTATTAACAGCAAATTCAAAGGAGAAATTCTATTAACACATCCTTAAATGATAGATATACATCTTCTTCTTTTTTATACAAATTATACAAGACTTTGTGGGTCCGTAAAATTACCAAAAAAGATATTTATATCAAAAGTGAATAAAATATCCCCCACTTAAGACATTTATATTAGTTATTGTATTTCTAACACTTTAATTTTTAGCTTGAATCGAGTACCAATATTTTGACGCCACATATGAATACTATGCAATAGTTCCCAAGAATCGATTAATTTAGTTTTATACAAGATTGAGCAAGATGTCACTGAAGTGAAACAATACGAGGAAAAATCAAACATTTTGAGAAAAATCTCACTAATGTGAATTTTTTTTGTGTGGATAAATTGAGCAACGGAACTAAAAAAGTATGTGTATTTAGTGAATAAGTTGTGTATTCAATTGAGGGTATTATAAGAAGTTTGAGTATGTGTATTTGGTAAAATGTTAAAACAATAAAAGTTAAAATGTGGTGTATTAACTATCAGATGTGTATCTAGTAATTAAGGATGTGTTAATAAAATTTCCTAATTCTAAAAGTAACCTAAAGACTGCTTTCAAAATCTACTTCTACTGACCTACAATTTTTTTTAAAAAGCAGCTTTTATATAATTTATCAAACACAATAAAATGTAGAAGTTTAGAAAAAAACTGATTTTTTTTTAAAACCAAGTTGTATTAGACATAAATAAACCGCATTGACTTATTAGCATTAGCTAGGTGGTGAGAAGGTCTTATTAGCTAGGTATATTGACATTATCTGATATACAGGTTATGTGGGGTAAATTTGCATAGTTTATGATGTATCTTTTTCATCATATTGATGCATTTTCAATTTCATTCAACTATGCGTCTCCACCTTTCCTGCCTTGTTGGTTCACTTGGTTGTGCTTAAAGCTTTCAACTATCCAACAAAAAGAAAAAGAAAACATGTAATTAACGCTGAACAAAAGAGTACAACAACCACAAGTGAACATCAAAATTAGGGGTTAATTCAAATTCCCACAAAATTTGCTGCCAAAGGAAGATGATAGAAAAGAGGTTCAAATGTCGAGGGATGTAATCTAATCATATAGCCTGAGATATCTCCAAGTATCACTCTAGAAGAACCTCCTCTTGAGTACTGATCACTTCCTCTACTTCAACTTCTCTTGCTTCATACTCCTCCTCTTCATCACTCACTTCTCCATCCCTGAGCCTCTGCCTCTCCAGTTTTTCTGCTTCGTACAACCGCTTCCACTCAGCTGCCCACTTATCCCATTCTTCCTTCAACTCCCTTCTCTTTGCCCGCTCCTGCTCGCTCAATTGTTTTTCCACATCATTATCCTCGAGCTCATACCTTTTGCTATACTTCTTCAAATTCTTTGCGATCTCCTCTTCTTGCTCGGGAGTCAGGAACGATGCTGGCCTTGGACGCCACAAAAACTGCCATGGGCAACAAGGAAACCATTAGAATATGACTTCTTTATATATATATGTTCATCAAACTGAACATGGTTTGGATGATAGAATCAAACAGACTGATTCACCAAATCTTCAAAATAGCATTACCTGAAGAAAATGATCCTTCAATACCCGATAAAGTAGCTTGCCATTGAAGGTCCATATGATGTAACCATTCTCCATCTCATGAACTGAAGTAACTGCAGTAGCAACGTATCTGAGGATGCAAAAGTAACACATCAGGACCACATATGTAAGAGCGCATCTATATAATACTCATAATAAAATAAATAAACCCATGCTATAGGCATATGTCTTGATATTACCTTCCAGTTGGATCCCATTCAATATCTGTTGCCATAAAGTGCTCTTGTGTTGCCATGGTTTCTTGCTCATCCACATTGTAAAATTCCAACTGCCCATTCAAACCTTTCAATCCTGCAAGTATTATAAAGCGCCCAGAAGGTGACCAAGAAAGAGCATTGGCCTGCTTGCCTTTGAGAGTAATGAGCTTTGACACGCGGCCTGTATTGTGAGCGGAACGCATCGAGTAGAAGCTTATATCAGGCCTTGGAGTGTCACCATGTATAATTGCAAATCTATGTCCCTTGGGCTCCCAGGCAAATGCAATGATCTTGTCATTTTTATTCTCAAGCTCTAGAACTTCAATGGGGATGTCTCGCTCTTTGATTCGGAAAAGTTCAAATCCTGTGTATGTACTTTTTTTCGTTTTTGTATACCGATCAACTTTAACAGCAAGATACTCCCCATTGCTTTGCCAGTACATCTTGCAATCACTAACACTGAAAAGATTCTTCTGCCTTAACTCCTCTTTACTAGGTATTTGAACAAGACTTACCTATTTGTATCATGTGAAGTAATAGTTAGACTAACCTATATGTAAACAGGGAAAGCTTGGAAATAAAAAATGAAACATAACTAGATAACTACTCACCCTAGCAGGTTGGTTCCCACCACCCAATTCCGGAACAAAAAGAGCAAGAATTGAATCAGTTGGCGACCAACTGAAGTCCATAACATTCTCAACCTTAATAGACTTTTTGTCCACAAGTGAAAATGTTTCTGTCTCATAAACAGATATAGCACTCTTTCCCATTCTGGCAAAGTACTTATCATCTTTTCCTCCACCCCATCTGCATAGATAACAAACAAAATCCATTAGAATATTGATGTCAATCGACATCACACTGTTTGCCACAAAGGACAAGATCATTACTTGAACACAGGCCAGGACACGCCTGAAACACCTCCAGATCCTCCAATTGCAAAATCATCAGGAGTTCCCTTAAAATCTCTCATGACTTTTCCGGTTCTTACGTCAAAAATGTCTATGACAACCCTCTGTATGACAAGCACATGTTAGACATAGAAACAGGGGACAACTAATTATAACAAAATGATGAATCCAAAATAATTCACATTTGTATCGCGAGGATTGGTTGCTTCATGGCTGCTGTATGTCACCAAATATTTCTCACCAGGGGAAAAATCAATCAGCCTAACCTACAGTTGGCAAATTGCAGCTAAACAGTTAGAATAAAAATAAAATAAAAACTATGAAAAACTACAAAAAGATGTAAAACCAGGAAATCAATATCAACCTGTGGATGTGCATAACGCATTAGTCGTTTGAACTCATTGGTGGCACCTCCCCAAACCGCAGCACCCTGTCTGTGTACAGTTGCCAAATAAGTCCCCATGGGTGACCATTGCACAAAGCTTTCAGTCCAGTACTGCAAGCAAATACAATCATTCACTATCAAAATGTTGACACAAGACAGATGGGTCACATAGTAGGAGATGACAAAGAAAAAGAGTAACGGATTGCTGAGATACAGCATCCACTCACTTGACGCTTGTACACAAAATCAGGCTTCAGTTGTCGCGCATCATTCCAATAAACTTCAGTATCATTACCAGCACGGATGACAAACTGATCCCGTCCTTTCACATCAGTGAGCCAATTTTGAAGATTTTCCTGTAAATATTACAAGTAGATAGAATAATAAGCATATGAGTAAAATTTGAAACATAGTCACTTCTTTCCCCCTCATACCCAGAAAGCAAATGTAAAACTCGAGGGTAAGCAGAAAGCATAAAAGGATAATGTGGAAGATATAAAAGTCCTTTTTCCAGATAGTTGAAGATGATTATAGTGAGTCTATTTGATATTTCATGAAAATCCAGAAACCAAAAAAGAAAAGGCTACTTGTTTAAGTATAGGTTAAACCCAAACAATAAGATATACACTAAACTAGCAATAAGGTTTATGACATTCATCTATCATCAGAGGTGACAAGACAAAGATATGTTTGTCAAGTTCCACACAAGAAATTATTCATAACTCAATCAAGTTGGAGTAACATACAATAAGTACTATAATCTGATAACCAACAGTGACAGGAACACAGAAACATATGAGATGAAAGTACAAATATAATTACCCCGGGAGTATATGGCTTAGTTTCAGGAGGAGCCCACTGATCAGGAACCTTCATGAACCTATCGAAGTCGTCAAACATGTTCACAGCAAAAATGTGTGACCTGTCTAGCTTGTATCCATGAGTCTTCTCCTTGGCGAGCTCGGCTTCCTACAATTTCACCAAGACAAAGCTTTATATATCAACCTATTATCGGAATGCCTCGTGTTAAATCGATAATGTACACCGTTTCTAATTCACACAAACACAATACCTGAGGAGTATTGAACTCGATGAAGCAATATCCCATAGTTTTCTGCGTTTCGGGCTCGAGAGGCATGAAGAAGCCATCTTCCCTGATCACACCAAGCTGACTGTAGATTTTGCGTATCACATTCTCCAGCTTCTCGAACTTCTCTCTCGGCACCACCGGCAGGTTATCGACAACGATGATGTTGCCGAACCCGGACTCCATCTCCGAATCGACATCGTTGCCGACGTCATCGCTGTCGCTGAAAAATAAAAAATGAAAGATTGAAATCAGAACAAACGCAATTCAAATTTTCAAGAGCTGTAAATTGAGATTTGGATTCCTCGACGGCGCCAGGGTTAGGGTTTTACCTTAGAATCCCGAAGTTCTCTCCGGGAGGGAGACGGATTGAGTCGAGGTCTGGCGGGAGATCGATTCCGAGACGCGCCGCCGTCGCATCTACCTCGTGCATCAGCACGTCCGTCATGATTCTCTTTCCTTCAGAGCAAGAGAGAGAGAGAGAGAGGCGCCTCCGCTTTTCGGCAGTTGCAGAGAGAAAGTGTGTGTGGTGCTAGGGTTTCAGAGTGAAGCTAAAGGTCACGGCTTTGTATCTGTTTGGGTTCCGGGTCGGTTTGGTTTAGACCCATTTTATTTATTTACGGTCCTTATTAGGATTAAACCGTCTTTTTCATACTTCCTTCCCCGTACTCTGCAGTCTGCATTATCTCAATTCTCAACTCAGCCCACAGAGTAAATTCCTCTTTCCCTTTTTCCCTTTTCTTTTTCGTTTTTATTTTTTTTACACATAATTTGTGGAATTTACGGTCAATTATCCGATCGATTTTCTAGTTTGCACAATAATAAGACAAATAAGGTCAATGAACCGAGATTAAGGTAAATCTTGGTAAAGATATAGTCTTATTAAGTTATTATCTTTTAAAGACTTAATTATTGCCAATTTATTATCCTAGTTTTTAGTATTTTTCTGTGATTTTGTTCAATAAATTGATCAAATTTCTACACTGCCGTCAAATAAGGCAATTTTTATCAACCTTTTCATCCAAAGACCAACGTGTTTTATGCACGTGAGGGTATTCTCGTAATTCTCTTCCACCCGGAGAGGTCAAAGCACGTATGAGGCTTCTTTGCCACTTCTATGCAATTCTCTCAAGCCACAAAGCTCTCTTTGCACCCGTTGCCTTTCACGAACACGCATAACCCACACTTCCCCTCCATCTCCTCATCCTCCTCATGTTCCTTGATCTCCATATGTCAATAAAATTTGTCAAAAACATTCACACAACACGTTTGAATGGAAAACTATTGTGTGATATCATCGAATATGTTGACAACTGCTGGGAAGTAGGTTGTCATCTGTCAGCATATGTCGATAACATATGTTGAGAGTCACATAATGGTTTTAAAATTAGTGTTATCTAACGGATTGTCACACAAAGGTTTTTTCACCGTTGTGTGAATGGTTGATCACATAACGCTCGCATAAACAACAGAAACGGTACATATTAGACAACTCTTTTTCACCATTATGTAATGCACTTATTTTTTTTATAGGGAAAATGGAGTCAAGCTCCTTTGATTTTCATCATACAACTGTACTAGGTCAAGTTAGGAGAACGTCTGAAAACGAACTCCATATTACAATGTGATGAACATATTCATGTTAGAAGCATGTCTACAGAATAAAATAAAAACTACAAACTCTACCAAAAAAGCCTAATGTCCAAAAAATTGCATTTATTTTAGTCTAGAAAACAAATAACCTACATAACCAAACCAAAGTACCCTAGCTTAAGGAATCGAGGCCTAAGATCATGATTGATGGAGAAAAAACAAATTGACAATTACAAAGTTTTATAAACGTGATGTTTTGTAACGATAGATTGGATAACTACAACTTTCAGACTTTTCTCTAAAAGTTATGGTTTGTTTAACATCTCTAATGGCTCTGAGTTTGAAAGACTAAATTATCTGGAACAATTTCTCACCTAATTTAATTACAATTTATTCATGATTTTTTAGTTAGATGATTTGTAACTTTATTATTTGTGGATTTTGAATTTCTCATAACAAAATTAAGTATAAGAAAAAGTGAAAAACATTAATTTTATTGATCAAACAATGGACGGAGTTTATTAGAAACATTGATCATACATCAATCGAGCTTCATATTATTTATTCATACATATATTCAATTCTTCCCCCAAAGATATATCTTTTTTTGAGTATCCCCAAACATATCATTGATATGAGTCAGATATACACCATCATCTTTTGCCGTCCAAATTGCATGATCTCCACCACAATCATTATAAAACTCTCGTGTAGCTCGAAATGCAACAAACCTTGAATGATTATCCTTCCACCATATATGGCAATGAAAAAGTGTGGAAAGCCAAAGGTTGATCTGAAATCCAAACTCATATTGCTCATTTACAGCAAGACTGTGAACACCAAGATCATCATCTTTAGATTCACAATGGTGATAGAGTCTTTGCCCGTTGCTTAGATTGTTGACAATACGCACAAACTTCTTTGTCCGTGGCAGCTGTGAATTACCTGAATGGAATGCTAGAGCAAGGAGCAAGACAACACAGTGAATTTGTCCCCACTTCATTTTCAGTTTTCTAATGAAATTGACTAATGATAGAGTTTGATTGTGGTGCGTACCCTTTTATGTATTTATACACAAAGATAAGATTGTTTTGTGGTGATTAATTTCTTACCACTTTATTTGGATTCTACTTTGTAAGATTCAAACATATTTTAAATATTATGGCGTTATGTAACTGGTGCATGTATATGAAAGCAAAACGTAATTTATATATGGTAGATTTTTTATAGATTAAGAAGTTATGAACAAAGAACTAGAAACATTTTTTTTTAACAAAGAACTAGTGGTGCATATGATATTTTGAAGGGTGCTCTATGCATGTATCAGATTTTATTTTTTTAACAAATTATGCACAATTTGAATAATTATTTGGAAATATCGTTTACCTGATAATGGGTTTACCATATAACAATTGATTTCTCCTTATGAACCAAAACATGTGTATATGAATCTCTCCTTAAAGATTACTATGTTCATGTATTAGATTTAACTATTTAACCAAATATGTGCTAGAGCGAACACAACAATCTCCTCCCTTGTCCGGTGGCGTGCTTCTACGCCGTCGTCGGACAAGACCTTGCCACCTCATGAGGGTTGGTATGCGATCGGTGTTCTAGTTTTCTCTTCAACTTGTGTGATGGTGATGGAGGTCGGGCATGTCAGGAAGAAGAAGAAGAAGAAGAAGAAGAAGAAGAAGAAGAAGAAGAAGAAGAAAAAGAAGAAGTCGATCGGCGACAGTCGTCTGGGAGCACTGGATTCGATCGGTGGCACTCATCACCGACCCTAAATCATAAGTCTAGGAAAAAACCCTCATATCTATATCATGCATGCATGTACCCTTGACATTAGAGCAAACCAACATAAACCCAACGACAAAACCAACATATCTATTTCTTCGTTAAAATAGATATGGATGAACCGCGAAAAGTTCTGAAAACTAGACTCGTAGAGATTTTCAATGATATAAAACTCACTGTCTGGTTCGTTCAAAGCTATTTACAAAGCTCAAACGAAGTTGATTGTCCATAATGGACAGATTGCTGTTTTTCACAGAATTTGCATGTGCGAAGCTGTGACGCTTGCAGGTGGCGTGTAGGCTTTTGGTTTAGCCAAAAGTGACATGTGTATGATCAAAACCAAGTCTTTTCGGTCGTTCCAAGGTCGTAAACTCCATGACTAGTTAGCAAAAACTCCTTGATATGAGCATAAATTAACTCAGAGGACCTAGAGGATTCGATCATGATGATGAGTGTCCGGTTTTGATAAGCCTTCAACGTCTTTTGCAAGACGACTATTAGTTAATAGCGTTGGGGGAAACCAAGATCAAAAGCTTTCGGTAACTTCAAGTTAGCATGACCAGACATGTTCGTGGAGAGTCCGTAGTGCAAGGCACACTTGAAACCACTATCTCCTTAATTTCGGACAATTCTAAGACATCACACTGAGCTTGAATGAGACTAATTGAACAATTGATGATAGAAAATCCGCTATAGGGTAGAAGACTTAACCGGAAACACGTTAACGATCCTCCTTGAGGATTCAAGGCCGTGCATCATCTTCACTTGGAAGAGACCAAAACTGCACAATCTAATCATGTAGATTGTAAATATGCCATGCTTCTAAGGACGATGTAAAAATATACATCTTGTTTGTAAATCAATACGAACCATAAGAGGATAATAGTTTCATAACTTCGAAAAAATTCTCAATGCATTTATTATTGCTAATGTGAGTACATCGAGGCCTCAAATAGACGAAAGACATCGATACGACGCCTTATTACATATAGCTTGGAAAGAAAATCAATGTCTAGCCAATGACGTAAAAGTCGTGGGTAGCTAGAGCTGGATCCGAATCTTTGAAATTCGTGATCATGATGATGACGTTATTGTCCACATATTGATTTTCCGTACCTTTTTGTATGCATTCATAATTTGAAGGAGAGCTCGACAACTCTTGAATCAGTGATCCGGAGATCCACAACGGTTGCATTATCATGAGCTGACATGAGTAGTTTTGACAAATTAGTGTCTAGATCAGGAGTCTCGCCATTAGGGCCGGCGACACCTCCCCCTCTTTTCTAGACATCGGCACTGTGTTTTCTGCCGTTGTCGTGACTCATATTGTTGTCCCCATATTAGAGGACAATCCTAAATACGTTTATCGCATTAGCGTATATACAATTCCCGTTTACAATTGTATGATCAAAATCAAGTCTTGTTAGTAATCCAATCCAACTTAGAGGACCTAGAGAATATGATGATGATCGAATCCGCTAAAGATGATGGATCATGATACCACAAAAGATCATCGACAATATGTAGTCATTTAAAGTGGTAAGCAATCCACTTGACTAATAACTTAACAAGTAGAGTTATATAAACGTTTCAAGAAACGTTCCATGAGTGCATTCCATAGTACTTTGTGGTCATTACTTTTTGCACAGATTGTCATTGAAGACTTTTGTCAATGTGGCGCATCAAAGACTTTGAGCGCATGAGATGTGAAATCTCGACATCTAAGCTTGTTAGCCTGGGGGTCAAAACATGTGGTTTAATTCTTTCCAATAAAAGGTTCCACAGATACCAAGCGAAGATCCGCCAGCAGAATGTAACCTTACTCTTGTATACATAACCAAGCTGTTATGAGACTTAATAGAGATCACAAACGATGCTTTTAATGGTTTGTCATTCGGATTGATCACACACAATCCGAAAAAGTTATGAATTGATCAAACATAATTCGGAAAAAAAAGGTCTCGGATTGATCAAACACAATCCGGAGAAAGGTCGGGGTTGATCATACACAACCCTGACAAGGAAATAAGAGTGATCAAACACACTCTTGACATGCGAATAAAATTTTGGGATTTTGATACCTGCACGCAGAAATATCATGTCAATTTTTTTGATCCTTTGGAATGAAATGTCAGGTCAACTCTATTGATATGTTTACGAAATGAAATGTTTTGCCTAATCATTTGGGAATTTCAATCTCTCCTTGAGTCCCTCTCCTCTGTACTCTATAATTTGCCTATGGGATTTTAGGCAATACTAGGAAACATAAAAGACATGAATGATAACTGGTAATTAAAACAGTGGTTCTGACCAAGAGGGGCACAATTGATTTCACCCTCACGGGACTATGATATGGTTAATAGTTTAATGAGCCGGTGATGTCCTTTCATTCTCTTTATTATTAATTTATCAGTGTTGTATTTACAGGTTTGTAATTTAGGTTCGTCTCTTAATTAATAAAATATTTATTTCTCTTTAAACATCCGGCTCTAGATCCCGTTACCGCTTTCAAATGATATGGCTCAACTATTGCTCGTCCTACCCAATTTCTTCCGTGTTCTTCCGTGGTGGGGATCCCGCTTACCGCAACACTGCAAACTATTACATAGTTTTTACTAGGAGTAAGGTTTTAGGAGTGTTATAATTCGATCGAGCTAAAAGTTGATTTTTACAAGTAATCCCGCTAAAAGATATTAACAAGAATTTCAAATTTTTTTTATCAAAATTTAGCCCCCTAAACCTGCGCAGAGGCGAGAGTGGTTCGTAACACGCCACGTGTCCTAACCGCGCACCCAACACCCCGTCACCCATAGACTAACAGGCTAAAACACTATCTCCTTCTCTTTCTTCCTCTGTTCGGCTCACACACACAGCTCAGTCGCAATGGCGGCAGAATCCATAGCAATGCTACCCTACACCATCTCCTCCTCCATCCCCTCAGACCACCACAGGCTCCTGCCACGTGTCCTCTCCGTTTCCTCCCACTCCGCCGCTCTCTCCAGAAACTGCTCCTCCTCTTCCTCGTCGGCGGCGCAATCCTCGCCTCTTTTCTCGCTCCGGAAGTGCTTGCCGCCGCTAAAAGCGCTTGTGACCGCCGATACTACTCGAACCGCCAATACGACGCCGCTTGGTGTTGACGATAGAGTCGGAGTGTTGTTGCTTAACCTCGGCGGACCGGAGACTCTCAACGACGTCCAGCCTTTCTTGTTTAACCTCTTCGCAGATCCGGTAAATTCCTCAAGCTCAGTTGACTAATTTCAGAAACTTCTAGATTCACTGTAGTAATTACTGTACTGGCATAGTAAAATTTACTGAATTCAGACCTCAATTTTGATTAATTACTGTGTTGTTTGAGTGAACTACATGAAATTAGAAACCCTAGGATGTGTGTGAGTTATTGTATTGGCATTGTGATTTTGAGTGGAGGTGATAAAATTTGGCAGGATATCATTAGACTGCCCAGGCTGTTCCGGTTTCTTCAGAAGCCATTGGCGCAGTTCATATCGGTTCTGAGGGCACCGAAGAGCAAAGAAGGCTATGCCTCAATTGGCGGCGGCTCTCCTCTTCGGGAGATGACTGATGCACAAGTATGACCACTTCTTGTCTACTCACATAGACTCAAATACTCTTGTAATTGCGCAGTGAGTTAAGATCATTGGAGATGGTTTGTTTGTTTGTTCAGGCGGAAGAGTTGAGGAAGTCTCTTTGGGAGAAGGATGTCTCGGCCAAAGTGTACGTTGGTATGCGTTATTGGCATCCATTCACTGAAGAAGCTATAGAGCAGGTAATTTGATGAGTTCTAGTTTTGATTTTCAAGGTATGCATTTGTAGTATCGTGTAAATCTAGTGTCTCTTGTTTTCAAATGTATACTGTGTTGCATTCATTGTTCTGAGCTTTGAGTATTAGAAGAAGCAAATGTCAGTTAGCTATTTAGTCGGATCACTCCACCTGACTATAATGAGTTGTTGATTGCAAAATAATTTTGTAGATAAAACGAGATGGAATTACGAAGCTTGTTGTCCTTCCGCTTTATCCACAATTTTCAATATCGACTAGTGGTTCAAGCCTTCGGCTGTTGGAGAGTATATTCCGGTGGTGCCTTAGCATATATTACCATATCATTGGGCAAGATTATTATATGGAATCTGACTATTAATTCATTGGTACATCATCAGGGAGGACGAGTATCTAGTCAACATGCAGCATACAGTAATACCATCGTGGTACCAGCGTGAAGGATACATAACTGCAATGGCAAATTTGATTGAAAAGGAGCTAAAACGTTTTGACTTCCCTGACAAGGTGTGGTGATCATTTTTCTTTTTAGCGTTGAATGTCTACAAGATGCTTTGTCAATGCACTGATTAATGAGATATTCCTGTCACACAACCTATCTTTGACTTGAGTTATGATACACGTGCACTTCTCATACACAAGAGTGAATGGATATCGAATGAAAGCTAAACCACCGTAATAGGTTCACAGAAAAATCATCTGCTGAAAGTTTGCATCATAAGTCAAAGTGTTGTCATTAATAAATAGTCCCATATTCAGACAATCAAACTTCAATTACTGTATGTTAATGAGTTGCTTATGCTGCATATGAGGCCTCTTGAAAGCAAAATTGCATGAGAGTTAGTTATTCTGATCACTACTTTAGTGAAGGATATGGAGTTCTGTTATTATTTTAAATTTGGGTTCAAATTTACTCTATTTTGAAAAAGATTTCCATAACAAGCAAAGGAAGTTTGCCTTACTTCCATTATAGAATTATGAACTCCCTTTTGGACATGGTCTAGCTGTCAGTTTTTCTTGTACAAAGTGTCAGTATTGCCAGAGTTTGCGATGTTTTGGTTAATACATGCATGATATAATATTCAAATATTTTCTGTTCTCTTGTAGCCTTTCTCTTACTGGCACCTAAGTTTCAAAGGCTAAATCTGGAGTATATGTATGCCAATTGCCAACCTTAATTCGAAATGTGCATTATAGGTGATGTTATTCTTCAGCGCTCATGGAGTGCCACTTGCATATGTGGAAGAGGCTGGTGATCCGTACAAGGCAGAAATGGAGGAATGTGTGGATTTGATAATGGAAGAACTAGAAAAGAGAAATTTAACTAATGCATACACCCTTGCCTATCAGGTATGCTTTGTTTTTCAAGAAGTAGAGTGCACTTTACTGATGTGGAGTAATAACGTACAATTATGGTTGTTAGGAGAAAACTTTAGTCCGAGCCTCTATACAGATATCTTTTCATCTTTCGAAATCCTAAATACTTATCTGTTCAACATATTTTAATGAAGTGACATACATGGTGTGGATGAAGCAAATCAAAACCGTCATTATTAAAGTAGGCAGAACTTAGTGCAGATGAAGTGATTCTGAATGGAAAATTGTTGGAGGTATAGAAGCTTGTGATGAAAGAAATGTATCACAGAGAAATCCTAGACCAAACAGGAATACCAAACATCAATAACTCCTAGCAAATGTAACTACCCAAGTGGTCCAGGTTTGTCTTGTTCTGCTGAGAGTCTAGAATAAGGAATAGCTATTTCATAGATTATCTGCAGAAACTTGTTCTGAGGTAATGTGGGCATATCCTGTGTATTTTGTGCTTGCATGGTGACTGGTTGATACTTGATAGTAACTGAATGTTCTTACAGAGCAGAGTCGGACCTGTGGAATGGTTAAGACCTTATACAGATGACACAATAATTGAGCTTGGGAAAAAGGGAGTTAAAAGGCTGTTGGCAGTCCCTATAAGGTAATTGTTGTGTTGGCTTCTTTTTCCCCGTTATGATAGCTGTATGCTAGCTCGTCATCTTATTAGTTCTCTGCTTGATCCACAGCTTTGTCAGTGAGCATATTGAAACTCTAGAAGAAATTGATGTGGAGTACAAAGAATTGGCTCTAAAATCTGGTATAGAGAGTTGGGGGCGTGTTCCTGCACTTGGATGTGAGCCCACCTTCATTTCAGATCTAGCAGACGCGGTGATTGAGAGTTTGCCATATGTTGGAGCTATGGCAGTCTCAAACCTTGAAGCTCGACAGGTAATTTTGGAACTCTTACCTGAACAGTGTGTGTGTGTGTGTGTGTGTGTGTGTGTGGCTAAGTGCATGCATGTGGTATTGGTGGGACTCTGGATAACACACACTCACAAAAAACTGCTTATAAGTTATAATTTATTGTAGCAGTTCTCATTTATTAGTAGCTGCTGATGTCATATCGTAAGCTCATTTCTGATAGGCCCTTAGAGCTTTTTGTTCTGTTTATTAATATTGCGCTTGCCTCGGGATGGTGTTGGGTCTTACCCTGCAGTCTTTAGTTCCACTTGGGAGTGTAGAAGAGCTGTTAGCAGCATATGATTCACAGCGGAGGGAGCTACCACCGCCTGTGACAGTTTGGGAATGGGGTTGGACCAAAAGTGCCGAGACTTGGAATGGAAGAGCAGCTATGTTGGCAGTGGTTGTTTTACTGGTCCTAGAAGTCACCACTGGGGAGGGTTTTCTGCACCAATGGGGCATATTACCCTTGCATCCCTGAACCCAACCGAGCCTTTTATTCTTTTACCTTTTACTAAATATGTATCTATTCTTATTATTAAGCCTTTTTTTTTTCTTAACCCCATACAATCATACATATGCGATGTTGCATACTGATAATGAAGCTTACACAAGACCAAATTTGGGTAGTCTAGGTGCAGCACCTTGTGGGGGATGAAGTTGAAAATTTGTATGATATATAACTTGTCCTGTACTTTGTATCCTCACATCCTCACAAGATGTTGCACAGAATTTTCATGTGGTAAAGTTTTGTGCTCCAATTTGACATTGGGAATCATTGGTCTTGAAATTATATATTGTTTAATAGCAAGAAGAAATGCTGATTCAGTTGTCCACTCTTTTATCGCTACTTAATTCTAACGCCGAATATATCTGGCGAAAACCTTTATGCCTCTTCTTTTATCTGCTTTAGTGCCTTGTATCTGTTTTTGTTTGTGCTTCTTGCTTAGTGAAAACGAGTAGGCAATGTGAAAACATTAAGAATAAGATACTTGCAGTAAAAGACTCCTCACGAGTGGGCAATGTGAATGGATAGAACAAGATTCCCATGTCATGTTTACTGTTCGGCTAATGGTAGGATAACTTGGTGATTACTACAATCTTTCCTGTTCCAATGCATCCAAGTGTTTAAAACTTTTCGCTAAACTTGGAGATTTGTAGTAATCCAATTATCGATTGCACCATGACGTAGCTCAGTGTTGCATACTCTGGAAGATATAGAATTATTTTGTAACGGAGCATATTCGGTGTGATGAAATTTGAAATTAGAGTATTTGATGCAAGTGTTTGGGCACTAATCAGGGATTAAGAAATGATTAGATTTCCATTCGCAGAAAAATCATGACCGTACTGAATCAGGCAGTTAACCCGGTGGGCCGTACGTGTGACCCTACACGTGTGCGGGAGCAACCGGAAGAACAATACACTGACGTGTCATTTCGAGGTGGCGTGTTCTACGGCGCGCGCGCACGGTATAAGTTTCAGGTACCTCCCTTCTATTACACTTCCTCTCCTCCCGCGCGTGAATATCATGTGCTCGGTCAACACAAGGACCCCACACCTTCGGTAAGGCAGTAAGGCGTCATTGGGACGCGTGCCGCTCACCCACTTCGAGAGAGAAAGAGAGTTCTGCTTTTTGACAATGTTTTTGAAACGGAGAAAAACGCAGAGACAGATACGTTTCGAAGAGTGAGCCAGTCACTCACTTACTTCAACTCTCTCAACTCATAAATGTCTTACACTCTTGTCTTTCTACCCAAAACTGGAAATTAAAAATAATTAAAGCAGCCGAAACAGGTGGAGGTTCTCGCCGGCCGACGACGTCGTTTAGCTCCGGTTTGTTATCCTTCTCTCTCTGTTTCAACCTTACTTTTTTTCTTTTTTTTTCATTTTATGTGTGGAAATTTGGATGCTATTTGCTTTTGGGTGAGTATGTCTTGCAACATGAGGCTAATTGTGGGTAATTAGAACTCTGCGGAGGATTTGGGTGTAAGAAATGTGTGGAATTGCACATGTATTGTTGAGGTTTTCTGTGGAGTTGTTTAGTGAAACCCATGTAAGGAATGTGTGAAAGAAGCCATGAATGCATTTTTGGGTTTTGGATGAGTTTCTGGGAGTAGCTAGTGTCATAGCTAATACTTTTAGATGCGGTTGGAGTATGTAGTCGAACTCTTGGAAATTTTAAGAACTCACTTGAGACAATGCCTTTCCAGAGAATTCCCATTTCTGGTTTATAATGGTGTACCTAATACTTTACATCTAATGATTATCATCGAAGGTACTTCAAGAACAAAAAGAGAGAATCAATAGAAGCAGGGTTTTTAATTTGAATGCTTCTCAATGGAATTTTGGAACTTTGAACCTTGTTCGGTCTGCTTCATTGAGGTAGAAAATATTTGAAGGAATATCTGTGCTTTGTTCCACATAATAGTGACCACCATTTCATTTGTACGGCAATCTATTTAATTTGTTTCCTTGATGTGTATCACTGAATTGCTACCTGTAGCTCGATATTGATGGGATTTTCTTCATTATTCTTTGCAGGTTTTGCTGTCTTGAAAATGCGAGTGAATGCACGGGAACGAGTAGATGTTTAATTCAGAAAAGGTGCAGCTGTTCTAGTTTTGGAATCGCAATAATATTTGTGGAAGCTTAAATGTCTTGCAGCAGAGTGCTTTTAACATACAAGCGAAAGCGGCACGCAAGAAATGATCATCTACAGGAAGATGGGGGTCTTAATTCACCTTCTGAGGCTAACAAGGGTACTTGCTTATCTAAGCCGGACATGCAAGTGCATTTGATTGATGAGAATTCATCAGAAGATTATGAAACAAAGACTACGGTGAGATTGTACAAAATTTGAACCTATTTAGCTTGCTTGATATGGATACATGCCATATGTCAGTCATCTTTGTCTATTCATCATTTCATCGTACGTTCTAAATATGACAAATATGTACAGGAATGGCTAGTTAGCTAATTGAAGCTTTGTTTAACTTTGAATGTAGATTCACTAGATTAAAGCTTAGTTTATCTTCAGGAACATTAATTGTGCTTGTTTTATCTCATTTCTCTTTTACTTGCAGGTGTGCCGTCTTTGTGTTGTGTGCTGTGTCGGGGGTAACCTGATGCACTGTGATAAATGTCTTCAGTCTTATCATCTTGAATGCCTAGATAAGCGCCTCAAGGTATTTTACTTTGTGCAATAAGGAACACCAACTTTTTTTTTGGGGGGCCGGGTGTTTGGTTCAGTGAAGTAAAGAAATTCATTTTGTGAGTGTCTATTGACTTGATGTACTGTTGTCTCTCTTTCCCTCTTCTCTCTTAGCATGCTGGTCATGGAAAAGTGCTAAGCTGTGGGTGTATTGCGGCTGCATTGGGTGATGATGGTAATGTGGGAAAGCGGTCAGTTACCCAAAAGGGGAATGTCACTGATATGATCACTGATTCTGTTGGATACACACTACCATTGTCATCACATGGAAGAGGAAATAGCTTAGATGATAGTTCATTAAGGTTGAGCTCATCGAAGTTGGAAGAGATTGATTTGTTTGCTGAAGTTAAGTTAGAGAACTCATGTGATAATTTGTTTGTACAAACCAAGTGGAAAACCCCATTACGTACTTTCCACCGCCGGAGATATAATAGAAAACAAGATATGGATGAGTGTCACATACAAAGCAAATCACTGAACGTGGAAAATAACTGTTCAGTGATAACCAAATCAAACAAGACTGCATGTGCCAAAACCACTTCATATGAAGCAACTTCCATTGAAAGCTTCTCACTAGATCCTGGAGCAGATCTAAATCCCTACAAAGAGGTAATCCATATGATGTATATACTTTTTCGCTTTGGATAAAATAAAGTATGTGGCCTAGGAAGTTGGAAGTATAGCACAGACATCTGACATAACAAACTACACAGCACTTGTATGGAAAATGGTAAATAGAATAGGTCACAGTATATAAATTTTCATTTACATATACACAATTCTATTGTCCATGTGCATATGATTCAAATTGCCAAATAAACGGTAACATCTTATTGCTTCATTTCTGTCTAAATAATTTGCAATCACTGGTCTCATTGCTTTGTGACAGGTTATCGATATTACATGTTCTCATGCTGGATCATGTACTGGGTCTGAAATGTATGTTCACATAACTTCAGAACTTAAAACTTATATGTCTGTTATCTTTTAGTTACTTACCTTAAACATCTGGACAGTTTGATGCAAACGGAGAGGGCAATAAATGAAGAAGCTTTACAACAAGCAGGAAAGGTTTCTGACCAGAGTGCTCGAACTTTGATGGATGTCAAAGAAGAGTCTGTGGATCATATAGGAACCTCATTAAGTTGTATGAAAGACTCCTCTTCTGGAACTGTACCTTTGTGTACACATACACAACTGGTAAAAGAGGAACCTCAAGTTTTTTCAAGTGATGATGATTGTAAATCAGCAGCAACCTCTCATTCGGGCAGAACCCTTCCTAATTTGAACCTGTCTGTTATCAGCACCGGTAGGACTTCATTAATATCTAGGCATTTGAGCCCGGAAGTTCTTCAAGTCACTTTTTCATTTGCTAAACAATACTTCATGAGTTATCTAATTGAATTCCTAAATACAGATTCAGACAGTTGTACTTTGGACTTGAATGCTGACTTAAATTTGATTCCTCAAGAGCAACCTGTTCTTGCTGCACCAAAAAGTACTTTGGACTCGTTTGATTGTACCAGCAGAACTCCTGCCACTGTCTTACATGAACCACCTCCTCCAGAAATGGTGGCTGTCAAAATTGAAAGGATAGAACCTAATACTTCTCTGTTACACAACGATGTATTTGATTCTTCAGAAATTGGTGCCAGCGGCAGAAATTATGATCAAGTTACTCCTAGCTTTGATTCAAAGCAAAAATGTCTGCAGGTACGTTTTCGAAGTTTTGCTGTTTGATGTTTGAGAATTAGTTGGCTGCCGATTAATTTCTTCACCCTTTTTGAATTGATTCCAGTTATTTTCAGAAGAAAAAAACAGCGACATTTTCCACCCTGTTATTATCCAGCCGGAGGTGACTGCTTGTATGGCCTCAGAGGAGATAAAAATGCCCCATCTGGGAAGCAACAATAATCAATTTAAACAAGGATCTCTACTCAATCTAGGTCTATCCTTACCAACTAAAACTTCAACTGCAGGATATGCAACCAACACCTGTTTCAATACATTTCCTTTCTTTGACTCCTTCACCGGAACCAGAGACTTTATCAATGATGCAGGTCTCCAATCTTCGTCAAGCCATTTATCATCAGTTTTAATGCATGATAGCATTGCAAGCCAAGCAGGAGCTTTGAATGCAATGGGCAGTTTTGATGACATATCTCAGCAATATAATACCATGTGGTCTGAAGAGGAGTTGGATTTTCTATGGATAGGTGTGAGGAGATATGGACGGGACAACTGGAATGCTATGTTAATGGATCCGAGATTGCACTTCTCATCATGGAGGGTGGCAAGGGACTTAGCTATGCGGTGGAAAGAGGAACAGTCAAAACTTTTGAGTAGCATGTATGGCTCACAAGTCAAGTATACAAGAGCACAAGGCAGTTCTTTCTACCAGAACAACTTCTTGCGTCCCCGAACAGGCTTCAGCTGGCAAAAATACTTAGCAGGAGGTAATGTCTCGAGGAGGCCACAGTCCAAATCGACTTATGTTTGCAACGATGGCCAGGAAGTCCTCCACATGCCTCTTAGTAAACCAAAGAGGGTATATCGTCGAAGGAGCAAATATAATGAGGACGAATTTCATAGTATAAGCAGAAGTCGGGGTATGCTAAGGGGCAAGCTGTTATCAACTGAACTTCCCTCAACTTGCAGTATCGGAGTGAATGGTAATATGCCCCAGTGGCTCCAAGAAGCTGTTATTGCTTCTCCTCCAAGCCTTGGAGCTTCAATTCTACCCTCAACTTCTTCATCTCTTGCATTTGCCCATTCTAATCCGTCGAATGTCCCCCTCTCTGCTTGGGATCCAACCAAATCACATTGTGAAGAAAGGACAGAGATGCAGTATACATTGGGTGGTTCAAGAGAATATGACCTACAGCCATTAGCAAGTAATGCTCCGTGTCTCAGTGCAGGATTAGGACCTGAGATCGCTAAACTGAAAACAGATTCTTCTCGTGACGGCGTTGAACAAGAAAACTTGATTGTTATTGATACTGATGCTTCTTCTGAAGGGACTATATCCGATTAGATTTGTTCTAGTCCTAGGTTGTAGTAGCTAGACTGAAGTTGTTTTTGTTGTAGAGAAGTATTGTGCTTTATTAATTTGCAAGTCAAATAATTTGTAATTATTAATGCAAACGGATGTATTTGAACTTTGTATGATCTTCTCGTTGAGTCATCTATTATGTAGAAACTGCGAGCATTCTTGATTTCTGGTATGGGAGTCTGGGACTAAGAGTGACTACATAATAGTATTAGAATGGACAATGCAACTTCTATCTTCTGCAACAATGCACAAAATTAACCATGCTTGCCTTCTCTGATTATAAAAACACAATGAAACTAGTTACTACGTACAATTCTACACAAAAACTTGGATCGACACTTCGTCAGAAGATTAAACGGCAACACATACACAAGTAACATAACCTTAGAATGACACAAAATTAAATGACCAAGGTAGAAATAGCAAGCAAAGTAATAAGAATTGACGAGGCTTTGTAGTTTTCGTTGTTTGTTTTTAGTGATCGAAATCAATCAAGGATAATGTCAAGATTTTTCTTTTCTTTTTATGGGGTAATAACTCACAACCTCTACTTATTAAGGCCGGGGAGACTAGATTTTTAAAAATTTGTCATAATTATCAAGGATAATTATCTTTTTAAGAAGCAGAATTATGGTATGATTCTATCAGTCTAAACCTCTGGGGTGCTAGCCCTCTTATAAGAATCGCATTTGTATCACTTGAATATGATCACCATCATCATCATCATCATCATCATCATCATCATCATCATCATCATCATGACAACCGAGGAAGACGACATGTCTTATTGCAGTGGCTGCTGTCAAGTCCTACTCTTTATCGCCGCCGTGTTCGGCTCCTTTTATCTGTTTTTCTATCTCGTCTCGGATCCCTATAGCCCTTCTATCAGCATCACTCACGCCTCCCTCAACGAGTTCAAGTTCACCGCCGACAGCCACACCCTCCGTTACGACCTCGACCTCAACATCACTACCCGGATCCCTAACGTCAACTACGACGTCCATTACGACGACATTCAAGTCAAGGCTTATTGGTCTCCCCAGACTACTACTTATGACGGCCGCCGGCTCACCGTGAAGAAGCTGTTTGCTGTGGCGAATATGAACTACTCCTTTTGGCAAGGCAAAGGGGAGGAAACAGCTTTGCCTCCGCTCTCCTTTAAAGGGAACCAATTGATGCTTAGTGGTGATGAGGTCGTCGATCATTCCTCCATGCTCATGACTACTCATGCTAATTCAAACCCTAGTTTACTTGCTACTGCGGACGGACACGTTTATGAAATTTTTGTAGAGGTTTTCTTCATAAACAAGTTGCATAGATCGAAATCAACTGATAGCTGGGAGGGAAGTTTGATCTGGAGCCGGGTATATAAGTCAGGCTTCTCGTGTGACTTGTTGGTTCCCTTGATTGATAAATCCCAGTAGTATTCCTTTAGGACCGTCCAGTGTTAATAAGATCGATGATCACATTTAGCCAGCTAGCTTTCTAATATATATCCTCGCTCTTACAGATAATTTCGATGTGTTTATGACTTGTTATGTAGAACTGAATCTTATATGCGCATGCGCATCCGGATTACTATATTTGATGTTTACGCGTGGCGTGTTTGATGTTTAATTGTGGCTTCATTATCAAAATTGTTGATGAGTTTCAACTACTGTTAAATAGAGAAACCCTAAACCCTAAAAGAGAATGGAAAGTGTTAACGCAAATCTTTCCAATCAAGCCTCGCAATCCTCTCATCAAGCATGATTCTTCTAAACTCTATCCATCTTAATAGAATCATCTGTGTTTAATATCAATATCAATCAATTGTATTTGCTGTATTCCTTATCTAGAGTGTATCAATTGTATTTGCTGAATTCCTTATCTAGAATGTCAAGGATAGTTAGTATGGATACTTTGGTGGACAAATAATCTGCAAATTTGTATTTCTATATATATATATATATATATATATATATATATATTGAACAGTAAACATTTCAAATCAAGGAAAAACATTTTTCCACATAAAGTATATCAGCATTCGGTTAGGAAGAAATCACCAAGTGCGTATCCGATTTCCATAAAAAAAGAAAAAAAAACATACAATAGGTCAATAAGTACAATACATATATCTGATTTTGGCCATGTAAATGTAGCCAAAATTTCATGATATGAATAAGGGAGTTGGAGAAGGAGAAAACCATTTAGGTTAAGAGCCAGCAGTTTGAATCAGAGTTACAGATGATCTCACTACTATATTCACAGTATAACTACACTACCTTTTTCATTATATGATGGAGTTGGAGTTGGAGAAGGAGAAAACCACTTATATATATATATATATATATATATATATGTATGTATGTATAAGGCTGCAAACACGTAAGCTGTTAACCCTTACTCATATTTTAGGTTAATAACGAGTTTGAATCAGAGTCGCATATTTCATACAGTATCAGAACTGAGTATCCCAATTGCGTTCAGCATGTCTAGCATGGCTGATCAGAAACCCAAGCGCAAAATCATGAAGACCATTCAGGCCGTGCTGTTTGGCTGTGCTACCTCTGTGTTCGGTATCGGCGTCATCATGTTCACACTCGGCCTCGCCTGTTTTGGCTTGATTTCACTCTTCTTCATTCTCATCGGCCATTTCACCACGATTCCCATCACGAGACCCTTTAGCCCCTTCATTCACGTCACTCAGGCCTCCCTCAACGAGTTCAGCTTGACCTCCGACGGCCACACCCTTCATTACGGCCTCGACCTCAATATCACTGCCCGGAACCCTAACGTCAACTACGACGTGCATTACGACGACCTTCAAGTCAAGGCTTATTGGTCTTCCGAGTCTACAACTTATTACGGTGATGGCTCTAAATTTGATCAAGGAAGCCACGAGTTCGTCATGAAGAAGATGTTTGCTGCGGCCGATGTGAACTCCTTTTACCAAGGTAAAGGTGGGATCACAACCCTCCCTCCAATCTCTCTCAAAGGATCATCCTCCATGCTCGCTCATGTTTCAAACCCTAAAAATTTAGGACGTCGTAGATTACTCGGGTCTGATTCAAACCCTAAAACTTTAGGACGTCGTAGATTACTCGGGTCTGATTCAAACCCTATTGCTACTGTGGTAGTGGAAGGACAAGTGTATGAAATATTTGTGGAGGTTTATTTCAGAAACAAGTTTCGTAGATTGCGTTCACCTGAGACCTGGGTGGGATGTTGGATTCCGAGATGGAAGCAAGAGTCGACCTTCTCGTGTGACTTGATGGTTCCCTTGATCAACGGAGAACTATCTGCAAGTAGTACTACTGCTTTTAGGGCTACCCAGTGCTACCGGTGTCATGGGGCTTGTTAAGGATATTTGGTTCATTTTGTGCTACCTAGGACCCTTTGCTAGTTTCCTTTTGCAGTGTTTTATTTAGTTTTAAACCCATACACAGTATGTTGAATGTTATGCAGATCGTATTTGATGATTTGTCAATTTGGCCTTACGGAAATATAGTGCACCTTGCAAAACTGGAACTGATCTATACTAGTTATGGCATGGATTTACTAAATTAATATAGCAACTTCTCATAATCCTTGAATATATCATGCAGTTTCCGGCCAGTTACCGAAAAGTTTCCACCTAGCTTGAACTTACTTATTTACCGAAAACAGAGCTTTTAAGTTTACCAGATAGCTAAAATTGAATATATTTAATTTCTATTAGCCTTCTTTTAATTTTACCAGATAGCTAAAATTGAATATATTTAATTTCTACTAACCTTCCTGCATGCGCATCCGCGCTCATGCGTGTGATATAGTCACACACTCACACACTCGGAAAAGTAATTACATTTAGTTAACCATTAAGCATTCATATATAAGATTTTCCTACGTAGAATTGAGTCAAGGGCTAGTGTCATTGCATTGATATTGTCTACTTTGCACTAATGTTTTAACCTTCCAGCTCCAGCAGTGCCCTCACGCGGGCGTGTAAAGTTATTTTTTCTTTGTTTTTATTTTAATTTTATTTTTCTGCGGTAAACCTTATTATTCCACAGTACACAAATTACACAGCATGTAAAAAGGCGTTAGTTTTTCACATTCTGTGGGCTTTTATTAGTGGGCTAGTCAGGTTTTGTGATCCCGTCCAGAATCACACCAACTAGACCACCGACTAGCGGCCCAAAGTCTCAGCCTAGACCACATATTTTCCCAACCGGGTCAACCCGGTTCCATTTCGGGCGTCATCACTTAACTCTCCCACCCTCTCCTCCTCAAACCTGTTTCACTATTCTTTCTTTCTTCTTCTTATTCACGATCACACTCCCAGATCCACCTTGTTCACATTTTCCTCAGGTTTATCCAACTCGCTCCGAGTCAACTCAGCCCCCCCGACTCGGTGACTCCAATACATGAGCGGCAGCAATGCTCCTAAGAGAAGTACGGTGACGATGGACTCCACTAGGTCCCCCCACACCCGATCCAACTCCCTATCCGACCCGAGCTCCAGCAGCACCACCAGCCAGAGCCTCGCCTCCATCCTCAACAACCCCAATGCCTCCTCCTCCTCCTCCTCCTGGTCCGCCTGGTGGTCCTCCTCCGCCTCCGTCGCCACCCCTCCCGAATTCCTCCCCCTCCTCCCCAAATCCGCCTCCGACTCCCTCACCCGATCCGACTTCCAACCCTACCTCTCCTCCATCTCCGATCACTACAACCGCTTCGACGACATACTCAACCACCTCAAGAAGGAGAATCTCGACGACCTCGACTCCATCGGCGGCCAGGGCGAGGCTCTCGTCGCGTGTCTCCGCGAAGTCCCCGCCCTCTATTTCAAGGAGGACTTCGCTCTCGAAGACGGCGCCACCTTCAAGTCGGCGTGTCCGTTCTCCGGCGTGGCGGAGAACCTCGTCCTGCAGGAGAAGCTGACGCATTACTTGGACGTGGTGGAGCTTCACCTGGTGAAGGAGATCTCGCTGCGATCGAACTCGTTTTTCGAGGCGCAGGGACAGCTGCAGGACTTGAATGTGAAGGTCGTGGAGGGATGCAATCGGATAAGGGAGCTTAAGGAGACCATTTCGCTGTTGGATGTGGATTTGGTGGACTCTGCTAGGCAGATTCAGGAGCTCAATGTTACCAGGAGTAATTTGTTGGCTCTGCAACAGAAACTGAGGCTAATTCTATATGTCAATCAAGCTCTTTCGGCACTTAAACTGGTAATGCATATGAATTCTTGTATGTTTACGACAATTGTTAGCTGTGTAGTGTGGAATTCTAGAGTTGTAGTTGCAGTTTACGACCTTAGGGTAAAACCTGATGCTTAGGATTTCTAATTTGAATTCGGTAATGTTTAGGTATATAAGACTTTGTGTAACCTAGTAGTTCAACCTTCTGTAGAATAGCATTCGTCTTGGTCATTCATTTCATGCAAAATTAGCTTAGCTTCTATAATAAGACTTCTTACTAGTTGGCACACACCAGTGATAGCCGAATGAAACAATGATATTTTGATATAAAACCTTACTAAGACTAAATCAATGGAAGTCTTTAAGAATTATTAATGTTGTGATGATTTATATTTTTGGTGGCATTTCTTCTCCTTTCTTGTTGTTGTATGAGTACGTGAATTACACCCCTTTCTCTCTTCTGTGTTAATATCATACCCTAACCTGGCTGCATTTTAATTCGTACAGTTACGACTTATGACTATGGGCAGCCACTTTCCTGATATAAGCTGATATACTTTTTTCTGTGATACAGCTTGTTGCGTCTGCAGATTGTGCTGGAGCTTTGGATGTCACAGACGACCTGCAACATTTGCTGGTACTTTTTATTTATCGTTTCTTTATCTGCTACCACTTACTAATGTTGTTTGAAAGAATCAGTCTACTGGACTGCAGTTTCATGTTCCTTATTGATGTTTTTATATGTGTAATAGGACGGGGATGAACTTACTGGTCTACATTGCTTTCATCACCTCAGGGATCGTGTTGCAGCTTCAATTGACTCCATAAACAAGTACTTTCCCTTAATGGTGGCATTAGATATGAAATGAATGAGTGAGACAGTTTCTTTGATTGGACAAGGGTTGGCAGACATTAAATCCTTTATCCTGAGAATCTCAACCCAACAAAAATTGTTTTCTTACCTATTCAAAAAAAAAGAAAAGAAAAAAGACTTTTCTTAAGGAAAATTGATTATGTTGTGGTGCAAATTAACATGTGCATTAAACATGCAATGAGTAAACATTCTTTCTTTGAGGTGAAAATAGCTGATATGAGACCTGTCTAGTAACTTATTAAATTTATTCTTGTAGCATTCTGTCTTCAGACTTTATGCGTGCTTCAATACATGATGCTGGAGATACAGACACTATAATAATATCTAAAGCAAAAGCAAGAGCATCCATACTCATGAATGGGGAAGATGGTGAAGTAAGCTCTATTACATTTGCTTATTCACTGTCTGGAAGTTGTTTATTTTTGGTTTATCGTGAGAGTCAAAACTTAATTATTTGTCTCAAATCTCTTAGTCTTTCTTTCCTTTATGAAGAATTCATTCTTTTCCTGGAGAGGTTGCATTGGGAAAACCATATCATAGAGTTGATTAATCTTTATAGTGTCACAACAATGCACTCACCAAATTTTCCCAACCCCAGTCTTCTATTCCCTGAAACAAACAAGGCCGTAGAGTGGCTTTTCAAAACTTCATAGTTAAGGGTCTACTTGTGTCAGTGCCATGTGGCTGCTTCATTTTGAAGTCCTTTTCTTTTATTTAAATTTCAGTAGCTAGTGGAAGATTCTTAGATGTGAACTGATTACTTTTACATTGTTGCTGTCAGGTTAAGTTGGACGATGAAGAAACCTCCAATTATCAAGATCGTCTTCTTCCTATCATCATTGGATTGCTTAGAACAGTGAGTATTTACGGTATAAATTTACTATGAGTAATTATTTCATAATAGTATCCACGGTTGGAAACCAGAGAGTTGATGAAAGAGAAGAGAGTTAATGAACTTTATGGTCTGATATCAAAAAAGGTGTCGTATGGTTATTGTAATTTATATGGAGCACATAATATGGATAGCTTTGTGGGACTTGCAAGAACATTATTATGGAATAATCTTTACTTCAGTGTACGGTTTCAACTCTCATTTGGTGTTTTACAGGCTTTTATCAACTGTGTATGTGCATTGTGATGTATTTTTGCATTGTTTATTTTTTATTTTTCTCATATGTCTGATGGTATCCTTTTCACTTTCAGGCTAAGCTCCCTTCTGTGTTGAGGCTATATCGTGACCAACTTACGGCTGATATGAAGAATGCTATTAAGAATGCAGTTGCAGAGCTGCTTCCCATTCTAGTTTCCCGACCTCTGGAATCCGATTTTACACCTGGAGAGCGAGTTGCAGATGCAGACGGTGAGAAATCTGTTATATTGTTTATTTTCTTCTCATGCGACCGAAAACTTTGTTGAAACAAGATAAGTGGATGATGATATAATTATTAGTCATATGATTTCTTTATAATCAGATTTGTTCTTGTATGCAAAAGACTGAAAACTTGCATGATACAGGGGGACATTTTTCTCTTTGCTTTCTAAGATGTACTTTTCTTTAACTTTTGAACACTTGGTGATGTAGGTATTGGTGCATCACTTGCAAGCAAGTTGAGGAGCCTGTCATCTGAAAGCTTTGTTCAACTTTTAAGTGCTATCTTTCTGATTGTAAGGGTATGTGTACTAGACTATGTGTGCCTAACTTTCTTATATTTCTTTTATGGGTTGGAATGGCTGTAATTTTGTTTGTTGATTTTCTAATATACTTCCTGTTCAGAACGAATGACGACGATTAGGGATACAAACAAGTTTTTACCCTTTATGAACAGCTTAGGCTGAGCTTGAAACTGATTTATCTGGATTCTACAATATTCAAAAATGGAACCCCATTATCGAGTTCAAATAATTAATATTGTTGATAGTACTCCATAGTCTATGTATATTAAAGTCATAGACTTAGTTTAAAGTTTGAGTCAAGTAGTTTAATTGTTGAGGATATTAGAGACAATTGTGGTGGTTGCGGTCAAATCTACATATTTATAATCCCTTTTACGCTTTAGCTGTTCATAACTAAACAGATGGGAATATAATAACTGTGATTTTCTTCAAAGTTTGTGTCTACTTTTTATTTTTTATTTTTTTAAAAGCATACATCACTATTTGAGTGTGATGTCATATGATTTATTTTAGTGAATGCAGGCACATCTAGTACGGTCTGCTGAAGTGAAGAAGGCTATTGAGTGGATTATGTGCAACCTTGATGGTCACTATGCATCCGATTCGGTAGCTGCTGCACTTGCAGTTGGTGCTGAGGCTGCAGAAACAGCTCAAGAAAGTGATGGCCAAGGTGGTTTGCTTATGTCATATTCATCTCCGAGAGTTGGTGCAAAGGCCCTTTCTTTCCAAGGAAAAGCAAATGATGCAACAAGTCCTTCTACTACATCTAAGAATTTTAGGTGAAGTCTATTCTCTTGATCATGTTAGTTCTTTGGCATTAGTCTTGTTTCTAACTTGTACTCCTTAAAGTTCTTATGATTAAAAACCTTGTTTTTATGTATTATTTAAGTAGAATACATGATATATGCCCCAAGTTATACAAGTTTAATGATAGTGCTCACCTAGATGGGTCTAGATTTTAGAATACTATCTCTGAATTGTTTGTCCCTCAAAAGTGTTGTCCAATTCCGAAATGGCTGTTTTATTCTGTCCTGTGTTCCTTTTAACTGTTTGGTTTTGATAGTACAAATTTTGAAATGTTCCCAAAGTTATACAGTATTCTGAAACAATGATTCTAAACAGAGCTGATGTGTTACGAGAAAACACAGAAGCTGTTGTTGCAGCATGTGATGCTGCTCAGGGAAGATGGGCAAAGCTACTTGGGGTTCGTGCTCTTCTTCATCCGAAGTTGAGATTACAGGAGTTTTTAAGCATATATAATATCACACAAGAGTTTATAACTGCTACCGAGAAGGTAATACTTTTATTTATTTTTATTCCTTTTCTGTTCCTTTTCGTTGCATCTTCCATTTTTCTTTTTAGTGTGATGATTAGACAATGTGTTATGCATCTCAATTTTGCCCAACATATGCAGGTAGGGGGAAGGCCAGGATTTAGCATTAGAGGAACACTACAGTCACAGGCCAAAGCCTTCCTCGATTTTCAGCATGAATCACGAGTTAGTTCCAACTCTGTTTACGTTTATATAATTTCAGTTTCACCTGTTATGGTACTCTATGATAACTGCTTTGCGTCTTGGTATTTGCAGATGACCAAGATTAAGGCAGTTCTAGACCAAGAAACGTGGGTGGAAGTAGATGTTCCTGATGAATTTCAGGTTATTGTCACTTCATTATTTTGTTCTGAAGAATCGGTAACCGAGAACCTGGATGCTATCCATAGTAGTTCAGAAACGAACTACACTGAGGTGGCCAGCAACAATAGTTCAGATGAGATGGATACAGGACCGTCGATTACAGAAATGCAAATTAAGCGAACTGATTCAACTGAATTATCTACGGATATTACTGGAAAGAGTAAGTCTACATCTGCTGATGGAGCTGGAAAGAATAAGGCTGATGTTACAAACTCTGTGGCTCAGAACAACCACAGCAACACGAAGGAGAGGGGAAAATCAACTTCCCAAACCCTATCGTATAAAGGTGTTGGTTTTCACATGGTAAACTGGTTAGTTTCCTTGTTTAACTCTCTTTTTATCTTTTTCCTTTTCTTAAATCTACTTATCTCATTCCCCTGTGATATCTCTGCCAATACTGTGTTTTTTTTAAAGCTAATGCAGTATTTGGAGTTCCATGCTGTTGTATAAGTCGTTAACTCCACGTTCCTTCAATTTTTCTCTCCAGTGGCCTGATATTGACAAAGATGTTGTCTGAGTACATTGATATGAACAATTTTTTTCCGGTACTCTCCTCAGAAGTTGTTCATCGTATTGTTGAAATTTTAAAATTTTTCAATACAAGAACATGTCAGCTTGTTCTTGGTGCTGGTGCCATGCAGGTAAGTTTCAATAGTAATCAGTTGATATGCCTTTCCAATGTACTTTATGAAGCTGTTATATAGATAGTTGAGTATGGTTATGCAAGATTCCTTATGTTTTTAACTGTTCTTGTATGTACATGAATTTAACAATTAAACTGCTTCTCCGACCTTTTAAGTCTTCAACCCAGCAGTCCTTTTTAACCCAGCAATCATTTTCATTGTTCATATTTTATAGTAAAATACTGCATATCTTTTTTTTTCTTTTTCTTTTTATATATATATATATATATTTTTTTTTTTAATCTTTTGGTTACTTATGATTTATGTACTAACTACTGACCAGATCATATGTGTTCTTGCAGGTATCTGGTCTGAAGTCGATCACTTCTAAACACTTGGCCTTGGCAAGTCAAGCCATCAGTTTCACGTATGCTATTATTCCTGGTAGGTGATTATAACTTAAGAGTATATCCTGAAACTTGGGAGCCTATTCTGATAACATTCATTCACTTTGATGTTTTTGATTTCTGTAATAAGCAATATCTGTACTCCATAGACTATTTGTTATATCTTCATACCAAACGTAATATAGTCTGCTCTTCAGTCACAGTTTGTGTATTTTTCTAAATTTATTTCTGCTTTGAGCATGCATTGTTTGTTTAAATATCCTGACTTTATTCATTTTATTTGCTTCAAGAACTCAGGCAAATTCTTTTTCTGAAAGTACCTGAGACAAGAAAGGCAATGTTGCTATCTGAAATTGATCGAGTTGCTCAGGTTTGTCCTCTTACATCATGAAACAATGTCAACCTGGTTTCACGTTGTTTATTTCAGTTTGTTATTCTTTTACCTGTCATTTTTTCTCCATAGTTTTGGACATCAAGTTAGAAAGCTGTTGTACAATATGAATGTTTCACATGCTTGTATTTGCTGTATACATGTAAGAAGCAGACACTAATTACTTTTCTCTGATCGAAGAAACCTCTAATTTGCTTGATGAAGTTGAAGATAACTCATTAAAGAAAAAAAAAATTGTACCGATTGTATTGTATTCTTTTTTCTTCACTAATAATTTTTTTTTGTTTTGTTCTGTAAGGGAAAGAAAACAATCAAGAGTCGTTGTTTCTTTATTATTGTGCTATGTACTATGTCTGTTTGTGACATTTTCTTTAATGTTTAACATGTCAGCTATTCTTATACAATTTGTTGTTTGTTTACTTAAGGCTTGATTTTCAATTGAAAACAGGATTATAAGGTTCATAGAGATGAAATACATACAAAGCTGGTTCAGATCATGAGAGAAAGGTTATTGGTTCATCTACGTGGGTTGCCTCAAATTGTAGAGAGCTGGAATAGACCAGAAGATGCTGACCCACAGCCTAGTCAGTTTGCTCGATCACTTACCAAGGTAAATGCCATGCTGACCCATCTATAATGAGTATTGGTTTTCGGCAATGTCTTTGTCTTACATGGTTGTTGTGGCCTCACCAACTCATTGCCAGGAAGTTGGATACTTGCAACGTGTTCTAACTCGAACTTTAAATGAGGTTGATGTTCAAGAAATTTTCAGGTTTGTCTCATCTTTAGCATGCAATTGATCGTTGAGATTTTGGATACTTGTAATACCTTTTGCTTTGCCTCTGTATCTAGTAATTTTAAAACAGGACATACATCCATCTCTCTGGATTTTAATCCTAGCTAAAGTATGGAAACAAACTCTTGAAGAGAACACCACAAATTTTGGTGGCCCTTCCGTATTTTTTTTTTGTTCTTTTTCCTTTCCGAGCACTCATTTAGACTATGAGTCTATTTATGCAACTGGTTGTGAAACTCAGACCTACAAACTAATGATTAATATTGTTTCTACTTTTCAGGCAAGTGATTATAATTTTTCATTCACAAATTTCAGAAGCACTTTCACGCTTAGAGATCAGCACGCCACAAGCCAAGGACAGGTAATGCCCATTAAAATTGATCCCTCTGCTTGTGTACTTATTGTCCTGTTTAGTGTAACATGTCTTTTCACTGTCTACCAGGCTCTGTCGTGATGTTAAGCACATTCTTGGATGCATTCGATCTTTGCCTTCTGATAAAATGAGTGAATCTGGTACGCCAAACTGGGGTCAACTAGATGAATTTTTGGTGCAGAGATTTGGGTCAGAAGCTAGTTAAGTGTTGTTGTAAAGTGTAGCAAATCAATTGCTTATTTGGAGATGGCTAATCAGATTTTGAGGATTTCAGAAGCCAATTTCGGTCTATGCATTTCCCTTGTACAATTTCATTGAGGTAAGGGCATATGCTCTCTCTTTCTAGTGTCATGTTATATGCACCAAAGCATGATTAATATCTTGTCAAGCACATCCCTAAAAAAGTTGGCCTTAAACTAATGTAAATGTTTAGCTTTACTTCCTCCATCACACAGTTTCTCTACTTACTGTTTTTTTCTTTTTGGTTTTTCCAGGTTTTGCATTTTTTCTGAGATGTATAAAGTCCTGTAAGAGATCCAAAAAATTGACCAGAACACCAGAACTTTTTTGTATCAGTCACTGACACTTGAATTACAAGTTGTACTTACTAGGCTCAGTGTTTTGTTACCCTGATTGTAATGGGTTAAAGAGATGAAACCAATTGGAAGTTTTGATCGAGTAAAAGGAACTTTCGTTCTGTATCCGCTGTCGAGGCGCTTGAATCACACATCTAACTGTAGTTAATGCATAAATGCTTTGGTCCCCAATATCCTCTATCCTGTATTCCTGTACCTTTCTTTGTTATCAAGTTATTTAAATTGATTGTTATCAAGTTATTCAAATTGATCCTTGAGGTAACAAAACCGATCGGCGTAACCTACCTCCAATTGATCTTCAGAGTCCATAGTGCAAGCTGAGTTGATAAATACTTGAATACCAAGGTAACAAAATGCAACATTCCTTGGAAAAGGATCCCCCAATCTAACAAGACCTCCCGACTGCGGATTAGTTTTTGATCATGGGCAGAGTCCAAAAGGTCCAAGACAGGCAAGACTTGAAGAGTTCCCTTACGAAAAAAAATAAACGCAGGCAGAAAATCATTTCATTCTTAGGGTATAGGGCCAGAGTGTGGAGAACGCAGCGGCAATGGACTTGGAGGCGTTGCCAGAAGGCTGCATAGCCGAAGTGATCGGGATGACGACTCCTGCGGATGCATGCAGGCTGTCGTTGATTTCAAGACACTTCAAGTCGGCGGCGGACTCTGACGCCGTTTGGGACAAGTTGCTTCCGGCTGAGACCAATGAGATCCTACTCCACTTTGAATCTGCAACCGATGCCAAATCCAAGAAGGAGCTTTACTTGACTCTCTCTGATAATCCCATCCTCATCGACTGGAAAATGGTAACTTACTTCTATCCTCTATTTACGTATAAACTGTCCGCCATGCCTAAAATTCAAAGAGTTTGCGACTTATATTATATCTATGATTATGTCATCCCTAGTTAGAAACTTGAAATATGATAGGTTAAAAATTAGAATACGTACGTTTTAGACTTAATTAATTTCCTTGATCAGTTTCTTTAGCAACATAGAGTTTTTACTGTTTCCCACATCGAGCTGTGCATTAATTAATTGATGATAAACCCACTTATATCTTCACTTTAGAGTTGAGATCGATCGATCACGTAGCTGCAGGCATGGTGCGAAGACTAGCTAGTTCAATTTGCAAGTCTTCCTTTTCTTCTCGATCGATCGTTGTTGTCGGTCTTCCTTGGCAGCCTCGAAGCGATGTGAGGCATAGAACATGAGAGTTCGTCAATTGCGCGCCTCTCAAGTTAGCTAGGCAGGAGATACAGATCGATAGGAGCCAGTACGTACGTGGTGCTCGATCATTCCGGTACGTACGTATGCATACTAATATCATTCACAGTCCTACGTACTGGCTAACAGGACAGTCCTCGATCGATCATCATCTAGAAGACAATGATAGATATATATATATATACACACATATATATATAGGCCGGATCAGAGGCCCACATCCGCACCTGATCGATAGTATATAGTATATAGTATATATATACTATATATATATAGTGTGTGTATATATATAATCTATATAGTGTGTGTATATTGTGTCAAAATATTGGTATTCGATTTAACCTAAAAAGTAAACAAGGTTAAAAGTACAATAGCTTTTATGAATGTCTTTATTAAATTTTTTTACTTTTGATATGAGTGTCTCGTTGGTAATTTTACGTATCCATAAAGTTTTACATAATTTGTGTAAAAAGATATGTATATCTAATGTTTAGAGATATGTTAATAAAATTTCTCTTATCTTAGGGTAGTGATTTATGGAAGAAAAAAAAAGGAAAATAAATAAACGACTGATTGAAACTTCAACACATGTTTGTTGTCTTTTTAGTTTTGATTTGTCATAGCAAATTAGTAATGTTCTGCTACACACATATACATATATACTAATTATTAGCTTGATGATTGTCTATTTTTTCTGTTAGATGTGAACGTGAGCTTACAGATGTCATTGTGAAGAGTGTGTGGGAGAAATTACGTCCTACAATCACATTGTCTCATTCTGAAGAAAAGTTAGTCGGAATGGATTTTAGACTTGGGCAAATGGGTTTGCTTTTAGCTATTGAGGAAAAGGATGTTCGATTCATAGGTATATGGGGTATGGGTGGAGTGGGTAAGACCACCCTTGCTAAGCTAGTGTACGAGAACATTTTCCATCATTTTGAAGTGACTGAGTTTCTTGTTGATGTCAGTAAGTCTCACGGTCAACTAGTGAATCTTCAGAAACAGGTTCTTTTCCCAGTCTTGAAGGAAAATGTTTCGCAAGTTTGGGATGAGTATAAAGGAACCCTTTTGTTTAGGAAATGCATGTCTAATAAAAAGGTTCTTCTTGTTGTTGATGATGTTGATTGCTGTGACATCCTCAAAAAATTGGCCGGACATAAATCTTGGTTTGGTGAGGGAGCAGAATCATTGTTACAACTAGAGATGAACGTGTGCTCATTAAGAATGACATAGAAATATCAGTTAAGCTATCAGGGTTAAATGAATGTGAAGCTCTTGAGCTATTTTGTCAGAGTGTCTTCAAAAAAGATCTGTCTGAGGAAGGATTTTCAGAACTGTCCAAGTGTTTCATAGATTATGTGGAAGGGTTTCCCTTAGCTATTAAAATCGTTGGAAGCTCTTTGTACAATAGAGATCTAGAGACATGGGAAAGTGATTGGGACAGACTAAAGAAAGGCTCTGATGCAAATGTTTTTAATTCACTCAAAATAAGTTATGATGCACTAGACTACATGGAGAAAAACATTTTTTTGGATGTTGCATTCTTCCACAATAGGGCTGGACTTTCAATTTTGAAGGTATCCACAATGGAGGAATACCAATGCTGATGGCTAGTGAAGGACTTGGGCATGAGAGACTTGTCCATGTGGACAATAAAAGTAGACCTCTCCGCCATAGCAACATTTACATGCAAAGCTACTAGAAAAAGTGAAAGAACAACATAGGAAATGCAAGGAAGAAGAACCCCAGAGTAATACCCCATGTTTCTTTTTCAACCAGAGCCTTTACTTAGCTAGGTTTCATGAAAGCTTCATTTGGTAGCTATATAGATATATGGCCCTGAATATGACTATAATACTGTAACATACAAGCCTAAGAAGTAGTCAGAAGCCGGCATCTATGTAATTAGTATCATAAACGTAGTAAACAAGAAAATTAGACTATACAGTTTGGTCCCATCATGATATAGTCAATACCTATTTTCTAAGACAAATAGTAATGAATTGAACTATCGACTTTCTTCTTGGATTATACTGCAAACTAATAACTAGATCTCGCAGCAACCTTATTTTATTTGCTCACTGATTTTATCATTGCAGATAATGCTTCTACCCAGTTACTAAGGCAATTAAAACCCTCTGCTTAGTAATTTGTGGACTGTTTATACCAGATTGACAGATAGTTTTTCACATTTCAATCTTTCTGAAGTACATATGCGAGTTTTCTTAATGTTAAAGCTTGAAAAGTACAATGTCCTGGCACTTGTGCTAAATTTGTTATCTGTCAAATGATTCATGAAAATTTTCTCTAAATTTATTATATGTCACACTGGTTCAGTTTATGATGGTTTTAGCTGCAGGATTCGTTTGTACAAGCCAAACTGAAAAATTGGTTTACCTTGATGTTTGGCTCTTCTGTCTTCACCATCCTATCGATGTTCATTTTCTCTCATGCAAGTATAGTCAGAACTCAGAAGGCATAAGAAGATGTAAAATGTGCAAATATATTTGTTGATTCGAGGAATGTTTTGAAGATGGGTATTATGTTCGATAAATTGATACAGTTATTGAAGGAATTCAACCTTTGAATTTTTTGCTGCAGGATGGTGAGAAATATGCTCCAGAATTGGTATGTCTTGAAACATCTGCAAAAACTGTGCATATGTCAAGGAGCTCCATAAAATTTTAATTTGCATAAATTAAACTCTCTTTTCTAGCTCCACATATACTGTTTAGTTTTATCTTATTTGAAATATTCCATTGTCAAGGTTTACAAAACGTTTATTACCTTAAACTCAAACAAGATCAGGTGACACTACAATGGGGCTCCTCACTTTGTATTTTCCATTTTCTTCAACCCAAACAAGTTCACCAAAAGAAACCTTGTTCTGTTTGTCCCCCTTGTACTTTATAGTAACAGTGTAACTTTGCTTTTCGTATATATTTGCAAAGTTCAATATCTCTGGTGACACTATTACCGTAGAACCCTTTGGAGCTGTTACAAAAACCTTATACTTAGCGGCACCATCTCCCACATTTGTTACTGTCCTCTGAAACTTTTGAACCCTTAATTTCTTTGCATGATGTTGACCATACAAAGCGATGAACGATGGATAGTTCAGATCAGAAGACGCCTTGGAACAACCATACTCATGTGATCTAGTAATGGCTAAGATTTGCTTCCGGGTAAAGTTGGTGGAGCACAAGAGGTTGACATAGTCTTGTATGGTTGCATCATATATCAAACCGGGTTCAAGTGCTCTATTAGGATCAATCTGGCCTGCTCCCATAGCTAGAGGTGAAGCAAAGTTGAAATTGTCACCATTGTCACGAATCGGATTCTGAGTGTTGTCTAATGGATTTGCCGTGGTGACCAAAGCAGACCTAATGGCAGCTGCACTCCATTCTGGGTGTGCTCCTTTCAATAGAGCAACGACGCCTGAAGCATGAGGGCAAGCCATGGATGTTCCGGATATCATATTAAATTCACTTGGTAACATCACATTTCCACCAATTTCGCCAGCTGCTACATTCGGAGGCCAAGCAGCCAAAACTAATGACCCCGGTGCCATTATGTCCGGCTTCAAGATACCCGGATAACTTGATGAAGGACCTCTTGAAGTGTAAAATGCAGCAGCCGGTGCAGGCTTTGTCCCAACAAATGTTTGTTGGAAAGTTATGCTGACAGTAGCGTCTGCTCTTTTTGCATATTTGATAAGAGCTGGTGCATCATCTGGACTTACCACAACACTAGGAGTTCTAACATATCCTAACTCAAGAATCCTAGGATCGTCTGTAATAAAGACAGCTCCAAGCACCTCTGCAGCAACAAGATGAGACATTTGACCACTGATATCTGAAATGTCATCACATATGAGGACTGCACTGGGGCCAGCATACAATAGTTCTGTGTCGTTGCAAGACGATAATGTCTTGTTGTAAATCAGTGGAAGCTTTTCTATAAGGGCATTTGCCGGGAACAAGGTAAATCCAGGAATGGTTAAACCATTACCAAGACTCAATGATCCACCAAATGAGCGGTCTATGGTGCCTGCTGCAACAGTTAAGGCCCAAGGGATGCCATTGTGCAGCTTCCCAAGGCCTGATGTTCCTTCATTTCCGGCTGAAGATGAGACCACCACATTCCTCTCCATGGCTGCAAAGGATGCTATTGCCACAGGATCCTCGTACAATGGCGTGGCATCAAAGCCTAGGGAGATTGAGATAACATCCACACCATCAGCAATGGCTTGGTCCATGCCTGCTAGAACATCAGAGGCATATCTACCCTCGTCCCAAAGGACCTTGTACATGGCAACCCTGGAATGCGGTGCTACACCTCTAGCTGTTCCTTTAGCATAACCAAAATATGATGCCCCATCAACAAAGTTCCCTGCAGCTGTTGATGATGTATGAGTCCCATGGCCTTGAGAGTCTCTAGCAGAGTTCATGCTAAGTGTGACACCAGGATTTGCAGCCCTTACACCCTTGTTAAAGGATCTTGCTCCTATCAATTTGTTGTTACACAGAGAGGTATTGAACTCTTGTCCAACCTCACATTTGCCTTTCCATTTAGCTGGAATGTTCTTGGTCAGACCATCATCTCTGAAGCTATCGCTCTCCGGCCAGATCCCAGTATCAATGACACCAACAATGATGTCTTCACCATAATTCGAAGCAGGTAACAAACCAGTGGAAGGGTTGAGGGAGAGGAAAGTAGTGGTATGAGTTGTGTCAACTGTGACAGTTTTGTCCTTGTAAGCCGAAACAAAAGCTGGAGACTTTCCTATAGTCTCCAATTCATCTGTGGACAGAACTGCTGAGAAACCATGAAAGGCATTATCATAGGTGTACAGAAGGGATGGTGCGAGTCTGTGGGGATCTGACGAGGTGTGAAAATCAGTTTTGAAGGAATCAACAATGGAGGAGTACCAATGATGATGGCTAGTGAAGGATTTGGGCATCAGAGACATATCCATGTGGACAATATAAGTGGATCTCTCTGCCAAAGCCATGTTGACATGGAGAGTTAACAGACAACATGCAAGAATAGAGAAAATGCAAGGAAGTGGAACCCCATTGTTAGTCCTCATTGCTTCTTTAATTAGCAACCAGAGCTTTACTTGGGTTTCATGATAGGCTTCTATTATCTGCTATATAAACATCTGAATGTGAGTGACCTTATTAAGGAAATGACGATGAATTTTTAAAACATATAAGAAGCCAAGAACAGAGGCCGGCATCAGTGTAAACATTGGTATCATCAACTTGGCCAAAACAAGAAAGGCAATATAGCTAGCTAGCAAGTCAGTCACTGTTAACTAAATGATTGATTACTTAAGCCAAGTACTTAATTGAGATGAAAGGCAATACTTGTCATGAACAAGACCAAGTAATCCATTAAAAATGTTCCTTGCAAAATCGATGAGCTGCCAAATGAGTGTCAAAACAAGAGGTATGAGCCAAATGCTATATTACTAATTAACATCATCTTTCTATTATGTGCATTGATCCTAGAGAATGAATAGTTCAAACAAAGGAATATTTTGGTACAAGGATTTTGGATATTCCAGCAATTCCTGAAGTTGCAGGCACTGAAGTATCAAAGAGTTGAACACAAAAAACGAACACTAACCACCTTGGCCAGTTTTTCAATTCAGACATGGCCGTTGGCCAATTTTGTAGTACTCCAAACAATATCGAAGTGGTACTCCCCATCGATGAATTGATCTACATCCTAATCTATGTTTTGCAAATGCTCAAGCTTAAGAACGGATCAATAAGCTGGAAATTTCTACTAACAGATATATGTTTCCATTATTGGCTCAAGGCTTGAGAATCTACCATGAGCTCGAGCCTTCAATTCCTTTTTTACTTGATCAAGAGAGCTGGCAATAAATTCATCTCCTGGAAACTCCTTGCTCAAGGCAGAATAGTCCTTTAAAGAATCCTTCCATCTCCTAAGCTGGTCCAGTAAAACGTGGTGGCATGTTAATTAATTGATCAAGCAAAAAGAAACCTAAAGAAAAGAGGAAATGTGTGCTTTATAAGAACCATACCCTAGCATATGAGTGAGCACGCCATAGAAGAGCTTTGTGGAAATTAGGTCGTTCTCTTAAAGCTGCATTGCAATCGTCAATGGCCATTTTCCACTGTCCAAGCTTAGACCTGCAAGCAGCTCGATCACAGAGTAAGACATTGTTTGTAGGAACATACTGCAGACCCTGGCCAAACATTGTGCATGCCTCCAAGTATTTTTTATCCTTGTAATAGTCATTTCCACATTTCCTGGCTTCTGCAGCACCCCTAGCTTTCTTCAGCCACTTTAGAGACTTCCGGGTTGAATCCATGTCCACAGCTTTTTCTGCAGACTTAACTCCCTTCTCAAATCTGATACACAATTAAAACTTTAGCGCCATTGTAATCTCTAGGGATGAGATGACATAACCAAGTGGAATATCCTACGTACATAAAGCAATTAATCAGGAAACATTTGATAAATTCATTTTCGGTGCTTTTGAATGATTAAGATTCATGAATTAGCACATTATGTATTTGAATTAGGTCGCTCAGCATTTTCTGTATTTCTAGCTTCTATCACAATCTTTAGGGCTAATTTCATTTTACTTCAACAGTGATTGCTTTTCTCAAGATTACTTTCATGTCATAACATCCTAGTTTTTCAACATTTTCAGAACATACTACTGTTACAGTAGTGAACAACAACTTCGTACTAAGTCAATTTAATAGGCTATTAATTCAAGAAGCTCGGGTTACAAAAGTGTAAGGAAAATGTTCAAGCGATCAAAGTGACGGAGGTCTGATAAGAATGCAATGCCTTTAAAGGAGAAGGAAAAAGGGTAAACTGGAAAATAACCCCAGAACAGGGGTGGGATGTAATTGGCCATATATTATGTGACAATCTACAATTTAGAGTCCTATATTAAATAAGAACCTTAATCTAATAAAGAAAATGCAATTGCATACCTTCCGAGATACAAATGGAGTTTGGTTTCAATGATCAGCAAGCATGCTGTACCCTTGCGAGGTTTTGTGAATCTACTTTCTTCCGAATGGCTTGCAGCATTTACAAGTTCAAAAGCTTCCTCTACCCTTTGAAGCTTAAATAGAGCCTCAGCTTTCAAAGCAACCTACTGCCACAAGAAAGCATAGAATATAATCATATGATGTAAACCAAGTTACATGTTTCAAGCCAAAAAAAACTTGAGTATTTTCAAATCACCTGGTTTGATGCATCTACTCCAGCTTCAATACATAAAGTGCTTTCTCTCAAAACGCCACCCCAGTCTTTAACCTTCCTGGCCTTGTTAGTATTTACATAATGAGCTTCAATACGTGATAGACGCTGCATAGTTTCTGAGCCAATATTCTTCTCAGATAACACGAAATGCCATCTTGCATCATCAACTTGACCAAACCTGCATAAAAGGCCAAATCTTATAACAAATCTGTGATAAGAAGTAAGGAATTAATTTCAAAAATTTACAATCATAAAGAATACCTAGTAAAAAGAGTTCCAAGCCTATAATGGGCACGAGAGCATGATGGATCACATTTGATTGCCTTTAGGCACTCTTCCACAGCTTCAGTGAATCTACCAAGGCTGATCAATGCTGTAGCCTTATTGGTATGGTAAATAGCATTTTGAGGGCACAACGCAATGGCCTTATCATACAAGGGTACTGCCTCCTTAAAGTATCCCTTTCTATATTTCAAATTGGCCATATTGTTGATCTCTTCCACACTTCCAGGGTTTTGAAGTTGTGTTATGCTATTAAACCCCTTAATGATGTTTCCATGGCCATAATAATGACCTGCGCTAGAACTTAAACCATGCTTCACAGCTTGATTTGCATCAGATGACCTGTTCGGGACTAAATTATTTCGAGGCGTTTCATAACAGTTACCTTGTGAAAAACTTCTCCGGTGACAAAACTTGTTCTTGGTGACCGAATCTCTGTCAGCTTGACTTGCCAGGTTTACAGCTTCGGTTGCACCAGATGACCTCCCTGGGATCAAAATATTTCGAGGGGGTTTATGTATGTTCCCCCCTTGTGATAAACTTCTTCTGTGACCAAACTCCTCAGTGACCAGAGTTCCGTCACTTGGGGATTTAGAACACCACCTAATTGTATTTGAATAAGAAGGACAAGACTGAAACTCATCAGAAACATTTTCCTGAGGATCGGGACGCATATGCTCATCAGGACCTGCTATGTCCTTTTTCTTTCCAAAAGAGACATAAAGACCACAGGAGCCTAAACCCATTATCTAGTTACAAACACACTAGATCACAAGAACTCGTTAGTCTGAGAAACAAATCAAATTACGGAAGAAGTAGGATAATGAGGCATATAGCTCGAGGTGTATTTATATATACATAAACATAGCAAGGCAATGGAGATGCAACAAAGAACTTACAGAAAAATGTGGACTTACCTTCAAGGAAATAGCCACAGATTGAAGAGTTTGACCATGATCGAGTTGAAATTGGAAATTTGAAATTTGATGATCTAGCAATTGGAGCCTGATCCATTTGACAGCCCCCCTATGACATACCAAAAAAATCAAATTCTGCTGTAATCAAGTATTAATCCATGATTAATTCATTCCCCATTAAATCTTTTCCAAGATTATTTTTCTCTTTTTGCGTTCACACAGTGCAGTGATACTTGATTCGCTCCTAAAATCATTTATTTTGATTACAGCTGCCATTTCAAACAGTCAATCAAAACCCTAAATATATGTATTTTATCCACTATTCTTGATACAGCCCCCTTCCATTGAGGGATCCCTATTTTTGGCCACTTTCTAGGGATAGGGCATTACACCACTTCCCAATTGAATTTTTACATCTCCACCGTTCATATCTTAGGTCTATATGAGTAGATCACCTTTACAAAATTTCATATGATTTGGTAATCGTTAAGGCTTTCAAAAGTTTGATTTAGTTTTAATGATCTTGAGCGGTCCAGCTTATGTCAAACTAAAACCGTTGAAGGTCATTAAAACTAAATTGAACTTTTGAAAGCCTTAACGATCACCAAATCATATGAAATTTTGTATAGGTGATCTACTCATATAGACCTAAGATATGAACGGTGGAGATGTAAAATTATAATCGGGAAGTTGGTGTAATGTCATATCCCTATAAATGGCTTAAAATAGGGATCCCTCATTGGAAGGGCTGTAATTCTTGATATACTACCTACCATACAGAGAAAATTAGAAAAGGAAACAAAATTATAGGTGGAGATCAAGCTAGAAACAGATATTCCCCTAATACTGATTCTGAACCAAAATAGTTATGCCATTTCCAAAGAACAATCAAACATGCATGCACGATGGATCAGGGATCTATCTGGTTTTTGTTCCATATATAAAACAAGGATAACAAGGAGAAGTACTGCTAGGCTAGTCTGCAGCTTGAACTAATTCTGACAGGTTGCAAAGTTACTTGTTCCTCCAAATCAAGAACATACATTGCCACCACCCAGTTGATCAGTAAACGCGTCGATGGCATCGCCATCCTCCATCGCAAAATGTTCCGGAGTATCACTCTCCTGCACCCTATCTCCGTCAAAGTGAAAGCGTACTGTTTCGAAGATCAGACCCTGTGCGTCTACAGTAATCTCGTAAAACATGTGTGAGAGGCATACTAGGACTGGTCATGTAGGATATGTGAGGATGTTGTTGACTCTGCACTCGGAGAAGAATAGTAGGATCTTCTTCTTTCGGAGGAGAAACCTGACTAGGGTTTCCTGTGCCAGTGTGGGAATGTGATAGACTTCATCGTCCGTTCTCGCTTCTTCTTTTGGGTCAGTAGCACTCATTCTCCTGCAACCCTGATGTTGGAGTTGTGTGGTGGAATGTGGATTTATATACTAGACTAATCACAATGATAACGAATACGTGTGAGAAGATGAGAAGTGCAATCAACTGCAATGTATTTTCAACTTTCAGTCTTCCAAGGTTTCTTCTATTTTGAGGTCGATGAAATTTAATTTCCATTGAATATATTAACTACGATTTCATGCGTTCATAAATAATTGTTTATAGAACAAAAGTTGTAGTGTTGCATCAGTCTTGCAAGTAGATAAGGGAATCCCAAGAGGCTGAAGATCAATCTCGCTGTTTTGGAGGGGATGAGGATCAAGTCAGTCTCCATCTCCAAATAACATTTCATCAAAGTTAGAGATGCTGCTACCTTCGGTCAATCTTAATCTTGAACAAGAGTAGAGGATCTTCAGACATCTCTTATATGTTAACAAAGAACAGCATGTCAACATATGGCAATCAACACTGGTGCTCAAACTCTAACCGCGACGAAAGCTACGCCTCATCTTGTATGTTAACAGTGATGGATAGTGCTCCTCCTGTGCTTGAGATGATAGATTGAGGCATTATGCTTTTCGATTTCCACTGCCAATACCCTAAACTTCCTCAGTTCCTAATCAAACCTGTTACTAATGCTCCTACTTCTAACAACCCATCTCCACCCAGTCAGGGATAAAGGAACCCAGTAACCAGTGCCAACAGAAACTTCCATGGCCAACGTGCAATTGGACCAGAGCGCCTTAGCTGCTTGGAATCACCGTGTGTTGACTATTCGCTTACCCTGGGAGCAAGAGAAATCTTCATAGGATGACCAAGTAATGTAGCAGTAGGAGCACAGCACCATGCACCGAACATGAGCCACACATTTCTTGCAGAAAATGATGCTGAACCACTCGCAGATTTGCAGCTTGTTCTTGGCTTTGGCAAGCCAGACTTTGAATGATTAGGCGAGTCCCCTGTTTCCTTGCTTGGGTTTCACTGCTTGTCATTGGATCATTATCATATGTAGGAACGCATATTCCTAATTTCCTATACTCTACCTACCTTCCAATGTCCAATGCAAAATCTGATTACTAAATGTCCAACAATTGCAGGGGGGGGGGGGGGGGGGGAATGAGAATCCCTATCTAAACTTAATAAGATTGTTCTCTTTTTCTACAGTCCAACCAATACCTTTGGAATCATGCCGAGAGAAGAGGATCTTTAACATAGTCTAAAATTTTATCTTTAATTGAAGTTATTACCCCTTCTATTTAGCAGGCATGCATCAATTATCAATACTGACATTTTACCAATTATTAACTTCTAAATCTTAAGAAATTTGATCATTACCAAAACAACCCAAATAATAATAGAAAATAACATTGCGAGTTCTTGTCTGAGCACACAACATGATACATGAAACGACAACTACATGAAGTATCAATGAATCATACAGTGTCACTAAGCATTCAACAAAACTCAGAGAAGTATATGAAATGTAAATCCAAAACAAAAGAAATATCACAAATCAGAAGAGACCCTCAAGGCTAGCTATTCGGCAAGCATGGAGAATTTTGGTTCTCCTACTTCAATAAACTAAAATTTTGAGAGCATTGGTGCTTGTGCTCTGATATGTCAACTTAGGAGCGATTAATGGTACTCCTACTTGTTTTACACTGTCCAACTAATTCCATAGTGTAACCACGACAAAAGATTGCAAACCTAGTCTAGAAAGCTTAGGGTTAATTACAGTTAGTTTCCTACTACTGACAAGAGATCGTTTCTTCCAGCTATAGAACTAAACTTTTTCCTTCTAGCATGCATGTTATGTTGACATTATAACAAACTAATCCATTGTTATCTTTAAACTTGTAAATGCAAACCATTGTTATATTCATCATTACGAACCAAAATGTAGGGAAAAAATGAATCACATTGAACTCTGGCCTGGCAACACAATATGGTATATGGATTGATATTCATCTAGTAGTATCACTAAGCATTCAAGAACAAGCCAATTGGAAGCACATGACTATCATAAAAAAAAGTGCAAAATTCAGCAAAGGAAGAGGTTCTATCCTACCTCTGAACTCTCAGGATTCAGCACTGACCCTCAAGCTGTATCTTCTAACTTGCGTAAAGGATCTCCGGTCTCCTCCTCCTATACGTCAACATAGATTGATCAAAGTTCCTCCTCCTCTTATACGTAAACATAAACCGAGCATCAACACTTCCTCTCCTCTTATACGTCAACAGAGGGCACTCAACATTTCTCAAACTCTTACAAATGCTTCTCCTCTTGTATGTCAACACAGCGTGATAAATGAGCCTCCTCCTGTACTTGAAATAGTAAGGATCAAGCTTGGCATCGCCATTTTCGCCTTTCGGCCTTGCGACACAATTGCAGTCCACTTTAGAACACGGCGGCCACTCCGATTCGACGCCATTCGAGCAGCTCCCCTGTCCTTCCTTCAACTGCTCATCATCATCATCATCCACATTCTCCTCTGCTTCTTCTTCTTCTTCAACAACATCGAGCCGCAAACACCTCACCTCCTCTGTAGATGAATAATCACACACCGCAACCGAATCACATTTCCTCTCATCATCCAAAACCCTAGCTCTCCCAACCCCCAAATCCGACCGATTCTTCCTCCCGGCGCCGCCGTTACTGTTCCTGCTCCTCCTCCACCTCGCCAGCGACTCCGAAACCCAGCAATCTCCGCAGACGGGGACCTCCTCGGCGGCGGCCACCGACGACGAGCCGGACCACAACGTGGAGCTCCGATACTCGGAATCGCAATCCCGATGGACTCGGCGCTTGCACTGGCGGCAGGAGAAGCAGTCGCCGGAGGAGGAGTGGCGGAAGCAGTAGGAGCAGAGTTCGGTGGATTCCACGCGCGAGAGGCATTTCTTGCAGAGGAGGACGATTCGCCATTCGCTGTAGAGAAGGTGGAGCTTGTTGGACTTGGATTTGGCGAGGTCGACTCTGAGGTGGCAGCAATGGCACTCTGTCAGGTTCGGCAAGTCTCGAGTCTTCTTCTTCGTCATCGGAAAATCTGAAAGCTTCCGATGTATTTAATCGCTTTTGATTTTGGGAATTTGTTAATGACGGCCGATTTAGGGCTCCAATGTATTTAATCGGTTCCGCAACACGACGTCGTTTAAGACCGCGCCCCGCGGAGGAAATGTCTCCGTACTTAGATTCTAAGTACGAAAGTATAATTGCATCGTTAATGTGAAAGTTTTTAAATATATATATATATAATATATACGAAAAGAATGTGAAGCTGACGTCCGTATTCGGTTTAAAGTGTGGACGTCCGTCCGTTCTCTCTCGTCCGGTGCCGGCGCCGGTGACGGCACGCCTTCACCTCATAAGACTCCAGCAGCGTCCTCGAACACTTTCCTTCCCCGACGAGTAAGTTTTTTTTTTTCAGTTTTCCGACGAGATCGACTTTGTTTGAAGTTTTGGGTGATCTCGCTGAAAATTGGAAAAGAACAGACTCGCCGGGGAAGAAAAGTGGTCGAGGACGCTGTGGGGTGAAGGCGCGCCTTCTCCGGCGACGGAGGGTGGAGAACGAACGGACGTCCGCACTTTAAGCCGAGTGCGGACGTCCGCTCTACATCCGGCCTCTATATATATATGAAGATCCAATGAAGACTAGAGACCATATATTTATTCCTTTCATTTTCATTTTTGATTCGATCAAATTAAACGCTTATAATAAGAGTACCTCTAATGTGACGTAGATGACCGGATTAAAATATTGCATATTAGTTACTCGGTGCACCTTGTGCGTACAAGAATTTTCGAAAAAAAAATGAATTACAAAGGGAGACAAACTTTAGAGCTTTTTTGGTCTAAAACTATGAGCAATTGAAATGTTTTGATTGAGATTTGAGATCAGTCAGTTAACCTAGTTGGTTTTTGTCTTCTCTTTATTTCCCAGATTTCCTTTATCCTTTCTGTTTCGTGCCTGTACACTAATTCATTCATGGCAACTGAATATAATGATATCTTAACAACCCAGAATCCCCAATTGAAACACCATCTTTTGTTAACTGGATTGATATTGAGTCGTAGAAAATACAACTCAATAGTGAAAAGAATTAATTAATGAATTGGTAAAGGAAGCTGAACCAATAGGGTAGGGTACTCGAAACATATTGTAGTATTATAGAACTGTTGTGATGAAGCAATTAGCAACGTACAAGAAAACTACTTGGATGACAACAGTGAAAACAAGAACTCACAGGAGCACAACCTTCCACAAAAGCACCATCTATTTTGATGTAATATTAGCAAAACTGAACAAACAGTCTTGCATCAGTTGATTGAGCATCTGAGTCGCATTCTGAATCATGAATCATCCAATAATGTCACAAAGTGCAACAGTTTCTTAATACTTGCCTTAATTTTGGAAACACCAGCAGATATCGATATAGATGCACCAAAGGATATCTCTATTGACTGATGTAGTCGGTAGTCGGTAAACTACCTCCATTGCCCATAAACCAGTCATGAAACTTGGGGGGACTAGGACCGGGTCCGTGTTGGGGACACATGACTGGTCTATGGGCATTTTGTATATTAAGTCCCCACTCAAGAAGTGTCTTGAACGAGAACTTGAGGGGACTTGTAGTCGGTAGTCGGTAAACTACCTCCACTGCCCATAGACCAGTCATGAAACTTGTAGACCAATGTCCAGGCTACCTCGCCATGGTAAAAGATCGTCAATGCGACATCGGGAAGATGCTTCTCCAAGTTCCACAAGAAGGCACCATGAGAGTATAAATATGTACAGTGTCCCACATCGGAAATGTAATGTAAGAGGGAACCTTCCTATCTATAAAAGGAAGGCTCCCCCTCTAGATAGCTAATCTGATCGGAATCGGGAAACATAAGGATCTGGATACCGGAAAGATAGTATTCCACCGGGATGGATACCATTGTAACCCTAGAGAATGATACTTGATTCTAAATGGACGTAGCCATGTCTCCCGAGGCATGGTGAACCACTATACGTCCGTGTTGTTCATTGTTCATACTGTTCATATCCCACCATTAGCTTCGGCATATCCCGTCCGGGATTATGCGGAAACAACTGAAAAAACCAAGAGACGCCTATGCATGGACAAATGGACAATAATAAGAGAAGTGATCTAATAAGAGATACACATTATAGATCATGTAACAAAATCATATAGCACTTCAGATACACATATAACACCTTATGCTTAGGTTAAAAAGCCAGAAAACACAAAGATGGTGCCACTATGTGCACATGGCATATAGACCGAACTGTGCCGAAAGGACTGAATCCTTATTTCCCATTTAGAGAAACTACTAAATTAAAACATACATTAATATTACAAACATCCAACTGACTCTATTGCATCTTAGAGCAATGATAGGAAAGTCAGTCAGAAACAAGGGAGGCTAAAAAATAAAAGGAGATCTAACGAGCTAATTAAGGTCATATTGGCAAGGTGCATTTCTTTTGAGAATGTCCTAACATATGGCACCGACCACATTGAACAACTCTCTTTGGACGCTTGAAGTTCTCTACACGAAGAATCTTCTTTTTCGGTCTGCCAGGGGGACGCCTGGTCTTGGGCGGACGAATCATGATATCAACTTTTGCACTCCCACCCTCTGTCCCTTCAGTGGGTTCATTCCATAAGCTCTTATCTGGAATAGGATGAATCATCTGTAAATAGGTATCTCTGTAACTTGCTATTGTGAAGCAAGGCTCAGCAAATAAAGCGACAGTGTGTCCACAGGAAATAAGTGCAGCAGCAGCATGCGCACAAGGTAAACCATATATATGCCAACGACGACAGGAGCACACTCGAGTTCTTATATCCACAATATTTGTCCGTTCAGTAGATACAATTTCAAATTCAACTTCATTTGCACGAAGCACTTGATAGCAGCGAGCATCAGCAACTGCCTCTAGAACACGCTTCTCAGCAGAAGGTACTAGATTTGATGTCAACCTCATGCCCATTTCCCTACGCTCATTAAACCACAATGACAACTGATGACGAATATGCTCCATCATTTGCACAATAGGGAGCTCATGGCATTCAAGGGCCCAATTATACAGCAGCTCTGTAACCCCGAGGGTAAAATGACCATATCGCACACCTTCAAAGTATGCTACAGCCCAAAGCTGAGGAGGGAAGTGTTGAAACCATGGTATTACGTCTTGCGAGATATCCATCATCTCTGCAATCTTGCTCTCAAATTCAACTGCAGTGAGAGCATAAACAGCATTCCAAAAGATATTCACCAACTTTGTGTTCTTAAATGTATCACGAAAATTTTCGCTTACATAGCGCAGACAAAAACCATGAAAGGCATTTGGGAAATGAGTTTCCACGGCTTCCACAATGCCCCTTTGTCTTTCAGAGAGTATAGTAAGTCTAGGCATGTTGTCAGTGTTTACTCCAAGAAGCTTCCGTAACTCTGACATAAACCACATCCAATTCTCATCACTTTCAACATCAACAATAGCTATTGCCAGTGGAAATAATGCATCATCAGCATCAACAGATGCAGCACAGAGCAATGTACCCAGGTATTTGCCCTTAAGATGTGCTTTGTCAAGTTCTAAAAGTGGTCGACAAGCATGTATAAACCCATAAATTGATGCACGGTAGGAAACAAAGAGCCGCTGGAAGCAATTGTCTTGTCCAGAGGTAAAAACTGAAGCAATGCTTCCTGGATTGTTTTTCCTTATTTGGTCACAGTATGCAGGAAGAAGGCGATACCCTTCTTCAAGAGTTCCATGAAGTGCTGCCATGCTACGCTCCTTGCCACGCCATGCTTGCATGTAAGAAACAGCAACCCCATGCTGATCACGGATATCTTGCAGGATCTCTTTTGGTTTATACCGTGGATTATCCCGAACTCGAGCTTCCACGGACCTAGCAACCCAACCTACTGATGCTTGCTGATGATGAAGGTGGCGGACTCCTTCACATGTATGCTCACCCTGCAGGGTTCTTATTGTAAAGGTGGGAACCCCAGGACATTTTGCTACATGGACACGCCATGGACAGCCTTCTTTGGAGCACTTGGCTATAAACCGGCTTCGATCTGATTTGACGATACGAAGATCAAAATGCATTGCAATAGCAACATCCTTCAATGCTCTTCGGCAAGTTTCAACATCAGGAAATTCTTGCCCAATAGCTAATGCACATTCCGTCAAGGTGAGAGAATCATCGGGCACAGGAACTAAAGCATGATCTTCCATGTAGATATCAGCAGAAAGAGCAGAAGTATCACAGGATTCTAGCCCCTCATCCTGACACACACTAAAACTTGTATCCAGGGTTGTGTTGTAAACACTGCACGACATGACACCTCCTGTTAGAAAGAGATACAGCAATGAGAAGATAGAACAACAAGGGAATAGCATTTCTCTGTGTACACATGCATATGATGATGCGCACATGAATAACAAAAAAAGAGAAAAGAAGAAAAAGGAGAACAGACAAAAAACCATACCAGTACTATCTAATAACTAGCTACAGGGGAAGGGTACTTCTGTTGATTCAATTAACATTTGCAATTCACAGTGTATACTCTTCCTTAGATGATGAATGAATGATATCTTCCGAGGATTAACCTCACCTGTAACACAACAGAAAAAACCCAATCAGCAGTTTACATGGACTTTAAGCGAAAAATCAATAGTTTCAAGACAGAAAAACAACTCACTCCTTGTGTTAGATTTCACTTATAACACTTGAAAAACTTTACTTTAACATTTCACTTATAACACTTGATAAACTTTAACATTTCTAAGATACAAAACACCTCACTCCTCAGCCATATATACGGCAAACAATGCAACTGCTCACCCATCATCCTAATATCGAAAGATTTTGCAGAATTCGAACAATTTGACTTTAAGACAGTCTTCTAGGAACTCCAAGAGCTATCACTTTTAATCTATCGCCCACTGAACACATACAATGTAGATCAAATGGCACTAGAAGTAAGACCAGACTCGACTGCATAAAAGGCAGAGTTAAGACACAAAGACCTTATTCCTTCCTCAAACAGCAGCGTCAAATTCCTAAGTCACAATGCAGTTACTCACCCATCATCCTAGGCAGACTAACCAGAAGCCGAAGAATATGACTTAAACATGTCTTCTAGGTACACAAACAGTAATCACTTCTCATTGATCACAAATCAAACACAATGTAGGTCAAATGGCACTAGAACTAAGACCAGACTCGACTGCGAAACAGCCAAAGCTCACAGAAAACTAAACATGACCATTTGAGTCAGTGAACTAAATTCACCCAGAACCCAATGCTCCATAACGATTCCCAACCTCAACTCCCAAACCCGGAACCTCAAAAACCCAAGAATTTCAAACCATAGCATCTGACATTTTGCATTGAACCAACAATTGGGTTTCTCAGAACGGATCTGAGAGAGTAAACCCAGAGATCCCAACGCCCCCAGAGAGCATAAAAATCAGGACTTTAATGGGTTCTTCTCATTTTCAATTGAAAAGACGATTCCTTTGAGATTAGCATCAAAAGAAAAATCAACAAGTTTTGTGCTTTGATTTTCATTCAACTTAGTGTTTCACATTTTGGTGGAGACAAAACTAAAGTAAAGATGAAGAGAGAGACAGAGGGAGAGGGAGAGCGAGAGCGAGAGAGACAGAGGGAGAGCGAGAGCGAGAGCAAGAGAGAGAGAGGAGACACGAAGTACCTGGTGTGTGAGATTAAGTGGGTTTCTGATTCTTCTTGTTCTGATAACGATGATGTTCGCCTTGTTCAGGTCTTCTTCTTCTTCGTCTGTTCTTGGAGTCCTGCAATTCGAGAAGATAACCCAAACCTAACAAAACCTTTCGTCTTTCTTTTCTTTTTTAACATTTTATCTTATTTCTTGTTGATAGTTTTAGGTTTTACTCGGTGACTCTATTACTCGATATTTGAAAAAATATATATACAATAAAAAAAAAGTGATCATGAGTAGGGGTGGGCATGAGACGGGACGGGCCGGGATTCACTTGATCTCGGTCCCGTCCCGTGGATGTAAAAGACGGGACGGGACGGGATTAAAGTTTTTGAAAAGTGATCCCGCAGAGCCCGAGATCCCGTTCGAGACCGAGACAGGACGGGACCAAAACGGGATCCCGAGCATCAATTATAATTTTCTTATATTCTTTGAAGTGATCCCAAACAAAACTACTACGTTTAATCAAAGCAGTATTGGTTGCATCAGAATCACCTGGAGTTGCAGAGGGAGCTTGCTGGGTCGTAAGAGTTTGTTCTGTCGAAGGAGTTTGATGGCTGGAAGCAATTTGCTCACTATCCTGCTGGGTTGAAGGAGCTTCTTGCACCACAGCTTGTTCAATTTGAAGGGACTCAGGAGGTGATGTAGCTGAGAAGACCCCATCGTTTGAATCTTCAAGGCCTGAAGCTTCTTCATTTCGTCGAGCAAGCTTCTTCCCCCTAGCCATTGATTGGAAGAACGAAGTAGGCAAGAAGCTTGGGAGGGAGAGGCCGAGAGAGAAAGTGGGATTGAGAAGCTTGGGAGGGAGAGGCCAAGAAGCTTTAGGAAATTAGGATTTGGGAGGGGGAGCGGCCGAGAAGAAGTGAAGAAGGGAATAGTGAAGAAGGGAAATTAGGGTTATATCACTTATACATATATTAGTATATATATAATATAATTATTTTATTTTATTTTTTAATACGGGACGGGACGAGACGAGACTTAATTAGCTGATCTCGGTCCCGTCCCGTTGTTTTTACGATGGGATGGGACGGGACGGGACGGGATATGCATTTTTCAAAACTGAATCCCGTCCTCGTCCCTGTAAATTTAGGGACGGGATCGGGACGGGACCGGGATTTCGGGACCAAATGCCCACTCCTAATCATGAGAATGTGAACTTTAGCCTTGATAAAAAAAAAAATGAATTTTAGATGTGTCAAAAATATTTTTTAGCTTTTTTGATGTAAGTCTTATATTTTTTGAGTTTAGAATATCAGATTTTAAGTTTCGTTATATTTTATAAGATAATTTAACGTTATTATAATGTTGTTTTTTTTTTAAAACATCATCGCATCAATTGAGTTTACATATGAGTGTAGTTACGTTTCAACTCATGTCATCACACCAATTGAATCTACACATCGGTTTGATTACAGTCTGACTTACGTCACCACACTAAATGAATTTGAATATCAGCTTAATTACGTTTCGACTCCCGTCATCGCATCAATTGAACACTTCGCACTTTGATTCACACCCTTATAGTTGTCCAATCAAACTTCCAAACTCAGAGAGCCTTTCTGATAGAAGCATAGAGCTTGTTAGAAATGACGAATCCGGAAAACAGCATGTGGAACAGTGGTTTCACAAGGCCATACTTTTGGCATATGATGGATCAAAACTTGAAATAGGTATCGAGTATCAACACTACACCATTTCCACCTTCTAAGCTTAAAAAGTTCAGTTACACACGATTCTTGACAAATGAGGTCAGTTGGTAGAAAGTAGAAACCAAACACTATTATATACTGAGGAAGAAGCACTACTATATTCCGAGAAACCAACACTATAATCTTTTATTCTTCACACAACAAAGTGATGCACATCATTCATTGAATCTCAATTGCAGCAAATTACAATGTAAAGGGAGTCCTTTCTTTCCTTTTCTTAACTTACAGAATTATCAACACCAAAAGAAAAAAAAAATAATCAAACCCTCCGAGCAGATGAATCCCACTATAGCTAGGACTTCCTCTGTGGCCTGACCTCAATGCCTTGAACAATAAGACCACCCTTCCACTGACCACCCTTGGTTTCCAAACAAGTCATTTCCAATTCCCCATCTTCTCCTCCTTCACAGAAGAACTCACCCAGCTCAAACTCCAACCACCTGTCTGCTCTTTCCTTCGGGTATTGATTATCATTGATCTCCCTAGGCTGGGACACTCGTGGCAAAATGCGGCTTCTGTAGGAAATACCAACACGCCTTGGTACAATCTGGTAGCTCTGAGTCCGACCTCTGTCAGCATCAAGAAACACAGTCTGCTTTGTGTGTTCTGCTCCTCCAACCAGACCTACGCCAACCTCCGCAGGTTGGTACTCAAACCCATAAGCAGCTGCAGTTGACTTGAACACAAGGTAAGCTTTGTACATAGTTGAGGGGGACAGCAAGCGTATGTCAATTTTGCCACGGATATCAAGCCAACAAACACCAACAAGCTCAGCAACCTCTTCAAACCTGTTATTGCTTGATTACATTACAAAAACAATGTTAGATTGTACGAATCAAAACAACCAACTATACTAACAATCAAACAAAAGAACAAACTAAATTTACAGACCTCGAATCGGGCATAGAAATCCATTTCCAATAGTTAGGAGTATCAGCCCAAACAATCTCAAGGGCTCTTGCAGCTACCATGTAACACTTCTTCCCACTCCATTTGTCTAGTGAAAAGCTCTGCACAATGTGAAGAACAGTCACCATCATATCAAATATAGCATATGTAGCTAATGGCAACAAGCCGAAACCCCATTCGATCATTTCAATTTGATGAATGATGACACACAAGAATATATACATCAACAATAATCGAATTCTTGACCCAACCTAACCTAATCATCGTACACCATTATTGTCATATCTAAGGCTGCACAAATATGCACATTCACGATGTATGGAATGTCCATCATGTTATCAATTTGTCAAGGTACAAACCCTGCAATCCACATCAATGAATAAACCAAATCATTTCGACAATTCATGTCAATGTATCATGCTAGTACAAACACGAACACAATCACAAACACAAGTCCAAACATGTTACGTTTTAGTGTTCATAAAAAAAATGAGGAGAAACCCGGTGTAGTGAATTTACCATTTTGCCCTCGTCGATGAGCACCGGATCGTGGCAGAGAGCGAGGTACAACTCCTTGGATTTGGATCGGCAATTGGGGGAGTCAGGCCCCGAGTGAGACAGGTTAGTGGGAATGTCCGGCGGCAGGAACTTGCTCCAAACGGCGTCGGACTCGGCGGCCGACCGGAAGCTCCTGGAAACCGACGACAGCCGGCACGCATCGGGAGGAGTCGTCAGAGAGATGACGTTGGCTATGCATCCCTCCGGCAAATCCTGCAGATCCAGCTCCACCGTCACTGCGGCGCATGTGATCCCTCCTCCCCCTTGATCATCATCTTCATGGTCACGCATGGTTTTCTTCTTGCTCTGTTTTACTTGGTGGGGTCTTTTTCTTGTTGTGGTCGTTCTTCCTTGGTGAGTTTGTGGCGGCATGGATTTGTGTGCAAATGTTTGGGGTCTGGTTGTTTTGGAGGTTTTTTTATAGAGATGAAACTTAGCGGTTACGTTTTTGGCTATTATTAGATGGTCCCGGCACATTGCTCAGCGGTGTTCCGGACTAATGTAATACTGACACGCGGTATAATTTTTGCCTAATCATCCCATCAGTTAACGTTGAAGATAACGTTGGTAATGGTTTTGTGTCATGGAGATATCGATCTTTGAGAGTTTGAATCATATATCCAGTTCTCTTCCTGATTCATATATTTTTTTTGGGGGTCTGATCTGCCTGATTGATACGAAATCTACAAATATATATCATTCATTCATTATCGTTCATACCCCAGTAGAACAGATATCTACCAACCATCTTTAGGTCTTTTAACTCATATGGAGTTTCCATCATAGCAGCAAATCTAGAAGACTGCAATTAACTCGAAGTTCAAATGAAGTTAAACTGGAAGAGATGACGAATAATAGCTGCGTGAATAATCGTTGGTCAGAACCTGGGACTCAACGCTGGAGAAGTTGAAAGGTCGCACAGTGAATTTGATTTTGATCCTCCCAACTCTGATTTGATATTTTTATCTTTATTTTATGGGCATTAAACATTGATTTGGATGGATTTGGTTAATGATTTGGTCTGTCTAATTAAATCCATAAATTTGAGATTTGGGTTGTTTGCAAAATATGAGTCTCCATTGATTTGGTATACGTGATAATCCTGAGAGATTTATAGGAAAGAGGATGGTTAATTGATATAGCTATTGAAATCCATAAGATTAAATATTTACACTAAATGGAAGATTGAAGCACAAGACCCAGTAACAAAGTGGGATTTGATTTGGACGCGAATTTGGGATTTTTTATCTGGGTGTGAATGAAGAACAAGTATGCAGAATGGTAAATAGACAGACGGAGTTAATCATTCAATTCCAATTAAAATCTGTGTAAACGTGTCAGTATTTCATTAGTCCGGAACGCCACTCAGCAATGTGCCCGGACCACCTAATAACTCCTCGTTTGAGAAAAGCCCGTCAGATCTTTTCCCCATTATCTATTAGGGGAATCATTTTTATTATTAGCTAAAGCTGCTAATTGCTATAAAAGTTATATCCTTTTGCATCAGAATACATTCTCTTTACTTCCTTTACATGTGCAGCCCTGTGCCTAATTTCTGGCAGAGAACTTGTTACTGCATGTAGAAACCAACGTGCAACAATGGCGGGTTTTTTCTTCTACATTTTTCTCAAAGATAAAAGAAAATACGAGAATAGTCCACTGTTAAAAAAATAAAAATAAAAACCCCGTGATTCCGTGAGGAAGAAGAAGAAGAAGTCGACCTTCATGAGGGCCTCGTCACCATTGGTGCCTGGTGATGAAGCTTGCAACGTAGACTCTTGGACAAGATGACAAAGGACATGTCATCGAGTCGAGGCGGCCACGTTTCTAAACTCTATATATGACGGTGAAGATGGCACTGAGTAAACTCTACGGTTTCATCTTGATTTCACCAACGGTAATTTCTTGGTGATGCGATTAAAATATAGAGGGGGATGGTATTTCGACGTGTGGAGGAGACACTTTGTATGTGTCAACCATATGGTGTGCATGTTCGAGCTTTTTTTCAACAATCGAACGGCAAACATTGCGGCCGGCCACTCAAGTCGCAGTCTTTCTGTTCTTTTTTTTATCTTTTTCATTCTCTATCCTTTTTCCTTTGGAGTACGTCGGAAACGCACCTGTGCAATCTGTTCCGACTTTCCACTTCACCTCCCACAATCCCATATGCTCAATTTGTTTCCTCAAAAAAAAGAAAGAAAGGAAGGAAGATTAGGACTTCGATTAACAACAAATGATGGTAAAAGTTCTGGCTACTCTTTTGCTAATAGCTAAGTTGAGCAAAATAACTTGATATTGAACTAGGAATGGGGGTCTCATCATCCGGCAGGTCAATAAAGCGGCCGACTCGAATTAGAGGACGTCGTCGGAAAACGCATGCAGTGCAGATCGATCCGGCGATACAATGTGATCGATTACTCCTAGTCCTCATCAGTCCTCATTGTTTATCACGTACCCTTAGGCTGTTAGGATCCTTGTTTAATTATCACACCATCAGTTCGTCATGATTCTTCTTGAGAGAGGCGGAGCTGATCTTGCATATAGCAGATTCCTAATTTGTACGTATGATACTCATTTTTCTGAAAGTGCAAACCCAAATTGGTATTTCTCCATAAATTTCTCAGTTTAAAGAATTATTCTTGTATGTCCTTTGAAGTTGATGAACACGTAATAAACATATCTGTTTATTTTACAAAATTTTTTGTGTAAAGATTATTCAATACCAACTTGATAAGCTCATGCTAGCTACAACGCTACACATGCAGTGTTTTTGAATCTAACGCAAGTATATCTGGTCGCAACAAAAAAAAAAAATATCTAATGCAAGTATATATATGTGTCCCTTTCTTTGCTGAAAGGATATATATTAGGTTTATTGAACCGAAAAAGAGAAGAACAAAAGAGGAACGTGAAGCCAAGACAGAAGGGAAAAAATTAAAATCAAAAGCAAAAAATTAGATTCGTATTCTAAACAAAGATTCTTAGAAATTAAGGCACTCGATCTCCTAGTTTCATGATTATGCACGTCTCAATGTTAGATTGTTAGGGGTGTTCCAAGATCCTCGTAGCAAGTTATATCCGGACAACCAGGTTTGAGACTAATTAACATAAAGCACACTAGCAGGATCCTCTATTGCTCATCCTACCGAGTTTCCTCCGTGGAAGGGATCCCGCCTACCGCAACACTAGCAAACTATTAATTACCCAGTTTTCACCAAGAGTTGTCTCCTTAGGGTTAGGGATACAATCCAGGAAGGGGAACAAAAATGAAATGTGTGCCTTATTCCTCTTCTCTTCACCTGATCTTGGGGCTAACAAATTTAATCAAATATTTGGGTTCTGCTGGTGCACATCCCTGACTAGTTAAAGAACAAAATCAAAATGCACTTGGTCTTTCCTTCTCCAAATCTCCAATACCCTATCTATAAAATCCTTCATCAAAATCAACACGAAAGTAGTTCTATACATAAAAACAAATATCGAATAAAAGTTCTTACAAAAGCACACACTCCCTATTCAAAAGAAGAAGAAGAAAAAGCACACACTCAGTCCATCGATCTAACAGATCCACATGCATCATAATATTAGTTTCATCTCAAAACAAAGGATAAAGTTTTTTAGAAAGGCACTCTCCTAATTTCACTACACTACTCTACACGTCTCAATTTTCGGGGTGTTGAAACTTCCGAGTAGTCAGTTATCATCGGGCAGTAATCAGGATTGGGATTAATATAAAACACACTAGCAGGATCCCTTATTGCTCGTCCTACCCAGTTTCTTCCAGGGTGGGGATCCTCCTCACCCTCCTCACCGCCCTCACCGCAACACTGGCAAACTATTATATAGTTTTCACCAACAGTTGTGTCCCTAGGGTTTGGGATACAATCCAGCAAGGGACACAACCCTGACCAGTGTGCCTTGTCCTTGAAACAAACCTCACAAACAGGTGGTTCCTTTCTAGGGGTTTCTTCATCATCATCAGTTTCTTCTTCACCCCAATTACAATCATAAGGCAAATCTCCTTCAGGCAAATCGTATACATCTTCATCTGTATCTTCATCTGAATCTTCATCTGAATCTTCATCTGAATAGATCCGAGATAAACAAATTCTTCTCCAAGTCCTTGGTAAGTGGATCAATTGTCTTTTCTGTCTCGTGGTCGTCTGCAGTAGCAGAGAAGCTTGTTAGTGGTTCCATTAACGTTAATTAAATCTCTGTGTTTTCTTAATTGAATACAACATATATAGTGGCTTATATAGGCTCTTATCCTAATTAGTTTAGAACCAGGAAAATTAAACTTAGGGAACTAGATTAGAAATCCTTATTGAAATAGTAAACCATTAAGTTTAAATGTCTAATAATCAGAGCTCTATGAATTATAGCACAGCAACCAACCAACCAATGCAACCAACAGCTGTTATTATACCCTAGCTAGAACAAAAGAAGATATGGATGCACACCATGACCGCGGAGCGGCATCTCGTGTTTCCAAAGGGAAGATTCGGTCGCGTCCGAAGTCGAAGCCCCGGTGCCGATCGGGCGCGGTCTGGGGGCAGGTTGGACTCCGGGGTCGGAGTCGTCCTGGAGATGTCGGAGTCCCTCCATGACAGGTGATAGATCTATTTAGTTGTCGAAGAGAGGCGAATTCGTTTATATAAGAGCAGATGGAGCATGGGAGTGATTGGTGGGTTGGATGATGGGTATGATCAACGAGAGTATCTTTAGTACACGGCGTGTATCTTCACATATATATAGATGGTCAGGATTAGAAGAAATAATATAGAAATATGGTGGTCAAACATATGAATTGTTATGAACGGTTAAGATTGTGTCGTGTAAATACACGTCGTGCATACAAGAATTTCCAATGATCAATATATGGAATGCACCGGTGCAAAATTGATGAGTAATCCTTGCAACACGGATTGATCTGAGTTAAGGGCTCCATGTTTTAATATAGGCCGTTAGATTTTATCGTATAATATATTTTGGTAAAACGTGAATAGTAATTAGCCATCAAGTTGGTCTTGTTACTACTGGATTGTCGAACCAAAGACTAAAAACTAATTTGGATAAATAATACATTAATCCGGGTTGAGAATGGACCAATCCACTTAAAATGAGTGCATTTGCTCTAAGTATTTGGTGGAGATAGGATTTAACTTGGGCCGAGCCATGGGACAAGTATTTTTAGAGATTCTTTTTTAGATAAATAATGATGGATTGAAGGGTTCTGTGTTTGAAGTAATGCACTGCTTGAAAGATATAAAGTGTCACATCCCGACTCTTGGTTATTTCTTAATTGCTTACGTCAACGTTTTTATTACTTTCATCAACTGATTTATTGTTTAAGGACCTTAGAAATGACTTTTTGTAGGATTATAATTTCGGAAAATTTTCTTAAGAGAAGTTGTATAAGGAGTTAAAACGAATCCGTAGACACGCTATACGTTTTAATCGGATCGAGTTTGTATGTAAAAGTTATGGTGTAAAAACTAAAGTTACTAAATCACTTCTCTTGTAAGTTGTAACAAGTGGTCTTATGGTGCTCTCATAAACCTTTTATCCAGGGTGGTTGTGAAAGTTATTTATAATGATCTGGAGATGTTTAGGCTTATTGGCCTGAGATGCTAGTTTTTGTATCACATGAATCAGCTTATTTGTAATCGCGAGAAATGTTTAATAGAGGATGCAATCATGCAGCACAGAGAATTGCCAAACAGGTCTGCAGGATTTCTACGATGGATGTTATGTAATCTCTTTGCTTTTATCAATGAAGTATCATATCCCAGGAAAAAAATCGGTAAATTAAGGGTACACAACATATACTACTGAAAAAAAATGAATGTGGATGAGCTTTCTATATATGTTTCCCTATATGATACCAAGGAAAAGCACACATCAAACAACAGGAAACACATCGAGTGAGAGCTCTTTCTCCTTGGTAACGAAATTATACACACCGATAATGACACAAGTAATGAATCAAGTTGCTGCTGCAATTGAAAGTTGGAATTGAATGATATATAAACAGTCGCGACATATTTTCAATTACAAACAAACCTACAAGTTCCCAGTAGAAATTGCTGTGATATATTCATAACATAGAGTGCCAATCGGGCTAAAGTCCAGACTCCCCCCCCAACAGAGTTGGAATATGATATTAAAACCAATTGCCGAGGAAAAGTGATCAACAAAATCCTCAGCTGCTTCCTTTGGAGCATTACTAAATTTCACCAATTCAATTTACAGTACAGGTAGAGTGAAAGCAAAAACTTGATAGTTCCGTTTATCTGTTTTACAATGCATTTCATCCTTGCTTAAGGCAGTACTTTGTATGCAGGTTAGCAAGCTTTTCAGCGAACTCAATGTGGGTGGTCTCATTGCAGAAAACTTCGATAGCGAGATCTGTTACAGAGTAATTGGAGTTAGTAAGATAAGATATATGACCTACACTCTACTATAAGCAACAAAGAGAAAATATGCATGATGAGTGTGTCAAGTCTAGGGACCTTAGTTAAGTTCTCCAAAATGTTGACAGCGAAATCCATTTAGAAAACTACAATAGCAAGATATGTCACAAAGTAATTGAAGTTAGTATGATAGGATATCCGACCTACTCTATTATAAGCAACAAAGAGAAAATATGCATGATGAGTGTGTCAAGTCTAGGAACCTTAGTTAAGTTCTCCAAAATGTTAACAGTTGTGATCAATGTTGTCAAATACAACAAATAACTATTTCACAAATTTGGTATATAATCTAAAAGCTGATGACAATTGAACCATCTGCCAGTAAATGGTGCAGGACATTAATCAGTAAATCCAAAATTTGAACATCATTATTACTCTCATTGTTAAACTGAAAACTTATATTCAGTGATCAGCATTCACTCTTTCTTAGAAACAAGTTTTTTCGTTTTTGAAAAAAAAATATATATATATATACGCAAGTTTTTTCACTAATACCATTTGATAGTTAAGAATAAAAAATCTAAGAATTCGAAAGGTCAAATGTCAACTGTAAAACCGTTTTGATACAAAGAAGAGCCAGAACGTCAAAAATCCTTGCATGTTGTAACCCTTGAATGAAAAGGAATGACTACATGAAATTATCTTAACAAAACCACATTCAAATAAAAATAAAATAAAAATGACTTCCAAACAAGTGAATGATTAAAACAGCAAGTGTGTAAGAACGTGAAACATAATAATATGTATGCATCTATGACAATGAGGGTTCTCAAAAATGTCATGTTGTACACGATAAACCAATAATAGAACTGAATTAATGATCAAACAAACGAATGATAAATAGATTAATAGATACCTGCTTTCTGCCAGCGTGCGCAGGGACACCCCCATACTTGAGAACCCTCAAAGCTTCAACAGGTCATTCTTCCTCACCTTCACCGTTACTTTCATAACTTTATCAGTGGCATTAGCTGAACTTTCCTATAAATGCCAGAGAAGAGTCCCCCCCTTGATAAACATATGCATGATAGCAGCACATTATTATAAACTTAAAGCAGTGTAACCACATGTGAAATGTTACTTACATAGTAAAGAAGATATAAATATGCATCCACTTCGGTATGCATCAAAATTCAAGACATTATTCCTTTAGAATATATTAAGCTATATAAATATAAATATATATATAGGCCCGTTCTGGTGCATGTGTGTGTGTATATAGGCCCGTTCTGATGTGGACGTCTGCACAGAGCTTAAAGTGCGGACATCCCTCCGTTCTCCACCGGACGGCTCCACCGACAGCGCGCCTCCACCCGAGGCATCCCCGACCACTTTCCCTTCCAGGCGAGATCGATTTGAAGGTCTGAGCAGCAACCTCCACCTAAAACTTCACACAAGATCGATCTCGTCGGAAAACTGAAATTCGGCGACCTCGTTTGAGAAAATGTCACCTCAACAAGAAGAGGAGAATGTCAGGGAAGGTGATAGCCCTGAACAAGGTTCTTGGGATAATAGATTAGTACTTGGACAACCAGCAGCATTGAACCTCAAGTAACCAAGAGCTCTAACGACTCGAGCACTAAGGTTTTCAAAAAGTGGTTCTTGCAAGGTCTGACGAAGAATCAAAACTATGCTCTCTTCTCTCTGAAAACTGATTTCCTGGCCAAGTTTGGGTTAGAATTGGATCATTTTTCTGTGGGTCACTCCATGCTCAGTAACTTTCTGAAATGTTTCTCCAAAATATGCACCCTTAAGAAGCTCCCCATATGCAAACGTGGAACGCACATGGTCCTCCGGCCGAAGTTCTCTAGTCCCCATCGCCAACTCATCCATACACTTACAACACCTCAAACCATTTATATGTCTGCATTGATCGGGAACGTTGGTGATTGTCTTCTAAACCTCTCAAGTGGCGATGCTGGTGACTTAAAATGTCTTCAGGACTACTCAAAGTGTTTCCAGGACATTTCAGTTGATAATATTGTTGATTCAAAATGCCTTCATAACCTTTCACAGCTTAAAGGGACCACTAATGTCACGTGGGTCTTAGAAGATCATGTTCTCGCTGGTTGTGATTCAAGAAGCACCATTGATCGCGAATTAAGTATGTTTTACTTTCATTATTATTTTTAATTTGAGTTTAGGTTTTCTTTATTTCTCCATTCTCCTAACTTCTTTATGATTTTTTTTTAGGAACAGATTGAAGGGTGAAATTCACACTCGTCACCCAGCATGTCCTGGCAACCAGGTGTGGTTCTACAAAAACAGTAAAACAAGTCTCGAGGCATGTCACATTCGTTCAGGAAGAAGCAGGCGGTCAGAGAGGGAACACATCATCAGCACGTAAAGAGAGTTGTTGGTCCAAGCAACGCCCGATCCAAGCAACTATCTTTACATGCTGACCCTCTTTCATTTCCTTATATTTTTCATATTCTATTTCTTTATTTCTTCCTATGTTACTTTCTAGAGCCCTTCTAAGTGATGTGCGAGGTACATAGTTCATGATGTGGAACTCTTTTAATTTCATCCTATTGGCTGGGCTCGTGCGAAAAGGTATCTTCAAAAGAAGATAATTTTAATGAACCCTGTAATTCTTTTTTTTTATTTAGCCCACCTAATGAATGAAACATGGTAAACATAGAATTATGTTAGTCAGAAAAAATAAGCTTGTATGTCTGTTACTTAGATGGTTGATCCTGCTAGATCATCTTAACTAATACAACTTATATTGATTTGATAAAAGTTCATAGGTGCATTACCAGAGTCCACTGAAGGAGGAAGTCCTCCAACAAAGACTTTGCGTTTGAGTAGTTTAGCAGCAAAGGAATGGCTCTGGTCTGCTCCTTCTTTTACTTTCTGAGACTCCTCCACACAATTTGCATAAAAGCACTTAGCTCCTCTAACAAATTTTCGATGAGAGTCAAAGTACTTATAAACCTCGGCCTTGTTGCTTGAGCTATTTGCACAGTGGTTAGGGAAGTTGAATCAAATATAAAGAAAGATGGGTACAGTTGCCTGATACATTTATTCCACATATTTTAATAATGAACTTACTGAGGTTAACAGTGCTGGGGCTCAGCAATATGTTGCACATAGCTTGAGAGGTTGCCAAGTCTATAGCTCTTTGCCTACTGGTATTTTAACAGTTTTGCAGAAATTCATGAAGGCACATGCACAAAAGATATGTTAGCATTCAAAGTTTCAACTAAAGAGGCTCTAGAACCCACGACTGTAAAGATGTAACATGATTGAACTGGAGAAATTTTTTGATGTTCCTTACCACTGCTGAGGGACTTCACTATTTGCTCCCTAAGTCGAAAGAAGCTCAGCACACTCCTCGCTCCTATTCTTCACAGACAGGGGGGTTTCTTTCATTCCTGTAATATAGTGCTTCCCATCCAGGTCTCCCAATAGAAGAACCTGTTGATGGCTCAAAGTCAGCGCTACTAAGATTCAAGAAAAAATAATGTGTGCTCTTGTTTATCAGGTTGCCAAGAATGTTGACTCATTAAGAAAATTGGAGAAGTGGAAGAGATAACATATTGTACCTCAAGGGCCTCTGAATTACCATTACGAGCAGCAATATCAAATGCTGTCACCCCCAACTTATTTCGTTGGTGTACAAGAGCACCATGCTCAAGAAGAAGCCACAAAATTCTGGGATTGAAAGAATACAGAGTTAGTAAGTTGATTAAACCATATGCATCGGTGTGTGTGCTCGCGTGTCTGAGAGAGAGAGAGAGAGAGAGAGAGAGAGAGAGAGAGAGACCTGATACGTTGAGGAAAAAATCTAGACAATTTAAGGGTCCAATGAAGAGCAGTATCGCCATTTGCATCAGCATCATTACCGTTTGTGTTTGTCTTCAGGAGCAGCTGAACAATAGCTTCATCTCCCCCCATCAGCAATTTATCAAATTATGGTGCCGTATCATAAGATGATCCCAAGGCTACATTGATATAAAACAGTGTATATGATAATTGTTTGCAGTTTAAAAAGCAGAGCTCTAGACAGCAAATTTGTTCCCATGCAACAACTATGTGTATTTTCTTCTTGCTACACTGTATTCAGAAGCTACCAGTATGGATTAACTATGTATCTATGCAACAACTATGTGTATTTCCTGATTTGTTCTAACATAGTAGTAGATTGTTTCCAATTTCCACTTTGGAGACATTACGGAATGGGAAAGTGCAACCAGTATTAGCAAAGCAAGAAAACAACACCACCACAATAGGCCAGAAGGACACAATCCCAACACAAAAGAGAGAGAGTAAAAAAAGCCAGTTGCATCTACCAGTGACTTTCATTCAATTGGATCATCCAAATCAGAAAACAATGCAAAAAGGAGATTTTTAGCACAAGACATTTGGAAATTTTGATGAAACCATCGTTTTCCTCTCTGATTATTACTGAAAACTGAACTGAACAGAAGAATGGAGGCTCACCTCAGCTGCACGGATGAGTGGCGAAGAAGTCACCTTCTTCTTCCGGCCTTCAAAGGCGTAGTCATAGGCCACCTGACCGATCTCCTTCGTGTGTTCGCCCACGAGTTTGACAGTGAGTAATTCCTGAGAACCAGTTAAAAAAAAAAAAAGAGATTAAACTCACAAAAGAAAATGAATTTGTGGATAACACATAGATAGGTAAGTATGATCCCAGTGATCAGGAACTAGTTCGATCGAGTATGCAACATCATGCACAAACTAATGACTTGGATAAATTATCTTCGGAAACCAAATTGACTTGGATAAAAACTATTTCAAATTGAAAGCCAAATAAAAAATCTCAAGCACACACAGACCTTTCCACTCATGCGAATGCCCAGGCCTTCGATGGAGAAATCATTCGGATTCGTATCTAGATCCATCCTGAAAAATCAAAAAGATAGACAGATAAATATGCTATGGGTCATTTCTCCAAAACAAACAACGTCTTAGTGGCTTACTTTGCATCATTGAGCGTAGGTGCAATGGCGACAAAAAAATCGGGTGCTTGCTCAGATTGAAGAAGGTTTCTCCCGTTTCCTGCCATTAATCAAGCTTTGGTTATGAAATCCCACTACAAAAAAGAAAGATGAACAAAAAAATCTAAGTATACAAACCGGATCCGGCTGAAATGGCTGATACGAGCTCATGATTCGATCCACGGCGACCAGACAGATGGCTTTTTGGAGGGGCGGAGGCGGGGGTTTCTCTCTCCCTAAAACCCTAAAGTTTTCTCCCCTCTCCTCACTCAAACAGTGTGGGTGGCGAGAATGGGAGGCTAGTTGGGGCTACACAAACGAAACGACCTTCTTTTGCATGTGACCCTTTGACTGAGGCAATACTGAAACAACTTCAATATTTCTTCTTAGTCCTTTCATTTCTCTCATTTTGAGTTTGTGCTTAGTAATAACCATTATTAATTAGAGCAACCTTGAATCTCACACATCATACTTTGCCATATATATGATGATTTGTTTTTGTATATATAGCTTCCTCACCAAATAATGCAATGCTTACAACGCCCTTGCTTAAAACTTGTATCAAATTCGAGACCCACTCATATATTGACCAAAACTTGACTTGTATTAATTAAGGGTCAAAACACCTCCCAAGAGATATTGTTGAAATGTTTAATCAATTGATTAACTCATCATTCATTGATTAATAGGATGGTTCTATAGTTAATAACTTTGTAATCGACAAGATAGTTAATCGAGATTAGAATAACCAATCAACATTTATAAGAAGCTTTAATATTATATAGCATACTAAACATGATTAGAACATGTCAAACAACGACAAACTTAACCACCGACACTGTATGACCCGTTAATCATCTTTGTATCGATACTGTCAAAATTTAACCACCTTTAAGGTGTTAGGTTTTAATCACAAAATGTCTCGGTACAATTAGGAATGATCTACTCACTTATGAATTATATTTTATTTGTCACTTTTTCATCTCCAACATTCTTCCTCACGTGCAACATAACTTTTTAAGTCAGCATGTGAACCTGATTAACAAACTGAACTTGGGCCACATGACAACCGAAAGAACCCTAAACTCAAAAGAACCAAACCATGGCCATGACCCTTAAAAGAACCAACTCGGGCTCATGAAGACGCATCTAGAGAGGGACCCGCTCTGATACCATGTCAAACAACAGCAAGTGTGTGACGCGGCTCGTTTCCGGGCGTACGACAATTATGAACCCTGTTTTGACAATTGTAGTATTGGTAAATAAGGTTCGATCAATCCGGGGACTTTAGGGTGCTCCTGCGGTTACAAAACTAAACAGATTAGAATCTATTTTAAGAGTTATTTACATAATATAAACAACAATTACATTTACATGATTTTAGGGGGGGGTTTGAGAGTTTGTTCTATGATCCTACTAAAACAGAAAATAAAAGCTAAACTAATATATACAAGTGATCGATTCATTCAACATATCCATCAGAGAAAACTCAGATTCTGACCACACATCAAAGTTCACGTTTCAACCTTAGCAATCCGATAACACGCCAATTCAAAGAACTAGAAACAATCTCAAAATACAAGCCTACGAGGTCATGCATTTTATAGTTCTACTTACTTGTCCCTAGCACAGAACGTCTAGAACTAGGACATCTCATGCAAGGTTGCTATCAATACTTAGTGTATCTGTCTACACTTAACATGAGTCCTTAGAATCTATAGAACGAGATTGAACACAATTATATTATGAACGTCACAACAGGGAACTGTATAGTATACGTTTTCAGCCATTTTGACATAGCTTCCACCACTGGAGATCCATACTTACCTACGAGGCTTAGTATAAATCATGGCACTAGTTAGCATGCATTCTAACATAGTAATAAAACAAAAACGCATATTTCCTAAACAATGAATTAACAAGATCAGATTGCCAAGAATATCATAAACGAAACTTCAACATGCTTTACTAAAATTCTGAATCTATTGAATATAAGAACAAGCAAAACATGCTTACAAATCCAGAGTTTAACATTCGAAACATGCTTTCAAATTGTAAAGAAAATCAAAACAAAGTAAAGGCAGTGTTTACACTTTTTAAGTTTCCAAGGAAGTTTGGCAACGTCAAAAGGATGTTTGGCTTCGTCCTTCAAGTCTCCATCTCTGCTACCTTCGTGGAGAAGTCCTTCAAGGTCTGGCAAGAGAGGATGAACTCGGCAGGGGAGGAAAAGAAGGCTTGCTGCTGCTTTCGTATCTCTCTGGTTTTTACGTGAATGAATGATGCCAATTGTGAAACAGAGAGCCTCTATTTATAGTGAACACACCCAACCCTAGGTCTTCTCCAAGCCCTTGATCAACTTCTGATCCAATGGTATGGAATAATTGCGTTAATATCTTGAATTAAAAGTCTGGCGCAATAATTCCTTGAATGTAGCTTGAATAGCAACCAGGTGCATGTCTTAATCAGCAAGAAAATCTCCTCCTTATTTTCTTCTGCGTCAATCATATCCTTGAGGAAGATTTTCGATCTTTTCCTTTCCTGCTGCACACAATTAGTCCTGCAATTTATGGAAATCAGATTAGGACATAATTATGTACCAATCAGGAATCTTAATAAAAGGAATAACAAATAACTCCCTTATTTTCTTATTTTCAATCAATTAAGGATTCCATGATTTGAGGAAGATTCCTATCAATTTGCTGCAGTCATAAAATCCATGTTTGGGCTCCTAAATTTCGTCCAGAAATCTTAGAGATTTCTGGTTTCCTTCTCTGCTCCTATTGCATCCAGCAAGTCAACTTCTTAATTCTCTTCCTTTTTTGTCTCAATCATGTCGCATAAGAATAGGAGGTTTCTCAAAGTAAATAAAGAAAGTCAACATAGGAAAGTTTCACATGTAGTAAGTTTCCTAAATCAAAATAAGAAAGTTCCTTAAAATGAAATAGGCAACTTTCCCTTTTCAAAACAGGAAAGTTTCCTAAACGACTTATCCTTTGATTCTGCGACTTAATGAAACTCATTGCTGCACCAGGAATCCTCCTTTGATTAGGATTTCGCTCAATTCTTGCGTTTTAGCATCCTTTTGTGTAAATCTGCCTTTATTGACTCTAAAATACAAAACATGTTAGAATTGGAGTTATTAAGGAAATAACGAAACTAAATAGGGTAGGAAATACATTAAGAATATAGCATAAAATGCGTGTATCAAATTCCCCCACACTTAGCTTTTGCTAGTCCCTTAGCAAAACCAAACTAACAAACTGACTCTAAACAAAACAGAATAATTAAACAAGGAAAACAAACAAATCCGCCACACTTTCACACAAGTGACGGTTATTAAAACTGTAATGCCCTTAACTATTGTCTCAGAATCTCTACCCTTATGGCATCAAAATTAGCATTCAACCAAGAATAATTCCATGAAGTTTCAGAAGCTAATTGCCGTGCATAGATCACATATTTACACGTAGGACCTGATAGAACAATGGTGATATTTAAGCTCAGCATGTTTCAAACAAGTATGATTCACTCTCACAAGGTATGCACTCATTCTTCACTCATATTTTCTGGCTAAATCACTCAAAATGTATGCAAGTTAGAATAGAAAGCTTGCATTTATATGAACAGAAGCACAATAAAACAGATATAAACCTCATGAAAGAATATGATTACTCACACAAATGAACCATACCATAGGCTCAACTCTTGGAACAAACTCCACATATCAAGTTTTACTCATCTTTCAGATCAAAAGGAACTTTAAAAGGTGTTAATGGGGCTAGGCTAGGGGTATGAATTTAAGGATAAGGAATATGCAAAATTCCAAAAGACCTAGCAAAGCATTATCCAACTCCTTATGTCGCCAAAATGAGGACCAAGATATCATTTGTCCTCCAAAACGTCACTGCACCTCCTTACACAAAATGAAACAGAACAAAGGCCAAATAATTCGATTTTAGGCCTTCCATTTACATCAAAACTCCTATTTCACAATATAAAGACAATGTCCAGATTACTTTTCTTTTTCTGCCAAAATTTTATTCCTTATTTTCTTTTTATTCTTTTTACGGCAGATTTTTTTTTCTTTCTTTTATACAACAAGGACATTACAAAAGCTCCTTCCCCCACACTTGAACTTCATCGTCACCTCATGTAGTCTTCACATAAAATGCTCTACTAGGTCCAAAGGACAAGGGTAGAGATATGCTATACTAAGTTCAGGTAAAAATTACATAGGTGATGAAAGAAAAGGCTTAATGTAGGCTCAAAGGGGTTCAAACTAAGGGGTGTGCATCGCACACAAATGGGGACACAAGTTTATTTGGCAATGGTGTTCATCCTAAAAAGTTCCATTTATCCCTTCCAAAATCAGAGTGTTTTATGATAAAAAGTTTCGAAAGTTCACAAGAGTGAGTTCTAGTCATCTCTAGTTCATTAAAAACTATGGTGAGCAATCAATCAAATTGAAAGAATAATGAGGTTTTCAAACAAATGATAACCAAGAAAATGAATCAGAATATTTCAATGAACACTCAAAAAGAGTAGCACATATATAGGCTGAAAAGCTCACATTTAAGGTTCATATGAATCAAAAACTTGTCTTAGCATGCTCATTTCTGTACCAGAGATTCAAATCATATCCACTACGTTTCACATGATTTCCATTCATTTCAATTAACTTCAGAATATCAGTTGGAAATCATCTTGTGATCTTATCCATAATTTCAGAGACTATAATCATCATAGACAGTTAAGGGCTCCTAAGACTCAAAAACAAACAAAAGACACAAAAAGCAAAACGAAATTTTTTTTAAATTTTAGACATTTTTCAATTTTTATGAATTTTCAATAAATGACTCAATAAACATGTAAATCCTTCCCCCCACACTTAAACTCTACATTGCCCTCAATGTAAAACAGAATATAGCATGCAACATAGAATAAAGCGTGGAAACAGGAATTCACAACAAAACAACATAAACAAATTAACAAAAAGCAAAAGTTGAGAAAGCTCCCCCTTGTAGACATCCCATACTCACGGCCTTCGGGTAGGATTGAAATGTAGGCACCTGCCTCAAGGTACAAGACCTTGGCCTTCAAATGAAAGCTCCTTGCAATCGATACTTCAAAGTAGATGTAGGGTGTCCAGAGAGTGGAGAAACACTTGTGATATCCGTGCAAATTTCAGACTTGAGTTGCTGCAAAGTCCATAACCTGCATTTCAAAAACAAGAGATTAATCTAACTTTCACAATAAAAATAAAAATACGGAAAGAAAAATTAAGAAAAAGTTGTCCAAGAATAGTTGCAAAAAGGTGCAACAAAACACTAATAAGTCTATTACAATAACCAAAAACTGAAAGTTGAACTGAAAATAGAAAGTCTCAAAATTGCACAAATGTGCGACTCGAAGTAGGGCTGCCTCCCTAGAGCGCTGCTTTTAACGTCCATTGGCTAGATGTATGACTCCTTTAGTCTTCATCCGCAAAGGCTTGTTTGGTGTCGAAATTGTCATCCCATCCTTGTGCGTGAAGATACTCATCCTCCCATGGTGAGCCTTGTGAAGTATATGACCTTGGTGAGTTTCCGTGGCTTCCATGGCTAAAGTCATCCAAAGAATTGTTCAGTCAAAATCAACTAGTAAGCTAATAAGAGTTAAAGTTAAGTTAAACAAAAAAGTTAAACACGTTAGTCACATATAATTAGATTAGTGTGAAATCACACTTAGGTACGGGAACAGAGGACAATGATGTGCAATGGGGCTAAGTCGCTACCCAAGTCAACGTCATGTTTAATCCCATATACCTTAGTGCGACAAAAAAAACATAGTTAAAACAGAGAAACTAATGATTAGCAAACAAGCAATCACTAGCAAAAATTGGTTAAGTAAAATTAAACACAAAACTAACGATTCTAAGTTTTATGCCTCCTCAGATCCGCATCTTAAATTGTGAGTCAATGGTGACTGAAGCAATGACATCTAAACATAGGTAGCTCCGTGGTTTCAGAAGGCATGAATGGCCAGGTAGAAGTGTGAATCGTGCCGGTAGGGAATCGTTTGGTGGAGCCACGGGGGTCGATACCCCTATTATGCTTGCGCAAAGTCTGTGGTCCTTGAAACCCAATTGTTACTCCCGGACGCACTCAGCCTAGACACCATTCATATAGGCCCCTTACTCAGCTGAGAACTTCCCATGTTGTTGACATCCATAAAAACTAAGTGTGGACCGCCCTCAACCTCGAAAGTTCTTCTAAAGAAACCAACGAAGGGTTAAGGTCCAAATCAGTTTTGTGTCTTCTTTCGTTCCAAAAATTCTCAAACTAAGATAAAAACCTGAAAAGACATAAACCAAACAATCCATTAGCAAAAAAAATAAGGTACAAGTTAAAACAAAACAATAATAAACAAGTAAAAACCGTAGGAGACTTTTAAGTCCCCGGCAACGGCGCCAAAATTGACGCGGCTCGTTTCCGGGCGTACGACAATTATGAACCCTGTTTTGACAATTGTAGTATTGGTAAATAAGGTTCGATCAATCCGGGGACTTTAGGGTGCTCCTGCGGTTACAAAACTAAACAGATTAGAATCTATTTTAAGAGTTATTTACAGAATATAAACAACAATTACATTTACATGATTTTAGGGGGGGGGGGTTTGAGAGTTTGTTCTATGATCCTACTAAAACAGAAAATAAAAGCTAAACTAATATATACAAGTGATCGATTCATTCAACATATCCATCAGAGAAAACTCAGATTCTGACCACACATCAAAGTTCACGTTTCAACCTTAGCAATCCGATAACACGCCAATTCAAAGAATTAGAAACAATCTCAAAATACAAGCCTACGAGGTCATGCATTTTATAGTTCTACTTACTTGTCCCTAGCACAGAACGTCTAGAACTAGGACATCTCATGCAAGGTTGCTATCAATACTTAGTGTATCTGTCTACACTTAACATGAGTCCTTAGAATCTATAGAACGAGATTGAACACAATTATATTATGAACGTCACAACAGGGAACTGTATAGTATACGTTTTCAGCCATTTTGACATAGCTTCCACCACTGGAGATCCATACTTACCTACGAGGCTTAGTATAAATCATGGCACTAGTTAGCATGCATTCTAACATAGTAATAAAACAAAAACGCATACTTCCTAAACAATGAATTAACAAGATCAGATTGCCAAGAATATCATGAACGAAACTTCAACATGCTTTACTAAAATTCTGAATCTATTGAATATAAGAACAAGCAAAACATGCTTACAAATCCAGAGTTTAACATTCGAAACATGCTTTCAAATTGTAAAGAAAATCAAAACAAAGTAAAGGCAGTGTTTACACTTTTTAAGTTTCCAAGGAAGTTTGGCAACGTCAAAAGGATGTTTGGCTTCGTCCTTCAAGTCTCCATCTCTGCTACCTTCGTGGAGAAGTCCTTCAAGGTCTGGCAAGAGAGGATGAACTCGGCAGGGGAGGAAAAGAAGGCTTGCTGCTGCTTTCGTATCTCTCTGGTTTTTACGTGAATGAATGATGCCAATTGTGAAACAGAGAGCCTCTATTTATAGTGAACACACCCAACCCTAGGTCTTCTCCAAGCCCTTGATCAACTTCTGATCCAATGGTATGGAATAATTGCGTTAATATCTTGAATTAAAAGTCTGGCGCAATAATTCCTTGAATGTAGCTTGAATAGCAACCAGGTGCATGTCTTAATCAGCAAGAAAATCTCCTCCTTATTTTCTTCTGCGTCAATCATATCCTTGAGGAAGATTTTCGATCTTTTCCTTTCCTGCTGCACACAATTAGTCCTGCAATTTATGGAAATCAGATTAGGACATAATTATGTACCAATCAGGAATCTTAATAAAAGGAATAACAAATAACTCCCTTATTTTCTTATTTTCAATCAATTAAGGATTCCATGATTTGAGGAAGATTCCTATCAATTTGCTGTAGTCATAAAATCCATGTTTGGGCTCCTAAATTTCGTCCAGAAATCTTAGAGATTTCTGGTTTCCTTCTCTGCTCCTATTGCATCCAGCAAGTCAACTTCTTAATTCTCTTCCTTTTTTGTCTCAATCATGTCGCATAAGAATAGGAGGTTTCTCAAAGTAAATAAAGAAAGTCAACATAGGAAAGTTTCACATGTAGTAAGTTTCCTAAATCAAAATAAGAAAGTTCCTTAAAATGAAATAGGCAACTTTCCCTTTTCAAAACAGGAAAGTTTCCTAAACGACTTATCCTTTGATTCTGCGACTTAATGAAACTCCTTGCTGCACCAGGAATCCTCCTTTGATTAGGATTTCGCTCAATTCTTGCGTTTTAGCATCCTTTTGTGTAAATCTGCCTTTATTGACTCTAAAATACAAAACATGTTAGAATTGGAGTTATTAAGGAAATAACGAAACTAAATAGGGTAGGAAATACATTAAGAATATAGCATAAAATGCGTGTATCAGTGTGACCCATGAATCATCCTTGTACAGTTACTGTCTCAACTTAACCACCTTTAAGGTGTTGGGTTTTAATCACAAAATGTCTCGGTACAATTTTGAATGATCCACTCACTTATGAATTGTATTTTATTTGTCACTTTTTCAATATGAGATATCTCTTCTCCAACAAAACATACATATATGTTGATTGGTTACACCCACATTACAACAATTAGTACTAATTAAGCAAGATCCGAGAGAGATAGATCAGGTAATTAACTAGGACAGCAAGCTAGTTAAAGTCTCAGAAATAATTGAAACTAATGACAGAATCTGAGAGTGAGCACTGAGCATCATTTAACAGCCAAATTCCACAAACCCTAAGCTTGTGGAAGTTTACTGAACTTCATATATACAAGAAAACATCAAAGATTGCGGAGTTGATTGACCACCGGGGAGTGGAGGAGATAACGAGATCGAAATGCAGCGTGTTAATAAGGCCTCTGGGGAGCACCGAGAGAGCCTTGGGACTCGCCGGTCGGCTCAGGTTTGGCCATGTCAGAGATCAAGTCTTGGACTCTTGGTTGTGAGGGTTTCAGGTACACGGTGTAGGATATTATAAAATTATCGGTTATCAACAATTTTTTTCCATACCAATCGGTAAAAATTCATGGTACAAAGTTATCGTAGCTAGGGACACGCATTCATGCGACACTACTTGTTACTTTGTTAGACTTGAATTTGTTGAATTTGACTTTTTTACTTAGATTTATGTTGTTCGGATTTGTTTGGATGACTTTTAACTATTAGATTGAGTACAATTTAAGATCATCATGTCACCCTTTCTTATTCTAATGATTATAAGACATCTAACAAAATCCAAGTAAAGAATCATGATCCGAATTTATTACATTCGACAAAACTACATATGAACTCTTCAAGTTGTATACAATGTACTAAATTTTTCCTAGGTTCATCTGGTGTTTCAATTTTAAACTTCTTTTCCAGGTCTAGAATTCAAGTATGACAAAAAAAAAATGAGATATGAATTTAACAAATTGGCCAATGACTCAAATTATAGTCGAAGTACCGTTTTCCACTATATAGCATAAGCGATTCACACCATTCATTGAACCTTTAACATATTGCAGAAAATTGCTATGTTAAAACATGCATGTTACATTTCTTGATTATAGATAGAATAAACATGAAACAAAACGAGAATCAATTTTGAGATGATCAAATTCTACTAGTACTCCCTCTTGGGGCGGACCTCAATGCCTTGAACGATAAGACCTCTCTTCCAATGACCCGCCCCATTTGCCAAACAATTAATTTTCAACAGCCTATCGTCTCTCCCTCGACAAAAAAACTCACCTATCTCAATCTCCAACCACCCGTCGGATCTCACCTTCGGGTACCGGTCATCGTCGTGATTCCTCACTCCGCTGTGAAGAAACTCAGTCCGGTTACTAATTTCTCCTCCCTCAAGGCCCATAGTGACCTCCGCCGGTAGGTGTACAAATCCCGAAGCTCGTGCAGTAAACTTGAACACAAGTTAACCTTTGTACAGAGTGGATGGGGAAAGCAGACGTGTCTCAAGCTTCCCATGGATTTCAAGCCAGCAAACATGAAGAAGCTCAGCTACCTCTGCAAACCTGTCAATATTACATACACATACACATTATGTAACCCATAAGACTATCTAGTCTAATCCCTAATAACGACCAAGAAACAACCAACATGTATATCCATCTTAATGCATAATATATATATATATATATATATATATATATATATTTATATTCAAAACAAAAATTACAGACCTGGATTCAGGATGAGAAATCCATCTCCAATATATCGGAGTGTTGCCCCAGATAACACCAAGCTCTCTTGCAGAAACCATGTAACATTTTTTCCCACTCCATTTGTCTAGTGAAAAGCTCTGCATGGCAGCAATTAATAAACAAAAGAACATTCAGATGAAATCGATCATTATATTTTGGTCAATCATTAACAGCATCAAAATCACTGAATCATAAAAACATGTTCATGTTCCTCAAGTATCAAAATTTCATAATCCCCTTAATTCGATCACTAAGAAATGATCATGACTAATACAAAAGGGAGGTGAGGAATTTACCAATTTACCCTCCCTGAAGTGGACAGGGCAGAGAGCGAGGAAAACCTCCTTTTTGGTTCTGGCGGCAAATACTCCAAGCTCCTCTGGGGACATGGTGCGTGTCTCAGGCGGAAGGAACTTATCCCAAACGGCGTCGGAATCGGCAGCTGACCTGAAAAGCTTAGAAAGCAAAGACAGCCGGCAAGCATCTCGAGGAGTCGTCAACGATATGATATGGGCTATGCAACCCTCCGGCAACTCCTGCAGATCCTTCATCACTTTGCCGCAGGTGCTTGTTTTTCCTCCTGCTCTTTATCCTTCTCCTCCTTCACTGTGTTTGGTGATGATTGATGAACTGGTTTTGTTTTGGACCAACTTGTAAAGTTATAGGAGATCGAGAGAGGCTTAGAGGTGGGTTGAATTATAGTGACTATTTTGAGAGGAGACTGGTATTAAACTTACCTTAAGGAAATCGTTAAGGATTCGACCTTAAGGAAATCGTTGTAATCATGAGCTGGTGAAGTCGATGATAAATTCTTATTTTTACTATGTGTCCTCTTCCAAGTGGTTAGACGGCCATGACACACAAAAAATAGTATTACAACAAGAAATGACAGAGAGCCATCTGGATTTTATTATATACACACACATCTATATATTGTGGCCTTGTGGTGATGAAGTTTGAAGTTTTTGAAACTAGCTACATATGTAACATCTCTGAGGATGATTCTTGGAAGTGAATGACAGAGGGTTGTGAACTTCTGTCCTTCAAATGGCAGCTGAGGCTGTTCAGTGAAATCGCTGAGATTTTTATTTAATTATTTACTTTACTATTTTTACAATGTTTATAACTCAATAAGTCATCTGTATTAATTGTTTTCTTGCTTATAAATCAAGTCAGTTGAGACACTTGAGGCAGCTAGAATATAGAGGTTATCTTCTACAAGCATTGTGAGGTGTGAAGAGTGGATTTTGTTAGAATACACCAACATAGTGCACAATTTAGAGCTGGTTGTGTGTTGAGACAAAACAATATCCCTAAATAACTGGTGTCAAAGATTATTCATCCTCGATTGGTTGGACACCTTCCATGTATAGCCTGTATTGCTAACTGAAATTCAATTGCATTCCCACAATTTGCTCTCTTTATTTTCATAAGGCAAAGCATCCCCCTCACATCTCCCACCTTTTTCTGACGAGAAGTCTAAGGAAAAGTCTCACATTTTGTACCTTCCAAAACTTAGCAATCCCATTCGTTCTCTTCTGCTCTGTTTGTTAATGATTCAGGTTTTTTTCCCCCGTAGCTTCAAACTGCAATTATCTGCCATCGCCCCACCTTCGGGGTCCTTCTTCATTTTCCTTGGAGGACCCTGATCCCACTCCTCCTCCTCCTCCTCTCTTTTCTTGTCAAACTGGAAGGAAAACTTTCTTGCATTGTTAATGCTTGTTTTGTTTTGAAAAGCATCAATTTGTTAGAGTGGACAAGATGAGTTGTTTTCCGTGTTTTGGCTCACAGAGAAGTAAGAGATCAAGTCACAGGAGGGTAGATCACGTTTCTGCACCCCCTGTTGAACAGGGTAAGTTTTTTTCTCTCTTGAAGTATTGGTTACTTCTGATGATATCATAATCTCATTGGTAAGTTACCCCAAAAAGTAATAATCTCGTGTATAAACCCTAAATCACATTTGTCTCAACAACAATGTGAAATGGCATCATATATGTTTTCGAGGAATAAAATTTAGATTCAAAAGCTAATGAGATTATCAATTTCGACTTTTAGCCTTGTAGTCTTTTCTTGTATAGAAAGCTATGGGAAGAAAACAATAATGTTTAACATATCAAAAGGCATGGTTGTAGACATAAATCTTCTTTGATAAATATTAATGCAAGACAGAAAAGAATTTGATAAATAAGGTTAATCCCTCTCCTTGTCTGTGATTCATAATGCTGGTAGAAGGACGTCTTCCCTTTATGTTATACTAGTCTTCCTGCATGTTCCTTACAAATTACTGTCTTTGTCTGCAGAAATGAAAAAACAAAGACCTGCTGAGACACATTATGTGACACAGTCAACACACTCGCACTCGCACTCAACACACGCAAAACAGCGGTCACACTCGCATGTGGAAGTTGACATATCACAAATCAATGCAAAGAGTTTCACTTTCCGTGAGCTAGCAACAGCAACAAAGAACTTCCGTCAGGAGTGCCTTCTGGGAGAAGGTGGATTCGGAAGAGTTTATAAGGGAACTCTTCAGTCGAGTGGGCAGGTTAAAACGACTCTTACTTTGTTTTCAATCTATGAGTGTACACAATGCAAGTTGTTCTTTCATGTTTGTTTCTTTCATGAAGACTTGTTGGTGTGCTTATGATGTTTGTTTTCCTATCTTGTTTGTAGGTGGTGGCTGTGAAGCAACTCGACAGAAATGGAATGCATGGAAACAAGGAATTTCTGGGAGAGGTTTTGACACTAAGCCTCCTACACCATCCAAACTTGGTTAATCTAATTGGATATTGTGCCGATGGAGATCAAAGGCTTTTGGTGCACGAATTTATATCAGGGGGCACCCTAGAAGACCGAGTTCTTGGTACATAGCATCCTCTTTTCTGCTACTTTTTCTTGATTTAGGACTATTTCATTAGTTCCATTTCTATCATGATGAGTATGTATTTGACCTCAATAGTTATGTGCAATCAAGCAGGTAAAATGACTTTAGATTGGTACACGAGGATTAAAATAGCTTATGGTGCTGCTCTGGGATTGGAGTACTTGCATGAGAAGGCCAATCCACCCGTTATATATAGGGACTTCAAATCTTCAAATATCTTGTTAGATGAAGAATTCAATCCAAAGATCTCGGATGTTGGACTTGCGAAGCTTGGCAATGCCGGTGATGGGATGCATGGACCATCAAGGCTGATGGGCGCCTATGGTTTCTGTGCTCCAGAGTACTCGAGAACTGGTGAAGTCACAATGAAATCGGATGTATACAGTTTCGGAGTTATTCTTCTGGAGCTAATTACTGGAAGAAGAGCCATTGACACTACAAGAGCAAATGATGAGCAAAATCTAGTTGCTTGGGTAAAATAACTTCTCATTACGGGTGATAGTGTGACCTTTCATACAGGAATATGAATATCAAATTTAATGTGACTTTGTTCTGGTTTGTACGTGTGAGCAGGCACAACCCTTATTCAGGGACCCAAAAAAATATCCAGATATGGCCGATCATTCTCTTAACAAGCAATTTCCGGAGAAGGAACTAAATCAGGCTGTTGCGATAGCAGCAATGTGCCTGCAAGAGGAGCCATCAGTCCGGCCCTTCATGAGAGATGTTGTAGCAACTCTAAGTTTTCTTTCAACAAGTCCGCCTCCTCCTGAGGCTACTCCTGCTCCTGTTCCAGCTTATACAATCCAGGATGGTAACTCTGAATCTGACAGACTTTCCGACGATGATGAGAGCAATGAGGAGGCTTCAGGCAGTGATAGTATCAGAAGTGCACACAATAGCCGCCGCCATTATGCTAATGACAACTCAGATAAGGATGTTTATGACCAAAATTTGCGTCAACTAAGTGGTGTCGACTCCAAAGAATGGCATTCATTTGAAAGAGACGATGCCGCTTCTTCAGGTGACCAAAGAAGTAAAAGCAAGAGCAACAGTGATCAAGGTACTAGTTTCGGCCAAGATAAATATGGAAGTGTTACTTCTAGAAGCAACAGTGAAGAATCCAACGAAGCAGGTATTTCTCATAGCAACAATAGAGTACCACAAAAAGAAGAGACTACGGTCACAATTGGAGGAATTAAGAGCGCAGAATCAACAAATTGAATCTCTAAATCTGTCAATTTCTTGGACCGCACCACCAGTCGCAGGGCAACCTGAATCAATGAATGTTCCACCTAGAAAGAGTGGTCACTAGATTGTCCTTCCTTGCACATACATGCATTCCATTTCTAATTTTACATGATGAGGCTTGTGTGATTTCATCTCTTTTCTTCAATGACACTGTAACATTAAAACTTCGAGAAACAAAGAAAACTTACAAAAACCATGAGAGGCATTAACCCTTGGTCCTGAGCCAGATTACGGCTATGGACCACTAGTAAATTGCAAGGGAATTTCTGTTATTATAGCTTACCCACTACTCTTACCTTCATGAGTTTTATGTATATAGTCGTCAAACTGTGGGATCAGTTGACTAGAGTAAACTCTTGTAAATTTTGATGCTCAGAAACAAAAGTAGAAGACTTTTATATTTGATTGTGAAAACAAATATAGCTTTGGTTGCATCAGCTTACATTCTGCAAAAAATATATATGAATAACAGTATGGTATAAGTAACCAAGAAACCTATGATCTTTCAGTGTCGGACTACCTTAGCTTCCGAAGAGGAAGTGTTCGTCCGAAAAGCTTTTCTACTTCGGTTGCTTCCATTTTGAGCTCGCTCAATATATCCATCTCTTCTTTGGAAAGCTCTCTCAAGAAGTTCTCCTCATCTTGTTTAATCTCATTAAACCCTTCTGCTAACCTTTGAAACAATGACAGCTCAGTCTGTTCAGCCTTCAGCACCTCCCCTTCTATCTCCCCTTCTATCTGTTTAACCTCCTCTATAATGGTCCTCTCCCCTTCCTCAAGTTTCTTCTCTAACCTCTCTACAAGTGGAGGTTCAGGCCCGCAAGTATTATCAGTTTTGATGAACTTGCTGAAGTCTCGTCCCACGCTCGCAGCTGCTTTTTCAAGTTCAGGAACAATGCTTTGTGGCAAAACTGAACTCCTTGTATATATCACAGAACCACCGTATCCGTCCCACGCATCATTCTTGCCACGGTAGTATACAAATATATAGTCATCCGGTTTATTCTCTATCTTCGAAGATAGAATGTACCTGCACAAGTCATGTTCATATCTCTGTTAATGTTTTGAGGTGATAGAGAAATGCACATTGAATAAAAAAATATAAGGTATACATGTGACATGAATTTACCAGTCATCTTGATAGTGAAGATAATCATTGTCATGATTATATAGTATGCCAGGCTGGTTTGGATCTTGCACAAACTTCTGAACAGCTGTTCGAGTGAAAAATCCACCATCAGGGGTTCTTATTCTCCAAGACAAATTTCCTACAAGTCTGCCAGATTCTGTATGGAAGTCATGCACTTGGCAATCAAAAGCATCAAAGGTAGGATTCAAGCCACTAGTGATGAACCATTTCCCATTAAACTTTTCCATATCAAAACTTTGAACAAGAGCAGAAGGATCTGGGATAGGAAATTCTCCCACGTCGGATTTCATAGGTACACACTTCTTTCGTGACACTGCACATTCATTAAATTCATCCACAACACTGTTCTCAAACAGGTCTCCACATTTAATCTGCAATAAGGAACAAGAAAGACATATATGACATATCAGATTTTCCCTCCCATAGCGTTTGGCACTGTGAAATTGATTAAGATAGAGATACACATGAAACAAACCTAACCTGGCATTCTGTCTCATCAGGACGATTATTACAAGTTTGCAGACAAGCTACATTGGCAGCACAGGATGGGTTTGCAATGCACTTTGCAAGTTCTACCCTAACATGAACAAATGTTCCAGTGATCAAATTAAGGAAAAGAAAAAGAAAAGAAACGCAGACTTGTTAAAAAGCTAACTGATTGCATTACCTGCATTCCTTAAGTAAGCAGGAACAAGTTTTGAGAGCATCAACAGCATTGGCTGAAGGTATCACCATGAGAGCGCATACCAGTAAACCGGCTACTTTCAAGAAGTGTAACTGACTCCACTCTCTAAAGAGACTTGATAGTTCTTCAAGTATAACATTAATCACCTGTTTTGTCTTCATATACGAAGGAAAACAAATCATCAATCACTAGCTAAGTTAGAAATTTAGAACAGAAAAACCAAATGCAGATGCATTGTGCAAGTTACCTCAATTTCACTACTTCTTGTGCCCCTTTTTGAAAAGGCCTTCTCAGTCCTCCTAGAGAGCATAGAAGACCATTTCGACCCCAAACCAGAACAGTTCCTATCAGAACTAATGAATTGGGAGTATCTTGATTTTCTGCTATTGGGACAAAATTTCACAACCACTTGAAAATCAACCACCCTTCTCTTCTGAAACCTTTCTTCACTTGTAAATCCCAACCTCATACATGTACTGCCAATACTATCATTATGAGACAGGGAGATTGAACGCGCGGCCAGTGCCATACTTCAGTACCCTGGCTTCAAGTTCAGACCTGAACACAGTTCATCATATGAGTTGGTAGTCATTCTCTTGTACTGCATAGTATGCACATAATGAGAACTCCATTCCCACAATTATTTTGGTACAAATGATTGAACAAAGGTAACTAAAAAAATGAAAAATTGATCTTACCTAAGTTGTTTCCCGAGAACGATGATCCAATCATCCAGTTGTTCCCATGGACAGAAGATCTAGATGGCATACACTAAACATAGTCATTTTCCTTACAATATTCAAATGAAAAAGCACATAGAAACCTCATAAATCTTGATACCAGATGCAAAGAAGATAACTTTGCCTATTTTTGTCAATACCAAATAATACAGATAAATGAATCAACACTAAATTCTCAAACTTCACCAGTGACTACTGTCAAGTAATGAATTCTTCAACATACTCTTGTGTAAAACTAAACCCAACACCTGAAACTTTCATTATCCAATATAAGACATGAAAGTTCGGTAGGACTAGAAAGTGAGTAAATTCTAAGCAATGTGCAATATTGGGTTCATATATAACACACATATATAGGAATTTAGGATATAAAGATAGGGAGAGAGAGAGAGAGAGAGTACCTTGGGGTGAGTTGGAGGAGAAGAGTATGCGCATGGCAGCAGGAGCTTATCATGGTTTGCAGGGAGTGAAATGAAGGGAAGGACAAAGTATGCACAAAAGGACGACGCAGGCAAAGAGAGCAAGGAAGAGAAGAGAAGGGCGCCAAAGTTTTGTTGGATAAGAGAGTAGCAGTCGTGTGGAAACCAGGGCCGTAACGTATCCAATCGGGCTTTTTCTTTTTTCTTTTTCTTTTCCATTTAATTGTTTTTTTTTGTCTTTTCTATTCTAAAAAAAATGCACGTGTATTAAAAATGTTCTCTTTTTTCCTAGATTTTTCTTTTTGGTCGAATCGTTCAAAGAAAGAGTTATTAAAAACATGTAACCAAAGAAAAACATAAAGGGATTGACATATATGTTATATCATTTTGCTTATATCAATTCAAGATATTTCTTGTGTGTCTTCTATTTAGTTGAACAGATGAAAATTACATATTAGAATGAACTTTATCAAGTTTTTTTAATACACGAATTAACAACGGATACTTATTTCCTATATGAGATGGTTGGAGTCTCCAAATCAACCCCCTTAAACCAATTGACAGACTTATAAGCCTGAGTCTAGTTAACTACCTATGTTTATTCCTCAAGATCCAAAAGAACATTACTTGAAATAAAAATTAATGGATGATCATCATTTGATTTACACGTCTTATTAGACAGCCTTAGAAACTCACAATGATCAAGACTACCACCAAATCCCAATCATGACACAGCACTCAATCCGGCAACCAAAAATGGAGGATATATAAGAGTAGCTAGAAGCTCAAGAAAATGGCAAGTATGGTCCATGACTCCATGATATCCTTCTTTGAGTATTGAGGCTAGGAAAAAAAAAACCAAGAGCATAATGGTCGTCTTGTCAAGAGAACAAGACACAATCCAACCTTCCTTTTTTACTCGTTATTCTTCATCCATCCAAAACCAGGCATGACAAGCATAAAAAAGAAGAAGAAGAAGACCAAATAACAGATAATATATTATTGTATGTATATATTTCATACTACAGCGATGCGGCGATGTGTTTAAGGATCTACACTATTGGTTCCAACATATTTATAAGCAAATTCCTTTGTAGCTATTCCCCTAGTGGGTGGTTTTCTTAATTGTTATTCAAAATTCCTTTGCATCTCTCTACAATCAAAGGGCTCGATCAAGTACACGATCAAATCCCAACCGGAAATCACAAGGTTGCAAGAGCTAGCTGTGAGAACCAAGTTAGAAGAGGACCTCTAGAATATGCTTCTTAATTATTAATTTGTTTATCTAGCTCATCGATGACATCAAGGATCTAGAGTGCTTCTATAAGTATTCAAATCCATTATTTCCTTTGAAAAGTTTCGTTGCATTGTGTATCTCTCACTTACTAATTTAAACAGCTAGCGTTTTCTTTCGAACGGGCTCTGATATGATCTAGAGTTTTGGGGCATATGACGTCAGCAAGACACTTAACAATTTTGTTCGTTGCCACTTTTCTTGCACAAGCCCTATCGCTATCTTTGTCACCCGATGATGGCTCAGGTTGGTTTATCTGTTTGTTCACTTTGGCACGAAACAAGCTAGCTATATGTTATCTTTCGACAAAATTAATTTTGCGTTTTATTTGTTCGATTAGTGGTGTTCACATGGTCATTTAGTGACTAAGGAAATCATGATCAATCACCGTTGGATGTAAATCTAAGGGTGAAAAACAAAACAACTTAACTTTAAATAATACTTCTCACTTTTAGATTTACATACCGTATATGCATATTTGGTCCATATTATAAGACCGATGCTATTTCCATTAAACTTTCATCAAACAATTAACATCAGCCATGGTATATATAAGAGTTCTTGATAGAACTCAATTGAGTTGCAGCATAACAATTTCATGCATGCATGACTAACTGCAGGAAGTTGTGTGCTAAACTTTACATCCTACCCATACCAACCAACTGGGGAGTGCATAAGTCCTGCCAAGCTGAGAATAAAGGTCTGGGATAGCTTTACACTTCCAAATCTCTGCTGTCGAAATGTGCTCATCACTTTGTCCCAAGCCTTGGCCTCCCAAGCCTTTAGGACGCAGGGCGGTGTCTTTGTTTCCAATGCGGAATGGAATAACTGCACTGGCTCATTTGTTCGACAAGACGTGTCTGCCGTTCACTGTAGCCTTAATGATCTTTACGATGGCAGCAGCGATTGCTCCAAAGTAAACTTGGCAGAGATTAAGCAAGGGAAGGAGTACCAAGACGCATTGAACTTTTGTTCTCAATTTGGCAATGTTTCTTCCTTTGATGCTGTCTGTACCCCTTGCTCCGCTGCCGTGAGAAATCTTAAGCAACATTTGTTGGACCGGTATCATCAGAAGAATGATAACAACAAAACCGAAGATTCGATATGCGGTGTAGCTGCGGTTATTTCCGTTGCAGCCGGGAACATTTCGAATGCTTATATTGACGACTACTTTGGGTGTATGACTAAGTTCGACAAGTTCGGTAAGAAAATAAACTACTTCGTGTACGTTGGTCACTGAACTGAACGTACTCTTATCACAGCTGACTCTGTGTTTTTGTTTTTGGTTCCCATGCAGAACCAGGTTACCTCAAACTCAAATGTAAGCATTAGTCTTTGTATCGATTTCTTTACTGCAATTTCATGATCATTTGCATATTTGATGTTTATAATTTTATAGAAATTAATCATTTCAGCTCAACAGATTCCTTTGTAGAAGCGATACTTTCGATCATGATAGCCATCACTGGAGTAGTGCTGATTGTCATGCTGATAAAACACGTAACGAAGAAGAAGCCCCTAAAACCGATTCTCTCAGGATCAACGACTACTACGTGGTCTGGCCTGTATAGATTCTCCAAGGCTGAGATTGAGAATGCCATAAATTATGGACCTGAAAGAAAGCACCTTGGACGAGGAAGTGCAGGTCATGTTTATAAAGGGGTTCTTCCAAGCGGACAAGTTGTGGCCGTTAAGCACATCAACAAGAGTAACATATCAGATTCTTTCACAAGAGAAGTGGAACAGCTCTCTAGGGTTCGACACCCGAACTTGGTTTGCCTCTTTGGTTGCTGTGTCGAAGACGGCGAGCAATATCTTGTGTATGAATATTGCTCATCAGGGAATCTGGCTCAACATCTTCTAAGTATAAACTCAATATGATCCTTAACTATTTCCTGATGAGATTATTTCGAATTCCTTAGCTTCTTACTAATCAAAACTCGTGTCTTGGTGTCTTTACATGCAGGAAACGATCCTGTATTGACATGGGAGAGAAGGGTTAAGATTCTCAGAGACTGTGCGCTTGCTTTGAGGTATCTACACCACTATATTGATGGCTGCATAGTTCACAGAGATATTAAGGTAATTACCTATCGTAGTTTATGATGAAATTTCATGAATTAGTGTTTGAAAGGATAATTACTTGATGTTGATCCATGTTAATTTGCTTTTACAAAGCTGACGAACATCCTTTTGACTGAGAACTTGGACCCCAAGCTATCAGACTTTGGGTTGGCAAAGATGTTGGGGATGGAGGAGAGCAAAGTATTTACAGATGTTAGAGGAACAATAGGGTACATGGATCCAGAGTACATGACCAATGCCAAATTAACCTGTGCCAGTGATGTCTATAGTTTTGGTATCGTTACTCTGCAACTTCTGTCAGGGCAGAAAGTGTTTGAGCTTGATCTTGATGCGAGAGATCAACTCACAAGAAAGGTACGTATATATACGTATACACATACACGTACATACAAATGTTCATATGTTTCTATGTAGAGAGAGTGAGAGAGATCTCAATTTTGGTTTTGTAGGCGAAGGATGTGAGTTTGAACAAGCGTCCACCCGAGGATCTTGAAGACCCAAGACTAAATGGAAATGTCAACAAAGCTGACTTCGATTCGATTCTACAAATTGCAGTGCTTTGTGTTGCCAAATCAAGCAAGGGCCGCCCCACGATTGACGTTGTCTTTGAAGAGATGGACAAGGCTTGGAAGAACACTGTAGCAGAAATGGTGAGCCTTTGATTAGCTACTCGATCATATTTGTTTAACATATAGCAGAGTAGTAATATTTTGTACATCAATTTCTTCGAGTGCAGAGGGCACAGAGAGGGTCGAGTTCATCAGCAACACCATTGTCTTTATCTTCAGGAGTGTTATCGGTGTGACACGAACATGATCGAAATGCTGGTTTTTCTTTCTTTTCAGATCTGTACATATCTGCAGGCTGTGTTTAGACATTAGATTTATTATATATATGTGGAGTTGCAGTCGAGTTTATTAGGAAATAACGATGTAATCTGCTAGCTAGATTACCACAACATGCATAGTACTTGTCGTACGTATATAGTTTTACGAATTAATTACAATCATGTACATATATTTATCTTTTGATTTCATTGGCTTGGGAACGTACTGAAAGTCCAAAAATAATTGAAAAGATAAACATAAAGATTAAAGCTAGGTAAGAATTATGGCGAAAGGTTTGTCGTTTGATACTATATTTGATTAACCACTGGTTAGTTCGGCACAATTGAATTACATATATGCATGCAGAACCCTTTCCTTAGGCAATCGGTGTTTGATTTGGTGAGGGATCGTATACTGGTTGTGGTGCTTAAAGTTCCACATATATGCTCTACTACAAGAGCAATTTATATACAAAGATTAAGAGCAAGCAGCGTAGGTATAATTAGTATAGTAAGAACCCTACGTCTCAATCTGTAAATGGAAAATGCAAGCATGCCAAGTGATTACTTTAATTAATGTTGTTCCTATCTTGGACGGTCTTTCTACTTAATTAGCTTGTATGAAGGCTTCAATCCATCAAAAAAATTCACGACCACAAAAGAATCGAGTGTGTGTGATATATTAACGTTTGAAAGACTGATCGCCAATGTTATAGATTACGTAATTAATCTCAAAGATGTTTACTTGTAGCTATAATTCTTCATGGAAATTAACGACTAAAACCTGGGAATGCATGTTTGGGAGCATATGGGTAAGATTGTCGGCAATTTTTCAGCATTTTATCAAGTTTTCAAGGAATCCAAAATTAGTAATTTGAATAGAACGTCCAATTTCTATATGTTATAAGAGCAACTAATTGGATTTGCGAGTATATACCAACTCTGAAATGGTAAATCGATAGAACATGTCCATGAAAATTAAGTGTGATTTGACAAATCATGTAGAGCCTTAGCCTAAACTTTGTATATACAACTCATGTATATACATACTGATCTACTGATCATAGTATGGCAATATATACTTCCATGAACATTTTCATCTCGATTAGTTTTGGATCGTGTAGTCTATGGACTCGTCAAAATATCGATTGGTTTTGGTTGTCTATACATGGTTTAGGCCAAAGCTAGAAACCTACCTTGCTGCTTAGTTTCTGTTCCCATTTTCCAGCAATGGTAACTTAGAAAACCAACTGGACAGGATGTGACATGACGAAGTACATCATCAAATTAAGGTAGCCAAATTACAGTGTATACATGACGAAGTACATCATCAGATTATGGTAGCCAAATTACAGTGTATATAATCAATATATCTTGCATTGTTCACGTTACTTCTTACATTATCCAGTTGCCTAATTGTTTTTTCGATTGCTCAGTTGCCTAATTTACATATCCACCTAGCTTATATATAAAGGAAGCTCCCAGCAGAATAGTCACCCAAGTTTTTTCAGAGCCAATCTCTAGTGCATTGGGAAAACTTCAACAGAGAAAAACGAAGAAAAAAAAAACCAAGAAAGAAAGAAATAAGCATCTTCATCATTATAAGAAATACGTACTCCAGATCAAACGTATGGCGTATTCGACTACTGAGCAACTCGCTTTCTCATTCGGTTTGTTAGGTATTGTATATTATCTAAATTAAAAAGCTGAAGACAATGCATACTTTTAAACATCATTTAGCTAGGAAAAAAAAAAAACTTGGAAATTTTAACATTTTTGTCTCATTTTTTCATGCTAATTCACTTTTATTAAAGCTGACATTCTTCACATATATGCAGGTAACATTGTGTCATTCATGGTGTTCTTGGCACCAATGTAAGACCATTTAACTCAAACACTAACTAAATACATACTTCTCATTCATGGTACGTACGTATTCTCCCTGACTAACTTATACGATCTCCTTCTCATCGATCAGGCCAACATTTTACAGAATTTACAAGAAGAAATCATCAGAAGGGTTCCAATCCATACCATATGTGGTTGCGCTTTTGAGTGCAATGTTGTTGTTGTATTATGGTGTGATCAAGACAAATGCTATCTTGATCATCAGCATCAATGCCTTTGGAATCGTTATCGAAGTTGTTTACCTCATATTCTATCTCACATATGCCCCCAAGAAGCAGAGGGTGAGTGACTTGTACAAATCTTTCTCATACAGCTTGTCTCATGCATATTAAGTTTCCTAGTTTGATTGAGATATACTTGTGCAACTCTTGCAGATTTTTACGCTGAACTTGATTCTGCTGGTAAATGTAGCGTATGGGTTGACGTTGGCAGCCACTATCTTCCTTCTAAGTGGAACCAAACGCGTCGCCGCAGTTGGATGGATATGTGCTGTGTTTAACATTGCTGTTTTTGCGGCTCCTTTAAGCATTATGGTATATGCTAGAACTTAGAGAAGTGGCTTATTTTCAAGTATATATATGCTAACTTTCTGGGTTACTCAACCTCTACTATTACGTTCATTATGCAGAGGGAAGTAATAAGAACCAAAAGTGTGGAATTCATGCCATTTGGTTTGTCCTTATTCCTCACACTTTGTGCTACCACTTGGTTCTTCTACGGACTTTTCACAAAGGATTACTATATTGCAGTAAGTAGTACTATTACCATTTTACTTTCATTATCTGATGTTACCTAAGATGTCATTATTGTTAATCTAAGTAAACCTACTAATCAGCCTAATACGGTAACCATATGATGATGAACAGTTACCAAACGTACTGGGATTCCTATTCGGCATCGCACAAATGATCCTATATATGGTATACAGGAACTCAGGGAAAGATCATGATGAGGTTGAAGCAAAAACACAAACTAATGGTGATGATCTAGAGATGAGGTATAAGGTAATAAGTAAAAGTAAAACTACCAACCATAACAAACTGTATCGCAGTGTCAGTACGTGATCCTTACAAAGCAGACTTTGTCCGTGGCTGCGTACTAATCAGACGTTGGAGTACAAGCTCGATCGGCAACTGAAGAGTAAATTAGTGATATGAATATTGATTTATAGTGTATAATTCATAGTATAGTTCTGCTATTATCTCAAATTGGATGATTAATAATGTAAGTACTGGTAGGGAGACTTTTATAGTTTCCCCTATTTCTTGTTCCTTGGTATAGTGTCAGTTGTGCTAGCAAAATATTATGTGATGGACATATCAGAAAACTATGGAGTATTTATTGCCTGAGATGTATTGTGGTTTTTGCGCATGCCATCAAAACTTAAGGGGTATCAAAAATAGGGTTCAACCCACAAGATATCAAAGTCGGTCTCACTTGTAACCAAAGGGAGAACATCTTACATATGAAGTTGACAGCTTAAATACCAAGTCAGTAGCTTAATGCATTAAACTAAATCGTCAAAATACATAACTCCACCATTGCATGAACAGTACACCAGCTGTGGCAATCTGTTTTAAACTATCCTCATGCTCTACAATGACGAATCAAACGATAGAGAGATAGATTTAAATAATTACAACATGTACTTAATTTCATGTGAGAAAGCTTTCACAGGTTAAGAAGTTATCCCAGATGAACTTCATATTTTCCTCCAGCATCTCAGAAACCGAGCTGACATCAACCTTCTCTTCCTGAAAATTGAAAGAAAAGGAAGGTTACACCGGATGCTTAGAAGAGAGTAGCATATGAGGTGGGCAGAATGAGTCACAGAGGAATGTAAGCAATTACCTTTAACTCTGATTCAACCTTTTTCAGCCTCAGACTGGTCTCCCAAGATGCTTCCCCACTTGAGGTTCTGAAATCAAATCGATTGGCATGCCTGACCTTAAATCTTAATGACTGACTTTTATATGATTTAGCTCTTACGTGCCAAACCTTAACGACATTGTACTTTCCAGAAGATGTCTTCTCCATGGGCCATCTCAACCCACCCTTCACATCTGGATCTGTAATCGCAGAATCAACCAGATCCCTAATGCTTTGCATCTCATCATCCTGTAACAGAAAAGACTAATCTGATCACAAAACGTGTTTCCAATGTACAAAAGTTCCTCCCATGATCCTAACTCTCATAATCTGAACACAGATAACAATTCACCTTTTTCTGTAGCTTGTTTTAGTTTTGGCTGCTATGCTAATGTATAATAACTATTTCCTTGTGTTTCCAAAACAACAAAGAATGGCAATGAAAAATTTTCAAATAGTACAATGAGAAATAACTTACAGTCTGACTTGTTACAACTCTCTTCATGTTTAACATCAGTCTCAGGTCCAGATTCTTATTAGTGATGGATATGTCCACCACCATACAACGCACATGGTTTAGTTCGACCTGGATGAAAGTTGATTATTGATATACACGTCAGTAAATAGAACTATAACAAGCGAAAGGGAAACTTAAAGGAGGGCAGAATTTGATTTCATCCTCATTTAACAATTATTCTTATAAAAATCTTATGAATTTGCAGTAAAAATATCATATTGAAAATGATGACATAGAAGTGTGATCATCATCATTTATGAAACACCAAATTCAATATAACAGGACTATTATAAATCTTGCCTTGTACAGTTGTAGCTTTCCATCTTTCACACTGCATTTGCAGGAGAGAGTTGAGTCTGGTTTTGTTGAATCAGCCAACTGTTCAAGAAGAACCAAATGAGGGTTTCAATAGCGAATATCAGAACTTTGGAAACCATACATTCAGTAGATTGATGGGTATAGGAAGATAAATACCTCTACTTGGTATATATCTTTCTCCGATTTAAAAGCAACTCCAATATTCGGGACAACTTCATTTACAATCTTCTCTGTATACGAAACAGGAACATTTGTGTAAAATGATCTTTTCTTCCAATTCGTCAACATTGCAGTGGTCAAATTTTCTCTGAGAGATTCCAGGGTAACTGAAGGGGTCCTGAATTGCAAATACAATTTAGTTTACATTTGTTCAAATACAATTGAGTATAATATGCTTTTTCATCGTGAAATATATGAAGTAACATTGACAGTAACTAACCATTGATATCAAAACACAGTTCTATGTGAAAATAAGGGCAGAGGCTTAGAATCAGGGGTCCCCTCTCCAACCTGGACTATACTGTTGGTGTGTGTGTGTGTGTGTGGGTCCAAGTGTTTAGTTTATTTGATCAAATCAAATTTTGGGCAGTCAATTTGGCTATTACGAAGGCAACCTACTTTAACTTCAAAGAAAAATTGCTTGAAACATAATTGTCAAATATCACCTATCACTTACAGTCTCATGCATCTATGCTAGAGTATTACTCTAAATACATGATTGTCAAATAAGTTCATATCGTACGCAGCTAAAACAACAAGAAAAAGGATAAATGTATGAGATGTTCAAGTTAAATGGATGAAAGATTAGCTGATAAATCCATTAGAATGAGAGGAAACACTAACCTATGGAAAAGAACTTTTCCAACTCGAGCAACCAATGTAGGCTTTAGATCTTCAAACTTTAGGGACTTCACTTCCTCCTTCACATTTTCAAAAGACTCAAGTAGGTCTTCAAGCACATTCTCTGCCATATATACCCATGGGCTCTTTGGCAAGTCCAATTGTAACTCATTACCTAATATCAAGCATCAAGCATCAAACACATAAAACATTACCAACATGATTCATAACGCAGAGTAAACAAAGTTTTTCACATAAAGCCAAATTTCACAGTACTAACCATCATCAAGATCAGAATTCCTTAACGCTAGAGGCTTTTCTCCAATTCTGTGCTCAATGGTTTCCGAGGAAATAGGTTCAAGATTAACAGAAGAGGGGAACTGGGTGCCATCATTCAAACCAACTGCCCACCATTTCGATATAGCACGGTCTGCATAGATTAACTTTGAACCCCATTTATTATTAGACGTAGATGACCTTACATTTACATTTCTCTCAAATAAAGGAGCAAGCTTGTCTGGAGTTAGCACTGGCCCCTGTGCTTCATTTGAGTTTCGCTTATGCGGTGGTATATACGCCATTACAAGACCACTTATGCCTATACAAAAAAATCCCAGTAAGATAAGCAAAAAAGGAACATTTTCGCAAATAAGACACATAGTGAGCAAAATTTGACTTAAAGTACTGAAATTTTATAAAAGCCAAGAGGTGTAATATGTTATGTTTATTGCAGAAAATCAAACTCATTTCAGCTTCTTGTAGTTTTAGTTCAATCAGCCGTAACTACTACCCTAAATTTCAACTGGGTAGTTAGTTTGATCACTTTCCTGGAGCCACACACACTATCAAATTGATGCTAACACAAAAACAGAGCAGAGGGGCAAATTTTAACCACCACTCAACTTTATAAGACAAGATGCGACTTTTCTTATGTTAATTCAAGAAAAATAAATTTAGTTTAAGGTTCCTGTAGTTTTGTTCAGTCAGCAGCACATATTACACTAACATTCAACTGGGTAATAATCCTGATCACTTCTGGAGCCGAAAACACAATCAAATCAATACCAACGCAAAAACAGAGCAGATGATTCATTCAAAGCAACATTCACAGAGTGATCATAAAGAAAATGAAACAGATCATGAAAAGGGTTTTGAGGTACAAACCTAGTAGTGTTTAGCAGATAGTAAAACTGGGTTTTCTCATAAACCAGTAACAAAAATGGAGAAGCAGAACAAAGAAGAGCAAAAGGGTTTACCAGAGGCAGAGAGAATTGAAGGCAAAAGCACAATCGGAATTCGGAAATGAAAAGTCTAGAATGAAAATGCCGCTTGGCTTGCTTTTTATTTATACTCGAAAGTGGAAACCGCTCATTGGCCTTGCTTTATAAAACTAATCATTTACTTTTCCTTTGCTTCTTTATATCCCGACTAGCCTTTTGTACTGTCAATTTGCTCTTTTGCTATTTCTTATTTTCAATTTATTGGTTTAACTAATCACTTTTATGATCTTATCTCTCTAAAAGAATCATTGATTGATTTATCATCGATAATGTAATAACGAGATATTGATTAAATTCTAAAATCTAATTAGAGTACTAACGGGTTACTCAAAAGTTTCAATTTTGCTAGGCATTAGACACTATCACCATTGCAATGCAAAGAAATGGCAATTCGACTTTAGTCTACTCCACAGATACATGAACATTATTTTGATTACAGAATTACGCATCATAATCTTACTAATGACTAGTAGACCCCTAAGAATAAAATCACTTTCATAACCATTTATGAAGAGTCAGAAATCCAAAGATCCATGTCCAAGATGGAGTCATCCCACTCCCATTTGTTGCTGCTGTTGTTGACCTCTTGATCATATTGCTCTATAACTTGTTCAAATTGATTAAGGTCTACCATCCCCAAATCACCAATGAAGTCCTGGCTCCCCTCATGTTCTTCCTTTACACATGGATTGTTGCTATCCTCTCTCTCAAGTATCTGACCGATCTGCCCCTGATCTCTATCAATACTGCACAGCATTGCCATTGATGATCTGCTCTCTTCCAAGGCTTGGCAAGTCTGATCCTCAAGAGTGCTACATATCATTGGCCTCTTTGAGTTTGAGCTGGCGTATTTTGAAGGTTGGGGTCTGATGACTTGTACATTAATTGCATGATTTATCTTCTGATGATCATCATGAGGTTCTTGAGCATTTAGCTTCTTGCTCAAGTGGCAATTCCAATAGTTCTTCACATCATTACCGGTCCTTCCTGGAAGCCTAGCTGCAACTAAGGACCACCTGAAAATTTAAAAGCAAATAAAGTTCACCTGGGTGTGTTATATTTGCTAGTGTATTTGGTACTTCAAAAACTGTCAAAAGCGGTTTCAGAGTTTCAGATCATCATAAGTATTTATAGCACTGTTTAGTTACTTGAAAGAGTGAAAAGTGTGTATTCAAGGAGCACTGGTCGATAGTAACATTTCAAGGCAAAATATCAACTGAAAGAGAGCTATATATGTGAGTTTGAGATGAACTTGCTTGTTTCCCAAGAGCCTTTGGAGCTTAATGATGAGTTCAACTTCCTCTTGTTCAAAGCTCCCTCTCTTGATGTTTGGCCGAAGGTAGTTTAGCCATCGAAGCCTGCAGCTCTTACGGCACCTGTTTAGACCTGATTTCGAACCTTAACCATGTCATTGATCAATCTTTTCCTAGTCTCCAAAATACATACAAGCCAGAGTTGTGCAGAAAACAGATTAATTAACATAACTCAAGTTAATTACCGGCTAAGTGAGGAATTTGATGCCATTTGCCTTGTCCATACTTGTCTATGCACTTCCTCAGCAACTGATCCTCTTCCGCAGTCCATGGAATACCACCCATCTTTCTCTACTCTCTGATATTGTAATGTTGTAGTTGTTGATGAATCTCTACAGTGAGATTTGACATTATATATATGGATTTTCCATGTTGTACTATATATTGTGGCTCTTTTTGTCCTGTTCTTTCTGATTAATTCATCATGCCTAACCCTAAGCTGAAACACTATAATGTACCAGCACATGATTGTTGTCCAAGTTAGAAGAATATAAACAGTCAATGGTCCGTCATCTTTCTAAGTTAGTGTGGCCGGAGGTGTGTTTATAATGAAGCAGCATTACTATGTCTCCATTGACACATCTTTATCACTATTTAGCCCCAATGGGAACCTCAATAACTATTTTGCCAGAAGTAACTGAAAACCCTGCATGCTATTTCTGCTTTTGCTTCTTATCTTGGTCACTTGTATCACCAGATCGAGTACACATACTTCATCAATGATCAAGCGGTCCAGACTTAGGTTCCCAAATAATAAATGGACAGATGGATGTTGTTGATGGCATCAAATTAGACATTCAACTACTTGTGCATTCAACATTCAAGAAACGGGCTACAATACATCGACCAATTTCTCAATACAGTTTCGGATTGTTCTTTTACAGGGCGGGAGTCGTTTAACTCGTTTAAGACTATCATATAGTCTTCTGTTGTTGTTGCCATAGTTACGCTAAAGGGCGAGATGTACAAGAACAGTGAAATGTGGCCTCATTTTGGTAAAGCTCCATCTATTCTGGGGTGTGGAGCCTGTTGGCAAGAATAAAGGGAATTGCAGCCAGTGATCATTTTAAACGAGAGTAATGCAGCTGTGAGTGTCCATTTATTATGAGGTCATCTCGTAATCTTTTGTCCATTTATTTCTAAAAACAAGTTGTTTTCAGAGTTCTTCTGTAATCTAATTTTTCTTACAAGAAAGTGGCGTTTCTTGTTGTGAACGCCATAGGCTTAGGTGAGTTTGGCTTAATCTTTATCTAAGATCAAGATGCATCAGAAAGAAGACTAAAATAAATAAGCGCATACCAATTAAACAAAATCAGTGATGGTATGTGTAAATCGAAGACAATATTATCTTTATGATAATGACCAGGCATAGGCATTATCCTTTGAAATGTTGCTTTTTTAAACAATGCATTTATCTTTTTGAGCAATTTCACATATATATATATGTATATATATAAAGGATCTAAAGATGACTTCATTTAACGATCTGAACCGTTGATCATTTATATTTATATGCAAGAAACATGTCTATAAAATTTCAACTAATTCCATAATCATTTGGTCATTCAAATTAATGTAAACAATTGTAGGCCGTTAGATAAAATTAAAATGATATTGTATTAATCAAATGGTTAAACTTTTTTCATTTTGGCTAATTTTTTTTAGGATTTATATATGGGTAAGTAACTAAAGAATGAGTGACTTTGATTATCAAATTACATGCTAGAACTGAAAACATTCTTACTTTAAGAGTTTAAGGATGAACTCTCTATATTTTATATTCGGACTCATATATATATATATATATATATATATATATATATATATATATATATATATATATATATATCTTTTGAAATGTCCTACATATACCATCAGTAACAGCAAAATTATGGAATATGTTCAACTTAATAGTGTATTGATAAAAATTCTTTCATTGTTTGGTGGCGGATAAATAGATTGAGAAACAGGAAGCGGAGCAATGTAAGCTTTATTTGAAGAAAAATGGGTTTAAATTGACTGGCGACAAAGAGACGGTTATGCAGCGGATTGAGGAGCATTGGTAACGATTACAGTCTTGCATATGTGTCGGCTCTTTGGCTTTTTAAAGTTTTGTTCTCTGACAAATACTGTGATCTTATGGTACAATAATCTTAAATCTTAATGCAAATTTCTGGATGGCTTGACTTTATTTCGGCAACCTTCATAATTGTAGAGCATAATTTTGTGTTTTATATTACTAAGAATGTATGCTTACTGTTAGGTGATTGCATGTTTTCAGTTTAATCTTAAGTGTATTCATATATGTTTTCCAGCCTTGGTTCTTTTCCAGACGAATGGCTGGCAGAAGCATGTAATGCTAAGCTCAGTTATGTATTACCAATACAACACAATTTGATGTAATTTTATTGAACCTCTTTATATACGAACTACTACGACTTTGATACTATACACAAGGTTCCAATTCTAAGCACCGGAAGCAGCTTCTTTTGCTGATATTATAGTCTGTTTAGATCTTTCAAGGGTGAGGTCAGCTTTATATCATGTATGTCTCACTTTATATTTATAGTTATGTTTGGTCACTTTTTCTCTCTCTAGTTCCATGTAATATTGTAGTAGACTCTTATAACGAGGACTCTTAAGTTGAGAACTTGTTGAGGGCCTCTTGGTTTATCTCACATTTCGATCTTATATTCACATCTTGACCGTTCAGTTTATAGGTATTTATGATTAGATCATTTCTTCAAATTTTCAGCTATATTGAAAATTGTTAAGACATTCATAAGTGTGATTTATCAATTACGAACTTGAACGGTTCATATTTGACAGATTTTGTTCATCCATTAATTTGATCTAGTTTGTTATCTTAACGAACGCTAATTTGGCTGAAAATTTGTAGAAATGATATACTTATATAAACATAAAAACTGAACGGATGAGATGTCAAAATATGATCTAAAAATGGGTTTTTTAAAACATAAACTGAAAAGTCTTCAACTAGTCCTCAACTTAAGAGTGCTCACTAGCATTGTTCTAAAAGGCGTCGCCAAGGGCCGCCTAGGCGCTAGGCGAAAGGAAACCGCCCCGCTTTTCCTCAAGTCGATCACACTAGGCGTTCAGCCGCCTAGGCGGTCCAAGGCGCCCTCTAGGCGTTCTAGGCGAAAAAAAAAACACAACAAAACCTAATTCAGCGATTTCTTCAGTTCTTCTCGCCGTTTCTTTCTCTTCTGTTCGACTTCTCTCTCGACTGCGCATCAGCCTATCTCCGGCGCTCCCACCACCTGTCGCTACCTCTTCTTTTCTCTCTTCTATCTCAGTTCTCTCTACCTCTTCGTTTCTCTCCTCATTCTCGTCTCTCTGTTCCGCACCCGTCTGCGCTCAACTCCACCGCGTCGCCCTCTCCAGCTCCGCCGCTCGTCTCCATCGGTTAGTATTCCAAATTTCCAATGCAAAACTCGCTTCCATCGGTTAGTATTTTGGTTACATTGGCTATGTTGAATTATGCATTAAATTCTAGACTTGAATGCTCGAGACAATTTACTAGTTTGCATTTGATTAATGTTGTGAACTTGTGAATTGTGAATTGTGATGATGGTTGTGTTGAATATTTGATCATTAGCTATGTTGAACATTGTTGATTAGTTTGATTATGATGATATTCTAAATTTACAGGTTGGTTTGCTCATTTTTTAGTAAGGTTATGTTAAAATTTTTCTAATCTATCATATTAAAATCATTTTTAAATATTATATAATTTTGTTTTATTAATTAAAAATATAAAAAAAGTAAATCGTCTAATCCATCGCCTAGTCCCGCCTAGGCTATCCAGACTCTAGGCTACGGGTCATCGCCCGCTTAGCGCCTAGCGTCTTTTAGAACATTGCTCACTAGAAGGGTTTCATATGGTACAATCTATTTTTGATTGCTTATATGCATGTGATCGCTGCAGTATAAAAATACATGTTGCAGCATCACTAGCCCTCCTTTTACCCACTGCATGTACTAAAATTTGTATTAATTGTATACAAATTATAATGGCGGTGCACACATCAAATTCAGGACATCTAGCTTTTAGAAAACGATCCAAATCAATGTGCGCGTATGTATGTAGGGTATGGCGACTTGGCTAGCAAAAAGGTTCAAGCCTGTTTGGAAGTATGAAGGGTTTCAGTTTATATTAATTTATTAAATGCTATGAGTTTTCCATTGTATTACAGTTGATATAGAACAATATTTCAGGAAAAAAAAATGTTTACTATACAGGTTCTTTTCATGAAGCTCAAAGTAGATTTAGATGGTGATCTACTGATGCGTATCTGAGATTTAGTCCATCTTTGATGGGTGGCCATCATCATGAGTTCTGTTTCCCATATTGTTTGTATTGCAATTTGCTAAACCCCTGATTTGTGGCACGGATGGATGGAGACTCTTAGTTGGTTTTGTTCTTTCTTTTGTAAAGAATAGCTTTGGAGTGTTCTACATCTATGTAAATCAGATATCCTCTCCGATACGATTCATGCTTTGTTGTTTAGTATCTTAATTTATGTAGATCTTTAAATTTTGATACGTCCAATTTGGAAAGGAGAAAAGATGAATTGTGTGGTTTTCTTGCAAGTAAGCATTCCTTTGTAATTATTTTCTTGGTTTTTACTTATATGAAACTACCACTTCAGTAACATGTTTAAGCAAATTTGGAATGGAATTCATATAATTGTATTTATGCTCAATAATGTAAATGTTCTCTCTTTTTTGTTTTGTAGATTTGGGTACCAGTTAGTTGCCAGCTTGATGAACAACGAGCTCTCATATATAGCTCCTTCGAATACTTGGTATATTACAGCTCTTTTGTATGTTCAAATTGAAATCATAATCAAGTTTTTTTTTTTTTAAGATGTTGGATGTTGGATGTCAGTATTATTTTACTTTGATTGACCGGGAGATCTCAGATTTGCGGTTGTCTGATTTTCTTTAGTATGTAATGCATTTCTGTTAATTTTTTTCTTCTTTGTTTGCTACTTTTGATAAATTAAGGACATTAAGTTATTGATTGTTTTTCAACGTGACTAATACATGAATTTGGCCACAAGATTCTACCTTCACATGCAGAGTAAAGTTAAGCTACAAATGGGCCTCAACTCAACGCTTGTTAACCTTGTCGGACTGAAAGCCAAGTGTCCCCAAAGTGCAACTTCCAGATCTTCATTCCTGCGGGGACCAAATGGACACAAATGTTATTTTGCTTGTTATCATCGTACATTCAATGAATTAAAAAAACTAAACCAGGACACAACTGAGGTTTTAAGAACTAAATTACTCAACATTATTTATTAAGACTGGGTCTGAGAAATTTGGTATCTCCACCGTTAGATTGGCTGCTAGGCAGTTCAATCTTTATGGCAAGGACATGTTGATTGAAGACCTGTGCAGAGTGGTCTTGGACGTTTTGCTGGGTGGCATCGACTTTCAAGCCGAGCTCACTCCTGAGCGCGCCGATCTCATTCTTGAGATCGCTCCTTAGTTCTTCAAACATTCTGCGGACTTCCTCTGTGGACAGAGTAGGTCCTGCTTCCGAGGTTGGTTGTGAGTTTGCCATTGGGGACTTAGTATGGTCGGGATTGCCGAACCGAGCGAGAATCTCTTCTTTAGTGAGAGATCTGCAAGCCGCGCTGTTATGGGGCTTGTATTGCGGAGCCTTATGTTTCAAACAAGAAATCGAAGGTCTCCGGTATGGGGAGTCGTCGGACTTCCCAATGATTGCTAGAAAAATAAACTCCCTGTCCCACTGGGCGTGCCAATGTTTTGGCCCACGTCCTCAGCAAAAGGGGGTGATGAGTGATCAAATGTAAAAAGGGTGTGTGCGGGGCGTGCCACCTCACGGATGAGGAAAGAGAACGGTGCGCGTCCTGACTTCTTGACCAGGCGAATGAGGGCTCCGGTGTCACCTGATGAGGAAATATTTCCGAGCTTACTCTTCTAATCACCTGTCGATCGATACTCACTGTGAGAGCGAGCAGAGCAACAATTGGGAAATCGGAGACGAGTCCTGACGGGCTCTGGGGTCTAAGGCGTGGTGCGCTTAGAGCGTAAGGGTTTCTAGGATGCTCGAAGGTTTCGACTGTGTACGTCTGTTTGAGAGAGATTTGTTGATTGATTGATTGATTGTGTGTTGATTGATTCATTGTGTGTTGATTGATTGATCTTCTTTATATAATGGAGATAAAGAGTCTGCCGCGAAAGATGATGAGAAGCGTGTTGGACTCTGCAACGTGAAGCACAAAAGGACTGTTCATCCCATGCAGACCAATCCGCACGTGACACATATCCAGTTCGCATAGTTCGCGCAAGATAAGGATAATAATTCCGGCGCCACCAACTGTAGAGTCCTATGCGGACTGAACTTTTAGGAACAGTTATCCCACGGGGTAATACAGTCCAAGCAGAACACTGACTCTCGCGAACCGCAGACTAGGTAACTCAACTCCACCTCGCGGGCTATTGCAGCTCGCGGGCCAAAAGAAGGATTTTAATTTGATAAGGGCCACAGGGATTGGCCCAAAGCATGTCAAAGACTGTAAGAAGTCAGAAACGATTATGAGTATCCACGCGGACTTCGCGTGTGTCTACCTCGCGAGCTCGCGAACCAGCGAGTCGGTTCGCCAACGCCTAGATGCATTCCGCCTCGCCAAAGTCATTCCGCGCGGGATGGATCCTTACTCCGCGCGAAGCCATTTCGCGCGCGAGATCGTTAATCCGCGCGGAGTCATTCCGCGGACATTCCTTGCAATTCAACTCGCTCGGTTTTACTAGCGGGACATTATTTGTAAACTTTAAAGGAACTTGGGCTCGCCAACTGACACAGTCCAAGAAAGTAATTAACATTTACGTAGACAGTTATTGTCCAGAAAAAATGTTAATTTAGGCGCAAACATTGCCCCCCAGCCTCGAAGTCATGAATGTCGAGAATGACTGAAGAGGTTTATGTTTTATGCTGCCCCAAAGCCACTGGTATTGGCTCGGTTCATACATCAAATGAGTGTGAGCAAACAAGCCTGTGAATAGGCTCTAAAACTCAAGTATTTAACAAGACATTGCAGCGAAGTTGTTGTATAGATCGCCTAAGCATCTTGGACCTCAAATGCATTCGCCTGCCCTTCTGCTCAGAACACATGGCACATTGTACATCCCGCGAGCGGATGTAGCTCGCCTGGATATAACTTGACTGGAGCGGACTTTTGTGTTGACCAGACTTTAAAAATAGCCTCATGAATCTTGGCGATGGTGAGCCAGCTTTTTAATAATCATGGAATGGCCCAAAGCTGCCCCCCTTGCGCGGACCCATGGAAGTTGGCGAGCGGCAGATGAAAAAGTTAGAGGCCATATACTTCGCTGCTCCCCTTGCGCGAACCGATCAGAAACAGGCAAAAAAGCTCGGCGAACGGCCTAGTAATGCTGGCGAACCAACAAAAGGGGCCACAGGGATTGGCCTAAATAATGACTAAGACACTTGGAGAAGGTCTACGTCTGAACTAACTGGAACAAATATTTTCATCCCAATGTGCCCCCCAGTTTTAATGTATGTCTGCCGATGCTTGAAAAGAAGGACATCAAAACTTTAGTATGCCCCCCAGTGAGGAAGGCGGGCTATGAGGTCATGAAAACACTTTGAAAACGGCAACGTGCGAATCCGCGCGTCTCCTGACCTGTCTGCCTATTGACGTCAAGCCTCAGGGATAGGCTCCGAAGTAAAGTTCAAGCCTGAGATAGACAAGAACATTGTCCCGTCATTAGGTTACGGGGGAGGCCACCAATGCTTCACTCCAAGTCTCGACGTCGTCATGTTTCCAACGTGAGACTGCTGCTGTTGAAAATCTCCAAGCGTTGAGCAGAGTTGTGTCGCGTCAACAACTTGAAAATTTTGGCAAGGAATTGCGCGGGGTACGGCTCGTTGCCCCCCACGCATCTTTGTAGTCTGACCAAGCATGATCTTCAACTGCATTCTCGTTGATCGTATGTTGTTGAGGTCTGCCTTACCGCCCACCACCATGTCGTAATGCATGGTCTTATTGGGAATAATCACGCAGTGGTCAAGGAAGAGAACCATTTGCTGGTCTCTTTGCACCATATCAAGAGTGTCACTGGGATTGAACTCTTGTTGCATGTGATTTGGGGATGAACGTACCAACATATAGTTTTCATCGTACTCATCATAAGTTGGCTCTGTGTCAAAATCAAATGCAGAATTAATAAAGGTCGGTAGCTCGACCCTTTTTACAACTATGGGCATGCATGGACTCCAAGTATACTGCAATGTGATTCCAGGGATACCACCACACCATATATAGTTGAGCCTAATATGTCCACGGTTTGGTGAAGCGGACTGAGGCATCTCGTTGATGAACATAAAATTGGTGAGGCGAACCATTAAGAGGGGCGGACTCCGCCAACCTTGACGCTCCGGGTGTACAGGTTGAAAAGGAAACTCAAGCGGCTCTGGTCCATCTTCAGTTTGCTTGTGATGAATTGGTAGAGAAAGCAGGCGAGCTTCGCCTTGCCCCCCATGCCGTTGACCTGTGTCCACATACACATCTCGCGTGGGACAGTTGGTGTAGCTCGCCATCACACGAAGTTGTGGTTCGCCTCCCATGTGAACTTGCGGTTCGCCATCATCATTAGCACACGAACTACTTTCTGCTTCAAAGATGGATTGTTCTGTCCTATCTTCCGGCTTATTTTCCTGAAGAACAACGTTAATCTTTGAGACAGGATTATTATCCAAAATCTCGCCGGCCTCGACCTCAGGTTCTTCGTCATTGATTGACAAAGTGGTTTCTTCTTTGGACGTAGGTTCATCCAAAGGAAAATCTCCACCATTAGATTGGCTGCTAGGCAGTTCAATCTTTATGGCAAGGACATGTTGATTGAAGACCTGTGCAGAGTGGTCTTGGACGTTTTGCTGGGTGGCATCGACTTTCAAGCCGAGCTCACTCCTGAGCGCGCCGATCTCATTCTTGAGATCGCTCCTTAGTTCTTCAAACATTCTGCGGACTTCCTCTGTGGACAGAGTAGGTCCTGCTTCCGAGGTTGGTTGTGAGTTTGCCATTGGGGACTTAGTATGGTCGGGATTGCCGAACCGAGCGAGAATCTCTTCTTTAGTGAGAGATCTGCAAGCCGCGCTGTTATGGGGCTTGTATTGCGGAGCCTTATGTTTCAAACAAGAAATCGAAGGTCTCCGGTATGGGGAGTCGTCGGACTTCCCAATGATTGCTAGAAAAATAAACTCCCTGTCCCACTGGGCGTGCCAATGTTTTGGCCCACGTCCTCAGCAAAAGGGGGTGATGAGTGATCAAATGTAAAAAGGGTGTGTGCGGGGCGTGCCACCTCACGGATGAGGAAAGAGAACGGTGCGCGTCCTGACTTCTTGACCAGGCGAATGAGGGCTCCGGTGTCACCTGATGAGGAAATATTTCCGAGCTTACTCTTCTAATCACCTGTCGATCGATACTCACTGTGAGAGCGAGCAGAGCAACAATTGGGAAATCGGAGACGAGTCCTGACGGGCTCTGGGGTCTAAGGCGTGGTGCGCTTAGAGCGTAAGGGTTTCTAGGATGCTCGAAGGTTTCGACTGTGTACGTCTGTTTGAGAGAGATTTGTTGATTGATTGATTGATTGTGTGTTGATTGATTCATTGTGTGTTGATTGATTGATCTTCTTTATATAATGGAGATAAAGAGTCTGCCGCGAAAGATGATGAGAAGCGTGTTGGACTCTGCAACGTGAAGCACAAAAGGACTGTTCATCCCATGCAGACCAATCCGCACGTGACACATATCCAGTTCGCATAGTTCGCGCAAGATAAGGATAATAATTCCGGCGCCACCAACTGTAGAGTCCTATGCGGACTGAACTTTTAGGAACAGTTATCCCACGGGGTAATACAGTCCAAGCAGAACACTGACTCTCGCGAACCGCAGACTAGGTAACTCAACTCCACCTCGCGGGCTATTGCAGCTCGCGGGCCAAAAGAAGGATTTTAATTTGATAAGGGCCACAGGGATTGGCCCAAAGCATGTCAAAGACTGTAAGAAGTCAGAAACGATTATGAGTATCCACGCGGACTTCGCGTGTGTCTACCTCGCGAGCTCGCGAACCAGCGAGTCGGTTCGCCAACGCCTAGATGCATTCCGCCTCGCCAAAGTCATTCCGCGCGGGATGGATCCTTACTCCGCGCGAAGCCATTTCGCGCGCGAGCTCGTCTTTTGTCTGATAGTGCGCGAGATCGTTAATCCGCGCGGAGTCATTCCGCGGACATTCCTTGCAATTCAACTCGCTCGGTTTTACTAGCGGGCCATTATTTGTAAATTTTAAAGGAACTTGGGCTCGCCAACTGACACAGTTCAAGAAAGTAATTAACATTTACGTAGACAGTTATTGTCCGGAAAAAATGTTAATTTAGGCGCAAACAACGTCTTTAACGAGACGCACCGTCCAAGCGTCTAATTAAATCTAATGTATTAAAATTATAACGTTTTCAATACAAGACATATGAGTACGAAACAGCGGAAGATTCAAATCACACATGTTGGCCGTATGAATAATGTAGTTTTAATAATGTAGTCTTGTCGAGCGTTACATCTTTTATTCAAGTGGGAATCAAATCAATATTATCGGTCCGTGGAACCCAGTAGGCAGCAAAGACCACCGCACTACCTACAGTTGTGGATTCATGTCTTCCGAAAGAGATGCCATCACTTCCTTCCAAAGCAGTTGTCGTGGCGGGTCAGACCGAAAATTAATAAATTTGGAGGTAATTTGTCGTCATATCGAAGATAATTGCACTACAATAATAACTCAAATCTCAATATATAAAGCTGGTACTGGGGAGTAGCCTTTTCGCCACACCAGAAAACCATCTTACCTGAAGCAATACCACTTTCTCATTTCATTCCTCTCACAGTCACAATATGGCTGAAGCACTCGTTTCCTTCCTTGTGGAGCAGTTGGGTTCCATCTTTCTCCAACAGGTGGAACAAAACGTGAGACTTGTTGTGAATGTCAAAAAAGAAGTACTAGATCTTACCCTCAACCTCGAGACTATTCAAGCTGTGCTCGCCGATGCAGAGAGGAGGCAAGTGAAGGAGACCAACGTCAGACGCTGGCTCAACAATCTCAAAGAAGTGTCGTTCGAGATAAACGATGTGGTGGACGAGTGGAGCACTGAAATCCTGAAACAACAAATCGAGAAACAAGGTGAAAATGCTGTTGTTCACAAGAAGAAGGTGTGTTTCTCTATTCCCTTTCATTGTTTTTGCAACGGCCAAGTCCATCAGATCATTTTTCGTCGTGATATTGCTGTGAGGATAAAAGAGCTGAATGAGAAGTTAGCTTTGATTCACGAACAACGAAAATTTTACAAGTTTCATCACAGTGAAACAGAAATTGAGCAACCTGCTCGATTGAAAAGTTTTTCAATTGTCGATAAATCTGGGACGTTTGGTAGGGACTATGAAATGAAAAAACTAGTGAGCCAGTTGGTGAGTGAGAATAGTGAAGGAAGGAAGAAGCCTCTTGTCATATCTATTGTTGGTTTAGGGGGGATAGGAAAAACCACTCTTGCCCAACTAGCCTATAATGATGACGAGGTAAAGGGTTGTTTTCAAACAAGAATATGGGTCTGTGTCTCAGAACCCCTTGTACAAATTGCGGTTGCAAAAGCCATCCTTGAGGGTCTTAATGCAAGTGTCCCAAACTCAAACGAGTTAGAAACATATGTTCAACGTATATCTAACTCTATTAAGGACAAGAAGTTCCTTCTCGTCCTAGATGACGTTTGGGACTCAGATCATAGAAAGTGGGAACCTTTCTTGACCACTTTACAGTGTGGTGCCATAGGGAGTAGGATCTTACTTACGACGCGAATAGCACAGGTTGCTAGCGCAATTGGAACAACTAGTGATCACACTATCAAATTAGAGGAGTTAAGTGAAGAAACTTGTCGGTCATTGTTCTATCATATTGCTTTTTTTGATGGTGCAAGAAAAGAGTCCGAAAAGTTTGAAGATATTGGTAATAAAATTGTAAAGAGGTGCAAAGGCTTGCCTCTTGCTGCAAAGACTTTGGGTAGTCTAATGCGGTATAAGAATACAATAGAGCAATGGGAAGATGTTTTGAATAGTAAGATATGGGAAATACAAGAGTTTGAGCAGCAGGTTTTCCAACCTTTACTACTAAGTTACTATGATTTAGAACCACTCTCCAAACGTTGTCTCTTGTATTGTGCCACGTTTCCTAAAGATCATATAATTAGAAAAAATGAGTTGATTGAGTTGTGGATGTCACAAGATTATCTTGAAGTCAAAGGAGGAAACAAAAGGAGAAAAATAGTCGGTCAAAGGTGTTTTGAAAACTTAGTAATGCGGTCTTTCTTTCAAGATTTTAAGGAAGATCGGATAGGGAATATTTGTAGTTGTAAGATGCACGATATTGTGCATGACTTTGTGCAATACCTGACCAAGGATGAGTGCTTTAGTATGGTGGTAAAGGGTGGTAACGAGAGAATGGAGTTGCCGGGTGATGAGGTCCGCCATTTGTCTTTGATGTTTGCACCACAGGGTCCTTTTCCGGTTTCTTTTCTCAACTGTAAGAGTCTTCGCACTCTCACATGTTTTGAATCGAAACTTACTTGCATCGGGGTAGAGTTGATTTCGCAATTGAAAAGCCTTAGGACTTTGAATTTGAGTGAGAACTCGATTATAGAAGTTCCAAAGGAGATTGGTGGATTGATTCATCTGAGATATCTGAACTTGTCGTGGAACTCTAAACTGAAGGAATTGCCTGACAGTTTATGTGATCTATACAATCTGCAAACCTTGCGACTTGTAGGCTGCGGTAAACTTGTCAAATTACCAGATGAAGAGGCGATGAGAAAGCTGACCAAGCTAAAGCATCTTTATGTGGAAGGGTGCTGTCGTCTAAAATCAAAAGGGATAAGGACGCTTACCGGTCTGCAAGAACTGGATGATTTTCATGTAAATGGTTATAAAGGTGCCGACAAGGAAGGTACGTCGAAGCTGGAAGATTTAAAAGACTTCCACCAACTTGAAGGGAGACTCTCCATTTCACACTTGCAGTCGGTGGAAGATGCGAGCGAGGCTGTAGCGGCATGTTTGGGTGAGAAACATCTTTCTGGACTGGCTCTAAATTTCTGGTGTATTTATTGTGGTGGGGGAGACAAACGAGAAGGGGGGAGGGGCCACATAGATATGGAAATACTGAATGGGTTGCAACCACATAGAGATTTGGAATCGTTGAGTATCTCGGATTGTGAGGCCAGCATTCTCTTGCCTAATTGGATCTTGTCCTTACATAAGTTGAAAAGGCTTTGTATCGGTATATTCGGTAACTGTGAGCTGCTTTCGGGTCCATTGGGCAAACTGCCGTCGCTTGAGTCTCTCACGTTTTATAATATGAAAAAAGTGAAAAAGGTGGGAGTCGAGTTGTTGTTGGGAGTCGATGATGATGGCTCCTCGTCTTTATTCCCCAAATTGAAAAACCTTGAGTTCAATTGGATGACGCAGTGGGAAGAGTGGGAAGGGGATTTTCAGAATAATAATAATATTATAATGCCCTGCTTGTCTGAGATAGAAATTTGTGGTTGCCCGAAGCTTGGTACGCTGCCCGACTTCCTGCGCAACACACCACTACAGACTGTGGTCATTGAAGCTTCAAGGACTCTCAATGATATTCTCAAAGACAAAACAAGTGAGCAGTGGGCCAAGATTTCTCACGCCCCACACATCAAAATTATATGACCAAATATTGTTCACTGGTCTTCTCTTCTGGTAAGATTTCTCACCTCCCAAATATTACAATCTTTGCAACTTATTATCACATATGGAACGGATGGTTTTGTTTTTCTTTTCAAATTGGCAAATCACTTCTGATTTCTGTGGTGACGGTTCCTTGTTGTACAGCTCTTATTGCAACACATGACAAGCTTAATGCAGAGGAGCATTTATGTCTGATTTGTCTAGCTAAATAATTTTGGATCTTTATTTGTCTTGAATGCAGACAATTTTTACTAAAATTTATTTATGTACTGTGATCATTGATGTATCAAGTTAATTTTTTTCAGGGGGAAATTAATTGTCAACAACTTTCATTTTCACAGAAGTTGCTGGTGGCATTCATTTCCTGTTATCTTCCATCCCCATATCTAGTATTAGCCGCCGCTCCGCAAGGATTGCATACTGTTTCCTCTTTGCCTTTTCTCTCATTGCCTCATGGATTCTCCGCCACGTTGCACCGCCTCGGCTCGAAAAGATACCTTGTAATAAGCCACCTCTCTGATACTGTGTTTATCATGGAAATTATGTGTTTGGATGTGAATTTTGATGGAGTGTTGTTTGGTTGTTGATGCAGGGATTAATCATTTTCATCAGATACCGGATAGGGAGTGGTTTGAGACAGAGGCCGTGCTTCGTGTAAGCTTGGGGAATTTTCTGTTTTTCACCATCCTGTCTGTTGTGTTGATTATTGTCAAGAGTCAGAAGGATCCCCGTCACTTGCTGGTTCCTCTTGGTGCTCTTCTCCTTGTTTTTCATGCCAAATGGGGTTATTAGTTTCTATGGTAAGCACTATTTATACCCTTTTATCTTCTTTTTCAAAGTTGTAAAAAACAGGTCCGATTATGCTTATCCTAATCCTAAATAGAATGTAACGACGTAGGGATCCATATATAAACATAGTACCTATTCATCTACGCTCGAATGACTCATTCTCATTACAATGTATATAAACCTATTTTGCACTGCGGTTTGTACAATTTCTAGGCCATCAGGAGATATTTGCTAAGCCTCAGTTCAATGCTAAACTAGATGAGCTATTAAATGTTGAACAGACAACAAACTCCTTGAAATGCATATAATTGTAGATAAATGAAAATGACTACAATTAGGTTTACGTGAAATTTGTCATTTGAAAATTGTGCATTTGAGTTATTTGGCCAATATTGATAATTATCTGTCATTTATGCAGAGAATTGCAAAGTTTGGCTCAGGATTCTTTCTTCTCTTACAAGTTGTGCGTCTGTTGGATTTTGTTCATGGATGGAACAACAAATGGGTTTCATATGATGAGCAGTTCTGGTTAGTTTATTCTTTTCATAATTATCGTGTGTGTATTCAGATTTGTACTTCCATTTACTGAGTTTAGTTCTATCTTCATTGTTTACACAGGTATGTTGCTGTTTTTGTTGTTTCTCTAGTTTGTTATCTGGCAACATTCATCTTCTCTGGACTTCTTTTTCATGGACATGACCGCGAGCTCAATACCTTCTTCATCTTCATGACTCAGATATTCGTTTTCATTTTTCTTAAAGTGGCACTGCATCCTACTGTAAGTTTCTTAATCATGTTTTATTGCTTCTATTACTGTCTCTAACCTTTCATGTTTTGTTAGTACATCATATTCACTAATGTAGATTCCTAACTTCTAGCGCACTTTAATTAAGAGAAGCCCTTATAGGTTTTATAAGGATATCATCGTTAGTAGCCACACAGAAACCACAAATTTCATTCCGTTGAATGATAAGAAAGAAAGCCAACATAGAGGGATTGATCAATAGATAAGAAAGAAAGCTAACATAGAGGGATTGATCAATAGCTTTGTTTTTGTTTATTAGAATATTCACATTTTAAGTTTAATATAACTACGTCACTGTCCTTTTTGAAGACAGTGGTTTATAATTTAAACCTTGATGAGATAACTACGTCACCGTTCTTTTTGAAGACATAAAACTAACTGCTGGCCAAAAAAGAAAAACCGGATACAATACTAATGCTCCAGTTTTACATTTGGTTGGTATATTCATTTATTGTATCTCCTAATATGAGTCCCATCATAAATCCAACACAGTACTTGCATGTTGCTTAGCTTTCTGGTTGCATAGAAATTTATTTTTTGGGCAAAGCAGTGAACCAGATTTTCATACTACACATACCTGGATATTGTATGTAATTCTGTTTTGTATGTAGAAATGTGCAAATTCATTGTTAAATGTAATGCCCTTTTGGATTCCTTGGTCTCTATTTTGATGTTACACAGGTAGGTGGCAGCATTTTACCCGTGTCAGTTATATCTGTGTACTGTACATATCTCTGCTATAGTGCACTTTGCTAGTGAGCCGAGGGACTATGAGTGCAATGGTCTCCACAAGCATTCTAAAGCTGTTTCCACTGGGACTCTTACCTTAGGTTTGTTTACCACTGTTTTTTCTGTGGTTTATTCTGCTGTGCGTGCTGGATCTTCCACAGCTCTTTTGTCCCCGCCTAGTTCACCTCGTGCAGGTAATTCGTGACAGTATCTTTAAATGTTTTAGCTTTTATGAAGTTACTCTATTTTTCTGTGAAAATTGTACCTCAAAACTGACTTACAATGAGGGGGAAATTAATTGTCAACTACTCTCATTTTCACAGAAGTTGTTGGTGGCATCCATTTCATGTTATCTTCCATCCCTGTATATTGGCACGAGTTCATTGAAGGTAGAATTCAATTTTTCCTAGCAAGTCAGACACGTCCTTTAATTTTTCATTGTTATGGTCTCTTAAATTACTCAGACTTTAATTTCTACTGGAACAAGCAGAACTCGTCAACATGTGGAACGGCTAGGCCTTGTGCAGCTTATTGTAAAATCATCCGAATACGTAGCACGGTGAGCTAAATTAAGTAATGCATATAGATTAATCACTTCAAATTACACCAGTTGAATTTGGCATTGCTCAAGTATTAATTTAGAGCTAAAAAGGTTGCAATGCCCTCAGTATTTGTCTAATTGATTTATCTTCTCTTTTTACGTTGTAGGCAGGCATAAGTAATTTCTGTTTCAAGCACCAATAGTATTCGAACTCTCATGGCATCATCATCTACGAACAACACCTCTCAATCTTATTCACATTCACTTCTTCAGGTGAATATCTTTTATTTCTAAATGTTAGTATTTATTGATCTGTCATACTTATGTAATGCGTATTTTCTCATTTACTTTTATTCTTACATCATATGTTGTGGGATGTAAATCTAATATCAGAAGCATGTGAGTCTCTCTTTCTCAGTGATGAAACTGTTCCCTATTAAGGACAGCGAACGAAGGGATGTGATCGTCAGGAGTGAAGATCGTTCGCAATAGCATTTGTCGCCAGAGTTGCTAGAAATAGATCAACAACCCGATTGAAACTTCAACATGCTTCAATCAAGGAAGAAAGGTTGCATTGTAAGGACGTGCCGCTCCAACTACAGAAATTGAGTGAGTCCATGACATCTTAGCATTCTATATCTGGAGAAGGATGGTCAGGCAACGATAGTTCAATCAAGGAAACTTTTTCTACCACCCATTGACTGATTCATGAGTCTCTTCCCTAAACTAGGTAAATTAACTTTTGCATATGATACACTAAGAGGTTAGCAATCAAAATGAATCTCTTATACTCTTTTGGCCTGTTAAACCAGGATTAGAGTTAAGTCATGAAGCCGGTATCAGTTCAACTATCTTGACTTCATTTCTTGAAGCTAGGTCTGTGAGGGGCTGACCATGATCATCATATGAGGATGTTGGTAGATTATTTCTTGGTTGTACTGTTGTACATGAATTTACTGGTTGGTGCCTTGTCTATTCAATTTTTTCTACTTCTGTCTTCGTCATCTATACATCTACATCACTTTTTTTTTCGTTCTCTTTTTTTAAGGGTATTATTTTGTATTCGGCATAGTTCCTTGAGAGATTGCTTGTGGCTTATTGCCTTGTTCCGAGGACAATACTATTTTGGCAATTATTTGGCATCATAACTTCTTAAGTATGAAGCATTATGTCTATATTTCAGAGTTCCAATGTTTTATTTGTTTCACATACATCATTAGTCATCCTAAATCCACAACTGTGATAGTAAGCTTAAAATCTTTTCGGTTGCACATACATTCAAACCGTGATAAATCTTGTTACAGTGTCACTGATGTCTATGTTGTTTACATGGACAGCATTTCTCTGCACTGGTTACTAAACAGTGAACCAATGGATTACGAGTGCAATGGAATTCACAAACATTTCACAAGCTGTTCTTTCCTTTGGCACCACAAGCTGTTCTTTCTTTTGGTTTACTTTGCTATCTATGCTCGATCTTCTATCCCCCAAAGTTCATTTGGTGATGGTAAGTCTTCATTTTAGGACTGAACTTTTGGCATGTATAATTGGAAATGAGAAATTTGTATGTCTATACAGCACCAACAAAAATGTGCTTAGGAACTAAGCTGTCCTGCTTCTGAACAATTGTCCTCAATTTTATTACTTAACTCCAGAAAATTTACAAGCTAGTATGTTAACATGGGTTGGCTATCCTATTTTACTGAGCAAGCCACATCATTATCTTTCTCTTTATTTTCAGGGTGAAGGTGCGGCAAGCACCCCTATATGGCTATATATTTCAGTTGCAGCAGACAAAAGATCAGGAGGGAGACTAAATAGGAAAGCAAAGCCTGTAACATCTTCATGTTCCTTTGGAAAGATCTCTGTGATATGTGTTGCAGTGTTGGCAATGCTTCTGAGACAAGCGAGCCCTCTGTGTCATCTAGTGTTCTCTTGACTCCTGAAACACCTATTTATATATGCAGCCATCACCAAAATAGACAGAGTTGCTGGCTTATGTCATATCCTTCTGTACCTGTCTCTGTTCATTGCGAAGACAAGCCACAAACTTCGGTTCCTCCTATGTAGCATTATTTATGTACTGAATTAGGTGTTCTGTTAGATTCTGGTGGTTTGTATTTTGATTACGTAGTGATTTGGATGAAGAGCATCCTGAATTGGCTAGCTTGACGACTTGAGCCACTTGTCCAGGCTGATATCTTCTGAATAACTTAATAAAGTTTTGAGGTATTTCATGAAGAGATTGCTTGTACTACTACTAGTTATATAAAATTACAACTATACAATTACATATAAGAAATTTAGGTTGTTTCAGTGAACAAAGAAGTTGACTCTATTAACATGGAAACCACAAGAAAGAGGGATCTTCATGAACCTTGCGCCTCACGAAGTGTATCTTGCTCAACTTACTTTGACACCACACAAGCTGATCTTGTGTTATAGTTGACATGTTCAGAACCCTTGAAACCAATTTGATGTCAACTTGAGAAAAGAAGCTAAGGTGACCATGATCTGCGCTCTCTTCATCTTCGTCTCCTTCTTCTTCATGCTTTCGGAATCTCTTTATGATCCGGTTCTGGCTCATCTTTAGCTCCTTAAGCATCCTCTCTTTCTTCCGAAGATCTGCTTGAACTTGTCCTAGAAGCTCTAGATCCAAGCCAGAAGGAAATGATCTTTTTCGACAAGCAGTAGTTATGTTGGCATTTTTATCAGCTCGAATGAATCGCCACATGGTCCTTAATGATTCTCTCAACGTCTCGACAATGTCAGTGATAACTTCATTGCCTTCCTTTCCTTCCTTCGATCTGTCCTCTCTGATTTCTGGAACTTGTAGAAGCTTATGCATTGCATTTCGACTTTTAACATAGTTTTCAACCCTTGGCCCCTGAAAATGTTCATCCTCTACAAATCTTTGTAGGAGCACTCGAAACTGTAGCAATTCTTCTGCGACTTCATTGTATGAATGTATTTGATTGGGGGCAGTTTCCAAGGCCTTCTCATACTGCCACTGAAGAAACTCCCAAGAAAGGCACAACTGCCCAACATAAATCTTTTCTAACTCACTATGTATTGTATCACAATCTATTTTGGGTCTACAAAGCCTCAAGTTGGAAAGAAAGGATTTGATAGCTGGAGCAAATGATTTGTAGTTCGAAAACAATTTAAGTGAATGTTTGGACTCCAGATCACCTATTGCAAAATTCAAAACATCCAACTTGCGCATTTGAAACTTGTAACTCTTATATGTATCTCCGTGTTGGTATATATCAAAAATCTTGAGTGGCTTCAAGTCATCCATATCCAGAGACTGATTCTTCAAAAATAGTAGGCAAACCAGTAGTAGCTCTAACTTTCCTGAGCTCCATTTTCAACTTATCTATCGACTTTAGATGTTCACACAAAGCCTCCAATGTGTCTGATGTCTCTAATGTGTCCTCAGAACCATCTTTGTCATCAAAACCATTAGGCTTGCACAATCCGATGTCTTCCAAAGCACTTAGTTCATCATCTTTGTCATCAAAACCATCAGGCTTGCGTAATCCAATGCCTTCCAAAGCACTTAGTTCATCATTATCATCCTCCCTTGAACATATCGAATCATCTGAATGTGACATGTCTTCCTTCACAACAGAACCAAACTTTACTTCATTATTAACATCTGCTTCTTCTTCGTCATCCGAAACAGAGTTTTCCTTAATCACTATTCTCTTCTCAACCTCCTCTTCCTCAAATGCACCATCTCCAAAACCCTGATCACCTTCTTCCACATGAACATTTGCTTCTATATAATCACAGCTTGAATTCTGAGCATACCCATTTTGTGATTCTTCAATGAAGCAACTAGTACTATTCTTCCCGGCTTGAAAAGCTACATAATCTCCAATCTCATCCCCTTTTTCCAATGTCTTTAATATCTCCCTAATCTGGTACTCAAATTTAAACACAAAAGTTGGCTCTGGGCACTCTTCTTCATTAGCATCAAAGAATTCAGAATCATCATCTTCTTCTTCTTCGTAACTGTTTCGATAAGAAACAGTGGTAGAGAAACCGGAGTTCCTCATAGAGGGTGGGCTGCCGTGTTGTGCAATTGTGCTTCCTATAAACTTAGGGAAGGGTATTTTAGGGAAGAAATGCCTAAACGAAGCAGGACATGGTATTTCCTTAAGTAAAGAGGACACTATCCAGAAAAAAATCCTAAACGAAATTGGACATTAGAAGATAGAAAAGTATACCCGTGATATTGTGGTACAAGCCCAATAGTAACAGAGTTCACCAGAGGAGCCCAAAGTTTCTTTATGAAAGTTCAAGCCCGTGTTTATGGACTCATTATGTGCATTAGTAGGTCCAAGTTCAAATCCAGACCCAAGTTGGAGCTGAAAGCCAGGGAAAGGAATAAAACAAAATAAATATTTAAATAAATGGGCAACTACTAAGTAACTAGTATACAGTAATGGGGTATGACATTGACGACCCAAGAATGGACTAGACTAGGCAAAAATTGTGTCCCCCTCAAACACAGAGTATAAAGCGAGCCGATCGTCCCGGGGATAAACATTATGTGTATCGCAAGATATTTGACGGAAACGAATGCTCGGCATGTAATGAGAGAATGCAAAACTGACTTAATTTTTTTTTTACAGTATAGTTTTTTTCTTTCTCTCCGGCCAAAATTCCGATATAAAAGAAACTGCTCACTCTTTTCAAAACGTGAGAACACTAGACCATCCTAATCACGACCACAACCACAATCACAACCACGAACCACCTGCTGGCTACCTTGCCGACCTGGGTCCGTTTGGACGGACACACCTCTCCACATTTTACTAATGGTGTGAAATGGCTAATAGGACCTGACCCCAATTACAGGGAAGGAATCGTGGGTTTTAGGACAGTGTTGGGGCTGTTCTTCTTTCTTGGAGTTTTTATCAAAATCCTAAAGCTTCGGTCGGTTGGCAGTGTCGTTTAGTCGCTCACACTGCCACACATGTGTGTGTGTCTAGGACGTGACAGTGCTGACTTATTACCTCACACACCTCACTCTGGTCAAATTGGAGGACCCCTACCCTTAACCTTACCCTACACCACGCCACCACCCCTATTTCATATCTTGCATGCCAATCCATCGGCGACACGGCCATGTTTTTTGGGCTTCTCCCATAATATTATTTAGGTCAATATTTGCACCGCCCCCAAAGCTTACGAGTCAATTCCTCTTTTTTTTCTTTTTTTTACAGCTTCTTGATCAGAAATTTTTGAGCGGTGTAGTAAAACTTGTAAAACAAGAAGGAAATGAGAGTCAAAATTTAGGGAATACTCCTCGAGGGAAGCAATTCTCGATGGCCCTTCCCTTCTGCTGCGCTCGGGTTTTCTTCTTCCCCATAAACAAACGAGAAAAAGAATCTGTAAATATCTCTGGGGAGGATGTTTTTCAAGATCTGAGTGTGTTCATTAATCTAGACTATATGTATTCACAAGGATTAGATTATAGTTTGATTTTGTTATAGTCACAGATTCTCAGGCAGCTTCACATGCATGAGCTTCTGGCATTATTGGTGCTCTGGTTTGGTTTTCAAATGGAGCTAGCTAGCTTGTTCTGGCGTTGAGAGAAGAACCTTTTACTAATAATAATCACCACCTCCAGCTCTAGCTAGGTCAGTGTAAAACCGTAAACAATCGAGATGCCCCCATTTTGGTATCTTCAGTGTGATTGACTTTGGTTTGTTTAACTAGAAAGTGTTCATCATTAGCTTCTTAATTGGGTAGATTTACTCACTAGTCTAGTCTTTTATCCTGGTGACAAAGATATGTACTTGTAGTAACTTGTAAATCATATGTCTTTTATCTTGTCATTCTCGTAGAGCCTTCAAGAGTGTCCTTCGGCAAACATTTGTGCAAGATCCAGCGGAGATTTATGGACACCTTGTTCTAGTATCCGAGAACATTTCGGTTGACGAATTGAACATGTTACTAATCACATTGTTTCGTATTCACGACTGTTTACCAACTTTAGTTTTTCTTTTTTCTTTTTTCTTAACCAAACTAGAGTTTGGTTCTTGTGTACATATTTGATCTTGTCATGTCCAGACTCTTGAGAATAAACATTTACCTCTGCAAACTGAGGTCAAGCCATTTCAGTGATTTCACATGGCTTCTGGTCATGTAATATGTGCTGTTCAATATCCACATGCATGACCATCCCCCTCCTTGTGTAGCAGCTTGGTGCTACAAGCTAGAAAATGGACAAGATCCCTTATTAATGGGCGTTTTCACTTCTCCAAAAAGTCCTCTTCCCAAACTCACCTATTCACTTGTCTAGATTACAGAACCACCACCCAGCCACCCACCACACCCAACAGTAGTAGCAGCAGCAGCAACCAAAAGTTCAGCAGCAGCTATTCACATTAAAAATTCAATGCCCTTTTCAACTTGTCCATACCTCCTCTCATGCTTCTGCCCCTACAGTTGAGTTGAATTCACTCTTTCACAAAATAAACAAAAATTTATAAAAAAAAAAAAACTGTTTAAATTCCAGTGTGGGCCCTTACCCTGTCTGGGGAAAATCATCTTTTAGAACTGCCATATTTAGAGCATCTGCAGCGGACGCAGATCTGAGCACGAGCAAGAGGGAAAACGGCGGGCCAGCCCAGAAAAAAGAAGAAGCAGGCAGAAAAGAGACGTTCAGCGGTTGGCTATGGCGAGGGAGACCGCTCGTTGACCGGGAGCTCGAGCTGTTGCTCGAGCAAGCTTTGCTCGCCGGCCTGCTCGTTCTGTCTGGCGAAGCCACGCACGTGGGTGACGCCTGGGTTTGATTTTTTTTTTTTTTTTTTTAGGCGCGTGCAATGCACGCCCATTAAAGATCTGAAAAAAAGGGAAGGGCCAATAAGAGCTTGACACGTGTCCACCCAATTTTCAGATTTGGACCCAACGGTCAAGTTGATCTGGACTGTCCATTTAAAATCCAAAATTTGATCGAACGGCCCAGATTCAAAGGCAACGGCTTTGAAGGCAAAAAACAGACAGATTCCATTTTTTGGGGAAATAAACCCTAAAAAATTGCAAAAAAAATCCCAAAAAATTGCAAAAAAATCCTAAAAAATTGCAAACAACACCCTAGAAAATTTCTATAAATACCACATCAAATTCATTCACTTCTCACACCAATTTGTGCACAACAAATTCATCACCTCCTTCCATCTCCTTCCATCTCCTCTCTCATTCCTTTGTATTTTTTTGCTTGAAAAATGGCCAATTGACTTCCTTCCGAAGATTTGCAATTATGCATTTCTTATTGTCGCATTAGCGTTTGTCCTATCACCGGCAACATGCAAAAGTCCGATAAATTGTGGGAAAAAATATATGCCGATTTTCACGAAAATTGGGAGATGGCGCCTAATGAATCAAGGCCAGAGCCTAGGAGCCAAACCGCGGCTTCGTCTCGTTTTACAAAGTTGAAGCCGACTTTCAAAGTTTGGGGTGCCGCTCTTGCTTATGCACGAAGGAATTTACAATCCGGCTCAAATTTGCAAGATGAGGTAAGTATTTATAATATTGTCATCTCCTTTAATTTTATTTGATTTATTACATAAATTTTGTAATATGTATTTATTAGATATATATTATTGTGACATATAAATTTGTTATTTTTATTAGCGATGAAAAGCTCAATCATGGTATGTGGCAAAAATGAAAAAAGAGTTTACGAGGTTTGAATGTTGGGAAGTGGTGAAGAACCATCCTACTTTTAGAGAAGTCTCAACTAGTACTCCCCCTTTTTCATATTCCGACACCGCCTCTACTCCGCTCGTTAGCCCAATGCCTCCTACATTCGATGTGGATGAGGATGAAGGGATTCCAACACCACAAAGCAACCTTGAAGGTTCCTCAAGTCCGGTTAGACCAATAGGAGTGAAGGCGGCCAAGGAAGCTAAAAGAAAGGGAAAGAAGGTCATGGCTTCTTCAAATGAGGCAAGAGATGAGGCTTTGAAAAGCATTGCGGAAAATCAAAAATCTTGGCTCGCCAAACAACAAACAAGTGATGCGATGGAGCTTGCTTTATACGAAAAACAACTTAGCCTTAAAGAAAAAGACTTCAAATTAAGGGTTTTAGCGGAAGAATCAAGGATTATGGCAATGGATACGGAGGCTATGACCCCGATAAAAAAGAAATATTTTTCGAAGAGGAAAGCGGCAATCCTTAAGCAAATGGATGACGAGGAAGGAGATGATAGCGAGGAAAAATTTTCAAATTGTTATCGCCCACTTTTCCCATAGTTATGTACTTTTAATATGTAATTTCATTTCTAGTTATGTACTTTCAAGTAATAAAAAGACACATTTTTTATTCCATCAAATCAAATAACATAATGCAAACACACTTGGATACAAACACAACAAAGAAAAAAGCATAGAGATAAAATTAAAACAACATAGTTATAGTCGTTCACCGGTCTCAATAAACCAGTTATGCTTAACCAAGTCCTTTTGAAGCTCTCCATGGATATAAGAAGATTGAAGATCTACAACACGGTCCCGAAACCGTTGTTCATAATACGGTCCACCTCTTCCAACTGGCTCAAATGGAATTCGATTACCTTGTTCATCCACTGGCTCATCATAAACTGTGAAAGCACTTGATGGGTTCTATAGATCTTCTTCTACATTCTCCTCAAACTCTTCCTCCACAAATTCTTCCTCAACAATCATGTTGTGCATTATGATGCAAGCCAACATAATGTTCTTTAATGTCGATTGGTGGTGACACCTTGCTGCATGACGAATAATTGCCCAACAAGATTGCAAGATACCAAAGCACCTTTCTACATCTTTGCGGTATGCCTCTTGTTTCTTTGCAAACAACTTCTATGGTAGCTCCTGGGGATTGGAAATGGTTTTGACAAATGAGGAGTACTTCGGATATATTCCGTCAGCTAGATAATAAGTGTTGTGGTACGTCATACCATTGACTTTATACCTCACATTTGGGCTCATTTCGGCAAGGAGCGAATCAAAGATATCAGATTGGTGGAGCACGTTGATATCATTTTGTGCTCCAGGTACCCCGAAGAAGCTGTGCAATATCCACGTGTCATATGAAGCCACCGCCTCCAAGATAATAGTGGGCCGCTTCTTTCGCCCGGAGAATGCCCCTTGCCAAGTTGTGGGGCAGTTTTTCCATTCCCAATGCATGCAGTCGATGCTTCCGATCATACCAGGAAATCCTCAATGCTTGCCCATCCTTAGAAGTCAAGTTATGTCTGCTGCATTTGGAGCACGGAGGTAAATGTCACCGTAAAGCTCGTACACTTGGATACACCACTTCTTCATGCATTCTAGTGTTGTAGATTCACCCATCCTTGTGATTTCAGCACACTGATCTGCGGCTGAGCCGTACGCCAACATTCGAAGAGCGGCGGTCATCTTTTGTTGTGGAAGAAGCCCGACTAGTCCGGTGGCATCTGACCTTTGACGCCAAAAGTTGTCATGGTTGCAGAGATCCGTCAATATACGGTTGAATAGATTCATGCTCATTCGGTACCTCCGACGGAATGCTTGCTCATCGAAGATAGGGCGTTCGATGAAGTAATCTTCCATCAGATTATGTCCCCTTGACTCCATCAGCCTTTCCACATTTTGACGGCGCTGAGGTGGCTCATCATCGACGATTGCATCCACCATGATCGCTTCAGTGATGAAGGAATTAGCAATCTCCGCATTTCGCCGGCGTTGCTGTCGCCTCCCCCTGAAAAAATTGTCGAAACTGAAAGGATTCATTTTATCTAATTTTGGGAATGTTTTGGGGTAGAATATCAAGTAATTTGTAGATGGTGTGAGTGAGTATACAATGAGCTGTATATATAGCCAATTCTAGCTCATCTGATATTTGAAGATGGTGACACGTGTCATCTATTAATTGGTCGGAAATCTCACCGGGAATCTTATCTGATTATTTCAATGATAACGACACGTGGAGATGACACGTGTCGTCCACTAATTGGTCGGAAATCTCACCGAGAATCTTATTCAATTATTTAGAAGATAACAACACGTGTCATATACATATGGGTTGAAAATCCACCCAAAAAATAATTATTTAAAAAAAATTAATTCATGAACAGTAATAGGAGGTGCTATTTATTTACACTGCTGCACACAAAACCTAAACTGCTCCTCTTCAAATAGTACATGCTCCTCCTCAAATAGGAGGAGCAATCCTCTTTTACCGCTGCATATGCTCTTATAAGGGTCTCTCTCCCTCGAGGCACGGCTGCAATGTGGCATTGGACGCTTGCATATTTCCATATAACCACCGAGTCAACTAAAAGCACTTACCTCCACCACAAAAGCTAAAAGCAGCTTTTCTCCTCCTTCCTTTTCTCTCATTGCACCATAGTCCAAAGTCCAAACCAACCCAACTCTGATCTCTATCTCTTTAAGCAACTGTAGGCATCATAATTCATAGTCACAGCCGCTTGGTAGCCCATCCCCCTAAAACAAGGTCCCTTTGTTGTTCAGAACCTGAGGCCACTGACCTAACCGTGCTGTATTGCCATAAAAGTCTAACTAAGATCCATCCATCTCAGTACTATCTCTCTCTTTTCCCCTAGATTCCCTCTTCTTCTCCTTCTTCACATTCTGACCCAGTATTTATATCCCCCTCTGGATCTTCTCTGCTCAACCCCACCGCCCCCTTGCCTCTTTTAGTCTTTTAACCTGTCTCTCCCTTTTTAACTCCCACCCTTTTCACCTTTCTTCTCCAACTTTCCCTTTCAATTTCCACCCTTTAAAAAGCTTATCGGGTTCTTGCTCTCTTGGCCATTTCTTCCACAATGGATGTAAGTAATTTTCTTCCAAACAATATTCCCTTGTTAGCTCCACTTGTTTGATATCGTTGTTTTAAGTAGTTTATCTTACTGAATTATCATGAACGTGGTTGATGGTGGTGGCAGGACTACTATAAACGGAGCGGTCATATTCCGGCGTTTGGGGACTGGGATTATGCCAATGAGCTACCAATCACTCAGTATTTCGAGTGTGCAAGGCAAGCCGGTTTGATCAGGTTCAGCTCTTCTTCTGGTGAGAGCGATGTTCCGGCAGCCTATGTGCATGCTGACTTGTATGCTGTTGATGTTAAGAAGATGAAGAAGAAGCCTTCCCGGGTTGTTGCTCCTAATTCTCGAAAGGTTTCAACCTTTACTGTTTTAACTCCTTATTATGGATTCTTGTTGCGAATCTGTGTCAAATTTGGGAAGAAAAGGTTGCATCTTTTCATTCCTATGGTCATTGGGATATGTCTGATCCCAGAAAATGGTGATATTTTTGTCAGTACTGAGTGGTTGAGTTTTAATGGTGGTGTGCAATGTTTGGTTGGTTTATAATGAGCTATGGAGGTACTAGGTGTCTTCTGTCTTTCATTTTCTTAGTTTAAGTAACTCCTCCCGTCATGTTTTCATTACTATGAACATCTAAGACAGACTCAAGTTTTTAAGATTGAATGCCATGTCCTATGATTTTAGAAGAAATTAAACCCATTTCAAAAACTCAGGACTTTGAAACTATGATTTTGAAGTACTCGATTTGCTAATGTTTGCTAGTACATTATACTTGAGTAGATAGTTGCATACTCGTATTTTCCAACGCCATATATATAAATATAAATATGATTATTTCAGTTTCCTCTTACCAATGTGACACGTTGTAAGATCAAATCATACTCGACCAGTTTTCTGTTTTGAGTGACCAAATTAACAAACACCTAAGCACCCATAATGTCATTTAGAAAGTAAAAGCTGTTGCTGTAGTTAACTTGATGGTGATGAGAGGACTAATGAAATGATGTCGTTTTATGTCTACTCATGACTTATGATGGTGACACTGTAATTGCAGACAACTGCAAGAGGGAGCGAAAAGAGATGCACTCATAACCCGCATGTCAAGGAGCAAAAGAAGCAGCACCATCAAGCTAAGGTCCATGACGAAGTGACTGAACCGTCAAAGCTACACTACCAGCAGTATCACACTCGCAGCAACGATGCCGCTTTGCGAGCAAGGAGGCCTCCCAAGCCGGTTGATGAAGACCTCTACAAGATACCACCTGAGCTCCTTCACTCTACCAAGCGGGTGTGTACAAACATATATTCTCAATCTCATACTCTATAATATGAAATTCTGACTCATGATGCACTAAAATGCCTAAAGTTTCACATGATGAGTTTGAAAAAAATGGCCTCTAGTGGATTATGTCACAAATTTCAAACCCATTTTCGACTCCGAATTGACTGATGCCTACTTAGAAGTTAGAACTTAATCTATTCTGGTAAAATTATTCTTTTCATGTGTTTTTCTCAACATTGGCAGCTGGACAATAATTGTACTCGATGTTATTTTGGTTATTGCAGAAGAAAATGCTGGGATTGTTCTCTTGCTTGGTGCCTGCTTGTGCTTCATGAGTTTGGAATCCACAAGGAAGGGGTATCATTTGCTCATAGGAAAGGAAAGAATGCCCCTATAGGGATTGCTCACTTGGGAAATATGTCACAGACACTAGTGCTGCTCTGTTTATTTTGATGGGGATGTAACAATCAGCAATAGATAACTTTGACGTTAATGCCATTAGGTTTCACTCTTTTGTTCTTTTTAACTTTTTGAGCTGATGTCAAAGACCAAGAAAGGTTCATTTGTATCCTACATTTCTAATGATAGTTATTTCACCGTCAAAATCATCTCCAAATGTTACTCCATTAACTTGGTATACAAACTTCCAACTAACTCATCAAGAAACACAAAATCTCAACCTTCTGACTACAGAGCTTTTACTGCAAGATGCAAATTGGAGAAGCCAATGCTGTAGCACAAAATGAAATTGAAATGAAGTTCAACATCATTCTTGGTTAACCGAAGTCCCACTTTATAAGACAATGTTGTATCAAGAATACAGCAGTAGTGATACTTTCATGACAGAATCGGAAACTTTAAGGATGTAATTCGAAATGCTCTTACAGTGCATGAAGTATTGCAACCTAGATAATATAAGCGCCACAATGACTACATGCACACAAATTCAATAGATGAAGGCACTTTTCGTTTAAGGCATCGCATAGCATGATTTCTCGCCAAAGCTTCTTGTCTTTCACTGTTCACTGTTTGCGAACCCAGATTACAAATAGGTTTGATAACAATTTTCTCCAATGCAGCCGCATTATGGACCAAACACATGACATGCTTAACACATGATCTACCCCGGTAGTTTTCTATTTTAACTACCTTGAGGTGATAATGAGGGTGATAGATGGATGCGTGTTCAGCATGGAAAGAGGCTTCTTAATATGCTCATATCTATTGCCTTCATACCAGGGACGTTTCCTATCTCTTTTCTCCTATTTTTGTTGTTATTTTCCGACTTTAGTTGTTTTGGTCATGCTTTATCCCCTTATTTTCGTTACTGTACTATTCTGCAACTTTTCGGGATTGCAAGCTGTGTTGCCATCCCTGTTCTGTGCTGATTTTTCTTCACATTGCGGACAATGCTCAATTTAAGTTTGGGGGTGGGGATTTCGTGTTTTGTTTTTGTTTGTGTGATTTCTAGGTTTGTTTTAAGTTCTTTTATTCAAAAAAAAAATTAATTAATAATAATAATAAAAAGTCTAGTTTTAGGTTTATTTTCAGTTGTGTCTTAGGAGTCTTCCAAACATTGTGATGAGTAAGAACTTTTACAGGAATGATATGGTCATGAGATGAGAACAAGCATGTGTTATTCCATAACCTTAAATAATTGCTAATGGATTTTTATGATTATTATGCTTGATTTGTTTTGCATTAATACTTGATTTGAACCTTATGTGAGATTATTGAGCCTATTTGTGCTTTTCTTTTCTGAGTGATTGCTTAGATCATCCTTATTTCTTGACATGAAGTTTTGTTGATTTCACATTTCGTTTTATCTTGACTAGTCATTGACCACAGCTCTTTAATGAAACTAGAGAATGCTAGAACTTGTCTTCACACCTGTCAAAGCTTTATGCCAGTTAAATGCTGGAACCTCTGAAAGGATATAGGCATTAGGATTAACCGTCAAAGCCAAATAAGCTTGTGTCCTATTGTTGCACACAAGTTGTGCTACCCCTAGATTAACCCTTTGAGCCTACATTGAGCCGTTTATTTCTAAACCACAAATTCTTTACCTTGAGCTTAGTGTAGATATATCTTTACCCTATCCCAAGGAATTAGTGGAGCATAATATATTTGGAGATTCATTGTGGTTAAGGTGGTACTGTTGTAAGCAAGTTTGGGGGAGCTACTTATCGATTCAAGGAAGGAAAAGAGGAAAAATAAAGTGGTTGGCTGTTGAAAAAAAAAAAAAAAGAAACAATATGCATAGCCAAAGAGAAAAGGAAGAAAAAAAAATTAAAAGATGTAAAAAGTAGCTTCCTTGAATCTGATTCATTGTTGGTTGTACTTGGGAATGTTAGAATGAAGCAAATGCCCAAAACGGTGACATCTGGCCTCATAGAAGAAGAAGAAAAATCTGATTACTTGCTTCATGAAATTTCAAGTTCAATGCCTCAAGGAGACATCGTTGTAGTGCTCTACTAAATTTCCTTAGGATCTTTGTGTTTCCTTATCTCTTCTTTCATGAAACCCTACACCCTTTGGCCCCATTACAACCTGAAACAAAGTCCTATTTGATCATTGGGGATGGCAGCTGGTCTGTTGGAGATTTGTGTGTGGAGATGAGCCTATGGCTTGGGTTTCATTTGGTCAATGTCTGGTATCGTTCGTGAAATCTGATTAAACAATTATATTTATAAAGAGCATTCTTGTTATTTACGTGAGCTATTTGTTTTGTACATATTATCTCTCTCACGTACATAGGATGTGTGCAAAAGTCAGAAAATCATGAGTGAAAAGATTAGAGTGCACCCTTGCGAGGAATCAAGTTGAAACATGAGATTTTGAGCAGGATGGTTATCAAAATGGATTAGTTTTTAAGTGAGGTTGTGAATTAATATTGTGACTGTTTGAATCTTAATTGACCATATGTGTGGGCATTATAGTTCTCTGATATGTTTGGAAGGCGTTAGGTTTGTGTTTAGTTTTCTTGTTTTGCTCGAGGACTAGCAATATCTAAGTTTGGGGGTATTTGATAGATTCATATTTCATACATTTTTACACCCTTAGATACATGATTATATGCTTAGTTCTTGTCAATTGTAAGTCATTTACTTGGTTTTTATGTTTTGTAGGTTAAGTTGGAGAAAAAGACAATTTGGAGCTAAGTGATCCAGAAACTGCTCTGCTGTGCGTCAACTTTGAGGATTAAACTGTACTTGTTCACAAGGAATCTGGAGGCGAGCCATACATCATTGGAAAGCTACGGATGTTAGCTTTCTGAGGAATTTTGCGGAAGTGAATTTGCATTTTTCTAGAGCAAGTTATGAAGGTTTGAGTGAACGCAGCGCGTGGAGGCAGATTCTGACGAATTTTGTGTTTCTTCTCATGATTCCAATTTGTGAAGTCCAAGTCCATCAATCTTAATACTACAAGTAAAGGGGCTGAACGTGGCTAACATATTTGGAAGGTTACTCTTGCATTGACAATAATAACCTTGTGTCATTTGGAGAGAGGAAAGCTATTCCATAGTGGACAAGGAGACTAAAAAGCCCAAATCAATTGGGATTTCAAGAAGAATAAAAGAGAACCCTAAGCACGTTAAAGAGGGGGAGAGAGACGGTAGAACAAGGAGGCAGCAAGGAACGCAGAGGAAAAGAAGAACAGAGCTTCACCATCGCTCAACCCGAGTTTTTATCTCTTCCATTGTTTCTTCCATGCTATCTTTACTTCTAGTCATATTTTCTTTATCTATGAATTTCTAAACTTCTAGCTAGGGCTGAGATGAAGCCCCTAGTATGATTACTTTATTTCTTTAGTTGATTGCTTTGATTCAATGAATTGCTATGTTAAATTCTCAATCACCGTTTTAATAGAACTTTTATTCAAAATCTTTGCTCGGGATCAATAAGACTTAGGTTTTGTTTATTAGTTATTTGGTTGGAGAACATGAGGCTTGATCGAGAGTAGATGTTTTCTAGGGTTCCAAAGGATTTATTTAACCTTGTGATTAGAGAGTTGTAAGTTAAGAATACAAGTGCTTGATCATAGTCGATATTCTTGTTTACATGATTTCCTAGTTCTTTTGTGCTTAATGGAGTTGAACATGTTTTACTTGAACCTGATCATAACGTGAAGTAGACTATAGTTTGACTACTTGAGTTCTATACGGGATCAATAAGTTAGAATTCATTGTTTAGAAGAATTTTGGCATATGTCCGGGATCAATAAGGCTTATGTACGGAAATCTTTAGCATGCAATCTAGGGAGTTCAATTGCTATCAACTAGAGAGAAGGGTAGGCGTATTAGGTGGTGGATTCAATGCTTTAGCATCTTTATAATCTGTTCTTAAACTCTTAGAAATTTCATTGTTCTCTTGTCTTTAATTTCAGTTTTATTACTTTATTTTCTGTTTTCAATCCAAACATCATAAAATCATATTGTTATTTCATTAGGTGTAGTATAATTGGCATAATAAGTTGTTCTAATCAATCCTTGGAGGGAACGACCTCGTGCTTGCACTTCTATTCTATAAGCGGTTCGTGCACTTGCGAGTACTATATTAAAACATACAACAGAGGGCAATGTGCCATTTTCTTTACGTTTCCTATTACCTTGTAGTATTCACGGGTAACATATCGCTCCAACTACACCAAGAAAACAATTTCATCAAACATCAAATGCTGCAGAAGGAATTAGGTTCAAGGAAGAACCAGAAAGCGATGTCGATCAACAATCAGCACGAGAAGAGAATATCACAAATGCTTAACCCGTTTATGTCGTCCCTCTTGAATCCCAACTCTATATAAGGGCTTAAACAATGTGGTTTTGGTACATTTATATTAAACCAAAGATAGATGCTTTCTCATTATCTCCATTACCATGATATGAATTCCTTGATTGTGTAGTAGCTTCTTGATTAACTATTATGCATTGTCAACTGAGTAGTCTTAGTTACTACTACATAGCCAAGTGACATACCTTCAACACAAGTTTTTCCAAATAAGGAGATGCCTGCAGGAAAGATAGCAAGTACTGAAGACCCCTCTCGCTGTCTTGTTCAACTGTAAGTTCCAAATGCTTGAGATTTGCAAAATGGGGGAATTCAAGACTGGAATCGTTGTCCTGAAAATAATGTACAGTAAGAAACAATTGCCATTTTGGAGAATAGTAGGAGAACTATCATTTTGAACCACTTATTCTAGATGAGTGCAGTGTGAAATTTGAGTAAAGAAACTCGGTAAATCCATGGACCTAGATGTTTGGTAGGAGACCTCAACAAGTGATGGTGCATTACTGATGAGAAGTAGGCTAATCTCAGCACCTTGAGAAATAGTTAAAGAAACCAGGTTTGTGTCACTAATCTGAATGCTATTGAGGCCATCACAACTGAGTAGCTCTAGATACTTCAATGCAATCGAGGGTCCAGCAACTCTCAGACCAACCAAACTTCTTGTGGACTTCACACTTAATCTCTCAAGAACTGGACAGTTATACAAGAAGTGCTCAAGAACTTCTTGAGACACATCAACATTCGTGAAACAAAGAACTCTAAGAAAACTAAATCCAATACTGCATGCAGAATCCAAATGCTTAAGCTGCAAGTCGGACTCCATTTCCAAACCTAAAAGCTTTGGTGGAAACTGATACATATAGTTACGATTTATCCAGTTAGGTCCCCTCACTCCACTGAGGATATATACGCTCCGAAATTCCAATTCAAGTTCTTGAACTCTCTTATTCATCGCAAATTCAACCCAACTATCAACCGATTTTGTAAAGTGAAAATCTAGATCAAAGCAAACCCTAAATCGTTCAATGGTGGAGGCTCTATGTTTTCCTATCACAGAGTCTACCCAATCGATATATCTGCCGATTTCCTGGTCCATTTCTTCAGGTTCAAATCCATGAAAGCGAGCAAAGAGTTGATCGTCCTCATCAAAATTAAGAGAAGCACTAAACTTCCACACATGCTCCCATCTCCTAGAAAGGACACAAGTCGCTGCGGCATCCTTTAAGGGCAACAAGGACACTATACCAATAACAATGTCATCTATCAAAGCACTGATCCAGTCCACCAAGCTATCTTCTCCTTCTAGTTTCTGCTTCTTTCCCGATCTCTTTCTTTCCCGTTTTGCCCTAGACATTTTCCGGGAGGTGTGCTCATCAGGCATCTAATACATAAACAGACAACGAGTTAGGGCTTGCAGGTTCATTCATTATTAGCATCAAGTCATGAAACTGGATTTACAAGAAGGGTAACCGAAGAAATGAAAGAAATCACACCGTATGAAACTTTTGTAACAAGTAAAGAAACAAGGTTAATCAAATATGATCGATATAGATAACAGTTAGAGATCGATCTACGAAGGAGACATACATTCGTCGGCGATGAAAAATTTCTTGGGCTGCTTTCCTCGTACGCTTGAAGCTCGCGAGAGCAGTCATGGCGGTCATGAATTCTCATTAGGGTTCATAGAGATAGAGAATGTAAATTCTGTTATACGACTTGGAACAACGACGCCGCTTTGTGTGAGTGCTCAATTTCTTACATAGGCTTTCGATTGTTGGCGTTTTCCCATTATCTTCAACCTTGATAGGTAGAACTTCGTTGATCATTAACGTCACTTGGGACTAGCTTCTTGCTTGTACCTTGCATTTGGTCATTTGGAGGAGTGATTACTAAATGGACTACTAGCTTTCCAATGCCCATAAATTGATTCTAAAATTGTGATTTAAATATCATGTATGGTGTATTGTGAACGAGGGTAGTTTAGAAAATTTAAGGTTGTGCATCTAGTAAAATGTTAAAATAAAAAGATGAATAAAATGTGTATTAAGTATGAAATGTGTATCTAGTATTTAGTTATGTGTGAATAAAATTTCTCGAAGTGAAAACTAGCTCATTTTGTTTTGTCTGAGGATGAAAAACTAGCACATCTAAAAACATAGGCGACTGGAATTTTTTTGACAATAGAATCCCCTACTTTTTTGTCTCATAAACTTGTGCACTTCAAAATGCTACACGAGGTAAATTGTATTTGAACCTGTAATATTATTATGCAAAGCACAACAATTACTACATGCACACAAATTCAATAGATGAAGGCGCTTTTCCTTTTAAGTAGTTGCATTGCATGATTTCTTGCCCGAGCTGTTTCTTTTTCACTCCACTCATTCCGCTCACCAGGTGATGCCCGATGATGAACAGGTTTAATGACAATTTCCAATGCAACGGCATTATTGATCAAAAACGTGACATACTTAGCACATGGTCTGCCCGAATACTCTTTTATTTCGACTACCCTTAGGTGATAGTGAGGGCGATGGGCCACTTTTGTTATATTTCCTGTATACATGTAGTATTCGTGGGGCGCATATCGATCCATCTACAACAAGATTTTTTTGTTTTTTTTTGTTTTTCATCAGACATCAAATTCATGAACAATAACTCACATACAGAAGTCAGAATTTGGTGAAGGATGAACCATACAGAGATGCCAAGAATCAACATGAGAAAAGTAAATGACAAATAGTAATTCAGTTTCGGTCCATCTTCAATCTTTTAGCAACTCCAACAGTTTCGTCATATTTTGATTATTTATAACTATACCTAAAATAGTGATAGTGAGGAAAGAAAAAACGAAATTCCCTAAATTTAAAGCAACCTACAAAATGTTAAGAAAGAAATATGGAGATTTTAAAAATTATTGTAAAAGGGAGAATCTGTTTTAAAGCATAAGCATTAAAAAATATTGAAGCTGTCGGAGTTGCTAAAAACAACATGGTTTTGGTCCATTTATATCATTCATATTAAACCAATAGAGAACAGTTTTTCCCTTCAGCATGATCTCAATTCCTTGTTTGTGTAGTGACCTGGATAGCTTCTAGATTAATTATTATGCATTAATGAATACTAATTTTTCACCCGTAAAACCAAGTAACATACCTCCAACACAAGTTTTTCCAAATAAGGAGATGCATACAAGAAACACATCGCATTCCAGAAACCCATGGAGCGGCCTTCATCAACCTCAAGTTTCGAATGCTTGAGCTTTGCGAAATTGGGAAATACAAGACATTGATCATGGTCCTGAAAACAAGTACGGTAAGAACGAATTGTCATTTTCAAAAATGGGTGGCGAACCACATTTTGGCGAACCACTTTTAAATCATTTGATGTGACAAATAGACATCAGTTTAGTGATACACATCGATGCAGTCTAAAAGTGATACACAACTATATTGTTCACCTACCCAAACAAATAGAAAAGAAAACCAAAACACAAGAAATATATACACTGACCACTGCGAGCTTCAGCTTGAGCTTCTCCAGTTGAGGGCAGCGTGAAATTTGAGTAAGGAACTGCGGTAAATCCATGGACCTAGATGTATTGTAGGAGATCTCAACAAGTGATGGTACATTACTGAGAAGTAGGCAAATCTTTGCACCTTGAGAAATAGTTAAAGAAACCAGGTTTGTGTCGCAAATCTGAACGCTCTTGAGGCCACACTAACTTAGCTCTAGATATTTCAATGCAATCGAGGGACCAGAAACTCTCAAACCAACCAAACTTTTGGTCGACCACACAGTTAATCTCTCAAGAACTGGACAATTATACAAGTGCTCAAGAACTTCTTGAGTCACATGAACATAATCGAAACAAAGAACTCGAAGAAATTTAAATCCAGTACTGTACCCAGGAGTGTCAGCAGAATCTAAATGTTTAAGCTTCAAGTCAGATTCCTTTTCCAAACCTAAAAGTTTTTGGGGAAATGGATACAAATTACTATGATCCGTCAATTCAAGTATTTGAACTCTCTTATTCATTGCAAATTCCATCTATCTATCAACGAAGAAGCTTAGAAAACGACGGTTTAAACCAAAGCAAACCCTGAATCGTGTGATGGTTGGGACTATGTTTTCCTATAACAGAGTCTACCCAATCGATAAATCTGCGGTATTCCTGGTCTTTTTCTTCGGTTAGTCTACGAGAGCAAGTTAAATATAGATAATCCTCAAAACTAAGTTCAAAATCAAGAGAAGCACTAAACTTCCACACATGCTCCCATCTCCTAGAGAGGACACAAGTCGCTGCAGCATCCTTTAAGGGCAACAAGGACACTACACCAATAACAATGTCATCTGGCAAAGCACTGATCCTATCCACCAAGCTATCTTCTCCTTCTAGTCCCACTCTTTTTCTTTCCCGTTTTGCCCTACACCTTTTCCGGGAGGTGTTCTCAGACATCTAGAAAGGATAAACAGATAATTAAATTTACAAGAATGATTATCAAAGCGAACAGGACAATCACAACCATGGGCCAAGTCCGTTACAAAATACAAGGAAGAACATACACATTGCATAGATTCGTGTTCCGTCATATTGACTGGTACTTTATATAGGTTTGGGAGCTGAGACGGTGCAACCGTGCAAGTGCAACTAACCAAAACGACGCCTTAGATGGTAGTCGTGTTGGCGCGCTCAATTTGTTTCCTAGGGTTTTGAGGGTTGGCGCTCAATTATACGGGTATTGGGCCTACTACATTAGGACGTTGTTTATGTATGAACTATTTCTCTTGACATATTCGGCCTACTAGACGAGAGCCTATTCCATACACCACTGGGACAGCTGCACCACGACGCTTAACAGCGCGTGCAAGCCAAACCACGTTTGATCCGAATGGTGTTGTTTTGCCTTCCTTTCTCTTCTCTTATCTCCCTCAATTACATCAGTCATCTCTCATTATTCTCCATAAACCGCCAATACATCCGACTTATCCGAGGCCCAATCCTTCACTGAATTCATCGATCACATCCAAACATACCACCTCAGTCTTGATGACATCTCACTTGCCCAATTCTGGGTTCTAGGTCTTTTCTTCCTTTTCTTTGCAGAAGAAGATCTGGGTTCGTTCATTATAAGGCTCGCCCGCCGTGAGGAGATCGAAGCGGTGGTGTTAATTTATAGGACTCGCCTGGCGGTGGATTCGAATCTCAATTATTTATCGGCAGCGGCACAATCAGGTGACGCCGTGCCACAGCCCACAGCTTCTAAGCCCATGGTTATTCAAATCGGCTGGTTAACGCGTAAAGGTTAGTGCTTTCCCTTAGCTTAGTAAACTTTAATTGTGGAAAATGGGTGATATTGGTTGATTGAATTGAGCAGGATTTGATTGTGGAAAATGGGGTATTGTTCTGATAGAGTAGAAGATAGTCTAAATTGGTTCTTGTTCATTAGAATTGCATGTTGTTTTAGCTAGAACACTCAACACGAAGGTTTTAGTTTGGTGTGGTTACATTCTGGAGATAAGTGATGATCATCAAATATTTTGAACTTGAGGTATATTTTTGGAGTTCTTAGTCATAGTCTAGCAAGCAAGTGCGAAGTTAACGGAAATTATTTGAGTACATTGTCTAGAAAAGCACGGGGTTGGTGATCATATTGTTGAGGCTCTTGTTTGTCAGTTGGTTTGGATGGATATTACCAACAATAGGAGGTTTGGAATTCCCTGGATAGTGTGTAATGTGAAGCAGCTTAATGTAGTGACACTTCCAGATTGTTGAATGTATTAGGATAGGATAGATTATCTGTGAAAAGATGTTGGGTGCATTGAGTTCATATCATTCATTCCAAATCATTTTGCTGCTGAAACTTCGTTTGTTGTTTGCTTGAATTTGTGAGATATTTTGCCTTTACTTGGAGTTGAGGAGAGGTGTAAACCCTCTCCCAAGTGATGTTACAACTCTTTGCTGTATAGGTTGACTTAATATAATTTTGAAGGTGTAATGTGCATAACATGCATCTTTAGTTTATGAGTTCCGGTTGTAGCAGTGTTCTTTAGTTTGGATGAGCCGTAATTATGCTACTCTAGCAAATAGAGCTCTTACTTTTTACATTCCATTGTGTTTCATTTCATTATTATTTGAATCAAGAGATACTCATTCGTTCACTACAGTAAGATTTATTGTTGATGCAAGCAAGGGGGATTGTTCTAGTCCTAAGTAGCTGCTTATGAAATTCTGCCAAGTTTGATGGAGCTTGAAGGTGATTAACTCTGAAATTTTGTTTCTGCAGTGCCACAACGGGCATACCCTTTGCTCTACTTATAAAACTGGTTGTAGCAGTGTTCTTTAGTTTGGATGAGCCATAATTATGCTACTCTAGCAAATAGAGCTCTTAACTTTTACATTCCATTGTGTTTCATTTCATTATTATTTGAATCAAGAGATACTCAGTCGTTCACTACAGTAAGATTTATTGTTCATGCAAGCAAGGGGGATTGTTCTAGTCCTAAGTAGCTGCTTATGAAATTCTGCCAAGTTTGATGGAGCTTGAAGGCGATTAACTCTGAAATTTTGTTTCTGCAGTGCCACAACGGGCATACCCTTTGCTCTACCTATAAAACAAGAGTGCACAATCGGTGCCCAACTTGTAGACAGGAACTTGGTGACATAAGGTGTCTAGCATTGGAGAAGGTAGCTGAATCACTTGAACTGCCTTGCAAGTACTGCTCTCTTGGGTGCCCTGAGATATTCCCGTATTATAGTAAACTGAAACATGAGGCTGTATGCAACTTCAGACCATACAACTGTCCTTATGCTGGATCAGACTGCTCTGTTGTTGGGGATATTCCATTCCTTGTTGCTCATCTACGGGATGACCACAAGGTGGACATGCATTCTGGATGCACTTTTAACCATCGTTACGTCAAGTCTAATCCCCGCGAAGTAGAAATGCCACATGGATGCTAACTGTAAGTATGCATGTACTTCCACATATGTGTCATATGTGTCTCTTTAATTTCTTTTTGCTTCTAATGAAATAGTGATAAGAAAGAATCTGATGAATGCCACTCTCTTCAATGGTTATATGGTTGCTATGATACTGAAGCTGAGCTAGTTAATTTTATAGTAAGGATCTGATCATTATTAGGTTGTTCCAATTAAGAAATCATGAGTTATATGGTCTATAAGATTGCCTTATTAACCATTTAAGTATCCTATAGTGGATTTGTTCGACTTTCTTACTACTGTGGGGATATAGGAAATTAGGAATCATGAGTCCCTTTTTAATATTTAAGACTAGAAGAATCATGGTTTGATTTACAAGATAGAGAAGTAATTGTTATTTTTCATCCTTGTTAGGTTTTCCACTGCTTTGGTCAGTACTTCTGTCTCCATTTTGAAGCCTTCCAGCTTGGTATGGCTCCTGTTTATATGGCATTCCTCCGTTTCATGGGGGATGAAACAGAAGTTCGGAACTACACATACAGCCTTGAGGTTGGAGGAAATGGCCGAAAGATCATATGGGAAGGAAACCCAAGAAGCATAAGGGATAGCCACAAGAAGGTTAGAGACAGCCATGATGGCCTCATAATACAGCGCAACATGGCACTTTTCTTCTCTGGTGGGGATAGGAAAGAGCTAAAGCTGCGAGTTACAGGACGAATATGGAAAGAACAGCAGAACCCAGAAGGTGGTGCGTGCATCATACCTCTCTGTAGTTAGCATGTCGATTATCCTTTCACTCATGTGTGCTAAAACATTATCTTAATGTTATTAGTGAATGTAGATGCTAAAGGATTCTGTCTCTATGAAGTTTAATTGCTGGGGGCGTCACTATTCAAATGCTGTATATTAAAACTTCCAGATTCCTCTTAGCTGAAATACAATCTTCTGTCCCAATTTAGATTGTCACTGACATTAGCTTAACATCTCAATGGTTTGCCATAGTTTATGACAAGCCGATTTATGCTGTTGTATGAGATTATCTTCAAAAGAAAGCAGTAGGTGACATGTAGATCTTAGTTGCAAGGCTTTACAAAGCTTGGAGGTAGTAATCAGGTAACTTCTGGTCTTGAAAGTAGAAGCACTACTCAGTTTGAGACTACAAGTTACCTCGGTGGTAATTTACGTGTGTGTCACTTCCAAATTGTTGGATACTCTCTAAGGTTAGCTCATCTGTGAAAAGGATTTGGTCTTAAACTAGTATTGGTGGCTTAAAAGTGAAGAAAAACTAGTCACACAATATATGTTGAATTAAACGAGGAAATGGGATAAGAACACTTGAATTACAAATATATGTTGCGGTTGACAGAGAGATGATATAGTAGTAAAATTCTAAACATTCAAGAACATTCTTGTCAACCTACTAATGTGGTATAACTTGTTTAGTAAGTTATATGCAAGCGTACAACTTTATGAACTAACTATAGAGAGGAAGCAAAATTTAAAAATATCTTGTGAAATAAGATGTGATCGGAACAGTGAAATACAACTATGGTTAAAAAATCACGTATTTCGGGTAACATTTGGGTGCCGATAAAAGCGGTCAACTCTTTTTACGCTTAATCTTCCCTATGGGAGCCCTATATTCGAGATGTAAACGTCTACAAATTTTTATATGTGTGGTTACGTCTCATTTATGTGAGAGTTTAACGTTTGGAAGAATCGACCAAACTAGGTCACGGAGAGGTAGGTAAAAGTGTTTTCGTGTGATAAGTGATGATAGATTAGGGTTGACCGCTTGGATCGAGCCCAGACATTGCCGAATTAAGTTGCATTTTACACCATAGGCCTGTTTTACCATGACGATCATATCTGACGGACGGATTTTTATTTTGTGAAATTTAGTCATCGGAATCACAACGTACCTACTAATGTGGTATAACTTCTTTAGTAGGTTATATGCAAGCGTATAACTTTGTGAACCAACTATAGAGAGGAAGCAAAATTTTCAAAAATCTCGTGAAATAAGATATGATCGTAACAGTGAAATACGGCTATGGTTGAAAAATCACGTATTTCGGGTAACGTTTGGGTGCCGATAAAAGCGGTCAACCCTTTTTACACTTAATCTTCCTTACGGGAGCCCTATATTCGGGATGTAAACGTCTCCAAATTTTTATATGTGTGGTTACGTCTCATTTATGTTAGAGTTTAACGTTTGGAAGAATCGACCAAACTATGTCACGGAGAGGTAGGTAAAAGTGTTTTCGTGTGATAAGTGATGATAGATTAGGGTTGACCTCTTGGATCGAGCCCCAGACATTGCCGAATTAAGTTGCATTTTACACCATAGGCCTGTTTTACCATGACGATCATATCTGACGGACGGATTTTTATTTTGTGAAATTTAGTCATCGGATCACAACGTACCTACTAATGTGGTATAACTTCTTTAGTAGGTTATATGCAAGCGTATAACTTTGTGAACCAACTATAGAGAAGAAGCAAAATTTTCAAAAATCTCGTGAAATAAGATATGATCGTAACAGTGAAATACGGCTATGGTTGAAAAATCACGTATTTCGGGTAACGTTTGGGTGCCGATAAAAGCGGTCAACCCTTTTTACATTTAATCTTCCCTACGGGAGCCCTATATTCGGGATGTAAACGTCTCCAAATTTTTATATGTGTGGTTAGGTCTCATTTATGTGAGAGTTTAACGTTTGGAAGAATCGACCAAACTAGGTCACAGAGAGGTAGGTAAAAGTGTTTTCGTGTGATAAGTGATGATAGATTAGGGTTGACCGCTTGGATCGAACCCCAAAAATTGCCGAATTAAGTTGCATTTTACACCATAGGCCTGTTTTACCATGACGATCATATCTGACGGACGGATTTTTATTTTGTGAAATTTAGTTATCGGAATCACAACGTACCTACTAATGTGGTATAACTTCTTTAGTAGGTTATATGCAAGCGTATAACTTTGTGAACTAACTATAGAGAGGAATCAAAATTTTCAAAAATCTCGTGAAATAAGATATGATCGTAACAGTGAAATACGGCTATGGTTGAAAAATCACGTATTTCGGGTAACGTTTGGGTGCCGATAAAAGCGGTCAACCCTTCTTACACTTAATCTTCCCTACGGGAGCCCTATTTTTGAAAATCTTGTGAAATAAGATGTGATCGAAATAGTAAAATACAACTAGAGATGAAAAATCATAAACTTCTGGTAACGTTTAAACCCTAATAAAAGTGGTCAACCCTAATTACGTTTAGGCACTCCTATAGGGAGCCTAACCACTGGATGATTAATTTAACAAAAAAATCTTCTGAAATAGGATGTGATTGTTATGGTGAAGTACTGTTATGGTTGAAAAATCACATGATTTCGGTAACGTGTTTACTAATGTGGTATAACTTGTTTAGTAGATTATATGTAAGTATACATCTTTGTGAACCAACTATATAAAGGAAGCAAAATTTTCAAAAATCTCGTGAAATAAGATGTGTTTGAAATAATGAAATGTGACTAGATTTGAAAAATCATAAGTTTCCGATAACGTTTAGGCCCAGATAAAAACGGTCAATCTTAATTACGCTTAGGCGCTCTTAAGGAAGCCTAACCACAGGAGGAACAATTTAACAAAAAAAATCATGGGATCCTAAATTTCAAATATACGAGCTTTTTGTACGAAAACAGAGAAAAATAGAGTCTCGCACGATACCAGTCAACCATGTTTCGTGTAAAAAACAAGGTATATTTAAGGTTGACAGATTCGATGGGGGGCGTAACAAATCCGAAACGGGATGGATTTGTTTCCTTTGTATAGTTGGTTCACAAAGTTGTACACTTGCATATAACTTACCAAACAAATAATACCACATTAGCAGGCACGTTGTGATTCCAATGACTAAAATTCGTAAAATAAAAATTGACCGTCTGATATAATTATTATAGTAAAACATGACAATGATATAACTTGATTGAAACGGTGAACCTTAATCCATATTTATTTGATGCCACTTGTCGAGCTTGAAGAGGATGGAGGTTCAAAAATTAAAGTATTGATGTAGGGGTAATTGGAAAAGCATACCACGTGTCCCCGGTAGATTAAAAGGAGGACTGCAGAACGTCAGGTGTGTTGGCCAGCCCGGCGCTCAAAGCACCATGCGTCAGTCATTTACGGACTAGTACCGACATTGGTGGTTGTGCATCATTATATTGGTTCATATCTTGCAAAGGAAAACCGGGAGTAAATCACCTGTGTCAAAAATCCGTGTGCCAACAATAAAAACTTAACACATGGAATTCCACTTGCCCAACTTGACAACTTACCGTCTCTGTTAGTTTTCATCAGTTTTAATTTTTTACTGAAAGATATGGTTGCTTGGTCTGTCTTCGTCAAATGTCAGAGAGACTGACATGCTTTGGGTGATGGCTAATGATCAGTTTGACATTTCCTGGGGTTTAAATTCTTTCCGTTTTGTGAATATTAATCATTGGGTGAATATTTTAAATGCTTTGGGTGACGTCAAATGTCAGACAGTCAATTTCTATTTTGTGAATATTAATCATTGGAATCACAAAATGCCTACTAAAACGGAATAACTTGTTTAGTAGGTTATTTTGAAGTTTACATATTTGTGAACCAACTACACATAGGAAGCAAAACTTTCAAAAATCTTGTAAAATAGGATGTGATTGGAATAATGAAATACAGCTATGGTTGAAAAATCATGTACTTTGAGTAACGTCTCGGTCCTGATAAAGACGGTCAACCATATTCACGCTTAATCTTCCCTATAGGGAGGCCTATCGTTGGGACGTAAACGTCTGCACATTTTTACATGGGTGGTTACATCTAATCTATGTGAGAGTTTAATGTGTGGAAGAGTCGACCAAAATAGGTCACGAAGAGGTAGGTAATAGCGTTTCCGTGTGATAAGTGACGATAAATTAGGGTTGACCTTTTCGATCGAACCCCAAACGTTGCCGAATCGAGTTAAATTTTATACCATAGTCATGTTTCACTACTATGATTATATCAGACGGTTGAATTTTCATTTTGTAAATTTTACTCATTGGAATCACAACATGTCTACTAATGTGGTGTAACTTGTTTAGTATGTTATAAACAAATGTACATTTTTGTGAACTAACTACACATAGCAAGCAAAATTTTTAAAAATTTTGTGAAATAAGATGTGATCGGAATAATGAAATATGGCTAGGGTAGAAAAATCACATATTCCGTTAAATTTTAGGCCCCGATAAAAACGGTTTAACCATATTTATGTTTAAGCTTCCAAATAGAGAGCCCTATCGTCGGGAATTAAACGCCCCAAAATTTTACATACATGGACAAAGAGCGTCACCGCGAGATTGTATGAATTTTCAGATAATTATTCAAGCACCGGAACTATTTGTTATGTTTTTTTTTTTTTTTTGAAATCATAGCCTCTAAATTTAGTTCTTGCTTATTACTTTATCTTGTACTATTTCTACTCTAAATTCACAAAAACAAAAATTAACCGTATGATGTGATTATTATAATTAAATATGGTTCTGATGCGTGGTGCATCTGTCCCATTGGTGATGCACAGTAGTAGCTGTGGCACGTGGAAACAAGGTCTTGCATTCTATATTCTAGGGGAAGCAGTCACGTAGAGACCTCCATCAATTGGTAGGGTGACCATGGTCTTTGTAATTCACCATTTTATTCTCATCAGCTAACTTGAATATATAGCTGCCTAAAAGCACAGCAGAAAATATCTTCATTTGTGTGTAGGCATGTTCCTTTCCTAGACAAATTCTTGGACCGGCCTGCAATCACATAATCTCATCAGAAGTCACATTATGTAGTGAGTCATTGATTTCATTATCTTTTTCTTACACTGAAGGCTATGAATTTGTAAGGGCTTTCATCCTGGAAAAGGCCATTTTCGTCGAGCCATCTCTCTGGCCGAAACTCTTCTGCATCATCACCCCATAGAGATTTCATCCTTCCCATTGCATACAGTTGGTATACCACCATGTCCCCCTTTTTGACACTAAATCCATCTGGCCAGGTATCATCACAAAAACACATCCTGATGTTCTATGAATGGCAGCATCACACAAACAAACTTGTAAGAAGTAGAATAAGTGATTAAAGTCCAGAAATGCGAGAAATTGTAAACTTGCAAGTGTCAATTGAGCATATTGGATCTATTTACGTACCAATGGAACTGCATGATAGTCTTAATGTTTCTGTCAAAGCTGCATGGAGATATTGCATTTTGTTAAGGACTTCATCAGTAAGGCTTGCTGCAACCTCATCAACTTTTGAGTCCTCTTTCAAATTTGTTACTTCTCTAACTTCCTTTGCGATCTTTTCTTGTATCTGAAGATGCTTGCACATCATATAAATAAACCATGAGGGAGAGCTAGATGTGGTGTCTTGTCCGGCGACAGTAACACAGAGGACTATGTCTCTCAGGTACTTCGGATCAGTATCTTTCAGTTCCAAACACCTTGAAACCAAGTCTCTTTTCTTTAGCTGCCATTGATCCTCAATACATTATTAATGATAAAATACGAAGTTAAATCATCTATATATAAATCATGGAAGATTAACTCACAGATAGGTTATGTTCTGGATGTCGCATAGCTTCAATCTTGCTATTGATTAATTTATACACAAATTGATCAACCACTTTGATGTTTTTCTTTAGCTCTGCTTCCTTACCGATGTTTAAGAAGCGTTTGATCTTCCACAACTTATCAAATATCAGATACAGGGCAGCTTCTTGCTGCGCTTCAAAAGCATGGGAAAACCGGTTACCTTCTTCATCTTTTCCACTCATGCTGTCTAGTTCAATACCAAGTACAATCTTGATGATTGAGTCTAAGGTTGCTTTAATAAACAAATCCTTCCAAAAAAAAAAAAAACGCACACACACACAAGATTAATGATATATCAAATAGATATAACAACTTAATTGAGACCAAAATCCAAAACATACTTGGATTTCTATTGCTTTGTTGCTGGTTGCAGCTTCATAGATTATGTCAACAAGTTTAACTGCATTGGTTTTGAAAACCGAAGTGCTGAAGTCTCTAACTACTTTTGTTGAAAATTCAGCACTCATCATCTTCCTCTGATGCTGCCATTTTTGCCCATCTACCTCAGATGCCTTACTCGATTCTTCTTCATCAACGACGCCAACAATCTCAGTTTCCCAATCCCTCCCACCAGACGCACCTCCGGCGCACCCAACCTCGCCTCCGGTCGTATCGGTGTCACCTCTCGACGGCGCTCCCGGCCTCACCTCCGGCACCACCAACTCCGCCTCCCTCTCTCAACCTCTCATCGGAACCAGTCATCACCTACACACGCCGACCCCTTCCATCCCTGCGCTCCCGGCTCCGCCTCTCACACTGCCGTTGACTTTGTTCGGGCACCTTTGGGTTTGTAATGTGGCTCTCGTCCATGAGAAGATGAGGATCGCTTCCATCGTCTTGGTGGATGAGAAAGAAAATGAAATGGGAGATGAATGGTGTGCGACGCAGCCGACGCTCGTCTAAGGAAAAAGGGTGCAAGAATGGTTGATGAAGCCGGTCTGTGGTTTTTTTAAAGAAGAGAGTAGACTCCGTAGAGGGAGGAGCTAAGAAAACGATGATGACTGATACATCCCCTTTCTGCACTCTCACTCGCCAATCTAAAAGTCTCCAAACGGCAACGTTGGTCGTTGTTAGAAAAATGGTCCACGTTTCAAATTGGACGGTTCTGATGCGTAGTGCATATGTCCCATTGGTGCAGGGTATAAGTTTCGCTACTAGACTGCTGTTTTGTAAGTATAGACCCGGCGTCATTATTCAGGAACTACTCTTGACCTTAATTGGTGACTATGATTAGTAGTAATGGTATCATCTGAGATGAGAAGCTTCGATTCCCCGGTGATTGTGGGCTCTCATTGTTTAAGTAGAGAAGAACACTGAATTCCATGATCATATTAATGGACCATCCTTTTTCTTTATGGTCTTGTCAAACTCAGAGCAACTCCATCATCCCTTACCTCTCAAGGACCACTCCAACCGAAAGCAGATCAAAAATGCAGCTAAAAGGTTTCTAGTCTAGTAGATAATTGTTCATAGCAAATCACATTCTTATACTACACGCGCGGAACAAATAATATCATGCTCATCGCAACTCAATCGGATGACTAAACAATATTCGCGATAAATTTAGTTTCGCAAGGTGATGTAGACAATGGATTGAACACTGATTTAGAAAATTACATATGTATGAGAAGATAAAATCATATTCCTATTATCCTTGGTGAAATCAGATTCTTCATCTTCATGAATCTTTAGTTTTATTGAAAGGATGGGACCAGCAAATGACATACGATCACAAGCAGGCTGCATATGAGTGGAATTGAGTTGTCTACTTGTTCTGGTTGGGTTCCATACTAAGTGACATGGATAGGGTCTGCAATGTCTTCTAGTGAACTGTGTGGTTAGCCTTTTCTTATGTGTTACAATCTTGGGACTAAGACTTGGAGATTTTTCTTCACCCCTCAAAGTATAAAACCTGAATGTCTGCACATTCAAAAGGCCAATTTTCCACCAGAATCAGATTCTGCAGAAGCTGATGTACACCTACTGTCATGTCCAGGGCCGGTCCTGAGTAATTGGAGGCCCTGTGCAAACTTTTAAATGTGGCCTTTTTTTTTTTGGTGTGCAAGTTGTATGCCTAATATAAATGGATTGCCACAATCATAATATTTACGAACATACATTATGCATATGATCTATATAAAAAGTAAACTACTAGAAAGCTTTGCATGACATCAAACATGGTGGACTCCATTTCACAAACTATAATATCCTCTTGCAAATTCAAAGTCAGTCAAATGAGCAAGCAAAAAGAGTTGTCTTTAAGTTTGAAGGAACCTGAAAACTTATACAACGATGACGCTTCCTACACCTTTCTGATAAGTGCATCCTTAAAGGTTCAATTTTCTGAGTTATACAAACCAAAATCAAATGAACTGAGGCATAGTCTTCCATCTGCAACAAGAGATGTTCATTAGACCATGCTTGTAAAACTATCCAAACAATACCCTGAAACAAACAACAAGGTTGCTAACAATAAAATCGTACATACCTGATAACTACCAAGCTTTTCCATTGGATCATCAATAATAAATTGAAACTATTACCAGACCTTTACCAAAAGAAACAAAAATAATAACTAGTGTAATACTACTTTCTGAACATTGATCTTCTTGCATTCTTAGAAGCAAAATCATCAATTAAACTTTCATAATCAAGCTTTTCCAGAAATTCTTTTTCAATTGAAATCACAGCCAAAGCATTTAATCTTTCTTGTGGCATGGTCGATCGCAAGTATGATTTCAATATTTTTAGTTTTGAAAAGCTTCTTTCGGCTGATGCAACTGTAATAGGAATTGTCAACAATCAACAACTCAAGTAGACAAGCAGTCAAGGAAATTGATCAAGAAAGAAGAACAGTTGAACAACTTTGATGAAAAACAAAAGAAATTAACATCTAAGAAGGAAATATGAGATTACCTTTGTAAATAGTATATTAATGATCCAACACCCGATTGCTTTCAATGAAATTTGATCTTTTGAGAAATCAAATTGGGGATTAGGGTTTTTTTTTCTTCACTTTTCTGGGGAGGAAATTGGGTTTAGAGAGGTTATGAAATATGGGAAGAAGAGAAAGAAGATACGCGCAAGAATAGAGGTAAAATCGTCCAGAAAAATGAAAAAAAACGCCAATCAAAAAGGGGGTTGGAGACTCGAACTTGGGTTGTGAGGATAATGCAAAAAATCTCTAGCCAACTCTGCTATTACAACTTATGTGAATATATCTACCTTTATGATATATAAGTATACATACATATATATATATATATATATATATATATATTTTTTGGAGGCCCCCGAAAATCGGAGGCCTTGTGCGACCGCACACGTCGCACAGCCCAAAGGCCGCCCCTGGTCATGTCATGTAGGCATGTACATTGTTCAGTATACATATCTATCCATAACCAAAGACTATTTGCACTTCAAAACCAAGTTGATTAGCGAGTTAAAACTTCTTCTAATGACATAGAGAAAACTAATGAAAACAGGAGCATCATAATTATTCTTCCTCTACTAATGTTCAAGATCAAGTAGCCTAGCTTCTCTAGGTGTTGCATATCATTGAAGTTATATTCTACAGTTCACCTACCATATTTAGATTTGCAATGTGATCTTGGTGATGGAATAGTGAGTCAGATTCAGCATGAAAGACCAGAAATCAGCATCACTCTTCCCTCTAATTACCTCTTTTTCCTTCTCTTTTGTATTAAAGTTGAGCACAATTCTTATGGCACCGTCAGGAAAAGTCATAATCAAACATTAAAGCAGAATACTTTGTCCACTAATTTGGATTAGTGCATTAAGACAAAGGAGGTTTTGAAATTATGCAGCATGGTGCATCAGCTTGCCGACACTCCTAAAGTTGAACAAGGAAGACCCTACAGATCCATCTCATTCAATAGGCCAAGTCCTTTTTGAATAAGGACAACATACCAAATATCAGCATTTGAAGTCAAATTATCCAAAGGAATCAATGTTGGCATTTCATAGAGAGTAATATTCACAGGTGGCTCAAACAAAACATGTCAGCCTTCCCAAAGAATAACATGTCGGAAATAGAAAATGATACAGCTAAATTGATCACGAAATCCAAGTATGATGACCCATTCTATAGAGCTTCAGAGTATTGATATTCTTGAGACGTGATCCGTTAGATTAGTTCAGTGTATAGGACATTGCAAAAATAGTGAGTAGTGACTAAGAAATGGTTCACATCTCAAGATGTTCAAGACTAAAGAGTAGTGAGGAAGCAGAGATTCCAATGAGATTTACATGAACAGAAACAAAATACCAAATACCATCATTATTTCAGTCAAATAATACAAATGGATAAATGTTGGCATTTCAAAGAGCAGCTGGCACTAATCGGACATGTCAGAAATTAGAAAATGGGACAGCTAATACAACTCAGAAGAACCAAAATACTTGTGAATTTCATAGTGATGAGATTTACAATGTCTATAGGCCTCAAATGGACCAAAACTTGCCTAGGTTGCATTACAGGTAATGTATGACTACTTATGTACAGGTTATGAAGCTGAGATTGGGGAGTATAACAGTTAAGTGTAGAAGTAGCATTTAGATGAGGTCATGGAGTATATGTACCTTCTTTTTTCGGGTCAAAAATGAAAAACAGAAAGTACTACTTCCCTCAAGCAGTGTGTTACTGTACCAGTCTTATTCAACCTCTCAAGAATTCCAATGGCTTTCCTCTTAGCTCTTGAAGTTCCACTTTGTGCAAGTTTAGAAAATGTACCATTCAACATTTCCTCGTCCTTAATCTCCTTCAGTTTAGACCGAGCACTAAAGCAGATATTGTACAGGATCACAATGCAGTTCTCCTTGTCGCGCTCACAATTACTCTCCCTGATGATTTTAACCAAACAAGACACAGCACCAAGTTCACACATGTCCTGAATAGCCTTCTGAATGGTCGAAATGATTGCAAGTATAGCCAGCAACTCAGCAACCAATACACCATCCATTATCTTCTTCAGAATCACCCACACCACTCCAGCATTGACGGCTCTTCCTCTATTTTCAAGGTCTGTACATAGGCGGAACATGGCCGTGGCTACATCCTTCATGGCTAATGGATGCCCCTCATGTAACAAGTCAATCAGAGGTTTGAGAGCACCAGATGCGCCAATAACAACATTGTTGGAATCGATGGCTGATAATGTGAAGAAAGTTGCTGCAGCATTGCTTTTTGTTTGAATGGTTCCAAATACTAAGGATTCAATAAGGAGAGGGATCACCAATGGGTTTTCAGCAACTAATCTCTTATTGTTGTCATGAATTGAAAGGTTTAGTAGAGTCGTGATCAAGTCTTCTTGAAGTTCAGGATGAGTGGCAACCTGGCCCTGTGAAAGTGGACTCAGCAGTTGTGCAATGATCTCAGCCGACTCGCCAAACAAAGCCCGAAATGATGAACTCCTCTTTGTTAGCAGTCGAAGTTCCTTTGCTGCTTCTTTCTGATCAGACAGGGAAGATGATGAAGTCTTCTCAAGCAGTGCATTCAGATAGTTTCGGTCTGCACTGGTGACAATTTCCTCACCAATATCTTGAACAGGTTTCGGAGACTCAATACCATGGTCCTTGCACCATTGTGAGATCATTTGTCGGACCAAGTTATTTGGGGTCAGTATAGTATGAGCAAGGACTTGCTTGGTCTGAGGGCATATCTGGCTACCTTCATTCAACAACCTCTGGATGAATGGCCTATCATAAGTCTGCAGTTCATCAAATGAAATTAAAAAAGGATTAGAAATTGCACAAACTCAAAATTGAATCAATCTTCATAAGGCAGGCAAGCAAACCTCATTCATATCAAAACCAATTGGAGTCTTTATAATCACAGATACTCTAAAGTTAAGTAAGCAACAACCCGTTTGTAATCAATGAAAGCCAATTTTCTGCCTTTTTTCAATTCTGATGGAGGAAGAGAGCAACACTTGCTATCTAATCAAGAAAATTCTTTGTTTATATCAAAGTGGTCAATGGAAAAAGAAATTTCATACAATTACTCACATCCACAAGAACAGTTCCAGAGTTGACAAGTCCTTAAACTCAAAAAGTTGACACTCCAAACCAATTTTCTTTTTGGGTCTTGAAAGATCAAGCAGAAATACCAGAGAGAAAAAGTTATTGAACCCCCAGCCTTATAAACACATAAACGACATTGATACCCAACTTGATGAAAAACAAAAAGAAAATTCTCAGAACTAAGAATGATCAAAATTTCAATGACTAGATCAGTTTCTTGCATGCATAGTCAAATTGGTCAGAAATCAAACCAGGGTATTGTCACAAATTGCAAACCTGTCCAGTGGCCAAGACAACAGGGTCAATCATGAGCTCTCCAGAAATAGGACACCTAAATTCTTGAGGAACATCAAGTTTGAAAGAGAGAGACTTTTTAGAACTCTTCAAGTTCTTCAAAGAAGACAAGGCCCTCATAGCTTCCTCAGCAGTCTCTACCCTATAGTCTTCTTCTTCAACAATGTCCTTGACCAGTTTCCTCAACTGCTTCTTTATCTCCATGGCTGCTTCTTTATCAGTCTCTTCCGAGACACCTGTCCTGGCCATTTGTGAAAGGAACCCAAGGAAACGACAGAGGAGAACTGCTAACTGGCTTGTTCAGACTAATGGGTTTTTGTCAGAGAGAATTGTGAGCTTCTTCTTCATCATCTGTCAGAGAGAAACAAGAAGAAGAAGAAGAAGAAGAAGAAGAAGAAAGAGTGTCTTCTTGTTTGCTCTGTTTTCCTATGAAAGAAAGTGACGCATTCTCCAAAAAAATAAAAAATGAAAGAGAGTGACACGCAAACTAGAGTTTCAACTGGCAAATGGCATAAACTACTGACTGCTTAGTCCTTCACTGTCAGTCACTGCTAGAGAAGAGAGTGATTGGGTCACCGGGTGTGGTTGGCATTTACCGTCACCGTATGTGCCAAATTGAATTATGTAACAAAATGAGGGTGCAGTCGCAATAAAACTTTTGCTTTGTTGCATAATTGCATTATGCACCTTCAGACAAACAGTAAAGAGTGACACGCAAACTAGAGTTTCAACTGGCAAATGGCATAAACTACTGACTGCTTAGTCCTTCACTGTCAGTCACTGCTAGAGAAGAGAGTGATTGGGTCACCGGGTGTGGTTGGCATTTACCGTCACCGTATGTGCCAAATTGAATTATGTAACAAAATGAGGGTGCAGTCGCAATAAAACTTTTGCTTTGTTGCATAATTGCATTATGCACCTTCAGACAAACAGTAATCGGAACAAAGTGATCCCTCTCCTAACAAAATTTTCTGTTACCGGATTAAATAACCGGCGAGTGTTTATCGGTAGAGTCATCACTCATTTAGTGATACAACATTTGCCAACAAAAACTCGTCTATACAAGTCATCTGCTTGAATGTTATCTCACGTACGAAGTTTCACCCAAATATCGGGCCATGTTAGTCTAGTGACTCGAGTTCCAGTAAGAACTAACTGCGTTGTCTTGTCATGGAAGCAATGAGGCTCTGAAGGAGAGAGCGGAGCACCACCTTACCTCCCTCCTCTAGCATTGCCTTCAAGTTTGCTCTAGAGGGGTTAGAGCATGGTATTCCTTTGTCCATCGAGAACAAAAGAAATGAAATAAGAAAGCTCATACAACCTAAAACCTAAAATGCGTATATGGAAGTACAAGAAACTGAACTCTGAATCTGCCATCATGTAAAAAAAAACATCCATACAAAAAGCAAGAATGCTTGAAATACAATTCCTTCCATTTGCATATTTAAGGGGGGGGGGGGGGGGGGGGGGGGGGAAGAAGCCAGGCGCTATGTTCAGGCTAGTAGTATAAAGACTTGTTATCAGCACTAAACTGCATTCTTTGAGCAGAGTACTTGCAACAATAGCTGAAAGACCAGTAGTCTGCTACATCCAGCTTCCTCATCTTGAACTTCATGCAGGCTGAGAAGCTTTGAGCATGAGATTGCCCCCTCATATTACCTTTTTTACCAATCTAGCAGAAGCTGTGTTCTTGTAGCTACATGCAACAGGAAAAGGTTTAGTAACTTCAACCAAAACAGATATGCTATGAGAAAAGCAAGTAAATTTCATCTATGATTAAGAGGGCAAAATCACAGCTTCCCCGATGGAGAAAAATAATGATGCCTGCTCGGCATCCAACCACAAACCTGCCGACCCTTATTTGCGGAGATCTTGCTAGCCCTTGGTAAGGATTTATATTATTTCACAATAATCTTTGATTGCAAAGAGAAGAACAAGTGTCTGTATATTAGTCTATTTACCTAAACAAACAGAGTAAAAAGATGTCGCTCTCGACTTGCTCCGAATATGGAAATAACTAGTTGCTGGAATCATGAATGTCCTTTGCTTGCACCAAAGGTGTGAGCGAAGTTAGGTAACATAATGGGGGTGTTAGGGGGCTATGCTACAATCCGTTGAAGCAGATATCAAACTCCTTCCATGTTGGAGAACATTCTGCTAGACAGAGACAGCTAGCCCATCCCCATAGTATCATTTACTATCATGATTCTAAATCACATCAGTGCTAAAATAGCTAGATCTGATTTGGGTTTTCCATCTCTAGAAGGTAAACAATGATGTAGATACAAATAAGAAGACTTAAGTAAATTAAGAGGGTTAAGAAAACTATGATATTCATGGAAACTATCATGCCAGAACTAGTGAATTTTATTATTGCCTATTCAGAACAAGTAATAAGAACTAAGATCAATGAATTTAAATTTAAATGATTAGCAGCTGACAGAAAAAACAGTCAAGGATACAAAGGAGGATACAGATGAAGTTAATATGCTGAAACCTGATGACTTCGTACTGCAAAATTGTGTCAATAAACCATGTCACAAAGGAAAAAGGAAAAAGGTCACTCTCTAAATCATACACGAGCATACTACAAATACATAAAAGAAAAAGCAAGGATAACTTACCCCAGATTGCACTATGATTCCTAATTGTACTCCGGAGTTTGCTCATTTACAAAATATCTGCCTTCTCTAACATACTTTTTGCTAGAAGATTGATCCTCTTCATATCTGTCATGAGATTCCAAGGGATTGTATCTATCGTCAAAAGTATCTCTTTCCAGAGAGTTTGAACTATGACTCTCATATGTTTTCTCATATCTTTCAAGTTTTGACTTCTGATGTGAGTTGGACAGAAAAGATGATCTGTTATCAACATACTTGGATCTACTATCATGATACTTGGATGACCAATTTCTTTCATGATGCTTGGTATTGGTCTGCTGTCGATGATCTTGTTCACTCTTCCCATGTGACCATCCACGACTTCGAGACCTTTCTGGGCTTCTGGAATAATTTTCGGTATCACGACTGTTACTGAGACTTCTAGAATCTTCCAGATATTCGCGGTGAAGAGTATGACTTGGTTTCTCTTGATCTTTAGCAGAAGCATGTCTGGAAGTTGTGGAATCTACAGTATAACGTGAATGTGATTGTTTCCTAGAACGACTTGGGCTACCTCCCTCTGACTCGCTATTTCTTTTTGTTCGATTATCATCATCGGTGGTGAAGTCAGTAGCAGTAGGTAGTTTGAATGGAATGCTCCCTTGCCCTTCAATTGCTCGTTCGAAGCATCCAATCCCACCAGCTTGCTTGATTTCCTCCATGTATTCCTCTATAATATCCCTGGTAACCTTCAGACAGGAAAAGTAAATAAAAATTCAGTATAATGAAAAGGGGTGAAAAGAACTGATGTCAATATTTCAGGACTTTTCTTAGATTCATCTTAGTTTCCTACCTTCACTGCCACAAAAATGCATGGTGTGAAATTATAATAACAATGTTTTTAGCTCTATAGGCTATATTTCAAACAAACAATATGCTCACGAACCATTTTGTGTTACAAAATAAGTTTGTTTTACAAGATAAGGAAACTGTAAGCCAATAATATTTTAGCAGATTGACTGCCCTTAAGCATACTAGCCAATCAGGCACTAATCTCGAATGTAAAGGGATTCAGTTTTCTTGTCCTTTGCTCTACCTTAAAACTCTATTCCACTTTTGATTGTTGCATTGCTTTTAATTTTGATTAGAATACAGTCAAAGGCTTAAGAAGAACTAATGAGAAATATCTCAGTTCATCAAATGGGGCATATGTCATATATATGTAAGCAAGAAGAAGCATTAAAAATGAATATAATAAAATAAACTTGATCCTTACCTGCAAAGTTGTACGCTTCACCTTTTTGCCACGATATGACATCCTTCGTCGTTTGTAGTCCCTTTCTTCTGCTAATAACTCTTCTTTTGTTTTGGTCTTGTTAGTTTCCTTATGTAAACCAACAAAGAACAAAGAACACAGAGATTCTAAAAGTGAGGAGCAATTTCCCAACATTCATGAAAGGTTCTTTAAAGAAGTAATGTCTGAAGATAACAATCTAGTAAAACATTATACAGGAATGCATGAAGAACCATATGTCAGGCTATGTCTATCACTAGGTTGATTGACTTAATTCCTTTAGCCGCTTAACCATACTTTAAATACACTAAAGATTACCAGACAGGTATTATGTATCTTCTATTTTATCCCAAAATAAAACTATTAAATGGTACCTGGTTACTTGATTTTTGCTGAGGCAGCCCATCATGGTCGATAATAGGTCTATACTGACTTCGGTTTTTCCGCTCCTCATCAGCTCTTTGGGAGACATAATCATGCTCAAGTACTCTACAAAGAAGTAAAACTTAGCGTTTATTACATTGGAAATCTAATTAAATGAGCATTTTAGTTTATCTCTTTTTTATCCTCTTTTGCTCTAGTTATAAATTCAACTAGATTGTTTGCTTGTTAAAAGTAAAACCTGCAAGCAAGTTGAATATAAAAGAAACTGATCATAATGTCTTACCGTTGATGTCTAGTGAGGGTTTGTGAAACTCGTTCTCCCTTAATTTTTTCTTCAAGCAAGAACCGTTCATGCAACGCTGCAATGGCTGCTGCAACCTGGGACACAAATACCACCTTACTGACAACAATTCCCTTCATCTCAGTGCTTAGAGGTTTAGTAACATCTTCATCCTTAACACAACTGCCCTCAGCATCCAAATTCAATGACCCCTCTTCTAAACCATGAAACTCTGTCTCCTTTTGCTTTAAAGGGAAAACAAATGAGCCCAAGGCAGCATCTAGTACGCAATGCTTAAGAATGTTTATGGCGAATAATTTTCCATTCAATTCACCATAGAGTTTGGAAAGCTGAGATGCCAACCACACTAATGCCTCAACCAAAGTTGGACACTCATAATACCCACTCTCTGAATCTCTATAATTTACCTTACCTAAAGCTTCCCTTACAATTGCCCTCAAGCACAGGATAACGAGCAAAACTATATGATCTCCCATGGGCACATCAATCACAATCCCGTACTTGGGTGAATTTGCTATAACCCATATCGCCAAATCACGCTCTCTAAGCACACCTAACCCCAAAATGGCACGTAGTACATGGCTTGAGTACATAGGAGGATACTCATTCCACCTTAGAACTTCATTCTTAATGGCCCAAGACTCTGAAGGCAGAAATCCACTACATACCTTGTCACAATCCATCATCTCCCTAACTTCCTTACCGGAAAAATTCGCACACTCGGCTGACAAAACCGAGGGAAGTGTGAATGTTTTATCGAAACCATCCAGCGCAGAAGAGTTAACAACACCAGGGCAATCACGGTAGAAAAAATTGCACCCGAATTCCGCGTAGTAATGCTCCAAGGACAAGCACAGATCACCAAATTGAGTAAAACTTTCACCAGATTGGGATTGGTCGGCGGATTTGAGGGTTTTGGGGTAATGGAGCGGTGGGATGAGGTGGTGGAGATTCCGGGGGCAGCGGAGGGAGTGGGAGAAAAGGGAGTGAGGATGCAAACGGTGATGGGGGTTCACAGGACAGGAAACAAGGCAATCACTGTCATCAGAATCACCTTGGCTCCGGACAGGGAGGAGTGTAGAAAGTGAGTCAAGGATCCGGGAAGAGTCACGAATGAGGCTACTTAGGGATGAGATTGCGGTCGAAAGGTCAGGAGGAGCGGTGATTTCGGGATGTGCATTCTGCGGCCGAGAGCGGAACAAATTGGGGTTAGGATTAGGATTACAAAACTGAGCCGGAGTGTGGTTCATGACATAAAAATTTCAATCTATGCTCTAACTAATACTACCGAAAAAACCCCGCCTGCATTATATATAGATTATCAGAATTACTGATTCAAGGATTTGGAGATTTAGAGAAGCATGAAATTAACGAATCAAATGGGACAAATTGCGAGCAGTTAGGATTCCGTGGAGTTGTACTAAAGCCGAATTGGCAAGGATTATAGGATTTAGAGAGAGAGAGTTACCGGAGATGGATCGAGCAAGGTGCTGAATCGGCTGCGACGTCGTTTCGTTCTCGGAGCTCGACAGTGTGCAGAACCCGGCGCCTTTTTCTCTTCTTCTGGTTTGGGCCCCCGTGACCCGCTATCACCACGTGACTAGTCACCGCCTGGACACGCGTCGTCTCTGCCTAGCTCGCAAGAATTAGTTTTCTTTTTATTTTTCATTTTTTTAGACGATGGGCCCCACGACCCACTAACACCCGCACACCTCATCACGTCTAGACACGCGTCGTTCCGCCCAGGCCGTAAAAATTCATTTTTGTTTTAATTTTATTTTTGCTTATAAAAATACCTACGTATTAAAACAACTCACACACCTATAATCAAGAACTCATTTGCTACAGACACAGCCTCACACGATTCACAAACACAGCGTCACCTGGAGTCCACACATATCCGACGACGGCGGCCATTTCCGGTGAGATAGATAGAGAGTTGACAAAAAAACAGTGACTGAAACATATATACATGGCTTGCTTTGCACATATGAAGCTCGAAATTAACGCAAGCATCAAAAACTTTTCAAATGCAGTGGATTCTTTTCAGCCATCAGGCCCTCGAGTCTTTCAAGTCGGATTACAAGAACATTACTGTGTTCTTCAAGTATAGACATTTGCTTCCTAGCTGCCACGCACCAATTTGTTACATCTTTCACACTTGTACTACTATACAGTAGTATATACTTCAGTACTTGTTTTGGCCATCTCAACGTCGGTAGCCACCAGCCGCATACGCAGCAAGACGACGACGTTTCGATGCTCCCGCACCACCACCACTCGATCTCTTTCTCTCAAACCCAAAATCACTGGTCTAATTGTCGAGTTCTCTCTGGCCTCTCTGTTGTGACGTGAACAAAAGTCTGGGATTTATATGGCGGACCTCACGACCCGCTATAACCGTCATGACACGCGTCGTCTTACCTAGGTTTCTATATTTTTGATATGAATATATCTCTTTGGTAATTTTAGATATCCATAAAAGTTTTAAAAATTTAAAAATAAAAATAAATGTATTTAACAATTAGAGACGTGAATAAAATTTCACCACGTCATTTTCGACATAGAAAAAAAAAAACCATAATGAAAAGTATAAAGGAAAAAGTTTATCGGTAAGTACGTAGAATCTAGACTACCGGGGATTGGAAATAGGCTCTGCACATAATGATGGAATTGACAATACCTTTTCGCTGATTTATGTGTAGGAATCTTTCTCAGTTTCTTAGTCTCAGGGTCATACAAAACAAGGATTTCTTTCCATGCTTTAAGAAGTAATTGATCCTTAAGAAATCCCATGACGCGCCAAGGAACTGATGAGGTTCGCAACCTGAGTTGTCGAGTCCAAGAAAATGTCGATGTTGTTCCACTCTTGGTCATCACCCAAAGCACTTGGTAGTGAGGGTAGTAGCATTGCAAGTGAATTTTTCCATATGAGGAATGAAGGTCGGTTTCTCAGATGAACATTTTCGGGTAGCCGCAGCATCGGTAGGTCTATCACATGGAAGACCTCATCATATATATCGAAAGACAAAGCATAGTTCTCGTTCGATTTAGTATCCTTTGCCGCCCAATACATCACCCCGTTCAAGCATTTTGCTGAATATGTATGACAATCACGTCTGGATGATGGAAATTCTAATTTGTTTATAACTTGCCTCCAAGAATTTGTACTTTGGGTGAACACTTGGGCTTGAAACGTTAAACCTACTTCTGATCCATTATCAGAAACATATGGGAAAATACTCGCCAATTTGAATTTCCTACTGTCATGCATGAATTCAAAACACAGAAGAGGCCAATCTCCCTTCTCACAAAAAGGAGTAGGTGTAGGAAGATACCTAAAGTCCCTTGTCGCTGGGTTGCATACTACTATTGAATCTTCCCTTTCCTTTGTAATGCAATTCTCATATTCCAGCAGATGGCAGACTAAGCCATTACTCGATCCCAGATAATCTGCAGCTAACCAGTTTTGATGGTTGAAGAAAGGCAAATCTAAACTCGTAAATTTAGCTTTTTCCCCATCATCCTGAAGCAGTGACATTCCATATAATCTAGTCTTATTTCCATCGTTTCCAGCAAGGCGATGAGGGAAAACATATCGATTCGGATCACCCATGCTCACCCACATAGAAGCAACCACATAGAAAAGTATCGGTGATCCTTATAGTCTTCACTTACCTGCAGTAATATAGTGCTCACCCATGCTCGTCATGTAAGCTACCTTATCGACTTTATCTCCCCTAAGAAGGTGAAACACATACTCTTTGATATCTGATTCATCGAAGTACTCTTCCCTCCAAGTTGCCTTGAAGTATAAAGCATTTGCACTGATGCGACCCCCATTACCTGATCCCGGCGTAAGAATATCAGGGATAAGGCCTCGTGTCTGTTCCTTCGCCCATGAGTTCACTTCAACTCTCACCTCCTCGGAACTGGTTCCGGCAGTGACTTGCTTAAGTCTGGCCTTGTAAGAGTTGCACAAAACTTGCTGGTGAGATGGTTCAAGAGGACAAGACTCAAGGATCCAGAGACCATTGACGAAGTTCAAACATGGGCCACCGGTTGCGGAGCCGTCGGCTAAAACGGCCGTGACTAGGTTGAAGGCGAGGGAATTGAGGTGGTCGGTGGTCTTGGACTTGAGGACAGAAAAAAACTGGTCCAGAGAAAGACCTGTTTCACCAGCGGCTATCATGCTAAGCCCTATATGGATGGAGAGTGGCGAGTACACCATGTTATTGTCTCTCAATTCTGTGTAAAGGAGTTGCTTGGTTATCTCCAGTCCGACTTCGGTTTGGTTGTTGATCGACTCTTTCAGAGCCTTGAGAGCTTCGAAATCCATTGGAAGAGGTGAAAGGATATGAGGAGATCGGCCTTGTAACTATCGCAGAAGGAATATAGTACAACTAGGGTTTAACGTCGGCCTTGTAAATTATAGGTTTCTGTGGGACTTGGGGTTTAAATAGCCAATATTGTATGCGACCATAAAGTGCCTCTTTGCCTCGAGCAAGGAAAATAAATCCTAATCAATAATCTAAATCCATTAGGAGATTAGTCCTACTGAGGAAAGGAAAATGTCAAAGTAGATGCATGGAATATTATAAGTGGAAGCATGAGGAGGCAACAATATATAAAGGTTTGAATCACAAGCATTTTGTAGTTTCTTCGGGTAGAAATGGTTTCAAGGGTAGAGTAATAAGGTAGTCCTTTGCAAAAGCAATTAGATCTGCCAATCTGAAAAAAGCTTCAGCGCCACTGTGATAACCCACTACGATTTACTCAAGTCTCCAGTTCATCTCTATACTTCTGGGAAAAAAAATTGGATACTACGAGGTTTGGAGCTTCACATGTTTATGGGTTTTTGAATGCTTGCCACTTGACACCAATTCTTTCTTGTTTCTTCTCGAGTTGGCAATTCAACATATTCAAAAGTATTTGAAGATTTGAAGTTAGAATGGGTGATCAAGAGAATGCTACAATCTTTCTCTCTTTTGATAAAAAGAATGCTACAATCTTGGCTGCTGCAGAAAATAGGAAAAGGAACTCCCCTACCCAGAAGAAAAGTCAGGAAAACAAGGCGACACGACAAAAAATAGTTACAAATCAAAGCAGAAAAGCAGCTGAACCATTGCATTAACACTACAATAATGCTACACGGGCAGAGGGGCAGTTGGTGTTTAACGCCAAAGATCAAATACGGAACCATAGCATCAACAGATTAAACTTCCATCTTCTGGCAAACATAATGGACATTAATTTTATCTCCATTATTAAAGGCACGTACGAATCATGAGATATTGAAGAGGCGGGCGAGATGCTTCTTTTAACTAGAAAGATGAAAAGAGCATCACTTCAAAGCTTAAGAATCTCTTAAGAGCATAGAAGTGACCTTCCTAATATGTCTCTCCTATTTCTATCTACAATCCCGTCTAATTTCTCTCTACCTATCATAGGGGAAATCCGAATCATTCTCAGCAACTTTAAAATGCTGGGGACGCTGGCCCGAGCAATGCAGATTCCACATTTTGAAATAAGCCCTTTCCAGATTCCTCACCTGCAGCAAGTAGTTTCAAAAACTTACTCAGCACTCTGTCTTCGTATTAGCTCAGGAATACTTGCTTTCTACTAGCAAAGATTCTGCTATCTTACTATGAAGACAGAATTAAAGCAGATAAGTTTTTACATGACTGGAAGCTAGAATCAGACTTACCCAGCGTGTTGTGTCAAACAGAGGGCAAGTCATTCGGACTGCCTTGAGCTTGTTAGTAAGTGCCTGGAGCTTTGGGGGATTCAATGCCAGAGATACAGCCTTCTCTTCATACTCTTTCATACTGCATGAGCAACATGGGAAAATTTTAATACTAGAATTCACATTCAACCCAACCTTTCTGACAAGCACTTGGAAGTAAACATAACAGACCAACAAGGTACTTGTACAACAAGACTCCAAACATCTGTAATTGGAGAATTAGGAAAACTACCGAAACATTATGCAAACAAAGCAGTATGTTCCAACTTAAACAAGATATGATTAGGGCCTAAGAATCATGTTGAACTCAATTGTTTCAGATAAATGCTAATGAGACCCACCTGTTAACTATCATCTCATCCCCCAGTCCAGTGGCGAGACACAAAGATCCAGCAACCCTGGTGGCCATCTTCTCAAGGGGAAGGGTCACCATTGGTAGACCTGCCCATAGAACATCTGTGCCGGTAGTATGTGCATTGCATAAAGGCCTACAATGAAAGCAAACATCAATCAATATTCTAGGCTAATGTGTAGGAACCATAAAGCAGAAACACTTCAGAGATTAAATAAATCGGGAAAGAAGATTACGTGTCAAGGAACAAATCTGCCAAAGCACTGCGCCTGATATGTTCACCTTTCATAGCAACATCTGTAAAAATAATTTGGTCTGCCTGCACTCCTTGAGCAGCAGCATCTGAATAATGTCCAATAATGAACAAAAGTAACAGTTATTTCTATAAATGGTTTTTATCCGAGCCACACAAACAAAAGGATTGCATTGTTAATTTCTTGCAAGTGTATAATCACAGTTCAATTTAAAGCTGAAAAATAGAAAATCGTACATGCAAGGAGTCTCATTTCGCCTGCTGCTGGGAATCTGAGGAGCCAGAGTGCACTGTTGGGTACACGTTTAAGAATATTGCACCTAGAAAGATAGGAGTAACACTAGTGAGATGCGAAAATTATGCCATGATTTATTTTCTTGTAAGGACCGCAGTTCAGGAAATGAATTAAGGGCCATCATGTTCTTACCAAGTATTAAAGATTTCAGGGTCCATTTTGTACAACTGATTGAAGGTTGCAAATATAAATTTATCCTCTGGGAGACCATAATCTGATCTTTTGTGCCGACAATTTGGATCCAATACATCCTGATTTTTCTGAAAACCACAAAAAAACAGATAATCCAGGTGTCATACAGTTATGGTCAATCTACACAACAAAAAGATTAAATATACATCTGAGAAAAGTACCAACCTGCTTATAGTCATTCACAAAGTAGCAATGTGGAAGATGAACAAGCTTCTCAGAGTAAATATGTGAGAAGCGTAAAGGTGAGACAAACTGAAAACAATGACAGCATCTTAGAGGCAATTACAATGAACAGAAAATCAGGCAATCTGTGACAAAAGTGGCTCAATCCATACCTCATCGGTGACCAAGTAATCAATATAATTGGCCCCAGTGGTTCCAGGGAACCCCATATATGAAACCTGAATAGGTGCAGGCTGCATAGCAAATATTTCATTTCTTGCCCCCTGCATAATTCAAGTGCCATTAAAGTTAATCAAACAAGTTACAGTTGATGTAGCTTGTGCATTAATCTTAGCTACATTTACAGTGTCCACATATTCCACAACAATAAACCGCATCAAGAAAATAAAAATAGCAAGCAACAAAGATCAAATGAAGTAAACCTTTGTATAACCATTAAGATTGATTAAAATCTGGATGTTGTCCTCATTAATCATTTTGGCAATCACATCGGATGTCATGGATGAGACATCAACAAAGTGCTCGGCTTCAGACTGGGTACGCTGTCTCCATTCCGTTCCATCATTTGGACTCAAGGCATAACAGAAAACCTACACAAGAATTCTCAGTTTATGAAGGTGGTAAAAACAAATAGAAAGAGCTGTTTTCTTTTCAAGTGAAAAAAAGAGCCGAAAATCACAAACCTCAACATTCTCCTTGTTGTGCATCCCAAAAACAGATCCCATAAGATGTGACAATGGGTGGTTACCAAAGTCACTGCTTACATATCTGCAGATTGAGAAAGATGTTTCATACCGGTAGAATAGTAGTAGAGACCTAACGAAATCATATGCAGTAACAAAGATATTGATAGAATTAAAACATACCCGACTCTGAGTCTCTCAAATCCACCATTACACTTTATAGGGATGGGAGCAGGATGGTTGAAGACAGGCAATCCAAACCGGGATGCAATTATGGAGCACTGTGCAGCATACTTACGGCTGCACAAAAGAAAAATAAAGTTTAAATGAGAAGTAGTCCTACAGCTGCTTACCTACTATTAGCAACAATAATAACAGTGTGCGACCATACCTAATATCAAGCGCAAGCAATGGATCAATAGGATACGCTATTGCATGGAAAGGTTGCACACTAGGCAAGAGAGACATCTGAAATAAAAGGAAAGTAGGTCATAACTAGTTATATATAGAAGGGTATAGAAAGATAAACTTCTATCACAAGACAACTGACATTGATCTGCCTCCTGATAATCCCTTCAACTTCCGCAAACATTTTGTCACGGTCCTCCCAACTGCACACACACTGGGAACAAATGATTGGATTACATTAGTCTATAGGGAAACAGAAAACCAGTATAAAGCCTTATGTCTAATTCATCCATACAGCACATGCAGTCTTTATACATAGGACATGTTGATCAATTTGATTTATGTACTACAAATAAACATACAAAAAGGCTTCTTGGTCTAATAGCATCATTCAAGAGCTTCAAATAGTGCCGGAGCATATTTCACCAGGTTAATCCACCGAGTACATATAAGTAATTAATTCAATCAAATTTTCATGATTTTTTGCAAAAATGGCTGAAATCAAAAATAAATAAATGTTCGATAACAAAACAAGTTAAGTTGATCGGTTAATTGAATCAATAACAATAAGAAATGGGCCTTAGCAATCGATTCCGCATTTAATCGAAACATTTCTTAATAGCAAGACATAGTACTTGGTAATTAATGCACTAAGTACCTAAACCTTGCACATTGGACAAGATTCTAAGAGCATGCATAGCACGGAACACAGACATGCCTAACTGATTGAACACAAGCAAACATGTACACCAATAACTTTTTCATCTGCTGAACCTTATGGTCAGTTGTCATTGCTTAGAATAGGGGACTACCACGCACAAACTACTATTTGTCATTTTGCGGTTCAAGAGTGATCACTTTTAATGTTCAAAAGAACAGATTAAGAAGAGTAGAAGAAAACAATTAATATAAACCAGCTGCACAGCCAAAATAAGAGTATAAACATCAGCTAGTCCAGGAAACTCCACTGCAGGATTCAGAAAATACCTGTAACGTATGTAAAAGGTTACAGGTTGCCTCTGGAAAGTCCGGTCGAAGATGTAATGCCCGTTTATAGCTCTTGATAGCATCCTCCACATGTCCACTGCAACAGATTTGTACTTGAAAAATTATAATTCCACTCAAAGGCTGTGATTCTACCACAGTAAAAAATAAAATGTATAGGTTGGAGTTTGTTGGGCCCTGACTAATAAATATCTGCCTTTTCCAGAGGCAAGGAATATAGTCATTCGGAAAGAGTAACAAAATCCTTTCGTAAGATGACTTTCCTCAAGGTAGTCCAGTTAGGGTTAGGGAAAACAGATTCCCAGAATCACAGAGCTAATTAGTAAGATCCATGGATTGTAGCTTAAATGATCAACAGATAGAACAGAAAAAGCATACCTATCCTTGTAAGCTGAAGCCAAGTTTGCATGAGCTTCAGCCATTGTTGGCCGTACAGATATTGCATGTATGTAATCCTGAATTGCCTCACTAACTCTACCAATCTCCTTGTAAGTGTTACCCCTGTTGACAAGCCCATCAGCTGCCAAGGGATCAATGCGCAGAACCTCATTGTAGCATGAAATTGCATCTGCGTAATTTCCCTATGATGAAACCAAACATAACACAGATTAAAACTGCAACAAAGCAATATTTTTTCATGAATTATCCTAATTGATTAAATAAATACTGTTTAGAGCATGAATGAGTTCTTAGCCCACATCCAAACAATGTTCTTTCCGGAAATACAATGATAACTATATCTGAGCAGGAGATACCAACTAGAATACCTCCCATCTACAATGTCCCATTTATAAGTTAAATTCCCATCGTGGGCATATCAAGGAAGGAGAGAGTTGCATGTTAACATATAACAAGATTTTTGGCAACATGCTAAACAGCTTAAATAGGTGAAGCATTGGGAGGTCTAAAAGGAGGAGCTTTTCTTTGATCTTTCACCTTACTCACCTAATTTCTTACTTACACTGTTTTGAGTTTCCTTCTTTCTACACTCATCTTATTCATTTTGAGTTTTATTGCCATACAATGTATGAATTAAGGGTGGGGAGGGAATAGACTTCAGAGATTCCAGATAAATGCACAACTTATTTGTATTCTTGACTTTGCAGGTTAAGCTTTCCTTGTATGAGGGTCTCCCACCTGTAACCATCCTCAGACACCCCCCCCCCCCCCCCAAAATGTACACTACAGAAACTCTCTGTAGCGTGTTTATGTCTAGATGCAAAATAGATCCACCATGTTTCCAAATGCTTTATGAGCTTTGAAAAAGTGTTGAACTGAAGATTTTATGCATTAGTATAAGAATGGAAGGCCATGCCTTTATGCATTAAATCAAACAATAAGAGCTTCAATGAAATGTTACAAAGCAGAACAAATGTTGAGGTGAAGTTTTTTTGCATTTGCACAAGAATGGAAGGTCATGCATTAATGAAGTGAAGCAACCAATACCTGTTGTTTATAGATAATAGCAAGATTATTGAAAGGAGCAGACAACCCAGTTGTCACAGTCAACGTGGCCTTATAGTAAGAAGCAGCAGCAGGTACCATGTTCCTGTAAAAGGCATGATTAATTGTTAAATGTCATTCAACATGCAGCACTAGTCGTCTCAATATTAATAAAGATGCATATTTACTTGAGAATCACACACCATTCCATATAAATATTCCCAAGGTTGGTAAGTGCTTGTGGATGATTAGGTTGTAAAGTGAGGCATTGCTGCACGCAGACACGTAAAATGTTGAAGTAAAACAAAAGATATATACGAGCAACCTTGAGCAACTTAACAACAAAACCTGGCATTGTAAGATGAACTTACATTGTAGCATTGAATTGCTTCATCCACTCTGCCAACGTCTTTCAAAGCATTACCCTTTATGTGGTTAAGAAGATAACAATCAAGTCAGATGAAATTCAAATTGAAATTCAAAATACTCAAAAAAAAATCTGATATCACAAGAACCGACCAAATTATTGTAAGCCTCCAAAAATCTTGGATCACAAACAATGGCTTGCTTGTAATGTAAGACTGCCAAATCCAGTTGACCTTGCTCATAATACATACTGGCCAGATTACCTGCTCAAGACAATTCAACTTACGGTAAAATAGACTAAAATATTATAAACTCAAAACCAAAACTTTTATTTGCTAAAATTGGATAATAGATGTTTTACAGCCAAAAAAGGATATGGTACACTGATGCTCACCGTATGCCATGGCATAATTAGGTCTTGTCTGCAGTGCACGCTGATAACACACAATTGCCTCCTGGGGCAATCCCAAAGCCTGGAAAAGGCAAAAGAAAGATCTCGTTTTTCTCCAATACAAGTCCAGCCACTTGCACCTATCCAACCTTACTGGCATTATGCATGACAGCTTACCTTATAAACATTCCCAAGGTTGAGATACGCATCCGGAAAAGCAGGTTTGAGTTTCACAGCCTCCTGAGATAGCACAGATAATACACAAAACATCAGCTGAGGCAGCACAAAGTTCCATAACAGTTACATATGATGAGAAAATGAGCACTAACAAAAACCATTAACCAACCAAAATACCCACCAGATATGAAATATGAGAACCCAACTTGGTATACCATCAAGACGATAAGTTAAAACGATTAGAAGTAGAAAAGAGAGGATACCTTATAATACTGTAGAGCTCTATTAAGATCACCAGACTCCATGAAAAGGCCAGCAAGATTTGACCAAGCAATAGCAAAGTTTGGTTGTATACGTAGAGCCTCGAGGTAGCAACTGTATGCCTGCACAAAAGGTTAGATTCTGACTATTTGCAGTCTTGGAGATGGTGGTTAGAACAAGACCATCATCTGAGCCCTGGCTTCAGGATAACAACTCGATATCTGTTTGAACTGTGTCAAACTGTGAATTCAAACACAGTTCAACACATGATTATTTCCATCAGTACCTTACTGGATAAGCATTAATAAATTAAATTATAAAATGGAATCAGTCCTTCCAGTAGACTACTGAGGAAATCAATATCAATTTAGCCCCCACACGCTGTGCAGGGCTGAGAGTTTGGGCCAGGAGGAAATCATTTCAGCTCTAGCGCAAACTATGTACTTAATTCTGTAATGAATTTTTTCCACCCTCATCAGAACAGGGAGTGATACATCAGTATCATAATTCTTGCCAAATAACATGGCACTTGGAAAGCATGTACTAGCATAACAGTACCAAATCCTATATATCGTAATCCAGATCTTAGCCGCCATTATATACGAAGAGAGCAAGATAAGAAATCCAAAGCAGAGTTTTATTGTTAAGACTTACTTCTTGCACCAAGCCTCGTGCTTTCATTAAATTACCAAGGTTGCTATGGGCGTCAACCTATATGCCAATTGGTGATATGTAAGTCAACTTGCACATATCATTGACACCAGAATAATCTGTAGCCTCCAATCACAGTAAATAACAAGACAAATAACATATAGAAAATTAAATCAATCAATCTAGATTGAACCTTACCAAATGGGGATTCAGTTGAAGTGCCTGACGACAGCACTGGGCTGCCTCTTCAAGCCTGCCTTTCCGCATGTACGCACTAGCTAAGTTTGACCATGCATCACAGAAATTGGGTCGAAGCTGCATTAAGATGAGAGACAAAAGTCAAAATCACCCAAAACTATTAGAATGCAAGAACATCGAATTGCATTCAAGAGCTGAAATAGATTAAATGACTGCAATAGAGAACTAAGTGGAGCAATGTTAATCTATAGCTTACAGACAATGAAGAAAAAAATTATACTAGTTTAGTCCACTTAAAAGAAAAGATGGAAAGTACGGACTACAAGAAGCGGGTACAAACCTCAATAGCAATCAAATAGTAGCGGATTGCAAGGTCACTATTGCCTTTTTCCTGTATCATGAGCACACCACCTCTAACATCAGAAAAGTTCCAAAGCACAACATATATATATCGGGAATACTATATCCAGGCAATTTTGTATTCCGTAACATCACCTTCCAAGCATTGGCCATGTTACCATAACACTCAGCAAAATGTGGCTCAATTCGAAGCGCTTCTTCATTTTTGGCAATACACATATCAAAGTCATGCAACTGAGGCAAAACAGAAAACATGTACATATTATTAACTAATTTCGTAAGTTATCAATCCACACGAAGCTAGAGTACAAGGAATAAAAATCGAACCTGATAATATATTGCTCCCGAAAGAAGGAGATTATCGGTCCGAATCGGATTCCTCCCATACACAATACTGCTATGCTCCAGCGCCTCCTTATAGTTGCCGGCCTTGTACATTTGGTGAGCAAGTGCCAAATGCGCATCCTCATCCACTACATAATCAAACAATCCACCATACCAATTCAAATTGAAGCAAAAATCAACAAACCTATTCACACACCTAGCTCAATCCACTACTTGGAAATCAAAATTCAAGTGATCGGAAACCAAAACCAAGATCGCGAAATTAATTACCTTCATGATTCTCAGGAGGCTTGAACGACACCAAGCTGAGCGAGGACGGCTCAGGCTTAAACGATTCGACACCGAACTGAGCCCTAGCCGGCCTCGCCTCGCCGTGCACAGTCATCATCGTCGCGATCTTCCTCCTCCTCCTCTCACCACTCCGATCATCAAACAGCGATCGGACGGCCGACGACGACTAACCGAGCTGGCTGCTCCTCCCTTGTTTCTGGTTGGGTCTACAATTTTCTGATCAGTTGTGGAATTGGGAAACGGCTCTGGTTTTGGTTTCTCTCTCTAAAAGAGAAGCTCCGTTGGTTTTGGTGCGAACAGGGGACCGCGCGACAGAGAGAGAGAGAGAAGGGTTTAAATATAAAAAGGGCAAAAGAGGGTGGGACCTGGGGTGTAAATGCGCAACTTATTTGGACACGTAACTAAAGCTAGCCGCGTACAAAATCAACGCTTATTATTAATTTTTTGGATTTTTACCTGATTAGGAAACTTTATTGAAAAAAAAAATAGATATATTTGTATTCATATATACATCATAAATAAATAAGGAAGTTACTACGAACTAGTGAACTAGTGAAATTTCTTAACCTTAACGTGTGTAGGTACACGATGCAATCTTAGTCATTCGAAATAGACAAAATTAGGGTTGAGGTGTAAATTTTATCAGATTCTCGGTTACAAGACTTATTTCAGTTATCTGAAACTATAATTAACGTTTCAATTAATGTTTTTTGATTTCTTACTTAATTAGGGAAAATCACTAAAAAGAAAAAAATGAATGTGTTCGTATACACGATGAATAAGAAAATTAATATGACCAAGCAAAATTTATTGTCCGCACTGCGTGTAAGTACATGGTGCAGTCTTAACCATTCAAAAATAGTTCATATTTTGAGACCGTCATGTATCCACGCTCTCAATGAGTATGAAAGTTCAGGCGGAGGTGGCGGGAAATAAAGTTTTTTTTTTCTTTTTTGGTTATTTCTCATTTGACACTCTATCTCTAGTGATTGATTTTCCTCTTTATGGATTGATTTGGTTTTCAGAGTACTGTGATTACTCAAGAATAATCATCTTCACTTTGCTTGTAAGTGAGGGTTACGGTGGACTAACTGATCATATCTTTCCAAGATCATTCTGTATCTGTTTCCTAGTAAGTGAAGAGATCGTTAAAACTGGCATGTAATCAGCTCAAAAGAACAATAGGGAATATTGGAATCCATACGAACACAAGGTATGTACAAGGCCGTTACTGATGAAGTTTTCTTTACTTTTTCAAAGTATACAAGGATGAATATATCTACTGATCAAAATGACTACACTTCTTACATCAGAATATCAAGGTTCAGTCTAATTCGTATCATTCTCACTTGGGGAAACCATTAGCAAACTGTACTGTCTCTCTCTCATTCGACCCAATAAGCATGGAAACAACTTCCCTCATGGTCGGGCGATCGAAAGGATACATGCTTGTGCACAACATAGCAATTTTCAGTACTGTAATCATGTGAGAGACCGTAGCAGCAGCTTCAGCTTCATCTTCATGTTCATGCAAACTTAATCGAGCATCGAGGACTCCTGATGACAGGGAATTCTTGAGAATGTAGTTTCTTACCCAAGTTACCAGGTCACCGCCTTCATCTATCGATTGAACTGGTGTTTTGCCAGTCAACAACTCCAGGAGGACCACTCCATAGCTGTAGATGTCACATTTTTCTGTGACTTTCATGGTGTATGCATACTCTGAAAATCAAATCATATATCATTAGCTACATAGTAAACCTAACCAGAATTCAAAAACTGAGCTGATACATAAACAATGCTGATTGTAATTTTGCAGAATTTATTGCTTACCGGGGGCAATGTATCCATAAGAACCTGCAACTGCAGACATGGACTTTGAAAATGGCATGTCAATCACCTTTGCCAACCCAAAATCTCCAACACGAGCTTCAAACTTTTCATCAAGGAGAATGTTGTTGGACTTAATATCACGGTGAAAGATCCGAGGTTTGCAATCATGATGCAGATAAGAGAGACCCTGGGCAGCCCCTAGAGCAATGTTGAACCTTGTTGGCCAGTCAAGATTACAAGATTTTCCATGAAGCAACTCTCCTAAGCTTCCCCTTTCCATGTACTCATAAAGCAGAAGATTGGAACCCTGGTGGTAGCAGAAACCGTACAGCTTCACAATATTTCTATGTCTGATATTTCCCAAAGTTAGAATCTCTGCATGAAAGCTACTATCCACATTGTTCCCTTCCCTGTTGGATATTACCTTCTTGACAGCAACTGTATGACCACCATGAAACAAGACGGCTTTATACACAGTTCCAGAAGCTCCTCTTCCAATTGCAAAGCTCTCGTCGAAGTTGTCAGTTGCCATAACCAAGTCTTGGAAAGTGAATCCTGCCTTTGGCGAAAAATACCTTCTTCCATTTACTTTAATAAGGGCTTCTCTTAATTAAAGTGCGCTAGAAGTTAGGAATCTACATTAGTGAATATGATGTACTACACATGGAAGGTTAGAGACTGTAATAGAAACAATAAAACATGATTAAGAAACTTACAGTAGGATGCAGTGCCACTTTAAGAAAAATGAAAACGAATATCTAAGTCATGACGATGAAGAAGGTATTGAGCTCGCGGTCATATCCAGATGGCGTGAACAAATGGAAAAGAAGTCCAGAGAAGACGAATGTTGCCAGATAACAAACTAGAGAAACAACAAAAACAGCAACATACCTGTGTAAACAATGAAGATAGAACTAAACTCAGTAAATGGAAGTACAAATCTGAATACACACACGTTAATTATGAAAAGAATAAACTAACCAGAACTGCTCATCATATGAAACCCATTTGTTGTTCCATCCATGAACAAAATCCAACAGAAGCACAACTTGTAAGAGAAGAAAGAATCCTGAGCCAAACTTTGCAATTGTCTCTGCATAAATGACATATAATTATCAATATTGGCCAACTAACTCAAATGCACAATTTTCAAACGACAAATTTTACGTAAGCCTAATTGTAGTCATTTTCATCTATCTACAATTATATGCATTTCAAGGAGTTTGTTGTCTGTCAACATTTAATAGCTCATCTAGTTTAGCATTGAACTGAGGCTTAGCAATTATCTCCTGATGGCCTAGAAATTGTACAAACCGCAGTGCAAAATAGGCTTACATACATTCTAATGAGAAGGGGTCATTCGAGTGTAGCTAAATAGGTACTGTGTTTACATATGGATCCCTACGTCGTTACATTCTATTTAGGATTAGGATAGGCATAATCGGACGTGCTTTTTACATCTTTGAAAAATAAGATAAAAGTAAGGGTATAAATAGTGCTTACCATTGAAACTAATAACCCCATTTGGCATGAAAAACAAGGAGAAGAGCACCAAGAGGAAGCAGCAAGTGACTTTCATCATCCATCCACCATGGTGGATACTGTCACGGGGATCCTTCTGACTCTTGACACCAATCATCACAACAGACAGGATGGTGAAAAACAGAAAATCCCCCAAGCTTACACGAAGCACGGCCTCGGTCTCAAACCACTCCCTATCCGGTATCTGATGAAAATGATTAATCCCTGCATCAACAACCAAACAACAATCCATCAAAATTCACATCCAAACACATAATTTCCATAATAAACACAGTATCAGAGAGGTGGCTTATTACAAGGTATCTTTTCGAGCTGAGGCGGCGCAACTTCGCGGAGAATCCATGAGGCAATGAGAGAAAAGGCAAAGAGGAAACAGTATGCAATCCTTGCGGAGTGGCGGCTAATACTAGATATGGGGATGGAAGATAACAGGAAATAGATGCCACCAACAACTTCTGTGAAAATGAAAGTAGTTGACAATTAATTTCCCCCTGAAAAAAATTAACTTGATACATCAATGATCACAGTACATAAATAAATTTTAGTGCAAATTGTCTGCATTCTAGACAAATAAAGATCCAAAATTATTTAGCTAGACAAATCAGACATAAATGCTCCTCTGCATTAAGCTTATCATGTGTTGCAGTAAGAGCTGTACAACAAGGAGCCGTCACCACAAAAATCAGAAGTGATTTACCAATTTGAAAAGAAAAACAAAACCATCCATCCCATATGTGATAATAAGTTGCAAAGATTGTAATATTTGGGAGGTGAGAAATCTTACCAGAAGAGAAGACCGGTGAACAATATTTGGTCATGTAATTTTGATGTGTGGGGCGTGAGAAATCTTGGCCCACTGCTCACTTGTTTTGTCAAGGAGAATATCCCGGAGAATCGGTGAAATGGAGATGTCCACAGTCTGTAGTGGTGTGTTGCGCAGGAAGTCGGGCAGCGTACCAAGCTTCGGGCAACCAAGAATTTCTAACTTAGACAAGCAGGGCATTATTATAATATTATTATTCTGAAAATCCCCTTCCCACTCTTCCCACCGATCCATAAAAAAGAACTCAAGGGTTTTCAATTTGGGGAATAAAGACGAGGAGCCATCATCATCGACTCCCAACCACAACTCGACTCCCACCTTTTTCACTTTGTTCATCTTATAAAACTTGAGAGACTCGAGCGACGGCAGTTTGCCCAATGGACCCGAAAGCAGCTCACAGTTACCGAAATAACCGAGATCAAGCCTTTTCAACTTATGTAAGGACAAGATCCAATTAGGCAAGAGAATGCTGGCCTCACAGTTCCAGATACTCAACGATTCCAAATCTCTATGCGGTTGCAACCCATTCAGTATTTCCATATCTATGTGGCCCCTCCCCCCTTCTCGTTTGTCTCCCCCATCACAACGAAAACACCGGAAATTTAGAACCAGTCCAGAAAGACGTTTCTCACCCAAACATGCCGCCACAGCCTCGCTCGCATCTTCCACCGACTGAAAGTGTGAAATGGAGAGACTCCCTTCAAGTTGGTGCAAGTCTTTTAAATCTTCCAGCTTCGACGTCCCTTCCTTGTCGGCACCTTTATAACCATTTATATGAAACTCATCCAGTTCTTGTAGACCGGTAAGCGTCCTTATCCCTTTTGATTTTAGACGACGGCACCCATCCACATAAAGATGCTTTAGCTTGGTCAGCTTCCTCATCACCTCTTCATCTGGTAATTTGACAAGTCCACTGCAGCGGTCAAGTCGCAAGGTTTGAAGATTGTATAGATCACATAAACTGTCAGGCAATTCCTTCAGTTCATAGTTCTCTGACAAGTTCAGATATCTCAGATGAATCAATCCACCAATCTCCTTTGGAACTTCTATAATCGAGTTGTTACTCAAATTCAAACTCCTAAGGCTTTTCAATTGCGAAATCAACTGTTCCCCGATGCAAGTAAGTTTCGATTCAAAACATGTGAGAGTGCGAAGACTCTTACAGTTGAGAAAAGAAACCGGAAAAGGACCCTGTGGTGCAAACATCAAAGACAAATGGCGGACCTCATCACCCGGTAACTCCATTCTCTCGTTACCACCCTTTACCACCATACTAAAGCACTCATCCTTGGTCAGGTATTGCACAAAGTCATGCACAATATCGTGCATCTTACAGCCAGTAATATTCCCCATATATTCTTTGAAATCTTGAAAGAAAGACCGCGTTGCTAAGTTTTTAAAACATCTTTGACCAACTATTTTTTGTTTTTTGTTTCCTCCTTTACTTCAAGATAATCTTGTGACATCCACGACTCAATCAACTCGTCTTTATAAATTTCATAATTTTTAGGAAACGTGGCACAGTACAAGAGACAACGTTTGGAGAGTGGTTCTAAATCATAATAACTTAGTAGTAAAGGTTGGAAAACCTGCTGCTCAAACTCTTGTAATTCCCATATCTTACTATTCAAAACATCTTCCCATTGCTCTATTGTATTCTTATACCGCATTAGACTACCCAAAGTCTTTGCAGCAAGAGGCAAGCCTTTGCACCTCTTTACAATTTTATTACCAATACCTTCAAACTTTTCAGACTCTTTTCTTGCACCATCAAAAAATGCAATATGATAGAACAATGACCGACAAGTTTCTTCACTTAACTCCTCTAATTTGATAGTGTGATCACTAGTTGTTCCAATTGCGCTAGCAACCTGTGCTATTCGAGTCGTAAGTAAGATCCTACTCCCTATGGCACCACACTGTAAAGTGGTCAAGAAAGGTTCCCACTTTCTATGATCTGAGTCCCAAACGTCATCTAGGACGAGAAGGAACTTCTTGTCCTTAATAGAGTTAGATATACGTTGAACATATGATTCTAACTCGTTTGAGTTTGGGACACTTGCATTAAGACCCTCAAGGATGGCTTTTGCAACCGCAATTTGTACAAGGGGTTCTGAGACACAGACCCATATTCTTGTTTGAAAACAACCCTTTACCTCATCATCATTATAGGCTAGTTGGGCAAGAGTGGTTTTTCCTATCCCTCCTAAACCAACAATAGATATGACAAGAGGCTTCTTCCTTCCTTCACTATTCTCACTCGCCAACTGGCTCACTAGGTTTTTCATTTCATAGTCCCTACCAAACGTCCCAGATTTATCGACAATTGAAAAACTTTTCAATCGAGCAGGTTGCTCAATTTCTGTTTCATTGTGATGAAACTTGTAAAATTTTCGTTGTTCGTGAATCAAAGCTAACTTCTCATTCAGCTCTTTTATACTCACAGCAATATCACGACGAAAAATGATCTGATGGACTTGGCCGTTGCAAAAACAATGAAAGGGAATAGAGAAACACACCTTCTTCTTGGGAACAACAGCATTTTCACCTTGTTTCTCGATTTGTTGTTTCAGGATTTCAGTGCTCCACTCGTCCACCACATCGTTTATCTCGAACGACACTTCTTTGAGATTGTTAAGCCAGCGTCTGACGTTGGCCTCCTTCACTTGCCTCCTCTCTGCATCGGCGAGCACAGCTTGAATAGTCTCGAGGTTGACGGTAAGATCTAGTACTTCTTTTTTGACATTCACAACAAGTCTCACGTTTTGTTCCACCTGTTGGAGAAAGATGGAACCCAACTGCTCCACAAGGAAGGAAACGAGTGCTTCAGCCATATTGTGACTGTGAGAGGAATGAAATGAGAAAGTGGTATTGCTTCAGGTAAGATGGTTTTCTGGTGTGGCGAAAAGGCTACTCCCCAGTACCAGCTTTATATATTGAGATTTGAGTTATTATTGTAGTGCAATTATCTTCGATACGACGACAAATTACCTCCAAATTTATTAATTTTCGGTCTGACCCGCCACGACAACTACTTTGGAAGGAAGTGATGGCATCTCTTTCGGAAGACATGAATCCACAACTGTAGGTAGTGCGGTGGTCTTTGCTGCCTACTGGGTTCCACGGACCGATAATATTGATTTGATTCCCACTTGAGTAAAAGATGTAACGCTCGACAAGACTACATTATTAAAACTACATTATTCATACGGCCAACATGTATGATTTGAATCTTCCGCTGTTACGCACTCATATGTCTTGCATTGAAAACGTTACAATCTTAATACATTAGATTTAATTAGACGTTTGGACGGTGCGTCCCGTTAAAGACGTCAGTATTGATAGCAAATTGACAAAAAAAGAGAAACTTAAATTACAAAACACGAGATACCAAATTTCTCTTCCAACAGACCCGGTCTTAATAATGTTGAGTAATTTAGTTCTTAAAACCTTAGTTGTGTCCTGGTTTAGTTTTTTTAATTCATTGAATGTACTTCTGATAACAAGCAAAATAACATTTGTGTCCATTGGTCCTCGCAGGAATGGACCAAGCGTAGAGTTGACGCCAATTTGTAGCCTAACTTTACAGGAGGGGCAGACAAGGTAATACCATCCTTCACAAAAGAGGATCTTTGTGATCTTTGCTCTGCATGTGAAGGTAGAATTTTGTGGCCAAATTCATGTATTAGTCCCATTGAAAAACAATCAATAACTTAATGTCCTTTGTCAAAAGTAGCAAACAAAGAAGAAAAAATTAACAGAAATGCATTACATACTAAAGAAAATCAAACAACCGCAAAACTGTGATCCCCTGGTCAATCAGAGTAAAATAATACTGACATCCAACATAATTGATAAATCATACTTACGAATGCCTTAACAATTTTCAATATAGCTGAAAATTTAGATAAATTATCTAATCATAAATACCTCATGGTTCTAAAAGGCGCCGCCTAGCCCCGTCTAGGCGCCGTCTAGGCTATAGGCGGAACCAAGCCGCCCCGATTTTCACAGAGGCGTTTCAATTAGGCGTTTCACCGCCCAGTGACCGCCTGGGCGAGCAAGGCGAGGGCGAGGTGAGCAAGGCGGGCGACTAAGACAAGGCGGCGTTGTGCGGGAAAAAAAGCCTAAAGTCGAGGGCGAGGCATTTCTGGGTAAACCTAAATACTTTGTTCTGCGACTTCTGCCTCCGGCCTCTCACGAACTCAGCCAGCGACCTCGCCGTTCTCAGCCAACGACCTCGTCGTTCGATTCTGTCATTCTGGATTTTTGGTATGAGTCTACTTCCCTATTTCTTCACTCTTTGTTCACTTGTTCTTAACTTCTCAACTTGAATTCAAAAGGAATCTATATCAGAGTGATTGCAGACTGGATTAGATTTGGGTTTACAATCTTGATTCTTGAGTAGACTGGATTAGATTTTCTCTGATCAATGTAACCATGTGCAACAATGTATATGTATAGTGTAGCAGATCCAATTGAGTTATACAACGTACTTAATTGTACTAATTAAGCACCAACTAGCTAGATTGAATCAGACACTAGCTATACTTAACTCCACTACTCCATGGTGATTTACTCATATTCCGGTATATATATATATATAGTTCTGCATATGTGCATGTTTATTGGAAAAAACCAATTTGGTTTACCTATATTTATATATGTGTATATATATATATATTAAATAGTTGAATACTTTGTAGCTTGCAACCTAGAGTTCATTGCTGTTTAAGAAATAATGCCTGGATTATTCACAGTAATATAACCGCGCCATTGTCTCATACAGATTGCATCTTGTTAGTTCTCTAGTGAGTTATTGAGTTATTGAGTTGTTCTGTATATGTACTAATACTTCAATACGTACGTTCTAGTTAGTGGGATAAAATTATTTTTGAAAAGAATTAGTAGGAATGAAAGATTGGCTTTGTTGCCTTCTGGGATTAGGTCTATATATAGAATATAGTATGATCAACATATATATATAAGTAATCCTATACAGTTTTCTGATTTCCAGGTTTTGTCTGATTGAGGTTGTCATATTTACCTGCCATTTTCCAGTTATGAATACAAAGCCACTTCTCTTACTCAATTGGATCAGCGATCTCCAATTCTATTTCCAGGTTTTCATCTTCTCCATTTCAGCTCTATTTCCAGGTTTTCGTCTTCTCCATTTCAGCTCATCAACATACTTCTTGGATGAATTATTTTTTTCAGAATTAGAGGATATTCACATGCCTCTCCTGTTTCTCTCTTTCCTTCCCTTTTTAGTCCTTGTATATTGTGGTCCTGGTTACATCATTTCCTTCTTCTTTCCTGTGCTTCTGTTTGCTGGTGATGCTTTGCTTATTTTGATAGTGTAATAGTACTTGCTATTGTAATGCTGGTTTTATGTGAAATAAAGAGTACTTGCTTCTACAACCCCAATTTTTAATGCTGGTTTTGTTGTCAGGAATGAATATACATGTTTTTAATGAATATACATGCTGGTTTTGTTGTAATTTTTCTAAGTTACTCATATAGTCATATTAAACTATTTTTGAATTTTATATTTATTAATTAAATTGAAAAAAAAAGTAAATCGCCTAATCCCCGCCTAGTCCCCGCCTAGGCTGTCCAGGCGCTAGGCTATGGGTCACCGTCTGCCTAGCGTCTAGCGCCTAGCGCCTTTTACAACATTGAAATACCTATAAACTGAACGATCAAAATATGGATATAAGATCGAAATGTGAAATAATTAAGCTAAAAGGTCTTTAACAAGTTTTTAACTTAAGAGTCCTCGTTAAAAGAATCATAGCACAATATTACATATATAGAACTAGAGAGAGAAAGTGACCAAACATAACTATAAATATAAAGTGGGACATACATGATATAAAGCCGACCTCAATCTTGAAAGATCTAAACAGACTATAATATCAGCAAAAGAAGCTGCTTCCGGTGCTTAGAATTGGAACCTTGTGTATGGTATCAAAGTCGTACGTAGTAGTTCGTATATAAAGAGGTTCAATGAAAATACATCAAATTGTATTGTATTGGTAATACATAACTGAGCTTAGCATTACATGCTTCTGCCAGCCATTCGTCTGGAAAAGAACCAAGGCCGGAAAACATATATGAATACACTTAAGATTAAACTGAAAACATGCAATCACCTAACAGTAAGCATACATTTTTAGTAATATAAAACACAAAATTATGCTCTACAATTATGAAGTTTGCCGAAATAAAGTCAAGCCATCCAGAAATTTGCATTAAGATTTAAGATTATTGTACCATAAGATCACAGTATTTGTAAGAGAACAAAACTTTAAAAAAGCCAAAGAGCCGACACATATGCAAGACTGTAATTGTTACCAATGCTCCTCAATCCGCTGCATAACCGTCTCTTTGTCGCCAGTCAATTTAAACCCATTTTTCTTCAAATAAAGCTTACATTGCTCCGCTTCCTGTTTCTCAATCTATTTATCCGCCACTAAACAATGAAAGAATTTTTATCAATACACTATTAAGTTGAACATATTCCATAATTTTGCTGTTACTGATGGTATATGTAGGACATTTCAAAAGAGATATATATATATATATATATGAGTCCGAATATAGAATATAGAGAGTATTTCCTTAAAGTAAAGATGTTTTTAGTCCTAGCATGTAATTTGATGATCAAAACCACTTATTCCCTAGTTACTTACTTACATATAAATCCTACAAAAAATTAGCCAAAATGAAAAACGTTTAATCATTTGTTTAGCACAATATCGTTTTAATTTTATCTAACAGCCTACAATTGTTTACATTAATTTGAATGACCAAATGATTATGGAATTAGTTGAAATTTTATAGACATGTTTCTTGCATATAAATATAGATGTATAAATGACGAAGATAAAAGAAGAATAAATTGACCAGACAAAGGCACCAACCTGTATATGCATGTACAACAGTACAACCAAGAAATAATCTACCAACATCCTTATATGATGATCATGGTCAGCCCCTCACAGACCTCGCTTCAAGAAATGAAGTCAAGATAGTTGAACTGATACCGGCTTCATGATTTAACTCTAATCCTGGTTTAACAGTCTTTCATCACTGTGAAAGAGAGACTCACAACATATGAAGTAAGATTAAAAGTAAATGAGGAAATACGCATTACATAAGTATATATGACAGATCAATAAATACTAACCGTCAGAAATAAAAGATATTCACCTGAAGAAGTTAATAAGAATAAGATTGAGAGGTGTTGTTCGTAGATGATGAAAGCCATGAAGAGTTCGAATACTCTTGGTGCTTGAAAGGGAAATTACTTACGCCTTCCTACAACGTAAAAAGAGAAGATAATCAATTATCACAGAAATCAATGAGCCGTCACCACAGAAATCAGAAGTGATTTACCAATTTGAAACAAAAGAAAAAAAAACCATCCGTCCCATATATCAAACCCGCAAATATTAAAGAAATTTGGTTGTTCCAGAAGTCGATACAAATTTTATTTACAGAGCAAACAGTGCTTTTTTAGGAAAGTAAAGGCATACACAATACACAAATTAAACATACTCGAAGATCGAGTTTTCTTCGTATCTCTGGCAGGATTTTCGAATTCCTTCTCAGGGAACAGAATTGGAGCCAAAAGGTACCAGATGTAGAGACCTGTAGTTGCCCAACTAGTCATGACCCTCACCCAGACGGACGGCCACCCCACATCAATCAACTTCCCACTCTCCCCAACTGAGGTTGACCACCTTGTCAGAAGCATAGCCGAGTACATACTTGCAAGTGAGAAGATGATGTGGAAGAAGACATATGAATACGACACTGACTTGGCTTTCTCATTTTCTTCACGTTCTTCCGGCTTATCCAATGGGAGCAGTGGTTTCCCAGCACCTTCACCATGCAATTGGTTTAAAAAAAATTAAATTAATTGTTTGCAGATACAAAACTTGATAAGCCTTTCGAATTAAAAACCAATCATCAAGGACAGTTGTTCAAAAAATTAAAACCTCATTGTAAGTCAGTTTTGAGGTACAATTTTCGCAGAAAAATAGAGCAACTTCATAAAAGCCAAAACATTTAAAGATAATGTCACGAATTACCTGCGTGAGGTGAACTAGGCAGGGACAAAAGAGCCGTGGAAGATCCAGCACGCACAGCAAAATAAACCACAGAAAGAACAGTGGTAAGCAAACCTAAGGTAAGAGTCCCAGTGGAAACAGCTTTAGAATGCTTGTGGAGACCATTGCACTCATAGTCCCTCAGCTCACTAGCAAGTGCACTATAGCAGAGATATGAACAGTACACAGATATAACTGACGCGGGTAAAAATGCTGCCACCTACCTGTGTAACATCAAAATGGAGACCAAGGATTCCAAAAGGTCATTACATTTAACAATGAATTTGCACATTTCTACACTCAAAACAGAATTACATACAATATCCAGGTATGCATAATATGAAAATCTGGTTGACCGGTTTACCCAAAAAATAAATTTCTATGCAACCAGAAAGCTAAGGAACATGCAAGTACTGTGTCGGATTTATGATGGGACTCGTATTAGGAGATACAATAAATGAATATACCAACCAAATGTAAAACTGGAGCATGGGTATTGTATCTGGTTTTTCTTTTTTGGCCAGCAGTTAGTTTTACGTCATCTCAAGAGCATAAACCACTGTCTTCAAAAAGAACATTGACGTAGTTATATCATCGGGGTTTAAATTATAAACCACTGTCTTCATATTAAACTTAAAATGTGAATATTCTAATAAACAAGAACAAAGTCTATTGATCAATCCCTCTATGTTAGCTTTCTTTCATATCTATTGATCAATCCCTCTATGTTGTCTTTCTTTCTTAGGATTCTACGGAATGAAATTTGTGGTTTCTGTGTGGCTACTAACGATGATATCCTTGTAAAACCTGAAAGGGCTTCTCTTAATTAAAGTGTGCTAGAAGTTAGGAATCTACATTAGTGAATATGATGTACTAACAAAACATGAAAGGTTATAGAGACAGTAAAAGAAGCAATAAAGCATGATTAAGAAACATACAGTAGGATGCAGTGCCACTATAAGAAAAACAAAAACGAATATCAGAGTCATGACGATGAAGAAGGTATTGAGCCCATACCATAGTCATGTCCATATGGCGTGAACAAATGGAAAAGAAGTCCAGAGAAGACGAATGTTGCCAGATAACAAATTATAGAAACAACATACCTGTGTAAACAATGAAGATAAAACTAAACTCAGTAAATGGAAGTACAAATCTGAATATACACACGATAATTATGAAAAGAATAAACTAACCAGAACTGCTCATCATATGAAACCCATTTGTCGTTCCATCCATGAACAAAATCCAACAGAAGCACAACTTGTACAAGAAGAAAGAATCTGAAACAGGAAATGAATGCCACCAGCAACTTCTGTGAAAATGAAAGTTGTTGACAATTAATTTCCCCTGAAAAAAATTAACTTGATACATCAATGATCACAGTACATATATAAATTTTAGTAAAAATTGTTTGCATTCTTGACAAATAAAGATCCATAATTATTTAGCTAGACAAATCAGACACAAATGGTCCTCTGCATTAAGCTTATCATGTGTTGCAATAACAATGAGCCGTCACCACAGAAATCAAGGAAAAAAAACAAAACCATCCATCCCATATGTGATAATAGGTTGCAAAGATTGTAATATTTGGGAAATGAGAAATCTTACCAAGAAGAGAAGACCAGTGAACAATATTTGGTCATCCAATTTTGATGTGTGGGGCGTGAGAAATCTTGGCCCACTGCTCACTTGTTTTGTCACGGAGAATATCACGGAGAATCGGTGAAGAGTCAATGACCACAGTCTGTAGTGGTGTGTTGCGCAGGAAGTCGGGCAGCGTACCAACTTGCGGGCAACCACGAATTACTAACAAAGACAGGCAGGGCATTATTATAATATTATTATTATTCCCTTCCCACTCTTCCCACCTATCCATAAATGCGAAGTCAAGGGTTTTCAATTTGGGGAATAAAGACGAGGAGCCATCATCATCGACTCCCAACAACAACTCGACTCCCACCTTTTTCACTTTTTCCATCTTAAAAAATGTGAGAGACTCAAGCGACGGCAGTTTGCCTATTGGACCCGAAAGCAGCTCACAGTTACCGAAGCAACCGATATCAAGGCTTTTCAACTTATGTAAGGACAAGATCCAATTAGGCAAGAGAATGCTGGCCTCACACTCCCAGATACTCAACGATTCTAAATCTCTATGTGGTTGCAACCCATTCAGTATTTCCATATCTATGTGGCGGCCCCTCCCTTCTCGTTTGTCTCCCCCATCACAATCAAAACACCGGAAATTTAGAACCAGTCCAGAAAGACGTTTCTCACCCAGACATGCCGCCACAGCCTCGCTCGCATCTTCCACCGACTGCAAGTGTGAAATGGAGAGACTCCCTTCAAGTTGGTGCAAGTCTTTTAAATCTTCCAACTTCGACGTCCCTTCATTGTCGGCACCTTTATAACCATTTATATGAAACTCATCCAGTTTTTGCAGACCGGTAAGCGTCCTTATCCCTTTTGATTTTAGACGAATGCACCCCCAGACATAAAGATGCTTTAGCTTGGTCAGCTTCCTCATCACCTCTTCATCTGGTAATTTGACAAGTCCACTGCAGTGGTCAAGTCGCAAGGTTGGCATATTGTATAGATCACCTAAACTGTCAGGCAATTCCTTCAGTTCTTCGTTCCACGACAAGTCCAGATATCTCAGATGAATCAATCCACCAATCTCCTTTGGAACTTCTATAATCGAGTTCTTACTCAAATTCAAACTCCTAAGGCTTTTCAATTGCGAAATCAACTCTACCCCGATGCAAGTAAGTTTCGATTCAAAACATGTGAGAGTGCGAAGACTCTTACAGTTGAGAAAAGAAACCGGAAAAGGACCCTGTGGTGCAAACATCAAGGACAAATGACGGACCTCATCACCCGGTAACTCCATTCTCTCGTTACCACCCTTAACCACCATACTAAAGCACTCATCCTTGGTCAGGTATTGCACAAAGTCATGCACAATATCGTGCATCTTACAACTAAAAATATTCCCTATCCGATCTTCCTCAAAATCTTGAAAGAAAGACCGCATTACTAAGTTTTCAAAACACCTTTGACCGGCTATTTTTCTCCCTTTGTTTCCTCTTTTGACTTCAAGATAATCTTGTGACATCCACAACTCAATCAACTCATTTTTTCTAATTTCATGATCCTTAGGAAACGTGGCACAATACAAGAGACAACGTTTGGAGAGTGGTTCTAAATCATAGTAACTTAGTAGTAAAGGTTGGAAAACCTGCTGCTCAAACTCTTGTATTTCCCATATCTTACTATTCAAAACATCTTCCCATTGCTCTATTGTATTCTTATACCGCATTAGACTACCCAAAGTCTTTGCAGCAAGAGGCAAGCCTTTGCACCTCTTTACAATTTTATTACCGATATCTTCAAACTTTTCGGACTCTTTTCTTGCACCATCAAAAAATGCAATATGATAGAACAATGACCGACAAGTTTCTTCACTTAACTCCTCTAATTTGATAGTGTGATCACTAGTTGTTCCAATTGCGCTAGCAACCTGTGCTATTCGCGTCGTAAGTAAGATCCTACTCCCTATGGCACCACACTGTAAAGTGGTCAAGAAAGGTTCCCACTTTCTATGATCTGAGTCCCAAACGTCATCTAGGACGAGAAGGAACTTCTTGTCCTTAATAGAGTTAGATATACGTTGAACATATGTTTCTAACTCGTTTGAGTTTGGGATTCTTTCATTAAGACCCTCAAGGATGGCTTTTGCAACCGCAATTTGTACAAGGGGTTCTGAGACACAGACCCATATTCTTGTTTGAAAACAACCCTTTACCTCGTCATCATTATAGGCTAGTTGGGCAAGAGTGGTTTTTCCTATCCCCCCTAAACCAACAATAGATATGACAAGAGGCTTCTTCCTTCCGTCACTATTCTCACTCACCAACTGGCTCACTAGTTTTTTCATTTCATAGTCCCTACCAAATGTCCCAGATTTATCGACAATTGAAAAACTTTTCAATCGTGCAGGTTGCTCAATTTCTGTTTCACTGTGATGAAACTTGTAAAATTTTCGTTGTTCATGAATCAAAGCTAACTTCTCATTCAGCTCTTTTACCCTCACAGCAATATCACGACGAAAAATGATCTGATGGACTTGGCCGTTGCAAAAACAATGGAAGGGAATAGAGAAACACACCTTCTTCTTGGGAACAACAGCATTTTCACCTTGTTTCTCGATTTGTTGTTTCAGGATTTCAGTGCTCCACTCGTCCACCACATCGTTTATCTCGAACGACACTTCTTTGAGATTGTTAAGCCAGCGTCTGACGTTGGCCTCCTTCACTTGCCTCCTCTCTGCATCGGCGAGCACAGCTTGAATAGTCTCGAGGTTGAGGGTAAGATTTAGTACTTCTTTTTTGACATTCACAACAAGTCTCACGTTTTGTTCCACCTGTTGGAGAAAGATGGAACCCAACTGCTCCACAAGGAAGGAAACGAGTGCTTCAGCCATATTGTGACTGTGAGAGGAATGAAATGAGAAAGTGGTATTGCTTCAGGTAAGATGGTTTTCTGGTGTGGCGAAAAGGCTACTTCCCAGTACCAGCTTTATATATTGAGATTTGAGTTATTATTGTAGTGCAGTTATCTTCAATATGACGACAAATTACCTCCAAATTTATTAATTTTCGGTCTGACCCGCCACGACAACTACTTTGGAAGGAAGTGATGGCATCTCTTTCGGAAGACATGAACCCACAACTGTAGGTAGTGCGGTGGTCTTTGCTGCCATTGGCTTCCACGGACCGATAATATTGATTTGATACCCACTTGAGTAAAAGATGTAACGCTCGACAAGACTACATTATTAAAACTTCATTATTCATATTAGAACCGTCCGGCCAACATGTATGATTTGAATCTTCCGCTGTTACGTACTCATATGTCTTGTATTGAAAACGTTATAATTTTAATACATTAGATTTAATTAGACGGTTGGACGGTGCGTCCCGTTAAAGATGTCAGTATTGATAGCAAATTGACAAAAAAAGGGGAACTTAAATTACAAAACACGAGATACCAAATTTCTCATCCAACAGACACAGTCTTAATAAATAATGTTGAGTAATTTAGTTCTTAAAACCTTAGTTGTGTCCTGGTTTAGGTTTTTTAATTCATTGAATGTACGATGATAACAAGCAAAATAACATTTGTGTCCATTGGTCCTCGCAGGAATGGACCAAGCGTAGAGTTGACGCCAATTTGTAGCTTAACTTTACAGGAGGGGCAGACAAGGTAATACCATCCTTCACAAAAGAGGATCTTTATGATCTTTGCTCTGCATGTGAAGGTAGAATTTTGTGGCCAAATTCATGTATTAGTCACATTGAAAAACCGAAAGTTCTTCTATGTACCGAGGTTCAAGTGAACCGAGTTTTATAATTTAATCTCACCCGTTCATTTGATCTGATCTCTTATTTGGCACTAACATCGATACTAAAGCTGTTAAGTAAATTCAAAAAGAAAAAAATGGTCAACACAGTAAAAACACATTTAATACTCAACTGATCTGATTTACCCTGCTTAGTTAAAATATAGATCTAGCGTTAGATGAGTTATCTGGGTTTGGGGAAAAAATGAAAATCAAAAGGTATGAATGTATGATTCGTAGAGGAGAATTTCGGGCTCGAAAAAGTTTATGGAGTCGTGATTTGATCGCCTATCAAGACCGCTGTCGACAGTAGAAATTTCATTATATTGGAATCGCGATTCGATCGGATATGAAGGCCGCCGACGATGGGGATTACCGGAAGAACATCCAAGGTGGAGATGAGACATGATTCGATCCGCAGTGCTGCGTTAAATTAGAAAATAATGGAAGCAACTGGAAGCAATGATGGTGGGGAGAAAGAAGAAGCAGATCTGGAAACGGTTTCTATTCAAACCATGACTCTTCAAGTATTTTGACTTTATATGTTTTCTTTTCTGTTTTAGGACAATTATCTAATTGGTTTTTATTTCCTTAATGAACTTGAACTTGGATAAGAACTTCCAACAAACTAAATATCCAAACTATAATAATTTTATTTATTTATTTTGTTTTGTTTTAGTTATAAATTTATTTATTTAGTTGGGCTAATGATAAAAATGTATATTTATTTATTTAGTTTTAAGACTCCTTAAAAAAATAATAAAAGCTTTTTTTTTTACATAGACTTGTGTTACTTAAGACACGAGCTCTAGAGCTAACCGGTTAGCTTCATAATACGAAACTAGCGATCATTTAAACCAAATTTTCGGTTACATATCGACTTCTTCACATTTGTGTTGATAGTGTATTGTGAGTAGATTAATTCTAAATTTTTTAGCCAATCCATTATCTGTTGGATATCCATGATCATGCTTTACTAATTATGAATACGAAAGATTCATGTTAGATATATGTAGATATATCTAGTGCGTTGACTACATGGATCGATGTCAAATTGAAGACAAAACCAATGTTCTATTTCTTACAACATCCATATATGTTGTTATTCCTTGCTCACATCCAACGAGCATATTGCATGATCTATTTACTTTAAACTTGATGAATTTGGAATATATATATTTTCATATATAACTAGTAAACAAGTTTGTTCACATTATTATGAACCACATATAACATGTTCGATTTTAAATTACAAAATTATAAAAGGAAACATTGTGATGTATAATAGACACAATGTTCGAATCTAGTTTGTTAAAGTTGACCATGGATAAACATGTATCAACCATCGTGAACAAAGTAATAATAGATTCAACCAATTTCACTTTATTTGATCATGCGAATACGAGGATATTCACTTTATTTATAAATATTGACTCTTTTTTTGTTGTTAATTCTTATATTTGCATTTATTTAGTAGGAGTATGACGATGTCGTATCATTTGACATAAATGTAAATTTTATTTAACAAAATTTGAGCTTAATTAATTACTTGTTTTCAAATGTGAAAGTTGTCTTGTTGCTCTCATGCGACCATATATATCATGTTGATATTAAAAGACATGCGTTATGTTTTTGACATTGATCATAGATGTAGATTTGTAAATGGATCTAATCTGGAGCGGATCGACCTTTTTAATTAGATTCGGATCTAATCCGGATCCGTAATAGAAAATTTAGATCCGGATCAGACCCGTTACCCAGATCATTAATAATTCGATCTACATCTGAATCCGACGGGCTAATGGATACCTAACCCATGTAATCTGATCAGTTTATAATAATAAAAACCACTTTATTAAGAAAGGACAAAGAGACAAACTTATAAATAACATAAAATTAGTAATTTCCTTTTGTTTTGTTTTGTTTTGTTTTAAAAGTAATAAAGAATAATCTTTCTTAAAGTATAATCTCTCTTCCAGAAAGGGAAGAGATAATTCATTAACAAACAAAAAAGGAAAAAAGGGAGGATAAACACAAGCCGCATAGATCACAACAGCTTTTCCTTTTCTCTGTTTGGGTTCCTTTAGATCACAGCAATTTCTTCCAAAGTTTTCCTCTTCATATTGGATTAGTCTAACCGAGACTTCATTAGGCCTTGGCAAGAGGGAACGCTGGGTTTAGCAACGCACCCCGAATGGGTTCGTCCGTTCCACAACGGAGATCGCTGGGCAGTTGGGCGTTTCCGGTAACACTGACCTCAAATTATCATCCGGCGATATCTTCTTCCTCCGGTCCTCTCCTCGTCGGGCCGATCTCTTCATGGTCATAGTTTGCCCCATAGTGGAATGAGAAGAAAGAATAGTCGGCCGGAACCTCTGCTAAGACGGTGTTTCGAAATGAAATCCGGCGAATCCGGTGGCTGTTTAACTTGCTTGTGATATGGAAATTGTTCAACTCCCCGTGTTCTACATGATGGTATATATGTTTGCAGAATTTGGTTGGGTTTTTACGAAACTTGTTTATGGATTCTTTGGTTTTTCACCGTGGCTTGTTTTTTGTTTGACTAACGTCTGTTTATATCAGTCAGTGGTTCAAGTGCACCATGGTGCACTGAATCCGCTCCGTTGAAAAACAATCAATAACTTAATGTCCTTTATCAAAAGTAGCAAACAAAGAAGAAAAAATTAACAGAAATGCATTACATACTTTTAATCACAGACCGCAGAATCAATAAATCGCATTGATATTTAGGCTGATATATATAGTGCTAAGTACATTGGAGATTAAAGATTTCAACAGTGACAAAGACCAACGCCGAAATGGTCAAGAACTTCACATCACAATTTTCTAATTTAAGACACATGCATCAAGAACACCAAGGCAATAGCTGTTTAAAGCTGAGAGGGACTGTAGATCATCATGATCACGAATGCAATATTTCGTCATAAGTTGAAACTGTACATCTTAACACAACGTACCCGTACAGCTTCACAATGAGTGCCAACAAATAAACCATCAACCACAGACTAAGTACAAAAACTACATGAGAAATATGACCCAACTGATCAGTAAGCAACGCTATGTACGTACGTATATAACTGCAGATATTTCATATGATCGAAATTGATCAGCACAAGCAATATATACACGAAGTCATAACGTTTTATTATAGTAAAAGCTCAGTTCACCCACACATATGGTAAAAGCTCAGTTCACCCACACATATAGTAAAAGCTCATTACCATCTTATCAAGATTCTGGGGAAATCAAACATGTAACCTTATAATTATTTTTGATACTGAATCTGGCTATATGCTGCTATTGATCGAGTTCCCCTATATTATACGTACATATTACACTCTAGCGTTGTTGATTTGTCCATGAAGGATTTAAGATATCCGTATTATATTTCCGTTCATTTATGCGCCCTCTTGCAATCTGGACTGCATTCGAGACTATATCTACTGGGACAGCCATGTCCGTACTTACCCTAAATCTCGTTATTAAGAACATCATCATCGTGCTTAGCATCGCAGTCGCTGCCACACTCGCTTGTGGTATGGCTCGACTGAGACAAGACTGATCTATAGCATCAGCACGAGCAAGAACATCAAGGGCTAGCTTCATCCATATATGGATCATTTGTAACTTGAGCCAAGTGACGGTCGTGCAAAACAAACCGTTTAGTGGAAGTGGTGGTATCAATTTCATAAAACTGTGGCACCATGTCAGTCGAGAGGATATATACAGGCGAACCAAACAAGTAATTAATTATGATTACGGACCCATAATTAGGGTAAGTACTAAGTAATGAATTTCGTTCTTGACTTTAGTTACTTGATAATTGATAATGGATATCACAAATATTGACTGCTCCACTACTTTATCACTAACTCACGTACTATACTAGGTTCATTTACGTATTGTGTTTAGAATCTCATAAACGCTTGAGAGAACGATTACCCTAAAACTAGCTAGAGATAGAAAGAATTAAGCTCCATTTGCAGTATAAATGTAGTAGCTAGCTAGGATCGAAAAATGGGATGGTATGGATCAAGCAGCTAGGGAACAAATATAAGCAATTGCTGAGATGCTCGATTCGATCTGGTTTGGGTTGCAATTGAAGAGGAAGCCTTTTGAGAGAGAGAGAGAGAGAGAGAGAGAGAGAGAGAGAGAGAGAGAACGCTATACAGTTGTACCTTTTGCTTTTATTAGTTAAATTAAAATCAAAAACTTCTAATAAAGACACCATTAGAGGAATTGGAGAGAAATTGTTTGGGTTATGTCACCTTTACATTAAACGTGAGGAAAAAATGGTATATGATGCCCACATTTGTGGTAGTGCAAGTTAAATGGTATTCACTGGGTTCGAAATTAACTCAGGTTAATTTAGAGTTTTGAATAGTGATACTGTTAAACAGCGACAAGCGTGGCCCGTGGATCACATTATACCGATACTGTCCCAACTTAACCACCTTTAAGGTGTTGGGTTTTAATCACAAAAGGCCTCGGTACAATTGGATAAGATTCATTCACATATAAGTTATATTTTATTTGTCACTTTTCTGATGTGGGATCTATTCCTCTCCAATACTTCTAATACGCCCCCTCACGTGCAACCTGATTCAAGGTCCGCACGTGGAATGAATCGGGACGGAACGAACCAAGGGACACTTGGTGACAATCCAATCGGAACATTCCGATAGTGAGATAAGAAGCCGGAACCGAGCGAGAGAATAGAATCTCGGACCGGATGAGAGAATGAACCCAAATCGGGCCCATGAGAATTTGAGAAGTAATTGGAAAGGGACCCGCTCTGATACCATGTTAAACAGCGACAAGCGTGGCCCGTGGATCACATTATACCGATACTGTCCCAACTTAACCACCTTTAAGGTGTTGGGTTTTAATCACAAAAGGCCTCGGTACAATTGGATAAGATCCATTCACATATAAGTTATATTTTATTTGTCACTTTTCTGATGTAGGATCTATTCCTCTCCAATACTTCTAATAGATACAAACCCTAGCTTTCAGAGCTTGGAAGGTTTGGAAGTATATATAACATGTCCTAGCTAGAGGTTTACTATGAGTAATGTTCATGTCTCTGAAGAAGCAATTTTTTTGACATATAATTAGCAGTTATGACCGGAGAGTTGGCATTTTATAGGCGATTTTGGATTAGTTACAGGTTCATTAGATGGAAGCTAAGATAGTTGAGATTCCTAATTAAGCACACACTGATTGAAGTCCCGACTGCCCAAAACTTTTCGTCGCCGGAACTTCCTCATCCGGCCGCCATAGCTGGAGCTAATTAACTTGGGAATGGTAATTGTTTACTTAGCATTATCACAAATTGTTTTATGTGTATTTAGTTGTTGCTGTTGTCAATTAAGCTGATGTCTCACTTGAACTTGTATATTCCACTGCTATCATTATTATAAAGTTGATAAAACGAACTGGATGCAGGTACAGCTGTAGCCTTTAATGGAACAAATTAATAGGATTAAAGATTTACCTTTTCCTGAATTTGGAAGTCTCCAAGCTTGGGAAGCCAGAGCAAGTGCTCCACGACTCGCAGAGAATGGTGATTCTTAGACTGGTATTCTCTACATTCAGATTGTTAGATTGTATTGTGTTTTAGTTTTCACTTTTGAAAAGTCTCTTGCTTATACCTTGGCAGTATTGCATATGAAGTATGGTATGTGACCTTTTGATGCCTTCTGTGTTTTGACATGTAGATGAGAAGGTTGTAGATTGTTCCAAATTGGTCAGCATAATGTTAATAACCTTATGCTATGATTGAATGTGATGTACAGGAAACAAAGAGGAAGAAGCAGCCAACATGGATGGTCTTTTTCTTGAAGGGACTTGCAGCAACCAATTCAGAGAAGGAGGATTTGGAAGTGTTTACAGGGGATCAGTTTTGGGATGGAAAACAAGTAGTTATCAGTACTTTTAGTTTCTTTTTCCATTCCAATATGCAATTTGTTGGTTACTGAGTTAATGTTAACAGTATATTTGACGTAATGAATATACAGAAGCTTATGATGAGGAAGAGTTTAAGCAAGAGTGTCAAGAATGATGGGTTTGAGCTAAAAGGGAATTCATGGTATGTATATATGAACAACATAGATACAGTTGTCTATTTGCATATATTTTTAAATTGTTTTTATTAGAACTAATTGTATATCGATGTAGTAGCTAAGTGACTAAAGTGGGATTACAGACACTATCTTATTGAGTTTGCCAAAACTAGCTAGAATTTTGAGAAAGGAACTGTATCTTTTGGATGATCAAGCTCCCTTACATGTCTGTCTGCCTTGATTTCTAGACCCCATAGTTTTGGTGTTAGACTAGAAGGCTAGTACTCATATATGTATAATGGGAATTCACAAAGCATGGTGGTGGTAGTCACAAAGCATGGTGGTGGAATTCACAAAGCATTTTTAAGGAGTGACGCAGATAGCGGATAGTTTTGATGTTTGCATTACATGTTAACTTGGAAAGATAAACGTACTCTCGATTATATTCCTTTTGTGACAGGCTATTGTGGATTCACCAACCGAAGACTGACGTAACAATGCGGCTTATATGTGGATGGGTACCAAAGGAGGGGAAAAAGTTATATGGAATGGATATGACGATCTGAAATGAAAGAAAACTAGTGTATATGGACGAATGTACTTGTAGAATGAGAGGATAATTTTATTATTTTCTTTGCTATTACATAGTTGATTCACGAGCAAAGTTATGTAATTGATCAATAGAAAAAATTCATGACATAGGTATACCATGAACTGATTAATCACACATCTTGCTGATCTATCTCACCATATTTCGCTCACTCATTGACTGTCTCTAGTTATTGTCTAGTTTCTGAAGAATGGATGTAACATATTCGGGTGTTAGAGGTTTTTCATAACAAGAATCTGCGCCGGCTTCATTGAATACTTGTTTTGCAAATTCAAGATCACGAGAAGTAACACCAACAATAAGGCCTTCAAAACCCGTTGCTCGTAGTTCCTTTGTTGCCTATAACATTCCATTTACATCATTAAAACACACCAAACATAACAAATAAATAGAACAAGCTATATATGAACCGTTTTAGGAGCATACGGTGGCGCATCTGAGTGACACTGTCATCCTCCACTATGAGAGCATATATTTTCTTTTCTCCGTCGACCATGTTTTGCTGCTCAAACTTCTGTAATTACATGAAAAACCAAATATCACATTAGTTAAATGAAAAATGATGTAGCATATATTGACAATACAAGAAACCAAAGCAATTTGAATCACCTTAATGGCTGAAAAATGGCAAGATGAGAATATTTTTTTTATGTCTGTGTGCTCAGACAAGGCTTGTATATAAACAAGTAGGAAACCAAAGTTCGAGAGGCTAGGTTGCAACTTTGTGTGTGTGTAATGATTCTATAAAATCCACTTTCATTTTTGTTTTTTAACTTTCTTAGCAAAGAATGTTGCGCTGTCGAGCGGCGTCCATAGGTTAAGAATGGAAATACAACAATAAACTAAAAGATAAAATCTTAAACTTTTCTTTTTAGATTACAAATTATATCATTCATGTCGTTTGCTTGCATTTTCATATGGACAATATCCAGCTTACCAGCTCATGAAATTTATTTTCAATTTTATGTTTCTGAAAAGCGTCTCATTTTTAGATTCGTAAGCGCATCATATATGGACGTGTTTAAACTGTATCTGATTCGGCAGTGGTCATAATATACAAGAAATTCAAATAATCAAATTTACTATGTTATGCAAACTTTGCATACAAAAGTCTACAGAAAAACAAAAGTTACATATATATAATCTGTGTAACTATACAAATTGAATCAGGTCATGATGATCAACACAATTTAGAGATTATGTTAGCATGAACATATTATGAAATTAAGATTACATTCGAATATTCATACTAATGGCAAAGTTTGCTTCTTATTATTACACTCCGATCACATACTGCGGTCAATTGAAAAATATATACAGTTTGTAAACACGAGTAAAAGTTTCTATTCCTCGATCTTCTTTTTTGTTTGCAAATGATTAAACTGAAATGTGTTCCAATATATATGTAAAAAAGTGATGAGAATTGATCATACGGGTAAACCATTTATCGCAATGCATGGAAACTGGAATTACACAACTTGACTAGCTAGGTTTACTTTTATGGAGATAGTAAATTACAACTTGAAATTATTACACATGCATATAATTTGTTCATGAAATTGAAGTAGTAAAAATTCCTTGATTTGATCGATGATTAGGTAGCAGAGTCCAAGGCCATGATTGTACTGAGATTCATGGGACTCATGTAACGGATGGAGCCTGTAATCATCTGCTGCACAATAATTCTATTAGCCTTTTCAGATGGGTGGAAGGCATCCCAAAACGCATAGAGAGCTCTGTTAGGGCACAAGTTGGACAGAAATGTGCAGAGACCAACTCCATTATAGGGTCCTTGCCCGCAACACGCGACCTTGGAATTAGTAAACCCTAACCATGATACATGAACGATTGAGTTAATTTACGAAATAAATTTACGTCTAGATTAACTATGTGACTAGGTAAATATATACCAAATGCTCGAGGGTTGTTGATGAAATCCAAATGCATTTGTCCATTATTTGCAGAAATGAAAACGTATTTCCCGAGTTTCTTGTTGAGTCCTTTCAACATTTTATCGAGTTGCGGATTGTATAAGGCACCGGCTCGTTGAACTTCAGCTGAACATCCACCGTTGGTGGCTCTAGTCGCCAATTCTCCGGGAACACATCCCATTGCTCCGGTACCGGTCACCAGAATCCTACATGGTCCTAGCTTATACAAGTTCTGCCCATCCAAATTCAATTAATTATCGACTAAATTACAGATCATACTAGCATGCATGCGAGCAGCAATTAGTTTTGACGTATTAATAGGTGCTTATATATTGCTTAATTACCATCAAAAGCTTCTCGTATTCGGAGATGAGATAACTGACATATCTTGGGAGAGGAAGTTGGCGAGATCGGGCGGAGGAAGGGCCCAAATAGTAGTTGTTGACGAAATCGTTGCCGCCGACGGTGATGAGGACGAGGGATTGCTCTATGAGTCTTTTGGTTTGGTCACGTCCGATTAGAGCTTGCACTCTTCTCTGGTAATCTCGAAAGTATGCTAGTTGTGTAGGCATTCGGAGTATATTTAGCTGCAACCACAACCATGTATACATATATATATCGACGAAATCAATTTAGTGTTGGGGTTTAGGGTTAAGTGGTTTTATTCAAGCATGTCTCTGCGTCTTTGATTAGTAATTTAGAAGTCACTTACAAACTGAAATCCGGTGTCATTGAGAATTCCAACCCCAGCTGAAGCGAAGTTGGCACCAATAAGCAGCCTTCTTCCATTTAGCTGCGGACTCAAGTATGGCAATGGCGGTTCCGGTGACCCAATTTTCTGACCTGATCATGATCGTGCGAGTTGTGTGAACATAGGCAATGTACGTACCATCTATATATTAACTAAACATTACCGACTAATTAATTAAGTAATGTTTGAGAGACTCAACTGATGATGTCCGCAATGTTAAGGCCATTGGAGAATCGGCCGGAGGGCCGGTGAGTCGGAGAATCAATGCCATAGGGGTAAGCGTCGGCACGAGCAGTGGTGGTCAGATAGTTGTTGTTGCCGTTATCGACCAATGAATCACCAAAAACAAAAAAAGCTCGAGCCGCTTCCGCTTGAGGAGCAAGGTAAATGGTTCCCAACAACGCCAGAAAGATCAGACGACATATTGTAATCACTGAATTTGATGATGAAGAGGTGGCCATTAATTGGATCATATAAACTAAATTTGTATGAACTAGTACCCCAATTAATTAGTACTATTATCTAGGTACGTACCGCATAGAATCTGTATGAACAAGTTTTCTGAGGGATCAGAAGCCTTTATATATAGAGCTTCTTCCTTGAATCATAGGTTCCTGGCTTCAATTCCACCGCAAGTAATTATATGGAATCAATTATAATCGAACGGTGTAGTAGGTAGATTAACTTTTAGCTAGCCTGGAAATTATATATGAAGGTTGAAACCTCTGGCACCCTACCAGAGATGCATGAGGAGAAGAAGGTATAACTAAACTTATAGATGGCATCATGTGAATTTCATAATTAAATGGCTGGGGTTAGATATCCATCATTTATGTACAAATTAACCCTAGCTAACAAACAACAACCTAAAAGTTTCTACCCACCGCCCCCAAAACTCATCTGCCTAACTAACTGCTGCCTACAGCTCAGTAGAAGTAATATATATTACTTCCTTCGTATGAGAAAGAAATTACTAGAGTAATTAAATTGGCCATACATGTACAACTACAAACCAGAGTATGAGAGTAAATTGGTAAAAGTCAGTCGTTCATGAATTCCCTGCAAAATTAGAGTTCCAGCAACTGATCGACTGTACGTGCCTAAACTTGTAGGCTGTAATTGTATGAAGCTTTGGAATGCAACTTGCTTAGAAAAGGTAGTTCTGATCAGCCTACAACTACACCTCCACGGACTCGATACACACAAATTTATAGAGCGAATTTATGGTTCAACATCAGAAGAATATGAATATTCTTGCTATCTATTAGGTTACCTTTTAAGTCTTCAAGTCACAAAAAAGTCGAAGGGATATACGAATTCACATGATAGCTAACTGATTTGCTTAAGCATATATACAAAGGTGTAAGTGACCCAACATATCACGTACTTACCAAACCCTAATGTTAACCATGACACGTACTTATCACTTATCAGACCGTAGGTGGCCTAGATAATTAAGATTGGTTTAGTACCAATTATTAGATTTCCTCGTGTAAAGGAAGCTGCGCTTGAAAGAAAATTAATCTACCATCGGGTTGATACATAATGCAACAACCAGCTAACACAAGACTAGCCATATATATAGTTTTTATCCATAGCGAAACTTCGCTTTGAAATTAAAGTGTTAAGTTTTTTATCTGACTCACTTTTCGGTTATATTTTCACATCTCCACCATTTAATTTGTAGATACTAATACATAGATCACTTATGCAGAGTTTCATCAAATTTGAAGATCCTTAAGGTACCGAATTAGATTAAATCAATGAACGGACCATAAATTTGTCTAACCAGAATTGTTTGTGTAAATAATGATTACGAAAACCCAAACCATCTTCAAATTTGATGAAACTTTGCAGAAGTGACCTATGTATTAGTATCTACAAACTGAATGGTGTAGATGTGGAAATATGACCGAAAAATGAGTCAAATAAGAAACTTCACACTTTAATTTCAAAGCGAAACTTCGCTCTGAATAGAAACTTATATATATATATATATATGCTCAAATAAAACATTTGTGTCCTTGAAGTAAATAAAGATTATATAATATATATATATATATATTATATAAAGTCTTGATTACATATATATATATATATATACAGCCTTTCTTAGTTGCGGACGTCCGCACCAATGGTTTTGGTGCGGACTTTCATTTTTACACCACTTTTCGATCGAATTTCCTCATCTCCACCGTCTAGTATCTAGATAATATTGTGTAGATCATATTTGCAATTTTCAGCCAATTTGGTAATCGTTAAGTCCCTCAAAATTGCGCCTTTTTGTTATATACATGAACGGTTCATGTTTGACAAAATTCAGTCCGTCCATTTGTTTTTCGAGTTTGAGGGTCTTAATGATTACTAAATTGGCTGAAATTTTGCATAGATGATCTACACAATATCTAGATACTAAATGGTTGAGATGAGGAAATTCGATCAAAAAGTGATGCAAAAATAGAAATCCGCACCAAAATCATTGGTGCGAACATCCGCAGCTGAGAATGACCGTGTATATATATAAATATATATATATATATATCGTATATGGAATTCACAATAGCTGTACGATGTAACTGACCCAACATATCATTTTTTGTTTTTGTGTTTGTTCATGATTAATCATACGTACTAAGCTTCTTCTTTTGTAAGAATTTGCCTAGCGGAACATTTTTCACCGTAAGAGAAGCAACATTGTACGCAAGGGCGGAGCTAGGATTATATACACTAAGGGGAGCCGAGTTACAAAGTAAAAGTATATAGTAATTGAAAATTGAATAACTGTATATGAATACAATATCTAAAAGTAATTAATTTTTGTATATTAGACATCATAGTTACTAAATATATGGAGAAATAAGTTCATCAATAACAATGTATTAGATTATAGAATGAGAAAAAAGAAATTCATTATTGAATTTATTATGAATAGAGTACATGACAAGAGTTGATTAAATGTAGAAGAAATACATTAAATAATTAAACTTATTAACAACAAATGATGGTGTTTATGGTTTAATAGGAAAGGAATGGGGGGCTAAACCTTACAAATTAGGAAGCTTTTACTTCTAATTATATCTAACCTCTTGATTTCTAATGCAAATTAAATACCTAAGTTTAAAAAAATTACAGGGTGCCATGGCTTCAATGTAGCTCTGTCTATGATTGTACGTTGTAATCAATTAGCATATGGTAATCAAACTATATATTAACACTATGTGAACTATGTGGGTACGTAGTGTATTGATTTAATTTGGTTTCTAATCTCCAGCTACTTTTATTTATTTTTTATTTGTACTCCTAATGTGTGCTTCTAAATCAATCAATCATATTTTGTTGGTGTGGAGTAGTAGAACAAGTCTTTGAATTGAGTTGAGATTTTTCACCGACTTGGGGTGATCAATTAGTTCTTTGATGCATGTACGTGCGTCTGTTACAATGTGTATCAGAAAATTTGGCAAAGGGAATTGTATTGCTTGCTCATCCATTTAATTCATCAATTATCAACTCGAAAAATCAATCATCAGTACCTGACATTCCAGTAGTACTAATCCAGCATACAAAGTTACAAACACATGAATAATGATAGATACTAGCTGGTATAGTATAGCTCTTGTTTATAGTGAAAATGAAAATTCATAGAGATGTGGTCTGAAATGGAAAATAAATGATGTTTAGGTCCTGGAATCCAAAGCCAAAATGGTGCTGAGGTTCATGGGGCTCATGTACTCGGTTCCACCGTTCAGAATTGACTGAACAATGTACCGGTTCGCCCTTTCGGATGGATGAAATGCATCCCAGAAAGCATATAGGTCTCTGTCCGGGCACACGTTGGACAATGCAGTGCACAATCCCAGCCCATTGTAAGGTCCTTGCCCGCAGCAGGCAATTTTCGATGTCGTAAATCCTGCACAAATCAGTGATATATCGCAAGTCAATCGCCTTTCTTGAACAACATGATGAAGTGTGGTTTAGAAAACAGTAGCGATCGATTACACTAGTGATCGATTGTTTCACGTACCAAATGCTTCAGGGTTAGACACGAAGTCGTAGTGACTGAGCTGAGTGTTGGCAGCAATAAAGATATCGGCACCTAATTCACTGTTGAGTTCACTTATCATCTGAGTAAGTTGTGGGTTAAAGAGACCTGCAGCTCTTTGCAGCTCGGCTGCGCATTCACCATTAGTACTTCTCATGGCCAACTCGGCTGGAACACACCCTAATGGTCCTGTACCTGTCACCAAAACCCTTCGCCCTCCAAGATCGTATAGCCTCTGAAAAAGGAGCAGTACTGCATGTTATCACTTATTGCAAGTCATAAACTCAATTGGTCCACAACTCCACATTATTTGATCAAGTGGTAAGTAAAGTTGGTAGAAGCCCCAACCGAAAACATCACCGAGCTAAACAAAAGCAATTCCGGAACAGTGCCGAGTCAAACAAAAGTATGTTGGTTTTAGAGAAGCTGGTTACCAGAAGAAGCTTTCTGAACTCGGAAATCAGGTATTCGACATATTCTGGAAGAGGATATTGACGAGATCTAGCAGAGAAAGGAACCAAGTAGTAGTTGTTGACGAAATCGTTGCCGCCAACAGTCATGAGAATAAGTGCATCGTTCACAAGTTGCTGCGTCTGTTCAGGTCCGATAAGGGCACTCAACCTTTGCTGGTATTGTTCAAAGTACTCATATTGCCTGAACATTCTGATTATGTTTACCTGCAAGATCAGTTACCCTTTGATCATCAGGGTTTGTCTCGCCTTGCTTCTAGAATTGCCAGAAGAACTTTTGTGAACGCTACTCTATATGTGTTTCTAACAAAAGCGCTTTCAACAATATGAATATAACCAAGTCATAAAAATTTGGTCATCAAGCAGATTATAAAACTTACAAACTGAACTCCGGTGTCATTGAGGATTCCAATGCCAGCAGAAGCAAAGTTGGCACCAACAAGTAGCTTTTCTCCATTGAGCTCCGGACTCAAGTAAGGCAATGTGGGTTCTGCTCCAAGTGCTTGACCTATTACATATATAGCACAATCAGTCAACAACTCTAATCAATCAAATATATATATATATATATATATATATATATATATATATATTAAAGTTCAACAGAATTAGTAGTAAACTCAACTGATGAAATCAGGGATGTTGTAGCCATTGGAGAAACGACCCGTTGCTCGACCAGTTGGATAGTCAATGCCGTAAGGAGGAGCATCGGCACGAGCCTGAGTTGCTAAGTAATTGTTGTTGCCATTGTCGACCAATGAGTCTCCGAATACGAAGAAAGCACGAGCCTCGACCTGCTGGGGGATCATGAAGCTCCCCAATGCAGTGAGGGCTAGACTGAAAACCAGCACCAGTGAGTTAACCATGTGTAGCAAGCTTTCTGGCTTGTTTTTGAAGATGGAATCTTAGATACTCAAACAAGTTTAAGCAACTTGTGTGTTGGAATGAAGAACGATAGGGTCTTATATACAGGTACGTAGGGTTCTTATCAAATGGAGTAAAACAAGGACCACTTGAATAAAAGATATGATGGGTAGCTGTGTAATGGCTATAGTGTATATCTGTAATGATGTCTTCCAGTACATGATTTTCAACAAAATGAAAAAAAAAAAAAAAAAAAAGGCGGACGCACAGACATGCGCTTCAATTCCAGTGATCAAATGGAGTACTGAAGTGACCGGTTTCTAATTGTTTAATTTTTATCACTGCAATGTCACAACTCAAAGGCCAGCAAAATCAATCTAATTAGTATGCTTTGGTGGCAGTCTTGGCCTTATTATGGGTTAGGTTCAAGTAATTAACCTTACTAATTTGTCGATTGATCAAACGTGCAACCATGCAGGATGACTACTTATATATGATGAAGACAACCTTTAGGATTTGAGATCCTAATTTGCTGTATGTTCTTGCAGCTCAACTTCATATATATGTTTAAATCCATGTTTAAGTTTCTATATATCTCGCAACACAAAATAGAGGATCTGGGTTCATTTTGGTGTTAATTAGCTAGCTAGTGTTCTTGTTTATCAGCACCCTAAATCTCTATGCATATGGGACAGATCCATTACCAAGTATCTGCATATGTTTCTCAATTACTTCAGCCTTAAATGTATCATTATTTTAATCAATAAAGTTTGTGGAGCTAGGTTTGATTGCAAACCAACTACTCTTACAGCTTATAAATTTGCTGCTATTCCTATTTTTAGTGTATTACATATGGTTTTGAATAATTAGTTGCCTTGATTGGAATTATAACAGAAACCATACTTGAGTGGAACACCAGCCGATCGAGAAAATTCAAAAGCATATGGCTGTGCATGCTTAATATCAGTTTCTTAGTTGAGAAATTCTTCTTCTTCTTCTTCCCTTTGTTCTGAAAGGAGGAAATATAGTTATAGCTAGAATATACCAAGCTAGATAACATTGAATTTGGGGGACCAAGCAAATTTATACATCTTCAAAATTTCTAGACCAGAAGAACTGATGATCCAAAGCAATAGGATAAATAGGTTGTAGAGGAGCCTTTATATTTAACCAACTACTGGACAACAATATTATTTAAAAAGTTTTGAGTGTTCCAAGTTACAAGCAGCTTCATTAGCTTTTCCAGATCTCGATCGATGTAGAGGCATGTTGTCAAGTTTTCGACCCTTTTTTTTCTTGAGCGAATTTGGAGGCTCTTAAATTTTCACAACGCTAATCGGAAAGCATGCATCTGATCTGTAACTCATGTCCTTTAATCGCTCACCGCATTCATATGATCGATAATTCGATAAGACGATTACCCATATATTACTAGTTAATTAAGAGTTCAACTAATTGAGCAGAATTGGTTCTGATTAATCGAGGACTGCATGCAGCTGCATTAGCAGCATATTTAATTACTTTGTCTTGGTTAACTTTGGTAGGAGATTTCAATAAGTCTCTCATGAGGTTCAACTGCAACAATGTAGGTACGTCGACATTAAGATATACGGATCTAAACATGACGTTTAGAGCCTAGCTAGGGTTGATCTGATCGCTTAATATATTGGACATGATACTTTCGATTCAAAATATGATTTATGTTAAAGGATATGACGTTTCAGGGTTTCGGGTTTTATGATCATTTCCGATCTATTTAAGACCGACTGACTGAGTAATGAACGCGGCCGTCCGTAAAAGAAAATGAAATGCATTGTGACCAGATAACTAGGGTTCATTATAAACAATGGCCAATTTGTACAGTAGGTCTTCTTAAGCAGGCTTGTTTAGATAATTTGTACTGCTAGCTAGTATCATTGTTGTGCTTCATTTCTTGGAAAAGGGAACATGCAACATATTTGGAGGCTAAGTTAATGGCAATTTAATTGGAGGCTCTGATGGCTAGCTAGACACTCAAACTGCATCAGTACTAGCTGGACCATAGCAAGGGTAAGGATAGGGGTTATTGTTGTGCTTCATTTCTTGGAAGAGGGAACATGCAACATATTTGGAGGATAAGTTAATGGCAATTTAGTTGGAGGCTCTGATGGCTACACACTAAACTGCATCAGTACTGGGCGATAACAAATGTAAAACTAGGGTGTGTTAATGCACGTGATGCATCAGTTTTGTCCTCAAGTTGTAAACACAATACATTTGAGGACTTATTTTACAACTTTATGACAAAGTTGATGCATCACATGCATTACCATGTTGTAGAATTTTCTCAATAACAATATATTTCAGAAATACTCATATAGAGTCTGCATTTCTTTAATTTGCCATTGCATTCTGCCCCAGCGAGTGCTGTGAGCTAACACGATCGATGCTCAGCTGTAAGAATCACGAACTCCTGATTTTCCAATTAGCTTCTGGCCCATCATTCGGCTGATATTGGAAAATCTATATGTGTGCCACTGAAGTAGTTGCTCTCATATCTTGTGTATGGGAGCAATGAGATTAGGCCCTAATAACGGCCATTAAAAAATCGATCGGGCAGATGCTGTTTGTGCATTGTGTTTGAGCTCAGGGTTTAATTTTCTCCTACATATATATGTTGGGTCTGGATTGCAGATTCTCTTTTGTGTTATCGAGCAATTTGTTTCGAATTGCCTTTCCTTGCAAGAAAAAGCGTGTTTATATTTTAATGTAGCACTATTCTAACAAATCGACTCTGTGGCCCAATGGATAAGGCGCTGGTCTACGAAACCAGAGATTCTGGGTTCGATCCCCAGCAGGGTCGTTTTATATTTTTTAGACCTCTCTGTTCACTTTTTTCTTTATTATTGATTTTGTGACTATATTCTTTTTTGTTTATTTTCCTTTTAGTACTTGCAGAAGAACTTGATAAAGAGTCGATTAATCAAGTTATCTTCCTTTCAAAAGAGCTAACTTTTTTTTTTGAGGAAAAGAGCTAGCTACTTATATATACTGTACGTATTATAAGAATGATATGAGAGACAAAATAATTAACAGAGAAAGAGCTAGCTTGGATTTCATTAGCAAACCAATCAATACAAAATAATTTCCACTAATACAGTGTTCCCATGACATATAATAATTGAAAATAATGGCATTACAACTAAAAAAGACACATAGCTAGATTGAAGATATACTATGATATTTCATCACAAGCATGCAGGACCCTTGCCTTCAGCTATATAGTTGACTAAGTCCTAGAGTTGTCCAAGGCCAACATAGTACTGAGATTCATGGGGTGCATGTACTTATCACTCCCAGTGAGGATTTGCTGCACAATGAGCTTGTTAGCCTTCTCCGAAGGATGGAATGGATCCCAGAACGCATACAAGTCTCGGTTGGGGCACAGGTTCGAAAGCGGTGTGCATAGTCCGATCCCATTGTAAGGTCCTTGGCCACAACAGGCTATCTTTGATGTTACAAACCCGTAGGCACCAGGGTCACTTATGAAATCCATGTGCATTTCGTTTGAGTTTGCCGCAATGAAGACGTTGGTCCCGATTTCGCTGTTGAGCGAACTGATCATTTGGACTAGCTGCGGGTTGAAGAGCGAGGCGGCACGTTGGAGCTCGACGGAGCACTCCCCGTTTCGGCTACGCATGGCAAGCTCGGCGGGGACACACCCTAGTGATCCTGTGCCTGTGACCAGGACTTGACGGGCTCCTAGTTCGTACAGCCTCTGCATTGTGAAAGTAACAATATCTCAGTAAGTACGTCGATCGTATAATTCATCTGGTCCTTACTATACGTACATACGAGTCAGATCGACATGACTATTCCTACTAATGAACGTTCCTACACATGTGATAATATAATGGTTCAATTGCTTGTTTATCTAAGATCATCAACATTCCTAATTAAGATATCATGAATGTTATTCCTACTAATGAATGTTTTGGTCCCCAAAAGGCCAAAACTATTCAAAGCAAGCAGATATAAACCATAAGTGAAGATTGTGCAATTGATTAAAGCCATGAATGAACATGTCAAATCGCTCGCTGGTCTCACCAACCAAGCAAATCTTTCATAACTCCTTGCTCCCCCTTCAGTCACATCACCATTACGACTCACTCTATCAGTTACTTTCGTGGGACCGCTCCTCAAGGCAAATATGGATATGGATATAGATGTGGTAGCTCGATCGAATAAGTAAATGGTTAGCTGAGAAACTTATTAAGTTGCAGCTGAAGCAAGAATAGCATCATTAGTACTTGGTGTATACTTACGTTGAGGATTTTTCGATACTCGGAGATGAGGTAGACGACGTAGTCAGGGAGAGAGTATTGGCGAGACCTAGCAGAGTACGGCACCAAGTAGTAGTTGTTCACAAAGTCGTTACCACCAAGTGTTATAAGGACAAGGGCTCCGTTGACGAGGCTTTCAGTCTGATCAGGTCCGATTAGGGCACTCACCCTTGTCTGGTATTGCTCGAAGTACTCCAGTTGCTTGGTGATTCTGATTATGTTAAGCTTCCAAAAGAAGTAACATTGATCACATTATTAGTCACTACGTACAAAATAGCTGTGGTATATCATTCACCTTAAGTATTACTTCATGTTTCAGTTTTACATTAATATAATACTCTAAACTTGGAAACATGCATGAGTCTTTTTTTCTTTTCTTTTTTTTGAACAGGAAAACATGCATGAGTCTAACCCTAGAATTGTTGCGACGTGTTATATTTCAGCAAATGACAAGTATTTCAGATGCAAAACAATTTTTTGGAGTAAGCTACGTGCTAGGATGGACTACTTACAAACTGGATTCCAGTGTCATTGAGGATTCCAATCCCAGCAGAAGCAAAGTTGGCACCAACAAGTAGTTTTTCTCCGTTAAGGTGAGGACTCAAGTATGGCAATGTAGGTTCTGACCCAAGTGACTCACCTGAAAACATGCAATTAGTAATTAACACTTGCACTTCGAAAATCTAGCTAGCATTGGCTGCATGAGCTAGAAATCACAAAAATCAAGGACATAGTTGAAATGTAAGTAAGAAACACACTGATGAGGTCTGGTATGTTGAGGCCATTAGAAAACCGGCCGGTTGGTCTGTGAGTCGGGTAATCGATCCCATAAGGGTACGAGTCAGCCCGGGCTGTGGTGATCAAGTAGTCATTGTTGCCATTGTCCACCAGCGAATCTCCGAAAACGAAGAATGCTCGTGCCTCGGCTTGAAAACCAGCACAAGTGACAAGCAGCACCAAAGCAACCCAACCAGCCGACATTGTGTTTGTATGCATTTTGAAAAACCTGGTTGCAAGAAACTCCTAAACCACCTTGCACAGTTAACTTTGCTCCACTGGTTAGTGAAGTGAAGGAAGCTGTACATATATATATATATATATATATATATATATATATATATATTGGTCCTGCTTCAAATGTTTGGCATGGTATTAATGGCGCCTAGGTTAGAAAACTTGGGCCACCATAATTACAGAAGCTGCATAATTCGATCTTCTGGTGGTTGCTGCATTATACTGTGCTTACCCACCAAATTGACAATATTTTCTTCGTATCTGGTTAATAACCTGCATTAATTGGAAATTGTGATGTGATTTGATAATAATGTATTAATTTTCGAAATTACATGGAGTGAAAAAGGAGGTGAAAATCTGAAGTCTGACATAGATTTTTCAGCTTTGCTCTACCTACTTGTTACAGCTTCAGAAAGCCAACTAATTTTCTTAGGCCCAGCGATACAGATTTCTCTATATGTAAATAAAACAAGGAAGCATATTTCATCATCATGATCTCATTTTTCATTCAAATAACTGTTCATCTCGGTGAGCTGTTGTGTCAATTTATGAACAACCAACAACAGCATGTGTATGAGTTAGTATTTTCATCTAACACACACCTACAGTATTACTGGATACAGCAATTAAGTACTGAACATACATATATAATTACATCATTTATCCTTCGTTTCTTTCCTTGGTTAGTTGGTTGCTGAATGGTTGCAATCTGTTAATTAAGCACCTCACCCTAGTTTTTGATTACTGTAATTAGTGTTTGATTATTTATTTGTCGAGCTTGCACTTACCAAAACAGACAAAGGTTCTCTTCTGTTCCCATTCCAAATCCTCTAATCCGTGAGCCAAACGAAGCCTAAGAGTTATATACAACCGAAACATCCATGGTACATATGCTTAAACTATTATCTGGGAAACAATTTAATCATCTGGTAGTGGCTTACGGTACCCAGAAACACATGCATTTATACCAGTGTACAAGTATAAAGGCATGCTCAATATATTATGTAAGCTTGCTAATTTTGCAGTTGACTGAAATCTGCTATATCCAGAAGTTATGTTAAGTTGTTAACTACAGATTCAAGGTATCAGTTAGAAAGATGTACAATACATTTTTAGATTTGCCTTAGAATGAAGAAATGATCTATACTTGGAAAAAGAGGGAACAGACTAAAGGCAAAGATAAATAAGGCATGTGATCAAAATAAATATGGTGGGGTGAGATTCAACGACTTCAAGAGGCTCTTCATCTACCACCTCGGTGTACATTCAATCAATTTAATTTATGTGAAAGTTCTATATGTCACTTATATATTAAACAAGCTGAGGAGATCTCACCAAAACCCCCCAAAATGCTTTATTGTAATAGAACTTATAGAAGCCTTCAATTCCAGATAATTTACATGTCAACATTATAGAAAGAAGGCCTAGCTCTCATGAAGGTTTTATCACTTTACGGAATGTATGTGATAGATTTTTCAAGTGTTGGTACGAATGTGATACAATCGTTTTCATTTTCACTTGAGATAAAAACGAGTTTCACTCTATATACAAACGCATTGCACTAGAAGTAGAGCTAGTGCAGACCCATATGTTACAGCTTTATAAAGAGAAAAACAGTAGTAGCAAGTCATTAAGACTGTCTCAGAATCACAACAGAAAGAGAAGAGAAAAGCAGAACCCCCCTTTTTGTTTTTTCGAGTGAAATTGTCAGTTCGCTAGAGCATTTAACTCTCATGCATGCAGCTCCTGCAAAATCCACATCTACACACTTACTCATTCAGTCATTCCCACAGACCAAGAATGATGCTGGATACTAGAAAATAATAAGAATCAGATCCATGTGATGCACGACGAGATTTTAACCAAATTCAACAAAGAATCTCGAAAAGAAAGAAGCGTTGTCACATTATGAAGAATGATCTGAATATTGAAAATTGGTATTCAAATTGGCTTCTTAATGATGAAGTTAATAATAAATTACTCTTTTAGATATATCGAGATTCTCGAGCAAAAGACATATTTTGTATGGTGAATCTGATTGGAGCAAATTTTAACTAAAACATCTGTTTGGAACACATGATACATTTCCAGAACAGAAACGACAAGATCTACAAGACTCACTTTAGTGACTCCGTCAGATTTAGGCTAAAAGATGTTGTTTTGATATTCTGATTCGGCATTTAATATTGTTTTAGGATTTCTAGTTCATTTAGGTTTTATTATTTTCTAGCTATATTTTAAATATGATTTAGTCATGAGTTAGAGCCAATATAAAGACACTATCTATGTATTATTCATTCAATTCAACAATTCATCAGTCATACTGCATATTATCAATTAAACTTAAGAGGTTTCTGAGATTTCTCTTATTTTCTGGTAAATTCCAGAGTTATACCTAATAGTACGCTTGTAAACTCTCTATTTTTTTAAAGACTTACCGCTTGTTAGCCTCTCGTATTTTACCGCTGCGTTACAATGTCTGGAGATTTTTATGTGCAACCATGCACAGCGCAATAAACTTGCCAATTTGGTGATGAGTATTCGATCAAAGGGTTTTTGAAAACAGACATAACAGATATACTGAGCTTATTTATTCACAAGCAAATAATAACCTCATCATTTTGGAAGAAGGAATATTCTAGCTCACATAGTTTTAGACTTTTAGTTTTGTAAATTATGTGATATATACTTCTGAAAATAAGGTATATATGAGTTGGTATATACTTTTGTAAGAGATTGAACTCATTGCCAGCTTCTCTTCTGCAACAAATCCTTCACACGGCATAGCTAAATTAGACCGGCAGCCAACTGTACAAGAAACAGACATCTCCCACAGACCCCAGATCGGAATGCCGATCGCGACCATAAATTTTGAAGCCAATCTCTTCAGGCTCTTCAATTCTCACCAAGCACAACATAGGGTTAATGACTTGGTATATATCCTTGTACGTAATTCTCTTCCCTTTCCACAGTTAATAATCTTTTCCACTTCTGGCATCTAGCCAGCTTCAGATATATAGTTGACAGTTACCACTGCTTGCTCCTCACCAGTTTAGTACTATTTTGAGTATTTTCACTGCTGCATGGTGCCAGTTTCGGGTAATTCTACCATGTTATACAATATGCATGCTTCGAGTTATTAGTTCCTTCAAATCATGGTGTTTTGTTTTGTCTGATATATATGCCTGGCCTTCAATCAAATTTGCCGGTAATTAGAAAGATCTGTTTGTCATAATCGATCATGTTCCTGGTCATCTGTACAATTATATTTATGATTTTAATTATGAAAGATGAGTCTGACTAATTGACGCAAGGTTTGGTCCATAAAAGAGAAAAACATGTCACGGCTGCTGTTGTCAAATTTAAATTTTAATAACTTCGCATTGCATGAATCGTTTGTAGTATATGTTGTTTTGATTAATTAAGATAAAGACCAACAAATAGAAGATCATTGGTGACAATAATTAGTGATGTAAAGAGCTACCAAATAGCTTTTGATGATAGTCATGTGTATCTTATAATTGAATCAGCAAAGTGAAGAACATAGATTCAAAGTGTTAATTAGAACTTGATTGTGATATGAGTAATCGAACCACTGATTGTGATAGGCAATCAAGTGAAGAGCCACTCTATCAGCTAGCCCTTCCAATCAAATTGTACGCATTTCTAGCCTAAAACACATTTTGCTTATACTAATGAATATTCATCTTTTTGTTCAAGGGCCGAGAAAAATAATCACCTTAATTTTTCCAGCAAAATAAAAATCAAGATATATCAGATAGTATCAGACAGATGAAAACATAACAAAAGGGAAGCCTTCCTATAGAATCATATAAACCCACAAGGCTAGCTTCTAAACAATTATTCCTACATACGCTCTCCTTATTGTGAAACCTTCATTACAAGTTCCATGGAGCTTCTTTCAAAGAAGCATATTACAACTTACAAATTCATTTCCACCCATCATAACTCCTATATCATTCATCTCTAAGAACTCCCTCTCCCCACAAACCCCAGACCAGTCTGAACTCAGCACAGGATTACTCTCCCACAAGCAATAATCACTTATCTCTCCATTATTATTACCACTATTCCAACCTCGATACACATCATCACATGAATTATAAGCTTCTTGCTTAATATTGTTTTGCTCTCCACCACCGCCCTTATCATTACTTGAACTCGTTTTCGAAGACGTGGAGGCGGACGAGGATGATTCGTCCGGCAAGTTGAGCTTGCTGGAGGAGCCGTAAAGCTTCCGGGCGGCGTCGTCATAAGCCAGCGCTGCCTCCGTGGAAGTGTTGAAAGTGCCTAGCCAGAGCCTAGCACCGCGTTCGGGTTCGCGTATTTCCGCCACCCATTTGCCCCAAGTTCTCTGCCTCACTCCTCTGAAAGTGCACGTAGCGTTCTCAGGGCCTCCCTTCCCTTTCATGCAGCCCTTCCTCGACCTTCCCATGTTGGCTTTCTGCGTCCCCTTTGCTTCTTGGTCCTCTTCCATGGTCAAACGAAACACGACTTGGTTCTGGGACGACATGCAGGGATGGGATAAGGGGAACGAAATACTTAAATAGTTGGGAGAGAAGTGGCATGGAAGTGGACATGTGTAGAACAAGAGCTTGGCAAGGTGTTAGCAGACGACCTTTGATCAACACATGTCAAACGGTCAAGGGACACCTGTCTAGGATAGTTTCAAAGCTTCTTAAGCCCGAAGATAAAGATGTCGATATTGAATATCCGTTTCATGCCGATAACATCGTCAGACCACACAAGAGACACGGCATATAAAACTATATTTCAAAACATTGTCGTCTGATAGTCTTTGTAGTTTTTTAGACTACATATAAATTACATATAAAACTATATTTCAAAACATTGTCGTCTGATAGTCTTTGTAGTTTTTTAGACTACATATAAAATACATGAGTCTTCTCAATGACATGTTACTTTAATATTTTAAATGCTGCTTCATTTTTTCTAGGTTTGGAAAAAATCGTACAACATATAGGTGTAGTGCATGTTAACAAACTAAAAAATACTCACTTTCAACTGAAAATTGAGACCTCATATATATGTTGTGTGGTGAAAGCTGTCCAAATCAGATTTTCAGCTCTTTAAATGTACTTTTGGAGACGACAAATATATGTCATATGAAAGAAACTTAAATTTTCAATTCGAACTTCCCTGTGTGAGTTTTAATGTGTTTATATTTCAAATTACATATTTAGGTCGTCCAAAAAGAACCTTAAATTTACAATTGGCACGCAGAATTTTTCCCACCCTTGGCGAAATTTTCCCGCTCTTAACGTAATAGGAGGCCACTTCTTTGTGTGACTCAGACGACATAAATATGTGGTAGTAAGAGGTCCGAAATTGGTCAACAAACAATGATATGCCTATTATCCATACAGAAACACTTTTATCTCCTGTAGTTAGTTATGCATAAAACAACCTCCCAAGCCCGTAAACCAACAGACATTCCACCACAACCGAGACCGCCTTAGGGTTACCGCCCATAAGCAGGGTGGGCCGGGCTTAACCACAATCGTAACACTTGGCTTGGAACGACTGCAGAAGGCATATGGGAGGTCTACATTTGAAACAGAAACAAGGGTAAGTGTCCCACATCGGTTTCCAAACAAAATGAACCCACGCTGAGCCATAAATACGGTACAGCCACCAACTTGTCAGGTATCATTAACTACCTTAGTAATTACATTCTACCGGCAGATACTGACTTAACCACCGGAGGAGGAAAGACCGGAAGCCCCCGTTCATCCTTTTGTTTACATGTCAGCGGGAGGATAGCTATTCACCTACCAGACACGTCTTCAGTTTCTGTAACCCTATCCGGGATTGTACAGAACCATCTCCTCCAGCCGAACTTATTTTTTTTGATTCGTGAATGCTAGAACTCTCACTGAGTACTCGCGAAACTAATCCGTGAGAAAATTTAGACACGTTTATAAACCGATTATATAGCTCCTCATAGAAAAGTTTAAAGGTCAATAAAGTTGACTCATATGATTGAGACTCAAACGTTATCAAAAATTGGTAAGTTTTCTACTGTATCCATATTTAACTACGTACTATGATCACATCGTACGGTCAAATTTTGCAATTTATATTTCGTCCGTATAGTTGGCTTATAAAGATACACGTTTATGTATAATTTAGTAATTAAACATCTCACACTCTGGTTCTTAAGTTATTTTACGGTTATTTACCTTTAGTATTACTTTGGTCTTTTACCGTGATGAGTAACCGTTTACCATTAAAGACTCTAGGGTTGACTTTTTGTAGGAAAATTATTCTGAGAAAACTTTCTTTATGAAAGTTGTAGAGGACATTAATACGAATTCGTAGACATGCTACGTGTTAAAATCAGAGTTAGCATGATAAAATTATCAATTAAATGGTAAACTTTTTGAGTGGGTAAAAAGGGGTGATATTTAAGTGGGTATTTTTGGTGTTGGTTATAAGTGCTTGACCGGGTACAGGGGAGGGAGCCTGAGCCCGTCCCTTTGTTCTCTTTTCTTTTCTTTCTCTTCTGTCTCTTCTCTTCTTCTCCCGAACTCTCCTCCCGTCGGAAAACTTCACCACCATCGCCTGCCGCCGTCCGGCCACCTGAGACAGCCGGACCGGTCCCGTTCGGACCCCCGCCACCTCTTCTCTCTCCCCGGCCTAGTGTTCGAGCCAGTAGTGCCACCGGAGAGGAGAAAACCCCGCCGGAACGTCAATTGCCTCTTCACCGGAGCTCCGTCCTCCGGCCACCATAGGCTGAGCTTTTTGGCTCATCTTGTAGCCCTCATCAAGATGAATAATCCCTAAAAAGGAATCGGCTAAATTTAATTTCGTTAGGGTGGTTTATATAATCGAAAGTGCTAGGGATTCATGGATGTTTTGATTCGATTACCCTAGTTAGCCTTAGAATTGACTAAGTGCTAGTTATGAAAGTTGTTGGGTTTGAGGAGAGGATTATTCTATTAAAATTTGAGAAGCATTGGAGGTCGCCGGAGAATGGCTGCCGACCGCCGCCCCTTAGGGGCTGATTTTTCATGTTTTGAAGATGGTATTAAGGAGAGGAGTCTAATGAAGTATAGTTTGGAATTTTTGGAGGAGTTTTGTTAATGTTAAGGATTTTTCAATGGTTAAGGATTTTGACGGTGATTAGAATGAAGTATCAGTAGTTGGGTTAACCGGTTTTAAAATGTGTTTAAGGTTAATTTTTGGTTATTGGTGATAATGGTGAATCGTGAGTTATAATGGATTAAGGATGGAGAAAATAGGCAAAGAAGAGGATTGATTTTAGGGTTTAGGGTTTAGGGTTTGTTTTTAAATGAATATACATGCATGGTTTCTCATGGAAATTATCGTTCTATTTTCTGAGCTTTAATATGATTTCGATGTATGAATTGGTATCAGAATTTATTTGAGTTTGTTGCGTCGATTAAGTGTTAGTCATGATCTATGGATTTGAGCGGGTTATTAATTTGGTATTTGAGTTTTGATATTCTTTATAATTTTCGGATTTGAGATTACTTTCAGATTTACATATTGTCGGGTTTTCGGAAGATGATAATTATTTGAGTTATTTATTTCATGTGCATTTTAACGTGTGGGACACGTCGTTGAATTTAATTAATTTCTTTGATCTTTGAATTCTTTGAGTATGGTTGGGAATCATACTTATGCTTTAGTTATGAGTTCCGGGGAAACTCATATATATTTATGTTTTTTTAATTATGTCATACTTGTTGGATCTTTATTATTCATGCTAGCATGTAGTTTCGCCTTTCGAGACGATGTGGCTTCCACGTTTTAAGTGGGGTTACTCAAGCCCCTTCTGTCTTCGGGTGATGCGATGTAGTCGACGACATCACGCAAGCCCTGCACCCTTTTTGTTATCATAACGTGAATGTGTAGTGAGTATGAGAGTACTTTTGTGTCTGGGAGGCTCACTTGTATGACTATATATGCTTTTTATTTATAGTTGTTGTTTTGACTAGCGAGGCTAGTCTATTATTTTGGTACATTCTTCTATGAAGTGTATTAATTATCTTTGTCGATATTTTGACTAGCGAGGCTAGTCCGTATTCTCGGGATTTTTTTATGAAGGCGTTATAAACACTTGCATACAATAGATTTATTGCTTATCGAAAAATTGGGAAAGTATTGAAAATTACGTTTTGTTAAATTAATTAGTTTATTTTTATCCACTCACTTTAACGTTTTAAATTACTTTCCCCTGGGCCCTTTGTTTTCAAATGCCCAGTTTGCAGGCCAAGTTAATTTGAGGTCGAGCGTACATGGAGTCGAGGCTAAGTCCAGTAGTCAGAGGTTGCTTCCGCTTCATCTTTATTCATGGTCATTCGTTCCTTATTATATATGCTCTGATAACCCGCTAGTGATTTTATGTTGTCTTTGTTGTTTGGTTTAGAAGTGTCAAGTTGGATTTTCAAGTAAGAGTTGTCCATTTTCAAGGAAGGTTTAGCCGAATTTTTGGTAAATTTTCCTTGGATGTGGACCCCGCAAGAGCGGGTTTCAGGGTGAAATCCGGGGTGGGTTTTGACAAAACATCTTATAACACGTTAGTAGACACGTTATGATTGAAGTGACTAAAACTAAAAAAAATTAAAGTTAGAGTATATCATGATAGCGAAACCTAGCCATGGTACAAAATTTGGACATTTTGGATAATGTTTGGGTCTCGGTTGATGTAATCAACGTTAGATCGATCATTTTTCAATAAACTCATAATATATATACATGTTGTCTGATTAATATTTGATAATGTCAACACAATTATCAAAATAGAAATGCTCTTTTCTATTCCGCCTAAAACTTATATTTTTGATTCGTTAAAACTAAAACTCTCATTTACTATTGGTGAAACTAATCCATGTGGAAATTCGACACTTTTATAAATCAACAGTATAGTTCCTCGTAGAGAAGCATAGAAATGTATATGCGTAAATAAAGTTGACCCATCCGATCGAGACCCAAACGTTATCGAAAATGGGTAAACTTTCTATCGTATCCATATTTAACCATTTTGATCACATCATACGGTCAAAATTTGCAAATTAGATTTCGTGCATACAGTTGGTTTATAAAGATACATGCTTAGGTATAATCTAGTAAACGTCTTATAACACATTAGTAGGCTCGTTATGATTGAGATGACTAAAACTTAAAAAATTAAAGTTTGAGTACGGGATATTATCATGATAGCGAAACATAGCCATGGTACAAAATTTATACATTTTCGATAATATTCGGGACTTGGTCAATGCAGTCAACGTTAGATCGATCATTTTTCAATAAACTCAGACAACATGTATATGTAATATGATGAACGTTTAAAAATGTCAAAACTATTTCTTATAAATTAATAGGGAACTATAATAGGAAAATTGAATTTAGTGGTTAGAGATTAGAGGATAAAGGTTGGTAATCGGGGCAAAATCAACAATCTACCGGTAAAAGTATAAATAGGATGGTAGGAAACCCTAGCACCCAAAATGCCTCCTTTCCCACTCAGCCGCTCTTGCTCTCTCTATTTCTTGACATCTCTCTCTTTCGTCTCTCCCACCTCATCTTCTCCTTAGACGGTGGCGTTTTTGGCACAATAGTCGCTGTCGCCGCCTCGGAGGTCTCCGCCGCCTCCTTTCAAGCGGTTTTGGAGGGAAGATGGAGGCTACGATGGCCAGAGAGGAAGTCCCAGAGGCGCCCTTAATTTTACACCCACAACCCTGATCGATAGCCTGACAATGCTAAAACCCTTCTTGCTTCCGATATACCTCATTTCTTGCTTAATGTCCACATAAATCAAATTGGTCTTAGCATATGCTTCAATCTACGTTTCTCTTTCTTGTAGATTAACACTCTAATAGTCCTTGTCACCGGACAACCTCTTGAAACCTCACATTCCGCATAACTAAGAACATCAGACAACACACAACACACTCAGCGTCCCTCAGACGACATAACTGGCGATCACGATGTGCCTAGGCCCTACGACGAGCGTCAAGCGCGGCGAGCACCTTTTTCAACACATGAACCTTCTCAATTAGGGAGATTAGGGTTTCAGAGATAAGGAGAGGGAGCTCGAGAGAGAGAGAGAGAGAGAGAGAGAGAGAGAGAGAGAGAGAGAGAGAGAGAGAGAGAGAGAGAGAGTTCGAAGTGGGTTTCAATTCTCTGTTTAGAGCGCGCTGAAAATTAATTGGGGGGAAAGGGGGTTTTAACTTTTTAAGATCTTTGAATTTGAACCATTCGATAGATTTGAATCGAAGGCTCTCTCTCTCTCTCTTCATTTCTTTCTTTTAATTGAATAATAATAATAATATTGTTTATCCATTTAATACTATCCTTATCTTTTGAAACTTCCTGAGATCGGAGAAACGGTAGCCCTGGAGATCTATGATGGTGTTCGCCCATTTGATCACTTCACGATGAAACACGTTCTAATGTGGGTTCAGGTTTATGTCATCCTACCTTGATATGAAGTCACTTTGAATTTTCGCCTGATTCTCGGAGGATTCGATGATTATGATAAAACAAAATATAAGAAAGAGTCCATGATATCGATCTTTAAACCGGTTGAAAAACGGAGAGAAATGTTTTATTGGAGGAAGGAGTACGTTGAACCACTGCTGAAATTCCAATATGAGCTTCTAAAGGAACGTTGTTCATTATGTGGTTTGCTCACTCATGCAGGTGTTGCTTGTGATCAACCTCCCCTCATCAATTAAACGGAGGCCAAGGTTTTAGAGTTTGCATGATCTTCTTCTCGAAACCCTAGCGATAAGTTTGCTTTCATGTCTCGTGCTTCAAACGAGCCGAGTGTGCCCTCCTTGAACCCATATGCTCCTACAACGCAAAAAATAAAATAAAACCTGTGATTTGGAAAGAGAGAACCTTGAGCACATGCATACTCTGAGACTAAATAGAGCGCATCAATCACAAAAGGAAAGGAAGCATAAATCGTGAACGGTTCCAACATCCGTTAGAACAATGTAAAACTGCCAAAACTAGGGGTATCGAATGGTGAGATCCCATGCATTTTGTGTCTGCCTCTCTTTATGTTACCAGTTTTTAAAGCAGTTGTGAGCAACAAGTTTGGCCTAGTTTGGTATAGCTTTACTTTAAAAAAAATTTAGCTTTTATCCGAATTTTTAGATTTTATAGTGTTTGGTAAATTAAAGAAAATCATTTTTTTTTGAAAATTACAGGTTACTGGTAGCAACTTTTAGAAGCAATTTGAAAGTTACTTTTAAATTCAGCTGTCACTAAAAACACTAGAAATTAATAAATTTTATCTTAACAACACTTTTAATACTAATATTTACTAAACACAAAATGTTTTTAATTCACAGCTGATTATTTTCGTAGTATAGCAGCAATAGTTTTTTTTATAGTCACATCAATACTAAACTAGCCCAAGACTCATGCTTTAGCTACCTTTTATTTATTCATTTATTTTTAACTTGGAATTATTACATCAGGCATTACGCCAATCACAACCAGAAAAGGTCAATGCATGAATGATCCGAGGATCACTCAAACATAAGCAAAAATGCTTAGTCTAAAATACATCTACAAATTGAAAAACAAACCGCAAAACTATACAAAAAAAGATGGATATGATAACTAAAAAGCAAATAATCTACTTCTCCCTAAAGATGTTTAAACTTTCAAACGATTAAGGCCTAAGACCTTATGGTGTACCTTTCATCGTGTAATGATGGAATAAACACAACTAAGGTTAGATATGGATCTTTCCTAGTTGAACTAGGAATCCTACTTCTTCTGCCTCATAGGCCGTCTCTTGCTCGCTCGCCATTGAAATGGATGCCATGGAGCAGAGGCTACTCCATTGTTCTTCTTCTTGTTCCTGCTACCTCGTGTTCTACCATGCTTCTTTAAGGACTTTCCTATGTGAGCGATGCCCAAGTTACCATATGATCCCACTGAAAACTTCAGCTGTAGAGGTCACCGTGGTTGATGCCACGATTGTTGACCTTAAGGAATATGTCTAATAGTTTTTTTCGACTAGCCTTGTAGTTGTTGTTGTGAGGTTATGGATTTCAACCAAAATCCAAACAAAGTCGAGCGACATCGCCATGATATTCGAGAATCCATCATAGTCGTTGAGGAGGATCATTGCTCTTTGGTATCCCCAAGGCCATCCTTTCTTAACCCAAATCATATCTTGTTCGTTGGAAAAGGTGAAGAGATATCGATCGCCTCTGGCTTAGGCTTCCACTAGAGACGAGATTCACCACATGGAGCACACAACGCTCCTGAAGGAATCTGAAAGGCACGGTCCTAGCCATTTCAGTTTTCCAACAAGGTAGAAACGTGTGGCGCCACAAACCCTTTGTTCGGGAACCAAAGCTTTCCAAGGTCCACAAGTTCTTCCTGGTTGCTGAGAGATAGTTTGGAGATAAGGTGAGTGGTCATTGATGCTGCAGAGGCTGTTATAGTGGCTGCCATGAGGAGGAGATGCCGCACAACAAAAAACCTTAGAAAACTCAGAGAGAGAGAGAGATAGGTTAGGGCTGCGGTATATTTGTATCTAATTCTTGTGCACGCAAAATATGTCCAATATTAAGACGTGACTCGCTTTAGCTACCTCATTTGAATCTAATGAAAGTTGAGAAATCTTAGAGCCGCTCTCAAACTCATGTTTGAATTGACTCATTTAAATCTAATAAGCGTTTGGGAAACCTTTTGGAGTCGCTCTTAACAACCATACGTACACACTACATAGAGTACCACTATGCTGCAAATCACAATGTAAATACCTTAAGGGGTGTACAGATGAATTACTAGGGTGCGGATAGAACTCCCCTCAAGAAAAAATCCTACCCAGCCCAACCATCACCCCTGGACCACACAAACCCGTAAAGCCCAAACACCAAAGGCCCAAAAACCCCAAAAGTTACGCAGACCTTTCCATCTTCACCACTATATCCTCTGTAACACTCTCCAGCTCCTAAAACCCTAAACCAGCTCCTAAAACCCTAAACCAGCTCAGAAACCAAACCTCCGTCATCCACAATCGGATCCTCCATTCGGATCCACCCGCCCCGTTTCTCCCAATGGCGACTCCGACAGAGTCCCTCCTCTCCGTCGCCGGGTCGCTCTCCACTACCTCCACTCAGAAGCGGGTTCGGATTTTCCGAGATGAAATTCCGGCCATTATCAACGGCTCCGGTTAGTTCTTGAGCTCATCTCTCAATTCCGATTCACTGTAACTCGATTCAATTCGCAAATGGATTACCTCGCTGTTCATGCATGCGTACTAGAATGTGTATAGATGTGTTTACGTGTCGACGTCCATTTCATTTTGATCTCTGTGAAGTTTTGAATTTAGTTTAGGTAGGTTGAGCTTTGAAGAATGGCCGAGTTTGTTTGGTAGTTGAATTCGAGTGTAGAGAGTGAGTTCATTGTTGAATAAGTTTTTATCATTGAAGTGTGTAATTGTGTGTCTCTTGGTAATTCCTGACCATACACATTGGGAGGATTTCGGCAATTTTTAGGAGGATTTCGAGTTATGGAAGGTTTACTGGTTTAGTTTACGAGAAATGGAGTAATGAGAGGTTGATACGAGGTGTTCATTTCTGTTCTGATGTGGTTATGTTCAAGTAGATGAAAGCTGGAGGCTATGGTGTTACACATTGGGGCTGAAAAAGGGGGAATTGTGTTGTCGGAGAGGACGATAGAGTTTAAGATTGTGGAGATGGATTTATTATGTGCTTGTAAACGCCTTTGTCTAAGCATTTTAGGGATTCTCCCCTTGGTATAAATGGACTGCTTGTCCGTTGTATTCTGAATTTCTGTTGTTTTCCCCCTAAGAAAAGAAAAGCAAAGCCAGTGCTAGTCTTAGTCGTGAAAGTTTATATATGATAATGGTATCACCGGTTTTAATTAGGAGTGCATGCTATGATGTATTTCAATACAGATGTAATTAGGTGTGTATTATATTCACAGCATGAATTCTGAAGTATTCCATGACTTCCAGAGATCCTGTAATGCTTAGTGTTTTATTACTGTTTAATTGTTTATATACTAATAAGGTTTTACATATCTTTTATTTTTTATTTTTCATTTTTTATAGATCTTTTCTTTCTTTTGTATGGATATGCAGGCAAAATATTTGGTGATACCGGGTAGTTAGATTTGTACATACTGTGATTATAATTAGCTTATCAAGCTCTTAACAGAATAGTTTGAAATTTTGCTTTGAGTCACATATGCTCTTGTTCTAAATTTCTTGTCATTTTTAATTCTGCAGAAATATGTGCGGAGTCTGCATCACTGTTGGTAGATATAATATTTAAAACATTGTACATCTATGATGATCGTGGGTCCAAGAAAGCTGTCGATAGCATCATCACAAAATGTTTTCAAGAGGTTGCCTTCATGAAGAATTTTGCAGCAGTCCTTGTTCAGAACATGGAAAAAAATGTCAGGGTGCAATCACATGTTGGCGGCCACAGACTTCTCCAGTGGTCATGTCTTCTTCTCAGCAAGAGCAAGTTCAGCACAGTTTCCAAGAATGCATTCTCTAGAGTTTCCACAGTGCAGGCATCATTACTTCATGTTGTTGTACAAAGATCTCTCAGTGAGCAACAGTCTTGCAAGAAGACATTTTATCACTTATTTTCTCAGGTTAGCACCATTTTACTCCAATTTATCTTAAGAAGAAGTATCCTTTGGATACTTTTCTTATTTTCTTATGAGATAACATGTTTTTCATTTCCTTACCAGTTTCCGGAAATCAACAAATTGTATATGGAGGAGTTGAAGGAAGCACGCATCCCATACAAAGATAGTCCTGAATTATTATTGTTCTTGATGGAATTCTCAAGTACCTCAAAAAAATCATCTTCTTTGTTTGAACAATGCAAGGTGAGTGATTATGTGATTGATAATCTTGTATGACTGTAGTGAGAAGCTATAAATTTTGTTTTCCTTCAAATTGATTTATGTAAGCATAATCTGCTAAACTTACACATGATCTTTTGCCTTCTCTACAGCCAACATTTCTTGATATGTATCTCAAGGCAGTTTTAAATGCAAGACAAAAGCCGGCAATGGTTCTTAGTGAAGCTTTTCGTCCACTTTTTCGACATATGTCGCATGAAGATTTTCAAAACGTTGTGCTTCCATCTTCTGTTAAAATGCTGAAACGCAACCCTGAGATCGTATTGGAATCAGTTGGGATTCTTTTGAAGTCAATCAACCTTGATCTGAGCAAGTATGCTGTCGAAATTCTTTCACTGGTCTTGCCACAGGCTCGGCATGCAGATGAAGGCAGGAGGCTTCCTGCACTGGAAATTGTACGATGTCTGAGCCAAAATTCTAGTAATCCAGACGCTATAGAAGCAATGTTCAATGCTGTCAAATCTGTCATTGGAGGTTGGCTTGTTACCCTAGTTCTTTTGTGTTTTTGGAGTGTGAAAAATAATGGAATGGAAAAGGCTAGTATTTCATTGTAGGTAATGGATGGGGAGTGACATGCAATCTTTCTCTGTTTGGGTGTAGAGTTTCTGTGAAAGGGATTAAAGTCTCTTTTGTCATTGTATCCCTGTTAGTTTCCCATTTTTCTTTAGACCAATGAGTGGGTAAGGTGGGAAATTTATGAAATCTACTGAAAGTCTCTTTCCTTTTTTATCCTCTCCTATCTTATTCATTTTGAAACAGAAAACCCGTTTCACTTCCATCACTTGAGTTACTAGGGCTCCGTAGAGCAGCCCCCAATTTGTACGGTCGATTGCCTCCATCTTAGGGTGCATAGCTAGTGATTCATAAAATTTGGTTTATTATAGTTGTCTGCAAACCTGCAGGATGATGCATGTTCAAAATTTTTATTAAAACTGGTTTTTTAAGTCTGGTTGCAGTAGTTTTGACTACATAGTTCAATTTTAACAGGCTCAGAGGGAAGACTTGCATTTCCTTACCAGAGAATTGGCATGATCACTGGACTGCAAGAATTGTGCAATGCCCCAGATGGGAAGCACCTTAATAGACTGTCACAAACTTCATGCAGTTACCTTCAATCTTGTTACAAGGAGGATGGTAAAGTAGACTTTGAATCTTCTTTTCTTTTGGTTCTCTTTGCAAAAGCTTTGGGTGTTTATATCTGTCTGATGTTCTAATTTTTAGGCAATGAGGAGGTCAAGCTTGCAATTCTGTCAGCCCTAGGTTCATGGGCAGCAAGATCTGCTGATGTTGTTCAGTCAGATTTAGTTTCTTTTTTGTCTTCTGGGCTTAAGGAAAAAGAAGCTCTAAGAAGAGGGCATCTTCGTTGTCTACGAGCCATATGCAGAAATACAGATGCTGTTTATCGGGTTAGATGGTGGATTTAGTTTTATTTGGCAGTGCTTTGTTCTCATGTTCATAATCTGGCTATTTCTTTCATTTTGTGGTGACAATTCTATATTTTGTTTTCTTCGCTGCAGTTATCATCATTACTGGAACCTCTCATTCAACTTGTCAAAACTGGTTTCACTAAAGTAGTTCAGCGTTTGGATGGTATATATGCCTTGCTATTAGTTGGCAAAATTGCAGCAGTTGACATCAAAGCAGGTCTCATTCTTATTTATACTCGTTAATAGTCAATTAATTTTAAGAAAAGTTTGAGATTTTGTTCCAATAATCTAGTATTTATGTTTAACTTGTTCTCTTCCTCATTTCTCTCTTTTTATCCTCAGAGGAGATCGTGGTGAGGGAAAAGATCTGGTCTTTTGTTTCTCAAAATGAACCATCTCTTCTTCCAATATCCGTGGTAGGTATTCATAGCTCTTTGGGTCGTCAAGTGTGATTTGTTTATATATATATATATATATATATATATATATATAGAGGCCGGATGTGGAGCGGACGTCTGCACTCGGCTTAAAGTGCGGACGTCCGTTTGTTCTCCCCCTTCCGGCACCGGCGACAGCGCGCCTCCACCCCACAAGACTCCAGTAGCTTCCCCGACCACTTTCCCTCCCCGGTGAGTCTGTTCTTTTCCAGTTTTCCAGCGAGATCGCCCAAAACTTCAAACAAAGTCGATCTTGCCGGAAAACTAGGAAAAACCGGACTCGCCGGGGAGAGAAAGTGGTCGGGGACGCTGCTGGAGTCTTGTGGGGTGGAGGCGAGCCGTCGCCGGCGCCGGAGGGGGGAGAACGGACGGACGTCCGCACTTTAAGCCGAGTGCGGACATCCGCTTCACATCCTTTTTCGTATATATATATATATATATATATTTCTTTTCTTTCTTCTTTGAACAGCCTTTAATAGAGAAAATGTATGGCTTGCCCCACAGGTTTCAAAATTGTTGACTGAGGATTGCATGGCATGTGTCGATCTTCTTGAAGTCTTGCTGGTGGAACATTTGCAGAGGTTACTATTAATACACATATACATAAAGTTATATTTGAAATATGGATGTTTAATCATTGCTGCTGAGTAGTTTGGTGGTCTTCATATCATTAATTTTATTTACTTCATCATTCAGGGCGTTGGATTCCTTTTCTGTCAGATCATTGTCACAGGTAAATAAGCAATAGTATTACTCTGATTTGCTTTCTCAGTGAATAACTTTCTTAATTATTTCTAAGCACTTATTGGTTTGCTGCAGTTGATAATCTTTTTCATGTGCCACCCATGTTGGGATATTCGAAGAGTGGCTTATAATGCTACTAAAAAGATAGTTCCTGCTGCCCCGCAATTAGCTGAACATCTTTTGATTGACTTTGCGACTTTCATGTCTGTAGTTGAAGAGAAACATCGTATTTCAAATTCAAGGTAAAGATCACTTTGGTACATTGTTTACCTTTTCTTTCCACTTGTTGTGTCTGAGAAGGCCAGAATAGGTTTTTTGAACCTTGTGTGTATTATAATTTTAAAAGCTTAAATCTGATCTAAAGTTAATCTCACATGCACTTCCATTTTGAAAAGGAGGAACTATTTGCTCTTGTTAGGTTTCCTTAACTTTAGTTATTCCCTGTTTCAATCATGTGTGCATGCATTTATTATTTATTGTTTTCCATATATTGTAGAGTAATACCTACGTTATTTATTGCATATTTGATAATGATATTATGTACCTTTGTTTGTTTTGATGCTTGTATCTTGGTCGGTGCATATAAGGTTTTGATCATGGCATATCATTATTGTTTCGCTCTGGTCTGGTTGTGTTTACTGTTTAATTTTGCTTGTATGTAGTGATACAGATAATTCAGCGGACTCCCAAGTACCGTTCCTTCCCTCGGTTGAGGTTTCGGTTAAGGCTTTACTTGTTATTTCATCAGTAGCTCTACCTGCAGCTCCAAGTGCATCAATGCGAGTTTTATTCTGTGGACATCATCCATACTTGGTTGGAACTGCAAAAAGAGATGCAGTTTGGAGGGTAAGTGTTTTCTGTGGTATTTGATATTAACGGTCAGCATTCTATTTGCTTTTATAGTTTAGCAGGGTTATCTAGCTTTTAGTTTGTTCAGGACTCTTGTATTTTTTATTTATAAACAGTGGGGTCGTAGAGAATGTTGGAATTTTCATTGTCTGGTGCTTCCATTCTTGTACTCCCTTGCTCTTTTTATCGAGCTTTTATTGAAGTATCTTTCAGACAAAAAAAAAACAACAACAGAGGATTCGTAGATAATTTTAGAAATATTTTTAATACTGATATCAGAAAGTTAAAAGGTTTTGTTTAGATGGTAATTTTGTTTATGAACTTGCTTGAAGATCAGGTAAAACCTTTTCCACTTTAAAGAGATCTGAGTAATAAGCCGCAGGTGATTGTATAGGTCTTAGCCGGTGATGTATATGCCTTGAGCATTGGTTATAAAATGTAGATCTGTTATTAGCATCAATATATTGTTTCAGGAAAGCGTCAAACCGCGTTCATAATTCTAATAAGAAGTGGGGTTACTGCGTTCATGTTTTCTTATATATATTGATGAGAAGTTGCCTGACAATTGCTCTATTTATTTGTCGCGTTACGTCAGAAAATGCATTTTTTAGCTGACTGAATATTTTTTTTTCCTTCCACAGAGGCTACATAAATGTCTGCATAAATGTGGTTTTGTCATAAACTGCAATATTTTGGCTGACATCAAAAATTTATGCAAGGTATGGTTTCATTTTAAAATTTCCACATAGTTAATCACAAGGAGTGCTGTGGTTGTGGACACCTGATCCAGTATTTGTATCTATTTTCTTATTCCGCACTTTGTCGTGAACAAAAAAAATATCTTACATTTGACATTCTCAATGGTGGTTCGGTCACATGTTTTTCCAAGATGTAATGCATCTTTGTAAGCTCTTTGTTGCATTTCAGGGCCTACTGGAAACAATGTGGTTGTCAAGTACTAGTGCATCAGAGCAGCAAGCAGCCATATCTTCATTATCCACTCTGATGTCCATTGCACCTGGAGAAACGTATACGGAGTTTGAAAAGGTAACTTGTTTTTTCTATATCTCAATTTCAATGAATGTTTATTTATTAGGACCACTGAGATCCTACAAGATACTTACTGGAATTCGTTCTCTGTGGCAGCATTTGAAACACCTTCCTTACCGATATTCACATGATACACTTTCCGAAAATGATATTCGGGTTAGTTAAAGTGTTAACGAGCACTAAATAAATTGACTTGTCTCCTAAATGTATACTCTGTTTCGTCTTGTAACTTATATTCTAGTTGCTTCCGCATATACTGTATCAGATATTTCATACTCCTGAAGGCATGCTTTCCAGTGAGCAAGGCGTCTACATAGCTGAGTCTGTTGCTGCCAAGAACATGAAACAAGCGAAAGGCCGTTTTCGGATGTACGAGGACCTAAATGACATGGTATACACATCTCTTCAGTATTTAAGAGTATGAGGATCTAATATAAAGTAACATTCTTGAATTTGGATTTATACCCAGGACAATGGCAGTTCTAATCATTCTGCAAAAGTCGAGCAAAGCAGTAAAACTGGGAAGTCGACAAAGAAACCTGGTGACTTATTTTTGGCCTTTTTTTCCGTACCAGATATTGTTTCTCTTAGCTTCATTTGTTTGTTCAATAGTGTAAAATAATTTTCAACTTTTCTAGAGAAAGCAAAGACTGCAAAAGAGGAGGCACGAGAGTTACAACTTAAGGAGGAGGCATCCATACGTGAGAAGGTCCGAGAAATACAGAAAAATCTGTCTTTAATGCTTAAAGCTCTTGGGGAAATGGCCATTGCAAATCCTGTTTTTGCACATAGTCGACTTCGTTCCCTGGTATGTGTTAAGCAGCGTGCCTCTTTTTGGAGTATATTGTATTTTACTACTGCCTATAGAATGTATTTGCTGAATACTGTGTGTCATTATTTAATGAATGTCAACCTTTCATCTGATATCAGGTTAACTATGTCGAGCCATTACTGAGGTCGTCGATAGTCAGCGATATCGCATATGAAACTATGGTGAAACTCTCTAGATGTACTTCTCCCCCTCTTTGTAATTGGGCCCTTGACATTGCTACTGCTTTGCGCTTAGTTGTGACTGAAGAAGATCGTCTTATGTTGGATATGCTTTCATCGGCTGGGCAAGGGGAAGATCATAGACCATCTTTGAGTCTGTTTGAGCGAATAATTAACGCCCTTTCTGTATCTTGTAAATCGGGACCTCTTCCTGTTGATTCCTTCACTTTTGTTTTCCCCGTAAGCTTTCCTACATTCCCATAAGACAGAGTCAGCTCAATTGCATTTCTCTTTTGCTAATATCTATATGATTTCTTCTGTCAGATAATGGAGCGAATTCTTTTAAGCTCTAAGAAGACCGGGCTTCATGATAATGTGCTTCAGATCATTTATATGCACATGGACCCCCTATTACCTCTCCCTAGGCTTCGAATGATTTCAGTTACTTATTTCTTCCTCATGACACTATTCAACATTAGTCTAGTTATATATATATATTTTGTTATTTTCGTTTCAATCTCATTTATTTTACTTCTTTTAACAGGTTCTTTATCATGTACTTGGTATTGTACAAGCTTATCAATCCTCTATTGGACCTGCGTTGAATGAGCTGTGTCTTGGTCTGCAGCCAGATGAAGCTGCACCGGTAAGCTCTTTCCATTTTACGTGTCATGCTTCGTTGATGTGCTTTCAGAGTACTTATCCAAGGATGTGTTTCTTCAGGCTTTATATGGAGTTTATGCAAAATATCTTCACGTTAGAATGGCTTGTCTAACTGCTGTCAAATGCATTCCTACTGTTGCCAGTCGATCTCTTATTCAGAATGTTGAGGTTGCTACGAGTATTTGGATTGCTTTGCATGACCCAGAAAAGGTTTGGTTGACTAATTACTATTCTCAGCTGTGCGGTGTTTTGCACATATTGTTTTCTTTTACCTTGCACATATAGTTAAGGATCATTCCTGCAAGATCAGCTAGCTAAGCTGGAACAGTTTGATAATCTAAATTGTGGAAACAATTACATAACTGTTATCAAATGGATAGTAATTTTCTGATTTGCTGATTTTTGGCAAGGATGACCCTTTTAGCTCATGAAATTGACAAGAGATGTCCACTAAAGTCATTATTTTATTGCCTAGCCAATAAGTCTTTTCCTGCTTGGCCTCATTTATCTTATAAAGATAACTCATTCACTTTGTTTGCTTGGTGCTTTTGTCAGTCAGTTGCAGAAGCTGCAGAGGATTTGTGGGATCGCTATGGACATGACTTTGGGACTGACTATTCGGGCCTTTTCAAAGCACTTTCCCATATCCATTACAATGTCCGTTTTGCTGCTGCCGAGGCATTAGCTGCCGCTTTGGATGAATCTCCTGATTCTATACAGGTTCGTAGGTTTGAACTTCACCTGCTTGATTTTTATTATTATTATTATTATTATTATTATTATTATTATTATTTCTTTTATATTAGACATGTCCCTGAAATACTGAAACTTGTGTTCTTATAACCCAGGAATCCCTCTCTACTTTATTCTCCCTGTATATCCGTGATGCTGGTTTGACTGAGAACAATGTCGATGCTGGTTGGCTGGGCAGGCAGGGAGTAGCTTTGGCATTGCATTCTTCTGCTGATGTGCTGAGAACAAAAGACCTTCCTGTTGTTATGACATTTTTGATTTCAAGAGCATTGGTAAGATTTGCAATGCCATTCTTTGAAATACAAAGTGTACTGTCCATTGACATGAGATATTCTTAAGAATGGACATGAAAATTTGATTGTACTTCTTTTGTCAACGCTTCTTAATCTGCAGGCAGATCCTAATGCTGATGTTCGGGGGAGAATGATTAATGCTGGCATTATGATTATTGATAAGCACGGAAAAGATAATGTGTCTTTGCTATTTCCTATCTTTGAGAACTACTTAAACAAAAAGGTAGTTCTCCTGTTTTTTAATCTTGTGATGGCAGTGAAAAACCCAGTTAGTTGAGCTTTATTTTTGTGTCTGTCTCCATGCAAAGCCCTTGTAAGCTACTGTCAGTTTAACATATAGAATAATTGGACTTTTTGCAGGCATCGGATGAGGAGACATATGATTTGGTTCGTGAGGGTGTTGTTATTTTCACTGGAGCTTTGGCAAAACATTTGGCAAAGGTGATATTTATTGTATTTTCCTTTCTTCACTCTTTTCCTTTCTGTGAGCCGTATCAACTCTGGAGTTTACAATTTACATGCATCTTCATTTTGTGCTTCTGCAGGATGATCCAAAAGTACACACTGTTATAGAGAAGTTGTTGGATGTCTTGAATACTCCATCAGAAGCTGTTCAGCGGGCAGTTTCAACATGCCTATCACCATTAATGCAATCAAAGCAAGTATGACAACAACTCAAATACTGCTAATGTTTGGATTTTAACCTTTTTTTTATTTGTTTTTTGTGAAATGAAACATATTTCATTAAAAATAATATGAAATCATTCAAATATCAGATACAGCTCTAGTTCGGATGGTAGCCTTAATAACCGTTTACTTGTTTGCTTTTATTTTAGTTTTCTGCTTAGCATGTGACACAGATTTATGTAAATATTGGATAAAATCACTACAGTAGATACCTTGTCCACTAGTCAACAAGTGGCCATTTCAGTAAAATGGACAGCCTTAATGGAGGATTTTGTCCTGTTAGATTAATGTTGCTCTATTTTTTTTGTCACATTTGTTATTCTTGAAGAGACTGTTGATAGAGACTGTACATTCATTATTGAAGAGGAAAGCTAATTTGATTCTTTTCCCTGTACAAGGATGATGGCCAAGCTCTTGTTTCACGGATTTTGGATCAATTGATGAACAGTGATAAGTATGGGGAACGCCGTGGAGCTGCTTTTGGGCTTGCAGGAGTAGTCAAGGGATTTGGTATTTCTTCCTTGAAGAAGTATGGAATTGTGAACATACTACAGGAAGGTCTTGTCGATAGGTTGGTGTTATAAATGTCTTTAGAAGGTTATTATTGAGTATTCCAAAAAAGTTGGATCAGATAACTGCTGGTCATTGAATGAGATCTGGTCACTAAATGAAATAATAGTATAACTGTATCGTTGCAGAACTGATCTTTTGTCCACTGTTTGAGATTATGGTGGATGGTAGGATATAGACCCACAAATATGTTTCTCTCCCATGATATCATGCAAAACGATGTTAGGACTTCAACATAACATGAGTTATTATGTGAGGCCACACTTTTCTCAGCATTTGATGTTTGAGAAGGAATTAAATGACCCCCCTCCTTCTGTGGAGGGTGCTTTTGCCACATTTAAATTAGCATGTCATGTACTATTTATGCATGTAGTTTGTAACCTTAGTGGTTTTAACCTCTGGTTATGTGTTGTTATGTCATGTGGTATTTAGGAGGATATTTGATTCCTTTCTTGTTCTTTGGTTGTGGATTCATTATTCACCTCCTGAAATCAAGTATCTTGGTTGAGTTGGGTCCTTGCTGAAGCCCTACTTTATTTCTGCTCTTTGTGGAGGGGATAAGCCTAAGATTGTGCAAAGGGGCTTATGTTTGGGTGGATTGGTCTGAAAGAAATAAAAAAAAAAAATTTGAGGGAAAAGTTTGGGAGGTAGCGGACTTCTTATGGATCATTTAGTCTCTGGGCTTGGTTTTACTTCAGATTGTTCTGTTTCTTTTTGTTCGGAATATGGATTAGGAAGACACTATTTGGTTTAGTAGTTTTATTCTTTTTGGTTGAATCTATTTCCACTAATCAGAGTCATTCTTCTTTGTTTTGTTTTTTATATTTTATTACAGGAACTCTGCAAAACGTCGGGAAGGGGGTTTGCTTGGATTTGAGTGTCTATGTGAAACACTTGGAAAATTATTTGAACCGTAAGTGAACATTTTTTAGTTGCCAACTAAGTGATCTTTCCTGATGGTTCTTATTATACATCTGACCTCCCTCCCTCCCTCTCTCTCTCTCTCATTTCCTTTTGGTGCAGGTATGTAATACAAATGTTGCCACTACTGTTGGTCTCATTTTCTGATCAAGTTGTTGCAGTGCGTGAAGGTGCTGAGTGTGCTGCTCGTGCAATGATGTCTCACCTTACTGCTCAGGGAGTGAAACTGGTCCTTCCATCTCTTTTGAAGGTATTTATTTGCTGCCCAAACCCTTTTTCTTCATTTGTTTTCCCTCTTTGGTTTTGATGCATGTTAACAATGTTGCTATTTGATTCACCTCTTTATTTGAAAGTTCATGTAAGTTGATCCTATTAATATATAGGTTAAATTTATTGGACAATATCTGATTGCTAACTTTTGTAATGCAGTATTATCATTATAATTTATGGTTTTTTTTCCTGTTTGGTCTGTTGTCAATGCCTCAAACAGTCAAACATATCTTATCTACTATTTGAGAGCTTTACTTCTGTGGATTCCTGGTTCTCTATTCTCAATTTTATTACCATCTATTCTGTCTTCTACAAAGAAGGCAGTTCTTGTTTTTCACAAAATTTATTTTGATGCTCTGGTCCTGCCCAGTTTCAAGTGATGAGTTTTCTGTATGGATATCTTATCTGGGCAGGGTCTTGAAGATAAAGCTTGGCGAACAAAGGAAAGTAGTGTTCAACTGCTTGGTGCTATGGCCTTTTGTGCTCCTCAGCAGCTGTCTCAGTGTCTGCCCAGGATTGTGCCAAAACTGACTGAGGTTTGTCTTTATTTAACATAACTGTCTGTATTACTTTCTCTTGCAAATGAATGTAACTATAGTATATCCTTATCGTCTCATGATTTATTCTTTACCATTTTGTTATAATTGCAGGTTTTAACAGACACCCACCCTAAAGTTCAGTCGGCAGGACAAACAGCCCTTCAACAGGTTTTAAACTGTGCCGTGTTTCATTACCTATATTTCTTTTATAATTGTTGTTCTCAATTTTTTTTTTTCCTTTTGGGCAATTCCTAGGTTGGGAGCGTAATAAAGAATCCTGAGATAGCTTCATTGGTCCCTACTCTTCTTCTGGGTCTGACAGATCCAAATGACTATACAAAATATTCTCTGGATATTCTCTTGGGGGTAAGGATTACAAAACAAATTTTTATTTTATTTTTAGTCTGGTATATGTATTCTATGTATTTAGCTATATATTTTTTTCAGACAACATTCATCAATTCAATTGATGCTCCTTCACTTGCACTCTTGGTGCCAATAGTACATAGAGGGCTAAGAGAGAGGGGTGCAGAGACTAAAAAGAAAGCAGCCCAAATAGTAGGCAATATGTGTTCTCTTGTTACAGAGCCAAATGATATGATTCCGTACATAGGGCTGCTTCTTCCTGAAGTGAAAAAGGTATCAATTTGTAAGAGTGTTAGATTTGAGTTCAGGTTAACAACTATTTTTGCTGATTATTTCTTCTCAACAAAAACAGGTTCTTGTGGATCCAATTCCAGAAGTTAGGTCAGTTGCTGCAAGGGCCCTTGGATCCCTTATAAGGGGAATGGGTGAAGATCATTTCCCAGATCTTGTTCCCTGGTTGATGGATACACTTAAATCAGATAATAGTAATGTTGAGCGATCTGGAGCAGCTCAAGGGCTAAGTGAGGTAACCATTACCTCTGAATATGAAAGTTCTCCTTTCTATCTTTGTGTCCTTAAACTTCTACTGTTATCAATTTTTGGGAACTTGCTGAATAAGACAAGTTTAAGTTGGTCTTAATATGAAAACATCCTTTGTTGGGTGTTGTAGCTAGATTTATTGTTAATTTTCTTTTGAAACAAGATTCATTGTTAATTGGTAAGGGCAAAGGGATAGATTCAATGGTAATATAAAGCTTTGTTGAATAGTCTGTGGTGATAGTTGATACAGTAAATTTGTTTTTTCTTATCATCATATAAATCATGTGATAGATTTGTGGAATTTTGGTTTTCATTATACATAAGTGAATTGATGGGTGGCAATGAAGTATAAAGTGATTACTTTCTTTGACCACACCATTAGGAGGTTTTTTTGATGGCTCAGATGTATTATTTCACCTTTTTGCTTTAATAGGCATACATTTTTGTTAGGAACTATATATCTATTTGGAGGAAATATACTTTTAGAAAAAGATATTATGCGTGGTCAATCTGATGGAAAGTTTAGCCATATTGGTTTTTCCTGCACATGTACTTTGATCCTATGTACTTCTTCGAAAGTTGATTTTGTCTTTTTTTTTTTTTCCCTTGGAATTTCTGGAGAAGTTTTTAATTTGTTTTTTTGTTCTTTTCTTTTCTTCACAATCCGTTGCTCTTAGAGATACACTGGGAGTCTTTGGTTTTCTTAATATATTAGTTTTCTAATATATAATCAATTCAATCCAGGTACTAGCTGCACTTGGGACTGAGTATTTTGAGCATGTACTTCCTGATGTTATCCGAAATTGTTCTCATCAAAAAGCATCTGTGCGTGATGGGCATTTGACCTTATTCAAGGTGAGGACAATATGTTGTAAACTATGATAACCACTGCCTGCATTGTTTTATTTACTGGCTCTGTTTAACACTTTCCTAAACTTTTTGTAGTATTTACCAAGGTCCTTAGGCGTCCAATTCCAGAATTATTTACAGAAGGTGCTGCCTGCTATTATAGATGGTTTGTACACTTTCTAATGTGGATTTCTGGTTTGTAGTCAAGTAGATGGAAGTATTCATCCCTATATAATTCCATTCAAACTCAATGTGCTTTAATACCCGTATAGGTCTTGCTGATGAAAATGAGTCTGTACGTGAAGCAGCACTAGGTGCGGGACATGTTCTGGTTGAGCATTATGCGATAACGTAAGCACTCTTCTGGTTGATCACTGCTGATAACTTGAGAACTCCAGTGGAGTTTGTTTCTACGAGTGGTGGATAGTGAATGTAGTGTATATAGACTTGTTTACATCAGTTTATCCATGGCGAATGAGCTACACAAGGGGACTTGGCCCTCTCCCATCCTCTAAACCCCATAATCTGGGTGGATGTGGATTTCAAAGCTTTTTGTTCCTTTGTATTGAAGGTTATCAGAAGTGGGATTTTTAATTGTTATTTATAGTATCAGAATCTGGAAGGTTCTGCAACTTTGAAAATGCAAGCATTTTGTGAATACGTGAATCAAGAATGTTGTAGGGATTTGGTTCACTCATAATTTACTGAGAAGCCTTTTATGACTTTGTATAGTTACCTACTCTATTTGCTGTCGCCATAACAGTATTCATCTAATAGGTTACGTATTGTTTTCAGGTCATTACCTTTGCTCCTACCTGCTGTTGAAGATGGTATCTTTAATGATAGTTGGTGAATTCGTCAAAGCTCTGTGGAATTATTGGGGGATCTGTTATTTAAGGTAATTTCATTTCAGCCTCTTTCAGTTTCCCATTCTTGTGATAGGTTGTAATTAATCATGTTATGTATCTAGGTCGCGGGTACTTCTGGAAAAGCTTTACTGGAGGGTGGCAGTGATGATGAAGGTGCAAGTACTGAAGCACAGGGGCGGGCTATCATTGAGGTTCTTGGAAGGGATAAGCGTAATGAAATTCTTGCTGCATTGTACATGGTTCGAACTGATGTCAGCTTAACAGTTCGTCAGGTAATGAGAGTAATTTGTTTCAGGATTTTGTTCTACCGTCTTATTTTGAGTTTATATCAGACATCTAAATCATTTTATCCTGTTTCATTTCAGGCTGCGTTGCATGTATGGAAAACTATAGTGGCGAATACCCCAAAGACTCTAAAGGAAATAATGCCAGTTTTAATGAATACTCTAATTGCCTCTCTTGCATCATCATCCTCTGAAAGGCGGCAGGTTGCTGCACGTGCACTGGGTGAGCTTGTCAGGAAGCTTGGTGAGAGAGTGCTGCCATTGATCATCCCTATTTTATCCCAAGGGTTGAAAGACTCTGACACCAGTAGACGACAAGTGAGAAAACTATTCTGTTTTTCCTGTTTTTAGGTTTAGATTCTCTCACTGCTTGGTTTTTGAAAAAACAGTTGAGTATATAGTTATCACCTTGATCATTCAGAGTAAACCTGAATGACAGTTATGTTGACAGATTTCTAATAATCTTTCGACTCACAGGGTGTATGCATTGGCCTGAGTGAAGTAATGGCAAGTGCCGCTAAAAGTCATTTGTTGAGTTTCATGGATGAGCTAATTCCAACCATTCGAACTGCTCTTTCAGATAGGTATTGGTTTTCTTTATTTTATTTTATTTTGAATAATTGTCTCGAGCTTGTTCCTTTGGTAAATCTTACAAGTAATATATTTATTTGCTAACAGCATGCCCGAAGTTCGTGAGTCTGCTGGAATAGCATTCAGCACTCTGTACAAGGTACTTCTTATTGTTTATCGTTACATATGAATTATTTTTAAAATGTCGTTGATTGATACAGTTAGTAATATTATCATGTCACAATGTAGAATGCTGGAATGCAAGCGATTGATGAAATTGTTCCTAGTCTTTTGCATGCGTTGGAGGATGCTCGAACTTCTGATACTGCACTTGATGGTCTCAAACAAATCTTAAGGTGAAAAACCCGTTTTCTACATTTACATGTCTCTTGCTTGCTTGTTGTACCACATGTATGTTTTGTATTTTAGTTCTAATTTGCCCCATTTTCTCGTTCAGTGTCAGGATTTCTGCGGTTTTGCCCCACATTTTGCCCAAGCTGGTCCAGCTCCCACTGACGTATGTTATATTTTCTCAAGTTAATGTTAAATGCCTTTTTCGTCCCCTCATATTTACTGATTGTTTTACATATTCAGTGCACTTAATGCACATGCTCTCGGAGCTGTAGCTGAGGTTGCCGGGCCTGGTCTTAACTCTCATCTTGGTACTGTTCTTCCTGCCTTACTTACTGCAATGGGTGAGGATGCAAAGGTATGCCATTAGGATGCCCAAGCCAAGTAAAATCTTCTTTGCTTACTTCCAAAAACAACTTTTTATTTATTTATTTTTTTTATTTTTTTTTACCTCTTGGATTAGTGTATATGCCTCACGTTGTCTATACACAATAAGTGGCTAGAATGCTAGATGTTACTAAGATCTGATTGTCCACTTGGAAATGTTAGGATGTTCAAACATTGGCAAAGGAGGCTGCTGAAACTGTGGTCTTAGTTATAGATGAGGAAGGTGTTGAATTTCTTACATCTGAGCTCCTTAGAGCTGTCAGCGAAAGTCAGGTATGTAGTTGAAAAATTGTCATTTCAATTAAGTCTCTCCCTCCCTCCCGGGCTGCTGTATCTCACCCTTCGTTGCTGTTTTTCATGGTTTCAGGCTTCAATCAGAAGAAGTGCCGCTTATCTTATCGGCTATTTCTTCAAAAACAGTAAATTATATTTGGTTGATGAAGCACCAAACATGATATCTACCTTGATTGTCTTGCTCAGCGATTCTGATTCTGCTACTGTGGCAGTATGTGCTGTTCATATTTCAAGTTCTGTTGTTATATCGTATACAGAACATTTTATATAAGATTCTGTTGTACAGGTTTCATGGGAAGCATTGTCAAGGGTTGTAAGTTCAGTCCCCAAGGAGGTACTTCCTTCATATATTAAGTTAGTACGAGATGCTGTGTCGACTTCCAGAGATAAGGAGCGTAGGAAAAAGAAGGTGGGGAAGCAGTTAGATTGCTGAATATCATTGATGCTTTAGTTTATCTCATATATGGGTTGTATCCTAGAAACTATTATTGAAACGTGTTAATCTGATCGTGTATGTTTTGTACCTTGAAGGGAGGACCTATTGTCATACCCGGACTTTGTTTACCAAAATCACTTCAACCATTGCTTCCAATATTTCTCCAGGTATGCTAGCTAACTTTCCCCTAGGATACACTAACAATCTGCAATATCTGTCTTCTTTTTGGTTTTAGTGCTTCCGCTAGTTACAAGTTATATTACATGATGTCACATGTTTAAGCTGCTCTTTTTCTGCATGTTGATTTGATTTATTACTTTGCCTATTTGCTTTTCTGGAACTAATATTTGGTCTATGTCTCTACCTTTAGGGTTTAATAAGTGGATCTGCTGAACTGAGAGAGCAAGCGGCACTGGGTCTTGGTGAACTGATTGAAGTGACTAGTGAAAAGGCACTCAAAGAGTTTGTTATTCCAATTACTGGGTATGTCTGATTTTTTTGTAACCTAAATTTGATGAATTTTACTTTGACCCTATAAAAGATTTTGTAAAGTGAAAAAGGTGGTTTGCTTATGACTTATGACCCTATTTCTGCTCTTTTGAGATCATTATACTGTGCAATTCAAACTCTTGATTATTGCATTACGAGCTAGTAGTTTGGTGATCCAATTACTGTCCAGATAACTTAGCTTTTTATTTCTAATTTATATTATTTTCTAAGTCAAGCTTGTGCTCAAATTCAACCATCTGACTATTTTTTTTTAACATGACTGTAGGCCTCTTATCCGGATAATAGGTGACCGGTTCCCTTGGCAGGTGAAGAGTGCTATTTTATCTACCTTGACAATCATAATCAGAAAAGGTGGGATGGCTTTGAAACCATTTCTTCCGCAACTTCAAACAACATTTGTCAAGTGTCTACAAGATAACACAAGGTTAGGTTTGGCCTTTCATAGTCATTTTAGCATGTATGCTTTTAGGCTCATCTGGCTAACTAGATGTTCTGTTACCTGCAGAGTTGTTCGCTCAAGTGCTGCGCTTGCGCTCGGAAAGCTTAGTGCTTTAAGTACCAGGGTGGATCCTCTAGTTGGAGACCTCCTGTCCAGTTTGCAGGTGATTGTTAGTTAGGATCTTTGATGCACCTATATTCCAGAACCTGACTGTATTATTGATCATGATTTCTCTGTTCAGGCTTTTGATGCTGGGGTTAGGGAGGCAAGTTTGTCTGCTTTAGAAGGTGTCTTAAAGCATGCTGGGAAGAGCGTGAGCACTGCTGTTAGAACTCGTGTCTACTTACAGCTTAAGGATATGATTCATCATGATGATGACGAGGTTCGAATATCTGCTGCAAGCATTTTGGGTATCATGTCCCAGGTATGCGGTGAATAACCAAGGAACTGTCCAATATCTCTTTCATATTCTGTTAAACTCTGCGCTTTGGATGTGTGTTTAACTCTTTCTTAATCATGATGTTCACAATTGTGTATCGTCAACACATGGTTTAAAAGGAAAGTGTGATACATATAAATTCTGCTCCGTTAGACATCTTGAAAGTCTTACACATAAAATCTGATGAGGCACCATAAGCCTGCAAGTTCAACATTACCACTCATGAACTTGTGGTATATCTGCAACTACTTGAATAATAATTAACCACAATGGTAGATTCATGAACTTGCATTCAGCATTCAGTACAAGTTAATAAGGGTATTCATCCTATGCTGGATTACAGCTTGTAATCATTCTCCTGAGATGACTGTGATGTCTTATTTTTATTCTGGTAAAAGGAAAAGGAAATTTTGGAAGTGTGAAATTTGATTAGATAAGTTGAATCATTGTATCGAATAAGATATGGTTGACCACTACATCATGAGATTTGTCACCTATGTAAATTGATTTTGTGAATACAAATGACTCACTGGCCTTGCCTCATTGGTTCATTATTATCTGCTTAATTCTAATTTGGTTCTGTGTTGTTCCCTCTTGTTAACTTTCTACTGATAATTGCAGTACATTGAAGATACCCAGCTGACCGAGCTGCTTCAGGAACTGTCAAGTTTTCCATTGTCACTTGGCTGGTCTGCTCGGCATGGTTATGCACTTACAATTTCATCCATGCTCAGGCACATCCCCTCCACCGTCTATGCTTCTACTGTGTTTCCGTCCATCCTGGACCAGCTTAAAGCGGCCTTGAAAGATGAGAAGGTAGTTTAATCGAGCATTTGCTTTCTTTCTTTAATCTTATTATGCTTTGCAAAATACTAACAAACTTTCCTTGAGACAGTTCCCGCTTCGTGAAACTTCAACCAAGGCATTTGGGAGACTTCTCGTTTATAAAGTCCGAAATGATCCTTCGAATACCTCAGTACAGTTAGAAATTATATCATCTTTAGTCTCAGCATTGCATGATGATTCCAGTGAAGTTAGAAGAAAGGCGTTATCTGCTCTAAAGGCAGTTTCGAAGGTATTTGCTTTTGAGTTTGGAAACTATGGACTTCTGTATTCTACATATTATTAGGTTATTGATGTTAATTTGCCTTGCAGGAAAGTTCTTCACCTATTGCAGCCCATATGAACATTATTGGACCTGCACTGGCTGAATGTTTGAAGGATGGAAGTTCACCCGTGAGACTTGCAGCCGAAAGATGTGCTCTGCATGCCTTCCAATTGGCGAAGGGTACTTTTCTGCTTGATTTGATCATATACCGCAAAGACTTGTAAACTTTTCCAGTGATCCAGTTTTTAAAGTAACGAGATGCAGATGTGACAGGGCTTCTTTTCATGTTTTGCAGGTCCTGATAATGTTCAAGCTGCACAGAAGTTCATCACAGGCTTAGATGCTAGACGGATATCAATGCTTTCAGAACATAGGTATATCTCGGTACTCTGGTGACATATTTCTCTTAACTTTGTGGTTTGTTTACGGTTATTTGTTCCAGGAGACATTTTTTTTTTCTTTCACTGGCTTCACCTGTTTGTTGCATCTCAAATGCAGTGATGATAGTGAAGGGGAGGATGACTCGGCAAGTGGCTGAAATGAGTTGCTTTGTGACATTGATTTTTGTCCTCTCAAGAGTGGAACTATAGAAAATACGGAGACAAATGCGGTTATACAGAGGTAATACAGTCCTGGATACCCAATTTTTCTCACTTGGGTGTTATAAATTTTATGTAATGGTCAGTTGGATAACATCTTGGGGCATGTATAGAATGAAGGCGCGGTGATGCCAATCCTATTTTTGTAATCTACAATTCTACATTATGTTTCATATATGTTCAAAGTGTAATGATCACTCTGATTTTAATTCCATCGTAGGTTCCATTTTTGAAAAATCTTTCAAGAGAGATTTATTTCGAGTGTAGGTTATGTTCTACTTCAGTCAAAACTGCATCTTAAACCACCAAGTTTATTCCGCCCTCGAGTATTAAAAACGTTAGCATTCAGAGTTACAATCCAACTTATCGCATCTTGCACGGTGAGTTGATCACTCCCTCCCCCTTTTTTGTTGCTTCCCGAGTACTCGGTCTGGGATATGGAGCGGCAGATAGGGATATTGGTGAGGTCTTATTGTTGTGTAGATCAGATCTTTGCAGTTGTGACCAGTCTACTTATAACTACTGAGAAAGAATGTCGTTGATGAAGAGAACGCTGGGACACCATGAGACCTGAGTCACCTGACTATGGTGGTAGTTTATGGTGGATTGTTTACGACACTTTTGCCTCATGTGCTACTGCTCCATGCATTGCCCAACACTGACTCTAGCCGGGATATCTACTACTATGAAGCTAGGGGTTTAAAAATTCATCAAATTATGTTCTACTTAAATAATTTTTATTGTGTTTAGTTGAAACAATTAAAATAAAAATAATGTTGAAAGTTGATGTGGGAAGTTGAGATTTATAACCGCAATAAGAAACTTCTCACTACACTACATATTAACTTCACAAAAAGAGAAAACAGTTACAAATAAGAAAGAAAGAAAATATATATTCATGTGTATAAAGACGAGTAGTACTAAATAGGACCCAAAATGACCTAAGTTTTCATGTTTAGGAATAATGATAACGGTTTGTTTCGCCATCTTTGGGTTTCTTTCTTTCTTTTTAGGCTTCTCATCTTTTTGGTATGATTTGGTACTTCCATTGAGGAAGGAGACACAAAAAGGAAGCAAACGTCCTACTTATTTCATAGTTGGTGTTCTCTTGCTTAGCTACAGGGATTCGATCGCCACCTACAGTCATGTTATATCTTACCTTAGCCGTCAAATTAAATGACCTACTGATTGCTAGCCACACCAAATAGTGAGAGAGGAGGGTTTCATTTTGGTAATATAATCAGAGTTAGACGGTTAGGTGACACAAACAATAGAAAACCATATCCATTCATGCCTTCTTGCCTTGGAAGCAATAACAATGAGCAAAGACTATACTGCCCTTCGACGGAGAAAGGGTTCTGGAATTGTGACATGGGTGGCCAAGCCACCACAGTAGAGTACACAGATACCAAATCCATGTACAGGCTATTAATTTAGAGGTAGCTAGCACAATTTATCATGAAGGATATTGGACCCTCTGCAACACTGTGAGGTCATTGTCCAATTTAATCATTTTGGTGTTAACAACAAGGAGTATGAATTTACACTTGGGAATTTATCGTTGCTCAGCATAAATGATTGAGAGTTGAGCAGGATCTTGACTTTCATGGGGTATTCATGTTGTACTGTTATGCTATCAAGCTCTAAAATGAAAGCATAATGTATGGAATTAAGTTCGGCGCTTCAACTCTTCAATGATCTTTAGGTAAATAACTGATAACCAAAGCCAATGTTCTCAAAGGTGAATGCGTGAGGCAAAACATTTGCGGTTGTCTCGGTAATGAGATAGCACTTAGCAAAGTGATATATTTCTTGCATAACTGTAATGAGATCGATCGGAAATTGGTAGGTATGATTCAAAATAGTATTGTAAGTAATTAACCTGATGTTCATCATTTCATATCTGGTTTGCACATTTGTATGTATAAACCTAATTCCTCACACTGAAATTGACCATATAATTACTACTGGGTACTCTGCCATATCTATATCACTGTATGGTTATAAATTAGCATACAAGAATAGCTAGGGTCGTCTTATCTTCATCATACTCGTTTCTCAGATTTCTCCAAGCCCCTAGGCAAATTCAATTGAATTTCAAACTCATTGGACCGAAAATGGACCACTCAGTTTGTGCCCCCAGAGGGCAGAGCCTCCCCGAGCCAGTAGGACTATAAATACAAATCAAATGAGAAAATATTTTTACCTTATATATATGTAATAACGAGAGAGAGGGTATTTGTGTGATTTAAGTTAGTGAGGTTGGAGAGGTTGAGTCAAATCCCAGACTGGTCGAGCTGAGAAGGCTGACAACCAAATTTTTTCTGAGCTTAGCAAGGAGAAGCATTTTGATCGAGATTCGAGAATAGAAGCTTACACCCATTTATTAGTTCAAAAAGATTTATTCATTTCATATTCTTGATCATCTGTTATTTTATTACCTGGGACATTTATGAATCTGTCATTTTTATTCAAAAATGTAAAGCACATGGAGAAGGGTGCAGTTCTAGCACAGATCAAGGAACTTGCTTGCGACCCAATGCTTTCGCAGTTGAAAAAAAATAAAGAAAAATCCAAACAAAGCATACGTTTCAAATATATGTGCTTCCTTACTTGGGTTTCATCACCTCAAAGTCCAAACCCTAGGCACTCACACGATGATCGCTATGTTATAACAACTATATATCTTGGATAAAGATATGAGCACAATGATCAGTTTAGACCCTGTATGGCTGTATTCCTATTTAGTTAGTGTTAAGAATACTTGATTAAGGGAAGGAAACAAAATCCTAAAAGAGTTGAGACTTCAAGATGTATCAATTTTCTTACCCTCTGTGCTTGTTTTCATGTAGTATTTATCCTTGAGAATGACACAAAAACTTGTTGTTTAATTTTCATGTAGCATATTTCCATCTTATAATATATATATAGTATGGGAATGCATAATTTTAGGTCCTGGCATGGGTAGCCGGATTAGTATGTAGGAAGATTAAGCAAAGAATCCTTAAACACACCGTAACAAGAAACACAAACCAATTACATTGTGTATCTACTGATTAGCATTATTATTAGTATCACTTTCCTTCTTTCACCAAATTGATTTTTCATGAATATATTCTCAACCCACACAAATTCATTCTAAAGTTACAATTGTAGATCTCGAATAGTATGCGAAAAGCCACAAAGTCTAGTATTGTTCAAGTCATTCTCAAGTCTCTGATCAGGAACCAAACAAATCGATCTTATATAGAAGAGAATACAAGTATATATAATTATATATATATATAACGTATAAATTTTTCTTATTCCGATGAACTGTAACGTATACAAGTTGACTGTAACAGTGTAACCAATCATATTCACTAATTCACACTCTGATTGACCTCCAAGATTTAGAAAATGAAAGGGTGACGTGGAAGAAAGCTACTTGTGGAGGGTTATAAAAAGTAAAACACAGACATGGAGACGAGACTGGGAAGGGAAGCAAAGCCATGGAAGTTAGAGTAGAAGAAGTAGAACAAGTTAGAAGGTGTCGTGTGCGGTTTCAACAAGAGAGAAAATATTAAAGGCGAAGTGTCTGGTGGCAGATACACATTGAATTGGAGCAATAAAAGAGAGAGAGAGAGAGAGAGAGAGAGAGCTGTTTCAGTTGGCCGGGGGTATAATTAGGTCTGCCTTTTTAATTTTCCGGCCTGGTTTTCATTCTTTTTATATATTTCCTTATATTCATTTCTAGCCTGGCCTTAAATTTCTTTGCCTCAACTTGTGCAATTCACAAAAACCTAAAACCAATATTTAAACAAAAAAAAGGGCATCAGTGATTGCTTGCGGTTCATATATGAAACCAATGTAGAGCTAGCAATGATGATCTTGATGCTGAAGGGTCTGAGAAACTAGGAGGGCCTTTGCTCTTCTTCTTCTTCTGCTTAATTATCCTTCACCCACCTCCTCTTCCTCACCATTAAGAAGGAGAGAGAGAGAGAGACAGTAGAATTACAAGGGTCCCCTCTCTTTGTTCTTAGCAATATAAGTCATTTTCCTTGTCTTTTCTGGGTCTGTGTTTGGTTGTTTGGTGCAAGTAATATCCAAGCAAAACAGTCAGATTTGCTTCCGCTCTTTGTAATATAGTCATGCTCTGGTAGCTCCTTTCTCTCTTTCCTTGATTTTGCTTCTCTCTGGCACTGAATGTGATGAAAATGGATAGTCTCGTTCTACTTTTAGGCTTCCTTCTTCTCACTCTCTTCTCCCAAAGATTTTCGCTTCCGGTGGTGGTGGCCTTGGACCTGAAAAATACCACAAGGTACAGTAAGCAAGTCAGCACCTTGAGACTTGAGAGAATTGAGAAGCACTTAAACAAGATCAACAAGCCTCCTGTGATGACTATACAGGTATGCATTATTTTTCATGAAGTTTGATATTGAATTACTGATTACAGTTGAATCCTCGTTCTGAAATTATTAACCATGATTTTATTTTCTGTTTGATCTGTGCAGAGCCCAGATGGAGATATTATTGATTGTGTTCATAAAAGAAAGCAGCCAGCTCTGGATCACCCTCTCTTAAAAAACCACAAGATCCAGGTGAGCTTAAAGCTTAACTTAAAAGATACCCTTTCTCTTTCTCCTCTCCAAACCATTTATTAGATGTTGTTGGCTTCAATCCTTTCTAACATTTGGAACTCCATCATAAATGTTAGTTTAGTTTGGTGACGAGGGCTTCGAGCTTCTGTGTTAATATTTATGTACGTTTCATAAAAACAGAAAGTGGCACCAGAAAGGCCAAAAGTGATGAAGACGATGAAGCCATCTTCATCATCTTCTCAGAGTGAGAATGATACAGTGAAAGCCAAGACCGGCGGGATTGCATGGGGGCACCAAATGTGGCATACAAACGGGACGAGGTGTCCGAGAGGGACGGTTCCGATACGGCGGACTACAGTGAGTGATGTTCTCAGAGCCAAGTCTTTGTTTGACTATGGCAAGAAAAGTCAACGAAGCACCAATGTTAATGTGAATAGGCAAGCTGATGCACCCGATGTGGCCAGTGGGAATGGCCATGAGGTATGTGATTATGTATCATCACCATTCTATGCACCATGCTATGCATATATGTATGTGTCTGTATCATCTTCATCACCATCATTTATTTCCAAGTACATCATCATCTCCCAACTAAAACTCTAGAAGACATTGGAATGGGTGGAACTTGGAAGAAGAACATTAAATAGATTTGATTATTCATTGAAAACATGGTCCTTTCACTGTTTTTTATTTTTATTTTTATTTTTTTTATCAAGTACGTTTCACATTTTATTTAGTTGATGAATTAATCAAATTACAATTAGATATGAATTACTATAATATAAGAAAAACGCTGGGTTCACAAAATTTACTTCAGGTAGTTTTTAACTTTCCAAATGCATGATCTTTTAACTTTGGTTTTTTTGTTTTTTGTTCCTGCAAATATGCAGCATGCGATTGCTTACACCGGATCATCGAATGAAGTGTATGGTGCAAAAGCTACGATCAACGTTTGGACACCAGCAATCGAACAAATGAACGAGTTCAGTCTTTCGCAAATCTGGGTTCTGTCGGGATCATTCGATGGTACAGATCTCAACAGCATAGAAGCTGGATGGCAGGTACATTATTATCTAAATTAATTTGGTACATATATAGTATGTGTTCAGGAATGTGTTGTAAATAGATGAAACATATGGGGATATAATGGAAGTGATTAGTAACACACAAATTACAGTTACCAAACTAAATTATGAATTAAAGTTTGAATCTGCAGTAAGATGGAATTGTGATACTATTTTCTTCAAAATATTGTTTTCGTTCTGAAGCCTTGATTATTCCACTAGTCAGGTCAGTCCGGAGATCTATGGTGACAGCAGGCCTAGATTGTTCACCTATTGGACGGTCAGATTTCTCTTCTCTCTGATTTTATTTTTCCTATTCGTTGTCTTTATATACTGAGGTACCATGATTAAGTTAATGAGTTGAAATCAAAGATTCTACATAGGGTTTTAATTAACTAAATCCCAGTTCCTGTTTTAAGTTTATTTGTCTGCACCCCTTAATGATGTCTTACACTGTTACACAATATATTGTAGCTAGATGATCTACACAGAAAACTATGTACATCAGTACATGCAGTGGTCGTATGGTACTGATCATAGAAGTCTCTATTTAGGACATCCTTGGAAATGAAGAAATTGCTTGCTTTCGATTAACCCTAGAGGCTAAAAGCTACATTTAGAGCATGGGCTTCAGATATATGTTTAGGCATGGTTTTTTTGTCAACAATGAAGATATTATAGCTCTCATTAGGCATACATTATGGGCAATGAGAGACTGATTCATTAGTTCATGTATGTACAGACTGATTCATATCAGGCAACTGGATGCTACAACCTTCTGTGTTCTGGATTTGTGCAAACAAATAGTAGAATAGCCATCGGAGCTTCCATCTCCCCGGTCTCATCGTATGCAAGCGACCAATTCGACGTTACTATCCTCATATGGAAGGTGCATACTCAATTCAACTTGTTGAACAGTCCAAGTGCTCATGTTAGATCAGACTATTTCCTTCATTGAACTAAATAAATTCAAATTAGACTAATTTCAAAGTTACTATGTTAATTTCTGCTTATATAGGATCCAAAGCTCGGAAATTGGTGGATGGGATATGGAGAGAATAATCTAGTAGGGTACTGGCCAGCAGAGCTATTCACACACTTAGCAGACAGAGCAACAATGGTGGAATGGGGTGGTGAGGTGGTCAATACAAGGTCCACCGGTGAGCATACCTCCACCCAAATGGGTTCGGGTCATTTTGCAGAAGACGGATTTGGGAAAGCAAGCTATTTCCGAAACCTAGAGATTGTAGACTCAGACAACAGCCTCAGTTCTGTGCGAGAAGTCTCAATCTTAGCTGAGAACACCAATTGTTACAACATCAAGAGCTCCTATAACAGCGATTGGGGAACTTACTTCTACTATGGCGGGCCTGGAAGAAATCCAAAATGCCAATGAAATTCATCAGAATTGATCGATCGGTATCCAAGTTCACTTTGAAATTATTCCTATATATTAATGTCTAATTCTTTAACTGTGTAATTATAGAAATATGCTATTTCCAATCTTGTTTCTGCTGTTTCCAAATTTTTGTTTCTGCAAGCAAGCTCAAGCTAGCTAGTAATGTGTATGAATGACGTACAGTTGCACAAACAGGCATGGAAATAGCAATGTCACTTTAGATTAATGGAGTTTTCATGTATGAAACTATGAACTGTGTTAACTGTCATGTAGCTTTTATATGTGGTTTAGCATCTCGTAATCTCAAAAGAATGTTCTCCCAAAAGAAATTTGTCTGTCTTCTTATATTGAATTGAACTTTAGTAGTACTTCTAATGTGCATTGAGATTATCAGAATCAGCAATCCTCTAAGAAAAAGAAACGAGCTAGCTTTCTAGCTAGTGACATATATCAATCCTGAACTTCAACAATAAACTTTCAAGCAACGAGTGTTGGTCTACGGCATACATGATAAACTCACTTTCTTGATGACAAAGAGTGTTGGTCTTTTGTTTTTTTTTTCTTTCTTCTCTTTGTTTTCACGTACCTCTAAACCCTATATCCTAAACCGAAACGATCGACTAATTCGTCATCTTGGTGAAAGCTTCCTTCATCATCATCAGTGGGCATCTCATACCTGCAGACAGGACAATAGTGACTCTGTCTCAACCATTTTCATGGTGAGCATGATGTTCATGGTGTTCTTGGCACGGACGGAGCCAGCGCAGAGCATGGCGAAACCGAGCTGCATGGCGAAGACGAGGTAGGCGGAGAAGAGAAGATATGTGTTGTCTATGGCGTAGGTGGTTTCGGTGAACCTGGAGGAGATGGAGGTGAAGCGGGAGCAGAGGAAGTCGGCGAGGAGGGTGGTGTTGAGGTTGGCGGAGCCAAGGAGGGAGGTTAGGTCGGAGGCGGAGCAGATGAGAGAGGTCGCCATTTTTGTGTGTAATGTGTGTGTGTGTGTGTGTGTGTGAAGTGTAGAACAGATTGAGTTGTTTTTATAAAGGGAAGGGAGTGGTGGTAAGTGAAGATGCAGTGATATAAGCAAGTGTGTGTGATTGGGGAATCAAGCTAAAAATTATATGAGAAGAGAATCCAAATGAAATGAAAATGACCAAGGAGAGAAAACAAATCAAAGAAATTCTAGTAGGCATAAAAAAGAAGAGAAAATAGGAGTATGCGTTACTGGAATAATAATAGAGTTGTGCCATAAATATGAACTTTTTTCTACTGTGTTGACATATCAGGTTCTACTTAATTGTTGATTCTTAAAGATGCATTACACAACAAGATAATATTTTTAATTCAGAAGCAAAGTTTAAAATGAGAATTATATGCGACTATCCAATTCCTTTCTCTCTTCATAGTCTGATAAAATAAGTATAAGGTTACTTGGTTCGGTCCTTTGGCTTATCCTTTTTAGTTCTTCGTGGATCTAGAGGTTTTTCGTCCAATTAGCCTCTATGATAATTGATGATTGATGACCTTTTCTATTTAGTTATGAGTTTTACTTTGTTTTACACCAACTGAGGTCATAGGCAACGAGTATTACCTCTTATAAGAATTTGATTGGTTTAAACTATCATGCCCTCAAACGTGTGACGAACTTTCAAACCTAACACGTGGACAACATTTTGGGTGACGTGAAGTTCGTGTGACTATTGGACTTCACACGTGGATGTGTGTAACCCTCTCTGATACCATGATAAAGTAGTCTGAAGATCACATTCAAAACCAATTGACAATAGATGGAGTGATTCAAACCCTTATTAATCCACATGTAATGTCTCATATTTCTGATGTGAGATTGATATCTCAACAAAATAATGTAGACAAGGTCCTATATTCCCATATATTCTTATATATATCAATCTAATTAATGTAGGCTTCTGGTCACATAGTTTACGCGCTGGTAAACCCGGCCCGCATGTGATGTGTACATGAATTAGTCAAATGAATTTATTTCTCAAAACAAGTATAATCAATGGTGGAGCCAAGATTTATACCTTACGGGGTCCGGACATAAAAGATAAAACGTGAGAGTATAGAGGATATATATAACTCTTATTGATGGTTTTATATTTTTTTTTTTTCTTTTTTTAAAGAGGATCAATAGTGGTTCCACACTTACCCTCCAGGAGACTCGAACCCGCGACCTAACGGATGCAGGTGAAGCAGCTTACCACTGAGCTATGCTTCTTGTCACACTATTGATGGTTTTATATATAATGTACTTTAGCATGTATTACATACCTTTAACATGTCCTATTGATTTTCTAAAAGATAAAACAATTAAATAGACTAAATATCAATGATAATATTTATAAATGAAACCCGAGTTGGTACCCTATCGACTCTAAGAAGGAGGTAATACAATTTAGTTTACAGGGAAGCTGCCAATTTCGATCGAAACATGTCATTGTTGTACATATATAATTGCTTAGTTTAGCAGCACAGTAGATATTCTTTTACATGGTGCTGTATAGATCAATGCTGTAGGAGATCATTCATCTATGCATCAATCACTTTAATCAGTTAATCTCATGTTTATATTGTAGCCTAGCTAATCAGCTGTTGAGAGACCAGAGGAAGGGTGGATATATTAGTTAAAAAAAGTTTCAACATTCGGAACTCTGGGAAATGAAGGGCAATTTGAACATGTTGCATCCTTACAGTAGTGGAGTAAAATATCCCACTATCTAACACCATGAAACCGCCTCTGAAAAAAGCTTGTTCTCTCTTCGTTGTGTTAAATCGATACCGGAACAAGGCAACACTCTCTACTGCTTTGCGCCTGGACTGACCGAACCTGATTACCTTGATTACAAACCTCAGAAGAACCTTTCTCATGATCACAACCCTTGATCAAGGGGAGTGGCTTGAGACATCATACAATGCCTCTACTGACCCCTAGTTGTGGAGAGACACAGGTAAATCAATTTAAAAAGGAAGCTGCCAATTTCTATCAAACATGTCATTGTTGTACATATAATTGCTTAGTTTTGGTAGATATTCTTGTACATGGTACTGTACAGACTAATACTGTAGATTCATATATTACAGTTTCCCGAGTTGGTTCAGTATACTCTTGAAAGACATGATAGAGTTGTATTGGTATTGAGCTTATACCCTGCTTGAGATCACTATTGAGCAATATATTCTGTCCGATGATTTCCCGATGTACATGGATTGACTCTTGCATATACAGGAAACAGAGAAAAGGCAAAAGTTAGGGCAAACAAAACTAGAAGCTCATTTTTCTTTTGATGACTTTAGTTGCCTTCCAAGTAAGATAAGTCCGAAGGTAGTAAAACCATACAATACGGCTGAGGAATAGCATGCTGCAAGTAGAGCTCCCCTTAAGGACTGCGTTCAGAGTTGTCATACTTTAGTAGCAGTACGCAGTTAAAATGGGAAAGGAATACTACAAGTACTTTTAAAGCACCTTAGCCAGCAGCAAAGCATTGTCATTTGCGTACTGCAATGAGTTCTCTGGGATATTTTGGACACCTTGAGCAAGTTGCCATGAAAGAATCCTAATTTCAGATAGAAAAAGAGCAGAAATCTGTCACACTTGCACCTCATATATAGTTACAATAGAAACTAGAAAACATAGCTTATCATAGGTATACCCGAAAGCAAAGCTGATGATAGCCCCAATGGTAGCTTTTTCTGATGTAAGCTCAAGCTGAAGATCTCCAAACTGCAGTAGGAAACGACAATATCACTTCATGTATACCGCATCTATAGTGCAACTGAAACAACCGCCATATGAGCACAGAAAAAAAAAAAACAATCCTCTCTTTCCAACAAGTGAAGTGTGTTGTTTACCTTCAGCATCCTGCTTTCATTCTTTGGTTCTTCATCGGTCATAGCGGATGTTGGAGTTGCAGATAGAAGCTTTCCAGCCGCAGTCATTGTTTTTGCAATCTACAGTGATTAATAGAGTCCAAGAGATTCATGAGACTTGATCATATACATAAAATTCTGAAATATAACTAAAGGAAAAGTACTTGGATCCCTAATCACATAGATCTGTCCAAAAGCACCTACTTAATTTAAAGAATTCTAACACACCTTTTGCAGTTCACCTTGACCATACAGTCCCATAGACTGGAACCTTCTTCCAGCAGAAACCAAACGCTTCCCAAGTGCTATAACAAATAACAAAATAGATACAGGCTTTGAATCAATCTCTGAAGATCATATATCTAAGCATCAAGAGTACATGAGTCTATTATTGCCTGATTTGGCATTGTCTGTCAAAGATACTTCCAAGTCAGGGATCTTGCTAGCTAAACTATGCGAAGTTGATGTGTCAGCTACTTCCCATGCACGAGATAGATTTAACAATGTCTCTCCCAGTTCTTGACCACACTGTAAAAGAGGATTAAAGAACCATAATCGTTTAATTAGAAATCTAAACAAGAGACCAAGGATAAGGATAAAGTAATAACATATTGGTGAATAGCAGCTCTTTGAACCATATGGTGAAAAATATTGATTATCTTAAGTTGCATTATTCAGGAAATTTTAGGATGAACAGCAGCTCTTTGTACCAGATGGTGAAAAATATTGATCGTCTTAAGTTGCAACATCTAAAGGGGTGTCTGAGCAATAAATCCAGCCAGAATGGGTTAGACGTATGAATGCAGAATAGGATGATTGACAAGACATTGGCTTAACTTTCCATGGATAAATCAGTCAGCAATATGGCTGAACAATCTGTAACAGTATCTACCAATTCTTGATGTTTTCTAATCTTCAGGTATGCTTGCAGGAAATACAACTAAAGGGATCTTAAGAAGCACTAAACAAAAAATGGCCATACTTTACATCTTAGGCTATTACATACAGTAATAACATGGAAGAATATAAGCTTCTAGGGTCATCAAACCAGTCCTTCAAGCCTACAAACATACCATTCTCGCTTTTATATACCTTTAAAGATAACAAATTTAGACGGAGAATTGATTCAACAAAGCAGTAGAATCTTGAAAATTTGGGGAAATTTTAGGGGACCAACAGTGAAGTTTATCGATCCATATTTATCAACCACGTTCAAATTGTTTCACAGTTCACACCAAATTGAAACCATACAAATTCCAAAACGCAGAGCAACAACAATAAAAAGAACATACATAACTGACCTCATCAATGATCTTTCCATTTGAAAGGTCAAAAGCAGCATCGTTCAGCTTCACACAAACCCACAAACAAAAATTCAAACACTTTCTCAGCTCAACATATTCACATCTTTACAAAGTAAACACAAATGGGTTCGTCACAAAAGTCATCAAATTGCAACTTACATCGAGACGAAGATCATTGGGCAGCTTCGCAAAGTAGTCCGGAGGGAGATCAAAGCTGTCCTGCAAACACAACCCACAAAAGATAACTCGATCAAACAATCAGAAAATAAATATTCGAAATCAAAACCAAGCAAATAATGCGAACAAGTTAATGGGCATTGAGAGATTGATTGGGAGATGGGATGATTACAGCGAGGTCTTGGAGGACGGTTCGGGTTTCGGGTTGCAAAGATTTGGGGGAGTCGGATTCGGCGAGGGAGAAACAAGTGGTGAGAGTTTTGAATGTCAGGGGGTTGGGTTTAAGGGAGGTCGAAGCGGGGACGTGGTGGGGATTTCGGAGAAAAACGAGGGCGGTGGAGGAAGAGAGATTGGTGAGAGGTTGGAGGAAGAGAAGAGAAGCCATATTTGTATGATCATGTAACGGTAGCCATTTTCAGTTTGCAGCCACTGAAAAATATTTAAGGGTAAAAAAGAATTGTCCATTTTCTTGGCGCGCGCTATAAAAAAAAGAATAAAGAAAAAAAAGTGGGCTGGTGGAAGCATAATTGGGCCTATTCGGGCTAGGCAGAGCCCGAGTACGTCTAGACAGTAGTTGGGTTAGCGGGCCTACACGGGCCGATCCTCTCTAGCCTCTCCTGTCTCCTTTTGTTTATAGTTTCATTTTCATTCTAGCTTTTGGAAGGTAGAGATTTTAGGGTTTTAGGGTCTGGGGTAAACCCTAATCTAAATAAAATGAAATTAGGGTTTAGCGGGCCGACACGGGCAGGAGGGTCCCACCCTAAAGAAAAAAAAATCAAATATAGTGAAGCCGTAAGGCCACCACAGCGGTTTCGCGTCAATTTCTCCAAGTTTCCCAGTATCTACAGAATTATTCAACTATTCTTCCTTCTCTGAAGTCTGAATCAACTATAATAAATGATTTATTCTAATAAATCTCTCATTGTCATTGAAATTTGAAGGTAATCGGGTCATGTTTGCGTCTTGGAATTTCATGTCCATATATGGCATTGACTTTTCATTTGTATGCATAGTTAGTTTAACTCAGATCCTTCAACCCAAAATTTTGATCTAAAGAGAAGTTGGCTTTCGAAATTCCTAGATTGATAAACCATCAAACCTCAGTAGTTAAACTGGCCAATATTAGCATTAGCAGGTATATCTTTATTGGTGTTACAGACATGTAGAATAACATTACTGAAATCAGTTGCTCTACAATGTGGGGCAACTTAAGTTGGAAATGCTGTTGTTGGTTCCGATTGAGTTGTGGAAGCGAACGGATTTGGTGGCATGATCAAGCTTTCAGATGCTCCTTCTAGCATTCTCACAACCCCTTTCATGGAAGGTCGATTCACCGGGTACCACTGGATGCACCAAAGTGCCACAATTGCTAGTCTCTTTGCAATTTGAGCATCTCCATCACCAGCAAGCTCCAAATTCAACTCTTCTCCTCGAATTAGAGACTTATAAATCAATTCAGGAAGATAGACCTCACTGTTGCTAGATGTAAGAGCAGTTTCCTTCCTAGCTCCAATAACTTCAAGCACTAGCATCCCGAAACTATACACATCTGATTTGTAGGAGACGGTGCCAAAGTTTCCGTTGAACACTTCAGGTGCTATGTAGCCTATGGTGCCTCTAGCAGCAGTCATAGATATAAGACTGTCTTCCTTGGAACAGAGTTTGGCTAGACCAAAGTCGGAGATTTTCGGATTGAAGTCATGGTCTAACAAGATATTATGAGGCTTGATGTCAAAGTGGAGGATCCTCTGGTCGCACCCTTGGTGTAGATACTCAATTCCCTTTGCTATACCAGTGATGATGTTGCGAAGTTTCATCCAATCAAATGAAGCATTGTTATCTTTAGATGTGATGAACTTCTCCAGAGAGCTGTTTGGCATGTCTTCATATATAAGAGCACGCTTGCCTTCTTGAGCAGAAAACCCAAGTAGGCGAACCACGTTTACATGATGAATCCTACCAATGGTTCCCACTTCATTAACAAAATCATCTCCATTTCCCTTAGAATCCTTGAGGACTTTTATGGCTACCGGAACTCCATTACTTGGAAGCTTTCCACTGAAAACACTTCCAAAACCTCCGTCACCTAACTTCTTCCTGAATCCATTTGTCATCTTCTTTATATCAGCGTAAGAGTATCTTGCTGGTACATGGGATTTGTGATCATCTAGGAACTTTTCTATCTTGATTTGATTTTCCTTTTCCTGTGTCCTGTCTGATTTCTTCACATAATACAAGATGGCTACCGCCACCATTGCTGATATGAGAACAAAACTAGCTATGCTCACTGCTATGATAATTGACCTATGGCCTGAGTTGTACATTAACCAGGATCAATGTCAGAAAACATGTTAATTGAATCAATTCATGATAATTACTTTCTGGTGATCAAACATTTTGGAAAGGAAAATCACTTTGGCTGAAAATCAATGCAATGGCAATAAAACTCTTTTCCACTCAAAAGTCAAAACATATCTCTAAACTATGTGATTAGACAGCATACCATCATTGGCATGACCATAGGGATAGTAATCTGCAGGAGATAAAGAATATACATCCGGTTGAGGATAGCACGCCATTCGGTTGCTCCTGTAATCCGTATCGCACAGCCCATTGCAGTTTTGACATTCTGGGAAATAAACCCATGGTTTCCACTCCAGTAATAAAACATTGTCTGGTGCACAGTCCTGAGCACTGCCTTTTACACTTCTCAGCGGAAGATAGAACTTTTTTTTCAAAGTAGTGCAAGTTGATAGCGGCAACGCAGCCAAGTCATATATAGATCTCGAGGATTCAACGGCAAGAACTTGATAGTGCCCTGGGACACTGAGACATCTGACTGGCATGTAGTAGTTTCTCCTTGTGCTCACATTTTGTGTGGTAGAACAATTTAATAATACAAATTCTTTGAAAAACTGAGCAGAATCTGGATAGGGAGATTGGCCGGAATCTGAATAGGGAGATTGTGCATAAGGAGATTGAGCTGAATCTGAATAGGGGGATTGCGCATATTCTGGATAGGGAGATTGAGTGGAATCTGAATAGGGAGATTGCGCGTAGGGAGATTGAGCTGAATCTGAATAGGGGAATTGTGCATATTCTGGATAGGGGGGGTGTTCGGGACCCAAATTGTCAGTGCAAGGGATAAAACTCTCACTGCGCCAGTGATAAGGTACTGGATAATAGAGCAAGCTGGATGTGGTAAAAATAGTAAAATTAAGAAGGCGGCTCGCCATGCAACCACCGCCATCGTAGACATCAAAATCTCTGTTATTGTAATCAATTTTTTGGATAGGAAACAACCCTGAAGATGAGGAGAGCCGAATCATTGTCACGTTGGTGTTGTTGTTTCGGCCGCAAGAAACCTCAAACTCAGGATTTCCACAGTGAAGGGGATCACCTTTTTGACGGAAGGGAAACTGGATCAGGGGACCATCAGGGCTACACCTTGAAACGGGGCAGTGCTGATGAACATGATAATTAGCAGCTTCGGTATTTGGTACAAAAACAAAGAAACACAGAAGCAACAGGATATGCATCTTAAGTTTTCTTAAGCTAAGAATCTCATTGTATCATACATCCAATCTCTTTCTTCTTTATAATCAACTCATGAGTCCATATGTCCACGTAGACTAAGTTGGTTTTAAATTAATTTTCATTGAGAGATGTCGACTTTTCCAGCCATTAGTGTACTGGGAGATAGCACCTTGGTTTTTTCGGAGAAATTCTGCTTTAACAATTTCTTTGTTTTTATGGTCTATATATATATAGACTTGACTTGGTGAATCAACGGATCATGGTCACCAGTGACGTTTTTAATCTTCAATAATTTGGTCCCGTTTCGTCTGTAATGGGCGCTTGACTTGATGGCCATGTGGATCCTACCTTACCTTGTGTTTTGGGTAATTGACAGAACAGAAACAAAGGATGGCAATGGCTTTTTCCATTTTTTTGTTTTGTCTGTTGTCATACTAATATCCATGGAATTATTCAGCATGGAATGGTTTTGAAGATTCAGAACGCCTAAACCTTCTTACTGATAAGTCCTGTTTCTTTATCTTTCTCTTTGATTGCCTAAGACTCATAATGATGCTGAGAAGAGTGTGGTTAACATGCTTTGTTACAGCTATTATTGGCTTTCTTATTTGTCATGATGATGCCATGGGAGCAAAACCGTGTAAGCCTGCTCCGTGTGGGGATCTGGATGACATTCGATACCCTTTTCGCATGCAAATCAATGGTGCTGATGATCCTAATTGTCTCAGCCATCCAGCTGAACTTTCATGCGAGCAGAATCACACTGTTTTAAAACTTTTTGATGGTATGTATTATGTCCAGAGTATTAATTATATAGAAGGTACAATCCGCGTTGCTGATCCTGGTCTGCTAAGCGATGCTTGCCCCTTTAGGCCACTCCACCGTCTAACAAGTTTTACTAGAGAGTATCCATCTGACTCACCGGAAAATCAATACGGGCTGTCGGGTAATTACTTCCCTGTAATATTCTTTGATTGCTCGTCGCAAGTTGACTCTCCAAATTACGTAAGAATCAATTGCAGTAGTACTGGCTCATCATCATCTGCTACATATTCTTATATTATGCTGGAAGATAGAGTGGACGACCTTCATTCTTGTAACATGACTGGGATTACATTTCTTGATCATGCAATTAGTGTTCCTTCATTTTCTGTCATCCGTGAAGAGTTCAGAATGGGATTTGAGCTTTCGTGGCGGAGTTTTGTCCATTTTGACTACTGCTTCTCAAGAACCCAGTCCCTCAATTGTGAGTATATTCTTATACTGATTTTTTCTTTTATTTTTGTGAAATGTCTTTTCAGATTTTTTTTTTATGCCAACGATTTAATCAGTTTTTCACGTTAATTCTTTAATTGGTTTTGAGAGGGGTGATTTCGTGTTGTTCTGAATTTTATTGTTCATTTTGCAGGTTTTCGTCAGTTCTTGATAGACGGTAAGTTTGCTAGCACCACTTATAGTACTTTCATTTACTTTTGATCTCCTCATGTTTGGGCTTTATGCTGAAGCTACTCTTTACCATACTGGAACATAAATCACTTCTTGCCTGACTTTGTTATCATGCAGGTCTCGGAACAGTTGCCCAGCTTACTGGTAAGTTCTCTAAACAATTACATATATATGTTCTTTTCGAAATAGGATTAATTAAATGAAAAATGAAATACTAGCTTGACACATATTACTGGCTATCCACTTTCAACCACTACTACAGAAGTAGTCATTTAGACCAACTCCAACAATAAGTGTTATTTGGAGGTGCTATTCTCGTTTTAACACCTCCTTGTAGCACTATTTATATTTCACTCATTTCTCTTCTCCAACAATAAGGTGTTATATGGAGGTGTTATTCTCAATATTTTTGATTAAAATATAATTTAAGTATAATGTTAATAAATATTATATTAAATAATATGTTAATTTAATTAAAAATAGTAAAAATAAATTTTTTGTTTTTTTCTTAATATTTTGAATTATTTTTATCATTTAATATAATATTTAAAAAAAATTATATATACATGTTAAGTCTTTTATGGAGTTTTGTCGGCATATATGACAAAATTGCCACTATTTTGTAGATATTTGATGTGTTATGTCGGCATATACGATAAACAACCCAATTTCAATGTGATTTTTGTCGCCACGTTTCAAAATTCTATTAGGCTATCCAGATTCCGGGTTGTATGTGTTTGACACGTGTCATATCTTATCCATTCATATCATCCCAAATCGTCCATAAATATGAGGTTAGTGTACAGAAAAGATGTTGAGAGAGCATTTGGTATTCTCCAAGCTCGTTGGGCTGTCATTAGAGGACCAGCTCATGGGTGGAGTAAGGAGAATCTTCAATACATCATGATGACGTGCATTATCTTGCACAATATGATTGTTGAAGATGAACATGATGAAGATGCAGCAGAACCATTTGATCCGAATGATATCCCAACCGAACCAAGAAAAGCAGAAATATATGAAAGGGATCCAGAAAGAGAAACTGATGTTCATCGTAATCCGGAAATGTTAAATCAATTCTTGCGCCGCTATAGGGAGGTTAGATGTCCGGTGATGAATAAAAATCTCCAAGAAGATCTAGTTGATCACCTATGGAGCATGAAACTACAAGATGATGAGAACGATGAAGAATGAGTGCTTATCTCTTTGTGTTGTGTGTTTTACTTGGTGTTGGTGAGACTTTAACTTTGTGTGGTGTGCTTTTACTTTGTGTTGGAGAGGCTTTAACTTTGTGTGGTGTCCTTTTACTTTGTCTGGTGTTGCTTTGTTATAAAATAAAAGTGTTGATTTTTTTTTTTTTTGCTTTTACTTTGTAATAATAAATATCACAACCTTTATATAATAATAAAGACAACAACTTTTATTTCATAATAAAAATAACTAACAATTATTTTATAAGAAAACAACTAACAATTATTTCATAATAAAAAACAACTAACAATTAAAGCCAACGTGTCTCATGAACCGGAACATAACCGACCAAACTATCGTTGTCTCCTTCGGGGGGTGCTTGATCTTGATGGTGTATAGGGATGCTTGAGGTTCCTTGCTCCCTATCTATTATTGCTTGTTGCTTCCTTTCCCAATAACCTCTATCTTTCTAGGGGTATTTAATGTTGAGGGATCAACCATCATCGTGCGAGCATCATCGGCGCGTTGTTCAATTAGCCTTGCTTCCTCAAAAAGTTGTTGCCTTTGATGGTACTCTCGCTCATGTTGTTCATTGGCCTTTTGCATTTGAATATGTAAAGCCTCCGAGTTATTTTGCTTGCCTTTTTTCTTTGCTTGCTTTTGAGCTTTTTGTCCTTGAGGGCGTGCTTGCCTTGTCGGGGGTGTCTCGGCCTCATTTGTGGATATTTATTCTTCACCCAAGTTGATAGAAGTAGGAATCCTTGAGGTTGGAGTTGTAGGTGGCGCCGTTTCCCCAAACTTTTGAGTATCTTTCAAGACTCTCCAACAATGGTCAAAAACAAAATCTTTTCCTTCCTTATCGTAGTAGATTGACTTAGCTCTCATGAGCTACATACAATGTTAAGTAAATAAATTTTATGACTAATTAAAAATTAAACATATATATAAGATAGAAAATATAAATTAAATGTGACTTAATATAAACAAAAATTTGAGCACAACATTAATAAATAGAATTACCTCGTCAAGTTCATTTTCACCGCTTCGGTGAAGAGTTTTGGCTTTATCAAGAGATTCGCGCCACTTCTCACAAGCTTTATTTATCACCTTCCAACGAGAGTTAACACTAGAAGATGTTTTTTCCATATAACTTGCCGGTTTGTTCTTATTGTACTTCACCGCAACACGCTCCCACAATGTGTCCGCACTGATTTATTCCGGTAGCACCATCACCATCGACGGTGATCCAAACTTCACAAAGAATAGCTTCTTCATTATGCCTCCATGAATCTCCCCTCTTACCCATTTTTTTCTCTTGAAACCTTTGAACAACAAGGAATGAAATATTTAGAAGGAAATATGATGTTTGGTGTGAAGAATTATGAAAGAATGGGTTGGTATTTATAGAGTTTTCTCCAAAACACTGTTCCAACGAGTATATTTTTGAATCATCTCAGCTGTTGAATTTAAATGGATAATTAATCTCACCCGTTTATTTCATAGCCGTTGGAGACCTTTGACTGAGTCACATGGCCAATTGCGTCACGTGAGACCACTTCCATCAGGCTTTTCTATTTCAACTCCCAACAATGGCGCGTCCTTCCACACCCAACGAAAGAGTTGATGCGTCTATGTCACAACTCCTCCGGGCGCGTCAGTCTGTCTCCAATAAATATATATCTGCTGTATATGGGCCCCATAGGGGCTGGTCTTGGAAAATGACAGAATATAACACTTCAAATGGCACTAGGTGTTAAAATTCCAACTCCAACTCCAGCTCTTTTTGTCCGTTGGAGATGGGTTTTCTCTTTCCAAGGTGTGATCTTTGTTTTTAGCTCCACTGATGGAGTTGCTCTTAGGCATAAAAAAAGAAGAAGAATGGATTCACCATCAATACATGATTAGTTATCTGAGATGCCTTCGGGGAGCTGAGTCTGACATTTAACTGTTTAAGTATTTGTTGTTTTGGAACCAGCAATCCAAAATCGGTTTTAGAGTTTTAAATAGGGTTAACTTTCTGTACCTTACTGTGTTCTTATGGCGGGCAGGATGGAGTCTGATGACACGAATGATTCTCGGCTTTGTTGTTTTACTGGTTGTCTGGAGCTATAAAAAGTATTGGAAAAAGTTCCTAAAGGAAGATGTAGTTGAAAAATTCTTCAAGGCATGCAAGAAACGTATGCAAAGACGGTATTCATACTCAGATATCAAGAAGATGGCAATTGCTTGCAAAAATAAAGCCAGAGAATACTGGAAAAGGATAAGAAGCTTGTCCTACTCAGATATCAAGAAGATGGCAATTGCTTGCAAAAATAAAGCCAGAGAATACTGGAAAAGGATAAGAAGCTTGTCCTACTCAGATATAAAGAAGATGGTCATTGATGTCAAAAACAAAGTCAGTCAAGCAAACTATAGAGAAACCTTATTAGGAAGGTTTGCATACTCAGACATTACGACGATGACACTTGATTTGAAACACAAAGTCAGTCATGGTGGCTACTGGAGAAAGAAGGATGATGCAGTTGAGGAATTCTTGGATGCATACAAGAAACTTATGCCACGCAGGTATTCTTATTGGGATATTAATAAGATGACGAATAATTTCAAAGATAAACTTGGACAAGGAGGCTTTGGTTCTGTTTACAAAGGAGAGCTCTCAAATGGTCATCTTGTTGCAGTAAAGATGTTGAGTGGTTCCAAAGGCAACGGACAAGATTTCATCAATGAAGTTGGCACAATAGGAAGAATCCATCATGTCAATGTGGTGCAGCTAATCGGATTCTGTTCTGTGGGATCAAAACGAGCTCTTGTATATGACTTCATGCCTAATGGATCCCTAGAAAAACATATCTTTCAAGATCAAGAAAACAATCCTGTTCTAAGTTGGGAGAAAATGCTTCAGATAGCTCTGGGGGTGGCTCGAGCTATTGAGTATCTACACCAAGGCTGTGATATGCAGATTCTTCATTTTGATATTAAGCCCCATAACATTCTTCTTGATGAAAATTTCAATTCAAAAATTTCAGACTTCGGGCTTGCAAGATTCTACCCGAAAGATCGTAACACTATATATGTTACTGCTGTGAGAGGTACAATGGGGTATATAGCTCCGGAAATGTTCTACAGAAGTGTTGGAGGTGTTTCAAGCAAAGCTGATGTTTACAGCTTTGGAATGTTGTTAATGGAAATGGCAGGGCGGAGGAAGAACTTAAATGCACTTGTACAAAATTCAAGCCAAATATACTTCCCTTCTTGGATTTATGATCAAATGGAAAAGGGAGTGAACATTGAGATAGAGGATGCATGTGAGAATGATAAGAATATAGCCAAGAAGATGATCATGGTTGCTTTGTGGTGCATACAACTCATGCCTGTGGACCGCCCTTCAATGACCAAGGTTTTAGAGATGCTGGAAGGTGAAGATGAACTCCTGCAAATGGCTCCAAGACCTTTCTTTTGTCCTCAACAGATGCCAACGGAGGATGTGCCTGATGACAGTGATGAGATGGATATCGAAGAGGTACCTATCCTGCCACAGATGCCACAGATTGGTACAGAATCTACTTCCATGGTGTGAGGGGAATGCAATTAATGCCCTATTTATACTTTTTCTTCTTGAGCTTCATTTCAATAAAAACTTTGAATGATAGGTCAATAAAAGCTTTATCAAACTTCTGTCTTTAACCAATGTGATTCTACGAGTTTCATGTTTTAAGTAAGTCAATGCTTACTAGTCTCAAACTTCTGTCTGTTATTCTTATGAAGCTCCCTGTTTATATTTATATTCAGGCTTAATATTTCTATCCCATACAGAAGAATTAATATTTCTCCGCTATTTTATGAGTTAAGACCCGAAATCCAAAAGAAGTACTAGTTCATTGTTCAACAGAAACATCATACAATATTTAATCATTTGTCTTTTCACACAAAAATATATAATTATTTGTCCTGAAGACAAAACATTTAGTTATTCTACAGTTGTTCCTTGATCAAGGGAAGGGATTTGGTGGCATGATAAAGCTTGCACAGGCTGCTTCTAGCATTCTATCAACTGCTTTCATAAAAGGACGATTCTCTGGGTACCACTGGATGCACCAAGGTACAACAATCGCTAGTTTCTTAGCAATATCATAATCTAAGATGAGTGTAGTGCCTAAAAGCCTAGTTAGCTTGTAATATCTCATATCCTTGGAAGAACTACAGGTACTCAAAGTACCAGTTGCTACTTGAGCTCTCTACCATTTTATTCCTCTTCTTATGTTCCATTTGTAGAGTCGGTTTTTAAAAAAGCAATGTACAGATGTGCTGAAAATGATTAAATTCATCAATTCCTATAGGGAAGTTTTAAGAATGATTACGATTTACGAATTAGGATAACTAAATCCAGAGCAGCAATATATTGATAGCAATTTTTTTTAAATCAAACAAATAATTGCTCATTCTAACCGAATAGGAAGGCATACCTCTAACTTGATAGCAGCAATCAAAAAGTACTAAATCTCTTCCTTGGCTCCATTTTCACTTTCAACCATTGTATGATCCTCACGGCACTGTTCTGGACTCCATCTTGTGATCGTGCGCTCCCTGATAGTATACATCTCCAAACACGATGGAGAGTCAGCACCATGACCATTTCCACTGATATCAAGAACCAGTAATGTCTTTGCCACACCTCCACAAAGCCGATTAGCGCAATGCACATCAGACCACACCTTCAATCGATTACTTGCACCACCCTCCTCCGAGGACACAATCACTGCATATTCAGAATGTACCAACTCTGGATGATGACGGTAAGCAACAAAGTCCGCACCATATATAATCCCCGACATAACAACCCAATTCTTCATCCTAAGATGACAATACGCCTTATAATAATAGGAAAACAATGCATTCCTAGACTTCATACACTCCCATAGCTGCTCCTCACTCTTCACACATTTATCTTCAACTATCCTGAGGCATCTTAGGGCATAGCTCAGATAAAACCCCTCTTCCAAACTCAACTCAAACCACTGCTTATCCTTCTCAGCAGTAACCATGGCTACGCCGAAGCACGAACGGTTGAGGAGATCAGCTTGTTCTGCTTCCACTGAGAGAAGCACACTGCTCCCACATAGCAACCCTTCACAGTTTGATTGATTTAGAGAAGACTGAAGCTTGTGTACTATCATTGACATGGGGTCTCCTAGAGCTTTAGCCTTGAAGCCCTTTCCTTTCCATCTAGGCCCCATTAGATTCTGCAACAAACATCAAACCAACTCAAAACCCATATTTAAGTTCCACCGAAAATACCGAGTTTTACGTTAGAAAACAGAACCAACACTTGTATCAGGGTTTAGTGGGAGTTCAAGAACATAGAAAATCAGTCAAGAACAAAGAACGGGAACGAAAGGTGATACCTGGTTGGGTTGATGTAAGATGCGGTGAAGTTCCAATCAAGGAAGCAAGAAAGGTTAGATTTTCCGGCGACAAGTAGACACTTTCTGATGTTCAGAAACAGTGAGCACTTCAACTGGTGACCTACTTAAACAACTAGTTGTTGGGCCTGCGCGTTGCTGTGGGTTTCATTTTCTCCATAGCTTAACATGTAATAGCCACTCTTGTCTGTAAATTGGCTAGAGTGGAAGTACTCTGGATCCAAATAACCAAATGTTCCATGTATTTTGTTATTAATAACCTATTGTTAATAACAGTACATGGGAGACAACATAGAATATAAGCTTCTCAATAATAGATCTATACATTTGTTGTATCACATAAAATACCAAACCTAAAAACTTGTATATAAAATATGAAAGCATGTAAGCATGCATCATAATCTAAATTGGTAGCATGCAGCTGTCTACCTTTTTCTTGTAATTTCTTCTCCAAATAATGAATGGAGACGTTCCTACAAAGACATTTCAACTGATGTTAGTCGATCCATATTCTGGAGTGATATAGCAAAATCCTACAGAAACACAAAACAATAAATCATGAAACCAATGGGTTGCCAAAAAAAAAAAATTAACATCAAGAACCCACAAAGAAAGTTACCAAATTAAGTATAAAATATCCAAGAGTTCAGCAATTTTTACACTCCATGTACATTTTCTAAGTAACCATATCATTGCATTTACTTTCATTCACACATATTACAGGAAAATAAAACATGAAAATAACACTTTCATTCACACAACACACAGAATTACAGGAATTCATTAACCATAAGAAGGGGATAGAATCAATAACAATGTTTTGAGTGTAGAATATTCAATTTCATACCTAGCACACGGTTTTGAATCCACCAAATTTTAGACCTTTCATCCATAAGGTTTCAAATTTTAATGCAAACCAATCAAAGGTTTCCCTTAAAAAATTGAAATTACTGAATATAAATTCAGAGAAGAAGTGAAGATCACACAGGTTTCCTTTATAAAAAAAAATAAAAAATAAAAATAAAAAACACCATACAGGTAAAAGCCATTGGTCTGCCTATTTTCTAACACTAATTTGTTTCCATATTTCCCTTAAGAGTTTCCCTTAACTTTCTAGAAAATAACAGTGCTGTGTCTAAACTATCTCATTGTCTCTAAAGACTTCTCTTGCATCAGATATCCAAATAGTTGACTATTCAAGCTATTCCATAATGAAAAATATCAACATATCATTGTCTCACTTCCCATACACAGAAACAACTCAACATCATATCTAACAAATTTATGTCATTGCACATGTTATGGAGTTCAGACCTGGACATCAACTACTCATTATTTTCCAGTTCTTGCAATCTTTTTCTTATAATGTCGGGCTACAGCTAAATAAACAATTTCATTTATGTGCTTCAATACCTAGTTACCTCTAGGTATTTGGCCATAGGAAATAATTGCCACTTGCTCCATAATAAGCTCCTTAATTGCCACAGGAACTAAATGCTATTTTCAAAGCTCTCCAGCCTCAAAAGCATTGAAAAGTAATTACACAATGTCTACTCTCTAAAAAGTAAAGAGTCGTTCAAAAACCAAAACAACAGTCACATACCTGAACTCAAAAGAATTGCAGCAAACCGCAATAAGTCAATCTCAACATGCTATTTTCCTTGTACACTCTAGTGATCTGTTGAGGAATGAAACCAATTTTAACATTAATAAAGAAATCTTCATGCCAAAATCATATATATCATACTCTCCCATGTTTTTACTTTGAGCATTAACAGAAAAAGCAGGTTAGATACAACGACTGATACAGTGTTCAAGTGAATGATAAGTACCAAACAGCCACCTGATGTATCCAAGAGTTGATCCTCTGATGTACTTTATCTAACAACAGACCCCTCAAAATAGTAAGAGAAACCTGAAAAATATACTTGTAACTCCTCTATTCCTCACCATGATCGCAAAAAAAAAAAATAAAAAAATAAAAAAATCTAATGGCGTTCCAAATCACATTATCATTGCATTAATAATGCCTCCAAATCACATTATCATTTCTCTATTGATCAGCAACATGATTGAAAGAGGATGCTCTAAAGTTCAAACCAAGAAACTCAGTCACAAAAGATCCAATAAAATTAAGTATATGGAAAACAACCACAAAAGATCCAATAAAATTTGAGAACATGAACCATACCTGGAAACCACCGAACTGGATCTCACACACACATGCACACATACATGTACAATGCTTTACAAACTATGAAATTGTCCTGTTCAGATAGGCCAATGTTAGTATTAGTGTTTGTCGTTAGTTTGTATAAGTATGAGGTTTCTTTTGGAAATGGATTAGCAAGGTATAGAACAACTTGAAAGGTTTAAATGGTTATCCAATATCTATGTATGAAGAGAGAAGAAGTTGCACGTACCTATGAACCTCAGTTTCCTCAGATGTTGAAGAAAAAATAGCAACACCAGAACCACAACTTTATTAATTAGCAGGCACTGAAACAAAACAATGTTTTAAATTAGCGACATTTACAATAAAGTTTTCAATCGTCAGAAACCATTTCTGAAGCAAATAGAAAACAAAGCTTATTTTTGTCTATATTCCTTCCAATAAACATATAGTACACTATAGTACATCACTTAAAACAGTATGTATAGTTATAGTTATGTCACATTGACCTTCAAGGTACAGTCTCCAATCTCTTAATCTTTACTGAACAAATAGCATTTAACTATATTCGATGATAACTTCATGTACACAACATGTACTTAATAACAATGAATTGAAAATCAAAGCCATTATCCGCATGTTCAGAAACTAATTATGAGAACTCAACAAACACAATGGATTTGTTGATGACAAACCCAATATCCCACCTCCATCTCAATAGCGCATAACTTAAGTCATATAAAAAAATAAAAATAAAATAAAATAAGGGTTAAATAGTGGTGATTGATTTGGAAGACTTACCAATTACAGAGAGAGAACGGCCAAAACCAAGAACGAAATGATCCTAGATCGAAATCGATGCAAGATTACTGTAATAAAATATGTAAAAGTAGATGTAAGTTACATTTAATCATTTTTAGACAAACTCAACCTAGCATGAACAAAATGAATAGACCATGATAGATCCTTCAGACCGGTTACTTTAAAAATATCATTTTTCTTCATCAGAAGTTAAGTTGAAAATACCCTATGTCTGATAATTGTATCCCTCATGAGAATGCAATCAATTTAAACACTACCTTCCTATTAGGATTTAGGAGAATATATTTCATCAGAAGTCTATTCATGACTCTAAAGAAGGGCATATTATAACTATACACAAACACATTCAAAGAGAAACAAAAGAAATTCTAAATGAAGAAGAGCAGCTGAACAATAGAATACCTTGTAAGAATTTAAGACTTCCTCTATTTAACGTCACTACACACACAGTAGCATGCAAAGTGGTATGACACTGCTTTGTCCACTTTGTTTGTTAGTCTTCTGATTTACATATAATCTTAACCTATAAATATGCACACACTTATGTAGCATAACCCTGGTCCTCACACAATACACATTTATACTCAATTTGCAAAAGCAAACAGACTTGGAGGCCAAGTACACACGCAGACACATGATCTGTCTGAACTTCCGAATTAATATAGAGATACACATGAACCTAAAACTGTGGCTGTCATGTAAGATTATAGAATAGAATGAGATTTATAAATAGAGATTGAAGGTAGCATGATTAGATTATGATAAAAATGGTATGATAGAACTTTAAAAGTTCAATCATAGTTTAAAACACATACACATACAAAGTAAGTAATTAAGCACCTTAAGAGAATACCTATCTCAAATTCCCAAAGATGAGTTATCTCAAAATCCCAAAGATGAGAACCTGACATAAAAACCAAACCAAAGATGAGGAACCAACTAAATAGAAAGTAATCTATACTAAAACCAAACCAAATCTGAGAAACCAATTCAATTAAAAAGTAAACAAAACAAAAACCAAATCTATGCAGGTTCTAAATTTTTAGAGTTCAAAAAAGTTACTTCCAAACCACACAATATCCTCGATAACAGCAACCTTAAAAAAAACCCCCAAATTTCTACTGAAAATTTAATATAAGACACTTATTGTTCGACCAAGATATTGAATCTATTTCTACACACACAATCATTATTTGTGCAGAATAGATTTGGTATCAACTACCAAAAAATATACCTATTATTTTACAAATGCATCACATGTCATCCCAAATATACCAAAGAAGTGATTCGGATGATAACCATAAGTCCATAGCTAATATTAAAATCTAATTCTATTCATTTCAATTTGTCATCTGATCAAGAATGTGACAGTTATATCAAATCCTTGGCACAAAGTAGGAGCCAAGAAGCCGTTTTCAAGCAAGACTATAATATACAAATAAAGTTTACAGCTTTACAACTTTCTAAAAAAAAATAACAGACTGATCAAAATCATTATCTTAGTCTCCCACCAAAGTAAATCCTAGAATTCTCTTTGGAATAATCAAAACAAAATAAAGACCACTTAAGAGAGGTAATACCCGACCTCTTTCAAGCCAACTTACCCAATAACAAAAGACTGCAACAGAGTTCGACTAACTACTGAGAAATCATAAAAATCAACAACAACCATTGTCCGAGGGGTTGTACCTATGCTCTAACATTCCTACCACAACTTCTTCCCCAGAAATCATATCCCCACCAAACAAAGAATGACTACAGCTTTTAGAAAGATTAAGAAGAGAGAGGAAATAACCCCCTTAAATTGAAGTCAATAAAACTCAACCATTACCTTAAAAAGAACCCCTCTCTGCACCTGTAGCTTTCAAAAGAAATAAACCCAGATTAATCTCAAAGCTCCAACATTTAAAACCAATTTCAGACACAATTCAACTCAAAATTGTAACTTGCGCCATTGAAAGAGAACGGAGGAACAATACTCATTCTTTTTTCTTCCGATCAATATCGGAACCCGTACCCATTCTTGTGGCTGACGTCGAGAACTCGAGATTCTTTGGCCTTCAGTTGTGGAGGTGGATGTGTGGTGGGTCGGAGGAGGGCTGGGTTCTGAGATGGTTGATGTTGTTGTAAACTCAAACGGATCTTCACAGAGAGAGAGAGAGAGAGAGAGAGAGAGAGAGAGAGAGAAAAGAAGAGAAAAGTCGAACACTGTGTTGCTGTGTACTTGTGTAGCCGTGTAGGTAGACTTTATGTTACTTCGATATTAATCATCTGAAGCTGCTGCACTGGTTTGAGATTTTGGTCGAGACTAATTTGTTGGACTGATTTCAGGATTATTCATCCTTCAAATATCCAGTAATGGTTGGAAAGCAAATTAGCTCCCCATCAATGAAAAGATTATCATTGAATCAGAGCGCAGCCTCCACCTTTTGTAGCAAAATTGGTGTTGGGAAACAATCAAAACATATGGGAAGGTGGAAAGCTTTAATTGTTCATCAAGTGTATGCACATTCAACTCGAGATGGTGCAGAACTGTCTTTTCCTGAGTTTTTGAACCGAAAAATAATAGATTAACCATGAATCGGAAGGATCCATTGTGTGTCTTGTAAACCCTTGCTATAATGGTATATGCTACTACAGCTTTCTAATGAATGTTCAAGGCCAGACATGAAATTAACAATTCTAAATATAACCAAGACACGCTCTCGACATGGTCTTCTTATCCTCCAACCTTAGCAACTTTTCTATGCTCAATTTGCCCTGTAATGGGGCATTGCATCTCAGTCCAACTTATTGCCACCATTGGCACACCTGCAGTGAACATTTAAAGAACCAATGTGAGCTCATATCATGCAGATTCAATGGGGTTGTTTACAAGCCAATATGGACATTAAACAAACATGAATATACAATGCTGCACTCTTCCATCCCCAATAGTGAATAACTCCTAGATAGATTCAATTCAATTAAGGATTTGTTACACAGACTAAAAATTACATTCTATACCTTCAGACCCAACAATCATGCAACCATACTCTAATACGGTACACTAAGAAAAATTCATTTACCTGATGCACTCTGAGCAGAAATAACTCCCAGCTCATTCTTTGCAGTAGATAGAAAGTAAGCTCTTGCATCTCCAAGGGATAGCTTATCAAAAGAATCAAGGAAATTCATTTTTCAATTAGCATCTTCAATATTGTAAAGCATAATGAAATTAAATATTAAATGATCACTGGCTTAGCAGCTGTATATAGATATCAAACATATAACATTATGAAAGGAAACAGAGAATCTTATGTTCAGAAAACAACACTTGCTCTCAGGGCCAAGAAAGTTCTGTCCTTCTTTTTCACATCATATTAACAAAGGCATTTCAAACAAAAAGGATACCACAATAGCTCTGACAATGTCACCAGGGCGAAAAGACTGGTGCATATCCACTTTATCGATCTCGGTTGCTCTGATATCTTGAAGCCTGTTAAAAGAAGCAGGAGCTTTTATATATACTTATAACATCAGAAAAAAAACAACCAACTTCATTAGACAAATTACAATAGAAAAGGAGCGAGATAAATGCAAAACCTTCAGCATATATTTGAGAGAAAAAATATATACCTGATTATGCCAGTAAAGTTTTCCCGCACAGACTTGGTGCCAAGACACATAATATCAGCAGAAGCCATTCTGGCCATCACTTTGGTAACCTTCAAAATCAAAAAAATCACAAATTTAAATAGATGAATATTCTGCCTCATATGAAGCTACTGAGAGTGTAGTCGTCCTAATAGTACAGAACCAGCAACCATTGTCTAATATACATTAACCCTCCAACAAACACATAGCATGAACACTTCCTCTACCATTAGAAATTTCAATAAGCTGTTTGTTTTAAGATGTACAATACGCTTGTCGTACCATGTATCCATCACCAAGTAAATTCAACTATATCCAAATGCATAGTTTCCACTAGCTTAAACTACATTATCAATGACACCCTTGGAACCACAAAAGGAGTATAGTGAAACTTAAGAACCGATTCTATGATAAGGAGGTACAAACTCAAACATATAAATACATAAAGAGACACCGGAAACAAAACATAAACATGGACGGCGCACACACAGTAACGACATTGTAGGATCAGCATCCATTTGATACAAAGCATGAACAGATAACGGTAAGAACTCGAAAGAACTTACTCTAGCAATGACAATAGATCCAGGCTCCGGAATAGCACCATGGGCCTTGTGACCAGTTACTTCCACAACGGGTCTCTACAAACCACAACACAACCAACATCATCAGTAAAAATTATCATAATACTCAAATCAAACACTTAAGCTCAAAAAAGACTGAAACCCAGTTCACCATAGACTACAAAACATAAACCAAACACAGTTCCCCAGCTCAAAAAGTATGGAAGTCTTGAACTTTTCATTGAAACAATGAATGACCCAATACACAAGACTTGAACTTTCATACCAAACTAGACCAAAGAATCAAACTTGAAGAAGAACAGAGTGTTGGGTAAGTTTGTTGATGTTAAGATATACCTGGTCAGGTGAGTCAGGAGGCGGAGATAGGATGCGGCGGAGGCCAGTGAGGGAAGCGTAGACGGTGAGGTTATCGGGTGACACGTAGGCGCCTCTGCCTGCTTTGAACTCGGAGGCTCTTCCGAGCTTTTCGCCTGGGGTCACCAACTCTGAATCGTTACCCATCAAAAACAAGAAGAAGAAGAAGAAGAGAGTAGAGCTCTCTGCTATTCTGCGGCGGGAGGCTTTTGTTTCTGTTTGTTTTTGTCCAAGTTAACCCAAATGGTTTGCTGGGGTTCACCTTTATTTATTTATTTTTTCTTATTCTTTAATTGTTTATACATAATGTAAATGTTGAATCCAGTCACATATAATTGAATTTCAGTCATAGATTAAAAGAAACATTAGGTCAAAAAGTCCTAAACCTAGATCGATTTCTTGCATAAATACACGTCTTTCTTGCATGATGAATGTAGTCTCTTCAGACTTAAGTTGACCATTCAAAGCAACAAAGGGAAGCATCAAGCATCTCACCCATTAATCATATCTTGCAAGTTCTAGATCGATATTATGCATTAAGCAGAACTATATACAAGTACCTAATCAAGACCAATTTGCAGAAACAAAACAAACGTATATACTCAGAAATTAACTAACTACGTCTGATATTGATGGATGAACTTGACTGACTAGGGCTCAAACTTGTAGTGTTTATCAATGGCAACTGATACATCCCATATGCAATTGAGTCCTTTGGGAATGATCACAAGGTCTCCTGCTCCAAACTCTACAAACTCAGATGAAGATGATAGTCATGATACTGATGATGATGAGCCTCTTTAGGATACACCTTCCCTTCACCAGATAACATGTCTCCGCTCCCTCGAACTTAAGTATGTACTTCCCCGGTGCACATCCCCATCTACAAAATAAGTAACAAGTGATATTCAGCGGTTCTTATTGGTAGCTAGTGTGGAAGATATAGCTCAGCTAGTTGTTTAAACATGTATAGCTGCAGATAGAAGCTTAAGACTCCCTTGGGCCATGAGTTAATATCCAATTCTGATTAGCATGATTCAGAGGGATTGCTTTCCACTGTGATGCTCATATTGGGAAATGTTGAATCTGCAGAGTGTGAGGTTGCTGCCATGGCAGACTACTCGAACAAACAAAAACAAAAATAAAGCGGGCAGAAGCTACTCAAACTATCAGAGCCAGGTTTCGATCCTGGGACCTGTGGGTTATGGGCCCACCACGCTTCCGCTGCGCCACTCTGATTGTTGACAGGAATACACAAAATTATATATTTAGATGTATATTGAATTGATTCTAAAAAAAAAAGTGTACGTTGTATATGGTGTTTGATGTTTGAGGTATTTATGTGGCATATGGTTTCCTAAGATCACTAACGAAAAATAGGCAAATCGGATGTCCAAGGCTTCCTCCCAAGCAATTAGGATATCGTGTCTTTGAAATTTCTTAAGCAGATAACTAGTCCAAGTGAAAACACTTCATAAAAAGAGTCATGTGTGTCTTACCTATACTATTAGGGAGTTTTTAAGTTGTTTTAAGGCTTAAACTAAATTTTAAACTCAAACTCAATTCGATATGATAGATTATTATCTAAATTTAAATATCTAGACTCTATTGTAAAAAGAAGCCAATCTTGATTTAAACTCGACGTAACTCAGATCATTTACATGGGGGTTCGAGAACCACCTTGGAGCCACACGGATTATAGCTCGATCCCACCCGATAACTTCAACCTAAATAAATTTACCGATTACCTTCAACTTAAGCTAAAAAGAAAAAAGAAGGAAAAAAATAGAGTGAAAACCCTTTAAATTCTTATATGCATGATGCACGACGTGTATTTACACGAGACAATCTTAACCGTTCATAATAATTCATATGTTTGACATCATATTTTTATATTATTTCTTTTAATTCTGACCGTCCATGTATGTATGTGTAAATACAAGGTGTATTGAACAACATGCCGCAAAGAGAGATAAAAACTACCCTCTGTTTTTTTCACACGCTTCAATTCACACCATACTTACCAAACCAAAGTCTCTGGTTTTCTTCTTCTCCTCCATTGATGCGATTGATGCGCTCACTCTTCTTCCCTCCAAACCCAATCAAAACCCCCCGAACCCTCTTCTTCTTCCGATCAATGGCCATACCTCCTCCCAAGTCCGCCATCCCCTCCGCCGCCGTCGACAACGAGGCCGGCCTCGCCCGCCGCTTCTGGATCAAGTTCCGCCGCGAATCGGTTTTCGCTTTGTTCCATCCTTTCTCGCTCTGCTTGGCCTCCGGCGACCTCAAGGTCGAGTCTTTCCGAAGCTACATCGCCCAAGATGCTCACTTTCTCAAAGCCTTTGCTCACGCGTGAGTCTCCTCTCTCTCTCTCTCTCTCTCTCTCTCTCTCCTTCGATTCCAATTAGGGTTTCTTTTTGGTGTGTCTGCATCTTGTGATTCTAATTCTCAATTGTGTATATTTGTTCAATCTGAGAAAGTGAAGAATATTCTTGATTTTTGTAAATTTTGCTTTTTGTTGATTTGGAAAGATTTGGTTGTGTTTATTGAGCTCTTAGAAGTTAGATGAAAGCTTTAGGAAGCTTGTTGCTTTTGATTTTAGGCGAGAAGAAATAGAGAATGGCTCGAATTGGTGATGTCACTAAGATTGCAAGTGTAATTGGATTGGTAATGAAAATTTTGGTTGATTAGGCAGAGTTCATGATTTTCTAGTGTTGGGATTTCAGTTATGGCTGTTTTTGGTTTTCCGTCATAAGCTTAGTTAAGGCCGAGGAAGGTTGCTGAGGAATACAGAGGAAATGTTAAAGAACTAGAAAGATGTGTTTTTGACACTTACTCTGTCATCAGTCATCACCTTTCCTGGCTTTGCTTCTGAATTTGTATCTACGATTTCGTTAGGAATTGTTTTTCCTAGTGTACTAGTATACCGGAAGATATGCTAGGATATTGAATTCAAAGCTTTATTTGGTTGCTGAGAAAAGGTTTGAAAAGAAGAGAAAATGAAGAGGTGTGTCTAAAATGGAGTCATATTGTAGTTTGGTTTGGCATAATTGAACCGATGGACTTATTTGGTTGACTTTATGGAGTTTACAGTAGTTTGGAAGCAGGAGTAACTAAATCATATAGCTTTTTTTTTTGCTTTTTCAGTTTTCTCAGCAACCAAATGGAGTTAAAGTATTTTGGATATATTTATGCACATTAATTCAGGTAAGGTTATTTGTTGTTTCCCATAAATTTAAAAATTTATAAAATAGGAATAGGTTGTGATTTAGTTTATTCAGAATTGTGGCAGTTTGTATTAGGTCTGTATCAGGTATGAGTTTAGGTGATTTATTTGTTTGAGTTCTACTAATGTCTGCATTTTTAGGTATGAATTGGCAGAAGAGTGTGCAGATGACGATGATGCAAAGCTTGCTATTTCTGATTTAAGGAGTGCTGTTCTTCAGGAACTGAAAATGCATTATTCATTCGTGCAGGTAAGATGAAGGTTTCTAAGTTGAACTGTAAACTACAAGTGACTTGTAATACTTCAAATATGTAGGTTCAGTACTTCAATGGATTCTTTATTTGCAAACAATAGAATCACTATCAGTTACACAGTTAAGTTACATTTCCCATTCTCTAATGAGAGAGTAAATGCAGGAATGGGGTTTAGATGTCAAGGAAATCTCTATCAGCTCTGCAGCAGTGAAGTACACAGAATTCCTATTGGCAACAGCCTCTGGTAAAGTTGAAGGAGTTAAAGGCCCTGGTAAACTTGCAACTCCATTTGAAAGAACCAAGGTTGCTGCTTATACCCTTGGTGCCATGACTCCTTGCATGAGATTGTATGCCTTTATAGGTAAGGAGTTTAAGGCACTTTTAGATCCCAAAGATGACTCTCATCCATACAAGAAGTGGATCGACAATTATTCTTGCGAAAGTTTTCAGGTTTTTCCAATCATATCTATATGTAATTTCTTTTCCCCTTGTTTCTATATAAGTAGCCTTCGTGACTTTCAAAACTTATGTGATATTATCTTTAAACTTAGGCATCAGCTGCACAAACCGAAGAGTTGCTGGATAAACTAAGCGTCTCTCTGACTGGTGAGGAGCTTGACATCATTGAAAAGCTTTATCACCAAGCCATGAAACTTGAGATAGAGTTCTTTTCAGCCCAGTCACTTGTTCAACCAACTGTAGTTCCTCTTATCAAAGACCATAACTCCGCAGAAGATCGCCTCATGATATTTTCAGATTTTGATTTGACTTGTACTGTTGTTGATTCCTCTGCCATTTTGGCTGAAATCGCAATAGTAACTGCCCCAAAATCAGATCAAAATCAATCTGATGATCAAATTGCGCGGATGTCATCTGCTGATCTAAGGAATACATGGGGCCTTCTTTCTAAGCAGTACACAGAAGAGTACGAGCAATGCATAGGAAGCATTATTCCTACTGAAAGAGGTACTAACAAATTATTGTCAAATACATATCCAGTTTCCACATTATGTTTTTGAGTGTGAAATTGTTATAGAATCCATTTTATGGGTGTAGTTGCTGAAGTCTGATAGTTTTCCCTTTTTATTGGTTTGTAGCCGAGTTTGTCTATAACAATCTGCATAAAGCGCTCGAGCAACTTTCAGAGTTCGAGAAAAAGGCAAACGATAGAGTGATAGAGTCGGGGGTTCTGAAGGGTCTTAATATTGAGGATATAAAGAGAGCTGGTGAACGTCTCATTCTTCAAGATGGTTGTATTGATTTCTTCAAGAGAATTATCAAAAGTGATAACTTGAACGCAAATGTTCATGTTCTTTCGTATTGTTGGTGTGGTGATCTTATTAGGTCAGCTTTTTCATCAGGTGCACATCTCTTCTCCACATGAAACCTGTTTATTGATCTCATACTATATATTTCTGAAATACAAACACTATATGGTCTTGCTATCTTATTGTCATTGTTTTAGGCTTGAAGTTCCTTATGTTGAGTGTGTTATGTCTCTCTTTCCCGATTGTTCATATGTATATAATATTTTTGGTCCAGGGGGTTTACATGAGCCAAATGTTCATTCAAATGAGTTCACATTTGAAGAATCTGTTTCCACTGGTAAAATTGTTAAGAAGGTGGAGTCTCCTATTGACAAGGTTCACGCTTTCAGAGATATTTTAGAAAGTTGTCCAAGCGACAGGAAGAACTTGACTATTTACATAGGAGACTCGGTGGGTGACTTACTATGCCTCCTTGAGGCAGATATAGGAATTGTCATAGGGTCAAGCTCAAGCCTGAGGAGAGTGGGGACTCAATTCGGTGTTTCTTTTGTTCCATTGTTTCCTGGTTTAGTTAAGAAACAAAAAGAGTGTGTTGAAGGAAGATCTTCTAATTGGAAAGGGTTAACTGGCATTCTTTATACAGCATCTAGTTGGGCTGAAATACATGCCTTCATTTTGGGATATTAATCTCTTGTTCTTAATGTAAGCCTTGTGCTTGAACAAAGAATCATTCATATACAGTGGAACAAAATGATAATGTTTGGTGTCGTATAAAAGAAAAACTAAAGGCGAAGTTGGTGGCTAATTTTTTAAGCGCCACAGATTTTCTGCTGTCTTGCTCCTTTTCTTCTTCCTTTCCTCTTTTCGGAACAGGGTTTTCCAATCGGAAATGTGATGGCCTAATAGGATTCTGTAAACAGGTAATTGCCATTGCCCTTGCTTCTTCCTTTGCACTCTATTTCAGTATTTCTGGTTTATACAACTGCTGCTTGAAATCCTCTTTTACTTATCAGATGTCAAAAGCTAGGCAGCAACGATTCAAGACAGAGATTGTTATATCCATTTGTCCATATAAACATTTCAAGTTCTGTATCTGTGTATTATGATGTTGATTGCTATTCAATTATTTGAGATGAATGGCAGTTTCAGATAGTGTATTTTTGCTGATACCAGTACCCCTTAATCCCTTATAATAAAATATAAATGCCAGATTCAAAGTTCATGATCTGTCTGGATTGCAGCTTTAGCCACTAAGTTGTTTGCCTTTGTGACAATGTGACCTGTGCTAATCTTATCCGGTTTACCTCATAAACTTTCATAAACCGATTAACCCTTTTTTATTTTTTTGGCCTCTGATCTTTTTCTTTTTTAATTATACAATTTTTGGATTTGTCCATAATTCTCATTGTCCACTATATTGTATTGCACGCTTGCTTGCATCATTCGTTTTGGAAATTCCGATTGAATTGTGATTGTAAAAGGGTTGGACGTATTAGAAGGAAACTGCATCTTTTGAGTCAACTTCATACTATCCGTTGGAATTGGCCAAAAACGATTCAAATTAAAAGTGACAATACATCCATGATGTGCACTATATGATATGGAATCCTTTGTCGGCCATATGACTCCTGATGGTGTTTAGCACAGCAACTTATGGATTAAGAACAGATCCAACATCAACGTCGACCAAATATACAATAGCAAGAATCTAAATTAGTTCAATATAACTATGTCTAGTGCATAACGTAGAAGCACTAAAACTAGCAAAGATTAAGAGGAAAGCTACAAACTTGAGAAGACAAGTTGAACACCTCTATGTGCATGCAACAATATATTAGGACAAGCTTTCTTCATTTGCCCTACATTTCTGAATAGGAATTTGGTGATCACATCAAAATGGGGTAGATAAACTATCTGCTAATATAGTAGACACGTCTAGTCGATTTTTTATGTAGGAATTTTGAGTTTGTCTCAGCAAATATTGTCGTTGTGTATAGAGTAAAGAAAAGGGTGTCACTATCCCATCTATTAAGGGATATTGCCTCCAACTATTCACCTTTAGTAACTTTAAGATGCATCAAGAAAACTTAATGATACTATTTGCTTAAACTTAATGATATTACTGGGAATCTAAACTTTGAGTCACCTATCATAGATAGACAGAGACTGCTCGGAAATCTTGTATGGTAGAAACTATTAGTAGAGTGGGGACATTTGTTGTCTGTTTGTACGAGAAAAATATGTCCAATATATAGTTCTTGGCACCCCATCATCATCACTGTTGATGATGTGCTTCGTACTGAAGATTTCTAAGTCATTATAAGCACTTATAAGCACAGAAGAAGATACCACCTTCTGTGGGATCTGCTGCTCTTGTAGACAATGTGATCGGCTAGGTTTCGAAATCTCATTGGTTCCTATCGACAATAACCCATTTCAACAGTGATAAGAAGCAGACTTGGAGATTCATCGGTGTTCAACAAGTTCCTTTTCATGGTGCCAATGCACTGGATTGTCATACTAGCTTGTATGCTTTTCATGGACCTGAAAGGAAAAATCTTTCGCTTTGGAAAAGTTGGATAAGGTAAATTTGATGATGTTTTTTTTTTAGAGTATCAACTATGGTATCCTTAAAAGTTTTCCAAGCTTAAAGACTAATCTACGCCGAAGGATGTTGTCAGAACGTTTCATTCCCCTGGCCACAAAGAATAAATTATGATTTAACTTCAATTAGCGTCGGGTGGGATTAGAAACCTGGGTATGGGGGTTCCATACTTAGACTCTTACCAACTCGACCACATGTGGTGGTTAAAATTTAATGATGTTAAGAAATTCACCTGGTTTTAGTTTGTTAATTTGATTGATTAACCCTTCTTGGACTGACTAAAATTTATTATTGGTTCACAAAAATTAAAATCAAAGATGATCTACTTCCTTCTCATCATAATACTCTGATTTTGAATAATCGAGGAGATGTCAAACTCCCACGAATTTAAGGTGATATAAATGTTTAAAAGAAGTTAAGAGGTGTATATATATAAACACATGAGGATGAAAAATCCATGGGTCGAAAAACGAATTTAATTAAGGTGAAATAAAGGTTTAAAAGATGTTAAGAGTTTGTAAAGACACAAGAATGTGTTTTGTCTTAAATTGGGTGAAACTTGAGAGGAGGGATAATACGTAACTTTTTATTGAAAACTAAGGTTCTCGATGCCGATATGAAAGGAATTGAAGACAAAACAAGCTTGGAAATACACTCAACACCTCTGAAAATAACAAATTCAACATGTTATACGAACCACAGTACTCGTAAGCCGTATAAGCCCAACCGTGAGTAAAACGATAAAAGATATGGAATTTTGATGCTAGCATGGTTCAAAATATGTTAGGAGGTGTCTATAAGCACACTGGAACGAAAAAAATAAAAGGTTCAGAAAAAGTGAAATTTCCCGAAAACTCGTGTGTTATAGCAAGAGATATTGACTCAAATTGGGTGAAAGTTTAAAGAAGGGGTAATACTTGACTTTTTTGATCCCGAGGTCAGTGTGAGAAAAATTAAAGACAACACAAGCTTGGAATTACACTCAACACCATTGAAAATAACAAATTCACTAGGTAATTATACGAAACACGGTATCTCTGTAAGTTGTTTAAGCATGATCGCAAGCAAAACGATAAAAGAAACGGATTTTTGATGGTATAATGGTTCAAAATATGTTAGGATGTGTCTTTAAGCACACATAAATGGAAAAAAAAAATAAGAAATTTAAAAAAAAAGTGAAATTTCGCGAAAACTCATGTGCTAAGAGGTTTTGGCTCAAATTGAATGAAAGTTTAAGGGAGTGGTAATGCTCGACTTTTTTGATAACTTAGGTTTCTGATGTCGGTGTGACAAGAATTGATGACAACATAAGCACCTCTGAAAATAACAAATTCAACAGGTTATACGAAACACGATATTCATGAGTCATTTAAGCTCAACCGTGAGTAAAACGATAAAAGAAACCAATTTTTTATGCTATAATAGTTCAAAATATGTTAGGATATGTCTATAAACACACATGAATGAAAAAAACCTCTTATTATAGTACAAGTGTTTTTGGCTCAAATTAAAATTTGTGTTAAAGGGGTTTTGTCTCATGTATGACTGAATTTGAAGCCACGTTCTATAACTTAATCGTTTTAAAATCATACTGTTCTCTTGTTTTAGAGGAGACGCGCAGCATTGCTATCCGATCTTGGCGTCGGCAAGGCTCAACAGAGTTTGACAAAGCTAGGAAAAGGAGGCCCTGCCTGGTAATCGCACCAAACATTCTTCGAATTTGGTTCATGTTGATCTACAACCTGAAACCCTAGGGCTAATTTCATCTTTGGTGTCTGATGTTGGTCAACCAAGCAAGAAGAGAGGAAAGCCATGTGCTTGCCGCAACTGAACCAAAGCAGGTGCTGGTGTGTCTCGTTCAGACTCCATAGTGCCTGGTTCAGTGGCACGGTGGTGGAGGAAGCAATCAACCCACGAGGGTAGGATGGTACCCTAATTAGCCCATGATGTGAATTTCTCAGGCAGCTTGTGAACAGGTTCACCATTGTGCCTCTAGGCTTCATACAGGTTGTTTGGTCACAATTGTGGGACAATTAAGGTTTTTGATTTCTTATTCTAGTTAGTTGCGTGTACATGTTTTTGGACACCATTTTGGTTAGTCTTTTCAGGAACTTTATTAGTCTGTTATATTTGATTTTAGCAGTGGATGTAATGAGATTTCTTCTAATAAGCTCGTCATGATTTTTGTTGTCAATGGAAATCATCCGTTATTTCAACAACAACAAAATAAAACAATCTCAACTGCACACAACAGAACGTTCCCTTGACTTTGGTAGTCAATTACAAGTCCGGTGGCCGATCTGTCAACCCGGCCACGTTTCCAATAGAGACCTTCCCCACCGACGATGAGTCGTGAATCATTACATATGCAAAGCACCATTTTCGTGCTACAAAATTGCTGGCTTACACTTATTTAATTTGTTATGTGAATCTTAATCATGGCCAATAGCCTCATGTAAAGTCAACTCCAAGCAAATGGTAATTGACTACATTGTTTTGTTTTTTTTGTTTTTTGTTTTTTTGAGAGCAAACTACATTGTTTTTAGATGGAGGTTGAAACAAATTATGTTTGCCAAGCTCTTTTCCTACACGTTTATTACCTATTGAACGTCGATGATCACCAACTACGGATTCAAATCCTAGATTATTAGTTCAAGCAAAGAAAAGCTAGGTACTTACATTTCCACTAGATCAATGCGTGTAACTTTAAAACCCGCATAGACATATTTATGGTCCGTTAATTGATTTAACCTAATTCGGTATATAAACGATCATCAATTTGAATGAAATTTTGTATGAATGATCTATACATTAATATCAATAAACCAAACGATAGAGATATTGAAATATAACCGAAAAGTGTGTCAAATAAATAACTTCACATTTTAATTTCAGAAAGAAGTTTCTCTCTGGATAGAAATTATATATGTATATAAGGGCCCTTCCATTGAGGGATCCGTAATTTTGGTTCATTTATAGGGATAGAGTATTTGACAAACATTTCGATCACAAAATCACATTTTTACCGTTCAGTTTGTAGGTCTATATGAGAAAATCACTATATATTTATTACATAAAAAGAAGCGAGGAAACCATTCAACACAAGTAACTAAATAAATTAATATATTACACTCTAACCTCTTAAAAAAGTTACATATATAGGCAAGTAAACCAAAGCTGCCATTTTCTTATGATGACATTTATGCAATCCCCAAGAGCTATCTTGTGTTAACAAACGAGGGTAGATAACGACCTAGTCGATCATTGACTTAATTGATTAGAAGCCAGCTTAGCTTCTCCAATGAGGAGCTTTGGCCAACTATGAACAACAATTAATTTTGTTCTATTGCTTCCTTCTTCTATTTTTTCAGTTTTATTGTTTCTTTGGCTAGCTAAGTGAATCCAAACTAGATAGCTCAGTTACAACCTCTCTTGAACGTACTTAATGGAACATTCCTTTTAATAAGCACAACACAAACAGACATGTGAAGTAGGTCCTCCTGACCTCCTAGCTCTATGAGAAATACGTAAATACGTGGCTTAGTTTACTAAAAATTTCATTTTCACCTTTGTTTGATCCGTCTCTCACATCAAGTATTAGGAATCTAATCCCTATGCTTCCCCGGCCCATTCATTATAAGTAGAACCAACCATCCCCGACTTCTATCCCTCTGCATCTCCTTCTTCTCCTTCTTCACCTAGCTTCTCCTTATTTTCCTCCTTGTACAGTCACTGAGTTGAGTTGTCTGGAATCGAATAGAGATCATGACCATGGTGGTTCAAGAGCTGCAGAGATCAAGAGCACATTCGAGATTCGGAGGCTTTCAGGTCTGGCCTGATTTTCACAAGTAAATAAAGAAGGGTGATGATGCAGTACGTACTTGAGGAGAGAAATGTAACCTCAGGCAAGTCTGGTTTCTTGGCTTTTCGATCGAATATATCGGATCATATTCGATCATATATTATCCCTTTCCCTTTTTCGTTTTGATTGCAATGACCCTTTCCTTCGTAGTATCTACTGATTTCGGCTTCGTTGCCACGAAATCCATGGAGGAAATATGCTGTAATAAAATTTGTTTATGTATTATCGTTCTAGGGTTTCCGTTTCTTCGATGTTCATGCGTTTTGGACTTTTAGTTTCTTGTATGCTAGCTCCATGACTACTGTACGTGAGAGACCTCCATTTCTTTGTACAAGACAATTCTGGGGTTTAATTTTCTGGGTTTTCAGTATTCTTTTTGTTAATGGAACAATGAATCGTTGACACCTCAGAACTTTCAGTTCATCAATTATGCATATATGCTTTTACTGTACGTACTGATATCTGAACAGGAATTTCGATTCGTATGTCCCAAAATGAGTTAGCTTCTCCGTACAATGATCAGTACTAGATGATAGGTGAAGGAGATATGGAATCTTGGTACAGTTACGTGAATGGATAGAAATTAAAGCCTTCTCCCCGTACTTGTCTGATACTCTTATCCTCTAGTTTCAGTTTTCAATTACTTCAATGTTAGCTGTGTTTATGTATTTATAAAGCTCTTAAGCTCAGGTTAATCACAGAAAATAATCGATCATCTACGGTGCTTAAGAATGCTTGGAATTGAATCACTGGATGTAATTACATATATCGAGGGTCTCAACTTTAGGTTTCTTAATTTTTAAGTTGTAATGATGAGGCGCAATCAGAGATCATTACAAGATGTGAGCACAACTACTGCGGTTGATCCATCATATTCTTACACGCGTCTTGGTGTGAGTGAAAGACCAGGCCCCTACATGCTGCCATTGTTCCCCAGCACATTAACACAGAAAGATTGAAGATGGATCGAGCTGGTTCATAATAAAAAGTGAAGTCGTGGGGCTGCTGATAAGGGCTATGCCGATATATGGCTCCATATAGTTGGGAAAAGAAAAATAAGAAAACCAACATCTTGGATAATGTAATGAACTCCTGTTACTAACTTAACGCATGGTACTAGTGCTAACCCTCTAAGAACTTGTATTCTACACACTTTAAGTATGGTGTATGTTTCCATTGTTGTGAAATCAATACCGTTTAAAGAGCAAAATACGACTTTAGAAAGTGGGAAAACTGATTTATTAGACATTAGAATATGTAAGTGTGTTACATGTCAAATGTTTTTTTCATTATGTCACTGTTATGACAAAGCAAATAGAGTCGTCATTAGAGTAGCACTCTTTGCTAGTTAGTGTTTGTTAGAATACATGTACGTTGTAGAGATTTTCGATATTATTTTTGATATTTGTAATCAAGGGTTAAGGCTTCACATCCCTCCTTGTATTCGACAGTTTCATTAATGAAAGCTTGAGGGCAGCCGTACAAGCCCTTTATTCGGGAAAAAAGAAGAAGAAGAGCAAAATACGACTTTAGAAAAAAATATTTTTATCATATTTTAACACTATCTAGATCGAGCGAGATGTTTGTATATCAAAAACGATACGCATACTTTCTTGGGGAGAAGGAATCTTTTGGACCAAACTGCTCAAATTGTTAAAGCAAGAACATTAGGGGCCATAACCACAGCTTCATATTTTCTACGTTATTATGGTATATAACTAGTCATATCTGGTACAATTCAAGATAAGGATCGATGATGAATGACTAAAAGTCTCACCCAACTATCATCACAATAATTTCCTTTTCCTTTTTCCTTTTGTTAAACTTTGAGTTAGTCACCATGTCACCTATAGTGGCTAGTGCAAAATGACATGCAACTGCTGTGTATAAAGAAAGAAAAGATGAAGATTAAAAGGACAATCCAGAGTGGATTTTCTATCAAAGGCTCAGTGACAACCCTCTAGAGAATATATATATACTCTTGTATACGAACGTGGTTGATGATTAGCTCATCCATGACAGTTACACACATAATATCGAGAGCTTGTGAAATTTTAAGATCCAGAATCTCATAAGCAAATTAGAGAGAAGACGGATCCAGAGTGATATCATTATAGAATTGCATGTTGGTGAATAAGCACTTCGTTCAGTTGTTGTGGACTTGGAGTGTCCGTACCTTCAACTTTGTAGGAAGGTTTATATAATTCAGCTAGTTGGACTCCTGGTTGGATTAGTTCAAAGATTTTGTATTCCCAAACGAGAGCGTATTCGGCGCACCCGGGTGCGCCGCGCACCCGGAAATTGAACGGCGAGATCGCCGGTGAGACGCCGGGTGGGGCCGGGCACGGGTGAGTGAACGGTGAGATCACCCGGGTGCGCGGCGCACCCGGGTGCGCCGTATAATTTTCGAGAATATTATACCACTTCCTTATTCACATAATTCATCATGGTCAACTTGATTGCTACTTAACTATTAACTAATAATGGTACTAACTACAATGGCTTATAATTAATTTCATAGTGGAAGATTGTCCTTCCATTTTCTGTTTAACCAATCATCATTTTGCTTTGTTCACCATTTTCTTTACTTCATATATTTAATGAGGCGGTTTAGTTTGGACAATGAAGCGAGAAAAACGAACCAAAAGAGACCCAAGTGTTTCAATTTCATTAGTTTGGTGCATCGATCATTTCTACGTAACTTGTACTTATTAGACATGGTAAGAAATTTTTGTTTTCTTATTCTTAAACATCTAATCTACGAACCAAATGATACCTAATTTCTGATAGTATTCAATTCCACCTCTGTCTAGGCTGTTTGTACATATAATTGCAGTGAATCTAAGATTGATTTATTCTGCTTTTTGGGTTACAAAATAAGAGAGGATTGAGTTGTTTGTTGAGCCAATTTGTACTAGACATGATTAATTGAGGTGATTAGAATCTCTCCTTGTTATAAGGTGGAAATAGATTAGAAAAAAACCAACTTGGAACTTTCTCTGAGACTATGAAATGATGGGTCCCAATGATAAAAATGTGTCTGGAACAATCACATTCCAAATTCCAGTCCCTCCCCCCAAAAAACAATTGCAGACCCTCCACAACTTCACATGAACACTCTGGCTTGCTTAGCCAATTATTTATGAATCTATAACAAATATTAGCATTTGTGAAACACAAAAAGATAGAAGGGAGGGAGGGAGGAGATGATAATTGAGAGAAGCATGAAAAGATGGGAGGGGCTGGAGACCATGTGAAATGGCAGCTTCCTGGGTGAAGAACTCAAGTGCATGATTATTGGCATAGAATATATAGACAGGTATCATCACCAGAATTATTACTACCTGCATCATTGCATCTATCTATGACCCTTTTGCATACACATGATATATAATACACATTTTTCATTTGTGCTCATTTGAGAATCAATGAGAGGGTTGCATTATTAGTTAGGTAACCTCCTCCTTTCACATGGCTATGTTAAAGCCAGTAAGCCAGCACCACCATTTTATCAGAAAAGAGAGAGATGTCTTTTGCAGAAAAATTTAGAATTAAATAGGAAGATGGAGGAATCTGAATGTGGGCAGCATATGAGATATGTATGAGTATGGTGTTTGGGGCACTTGGATAGATAGACATGTATTGAACCAGCAAAATTAAGGTGATATTTAGGCCTAAATGATTTTTGACAAATGTTTAGATGGATTAATGGCTAACATTAGCCCAACCTCACTAATATTTAGGTTCTGCTCAACTCTAGTTCCGCACTATCGATTCAGATCATAATTCGGGTCTGATACGGTTTGGTAATGACCCCTAACCGGCTAACCCGTTCGACTTGAAATGCCTTTGGATTGTGCAACTCTTGTTTGAAGTTTTGTGTTTAGGATCAATGTTTGTTTAAGAAAAACAAAACTACTATGTATTGATTCGAATGAGGGAATTGGTTCAATGGTATTCGAGTCGACACTATCCAATTTTCGCCCTAGAACTCAACTCAAACTTAAAAGTATACTAATGCTTTGCTCTATGGTTACCAATAAGCTAAAAGTATGTTAGGGGGTACACGTACGTTCGTTTCTTTGAAAGTGTAACTACATATTGCACTAAAGTATCAATACGTACATCAAGTAAAAGTGCATGCCTTGCTCCAAATATACTAATGTCTTCTCCAAAAGTCCCAATCTCGTACCCTTGAAACTATATATGGATTGCTAGTCGAAGCTGGTTAGATATGTGGAGGTTTGGGATGCATGGCTGCAGAATTGAAATGCAGCTAGAAAATGAAGGAGATCGATCATCGAAACTGGTATTATAAAGTATTTGTTACATGGATGAAGATCAAATCCTGACCAACGCATGAGAAATGACAAACGAGGAATGGTGTTGTGTCCAATGGTATCATTGAGAAATGACGAAAAGATAGGATTTCGCTATTAAGCTATCAAACAAATTAAGAACGTACACATCAATCTTCTACTTTAGGGAACAACGAAATGTATTTAGATAAGCATCTTTCCCCAACTGAATCCTCGAATCATATCCACAAGAGATAGATCTAAACTATGCCTTACAGTGCAAATCCTTCAACAAGAAAATTAACCAATCAATACAAGAACACATTGAAGAACTGAAAATGGAGAACAAATTACCAGTACATATATAATCAGAAATGAAGTTGGAGATCGAGGAGGGTCCTAATGAAGAATTTGAGAAGAGCAAAACAAACAAGTAATTATTAACTGATACAGTGATATATGCTTGAAGTAAAAGTACGTGTGATGATCGAGATGAGCCAAGAGCCAGACTTGCCGGGTTACAATTCTATATAAAGTACTACTCGATCAGTCGGATCAACCTTTCTCCTTTGGTTGTTTCATATCTCTTGCTGAGCTATAGCAGCAGTAGAAAAGCCTCTGCCGACAAAGCTCCACTGTAACCATTCTTTCCATCGAAAAAAGAAGACGATCGATGATGATCGAGCCTCAGAACATATGGTTGGTTTCCACAAAGATTGATGAACTTGAACTCGATCTCTGCTGAACTCTGATCAATCTTTCTTCAAGAAGAAAACTTGTGTAATAGTACTTAGGACTTACTTTGAGCATATGACTTTCTTTATAGTGATAAGTGTGTGGAGTTGAAGGTTATATATAAGACTAAGAGAGTATCTTACTTCTCGGTATATATGACATTTTCAAGGGGGTAATAAGTAGGGTTCATGTTTGTAATAGCTTGACTAGAGTATAGAGGCATGTTCCATACTAATCAAGCAACATTATAAGAGGAGGAGGATCTAAAGATGACCTCTTTACTTTAAGAATTTAAGGATTTCTACAATTTTACATTAGTAGATGACTTCATTTAACGATCTCAACCGTTGATCCTCTAGATTTATATGCAAAAAACATGTCTATTATTTTACATTATTAGATGACTTCATTTAACGATCTCAACCGTTGATCCTTTACATTCATATGCAAAAAACATGTCTACAAAATTTCAACTAATTTCATAATCATTTGGTCATTCAAATTGACGTAAATAATTGTAGGTTGTTAGATAAAATTAAAACGAATATTCTGTTAATCAAGTGGTTAAACGTTTTTCTTTTTGGCTAATTTTTTGTAGAATTTATATGTGGGTAAGTAATTAGGGAATGAGTGCATTGATTGTCAAAATACATGTTATGACTAATATACCTCACTTTAAGAGTTTAAGGAGGTCACCTCTAGATCCGGACTCTATATATATTATATTATATAAGTGATTTTATGTTTATGCATTTGTTTTCATATATCATCTAATACACTCCAAAGTTAATTAATTTAAAAAATATATATCATAAAGCTTAAGCCACTAATGAATTCGAAGAAGGAGATGATGATTAGAAGCAAGTGTTTTGAATATCCTAAAATCTACAGCCACCAATAATAGAAGATTTGAACAGTTACTGATGCACAACAACAAAAGTTTAGCCTTTTTTTCTTTCTTTTCTTTATGTCGATGAAAACATCTAGTGCTCTTTGATCTTTAATCAAAGTGGTGACATAAAGTTTATGACATGTCTTGTGAGTGAAGAAAAATAGAAAAGGGAATCCATATCTAACAAAAGCTTTTAGCATTGTTGAAAAAGCAGGATATGATCCCAATTACCCTCTCTTACACACACACAGAGTTTCCTTCTACAACAGTGTCCCGCTTTGAAATTAAAATATGGACATCCTTATTTCGTTCATTTTCATGTCGTATTTCCACATCTCAACCGTACAATGTCTAGAACACAATGTGTAGATCATTCATGCAAAATTTCATCCAATTTAAAAATAACCGATTACGCTCACTGACATAAGTCCCATCTAGGTCCAGCTATTTGGTTTCTCTATCTTCCCCTTTCAGTCTTCCAAACGTTCGACTTGGATCCTACGCGGGTTTCTTTTCCTTTCAGTTGGATCAAAAAAAAAAGAAGCTTATGGACCAAAGACAAGCAACTAAATAACAGGCCTGTGTTGTCGTCTGATATGTAATGCGGCCCAATCCAAACTGGACATCGGGTTTGATCCGACCCGATTCTACGACGCAAACATAGACCTTACTGCAGAGGATCTATCAGAACTTTGAAACTAGTAGGACTTTCCAAAGCGCTTGAAATGAAGACAAGCCAGAGAGTTCAAACCCAGAATCCCAATCCCAAACCCCTCGGAATTTCTCGAGAAAATCTCCCCAATTTCTCGAGAAATTGAAAAACGAATTTCTCTTACTATGAAACCACGGTTCCTCTTGATCGTAGCTTTTCTGCTCTCCTCCGCCGCCGCCGCTATTCGATCGGATGCCGCGTCCGCGCGGCGGCAGCAGCAGCGCACGCCGGAGGCTTACGTCACGCTTCTCTACGGTGATGAGTTCCTGCTCGGCGTCAGAGTGCTCGGTAAGTCGATACGCGACACCGGATCCACCAAGGACATGGTCGTCCTCGTCTCCGACGGCGTCTCCGGCTACGCCATGAGCCTCCTCAAGGTCAGTGGTTCTCGACTTGAATTTACTATTTTTCCCCTGTGGAAATCGGAGGTAGGATCAGTTCAGGCTTAGTTGAGCTAGAAGAAGTTGCCTTTTGTAGAGTAGTGATGTAGTGTGTAGCTGAATTGGAAAGTGATTTTGGAAAAAAAAAGCAGAAGCTAAATTATTCTGCTTTTTTGCGAGAATCGGAGTTTTCGACTAAGAAATGAGCAGTGGATTGATGGATTTTTATGAATGTGCAGGCTGATGGATGGATAGTGGAGAAGATTAGCTTATTGGCGAATCCGAATCAAGTTAGGCCGACCAGATTCTGGGGTGTGTACACAAAGCTGAAGATTTTCAACATGACTAACTATAAGAAAGGTATATAATTGTTTGATATCTGAAGTTTTGTTGCGGTTTCGTGCATTTTGTGGTTCTTATTGTGTGGAATGTGGGGTTATGCAGTTGTGTATCTTGATGCGGATACTATTGTGGTGAAAAGTGTGGAGGATCTTTTCGAATGCAGCAAGTTCTGTGCTAACTTGAAGCATTCTGAGAGGCTGAACTCGGGAGTGATGGTGGTGGAACCATCTGAACGTGTGTTTCAAGACATGATGGGGAAAGTGACCACTTTGGAATCTTACACTGGAGGTGAGATGAATTCCGATGTAGTTCTAGTTACTTCATACCGCATATATGTATATTTTCATGTCGTTGAGGTATTTTGATTCATGTAGTGGGTGTGCTTGATCACTTAATGTAGATTATAGTTTTATAATCATACTCAATGTGGGGAAATGGTGACCTAGTTAATGATGATTAGTCTGTACAAATAGTAAGTGACTGCTGTAAGGAAGTTAAATGCAATGTCCGACTTGGTGTTGGAAAAGGTGTGCACTTTCAAGTTGAAGCTTCTATGCTTTGGCAAAGTAATATAGCTGAACTTATGAAGGCTAAGGTCTATAGTAATATTGGTGCTCACAAAATTAAGTTGGAAATTCTGGTTTGTTATTTTGAACACCTCAACTTGTTTCTTATACTTGTAATTCAGTCTGTCAAAGGAGTTACCTGATATTATGTGTTGAATAATATTAGTTGGGTGCTGATTACATACTCATCTGCATGCTTAGATCACCTTTTACAAGTTGATTACTTCATAGTAGTTTTTTTTGTATGTTCCTGATTTCTTTTGCATTCTGTGGGCAACCAGTGATACACTGTAGCGTACTCCACTGTAACTTATTACTTGTCTATTTTTATATATACAGGAGATCAGGGGTTTCTGAATTCTTATTACTCGGATTTTCCCAATGCACGTGTTTTCGAGCCAAACTTGGCACCAGAGGTTCGCAAGTCTAGACCAGCTCCTGAGATGGAGCGACTTTCAACATTATATAATGCAGATGTTGGTCTCTACATGCTGGCCAACAAGGTACATATACATAAATATGATGAAACAATTATTTTTTTTTAGGCTGATTGACTAGTTTTAACTTCCACTACCATCATTGATATTGTTTCCTCCTTGACTATGAAATTTAAATCTTGAGCTACTGCTTCATTTATCATTGAGGGGTAATCTGTATACCATGTGTATTTAAGGAGTAAAATTTACATAGAAGAAGTATACAATAGGCTAAGGTAGTACTGTTACTTTTGATTTTTTAAATTGTAGTTTTATGGACTATATGATATTGTAAGCTCAGCCTTTTAATCAGTGAACATGAAGCTAGTAAAGTACCAAAAATGCTAACTTTTAATAATTGTAGTAGTGTTATTTTCTGACTCATGCGGTTGAATGTGGAACTTCAAATTAAAGCTGTAAATATGTTTCGTATCCATGCTTTGATTGAGCAATACAGACATGACTAATGTGAATTGGCTAACTGGGACTGTACGGTTTGTGTAATTTTCATGTGATTTAAGTTGTTTAATCATCTTATGCATTATACTTGCAGTGGATGGTTAATGAAAGCGAACTCCGTGTCATTCACTACACCCTCGGTCCCCTCAAACCTTGGGATTGGTGGACATCTTGGCTTTTGAAACCCGTTGATGTCTGGCAGGTATTTTACGTTCTATTCTGTTTCCTGAGTATAACATATCTCTTTATCATTACACAATTGTACATGTTAGGGGTGACTGGTATGTTGGTAGGAGGGAAGATGTTGAGTTGCTCATGCAATTTCCTTGAACTGATCTTGCATCTTTTGCAATTGAAGGAAATATGGTAAATCACTTGTGCCAAATTTCTTTTTTAATATGTTCACTAATATGCAGGATGTTAGAAAAGGGCTTAAGGATTCCCTCCCAGGAACTGGAGGAGGAATAAATCCAAATGATGCTCTTGTTGTCAAAATTCTTTTCTCGATACCGTTTTTGGCTCTGCTGTTTTGTTACTATCGATCTTTTCTTCAGGTTAGCAATTGTGTGATTACTTGCATGCAGAGATATGAATTCCGAATTTTCATTTGTAGATATTTGTATATCAACCCTTATCTATTTCAATGCAGACAAGGGAATACTTTGGCTCCTTATGCCGAAGTTCATGTTATGACCAAATCAAGCACATTTATTACAAAATCAAATCTACTGGGACTCTTAACTATGCGGCTGTTTCTACGTCATCCAACATTAATCTCAGTAATCAGGTTAGGTCCCTGTCTCAGTTCCTTTTTTTTGGGTCGGCACGGTTTAGTTTCATTGTCATGCTCTTCATATTGAAACTTTAAAGGGAATTATTATCTTCACATATCCAACTATTTAGTGTCATATGGTCATTCAATTTGACCTGTGTTAAATAATTCTTTGTTTGTTTGCAGACCAAGGTTCCTTGTTACTTGGGTGGGATGTCTATAGTTGCCTGTTTCATGGCTGCTATGGTCGCCCTTGTGGTTGGTCTTGCAGTTGTACCTCGACAAGTTATGCCATGGACTGGTTTACTATTGATGTATGAGTGGACATTTACAATCTTCTTCTTATTGTTTGGAGGCTATATCCATCTAGTTTACCAATGGGGGAGGACAACAGCAGTGCAAGCAACATTTTCCTCTGGTTCTGAATCAGTTGATGATGATTCTGGAAAAGGTTAGTTGACCTGGATTATCTAAGATTAATATCTATGGCTGGATACAGCAAAGTTTTTCCTTATTTGTAGGTGTTTATTTTCTAAATGGTTTGTGGTTATTGGACATGTTACAGGTCATCAACGGCAAGTATCATTATGTGATAGTGCTTCATTGCATTATGGGTTAGGAATGGCTTTTCTGGCTGTTGCTGCTCCATCTTTGCCATGTCTTTTTGGTGTCACTGCTCTCTTTTTAAGGTAATTTGCTTGATCAGTCATACTGATGTCAGTTGAATTCTGTTGGTTTGCCCCATGAAACATTTAGGTTGTAGTCGCAGCATTGATCCTTTTGAGCTGACTTTAAGCATGATGTCAATAGGATCGATACATTAGATTTATGTCACTTAATATCATAAGCTTATCACTTATGTTACCAGCTCTTAAAGTTCTATCTGTCATCAGTCTTTAACAATCTTCATTCATGATCCAAGTTTGTGCTCATGTTCCATCTTCTGTTTTAAAGACTTGAAGTGCGTTATCCAGTTGCTTGTTTACTCATAAAAACCTGAGATATTCCTTTAATCTTTTACAGGTTAGGTTTAATGGTTGTGGGAGGCCTAATTTTGGCATCTTTCATGACTTATGCGTCAGAGCACCTTGCGACTAGATCATTCTTGAGAGGCCTTGAAGACCGAGATGCTACAAGAAGTAGGAGCTTTTGTTAGATATGTTACCAGTGAACTAAAACCGAGTATGTAAAACTATTGACCAAAAGACCATGTCTTGTAGTCAGTGTTTGATTCGTTTGTTTTAATCTGTTTCAGAAGGAACGCCCTAGATGAATTTGTAAATTATTGCCAGAAAGTCTGTTGATAAGTGTTTTTGCTCCAGGAAATTTTTTGGAGATTGTAACATTGTTACAGTAACTATTAATTATACTGCTTTAACAATCTTCCCCACAATGTAGTCGAGGAATAGTTCTTAAACGCTCAATTGTCCCCAAAATTTCTAGTTTCTTAAGCTGTGTAGTAGTTCATAATTATAAAGAAACAGAAAAATAATCGTGTGAGGATTCTTTATGATGTCAAGAACTTTGATAAGGTGTATTATCCCCAAAAAGCGTATATATTGCGAGCACACGAAAAGGTTGAACATGTTAAATCAAGAAAGGCAAGCAACAACCACCAAGGCACCAACCCAAGCATCAGATCACTCAGATGATAGGGTGCCAAAATGTAAGTGAGCGACCCTATGAAGTATGAAATATGAACTTGTGAAGTGTCCCACCATGCCAATATGAGCAATCACCTGCAGGCAGAACATAGCATAAGACTTCTAAGGAACTTTCATTTTTTTTTTCAACCCATTAGTTTTTCTATTTATGTGTGCTTATAAACATCTTTTAACATCATATGAACCTTACTTAAAATGACTACCGTGTGTTTTGTAAAACAATTTTTAAAGGTATCAAGCAAATTTCAAGGTTGGGATATGTTCTACCACCCTCTTATACGAACATCAAGAATAAATTACACTTAAAAGGAAGCCACATGTTTGGGAACGAAAATTATACGGCGCACCCGGGTGCGCCGCCCGGGTGCGCCGAATACGCTCTCTAATATTCTTCAGTCACTGGAAACACATTCTCTCCATGTTTTGCTGTCTGGGAGATTTCCAATGGGTCCAAACCTTGACAGTCATTAGTTGCATATAATTAGCTGCTTCATATCCCAAGAACCCACGTATTCACATTAACTTAATCCTTAGTTTTGCTATTTCCTTCTCAAATTCCAACCCCTTATATCAATCTGTCTCTTCCTCTCTTTGATCCACAAAACCCAGAAAATGCCACCCTTTTGTTAACAGAAAACATTCCAGAAGAACAACACAATGTCAACCCTTTTGGTGTTCTTCTGTTCCATTGGCCTCTCTCTTATTTTTGCTGAGGGAGCTCAAACTGCACCTAATGATGAACTATCAAACTTGCTGTCATTCAAAGCTGGTCTAGTTGATCCAATGGATGCCCTGAAGGATTGGAAAATGCCGAGCAACGCGGCCGGAGAACTTGGTTCACTCCATTGCAACTGGACTGGAGTTATGTGCAACTTCAGAGGCTATGTAGAGAAGTTGGACATCTCCAACATGAACATCAGCGGCCTGGTATCAGATCACATTCAAGCCTTAACTAGTCTTTCTGTTCTCAACATTTCTTGCAATGGCTTTGCAACATCACTCCCAAAGTCCCTATCTAACCTCACCTCACTGAGCATCATTGATGTGAGTGACAACTACTTTGTTGGTGAGTTCCCATCAGGCCTAGGAAGAGCTTCAAGGCTGACTTCAGTCAACGCGTCGAGCAACAACTTTTCGGGGTTTCTTCCGGAGGATCTTGGCAATGCAACTTCCCTTGAGATCCTGGACTTCAGAGGGAGCTACTTTGAAGGTTCAGTTCCAACAACATACAAGAACTTGCAGAAGCTGAAGTTTCTAGGCCTTTCTGGTAACAATCTCACCGGAAAAATTCCAAAAGTACTAGGGGAGCTCTCTTCTTTGGAGACTATTATTCTTGGATACAATGAGTTTGTTGGTGAAATCCCTGCAGAGTTTGGCAATCTCACCAATCTTCAGTATCTTGACTTAGCAGTTGGCAGCCTCAGTGGTCAAATCCCACCTGAACTAGGTAGGCTACAAAAATTAACCACAGTTTATTTGTACAAAAACAACTTCACAGGAAAAATCCCACCAGAGATTGGTAACATTACATCTCTAGTGTACCTTGATCTCTCTGATAATCAGATCTCGGGTGAGATTCCAGCTGAGCTTGCATGGTTGACAAATTTGCAGCTTCTGAACTTAATGTGCAATAGGCTAACAGGTTTGGTACCTGCCAAGCTTGGCAATCTAACCAAGTTAGCTATACTTGAGCTATGGAAGAATTCTCTGACAGGTCCATTGCCAATGAACCTGGGCAAGAATTCTCCACTGCAATGGCTAGATGTGTCTTCAAATTCCTTATACGGCGATATCCCACCAGGTTTGTGTGATTCTGGCAATCTCACTAAGCTTATTTTGTTCAACAACTCCTTCTCTGGTTCTATTCCATTAGGCCTTTCAACTTGCTTGTCATTGGTCCGTGTTCGGATACAAAACAATCTCATTTCAGGAACTATCCCAGTTGGCCTGGGAACACTTCCTAGTCTCCAAAGGCTAGAGTTGGCTAAAAACAATCTCACTGGCCAAATTCCTCAGGATATTGCTTTGTCTACATCACTTTCTTTCATTGATGTCTCTTGGAACCACATTGAATCTTCTATACCTTCTAGCATTCTTTCCATTCCAAATCTTCAAACCTTCATGGCTTCCAACAACAACTTGCAAGGCAAACTCCCAGACCAGTTCCAAGATTGCCCCTCCTTGTCAGTGCTTGATATCTCAAGCAACCATTTCTCTGGAAACATTCCAGAAAGTATAGCTTCTTGCGAGAAGCTAGTGAGTCTGAGCCTTAGAAGTAACCAGTTCAGTGGTGAGATGCCTAGAGCTATCGCGACAATGCCTACATTGTCCATTCTTGATCTGTCCAACAATTCTTTGACAGGTAGAATTCCTGATAGCTTTGGAAGCTCACCAGCCTTGGAGACGCTCAACTTGTCTTTCAACAGACTTGAGGGTCCAGTACCGGCATATGGTATCTTAATGACCATAAATCCCAATGATCTTGTAGGCAATGCTGGTCTGTGTGGAGGCATACTTCCACCATGTGCTCATAGTTTAGCTGCCACAGCAGGCCGGCATCAGAACATGCACATCAAACACATCATTGCCGGATTTATCATTGGAATTGGCATCATTTCAACTCTCGGGGTCACACTATTAACTGGGAGATGGATATATAAGAAGTGGTACTTGTATAGCAGCTCCGACAGTTGGTTCAAGCAGAGCGGTCAAGAATGGCCTTGGAGGCTAGTAGCATTTCAGAGAATCAACTTCACAAGTAGTGACATTCTTGCTTGCATAAAGGAATCAAATGTCATTGGCATGGGTGGTGCTGGTATTGTGTACAAGGCTGAAGTCCATCGACCGCATTCAGTTGTGGCAGTTAAGAAGCTGTGGAGGCCAGGGACAGACATTGAAAATGGGGAGGACCTATTTGCTGAAGTGAATCTCCTAGGCAGGCTCCGGCATAGGAACATTGTGCGGTTATTAGGATACCTCCACAATGAAACTGATGTCATTATGGTATACGAGTACATGCCAAATGGAACTTAGGTACTGCATTGCATGGAGATCAATCAGGAAAATTGCTGGTTGATTGGGTTTCAAGGTACAACATAGCAGTTGGGGTAGCACAAGGTCTAAATTATCTTCACCATGACTGTCAGCCACCAGTCATTCACAGAGATATCAAATCAAACAACATTCTGCTCGATAAGAATCTTGACGCCAGAATAGCAGATTTCGGGTTGGCAAGGATGATGATGCACAAGAATGAGACAGTTTCAATGGTGGCAGGGTCTTATGGATACATTGCACCCGGTAAGTTCTTAAGTACATCAATCATAGACTAGTCTGATTGCACTATGTTACTGTCATACTAGTCAGCCATATTGACTTGAATTCTGTTCTTTGTTTTCTTTTGCAGAATACGGATATGCCATGAAGGTTGATGAAAAGACTGATATCTATAGCTATGGTGTAGTTCTTTTAGAGCTTCTAACTGGAAAAATGCCGGTAGACCCTGCTTTCGGGGAATCTGTGGATGTTGTGGAGTTTGTTCGAAAGAAGATGAGAAACAAAAGAGCTTTAGAAGAAGCACTAGACTCCAGCATAGCCGGAGAGTGCAAGCATGTCAAGGAAGAAATGCTTCTTGTTCTCAGAATTGCGCTACTTTGTACTGCAAAGCTACCGAAAGACAGACCATCGATGAGAGATATAATCACAATGCTGGGAGAGGCAAAGCCAAGGAGGAAAAGCATTTCTGAGAATTGGGACAAAAAGACTCTGAAGGAGAAGCCGATCTTTAGCACCTCACCAGTCATAGGACTTATCTAGGAAAATTGTTCTCAAGCTTCTTTTCTTGCTTTTGAGTACCATTTAACTTTTCCATGTACATTTTCCTTCAAATTTGCATAGAGAAAGAAAGCCTACAATAGTATAGTTGGAATTACTGTCTGTACCTCCAAAATTTAAATTGGTAAAGGTCAGGTCTTGGATTTGTCTCAGAAGAAGAAATATGAGTCCATCTCACATTCATCTACTGACTAGTAATAACTTACTGAAACTCCTTCACAAAACTGGTAATGTCCTCTTGAACTGCTTCAGATCGAGATCAAAATTAACCCCCATCACTATCTGCATGCTGCTCAGAAGTTTTCTTTTTCTGTACAGAAAACAGTTTCCTTTTTTCTTTAGGATTTGAAATACAGACAACAGGCAATCCGATACAAAGAATGATACTTTGTATCTGTATACGTATATGTATATAAAACAATGCACTATCCTCAACATGTGTAACAAAAAGATCCCGGCACCATGATCCCTGCTTCCAAGAGAAGCCGCAATGGCCAACCACAGCGATCATCAAAATCGACGATCGATAATCTCCCTGACCTTGTCTTGGTCGAAATCCTTTGTCGACTCCCTCACAACAAAGTTGCTTTTCAATGCAAGCTCGTATCCAAGCGTTGGCGCACCATCCTCTCTGATCCTTATTTTGTCAACCGCTTTTTACAGACCCAACATGATCAGCAGAAACCCCTTGTGCATCAGTATCTAATGATTCCCTCTGAGGAGGTTTCAATTCGTAAGACTTTGGTCCTCACCATGCCATCAGAGCCTCATCCTCCTCTTTTAGAAGCCAGCAGCATATCAAGTATTTTTTCATTCCTTCCTTGTCTTCTAAAGTATGCCGGCGACAGGGAGGGTAATGTTTATGTGTATGGGACTTATAATGACCTAGTCTTGTGCGTGCAAGGTTGTGATACTAAACTTGTTTACTACATATGCAATTGTTACACCAAGGAATGTATTCGTCTTCCTCCCTCCCCTCCAGGACATGCTCATGATATAGTTACGACAGCAGGATTCATTTCCGAGCCCTACTACGATATCAAGGAAGAAGGTTCTACTAGCAACAGCTCTGCAATCAAGCTTCATGCCGAGTATAGGTGCATGGTTGTGCAGTTAATTACCAACTACAACCATGCCAAATGTTCTGAGAGTGTTTTTGTGGAGATCTTTTCTTTTGAGACAGGTGAATGGAGAGAGTATTCTTTAGCTAGAATATCAGATCAACAACGCTTTCTTCTCTCAATACTGCCAACGACGCCGGGCATTGCTTGCAATGGGTAGTTGTATTGGTTGACCAAAGAAGGTTCTATTTTTGAGTTGGATCCGATCAATATGTGTGGTACTACTACTGATGCTCATGTTATTGATCAATGTCGTTTCATTGATCCACCTACCCTACCGACCCGAGTGTATATTTCCCGCCGTTGGTATATAGGTGTTTGTCGAGGGCACCTGCAGATGTGCCCGGAGAACTTCAATTTTTTTGAACCTATGGTTATTTGGGAATTGAAAAAAAATGTAGATGGCAAACCAGAATGGTGTCTACTTCATCAAATAACTTCTCTGTCAGATGGTTCCTGAACAACGTTCCATCGGCTTTCGCATGCTAGGTTTTCACCCAATTCATAGGGATATGGTGTATCTACGAGACAACGATAAGCGAAGGTTAGTCATGTACAATGTTCGTGAAAAACATTAGAGATAGCTACAGTAATTCCATCTGAGAATAGTTCTTGGGGGTTACAGATTGTTCCCTATGTAATCCCATGGTGGCCATCACCAGTTCCAACAAGAGGTAACTTTCGGAAGGAGTACCTCAATATCACTGTGACTGTGATCGGTACCGGTGTAGACACCTTGACTCTCAAGGTAGGTTCCTTTACTACAATTAAGCAATTGAAACAAGAGCTTGAAGAAAAGAAAGGGCATCGGCAGCTTGGTCGTGTTCTGCATTTTGATGGGAGAGTTTTGTATGATGATGATGACAAATGGCTTGCGGATTATGGAATCAAGGACAACTCCAATATTACGTTGGAAAGACGAACCTTTTTATGAGATATAATCGCAAATGCTGGGAGAAACAAAGGAGCTTTAGAAGAAGCACTAGACTGGCATAGCCGGAGAATGCAAGCATCTGTCTCAAGAGGAAGAAATATGAGTCCATCTCCCATTCATCAACTGAGTACTGACTAAAAACTACTTCACAAAACTTGTAGTGTCCCTCTTGAACTGCTTCAGAGATCAAAATTAACCCCTCATCACTATCATAATTTTCTATGATCAAAAGCTTAAGTTTTATTTTTACTGGAATGGTAAATTCTATGGTACGGTTATAGGAGCTCACACGTGAACATGTTAACTTGGGTCCGTGAAGGATGAACATCATAAGAGAGGATGTAGTTTCAAAACGTCTCTATATATTGTCACATTTATCATTCTATTAACAATTTCGATCTGAATGTTGACAACAGGTAATACCTTAATACAGCAAGGATTTCTACTCTGAAAAGTGATGAAGGGTTGAGAAGGAAAACTGTTGCCTCTTCTCAAGCCACAACTATTTCCTCTATAACTGGCTTAGATTTCCTATGCCAAAAGAATGGCATGATGACAACGAAGATCAAACTGAACCATAAGCATTCAGGGATTCTCGTCAGAAACAAAGGGGTTCCTATGTTCGTGCCAAAATAGGTATTGGTTCTTCGAGCTCGCCTATTCCTAAGAAATCTATGCTGCTCAAGTCAAAAGCATGGTGGCTGATACATCTCCACCTTCAAGAAAGTTGCCAGACGATGTCTACAAAGAAGGAAGAATACCAAATAAGTCATGATCGAGTTCATGAGAAGTGAACAGGTTCCAGATGAAGTGAGTGATATGTGCATGTATGAGGTACTAGTTTGCATAAAACATCTTAAGCTACCAGAAAGGTCCCTGCTTACTAACAGCTCCACATCAAATCTAACGAGTTCAGGGGTCAAGGGACAGCAAAGGAGTTGCGCTGGGAAGACCAGCACAGGAAAGAGTATCATGTAGCAACCAACAGAGTTTTTTACTATTTGTGATAGATGTCAAGTTTTTTTCTTTTTTTCTTTTTCACTTTAATATATTGAGCTTAAATTTTTCTGTTTCCTGTTCTAACCCTATCACTCTGTGTGAGCCTGGTAAAGACCTAGCATGCAAGCAATTCAACAAGTTGAAAAAAAAAAGAAAAAAAAAAAGAAGCTAAATAAACAACTTTCCCTAAACACACGAATTGTTCAAAAATGCAATACTAAAATTTCTGACGAGCACAGTATAGTACATGCAATTAGCAAAGAAGTTCTAAGCTTCATACCATTAGTATCAGATAAATACTAAGACATCAGAGAATACCTCTCTATCATGCGCTCCAGAAAGGAAGAAAGGCTCTTTTTCCCTAACCCCAGCATTTTCTTCAAAAATTCTTCCTAGATCCTGCCAATAGAAAGAAGAGCCCATTAATAACAGATACTAATAAACAATATAAAAATAGATATTGAAGGTTCGAAAGATCATACAAAATGTTAATAGCAGATGGGATGAAAAAGATTTTTTAAGAGGTAGCAATCAAAATGAACATAGCAATTTACCTTTGCAGTCAAGATTTCAAACTCAAGCAACTCCTCAACTATCTTTTCAAGAACTCGACGATTTTGATTGAGCATTTCTTTAGCTTTATAATAGGCTAAATCATGGATCTACAAAATAAAAAAGCATTACTATAAGGTTATATCAACATAGAGTAATTGCTTGGAACAAAATAATAGTCATAGCCGTCATACCTTTTCAACTTTAACTGCCATATCATACTCATGGTTATTCCCCATGCTTAAAGCAGTAGACTGTATCAAAGAGAACATGTTATGACAACCAAAACAAAATACGAGCTTCTTTTCAAGGTATGATCTTGATTCAGAATTGCCATTCACAGAACCTTCATTTCTCGCCTTGGTTATTTTTGTACATCCGATTCCCTGTAGAAGGCTAAATATTATTGGTATTTCTTTAGATTAATCACATAAAAAATATCACTGTAACCATTATCTACTATATTGGACACCTTTCAAGTTTTCACAATTTGTCTGGGATTAAGAGCACACAACTCAAGCTAAAGAATTTAACCATTGGAGGCTAAAAAACAAATAGCTCTACCACAACACAGTTCAGTTAGACAATGGACTACCTACTACTCTTTGCAATACAAACGTCCAGCCTAGTTCTCATCTAGTTCTCCTACTTATACTCTCTGTTGGCTCAGAGGTACAAACTTTTAACTTTTCTAGATAGATGAATACAAGCAGTAGTTCTCATGTAGTTCTCCTACTTATATTTTCTATCCACTAAAGGTACAAACTTTGAACTTTATTAGATAGATAAATAAAAACAGTAAGAGCATAGTGCAACTTATAATGCATCTATATTATGATTAAAGCCATCATATCAGAATCAGAGGAAAACAAATAAACAATTTCCTCAAAAATGAGGAAGACAACTGGAAAATAAAGATAAAAGAGTTCAAATATATGCAAAAGAAACTTATAGAGATATAATAGGGTGATGATATAGAGGAGGCAAACCTGCCAAGACAATGGCTCCAGCCATATATTGTCTACAACATCAAAGTTTGGCAACAGAAGGGCAATGAGACCACGACCTGCAGCCCAGACAGCATGAGGGAACTTGGTCTCCCTCGTCCACTGCAATTTTGATAACTTATGTTAATTCACTGTTTAGCAGAAACAAAAGGAACCTAAGCTTGTATCCCAACTCTGAGCATGCATAAACAAGTGACTTCCAGGAGTAAAATAAACTGAAAATTTATATTCTTGGATAATAACAGAGGTCACCAGTGGAAAAAATAATTCAGCATCTTCAGAAATAAATAGAATAAGCTCAATAAATAGAGCATAGATAACAAACTGCATTGATAGCTTCAGTCTAAGCTGCCCACTATGTTGGGGATTAAATATGATAAATAGGAGAAATCATCTGACCCTATCAAATGGAAAGCAAGTATCTTGAAAGCAAGTACCTTGAAACAACTAGTTAAATTATAGTTCACCAAGCTATTCACACTTTCGCTGCTATCAAATGGAAAGCAAGTATCTTGAAACAACTAGTTAACTTTAAATCAAACAAGAACATAGAGTTGCACCGATGCTGATATACAAATGAGATGAGAAAATCTAATGGAGTAAGAGACTTTGGACAAGTAAATCAATGTTCATTTACAACCAAAACGCACAAGATAACTTATTACCTCAAGAGGAGGGTTTAGAAGTTCTATTCCATTGTTTATCTGACCATATGGCTCCATTAGATCAACCACACTCTGCAGGTCTTCTTTAGTCAATGTTAACCCCAGATGACACACCAGCATTTTGCTTAGCTTCTTCACAACTCTGGTTTTCCGCACCCCTTCTGGAATAATGGTACTGAAAGTCTGCAAAAGGCAACAAGGATTACCCATAACGTTTTTGAAAATGCATCAAGACAAAAAAGAAAAAGAAAAAGAAAAAGAAAAAGAAAAAAGAAAGAGAGACATGAAAAGGACAGCATCAATTGTGCCTTACCGCAAACCAACTACAGTAGCTCATAAGCTCATCTGTATCGAGAAACTTGCTCCTAAAGGAACTAGCTTCCAACGATGCAGGTACCAGTTTTAGTTCTATAGGTCTTAAGAGAGCAGTCTTTTCAGCAACCTGAATGTACAGAATGTTGCCATGTGAAGAAATGATGATAACAAAAGATTTCAGAAAATAATAACACAGGTAATAACTGCTACGAGTACTCAAGTCCTAGAAGCCACAAATCACCAAAGAGATTATATGACTAAAGACTATATAGAGGCAATGGTGTGATATTCACATAAACTCTCAGAGAACATATATACCAATCACAATGTAATTAGAAAACTGAGGGCTGCAATAACCATCATCAGATATGTGCACACTGCACTACTAATTTACAAATCAACTCAAAATCGTCATCAACCTCATAACAGTTTTAGGGCGAAAACTAATACTGATTCAGCAATTACCTTTCTCCAGTCTACAAAATCAATGAGCTCATTATCCATTGTTTCTTTTGCTGCTATGTGTAGTATCTTCTCCCTTTCTGCTTGAGTTGGCCTTTGAAGATGAAATATCCTATCCATGCGACCAGGCCTCTGTAAGGCATCATCAATTTGTTTGAGATTTCCAGTGGTTGCCATCAATACAACCCCATCTTGCTTCTCAAACCTGCAGTAAGTGTAAAATTGGTCAGGAAACAGAAACAAGAGATCATTTCCTGATAAGTAACATAGTTTGACTTGAACATTATTAGCTACATAAACAGAGAAGAGCACCCGAAGGAACACAAAGAAGCTGCAAACTTAAAAAAAAAAGTCAGAAAATAAAAACTGGTACGAACTGAGAGGAGTATGAAACATTAGAGAGCACGTGTCTATGTCCATGTGTGATGAGTTTGTTTTTCTTGAAAGTTTATCTTTAGATTCAAACAGATAAATGACCAGTGTTCTATTATTCAACAAAACAAGGATCTAGTCAGGTGGAGTTCATTTTGTTTCCTTCCTAGTCCACATGAACTACTTCATTTTACACATCTGGATACAAAATGTAACATTAGCCAAAATCATTTAATGTACAAGAGTCATCTATGATCACACAATAAACCCATAAAATAATTTCTTCAAGGGTTTTTAGTGGAGAACGACATAAGAGATAAGACTTACCCATCAAGTTCGACAAGCAGTTGATTGATAAAAGCTTCATGATCCTGATTTTTAGTGTGAAGGAATTTGCCTCGAACACCAGCAAATAGGTCAAAATCCTCCACAAAAATGATAACAGGTGCCTACACATGATGGAAAAGTAACTCAGCACAAGAATAGAAAAGTCAAAGAACTCATCTTTTCCAGTGAACAAACAGAGGAAATTATTATAAAATGTACCAATTCTCTAGCTGTTTGAAACAGCTCTCTAACATTAGATGCACTTTGCCCAACCCATAGTCCAGCCTCCAACTCTTGAGCTTTAATGTTAACAACAGGCACCCTAGCTTGAGCAGCTATAGCCAGTGCTAGAGATGTCTTTCCTGTTCCCCTCTCACCCACAATTAGAACTCCCTGGAATATGAAATAAGCGGATTCAGAAGCATATCAACTGCATAGATCAGAACCCACCCTGGCAACTAACAGAAGTGTAATTGTATGTCCTTGTTATGGACCCTCTAAATTCAAGCTTATAAAACAAATATAGAAAATTATTTAAAAATAATAATGACGTTAATAGAAGCTCCTAGCAGAAGATAGTTTGGAATGTCATGTATATTGCTTGCAGAAAGTTGCATGCTGAAAATTTCTCAAACGAACTTTGAAAAGCCAATCACCTATGATTGTTTGGAACCTAAATTTTGGACTACGAAGAACAAAATACTGGGATATCTATATTATATAGGGCATAAGCTGCATAACCTACCCGAGGTGCACGGGCACCCATTTCTTGAAAGGCTTTGGGATTTTTAAGAAATGCCACAACTTCATTGATTTCCTCTTTCATGGATTCAATACTTGCAAAGTCCTTCAACGGTATTGGTGGGTTCTTTACCCTCTGCAAACCAGCCATAGATCTCACAGGTCAATTTCTATTCAGTTAGTTATTAACTTACATGAAAAACCACAAGAAAGGCCCAAGTTCCAAGTATGAACCTTCATTTCATCAAAAGCACGTGTTATAGGATCAACGCCTGCCTTTTTGTTCTGTTTAACTTTTCTTACCCGGGAATTGAGATAGTATTTCTGAAAGATAACATAAAAGGAGAGATTGATTAAAAGATGTTGGGAGCTATTTACAGCAAATGACCATCTTATGAACCAACCATAATACATCACTTCAATGCACGAAAAATCAGACCGTTTCTAAGTGAAGTCTTCATTACAGATTTCAGACCAAAAGAAAAGATCTATTATGAATAGTCTATCCCATTTCTTTCATAAATAAGATGGAAACAGAAAATATAAAAGATATAACTACTCCACAAAGCTACTGCGCTCCCAAAGCAACTGCAACATTTTGTATAATTTATTATTAAAATTGGCAATAGAGAAAGGTAAAGAGCTTTACCACTCTCCTCAACTTTTCCCTGTTTGGGTCTGTGCGTATTGGCCCATAACCAAGAAAACTTGGAACTTCTCTCTTCAGAAAACCAAAAACATGAAACAAGACGTATCCGTACGCAACTGTTCTCATGAGAAACCAAATGTACCATTGGAGACCATCCGTTTTTCTGGATTTATAATTCATTTCTGCCTCAGATTGCCATTTCAAGTACCATGTTGAGTCAACAGCTTGATCAATTTCCTCAGGCCATGCCATCCCCAACTGTATCCTTACCTGTCATAGGTAAAAATGTAAAATGTCCGAACTTAGAGCAACAACGATAGGGACACAGTATAATAATAAAACTAGACATATAACTGGCGAGTTACAAGTTGGGAGCATACATAGTAGGGGAGCGTAAGCTCCACAATAGGAAACACTACTGTCATCATTATGTCATCGTTTATATTTTTAAATTTCTGCATAACCCAATCTCTTGCATACGATACTACTGTTGTATTCCACAACGCATTAAAACATTGGTGAGACAGCCTTGCAGTCAAGAGAATCTGTTGACGGAAATCTAACTCAGACAAAGGGATCCACATCAGGTGAACAGCAGTTGGAATACCACAGGCGAGCATTTTCATGTACAACCCATCAAACCCTCCAAACTCTTCAAAGAGCATTTCAAATTCCTGAATGAGTATTTGAAAATGAGAAACATTCACGAAACTAACAAACAGCAATAGTTTACTTCTTTGGTTTAAGACAAAGACATGGAATCATGACTGAAGTAATAGATTGAGGAAATATATTAATGTCTTACCTTAATGTCAACGTAATACTCCTTGTCATCACCCTTGAGTGCAATGTACATGGCAGCCCAGTCATGCCTAATACGAGCACCCTCCACCAGTTTCTTTGAGACAGCAAAAGGAACAGCAACTGGGTCCATCTCCCACCTATTTTTTTCCTCATTGTACCAAGTCTTTGACACCAGCCTATCTCGGTCTAGAAGAATAAGTTCCTGAAATCATCATTTGTTATAGGCAGAGAATATAAGTCTACCAGTTATTTAGCTTACTTGAGAATCAACAATAACAAGAGTGAGGATTATGAAGCAATAGGTACCTGTCTTTTGGCCACATACTGTTTACCAAAATCAACGTCTTCTATGAGATTTCTTTTCAGGTCTGCCTTAGCTTCTTCACGCCACTTCTTCCACCCATGATACAAACGGAGACCAGCAGCTTTAGGGACAACAACCTCCTTCTTTCCAAACATCCACTTCATCTCAACTTCTGGAAAACCCTTCACCACCTCCTCTTCAGGTGTTTGTACAAGATACTGCTTTTCCTCACCAAATTTTTTCACTTTCTTCCTTATTTGAGACTCAGCCTCTCTCTGCAGCTTCCTTGACTCTTCAAGACCTAGTTTTATATTCTGAGCAAACTCCGTTGAAGTAAACAAAGGTCCCACCTCATCAATTTCCACAACATTTGGCAGAATTGTTTCCTCCAAAAGTCTTCTTTGCGTGTTTTCCAAATCTTTCTGTATATCAGATTTAGAAAGCTTGGTAACCGATTTTTTAGGCACACTGCAACCACATAACAACTGATACTCACTCAGCGAATTCATACTACACTTTCTTCCAAATACAAATATGCAATGCAATGCTGTTGGTAGAAAGGCGGCAAAATCAAATTAAGGCATTGAAAAAGCTATAATCTTCATATCATTTTCGCTCCAATTCGAATTCACAAACATAAAACATGACAATGCAATACCTTTCAACACTCTTCTTCCTTCTCATTCGGCGAGTAAAACTCTGCACCAACTGCTCACATTCCCTCTCAATAAAACAAAGCTCCCTGACTCCATAGCTCAACGCCACCGTCTCCCTCCTTGAAATCTCATCCGCAATCTCTCCCACACTCTCCCACACCTCACCATACTCCTCCTCCAACCTCCCCACCCTCTCCTCCATCATCTCAATCCTCTCCTTCACCTCCTCCGCATCCTTCGCCTTACCGGAGTTTCGCAACGCCTTCTCAATCTCCCTCCTCACCTCCACCACCTCCTCCACAATCTCATCGCACCGCCGCACCAGCCCCTCCAGTTAAAATATGAAATATAGGATCGTCTACAATAATATCACAAATACATCAAAACAAGAACACTAAATTAAGTATGATGCATAATACCTTCGTTGCTCCTCCAGTCGGACTTAGCTGCAGTCTTCGATGAAGCCACCATTGTTGATCTTGAGGAATACTTGCTGCACACGTAATAAATCGTGAAGGATGAAGGTTGGTCTTCTGTGTCACTGAACCTTGATGCTTAGCACAATGGGAAGCTAATAGATGCAAATCGGTGTAGGACACAGGGACTCAGACCTCCTATATATAGTGAACAAAATAAGACTTGATCCCATAACCAAATCCTAATTGAACAATGTAAATAACATGAAGATCTTTCCTTCCACAATACTAATTCCTTGTACATCAGGTTTTGTACTATGAACCTTCTAGATTTTTAACTGATATACAACTCGGAAATCTTATACGAATCAGAATATAATATCTATCGTTTCTTGTTATCCAAGATAAAGTCTTAAACAATTAACACAAATATATCAGACTGTGTTTAAGTCCATTTTATTTCCAACAATCTCCCACTTGGACTAACACTGTCTGAAACATGTTACTGAATTAATTAATGAAGGATAACAACTGAAGTTGCGCAATTTTGAAACAAAAGAAAATTCTTGGTTCATCCAGCTTGGTCAATTTACAGCTACTGTTGCTGAATCAAGAACCTTAAGGATAACAAATAATCCTCTTAGCTAAAGATCACAGAACAACAATCACTGCAATCACATAAGCTAACGAGTGAAAGGGTGAATAAATTTTGACTTGTATATCTCCCTGAGGTGTCAAAAATTCACAGTCCAAATTAATGTTTTTATGAACTGAATAAAACCTGCAGTAAACATTTTACCAGTGCTGGACTGAAAATGGTAAAATGCATGAACTGAATGACATTATGACTATAAGTATAAACAATAAAATCTGTTTTATAAAAATAACAACACAACTAGAAATTTCTGAACAACACAATGAATTCTTGTATCTGAAAATACCTCGAGACTTTATTGATCAATAAAATAGAGTACAAGAATCTGTTGAATTGAAATTACATCTGGAAAAACTGCCTAATACAAAAATCTTCTGAAAATATATACTTCAGATCAGATAAAATAAATTCGGCTCCCACTGAACCTAAGAATTCAAATTTGAAAGAATTCCCATATTTTCAACATGCTTCTGAAAACTTGAGATGGAAAGTGCTTTAGTAAATGGATCTGCTAGTTGTGAGTCAGTGTCTATATTTAAGACCTCAACCTCACCATACTTAACCTGTTGTCTCACACTATAGTATTTTAAGGCAATGTGCTTTGAACTATTTGATCTTTTGCTGTTTTTACTGAAAAATACTGCAGCCTCATTGTCACAATACATTTTCAATGGACCAGAAACTAAATGGCCTAAAACCTTAGTGTACATGAGAAAATTCCTAATCCATAGTCCATGACAAACCCCTGAATATACAGCAACATATTCAGCCTGCATGGTGGATGTCGAAATTAATTTTTGTTTTTCAGTTTTCCAAGACACAGCACCTCCAGCTAACATGAAAACATAACCTGAGGTGGATTTATTTGACTTTGGAAAATTACCAGCAAAATCCGAATCTGTATAACCAACTAGTTCAAGCTTATCAACTTTCCTGTAAACTAACATGTGAGATTTGGTTTTCTGTAAATATCTAAGAACCTTTTTCCCTGCAACCCAATGTTCCTAAGTAGGTGCAGATTGGAACCTGGACAAAATTCCAACTGAAAATGCTAAATCTGCTCTAGTGCAAACCTGTGCATACATAAGGCTACCAATAAGCTGTGCATAAGGTTTGCTTTCCATAAGAGACGTCTTCCCCCCATTTTTAGAAATTTTGGACAGTTTGTCACCTTTTGACATTGGAGCATCACTTGTGTTACAAGTTTCCATATGAAATCTCTTGAGAACTTTCTGAATGTAGTTCTGTTGAGATAAGCCTAAAACCCCAATTTTTCTGTCTCTCTTAATTTCAATTCCTAAAACAAAAGAGGCTTCACCTAAATCCTTCATATCAAAATTACTCGAGAGAAAGTCCTTAGTCTTATTTAGTAATTTGACACTGCTGCTAGCTAAAAGAATATCATCAACATACAAAATCAGAAAAATAAATCCTTCATTTGTACTGTTAAGGTATACACATTCATCAACTATGTTTTCTGTAAAACCAGAAGAAGTGATAACTGGATCAAATTTTTTGTACCACTGTCTAGAGGCCTGTTTTAAACCATAGATTGATTTCTTAAGTTTGCATACATATTCTTCTTTACCAGTTTGCACAAAACCTTCAGGCTGTTTCATGTATATAATTTCTTCTAATTCTCCATTTAAAAATGCAGTTTTTACATCCATTTGATGAAGTTCCATATCATAATGTGCCACTAGTGCCATTATAATTATGAATGAATCTTTAGTGGACACAAGAGAAAAAGTTTCATTAAAATCGATGCCTTCTTTTTGTGTAAAACCCTTAGCTACCAGCCTAGCTTTATGTCTCTCTATGTTGCCTTCAGCATCTCTTTTTGTCTTATACACCCATTTACAACCAATTGGCTTATGGTTAGGGTCTGGTTTCACTAAATCCCATACTCGGTTCTTATGCATAGAATCTAGTTCTTCCTGCATAGCTGCATCCCATTTTTCAACTTCATCTGAATCCTGAGCTTGTTTAAAACTCATTGGATCATCCAGTTCTACAAGTTCATCCTGTTCTTGGAGATAAACATAGTAATCACTATTTTCTCCATAAACTGGTTTTCTAGGCCTTTCTGATCTTCTTAATGGAGGTTGCTCTATGTTTTGAGGTTGCCCTAAATTTTGAGGCTGGGAATTCTGAGGACCTAAATTTTGAGGTTCAGGCTGCATAGGTTGCTCTACAGGTTGCTGAATTTCTTCAGCAACATTATTTTGAGGTTCAGGAAACTCAGCTGCTGCATTATTATTGTTATTTTGATTTTGAACAAAAACATCAGTCATGGTAGTGTCTGCATTTAAAGGCATTCTATTAACTGTAGCCTCAGGTTCAACTAGTTCAACAATTTCTGAAGACAGATCTCTGAAATTTGATGTACTGTAAGCTTCATCCAGAAATTTTGCATTACTGGTTTCTATAATTCTAGTTGAATTATGAGGTGCATAAAATCTATAGCCTTTGGATTTTTCACAATAACCTATAAACCTACAGCTAACTGTTTTGGGATCCAATTTTTCTCTTAATTGATCTGGAATTTTTGCTTCAGCTTTGCATCCCCAAACATGAAGATGATGCAAGCTCGGCTGTTTGCCACACTATAATTCATATGGTGTCTTTTCTACAGCTTTTGAGGGTGATCTATTGCAAAGATAATTTGCAGTCTTAAGTGCTTCACCCCACAAAAATAAAGGCAAAACTGTAGTACACATCATTGATCTAACCATATTTAACAAGGTTCTATTTTTCCTTTCTGCTACACCATTTTGAGTTGGACTATAGGGGGTGGTATACTTAGCTTGTATGCCATGTTCTTGCAGAAACATTGCAAAGGGTCCCTTTTGCTGGCCTGCTTCAGTATACCTCCCATAAAATTCTCCACCTCTATCTGATCTAACAGTCTTAATCTTAGTCTCTAATTGCAGTTCAACTTCAAACTTATAAATTTTGAATGCTTGCAAAGCTTGAGACTTTTTTGAAAGTAGGAAAATATAGCAGTACCTCGAATAGTCATCTATGAATGTAATGAAATAAAAATTCCCACAATTGGTCTTATGCTGAAAAGGTCCACAAATATCAGTGTGTATTAATTCTAAAAGTTTTCCACTTCTAGCAGCTGTAGCAGCTGTAAGTTTTCTGGTCTTTGTTAATTTCCCTTTAAAACACTCCACACAATCATTCAAATCATCATAACACAGTGCAGGCAGTACATTTAATTTCTCAAGTCTTTTAAGTCTGTTTTTAGATATATGGCCGAGTCTTTTATGCCAAAGATTTGCAGATTTGTTATTAAATAAAACTCTTTTAACACCAGCAACTTGATTATCAGTGCAAGTTCTTGAATTATTTTCAAGTAGATGAATCTCATTCTTAACAGTAGAACAGTCAAACATAAGATATTTATTTGAAAAAGAACCAGAACCAATATAAGCTGAATTCTGAAAAAGTTTTATTCCACTAAAATCAATAACAAGACTACAACCAATGTCAACCAAAAGGCCTACAGAAATCAAATTCCTCTTAAGTGAGGGAATATAAAAGACATTCTCGAGAACTAAAAAATTTCCTTGTCCTAAATCAATCCTTAAGCATCCTATGGCCTTTACTGCTACTCTTTGACCATTTCCAACGCAGACATTCTGCTCACTTGTCCTTGGAGCTCTCCTCCTTATTATACCCTGTAATGAAGTGGTAATATGTATTGGTGAGCCTGAATCTAGCCAATAAGTGTGTGAACTAACATTTAGGAAATTAACTTCTAAAGAAAAAACAGAGTTAGGAAAACAGTCACCTTTCTTTATCATCCATGCCTTAAAACCAGGGCAATCCTTCTTAACGTGTCCCATCTTTTTACAGAAGAAACACCTAACTTTAGAGGACTTGTCACCCTTAGAATCTGCAGGTTTGCTGGATACCTTAAAATTGGTGGTCTGCTTAACCTTGTTCTTATTCTTCTTCTTCCACTTAGGCTTCTCCACCAGATTAACTGCAGTTGATGGTTCAGCTTCTCCTCGGATAGTATTTTCCTCATCCACACACACTGAAATTAGCTTATTAATAGTCCACTTGACCTCTAGAGCATTATAGGTAGATCTCAGTTGGCTGAAGGTTGATGGAAGTGACCAAAGTGCATCATGCACAAGCTGTGCATCTGCAACTCCCATTTTTAAATCTCTGAGTTTCCCATTCAGCTGAACCTTATGCATTATGTGCTCCCTAACACTCCCATTCCCATCATATTTCAGTTCATGGAATTCTTTATGGAGCCTAGCTGCTTCAGCCTTTTCACTTTCCTCATATTTATCAGCAATATTAGCCATAAAGTCTATAGCATCCTCAGGTTCCTCTATCGATCCCCTAACAACCTCAGACATAGTTCTCCTTATCACATTCTTAGCCATTCTATTGGTCCTAAACCATTCATAATAATGCCACGAGCTATCAGCATCCATGTTGTTTTCTTCTTCGGTGCCTACAGGTTTAGGTTTGAGGAGGCAGTAATCTATGTTTTGGTGCATTCCCATGTAAAACTCTACATTATCCCTCCACTTCCTATAGTTGTTCCCATTCAGCTCCACAACTTCTCCAATAGAAGCAAAATTGCCTTAAGAAAATTAAAATAAAATTTTGTAAGCGTTTTTCCTATGTTGTTTTAACTGTCTTTTATCAACTGTAGGCTTAGCAAAAAACACACAAACACAGTCATGAAACCAAACAGAAAATTCATACTTTCATAATGTCATACTGCATATACATATAATCCCTTGTAATAAAACAAAATCAATGCCTTTGTGACATATAATTTTTATGAAGAAAACTGAACTGATATGCCATATGCAACAGAAACAAGGTATTTGATGAAAGCAGTCCAAGTCTTTAGACTAGGAAAAGTTTTCAAAAAATCTAAAACAGTTTCTGCACACACACATACCACTGCACATATCACAAAATCATGCTCGATTACTTCTTTGGAAGCCAGAAAAAACAAAACTTTATAACACTGCACAATTTGGTATTATTCTTTAAGATTTTCTAATCCTGTTAACTTGATTTAAGCATACTTTGTGTAAGACATAAACCAAAACAGTAATCAAAACACCAGTAGATATCATGTTCATGTCTTAGATTTCGAAAACAAAATTTGGGGAGATATATTCAATCCAAACATGCTGTATACACAATATCATATCAGAAACAAGAGTAAATCTACCGCCCTCCTCCACTACAACACACGTCAATTTCAAACAATACATGCATCAGAGACAACGAATTCATGAACCAGCACTTCTCCATATGAACATTCCCATAGATGCAAGAATCGAAATTGACAAGTTTGAGCTTCAGAGAACTTACCTTTGCCTCTGCTTCAGCACAGCACCAATTTAAAAGCATGAAAACGAAAATCAATGCGGAAAACACAGACCTTTAAAGCCCAGAGCTGCAGCAGGGAGAACCAAATCCCTTTTCCTCTTCCAACCCAGAAAACCCAGAATGAAGAACTCGATCAATCTGTTATGTTCATAACAGATAGTCGGGTTTTATTTTATGAAGTGGGCCGGGTTTGGGCTCGGATAAAACGGGTTAAAGGCCTGTTTTTTTTTTATTTCGTTTTTCCAAAATCATACTTTAAAATTGATTAATTAATTTTGGTTTTTAAGAAAAATTAATCCCAGAAAAAACCTGTTCTTGTATGAAAAAACCAATTTGCGATTTGTGATTTTGTAGAAAACCATATGCTCTGATACCAAGTTAAAATATGAAATATAGGATCGTCTACAATAATATCACAAATACATCAAAACAAGAACACTAAATTAAGTATGATGCATAATACCTTCGTTGCTCCTCCAGTCGGACTTAGCTGCAGTCTTCGATGAAGCCGCCATTGTTGATCTTGAGGAATACTTGCTGTACACGTAATAAATCGTGAAGGATGAAGGTTGGTCTTCTGTGTCACTGAACCTTGATGCTTAGCACAATGGGAAGCTAATAGATGCAAATCGATGTAGGACACAGGGACTCAGACCTCCTATATATAGTGAACAAAATAAGACTTGATCCCATAACCAAATCCTAATTGAACAATGTAAATAACATGAAGATCTTTCCTTCCACAATACTAATTCCTTGTACATCAGGTTTTGTACTATGAACCTTCTAGATTTCTAACTGATATACAACTCGGAAATCTTATACGAATCAGAATATAATATCTATCGTTTCTTGTTATCCAAGATAAAGTCTTAAACAATTAACACAAATATATCAGACTGTGTTTAAGTCCATTTTATTTCCAACATGCTCCTCCTCAGCCTCCTCAGCTCCACCTGCACCCCTTCCAATATCTCCCCTTGCAACTCCTCCTTCTTCAACCTCACCGCCCGCCACGCCTCCTCCACCGCCTTCAAACCCCTCCCCTCCTCCACGCTCCTCACCAGCACCGCCGCCGTCTCCAGCAGCCGCTTCGTCACCACCGAGTATCCCTCACTCTCGTAACTCACCTCCTTCTTCTCACTCCTCACCTCCCTCTTCTCCACCACCGGAGCCGCCGCCGCCGCAGCGCGAAAAGGAGCGAAGCCGATTCCGAGACAGACCAGGGCCAGCACTACCTGCCGCGCAACCGCGAGAAGGGGAGTTTCTTCCTTCTCTGAGGTCGCCGGAGGTTGTGGAAAGACGAATGCTTTGGGAATGTGAATGATTGGGATTGAATTGTGAGGTCTTCTTGAGGATTTGGATTGGATTGTGATGCGGCGGTTGGGCGTGAAAATTGAGGAGGGAGGATTCCGGTGAGGGGTGAAGGGATTGGGGAAGGGATGAAGGGCGAGTATGGAGTCCATGATGAGAGAGAGGCTATGGAAATGGAGAGTTGGACATTGCTGGTAATGAGATGAGCAGAGAGAGAGAGTTGAGAACTGAGAGCAAAAGCTGAAGACGCTCTCAAGAGTCAAGAGTGGAGTGAGCCGAAGGGGTTTTAGGATTTGGGTCTTTATTTTATTTTATTTTTTCTACAAGAAAAAGTGAAAAACTACCAGACAAAACCTCTATTACAACCGAAATTATTTTATTTTTTAGAACCGAAGTTTGTACGTATCAAGCAAAACAAACAAAATAACAGAAGCTTGTACGAATCAAAATAAAGAGCCATTCTAGGTGCTTCATGGAGATTTCGGTTCCATGCTTGAATGCCACCAGAGGACCATGTTTTGTTAAAGAATTTACTACAAAGTTCTACTCGTAAAATATATGAGTGAAGGAGGAAACTTGGACTAGCATGCAAATATCTTAAACGAAAGAGTATATATGCCATGGAATGGAGATCTGTCATTTACATAATCTTTGAGAATTTTAGAATCTTTGAAAATTTTAAAATCTATGATAGTAGGCGGCAACGAGACAAGCTCGAAACGTTGTTTAGAAAAAGAAATTGAAGACAAATTTTATTGCATCATTAGATGAATAACCGGTAAATTTGTCGATAGGTAGGTCTACATGTGTTAACAAATAAGCAAAGTAGGTTTTTTTTTTTTTGGGTAACAAATAAGCAAAGTAGGTTTACAAGTCAATGATGAGTGAGAATTCTTTAGGGGCTAGGAGAGAACCACTTCAGCATGTCTGGCGGTTCTCTCTGACTAATAAAAGGTCGTTGACATTGCTCATTTGAAAACAGTCTTTGTCATAAGATTTAGATTTATTACAATGAGTGCATGAAATAAAAAAATTATTAGATTGTGCAAATGATCATTTTTCTTTTAAACTTTACATAAACAGAAGAGGGGAACCTGAAAAACTAATCAAGTTACAAATATAAAAGTTGCAGATTCAAAAATGGATGGATAATTGGATAGGCTATCAAATTTAAAGAACAAAAGAACACCAGAAAATCAAGAGTACCCTTCAACCCCTTTTACTTAGCAAACATAAAATAGAATCAAATTCTCTTCAAAATAACAACCCACTCATCTGTGGCCATAACGAGTTGATCAAACCAAACTTATACTCTCTAGAAAACTCACTGATATGTGGGTCTCATATGACTAATTATCTAAACATTGACCACACATGTCAAAATCTGCACTTAAGTTTCTTTTGAAAGAAAATAGACTCTGAGTACCAGCTAAGTGGGTCAACTGAAGCTTGATATCTCTCAAAAGTAACTGCGGCGTTAGAAATCATGCCACTCTTTCTTAACTTCTTTCTCCAGGCATTCACAAAATAACTCTTTCTTATGAAAGTCTACTAAGGAAAAGCTATGCACAAATGCAATGATGCAAAAACAAGGGTCTTATTAGCTTAGAAAAGCATACAGGAGACGGGCTCTAAACCCAATAGCTCAAGACACTTCTCCATAACAATCCCGGTTGCCTCAATAAGCAACGTTCTTCTAGACATCGCAGCCGTTGTCATCTCCTTCAACAATCCGGGTTAAAATATCAAAAAGCAACTTGAACAAATCTCCTTAAGCAACTTGAACAAATCTCCTTCAGCAACTTGAACAAATCTCCTTCAACAACTTGGTACATGGAGTTATCAAGCAGTGGGCTCCAAAGCATCTTATTAAGAAGGCAAACTTTGGTAGACTTTTCATCCCCCGAATCATCTGGTGCAATGGATTTCTTGTATTATAGAGCGGCTATTATAGGGGACTCTATTACCCGGATGCTTGAGTTTTCTGATGTGAAAGTTATGTGTGCTTCTCATGTCACTGCCTATGAGTCAAATGTACATTCACTCACAAACAAGAAAATTCTTTGTTAACCAAAAGATATCTCACTGGAATGATCTACATTGTTTTGTTTGTGTTATGTAGGGTTGGCAATTATTCCGCTCATATGAGTGGAAGCTAATGTCAGTTAACACATGTCAACAGTTGCACGAGTTTTATACGCTTGCTGCAATACAATGGCTTGAGGTATCAATCTTATTTTATGCTATTTAAACTCTAAGATATTTGATTTAGTTAGTCTGACATCATTAATTGTGTGAAATCTTTTGTTTTATTGGTATTTTTCGGGAGGGGACCTTCTATTTAGTCAAGGATGAAGCCCTGAAGAATTTGAGAAGTGATATGAAAGATAAGTTTCTTGTTAAGTCAAGAGGAGATGTTTTAACATAGCTCATTTCTCTTGAGCTTCGGTTAAAATATCAAACAGCTTGATTAAAACATTTGCTCTTGCCAATCTGTTTTTTGATATTTTTAATGAGGCCGGAGACTGAATCATCCAAACTTGTGTCATACTCATCTACCGATGAACTCAATAGCTATTGACCCTAAAAAAAACACGCCAAGTATCAAGACTTGGCTTGATTCTAATCAGGATGTTTTTTTTCTTATTAAAAAATAAAAAACAACATTGCATTGCTCATGGCGGTTTCCTTATTTTCATGACTCTTTAGTAAAAATCAATGGAAAATAACCAAACAAGTAACAAATTTATCAATTGAAAATCTCTGTTGTATAATTAAAAAAAAAATCTTACTTCAGAGAAGCATAAGTAAACGAATTTGAACTTTTCTCATATTATTGCTCAGACTTCAGCACAAGCTTAAGAATACTTTCGCTTCGCCTCTTGGCTTTTTGATCACATCAGTGAACGACATGGTTGGGCTAATGTTACACTTCTTTTGACCTGCTGATATATGACAACCTTTCGGATAGCGATTAGCACCTTCCAGCCAACGAGCATATTTAGCAAACTAAAAAAACAGAAACATGAGTGCGTAAGCATATATGCAATAATGTTATTAGCAAGGAACACCACAACAACCAAAAACAATATGCTAAAATTAGTAAAATACGTACGATAGTCACCGACCTTAAAAACCTCATGAAAATGATCTTTCTATTCAGTTTTTTAGAATTTAAACCGATACGTAAGTATAATAAGCTCGGTTAAAACATCTCCGCTTGGCATGAAAAGAAGTTCATCATTCAAATTACTTTTCAAATTCTTTTGGGCCTCGTCCTTGAATAAATAGAAGGGTCCTTACTGAAAAACAAGCATAAAACAGAAGATTTGGAACAATTAATGATGCAGTCCAACAAATGCAATAACTTGAAGTTTTTTTTAAAGCAACAATAACTTTGGGTTTAAAATAGCAGAAAATCAGAATAACACATCATCTTACCATTGAAATCCAGCAAACTTATATATCTTGTGCAATTGTTGACATGTATCATTTGGCATTGGCTTATACTCAGATGGGTGGATGAGTTCCCAACCTTACGAAACATAAACAACCTGAAATTATTCTAATAAACTGAACTAACTACTTTGCAGTGAATATGATGGCCAAATCATGTAAGCATTTGCGCAAAATAGCATTTGAGAGACACAATTTGCATACACATATAACAACGGGAGCGGATTCAGTGTACCACGGTGCACTTGAACCGCTCATATGTGCTAACAGATTCAACAAACGCCGTTAATGGCTTAAAAAATCAAAATGCAGTAAAAAAATTAAAAATTCAAAAACCTAGAAAACTCTCTTCAATCTTAAAAGAACACTAAACGCAGCCAAAACCCAATCCTTTCTCCAAAACCACTTCTTCCCCAAAACCCAGTCAGATACATAACATACCATCTTTCCTTCATCTTACTTTAGAAAACAAAGAACTGGAATTCATTCTTCTTATTCATCCCTCCTCTGCTCAACGTTCAAACTCACCAACATCTAATCCTCCTCATCGCTTTCTGCAGCCACCACATGCGTATTCGAGATTGGCGGCTTCACAGTTTGATTAGCGAGCTCGGAGCCGAGAGTTTTAGAGAGGAGTGAGTGACCTCGAGTGTAGGGGTTGCTTGATGGCCAATCGGTGAGAGTCGACGGGGGCGATCATGTGGAAGTGAACGGCGGCCCGAGTGGCGGAGATGAAGGAGGAGAGGAGATTGGCGGAGGAGGAAGGGAAGGAGGGGTGACAAGGTGGACGTGGAAAGAGAGGGGGAAAGGGACGGAAGAGAGAAAGTGAGCGGCGGAGAGGGGAGGAGAGACTGGAACCAATGTTTACTTAGTCTTACATTTACCTTAGCTTTTAAGTGTTTTTACCATGTTAATTGTGTTTTCTATCTTAATTTTTTTTAATGGTGTTATGATCGATGTTAGTGTTAAATAATTTAATGGATTAAATAAATGATTGTGATTGGTCAGTGATTATTGGTTCACTTGAACCCTGGTGCACTGAAGAATTTCCGTAGAAGAACACGGAATAAACAACACCCAGACCACTAACCAGATGAGCAGAAGAATCGGTTCCTTTCCCATTACTCTTTTTGACTACTTTCATTGCTTTGACCGAGCGTCAATCTGGACTGCATCACCTAGAAAACAACTTTTAGAAACAGTTACAAGGAACTTTAAAGCTACTGCCAAAAGCCAAAGAACAAAATATTCAAACAATAAGCAAAACATAGCGAGCAGACCATCATTGAGTAAACCAAACAACTTTAGCTGAAGAACTCCAGAATATCAATAACATGTATAGATTACCAGAAAACTAAAAAATGATCACAGCCAAAAAAATGAGCAGCTGATAATTAACCAGATCGAACCTTTTGGGCGAACAACAAATACAAGATCTAGGACCAAAATTTAACAAAACAAAAACCCACAACAAACAGCAAAAACTTATACATTACAATTAGGGTTTATAGCACCAACAGTCTCTGAACTCTTGGAGGACTGTTAATACGGTACCCGAACTTTTAAATGTATCAAAGTGATACCTGGACTTGTATTTTTGTACCAACGTCGTACCTGTCGTCATTTTCCGTCACAGCTCTGTTAGTTCATGTCACATGTGACGCACGTGACTGAAAAAAAGAGTAAATGACTGAGCTACCCCCTGACCCGATCGACCTCCCTGACCTACAGCAAAGCCTGATCTTTAAATTAGTATTGGAGTCTTTCAAGATTAAAAGGAAAAACCAATGCATGAGGCAACCTGATCCTTAAATTAGTATCTACAAGCAGGGACAGTTGTTCATGAAGTGCATATATACTGGAGTTAAGAATTACAGTTGAATTGATGAAATTAAATTGCTGAATGTCTTGATGGAATTAATCTTCAAGCATCCAACTTTGCTGCTGCGGATGCGTAGCTCACGCTGCTGTCCCTCATAGTTTTGCACTGACTTGACTGCTCATACTGGAGGAAATTGATCTTTATTTTTGTTGAGCAGTTTCTCAGCATCTGCATTCAGAGTAACATAATTGAAAGGTGAGACATTTAAGAAGTACATAAAGGCCTCTAAAAGCAATGGAGAAGAAACACTGTAGTTCAGGTGATTAGTTCAACTCTTTAGCAATATGTCGACAAAAATGAGAAGTAACATGGATATAGATGTTGCTTTCATTAACCTCGTCTCTCCAAAGAGGATGGTCTAAGATCCTAGAAACATGGGGAAACTTCTACAGGATACTGATGTTCTATACTGGTGTTTTAAAGCTAAAACAGCAATATATACTCTCTTTTTGTCATATTATATTTATCTCCCTTTCATCCCTGCTTCATCCTAGGAGGCCATTTTCTAGCATCAGTGGGATATTCTTCCTGAAAGAAAAGCCAGCTTCCCTTTCAGAGACTAATGGAACTGTATGGGGAACTTACATGCAGAAAAACGCTTATCGGATGGCGCCCACAAATGGTGTTATCATACTCCGACAGATACTGTTTGAATGCATCTGGATTTCCTGTTTCTATTATATCCATTCCCATCCTGTCCAAAGCCTCAATGGATCTGTGTATGGCCCCGTGTTTCTTGTCATAATGCATGTAGTTGAACCTGAGAAAGAACAATAAGCACACGGTTAACATCTGCCCAACTTCATGCATATGTTCAGAAAGCATGGCAAAAGAACAGAAGTAAATTTTAGAAAACCCCTCAAAAGTTAAGAGAAATGTAGTAAACTCACACTCACAAACACACTGTGAATCCAACTATGAAAATCCTTGTACCTTCCAAATCAATAGGTAGGTCCCCAATGGGGGTCCTGTAAACCGTGGCTGTTGAAACGGCACACTTCAAAGTGTAGTAATGATGAGATGGACCAAGAAGGAACACCCGAGTACTGACAACACAAGTTTCTCACAAGTGAGCAAAATGCAGTGTAATTCATCGCAATACCACTTAATCTTCACGGCTTTACACATGAGCCACCACACAATACTATAACAAAATCATCTCCTACTTGATTTACAGAACTATTGAGCAACCACGACAACAAAACTCACATGTTGAAAGACTCCAATACGCAGGTGGGTGGTGGTGGAGTGAGGAGGTGGGTGGATAGGCGGCTGAAGGACTCGTTTCCGATGGAGGTGGCGGAGAACAGGGGCGGAGGTATTCAGAGGCCTTGGATGGCCCTGGCACCCCCAAACTTGAAATTATACAAGTACATTCCCCTGTAATCTGGAAGAGATGATCTATACTCAGTCTATCACACATGTAGTGGCACCCCCAGTTATATTTTGTTGGTTGGCCGGCCCCTGTTAGCTTTAAATCCTGGCTCCGCCCCTGGCGGAGAAGATGGTGCAGGTGGCGCTGGAGTGTGTGGAGGATGAAGAAGACGGTTGGGTGGAGAAAAAGTTATTTATGTCCTCAATTTCCAACTCACATGACCCGCACGTGTTTATCAATGACGGAGCCGTGACGGAAAATGACGACAGGTACGACGTTGGTACAAAAATACAAGTCCAGGTATCACTTTGATACATTTAAAAGTTCGGGTACCATATTGACAGTCCTCCAAGAGTTCAGACACTGTTGGTGCATTTTTCTCTTACAAGTAATAACAATTACAAACTCAAACAACGAATGAATTACAAATTAGAAGATCATAAAGCTACTATTCAAAAAACATGAACCTATACTATCTGAAATCCATAAAACCTAAGACCAACGAACTTTAAAGCTACTGCCAAGGGACTTAAATTTTTCTACTCAGGAACTTAAAAGCTAATTCCAAGGAATTAGAAACCTATTACTCAAGAATCATTTTTTCACACTTTCACAGCAGTCACTCAAATGAACTAGCATGCGGAATACAAATGAACTACAAGCTACACTCAAAGGCCACAAAAGCTACTACAATTACAAAATCGTAACCTTACTAGCTCAAATCCTCTTTGAAAATTAACTAAAACCCACAACAAACAGCAAAAACATATATTAACAAGCCTTACCGCCATTGTATGTAAGACAGTCATCAAGGCATTGGTCTGATGGAGATCAGCTTCACTTTGCCTGCTCATGTCTTCGTTAGCCATCTTTTGACTCTGAACAATTTCACCTAATCCATTTTGCAGATCAGATATATGCTTATTGATCAGTTCCACAAGATGGTTGTGCTCACGAAGTTGCTGTGTGTGATTAGCCAGTTGCAGGTGGTGATTAGCCAGGTGCAGGTCGTGTTTGGCTATCAAATCATGTAGACTCTACAAAGTTTCAAGATATTCTTGTGATTTTGGAGAATCTGCTACCTTTTGTACGATTTTGAAATGTGAAAGCAACAATCAAGTGAATTTCGAAGAAAAAAAAAATTGTACATAAAAGAAAATGAAGGCAGCCATTACCTTCAAAAATCTAATCAAATGAAATATAAGAACTCAGTTCAATCACCAACATGCTGGAGTGCAACTGTGTGACTCTCTTTCAGTTCCTCCATATTGAAAACAACACACATGTCACAGAGCTGAAGGTGTGTAGCAGATAAACGACATTGTGCAGTTCGCTGTTTAATATTATGCACGAAGTATGCAGTTCGTTGTTTAATGTTATGCATGAACATGCTGGAGTGCAACTGTGTAACTCTCTTTCAGTTCCTCCATATTGAAAACAACACACATGTCACAAAGCTGAAGGTGTGTAGCAGATAAATGACAGTGTGCAGTTCGTTATTTAATGTTATGCATGAAGTTTAATGTTATGCATGAAGCATATTCTAGAGTTCGAACTTGGTTTATTACAATTGTTGAAAGCTTGAATTAGTTAGATTACAAGTATACCTTTTGTTGTTAATGAATATGTCTTCAGCATTTTATATTTCAAAGTTTTTGTTTTTTTTGTTTCTTTTGCAGTGTAAAATGCAGTTAAGTGCATTATTTCTTAGTGTGATGAATGTTTTTGTGATTTCAGTTTTGGAAGAGCGAATCATTGAAATATATCAAAAGAAAAATGTCAATGGATGAGTAAGGTAACAAAATATGGAACCCACCGACCACATAAGTGATAAAGTGGCAAGTCAAAAAACAAGAAATTAGCAAGAAAAAAAAATGAAGTCAAAAACTGAAGTTAAGCATTCATTGTAGGTAACATAGAATAGGATTGCATATTTTTTTTGAAACGATTGGAATCATTCCATTAGGATTAAATCCAATCAAGACCGATAATGGTCGATGCATGAGTAATACAAAGACTACCAATTGCATAAAGCAAAGCAAAGTACTTAAGAAGAAATTCAACTACAAATTGAAAAACAAACCGCAAGCTACGTCTGAAAATGTGGACATGAAAATTAGAAAGCAATGAACCTACTCCGTCCTAGAATTGAAACCCAACGATTAGAGGCCTAAGACCACATGGTATACATTTCATCGTAAAGTAGGAAGCAAAACCAATTCTAAGGTTTTTATAAGGGTTTTTTCTAGTGACAATAGGAAATCAAACTGCATCAGATTCAGAGGTAGTATCCAGCTCTCCCACCACTAAACTATCTGAGGTATCTTTATGACTCTTCTTCTTGTTTCTGTTACCACGAGGACACCCACGCTTCTTATGAGACTTCCTAGTGTGCCTTTAGATCCTACCGAAAACCCTAGGTCATTAGGATTCAATGGTAGCAGAACCAAAACTATCATCTACTTCATTGTCCTCCTCTCTACCTATAAGCATACCAGTGATCTTCGTTGGGGAACATCCCGAATTGAAACTAATCTATTTTCTTTTGCAACCAGAGGAAGAGGAGGCATATGAACATAGATAGATTCTTGGATGTTTCCCTGAAACACCATAGCAGATACGGTAGGCAGCATTAATGCATCAACACCACCGGTGGCTCAAATTGTGGTGGTTCACTTTCACAAGGACATGGAATGAAGGCCACCATGGATGATCATGGCACATGTGCGGCACTGCCCTAGCAACATGTCATACCAGAATTTCACAATAATAACATCTATGGGTGAAACTCTAATTCTCATATCCAGTCTTAATGGCTCATGCAGAGGAAGAGTAAGCCTCACTAGCACCACACCGTGATTGCTGCCACGGTTGTCCACTTGGAAGACAGGGCCAACGGTCTCTCCGACCAACCTTGCTTTTGCTGTTGTCGTGAGGGTCGCTAAAAGGTCTTAAATCTCGACCCATATCCTGATATCCATACACAAAGTCGAGCGTCACCGCCATGATATCTAAAAAGTCATCATAGTCATTGAGGAGGATCATCACTCTCTGATAGCCCCAAAGTCCCCTTCTTTTGACACGGATCACATCCCTTTTATTGTAGAAAGTGAATGAAATCGGTCACCTTTGGCCTAAACCTCCACCGGAGACAAGATCTTCCACATTGAGCGCAAAACACTCCTAAATGAATTGAGGGGAAATGTCCTAGTCGTGTTCAATTTACCGACTTGGTAAAGGCGTGGAGCAATGAAGCCTTTGTCTGGACAATAGAGATTTCCTAGATCAACATGTTCTTCTTAATTTTTGAGAGAGCGAGTTTTGTGATGAGTCGAGCAGTTATTGGGGTAGTAGAAGCTGTTGTAGTGGCTGCCATATGAGGGGGACGCCACACTACAGAAACCATAGAAACTATGTCGAACAAGAGAGAGCTAAGTTTAGGCTGCGATATTATTGGCAAGTGAGAATAAGATTGCATATTTAGAGAACTTATTCATTAAATATGAAAACTCATGAGGTACATGTTATTGTCCTCAATGTATACACATGGATAAGAAGCATATCAACAACACTATAGTGACTATACCCTCAAGGATACCATTTTTGTAGAGCAAATTTAAGAGAAGCCAAATGGTATTAGTTTTCATATTCCAGGTCCAATGAGGCGGCGCCTATATATACTAGTCATTTATAATGCTTTTAGCCTAAAGACAATGATGTTTTTTTTTGGATTGAAAAGACAATGATTTTGGGGTAACTAATTACAATGAATTGGAGTTATTCTCATTAATTTACATGACATGACAAATAGTAGCTAATTGAATTTATGATCATGATGGTGATCATAAAAATTTAGGTGATTTTAGTTGCTTCTGTTAAAATTTTAGAGACGTTAAATTTTATGGGAATCAAATGTAATGGATGTTATTTGAGCAATTAAGAAGTGTAATTATATAGTTGGTCCATATTTCTTGAATACAATTCATCATTGCTTTTTTTTTTTTTGTCAATAAAACAAGATTTAGCCCAAAAAAGAAGGTAATAATAAGGGATCAAATATTCAAATATCAGTTGTATTGGCTAGTTGGAGACTTGTCATAAAAATATTTTGAAATTCCGATGAAACAATCATCCTGAGCTTAGAATATTCTCTTCTCTAATGTGCAGAATATCTTCCCTTTCTTTTTGTTTTCTCCAATCCTTATTCGACCATATATGTTACGTAATCAAAATAGCCAACACAATCCAACTAACTTTCTAATTCCCATGTCAGACTGGTTAAGCCTTCTAAATTCCTCAACCCAAACAAACAAAGAAATTAATTAACAAATGTGTTCTTCTCTTATCCAAAAAATAGAAAAAGGCCATAAAATCTGCAGTTGTGTACTTTCACCGCTTCATGTAGTTGGAGGGGGAAAGGCAGAGGGAGACAAGTTGAATAGAAACTTACGCAAAGCAAACAAAAGTTACAACTTACAAGACATATCAAGCTTCCTCCAAACTCACTCAACCAAAACTTCTTTGAAGTCTCTCTTTCCTCGACTACAACAAAGAAAGGTCTCACCTTATTAACCCACTAGAGCTCCAAAGCCAAAGGTCGGTTCTTTTGAGAGAAAGAGCTTGAGGGTCTCTCTCTCTCTCTCTCTCTCTCTCTCTCTCATAATCTTGGAACTACTTTTTGTGGGTTTCTGAATTTGTGAGTTTGAGGTTTGAGGGTTGTTCTTGAAGCTTAGAAGATGTTTGGGTGTGAGTGTTGGTGCTGGAGCAGTGAATATGAGGAGCTATATGATCAGTCTGATGAGCCAAAGCCATACTCTTTGCCTTCACCTCTTCCAAAATGGCCTCAAGGTATGTAATCAAAGTTTCTTTCTTTTTAAAGGTGGTGGTTCAATTCAGAGAGAATGAAGGTTTCTATTTTGGTGTCCTTGAGTTTTGATCAATTTTTTTTAGTTTTTCATTAATCTTCTGTGAGGTTTATTGGTTTAGCTTTAGATGTTGATCAATTTCCAGATGGTTTCCCAGATGACTTTTCTTCTTGATTTTTAAACAATTAATATGATTTTATATTGGGTTAGTGAGAGATTAATCAATTGGTGAACTTATGAACTTGGTCAACGAATTCATGAACTTGGTCAATATTTGTGAACTTGGAGATTCTGAATGCCTCGGAAGTTAAATATTCTTGGAATTCATGAAAGAGGGAATTGCTCTTTTGGTTCTCAATCCATGTGAGAAGCCTTATCTTTTTGCTCTGATCTCTTATGAAACAGTAGCCTTTGTCTTCTAACTGCCTAGTAGGAGCTTAATTTTAAGTTTCTTTGGAATTGGTTTAATATGATGTTTTTGTGAACTCAATGCTCTCTTGCATATAGATATATAAAGCTATAGAACCTAGTAGATTTTCAGGAAAATGTTATAAGTGCCAAACAATTTGAGGTCTGATCACCGTGTATTCTCATTTTTGTAGGCCAAAGTTTTGCATCTGGAAGAATATGCCTCGGAGAAATTGAAGTTGTTCAAGTCACCAAGTTTGAGAGTGTTTGGAGCTGCAACTGGTTGCGTGGAAAATCCAAAGCTGTCACATTTTATAGACCTACTGAGATTCCAGATGAGTTCTTTTGCCTCGGGCACTACTGTCAACCCAATGACCAGCCTTTAAGAAGTTTTCTACTTGCCGCTCGTGACATGGTTGCTACCAGGAAGGATATGGGTGATGGTTTGGTGCAAGACTTGGTACAAAAGCTACCAGCCTTAATAAAGCCCCTTAACTACTCTTTGGTGTGGAATGCAGATTCGACTAATGGTGGATGTGGTTATATTTGGATGCCAAACCCACCTGTGGGTTATAAGGCCATGGGTTTTGTGGTCACTGATGATAGTGAGGAGCCAAACCTTGATGTTGTTCGATGTGTACGAGAAGATCTGACAGAGACTTGTGAAGCGTGTGATCAGATACTTGCAGTGGGTTCAAAGTCTTCAGAGAACGAATTTCAGGTTTGGAGTACAAGACCTTGCGAACGAGGTATGTTATGTAGGAGTGTTTCAGTTGGCACATTCTTTTGCACTAATACCTACTTGGATTCTGACGAAGAACAAGAAGTTGTGTGCTTGAAGAATATTAGTTCATCCCTACACGCAATGCCAAATCTACAGCAGGTTCATACACTCATTGAGCACTATGGGCCTACAGTATTCTTCCATCCTGATGAGGCTTATTTACCATCATCAGTACAATGGTTTTTCAAAAATGGGGCAGTTTTGTGCAGTGATTCCTGTGAAACAGCTGAACCAATTGATCATAGAGGCTCTAATTTGCCTGGTGGAGGGGAAAATTTGCATGATTATTGGATAGATTTGCCAAATGATCATGATGCAAGACATCACATCAAAGGCGGAGACATGGAGAGTGCGAAGCTATATGTTCATGTAAAACCAGTATTAGGAGGAACTTTCACTGATGTGGCCATGTGGATATTCTGTCCCTTTAATGGACCGGCCACCATTAAAGTTGGTGTACTAGGTATTGCAATGAACAAGATAGGAGAACATGTTGGTGATTGGGAGCACTACACTCTCCGAGTGAGCAACTTCACCGGACAACTTTGGCAAGTGTACTTCTCAGAACACAGTGGTGGTAGATGGGTAGATGCTTTTGACTTGGAGTTCATTGAAGGGAATAAGTCAGTTGTATATTCTTCAAAACATGGTCATAGTAGCTACCCTCATTCAGGAACCTATATTCAGGGGTCTTCAAAGCTTGGAATAGGATTAAAGAATGAAGTTGCTCGAAGCAAGATGTTCATTGATTCGAGCAGAAAGTACGAGATTGTTGCAGCCGAGTACCTTGGTGATGGTGTTATTGAAGAGCCGTGTTGGTTGCAATATATGAGAGGTTGGGGTCCAACTGTTGTGTATGATTCGCGATCAGAACTAGATAAGATAATTGATCGTCTTCCATTCTTTGTTAGATTCTCTGTGGCGAATCTATTTGAACTGTTTCCAACCGAACTCTATGGTGAGGAAGGGCCTACTGGCCCCAAGGAGAAGGATAATTGGTTGGGAGACAAAAGGTGAAATGCAAGGTCTCAAATCTATGTCAAGTTTCCACATAACAGGTGATGTCTTGCTGTAGATGCCAATGCCAATGCAATTTGGTAGGAACTTGAACTCGTTTCTACAATTTCTCAAATGCTTTGTATTTGAAAAGTCTGTGGATTGTGAAGTTTAAAAGAAACTGAAACTGTATTTGAACTTTTACAAGCAAAGAGTCTGCCCTTAATTCCTTGTTACAGTAGGGATAGGAAAGGCTTGTCTGGGTTTCCTTTACCACACTCCTGTAGATCTTTATCCAATGGTTCTTTTAGTGATTGTACACAGATATGTAACTAGTATAGCAACTGTACCAGTCTTATCAGATATCAAACTGGTGAAAAGAAGAATTCAAGTTCTCTTTTGATTTTCTTAATGTTGTGATGTGGTAGGTGATTATGGTTGCAGACCAAAAATATCATGATTTTAAGCGAAAAATTGCAACTTTATGGAGAATGATCATCCTTCTGGTCAGGAAGCCCAAGACAAGTCGAAGAAAAGTAAGCAATAATTTGAAGTCTGAAAATGACTTGTTTTCTCTCATGTTAGAAGGATATATTCCCCATGGTTTCGATTGGACTATCTCAAGAAAAGCTATGATTCCTTAAAGACAAAAGTTTCATACTTTATTCCCAGCTAAAGAGTTGTCCAAGAGCATCAATGATGAAGCGGGAAGTCGAATCCAAAGTAGGCACCTAGAGAATGCAGTTTTCGGCAGCTTAATGGATTGCATTTTCAATTAAGAATTCGAGGACATTTCAGTGTTCCTTTTGGCCGGGGAACGATTCAAAGTTCTAGTACAAGTTTTTCACTTCATTCTAATGTCAAGAATTATTCAAATGGATGATGGGAAGCTCAAGTTATGAGTCCCCATAGTTGGACTCGGAAACATGAATTTCGGCAGACCTTACGAGAAACAATTTTTGAAGCAGTATTATGGTATCAAGACGACATATATTCGGGAAAGTTTCTTCACCAAAGTTGTAGAGAAGATTGACTACTTCATTTTAGAATCAAGAAATGTCCAAGAAGGTGGAGCAATGATGATCATGCTTTTAAAACTTTTTTTTATTTGTTTTTACTTCATTATTAGAGAAAATTTAACGAACTACAAATTTGCAATTGTTGAATCAAAGTACTTCATTCATTATTGGGAAAATGTTCATTTAATACTAATACAAACCCCTTATTGTCTATTTCAATGAATTTAATAGACATGAGTTTATATTTGTGCCCAAATACACAAATCTATATTAAAGTTATAATAAAATAATAATTTTTGTATATTTTTAGACAATTTTACCCTAATCATTTCAACATGTACAAGGAGAGAGAAAGTGAAAGAGTGTGAAGATTTTGCCAGAACCTCACCGTCACCTGTTGCCGGATTCCGGTCATTGGTTGCCGGAATTTCTTCGGTCACCGGTTATTGACCCCTAGTAACTCGGATTTTTTTCGGTCGTCGGATTTCGGTCACCGGTAATTCGGTTACTGACCCCAATAACTTGGTTACTAACCCCCAATAATCAGTTACTGACTTCTAATAATCGGTTACGGACCTCTAATAATTTGGTTACTGACCCCCAATAATCGGTTATGGACCCCCAATAACTTAATTACTGACTCTTAATAAATTGGTTACTGACCCTTAACAATCAACTTATTTCAGCTTATTGTAATAGAAAAGAAGAAATACTGGAAAATAATCGAGTTATTGACCCATAATAATTAATTATTAACTCTTGATAATCCGGTTGTTGATCTCAAATAATCAACTTATTAGGTTGTTGATCCCCAACGTCTAGTAATTAATTATTAGCTCCTAATAATCGATTACTATACCTCTTAATAATCGGTTACTGACCATCGATAGCCAACTTACCTTCCCTTAATAATCAGTTAAAACTCACAAAATGAAAAGGATAAATGAAGAGAGCATTTTTTTTAACAAAAAAGTAACCTCATAAAGAAACAAAATAGAAAACCATTGAACAAATTATTCAAAGAATTCACCGAGAACAAAACCACCAGAGAAACACTTCCAACTTCAAAAGGTGTCATCATCATATCCAAGGATTAAAATATCGGTATCGGTAGATATATCGGTCCGTTGAAAAAGGGAGATTTCGGATATATCGGGGAAACCCGGGAAAAAAATATCGGTATTTTGGGAAGAATTTTTTTTCTGAAATATTTAATTTATTAGATTTATATATAAATATTACAAATATCAACTTCATCTACACCCAGAATGAGAATCTAGGTTGTTGATAAGAGTCATAAGACACACGCTGATCCACAAAAGTACAATAATCAGACCAAGACATATGACTCATATAGTACAAATTGTAGTGTTGAATATGATAATCATATATGTCTTTGGAGCTGCCAACTGTTTCCCCTATAAGTTGATAGTAAGGATGATGAAAACTGGATGACTGATCACTGACTTCCGTGCATTGATTATAGCCATAAACATTATAGCCATATTGATTGTTGCCTTCTTGGGATTCATTTGAGGTTCCAGTCCCACTACCTAAACTGATAGAATCAAAACTTAGCGCAACTGAAACAACATCTTGATCATCATTTGGACCTCTAGTCCTCCTCCCATACATGGTATCCTCTTGCGCTCCATACCTAATACTTCTATAGTCATGATCATGGGAGGCATGATCGTAATTTTCTTCAGATGAAAAATTGTTCAATCCACCAACTGTAGAAGATTGTCAATGTACAAACCCGGTGCCAGTATTTCCACCACCTTTTCCGCTTCCACCATCTTCATCATCATCTGAACTATCCGGAGTTGCTATGCCGCCCCATGCATCATCACTGTCTAAATTATCTTTTGGGTTTCCAACAACTTCTTCAGATAATACCATTTGTACGTTGATTCCATTGACAATTGCAGTTTCAAGTCGAGACCACCACTCGTCATTGGGATACACCTCGAGGGAATTAATTACTTCTCTTCCGGATAACATTTCAATTTTTTACAGATATTTTTTTAATATGTCAGTGATATATCGAAAATATCATAAATGTCGGAGATATTTCCTAAATATTGGAGATATTTCCTAAATATCGGTGATATTTGATGATATTTCCTAAATATCGGGGAAATATCGTAGATACGGTGGAAGATAAGATATTGACCCCTAAAGATATATCGGTCCTTCGAAAAAAGGAGATATCGGAGGATATATCGGATATATCGCAGAGATTTTAATCCTTGATCATATCTGCTACCAAACTCTTCTACACCATTTCACAGGAGCCGCGATGAACAGGACGTTTCGATTCCTCCGGTAGGAACAGCGTCGTGGTGCACAGAAGAGAGAGAGAGAGAGGTATGAGAAATCTCAGATAGGGTTGATGGGCAAATTTGTCTTTTTGCTTGCTTCTACCTCTTTCCCTTTTTTGAGGAATAAAGAAGCAAATACGATACGCATACGTAATCGAAATTAAGTAACTAATTACTTCAGTAAGCACGTACTTAAGGACTTCTCTTGTGGGAGGAAGGGGTTAAAGCTAAGTAAATTGCCAAAGACGGTTTCTTGTTTGTGTGAAAAGTGCAGACCACCTGAAATTCACTCAAGGGAAATGTATATACAGATTTACATTGCTCATTCATTCTCAAAAGTGATTTAGGTAATGTTCAAAAAAGACCTTGGATTTGTAGCAGCTGTCTGACCAAAAATAATACTCACAGCAGCAGCAGCAGCAGCAGCAGCAGCAATACAGAATCAGAAAATTCACATTGGACATAGGGCGAGAAGTGTTGTTCATTTTGCATTCTTGCCTTCTTGATTCAAACCCTCCCAGCTAATCTCACGAGCACATTCCCCACACACAGTGGTGCAACCAGATTTTGTACCTTGACTTCTAAGGGTCAGTAAATGAGAAATTTTTGTGCATTTCCGCTGCACAAAAGTATCCCTTGCCTTAGATTCTGCAGAGATGCTTACCTCTGTTGCAGGTGTGTTCACTATTGGAGAAGCTGTCTTTTGGTCAACTGCAGCTTCATTGAGAGGAACTTGCTGCACTTCCTCCCATTCAAATGATCTCCGGTATGCTTCCAAAGCCATGGCTTGCTCCTCTTTTGATAGCTTTTCTTCTTCATTCTCTTGCAATAGCGTCTCATGTAAGTGAAAATTGGCAATCCAACTGAAACAAAGGGAGGAAGCAATAGTGTCCGGTTATGATTAGCGTAAATGATGTCTATCAATAGATGCTGATTAAAATAAGAACATAGGAACATACCTCGGATAATGCTTGCCAAGTAAATTTTCCATCAATTTGTCAGCGCAATTTCCATAAGAAAGATGTGTTTCGTGCTTAGGCAAATTATCTTGTGAACCAGCAACACTTTGATTAGCTCTGTTATCGTGCTCAAGCCCTTCATGGTTTTCATCATCACCAAACTCAAAAAGATGTAACATCTCTTCTTTGGATATTGTCCTATGTACCTGTTGTCTGTCGACTACCCTTGCAGCCAGGCCCTCCTTTGTTACCTATATGTCGTTTTTGCATCATTAGAGTTTCATTCAGCTAAAAACCATAATACATATAATACAATCAATCATGTTCTCCCATTACCTGACGCTTATAAATTTTTTCTTCCATAGTCCTATGTGCCATCAATCTGTAAGCAAACACGGGCTTTGTTTGGCCATACCTGAAATAAACGAACAAGTGTATCACCTAGAATATGTCAGATTATATTGGAAAGATTTCCAGCTCTGTGGAACAGAAAACCATAGCCTGCCAATTGCATGTACTTCTCAATGTTACTATAAAGCCATGAACTCCCAAATCTATCTCCACCAAAGGTACACAACACCATTCAGAAGCCTGCATTTTAACTCTAGTTCTTTATGCACTACAAGTGAATAGTGACCTTGAGCCACCAAGTACACATTAAATCAAAACCTCAATGCCTTTATTTTTCTTTCCTGCTAGGCTACTACAGACCCATACCCTCTAATTAATATGAAGATATTTATTAGAAGATATTTACAAGACCCTTTCTGTTCTTTACATGTTGCAGAGACCATTCATGCAATATGAAGATATTTATTGAAAACACAAAACAGAGGAAATGACCCAAAAAAATGAAATATCGCACCTCCAAGCACGATAGATAGCCTGAAGATCATATGTCGGATTCCAAGACCCATCAACTATGATTACACGGTTAGCTGCATAAAGATTTATCCCCAAGGATCCAGCTTTGGTAGATATTAGAGTGCATTTCACCCTCTTGTTTAAAGGATCATTAAAGTGCTCAACCAATTTTTGCCTTTCCGAGCTCTCTGTTCTTCCATCTAGCCTGAAATAACAAAAGAAACAAGTAAAATACACATATGTTGTTCTTCTATTTAGATTTGTATCGATTGGGGTGAAAAAAATAGATAGGTAATGAGTATTGTCCTCCTTCGGAAAATGAAAATGCAAGAGAGTGATATATACCAACCTAAACCAATCTTTTCCTTTCTTCCAAAATTTGCATCTCTTCCCATGCCGAGGTAATCTTGCAAGGTAAAGTTCTATCAAATCAAGAGTTGGTATGCTCTGACTAAATACCAATGCCTTATCACCCACATCGGAACACATGGCTAGAATGTCAAGCAGCAATACCATTTTGCCACTGTAATCAACCTCCTTATAATTATTTTCATGGATGAGATCATTCCACCAATCCTGAAAAAGCAATAAATCATTAGACACAACAAACAAGAAGAAAACAAACAAAACAAGAACAAGGGTTCTTGCAACTCTTCTAAGTCTTCTCAATCAACAGTTAATGGATTTGAGCACCCAATTGAAAGGACACAGCATACCATAATGTCTTTAACAGGCTTCCATTTGAGAAAAAGTACGTAACTATTACAATTGGTTTTTACAGAAACTAGCCAATGCAGGACCAAAATTGCTCCTAGGCTCGTAGAGTGGATCAACTCAAGCTGATAAAATTTTATGTATATAGCTAGTTTCCATAGCTAGTTGATGAGGATCTGGATAATTAAAGTATATTAACTAATTATGCAGTAGATCTTTGGCTAATGATCCCTGACTATATTTTTCTTCTTAATCTGTATACATAGCCGAATTTACCCCCATTTGTTCAGTAAAGCATTCTTCCTCATAATTTTATTTACATAAGTAAAGTTGAATGGATGGAAATGAAAGAGTATTAAAGTGCAAAAGACTACATCTGAGTATCAGAATAGTTCGTACAAACCTATACCTTCTGAAAGTAACCATCATCTTTTTTTCCTGGCAAAGTTGCATTGATATTCCCCTGCTTCTCTGTCAAAAAAGATATACCGCCACTATAAGACACTGTCAAGAATATAGTCATATGTGTGTGTGTGTGTCTGCGCCCATTCAGAACAATATAGAACACTACAAAAAGCCATGCCATGCACTCATGCAGTCTCATTGCTACTTGATATGATATCTCCATTACTATAAAATAAAATACCATGAACATACATGGTACTCTTGCAAAAACTATAACACAAAACGGAAAAATCATACCTCCTATATAGTCAGTGTTTTCATCACTAGAGCTGTCATTAGCATTTAAATTCTCCACACCATCTTCATCCCTCATATAGACTCTGTCATCTTTTCTCAATTGCAATATCCCAGGATGGTTCCATATCTACTACAGACCAAAAGCATTTATTAATACGTAACAATTTACAAGAAGAAAGAAGCATGATGAGCTAGTCTAATAGATATCACATATACAGGCCTTCCTGTCACATAAAGAACTTGCATACAAATTGCATTCACCGTTGCCTAGCAAATTCTAGTAGATTTTGGAGCATGCCCATTAAGTGACAACTAGGAAGAATTCCAACACTACCTAATAACGCAACAAATGATTCTTGGGAAAGTAAAATACAAGATAATTTAAGTATTATTTTAATACAAACCATAACAGTTTTGTCTGATTCCACCCAAAGTTACACAAGGTTCTGATTGATAAGTAGTTCTAGAATCCACCATGTCACCTACCAAATTCCAAATCATCTTCTTCACAAGTCGTAGATCATGACTGATCCTTTTAATTAATAATGCCAAATTATACAGTTTGAAGAGAAATTGTTGGACTCTTATTTGTAAAGGTTAACGGCACAGCTGACACAATTTTGTTTTAGTTTCAAACCCTACTTCAAAGGGCGGTGATTGAACTTTTTCAAATGCATACGGTGGATGCCTCCCCATACATGAATGTGTGCAATTGAGCATCAGTGTGTGCTTGTCATTATCTGTAGATAATGAAACATTGGGAACTTAACAGAAGGAATATACCTGAGCTAAGGCCTGGTAGCCAGCGAAAAAACCTCTTTTCATCTTTTCATTATAAATCTTGTCAGCAGTGAATCCATGCACATCAAGGAATCTCTTGTATAATTTCTTCTGTATGGGAGAAAGCCTCACAGTTATCACAAAAACAGTTTTAGGTGGTAAGTCCTTCTTCACCACACTCAGCCCCATTCTTTGAACAAATCCTTTCAACGTTTCAGACAGAACATACGATCTCTCTTTCATGATTTTCACATCTTTCACAGTTGAATTAGTATGTTGACCATTCTCTATGGGATTCTGGAAGCTGCACATATGGTTATGCACAATTAAAAAGAGTCAGACAAGGAAACATGAAGGATAAACAAGAAAATACAAGATATATAAGTGAAGAAATCTTGCCGGTTTCTAAACTCGTGGCTACTTCCAAGAAAACCTTCCCTTACAAAATCAACCATCTGTAATCAATCAAAAGTTAAGGATCAAGACAGTATGTGATTTTATAGAATTGGTAAAATAAACAGTTGTCAGGTGAACGCACACAATAATACTCCATGAGATTGTTCTGAAGAGGTGATCCAGTTAATGCTATCCTTCTTTGGCATCTAACATTTTTCAGGGCCTGGGTTACTTCAGCCTTGGTATTCCTAATAATATGGGCCTCGTCACAAACAAGTATATCAGGTCCATCCTGAAAGTTGGACATGTAACAAAAAGAAACAACTTATATATTTGAACAATGTATATGCTAGATGATTAAATACCAAAATTTTACTTTAGGACTACCAAGTTGAAGAGAAAAGGGAGGTAAGAGTTAAGAAAGATATTAAATACAATCTTAAAGGTGAACATCAACCTACCTGTAAGGCATGACAAATTTCTTCAGCCACCTGCTGATCCTTTACATGCTTTTTAAAAGATAAATTTCTGAAAGCAGTGTAGCCAATCAAGAAAACACCACCCTTAGTTCTCCACTTTACAAGCAATTTTAGTCTCTTCTCCCTGGAAAACATAGCAAGGTTGCCAACTGGTTAGAGAGAAGTTCCTTGTTAAGGTTCAGAATATTTGGTTTTACCCCGTTTCCGCATCACTTGTCAACAGCTAAGCAAATAGTAACTTTAATCTTTTATAAACAATTCCTTTGTTTCTATAAAAAGAAAAATATAAAAATATAAAATGTTCAATTAAACCTTGAAACATCTTCTAGCATGAAGACCCGAAGAGGCTTTACTTCTGATGGTTTCCACTTCAAGAACTCTTGCCGCCAATTATGAAGCACATTAACAGGAGTGACAATAAGTGCAGTTTTTAACCCCAAATCGATACTTCTCATTGCAGTATACAGAAAAGTAATAACCTGAAAAAGCAACTTTACAAGTTATGCATCAAGCACTGAAAGGCTAAAACATGCAAAAGCATATGATGTATACACTCGCAATTTTCAAAATAGCTATGCCGCTAGGCTGGGGTCATTACTCATTAACACATGCACTAGTGCACTACGACCTAAATGGTAGCACCTAAAACTAACAATAACATTTCTTGGTATAAGATGGAGCGTAATACCTGAAGCGTTTTACCAAGGCCCATCATGTGAGCAAGAATACAACCAAGCCCTTCATCCTCAGACTTCACTTCTCTGACAGACTGTACGATGTTCTCCCACATAAACCTTACGCCCATAATCTGTGAAACAAATCAAATCTTTAATGTTACAGAGTGTAACAAGGCAGAGATAAAACACAAAAAACTCAATTGAAACTTGATACTTTTAAAGCACTAACAGAAAACTCAATCAAGATGCTTAAATTAAGTTAGAGATATGTATAGGCAATAATAACAAGTCTATACATGTGGTAGCATATAAATTGAAATAAAGAGAGCAAGGCATGGAGCTGTTGAAATTTCCAGACATGAAATTTATCCTTTCTCCACTTAGTGTGTGGATGAGGAAGCTTTTAAGTAGCAGAAATTTCCAAAATGTAGAATTTAAGGTCAAACTTAGTGTTGCAACACTAGTGGAAATAAGAATGAACGATCTCATTCTTAGCATAAAATCAAGATAATTCATAGAGGAAAACCCATTATGTAATTCAAAGATTGAGGAAAATAACCTGATGAGCCTTCAATTTTGATGAAAGGCTTGGAGGAATTCTCACAGGTTCTTCACCTTTCTCTCTCATAACATTCACAATATAACCAGCTGATGCATCACCCACAATTTCAGCACTAGCACCTTCAGATATATTCCAATTATAGCCAGAAGAGACCTTCATAAAGGACTGCAAACGCTCTCGACGTTCCTGAGAAGACAGTCATTCAAAATTAGCTCTATGCCTGAAAATCTAAAATGACAAAATCGACAAGTACAAGAAGTACCTTTTCAATGGCAACTTTTTTTTTAGTTTCTTCTCCCAATTCGGCATCATCAATAATCCTTCGTATCTTCTTCTTTCTCGTCCTCTTAGAACTGATATTACAAATGTTAGAACCACTATAAAGCAAAAGTTACAATGCATAAGACAGAAAGCACACCACATTGGTTTGAAATGTAAACATCAAACATAAACTACACGTTGTCAACTCAATAGCTACATGCCTTGGTAGCATATTATATATTATGTGTTCTCGAAGCATCTTTGGAGCAGGGACCAGGCAAAATGTTGGAATCCTATCACTATGAGAGAGAGAGAGAGGGAGAGAGAAGAATTCTAGAAAGACATTTAAAGAGAAGCATATTGATTGAACTAGACATCAGTAGTTATACCTGTTAGCAACATCCATGCCTGCTTCTGAATCATCTGAATCACTATCGGAGCTAGATACTATCAAATCTTCATATCCCATTGCTTCCTGAAGTTGTACCGTCATTGTCTGTATGAGACTTGGGCAACAGGAACAACACTGCCAGCCATTGGTCTGGGCCTTGGATAAGCATTCCTCTCCGATATTCCTCTTTATACAATTTGTACAGAATAGCATTGTGCAAGATTTACAACTCAATAAATCATTGCTTTGCCCACACCACCCACAATAACACACAGAGCAATCAGGATCCTGCACACCTTTGTATGTCAATAAAGGTCTAGCATTTTTACTTTTCAAAAGTAGATAAATCAATTCAAAATATAAGGGCAAACTTCCTTTTTGCTTTTTTTAGTTGAAATATAAAAACAAAAGTAATAGAAAGCCGTAACTTGTATCCAACCCTTCTCTAGTGAGTACAGTCACAAAGTCTGAAGCCATAATCTATCATGTATTAATAGTTTCATATTGCTGATTGAATGAACAAGACAAGAGCTGGTAATGGGCAATAAGTTATTTCACCATTGAGCTCTTTTCACACACCATGCAGGCATACAAATAGATATATATATATATACACACAAATTGAGCTCTTTTCACACACCATTGGAACGTTTATGTATATCAGGCCCGTTCTGCTGCGGACGTCCGCACTCGGCTTAAAGTGCGGACGTCCCTCCGTTCGCCACCGGACGGCGTGCCTCCACGCCAGCGTCCCCGACCACTTTCCCTCTCCGGCGAGTCCGCCGAATTCCAGCGAGATCACCCAAAACTTCAAACAAGATCGATCTCGCCGGAAAACTGGAATTCGGCGGACTCACCGGTGAGGGAAAGTGGTGGGGACGCTGCTGGAGTCCGCTAGGGTGGAGACGTGCCATCGTCCGGTGGCTAACGGAGGGACGTCCGCACTTTTAAGGCCGGTGCGGACGTGCGCCTCTGATCTGGCCTGTATATATATACATGTACATGTACATGAACATATGTGTATATATATACAAAGAGAGAAAGAGAGCTAATATAAGATATGCGGTCTTAGTCAAAAAGAAGATCGGTTATTAGGTTTCATGCATTCTATCACCAGGATTAACACATAAAATTACACTAACTGTTCAAATATAGTTCAAAGCAAGCAAATGCAGAAAGTTTAATTAGTGTTACTGATGGCAATACCTTCAAATGCATCTTTTCTTCCAATAAGTGCTTGCAATTTGCACATATAATCACTCTCATAAGTGGATGTGAGCTTATATCAGCAGAAAGTTTATTACAAGCTGTGCATTGGAGCTTCTTATTCAGACTATGTGATGTGAGACCATCATCTCCAGAAATGCAGATATTCTCTTTGACGTAGGAAGGATCCTCAGAGTTAATCATAGTGCGGTCAAAAGTATCTTCCATTGAAGCTTCATCATCACTGTCTAAAATTATAGTTCGACTCCTCTTATTATCAATGTTCAGTTCGTCGCTCTCATTCGGCCGTTTGGACCCTCTGGCTTCAGTGGAATCAGGAGACAGCAGAGCACCATTACACATGATCCTTTGATTGGAAATACCATTAGAAATTTCCAAACCTTCAAGCATGGCAGACTTCAAAGTTTGGTCTTCAACCGCATTATCTTTGTTACAAATATTAACACCATCTTCATCAATTTTCCAACTGACATCCTGATTCAACCACAAGACAATAATTAGCATTACTGCATATCAAGTGTATGCCAAAAAGCAGGAAATGTCCATGACTCAATCAAGTATTTTCTGGCTACATATTAAAATATAAAACTACATGTGTACGCTTGTACAAAGTACAGTGTTATAGAGGACCTTGATAAAAAAGATGGACTCTCTTTAAAAGGGGGGAGAGAGAGAGAGAGAGAGAGAGAGAGAGATGTAAACTGCAAGTCAAAATACCTGAAGCAATGAGTTTTATACAGGTGAAGTATACCTGTTTAGATCTCTTTTGATGTCTCCTCCGTTTCAAATGAACTTGAAGCTTCCTATCAATGTTCGCATCATCTTCTTCCTTAACCTTTAAAGGAAAATTACATAGTAAACTCCAGGTATAATTCCACAGGTATAACTAGAATGTTTGTGGTATGATGAAGAAAAATGTAGTGTACTAGTATTCGGTATAAAATTCAACAGGTGCAGGGTGGACCCAAGTTATCCCTCAGAGGAAGGGTGGTATACACGCACATTTATTTGTATATATCTAAAAGAAATATGTTCTCTTTCTTTTTGTTAAAAGGCAGACAAAAGTAAGCAAGGATATTATTAACATTACAACATGAATTATGAAGTAGACTCAGTTACCTTCCTATAATTTCCTTTTTGTTCTTCAGAGAGATTCAGTTCTCTTTCATTTGCAACTGCAGCTGCAACAAATGGATCACTAGAAGTGCCATCTATGTCATCAATCTCCTCCACCTGCAAAAGTAATCTCAAAAACTTATTGAAAGAAATAACTGAGTCAAAATTTATCATCTATAGCAGCGGGTAGCTTCTGGAGGAGCTAGTATGTGACAAAAGCATCAAACTCATGACAATTAAAACCATAAAAGAAAGGATCCTCTTAGTAGTGACCTTCAGACAGGACTGGTGTGAATCACTCCCACATCAACACAATCATATAGTTCATTAGACGACCTCTTCTTACTCTCGTTTAAGACTCCAACGGTGGATCTTTGAATTTTTTTCTTCTAATTTTCAGCAGTCAGTGGCTCCATTTATGCAACCTCAATGTGTTATTCCACAATCACTACAATTGAAATGTGTCCACACAACCAGACCAAATCTATGATTCTTAGTATGACTTAGAATGAGTGTTATGTTTGATATGTGCCAGCCAAATGTAGAGCACATAAACTTCAGTGAGTTAGAGACTTGGCAAGCATCACTATAGGCCTTTCTTAACATCCTTATCCCTGTAGGTTACATCACCAGGAAAAAATTATTCCTTTTCTCTACTAATGTAGGCCCTTCTGTGTACATCTTTAGAACTAAACAGAAGATACAATCCCATTTTAATAGAATTCATTGTAATTTAACCTGCCTAGAAAAAACGAAAGAGGAAGCATTAATACAGATGGCTGCTCCTCTTACTATATGTTTTGTCAGAACAAAAAGCTAGGATGCCACAAACCAGATAAAACTCTAAGCAAGAGTATTACGTACCAATCTGACAAACTCTAAGAATATTACTTTTATAGTCAATAACTGGCATAGTTATGCAATATGATTGAGGAACTAGTTAAAATATATGCATGTTTCAATACCCAAGTTCCAAAACCACAGGTTTAAAATAAAAACTAATGAAATAGTGCATCGCCACCTAAAACATCATCAACATGAGTACACTGAGAATAGGGAATGAACATCACAGTAAAAATAAATAAAAACAACATTGTACAGATTGATTAAACCTAGGTGAAGATTTTACCTTAATGTCAAGCTTACACATCTTGTGACAAAAGGATAGTAAACATGAATTCCATAAATCAAATAGAGAGAAATATTAGTCACCTCATTGACTCCAGGGAATTCAAGTCCCATCTCAGCAGCTTGGTGAGGTGTGCTAGCCAAGTAAACAGAAGCCCAATGCTTGCTGCCAAATGAGGTGCTATCCTTAGTTGCACCGTCAGAAAAGAATTTGTTGACAGAACACCAATCAACCTCAGTTGTCATAACATCCTTACTCCCCTCTTCAGCTAGTTTTTTCTGCAGAAACCCACTAGCACCATCCTCCAATAACTTCCCATGTTTCCTGAGTCCAGGAATACAGATTCATAACCATCAACTTCATGTTCATAAATTGCAGAATCAATAATGCTAATAGGGCATCAGTGATAAGTATACCTTCTTACAGGTCTGTACGTTTGGAGATACTTCTCGGCATCAGCTCTTGACTCGGTGAATTCTCCACTCACCTGACTTCCTACCCAGTGTATTCGTGTTTTCCAAGCTTCGGTGCAGCAACCATTAGGAGCCTGACTTTCAATCCACTTATAAAGGCTTGGTAGCTCAATGCCTGCCCCATCAAGTTGTTCCTAGTCAGAGAGACATGTAGAATAAAGTGAGCGGAAACACAAATATAAATAAATAAAGACCCTGTTTCTTCACAGTAAAAAAAAAAGAAAAAAGAAAAAAAAGAAACATATGGAAGCATATTGAAGTCGTCAAACACAACATGGGAAAATAAAGCACATCAACTGAACAGCGAAAAAATTCTACAATATCAAAAAATAGCACTACCTACAAAAATAGATGACCTCTGGTGCTTGTCTATTATAATAAGAAATTCAAATCTGTGAAACACATATTCAAGTTTCAGATGTTTTAAGTTCGCAAACAAGCCAATCCAGTTCAGGCAAAGAGTTTATAAAATTACAGAAAAAGTATGTATCCATAACTTGACATTTCCGCGGCGTTCATTAATCATGGTTAGTTAATATCCCACAAAGTTAGATAAACAAAACTTTGACTAGCACTTATGCTCCACACACTGTCTAACAAGTTTTAACCTTAGAAAATTTTAACAAACATTAGAAATAATGAGGGAAGATTGGCCAAAAACTGATATCTAGCTTTAATTATAATGTAATGAGAATTGGTAATAATTCCTTCTCAGTGATTTGTACTTTAAGTAAAATTTAATCACATCAAAGGACATGACAGCTCTGAAATGTATTAAGAAACAAAGATTTACTCATAATTGAAGAAAGAAGCAGACCAACAAATGAGCACTCTCAGTCTCAAGCTCATCGAGCTCTGTTTTCCAGTCTTCTATTAAAGTAGCCATTTCATCTGCAACAGCTGTTTCCAACTGCAGAAAAGTACAACCAGTTAAGTAAGATAACAATAATGTACTCAACACTGAGGAAGTTTGAATAGATCAACACTAACATCATTCCCTTGAAGAGTTTGTGCCAGCTCCTCTCTAACTTCAGTCTCCACTTTGGCAAGAGATTCCTTTTCAAGCGCTTCCTGAGCCTCTGCAGCCTACGTTGGGCATAAAACTAAATTAAAAACATTGATATATAAATAATTTTTCATATCTGTTTGTATAGATACATGGTAATTGGTAATCAATGTCGATATTAATTATAAACAGAAAGAAAGAAAAAAATTAATACCTTACTCTCAACCTCCAAAAATTCAGCAATCAGCTCCTCAATTTCTTTATCAGATAAAGGTTCCTGCACAAGAATAATGAAACAGCATTACATAACCGTAAAGAAAGCAAATAACAGTCCCCAACTTGACTGAGACAACCAAAAAAATCTATCAAGAATCATAACATGCCTCAAGATGCAATCCGTCATCTTGTCCTGATATCGATACTTCATCAACTTCCGAATCAAAATCATCTATAAAAGAATCCAAATCACTACCACCAGAACCGCTCTCCACATCTTCCACCACATCATGATTTTCTTCCATTTTCTACACCAACACAAACAAAACCTCAGAACAGTGTGCCTCAAAACATAAATATAATATATGCAGCATCCAAATTTAGGAGCAAACCGACACGAACACATCAAACTTATCCAAAACAAAGTTTGCAACTTTACTCAAACAATCCAATAGCAATGCTTCAAAACCTTATCAACCCTCCAAAATTTGCCTAAAGTGGCAAACTTTCTATGATCATCAATGGCGAAACTCGAATCCAAACTCAAAGATTAACACTTTCAGAGCAAACCCAAATGTGAACACATTGACAAAAAACAAAAACACAAAAAACAGTGGCAACTCTACTCAAGTAATCACCTACAATGCTTCAACCCTGAAAATTTCAACCCAGAACTTTCTATGATTTTCAACGCCGAAACTCGAACCCAATTCAAAGATTAAAACTTTAAGCAATCAAAGGCATACATTTCAATCCGAATTTCACAATGAATAAGACCCGAATCAAAAGCTCACGTCTTTATTGGGCAGCAAGTAAATAGGGTTTTGCTACGAGGACTAATACGGCGCCGCTGGACTGATCGGAATATAAGGGCATTGGGGGAGGTGAGTGACTTACCGGAATAGGAGAGGGCGCGTGAAATTTTGAGGGAGGAGGGAAAAATCCCACTTTTGGTATTTGGGTTTCGTCTCTCTTTGTTTTTGGGTTTGAAAATTCAATGAGGGAGCTCAGACCCCAATAAGCAAAAACAATGAGAAATGGAGTGACGTGGGAATTAGGAATGGGATTAGAGCTTCTTCTTCTTTTTTGGAAAATAATCTTTATTACGGGAGGTTAACCCTCATAAGTAATATATAATGGATAAACTAGTGACTATTTGTAAGTAATCACTCAAAGGTGAAGGTAGAAATGGATGAATCGGAGATGTATACATTTAGTTTAATCACTATTAACGTGTATAATAGGTTTCAAAACATAAATTTTGAATCGAGACATGTTATAGTAAGAAATCAATCAAAAACACTTACTATGTCTTGTTACTTCTCTTATCTAATTGAGCAAGATGTCTAGATGTACGTTGGGAGGGGTTTTAATGAGGATCATTTAGTTAAGGACTAATTGAGGATCTTTCATTCATGATTTATTAAACCTATTTTTCAATCACATTTTTTTATCTCAATCGTTTAGTTTTTAAGTTTATATAAGTAGATCACTTCTACAAATTTTTAACTAAATTGATAATCGTTAAGGAATATAACCAAATCAAATCAGTAGACGATTCAAATCTGTCAAACATGAGTCGTTCAAGTTTATAATTAGTAAATCACATTTATGAATACATTAACGATTTTTAATTTAGATGAAATTTCGTAAAGATGATATACTCATATATATCTAGAAATTAGACTGTCGAGATGTGAATATGTGATCGAAAAGGGGTAAACAAAGAAATCTTCAATTAGTCATTAACTTAGTGGTCCTCATTAGAACTCATCTCAATATACACTTACTAGCCAATTATATTGATTTAATGTAGTGCTAGAAATTCATGACTTCTTTAAAAAAAACATATCCAAAACGTTATGAACATGTGGAAGTTTAATCGGCTTAAATAATGATGATAGTGCTTTTAGACTAATCACAACATGTTGTTGAGTTAATTTACTAAAGGTCTGGATCAAGAGACACATTTTTTGACACTTTTATACACTTATTCTTATCCGTTAGATTTAAGTGGATTTAACGGTTGTCATTAATCGTGGATGTGATTTTGCAAATGACATGGCAGCTTTTCATTTTATAGAGAAAATAAAAGAAAATGTTTGACATGATTCATGATTGAACTTCTAAAGAACATCCATGTCTAGGGTTTATAAGAACATTCGTGTTCCTCAACATGAAGAGCAAATCCTAGGTTGATAGCAACGACCTGTGTTTCGCTATACCTAATTTGTCTTCTAAACAACAGAGAGGAAAGGAAAACACATAAGGGAGGAATAGAGAGGTACGAGTGGCACGAATATTTCCATGAACATAAATGTATAGATGGAAGACTACTTATGAAGTATTGAAACCTACGAGGATTGCTCGGACTGTTGCACCATATTGACACAAGAACTAAACACATAATAGCTGAAAACCAAAGTCTGCCCAATGAAAAACAGCTCTTGAATCTCTATTGATTTCTAGGTAGGTACCAAAGGTTTGAAGGGGCTTTAGAGATGGCACCAAGTATCAACCTTAGAGATTTGAAAAAGACCAAGTACAAAAAATTTGGTAAAAATTTATGGCAAAGGCGAAGGAGCATATCAGAGCTTCAATTTTCCACAGGAAATGTTTTGTTTTGGAATAAATAGCACTATTTTTTATCACTTTTTATCTGAGAGAATATGGACAATCTTCTACAATGGGAGGATTGAACAATTTTTCATATGAAGAAAATTATGATCATGTCTTCCAAGATCATAATCATGACTTTAGAAGTACTAGGTATAGAGCGTAAGAGGATAGCATGTATGGGATAAGCAGAGGCGGAGCCATGATTTTTTTTAAGGGGCCAACTAATATATAGTCAAATGAAAATCGATCTAATCCTTACCGATAATGTTATATATGATCTTTGTCCTTTTTCATGAGTGTTCTATGGTGTTTTTATGGCTCTACTAGGTTTTTAGGATGCTTTGTTACTTCCATATCCTTTTGTTCTTTAAACCTTAGCCATGACCTGATTATAACCTTAATAAAGTCATTTTATGATCCTTAAGATAACCACTTTTGATATGCGGAGATGTGTTATAAGAGTGAGCATATGGTTTTGGGTCCATTTGTGAGAGTAATTGATATCATTCTTGAGATCTTTATTTTCCACAAAGTGCTTTCCTTTTTTAATATGTGAGCTATTTGTTTGTCTTTATATATTCTCTCTCACATATGCATATGAGTGGATAAGCTTTTAAGCATGAGCCTTGATTCTGAGAGGAAAAAAAAAGTGCATCTATTGTGAGGTTGATTCAATACTTGTCTGAAACATGCTAAGTCCAATCACCATTGTTGCCCCCAAGTCCTACATGTAATGTGTTAGATATATGTTTTATTTAACTCTTGAATAATTTGTGACTAAGTCTTGATTACATGTTATTCTTTTGTACATGAAAGTAAGAGATTTTCGAAAACTATCGTTGAAAGGCTTAGTGTCCTTAGTGTGCTTAGTGTTCTTAGTGTGTTCTTCTTTGTCATGCGTGTTTATGTTTTTAGTTATTCATAGTTTTGCTCGAAAACTAGCAAAGTCTAAGTGTGGGGGTATTTGATGTGCTCCTATTATCCTATATTTCTAAGCCTCTTATGCTTGAGATTTGTGTTTAGTTCTCTTCTTTATGACTTATTTACGTTAATTTAGTGCTTTGTAGATTTGTGTCATAAAGAGAAGAAAATGCGCTAAAATTAGCAAATAAGGATTGACAGGAGACTGCAATCCCAAGTGTCAGAATCTGCCTATGCAGAACAGCTAACTTTGCCGAATTACTGGGAATTACTCGAATCGAATCAAACTATGAGTCTTATAACATTGGAAATCTACAAATGTCTATTTTCTGTAGAATTTTACGGATCTCATTTCGATACTTCTAGACTGAGTTATGATTGTTTGAATGAAGAAAGGTCAGATCAGAAAATCTGCTCAGATTTGCAAGCATTTGTGGAGAACTCAAGTTTCATGTCACAAGACCGTCAACCCTAAGGCTTCAAAGACAATAATGCAGATGAGGATTCAAGTAGTACATGTATTCCTAGTTCTACAAGAGATATTTCAAGGTTTTCCGATTCTATATCAAGAAAGGAGTCTGAATCCAAGTCTTACAAGGAAATTGAAGTCAAAGATGAGCATGAAACTTCTTTATTTAAGGGAGCACGAATTTCACATTGAGGGAGGTCTCGAGAGCACATTGTAGACACCTAAAGGAGACCATCCACCCATCCACCCCACCTTTCCATTCTTTTTATGTTTTCGTTGTGTTTTACTTAGTTATGTTTTGTTAAACCTTTTCTAGGGTTAGGATGATGCCCTAACATAATTGTTTATATTTTTTATGATTGATTAATGGATTTATAGTTTCTTTATGATGAATTCTTAGTCACTATTTTAATCGATGCTATATGTTTGAGTTCTTTGATTGATCACCTTAGGGCTTTGCATCTAGTAAATTAGAAGATGAATTTGAGACGTAACTGCAATACAATTCATATTAATTAGCTTCTTGTGATTAAGAGTTGTGAATTACATTATTGAATTAACCGAAGTAATGATTTACATGATTCTCTTGTTTTCTAGAATGTAATGAGTCTTACATGTTAAATTTATGTTGTAACCGGATAGACTGCATACTTGGATATACGACCTTTGCCGTACCTGGAGAGAATCATACACTTAAGGAAAATTATTGTCTAAGTGTCATACCTGAACTTAGATACGGGATTGTCATCTAGAGAAACGAAAGAGTCTGTTAATTGCATCAAAGCATAAATATGATTGATAGTGGTTGATTCTGACACCCTAGATTCATTTATCATTGTTTGTTTACTTATTTTCTTGTTTGTTTGTTTCTTTAAATTGGTATCGTGATCTTGTGTTTTAGTGTAGTTAGTTTAGGTATTTCATAATTTGAATTGAATTAATATCCTCGTGAGAACGAAAACCTCTTTTCTTTCATTCACTATACTACATCCACCTTGTATACTTGTAGGAATCCACCAACATAATGATCTGAATTCTCAAGAATTCACATGGACATCCATTTATCCGAGCACTGAAGCGTGTTGGAGTTCCTCCTTCCACCGAAATAGGTAGTGCGGCTGTAGTCGGTAGTCGGTAAACTACATCCACTGCCCGTAGACCAGTCATGAAACTTGTAGACCGACATCCAGGATACCTCGCCATGGTGAAAGATCATCAATGCGACACCAGGAATGTGCTTCTCCAAGCTCCACAAGAAGGCACCATGAGAGTATAAATATGTACAGTGTCCCACATCGGAAATGTAATGTAAGAGGGAACCTTCCTTATCTATAAAAGGAAGGCTCCCCCTCTAGATATAGGATGGGGAAACTTACTTAATCTGGATCTGGAAGATAGTACTCCTCCCCGCGCTGGATGGATACCATTGTAACCCCAAAGATGATACTTGATTCTAAGTGGACGTAGCCATGTCCCCCGAGGCATGGTGAACCACTATATGTCTCGTGTTCACTGTTCATACTGTTCATATCCCACCATCAGCTTCGGTATATCCCGTCCGGGATTGTGCGGAAACATTTGGCGCTGTCTGTGGGAAATGTTACAAAAAGTCATGTTGCTCTACCGCCCGAGAGGCATTTCACCGAGAGGCAGTTCACTTAATTCCATGAGCAACATGTCCATCGGGAGGTGCTGAAGCCCATCAAAAGGGCTAGCTAGTCAGCAGGTTGGCATGCACCCCGGTAGGCCCAAGGCTGTCATCGGGTCAACAAGGCTGCCATCAGGTCCAAACTGCCATCGGGCCCAAGTTCATCTACGGGTCCAGTTTGGAAGCGTCCGGGCAGTTTGCCATTGGGCCCAAGTCCATCTACGGGTCCGGATAGCTAGACAACGGGTTCGAGATCCTTTTTATGTCCATCGCTTACCGATGGTTCCTCTCCTGGTGACCGGTCTCTGAGCGACTCAAGGCAGGGAGTGATCGGGTTCTCGATTGAAAGAGCCATGATCCATGTTCGGGCAAGAAAGTGTTCGGTTGGGTACGCCCTGAAGCTGTTATGGACACCCATCCCGATTGGAAGCGTCCGAGACGCGGGGCTCAAGCTCATCTCGGCTCCTCTAAGTCCGAAGGACCTCTGCTTCCCGATTGAAAGCGTCCGGGACCTGCAGGCCATTCCCATCCTGGGCCCTTGTCCCCTCAGTCCGAAGGAATGACACTCCGGGTTCCCGATTGAAAGCGTCAAGGTGCAAGAGTCCACGTTCCCGGTTCGGTGCCCACCGAGCTCGGTAACAGCTTCATCTCTCCGGGCTTTAATCATCCCGGCCCTTGCCCCCTCAGTCCTCCCTCATCGAGGCCACGATCAGGAAGGCGCTCGATCTGCTGGCATTGTTCAACTGTGTAAGATGGTGTTCGGTTGGGTGCACTGAGATCGCTATGGACACCCAGCTAGTGGTAGTCGACGGTATTTCACCCTGGATCATCTCCACTGCTCGGGACCGACCTCATGTTCTCTCCTGTCCGGGAAAGCAGAGTCCACGTTCGAGTTCGGTTGGGTGCCCACTGAGGTGCTCTCGTTGAGTTATGGACACCGGGTTTCATCTCTCCGGCTTCCCGATTGGAAGCTTCCGGGACCTATAGTCCACCCTCATCCCGGCCCCTGTCCTCAGTCCAAAGTCTGCAAGGAAATTCCACTCGGGAGTGGTGTTGATCTGGACACCCAGCGAATTGCTCTGGGCACCCGTACGGCGCCCACATAAGCTTCCCGGAATGGTACGTCATGTTCAAATGGCATGGAGTTATCTGGTGATGAAAGCATGTCATTCGTCTGTTCTCGGTCAGTATGGATTAGTTAAAAGGCATAGAAGAGGAAATACTCTTGGCACCCTAACAACCAAAAATTGCTATGGACACCCAACTCGGCAGCAACTTTATCTCTCCAGGAAGTTGAAGAAGAGAATTGAACCCATGTGCAAGTCAGGGTCCCACCACCTTTATCTCTGGGTGTCGAAAGGGGAAGGCTCAGTGCCAGTCTAATTTGCAAGCAACGGGTCTCGGTGATCAAAAAAAAAAAAAGACTCTTGCAGGTAGCCCGACCATATTGGCACCAAGGATTCATCATCCGGGAGTGATACAGGCATGCATCAACACCTCTTATGTCCACCCATTCGGCAACAATTATCACAGATAAGTCCCGTCCATTGGTTTGAAAATTCATAAATATTCTACTTGCAAGTCAATATGCATGTTATTGGCATTCCACTAAGAGAGAGGTATTCCACCGGGAGATAGGAAATCCACCGGGAGATTGGCATTCCACCAAGATTGAAAGATTGGCATTCCACAAGTGTTACACAATTGCATGAACCATTGTGCTTTTCGATAATTATTGTAATTGTTATGTCAATGCTTGTCGATCATTTGCTCATTGTGAAGGTGCAACAATCCTCGCCTGGCCGAGTAAGTTTTGAGGCCGGGGACCGGGAGGGGCATTTCTTATCTTCTAGGCGGACTCCTCTGCTCGCCCTTGAAGAAGTCAAGAAGAGCAAGACCCGTTCAACACACGTCTTGAGTGCGGACTTGGGGGACTGGGACTGGGACTGGATCCGTGTTGGGGGAATATGATTGGTCTATGGGCATTTTGTATATTAAGTCCCCACTCAAGAAGTGTCTTGAACGAGAACTTGAGGGGACATGTAGTCGGTAGTCGGTAAACTACCTCCACTACCCATAGACCAGTCATGAAACTTGTAGACCGACGTCCAGGCTACCTCGCCATGGTGAAAGATCATCAATGCGACACCAGGAAGGTGCTTCTCCAAGCTCCACAAGAAGGCACCATGAGAGTATAAATATGTACAGTGTCCCACATCGGAAATGTAATGTAAGAGGGAACCTTCCTTATCTATAAAATGAAGGCTCCCCCTCTAGATATAGGATGGGAAAACTTACTTAATCTGGATCTGGAAGATAGTACTCCTCCCCGCGCGGGATGGATACCATTGTAACCTCAAAGATGATACTTGATTCTAAGTGGACATAGCCATGTCCCCCGAGGTATGGTGAACCACTATATGTCCTCGTGTTCACTGTTCATATCCCACCATCAGCTTCGGCATATCCTGTCCGGGATTGTGCGGAAACAGCGGCCATACATGATGCACCTGCCATAGGCTCAGCCTCCAAGACCATTGTCGAGACACCAAATGTCTCTATGGCTATCTCTAATGCTCACCGCTCATTTTGCAAAACTTGTTCACAAGCCAAAATTGAATGCCAGACCATCTTTTTCTAGTGATTGTAAACAAAACATTTCATTGCTACAAAGAATCCAAGGTGATATTTGTGGACCTATCAAACCAAAGTGCGGACCATTTCGATATTTTATGGTTCTAGTTGATGCATCAACACGTTGGTCACACGTTGCGTTGCTATCCACAAGAAACGCTGCATTTGCTAAACTCATAGCTCAAATTATTAAGCTCCGAGCTCACTATCCTGATCATCCAATCAAGCTTATTCGATTGGACAATGCTGGAGAGTTTACGTCTAAGTCTTTTGACGACTATTGCATGTCTATTGGGATTGAAGTAGAACATCTCGTACCCTATGTGCATTCACAAAACGGTCTTGCAGAAGCTACAATTGATTGCACGGGCCTTGGTAATGCGCACCAACTTGCTTGTTTCTGCCTAGGTTATACAATTTTACATGCAGCTACACTTATTCATTTTAGACCCACTGCAACACAACCATTTAGTGTGTATCAGTTGGTAACTAGATATGAGTATGATATTTCACACTTACGCATATTTGGTTGCACGGTTTATGTGCCTATTACACCTCCATTGTGTACTAAGATGGGTCCTCAAAGACGATTAGGTATTTATGTTGGCTATCAACATCCTCTGATTGTCCTCTATTTAGAACCTTTGACAGGAGATCTATTTTACTGCAAGATTCGCAGATTGTCGCTTTGATGAGACATTCTTCCCGCAGTTAGGGGGAGACATGACATTTTCCGTTCCAATTGAACGTTGAGAATTAACGTGGTCTGACCCCACTATGTCTCATTAGGATCCCCGAAATTCTGACAGTGATTTAGAAGTTCAACGTATTCTCGATCTTAGAAGAGTTGCAGATTCGATGCCTGACTCTTTTACCGATATCGTGAAAGTGAGGAGATAAATTATACCTACTACAAATGTTCCTACAAGGCTAGATGTCCCAAGTAAAGGGACATTTCCGGCCGCACCCGGGCTCGGCAATGCCATCATTGACGAGCCAGATGCCCACAGTGGAGGTGTGGCTGCGACCTCTACTCCTACCAGGAAGAGGGGGAAACCTGTTGGATTAGTAGATATTGTGCCTAGAAAAAGACATGACAATAAGACACTAAATGATCCACTTATCATCAACACTGTGAATCCTTCACATGAGATTGTCTCTAACTATAGTTATATCCAAGAATCAATGTTAACGTAACTGGGGACGTCTCGGATCCAATGTTGATGTTAGACATATATGTGTCACCTCATCGCTTTTGGATGTGAGTAATTTACCTGGGTGTGACTCATAATCTGGATGATAAGCAAAGCTCAAGAAGCACTCGGCCAAATAAATCTCACCGGAAACCGAACCACCACACTCTTCCACGGCAATCTGCACTGCACTACTCACACACTCCCCACATTCACAACCCCCCAACCCTCCTTCACACTGAGCCATCACGTCAACTAACTCATATCTCGTCTTGCAAAACCCTTAACCACTCAGAGAGTGGTTTTAGCCTTGGTGAAGATTTTGAAGGCTTATACAATGTGGGGGATTTGGTTTGGGTTGTGGCGGAGGAAGAGGAGTTGGGGTTCTGTTTTCTCCTGCATTTTCTGGGGTACCCAGATGGAGTTTAATGTTAGAATTTTGATGGGTGGTGGATTTGTGATGCATGTAATAGTGGGTTTGTTGTGGAATGCATTAAAGGTGATGACTTGGGATTCCCATATATCTTGCATTTTCTGGGAAGAAAACAGACAGGTATTATTAATATTGGGTCTTGTTTTCTAGGTTTTTAGCTCTGTGTGTGTGTGTCGAAGTCTGTGTAGTTTTAGCTTCATTAATTATTTGAGTAGCTTTGATAAATGATTTCTTTTTAGACTGGAGAAAATTCTGCATTGTGTGCTTGTGATATTTGCTATTGTTTCTACTTCTTGTTTGGTTGGTGGGAATCCTTGTGGCAGAGGAAGAGAAAGCCTGGGTTTGTGGTTTCTTTTGCATTTTCTGGGTTTTTTTGCTATTGTTTTGATGGATATTGGAATGACATTGCATGCAAGTGTCTTTTGGTTATGGTGAGTATGGTGGAGTGCAATTTTGCTTCATTTTCTGGAACCAAAATGAACCTAATAAAATGGGTCTTGTGTTGTGGGTTTGCAGTTTTTGACAGTTTTGAGTAACTTTTGGATTGGCAATGGCTCCCAGTAGAAAGACTAAAGAGCACCTTGCCAATGCTTATAAAGCCGCAAAGGCCTGGGGAATTAGTAAAGAAGAAATCAAACCTGTCCTCAGGAACTTATTCCAAGCTGTTGGAGGGAGATGGGAGGATATTGAACCAGACGACTACAAGATTGTAGTTGAGACATACTTTGAGTTGAACCGGAAGGTAGTTCCTTTACAATGTTATGTGTGTGTGTGTGGCATTTATGTCACTGTTGGGAAGGAACTATAAGACTATGTTTCAGTTAGTATTTCAATGTTAGACAAGAATTACACTTCCGGTTTAAATTACTAGAAAATAACTAATTCCTGGAAGATGTAAGTAGAGGTGTAACTAGTGTGGCTAGCATGTAGAAGAAACAGGAGAAATTGTACCAGTTAAGGTTGACTTTTTACCTTTCCTCTCAACAGGGAGATGATGAGCACATAGATCAAAAACCGCGTAAAAGGCGTCATTTGGCTGATGAGGAAGACCAGGCATCTCCCGGAAGTTCTGAACTATCCCTCAGACATTCCAGTGGCAATGGAAATGACCGACCTACCTATCATTTGGCCTCTGGAGATGGATCAGTACATCGTGAGAGGGCATCAGCCTCTGCAGTCCCATGTAGTGATCACATGAACTACTTCAAGAAGCCAAAGGACAAGGTATCCACAGATGATGCTACATTTTCTGCAGAGCGAACCTCAGTGAGACGTCCAGGTATATATATCTTTCCCCTGCATGATATTAGTTTCCTTTACAATAGGGGCAAAAGGTTCCCTTCCTACTGTTTCTTGGTTGCATCTTTTGCTGGGCTATTTGTTAGGCTGTAAAAGCTGGTTACAGACTTGGATGCATGAATAATGAAGACAACGGGGGACTCTAAATATTTGATATCTTTTGGCATTACATATCCTATTGAATAAGCCTTAGCTAATACCTTTGTGTTACAGGATCAGTGAATGGAGGTGCTAGAATACAACGACCCATCACTCGTGAGGATAAGAAGCCACCCAAATATATATCAGACATAACCAAATCAACTGAAAAGGTGGCAATATCCTTGATAGATGAAGTGGGAAGTGAGAGCTTGCCAAGGTTCAATTACATCCCACAAAACATTATATACGAAAATGCCCATCTGAATATTTCCATGTCTTGCATTGCGGATGAGGATTGCTGCCTGGATTTTTCAGGAGATTGTCTTTCATCGCCATTACCGTGTGCATGTGCTCATGAAACTGGTGGGGAGTTTGTGTACACACCAGAAGGTCTGCTGAAAGATGATTTTCTAAGTAAGCGTATGGATACCGAAAAGCAGGAGTATGTTTACTGTCAAGATTGCCCTTCTGAGAGGAACAAGAATGAAACCATGCCAGAACGTTGCAAAGGACATTGGGTCCGGAAGTTTATTAAAGAGTGCTGGAGAAAGTGTGGATGTGACATGCGATGCGGAAACAGAGTAGTACAAAGGGGGATTGCATGCAAGTTACAGGTCAGTTTTACATTAACTCTCTCTTCGATGTCTTGCCTGGCTAATTAAGTAGTATTTGAAATGCCTGGAAGTTTTCTTTTCTTTTTTTGTGACTGAAATGAGGTTTGATACCTTCATGTTGTCTCAACTTTAATTTCCGAAAGCATATTTTGAATGAGCCTACATATACTTGTAACTTGCTTCTTACCTCTTAAAAACTGTTTCTATCTTTGTTATTTGTAAAGAACTAGCTAGTTGAAATTGTAAATCGTTCCACCAAGATTTTCATTCTTTTGATGACAATCTAGATGAGTGTGCTGGATCGTGTTTATGCTCTAATGATCATGTAGTTTCTTCTTGAAGCATCAAATTTTGGCTACAGAAAATTTCCTCAGTTATATTAATGTTAACATTGATGTTATTTTGGCCATAATTATTGTTGTATGGATATAATAAGGTGTCCTAACAAATTATATACTTCAGGTGTTCCACACTAAAGGAAAAGGCTGGGGAGTTAGAACTTTAGAGGTCTTGGAGAAAGGATCCTTTGTCTGTGAATATGTTGGGGAGATACTGACCAATAATGAGTTATATTATCGAAATATGAAAAGCAAGGGTAATGGCAGACACACGTACCCAGTCACACTGGATGGAGACTGGGGCTCAGAACAGGGTTTGAAGGATGAGGATGCCCTCTGTCTGGATGCGACTCTTCACGAAAATGTTGCAAGGTTTATCAATCATAGGTAATATTTTTCTAGTCCATGTGAATATCCTTATCTTTCTGAGCTTGTTCTTGTTTAGCCTTGTGTTTTTGGTTAAGCAGATCATATTTCCCAGAATTAGATCTGCATAATAATCCATTTTCACATCAGTCATTTGGTGCCTGTGGTTTAGAACTTAGATTTTAGAAGTTCTATCAAGTTTGTCAGTATTCCTCACCTTTTTGTAATAAGAGCAATTTCAAATTCATTAATGTTGACAAAGATCATCTAACTTAAAATATGTCCGTGTATTCGGATTCTGTTTCTCCTGAAAATATTGTTCTTTTAAGTTGGGGGGAAAGGCTATACTGTCATTTGCTTCCCAACTTGTTTTGAGAAATGACCTTCGATGGTTTTTTCTCTCTCTTTCTTTGTCTGATGTTATGTTTAATTCTCTCAACAATTGCAGATGCTTTGATGGAAACTTGGTTGATATCCCAGTTCAAGTGGAGACTCCTGATCGCCATTATTATCATGTATGAATTTGGCTGCTTCCTTTCTAAATGCCCAGACATGCTCACTTACATTTATGATGAAACATTTTGAATGGTCTCTCTGTTTGATTGTGATTATACATTGTGATTTTGGGAAGAAGCAACCCTTGTCATCTGCTCATTGTATGCAGGTTGCCTTTTTCACTACCAGGAAAGTGGATGCATTTGAAGAGTTGACCTGGGTGAGTGAACTTGTTTATTACCTACTACTCTACCTATTCCCTACCCTATTAGATGCGCTAAATGGTGCTATGCAAACTGTTGGATATTTTTTCCATATCTAGCGGTTGTGATCCCAAGTTTGAATCAGTCAGTTTGGATAACGTTCTTATGCAAAGGTTGAATATCTTTGTTGATAAATGATCTGTGAAATTGTTTTCCAGGATTATGGGCTTGATTTTGAAGAAGATCATCTTATTGAGGCATTTCAGTGCATTTGTGGGAGCCAATACTGCCGAGACAAAAACCCAAAAGGTTGGTGTACACCATCATCTCTTTTTCATTTTCTGAGACAAATGTAACCGGTATCTTCTTCTTCTTCTGTGAAGACGATGAAAATTAATTCATCACAAGAGATGAGCACGGTCATGCGCATTATGCTGTAGTTTTGAGAATTTTAGAGTTCAACTCTATATCTTAGCTCCTCTTACAGCTTCTGATTATCACGTGTTTATGTGTTTATATGTGCAGGGAAAAAAGTGGAGAAGCTTGGATGACCAATGCCAAGTTTCTGTACTTGACTTGCTTTAGTTGGCTTCATGTTGTTAACTTTTGAAGCGCATGCGTGGCTTATGCCACACTCTCCACAGAAGTACAGAATTTTTATATTAGTCTTGTATCGTTGTTTGTTCAGTTTAGGATAGAGAGAATTAGACAGATATCGTAGACAAGGATGCAAAGGTGACTGTTCTTTTGAGGTTTTGTTGTACTTGAGTACTGTACTTTTAGTTCCCTTGCTAGAAGTTCAATGTTATTGAAATTGAGACAACGATGGAGCATTCGAGTTCTGAGCTCCTGATAATGATAGTCTAAAACAGATCAGACCTATTTTGTAGATCAGAATGAGGGCATTGTTCTATGATTTTCAGTCCTTTAATGTGTCATTGAAAACTGATAGAAGTCACACAACGACTCCATAGTTTGTGTTTCTAGCTTCGGACGTAGGCTACTTATGCTATGGTCTATGCCTCCCCTGAGTAAAGCAGTGTTCTAGAAATCGTTTTCTAGACATTATATTTTGATCAAATAAATATCTTAGATACAACAAATGAGTTTTTAAAATGGTTTTGTGTGTGTGTTTACAGAAGGTGCCTAGAAGACACGAACAAAAGAAAAGCAAAGACTAGATGCTAAAACAATTGTCAGCTCTCCTGGCTTTAGAAACAGTGCACAAGTCACCTAAGAATGATAAGCAACATGAGCAGGAGGGCCGTCAAAACATACAAGGCCAAGCTCATGAGAAATGCTGCATTTAGCTAAGGAATCAGTAGTTAAGTTGCATTCTCTAAAGATATGAGATAAGGTGGCACTCTCCATCAAGCTATTGCATCCCTGAAGAAGAGATCCCACAGGATGATTGCCAAACTCAGAGTTATTCATCAGCTGGACCAAGATTGCAGAATCAGACTCAATGATAAGGTTCTTGATATTCAAGCTGACAACAAGCTTCAGGCCCTGAAAAAGACCCCAAGCTTCAGCATCCAAAATTTCTCCAACTCCAAGATTAATTTGGAAACCACTGATCCAATCACCTGAATGATTCTGAATGACACCACCAATATGAGATACTCTAGTTCCATCAACATTGAGCTTGAAAAAAATTTTAGGAGGCTTTTTCCAAGCATGCATAGTATAGCTGAACATGTAATTGTCATTGGATTTCAGTTTAGACATTCTCCATTCCAAAGCATAGTCCCAGATGATCTTTTTGAAACCAATAGGAAAAACAAAACCAGGTTCAAAAACTTGTTTGTTTCTTCACTTTCATATAAACCAGCAAATGAAAATGAAAAGACACTTCCAGCTAATATTTTCCTGAACAACAATATGGCATTGCATCTGAGCATTAATCCAACCCGGCCAATCTAGTGAAAAAGATTTGTCTATGCAAATAGGTTTACTGAAAGCTCTCCATATAATTTTAGCTCTAGGACAGTCTCTCAGCAGGTGCAATAGAGTTTCATCAGTAGAGTGACAAATGGGACAAGAAGGGCTAGAAGTAAAACCTCTGGTAGCACGTTGAACATTGGTGAGCAGCTTTTTATGAAGAATAGTCCACAAAAAGGTCTTGAGTTTAGGGGGAAGGTCAAGCTTCCACATAGCTTTCCATTGAGGGTTCACAGGATCAGAAGAATCAAAAATAGAGCTATAGGCAGACTTCACTGAAAATTGGCCATTAGAAGTAGAACACCAAATTCTAGTATCATCACCACTCTCACTAAAACCAGTTGGCACATTAACAATAAGATTAACAATTTCTCTAGGGAGCACATTAACAATAAGATTAACAATTTCTCTAGAGAACACAGACAACAGAAGCTCCACATCCTAACCCTTAGCATTCCAGAAATTACTAATCACAGCATCTTCAAAAATAACAGCAGAAGGGAGTGCAGAGTTAATAAGGGCTTGAGGCAAGAGCCAAAAATCGTACCAGAATTTAATAGAATTGCCATTTCCCACACGCCATTTTAAATTCTTTTTGATCACCGCAGCTCCATGCATAACACCTCTCCAAGTACTAGAAACATCATAAGGAGGCTTATAATCATTTCCAAACAAACAACCATGTTGAAGGTATTTAGCATAGAACACATTAGCCTAGAGACCATTATCATGTTGGAAAATTCTCCAACCAATCTTAGAGAGCATAACTTGATTAATATCAGCAGTTTTCTTAATCCCTAATCTACCTAAATACTTAGGTTGACATATAGTGTCCCAGTTCACAAGATGAACACTTTTCTTGTTTTCAACATCACCCCAAAAGAAGTCTCTATTTAGTTTATCAAGTTTGTCACAAAGACTAACAGGAAACTTAGTTGTTTGCATTGCATACATAGAAATAGTTGAAGTAACTGATTGCACCAAAGTAAGTCTACCAGCAAAGCTTAAAACCTTACTTTTCCAACTAGAGAGCCTTTTCTGAACTTCGTCAAATAAACCAGCATAAGTGCACTTATTGACTCCATCATGAATGAGAGGCATACCTAAATACTTGCCAAGATCACAAGTGAGAGGGGATCCACACACATTGTTGATCAAAGAAGCAGTAGACTTGGAAGTGTTGGGTGAGCAGAAAACTAAAGATTTCTCAAAACTCACAGTTTGTCCAGAGAGAGCACAAAAATTATCCAAACAAGTCTTGAGAAGGGAAGCTTGCTGTGAAGAGGCTTTAGCAAACAAGATAAGATCATCAGCAAAGAAGAGATGCGAAATTTTAGGTCCAGATTGAGATGCTTTAACAGCTTTCCAGTAGCCATAATCAACTGCAGATTGAATTAAATGAGAAAGTTTTTCCATACACAAAACAAAGATATATGGAGAGAGACATGGTCACCTTGCCTGATGCCTCTATTGGCCTGAAAGGATTCAGTCAACTCACCATTGAAACTAATTTGAAAACTGGTAGAAGTGATGCAATGCATAATCAGGTTAAAAAGGGGCCTAGGGAAGTGAGCTTCAAACAAGACCACTTCAATGAAATTCCAATTTAACCTGTCATAAGCTTTTGACAGATAAATTTTCCAGGCAAAGAAACCAGTCTTACCACTTGACTTTTTAAACTTGAAAAGCATTTCTTGATCTATCATAATGTTGTCTGAAATATTCCTCCCAGGCACATAGCTAACCTGATTTGGACTAATCAAATCTTGCATCAAAGGTCTAATTCTGGCAACAATAATCTTAGAAATATTCTTGTACACAGTGGTACAAAGACTAATAGGCCTAAAGTTGATCATGTGCTGGGGACCATCCACTTTAGGAATAAGAGCAATAATTGTATGATTTAGGCCAGCAGGGATAGAAGAAGTGCAAAAGGCTTCGTGAACAAGTTGAAAAATTTCAGAAGAATGCAAATGCCAATGGTGTTGAAAAAAAATAGCAGGGAAACCATCGTGACCAGGAGCTTTCAAACCACCAATAGAGAAACGAGCAGATTTCACTTCATAAGTGAGATAGGTTTAATGGTATCATCAAATCTGGGTTGATCAATAAAGGGAAAGAGCCAAGGAATGCTAATCCTAATATCATCAAGCACCGGCTGAACCGGCTGCCGTCGGCGACATGGTGATGGCCACCGTGAAAAAAAGGAAGCCGGACCTGAGGAAGAAGGTGCTGGCCAGCTGTCATTGGAAAGGATGGTGTTTTCATGTACTTTCTATTGGCAGTGGTTGTGGTGTGAATGTTAGTTGCGACGAGTATATGAAAAAGCATATAGTTTGCTTTCAAAAGGTGATAGAATTGGTCTTATGTTAGATAAGGTCTGTTTTTTTGGGGGCACTGTGAATAAGACAGTGTTTGATTGCTTACGAGCTAAAATGTGACGTTGACTGGTGCACAACCTTTCAGTCAATATGTTTTGAGTATTATGGCCATTGGGGGAGCTGGATTTCTTTTGCAGTATGTTGTGTGGTGCGGCTACCGTACTCCAAAACTCAACTATTCAGGGTTTATGGTAATGGTTTTGTTTTTGATACGATAAAAAAGCATTTGTTCTTACCTACTTTGCTGCATTTGTTGCTAAAATTTCAGCAAGTGAGGATTGTGCTCTTCTTTATTTCTGGTTTATGACCATGGTTTTTATTTTGATGTAGATAATGCCGGTGTCATTGTGAATCCAAAGGGTGAAATGAAAGGTAAAGAGCTTGTACATCAATGTTAACTTATATAGAAGTGTAACAGAAACATCTTGGTAATGTTATTTCTTTGAATTCTGAATCATGTTTTGCTGGTGCGTGTAGGATCTGCTATCACTGGCCCTGTTGGGAAGGAATGCGCTGATCTGTGGCCAAGAATTGCGAGTGCAGCTAATGCCATAGTTTAAGTGCCTCACCTCTCATTTTAGATTGATCTCGAATCTGGATATTGCGTGACTTAGTCATTTGTACTCTAGATGAGTGTGGAAATTCATTGGATTTTTACCCATGTGGTGTTTGAACTTACTATCCTACTATCATGTGATAGTTAAAGAGAGCTTTTGTTCTGATTACTAGGCCTTTTGTTTAGGTCCATTTCACTATCTAATGTGCTCTTCCTTTCAAATTTTGCTTGAATTTAGTTGGGAGTCGGGTTGAACATGTGCGTTGAACACGTGCGATCTTGTTGCCTGGCTCTTTAGCAACCATAAAATGTTCCAACCTCAAAAGATATTGCAGCAACAGGCGCCCTTGTGTTTAGACAGGACTACAATCGATTTTCATGCGTCTTTCTTTCAAATAAACAACAAGAAAAAGCTATGGATTGGTTTTAAGCAGAGTCTTATGGAAATTTGAAGCCTCCTGTAGCATAAACCAGTGGAAATGATCTGGGGCTTTAAATGAAAACTTTGGGAGTTTACTCATCCAACTCCTCAAGTCAGCTTATTATAGCTTTTTCTACCTCACCTTACCAGTCTTAACAAGCTGAAATGAACTAATACAAACAGAAACCCTAAACTTGATGACCAATAATGGCATCATTTCATCTTACCCACAGCACCCTTTTGCAGCTTAGCACAGTATTCGAACAAGCTTCCATCAAAACAACGCCTCACAGCTTCCTTTGCCAAGTAACCTTGATCGTCTTTTGCCAGAACATATAGAACTCCCCATTCCAGTTTGGCTGCAACCCTGCAACACAGTGAGAGATTAGCTATGGGTTTTGAGTGAGTATGCATTGTGCGGTTCAAGTGGTAGAAATAGAGAGCTACCAGCCGAAGAAATCAAAGGCGTTACGGCTAGCCTGAGTCATGTGCCACAGCTCCTTGAAACTAAGCTTATCAGGGACTGTTCGAGCATACTTGCTGAACATGTTCTCAAGGTGTGCCGGGATATACCTACATTATAGTGATCAAGAATGTAAGAAGTTCAGCTTTGGTCAAGAATAATAACTCAAACAGAAACTGCAACGAATTGGGTTCTCACCTTCCCTCTGTATCATAAATCCCAGAATCACTTCCATGCTTTGCCTTGTGTATGTTTTTAATGTGAATCGCGAAGTAGGGTGAAGGTATCCATGTCTGCACGAAATTAGAGAAGATCGATGAACATATAAGCTAAGAAGTTCTAGCTCTAGTTATATTGGCATATGAATAGGCAAAATGTAGGAAATGGGTTCATGATCAAACACTGCAAAAGTAGTCGCAACTTACAGGCAAAGTAGCATAACTCATTGCTCCATGAATAAGAATCATGAAGATGAAAGAAGTAATTGGATTAAACCCAAGTGCACGAAACCCTGCAGTGAGAATATATCAACTGATAATCAAAATCTAGGAACTTTGGATCGTGCATAATCAACTACTTCATATGATGGACAAACAAATTATTGATAATGTGAAACTAGGTTAAAACTTAAAATCGCTTAAGTGATTCCCCTAACATTACTCTTTGGATCTATGTTAGACATATAGAAGTTAGAAGTAGGATTCACCCCGCGAGTTGCACATGCAATTTTACTTGAACGAAATTGCACATGCGTCGATCTTGGATGTTAAACTTTTCATTTTCTGTTGCTAAACTTCTCATTTTCAAATTTAGCATACATCATAAGCTAACACAAGGAACATATGTTTGATTATATATGTACCTCTGAATGTCTCGGAAGGGAAGATGATACCATCATTGTCCTGGTCGAAGAAAGCTACATGCTGTTGAAGCACAGACATATTCTGATGTTTATGACCCCAGGTGCCATTGATGTTCTCCATATCAGGTGCAACCATAGCTCGAGGCATGTCTTAAATCATTAAAACAACCCAAATCAAATAAATCCATTAATAGAGACGAAGAACACATTGATCTTATTTTCGATAACAATAGGTAGATCGATTTCATGCTGTGTTTGATTAGTTTCATGTAATGAGAGATCAATGGAATTTCACTAGTCTCTCCCTTAGTCTACAACTACATGAAGAAGATGCATGTACGTTATTGATGTACTGATGCATTACGATTGGAGCCCTGTAATCTAAATCACATGTACATAGGAGTGAAGATTACAAGGCTTTGGAAGCTTGGTCTCCAAGTCACTGCGGACCTTCCTCTCCGCCGTGACCGGTGCATACTCGGCCACCGTGGCCATGGCATCCTTCGATACCTCCTCCGGTTGTGGCTGTTGCTGCTGCTTCTCGACTGACGCCATTTTTCTCTTTCTCTCTCGATCGATCTGTGCTCTGAATGTGCTGGATTTTTAGTGAGCTAATTAACTTACTAAAGTAATGAGTATCACTATTAATTAGAGTGAAGCACAACAAACTCCAGGTGACTCGCAGTGCTTATAGCTACACACAATATGGATCTTAAACTATATAACACGTGTAAACCCACTTCTACATTTTGTTTTCGTTTTCGTATCACATTACATTTGTAATAACAATTGACTATTCCAGTATTCAAACTGAAATTATCTGCGATATATAAACTGGCATGGTTTTGCTCGTATTTGCTACGCATTTTCAATTTTGATCTTTTGAAAAACAAAATGAGTAGAACAGTATATAAAAATACCATAAGAGCTAGCTAGGTGAAACAGCAAGTAAATTCGAAGTCGAAATAATTTAGTAGAATGATGAAGTCAATCGGGCAAAGCATGCTACTTCATCTCGTCATCTAAGACATTGTCAAGCAACATAATCTAACTAAGAAAAGCCAAACCATGACATGCGTACATACATGACATATATCAGTCTACATATAAGGAGTAAATCACTAGAGTTGATTAGAGCATAAACATCGTTATGGCTAGCAGTACATACATCAAACTTTACACATGAGTAAATCGAAACCAGACAAAATCCATTATGGATTCTTAGAGTCACATCATACAACTATTGTATAACCTAAGATGATACAAACAGTATGAGATCGAGAATATAGGTTCCAAAGCTCCCAAACAATGGCCAAATAACTTTGGAGTGGCGAGTGCACATAACTACATGAGTGAAATACTTGAGTTTTAGGGTAATCTACGTATCCAACCTTCAGAGCGTGCAACGCATCGTCTCATTTAAATGGATAGTACATCCATTTAGTAACTTCCGAATACAAAATGGTCTTTATAAAAGTAGTCAAATACCTAATGAGAATGAAAGGAATGACAGATCCCCTCACTTACCATTGGCGTAGAGATCCAACGATATGTTCACTAGTCTCAAAAATAATTCTGAGAGCATAACTAGCCATTTGGGAAAGAGAAATTTAAACTTCAAACTTGGTCATCATAGAAACTCCAATAACAAACATAATGGAATATTCATTCAAGAATCCAGAAAATTCTGTTTGTAATTGGAAATAAAAGGTGGTTTTCCTAAGAAAATAAATTATTGTGGTGAGAGGAGCACACAATTTAAAAAGTCAAAATTGACCTAATTCAGATAATAAAACAGAAAATTAAAAAATATATTCTTCCTCAAATCTCTCTAATATATTAGAAAGTCAGACACCATGGTGAATCTTTTTTTATGAACCACCTATATTACCTATGAGGAGTTTTGACATAGAAAAAAATCAAGAATGATTAATACCGTAAAATAACACTAAAATAAAGTAATTTCAAAATATAAAAACAGAAAGAGAAAAAAAAACAAAAAAGAAGAAGAGAAAAACGATAAAATAAAAAGATAAAAATAAATTAACACGCGTTAAGTTAATTATAAAATAAAGACTTAATCTTAACAATTAACGTCGACGAACGGCCAGAAATCCAAGATCAAATTCCATTGGTCACTTATTTTCCGAGTCATCAGAAAAACAGAGACACCTAACACAACACGAATACGTCTCTCTTTCTCTTTCTCTTTCTCTTTCAGCCGTCGTACGTTGTATCTCAGAATCTTCCACAACAGCTGTTTCTGCTTCGAAGTTTTCAGCTTTCTGGGTGAAAAGTTTGAGTCTTTTTCACTTTGGGTAAGATTTGCTCACTACCCAGTTGTTAATTTTTAGTTTTTTACTTTCTTATAGTACCCAATTCAATCATTGAGTATCTGATATTGTAGTACCCAATTCAATGAACTTATAACTTGATAGTTTGGTTGTGTTGATTTTGGTTTATCTGGTGTTGTTTACTTGTTGATGTGATTATGTTCATTGACTTTAGTTGTTTAAGGAAGATCAATGGGGTTAAAATTTTGGATGTGGAAGTTAATTTCAGTTAGTTTCTTAGCTCATAGTTGATGTCAATGTCTTCAAGTTTTGGACTTTGACCTTGTTTTGTAACTCTATATGTGTTTATAGTTAGTGATCAAATTACACTGTTGGTTTAGTACCTTAGTTGCTTGCTTATTGGATTTATGGATGAGTTAGCTGAATGCTGTGTGGCGTTACTTCTATAAGAAATTTGAATTGGTGTCGACATTGGTACGATGCTTATATAGTTGCCGAAAAGATTGACCTCAATCACCTCATGTGTTATTAGTAAAGGCTGCAGAGTTGTAGAGATGATCAGATTGTTATGCTTGTGAAAAATTGCTGTGGTCGCTTTAGAACTTAAAATTTTTTAATTGAGAACTCTTCTACCTACTAAGCAGCTTTGGGTGATGAATGCAAATTTCTTGAATTCTGTAGTTAGGTGGTTCTGCTTCTAGGAGGGAACATTTAGGGGGTAATAAATTATAATGGTAGTTAATGAGTTAGAAAGAACGCAAATGGTATTGCTTGTTTAGATTCTCTGCAAACTGTTTTAATATCTTAATCTATATATATATATATATATGAAATTTTGATCTGGTATATTGTTGAAATATGTCTTGTCTTCCCTTCCCTTCACAAGGTTTGGTTTTTATTCATATTCACTTGGGGTTGAAAGATCCTTGGTGTACCAAAAAAGGAAAATCCTCATAAGTGAAGTGATAGAAACTAGAAAGTGTTTCTGCGAATAAGAGTAGGACGTGTAAGACTCTGCTAATGGAAAAGACATGAGACTAAGTTTAGGCAGGTTGGTTTTGTAGACATGAAACTAGAAAGTTTAGACACTTCACCTTTACTGACACCAATTTTTTTTTTTTTTTTGACATTTTCTTCTCACAGATTGCAGAAGAGCCCTGACTTCCCTGTGAGTGGTTGTTATGTGAATTGTAGCCAGAACGGGGTTAAAATTCTCTTATTGTGATTCTCCTATATTAGCAATGAAGAATAAGTATGTGCGAGGTGGTTGAGGAGAAACTAGTTTGCTCATTTAATATATAGATATAGAAAGTGATTTCCATTGATCTACAATATTACAATTGTACAGATATATAGTAGCTATGCTAGACTCTAGGTATGGAAAACAGTAAATACAAATGATAGCATTGATATGTAATTATAGCATAGAATCAAAACAGCTATGAATTCTTTATGGAAGGAGAATCAGATGGCTCAGTTTTAGGAGAAGATTGAGTCTGTCTAACATCCCCCCTCAAACTTGGCGGCTCTGGACGGACAAGTTTGTTCGAAAGAAGAAAGTGGCGGGTTTTGTGGAGCGGTTTTGTGAGTAAATCAGCTGGTTGATCAATGGAGGGAATAAAGCAGACTCGATGACTTCCAAGAGCAACTTTTTCACGAACATAATGGTAGTCAAGCTCAATATGTTTGGTGCGAGCGTGAAACACTGGATTGGAGGCCATGTAGGTGGCACTGAGATTGTCACAGTGCAATAAGATAGGAAACTGAACACGGGCACCAAGCTCGTAAAGGAGATAACCAAGCCAAGTAGTTTCTGCACAGGCATGAGCAAGAGAGCGGTATTCGGACTCCGCACTTGAGCGTGCTATAGTGGGCTGCTTCTTGGAACACCAAGAAATTAAGTTGGATCCAAGATACACTAGGTAACCAGATGTAGAACGACGAGAGTCAGGGCAACCTGCCCAATCCGCATCAGAATAGGCAGAAAGATGTACAGGCTGACGTTGAGGAGCAAAGTAGAGACCATGACCTAGAGTTCCTTTCACATAACGCAGAATGCGTTTCACAGCAACAAGATGAGATAGACTAGGTTGACTCATGTATTGAGAAACCGAATTGACAGCGAAGGCTATATCTGGTCTGGTAATTGTGAGGTACTGTAAAGCACCTACAAGGGCCCGGAACTCTGTGGGATTGTCAAGCAATGAACCAGGATTGGCTGTGAGGGTATCTTTAGCAGACATAGGGGTACTAACAGGCTTACTAAGTAACATGTCATGCTTGGAGAGAAGATCATGAGCATATTTAACCTGATTTAGGTGAACCCCATGAGAGAATTGATGAACTTGCAGACCAAGAAAATAGTGCAACGGCCCTAGATCCTTGATATCAAAACCACTGCCAAGAGTAGCAATGAAACTTTGAAGGAGACGATCATTGCTACCTGTTAACAAGATATCGTCAACATACAACAGGAAGTAAATGATGTGCTGACCATGATTGAAGATGAAGAGAGATGAGTCTGCTAAGCTTTGGCGAAACCCAACAAATATCAAAAAGGAATGCATTCGCTGAAACCAAGCCCGGGGAGCTTGTTTAAGACCATAGAGCGCCTTCTGCAGCTTGCATACATGAGTAGGTCTTGAGGGATCAACAAAGCCAGGAGGTTGGGTCATATAAACTTCCTCCGTCAGAAAACCATGGAGAAAAGCATTTTTGACATCTAATTGCCGAAGTGACCAACCACGAGACACAGCTATACTAATCACTGTACGGATGGTAGCAGGCTTTATAACAGGACTGAAAGTTTCATGAAAGTCAATACCGTGCTGTTGGTGGAAGCCTTTGGCGACAAGGCGAGCCTTGAAACGATCAACAGAACCATCCGGATTGCGCTTCACTCGAAAGACCCATTTGCAACCAACTGTATTTTGTGAGGGTGCAGGAGGAACCAAAGACCAAGTGTCATTCTTCAGTAGAGCATTAATTTCCTCAACCATGGCATGACGCCATTCGACTTTCTTGGAAGCCTGAGAGTAACATGTGGGTTCAACTGAATCAATCATGGTGAGAAGAGCTTTTGGAATTGGATACCGAACAATGCCATCTGTACGAATGCGGGGCTGAGTGATTCCATCGCGGAGCCTGGTCCGCATGGCATGTGTGGACGGAGCCTGAATATGCGGAGGAGAAGCCGGGGCAACATCGGCAGGAGCAGGAGGCACATGCGGTGGATCTGTGTTGGACAGCAGTGGAGCGCCTGGAAAGACCACAGTTGGAGAAGAGGATGATCGGGATTGGACCTGCTGCTGCTCTGTCACCGCTGTGGATTGCTGTCGGCGGCGGTGATATGTGATCGGCGGAGGATTTGAGCCCGAGGGTGGAGTGACGACAAGTAAGGGAGCGGCAGAGGACTGAATTGTTGGTGGAGAGACACCGAATTGTGAAGATCGGGCGACGGCCAACTGAACAGGCAGCTCTGGGGCTGAGGATGGTGGATCTGTGGGTGCGATGGCATGCTGCTCCGAGACTGAGGAATTGGGAACTGACTGTTTTGAAATCAGAGAGGCGCCGGCGATGGACTCCACAGGGAGCGGCTGAGGCAGGGCCGGAGTTGAAGAGGAGATGAGATCGACACATTGTGGTTCTGGAGTTGGAAGTGACGCCAACGATGAGTCAGATAGAGTGGTGGGACTTGGGCCTGATGTATTTGGGCCTGGGTCAGATGAGGATGACCGTGGGCTCGGCAGTTGGGGCTGCAGAGGAACAGATAACGAGACAAATTCTATTGGAGCAGAATTTGATATAACCTGCGATCTGTTATAAGGAAAATCATTTTCATTAAAAATAACATGACGTGAGATATATACACGATTAGTTTTTGGATCAAGACAACGATAGCCCTTGTGTTGTGGACTGTAACCAATAAACACACACTCTATACTACGACTCGAGAGTTTATTTGAGACATAAGAACCAAGATGAGGAAAACAAGAACAACCAAAGACTCGAAGGGACGAATAAGAAGGATGACGACCATAAAGACGCGTGTGGGGAGTATCCCAATTAATAGTAGGGGTGGGAAGAAGATTAATAAGATAGACAGATGTGATAACAGCATCAGCCCAAAGATGCTGAGGAGCACCAGATGTGAGAAGAAGAGTGCGAACCGTATTGGCAATATGTTGATGTTTTCTTTCAGCAAGGCCATTTTGCTGCGGAGTATATGGACAAGAAAATCTTTGTTGGATGCCCAAAGAATCACAAAACTGAGTAAATGCTTTGTTGACATATTCGGTGCCATTATCACTTTGGAGGTGTTGTACAGAACCGTGAAAAATGGTTTTTATCATGGCAACCAATTTTTGAAAGTGACTAAGAACCTCATTTTTCCGGCGCATAGGGTATACCCATGTATAACGAGAATATTCATCTGTGAATAGCACATAATATTTGAAACCAGTGAAGGATAAGACAGGAGACATCCAGACATCACTATGAATGACAGAAAACAAAGAAGAAGCAGCAATATGATTAGACGGGAAAGGTAGTTGATGAGACTTGCTAAGAGCACAATTAGAACAAAAAGAATTAAAAGAAATTTTAGAGCCAAGAGTGGACCCCACACGAGCCAAGACGGAAGATGAGGGATGACCCAAACGATGATGCCAAATAGACGAGTGAACAGAGGAGAGTGCATGAGGCATTGAGGACTCAGAAGACAAATGAAGCGGATATAGACCATCTTGACACGGGCCCTGAAACAAGAGACGACCAGTACGTAAGCAATAGATTTGATAAAAATCTGGGGCAAAAAGGAAGAATACAAGATTATCTTTAGTGAAACGAGCGACGGACAAAAGATTTTTCTGAATTGATGGAATACGAAAGACATTTTGGAGAGAGAAGGTTGAAGAACCCAATGACATGGGAAGGTTACCAGTATGGGAAACGGACATGGAGTCCCCATTTCCCATATAAACATTGTGAGGCCCATTATATGGTCGGAGATTACAGACAGGCAGAGCGGTCATGTGATGGGTGGCTCCTGTATCAGGGTACCAGTTCGGGTCGACAGAAGAATGGGCACCGGCAAATGGGACAAGACATTGTGGGCACTGAGACGTGACATTGTGTCGCTGCTGCACCAGGTATGGAGACGCAGCATGTTGACAGTACTGGAAGGATGAATAACACGTACTGAGGTGACCGGCAGCCATTGGCAGAGATTTTTTTTTTTTTTTTGTATTACTAAGAATAAGAATGATGAAGAAAGGAAAAGCTAAGACACAGCCGGAAAGAGGAGTAAGGATTCGAGAAGAGGAGAGGAAAAGACAAAACAACAAGTAGAGGAAGAAGATGAGACACAGGTAAGGATCTTTGATTTAGGCTGATACCATATAGAAAGTGATTTCCATTGATCTACAATATTACAATTGTACAGATATATAGTAGCTATGCTAGACTCTAGGTATGGAAAACAGTAAATACAAATGATAGCATTGATATGTAATTATAGCATAGAATCAAAACAGCTATGAATTCTTTATGGAAGGAGAATCAGATGGCTCAGTTTTAGGAGAAGATTGAGTCTGTCTAACAATAGAGGCTATTGACATTATTATCTGATCAGAACCAGATAGATGTGGAACTTGGGGGATTCCAAAGCTATGTCGTCAGCATTTCCGAATCTCCCTACCCCCCTTGATGTCAGTTACTCCAGATTGCCAGATTCTTTTCAGCATTCCGCACAAAGAGAAAACCCTATGCATTCATTGTTACCGCAGCCTTCTTCCCTTGGGGACTCATATTCATCATCGTCCGGTCTCCCCTTTGACAGTCAGTGTTCTTCAGTTTACCCTCATGAAAGATATCCCCAAAATTCTCCAATCAGTATGTTACCAAGTGGTGGAAAATCATTGTCACATACCCATTCAGAGTTACAATCTATGCCAGTGGCAAGTTACCCTGAAGAAAATAAAGATATGTCCTGGTGCCCAGATTCAATTGAAGAGTTTCTGCATTTTCCTGAAAATGTCCCTGATCAGAATGGCCTGGTAGATACTAGTACTGGTGCAATAATATCCGACGATCATGCTGAAAGGGCTGATTGGTCTGACTTGTATCCATTAATTTCTTTTGATGGTGCTCTGGATCCAAATTGGGATCTTTCAGTTGATAATGTGGTGGATCCTAAACCGGAGGTGTGTATTTCATACTTTTGCGTTGCCTGTTGCCTTATTTTAAAGGCAGGATTTGCATAGAGCTGAAATATTTGGATATTTTATAGCATTTCTATTATCCACAGAATAATTTGCAGTACTATATACTGTTTCTAGTCAGTAGTTTTGTTACCTTTGTATAAGGCATGTAGCAATTTCCTCACCACTCATAAATCATAATCAAGATTTGCTTATTCTGTTTGTATTTACTTGAGGACTTCTAATGAACTGCCAGGTATTGAATCATTCTTCTGATATCCTGGTGCAGCAGCCAAAAATCCAACAACATCAGCCAGCACAATCTGGAGAGATTTTTACTAGCCCTGACCCAGAGTCCACTGCACCTTCAACCAAAGCTAGAATGCGTTGGACACAAGAACTTCATGAGGCTTTTGTGGAAGCTGTCAACCAGCTTGGTGGTAGCGATAGTGAGTAGCACATATTATCATATTCTTTTTTCCATTATTATATCTTGTTGTATTTCTATACTTCATTAGGTCTGTACATCACAAAGCTTCTTTTCTCATTGACTAATAACTTCAATACACAGGAGCCACTCCTAAGGGTATCTTAAATGTCATGAAGGTTGAAGGCTTGACAATCTATCATGTAAAAAGTCATTTACAGGTATATCAATAGTTCCATCCTTGACCAGTGTCTAACAAGATGGTGGTTAGTATGTGTTTTTGATGAAACTCTTTTTCTTTTCTTAATTTTCAGAAATATAGAACATACAAACCGGAGTCATCAGAAGGTAATGCTTACCTCCTTTGTTCTTCTTATGACCTCAACAACATCTTTAAAAGCTTTGATTTGCCAAAATAGTCATGTGACGAATTAGGATCGGCTGCTTGAGGATTTATCTAATTAGTCTTCTGGCAGTGGTAAACTGCTTTCGGAACTTGACTGTTATTTAAACTCTTAGCAACTAAGCGGCCTTGCATATTTCAATATCTAATAGATAGATAGTAAAGATCCCTTGTCTTACAAAAGAGAAGTCCCATCACTACCATGTATACAAAAGAATGTAGTAAGTTGCGATCAAGTAAATTGTTTTGTTTTTCTTTCAGGTGCTTGTGAGAAGAATCTGACTCCTGTTGAAGAAATGAATTCTACAGACTTGAAAACGTATGTATTTTTTTCTCAATTGGAAAGTTGAAGACCATGAATATTACTATATCTCTTAATTTCATTTTGCTCTTTTATGTTCTGGAGTTTGGGACCATTGCTATGTCTATGTTACGAAAATGTCATATAAATCAGCGCAACTTTCAATGTTACATGAGTCAGTGAGTGATTCTCCTACTTGTAGAACCAAATTATTTTATTTAAGAAAGCTAAGGTTTCTGTACAACTCCTAGTTACTGGTTACTTCTTACCATCTTTTCCTTGAATGGTCAGAAAAAATTTATATTCGAGTATACAAATTCAATGTAGCAGTAGCTATTAGAATAACATTTCACCATTCTGTCTACTGATTTATCTGCATGCAATTAATCTGAAATAAACTCAAAAAAATTTCTGTGTACTTGTAGGAGCAGTATGGGGATAACTGAAGCATTGAGATTGCAGGTAGAACTCCAGAAGCAGCTTCATGAGCAACTTGAGGTATGCAGTTGGAAGCTATGCATTGTTTTATACAAATGTACAACTGTTTACATGTTGGGAACTGGGTAGGGTGCTCAAGGAAATGTAGTATTGTGAGGGTGAAATAAACTTCAGTCATACTTTTTTCTTGTTTAACCTGCTTTTCTTGGTGACGAACATTAATACTCAGTTGATGAATCCATGTTCGGCTTAGGAGAGGCGCAGAAAAAAAGGAGAGAATCGGTGCGTGGGGGGTTTCACATGTTCTGATCTCATATTCTTTCATGCAGACTCAAAGAAATTTGCAGTTGCAAATTGAGGAACAAGCAGAGTACCTTGAAAAGATGTTTGAGCAACAAAGGAAGATGGAAGACAACAGAGTCAAGCCGACATCGTCTACCTCAGATGAGCATAACAAAATAGGAACTGGCACTCCTATGGATGAAGGTTCACAAGATGCAAGTTTGAAACAGAACTCTCAAGAACCTGCAACTCATGAGAATCATGATCCCCCAGGTGATGCTGATTCTGGTGCTCTACCCACAAAACGAGCAAGGACAGGATAAAAAGGAATATTTCTGCTCCAGGAATTGTCTCGCCTTCCAAGCATTGATCGACAACATGTATTTATAGTAGGATGAACTGAGCGGACTCGAATCAGGAAACTTTAAGAGTTCTAGTTTCATTGTTGTATTATCTAAACTTGACATGCCTGCTTTTATTCAAAAGCGAAGACTTGGTGGCTTAAACTTTACCAAGTTTCCTGATTGTATTCTCTGACTAGGTAAGGACTATTAATAATAGATGGAATACGGTTCCAATCAATGTATTGATGTTTTTCCTCTACTTCAACAATTGATCGATATCTTGCATAGATGTAAGGTCTGGAGCACAATGTATAAATAATCTCCAAAAATGGCCGTCGAGTTTTTTTTTTTCTTTCTTTTTTTACTTAAGAAGTAACACAAGGATTGAAACTGTAACGAGATGGGGTTGAAAAAGGTTTACATCGAGTATTGCCGACTGGTGCCTTCAACTTTCAAACAAAGTCCTCCATTTTGTAAAATGATTAGTCACGTTTTTCCTTTCTCTATTCTGTAATACACACCCTAGTCCAGTTGGGATTAGGATTGCGGACCGAATTTAAAATCCTAGTCGGGATTAAGATTCCTCTTCCTAGTTGGAATAGGTGTATAATACTTGTGTGGGCCCGAATTTAAAGTTTCTTGTAGCTGATTGGGAGAGATTACCTGGATTTGGTATTGGTACCCAGATTGCTGGAATGTGTGGGCTTCTTGCTATTGCAATGAAGGAAAAAAGGGTCCTTGTTACCAACTACTACAATCGAGCTGATCATGATGGTTGCAGAGGTATAACATAGATATAAAAGCTTCTCATCTCATTTGTTTTAATGGAATAATATTACAAAAAATATTCAAGTATTGGTGATAAGTGTCAGTGAGCTGTGGCTTGGTTGGTTAAGGTGTTTAACTGACAACTTTGAGGTCATGGGTTCAAACCTCACGACATATGTAGGGTGTGTGAGTTATTAATAAAAAAGTTTAAAAAAAAAAAAAAGTATTGGTGATAAGTTCCATATACTCGTAGGTTCCTCCCGCTCCAGTTGGTCCTGCTACTTTTTCCCAGAAACATCCCTAGAATGTCGAAATCATGCATTCGAGCTAATGGAAAGTGAAGATGCCTGGAGAAATGACAGCATCAAGGCAAAAGAAAATTATACTTCAAAGCAAATATGGGCTGGACGAACACCTAGGTATTCAAATTTCCCAACTTACAATTTCATTTTCAGCTTGATCACTTCTCCTTATCTCATTTTCCTAAATATTTGATGCAGAATATGGGGTGAACCTTGGAGTTATTTGCAACCAACAACAGTAATAAATGGGACTCTGATTGCTTATCACCGCAAAATGGATCGAAGGTGGTGGCGAGCACAGGTATCCAAAGCTGGTGGTATGCTTTGTTAAATAGTGGAGGAATATCCCATTAATTTTCCACACTGACTTGTGAGTTGTTTCACAATCTCAGGCAGTACGATACTTGCTGCGATTTCAAACTGAGTACACATGTCGCTTACTGAATGTTGCTCGCCATGCAGCATTTGGAAAGCAAGCTGCGAATATGGTGGTCAAAAATTTTGAGGGGGAATGGTCTAAGGTTGTTCGTTACTTTTATAGTTTAAGTCTGCCTTGTTTTGCTTGCAGGACGGGTCAGAAGAATGAAATCGTATATTGATGTCATGATTTGTAAGGCTTTCATATTCATTTTCTAAGTCTTTTGTGGCAGGATGTTACAGTGAATGAAAGGTCTGATATTGAAGAGTTTGTTTGGTCTAATCACAAGCCATGGATGCCTCGGCCACTATTGAGCATGCATGTAAGAAAGGGAGACAAAGCATGTGAAATGAAGGTTGTTGAATTTGAAGATTACATGAGTCTTGCTGATCGCATTAGAAAGCGATTTCCACAGCTCAATAGTGTTTGGCTATCCACTGAAATGCAGGTCCAATTTTCTTGCATGCCAAATTTTCCATTAACATTAATGTCCATATAGCTCTAGAACTCATGGATTATGATAAAATTTTAACCAGGAAGTGATCGATAAATCTAGAGGGTACCCTCATTGGAACTTCTACTACACAAATGTGACACGTCAGGTCGGAAACATGACAATGGCTACTTATGAAACAAGTCTCGGTAGAGAAACTAGCACAAACTACCCGCTTGTCAATTTCTTGATGGCAACCGAGGCCGACTTTTTCATTGGAGCATTGGGTTCAACTTGGTGCTTCCTTATAGATGGAATGAGAAATACTGGAGGGAAAGTTATGGCTGGATACTTGAGTGTCAACAAGGACCGGTTCTGGTAGGAAAATATGATTCATATAAGCTGGGAATTAGTAAGGGTTGCATGAATATGTAAATAGCTAGTTGGTGATTAGATCAACATTTTGTTGTTCTGTAGACATGAAGCATAGTAGTTTCCATTCTATTTATGTAATGTAACACCTCCTACTTCTCTATTATCTAAAGGTGTGTTTTGGAATGTACGCAGTACGTTGAGTACTGCGGGTGTCTGCACCACGTGTCAAACACTGATTGGAGAAGTTTTGGCGCGTGGAGAAGTTGACTCTCGCTAATTCTCTCTCCGCGTCTAGCCTCGCCCGTCTCGCCTCGCCCGTCTCGTCTCGCCTCGTCTCTCCTCTCCTCTCCTCGCCTCGCCTCTCCTTGCGCCTCGCCTCTCCTCTCCTCGCCCGTCTCCTCCTCACCTCGCCTCACCCGTCTAGATTCAAATCAAAAACCACAAAGCTTTACCTGAAAAACAATTCAACGAGATCAGCGCTGGTCGAAGACGGTTGGAGGCCGTCGAAATCTATCACTGGACATTACACCAGAGCAAGTAAGAAACTATATGGACAAACCCGATAACGTTCAGAAGATACCTTTGCACGCGATTGGGAGATTGATCCGAGTGAAGTCGACAACCTCGTTTCCAGATCGGTTTGCGAATTCGATCGGTTGTTGAGGGAGAGATAATTAGAGTCCTTGCTGAGGGAAACAAAACCGATCAACGCGAGACGCGCGGTTAGCGCGTGACCGCTTGATTCCCTTATCTAAATGGGTAACTGGAAAACAAAATTTTTAACTCATAAAGGGTTACAGCTCCAAAGGATTCTAGAGTAACAGTGTCGCCAGAGATATTGATCTTTGGAAAAACATATGAGAAGCAAATCACTTGGTACTTTACAAGCATTGCCTAGAGCCTAACAAGCCTGGCGCTCAAAATTTTAACTCAAAATTAAGAATACACAAATAACAAACCAACTGAAACGAAAAACAGAAATAAAATTCCAAATATTCAATTTCTAATAGAATGCTCAGTCGAAATTATAGCACCAGCAAAAGCCTAGCCAACAATCATAGATTTCAATTTGTTCATTAATCCTTTCATCTTCGACACCAAAACTATAAAAAAAAAAGAAAAGAAAAAAAAAAGTGATTTCCTTAAAAATAAAATGTGGTGTTATTAACACACCATTTTTTGTTATTAAACTTTTTTTTTCCTAATAGTAGTTGGAATAGGTCTCTTTAAATATATATATATATATATATATATATTATATAAAAATACCTCGTAGGGGGGAGGAGGGGAAAATCACAAGAGAGAGTTTATTGTGAGATTAAAAACTTGTGGGTTCTTTTCTTTCATCACCGGTCAACTTGAGAGTTTTTGCCTTGTCAGATTGGGCAAATTTGCCTGAGCACCTACTGGATTCAGTTTCGGAAAGATTATTGTCATCATCCAATTATCTACGATTCAGTGCTGTTTGTACTTCATGGTTTGGTGTGGCAAAATATAATCAGAGCCAACACAGGAATCATCCTGAACCTCCAATGCTCCTCTTTTTCAATGAAAAAGAAGATGCTTGGAGTTTGTACAATGTCATAGAAAATAAGGTCATTGAGGATTTGCAATTTCGACTTCCAAACAAACGATTTTGCGGGTCTGCATATGGCTGGTTAGTTCTTGTACAACAAGATTTTACAGTAGCATTAATAAAGCCATTCCCTAACTCAAAAGACAGGGCAGGAACAGAAAATCTAGTCATCCGTCATCCCCAACTAAACCCTCCAGAGCTATCTGAAGAACGTTGAAAATTGTAACTATTATGTTGTAAAAGCTATAATTACCGCGGATCCGATACTAAACTCAGATGAGTGCATTGTTGTTCTAATATACTTGGGCTTACGTCAAATGGCATTCATTAGACCTAGTAAAGACACAACATGGACTTATCTACGTACAAAAGGGTACGGAATTATAGATATTATCCAATGGGAAGATGGTAAAGTTTATGCTGTTGGCACCCATGGCAATCTTCTAACGTTTGATATCACGTCGGAATCCAACTCGGTGGTAAAGTCTTTGGAGTTTTGGAGTCAGGAAATATCTTGTGGAGAGTTTTAATGGGAAAGATTTGTTGATGGTTGCCAGGCTTTGTAATTGGGAAGATTTGTTGATGGTTGCCAGGCTTTGTAATTGGGAAGATCTGACCAAGATGAGTTTGTGTTTTACAACAGAGTTCAAAGTATACAGATTTAATTTCAACAAGTGCTTGTGGTTTGAGAAGGATACCTTAGGGGACGATGTCGCTATTTTTATTGGAGAGCATCAATCAATATGCGTGGCAGCTTCAAATTTTCCTGGATGTAAGCAAAATTGCATATACTTTAATCATGATTTCGAATAAAGATTTTGGGAAGTGCACATATAATGCAGACCCTAAAGAATTAGGTTGTTCAGGCATGATGTTTACTTGTTGAAGTTGGATGCATAGTTTTGAATATAAACTTAAAATCTGATATTGGTTTAGAAATGCTTTATTTCCAAGATCATTCAAAGCTTCAACGCAAGGTCACCTAAGCTTTTGTGTGGTGTAGGGTGGTTCGGATACCGGTGTTGGCCACTCCAAATCCGTTTCCGGATGGAATCTCTGCAGCAATCACTTCATGGTCGTGATGATTGTCAAGTATAGCTTATAGCTTCATCATCTTAACTCGTACACTCTCCGTTCACCCGTCTCGATCGGAAGAGAAGATCTCGACGTTAAAACCGTGTATTGATTCAGTATATAGTATGAGCAGTATGGGGATGACTGAAGCATTGTGGTTGCTGGTAGAACTCCAGAATCAGCTTACTTGAGGTATGAATTTGGAAGCCATGCACTGTTTTTATGTCTGTATACAAATATGTGCAACTGTTCACAAGTTGGGAACTGGGTAGAGAGTGCTCGAGGAAATGTAGTAATGTGAAGGTGAAATAAAATTCAGTCATACTTCCATTAGTTTCTTGTTTAACCCCTTTTTCTTGGTGACAAACTTGAACACTCAATTGATGAATCCATGTTCTGATAAGAAGAGGCGCACAAACAAAGGGAGAGTCGGTGGGATGGGGGTTTCACATGTTCTGATTTCATATTCATTCATGCAGACTCAAAGAAAGTTGCAGTTGCGAATTGACGAACAAGCAAAGTACCTTAAAAAGATATTTGAGCAACAAAGGAAGATGGAAGACAACAGGGTCAAGCCAACATCATCTACCTCAGATGAGCAGTATGAACTAGGAACCGGCACTCCTATGGATGAAGGTTCACAAGATGCAAGTATGAAACAGAAGGCGCAAGAGTCTGTAACTCGTGGGAATCATGATCCCCCAGTTGATGAAACTCATTAGAATCTGGCAGCTAAATGTTGTTAAATGTATCCGGTAAATTTCTAAATAAACCCAGCAGTCATATTTTTCGCCTAAAATTTCCAATTTTACCCATGTTTTAACCCCGCAAGCAACTATTGAAACCCAGCAAACTGCAAAACTGCCACAATATATGCAGCTGAAGTAAGATTTAATTCATCCAAATGTCATCTGATATCATCGCAATTAAGATTTGAAATCAAGAAAAAAGATCCCTAGTCTTGTTATAAAATGATTTTGCATGTTTTGGGCGATGATCTCTTTTCTCTCACATATATATGCCCAGTTTCTTTCCCATGTTTTTTGTTTGTGTTTGTCTGATACACTCGAGCATAATTAGGGTCTTGACAAATTTGAACGGATCTGTTAGGGAGAAAAAGGTGAGGCAGATGATGAAACCACCTTTGAAATACAGAAGGATTGAATTCAGATATTTTTTTTTTTTTTCATCACTCTTTTTTCACTCCAACGTTAACTGGTTGCTGGTTCATATATCAGAATTGAGGACAAATTTGGAAAATAGTTAAGTGCTGCGTGTATCTAGAAATTTGTTAGGTACATTTAGAAGCACCCTATATCCCCCAAGTGATGAAGATCATGAGAATCTGGCAAATCTATGTGTACTGTATACTCATGCTATATTGGTGCAGAAAATCATATATAGTCAGCCTATGTTGGACTCAGCCTGATGTACAAAATACCAGAGACTGTCGTTTGGACTTCTTGGTGATTAGGATCAAAGTTGAAAGTTGTGTGTTGTTTATTCTGGTGAGCTTGGAGAGATCATAGCCAAAGTAGGAGATGCAATAGCTTCCTTCGGCTCACAATGACAAAGAAAGCGGCAAATAAAATAAGGATCGCACATGAGATTACACCAAAGCTTGGACACACACTTTCTCGACGAACTGTTTCTACCGATAACATATATGGGAGATCGTTAATGAACTTAATGGAGGTGGTGACGGCGGCTAGGATTTAGGGTTTTGCATGGTTTGTTAACGGTGTAAATAAGCTAGACCACGTACTCTGGTACCCATGGTTTCCAAGCTAAGTGCCGAGTATCTCATCTCTAGGACTATGAGACTATCTCTCTTTATGGAACTTGAATTCTTAAGCTCTATCCTTAATGATTGTGTTTGAGTTGAGTTGGACTCTGGCTTGTGTTAATAATGTGTTAAAAGACCATAAACAACTACATATAGTCATACTAACTTAGCTTGTGTGATGTTAAGACTTGAGATTGAGGAACTCACTTCTCTCTCTTATAACACTATAGGTGCACTCCAAGGCATATAGGAAAATGATGTACCTCATCATTGTGGAAAACTCAAAAAACTCAAAACTGTTGGGCACAATCATGTTCAATTGGGCATAGTTTTCTATAGTTTCATTTTGATACTTCAATTGGGCATTCACTGTCTCATCTTTGTTGTAAGAATAAAAAGAACATGGAGGATAACAATCATAACTATGGCTTGCAAATGCTTACTCAAAAGATAAACCTACTGTAGTGTACTACGATACAAAAGTGAAACAGAGGGTATATCAAACACACACAAAATGCAAATTTGACAAAAGGAAACCGAAGATACAGAGATTAACGGGTGATGAATAGGAAAAAGGAGAGCTATTGAAAAAACGCAAAGTGGGTTCCTTTCCGATTTCATCACATAACAATACAGTAACTGAAGAAAATACACTTCTTCTAAATCAACAATTGATAGCCTAAAATTGTATTCAAAGAGAAGAATAAAGGTCAGGACTGCACAATAATGGGGGCTTTACCACATCTTTTTTGTCCCACTGAGTCCATCAGCAGAGGCCTATTCATTGTGAAACCTATTCTTCAACATCCTCGTTTGCCTGACGTGTCGCATCACTACTCTTTGTTGTTGCGTGTTTCCTGTGCTTCTTGCTCCTGGCTTTCTTGGCTTTCATGCGGCGTTTCTTCTCATTGACATCAACCCATGTATAATCAGGAGGTATGAGGAAAGGGTCAACCTCATCCTTATATCTGTGACTATCACCGTCACTCGACTGTCCACTACGGGTCCCTCTCATCCATGAAATCCATGACGAGGATCGCTCCGTTTCCTTTGACTTTGCATCCTGAAAATGGGCTGGACTGGAGAGAGGGGTTGAAAACTCCTCTACTGGCTGAAGCTCCTCAAATTTTGTGAAAGTTACGAGAACTCGTATTGTTGGAACAATAGGGATGGCAACCTGTGGCATAGAAACGTAACATTATGTTGACATTCAAAAGCACAAGCTGAAGAACTCTATATGATTCATCAACTGTCAGACCAAAAAAATAAAAGATTCATCAACTGAATAGCCAACAAATGAAACTACTTGTATGACTAACTTTTCATTCTCATAGTTCAGTTTCACATTTCCTATTGTCGACTAATCAGTCTGTGACTGTAACATGCTTTATAATGGTACAAAAATAATAAAAGCTTTCCCGCTGCAAACATATTGGTCAGCCAAAGGCACCTTACTAGCGTTTTCTACTGACTTGGAGATGGACAATTCCCAACTATAAAAGCATAAATCAACATTCAGTAGGCGATGTAATCTAGAAGTTTTGGACAATAATTACCATCCTAAGCACATACAAACATATAAATCTTTTCCTCATCAATCACCGAGTTTACTTCATCTAGAGTATTTTAACATTGGGATCTATTTCCAAAATAAAAATAAAAATATACAGGTGAGCAGTGCTGAATCAGGAAAAAGTAATAAAGTCTAATCAACAGAAGAATTGCATAAGCAACCAAGCAGAAGAAAATATTGAAAATAAAAAATAGTAAGCTGGAGCTTAGTGATTACCTTGACAGGAAACGTGCCATGGGGTAGTTTAGTAGTCAAAAGCTCCCTGAGTCTCCTTATAGCCTTGACCTTGTTTGCTAAGATGTCTAGTAAGGGAAGAAGCTCATCTGTTTTCAAAGGGAAATCCGGTGTCAACCATAAGACAGGTCTCAAACCCTTTTTGTACTCACTCTCATGCTTAGGTTCACTAGATCCTTTCTTCTTCTTTTTCTTACTGCTTTTGTCTTTTCCCTTCTTGGAATCTGTCATATCATCTTTAGGAATTTCAGATGATGGTTTTTGATGATCAAATGATTTCTGGTTGCCACCTTCTGGGGCCAACTTTGAAAACTTCTTTAAAAGCTTTGGATCTTCAGAATCATCATTTCCCTTTGAACCTTTCTTGTTCCAACCAAACCAACTCTTCTTGTCCTTACCAACACCATTTGATTTACCATTCTCATAGGTGCCTGAACCACTTTCATGGCTCTCAGTTACCCCACTATCCTCGTCCTCACAAACAACATCAGAGTTTTCCATACGAAGTGCGGAATCCAACTGGATCTTCTCCTCAGCAGTTAATACATCTTCATATTCATCATTGTCACCACCATTTGCCACCCTTTCTTCATCATCCGCTGCAAATAGCTCCTCATCTGTCATAGCCCCAGGGACCCGCCTAGACTTCACACTCACCATCACGTGAAGCATATCAAAAACCTTGGCCTTCCAATTTCCAACCATCTCAGTCCTCTCCTGTCGCCTCCAATTTAGGTGTGGAACAAGCTCAGCTTGAGTAACATCAATGCCTGGCCTATACATATTCGTTTGTGACATCAAGGCCACTTCATGGGCAACTTCAGCTTCGGTTGGTTGGGCACCAGCTCCTTCCAAAGCATTTGTGATTTCTTTCTCCTTATGTGCTAGAACAATTAAAGAACCAGGGGCCAAATTCACATTACCATCCTCTGAAGAATAGCCCTCTCCAAGAAAAAGAAATGTCTGATCAGATCTTTGAATGCGAAACCCATCAAAACCAGCAAGAGTCATATCAGCACGTAGATTAGAGCCACGCTTCCAAATGCGGTAAGTATCTGAGGGGGCTATACGACCAATAAACGGGATGACTGAGCTCTCAAAATGAAAAGTTATCTCCATGTAAAAATCACGAATACGGCCTGCAGAGGCAACAATACGGGGAAGTCTACGGCACCATTTGGCCCAAGCAAGCGGCTGGTAGTGTCGTGCAATAATCATAGCAATTGCTTCCTCTCTAGTGCACACTGCTTCTTGGAGAGCACTCCAACCATTCTCATTTTGAAGACTCCAATCAGCACCAGCAGCCATCAAAATCTCTGCTGAGATTGGATCCCGGAGACGCACTGCAAGATGCAAAGGGGTCTCACGACCAGGAACATCACGACGATCAATGACAGCTGAGACAGAATCAGCTCGAAGCTCAGCCTCAAGAGATTCAGCTTCAGTACTTACTTCACTAGCCTTGGCAAGCCGAGGAAGGGTAGAGATAATGCGCTTAAGGGAAGCATAGTCACGGCGTGCAACCGCAAAATGAGCTGGACTATGGGAATATTTGGAAAAATCTTCCATTGCTTATATAATGCTTTACTATTCGCTAAGTTCCTAAGCTAATGCTCATCTCATCTTTCAATGAACTAAAGCTTCGGAACTCAAATCCAAACCAGTTGTACTCATACACTAATGTTCAGAGGGGTATTCTCACTACAGTATAACCCAACAATTCCCAAAAGTTCCAAAGCCCAGATAATTTAACACAAAACCCCTCTCAATGATTCAATCAAAATTCAAATCACGCTTAATTTCCTCACCATTGCCAAAGCTTCAACCACTTTTGCAGCTCAATCTCCTGATCCTCAGCACCACCAAAGCAACCACAAAGCTCCAAATCTGTAAAACAACAAAATAAAGATTCAAACTTTCTAGCTCAAATCAGCACACAACAAAAACCCAGAAATCAAAAATCAAAACTTTATGCTTGGAAACAAAAACTGAATCACATAACCACCATAATCTGCCTACATTTTCAAATCCCATCACAAATTGACTGTCTTTCTCCCTAAAAATCACCTGAGCCAAATAAAGCAAGAACCTTTGGATTGGGTTTTTGGAGTGAAAGTTCAAAGCTTGGTTCTTTTCTCCTTCCTTCTACCTCTGGTGGGCTCTCTCTCCCAATTCAACTGTTGAATCAGTCAGAGAGGTGAGAGATGATGATGAAATGGGGTGGTGGGCTTTATCCCACGGTTGGTGTCAGATAGAAGGGATCCAATGGTCAGGATCTTGGGTTCCAATCCATGGTTGGCTATGTTCACTCACAAAGACACAAACTTGTGTACAGAGGACATGACCCAACTCGGTTCCTGACTCATTGTTTCTCTCTCTCTCTCTCCCCCACCTCAGATCTCTCGGTTTTTTCCAGGTTTTGAAGAGTCTCTTCACTTTTGCTTTTGCTCTGTTTCACAGCTTTAGAGCAAAGACTAGAGCTTTTGCCTAGCTTTGTGGGGTGAATTACTTACCTGCCATTTCAGGAGGGATGGTAATTAATATGTTTTTTTTTTTTACCAGCGGAACATGGTCAATGAAGGAGTTTCCATTTTGGTAAAGGCCTATTGCTATAATAGAATGACAGTTATTTTGTTTTCTTGCTGTGGGAGGATGCACTGTTGACATAGTTTTTAGGTAAGGTAGTTTTAAGGTAAGGTTTCAGACAGTCTGGAAGTACTTTACAACTAACGATTTAATGTAAGAAGTGGAAAGGAAATATCTTAAGTTCTCAGATAATTGATCAGGTGTTGATATTCAAATATAAGTGTGACTGATTAAGAGTAAATAAATTTTTTTGTAAGAAACGAATGCTTACTTAAAAATAACACGATTTCTACAATTAGGTTTTATAAACACATTTTAAGTTAAATCTATTACGACTATCGTTGATAGATAAGGATGTTCATTGTTTTTAAACAATGTGGCGATCAATTTCTTCATCTTCCATTTTATATGTGAGTGATATGGCTAGGGTTAAGAGTGTGGCAGTACATAAAATTTCAATTAATTTAATTGAGAAGTCGCAATCTATCACAACTTGACATATGTTTCCTTTCCAAGGAATATGTCATATAATACCCTCTTATTGTGTTCATGCCCCCACTCATATGTCACTAGATATAGAGACTTTAGCTAGCAGAGTGTGCAACTTTGTAAAGGGTAAATCCATTTATTTAGAGCAGCTGGCTTATTAGACTTAGATTAATTTGGACAACCGACAGTTAGCTAAGTTGCCAATCTATAATTTGCCTAAATTTTGTTCTAAGAGGATTTGTATCACCCACTTGTTATTAGGACTACTTGGATCCATCTACGCCTCACATGACAGTCTAACATAACCATCGTTCTCACGGCAACCAGTTGCATTGCAGTCGTATAAGAAGTTCATTGCATTGGAGTACAAGTAAGAGGCTTTCTTAGAGTCGCAAGAAGAGGTATCAGCAGTGCATGGAGAAATAATGACAATTTCAAAGTCAACATTAAAATCTTAAAAAGTAAAATGACTCGACTTCGTCTTGCATTTAACTTCTTCGATACTCCTTAGAGCGAAAAAGAATGTAGGAATCAAACAACTCTTCTTAGACTTTGATTTACTTAGGCGAACGATAATGAGGGTGTGAGAGAAGCGTAAACAAGTAAAGACAAACTGTATGTTTGACAAATTACGTACTAAGATAATTAAAAATCAACTCAACTATATAAGCAAAATAAGTACATAAGTACAAAGTTTTCTTTGTTTTACAGCAACAACTTCCATGATCGACCATTTAGCACAAAATGTGTAAGATTATCGCCTCTATACACCTCTTCTGATCAAACAAAAGCTAGTCCTAATAACACCATTTTCTTAATTTCATAGTTTTTGTTTTCCTTGTATTTTGTAAGTGTACATACAAGCTAGGCCAGATCTGTGGTGGTGGTGTGGGGGGGGGGGGGGGGGGGGGGGGGGGTTGCCTCGCTGTTAGGATTCCATTGCTAGTGGATTTTATGTGACTTGAAGCTTCTCAACTACTACTGCTTCACCACTGTGACTACTGCATGCTCTGTGGGGTTTCTCTCCTGCTCAGTACATTTCTTGCCCTCTAAAACCAGCAATGGAATGGAAGGAAGACATGCATAACGATTTATATGGTCCCCTCCAGCATGTGGCTTCCAGGCTATGGTTCATTGGCTCCTTACTAGAATTATAACCTGTTGTTTTTTCTTTTTCAGAGTGAAAGCCCCCACACTTTGGCCATGGCAAACAGAGAAGCTGGCACTAAATTGCTTTGCATGCATGGTTCTCTGTGCTCAGTGACCACCCTCTACAAGATGGCTTTGCACTTTGAATTGCTCTCTCAAATTCAATTAAGACCCTCTGCGACTTTCGGGAGACTTGCTTGTCCTAGATAGACATGTCCTTACAAGTAAGGTCGCCTTACCATCAGAGTTTGGCTCATCAGCAGCACCACGTACCTAGCTGCATGTACTTGCTGGTATATGAATGAGGTCATACACATGCAGGCAACTGCCACTGTGTTTCATAATCTGATTCAATGCTGCACACTTAGATATTTGGGGACTGGGGAGGTATTGCAATGTTGCATCGTTGAGCTACTTCACTATATTTTCCAATGGTTCGAAGTGTTCATCTTCGAAGATCATCTTTCTGAAAAATGGGAAACTGTTTGATCATCTAACTATGACCAAATGAATAGTCTAATACAATTAATGTTCTTGGAAAATGATCTTAGATTTCTCTAGCTATTCGGAGTATGTGAACAAGAAAGACATGTATAGTCGATAACCACTGAAAAAAGAATCATGATGATAATCATTTGGTAAAATGATTGTTGTAGTCGGTAGTCAGTAAACTACATTCGTCGCCCATAGACCAGTCATGGAACTTGTAGACCGACGTCCAGGCTACCTCGTCATGGTGAAAGATCATCGGTAACACATCTGGAATGTACTTCTCCAAGCTCCACAAGAATGCACCATGAGAGTATAAATGTATAGTTAGTCCCACATCGGAAGTATGTAAAAAGAGGGAAGCTTCCTTAGCTATAAAGGAAGGCTCCCCTTGTAGAATAAGGGAGGAGATACACTCCACCTCGCCGGAGAGAGACACTCCACCCCGCGGGATGGGTAGACCCTCATAGACTCCCCCATATATGTATAATCCACCCCGCGGGATAGGCTCCACCATCCTTTCTTGCATCCACCCTGCGCGGGATGGATGCACTTGTAACATCAAAGGATGATAGTTGATTTTAAGTGGACGTAGCCATGTCTCCCGAGGCATGGTGAACCACTATATGTCCTTGTGTTGTAATTGTTCATACCCCACCATAATTCCGCGTAGCCCTCCCGGATTATGCAGAAACATCTGGCGCCGTCTGTGAGAATGTTACTAAAAAGTCATGTTGTTCAACCGCCCGAGATGCAGTATAGAAGCAAGGCGAGATGGCTCGCATGAGATGAGAGGCGAGGTGGCTCGCATGAGATGAGAGGTGAGGTGGCTCGCATAGAAGCTAGGCAAGATAACTTAACTGGAAGCAAGGCGAGATGGCCTCGCGGGGAAGTGAGGCGAGATGGCATACATGGAGATGAGGCGAGCTGACCCGCCCGTGTTCTTTTGTTAGAGGGATAGCTAGTTCTAAAGCAGAACCTCGCCCGAAGTGATGAGGCGAGATAACCTGCATTGATTGGAGGCGAGATTACTTTGGGAGCCACGAGAGAATCCCGCCCGGGTTCATTTTTGTAAGCGGGAGGTAGCAGAACCGGCCTGTGTTCTTTTGTCAGCGGGACATGCAGTCGAAAAGCAAAAACCCGCCCGTGTTCATTTTGTCAGCGGCTAGGTAATCCAAGAGAAGAAGCCACAGCGAGATACATGCCACCCGCCTGTGTTCTTTTGTCGGCTGGACAGGTAGTCCAAAAGCAGAACTCCGCCCGTGTTCTTTTTATCCACGGGACAGGTACACCAAGAGCAGATCCACAACAGCTCATGTCAGATGCCTCCAGCCATCACCCGGAGATTATTCACCGGGACCCAGAGCTCAGTCTTGTCGAACGAGAGCTTCGCTGGTGACGATCCACTCTCACTACTCGACCATCTTGTTGACTTAACCTTTTTGAGAATTGAATATTAGAACAAGCACCCGGGACACCGGGTGACAACGATCTGCTGGCTCAATGGTCATGGGATCCGGGACGAAAATTGTTATGGACATCTGATATGAGAGGTATGGGGTGAAGAAAGAAACTGGAAAGATTGACAGTCGCCTGAGAGATCGATATTTCACCAAGAGGCATAGATCACTAAAAATCTCGAGTAAGATAAAGAGAGATAGGCATTCGACGAAGAGATTGGAAGGGGTGGCTACGCGTAGGAGATAGAGGCCTAGTATGGAAGCGAAGGGAGACGACTTTGCATGAAAAAGGGGTACAAGATGAACCTCGCCGTTTTTTTACGCAGAGCGAGATCCACCGCTCGGGCAGTAGTCATTGCACGGAGAGCGAAGTCAACAGCTCACGGGGTAGTCAGGGCACGCTTAGCGAAGTCAACATCTCGCGCGAAAGTATTCGAAGGCAGAGATAATCAGCTCGCGTTTAGGCAATGTACGCGAGGCAGACTCCTCAGCTCACACGGTAGTCATCGCACGCGGAGCGTACTCAACAGCTCGCGTGGTAGTCATGGCACGCGAAGCAAACTCCTCATCTCGCGTGGTAGTAGTGCACGAGGAGCGCACTTGTCAGCTCGTGTGAAGTCTTGTGCATAAGGCGGACCCCTCGCCAATGTCAGACCTTCAGTGTGTGGCGGACACCTCACCTCGCGTCAGTAGGTTTTGACATTCGACCAAGAGAGAGGCATTCCACTCAGATTTTGACATCCGACCGAGAGGCAAAATTTTCCCCTAGTAAGATCGGATAGAATTGGCATTCGACCGAGAGGCAAAAAAAATTCCCCCAGTAAGACCAGACGGGATGGGTAATCCACATTAAAATCCCCTGTAAGACAAGGCGAGATGAGCATTCCACCAAGAGTTACAAGTTTTTCTCTGTAACACTAAGCGGGATGGATAATACATTAAAATCCCAAGTAACATCAAGCGGGATAGGTATTCGACCAAGAGGCACAAGTCATTGATTTCTCGAGTAACACCTAGCGGGATAGGCATACGGCCGTAACTCATAAAACTTATCTTCCCTTTAAAAACAGAGCAAGTGGATTGATAACCCACAGACGACATTAACACCCCGTCACTAACACAAGAGGTAACACCCAGGTTCAAGATCCACCTTGCGTGTCTCCAATATCATAAAACCTAGGTCGCCAAGTACAAGATCCACCTCGCGTGTATAGCCGAGTTTCAAGACCCATCTCGCACGGTAGTGTGCGGAGCGAGATCTTCAGCCCGCTTGCGCAAAACGAAATCCACATCTCGCGACAGAAAGAACATTGGCATTCCACAAAGATTAACATTCGACCAAGAGAGTGGCATTCAACGTTCTGTATTTGAACCATTTTTTTTTCGATAATCATTATGCCATAACCATGCTTGGTTGGCCGCATAAATTGTGTTGATCCAATGTTTTTCGATCATTTGTTCAGTGTGAAGGTACAACAATCCTCGCCCGACATAATAAGTTTTAAGGTCGGGGACCGTGATGGGCATTTCTTATCTTCTAGACATACTGCACAGTTCGCCTCGGTAATGTAGCCCTACGGGAAGCGAACTCAGCTCGCGCGACATTACTTGTGCGCGTAGCGAACTCAACTCGCCCAAGTGTCAACCCTTCTGGGCGGAGCGGACTTCCCAGCTCGCCCGAGTGTAAGTCTTTCAGCGACGAGCGAAAAATTCAGCTCGCGGGTCGTCATTGAGTGCGGAGCGGACTTTCCATATGAGTGGACACAGCTCGCCCGAGTGTCAACCCTCCTGGGCGAGGCAGTCTCAGCTCGCGTGACATTTAAGTCATTATTGTGCGAAGCGGACTCCTCAGCTTGCCTCATAATGTTAGCTCATCTGTACGAGGCGGGCCCCTCAGCTCGAGTGCAGACATGGATGCTCACCTACGACGCATCCGCAGATCAATGTGCAGAGTATTGTAGGATGGCAAAATCTACCTCTATTGAGTGCCTCCAACGATTTACAAGAGGAATTGTTGCTCTTTACTCAGCAGGTTACCTTCGAGCTCATAATCCAGCAGATCTAAAAAGACTTCTCGCTAAAGGTGAAAGGCGAGGCTTTCCCGAGATGATTGGGAGCATCGACTGCATGCATTGGCAATGGAAAAATTGTCCATCATGTTGGGCTGGTGAATATAGTGGTAGAAAACACATCCCCACTATCATTCTTGAAGCGGTCGCATCATACGGCATTTGGATATAGTACACCTTCTTTGGAATGCCCGGGTCATGCAACGACCTCAATGTCCTAGCAAAATCTCCGTTGTTTGACGAGCTTACTGCCGGTCGAGCACCTAAGATCGAGTTCCAAGTGAATAATAGAGTCCACAAGTTAGGTTACTATCTTGCCGACGGTATATATCCTAGGTGGGTGACTTTTGACAAAACTATTCCACATCCCACCTGTCCTAAGGATATTACATTTTTCAAGGCCCAAAACGGGTATAGGAATGATGTGGAGATGTGTTTTGGTATTAGTAGAGGAGCTGCTCGCAGTGATAAAGAAGATCTCTGATACATTATGTTGACTTGTATTATTTTATACAACATGATAGTGGAGGACGAATGCCCTGCTGATAGTGATGATGATTTGGAGTTCGATGAAGAAGAGGAAAACAATATGAGGCCTAGAATAGCCGAAGTTTGGGATGGACCAACCGGTCGAGACTTTGATGAAGTTGGTACAGATAGTCATACATTTGATGGGTTCATGGAGCAATACAATACAATTAGATGTCTGTATGACACTACCAGAAAATGGGTCTTGGGCGACGAAACAAAAAAAACCGGGCGACGATTTTTTTTTTCGTCGCCTAATAGGGAACTTAGGCGACGATTTTTTTTTGTCGCCTAAGGAAAAAAAATCGTCGCCTAAGTTTACTCTTAGGTGACGAAAAAAAAAATCGTCGCCTAAAAATAAATTTCGTCGGCCAAAATATAAACTAGGGCGACGAAACAGTATTTCGTCGCCTAAGATATTTATATCGTCGCCTAAGTTTTTTATCCTTAGGCGACGAAACTAAAATATTTCGTCGCCCAAGATGTTTTAATTCTTAGGCGACGAAACTCAAATATTTCGTCGCCTAAGATTCTTCTATATATTGGAAGGCCAGGATAGAAGAATGAAAACTTTGAAAATTTGAAACATAAATTTCTCTAGTTCTTCAAATCGTTCGGTGTTGTGGAAATCTGTCCATACATAGTTTGTGGAGCTACTCCCAGGTACGTACATATGCATATGCACATATATATATGCATATGTATATATTGATTTTCAGTTTTATTTGAGTTGAATTAATGATATATATATATATATATGCATAGAGTTTGTTCCAAGCTGAGTAAGGGGCCGTTCTGTCATAGATATGGTTCACAGGTTTGTTTAACTGGATCTCAAGATCACAAACTGACCACTCTTCTCTGTGAAGGGGTCGATAGGGGTTCGCCTCCGTGATCACAAACGAGTCCTGCCTGGTTCCTGTAGGGGGTTCGCCCTCCGTGACATTGACATTTGCCTTCTGAAACCACGGAATCCGCTCGAACTAGATATATATAATTAATAATTAGTATGTTGTATTACATTAATATATATATATATATATATAAAAGATAATGTTCATTAAATATTGATTTATATATGTGCTATTTTCAGGATATGGATAAGAGTTGGATTTCTCTTCCAAGATATCACAGAAAATATGCTGAAGGAGTTTGAGATTTTATGCAATATGCGCAGGCCAATGCTGACGGGAGTGGCATGTTCTATTGCCCGTGCAAGATGTGTAAGTGTCGCAGTGATATGCATCGATTTCCGTTTGATACAGTATGGGACCACCTGAAGAGTAACGGATTCTGGGAACGTTACACATGTTGGATATATCACGGTGAAACCTCATCACGCCCGCATGATCATGGACAGTTTTATCAGACGGGCAGTACATCCAACGATCCAACAACGGCCTTCATCAACGACATGTTTCCTCATGACAGCGGTGTATGCCCTGAACGACAGGACATTCCGCAGGCGCCGATGCAGGTCGTCCCTAGAGGTGTCAACAATGCCGGTATAGCCAAGTACAACAGACTTATTGCTTTCCAACAGACCCCTCTGTGCCCAGGTCATGAGAAGACCGTTCTTCAGTGTGTGATGGAGGTGATGCATATCAAGGTTGACACAAAATCGACCGTGACGGCTGTTGATAGGTATCTACAGTACGCTGCTTCGCTCCTGCCCGACGGTCATCGTCATCCCACCACGCATCATAAGGTCCGTCGTATCTTGAGAGATCTCGGGCTTTCCTACATCAAGATCTATGCATGCAGATATGACTGCGTTCTATTATGGGGTAAAGATGCAGACGGTAATGACCTTGAAGGCCTTCATCGTTGTCCGGTATGTGGGACCGACAGGTATAAGCGGACTCCCGCAGGTAACAGGAAACCTGTTAAGGTACTTCGCTATTTCCCGTTGAGGGATAGGCTGGAGCGGTTGTACATGTCTTCAAAGACGGCCGAAGCTATGAGATGGCACGCTGTGAGGGAGGTGCATGACGAAGACCTCATGGTACACCCTGCTGACGGGGAGGCGTGGAAGCATATAAACAGGGAGTTTCCTCATTTTGCTTCAGAGGTGAGGAATGTGAGGCTCGGGCTGTCATCCGACGGGTTCGACCCTTTTGGGACCATGAGTCTTTCGTACAGTATATGGCCGGTCATTTTGGTGTCTTACAACCTTCCTCCATGGATGTGCATGAAGAAGGAATACAACATGTTGACCTTGTTGATTCCGGGGCCCGGTTATCCAGATATCTACTTTCCCTTCATATTGTATATATTGCTGTTGGTTCAATTTTTTCTCCATTTATTGTTTTTGTTCTATATTGTTGGTCATATATAGCCGTTATCTGAATTTGTTGTGGTTGTTGTTGTTGTTGTTATCCAGGGAAGTGTCTCGATGTGTATATGAGACCGCTGATTGAAGAGTGTAAATTGCTTTGGGAGGTTGGTCATCCCACTTATGACTCCCACAAAAATGAGATGTTTCAGATGCATGCCATGATTGTTGGTACCATCAGTGATTTTCCTGCACGTGGGATGTTGTCTGGCAACGTTGTTAGGGGATACAAGGCTTGTCCTGAGTGTCTTAGCTCCCAGGGGTGCAGCAATCATTGCAACAAGATAGTCCGGATGGGTCACCGTGCTTACCTACCACATGATCACCCCTGGCGGATAGATACCGGGGCATTTGATGGGACCGAAGAGAGAGGTGTGGAGCCGCATAGATGGTCGGGGGAAGAGATTTTAGCAGTGCTGGATGAGTATGATTTTGGGCAGCTCAGCAATCATCCCGATATTGTTGCCAGAATACCTGAAAGACCAGACAGGTACAAATTCTGGACACATAAGAGCATATTTTGGGAACTCCCGTACTGGAGTACGCTGTTGATCAGGCACTCCCTAGATGTGATGCACATAGAGAAGAATGTCTGCGACAGTGTGGTAGGTACAGTGCTCAACTTGGAGGGGAAGACGAAAGACGGTCCTAAGGCACGCGTTGATCTTAAGAAAATGGGAATCAGAAAACATCTTTGGCTGAAAGAGGGGAAGAAAAAGATGCCTTGGGCTCCTTACACCGTGAAGCCTGAGCAGAAGACCCAGATCTTAAGGTGGATGAGTTGTGTGACGTATCCCTCAGGCGTTGCAGGAAATATAGCCCGGTGTGTGAACTTGCGGGAGAATAAGATATACGGCTTGAAGAGTCATGACTGTCATATTCTGCTACAACGTCTCTTCCCTGTTTTCATTCGACCGTTCCTTCACCGTCAGGTAAATTTGTGGTTAAAATTACGGTTAACCTGCCGTTGTTGGATTTTATATTAAATTTGTGATGTGTGGTTGGCCAGGTTGTGGAGCCGTTAGTAGCGCTGTCAAGATTCTTCATGAAGTTATGCACAAGGCAAGTGAGAAAATCCGATCTTCGGGAAATGCAGGCAGACATCATATACATCATGTGTAAATTCGAGAGGATCTTTCCGCCAAATTTTTTCGATATCATGCCTCACCTGATGATCCATCTTCCCCAGCAATTGTTGTTTACCGGTCCAATACACTTCACTTGGATGTATCCCATGGAAAGGTATGTTTTATCTTGATGACCTTGCCAATGGTGACGCGTGGAAAATAGCGAACATTGTGCATCCTCGAAACATTTACCGGGCGGCTACACTTGGAGTGACCATTCCAGGGCCAGAGGCTGATGCGTATCAGGAGCCGAACGCAGTAGGTATTCATGATGTAGCTACTGTTCGCGATAATAATGTTAAACATGGTCGAGTGCTCAGAATTCGTGACGAAGATTTAACCTTTATTGATGTTGATCCAAATGAAGAAACAAACGACGACTCTGACGACGAATTAAGGCATAGATTACCAGATATTAATTCTGATACCGAAGAAGACTCATCGGATGACTCAGATTACGAGTCTTAATTAGCTTAGTTATAATTGAGTCTTAGCTTTGTAATTGTTGTCCAAATTAATATAAAGATATGCGGTCAAATTGTTGTCCAAACCCCTTAAAAGAATATGTTTGTACTAAAAGAATATGTTTGTACTAAAATAAATAAAGCACATGTAAATTTCATTGTAGATGATTTTTAATTTTACTCTTGGGCGACGAATTTAATAAAAATCGTCGCCCAAGTACAATCTTGGCCGACGAATTGCCCTGTTTTCGTCGGCCAAGATAATCCGAATAATTAAAATAAAATAAATAACATTTAATGATTTTTTATTTTTAATCTTGGGCGACGAATTGAATAAAAATCGTCGCCCAAGTATTTTCTTGGCCGACGAATAACCCTGTTTTCGTTGGCCAATATAATCCGAATAATTAAAATAAAATAAAACACATTTAAATTTCTTTTGAATAATTAAAATAAATATCCCGGGTATTTATTTTTTACCAAAATTTTAGGGTCCCGTAAAAGTCTCGTCGATCGGAAACTATTCTCAGTTGAAGGTCCGGCCAGATTACGTGATTTGGAGGGTCGAATAGCCGTTTCCGTTTGTTTAGGGGTTTGACCGCGCCGATTGACCGGACGGATCGAGCCCTTATCTTTGTCAGATGGAGCTGAATTTTTTCCCACCCACGTAATTCGTTATGCTGGTCATATCTGACGGTGGGTTTTCCGTTTCTCTTCTCCGATCACCAAACTCACGTTATATGTACTAATGTTGTATAACTTTTTTATATAAGTGTAGTTTAAGTGTCGTTTTGAATACAACGTATACGTAGATGCCTCAAACGCAAAAAGGTCGTGAAACAAGATATGACCGGAACGGTGAAATACGTCAACCCGTGAAAAATGAAGATATTCCGGTAAAATTTCACGAAAATAATGTTCCGGTGAACGAAATTCTCTTATTTCTACCTAGTGGTAGCCCTATCCCGGGTATTTATTTTTTACCAAATTTTTAGGGTCCCATAAAAGTCTCGTCGATCGGAAACTATTCTCAGTTGAAGGTCCGGCCAGATTACGTGATTTGGAGGGTCGAATAGCCGTTTCCGTTTGTTTAGGGGTTTGACCGCGCCGATTGACCGGACGGATCGAGCCCTTATCGTTGTCAGATGGAGCTGAATTTTTTCCCACCCACGTAATTCATTATGCTGGTCATATCTGACGGTGGGTTTTCAGTTCCTCTTCTCCGATCACCAAAATCACGATATTCTGAATTTTATGATAGAAATCTTGGCCGACGATTATCTCCATCTTGGGCGACGATATTTATAGTGAAGAACATCGTCGCCCAAGTAGACTATCTTGGGCGACAAGATTTATAGTGAAGAACATCGTCGCCCAAGTAGACTCTTGGCCGACGATTTTCTTCATCTTGGGCGACGAGATTTATAGTGAAGAACATCGTCGCCTAAGTAGACTATCTTGGCCGATGATTTTCAATAAACAGGGCGACGATTTTTGAATTCTTCAGCCAAGATACTCTTGGCCGACGATTTTTAAAAAAACAGGGCGACGGCTCCTCGTCATCCACCCATACTTCGCCGGTCGCGATCCCGCAACGACGCCCCCACACAGTCGTCCCCGACCGACGGTGATGGCGGATCATCCGGGGTCCCTATGGTGCCATCCGGCCTCTTCCTTCCTCCGACGATACCGGCGATACCTCGCGTCGATGAGGAGGGTCGACCGATTCGGGAGCAGCTCCCGCATGTGGCACCGCACGAGGCATGTATCTACTGGGAGTTTCCCACGCCTCTTCATCCCGTGAGGGTCTCCGAGCAGGCGGACGAAGACGAATCCGTCGGCTCAGCCTCATCCTCAGGTAATTTATTATTACTTTTTTGTCGATTTTAATTTTTTTAATGTAAAAATATATTATTAATATTAAATTTGATTCACAATGTCACAGCCGCCGGAACGAGAAGGCAGAACAGGAGAGGCACCGTCAGCAACAAGGGACTCGATAGGGCGGTCGAGTCCGCTGGACGGATCAAACCGGTGGACGCCGCGTTGGGAAACCGGTACACGCGCGCCGCGGGAGGCACCATCCGCTCTAGACTCCCAATGTTGTGGGGAATCTGGAGCCAGGTTCCTGATGGAGTGAAGGAGATGCTCCATCAGTCGATGTCGGTGAGTTTACTCGATCAATTACTATTTTTTTAACTAATAAATTATTTAATTATCGAAAAAAATACTAACAAGTGGTAATGCAGCAATGGTTTGTGGTTCCCGAGGAGGGACGTGACTGGGCGGAAAAGGCCCATAGGGAGAGGTACCTCTATTTAATAATTTATTAAATTTTATTTTTTTAATAATATATTTAATATTTTTTTTGTATATGTAGGTTCAAGGAGTGGAAGCACGACCTCCGGGAACACTGGAAGAAGTACGGGAGCGACCGTTCGGGTACCCCGAAGGAGTTCGAGTATCGGGAGTACGAGTGGCGGTGGCTTCTTGTCACGCAGTTCAACGACCCTCACAAACAGGTAATTCGTAAACAAATTTGAATATTTAATTAGTGAATTAATTATAATTGTATGTTTTTAAATATTTACTAACGATAATTTTTTTTTGAAGCACCTCGCCCGGGTGAACGCTGAGAACCCGCAACAGAACACAACCAACCATCGTGCCGGTTCGAGGCCGTTTTCGGCCATCATGGACGACGTGCGGCGAGAGCGGCCAGAGGAGAACCCCTATGTGGGGACCTTTCAGAGGGCATATCCTCATTCTGAGGAAGATCTTGTAAGTTCATTATATTTTCTAATTTTTAATTTTAATTACATTTTATTAAATGTATATTAATATATTTTTATAATATATCCAATTAGGCGAGGGTGAGGGAGGCGGAGCAAGAGGTCATGAGAGGCATGGTGAACGACACATTTCCGGGCACGGCAGAGGATGACATGTCAGAGGCCATGTCCATGATCGACACTTCAGATCCTACCGTTGGGGCGCGGATTATGGCCACTGCCTTCGCGCAGCGTTCCAACACCTACTACTGCCGGGGTATGGGAGACGCTGGAAAGGGGATCCTAAAGACGACTCCAGGATTTCAGCGCAAGGGAGCCGCCGGAGCCTCAAGCAGCAACAGCCAGACCACTCGGCTAAAGGATCAGTTCGCAAGTCTACAGTCTGAGCTGGAAGCCCAAAGAGCGAGGGAGTCTGAGCTGGAAGCCCAAAGAGCGAGGGAGATGGCGGCGATGGCGGAATCATATGCGGCTTCCACGGTTGCGCATATGGAGCGGGTGAATGAAGTCACCAATGCCAACCAGGCGGCTATGGGACAGTGGATGGCTGCCTACATCGCTGCACATGCGGCCGAACAGTCGTTTCCGCCCATGCCTACGCCTATACCATTACCTCAGTGGCCCCACCCTCAGCAGCAGCCTCCTCAGCCTGACCAGCCGCCGCCTCAGCCTCAGGACCCTCCGAACGGGAATGATGAGTTAGATTTCGGGTTTCTCGATCTATAGGCAGATGGACTGAATTTTTGTAATAAATTATTTATGTTATTTTTAATTAAATTTTAGTATTACAAAAATTTAAAGAAATGCCGAAAAAAAAATTCCAGCAAAAATTAAAAAAACATGATTTATATATTTTAAAAAATTATTTAATTATTTTAAAAGTAATTTTAAATATATCTTAGGTGACGAAATTTCTAAATCGTCGGTCAAGGACTTACCATCTTAGGCGACGAAAAAAAAATATCGTCGCCTAAGATGTTGTGATCTTAGGCGACGAAATATTTATTTTCGTCGCCCAAGATTATAAGATATTAAGCGACGAAAAATGTTTTCGTCGGCCAAGGTGTTAAATGTTTTCGTCGGCCAATGTTTTCGTCGACGAGAAGTATATTTTAGGCGACGAAATTCGTATCGTCGCCTAAGAATTACTCTTGGGCGACGACGGAATCAATTTTCGTCACCCAAGTTCTTGACCGACGCGGTTCTGGCGACGACGTTTTGACCGACGACATGTCGTCGCCTAAGTTCTTAGGCGACGAAATTTTTTAACAGGGCGACGATTTTTTTTTGTCGCCCAAGATTTTTTTTCTGGTAGTGTGAGCACTTCGACCTTCAAGCAGATCTCATAGAGCATTTGTGACAATTTCAAGACAACTTGAATGTCTAGATTGTTTGTTTTTTATTATGTTTGTGTGTTTTTCATTAGGAATTTCAAATAATTGTAATTTTTTTTTAATTTCTTAGGCTTAGCTTGTCAATTAAATGTCATGGAATAAAAAAAATTCAATAATTCATATTGTTTATTTACAATTGAACCATTATTCACATTTAAAAACTATTTTTAAAATTAAATAAACAGCACCTGGTAGAAATCTCACATTTCAGACGGGTGGAAACTGCTGCCTAATCACAGTAACCTAAAATGACCCAGGTCACTATGTTCATTTTAACCCAACATGTGAACTTGCTTTTATGGTACAATAACATGTCTGATTATTCATCCTGCAGGCACACAAATTCTACAGTTGCAGGTATTTTTGGTTTAAGGTATTCCGTAGCATGATCTCTAGCCTTGACTTCTTTATCGAGTTCAGTATCTGGCCTATCCACTCCATGAGGATATCTCCATCTCCGGACAGGGTCAACAACAACCTTCTCCAGTGCAACAACATTCTTTACCAAGTACATGACATGTTCAACACCAGTTGTATGAGCTCGATAGCCAACTATTTCTACTACCTTGAGGTGATTATGGGGGCAATCAAGTGCATCCTCAATTTGAAAGGTTTTATCTGGTTGGCCACAGATTGAAAGGCAGCTCTTCTTCTCTTCATTGGGTTTGGGTTTGGGTCTAGCAGAGTTGATACATTCGCTGCTCGCTTTTCAGGAAGCAGAAGATTGTGTGAGTATTTACACCCAAATTATATCATTATTGAAAAGTAGAAAATTAATTATATTTTTATTTTTCGGAACAGAAATTAAAAAGAATTCAAGTCCTACTAGTAATATAATATGATTCAACATTAATCACTTTCCTGCTTAAATTACATTCCCTAACTTCTTTTATTATTTGATTGTAATATATTAATGCAATTTTATTTGGATAATAACATAATAGAAAAAGAACAATCTGATTCCTAGTGGAATTAGGACTTGACATAAAATCAACACTTGCTGGATGGTTAGAAACAAATCATGTTACTGGGTATACTACGATTTTTGATGAGTACAAATAGCTCAAGATTGTTTCCTAGTGCTACACAGAAAACAACACTCTAGTCTCTACAGAAGAAGAGCCTTTTCTTCTCTCCCGGTTCCCCCGCCCCCTTTTTCCTAGTATAAATGAATAAGCAGGTTGAGTGAGATGTACATACAACCTGAAATCAGGGACGCAGAATTTACACAAGTCCAAAACTGACAGATTGAGCAAGTTCGGTGTCTAATCCTAGTAAGCAATAGCTCATGGTCATGTTGGCCGACGAGTTTGTATCCCTTCATTAAGAAGTCGCGTCACTAGGCCTCGTCCGACAGTTTGCTGATTGTCACTTAAGATGCTGTATAGTGAGTTTAATTCTTCTAGGTTAGCCTTCTTGAACAGGCCTCCAAGTATTGCATCAACCCCACTAGATAAGAGAATAACGCCGGCAGCCTCTTGATCATTTAAGTTTCTAGTTTCTTCAGATGGAGCTTTTTGTGGAATCTGTACTTGAGGTCGGGAGTAGGGACGAGAGTCCCAGTACTCGGAACAAACACGATTCCTATCCATTGCCTCGATGGCCTGTACAAATAAGAACAAAGATGAACATTAAATATTAGTCATGAATATATGTTAACTAGTATGGATAGGAGTTCAGAATTACTAATGCCTAAAATGACAAGAAAACGAGCTCAAGGCCTAAGCATTAAAGCTTCTAATATTAAGCATCCTCAATTGGCAGTCCAGTTATGCAAGACAAATGAAATGAGTATGTAAAATAAAGCAAATGCAAGGAGTAACATCATTGCAAACGTGTCTTTGGCAATAATTAGATATAATTATCAGTTGCTCTGGTAAAATTACCTGTACAATAACAGGTGAAGTAAACCCAAACATTTCAAAGCCATCAAGACTCCCAGGTGGCTGCAAAGGAGGAAGGTTCGATCTTCCCAACTTATGGTGCCTCGTGATTTCTTGATTGACTCTATCTCTCACCATATCCCAGCATCTGCCGACTGAATTATGGACGAAAACCTCACCTGGACACTCCTCCAGAGAAACCTAAGGGAAAATGATAACTTAGCTGATCAAATACTTTATCACAGATGACTATACTTATTAAAAACCTAAATATTACACCCATTCAAAACTTTCCACTTTGAACCGCAAAAGGTACCAATATACACATATCTCACTATTTCTGGCCTAATGAACTTTTATTACAACAAGTGTATCCATGGAGCGCAATATTGTGTTTCCTAGTACCATCAAACTCCATATATATGAGACAACAGTTATACAGTGTTTGCCGGAAATTGTTGCACGTCTAAAAAAGAGGTACTCAATTTTCCTAAAAACCATGTATATTTTCAAAGCTGTTTCATCTCATGTCTTTCTATTAATTCCTCTATGATGCCCACTTCCCACCGTCTACGACGTAATTTCAGGATTACGACACAGAATAACAAGAATAAAAGTATCTATTGAAAAAATGAATCTGCTTACCATGAAGAGAGGTCCAGCCTGTCTTGCATCAAGTACTTCTGAGACATAATAACACCTAACAGTAGGATCAAGAACACTGATGTACTTAACCCGGCTCCTAAATCCTACATCAAGCAGAATATCATTTATCAGAATATAGGGACAAGGAAACAAATGTATAGCGTCACAACTCACTGGAGATTCAATGGCCACATACCTTTTGGAAAAATGGCTTGGCTGTTACACCATGACTTTCCAGAGATCACGACTCCAAATTCTAGAGGCTCAACAATGCAGGTGATCCTCCGCACTACCTTTGCAATACGGGGACCCTTCTGGCGATAATACCTGTCCAAATTATTTTGGCTGGGTGATGGGTTTCCAGTTGCAGTTCTCACATTGTCCACTATATTGGCATCAGCATTTCTTACTATCTTTTCATGTCTGTCCTCATTATCAGGTTTTATATTGCCACACGGCTGTGAATCTTTCAGGTCACTCCTGGAAATAGCAACCTTTGGCTCACCAATACGGCAAGTGTCTGGTCCATGTTCTGCCCCAACAGAATCTAATGTGGAAGGAAGGTTAGGTGAATTGGATCGTGATTGACCTTCACTCTCCTGTTCATCTTTGACATTCATAATATGAGATTTTTCATCTCCACTAGCCGACGGACCAATAACTCTTTTAACCATAACATCTGCGTCTGTCACAGGCGTATTCAAGACAACATTACAAGGGCTCACTTTTCCATCAGGAGCCACCAAGCTATTAGAAGGTTCTAACTCATTAGCAGAAGTTATCGCTGAAAGGTTGTCTGAATGTAGCTTCGTTGGCTCATCACTTCCATCATCCTTCTTTGGCTCATCACTTCCATCATCCTTCTTGGGCTCATCACTTTCATCATCACTAAGAAGTATAATAGTCTCAACTGAAGTCATCTTCATCCCAGATTCCTTTTCAGCCGAGTTCAAAGCATAGGATGTGTCTTCTCGTGACAACTGGCAAACCTGCAGAGAGTTGGCAGTGCTAAGAAATGATTCTTCTCTCCCAGTTGACCTTCCTGGATCATCTTTAGAGATTTCTTTCCCCAGTTGATCTTTAAAACAATTGCTTTGTGGATGTGAGCTCACTACTTCAAGCATAGTACTCTTGGAGGCGTGCGATAATTTACCAATTTTCATGTTGTCTTTGCCAATATAAGAACTCAAGGCCAATCCAAGATCTAGCCTAGCCCACCTGTATACTGCACTCAACTTTCCTTCCAATGCCTGAAGAAGGATGTTTAATTCATCAATGTCATAACGGAAGAGGAAAAACTTAGAGCTCCAAGCACAAGAACAGAATTGCTTTGCATGATTCAAGCATGCATATCTATCTGGGGAACATTGATGACAACCAGCTGCTGACAGATGCAAATCGAAAAAGCATATACTGCATTCCCTCTCACTCGTGGCATCAAAATTGCTCGCCATCTTTAATGCCTGGGAAGAATTGCAAAGAAATTCCCTCCTCACCCGCTCCATTTCAACACGTGCCTAGACAAGACAATTATGGTTTAAGAAGGAATGATCTTTAACAGTTGTATATCAAACATACACACATATATGAATGTTTGATACACAGTACAAACAAGCTAGCAAGACCCAAATGAACTCTGTACAAAGAATAAACACAAAATTGTAAAGCAGGAGCTTTAATCCTTCCCTCCCACACCCACCCAACCAAAAACCGACTGGCATAATTTGGTTTTACAATTAATTTATCTTATTTCTTAATTTTATTTTCTACATCCAACTTTTAGAGTCAAACAGTTAGGAGTTTCATTATATCTAGCACTGATTATTACTTTTAAGTTACTCAACTGTGAAACTTATCCAAAGTAATGACTTCAAAGCAGATTTTACCTTGAGAACTTTGGCTAAGACCCCATCCTTTCCACAGACATTTTTCCATCTTAAGTTATCGTAAGTGTTCTTCTTCATTAAATTGAGTTCCCAATGTGCTCTTACTGCCTCCCTTGCAGCACCAAGCAACAATTTATCGTGGGAAATGGATGTCTTTCGTCCCTGCTCTTGGTATAGCTCTATAGCAACCTGTCCATGTGGCAACCAATCAACAGGAGCTACATTAACTGCCTCTGCACAATTGAAACCACAGTTGAATCCTGAGTGATACGCTCGAGGAAAGGTCAGAACAAACTCTCCAGGATTCTGACAACATCTGTACACTGGTACCCCATCAGATTTCAGTATGCAGGGGGAGAGCTGTGTTACCTGAATGATGAACAAACAGAGAAGAACAATTTGCTTTAATGATAATAAAAAGGTTGTTATGAGGAATAGATATACAGAAGGCTGAGAACAGCTACAGAAAAAATATGTGTGTGTATATATATACATATATATATATATATAGTTATACACACACACTTCTGAATCATGAATATATTTGGATTAATTTTTTTGGCAGGATATACATACATGGATCCCAGCACATATTTAAAAACACCAAACTACATAGTGGCACAACTCACCAGCTTATGAAGCAAGTCAGGTTGTTCTTCAAATAGGTCAGGGAGGTGCTTTCTCATAACCTCTTCAAATCTACAGGCCTCACTACCAGGGATACCATACCACAACTTTGGAGCACCCCAATGCATGTAATTTAAAGAGTACAAGTGATGATCTTCAACATGCTGTTATCAAACAACAAAGAAAGGATAGAGTCAGCAACCAATGACATCTATACAAGAGCTGTAATGAATGAAAGTGTTAGACAGACTCAATCTTCTCCTAAAACTGAGTCATCTGATTCTCCTTCCATAAAGAATTCATAGCTGTTTTGATTCTATGCTATAATTACATATCAATGCTATCATTTGTATTTACTGTTTTCCATACCTAGAGTCTAGCATAGCTACTATATATCTGTACAATTGTAATATTGTAGATCAATGGAAATCACTTTCTATATGGTATCAGACTAAATCAAAGATCCTTACCTGTGTCTCATCTTCTTCCTCTACTTGTTGTTTTGTCTTTTCCTCTCCTCTTCTCGAATCCTTACTCCTCTTTCCGGCTGTCTTAGCTTTTCCTTTTTTCATCATTCTTATTCTTAGTAATACAAAAAAAAAAAAAAAAAAAAAAAAATCTCTGCCAATGGCTGCCGGTCACATCAGTACGTGTTATTCATCCTTCCAGTACTGTCAACATGCTGCGTCTCCATACCTGGTGCAGCAGCGACACAATGTCACGTCTCAGTGCCCACAACGTCTTGTCCCATTTGCCGGTGCCCATTCTTCTGTCGACCCGAACTGGTACCCTGATACAGGAGCCACCCATCACATGACCGCTCTGCCTGTCTGTAATCCCCGACCATATAATGGGCCTCACAATGTTTATATGGGAAATGGGGACTCCATGTCCGTTTCCCATACTGGTAACCTTCCCATGTCATTGGGTTCTTCAACCTTCTCTCTCCAAAATGTCTTTCGTATTCCATCAATTCAGAAAAATCTTTTGTTCGTCGCTCGTTTCACTAAGGATAATCTTGTATTCTTCCTTTTTGCCCCAGATTTTTATCAAATCTATTGCTTACGTACTGGTCGTCTCTTGTTTCAGGGCCCGTGTCAAGATGGTCTATATCCGCTTCATTTGTCTTCTGAGTCCTCAGTGCCTCATGCACTCTCCTCTGTTCACTCGTCTATTTGGCATCATCGTTTGGGTCATCCCTCATCTTCCGTCTTGGCTCGTGTGGGGTCCACTCTTGGCTCTAAAATTTCTTTTAATTCTTTTTGTTCTAATTGTGCTCTTAGCAAGTCTCATCAACTACCTTTCCCGTCTAATCATATTGCTGCTTCTTCTTTGTTTTCTGTCATTCATAGTGATGTCTGGATGTCTCCTGTCTTATCCTTCACTGGTTTCAAATATTATGTGCTATTCACAGATGAACATTCTCGTTATACATGGGTATACCCTATGCGCCGGATAAATGAGGTTCTTAGTCACTTTCAAAAATTGGTTGCCATGATAAAAACCATTTTTCACAGTTCTGTACAACACCTCCAAAGTGATAATGGCACCGAATATGTCAACAAAGCATTTACTCAGTTTTGTGATTCTTTGGGCATCCAACAAAGATTTTCTTGTCCATATACTCCGCAGCAAAATGGCCTTGCTGAAAGAAAACATCGACATATTGCCAATACGTTTCGCACTCTTCTTCTCACATCTGGTGCTCCTCAGCATCTTTGGGCTGATGCTGTTATCACATCTGTCTATCTTATTAATCTTCTTCCCACCCCTACTATTAATTGGGATACTCCCCACACGCGTCTTTATGGTCGTCATCCTTCTTATTCGTCCCTTCGAGTCTTTGGTTGTTCTTGTTTTCCTCATCTTGGTTCTTATGTCTCAAATAAACTCTCGAGTCGTAGTATAGAGTGTGTGTTTATTGGTTACAGTCCACAACACAAGGGCTATCGTTGTCTTGATCCAAACACTAATCGTGTATATATCTCACGTCATGTTATTTTTAATGAAAATGATTTTCCTTATAACAGATCGCAGGTTACATCAAATTCTGCTCCAATAGAATTTGTCTCGTTATCTGTTCCTCTGCAGCCCCAACTGCCGAGCCCACGGTCATCCTCATCTGACCCAGGCCCAAATACATCAGGCCCAAGTCCCACCACTCTATCTGACTCATCGTTGGCGTCACTTCCAACTCCAGAACCACAATGTGTCAATCTCATCTCCTCTTCAACTCCGGCCCTGCCTCAGCCGCTCCCTGTGGAGTCCACCGCCGGCGCCTCTCTGATTTCAAAACAGTCAGTTCCCAATTCCTCAGTCTCGGAGCAGCATGCCATCGCACCCACAGATCCACCATCCTCAGCCCCAGAGCTGCCTGTTCAGTCCGCCGTCGCCCGATCTTCACAATTCGGTGTCTCTCCACCAACAATTCAGTCCTCTGCCGCTCCCTTACTTGTCGTCACTCCACCCTCGGGCTCAAATCCTCCGCCGATCACATATCACCGCCGCCGACAGCAATCCACAGCGGTGACAGAGCAGCAGCAGGTCCAATCCCGATCATCCTCTTCTCCAACTGTGGTCTTTCCAGGCGCTCCACTGCTGTCCAACACAGATCCACCGCATGTGCCTCCTGCTCCTGCCGATGTTACCCCGGCTTCTCCTCCGCATATTCAGGCTCCGTCCACACATGCCATGCGGACCAGGCTCCGCGATGGAATCACTCAGCCCCGCATTCGTACAGATGGCATTGTTCGGTATCCAATTCCAAAAGCTCTTCTCACCATGATTGATTCAGTTGAACCCACATGTTACTCTCAGGCTTCCAAGAAAGTCGAATGGCGTCATGCCATGGTTGAGGAAATTAATGCTCTACTGAAGAATGACACTTGGTCTTTGGTTCCTCCTGCACCCTCACAAAATACAGTTGGTTGCAAATGGGTCTTTCGAGTGAAGCGCAATCCGGATGGTTCTGTTGATCGTTTCAAGGCTCGCCTTGTCGCCAAAGGCTTCCACCAACAGCACGGTATTGACTTTCATGAAACTTTCAGTCCTGTTATAAAGCCTGCTACCATCCGTACAGTGATTAGTATAGCTGTGTCTCGTGGTTGGTCACTTCGGCAATTAGATGTCAAAAATGCTTTTCTCCATGGTTTTCTGACGGAGGAAGTTTATATGACCCAACCTCCTGGCTTTGTTGATCCCTCAAGACCTACTCATGTATGCAAGCTGCAGAAGGCGCTCTATGGTCTTAAACAAGCTCCCCGGGCTTGGTTTCAGCGAATGCATTCCTTTTTGATATCTGTTGGGTTTCGCCAAAGCTTAGCAGACTCATCTCTCTTCATCTTCAATCATGGTCAGCACATCATTTACTTCCTGTTGTATGTTGACGATATCTTGTTAACAGGTAGCAATGATCGTCTCCTTCAAAGTTTCATTGCTACTCTTGGCAGTGGTTTTGATATCAAGGATCTAGGGCCGTTGCACTATTTTCTAGGTCTGCAAGTTCATCAATTCTCTCATGGGGTTCACCTAAATCAGGTTAAATATGCTCATGATCTTCTCTCCAAGCATGACATGTTACTTAGTAAGCCTGTTAGTACCCCTATGTCTGCTAAAGATACCCTCACAGCCAATCCTGGTTCATTGCTTGACAATCCCACAGAGTTCCGGGCCCTTGTAGGTGCTTTACAGTACCTCACAATTACCAGACCAGATATAGCCTTCGCTGTCAATTCGGTTTCTCAGTACATGAGTCAACCTAGTCTATCTCATCTTGTTGCTGTGAAACGCATTCTGCGTTATGTGAAAGGAACTCTAGGTCATGGTCTCTACTTTGCTCCTCAACGTCAGCCTGTACATCTTTCTGCCTATTCTGATGCGGATTGGGCAGGTTGCCCTGACTCTCGTCGTTCTACATCTGGTTACCTAGTGTATCTTGGATCCAACTTAATTTCTTGGTGTTCCAAGAAGCAGCCCACTATAGCACGCTCAAGTGCGGAGTCCGAATACCGCTCTCTTGCTCATGCCTGTGCAGAAACTACTTGGCTTGGTTATCTCCTTTACGAGCTTGGTGCCCGTGTTCAGTTTCCTATCTTATTGCACTGTGACAATCTCAGTGCCACCTACATGGCCTCCAATCCAGTGTTTCACGCTCGCACCAAACATATTGAGCTTGACTACCATTATGTTCGTGAAAAAGTTGCTCTTGGAAGTCATCGAGTCTGCTTTATTCCCTCCATTGATCAACCAGCTGATTTACTCACAAAACCGCTCCACAAAACCCGCCACTTTCTTCTTTCGAACAAACTTGTCCGTCCAGAGCCGCCAAGTTTGAGGGGGGATGTTAGACAGACTCAATCTTCTCCTAAAACTGAGTCATCTGATTCTCCTTCCATAAAGAATTCATAGCTGTTTTGATTCTATGCTATAATTACATATCAATGCTATCATTTGTATTTACTGTTTTCCATACCTAGAGTCTAGCATAGCTACTATATATCTGTACAATTGTAATATTGTAGATCAATGGAAATCACTTTCTATAGAAAGCATTGATAAGAACCAACATTTTCGACCACTTGGGAATCAATAATTAGAACCAATAATTCAAACACCTCTGTCCATCAGCTACCACAAGTCTTCATAAACTCAATAAACAGAATGAATACTGACATGGAGACAGAATACCAAAAGAGCACTACTTTGTGAACTTCAAACACAGGAGATAATTTTCTAATCATTTTAAACTGAGATCTTGAGATCTGTATTTGACACAGCACATATGCATGCATGGCAAACTGCTAGCAAAAAAATAAGGCGAAGAAGTTGTCTTACCCAGCAAAAGGAAGAAAAGCACATCCCTATATATAACCATGGCACCAGAACACCAGATATATCACTGCTTTCGTAAGAAAGGACAGATCCAGGCAGTCTAGGAAAGTTGTTCAAGTTCCAGCCAGATGTTATATACTGCTCCTCTGAAGTAGAACCGTCCTGACGGGACATCTTGGGAAAACCACTTCCGAAAACTCCTGTTTCCAAATCAGCCCCATATAGAACCTGGAGAAGCGAGCACATGGGTTAGGGCAATTTATCTTCAGTTGGCGAATGTCTTACTAATTTCTATCTTTTGTTTTTAGGAGATACATCTTTAAGAAAATATCTAGGGGTACAATGTACTATAACACCAAAAGATGATTTGTACTTGCACAAAGCAAAAGTGCACAGTACAAACGAGCTAGCCAGAGAAGAGGGGAGGGGATATGAGAACAAGTATATATTAATTTGTGCAGATATACTTGCATCAAAATCTCAAGACATACCTCAATTTCTTCTGTAGGTTTCTCCACCATCCGCCAATATTCACCCTCAATATTTTCCACAGATGGCTCCCAGCGCTCTTTGACTTCACTCAAGTGACTTACTATATCAGTAACATGTTCATTCTTGCTAAAGTATTGGGTCTTGAAGTCATCAGCGTATTTTTCAAATGCTCCTAAAGTAAACATTGGACCAGGTTCAAACCCAAAAATTTCTGCCTCACAATTTCCATCATCCCCAAATCCTCTACCACCACCAGGACAATCAGCCCCCATTCGTGTGCATCTTCTCCTTTTCTTCCTCGCATGATTTTGACTTTTAGGAAACTTTCTCATTGAATTTCGATTCTGAAGCTTGTCAACTCTTTGGACGCGAGTAGCGAACTTAGAAGCCTCCCAGACATTCTTTTCCTTGAGAGGACAGGGAGGTCTCCATGAAGAGGGAGGAACAATGCGACAAATACCATATGGTTCAGCTTTTGGGCGTATGCTCGCTATGTATTTCAAAGTATCTTTGAACTCCTGAAATTAGTTACCAAATTAACTCAGAAATCTGAATATCCAAAAATGAAGAGACTTTTTGAACAGCTCTAATTAACTCTATATTGGAAGAAAAAGGAGTATGAACAGATGAACAAGTCAAATCAGTTTGAACACCTCTTCAGTTGGCCTGAATACTGGAGCATCCTGGATATCAGGCCTTTGACCATCACCTGGATGCCATCTTGCAGATACCTGTTCCAATATTTCAATAATTAGATTTATGACATTGGCGACAAGACAGATTTTCAAATCAAGCAAGTAAGAAAGGGAAGAGGTTTGCACAGGGGGGAGATAAATAAGTTAAAGGTTTGCACAGGAACCATGCAACATGGTTAAACCATAAAGAATAAGAGTAAAAAGCAAGAATGTTGATAATTCACCTTTTGGCAGGTACTACACTCCGGACACCCACGTATAACCCCCTTAGGAAGAAGTGACCTTTGTAGAAAACTCTGCAATAACAGATGGTATATGAGACACCACCAAGAAGTATATGATTTTATTGGAGATATGTGTACTGTATTAAAACACAAAAAACAGAGGTGGACTGCAACACTAACTTGATCAAGGCTCTCATAATCAGACTCATCCCCTGCATAGTTATTATACCGTCTATTATTTATCCCTGGCCTCCTCCGTTGAGACCTCTTTGCAACGTCAGCAACATCATTACCAGTTTCCATCGGAACAGACTGTGATCCAGAAGTACTAGTGGTAGCACTGCAAGTGATTAGGTTTTCACTATCTTGTTTCTCACTTTCATTCACCCTTTTTAAGCTGAAAGATGTAAATGACTCGAATCCAGGTGGAACTGAGGGAAATTCATCGTTGTCTTCCTTTAAGCAAACTCTCATGAGTTCTGTCCCCATAGTATCTAATAACAGACAGAAGCCTCCGAAGTGTTTCTGTGTATGAGGAATCAACAGATCTCAGGTAGAGAGGAAGTAAGCTAATAACTTACGTTCCGGCTTATAATCTTCACTACTATTAAATATTGAGTAACGGATTCATAAGCACTGGATCCAACAACCTTACTGCTGGAAGCTCAATTGGAGACACTACTACTCCACTTCACACAAGATTGCTATGAACATACATTTGTAAGATTAAGCCTTTGATGACCAGAAACTCCTTTATTAAGGCATACTTTGGATACTACAGAAACTGAAAAGCATGATCCTCATTAGCATTAACATTGCTTCGCCTAGACCAAAGTTTACTTGTATCTCTTTGGCATTAAATAGCCTTTTACATCAACAGCTGAACATATATTTTATCAAATTACTCAAACCCAGATCGTAATTCAGCACATTTTTGATCTAGCAGCAAGGATCAAGATTTATAAAGCACATTGCATTCCTTATCATTCCATATTTTTCTTTCGAAACATTCATATTCTATTGATCATATCTTTGATCCTAACTCCACAAGATCTCATATCGAAAAATCCACTCATTCCCAATTCACAAATATAGCATTTACATGAACAAATAAACCTGAAAACCAAGCAATTCTAAATTAGATTGCTCAAAATTAAACAGATTAGATCAATCAAAACCACAAAATTAGGGCTTACACGTTGTTGAATCAACACTCTGAAACTGCCATCGAGCTCAATCCAGCTCGAACTCCGCTCACTAAGCCCAGAATTCCACAAAACCCAAATCAATTCAACAAAAAACAAAACTGATCCGAAGAAATTAACACAGCTCGAAATCCCTAGAAGGCTAAATTGGTAAATCCGATAGATGAGAGATCTAAACCCTAACCCTAACCCAGAAGACCAGACCAGAGCACAAAGAAAAAGCTAAGAAAAAGAAGCTCTGTATATTTGTTTTTTGCTACAGAGGAATCGGTCAAAGCGAAAATGACAAACAAGACCAGACTTTCAAAGCGATCGGGGAATTCTATATAACGGAAAATCAATACCGAGCAAGGGCAAATCCGGAATATATATAAATAAATAAAAACTGGGGGGGGTGTGAAATCCCAGTAGCAGCGGAGGAAAACCCTAACCCTAAATTGAGCTACAGATTTAGAATTGGTTGATTTTGAGTGTGCCCAGTTTATAAATGTTTAAATTGGGTTACCTTTTTTTGTTTATTACAAAAAGCCTGTGTCCTCCTGGGTTCTGAGTATTTTTGCTTCTAATTTTTTTGGGAGTGGAATTGAGTTTTTGAGATGTGGGTGATGGATGGGATTGGGAGAAATAGGTTGGGGGAATATGGGAGGTTGGTACTTGGTCTTTAGGGTGAGTTTGGGTTTGCTTTGGAAAATACGTGTACGTAATGAGGACCACCGCCGAGGGACTATTATACTGTGGGCGCTATCCCTCTGCAACATTATTTACCTAAAGTAATTTCGTGGAAGCAACTACACAACAAGTGACATAACATAACCAAGATAATACCAACCCTAAAGAGTCCTACTGGTGTGTCCTTTAATTTAAACATTTGCTTAACAAATTTCTATGAATTGATTAATTACATGTGTGCGGGCGGGTAGACCAATTGGAGAACATTGAACATTGATAGTTGCTTCAGGCACAAATAGCACACTACTAATAAAAGTTACACACAAGGCAGTGCTCTTGTCAACTATCAATCAACGGAGACCCGTTTTTATTGTTTCGCTGAAACTCATGTGAAGACGCTAAAGTTAGTAACGTACAATGAAGTGAATGAACAATTGGTTGGGTACACTGCGACTTTGCGAGTAAAGGATCCAAGTTCTCTCTCATTTGAACAACAGTTGAGACGGTAATAGACTGGGATTACAGAACTAAAGCACGGCAATAGCATATACTTTGGCCATTCTTTAGAATCAAACTCAATAAGTTTCACATCTCTCTACAGCAACTTGATTATCAGGGGGGACAGGTTGGAGTAGAGGAATGAAGAATAAAAGGAACATATACTTCAGTTCTTAGATCTCCACATTCATTATCATGTTTACAAATTCTCCAGGCTCATTTGTGTAGTACACTCTTCTTTGAAAGCTTCGGCTTCTTATGAGAGAAGTTCTGCAGTTGTGCAAGACATTCGGAAAAGTAAGAACAAAAGCAAAGGCAAAACAGTGATTAGAAACCACAAAAAATAAGTGGAAATAATACCTTTTGTTTCTCTAATGCATCATAATCTATCCTCTCCCTCCAGTTACTTTTCCGCAGTTTGATAGGCCGATTCCCCACATACTTGCCTGCAATATAACGTTGAAATTATATACGATCTCAACCTAATGAGGATACATATGCACCAACTATATTACAAGCCGAACCAGATAAGAAACATTCAATATGTTTGCAGTATATCAAACAACAAAAAGTGCAGGGAAATCATATACCATATTATGTTTACCCCAGAGTTACATATCCTTCTAAAGACTCTATTTTTGGTTCCTTTAGTCTATTCTAGGTCCGACTGTTGGGGTTTTAACTAGTTTATTTGCAAGGATCCTACAATGTTACGGTTCATTGATATACATGCCACGCTTAGAACAGCAAAAGCATAAAATCCAAAAAAAAAAAAAAAAAAAAAAAACATGACCAGGAAAGTGCTTAAAGAAAAATGTTTTGTTACCATTCATTTCCTTGAGTGCTCCAGCCAGGTCCAAAGGGCTAGCAAAGCTAACAAATCCAAATCCCTTAGTTTTTCCAGTCCTCTTGTCTCTGACAACCTAGATATAGAAATAACACAGGTAAATAAGAGTTCTTAGTTTCAAACAATACAAGAAAATTTCAATTCCATATGAGAAAATAGATAAAGCACAATGTAGAAGATAGGAACAGCACACATGAATTACAATAACTGAATGCAGGAGCCACAAATCTGAGTAGTAGTGTTGGGCACCAAGGTAAACAATTGGATTTCTGAACAGTTAAACAATTGTTCTCTAACAAGGTACTTTACGTGCAATGAAACTAGATCTCATCAACACAAGCCAGAGTTCAGACTTTTAAGCACCCATCTATAAAAAGGACATGCATGCAGTAGTATCCTAAATAAGAGGAGAAGGAATGGTATGCCCTTATTGACTCTGACCAACAACACAAAACAGTTAAACAGTCCATAAAACACCATTACTTGTAGCCCTTTAGATTATAACTATAAATTCATGCAAAATGTCATTACATAACTTGACCATACAATATGTAAACCTCATCCCTCTCTATCATATGTCTGATTTACCAATCACAACTCAAGACAGTTGTTACTTGCTAAACTGCCATATTTCCTCCAACCCTTGATTCTTTTATCTCAAAAAAGTAGATGGCCCATGACAATTGTTCCCTTTACTAGAATACTATAACAAGCTTTGATGCAACCAGGGAAAGACTTGATCATGTATTGAATTCAAATTTCAAATGCAATTTTCTAGGGGCCAAAGCTAACCCTGGATGGAGCCATGTTTTATACAACTTTGGAAGTCGAGGATAAAAAGGAAGTCCTGGTCAAATAGTTCTGAACTCGATATACTAAAGATATAATCCTTGTTTTGTTCATGTCCAGAAGCTAAATTTCAAATAATCCATGACCAACAAAAGAGAAGGAAAGGAATAGAAGAGTCATTTCCCCAAGGTTATAACACAAACTAAAGACCCAGATCTTACGTTTATAATAAGAAAAATTATAACCCGATTCAAAACGACCATGATCTCAAAATCAAAGGGCGCTTGAAACTCACATATCTAGACTCCTAAAGGCCAAATGGTAGGTGCATGATTTCAGGAAAAAGTAAAAAGGAAACATTATCTACTCAGTAAACTTTGGAATCTATCCATAAGGTCAGACATCTAACCAAAATGCAAACTGTAGATGAGACCTACCTTAGAATACACAATCATTAAGTTCTCTGTGCTCTTCAAATAAAAATCTGAAGAAGAAATATAAACCGTTCATGCCAAGCAAACAATAGCTAGTAATAAAAGAACTTCAAAGGGAAAAGCAAAAACAGCAGATGAGGCAGGTACTTACTCTGGCCATGTTAAAGGAAGGGAATCGAGTAAATGCTTTTGAAAGAACATCATCGTTCACCTCATTACCAAGATCACCACAAAACAGTCGATAATCATCTGCCAAAGCCAAAAGTAATATCTAGTCAAAACAAGGCACATATTACTTTAGAGAAACAGAGTGAACAAGCTAATCTTGTGAATGAAACCTAGTCGGACAACCAAACACATGTTAACAGTGTGATTGAACTAGTGCTTAAAGCTATGAAAGTAGCCTGAAACCAAAACCTATGAGGATCAAATCTCGGAAAAGCTCCCACATCTATTCTACCAGTAATTGTTATGCTAGCTAGGCAACACTCAACACTAATTGCTTACAATAAAGCTGCCGCAACAATTTAAAAACATAGTTCTGATGCCAAATTCGCACAATTATGGTACCGATCTCATACGCAACAGAAAACAAATCTAAATCGAAAACAGAACAACTCAAACAGCGAAAACAATACTTACTTTCGGGCCACTCTGCGAGTGTAGGATCCTCCCAGGACTGCCCGGCAGCCTTTCGAGGAATCGCCTTCTTCTTAGCCTCGGCTTTGTGCTCAATTTCACTATTCGCAAGCGCAGCCTTCACGCTCTCCAGAGCCTCCGGCGTGATCGTCTGCGCGTCTCTCTGAAACAACTGCTGAGCCTGTTCATATATCACTACACCAAATTAACCACATGAAACCTCCGCAAAATCTCCAAAACCAAACCGAAACAAAAAACTTGCACAGATTTCAAAACCCTAATAATCGAAATTAAAACGATTAGAGAAGCTTAGGAGGGAGAGACGAACCTGTTGATACTGCTGGGGGAGAGAGTAGACGGGGCCGGGGGCCGGAGCGGGATAGACGACGGCGGGGGCGGGAGGGACGGCGGCGGCGTATGGGGCCGGGTATTGGGGTTGCTGGAGGTGGAAGGGCATTGGGAAGTAGGAGGAGGAGGGGTTGGAGTAGGTGAATTGGGAGGCGGCGGAGGGCGGAGCTGTAGAGGACGGTGGAGTCGCCATGGCTGATCGGAGGGAATCGAATCTAGGGTTTTGAGGAAGATGAGATTAAGAGGAGAGAGAGATAGAGAGAGGGAATAGAATTGGGAGGGGGAATCCTTTTCCTTATTGTCTTAACGGAATTTTACCGCCAGCGAAACGACTTGGTGACGAATGAGATCTTGACATGTAATAAAAAATAAACACAGAAAATAAGTATTTTATTTTACTGAGAATTGACGAATAAGATCGTGACACGTAATGACGTAATTAAAAAATTTAGGAAACAACCATAATGGCTACAAAATTACTTGGTGCGGTAGCACGGTTTAAGGCACAGTTGATTTCGTAGTCCTAACTCCTATAAGGTTGTGACTATGGTTGATTTTTTGATAGTCCTACTTCCTATTCATTTGTGACCAACATGACTAAATTTTAGTTCGGTTTCGTGCGCCTTTAGTGAAAAATCAGCCGAGTGCCCAAAGTGAGGCCCTAGTCGACCGCCTTGGTGGTCTTACCGACGGGGCGGCCCTAAATCATGAAGTATATTGTGGATTCATATGGGAAAGAAGATTGGTTGATGGTTGACAGAGATTATGATTGGGAAGATCCTAAAGAGCTAAAGATAAGTTTTGCTTCAGAGTTCAACATTTACGAATTTGTTTTCAACAAGTGCTTGTGGATTGAGAAGGAAACCCTAGGGGATGATGTCGCTCTTTTTGTTGGGTATAATCTCTCAATACGCTCAATGGCTTCAATTAAAGTTTTCCAGATGCAAGCGAAATTGCATATACTACAACCATAATTCCGATTTCATCAACAAATTGCTAAATGTCATGACTTTATTAGAGATGGTCAATCATCATCCAATTTGGTTTACGCCAACTTTTTAGTTGTGAATTATATATTTTAGTAGTTTGTTATGTCAATTGATCGATGCATCCAATTTTTTCTTTTTAAAAAACTTGTTCCCAATATTGCTTCTCTTATTATTCTGATCGGTATGCTAAGACTCAATTCGGCATTGTGTTTTAGAGCATAAAATCATTTATAATCACCATTTGAAATCTTTCCCTATTTGGTAAAACCTTACAAAGTGTTTATTTAAAAAAAAATTATGCTAAATAACCATGATTTTAAAAAACAAGTTATATGTTGCTTTTTTTTAAATCTGAGTTTTTCTAAAATTGATTTTTCTCACTTCAATAACCAACTAAGCCTAAATGATGTATACCTAGCCTTATTACTTCAATCAAGTGCTGACTTTATTAAAAATGATACGACCTCAGATTGGCCTAGCAAACTTACATGAGCACCTACTGGATCAAGTATAGGGAAGATTTATATATTATCATCACAAGAAGAGAGCCAACAACACAGCAATTCATCATCAACCATTAATATGATTGACCAGCTTGACTAAACATAATCAATCAAGAGCATTCGATCATTAACATCAAGCATTCAAAAATATATGCGCATAGTTAGGTATATACGAAAGCAGGTAAACACAAACATCCATCATTCAGTGACAAACAGGTATGGAGGTACTATGATCCCCATATCTAGTTCTTCTCCTAGAACTTGTTCTTCTTCTTGTTGTTATGGGTCTTCTTGGATGTAGCTATATTCTTCACTTGGTCCTTCATTTGGGCCAGAAAGTCCCTTTCTGAGCTTGTAATATCTGGAATGCACTCTGGAACAGTGATCTTTAAACCAATTCTCGTTCTTGAAGTAAATTTCATCAACGCAGGAAAAAACCAAACTTGCCATCATGCTCAACAGCTCTATGAACTCTCATAAGTTCCTCAGAGGGAAATGTCCAACAACATCGAGAACACTTCACAATCACATCCATCCTAAAATGCAGAACAACTAGTTTTTATATCAACAACAAGCAGTGTTCCTAAAACCCATAAACTTGCAAACACAAGCAACAACAAGTAATGTTATAAGATTACGGTTCGAAACCGGTGACTATATACTTCAAATCTGACCCTAAAAACAACGCAAAACATTCACATAGAGAAAAATCTTAGACAGATATATGATTATGCGAACAACAACAACCGATTTCAACAACTAAACTTCATCAAGCAAGCACATTTTTCACCAGGAACACCATAATTGAAAAATTGATACTCAAATGAGGCAATAGGGTTTTCTTCTCTCAATACCTTTCTTAAACACTTATGGAGTAAATGTTTGTGACACCCTGTAGTTTACACCTAAAATCAGTTTTGTCCCTCACTTTTTTTTATAAACTGGTATACCCCTGTACTTTGAATTCTCGACTGATTTACCCTTTTCCCAGCTGGTTATGACTGTGACATGCTCATTAACAATGCTTGTGAGAGCTTCAATGGTTGGGTTTTAAGAGCAAGGTCTAAGCCCCATATTACTATGCTAGAAGAGATAAGAGTGAAGGGTTATTTAGACTGTTAATGAGCATGTCACAGTCATAACCAGCTGGGAAAAGGGCAAATCAGTCGAGAATTCAAAGTATAGGGGTATACCGGTTTTAAAAAAAAAGTGAGGGACAAAACTGATTTTAGGTGTAAACTACAGGGTGTCACAAGTATTTACTCCTACACTTATCTCCCTTCAGTCAGCTCCCACTTTTATTTACTGCCTTTATCACAGCCTATTATATTTGGAAACACATAAAAATCGTTTCGTTAGAAATTAGTATACTTCTGCTTCTTAGATCATATACTCATCCGCTCTATCTTTTCTAGAACTATCGTTCTTGCCACCCACCTAAGACGCATAGCAGTCCTCACATAAATGAAGGACTGAAGGAGTATGTAGGTTACTATGAGCAACTTTGATGGTACATTCGTTGTTAACAAGTCTATGCGACAAACATTGTATGTAGACGATAATCAGTCTGTTATCGGAGTTGTTATCATATTATGATGAAACTGCCGTGAATGTCATATATGGGAGTGACAGTGACCACTTCAACAACATTCCTTGGTGTTGTCATTTCTTTCAAATATTTCCTTGCTAAAGTGGCCCAAAGTTCTGTGCAGCTAGTCAAATTGCATTATTTGGAAGAACAAAGATAGTTGTCTTGGAGTTTTCTGCACTTTTCACCATCAACTCTACCGGTGGTTGGGTTTCGTCGGCGGCCAAGAAAGTAGACACAAGCAGTTGGGATCGATTTTGAGTTTGAATTTGGAGGAAGTTAACAATGACGGTTACAATGGATATTCAAGTAACTGCCCTTATTTTAGAACGCGATGCCCCCACAAGCCTAGGTGCTCGAAGGTCAGCGGGCTGAACAACAGAAGACGTGACCTGCGACACCACCACCACTTGAGTAGAAGGGGACCCCTCGGGACGTGAAGCCCTTAGTGGAGAAGCCGCAACCACCGCAAGTGGCCGGGGCGTGCCCATAACAGGAACTTCCTTTGGCACAACAGGGGATGTAGCACGCCAGGCCTCGTGTTGCTTAGTCAGCGATTGTGAGATCTCGGCTTGCTTCCTCTGCTCTAGCGTCATCTGCTCCCAAGCCCTCTTCATAGCATCCCTCTCGCCATACCACTTGTGCATGGCCGCTTCATTTATCCTGCCAGCTTGGCAACCAATCTTACTCAGCTCATCCTATCCCCCGTTATAAGCGCTTATCAGCTGTTTCTTATACACTTCACTCTCCCGGAACACCTTTTCCCCAGCCCCGGCAGCCCTTACACACTTCAGCTTCCAAACCCTCTCTTGCTCCGCCAAGGCATGTGCCAATTTCGCCACCTCAACTTCTAAAGATACCACCTTAGCAGTGGCCGCCTCCCCAGCTTCCACTTGCTTATTCTTCTCCTACACAACCTCCTTCAACTCAGCAACCTCCTTCCCAGATGTAGCAGCCTAGTCTAGGAAGACAACAACATCTTGCTCCAGCTGCTTAAGACGCTGCTAGAGGGCACATTTATTCTCTTCCGCTTCCTTCAACTGCTGGCATTTAGCCTCTGCATCATCCTACAAGTGAGTAACAGCCTTCTCACTTACAGCATACATCAGCAACGTCGCCTGCAGACAGCACAAAAACATAAACAAAGAGACAAGGAACGAAGAGGAGCAAATTGAACATTACACACACTTACCCAATTAACTTCTCCTTGGAAAGAGCCATGCTAGCCAAGGGATCAACCTCCTCCAGGCATGGATATCACGAAAGCAGTGACGCATGTCGTACGCCATTTGTGCCAAGTAAGGCTGCACCTCCCCGGTCCCCTCCAATGCTTGGGTGATCTCAGCCAAACTTCCGGAGCTCCCAGAACGTCCTTTGCGGGACCTCTTCAAACCTTCACGCAACGACTCAACCCTTTCCTTCCTCTTCTGAGTCCTTATCACGACAACCACCTCCGACCCTTGTACAATGGGATCCACCTCCTCAACCACAAAGTCCTCGCCACCGGTTTGGGGCTCACCCACATTCTCCAAAGGCATATCTTCCACTCCCACTGGCTCCGAGACTAGCTCCTCTTCCACAGGAACCTGCTCATGATTGCCACCCTCGATCTCGGTGACCTCATCATCCACTTCTCGGTCACCCAAGCCTATTGCTTTTGCCACCAAGGGAGGCAAATAGGCATAGTCCTCATCCGCCAGCTTCAACCTCAAGCAATCATCCTCACCCTTTTCAAGCTCCACTTCTTTCCTTTCGCCGGTTTCCAAGTCGATAGCATACCGCTTAACATGGTCAGCCTCAGCACGCAACCCATCCAACACATCCTCATCAGAGACCTTGTCATAGGGACCTTCCTTTTTCTGTGATCTACCATCCCGAGGCATCGTCACTACACAAAACAAAAACAACAAGGGTTAAACACAGACAAGAAAGCATAAAATGTGAAAACATTCAAATCAAAAATACAGGCCCGGGACCCGGGTATAACCAAAATGACTATATATGCCAAGACGGCATATCCGGTATGAGCTCCTAGACTCAAATGCCCATAGCACTCGGCGTATACGACGCTCCATCAGCTTGGTTAACTTATACTTTTGGGGCATTACACAAAGTCAGCAGTCAACAGGGACTGTACAGTACAAACAATAACAAAACATGAGACATAAAACACGGTACTTATTTTATGGAAGGCCCGGGAATTCGAAAGGGATGCCCATGCCACTCTTGCCATTGCCCCCCGACGAGGAAGCACTTCCGTCACCAACTTTCGTTAGTAGAGGTGGGCAAGTCTTCCACCAAAATCTCAAATTTCCCCCTAGACTTCCGGGTCACGCATCCTTTGCTACCCTTCTTCACGCAGTATGCCATGTGCCAACAGGCATTGAACTCCTCAAAGCAGGGGAATTCCTATCTCAATAAACGGAATAACACCCTTGTCCCCAATATTTGCCTCAGCATGTTAGGGGTCACCTGCCCCAGGGCAATATGCAAACACTCTAGCGTATACTAAATGAAAGGAGGCAGCGGGAACATCAACCCACACCTCAGCTGATACTTGTATGCTAAGGTAAAATCATCTGGAGGACCCTAAAACTTAACATTCTTGGACATGGGACGTAATAGCACCTCGTCAGGAATCCCCCAATTTTCCCTAAGAGCTAACAACTCTGACGACGTCATACTCTCGCTAGGAGGATCCCAGGACGAGTCGTCAGCCTCCCGAGATCTTGCCATACTAAACTCTTCTACCTCCTGCAATAGAGGGTTAGACGAGGACACGTGAGACCCAGCATCAGTAACAGGAATGCCCTCCCCAAATTCAAGTGCAATCTCCGCCATAAGATAATCCAAATCCTTCTCCCACAGGTGCAAGATGTTCGAATCAGGATCAGGCGAGTAAGAGGCAACCACAATCTCCTCGCTGGACACCCACACCAGGTTTGTCATACCCTACATTCTCACGAGTTAGACTCTCACTACCTTAACCCTAACTGGCCCAATAGTAACCAACCAATCCCTTACCCTAGAATCACCTAACAAAAAAAAACCCGCAAGTAATATGAAAATCATATGAAAAACCCCTACCAATCCAAAAACAAAATGAAAATAGAACCCATAATAGGAGTCGACAAGTTCATACCTTGAAAATGCGGGTAAGCGTAGTGGCAGTGACGCTGGTTGCAAACAGCAGAGCACTCGCACCCAACTGATCGAGGGTGAAATTGGACGTTCCCCAGGTTCAAAATAAAGAATTCCCAATTTCTTAGGACGGTTTCTCTAGTTTGGATTCGTATCTTGTAGAATTAATAATTTTCATGGAAAAATAATCGTGGAATTTGGGAGCTTAAATTCCCGACTTGAATTCCTTACAAAATATGCGTCATTTGTCAATTCCCTTAACTGAGATGAGTCTGAATACAAATTCTGTCATTTTAAAACTCTATATCATGAAATCCAAACAATGAAATTTTCAATTAATGAAATTTAAATTCATGGAATAGTAATTCCCATGATTTTGATTACTTTATCCAAACACAACTTGAAGGTAAATTTTGAAGTCTAAATTGAAGTTCTTTGCTATATTTGCTTTATGAAATGGGTTGTATTTCTTGAATTAAATCCAGGTCATGGTGTTACATTAGGACCCATGTAGGGACCGCCTACACCTGTTTAGAGACAGCTTAGACCCGTCAAAGGGCTGCCGAGACCCACTAATGTTGAGACAATAAGAGATAACAAAGAGAATAGAGAATTATTATTTTATTTATTGATAGGTGTTATTTATATAAAGAATTACATAGTACTTCTCCGGTATTGAGAATGAATATATATTCCGTTTCTATCCTATAAACCTATCATTATATGGAAGCTGAATTCCATATCCTAGTAGCATAAAGGTAAGAAACATATTAGAGAATATTGTATAACAGAAAGTAAATTATTCTCAATAAATTCCGAACAAATCATTGTGGGGTAGAATGTGTTAAAGCTAGAAACTTGAGGGGAGGTTTGATGTAATTCATTACAAACTATAATTTGACCTCTGATTGCAATTTGAGAAATGACAACCCTAGTGTTCTCCTAGACTCCTAGTTACTAACATCCGCTTAAAACCCTCTACACTCTTTTTAACACCTCGACATTATCAGCTGCTCAACACACAGCTCCTCTTTCTTCACTCTCAAAAACCCAGAAACCCAAACAAATCCTTCTTCCCTCTATCACTGCTACACTGACCAAAGCTCAAAACCCAGCTACACAGTAAGCTTCTCTCTCTCTCTCTCTGTACATATATACTTGGCTATGTGTTAAGTTTAAGAAGTGTTAATGTATGTATATGTATTTGTTGTGGTGATGAAACAGTAAAAGCTAAAGCTGAAATGGTTTGATTTGTGAGTTATGTGAAATGGATTGAATTGAAAACATGAAAAGATTCAAACTTTATGTTTTAAGTAGAATCACTAAGGTTTGGAACTATGAAATGGCCCGGTTGGGTGTTTGAATTTTGGTAAAAGATTGAAACTTTATGTAGAATCAGTAAGGAAATGAAAACTATTTCTCAGTAGCCATGTGGTCTGTTGGGACTGTCAAGGATTCAATGTTTTTGCTTTTTCAGTGATTTTGTTGGTTTAGTTGTTTTGCGGCTTTTCATCTGATGATTGGTATTGATGTTGTCAATTGGAATTTTTCAGAGTTCCGGTTCCTTGTCTCAAGTTGGAGAATAGGGAAGGTAGAGATATTGTTTTACACTTTTACTTGTTTCGGGTTTATTGAATGCGATAACTTTTTATGAGAATATGGAACTTGCTCTCTTGTATGGATTATAGAGAAGAGCTGAGATAGTTGGATTACCAATTTACTTGCGACAGGTGTTTCTGTCTAGCTTTACTTTGTTTGTTCAATTGGAAGGATATTAATGGCGCATACCATTGCCCAACAAAACAGTACGGTTAATTTTCGATGTCTACATGCATGTGCAGAAGAAGTTAGCCCCTCTTCTGGCATTGGCAATTTACCAATATCAAGGGTTTTAAGCAAGTATAGTTGTGAATCTCAGTGTTGTTTACGATGGGGAGGAGGTGTTGGTTCCAAAAGTGATGTTTATTGTTTACAGAATAGGGGTTTTCAGAGAAGTGTTTTTATTGATAGAGTCCATGAAGTGGAACTGGATGAATGGAGCGTTGATACTGATAAGTTGGGTATTGAGAAGAAATCTGGGGAAGAAATGTATGAGAAGAGGCCTCATAGGTCTTCACCATTGGATTTAGATGGACGGTTTGTTGGAAATAGCGAGGCCAAAAATAATGATGCTCTTCGGAATCTCTGCAGCCATGGAAAGTTAGTTAATGCATCAAGACTGATTGATATCATGGCACGTCGAAACCAAATTCTGGACTTCCCTTCTTGCAGAAACCTAATCCGAGGGCTTGTGAAAATAGATCGAATAGATAAAGCTGCAAAGATTCTAAAGATCATGGTCATGTCTGGTGGGGTACCAGATATTATCACATATAACATGGTGGTGGGTGGTTTCTGTAAGAAAGGACAGTTACGATCTGCAATTGATCTTGTTGAAGACATGAGCCTTAGCGGTTGTCCTCCAGATGTGATTACTTACAACACAATAATCTGCTGCATGTTTGCTACTCGAAATTTTGAGCAGGCTATTGCATTTTGGAAGGAGGAACTGAGAAAGGGGTGCCCTCCTTATATAGTTACCTACACTGTTCTCATTGAGCTAATCTGCAGACACTGTGGAATAATGCGGGCTGTGGAGGTTTTGGATGATATGGTAGTAGAGGGATGTTATCCTGATATTGTTATCTACAACTCTCTGGTTAATTTTACTTGTAGACGGAATAAACTTGAAGATACTGCTCTGGTTATCCATAATCTTCTCTCTCTTGGTTTTGATCCTAATGTTGTTACGTACAACACTATTCTCCATTCTCTTTGTGGCCGTGGGTGTTGGGATGAAGCAGATGAAATCTTCACAATCATGACTGAGACTTCTGTATCCCCTACAGTTGTGACTTACAATATATTGATCAACGGTTTGTGCAAATTTGGGATGTTAGAGCGTGCAATCAACTTCTTTACTCAAATGATTTCGCAAAATTGTTCGCCGGATATCATAACATATAACACACTGCTGGGAGCTCTTTGTAGGGAGGGAATGATTGATCAGGCTATCCAGTTGCTTGAACTATTAAGTGGTACCAGTTGTACACCTGGTCTGATCACTTACAATACTGTTATTGATGGATTGGCTAAGTTGGGGTCTATGGAGAAAGCCATGGGATTGTATGGTCAAATGGTAGAAATTGGTATCATTCCTGATGAAATTACCCATCGTTCTTTGGTTGGTGGGTTTTGCCGGGAAAATCTAGTTGAGGAAGCTGCTGTTATACTGAAGGAGATGCACAAACAAGGTCATCAGGTCCGAACTAGCTCTTTCAAGTATGTGATCCATGGATTATGTAGAAACAATAAAGTGGATGTTGCAATACAAGTTCTAGAAATGATGATATCAGATCAGTGCATGCCAGATGAGGCAATTTATTCAACTATACTTCAAGGTGTAACTGCTGCTGGTATGACAAAAGAGGCTGGTCAGTTGCGTCAAAAGCTGATTGAATGGAAAGTTGTACAAGAAGAGACCATGTAAAACTAGACCATGCAAAATTTTGACCTACTCTGGGAGCAGTTTTAGACATGCAATATCCCAAGGTTGTTTTCTTGTAATGTTATTGTGAGATGTCATCTCTGCTTGATAATTTCTTTATCGTCTTTCCATTATCGTGATTATTATGTGTTGTTAATCCAAATGATCTTAGTAGTAGGCTACTAGCAGTTAGTATACTGATATGAATTCTACTTCCGCACCTCTGATTGTTTGATCATATCTTTGTTCATTCACTGTTTTAGTTGGTAGCAATTGCACAGTAGTTGACAGTACCAGTTTATTGAATTTCTAAAAAAAAAAAAAAGACAGTACCAGTTTATTGTAACTTTCGGTTCTAAGAATATATGATAGTAATGATGGTCTTGTGTATTTCTCGTGCAGATATAGGTCAGTTATTTGCATCAGGAACTGTAATGCTTTGGTGTTGTCATAATGTTCAGTGATTGTTCCTGAAAATCTCACTGTTCTTTCGGTCTTGTAACTGAAATTTGTCAAGTGAAAATGGTACCATGAAAAGTAAAAGGAGAGAACAAGTTCGTGTCGATGTTGAGAAAGGATATGCAAATGTTCATATCAGTCAATACAATCTCTCTGGGTATTGCCAAACCCCTACAAGGCAATTTACTCATAATTTACAGCCACCAAATTCTTCTCGAGTGGGATATGTGAGTTGTGGTTCATCACTGAAACTCAGCAGGAAGGTTTGAAATGCATTGAAGCTTTGTCAACAAACTCTAGTTCTCAATCTCAGAGAGTAAGCTCTTTGTACACATCAAGCATGGGAAAGGTCCTGCTCAAGCGTTTGAATGAATCTTCACATATAGCCCTTAAACTATAGACTGATTTTGCGAGCTCCATAGCTTCAGCTCGCCATCCTGCAAATCCAATTCCTTCAATCAGCAAAATGTAAGTGGTTTCGTTAGGCCGGCAACCCTTTTCAACCATTGCTGTGAAAACTTCAATGGCATCGACAATCCTCCGAGCCTTGCTCAACCCAAGAAGAACTATATTGTAAGTGATAACTGTAGGCTGAAAACCACCAGCTTCCATATCTACCAACAACCCAATGGCCTCATTTACCATCCCATCTCTGCACAAACACGATATAAGCGAATTGTATGTAATCTCATCAGGCTCAATTCCTTTGCTTACCATGTCTGATACCATTCCCAAAGCTCTTACACTATCTCCACAGTTCCACAAGGCACTGAACATTGTATTGTAAGAACTCACATTTGGAGGACAACCAACTTCACCCAAGTTCTCGAAGATTTCCAAAGCCTGATCAGCGCTCCCATTCTTGCACAAAGCTGCCACGACTGTATTGTAGTTCACAATATCTGGCAAGCAACCATCAGATATCATACAATCCAGAAGCTCTATTGCTAGATCCAGCCTCCCTTCCTTGCAGAAACAAGATATCAATGGATCGTAACTATATGCATCCGGAGTTAACCCCTTTTCCTTCATGATCTTCAACACATTCATTCCATCCTCAACTTTCCCATCTCGGCACAACGTGCTAATCAAGATGCTGTAAGTCACCACATTAGGCTCACAACCTCTTGCACACATATTGGCCACCAGATTCTCTCCTTCCTCCCATTTCCCACCGTTCAAAAGTGCACGCAACAAAATGTTGTATGAGATCACATTGGGCGCACAGCCCTTGGCATCGAAGCACTTGACAAAATCGAAAGCTCTATCCAGCATTCCTTCCCTGCACATTCCCCTAACAATGGCATTATAAGTATACATATCGGGTTTAAGCCCTCTTGACAACATCTCGTCCAAAAGCTTCATAGCTTCATTAATCCCACCATCAAGTATAATAGCTTCTATCAATATTGTATATGTAATCACAGTAGGCTTGCAATTGTCTCTCACTAAACGATCCATAACCTGCAAAGCTAAACCAAGCTTCCCTCTACTACAAAGACTCCCAATCATTATATTATATGTAACAACATCAGGCTTGAACCCCTGACTCTTCATTCTATCAAGAACTTTGTTAGCTGACTCGATCCTATTGGCCTTACAGAACCCACTGATCAAAGCATTGTATGCAAACAAATCAGGCTCCCCATATTGTTCCAAGATTTGCATAACCCGAATAGCCTTTTCGATGTTTCTCGAGTTGAAGAACCCTTTGATGAGCTTGGTGCAGAGAATCACATCAGGCTTGTAGCCCTTGCTGACCATCAGCTCAAGAAAGTAGATTGCTTCATTGTACTGCCCTGCTTTGCAAGACCTGTTGAGGACTTTCATCAAGTGGGTGTCTTTGAAGTCATAGTTTTGCAACTGTGTTGATTTTGGATCAGCAGAAACTGACACCCTTGTTGGGTTTCTGGAGCTGTTTCTGCCATTTGAGATTGAAGAAGCAGAAGAAGCTCTGCAACTCAAAGCAGTGGGGTGGTGGGAATGGGAAGTGGGTTTGAGTTGGGAGGTAGTGTGGAAGCTATGAGGCAATAACTCGGTGGAAACAATTGCCATTGATGAATGGCAATTGTTCTGCAAGATTGCATGGAGAAAGATGACCAAACTGTGGAAGTTGGTAGTTGAAAGTATTGGGTTGGTGTTTTTGTCACCCCATAAAATCTCCAAGTGAAGAAGACTAAAGTTGGATTTCAGGACATGTATTCAGGATAGGATAAGGTAGGGTTTCGGGTCGGACTACTTGAAGAAACCAATGAACCGACAAAATATAAAGACAAGAATCACAAGATGATGTAAAGAAAGTGGCTCAAAAAAGAGGACATTTCCCATGCAACTTTGCTCATGTAATTTCACAAATATAACACTTCTTTCAGTCTTGCTTAAATCAGTAAAAATAGATCTATAGACTTTTGCTAGGTGTACTTAGATTTCATCAATCACATATAATACATCAAACTTTGGTCACTGTATACATATTGCTTGAATGCTAGATATGAATCCAGTAATCATGTTACATCTCTATTGCAGTTTGTAATTGCACACCAATAAAAGAACATCATAGTTACTGTGGTCAACTCGTTGTTGCAGGGTGGTGCGGGTCTACCTCTGTTGCATAATGGTCGGACGTTTCGAGGTAGACCAGTACTGAATCCCAAGTTGATGATCTTCCAGGGCATGCGTTGTTCAGCAGGGTTTTCAGGTTTTTGATTTTTAGCTTCTCCCGTAATTCAATGCCACCAGAATCAGGGATTTGCTGATGATGCAGGAAGAAGAGTAACATATGTATTTGGACAATTTGATCAAAGAGAATTGGTTCGAAGTTAATAGATATCGCAGAATTACTACCTTAATTAACCATAACATGTAAGTAGCAGAATGTGTAGCCTGTGCTTGGTAATCATCAAAACTATCATCTGGAATGATGGAGCAGGACTGCAGGAGATGATCCATAAAGATACTGAAGTCATTATTCATGCTGATTTTGTGCTTCCAATCCCCAGGCAGATCAGTATGACCAGTTAAAAAATGCTTTATCCAAAATAAGGATAGGAAGCGCCGATGAAGCCATAAGGCCTAGAAAACCAGTAGAGCCCGTTACTAGAGTTCAACTTACAGCAAATGAAACAAGAACTCGGTTTAAAAAGGGCATTCACCTCTCTTCCTATGTAGCGCTTTATCAACATTTCATCCCAATCCAGCTCCTCCTGTCATGACCCACATTGTAAGGCAAGGAACATAAGAGTAATTTCGGACATAAGACATAGACTGGTAGAACTTTTCTGCTTTATTTTAGACCAAGAGTTTCATCGTATTGTGTTTTTTGCTGAGTAATGCTGAAAACGTAATCTCCTATCTTTCGCAGAGAAAGAAGGTGAAAAGGGTTAAATATAGAACACCCGAAGATGCCCCTGTTTAGCTAGAGCTAAAAATGTTGAATTTAAGATAGAATATAAAGAGATGATAGGATATTGCATGGGAAGTACAGCAAATCTGAAGTTCTCACAAAAATCAGTATGAACCATTTAATAGTTGTATAATTTCTTTTTAAGGTAATGACAAGTTAAAGGTCCAATGGTGTCACTAGTACTTGGTCGCAATAAGAACGGATGCATACTGGCTTGAACACTTGTCAGGTATATAAAAATTGCTTGCATGCAGAATGTGACAATGTCATAAAGTATTATTGCAAATGGAAGAAGATCTATACCTTCCACAGTTGATTTATTGTAACATTATAACTAGAAGATACACTTTCTTGTTTACAGCATCTGTCCTCTAAAATCCTAAGCATTAGCTGCTGCAAAATCATAGAAAGAATGATTATGAGGGAATAAGAAAAACACTTGAGCCATGGTTACCCTTTATATTTGGATAATTGCCATGGTGTGAGGAAATCTTGATATAATATTTAAACAAAAACAAACACCCACCCTGCGATAGTGGAAGCAACTATGGTCAGCAACGTGCAAGCCAGCCCACTTTTTAGATCTCTGTAATTCATGTAGAAACTACAAGAAATTCACCAAGGACCATAATAAATACAGGAAGGTAACTTGAGAACGCCCCATCGAATGCAAGAGGATTAAGAAAATATGCCTAACCTGCTCTGTTGTCATGTAAGACACCAACCAGCAACGATGATACCATGCACGGTAATTCATTTTTGACCTCTGTAAAAGATTTTGAGTCATAACAAAGAAATCCACAACAAGGAAACTTGTCATCTAAACAGCTAATGATATCATGGCATGCGTAGAGTGCCATATGAAACTTTTAATGCTATAATTTTCAAGAGACTCAAACTTCTATTATCGGATTTAACATATATTTCCATAATGCATTGTAAAGGAACCTCATTGAAACTTTTAACAGAGAACATCAAATTCAGAAGCACTGAGCATCATGAAGAAGTGAATCACATTTATTATTAGGTAGTAGCTACAGTACATGGTGTGAAATCTGTTGTTTTCTCTAGACAAGAAACAAAGAAAATGGCAAACAAACAACATCTGTGGAGACAAATTTTGACTTCAAAGTTTAATAAACCTTTGCAAATTAAAAGTACGCAATTGCTCAATTGGATATAAACCTCGGCTATTTTCTCCACCAGCTCAAACTCTTTGGTGACAATCTCTTGCAAAGTTGAAAACTTTCCAGCAATTAACTTGATGACCCATCGCCTGCCAATGATTAATATGCTCATAAATTTGACCTTAGCACATTCCCATGGAAGAAAAAAAAGTAATGTATAACCATAATAAGGGACTTGCTTAACACCAAATCTGAACACTCTTAAGTTATAAATTATAACTATCATACTGGTAAACACGTGTGTTGATGTGTATGAATAAAGTAATGCAGCTAGTTGAGAACAAAAGATCTGCCCTACATGTCTTCTTCAAGTCAATAAGGTGATTGCAGTGGCGGTTGCCATAATGCATAACCACCCATACTGGTGAATCTTTTGATCGCATATAAAATAGACGTTGTCAAACATATTACCTGTGGCACCACGCATGCTCAGATTTAGGTGCATATGAAAGAACAAGCGCTGAGAATAGAAGTTCATCCAATAACATTGAGAGCTCTTGCTTCTTCAACAACACCATCTTCCTGTGTCACATGTACAATAATCACTCTCTTGCCAACAGTGATAACATAATCTGAAATGAAGTACAAACAGAGAAAAAAGACTGGAGACCAATTATGTAAAGGGGGAAGTACCTGAAATTCCAAGCAGTGCCATAATCAGAACTCACTAACAAAACAGCCCTGCTTTGCTTCATGACTTCACCTTCAATACTGTCATCCAAAGATACAGAACTCTCAACCCCGGACACATCAAATGCACTATAAAGTCCCTCATATTGTTGAATTGCTGCCATCATCGCGCGCTTAGCTTCCTTATACAATGGAATAAGAACATCCGTCGAGATTCCCAACTTATGCTCCCTATTCCAAAACACCGCAGTCCCATCTTTCAAGCACACCACATTACTAACACTACCAGATGATGAGGGCGCCTCTTCAGTCAAGTTGACAAACTGGGATGGATGAACAAATCCAACCTCATCACTGGGTTCAAGTGCAAAACAAACAAAACCATAAGCCACTTCATAACAACCAAACACACCAAAAGCATCAATCACAAAACCCTAAACTCTACACAAATCATAATGCACCCGACTGAGCTAAACCAACGAGGCACAATTGGTATAGAAGTAACATAACCCATTATAGCCCACAGTAATCAAGTACAGAATGAGCGCAAAGATTGAAACTTTTTCACTATATCAACCCGAATCAATAAACCCTAATCTAAAAAGCCCTTCTGGGTAGTATTGGAGATTTAGATAGTATGTGAGGAAACATAGAAGCACAAAGCTACAAACTTTGATTATATTTTTTATGTACTAAAAGGTTGGGTCACTTACATTGCAGAATCGGACTCCAAAATTTTCTCAAATCGCCTGAGAAGGTCGCCGGCGTTGGCTTCTCCGATCATTTTGGCCGGATAATCGCCGGAGAAAGTTTTATGCTTCAAGCATAAGAGCAGTCATTCACAGAATGTGAAGCGATGCCTTAATATACTATCTCATCAGGGAAAAAATGGTAATTTGGAGTGAGCCAGCTCGAGTGTTGAAGACTTTCCATTTGTTCGTTAAAGATAGGTTGCAATGAGAACACTATTAGCCTCACAAATTTGACAATAACGAACACAACGACTATACGTTTTGCTTTTCTTTGGTTTAAACCTAACACTGTTCTCTCATGCCTAGTGTTTGAGTCGTATCTCCTATCAATATTTGTGGTTAACAGGTTTGAGGGATTCTTGAGTTAGGTTATTGTGGTGATAATTCGTGCTCGTGTTTGTTAAAACATTTTTCTGGACAAAGAGATGACTAGCTGAATTTATCTGAATTTTTACTAGCTGGGTGTGTTAAAAACTCATCAAAATAAACGAGATGACTTGTTACCTTCATTTCAAGGTAGACATCAATCTTGCCTCTAAACAATAAGTGTAAGACGCATACATGTATACTCATGTATGAATTTTTTACATGAGATTTACAAATCGCACGATCCAACGTAAGGTAGCTGATATAGTAGAGTCAGAGTTTAACATTAGTAATATAACGGAAATCAAACTTAAATCGTGATTTTATCACAAACACAAACATATATAAGATTTACGAATCACGCATTAAGAATTTAAACATGAATCGTGTCTCAATCACAAGCACGTTTGTACATACTGAAACCAACCTCACGTTTCTATGTAATTCTCTTTTGGATTCTCTTTTTCAATTTTCATGATTTCAAAAAAAAGAAAAACAAAAAAAAATTGAGCTGAAATACAAACCTTCTCTTTCTCTTCTCTGTCTATTCTTTCTTCTTGAGCTAAAAGTGCATCGATCGCTGAAGAGAATCTCTCTCTCTCTCTCTCTCTCTCATTTTCTCTCTCTTCAATCCCCCGAAGATCGGGTTTCGTCTTCCACTTCGAATCTCCGCATTGAAATCTCTGCACAGTTTTTTCTATCAGAAGAAGAAAAACCGCAAGCGAAGCTCGAATTGTGAATCTAGGGTTCGGAATTTGATCTGTTGTATGTGTTTTTCCGATGAGTATGGAAATCGTTGCCGGAGATGTTGCGGCGTTCGACGCCGAGCTGTTGCAGCTCAATGAGGTGTCGCCGCTCGCCCTCAAGGCGAATCCGAGCTTCGTCGAGTCGCTCTTCGAGCAGTGGCTTTCTCTACCAGAGACTAATCGCCTGGTACTAGCTTTGAAAGCAATTTTCAAATTCGCAATGTATTGGATTGGATTATGCATCTGAATTTCGGTAGCTTAGTTTGTTTTCAATTCGAATAATGCAATTTGTGTTTGAAATGCATGTAATTTGAATGGTAATGGTGTTGAATTTTTGGTAGTGTAGAGTAGTTTGGCTAGGGATGATGTTGGATTGGTTCTGAAACTGTGTGTTATATGAAAAAGGAAAGCAGAATTGAGCTAATTAGAGCACATTGTTGTTGCGGAAAGAAACTATGGAATTTAGTTAGTGATGTTGTTAGTTTATTGTGAATGCTGCGAAATCGGTGTTCTTGAGCTCTAATTAGGCCTAGCAATCAGATAGACATGCTACAGAATTTTGTGGTTGCGGAGAGAAAAGATGGAATTTGTTTGTGAGAATGTTGTTAGTTTAATATGAGTGCTAGGAAAATGGTGTTCTTGAGTTGTAATTAGGCCTGGGAAATGCTACTCCTGTCTAGGCGATCGGAATATTTTTTTATTTTGTTATAATAGGATAGACATTCTACAGCATTTTGTGCTATTTCATTTTGTTTCTTGCTTTTTATGCTTATTGATTTCGATGTTTTGTGACTGTATGGGTGCAGGTGACACAGTTGCTCAATGAAGCAAAGGCAGGTGCACCGTTGAATGTCCATGGAAGCTCTTCTAGTCCGCATTCCTCTGCCAACAATGCTTTGCCGTCCATGTTTCCAGCTGGCAGTGCACCTCCACTGTCACCAAGAAGTTCAACTGGCTCCCCTCGCGTAATGAAACAGAGGGTTGGTCCTTCTCATTTAGGGTCTCCCCTGAAAGTAGTTAGTGAGCCGGTTAAAGAGTTGATACCTCAGGTATGACGGGTCTTGAAACTTTCTGGAATGTGATGGCTGTTTTTTGCAATTTATTTTTAAGTGTTGTGGACTTCATTTGAGCTTTACCTGATTAAAAGTTTTTGTAGGAAATTACTTTTGACATGGTTCTTGTACCACTTGCAGTTTTATTTTCTAAATGGTCGTCCACCTCCAAGTGAAATAAAAGAACAATGTTTACTGAGAATCGATCAGTTTTTCTATGGCCATGCAGATGGGCTCCAGATGAATGGTGAGATATACTTATGATATGCTTTCTGTAGGATATACTAGAACTGAGATTTAACTGATTCTCTGGTATATATTGATATGCTTTCTGTAGGATATACTATAACTGAGATTTAACTGATTCTCTGGTATATACACTAGAACTGAGATTTGACTGACTCTCTGGTATATCAGACTTCAAGTCAGTTGTTAAGGACATCTGCAAGCTCCCTTCATTCTTCTCTACATCATTATTCAGAAAGATTGATATTAATAGCACTGGATTTGTAACAAGGTATCATTCACTTTTCCTCACTTGCAAGTGAACAAGCCCCCATCACAATATATGTTTTTACTGTGGTTTATCATCTGGCCATAACCATTTTCTGAGTTTCTCTATTGATTGCTACTTTGATTGCTCTGTTTCAATAGACTACCTTTGCAACCTGGGAAAGGCTTGAGAGGTCTCAAGTCTTGACACAACAAACCACATTTTTCTTTTTTATCTCAAGTGTATAGACAGTCTCCTCAGTGAAGTTGATCGGGGAGAAACGACTCAAGTAGCTGTATCCATGTTGTTGTAACATTATATAAAGCTAGTATTTTGTCTGAGAACATTTTGGTGTCATTTAGTTCTTTTACATCTTAACTAATAGGATTAGCTCGGGTAATGAAATGTGTGACTGTGGGCCATTCTCTAGTCATCTATTTTCTTTCATTGGTTATTTGTAAAAGAGAGAGTGCATCATTTATTTATTTTCAATTTTCGCAATTCACTCTTTGATGAGGACAATATCTTACCCCAGGTTTTAAAGTGGGACCATAACTACGTTAGGTTTTTCTTGGTGTTAAAGTTTGGGTATTGTATCCTTTGCAAATCTTTCTCTTACTTTGAAATAATTTGCTTTTCAGGGACTTATTTGTTGATTATTGGGTCAATGGCAACATGTTGACTATGGATGTAGCTACTCAAATATATTCCATTTTAAAGCAACCAGATCTCAAGTACCTAACTCAGGTATTGTCTTTGTTTTATATTTCTTCCTTTAATCAGATCTGTGTGCAGCCTGCAACCTATATTCATATGATGTATATTGGTGTTGACGTTGCACAAACTAGTGTCTAATTTGCACTCTTTTTTTATAACAGGATGACTTTAAACCCATACTTCGAGAACTTTTGGCAACTCATCCAGGACTGGAGTTCTTACAGAGCACACCTGAGTTTCAGGAAAGATATGGTTTGTTCTCAACCAATTAATTTAACTGTTAATTCATGGCATCATATCAGTTTAAAAGGATCTACAGTCTTTCTCTCTGTCTTTCATACACATGTTTACTATGGTCATTGATAATATTTCTTCAGTATGATTCACACTTTAACTTGAGATATATTGCAATGGACCAGCTGAAACTGTAATATACAGAATCTTTTACTACATAAATAGATCTGGGAACGGCCATCTTACCCTCAGGGAGCTGAAACGTGGAAACTTAATTGATGCAATGCAACATGCAGATGAAGAAGAGGACATCAACAAAGTATTGAGGTAGAGATTTCAGATACAGACGTAATTTGTACTTTTTCTTGTGGTTATATATAACAATAATAATAATAATGTGATAACTCCTTTTTCTTTCTTGTATGAACTGTTACAGGTACTTCTCTTATGAGCATTTTTATGTCATATACTGCAAGTTTTGGGAGCTGGATACAGATCATGACTTCTTGATTGATAAAGAAAACCTGATCAGATATGGTAACCATGCACTTACCTATCGGATAGTCGATAGAATATTTTCTCAGGTTTGTGAAGAATTTCTCTTTGACTAAATTTTTTTTTTTATCAGTCTAGGTTATTTATTTATGATTTTATTCCTCAGGTGGCAAGGAAGTTCACTAGTAAGGTTGAGGGGAAAATGGGGTATCAAGATTTTGTCTACTTCATTCTGTCAGAGGAGGACAAATATTCTGAGCCTAGTCCTGAGTTCTGGTAAACTTGTACCTCTTTATCTCTGGTCATTAGTTTGTTTGCTTCACTAGACCTTTGTACTTGACTCTGATTCATGGGTGATGCCTCAAAATACATCTGAGTGCAACATGGGTGTTCTGTAATCATTGTGTTCATCTATTCTTTTGAAATTCACTTGTCTTTTTATCTGTGGAGTTAATGTTATGGGTAGTGTAGTAACTGAGTCTCTGACACTACTTATTTTCTTAGGTTCAAGTGCATAGACTTGGATGGAAACGGAATTTTGACACAGAATGAATTGCAATTCTTTTATGAAGAGCAATTACATAGAATGGAGTGCATGGCTCAAGAACCTGTTCTCTTTGAAGATATATTGTGCCAGATCATTGACATGATTTACCCAGAGGTTTGACTTTTCAACTGTTCTGCTTTTATACAAAATGGTCTCTTCCTTCTGTATTTTTCTTAGTTGGTGATTGTGTCGCCACATGCTGCCACACAACATCAAAAGAACAAGAGTCCGCTAAGGTTTTTTTTTTGTTTCATGAAAGTTGTGTAGAGAGTTTCTGCTTCATGAAAGCAGCACAAGAAATGAACTTCTGGGCAGTCTATCCAACTTTTTCTTGACACACTAGTTATGATACGGTTTTTGGGTGGTTGACTTGCAGTTTGTTCTTGCAGAATGAGAGCTATATCACACTTCGTGACCTGAAAGGTTGTAAGCTTTCAGGAAGTGTTTTAAATATTCTTTTCAACCTAAACAAGTTCATGGCCTTCGAAACTCGTGATCCATTTCTCATTCGTCAGGTATGTAAAGCTAGTGAAGCATTTTATGGTATGAAATTTCTAGATCACTATTTGGCATTACAAAAGTGGATTGCATTGATATTACTCTTGACAGCTTTGCTGGTATCAATGTATACAGGAACGTGAGAATCCAACCTTGACAGAGTGGGATCGGTTTGCACATAGAGAATATATCAGGCTCTCAATGGAAGAAGATGTTGAAGATGCTTCCAATGGAAGTGCAGACGTTTGGGATGAATCACTTGAGGCTCCCTTTTAAGTTATCACTTGTTTTAGGTTTCATTTTTACAGAAGTTAGATGTTTTCTTTTGTAAAATTGGTTAGTGGAGTTGGACTTTCTTCATGAAACAATGAATTGAACTTCACTTCAAGACTTTCATTCACTCTATTTGCCAGATAGCTCTGATATAGGTTAAACTATGATAAAGTACTTTACATGTAGTTTAAACGATGATTGATATGTAGGATGAGTCTGACTGTCTGAGTGCGAAGTAGTTTAAGATATCCTATTTAGAAAGTAACATAGATCGTTTTTGAATTGAATACAAACATTATAAAAAGTAAAAAGTCGATACCAAAATCGACTTCAGCATGAATTATCTTGCTGTTACCTTGAGGATACCAGCCCAATCAATGATGGTAGCGAATGTGATCGATGTAATTCTATGGACATCTTCGAGTGAGGGAGAGTAAGCTCGTTATTTGTGATGATCTCCAGTTGGTCTCTGAGTAATGTTTGTAGAACGTTAATCGGAAAGAACAATCAGAAACATGTCTCTTGGGTATATCTGCTAGCCTGAAGCCTTGAAGAACGTACTAGTCTGAGACTAGATGGCACTAGCTAGATAGACCTGAATCTAAAAAATAAAAAAAATATACAAAGCTGACTGGGGCACGGGACAGACGTGCCTGCATTGGCTGCAAGGATAATGGGTTTGTGAGGCCGAATTTACTACAACCATGCAACTTCTTTATTAAGCTTATTTGGTTATTAAGGGTTGAAAACTTGAAATATATAATAATGTTTGTTGTTAATGGTAATCTGTATGTAAAATAAGTTGGTAGATAGAGTTAGTGTTAATGAGTTTTTCATGAGGAAAATTGGACTACAATTATACAAGTGCCTTGTTTTGCCTGTTGGTTTGTGTATAGCAACATGGTGTTTAAACTTAAGGAACGTGACCATTTCATCTAAAACAGGGAAAGTAATTCATGGACTACAATTATACAAATCTTCTGAGCCTGGTCTTGATCGAGTTCTGGTAAACTTGTACCTCTTTACCCGGTGCGAAGAAAAAGTTATACCCCTTGTATCAAAATTTTTATTTAATTTTTTTTTTTTAAACTTTCAAACCCATTAATTATCTAAAAAATTCTACCAAATCCTTAATCAAGGTACAGGGTTTGGTTGTTATGCATATGTGTATAACATACATTAAACTGTGAACTGTACGATCGTTTAACAATTTAAAATTTAAGACAATCGGATGATTCACGGCTTAATGTATGTTATATACACGTATATATAGTAAGAAAGTCCGTACAACCCAGCATTTTATTAATAAAAACCAAATATAATCCTAACCAAATCTGCACTAACAGCTTAATCTGGACTTTGCAATACAATCATGACCACAATTTCGAGAACCAAAAATCAGTACCCAACTCACCATGCTACTAATCGATTAACACATTTTCTCAAATTGATCTCTGCACCCAAGAGATGAACACGGCAGCAAATCCGATCTTTCCCTTGCATCGCATTCATCATCATTCAAACGCCATTTCTGCCAAGCCCAGATAGCTGCTCTCTACCAATTAGACCCATCAACGGCTAGAGTCGCCTAAAAACCCAGAAGACCACCGGGATTCCTTGATGTCGATCTCCTCCTAGGTCTAATGCATGTGTGAAACTGCGAATTGAGGGTATATGGAGGTTAATGACGAAGAGAGGATTCGACAAAGACTAGTCAGGTTGCCTAAGGACGCCAGACGACGGAGATTGGCGGAAGAGGGCTTTGGAGCTAAAAGAGAGCTTGGTCGGCGATCAGGGAAGGGGTCTAATCAACACCTTTAGTTATATATCCAAAATTGAGATAAGAAATGCAGGCCTCAATTAACTGATGACGATGGTAATCAAAATAGTGTGAAATCCTCTCGTGCCCTTTTTGGTTCTGGCCTAGTGCGGGCGCACTGCGCAAGGGCCGGCCCTGGTCATTAGTTTGTTTGCTTCACTAGACCTTTGCACTTAACTATGATTCATGCATGGGTGATGCTCAAAATATACAGGATTAATTATAAAATGCCACCTGAAATATGATGCTATTTTATTTTCATATCTAACTATTAAAAATTTATATTTTTATACCCGAAGTTTCATTCCGTTAACATTTTGATACTCTGACTGTTAACACCGTTAAATTTTAAGGGTATTTTCGTCATTTAAATAAATATATCATTTTTTACATTTACTTTAACAAAATAATTTATTTTTTGAGGTTATCAAATACAAATAAAACAATTTACTTTAGTAAAAATATTCAAAAAAAAACTCCAAAATTAAAAATTTATTTTTGCAACAATAGTGATAAAGGTAATTAGTAAAATTCTTATATGTATATATATTTTTGGAGTTGCAGAAACCATTAACTGAACAGTTATCCACTCAAATCAAGAACAACCCAACCTTTAATGTTTTTCCTCATTGTTTTGCTATGTAGTTTTACTAAAGTTTGTAAGTTATCACTTGTTTTAGTGGTTTCATTTTTACAATGTTTTATTTGTAAAATTGTTTAGTGGAGTTACCTTCTTCATGAAAAAAATGTTTATTAGATATAATTGAACTTCACTTTATAACTTCCATTACTGTATGTGTATGATACCTATGATAGAGCACTCCACATGTAGTTTAAGCTATGATTGATATGTAGGATGAGTTTGAGTGCAAAATAGTTTAAGATATCATATTTATAAAATAACAGATAGTTTAAAACTTGACAGGGGAATTGAATATAAAAATAAGAAGCCTTTAAAATGATGACCTTTCAAATGAAGATTAGTTGATTGTTTAAGAGATTCAATCCATGAATATAAAAATAAAGAGCCTTTCAAATGATGACCTTTAAAATAAGGATTAGTTGATTATATTGTTTAAGAGATTCAATCCACTTTTCAATCACATTTAGGCATCACAACAGCTCAAATTAGTGATCGTTAAGATATTAGACTAGATCAAATTAATCAATAAATGAATCAAATTTGTCAAACATAATGACCGTTCAAGTTCATAATTAATAAGTCATCTTATGAATATCATAACGATTTCAATTTGGTTGATAATTCTACTCATATATACTTAAAAACTCTAAACCAAAATATGTCATTCTACGTCTTTGGGAAGACCCCTGGATTCCTGAACCATTTACCTTCAGACCCTTTTAAGTTTTGCCCAGGTAGTTATTGATTTTAATTGAAGTCAAATTGTATTTGGATATTTTATATAGTATTTGTTTGTCTTTGCAAGAATAGACTATGAATTCCAAATTCGCCCAGGTAGTTATTGATTTTAATTGAAGTCAAATTGTATTTGGATATTTTATATAGTATTTGTTTGTCTTTGCAAGAATAGACTATGAATTCCAAATTCATTAGCAATCTAGAAAAAGGGACTACTCCAGAGCATTACTGACTTTATTGGGAATCAGCACATCAAGCAAGCGCGCTCTAACATATGCAACACAAGACGTCGTGACCACAATAGAAAAGCATTAGCTGAATAACATGAAGCACAGCTGAGATAGTTACATACGTCTCACTTTCTTGTTGTATACTTTATCGCTCACCACTGGAAAACAGCACTTAGGCGACGAAATTAAAAAATTATGTCTCCTAATGGTACTTAAGCGACGTAATTTTCTACTTAGGAGATGGAATTTCATTCTGTCGCTTAAGTACTACTTAGGAGACGGAATATTTTAATTTAGACAACGACATTTTGAAAAATTTAAAAAAATATAGGATTACTTAAGAGACTGAAATGTTTACTTAGGAGACGAAATATTTAAAAAAATTATAAATCACTAAGACGAAAGAAATAAAACATTCGGTCGGCTAAGTTCTAAAAATTTCAGCGCCATTATTTCCGCGTAAAATTTTATGAAAATTCAAACCAAATTTTTTCAAAACATATAAACACAGCAGCTCATGTCTCTCATTTATCTTCTTCCTCTCCCAAAAACTCTCTCTCTCTCTCTCTCTCTCTCTCTCTCTAGACCAGCCTCAACCTCTCTTCTCTTCTTCGCGTTGATAACCCAACCTCCGCCTCCTGTCTCTCCCTCTTCTCCGCCTTGATCTACCGCCTCAACCCAGTCTCAGCCTCATGCCTCTCCCTCGTTTCCCTCGTTTCCCTCTCCCCTCCCCTTCACCCTCATATCTGGGTCCGATCTCCACCACCGCAGAGGCCGATGCCGCCTCCTTTCTCTCTACCAAGCCTTCCTGCCGAACCCAACTCGACCCACCATTGTCCCTCAGAATTTCAAATGGGTAAGAAATCAAGGTAAGCTCTTCAATTTTTCTTGTTTAACTTTGGTAACAGATTTATATGTTTTTGTTTAATTTGATTTTGATTTTAATTTTGGTTAGGATGTGATTGGTATGATGGTGGTGGCATGGTGGTTATTTGGTACGGTGGTGATGGTGGTATATTTGGGGCAGATTGATATGGTGGTGGTGGTGACGGCGGTGCCGACATATTTGGTACAATGGTGGTGGTGGTATATACATTTGGGGTAGATTAGTATGATGGTGGTGGTTATTTGGTACGGTGGTGGTGGTGGTATATTTGGGGCAGATTGGTATGGTGGTGGTGGAAGCGGCGATGGTGGCATATTTGGGGCAAATTAGTATGGTGGTGGTGGTGGGCGGCCGGAGTGAGTGGATAAATACCTGCGGTGATGTTTTTAATTTTTTTCTACCTATAGCGACGGAATTCAACAATTCCGTCACTTAATTGGATAATTTTTTATTATTATTATAAAATAAAATTCGTCATCTAAGTTCTTAGGAGACGAAAGTATTATGTCTCCTAAGAACCACTTAAGAGACGAAATTTTAGGTTCCGTAGCCTAAGTACCTACCTCACGGCTCTCACTCGATGGATCTTAGCCAATAGACATTCCGTCTCCTAAGTACTTAGGAGACGAAATCTGTCACTTGAGGAGACGAAATAATTTCATCTCCTAAGTGCTTTTTTCCAGTAGTGGCTCTCTCTGATTCGGCAAGTCATTCTTGATTTTCTTGTTGTATCTCAGGTGAGCTCCCTTACATCTTAAAGCAAGTTCCTTTTTCTTAGTACATTTCCGATTCTAGCTCATTTTCATGGTTCTGATGATGAACTCAGTACTGAATTTAGGCAAATCAACTGTTCGATTTTGTTACTTGAACCGATTTATTTGTGAAAATGTGGTAGATTTTGCTTCTGGTTCATCGATATAAGCTTGAGATCCTTGTTGTTGTGCATTTCCATTTATAACTTGTTTTATTTGTTCCGATAATGAAATCCATACTAAATTTAGATAGATCAAATCTTCGATTTTGTTATTTGAATCGATTTAGTAGTGAAAATGTAGTAGATTTTGCTTATGTTTAAGCTTTTGATCAAGATGGCCAATTTCGATTTTGATGCCGAAAACTCGAACTTTCTTGTGTTTTATGGATTGATTTACTGATTCTAGGCTATGGAATTGTTTGGTTTTGTCGAATTAGGAAACAAAATGGTCAATTTTATATCCATATTATGACCTCCAAAAGAGGGGTAAAATAGTTGGTAAGAAGAGAGACGGTTACCCTTCTCTTCACACTCAGATCCATCAAAGTTTTTGAGCTCTTTGCGAATTCTCGGCGATGCGTTCTTCATCACTCTTCCTCAATCACGACGACAATCACAATCAAAGCTAAAATCCTCATTCTCCAATTCTCTCTCATCCATGCTTATTTGAAGAAATTGAACCCATAGACATAAAGTATAGTCGAGACGAAGCTATCCATACCAATGAGAGACCTCGACTTGGCCGGAATTGGAAATTCGCCGGCGAACCTAGAAATTATGTTCTCCTTCGATTCTCTCTCGCCGGAGCTCCTCTTAGAAAACGAAGACCATAGAGAGGTCGGGGACGACAAGTCGGAGCTGTTGACACCGGTCTTACGCCGATAGATGGCCGGACACGGAGGAGCGATCGGAGGTCTCTGTCACTGCCGATGTCGGGTCTGGTCTCGAACTGATCCAATCTAATCTTTATATATTTTTGAATCAACGGCCGAGATTAAATAGTCTAAAGATCAACTGCCCAGATTCAACCGCCTTTGATTTTCTATTTTTAAATAATTTTTGGATAATACCACACTTTCAAAAATCATTAAAAATAGCTCCGATATCCGAAAACGTTTCCGTAAAATCTTACGAACTCGTAACGACGTCTAGGTTAATCTTATGGGCTCGAAAGACAAAATTTGATAAATCAAAAATTTAAATAATTTTCAAATGCCACAAAGGGAATAAAAAATAATATAAATCAAAATAAAAATAGCTTGAAATTAATTTTCTTTTTAAAAAATAGAAATTTGAAATTCCAAGTTGTTTCAAGAGCCATGGACGTACACCTAGGAGCTGCATGCTGCATGAGTAGGAATTATGATAACTAGCCTTGAAGCAATGCCAACAGAGATTCGGGATATATATCCTGCCCTTTCTGTTGTAGAACTTTACACTTCTATATACATCTCTAATTCCTCACATTCAATCGAACATAAAATTAACCAAACGGGCTAGCCTTACAAAACATTGATTAAAAGCAACATATATTGTCAAAAAGATCGATACCAAACTGGGCGATGCAATGAGTTACCAAATAAGGATGTAAGTTTTGAAAAAAAGAAAAAAAATACAAGAAAATAAAACAAATGGGAATAGCATCAATTGACATAGAAAAAACTACAACCAAATTCGATCACAAATGAAAAGTTGGTGTAATCCAAATTTGACAATGATCGACCACTCTAGTAAACTCATGACATGCTTGGATTAATGCTTTGAAACACTCTTCTTTTCCATGTTGTACACGCCGAAATCATTTAGCATATCGGTGACAAAGAAGCAATCGAAATCATGTTTGAAGTATATGTAGTTTTGCTTACATCCCGGAAAATTTGAAGCTGCCACGTATATTGATAGATTCTCTCCAATAAAAATAGCAACATCGTCCCCTAAGGTTTCCTTCTCAATCGATCCACAAGCACTTGTCGAAATCAAATTTGTAAACTTTGAACTCTGTTGTAGAACGCAAACTCATCCTAGTCAGATCTTTCTCATTACTCTCCACAAGATATTTCCTGATACAATACGCAATGCGACCGATACCACAATCCAAAGACTTTACAACCGAGTTGGATTCCGACTTGATATTGAACGTTAGAAGATTGCCTTGGCCACCAACATAAACTTTACCATCTTCGCGTTAGATAATATCTAAAACTCCATTCCCTTTTTTTTGTAGGTAGATAATTCCATGTTGTGTCTTTACCAGGTCTAATGAATGCAATTTGACATAAGTCCAAGTATATTAGAACAACAATGCACTCATCTGCGTTTAATATCGGATCCGCCGTAGTTATAGCTTTGACAACATGCATAATAGTCACAATATTTAACCCATCCCCTTCTGAGAACTTTTTCAGATAGCTCTGGAGGGTTTAGTTGGGGAAGACAAATGACTAGATTTCTCTTCCATCCCTGTATTTTGAGTTAGGGAATGGCTGTATTAATGTTACTGTAAAATCTTGTTCCGCAAGAACTAACCAGCCATATGCAGACCCACAAAATCGTTTGTTTGGAAGTCGAAATTGCAAATCAATGAACTTATTTTATATGACATTGTATATATAAACTCCAAGCATCTTCTTTGTCATTGAAAAAGAGGAGCATTGGAGGTTCAAGATGACTCATGTGCTGCCCCTGATTATGTTTTGCCACACCAAACCATGACATACAAACCGCACTGAATCGTAGATAATCGGATGACGATAATAATCTTTCCGAAATTGAACCTAGTAGGTCCTCAGGCAAATCTGCCCAATCTAACAAGGCAAAAGCATCCATTACGACCGTGATGAAATCATAAGTTTAATCTCACACTAAATTCTTGTGATTTTGTCCCCTACTAGGTAGGTACTTGTATGTTTGATTGATTTAAAGGAGACCATATTCAATGCATCTACGATTATGATTATCTTGAAGTAAACCTATTCAGTGACCGAACATCTTAGGGGGTCCGGACATAAAAGATAAAATGAGAGAGTATAGAGGATATAACTCTTATTGATGGTTTTATATATAATATATTATTTAGCATGTATTACATATCTTTAACATGTCCTATTAATTTTCTATAAGATAAAACAATTAAATATATAGACTAGATATCAATGATAATATTTATAAAATATTCTAATCCAAGCAACATTTATGCATTTCTTTCTATAAGTTGGGTATAGTTATTATCCATTAAGTGCTATTAGTTCTAATTTCATATGTTTAATTGTTGTCTCATTGATTAGGGGGTTCAAATGATTCAATTAACATAAAATTTGATCATTTGCACTAGTACATGTAGTAATTATAGGTAGATTAACAAATGCTGACAGGGGTCCGGACCCTTTCTAGCCCAAACATAGCTCTGCCTCTGAACCTATCCCAGTTACAATTAGGGTTGGAATATGAAACCCTTGTTCCTAATCACATAAAAACTAAGTACTACCAGGATCGCAATCACAAACAGCAAACTAAGAAAGCATGCAAGTAGCATATATATCTGGTAATATATCTAGGTTTAGGAGTACCTAGTGTTATTAGATGGTTTTCAGAATCCTATTAAAGTCATCTAAAACTTAAGTTTCGGATTTTATTTCATAAATAGACAAACACACATGCATATATTTAACACTTTAATACATTCATGCATACTTAAGTTATCCTAGATGAACTAGGACCATACCTTGATTGGACCTCCAATCTGCCTTGATTGCTATCTTCGATGATGACACCATTGTGAAAAACTTCTGAATTATCTGCACACACGAACAAGAGATGAATGCAGGTCTTCTGTGTTTCTTTATCAAGCAGTACTATGGCCTATGGGAATCGAATACCAAAACTCAACGTAAAAACGATAAAGAACACATGGTCTTAGCCTCCTTTATATAGTGATCACAAACCGAATTCAATCTCATAACCAAATCCTTATTGTACTCAATATTAACAACTGCATAGGCATAATCCTATCACAATACTAATTCGAATGCAATTCAGGTCAAATGCAATGAACCTCTATCTAATCTAACTGATATACAATTTGGATTACTTCTCTAAAACTGAGTTAAAGACTTAAGTTTTTTGTTATTCAATCCATGTTCAATATGAAACTGATCATAATGTTGACAGATGTGTTTAAGTCCAAATCAGTTCCAACAAGTGTATCTACCTAGGTCTGGTGATTGGTACAAAGGATGAAGCTTTGTCCTCCTCGAACACACAAAAGCTCAGAGTCTCATGGAGACGAAACAAGCAAGATGGAGCAGCAACACCATTTTATATATATAGCATGAGAATCTCAAGGCTCTAAGACAACCATTCCCATTCCTCCACATGACTAAAGATGCAGAACCCAATTGGATGATCGGAATCGGAGCAGGAGGAAGAAGATCGAAGAAGAAGAAGAAGAAATCGGTCCCCACAGGTGAATCACGTGAGAAAGAGTCCGATATATAAGTACTAGCCAGGCACGCACGAGTAGCAAACCAAAGAACCCTAGTTCATTATCCAAATGTGGTAAAAGACCAAACTCGCGCACTCTTCTCCACGGCTCCGTTGACTCGTACGGACCAGTCAACCCAGGGCGTATCGGACGGGTGACGATGCCCCACGTCTGGGTCTCTCCCCCCACGTTAGCAGCATTATTGGCGATCAAAGAGTAAATTCCCCTGAGACTGGGACACTGTTGCCGACACGCACCACCTGGTTTCCACGTGTGAACAGGAGGTTCCAGGGTGGGGGTGGGGACCACTGGGAGATGGCGCACGTGCCGACCTACCTGACACCATGGATTGCGGGATCTTTGATTCCCTGTTCGGCGAGCTCTAGATTATTGTTGTTTCCCGGCGGGGCCAAGCTTCTCTGGTTTTCCAGGTAGACAACAATGGTGGATATTTATAGCAACTCGAGTACGTCCTGAGTCTTGACCATGAACATGTTTGTTCTTGCGTAAGAATGACTGTGGTATGTATGAGAAACTGAGTGTAGCTACTAGCAAGTAGGATTCACTTTGTAGATCGATCGTGTAGCTACTATCAAGTAGGATTCACTTTGTAGCCCAGAGGATGAATAGCTCGCCCGTGCTACACACTACCAGAAAATGGGTCTTGGGCGACGAAACAAAAAAAACCGGGCGACGATTTTTTTTTTCGTCGCCTAAGAGGGAATTTAGGCGACGATTTTTTTTTTTCGTCGCCCAAGGGAAAAAAATCGTCGCCTAAAGTCCAACTTTAGACGACGAAAATAAAATCGTCGCCTAAGAATACATTTCGTCGGCTAAGAGAGAAACTAGGGCGACGAAACAATATTTCGTCGCCTAAGATATTTATTTCGTCGCCTAAGTTTTTTATCCTTAGGCGACGAAACTGAGATATTTCGTCGCCCAAGATTTTTCATTCTTAGGCGACGAAACTCAAATATTTCGTCGCCCAAGATTCTTCTATATATTGTGAGGCGGGATAGAAGAATGAGAACTTTGAAAATTTTAAACATAAATTTCTCTAGTTCTTCAAATCGTTCGGTGTTGTAGAAATTTGTCCATACATAGTTTGTGGAGCTACTCCCAGGTACGTACATATATATGCATATATATGCACATATATATATGTGCATATATATATATATTGATTTTCAGTTTTATTTGAGTTGAATTAATGATATATATATATATGCATAGAGTTTGTTCCAAGCTGAGTAAGGGGCCGTTTTGTCATAGATATGGTTCACAGGTTTGTTTAACTGGATCTCAAGATCACAAACTGACCACTCTTCTCGGTGAAGGGGTCGATAGGGGTTCGCCTCCGTGATCACAAACGAGTCCTGCCTGGTTCCTGTAGGGGGTTCGCCCTCCGTGACATTGACACTTGCCTTCTGAAACCACGGAATCCGCTCGAACTAGATATATATAATTAATAATTAGTATGTTGTATTACATTAATATATATATATATATATATAAAAGATATGTTCATTAAATATTGATATATATATATATGTTATTTTCAGGATATGGATAAGAGTTGGATTTCTCTTCCAAGATATCACAGAAAATATGCTGAAGGAGTTTGGGATTTTATGCAATATGCGCAGGGCAATGCTGACGGGAGTGACATGTTCTATTGCCCGTGCAAGATGTGTAAGTGTCGCAGTGATATGCATCGATTTCCGTTGGGGACAGTATGGGACCACCTGAAGAGTAACGGATTCTGGGAACGTTACACATGTTGGATATATCACGGTGAAACCTCATCACGCCCGCATGATCATGGACAGTTTGATGAGACGGGCAGTACATCCAACGATCCAACAACGACCTTCATCAACGACATGTTTCCTCATGACAGCGGTGTATGCCCTGAACGACAGCACATTCCTCAGGCGCCGATGCAGGCCGTCCCTAGAGGTGTCAACACTGCCGGTATAGCCAAGTACAACAGACTTATTGCCTTCCAACAGACCCCTCTGTGCCCAGGTCATGAGAAGACCGTTCTTCAGTGTGTGATGGAGGTGATGCATATCAAGGTTGACACAAAATCGACCGTGACGGCTGTTGATAGGTATCTACAGTACGCTGCTTCGCTCCTGCCCGACGGTCATCGTCATCCCACCACGCATCATAAGGTCCGTCGTATCTTGAGAGATCTCGGGCTTTCCTACATCAAGATCCATGCATTCAGATATGACTGCGTTCTATTCTGGGGTAAAGATGCAGACGGTAATGACCTTGATGGCCTTCATCGTTGTCCGGTATGTGGGACCGACAGGTATAAGCGGACTCCCGCAGGCAACAGGAAACCTGTTAAGGTACTTCGCTATTTCCCGTTGAGGGATAGGCTGGAGCGGTTGTATATGTCTTCAAAGACGGCCGAAGCTATGAGATGGCACGCTGTGAGGGAGGTGCATGACGAAGACCTCATGGTACACCCTGCTGACGGGGAGGCGTGGAAGCATATAGACAGGGAGTTTCCTCATTTTGCTTCAGAGGTGAGGAATGTGAGGCTCGGGCTGTCATCCGACGGGTTCAACCCTTTTGGGACCATGAGTCTTTCGTACAGTATATGGCCGGTCATTTTGGTGCCTTACAACCTTCCTCCATGGATGTGCATGAAGAAGGAATACAACATGTTGACCTTGTTGATTCCGGGGCCCGGTTATCCAGGTATCTACTTTCCCTTCATATTGTATATATTGCTGTTGGTTCAACACCTCTCCATTTATTGTTTTTGTTCTATATTGTTGGTCATATATAGTCGTTATCTGAATTTGTTGTGGTTGTTGTTGTTATCCAGGGAAGTGTCTCGATGTGTATATGAGACCGCTGATTGAAGAGTGTAAATTGCTTTGGGAGGTTGGTCATCCCACTTATGACTCCCACAAAAAGGAGATGTTCCAGATGCATGCCATGATTGTTGGTACCATCAGTGATTTTCCTGCACGTGGGATGTTGTCCGGCAACGTTGTTAGGGGATACAAGGCTTGTCCTGAGTGCCTTAGCTCACAGGGGTGCAGCAATCATTGCAACAAGATAGTCCGGATGGGTCACCGTGCTTACCTACCACATGATCACCCCTGGCGGATAGATACCGGGGCATTTGATGGGACCGAAGAGAGAGGTGTGGAGCCGCATAGATGGTCGGGGGAAGAGATTTTAGCAGTGCTGGATGAGTATGATTTTGGGCAGCTCAGCAATCATCCCGATATTGTGGCCAGAATACCTGAAAGACCAGACAGGTACAAATTCTGGACACATAAGAGCATATTTTGGGAACTCCCGTACTGGAGTACGCTGTTGATCAGGCACTACCTAGATGTGATGCACATAGAGAAGAATGTCTGCGACAGTGTGGTAGGTACAGTGCTCAACTTGGAGGGGAAGACGAAAGACGGTCCTAAGGCACGCGTTGATCTTAAGAAAATGGGAATCAGAAAACATCTTTGGCTGAAAGAGGGGAAGAAAAAGATGCCTTGGGCTCCTTACACCGTGAAGCCTGATCAGAAGACCCAGATCTTCAGGTGGATGAGTTGTGTGACGTATCCCTCAGGCGTTGCAGGAAATATAGCCCGGTGTGTGAACTTGCGGGAGAATAAGATATACGGCTTGAAGAGTCATGACTGTCATATTCTGCTACAACGTCTCTTCCTTGTTTTCATTCGACCGTTCCTTCACCGTCAGGTAAATTTGTGGTTAAAATTACGGTTAACCTGTCGTAAATGGATTTTATATTAAATTTGTGATGTGTGGTTGGCCAGGTTGTGGAGCCGTTAGTAGCGCTGTCAAGATTCTTCATGAAGTTATGCACAAGGGAAGTGAGAAAATCCGATCTCCGGGAAATGCAGGCAGACATCATATACATCATGTGTAAATTCGAGAGGATTTTTCCGCCAAATTTTTTCGATATAATGCCTCACCTGATGATCCATCTTCCCCAGCAATTGTTGCTTACCGGTCCAGTACACTTCACTTGGATGTATCCCATGGAAAGGTATGTTTTATTCACTTACATCTCCAGAATACATATATGTACGTACATGTTCAATAACCATAACGTATAGTTTGCAATCTTATATTTACAGGCAACTTGGTGAGTACAAAGATTATGTCACTAATAAATCCGCGCCTGAAGGATGTATAGCTGAAGCATATATTGCGCATGAATGCGTCACCTACATGAAGTTGTATTTAGGAGCGTCGTTGGGAGCTCCGCAAGCCATGGAGGAACATGCGCCGCGGTTCAATCTCTCTATAGTTTCCAGTGATGTCGAAGTTGGTAGAGCACGACTGTCCGCCGAGTATGCATTGTCGGATGAAGAGATAGCCATAGCGCACTGGTGGGTACTAATCAATTGTGAAGAAGTTAAATATTTGAAAGAGTTGCACCTAAATTTTCCGGAAGTTGATGGTGATCTCGAGTACCACAACATGACGTTCGCAAATTATTTTCGCACCTGGGTACGTAATTTAATCTTCCCTGTTATATATATATATATATATATATGTAATTATTTTCTATTGCATACATTTTCGGATATTTACAGTTCAATATCCGTTACAGATGGACATGATAAAATCTGATGATAATCCAAACTGGTCGCACGAACTATTACTTCTTGCGATGCAACCGCAACGGGCTAGAGTTTATCCCACTTGCACAGTGAATGGCGTGAAATTTGTATCTGAAGAGAGAGACAGCAGACGAAGAACACAGAATTCTGGGGTGATGGCGAAAGGTCATGGCCTTGACTATTACGGTGTTCTCCATTCAGTGGTCGAACTGGTTTATGCGGAAGGCATGAAAGTGCATCTGTTCAAGTGTAGATGGTTTGATACAGGCGCACATAGCATGAAGATGGATCAGTACGGCAATTTATCGGTCAACACTGCTACAAGCGCCTACGAAGATGACCCGTTTGTTTTTGCGACATCGGTAAAACAAGTGTTTTATCTTGATGACCTCGCCAGGGGTGACGCGTGGAAAATAGCGAACATTGTGCATCCTCGAAACATTTACCGGGCGGCTACACTTGGAGTGACCATTCCAGGGCCAGAGGCTGATGCGTACCAAGAGCCGAACGCATTAGGTATTCATGATGTAGCTACTGTTCGTCAAAATAATGTTAAACATGGTCGAGTGCTCATAATTCGTGACGAAGATTCAACCTTTATTGATGTTGATCCAAATGAAGAAACAGACGACGACTCTGACGACGAATTAAGGCATAGATTACCAGATATTAATTCCGATACCGAAGAAGACTCATCGGATGACTCAGATTACGAGCCTTAGCTTAGTTATAATTGAGCCTTAGCTTTGTAATTGTTTGTATACTAAAAGAATATGTTTGTACTAAAATAAATAAAGCACATTTAAATTTCATTGTAAAGAAATTTTTATTTTTACTCTTGGGCGACGATTTTAACAAATATCGTCGCCCAAGTATAATCTTGGCCGACGAATTAGCCTAATTTCGTCGGCCAAGAGTAATCCGAATAATTAAAATAAAATAAAGAACATTTAAATTTCATTATATTAAATTTTTATTTTTACTCTTGGGCGACGATTTTAAAAAATATCGTCGCCCAAGTATAATCTTGGCCGACGAATTAGCCTAATTTCGTCGGCCAAGAGTAATCCGAATAATTAAAATAAAATAAAGAACATTTAAATTTCATTATATTAAATTTTTATTTTTACTCTTGGGCGACGATTTTAAAAAATATCGTCGCTCAAGTGTAATCTTGGCCGACGAATTAGCCTAATTTCGTCGGCCAAGAGTAATCCGAATAATTAAAATAAAATAAAGAACATTTAAATTTCATTATATTAAATTTTTATTTTTACTCTTGGGCGACGATTTTAACAAATATCGTCGCCCAAGTATAATCTTGGCCGACGAATTAGCCTAATTTCGTCGGCCAAGAGTAATCCGAATAATTAAAATAAAATAAAACACATTTAAATTTCATTTGAATAATTAAAATAAATATCCCGGGTCTTTATTTTTTACCAAATTTTTATAGCCCCGTAAGAGTCTCGTCGATTGGAAACTATTCTCAGTTGAAGGTCCGGCCAGATTACGTGATTTGGAGGGTCGAATAGCCGTTTCCGTCCATTTAGGGGTTTGACCGCGCCGATTGACCGGACGGATCGAGCCCTTATCTTTGTCAGATGGAGCTGAATTTTTTTCCACCTACGTAATTCGTTATGCTAGTCAAATCTGACGGTCGGTTTTCAGTTCCTCTTCTCCGATCAATAAACTCACGTTATATGTACTAATGTTGTATAACTTTTTTATATAAGTGTTTAGTTTAAGTGTCGTTTTGAAGACAACGTATACGTAGAGGCCTCAAACGCAAAAAAGTCGTGAAATAAGATATGACCAGAACGGTGAAATAAGTTAACCCGTGAAAAATGAAGATATTCCGGTAAAGTTTCGGTGCCGGTTGTTCCGGTCGCACGAAACACATTTATTTATGCCTAGTGGTAGCCCTATCCCGGTTATTTATTTTTTACCAAATTTTTATAGCCCCGTAAGAGTCTCGTCGATTGGAAACTATTCTCAGTTGAAGGTCCGGCCAGATTACGTGATTTGGAGGGTCGAATAGCCGTTTCCGTCAATTTAGGGGTTTGACCGCGCCGATTGACCGGACGGATCGAGCCCTTATCTTTGTCAGATGGAGCTGAATTTTTTTCCACCTACGTAATTCGTTATGCTGGTCAAATCTGACGGTCGGTTTTCAGTTCCTCTTCTCCGATCAATAAACTCACGTTATATGTACTAATGTTGTATAACTTTTTTATATAAGTGTTTAGTTTAAGTGTCGTTTTGAAGACAACGTATACGTAGAGGCCTTAAACGCAAAAAAGTCGTGAAATAAGATATGACCAGAACGGTGAAATACGTCAACCCGTGAAAGATGAAGATATTCCGGTAAAGTTTCGGTGCCGGTTGTTCCGGTCGCACGAAACACATTTATTTATGCCTAGTGGTAGCCCTATCCCGGTTATTTATTTTTTACCAAATTTTTATAGCCCCGTAAGAGTCTCGTCGATTGGAAACTATTCTCAGTTGAAGGTCCGGCCAGATTACGTGATTTGGAGGGTCGAATAGCCGTTTCCGTCCATTTAGGGGTTTGACCGCGCCGATTGACCGGACGGATCGAGCCCTTATCTTTGTCAGATGGAGCTGAATTTTTTTCCACCTACGTAATTCGTTATGCTGGTCAAATCTGACGGTCGGTTTTCAGTTCCTCTTCTCCGATCAATAAACTCACGTTATATGTACTAATGTTGTATAACTTTTTTATATAAGTGTTTAGTTTAAGTGTCGTTTTGAAGACAACGTATACGTAGAGGCCTCAAACGCAAAAAAGTCGTGAAATAAGATATGACCAGAACGGTGAAATACGTCAACCCGTGAAAAATGAAGATATTCCGGTAAAGTTTCGGTGCCGGTTGTTCCGGTCGCACGAAACACATTTATTTATGCCTAGTGGTAGCCCTATCCCGGTTATTTATTTTTTACCAAATTTTTATAGCCCCGTAAGAGTCTCGTCGATTGGAAACTATTCTCAGTTGAAGGTCCGGCCAGATTACGTGATTTGGAGGGTCGAATAGCCGTTTCCGTCCATTTAGGGGTTTGACCGCGCCGATTGACCGGACGGATCGAGCCCTTATCTTTGTCAGATGGAGCTGAATTTTTTTCCACCTACGTAATTCGTTATGCTGGTCAAATCTGACGGTCGGTTTTCAGTTCCTCTTCTCCGATCAATAAACTCACGTTATATGTACTAATGTTGTATAACTTTTTTATATAAGTGTTTAGTTTAAGTGTCGTTTTGAAGACAACGTATACGTAGAGGCCTCAAACGCAAAAAAGTCGTGAAATAAGATATGACCAGAACGGTGAAATACGTCAACCCGTGAAAAATGAAGATATTCCGGTAAAGTTTCGGTGCCGGTTGTTCCGGTCGCACGAAACACATTTATTTATGCCTAGTGGTAGCCCTATCCCGGTTATTTATTTTTTACCAAATTTTTATAGCCCCGTAAGAGTCTCGTCGATTGGAAACTATTCTCAGTTGAAGGTCCGGCCAGATTACGTGATTTGGAGGGTCGAATAGCCGTTTCCGTCCATTTAGGGGTTTGACCGCGCCGATTGACCGGACGGATCGAGCCCTTATCTTTGTCAGATGGAGCTGAATTTTTTTTCACCTACGTAATTCGTTATGCTGGTCAAATCTGACGGTCGGTTTTCAGTTCCTCTTCTCCGATCAATAAACTCACGTTATATGTACTAATGTTGTATAACTTTTTTATATAAGTGTTTAGTTTAAGTGTCGTTTTGAAGACAACGTATACGTAGAGGCCTCAAACGCAAAAAAGTGGTGAAATAAGATATGACCAGAACGGTGAAATACGTCAACCCGTGAAAAATGAAGATATTCCGGTAAAGTTTCGGTGCCGGTTGTTCCGGTCGCACGAAACACATTTATTTATGCCTAGTGGTAGCCCTATCCCGGTTATTTATTTTTTACCAAATTTTTATAGCCCCGTAAGAGTCTCGTCGATTGGAAACTATTCTCAGTTGAAGGTCCGGCCAGATTACGTGATTTGGAGGGTCGAATAGCCGTTTCCGTCCATTTAGGGGTTTGACCGCGCCGATTGACCGGACGGATCGAGCCCTTATCTTTGTCAGATGGAGCTGAATTTTTTTCCACCTACGTAATTCGTTATGCTGGTCAAATCTGACGGTCGGTTTTCAGTTCCTCTTCTCCGATCAATAAACTCACGTTATATGTACTAATGTTGTATAACTTTTTTATATAAGTGTTTAGTTTAAGTGTCGTTTTGAAGACAACGTATACGTAGAGGCCTCAAACGCAAAAAAGTCTTGAAATAAGATATGACCAGAACGGTGAAATACGTCAACCCGTGAAAAATGAAGATATTCCGGTAAAGTTTCGGTGCCGGTTGTTCCGGTCGCACGAAACACATTTATTTATGCCTAGTGGTAGCCCTATCCCGGTTATTTATTTTTTACCAAATTTTTATAGCCCCGTAAGAGTCTCGTCGATTGGAAACTATTCTCAGTTGAAGGTCCGGCCAGATTACGTGATTTGGAGGGTCAAATAGTCTGAATTTTATGATAGAACTCTTGGGCGACGAAATTTATAATGAAGAATCTCGTCGCCCAAGTATACTATCTTGGCCGACGATTTTCTTCATCTTGAGCGACGATGTTTATAGTGAAGAATATCGTCGCCCAAATATACTATCTTGGCCGACGATTTTCTTCATCTTGGGCGACGATATTTATAGTGAAGAATGTCGTCGCCCAAGTAGACTCTTGGCCGACGATTTTTAAAAAAAGGCGGGCGACGATTTAGAAATCGTCGGCCAAGATACTCTTGGCCGACGATTTTTAAAAAAGGCGGGCGACGATTTTTAGAAAATCGTCGCCCAAGAACGCCACTATAAAAGGCAAAAATTCGGAAACCCTAACCATTTCTTCAGCCGCCAAGCATATTCTCTCCCTCTCTCCGAAAATCCTCTCTCTGCCCTCTCTCTCTCCCTCTCTCCGACCCCGACCCCGACCCCAATTCCAATTCCCGACCCCGACGTCGACCCACAATTTAAGGTATAACCCTAAAACCCTAAATTGGTTTTAATTGTTTTTGTTGTTATAATAATTGTAAATTGTTGTTGTTGTTGTTGTTGTTGTGATAATTGTAAATTGTAAATTGTAAATTGTTGTTGTTGTTGTGATAATTGTAAATTGTTGTTGTTGTGATAATTGTAAATTGTGATGTACGGTTTAGGGTTTACGGTTTACGGTTTAGGGTATACGGTTTAGGATTGTAAATGATTAAATAATTTAGGGTTTATTTAGGGTTTAGAGTTTACGGTTTAGGGTTTATTTAGGGTTTAGGGTTTGTAAGAAATAATGGAATATTTTTGAGTAAGGATGTAAATATTCGTAAATTAATTTTTGTGATATAATAAGCCCTTATTAATGTAAATAATTTGTTATGTGAATAAAAAAAATAATAAATCCTATAATAATTATTAAATTTTATTTTTGCTATTATTGTTGATAAATTTTTCGAAGTTTATCGAGCCTTTATTTTTGTGAACTTAATTATAAGACGGTAAAATATTTTTAATAAATTTATGGTTATTTTAAACAGGATGACCAAGAGAAGAACTTCTGGACAAGACGGCTCAGACGGTACCTCAAACAACCCGTCGGAATCACCGTCGATCGGGTTTCCGTGGCAGTTGACGTCCCGATATGCGGCGCTTAGGGGTGGCGCGAGCGGCTCGGGTTCTGCTGGGCAGTCGGGTCCCGCAGCGACGGCTCCTCGTCATCCAGAGATACTTCGCCGGTCGCGATCCCGCAGCGACGCCCCCACACAGTCGTCCCCGACCGACGGTGATGGCGGGTCATCCGGGGTCCCTATGGTGCCGTCCGGCCTATTCCTTCCTCCGACGATACCGGCGATACCTCGCGTCGATGAGGAGGGTCGACCGATTCGGGAGCAGCTCCCGCATGTGGCACCGCACGAGGCCTATATCTACCGGGAGTTTCCCACGCCTCTTCATCCCGTGAGGGTCTCCGAGCAGGCGGACATAGACGAATCCGTCGGCTCAGCCTCATCCTCAGGTAATTTATTATTACTTTTTTTTCGATTTACAATTTTTTTTTGTAAAAATGTATTATTAATATTAAATTTGATTCACAATGTCACAGCCGCCGGAACGAGAAGGCGGAACAGGAGAGGCACCGTCAGCAACAAGGGACTCGATAGGGCGGTCGAGTCCGCTGGAAGGATCGCCATCCCGTTTTCCAACGGGAAACCGGTGGACGCCGCGTTGGGAAACCGGTACACGCGCGCCGCGGGAGGCACCATCCGCTCCAGACTCCCTATGTTGTGGGGGGTCTGGAGCCAGGTTCCTGATGGAGTGAAGGAGATGCTCCATCAGTCGATGTCGGTGAGTTTACTCAATAAATTACCTTTTTTTTAACTATTTTTTTAACTAATAAATTATTTCATTATCGAAAAAAATACTAACAAGTGGTAATGCAGCAATGGTTTGTGGTTCCCGAGGAGGGACGTAACTGGGCGGACAAGACCCATAGGGAGAGGTACCTCTAGCTATTTAATAATTTTTTAAATTTTATTTTTTTAATAAAATTATTAATATTTTTTTTGTATATGTAGGTTCAAGGAGTGGAAGCACGACCTCCGGGAACACTGGAAGAAGTACGGGAGCGACCGTTCGGGTACCCCGAAGGAGTTCGAGTATCGGGAGTACGAGTGGCGGTGGCTTCTTGTCACGCAGTTCAACGACCCTCACAAACAGGTAATTCGTAAACAAATTTGAATATTTAATTAGTGAATTAATTATAATTGTATGTTTTTAAATATTTACTAACGATAATTTTTTTTTTAAAAAGCATCTCGCCCGGGTGAACGCTGAGAACCGGCAACAGAACACAACCAACCATCGTGCCGGTTTGAGGCCGTTTTCGGCCATCATGGACGACGTGCGGCGATAGCGGCCAGAGGAGAACCCCTATGTGGGGACCTTTCAGAGGGCATATCCTCATTCTGAGGAGGATCTTGTAAGTTCCTTATATTTACTAATTTTTAATTTTAATTACATTTTATTAAATGTATATTAATATATTTTTATAATATATCCATTTAGGCGAGGGTGAGGGAGGCGGAGCAAGATGTCATCAGAGGCATGGTGAACGACACATGGCCGGGCACGGCAGAGGATGACATGTCAGAGGCCATGTCCAGGATCGACACTTCAGATCCTACCGTTGGGGCGCGGATTATGGCCACTGCCTTCGCGCAGCGTTCCAACACCTACTACTGCCGGGGTATGGGAGACGCTGGAAAGGGGATCCTGAAGACGACGCCAGGATTTCAGCGCAAGGGAGCCGCCGGAGCCTCAAGCAGCAACAGCCAGACCACTCGGCTACAGGATCAGTTCGCAAGCCTACAGTCTGAGCTGGAAGCCCAAAGAGCGAGAAAGTCTGAGCTGGAAGCCCAAAGAGCGAGGGAGATGGCGGCGATGGCGGAATCATATGCGGCTTCCAATGCTGCGCATATGGAGCGGGTGAATGAAGTCACCAATGCCAACCAGGCAGCTATGGGACAGTGGATGACTGCCTGCATGTCTGCACTTGCGGCCGGACAGCCGTTTCCGCCCATGCCTACGCCTATACCATTACCTCAGTGGCATCCTCAGTGGCCCCAGCCTCAGCAGCAGCCTCCTCAGCCTGACCAGCCGCCGCCTCAGGACCCTCCGAACGGGAATGATGAGATAGATTTTGGGTTTCTCGATCCATAGGCAGAATTTTTGTAATAAATTATTTATAAATTTATAAATTTGTGTTAGTTTTAATTAAATTTTAGTATTAGAAAACTTTAAAGAAATGCCGAAAAAAAAATAATGTCAAAAATTAAAAAAACATTATTTATATATTTAAAATAATTATTTAATTATTTTTTTTAAAAAAATTTAAATATATCTTAGGCGACGAAATCTATAAATCGTCGCCCAAGATTTAACACCTTGGCCGACGAAAAAATAATATCGTCGCCTAAGATGTAGTGATCTTAGGCGACGAAATATTTATTTTCGTCGCCCAAGGTCAGAAGATCTTAAGCGACGAAAAAAAATTTCGTCGGCCAAGGTCTTAAATCTTGGGCGACGAATATTTTTGGGCGACGCCAGGTATATTTTAGGCGACGAAATTAGTATCGTCGCCTAAGAATTACTCTTAGGCGACGACGGAATTAAATTTCGTCGCCCAAGTTCTTCACCGACGGACTTCTGGCGACGACTTCTTGGCCGACGACATGTCGTCGCCTAAGTACTTAGGCGACGAAATTTTTAAACAGGGCGACGATTTTTTTTCGTCGGCCAAGAACTATTTTCTGGTAGTGACACCTAAATTTTCACAAGTTTGTTCTCCCAGTCTTTTTCCTCCATCGATTTATTCTCCGTTGATTAAGTTTTATTAAAGATAATTAATGTTACGTGATTAATCTCGTTTATCAAATTATAAATTTAATGTTTTCAGTCTAAATTATTCAAAATTAAATTATAAATAGTGAATTAGCATATAAATTGTCTTCAATTAGTACATTGATAAAAGAGAGCAAGTTGCTAATTTCAGATATATAGTAAATTAGCATTGCCAATTCAATTAGCAAATCAGCAATTGTCTTTACTCAACGGACGCAATTGCTCTAAGTGATCGACAAGTCTATAACCATCAAGCTACGTATCCAACACAAGTGATCGACAATCTATTACCAACAAGTTACTTATTCTCTTGCTATCACAGTACTCCTAATTAAAGACACATTTGATTGTTAAATTTTGTTAATTAAGTACATTATTTACGAGTCCCTTGCATTATTGCTTCTTTGCATCGAGACTATAGATTCCAAGACAGAGCATGACTATCTGTCAATTATAAAGGGGTTATAGCTACAAGTTTTGGTGCTCAATCATTTTGTTTCTGAGTCAAGGCAAAATCCACATTTAACAAAAAAACAAGAACATGGATCAATATTGTTCACGCATGCTGGTAATTCTGACATGTACTGTTGTAGACTTGTGAGCAGAATACAATAGTTCTGCCTTCCTGCTAGTTAAATCTGTACGCTTGTGTTTGGTACATTACCCTGTTTTGTGACTAAAATCCACTACTATTCCTCGCTGCTAGGTGGGCGTAATGAGAGTTTGAAATCATGTTGAGTTTGGATTTTGAAACTATATAACCATATAATTTGAGAATATTATATGTATCAAAGTGTGGTATATAACGAAAAAACAAACTCTAACATATGCTCTGAAGACTAATTAACTCTAAAATTATGTGGTTGCAATAGATTTTTAGTAGTTTGATGGAACGAAATAGTTAAGTTTTCCAAGTTTCTCTCGACTCACGTAAAGAGGACTGCTCCATATGAAATGACTCCATGTGAGATTTCAGTACTGCATTCTTGTGTTAAGCTAATTAATTAGCTAGATTGCAAGATGTACACGTACATATTTCCAATAGTAAAGCTATATCGAAATAGCAAAGTAAAACAACAAATAGAAGTGATGAAAAACCAATTTTATTGCATCAAAATCATGGATTGTAAACTACACGTACAACTACATGTGTGAAACTACAGAGGTTGAAAACATTTCAATGATCTCACAAGATCCAAACTTTCACATACATAGAAATTTAGAACACAAAGATATATGCTAGAAGTAAGAAACGTACCTATGACTACATTCTCAATTTATATGAAATTATTCAAATTGAGACAAACAAGGTTTATGCAGTTCGTTCAATCAAAAAACAAAAATAATATTGAGATCCTAAAGTTGCAGCGCATTATGGCTCATTCCACAAAAGCATTCAATTGACCAATCTCATGATACGAGAAAGCCTTGTTACTCAGAATTGAAGATCAAGATTTCATTTCTTAGGTTTTAGTCAGTACTATTTTCGCATGTTCTTAGATTGGTTGCCGCGGCTTTATAAAATCAACTCATTATCAAACCAAACAATCTTATACTTGAGGTTTCTGTCTTGGGTTCTCAAGGCAAACTAATTCCTAATCAGGTAGTTCAGTGCACACTTTCAGTTGATGAAAATATACGTATATAACTACTAGTCTATACAAAGAATTACTATTAGTATATCAGTATTTTCCATTCACAGCATTGGACGCAACTTCAACCCTCAAGGTTGTATTGAACAGGTGATTAATATGCAATTATGCAGAGAATTTGCATCCCCCTTAAGAATCAACCCAAGAAAGAGAATCTCTCTAGCACAGTAGCACAAATAATTTAGAGGTAGTTTAACTTATAATATACACAAGCACACAGAAAATAACATGCAAAACTTTCCACTTCTGGTTTTGAACCTTGAAAATAATCTAATCATAAACCCTTCAAGGGAGACATTCAATCGGATATAGTCCAAAAAGGGCTGTCCAATACCATACATACAAGATTTACTTTGAAAAGGTGGATTAGATATAAAGTCTCAAAATCTCCACAATTTCAATCTTTTATTGCCTTGATGGAACATGATCTATTTAATCAAGTACTTGTCTTCAAGCCAGAATCAATAACAGCAAAGATAATCTAACTATCTAAGGTTTGTCTTTTTGCCTAATTATAGATCTAATAAGATTATGTTGAAATTGATACCTAACCAGATTTGACTATATAGAATCTCCATGAGCTTTCCAATTCTCTAACTATCTGTCATACATGAATATGATCCTCATAATTTACTTTTCCCCAATGGGGAATACAAATTGGAATGAACATCTTATTGAATAATGCTCTTTCTGATTCTATGTTCAGTGATGGATTGGATTAATATCAGCAAATCATGTCATACACTCATACATAATCATCAATTAATCTCTGATAGTCAATTGTTAACCAGATGCATATATGTATGGAGGGAGAGTGATTGATTCAACATTTAATATAGAAATTAGGCAAATAAACTAGAAACCACTAATTAATTAAAATATCTGATATTAATCGAGCTTCCGGTACATTCATCATCATATCAAATCCAGCTACTAGCTAATTAACTTTTCCTAGGTACTACTACCAGCTACTTGCTAGAAATTGAAATAGTAAATTCAGAGTTACCCCCAGATCCTAATTAGGGCCAACTCAAGCCCTCCATCCCCAAAAACCTAGGATTTTCAAGAACATCAGGAACAAAATTATCAATCATAACAACCGTTTCCATAAAGGAAATAGAGATCAAGGAGAAATATACCCATTTATGGTAGAGTTGCAGAGGAGCTGGTACTAGTACCACTAGTAGTACTAGTTGTTGCTGTTGCTGTTGCTGTTGGCTTTGGCTTGGGCCTCTTCCTCTTCTTGTCATAGCTCACTCCTCTGGCCTTTGACTGGAAATCACGAACCTCGCGGAGGTACAGCCTCACTGCTCTTGCCCCAAAAGGGTTAGCCTCAGGCCGGCCTCCATGCTCCTCATAGGCTGCCCGGAGGCGCCCAATGAGGGCATCCAAGCTGCCCCATGCTTGCCGAAGCGGGCAGGGGCAAGGCGCTGGTGGGTTTGGGACCCCGAAGTAAGGGCAGTTGTGGTTGTGGATCTTGGTCTTGCCGAACTGATCCAAGTAGCGGAGGAACTCCAGCACGTGAGCGCCGCTACACATGGGGAGGGTCAGCGGAGGGCGGTGGTTCCGGAGGTACTGGCAGAAGGTGTTCCAGTCTCTCCTTTTCTGGTTCTCATACCGGCTAGGAGGAACAGTACCGTTAGTACCCTGTGTCCCTGTACCAATGGCTAAGGCAGATGCGATGCTGGGATTGGTGGCTGGAGCTGAAGAAACCAAGTCCATGGCTGGTGTTGGTGATGAGGCTGGAGAAGAGGGTCTGGTCTTCCACTTCTTCTATCTCCTTGGTTTTAATTTCTAGGGTTTTTCCTCTTGTTGTCTCTTAGTGGGGAGAAATATGAGAGAGAGAGAGAGAATCTCGAAATCTTATGCTTGTAGGAGTGGAGTTAACATTGGCCCAAAGAAGATAAAGGAAGGACGGTGCATGGTTTCCATATATAAAATTGTCAGAAATGAAAGAGAGAAAGGAACTGAATCGGGGTTTGGGAATCTAGTTGAGGAAACTAGCTAGCAAATTTATTGAGCTGGTTCGAGTGACTAACTAGTCTGCAGGAAACCTTGGGAAGACTGCAGTTCCTCAGATCATTATGATGATGATGATCCATCTTATTATCTTTGAGGATAAAGGGAAGCACCTGAGACTCTGAGAGAGTTATGTGACATTGGGGTGTGAGAGAGAGAGAGTGGTCAAGGACTCAAGGGTAAAGGGGGAAGAGGGGGAAGGGGGGGTGTGTGTGCAGAGGGACTGTGAGTTGAAATAAAGTTAACAAAGAGAAGAAGTAAAGTTGGAGGAAAAAGTATTTTGCCTTAATAAGACAAGTTAGGCAGTGGGCAGAGTTGATGGTGACCATTGCCATACAGACACTGACATACATGGCATTGATATAAAATTAAACCACCAACTCCTCTCTAGAGAGCAAGTGAAACACACACCTTCAAAATTACCATTCTTTTTAATTTTGAGTTTCAAAATTAAATTTTACAGTATTATAATTTACATGATACTTCACCCATCCCACTATATTTATTTTCGAGTCGAATTTATTATTTGTTACTTAAAAAAACACGTACATGTCACACTAGAAATAATCTGTTCTAAGTGTCTTTTAAATAATTTGAAAATGGACAAGACATTATTATAAAGAAGGTCTGCAAAAAAGGCCTTATAATAGGAAGAATGAAAAGAGTCCATTCACAAATCATCATCCTTCTTTGAAATAAAATCAACATTGGATTTAAAAAAATAAAAAGAATTTCAATATTGATAACACATTTCGTTAAAGATAAAATTAAATTAAATGTTGCTATATATATTATTATCCAAGCATTGTCATTTTTAATAAAAGTTTCATGAAACCATGTCCGGCCATTTGTTCGATAGTTGTATTGTACAGGTATGAAGTAAGATGTATGTGACACATAAGTAGCTGGTGTAATTATGATATGTAATACATTTCTCAAATAAGTTTTTAGAGATAGAGCGCACAAGAAGCAACCTTAATTCGGGTGTTAAACATATTACGGTGAGTTACGGAAATGCATGTAAATTGTATTTAAATGATTTGTAGCTAGCTACTAGCTAGGTTGTTAACTAATTAGCAAAATATATGATGTACCCAAACAAAAATGCAGGAAACTTCAAAGCAATTACTCATTTATTTTACAATCTCATTCAAAATTTTGTATTATTCTCCATTTCTTGATCATCTAGATTGTTGTGGCAAAATGCACTCTTTATGTACGTAGTGATGAACTCGATGTGATGGTTTGATTACTGTGGGACATGAAGATGAGATCGATCTATTCGTTTACAATGAATATGAGATCCCTCCGATCATTTGACATGAACTAAAAATGTGCCAGTTCACATTCAACTCTGTAATTAGTGTCACTGTAAGTGTAACCCGTCATTTTGTGAAGTATCTTAGCATACATTTTTTAAGTGTCTCGACTCTCGACTTTAATCTCAGCCTCTCATGCAGCTAGCTAGCTAGGATGGAGTTTTAGTAGCAAAAAACCCAAAACTAAACCATCGCTTCCAACCGCACAAGTCACAACACTCCATTGCCGGTTCTTGTTTGAATTCAGCGCGCTAATCATATGTTATGGAAACACGAATCGTGGTATTGAAACGCCACTGTTTCTTTTTCTTCTCAATAGTAGCTGCTGGTGTACGTCGTGGATATGGTTGTGGAGTGAAGGAGACTATTGGTGTGGTGGTGCACAACTTCTTGAGAGTTCAAGCAGAGTTGGAAGTTGGATTAGTCAGCTGTTAGTGTTATATCTGGTTTCCAACCTTCAAGAACCAAGTTAGTTGGTCAGTTTTGAGTCGATTATGGTCAACTCTCCGACATGCTAGCTATAACCCTAATCTTGACTCTAAAGTAATGAAAATTCAGATGCTTCTTGCTTCTTGAGGGAACACAATAAAAAAGGATCGAATTATTGTTACTATTTTGAGAATGTGATTTTTTTTTTATAGGTTTCCAGCGCCAGTGTATTCGCAGAAAAGGAATAACTTACAGTAGAGGAATTCAAAATATGGAGAAGAGACTACGAGACTATCGGAGTGATTATTTTAGTTGGAGCCAGTGAGAGAGGTTGCTTTTGTAGACTCGTCCAACATAGCACTTGATTGATTGATTGATGCATTGGCATTCAACAGTGATTAAGCACAAAAAACAGTAGCTAAGAAACAAATTTCTACGAAATTAAAAGCAAGAAATGAAAAGAAAATACCACAATACACAATTATTTAGAATACTCGCTCGAGCCTATAGCTTTGGTGCACAAGGATCAATGGGATCAATATTCATAGAAGTCCTCAACATTATCCTGATGCTCATCACACACAATACACCACACCGACCACAGTAGTAAATCTTAAACGGAAACTCAATCTAGTATATGCTTTCCAGTTCAGGTAAGAAACATACTTCCTGCATTGGAATCTCAAACACAACAAACAAATACGTTGCACATTTCACAACCTCAATATATTAACTGCAATCTAGCATTGTGTTGAAGTAAGGATGACACTTATTCACAAACATTTCTATAATTCCCATTGGCCTTAGGCTTGTTACATATTAGGGAGCAGAATGGGTATAATATAGTTTTACTCAAATACAGGGGTTTCTGGTGCGCACACTATTACTCTTTACAATCCTGATGGTCAAAACTCCAATCATAACAGACTTTATGTAGAAATATATTTCTTCTTAATCGAAACTGATTACAAAACTTACATAATATATGGTAGTGTGTTTGACATTTACGGAAGAAAATAAGGAATAGTAATGCCTATAATTACAGAATCAAAACTATTCAAAACTATACATAAGTTAGGACTCAATTCTAAATAATGGAGGAAATCACTCTTATGATTGAATATGAGATTGAGTGAATCACTCTCTTAATTGAGGCTGTGAATGTGCTCCAATACCCCCCCCCCCCCCCCGCAAACATGGCGGCCGTGGGCGGACAAGTTTGAGACACAAGGTGTTATGCCGGTGTTTATGCAGGGGTTTGGTTAGGAGGTCAGCAGGCTGATCAACTGAAGGAATGTAACAAACACGATGACTGCCAAGGGCCACTTTTTCGCGAACAAAATGATAGTCGAGCTCAATGTGTTTGGTACGATAATGAAAGACTGGGTTGGAGGCCATGTAAGTAGCACTGAGGTTGTCACAATGAAGCATAATGGGAAGATTTATGCGGACACCAAGTTCAAAGAGGAGATAGCTTAACCAGGTAGTTTCAGCAGAGGCATGAGCTAAAGAGCGATATTCGGCTTCAACACTAGAGCGAGCCACTGTAGGCTGTTTCTTGGAGCACCAGGAAATGAGATTAGAGCCAAGGTACACAAGATAGCCTGTGGTGGAGCGGCGTGAGTCAGGGCAGCCGGCCCAATCAGCGTCCGAGTAAGCAGAGAGGAGAACAGGTTGGCGTTGAGGACTAAAGAAAAGACCATGGTCAAGAGTTCCTTTGACATAGCGGAGAATGCGCTTAGTTGCTATTAGATGAGAGGTACGTGGCTGACTCAGGAACTGAGCAACGGAGTTCACAGCGAAGCTTATATCCGGACGCGTGATCGTGAGATACTGAAGGGACCCAACAAGTTCACGAAAAACTATTGGATTGTCAAGGAGATCACCGCCGGTTGCTGTTAGAATTGGCTTGGCTGCTAACGGAGTGCTCATAGGTTGGCTGAGGAGAAGGTCATGCTTCTTAAGTATGTCATGAGCATACTTAAGTTGGTTAATGTGAAGGCCAGCTTGAGAGGAAGAGACCTGTAAACCAAGAAAATAGTGTAGATACCCCATATCTTTTTAATCAAAGCCGCGAGTCCGCGACCAATAGCTCGAATAAAGCTCTCAACAATTCCATCACTACTACCAATCACAATAATGTCATCGACATATAACAGGAGGTATATGGTGTGAGGCAGGTAGTGAAAGATAAATAGAGAGTGATCAGCTTTACTTTGGTGAAAGCCTGCAGAGAGAAGAAAACCAGTGATTCGATGGAACCAGGCACGAGGAGCTTGTTTGAGACCATAGAGGGACTTGTGAAGCTTGCAAACATGTGTGGGATGATCAGGATCAACAAAGCCAGGGGGCTGAGTCATGAACACTTCTTAAGCAAGAAAACCATTGAGAAAGGCATTTTTGACATCAAGTTGGCGAAGCTTCCACCCTCGAGAGACCGCAATGGCAAGGACTGTACGAATAGTGGCCGGTTTAATGACTGGACTGAAGGTTTCGTGATAGTCGATGCCTGGACGCTGATGGAATCCCTTGGCAACAAGTCAAGCTTTATATCGATCCACGGTACCATCAGGGAGTCGTTTAATCCGGAAAACCCACTTGCAGCCAACTGTATTTTGTGAAGGAGATGGGGGAACAAGGGACCAGGTTTGATTCTTCAAGAGGGCGTTGATTTCGTCAGCCATAGCCAAACGCCATTCCTTGGATTGAGATGCCTGAGTATAACAAGTGGGTTCCATATCATCAATGACAGATAGAAGAGCTCGAGAAACCGGATACCTGACAGTTCCATCAGTGAGAATTCTTGGTTTGGAGATGCCGGAACGAGAGCGGGTTTGGATGTGATTGGAGATGACAGGAGCAGATGGTTGTGCGTCTGGTGGGTGCGCCAGCAGAGGTGGCGCTGCCGGTTCGGTGGAGTCTGTCGGGTCGTATATGGATGCAACGGAGACAGGCGGAGCAGCCGGATCAGGCAGATTTGACTCCGAAATTTCAGAGGGAGATGAACATGGATTAGAGGGAGGTGGGGGCGGGTTGGTAGCGCGGCGCCGGTAGACGCGCAAGGAGGGCAGGGCAGGGAGCGGTGGGGGTGCGGGAGCTGTGGTTTCTGGTGGTGGGGGAGGAGTGGTCTGTGTTTGGGTGAGAAGAGGGGAGGAACCAGCATTGGTGGTTTCGATAAGAGAGGCTGTAGATGTAGGGGAAGGATTGGGCTGAGGGAGAGGTGGACTGGGCCTGGAGGATTGGGCCAAAACAGTGGAGGTGAGTTGCACAAACTCAAGAGGTCCAGGAGATTGTATCTGCAAAGATTTAAAAGGGAAATTTGTTTCGTTAAAGATAACATTACGAGATATATAGACACGACCGGAGGAAGGATGAAGACACTTGTATCCTTTATGATGAGGACTATAGCTGATGAAAACACATTCAAGGCTACGACTCGACAACTTGTTAGACACATAATCACCAAGGTAAGGGAAACATGAACAACCGAAAACACGAAGGGGTGAATAGGAAGGAGAATGTTGGTAAAGACGTGAGTAAGGAGTATCTCAATCAAGAGTGGATGTGGGAAGAATATTAATGAGAAATACAGCAGTGAGGGCGGCTTCCACCCAAAGATACTGTGGAGAGTGAGAAGTGATGAGAAGAGAACGGATTGTAGAAACAATATGACGATGCGTACGCTCAGCCAGACCATTTTGTTGGGGAGTGTGAGGACACGAGAAACGTTGTTGGATGCCTCTTATAGAACAAAAATTGGAGAAAACGTTGTTAACATATTCTGTACCATTGTCACTTTGGAGATATTTTATGGACCCCTGAAATCGAGTTTGAATGAGAGCAACAAGGTTTTGAAAATGTGTCAGTACTTCATTTTTACGGCGCATGGGGTATATCCAAGTATAACGAGAGAACTCATCTACAAAAAGGACATAATATTTAAATCCACTGGTAGACAACGTAGAGGACATCCAAACATCGCTATGTATGATAAAGAAAGGAGAAGAGGCACATTCTTTATTTGATAGAAAAGATAATTGATGCGACTTACTAAGCGCACATTCATTACAAAAAGAAGTAAACGAACACTTTGGACCAAGAGATGACGCAAGGCGAGATAAGACCGAAGACGAAGGGTGACCGAGACGATTATGCCAAAGAGAAGATGACACGGTAGCTAGGGCATGAGGAGCCTTAGAAGGAGTACTTGAAACAGGAAGAGGATAAAGACCATCTTTACAAGGGCCCTGAAATAATAAACGACCGGAGCGTAAGCAATAATTTGATAAAAATTAGGAGCAAAAAGAAAGAACACAAGATTATCTTTAGTGAATTGGGCGACGGACAAAAGATTTTTGCGAATAGAAGGAATTTGGAAGACAGTATTTAGAGAAAAGTTGGAATCCCCCAAAGATAGGGGTAAAGTACCCGTATGAGAAACATGCATAGAGTCACCGTTACCCATATAGACATTGTGGGGACCTCCATAAGTTTGAGGATTGTAAACCGGCATAGAAGTCATGTGGTGAGTAGCACCAGTATCAGGGTACCAAAAAGGATCATCGGGTTGAGCAAAATGAGCACCGACAAATGGCCGAACTGAATGAGGGCCTGGAAACCGATGAGGGCATTGAGTAGGCCCATGAAGAGAGGACATGCATGTGGGACACCAGGATTGACCTGGAGCAGGTCCAAGAAGGCCTGGTTGGGAGGCAGGCCTGAACTGCGACTGGGCCCAAGGATTAGGTTGGAATTGAGGTTGATAGACCTGTTGAGAAGAAGTGCCATAACGATAAGAGGTTTGCCCATTAGTTCCATTGTTTCGGCGATTTTTGCCGGAATTACGGCCAGCACCACCATTACCAGCATACGGGCGGCGACCAGATCGATTGGAGGTTGAACCACCGTTGTTGAAAAGAGCAGTGGCGGTTGGTAAAGTAGCCGACGGTGGTTGATGCGCCTCAAAGGCCAAGATCCGGGCACGAAGATCAGAGAAGCTAGGGAGAGCGGTCTGTGACAAGGCAGTGCGAAACATTAGATAATCAGAACCAAGACCATGGAGAGTAGCAATTACCAGGTCGGCGTCAGAGACGGGCTGATTAATGGAGGCAAGAGCATCAGCAATCGACTTGGTATGTTGCAGGTAAGCATCAACAGATTGGGTCCCTTTTTGAAGCTCATACAGTTGAAGTTTCAAGTTGGTGGCATTGGCAGCAGATTTTTGGTTGAAGAAATTAGCGAGACAGTCCCAAATTCCTTTGGATGTTGTCTCTCCAAGGCAGATCCGAGCAACGGGTTCGGTGAGAGAGGTAGTGAGAATACTAACAATCTTCTGATCTTCAATATACCAGGCTTTATACGCCAGATTGGGTTGGGTGGATGCCGGAGTAGTGCCACTGGCTGGAACATCGACTGTGCGATCTGGTGCCGGAATGGAGCTATCAACATAGCCCCATAGATCAACACCATTGAGATAGGACTGGATGGGGACAATCCAAACTAAATAGTTGGATTCAGTGAGTTTGGGAAAAGAAGAGGTGTTTTGGTTGATAGAAGAGGAAGAGGAAGTCATTGAAGGACAAAGAAGAGAAAAAAAGACAGGGAAGAGAAGACGCAGAAAAGCAAGGAAGAAGAAAAAGACACATGTATGGATCTTTATGTTAAACTGATACCATGTAGAAATATATTTCTCCTTAATCGGAACTGATTACAAAGCTTATATAATATAAGGTAGTGTGTTTGACATTTACAGAAGGAAATAAGGAATAGTAATGTCTATAATTACAGAATCAAAACTATCCAAAACTATACATAAGTTAGGACTCAATTCTAAATAATGGAGGAAATCACTCTTGTGATTGAATCTGAGATTAAGTGAATCACTCTCTTAATTGAGGCTGTGAATGTGCTCCAATACTTTATTTATTAGTTATGTAGCAAAATTCCCCTAGTATATCAAGTTTATGGTTCCACAAAAAATTAAGAACAATTGATTTATGTAATGAAATTTGAGGGTATTCCTCAAAAGAATGAAAGTTTGAAGATAGTTCGAAGAGATGGTGATCAAACAACAAGGATTCAAAAGAAAGAAACAAATCAATTTAATCCTGGAAACTTCGTAGAAAATTCCTAATTGTTTCATCCAAAATCTGTTGCTCATGTCCCAGAAGAATAGACTAACTCCATTGCCAATAGAGAGATCACCAACGAATATTTTCACCTACTTTTAGGCTTTTAACAAACAACCAGAATGATTTGATTTGTTTTATATATAAGTTTGAGTGATGGGAAATACTAGCTTGTAAATTAGCAAAGAAATAAATTACTAACAACAACAACGACTTTTTGTTTAAGTGTCAAATCAAACACGAAATTAATCTATTAGTTTGATTAAAATGATGTTCATAACGATTCACCGAATCAATAAAACCCATATCATCAAATCACAATGTATCACATTGACAAGGCCTCACTCACCGACCAATAGCTTTCTCAGAAAAGAAGTTAACATTTATTATTGATTCTAGGTTTGACTTCTTTGGTTCCCAGATGACTGACTAGCCAGGGGAAGAAAGATGATGAGAAGAAACTCTTCGACGTGAAAGTTTCTCATTGGACCTTTAGGCAGCACCGTACCTTGGTTTAAGCTTTTAAGCTTTATATCTACATCATGCTTTTCCAGTGCCTCATTATTATTGTTTTAGTTATGTAACCAGAGGCACTTACAGCTTTGTGAAACCCAGTCTGAGTCTGCACATTTGAGGCATTTAACTACTAATCACTCATGTGAGGTCTTAACACCATGTATGAGGAAAGAAAACAAATCCCACAGTACAAGTTTTCAGAAACTATTCTCACAACTACCACATTCATGCATTCAAAGTTTGACAAGATCAAATTACTGTAACTATTCTTTTGGATCACATTACTGACTCATTTATATGTATACAAAGAGTAGATGGAAATCGATCAATTGGACAAATAGAAGGGTGCGTGTGATTTTTCTCTTCAGTTTCCACTCACAACTCGCTTCCAGAACATATATTTGAGATTAGTGTTGCTCTTGCACATCGATCAGTAGCTGAGATTTGGTAGCGGAATATTGGACAACATTCCTGATGCTGACACTAGTTTCGTATCAATATATGATAAAATAGTATGAGGTTTACGTTCAAAACCAACTAGTAATGGGTGGAGAGACCCAAACTCTTTTAAACCCACATACAAGATCTCATATTCTCGATGTGAGATTAATATCTCAACTCGCCCCGCACGTGTGTCGAATTCCTAACAGGTGGATAACAACATTAGAGTGACGTGGACTTCGTGTGACCATTGAGCTTCACACGTGGACGTGAGTAACATGTTCTGATATCATGATAAAGTAGTATGGGGTTATATCCAAAACCAATTGACAATTGGTGGAAAAACCCAAACTCTTATAAACTCACAGACAATGTCTCATATTCTCGATGAGAGATTAATATTTCAATACAATATTTGTAAGCACGTTCAACATTATCTGAAGCACTCAATACAAAACTTCCAACTAATTAAGGCATCGAAACTAGCAAGACATTTCCAGTAATATGCGCTGCTCTCCTTCAATTGGAATTGTATGCATACAGTTTCCATTAAAATCTATTTTAGCAACTGAATTTCCAAGAACCATTTATTAGCATACGGCGTATGAGTGCTAGCTCTTGCTTGTTTACCAGAAGGCCAATGAGTAACTGGTTACCTAGAAATTCTGTGTTATGAATTTCAATAGATGAAATCATCAAAACTTTGCATATTAATGCATGGATCCAGATGTTTGAGAGAAGTGTAGACCCTTTTGAGTTCTTGAATTGTATGACATTAACGGATATCTATATTGTACCGATGCTTCCAAGCTCATAGAGAGAAGAAACTGATTGAGTAGCTAGTAGATGACAGTACTTGGAGGAAAGAGGAACAAAAAATTTCTGCTTTTGAAAGTGGTAATAGAATGCCAAAAGTAATACTAATTGGATTTTGATATGCAGATGATCGAAATGAGTCCTTCAACATATTACATATGCAATAATGCAAAATCAGTTTAGACTTTAGAGGAACGTGTAGTACACTTGAGGCTTATATCATGAGAGAAAGATATGCACATACAGACAACAGACTGATAAACTAGTAAAGTTCCTACAGAAAAAACAGAATTGTAGGGAATTAACTTGCATTGAGGCATCTATAAATGTGTTGAATATGTTTCATAGTTCTAGTTGAGATGTGTTTACTTCAAGCTTCAGTGTTGCCTATCAACACCTCTTAGATGAAGAAGAAGAAGATCATAATTCAGAAAACAGTGTGAATACTTTTGGTCTCATAAGATTCGACGACATCTGTGTCCTTTATAATTATGGAGCGAGATAGGTTGTTGACTTGTTTCTGTAGGAAATGTATAGTAAGCTTCTACACCAAATCTTTAATCCCCATTTCTTGTATGCTACGTTTCTAATCGATCTACCAAAAGGTCTGTCAATCAAGGAAAAAAAAATGCCAAAAGGTCTCTCAATGAAGGAAAAAAACTAGGAGGAGCAGGGAACCCATCAGAGGGTTACAGATTGCATACAATTTGAGTTTTTAAAGCATCCAAATGAAGTGCAGATACAACAAGTTTACACAAAAAAAGAAAAAACATTCAACATAGTTTTCGTTATGTACACATTCATGACTTTCAAATCCAGATAGATCAAACTTATTACTATCCCACATGTTTAACAACATTTTCAAACAGGATGGAAGGACAACGATGATGTTTCTCTCATTAGTGTCCATTTTCTTCAGGGGCTCCGGTCAGAGCTTTCTGCGACATTCACACAAAAGAGGAATAAATTTGGGCAAGAAGAAGAAAGTGGTTGGAGATCAATGTGATCTTAGTTTACCTGAAAGCAGGACATAGTGTACTGCACATCACTTTCTGAAATTTGGTGGTGGAGAACAATCCTAATGCTGGAGAAAATGAAAGTTTTTGAGATTAATTAGCTGCACATATGTATGCTGCATTCACATTCTAATAATTGAGATGCATGTAAAATTGTCTAGCTTATGCAATGGGAAACCATAGAAATGTTGAGGAACACAATGTGTTCATGTTTTCTTGTGACGGAAAAAAAAGTTATTTGCCATTAGACTGAACAATAAAGTAGTGCGATGATACTGATGCATGGACGATTGAGAAGTGAAGCAGACCTTGCTGAGCTTTCTTTCATTGCAAGTATTCCATAATCTTCCAACTTTTTGTACAACTTTTCTGCGCTGATTGTTGATCCCTCATCAACATGAACATACAGCTGGTCATGCAAAAAACTTGTTCAGGAGATTATACTACTCAAATGACATTACAACTACGTCGATCTGATAAAATTATATGTTCGTAGAAACAAATTCAATTACATTCAAAATGATTGGCGATGTAATCAACTTAAGTTAAGCACTTATAATAGGTTTTGAACATTGGTATACCGTACTAAAATACTCACAATATTTGTCTCGACCATCTCAGTATCCACTCTTATTCCTTTGATTTGATTTAGTCCCTCTGAGTTTAAAAAAAAATTGGCAAGTAAGAAAGATCAAAATGCTTGACTTATTGAGAAAAGATGTGATGGCTCTCCTTCAAAGTTCAAAGGAAAGTTTGGATAGACCAAGTAGACTGAGAATATACCTGCTAAAGTCTTAGCTTTCTTGTGATCACCCTCAAGCTTTGCAACATTTTCTTGTAAAGCCACTAAAGCAGCCGCACATAGGATACCGACTTGCCTCATTCCACCACCTAAAGTTTTCCTCAACCTTCTAGCCTAAGACGCAAAACAATACAACAAAAAAAAATTTAATAAAGATAGGTTTGCCTTTGATATACCAAAATAAAATCTTCACAGTACCTTGGAAATGAAGATTTCGGATCCAACAATCACAGATCCAACAGGAGCACCAATACCTTTCGAGAGACAAACCTAGTCCATTAAGTGAATACTGTACTCATTATAAAGGAATTGTTGAGATAAACTACCCAAAGATGGGGTTAATATTCTGAACTGTGAACTGCAGTTTTGTTGATATATACACACATTGGAGAAATGGTAACTAAAAGTACCAATGACAGGAACCATACCGAAACTGAATCAGCCGCCTGCACAAGTCTATCAACAGGAACACCAAGTGCCTGTAAGCCAATATTTTGAATCAGATACCGAATATGCAACTTAGACACTCAAATCAGGACTAAGCCTAGACTCTTAATTTGCATCTGATATCAAATGAAGCAAATGATTTGTAATTTTAGCAAACAACTCGGCTTTATGAAGCAGAGATAAGACCCGAACTGCTCTACTAAAGTAGGCATGAACTTATGTATCAGCAGTTCAGCACAAATGTGCTCTTAGTAACACAGACCAGAGGAATATTTTGGATTTAGATGTAGTTACAAAAGATTGACATTATAAAATTTTGCCATTGTAGATCTCAATGATTGAAATCTAATATGTCCACCATATGTTGCAATACTCTACTCCCTTCTTTCATGTTAGTGCACAAAAAGATAACAACAAATCATTTACATATGTTTTCCCTTGTTATTATCTAAGTTCAATATTTCTACTTGAAAAAGTATGACTAGATCATTTGCAGTCTAAACTTCAATCAATCTAATTTGTCCATCGCAGGTCATAGCCTTGTTATAAATTGTTATGCAGACTTATACAAATTCAGTGCGATGGTCATAAAGCTCATAACTAAAAGCATAGAATAGATAAACTTACAATAGATGCATTGAAAATGCGGGCACCATCAATATGAAGCTTTAAGCCATGCTTCTTGGCTATCTCTCCAACTCTTTCTGTGTACTCCACAGTTAAGCATCTACCACCGCAACTGAAGTTCGGGTAAAAAAAAAAAAAAAAAACCAATTATATATCAGACTAAAAACACACAGCTATAAGTCTTTTGCTGTCACATCCAAAGCAAATAGGCTTTACTTGAGCAAATCAACCAATTCAAATAGCCCTTCTCCGTTCTCTCATATATGAGAAAGATAGCCTCTAATACTGTAAGGAAGTCAAGTTAAGCCTTTGATTTTGGTTAACAAAAACATGCTAGTTGACCAAAGCCATGGTTGTTGGTCATTTAGATTAAACAGCAACAGATTCTTTAGAGAAGAGTGAAGCTAAGAACATTATAATACAACCTGAGACTGACTTTTCTCAGACCAACAACCTGCATGCTGCAGTACTAAAAACAAAGTCGAAAGACTGGGAGTTTACTAGATAGCATATAGAATTATTAATCAAGTGGCTACCATATCTTAATCTATACAATAAACAACACAAGGTTATGTACTAAACGTGATACTATATATTGAAATAAGGTAAATCCTTACTTTGCATGTGAGTTCTCTAAGCATACAAGTCTGGTGGTTGGAAACACAAGCTCTCCTCGTGGATCCCTAATAGTGGCTTCAATTAAATCGAGGTCCATTGTTCCATCATTGTTGTTTTTCACTGTTCTTGGATGTACACCTCCAATTGTTGATATACCTCCATTCTCAAAAATATGAATGTGGGAATTATCCCCAAGAATGACTTCACTTCCTCTAATGTCACAATGAACAAGCACACTAATGAGGTTTCCCATAGTGCCTGATGGTACAAAAAGTGCTGCTTCTTTGTCCATGATCTTTGCCATTTCTGATTCCAAGCGGAATGCTGTTGGATCAGAGCCGAGAACATCATCATCAACCACAGCAGCTGCCATAGCAGCCCTCATTGTCTCAGTTGGTTTGGTGACAGTGTCGGAACGAAGATCAACTGTCTGAGTCACCATATTTGCTGAACAAGAAACTAGTACCAACAAAAGGAAAACACACGGAATGAGTACAGAATCTACTACAACTAGAATCAAATCAGGGATTCTGATCACTAACAGATGCTTACAGAATTGCCTTTCAGCAACCATGGCTGTGGTACTTGACCAAAATGATCAATTAGTAGTATGAAAGAATTTGAGAGGGTTTCTGTCTTTTGCAAATGTGGCAGAGAATCCCAAGAATATTCCAAATAGTATGAATCTCTTGAATGTGGGCAAAAACTAAAAAGCATTTAGAGTTCAACTTTGATCATGAGCCCTCTTTCATGTTCCATGTATTTTCTTGTATGTTGATCCCAAATTCAAGGGTATCTGAATCTTGTTACCAGAGTTAATATGGTCAAAACCAAACAGAATTTGTGAGGATCCAACTAGGAGTCTAAGACCATTCCAACACACCAAGAACTAGTCTTTAGGGAATTAAAGGCACCCAAGCATACATTTAGAGAAAGACCATGCATGAGAGAAAGAAAGAGATATGTGCAAACCTGTTACAGATGAGATTATACTATGGCCAATATTCTCAGTCCCAACTTTAATCTCAGCAGAACTGCCCAGAAACCTATGAACCAGAATGATCAAACATCAACTGTTTAAAGCACTGAAAATAATCTTTTTCAAACACGCAAAACTGTTGAGTGAATAATAGAATAAGACCGAGAAGAAGCCATGGATTGTTGAATAAGATTCCATGAGGACCAGACCTAATGTGAATGAAGGGTCGTTATTCTTCCCAGACACTAGAAAGAGTTAAAATGATTCACAGGATTCACACACCAGAAACAATATAGTGGTGGGTGAGTGAGGGAGTGACACATCAATCCGACAAATATGTCTATGGACTGATGTAACTGATGTGGCTTATATTATTGACAACTCACTTTCACTGAATCATAGATTCTTAGTTTTCATTTACCCCAGTTCTGATTTTTGTAGTTACTATTGCACTCAGGTTTGGTGTGGAATCTAAGTGGGCCAATGTTAGTTTTTTTTTTCTTCCTTGAAAATAGACCATACTTTTACACAACCAAATTGGATTTTGCATTCTATTCTTCTTTTCTTGGAAAAGGGAGGGGCAGTAGAATTTGGGAAATATATCTAACATTTTGTTAAAGAGAAATGCCTAAATACCAGACCGTATGCTAGTTTGCAAGTCTGGCTCCCCATTTGATTGGGACATCAATCTATATTTTGGGTGCACTTGAGCTAATTAATCAAAGTTTGAGTGCCACTAGTGTAGCAAAAAAGGATTTTCTTGTTTGTCAAGGAAGATTCCGTCTACCATATATGAATGGACAATACATGAATGCCTTTTCAATTTGATGCAGATACTAGAGTCAGCATAGGTAGATAGATGATATGATATGACATGACATGGATATCGTAAGACAACTATCACACAAATCATAAAGTGGTTAGCTCGACGGTTCAAATTTGATGTCGAAATTACTTGACATTGCACCGAATTCTGCTATGAAAAAAGGATGTGCACTTAAAAAGAGAAATGGTTTTCGGGTTAACGGTACCTCATATAAGGAAGCCTCTAGTAGAGGAGGTGACGGAGATAGATGGAGTTCTACTTGGTGAGTTGTATGTCTCTTTGTAATTGCTTTATATGGCCAACTAGAGTGGTTGCTCAAGCAGCCAAGCTTATCCCTCCAGCAAGAAAGGTACGTCTTGCCTTCTGCTTAGTTGGAAAGGTTATCTATGAAAATAACCCATATCATCTGTATTCAGTGTAGCATCAACTATTGCTCATGCTTGGGAAAAAAAAAAAAAAAAAACTATTGCTCATAGTTTTATTACTATCGTAGCATACAAAAAGCACCAAAACATAAAAAGCAATCGGACATCTGATCTGATTAGTTGACTATATCTTTAGCGGACACAAAAATGTTTCGAGTACCAGAAACTTTTATGGTCCATAAAACTTCGGACAATGCATGAAGGTAAAGGATTGGAAGAGATATAATATCAACTCAACAATATATAGTTGGAACTTCGCATATTTGATAGCAAAAGTTGATCACCTAAACTAGGCTCTTAAGTTCATATTTGGGTTGTTGCATTTTTGGCCAAATCAGACCACCTCAGCAGAAACGGTGGTGGCATCTGCACTGACAAGACCATCATATTTCTGCCCCAACAACTTGGTCATCGGCTACAGTTGTACTTGTTAGATTTTCAGTAGGAAGCACCTTAGCCACACTGCCTGAAACAGCGTCTCCATTGCTAACAGACTCTTGAGTTGCAACATCACTGGAAGGGATCCCATCTGAGGTAGAGAGGTGAGTCTCAGAACCTTCACTGCTTGTACCTTGTGATGGTATGTCCTTCTCACCCTCTGCAGCAGAAGGTGTGTTTATAGGTACATCTACATCTGTGGTAACTGTCACGTCATCTTTCTTGTCTGCATCAACATCCATACCATCCACTTGTGGATCAGTAGTTTCACCATGAGATGCAGCAAGCTCATCTGAGGCACTTGTAGAATCAAGATTAACAGTTGACTGTGCAACAGTCACATCTACTGCAGCAGCAGCCAACTCGAGATCATTTCTGGCTGCAACTTCTTTTTGTTCTTGTTCTTGGGCAATGTATTTCCCCCTAAGGTGTTGTACCCTTTCAACCTCCAGTAGAAGACCGCCATACCGCTTTTGTAAAGTGCGCTCAAGCTCCTTTTGTTTCTGAACTTCTTCCCAGAGATTGTTTATCCGGTGTGAGGCTGCTAGTTGTTCTTGCTTCTGCAAAGCACGGAAGCACTCGAGTTCTTTTTCAGCAGTGTCCAACTGCTTGAAAGTTTCCTCAATTTTTGGCCAATGAGTGTCTTTAGCTCGCATCTGGAAAATTTAAAGAGAAGGGGTTCAGATACATTAAATACATTTGATGCCAAGTAACTTTCAAAACTAAAAAGTAATGGACCTTTCATATATCAAATACAATTACACAAGCAATATGTAGACACGAAGGATTAAAAAAAGAAAATTTATCCAGAAGATGACAGTAATCTAGGGATAGCCGAGACACAATATACCCGTTATTTTCTTCCTCTCTGCTCTCCTATCTTTTGATGGGGGTCCAAACCTTAACTAATTAAGTAGCAAAGGCTGCTTTCGGTTGGTTTCATGGCTGTTCACTACAAGCTATCGCCGCTGTCTTAGATTGAATGGCAATAAGATAAGTTGACGTTTAATCTTCTATGGCGTGTCCAAAGCCCTAGCTTCTAGAGTTCGTTGCTTTTACCAGGGCCGAGAAGGGCTTATACTGCTCGGCTGTGTTTGATATGTTCATTTAGCACTAATACAAACTATACCTACATAAAAATGGAAGGACCTGCATAGCAGAGAGGAAGCTGGTGCACAAGGGTCCTGGTACTATCCAGGTGCGAAGAACCCCGGAGCTTACTGCAGTGAGCAGAAATCTCACTCACTGGCCTAAACAACGAGCAAACACTCAAACTTGAAAGCAAGGGGCTTTTACTCTCTTGATTAGAGTAGGGGTCAAAGGGGCAGGGCGGTACAGTCGCGACTGTTGTCATAGTCAACAAGGTGTAAACTTCCAGGAAAAAACTTCAAATTGGGAGGGCGATCCTCGTTGAAGGAACTCAGCAAAATGACCCCGTAACTTCGGGAGAAGGAGTGCCCTCCTATCTTTTGATTAGGAAAGACTGTTTTTCCCGAAAAAGTCAAAACAATATGACTATCCAGGTAGAATGGGAATATACACGTCTGGATGACCGAAAAACCGAAAGAGATGCTTGTATAATATGGGGTCCCCCTGGGGTTCTTATTCTTAGGGGGGCTAACTCAATTCTTTCAGATTTCACTGCCTTTAGCAACTTTCTGAACGACATAAATTAGTGCCTTTAAGCCTAAAGAAGTAAGAGTTGTTCGCCTGCTTCAGCTTTACTGTTCACTAAAACCTTGTTAATCATCCTTCAAGTGAGTGAAGTGACTAATGGGAGGATTGGTCACTTGAGTAGTTAAGGTTTGGACCCCCGTTTTTTTTGTCTTCCTTTCTGCTTTGCTACTAATACCTATCATAAGTTTTAGTAGTGTGCAGAGACATAAGTTTTGGAATGGCTCCGTGTGTGTGTGTGTGTGTGTGTGTAACCTGTTAACAGAATCTTAGATTAAGATTCTGAAAAGCGAAACACAAACTATGAGTGGATAGTGACTCATTATCACAGTCTACAGAGAACATTATCTAAACACTTTTGCGTGCCTACAGTCATAAATAATTATGAGAACATGACACAGAAACTGGACTCATGACCATGTTTTCAAGCAATGTAAAATGCTTTGTCTAACAATTGAAAAATATGAGAATAAGAGAGGCATACCTCATAACCATGTGTTCGGACTTTAACCTTTTTCTCAAGGCTCACTGCTTTTGTAAGATCATCATCCAACTTCTTCTTGACATTATCAAATTCATTTTGCAAAGCCTCAAGTTTCTCCTCATTTCCAGCAATACTTGATGAACCATAGGCATTGCGCTTGGGAAAAAACATGAATTCGTTCATGCAAGTCTTGTGTACTTCAACAAATTCATCAACGGACTTATCCTCATGTCCCATTGCAACACGAAGATATTTAACCTCGTCGCTTATCATCGAGTCAGCCTGCTCAAAAAATGGTCATCATGTCAATATGCATACTGAACTTAGCAAAAAAAAAAAAATCATATAAACAAACTTTTATTTACACAAAGCCTAGGTGTACACCAATTAACCAATGAACTTAGCAACATTTAAGGAAAAACATCTAACATACAGAAGGCACAGATGTATAAAATGACAAAGAACTAAAGCAACTGATTTCTAATCCAAAATTTTAGCATACAATCCCTTACAAAAAACTATCTTACTTGAGGGAGAAACTAATTCCCAGAGGGAAGCATGATCTATCTCCTCACTCCATCACCCCCCACAAAGAAATAAAAATAGAGTACTGATCATCAATAATGATCCTATGTGTTGCATCAAGTACACTTAAATACGAAAGTAATGCCCAGAGTGAAGTTGATCTATCTCCTTATCCATCCTCCCCACCCCAAAAACAAAATAAAAGAAAATAGACTACCATCATAGCACAATCCTTCCAAGACCCAGATCATCAAGTATGATTATATGTGTGGCATCAAGTACGCTTGAATACAATATATACTCAGACCCGAGCAAAGAAACAATACATGTGTATAACAATCTCTGTTTCTCTTGGGAAAATAATTCAGTGATAACCATGCATGCCTGTGCATAAAAATGAAAGCTAAAAGGAAAAAGGGAAAATAGGCAATTAAGGAATGAACTAAAGAACATACGAGAAATTAACATACCTCCTTCAGTTCATCTTCTTCAAAATCATCTATCTCAGGGACAGCAGAAGTAGAATCATTTGTACCGCGCTTGGAACCTTTCTTTTTCCGCTTGTCTGCTTTCTCATCAAGCGGGTATTTTGCATTATCATGCTCTAGTAGACTAAGAAGCTCTTTCATAATCATTTCATTAGCCTGCTCAATTGAAGTAGGAGGAACTACTTTACTCTTATCCTCATCTGCTCTCAACAAGGATTTTCTCAGAGATTCCACTGAAGTAGCAGGAGGCCTAGGGAGCTCCCTCTGCAGTACTTTTGATCTCTTCCTTAGTAATGCCTGCTGTCGTGCTTCTTCCTCAGCCCTTTCTCGAGCAATCCTATCAGACATGTCTTCTTCAATTTTCTCCTCGGGTTCTTCATCATCTTCTGGAACTGGCTGCATGACTATCTGGTACTCATTTTTGGGCTGTGGTAGATTGCTTAAACCCAACTGCAAGTTTTTCCTCAACTCAGCCTGTCTCCGATGCTCCATTTTTGCACTATCATGCATATCAACATCTTCATTGATACGAAGCTCGTCCCTCATTGGAGTCCCCTTTGGCGTCATGCCTAGAGCATCGCTTGACGGTGTCAAGCCAAACCTAGGAGTAAGACCCGCACCTCCAGGAGTAGAAGGAGTAAGCATCAGATTTGGCGTCTGGATTTCCTTTTTTCTAGGAGTAACACCAGAAAAATCTGATGGGTGCAACTGTGGATTCTCTCCTCCTAACAATGGTGTCTGAGACTCTCTTAACATTGCCAAATTTGAAGCTTCCATCATGATAGCATCACCTTTACCAGAAGGTGTTCTTTGGGGCGTACGTAAGGGTGTCATTCCCAGCCTTGGTGTCTGGGCATAATTGGCAAGAAGGGCTCGAGTTGCACCACTTCCTTCTGTGAGTTCGCTCCCAGCAAGATCATTTGCATAGCCCATCTTTGCAATTTCCTCCAACTCATGATCCGAAATCTGAGGCGCAGGAAGCATAAGCTTTGATCTCTTCCTAACTGTTTCTGGATCATTCAACTTGTTGGCTTGCAATATCGCAGATGGAGCATCCTGCCTCTGAGCAATTTTGTTCTTTGCGATATCTTGTTTCCTCAACTGAGCTTCCACATCAACCCTTCTCTTCCCTTCAAGCTCCTCAATCGTTGTAGGGAACTGAGGCTGTTCAACTGGTCTATCTTCCTCTGCGACATCATAAAAGCCTGGAGGAGGCTTCTTCTCAAAGGGAATTTCAGCATTGTAGTCTATGCCCTTCCTTTTCCTCTTCCGCTGCCTAGTATCAATCCCAGCAGCCTTTAATTCTCTCCTTTTCTGTAGGGAAGCAAGCCTTCTGGCCTCTTCCAGCTGTTTCTCTCTAGCCTTTCTTTTGGCCTTCTTTCCCCTGGTGTTGGCTAACCTAGCTCGCGCCTCAGAAAGCATTTCCTTCTCATCCTCATCCATATCAACAGGATCCGGACGAGCAGGCTTAGACTCAGGATTGGGATCAATCTCTCCAGGCCGCAACTTTCGGGGATCATCACCTGGTTCATAATTCTCATCCTTGACACAGGCTGCATCCAGAAGCTTCTCATACCTCTCAAGGCATTGGGATGGAGTACGACCAACGATTGGGGCAATTGTTCTCCACTGCGTAGGCATGAGCTTAGCGAGATGTAGAAGTTTCTCATCCTCTTCTCTAGTCCACTCAGTCTGCAAGAATCAAAGTTCCCAAATCACCATCAGAAACTCATCAAGTAAAAATCATATAAATTACTCCAAGAATGAGGATAAGACCTAGATACAATTTTCACATACTACAATTGCAAGCACAAGAAGAATAATCAAATAACTACTAAACCAAGAGCACCCTGCCCGATTCAAACATTTAATCTCTACCCTTTGTACTGAACAAGCACTACCTATAACCTAATAAAACTACAGATTCAAACTTTTCATTTTACCTCTAATTCTCTAGTAAACATACATTAACAAAAAAAAATTGAGTATATTAATACACAAACACCAAATCAACTGAAACAAAAAACGGCAATCAAATTCAAAACATTCCATATTTAATCAAATCCTCAGTTGAAACTATAGTACCAGCCAGACCTTAATTGACAATCATAGATTCAATATGTTCATTGCTCCTTTCATCTTCGATCAAGTTCCTTATGAAAATAGAATAAAATGGACTAGTTACCTCTGTTTTCTCTAGTAAATATACATCAACTAAACAATAGTACACACAAATAGCAAAACAACTGAAACAAAAAACGGCAACCAAATTCAAAACACTCACTTCCCAAACAAATCTTCGGTCGAAACTACAACACCAGCCAGAGCCTAATTAACAACTACAAATCAAATCTACACATTGTTGATTTTATCCATGACACTATTTATACACAGAAACTAAACAAAGACAGTGCTTTCCTTGAAGGAAAAAGTGAACAAAATAGACTCAAAACTTCATTGTTACCTCTCATACCTCTAGTACCGACACATCAACTAAACAAAATTGAGACTATTACAGCACTAACCATTCAATCTCTAATCAAATCCTCAGTCGAAACTATAGCACCAGCCAGCTCCTAATTAACTACAAAATGAATTTGCCCATTGCTCCTCTCATCTTCGACACTAATTACACACCCAAACTAAACAAAAACAGTGACTTCCCTAACAAAATTGACAAAACCACTAACCAATCGAAGCCGAAAACGCCAACCGAGCACGGCCCAAGGCCTAACAAGCCACACATTGCAATCTATAACAACAACAACACAATACGAAGAAGAATGAGAAGAAGATGAAGAAGAAAGGCCTCACCTTTTTGATGGAGGGATCGAGCCACTCGTACCAGCGAGCCTTGCACTGCTTGGCGGACTTGCGAACGAGGAGCGACGAGATACGGGCCCACTGGTTCTTGCCATACTTCATGACGGCGGCCTTGAGGATCTCATCCTCCGTGTTCTTCCACACGCCGCCCTTGATCATGATCCTCATCTTGACGACGTCGCCGGAGGGAAGCTACACCCCCGATTTAGGGTTTAGGGAAATCGGAGGATTTGGGATTAAACCCTAGAGAGAAAGTAGAAGCAGATATGAATGGAATTTGGGAGAGAATAGAGGTTGGCAAATAGAGCCAAAGGACCCAACTTGTTTTACTCTCCATTTTATATTTAGCTTATATCTATGGGTCATTTTGTTTACGGTTATTACGGAAGGTAAATACGGTCACGTTTACTTAGTTGGAATGAAAAAACATATGAATGTATTTTATATTAAGGCTAGTTTGGTATTATTGTGACCTTATAAAAAAAACTGGTGTTGTTGTACTGCAAAAATAATTAGTTGTAAATTAAAATAGTTTTGTGTTTGGTAAATATTAGTTTTAAAAGTGCAGTCAAGATATTAGTGACAGTTGCTTTTAAAAGTTACTTCTAAAAGCTGTTGCTAGTGACTGTAATTTTCAAAAAAAATTGTTTTTTCTTTCATTTACCAAACATTATAAAATCTAGAAATTCGGATAGAAGCTGATTTTTTAAAAAACAAAGCTGTACCAAACTAAACATAAGCTTCTGTTGGGGTTTGAGCTTCGAGTTGCTAAGAAATAAGTTTGTAGTTTTGTTAGCGAGCGCAACTCTCTATCATTACACATTAAGAGTAAGTAAACGTGTCATTATGGTGATGTGTCTTCTTGATTGGTTTTTAATACATGAACTTATAAACAAAAGATAAATTCTAGTAGGTGTCCACTGTTAAGACACGTGGTATTTAGAGGGAGTATTCGATACAGCTTAATAAGCTTAATATCTTTCTTGTTGAAATGAACTGAACCATTCTGAGCTCCATGTTTCTCATACCATCCTTTTACAATTTCAGAAGTTGATAAACGCGGTGCTTAAAACACCTTCCTACCATAGAGTTCAACCTTTTGGACATTAAGGAACATAAAACGATGACATCTAAGAAAAAGATTATGCTTATTATTTCATGGGTTAAATACTTATGACACCCTGTAGTTTACACCTAAAATCAGTTTTGTCCCTCACTTTTTTTTTTAAACTGGTATACCCCTATATTTTAAATTCTCGACTGATTTGCCCTTGTCGTCAAGTGAACCCGTTATGTAGCTGACGTGGCTAACATGTTGACACATGTATGAGACCAAGGTATTGAGATGACAATTTTACCCTCCTCTCTCTCTCCCTCTCCTCTGCCGCCCTTGACCACCACACCCTCCTCCTCTCCCCCCTCCCCTCCACCCCCTCCTCCTCTCCCCAGCCACCACCCAAAACCACTTGTCCTTCGCGCGACTACAGCAGCAGCCTCCAAGTCCCGGTGGCCCACCCTAGACCCGCCGAGGTCCAGTGGAAGAAGGAGCTCTGTAACACGGTCCGGCTCATCGGCGTCGTCAGGCTTCCCGTCGAGATTAAGCACCTCCCCTCCGGTAAAGTCCTCGCCTGGTAGGTGGTAGCCTCGGCGACCCACAGGGACATGAAGTTTATATCATACCAGGTCCGGCGACCTTCCGGCAAGCCCAAGGGCGAGCTCACCTTCTCTTATAAGTTCGGGGAAAAGGTCACGGTGCCGAAGCCGGCCAAGAAGAGTGAGCCGGTGATGGCGTACCCGGTTGGTGCAACAAAGTCGACGGGTTACCCGACGGTGCAGCAGAAACCAGCAAAGAAGAAAAGTTCAGGGATGGGTTGCCGGAAGGTCGCCATGGCGATGAGGGGAGGGGAGAAGTCGATGGGGAGTAGGTGACGATTAAGAAAGCGGTGGCGACGACAACGACCATGGCGATGAGGGGAGGGGAGAAGTCGATGGGGAGCTTAGAGGGTGGAGATGAGGAGGATGCATGGAGGCGAGTTGGGGTGGTGGAGAATGTTGGGGTGGGGGAGGGTGCAGGGGAAGGGGATGGGGAAGCGGCGGGAGGCATTATTAAGGAGGAGGAAGAGGAAGCATGGCGGTGGTGATGGTGGTGGTTGTGGTGGGAGGGTTTGATGGAGAGTAATGGGGAGCAGTGGAGTCTGTTGGGAGGTCTTGTGTGTGGGAGGGGTTGACCTTATTTTTTGGCTGACCCGAGAAAATCCTCCTCCTTCTCCTCCCTCCCTTGCTCCTCCCCTCTCTGCCGCCACCTCGACTCATCTGGCTGCATCTCACTATAGTCAGGGGTATATTGGACATATTATGTCGATGTTGCAGGTTTCTAGCAACTTAACAGTCTTCTTTAACGGTCAATTGACGACAAGGGCAAATCAGTCGAAAATTCAAAGTATAGGGGTATACCAGTTTAAAAAAAAAAGTGAGGGACAAAACTGATTTTAGGTATAAACTACAGGGTGTCACAAGCATTTAACCCTTATTTCATATACTACTTTGTTCTACATCAGTCACTTACAACTCAAAAGACCAACGCATTCTAATTAGTTGGTATTTACAAACTGATAGAACTGAATTCAAAACTTTTTCCTCCCAAAATTTCAGCTTACAGGAGTGATTTCTTGTTTCGAAATAGCTAAAGTTGATAGAGAATAGCATCCGTTGTACGCTTATGCTAACTAATAACTCATTGGATGTGCCCCAGGATTTATAAACAGGTTTCATCACCTGTAATATGATGCCATAATGTAGAGCATGACTGAAGTTACTGAGGTGATTATCAATTCCTGCACCAACATGCAGATTCGATTAAGGGTAATTTAGAGATTTTCATATACAATCTGCCAGAAACAATGAATTCTATCAAAAACATATGCCAACACGGTAGTTGTCAATACCTGATTATTGTACAGAATAGCAGGAACGTAACTAGCCATATACTCAATCACATTCAGAGAACCAGTGTATCCCTGCAAGGAATTAACACCGCTGTTGGTGAAATGAACATAAACAAGAACCAGGCCCAGAGAAAAACATAAAGAAAAGGAATTGAAATGAAAGATAAGTATTAAGCTATGGAGTAAAACGAAGACTGAAAGCTTTTCAGAGCTACCATGCAGACTTAAGCTAGGAACATTGAATATTGACAACGGCATGCTTCTTTAGAATTTCTCCCCGAAAATGTGGTGACCATCAATCCAGCTACTTACAGAAATATGGAAAAGAGTAATGCCTGATTGATTGGCATGCATAGTTTTCTTTATGGATATGTGGTAATCATCAAGTCACATAATAATCCATAACTAAACTGACATGACCTATCGACATAATTCTAAATGCACCCAAAATTAAAACAAGATGGTATACCAGAGAAGCAACAGCAATACAGCCAAAGACTAGTCCAAGAGCACGAAGCAGCCGTTTTCCCATCTGCAGTCCCTTCCCCACTTCCTCACCATCTTCCTGCGTCATGAAGTAATTTATAAGACTTTCACGATATAGCTTGTCATAACTTCTGCAAATGGTGTGCAAAATGGATTTTGGTTAAGGAAATCTATGTTTTACAATATGACTCACAGTATATTTTGGAGTTACAGGTCCTTCAAAGGATTTCAACTTCTCAAAAATGCGATAAACGAAGGCAAAAGATAGAAACTGGAGTGGTTTATAGTCAGCGTTGCGCGCAATAGCAATCCAAGCTACCTGGAAAATAGAAAATGAGCGAGCAATGAGGGGTAAAGAAGAAAAAATATAGACTGAAATAAAAGAACCACAATGATAGAGAAACGTGAAAAATTAGATTATTCCACTACATATGTTATGCTTAGAGCATATTGCCTACTGAAACTATCACATAAATACGACAATATATATCAGACCATATGCAATAGGTAACTCTCAGCTCTTCAACTGAATGTTGCATAACAAAATCATAACCAGTCTTTAAACAAACTAAATAACCATCAAAGGATTTGAACTCAGCCTGTTCTAACAATGTGTACATTAAATGCCGTAGATCAGGTGGTCTTTTAACTGGAAACTCCAAAGATGAAAGTTCTCATGAGCATCCACAAATTTACATCACCTCCACATAGACTAAACTATCCATATAATAGGGACACACATTGTATAACAAAATCACATAAATATATGGTTGGTGGATGCATGCCACCTCACAATCTTTTCGTGAAAATCAAAGCTTAACACACAGTCACATGGGTTATAGAAAGAGTAATTGCCAAAAAGGCCCCATGTACATGTACTCATTAGAGATAAGTAAACAAAGGTCGAACCCAGTGAAAGCATGATTCTGTTTCTGTTGAATAGAGAGTACAATTACATTGGTTATTCATGGACACGTGGAACTATGCTTGGGAGTTAAAATATAAAGCATTTCCACCATCTAATTCACTGCAGAATATTCTTACAAATAAAAAAGAGAAGGATGCAGATAAACAAACATTCCTTGAATACTTACAAATACGGCAGAAATTGCCAGGTTGATACGGATATCTTGTACACTGGACTTGGTGAACCTGTAAGCATATAAGAAGTTCAGATAGTAGCATACAACGCCACCACAAGGGGACATATATCCTTTTAAAGCAGTTGATACATCATAGATAGAGGAAATGGAAGAAAGAGGATTTCAGAGCTTAATGGAGAAAAAGCATGCAGCCAGTCATATTTAGACAAATGCCAATGCCGAATGAAAAGGAATCCTTTCAGTTCATAGCATATGCATCGAAATCATCCTTATAAATTCATTTTTTGTTCTGGGAAGATAACCAGTATTATCACAATCTAAGTATCTATCTAGTGCTTGGTATTGTCACATTACCATTTACAATGTAAAAGTGCCAGCCTGTCTAAAGCAGAATGGGTAAAGAATAGGTTTCAAAAGCAACTATGCAAATCAGTCTTGTCAACTTCATCTGGTCTACTTAATTGGGAAGGATCTGCATCCATTCCAGTACAATTGAGGAATAGATGGAATCTGAGGACAGCACATAAAAAGGTGCCGTATCCAAAACAAATGGGCAACAGAAGAGTGATCTATCAAACCCAACACCCCCCCCCCCCCCCCCCCCCCCCGGTCCAAGGTAAGGCACCTAATTCTATGCTTCATTCAATAGAATACAAGCTTAACAGAAGAACAAGAATCAGCAGACATTAAAGTTCGACATATTCAGCAGTATACTTTGGTTATGCTACTCATTAGGAATCACATGATCAAAAGAATAAACAAACCTAGGCCCCCATGGTACAATCGGTTGCTTATCAGCATATTTTATATCCTTTGAAACCTGAAATTTAAAAGAAAAATAATAGAAGTATTCATTCTAAGGCCGAGATAATAATCTGTTTCTGATAAAATGTGGCTGATATGATAACTGCGACATTCATTTATTATAACAATATGGATATCCGTGAAAAAGAATTAAGAACTGTTCACAGAGCATAATTTGAAAGCATCCAAATAGAAAGAAAATGGGAAATGTGCTCTTTCAAAAACAGGTGACTTCTGAAACAAGCAAAATGTAGTTCTTAAAAGCTTTTCAATAAAAAGTTAGCAGAGCATCTTGACTATTAAAGTACTCTGAGAACCAATTAGTTCCTAGTTTAAAATCTTAGCAAGCAAAGAAAATAACTATAATGGTGAGCTCTTACTTCACCACTATATCTTATTTCTAACTGACCCCCATCAGATTTAAGATATCTATTATACAAGTTTCTGCATAAGAATATTTTGGCCACGTTTATAAATCTTTATTCAGTGACTAGTATTGAATATCTCTTCCAGATCCAATTCCCTAGCTATTCCGCGGTGCCTTCGATAAGGCAAGTATCTTAAAATGAAAATCTAGAGAAACCCCAGCATGTTATAGTAGCTAATCCTAGAAAGTAACTCAAATAGCCAGTGCCCATAATATTATTGAACACTAAGCCAGTTGTGAAAATTCAATTGTATGCAGTAACTACAACTTCCACTTGCTTTCTCTTTTGATAAGTAACTTCAACTGCAACATAGTCAGAACTAGAAAATTTGACTTCAGTGCATGTACCTTGAAAGAACCAAATGTCATGCCTTTCTTCCTGTTTGTTAGTTGTGACATCATGAGTTTGTCATATGCTTTCTCCAGCTGCATAAAGAATATGATACTGTGATCGTGATGTTTGGAACTACATGTTTGATATATGCACAGAGAGAGAGAGAGAGAGGAGAGAGAGGAGAGAGAGCAAGAGAGAGAGAGACAGAGAGACGAAACCTACTGTAGCAGCAGCTTCTTCGTCACCGTTGCTCATGGCCTCCTTGTGTTTTCTCTTATATGTTTCCTTGACCTTGTCAAACCCCTCAATCGGGTTCACACCGAGAATCTGGTAAACATAAAAAATCACAAATACACAATCATCAATCAGATCCCCTCAGTCACTTTCAAAACCAATTTCAAGTGTCTACAATACAACAAACTTACCTCATACGGATTTAAACCACTGTCCGAATTAGAACTTCCAGCTGCAGACGCAGCGGCCAACACTATCCTTCTATTCTGCGGAATTGCTCTAGAAAACATGATAAGTTTAAACCTTTGTTGCTATACTTGAAACATTAAAAGCATAAACAAACCAACAACCTGAACAAAGCTCTTGTATAACTGTAGTCCAATTTTCCTAAAAACCCAATTACACTATCTCTACCAACTTCTTATTTTACATACAGATTACCCTTAACAACTACATATGTATATATTTCAAGTTTTCAACCCATAAATAACCAAATAAGCTTAACAAAGTACTTGCATGATTGTAGTAAACTTAACCTCACAAACCCAATAACCCAAAAACTAACAAACAACCACATTTTGACATAAAGCCACAGAATTTGAGCATTTGAACAAAACCCAGAACATAAAAAAGTGAACTTTATCGAAAGTGAACTTGATTACCTGAAATTGGGAGATGAGAAACTCAGCGGTGGAACTTTAGGGTGGAAGTTTCTTTGGGGAAACTGCAGTTTGGGGCAGAGAAGAGCATGGGAAACTGCTAAAGCCATTAACTGTGGTAGAGAATTGAGGTGGGTTTTGGACTAGTGGGTTTAGGGTTTATAAAGTTTTGAGCTTTGAGATCAAAGACGTGAAACTGGGAATGTGTTTGGAGTTGGAGTTGGAGTTGGAGTTGGAGTTGGGTTTTTAGGATAACAGAGAGGGGAAATTACAATGCCGCGAACCTATTGAGGCTAAATACTAAATACTAAAAACTGAGGGGTCCAAGTTCTCTATATATTTAATTATTTATAAGGTACATATATTTAAGGATTAAAAGCTACATTTTGGAATTTATACTAAAGTTTAGAGCTTGCTATTGATCTTTCAATCACCAAAGTGGCGGTGGAGGTGACTACATTGATTTATACCGTTTGGAAGCTTCTAGAGCGCTAGAGTTGAGCGTATAGCGAAGTCGCAAAAAAAAAAATTTCATTTAAGATTATCTTTGTGTTAAGTGTTTCAATTGTTTCTTCAATAAATACGAGAGTTAACGATAAATAGACGTGTTAATATTGGTTAGATAGTGGATGTATCGATTTGGAGTACACTCTTCCTGGAACTGGTGTGGGAACCATCCATGGGAGCAGAGAAATCATGCATGTCCAAGTTCTCAAAGCCTCAGGTTGTGCAATTTGTATGCTCGGTTTTTAAGCATAGAGGACACCATTGATTAAACACATTTAGAAGCATAAGGCAGATTGATCAATTACTGGTTCACCTTTCTACACAAGAGAACAAATCACAGGTTCACAGCAGAAGAATGTATTTGATCCAGATTTTATGTTCAGAATCTCATATTCACAACAACCAAAAAGCATGAGACAAAGAATGTAGATCCATTTTATTTTCTAAGGAAAGGCCATTTATTCTCAACTCGAGCTTGTTTGCACAAACATTATGGTTTGGAATCAATTACTACAGGCATACAAAGTTTACAGTTGAGGGAACAAATTTCTTAAGGTGTTTCACAGCATGATTTCTTGCCTTCATTTCCTCATCAATAATTTCCTTCACCAAACTCGGCCCTCTAGACCGATGCCGGACAGGATCAATAACAAGTTTCTTCAGTGCAACGGCATTCTTTAACAAGAGCATGACATGTTTAGCAGCAAATCTACGAGCACGATACCCAACTATTTCTATTACTTTGAGCTCATCATGAGGGCATTTGGCAACACTCTCCAGTTGCTTTGTTGTCACAATCTCCTCCATCTCTGTCTTTCCTATTCCCATCTCCTCCAACCATGATGTGTAGATATTCATCTGCATCAAGGAAACATATTAATGTACAGCAAAGTTAACCATCAGCAATTTAGCATTATCAAATACATAGAAAGGTTGATCATTTGTTTTGTGTTAACACTAATGTTTCTTCAAAATTAGTGTGAAGAGAAGATGTATAAATTCTACCAAGTATGAATAGCAGCAATAAAAAATTATACCTTTAACACAAGTCTCTGCAAGTAAGGAGATGCCTTCATGAAAGAAGTCAAATAACGAAGAGCAGACGCATAATGTGGTTCACATATTAATTCCAAACACTTGAGATTTGCTAACATAGGGAACACATAATCCTGATTGTAGACCTGAAAGTGAAGCAATAGTAAGGAACATTATACTCCAGAAAGAGAACAAAAGAACATAGCACATCATAATTACATATGTACTTACCACTTCACTGATATCCATTGTGAGACACTTCAGCTGAGAAAGATAGCATGACAGTTGGGTGAATGGAAGTTCTACAGATATAGCTATAGAATCGTAGAAGTTGTTGCTCTCAATCTCGAGTTCAGTGATGGATACCTCAGTAAGCAATGGTACATTACTCAGAACCAGGTATATACCAACTCCGATGTAAGTAAATGAAACAATGTCAGCATTACAGATCTCAATGGTTTTGAGGTCAAGACATTTTTCTATCGCCAAATACTTCCATGTGATTGGTGGACTAACAACTCTTAGATCAACCAAATTTTTGGCTGCCACCACTGATAATCTTTCAACTGGACAGTTCATCAACAAGTTCTCAAGAGCTTCTCCGGCCACATTAACATGTCGCAAATTAAGAACTTTTAGTGACTTGAAACCTAGACAACAACCAGATGAGTGTAGACTTGGGATGCCAGAATGTAAGTCTTTTTGCGTAGACCCTTTAGCAAGACCTAGTAGTTCATGGGGAAATGTATAGTTATCTTTATAATTCGCTGTTGAAAACTCCAGCTCAAGTATTTGCACCCTCTTTTTCACGGCAAACTCAATCCACTCATCAATGGATCGTGCAAAGCGACGATCTAGAAAAAAGCAAGCCCTGAACCGTTCAATTTTTAGGCCTGTATGCTGTTTCACCGCAGCATCCACCAAACTGACAAAACTACGGCGTTGCCTGTGTTGTATATTTGGCTTCACTTCCTTGAAATCCTTTGAATTCTTCTCATCTTTAACTCGTAACAGAAACCCACAGATCCCGCCACCGCCTTGAAAGGACACTAGTGGCTGCTGCTTCCTTTAAAAGTAAGCAAGACAAGATACTAACAAGAATGCCATCCGGCAAATCACTGATTCTGTCCTCATAGCTAACCCCGCCATTTCGATCCCCTGAGCTGAACTCACCCTTATCTCTCTGTTTCTTTCCCAAGTTTTCCTTTTTCTTCGGCTTGCTTCTTTTCTCATGCTTCTGATAGATTAATTAACCAAACAACACAAATTGAGAAACTTGATAAACAATGAGCAAGGACTTGGCATTGGGATTGTTACTGGGTAATTTTCTTTCTAAAGTTTTATGATTCCAATTCAATTATCAAATTCATTTATAACATAACAACGATTCAAACTAACAATGACAACAAACTTAAAAGTCATATTCCAATTCTATACAAGTTAGCTATCTGAGAAACCAAAAGATGTAATCTTTCAACTGATAGTTATCTGGGTATGATTAAAAACACATAAAGGTGCAATCTTTTATGATAATTTGATTATCAGACATAGTTTAGATGGAAAAATATGACAATTTCGCATTGTAAAAGCTAGTGGGTACCTTGCTTGGGAGAAATTGAGAGGTTCGGCATCCCCTGTTCTTCATCATAGGTCGGAGAAATTGAGAGGTTTGTGCTTTCCTCTTAGTATTAATCCAGTTTGCTTTGGGCCTTTGGGCTTTTACCCTTTACCCAAGTGCTTTTTATTTCTTATAAATAGCAAATCCCTATACTAATTAGGAGTAAGAAATTCTAGTCAGACTGGAAATAGGAAATTTTAGTCAAGCTTGGACTTACTTTTATATATGTACTAGGAGATATGACTTTCTTTTCTTTTTGATGATTCTCTGGTCCGTTAAAAAGAGATTTGGCTATGGATTTGGGAAATTTTCTTTCGGACATATGCAGCAAACATCTTTGTTTGTTGAAAGCTCATATGTTTTCGATAAAAAAGACATGATAATGAGACTGAGAGAAAGCCTTCAACATTGATGGCTCTACTGAAAGATGTCATCTTCGACATCTTTATGAGACTACCGATAAACTCACTTTGTTGCATAGAGTGTCTCTCTAAGACCTTTCGAAATATAATTGCCGGCTTGAGTTTGGTGCACTGCACACTCGAAATTTATATTACTCGTCTTCTACAGCTTTAGTGCCTAAACTTATGCTTCTTCAACGATACTCTACTGTGCTTCATCGTGCAATAAAACTGCAGTCCTTGAACTACAATGGCCGCAGCTTCTCATTGAAGACCAATTTTGTTGATCTTGTGTTCACAGATGATTGGTATAACTACGATGTAAAATTAAAGTTTGAAAACTCGTTGTTGTTCATGTATATAAAGTTGAGCCTATATATATGATGAACAACGAGTTTTCAAACTTCAAGGTTCATTTTACCTAACACAAATTCTTAACTGACCAGTTCAAACTGATTATCCCTAATAGAAAATGGACTCTCTTATTCCTCAATCATGCCGTTATCGTATAGTAACGCATTATCTAGGGGCGTATGACAATATAAACCCCCGCCAACCCTAATCAAGTCGCTCCAATTTCAATAGTGTCACTGCTTCTTGTTCTTCCCGTTTACCAAAACCCTAGCCACTGCTCCCCTCACATTCACAGATCGATGGAGGAGATGATGAGGCAGTGGAGAAGACGCGAAACGATGTCGTTGGCGAATCGACGTACTGAAAATTATGGCCATTGTTTCATGGATGGAGATGTTCATGAAGCCATTAGTTTCTCTAGGCGCTACAAATGCATCGGTAAAACATCGGCACTTTGTTACTAAGTGAAACCCTAGATCAGATTTCAATTTCTTTGCATGTCTCTTTGTGAAAAACTTAGGTCTGTACGTAATTCTTTTGGGATGTGTTATCTCTAAATGTAAACTGTGAATTCAGCATCTTAAGAAACCTTTTCTTTTTTGATAATTTGGATATATCCAACATAGGGATAATACCATACCAGAAAATATAATTACATTGACCAGCCTTGAGAGCAAAAAACAAGACATAGACAATCACAATTTGCAAATACGAACTTATAGACCATTCACTTGTTCATGAAAATTAAGTAGTTTGGTTCATATTGGGTGTATGATTTCATGCATATAAGTTTAATGTTGGTAGGTGAAATGCGTCATAACCATCTTCACAACCAGGACCATGGACGCGGATCTTCTTGAAAAAGCTAGGGATCTTCTTCGGCTTTTAACATTAGCTGTTTCTGCACCTGTGAGATAGTCGTGGAGGAAGTGTACGTGAGATAGAGTCGGGATCAGTATCGGTTTCCCTTCTATTCTACTTTTTCTTGTTGGGCGTGGAAATGGAATGCAAGTACATATTATAAAAAGGCTCTCCATTCCATTGTGAAAACACAAAGTTTGCAGCACCATGATCAATGCTACCAAAAGAAGCCACATTGGCCGACCACCGCGATCATCAAAATCGACAATTGATAATCTTCTTGACTTGCTCTTGGTTGAAATCTTTTGTCGACTCCCTCACAACAAAGTTGTTTTCCGATGCAAATGCATATCGAAGCGTTGGCGCACCCTCCTCTCTGATCCTTATTTTATTAACATCTTTTTACGCATCCAACATGATCAGCAAAGACCCCTTTTGAATCATTATGTTATGATTCCTACTAGGTTTGCAAATCATAAGGCTATAGTCCTCACCATGTCATCAGAGCCTCCTCCTCCTCTGTTAGAAGCCAACATATCAAGCATTTTCTCCTTCCTCCCTTGTTTTCAAGGACATGAATATGCCGAGAAGGGCGATAGTCTATATGTGCCAGCGACTTATAATGACTTAGTCTTGTGCTCGCCAACTAAAACTTCTCAACGTGATTACTACATTTGCAATTCCTACACCAAGGAATGGATTCATCTTCCTCCCACCCGTCGGATATATTCCAGGGATTTAGTATCGGCAGGATTCATTTGTGAGCCCTACTACAATATCAAGGAAGATGGTACTAGTAGCAACAGCTCTGTCATCAAGCTTAACACCGAATATAGGTTCAAGGTTGTGCGATTACTTCCCAACCAAGATTACAATGGATTTTATGTGGAAATATATTCTTCTGAGACCGGAGAATGGAGGGAGTATCCGTCATCTAGCATACTATGTCAACAAAGACTATATAACTTCCAATCTCCAAGCGTTGCTTGCAATGGAAAGTTGTATTGGTTGAACCACAGTGGCTCTATTTTTGAGTTGGATCCCTTTAGTATGTGTAGAACTAGTGATGTCATTGATAAATGTCGTCTCATTGATTCACCCTCCCCTGACGTGCGTACTTCCAATTTCCATATAGGTGTTTGTCGAGGGCGTTTGCAGATGTGCCCATTTTCCTTTCATAGTCGTGGTTGTGATACCATGGCTATTTGGGAGTTGAAAGAAAATGAAGTGGATGGCAAACCAGAATGGTGTTTACTTCATCAAATGTATTCTCTGTCAGAGATGGTTCCTAAACAACCTCTCAGCATCTCAAGCTTTCACATAGTAGGTTTTCACCCAGTTCATAGGGACATAGTGTATTTAGAACATAGCGATATATATAGTGATGAGCCAAGATACATAGTCATGTGCAATGTTCGTGAAAGAACAATAGAGATAGCAGCGAAAATTCCATTTGAGAATAGTCATGGAGTGCCTTGGGTCGCTGAGGGGATTTGCTTAAGTAGAGCAAAGGTGGCCAACACCAGTTCAAGAAAGGCTGAACTATCGTGAAGAGTACCTCAACATAACTGTGATTGGTGTAGACACCTTTACTGTTAAGGTCGGTTGTTTAAGTAGTGTTAAGCAATTGAAACAAAAACTTGAAGAAGAAAAAGGGCAGGAGGGGCAGTATGAGATGCTGCATTTTGATGGGCGAGTTTTAGAAGATGATGACAAGTGGCTTACGAATTATGGAATTAAGGACAAATCTGTGATTTACGTGGATGAACATTGTTGGAAAGAGTGGCTTATGTTATAATTTCTATAACGAGAAACTAAGTGACAATGAGTGCTCGAGCAACAATTGTCAGGTCAAATAATGGAATCAGGGACCAATTAACATTGATCGTTAGTCACTAAACTCGTCGCCGTTAGATTTTTGTAGTCAATTCGCAGTGACCAAATACATAATTAATAGTGACTAGCATAGGTCACTTGCACATAAAATGGTATCGTTGAACTTAGTGACTAAATATTTGTATGAGTATTTGAATTTTGGGTTTTTGGCTTTTGTATAATTGTATTGGTATTCAAGTATTAGTTATTTGTAATTGTACAGTCAGGTTGTGGTTGTTCAACCCAACAACAATCAGGTCAACAATCAGGAACCAGTGCATGGAGTTCTAGTGTCAAATCCTCATGGTTCTAGGGTGCATGAGGCAATCGAAGGTCAACTGATACAACTTAACAATCAAATGGATCTGGCAACTGCTAACTAGGAAGAAGATGTTGTGGTTAACCATGAAGACCTTGCAGCTCAACAGCAAGGTGCTTTGGTTAACCATGAAGAAGTTGAAGCTCAACAACAAGGTGCTTTGGTTAACCATGAAGACCTTGCAGCTCAACAGCAAGGTGCTTTGGTAGCTGTTGCAGCCCAAGAGCTTCCCATTCCAGTTGCGAATCAGGGGCGTAAGAGGAAGAGGCCAAAATATCACTCGTTGCTTAATGATGTCTACCCACACGCGATTCTCGTGAATCCCGACCACAACAATGAAGGTGCAGCTCTATATGAGGTGCCGTCGTGGGGGCGTAAGAGGAGGAGGCTGAGATATCGCTCATTGGCTCGGGATGTGTACCCGAATGCCAACCTCGTTCAGGGGCAGCAATGAATGAAACAGATTCAAAATGCCAACGGGAGTGCTTTGGCGGATGCATATTGAAAACACTTCACGTATATTTTTTTGGATGTAAATTTCTGGCCACTGGATTACTTTCTGTTTGGGGATTTTGATCACCAGAACAGAACAACAAGCTTTAGATTTGTTAGGTTCTGATGTGTTTTGTTATCATCTAATAGAGAATAGGGGTTTTGTTTTGTGGCATATGGGTAGGTTCGATTTTGTAGGTTTGTGGCTTATTGGCTCACATAGTGCTCACAGTTTCCAATTGATACTTGTTCAGAATATGCGCTTATGTTCTTTGATGTTACTCGAATAGCACGAACATAGGGGTTATCTAACCATTTTACATTTCCTCTTTTTGTCTCAGAGGGTGTTGCATATAGTCAGTGATATTCATTATGGAAAACGTGTACTGCATTGTGAAAACTGGATTTGAGTTGATTGTGTATGCCTCTGCCGGTTTACTCGACATCTATGCTTGTTGTGTGCACACAAGGTGTTTGATAAAATGTTCAAGTGGAATGTAGTTGCTTGGACTAGTTTGAATTTGAATTTGGAGGGAAGAATTGGTTGTTAGAGTTTTTGAACTGTGAGGAAGGAGTGAAGATGATAGCAGATGAGGCCTGGTTGTGACCAATTAGTGGTCCATTTTTTATCAAGTATAATGCTTACCTCTATAGTATGTGTCTTTCACTGTACTTATATTAACTTCCATACGCTGCTGGTTTATGCTTGTAAGAATGAACCTATTTTCCCAGATCAAGTGCACCTACTTCTGCGCATAGTGATATCAGGCTAACCTTTGTAACTTGTTTTGGCCTTATTCCATTGTACATTGATAGGAGCATAAAACGTGACGATTTTATAGTTTAACATTTGCATTTAACTTAGCTGTTTTCTTTTAAAAAGATCGTTTTAACTTTGTTATTTTCTTAGGTACTTCGTGGAGCAAGATAATGCAAATATGTGCTCAAGTGATGCAACCAAGACTTCCAATACGAAGTAGAGATGTCAAAGATGGAGTTTGATCACTCACATGGTCAAAATATCAAGGAAAGGTGATGGAACCACTTCACCAAAACAGAAGTTGCACACACAAAAAGCTGAAAACTGGTTTATGCTTATTTTCTCCGGTTTTCAAGGCTTATTTCCATGTGGTTCCGAGAATTTTTTTCACCAAGATGACTGCCCAGATTTGTAGAGGAGAATTTGTAGATCAATTTGGACTCAAGTATCATCTAAATCGGTGATGGCATCTTGGATTTATGAAGTGTCGAAATTGGACAGAAAATCAGCAGTTCTGAGAAAGCTATGCAGCAGTCAAATTCGAGGCAGTGTTTGGACTGGATTCTGAGAAGCTTTCTTGGGGGTTTTTGCACGATTTTGAAGAGTGACATCATTAATATAATTTTCCCAAAAGCCAAGCCCAGATTATATGTGGAAACATTCAAAAGATAGCCCAAACATTGATCCTAGTCAAAGAAGGAAACATAGTCTGAAAAGAAAGTTTTGAAGACTTGGAGACTACTTAAGGCAAAACCCTAATACCAAAACGAGGAAAAAAAAAGCCGTCATAATGCAAGAAAGCCTTCACGTTGTTGCATCACACAAAATTCCATCAAGGGGAAGTCGCCAAGATTATCGTCATTCATTCCATTCACAATTTTCTTCTCCCTTTTGTAATCTTTAACTTTTGAATTTATTTTCCTTGTGTGATTTCTACAACGATATATGGCTAGTTTATCTTAGTTAGGGGTGGAGGTTTGAAGCCTCGAATTATGTAATAAACTTTGTTTTACAATCTTGATTTCGTAATTACTTAGTTATAGATTGTATGTTTGGTTTTGGTTTATAGAGAAATCTTGCTTGTTTATGTTCATGGATGCATACATAGAACATTATGAACTTGTAAGTGTGGCTAGAATTGAGTTGTTTAATCTCCTAAACGGTTAATACGGCTTAATTTCAGGTAGTAAAACCTATAGTACAATAGGTGAAACCAAATAGAGAGACTTGCATGCTAGGTAGGTGTTTCACACTAGTTTTGCATATTTATTCAATCACTTCCATTGATCTTAATGCTTAGAATAATTTGTTGATAGGATAGCGTCTATACTTTGATTAGTTATTCTAAAGGCTTAGTAACGGTGCGTTCGTCTTGCTTAAGTAGTTAAAGGAAGTAGTAAGAATTTACGCGGTGCATTCACGGTTTATTCTTGATTGAACCTTTTCATGACTTGGTATTTGAAATCTTGGTTGTGTGGACTTTGTTTTGAAGCTTATTCGGTGGTGAATTTCTTAAATTCCTAACCTCCTATCTATCATATTTCTAAAACTACAAAAATCAATCTAGTTTTCTTATTCTTCTGTTTTTCATGATTTATTTAATATAGTAAACGAACTTCAAATCCCCTGAAATTTTGTGTGCACGTTCTTAGGTATATAAATTTTCATCTTCTTCTGAGTACTGTAGGTTAGGTAGTTAAGTATATTTTCGTCTACTGTTAGTTAGGAACAGTAGACACTTTTGTGACATTGTTTTTGTGTGTGAAATTAAATACCCTCAATCTCTGGCAATGAACGATCCTTGCTTCTTTATACTACAATTGACCATTCTTTGCAAGGTAAAATTGTGAGGCTATTTTTGCCGTATCATTCATCTTGGCAAAGTGCTCCAAAGTCTGATTAGTCCGATTAGCAGGTGCATAAGCCTGATTTTTTTATATATAATTTTTAAATCAAATTATTTGACTCTTGACCAATGTAATTAAACTTGATTTTTTTTTTACTGAATATCTCCGTATTTCATATAAAAAAAGAAAAAAAAAAGTACAAAAAAAGAGGGGACATGAACCAATACCTCTCCATGAACCAAATCAGGGAAAGTACTCAAAAAGAGCAAAAGGGCTGAAACAAATGTGTAAAGAGTGAGTGAACCAAATGTGTAAAGAGTGAGTGAAGAGTGAGTGAGTGAACCAAATGTGCAAAAGGGCTGAAACAAATGTGTAAAGAGTGTGTTAAGAGTGAGTGAGTGAATTCGACGCTGGGTTGAACAGATCTATGGAGGAGATGAAGAACTTAACAGAGGCAGTGGAGAAGAAGCGCAACGATGACGTCGTTTGTGGATCGACTCACAATTTTGGCCATAGTTTGATGGATGAAGATGAAGACAGTGTTAATTTTGAATATGTTTCTTTCACTAGGCGCTACCACAAAAGCATCGGTACCTTCTCTCTATGTCTCTCAAAACGACAGCACTTTGTTTTCACTTGTTACTAACTGAAACCCTAGACCGGATTTTAATTTCTTTGTATGTTGTAAAATCTCTTTGTGAAACTTAGGTCTGTATTTCTTTGTTGGATTATTGTTTCTTGCAGAATCAAGGTTGCAGGAATATTTGCCTATGGTGAAATCTACACTAGAGGATTATGGCATTGGATACAAAATGGAACCGGTATGTGTTATTTGTAAATGCAAAATGTGATTTCAGGATCATACGAAACCTTTTTTTTCTATTGTGTAAATTTGAATGGATATCGGGATACTACCAGTAAATATAAATTACGTACAACCTTGATCGAAAAACAGGATGTTTGGTTCTTATTGTGTATGATTTCATGCATATAAATTTAATGTTGTAGGAGTTATGTCTCATCGCCCTCTACACAAAGAGGACCAGGGACGCGGATCTTATTGGAAAAGCTAAGGATATTCTTCGGCTTCTCACATTAGCTGTTGTTGCACCTGCGGTACAGATTGCACTAACTTGATATTGTTTCTTATCAGTGACCTTTGAGCAAAATAAGCTTGTTTAATAACATTGGTTGTCAGGTTAAAGAGGGAGAACAAGAGGCCTATTAGATTCCAATAAAAATAGAGTTGTTAGCCTTGGAAAGTTGATTCGAATTACTTAGAAACTAATTTCACATACCCTCTAGGGTACTTTGGTTTCTAGGTTATCTGCCTACATGGCTACATTACGTATTTGATAAAATCTTTACTTTGATTATTTGTCTTTGGTGTTCATTCCGCCATGGCCCAAACGAAAGTAATAATAGCTCATAGTTCAATTGGACATGTTGTCAGCAAGATGTCTTAGTTATTGGGTAGCTAATGGCAAGGTTCTGAAGCATGTATTTGCTCTATGCTATATGTCACATCGTTGTTAAATAGTATACACAAATATCAGAATCCTAATGAAGTGGATGGCAAACCAGAATGGTGTTTACTTCATCAAATGTCTTCTCTGTCAGAGATGGTTCCTAAACAACCTCTCAGCATCTCAAGCTTTCACATAGTAGGTTTTCACCCAGTTCATAGGGACATAGTGTATTTAGAACATAGCGATATATATAGTGATGAGCCAAGATACATAGTCATGTGCAATGTTCGTGAAAGAACATTAGAGATAGCAGCGAAAATTCCATTTGAGAATAGTCATGGAGTGCCTTGGGTCGCTGAGGGGATTTGCTTAAGTAGAGCAAAGGTGGCCAACACCAGTTCAAGCAAGGCTGAACTATTGTGAAGAGTACCTCAACATAACTGTGATCGGTGTAGACACCTATACTGTTAAGGTCGGTTGCTTAAGTAGTGTTAAGCAATTGAAACATAAACTTGAAGAAGAAAAAGGGCAAGAGGGGCGTATGAGCTGCTGCATTTTGTTGGGCGAGTTTTAGAAGATGATGTCAAGGGGCTTACGGATTATGGAATTAAGGAAAAATCTATGATTTACGTGGATGAACATTGTTGGAAAGAGTGGCTTATGTTATAACATCTACAACGATAAACTAAGTGACAATGAGTGCTCGAGTAACGATTGTCAGGTCAAATAATGGAATCCGGGACCAATTAACATTGATCGTCGGTCACTAAACTCGTCACCGTTAGATTTTTGTAGTCAATTCGTAGTGACCAAATACATAATTAATAGTGACTAACATAGATCACTTACACATAAAACGGTATTGTTTAACTTAGTAACTAAATATTCTGGTTAATAAACTTTCAAGCACCCGTTTTTAAAAACCGGTAAGCTTCACAATATTTTTCAATTTTTAAATTGTGATAGAGAATACGAATCAAATCACCGCCTAGCTCCGTCAATGTCGACCTTTAGAGTTTATATATGCTTCTCCTAACTCGTCCCTCTCTGCTTCAACGCGTTCGATTTACATAACGGATGTCGATCGCTCACCCGGTGGAGGAAAGAATTTCCGATTGTTTAATTTGAAAACAAAAAGGAATAAGGCGTGTGCTTGCCACAAGCCCTTGGATAACCTTATTTTGTCTTATTTCCTTTCTTAGAGCATTTATGATGCAAAAGACACGTTGGTGGGTCCCCCAATCTAGATTTGACAATTTTTGAGTCACTCTCAAAGTCTCTGTCACCGTCATCTTTCAAATTGTTGATTTTCCCTCGGAAAGGAAAATCAAAAGATGCAACTTTGTGTGTCACTCTCCCACGGCCATATGGCACTCAAATCTGCCGCCGATTCAACATTTCTCCTCCGGCGGCGAGGCCCCTATTCGTCGGCATTGATGGCCCATGACGGCGCCTCCTTGGAGCTTGTAAATCCCGGCGGAATCCGAGCCTCTCCGGTCGTCGACACTTTAGCTCCGGTGAGGGCCTTGGAAGCTAAATCAATGGACATTCAGCGGGTAGCTTGGAGAATGTGCACCAATTTTCAGAGGGTAATAACATGCCCACCACCTGTTCGATAATATGCGTGACTCAATAAATTTATTCGATTTATTTTTATTCGATTTAGCCCAAAGTCCACGCTGGCATCGTCTCCTGTATAAATGTAACGAACTTCTTGCTTGTCCAACAAACAACAACAAATAACAGAGGCAGTCTTTGTCAAACGTCCAAGAACCACTGAGCTTTTCATTTCCAGCAGTGCTGATTAAACTGTAAGTCTCTTCCTCTCCCTCTTCTTCCATTAGCTTTCCTTGTGTTCTTCAACTTGTTCCTGATCTTGTTGAATTACTTGTTACTTACTATTAGTTACTGCCCAATTCGGAAGTCGGTTGTGTAAAAGGAGAAAGCCCCCTGTTCGTCATTGTACCCTGTTCTCCATTCTCTTTCCTACTGAGACTTTCAATTTGGGTATGATTCTTTTCTGGGTTTGTGCATTAATTTGTTCGTGAATTACTGTTGATACTGGTTTCAAGCTATGTTCTTTATCCCCTGTTCTTCATCGTTACTTGTCAAACATTAAAGTGAGAATTTAGAATCTTGAATTTCGATTTCGTTTAGATTCTGTGAATTCTTGATGAGTCTTGCATTATTGTTCATTTCGTTTAGATTCTGTGAATTCCCTGCCTCTCTCTCTCTCTCTCTCTCTCTCTCTCTCTCTCCCCCTTCCCCCTCCCCCCCTTTCTTCCATTGAGGAGCTTTTCTTGTTAGTTGTTCAAATTGCTCCACTGTTCTTAATCTTGTTGAATTATGATTCTAGTCTTGTTGATTAGTGTCAAGATTTGATGATATTTTCTTAGTTGCTTTATGGATATTAACTGTGAAACAAACAACACCAAGTAACAATGTTTCTCAAACGTCCAGAGCTCCAAGATTCAAGGCTCCATTGATCAAGAACAGAGTCGCTCTTACATTTGTATCTTCAATTCTCTGTGAGTCTCTCTCTCTCTCTCTCTCATTCTCTGTGGGTTCTTGTTTACAGGTCAAAGTTCATTTGATTTTGGGGATTTTGGGTAAAGTTGGGATCTTTTAGGTTGAATTGAATTAGTGTGTAGTTCCTCTGCGGAATATGCTTTCTACAATTTGTTCCTCTACCCTGTTCTCCATTCTACCCATGTCTTCATTCTCTCTCCTACTGAGACTCAATTGGTTTTATGCATTGATTTGTTCGTGAATACCTATTGATACGGGTTTAAAGCTATGTTCTTTATCCCCTGTTCTTTATCGTTATTTGTCAAACATTAAAGTGAGAATTTTGAATCTTGATCAATTTTGTTTAGATTCTGTGTGTGTAGTCTGCATTTGTTTTCAATGCTCTATTTATCTGGGTAAGTTTGGTTAGTTTGCATTTGGGGAATTTGGGGACTTGTTCATTTTATTTGAATTTATGGGTGTTGTTTTATGGTTTATTCATTTGATTACCAGGGTTTCCTCTGTTGTTGAAGATGGCTGATGACTGGTTGGACAATCTCGATGTAAACGTAGAGGGGGAAGACGTTGATGATATCCTGGATGACCCTTTTGATGACGTGGTTGACATGATTCCACCACATTTTGCCGCGGATCTTGAGTATGTTTGTGTAAACTTTCCTTTTCTTATTGGTACATCTGTTCATATTCCGTTGGGCATGAGTATTATTTGTATGAGTATTTGAATTTTGGGTTTTTGGCTTTTGTATAATTGTATTGGTATTCAAGTATTAGTTATTTGTAATTGTACAGTCAGGTTGTGGTTGTTCAACCCAACAACAATCAGGTCAACAATCAGGAACCAGTGCATGGAGTTCTAGTGTCAAATCCTCATGGTTCTAGGGTGCATGAGGCAATCGAAGGTCAACTGATACAACTTAACAATCAAATGGATCTGGCAACTGCTAACTAGGAACAAGATGTTGTGGTTAACCATGAAGACCTTGTAGCTCAACAGCAAGGTGCTTTGGTTAACCATGAAGAAGTTGAAGCTCAACAGCAAGGTGCTTTGGTTAACCATGAAGACCTTGCAGCTCAACAGCAAGGTGCTTTGGTAGCTGTTGCAGCCCAAGAGCTTCCCATTCCAGTTGCGAATCAGGGGCGTAAGAGGAAGAGGCCAAAATATCACTCGTTGCTTAATGATGTCTACCCACACGCGATTCTCGTGAATCCCGACCACAACAATGAAGGTGCAGCTCTATATGAGGTGCCGTCGTGGGGGCGTAAGAGGAGGAGGCTGAGATATCGCTCATTGGCTCGGGATGTGTACTCGAATGCCAACCTCGTTCAGGGGCAGCAATGAATGAAACAGATTCAAAATGCCAACGGGAGTGCTTTGGCGGATGCATATTGAAAACACTTCACGTATATTTTTTTGGATGTAAATTTCTGGCCACTGGATTACTTTCTGTTTGGGGATTTTGATCACCAGAACAGAACAGCAAGCTTTAGATTTGTTAGGTTCTGATGTGTTTTGTTATCATCTAATAGAGAATAGGGGTTTTGTTTTGTGGCATATGGGTAGGTTCGATTTTGTAGGTTTGTGGCTTATTGGCTCACATAGTGCTCACAGTTTCCAATTGATACTTATTCAGAATATGCGCTTATGTTCTTTGATGTTACTCGAATAGCACGAACATAGGGGTTATCTAACCATTTTACATTTCCTCTTTTTGTCTCAGAGGGTGTTGCATATAGTCAGTGATATTCATTATGGAAAACGTGTACTGCATTGTGAAAACTGGATTTGAGTTGATTGTGTTTGCCTCTGCCGGTTTACTCGACATCTATGCTTGTTGTGTGCACATAAGGTGTTTGATAAAACGTTCAAGTGGAATGTAGTTGCTTGGGCTAGTTTGAAATTGAATTTGGAGGGAAGAACTGGTTGTTAGAGTTGTTGAACTGTGAGGAAGTGAACTTCTAATGTAATTGAATAGCCTCTCACTTCCTGCATCTCAAAGTTTTTTCTCTCCCACAACTTAACGTTAATTAAGTCAAACAGAATTGTTGACTGAAAATAAGTGGCTACAATTACGCCACGTCAGCCGATGAATGGACAACCTTATTTCCCAATCATGCCACTATCGTAAATAAACGCATTAACTAGGGGCGTATGCGGGATATAGACCCACGCCAACCTTTATATAAAGCTAGACGCTCTTATTTCAATGGTGTAACTGCTTCTTCTTCTAAATCCCGTTATTAAAAACGTAGCCACCGCCCCCCCTCGCATTCTCGGCCGTCGGGTACGAACTCTCTCCTATTTACTGTCAAGCTTTGAATAATTTTGATCTGATTTGGGGGAAATTGTTTTGAATAATTTTGTTCTGATTTGGGGGAGATTGTGGTTAATTTGTAGGAAGAACAATCCCTAGATTGCAGGTTAGGAAATTTTGATCGATGGAGGAGATGAAAAACTCAACAGAGGCAGTGCTGGAGAAGGAGCGCAACGACGTCGTTGGCGAATCAACTGAGAAGCGTGCTCTTGTTGGATCCAGTGCTCTTGTTGAATACATCTCTTTTATTAGGCGCTACCCCAAACGCATCGGTACTCTCTCTCTCTCTCTCTCTCTCACTTGTTACCATGTCAAACCCTTGGGGTATTTTGATTATTGTTTCATGCAGAATCAAAGTTGCAGAAAGATTTGGATATGGTGAAATCTACACTAGAGGATTATGGCATTACCTACCGTATGGATCCGGTATGTGTTATTTGCAAATGCAAAATGTGAATTCAGGATCGTACATATGTTAAGTGCAAGGGATAATATATACCAGTAAATATAATCACGTAGAACCATGAATCTTGTTATCTAGATAAACTGTTGGTTCATATTGTGTATACTTTGACGCATATAATTTTAATGTGGCACATAGGTGAATTGTGTCGTCGTCCTCAACGTCCTCTGCACAACCAGGGCCAGGGACACAGATCTTATTGAAAAAGCTAGGGTTCTTGTTCGGCTGTTAGCATTAGATGTTCCTGCATCTCAGGTACAGTGGCACATACTAACTTGGTAGTCACGTTAGTAAATCTGGTTTCGGTTTATACTGAATTGAAAACTTTTCAGTTAATGTTCTGAATAGTGTGTGCAACGTTCTAATTTCAGGCAATAACAATACTGAAGGGAAGAAACTGGGAAGTCATGAAGTTGGGGTATCAAAAAGATGGGCTTTGCTCACAATGTGGAACCAAAGAGCATGTGGGTGTTGCATATTCTTTCTTCCACTTTCTATTTGCATTCGATTATTCTTGATTTCAAGTTATTTAACTCTTCACCTATGTGGCTATAACTGACCTTTTAGTTTCTGGAGTACTGTATAAAATCCACACAAAAATTCGACGCTGGGTTGAACAGATCTATGGAGGAGATGAAGAACTTAACAGAGGCAGTGGAGAAGAAGCGCAACGATGACGTCATTTGCGGATCGACTCACAATTTTGTCCATAGTTTGATGGATGAAGATGAAGACAGTGTTAATTTTGAATATGTTTCTTTCAGTAGGCGCTACGACGAAAGCATTGGTACCTTCTCTCTATGTCTCTCAAAACGACTGCACTTTGTTTTCACTTTTTACTAACTGAAACCCTAGACCGGATTTTAATTTCTTTGTATGTTGTAAAATGTCTTTGTGAAACTTAGGTCTGTATTTCTTTGTTGGATTATTGTTTCTTGCAGAATCAAGGTTGCAGGAATATTTGCCTATGGTGAAATCTACACTGGAGGATTATGGCATTGGATACAAAATGGAACCGGTATGTATTATTTGTAAATGCAAAAAGTGATTTCAGGATCATACGAAACCTTTTTTTTCTATTGTGAAAATTTTATTGAATATCGGGATACTACCAGTAAATATAAATTACGCACAACCTTGATAAAAAAACAGGATGTTTGGTTCTTATTGTGTATGATTTCATGCATATAAATTTAATGTTGTAGGAGGTATGTATCATCGCCCTCTACACAAAGAGGACCAGGGACGCGGATCTTATTGGAAAAGCTAAGGATATTCTTCGGCTTCTCACGTTAGCAGTTGTTGCACCTGTGGTACGGATTGCACTAACTTGATATTGTTTCTTATCAGTGACGTTTGAGCAAAATAAGTTTGTTTAATAACATTGGTTGTCGGGTGAATAGTAGTCACGTTAACATTTAGTAAATCTGGTATCAGGTTAAAATTTGATTAGCATTTCCAACTGATTTTGAAAGTAACATTTCGCTTAATGTTCTGATGAATGGTGTGAGCAATGTTATAATTTCAGGCTGTAACAATACTGAATGGAAGGAACTGGGAGGTCATGGGGTTGGGGTATCAAAAAGGTGGGCTTTGCTCACAATTTGGAATCAACAAGGTAGGTGCTGCATATTGTTTCTTCCCCTTTTCGTTTAATTACCAAAAAAATAGAAATTTTTTAGTTTCATTCAATGTATTATTGTTTTTTAAATCAAGTTATGGTACTCTTCACCAACGCTTCACCTACTGTAATTAAACTTGGTGATGAAAGATCTGTTTGATATCATGTTAGGAAACAAACACTTTTTGATTTTCCATTCTCTGATGTTGTGTGCAGGAAAAATTTTATGAACGGCTGAAACTCCTCCCTGCCATAAGGGTGGGTGTATAATCTAGATCATGTTTTACTCATCTTCCAAGTTGAAATAGTGTTATTTATAGTAATAGGAAACATTAAGTGTACTTGGAAGGAAAATATCTATCTGTAGCTTCACATTTGTTTTGCTCGTTATTTCTCTAACTTGTGTTATTTTTGGCCGGTGTGCAGGAAATTGGAGTTCTGCTGTTTTGTAATATACAAATATTTGTAAGCATATGAGTTTTGTATTATGCAATTCTACTTCCAGTCAAGTTACAACCAAATGATGAAGTGAGAGTTCTATATCTATTACTTATTTTCAACTTTCCAATCTATTTATAGGGACACATTCTTGTTGTTCTGGGCCCAACCAGTTGCATAAAGACAATGCGGAAGTTTGCTAAAGATTGCATCGTCCATGGAATTCATCCTGCTTCTCGTATCAAATTTGTCAAGGAGTGTAGAGCTCGGTATGAAATGCGGAAGCGTCAAGAGGCTTGTGATTTAAGTGACTATTGTCTGGCAAGAGACGGGTTAAAGAGGGAGCACAAGAGGCCTATTAGATTCCAATAAAAATAGTTGTTAGCCTTGGAAAGTTTATTCGAATTACTTAGAATCTAATTTCACATACCCTCTAGGGTACTTTGGTTTCTAGGTTATCTGCCTACATGGCTACATTACATATTTGATAAAATCTTTACTTTGATTTTTTGTCTTTGGTGGTCCAAACGTAAGTAAAAAGACCTCTAGCTCATAGTTCAATTGGACATGTTGTCAGCAAGATGTCTTAGTTAACTTCTAATTCTGTAGCTCCCTGGCTATAGCATAAACGGTACTAGATTTCTGAATTTCTAAGCATGCTATCTGCCCCGACTTCCTGAAAGTCGAAATATACGTATAGCACAACCAACTACAAGCTAGCTGTAATTGAGAAAAAAACTATTGGGTAGCTAATGGCGATGAATCAAGTGTCAACTTTGCACCAAAGGCTTTGAAGCATGCATTTGCTCTATGCTATATGTCACATCGTTGTTAAATAGTATACACAAATATCAGAATCCTAATGAAGTGGATGGCAAACCAGAATGGTGTTTACTTCATCAAATGTCTTCTTTGTCAGAGATGGTTCCTAAACAACCTCTCAGCATCTCAAGCTTTCACGTAGTAGGTTTTCACCCAATTCATAGGGACATAGTGTATTTAGAACATAGTGATATATATAGTGATGAGCCAAGATACATAGTCATGTGCAACGCTGGTGAAAGAACCGTAGAGACAGCAGCGAAAATTCCATTTGAGAATAGTCATGGAGTGCCTTGGGTCGCTGAGGGGATTTGCTGAAGTAGAGCAAAGGGGGCCAACACCAGTTCAAGCAAGGCTGAACTATTGTGAAGAGTACCTCAACATAACTGTGATCGGTGTAGACACCTTTACTGTTAAGGTCGGTCGCTTAAGTAGTGTTAAGCAATTGAAACAAAAACTTGAAGAAGAAAAAGGGCAGGAGGGGCAGTATGAGCTGCTGCATTTTGATGGGCGAGTTTTAGAAGATGATGACAAGTGGCTTAAGGATTATGGAATTAAGGAAAAATGTGTGATTTACGTGGATGAACATTGTTGGAAAGAGTGACTTATGTTATAACGTTTTCAACGAGAAACTAAGTGATAATGAGTGCTTGAGCAACGATTATTAGGTCAAATAATGGAATAAAGGACCAATTAACATGAATTCAAATTTGTTTCTCACCTTATTTCCCCATCTTCATCCCAACCTACTTAGATGCATGACACATGTCATATTTTCTTTAACTCATCTAACTATGGTTAACAATATAAATCTAAATTTTTTTATTTAATTTAAATTTGTAAGATTGGATATTGGGTTTTAAGGTGTAGGGTTTTAAGGTTTGGGGTTTGATGTTTAGGATTTCGGGTTTGAGGTTTGGGGTTTGGGGCTTATTCTTTTATCATGATTAAACATAGATAAGTAAAATCTTAAAACTGTCAACCTGAAACCTGAAACCCTAAACCTGAAACTTGAAACCCTAAACCCCAAAACCTAAAGGCCTAAACCCTAAACCTTAAACCCTAAATGCCCAACCCCTCAAATTTAAATAAAATAAAATAATATTTAGAATTAAAATTTGTTTAGTCCTTATGGTTTGAAGTCGACATCTATTTAGTCCTTATGGTTTTATTTTAATATGAATAGTCCTTAAAGATATGATTTTTCATCCAAAAAGTCTTTATGGTTTTATTTTAATCTGAATAGTTCTTAAAGTCATAATTTTTCATCCAAATAGTCTTTATGGCCTTTAACTGAGAAAATTGTTAAAATGAAAAATCATGATTTTAAAGACTATTAAAATAAAACCATAAAGACTATTTGGATGAAAAATCGTGACTTTAAGGACTATTCAGATTAAAATAAAACTATAAAAATTAAACAGATGTCAACTTTAAACCATAAAGACGGTACAATATTTTACCCTAATATTTATATTGTTAACTAGTTAAATTCACAAAATCTGGATCTCTGGTTTATTTCTTAGAGGCCCGATTACTTGATAGGCCCAACTTTTCTTCTTCTTTCAAGAGTCAGTAATCAATCATCATCGCCATCTCTCATTCTTTCACAGTTGCTCCGATTCCTTTCCCCGTTCCGTAGTATAGTCGGACATGCACTGCCACTTGCTTTCTGCAACTGAGTTTTGAAGATGGCTTCGAAACAGAAACCAATTTGAGGTCGGAGCTATAGATGGGCAGTGACTTCATTCCGCCTGGTAAGGACTTTGAAATCTGGGTGAGGATTCGTTCTTTGTTTTCAGTCTTCATTTGATTTGTGAACGGCAATGAGAGCTGAGTCTTCGCGGCTTTTGTCTTGATCTCGTTTAATTAGACTTGATTTGACTAAAGTCTTTCATATTTGTAAAAGACACCACCACCGCCCAGCTTTTCCTTGTTTTGCTTTTCTGTGGAGACATCATCTTCTAAACTTCAAATTTTATTATTGTTTAGTGGCCAAGTAGGCACACATTGATTAAGCCTCCCTTTTTGTTATATTTGGTGCTTTGTGATGCCTTATTGAGAAACCTTAGAGGATCTTAATTTTGACAGACCCATAGTCGCAGATTTAGAATTTGAGGGTGAGCCTCGGCTTACTTCTAGTTTCTTTACACCAACTGTGTTAATAGTGAGTTGGTGCTGTGGAACAGAAGCTTGTCATTTTTTTAGTTCATTGCACGAACTGTTTTATTTGTGTTGGTGCTAGAACATGGAATTTAGGTTGAGGCAATTTGGTGGTTTTGGAGTTATCAGTGGATAGATTGGTATTTTGGAGACATGGAATTTAAAAAGGTATTTGGCCGTGGTGATTAACAGGGAGCAAAAATGGCAGTGGCTTTTTGTGGTTTAAGTTTGAGCACTGGTTTTGGGTTTTGTAGGATCAAAGGGGTAGTGACACGAGTAATCGAGTTGTCATAGTAACAATTGTATCAAAGTGCCGCCCAGAGAACTAGAACCGTATAGTAACCATAGCACCAGAACTTTGAGAGCCAATAGTATCCAAGTTACCATAGTACCCAGAACATGTACCATAGTAACAAGTGGCCAAATTAACCGGTATCCATGAGGGATTTCGAAGTCTCCATAGTATCCAAAGTAAACAGCCAGCATTCAAACATGCATCCTCTAGCTACACACGTTAACTAGCGCGATCTGTCCCGCCACCCCTTCCCGGCTCGGGACCTCGAGACGAGACAGGTAGACCCCTTAACCCTAACCAACCCGACAGTAAATCTCTTACCCTAGAATCCTTACCAACATCACAAACATGTGAACAATCCCACTCACCCCAAATAACCCAAAACAATAACACCACCACATACAAATCCAAAGACAAAGAAAGCGACAAATTCATTCCTTGAAACAGCGGATTCGCGTAGTGGCAGTGAAGCTGGTTGCAAACAGCCGAGCGCTCGCACCCACTCGATCGAGGATGAAATTGGGCGTTTCCCAGTCTGAAGTTTGTAGAATTGCTGAAACCCTAAAACGCAAATTGCGGCTCACCCAATTTTCAGTTTCGAAAGCACGAACTCCCCCCTCCAGTTATCCCTAACCCTATATATAGACATTCCCAGCAGCGGCCCGCAACGCCGAAAGAGTCTCGTCACCTAGCGCGGACTAACTCGCCCAGCAGCGGCCCGCAACGCCGCGAGAGTCTCGCCACTTCGCGAGAACTTACTCGCCCAGCAGCGGCCCGCAACGCGGCGAGAGTCTCGCCACCTAGCGCGGACTTATTCGCCCAGCAACGGCCCGCAACGCCGCGAGAGTCACGCCACCTAGCGCGGACTTACTCGCCCAGCAGCGGCCCGCAACGCCGCGAGAGTCTCGCCACCTAGCGCGGACTGACTCGCCCATCAGCGGCCCGCCACGCAGCGAGAGTCTCGCCACCTAGCGCGGACTTACTTGCCCAGCATCGGCCCGCCGCTCGAGTCTTACCAACTAGCTCGGACTGACTCGCCCCCATCAGCGGCCAGTCACGCCGCGAGAGTCTCGTCATCTAGCGTGTACTTACTCGCCCAGCAGCGCCCCGCCACCCGAGAGTCTCGCCAACTACCGCGGACTGACTCGCCCATCAGCGGCCCGCCACGCCGCGAGAGTCTAGTCATCTAGCGCGGACTTACTCGCCCAGCAGCGGTCTGTCACCCGAGAGTCTCGCCAACTAGCGCGGACTGACTCACCCATCAGCGGCCCGCCACGTTAGTCTCGTCATCTAGCGCGGACTTACTCGCCCAGCAGCTGCCCGTCACCCGAGAGTCTCGCCAACTAGCGCGGACTGACTCGCCCATCTGCGGCCCGCCACGCCGCGAGAGTCTCTCCATCTAGCGCGGACTTACTCGCCCAGCAGCGGCCCACCCCCGAGAGTCTCGCCTTCTAGCGCGGACTTACTCGCCCAGTAGCGGCCCGCCATCCGAGAGTCTCGCCAACTAGCGCGGACTGACTCGCCCATCAGCGGGCCGCCACGCCGCGAGAGTCTCGTCATCTAGCTCGGACTTACTCGCCCAGCAGAGGCCCGCCCCCGAGAGTCTCGCCAACTAGCGCGGACTGACTCGCCCATCAGCGGCCCGCCACGCCGCGAGAGTCTCGCCATCTAGCGCGGATTTACTCGCCTAGCAGCGGCCCGCTACCCGAAAGTCTCGCCACTTAGCGCGAACTTAATCGAATGTAATTAGCGTGTTTCCTTGTCACTTAGCGTGCACTACGTCGCCCCGTAGCGGCACACAACGCCAATAGCGCGTTTTCTCTCGCCAACTAAACTCGGAACTTCACCCCTGTCACCTCGCGACCCTCGCGTGGGGACTTGGGAACTCGGCACCATGCCTCCAGCACCCGGGTAAAACCTATTCTCGGCATCTATAGAATAACTCCCCACCCAAGAGCTCTCTCGGACTGGGGACTTGGGGACTTGTTAATACATAGCCAAAATACTTGGCTGAGCCGAGAATAAGGTGCAATTACCCGGTCACCGAAGGTCATTCCAGACAAGATAGCCCTGGTACGCCTCTCACAGATATCCAAGGAGTGAAAGGCCGGTAACAAACCGCTTGCCAAAATCACTTTTGCGGCAAAACACCCCCAAAAGGGGAGACACCACAAAGACTAGCAAGTAGTCCCACATTAGAGACTAAGGCCAAAGTGCCCAACCTTGGCCTATAAAACGGGCACAAGCTACCACAAAAGTTACACACTCTTCTCTCTCCCACACTCATCTACCTTGTAAGTGCTCAAAGCTAACTTAAGCATCGGAGAGTCGAAGACTGGGCCACCCCAGTCCCGACTTCTTGACGCTGTCACTTGTGCAGGACCTAAGAATTCTACCTCGTTCCGACTCGCGACCCCTTCCAGGCTCGGGACGAAGCAGGTAGAAACACAATGTATGGTTTATGTTTATGTTTAATTTTGATACGTCTCACCATGATCTATTTGTATTAAGATTTACTTATTACTTCTCTTCATATTGCAGGGAGGGAACTCCTGTACTGCATTGTTGTGTTGTTGCTCACCGAGCACTTCAAATGCATCAGAGATCCTATCCACTCTTCGTTTTGGAATGAGGTACATTACTCAATATCCCATAATATCTTGTTGCAAATTCTTACTCTTCGCTTGGAAATAAGATATGCTTGATTGATCACGACGACGACACATGGATTTTTCTTTAAAAGACATGTATTATGTATGCTTTGTTGCAGATTCTTGGCTCTTGTGGGCATGGTTCCCTTGTTTGATCTCATTTTCATTGAGTTTCCCAATCAGAATTATTCACACTCCTTGATTTTGGAAGCCAATGACACAATCAACACAATCAAGGACAAATTTAACCGTCAATATGGTTATCTTGCTAATCGTTTGGGCCCCCAGCACACCTTACAGTACAAGGGAAAAGTGTTGACCGTAAACGATGACCTGAAGAAGCTTCCTAAGGATTCAGTCCTTCATGTGGTTGAAGATTACACTTCTCTTGACTTCTTTTCCGAGTTACTCTCCATGGATTCCAGTAAAGACGCAGAGAAAATCTCAGAGGCTGTTGAACAATTCTTCTGTCATTTTAAGAACGACAGGCAAAGAACATACAACAGAAGAGAGAGAACACCTGCACCGTTACAGTCAACGAAATATGCCATACCTATCAGATGCAACTGTTGGGCTGCTTTCACTCTTGCCATGTTGCTTCACTTCGCAACCACCCAAAAACAAGTCCTTGAAAAGTTTGAAGCTGTGTGATTGGTTAGTCTCATCATCTCTGGCCAAGAACAACTAGTTCTATCAGCGCTTTTGTAACCGATCACGACTTTGGCATCATGAAAAAGGCCAGGCTGCTCCTGTGTTCCTTTACGATGCTAACTAGGATTTACTACTTTGCTCGAGTGATACTTCTATTCACACCTGAAAACATTACTATATGATGAATTGATGTATGATTTCGGACAAGTTACTCCTTGTGCCTCTTAACAAAAATTGGAAGAGCTTGTTGAGCCAGCTAGTGAAGTAATGGTCATATATTGGTGATTCAATCTTAGCATTTCTCTACTGTTCCCTCTTCTATCTTAATTCCTAATATCATTAGAAGTAACCTGAATTATATCATTTCACTGTAGCTCCTTTTCCCCCATATTCATTATGCTTATGTCATTTTATATTATTCATAATATGAAACGCATACTGCATACAGAACAATTGCTTTATAGTTTATGCAGAATTGGTGCTAGAGTTATCCCTGTTTGCTAGCTAGTAGTTGTGTGCTTCTGTTCTTGCTCTAATATCCTTATACATACTACATTCTCATTTTCTCATTCTCAAAACAAAACAAAAAAGATCATTATACTATACTCCATGTCATAGACATTTTACTGATGTTGGTAAAATTGGAGGCATATTTCCAATGGGGTTCAGGATGCTTTCACCAGGCCAAACCATAGCAGCGGCTTAACAAGGAGAATTCACAGCTTCAGAAGAATGTATAACCCCAAACTTCATTTGCCATAGAAGTGGAAAAGAAAGAAAAAATATAAAAGATAGCTTTCAGTAACAAGTTTCTTATGCTTGTAAATATCAGTGTATTAAAAAACGCGCCTCGGGCGCGCCTTGAGGCGTAAAAGGCGCGAGGCGGAGCTGCAATTCATTGTGTTTTGCTGGTTAGGCGCAAAAAACGCACCCCCAAGGCGCATAAGGCTCAAAAAACGCACCCTAAGGCGCATAAGGCGTGCGCCTCCCTGAAGCAACTGAAAACGGGGTCGTTTTGGGTAAGTTGGGAAAATGTTCCGCATAAGGCTCGTGCGCCTCCCTCTGTCTTTTCGCCCGCCCTCCTTCCCTGCTCCCTCTCTCGATCTCCCTCCTCCCTCTCCCTCGCCGGCTCATGCTGCAAACTCAACTCTCTCCTCTATACCATTTGCTAGATCGGGTGCAAACAGCTGGCTCATTCAGTTGGAGGTGGGTTGGGTTAGACCATTTGCTATTTCAGTTCATATTCATGTGAATGCTGCTTTATCATTGTATCAATTTCTTACTTTTTATGGTTTTGTTGTGTTTTGCAGGGTGGGGGGTGGTGTAATACTATCAGAAACTGTGTTTACCGCAAGACCACTCGCCGCGGTTCATCCAAGTTCATGGAAAAGCAATTGCCCTTCACAGGAATTTTGAGTAATAAACCTGAAGAAAACCCCGGTATGGAGTATTCTTTGTGCACTCCATTCATATATCAAATAAAGATTTTTTTCGCTCCTCCTGTTTTGATTGATATGAATGGTTGCAATTGTGAAAGGTCTGATGATTGCATTGGCTGGTTCCCATGGTTGCAGATTTCTTCAACTGGAACAGGGTCAAGCTACGATACTGTGATGGGGCATCTTTTACTGGAGACAGCCAGAATGAGGTTGGTCCCTAATCATCTTTTGGATGTTTACAATACTAGTTTCTCTTAATCATTTCCTGTTTAATGGGCATGAACTTTTATTGAGGTTTTACTGGTCACTTAATCATAAAATCTTTACACATATGGTGAAATTTCTGGTTTAGTTTGGTGGCTGGCAGGCATGTTTTTACCTTTTAGCTTCACTCTATACAATTCTAAACACAACATTGCAGTTAAGTGGTGTGACCTGTTGGCCTATTAGCTGTTAGACAAGAAACTCAAGACAATGCCTTCAGTGATGAATTATCTCTAGCTCAATTACAAACCATATCCGTTGATTGGATAGAGTGATTGAACATGAAGTTTACTTGGATGGAGATATCTTAATTGATGATGATGATGATTTTGAAGCATGAAGTTTATTTCCATTATTGTTATTATCTTTTGATCTTGCAAGACTATCCAGTGTACTTTGATCTTTCAACTTAACCCTTTGGATGTGTTTTATGTTTGGTGATTTGTTGGAATTGCATTGTTTGAGTACTTAATACTATTAGGAATGGATGACAATATATAATGTTGTGTTCATTGTAATATATGTTCTATATATAGTAGGAAATATTTTTTTTTCAAAAGGTTTACGTCTTGGTGAGGCTCTCGCTCCATAGCCTCGGCTACGCCTTAGCCTTTTAAAACATTGGTAAATATTCCACCAAAATGTATCAACAGTCTTAGCCAAGACACAAAAGCAGTGCTGAAAAAGATTTGAGAACAAAACCTTGGCCTTGAGTCTGATAGAATGATAGAATGAGAAACTATGTTTCATTGGTTTGATTTCATACTTATCTTGATTTACAGAGATATTGGTATATATATTACAATCTGGATAGGTGAAGGCCTGGAGCTATTATTGTATGAATATCAATTGTATGAGTTTTGTGCTCAGGGCCCTTGTATGGATATCAATTGTGCAACGTTGGTCTTGTAAAATTTTCCGGACCTAGTCTTTGTCTGTTGCTGATGGTCCACCGAGTCTTGAGGCATCTCTCCTGAGTTCAGAATGGTGAGGAGCTTGTCCGTTTTAGGCACGCATTGTTTCTACTGGTGCCTCAATTTTATCTTGTATTGGACTACCCAGATCAGCAAGTGAATCAATACAAACTTCCACATCACCAGACGAGTCATCATTCATGTTGGAGTAGCTCTCTAGATCAATATTGTTTTCACCCCCGCAAGCTGATGCGTGGTGAACAAGTAAGCAGTTTGGAATTAATGGACTTGAAAAGAGGATGGGAAGTGGTTCGGTGAAAAAGTCAGCCAATTGAAATTGGGATGGTATGTGTTGAATGTGTATGAGCTTCCTGGTGATAAATTCAAGGATGTAGTCAATCTCAAGATCAACATGTATGGTGTGTGGGAGGGAAAGATAGGATTGGCATTGAGAGCAACTGCACTAATGTTGTCACAAACTCACAATGAAAGGTTGGAAAAATTATTCAGCGCACCCGACATCTCCACCGTCCGTTTGAGCACGTGATCTTGGGCCGTTAGTTGGGCGTTTCGGTCTATTAGGTAGGCAAGTGATGGGCGATTAAGGAAAGTTTATCCGCTCATGTGTTGTCTCACTCAAAAACTCAACTTTATGGTTTCGCCCTGCCAAAAAGGCCATGCGAGCTGGACAAGTTCGCATGGGCAAGAGACTTCGCATGGTATAGAGGGACTAAGAGACGTGAGTGGACTTGATTCAATATGAAGCGGCGAGCTTGCAAGCGGGATAAGTTTACAGGCGGAGAAAGATGCTTACCTCCGAAGAGTTATAGACTTCGCATAGAAGTTGAATTTTAAATATGGAGGCGAGATGCATGCGAAGTGGACTAACTGCGTAGAAGATTGAGAGAGGCGAGATGACTTCGCATACAAAAGAGACTTCGCGAGGAGTGAAGATGAAGAGTCCGCATAAAAGGACCAAAGGAGGCGAGCTCCGCATGATTCTTGGTTGGATAACAGAGCAATTATCTCTAATTGCATAAGAGGCGGCTCGCATGTGGAAGTGTTTGCATGTGTTAAGGTTTATATTCCTTAATCACATGTATACAAGTGTATGTGCATCCGGTACTACAGAGTCTAAAGCTTGCATGTCAGTCAACTGCTTTTTGTGTAAAAAATGATGTTGAATTTAGGTTGACCAGTTCGATGGGGGGTCTGATGAATCCGAAACAAGGTGGATTTTTTTCAGTAGACCTATTTAATCACCATGTCTACATCTGACGGTGAAATTTTATTTTCACATATTTATGACCTCGGATCGCCACGTGCCTAATAAAGCTGTATAACTTGTTTAGTAGGTTATATGACTTGTACATTACTGTGAACCAACTATACCAAAGAGACAAAATTTTCAAAAATCTTATGAAATAAGATGTGACCAGAATAGTGAAATACATATAGGGTTAAAAAAAACCACAAACTTTCAGTAACGACTGCTTCTTGATAAAAGCAGTCAACTCTAAATACGTTTAGGCACTCCTAAGGGGAGCCTAACCATCGGAGGGCTAATTTAACAATTTTTTTTCATGTGTTCATAAACCTCATTTATACGAGTTTTAGGTTCGAAAATGAAAAACAATAGGGTTTCGCACGATGCCGGTCAACCGTTTTTTGTGTAAAAAATGATGTTGAATTTAGGTTGACCAGTTCGATGGGGGTCTGACGAATCCGAAACAGGGTGGATTTTTTTCGGTAGACTTATTTACACAAAAAACGGTTGACTAGCATGCAAGCTTTAGACTCTGTAGTACTGGATGCACATACACTTGCATACATGTGATTAAAAAATATAAACCTTAACACATGCAAACACTTCCACATGCGAGCCGCCTCTTATGCAATTAGAGATAATTGCTCTGTTATCCAACCAAGAATCATGCGGAGCTCGCCTCCTTTGGTCCCTTTATGCGGACTCTTCTTCTTCACTCCTCGCGGAGTCTCCTTTATATGAGAAGTCATCTCTCCTCTCTCAATCTTCTACGCAGTCAGTCCACCTCGCATGCATCTCGCCTCCATATTTAAAACTCCACTTCTATGCGAAGTCTATAACTCTTCGCAGGAAAGTATCTTTCTCCGCCTGTAAACTTATCCCGCTTGCAAGCTTGCCGCTTCATATTGAATCAAGTTCACTCACGTCTCTTAGTCCCTCTACACCACGCGAAGTCTCTTACCCATGTAAACTTGTTCAGCAAACTTGTTCAATTATATGTCTTTGCTTTCCAGTGTCTCCCTCTCCTTCCCAGCTCGCCTCTTTCTCCTGGAGACAAAAACGAACATGGAGGGAGGCTAGAAAGGCTGCTGTCATTGTGTTGGAGATAAGAAGGAAAAAGTCGGACAAAAAATTCCACAATTGCACAAACAATGTGTGCCACCCACTCCCCATTAAATTTCTCGGATGCTCTGAATAAGCTCTCGAAAGGTTGGGGGTGTGGATAGGAAGATATGCAGCTCTTGAAGAAGACAACATAACTAAATTAGCAAATCACATATACATCCTTCAAAAAGATTTGAAACACAAATAAATCCACTTGTGTTGTTGTTAAACAAATAAAGACAATTTTTAATTAAGGACAATCTTTTCTCTGCATGCCATGTGTCATGATTTAATTTATCAAACTAACCCTACACTAATAAATTGCTTTTAGAAGAGAAAAGACTCTCATTTTAAGAATTTTCAGTAAATGGAATATAGTAGTAAGTTTTCAATAACTTAGTGTAGTAGCAGGTTTTCAATAAATTAGTGTAGTAGCAGTTAATTCCAGTAGAAGCTTCATTAAGTGCAGTATCAGGTTTTCAGTGGCTCAGCTAATGTAGTAGCATGTTTTGCTGGAAAGCTACACTTCCAACAGATGTAGTATGATGGTTTTAGTGGTTCATCTAGTGTAGTAGCAGCATCAGTAAGTGCAATAACATGTTTATAATGGCTCACGTAGTAAGAGCACACACAGTAACATCACACATCAACAACAACATGCAGTGGTAGCACACAACAATAATACATGTAGTAGCAGCACACAACAACAACACACGCAGTAGCAGCACATAATAACAACGCACGCAGTACCAGCACACAACAACACACAGTAGCAGCACATAACAACATTTATCAATGAAGACTAGACAATTAAGGTTAACTCTGCTACTGTTTTATCCTCCACTTCTGTTATTGCATTATCCTCAACTTCTGCTACACGCATTAGCAGCACACATCAACAACACACACAACAACAACAACAATATCACACACAGTAGCAACACACATCAACAACATGTAGTGGCAGTACACAACAACAACACACGCAGTAGCAGCACACATCAACAACAACATGCAGTATCAGCACATATCAACAACAACATGTAGTGGCAGCACACAATAACATACAACAACAACACATGCAGTAGCAGCACATAACAGCACGTAGTAGCAGCACACAACAACACACACCAATATCACACGCAGCAGCAACACACAGCAGAATGCAGTAGTAGCATGAAGTATGAGCACAGATTAGCTACGAATGATCACTTTTTGCTGTCAAATTTAAAAGATATGGGTTTTAATTTCAAAGACTCTTTGAATAAACCAAGTTGTAGAGATCAAAGAATAATCAAATCAAATCTGGTTAGATTCGGCGAAGCCTTAGTCAACTTTCATCCTTTCATTATTATGCTCCTCCTCCCTTCCTCGCCTCCTAACGATTTGGTCGGAGCAGTGACCAGCGAAGAAGAAGAAGAAGAAGAAGAAGAATAAAAGGAGGACGAGGAGGAGGAGGAGGAGAGAGAGAGAGAGAGAGAGAGAGAGAGAGAGAGAGAGAGAGAGAGGAATCGGTGTGTTTCCTAGATCTGATAATGGTGGAAAAGTGATTTTTTGAGACAGTGGCAGTTTTGTAGATATTTCAGAAAAGAATGGTTTTTAAAGTATTTTACGTAAAAAATTGCTGACAATGTATGATACTATGCATTGTGGGCCTGAGATTATGTCTTTATTTGTTTAAATTTGTTGAAATGTGGTTTTTCTGTATTTTACAATTGTTTATGGTAGTGAAATGTAATTTTTTCTAACCAAATTACATCAGCAAGGGAGAAAGCAAAGCAGTTTGTTCCTAAAATATTTAGGAATAACCATGTTGGTTTCCCTATCACTCCTGGTTTCCTGGCTGGACATGGATTGGTCAATTGATATTTCTATATATACATTCGTATCATTCTGCAACCACAACGTACGCATTCACTCCCAATAACTAGAATCACTCAGCGGCCATGACCCATGCTGCCAAAAGAAGAAGCCGCACTGCCTGCCGGCCACCACCATTAAATTCCCCGATCAATAAACTACCAGACATTTTATTGGTCGAAATCCTATGCCGACTTCCTCACAGCAAAGTGGTCTCTCAATGCAAGCTCGTCTCCAAACATTGGTGCACTCTACTCTCTGATCCCTATTCCGTTGGCCGCTTTTTATGCCTCCAACATGATCAGCAAAAGCCACTTCAAAATGCTTATGCTATGATTCCACAGGGCCATCGCGAGAAAAAGCACAGGACATCAGTCATTACCATGTCGTCCCAGCCTCCTTATTCGGTGGTTGACACAATAACAAGGATCTTCTCTATCCTCCCTTGTTTTCCACTTCAGTCTTATGCCCACATAGAAGAACAGCTAGATGTGGTAGGGACTTATAATGACTTGATCTTATGCTCCCCAGCTCAAAAAGCTCAATGTGATTACTACATATGCAATTCCTACACTAAGGAATGGGTTCTTCTTTCTCCCACCCCTCGAGTCATCGAGTATGGTTTGGTACATGTAGGATTCATATGTGATCCCTACTACAGTATCAAGGAAGAGGGTAGCGATAGCTCTATTATCAAGCTTAATGCCGAGTACAGGTGCAAAGTTGTACGATTACTTCCCATCGTTAATCGAACTTACAAGGGATTTTCTGTGGAGATCTATTCTTCTGATACAGGTGAATGGAGGGAGTATCAACTGCCGAAGGCACTAAACTCACCAAAATATGATATTTCTTTTACCGGTTATGATAGGTGTACTGGCGTTGCTTGCAATGGGAAGTTGTACTGGTGGAATCCTAACAAACCTGGCTCTCTTATTCAGTTGGATCCTTTCAACATTACAAGTACTAATGACAACATTATTGATACATGTAGTTTCATTGCTGATCCCGCCCTAACAACACCATGTAGAAACTATGGAAACTATAGACATATAGGTGTGTGCCAAGGGCCTTTGCGGATGTGCGCACGTTGGTTTGAAGCTTTTGATCCAGTTACAATTTGGGAGTTGAGAGAAAATCAAGTAGATGGCAAACTAGAATGGTGTTTGATATGCGACGGAGTCTCTCTGACCCAGATGGTTCATAAACATCCCTTAGTCCTTGATCTAACGCAAGTTTCGTAAGTGATAGGTTTCCACCCTGTGATGGAGATATCATGTATCTACAATTCTATGGGTACACATACAAGTGCAATGTTCGTGAAAACACATTGGAGATAGCATCAAACAATCCATTTTATGACACTGAATGGACTTACCAGACTCACAAGTCTCACCGGGAAAGTTACCCGATTTTGGTCCCGTGGTGGCCGACACCACTTATTCAAAGAAGATTCTACTATCGTAAGGAGTGCTTCAACATCACTGTGACTGGGAAATACAACATTACGGTTGAGGTAAGTTGCTATAGCACTCTAAAACAATTGAAAAAATTGCTTGGAGAGGATGAAGTATACTTCAATGAGAAACTTTTAGAGGAAGTTGATGATGATAAGCAGCTTACGCTCCTTGGGATCGGGGAGGATTCTGAGATCCACATTGTTGAAGATTGTTGCAGAAAGCCTGCCCGGAGGAAGAGGAAGAGAAGAGGTTAGCTAATCGTTTAGAAGAAGATGTTTACATGAAGCTTCCTCCAGGACATCCTCAAGAAAATGAGGTTGGAATGGTGTGTAAGCTCCAGAAGGCTCTATATGGATTGAAGGAGTCTATGTTGTTGCAGATTCATGGCTTCTCTAGACACGGTTCCCATCTTTGAGCTCATTTTCATTCAGTTTGCCAAGCAAAACTACTCACCCTCTGTGATTTTAGAAGCAAGGCAAAATACCATCAAGGCAAAATACATTAGTGAGTATGCTTACCATACAAATCATCTGGGCCTCAACACACATTTAAGTACCAAGGCAGGTTATTGACCATCCATGATGATCTTAAGAAGTTGCCAAGAAATTCTCTCCTTTATGTGGTTGATTGCACTACCATTTTCTCTACTATTCCCTCTTCGCTTTGTTTTTGTTTTTGGTTTGTTTCAAATGTGTTTTGAGTGTGTAATGTTGATTGTGGAAGTGTGATTTTTGTAAATGAAATGATGTCTGCAATTCGGCATTTGCAGATCTCAAGTATCTGCACCCTATTTTCATTGCAAACACAATCCATTCATCAATGGATCCCGCAAAGCAATGATCTAGAAAAAAGCGAGCCCTGAATGGAACCATTCAACTGTTAAGCCTGTATGACCTACCGAACTGACAAAACTAGCAAATAGGGATGAATCTAGCGTTAACTTTGCACCAAAGCCTCTGAACCATTTGCTCTATGCAGTATGTCACATCGCAATTAACAGACAAATATCAGAATCCTACTGAAGTTGGGGTACGAAAGCAGCTAAAAAAATGATATAATTCAAGCATACTACTAAAGTACCTAAGATGTTAGCAATTATAAAGACAGCGAGAGGCTAGGAGATAATGCTAAGATTGAATCATCCATGGCCAATACATCATAACTCGACAGTATCTTGCAAAGTTCTTTTGTAACAACCATAAGAAGATTCATTCAGTTAAATTCAAAATTGAAATCAAACAAGAAGAACTAACTGGTCCACAATGAAAATACATGAGCAATTATGTTTTCAAGTATGAGATAAGTCACTCAAGCAAACCTGAGCTAGACTCGTACAGGAACTTGGAAGCAGCATTACCCATAGTGCCAAACTACTGGATGTCACAAACGAGAGATCACAACTAGTTCTTGGCCTTTAGCGAGTTGTTCTCCTTGATCCTTGCCCGGTTATCCAGCTTAACAAAACGCTTGAGATCTTCATAAGGGAGAGTTTCAATGTCCTTCCTTCTCAGTTCACTCAACGCAGGACGCTTATCAACTAGATGCCAAAGCCATTCAGGGTACTCTGAATCAGGCAAGATTTTAGGAACAATGACATGAGAATATGCCTCTTGGGTGTTCATAAAGAACACCACCAGAATTAGTCAAACCCTCCTTCCCATCCTTGAGTATATTGGCTCCAAGCCTCCAACCACAGTCGTAGACTTGACTTCCAACCACAGGCTTTCGGTGCATCACCAGCGCCACCTTGGGAACCCTTGTTTGCTTTAGCAGAAAATGCTTGTCACCCCAACACTAACCCACCAACTGCTTCCAGTTCCATGGAATTGATAACATTCATCAACGATCTTGCACAACTCATAGCCATTACTGTAGCTATTATCCTGCCCTACAGCAGTTGTTTAACTCAATAATAAGAAAACATTCTTCCATTATTATTCGAAAATTATACAGCGCACCCGGGTGATCTCACCGTTCACTCACCCGTGCCCGGCCCCACCCGGCGTCTCACCGGCGATCTCGCCGTTCAATTTCCGGGTGCGCGGCGCACCCGGGTGCGCCGAATACGCTCTCATTATTATTACTGGAAGATGAGCCGGTGAAACATTAGACACTAAAAAAATTGCCTCATCATAATAGAAACATCAAATTACACATGCTTTTCTATTTGTGAGATAACACCATATTTCGGGAGCTGCTCCACTCATTACATTATCTTTTTATCGTAACTTCATATGGCAAGTTAGCAACAGCCCAACATGAATTTTTTTTTATCGCTTCACAACAAACTTTGTGTTTTTCCTTTAGAAAGTGGAGTCCGTCAAACTTAGCAAGTCCAAATGAAATATGGTTTAACTTGTTGTCAGATTTAATCACCCGAAAGGCAATCAAAAGTTCGCAGTAGTAAACATATGGGGGGTAAGCTCAAACATAACTTTTGATAATGAGTTTACCAACAGATACCTAATCCCAAATATTCTACAAGTTCGTCATGAAAACTCGTTAATTACTAAATAAATTAGCTATAAGAAGATGATTCAAATCAATTAATTGATCCTTTAAACATGGTTAGAACACCATTCGCTGTCATGAGAAGAGCCAGCAGCAAACAAGAGCTAGCTCTTTATATTAAATCACTTTACACAATTAAAAAAAGAAAGAAAGGAATTTATATCAATAAGGAGTAATTACTTGGTCGGAAAATCCAAAAAATATAAAATAAGGAGAGCTTGTTTATTTTGCACTTGATTTCAGAAAAAACAAAAAAACAAAAAACAAAAAAAAAAGGACAAAAGAGAGAGGAGGGTACCCAAAATCCGGTCATAAATATTAGATCTTATCAAAGCCCTCTACCACTACCCTTTTCCCAATCACTCCTGGTTTCCTGGCTGGAGATGGATTGGTTAATTCATCTTTCTATATATTTGTATCATTCTGCAACCAAAACGCAAGCACTTCCAAATACTATAATCATTCTGCAACCATGACTCGTGCTGCCAAAAGAAGCCGCACTGCCCGCCGCCCACCACCATCCAAATCCCTGATCGATGAACTACCAGACATTTTATTGGTTGAAATTCTCTGCCGACTTCCTCACAACAAAGTAGTCTATCAATGCAAGCTCGTCTCCAAACGCTTGTGCACTCTCCTCTCTGATCCTTATTTTGTTGGTCGCTTTTTACGCCTCCAACATGATCAACAAAAGCCCCTTGTATATGCTTACGCCATGATTCCCGATAACCGCACTTTCCAAACAAGGGACAACTTTACAGTCCTCACCATGTCGCTGGAGCCTCCTTATTCGGTGGTTGACAAACCAATAAGCATTTACTCCTTGCTCCCTTGTTTTCAAGATCGTTTTTATGCCCACAAAGGAGAGAAACTAGTAGTGGCAGGCGCTTATAATGACTTAGTCTTGTGCTCTCCAACTGAACGTTTTCAATGTGATTACTATATATGCAATTCCTACACCAAGGAATGGGTGCGTCTTCCTCCCACGCCTCGAGTCGATGAATTTTTTGTACCGGTGGGATTCATTTGTGATCCCTACTACAGTACTAAGGAAGACGGTAATAGTAGCAACAGCTCTATCATCAAGCTTAATGCCGAGTATAGGTGCAAGGTTGTGCGATTACTTCGCAACAATAACTATGGCTTTTATGTGGAAATCTATTCTTCTGAGACAGGTGAATGGAGAGAGTATCAGTTGTCGAAGGTACTAAGATCACAAAAAAACAAAATTTCTTTTGATTTTGTTCGTAGGTGTACTGGCGTTGCTTGCAATGGGAAGTTGTACTGGTGGAATTTTCGTGGCTTTATGTTTGAATTGGATCCGTTCAACATTAGAAGTACTGACAACAACATTATTGATACATGTAGTTTCATTGATGCTCCCTACGTAAACATAGACTTCCCGGACTATAAATATATAGGAGTGTGTCAAGGGCGTTTGCGGATGTGCCCCTATTGGTTAAGAGATTCTGATGATCCGGTTACAATTTGGGAGTTGAAAGAAAATCAAGTGAATGGCAAACCGGAATGGCGTTTGATATGCGACAGAGTTTCTCTGTCCCAGATGGTTCATAAACCACCTTTAGTTTATGATCCACGCCTAATACTGCAAGTGGTAGGTTTCCACCCTCGTGACGGAGATATCCTATATTTACAATTCCCTAAGTGCACAGTCAAGTGCAATGTTCGTGAAAAGACGTTAGAGAGAGCAACAGAAAATCCATTCTTTGAAATCGAATTGTGTGGTTACAAGACTAGGTACTATACTCACCGGGAAAGTTACCCATCTGTGTTCCCTTGGTGGCCAACGCCAGTTCAAAAAAGACTACACTACTGTGATGACTACAATGTCACTGTGACGGGGGAGGAATCTGAGATTCACATTGTTGAAGATTATTGTGGAAAGCCTGCTCGGAGGAAGAGGAAGCGGAAGACGATAGCTCAATGTAGATCATGAGTTATTGTTTGTTTATATTTAGGAAAACAGTAGCATCCTCAGTGATATTTGCAGAGAATTAGTCACTAGCTAGCTAGCGAACTGACTTAGACTCATACAGAAACTCAGGAGCTAGAGTGTGTCTAGTTGAGAATGCAATATTTGTGATTTTCATATTAATTAACACATGCATCTGCGAGTTGCAACCAAGATGAAGTTTGCCCATAATATTAATGTTACTAACAGGGATGGCAATAATCCCTAGCGGGTAAGGTACCCACGGAATTGAAGCATGAAAGTTATTTATTTTGGTATTTAATTTTAATTTTATACTTTTATATAATTGTATTTCGTATTTTTTTTTAAAAGTGTGAAAGAGAAGTGAGCTTAATTGGTGTTCATACAATTTGTGGGTATTATAGTTACACTCATCGATTATCAGAAGTTGATGTATATTAAAAGTGTGAAAGAGAAGTGAGCTTATCCTTATCTGCTAGAACATCTAAGCTAGCTTGCTTGTTAGAACTCTCCAAAAGCCATAATAATGGTTACGCCGGACCACGGCAGCTTCCACCTTCATGGAGACAAAGACATATTTGAGTGACATTCGTGAATAAAACCACTAGAAAATGCTGGACTTTGATATACCATTGCTTGCGAGACTAAGCTAAGTTGAATGTACGGACCGGACATGCAGGATGATCACTCATGCGTTCAGTCTAAAGTTTCAATAATTTTTTTTCCCAACAATACCACTGATGAAAAGTCACCTATTTGTTGTTTCTTTTGCTGGGAATACTGTTTGCTTTTGATACCTTCTAACTATGCAAATGATCGATCATCATGAAGTTTTGGTTCTCCCTATCGAGTAAGTTTAGTGGATACTTTTGCTAATGGAAATTGGAGAATGACTTGTATACCAACATTGAGGCTCAAATGGGAAGGGAGTCATGGGATTACTAGACAAACTTCTTTCCTAGCCTATGCAAATTTGTTTGTTTGAATGTACGTTATTGAATCTTTTATTTTATTTTTTTTGTCGTTATTTTCTTTTACAATGAGAAACTTTGATTCGATATTGTTTTAGACATTAGTTGGAAATGAATTCTAGCATGTGTACTATGTTTAGGTATTTTGATAGAATATTAGCTCCTTACAACAAATTCATGTTGAAGCCAAAACAAACTTATATACTACTGAAAAAAGTGAGTGTGGATTTGTAGAAAAAGTGAGTTTACTAGTATATCGAAAGCTAGCCTCAATCTTAAACCACTTTCTCTCCCAACCTAATCGGATGAATTATAATATCATACAAATGGAAAGGATGGCACAATAATCATGTTCATAAACTAGTCCAAAATCTGAGAGATCAGAGCACCCGATAACTTGTCCAATAACCAATTAAAGAAGCTTTATGTAGCTCAAATTCATCATATGTCCATCTTGATTAGATATGGTTTCCATTTCACCTTCTTTTCTTATTGATTTATACCTAATATACCCAAAAAAAAGAGTTCTTATTGATGCTAGTGAGCTCATAATAAGTTTGATATCGATTATAAAATTATATAAAATAGTTTAAACTTGACTTTCTACAAGAGCATTGCATAACTATCATCCATTATCTTTATGTATTCGTGTATAACGTATGCTACGTAACTGTTACTCTTTTTAAGCGGTAAATATAATAGAAACTTTATCTATCGGCGATCATAATTTAATGTAATTACCGTCACATGTAATCAATACCTCGTTTTTTTTAGGTTATTATTTTAAAAACACTCCTTGAACCTACTTCAGACATCCGAAATTTTTCTCTCAAAACGCAAAACTTATTCTCGATCACTACTCCAGCGACAAAGTTCCCAAGCCAAATTCAAAACCAAACCCTAAATCCACTCAAACTCAACCCTAAACCCCTCTTGACCAAACAACCACATTGTCTAATTTCCCCATAATTGGTCCAAAATTTCATAAATCATTTCTTTTGGAAATTATTTTGCATAGAAAAAGTCTTAAAATCGAAAATTGAATTTCTTTATATTTCTGGGGTCTGAATCGTTGAATAGTAACTGACCAGTATACCATTACCCACCAACCGAATATTCCTTTCGAGTATTCCACTCTCTTCCTCTCTCTCCCTCTATAAATCCCAACAGTCCCCCCAGACCAACCTAAACAACCCCAACCAAACCAAAACGTCTCCCAAACTCAAACCTTCAATCTTTCTCAAGAACCCCCCAAATGTACGACACACTCAAAAACACCTACCAACTCTTCGAAGAAATCGGCCGCGGCCGATTCGGCACCATCCTCCGCGCCTTCTGCCCCACCTCCGCCGCCTCCGTCGCCGTCAAGATCATTGACAAGACTCTCCTCGCCGACGAAACCGACCGCGCATGCATCGACAAAGAACCCAAGATTATGTCCCTCTTGTCTCCCCACCCCAACATTCTCCAAATCCACAACGTCTTCGAAACAGAGGACTCCATGGCCATAGTCCTCGACCTCTGCAGCCCCGAAACCTTATACGACAAGATCGCTCACCGGACCTTGTCAGTGTCGGAAGCCGCCGGCATCATGAAGCAGCTCCTCGCAGCTGTTTCCCACTGCCACAGGATGGGGGTGGTCCACAGGGATCTGAAGCCGGAGAATGTTCTGTTTGATTCAAGAAACGTTTTGAAGCTGGCGGATTTCGGGTCAGCGGAGTGGTTTTCCGGCGAGGGAGAGTGCATGGAAGGTGTGGTGGGGACGCCGTATTACGTGGCGCCGGAGGTGTTGATGGGGAGGGTGTATAATGAGAAGGTGGATGTGTGGAGTGCAGGGGTCATGTTGTATATAATGTTGGGTGGGATTCCTCCGTTTTATGGTGAAACGGCGACGGAGATCTTTGAGGCCGTTCTGAGGGGGAATCTGAGGTTCCCGCCCAAGGTTTTCCGGGGAGTTTCGCCGGCGGCTAAGGATCTGCTGAGGAAGATGATGTGTAGAGACGTTTCCAGGAGACTTTCTGCAGAGCAAGCACTTAGTAAGTTTCCTTCTTTGTTTTTATGGATTTTAATTTTGGTCAATTTTTGGGTTCTTTTCCATTTGGGGATTCAATTAGGAATCTTGGATTTACTTTCTTGGTAAAGAAATAGGATTTGTTGGAGTTTACTAACAAAGTTTCTTTCTTTTTTGTGAATTCAGGGCACCCATGGATCTTGAGTGGAGGAGAGTCCAACCCAATGGACTGATCTGACTGTTCTCCAAGAACTGTGATCAAGAGCAGTAATCAGTGAAGAGGAAGCAATTAACCAAGTATATAAGTCATCCCAGCCTTGTATGTATGTGAGTTTGAGAAGAGATAAAACCCACTTCCCCTCTCTTAGAAGCGCATAAGCTCCTGGATGGAGATCCAGAAGGAGAAGAGAATGAGCCTTTTTGAAGCTAGGCTAGCTGAAGAAGGGCTGTGTTCTTTGTAGTTTTAGTGCTTTTTTGTAATGTTTGGAGAGAATCTGAGACTGTAAATAGAATGGGGTTGAGGACTGATGATCCCTGTCCTTCCCCATCTTCTCTGTTTTTTTTTGTTTTCAGAGAGAGATTAGGAAGTGATGAGAGAGAGAGAGAGAGCAAGTGAAGTACTCCTGAAAAGAGAACCAATGCAACTTTAGTCCTTTGTCAATTTCAGTATGTAAAAAACCATGTTTTGTTAATGCAAAATGTTCGGAGACATGAATGTGTTTTGGCTTTGGAATCTGAATATTGTTGCACTCTTTTCTTTCTCCTTCTTCTTCCTTCAATGGTGGAACAGATTTGTGGTATGTGTCCCGGTGATAAGGGATTTCGCATATACCTTAACATTTCCCTACCCTAAAATATCCTTTCGCATTTTCTTGGCAACACATCATTGAGCCACATCATTTTCTGGACAAAGATGTCCCTGCTTGCTGGCTTTTCTGCAGGTATATAATATAAGCATATACTCTCAAAACCTACCGGTCAGTAAACCCTTCCCATAAGTAAGAAAACCCTCCCAACTTTCTTGCAATCAAAGTCTATGAAATTGATATTTTGACTTCCAAGAACGAAAATTTAGATGCACTATAATTTAAATGCAGAAAATATTGAATGCCTATGTCTGCAAAAGGAGAAAGTCTTCGATGCAGTATACAATAAGTCCAAATTACATTATGAAAACATAATATTTATGTCTGACTTATCAATTACATTATGAAAAATTAACATCTTAAAAATATAGTCTACAGTACACGTCTCACTTATCATTTACATTATGAAAATTTCGTATTGAGGTTTTCTCATGCTCTCCCTTTGTTTTAAGTTTATACATGTCTCCGTCCGACTAGATTGTCTGATTTGCCGACCGACCAACTAAAGACTCACTCGAATAAAACCAGAAACCTAACTGCCATTATTGGAGAGAAGCAGGAGCATGTGAGCTGTCCCAACAGATTATAAAAGAACCCACCATCTGGGACAAGAAAGAAGTTTGATATATAATCGTTATTATCCACTAAGCAAAGCAGTGGAGGACAATCCGATATTTGATTAAACAAATTTGGCAGACGTACCGGTCACTGTGAATGAAGAGAACCTTGATTAGTGGGGCAGGTGGCAATGGTGGCCATGGAGGCATCAACATCAAGAACAGAGTCACAGAGAGCTCACATGGGAATGGCGTATTTCAAATCCCAACTGGAGAATTGTTAAATGCAGAGAGAGTATCTACGTGGTCTGAGAGGTAGGAGAAGGGGTGGAATCACGAGGGAGAGTTGGCAGAGAGATGTTGGGGCTTGATCAGTAAGGCTCCATATCAACATGCTTGGTGTGAGTTCGAGAGGCTAGCTCGATCTGTACAGTTAACAGGTACTTCTCATGTGAGTGTCATTCTCTTGAAACTATCTAACACGAATCTTCATGTTTTTGGTCTGCTCAACCGCTGAACCGAGTGTGATAAGTTAAAGGTCACACGGTGGAGGAAGGGTTTTATAAGGATCGTATTCTACAGACGAACAGGTATTATTAACGTGTAAGTGATCAAATTATTATCGTGTAGAAAGATAGAATAAAAATTAAAGATCATAAGTTTTTTTGTTTTATTTTTATTTTTGATACGATCAAATAAAATATTCATTATAAGAATACTTTTTTTCGATTTAGTCACATAATATATTGTAATATGACTAATATCTATTTGATCAAATCAAAATATGGAGCAGGTTCACACTATAGTAGCACAACGAGCTGGTAATCGATAATCATCAAAATGGGTAGCTCCCATCATTTTCAGGAATTGAACACTTGGTGGCCTAAGGAGTCTCAAGCACTGCCGCCTTTGTCAAGCAACACAGAAACAAATGTCTCATCTTCTGTTTTCTTGGGAGTAAAGTTAAGCAAGATGACACAATTGAATGGTCACCCCTTACGTATACGTGGGGCTCCAATATTGACACAAATTAATATAACACAGTTACTATATACGTACGCTGTACCCCTCTATAATTATTCTGAATACCAAGTCGTCCCCATGAAATTCTATTATCATTTTTGTTGGTCAACCTTGCAGAAAATGTTCAATTTTTGTAGTTGCAAACGCTTCAAAAGTCATGTTCTGATTTGGTAGCGACGTGCTATTCCATTTCCATGCCCAAAGAAAAAGAATAAGTGATTGGTCAGATCAGAAAATGAAGAGGGCATTATCAAATAGCAATGAACCAACCTAGCTTTGTCAAACTGTCACTATTTTCCATTCGATTATTAGCATTTAGTTCAACTAATCGTTTGAATTTGCTCATATGAACCTTTTTACCTCACTCCTCAAGACTCAAAAGGGTCGAAAGAAAACTACGTTTCCTTGTTGGGTTCTGTTTTGTTTTACACTACAAGAAATAAGGTAATAAGCGACGAAATTATTTGCGATGATTGATGATTCCTCACAAAAAGTTAGAATTTGCGAGGAATAAATAGTCGTCGCTTATTTATAAAAATGCGAGGAAATAGTCCTCGCAAATTCTCATATTGAGTGAGGAATTATAGATTTCCTCGCTTATGATTTGGCGGGAATTGAGAACAGAATTTTAGTCAAAAATTTCTCAAAATTTGTGTTTGAATGCAGCTCAAATTTGTTGGCGGGTGTATATGGCGCCAGATTGTAAACTTTTTGTAAGAAAGTCTAGCCAATCCTCACCTAAAAAACACTCAGATATATATTAAAAAGTCAAATTATAATTAATGGCCACAAATCTCAAGTGAACTCCAAACCCTTTCTATCGACTGCTATCGCAAAAAAAAACCCTTTCTATCGCCACAGCCAAACCTTACTCCCGAAAATCTTCCAGATTGCCGGCGAGCGAATCGAGTACGTGCCTCTCATCTTTGCAAGTTGGGTAAGGATTTCTTCTTGATTTTAAATCCTTCATCGTTTGATTTGGTACAACACAATCTGAAATCTTCTTTGCTTTTTTGTTTGCTTTTCTTGAAACTCGACCGGGCTTGGATTAGTCAGCGAGCATTGCAAAAGCATATTGAGGGTAAGCCTTTTAATCTTCTTCTTGTAGTCCAGATTAGAAGATGGAGCTCCTTTGGTTGGATTCACGTTTTAGTAATTCAATTTCTATTTCTACCCACATATGCTTGTTCATAATTTCATGTTCTTAGATTGATCTTCTGTTCACATTAAATTTTGGGCATTTTGTTCTTGTACTTTCATGTACTTTGACTACTACTCTTCTGGGTGTTAAAACAACTGAAATTCTTGGGAAATAGAAGACTGTGTTTATTGTGCCTAAGGTGTTTGTTGAAATGCCCAGCTGAGTTTGGGATTGAATTTAGTCTTTTCTTGTGTAGGTTGATCAAGTTCCTTGATTAGGAAAAGTTCTGTTTATTGATTAACTTTACAGACCTGTTTAGATATGAGAACTAGTTCGAATTTCATTGTGTTTTGGTTAAAAATCTTAGTGGTTGCAGCTCTAGAATGGTGTTCTTGAGTTTGGGTGTCCAAATCAAATTTTGGATCTTTTTGATTCATTGTTTGTTGTGTTTGAAATCATTCTAGTGTGCTAGAATTGTTCTCATACTGTTTTGAAGCTTGACAATCTCATTTACTACTCCAGAAATTGAATCTAAGTCTTCAAATTCGAGTTTCTATGTTGCTGGAAATTTTCCAGAAAAGTGCAGAAAACCTTGATTTCGGACCAACTTTGCAACATCATAACTTTTAGCTCAGTTCTTTGTTTTAGATTCCGAAAGTAGCATTGTAAACTTCATATATCCCTCTATGTGCATACCAAATTTCGTTGGTTTTGGTTTACTTTTGGTATGTGAAAATCCTTACCAAACTCTATCACTTACACAGCCATATCTGTTTTTACTGATGCATATCAGTAGTCTTTCAAAATTCATAACTATTTCCAGAAAAATCATTTTATGGTGATTCAACTTCTGAGATGTTCTTTATGATGTCTAGTTTATTTCTTTAGAAGACCACGAAGTTAAATTCTTTACAGATTTATCCAGATTTCAGTGTGAAGGTACTGGTCAGAAAACTGGTTTAGTTTTGGTTGTGTTAAGTTAGCTTGCTTGTGGTTTATTTCAATTCTTTTGTTTGTTAAAGTGTCCAATTAGTAAATTGGTTAAATTTGTGGCATATCTACTTATGCACTCTTGCAATTGAAAGTTTCTTGTATTGATTTACTTGTAAGGTAGTTTACTAACTTATGCACTCTTGCAATTGAAAGTTTCTTGTATTGATCTACTTATGCAATTGACATTCCCATTATTCACTTAACGGAACATATACAATTCATCTTGATTGGTAGAGTCGAATCATATATGAGCAAACTCTCAGGCTAATTAACTCATTTATATGTAGAATTGAACAAGTTTTAGGGTTTTTTTTGTCTGTTAGTGTCATTTGTATGGCTACTTTAATTGTGGTATGTGTATCTGACAATTTTCCATTGTTCTTATTTGTAGGACATTGTTGCCATACAACAGTTTCAGTCCAAACAACTTGTTGTCTTTGCTTGCTTCTTTAAGGTTAGTAATCGGATACATATAAACTGCTATGATACTACACACACTTTGTGTCTTCTACATCTCCATTATGAGAACTTTTGTCTCCATGATTTGTATCTTAGTACTTTTTTTTTGTTATTTTTACATTCTGTGGTAATGAAAACAAATCATATTTTGTTTTGCTTGTAACATGAATACAAAAATAGATAAGTAATGCACACCTTTAATATGTCTGGAAACTTAGATAATTACTTTCCTTTTAAATAAATTTTAAAACTTATTTGATAGGTGGAACATATCCTTTAAGATGCCTATACATATAATATATTGATTCAGCATGCTTATATCAGTTTCTGGTCTTGTGTATGTTCTTAATGCTAATTGATTGTAAGTTGGCTGATATATACGTATGGGTCCTTTCAGCCCTGTTTATATTGGAATTAAGTCAAAATGAATAGGGAATGGATACTTAAGCAGGACAAATTTAGTACTGAGTATAAAGAAGGGGTCAGATCATTTATTGCAAAGGGTGTTTCCTGTGGGAATTCGGAAGTATTTGAAAAAGAAAGTGTTAACTCCGCTTATGGAATTATCACATTTTTTTCAAAAAATCTGTGCAAAAACATTGAGTGTGGCAGAACTGGATAAGCTAGAAGATGATATTGTGCTGATACTGTGCAAGGTAGAGAAAATTTTTCCACCAGCGTTCTTTGAAAATTTTTCCACCAGAGAAAATATAAATAATGATACTATAATAGGCTTTATAGAAATTATGCATATTTCCAATTGTAGGAACTAATTACTATTTATAGGGAATTCTGATTCTACAACTTTGTGCACAAAACGAAAGCGTGGAAAATCAGTTGGAAAAGGAACTCTTGATTTGATTTCAGCAAATGGGGGAAAGAAATTGGTTGTTGTGTGGGATCCAGATCATTGGGTTCCTAGCGATGGGAAAATTAGTAGAAGGTTCACTTCTGAGATTGGAATTACTATTCGTAGTTATGCTCCAGCATGTTATGGAGGTTGGTCGAAGATAGAGCCTGATATTAAGAGGAAATTGCGGGAGAAGTTGGAGGTAAAGTTCCAACTATAGAATAAGTGTTGTTTTATTAGTTTATTTCTGAATATTATTCCATCATTAACGCTACATTTATTTGATTACAGATACTTTTCGAAGTTGATCTCCTTCATCCAAAAGTTATTGCATATGTGGACTCAATAATGTCAACAGCATATACTCAATTTAAATGGAGATTGCATGATCACTATAAGAAGTGTGGAACATATGAACAAGCACGAGTCAGGTTGCCTCACCCAGACCTTTGGAATAGTAGACCTCTACATCATTGGCATTGGTTATGCGATAATGTTTATCGCAATGAAGACTATATGGTATGTATTTGTGCTTCATCATATAATCATGAATTATACATACTGTTTGTTTGAAAGAGTAATTTCATATGATAAAGCTGGTGATGCTTATAGTGTTCATAACTTTATTTCATTGATAAAGGAGATCTGTGCTACTAATGCTCAAAACCGGGATAAGCAAGAAAGTACTCATAGGGGCGGTGCAATGCCATTTATTCAGCATGCTTTGCAAGCAGCAAAGGTAATTAATTAAATACTAGTCACCCATGAGGTATTCTATCATTTCAAACTTGTATTTAACTGTATGATTTTTCAAGTGCAGGAAAGTGGTAAGCCTGTATCATTAATAGACAACTATGAAAATATGTATCAGGATGCAGAGCATACCTGGGTGAGTGAGGCTAAACGAGCGAGACATGTAAGTTATTGAGTTGTACTGGATTATCAAGGTTATATATAGTAGAAACTATTGAAGATCTAAAGTTCAAGTCTGCGATTTGTATCTTTATGTGTACATAGTTGTTATGGCCATGCAGATTAGATTTTAGGTACAATGTCTTATATATGTCTTTGTGCATGTTAGGTACACTGCATTATACCTAGCATCTTGTTTGTTGTTGTCAGTTAATATATATGTTGGTTATATATATACATAATGATCATTCTTTTTCTTATAGGAAAAAATGAAGCAGAAGAGAGAAGCTATCAAGGCAAAGCTCATAGAAGAGGCAGCAGAAGGTACTTCTATTGAATCAATAGAAGTGTCTTTGAATGAAGAGATTGCTATTATGGCCAAAGAGTGTGGGAGAAAAGGTGGAAAGGTTCATGGCGTAGGTGCTTTCCCTCGGTTGGATATCCCGTCTTCTTCCTCAACGCCAATCAATTCTGAGTGGAATGAGATGAAAGGTAACATACAAACTCTGTCGTCAACTGTAACTACATTGAAATCAGAGAATGCACAACTGAAATCCATGTTGCGAGCAATATTTACGAAATTGAGTGGGAGTAACAACATCAATGTTGATGCTGATACAATAGCAGCAGATGGTATTGAAGGTAGAGATGATTTCCCTGATGGCTTTGATGACTTTCCCATGAGACTCTAGTATGCCTTGGAGCTCAGTAGTATATTTGGAAAGTTTCTTTTTGAGATGAAGTTAAGGAACTGTCCTTAATATCTAGGAAGAATTACATCTCAGACATGTGGTTAAGGAACTATATATTTAGTCCTTGATGCCCTGTGTTCTATTTTGAATCCTTTTGGAATTGCAAACAGTTGTATATATATGTAAGCTTAACTCTAATATTAGTTGGCATGTTTAGTTACTCAATTTCTTGTTCTTTTATCTCAAATAACTTGTATGTTACCTTGAAGAAATGCATATGGGAAAGATGGGTAGCAAACACAGAAGCATATTACAGATTCCTTGCAATGTTTATTTTATGAGGAAAATGTATTCCTCACATTGGTTAATTTGTGAGGGATGTTATCCATTGCAATTGAAAATCGGTGAGGCATTGTTATTCCTCACATTTGTTAATTAGTAAGGAATCTTTGTTCCTCGCAATTATCAATATGTGAGGAATCTTAATTCCTCGCAATTAAGTGATTGCGAGGAATTAAGATTCCTTGCAATTACTTAATTGCGAGGAAACCAAAAATCCTCGCATATAGTAATCTGTGAGGGGGTTTAAGCGAGAAAAATTTGCGACGAACAAATTTCCTTGCTCATTAGTTTAAGCGAGGAATATAGACCTTTTGCGAGGAATTTCATTTGTCACATTTTACGTTTCTTGTTGTAGTGTTAGCTTCAATAGATCTCCGTATCAGGATTTCAAGAATATCTAACTTGTTTTTTTTCTTTGTTCGATCATATGGAAAGGTGCGTTATGCATGCACATTTATAAACTTATAAAAATGTAATTAGACTGTTTGAGCTCGAATGCTTGTTCTAATTGTACCTATATAAAAGAGAATCGATTTTTACTATATTGAGGATTGTTTTCTACTATGAGGAACTAACTAGTTAGTCCAGAAGAAGGGATACTATAATGCATCTTAAACTAGATTACTAGCCCGATACATAGTTTCCCTTATAATGCATCTCGAACATACCATTGATTTAAGTATTCAACGACGCACAAGGTCGAACCGATCGAAAGGTCATGTGAAGTTTTTATTTTTGAATCAAAACGTGTATGTGTGTGTAGGTACCATGTGGTTTGATTCGTAACATAACCTTTCTCCGACTAAATTTACTTGCTTAGTTCTGACATCTTAATATAGAAAACAATCGAGCTAGCGGCCTAAAGCATGCCATATGCTGTGCATGCATGTTGCTTAATCACCTAGGTCTGTCCATTTTCATTTATCGAGCTTAGCAACGTGAATTCTGTAAACGAAGACTGAGATTGGATGGAACTCAAGGAAGAAAGAAGGGATCTAAAGGAGATATTCCATTCCGATGTACTGATAAGTGGTTATGCATATAATAACAGCAATGCCAAAGACTAATATTGGGTCATGGCGTACGTTTTCACGATGATCGACTCGGGTATTGAATTGAACGAGTCTAGCTAGCATATAATTGCAAATATAAGTACTTTTCAAGAAGGTGAGGATGAAGCCACTTTATGTTGGTGACGAAAATACTATAATAAAGTATATAAGTCACCATCTCATTGGATCAACCGTCAACTTCCTTAAATTTATGAAAAATTTAAGTAGAATCGATACCTTTTAATCGAGAATCAAAATAAGAACATAGATCCACATGCAATGCAATTAATTTATTGATTAAGCCGAGACTGAAAATGGGGGAGATAGAAAATGAAGACAATAATAGGGAGAATTCGAGTCTCGGAGTGATAGAGGTTATAGGACAAGACCCTAGACAATACACTTGAAGATCATCTAGTATGAGATAGTTTTCTTTTCGTTTAGTTTATGAATACGCATTGAAAGAAAAAATACGAATTTGTCGCCTAGATTGTAATTTACTGTAATATTTTTTTTTAAATGACGAGTAACTGAACAACTAAATTATCAAAATTTCTCAAATAATGATCAATTTAATAAAATCGACTTAATGATCCAAAACTCAACATAAACATGTCCAGAATTGTTAATTAAATCTTACTAATCGAACACTAAAACGTTGCAAAACAGTCTTTGTTTATGAGTAGAAGAGTGTTGACAAGGTCGATCATTTGATCATTTCTTCGAATTTGAACGAAGTCGGCTCCTCAAATAAACGAAAGGAATAAATGAAAAATTCAAAAGCAGGCGCCGGGCCCGGGGGGGGGGGGGGGAACACGTGTGAACATGTGAGGGTGGGTATGGTTAAGGCGACCGTTGATCTGTAGACGTGCAGATCATGAATATATACGTACGCATGCAATTAAACTGGACCTCAAAAAAGAAAAAGAAAAAGAAAAAGAAAAGAGAAAAGAGAAAAGAGAAAAGAGAAAAGAATCTCTGTTTCTTTTTTCTACTTCTCGACCCGTGAATTGATAACTCTGTCGCTTCTGGCTGGACGTCCCTAAACCCCTCCTCCTCTGATAAGCCGCCGTCGTCCTTATTTACATGCAGGCTTTCTCTCTCTGGCTAAGCCAAATGGCCATGTGACTGCCACCTATGCACATCTCAGTTTTGGAGTTCCTTCCAAATTAAACCCTAAATTGTCAGCTGCCCATCTTCACCCAGAAAACAAATAACTTCTTCCTTCTCCAGGTAGATTCAAGAAGAAGATTGCTCAAATATATATATAGCCTAGTTTCTTACAACCTTGTATGTATTTAGCCTGGCCAAGTTTGGCTAGCTAGCTACTCTCTCTTGGCCACCGGAAAACACATTTGAAGTAAACTAATTTTGGTGGCCGTTCAAGGCATACTATTGATCTTGTTCGTCTTTATCTCTGATCGTACATGATAGATGGTTACTTTTATTCAACGATAATTTACGAGTAATATTAGGTGAACCACCATTTAAGAAACTACATAGAACTCATCTTACGTGGCAGCTGATGTGACATCTATGTCATCAAAGCTTGATTTCTTATTCTTCTATAATATTATTTTTCTTAATTATTATAATTTCCTTTTTCTTTTAGTTTCTTAATTTTATCTTTCAAAATCCTTTTTTTGTGTGTTAATTTCTTGCATAGCTTCTGCTTTAACGTGTATAGACATTTTCTTTTACTCTTCTCATCTCACATCGATCTCCTCTCAACCCTCTCACCTTCTCTTAATTGATTGGCTCTTCTTAATCAAGCATCAGTACCAAACGCTTTGCCCTATTCCAAAAAGGCAATAGCTAGTTTGGAATTAGGGTGAATTGGATTTGAATTAGGGTTCATCATGTTTATTGTGCTCTTCAATTGGGTAGTTTGGAATCAAACTCAATGAGTCAAAGTCATCAAGATAGGAATTGGCATCGTGTTATGACATTGGTGTTGGGATACTCATTTAGATCAATTTGGTAACCATACCAAGTGGACTAGTATCATTTGAGGTTTCTCTGGTAGGACTACTGGGATCATTTTAGAAGCAGAGTACGTTGCAAGAACCATGCTAAACTGGATCCAAGAAGAACACAAGAACATGCTAAACCAAAATTCAAATCCACATCCTATGAACTCTAATTTCGAACACGTTATTTGTATTCCATAAACGAAAAAGGAAAAAAAATAAACAACGTACCAAAGAAAATGCTAGGTTTGTGAGGAAACCAAAATCAATTTGAGGGAGTTGATCAATCGAACTGAAGAAAGTTTGAAGACGTTTGCAGCTCACAAGATAAAAAAAAAGGTTTAAAAGATAAAATTAAGAAACTAAAAGAAAAAAAAAGAATTATAATACTTATGAAAAATAAAAATATAAAAAAATAAAAAATCAAATTTTGATGACATGGTTATGTCACAGTTGACACGTAAGATGGGCTCTAATTGGCCTCCCAAATTGGTTGTTCACCTATCATTACACATAATTTACACGCATATGCAGAGCACTCTCTATCTGTCTCTGTCTTGGAAAGGAAGGCATGCATGAAACCTGATCCGCATGAAACCACCAAAAGAACCAAAGATGCATCACAAGGGTGTTACATGAGGTTTGTGTTTGTTAATGCTCATGCAACTATGCAAGCCACGCATGCAAAGCTATCAACTATGAAAACGTTTTTTTTTTTTTTTTTGATGCTATCAACTATAAAAACATTGTGCGCCCCTGGTATTTGCGTTCCTTTCTGGCATATGGTTATTATATATATTATGTATTACGTACTAATTGGTATAACAAAGCCAAAACAGAAGGTGATTTTTTAATCCAAGATGCCCGATCATATACAGTAGACATATAGAAATACAGGCCCGCTCACCTGCGGGATAGTTTTTACGGGACAGAAAGGGACACTCCACCACTGACCGTTGGATCAAAATGAAGCTGATCTGAGGGCTGAAAGAAGCTTCACCCAATCTGTGACTTCACACCAAATAACTTCCCATCTTCAATCCTTTTCTCCTCTCTCCTTTTCTCCTCTCTCTCGTTGAGATACTCAGGCGAGGAGCACAGCAAGTCAGCGCACAACAACACCACCACCACTGCACCAACGCCGTAGAGATGGTCCTCAGGCGATGGTGACACGGCTGTCAAGGAGGATCGGTGGGGACGCGGGTTTGGCGTCGTGGCAGACGCTGGCGTTGAAGGCTAGGTTGACGTGGGAGACTTCGATGGCGACGGCGCGGACGGCGAGGAGGCGGAGAAGGCGAGAGAGGCGGAGTGGTCGAAGGTTGGGGGGAGAGGCGGTGGAGTTGGGCCGGTTCGGGTCGGAGAGAGAAAGGGGAGTAAGGGTCGGAGAAGAGGAAGGAGAGGTCGGCTTAGAATAGGAGGTAGGAAGCGTGGGAGTGGTTGCATGTAGAGATGTCAAACTTGGTGATCAAGGGCATGCCGAGGTCCCAGGAGAAGCGGAGGGCGGGTTGGTGGCGTCGATGCACCAGCTCTGATGTGAAAATATGGGGGTGTGAAATATTCCATGTTCAAAATTTCTGGGTTGAATGAAATCCCAGAACCATTCTTTCCAAAATTAAGAATATCCAAAGATTATTGCTTTTCTATTTTAACTTATGCAAATTGTGGTCTTATTCTTTGGGGTTTCATCAATTTGAATGGTAACGATCCAAATATTCTCAACTCTCATGTTTGATTGAACGGCGTCATTGCTCTTCATCAGAGCTGTGGCGGTGGGTGGCGTTGTTGCTGTGCACCTCGCCTGGGTTTCTCAACGAGAGAGAGAGAGAGAAGAAGAGAGAGGATAAAAGGATTGAAGATGGGAAGTTATTTGGTGTGAAGCACAGATTGGGGTGAAGCTTCTTTCAGCCCTCATATCAGCTTCATTTTGATCTAATGGTCAGTGGTGGAGTGTCCCTTTCTGTCCCGTAAAAACTATCCCGCAGGTGAGCAGGCCTGAAATAAATATATGGTTGAAGAATCGAACTTAAAGAGGATGATATATATATACACACACCTAGCTACCAGCATGTGTTTCCAACAGCCAAAACAGAGTCCTACGTACTCGTATATATGTCACAGTAGCTAGAATATGATTGTGAGTATATATATATATATATATATATATATATATATATATATATATATATATATATATATATATACAGTCAGGTTCTGAAGAGGACGTGCGTGAAATAACAATTGTGCAGACTGAACAACGTTAGCCGTTGGATTTCAATATTGAGATCGGACGATGTTACTCGGTTTTGGTTTCCATTTGTCTCTCGGGCTTTTTCTTTCTCTTATCTCTGTCTGTGTCTCTCTTCCCTTCTCTTCTCTCCTCTCCTCTCCTCTCCTCTCCTCTTCAAATACCAAATTACAGAGTGAAGAAGATTGTATGTTGCTTTTCGATTTCAAGCCATCTAAGATTCAAAACAACACATTAGAGAATCTATTACTAATGTTGAAAAAAATCTCTTATCTACAAAATCTGAGTTATTTCCCTCTTAATCAAATTTGGGTATTCATTTAACAAATCAAAATTTGGGAGAAACAATAGAATTTTTTAGAAGATGGGTTTGGATTAATGTCAGGTTTGAGCTGTTAATCTAAGTGAATGAAATGAATCATGAGAGGGAAGAAAGAGAAGAGGATCGAAGAAGAAACAAAGCTGCTGAAGAACATTGATGGGTTATATACAGCCGCGTTCATAGTAGGATTAGTAGGCCCCTGGATTGTGAAATTGAGATCAAAACTCCATGGAGAAAGCTTATTGCTTTCATTCATGATCGGTGAAATTGTGGGAAACACTTGAGAAGATCAGTGCTAACCTAGAGAAAAGAAGGAAAACGAAAAGAAAATACCTTTCTAATGGCTAGCATGATCACTCGTTTGAGATGAGTTGGTGGTTTTATGGTGATTCTAAATCGATAATTCCAGAGATAGAGCTAGAGGAGAAGAGAAGAGAAGAGAAGAGCCATGTGGATGAAGTTGTTTACAGAAGAACAAATAGGAGTGGATAAACTCCAACTTGCACATGTTGACCGAGGAGAACCATTGGATGTTAGTTGTGACATCCAACGGCTGACGTTGTTCAGTCCGCACAATTGTTATTTCACGCACGTCCTCTTCAGAACCTGACTAATATATATATATATATATTATGAACGAACGAATGATTCAATTTGGTTACGAAAATCGATCTTAGCTTCAGCAAACATCATCTAATCAATGAATAGATTGAATTTAGAATCATGGGTTCTGATATCATCTAATATGTTCATGATCTCACTCATTATTGCTTCCAACGCTGATATGTTGCTTCAGATAGTTTCTTCTTGGGCAGGTTTAAGTGATCAAATCAAAATACTCAGTAATGTTCGTCACCATGCGTGCATATAATAAGCGCCAACCCAATTACACATACAGCACGCCGAGAATTTTAGTAATGCTCAATTAATCTGTAGCATATATATCGCAGTGATAAAAGACAAAAGAAAGAAGAAAGACAACTTTCCCTAGCCTCTTTGACAAGGACTCAAATTCGAGTAATTCTTACAGTTACAACCATTGTGATGTACGTGTACAACCCTCATTTTCACAAGGCCGATTATTGCCAGTGAATGTACACAAAGCTTTGTAATCATCTTAATGTAGAGTCTTTTACAAAATGAGACAATTGTTAATGATCGATGAGGCTGTTCTCTTGTCCTTCTGATCGATCGATCAGTACTCCAATTTGCCGAAAAGCCAGATGATCGATCGAGAGCAAATTAGATCTGTATGTCTAGTCTTCTAGGTTTATGGCCATTTTTTCCTTTGTTTCTAGCTTAAGGTACCGTACCTGCCACCCAATTCAAGGTCAGCTAGGAATGTGTCTATATCAAATTTAAGCCACTCTGTTTGTCCCTTAAGAACAACAGTAATCCATTCGGTCCACATTGTCCTCCACATTAAGGGCATCCACAACAAATGTTAGTTCTTCATAATATGAGATATATAGGTGGCCAGGGAAGAAAGAAACCTGAGGAGATCGGGGGATTTGAGGACAAGCGAGAGAGGTCTACAATTTCCCCTTTTATTGGACACATACCAGCTCAGCTAGGCCTCATCATTTGGCCCTTCGGTCCTAACCCGTCCTACCCGGCTCTCCATTAGGACGGGTCAGCCTTGGCCATTTTCAATTGGGGTACGACAAAAGTCAAATAAATGAAACCCGACCCTACCTTATTAAGTCCTTTAGAAGCAAAGCCTGGTTCTATCCCGGCCCTAAAAACCCGTTGTTTAGGCCCTAATAATTACTTATTTTCTATTGTTTTTAATATGTGTATTATTTTTTATACAATACAACTAATCTTGTATGTTTTATTTCTTTAATTTGTATTTTTCTTTGTTAAATAACGATTGATTTTTGATGATTTAAAGAGATAGTTAATGAAATATATGAATATAACTACTTAGATTAATAATTATAGATGTCTTAAGTTAAATATAATGTATATGTATGTTAAATATGACTAAAAATAGGGTCTTGTATCACATATATCCCTTGATGTTATATTTGAGAAAAAAAAATTTAAAACCCATGAATTTATTTCATTAAACAAAATAATGTCATATTCGGCCCTTTCGGTCATATTCAAAGGGCCAGCCTTACCCGACCTTATTAGCCCTAGCGAAATGAGTTTTAAGGATAGGTAAGAACTTGTATATTTGAGCCCCGACCTTAAATTTTGTTTATCAAATCAAAACATTACCCGACCCTAGGGAGTAGTTCTAATGAGGACCACTAAGTTAAGGACTAGTTAAGGACTTTTTCGTTTCACCCATTTTTCGATCGCATATTCACATCTCGACCGTCTAGTTTGTAGATATATATATGAGTGATCATCTCTACAAATTTTCATCCAAATTGAAAATCGTTAAGGCAATCATAAATATGATTTACCAATTATAAACTTGAACGGCTCTTGTTTGACAGATTTGGATTGTCCATTGATTTGATTTAGTTCGATCCCTTAATGATCACCAATTTTGCTGAAAATTTGTAGAAGTGATCTACTTATATAGACCTAAAATTTGAACGATTGAGATGGAAAAATGTAATTGAAAAGTGGGTGTAATAAACGATTAATGAGAAAGTCCTCAACTAATCCTTAACTTAGTGGTCCTCATTAGAACCCCTCCCCCGACTCTATAAGTCCTAAAATTTAAGATAAGACGGGTTCATGAAGAGGCTTAACTCAATGTTATAAGTGTAGCCTACCATTTCGAAAACCGCCAGCGGGTCAGACGTCTGTCTAGCCCACCGCTTAGGTGGTTTTCTTTAAATTCATTTTTTTTAATTTTTTAATTATTAACATTTAATTAAAAACAAATATTCTTAACTTCACTTCCACAGTGGAAGTTCCACTGTTGTTTGAGCTCTCTCCCGCCGCAAACTCCTCCGCCTCGATCCCCATTCCGTCAACATCACAATCTCCGTCACCTTCGCTCCGGCGAACTAACCGCCGACGCCGTTATCTGCTTCTCCATCGCCACTTCTTGAGTTAAGTGAATGTGCTTTCGTTGATGGGTTTACTTGCTTTTAGCTTTGTCGATCGAGTTTGATTCTTGCTTTGTTTACCCTTTACTGAGCTACCATGAGTTTGTGCTTATGTTTTTAATGATCTGATGCTTTGTTCCGTGCTCATCATTCTTTATTTGTGTACATTGAAGACATCAGTTACACCATTTTGAAATGTTGTTCTGTAAATTTGTTTCAATGGTATCTCTCGAAATGCATCCATTTGTCTTGTAAACATGTGTTAATACTTAAAATAGACGAGGCAACCCTTATATTTCATGCTATTATGTGTATGGTTTCTTGAGGATTTGGTGCTAACTTGCCTTTTTTCATTTACATGCGGAGTGACGAGACCCCCTTTGGTGATCTAATTCGACAAATAGCTGCTTTTCACATGAGGGTAAGATCAATAACAAGATCAATACAAATTAAGTTATGCAAAAATTGATATTTTTGTTGTCGTTGCAGACTAAGAGAACGAAGAAGGCTGGAATTGTTGGGATATCTGGTAAGCTCTATCAAATGTAGAGAGGATATAGATGTGTTCGTTCTGTTCAATCTGTTTTGATGAATCTGTATAAAAGTTCCATTGCTTTGTTTGATTGTTTGTAAGTAATGTGTTGGTTTTAGTTTTATTGGTTGATATATGGGTTGTGTGGTTTCTTTGCAAAAGAAGTAATCTTAAAGTGATTGATAGTCGGAATCGAAATTGTTGGCCAACACTGTTCGGCTCTTGGAAATTCTGTAGTGATGTGAATGTGTTTTTATAAGAGGAATGAGGTTATATCCTTGAGTTCCTGAACTTCTCTATGATTTGAATTCAACTTTCTAGCTTAGTCTTTTTGCTTTACACAATCCAAAACATCCAAAGCAAGTATTTACAAGTTGTGATCATCTGCTGCGTAATAGGCAAGTCTGTTACATTCTTGGCAGACATACAAGTCTTGAAATTTATATATGTAGAGTGTGTCTTCTCCTCTCTCACGCACTGGGGGTAGATTATACAAGAAGTGTGTTAGTTGTCTCGTTACCTTAGTGGAGAGATTTAGTTAGGCACCCTTGATGAAGTGGGAGCATATTGTGCTTAGGGTAAGAGCTGCTTTCATGTCCAAAAGTTTATCCTATGGTACGAGTGAAGTTGAGTCAACTTTAGCTGGCTTTGATACTTTGATTCCTATAGTTTTAGCAATATAGGCAAACCAATGTCTGGGAGAGCTTCCCATTTTACAAAGTTAGGCTCTTATCTGGATTTAAAACTTTACACGAGTTGTAACTTTGATATTTGTTCTCAAGAGTCTGTTCCTGAATTTTGATGCTGGTTAGCTGTCTTTTTGTATCCCTGAACTTGGTTCTCTTGTATATTGTGCTCTTTCGCCAAAAACAAATGGTTTTCTTAAGATTGTAGAGCAAGTTTTACCAACGGATTGATTGTTTGAGAAAAGCTTTCTTCAATATCATTAGTCGAACAACTTCTGCCGACACCATTTTCTGCATCTGCTAAATGTTTTCTGGAATGTCATTACCCTGAGACCTGAGGATATCTACGAGAAGAATCCCTCAGGTTCAATTGTAGTTTTGCTTATATCCTAGACATTAAGTATGCTTATTGTACTGTGCTGCTAGCTTATTCCAACATATGAGAATCGCTTTGCCTAATGCCTAGGCGTCTTCTAAGTACTTCCCTATGAAAATCAGGTTTGGCTTGCTTTGTATGCAAGCATCAACTCTACCGGTTTACCATAATTTCTCCCCACACTATAAAGATCAAATATGATTCCAGCATTATTTTCATTCACAATATGCTAGCACTAATCAAGGTCAAATGCGAAGCTTTGAATTGAATAGGGATAACCTGTAAAGCCACATGAACAAATGACAGGTTGCCAATTAACCTCTTATTTGTATGCCTCCATTTATTTTTTGTTCAGCAAGACAGAAGTCTATAATTACCATTAATTATTAAGAAAGTTTACGAAGTCTCTAGGTTCAGTGAAAATTTAGGTTCACGCTTTTTATCTGTTCACTTGATTTCTACATCAACGACCTTGCGCTCTACTTTGGTCATAGGAATGGCAATGTAGAGATCTGATAACACCATTCTTGAGCTCTGCGTTCACTTTGCTCTTGTCACAGTTATCCGGAGGCTGAAGTCGTGTGTCGTAGGAACTGAAGCTCCTACTAGACCATGCATCATCCTTGTTCTCTTCCATGTTTTGCTCACCCTTCCGTAACAAGCAACGGACACCTTGACATCCTCTTTAGAGAGTCCTGGCATGTTGAACCGCATTTTGATCTCATTCTCGTCGTCTTTGATGTCCCAATACGCACGAATCTCACTTCCTGATCGGCTTCTGGTGCCCGGGAGGATCACATAGTGTCCTCGAAAATACGGTCCATTGTGTCCAGCATCTGGCACATTGTCCTCATTAGTGACATGGTATCTAATAGACCAAAAGGTGAAACATCCACAGCCAACCTTCTAGCACCAGGCCTCTTCTCCATTTGAGTCCCTCGGTTACTACTACCCTAATTCACAGCCACGTCCACACTGCCATCTCCACCGGCCTGAGCTTGCAGCGCCGGCAGCCTACGTGGTGGTGAAGGAAAGCTGGCTGAGCGTGAAATACCAGTTGGCTTAGCTGAAGGCCTGAAGCCAATGCTTTGGTTGCTACAAAAGGTGATGATGATGGCAAGGCCAATGTTGAAGCCATGGTATTAGTGAGTAGTGATAGACAAAGTTGTGCACAGAAAGAGATAAATTAACGGTTGAAGCTAAAGTTGTGCCATGTTGCAGCTACTATAGTTCAAGTGGGAAGAGAAAGCTTCTACATACAGACCCATTTTTCATGTCTTCGATTTGTATGTGTTTCCAACAGCCACAATGAGTTATTAATGAATGTATGATTCAATTTTTTTTTTATGTCATTTTGTTTCCGGCAATGTGAATAGTTTGAATTTAGAATCAGTGTATCACCTATATCTGATACCATCCAATCTGTTCATGAACCGACTTATTATTCCTTCCAAAGCTAAGCTGTTGCTTCAGATAGTTCCCTCTCACTCGTCAAATCAAAATACTCGATGATGTTTATATATGTCACCCCATGTATATAATAAGCACCAACCAAAGTAAATAGCACGCCATCAAATTAGCTAATACTCAAATATTAAGTGGACAACTTTTACTAATTTTCCTGCTTAATTAATCTATAGCATCACTGTGTTAGACTTTTTTTTTTCTTTGTTTGAGAATGATCACTGTGTTAGACACTTCCACTGTTAGTGATGAAATTAAAGAGAGAAACCACCCCCGCCCCCCCCCCCCCCCGAAATGTTTGTTACAAGGGCTAAGTAAGGTCAATCATTCAAGTAATTCTTACATAACCATTGTGATATGTACGTGTACACAAAGTTTGTCCGACCATTAGCTTTGTAATTATCTTAATCCAATGTCTTTATCAAACGGGACACTTGTTGATGAGGCAGTCCTCTTGTCCTTCAGAATACTCCAATTTGCAGAAAAATCATATGAAAGCAGATTAGATATGTTGTATGTAGCTCTGTCGACTTCAAAATATATGGTATACGTTGTGGTTTTTATAATTTCCTTGTTCGTTTGTTTCTCCAAGTACCTGCCACCACCCAATTGAGGGACTAATGAAGTCTCAATCTATAACAAAAAAACCAGTTTGTTTGTCGCATAAAAATAGTTATTCTAAACTAAACGACCTTCACAATGGTTGCCAATTTGGTCACATTGTCATCCAAGGAAGAGCACTACCCACCACAAGTCTCAACCGAGATATATAGGAGAGGGGATGCATTATAATTTATGGTATGTAGTGCTTGTTTGTCCATGAAGTTCTGCAAGAGTCGAATTAGGTGATATGACATTGCGACTATTAGAATATGAAGTATCCAGGGTGCGAGTTCGATCGGCTTGTCACGCCAACTTTAGCCGGCATGGCTTTGATATTTTGATTCCTACTTTCCTAAGGTGTAACCAAAATATGGTCATATTCGAATTCCCAGAAGGATATTCGAGTGTAGACTCTAATTTCTAACTCTCATGCGTGTTTCTTCCAGAAGGAATTTAGCATATATAGAGATAAACCGACCACATAGCAATGAGCAACTCTTGTTTAAAACCATATGAACGTGCTTGTTACTCAAATTTGGATATGTTATTCTCAAATGGTTAGGAATCATGTAAAGGAAAGCACTTGGGGAAGTGTCTATGTCACTAACTACTACTATGATTCTCCCCTAAAACAATTGTTCTTGACCTATACACATAACACAATGGTTATAGTTTGGTTCACAATGGCCTCCATACAAAGGAAATAGAGCAGAGGTCCGGGGAGAGATTCCGGTGTTGTATGCAGTTAGGCTCTTAACTGGGTTTAGAACGACCCCAAGTTGTATCCTTATCAGTCCCAGGTATCCATTCCTAGATCAACCTTCCAACAAAACAAGCTACGGGCAAAGAGTTTTCTCAATAATATTGCAGGACAACATTTTAAGAGGGGTTTCTTGAATACTAGTAAAACAATCTTGCCTCATGAACTAATGGGTAAATGGTGTTCTTAAAGGGGGTGTAGAGCTACTTTAACCAACAAATTCATCTTCGGACAGGGGATTTCTTGAATCAGATTAGTTGAACAGCTTCTCCCGCGCCACTTTCAGCGTCTGCAAAATGTATTCTTTTCATGGAATGCCATTCCCCTGTGGCTAGAGGATATGAACAGAATCATAATGTAGTTTTGCTTGTTGCCTAGAAATAACTGCGCTTAATGTAGAACTGAAGTTTGGTTATTCCCAAATACGATAATGGTTTGCCTAGAAAAGCAAAAATTGCTTTGCCTAAGCATCTTCTAGACATGAAAATTAAGTTTGGCATGGTTTGTATGCAAGCAGCCAAGCATCACTGTTGGGGTTTACCATATTCTCTACTTACACTGGACGGCAAATCTTGAAAGACCAGTTCTGATTCCAGAAGAAAATTCACTCATTCATAATATGCTGGCACTAATCAAGGTCATATATGAAGCTTTGAATTGAAAAATGATAAATTGTAAAGCCCCAGTAACAAATGACAAGTTGGCCAGTTTACCATATAACACTCGCTCGATTATTCACAAACTGAAATTAATGCCTCCATTTGAAACAGAGGAAAGGAGGCTACATAAACATCAGATCCCCAAATGGGAAGACAACCACCAAGCTAAAAGTTATGCTGTGATTCTCTATACGCTCTAACAAAAGATTGAAGTGAAAAAAGACGATGTAACATGGTAAGAGAATAGCTTTTTTAACAAAAAGATTTGGATATTTTCAGTCCAACTCCATCAACAGTTTGACATTTTTCTTGGCCTTAGACTGGACTAATAATTCATTGCAGCAATCATAGCAGCTATTATAGTACAAGGTAGAAACCTTCAGACCCACTCCAAGGTAGACCCATTTTATATCAAGAACAATCTATTCCATCTAGTTTCTAATGATTTTTCCTCCCCAATTATACAATTTAAACAGATTACAGTAATTGAATTAGACCTTGTTTTCCTCGATGGATATCTTGATGTGCTTATGACAAACTGCAGTACAGCACCCTTCCCTAGCCTCCAAATCAGACATCCTACCTCTGCATCAAGGACTGAAAGCAAAAAGAAGAGGTTTTCTATATCAAAAAAATGAATTACAACCTACTAAAAACATAATACAATCCATGATGACATTAATTCCATGAAGGTAAAGGCATCTAAAAGGAGGCTCAAAGAAATGTTCTCATATTCGATATATATTTATAAAAATATAATATATATTGTTTTCGTTTAAGGACAGTGCGCACCATATCATTTTCGTATAAGAAGCCGGATGTGGAGCGCACATGCACACTGTCCTTAAAGTGCGCACGTCCTTCCGTTCGCCACCGTCTGGCGCCGACGACGGCGCGCCTCCACCCGAGCGGACTCCAGCAGCATCTCCGATCACTTTCCCTCCCCGGCGAGTCCGCTGAATTGGGTTTAGGGTGATCTCGCCGGAAAACTGGAATTCGGTGGGCTCGCCGGGGAGGGAAAGTGATCGGGGACGTTGCTAGAGTCTACTAGGGTGGAGGCGTGCTGTCGTCAGCGCCGGACGGTGGTGAACGGAGGGACGTGCGCACTTTAAGGACAGTGCACACGTGCGCTCCATATCGTTTTAGTATATATATATATATATATATATGTATTTAAGAAACTGAATCAGAAGACCAATTGACTGTAATACACTTATAAGACATATAGTTTACACCAGCAATAGATGTTTCATGGATACAAGATTCTGCATAACACAAGGTTTACAAACAAAAAAGAAGTTTGTTTAATGGAAAAAAAATAACAATTAAACCCATATTTAGTTATCACCAGAGTGATTCTTTAGTGGAAAAATGAAGTGAAAGAAACAAAAATAACTTTGCGAGAAACTTGTATAGAGGCCTTACTGGTGAAATCTTCCGCAGCCCATTTCATTAAAATGTCCAAGATACTAACCCAGATTTTAGAAACACAAATTTCAAAAGTAGAGAGTGCATAATTGCATAGAATGATGAAACTTCAAAGGTTTAAAAGCCAACAAGTAGCTTAATCCGATCAAATGATTGGAACCAGATATACTGTACAAAGCAAAAGCGTGTCTTAACTGTCTTCCTACATGTAATCTAAGAAAGATGGAAGGAAGACCATGACTCTAGTGCAGTCCTACTTCTTCGTGTTATACACCCTAACAAAAAGAAGAAGCAGGCAAAGTACTTGCTTTCTAGCAAGCTAAAGGCCTAAAACACTCGGACACTAATCTAGTGGAATGTTATAGCTTAACGTCTATTGTACCATCAAAAACTTCACCAAGCTTAATTTCATATCTGTTTTGGTAAGAGGAAGCATTTACCTTGACTCCTGCTGGAGTATTGCTAGGCTTAGCTGTAGTTGTGCTCCCAAAAACACCAGTTGAAGAATTTCCAGGCTTAGCTGTAGTTAGGCTACCCAAGTTAAACTTCGCCTTTTTGTCAGCCGGTTTTAATATTTGGAAAGAGCACATCAATGTGTCATCCACGCTCATCATGGCACCAGCATTATCGAATTCCCCACAATAATTAGGTGCTGAAAATATCGTCACAAGTTGGCGGTTGGCAAATAACTCGTACCCATCCTCCACAACCTGCCAATAGTAGAGTGAAAAACATGAATATTTATATGTGAGCATGGAAACAATTGAAGATCCATATCTTCAACAGTCCTTGCAAGACTTTATATAAAGAACTACGCTAGAACACCAATATCATCACCATAACAATCCTGACATGGTGATGTTTGGCTCCAGGAGTATGTTCTCTACGGTCATGCAAGTGTATGGAGGATATGAACACAACCCAGAAAACTACAATCAATACAAACCTGGTGAGCACGACAAATGAGATCCAAATCATGCTTCTCAAGAAACTCAGTAACTGTATCAGGACCAAATGTGTAGGACACTCCCCGGTCATTCCCTCCCCAACCTTGCACATCTTTACTGGGATCAGACCAGAGAAGATCACAGAGTAAACCTGTGTCTGGTACATCAGTTGGCCGGAGTAGAGATCTAATTTGATCTAAATTATTCAACTCAGGAGAAAGACCCCCATGCATGCAGAGAATCTTTTCATCAATCAGGGCTGCAACTGGTAGGCAGTTAAAGCAATCTGTAAATGTCTTCCATAGCCTCACATTGAATCTTCTCTTACACTCATCATAAAATCCGTATATACGGTTTATAGAAGCGCACTCATGGTTTCCTCTCAAGAGAAAAAAGTTCTCAGGATACTTTATTTTATATGCAAGGAGAAGACATATTGTTTCTAAACTTTGCTTTCCTCGATCCACATAATCTCCCAAGAACAAGTAATTGGCATTAGGAGGTAATCCACCATACTCAAAAAGCCTTAAGAGATCCGAGTATTGACCATGTATGTCACCTGAAAACATAAACAGTGTACATATAAAGAATTGGTGATATTAAGTATAGGTTTAAATATTCAATTTATGATCCTAGATTCAAAACAATACCCACACTTCAGCATAATTATGGTTAACTTCTGCATGTTTAGCAATTATAGTCTCTTAGCTCTTGTGCAGAATATAAAAACACACTTCCGTATTCAATCTATTTTGGCAGGAGCAAAAAGAAAAGAAACTTATATTACTTGAACTAACCATAACATGCTGAATAGTGCCTCTGATGAGGGATAAATTCAGTATATTCTTAGGTAGAAAATGAATTCTGGTAGATATCATAGATGCAGGACAAAAATAACTATACTATCTATTCTTAGATAAGCTCAAACTTAGACTTTATCTTCAGTGACCTTATAACATGTCCTAAATACTAAAGCATCAGACAACAAAGAACTTAGTGAAATACTTTTCATATCCCTATCCTTCTGCACCTGTTATGTCTTTTGATTAAAAATCATGCACCATGTAGGAAGTGCATGTCAAAAAGAGATGCAAACCATCCCTCCATCACCTGTAAACCAATGCAGATGGAATTTAACATTCCAACTTCCAATTAAGAAGACCTGATAAAAAGAAGATTAAAAAAATCTAGGCCTCCGAAACTATGCAACCTATCCATACAAAGGTCATTAAGAAACATAGGGCACCAAAAGGATCACTGAGCTAGCACAGTGCACTACAAAGCAAACCTGACTCAGTTTAATTTTCATAACAATAACAGATTTTCATCTTACAAGCTTCAAATTTACTATGAATTCAGCACTTGCGTTCACACGAAACCACCAAATCTTTTGTCCAGATACAAATGACCAGAACAACAAACAAACGTTACAGCGAAAACATTCCCACTTCCTAAACTGATGAAGAGCTTACCAAAACAAACACAAGCCATTCTAGAGTCATCTAAAACTGCTCACTCTAGCAATACAAACATGAACTCCTCTAAAATCTTTTACCACAATAAAAATACAATCTTTAGTGAACACCAAACTACCAACACAACCAAGCAATCCACCTAACCAAATCAAACAAATGCCTTTGCCAAATTAACCAACAAAGGATTCCAAATTCAACTAAGTAAACAAAACACAGTAAAACAAGGACCGTGAAAAACTGAAAGAAAGAACAAAGCTTGGATTTTTACCACAAATCTTGATGGGTGCTTCAAGCTCTAACAAGTTGGGTTGTTGCAAAAAGATGTCTTTAGAGGCAGAGCAGAGTTGCCGGATCTCGGACTCAGATAGCTGGACCTGCTTTCCGGGTCGGCCTCGGACTTCAAGAAGACGGCTGATTATGTCGTCAAGAACCGATGGGTCCATTTAGCCAACGCCGGGAAGTCAACGGCTATTGAAAGACTGAAACTTTGAGGAGAGGGAGAGGGAGAAGGAGAGTGTGAGAGAAAAGTACGAGACTTTGTTTCTCTTTGGTTTGGGTGAAAATGATGGGTGTCGTTTTGTGGGGAAAGAGGTGTCGTTTCAAAGTGGTGGTGTTGGAGAGAATAGAGAGTTTCTTTGTGCTATGAGTAGGAAGAGGAAAAGTGGGGAAGTGGCTTTTTGAGTTTGGGGGAGAGGGGGAAGGAGACCAGATAGGAAACACAAAATGGGTGATCCACATTGTGCATGCATTAATGTATGGAAGAAAGTTTTCTTACTTTCTTTTTCCTTTTCCTATTTTCTTCAATTTTACTAAGAAAATGAAAACACGATCAATATAGAAATACACAAAAAAAACGAGTAAATGATAGATCAAACATCCTTCGGTTTTAGAGGGTTTAAAGAGGTCACTTTGTACTCCTTTTGTAAGTCCTTGAATATGAATGAATCATTCTATTTGATTAAAAAAATCAAACGGGTTTAAGAAGGCTGAAAAGTCGAACAATGTACACAAAGTATTATGAGAGTGAGTGAGATGACTTGAGGTGATTACCAAAATAATCAAGCTTTTCCTGAATATGTTTTATGACAAGCAAGCAATAGGATTCTTTTTGAAACTCAAGTTCGAGTTGATTACGTACCAAATCCAACGAGGGTTGACCTGGCTCATTCATTCTTAGCTCAAGTCGGACTCAAATAAGTGAAATCAAACTCTCATAAGTTGAGAGTTTTATGGTCGAGAATATCGTTAAACGAACACTAGCCGGACATACCACAAACTTTACAAGTTAATTTAGTGTGAAAACACAACAAATTTCTCTGTACTATACTAACACTGAATTTACACATAGTTAAATTTTAGGAAAAATTTCAAGATCAGTACACGAAGTTTCAACGACTCCTAACTTTCATACATCAAGTTTCATTTTTTTCAAATCTGTACATCAACTTTATTATTCGACTCACTATTCATACATGTCGTCAATGGGTTCGTTACCAGCTATGCCGTTATGAAATAAAATAGGGGTAAAATGGTATTTGAACTTAAAACCCAAACCTTATCCTAAACCATAAGCCATTTAAGACTTTACGCAATATGGTCGCTTCAGTCAAACAAGCTTCCTTTGTTGTTTTCTTCTACAGACAACAAATTTGATCGAGTGAAACCAACCATATTCATAAACCACAGTTGTGCGCCTAACCTCTTTGTTCATTATGTTTTGAGTTTGCACCATGATATCAAATGAGCTCGAGTAGAGTTGTTTGCAGCATACAACATACCTCTGTTGCAGGTCTCTCGATTAGTTCTTTTCGAAATATGGCAAAGTATTGGAGGTATTTTAGGATGGAAGGAGACCCACCCACATTTACAGGTATGATCGAAGAAAACATGTTTGGAAAACAATCCATTTCATGATGTTGTTGAGTTGCTGCAATTGTTAGCTAAACATTGAATAACAACATAATGTGTTCTGTTGCAAGTGAAAATGTATTTACAATTGCCATTCACCATGGGGGTAGACTTTATAGTAACAGTGGCATATATAGGGTGTATAAGGGTGGTGAAGTATTGTTTGTGGATGGTGTAGACCCAGAAAAGATGGTTTTTAATGAGTTAAATTGTTGGGCTTATGACATTGAGTATTGTAAAGGACCTATTGCTTATTGATATATGATTCTAGGCCCGGAAGAAGGGAGTGGATATTTGTCATTGAGTACTGATGCAGATGTGATTGATATGGTTCAGTTTGTACCAAAGTATAGAGGAGTTTTAGATGTTTACATTGTTTGTCTGGCTGCTAGGAGAGGGATTCAAGAGTTGGAGTTGAAGGAACAAAACCTTTTTGTGAACCATATAAGCTATTATGGGCATTTTATAGAGGACATGCCTCTCATTGTAGCTAATCCAATAGTCTAAGAAGAGCATGTAGTACAAGAAGAGACTATTCCTACAGAAAAACCAGTGGCCCAAAAAAATGCAAGGACTCAAGTACATGATTACATGGATGTGGATAGCATCTTCAATGATGAAGAGTTAATGAACCATTTATTTGGTGAAGCATTTAGGCATTCTCAACAAGGATGCAGTGGTATAGGTTTTGTGTTAAGGATAAGACCCACAATTGGAGTTCATATTAGGGAACCAAGTGAAAGAGAATAAATGAATAAGCTAGCATCGTCAGCTCCAATCTCTTTGTAGTCTAAGGATAAAGGGAAAAGGGAAGCAAAAAGTAGTTGAAAAGCCAAAGAAAAAAGCTAGAAGACCTAAGAAGTAGAAAATTTATAATACAAGAAGTGGAGGGGAATGTTCAAGGCCTATACCTGAAGAGGAATTGGATGATTGTAGTGATGACTCAAATGATGCAGACGATGATGCAATTGTAGACAGTGATTATGAATTGAATCCTGAAGATGTGTTTGATGCTCATGTGGAGACATAAGGGGTTCATGAGTTTGATGAAATGGGGTATGAGGGTAAGATAAGTGATGATCTAGATGAAGGTGCAAATTCAGATTGTTTTGTGAGTGCTCATGAGTCTGATGATGAGGGTGTGGATGATGGGTCTTTCAAGGTGAAGGGGAAGCGGTTTTCTAAGTGGATTGAGTTTGATGAGAAGAATGATATGAAGAATCCAAGGTTTTGTCTTAGAATGATTTTTCCAAACAACAAAGTTTTTAAGCATGCAGTTCAGAAGCATGGTGTGATGACAAAGAAGGAGCTGAGGGGAATACAAAGCATATGATTTCGATGAAGTGCTTCACATCTGTAGGCTATCCTTACTATACTTATGCTAGCATCCCAAACATGGATAATCCCACTTTGCAAATAAAGAAATACAAGCCTAAACACACTTGTTGTTCCATTGGTAAAAGAGTATACCATTGCAATGCACCATTTTTAGCTAAAGAGTACAAGAATCAATTTCTTGCAAATGGTAAATGGTCTAGGGAAGGGATTCAAAATGCTGTGGTTGAAGACTTTGAGATAAAGGTAGGATTTCAGCTTGCACACAGAGCTAAGGCAAAAGCTCTTAGGTTGGCATAAGGCCCTATTGAAGATCAGTACAATAACTTGGAGTCTTATGCTCATGAATTGAAGAAGAGAAATCCAAGCAATAGTGTTTGGATTAAAAAAGAGCTTGACAAGGATGTGACAAAGTTCCAGAGAATCTACATTTGCTTATCTACATTGAAAGAAGGTTGGAAAGCTGGCTTAGGGAATATGCCAAAGCGGCCATCACCGGCTTTCATTCTAAGGAGAATCTCCCTCTCCACTCTAAATGGTTGTTCTTCAGCCCTCTAAGGTTGCCTTTTTTTTGTGTGACAACTCTACCAGATTTGTCTTTCAACTAGATCCCTGAGATCTCGATCAAGCCCTCTCCAATATCTCAATTGCTGCGGTTTATGACTGTAGCGTTTAAGGGTGATATGGGTGTTCGATCCTGGTGTAGATTGGGACCGAATGCTTCCAGGCTAGTGTCAGAAACATATTGGCAATCGTTTGGAAATTGGGTGAAACGCCAAGTGAAGTCGGCAAGAAGCTAGCTCTTGCAATTGGGCCGTATCCCGTGGCTCACTCTGAAAGATCATGGTACCTATTGGGTTGAATATATGGAAGGTTACACATGGTTTGCAAGGAATGGTGGCCGGCTTGATTGGGTTGTCACTAGAACCGATGGCTGTTGGAAGGAGGCATCACCAAGATCCTAGGGTTTGGGTTTGGGTGTGGGCTTGGGTCATTGGGCTTTGGTATGAGATAAGATGCAGGAGGAAGAAGACGGAGACAAGATTGGGTAAGGAATAACAAGATACTTGCTTTAATTGATCTGGTACTCTATCCATTGGATCAACTCACTTAAGATCTAACGGTCATGATAGTTTCATCCCGTTTTGTCCCTTAAAAATTGGTCTGCAAGTGAGCGGGCCTGTGGTTTGCATTAGATCAAGCTTCAAGCATTTACACATATGTGTTCTCGTGGTGGCCTACACCAGTTCCTATAATCCATCAACCCTCTCCAACGAGGGTTGACCTGGCTCATTCATCTGTAACTCAAATTGGGCACAAATAAGTGACATCAAACTCTCATAGGTTGTGTAATACCCTAGATTTTCATATCATTTTCCTTGTATTATTCCCATATTTAATGAAGGATTATGTATGGAAATTATTTTTGGTGGTGCGAATTTTGAAGTTTTGAGAGTTTTCTTTCAAGGTGTTTTGACTTTTAAGAGGCTAAAAATTGACTTTATTTTCTATAAGTTATCTTCGAAAACTTCTTTCTTGAAAGTTGTAGAGCTTGGCGATACGAGTTCGTAGACATGTGGAACGTGTAAAATAGACTTCGTATGGGAAAGTTATGGTCAGAGAAAGTTAGTTTCTAGGTTTGGAAGTGTATAAGTAGAATTTTGTGTTTGAGATATTTTGGGAAACCTAAATCAGTTTTTCACTTTCTCTTTCTTCTCTCCCTCCCGCTTCCGAACTCACCCGAACACCAACCTTTGACAGGAATTATCTTCGCCGTTCGGCCACCGATTGGACCGCCGCCGGTTTCATTCGACTCCCTCAAGTGCCCTCTTCAAGGCTGGGTGGCTGTTGCTCAGTGTAGCGCGCCGGAATCGAGCTCCTTGCCGGAAAAGGGAGCTGTTGCATTCCGATTAGAACCGCCTTATACGGCGGTGACGAGGGGCAAACTTAGGTGAGTTGTGATCCTCTCCTCCTCTTGGTAGTGGCTAAGCTTAGATTGAATCAAGTTTTGAGGTTTTTGAGCCCGATTTGCAGGTTTTGTGGTTTGATTTTAGGTTGCCTTTTCAAGGTAGTTTCTGGCCGATTCCGGCTAGAGTTGGCTAAAACCTCAGGCATTAAAGTTGTTTACCATGCTTCAATCTACAAGTTTCATGTTTTAAGTTTCCCTAAATTTTGAAGTTTGGTGGAGGCGCGTGAGGCTCACTCGCCGCCGCCTGTGATGGGGCGTGGGAGCGCGTCCGGGCAAGGTAAAAGCCTTGGTTGTTGTGTTAGCTAGTCTTTGTAGTTGCTAGGGTGTGTTTGTGTGTGAAGACTAATTGTTGGTTAAGTTTTTGCATTTTAGGTGCTAAGTTTGTTCTTGGTATTCGTTAGGTCGAGAACTTGGAAAGTTTGTTCTTGGTGGTAGTATTAGTTGGTTGTTGAGTGTCCAATGACCTTGGGAGGTCTTGGAGGAAGGATTGCCCTTCTTTGGGCAACCTTTAGGTTAAAGGAATTTTAATCCTTGTTGAGAATTTACTAAGGTTTTGATGGTGTAATTTTAGATGATTTGTGATATTGTTGAGTTAGCTTGCTCTTGTGTTTTGCGGATACACATCGGGATATTGAGGTGAGTAAATCTCACCAAGGTTCATTTTGAACCAAGTTTAATTATGGTCATATGATGAGGATAATGATTTTGTTGATGATTATAATTTAAAAATTATGTTTTTGTTGTTTTTAAAATATATGAGCTTAATCGCTAACGGCTCATAGGTAAGTTAAAACAAATTTTCATATTTTATGATTATTTTTAAGGTTCATATGATCATAATGTTTTTGGTTAGTGATAGATTATTCTTATGAAATATCTATAATTGTTCATGTAAATATATATATATGTGTGTGTGTGTGTGTGTGTGTGTGTGTGTGTGTGTGTGTGAAAGGATATAATTGATGTTGTGATATTGTGAGTGTTGGATAAATAGTCAAACTGAGTTTCAAGTATTTAATCGGGTGATTGGTTGCGGTTATGATGTTATTTATCATTTTTATGTTGTGATATTAGACAGTCAAACCAGGTTCCAAGACTTTGGCTGGGTGATTAGTTGCAGTTAGGAATAGAGCTCTAGTTCGTCTGTCGGTGTACATCATGGGGGATACCTTATCGTATCTGGGACCCATTGATACATAATTTTGTTGTTATAGGTCATAAGAGGTATTTCTTACACCTGAGATTCATAGGTACATGTTATTTGAAAAAGTGTTAGAATTGTGGATATATTCATTGATATAATTGCTTTTGTGAAAATTCTAGATGTGTGAAATTTTGTGCTATTTGAGTTTACTCATACGAGCTTTTTAGCTTACCGGGTTTGTTATTTTACAATCCCGGTGCACCAATTCTTGGTGTATGGGTTAGACTTGCAGGTGAGGACCAGCAGAGTTAAGACGGTGGCCTAGTAGCAGGGTCCTTTTGGTTTTGCAGTTTTTTGTATAGATAGTATTAAACTCATAAGATGATTTTCATATTCTTGAATTTGCAAGTTTATGTAAACAAAGAAATGTAGTATTTACTTTTCTACAATTGAGTTTTAGTGTTGGGATGTTGTTGTTGTTGTTGGAACATGTATGAGATTGTATTATTTTAAGGTATATCATGCTAAAATTTTTGAAAATTCTATTTCAAAAATTGGGGCGTGACAGATTGAGAGTTAACGACAGAGTTTAGCTTTAACTAAACACTAACTAGACATATAACGAACTTTACAAGTTAATTGCTAGAGTGAAAAATTTATCTAAACGATGTTAACACTAAATTTTAAACATAATTAATTTTATTTTTCAAATCAACTTCAAACCCGAATAAGTAACTCTCAATTCACCATCGATGGTAGTTTTGCACGAGAAGATGGAAAAGGTTGTGATCAGATACTCAACTGGAGAGTGTTGCTTCTTTTGCTCGACCATTCCAGTTTGCCTCATCTGCTTTCCATATGGAGGCCAAGTCCCTCAAAGCAGGTATGTTGATTTGTATTCAACAAGGATGACATGATGTTGAAGTGGAAAGTGGTTGTATGAATCTGGTACATGCACTACAAACCAATACTGAAGACCTTTCTACTACAGGGAGGATTATAGAGGATTGTAAAAGGTATGAAAGTGGTAAATAGACTAGCCCATTTTGTTAGATGCAATAATTTTGATAAGTTTAGTTTAGAAGAGACGCCGGCTATTATTTAGGATGTTCTCTGCAAGGATCTTTGTAATAATTTTTATGTAGTTCGGGTCCAGATTATATGTCCGCCCCCCTCCCCTTGATGCAAAATTTTAATTTAATAAACAAAATCGGAGGTTAAACCGCCCCTATAAAACAAGAACATAAAACCCAACTTGTACGAGGTCACTACTTTTGAGTTTTGACGAACCAAACCAAAACACACAACCTTTTCTTTCCAACAATACACAATTCCCGATCACAAAAAAACAAACCGGCGGCGAGAAAATCCGAGAAATGAGAAGAGGAGGTGGAGGAGGACATTCTTCTGGGAATTACAGGAACCCATGTCTGACTATGCACCAGCCATGGGCGACTCTGCATGTTTGTGGCATCAAACGCATCGAGGGCAAGTCATGGCCTGCTCCCATTACAGGTTTGACTGTTTGAGCCTTGTAAAATTTGGTTTCAGGTCAAAATTCAGATACCCATTTGGATTTATATCTCATGTTTATGATTTGGTGGTAAAGTTTTAGGCTTGAGAATTGTAGTGTGAAGATTTTGTTGGGAAAAATAGAGATGATAAAAGTATAAACTCAAACACACAAAGTATGAGTAAACAAGGAAGCAAAAGAGTAAAGGAAAGAGAACACCGGATGTAACGTGATTCGGCAATTTGCATACGTCCACAGGGCAGCAACAACAAGAACTTCCACTATCAAATGGTGGGTACACAAGAGGTAGACAACTTCAAGAACACATTTGAAGGAAACACTCTCTCACACTTGTTTTGCTACCTACAACACTACACTCTCTAGTTAGAGTGGACACTCTTCTCTACTTGGAAGATGATGACTTCAAGCTTGAATTCTTAATTGAATGGGTAAGTGGCTTCTCCTTTTATAGGCCGTGGAGGAACTCTCTAGACCCTTTCAACAACTTGCACATTCATGAACCTTCCATACTTTTCTTGGTTCATGGAAATTCATGAAGCTTCCACACTTTTCTTTATTTAAGAGCCTTCACCATTTGTCTAGAAGCCTCCACAAGCTTCAAAGTTCATGAAGCTTCACCTAGGTTCTAGAAACCCCTTATAATTTATACATAGGAAAACCTAAAATAACATTATTAATCATTATTTGGTATGAAATTCTAACATATTTATAGTATTGGAAGAACTAGTATAACTTAACTAGTAAGCTGAAACTTTGAATGTGTATATCTCTCTGTTGCACAAACACAGACACAGATACGACGACACGATATGTATCGACACGGCGACACAACAAAACTCAAAAACTGTATTTTTGACATAGGTTGGACATGGCAAATATGATTACTTATTTATATATTTCTAACTAATAAAAAAAATGCTCAAATATGAATAAATTTGTCACATTGCTTAAATAATGTTAAAGATCGATTAGAATTTAGAGAACTAGATTGAGGGGAGTCTTGAAAGAGTGAGAGGGACAGAGAGCTAGAGATTGAAATCATTCAACGAATCTAGAGAGAATGAATCACTTTGAACAACCAAATCTTTATAGTTCCTAGACATATTGTTTCCAATGCTTCAACTCTTGAGTTTATCAATAAGGAATTAATGGCTGGAGTTTGAAGATTCCCTAAATTTGTGAAATCTCTTACGGCTGATTAGCCTGACGCGAGAAGGGAGAAATATGGAGAAAATTTAGGCTAGGGTTTTTAATTTCTTATGAAATTCTATACACACACATACTTAAAAGAAAATTTTGGTGCCCTTAAATATTTTGGGCATGAGGCGGCCACCTCTTGGGCCTCACCTTAGGTCCGGGCCTGCGGCGGCTGTAGGCGGAGGCGACGTCGGCGGAGGAAGAGTTGTTGTGATAGAGAAAGGCGACTCCGTTCTCGCAGAGTAGCTTCGGCGGAGGAACAATCGCACTGACAGGGAAAGACGACGTCGTTCTCGCAATGACAGAGAACGGCGACGTCGTTTCTCGGCTTCCTTTTTCGTCATTTCTCTTCTATGCGAATTCGTGAAAGTGGGCTTCCTCTTCGATTAGGTTTTAGACTTTTTTGTTTTTTCATTTTTTAATTTTTTTTCTAGTCAATACACGCTGACGTGGCGTGTCGGATGCTGACGTGACATGTCTCATGATGACGTGGCGTGTCGGTCAACGTGTAGAAAAATTAACTTTTAAGACACGCCATGTGGCGTATCGGACACACATTTTGGTGTATCGCATCGGTATCAGTGTGTCGGGAGTGTCGGACACTCCGACACTTCATAGGGGTGGAGTATCAGTGTAACATAGGTATATCTTGAGAAGAAGGATTGGTCAACTAGCTCAACACGGAGGAATACTCCATGCACATTGAAATCAACTAGCTCAATGTGTTTATCTGCCGAATACTCCTATAAATATGCACACAATCATCATGAGTCTGCAAAGATTCTATCAAAATTTCAAGTGCCATGTCTTCTGGTTTCTTAAAGAAATCAATGTTGAATCCCTCTTCATACAACAAAGCATGCACAACATTTTTGTCCTCCATCTGAAGATTATTATGATATGCCAAGACTTCTGTTACACTTGAAGTCAATCTTGATTGCTTAACCAAAAAATTAGCTGCAAATAGACGCACAAATTCCAAAGAAAGGAAATACTAAATTCCTTGTCCACATCAGCACTCTCATCTTTCATAATCATCATCCCATCATCATGTTCAACAATATAGTATCCATGACACCTTTCCCGATCAATTAAACCTGTCACTTCTCCAGGTTCTTATGATAATTATGTAGTTGCACTGATAATGAACACCACAATTGGCCAGGCAAAAGCACAAGAATGCTGCAACTTTAGTTCCACTGTACATTATGATCCGGAAGAAATCATACCTACATGTTAGAAGCGAAATTCTGGACAACTGGAGATCAAACATCCATCTGAGAAAATACTCACAGATAAACAATACACCATCTTGAGCAATTCCTTGCAGTATAGATGTGTGCAACACATGTCTGAGCAAGATTTATCATTAAAACAACTAGACCAGAAGAGCGCCTCCAAGGTGATAACTCAACATTGTTATTAAGAGAACCAATAATTTCCTCAAAAGAGCTTTGTTGCATCACTGGTACCCACTGATACTCCAATTCAAACCCATTTCTTAGCATGTTATGGAAAAGGTCAACTGGATCAGAATGAAGCCAATTTAGATTCAAACATTCATATGTAGACTTTGGCTTGATCATTTCTTTGCCCCTCCATTCAACATATAGCCAACCTACAAGTATATCCATATAACCATATACACCAATTTCTCTGGCAAAAGTTGGTCCAACAAGCAAGAAATTTACTCACTTGCATCAAGTATTATAGATGTCCATTTTCCCCAAATATCATAATACATCATTCTAGCATTTCCTTTCATTTCCTCAAACTTATCAGCAAAACAGAAACTCATGTCCTCCAATTTGTTCTGAAGAGGTAGACACAGAAGATTACCGTGCAACCAGACATTCAGAGTGGCTAAAATACCAAATTCAATGATAATACACACAGACAAATCAACTACTGCTTAAAAACATACAGAAGTGTGCATCATGTGACTGAACCCATTGTGTAGTACTCCAACATATAACCATCCCATATTTTTCTCAACAGATCCATAACTCCATAATTCAATCAAGGCAATCATCAACGGCAAAGTAAAGTCTAAGCTGTTACCATTTGTCATTGCCACTGAGTTCCCAATTGTGGATATCCAGTTGAAGAGACTTACCCAAAGCGTCATACATGCAGACTCTTTATCCTGGACATAATGATCTTTTGTTAAGAGAGAGTGGCCACTGCCTTTGTCACGAACCTTCTTATCGAACTCAGAAGAGCATGGTAGCAGCATATAATGACTAATCTTCATTGGACTTATGACATTCACCATAGAACATGCATCCATTGCATACTCAGAGAACATAATCACAAGACCTATCTCATCCTTCCTCATAGTCACTACAACCTTGTCAACCTCCTCAGTGACTTGCTCTGCATCTATGTTGAACTAACATGGTCCTTCTCTTTCTCCATGATCCTTCAAAAGTTCCTTACCATCTTGCAATTTCCCAATCTATTCCACTGAAACAACATCCCCTTCCTTTGGGCCCCCATACCCCTCCACTTGTTGCACTTTCTTGTCACCTATCAATTCTGAAACTTTTTCCCATGATACCAGCTCTAGAATAATATGAAGAGTTGCATTTGGAGATTTAGCTTCACCATCACCAGAAAGAGGTGCCATACGTGAAGCAGTGAGTTGACATTGGAGCGCGGGCAGCTTTGGAGGGTTTGGGATTCTCACATATGCACCGGCAAACTGGTTTTTATAGTAATTTGTTATGTGATTGGCGCAACCTTACGAGCCAGTCTTAGTGGATCATCAATGAGGGTGTTATATCAATGTTATATTGGGATGGTATGTTTGAGTTGATTAAGTATGGTTCTCTAACACAGAGTACTAGAGGATTATGCAGATTCCCTTATAAACTTCCTGTGTATATAACATTATTTCTTGGTTCTTTCTTGGTTTCTTCCTTTTCTGACCCCAGCAACATCAATCCATCTGTTTGAGGCTGCATAGATGTTTGACATCAGAACATTGTAACCGCAATTTTGAGGTTCCAACAATTGTGTTAGGCTCAAGGGGCATGCTTTTAATCAATTTGTGAGCCTCCTCGAGCTTCCCAGCTCTGCCTAGCAAATCCACCATGAAGAAGGGTGTTCTTGGGGAGATGATAGTCGGCGATTAAGTCTCCGTCCTTGAGTTCTTGATTCTTGTAAACTAGGGTTTCTTGTGACTTAAGGTGTCTACCATTAGGGTGTTCCTTCTTTAGCTTCCACCGAGTATGCAACCGGCACATCTTTGAATTGAATGAATATAAGCTCTATATCCCTATCCCACCAATCCATTAATTGTATGATCAAATATTCAAAAGAAGAAAATCGGCTTTCCAGTTTTCCACTCGAACTTGGAGCTAGGACTTATATATGTAAGGATCATAATCCCAACTAGGATTTGATTATAAACTTGGTCCAACTAGGAAGAGCAATCCCAACTGGACTAGGGGGTAAAACCCTAATAGAGAAAGGAAAAACGTATTTAATCTTTGAGGACGTTATTTGAAAGTTGAACCCCTGCCGAATACTCCTATAAATATGCAGGCCTTCAATGAAAATTCATTACAACTAGCTTGCTAGGTTGAAACAATCACTACCAAAAATATGGGCAAGGAACACCATTGCTAATGGTGTCTGTTGAGGTGTCGGACACCATTCATTGGTATCTAAAAACTAGAGCCACGGCTGTTCGCACCATTCCTTTAATAGTAGCTGTTGCTGGCGTGGCTTAATCCATTCTCCCACTATCACTTTGTTGGTGACTCAATTTATGAGTACTGTTTACAGAAATGGTGACTTGCTTCACCAATTTATAATTCATGAATTTAATTAATTACTCAAATATTTGAGTAATGACTTTTGGGTCTTCTAATTATTTTAATTTTATGTTGGGTCGTCCTTCATTTATTTTAATTTTATTTTGGGTCCTTTATTGAGATTTTGTAGATCTAGGCCAGTTTTTCCTTCATCCTTATTCATGTGATGTTTCTGCAGATCTTTGAAGGAAAAAAATTCTGAGATCCAACTTGATGGTGTGTGTCTTCTTTGCATGATCTGATTTCCTACATGAAAATACCAAAAATAATTAACAATCAATATAAGATCAACGCAAACTGATGAGTTCAACATATTTTACCTTCAGATCTAAGATTCACCGAATAACAAGCTGAGGTACTTAAGAAGTCGATTTTAAGAACATCTCATTGACAAGATCTGTTTGAAGTGATCTATCTCGTCTAATTGTATCACCATTCAAAGATAAATATGAGAGAGAAAGGGTTACAAAGCCACAAGCCTTGGATTAACAATCATGAGAAATTTAACAACCCAGAAGGCAAATCAAACTATACAAAATTCAAAAGAATAAGCACTAAGAACCTGACAAGGCAATTCCTCAACTTGGGTTTCAAACTGCAAATGGGTATTCTGCAGTACAAAAAAAATCATCAAATAACAATCATCAAGAACAAAAACAGTAATTAGAAGAGATAAATCTGACAAAGAGACAGGTAGAGATATGTCTGAGTGAGGATTGGATTAATAGAAATTCATCCTACTTTAGAGTGGATTAGATTCACACTATTCTAGACCTCAATTCAAAATAAGCATACCATAGCATCGATGAACTCAGATCTTATTAGAACATAGATGATGAACTCAAGTAGTGTAATAGAGAAGAAAGAGAAACCAATAGGAAAGAGTGTGGTCTAGAACTCTAGATATAGTTAATATCCCCTTGAGAATCTTTTTATTTTTTTTATTTTTTATCTTATCGGGTATTCAGCTCAGCCACCAATTAGTCTCTGAAATATCTCACCAACTCGAATTAAAGAGTGCACCACAATATAATATATTGCTAAATAAAAGTTATCTGAGAATAAGTAGAAGAAACAGTAAAACCCTCACCATTTAAATCCATGGTGACTTTCAAAGGACACCAATACATGTTCATTGGTTGGTCATAAACCTATTTAATAAAACAAGTGGAAATATTGGAGACAATGATGGAGTTTAGTCACCGTTACTGCAAAAGTAGCTAGAAAATTGTATCAATAGGCCACATTTTAGGTTGAAACAATACAGTACCTATTCACCAAAAGTGAGTTTCTGCTCACAATGTCTAACCGGAAAGTTTACTCGGCCGTGATACCTGGTGATAGTGATGTTGATGCTACCACAAACCGCCGCAAAAGAGGTAATAGTAATACTACCTTAGCTCTCTTCTCACCCGTTAAAAAGCCTAAAAGGTGTGTAATAAAAGGTGTGTGCTCCCGTGGTGGCCTACACCTGTTCCTACAATCAATAAACCAGTTGCCAAAGGTTTTCCTCCTACCAATTAACAACAACAAAAGAAGTTCTTGCTCCTTAAACTGTTTCAATCTTTCTCTAGTAGAATTAATACCCAGAATACTACCGGACATTTTATTGGTTGAAGTTCTCTGCAAGAAATCTATTGCCTTGACATATATGGTTGGGGCTGCACTGAGTGCACTCCCCTCTTATAGCATACATCTCCCAATGTGTATAGTCATACATGTCTACACCTGCATGGTACGTACTGCTCCAATTTCTTGTAAATCAATCGTACCAAATAAAAAAAAAAAATTCTTGTAAATCAATGGATCAGAAAAACATATCCATCTCCTAACTAATTAGATTTATTATCAATCAAATACCTTGGTATTCTGAAAATCTGTTTTGTCTTTTCTTTTTATAGTAACAACAAATATTGATACATGCAGCAGATCACTTCATCAATAGAGTAATCCCAATCAAATTGATGTATATATGTTTGAGGAGAGGGAGAGGGAGTGTGAGAGAGAAAAGCATGAGACTTTGTTTTCTTTGGTTTGGGGGGAAATGGTGGTTGCCGTTTTGTGGGGAAAGAGGTGTCGTTTCAAAGTGGTGCTGTTGGAGGATGGAGAGTTTCTCTGTGTGTTATGAGTAGGAAGAGGAAAACAGGGGGGGGGGGGGGGGGGGGGGGTGGCTTTTTGAGTTTTGAGAAGAGGGTGAGGAGACCAAACAGGATACACAAAATGGGAAGATTTTTATACTTTCTTTTTCCTTCTTCTACTTCTTTAAATTTAACAAAAAACTGAAACACAATCAATATAGAAATACACAAAAAATACAAGTAAATGATAGATCGAACATGCTTAGAAATGTTGAAAAGTCGAAGAACGTACACAAACTGAAAGTATTATGAGAGAGTGAGTCAGATGACTTCAGGTGATTACCAAAATAATCAAGCTATGTCTTAATATATTTTTTTAACAAGCTACAAGATTGGTTTTGAAACTCAAGTTTGATATGATTACTTACCAAATTAGCCTCTACAATGAGAGTCGACCTGGCTCATTCATCTCTTACTCAAATCGAGCACAGATAAACGACATCAAACTCTCATATGTAAAGAGTTAACAATCGAGTCTAGCTTCAATTAAACACTGACCGAACATATAACAAATTTTATAAGTTAATTGATAGAGTCAAAAATTTATCTAAACAACGTTAACACTAAATTTTACACAATTAATTTTTATTTTTCAAATTCAAACCCGATTAAGTAACTCTAAATTCATAGTCCCAAACAAATATTCTCAACTCATTCTTTCTTTTCCTTTTTTTTTTTTTTTGGCTTTGGTACCTAATATAATGAATGCATTTGTCTGCTTCTGGTCTGGTCACTCAATGACTGACACAAACAAAATCCAAAATTACCCAAATAGGTTAAACCGCCCCCATAAAACAAGAACATAAAACCCAAACCCAAACCGTACGAGGTCACTACTTTTGAGTTTTGACAAACTAAACCAAAACACATAACCTTTTCTTCCAACAATAAACAATTCCCGATCACCGGAAAAACAAACCGGCGGCAACAAAATCCAAGAAATGAGAAGAGGAGGTGGAGGAGGACATTCTTCTGGGAATTACAGGAACCCATGTCTGACTATGCACCAGCCATGGGCGTCTCTGCTCGTTTATGGCATCAAACGCATCGAGGGCAGGTCATGGCCTGCTCCCATTACAGGTTTTGACTGTTTGAGCCTTGTAAACTTTGGTTTCAGGTCAAAATTCAGATACCCATTTGGATTTATATCTCATGTTTATGATTTGGTGGTAAAGTTTTAGGCTTGAGAATTGTAGTGTGAAGATTTATAGTATTGGAAGAACTAGTATAACTTAACTAGTAAGCTGAAACTTTTAATGTGTTTATCTTGAGAAGAGGATTGGTCAACTAGCTCAATTGTCTAACATAAGTGTGTACTTAGCGGGATCTTGATCTTTGTCCCTGCAAATATTGAATCTTGATTTTCTAATACTAGTGTTATTCAATGCTTTTCTTTCTTGATTTGCTTTAGGTTCATATTTGGTGTTGCTGTTGCTTTTCTATTGCTGTGATAGTATGCAAAGTTGTACATGTTGAGTTGGGGATGGACAAATTTTCTAATGCCTGGAGTTTGTCTTTTGAAGGACGTCTTTGGATTCATGCTGCTGGTAAGGTTCCAGAGGAAGCTACAATCAAAGCGATGGTGGCCTTCTACAGGGAAATTTATGCGGTGGATGGAATCACTGATATAAAGTTTCCTGAACACTATCCAATTTCAAGACTTTTAGGTATTCAAAGTGTATGTTCATTCAAACTTTATGCTCACTTAAATGAACAAGAGAATGGCACATCTTGCTTTTATCGTTCCAACAAATAATGGTTTAATGTATGCAATAGGTTGTGTCGAAGTAGTTGGATGTGTTAGACGCGAAGAGTTAGCTGGTTGGGAGATGGTACCTCAAGGGGTGAGTGCTCAATTACTCATTTAGTTCAGCCATTTTTTAATCTAATGCAGTAAGCCAATGATTTCAGGGGTGCCAAACTGTGCTGACTAACTTAGAATGTTTTATTACATATGCAGGTGAGGCTAGAAGCACAAACCGATATGTGTTGGCTTTGTGAGCAGCCACAGGTGTGTATTTCTACATTGGTCCATTATTGCTATCTTTTGATTTAAAGGATATGTAAACTGTATGTCTTGGTTTTGGTTAATGCAGAAATTGCTAATTCCATTTGAAATGCGTGGCTACCAAGGTGTCTTTAACTTGGAAAAGAAGGTGCATATTGTGTGCCAAAATTTGCTCCCTCTTGGTTTTTGAATGCTGATTTTGTAATGGACCCAACTTTTTTACATGTTACAGATATATGAAGGTGCCATTAGAGGTCTTACACCAGTTGAAGTTCCTCTCCCTGTCAAATTTCCACTTCCAAATCCACAAGATCCATTTTCCTTGAAGCCGGGATCTATATCTGCAAATGTCGATCAGTCTATAACATCTGAAGTGGAAAGATCTTCGAGTCTCAATGCAGCCATAGCTGGTGCACAAGCAGCTGCGACACAGTTTTCCAAAAAAGCTCAATCTTTACCAACAACCTCCCTAAATGATACAGCCAAATCTGTGACAGTTCCAATCAAGAGCGAATCTTTTGAAGTGATTAAAGCAATGTCCACTCATTCCAGTGAGAGCTCTAATGAAGGGTCTAGGACATCAAATGACAAAAATCAAATCAGAAGCCGTGATCAACCTGCTTCTGGAGCTTTTAGACCTCATCCTGGTGCACCTTCTAAGGTATGAAGGTTTTTTTTCTTGGAATTGCATGAATATATATGGTTCAAGTTCATGTTTAATCTCAGTTAACTAGGCTGGCCTAGTTCTTAATTCTATACACAGACACTAAAGTATGGCACGCAATTTGATATTGTGTGTTATTGTGGTGGGAGTGAAGAATGTTTATGAATGGAGGAGGCGAGGAGATGCCCAGTTTTGACCCTAAGAGATCCTATAGAAGGCTATCTAGCTTAAGCCTTTTTTCTTTGTAGCAGTACAGATGAGTATCCTTGAACTTCTACTTGTATTTCGGTTTATCTATAGCCTAGTCTGCCTTGATAGCATATTGTAAATATAACACAATTTCAGCTACTTGTAGTGCAAACAAATGTCCTGTTCTAGTATTCTCTTTCTGTTTTTTCAACTTTATATAGTACCCAGTATTGAATTGAAGTTGGCTCATTTGAAATTGGAAGTCATTATAATGGAAATATATCTAGTTTCTGAGTGCAAAACTTGGTTCATGAAAAAAAAAGAAGGCATGTGTTGGGGAGTATTCCACCTAGAGGGGAGCATATTAAGCGGAACCAAGGCTGTTTGCTTGAGTAGTAAAAAGTAGAAACAACGGAGCTAAAAAACATAATGATCAGAAAAGGCTCCTGATAAGTGGAACAGAAGGCTGCTAGGTATGGCATTTGCTAAATGTGGTATAATAAATCTAATACTCACTCTACTGTCATTTTTGTAACATGTTTTGTACTCCAAAGTGATGCTGGAAATGATACTTGGTATTAACTCTGGAGGTAAGTAGCAATTGTGAATTGGCTGCCATGAAGAATTTGTTAATCGTAAGTAGAGATTTTCGCTGAGTTCTCATGATTTTCAGTTCATAAGTGGAACAATGTCGAAGTTTTTGGTTACAAATTGATTGTAGCATCAAACTGTCATGGCAAAGGGAAATTGTTGCATCTTTTTAGCCTTGCATGATGGTGAAGCCTTAATTTTCAATTGGACTTGTTACTTCTATCACAGCTGGGATTTTTCAAATCCTAGCATTGAAAGTAACATGAGGGACAAAGTCAATTTCTTTTTTACTGTTTGAGCTGCTGCGCTTTACTGATTCAAACAATAGTTTCTTGAAAATCTTTCTGAAAACTGATATTCTGGCTATGCATAAACTTTCTTAGTACACAAGTCAAGTGCAGTTCATCTTTCCAAAATTTATTTACATTTCATTTCCGAGGTGAACGTGAGTGAAACCCCTTCTTTTTATGTTTCTGTTTCTAAATGTCACCATCTAGTTCATATCCTAACGTTAATTTGATTTTATATACATATCTTCTTAACTACTCGCCGTAAATACTAATATGGTCCTGAAAATATGCAACTACAGATAGAATACTTATATGTATAGAATACAGTGTAGCGATAATCGATCTAGTTACAACAAAAGGTAGAGCAACATGGATCTAAGAAACTGAAACTAAAATGGGTGCCAAGATAGTTTCACGTTTGTTCATGACTACTTTAGTAGTGTTGATTCTGCAACTAGCAGCTGTATCTGGTTCAAGGGATGGAGACACGGCCTTTGCAACAGCTTCTCTACATATGATGCTGCCCAATAGATTTCTTTTGAGGGCAAGATCTCCGCCGCCTGCTCCTACGGTCAATAAACATCGAAATTTCCGATACAGATGGGTCATCCCTTCTCCTCCTCCTCCTCCTCCTCCATCATCTTCATTGCCACTGCCATATTCATCACCTCCACCACCACCACCCCCACCTCCACCCCCACCTCCGCCTTTGCCACCAAGAATCTGAATTATAGGATGTGCTGAAGGTATGTCCGCTACAACATGCACACTTCTCCTTGGTTCTTATGAATGATGAACATCTTGTGCCTTTCGTTGTACTCTTTCACCATTTGCATTATTGATCATAAAGTTAGAATCAAGTGTGGTGAATTTCTGGTACTTGTAGAATGAAAATCCAATAATGTTTTAAGCATTGAAGTGTGCGTACCATTATTACGAAACTGGTGTTATACCAAACCATACATATACTCTAACAGGTTCAGGCTGAAATGTAGCAAATGAAAATGGGTGTTTATTTCGTTTCATACTTTTTCATGACTACTATATATAGTAGTGGTGTTGATTCTGGGATTACCAGGATCGAGTTTTAGGGCACAAGCCATTGAGACTGCATGCTTCTCTGCTTTAGTTAATACCAAACAGGCTACCTCTTAGGGCAAGATCTCCCCCGCCACCTCCATCCGTCCATCCACGGTCATTGCCACTGCATTATTCACTTCGACCACCGCCACCGTTCCCTTCTCCACCTCCACCACCACCACCATTGCTGTCTCCACCGCTGCCTCAATTGCCATTTCTATCATCTTTAACACAACCGCCGCCATTTCCACCGCCAACATCTATGTCAATCGATCCCACCACCTCCATTACGTGAATGAACAAAAGGATCGATGTACGTTTATATATAGTATATCTGGATATGGTGTATCCACATCATGCGCCCTTGCTACCTAGTCATATATTGAATCAAGAGTTCAAGACGTGTTTCGATCGAATTCCTTGTATCAGATATTTCTCTTTTTACTACGATACGTATCCATTTAGTTCGTTCTGAATCTTATGATAATTCCTATACCTTTTTTCACAGTCAATCTGTGAAACCTTTTTATATACGTTTAATGCAGCTAGCCTTGAACTATGGATTTTTATCTATCAATATATGAATCTGTGAAGGTCCTGAAGCTGATGGAGGCATATATTATCATCATCATCGATATCTTTATTGATGCGCGCTGCACCTTCCCTAGAAATTTTAATGCAATCAAATCGACTTGCTTGTCCATATATATAGCTGGATTGAGTAGCACAGTGTCGAACACTTGCATCCATTGACTTAATTTTCAGCTACCCTTTCGCTACCGACTTTATTGTTTGGAGCATCGATGGCCAAGTAAACAGAAATTTGCTGCAGGGACAAAAGGATCGAGTAGTATTCATGTATACGTGCAGGTCATTCTACAAGGGTTTACACGCTTAGTATATCCTTAAGTTTTTGGACCCATTCTATACTAGATCCCTGATATTTCCATATATAATTCTCTTCCTTTTCGGACCATTTCTCATCTCCGTTTGAACATAAAAGAAAGAAAAATGCATGAATATATGGGCAGCACGTACTATTTCTTCAAAAACTTGGATTTTTGGTAGTTTTTCCCCACGTAAATATCTTTTTAGTTGATCAAAAATCTACAAAGAAGATGGTACTTGGTGCAAAAGATAGACATTGTCAAAGTCTTCATCCCGGCCTCTCTCGCCGATTCCATGATGATCAATAATACTGGTTATAAAAACAGACTAAGATTATCAGATGGATCAATTCGTTCCTCCCCCTAGCTAGCTCTCTCTCTCTCTCTCTCTCGCCCCCCCCCCCCCCCCCCCCCGGGAAAAAAAAAACTAAGATTGTTATTAAGGTACTAATCCGGCCACGAAAATGCATGCCAATTCAAGTTTGCTGTTGATTTGTGGACTACTACTGTCGCACTCTTGTTATATTGTCAAGGCATCTGAAGGTTTCTCCAGCCATTCCATCCATAAGCTAAAAGTGGTGTCATATAGGGTTAGCAGTAGATCACCACCACCACCGAAACCCAGTGCTCCAGTTCATCTCAAATCACCACCGCCTCGACCACTAGGGCCACCACCTCCACTGCCCCCTTCTCCCGGTTCAGTCATCACCAGAACCATGATATTTTCTTCGTATATGGTCAATTAATCATCCTTACGTTCATGCATAAACTATATTATTTTGCTTTAAATTATTTCTAAAGGACAAGAGGACGTAGATTTTGTCTTCTGTCTTGACTCTTGACTTTGGACCGATATCTTGTTGCTTCTGATACAAGTGGATTTCAATCGAGAAAAAATGCGGTGTAGTTCGATTGTGTGGTAGGTGTTGTGGAATTTTACGTAGAAGATGAGAGAACGTAAGTTTGGCTATAAATTCTGTGCCAAACTCATAATCATATTTTGGTGATCGAAGCCGTGAAGGTACTATGACAAAAATGGATGCCGCTCCAATTTCGATAATTGTCTTGTTGGTTTTTGGATTACTACCAAGTACCCTAGTTACATGGTTAAGGCCACTGAAGGGTTTTCCGACCTTTCTGTGAGTAGATTTGAAGCGGCGTCAAACAAGGCCAAGCGGATACCTCCACCACCGTCACCAAGGCGAGGGCCTGTAAAGGTACGAAAGCTACCGCCACGGCCACCAATACCTCCATCCCCACCGCCACCTCTCCCCTGAGCTAGTGAAGTTAGCAAACCACATGATGCAGGGGCATGCATATATGCTGCCATATATGCATATGTGTCCTGCTTAATTAGTATACTCCTAATTAGGGTGTTCTTCAAATTTTTCCATTGGTGGTAATAACCTTCATCGATGATCAAGTGGTTAATTTTCAATCCTTTTTTTGTTTGTTTGTTCAAACATTCTGTATAGTACTTGTTTAGTTTCGATGATAAGAAAGAACTGTATATGTCTATGGGTTCAAACTCCTGATCTGTAGTAGCATCCAGTTTGCTAACTGTACAGTACTGTCAAACATAGCTAGTATATATATCCTATGCTTGTTCAGTTCATTATCGGTGAAAGGCGTCCACCATATCCACCACCACAGCAACTGCATCGGCCGCCGGCCGCCGCATACAGCCATACACGTATGCATGTTCTTAATTAATTCACGACCTAGTTATACATCATATATAGATTCATAGATCTTTTGCTCATGATCATCTGGATTTTTAATTGTGGTCCAGCTGGTGTGTTCGTTTTGATGTATCTATAAAAAAGAAATAGTATGCCAATTTACATGAAAACAAAAATGTTGACCTGACTAGAAGGTGTAAGAAAGCCTCTATGTACCCAGGCTAGGGTTTCATTTGTTTAAAGCTTTGAGGAGTTGTTGAGTGATTTTTCCTCGTAGTTTAATTTCATTAATATGAAAAACGTCGAAGAAGGTTCATGGGGTGCATGCAGACACTTCGACGACCCTAATTAAAAATAGTGGTAGCTAGGAATAGATCAAATTAGACTAAATGGTACAAAGTTTGTCTTTCTCTTGACAAGTTTGTCATTAGGCCGGTCTAGGTCTCCTTATTTGGTTTAGAAAAGGGAAGTAATTCGTTTTCTATTTTCTATAGAAAAAGATCGAATTATATATTCCGTGAACCCTTTTATTTCAGTAAGTTATTAAATTTTATCAAATCATTTAAATGTGATTATCAAATCATTTAAATGTAAGGAAATGAAGGAGAAATTAACCAAAAGCTCTAATTCTGTAAACTAAACACCAAACAAGGATTTGATCATCCTATGATTTAATGATCATGATCAAGCTGTCGATGAGGTGCTCTGAATTATATAAACCAAAGGAAAGTTGTTGATCCAAATTAAAACCGGACTTTATGCATAGCACCAAACAAATATGATATCTTTTATAATTAATAAAGCTGTAGAACACTTGGATTAAGAAATTTTTAATCAGTGTTCAACTGGTCAAGTCAAATATAGAAGACAAACGAATATATATATATTGGCTATAAGAACAGCAATAAGATCATCATCGCTCCTCATACTGAATCTTATTTACGTACCAAGACGATGAAGGGTTACCCAACTTTGCTATCCTTCTTGTTGATTTTGGAATTTCGTTCGACTCCTTCGTTTTACATTAAATGAATATAAATAGACAAATAACGTTTGATTCTATACATGAGAAACATTAGCAACAATTTCGACATGCACACTAGTGGAAAAAATCACTTAGCCGACGGAAAAATAATATTTTCGTCGCCTAAGATCTACTTAGCCGACGGAAAACCTTCCGTAGCCTAAGTTTTCACCTAGGCGACGGAAAAATATTCCGTCGCCTAAGATTTTCTTAGCCGACGGAATATTTTACCTAGCCGACGGAATATTTATATATAAATATAAATGATTATTTATGATAACTTAGGCGACGAAAAATTATTCCGTCGCTTAGGTTATATCCTAGCCGACGGAAATATCTACTTAGTCGACGGAACCAAATTTAAAAAAAAAAAAAAAAAAAAATTTGGCGGGATAACTGCCGCTTAAATATTTTGAACTTAGGCGACGGAAAAATATATTCCGTCGACTAAGTTCAAAAATTTTAAGCGGCAGTGATCCCGCCAAAAATTTTGAAATTTTTTTCGGTTCCATTCTATAACTTTCAGCTCTCTCTCCCTCATCCTCTTCATCTCTCTCTCCCTAGCTCGTCTGCTGCTCTCTCTCTCCCTCGTCTGGTTGCTCCCCCACCACAGCGGCACCTCCTCCTCCTCCTTCGCCGCGGCACCTCCTCCTCCTCCAAGCAGTGCCGCCTCCTCCTCCTCCTCTTCTCGGCGGCAACTCCCACTCCTCCTCTTCTCGGCGGCAACTCCTCCTCCTCCTCTTCTCGGCGCCTCCTCCTCCTCCTTCGCCGCGGCACCTCCTCCTCCTCCAAGCAGCGCCGCCTCCTTCTCCTCCTCTTCTCGGCGGCAACTCCTCCTCCTCCTCCTCCTCTTCTCGGCGGCACCTCCTCCTCCTCCCGGCGAGTTTAGCGTCGGAGGTGGAGTGGAGTTGTTCGGGAACACGCAAACATAACCGTCGTGGTCGCCGGAGAAGAGGAAGAGAAGGGAAAAAAAAAACCTAAAAAAACGAGAAAAAAAAACCGCGCCAATTATTCTAAAAAAAAAAAATTTAAATTTTTACTTCCGTCGACTAAGATCTTAGGAGACAAAATATTCCGTCGGCTAAGAAAAACTTAGTCGACGAAAAAGTAATTTCCGTCGATTAAGTTCCGTCGACTAAAATCTTGGCAGACGGAACTATTCCGTCGACTAAGTCCCACCTAGCCGACGGAATCATCAATTCCGTCGGCTATTGTCTTAGCAGACGACGGTTAGCCGACGGATCTTAGTCGACGACGATTCCGTCGACTAAGTTCTTAGTAGACGGAATATGTTCCTTAACCGACGGAAATATTCCGTAGGCTAAGAATCGTAATCCACTAGTGGCAATACATGATCTCTTTTATTTTCCATTCCATGGTACTATTCACAATACCTTATGAATTTGTATTCGCGGGTGTTTAAGCACACAAGTTTTCTTAGGCTTCATTATCGATCACTACTTAGCTTTTTCACTAAGCATCTACTCTTTTTTTTTTCTTTTTTTTTAAGGTGGGCTGGGAATCCTGCTAAGTGGGAGTATTACCTCTCCCACCGTATTATTATTAATATTAAGAGAATGATCGTACATGAAGGGGGACATAACCCTAAGCAACTATTTTTAACTTAACAGATGTTGTTTGGTCCTCACTCACTTTGCCCGAGAACAAATTAAAAAGAACGATAAGAGACTAAAAAGATAAAACAGAACGATAAGAGACTAAAAAGATCGTCGACAGCAGGGATCGAACCTGCGCGGGCGAAGCCCAACAGATTTCAAGTCTGTCTCCTTAACCACTCGGACATATCGACGTCGTTGTCTTGCACTGTCAAAAATGCTATTTTAACTATCCGATAGCTGCCAGTTGCGGAATTAGTAGCTATTTATATGCTGGTGAGTTTGCGTTGATAAAGCTACGGCTAAACACGATAGGGTATGTGCGAAGAATAATCTAACATTTTACTTGATCAATTACTCAATATTATACCTGAGAGAGAAAAACTAGAAAACAAAATATGTATCACCAACTACATATATATTACTCTATTAACGGAATGAAGCCCAAAGGAACCAAGCCATGTATTAGAAGACAATTAACAGCTAACCTTGCTGGTTTTCTATATAGTAAATCTACTTATTGGATTCCTTAATACTAAGGTTCCTCCCAAGTTAATATTTTATGTAAATATTCAAAGACAAAGCTAGTGAGAACAAATTCTCAGCTCTCATCTATGCATGCATTCCATATTTCCATACCTAGCTACCTAATTCAAAGCAGTATATATATAGAGAGTGTATTAGTACTTCAACGATGAGCTGAGTTCGATCGATCAAGTACGCAGTATTGCTGCTAGTTATGGTTCCTTCTTGCTTGTTTTTGATACTAATTGTTGGCCTACTTTCAGTTTTTTGTATTTCAGAAAACACGAGTAAGATAATATTGAGCAAAGGCTATGTGTTAAAACAAGCTTTACATGATATCCATGACCGAGACACTACTGTTGAAGTTGAATCTGTTCATCATCAGATACCGGTAATGAAGTCAAGCCGGAGAATTCGAACTCCAACAAGACCCGCTCCGGCAGCCAACCAACCCTCTCGTATGGGTTCTCCTCCTGCGCCTGAAAAGCCTCGTGTTAGGCTTTTGCCTCCGCCACTACCACCGCCATCTAGATAGCTAGTGGTTAATTAATGTCTAATTGTCCATCTGTTTCATACTTCTGTGCTATCTTTGAGATATATATGCCATTTGTAGGTCTCCCCAATCGGAATTTTCCTTTTTAATACATAAGTATACGTTGTTTACGGTTTGGCAGCTGCCATCTACGTACATCTCACATATATATGCCATGTAATGCTATAATAGTCGTATATATGTATGGCCTATCTACAATGGAAAAAGCTTTGTCATTGTAGATCGATGACTAAAGAGATTGTAGGTCGATGACTAAAGAGATAATGCTTTGTCATTGCTAATTCATACAATTTGGTAACATTGAAAGGTAATAACTATCTATGATAGTATAGTTTTCATGGCAATGTGGTCGACATATATGAAGGGGACGTATTAAATTAAGACGTTATTGAAAAAATATCCGATGATACCTCTAAAGAGACAGAGGGAAAGGCCAATCTTTGAGGTTAATTAGGTTATTATTTTCATTTTGGATTAGGACTGTTGAAGTACGTTAAACTGGTGACTTTAGGTACAAGAAAGTCCTACCATATCATTCACAAACTAATTTCTACAACACGCATCAAGAAAGTCCTAGTTCATCTTGTTTGAGCCCGGTAGGTATTTTCGGTCCAAGACTCGAGATATGTTTTGGATAACATTTGGGCCAGCGCCTGTGGCCTCTTTAGCCCACGAGGGGTGGCGAAGTCAGGCAGCACGCGATTTGCCCAAAGATTCCGATACCCCGCGAGATTCGATGTCCTCACGGGATCCTTATTTCCAATTCGCGTGGGATTCTACAGTGCATGGCGAGGTAGAGTTGAAAATGGACGATAGTGCCCTCGGGATCGCTTGGTGTTCGAGTTCGCGTACAACACTACAGTAGGATGATGCGAGGCGGTGAGCAAGATCGAAGCAAAGTCGGTTTGGACACATGTTGCATGGATAGCATGGCTCGCGAGTTGATCGTATCCTTATGGGATTCTATTTGTTGAGTCCGAAGTGGATTGTGATTAGGTCTCCGCGGGTTGTTTGCAGATCATTATATAAAGAAGTTCTATGGCTTACAGAAAAAACAACAACTCTCTCAACAACATACAAACAAACAGACACACACAGTCGATCGTACCCAGTACAAACCTTCGAGCGTCCTCGAAAACCCTAAGGTTCTAAGTGCACCTCGCCTTAGATCTCATAGTCCGTCTTTACTTTCCCTTTGTTGCTCTGCTCTCTTTGACAGTGAGTATCGATTCACAGGTGACGAGATATTTTGCTCGTAATTCCTCGCCCGCGAGGTGGCACCGGAGCTCTCTTTCGCCTGGTTAGAAATCAAGAACGCGCACCGTTCTCTTTCCGCGTCCGCGCGGTGGCACGCCCTGCACACATTATTTTACTTTTGGAAGCACAATCTCCTCTCCACTCCTGCTGAGGACGTGGGCCAAAACACATATTGGCACGCTCAGTGGGAATTAAAGGCGGTATGTTAAAGGCGGTATGGAATTTACACACTTAGTGACATACCTCGGGTGCGGCATCGCGTTCTCGAATGACGATCCCCGTCGAGCGGCGAGTAGCAGGAACTGTTGGAAGCACAAGCCTGGTTCCTATCGTTGCCCCTGAACCCCTCTCTTCATGGTTGCGTTGGGAGTCAAGAATAGAGCGGTCTGACTCGCCCAAAGTGTCGTATAGAGGGTGGAAGATGGCGGCGAAGACAACATCATCTGGGAATTCCCAATGGTTGTCAGACAAGGATCGCCACCAAGAAAGATAGGCGGGGTCGACGCCCAGTGAAGGCTCAATCTCCAGCAAGTCGGGAGTGAGAGGGAAGATGTTTTGCAGCGGGGTGACCCGGTCGGACTCGCCAATCTTCCTCCAGGAGGTGTACTTATTAACCGAGTGGAGAAGTGGATAGGGAATCCCTTGACGGAAGCCGAGTTGCCTGGCGAAGTGATTAGGGGCATACAGCTTGAAGCCTTGTTCATCCTCGACGAGCTGAAGGTCGCAGCACGAAGTTGCTCTCATAAAGACGGTCCTGGCATCACTGTCCGAATCAAGGCGGGGAAAGAAGCCCGTTGATAGGACTTCAGGATGGCACCGGCGAACCATCATATCCATGGTAGGAGGCGGCTCAAGGTGGTTGTACAGGATGGAAAGGCTGGCAAAGATGGACAAAGGAGTTCGATTCGCAGCGTTCCTGCACACTGCGAAGCTAAGCAGCCGGTTTTCAGGCAGGAATTCCAGCGGGGCTCGCCGGAAGAGTGGAAAGTACAGCTGCGTCCATAAGTCTAGGATCCACAGAGGGCCACCGGAGAGATGGAAGGGCCTCAGAGATAGCAGGTGCAAGGTCCGATAGAGCGCGCCTAGTACGGGTTGCCCCAGCCCTACTTCGAACCCATTATAGAGTGCTTCGGCCAGCCTTGTCTATTTTCCTGTAGGCTTTTGAGCACTACCGCAGAAGATGAATTTGTCGAGCCAATACTCAAGAAAGGTGATGCCGCCTTCATGCTGCTCTGCGTGGCCAATGTAGAACTTCCTCCACGCCCCATAGGAGCCTTTTAAGGCATGGCAGGCCCCCAGGTTGCAAGCATGGGTAAACTCGGTCGACGCAAAGTCGCTTGGCACATATGGCTTTGCGTGAATCGGCAGCCCGGTGATGACGAGGATGTCCAACAGAGTGATGTCCATATGCCTGAAGGGAAAATCGAAGGTGCTGGTGGCACTGTTCCATAAACAGGCCACGGCAGCGATTGGTGCTCGGTCAGTGTGAGGGGGCAGTGAGAAGCTCAAGGCGATGGCTTCATGGATGTCGGCTGCTTCCCAGATCGCTTGGTTGGTCTGGAGGCGTTCCGCATACCACGCCCGGTTCTCCGCGGTGGCGCTGGGCCACTCCCCGACCTGGATATTTATGTGAGAGCGGGCTTGTTGGAACCAGGAGGCGAAGTTCCCCGGTTCGTGACGTTGGGCCAGGATTGGTCGGCGCACGGAGGCAGTGTAATGATTAAGATCAGCGGTGGACGTAGTCTGTGAAGTAGTCGGACCGAGCAGGGCTACCCCTGTTTCAAGGAAATAAATAGGTGTTCCTTGAGGAGGGTTGCTGGCGAAACGACGAGCGAGGCCGGTTGACCAGGAGCTCGCCACCGTGAGGCTAAGGTTTGGGTCTTTGGCAGCAGGTTTGGGAGCCATGGTTTCTAGTCGGAGTGAGGCCGGTGTTGGAGTTTGGTTGGTTGCAGAAGGAAAGGCAAAGGCTGGTTAGAAAGCGATGGTGAGATGTGGGGACCCGCATCGAGGTTTATAAAGAGGACGAACCGTAACGTCTTTGTCAATCAGTGGCTGTAACGAGGAGACGCCATGACGACCGAAACGTCAGCACGTTTCAAATTTCAAAAAGCCGTAATGATGAAGGGAGGCGATGACGCCGAAACGTCAGCACCTTTTGAAATACGATTTCCCATAAATAATTTATTTAGTCCTTTTCGCTTATCCGTTGCGAAGTGGATTAAGCTCAAGGCCTAGGGGGCAATGTTTGAGCCCAGTAGGTATTTTCGGTCCAAGACTCGAGATATGTTTTGGATAACATTTGGGCCAGCGCTTGTGACCTCTTTAGCCCACGAGGGGTGGCGAAGTCTGGCAGCACGCGATTTGTCCAAAGATTCTGATACCCCGCAAGATTCGATGTCCTCGCGGGATCCTTATTTCCAGTTCGCGTGGGATTCTACAGTGCATGGCGAGGTAGAGTTGGAAATGGACGATAGTGCCCTCAGGATCGCTTGGTGTTCGAGTTCGCGTACAACACTACAGTAGGATGACGCGAGGCGGTGAGCAAGATCGAAGCAAAGTCGGTTTGGACACGTGTTGCATGGATCGCACGGCTCGCGAGTTGATCGTATCCTTATGGGATTCTATTTGCTGAGTCCGAAGTGGATTGTGATTAGGTCTTTACGGGTTGTTTGCAGATCATTATATAAAGAAGTTCTATGGCTTACAGATAAAACAACAACTCTCTCAACAACATACAAACAAACAGACATACACAGTCGATCGTACCCAGTACAAACCTTCGAGCGTCCTCAAAAACCCTAAGGTTCTAAGTGCACCTCGCCTTAGATCTCATAGTCCGTCTTTACTTTCCCTTTATTGCTCTGCTCGCTCTGACAGTGAGTATCGATTCACAGGTGACGAGATATTTTGCTCGTAATTCCTCGCCCGCGAGGTGGCACCGGAGCTCTCTTTCGCCTGGTTAGAAGTCAAGAACGCGCACCGTTCTCTTTCCGCGTCCGCGTGGTGGCACGTCCTGCACACATTGTTTTACTTTTGGAAGCACAATCTCCTCTCCACCCCTGCTGAGGACGTGGGCCAAAACACATCTTGGACTAGGACTGTTGATGTACGTTTATATGGTTTCCCCTCGCGCGCCTGATAAACCTCAGTGTTAAGCTTTATACCCGGCTGCTGAAAATAGTAACTGCATATTTGAGGTCCGAGACAACCTCAAAAGCTCGAAAAACCACATAGGTCGATCATGCATGGCAAAGTTGCGTACTAGTTTGATTACTGGTGCCGTTACACCAAATTTACAGCATATATATTAGGTTTCTCCGATCCTTTCCTCAATCGAGTTGATCTTCAATCATCCCCCACATCCTCTACATGATACTAGAGCAAAATCTTAATTAGTGTCCAACACTGAGTTAGCTCGATTACTATTTGAGGAATATCTATATCCTTGTGTTGGTCTACACTTTTATGTGGTTCATAAATTGATGAACGGTACAAAATTAAAGAGATCAATAGTACTCCAGAACCAAAACTTTCTAAAAGTCACCATTATCCAAAGGAATCATATTGAAGGATGCTCTATCTGCTGCTTGAAACGGTGACATGGCGTTGCTTCAATCCACTTGCTTCTAGCCGACAGTTGAAGCAAGGCTTTGGTTTGGCCTCAGAAAGACTTTGGCACTGTTTGCCTCCTGATTGCGATTAAAGTCGACGATATAATGCACTTACATCACTATTGTACGTTTTCATCTCCTTCTCTTTATCCATCCTTGCCAACATTTTTCTTTTTGTTGGTAAGCGTAAAAAGACTAACTCATCCATCATGCAGAATAATTATTTCTCCACAAAATATCCTCGAACATCTTCCATTCATCCAAATTTTCTGTGACTCGGTCAACTCACTACATGATCAGTTCTCATTCTAACCACATATAATGATCTCGCAACTATTGGCTAGCTTGTCTTTTTGCCTCTCTCTTCAAGAAAACGATATGACGAGAGGAGCTAGGAAGAGCGGTACCAACGATATGATGCACCAAATAAACTTATGAGTCATACGTATTTCACAATTTTCACCCCTAAATTATAAGAGAGAGATATTTTGGAATAATGTATGAGCTTTTAATTCTGTCGCTGAAATTGGTAGCGATCAATGACTGTTCTGCTAGCATAAATAAAAGAAAGAACAACTATACGTACGTACTCATTCCTTGTCTTGAAAATAATTTACACAGAAATCTAGTGATCGATGAATATCTATGAAAAGCGAAGTAGCCCTGGAAAACGTACCCAAAAATAGAAAGAAAATAGAGAAAACGGGTCCAAAACTGGATGGAGCAGTTCAGAGATATTATGAAGATATACCAAGAAGCTCTTCCAAATAGTCAGCACCAAGATCTTCAAAAACCACCATATTTTCCAACTTCAATTCCCCAACATCATCGTCATCACACTTCTGAACGTTCTTCTTCCTTTTGTTTATGGCTGACTTCCTCTTCATGGAGTGTCTTTTCTTCAAGGCCAAAACCGGAGACGAGTCCTCTTCGAATCCGTAGTTCATGTCTACAAGAGACTGGTAAACAATGTCAGCCGGAAAATTAAGTACGGCCAAAGTCCCCCGCATTGCAAATGCAGCTTGGTCGTAAGCTAAGGCTGCCTCCTCCGCCGTATCAAAGGTTCCCAACCAAACTCGCACCCCGTTTCGTGTTGAGTCCCTTATCTCCGCCGCATACTTCCCCCACGGCCGCCGCCTGACTCCTCTATAAGCTATCTCATCCTTCATGCTCTCGTCCACTTCCATGGCGGCGTTGGAGTTCACCTCTTCATGATCTTTCGTATGATGAGGGGTACTGGTGGCGTCGGAGGAGTCTCCGGCGCTGGCCTGAGCAAGAACTCCGTAAAGAACCATCTCTTCAGAGTCGTTCTGGTTGAACGGTAGCTGAGCGGGCTGTTGTACATGACTGTAACTCTGATCAAAGCTGAACATATTATCCCAGGAGAGATCAGAATCCAGTGAGCTGAACGAAGAACAGGACTCGAAAGAGAATTCCGAATAAGGGGTTTGGAGGAATGAAGAGTCCATTTTAAGAAAAAACCCGAATATATAGACGAAAACTCTTGTTGGTTCTTCTCTGGTAAATTCGAAGTAGCTAGCTGGCTAGTGGTCGAGTACTGGCCGGTGTGGCCTGGTTTGGTATGATGTGTTATGGAAATGATGGTTGGAGAGGATTTAAGAGTTTATATAGAGGCATGTAGGGGAGGGAAGGACCCCATGTTTAAACAAAAATGAGGTTAAAGAAATGAAAATAATGGTGAAAGGGATAGAAAGGAAGTTTGAATTAGACGAATATGTAATACTGATGCAGAGCACCATGTTCGTTAATCGGGTCGAGAATGAAGGTTGATCCACGTGGGTCAAAGAGATGATGGACAGGGCGGCCTAGTCTGGTCAGGTTTATAAAGAAATTCAATTCAATTCATGAATGTCTGTGACATCAGCTTGATGATCGAATTTATTAGGGCTAGGGCAACAAACCCTCAGCCCCATTGCTGCAGTGTCTTCAATTCATAGTTCATCCTCCATTTGTTGTGTCCTTTCACCCGACTCGATTTTGAACCGTTTACTATTTCATAGAGAATACGAATTATATCCAATTTGGACCAAATGCTTGAGCTTGTTATTTTAAATGTTGTTTAGCTACCTAGACTTTTTCATGACTTATATATATTCCGGATACAGAGAATAATTACTTATTTTCTCATTGCATAGTTGTATTAGTAATTAGGATTAAGGTTTTATATGAACGTAAATTCAGCTCTATCTTAAATTTTATCATTAGTTATAAGAAAGATTTTAGTATAGCATCGATCATTGAACTCCTATCCGATCGATGCTTCTCGCAATGCCAAGTACTACTGCAACATACAGATATAAACATGAAGATGGATGTTAAGCATATATACGACATGCTCGAGTTATCATTTTTGTTAATGTTTGTTATTATTGAGAGTTAGCGTGCAGGAGAGGTTTGTCACGTAGTTGATGTGTGTTTCTATTAATAATGTAGGTTCGATTTTGCATGGGGGGCGGGCCAAAATTAGTCCCAATTTGACATGGTTCATGAAAGAGACGTCGTTGCATAACATGTAGTAGTATGAAACCGTGCGTGACTGCGGATTATACAAGGCCGCAGGTTGAAATCGTGCACTGGAGAATATGATCGAGTCTGAATTTTCACTAAGAATTTCTTTTTTCATAATCGACGGCTTAAGTGACTCCCATTTAGAACCATATTAAGAGCCAAACCTTGATCAATTGACTTCACGTACTCTACATACCAAAATACAGAAAGAGACGTACGTATGCAATTAAATTTTTGTAGCTGAAATTCTAGACTAGGATCAGGCCGGAATCGATCAGGGGCTTGAAGACATCAACATGTTGTCATAAACTTACACAAACAGCGATTTCCAAAAATTTCCCCAACTCGGATAATCAAATTGTCTCCCTTGAAATGGGAAGAAAACGGAATTAGAGAAGAGGGATATGAGAAAACCAAGTTGCAATTGTAATTGGAATCTATGTGTTGTATGTGTAGCTCCAGTGTAATGATAAGTGCATGAACCTAGCCAAAACTGTACATATCATTCAATTGAAGCCTGGCTTTGGCCTTCACAGTGATTGGTACCAGTTAACAGGTTCTATCATGATCAGGAAACTTGGTTCATTTCCCTCGTGGGAAACTGAGCTATGCTAGCTTCGCCACTTGCATATATATATATATATATATATATATATATATATATATATATATATATATATATATATATATATATATAGCTATGTACGTATTAAGTATGTGATGCATATTTTGTTTGCAGAATAAGATTGAATGATTGATAATAAACGAAGTCTGCCTTTTGGAATTATACCCAAAACTGTGTCCAATATATGTTTCATCCACAAAGATGAAGTGTATTTTTCTTTAGCTTTGTGTAATTCTTACTTCCCCTTCACCCCAATAATGTATCAGTTTGCTTTTCTAGTTACTATGGATAAGATAAGTAGATTTGATTTTAACCATAAAGTTTAAAGGGTTAAACTGAAATTAATCATTTAAAATACTCTTCGATCATCTGTTAACTTTAATGAACATAAAAGAGTGAATGATTGATGATAAACAAAGTCTGTTTTTTGGAATTATACTTAAAACTGTGTCCAAGATATGTTTCATCAACAAAGAGGCAGTGTATTTTTCATAAGCAAACATGTTGAAAGTAATTTCCAACATCAAAACTGTAAATTAGAGCTATACTCATGCATTTGTACCCTAGCTAGTGATTCATTTTAGCTAAGAGGATCATGAAGTTTCTACCACTTTCCAATACGAATACTACTAGAAGATCATAGATATTTATTCATGATCGAGTACTTTCATCACTCGTAATGCTTCTTCTCCCAATTTTTCCTAGTCAATGTCTGATTGACTTGGCATTATACCGGCAGTAGTGACGGTCTTTTACTGATCAGATATCCCTCCTGCATGTAGTTGCGTTTTCAGGCATCGATCACTTCTAGCTTTACTGATCTAGAAACATCGATCTTCAGCTAGATTTATTATTAGTTGTTAGTTAGTTTGTTTTTTTCTTTCTAAAAAAGTTACACACACACAGAGCTTCTCAGCTATGGACGTCCGTATTTATTCTTACGGTGCAGATTTTCACTTTACACTCACTTTTCAATCGAATTTTCACATATCCACCGTCTAGTACTTAGATACTAATATATAGATCATCTCTGCAAAATTTCAGCCATTTTTCTGTTATAAACATGAACGGTTCAAATTCGACAGAATTATGTTCATTCATTGGTTTAATCGAGTTTGAGTGCCTTAATGATAACCAAATTGGCTGAAAGTTTGTAGAGATGATCTATACATTAGTATCTAAAAACTAGATGGTGGAGATGTGAAAATTCGATTGAAAAATGAATGTAAAATGAAAATCCGCATTGTAAGAATAAATGTGGACATCCGCACTTGAGAATATATATATATATATATATATATATATATATGTAAAATATTGTATAGTTCTTATGGTTTGAAGTCGACATCTGTTTAATCATTGTGATTTTATTTTAATATGAATAGTCCTTAAAGTCACGATTTTTCATCTAAATAGTCCTTATGGTTTTATTTTAATTTGAATAGTTTTTAAAGTAATGATTTTTTATCCAAATAGTCCTTATGACCTGAGAAAATTGTCGGAATGACTATTTGAATGAAAAATTATAATTTTAAGGACTATTCAGATTAAAATAAAACCATAAGAACTATTTAGATGAAAAATTATGAATTTAAAGACTATTCAGATTAAAATAAAATCATAAGGACTAAACAGATGTCGACTTCAAACTACAATGACTAAACAAATTTCAATTATATATATACACACACAAATTAGGCTAACCAGCAGACATGAATTCTTATCGAAAAGAAATAAACTAATTAAGTAGTTGAATCGGTAAGGCTACACTATCCACAACAGACATTGATGAAGATGCATCAATCATTCTAGCATGTGGTGCATTGCATCAAGCCAAAGTGTCATGTTCAATATAATGATCAACTCCAATTGAAGCTGCAGAAAACAAAACTCCAAAGTACTAAGAAAGAAAGAAAAAACAGACAACGAATATCAAGTCGAATAATATAGTTTTAGTTATATCTACTGTTATGGTGGAGGCCTTCAGATCAAATCTTTGAATCTATATATTTGACTGATCTGTAGCAAGGGTATTATTATTATTGTAAATAGCTAGCTTTAACATATATGTCCCATGCTTATTACTTAATACTAAATTAGAACCTAATTAAACCAGCAATGATATATTAATCTCACTCTATATAAAGTGACTGTGATTTCAAAAGCCTGGTCAGGCTAATATATTTTATTTATGGTGTTAGGCTATATGATTGCCCAGGGAGTCCGTGCCTCCTTAAAAGGTTGGTCAATATCCAAAACTTCGATCAAGCACGAACACTTCCAGAAGTATTTTGAAAAGTCTTCCGAAGTTCAAACCTTCACTTTCACAAATAGAAATTCTAGTCAAAAGTTTCAAGGTGTGGTGAAGTGAAGGGCAATTTGATGACCAATGTGCTAGCTAGCTTTGGACACAGTCTCAAATTTTGAACTAGTTCAGTCTTCAGTGACGGATATACTTGCTCAAATTGGTCACTGCTATCTGGGTTTTCTTGCTTTTGTTTATCAAATTGGAGTTCTAATAATGCTGTAATATGAACAGAAACTCAGAAACCCTATACCACCATTGTCAATACACGCCTGCCGATTTTGTTAGCATTGAGAAAAACCAATGTATTACCTACCCCCTTTGTCAAAACAACATTGTAATATCTTCTCCTTGTCAGTTGATCTGATAGAAGAGATCATTTGAGTCAATTAAATTCTTTGATAAGCTATGAAAGAATCTAATAGTTTCCCGATTGCAGATCAAACTTTCTATCACTTTCACTAGGAACTTGATCAAAAATTTCAGAGTAAGATAAGAGTTATTTAGTGTTAAAGGGTTTATGATTAACCTATTGCTACAATTAGTGGAAGTAAATCATTGACCCCCTCAGAAAAGAATGAGACCCAATCCAAATGCTATAAAGCATGCAATGAAGGGTCCACAGAATTTGCACAAAGTAATAATAAACAACAATCAACCAGTCGATCACATTAGTAAAATGTTAATAATGCTCCAATTTCACTGGTATTCTCCTTAATTTTTTTCATTACTCAATAACCTCCTGTTAAACAGTAGATTCGATTTGAGACATCAACACAAGTTTTAGAGTATCCAAGAGCTAGCTTCACACTGTAGTGAGTAGGGATGGGATCTCCTAACAACCACCACACATTCACCAAAAACAACACTCACATTCATACCGTGATGGAAGCTCTGTTGGTTGTTAGATGGATTTTCTCTTTCAAGCTGTTGCCTCGGGGCCGATGCCATGCCAGCGAAGTCGATCGGAGGCTTGGAACTTTCTGCATTGGTGGTTGATGCAAACTATTCGCTATGCTATGCTAGACACTAGGCAAAATACAAATCTGGCAAGACCAGGAGACATGAGCTATGCTAGACTGTCCCTTTGAGCCTTTACCCTTGTCCCCAACACACACAGAAAGACTGTTGCTGAAGTTACACTGTAGCTGATCACTCGGTTAGGGTTTTAGTGATGACGATGAAGTTGAACGGAACAAAACTGGGCTGGTCCAAAACATATAATTTGGGCTTTCCCAATGTCCAATATCACTAGGCCCTGCCCACTAAAATGCTCACAGAATTGAACCAAACTAGTTCCACTGTCCCAACTGAAAGTGAAGCTATCATCATCTTCATCTTCTTCTTTCTTTCTGCCTAGAGAGATAAGGGATAAGGGAGACAAATCTCTCCTTTGCTTTCACTTCCATTTCCCACCATGCTTTCCTTAACTTCAAACACCCTCAAACCCACCTTCTCTCCCTTCACCTCCACCACCACCTTCTTAAACCCTCACCAACCTCCCCACCTCCTCCACCCCAAACCTTCCCTTAAACCCATCTCAGCCTCCATCCACCTCCCTTCTTCCACCCCAAAACCCCAACCAAACCAACAAGTCTACCAACCTTTCCGGCCACCCCCTTCTCCTATCCCAGAGCAATACCGCTCCCTAGACGTGAATGGCCGCCTCGAAATCCTCGCCAACCGACTCGGCTTATGGTACGAGTACGCCCCATTGATCCCATCTCTACTTCAACAGGGCTTTACTCCTCCCACTATTGAAGAAATTACAGGCATCTCTGGAGTGGAGCAGAACCGCCTTGTGGTGGCAGCTCAAGTGAGGGAGTCACTTATCCATTCCAAGACCGACCCTGAAATCATGGCTGAATTTGACACCAGAGGGTCGGAGCTGCTGTATGAGATAAGGCTGCTGAGTGTTCAGCAGCGGGCTGCGGCGGCGAGGTTCATTGTGGAGAAGAAGCTTGATGCTAAAGGAGCTGGAGACCTTGCTCGTGCGACTAAGGATTTTCCGAGGAGGCGTGGGGATAAGGGTTGGGAAAGCTTTGATTATACAAACCCTGGTGATTGTTTGGCGTTTATGTATTATAGACAAGCTAGGGAGCATAATGATATGAGTGAGACTAGGACTGATGCGTTGGAGGAGGCATTGAAGGTTGTGTGGAGTGAGAAGGCGAGGAGTGTGATTGTGAGGGAGTTGGAGGGGGAGAGTGTGAGAGACGAGGAAGAGGAGGTTGTGGCGGGGGTGAAGGTTCCGGTGGTGAGGTTGAAGTTTGGGGAGGTGGGGGAGTCGAGTAGGGTGGTTGTATTGCCGGTATGTAAGGCGGAGGAGAAGGATAAGGAGGTAATGGAGGCGCCTTGGGAGTGTGAGAGTGAAGGGGAGTTGGGGGTGGTGGTGGCAGAGAAGGGGTGGAAGAGGTGGGTGGTGCTGCCGGGATGGGAGCCGGTTGTGGGGTTAGGAAAGGGAGGAGTGGTGGTGTCGTTTAGCGATGCGAGGGTGTTGCCGTGGAAGGTGAATAGGTGGTATAAGGAGGAGCCGATATTGGTGGTGGCAGATAGGAGTAAGAAAGAGATGGAAGCTGATGATGGATTTTATTTGGCAGCCCTGGATGGGGAGGGTTTGGGGTTTAAGGTCGAGAGGGGATCGGCATTGAAGGAAGCAGGGGTGAAGGAGAGTTTGGGGACTGTGGTGTTGATAGTGAGGCCACCAAAAGATGATACAGAAAATGAAATTGCTGAGGAAGATTGGGAGTGAAGCAATGTGAGGATTTGGTGGTGTTGTATTTGAATCTTTGTAACAACTTACAATGCAGATTTATACAATTTATATAAGAATGCAGTGATGTTGAACACATGAGATGAGGTTTAGATCAATTCTCTAGAAGGATTTTTTCCTCTCCTTGCTTCTTTAGCCTTGATGGCAATGTTGTAATTTCCAGAGTTTAGTTCTTTTAGGAGGGTTTACCCTGTATGTTGATCTTTAAACATGTTGTTCAATATATAAACGACTATTTTGAGTTCACAATGTCTGCGCTTTTTGTTCGTGTTCATGATCTGTATGTATGCTGTCTTCAATATGTGAAAAACCAACAGAAGTATGTGTACATGATAATTCTGCAGTCCCGTGCTGAGTTCAATGTGTAACTGTGTATAAGAGCTGGAATTAACATGGTTCTATTGCAAGTGTTCTGTCCACTCTTCTTTGCAGCCCTCAAGTTTGGTTGCCTATTGACACTGGAAGCAAAACTATACCAGCCTAATGTAGTTATGATGACGCAGACCTGATGGAAAAAGTAGGAGCTTAGTGGAAATTCTAGAACAACATGAGAATTTTATGAAACTACAGAAGAGATATAGCAGCAAATCTTATTACATAACAAGGCAAGAGGTTACAACAAGTTGTAATACACATTCAAATTGTGCTGACATTTGTAATGGATCATGTATTCAGTCACTCAGATTTATTCATCTTAATGCATCATCATCTGTCAAACCAAATAAAATTATCACTCATTCTTCCATTTTGCACAAGATAATGCTCTACTCTACTGGCCGATGAAGAGGGTCAACTACATAACTTGATTACATAAAACATGTCGAGGGTCATGTCCATGGGGAGGATGAAAACTACATCAATTGCTTACAAGAAGCATGACCAAAATTGTCTATGTTACCACATAACGGTTTGCTTAAGCTTATTGTTTAAGCGTAAGACAATCATATCGTGTATGTACGGTTTCCTCCAACTTCTTGTTTCAGACTCAAGGCTAAGACAATCATCCTTTCATCAGATACCATTATGGCCGCTACCATTTTATATACCCTATTACCGGATTACCCTAACTGTATTCTTAGTTAGGTAACTAGCATATAAAATTAGCATAATAGAAATAACAATAACGTGAGTTGAGAAACTTGTCATACAACTCATGCAAATAAGGACTAGATAATCTGATCACTTGCATTGTATGATTATAGTCATTATACATCTCTTTTCAACAATAAAATGAAGTTCAGGCAAACATACCATCCCAATATAACATTGATATAACACCCTCATTGATGATCCACTAAGACTGGCTCGTAAGGTTGTGCCAATCACATAACAAATTACTATAAAAACCAGTTTGCCGGTGCATATGTGAGAATCCCAAACCCTCCAAAGCTGCCCGCGCTCCAATGTCAACTCGCTGCTTCACGGTGGCATATTTTATGGCACCTCTTTCTGGTGATGGTGAAGCTAAATCTCCAAATGCAACTCTTCATATGATTCTAGAGCTGGTATCATGGGAAAAAGTTTCAGAATTGATAGGTGACAAGAAAGTGCTACAAGTGGAGGGGTATGGGCGCCCAAAGGAAGGGGATGTTGTGAAAACCTAGCGCAGCAGATAGTTGAAAATGATCTAGCATGGCTTCTGGCGTAGGCTCGCGCATTTGACATTATAGGAATCATTTTGTTCATGGCTATACTGTTTTGCAAAGTGATGATCCTTAGGCAAAGACTGGACATGGTTTATTGACTACTAATTCTGACATATCTTTTGATCTTGGCGACAAAGAATCTCAAGCAAGCAGGCAAATGCAATTGTGGGTGAGCCATTGTAAGCTTTACACTACTAATCCGGGAACGGGTAGCATGGCAATGGTGCAGATGTTCGATATGCAGAGGGACTGTTTATGGGGGCTTTATGTCACGTCCCGCCAAATTAGCAAGGAGTTTCCATGAGCATTATGATGCAAGCATGGCTCAAGGAAGGTTTTGGAGAGCACATGAGCATTCTAGAAGCATTCGGAATTTTATGAAAGGTCTTGGAAACATCCGGAAGGATCGGGAAGCATTCAGATAACTCTAGAACTCTCTAGGACCTTAGAGAGTCTCTAGGACACTTCGGGACTCTCTAGAATCTTAGAGAGGCTCGAGGCTCAAGACTACTCCGAAAGTCTCTAGAATATAACACTTAGAGTTGTATAGAAAACTCTAGAAGTCTCTATACTTGTAAATATCTTAGAATTGTCTAGAAACCTAGGCAAGGGAGAGGATGCCTATAAATAAGGTGGCACCTCTCCCATTTGAGATATAGAGAGTTGAATAACATTCAAGAAGCTTTGTAAAGTTTTCTGAAGCTTAATACAAGTTCTCTCTTTCAAAGATCTTCTCCTTTCGTTCGGGTGTTCTAGTCATAACGTTTGCGTGAGAAATACTAACTTAACACTTAACATAAGAGAAATGCTAAGGCCCCACGAGAAACTTCAGAAAAAGGAAGCTCGTCACATTTAGCTCTCCTATGAGCTGGAGTCCCAAAATGTCATCCATTGCATCCAAAGCTAGATAAATTCAAAATGATTTGAGATTTCAAATGGCAGACTGCTTCGCTGTGGAGTCAACACAGAAAACTCGAATAGAATTGTAAACAACACAACATCCATTAGCAGACCACACAAGATGATCCAGACTACATGTATTTATTCAAGTTAAATCAACAAGTCTTCTACTTGCTTTACAAGAGCATTCTAATTTTAGACACTGATATACTGCTACTCAATATCACTCTACAGATAACTGACCACAATTTTCAATAACCACAGGTTCTGTAGTCGACCCTGAATCCGAACCAACCTTCTCCATCTTCTGAACAATGCTATAACCATCAACCACTTTCCCAAACACAACATGCTTTCCATCGAGCCATGAGGTCTTATCTGTGCAAATGAAGAACTGAGAACCATTGGTGTTTGGTCCAGCATTTGCCATGGACAGAATCCCAGGACCTGTATGCTTCAGCTTGAAGTTCTCATCATCGAACTTTGCGCCATAGATGGACTCTCCTCCGGTCCCATTACCCCTTGTGAAATCTCCACCCTGACACATGAAATTTGGGATGATGCGGTGAAATGCAGAGCCCTTGTAGTGCAATCGCTTACCAGAACTTCCAATCCCCTTCTCACCAGTGCAAAGGGCACGGAAGTTCTCAGCAGTCTTTGGTGTAGCATCAGCAAACAACTCCATTACAATACGACCCGCCTTCATCCTACCAATCAGTATATCAAAGAAAACCCTTGGATTCGACATTGTTTTCAGATCTAAGAACCTGTTTAAATACAAAGAACGTTAGCAATCCCATTCTACTCAGAACAACCAAATAATACTAAACTATCACTACCACACATTGAAAACCAAGATATCGGATCATGTTAATCAACACTAAACAACACTTCAGAAACAGATGATACTAGTAACAGACTTCCCTTGTACTGATAAGCTCACCACAACACACAACAAAACACATGAAAAAATAACAAGAAATTAAACAGAGACAAACCCAACAAAGTAAATATTCAAACTTGAGCAAACCCAAGTTCATCAATCTTTATAAAGATTCAAACTTTAGCACCCCCACGTTCATCAATCTTAACAAAGATTCAAACTATAGCAAATCAATTAGGTTATGTTCATCATTCTAGCAAAGCATCCTCAAGACTAAAAATTTACACAAAATTTACCAAGAGGATATTCAATATCAAGAATGATAATACAATTTCTATATTGCACAAGAATTGAGCGCATGGGTTTTCAATAAAACCACCCACAAGCCTTCGATATGTGCTTCTTTCTGACACCACATAACACTTCCACAAACACACACAGAGATACACTACAGCCTACAAACCACTAAACCGAACACAGAAACGAGTTGGGTATTAGAAACAGCATACCTGACAATATGAGATTCGGCTTGGTGTTGCAAACTGAACTGAGATGAGTGACTAGAGGCTATGGTTATGTTTATATAGGAGAGCAGAGAATTGGGGTTTAGGGTTTTGCATACTTATTTGCAAAACCACCCTTGATTTCTTGATTTATTCTTTCAAACACCCAATATCTTTTGGTTTTTACTATATGCCGCATGGGTATATCTAACTGTGATACCAGAGTTCTATACTTCAATGGACCAAAGTATGGTCACAACCAGACCTCATCTCCTATCATCTTCCCTCCTTCCTCTCACAGTTCAAAAGCTCCAACAACCAATTCTTCCCTCCAAATTCAAATCCAACCAAACCCAAAACCCAACTAAACACCAACCAAGCACTACTTGTTCTTTCACTCCCAGCTTTGAACAAACCCAGCAAATCCATGCCCACATGATCAAAACCCAATTTGATCACACCCTTCAAATCCCACTCAATCTACTCCAAACCCACATAAGTCCTTCAGCTCAGTACAACTTCCTTATAACATCTTACATCAAGAACAACCACCCTAACATTGCACTCAAATTATACACCCAAATGAGAAGAATGGGCACCCAAGTAGACCACTTCACCATCCCATCAGTCCTTAAAGCCTGTGGCCAATCCTCTGTTGAAATGTTAGGAAGAGAGATCCATGGTTTCGCGCTGAAGGGCGGTTTGGATAGTGATGCTTTCGTGTGTAACGCGTTGATCAAAATGTATAGTGAATGTGGGAGATTGGAGTTGGCACGGTTAGTATTTGATGTAATGTGTGAGAGAGATGTGGTTTTTTGGAGTACTATGATTAATGGCTATGTGAGGAACAGAGGGTTTGGTGAGGCATTGGAAGTTATAAGGGAGATGCATTGCTTGCAAGTGAAGCCTAGTGAGGTTGCTATGATAAGCATGGTTGGTTTATTTGCTGACATTGCTGATGTGAAAATGGCGAAAGCAATGCATTGTTATGTTGTGAGGAATAGTGCTAATGAGAAGCTGGTGGTTCCTGTAACTACTGCTTTAGTTGATATGTATGTCAAGTGTGGGAATTTGGGTTATGCAAGAAGGCTGTTTGATGGGTTGGCTGAGAAAAGTGTTGTTTCATGGACCGCGATGATTGCAGGATGCATTCGTTGCAATGAGGTAGAAGAGGGGGTGAAACTTTTCAAGAGAATGCTGGAGGAGAGAAAGTTTCCTAATGAGATTACAGTGTTGAGTTTGATTATTGAGTCGGGGAACGTTGGAGCTTTGGAGTTGGGGAAATGGCTGCATGCCTATGTTTTGAGAAATGGGTTTGTCATGTCTTTGGCTTTGGCCACTGCTTTGGTTGACATGTATGGGAAGTGTGGTGAAGCCGAATATGCGAGGGCTGTGTTTGACAGCATCGAGGAGAAAGATGTGATGATTTGGAGTGCTATGATCTCGGCTTATTCACGTGCTAATCGGACTAATCAGGCTTCAGAGCTCTTTGCTCGGATGAAGGATAGTGGAGTAAGGCCAAATCAAGTTACAATGGTTAGCCTCATTTCACTATGTGGAGAAGTAGGTGCTCTTGATCTGGGCCAATGGGTTCATTCTTACATAAACCAGCAGCGTATAGAAGTTGATGTGATACTAAGAACAGCTCTAGTGGACATGTATGCAAAAGAAAAGAACCACCAAGAGAAGTACCTAAAATCATTGTCGCCTTATAAATCCCAATCATGTACACCATCTATTGCCTCATATCAGCTCTCCACCAAAACCATACATATCCTCTCACACACTGATATTGTAGCTCAGTAGCTTTTTCAGATTTAGGCATTATTCATTGCCTCATATCAGCTATTCCTATTGCATTGTTCATTCAATGGCCTAGAAATGAAACTACAACTAAAGGTAGATAAAAGCAAACAACAAAACTTAAAACCGTAGAGGAATTAGGATACGGCTATGACAAATAGAGAACTAAACATAATGTATACATAACTTTATTCAAGCACATATAGCAGCAACAAAACATGAAAATGATGAAATTAAAGCACGCAGCACATAAAAGCATGATAGGCAGTGAAAACCATAATAGCAAAGTTTCTATCCAACAAGAGTCTGCTCGAATCCTTTTCAGTTCAGATACAACATCACCTATAATCTTACAGACCTAAAACTACCAGCACCAATCAAATTTGCTGCATAGATGCCATCAGTAGCTTTCAATGTTCTTGGCAAAGAATTTTAAAGAACTTGTGTCGATGAAACTTTGTCGGTTGAACAAATTTCGCCAATGAAATATCATTGGCTGATGGTAGCAACTAGCAAATGTCTATAACTTGTAACATGAATTCTGCATATAATTACTTGGTTTCCAAGTGTGTTAGTTACGAGTCTTATTTAACCTCAAAGATTCAAATTTGTAATACAACGAGACCAAGGTGAAGTTTTGGCCAGATGTTCATCCATAACTACAAAATACAAGTTGCACATAACAAGGTACTGATGAAACATTCTAAACTGCAAATGATTCTTACGTTAATGATATCAATTACAGTATTTCTCAGTCCGTTTTGCTTCCTTTCACCAACATTGCTACCAAAAAGATAATGAGCAACATTTCTACTGGAAGGATACTATCAACCAAGCCACATTTCAGTCTTACGATCCCCACTACCTCCAACAGAATGCCGAATGCTGATCTTCTCATTAGCATATTTTTCCTGCAGCCATTCAAAACCATTCACGTCAAGTTTCCCGGTAACTGTTTTCCCCTGTTTTCTACGATTATGCTGTTCCCGTATGGAAGCCCAAAGTTTCTCAATGGCATTCTGTTGTTTAGATGTGAACCTCCGTATGTTATCAAAAGCATGCTTTGCTAATATGTCTATGACTGTCTGGCACCTGAAAAGTAAAATCAAATAAAAGAATAAGAAAGTCTTGCTCTGCAGAGGATAAATGCAAATACAGTACCTTGGATATCACCAGAAAGCACAGGTAAGATTGAGTTTACAAGAATCTTACCATGGAATTTTATAACGCCGAGCAGCTATCTCTAAACAAAGGACCAAGGCTTCTCTCTGTGACTTGAGGAATCTCTTGGTCTCTTCCTCCTCCCTGTCTTTGGGAGTTGCAACTTTCTTTCCCTTTACTCTATCTCCTTTCTTCACAGAGCTTGGAGCTAAAAATGCATCAAGCCCAAATGGATCTGACTCTTCCTCTGGTATTTCTGAAGTCATGTCCTTCTTCATTAGATTATCCTCATCTGTTGTTTTAGTTTCCTCTTCCAGGACAGCTGATTCATCTCTGTCATCATCCTCAGTTGCAACTGGCAGATTAGATATTGCTTCTTGTACTTGTCGAGCTGTTTTCGAAAACTTCATAAAAGTTCACATAATGAAAGAATGAAAATGAGAAAAGGAAAAGAAAAAAAAGGAAGTTCAAGCCAACATAACTATACATTATAAAATACTAAACCAATATTGTCCTATTGTTTTAATCTAATATTTTATCAAGCAACCCCAATCATAACTCAGCAAGGAGAAAGTAAAGTACATTAGCAAACAGAATGTTGATGTGCATATTCAATAATAATAACAAGACAGCAATCGATTGTTATGATACTCCTATAAATCAAAATACTGATGTGCATATTCATTTGTTATGATACTCCTATAAATCAAAACGCTGATGTGCATATTAATTTCAAGAACATTATAGACTCAAAACCTGAAAGAATGTGCATTAGTATTGTCAAATTATATGCTATAGAACATTTGTTTGACTATAAAGAGTAATAACAATGATCATGTAGGTACGGTTAAAGACACATACTAAAGAGGTAAGCATTATACTAAAAAGGTACGGTTAACATGCCCATCCAGGGTCCGTGCTTGTCATCATATCATATCCAAAAAAAAGGCAAGCGTTACATGATTCAGGAAGTCTGCTCACAAGCTATTCCATGAGAAAAGTTCTTACCAGGAAGCTGTCATCAGTGAGTAGATCATTTGCCACCACAGCTCTGATCGTCCAAGTTGTTAATTGATTCTTTTGCTTCTTATTGAGACACTAAACATAAAAAGTAAAAGGTTATGTCAGTCAAGTATTTGAAATACAAATTTACAGAGTTTTAAACATTGTTTTGTGCTATATAGACTTGAAAACTTACCTCATAGGCATCTTGTGCTGTTGAGAACAGTGCATGGATATCTGCTCGTGTGGAAGGATCTGTGTAAGAGGTAGATGATGTCATCGCGGCCTCTAATATGGAAAAAAAGTAATCACTAGTTTCGGCTTTGACACTTCCGGCCTGAATCAGCTGGATGGCTAGCTTTGAAGCCTTCCCAAACTTTGTTGAATTCTTTATATGTGAAGCTATCTTCTGCATGGCCTCTATAACCTGTTGCTCTGAGGCATCTGTCGTGGTTTTAAACTTCAACTTCTTTCCAGACACAGTGGCTGTGAATCATTAACATCAACAACAATACTTCAAAATGTTAAAAACAGTTACAGCCATGTAATTTCTGTAATATGAACTGCAAAAACCAATGACTTAAAAATCCCAACAGAATGTTAAGACCCATGATCCCACATTGAGGGGCAACGAACAACGAGAAAAGGAGAAAAAAAAAAGAGAAAAGGAGAAAAAAAGAAGAGAAAACATGAGAGCACACATCAGCATTCCAAATTCAAAGAATACTCTTTCAGCGAACACAATTTCTCTCCCTACTGAGGGGTAACAAAACTCGTTAAAAGCCGGTTTCAAACTTCAAAACTGTATAGTACAACGCAAAACAGATTGATAAATTTGAATCCTACTTTTCGGAACCTTGGTGTCTAATTCTTTCTGTTTTCTACCTTTGGCTTCTTAGTACTGTATGAATTAGCTATACCCAAATTCTTGTTTCTAATTCAACCTAGTCTGTAGACAAAAGTCTTCTTCGCCTAGAGGCCAACAATTAAAAGCTTACTTTCTTTTCGTATCTAATTTTTTTCACCTGGCGATAACTTTATCATAAAACAAGAGCAATGTACGTAAAAGATTGAACCTTTTTCCCCGCACCCAAGAAAAAGGATGAAGAATTACCTTCTGGGTTTGGTTCAGAGGGTTCCTTGGGTCTTTTGAGGGCGCTTTTGAGAACTGGGTTCGGCTCAGAAGGCTGCTTAGGCTTCTTCAACGCGCTTTTCAGAACCGGCTGTGGAGCTTCAGCTGGAGATGGTGTAGAACAAGAAGAGTCTGTAGTAAAAGCAGCGAAATTTGGTTTGGGTTTGGGTTGTTGAGGCACAGAAGAGGGAAGAGGGTTTGCAGAAGAAGGAGGAGGCAGACCTCCAAACAAGTCGTCGGCCATTCTCTCTCAAAAGTCAAAACGAAGAAGAAGGAACAGAGGAGAGAGTGTGACTAAAACCCGGTTGTATATGGAAGAAGATGACCCGGGTTGTGTATAAAGCCCAACTTCGACAACCCAACACCAACTGCCCCAATCCAAATATGGTGATGTTTCCTTTGCTTCGTAATCCAAAGAGGCAAAGACTATGGTTAAGAAGCAAGGTTTCTATGACTTTACAAGGCACGTTTCGAATAATGTCCTCTCTGAGTGTATCCTATTTCATCTAATAATGACTACGAGTCTGAGGAGCCTCCCAGCTAGTTAGGATTCAACTATTTAAAAAAAAAAAAAAAAAACATATCTCTACTACAATAAAGCCGGGCGTTCAATAAATTCACTAAAATATGAACTGCCGATTTTGCCCAGCTATTACATTACCCTTACAACGAAACACGAAGATTATTACGGTAAAGAGATAAAAACAAAATATAAAAGAAAGATAAATAAAAAGGAGATAAGTGAGGAGAGAAAAGTGGGAAAGAGATAACTGCAACGGGTAAGGGTGGAAGCTGGTATGGCGGGTATAAAGGCTAAAAATGAGAAATAGTTGTGATCCCCGGTCCCAACTATCTACTAACTTTATAAAATAAAATAAAAAACAGTTACAAATGAGAAAAAAAAAATTACCTATTGAAAACGTTTTCGACACGCGAGTATGGCGGGTATAAAAGCTAGTTTCAAATAATCCGGACGTGATATAGAGAGTATACTACTGTGTATAGTTAAATATTAGTATATTACATTATTAGAAACATCACAAAGGCGATCACAAAGACAACAACATGTTAGATCAAATTTGAGACAGCGAATTTGAAGACTAATCATAATCACTACCAGAAAATAGTTCTTGGCCGACGAAAAAAAATCGTCGCCCTGTTTAAAAATTTCGTCGCCTAAGTACTTAGGCGACGACATGTCGTCGGCCAAGAAGTCGTCGCCAGAAGTCCGTCGGTGAAGAACTTGGGCGACGAAATTTAATTCCGTCGTCGCCTAAGAGTAATTCTTAGGCGACGATACTAATTTCGTCGCCTAAAATATACCTGTCGTCGCCCAAGATTTAACACCTTGGCCGACGAAATTTTTTTTCGTCGCTTAAGATCTTCTGACCTTGGGCGACGAAAATAAATATTTCGTCGCCTAAGATCACTACATCTTAGGCGACGATATTATTTTTTCGTCGGCCAAGGTGTTAAATCTTGGGCGACGATTTATAGATTTCGTCGCCTAAGATATATTTAAATTTTTTTAAAAAAAATAATTAAATAATTATTTTAAATATATAAATAATGTTTTTTTAATTTTTGTCATTATTTTTTTTTTCGGCATTTCTTTAAAGTTTTCTAATACTAAAATTTAATTAAAACTAACACAAATTTATAAATTTATAAATAATTTATTACAAAAATTCTGCCTATGGATCGAGAAACCCAAAATCTATCTCATCATTCCCGTTCGGAGGGTCCTGAGGCGGCGGCTGGTCAGGCTGAGGAGGCTGCTGCTGAGGATGCCACTGAGGTAATGGTATAGGCGTAGGCATGGGCGGAAACGGCTGTCCGGCCGCAAGTGCAGACATGCAGGCAGTCATCCACTGTCCCATAGCCGCCTGGTTGGCATTGGTGACTTCATTCACCCGCTCCATATGCGCAGCATTGGAAGCCGCATATGATTCCGCCATCGCCGCCATCTCCCTCGCTCTTTGGGCTTCCAGCTCAGACTCTCTCGCTCTTTGGGCTTCCAGCTCAGACTGTAGGCTTGCGAACTGATCCTGTAGCCGAGTGGTCTGGCTGTTGCTGCTTGAGGCTCCGGCGGCTCCCTTGCGCTGAAATCCTGGCGTCGTCTTCAGGATCCCCTTTCCAGCGTCTCCCATACCCCGGCAGTAGTAGGTGTTGGAACGCTGCGCGAAGGCAGTAGCCATAATCCGCGCCCCAACGGTAGGATCTGAAGTGTCGATCCTGGACATGGCCTGTGACATGTCATCCTCTGCCGTGCCCGGCCATGTGTCGTTCACCATGCCTCTGATGACATCTTGCTCCGCCTCCCTCACCCTCGCCTAAATGGATATATTATAAAAATATATTAATATACATTTAATAAAATGTAATTAAAATTAAAAATTAGTAAATATAAGGAACTTACAAGATCCTCCTCAGAATGAGGATATGCCCTCTGAAAGGTCCCCACATAGGGGTTCTCCTCTGGCCGCTCTCGCCGCACGTCGTCCATGATGGCCGAAAACGGCCTCGAACCGGCACGATGGTTGGTTGTGTTCTGTTGCCGGTTCTCAGCGTTCACCCGGGCGAGATGCTTTTTAAAAAAAAAATTATCGTTAGTAAATATTTAAAAACATACAATTATAATTAATTCACTAATTAAATATTCAAATTTGTTTACGAATTACCTGTTTGTGAGGGTCGTTGAACTGCGTGACAAGAAGCCACCGCCAGTCGTACTCCCGATACTCGAACTCCTTCGGGGTACCCGAACGGTCGCTCCCGTACTTCTTCCAGTGTTCCCGGAGGTCGTGCTTCCACTCCTTGAACCTACATATACAAAAAAAATATTAATAATTTTATTAAAAAAATAAAATTTAAAAAATTATTAAATAGCTAGAGGTACCTCTCCCTATGGGTCTTGTCCGCCCAGTCACGTCCCTCCTCGGGAACCACAAACCATTGCTGCATTACCACTTGTTAGTATTTTTTTCGATAATGAAATAATTTATTTGTTAAAAAAATAGTTAAAAAAAAGGTAATTTATTGAGTAAACTCACCGACATCGACTGATGGAGCATCTCCTTCACTCCATCAGGAACCTGGCTCCAGACTCCCCACAACATAGGGAGTCTGGAGCGGATGGTGCCTCCCGCGGCGCGCGTGTACCGGTTTCCCAACGCGGCGTCCACCGGTTTCCCGTTGGAAAACGGGATGGCGATCCGTCCAGCGGACTCGACCGCCCTATCGAGTCCCTTGTTGCTGACGGTGCCTCTCCTGTTCCGCCTTCTCGTTCCGGCGGCTGTGACATTGTGAATCAAATTTAATATTAATAATACATTTTTACAAAAAAAAATTGTAAATCGAAAAAAAAGTAATAATAAATTACCTGAGGATGAGGCTGAGCCGACGGATTCGTCTATGTCCGCCTGCTCGGAGACCCTCACGGGATGAAGAGGCGTGGGAAACTCCCGGTAGATATAGGCCTCGTGCGGTGCCACATGCGGGAGCTGCTCCCGAATCGGTCGACCCTCCTCATCGACGCGAGGTATCGCCGGTATCGTCGGAGGAAGGAAGAGGCCGGACGGCACCATAGGGACCCCGGATGACCCGCCATCACCGTCGGTCGGGGACGACTGTGTGGGGGCGTCGCTGCGGGATCGCGACCGGCGAAGTATGGGTGGATGACGAGGAGCCGTCGCTGCGGGACCCGACTGCCCCGCAGAACCCGAGCCGCTCGCGCCACCCATCAGTTGCGCATGTCGGGCCGTAAACTGCCACGGAAACCCGATCGACGGTGATTCCGACGGGTTGTTTGAGGTACCGTCCGAGCCGTCTTGTCCAGAAGTTCTTCTCTTGGCCATCCTGTTTAAAATAACCATAAATTTATTAAAAATATTTTGCGAACTTATAATTAAGTTCACAAAAATAAAGGCTCGATAAACTTCGAAAAATTTATCAACAATAATAGCACAAATAAAATTTAATAATTATTATAGGATTTATTTTTTTTTTTATTCACATAACAAATTATTTACATTAATAAGGGCTTATTGTATCACAAAAATTAATTTACGAATATTTACATCCTTACTCAAAAATATTCCATTATTTCTTACAAACCCTAAACCCTAAATAAACCCTAAACCGTAAACTCTAAACCCTAAATAAACCCTAAATTATTTAATCATTTACAATCCTAAACCGTATACCCTAAACCGTAAACCGTAAACCCTAAACCGTACATCACAATTTACAATTATCACAACAACAACAATTTACAATTATCACAACAACAACAACAACAATTTACAATTTACAATTATCACAACAACAACAACAACAACAATTTACAATTATTATAACAACAAAAACAATTAAAACCAATTTAGGGTTTTAGGGTTATACCTTAAATAGTGGGTCGACGTCGGGGTCGGGGTTCCGAATTGGGGTCGGGGTCGGGGTCGGGGTCGGAGAGAGGGAGAGAGAGAGGGCAGAGAGAGGATTTTCGGAGAGAGAGAGAGAATATGCTTGGCGGCTGAAGAAATGGTTAGGGTTTCCGAATTTTTGCCTTTTATAGTGGCGTTCTTGGGCGACGATTTTGTAAAAATCGTCGCCCGCCTTTTTTAAAAATCGTCGGCCAAGAGTCTACTTGGGCGACGACATTCTTCACTATAAATATCGTCGCCCAAGATGAAGAAAATCGTCGGCCAAGATAGTATATTTGGGCGACGACATTCTTCACTATAAATATCGTCGCCCAAGATGAAGAAAATCGTCGGCCAAGATAGTATACTTGGGCGACGACATTCTTCATTATAAATTTCGTCGCCCAAGAGTTCTATCATAAAATTCAGACTATTTGACCATCCAAATCACGTAATCTGGCCGGACCTTCAACTGAGAATAGTTTCCAATCGACGAGACTCTTACGGGGCTATAAAAATTTGGTAAAAAATAAATAACCGGGATAGGGCTACCACTAGGCAGAAATAAATGTGTTTCGTGCGACCGGAACAACCGGCACCGAAACTTTACCGGAATATCTTCATTTTTCACGGGTTGACGTATTTCACCGTTCTGGTCATATTTTATTTCACGACTTTTTTGCGTTTGAGGCCTCTACGTATACGTTGTCTTCAAAACGACACTTAAACTAAACACTTATATAAAAAAGTTATACAACATTAGTACATATAACGTGAGTTTATTGATCGGAGAAGAGGAACTGAAAACCGACCGTCAGATTTGACCAGCATAACGAATTACGTAGGTGGAAAAAAATTCAGCTCCATCTGACAAAGATAAGGGCTCGATCCGTCCGGTCAATCGGCGCGGTCAAACCCCTAAAAGGACGGAAACGGCTATTCGACCCTCCAAATCACGTAATCTGGCCGGACCTTCAACTGAGAATAGTTTCCAATCGACGAGACTCTTACGGGGCTATAAAAATTTGGTAAAAAATAAAGACCCGGGATATTTATTTTAATTATTCAAATGAAATTTAAATGTGCTTTATTTTATTTTAATTATTCGGATTACTCTTGGCCGACGAAATTAGGCTAATTCGTCGGCCAAGATTATACTTGGGCGACGATATTTGTTAAAATCGTCGCCCAAGAGTAAAAATAAAAATTTAATATAATGAAATTTAAATGTTCTTTATTTTATTTTAATTATTCGGATTACTCTTGGCCGACGAAATTAGGCTAATTCGTCGGCCAAGATTATACTTGGGCGACGATATTTGTTAAAATCGTCGCCCAAGAGTAAAAATAAAAATTTAATATAATGAAATTTAAATGTGCTTTATTTATTTTAGTACAAACATATTCTTTTAGTATACAAACAATTACAAAGCTAAGGCTCAATTATAACTAAGCTAAGGCTCGTAATCTGAGTCATCCGATGAGTCTTCTTCGGTATCGGAATTAATATCTGGTAATCTATGCCTTAATTCGTCGTCAGAGTCGTCGTCTGTTTCTTCATTTGGATCAACATCAATAAAGGTTGAATCTTCGTCACGAATTCTGAGCACTCGACCATGTTTAACATTATTTTGGCGAACAGTAGCTACATCATGAATACCTACTGCGTTCGGCTCCTGGTACGCATCAGCCTCTGGCCCTGGAATGGTCACTCCAAGTGTAGCCGCCCGGTAAATGTTTCGAGGATGCACAATGTTCGCTATTTTCCACGCGTCACCCCTGGCGAGGTCATCAAGATAAAACACTTGTTTTACCGATGTCGCAAAAACAAACGGGTCATCTTCGTAGGCGCTTGTAGCAGTGTTGACCGATAAATTGCCGTACTGATCCATCTTCATGCTCTGTGCGCCTGTATCAAACCATCTACACTTGAACAGATGCACTTTCATGCCTTCCGCATAAACCAGTTCGACCACTGAATGGAGAACACCGTAATAGTCAAGGCCATGACCTTTCGCCATCACCCCAGAATTCTGTGTTCTTCGTCTGCTGTCTCTCTCTTCAGATACAAATTTCACGCCATTCACTGTGCAAGTGGGATAAACTCTAGCCCGTTGCGGTTGCATCGCAAGAAGTAATAGTTCGTGCGACCAGTTTGGATTATCATCAGATTTTATCATGTCCATCTGTAACGGATATTGAACTGTAAATATCCGAAAATGTATGCAATAGAAAATAATTACATATATATATATATATATATATATATAACAGGGAAGATTAAATTACGTACCCAGGTGCGAAAATAATTTGCGAACGTCATGTTGTGGTACTCGAGATCACCATCAACTTCCGGAAAATTTAGGTGCAACTCTTTCCAATATTTAACTTCTTCACAATTGATTAGTACCCACCAGTGCGCTATGGCTATCTCTTCATCCGACAATGCATACTCGGCGGACAGTCGTGCTCCACCAACTTCGACATCACTGGAAACTATAGAGAGATTGAACCGCGGCGCATGTTCCTCCATGGCTTGCGGAGCTCCCAACGACGCTCCTAAATACAACTTCATGTAGGTGACGCATTCATGCGCAATATATGCTTCAGCTATACATCCTTCAGGCGCGGATTTATTAGTGACATAATCTTTGTACTCACCAAGTTGCCTGTAAATATAAGATTGCAAACTATACGTTATGGTTATTGAACATGTACGTACATATATGTATTCTGGAGATGTAAGTGAATAAAACATACCTTTCCATGGGATACATCCAAGTGAAGTGTACTGGACCGGTAAGCAACAATTGCTGGGGAAGATGGATCATCAGGTGAGGCATTATATCGAAAAAATTTGGCGGAAAGATCCTCTCGAATTTACACATGATGTATATGATGTCTGCCTGCATTTCCCGGAGATCGGATTTTCTCACTTCCCTTGTGCATAACTTCATGAAGAATCTTGACAGCGCTACTAACGGCTCCACAACCTGGCCAACCACACATCACAAATTTAATATAAAATCCATTTACGACAGGTTAACCGTAATTTTAACCACAAATTTACCTGACGGTGAAGGAACGGTCGAATGAAAACAGGGAAGAGACGTTGTAGCAGAATATGACAGTCATGACTCTTCAAGCCGTATATCTTATTCTCCCGCAAGTTCACACACCGGGCTATATTTCCTGCAACGCCTGAGGGATACGTCACACAACTCATCCACCTGAAGATCTGGGTCTTCTGATCAGGCTTCACGGTGTAAGGAGCCCAAGGCATCTTTTTCTTCCCCTCTTTCAGCCAAAGATGTTTTCTGATTCCCATTTTCTTAAGATCAACGCGTGCCTTAGGACCGTCTTTCGTCTTCCCCTCCAAGTTGAGCACTGTACCTACCACACTGTCGCAGACATTCTTCTCTATGTGCATCACATCTAGGTAGTGCCTGATCAACAGCGTACTCCAGTACGGGAGTTCCCAAAATATGCTCTTATGTGTCCAGAATTTGTACCTGTCTGGTCTTTCAGGTATTCTGGCCACAATATCGGGATGATTGCTGAGCTGCCCAAAATCATACTCATCCAGCACTGCTAAAATCTCTTCCCCCGACCATCTATGCGGCTCCACACCTCTCTCTTCGGTCCCATCAAATGCCCCGGTATCTATCCGCCAGGGGTGATCATGTGGTAGGTAAGCACGGTGACCCATCCGGACTATCTTGTTGCAATGATTGCTGCACCCCTGGGAGCTAAGGCACTCAGGACAAGCCTTGTATCCCCTAACAACGTTGCCGGACAACATCCCACGTGCAGGAAAATCACTGATGGTACCAACAATCATGGCATGCATCTGAAACATCTCCTTTTTGTGGGAGTCATAAGTGGGATGACCAACCTCCCAAAGCACGGTGACCCATCCGGACTATCTTGTTGCAATGATTGCTGCACCCCTGGGAGCTAAGGCACTCAGGACAAGCCTTGTATCCCCTAACAACGTTGCCGGACAACATCCCACGTGCAGGAAAATCACTGATGGTACCAACAATCATGGCATGCATCTGGAACATCTCCTTTTTGTGGGAGTCATAAGTGGGATGACCAACCTCCCAAAGCAATTTACACTCTTCAATCAGCGGTCTCATATACACATCGAGACACTTCCCTGGATAACAACAACAACCACAACAAATTCAGATAACGACTATATATGACCAACAATATAGAACAAAAACAATAAATGGAGAGGTGTTGAACCAACAACAATATATACAATATGAAGGGAAAGTAGATACCTGGATAACCGGGCCCCGGAATCAACAAGGTCAACATGTTGTATTCCTTCTTCATGCACATCCATGGAGGAAGGTTGTAAGGCACCAAAATGACCGGCCATATACTGTACGAAAGACTCATGGTCCCAAAATGGTTGAACCCGTCGGATGACAGCCCGAGCCTCACATTCCTCACCTCTGAAGCAAAATGAGGAAACTCCCTGTCTATATGCTTCCACGCCTCCCCGTCAGCAGGGTGTACCATGAGGTCTTCGTCATGCACCTCCCTCACAGCGTGCCATCTCATAGCTTCGGCCGTCTTTGAAGACATATACAACCGCTCCAGCCTATCCCTCAACGGGAAATAGCGAAGTACCTTAACAGGTTTCCTGTTGCCTGCGGGAGTCCGCTTATACCTGTCGGTCCCACATACCGGACAACGATGAAGGCCTTCAAGGTCATTACCGTCTGCATCTTTACCCCAGAATAGAACGCAGTCATATCTGCATGCATGGATCTTGATGTAGGAAAGCCTGAGATCTCTCAAGATACGACGGACCTTATGATGCGTGGTGGGATGACGATGACCGTCGGGCAGGAGCGAAGCAGCGTACTGTAGATACCTATCAACAGCCGTGACGGTCGATTTTGTGTCAACCTTGATATGCATCACCTCCATCACACACTGAAGAACGGTCTTCTCATGACCTGGGCACAGAGGGGTCTGTTGGAAAGCAATAAGTCTGTTGTACTTGGCTATACCGGCAGTGTTGACACCTCTAGGGACGGCCTGCATCGGCGCCTGAGGAATGTGCTGTCGTTCAGGGCATACACCGCTGTCATGAGGAAACATGTCGTTGATGAAGGTCGTTGTTGGATCGTTGTTGGATCGTTGGATGTACTGCCCGTCTCATCAAACTGTCCATGATCATGCGGGCGTGATGAGGTTTCACCGTGATATATCCAACATGTGTAACGTTCCCAGAATCCGTTACTCTTCAGGTGGTCCCATACTGTCCCCAACGGAAATCGATGCATATCACTGCGACACTTACACATCTTGCACGGGCAATAGAACATGCCACTCCCGTCAGCATTGCCCTGCGCATATTGCATAAAATCCCAAACTCCTTCAGCATATTTTCTGTGATATCTTGGAAGAGAAATCCAACTCTTATCCATATCCTGAAAATAACACATATATATATCAATATTTAATGAACATATCTTTTATATATATATATATATTAATGTAATACAACATACTAATTATTAATTATATATATCTAGTTCGAGCGGATTCCGTGGTTTCAGAAGGCAAGTGTCAATGTCACGGAGGGCGAACCCCCTACAGGAACCAGGCAGGACTCGTTTGTGATCACGGAGGCGAACCCCTATCGACCCCTTCACCGAGAAGAGTGGTCAGTTTGTGATCTTGAGATCCAGTTAAACAAACCTGTGAACCATATCTATGACAGAACGGCCCCTTACTCAGCTTGGAACAAACTCTATGCATATATATATATATCATTAATTCAACTCAAATAAAACTGAAAATCAATATATATATATATAGCACATATATATATGTGCATATATATGCATATATATGTACGTACCTGGGTCCACAAACTATGTATGGACAAATTTCCACAACACCGAACGATTTGAAGAACTAGAGAAATTTATGTTTAAAATTTTCAAAGTTCTCATTCTTCTATCCCGCCTCACAATATATAGAAGAATCTTGGGCGACGAAATATTTGAGTTTCGTCGCCTAAGAATGAAAAATCTTGGGCGACGAAATATCTCAGTTTCGTCGCCTAAGGATAAAAAACTTAGGCGACGAAATAAATATCTTAGGCGACGAAATATTGTTTCGTCGCCCTAGTTTGTCTCTTAGCCGACGAAATGTATTCTTAGGCGACGATTTTATTTTCGTCGTCTAAAGTTGGACTTTAGGCGACGATTTTTTTCCCTTGGGCGACGAAAAAAAAAAATCGTCGCCTAAGTTCCCTCTTAGGCGACGAAAAAAAAAATCGTCGCCCGGTTTTTTTTGTTTCGTCGCCCAAGACCCATTTTCTGGTAGTGAATGATTTCTCATTGCTGGAACAATGAGAGTACTACAATTAGATTTTACATTAGAAGATTACAAAGACGATCTTCGAACTTAATTAGGGTTAGTGGGTTTTAAAATTTTGATACTTCGATCGACTAGGAGAGCTAAACTTATTATCAACACGGCTGATTTCTGAAAAATAATGGGTTTGCCCATACTTATGAAATCCTATGTGTAATCAATATATTATTAGTCAAAAGTTCTAGCTATGATCGATGCAACTAATGTGTTGATGCTACATATAATAGATGACATGCAATTCATTCGACATGTTAGTGCATTTTAGGAGTATCTATGGCACATCCTAGCATGCTAAATCATGGAAAATCTAAGTTCTATTATATTTAATCTCAGCATCAATTATGAACATATTACATGGGCTAGGCTTAAAGCAACTTGCTCTCTAAAATAAGTCTCTTCTTCTAAAGAGGAGCTGAGAAGTTTTTTTTTTCTTCAGTTGGTAGCTCTTTCCTTCAAGTTCGCTTTTGGCGTAATGGGGTCTTGCGTTGTTCGTATGCAAGCTCTTCTATTTGACCATGGGTGAAACGTTTTTGGGCTCAAGTTCAAGAAAACTCAAGGTGGTTCATTGGTTGTGGGAGATCAGTACATTTCTGGAGAGATAATTTCTTGGGTAGGCCTCTTCTCGAATATTTTGGGAATGATAATGCAGGTTTGGCTGCTCTCATGGATAGGTTGGTAGCTGATTACATTCTTAATGGTGCTTGGAATTTTCCCTCATTGCTTCAACTACATTTTTCAGGCCTCTGTGATTTAATTAGTGGTGTTCCTATTGCTCTGTCCCCAAATATGCCTGATAAATTGATATGGGTTCCATCTGCATCTGGTGAGCTAACTGCAAAGGATGCTTTTCACTTTCTACGTCCGCGCCTCAGACAAATTGGGGTAAGCTTATATGGTCTAAATATATTATTCCTCGTATCTCTATTCATTCATGGAAAGTGTTACGAGGTAGGGTATTGTCGGAAGATGTGTTGCAACGACCGGGATTTTCCTTGGCATCTCGTTGTGTCCTTTGTGGCTTAGAGGGTGAATCATTGCTTCATATTTTTTTCTCATGCTCTTATGCTTATTCCTTGTGGGGATGTTGGGTATCTTGGTTTGAGTTGAGTGTTATGCCATCGACTATTATGAATTTGTTATTCTATGGTTTGAATGGCCGTAGCACTTAGAGAATTGTGGCTGATTTGTTTTACTACTACCTTATGATTTATTTGGAAGGCAATGAACATAATGAAGCATGATGGTCGTTTCATTGGTGTGGACGTTTTACGTAGGCTTATTTTGGGGCACATACAAGCTGCTAGTAGATTAGCTACAGGTTGTATGTTTAACTCTTTAGAGGAGTTACAAGTCCTGAAAAGTTATAATATTTCATGTCGTCCACGTATAGCTCCTCGTATTATTGATGTTAATTGACATTCTCCAATCCTTGGGTGGGTGAAAATTAATACTGATGGTGCGTGCTTCAGGACGATCCGGATATGGTGGTATTTTTTGTGACTTCCGTGGTTCTTTTCTTGGTGCTTTTGCCTCTAATCTTAATATTCCTATCTCAGTTGAGGCTGAGGTCATGGCAATAATCCAAGCTATTGAGTTAGCTTGGGTTAGAGAATGGAAACATATATGGCTTGAGGTGGACTCGACTCTTGTCCTTCATTATCTTCGGGATCCTCATCTTGTTCCTTAGCGGTTACGGGTGGCCTGGAGTAAGTGCTTGCACCATATATCACATATACATTTCCGGTCCTCTATATATTCAGAGAAGGTAATCAAGTGGCGGATGCGCTTGCTAATATTGGGTTGTCATTGACTAGCATGTCATGGTGGGATGATCCTCCTCCTTCCATCGTTGATCTTTGCCTGCGAGATGCATTTGGTCTCCTGAATTTTCGTATTTGTTAATATCTTTGTCATGTGTTCATTGTTGTTTTTTATGTGATTACTTGGTTATTTACAAAAGAGGTTATTTGTACTTTATGACCGTCATTGGTCTAGTCCTCCAGCTTCTTGTATTTTTTTTTATCAATAAATTTTTGTGGAATGACGGTGAGTTAGTCCCTTTACGCTTACAAAAAAAAATGAACATATTACATGGGCGCACTTGATATAGTATAGATCAACTTTAAGTCTTGAAACTCTTAAGCTTGATAGCTCTCTAGTTGATTATACAATTAGCTAGTTAACCCGAGTGATTCGAATTCCAAGTTTTAAGTATGTTTACATGTCCTTGTATATACTTACAACTTATTACATGCATGATTTGTCTACATAAACATATGGAGAGAGTATAGAATACAAGAAATGAAGAAATCAGATATGATGTTTCGCCGGAGAAATTAATCAGGAAACAGCCCGGGAAACAACACCAGCTAGCTAGTTACATATTGATCGGAGACCGAAAACTAAAAACCAGAATGCGGCCACAAACTCCAAATACAGAGAACTTTCGTGGCAAGTAAGCATAATTATCAATTAGCTAGACAGGGAGAAGTAGGTGATCAGTTGATTCAAGCTTTGACCTATGAAATTAAGCAGATGAAAATGAAAACTCAGAAACTCTGAGATCGTTGGTTCCCTCACCGGTCTTTTTCTCTTTGCAATTGCACAGGGAACCAATCTTATGTAGTAAAGGAATAAAAGGATCGTGCAGGCCACCTTCTCAGTTGTCACGCGCATGCACGTGATCCCCACGCAATAACAAAAACCCTAATTCCCAAGACCGACACATACCACCTTAATTCCCCCATTTTCATTTCCATCTCACCTATTCTCTCACTCAGAGGAACAAGCTCTCTCTATCTCTCTCTCGCTCTCGCTCTCCACTCACTCTAGCTAGAAAGAAACATACATAAGCCTTAGACCTTCAGGTCCTTCCTTTAACAAAAGCACACACCCGGCTACCTCCCTAAGTTAACCCTAAAACCAGAACCTTTGTTTTTCCAGATCTCTCTCTTACACTACACTCTTTATTAGTTGCTCACAAAAAGAGTGCTTTCTTCCTTGTATGTCTATAGTTCCTTCTTCTTCGAGCTAGCTCCTAACTAGAGTATAATTAAGACCATGTCGAATCCGTGGTGGGCTGGCCAGGTGGGTTTAACCGGAGGACTGAAACACGAAGGCTCAGCTGGCAGCAGCTCTCCGATGACGTTAATGAAACCAGATCTGGGAATCTCCATGAACAACAGCTCCACCAGCCACCTCCTTGGTGGTGGAGGTGGATCAGGATCAGCCGGGGACGAAGATGATGACAGGGACAACGTCAGCGGCGACGACCCCAAGGAGGGGGCCATCGAAGTCTCAGGCAGCAACAGGCGCCCGAGAGGGCGCCCTCCGGGGTCTAAAAACAAGCCGAAACCTCCCATCTTTGTCACAAGGGACAGCCCCAACGCCCTCCGGAGCCACGTCATGGAGATCGCCAACGGCGCCGACATAGCTGAGAGCGTGGCGCAGTTCGCTCGGGCGAGGCAGAGAGGCGTCTGTGTGATGAGTGGAAGCGGAACCGTCACCAACGTCACGCTAAGGCAGCCTTCAGCTCCCGGAGAGGTCATGGCCCTCCATGGAAGGTTCGAGATTCTTTCCCTGACCGGAGCGTTTCTTCCCGGGCCAGCACCGCCAGGGGCGACCGGAATGACGATATACTTGGCCGGCGGGCAGGGGCAGGTCGTCGGAGGAAGCGTGGTGGGACCTCTTGTCGCTTCAGGACCGGTCATGGTAATAGCAGCCACTTTCTCTAATGCTACTTATGAAAGACTGCCCTTGGATCAAGAGGAGGATGATCAGCCGCCTGCTCCGAATTCGGGGCAGACGGTTGGAGGTGGCGCATCGCCACCAGGTATTGGTGGGAGTTTGGGAGATCCGAATTCATCTATGCCGCCCGGGGTTTACAATTTGCCACCAAGTTTGGTTCCCAACGGCGGAGGGCAGTTGAGCCATGAGGCATATTCAAATTGGGCTCATGGTGGAGGTAGACCTCCATTTTAATCGAATCAACCAAAGAGTAATATGCTCTACTCTTTGAAATCTTAACTTTGAGATCGAGATGAAGAATTGAAGGGAATTAATTAGGTTGAGCTAGCGGTCTCTGCATGTATTTCTAGCTGTATTCTGTGCTTGAACTTTATTTAGAGGTATTGAAGAAGAAGATGATCATCATTATGAGAAGTACTATGCTCTGTATATTTGCAATAACGATATATGCTAGGAGCTCTCACTTTGCAATTCATAGTCATCATCCTTGTCGAAATTCTCTTCTTCTGTTAGAAACTAACTAGCTATTACACTCTACTACGTACTCCATTGCTTAATTTATATCAACTAGTAATATTTGTTAAATTAACAGTACCATGTAATTTATAATTTAGATGGCACATATTTTCCTAGCTTGATCTGTGTGATGCATTTTAAATCTAGTTTATTCTCATACTATTTGGAGTTTGTATTTTATTCTTGCACGTTAATTAATTATATATTCTTGTGGGATCTGGTATTATATAAAATTTTACATGTATCGATCTAATTGGCTGATTTAGTCTGATAGAAAATGGTAGATTTTATAAGAAACATAATAAACAAACAATTCTGGCAAGATGCAGGCAAGAATTTGACCCCCAAAAAAAAAGATGCAGGCAAGAAGTACAAGTGAAATCAATTCATACAAAATGGTTTGGACGTTCTCAATTTCATTATTTTTTGATTTTCGACCACCTTATAGATTGGTCTTTGATCATCACCTTTGTTTCTCTAGTTCTTTTGATCATCCCCTTTGTTTCTCTTGTTCTTTAATAAGTATATATATAGCTGTACGTTTTTGTATAAACTAATAGCTATGCAGATTGTTTTATAGAACCAGTACAACATTGCTGTCCAACTTTGGCTACCGGTATCTAAAATTATTTATATTCACCAAAACACACTCCGTGTTATATATATGTAAAATCCGAATTTGAAAGTATGTCTGATTGAAGATCGAGCCAGACAGAAGAGCTAGCTAGCCTATACTACAATATGTTGCAACAAGTTCTTCCTGACATCTATCACGTTTTCTAGTCCATGAATGTGCGTATTGAGCAATGGATGACCTATGTTGCACAAACACTTTTGAAGGCGGAATGTCGGAGTGTCCAACATGTCGCGACACGTCGACACGACATGATACACCCCGATACGGTGTTCGACCCGCTACGTGGAGTGTCGAAAGATGTTGATTTTTCTAACACAGCCTGAAACTTTGACCGACACGCCATGTAATCATCCAACACGCCATATCAGCAATTTCAATTTAAAAAAAATATAAACTCAAAAGAAAAACTATCATCACAATCTCTAAGCAATAATAATAATAATAATAATAATAATAATAATAATAATAATAATAGCGCTGATATATGATATATCTCTCCAAGCCAATGTTTAAACTCTAATAGTCTGATACTCTGATTTAGTTTGTAAACTGTAACTTAATCTCCCTTTTTCACTCTTCCCCTCTTCCTTCATCTCCCTTTTCCACTTCAAATCAGTCACCGGGTTTCCTAACCTCCATTCAATTGCAGCGTCTCTTAATTTGCTGATAACCGCATATGGTCTCAAACTTATGTTTTTAGTATTTATTTTAATATATTTAAATACATAAATGTATTAATTATTTACCGTGTCCAAGCCGTGTTGGATCTTAAATTTTTTAAATTTGTTGCGTTGTGTCGTGTCGTGTCGCAGTGTTACTCTGTCAGTGTCCGTGCAACATAGTGGATGACCAATGTATCATGCAAATATTTAAAGTTATTCCTTGGGAACTTATATATGAGTTTGTGTCTTTACTTCCAAATCAGCCTTCAAGTTTTACCGGCCAAGTACCACTAATAGTGATATCAGTGGAGCAATATATCTATGGAATTAGTCAATTACTAATCAAGTCTTCCTAGATTTTGTAATTGAGATATATTCACTAATATTTATGTCTATATCTGTAGCAAATTTCTATTAACCACTGATGTTTTATTCACACTTGAGTACGGATGGACAATGGACTCTTCTAATTGTAAAACAGTAACATCAAGTTAGAAATAGTGTAACAATGTTTGGTTGGATATCCCAACAAAAAAAATAAAAAGCTAAGTACTGCAAAAAGATTAAATATAAACCCTAAAACTATACATAACAAACAGATGTCAGACCTTCGGGTATATATACATAATAATGAACTAATATAAAGAGTGTGTTTTGATTTTGATGGGACATGAAAAGAAGTGAGCAGACGAAATTTAAGATTAGATCATATGATTTAGTAGATACGTTTAACAACTAAGTCTCATCTCAAACCTCATTTATTTAACTACTAGAGCTTCCAGAATGGATCATCGTTCTATGCTATATATGGTACTCGACCTTATAAGTTAAATCATATATAGAAAGAGGCTAAACACTAAAGTAATTTATACCAAAACCCCAACTCGATCATATATATAACAGTGTCTCTCTTCAAAAAGGATCGATGTTCTCTATTGATAACATGGAGGACCCTCTTCACATGGATTCACATGGTCTTTGTTTAATCTATCAACCCTAATTTGTTGATGATTTGGTATATTTCCTAGTAATTAATTTGCACACAACATTCGTATGGTAAAGCAGCTTTGTTTAATTATGCTAATGCGCCTATGCAGACCCCATCTGGGTAGTTTAATATTGATTAAGCCCCCATAAGCATTTGATTAAGATATAACAATTAATTAACCTATGGACTAAGACTAACATTAACGAATAAAGCCTGCTTTTCTGCACCAGTAGTAGTAGTAGTAGTAGTTTTGTCTTTGCTGGTGTAGTTTTACCAACATTTTAAAAAGCCTCCAGTCATGTTTGAACGTCTTAAGTTTACTAAACTATAATACTTTGAATTGGAGAATCCGTAAAACCTGGTGCATTAAGCAAATGAGGACAACCCAATAAGGTTGAGCATCTGATTAGTTAACTGGTTAAGTTAATTAAACTAATGTGAGGCTTAATCGATATTGGGGAATCATATGCATCATCATCACCAGTGGAGAAATATGGAGGAGCATGTGTTGGTGATCGCTTTCCAACTCTCTGAGAGAGAGATGAATATGATAATGATGGTGATGCAAACAGAGAGGATTAAAATTTTATAGTTGATGATCAACTGGTGTTGGATACGTACAGAATGGACCTGCCGTGTAGTGCACGTTGTTTTGGCCGGATTTTATATATGCAGGCGAGTTCATATAGTTGACCTAACTTTCATACGAGTGCCTCTTGGATGCCATAGGTTAACTAGGGCATCTTCAAGTTTTATTCGATTGATATGAGCTAGTTAATAATTAGTACTATGTATGCGTTCTTAATTTGACATTCTAGCTTCTCTTCATATATATATATATATATATATATATATATATATATATATATATTCAAGTCATGATCTATAACATCTAGAAATGTATATTTATAGCTATCGAGTTTAGTGACTATCTGCTTTAGGTTTCGTTATTTTTAAATAGTAAGTGATTAACAAAAGATAAGTTTAGCTAATTGAGTTGTTGCAGACGTTATATTGTCATGATCCATTGAATTGACATGGGTGATGGACATCTTAGAAGCATATTTAGTAAGTTGGTCTAAACTTATCTTAGCTAGCTAGGTGTATGTACTAGAGAAACTGTTTACACCATATTTCTCAAATTGTAGTTTCACTCTTTCTGATATGTTTTGCGAAGGAAAGCGAGGTGGGCTTGGTTTGGCAAATCATGACATGAACTCATCGAGTATATAATAGAGAGGTGAAATTTACACATGCTAATTTACAATCCACACTCATACCTTTTATTTTTAGGTAAAGTTTTCACAAAAAGACAAAACACATGTAACTAAAAACAAGATTTAAATTATTAAAAAAGAAAAATGAGAGTGTGGATTGTAAAATTAGGAGTGTAAATTTCAGTTTCCATATAATACGGTGCTACTTGACATTCGATTATATCATCTTCTTTTGTAATCGTAATTGTCTGGATCTTCCCAACTTATGTTTTAGTCAAAATTAATAAGTTTCTTTTGTTTTGAGTTGGTTTTTGTTGAGTTCCGATGTTAATTTTCTTTGTTCTTGCGGCTCTATGTCCGGCACATCTAAAAAATATATATACAGTTCAAAATAACATATTCTCGTTTTCTTGATCAAGAATAGATTACCGTAAATAGTTAACACACCAAATCATGCTCTCTTTGCTGCTAGATTATAATACATAGTCGACGATGTGCATGCCAATAGTATACAATTGCAACAAACGACAGAATACTAATTACTAATTAAATTACAACTCGAGGTGAAACCAGCTAGATAAGCCTAAACTATGCTCAAAACTCAAACAGTGGAGATGCACATTCGTCGTTTAATCATTTCAATCTGTTAATCTGTATATAGAAAAGTGTATGCGCATATCAAACTATCATATCAACCATTATTTTCAATTCAGATTGCTTCTCTTTTCTATTCCTTAATCCTAAAACGTAGACGCACATCCTTCATATGATATCATGTGCAATCTTAACCTTATTTGATATCATATGCATTAAAGATATATTACTTGAACCCCCAAAAATAGATATATAAAATGAGGAACACTAGTTACTTGAGTCGCTTATGATTGATTGATAGATTTCTTGTATAAACTAAAGTTGTACCATGCCAACCTTAACTTGTTTGATATATATATATATATATATATATATATATATATATATATATATATATATATATATATATATATATATAGTTTATATCCAGAGCGAAGCTTCGCACTGAAATTAAAGTGTAAAGTTTCTTATTTGACTTATTTTTGAGTCATATTTTTACATCTTCACCGTTCTGTTTATTGATATTAATGCATAGATCATTCATGCAAAATTTCATTCAAATTGATGATTATTTAGGTACCAAATTAGGTTAAATCAATGAACGGATCATAAACCTGTCTGACCAGAATTGTTTATGTAAATGATGATTATAAACACCCAAACGATCATTAAATTTGATAAAACTTTGCATAAATGATCTATGCATTTGATTCTACAAACTGAACGGTGAAGATGTCGAAATATAACCGAAAAATTTCAGTCAATTTGGTTATCATTAAGACACTTAAAACTGCGTTTTTCTATTATAAACATGAACGGTTCAAGTTCGACAGAATTATCTTCATCCATTGTTTTAATCGAGTTTGAAAAGTGAGTGTAAAGTGAAAATCCGTATTGGAAGAATAAATACGGACATCCGCACTTGAGAAAATCTGTATATATATGTTGGTAGCGAGGATCGAACTTGGATGAGGTCTCCACCACAAACCTGCCCTTACCAACTTAGTCAAACCTCGTTGGCGTTTGATATATATATATATATATATATATATATATATATATATATATATATATATATTTTGATTGCATATGTCAAACCAGCGACAAGCGTGGCTCGTGGATCATCCTTGTACCGATATTGTCCCAACTTAACCACCTTTAAGGTGTTGGGTTTTAATCACAAAAGACCTCGGTACAATTAGGAATGATCCACCAACTTATAAGTTATATTTTATTTGTCACTTTTCCAATGTGGGATCTCTCCTCTCCAACACTCCCCCTCACGTGCAACCTAACTTTTTAGGTCTGCACGTGAAACTGATTAACAAACTAAACCCGGGCCCCATGATAACCGAAAGAACCCCAAACTCCCAGACTTCCAGTGACAACTGAAAGAACCAAACCAGGCTGAATTAACTCCAAACTCGAAAGAACCAAACCAGGGCCATGACCCGTGAAAGAACCAACCCGGGCTTATAGAGACGCAACTGGAGAGGGACCCGCTCTGATACCATGTCAAACCAGCGACAAGCGTGGCTCGTGGATCATCCTTGTACCGATATTGTCCCAACTTAACCACCTTTAAGGTGTTGAGTTTTAATCACAAAAGGTCTCGGTACAATTAGGAATGATCCACCCACTTATAAGTTATATTTTATTTGTCACTTTTCCAATGTGAGACCTCTCCTCTCCAACACACATCTATCATTGGGATTTTTTTTTATAAATATAGGATCACTGCTTGAAATGGAACGGTTATGGAAACCCCAAAGAGAAAACAACTTGATTTTTTATTTTTATTTTTCAGACAAATGAGAGGCCATGGTCTTCAGGAGTTCAGGTTCATACTTGGGAAAAGACAAATGTAGGAAACTAGGAATGGTAGGATAAGATGGGACAAAAAGATTGGTTCCATAATTGGTACCAATTCCAAAGGAGCTGGGTATGGGTTACCCTTTGACCAAAGAAAATGGACGTTGAACTACGAAACCGTAGACAGCTCGGAACCGTAAAAACGTGGATGATGCGAGCATTGCTGTAGCTCGGTAGCTAGACCGACTCTATGAGAGTTCTTTAGTTCTTACTATGCAGTTATGCATTGGCATTTCTCATACTTGAGCTAGTAAACTGTTTGCTTGACATATAAGTAAAGCTAAGGATAGAAGGCTTGATTGTCTGGGTTAGCCGCATATTGTTCCGTGGAATTATTATGCAGATGAAATGATAAAATCTATAGCATTATCGACGATGTACAATTATGTGTCCATCTTTATTATTGTACACTACTTTCAATCTTTCATATCAGATTCTACTCATCGAGTTATTACTTATTAGGTCCCTTGAAAATCAAAGCCTAAAACCTTGGTGCATTGTTACAGTTCATTGTATGGGCACATTATCCAGTCAGATAACTCACAATGATTTCACTAGGCAAAAAATTCTGATCATTTCCATTCAATTCCTGCCTTTGATCTAATAGCTTTTGCTCAGATATTCAACCCAGAACCAAGTCTGCGCCTTTACCATAATGCAGATCCGTGAAATTGCTATCCACAAGAAACTGTAGCAATAGGCTTTAAGTATGAAGGACTCTTCAAGAGGCATCTCAGCAATAGACTTCATAGTTCATATAGGCTTTTGGAACTTTCCGTGAACCCACACCCTTCGCATGCTCTTCCCATTTCGACGATTCACTGACTTAACACAGCAGTATTCAAGCTCAAGCTGACAAAAGCATGATGATAAAACATTAGCAGTGTTCAAGCTCAAGATGATAGAACATTAGTTTAAAATTAAAGCAATCAGGTGCATAATTTATCTATCGGCTTTGCCTTCTTAATCCTAAAGTTAACCCCAACCACTAGTTAATAGGAACAAACTAAATTAGATGGGATAAAAGAATCTAATTTCCAGTTTATTGGACAAATAGGTGTAATGACAATAGCATGAAATAATTAATCCCCTCATTTGTACCTCAATAAAGCCTGCTCCCAAAAATAGATCCTTTACAGTACCCAAAGAGAAGAAATAAGAACGGGTGCCATCTGACCGCATATACTCCCTGAATCCCACTTTTTTGTCCATCTCAAACCGAAGCATGCTCATGTCATAAAGGCCTGAATTTCATCACACCGAACTTCTGTCAGCAGGAAAAACATTAGAGAAAAAATTTCCAGAAAAAAATTGAAGTGTAAGAGCTCTTTAAGACCTTTTACAACTCCAAATCCAAACCAGATTTGAATTGGTCAATTACCATAATCTCTAAATAGAAGCAGGCCTCCTGGTTTCATAACAGAAAAACACTCTTTGATGGACTTTGGCATCCTTTGAAGTGATAATGCCGACAATGTGAATATCTGCCATTCAACATTAAAATAAGGAACTTAAATCACCAAAAAAGAAGACAACTTATTTTTTATGTTGGAAAAGTAATACATTATCACAACTCAAATCACAAGTCAAAACAGAGGAGCACCATGTCCATCTGAAACAGAAAAACCAGTCTTAAGCCTACTTAAGATTTACACAGTAGTCAAAAAAGTGAAATAAGTAAATTTTGAAAAAGTCTAATTGGGGTCCAGAAAATTCCCAGGTCTGTTTCTATTTGAGCAAGCTATGTAATTTTACCCCCTAAAAGCTTTATCTTTGGTACCTTTTAACAAGAACTTCATGATAGATGTAAGTATTCAGAAAGTTCTAAGTGACAACCAAGGTATTAATCACAAGGACGAGTGAGTTAGGAGCTGTGGGAGCTGTCTCAGATAAGTGGAGGATTTTCTCTATTGACCATCTCACCAAATTCCACCAATTGAAACAGCCATATCAAACACAAAGGAAATAGTAAAAGCAAAGTAATAGTAATAGGGGTGAACATGATTTAAAAGCAAAGGAATTAATAAAGCCAATATGCAATTGTACATTGGCAATTGAAGAACCTATGCCAGTTAATATTATGATGTAATATGCCAAATATTAAAATGATAACCAATGCATTTTGTACTGTATATAGCCTTTGAACATAGAAGTTGGTAAGCAGATGCATCATCAAAATTTATCAACTGCTACAACTTTTAAAAGACAACAAGACTGATATCAGATATCATGTTGTTCTTTTAGTTTCTATAGTTCAAAGGTTACTCAACCATCCCATTGTTAACCATATTGTCACTGTTTGATGTAAAGAATGCTTACCAAGGTAACAAAATCAACCCCACCAATGCAACATCTGCTTTCTTTCAAAGAACTTGAATCAGTACGATAGCTTTCGTTTTTTCCTCTACCATCTGGAAAAACAAATAGAAATTGAATTTATTATACTGCATAGGGGATTTATTAGAATTCATGTATGAGAATATTAACAGTGAAATCAGGAACTAACCTGAAGTTTGTTCAAAATTTGCTTGACAAGGATTGCAGGACAACCACGACGGAAACCCAGAGGTAGAAAAATCACAACAAAATGTATGGAAGCGATGCTCAATAGAAACAATGTTGGAAGCATATATTGTCTCCTTAACTCTCTCAAGGGCCTCAGTGCTACAATCACATGCGTAAACAGTGACTTTCTCGTTGCCCCTGCAAAGGAAATAAGCACCTTGTAAAAACAAATATGTCATAACAGCAAATTCATAGTTCACATTGGTTAGGCATATAAGTGCTTATCAATAACAACACCTACATAAATTCGTCTCTATTTTGGAACATTACCTCAATATTGGAAGAACAGTGCTGCCATTACCACACCCCACCTCCAAAACCTTAGAATTCTCGTCACACCCAACTAGTTCAGGGAATTCTTGCAACAAATATCGCCTTTCCTGAATCGAAAATCACACTTTAAATCAAACAGGAGCATAGAAAAATGAATCATAAGTACCCTTTAAGGCCATAAGTTCAAATCAAACCCGAAAAACTATCCAAAACAAAAACTGATTCAAATGGTAACTTTTAAATTATCTCCAAACTTCAAACCCAAGTCACAATTGATCATATAAAGCTATAATCACACATAAAGATCCAAACTTGTTTTTTCCTCAATCTATAATAAACTCAAACTTCTCTATTCACATTTTTGGGTACACATATATAGAACAACCTCATGAACTTAACCCAAACAACTAGAATTACATTCAAAGATTGAAACTTTATGAAAAGGGTGAAGAGATAGAGACCTTGAAGAACTTCCCAGATGCATGGCGGTGATGAAAGTCATTCCACGGCTGAGATTCAGCTTCTTCTTCTGGAACTGAAAGAGAGGGCTCGAATGGGACCAAGTGGTAGCTCAACGACGGGTCGTTTTCCACCTCAACTCTCAGCTCATCCCACTCAAAGTCCTTGCTGAAGTACTCTGCTTTCTTCATCTTTCTTCTCTTCTCTGTTCAAAGCCCGCGCTTTTGCTCCGCCGGAGGTTAGAGAAACGGCGTGGCTTTCCTTCCTCACATAACAAATATTGAGGTTTAAGAGCAGAGACAGGAGTGAATGTCCACTTTGTCCTTGGAATCATGTGATGATCAGGTAAATAGAAAAGAGTAAATTTGACTTTTCAACTTTTTTACCATAGTAATTTAGTGCTTAATGTATTGGTAAGATCAAATTTTCTTAGCTGGTAAGTTCATAAGCTCAAGTGAATTGAATTTCATAGAGCAGCAGAATCGATTTGAATCGAGTGCGAGAGTGAACATATCTCAGTAGATGAATCATAACATTGTTGCCACTTATACATGAATACGAGTATCCTAGCTTGGCTTTAGCATCATATAAAACTATCATATGTAAATCAATCATACTTATTTGGTATTTAATACCAGTAATATGAAGAACATGGTTAGCAAAATCTAAAGTGGAGATTCGGTTTTATATATGTCATTGGAGTTGAGAGGATCTGGAGTTTATGACTTGCTTCCTTAGTCACAAACCTACACCGGCTCGTTGCATTACTCTCCGGAGCTCGTTTGACATCCCTTGCAAAATGACAGGTTTTCGGATCAGTCCGTTCATTCCCATCTGTAGACATTTCTCCCACACATCTTCCTCCGCACTTGCGGTCAGGGCTATGATCAGCGGCCAACTAGGGTTGTGGAATTTCCTGATTCTCATTGCCACTTCGAATCCATCCATTTCAGGCATGTGAAGATCCAGAACAACAACCTGGAAAGGACTTTCGGCACTACTAAGGGTACTCAGGCATTCAAACCCCGAAGTAACAGTACTGACTTGACAGCCAAGTTTCTGGAGCTGCTTTGTGGTCACGGTCCTGTTTACATTATCATCATCCGCTACTACAACCCGGAGTCCTCTGAAATCTGAGTTGGAATTTGGTTGCTCCAATGGATTTCCAGCAACATACATAGCTTTCCCTAAAGAAGGAAGGATTTGAAACCTGAGAACAAGTGTCATGCTTTCTGCGAGATTGATCGGATTCATGGATATCCAGATATTGCCTTGCATCATCTGCAGGAGTTTCATTACACACGACTCATAAGTTGTCAACATACTGAGATAATATATTCTGTTCTTTTACTGTAAATTGACAGACGCGGACAATTTTAGCAAGTCAAAGATTGAAAAAAAAGGGGGTATTTATCTGACAAAGATGCAAGCCATGATAATGGTTTTCACTAGAATTGAAGTGTATACAATGTTTTATAAGCAAAATACGTCAAGAATTATTTTATTTCTGCCTTTAATATAATTTGTTCCCTATCCTAGTACTTTGGACAGCATCTACTCAACATCACTTAATCACAAGTTAGAAATTTTTTAAGGCTTCCTTGATTATAGAAGGCAATGATGATCCTAGAGTTGATGAAGACTACATGAACATCTATCAAAAGTAGAACCAGTTCCATAAGTCCGAATTAATGTAACAAAGAATTAGAGTAAGGCAAATGTTAATATATGGTGTCCAATACCATTTTGCTTTGCAAAAGTAAATACAAATTATTTATTCAGACCCTTAATAGAAACACCAGACCAAAACCTTCTTAGATGTAAAACAGTTGACTTCCACTAAAAACTGCCAAAACAATGATCACTACTACGGTGCTACCACCTAGTTCACCTAGTTCATGTAGTCATTAACAGAAAAAAAGAAACTGGTCTCACTTCTGAGCAACAAATGTAATATGACTTGAAATCTTACATAAGTAAAACAAAAGTAGATCAATCATCTATAGTACATACCTGGACGATCTTTTTGCAAATGTTGAAGCTCAGGCCCTTCTTTATTTCACTGCTGTTGTTCCTCCTACCACCGTAATCAATCATCGATGATACTCCACTGGAATGAGAAGTTCCATCATTAATCTCCAATTCAAACCTCACAGATACGTACTCATCTGGTGTACCTGTTCTCCACATCTGTTGCAATTTATCATCCTGGGTCTCAGAACCACTCTCTAGAATAGCCCGAAAGATGACAGTTCCTCCTCCCTTATAGGTGCTCAAAAGATATCCAACCATATGCAAGATTACTTGGAAAGCCCTTCTTTCATCCCCCATCACCTGATTAGGCAATGAGCTCTGAACATCAACTTCAAACCTAAAGCCTTTATACACAGACAAGCACTTGGCGAGGCAAGAAGCTTCTTTGATCATGGAGTGAAGTTGAAAAGGCCTCATCTCCAGAGGGAACCTTCCATTATCATTTGCTGACATCTCCATGACATCATTTATCAAAGTGGAGAGAACATAGCTAGTTTTAACCATAGTGTCTACAATAATCCTCTGCTTCAAACTCATATTCTCTTGAAATATTGACAGCAACCCCAAAATGGAATGCATCGGCCTTCTCATTCCATTACTCATCACCTTCTGAAATGAGTATCTTGCTTGGCTGGCCATCATTGCATTCTTCTGAGCCTGCTGTAGTGCACGATTTTGTTCTCTCAGTTTCTCTCTCATTAGTTGAGACTCTTCAAGTACTGCAGCGTGGGACAGTGCCACCGCAACCTGGTCAGCCACAACTTCCACTATCTCCATTTCATGATAGCTCCAAACTCTAGAATCTGACATCGGAAGAACCAAGACCAATATAGCATAAGGAGTATCAACTAACTGTGGTGTACCCCCTTTGAAATTTGAATTTCGAAGCATTGGCATCCGGATTGCTGCTACAGCACCACATTCACTAGAACCACCACAACTTGCAGCTCCAAGTGCGGAATCAGGCCTCAGGATTCTTACCCTGTTGCTCTCTCTGATCTCCAACACATTTGGGTCATTCATTGGAATAGAATGACGATAATTTCTCGAAGAACTCCCTTTCAACTCATGAGTCAGGTTCATCTCTGTCCTGTTCTCATTCGGCATCCAAACTGCACAGTTATGCAAGTCCAATGTCTTTGATAGCTCAACCAGCGTTGTATACAAAATGTTATGCTTATCGAGTGACTTCCTAATTTCCTGGGTCAGCATTCGAACATGCCAACTCGCTTCCTTCTGTATCTTCATCATCCCAATCTCTTGGTCTAACTCCAACACATTCTGCCTCAAGAACAACTCTCTTACTTTGACTTTCAGAATAAGAGGGAAAAGAGTTAATAGGGTTATTGCAGTTGCACACGAGACCAAGGCCGTGAGGAGTTTGGTAATGGTGAGGGCAAGCATCAATTGGAACGAGTGAGCAGTATGAGGGCCATAATAAGTCCAGGCATTGAGCAAATGGGTTAATCCACAGAGGACTATAAACGCGATGAACTGAAGGAGGACCCATTTGAATGGAAAGTTTGAGCAGCTGACAAAGTAAATGAGCTCTATAGGGATCGAAAAATACGCTATAGCAATCAAGAAATCACTAACTCTCTGACACTCCAAAATACTCTGAATGCTCCAAGAACCCTCATCATCACAATTACAACTCGCAAATTCACTATCATTGGCTGAAACATATACCGCTAGATAGGAAACTAACAACCCAATGGCTACTGCTCTCAACATTACACCCAAGTGACTATCATTCACCATCTTCCAAAACTGATGAACCAAAATTCACTTGGAAAACAAACACAAAAAAGATGGAGAAAGGAACAGAAACCCACCAAGTGTTTTGAAACTCAAATGCCATAATCTAAGATCTAAAAAAACCCACCTGGGGTTTCCAACAAAAACAGAAGTATCCACCTGCAAAAACTTCAAAATCAAACCTACCCATCTCCCACAAAGTAAAACTCCTATTCTCTATTTCCACAATCCAGTTTGCTCTCTTAAGCTACTTTTCTGGGTTCTATTAACCCTTTACCACAAATTGAACAAGTGAAGAAATCCCATATGATAACTTCAACCACAAAACACAAACAAGAAATGTAAAAACCAAAGCTTGCTTCTTTTGCTTATCAAAATCCCAAGAAGATGGAACTAATAAAACATAGTGAATAGAACAACACACCTCGTGGCTCCTCTGATGCACAAGCTCAGATTTTTCACTATCAAACAAGTCAAAGATCAAAACTTTTAAGTGTTGAAAGCAAAACCAACACTTGAAGCAAATAAAGACTCAAACTTTGAGCACCAAACTCTCAATCTGAACTAGCTAGAACAAACCCAATAGACCAAATAGAGCTAAGAGCATGAAAAAGCAAATCCAAAACCCAATTACAGAGGAGCTGACTCACAAAAGGGGTCTCACTGCTCACGAAGAGAGAGAGAGAAAGAGAGAGAGAGAGAGAGTGGGGGGGGGGTTAAGGGGGAAGGAGCGCGTGGGACCCACACGCGCCCGTGAAGGAGAACCTAGACACACTTTTGCCGTAAATAAGCAAAGTCACACACACACTGTCTTCTTCTTCCTCAAAGGTTTGGACTTTCTCCACCGTCGATGGGTTTTGATCGTGCGGCGGGGAGAGGGGGAATACGTGGCGAGTTTGGCAGTTATAAGGTAAAGGCGGTTAAGGAGCAGCACGTGTGCGCACGTGTTTCTCAATTCTTGGTTTAAGGTTCAAGATCTTCAGTCTCAGCTTTTGAGTGTTGGCCATGGCATGGAGCTAGTCATGGACTTAAGTGATGATGCTGTTCAGGACATGGCAACATTGATGCTAGACCTTGTTTGTTTAGTACTCTGTATATTATGTTCACCCAACACTAACCGTGGCAGAACCAGAATTTTATGGTTGAGGTGTTCGAAGTAAATTGTTAAAGAACAAATTAACAAATTTAAAATTTAAAATATAAATAAAGAACAAACATATCATTGAATTTTATTATAAAAAAGATTGATTAATGTAATGTCTCGTTAAGAAATACGAAAAGGAAAAATAAAGGAGAAATTTTTGCTTTTAGGAAACAAATTTGATGATTTGATTAGAATATACAAAATTAAGGCTTACCGGATATTAAAAGTTTGAAGGAATTCCGTTGTGGATAGTGTTCATTATGAAAACTGAGGGAGGATTGCTATAATTATGCTATGTTATTAAGATTAATAAAGGTGAATGAGAAATCATAAAAGGGGTCCGAATCCTCTCGGACCAGAGTGTAGTTTCGCCCCTAAACACTAAACACAAGCTTCTTCTCGTCCTTTTAAGTTTCTAATTCATGAATGAATATCTAAATTTGTTCTGACTTGTTCGATCATTATTCATATACATCAAATTGTAATAGATAATTGATTCAGAGACTGTGCTACAAAGAATTGACTTTCCGGCGGATACTTTTGATTTGTTACTAATCCAACTGCCTAACTAATCAATAGAAAAGAAAATACCAAACTAATTCAATTGTAGTAATGATATATAACAAGTGGAGATTAAGAAGACAACATCGGAACTTAGAAGAAGAAAACTTCAAACATGTCGAGTTGGACTAACAAAGATTATTGTACAAGCTAGAAGTGATGGAATCTCTATCTATGCTTTCCATTAAGAAGAGACAAACTTGGATATGGTTGCTCCATATACAGACACGAAATTCAACTACTTCATTAACCTATATGAGATGCATAAAAGTAAGAGTAACATCTCCAAGTCGAATTTGATCAAATGACTTCTCATATGTCATTTACAGAGTTGATATGAGCAAAGTATGGTTATGGTTTTTGGGAGGTTTTGGAGGGAGAGAGTGTTATGCACTTTAACACTTGCATGTATGTAAAGAGTGAAGAAGTTTAGTCTGAAATGTCTTATCTTGTAAATTATATTAGTGTGAATTTGGGAAATGCTACATAATATAAAGGATGTTAGTCATGGATATTGCAATCAAAATTGTATAGTTTTTTCTATTTACAAAGAGTATGTAATCAGAAAAGAGAGAGAGAGTACGTAATCAGATGAATTAGATTTAAGAGGATAACAATTGAACTACAAGATATATAGGTGGCTAATGATCCCCTTTCTTTATGCGAAAAAATCTCATCATTTGGCGAGCTTTAAGATAGCATGTAGAAAAGGGCTGCTTCCAACTGGATTTCCGTTGTGATTTACTGCACCCGTTCCTAACAATCAAGCTCATTCATAAAGAAATCAAACAAGTAAAAACTTTATGGTAAATTAATTCCAATGAGATTCTAGGAGTACGTTCTCTTCCACCTAGGAAAGAAACACCCGAACTTACCTCAATTTATTACGGTAAACTAGCCTCCATGTTAGCCGCCAGTTAGAAATAACTGCTAGTGAAATTTTGAGAAAGGAGACAAAAGCTAGGTTCGAGAAAAAGAGCAACAATGGCAGTGTTCGAGTGGAGCAAGAGAATGATTTGTACGTGTGTATTGGTTCTCTTCGTGTTCAGCTTCATTGCCGAAACACGAACTGCACCAACAGCACTCGATGACCCCGAGGAAGTTGCTTCCATGGTCTCCATTATCATCCGAAACAGCACTGAAAGAAAGCTCATGCAACTCCCGGGGTCACCCTCATCATGTGTAACCGGGAATGCCATCGACGACTGTTGGCGATGTGACACCAACTGGTTAAACAATCGGAAGCGCCTCGCGGCCTGCGCCATTGGTTTCGGCAGGAACACACTCGGCGGCCGCAACGGGCAGTTCTACGTTGTCACTGACCCTAGTGACAATGATGCCGTCAACCCTAGAGCTGGGACTCTTCGTCACGCTGTAATACAAACCGAGCCCTTATGGATTGTGTTCCAGCGTGACATGGTGATCCAGCTCAAGCAGGAGCTCATTATGAACAGCTATAAGACCATTGACGGCCGAGGAGCCAATGTTCACATTGCGAATGGAGCATGCATTACGATCCAAAACATCAAGCACATCATAATTCATGGCCTCCATATCCATGGCTGCAGGCCTACGGGGAATGCCTTGGTGAGGAGCACACCGTCACACTTTGGTTGGAGAGGAATGGCAGATGGTGACGCCGTGTCGATTTTCGGGTCCAGGGACGTGTGGATTGATCACAACTCGCTCTCCAACTGCGCCGACGGCCTCGTGGATGTTGTCATGGCCTCAACTGCAGTCACAATCTCGAACAATGACTTATGGCACCACAATGAGGTCATGTTGTTTGGTCACAGCAACTCTTATAAGGGAGACAAGGTCATGCAAGTGACTGTTGCTTACAATCACTTTGGGGAAGGACTAAGGCAAAGGATGCCACATTGTAGGCAAGGTTATTGTCATGTGGTGAACAATGACTACAGCAGTGGCTGGGGAATATATGCCATCGGCGGAAGTGCAAACCCAACCATCAATAGCGAAGGCAACCGATTCGTGGCTGATCCGAAAAGGTACCCTTATTCCAATCAGGTTACCAAGAGGACTTCAGGTGACAAGTCGGAGTGGAAGAACTGGAATTGGAGGTCTAAAGGAGATTTGTTCTTGAATGGTGCCTACTTTGTTGAGTCTGGGGCAACCGGAGCTAACTCGGAGGCCTATGCTAAGGCCTCGAGCGATGTCAAAGCTCAGAAATCATCCAAAGTCAGAGTGATAACTTCTGCTGCCGGCGCACTCGTCTGCCGGAGAAACCGTATGTGCACTAGGAAATAGCTAGTACCTCCACACTAGATGTTGCTTCTGTATGTTCAACAGTTAAAAGTACTAAACCAGTACTAGGGGCGGATCAAGAGCGCCATGAATGATTGTTAATTGTCGTCCATTAAGTTTTAATGCATTTCATCTCGTGCTCTTGTAGTCTGCTCTGAATTGCTTTATTCATATCATTACAGATTCAAAACATAAGTTTGAAGTAGAAAATAACAAGCAAAAGGACATCTCATTACAAGCCTCCGGTGCAGATGGCACTAGCCTCTTTGAACTTCAACACTTTAAGATGGTGTGAACCTCTCATCTAAAATCAGGTTGTAATAAAGTGCAAAAGCTTATGCAATACCATGATAATTTCAGAATGGACAAACTTTAACTACCAGATTCAATATAAGACACATAATGAGCAATTTTGAAGGGAGGAAAATATCTCAACCACCAGTCACAGGCATGACTTTCATAATCCATCATCTCTAATGTATGGTGCACGCTACAGGCAGCATAGGCTGACAAAAAGTGCTGATATGTATTATACATCTCTCTACCTAAGACAAAACAGCCTTCAAATCTAAAAAACAATCCCTAATCTGCAATTTGATCGTAGGCCCCATTTTCCGGAGATGGGTGGGCTGCATGACCACCTATTCCTGCAACAAAAGCTTGCTTCAGTTACAAGGTGTATATTCTTGATATATATGAATCATTGCTAAAGTAGAGAAGGACCAATATGCTTTATACCTGCCAATTCATAAGCACCAGTGCTTCTGACATCTGGACCAGCCCTCCAATCGGCAGATCCATGCATGCCCTGAGTCATGAAATGACTTCCTCCAATAGCTTGATGTTGTTCATCATTTGCCCTGACCAAATTTCTTCCAGAAGAGTTCACTGTTGAGCGGAAACCTACATTCATCATAGATGTACCACCAACAGGTGATGGCAGCCTGGGGATAGACACCTCCATTTTTACACCAGTATTGACATCGTTTTTGTTATCAATCAGAAAAGTACCAATAATAACCTGTCCATGGAACAAACAACAAAATCAATCAGTACACCAACTTAAAAGAGTAGAAACTGCATTTAAGAGGTTTCTAAATGTACCAGTGGCAACTAAAATATGATTAGCACAGAAGTAACTACTCATTTTCATAGATGTGTACAAGAGAAGTAGAGAATATTGTAGAAACTTTTTCAACTATGTACCTGAACAGGGCCTGCAGCGGTCAATGGTCCACCAACTCCACCCCCAAAAATGTCGCCATTTGTATTAGATAGACACACACTCATCCCGCCAGTCTTTCCCCCAGGAGTATGTACATATGATCCCGACAGTGAAATGATTTCAAAGTGACCCTAATATCAATCATATAAGACAGATATATCATTATACCTTGATAAACTGAACATGAACTAGTGATGAGCAATGATTTAATCTGTAAATCTGTGAAGTTGTCTGGCAGTATGAAGAATTCAACTGTTATAAATCCAATCTTTCGAACAGACTAATGAAACATATAATGTCTTTTGCATCTCATCCACAATTTCTGGATAGATAAAGGCCTACCGGCATAACTTCTCAATTAATATGCATAAGTTCTAAGAAAAAAAACATACAGAAAAATCCACACTACGATACTTGTAAATTCATTGCTATGTAGCATGTACCCCTTTTATTCTGCCTAACCACACACAAACAGAGGAGAGGCCTTGGGAAAACTTGATTAACTAGCGCGTTATCAGATTCTTCTAATTTGAAACTTTCCCATCAATCATATGCTATGTGCATATAGAGTCAAGACACTGGTGCTTTCAAATCCAGTATCTTGCAGCGAAAAATATCAGAGTTACTGCTTTTGAATAATGTAAATGCTCTACTTTGCACTCTTGACATGGTTATTAACTCAATTTGACATCAACCAAAAGTCATGTACCTTTCTGCCTACCCTCCTAAGACAACAATTAACTGAGTAAATGAATAAATGACCAGCAAAGTCCAACATGTTGTGAGTAAAAAAGAAAGAAAGGAAAATCTCATATTTTGACAGTGTCTAATTTTGATTTTCTCTAATGGTAAGGAAGCAAAATCTTCCTTTTTAATCCAGTATTATTATTGTTAAATAGTAACACTATATACACAGACATACATTAACAAGTACATAACAATATAAGACTTAAAGGTGCAAAATGTAACATAGTGCAGCTCAGTAGTTCTGACATGAATGATACAGAAGATAAAAACATCAAACTCAGAAAAGTTTTTACCTCATATGTAATATTTCCTCCTGAGGTAGCTGGCTGACGAATAGATGCATTTGAGATCGACCCAGAAGCGGACAGAATGCAAATGTCACGCTTGCTCTGTCGCATAAAAGCCATGATTTTGTCGCCCACATCCTGTTCAAGAAATTCAAAAAGTTTGTGAGTTGGTAGCAAATTAATGAAAGACAACCAAAAGGCAATTATATATAAAGTCATCAACAAGGTAAGATAGGTTATATGTAAATACAATTTGATAGTAGGTAGCATGGTTGAGGTGAAAGTGATTTCACAAGTGAAAAAATGTGACACTCCTCTAACATATTCATGAGTTTCTGACTTTGGGAAGAAAAGGGAAGATTCAATGTAATAAGTGAAGCTTGAAGCAAAAACTGAAAGATATGATGTAGAAGAGAATGTAGAAAAGATGAACAAGAAGAAAGAGAGGAAAGGTAAACTCAAGATTGTATCCCAGAAAGATAAATCAAAAACTCAAATGATGTAAGTCAATTTAGAAAGGAGTCATTATATATACCTTAGCAAGGTAACAAATGACAACTAAAGCGTTAATTTCTACTAAATAACATGAAGATTTAACAAAGTTAGGTAACACCTTATACCTATGAGACTAAAGTCAGTATGAACTATGAACACCATCAGACCCAATCTCCATCGAAGTATTTAACAGATGCCAAATTCAAAGTCAATTTATACAGAGATGGAATTATTGCAAACAGACAAGAAGTCATTCTGAATACTACATGAGAAGACAAACATAAGACTTCTCACTTCAATCTTAAAGATCAACATCTTAGCCCATCGTACAAAGACTCTTATCTTCTAGTAAGAATAAAAGGTATACCTCCCCTGCAACCAAGTTTATAACATGAGGTGTAAAACCTTGCCCTGAATTGCCTGCATCAACCATGAAAAGAAATATCCCATCATGAGTATTAATATATAGGAATACCTCACTTTGTCAAAAAGTAACGGTAGTTGAACAATATTTAAAACCAAACAGCATACAAGTAGAAGAATAGAAGTTCAACAAATACCAAGGTTTATATTCATCTTATCAATTATGCTCTCTAAATGTACATGACACTGCCAAAAACAAAGGCTATTCCTAAAACAGAGAGTGGATTTTTTTTCTGTGGACAATAAAACAGAGGATTGTTTGATCCACACTAAAATTAAGGTCTGTTGTCGAGTTACCATTACCCTTTTGCATGTTAATCAACAAGCATACTATCAAAAGTAGAAACAATGTAACATCCCAATCATCAGAGTTCTTGGAATAGCAGTAAAAGGGAAAGTTCTGATATAATAAACAATCAAACAAAAAAACGGAAAATCACAAAAACATGGGGCGTCTAGGGGCTAAAGATTAGTGTCCGGCCTACTTTATTTTTTCATAGAACTATTGAAAGAACTTGGACACATCACGATTCTCTTCCCTTTTAAAAACAAATATGATATTGTTACAGACATCACCTCACAAGTATAAATAAGAGATATAATTTATGTATGCAGACACTTGGAAAACATAAAATCAAGAATGTTTTCAACCAAACTTTCACTGATAGCCAAGTTAACTATCCTTCACATACATAAGCACGGAAGCTTGTAAAAAGATAACGGATAGGGAATATTCAACAAGCCACTACAAATTTCCACTGAAATCAGTGATCCCATTGTCCTAAATGAAGAAATTTTTTGAGAAACAATCACCAATAAACTATAAAGCCATCGGGTCTAACAGATATGCAGCCACTTAATAAGAGAATCCCCTCTGGGATATACCTAGATTTTCCATTGCGACAGTAAATTGCTTTTATTGATGTCATTTTAGGCTTTACAAGATCCTATCCATGAAAACCATACCATAGAAGTCAAGACATATCCTTTGCCAATTTGTAATGTAGACGGAAAAATATAGTCAAAACCATCAATTTTTACTTTCTTACTCTAGATAGGATTCACTACTGCTACTACTGCCATTTCATTAAACCAAATTCTCAATCTTTACAACACAACGCTAAAACCCAATTCGGAAATCGAAAGCAAACAAGCACAGAAAAAGCAGAAAGCTCAAAACTTTAAGAACAAAACCACACAATAAGCAAAAGGGTAATCTCACCAATAGCTGAGAGCTGCTGAGATTTCTTGGTGGGCCCGGAATACGACGGCGACGCTGAGCCGCCGCCGCCGCCGTGTTGCTGCTGCTCCTTCTTCACCTTAGAGGAGGAGTGAGACGACGTCGTGGCGGCCTTCTTCGCCGCCAAGGCCTGCTCCGGCGTGCCGTACTTTCTCGGCCGGCCGCGCTTCCTCTTCGCCGGCTCGACAGGTGACGTCACCGATGACGTGGGCGGGGTAGGGACCGCGGAGGAGTGAGTGAAGACCATGTTGGTGTTGTTGTTGTCGGCCGAGGAGAGCTGTTGCTGTTGTTGGTGTTGTTGTTGGTGGTGTTGGGTGTTTGTTCCGCCGCCGACGAGGCCATTGGTTGGCGAAGACAGGGCGGCGGCGGTGTTGGCGGGGTGGAAGTAGGAGCTGAGTTGGTGTTCGTTTGGTTCCATTGTTGTTGTCGTTGAGGTTTGTGTTTTAGAGAGAGAAAGCGCGACTCCTCCCGAATTTTGCACAAAAAACAATTATTTTCTTTTTCTTTTCTCGTTTCGATTTTTGGGGGAATTTTGGTTTCTTTCATGGTGTGGTGAGGTTTTTATATGGGTGGCGAGGGTTTGAGCCGTTGGATTCTGATCTTGACTACCACCAGTGTTTGTGGCATTTTTTTTTTTTGATTTGGTTTCCATTTATGTTTTTATTTACTTCTCCCAAAATGAAGAGAAACTCCAACTATTGCATAGTCAGTTCTTATATGGAAATTCTGATTATTTTGTTAACGGTCGTTTTATGACGGATAGATCAGAGCGTTACAGTGTTGTGTTCGATGCAATGTACAAAGAGCGGTCCATTAAGATAGACTGGATTGTGTTCAAATGCGTTAATTTGATGGATGAGAATCGCGTATCTCTTTTCTGTCAAAAGTTTAGCACTCAATGAGAAATTAATAGAATGAGTGACATGACTATCGTTTCACTCAACAAATAGACTAATATAGTCTTATTAAATGGTTGTCTCGACAAAGATAAATAATAGTAATAAGCTAAGATTTTGCCTAAACAATATTTCGTCAATCCAATATCCTACAATCACCGAGTAGCAAAATATGTCTTCTTACTCGGTCCATTTGATCCAAAACGTACACCTAACCATCACGTTTCAACTATACCAATGCCGACCATTTCAAACCTTAAATCTTGAACACCAATGGCATGGGAATAGTCACCGTCATGCTCTTGATGACTAAGAACCCAAGGAGAGCTCAGTTATGAACTTATTGCCTTCACTCCAAGTCTAGAACAACACACATGTGGCGGGCTTTTGTCTAGGTTGGTCAATTTTCATCAATTTGATAGCTCACCAAGAAGCCACAACCCTAAATACACACACCTAAAGCCAACATTGACCTAATATGTGGGGTTAAAATCCCAAAATCATTTATAGTTTTGTGAATGATAATTGGATTGAAATTGCATAATTGTTTCTCAAAAGAAAAAAAAAAGAAAAAAAGTTTCTCTTTTTGGCCATTGGTGATAAGGTTGACGGTTCCGTTAAAATGAGAAACAAAAAAGTGGTAAGTTATAGGAAGTTGTCATCTTTCTCCTTCCTGGTTTTAAACCCTTTTCCTTCTTGCAGTTTATGAACATTGATCACATAATGGCATGGCTTTCTTCAAAACTTTGTTCATTAGATCAAAGGAGTGTGTAATTTTTCAAACAGTGCAGATGTTTCTTATGTTACAGATTTGTTCATTTTGATTAACCAGCAGCACAAGAATGACAGAAGCACCATCACCTCCTCACATATCCAACAACACCACTGAAATCACATTACAGGATCATCAAGGTCAGTTTTACCATTGAGTGTCTTTGTTTGGTTCAAATGTACGTGTTTTTTCAGTAGGGTATGTGTTATGCACTTGTGCTAGGCGTTAAACCTGAAATCAAAATCTAAGAATGAACGAGAAAAGTTGTAGAAGTTGGTGTTTTCCCTATATGGAGAAGTAAAAGAAGTGAATGGTCGTGGATACCCAATAGGGAATTTCGCCATATCCCATTTTTTGACTGATACATCGTATGTGACTATGTAGTAACTGTTCCACATGGAGACCATGATAAGCAAGAAGTGGTGAAACTTGAAGTTGATGGAGGAGGAGAGTCGGCTTTGGTAGAGGATAGATGCTCTTACGGGATGTATCAAAAGCCTCTTTCATGTTTTGGTTGTGGCATTGGTTGGTTCTCGTGAGTTCTAATCCAAATGTGTTTCACTTTTCCCTTACATTTAAGGAACAAAGGGACAACGATTTGATGTTTTGATGAGTTTGAGAAGTGCTTTTTTTCCTAGCAGGTTTCTACTGGGATTTGCTTTTCCTCCACTATGGTACTATGCAACTGTTCTTTACTTTGGGAATCATGTTAAAGACCCTAGAGAGAGACCTGGCCTTGCAGCATCTGCAATTGCTGTAAGAATGATACCAGAATTACTACTTTAATCTAATTGCTACGGCAATGTTCTAAATCAAACTCTTAACTTTCGTGTAATTTCTACAGGCTTTAATTTCCTCAGTCATCTTGGTTGTCCTGCTAGCTTCACTATTCTGTTAGCAGCCGGTACCAAGTTTCTTCAAGAAATGCAGACAATGTCAACCCATATAGTTGAAGTTAGGAATGAAGTAACTGTAGTCAGGAATGTGATTGACATAGATGAATTCAATATTTATCTAATTGCAAATATGTAACATTTCCAGGGTGGTCTCTTGTGGCTTTCCCTGCACATGTTCTAGTCGCTGGAGTTTTTGTTTTCCTCTCTCTCCACAAGATGTGATAATGAACTCTGAAATTAGACACGAGCCCGAGAAAAACTGAAGTTATATCTTGAAAAAGCAATATAAGATATTTCCAAACAGTTGAGTTCAAAGAAAGACCACTAGACGATCTTAAATTAGAAGATGACTCGCTACAGATCAGTTCACAAAATCACCAACTTTTCTCACCGAACGCATACAACAACCGATATATTTACCAGAAATAAAGGTGTTACTTTGCTTGACAATTTACCAAATCCTCCGCCGAAATTTCTAGAAATTTTCCTTTTGAGCCTCCTCAGCAGTGGTCTCCTTGGTAGAACCTGATGCCTCATTATGTGTCGTATTCGATTGTGAGCTCTTAAGGCCCTCCAACTGCAATAAAGTGCATATTGTGACCTCATAGATTTATAGCAAAAGGGAACTTTGGGGCATATACAGTTCAAATGAAGATTAATATTAGATGCAGGCTATATTAAGTCACAGGAGAACCCCGAGGAGGTGAACTTTCAAGCTTATATTCACACATGCTTGGTGTGTTAACCTAGCAGACTGACTCATTCTACGTTTCTCAAATATCCTACCACAACAAGAATCGTTCTAAAAGAAAGTTACAGACTGCCCACATCTTCACAGTCATGCTTTCAGCACACATCAAAAAAGAGAAGTATCTAATGTTCAGATCAGTAACAGTCATAGACATATTACATAAGCAAATAAGGAGGTGTAATAGACATGCTTTCTGCATTCCTGATGGGGAAGGATACATGAACTGCAGCTCATGCCTTCCCTTTGTGGCCAATTGTAATAGACAAACATACATCTTCTCAGATTTATATCTTCACGATACTTCATTACTTGGTATAGGTTTGATCATTCAAATAACAGAAATTGTGAGTTATTGCGCCGTTAAAAGTTAGAACTATGGGTAATACCTTAGGAAAATTCTTTAACTTAAATGACTGAACTCTTGCCTTTCTCCTATTTAAGTGTGCAAAAGTGTAACATGCATACTAAACCCAATCATATTCAGTAATTCCATTTGATACATAGTTAACATAGCTTTCACAAATTTTCCCTCTTCATCTCCATTTGATACATAGTTAACAGTTTTATCATCATACATAGCTATCGAACTTCACATTTCAATCTACAACGCTCTTGGCCACTGCCTATACCAAGCTCAAATTACAAGAAGGAGAAGAATACCTCTGCACTTGTCTCTTGGTAAGCTGCGAAAAGTTGATTATACTTCATCTGCAAATCCGAAAGTTCAGCCTGCAGCTTCTCGTAGTCAGAAATAGATGGACCTCCTAACTTTTGTTGAACAAACCTGCCATATCACATACACAGGTTCAAGATTGAACAATAATGTGGAATGAGATATTAGGAAGAGAACCCAAAACTGCCAATGAAATGAAAAGCTAATATCTTTCTTTCAACAACTGAACAAAATACGAATGAATAACCAATAACAACTTATATGGGCAATTAGTCATCTACATTGATATTCACTGAAACAGATTGGCATTATATTATATTAGATCAAAGGGCCAAAGAAACTAATCAACTCACTCGAGCGCAGAGGAAGGCTTGTCATTCTGCTCGTACAATGCAACCAAAACTGTCCCAGAAATGTTTAACAGGAAAAGACAGATTGAATGAGAATGCACATCGATTAATCACAAAAATTTAATCTTTTCACACAAAATAACAAAAAGGAAAGGACTTGATTAAGCTTCAAATCAATAGAGACAAAAGAGAGCAACAGACCTTTGGTGAGCGCATCAAGGACTCCACTGGATTCCAAGTACTTCCTGAAAGCTTCTTTCTTTGCCTCTTTTTCCTGCCAATACATTCATCACCAGACGCCCAATTTCAATTACAAGATTTTTCTAAACAGTGATTTAAGCTTTTTAATGAAAAACCCAAGAAACTACAATGCAAATGGTGAAGGAAATATATACCTCCTTGTAGTGCATCATGGTGATCTCCTTCTTCTTCTTCTTCTTCTTCTTCTTCTTCTTTCTTGTTTTCTCTGTGTTGCTACTAAAGCTGCTATGCTTTGGTTGGCGATGTTTCTTTTGTTTTGTTAGTCTGGGCCTACCTTGTTTTGTTTATTGGTAATGAGGAATAATCACATTATAATACTATACCTGCTGGCTGCTGCTATATGTCCAGAGAGGATCAGTAGGTCAACCCATTGACCATTATATGGAATTTTTGTTCATCACAGACAAGGGTTTTGTGAAAAATTATCATTTTTGGGATTCTTGTCTTCATTTTTGTGTTTGTACTTTGTACCCATAGTTGGACATGTATAACTCTCGACTCACCTCAAGCCCTATTGTACACTAGGTCTATAAACTGTCTCCAAAAAAAAAAAGTCTATAAACTGTTTCCAAGTTCAAATTGCAAATCTGAGAATAGCAAGTAATATTAGTACAAATCTAACAAGCTCCGGTGTTCAGTATATTCAGGTGTCTTGATCCATGGAGCTTCACAACTAGAATATTCATATCACTGTTCAATTAGAACACAATGTCACATTGATATTCGAAAGGGATTGGACTCGTGTACCTACCTAATATAACCTCATTTTGCCATTATGCGGTCACCTTGCGCTGGATGGCTTGAATCCGAAAAATTAACAGACTAAAGACGAACAAAAACTACATCACCATTTAATTTATCAACAGATTCTCTTTCTCACTCTCTCTCACTTCTCAAAGCCAACTTTCACCGTGATAACCATGTGGGAAGCAGCAATAGTGGAAGCATGGCTAGCAAACCATACTGCACAAATGAATCCGCGTCTTCAATTTTTCTGACTTTGTCATTGAAAATGTTCCACAAATGTCTGAAAGAACTTTGTTGATCCTGCAGCGATCATTCCTTCCCATAATCAGTGTTGCAGAGAAACAAAGGTTCATGCATTAACACAAAGGGTTATATAACTGTCACCTCTTTTTTCAAATCACTGAATTGATCCTGACCATTTGAATCTGCCAAAGTTCTTTCATCACCATCAGCGGATTGATCAGAGGGCATATTGATTTCAGCTCTGCGGCAACTTTTCCTTGAAAGGGCTTTATAGGCTGAATCAGTGTGTATGGTTTCCATGACTGATCCAAAGAAGTTTGTCACAGGTACCTGAAAGCAAGTATCAAAGTCAATAAATAGTATCTCAACCTCCTAGGTTGCTACTCTACCAACGTGTTCCAAGTGGAAATGCACATTAGAAGTTAGCTCAGTAAAATTTATGAAGGAAATAGCTGTTGCTGAAGATTAAGCCTGAAATATAGCTCAGTCAATAGCCTTCTGAAAAAATATTTTGAGAAAGCAGTTTTGCAACTATGAAAAAGGCACTTCAAGAAGCAGTATGATATAACATCTAAATGATATTGTGCTAGGACAAAACATGCCAAACAGTTCAAGTTGCAACAAGATTCATGAGAAGCTAGGCACTCTTACAGGTAATAAGTGGTCCAAGTCAAAACAGTATAAGTAGCATAAAACGACAAAATATTTCCAACCACTCCTATAGCTCAGAATGAGATGAAGATAAGTTTATATATCAATACCTCTTCAAGGTGACGTTGGTATAGATCTGTTTGATAATATGCAGTTGACATCAAGAAGCTTGGGTGATACGAATTAAAAAGACTGAAAAACAATAACCAAAGGACTCAGTCGATGTATACTATCTCTAAAATGATTTTAAGGTATAAATTTGTTCAACGGGATGAGCCACTATAGTGGAAGAAGAGCCAAATTCACATAGGCTTTTTTCCCTGACTATGGTTTGATCTGAGTCACAATCATATCAAGTAGGCATAGGCAGACATTGTTACAGAAAAGTACAGTCAAAGGAGAAATTTTAAAGCAAGTCTGGCTGAAATTATTCTAACTGAGAAACATGCGGAAAAAATCTTAAATGCTGCAACTGTGATCCTGACACAAGAACGCCTTTATTTTGACTAAATTACTGAGAAATAGCAGATAGCAGTGCATATAGGTGCAAGAGAAGAATGTAATGAACTAAGATGTGGAAAGAAGATAAACATATCCCTATCAGCAGAGTCAAACATGAAATCAGTCTATCATATCAGTAGAATATACCTGCTCACGGATGCATTGGCATACATATTTAGCTTCTCAAAGAATGCAAGTGTGTAAAATGTAAAACGATCCACAACAGAGACACCAACCTGCATCAATCAAACAGTACAACAAGAATTAAATTATAAACAGTACATTGTATCTAATACCGATTGAGTTAAATTAAAGAACACGGCATAGCATTCTCAGCCAAATGAGTTCAAAGGTTTATATGATAGCAATGACATACATCTGAGTCCAAGTGATGCGAGTACGAATTTTCTCCTTTCATGCTACTTCCAATAGCCAAAACACCCAGTGATTGAAGCTGCAAATCAGAAAGGGACCTTTAATTTAGTAACAAAGTCATTCTCAAACAGGCCAGGTTAAGGCAAAATACTAAAATAGTCACGTGAAAAACATATTTAAAGTGCAATAATGACTTCGCCAATTGGTTACCAGTGACTAGATGATATTGAGAAGGGCATCTTGCAAATGCAAAAGAACAGAGATTGTACATAAACAAAAGTACCCCCAACAATTCTCACAGGATAATATAGCTCTCAGAATCTTACAGTAAAAACTGGTAGCAAATCACAAATCTGAGAGAAGAGAGTGGCATCTTGGCAAGTGTCCACCATTATCAGCAGCTCCTTGAACCTGAAATTTCAATCATATTCTCGAAGTTAGATGAGTTCTATCCGGTGGTGATAATCAGTATGACACTCATCAGAGCTACATTTTAAAAATATTACATGCAAAACATAAATGAAAATGTACCAAACTAGATTTCAAAAAGACAATATCATAAGAAATGCAAACTATTGTATGTATGTCTAGAAACAGTTGCAGAGGTAAATTTTTCTTACCTACGCTTTTCTTTCATTTGTTTCACAGCATCAGCTAAATCATGACTCTGGAGCTCTTCTGCGTCTTGAAATTTTAAAAACTCATCTCCTCCATGCCCAGTCATATACAAGAGAATGTGGCTTCCTTCATCACTTAAAAGACGCTTAGATCTTGGAACAGCAGTTTCATGGCGCCCAGTTAATACACGTAGAAAATTTTCAACAGTCACTTCATAACCTCGATAATCTACCTGGTAGATTCAGTTTCATTAATTTCATGATTGGAATTTAAAAAATGTAATTGGAAAACTGTTATGTTTCGAGTAAAAGTAAACAACCTAACCAGGAACAAGAAATCTCACCTCAACATTATCTCCATACAAGTTGAGTTTGTGGTTTTCATTATTGAAAACTTGGGCAGGGTACTTATTTCTAGCATTACAGGCCATGTCATCTGCCAGCATAAGTATTATCCTCTCATCAGGTATTCCAAGTCGCTTAACCGTCCTTCAAATCAAAAGAAAACATACGTAACTGTCTACATGAGAAAAAAGAAAAGAGGATCTTCCAGGAGGAGAATGACTTGTGTTGCTTACCTGTACAAGGATAGAGTATTGGCCATGTGTCGATAATTAAACCTGACAGAAAAACAAGCCGTTTGGAATAGAAAAGTCATATTGCCATTCAATAGAAGTATAGAACTATCAAAGCTTGAAATACATTACAATTCAAGATTTTCACACTACCTCAGTATGATTCTTATCGAATATAGTAGTGGCATAGAATTAACCCTTAAGATGTAACTACTTGTCTTAGTACCCTTTTGTATTTGCTAGAGTAATGTTTAAGCTAAAGTACTGATGCAGAACAAAGGATGAAATCTATGTGGGTTTCTTACTTCCAACAACACCAACTTATGTAAATATCAGAAACTTTATTCAGCTCTGCACAGCCGCAAAATAGCTGACTATCACACAAGTTTAAACCAATCCTAAGATGAAGTTAACTTAGAATTCTGGCACCACTTTGATTCCAAACTATAAAATGGTGAAGCATATCTTTCAACTTCTCTTATTCTGCATTGTTGATATTGCACAACTTAGAATTTGAATACAATTATGTCTAAGAACTCAAAACTAAGACCTTACAAGTTTCACAAGAACCCAAACAACCATAATCTAAAACATGGGTATCAGTTCTTTACACAAAAAACTGTAAATACAGATTGATCAAACTAAAATGAAGCTTAGAATTACCAGAAGCGAGAAGTGCAGACAAGAACAGCCCAATTGTTAGTGTGCATAGATAGTGGTCTCTGAAGAAGACGGAGACCCAAAAGCGTAGACATTGATCGAACCCAGAAAAAAAAACGCAGCCATAACCAGAAACCCAGAACAGCATTTGAACAAATAGGACATCTTGAAGCGTAAAGTTTAGAACTTTGGTGCACAATTTGATAGTTTGATAGAGAAGTGAGAAAAGCAAGAAGCTTGCAGTAGATATGGAATTAGAAAAGGTGAAATGGCTGAGCTGAAGGAGCCAACCTTTACATCATATAAGAGCACCAAAACGACATCGTATAGTCTCTTATTCTTTTTCCTTTTTTCTTTTTCCTTTTTTCTTTTCTTAAGGTTTAATAAATGTCACTTTTATTGATCAAGTAGTGCATTTTGGGTTATTTCTCCGACTCAATTATGTGTTGTTTTAAGAAGATGAAACCAAGGTAACAAAATAATGATAAGCCATCAAAAATGAACTAGTCTAACTCCTCTCCAAAGAGAGTATAGCTCTATAGCCATAGTCATTTGACATCAGAAGTTCAGATTTAACTTGAAAAAATTGTAGGCAGGCCAAAGAACAGCAGTGAATGAGTGTGTTCAAGAGAATATATATAAGCTTTTCAATCCAAAGAGAAAGAAGAGATAATAAGCTTTAACATCATACGTATCTACAATATGGAAGAAACCAAATTTTTAGGTTTATGTAAACTCAATGACTCATCATGTTTACACCAGCACATAACATATCAGTCAGTGTGCAGTTTGCACTAGTACTCAATGCAGACCAAACAGCAAGGAGAACATTCCTAATCTAAAAGTAGTCTCAAATTTAGGCAGCCAGATTTCATTAGCATCCTCCATTCCACAGCAGTGTTTATGTTGCGATACCTGGTGGACACTCATAGCTTCCTGATTCAGCATGATTACCACTATCAGTCATACTTGGGAAAGGAATGTCAAGGAACTGCTCTTGCTCATCCTTATCCCCGAATCGATATTCCTTTACAAAGTGTCTAGTGTTCAGCACCACTTGAGTAGCCAATTCTACCAACTTGGATTCAGGATATGCCAACAGTACATTCTTGTACAAGTAAAGCACATCACTGTAAACATCAGGAACTAGAGCTTGTGATGGAAGTGATTGGGGAGGTAACTCTTTCTCACTGTAAACACCAGGAAGATCATGAACGGTATATTTCCATATTTTAATCCTAGTTCTAGGCATTGCGTGCAATGTGCGGCAGACAATGTGATTCCCAATTATCACATTGTCCAGCTTGCTTATCACATTATCCACCAAACCTAGATCTCTAACAGGCAACCCTCTTCTTTGACTATGCAACAGAGTTGCATCTCTTAAATCTTGCCTGGCCATCTCACCATTCACAAAGCCTTTCTTTTCATTTTCTCTCAATACATGCACAATCACATTGGCAGCTATCTTTAGTCTTCTTGCAGGATGGCGGCCGGAGCTGTGACGAATAACATCAGCAAATAGCTTGGGCGTGATCCGGCGTGCAGTGCAAGATGAAAGAGAAGCAGTGCGCAATAGCGGCTTTTTGACTTTTTTAGGTGCAGGAATGCCATCCTTGACAGTGAGCATAAATTTGAGAAGGTCTTTGATTGTAAGCAAGCTTGATTCACTCCAATGTTTATAGCAATGAATTATTTTGTTCAGCTCTTCACACTGTTCCATATCACTAAAATCTTGGATGATCTTTTCAAGCTCTATTGAGCTGAGAATATCAAGTGCTCTTTCATATGTTTCTTCTGCCACCCCAAAGCTCCCATGGAAAAATCTGTACCCCCATCTACCAAACCAAGCATGTCCATAAGCAATTCCATGGAGCAGTCGAAGTTCCATGGACTGCTTCTTTGAGAAATCTTCAACTGTAATTTTCCTGCAACAGAGAAGATACATTACAACTAGTACATTGATTTTCCATAATGTAATCCTAAGAGCAGCAAGAAATAAGTAGTTTCAGTTACCGGGTTCGAAGATTTGTGCAAATCCGATCCCAAAGATCCATGATCTCTCTGCCGCAAAAATGCTTAGAACCCCCTTTAAGTCCATTGATGCATAGCAAATGCCCAATCCCATCACAATGTATCATACCATGTAACAGATGTGTTGTGTCTTCCAAGATACTATCATTCAGAGGCTTAGTCCAACAATCATCCTTGGGAATTATCATGTGGTACTTCTTCTTCGACACAACATGGTTACTCCAATCTAAACAAAAACAACACACGAATTGTCACGCCGCAACCACAGAAAAAGCTAAGAAAACCAAAGATTGCAGAGACAGAAGCTGGCATGACAGTGGCATAGCACAAAATAATCAAACAGCAAGTTGCTACATAAGTCGGCATACTGGTTGCTCTATGATAAGTTGATAACTACCATACCGAAAAGACTAGTACTTTAAAACCTTAAATTTCCAGACTTATTCGCTACGAATAATGTACTCGAAAGTTGTCATCTTTAGTTGAACACTGCTAGAGTAGTGAAGGAAATCAAGGACTTAAGAATATTCCTAAGGTTTTGCATCATAAACTTCCCCAATTACTAGACAGAAAAGTATGTAACTTCAGAACCAAAACTACTATGTCTAGCAACCAACCTAGTATCGGAATACTCCGAATCGAATACATGAACTTCATTGAACCACATTCCACAACAACAAGAAAAAGATAGACAAATTGCACAAACATATAGCCGAAATTCTCAAAACCCGAAACCAGAATCACAAACCACAGAGTACCACGACAGCTAAGCAAAAGTTTCTGAAACACAAGAATGTGGAGAAAATAAGGTAGGAGTGTCGAACCAGTTGACAAGCAGTGATCACAGAACTGGGTGTTAGAGTTGTCCGCATTCCCTTCAACAGTAAAAAGAGGAACCAAACACTCACGGCCACGAAGAAGAGTAAACCAAACACTCATGCCTTGAACTCTAAAGCCAGTGAGCTCCGCACATTGTTGAAGAAACACGACAACGTTGTCTTGGAATGGGCCGGTCGGACTAATCGGGCGACCCGGTTGGCAAAAGGTGGTGAGCTCATAGCTGTGGTTGCTGCAAGGTCGGAGCCTCTTCCGGGTGGTTCGTTTCTTGGTTGGGATGGGACTTGGGTTTGGGATCTGGTCCGTTTGGGTCGACATGGACGCAGCTTGGGGAGGTTGCTGCTGCTGCAAGAAACTAATGGTGCGCGCTCGAAATGCTGGAAGCCTGGAAGGGAAGTGACTTTGTATAGATGCTATTTTAGTTTTTTTTTTACCAGCATGAATTTACCATGTGGGTAATATGGCACTTACCATACTTTAACTTTTTTGGTTTTGATCAATGTTATGTTGTGATATCACAGTAGCAAGGTATTATAATGATGCTATTTACATTTTTAAATGTAGATACGAGTACATGATACATTACGCTTCGGCGCCGTTTGTTTGCCTGGATATACGACATGGACAACATTAATTTTTTCCAATCTAATGACTTGCTGTGTTTGCAGGTCTGGATATCAAGTAAATAGCCACGAAACATTTGTGTTGTGTAGTGTGTGACATCCGAGTTGTAGTCTCTTATTCAGAGAGAATTTTGTTCTCTGTCAAGTGTGTAAGAGAGTTAGTTTTACTGGGCATTGAGAGTATGAGTTGAGAGAGGTGTATAAGGGTTCAAGGGTTCGGGTATAGGTTAAAAACTTGAGTGAAACACCTTGTATTTTGTCCTCACAATTCTTAGTAAAGAAAGATCGAATCACGCCTCATAAACGTACCTCAAGGAGTGAGGGAACAATATTAAATCTTGTATTGTTGAGTGTGTTTGTTTTTCCCTATTACAATTGTATTATCGATATCATATCTTACTGACCAATCTGTTGCGTGAAACCCAACACAAAGAACTCATATACAGGGTTGTTAGGAAGAATTTTGGGCCTTCTTTGCCATAGGTTTTTCTTGGACTTGGTCACCAAGTTTCGCCATTCTGTTATGGCATTAATCTCGATGGATTAAAGATTTACTCATCCAATGGTCCAAAGAAGATGTGAAATATTCTTGTAATTATATCTATGAATCCTTTAGTTCTTCTTCCTTTTTTTCAGTCTCATTCTTCAATTTGTTTTAGAATTTTTAGTTTAATTGCAAAACCTTCCTATTCTAAGACTCTTCTATGATATGCCATGCACATTATTTACGTGCCTCTAGGGTTTGGCTTACCCATAAGCTTATATGTCTTCCTAGCTTCACAAGTTTCTTTGCTGGACCAGGATTACTTCAATTTTATACTACTTTTGCATATATTAACCATTTGACTATGAAATACCTAAAAAACACAAATATGAGTAAAAATGAACAAAACAAAGGAAATAACAAAGCTTAATGGGGTGATGGTCCTCGGGATGACGATGGATGAGGTATCTTAATTTTTCATAAATGTAACACATAAGGAGGTTAAGTGTAGTCCGATGATAAAAAGGTAAATATACTCATGATCCACAAATGTGCACTTTATCACAAACCTTAATAACAACCTTATATGCTCAAACTTTGATTTGAAAGGAAAGTGCAATCGGTACCTCACATGGTCCGCGATGCTACGAAGCCTAGCACAAACAGGTCTCATCTTGAAGGCTCTAGTAGACTGGGCCGGGAGGTAGATTCTCCACAAAAGATCAAATAAACAAAACTCAGTAGTATATTTGTCCCAAATCGAATGAGAGGCAATGTTGAAGTCAACGTGAGACTATAAATACAGTGTAAAGTCAACCAAAATGGTAAGAGATATCCCATTGCATTTAATACTATACTTACCATATATCTGACTTTATCATCGGAGTGAGAAAGACCGAAAAGTCTCGGTCAGTGAAAAGAAGTCAACATATCCAAGGACAGATCACGTGCAAGAGTTTCTACAAGGTCTACGGGATCACGCAAAAATAATTGGCGTCGTCTGTGGGAAATCTTACGAAAAGCCAGAGTCTCGATGACGAAGTCAAATGAAGTAGAAGACGGGAGCAGGGTAATTACAGGAGACCACAACGACCTCAGTAGGGATAGGACGGCAGGAACCAATGCTCAGACGGGAGGATCGGATGAGAGGCTGGAATGCGCGCCATCAGGAAATGACCCGGAAAGGACCCTTGACAGAATAATGTGCGACCTTACACAGGAAGAAATGGAGGATATGGTCGAAAGGTTGAGGGCGGACGTGGCACGTATGGAGAGAGAAAGGACGCGTGATCACCTTAAAGCGGCAACTCGAGAGAGAAAGTTGGAGAGAGATAACACAACGATAATGTGCACGTTGTCGCGAAGATTAGAAAGTGACGAGACAATTGAGCGGGCGGCCGCCGCCCTCTGAGAGACGCAAGGCGAGGGTGGAGGATCACCGATAACACGTCCAACGGTAACCTGCAGAACGGTCCATGCCTGGGCCAACCTGTTCCCGAGAAAGTATGGAAAGAAAGGGCCTACTACCGCTCTCAACCCCCGTCGAAGAAAGGGTGCCGGAGAGAACGGGAGTGGAGGCGGCCCTAATAGCCATGGGGGATAGTGTGGTAAACTTGACCACGAAGGCGGATGAAGCAGAAAGAAGGGCGGCACACAACCCGCTCGGCATGGGATTCGAAGAGAGAGGGGACCGTTCACGAGGACCATCACGCAGACCTTGCGTTTTCACGCAACAAAACCTCTTAAATTGAACTACGGGGGCGAATGGGACCCGCATCTCTTCCTTGACAGCTTCAAATCTCATACCAACGCGAAGGGTTACTCGGATTCCACGTGCTGTAATATGTTCCAGGAGACGCTATTGAGTGAGGCGTTGAGCTGGTTCTATGAGCTCCCGGCCAACTCAATAAATTGCTTGAGAAAGCTGGCGAACAGATTTATGAACCATTTCATACTGCGTACGAACGGGTAGAATACCGCCCAACTGTTTAAGGTAAAGCAAGGGCACGGTGAGGGGCTAAAAGCCTTTGTAAATTGTTGGCAAGGGGCCACGGCCAAGGTCAGGAGTTTCGATAAAAAGGTGGCGGAAGAAGCTTTTGTCCAAGCCTTGTTGCCCGAGAAGTTCTTGTACGCGGTACGAATCGAAAACCCCCGAGGTTACAATGAGCTAATGGAAATGGCGATCAGGCATGCTCAGGAAAACTATGACACATACGGGGATCAACATGCGGGCAAGAGAAAGGAAGATAGGAGGTCCAAATCCTAAAGACAGACGATCCAAGAAGTAAGAACATGGAAATGGGATCATGAGGGATAAACGTTCACTCCTAGCAAGAGGTTTAAGGAGGGAGGCAGGAAGCAAGCCAAGTAGGTGGGGGTCCGCAGGGGAAAGGCAAAATGAGCTATCAGGATAGTGGGTTTAAAGCAACAGTTCCTGCAGCCATGGAAAAATTTACCGCACTGATAGCAACCCCTAAGGTGGTGTGGAACGAGAATAAGGGAGCGATCCTAGGACTAGCGACCAGGAAGTTTCCTCCGTCCCGATTAACTCGGGAGGATACCGGGAAGTACTGCGGATACAATGGGGAAGCTACGTATGCGATAAACAACTGCGTAGAGCTAAAAAAAGTGATCGAGAGCCAGGTAAAAGTAGGAAAACTTCAGCAGTATGTGTCGGGTCAGCAGCAAGCAGCAGGTGTTTCCGTGTACGGGACAATTAACACGATCCGCGAGGGAGGGGGTGGGCACGGATAGACCAGAGGAGTAACAAATCCAAGAAGCAATGCCCCAGGATCAAAGAAGGGCGAGAGATATTCGCTTTTGGAAGTTGAAACAATCAGAGTGTCAACGTGAGGTGGAAATTGCTGACATTTGAGGAAGAAGAAGAGTAAGAGACTAGGCAACCTCACGAGGACCCATTCCTGGTCACTGCGCAGTTGGATCATTATCTTTGTAAGAAGATCATGATTGACACCAGGGCATCCGTGAATGTGTTGTTCAGGAATGCATGACGGGCGTTGAAGAGGGGGAGCAGTAAGCTCACGCAGAACAATGAGCCACTAATAAGCTTCTTCGGGGACGTGGTGCAGCCTCTCAGCTCTAACCACATTCCTATGATCCTGGAAGGCATAGAGGGGAACACGCTGAGAACAGCAGTAGACTTCATAATCGTCGACTGTAATTAGTCGTACAACGAGATACTTAGGAGACTGGCCCTGTGGAAAGTTAAGGCGTTCATTGCCGGTCACATGCTGATGATGAAGCTGCCATCCCCAACGGGTATTGTTACCATCTGGGGCGATCAGTTGGCTGTAAGAGGATGCTACGCCATCGTCCGAGATAATGGTAGGAGAAGAGCAGAGGTATTAGTCTCCGGGAGCCCGAGGAAGCTTGTGACAGATGCCTTCGAGGATCCCAGAGTCAATGCCGCAACAGAGGGAACCGAGCCCAAGAGGCCATGATCTATTGAAGAAACAGAGCTGATTTGCATCTCGGACGAGTTCCTAGCAAAAACCACAAGGATCGGGTCGGGGTTGCCGCTCGGCGTACGGGAGGAGCTAGTGCGCTTCTTAAAGGCCAACAACAAAGCGTTCGCGTGGTCATATGCGGACATGCCCGGTATCTCGGGAGACATAGTCACTCACAGATTGGGACTTCGGAAATGCGTACCCCCGATACGATAGAAGCGTACGTCATTCGATTTAGCCAAGTACGACATCATCAAGGGAGAGGTACATAGGTTGCTGGATATACAGTTTATCAAGGAAGCAAAATACCCGCAATGGTTAGCTAATGTGGTCATGGTCCCTAAGAAGGCGGTAGGGCAGTGGAGGATGTGCGTGGACTACACCAGTCTTAATAGGGCGTGCCCTAAAGATAGCTTCTTGTTGCCTCGAATATATCAGCTCGTTGATAGCTTCTCATCCTTCTTGTGTACAAACAGACCAAGCCATTGCATGCCCCCAACCACCAGTGCAGAATCTGTCCAATCCACTTAAGGCTGTGGAAACTTGAACCAATGGTCCAACTTTCCACATTTGTCCACCCCAATCAGACCATTCCACTTATGATGCTTTGTGCGTGCCAAAACTCCAAGCATAGGACAAGGTTTTATCTTTGGACTGTTGAAGTACGTTGCAACCGTCCTCATCCATCAGTAATAGTTTAGGGGGAGGCAATCGAAAGTTTCATAAATTATCTCATAAGGCGATTCAACTTTGCGGGCTCTTTGCCTCGCTGTCTCTGTTGCTCTTGCTCTTTCTCTGTCTTGTTTCTCTTGCCTTAGGATCCTGCAGAAAATTTCTTCTAATACTGCTCTTGCTTTTTATCTTGCAGTTTCTATTTTCTCTTGCACATAAGCATCATGGACTCTTGGTAACTGATCATCTCCTCTTTGTTGTTCTATTGAATATCTTTCTTCTCAGTCTGTAACATACACATGGATCCATTAGTAGGAACCCATTTTGCCTAAAATTGAGGAAGTTTATAATGTTGAAGAAAGATATTCAATGAAACAACAAGGAGGAGATGATCACTTACCAAGAGTCCATAATGCTCATCTGCAAGAGAAAATAAAAACTGCAAGACAAAGAGCAAGAGCATTATCAAGACACACTGATGTTGCTGGTCTGCTAGTAAAAAGAGCAAGGAGAAAAAGACATGATGACATGATTAAACCTAGGGAAAGGGTAAGATATCTTCCTAATCATCTTATTGTTAAGGTAATGTCTTGGCTTCCTCTTGATACTCACAGCAGAGTGAAGTGCTTGTCAAGCTTTTCTAGTAGTAGTCTCTCGGACTCTAAAGCGGTGAGTATTGGATGATGAGTATTGGAATGAACTTTTTGGGGTGGAATCTTCAAAGTGGTATGGAAAGGGAAACTTGAACCATAAAGTATGTAGAGCCGTTTGATTGATCCACAAAGTCCTTCTATTCTTGGTTTATGATTATAGTATAAGAAAAAACAGTGAAATTAGTGGGATAAAAAATGAAACTATTACATTTTTTTTTCGATGTGATGAAATTATCACAGTTGAAAGATAATATAGGGTGAAACTTTTGATTAAATAAGAAGTAAAAAACCCAAAGCATCACTCGACACATTTACAAAGGTGATAGAGACACAATGAGTTCAACATCAACAATGTGAGAACACTCCTTCAGTTTCCCAAACCTTAAAACTCTCATACTACAAAACCTTACTATGCTTAATGCGTCAAACACTAGTTCACCTTCTTCTGGTCTTCACATTTGATCTAGTGGCATAATCTTCTTTTTTTAAAAGTGGAAGGTTGTAAGTTCAACTCACGCAGTTGTGATATCATATTATTCCAATTTATTATCCAACTTTCTTGCGGTGATTGTTGATCCCTCATGAACATATGAACGTACAGACGATCAAATAATTTTTTTTTCAAGGTACGATCATATGAACGTACCTTATATGCACAAGCTTTGATTTGAAAGGAAAGAGTGTACAATGATTTATTGTTATCTTATGTTTCATAAAACTTCTCCTTTTAAGAATTTCACAACCAAAAGTTTCTTATACTTACAGATTAATATAACTTATACTTACAGATTAAATTATTGCTAAAAATCACAAAATTTTTGGGTTTCGCTCCACATTTTAGTCAAAATAATTAATTTTCCACAATGTCAAAACTTTATCTACCCTAAAAGTGGATCATACAACATGTTTCATTTCAGCAAATATTCATATATCATCGACTAAAATTCAACATGATATCTCATCAGTTAAGTTGGAATTGAACGAAGCCACACAGCTAACTCGAAAGTACTTCAAGTTATAGGCTCAAGGTAACTACTGATTGAGAAGATATGTGACCATTTGCAACAAGGTGAGCCAAGTTGGAAACTTGAGAAAAACATGATCGATTTGCCATGTTTTTATTTTCCACAAAAAAAAAACTTTTGATTAAATAACTCTCGCTCATCTTACTTATGTTAGTAATGTTTAAACTCATAACCTCAAAACTGTTGATTAAACTACCTAACCAACCAGATCACGACTCATCGATTTGTCATATTTGGTGATTGATTGACTATTAGTTTTGTTGTTATGTATGTGTTGTTTGAACAAAACACATATTCTTCCAATCTATTATCCAACTTTCTTGCGGTGATTGTTGATCCCTCATGAACATATGAACGTACAGACGATCAAATAAAAAATTTGTTCAAGGGACGATCAAATAACAAAATTTGTTCAAGGGTTATCATAGTATTCATATGACATTACAACTATATGATTAAAGTACATCTTTGGATTATCTTATTTCCAACTATCAGTCTCAACAACACCTATATATGTACGCTAAGAAACAAAGCAATCAAAAGTCAGAATCTACAACCTTCAATCAAAAATTGAAGTGCTCATCCACTTCTGTATCTACATTATTCATTGTCAGCATCATCATCCTTCTGCTATTGACTTGATCGCAATGTCATCTTCATCTTCTTGATCTTGTACATATTGCGTAGCTTCAATAATCACATCCATGCGAACTCTTTTAGATGTCTCTCGTTCCTTGGATATTAATATTTCTAGTTGCTGCTCTAAACCAGCATCATTGGCTTGCAAAGCTTGCTACTGCTCCAAATGAAAGCGATCTTGCAAATCAACTTGCTGCAAGGGGACTTTTGACCTAACTCGATGATTTGTTTCATTTATAGCAAATGTAGCTTCTACAACACATATGTTTGAATCTTTGACCTATTAACTATCCTAAAAGAGATTATGGATGTTCCTGCCATTTAAAGCCTGGTAATAATACACAATAGTGAGATACATTTATGTGTATGTAGTGTGACACTGCAACCTCTGAGACATTATATCCCGAACTCTGGATGGGAGGGGAGGTTGTCATGCATGGATTTGGCCAAGCAACGTACTGGAGTGTACAAAATATATGTCTTCTCTACAAATGAAAAACCATCCTCACACTTGCCATTGGCAAGGGTTATTGGAGGATACCAAAGAGGGCAGGTGGCTTTTGTATCAACATATGGGAGGACAATGATTCTCTAGGTGATGTAAAGTATTATGATGAGTGTCTCTACTGGATTGACATGGAGGAATTAATAGTGTTCCACTTGGATGGAGAATATTTTCAAGAGCTTCGATCCTCAGCAAATTGAGGAGGAGAACAAGAGAGAAGATTGCTATCAAAAGAGTGTGGTTGCTCTTGAAAATTTTGACAATAAACTGTCTACCATTGTGGAATGCCGATTAAATACCTAGTTGTACACAGTAGAAGCTTTTGAGAGTTTCGCAGAGACAAAAATCAGTATGGGTCTATGTAAATGATAACACAATGATAATCACTTTTGGCAGTTTTTACACAAATTTTCGTTGAAGAAATAACGATGAAATGTTATTTGCTCACAATTTTTTTTTACAAGGAAACAATTCTTAGTAAAACACAAACTTGTAGCGAGAACCCGTAAAATTTATTGAATTGGTGGGTGTTGCACAGTTTTCAACCAAAATAATAATGTGGAAACAACTATTATTTCCTCGCTAATTAGTTCTTTTTTACAAGGAAACGATTCCTCATAAAACAAACTTTTAGCGATGAAACCTTAAATTTGTAGTCATTGTCGTACATAGTTTTCCGTCAAAATAATAATAATGAGGATACTATTATTTCCTCGCTAATTGTTTTCTTTCTCTTCTTTCAACGAGTAAGTGGTCCTTCATAAAACACAAAATTCTAACGAGAAAACCTTAAATTTATCGTCATTGAATTTGACAGGTCTTGAACAGTTTTGTACCAAACTAATGATGAGGAAACTATTATTTCCTCGCTAATTGGTTCCTTTTTGCCGAGGAAACGGTTCCTCGTTAAACATAAAATGTTAGTGAGAAAACCTTAAATTGGTCGCCATTGAACTCGACGGGTCTTTCACAGTTTTTCGCTAAACTAATATGTAATGGTGAAACTATTATTTCCTCATTAATTGGTTGTTTTGATGAGAAACTAATTTCTCGCAGAATATGGACATTTAACGAGGAAGTCATACTTTTAACGTCGTGACATTTGGAGGGTCTCCCACTATTTTCTGCCAAAAAAACGACGAAACATGATTTCCTTGTTAAATATGCATTTTACCATGGACAAGTTCCTCACAAAATCTCATGTTTCCTCGGTAATAACATTTTTTTTAAGGGACGGCATCAATCCATTAAAAGATGAAAAGATTACAGCTTCAAAGCTCACCCCCATGAGGGGCTACGAGAAAATTGAGCCAAGATTAAGGCATCGAAAAGGTTCTAGAAACCAAAGGTAACAACTCGATCTAACAGATACCCTAAACATTGTAACCATATGGTTATAATCTGTTTCTCCTTTTGACTAAATAACATGCATCTCAGCATCTAATAATGATCTTCATTTAAACTGTATATGCCCCAAAGTTCCCTTTTGGTGTACATCTATCAGCTCAATCACAATATGCACTTTATTGCAGTTGGATATATACACGAACGAAAACAACAAGAACATATATAAAAGCACAAGTTACCATAAGTTGTTATGATTGATATTATTGTCAAATGTATAAGAAGAATGAGTACTAATCTCACATGGACAACCCGCTTTCCGGTCGACTAACACGACTACACGAGCTAGATTGAACCCAACAGCAATTTAAAGGTCTCTATTGAAGCTTCATTGCCTTCATGTATTATGTGAATCATCCCAGCTATATATAGTAATATACCCAAAATCACAAAATCTTTGATTGAAACAATGTTTGATTCACAAATGATCTTTTCAAGTATTGAGCTTATAACTTCCCATGAATGATCCACAGTGTTGTATTGTTGGTCTATGATTATAGTCCAAAAAAATAAGGTAGTGAAAATAGGAGGATAAAAAATGAAACATTCACAGTAAAAAGATAACTAGGGTGAAGCTAGCTTTCTATTAAATAAGAAGTGAGAAACATAGTCGTGGTCTCGTGGATACATAAGACATCTCCAACAATAACATGAAATCTATACTCATACTTAAAACTTAAAAAATCTTCTGGTTCCTACCAAGGAGTCGATAAAATGGGTCGAGTCTGAAGAGGAAACCATTTCACTTCGGCGCGGATCCCACAGGCTACATGCACATGTGAAGGGAGGGAACGCTCAGACTTGGACGCGGCAGACCAAGTCTGTGTTGACAACGCGCAGAAGACGATTAAGAAAAAGGACTGGAAACAGATGACGCGCCCCCACAATGTTTCTCATCCAATAGTTGGGAAACCCATGATGGTATACAATTACATATATTCCACAAACCAAGTTTCATTCAATTTCCTTGTATCCAAAAAAAAAAAACTTTTAAATTTTTGTAAGATTTTCTCAAATTTCAGCTCTTTCCATTCACCCTCTAATTTATTTTCTTTTACATTACATTTGTTACCTATTACTAGATGCAAGTCATGTTTAATCGTTTATATATGGGTAATTATATAATTTTTTTATATTTTAATTAAGACAATGAAGTATATAAGAATATAAAAATATTATATATGATTTATATAATTTATTTGTTGTTAAATAATTATATAAAATAATTAAAATTTAAGTATAAATTTTGATATAATGGTTAAAAATGAAATAAGAGTTTGAATAGTAATAGTTCTACTTGAGTCAGAGTTGAAACCCGATCACTCGACACGTTTATAAAGCTGATAGAGACAGTTCGACATCATGTGAGTACTCCTTCACTTTCCCAAACCTACTGCAAGACCTTACTATGCTCAACCTCAGCAGCCAACACTGGCCTCTTCTTCTAGTCTTCGCATTGTCTCAGCCTGACAGGTTCTCTATCTTTCACATGCTTTCTACTTTTTATCTGTAAATGGTTTGGTTTTCTGTACTGACCCTCGTTTTTATTTGGTTTATTTTGAGCTTGATTTGATGAAATGGTCAAAAATGGAAGATGGGTTTGCAATTACAGTTTTCCCATTGCATTTTATGAGTCAGATAATGAAATTATATATTGTGGGTCTTATATTATTACTGTTGGGTTCAGGCAACTTGTTGATTAAAGATGCAAAATTTAAGGTGTCAAAGGTATCTAGGTTGGGTTTTGCTGAGGAAAGTTATAGTCTTTTCTTATTAAGGACTCTGTAGAATCTTAATGGTTGGCCAGACTATGTATAACGTCTGGGTTTTATGGTTATAATCTCTTAAGTTTAGAAAAAAAGTTTGGAACTTGGGTTTGTTTCTTAGAAATGGTGATGGGTATCTTTCACTTTATCAAATTGATTCAAGTGTTGATTTCTTGTGACTACTTATACAAAATCTACAAACTCTACATCTAAATATAGAGTTGAGAACCTATTTTGTGATCCATTGCTTACCAGATTATGAATAATGATTGCTCGAGCAAGATGATTGAAGTGTATATCATTGATAGGTTATGTTGTTATAGTGATATTTAAACACACTGCTTACCAGTGTGATGTAAGCATGAGTAATTTTGAATCTTTTTGAACCGTGGAAAACTGGTGGATTTGTGTTTTATGTTTATTGAGGAGTTTAACTAAACTAGTTGATCTGCTACATATCATAAGTAGAACTGTACTGACAGAGTGGAGTGTGCCCTCAGCAGGGTGATATGAGTCGACAAGAGAAAAAGAAGGAAAAAATGTTGGAGAATGATGTTCATGCTGCATTGACCTGCGACGACATCCTAAATGAGATACTTCTTCGGCTGCCAGAGAAATTTGTTTACAGATTGATACTTGTGTCAAAGAGGTGGCTTCGGGTGATATGTAGCTCTTCGTTTCGATCTGATTATTGTGCTAGATGGGGAGTGGACTTTCATCTTCTGGGTTTCTTTGTCTGCAACCAGCTTTACCTCAACAGACCTAAAGATGGGATGCGCCGACCCAAGTCTGAGCCTGCACTTCAGTTTTTGTCAGCTTGTGAGGAAGGTGACGATGTATGCAATGATTTGATGGCTTCTGGGAATTGCAAACAGCTCGGTTATTTCATTGACTCTTGCAATGGGCTTCTTCTTTGTGGTCGCCACCCACTGACATATTCTGTTTGGAACCCAATCAGCAAAGTGCTATTCCAACTTCCTCAACCTCAGCGCTTCTACAAACGCTTGTGTATGGCATTCATCGCTGAGGACAATTTCGATGACATTCTTCAGTACAAGGTTATTCGTGCAAACTGTGAATGCAAACGCGAGGTTAACACTGTCTCCATTGAGACTTACTCTTCAGTGACTGGTACATGGAAGCATTTCACGCTCACTTGCTCTTCAAAATTTTCCTTGCGCCCCTGGACAGTGGCTACTGTGATCAATGGTGTTGTATACTGGTTTGCAACACAGGGAAAGATAGCCATTAAGGAAAGCGTAGCGATTTATGACCCACGTGTTGGAAACACACGTGTAGAGTTGCTTAAATTACCTGATGGGAATATTTCACAGGATTATGATGAGTTTGTTCTTGGGGAGTCCTCAGATGGGCTATTGCAGTATGGTCAGAGCAGCAAGTCAGGCATGGAGATATGGGTTCTTGAGAAGGAACAAGATAGTAGTATCTCATCTATTACCACAAGCAACGTGCATCCAAACCGCAAGTGGAAAATGAGATACAGACTTGGTTTCAAAGCAATGTGGAAGAAAAATCCAAGCTTTTGCAAGCAGACTAAAGAAGCTCAATTACTGTCATTCCTTCCTCGGAATTCTGAATATGTCTTCATAAGATCTGGACAAAACATATTTCTCTTGCACATTGAAAGCCAAATGTTGAAGGTGAATCGATATCATGGTCCTAGCTCTCATATCCAGTGGGATTTCAGTAAAGTGGTGCCTTACTTTCAACGTTCTTGGCCACGATCTTCTTTATGCCATGAAAAGGCGGCAACTTCTGCTTGGCCTTCTACAAACCAAGAAACTGCGGCACCTGCTTGGCCTTCCTGGTGAATTTGTAAACACCTAATTAGCTAACTCATGTGATCCCTAACTGTGTCATGCGTTTGGTTTAGTATTGTGTCAATTAACTATGAATCTGTGGAGTAGTTTGAAGTAATAGTGATCCCTAGTTCCCTACATGTGACATAGGTTGTGTGTAGTTGTGTCATGAGAAGATGCATGTTGCTCGTATGCGGAGATGGAATTCTCTTTCAGATCTCTGTTAAGTTTTCTCGTATCCTTACTTCTATGGCAATGCGGTTTCAGGCTTTCAGATATTTAGTAGATTGCACTTGCTTTCTTCAATCTTTTTTTTTTTTGGTTACATGCTTTCTTCAATCTTTTTTAGCCATCCTTTAACCATAGAAGTATAAAATGCCTGTTAAATCTTTACACCAATGTTGCACTTAGTTATTGTTTCTTTATGGCTAGCCTCCTCCTTTCCTTTTGAACCCTAAACTTGCCAGCTTTCTCAAATAGTCATCATGCACTCCTTCCAATTCATCAACACTACATCGTTACAAATTCTAAACCTTCATTCTTGCCCTTAACCAACCGAAAATGAACCAACAATGTATCGAAATATCAAAAAAATATCAAAATGACATGGAAAAAATATCAGAAGAAAAATAAAATGTTGACTGTGATCACAACAATCGGACGGTTGGAACGATAAGTTGCACATTCTTACAATAGACTCACCCACACAAGATCACGACATTCTCTAGAACCATAACACTATGACATCACAGACGTATACCGTTAGGAATAGAGAGAGAAGACTTGGTTAGTAGCCACTAATAGGCGCGAAACGAGAGGGAAGACAACCGAGAACACAGGAGCTTGTGAAGAATGTCACTCCTTCAACCCCATTCGATCCACATTCACAAAACTTGCCCAAACTCACCAATCAACCTTTCCCTGTTTCTCTTTCTACCCCAAACCCAGTTTTTGATGCAAAGTTTGAATCTTTCTGGCACCCCATTCACCCAAACCCAGTTTTTTGCCTTCATTTTGATGCCAAGTTTGGATCTTTCTGGCACCCCATTGATGGTTTGATCCAAAGTTTGATGCTTTTGATCAAAAGGGTGTGGTTCATTTCATGGTGGGTCTGTGGTGGAGAGGAGCTCTTCTCATGCAGACCAAGTGTATGAAGAAAGTCCTCACTTAATTGATGAGCTTTTGATTCCCAGCTTGAAAATGGTATGTGAAATTTTTGGTTGGATGTGTTATGAATTGACCCAATTTTTGGATTCAACTAGTTTCCCAAAATCCTGATTTTTAAATGAGTTTCTGGGTCCAAGTGGGTGTTAGAGTTGATGAAAGCCCTCTATGGAATTTGAAGTTGTTATAATACAATATCAAGTTTTGTTTTTGTGATCAAGAATTTTGATTTTAGAGTTTGAGATACAAAAATGGGGAGGAATTGTTTAGGGTGCTATCCTTTAGAAGAACTCAGGATATGTTGGAGGGTGTTTTCCTTGAGCTCAGTTGGTTTTGTAAGACAATGTCATTGAGATGTTATTTAGTTATACACTATTGCAAACACCGACATTTGTAAATGAATAGTTTCCTGAATCATTTAGCTAGAGAAGAAACACTAGTATTTTCTAGGTAAGGCACAAGGTTGTGGTAGCTCAAACTAAGCATTGAGCAAGCCAGATGAGCACGTCTACGATGAAAGTGGTGAAGTTATTACTTGTGTGGATCATTGACATAGATTTATAGATGAAGGGGAGAAAAAGTGTCCTGTTGGAGGAACTAGACACTTCAAGTTAGCTTAGGTGACCAATTGCAATTCAAAACTCAAACCCGTGGTTCCTTTCTTTCCAGAGTCTGTATAAATGAACACGAAAGTAGTCTTCCAAAAGGGGTTGTGAATGAAGTTTGTGTTATTTATAAAGATATTATATGTATTGTTCTGTATAAAGCAAAGATAATGAAGTCCTTGTGGCGAATGTGTATCAACAGGGCACAGCAGTGAATATCATAGTAGGCTCTCATGTCTGGTGCGAAGACCCAGATTTGGCTTGGACGGATGGACAAGTCACGAAGATTAATGGACAGGAAGTTGAGATCCAGGGTAGCAATGGGAAGAAGGTGCATTGCTCTCGCTTCTTTTATCAGTTAACTGTAGAAAGTATTCTTGGAGAATCGTAATCTAATGAGTTTCAATGTTTTGTGCCTTAAAGATGGTTGCCAACTTATCAAAAATATATCCAAAAGACATGGAAGCTCCTGCAGGTGGAGTTGATGACATGACAAAGTTATCTTATCTGCATGAGCCTGGAGTTTTGGAGAATTTGAAAACTAGATACGAACTTAATGAAATTTATGTACGTTCTCATTCCCTTTTTTTTTTTGAAAGTATACGTTCTTGTTCCCTTCATTTCAATAGAACTGCTAAGTTTCAGTGTTATATAATACAACATTGGTATCACGACAGACTTATACTGGAAATATCCTTATTGCCATTAACCCATTCCAAAGACTGCCCCATATCTATGATAGTCACATGATGCAACAATACAAGGGAGCACCATTTGGAGAACTTAGTCCTCATGTTTTTGCAGTTGCTGACGTTGCATACAGGTTACTTTTATTCCTATTTAACATGGTACATATTGTTCAATGTATATGTACCAAACTTTTATGATTTAATGCTTTGAACGAAACCAGGGCAATGATTAACGAGGGAAAAAGCAATTCAATTCTGGTCAGTGGTGAAAGTGGAGCAGGTAAAACTGAGACCACAAAAATGCTCATGCGGTACCTTGCATTTTTGGGTGGCCGGGTTGCAACTGAAGGACGAACAGTTGAACAGCAAGTTCTTGAAGTATGATTTATATCCTAGCTTCCATTTGGCAGTTAGAATAAGCAACATGTACTCAATATCATTTCTATTTATCAAGTTCCATCAAGTTCTTATGCAAACTCTAATTTTTTTTTTTTTCTCTTGTGAGTGCAGTCAAATCCAGTTCTTGAAGCATTTGGCAATGCTAAAACTGTTAGAAATAACAATTCTAGGTAAGATACTTTTTCATTTGGGGATCAAAGTTGGCAGTTTATTCTCTCTAACTTTGATAATACATGTATCAATTGACTTTGGCTTGAGATTCTGTCTGTTTAGTCTCCCTATTCACTAATAGCCATGTCGTGTAATAAAGTAGACTACATCAAGGTGTTACATTCTAGTGCCAGATTGGTTAGATTCAGCCTTCATTGTGCTGACATTAATTACTTGGGTCAACTGCTGATATATCCTTTTTAATTGATACTGTTGCAGTCGATTTGGTAAGTTCGTTGAAATCCAATTTGATAAGCAAGGAAGAATCTCTGGAGCAGCCATCAGAACCTACCTTCTGGAACGGTCTCGTGTTTGCCAAGTTTCTGATCCTGAGCGGAACTACCACTGCTTCTACCTTCTTTGTGCTGCACCACAAGAGGTAAGTTCATGCTGCAATGATGACTTCAATTAGACTATCAATGTATCACTTCCTGTTTCTTTTCTTACAACTTTTAGCTAACATTATTTAATGTTGACAGGAAATTGAGAAATACAAATTGGGAGATCCTAAATCATTTCACTATCTTAACCAGTCATGTTGCTATGAGCTAGTAGGGGTAAGTGACGCCCATGACTATCTTGCCACAAGGAGAGCTATGGATATTGTTGGAATAAGTGCAAAGGAGCAGGTATAGCCCTCTTCTTAAATGCTTTCAGTAAAGGAACCAAGAAAGAGGACCTCATCCTCTGTCTGTCTCTCTGTTCCAGGAAGCTATTTTTAGAGTAGTTGCTGCAATTCTTCATCTTGGAAATATTTTATTTACCAAGGGAAAGGAAGTTGATTCATCAGTTCCAAAAGATGACCAAGCCAAATTCCATCTCAAGATGGTTGCAGAGCTTCTCATGTAACTACTCTTTCATGATAGTTGCTCCAAATTTGTATTTTAAATTGTTTTCCATTCAAGTTCTGATAATTTTCTATATCTGCATCATCTCAGGTGTGATACTGCTGCATTAGAAGATGCATTATGTAAGCGTGTCATGATAACACCCGAAGAAGTTATCAAGAGAAGTCTTGATCCTCAAAGTGCAACAATTAGTCGTGATGGTTTAGCAAAGACAATATATTCTCGATTGTTTGACTGGTTAGTCACTTGTATTCAACATGTAATCAGATTAGCATCTTTCAAGAGAAAAAAAAAGAAGCAAATTGACATGTGGTTGACTCTGAAAAGAAATATTTAGCCACAGAAGTTTGATATTCATGTGAAGCTAACATGTGTTTCTTTCTCCTATACAGGTTGGTAGACAAAATTAATGTTTCAATTGGACAAGATGCTAATTCAAAATCTTTGATTGGGGTTCTTGACATCTACGGTTTCGAAAGTTTTAAGAACAATAGGTAACAGTTGATATACATAGTACAACTCATACAGTCCATGCATAAAATGCAGAACTCAATCAGCCCTTATGTGTAGGCAGTATTTTGCAACTTACTTTCAGCTTATCATGCTGTGCAGTTTCGAGCAGTTCTGTATTAACTTCACAAATGAGAAATTGCAGCAACATTTCAATCAGGTGGGATGATGTAGACCTCTTTCGCTTTCTCTATTTTATATTTAATTGAGAACTTTTGCTCTATGTTATAAATTTAAGTTCCTACTGCTGATGTTTTCAGCACGTTTTTAAAATGGAACAAGAAGAGTACACAAAAGAGGAGATTGATTGGAGCTACATTGAATTTGTCGATAATCAAGATGTCTTGGATCTTATTGAAAAGGTAATACCTACATCTACTGTTTAGTTCATTAATAGAACTAAAATGAATACTAATTTGTTAAGGTTAATATGAACTGTCTAGTAGACAAATATGATTTGATGACAAATGGACTTTTATAAACAACACGTCAGTTTTACTGTTTAGTTCATTAATAGAACTAAAATGAATACTAATTTGTTAAGGTTAATATGAACTGCCTAGTAGACAAATATGATTTGATGACAAATGGACTTTAATAAGCAACACGTCAGTTTTCAGTGTTCTTATGCTAGTCTTATACAAGAATGTTTGTATTTTTTTTTTCTTTTTCTGACAGGTGTTTTTTTTATATGATTTTTCCTTTTGCAGAAACCTGGTGGAATTATTGCTCTCCTCGATGAAGCTTGGTAAGCTACTATTCAGATGGGTGAAATTCTGTCATTAATTGTTTCGTTGAAGTTTGACTCCCACTGTTAAATAAGCATGTTTGAAGTTTTTCATTAATTTTGCATTTGCAGCATGTTTCCAAAGTCCACCCATGAAACCTTTTCAAATAAGCTATATCAGACATTTAAAGTTCATAAGCGCTTCGTAAAGCCGAAACTGTCTCGAACTGATTTTACCATTGCGCATTATGCTGGAGAGGTAAAGTCGATCAAGAAAGAAGGAACTTCTTGAGATATGTGATACTTGTTCATTTGATAATTTACCTTTCAAAATCTTCTATACAGGTGCAATATCAGTCTGAACAATTTTTGGACAAAAACAAGGACTATGTGGTTCCTGAGCATCAAGACTTGTTGGGTGCTTCAAAATGTCCTTTTGTGGCAGGCCTTTTCCCTCCACTTCCAGAAGAGACAGCTAAATCTTCCAAGTTTTCTTCAATTGGCTCTCGGTTTAAGGTACTTCTGCTATTATCTTGATGCCCTTGATAATCGAATATCAATAAGCTTGATCATGTGGCTCCTTTCTATATTCTGCAATTCCACCTTCTGCAACAAGAAGTAGACTCATTCTGTATGTTCTACCTGGTGCAGCTGCAACTGCAGAGCCTAATGGAAACCTTAAACTCTACAGAGCCGCATTATATTAGATGTGTAAAGCCAAATAACCTTCTAAAACCGGCTGTATTTGAGAATGTAAACATTATGCAGCAACTCCGCTGTGGTGTAAGTAAACAAGTTTCTTTTCTCTTTTCCACTTCATACTTTAAGCCTAACATAATGCATCCAGTTTTACTTCCTTCTCTATATTTATTATTATAAATACTGCAAATTTTTCCTTGTAGGGTGTTTTAGAGGCAATCCGAATTAGCTGTGCTGGTTACCCTACCCGAAAACCTTTCTTTGAATTCACCAACCGATTTGGACTTCTTGCCCCAGAGGTCCTGGCTTCAAAGTAAGTTAGTATCTCTGGAATTTTAAGTTCAAGTTGGGGATGAAAAGTTGAGGACTCATAATTTCAACTTTGCACTTGAACTTGATCGATCTACTTTCTGATGCTTATTTTACTTATGAGCAGTGTTGATGAAAAATCTGCGTGCAAAAAGATTCTCGAAAAGAAGGGTCTTCAAGGGTTTCAGGTAAAGTGAGGTGTTCTCTTTGCTGCTTTGAAGCATGCTGTTATATTGTAGAATAATTTCTACTCCTAGTTCTACTGTCTCCAAACTGCCATTTGCTTTACCCAACTTATAACCACTCATGCAAATGGCAGCATGGAGTTATACGGAAATGGAATTAATCATAATGGACATGGACTTAGAATGCACTAAGCGTGCCTTACATAGATGAATTATAAGCGTGTATCAAAGACTTAACATTTCTTTTCAATTTTTTATTGCAGATAGGTAAAACAAAGGTCTTCTTAAGAGCTGGTCAGATGGCTGAGTTAGATGCACGAAGAGCCGAAGTACTTAGTGGTGCAGCAAAAACTATCCAGCGGCGTGTACGAACTCATTATGCACGGAAAAGGTTTATTGCATTGCGTGAGGCAACCATAGTTCTGCAATCAATATGTAGAGGTGAGCCATATGAAAAATGTATTATCAAGAATTAGGTCTATAACTACACACAGTAATATTTGATTTTTATAGAGAATATATGAGCAGAAAGATATTTACCTATTGTTTCCCTTTACTTCCTATCTAGCACAAATTTCTGGAACTTTGGGAACTGGTAATCAGTTTTTTATTAACATATTTGGTAAAACTTGTAGGAAGACTCTCTTGCAAACTCTTCGATACCATGAAAAAAGAGGCAGCTGCTAAGAAGATCCAGACACACATACGTAGATATCGCGCCAGAACAAATTATAAAAAACTCCATCTCTCAGGGCTCGTCTTGCAAACAGGTCTAAGAGCAATGGCTGCTCGTAATCAATTCAGATTTAGGAAGCAAGCTAAAGCAGCAACTATTCTTCAGGTACTATATAGAATCTTACAACTTGCATGAGTTTTATCTTTTTCTGCATGAGATTTGAGTGATCAAGAAACAACTTGGGTGGTAAATAGTAATTTTCCTTTTCATGCAATAAGAAAACTAAATGAAAACTTGCAGACTATATGGCGATGTCATAAAGCTGCGTCATACTTGAAGAGGCTCAAGAGGGGTACAGTGGTCGCACAGTGCCGAATGAGGGGAAAAATTGCAAGGAAGGAACTTAGGAAGCTCAAAATGGTCAGTATTTAACTTATCTCTCTACATGTCTACCTGTGTGAAATAGTCATCAATTGATAGTTCAGAATCCAAAATAAGACTATTATATCAATTTCACTCTCCACGTACAGGAAAGTGCAAGGCCCTTTCCAGTATTGGGATATTTGCTACATAATTGAAGAACATTGCATGCTTTGACTTAAAAATAGTGGGTATCTATAAGATGGTGATAACGTTATACATAGGCCTTTAAGAAGCAAAAATCTGAAAGACAGTTATGGACTACAGTGAATTAGATTAGCCCTTCTATTTTTACATAGATATGTATGCCTAGTTCAACTGATTATTCAAGATGTACTGATCATTGTCATGAGTACACTTTTTCACAGATTTTCTCTGATCTAGATATAGTTTGTAATATGTTTCTTGCTCATGTCCCTTTCCTTCATTTGTGATATTCACATTATCGCTAAAGTTTCTGCAATTCTCTGCAGGAAGCAAGGGAAACAGGTGCTCTTAAAGAAGCAAAAGACAAGTTAACAAAACAAGTAGAGGAACTAACTTGGCGTCTGCAGTTGGAAAAACATCTAAGGGTAATTCTATCTCTCGCAATCTGTGGGACTTTCATTTGTACCTTCACCGCTGCTAGGTCTCATAGATTCTAATTTTCATGGAGATTTTATCATGCTTAGTACATTTCCTTCCTGCAGACTGACCTAGAAGAAGCAAAAGCACAAGAGATAACAAAATTGCAGCACTCATTGCAAGAAATGCAGCAAAAAGTTGAAGAAACAAATGCAAAAATTGTCAAGGAACGTGAGGAGGCTGCAAAGAAAGCTCTTGAAGAGGCAACTCCTGTTATTCAAGAAACCCAAGTTGTCGTTGAGGACACCAAAAAAATTGATTCTCTAACAGCAGAAATGGAGAGTTTAAAGGTATGAAGCTAAACCTAATAGGCAGCCCTTGCAGTTCTGTCTCACATGAAAAAAAAAAAAAAAAAAAAGGAAGAGGGAGAGAAATAGAGGCAGTGTCTGAATTCTAATAAAACCAATCATTCAGATTTGCAAGGTTTACATACTTACAAACAGTAAATTAACCAACAATGAAACACCTAAACTAAAACAACTCTTAATAATACTAAACTAACATAACAGCTACTTGGCATATTGGCATAAGGATGTTAACGAATTCTATAGAAGTGGTTATGACATAATTCTTAATCAAATTGGAGGATAGAATATGCTAGATCGCTACTCATTTATTTTTCATGTGCATAGCAGTAGATCATGATCATTTATACTTGTCTTTATCTTGGCTCTCTTCGTAAACCTTCCCAGGCTTCGTTGGATTCAGAGAAACAAAGAGCTGATGACTGTGAAAGAAAATACAATGAAGTTCAAACATCTGGTGAAGAACGGCATAAGAAATTAGAGGAAACTGAGAAAAAAGTCAGTCAGCTCCAGGAAAATATGACCAGGTAATATAACATCTCAAGGCATGGTAAGCTATATGCTCATTTCGTGGCTAAATGGAAGTAGAGCAGGTCTCACGAAACTTTTGTCAAAGAACTCTTCTGTTGTGCTCTTGATAACAATGAACCCGTCAAATAGTTGCAATGCTTCACCATGAACCAGTTAACTGAATTTCTTAGTGCTTATATAATGGGAAGCTAGGGAAAGCCTATTGTTTAGAAAATTAGAAGCATTTGTTTGAGAGAAATAAATTATCATTTCTAGTTAGCACTACATGGTTGACTGAAAATCGGGAATTCATTGATTAGGCTAGAGGAGAAGCTTACCAATCTAGAATCAGAAAATCAAGTATTGCGCCAACAAGCTGTTTCCATGGCACCAAATAAGTTCCTGTCTGGACGGTCCAGATCAATTATTCAGGTACTTACACATTTGAATAATGAAATCCTGTAGCTTTCAGGTGGTTAAGATTTCCTTCTTATTTGATGATTACAGAGGGCAGCTGAAAGTGGTCATATTCCGCCTGAAGCAAAGGCATCTATGGTATGTTTCTCTTCAACTTCAAGTATAGAAAACAGTCGCTATGATATTTTGTACACTATTTCTTAACATTTCTGTCTTGCTAAATGGATCAGGATCTACATAGTGCTTCAATAAACCACAGGGAGTCTGAATTGGAGGATAAGCCACAGAAATCACTAAATGAAAAACAGCAGGAGAATCAAGAACTGCTCATCCGATGCATTGCGCAACACCTAGGCTTTGCAGGGAACAGGCCTATTGCTGCCTGCATCATATATAAATGCCTTTTGCAGTGGAGATCATTTGAAGTTGAGCGAACTAGCATCTTTGATAGGATTATTCAGACCATAGGCAATGCCATTGAGGTTTGAAATTTGCATCATTGATTTTTCTGTTTATTCATTTCAAAAGAAAGAAACCTTTTAACCTAAGTACCACCACTTGGATTTCAGACCCAGGATAACAATGAAATCTTGGCCTATTGGTTATCCAATGCCTCAACACTTCTATTACTACTCCAGCGTACACTGAAAGCAAGTGGTGCTGCAGGAATGGCACCGCAACGACGTCGATCATCATCAGCTACATTATTTGGAAGGATGACACGAGTAATTCCAAGTCCCTCATCAACAGTCAATACTTTCACTTCATGAATTGTTATTTCCTCAGTTGTTTGACTGTTCCACACTTTTCCCGTTTTATTTTTGTTCCTCTAGAGTTTCCGTGGAACCCCGCAAGGTGTCAATCTTTCCTTAATCAATGGTGGATCGAGTGGTGGAGTGGACACTTTACGGCAAGTTGAAGCCAAGTATCCAGCTTTACTATTCAAACAGCAACTCACAGCATATGTAGAAAAGATTTATGGGATGATTCGAGATAATTTGAAGAAAGAGATTTCGCCATTGCTTGGATTGTGCATCCAGGTACCATTAATATGTCCATCTATGGACTAGAAAACAATTAATTGAAAAAGGACAATGCTGCTTTCACTTCTTTGTCAAAACTATTGCTGAAGTTGACTTTAACAGGCACCAAGGACATCAAGGGCGAGCTTGGTTAAAGGTTCTCGATCAGTTGCTAATACCGAGGCCCAGAGAGCTTTGATTGCTCACTGGCAAGGGATTGTTAAGAGTCTCGGAAACTTCTTAAATACTTTAAAAGCAAATCATGTCAGTACTCTTCTTTTCCCCCTCTATTAGTTGACATAAATTGAGATATAGTTTTATGTATGCTGACTGTTCCATTTGTGGGTCGAATAACCATCAAAAAGGAGAGTACGGTTATTATTATTGAAGATTCATGCTCTTGATTTCTCTAACATTCATTTCAGAGATGCATGCTTTCTGAATTCTGAACCAGTGGACCTACTCTTCAAAGTCTCACACATTTTTTGTTCCTTTTTCCAGGTACCTCCTTTTTTAGTTCGCAAGGTCTTCACACAGATATTCTCCTTCATCAATGTTCAATTATTCAACAGGTATCATATATATATATATATATATATATATATATATATATATATTATCATACTTGAAGTTACCCTTGATCGGTATACTGTTTAAAACAAGTAAAAATTTTCCCTTCATATATTTATATTTCTCTGTAGCCTTCTATTACGACGAGAGTGTTGTTCGTTTAGTAATGGGGAATATGTAAAAGCTGGTTTGGCTGAGCTGGAGCATTGGTGCTATAAAGCAACAGATGAGGTACTCTGAAATTATTTCTACCTTTCTTAATAGTATCTTAAACTCTTACTGAATAAACGAAAATGCAGTATGCAGGTTCAGCTTGGGATGAACTCAAGCATATTAGGCAAGCCATTGGATTCCTGGTATTTTTTAAATCTTGTTACATACCATATCTTTCTAGTTCCAGTTTCAGTGGCGAAAAGCAATAAATGGTAAAGTAGTCCTGAAATTTTACATTTTTTTTCAGGTCATACATCAAAAACCCAAAAAGACACTGGATGAAATAAGCCATGACCTATGCCCAGTAAGTAATGTGAAAGCAAGGAAGAAGTAAATACATTCAAATGCATTAACCTCCTCTTCAATTCAATTCTCAGACAATGCATCTTTGTTCATTAACAGGTCCTCAGTATACAGCAGCTATATCGTATCAGTACAATGTACTGGGATGACAAATATGGCACACATAGCGTGTCCTCGGATGTAAGTTTCTATGGATGCCATTACTCAACTAGGTTCGAGTCATCTTCGTCACATGACAATAATATACATGACAATCTAATGATAAAACTTATACACAAACTTACTAATCTTAATAGTTTCACTGTAATTGGCTGTAGGTTATATCCAATATGAGAGTGTTGATGACAGAAGATTCTAACAATGCTGTCAGCAATTCTTTCCTCTTGGACGATGATTCCAGGTTATGACGTACAACACTTGAATATGTCACTCACCATGACTTGGCCTTTCTTCTATCATGTTTCAGATATCTCTCTTTGTTGTTATTCAAGTACTGACACCAACCTTTGTTAATCATCTATACTGCAGCATTCCATTTTCAGTTGATGACCTATCAAAGTCGATGGAACAAATAGATATTTCAGACATTGAACCACCACCACTTATTCGTGAGAACTCGGGCTTTAGTTTCTTGTTGCCTCGTGCAGATTGATTGCTTTTTCACTGGATGCATGTCTCCCTATGAGCCCTATCTTTGCTGTCAAGTAATAGATTCAACCGCGTCTATATGGCGTTTATGGGGTTTGTATATTGTTCCTCATGCTTTACCTAGTAAATTATTCTTTGAAATCTACAACGTAGATACATATATAACAGGAATTCCATTTCTCCCCAGCAGTGTAGGTTGAATATTCTTCTGTCTTCTGTTGTACAACTAGCTGATTTTAGTGATCAGGGAAAAAATTAAAAGGGTAGCTCTTTTTCCTTTTCTTTTTTCCTTTAGAAGAATTTAGCAACCTAAATGGCTCTCAAGTGTTTATATTAGTTTTGGAGATTGTTTCAATTACAATGCCATGTTTTTAATGTCCAACAAGACCGTGCATCTCTATTAGCAAGATTTTAAGGCAATGATAATGATGTTTATGCATATGAATCAAGCTTGATTTAGTGTGTTCTCAATCGAATATACTAGACAATCCCCCGCGAGTTGCATTGCTTGTGTCATAAGTTTGAATGTTTGATAGATTTAAGGTAAACTATAGTTTCTTCATATCAAATGGTGTCAAAAAATAATTGAGATAACATTTTGCATAACCCAAGTAACAAAGTTTCTGTAAAACCTTTACTCTACTTTCCTTTCCTAGATATGGTAGGAGATGTACTGTCATGTTTTATTGTGATTGACATGCATTTTCAATTTTTTATAAATTATATTTCCTTGACAATTCAATCATTCTGGCACAATCAATCCTTTGTTACACGTTCTTGTATTTCATATTGGCAAGGTTTCGTTTTCATCTCTCTACTTTTGTTATCTAATGAAATTTTAGATAGAGTTAGCTCTTATATCGTTTTCTTAAGTGTAATGCCAAATTGTTTTTCACAAGTCTAAAGTTAAAAAAAAATTGGACAAATAATGAAACCAAGAAAGTGATATATACATATTTGAACAATTAAGCCGGAGATGCTACGATCTGAATTTTTATCTATCTCTAAAACGTGAAAGCCGCTATTGGGAAACCAAAATCTATTACATTATCAACCACCCTAACACCACTATAATCACCCTCGTACCAGGTTTTCTCAATTTCACAATTAACTGACTTAATCATCTTCCATCCCAAGTTTTGAGTGCACTACCAGAAAATGGGTCTTGGGCGACGAAAAAAAATCGTCGCCCTGTTAAAAAATTTCGTCACCTAAGAACTTAGGCGACGACATGTCGTCGGCCAAAACTTCGTCGCCAGAACCGCGTCGGTCAAGAACTTGGGCGACGAAAATTGATTCCATCGTCGCCCAAGAGTCATTCTTAGGCGACGATAATAATTTCATCGCCTAAAATATACTTCTCGTCGCCCAAAAATTAGTCGTCGCCCAAGATTTAACACCTTGGCCGACGAAAACATTTTTCGTCGCTTAATATCTTATAATCTTGGGCGAGGAAATTAAATATTTCGTCGCCTAAGATCACAACATCTTAGGCGACGATATTTTTTTTTCGTCGCCTAAGATGGTAAGTCCTTGACCGACGATTTAGAAATTTCGTCGCCTAAGATATATTTAAATTTTTTTAAAAAATAATTAAATAATTTTTTTAAATATATAAATCTTGTTTTTTAAATTTTTGCTGGAATTTTTTTTTCGGCATTTCTTTAAATTTTTGTAATACTAAAATTTAATTAAAAATAACCCAAATTTATAATTTATAAATAATTTATTACAAAAATTCAGTCTATCTGCCTATAGATCGAGAAACCCGAAATCTAACTCATCATTCCCGTTCGGAGGGTCCTGAGGCTGAGGCGGCAGCTGGTCAGGCTGAGGAGGCTGCTGCTGAGGCTGGGGCCACTGAGGGTGGGGCCACTGAGGTAATGGTATAGGCGTAGGCATAGGCGGAAACGGCTGTCCGGCCGCATGTGCAGCGATGTAGGCAGCCATCCACTGTCCCATAGCCGCCTGGTTGGCATTGGTGACTTCATTCACCCGCTCCATATGCGCAACCGTGGAAGCCGCATATGATTCCGCCATCGCCGCCATCTCCCTCGCTCTTTGGGCTTCCAGCTCAGACTCCCTCGCTCTTTGGGCTTCCATCTCAGACTGTAGACTTGCGAACTGATCATGTAGCCGAGTGGTCTGGCTGTTGCTGCTTGAGGCTCCGGCAGCTCCCTTGCGCTGAAATCCTGGAGTCGTCTTCAGGATCCCCTTTCCAGCGTCTCCCATACCCCGGCAGTAGTAGGTGTTGGAACGCTGCGTGAAGGCAGTGGCCATAATCCGCGCCCCAACGGTAGGATCTGAAGTGTCGATCCTGGACATGGCCTCTGACATGTCATCCTCTGCCGTGCCCGGAAATGTGTCGTTCACCATGCCTCTCATGACCTCTTGCTCCGCCTCCCTCACCCTCGCCTAATTGGATATATTATAAAAATATATTAATATACATTTAATAAAATGTAATTAAAATTAAAAATTAGAAAATATAATTAAACTTACAAGATCCTCCTCAGAATGAGGATATGCCCTCTGAAAGGTCCCCACATAGGGGTTCTCCTCTGGCTGCTCTCGCCGCACGTCGTCCATGATGGCCGAAAACGGCCTCGAACCGGCACGATGGTTGGTTGTGTTCTGTTGCCGGTTCTCAATGTTCACCCGGGCGAGGTGCTTAAAAAAAAAATTATCGTTAGTAAATATTTAAAAACATACAATTATAATTAATTCACTAATTAAATATTCAAATTTGTTTACAAATTACCTGTTTGTGAGGGTCGTTGAACTGCGTGACAAGAAGCCACCGCCACTCGTACTCCCGATACTCGAACTCCTTCGGGGTACCCGAACGGTCGCTCCCGTACTTCTTCCAGTGTTCCCGGAGGTCGTGCTTCCACTCCTTGAACCTACATATACAAAAAAAATATTAAATATATTATTAAAAAAATAAAATTTAATAAATTATTCAATAAAGGTACCTCTCCCTATGGGCCTTTCCCGCCCAGTCACGTCCCTCCTCGGGAACCACAAACCATTGCTGCATTACCACTTGTTAGTATTTTTTTCGATAATTAAATAATTTATTAGTTAAAAAAATAGTAATTGATCGAGTAAACTCACCGACATCGACTGATGGAGCATCTCCTTCACTCCATCAGGAACCTGGCTCCAGACTCCCCACAACATTGGGAGTCTGGAGCGGATGGTGCCTCCCGCGGCGCGCGTGTACCGGTTTCCCAACGCGGCGTCCACCGGTTTCCCGTTGGAAAACGGGATGGCGATCCGTCCAGCGGACTCGACCGCCCTATCGAGTCCCTTGTTGCTGACGGTGCCTCTCCTGTTCCGCCTTCTCGTTCCGACGGCTGTGACATTGTGAATCAAATTTAATATTAATAATATATTTTTACATTAAAAAAATTAAAATCGACAAAAAAGTAATAATAATTTATCTGAGGATGAGGCTGAGCTGACGGATTCGTCTTCGTTCGCCTGCTCGGAGACCCTGACGGGATGAAGAGGCGTGGGAAACTCCCGGTAGATATAGGCCTCATGCGGTGCCACATGCGGGAGCTGCTCCCGAATCGGTCGACCCTCCTCATCGACGCGAGGTATCGCCGGTATCGTCGGAGGAAGGAAGAGGCCGGATGGCACCATAGGGACCCCGGATGACCCGCCATCACCGTCGGTCGGGGACGACTGTGTGGGGGCGTCGCTGCTGGATCGCGACCGGCGAAGTATGGGTGGATGACGAGCAGCCGTCGCTGCGGGACCCGACTGCCCAACAGAACCCGAGCCGCTCACGCCACCCGTAAGCGCCGCATGTCAGGCCGTCAACTGCCACGGAAACCCGATCGACGGTGATTCCGACGGGTTGTTTGAGGTACCGTCCGAGCCGTCTTGGCTCCTCGCACCCGAACGTTGTCCAGAAGTTCTCCTCATGGCCATCCTGTTTAAATAACCATAAATTTATTAAAAATATTTTACCGTCTTATAATTAAGTTCACACATAATAACCATAAATTTTTAAAAATTTTATTAACAATAATAGCACTCTTCGAAATTAATAGTTATTAAAGGATTTATTATTTTTTTATTCACATAACAAATTATTTACATTAATTTGCAATTATTACATTACAAAAATTAAACTCAACAATATTTACATCCTTACTCAAAAATAATCCATTATTTTTTACAAAATGCCCACAATATATTTACAATTATAATTTATATTATTTAATTATTTAATCAAAAATTATTTAATATAGCGCATTCATGCGCAATATATGCTTCAGCTATACACCCTTCAGGCGCGGATTTATTAGTGATAATCTTTGTACTCACCAAGTTGCCTGTAAATATAAGATTGCAAACTATACGTTATGGTTATTGAACATGTACGTACATATATGTATTCTGGAGATGTAAGTGAATAAAACATACCTTTCCATGGGATACATCCAAGTGAAGTGTACTGGACCGGTAAGCAACAATTGCTGGGGAAGATGGATCATCAGGTGAGGCATGATATCGAAAAAATTTGGCGGAAAGATCCTCTCGAATTTACACATGATGTATATGATGTCTGCTTGCATTTCCCGGAGATCGGATTTTCTCACTTCCCTTGTGCATAACTTCATGAAGAATCTTGACAGCGCTACTAACGGCTCCACAACCTGGCCAACCACACATCACAAATTTAATATAAAATCCAACAACGGCAGGTTAACCGTAATTTTAACCACAAATTTACCTGACGGTGAAGGAACGGTCGAATGAAAACAGGGAAGAGACGTTGTAGCAGAATATGACAGTCATGACTCTTCAAGCCGTATATCTTATTCTCCCGCAAGTTCACACACCGGGCTATATTTCCTGCAACGCCTGAGGGATACGTCACACAACTCATCCACCTTAAGATCTGGGTCTTCTGATCAGGCTTCACGGTGTAAGGAGCCCAAGGCATCTTTTTCTTCCCCTCTTTCAGCCAAAGATGTTTTCTGATTCCCATTTTCTTAAGATCAACGCGTGCCTTAGGACCGTCTTTCGTCTTCCCCTCCAAGTTGAGCACTGTACCTACCACACTGTCGCAGACATTCTTCTCTATGTGCATCACATCTAGGTAGTGCCTGATCAACAGCGTACTCCAGTACGGGAGTTCCCAAAATATGCTCTTATGTGTCCAGAATTTGTACCTGTCTGGTCTTTCAGGTATTCTGGCAACAATATCGGGATGATTGCTGAGCTGCCCAAAATCATACTCATCCAGCACTGCTAAAATCTCTTCCCCCGACCATTTATGCGGCTCCACACCTCTCTCTTCGGTCCCATCAAATGCCCCGGTATCTATCCGCCAGGGGTGATCATGTGGTAGGTAAGCACGGTGACCCATCCGGACTATCTTGTTGCAATGATTGCTGCACCCCTGGGAGCTAAGACACTCAGGACAAGCCTTGTATCCCCTAACAACGTTGCCAGACAACATCCCACGTGCAGGAAAATCACTGATGGTACCAACAATCATGGCATGCATCTGGAACATCTCATTTTTGTGGGAGTCATAAGTGGGATGACCAACCTCCCAAAGCAATTTACACTCTTCAATCAGCGGTCTCATATACACATCGAGACACTTCCCTGGATAACAACAACAACAACAACCACAACAAATTCAGATAACGGCTATATATGACCAACAATATAGAACAAAAACAATAAATGGAGAAAAAATTGAACCAACAGCAATATATACAATATGAAGGGAAAGTAGATACCTGGATAACCGGCCCCGGAATCAACAAGGTCAACATGTTGTATTCCTTCTTCATGCACATCCATGGAGGAAGGTTGTAAGGCACCAAAATGACCGGCCATATACTGTACGAAAGACTCATGGTCCTAAAAGGGTTGAACCCGTCGGATGACAGCCCGAGCCTCACATTCCTCACCTTTGAAGCAAAATGAGGAAACTCTCTGTCTATATGCTTCCACGCCTCCCCGTCAGCAGGGTGTACCATGAGGTCTTTGTCATGCACCTCCCTCACAGCGTGCCATCTCATAGCTTCGGCCGTCTTTGAAGACATGTACAACCGCTCCAGCCTATCCCTCAACGGGAAATAGTGAAGTACCTTAACAGGTTTCCTGTTACCTGCGGGAGTCCGCTTATACCTGTCGGTCCCACATACCGGACAACGATGAAGGCCTTCATGGTCATTACCGTCTGCATCTTTACCCCAGAATAGAACGCAGTCATATCTGCATGCATGGATCTTGATGTAGGAAAGCCCGAGATCTCTCAAGATACGACGGACCTTATGATGCGTGGTGGGATGACGATGACCGTCGGGCAGGAGCGAAGCAGCGTACTATAGATACCTATCAACAGCCGTCACGGTCGATTTTGTGTCAACCTTGATATGCATCACCTCCATCACACACTGAAGAACGGTCTTCTCATGACCTGGGCACAGAGGGGTCTGTTGGAAAGCAATAAGTCTGTTGTACTTGGCTATACCGGCATTGTTGACACCTCTAGGGACGGCCTGCATCGGCGCCTGCGGAATGTCCTGTCGTTCAGGGCATACACCGCTGTCATGAGGAAACATGTCGTTGATGAAGGCCGTTGTTGGATCGTTGGATGTACTGCCCGTCTGATAAAACTGTCCATGATCATGCGGGCGTGATGAGGTTTCACCGTGATATATCCAACATGTGTAACGTTCCCAGAATCCGTTACTCTTCAGGTGGTCCCATACTGTATCAAACGGAAATCGATGCATATCACTGCGACACTTACACATCTTGCACGGGCAATAGAACATGCCACTCCCGTCAGCATTGGCCTGCGCATATTGCATAAAATCCCAAACTCCTTCAGCATATTTTCTGTGATATCTTGGAAGAGAAATCCAACTCTTATCCATATCCTGAAAATAACACATATATAAATCAATATTTAATGAACATATCTTTTTTATATATATATTAATGTAATACAACATACTAATTATTAATTATATATATCTAGTTCGAGCGGATTCCGTGGTTTCAGAAGGCAAGTGTCAATGTCACGGAGGGCGAACCCCCTACAGGAACCAGGCAGGACTCGTTTGTGATCACGGAGGCGAACCCCTATCGACCCCTTCACCGAGAAGAGTGGTCAGTTTGTGATCTTGAGATCCAGTTAAACAAACCTGTGAACCATATTTATGACAGAACGGCCTCTTACTCAGCTTGGAACAAACTCTATGCATATATATATATATATATATATCATTAATTCAACTCAAATAAAACTGAAAATCAATATATACATATGCATATATATATGTGCATATATATGCATATGTACGTACCTGGGAGTAGCTCCACAAACTATGTATGGACAGGTTTCCACAACACCGAACGATTTGAAGAACTAGAGAAATTTATGTTTCAAATTTTCAAAGTTTTCATTCTTCTATCCTGGACTTCCAATATATAGAAGAATCTTGGGCGACGAAATATTTGATTTTCGTCGCCTAAGAATTAAAACATCTTGGGCGACGAAATATTTGAGTTTCGTCGCCTAAGGATAAAAAACTTAGGCGACGATATTTATATCTTATTTCGTCGCCCTAGTTTATATTTTGGCCGACGAAATTTATTTTTAGGCGACGATTTTTTTTTTCGTCACCTAAGAGTAAACTTAGGCGACGATTTTTTTTCCTTAGGCGACGGAAAAAAAAATCGTCGCCTAAGTGCCCTATTAGGCGACGAAAAAAAAATCGTCGCCCGGTTTTTTTTTTTTCGTCGCCCAAGAACCATTTTTTGGTAGTGGTGACTCTATAACTTTTTTTTTTCTTTCACTTCTACGATCTCAAGAGTTAATAAAGAAACGTCTCCATAATATCTGTTATGCACACATAAAGGAGCCAGATAATTGCAAGTATAAATCCTTAAAGCTACCTCATCAAACTTGCTCCATTCAGGTTTTAAGGAAGTGATTAGGTTATTTCATCTATTAAGACATCAAACTAGGTTATTTGTTCTGTCATTCTTCTCTTAGACCGTCTGAATTTGTGTATATTTGTACTAGTTGATTGTGAAAATGGCGATCATGATCACATAAAACATCCTAACTCACTTGTTGGCTAAGTATCTAATGTAAGAAGTTCAATCATATGCACGTCTCCTTCTTTGTTCGGAAAGTTCATAATTTTTTATTTTACAAATTGATAAGTTCAGATATCGAAAGTTTTGACAGACCCATTATACATATAACAAAACAGAATGTTGAAATCTTAGTCTTGGACACATGTTATTTGATCATAATTTTCTTCTAAACTTTTATCTACTCTTCCTTAGTTTTAGTCTATGTAACATTTGCTTGCATCACTCGTGTGTCACCGATCATGACTACCAGGGAAAATGGCAAAGTCTGTGTGAAAATGGTCAACAAAATATTTTCATATTCTTTTTCTTCCGCCAATGCATGCACGCATGCATGTATGCAACTGTTAGTTCACATCATCTAGTATAATGTCGGCTTTAATTACAACCTAAATATCTCATTTTGAGGCGTGAGGATATCTATTAGCTGAAAAATAAGCAAGGCCTTCTCCAACCAGAGTAGGGTTAATTCTTATATTTTAGTCTTAATATGGTCTCCAACAATAAATAACAAGACGGCCAAAGGGCCAAAAAGAGCCAGATGGTCATGAAAATAGCCAAACTTAACCCAAAGAATGGTAATGGTGACATTTAATTGGTTATGGACATGCTTCACATTTTTCCTAACGCAAAAATTTTCCCCGCAATGATTTAATTAGTTCTAAGCCAAAAATGTTATCAACTAAACCAAATAAATAAGATAAAATATATTTTTTTCTCTCAAATATTTATCTTGGTCCAAATATAAATAATGTTATAATAAAATAAAATTATAAGTTTGAAAATATAATGTGAAATCATAAAATATTTGATTGAGTTAAAATTTAACCTTCTGGAGATTGTTTAGTAGTCTATAAATAAATAAATATTTTTTAGGGCTAAATTATAACTCTGACCCCAATATAGCCCTCTCTTACCGGAGATGGGCTAATAGATGTTATGTTTATCTAAATTATAGCTTGATTAATTCTTATGAGTTCGAAATTTTCACGCAACAATTCCTACTAAACATGTTATCAAAATCTTGTTTGAACACGAAGATGTTGCAACCTTCAAACCATCGCTTCTCCAATGTCTGTTCATCTACGAATCATACTACATGGAAAACTTCAAGCGTTTAGGGACAGTATAATTGCTTAAGATCGAACACATGTTTGATTTTCTCTCTAGGACTAGAAGATCTTTGGTGTTCTGACAATGACGGCAAGTTTGACTGGATTATATTTCCGTTCAGCAAAATGGTGCATGGATGTACAAATTATTGTGTAAACATCTTACTGTTCAAAACTAATCAGTATGAGCTGCCATAGTACTCAAAATAGAAATAAAGTATTAGAACTTAGAAGTATCTCAATTTGTTTCCCTGTCAATTTCTGATACAGCAATCATTGTCTCCATTATTGTACTATCGAGTTATATATTTAAGAAAATCTAATAAAATTGAGTTAGGCAGACATTGTGGAATATAATGGAGCTCACAAAAAAAAAAAAAAAAAAAAAAAAAAGTAGCAGTATATATATAGTCTATCTGCAGGGAGACTCTTAGGAGCAACTTTCTTTTAGTCTATGCCTCGCGCTATTTGTTTCATTCCCCTAGTTCCTTCCTGGTTGCTTCCATTTCATTCAAGAACCTCCAGAAACTTGATCTTTGATTTACTCACATGCGTTAATCAACAAACGTCTATATAAAGCTTGTGTGCATAGGAGGATACACACAACAGAATCAGGTCATCAAATCATTTAGTAGCTTTAAGCAAATGGAGCAACTTGGAAACCACGAAAACCGTCAGCAGCGCGCTGAGAGGCGAAAGAGGAGCAAAGCTGAAACACCCATCAGGATCAAGTATATTTCCAGCCCTATGATGGTTCAAGCCAACAATGCTTCAGAGTTCAGAGCAATTGTTCAGGAACTCACTGGCCAAAATTCTGATGCTACAATTCCAGATCATGGGACAGACTATTGTGAACAAGCAAGCTGGGTTTCTAGCCATAGAGCTTCACAACCAGCAGATATGAAAACCCAAAACGGCGATGAGCTGATGAAATTTTCAGATGACCATGTAGTAGCTTTTGGTCAGTTTGATGAAATTAAGTTCTGGAGGGAAGTTTCAGAGAGCTTCTGCGTTTCTGAATCTCCATATGGTTATGCATGATTTAAACTTTAAAGATTTTGTTTTCACTTTGACAGTATATATGATCTTTTAATCGGTTTATTATTACTGCCTTCAAAGGCATTTAGCTGTGAGTTGTATGAGTGTTTGTATTGCACAGACTTATCTTCAGCATAAAAGTAAAAGCAGATAAAGAAATAAAGATTAAATTCAGTTTACCTTTCATACTTTAAGACTTAAAATTAGTCTGATTCCTTGTCTTTTTTTTTTAATCAGACTTGTTCATAATCTTCAAAAATGGCATGTCACAGGTTTAAATTTCATTCCAATTGTAATGTTATTGGGTGAGTTGAAGCCAACATAAATACCCACATTCCTGCATTTTTTATTTTAAGAAGGGCAAAATTAACATTTTAAATCTTCATTGAAAAAAAAAACTAACATTTTAAATCTAATCAATTTTTTTTTCAAACTTTTACTTTATCTATTTCTCTCATCTTAGCTAACACGAACACCCTTCCAACTATCTCTCTCTCTATATATCTATATCTATCTATATATCTTTCCTTATTCCACAAACCCAAACCCACCCCTTCTCTCCCTCTATGGTCGATATCGGAATCTCCCAATCTAGCAACATCTCTCGCTCTCAGGCCCTGAAATTTCCATTATGAAAAACCCCCTAAACGAAGAACCGTACCCTAAAATAGAAGAACTCCTGAAATCCCCGTCACCGAATTCTCCCATCACCAAGAAGCCCCAAATGAGAAACCCTAACTCACCTCTCTCTCTCTCTCTCTCCAAAGAAAACCTAGACAACAACGCGACAACGACCTTTTGAGGATTTGAGAAGATCTGCGACATCAACAGTGGAGTTGACCGAGGCCACCTCTTCTCATTTGCCGTCCAAACCCTTTCGAGAAGATCCTCTGCACCATACCTGAAAACTTGAGAACTCAATCTTTTGGTAGGATTCCAGCATATATGAGATCAAAGCACGTCTTGTTATTCCCAACGTCGTTGCTCGATTATGGAAATCAAATCCCTTTCTCAAGGCTTGAAGATAAGAAATTAGCTTTTGGGATAGGGAACGTTAGGATTGGAGAATAGTTTGTGGTGGAGGGAAGAAGAAGAAGACGCTGGAAGGTGACGAGTTAGGCCCTCTAACAGGGGGTTGACTGCCAAGAGTAAGAAACAAAAAAAAAACTGAAATAAAAAAGTATCACAAAGGGTAGTTAAGACATATCGTCTGGAATGTGGGTTTTTAACTTTTTATGTTAGCTCTAACTCAACCAATGACATCATAATTGGTGACCAGTGTGATGTCATTTTTAAAGATTATGGATGAGTCTGATTTAAAAAAAAGAAGATAAAAGATTAAACTGATTTTAAGCCTAAATTATGAGGAGAAGGGTAAACTTAATTTAATCTAAGAATTAAACCAACAAATTTACATGATATACTACCATGACCGCATTGTCTCACTTAAAAAGCACAAAGTGCAAGGTTTGAGGATAAACTCTCACCATTGTTCACACATAACATAAACACAGATCCCTTAAGCAGAAAGTGTCATCTGTTGTGCACCTAAGCTCATCTTCCTCAGCTACTTCCCTAAGTTCATACGCTAGCAGACCATTATGTCCATGATCCTTACTTCTTAATCATCAGCGGATTTCAAGTAAAGAGTCTCACCCCCATCTCCACCATGGCCTCCAGAGCTCCCACCCCGACCATCAGAAGAACCAAGATCGTGCTTACTTCCACTTCCCATCCTCCTATGCATGCCTTCTCCGCGTCCAAAATCAGAAAATCCTCCGGCCCCAAGTTGTCCACTGCCTCCTGCATTGTTTGCCTCATTTTGGAGCATGTGAAGTCCCCCACTTCCTCCAGAGCTCATGGCAAGTTGACTATGCAGGGCTTGCTGTTGCATAGCTGAAAATGGCTGCTGGTTGTACATCATGGAATTGCGTGCAGCCATGAGAGATTGAGGTGACATCTGTTGTGCTGCTTGTTGCTGCATGTAACTTGCTCCTGGTTGCATCATGCCACCGGAAGGGTACTACAAAGAATTCACAGAACAGAGTCAGGGAGTCTATGTGACTTGTAAAAACAGCTGTACGCAGTAGAACCTTAAATCTCTGTGCCTTATCGATTAGCATTTCGGCCACCAGGTCATAATGTTTTTATTTTTCTCATGATTATCCCAGCATAAATTCAAGTGAGGGAAGAACTTTATTAAACATTCAAGAAAGGAAACATCAGAGAATCATAAACTTTGACAGAGTGTTTGTTGAAAGTGTGCTGCCATTAATTAATTGTGAGTGGCAAAAACTTCGTCAGGGAAATATCCAAAAATAAACAAAAATCAAAACTTTGTTAGGAACAAAAGAATTTAGAAACTATAGCCTAGCATTATCACTTGTACTTCAGAACATAAAGGGTACAAGTGAAAGTGATTTCAAAAAGCCGCAGATGCAGAGGTACCAACATTAAAACATACAAAAAGACAACTCAAATATAAAGGAATTGGCTTCCTACTGCAGAGAATACCAAAACTGCAGTAGACAATGGATATGGAAAGCCTGGACTATACCCGACCTAATTCATTCCATGTCAGAAACGTCTACAAAAGTTACAATAGTGAAATGCAGTGTGTACCTGAGGATGCATAGTGGGAGGTTGGGGTTGGGAATCAGCAATGGCAGCAAGGTACATCAGATTTCGCTGTAGCCTTGCTTGGTTCCTGTAACAATAACACAAGGAAATCACTAACATTTCTGTAAACTTTTAAACACATTTAGTTTTATGTCTAGCCACTGAACTTCAAATAGACAACTCTGCCTTCAGCAGGACATTGCCACATGTTTATGAGCACTACTAGGCTGCACCCAGATATATGCCTGGCCTTAACTAGTACAAGTATTTTCTTACCTCTAAGCCTAATAGAGCTAACTTACAAAACAAGAATTCTGATTTTACTAGAAACTAAAATGTTCAACCCCACAAAACTGTTATCCAATAACGTAGGCTTTAGGGGGTTTAACTTACTGCACGGTGCTAATAGATTGCAAATTAGGAGAATAGAAGAAATAAATGCTCACTCTGCACATTCACTCAATTTCCCTGAATTCTGGCTCTCAACAATCTTCAGAATCAATGACTTGTTCTCGTCCAAATACTGCAGTGATACATAGTGAACTTAGGAACAATTATAGTGTACATTTAAATAATAAATAAGAGAGGTATATAAGAAAAATAATACATTCCTTAATAATATATAAAAAAAACATAAGTTGATCTAGACACATCTTTAGCACAACGTACTGTAAACCAACTCATACAAAACAGGTTTTCACAGGAACATACAAATTTTACAAAGATGATTTCACACTTGAAAACCAAATCACCAATACGCATCAACTCAGAATTATTGTAGGGTAACTGTACTCGAGAAAACACTGGAGAATGATGAATTTGAAACAATGGGGACCAATAGAATCAAAATGTTTGCTAATAGCGACAATGGTGCTGCTCAACTAATCAGGAAGACGACAACGAGTCAACAACTATCTTATAATGGTGAGGCACAGTTATGGCAGTTCATATAAGGAAGGCAGTTCATATAAGGAATTCAGACATGCGTTGTTACCAGTTTGAGAAAATATTATTTTCATTCCTCGAGAGGGAAAAAAAAAGCTCATCCATTTAAGGAATGTCAGTAAATCATTTTCCCTTGAGCATGAACTTGAGCCAAAGATCTGTATTAATAGTACATTGGCGATACAATAACTACAAACAAGATTATTGACATGTGATTAACGACCTTTAACACACGACTACCCAAATTATAAATGTAGGCCCCAGAAGATCAACATTTGTGTAGAGTAACTGTAGCGACAAAACACTGGAAAATGATGAACTTGAAAGACTGGGGACCAATGGAATTAAAAGATACTGTTTGCTAATAGCGACAACGGTGCTGCTCAACTTATACGAAAGACGACAACAAATCGACAACTATCTGACAATATAAGGTATTAGGACATGTGTTATTACCAGTTTAAGGAATGTGAGTAAATCACTTTGCCTTAAGCATGAGACAGAGCCAAAGATCTGTATAATTAGTAATGTGGCGATACAAAAACTACAAACAAGATTTTTGACATGTGATTAACGACCTTTAACACACGACACAGCCCAAATTACAAATGCAGCTCCGATTAAGATCAAAAAATTTGTGTTCATTAATTCCTATTAGTTGGTAAAACATCTTGCACAATTGACAAAAAAAAAACTGTACACGCTTCTGAACTGAAACCAAATATGGAAAAGAGTCTTTGGGTGAATGATTCACAAAGTCAAAAAGAACAATGACAAAGCAGAAGCTTCATTCCAAGATGAGGATGTGTTTAATATTAACCAGTTGGATATGATGATTTGGCTCTAACTCATAGAGAAGAACTTGCCCAAAAGCTACTTTAAGCATACTTTTTAAAATCTCTAAAGCAGTTCACAGTTTACATTACAGTTCTAGAAGTATTTTAGGAGTCCTTGTACATCCTACTAATTGCTCCCTCTTATTCTTTTACCTCAATTTCAATGCCCTTCTGAAAATAATTTGGTCTTTCATATAAACATTTCCAATAGAACTTTAGACCAAAACATCAGCCGGATACACAAAACACAAAACCCTAAATTAATAATAATCACATACACACAAAACACAGATCACACAGTCTACTGATTTCTCACCCAAATTATGAAACAAACAGAATCTTCAACTTGTTCCTACTAAATTACTGAAATCAAACGGAGGGACTCAACAGATCCACAACATAAAATGCAATTTTCAACAATGAAGCTAATTACTTTGTGGTCCATAGGGATGCCATCAAGGTTTTTCAGGGCAATCATACTTCAGTAAAGTAAAAATATTACTACACTAGTAACAACTTGTCAAATTCCACCAAAAAATAGGTCCCAACTAGTCGATTCCTATTTAAAAAAAAAAATCAAAACACCAGTCTTTATGCTAGACTCAGCCGCAAAGGCCACCATATCTCATAAAATATTAAAAAATCAAAGCTAAGAGCAAAAGGGGAAAATCATCCCAAATTGAATGATAGAGTTCTGTGACCACTCAACTAGTCGATTCCTATTTAAAAAAAAAAAATCAAAACACCAGTCTTTATGCTAGATTCAGCCGCAAAGGCCACCATATCTCATATAATATTAAAAAATCAAAGCTAAGAGCAAAAGGGGAAAATCATCCCAAATTGAATGATAGAGTTCTGTGACCACTCAATATCCACCAGAAAGAAATTTTATAACACCACCAAAACCAAAAGCAACAGACAAGTACATCACAACAGATACACTGATTCATGAAAACCATTGAAACTTCATTCAAATAGCACTTTAGAACTTCCTCTTGGCCTCAAAAACTGAACTTTAAACTTGACTGAGAATCAATAAACTGAAGATACCCAGCTAAATAAACACAAATATAGTAGAACATAGTATGCCGAAGCTAAACAAACAGAACACATGCAAAAGCCAAACACCAAAACCCCATTAACATGATCAAGCAAAGATTATTACAGAGTATGTGTAGCCAAAGAATATAATAAAGAAGCATTGATACACGTATATATACACACAACCAAAGATCAAAGCTTTAGAGAAAAGAGATAAACTTTGTGCATATAAACAATGAACACAGAGAAAAGTGCCCAGAAAAACGAGGCAGAGAGGAAGAAGAAGGAGAAGAAGAAGAAGAAGAAGAAGAAGAAGAAGAAGAAGAAGAAGAAGAAGAAGAAGAGGACCTGTTGAATGTGATCAGTAGTGACACTGTTGGGATAGTAGCCTGCCATCATGGGCTGCATCTGCATCAGGTGCTGCTGCATCTCTCTTTTATATCACTAGTTACACACACAAAGACACTTGTATCTTTTCTCACTCAAAAAACACACACTTTTCTCACTCCTAAAAGTCCCCAGCAGGTTGATCTCACAGAGAGTTGAGAGACCACACTCCCTAATGCCCTGCCCTTCCTTGCCTTTTTCTTGCTCTCTGTTTTCACTCTCTCTCTTTCCCTTCCAACACACAATGACACTCCCACCGCTCAGACAGAGATAAAGGGACACTGAGATAGAGAGAGTTGAGTTGGGTATATATGAAAAACAGAGCCCTTTTTGGGGTTTTGCTTGGTTTTTTGGCTTTGTGGGTTTTTGGTTTTCTCTCTCTCAGAACGTGACCTGCACCTATAATTTATTCAAAGACCCACAAATCCACAAATAAAAATCTACCCAGAAGATCAATTCAATTCAAATTCTATAATCAACACTCTTACTATATTATTCTATTAAGCACAAAACAATGACAATTGAATTGAATCCATAGGGGGTGATAGGTCACTCACGAAAACAATGACAATTGAATTGAATCCATAGGGGGTGATAGGTCACTCACATCGTTCGTGACAATGTCTGTTGGGTAAGTTTGGACTGACTCTAGTGCCTCTCTTGGGTCCAAACTCTTCGAGTCTCTCTTATTGATGGTGATGACGTCTAGGCTCTGTCAAGAGATTCCATGAAAGCTCCTCTACAACAAAAGCCAAAGTGCAATGCTTTGGATATTAGTAGCTGCATAATAATTTTTTTGAAGATTATGAACAAGTCTGATTAAAAAAAAAGCTGCATAATAATTTTGGGTCAATCCAGTGTGGTGCCTCACCAAAAATGGGAAAATAGAAAAATTACGGAAAGAGGCAATAAATTTTTTGACAGTGAATTAAGCGTTTTTAATTGGTTTTGGCGTTTTGCCATATCGGAGTGGAGGTTTCCCCAATAAGCTCATTCATCTGTGATAAAAGTACCAAGTACTGAACAGCTTATTTTAGGTGATTTGATGGAACAAAACACACCAAATTAGGGATTTCTAAGCTAAGGCTTTGTGTTCTTTGACTGGAAAATTGTTGTGTTTTTGGTACAATTTACACAATCATAAATAGGGTGATCAATGGTAAAACTTACCCTTTTCAACAAACAGGTTATCCAGAAACTTGATATACATTATATAGTGAGTAACTTTAACATACTTTCTAGGAAGAAAAGACCAAACAGTGTCCCACCTTTTTAAGAAGCATAATTTTAGTATCCCATCTTTTAAAAACTTCAAAACGGTATCTCACGTTTTAAACCCGACACAAGATCAGTATCTGCGGTCGTCATCTCCGTTACGGTGACAGATTAAATTCAAATAATGAAGGATAATTTCGTCTAATCACATCATAACCCTTAAGCCACAGCTCAAAATGTGACAGAATCATTGGCTCATGATGTTCAGTCTAGCTTTTGTGGAACATGCAGACTGCTTTTGTGAAATATGCATTGAAATGCTGTAGACTATGCATATTTAACTAGCTTTTGTAGAATATGCTTGTTTAACTATCTTTTGTAAATTAAACTTTGTTGGATGTGTCTATTTTCATGGCTTTTCAGACATTTGAAATGCAAAATTATGTGTTTGAAAGTTTTATATATTCATTTGTTGTTACGGAATTGTTCAATTTAGAACAAGATAAAGGATGAACATGACGTCTAATTCACAAAGTTAGATGTGTTAAGTTATATATATATCAGGTACCAAAATTGTATAATTTTCTTAAAAGTTGTTCCAAAATTAGCTATCAAGTTGTATTTTAGTTTTAATTTTTTTTTACTTTGGAGGTAAATATGTTCTCTTAGCGGGAATATGTAGTTTTGGAGGCAAATATTTGATCTGGCGCCAAACTATTATATGGAATTGGCGGGAGGGACTGAACAGACGAAAATACCCTTCAAAATATGATAGCTTGGAAGCTCCGTCACGGAGATAATGACCTCAAATACTGATCTTGTGTCGGGTTTAAAACGTGAGATACCGTTTTGAAGTTTTTAAAAGGTGGGATACTAAAGTTATGCTTCTTAAAAAGGTGGGACACTGTTTGGTCTTTTTTTCCTACTTTCTATTTTAGCTTTTAGTTATTTTATAGAGCGTGTTTAATATTTTTTTTATATTTTTGGAGCTCAAACAGATTAGCTAAAGTTTAACTATTATGACTTTTAGCTATCTCGTTAGCTAAATATAGAGAGCGAGATGACTCAGATGAGGCTATCTTAATACACTCATTGTAAGATATTTTACGTGATATATAAATATATTTAAACTATTTAATCTTTATTTACATAATAATGTTGATATAATGCTAGCTAAAATATAGAGCATTAATGCAGCCACATTTCTAAAGTGACTAGCCAAAATGACATTTTAACTGATTTAACTAAAATTTAACTTAAAAATTGTTAACATTGTTAAAAATGCTCTAAATGCTCTAAATCGTAATGTAATATCAAGTTAATATCGTCCTATAACTTTAGTAAATGTCGGTTCAATAGTGTCAGATCAAGCAAACGCTCATTTTGACACAATGCTTGCTACCAAATACCAACTAGCAAACTTGATTGAGAGACAGAGAGCGGAGAATGTACAAGCTTAGACAGGAGAAGCCCTCTAACATTTCACCACCAAATTCAATGGGAACAAGTGCTTGAATCATTGACCAAAGAAAGCTGCACATTCATTTTGGGCTAAGAGATTGGTAAATGCCACAGCAGTTTCACTATCAACTACTGGCACAATAATTGATGAGTGTGGATGATTGTTGAATCACTTGGCCAGTAGTTACTTGAGTATAGACATTCAATGCTTTCTTATCAGTTAGTACATAATTTTGAATATCTGGAAAAATTGAAAAAAACAAATAACTCTATGAGAATTGGGGATGTATGATTGATGATTCAGTCATTGTATCCTTGAAATTAGGGACTGACTTAGCTAGCTAGGGGTCCTGGGGACCCAAGAGTTCACATGCCCCTGTACTAGGACATTGGTGTCTTCCACTCCATTTCCAACTGTCCTCAGAGTTCAAGGTCCCCCTCAATACATTTTAGCAAGGTTAAAAGCAGGACCTCCAATTGGCATCTCAAAAACCTCAGCTGCAACTTCCTTTTGTGTTTGTGGGACACAAACCAAAGCTCCATAAACTTCAATGGAACCAGCAGCTATGGTTTCCTTATAATCAGCAACAGCTTTCACTGTTTGTGGGTTGCAATTCACAAACTTGTGTAGTGACTTGCTGTGCCAGTTTGTTATGGGGTATTTATAACTCACATTTTGAAAAAGGAAAAGAAATGAAGGTGTAAATTATTGGGTGGACAATAATATAGGAATAGTAGTGAAGTCAATTCAGTGAAGTAAAGTATTGAAAGGACGGTTGGGTTGGGTTGGGTTGGTGGTGCTCCCAGCTATCCTAACATGATGGGTGGTTGGGGTGTCTCAATTGATATATTTGTGTACTCTCAAATTCCAAAACTATCTTTTCCTTTGTCTTTTTTCACACCTTTCATTGCTTTTGCCACCTTTGTTAATAGGCCCCGAGGGCCTATATCCCTCAACCCTGCCCTGCCCTGCCCAAGGGCATCTACTTATCTCCACCTGCTTGCTTTCTCCATTACCGATAGGCTCTCATATTATCTTTGTAGCTTAATGTACATCATAAATTCATAATAAAGCTTATATTTTGCTTTAAACATGTCAAATTATCATTTTTTGGCTTCATCATGTTGGAACTAGGAAGGCATTCAAGGGGGTTACAGAGACCACATTGTAACCAATCATTATCATTCAAACTGTAATGTGCACTTGTTGATATTCTCAACTACCTTATATGTATTGTCATTTTCTATAGAGTTATGTCTATCAAAACAGTTTGGAGAAAGTTCTAACAATGCTACTACTAGTGTTGGTGAGTACGGAATATATCTCTCGCAACAATATAAAAAATAAAGTGGTCGACGGATTGTCTCAATAATACTAAAATCTGAAAGTAAAGAACCATGAGAGGAGTTCTTAATCTAACGACAATGAACAAACTGGGATTGCAAGCCAGCAGGTTAACCATGCTCTCTTCAATCCTGCAGTTCCATCAACATGGGGACTACAAATAATTTAGATCTGAAAGATGCATGATGAGTGAAGACCATTGCCCTCTGAAACTTAGAGCTGAGGAGGACTAGCACAGCAAAGTATTTAAGTACATACATAAAAATACAAACAAATACACTCCGAAATTATAAACATATACTTTGACTTCGTAATTTTATTTTCTCAGGCAGTCCACTTGCTTTTCTGGTGAAAATAAAACTGAAGGCATCTGTCAGATTACCAAAAGTATGTCTCCTGGGTTCTTCCACGTGACTGTTCCAAAATCATATATATTTTTCTTTGTTCTTGGGATACTACATGTATGTATATACGTATGTATATATATATATGTATATGTATATATATATTGCTCGACTTGATCAACAATGACGTGACAGAATTACAACAAAGATCATAATATAATTTAACTAAGCAGGAAATTCTGGGTCTGACTCGAACCCCATGAGAATCAGGATTAATAAACCTGATTAGGGTGTCTGGATTTAAGGATTAAAGATTCGTGCACAGTGTTTTTTTTAGTTTTTAGAGACGGGATTTGTGTAAGAGAGACAGGTTTACAGGTACGTACTGTAGGAGTACAGGTTTGAAAGCCAGAAAGAATAGAAATTAAACATCATCGGTTTGAGGGTAGAGAGATATCAGTAAAATTATCTGGCAAATCTGGCAAAGTTATTGTTTTATTTTTAGAATATCATGCACAGAGAGAGAGAATCAAATTCAAGGCCACCGACTAAAAAACCCGAAACCCTAAGCAGTAGCAGTAGGGTTCTCTTGCATTTGATTCTTCTCTGCATATCTAATGGCAGCCACATTTATCCATTGTTTTCCTCTCCTCTTTTTATCAAAAGAAGCATATTTCAGTTTTTGGGATGATCTGACAGAGCAGGTATCCTAAAGCTGCATGTACAGTAAATATATGCTCAATGGCAAATCCTGTAAAAAAGGGATGCATATATATATATAGATGCCAGCTGCAAAACTAGTTCAACCCTAAAGCCATATTCATCCGTACATATGAGCAGCTGAAAATAATTTACAGCCAAATCGCCTGAAAAATCATCCAAATTTCAAAACTAAAGTTTTACATTGTTCCAGTAGTGAAGAAAATCGAGTAACTTTTGGTAATTCACATTATAAGAAGACATTCATTATTGTTTTAAGTTTATGTTTAGTCTTTGAAGTTTTATTGTTTTAAATTTATATTTAGTCTTTAAAATTTTAGTAATGTCGTAAGTAAATTTATTTTTCTCATGAAATTAGCGCAAAAACATTTTTTGAAAGTAACTAGTGCAAAAACATTAAGAAACCAATTACTCTCGAAATGTAGAAAATCATGCAAATGATGATGATCTCATCTCAAAGTATAGATATTGGTCGACCCTCTATTATTTTATCACCACACACAATACACAGAGACACATTCATTGATCTCAATCATATATATGCTTTGCAATCTTTTAAAAACCCCGATATATCTAGCTCATGATCTGTGCAGTAGTCACTGTTCTTCTCCCCTCGCTGTCCATAATATCTACTCATGGAGCACCCAGTTACATTTCTCTCACTATCATATACTGGACAAAAACTAAACTAATGAGAAGAAGCATATAAATTATGATATATTGTGGTGGGAGTCCAAGCACATTGAAGAGGGTGCCAAATGAATTATATGGAGGGGTGGTGACTGGGTTTTGGTTTCATCATGCAGTCAAAACGACAGCTAGATAGTAGATAGATAGACATAATGAAGAAGAAGATGATGATGACACAGTTTCACATGTAGAGGTAGCTAAAGAGTCTGTGGGTAATTGTATGCATTCTAGTTTGGCTTGGTCTTCCCTGGCTTGGTTTGAGATGTCACATTTTCCATTTCTACATAACAATCTCATGCATGCCTGGCCCCCTAGCTTCTTCTTCTTCTCCTTCTTCTTGCACCAGCTAGCGCTGCACTACTCAGCAATGCATGTGACTGGCAACAGTTTCCTGACCCACATGTATGTTTGAGCTCTTGCCTTTGTTGTTCCTTTGCAAGTTATAATGTATGGACAAAGAGTCAAGGAGAAAATTGATGAACTAGCAAGCTTGTTCAAATGGTGCACAGTGTGGTCCGGCACACTTCCTCTTTCGTGCATAGATGTTTTGACCAAGTTTTACTTAAGCTCCTCAATCAGTACGTCACTGTTTGCATTAGGTTTCAGTTTCACACAGTGATCGAGTTAAACCAATGACTTCCCACTTCAAAATTTTCAATAGGGTTTAGGGCTGATCAATCAGTTTTTGACAGTTGTGATCATCTAATCAGCTTTGTGTCAATTTGATTCATGGGTGAAAAGATATATGGTTTAGCCATTGGGTCATAGTCTCTTGATAGTTAAGGTCAAGCTTCCTTGTAATATGGTAGTCATTTATAAACTAATGTAACATGTTTACTTGTTTAGTCCAAACAATGGTACGTTGTTGGTGATTTTAGGAGATCAAGCTAGAGAATGCCTTAAAATACTACAATGCATCTAAAAAGCTTGCGAGAAGTTCACAAAGTAATCTAGTACGCAATCTTATACATTGTTTGTTAAAATACTTGTACCACTTGCTAATGTATAGACAAAAAGTTGTGAAGGGAGTGAGTATGCAGCATATGAGATCTAGAAAAATGAAATAGCATGATATATAAATTGCTTCAAAGCTAGTAAGAGGTTAAAGATAAAACAGTAAGAACAAGAAGAAGTAATTCTGAATTATTATGTACCCGGAGATTCCTAGCCTGTCTCCTGTGCATGTGTTCTATACTACTATGAGAAAAGAATGGCATCTTTAACATGTGTGGAAAACGATGAACGATGAGTCAAGGGTCAGCAAGTTACTGTAGACTCTGTAGTGGAAACTTTTTTACCACAGGCAGAAGCAGAAAGCCAGAATTCCCAGAGAGCAGACGTAGAGAGGCAGAGACGACAGGTTAAAGTACTAGTAGTTACTGAACTGATCGGTTATCTGAGTTAGGACTGGGCAGAGGGCAGGGCCTTAATAAGGTATTCATTTATTTTTACTCACTGCCGTTGTTGGGTTCATTCATTCAGAAATAAAACAGTGACATTAATTGTTTGAATAGAAACTCAAAGAGGGAAATCAACTCTGAAAATGAGGCATCTTTGATCTCATTCATTCAAAGGCATAAATAACTAACCAATTAACACTGTGGAAATGGGCAAAGAGGCACAGAGTTTTTCTGTCATTATCCTTTCTTTTTTTGGGTGCAGAAGAAATGCTTCAATTCCATGGATCAAAGAATAAATGTTTCAATTTCATGGCCTAAAGGGAATGACCCCAAGTCCAAAAGTAATAAAAAGAATGAAACTGCAGCCCAATTCTATATTTCTCTTGTCGAGAGATTTATAATTATATGTTAGGCAGGCGTGTCACGTAGCGGTACATCTGACCAATTATTGTCTCTGAATTAAACATGGACTGGTTGGTTTGGATTATAGTTAAGAAACAAAGAGACATGATTGGCTGGAAGTACCACGTGATATTTATGTTTACCATAATTAAGAACTTCTCTCAAGTAAAAGTACAAATACATCTAGGTGCTAAAACAGACAAATTCCTTTTAATGAGCCCAAATTGAACTGAACTAAATCAAACAACCATGAGCACTTGAACATCTTAGGTAATTGGATCTCAATTTTAAGTTCGAAATAGTCACCCATACCACTAATCGCAGCGAAATTGTGTCTTTAAGACTAAAATACCAAATTCTCTTCCCAATTGGGTTCATTGAAATTGAGTGGTTGTCTCATATTTGAACACTCAAATTCATCTAACATAAAGAGCATCTCCAAAGTGTTTCTATTGTAGGGAAACAAAAATCACAAACTTCGAAAACATTTTGTGCTCTAATTAACTCCAGCCAACAGATTTCCTCTTTTACATGTTACATATCATTATTCCCTAATCCTTCCTTATGTTAAGAGTTTTCGGTAGACTTAGGAATTTTTGTTTTCTCTCACTATCCTATTTTAGAATAAAATAACCAAATTTTAAATAATGAAAATTCAAGTCATAAGAAAGCTATTGAAGTTCTAAGAAATAATTGAATATCTCACGAAAATATCCTCTAAACCATATTTGTCATATTAAGGACCAAAATCTCATAGCGATTCGCGTTGCAAGGAAATCAAAGGTCTCAATTTTTGTGAATGGTTAGTTATGGTAAAAGTAATGAACTAACAATATTGATGTCATCCGCGATGTAGCTTCTCAGGTTCGTAAGGGACTTCTTCATGGTTCACCAATAGTTGAGCACTTCTACAAGTTTCGTGTTATAGTGCTCTTTGGGATCATTGAGATGTTCAGTATACGAGTTCTAGGCTTTGTTTCCGGGCCAATTTATCAAATTTTCATCAAACAGAGTCTATTCTTTAAACGAAAGTATTTCATGATTGCATAGAGTGATAGATTAACCTATGCATGAGTTATAAGAATGCAATGGAGAGACTGGATGAGAGGATGTGAGCATTTAACAAAAGACAAACACAGAAGAGAGAAGATATATGGTAATGGTGTTAAGAAAGTGTATAAACACAAGAAAATCATTCAATCTTGTTAAATTGGCGTCAGAACAAGACATGACGATAATACCTTTCAATGTTTCACGGGAGTTAGTTGACTTAACAACTAAAAGAGTTTCAGGTACTTATGTTAGATCGAGGTATAAATTAATTTGAGATACTAACTGATATTTTTGTAAAGTGAGATACCAAAGTGACTAATAGAACAAATGTGAGATACCGTTTTCATTTTTTTCCCTTCAGAGCTAAACTACTGGTTAACTTCTTTTTTTTTTTTTTTTTAAATTTAATTATTTATTTATTTATTTTATTAGGAGAAAACTACTAGTTATCTTCGATCAACTCTTTCGTCGGTTTCACAACCACATGCATGCGCTTGAGCTTCTACATGGTGCATGAATTGCTCCCAAAGCTAAAGAATAAACAAATATACATAACTTACACTGAAGAACACAATTCCAATCACAATTGAAACTCTTCCTTTATAGCTGAATTCAGCTATATACACACCTATATATCTAGCTGGTTATAATTAACCATCAAAATCCTCAGATGATCTATCATCAAGAACTTAACTTGGTAATTGGTAAGTGGGTTATTGCTAGACTTGCTTTTTACTGTCATCGGAAACAGAAGTTGCTGCCCCGAAACTAACAGCAACGCCGGGAAAGGCCTCGTAAGCGGCCGGTGCATGAGCACCGTCGCCGGCGGTGGCAACGTCCATTTCCATTGTGCAGCGGCCGTTGCCGTGTTTAGGTAAATTCGTGCATGGATTACCTCGGCCGGTCGGAACGTTGCCTTTCAGTGACTGAAAATGAAGCTGAGAGTCATTGTTCTTCAGCCAGTGATCTCCTTCCAATGGCCTCATTGCCAAAGCTTCTCGAAAACCAGACACACATAAAACTGCGAAGACGAAAGCAACTCTATAGCACTGCTTGTTCTGAACAAACCCCATTTGATCGAGCAGGATTGAAATGAACGTAAATGTTTTGTCTTTATAATTGAGAATGATCGGAGATGGCATTAATGGAAGGAGAGGGACGGTGTATATATATAGTTTACAGATCATGCATAATAGTTTATGGATTATTAGGGTTGTTTGGAGTTTAGTTTAGTGTCTGGTTGGTTGACTCAGAGACACGTTTTTGAAGTTTGAATTTAGAGAGGGAGAGTCTAAATCAAAAACGAGGGTTCCTTAGCTTGAATAAGTCCATATGTATATATTATACATGAATCAAACTTCAATCGGTCGAGTGTGTCATGGTGTCAAACTTGGTGGAATTTCATATGTAATATGCTCTTACATAGTTCCATGGGTTTTGAATTCCTCGACACTACAACAATATGGAGCAAAAGCCACGTACACATCTTGTATGGCTTTTAGAGATGTTGTATTTTCCCTTAAGTGTGACAAGTGAGGGCATTAGTGGAGTATGAGGGAAAATGCTACACGTGTGTGAGTTACAACATCCCTAAAAGCCACACAAAATGTGTGGCATTTGCTCCGTATTGTTGTAGTGCGATTAATATTTTTGGGGGTTCAAATTGAACTTTTCCTCATTTTTTTGGACTAAAAGAACTCAGAGAAATGATAGGGATATGCATAAATTGAAATATTGAGTCACTAAACATTGACTGAAGCTCTAGAACAACGTACATTTCACCATTTCAAAGCCTAGAATGGGTCTCAAAACTCAAAAGCGTCTAATTAAGCCTTTAAATTGAAGTATATAATACTATACACAATGCTTCTCTGTCATGCAATAAAGTATAGTTAGACTCTTAAGTCTGATATAAGCGAGGAACTGATCGATGATTAAACTACCAAGAAATTCACAAAGCTAGAGTGTAGGAGTTGATCTAGATTTATTGTCATACCAGATAATCATACAAGTCGAAGAGGGCACGTACGTACCTCCCCATTTTATCATATAACTCGTCAACTATCAAAATCATTCATTCTTTAGGTGTGTGATTGAAATTGTCTGTTATTTAGATTGCGAAACAACTCTAATTTGGCCATCTCTAATAAGAAATGATTTATGCAGAGAAAGTAAAAGAATGAATCATCAGTGAAGTTGCATGGGAGAAAGTACTAAGAAATTCAATATTCCAAACCGTAGTTTACTATAGGTCTTCCTCCATTTTTGAGATACATGCAAGAAAAGTTCAACAATATTGTAGGCATTTACTGGTGAAAGCATAAGCTGCAGAAGCAAAGTTTCAATAAGCAAAGTAGCTCGACGCCTCGACCAACCTAATCTTGGACCCATTGCAGTGATCGATCTTACAAACCCTAAATCTCTATACTTGCCTATTATTCCAGCTCCAAAGTACATATCCCATTTGACAAAGTCAATTAACCGTGGGTTGACTAGCTGGCTTTTAGTTTCGGCTTCAAATGTTCACAGATTTGGCATATCGAAAGTAAACGTCCATAATAACTGTACACAAATGAGTAAAGCAAAACGAGACCAAGTAAAAGTCATTGCCCTCCCAAAACTTCATGCTAGCTCCTTTTGCTCTGTGCATGCTTAATCTGCTGCGCTAGGTTTTCACATACGTTGGTTGTCACATTGGCCTTCCTTCTCTAAAAGAGGTGCCATAATATATATGCCAACGTGAAGCTGCATATTTGACATTGGAGATAGCAGCTTAGACACTCGTATATGCACCGGCCAACAATGTGAGTCGTCGTAGTGGCATGTGTTCGGATTGGTCTCTCTTAAACTATATATTTTGATGAGATGTATAATCATACACAATGGCCGCGGATCCACGGTTCATAAATTGGGTGGGCTTGAATTTTCATTTTTGTTTAATAAAAAAATTTAAGAAAAATTTATAATATAATATACCAATTTTAAACAAAAATATATTATACCCACGTAAATAAAAATTATGAACTTGTCTACACTTCTGTTTAATCAGTTCAATAAAAAGTGAGAATCTCATATGAAAATAAAAAGTACAACAAATTAATGTTTCTTTGCAACCCACGTAGAAAAAAAGACATAATATCTTAAGAAAAAAATTATCACCCAAAGTACAGACCAAAACTACACGGAAGAGAAGACCATTATATATCCAGTTTGAGCTAGCCAAGAAAGAAGGAAAAAAAAACGAAGCCCGTTCTCCAGTTTAAGGCTAATGTTCTAGGGGAGAAAGAAGAAAAAAACCAGTTTGGGTAGAAAGAAGAAAAAGAGGACAACCAGTTTTGGCAGAAAGAAGAAAAAAGAAGACTACTGGATGACCATTGCCTAGTGTGGTCTTGACATTGACAAAAAAGCTAAGCCACTTATGCTACGGCTGATGATATGATATGATATGATATGGTCGCATACGGTAAAAATATTATTTTGAAAATCTCGGCTAGGCTTGAGCCACACCAGCGTTGTATGTAGATCCGCCTTTGAGCATACAATGCAAATGATAAGCAATTTTTTTACCTTCTTATTTGAATGAGTACATATATAACAAGTTTCTCAAGTCACGTTATTAATGTTATTTTGATTGTGCTTATATCTAGCTACCCAAGGAGCATAACATGCCACTATGATAGATAAAATGATACATGCCCTAATGCAATCCGATGAAAGGGGATGATTGGCTTACTCTGGAACTGAAAATGAGATGTTGTAGGAAACCATGAATCCACATATCGACGCACAACAAGAAACTTGTAGGATCAGTAATAGAAGATCGGTAAACAAGTATAATGGTCACATGTTGTACGTTATGCAGAGCAATAGTAGCATAATGCTAAGTAATAGTCTTATAAAGTGCTTATTAGTGTGCCAACCAAATGTATGAGAGTCATTGAAATATGCGGCAACCAAAAATAGCTTAAACCATAAATTTGAACACAATGAGAGTCACTAAAATGGCTATGGTGAAGCGTTTTGACTTTCAATTAGAGTTTGTTTTTTTCTTGCCGCTACCAGGGAGTAACTCGCTAAACAAGCTTAATAGAATAATAGAGATACTTAAACATAACTTAAATTCATTTACACAATGTAACAAGTTTTTAGAGGAAGGAACTAAATATATATGATGTAACCATAGAAAATCCTGCTTTATAATCTAACGTACAAATCGCCTGCCCGTGTGTTTATAATGAATCAACAACGTACAAGCTGCTGCTAGCTGCAAATCCTTTCATATATCGATTGGCACCTTTAGCCTTTCTTTTTCTTTCTGAAAGAAAACTGTAGACATATAAAATTTAACGATAATAATAATCGTTAAATTATTCAAATGACGTGTGGACCTGACAAATTGCATACGTGGCTCGTGAGTCAGCAAAGTTGAAAAGTCTTCAGAAATGACACGTGACGGCGTGTAAATGGTCGGTCGACAATAAAATATGAAATTTTGACTAAAATCAATTATTGAATGTCGGTTGATAATCAAATATCAATCAAATTAAATTGATTATCAAAAAAAGAAAGTCAGACATTTAATCCAAATCAGTTATACCTTATCGGTCGTGATTAAATTAATCAATTAAGACAGATTGATTTAATTATGTAAAAATTAATAATTAAATCGATTAATCAAAACTGGTTTATTTAATTATTATCGTTAAGAAAATACAATTAATTCGGTGTCTTCATTACATGTCATAAACGGAGGTATGTTGACACTATAAATACCCCCTCTCATATTAAGGAGAGGACTTTCGACAAAAGAGAGAAAAAATTACTCCCGAGAACTTAGAAGTTTTAAAATCCCTCGAAGAACTATCAAACTCCCAAATAGCCAGTTCTTCACCAAATCCCAAACACTCGTCACGTGATCAACTCTCGTGACCCCTTATGTTTCAAGAACAAGTGTTTGTCACTCTTGAGTCAAATCCATATTCGGAGATAGAATCAGAGAAGTTCACAAAGATTTGTAACCGGCATACATATCAATAAAATTATATTATTCTTTGTACACGTGTTGTTCTGTAATTTGTCGCAGATTTTCCGTGTTTACAAAAGTGGCACACCCAGTGGGACCTCTTTGCCTCTCATCTCCTTCTCCGTAAGAAAGTTCATATCCGTTTGAGCAATGGCCTCCAAGAACACCCAAGCCATCTCGACGAAGAAATCCGAACCAACGACCTCGAGGTCAAGCAGCGAATCCTCTGGTCATGTCGTAGCATGACAAGAAATCAACCCACAACATTCGTGGCTATGCCTTCCAAACCTCGCAAACCAATCATCACCTTGGAGAATCTTGGGGAAAGTAAGCATGTCTCTCGAAGTGAAGAGAGGGAAACTCCGAAGAAACCAAGGGAGCGGTCGTCCTCACCTACCTCGGAATCTCGGATGATGAATCAAGCACGGCTTCATACATAGGAGTCCTAATCGTGATGAAAACAACACGTACGACATGCCGTCAGATGATTCATCATAACCTATCCACATGCAAGTCATGGTGACAGGTGCGTCCACCATTGAAGAGCAAATAGCTAATCTGATGGGTGCGATTGAAAAGCTCACCAAAACGTTGGAAGAAAAAGACATGCAAATTGCCGAGCTTTATAGCAGGCTCAAAAATCAAGATGAAGAAAAGAAGGAAAAAGTAGGTGAGAACTCCAAGAACGATGACAAGGACGATGATGGCTCGCTTGGATCTATCTCCTTCCAGCAATTGCAGGACATCATCACCAACTCCATTAGAGCTCAATATGGAGGTCATTCTCGTGATTCTCTCACCTACTCCAAACCCTATACCAAAAGAATCAACAGTCTAAGGATGCCGTTGGGGTACCAGCCGCCAAAGTTCCAGCAATTCAAAGGGAAGGGCAATCCAAAGCAACATGTTGCTCATTTCATTGAAACTTGCAACAACGCTGGGACGGAAGGTGACCACCTTGTCAAACAGTTTGTTCGCTCTTTGAAAGGCAATGTCTTTGAGTGGTACACGGACTTAGAGCCCGAATCTATCGATAGTTGGGACCAAATAGAATGCAAATTCCTAAACCGCTTCTACAGTACATGGTGTATTGTGAGTATGATGAAACTCACCAACACGAAACAATGGAGGGATGAACCAACAGTTGACTTCATCAATAGGTGGCGCTCGCTCAGTCTTGATTGTAAAGATCGCTTGTCAAAAGCGTCTGCAGTTGAAATGTGCATCCAAGGCATGCACTTTGATTTGTTGTACATTCTCCAAGGTATCAAGCCTCGAACCTTTGAAGAATTGGCTACGTGAACACATGATATGGAGTTGAGCGTAGCTAGCCACAAGGGTAAGAAAGAGTTTGTCAGTGACCAACGAAAAGATAAGGCATTCAGCAGCAAGGTTGACAAGGTTGTGAAAAGACCTACAAAGGAGCCGATGAATGTGAATGTTGCTCCAATCAAAATCTCCACACGAGACAAGAAGGAGGTTAAGAAAGCAAAACCAACTCAAACCTACGAGAGGAGGAAACACTCATTGGCTGAGTTGGAGAAAAAGACTTACCCGTTCCCAAATTCAAACATAGCAGGCATGTTGGAGGATTTGCTTAAAAACAAGGTGATAGAACTTCCAGAGTGTAAACGTCCAGAAGAAATGCATCGAGTCAACAACCTGAAGTATTGCAAGTTTCATCTCATCATTAGCCACCTAGTTGAGAAGTGCTTTGTTTTGAAGGATTTGATCATGAAACTCGCCAGACAAGGAAGAATCGAGCTTGATGTTGACAAGGTTGCTGAGGTCAATTGCACTACCATTTCATTTGGGTCGTTTAAGCCAGTTCAAGTACCTTTTACGCCAATGAAAGCGTCATACCATATCTCAAAGGAGACTTGCAATGATAAAAAATTAGAGGAAGTGAAGCCAATCCGGCAAGTGAACCTCACTCCTAAAGCTGTCTCATGCGACGATGATGAACAATGGATACTCGTTACTCGAAGAAAAGCGCGTAAAATTGTGTTGTCAAGTCCACCACCCTCACGGCCAAATCACAAACAACCATATGGGAGTCGTCGATGGCTCAAGAAGAATGAGACAAGGTGTATAAAGGAGATCGCTCCTTGCATACAAAAGTCCCTTAATCAAAACCCGCCAACAAAGTGCATGCCTAAGGCACGAATGAGTATGAGAGCTAGTTCAATGACAACAAGTTATGAAGGTGGTTCCAAAGAGTCTGGGAAGGTTGAAGAAAATGAAGTTTTGAAATAATTGGAAGACTTACCTCTAAAATTTAGCCTCTCTAACCTATTGCAGCAGCCCAAATTGGCAAGACGTGCGTTAGTCCAATTGCTGCTTGATGTGGGCAAGCATTCTTCGAACATCAATGATTGTGCGACATGCGTAGCATGTTGCGATGCCATTCACTTCATGGATGAAGATTTACAATTGGGTTCAAAGCCGCACAATCGACCTCAGAGCAAAAATTAAATCACATGCTTATAGATGGAGGGTCTGCTGTGAACATTATGCCAAAATCGACAATGTCTCAACTCGGCATCAATATCGATGAGTTATCTAAAAGTCATCTCATGATCCAGGGTTTTAACCAAGGAGGGCGAATAGCAATAGGCATGATTTGGCTAGACATGGTTATTGGCGAATTGAAGTCAAACACTTTGTTCCATGTGATCAATGCAAATACTTCATACAACATACTGTTAGGGAGACCATGGGTTCATGAAAATGGTGTCGTACCTTCAACTCTGTATCAATGCTTTAAGTTCTATCGCAGAGGTGTGAAAATAGTGGTAGGTGATACCAAGCCATTCACCGAAGCTGAGTCTTACTTCGTAGATTTCAAGGTCTATTCAGATGAGGAATCGGTAATAGAAGTTCTTCCGGTTGAAATACTCTCAACAGGGAAGGCTACAGAGGTGACAAGGAAAGAAGTTGAAGCAAAGGGCAAGAGAAATGAAGAGTCATATAAGTCTCCATCCGAAACTGTGACATCAGCTACAAAAGATAAGTCCAATCTAGTTGTCCCAGCCCTTCGATATGTGCCAAAGTCCAAGCGCAAGGAAGGAGAGTCTCCGTTTGTGGGAGCAAAGCGGCAAGTATGTCCTCGAAGGTTGGGTGAAGAAGACATAAAATTATTGAAGGAAGTGTCGATATTGCCATTGACGAAATTGAACGACCAAACTCCTACCAAGTAACCATTGAAATGATTTGTCAAACCAGTCCAAGGAAGGGTAGAGCACGGGCCTTTACCCGAGAAAAAAACAAATGAAAGGTTTGACCCCAATGCTTACAAACTGTTGGCAAAAGCTGGATTCAACTTTGGTTCGTCGAGTAAAGAGGATGATCAAGTTGTCAGCAAGAAAGCACATGAGCTCAATGAATCTCAAAAGAAGTTAAGAGAACAGGGAAATACAGGTGATTCGACTAAGGCGGGTCTTGGTTTTGTCTCAAGCAAGCCAATCAAAATCTCAGGCAGAAGAAAAGCGGAGAAAACAAACATACAATATATAAGTGTTTTGGCCACAATCTTCAGCGCGCGGGGCAGAGGTAGATAGCGAATAAAAGAGGGGGATTGTTGCGGGCGTGCCACCTCACGGACGAGGAAAGGGTTTGAGTGTGCGCTTGACTTCTTGATCAGCTAAAAGTCGATGTTTGTATAGCATGGAAGTTTTCGATTCTCATATACATTTTCCTTAAAATTAATAGTCCTCACAATTGGTCATGCTCACGACAATGCAATTTATCAATCCAATTGTATCGTCCAACAGCATTGGTCTGTGTTAAGAACATCATGATCATCATTCTTGTTCAATCTGTTTTTTAAATTCAGGTTTTCACTGATATCATTTGCTCTTGTAATGAGGTAACTGTAACTCCAATGTCTTGGTTTATATCTTAGCCTCGATAATCTTGGCATGCATGACAAGAATGGCAAGAGCGTACAAGATGAACTCGAAAAGAAGTTCACAACAGCTGTATGAATCTCCTAGAGGACATGATGACGATGATCCACCATCATCATAACCTCATACTCTCATAGCAATAGAAAAATCCCAACAAGAAAGAATCTGCAAATACAAACAACTAATTAAGCTTTGTCTGGTGATGTAAGGATCGGAGGAGCAGCCCCATATAATATTGCTGTACTCTTCTCTCTCTCTCTTTGTCCATGAGGATATGAGTACTTGTTCTCCCTTCAAACTTGAAGATCAGTCTGGTGCCTCCAAGTGGCAGCCATTTGTGCCTTCACTAGGATTTTGTCAAGGACTTGACTTGGCCGGAGAGGAAGAGGACAACCTCCTACCAAGACCCTCTTTGTTTAACTATGGCTTAATGCCCTTAATATCCCTCCTGAATGATTAAGAACTCATGGTAATGCATGACTTATTGGTAATTTGCTGAACCTCCAAAAGGGAATAGGATGACTGTTAGAAAATTTTGCTGCAATATAACATAGGAACCAAACAAACAGAAGAGAACAAGACTTGGCATGTAGAAAACTCAGAAAACATACCTTGCAAATATATACTTCCTCGCAACCAAAACAAGGAGATGCAGACGAGCTCTCCACTACAGTTCAGACCCTAGCTACGCTGATTAATACAAACTTGTTTGCAGTTCATTTTCTTCAAGTATAATCCCTTATTTCCTAGCTTCCTCGCTCCCTAGCTTCCTTCGTTAATTCATCAATACCTTCTTCCTCAAGTATTGAACTTCCAATAGTAATGGAGTGTCAGTTCCAGCAGCAGAAACAGATTTCATTTCCAGCGGGGGCTCAAACACATAGAGCTTCAGGAATTCCAATAAGCAGGAAAGGCAATAAGTTCAAGGGAGGTAAAAATGGAAGCAACAACATTAACAAGTTTGTTGGGGTGAGACAAAGACCTTCAGGGAGATGGGTAGCTGAGATCAAAGACACAACACAAAAGATCAGGATGTGGCTTGGAACCTTTGAAACTGCTGAAGAGGCTGCTCGAGCTTACGATGAAGCTGCTTGCCTTCTTCGTGGCAACAACACTCGGACCAACTTCATCACACATGTCTCTTTGGATTCCCCTCTTGCTTCTCGAATCCAAAATCTCCTCAACACCAAGAAGCCAGTACCCAATTGTAAACAACAAATCGAAAGGACTAGTAGTACTACTTCTAGTACTGCCTCTGATCCCCCAACAGCTAAAAGTACCAGCAGCACTAGTACTAGTACTAGTTCCACTAGCAAGAGTTGTGTTTCGAGTGAAGTATCGAATCAAGAGTCGTCAAATCATCAATTTTATGATAATGTATACAAACCAGACTTGAGCAACTGCCATCAGCACCCTTTTGATCAGTTGAGTACTAGTACTAGTTCTTCCTCTTACCAATCCAATCTTTCTTGGGGTGATGGATTCTCATTTGCTCAACAAATGTTTGAGACACCAAAAGATGAAGCTGCTTTGTCGACAGAATTAACTTCAGTTGATGAAGGTGGTGATTCGGATGACTTGTTGGAATTCGAAAGGATGAAAGTCGAAAGACAGATATCAGCTTCATTGTATGCTATGAATGGTGTGCAAGAGTATATGGACACAATTCATGATGCAAATGAACCTCTTTGGGATCTTCAACCATTCTGTGCTTTGTGATCCAACTGTTCCATGAATGCCGTTATCGATATTAATCTTCATTTCTCTTTCTGTATCATTGATTCTGGTCACTGTATTCGTTTCTTTTTTTCCATTCACTTTAAGAAAGAAGGGTTTATGATAGAGACCGTATAACAATAAAAGAACGAGAATTATATGTTTCAGATTGATAAAGATCGAGTATTATTATTATTATTGTAAAACTTATTTTTGCTGATTAAGATCAGAAATATACTTGGAGATGTTACCTAATTGACGTTTCTGAGAGCTTTACTGAACCATCTGTTCCATTGTTTGAAGTTTGAACTATCTTTCGTCCTCTAAGAGAGACTACTGACTAACGAAAGTGTTCAGAATCTGAAAAATCGAAATTGGTTGGAGCTTGGGGAGCAATCATACGAAAATTGTTACCTGAAGAACATGAGAAATGTATACAACTTACAATTAACATAAGTGACAATCATTGTCACACCCTACAAGGATACGTGAGGTTTCACAAGAACATAATCATAGCTTGCTCTTTGTAGCAAATGAAAGAGATGATATGCGAAAACGAAATTTTACAAAAAGAATAATTAGTTGAAATTTACACAGACGGAAGCTGAGCTCAACCAAACAAAATCATTCTCAGATTCAACAAAATGATATTGATCTTCTTATTGCTCCCCAAAGCTGTATACTTTACAGTTTACACTCAATTATCATACCTGTTAATGTAATACAATGCAACCACTCATCCACTCCGCAAACCAAATATGCCAAAGATTAAAATGGAAAAATAAATGAAACTCCCAAAAAGAACGCCAAAATATGTCAAAACCCAGAAGAAAAAAAGGCTGGGAATCGAAGAGAGAAAATGACCAAAACTGCTATACTGTCAAATCCTATCATATTCTTTGTGTCGAGAGAAAATAAAGCTAGTGCTGCTGTACACCTTGGATGCACATTATGCATGCCTCTGACTTGGTATAAAGCCACCCATCTGCCTTCTGGTATGCATCTGACATCGAGCAATTCTCATATCAAGGATGGGAAAAATCTTTATATGATGAAAGAATAAGATGCATATACGCAGGCCTGAGTAGGATGCTGATTAAAGAACATACATTTGTGACGTTTTTACGTTTTCAAGCTGAAGTCTGATCTTTTACTAGTCCCAATCTTCCGTAGTTCCACAAGGTGAGAAGCTATCTCCTGAATGAACTTAAGTCCCTCTTCACCATAGTTGAGAGAAATAACTGCTTGTTCAAGAAATTCTAGGACTGCCTCGAGTGCTTTCAATCTCTTATTCAGATTGGAAGCCAGGACCCCTAGAGATGCTAAATCAGTCGCTTGACAGAGCTGGGGATTCCCTTGTGGTGAACTATGTCCTGACGGTGCAGGCACTTCCAGTTGAATGAACAAATCATATTCTTCTTTATCTTGAGAGCCCCATTCAGAACTCTGCGACTTCCCAGCTTCATCTCCTTCGTTTTCAGAAGAATTTCCTTTAGATGAATCTGTCTGTACCACATTACTAGAGAACAAAGAAAGTGTCTTCTTCAACTTCTCTAAGCATTGCAAGATTTGTTTCTTCTCTACTTCAAAATCCTTCAGTGAGGTCTTCAAACTACCAGTTTTTTCATCACTAAGAAGCATCCCCGCTCCTCCAACTTTACTGTCTGTACAAGGCTTTCCAGCATCCATATTTTTATAACTCTCAGCAACACTGCTAGATACTGAATGATCAACCACAATATCCCTTGCCTGCGTATCAGAAGTTATCTCTCCCATACACTCTAGCATTGATTCATTTGGGTACTTAATCCTGTAAAATTCTAGCTCTGCTTCTAGATCTTGTACTTCCTTCTCCTTCTCAGCAAGAAGGTCATCTATCTTACTCAATGCTTCATTATCATACTCAGCTTGCTCTTCCATCATTCTTACGCACTGGAGTGCTTCCATATGAAGTGCCGCCTTCTCCTCTTGCAGCCTTGTAATCATGGCCATTGCTTGATCTGAAGCAATTGCAGAAGCACTTCTTTCTTCCTCCAACTCCTTATACAAAGAAGCCAAAATTTTCTTGTCATACTCAACCTGTCGTTTTAACCGATCAAGCACACTCTCACCCTCAATTTCACTGACAGTGCTCCAATCCATAGACAACCCAGACTCGTTTCTTTCAAGTGAGATCCTCTGTTGAAGTGCCTGCATCCCAACAGTTTTCGAATCACCACTATTTACAGACACTTTTGGACTCATAATTTCATTTGTTAATTGCTCAATCCCACGATTGGCAGACAATTGTGACAATAGGAGCTTCAAATCTTCAGTAACTCTTGAAGAGTCCTTTCCAATCCATTGTTCCACAAGTACACCAGACAATTGTCTTCCTTTACTACCAACAACGATCTTATAAGCATCACCGAGATCTAAAACATTCACCACTTGCTGATCACTGTTACTTGAAACTGGGTTTGTTTCTAAACCTGCTTCAGATGTTTTAAGTGGCCTGACTCCTCCCTTATGTGATTCCCCAGATTCTGCCATGTATCCTTGATCAATTTCATGAGTTCCTGTAACATCTACTGCAACCAGAGACAACAGTAAAGACTGTCAACATTGGTGCTTTGTGCATATGCTTTTCATACAAAGAATTAAATTAAATGTTCAATAGTAGAGGTCAAAATCTAATGAAACAGGACAATACGAAAACAAGGAAAGAGTTTTCACTCACAGCTTCTCTTTGATGATGGAGAGGCATTCTCAAGAACTGGTTCAGATAATGCATGCAAATCACCATTAGCAACTGCAGATGCTACAGATATACTACCTTGGGACTCCATACGATCTATGTGTTCCCGTGATGCCAAAAATGAAGGCCTGGCCACAGATATTGGATCTGTCAGTACTGGAGTATTAACATGAGGCTCAACAGCTTGAGCAGAGGAATCTTCCTTGGGACCATCCATATCATGAGTCAGAGAACCTGCATGATCATCATCAGAGAAATGCACTTTTGATTCAGTATCAGAAGTAACCTTAAGCTCTGTGTATCCTACATGAGATAAAGCATGAAGCCTACTATCTCTCACATGAGCAGATTTATTACCATAGGACTCCATATTATCTAATTTCATGTCCGATGCCGAAAATATAGTCTTGGACACTAGATCTATTGGAACTTGAGTAACATTAAGAGGTTCAACACCTTTTCCCTTTTCATGAATTGGAGCACTTGCCTCCTCCCCGTCAGAAAAATGTTCTGATTCAGTGTCAGAAGAACCCTTGAGCTCTGTGTACTCAACATGAGATAAAGGATGAACCCCACTATCTCTCAAATGAGTTGCTCTCTCTGACCTAGATGATTTATCTTGTGCCTTCCTCAGTTCTTCATGGTTTTGTCTAATAGCACCAGATAGGGGTTCAAGTTCAGCCTCAGACCCAAACAATTTAGTGTGAATCAACTTATGAGTATACCCCTGAGAACTCTGTGAGTCACTGCAACAAGAGCAAGGAGCTGTGCTGGAAAAGGAAACATATTGACCCCCAAGCATTGGGTCCTCAATTTCATGATCAGCCTTAGAATTAGGAGCTTCACCCAATTTGCCCACCAATAATCTGTATGTATCAGCATTGGATCTATTAATGGTTGCAAAGGAGAATAGACAATTTTCACACATTCCATTAACATCTACAAGCTTGTTGTGAGCACGGCAAAGAACTAAGGATGAAATTTCTGACTTATGACTGCTGCAGATCAAGTCCCGATAATAACCTGGTTTTTCATTGCCAAAGACATGATCAAGTCTGGAGCACATGAGGCACGGTGTTTGCAATCCACAGTAATGAGCAAACTTTGTAATGACATATGAGAATATGGCATCAATAACCAGCATAAAAATCAGTAACCACTCCAGACTAGCTGACACCAATGCCTGAGCCCATGGAACTTTGCGCGGATTAGCAGACATTGTCCCCAAGGCAGCCATGTGCCAGAGGATTTAGTAAATTCAAAAGGAGAAAATATGCTTGAAGGCAACCTGCTGGATCTTTTTGTAAGGCAGAGACGGGAGAGCTTGTCCCGACTTTATTAAACCCTATACACAACTGAACCTGGGACAGGAAACAAAATTCTTGATTGTAAGAATCTAGTAATGCATGTGAAAGTTGTGTATTATCACAATATATAACACTGGAGATAAAAACAAACAACTCAAACAACAAACAGAACTCGACAAAACGAAGATCTTAAACTTCTCCTGAATGAGAACATCTTAAACTTCTCCTGAATGAGAACATCTCAGCCAAAAAACAGAACAGAGAATTAGTTACATTACCAAGTTCATACATAATTAGTCAACATCCACGATCAAAGTTGATCTACACATTGTACCAGAAGCTCAAAAGGCAACACTTCTACAAGAAATGCAACCCCCATTTCTCATAGAACACTAATGCGTTGAACCCCTTAACATTTCTACCAAAACAATATCTGATAAACCCAAGAACACCTTAGGGTCAACGCCATAGAAACTACACACATATAAACCATAAACCCTGACAACGAAGCTAAACAAAAATCCAACAAACCATAGCAAAGAACAAACTAAGAGAAAACCCATTTTCCAAAATTCCAATACATGATCACTAAAGACAAAACCATGAGCCAAAAAAGAAAGAGAGCCCGATTATGATCACAACAAAACAAAAACAAAACAAGAATCCAAATTCCACAACTTTGGATGATCAAATCTCCGCCAAAACACATAATTCAATCCAAACCAGAAACCCAATTCAGCAATTAACATAAACACCTATCAAAGATTATAAATTTGCATTGGAAAAAAAATTTGACAAAAATAGAAACTGACCTGATCATGGAACCCAGAAAAAGGAGTGGGATGAGTGATTTGAGACAATTAATGACAAAAACGAAGACAGATGGAACAATAATTGAGGCTTTGGTAGAGATAAAGATCAAAACAAAACAGCAACAACAACAACGAAAGCTTCACCCAACCGAAAGGTTGAAGCTTTTGCAACATCATAGGCACGTTGTCTTTTCACATTTGATAGGATTTTAGACAAATTCAAAAGATGGAGTTGAAATAAATGTCGGCTGCTGATAAGAGAAAACGACAACGATTTGGAGCAAGTGAGGGCTCTAAATAAAGCGTAATGGAATATAGGTATGGACAGCCAATCCAATACCAGCGAAGATTCCCGGGAAAATTGCTATTGGTTGGTTGGCCCTTCTTCTTCATTGGACCATTTTGTGGCACATGAAAAAGGCCCAATAGGCCCAACTTTTTCCGACCGACGACCCGTTAATTTATGAAAAACAATGAATGAGAATAAAGTATTAACTTGTTTGATTACTTAACTGAGGCCCTAATAGAATGAGAAAACTTTCGTATGTTTCGTTGAGAAGTCATATTTATTTTATATGTGTTAATGAAAACATGAAAATCATGTATTAGAATTTTTTGATCATTCGTCGCATGTGAAATGCTTCAACTATGACTTGCATCACTGTGTCACCACTTTGACAACTTCAAAGTTCAAACCTAGATTGAGGAGCACACCTCGTTATGCCACTTGCAATGGTTGCGTGAACTTTTTCCTTGAATATGAGTGTATAGTGTTCTACTACAAGCTACAAAAACATAAATTTGCATATTTCTCTTCCATTCAAATGTTATCTTAAATGTACTTGCAATGAGAAGAGTCTCATCTAACTCAATTCTTAAAACATTCATATCCAATCAGCTACCATGTGGAACTCTTGAATCATACTACTCACAACCACTTAATACAATAGTTAAAAGAAAATCTAGCTACTTACTCACTTTTCTTATATATTAGATCCGTGCAAATATTAAATCTGAGACTAGCACATAAAACATTGTATCAGGATGACTAATCATCTCTACTCCGATCATAGACAGTATTTCGTCGGACGGTGAGCCGCTCTTAGTATATAAAATAAACAAAAAGGAAAAAGGTATTTCTAACGAAATATCATTATTCCTCTTTTGGTGTATACATCTCTCACTCAAGTCTCAAATCTCAATGGTGTATACATCTCTCACTCAAGTCTCAAATCTCAATACAAAAAGCAAGAGTAGAGGAGGAGGGGGGGGGGGGGGGGGGGGAACCGAAACTAGGCAAACAAAACATGGGGCTAAAAAAGTAAACAACCACGGAAATCCCCAAATTGCATGACCTAAATACCCCTTTTTCTCACAAAGCCCTCAGACCTGATTTCCCTTCTCAACCCTCAAACACACTCCCTCTTCTGCCCTTCTCTAATTCCAATCTCTCTCTCTCCGTCTCTCCTTCTTGCCCTTCACCGATTCTCCCCCCCCCCAATTACCCGCCAAAATCCCCCACCCCCTTTTCAAATTTCTCTGCAACTCCCCCCAATTTAAAGTTTCCGACTTTCGTCTCCGATCCGATCTCCGCCGCTCTGGGTCTTCAATTCCCGGCGTTTTGAGGCTTACCCAGTTCGTCTTTTTCGTGGGTCTGACTGATTTGGGGGTCAATGTGAATCGGGGCTGGAGCTAGGGTTTCGTGAATTTCAGGTACCCAATTGGTTTAGTATCACTGTTTCTGGGTTTTTTGGTTTGTGGGTTTTGTTTGGTTTTTGGAGAATTATTGTGGGTTTGGTTTGGAACTTTGGATCTGTTGCTTTTGATTTGGTTTGGTGGTATGGTTTTGAGTGTTTTACAGGGATTGTGAACTGTTTTGTGTTGAAATCTGCTTATTTTGGGTTGTGGTGTAACTGTGTAGGAGTGAGGTTCGTGTTTTTTGGAATTGTGGGTAGGGCTTTGTTTTGCGTATAGTTTAGGGTTTTGGAGTGCTTGGTTAAGATGTAGTGGCGTGACAGTGAATGTGTTGGTTAAAGTTTTGAAATTTGTTTTCGTGGCGAGTTGTTTCTGTTTAGAGTGAGGATGATGATTTGAACTATGTGCATTTTACTGAATTAGTGTACTGTTTTTGGTAACTTGGGGACTGAAAGCTTACTTGAGATGATGTTGGTGCTAGTGGTAATGTAATGTGAGGGGTGTGTTATGCTTTACTAGAGTCTGGAATGTGAATTGATGGAATTGGAACTTTCATGGACATGGTGGTTGCTTTGGATTGTTAACTTTGATCGGTTGCTTTGGAGTTTTAGCTTTTATCTGTAATAATCTGAGTTGATGAATCACTTTTTGTTGAACATTGTTGTGGATGTGATGAAAGCGGCTGAAAGTGGAACACAGTTTGTGATTCCTAGCTTTGTTTATGTATTTCTGGTATTACTATAATGGTTCGTGTAGTATTAGATTTTCTCTGCTCTTCCTCCTCCGCCTGTTGGTATCCTTGTTCTTTACAATCACATTGTGTCTGGTCAGTTAGGTTTTCCTTTGGAAACTGGTTTGTTTGATAAGGGGCATAAAGGATTGAGTGTTATGGAGTGAAATATGGGGTAGCTGTTCCACCAACATTGAGAAGTCAACTATTGTCTACTTTTATCAGTGTTCGTTTTATTGGACCACTGTGTTATTTATGATCATATATCATATGGAGACGTGTGTGTGTGTGTGTGTTTTAGTGTTGATTGAGGCATTGGTTCTTATACTGACTGTAGTTATTTTGTGCTGTAGGCATGCTTTAATACAGTTCAGAAGACGGTGTTTCCAAATATAAACGGATAGTTTCTTTGAATGGTGTTATCTTCTTTGTTGATTGATTCCATCAATGGCCAACCATGATTTGATAGTTGGACGAAATCACAATACAGCACTTAGGCAGAATCAGCAGATACTGGGCCACAACCATAACCTTGGCACTCATGACCATCATCTGGGCTCAGCACAGGCTCATGAGCATCACTTGGATATGGGAGATAACAGGGATGACCTGGGTTTAGACCATCCTCATGACCATGAATTGGGTTTAGAACAGGACCAAGACCACGAAGGAGATGATGGTCACAGCTACAGACATGAAAATGAGTTAGGTATAGACCGGAAACCTGATCTGGATGACCATGGATTGTCTATTCCTCCTCAGAACCATGAGTTGGTTTTAGTTGAGAATAATGAGCTGGCTGTCTCAGACGATCAAGAACTTGAAGGAAGTATGGAACTGGCCATGGATCAACATCATGAAATGGGCATAGAATCTATGCATGATATGAGTATCCAGGACTCCCAGCTGGCACTTAGCCCCAATCCCGTACTTCAGGCTCGTATGGCTGTTGCAAATCCTCATTATGAGTTGGCAGTGGGGCAAGAATTTCCTGATGTCAAGAGCTGCCGGAGAGCTTTGAGGGACACAGCTATTGCCCTGCACTTTGAAATGCAGACTATTAAATCTGACAAGACTCGCTTCACTGCCAAGTGTGCCAGTGAGGGATGCCCATGGCGTATACATGCTGCAAAGCTCCCAGGAGTTCCAACTTTCACAATCAGGACCATCCATGAGACTCATACATGTGGAGGAATTTATCATCTTGGTCATCAGCAAGCCTCTGTTCAGTGGGTTGCAAATTCTGTGGAGCAACGACTTAGAGAGAACCCTAATTACAAGCCAAAGGAGATACTGGAGGAGATTCACCGAGTTCATGGTATCACCTTATCATACAAGCAAGCTTGGCGAGGCAAGGAGCGCATCATGGCAGCAATGCGTGGATCATTTGAAGAAGGGTATCGCTTGCTTCCAGAATATTGTGAACAGGTCAAACGAACTAACCCAGGGAGTATTGCATCTGTTTATGGAAACCCAAGTGATAACTGCTTCCAGCGCCTCTTCATATCATTTCAGGCATCAATTTATGGTTTCCTAAATGCTTGTCGGCCCCTCCTCGGGCTTGATAGGACACATTTGAAAAGTAAGTATCTGGGTACTTTGCTTCTTGCTACCGGTTTTGATGGTGACGGTTCTCTATTTCCTGTGGCATTTGGGGTTGTGGATGAGGAGAGTGATGAGAATTGGATGTGGTTTCTTTCTGAGCTTCATAATCTGCTCGAGCTTAATTCAGAGAACATGCCTAGGCTTACCATTTTGTCAGACAGGCAGAAAGGCATTGTAGACGGAGTTGAAGTAAATTTTCCTACTGCTTTTCATGGATTTTGCATGCGTCACCTGAGTGATAGCTTTCGTAAGGAGTTTAATAACACAATGCTCGTTAATCTTCTATGGGAAGCTGCTCATGCTCTCACTGTAATTGAATATGAAGCAAAAGTTTTAGAGATAGAAGAGATATCTCAAGATGCTGCATATTGGATCAGACGAATTCCACCTCGCTTATGGGCTACTGCTTACTTTGAGGGAACACGGTTTGGGCATTTGACAGCTAACATAGTTGAATCCTTAAATACTTGGATATTGGAGGCCTCTGGGCTTCCAATTGTTCAGATGATGGAATGCATCAGAAGGCAGCTAATGACTTGGTTCAATGAACGTCGAGAGACCAGTATGCAGTGGACATCTATTCTTGTTCCTTCCGCAGAGAGGCGTGTTGCGGAGGCTCTTGAGCGGGGGCGAACCTATCAGGTTCTTCGTGCTAATGAAGCTGAATTTGAAGTCATTTCTCATGAAGGGACACTGATTGTGGACATTCGAAATCGTTGCTGCCTTTGTCGTGGCTGGCAGCTTTATGGTTTGCCATGCGCCCATGCTGTTGCAGCACTTCTATCTTGCCGGCAGCAAGTCCATCGGTTTACTGAGAGCTGCTTCACTGTTGCAACCTATCGGAAGACATACTCACAAACAATACATCCAATTCCAGATAAATCCCTATGGGCTGAGACGTTAAGGGTAGAGGGAGAAGATCCCAATGCAAGCAGTGCTCTTTCTGAGGTTCTAATCAATCCTCCCAAGTCACTCCGGCCACCAGGTCGACCAAGAAAGAAGCGTGTTCGAGCAGAGGACCGTGGCCGAGTGAAGCGAGTAGTGCATTGTAGTCGCTGCAATCAAACAGGCCACTTCAGAACCACATGTGCAGCCCCTATATAGATGGTTTGCTAAGCAATCTGGGTATGTCCCTTTTGTGCAAAAGTAAATTTCTTAGTAATATTTGTTAGTTAGATTGTCTAGTGCATGCAGTATTAGTAGAAAATCGATTATGGGTATCAATCTCATGATCTGCTATCCTCCTTTATAATTATTAATTTAATCTCAAGGGTGAGGTTTGTCAATGTAGCATTCAACTTTTAGAGGAAAATTGATCCGATTTGCAGTATTTGAAATTAGAACTGTAGTTGGATTACAGCTGAAAATGAAGGGAAATTGATGCTAACAATTCTGTTTGTTGTTCACTAGAAAAAATCTATCCTTCCGGCTGGCTTGTTTATCCTTTTGTGCAATCTGCTGGCTTGAATGAGACTGTCATTCTCTCAAGGTCATAACCGATCAAGAAATTTGACTGAGCAAAGTTTCCGATGGTACCACCATCACTAGCAACACCTTGCATTGCGAAACAGAAAACCCCATCTTTTGGTGGAATAAAGGTCTGTATTGGTGTTAGCACGATGTTAGCACTGCCCTTGCAATGTACTGTCAATATTGGCCCTTTTAGATTAGTCGGAGTCTTGTAGCATAGCTGATGTCCCAAACTAGGATCACCTACGATGGGTGCCATTGGAATCTGGCTCTTTACTTCTGCTGCTAACCTGTTGTAGAAATCTTGTGGGATTAGTGTTGGTGGTGTTCCCGAGTCCAAGAACATGTTGCCTTCTAAAACTTGACCTGAGGTATTGAAAGGCACAAGCTTATCTTCAACACTGATTCCTTCTAGTGTCACAAAATATGGGGTCTTGTCTTGCTTGGAGATCAAAGCTGTTGTAACAACACCATCACCCAATACTTCACTTCCACTCCCGAAACTCATCTTGCTTTCGATGCTCGGAGCAGTATGAAATGGCACCAAGCAGTGGGAGAACTTTTTGCCTCCAACTTTTGAACTTATTTGAGAAACAAGTGATAGAGGCCCTCCTCCGAGGCCAATAAGTCCCATCTCGTCTTGATTGAAACTCCCAGTGTTGTTATGCCCACACCCGAACACAATATCTCTTTGGGCAACAGCTCCGCCCGTCGTGGATGTTAAGGTAATCGTCTCTTTAGCCAACACCCCTTGGGTCAATGACTGGTCTCCATAGCCGTAACTGTAATTACAAGAGTATTGAGGTGAACAAGAGCCAGTGCCAATTGTCCTGCATTCTGTTGCTGCACAAGGCAGGTCACTATATGTGGACGAGCTTTTCGGTTCAAACATAGGCTCAGTCTGCTTGTAGCAACCAACACATGGTAGACACTGTGCCCAAACTAGGTCACTACCTGTATCTGCAACTCCATAGACATCAAAAGGTGGGTTTCCAATCGTTAGCTTCATAAGATACTCGCCCTTGTCAGCTTTTACTCCTGATTGTGCACCATTATGATCGAAGGGGTCGAAATAGGGCCTCATGGAATGTCGAAAACCATTGCTTAACCTATTTGGAGGAGTTTTGGTACGATGATAAAACGGTGAGTTCGGGGAGTTTCGGTGTATGAGTTTGACACTGAACCCGCCATTGCTTGTTGCTGTAGCTGAACAGCATACAAGGTAAATGCAAAGAATAGTCGCTAGAGCAGAATATGTAGTAGCCATGATAGAGAGCTCAGAGAAACCAGAAGAACAGTTTGTAATGACGACAACTTAGCTTGTATTGGCGCCTTTAAATAGAAGATGGTAGGTATGCTAGTTCTATAGAGAAATTAGGAAAATCACAATGATTTTCCTTGGTCATCTACATCGATCTATATTAATTTGCTTCTATAAGTAGATTATGTCTTTGAATTCCTTCCTGTTTCATTTTCATTTTCATGCACTTAATGTCTACATATACATATATATATATATATATATATTTTCTTCTTTGAAAAATATTTACATATTTCTTAGATTATCGCGAGGTTGATTATGTAAGATGGATTTGTAATCTGTTGACATATTGGTTATTCCTATTCAACACAAGAATTTCCAATGAAGAAAGGAAAAGGGGTACACGATCGGGAAGTCTAAATCTTGAACAAAGTTATGCATAATCAGAGGTATCAATCAAGAATCAAGGTAATGAGATTTTAACATCTCATATATGGTAAGTTGATATGTCTTGCAAGTTGATGATTTCTAATTGAGGAAATTATGTGAAAAGTCTTCTTTTTGAAGACTTCCATATCAGGAACATTAAAGGTGTTTATATGCATAATCTTGAGTTTTTATAGGATATCTGGTTTCCATATCAGGTGCTTTAAAAAGTCTATATGCATAAATGTTGAAGCATATATGATCCTAGATATGTGTGTGCATAATCATTGTTCTCAGGGTGATTAAGAAATTGATTTATGAATTATCTAATGGTTGTGTTATAGCATGAAACTGGTGTATGCGTTTTGAAAAGTGCAAAATGTTGGTTGACTGATTGCATCTTTTTATAAACGAAATTTGATCATGTCACTGAAATGCATCAGTTGAGAGGGAGTGTTACAGACTCTATAAATTGCTTATGTTGTATATCTTTGTAATTATAGAGAGTATAGGAATATAATGAGAGTTAAAAACAGATCAGAATACCATGTATATATATATATCTACACACCTAACACCAGGACATTCAATATCTACTCACCTAATTAACGCCAGGACGTACATAGATCATATAGTAGGTGAACAATACCATGATAATCAGTCTGGCTTGGGAAGGAAAATAATGTTATGAATATTCTAACATTGGAAGTTAAACGAACCCCTGATTTTTCAGATTTTCGTTAATGTACAGTCGATCGATAAATACACACACACTTATGTGTTTTCCTGGTCTTTTGAAGGAATTGTACTTCACTTGGTGTATGCTTGACCTTGCGACATCACCTTGCCGGTGCCGGCATTTGGTGTTGTTTGCGTTGCTGCCATTTTATGTTCAGCTAAATTTGCTTGATTTATGCAAATGAGGCTAATGGTGTTAAGGGAAACGAGACTAACAAGGCCAACGATCTCCATGACTATGCCGTGGAGAGTAAGGCTACGATGCTCAAGCCCATATGGTAGACATTTTTTTTTTTTTTTAACGGTATGTTCCCAATTTTGCTAGCTTTGGAATAAGTTCACACAAGAATTTGAACTCTTCTACAAATTTCAATTCTTGATTAATCCTACCATCTACATCATCAACGTGGACGTTATAATTTTGTCTTATTGGCGTAGTACTCTTGGTATGCCGGGTATTTTCGAGTTACAAAACCCTATATATACTTAAGCTAGCTGATAATAACTGCAGCCATATGTGTGCCTATATGATGAACCTTCGAGGTGCTTGTCACTTGTCAGGGACTTTCGCGAGTCCTCTACTCCTCTTAGAAACACATATAGCAAAGCCATAGTTTGGATTGTCATGCTCGATCAGTTACTGTACTCAGGATATTTCTACTATTTTTTCTTCTTATTTCTGCTTATGGTAATAGAAATGAATCTCTAATTGTTGTCTGCCTGTTCTGATTCTTTCAGGTGGGTTTGTACCAGCATCATCGACAAAACTGAATGTGTTGGATGACATGTACACTCGAATGGGTGCTTCTGACAGTATCCAACAAGGGAGAAGGACCTTTCTTGATAGATATGGCAACATGCAAGAGGAAATAAATGGCTGGGGAGAATCAGTTTAAAGAGGATAAGAATGGCTGCTGCTGGTATGCTACTGTTTCTCGCTTTCTGTAATATTCAAACTTCTTACTTCCCGTTAACTTGTTTCGGTTCAAGTGTTTAGAAGATTTATTAAATGAGTAGACGCAAATTTGGTGTTTATGGGAAAGGAACAAAGTTGGGTGTATCCTAGCATTAGTAGTATACAATTTGCTACCGGGTTTAACCATATAACCAAGTGCTTGTTGAGATTGGTGTTCATTCTCATGCAACTACAAACCATGCAAAAGGTGATGCAGCAAATATTGACGTGGTGAATAGCAATATAGCTATACAACGTTTTAAATGATGTTTGTAGAAATTGAAGGTGAAGAGGTAGTCTTCAATGGTGTGCTCCTGCTTTTGTAATAGGAGGCATGAATGGATGTTGCCTCTAAATTGGCTGCATGGAAACCATTTGAAACATGCAAGCAAGTTTGCATCAAGTAAGCATCGGACAAGCAATGGAGAGCTTGTGGGTTGTGCATGAGAGTGAGAAAGAAAAAGTGCTAAGAGGAAAATTCTCTTAGGTGAGATATAGTGTTGTTGGGTATTCTACGAGTGAGGGTGTACAAGGGTTTGGAATTTGAGTTATGAGATTTAACTCATGTACTAGTATTAGTCTCATAGTGAAAGAACTATATCTTTAGGTGGACGTAGGCATAAAATTTGCCAAACCACGTTAAATCTTGTGTCAATTGTTTTTTCATCCTTCTTTGCTATTATGTTTTATTGTGGTGTTACGAGGTGTGTCTATTCCTAAATCTCGGTTCGTTTGTGGGGTTAAAATCCTAACAGTGCTACTTTGTATGGTTTGATTTTTAATGGGATGGAGCTGATACGAGTGTGTTTATGGTTGCAGAAGAATCTCAAGGGAGGAAGAAAGGTTCTAAGAAGTTCCTCGTGAAGAAGAGAGTCGATCTTAAGCAAGGAAAGAACAAAGGTATGCTCCCTGGCAGCTCTGTTTATCATTTTGCCAATGTCGTCGCCTGTGCGTGAACCTCTGTCTGAGTATTTGTTTGTTCTTGACAATGGATAGATAAGAAAAAAGGAAAATCTTCTAAGCCTGGTTCTGCTGCTCAAGCTTCAATGGATCCTAGTAATGATAGAGTAGTTTGGGCAGAGACTTGCAATGTGTGTAGTGTGTCTCTTGTCTTAGTTGATAACTTGATAGTATATAACATGGAACACAGATTGTGGGGATAAATTCAGGATGTTGTAGGCAAACTTGGCCAACTGAGGCCCGTGGTGTACGGAATTGTGGCTTTACAGTTTAGATGATGCAAAGCGTAGTTTAGATGGGACCTGCTTTTACTAGGTCAAGAAAGCAACATAATAGAGATGGCTTTCAGAGTTCTTAAATTGCGGTTCAAGTACGGACAACGAGAGGGAAAAAAAAAAGGGCAAAAGACAGATTTGAAGAGAAATTTGGCAGTAGTTAGTTTTCGACTAACAATGCTGCAGACTAAAAATTAACATGGAACGAGAGAGAGCAATCACATTGACTCATACTAGAATCGGGAAAATGTTTTCTACCCAAACAGAGAAAGCAGCAAACTAGAGCGGCGTAAACACATAATCTGATCTTTTGGTGTAATCTCCACCGAATCAGTGCTTTAATAATAATCATCATAATCGTCAAGTGACAATTCATGAAAATTTTCTCGTTCAAAAGGTTCATCGCCAAGAAGACACCAATTCACAAGATTCTTCATTTTATACGTTGACCACGGTTTATCAGAATAAGGGAAGATAGCTCCTTCCTATTCATTTAAGAAGCAAAATTAGAAATCAAAGACGGCCGGAAATAAGATTTAAATCACAAAAATATTAGGAGAAACAACAAAATTAATAATAATATTAACTCTTACACCAAAAATAATAAAGCAGGAAAGCTTCTCAGGTAGTTCCTGCATACACATCCATCATATAGTGAAAGATTAGAACATAAGCAGGAAAGCCTGATTTATTAGGGAAAATGACTCACAAATTCGTCATTTTTTTCCACGAACTTTTGATACCTGCTTGAAAAATCATCCTGCAAACAATATATAAAATTAGGAGAGGAAAAGGAATAAAAAAAGAAAAAGAATTATGCTAACATTAGACTTTAGTCACCATATTGCAAATCTAATGAAGTTAGACAGACACATGGTATAGAAAGATGAAAGATCGAAATCGATGAGATGCCAACCTGACTCATCTTATCTGGTATTCTAAGATTCATGTATTGACAATGGACTTCACAGGAGAAGATTCACTCAAGCTGCAATGTTGTGCACTCAAATGAGAAAAACAGTAGAAAACAAATTGTACCTTCAACAAAAAGAACAAGTATGATATGATTCAGTTGCTTGGAGTTTTGATGGGAATCAACAGTATTGAACATCAGCTTTCCATTGAACTTAACATAACCTTAAAATCAAGAATCATGTTGAACATGTAGCAAGGTGAAATAAGAGAAAGATTTATGAGTAGGTACACATTCAGTGCTGAAACCACGAGTTAGGATAGCGAGAGCACATGCACCCCTGTTAAGGATCCCACAGTCCTCGAGGATAGCTGTTTTTGTACCCACAGTCATCTTACGCTCATCCCAATTCAATTGGCATTTAAGGCCATAACGTTTAAAGATTGGTTCCACCTTTGTTTCCCAGACTTGGCACAGATCCTCTTCTTCTGCACAAATGAATTTCAACTATATGTATCAGAAATATGCATTCATTCATCATTCATTACTGTTATCGGAAAGACATACATTATATTAAACAGGTAACATGAAACAAAACAAGTCTACAATTCCCATAATGACTCGATCAAAGTCACAGGATACAGTTTTCTGTATATTAAACAGGAACTACTTCAGTCAGTGGACTCAGTGCAGAATGTTAAAGAATAATACAAAACAAACCTACTACGCTAAACAAGCCAATATGCTATATCATGAGGATAATGTGCAAAGGAAAAAGTATAATGAAAAAAGGATATTCATCAGACTATCTCTCATTGCAATCCTAACAGGTGCACCTTACCCAACGTCCATCGATGATAAAATAATGGATTTACCTTCCTTTGTATATATATGCACATATACTTGCTCAATAGGCATATATAATAGGCATAAACGTGAAAAGCTTTTTTCAAATTAAACAAAAAAATCACCACACAAAACAAGATTGTGATCGATCAGAAGAATCTAAGAAAAACACAATAACGAAAATGAAGTAGGCATAGATACATTGATTTCGTAGTGAAACACAAAAGCAAAGATGAGAAGGGAATCAAGGAAACGTAATGGAGAGATGGTCATCAGAAAAACACAAAACGGTAGAATTGTAGCAAATGTTGTCGTCGATATCACTATTGTCCTCGCTCTCCTTCTCCTTTCTACATTCACGTAAGAAGTTCCACATCTCGTCCTCGATCGATTCCTGGTACGTATCAACCGATTCCTCCTCACCCATCTCGTACGAATTATCTAGGTCGAGACTCTCCATCTCCTTGGAGCACTCATCGATATATATATATATATATATATATATATATATCTCTCTCTCTCTCTCTCTTCTATCATCTTCGATTTGGGGAGGATTTGTTTTTTGGTTTAGGGTTTGGCCGTTTGGGTAGAGGAGGGAGCTTATTTGTGAGCCATCAACACACGCCCCACTGTTATTTGGTATACTATTACTAATTACCATAGTAATTCTAACGAAAATAGGAAACATGTAACTTACCTTTTTTTGAACATTCAACTTATTTAGTATCAAAACCAAAGAATTATATTCTTTATTCCCAATTTTGTTGCTAACTTTTGAATATGGATGCAATAATCCCTAGTGGGTAGAGTACCCTAACGGGGAAGATATACGGGGATAATTGGGTAATACGGATGTGGATCTCACTATTCAGATTTTTAAATCTAATACGGAACAGGTATAGTATGTTGATATTAAAGGAGAATGAATTGTAATAATTGCACAACTCAAAAAGAGTTTGCATTGTTTTATATATATATACTCTCATCAGTAACGTTAATGTTCTCTAAAGTCAGAGCCTAAACATATGCACAATCAAGCTTATAAGAATAATGGCAAGATTGGTCAATGGCCTTCATGATTACAGTCCTTGACAGATATTGGTCTCCATCCCCACCCATTAAGGGTGTTATAGCATCGATGGAAAAGCAAACAGTACTGATTTAGCTGACAGAATCAGTGATCTCCTGGAGGATTTGTTGCATCTCATACTCCCATTCCTGCCTTTCAAATCCGTCGGGCAAACCAGTGTCTTGTCTCGAAGATGGAATCGTGTGTGGTCTTCCTATCCCATCTTTGACTTCTACGATATTTTAATTACTGGTAATGAAGCTCCTCATCACCAGACAAGAGCAAGGATCATAAACACATTATTGGCACGCCGAGACAAAAACTATAATATAATGTACCCTTGCCTCAAACTTCCCTTGCCAAGCAGAAGTTTAGGTCAATGTCAAAGAGTTGGAGATGTCGAAAATCCTATCTATTCTTGTTTAGCTAGGGTTGAGGAACTAGTACTCGACATCTCCTTGAGTAGTGATAACTGAGAACACATATGATTTGCCTCCATGTCAACCTAAGTGCCAATCATCAAAGAGTAGTAGCTATAGCCTTGAAAATTCAAACGCATGGCTAGGGTTTCCCTCTTCTTATGTTGTTTGGTCTTGTGTCCGATCACTGCGAGCTTTGTCTTTAAATCATCTGGATTTGTAGGATGTGGACTTATTTTCTGGTTCTTCATTCCCTTGCCTAAAAGAATTGAAAATAAAGTACCGTAGAGGAATGAGCAATCTCAAAATTTGCTGTCCACAACTAAAAGTTGTACGAGTTTCTGGAATGAAATCGAAGAGCATTGAATATTGACATCCCCGGAATGAAACTTGAGAGGTGAAGGGTCTGGTTCTGTTTTGAAAATAGCATCGATGGAAGTTGGGTTAACATTTTCGCCCCGAACCTAAAATCCTTTGGTTGGATGTGGAATGCATGGCATTGCTGATAAGTGTTCCATCCAGAGCTTTCCTGCGCTCGTAGATTCTGATTTGTGTTGGCCTCGCATTACGAAGACGAAGATTTCTAATAACAGTGTTTGCGATCTTTTTACCTCTTCATCCCAAGTTGAAGTTCTTAATATAACTTCTGGCTTCCTCCACAATATTCTATCAAAATTTATTTTGATATAGGTGGTGTGGCATTCTGATTCATGAAACTTAGGACCTTGATTATTAGGTATTTATCTCGGAAATACATAGATCCCTTCCCGGGGTATAGCATACCTATTGAGAAGCGCTTCTATAGTCAACAACCTCAAGGTTCGTTTTACCATGTACTCTTGTGAAGGAAGTGATAGGTGGAAAGACATGGATGACACCAACTGCACTGAAGAACAATTCTGGGAGACTCAAGCTCAATATTTGTGCCAATTTCTTAGTCACCTAGAGGTGGTCGACATCAATCTTGACATAGTCCCTGAGACTGCAATCACTTTTGCAAAATTTCTTCTTAAATACGGAAGAGGCCTGCGAGAAATGATTCTTAGCATTCGAAGGGACAAAAGTACTGTTCCCCCCCCCCCCCCCCCCCCCCCCCCCCCGCGGGAGTTTGCTGAATGATACCATTGCTTTGATGGAGGGTATCCCCCGGGCATCCGCAGATGTTAAAATCTCAAGTGATTTCTATGGAAGCTGTTCGAGATATTCGTTTTCAGATATCATGGATTTTGTTACAAATGCTGTCAGTTATTTAGTGTTCTAGATTTCGATCACTCTCCCTAGTTTATTGTCAAAAATCAAATAATCTTCCGCTCACCTATGCTTCAATGCATCAAATAAATGCTGTTTTCCATCTGTTATTAAGCTATTTACATCTTAAGAACAACAAAATAGAAATATACATTTAAAGAAAGCACAAGCTAGGATATATAGAACAAGGAACATATGGATGTGTGTGTGTGTGTGAACGATGTATATATTTGGTAAACCACATCGTAGTACTTGACCTCAGCAAACATCAGTTATCTTACTTAAGCTCAATAGCTTTGCTAAACACACTATAGGAGATCAACATTGATCAGCCTTATTTCATCATCCTCATATTTCATTGTGATTCAACTACCTGGCTTCTCCTGCTTGCTCTCTATAAAACTCTTTCTGCCTACAGTACTGGTTGTCTTTCTGATCTTGATCTTGGCGCGTTTGATATAATTTGAAAAAGGATCTTTAGTCTGATCTTCATGCTTTGTATCATTCTGCTCATCTTCTTTGGAGTTGGAGGCATTCTGCTTATTCCCACCACGAACATTCATCGTCATGGTCCGGATTTTAACCTTTGCTCGGCTAATGTAGTCAGAAAATTGATCATCGGTGGTATCTATTCCTGACTTACCCTTACCATGTGGCTGGGAAGCATCATGTTGTCTCTTGTCAGTGAATTGTTTTGCATTGGCTCCTTCGGAATTATCAACTATTCTGTTTTGATTGTGGTCATGATGAGCTTTGTGAGCATGATCATGAATCGGTAGTGAAGGGTTTGAGTCTTGCTGGGGGTGTGAGATGTGTTGATCATGATTTGCTTGGCAGGTACAGCAGAAACTGAAAATTTTCGTACACGCTGCCATTGAAGTGTGGGAGAGATAAGAAGAGTAGCTAGCTTAGGCCTTGTATTGGATGGAGAAGTGGGTATCTATAGCGAGTTAATGAAGGAGAGTATAGAACGATTAGAAAAGAAAAGTTCCAGCTTTCTTTCTTTGCTTGAGTGGAGTGTGAGAAAAAAGAAACTAGAGAGAAAATTTTGATAAGATTCTTCATAAAGTAGAGTACTCTTCGTCTTATTTTCCAAGTGATATGATGTTTAGGATCATATTCCCTCTTGATCTGTCATTACATCTTCACCAAATGGAATCCATCAAGCATAAACTTCATACAGCACAAATGACATAGGGCTAGAGAGTCTTGATGCCTTCCACCACTTTACACAGCAGGACAGCTTTATTATTGCAAAACCTAGCTTCCTCTCTCTTACTAATTATATAAGAGCAGGAATCATAGTTTTTGAAAGTTTGGAAGAATCATTGCTTTTCAGGTGAGGGGAACCCTTTAAACTCCATTATATATGTTTATAGTATTCGTGTTCTTTAGGAAACGGGTTTACATTCTATGGTCTTTAAATCCTTTCCTGCTCAATTTACCAGGGAAGGATATATATGAGGATTTAGATTTATTCTGAAAGACATGTAATATTTTGAGTTATATAGACTTACATGGTACACAATTAACCACAGCTGGGAGATTCCAGCAGAAAAGCATGAACTGAAGAAGAAGAAGATCATCAATCAATGTTCCAGTTGGAGTATCAAGGGTGTAGTAATGTAGTAGCAAACTTTTACACTACACCATAATATTGAGCAAGTGCAATTTAAATTGAGGCATGACAAACAGAAGAGACTATACTATTTATTTGGGCAACATGCAGACTAAGAACAGTGATGCAAGTTAGTAGGCAATCAAACAAACTAGGAAGATCAATTACTAGAAATCAATCACCAACACTGTTGAAGATATTTAGAGTATGGCTGCATCATGATTGTCATGATTATAGCATGGTGATTATCTAGTTTTAGACCATGCTGCTCCATGCTGTTCTCCATGCTGCTGCTGCTATTCTCCATGCTGCTGCTGCTGCTCCATGCTGCTGCTGCTGTTCTCCATGTTTATCTTCCTTCATTTATATAAAAGCCTTGTTGTTCAGTTTCCTTACATACAATTCAATAGAAGAAAACACTTAAGAGAGAAAAGTTTCTCCAAACTCTTGTGTTGTGTGCTCTCCTTTCTATCAGTCTTGTGATTTTTTCTTCTGCATTTGCCATAATGAAGTTGTTTTTCTTCATGGTATCAGAGCAGGATCATTAGTATCCTGCTTCTGCTTTCAGTTTTTCGTTTTTCTTAAATCTCACCTTTTCTACCTTTTTCAATGGAGGACTATGGCTCGTCAACTGTAAATCCTTTTGGTTCTGTTCCTAATTCTGGGTTTGGATCTTTTGATCATGATGGGAACCCGAATCAACGTTTGTGTTCAGTGTTGCTGAATCGTTTCAATTATCTTCACTGCTCCAGAGCAGTGACCTTAGCTCTTGGAAGCAAGAAGAAACTTGGTTACATCTATGAGACAGTTGATGTTCCAGAAGTTGGTATTGAAGGTTTTGATTCGTGGCTGAGCACTGATCAACTTGTTAGAGCATGGCTTATCAACTCCATGGAGCCATCAATGGCAATTATCTTCAGCTATTCTTCATCTGCAGGCTCTATGTGGAAGGGGATTGAAGATTTCTGTGGGAATCAGAATAATGCTGCTCGTGTTTTTCAGCTAAAGAAGGATATTGCTAAGTTTGAGCAAGAAGGTAAACCCTTCATTGATTACCTTGGGCGGTTAACCAGCATGTGGAATGAGCTTGATCTGTACAGACCTCATACTACGGATGGAGTTATCTTGCGCAAACGAGCTGATGAAGACAAGGTTTTCTAGCTCCTAGCCAACCTGAGCCCGGATTATGAAGATCTGAGGAGTCACATCCTCATGAATTCTGTGCTTCCCTCCTTCTCATCTGTTTGTGCTACTGTAAGGAGGGAGGAAACTAGAAGGGAGGCTATGAATGTGGAGATAAGGACTAATCATGCTGAGTCCAGTGCCTATGTGTCTAGCTATAAGCAGTCTGATGACAGAGGGTACAAGGGAAAGAAGGGCAAGTGCACTCATTGCAATGGTAATCATTTCCGAGATAAATGCTGGATATTGTTTCCAGAACTCAAGGTGAAATTCCTTGAAGAGAAAGCCAAGAGAGAGGCTAAGGGAAGTGCCAAGGCGTATTCAGTGTCTTCTTCTTCTAACTCAGTTGCTGGTCCTAGTGCTGCACTAGTTGCTTCAAGTCCAAGCTCTGTGTCCGTGGACTTTACCACCAATCCGTGTAGTTTGATCAACGACTTTGCTGTTTTTCTCCAACAGAAAAAGAAGTTGAATGAGCATGATCACAATGCTCTCCTCAGTAACTTCTCAGAATTTCTTGCAGTAGCAGACCATGTCAAGGACAGTGATATTTTAGGTATCTTGACTGCTTTTAAGACTGCACTTATTATAAATTCTGAGAGTGATTTTTGGGTTATTGATTCTGGAGCCACAGATCACATGACAAATAAGATTGAGAATTTGCATGATTTTGAAAAATTATCTTCTCAAGTTTCTGTTGCTAATGGGAAAGGAGCAGAAGTCTTAGGAAAAGGGAAAATTAATCTTTTTTCAAAGAACATAGAGTCAGATGCTTTATACATTCCTTCTTTTCCTTGCCAGAGTTGTTATCTGTGGGTAGAATTGTGAGAACTCTACATTGTCTAGCCATTTTTTCTCCTCATAACGTGATTTTTCAGGATATCACCACCAAGATGAAGATTGGTGAAGGAGTTTTTCTAAATGGTTTGTATTATGTGTCCAAACCTTTCCTGGCTTTTCAAGCTTCTTCCAGTAACTCTTTTGATCATCTGTTGTGGCATCACCGTCTAGCTCATCCATCAGAGAAGGTGTTATCCATTTTGTTTCCCTCCTTCAGTCAACAAGTCCACAACTGTGAAGTCTGCCATTTTTCTAAGTTTACTAGGTTACCATTTAATTCTTCTGCCTCTAGGGCTTGTAATCCATTTGAAATCATCCATTCTGATATTTGGGGACCAGTTCTAAAATCCTTTGATGGGTTTAGATATTTTGTAACCTTTGTTGATGATTTTACTAGGATTACATGGTTGTATCTATTGAAGTTTAAGAGTGAAGTATTTGATGTGTTTAAAAATTTTCATGATCTGGTGCATACTCAATTTTCATCCAAAATTAAAATTCTCAGATCTGACAATGGCTCAGAATATATGTCCCATAAAATGTCTCAGTTTTTAAATGGAAATGGGATCATTCATCAAACCAGCTGTGTTGGAACACCACAACAAAATGGGATTGCAGAAAGAAAAAATAGGGATCTGCTTGAGAAAACAAGGGCTATGATGTTTTATGCTAATGTACCAAAAAGATTTTGGTCTCAAGCTGTTCTTACTGCCACCTATATTATTAATCGCCTTCCCAGTAGAATTCTGAATTCAAAGTCTCCTCTGGAAGTTCTAAAGCATAGAAAAATTGATTTGTCTCATCTGAGGGTGTTTGGTTCAGTGTGCTATGTTCATGTTCAAGCCAAATATAGAGATAAATTGGATCCCAGAGCTATCAAATGCATTTTTCTGGGATATTCCTCAACTCAGAAAGGGTATTGTTGCTATGACCCCATTAGTAAGAAGAAATTTGTTTCCAGAGATGTCAGGTTCAATGAGACTGTTCCTTATTTTTCTGAGCAGTTGGATACAAGCACTCAGGGGGAGTTTTACACGGATCTATTTCCAGTTCCAAATGTTGGTACAGATGTGGCAATGGAATTATCTCCTAGTCTGATCAGAAATGATCGTGTTCCTGAGCCATCTATTAGTTTTGATGTTGGTACTGAGGCTCATAATGCCATTGATGAGTTTCTCGGTCATGATGTTGCAGAGAATCAATCTGAAGCTGCTGCTGATACTTCCATTGTTCCAACTCTTCCTAGAAGAAATCCCTGCCGCACTAGAAATCCTCCAGTTTGACACAAAGATTATGTGTCCTACACTTCCAGGTATCCTGTTGCACACTATATGAATATTGGAAAGTTTTCTTCTGCTTATGCTGCGTATTTAAGTGCCATAGACAGTCATATTGACCCTCAAACCTTTCAAGAGGCTAGTCAAGTTGAAGCTTGGAGGCAAGCTATGAATACTGAACTTAAGGCCCTTGATGACAATCATACCTGGAGTCTTGTGCAGTTGCCTAAAGGGAAGAAAGCTGTTGGGTGCAGATGGATTTACAAAACAAAGCTCCATGCAGATGGGACTTTGGAGAGGCATAAAGCAAGACTTGTAGCTCGGGGCTTTACTCAGACCTATGGAGAAGACTATATGGAAACGTTTGCACCTGTGGCAAAAATGAACACTGTAAGAGTGTTACTCTCTGTTGCTGTCAATCAAAATTGGTCTTTGCATCAAATGGATGTAAAGAATGCATTCTTGCATGGTGACCTGGAGGAAGAAGTTTACATGAAACTTCCTCCTGGTCATGAACTTTCTGACCACCCTGAGATGGTCTGTAAGCTTCACAAAGCCATTTATGGTTTAAAACAGTCTCCTCGAGCCTAGTATGCCAAACTCAGCTCAGTCCTTGAAGATATTGGTTTTGTCAGTAGTAGTGCTGATTCCTCATTATTTGTTAGGATGCGGAATGGCATGAAACTTGTGGTCTTGATCTATGTTGATGATCTCATCATTACTGGTGATAGTATTGCTGAGATAAATTCTCTTAAAGGTTCTCTGCAAGCCAAGTTTGCAATGAAAGACCTTGGAGCTCTCAAGTATTTTCTGGGAATTGAGATGGCTGCATCTTCAAAGGGTCTTTTCCTCAGTCAACGAAAATATATTCTTGAACTTCTGTCTGAAGCTGGAGTTCTTGACTGCAAACCTGCTCGCACTCCTCTTAACAGTAAACTTATGCTGGCTACTGAGGGTGCTTATCTCTCTGATGTGTGTCCTTATCAGAGGTTAGTTGGCAAATTGATATATCTCACTATCACTCGACCTGATATTTCATATGCAGTTAGCATTGTCAGTCAGTTTATGCACTCTCCTACTGATTTTCATTTGAGTATTGTCAAGAGAATTCTGAGATTTCTGAAAGGGTCAATTGGTAGAGGTATTCTGTTCCAAAGAAATCATCATACTAGCATTGTTGGATATGCTGATGCTGATTGGGCAGGGAATGCAGTGGACAGAAAAAGCACCACAGGTTTTTGCACATTTGTGGGAGGGAACCTAGTTACATGGCGAAGTAAAAAGCAAAGGGTTGTGGCTAGATCAAGTGCAGAAGCTGAATATAGAGCTATGGCGTCTGCCTCTTGTGAGTTAATATGGCTTAAGAGCTTATTGTTCGACCTTGGCTTCCCTGTCACTGATGCTATGTCTCTGCATTGTGACAATCAAGCTGCCATGCACATTGCTTCCAATCCAGTTTTTCATGAAAGAACCAAACACATTGAAGTAGATTGTCATTATATTCGATCACAAGTGCAGGCCAAGATAATTGAAACAGTGTATACCAGAAGTGCTGATCAACTTGCTGATATTTTTACCAAGTCTCTTCCTTCAGTGCAGTTTCTCTTGATTCTTGGCAAGCTTGGATCAATAAATCCCCTTGATCCAGCTTGAGGGGGAGTGTTGAAGATATTTAGAGTATGGCTGCATCATGATTGTCATGATTATAGCATGGTGATTATCTAGTTTTAGACCATGCTGCTCCATGCTGTTCTCCATGCTGCTGCTGCTGCTCCATGCTGTTGCTGCTGTTCTCCATGTTTATCTTCCTTCATTTATATAAAAGCCTTGTTGTTCAGTTTCCTTACATACAATTCAATAGAAGAAAACACTTAAGAGAGAAAAGTTTCTCCAAACTCTTGTGTTGTGTGCTCTCCTTTCTATCAGTCTTGTGATTTTTTCTTCTGCATTTGCCATAATGAAGTTGTTTTTCTTCAAACACCAGCCTTATTTACCAACACTTTTCAAGCTCCATATTGTGTTTGTTTTTTGTAATGTCATTTCTCCTTCGGAGGAGATGATCTTTCTGCTTCCAATACTTCTCGATCTTCATCTTAGCACGACTGATATATACCGATCGAAAATGTATCTTTTGGGATGCCTTCTTTCTTCGTATCATACACATCGTCTGCTGATCCAGAGGCAATCTTTTCAATGCCAACATTTGATATAGCTCTGATCCTAATTTTGGCACGACCAATGTAGTCAGAAAATGCATCATTAATTGTAACCTTCCAGGCTTGCTGTCCTACCTCCTTTTGTAAGTTTTGCCTCTAATTTGTGCCGGTTTGGCTTCTCGTCAACTTTTGAATTGGCCCTGGCATTACTTGGCTGAGCATCAACCATAATTTGTGTAGTCATCTCTGCTTTAGGCTTCAGTTTCTCTTGCACCAACACCTGACTAGTTGGTCCCAATTTACATGCTGGACAAGTAATAGAAATACCGAAGATTTTCTTGCACATACACTTGGAGTTCAAGCTATGCACACCCTGTAGAGACTGAATTTCATTGATTGAAAAGTTTTACAATTGCTGGATATATACAGATCTTATAGCTAGTATTTTAGGAATAGTTACAGCTAAGGTAAGCAATCAATACATATTAAAATTGATGATTCTACAAAGAAATTAGGAAGATAACAAGTGACTGAAATCACGCTTGATTTGGGGAGAATCCATATCAGTTTGATTTGAGACACAAGGTAGAATGACGATATTTGTGGAGAGGCTTGGTGAGTAGGTCAGCTGGCTGGTCAGCAGACGAAATGTAACAAACACGGTGACTACCAAGAGCAACTTTTTCACGAACAAAATGGTAGTCAAATTCTATGTGCTTAGTGCGGGCATGGAAAACCGGGTTAGAGGCCATATAAGTTGCACTAAGATTATCACAGTGAAGCATAATAGGAAGAGCTAAGTGCACACCAAGTTCATATAGTAAATGGCCTAACCAGGTTGTTTCAGCAGAGGCATGAGCAAGAGAGCGATACTCTGCTTCAGCACTAGAACGTGCTACTGTCGATTGCTTCTTAGAACACCATGAGATGAGAGTGGAACCATGATACACCAAATAACCAGAGGTAGAGCGGCGTGAATCCGGACAGTTGGCCCAATCGGCATTCGAGTAAGCCGATAGTGTAATTGGGTGATGTTGAGGCCGAAAAGAAAGACTATGATCCAAGGTACCTTTGACATAACGTAAAATACGTTTGGCAGCAACAAGGTGATGTTGGGTTATTTGGAAGAATAAACTGTAGAATGAAATCGGAAACTCACAACCACAAATGTTAAATGTAACGGAAAGAAAATGAGAAATAACACCGGAAATTAACGTGGTTCGGCAAAGTGCCTACGTCCACGGGGCAACAACAACAAAGAACCTCCACTATACGAATAATGGTTATACGGAGAGCAATACTACTTCAAGACTCACTCTTGAAAGGATACACTCTCACACACACTTTGTTTGCTACACACACAAACTCTCGACTTGGAGTTTTCTCTCTATCTCACACTCTTGTATAACACAAGATGAACTCACCGATACTTTTATTGCACTATTGCTCATGTCTTTATATAGGCAAACTTCTTCATGCATTTCCCATGCAAATCATTCACGTCCATGCACAAGGAAGAGAATTCAAACTTCTTCCTTGATTCAAGCTTCAAAGTTTGTGTGCACCATCAATGCATCTCCATTCTTTTGTCAAACATTTCAGCCACCCACAAGCCTATACATATAGGTTCTCTCTTGCATTTCAACATATACACGCCACCAACTTTGTTATTCATCTAGCATCTTGCCTCTTGGTTAATTGAATGGGTCTTGAGGCTTCACCGAAAGGTTTTCCACATGTAGTGAACTACATGACATGCTCCTCCAAATAAGAAGGGAAATTTGACCCATCAGGTGAGTGGTCCGAGGTTGACTCATAAATTGAGCAACTGAGTTGACTGTGAAAGAGATGTCTGGTCGTGTAATAGTTAGGTATTAGAGAGACCCAACCATTTCCTCAATGATAAGCAAGAGATTGAAATCAAGTGAGATACTGAAAATCAACAAAGAGAGCCATGGGTAATTGTTTGCACTGCATTTCTCAGATGAATTTTCGATCTTTTCATATCTTCTGGGAATGTAATCAAGTGACAGATGCTCTTGTCAATATGGGTTTGTCGATGTCTGCATTATCTTGGTGGGATGAACCTCTCCACTCATTCTGGACATGTACCAACGAGATAAGTTCGGTTTCCCTAACTTTCATTTTTATAAATTTGTTTTATATTGTAGTTTGATGTCTCTTGTTGGTGTTTTCGGGTACCGACTTTAATGTCATCTAACTCTTGATTATAATCTTTCTTTTTTATTAATAAATTTGAGGTGGGAGAACACTCTGCTCTACTTAGCTCCTATTAAACTACAAAAAAAAAATCAACAAAGAATTACTTGATGTGATTTTTGCTCAACAAAGAATTGCAGAATTGCATATCGTTTTCAAGCAAAAATCACTTCTAAAATCACATCAACAAAGAATATGTCCTAGTGATTTTTGTTTGAAAACTAAAAAACTATATGCAGAAATGAACTGATGTGCTATATGGGATATGCCCTTGATCTCTTTAATGAAGTGGGATTCCAACAACAAACCTATGTATTACATCATTACATGGTAAGTATTAGCTTTTCTTGGTAGAACTTCTCTAGGTCTTTTTGTATACATCCATTTGCAGCTTTGTTGTAGAAAGCAATGAATATCCTTAACTGAAAATTCAAAACTTGATGTGATTGATTTGTTAATCGAATGTTATCTCTTGCATGTTTTACAGCACCTACAATAAAACACCAAACATGACCAATATTTTTGATATCATGGATCAGGCTTCCTTAGAGTAACAAAACTAAAAAGATAGCTAAATCAAAAGGTGCCAATTGCAATTCACCTTCTCATGAACAGAAGCCAAACCTGGATAAGTAGATTAAAAAGCCCTTTCCCCAGAGCAAGGAGAATCTCTATAACCCAACAAATTGTGTCGTCACAATGTATTGAGCACCAGAAGGATACATTTAATAGGTTTCTAAAAGCAAAAAAATCAATAAATTACAATACACAGCTTCTCCCCACACATGAAGTACAAGAATTACTTAATTCAATTGATTCTGAGAAAAGAATTATGCAGAAGGACTTAATAATTTCGTACAACAAGTACACCAGAGAGGTAGAGAAGATTATCATCTGGAAATCGAGTCATCACCACACCATTATTTATCAAGAGCTTGTATGGCTGCAGTGCTGCAATTTCCTAGTTCTTAAAGGAGATATTCCTTGAGCTTCCAATACGTGATGTCTTCCTAATCTTGATCTTAGTGCGATTAACAAATTCTGAAAATGCCTCCTTACCATCATCTTCCTTCTCTTGTTGGGAAACATAATCTTCTCCAGAGGCAACCTTTTCCATGCCCACATTGGACTTAGAAGCTCTGATCTTAATTTTTGTGCGGTTAATGTAGTCAGAAAATGTATCATGTTTAGCCAAACCTGGTTTCTTGTTATCTACCTCAACTTGTGAATTCATGCTCACAATAACATGATGTTGTCTTTCCCCGTAAACCTTTATAGGTCGAACCATCTCTACCTTAGGCAGTCGTGCCATCTCATTTGCTGCAGCTTCAGCTCCAGACCCTTTGGCTAGTTTGTGGTGTGCATCATGATTTGATTGAAATTTAGGGCAGAGACAGCAGAAGATCTTCTCACACATACCCTTAGAGTTCGATCCATCATGAACATTTGCCATTGATATGGAAGAGATTACAAAAGAGGCAACTAGTTCTAGGAATGTGAGTTACAGAAACTGAAAGGGATAGAGAGGTCATATTTATAGTCTGCATGAATGAACTAAGGACAGCCTAAACAAAATGTAGTAAGATTAAAGACGGGGCAATGAAACATCTAAATCTTTTCGTTTAAAAAAAATTAATTTCAATGCAGGATGAAGTTAGAAGTTTGGCTTAGATTCCTAATAAAGGAAGAACTTTCTCAGTTTTTTCAAAATGATTTGATGTTTCGGATTATATTCCAACCAAATTTCTTCTGAAGTTCTTATAAAGTTCTTAAACACACTAAAACAACACTTAGCAATAGAAAAGGTTCTCCAACATAGTTTACATTGTGTTAAAGCTTAATCAAAAGTTGAGGCAGAATCTAGGTGGTATGTGGAACACTGAAACTTGATAAAAAAGATGATGGGGTTTTGGTGGCAAACCACTAACTCTACTTTCATCTCCTGAATTCAGTGATCTATAACAATATACCTTCCCTTCTCAGTGCATTATGTGCGTATAACATGGAGAAAATATTCTGTAATCATGAGAGATTTGATCTTACATTTGACTAGTGAAGTAGTGATTGATTCTCTGCTACGGTGCTACCCCAGTTTGAACATGAAGTTTTCAAACATGTTAACTGGAAAGACAGGAAATAGCCTGAAACAGAAATGGAAGAAACACGTCTGAACCCCACCAAATATACCCAGAATACTTCATTTTTCAATGTTTCCTTCTGTCAAAGATGATATGCTTCATTTGGGTCCCTACAAGCACTCTGATGTGTCATTTGTAATGTTAGATCATCAATTCATCAATGTGATCATGTCAATGTTAGATCCTGTTGCATCAAATTTTCAAACCCAAGTATGAGCCTCAATGCAACAATCAGGATTTAAAACAAGAAAATTCCGACACTAAATTGGTTCAATCCTCTTGTTAGCTTAATGAACACATCAATTCTGACATTTTGGACTGTTTCTAAATCAAAGTTTCCAGAAAAGGAGAAGCAGAGTATAACAATACAGCTTCCCTATAGAGAAACTATTTGGTGGCTACCAAGTTCACAACAATTACAACTAGTCTCAACTTTGACAATCCAAATTGATATTCCCTATTGAGCTAATAACCATAGTGTTGGCCATAAACTGAGCCATAGCCGCCAGCATGGCCTTGATGGCCCTGGTGACCTTGGTTGGATGGGGGAGATGCATACACAGAACCATGAGCTGAATAGGAATTATAACCCTGATCCACAGGGGGAGCAGCTTGTGGCTGTTGCGGTGCTCCAGCCTCAACCATGAAGTTCTGCAATCAAGCAAACCAAGCATCATCAAATCTCTAGTCTAGATAAACCTGACAGAACTTTCCTTTCTTTTTTGATCCAGTGGCTACGGATCTTAATACAGTAAGCTGTACAAGCATGTAAAAACAATAAAAAATCACAGAAACATTCTACAAACTCTATGCACTAAATAGTGTATTTACTCTCATTTGAAGAACATATAATGACAGAATACCCTCCCCCCCCAACAATAAGCTAGAAAGAATGAAAAAAAATTAAAAGATCAAATCACAGGATAAGAAGCATTGCCTGGATCAGTTGCTCAGCGGCTTGGACTTGGGAAGCACTTCCACTGATTTCAACAGTCATTTCCCCAGGAACACCCCTCGTCTCTTGTATAGTAACAGTTGCCCCACTAGCCCGTCGAATATAGCTTATACTTGCACCAGCTGTGCCAATAACAGCATCAGCATATGACAATGGAATTTGCATTTGATGTGTGAGCTGCAAAACAAGAAGAAATCATCATTACATATTTGGCCTGCTAGACAGAACTAATACTAACTCCATTTTCATTCTAGATTCCCACAATCTAATATGTACTTTTTTATATAATTTTCGCTAGTTCAGGGTTCATTCAAGCATGAGTGTGCAGTCCTAATACAAAGCAACATTTAAAAAAGACATCACAAGACCATGTCTCATCACAGGACCTGGAAACACATGCTCAACCCAAGACTATTATATTTTTCATATGCAACCAGAATAACATGCCTTCAAGCTAATACAAAAACTTTGAATCGAATTCAGTACTCAATAGATTTTCAAAAGAAAAAATTGAAACAGCCAAAGAAACAACCTGCGAGACCATTGATGGTGCTGCTTGAGCATTTGATGATGTATGAACACCCATGGGGTTCTCTCTCCCATAAGCTGATATGCCATGATGTGGCTGCTTCTCCATAGGTGGAGGCAAGTCAGCTGGTGGATAGTAATTGTCGTATTGCTGCCGAGAAGGTGGCATGTACTGGGGATTAGGTGGTCCATAACCAGGACCCCCACCAGCATTGTGTGGCATACCTTGAGGTGGACCCCATGATTGATGTGGGGGGATGTGCTCCATTGGACTTGCCTGCATCTGCAGAAAATATTATGATCATTCAATGTTTCATCCAATATATCAAACGGTTTAAATGAAAGTGAACTATATACACGATCATGGAAGGGAAAGACATACATGCATTTCAAAAACTGGAATTATACTGCGGTCAACCAAAAACTTCCTGAGGTGAGATGCAATTAGTTCAATTCCTTTGTGCACACCGACCGGCTCGCCCACTACTTCAACAACTCGGTCATCTGGAAGAGCAAATACCGGTAGGTCCTCTGCATTGAAGAAAAACAAAGATAGTCAGTTTCTTTACTATTGTGTATCTTCTATTAGGTAATACCGATATATACAGTTTACAACTATAGATCTAGAGAAAAGGATTCCAGGATTTTAATACAGGCACTACAAGTCTAATCTTATATTCCTTTGGTGATATAACGCTAAGATGTTAGGTAATACTGAATACTCATGACTGCCAAAACGTAAGCAACTAGGTAATCCAATGATGACTTCCTCAGAACTCAACTCAAATATATGTTTATTTTGAAGCATATTCTAAGGCTATAAAGTTTTAGAATTGTAATGAAGATCACCTGACCCAAGAACTCTAACTATACAGTTAGATAATTCTTGAATGGATTTAACAGTTCCTCCTTGTTTTCCAATCAAGCTACCAGCCTGTGAGGCTGGAACCAGCAACCTTGTGGAAACTTTGCCACCCATGCCTGGCGGAGCTTGAGAAGAATCAGAATCCAAACCATCAACAATGCGTGCATGAACTCTCAAAAGGCCATCAATTGCAGGAGGGAGGGAAGAATCAGGCTCCTCCTTGCCGGAAACCATTACCTAATTACAAGGAGAAAAAAACACCATAAGCATATATATATAGACATATATTGGATTTAACTCCCACAGTGCTGACATAACACGAGAAGAAACTGTGTGTCATTCCTTTCTTAAACAATAGAAACCAAATTAACAATTCTTTTCCCAAAACGAGAACCAACAAAATAAAAATCAAACAGAGGTTACAGCTAGATCATATGATGTTGTTCCCAAAGGTACACACCAAACTGCATAACTAAGAACGATCTTCCAACCAAATGAAAGTCAACCCTAGTACTTTTATGTTTTACTCATTTACTGTTATTTACTGATTAGTTATCTTCCCCGTATGTATGACAATTTCATTACACTCTGAAGATTTAAGAGTGGTCTTTAAAGGATTATTGTTTTTTTTTTTTTTTACTATTCTATGATGGTGTACACCATCTGCGGCAAGACATCAACCATCTAGGTTCTGAATTTACCAGACAGAGTGGAGAGCTTCATGCTACAATTGTTCGAATTTTGTATGGGTTTATTCAGATCAACTTTCAGCACATAGTAATGCTCGATGCTGATCCCTGCAATCTGGACCTTTGGTTCTTCAAGTTTGGGATCTTATTGATGATTGAGTCGTTGCCTTAAATTTTGCACGGAAAACCTGCACACATTCATTGTTGTTATTACAATAAATGCAACTGTATTCATATTTGGGGTATTCCTGTTATGTTCTTTCTTTATCTTTTTTTTTTATTAAACATACAGTTAAAGATTTATGGCCGAATCACACTCATTGTTACTTACCTTACATTGTTTTATAATTCTTAGTTTCTTACATGAGTTTTTTTTTAACTCTTAAAAATAGCAATGGTTGAATGGACGCTTATATAACCATTTCTTTATGTTTCAACAAAATTGTTTACCCAAGAGATCTTACAAAGGTAGACATCCAATGATAAAACTAGAACTTCGGAAGAAATGGAGATCATATTCCCTGTCAGGCTAAACCAGAATTTCCAGCACAAGATGGATTATACCTAGATTTTTTGTTAGCCTATGCATCATCCCCTGCACCTCTTTCTATACTCTGCATGACAATAATTATATTTTGTTTCTCTTTGTCCAAACTCACTATCAACCAATAGCTTTAAGTTTTACAAAGTGATATGCACCATAAATCTCACAATTTTCCACTCATTAATCTCACACTTTTCATCAAGTTTGAAACTTGGGGCCTAATTAGAGCATGTGAACCCTAACGTTTAGTCACAGAGATATGGCAATATAAAGAATGACATGTATCAATTGATAAAAGGCAAGACGAAATAAAATATAGAAGGTAGTTACAAGTTGTGCACTACTACATTACATTCGCACAGAAATGAGAGTAGAAACTTACAGCTCTTTCAGTTGTTCCTGGAGGACCATCAAGGATTTTAATGCGAGCTCGAGTCTCCTCCACGATTTTTTTAATGAACTCCCCTTTACGTCCAATTATACTACCCACCTTCTGAGCAGGAACCAACATCCGGAAAACGCTCTCACCAGGCCATCCAGGCCACTTCTTCTCACCTTCAACACCCCCAGCATCTTCATGACACTCTTGGTCATGTTCAGGCAGTAGCTCATCCTCTTGCCCTTGTAGCTGCCCCTCTGGCTCAACATATCCCTCTGCCTCAGCTTGTGCCTGAAGTATGGCTTGAGCCTCTGCTGCCATTGCTTGTGCCTCTGCCATGGCCTGAGCATCTGCTTCTATGGCTTCAGCATCTGCCGCCATTACTTGTGCCTCTGCTGCCATTGCCTGAGCCACTGTCATGTCTTGTGCCTCAGCCTCGGCCTGTGCTGCTGCCATGGCTTGTGCCTCAGCCTCTGCATGTGCCTCAGCTTCAGCCTCTGCATTCTCAACCTCAGGCTCAGTCACGGGTACATAATCCCCATCATGTACACCAAAACTTGCACTTTCATCAGCCATAAAAAGATGTCTGCATCACAAAACATAACCCGATATAAATAAACCAAAACTTCAACCATAGCTGCAAAGAACACTTCCATACCATCACAAAAAACCTATCTTTCCACTTAACACTAAATTCCCAAAACACAAAGGAACAGTCTTGATCAAAACTACAAAATGGGTACCCAGAAAACTACTAAAATCAAAGAACCCACAACAGAAGAACACATTATTACAGCCACAAACAAGAACCAATACCACAAATAACGAATAAACCTTCTATCAATCACAAAACGAACCCAGAATCCCAAAACAAGGAGAACCCAATAACGAAACTTCACGAAGTAGCCATAGATTCACAGAAACAAATCGAAAACCAATAGTGCAGCAAATCCATATAGAGACATATCAGGAATTCAAGCGAAAACTATGAATTTGATTACATGGGTATGGAGCAGAACCACCAGTAGCAGAGGGGAGCAGAACCACCAGTAGCAGAGGGGAGCAGGTTAATCTGAAGTGAAGGAGCGAATTGAGGAAGAGATTAGATTAGGGTTTCGAAGGGGTTTGGAGAGAAGGAGATGGAATGATTTTGGGAGAGAGAGAAATTGTGGTTCTCGATTCGGAAGTACTACTGTGATTTAAATCGTGGATTATTTATTTTTGCTGCGGTAACTTCTTCTTTTTTAAGAAAAATATGATATTTACTATGCATAGTGAAAGTGTAAAAAAATTATAATTTAATGCTATGTAGATTACTTTTACTAAAGTAAAACCTTTGCTTATGATATGATAATCGAAATTATGAATCTGACGATCTGATTATCGGCATTAAAGACTCGGTAATAGGATGAACTAAATAAGTTACGTTACAGACTCGATAGAAATTTGAAGTCGTATAAACTATAAAACTAAAAAGGTTGCATAAGGAAAGAATAATTTTGGACTTACATAAAGGGAATATGTCTAAGGATTGATGCTAGGCCTTTTGAGTGGTTCCATCCTTTTCAGGATCTGGGTGATGAGTCTGAAACATGTTGCTTTAAGGACCAAAGTTTGGATGGTAACTTTTGGGACAAGTAACTGAGGCCTTAGCCTCTGCTCTGCAAAAAGTTGTCTATACTTAAGTAGCAACAAATTTTGTGGTGAAATAAAAAAAAAACAGCTTATTTCTCAAGGTAAAAATTAGGTGCCCCATAGGCTACAAGAAAATGTAAGAGAAAGCTAGAGAATAACATAAACAAGTGAAATCAAATAATCAATGTCTCAAGGAGTCAAGGGCTATGGCCAAATGACCAAAATAGGCTTTTGGTAAAGGAGTAGAATTTCAAAAGGAAGAACAAACAGTTGAACAATTAGTTAAGTTGACACCTAAAGATCAAGAGACAAATCAAATAAACTTTCAAGACTAGAACTCATCAGAAACTGAGAAACACATGATTAATCCAGTTTAACTATCTGCATTTTTACTTATTGCGTTATCGCTGTTAACTTTGCTTAATTTACATACTGTTTCAACTGTCTCATAATTTATTTTTCTCAATCTGAATTGCATCAGCTTCAAAGCATACTTGTGCAGAAATATTTGTAGACTGTGAAATCCATGAGACAAGAAGGTGTTTACTTCAAAGTCTGGCTCATCGACTCTATTGCATTTAAAGCCAAAAATGGTAGCATACTGTATGCCTTTGAGAGCTAAATTTCCCTACAAATCTCAGCTATCCAACAGTAAGAGCTTCATAACTGGTAATGAGAGGAACTCAAACATAGGCCCTGACTATCTCTAAGTAACAAACAACCAACAAGCAAAACAAGCATTTTTTTTTGTCTTGTTCTTGCCAGATCTGGATAAACCTTTAAATGGTGCATGTCGATTAACATGTCATGGACACACTTCAAAACTCATCACTCTTTTCATAACAGCTACGAATCTAATGGTGACAGCAGATCTGACTGACGTATATAGAAAATAAGAGTCGGCACGTTAAAATGAACATGTATTCAATGTCATCCAACTATATGTATGCAAGACGGCTTAGATTCCAACGTAATCAAGGAACAAGACATCTGATTTGGAGTTTTCAACAGATAATATGAGGCAAAAATTAGAGATTAAAAAAAAGTATTCCTTGTTCAAATTAAATCACAAGAAAAAGAAAAGAGAGATAACCTTCTTGCACTCAATTTAGATATATTATCATCTCAGACATGACCAAATGAAGAACAACATTGATCTTAGCTAGAGAGACAAGAGAAAATATATGCATCTGCAAAATGAAACATGATTCATACTAATCCTTGGATCTAAACTCAAAAATTCGTTAATCTGAGACAAAAGTCAAGATTTAATCATACCTAATGATCTCGTCCATTGTCATTTGGTTGAGATCTTTAGAGGAACTCATCGAGTGATAAGACGAAGAAGCTTTTTGATACAAATTTTCCAATGACAATGAGAAAACTTAAGTCAATTCGCATTCAGAACACAGAATGCTAATTGCCTCTGAATTCTTTGATTGACAGAATGCAGGTTAGAAACGATTTAGTGACCTTGACAGCAATTTATCTTTCCCATTTTCAGATGTTTGCATATTTGACCTTAGAAAACGAGACAATATTTATGAGTAAATATCTGGATATATTGCATGTACCTTATCCTAGTAAAGAATCTACCAAAATGAGAATCAACGGTACAAGCCAGCACCTGATTTTCACAGCTGCACCAATTTTTAATGCATTCGAATGCTGATTTATGCTTATGTCTAATACTACATCCGTTTAGATGTCTATTTGATTTTGCTGTAAGTAAGAACAGATATCAGCACTAGGAAATACTACCAGATAATATTCTGAAGCAGCTAGTAAGCAAGTTCCAAAATCTAAACACAGAATAAAGATTGCAGATAATCAACACTTCTAAGGGTTGTCATCACCTCTAAGACAAATCTAACACCACACATCACAACCATCTAACAGTACCAGTGTACCACTAGTTTACAGGTAGATTTACAGTACCAACTCATACAGGTACAAACCGGGGGGCCTCTACCTAGGCAAACCTCCCTGGTTCATTAACCCTATAATAGGACAAGCTAGCTGCACACTATACATGAAAACCAGTATAAAGGATACCTGAAAATATTAATCTGAAAAGCTGTAGTACATTGAAAATACATTCTTAAACCTCACCAAAAACTGTAATAACACCTTAATCATTCTATAGCTGCTTAAACTCACAAACCAAGCAATCAGATATAAGACTGATGGCACAATTTCTTACTAATAATTGGCCGTTCAACTATCAACATTATGTGCGGTAAGATGAAAAATTACAAATCCCGAAGGTAACAGTATGATAACAGATAACAGAGAAGATCTTTACAATTCTCTGTGAAATGACGAAAGTAGAGAGTAGCATACCACTGCGACCTCTCTACACTGCCACATCATTTATGATAATTGTTTTCTATACTCTCTTTACTATTCCATACTAGCAACTGCAAGAGAATCAGCTACCTATTATCCTACTTATCTCAGTTCCGGCATGAAATAATGTCAATATTAAACTACAACAATAGACCATAGAGGGGGTTACGGTTTTGTTGTCATTTCTTGCCCTCAGCAGCTGGCTCCTGAGCAGCTGCTGCAGCACTCATTATTTCATCAAACTTTTCAGACTTCCCTAGCACAATCTCAATCTGATAACCGAAACAAAAGGAGATATCAGAAGTCAAATGGAATATTAATGAAATGTTTCCATCCACCATAACTAAACAAACATACCTTAGCCTTCTGCACCAGATGACCCTTGTTCTCGTCCCTCATGCCAACCGTAGATGTAGACACTTCTGTTCAATACCAAAACAAAGACAACCAAATCAGATACCTCCATGATCATGATCTCATTTCATTCTTCTGCAAATAGGAAAACAAATGTCTTACTCTTTTCAATGTCTTCACCATAGTCATGACCAATCCACCTCCAAACTCAAATTCCTCCCAAATCCCCACCACCATTCCCCCCAAAAAAACCAATCGTTAGAAACCTCACCTTCTTACCTCCACACCCATCAAAACCTCACCAAAATCCACCCTCTAAATCCCGACTTACACCCTTTACAATCTCAATCAGAAACACACCCAAAAAAGTTCAAAAACTCCCCAATTTTTCAAACCCCAAAACTCCACAAAGCGCTTCTTCGATCCGCACCTCGCCGCATTTCTCATTTCCAGCCGTAGATAACCATTTAATCCAACGCCGCATAATCCAAACTCACCCCAGACCCCGATCCGCGTCACTCTAGTTTCCACCAATTAGCGCTCACTATCCACCTCAATATAAACACCCCCCTTCCCCACCTTCACATCTCACATCACACCAATTTCTCCTTCCCAAAATTCAAAACCGCCTAAACCCGACCCGCTTTTTCCGATTCCTAACTGCTTTTCCGATTATCATGGCCGCCGAAACAGCCGTCGTCAAGGCCAAGCGAGCACCGCCAGCTCACCCTCCCTTCTCCGAGGTACGTGAATTTTTACTCTGATTTTACTGTTTTGTCCTTGTGTTTTAGTTTGATCGGAAAACTGAGTACGGCGTCGCTTTGCAGATGATTACGGAGGCGATTGTGGCGCTGAAGGATAGGACTGGTTCAAGCCAGTACGCCATCACCAAATTCGTGGAGGAGAAGCACAAGCAGTTGCCTCAGAGTTTCAGGAAGCTTCTGCTTCTCAACCTGAAGAAACTCGTCGCCTCCGGCAAGCTCGTCAAGGTCAAAGCCTCCTTCAAGCTCCCTCCTCGCTCCTCCGTCGCCGTGGCATCTGCTGCTCCGGCGAAGGTGAAGACCAAGCCGGAAGCTTCCAAGGCTAAGAAGTCCACCGCCTCCGCGAAGACTACCGCTAAGCCCAAGGCTAAAACCGTCGCGAAACCGAAGGCTAAAACCGTCGCGAAATCCAAGGCGAGAACCGTGGCGAAACCGAAGGCCAAGGTGGTGGTGGTGAAGAAACCGAAGGCGTCGGCGGAGGCTAAGCCGGCTGCGAAGGCAGCGAGGACATCTTCGAGGACTTCGCCGGGGAAGAAGGTGGCGGCGAAATCCAAGGCGGCGACTAAGGTTGTGAAGAAGGCCAAGAGTGTGAAGTCTCCGGCGAAGAAGAAGGTTCAACCAAAGAGGGGCAAGAAGTGAGAAAAGGTTTTTCAGGGATCCAGGGGTAGTATTGTGTAAATTTCTCAAAGTCTGTGGGTAGTTTCTGTATGGAAAAAAAAGAAGCTGGGGTTGTCTGTAGTTTGTTTGGGCACACAAATCTGTAGGACAGTTTAATTTCCTGGTTGGTAATTTGTTGACTTGTAATGGGATTTCTATAGTAGTCTGATGGCTCTAGTGTGCTTCCTCTTGTAATCAAAATCAAATGTGTTTTGTTACCATTTGTTACATTCCTTTTTACCATTTCCTTACATTCCTTCTACTTTCCCAAAATTCAAAAAAAAATTACATGAGTATTGTTCCGCATAATCCCAGCTATACAGAATAATGTTAGAACAAAATTAATGATTAAGAGACAAAGACATATAGTGATGTCTAGGAAGACATAGTTACGTCCATTTAGAATCAATTATCATGTATTTGGTGTTACAAGAGTATATCCATCTCGCGGGGTGGAGTGAGGGAGGGATGAGGGAGTGTATCCATCTCGCGGGGTGAAGTGTTAAAAATGGAGGAGTCTATCTATATAGGGGAGTCTTCATTTTATAGCTAATGAAGGTTCTCTCTTATTACATGATTTTGATGTAGGATTAACTATACATATATCTTATCATGGTATCTTTTTGTGGTGGAACTTGGAGAAGCACATTCCCTGTATGATACCGATGATCTTTCACCATGACAAGGTAGTCCGGATGTCGGTCTACAAGTTTCCTAACTGGTTTATGGACGAGGAAGATAGTTTCCTGACTACCGACTACAAATACATGTTCTCAAAATAAAAAAATTACATGAGCACACAACAGTTTAGGTAATTAGTTGTTTTTGTTGAATTCTATGCAATCAGTTGGGTTGAAGGATACCATGTTTTTATCTAAATCATAACCAATTAATAAATCATTCTGAAGCATACCCCGAAAAAGCTATAGTAATTAGTGTTGCCCACGATTGTAAGACAATACGTCTCATCATCTAGGCGAAATGTTAACACCTTATTGCTCAATGGCACTTTGCTACCGCCCTCAAAATGTATAGCTATTTTTGGCAATGTTGTAGGCGTCGTGGTAGCAAAGCAAAGGGCATCAATCACATTGATTTTTTTTATGCTTAGTTACCATCCGGTTAAAAAGATCTTTGGGTACCGTCGGGAAAGGTGTACCTGAGTCGATCATCATGTTACATTTTTTCAGCAATGTATCGTTTGAGTTGTATGGAACAAAATCATTTTCGATGCTAATTCCTGATGCCGTCACATAATATATAGTCGTATCATCGACCAAAGGTATTGTCACCACCCCTTCAAAGATCTTGCTTTTCAAATTGGGATCGTCCACAAAACAATGAGAGAATCTTTTGCTTTCTCGGACCAACTTGAGAAACAAATGACAAGGGCCACGCCCAAGCCCTATAATTCCCATGTCATTTACACTGGAGCCAATTGTATTGTTCATAATCCCACACCCAAATATAATATCTTTTAGGGTTACAACGTTGCCTGTAGTGGATTTCAATGAAATTGTTTCTCTACCCAGGTGACCTACTGTGTATGACTTGTCTTCATAATCGTACATGTACATACAATTTGCAGTAGGTGCTTTTCTACACAATTCCACTTAATGTTGGGGTTAGGATTTGCTTAGTCTACAATCCTTTGACCGAAAAGTAATGTTCTTATGAGTTGATGACTTTCTCGGGTCAAAAACACCAAATTTGGACCTGTAACAAGCATGACACGGCTCACACTGCGTCCATACTAGATCGCTACCACTATCAGCAATTGCGTGAGTATCGATGGGTGGAGTTCCCATTGAGAACTTATTCCTAATATGTTCGTTGTCGTTGGGATCGACTTCCGTCGGTGCTTCAGGAACATCTGGACCGATCAACCGTCGAGAAACTTTGTTGTTTCTATGTTCATGCAATGGTGATTTGAGAGAATTTTTTCGGATAACATGGGCACTGAATCCACCATTGATATTGTTGATATTGGCTGTTGCTGTAATAGTATAGTTAATTCTTGATAAAGAACAAAGGGTAGTCATATGATCGAGTTTACCTAATGATAACATGAAACCCTAAACCCTAAACTTTTTTGAGGCAAGATCACAATAGATATTGAATTTTTTTTGGCATTCAAATATTTGTAATTTTTGAAATGTCAAATGTTACTTCGCTCCACAAATATCCACTTATGATTCAACCTTACCACATTTTCTCTAAAGATCACAAATGTTTACATAGAGAATAGAAATTGTGTTTACTACTGAAAGATCACCAATCACATGTAGAGATGTAACATTAACATGGGGTGTAATATCTGTTTTTAGAAATAACTTGATATGTGATGTGGTCCATGTTTTTCTGAAACAACTATGTACCGGTAGTATTATACTGCAAAGCCTCATTTGAAGAGTTCTTTTCTAAATATTGTATTTTGCATTAATTTCCACCCACACTTTTCAAAATTAGAAATCAGGACATGGGTCTACGTATTGTGTTTTAATGTATATGTACTTGTGTCCATCAAATCATTTCACTTAAGATTTGATGGCTGAGAAGAGTTCATCTCTTTCTATCCGGTAAAACTTGTTCCGCAGGTGAGCAGGTCTGGTTGTTTTATAGGGCATAACCTCATTTAAGGAGTTCTTTAATTTCCAATCACTCTTTGTAAAATTAGTTAATTACGTTGTTGGAATGTATTAAAATGTTACCCTAAGAATAAAAAATAGTTTTTTTTAATAAGGGCTAAAACGGCCACCCTCATACCTTAATTAAACCGCATAACACAAAGAGGGACATAAAAACTAAACCTCATATTGTATAAACATCCCAAATTTTTGTTGTTGTTTTTGTAGGCTTGTCACAAGTTTACAATCCATTGAACTACAAGTAGTTTTCTTATAAGTTGACGACTTGCTCAGGTCAAATATCTCAAAGTTGGTTACTTGGTTTTGTAGCAAGCTTTACACAGCTTACATTGCGTCTGTACTGGATCGCTATCTTGTTCAGCAATTAGATAAACATCGACAGGCGGGGTACCCATTGCGAACTTGATAACATGGTTTTGACGATTAGCCAGATCAATGTTTATTTATGAATCCGTCATATCTGGACCTATCAATTTCCAATAAACATTGGTGGTTTTTGTGTTTGTGCCAATGGTGAATTTGGAAAGTCTCTTCCGATAAGTTGGGCTGTGAAGCCACCACTGTCATTATCCTTGATATTGTTTGTCGTTGTAACAACACACTGTGAGATGAAATATGAAAGTGGTGATGACTGCTATATTATACTATACTTATTTTTAAGATGAGATTAAACAAATCAATGATTATATAGAGGTGGCTCTGGCCAGTGGCTTTACTGAGGGAGAAAGCGGCGGCAAGAAGGGTTCCGATGACGACGGAGGTATAGGTTTTGCGGCGGCGCCAGTGGCAGAACATTGGAGATGAGGCAATGGCTTTCTTGGGTCGGGTGAAGCAGTTGTGGGCCTTCCATGGGGCTGATTTGGAGGGCTTGGGCCTGGGGTGTGGTATTGGGCCAAGTTTGGTCTTTTTTTTGTTTCTGCTTTTTGGTTTGTTTATGTTTTTGGTTATGTTTAATATGTCCCTCCTCTATCGAGCGAGAGTTTAGGTGTTGTGTTCTGGTCAGTGTGCTACTTCAGTGGCATTTTTCCTTGGGATTATCGGCTTTAATATCGGTGGTGTCTGATTGTCAATATGAGAGTGCATTGTCTTTGCACGTGATCTGGTGGTATTTGGACACGGTGTTGAAGAAGGGAAATTGACTCGTTATAGTGTTGGTGACGAGGTTGTATCGTTATTCTCAGGACTGTGTAGCTCTTTTTGAACGTGAAATTGGGCTAGGGGTTGGGCCCTTTTGCCACATGAATGTTGTTGTTGGCGACGGAGCGGACGGACCCGTAACTACAGATCTTTATGGGAATGTATGTTGTGGTGTAGCTACCACAACCGGTCATTCCATTATATTGTAATTTCTTTCAGTTATCAATAAAGTTATTTATTCTACAAAAAAAATGATTATATAGAGGTTAGTAAAGTTGGTACGGCTGGAAAACCGCTAGTCGGATGTAAAGACGTGACCAGTATAATAGAATCCTTATTTATAAAAATAATTTGGATGATGACCCAAGTGTCGAGGTTTATGTTCTTTGTGAAGAACTTAATACCAGTTCTTATACTGAGCAAAGCCTATTTTCCTTGGGGAGTTTCCAACTACGTTGAAGATACATATGCCTAACAAGCATACTTTGGACACACTTAAGCTAGGCATAACCGCCATACTCGCTCCAAATATAGTCGTTAAAGTCAAGACAACAACAATAGCTCTTAGACGCAGTTAATCGCTTCCCAATAGGAGGCAGGACGCACCTTCACGCGCGCCACTAAAACTGCCTAACAGAGCACTTGGAGAGATAACAATCCCACATTGAAGATGAGCAGATGCCTCTTACCCTCCAAATCTATAAGTGATACCTCTATTTCCCTTTATAGACTACGCATACTTTGTTTACTTACTGTTACTCTATCGACAAGCTAACTGACTTAGGAGCGGTCTTCTCTCCTGAGCGTTGAAGACCGCGAGAAGCAGTCTCCTCTCCTGACGTCATCCGCTACTCTTATTGACAGATCTTGAAGAACTTGTGGATCCTACAAACTCGAGCGATACTTCTTACATTTGTTGCAAGTGGATTAGCAAGCCGCTAATTTACTGCATCAACATACATTAGATTGAATTTTTTAAAATTAGTTAATTATGTCATTCTCCTAGTTTTTGTCTTTTAAAGTTTATATTTTAATTGTCTTATTTATGTGTCAGCTAAATTTTGTGCCCAAAAACTCATATTTGATCATATGTGGTCCTTGTACTCTTCACTTTGATCGGTTTCTTTTTTATCTGGAAAAAAAAAAATATCTGTTCAGTGAAAATTGGTACCTCCTGTCAAGCATTTGAAGAAACATAAAAATTGGTACTTTTCTTGGCAACCAAACAATCCGATCATTTATACTTAAGAAATCTCTTTCATTTTCACTTCCCAATTCTCACAATATAGGTTTGACTTATGCTTTGTGCAGAATCTCAACTCCCACAGCAAATGAACAATGAAGTTTCTCAACAATTGAGTTGAAAGATCAAGTATTTCCAGCAAAGTAGGTGACCTTATCGAACTTGAGAAGATCAGTGATTTTGAATAACATCTAATCTCAATCTATGATGCTATGAAATAACCAACACCCAATTGTTACTATATTTTCCATTCAAACCAAGAAATATCAACTACTTCATAATCCCAAATAAGCAGATTCAGTCCATGTCAGAATGGATTACTCATTTCATATATAACAAGATATGTACCAGCACCAACTTACAAAACATATACAGTTCACAATCACACAAACCACATAAACAAGTCGTTGTGGAGGAAAGAAAACAAGCTATTTTCCATTTAGTACATCCAAATGTAAACCACGAAAAAATGAAAGACCCACCTGATATTAGAAAAAGCTTTCAAGTTCATGATTCAAACTGATGTCTACATGTCTTTTCTGGTTGAACTTAGGAGCTGTTTCCGTTGTTTCTTCTTCTCCCAGTTTTGATTGGTCTTTGACTCTGCTACCATTGCTAAGACTGTTACGTCTACTGTTCTGCACCTTATTCTTCGGAGTAGTACTGCATTCTTTATGGCAACCAACACTATGACGATGTGCTCGAGGGCAAACTTTTCCTTTTTCGTTATGACATGTGTTTAGAGCATCACCAAAGCTCCTTCTCCTGCCTAGACTGTTCAGTTTTGGTGATTTGGGCCACGTAAGTGGAAGCTGCCATCATATAGAAAAACTTTCATCATACAATAAAACTGCAGCTAGTAACGCAATCCAATTGAGAGTCAAGAGTTTCCCTGACTACTCATGAGAAATATTACTAACGAATTGCAACGAGTGCTAGATTGCATACTAAATTCTAAATTCAAGTTGTTGTTAACTCCATAAAGCATAGTGCTAAACAAAGGCAAGTCTAATTCAAATACGGAATATTTGCATTTTCCACTTCTAGAGTCTGGGCTCAGAATAGAACTTAAAAGGAGTCGAACACAACTTAAAATGATTTTGGCTACTTTACCTTCTTCAGCTCAGCCTTAGGAGGAGGTGGCTCATAATAGAAACTAGGTACTGGTTTGGCTTTGATCACCAAGGACTTCCTCAGCTGCTTGATGGCTGCTTCTTGCTCTTCCTGAAAGAGTCATGAAATAGAGAATATAATTTTCAAACAGATCACATCATAAGCGAAATAAATACCCAAATACAACATTATTATCCGACACGCCTTAAAATAAGGATACTAGAGTAAGTGATCTACCCTGGTCCTCGCTTCGTACTGCAGTCTCTCTGCCTCCAGAGCTTGCTGTTTTTCCTTTAACTTCGAGTAGTACTAGATGACAGTAACCATAATTTAACAAGTTTAGATGCAATGCTTGTCTTTATTAGAAGCCAGTACACAACATATGCATCATGAAGTCTATTATAATACCTCGTTTCTTTTTTGTGCGCGTTCACTGCATTTAAATGAAGGAGCTTGTCCAACTGTAACCTTGAACTTATTTGTTCTCATAGATGCAGCAGTGCTATGCTTGGTTAAGGATAAACTAAAAGTAAAATGAAAGCAAGTCTACCAGGTAACACCATCAAAGTAAATTAAATTCTACACCATCAACAAAGGATACGAGGAAGCAAGGGACCAATTATCTTCTTCCTCACCATGCTTCTTACTATCAGCTTGTAGGCCATTTCGTGATGATCGTGGTGAATTTGGCTGAAGAGAAATGACAAGAGATTTCAGATCAGAAGTGTCCCGTAATACATAATAACACCAAAATGATGGGGACACCATTTAACTTGTTTCATGGTGCACTTTAATCCAAAAGGAATGACATATGGTTTCCGTAAAGTGTAAGTAGTATCAATTTGCAGTTGCATTCATAAAATCTCTATTAGATGCATGATTACAGTACTATAAAACTGAAAGAAATAACTCTCCTGAGGGAAGATTTGAGTTAGAACGAGCATAATTCTTTTTGTCATAGTAATAGTCTCAGACTGCCAGCAAAAGAACACACACACACACACATTCCCTTCCCCCGAAAAAAAAAATAGAATAGAAAAAGGAACACAATATACCCAGAACCGTACCTCTGAACTCTTAGTAGGTGACTCTACATTTGGAGTCTGTGATGCCTTAGTTATATTAGGAGACTCTGCAGTGCTGGAGTTTTCTGAAGTGGCAACTTCAACCTTAGCAGTCTCTTTACATGTACCAGCCCTTTCAGTCACCACAGCATTGGAATGAGGAACAGTCTGATTTGAATGCCCATTTTCAAAAGCAGCAGATTTTGAAACTGGTGAGCTGGAATTTAAATTCTCGCTTGACTTCTGAGTTCCAGGTTTCTCATTATTCTCCATGGTCAAGTCATCATCAAGATTCGTACTCTGAACAGCCAGTATATCTTGCTTCTCAATACCTTCCCCGTCAGCTGCTTTCTCTTCATGTGAGTCCTTCAACTTGTGTTCCTTGGATTGGATCCGGCTGATTCTCTCCGAAATTTTGGAAGAAACATGGATCTTAGTGGTAGAAATTCCATTGGTACCCACTACAACACCATTATTTTTCTTCTCTTGCTTCACACCAGTAATTTCCCTCCCCATGTCACCGCATGAAAAGACTGAAGGGTGAGCATCACAAAATTAAAGGGATGGTTCAAGTTACGTTATCAGTGACACAAAAACTCAAGTAAAGCTCTTTTCATAAGCAAAGATAAAAGCCAACACAAGTGAATTGTATCTTCAATGCTAATTACAAATTCTTCCTTTCTTATATTCATTTTGGACTTTATCTCTACAATCTAATGACAACTTCCAAACTTCAACGAAATCATTTTAGAGACATATAGGCATCGCCTTAGTCATGTGACAATGCCAAATACATCTTCTAGCAAAGGTACTCATCTCCTAATAACTAAAGCATGCAACTTTAGCATGTTTAGTGGACAGCTAAACATTCAGCATGCTGCATAGCCAAAAAATTACAGACCTGTAACATCAACAGATTAACACAAAAGGGAGTGGAAAAATAGGTCTACAACCCAAAATTAACCCAGAATCATGATATACGATATACAAGGGAATGTCCTATATTGATACGCTATTAAAGAAGATATTCAAGAGACAGAGTGCGAGGAGAGAATAAAACAGATATTCATGTTTGACATGAAGTTTTGTTAATTTGAAAATCTTCACGTTTTTATGCCTTTTATCTTAACATTGAAAAATACAAAGCTAGAAAAGAGTATTAGGAGTACAACGCAGGGGACGAATTACAAAGATCCAAGGAAATTCCAAATAGAGGGGGACAAAATAGTTCAGAAAGAATTGTGAGTAGCAGAATTAAAGAAAAACAAATACTTAAATCTTTCATCTATCAAACACAATCACTTTGAATAAGAAATGATAGGAAATAGCACATGAAAATACAGGAATCAATATCTATTTTAATTGAACATGGAATCATCACAAACTTAAACTGAAGCCATCACCACGAAAATTAAGTACATAAAAGTATTTATAAGGGATAAACACCATAAAAGCTAAATAGGCTTCAATTTGGTCAGAAACTTGATTAATCAAACAGACCATGAACACAAAAAGGGCTCTTTTTTTCATTTATAAGCTCATTCACATTCACAGAAACACAAACATGAAAAGCAAGTCAAATAGCTCAAACTCTGAACCCAGATGAACCAAATGAACCACTCAATAGCCACCATTAGCAAAACAGAGATATACCCATCAAAGAAAAGCTTAAACACAGCAAGAAACACCCTCAAAGCTCCAAGCTTTGCATTAAGAAAAAGGAGCTCAAATCTGAGAGCAAAACACACATTGCAGAAATCCCAGAAACAAAAACAGAACAGAACACCAATAAAGTTAAGAGATTTCTCTTACATGTTTCTGTTCCCGATCTGAAAAGATCTCCAATCTTCTCTCTGTGTCTCTGAAATCTCTCTTCTTCTTTTTGTGCTGAGAGAATGGTCTAAATTCTCATACTATAATTGTTTTGGAGTTTTGGTTTTTTGTGCTCCCTTTGTTTGGCTATATATAGAGGCTGCTCCTTTTTAGGTCCAAAACGCCGTTTTGGTTAAATCTGTGTTTTTGGTAACGGAGAAAACCAGTGGGAAATATGAGAGTGACGTTTTGGATGGAAGTTTTTCTGTTTGATGGAGGGTGGGGGTTGGTGCGAGCAGAAAAGATGAGAGGAATAACAGAAAGTTGCGTGTTTGGGTATTCAAAGCCATCCATTACTTTTAGCACTAATAAGTCCTCTCTTTTGAAATTGTGAAGAATGAGAGATGGAATCTTTTTTAGGTTGTTTGAGAGATAGGGAATTCAACAAATTAAGTTGAGGAAAGAATTTATGGGAAGGTGGATGTGGTAGCTAATTGAATTATACCTACTTGATTCAATTTCACTAGAATTTAGTGAATGAATCTTCCTTGATGTGGGAAATGAATCGGATGGAATGATAAATATGTCTAACATGATCATTAAAATGTTGAAGTATTAAGAATTGACAATAACGAATTTGATATGCAACTTTAGTTGTAAGATTATCAAAATTCATGATCTAATGTAATTTTTTCTTAAACGTTAAAGTATTGCTCATTATTGTCTCTAGTTTTGTTCAAACACGACATGCATGTTATTATGCAAGCTCTATATTGTAGCTTCATAGTTGTCAAATCCTAGTCCTTGAAGTTGATCATTCGACACGAAGATGTTAAAAACATGGGCCAATTACATATAAGTCCACTTTGAGACATTTTTTCCCACATAGATCCACCCCAACATTTTTACCCACATAAGTCCACCCAAGTCTAAATAAAGTTTTGTATTAAGTATTAAAGTTCAACATAATTACAGACTGCCATCCAACAAAAAAAAATTAGATTTTCTCCTTTATATTTACAAGAATGCCACTAGTATAAAAAGTCAACAACCATTCTCATTTCGGAACAGTCTCCGGCGGACCTCCGGCGAGATTTCCAGCCGACCTCCGGCGAAGTTTCCGGCCGACCTCCGACGATATTTCCGACTGACCTCCGGCGAGGTTTCCGGCCGACCTCCGACGATGACAAAAATTACTACTACCAGCTAAAAAAGCTACTACCACCAGCTATAAAAGCTACTACCACCGCCTACAAAAGCTACTACAAAAGTTTCCGGCCGACCTCTGGCGAGATTTCTGACCGACCTCCGGCGAGGTTTCCGGCCGACCTCCGACGATGACAAAAATTACTACTACAAACTAAAAAAGCTACTACCACCAGCTATAAAAGCTACTACCACCGCCTACAAAAGCTACTACTGTGAGGTTTATGATGAAAACAAAAGCTACTACCACCAGCCACAAAAACTACTACCACAAGCTACAAAAGCTACTACCACCGCCTACAAAAGCTATTACTGTGAGGTTTTCGACGAACACAAAAACTACTACCACCAGCGACAAAAGCTACTACGACCAGCTACAAAAGCTACTACCACCGCCTACAAAAGCTACTACTGTGAGGTTTCCGATGAACACAAAAGCTACTACCACCAGCCACAAAAACTACTACCACCGCCTACAAAAGCTACTACTGTGAGGTTTCCGACGAACACAAAAACTACTACCACCAGCCACAAAAGCTACTACCACAGCCTACAAAAGCTACTACCATAGCCTACAAAAGCTACTACCATAGCCTACAAAAGCTACTACCATATTTTCAGCCAAAGATGCAGCTGAAAATACTGCATCTTTGGCTCTGCAAGCAAAGCTGTTATCCATGATTTCCAGGTTCTCCAACAATGTTGGATCTCCACTCTACACTAGTTTATGCATACAATGCCCAGTTGTCCAGACTTACAAATCTCAATGATACACCCTAGTGACATGAAATCTCTCAAGTAATAACAAATGTAGCAAACACATTCCAGGCATACGCAATACAATAATCTCCTAGCTATGTAATTGTGGTAAAGATGGTTATAGCTGGTGAATGCAGACTATTTCAAGTTTCAATCTTTCACTTATTAGCTATAATTAGAGCAACAATACCGTAAGAGGTTCTCCCAGGTAGAAATGCCATGTCTCTGCACACGGTATGCGATGAAGGCGTGAAACGTCCCCAGTAGGCAGCAAGAAGTAAATAGTTGTACTCACAGGCGTGAAAACGTCGTCGTCGATCTAGCGGCGTCAAGATCCGAGCGTCTTCGTTGTCGATCTGGCGACGTTGAGGTCGAGCCAGCAACGTTGAGGTCGAGACGTCGTCGTCGTTTATCCGGCGGCGTCGAGCATCATCTTCTAGTCGGTGTTGGCCTGAGACGCCGCCATGGCCACAGATTCAAGCTTGGAGAAGAAAGGGAGGAGGAAGATGATGAGAGGAAAGTGAAAACGAGCCGTCTAAAAAGAATGAAGACAGAGACTAGAAGAGAGAAACTGATTTTTAGGGAAAAGAGGTATTTTAGGAACATCACAAAAACGAAGTGACAGACTTACCCTTAAAAGTGGACTTATATGGGTAAAAAGATTAGGATGGACTTGTGTAGAAAAAAATGTTAAAAATGTGACTTTATTGAAATTTTCTATAAAAACATCTAAAGGTGAATCTCCTTTGTTAGAAGATTTTCTAGTAACTCCGTTGCAAGCACACACTATAGAAAGAGAGAGGGAAAGCTCTGAAATTAATTAGTTCATAACGGTGGGTGTGGGAAACGTGGAGGGCGTAAACGAAATATGAACCCTACATTGTTGAACGTTCAACGTTACGTGGTGGTGGGAACGTGGAATCTCGTTGGCTAACCATTTCCGTTTTAATTAGGAAAATTAGTTACCTCTCTCTCTCTCTCCTATTTTGTTAATTAGGATTTTGCTAAAATTCTTGGGCTAACGTCAAACGTGTTACAGTGTCCTCATCTTATATTTTTCTATTACAATATACAATTTCCCCATGCCACAATATTCAAGACTTTAATCCATCAAATATTCCATTACACCACATGTATTATTAACTCTAAACTCTACTGAATCGTAAATTGTTAAGTATGAAAATGAAAATAACATCATAGTTCGGATAGTGTTTTGTAATTAATTATATAGTTTTCATGAGTATATGTTATCAACTCTAAACTCTACTAAATTGTGAATCGTTATGTTTACATATATCGTAAATGAAATGAATGATTTCAATTTGATTTTTATGATTATGGATAAAATGAATTGAAATACAAATCGAATGTACATGAAGACCAAAAGTTCGTTCTTATGAATTGATGATTGAGTCGATGCAAGTGCATGTGACGAGCTAGTTGTAGTCGATCAATGCCAAGTCTTTAACGATTTTGTTATCGTTTACAAGTTAAACATGGCCTCTCTCCTGTTGTTCATCTTTGCTAGGGTTCCGTACGTACGTTATGTTCACATGAATCACATCCTAGCCTTGATCCGATCGTTTGATTCAAACTAGTAAACTTGTCGATGCAATTAACCCTAATACAGCCTCATATATAACCTAGGAGGAGCATGATCACGATGGACCGTAGTCACCGTACGTGAAGCAGTTGAGTAGTCATAGCAGTGCATGCAAAGGCTAAATGGTAATGAACAACCAGCTCTGCGAGAGCAGATGAAGCCATTAATAGAGTTCAATATTTACTGTGACATACAGTATCAGCAATTCGAAGTAGACGTAAGTAAACTCAAGGATCCCCGTGAAATATTAACTTCACAAACCAGCTGCAGCTACCTCGCTTCATATACCTCACATGAAGCTTCTGCAACGGATCGATCATTTATCAGCCGGAGCTAGCTAGCTAGCTGGTGCAGTTGTAATGGCACCTGTACTGTACGTATATGCAGCTGCATTATGCCTAGCTACATTTATTATTCTGTACATAACTACGCAATTACGCATGTATTATATACGTACGTACATCGCTCTAATCCTAATCTGAATCGTCATGCATAAGCCTTGGTTATGGATGATGAGTGTACTGTATAAACATGCATCTGCATACTTCGCTTAAAGCAAAGACAAGAGATCGATTTAGAAGATTTACAGATTTGCTTTTTGTGCGAGAGTGTGAGTGTTTCTGTAAGTTTTAATTTTTGGAATAATTACTTTTTGTGCTTATTTTCAAATTCAAGCCAGGTTCTTGCTGCTGCTTCTCTCTACTTTAAACTGTCATCAAATTCCCCCACATGCTTTGTGATCATAGGGTTGGCCCTTCTTGTCGTCCCAGCTCGATCAAATTCAACCCGCCCTTTTCATTTGAATTGATTTAAAGTAGTCCTAGGATTTCTGGGTTCGATCATGCGTGAAGGTGAAAAATTAAAAGTAAGAAATAATTAAGAAAATAAGTTATCTCATTCATCATAATCCATATACATTATCTACATCAATACAAATAATCCATTTCTCCCTAGCATGCTTTATCCCTAGCTTATCCAAGCAATTGAGAGTCACGAGTGACGACTCAGTGGAAGAGTCTATGAACTTCCAAGGGGACATGTTTTGTTTTATCTCTTTGAATTATTGCATTGTTAGAAATATAAAACCAGGAGGATACCAACAATAATTCCACAAGATCTTTCTTAACAGATTTATAATTGCAACCCACAAAATTAAGCCTTCTAATTGGGTATAGGATCACCACCACCTGCAGTAGTACAAACCCTTTCAGCTGAGTTAGTTGGACCAAACATGCAAATGTGATATGTTTGATGTTGTTTCTATATATAATATCCATTGGAGGATCATCAACACCAACCTAAGCTAGCTGCTAAAGAACAATTTGGATCGAATCGCAAGTTTATAATACTCATCAGATTTGTTTGTTCCTTTCAAATCGATCGTCTCAGCTTTTAACTTGATCTTTTGAATATTCCTCTATCTAAACTACTTTAGTTTCAAAAAGCTTAGTTGGTTGCCTGTCTCTTTAGGAAAAGTCTGCAAACCCTATATTCTCTTTAGAAACGGAGATAAACATTATCAAATAACGCTACTTCTTTTATCGAACAAACATTCCATAATGTAGAAAAAGATGATCTTTGCTGCTACAAATTAAGTGTCACAGATATTAAAATTTTGGTGGCTGAAATCGTATTATAACAAGCCCTCCTAATTAAGCGGCTTCTATTATGGATCAACATTCAACCTGCCGGCTTCGATTCATTTACTTTTGGGAGTCTCAAGCTTTCATAATTTAGCGCAAACCAGCTTATATATATTGTTGATTAGCACTTAAAGTTAACTTGCCTTTGTATTATGGATTAATATTATATATATATATATATATATATTTTAAAAAGGGGTTTGAAACCTAGTGTAACTAAGAGACTCAGCCCAACGTCCGGTGCAATTTATTAAATTAAAATTGTGTACCTTGAACCTCACGTCCGGTGCCATTTATGGATTAATATTATATCTTAATTACTTGTAATAATAATGTCTATTTCTTTCTTCCATTCACATAGAGAAGTCTTCACGGGATCGAATGCATGCCCTTAAGGAAACCAGATTAGGGTGCAAATTGACTTTGTTTAGTTGGAAATTAACCTGAGACTTGATCGAAACTATAATTGCAGAAAAAAGAAGAAGATTGGCTTTCACCAAAATGGTTGAAGTTGGATACTAATTTGTCAAATCACCATACTAACAGTAACCAGATATGATCGATAATATATGAAACTTGGAATGAATAAAATCCTGCTTAAATATGCATACGGACCTTGTTAGTTCCTTAATTTGTACGTCAAAATAGCTATCTCTATTAAATCAAAATCTTAATTTTGATTAATCAGGAGCCATGCGTATATAACAAAGTAGTAGTACCAGTCAAGACTGTCGGTCTTAGCTCATCCCTGTATATATACAGAGACTGGAGATCGACCACTCGAGCATGGATTGATTATACATATGGATGATTCTCCTTCACTTGGTTTTCTCACTCGGTCTTAGACATATGAATGACTAAGGGGACCATATAACTGCACTCCCAGTAGTCCCCAGTCCCGACCCAGGAGACTTCATCATCGTATATCATTCTTACGTATGTACACTGGCCCTAGCTAGCTAGTACAGTCTCTTCCCATGCCTTAGATCAAAACGAACAAACAAATTTCATCAAGAGGAATGCTTGTCACAACGTTATGCTTGATTTCATTATTTCTTGATCGAGCTAGCTCGATCTACTTCATGCACCGACAAATTTGCACGTGTAAATTGCTAGGAAGCAAAGATCTGGACATTTCGATATAGATTGTGTGCTTGGACCAGCAGCCAGCAACTTCTTCAATCATCGACATATATGCGATGCATGCACGTAATGTATGTACTAATTTGGTTTGGCCATGGCGACGGACCCCTACCTCCCACTTTCGGAGTTGATCGACAAGCTAGTTTTGGTTTATGCTTCATTACTGTTCTTTCTTCCTCATTCTCATCATGTCGTACTATTTGAAAGGTCATTGGATTGTTCTGTTTGTACTATTGTAGATCACGTACAATAGTAAATAACTACGAACATTGTTTAATTACCTACTAGCCTCTTGACATGTATGTACTGGTTTGGTTTGGCCATGGCGACGGACCCCTACCTCCGCTTTCGGCGTCGATCAACAAGCTAGTCTTGGTTTATGCTTCTTTACTGTTCTTTCTTCCTCATTCTCATTCTGTCTTTCTCCTCGTACTATTTGAAGGTCATTGGATTGTTCTGTTTGTACCACGTACATTTACTGATCACCTGCAGTACGTAGTAACGTAACTTACTCCGTACATTGTTTTTTGCTTATATATTGAAATTTACATAGAAGACTTACCTATAGGAGAAGAAATTACAGCGACAGTTATTGTAGATCGAGATTGATCAAACCACGCAGCTAGGGAGACGTTTCTTCATTAATTTCCGGCCTAGTTATATCGATAATGTGTTACTGATCTCTGAAATGCAAACTAATTAAATCGCATTGCTATTCAGAAGATAGAAGTAGATCTAGACCATTAAGCTAGCTATGGCACATATCGAGGATTTTTATATATAGGGTTGTGAAATTCACACACCCCAAATTGAAATTCACACACTCTTTTTCTTTTCTTTTTAATGACTTAAATTTTGTCTTTTTGTGAATGTGTTAACTAAAAAATGAAAAAAGAAGTGTGGATTTCAATTCGGGTTGTATGGATTTCACATCCTTTTATATATAGTCATACCTAAAGAGTGATCTGGGATACCCCTAGATTTTTCGGTTAACAACTCTTTGGACTTTGGATGCCCCCGATTGACCCAGAACAAGATCATTTTTTGTTTTCTTTTGAGAAGTACATACCAGGATCATTGCTTAACAGCATGAGTTGGTAAATTCGGAGATGAATGAGAGAGAAAACAATTAACGGCTCCATCATATTAAGTTAATTAATCCATCATAGAAGATATGAATCTGGCATGGATATGACTGATGAATATTTTGCCAGGTTACTCATCAGTAAGTTTGGCCGATGAAAAGGACATCAAGCAATGGCATCGTCCTTAATCTTTTTGTTTCATCGATTTTTTTTTCCCTCCAAGGTTCATTTGTCAGACATGAACTCCAAACGGATCTTAATCGGATTGCTAAAAGTGTGAACGGATACACTTATAGCTACAAGGGTTTGAGCTATATCTTGAATGGTAACTCTATTAGTTATTCTTTGATGTCACTTTGCTTAATTAGGTTTATTTCTCTTAATTAGTTTTGCTATATACATACTTTTAAATGTTTTAGTGTATTATTTAGAAGTATATTCTGATGCAATTTACGCTAAATTTTTTTTTATTTGTTGCAGAGACAAGAGTAGCTTTAGGTCGGCGTATTATTAATGGTTACCACATCTCAGATTACTCATCAGTAAGTTTCATATAGATACATATATTCACTTAAGAATTGGAAATTAATCAAAAAGATATAAAAGCGTCTCATTCTTATTGTTTATTGTAGGTGGATTCACTGATGGGAGGTCGACAGACAAAAACTTACCTGAATCACCATTCTATTTACGAGAGGATTCATCCTAAAGAGACGTTTTTTAGTGTAAACAACATGAAGGCACAAAGCTCCACGAGACATAGTTCAGCGAATGAATCGCAGAGTGAACATATATAGTGGATAACCTTGAGATCGATCGATCCATGGCTACAGAATAGATTGAACTGTAAATATTAATGTGTTAAATTTTGATGACCGGGTTACAATGTTGGTGGCTGCTAAAGGCTGTTATCACATAGCCGCCATCAAGGACAAGCATAGCTTAAAACAAGTGTTGGACACACGTTTCCATTGGAAATTCAGACCGCATAAGAGTAAGAATTGAACTTCCTTCCTTTTGTATTTCACTTTTGAGATATATAATTACATTTTAGATTCCCCCATAAAGAATACAAACTTCTGTTATTTCCGTTGCAGGCAGTGGAAGTGTTGTGGACTCCTCAGTTCTCTTCAAGTGCGGCTGCCCTCAGAATATAATGACCTGTTATATGTTGGCAAGTATAAATATGGAAATATGGAAAATACATGTGACATAGAAATAATTAGTATGCGGCAAAAGTAGTCCAGAAGATGGAGAAGGGATGAGGTTCCCAGAGTTAGGACGTTTTCTCTTATGATACCTCGGTATGATCTCTTATGATCTCTTAGGGCTGAGAAGCTCATCCACTAAGGGTATTGAACAGCCAAGGAAAACCAAAGGAATGGAACTGGAACTTCATTCGTTGTTTGAGAACCTTTGGTTAGACTCTCATAGGCATTTGGCTGAAGTTGAGTCTGGATATAGTTTTCACATAACCTACTGAGTCACACTTTAATAGAATAGAATCACATGTAACTTTAACAAATGATTTGCAACGTCCTAATTTGATGTCGAATTCTGTTCAAATTTTTTTCAAGAAGCCAAATGCAGACCTCTCTCTCTCTCTGAGCAATTACTGTACACTTGACAATCTTCATCAATATGGCTGTACTGTTTTAAGCTCACTATCACTCGATGACTTTTTTCAGGTTGTGGTACAACAACTGAAGGAGGCACGTACAGACCATTGAGCTGAGACGCCCTTCTTCTGTGTAGTGTTCAGTCTCCCATTATTTAGTTTTGTGCTGTAGAATTGACTGCTAAATGTAAGATTTTCTGCAACTGCAGTAAGGATATGAGAATATATGTAAGCACTTGACTCTGCACTCTCTATGTTTTTTCATCTCAGACTAGGAACCTGCCTTGCAGAGCTATATTCAAGTATTAGTTACAACAACAGGCCTTTTTCCGGAGGAACATTTGAAGGATATATCGGTTCTGGCTTAGGTAGATCGGTTTGATAAATTAGATTTTGTTTGTAGTTATTACCATACTTGAACTTGGTTTGTGACTTTATTGCAATTTTGTCATATTCAACAGAGATTGAAGATAAAAAAGAATGCCAATGAATGTAGAGTCTTGCAGAATTCTTCACTTGATGGAAATCAGGTAGCAATAAGAGATCATATGATCTGGATGAGCTTCTCAGCTTTAACTAATTTCTTTTGACATTTTAAACAATGAGAAATCAAGCTCCCTCACAGATGGCAAATCTGATGTGTGGACTTTTTAATTTGTAGAAGTTGAGAATCAATCCGGGCGTTTACCTAGGATTACCTACTGTCTGGGGTGGATTGAAGACGGAAGGCAGCGTACCCTATGGCTTGATTCAAGTCCCTAAGAACATCTGTGATAAGATTAATTCTGCTATGGGAAAGTTTTGGTGGGGGTCAAATCAAGAAAGTCTACTAAAGCTGATGGTTGAATGGGTTTTAGTGACTTTGCACCAGTTGAACTTGGCTCTTCTTGCCGAGCAATGCTGGCGACTAGTTCATGAATCCTTTGGGCTCAGGTACTCTGTGAAAAGTGGCCACCAATGGCTTTTCCAGAAGTGCATATTACATGTTCACCCAAATGCAGGTTCTTCCCACATGTTAAATAAACTAGTATGGAGAGGTTTTTACGGATCATAAAAATCTGATGGTTTTTAGAAGGTTAGGTAGTTAGTGTTTAGGCCAAAGAGTGTTTAGGAAATAGAAGATTTGGTTTAGAGGAGGTGTAAAACAGAGGAGATATAGTTGTTGTAGAAAATAAAGAAGTTTGTATTGATAGCTGAGTTGATTACCACATGATACAAGGCTTTGATACATATGTATAGAGTTGTAAACCGACATTGGTTTACCTCCATCGACATGACTTCACTCTGGACAATACTAGATTATATTTAATTACATATAATCTATACTTTTCTACGACCATACATGATCACTAGAGACAAGTTATAGATTAAACTAAAAAACTTAAGTATAGTCTAGAGAGACTAGTGCGCATTACTGTTTAACAAGTTCCTTACAAAGACTAAGTTTTTTCTATGGAGAGCTTTGAATAATGCCATTATTTCTATGTACAACCTGTTAAGAAGGAAACTGAGCACCATTCGTGGTTTTTGTGTGACAGGCTTCACCAATTTGAGATCTCTCTTTCTCTCATCCATTGGTTACTGTAATGATAATGGTAATTAACAAAATTAACAAATCAAGTCTGGGCCTATAGAGCCGGCCACCAAAGGTCTATATCATCACATCATTTCAACAGGCCCATCACTAAACACAACAAAAACAAATCCGGCTCGGGTCGAACCCATCACATATCTCGACCACGTATATAAACCCAAACACCAAAACCCTAATTTCACTTCCACACACCTCCTCGCTTCTTCACTCGCCGCTCTCTCTCCTCCGAATTAGGGTTTCATCTCTTCTCCGATTTCCACCGACGATGGTAAGCCTCTGAACTCCTCTCTCTCAGCCCAAGCCTTCTCCGATTCCTCTTCTTCAATTTGATATGCTTTTTTGTTTGTTTGGTGTAAAACAATCTGAGTTTTGTGGATTCAGGCGGATGTGGAAGCTGACGTGGCGGCGGCCGGAGTGCCGAAGAAGAGGACGTTCAAGAAGTTCAGCTTCAGAGGAGTGGATTTGGATGCTCTTCTGGACATGTCCACTGATGAGCTCGTTAAGCTCTTCCCTGCTAGGGCTCGTAGAAGGTATAAGATCCTCGCGTTTGTATAGATTTTGTGATTCTGTGTGTTTATGAATTGGATTTGGTTTTCGATTGCGAGTGATGGTGTTGTTTTTCGATTGCCATATGGTTTTGGTTGTGTGGCTGATGGAAATGTTGGTCAGGTTTCAGAGGGGTTTGAAGAGGAAGCCAATGGCGTTGATCAAGAAGCTGCGCAAGGCTGTAAGATTCGTTTATCTTCTGTGTGTGCATTTGTGGTTTGGATTACTTGGTGTTTCGTGGAGTTGAATTACGAATTTGGATTGTTTGTTTCTGATTGGTTGGATTGCTTGTTTCTGATTGGTGAAGAAGTTTGTGTGAAATGGTGTTTCTTTTGTGGCATGAGTGATTGGATAAAGATTACAAATTGTGTTCATGTCCCACAAGGAATTTCCGAGTTCAATGGTTTGTGATTGGACTGTCAGTATATTCCGTATGTTTAGTAATTCATGTTCTAGGCACGTTTTGCAATATATTCAGTTTGTGTGATGCTTGTTTTGCCATAACTGTCTTTGGATATTGCATCATTCATCGATTTTACTTTACAATGTTTCGTTCATTTGAGAGTACCACCTCTCAAAATGTAAGTTTTAAGACGATTATTTTGTTCAAGTCCATCATGGATTCCTGTGTTCCCCTAGTTCTTGCAGTATCTGCTAGTGTAATGGTTTTGAATATGTTGATAAAATAGCATGGCCTTAAATGGTGTTACATTGTTCCTTTGTTTCTATACAAGGAGCAAGTTTGCTTGAAATACTGGAAATATGTTTAGGTTAATGTTATTAATTGTTTGTGTTTCCCGCTTGGTCATTTGTTCTTACTTGCCTACATGTCAATAGGTTATTTTGAAATCTTGGATGACATTTTTCTCTTTAAAACCATTATGCATAGCTTCCGAATCTTTTTCTTCAAAATGTATTCTTATTCATACATCCTGATGCTTATAGGCATCTGTTTTCTTAATGTGCAACTTTTTAATCACTGCCTGACTTTTGAGAATCACGTTGTATTTACTTTGGTTTTATATTGATTTGTAACAGAAAAGGGAGGCCCCACCTGGTGAGAAGCCAGAGCCTGTTAGGACTCACCTTCGCAACATGATCATTGTTCCTGAAATGATTGGTAGCATCATTGGAGTGTACAATGGCAAGACCTTCAACCAGGTTGAGATCAAGCCTGAGATGATCAGCCATTATCTTGCTGAGTTCTCTATCAGTTACAAGCCTGTCAAGCACGGAAGGCCTGGTATTGGTGCTACCCACTCTTCCAGGTTCATTCCCCTCAAGTGAAGTTTCTACTTCATCGATGTTCAGAGAGTTGAGAGGACTTTATTTGAGTATGAATTTCAATTTCCCGTCAGACATTTTTGCTGAAAGTTCTATTATTATGTAAACAATGACAAAGACGACTGGTTTCTAGGATCTTATTTTAAGTAATTCTTATTGCAACCAAGTTTATGACTTATGAGTCTGCTTTTGAGCAAAGATTTGGTTTATCTTTGTTCGTATTGAACCAATTAGTGAAGCGGTGTTATTTGAGTTCAATTACCATCTACCTCATTGTTGGTGTGAAAAGATCCCCAATTCTTTTGACTAGAGATAGTTCATTTTGAGAATCAGGTTCTTTTATAAGAATTTTGAGAATCAAGTCCCTCAAGTATAATTGATATGCGATAGACTGCAGTATTTGCAACTCAAAACTAGTTCAGTACCCCTTTGAAATTCCAAAAATTAACTTAGGTTCACTCAGAAATGACAATACTAGTCAGGGTCATACAATAAAGATGTCAAGGTCCATGAATATTCTCATTGATGGGCAGATTGTGAATGCTTGTGGGCAGATTGTGAATGCTTGTGCTCGCTCTCATAGGTGACTATCAGCATTGCAGGGTCTTCGATGCACCTCTCGACATGTTTCCTTGCTGGGCAGCCTCTCATGCTGCTACACTTATAGTATCCCCTACATTCATACCCGTGTTGTACTCAAATTACTGATTACATAACAGTTGATAATCATCTATAGCTAGACTAACAGTTACGTGTTTTCCCAATGTACAAAGGTGACTGCATATAGCTGTGTAGAACCACATTTAGATCTAACTTTAGTAATCATCATTTTGAATAACAAATTTGGCTCTTCATGCAAACTAGGTAGTTTGTAACGAATTTATATTAGCAGGAGTACCTTGGATAAGGAGAGCCCTTGATTGGCTTCTGTCCATACTTCCTCCATGAATATTCATCACCTGGAATGTGTGCTACATTCTTACCTCCTTCAGGTACCTTGAAGGATTTTCTCACCCTCAATCTCCTATAAACAAATAAAACATTAGTTCGATCAAAGTAAACAAAATAAAACAAAAGGCCTATTCGAAAACTCGATGCAGATAACTGACCTCTTCCTTGGTGTGGAACACTTCTCACTGCTTCCACATTGTAAACTGCTGTTCTGCTGTACATCAGCGCCCCTCATCAGTTGCGATAATTGATCCATCGGCTGCGGCACGCAGCCACTGATTAGTCTGAAGGAATTGCTGCCATAGTTAGCCACACGACCAGCATCCATGCTCAAACATGACATGAAAGACGCAGCCTTGGACGAGGAGGGTGTGGTGCTAGGCTTGTTAAATGCAAGGTTTATGCCAGTGAACTGTTGGGGATGGACTGGAATTCTATGCAACTGCTGAAATGGTTTTGGTTGAACATTTTGGAGAGGAAGATTAATTCTCATATCCAACAGTGGATTTCCTAGAATCACTTTCTGGTTTTGTGTGTGTGGGTTAGGAGGGAAAGTAGCTGGGAGTAATTGGAGGGTTTTGGTTGAAATGTCTGATCTGTAATTAGGGCCATCCAAGAAGAGGCTTTGAGGCCAAGATGAGTCAAGCTTCTTCTTCAACTTTCTGACCCTTCCATGATTCAGAAGAGACACAACTCTCTTGAACTTCACCACAGCCTCCTCTGTAAGCACACCTAAATTTTTACACTGAACATCATCTTTGTGTTTGCAAATGAGACTGTTGAGAACTCTATGGCAACTCTCTACTGCTGCTTTGTTAGCTGCTTCAACCTCCTCCATGTTCCCCTAAAAACTAGTCTTTAAAATCCCAACAAACCCAGAAAAGAAAATGAAGAAAACAGACTCACTTTTCTACTAGACAATCTCCATGCTTTCCCTAAAAGACGGGTGTTACTCAAGATTCAATCTTTTCAATCCAAAAGAAGAAAGAGCACTAAGAAACTTAGAGAATGTGCAACTCAAGAACTCATTTTGAGATAAAAAAAAAAAAAAAAAACTAGTTAAAGCACATAGCTGATATCCATTTGGGTGGGTTTATATGAGGAGGGAGAGTAAGAGAACAAAAAAGAAGAGAAAATCGTGCACACTTTGGGAAGTGAAAGACAAAGCTGGCCTTGAAGGTATGAATGACTGAGAAGGCAGAGTTTGCTTTGGTTTGGTAGTAGTTTAGATGCAAAAGACACAGGTCTCTTTAATCAAAGGAGTTGATATTCCTACGCAAAATTTCTGTCATTTTTGGTCTCCCATTGTCCCAAAAATAACGAATCTTCACCCTTTTCTATTTTACACAAGGGTTTATATCTCTCTGTGAAAGAAAATGATTCAGAAAAACCGAATCATATCAAACTCTTTTAACCGTTTTGGATAATAAAAGACCTGCAGGTAAGGGACAATGCTCTGTTTCTGGAGAAAGAGAACAGAGCACAAACAACAGAGGACCAAAGCCAAAGCTGGTTACATGAGGGGGGAAAGAGTAGGGTCCTACTTCCTTGACCTTGATCAGGGCCTCTCTGATTGATCTCATTGACTCAGTCCTACATGTCCTCCACTCTGGTCAGTCCTGAGTAGGGGCCAGAGGAGAGGTGGACACGTGGAAGTACATGTTGTGTATTATTGGTGAGTTCAAAGCCTATTTTACAAGAGTGTTTAAGACAAAGTACATGTCATATAAATCAATACATTACGTAGGACCACCATGATCATAACACAATTGAAATGTTTGTTTCTTTGAGCTAATTTTCGTGATTTGATATCAGAACTATTTTGCCACTAACATTTTAAGTTGACGTTACTGTAAATTTCTAAATGTATTTTTGATAAGCAATATTCTAAAAGAAAATGATTCTTACTCGGGTGTTGTCCCAAACTCCCAAGTAACCCCCAAGTTGTTCATAAGTGAGAATCGATCTCATTTTAGTCTGCAATCAACTTCACGTTCGCATACTAGTGTTGCAGTAATTACATGAGAAATCATGTAATAATAGACTTGTATGCTTCAACCTAGCACATATTATAGATGAGTAAACTTGTCATTAAAATTAAACTTTCATCGAGACCCTTAAACGGGTTGCTAATCAATCGGATAATCTAGGTGGTGAAGAAATGATCACTTCCCTACTAAATTATTGGTGGTGAAGAAAGTCCTACACAACTTTCAAGTCTTTTGATGGATAAAGAGGAAATGATTTTTGAAATGACCTTACTTACTATGTGAATCGCTTGTCATCTTGCACTAGGTAGCCAGCAAAAAGATGGATTTAATTATTGTAGCTTAAACACAACAACATAGTCCACATTAGAGTGATTACTTCAATTCTTATAGGAAAGCCTTTAAAAATCAAAAGCAGGTTTAATATATCATCTTATCTTGTATATGATCGTCTAGTGGAGAATCATTGAAAGTAGCATATTGAAGATCAGTGTCAAATAAAATAATAGCAAACAGAGGATTTGGGCATGAAGCTCCAGGATGCGTCGTACACGCCACCCATCACGCTGAAATGCTGTCAAGTTTTTAAGGATATTATAGTTAAGTCTTGTCAACTTAGGTACCGATATTATTTATTTTTTAGTTAAATTTTAATTAAATTAGTTAAAATGTCATTGTGGCTAGTCACTTTAGAAATGCAATAGCACCAATGTTCTTTATTTTAGTTAGCATTACATCAATGTTATTCTATATTTCACATAAAATATTTTACAATGAATGTATTAAATTATAGCTAGCCTCAACTCGCTCTATATATAGCTAGCGAGATAGCTAAAAGTTATAATAGCTAAACTTTAGCTAGTCTGCTGAAGCTATGAAAATATCAAAAAAAGCTAAAAACACTCTATAAAATAGCTAAAATAGAGAGTCTGTTAAAGTCTCTCTAACATAACTATGTTTAGCTAGGCTAACTATAAATGTTTTAAATTAAATATCCAAGTATTTTAGTGTTATGAGTTTTCATTACATATTATAAATCACAAATCTATGTACATCCATCGGCCGTACTATTATAATGTATTTTCTAGATTTCAAAATGGATTTTAAAGTTTGTAACAACCAGTGAAGAAGTTACTTTTTAATAAAATCATAAATATCTTCTTCTTTTTTGAACAGGAATAATCAGAAATATCTAAACGACAAATTGACAAATTGAATGTGATGTGAAAAACACAATAGTCTAAAAGGATTCGTTTTTTTTTGGACGGGTCAAAAAAGGATTCCTTTTTTTGTTTGTTATGTTCTTATTTATTTCGTGCCGAATGTTACCATCCAATATAGATTAATTTTATTGTGCGTGTTACAGTGTTTAATTTGTGCATTAGAAGTTAGAGGACATGCTAAATTTATGCATATGTATAGGAATTCAGCATATAGAACATGCACCAGGCAGAATGAAACTCGAGTCTGCAGTAATGATGAACAACATCTCTGAGCAGAGTACATTTTGCTATAGAAACCTGGCCTGTCTTATATTTAGTACTAAAACAGCTTATATTGCTTATATAAGGAAAAAGGAGTAAACAAGTAATAAACATAGAATCAAAGCACATCATCATCAATCCTCCCAAGTAATCTAGTAGAGGATGGTTTCATTTGCTTGCATCCCACGCCCTAATTTAACGTACAGCAAATCTTCCACTCTACCGACCCGTCGGATTGACAATCTGTGAGAAGATTGCACTGTCACTATCGGGGGCGGCTTCGTAGTTATTGGATGCTGATGATGATGGTTGAACTTCCCCTAGGTCACTCTCACTTCCAAGACTCAGGTTGCTGTAATGTATCGCCATCATTTCCTGGTTTCTCAAAGTGGCATCGTCGGAGTCGGAACGTGTTCGTGAATCCGATCCGGTTGCCACAGGTTCTATTCCCTCCTGCAACTGCAGAGCAAACTCAAGGTTCCACAAGATGTCATTCAAACTCGGTCGATCAACTCCGCACTCAGACAAGCACTTCTCAGCTGTGTCTGCAAACTTTTTGATGCTCTCCATGTTCACTTTGCCTTTCAGATGAGGGTCAATGATGTCTTCGAGAATACCTTTCCTTTGGCAATGTAGTACCCAATCTGCTAGACTAACCTGTTCTTTAGGAAGGTTAGGATTTAGAGCAGGTCTTGCACACAACACCTCAAATAGGACAACCCCAAATGAGTAGACGTCAGATTTTTCAGTCAGTTGTTGTCTTTTGAAGTATTCTGGATCCAAATACCCAAAGCTACCCTTCACTACTGTGCTAACATGACCCTTGTTCAAGTCCGGGCCAGTTTTCGAGAGCCCAAAATCAGAGACCTTAGCCTCCCAATTCTCATCCAAGAGAATGTTTGTGGTTTTGACATCTCTATGAATGATTGTCCATCTCGCCCCTGTGTGAAGGTAGTGAAGTCCCTTAGCTGCTCCAATGCAAATTTCTAGCCTTTGCTTCCATGACAAGTAAGTCTTGTTGCCCTTGTAAATGTGCTCTCTAAGCGTTCCGCGTGACATGTAGTCATAAACCAAGCACATTTCATTGTCTTCCTCACAGAATCCAATAAGAGACACCAAATGCTTGTGCCTCAACTCCGAAAGCATCTCAATTTCGGTCTGGAATTCGTGTACTCCTTGTTCGGATTGAGGGTTAGACTTCTTGATGGCCACTTTGGTAGCTCCATTGTCAATAATTCCCTTGTACACCTTCCCAAACCCTCCAACACCAATCACATTAGCCTCATCAAAGTTCTTGGTGGCCTGTTTCATCTCAACAAACGAGAAGCGTCTGCAACGGCCTTGAGCAGCCGATGAGAGATGTCTGCTACCGTTACTCTTGGATGATTTGGCACTAGTGTGTGAGTTGCCATAAATTGGAAGCCAGCTAGTAGAATGCGATTCGCCTCCTTGGACTCGCTTTTTCCTTTGATACACAGCAATGCACAATGCAGCCACTACCCCAGCCGCTGCAGCTCCTCCTGCTGCTCCACCAATCACATGAGCTTTGTTATTTGATCCCGTATCCTTTTTCTTACTCTCTTCAAAGTTTCTCTTCTGCTCTTCCTCGGCCTTTTCCAACATTTCCGAAGGCTTGGGATTAGGACCGGCCAAGCTTTTACTAGTTTCCATCTTGAATATCTCCACGCCGTTGAGCAGTGAATCATAGTACTGTGGCATTGTATCCGGATTAGGATGCAATGCTAGCCAAAGATCGCCGCCGCTCTTTTCATCAAGCAATGTCGCATAGTCTTTGTACACAGCCTTATTAACCCCTCCTGACCATCCAATCACATCGGCTTCAGGCTCGGCAGTTTTGTTGTTGATGTAAACTGAGAATACCACCTGATTTGGTTTGGTGAAGATGGTGTCGCAAAAGTGTAGCCTCACAATGTACATGTACTTGACATCAACCTGGTTGAACACCCAAGTGAGGTTGCTATTTATGTTTATATCCTTGTCAGGACCCATTGATCTTGTGGTGGTGTAAACATCTACAGGAGCAGAATAGTCTGGGATATCTTTGTACTCAATTCTAGTCTTATTGTTAGCCTCATTTTCGACCCCAACATTAGCACCAAATATATAAGCATTGTCATCATACCAAGCCCTTCCTAAGGAGCCAGAGTCCTTGGCTGGCGCAATGAAACTCCCACCGACGTTTAACCTATACACTGTCTGCAAATTCAAGCTCTTGCTGTCGATTCTATCATCCGCCTTCCCACCAACAAACGCTGCCTTGTCGAACAAGTCATCCGGGATAGGGACAAGCTCAATGCCATTGACAAAGGCGAAACCGCTGTTGACAGCAAATGTGATCTCCAAACCATCCTGGGTGAGTGGAGCTAAGGCGTACTCTCTTATGAGATAAGCTTGTGTGGTTGCCGTGCAAGTGATGGAGGCGCTGAAATTCTTCAACAGCGTGACTCCATTTGCCACAACCGAAAAGAAGGCCTGCTCCGCATTGTAGCTGCTGTAGTTTGAAGGATAGAAATGTAGCCTGAGGAAGTACCTTTGCTTGGATTTGGCCGGCAACTTGTACGTGGTATTTGAGGTGAAGACCCTGGCTTTCATATATGGGACCTCAGAAGTAAGTGCAGGGTCTTGGTATTGAGCCTGGACCTGATTTGAATTCGAACCACTAACAAACTTTGAGTCTGGTAACCATGTTCGCCCGTCTGCATCTTTGGCTTCTTTATCCAAGCCACAGCCGAGCATCAACGAAGCAGGACCGGCATCCGGACCCGCCGCATTTAGGCCAAAACTCAGGAAGGCAGGAACAAAAGCCAGAAAGAAAACAATGTCAGTTCCGGTGGACATGACTAGCAAGAAAGGAGCAAAGAGAGAGCGACGGAGCTCTCTCGATGGCGTACAGGAAAACAAAATGGACTGTGTTTTTGTTGCTAAGAGAAAGATGAAGAAGAAGAAGAAGAAGAAGAATAAAGGGTTTCTTTTTCCCGTACGCCCGAGAAATCAGAAAGGTTTGTTCGTGTTTCTAGTAGCTTTCGTTTTTCTTGGATCTCTGTAAATTTACTTTAACCCTCCCCTACCTAAATCCATATCCTATTAAACCCCAAAAAGGGTTATCAGCCTTACCTGGATCTGGAAAGCTAGACCAGGCAAGACGAGGGAGGAGAGTTAGAAAGGGGTTCGGTTTTTTGCTTTGATTCTTTGTATTATTGTTTCTTCTGCTTTGCTTCTTCGTTTTGCTTTTCCATATTTTGAGGCATTACAGAGCTCCATTGTTTGTTGGCGACGGAGAAGGTGGTTTGAAACCAGTGACTGAGAGCAAGAAGCGTAGATTCTAGACATTTGAATGGTTGTGGATGACGTACCGTCTGTAATATTTTATTAACAGTAAAATGAAACATGCAATAGGCTAAATATAGAGTAGCTGACTCTTCGATCAGTCGGTTAATTTGAAACAACCACAAAATGGAGCAGGAAGATCACTGACAAGCTTTTGTTCTCGATCATACCATTAGATATTAAAACAATTAAATTCATGTGTACAAGAGAAACAGTATAATTAAGGTGTCAACATACCAAGTTGCTTTGTAAAAAAATTCAAGTGCTAATAAACCTGAAATTAGTTTAAGGTACACATAAACCAGAAGATATATATAAAGAAGATGTGCTATAGCAAGGGGATTTGAATTAAACTTGGTCCAATTTCAAGTTCGAGTACGTGATTAGTCTTTTAATTGATTAGTTTTTTTTTTTTTCTATTAATTAAGCCTAGTAAGAACAAGGTTATTTATCAAATATGATAAACATAGGAGGGGGACAAAGATTCACACCTTTCATACCAAATAAGAAACATTAACAAAATTGAAAATTAGGAAGTCCCAACCTATTTCTAACGTAAAAAAGAACGATCAAAATCGGGTGAAAGTCTAGCTAGCTTCTTGGCTCAGTTGTGAAAGGATCATTGGATGACCTCTGTGAGTTACTTGACCTATAAGTTCCTAACTAAAAAGAGCAAAGACTTCATTGGTTGCTCGGCAAGTATACTAAGTTTTTCCCTCTGCATGGTCGAACTGCAGATGAAAAGATGAAGTTTTCATCTTTTAAACATCGAAATTCATTCGTGAGATTAATCCATGAATATTAGACTGCAATATTGCCTATTCGACCATCTCCCTATATATAGCTTCTTCTTTTTTCCTTGGAGGAGTCAGAAGTACATGAATGATCTTTCTAAAGGTAGCTATGCAATTGATTCATCACTCACTTAGCAAGTTACTTAAGTTCTTCTAGTCTCTATGTACACGATTAATTGTAGTTATATGGACGCAGTTTTGGTTGAGCAAACTATAAAGTAAGCTAGGTTACCAATCCATCTATTTACATATACATGTAACCCTCCAAATTTAACAAAGGCGGTTGGGTGGCCACCGTTAGAAATGGATGGTGCAAATTACAACGGCAATGCGAGACCACCGCGCTTCCACCCGCCCATACTCTCCCCATTAAAGCCCTTGACGCCACCTTTGGCTTGAGCTGGTCGGGCTGGCTGCAGGTGATTAATCCGAACCGCGCCGCAGATCATCGAATTTCCTCTCGGATTCTATCTCCATTACTCAGGGAAAACACGCCCCATCCCGCACCCCCTTCACGCTCGTTGTTTAGGCTGGCGACGGCAGCACTTCTCTCCTCCGCTGCCGCCGCCACAACCGAACAATTATCCCTAGTGGAATTCAACATTATCCCACATCCAAATTACATTCATTTCTCTCCATAACGTACAAACCAGCCTAGAAAACGCACATTATATTTCATTTTGACGTATGGACATGAAAGACGTGGAGCAACAACCGCCGCCGGCAATTGTACCGTCGCCCTCGGAGTCATCACCGTGCCTGTCGCTTTCATCCTCCGCGGAGGAGCTGCAGCACATGCCGCTGGCACCGCCGAAGATGATGAGCAGAAAGAGGCTGTGCAAGCAGCTGTCCATGTGCGAGACGTCGCGTGACATTGCATGGGAGAAACGGCGGCGGCAGATTCTGAAGCAGGAGAGGAAGAGGAACGGGAACGGTGACTCCCCAGGCGCCGTTGCCAAGGAGCAAGAGGGAGACGATATGAACCTGACGGACGAGGACTTGCATGAGCTGAAAGGGTGTATAGAGCTAGGGTTTGGGTTCAATGAGGAAGATGGTCAAAGGTTGTGCCCTACATTGCCGGCTCTTGACCTCTACTTTGCCGTCAACCGCCAGTTCTCTCCGAGTCCGCTCTCCTCGCCCAATAGCGGCCGACATTCCACGTCGTCAATGGGTGGTCCGACGTCGTCATTTGGTGGACTTTCATCGTCGTTTGGAAGCCCTAGCCCTAGGAGCGACAGTGATGGGTGGAAGATTTGCAGCCCAGGTATACATTGAGCTAGACCACCAATGCATGCATATAAATTACAAAACAATACTTACATTTTGGCAATAAATCGAAAACCATATCCATCCGATCAAATTAGTAGTATGAGGAACACATTTTGCCTTCATTCGATATATTGCCACAAGTTTGGTGCTTTAGAGTTCATTTCTATGGTTAAATAAAAAGCTAAAGTGGAATTTGATATTGCAGGTGATAACCCTCAACAGGTGAAGACCAAATTGAGGCATTGGGCACAAGCAGTAGCTTGTTCAGTTATGCAATCTTACTGAAATCGAAGTGTGAGATGAGATCAAATTTGGTGACAGCTTATACAGATTCTTCTCATTCGAGTTATCAATCAGATGCTTGTACAGAGATACATACAGAAGTACAGATTAACTAAGAAGAGATCAAAGATCAGAGAGAGGAGAGTGTGAGAGAAAGAGAGGAGATAGAGAAGAGGCTGGCTTAAGCTTATAATTAAATTAGGGCCTCCCTCCATGAGAACAATTGTTCATTGGAGCTCGATCAAGATGGTGGAGAAAAAAATCATCATTGATCTCTGGTTAGATTATTCGATTACATGCATGCATGCTTGTTTGTTGTCCTCACTTCATTTGATTCTTAATGATCCAAGTTAATCTGTTCACTCTTAGACGCACACAAAGGGAAAATGATGAGATCATGTATGTGTATGTATGTATTCACCAGTAAAAACGTCTACAGCTGGTCGACCAAAATGGGATCACAGACGACTGCATGAATAATAGGTCTCACACATAAAGGATCATCCCTCAATTTTCTTGCCAAGCTACGATTATATATTTCATTCACTTTTGTCACACTTTATTGATCAAGACATGACCGGTAGGAAAATGCCGGTCGTCTGTCTCTATATGAAAATGGAATTCGGAGAATGCATTGTGCAAAAGAACAAAATCAATCTTGTTATATAAAATATCATTTACTTTACAAGTTCAAGTAATCATGTGTTTGTAAAACCTTCAACAATTATTCTCTTATCAAGATTCTTTACTCGTTCGTAGTCTAATCACAATTTATAATGTAGAATGACAATAAAAGTACTCATTTTAAATTTAACAAATCATTAGGCAAATAATACACTTACAGTGGCAAACTGTCACAAAATTTAACAACGCATACATGAATCAAACATACTTTTAGCAGTTTAGTAAGGTTATACAAAAACTCGCTCTCGTTTTCTCAGAGATGAGCATACCGAACCCCAAAGGTTTCATGTAGCAAATGACGGCACCCCCGACACTTGTCTAATATGGGCGTTTTGGGGAGTGGTGTTTTGTCAAGTGGTGAGGCTGGCTTAGCACATGATCAGAGGTTCACAAAGATCTTTGTTGCAGATCGACGACGACGCTGGTGTTTTCCAACATCAAGTTTCTACACTCGGCGTTAGTTGAGTTGGAGGGGATCGACTTTAATTTTTCGCATTTTTCTTTGGAATTGAAGTTTCGCATCATCCTTTTGGATGCAAGCCTAACTCGTTCGAGCAGTCACACGAGTAAAGATTTGTAATGGTATGATCTTCAAACTCGTTAGATTGACCTTGTACAGTCGTTATGATTTTTTAATGAAGAAATGTAACCTTTCCTTCCAAAAAAAGAAGAAAAAAGAAGAAGTTAATACTGTCAACAGTTAAACGGTTTAACCTACATCGCAAACTCCAAGCCCCAATCAAACAGCCCACACTGAACGACCCAAAGTCCGAAACCCGAATAATATACGACCTGAAACTCCTTCTATAACAAAAGTCCCACAAAAACCTTAAACCCCTGCAGACACATCACCTGAAGCTCTCTACTTTCTTCCGGAGACAACCCAACTTCAACTCCCTAAGAAATCTCTCCGCCCATAGTCAAAACTTTCGCAAACCCAATATTACAATCTTCTTCTATGGCTCCGGACGCTTCTGAAGCACTTGCAGGTTCCTTCTATCACTTCCTCTCTCATAATCCAACTCAAAGTTTCAACCTTTTCCTTTGAATCGGATTCATTCCATTAAGTTATGGTTACCCAAGTTTGTTTCAATCAAAAACCATCTTGTGTTTTTATATCAAATTATGTCTGTTGCAGCTAGGGAAATAGTTCAGCAGTTCCTGAATGCTGCATGTACTGGGAATGTTGATCTCTTAAAAAGTAAGTCTATGCTTTGTTTTTGGGTTGTGTAATTGCTATGATGAATTGGGTTCTATTCTTTTGTAGTAAAGTTTGAAACTTCTTTGCCATTTTTTATTGTTGGGGTTGAATTGAATTGGGGTTTTGTTTTTGAGTAGAGTTGGCTGGGAAACTCGATGAAGGGAAGGGTTTAGCCAAAACTGTGGCTGATATTAAGGATGCCAACAAGCGTGGCGCACTTCATTTTGCTGCAAGAGAGGGCCAGACTGAGATGTGCAAGTACTTGCTGGAGGAATTGAAACTTGATGTTGATACCAAAGATGAAGATGGTATGTGTTTTATGCTATGCATAATCTTTCTTTTGTTAAACGTGACCAGAATGTAAGGGTTGAAAGTCACAATTCAAAACTATCTAATTTATGAGTCGAACCTCAGCTGGCAGAGGACCAGGAGCTTTATATTGCATATTGGAATTGAAAATTTGTTAGGTGTGTTGTAATCAAGACATTTCAAGTGTTCCAATATGGAGTTTTATATTTGTATGATCACCTTGAGCAGGCACAAATTTGGTACGGATATGCACATCTTCTTATCATGTTGCTCACCTTGTAGAAATTTGTATTTGACAGGTGACACTCCCCTTATTCATGCTGCTCGTCTTGGCTATACTGATACTGCAAAACTGCTTCTTGAGTATGGTGCCAATCCATCTATCGCCAGTGATTTAGGGGCTACAGCTCTTCATCATTCTGCTGGACTAGGTGTGGTTCTTTAATTTCAGGAATCTTTTGATTTGTGCCATTTGTAAATGAAGTCTTTGACATAAATTCTATGAGTCATTTTGGTTTGTGTTTATTTACAGGAAACATTGAGTTGCTGAGGTGCTTAATTTCCAAGGGTGTCGATATCAATTCACAAAGTGATGCAGGTTCTCCCTTAATTTGGGCTGCTGGTCATGACCAACCAGATGCTGTGAAAGTTCTGTTAGAACACCACGCTAATGTAAGTCATCATTTACATATCTCAGTTACATACAACTTTATCTTATGCTCTTATCTAGCCGGTTGGAAATTTTTGTTTTGTTTTTTAAATGAAAATTCCAGAATAGATCCATGAGTTGTTTGGTGGTTCTGTGCAGGGAGTACCTATCTTGTGGGAATCTCTACTTTTAATACTGCGTCCATATTGAGTTAGTTAGGCTTAGTTTGGTATTGTGGTTTAAAAACTCAGTTTTAAATAAGCAACCCCCAACCTGCTTTTTAAAATCGTGGTTATTTAAACTAAAAAGTTTTAGATAAACAAGTTTTAAAATTTTACCAAACAAAAAATCTATTTAAAATGGTGATTATAAGTGATTTTAATTCTCAAAACTCAATACCAAACTGGGCCTAGTAAATTCAACATTTGTTTTTGTTTTTGGGCCTGAAGAATTCAACAGGAAATATGTTTCATTCTCTCCAACTTTCTTTGTTTTGGTCTAGTAAGAGAGTAAAAATAGTCATAAGCTTGTCCTTCATGTTTCATGTTCCTGGTTAGTAAACATGTGCATAGTCACGGTAGGCTTTTAAGGGCTTTTTGAGCTTTCAAGGCTTGGCTGAAGATATCAAAACCTTGTCTGTGTTTCCTTGCACCACTGTTAGGCTTTTAGGTCCTCTGTTTATTCTAATTCATATTTTGTGTTTGAGCAATCAGGAACTCATAAGCTGATATTGTCCTTATATTAATTAATTCATTTTTGTTTTTTGCAGCCTAATGCTGAAAGTGATGATGATATTACTCCATTGTTGTCAGCTGTGGCAGCTGGTTCACTGGCATGCTTAGAGTTATTGATTCAGGTTCACTTTCTTCCTTAATGATTTCTACAATATAGTTTCAGTTTGTGAGACGCAAAACAAATATCATATATATTGAACAATTTTCCCTGATACAGATTTGAGATTTGTAAGTAGGAGATGGTAAGTGAGCTGGATACAGCTTGTCTTTTGGGCCTTGAGTCAAATCTTGATTAAGAACTTATTGTTTATCAATAGTTCACTGTTTTAACTAAGAGATGAATGTTCGTTGAGACACTTATAGAATATCTGAGTGATACATGAAATGCTATATTAGTAAACAATCTGTCTCATTATGCTTAACATGCCACATGTGACTGAACCTTAGGGATATAGTCAACAAGTTCCATTATTCAAAGTTTAATTCACAATTTCAGTTATCCTGTGTGTCTGTGTGTAATGCATGTGTAATGTTTAATAGCAGAATGCCCTTATGTTTTGAGTTTAGCAATCTTGCTTCTTTATCTGACTTGCAACCTTAACTTTTCCTTTGTTTGTTTGAACAGGCAGGTGCCAAAGTAAATATGAGTGCTGGTGGAGCCACCCCTTTACACATAGCTGCTGATATTGGGAGCTTGGAGATTATAAAATGTTTATTAAAAGCTGGAGCAGATCCCAATGTAACTGATGAGGTGAGGCTGACACCAATACATGCTAAGGGCTTATGTTACGCTTAAAAGTCTGAAAAAAACAGTTTATTTTATTTTATTAATGGACGAAGTTTAGTGTCTTTTACTAATCGATAGACTTACTGTGCACCACAGGAGGGTTTGAAGCCAATACAGATTGCAGCTGCAAGTGGGAACCGAAGTGTTGTGGAGATCCTCTTTCCCTTGACATCACAAGTTGAAACCATTTCAAAATGGACAGTTGATGGCATACTTGAGTATATGCAATCTGAAACAAGCAAACAACAGGTACCAAGATCTGGACTTTCATTCCCCCTGAAAGTTTGAAAATCTTTCTTTTTCTTTTCATATTCACAAGAAAAATAGGATTTCTAACTGTCAAGAAAATCATATGCAGGAACAATCGCGAAATACTAAGGAGCTTAATGTCCCAAAAGACTCTACTTCACTAAAGAAAGAGCTCCCTGAGGTACCAAGTGTTCCCCTAGGATCATTTGACACTTGCGAGCTTATATAAGTACTCTGTCCACGTTCATTATTAGACGTGTGACTTTATGATCTTGTGTTTGTGTATTATTCAGGTGACACCTGAGGCAAAGAAAAGAGCCGCAGAAGCAAAATCAAGAGGAGGTGATGCTTTCAGTAGAAAGGATTATCAAGCGGCTGTTGATGCATATACCCAGGTGCATTATATTAGTTTTTAGTGTTTAGTGTTTAACAATTTCTCCGTTATGTAGCAATCATATAATTTTATTTGGTTATTCCAGTGAAACCATTTTATTGGATGACTCTTGGTAATGTTTGATATATATTAGCAGGGAACATCTGACCCTCTTTGTTTATGAACGGCCACTAGTGTCTCTGTTTGACTTACGACTATGCATTTCAGGCAATTGATATGGACCCAACTGATCCCATTTTTCTATCCAATCGAAGCCTTTGTTGGCTTCGTCTTGGCCAACCTGAGCATGCCTTAGCTGATGCAAAGGCCTGCAGGGCGTTGAAACCAGATTGGCCAAAAGCTTGCTTTCGAGAAGGTGCAGCATTGCGCCTAATGCAGGCAAGTACACACTTTCCCATTTAGTTGCTCATGATATTTACTCTACAAAATAAGACCAAGAGCCATCAAATATTTTGTTTATTATTGCAGAAGTTTGATGAAGCAGCTAATTGTTTTTATGAGGGTGTGCAGCTGGACCCTGAAAGTAAGGAACTCGTCGATGCTTTCAGGTTGGTGTCACTTTCTTTTCAACTTCACCCTCTCAGTTCTCAACTTATTGTATCGATCTTGTTTGCAAATGTAATGTATATGCAAAACTCTTACCACTTCTCCATTGCAGGGAAGCGGTTGAAGCTGGAAGGCAATTCCACAGTAAAGATAAACAAAAACCAAAACCTTAGTTTGCCGAATGCCCAGCAGTTCATCATTCAGATGGTTTTTCTTCCTTTCATAACATCGGAGTGTGCTGTTTTTAAGGAATTTGAGCTTGTTACAGTATGTGTTTGTACAACATGTAAGAAATTTTTTGCTGTAACTTCAATTTGTCTGCAACAATATTATTTAAGTAATTATCAAACTGTTAAACCCCCAACTCAATTATTTCTCATTTGCTCTTCGCTTACTGCAGCAAAAATGTAGTTGCCAGAATATTAATGTATTGATTCATTAAGGTAAAAAGAAATGGGAGAGAACCTCCGAGACTCTCGGAGCGTTTCTGAAGGCCTAAGAACCCTAGGTTTTCAAAATAGGTGGCGGCGCTTCTCCTACGGTGGAGGCGGCGATCGTGATGGTGGTGTGACCGCGTTGATGGCTTGGTTGTTCGTGGGATGGTAGCGTGAGGCTCTGAAGACGGATTTGGTGGTTGGGATGACAGCTCTGGCGTCTGGATCTTTGTTGGGTTTCTCCGACTGTGACGGGTTTATGGTGATGAGCTGGTCGTGGTTTTCTGTCCACGATGGGTTTTTGGAGGTGGCAAAGGACTGGTTCGGTGTTCCGGCTCCGGTGCTTGTGATTGGATCGGAGATCGCTCCGGCTTCTCTTGGCGGCGGGGCTGTGTTTGCAGTCTCGTTCATGGTGGTGGCGACTGGAGGTGTTGTTAATGGTGGCGAAACTTGGGGAGGCCATCCTCCTGATGTTACTCTAGATGGGGAAGAGGTTGAGGTTCCATTGTTTTCACATAACTGTTGTACGAAAAACTATTTTGATGAAAAATCATGACTTTAAAGACTATTCAGATTAAAATAAAACTATAAGGACTATTTAAATGAAAAATCGTGACTTTAAGAATTATTTAGATTAAAATAAAAAAACTAAACATATGTCGACTTCAAACTATAAGCACTATACAATATTTTACCATATATTTTTGTACGTGGAAATTATAATTAACAGCTGAAACTTTGATATAAAATCCAGTTGTATTTTAATACTTAAAAGTAAATAAATAAATAAGAAGTCTGACCTTTTTTTGGCTGGTATAAATATTTCGAACTCTCCGTTCTTCTCTTCCAGTTTCATCCAAGGAAAGTTTCCCCAAATTTTGAAGTACCCATGTCGCTAAACCCACCCGCGGGTTACGGCACCAACACCGCCGCTCAAACCTCCGGCACCAAAGACCTCACCTTTGACTCGCCCTCCCAACCCGTGCACCCCACGCGCCGCCCATGGTCCGAGCTCTTCTCCCCCACTTCCTTCTCCGCCCCCCACAGCTACGCCGACGCCATGAGCCGCGTGAAGCACAACCTCAGCTACTTCCGCCTCAACTACGCCATGGTGGTGCTCTTCATCGTCTTCCTCAGCCTCTTATGGCACCCCGTCTCCATGATCGTCTTCCTCATCATCCTCATCTACTGGGTCTTCGGTTACTTCTCACGCGCCCCCGGCCCCGTCGTCCTTTTTAACCGGAGCTTCGACGACGGCGCCGTCCTCTTCGCCCTCAGCCTCCTCACCGTGGTGGCGCTTGTGCTCACGCACGTGGGAGTGAATGTGCTGGTCTCTCTGGTTGTTGCCGCGGTGGTTGTGGGCCTCCACGCCGCGTTCCGGGGCACCGAAGACTTGTATTCTCAAGAAGAACAAAACTGGGATGCTGAAGGCGGGTTAGTCTCCGTTGTTGGATCAGAGCCGTCGCGCTCGGCCATTACTCGGTTTTGATTTCGAATGTTTTTTTGTCCACGGATGTTATTGAAAACTATGTACTAAGCTAGATTGAGTTCGAAACAAGTTGACATTTGACCACTTTAGCTCCGGATTTCCTTTTTTGTTGTTGTTGTTGTGCTATGGTCTTTGACAGATTTGGAGTTCTCACTCTGAATTTGACTGAATTATTGAAACATGAATTTGTTAGACTGTTAGTTTGTTTTGGCTTAGGATCCACACAATCCTAGTGTGTATGGGATTTCTAGAGATGACAGCCAAGAACTTCCATTCAATAAGGTTTGCCACTTTTAAAGCTATCAGCCTCGGATGATCCCTTTGTATGCAGGAAATGGGAGAGGTGGCCATGCTCTTATATGTTATGGAAAATTAACTCTTTCTGATCATAGTTAATTTGTATGCATGAAGATTGTAGCTCAACATACATATATGCAGATCGATTCAGGAGTGTTGGCGAACTTTCGCTTCTATTTGATCGAGTGCAACAGCATCAGAGATTTCCTTGAGGTCCCTCTTGAGTTTCAGATGCAATGAGCAAATGTTGTTGTCCAAGTTCTTAATCTTTGCTGCTGTATGTATGTCCTTGTATATCTGGAAATCAGTTCAAGGTATTGAGCTCATGACTTGTTGAACTAGAAGCCTAAGAAAAGCCTACTGTTACTCATGTTCAGGGTAGTATGCTATATCATTCAAGTAAATCACAACCGTAAAATAATTACGGGTAATAAGTTCACTCTAAGGTAATTTGAAATCAATAGAAAATTCAAAATTTTAAATATTGACCCAAGAAATGAGGCTCTGCCCAATAAAACAACCGGTACAGCGTTTCCTCAGGAGAACAAGAACTCTAAGTCATCTTCAAGATTATTTGAGAAAAACAAAACTTAACCTCTATTCAACTATTCGAGTGTCCTTTTAGCTGTAAACACAAACTCCTCTGTTTGAAAATTTGTGATCTTTAGATAGAATCTGGTAAGGTTCATAGATATCTCTGGCCTAAGTAACAATTTCAAGAATCCATCCTGATATTCCCTCAAATTCAACTTCTTTCTTCTCATAACTACCTAAACTCTATTTTATGGGCACTCATTGTCCTTTAGTCGTCACTATTTTTCTCTTTCGTCTCGTATATCACTCTGTTGAAGCGACAACCAATATCAACAATATTAATGGTGGATTCAGCGCTCATCTTATCCGAAAAAAACTCTCCATATTCGCCATGGTACAAGCACAATATGAGAACCGATGAGACCAGTGGCGAGCATATTATGTAGTTCTCAATGGGAACCCCTCCTATAGATATTTATGCAATTGCTGATACAGGCAGCGATCTATTATGGACTCAATGTCAGCGGTGTTTTCTTTGCTACATGAGCAAACATGCTTTGTTTGATCGCAGAAAATCCTCAACTTTTAGGAACATTACTTGTGGTGCAAGGGAATGTAGACTTGTCGCCGAGAGGAAACCTGCAAACTATCCACCAAACTATTGTAGTGAAGATCATGAAAAACCTTGTGTTTACCATTACAGTTATGCAGACGAGTCATACTCCGAAGGTTTATTAGTTAAAGAAACAATTACCATGGCATCCACAACAGGTGTGGTTGTAGCCTTAGAAGATATCATCGTGGGGTGTGGGATTAAGAATGATGTTGGTCATAATTCTGCAACAAGAAATGAAATGGGAATGATTGGGTTTGGACGTGGACCCTTGTCATTTGTTTCTCAAATTGCTCCCTATGTTGGAGGCAATAGATTCTCTCATTGTTTGGTTTCTGCAAGTGCAGATCCGATAGTTGAAAGCAAGATCTATTTCGGTAATGGTAGTGAAGTTTTGGGTGAAGGGTGGTTTCTACACCATTGGTTGATACAAAAGAATTCTCGAACAACTACATTGTGATAGCAGAAGGAATCACAGTTGGGAATGAATTTGTTTCATTTAACTCATCAGAAGAAACAATGGATATGAAATATAAGATGTGGAAGACGTTACGTCGGATAATTATGGATTCTTTGGAGGCCATTTTCAGGGAAATTTGTTGGTTGGGTTTGACATGGATAAAAAAGTGGCATCCTTCAAGCCAACTAATTGCCTAAACTTCTAGGGTGGCATGAATTTAGCAGAGTTCTTACTTTCATTCATCTATCTAAAAAATCTATCAAATCAAACATCATATCAGCAACAAAGTATCAGAGAAACACTAGCACAACAAACCAAACCCCAATGTTCAGATCCGCCCAGGAACAGGTTCGACATCACAGGTCCCCTTCAATCTTCCTCTAGATTGATGGAGTCCAGGTCCCCTTCAATCTTCCTCTAGATTGATGGAGTCCTTGAACTTCCCGTACAAAATTTGCTTCAATTCGATCATCTGTGCAAGAATAGATTCCTTCTCTTCGTAGAGTTTCTCCAAACTTTTGCTAGTTACCTCTTTCATATCTTCTATCCTGTTCTCCACTTCTTCTTTTGGAACATGGGCAAAGACTTCACCAATCTGGAATCTCACCACATCCTCATCTGTGAGAATCAATTCATTCCCTGCATCCTCCAAGTTATCATTTGATTCCTGGATGGAAACAATGGGTCAAGACAGGGGACATATGGAATAAATACACATTCGAAGATAGAAATTAACATTCAAGTTCAACTAATAACGTAATACCCATGAAAAATCATATGACTAACTTTTTAATTTGTCAATAAAAATACAAACCCTTTTAACAGCTTTTGACACAATTAATATTGGAAGGTATTCAACTTTGTTTTGGAGCATAACTGTATTCTAGGATAAAACAAAAAAACTCAAGTCACATAATCATAACCAATTATATATCATTAGAAGAGCCAGTTCATCAGACTCAGTATATAAGAGGTTAAGAACTCATCGTTATGGAAAAATCCCAGATCATATCTGATACTTGGGAGTCTCTAACTAAGACCTTATATTTCTATATATAATCAATTTTATTTAGACAGCTGCTCCAATTCAACATTATCAAAGCAGGAAGTCCCAAATCCTATATTACAGGGTCTAGCCACTTCAAGTTTACACGGATTAGTAACCTAATCAAGTTATCAAACAAGAAATAGATGCTCATAACCAAGAGTCATAGCAGGAAATATACAAGCGGCAGCAAAATTCCTTGACTATAGACATAAACAAGGCAATCCCAATTCTTCTGCCATGTTTCACAGCGACACAGTGCTTTTATTTGTCCTTGTGAAATCAATTGCCAGCATAGAGGCTCACACTGCACATATCGTAAAATCTATTTCAACAGTTTTTTTTATTCACTATTCCACCTTATCCTTAAACTCCTCACAACTACATCCATATCAATGTATTAAGCTTTTGTTGATCTACTGCATTTGGCGCTCAACTAAAGCCACAAAATTTAAAGGTTTCTGCACTCACTTCAGTAGAAAAGTTAACAATAACCCAAAAAGACTGACAAATCAAGCTAACATGATATCTTCTTCCTTCAACTTACTATCTCCAATGACTTTGTATTAATACTAATTCAAAACAAGAATCAAAATCATACTAAAATAAACAAAACCCATTAACAATATGAGCAAAAAGACCAAACCTTTGCAACTTTGATCTCGTCCTCTAGCTCGTGGTACCGGTTGTTCAGTCTCCCAAACTTGTTGATGTTCTGCTGGTCCTCCCATGTCACCTCTGTTTCAGATCCTCCACCCTTTTTCAAACACGAACAGATGACAAATAAGTAAACTTTTTCGCATGCAAGCACGAATGAGATTTAGGGTTTTGGATTCACCTGTTGCATCTTCGATTCGATTCAAGAGAGGTTGAAGAAACACAAAAGGCTTACTTTTGAAGTGTGAAATGTATAGGGGAAAGACATTTATACCAAGTTGGTCATTTTGGGCTCGGATCATTTTGAGTTGGGCTCCCTTTCAAAAGCCCACATCAAGCCCATTTTCACAGACTTGCTTTGATTTTGAATTTTTAAGCCCACTAGTACACTTCTTTGTTCTTGGTTTGCATTCATCTATAGTAGCAAGTAATGATCATGGTGGATTCGTTTAGTATTTAATCTCATTGGTAGATAAAGCACAATTCTGACCGAGATTAGTGATGCTAGGAGTTACCATCGGAAATAAATTTGTTCAGTTTAGTCCACAAGGAAACTTGAAGGTTGTTCGAGATATTGGTGAATTGTGAAGTGCTCTGGAATTGAAAGATGTTCCGATGTTTTGCTTCAGATATTATCTGCTCTCGCAGCACTAGTACCCTAATGGTTGAACAACCAAACACTCGCAGTTTAAAAATCAGGCAGCAAGTGAGAAACAGGAAAGTGGGACTCTTCAGGGTTATAGACGAGACTACAATATGAGGCCATTTCAAAAAGAACAAAGCTATTTTTATAATCACATTGAGAACAAACTCATTATTGATACATCATCATCACTCTTAACTTTGTTGATATACCCGTCAAACGGGATAACAGGTGCTACAATGATTGAAGCTATGAAGACAATAAATATAATAATTTTTACCATTAGGTATTTCAGGGATTTTGGACACTACGACAGTATGAGAGGACCATCACAAAATCTTTAGCAGAGGAGCCAACTGTTGCTGGCAACTTTTTTGTTGTTGATCCATTTCGAAACCAAAGATCTACCAGGTTATGTAGTTGCAATGTTGGATGCACTGGCTGACCCCGGCACATTATCTCCACCTACTTGATCGGATGAGACAACACTTGAAGCGTTAAGAGGAAAAACAAATATCCATCTCAAAATGCATACAATAAGCATAATGAGATGATTGAGATGAATTTGTTTGAAGGTAACAAAAACATACTCACCTCAGCTTCACTGGTAAGTTCAAGTTTCTTCACAAGGTACTTCTGAATAAATGTTACAGGCATTTTACCATCCCTGTGGAAGAAAGAAAAGTAATTACCACTAAGCCCCAAGTAAGTCACACTAAAAGCTATCACTTCACAATTTATCAAAATGCACATGTTGATATCATCACAATTACGCAATATATGTGGTTAACATGGTAGCTGAGGTGCTGAACACTCTACTTAGGCTGTGCAGTTGATTCAGTAATAATCTGTTTACATTTCTGGTGTAGCATATTCTTAACCAATAATGGTAGACCCAAATCATGTACCAAGTTTAGCTGGAAAAAAGAAAATAAGCAAAGGTCAAACTTTACAGAATTTGTGATACGGCCTATTAGGAATTCAAATCATCACTATTGACCTCCATGATATTCTTACAGTAAAATTTACCAAACTTGTTCTTATGTACATGACATTAAAGCCCAAAATGAAAATGCGAAGTTGGCCAAATTTTGGTTCTGTTTGTCCCATACATCAGATAACAAAATGACTAAGATAAGGCAATGCATTGTTATGAAGTTGCAGCACTTCAAAGAAAGAAACAGGACTATAGAAAGCTCACTTTATTCTCAGGTAACATGATGATATCTGGGGCAAGGAGGCCTCTCCTTTCCTAAAGACATTTACCATAAAAACAATAAATCAACATGATAAAAGAAATTAAGCTTTTCATATATAAACCACATAACTATGCAAGCTTTATAATCGCAGGGCTGTCTCACCAGTTTTCAGCTGCAACCAACGCAAACCAAATAGGATTATTTCTTCTGCTATGCTTAGCCCCACGTACATCTTGAGTTGAATCACCTGACTCCCCAGATGGAGCTCCCCTATTACGATTACCTGCATGAAACCTCTTCCGTTTCATGGATCCTGTAACTGCTGCCGCATTAATGTTCTTTTTTCCTCCAGTACTGTTTTCGGGCTCCTTGATTTTGACCTTAGGGACATGTACATGACTTTCTAGAGCATCTGGCGATTCTGCGTCTGTGTTATTTTCAGGCATATAAAGTTCAGAAATACTGTCAAGGGCATTGAGTGGCTCTGATTTGGCAGGCAACTGCCCTTGTGGATTTGACTTAGAGGACTTGGTTCGGTTAGCAGCCTCCACAAGACAGTTTAAGGGTGTCCACAGATCAGCTTTGCCTTCTGTTACTTCAACATCATCTTTCTTAGGCTTCTGCTCATAGGAATTCTCAGGCATGGAAGAATCCTGCATCAATTGAATACGCATGCAACATCTAAATAAGTCAACTGTTGAATAAATAAACCCGATTGCAAATATTATACTTTTATGGAAGTTTTGTGATTTCCTAGTTTGTTCTTAACAGCTATATTGTTCCATCATTGCTCCCTTGTTGGGTAATCCAACTGTTGTTCACCAATGATGGCGTTATCATGAGCCATGCACCACCACCATTCATCATCTCTTACAGGTCAGATGTCTGGTTCATGTTTGACTTCTATAACCTATGCCAACATCTCGTCAATCCATTCTTATGTGCATTCTGTAAAGGCCTGGGCAAATTACTAAATTTTAAATTTAAGCGATTTAATTAAGAATTTAGACCAGGGTTTCCTTAGGAGAAAGACCTGATTTCCTAGAACTTAAATAAGTTGTTTGAGAACTCAGATAGGGTTGTAATTTAGGTTAAAATTTATGCCTCATATATTCTTGTCTATAAAAGCATGTGACTTGTTTGGTTTGCCATTGAATCAAAACTTGAACTATGTAGTCAAGCAGAAAGAATCAAACTCCTGGTCCCCCTTTACCTGCATCTTATCTTGAGCATCAGGTGAGCTAGAGCTCCTTGGATGATCTTCTGAAGATTCTTCTCTTTGAAGTTCCTTCAACAGAAAAACTGCATTCACGTAAGGCAGCAGCCTTTCTTGTCAAAGCTCTTGATCTCTTTCCAGTCAAGCCTGCCTGCACTGGAACTTTGCGGGTGCTGACTACTAATGAAGATAATGACCTCTCCTTCCTTTTCACCGGTAATGAAACTGAAGGTGATTCGGGTGCATTAATTTTACGTCTTTTAAGAGGAAATATCTTGGCCCTGATATCTTGCAAATTATGGTCCGGCCTGCAGATTAAATTAATTGGCATCCCAAGCATGCATAAGAACGTTTTCATGTAAGCTCCAGCACACATTACGACGATAAAAAGAATAACTAGTGCAACTAAATGATTATGCAAGCATTTGCCTAAAAACATACGATTGTGAGCAAGAAGAGAACTATAATCAGATCAAATAAAGGCCACCTTTATCTCAGTCTTGAATATTAAAATATATATATATATATATATATATATATATATATATATATATATATAACGATAGTTGACAAAGGATCGACTTTTACACAAAATCATACTTGGATGTTGTATCATGCGTTTTCTTACAATCCTTGCCAGTTACGTCTTTTCCTATTTCCGAAAGCAATCTTAATGAAGATATTAAATAACCAGCAACAATTCGTTTATATTCTTCTGATAGATCCCGTCGCTTAAATTACATGATACATTTCAAGTAACATATATGGTCATTAGCTCCCAACGGTGCACAATGTAATAAGCTAGAAGTGTCCTTTTCCGAAAAAAAACAAAAAAAACACAGGGTAGTTAATTGCCTTTCGAACAATCCAAGTATATATGAATAAATCCCTATTAAACAGTCCAATTTTACCAAAAAAACACATGGCACTCACCACTAAAACAGTCGACCCAATAAGCGAACATACAAGCAAACGAAACCGACAATTACCTAAGTTTTTCCACCGGCATACATCCCAAATCGATTTCGCATACTGGACAACAATCACCCTCCTCGTCCGACAGCTTCTCGAGTATGCATTTCCTGCAAACTGGTCCCGAATTCACCACTCATATAATCAGCAAACATCAACAAACAACATGCCTCACAAACAAAAACATCATCACCGGTTGTCCCAAGACACAAGATTGATAATGCCAATATGCCATAACCTCAAAATTCACGACATAAATTCTCGAAAAAAAACACCCATACAACAAAAACAACCACATAGACATAGATTACAACCAAACAGAACTCAGATCATACAAAACATTGAGATATCAAACTAGAGAGATTAAAGGGGACAACTAACACGTGTGGAGGCAGAGAGATATGGTGGTGGCTTCTTTCAGAAGCTTATGACAAAGAGGACACGTCATGCATGCCACGAGCGCCTCCCTCTTAACCTTGACAACATGACCCGCCATCTCTGATTCTATTCCCAACCTTAACACACACATCAAACTGATCTAAACTTTCAACAACGATTGAGCTCCGAACCCAGAACAGGAGCAGAGCAAGGGCACGTATTTGTGCGAGAACGACGAGCGCTTTGGTCGGATCTGGAGGGAGAAATTGGTGGCGGGCTTTTGGGGGTTCGATGAGAATTACGTGGGGGGTGTGTCGGTTTTAGGACAGAACTCACAGAAGGTTTGTGTTTGGGAGTTTGGGGTTGGGTTTGTGTTTGAGACCAAACTGGAAATAGAAGCGAAGGAGATTGTTATGGATGCAATCTAAAACGATGGAAAGGGAAGGACTTTTCGTGCGTGCGACGGTGCAACTGAGAAGAGTGTGTTGGTGTGTTCTGTTCTGAGTCAGTTCCTATGTTTTTTTTATTACTGACACGAGGATGTGGATAAAACGCAGCGTTTTGAGATTGTCATGACTCATGTTCTATAACACAGTAATTACAAAGCATAACTTCTCCCACTACGTGAGTTTATCAGATAATATGATTCTAGATATTCTACTTTACTAAATGTGAACTGGTGTCCTTAACGAATAACGACGTACACTACAAAATTTACTTCTCCAATTAAACACATGCTTGAAGAAAACGGAAGTCTCCAAAAGGGTATTAATTCTTCCCAATGTTTTTATTACCGCCACCGGAAGGTGGATAAAACGCTGCGTTTTGAGATTGTCATGCGTACGTTCTACGTAAACATGGTAATTATAAAGCAAAACTTCTCCGACTACATGAGTTTCTAATAACCGACCTTCAGATTCTAATTTTCCAAATGTAAACATCCGAAAGTTGGTGTATGTCCTTAACGAACAATGACGTATGCTACAAAATTTGCTTCTCCAATTAAACACATGCTTGAAAGAAACAGAAGTCTCCAAAGGGTACTAACTTTTCCATTAACAACATCTATAATCAGTTTTGAATCACCTTCCACTTGAAGATTCTGGCAACCTTGTTCTTTTTGCTTCGATTAATTAACTATCTCTTAATGTCATAGCTTATGCAGTTGTTATAGTTGGCTTCTCCAATTCTTTAGCTCCAACCAAAATAACATTATCTTCATAGTTCCATAATACGTATTTTTCTACAGTCGAGTTCCCTTGTACTAAACCATCAAAACTGATCTCAATGTGCCTATTGAGAGAAGTACGTATGTTGGTTAACTCTCATCTCAATAGCACAATTATAACGTATGACTTTCTTTTGATAACCCTACATATACAATGAGGTTTGAACTCATGACTTTAAAGTTGTCATTTAAACACTTTAACCAACCAAGTCACAGCTCACCGACAGACCACTAATTATAGTTTACTAGAGGAATGTACACTAACATTGCCCAATAATTTAGCAATTCTTGATGTTTGGTTCATTTTGGTATAATGAGTCTGATTTCTATACTTATGTTTTTGATTATTTTTATTTTTTTATCAAATCGATCGATCACTGAGATATTTTGTTTGCAGTAGTAACCAATACGAGAAGTAATTGCCATGGTACATTACATGGGTAAGATACCCTGCTCCCTGGCTCCCTCACCAACCAAGTTTATCTTTTAGGTTTGAATGTTAGCTTTGCCGTTTACAATTGATAGCTTCTTGTTTGTGCAGAGGCAGCGGTCTCTCTTGTTGATGTCAGTAATCTTTGTAACTGCATATGCTGAATCTGTCACTTCAAAAAAGGTACGTCACATATTACCATACATGATACAGGCAGATTTTGACAGTGAATTTATGCAAAGAGAGACTAATCTAATATATATTCATCTCCATCTTAATTAGTGGTCTCTTTCATGGCTCTACTCCACAACCTTACCTCCTTTACCAGAATCAGCTGCAGGTGATTGGTTCTTTTGCAGTGACTGGATCCCTAGCTCACTATTCATGACCTCCGGTCACATCCACCTTCTCCATCTCTAGGTATCCCTCTTTTATTTTCTTTGTCTCTGATCTGGGATATGGTCGGAGGCTCTGAGCTAGCCTATGCCCGACGTCCAAATTCATGGAATTAAACTAAATTCTCAAAATGATATATATATATATATATATATATATATATATATATATATATATATATATATATATAGTCTTTAAGGGCGTGCGGACGTATCTTTGTTCTCCACCGTCCGGCGCCGACAACGGGGCGCCTCCACCTGAGCAGACACCAGAGGCGTTCCCGATCACTTGCTCTCCCCGGTGAGTCCGCTGAATTCCAGTTTTCCGGCGAGATCGATCTTATGTGAAGTTTTGGGTGGAGGTAGCTGCCCAGACCTTTAAAATCGATTTTGTTGGAAAGAGAAAGTTGTCGGGGACGCCGCTGGTGTCCGTTTGGGTGGAGGTGCGCCGTCGTCGGAGCCATCCGGTGGAGAACGGAGGGACGTCTACACTTTAAGGGCTGTGCATACGTCCTCTTTGGATCCGGACTATATATATAGGGAGAACCTAAAGAGGACCTCTTTACTTTAAGAATTTCATGATTTCTATTATTTTATATTAGTAGATGACTTATTTTAACAATTTCAACTGTTGATCATCTAGATTCACATGCAAGAAAGTCTACAAAATTTCAACTAATTGCATAATCATTTGGTTATTCAAATTGATGTAAACAATTATAGGCAGTTAGATAAAATTAAAACGAATATTGTGTTAATCAAATGGTTAAATGTTTTTCATTTTGGCTAATTTTTTGTAGGATTCATATATGGGTAAGTAACTAGGGAATGTGTGGCTTTGATTGTCAAAATACATGCTAGAACTAAAAACATTCTTACTTTAAGAGTTTAATTTAAGAAGATCTTTACTGGAAGGAAACTATGTGTGTGTGTGTATACAAGCCCGTTCAGAAGCACACATGCGCACGTCCCTCCGTTCGCTGCCAACGACGGCGCATCTCCATCCCAAAGACTCCAGCAACGTCCCCGACCACTTTCCCTCCCCGACGAGTCCGTTCTTTTTCAGTTTTCAAACGAGATCACCCAAGATAAATTTTATTTGAAGTTTTGGGTGATCTCGCCGGAAAACTGGAAAAGAACTGACACGCCGGGGAGGGAAAGTGGTCTAGGACGTTGCTGGAGTCCGCTGGGGTGAAGACGCACCCTCGCCAACGTTATACGGTGACGAACAGAGAGACGTGCACACTTTAAGGAAAGTGTGCACGTGCGCTTCATAACGTTTATATATATAGTGTGTATATATATATAATACGAGAAGAGAGAAGAAACCGGATCCAAGGAAAACGATGAGAGCTAGCTAAGTGAGAGTTAAATATAAAAGATAATTGGTGGATTTTCACAATGTGATAAAAACGAATGGTTTTATAATCCATTGATTAGAAAGTTATTAACTAATCCTTAATTTAGTGATCCTTATAAGATGGGTTTCCCAGCAATGCTATAACTCGTTTGGGACGTACCCCTAGATCCATAACTTAGAAAAAGCAAGATACAAGAATTGAAGAAAACTGTTTTTAAACAAAAAAAAAGGAAGAAATAAAAGTAATTTGAGCCATGTCGAAACCAACCAATAAAGTATCAACCGTACCAACCTAGTTGGTATATATACTAAATATTTGGTAACCGACTTACTTGGTAAGGTATACCGTACTAGTCTTGGTAACATGGTTGATACTTGGAATTGAGATTTTCATACTATCGGTATACCGTACCAATCATGTATGTGTAATTATGCAAAAATACACCCATATCTATGTACAAAACGAGAATTTAACCTCTAACCTCTTACAAACAACCTATAAAATGTATAATATATGTAAAGACAATTAAAATATATGTATAATATATAATATATGTATTATTTTATATTTATAACATATTATAGATATAAATATAATTAAAATATAAAATGTTTAAATTTTAGCAAGATGTATGTTTCTGCTCTGATGAAAAATACGACCATATACCATCAAACCAAAGTTATTATTGCATTATATTTGTGAAAAAATTATATTTATCACTTCATTTGTTGGGCCACAATTTAAACTTGGTAGATGTCTATTACTAACCGTACCAACTAAGTCAGTATACCAACTTTTGTGGTTGGTTTTGGTAGAGGATTTTGCATACCAATCATAAGTTGGTTGGTACATGGTATTGGTAAATAAAGTCGGTATACCTACTAATGCCAGCCCTAAATAAGACATCTAGAATGTCCCCACAGGGTGCTGCACCCAGTATGTTTGTCCACACGTGGGTTATCTGATATGCGTAGAGTTAGGGTAAATACGAGGTTAATATTTGGGGGTTAGGTAAATACGAGGTAAGATTATGGAGGTAAATACACAGATGTATTTTGGTTTGGATTATATTTAATTTTTTCGTAGTAAACAGATGTAAAAAAAAGTCGGGTGTCTGGGCTGTAGTGAGTGTTTGTTATCGAAGGGAAAGAGGAAAGCATCAACCAGATTGAATCGACTAAAATGGTGGATTGAGGTTGCCTGCCCAAACGTGATCCCGATACACAGCAGGTATGGACGTTCTACAGCTCATAAAGTGATGCGATTATCATTGTGAGCATACTGAAATGCGATTATCACTATCTGATACGTACCTGTATCAGATTCATGATTGTTGTTTAATATCAATTGAATGACAAGATGAATGTCGAACCTGAACTTGACGATGGTGGTCTTCGATTCAGTGATCAGCAGTTTTCTTCAGACGAAGATGTCTGCCAAGAAGTTGATGGGTAAATTAAGTTCGGAATCGAGCTATCAAAAATCTTCATCTTCTTCATCATACTAATTTGGGTTGTCATTGATTGTTTTGCCATCATTCTTGTCGATTAGGTCAGTTCAAACCTAGTAATTGAGACTCCATTTTGACTCATACAGACTGGGCCGACAGTAGGGGCGGTAAAGCACTCAAAAAATATGTTGTTTGCTACCTTAAGTTTCAGTTTAACTAATTTGCTACCTTAAGTTTTTACAATTAATCAATTTGTTAGTTTATGTTTTTTAAAAAGGGAAAATGTCCATTTAGTACTAATTCAAACCCCTTATTTCCCATTCCAATGATAATCTTTTGTATTAGCTAATTCCAATATAAGGTAACCATTTTTATGCCTAAATGCACAAATCTTTACTAAAGTCTTAACAAACCATATTATTTTAAGACTATTTTGCCCCCACCTCTTCAACATGAAAAGACTTGGCCGGAACCTCGGACTCCGGTCACCGGCCGCCGGACTCCGGTCACCGGAATTTTCCCGACCGTCGGACTCTGGTCACCGGAATTTCCCCTGTAACTAGTTACTGACCCCCAATAACCAGTTACTGACTAGTTAACGACCCCTAATAACCAGTTATTAACCCCCAGTAATCAGTTACTGACACCCAGTAACCAGTTACTGACACCCAGTAACTAATTACTGACCCCCAGTAATCGGTTACTGACCAGTTATTGACACCTAGTAACCAGTTACTGACCCCCAGTAATCACTTTGTTTTCAGTTACTGAACCCAGTAATCACCCAGTAATCATTTTGTTTTCAGTTACTGACACTCAGTAATCACCCAATAATCATGTTGTTTTCAGTTATTGACCAGTTACTGACACCCAGTAACCAATTACTGACCCCAGTAATCGGTTACTGACCAGTTATTGACACCTAGTAACCAGTTACTGACTCCCAGTAACTTAGTTATAGACCCCAATAATCAAACATTTTCTTCCTCAAGACATACTGTTACTGTAGGTTTCTGATAAATGACTTTAGCGCAAAATGCAACAAGAACAGCAAAACCAGCAAAAACAACAAGACAACAAAAAGAACTAAAACTTGGATTAAAATCATATATTAAGTACCAACAACAAAGAAGAATTTTCTCTGAAGCAAATCCATAACTCAGCTAGAGGAGAAGAATATGGCCAGCGCGGTGATGGAGCTAAAGAGTACTGTGTATTAAACTAGCCTCAATAATCAGATTGCTTATTTACCCCCAATAAACCCCAATAGCAAAAATGAAATGAAGAAGATAGTACTTTCTTTACCATTGGCCACCAGATTCTTCCTCTTCCACCAATAAAAAAGAAAATCTCATGAAAAAAGGGAACTAAGCCTCTCACACCATATACCTCTCGATCACAACTTATACCCAAAAAAAAAAAACCTCTTAACCTTGTATCTTCATGGCTCGTAATTGACCAGTAGCTTGCAACTATACATTTGGAGCACTCTGATCTTATTGATGTTGTCGTTTGAATCAGAATTCGTTGAGCCTTCGGTTGCCATCACCCGTGCCCTTGCTGAACAAAATCCAAAATCACCGCACCGGGCTATCTAACTTCTCCTTCGATCTTGTTCTCGCATCTAATCAGGCTGAAAAATGAAATCAGAATAACGACACCTCTTCTCTTCTTCGTTCGCTGTTGCTCTGCTCTCTCTGGGCTCCTTCTTTGCGGCAGTCGGCGGCGGCGGAAGATCAAGCTAAGCCGGCGGTGGTAAGGGTGAGGATGATGTAGGTTGACGTCAAGTGCTGGTATGGAGTCAATGAGAGAGAGAGAGAGAGTGCTGGTATGGAGTCGATGAGAAAGAGAGAGAGAGAGAAGAGATCGGGATGAGAGGAAACATATAAGATTTGTGTGGCTATCAGACTATACACACAGGGGTAATGACGTCTTTGTAATCAAAATCATTGGAATGGCCTGATGAAAGAGATTTTCATTGAACCGGGCTCTAGTTTAATGATTTTTGTGTATTTGGGTATTTTCCCTTTTAAAAAAGACAATGCCCACTAATCCTGATTTTAAGAATTTTATTTCTACCAACAAAATCATATTTTAAAATTCTCAACAGCCAACTTAAACAACAAATATACAATTATACCCTTAAGAAATTAAATAAACTATAATAAATCATTATAAAAGTCTATTAACAAAAAAAAAATTCTATAACGGGATTCTTACGGCCGATGACATTGTCTGGGTTCCGGCGACTGTTGACCGGACACCAACGACTGTCAAGACCCGCCCCGAATTTCACCCCGAAACCCGAGATGAGTCCTGCGGGGACCACCTTCAAGGAAAATTTACCGAAGAACCCGGCAAACCTCCCTAAAAAATGGACAACTCTAACTTGGAAGAATTAAAGAACCACCTTTTTAACTCAAAATAAATCATCCGCTACAACCCAAAAGTATGTAGAATAAGTTATACATCAATCCCAACAGTATTCAGAGTTACTAAAAATAAAATAATACACAGCAGAAGCTAAGAAACCCCTAGTAGATTAAACAGGTAACCTACTGGCGAAATGTAGAGGATAGATGGATGACTATGTCTCAACGTCTCCTTCTAGACCTCACGCGAACTCTGCAGACTGAGCATTTTAAAAAAAATGAAGAGCCCAGGGGAAAATATTCAACACGTCAGAGTGAATTGACAAAACAATTCCGACAACAAAAAAATATTTTCCCAAAAATACTTTCAAAGAAAACGTTTCATCACCGGCAAAAACAAAAGCTCCACTGGAAATGTTTCGAACTGGGGTCTAGCCTAGCTAGACTCCCAAACTTTAAGAAATTGTCTCTTAGGCTAGGATATTATATATTTTAGTATATAAGTACACTTGCCTAACTCTTTGTACGATATCTATGAACAACTTAAAAAATAGATACCATAAAAAGCTACTACACTTGCGTCTAACGCTCACGTCACCCCACACTGGAATTGTACCTCAAGATGGGGGAAGCGCCCGAGTGGTATATATATGTGCTTACTCCTTGTACGAAATTTATGAATGAATACGAAAATAGAAAGTGGCACAGGGCTACGACGCTCGCGTCTAACGCTCACGTCACCCCATACTAGAATTGTACCTCAGTATGGAGAGAAATCACGTATAGCTAGCTAGCATTTAATCATATACATACTATTCTCATATAAGAGTATAATCACCGAAATTCCCAATTTCGGGAAATATCCAACAACAGAAAATCATTCAAAACGATAAAGCATTTCGAACACAATAATTAAAACAAAGGTCCACTCACAGATTAGGCCTAAGCCTGTTGTCGGTCAGATATCTCTTCCGCTCGAGCCTCCTCACGTTCTGTTCCAAATAAATAAAACATTAAATAAAAAACCGACGCTTACAGCAAAACATGCATAAATAAATATGCTTCGCGCGCTCAACCAAGCCTAAAACTCCAAAATCTTGAATCCACTGCCAACCTCAAAACTCCACAAAAATTACCGACATCCTCAAAATCACCTTCCACCAAAATAAAATCCAATGGCCGGATTCTAACTTAATAATCCGTCAAAAATACCAAACTTCAACAATTCTCAAACCTATCCAAAACTCTTCCAAAAATTCTAAAACTTATTCTATTAAACTCCTCACATTTTTTCCCACCAAAAATATTTTCTCGGCGGCGGCGGCCAACTCCGACGACTTCCGATGCTCACCAAAAATTGGCAGCATCTTCCTCTCAACCTCCTCTACAACATTCCTAACTATGACAAACTCCAATTCTATGCCTAACCATGTCAATCGAACGAAAACACACATAAAAGCCCCTAGAATTTCAAATACCGATTTCTCCTTACCTAGCTCGAGATGAAGCGAGCCCTTTGGAGGGATTAAAGCACGAGAGGATGGCTTTCTTTTGAGCCAAGGCTCGTCGGCTATGGCGGCCGGAGAAAGGAGTTCCGGCGAAAAGAAACTTTGGGCAGTCAGAACCTTCGGCGGCATTTTCTCCAGGTCGGTGGCCTTTCGCGCGTGGGCACCGGCCCAGGAAGAGAGAGGAAAAGGCGAGGGTCCGAACGGGACCAGTCCGGCGATCCCTGGGTGGTCGGATGGCGATTTGCACGGTGGAGAAAACCAGACAGTCGGGGAAGGATAGAGAGAAAGCGGGAGGAGAAAGAGAGAAACGGGTGGGAGAAGAAAGAAAATGGGCTTAACCCAAACCGGATCCAACCCACACTTAATATACCCAAAACCAAAATTCAACACCCCAATAAAATTACCTTTTACTAACAAAAATTACTATTTTTACCGTAGTCACAATTTCTTCCTTAGAATAATCTCACAAAATAATCGTCCCCTACAACCTCTCTGGGGATCAATTAAGTTATACACTTAATGATGAACACGGTAAAATTCTTATTACCAATATGCTAGTAATAAAGGTAAAAATTATAGGTCGGGGCGTAACAACGACTGTTGACTGGACTCCAACGAAAGTTAGGGGATCTATTAGAGGCAGTAAAGATCTATTAGGAGCAATAAGAGGTCTGTCGTGGGGTATATTGGGGGGAATAGGTGGTCTTTTGTAGGCAATATGTATGGGGTCTTGTGAGGGCCTACTGGAGGCAGTAAGAGGGAGTCTAAGGATTAAAATCTCTGCGATATATCTGATATATCCTCCGATATCTCTTTTTTCGGAGGATCGATATATCTATAGGGGTCAATATCTTATCTTCCACCGTATCTACGATATTTTCCCGATATTTCTCCGATACCGTCAAATATCTCTGATATTTATGATATATCCCCCGATATATTAAAAAATGTAAAAAAAAATTGAAATGATATCAGGAAAAGAAATAATTTCCTCGAGGTATATCTCAATGAAGAGTGAGGGTCTTGACTCTTGAGTGATTTACGAAAGACAAATTCCCTCGAGGTATATCTCAATGAAGAGTGAGGGTCTTGACTCTTGAATGATTTCCTCGAGGTATATCTAGAATAGATGTAATTCCCTCAAGGTATATTTCAATGAAGAGTGTGGGTCTGAAGTGATATTTATGATATAAGTAATTCCCTTAAGGTATAAATGAAGAGTGAGGATCTTGAGTCATTTCCATAAGAGAAGTAATTCTCTCAAAGTGTATCCCAATGAAAAGTGGTGGTCTCGAGAAAATGATGATGAAGACGGTGGAAACGGAAAAGGTGGTGGAAATATCGGGTTTGTATATGGACAATCTTCTACAGTTGCTCGATTGAACAATTTTTCATCTGAAGAAAATTACGATCATGCCTCCCATGATAATGGCTATACAAGTACTAGGTATGGAGCTCAAGAGGATACCATGTATGAGAGAAAGACTAGAAGTCCAAATGATGATCAAGATGTTGCTTCAGTTGCGTTAAGTTTTGAGTCTATTAGTTTAGCTAGTGGGACTGGAACCTTAAATGAATCTCACGAAGGCAGCAATCAATATGGCTATAATCAATGCGCGGAAGTCAGTGATCAGTTATCCAGTTGGATTCATCCTTACTATCCATTTACAGGGGAAGCAGTCGGCTGCTCCAAAGACATATATGATTATCATATTCAACACTACAATTCGTACTATATGAGTCATATGTCTTGGTCTGATTATTGTATTTTTGTGAACCAGCGTGCATCTTTTCAACAACCTAGATTCTCATTCTGGATGTAGATGAAGTTGGTATTTGTAATATTTATATGTAAATTCAATAAATTAAATATTTAAGAAAAAAAATTTCTTCCCAAAATCTTGATATTTTTTCTCTGATTTATCCGATATATCTTATATCTCCCTTTTTGAAAGGACTGATAGATACACCGTTACCGATATTTTAATCCTTGGAATGGACTACTAGGAGTAGTAAGAGGGTCTATTGAAGGCAGTATAAGGGTCTACTGATGACCTACTGGGACAGTAAGAGGGTCTACTAGACTACACCCAACCAACATTCTCTACCTATTTGACTAAAAGAAAATATGAAAAAAAAAAAAAATCACTGCGTATGAATCAGAATAAACACTTACACATTTTTTTTGGACAATCAATACCTACACATTAATGAATTACTCTCCCACCATTTTTCACATGCATCCAGCACCATATCAATGACATTCACTGTGCTCATTGGTCTTCGAATAGAACAATCACCACCCACCCACAATTCCCTCATAGACTGGATTCCCACATACTGAAATTCATGACCAAAACAATCCATTTTAGTAATTCTGGACCACAAACACACACAAGCTACTGTGGCGTCGTACAATCTCCAAGCTAATCTCCACGCAACTAAATCTCCAAGCCAAAATCCACGGAGCACATTGGTGGTGGTGTTGTACAATCGGAAGATCTGAGACGGAGAGAGATTAGAGGAGAGAGGAGAGGTGGAAGGAGACGATGAGAAGGCGAGGGCATACCTTATCCCAAGAAGAGACGAGCAAGTGATCGTTGTGGTTGGAGAAGGAGAGGACTAGGACGGATCCGACATCGTATTGTCCAAACATCAAGCGAGCCTCGTCAACGAGATCTCTCCGCCTTCGTTGTCCAGGCACCAGGCATCGTCGCCTCGTCAGCGTCTATGCGTCGTCGTTGGCATCGGGGATAAGACGAGAGAGAGAGAGAGAGAGAGAGAGAGAGAGAGAGAGAGGAAAGAGAGAGAGTGAAAAGATAAGAGCATCTCAATGGTTGATAAAATAATAAATTTGAATGAAAGTTATATTTATTGATCTATTTTGAGAGTTTTGTTCCAACAGAATAGTTATTAGACAAAACTTATCTATTTATTGACAAATTCTTTCTTCTAAATTGATAAATTTGTCAATTTTGTTTATCAATTTCTAAATTTATCAACTTCTTAAGTATACTGCTGGAGTAAAGATTCATTTAAAAATTGACAAATCTCTAATTTTTTTCAATTTATCAATGCTGCTGGAGATACTCTAACCAGTGGATAAGAAAAAGAGATGGAGACATAAGAAGTAGGGATTATTTGGTCAAAAATAAAACACAAAAAGTTAAATGTTCTAGAATATTCTATATCTTTCTAGATATTCCTTATGTGTGTCTTGGTCTTATGCCAATAGGATATGTAGTTTGATTAGATCTATGTATTCATTATTCTTACCTAATTGGTATTGTGTAATTCCCTATATAAAAGGCTCTTATCAATGAATAATACACACATCATTCACGATTCTCTATTATTAAATTTCTTTCACTTCATCACGTTATCAACACTTGGCTCAACCCTTAAGCTAATATTTTTCCCAAATCCTAAAACCAAAACCGAAGCTCTCGGCCCTGCCTCGGCCGCCGCCGCCGTCACTTTCTGGCCACCGCTTCCCAGCCGTCCGCTCTAGTTCTTTCTTCTCATCCGATCAAGCATTCAAGTTTTTTACGGTATGTTTACCTTACAACCCTAAAACTCTTCAAATTTCAATAACCTCGAAGGAGATAAAGTGCTTTATCCCTTTCTTCTACTTCATTTTATGCTTGGGTCGGTGTATTTGTAGGTTTAAAATCCCGGTTGTCCTCTCCGGGTCCAAAGTTGTGTTTGATAAACTTTGGTTATTTCTTTTTGAAGGTGTGTTTGATCACCTTCACACAGGTTTTTTGGGTCGTGTTTGATCGACTCGGGACACTTAGGGTTGTGTTTGATCAACCCTAGAAAGACAAACCAAATAAAAGCATCGTATTTGAGTATCTTTTTGGGTCTCAGCAGAAAACTAATACGACTTGTTCTCTCTTGTATGCAGATGGACAGAGACATCGAATTCGACGTCCTCGATGCCCATGGTATAGAGTACCATCACTGGGTCTCGGATATAGAGCAGACCTTCATTGCTAAGGATCTAACCGAGACCATATTCCTCGATCCAACTCAGAAACCGCCTCACAAGAGAACAAAATCCCAGACGCTCATGTTCCTTCGTAAGCATATCGATCCCACACTGCGCAGGCAGTATCAATCAAAGCATGATCCAAAAGATCTGTGGGATGCACTCGCCGAACGCTTCGGCAATATCCATTCAACCTTGCTCCCAGAACTAATTGCTCGCTGGGATGAAATCTGACTTTTGAATTACAAGAAGGTTGATGACTTCAACAGGGATATGCTTTGCCTACAAGCTCAACTGAGTTCATGTGGAGTCGAGAAAAGTGATGCAGACATGATCAAAAAGACTTTCTCGACCTTCCCTTCAGTTGCTAAGATCATAATGAACCAGTATCGACTTGAGTTCCAAAATAAAAGGATTACAACATTTAGCAGTTTGATGACGCAACTCCTTATGGAAGAAAAGAACAACATGATCAATGATCAGCATAATTTGCGTCATGTAGGCACCCGGAAAATTCCAGAATCTAATTACAACAGCAAACGGAGTTAGAAGGCTCTGAAACGCAAGGATCAATATCGGAATGATCCTTACGCACGTAGGAATTAGCACCATCGTGCCTCTGGTTCCCGGAGACAAGGTAGTGGCTTTAGTAGCCATACCAACTCATGGCATCAAGACACAGGTGCCACCGGCCCCAAGGGTTGCGCCGCTTCTCCTCGGAAGCAGCATGTTCGCTCTTCTTCTGCCTTTGATGGTCAATGCAACATATATGGGTCTAAGGACCACTGGTCTACAAGCTATCGTGCTTCTGCAAATATTGTTGCCGCATACAAGGAATTGATGGAAGTCAGTTCCATTGTAAACAATGGAGTTGAACATAAGGTTACCTTCAAGGTCGCAGACCCCAATGAACAATGTTCTGACTTAGATGCCCTTGACTTTGACGTCACCGGCTAGATTGTTTTCCTTTTTACAAGTCATGATGTAATAAGGCATCATTAGCATGCCATGCTTAGTTTTCCTCTCAACTGTTTTTGAGACCCTTATGTACTTTTTTCAGTGCATTAATGGGAAGTCTATTTCTTTCTGATTCTTCTTGTCTCTACATGCTTCAAATTGATTTACATCTACCTTAGAAAACATGGCATCAACGCTGTTTTTTTTTTGTCACTCCCTCAGAGGAGGTGACGTACGGTGCCGTGACTCTCAAAGAGAGTTACTAATGTGTTTTCCGGTTCAAGTCTTTTACCCTATAGCGGATTTTTCATCATCAATTGTTCAACTAGGCTCATCCAAGTTAGTATGATGTCTTAGAATTGTCCGAAATTAAGGAGCTAGTGGTTTTAAGTGTACCTTGCACTACGGACCCTCCACGGACATGCCTGGTCATACTTAATTTGGAGTTACCGAAAGCTTTTGATTTTGGATACCCCTTAAGCTATTACTCCAAATTGCCGTCTTGTAAAAGACGTTAAAGACTTGACTAAACCGGATCATCATCGAATCCTCTAGGTTCTCTAACCTTGAATTTGATCATCAACATGTCCATGTGGCTGAGCATATGCCTCCATGTCACCATCAAGCTTCAAAAGCTTCGCTAATGCCAAATCTGCGAAAAATAGTAATTTGTCCTCCCTGGACAGTCACTTCGTTTGAGCTTTGTGAACAGCTCCAGACGAACCATATAATGAGTTTTATATCATTAGAAAGCGCTACGTGTCTAGTTTTAAGAACATTTTGTGGTTTTTCCATATCTATTGTAACGAAGGAATTATGACTGTTTTAGTGCGCAAAGGTCATTCTGCGTGAGAAATTTTCGGCACTCTCGGGATTGTTGCTACTTTTAGCTTTCTCAATCTTTCTAAAATGGCTCGATATTGACCTATTTACTCATATATCTACTCTTTTTTGTATGTATGTCTCTTGAAGAGATCGAGTGTCTCGCGAATAGTGGATCAACTCACACCATTATAAGGAACCGGCAACTATTTCTTGAGTTATAGTGCCTTGTAAATCATTTGTGACGACAATGATTGGATCTTCTCCTATGACCCTCTGGCGTGGAACCGCTCGCTTCTTTCTGCCTCATGGCACTATGATCCATATAACGGACGCTCTTTATACCCCCAAAAGGGAACCGAACCTTATTGAGCTTTAAGGATATTCGCGCTAACGGCTTTCACTTGGAAACTCATTGTGAAGATGGAACTGAGTTCTTATGTATAACTTCTCATGAATACAGACGTAAACGTATATTGGAGAAACTCCTGAGTCAATCTAGTGATCTTTACCTCACTACGATTCGTATTATCAAATCCCATGTAGTCGCCAAACAGGATCTTTGGGACTCTGACTCATACAAGCTTTGACATGATCGACTTGGTCATCCCGGAAGGGACATGATGATTCGAATTCTGCGTAATTCTCATGGACATCCTTTTTTCAGATCAAAACAAAAACATTTGGGATATGATATCACTTTGAATCATAGTGGTGACACCTCAAATGGTCATCACAGCCCACATGGGACTTTGACGTGTCCCGGGCACGGCACCAACTTCCTGGCTGTTGCTCGGCCGATCTTTCAAGCAATTGAGGCATGTCATTCTTCCCTTGATGTGTCATTGACTCTTTCAAATGCTCATCGTTCATTTTACAAAGCTTGCTCTTTAGCAAAAGTAGTATCGAGACCGTCTTACGCTAAAGATAACACCGAGAATATTTCATTTCTACATCTTATCCAAGGTGATATTTGTGGACCCATCCATCCAGAATGTGGACCATTTCGATACTTTATGGTTCTAGTGGATGTTTCAACATGTTAAACTCATGTCGCGCTCTTATCCACATGTAATGCTGGATTTCCAAAATTCTTAGCACAAATTATTAAACTTCGGGCTCACCACCCAGATTATCCAATTAAGTCAATTCGACTGGATAATGCAGGAGAATTTACATCAAAGACTTTTGATGACTATTGCATGTCTATCGGGATTGAAGTTCAGCATCTTGTACCCCATGTTCACACCAAAAATGGTCTCGATTAAGCTACGATTAAGCAGCTTCAGCTTATTGCTCGAGCGTTGGTAATGCGCACCAACCTCCTAATTGCAACCTTACTTATTCGTTTCAGACCCACTACCAAACAACCATTTAGTGCATACCAGTTGGTCACTGGATATGAGCTTGACATTTCACATCTACGCATTTTCGGTTGTTCGGTTTATGTGCCAATTACTCCTCTATTGCGTTCTAAAATGGGTCCTCAGAGACGATTAGGTATCTACGTTGGTTATGAATCTCCAACGATTATCAGATACCTCGAGCCATTAGCAGGTGATCTTTTTATCGCAAGATTTGCGGATTGTCACTTTGATGAGACATTCTTCCCGTCGTTAGGGGGAGATACGAACAAACATGTTCATGTGGAACAACATGAATTGTCGTGGTTTGTCCTCACTCTGTCTCATTATGATCCATGCACCTCACAGACTGAAAGTGAAGTTAAATGTATTCTCAAACTTCAAAAAGTAGCAGATACGATGCCTGACTCTTTCTTTGAGATTGCGAAAGTGACAATATCAGATATACCAGCTGCAAATGTTCTTGCTAGGCTCGAAGTCCCTAGAAAGGGCACGGCCATCCCAGGGCTCGGTACTACCGCCGGTGCCGGCGTCGCCCATAGTGGGGGGATGGAGGCCGTGGCTCCCCAAATGAAAAGGGGGAGGCCACCTGGTTCGGTTGACACGCGTTCAAGAAAGAAACGGACTGACAAGGCACAAGTCAATCATTTGATCATCGATGTTGAAAATCCTTCTCATGAGATCATCTCTGATTATAGTTATGTCCACGAATTGATGTTCGAATCCATAGGGAACGCCTCAGGATCAATGTCAATATCAGAGAACATAGAGATCTCCATATGTTATAATAACACTTATGAATTGATGAACTGGTCATCAACCCATGTTGATGATATATTTGCTTATTCCGTGGCTCATGAAATCATTGACTACGATGACATCGAACCACGCTTTGTTGCAGAATGTCAAAACAGAGCAGATTGGCCTAAATGGAAAGTTGCAATCCAGGCAGAATTAGACTCTCTAACAAAGAGACAGGTCTTCGGCCCAGTAGTGCTAACTCCCCCGAGTGTAAAGCCTGTTGGACATAAATGAGTTTTTGTTAGAAAGCGTAATGAAAAAAATGAGGTACTTTTGTATAAGGCCCGCCATGTGACGTAAGGTTTCTCACAACGCCCTGTGATTGATTACGAGGAGAATTACTCTCCGGTCATGTACGTTATAACTTTCCGCTACTTAGTCAATTTGATAGTGGCGGAAAACTTGGCATGCAGCTCATGGATGTGGTTACAGCATATCTCTATGGGGATCTGGATTCAGAGATATATATATATATATATATATATATATATATATATATATATATATATATGAAAGTGCCCGATGTCATTACGTTACCTAAATCAAATGACTATAAACCACGAAGTGCGTATGCTATAAGGTTGCAACGCTCACTTTACGGATTAAAGCAATCCGGATGAATGTGGTATACTAGTCTAAGTGACTACTTGATTAGGGAGGGATATAAGAACGATGAACTATGCCCGTGCATGTTTATAAAGAAGACAAGTTCCAGATTTGCAATAGTGGTCGTTTATGTCGATGATATGAACATTATCAGTACTCTTGATGAAATCAAAGAGACCGCGGCTTATCTGAAATTCGAGTTTGAGATGAAAGATCTTGAGAATACTCGTTTCTGCCTAGGTCTTGAATCAGAGCACCGAGACTGTGGAATTCTTATCCATCAGTCTGCATATGTCTAAAAGATGCTCAGGCGATTTAATATGGACAAAATACACCCTGTTAGCACTCCCATGATTGGTCGAAGTCTGGATATAACTAAAGATTTATTCCATCCAAAAGAGGACGATGAAAAGGTCTTGAGATCAGAGGTTCCGTACATTAGTGCAATAGGCGCATTATTGTACTTAGCTCAATGCATTTGACCAGACATTGCATTCTCAGTCAACTTGTTAGCTAGATTTAGCTCAGCGCCAACCCAACGTCATTGGACTGGAGTCAAGAACATTTTTTGATATCTTAAGGGTACTGTTGACTTGGGACTGTTCTTTCCCTACACTGATTCAAAAAGGACAGAAGATGGTCATATGGCTCATGGAAGGCACGGCACAGATCCACCAAGGGACCGGGCCGCCGCCATGGACGCCGTCGGCATGACTGCTGGACATTGGTCTAATGCCGAGCACGCCACCGCCGCCTTGTCCTATGCCGAGACACCCAATAATACGTTGGTGGGTTTCGCCGATGCAGGATATTTATCTAATCCTCATAAATGACGTTTCCAAACTGGTTATATGTTCACCATTGGGAATACGGCGATATCTTGGAGGTCTACTAACCAGACTCTAGTGGCGACATCTTCAAATCATGTAGAGATTATAGCTTTGCGTGAAGCTGTTCGGGAATGTGTTTGGTTGAGATCAATCATTAAACACATTAGAGGGACTAGTGGATTAAACTCTACAACTTATAGACCTACATGCATTTATGAGGATAATGCAGCTTGTATTGAGCAAATAAAGTTAGGTTACATCAAGGGTGATAATACAAAACACATTTCACCTAAGTTCTTCTATAACCAACAACAACAGGTGTTTCTTAACATTCAAGTGAACCAAGTTAGTTCTGAAGAAAACGCAGCAGACTTATTTACTAAGTCCTTACCTAAGTCTACTTTTGAGAGACATGTAAGAGGTATAGGTATGCGTCGGCTATCAAGTCTCCCTGAATAATGTTCACATCATGGAGAGTATCATCTCAATGAAATAGGCTGGTGCGTTGTACTCTTTTTCTCCTACGATCAAGGTTCAGTTTTTCTCCCACAGGGTTTTTGTGACTTGACGAGGTTTTTGACGAGGCAACAGATCATCACTATCGACATATCAGCGCGCGGCACAAGGGGGAGTGTTCTAAGATATTCTATATCTTTCTAGATATTCTTTATGTGTGTCTTGGCCTTATGTCAATAGGATATGTAGTTTGACTAGATCTATGTATTCTTTATTCTTACCTAATTGGTATTGTGTAATTCCCAATATAAATGGCTCCTATCAATGAATAATACACACATCATTCACGATTCTCTATTCTTAAATTACTTTCATTTCATAATTAAAAGTTTTGTTAGTAGGAATAAATCCCAAGAGTCTATTGGGTTGATGGGCATTTTAAAATCTTATTTTGTTAATGGACAATATTTCTCTGAATTTAGGGCCGGTAGGAATTTTTCCTTTTTAAAATTAGTCAATTTACTACTCTAGGTTTTTATAATTAGTCAATTTGTTATATTTTCGTCATTTTAATTTGTTTTTCTTTTTTGCTTAAACCTCGATGAAACGAGGGTAATTTATTGAAAAGAAAAAAAAATAAATACATCATAGTAGGAGGGACTTAACTCAACTCAACTCAACTCAACTCATATCAAAAACAAAAAACAAACCTATAACTCATAACAGAACAACAAAAGCTAACAGAAACAAAAGGTGGAAAGCCTCAACCAATCGTTATAAAGATAAATAACATAATTTGGGGGCAAGTCTCACCACGTCAAACCTGAAGACTTTTTTCCTTCATTTACAAATGCATCTGCAACTCTGTTACGTATCTTTTCGAAACATATGAAAAAAGCGAAAGTTCATCTGAGAAATTTGTCATTTTAATTTTTTTAATTTGATAACTTCTTCTTCTTAATTTATAAGGTTTTATCCAAACATGAATTAATTCTGAAAATTAAATGTTAAAATTAGTCATTTTGAAATTTTAGAAGTAAATTAATTAATATTGAAAGTTTAAAATAATAAGTTTGATGGAAGGGTAACAAAGTTGGTCAGGAGAGAATGGAGACCGAGATTAAGCCCACTTCCATTGATATCGAATTGCATGATGTCCAAGGAAAGAACTACAGATGTGTTATACCTAAACTCCATAACAAGATTATCCGAGAGAAATAAAAGGTGCTGGTTAAGCCCACAGGGGTCGTGATCACATTGATTAAAGCTTCAAGGAGAACAAGCTAAAGCCGAATCTAGATAAAGAGAAGGACCCTAGGGCAGGAATTATGGACTTGATCAAGAACATGTACAATGAAAGAAATAAAGGGATGAAGAAATGAAGGGAACAGTTCCCCAAGCATGGACTGACGCACGGTCTGGAAAAACAGCCCACCCACTAAAGATAAACAAGTAAGGGCATTCTGGTAAAAACAGTACAAATGATGTGCAGAAGGTAAAACAGGTGTGCAAATTTCAATACCCATTTCTTTAACCATCCTAACAGGCAAATGATAATGGAAATCGAATCTAGGCACAGGCCACTATTGGGAAACAGTCTCTGATCTCATTCAAGTCCGGTTCAATAATGACCTGCTCACCTGCAGAAGAGAAATAAAATCACAGAGGAACTTGTGTCGACATGGAAGTGATACGTTTAGGGTTGTTCAACGAGACTTGTGTTGGTGAATCATAAATAGTTTACCAAACCAGGTACCTGGCCGGCCCGCTGGCGGTAAAGAGGCAAGGTCCATATATGCCAGTACATATAGGTCTTTAAATTTACATCCGTAAAAATACATAGGGAAGAGAGGGGTAGATTTCTACGTACATATATAGAGAGGCCGGAACTCCTTACTTTTCCATCAGATATAGAGGCATGGACATAAGTTCACGTCGTCTCTTTTGCTTCTCCCTAGCTCGAAACAAGCAGAATACATTCTTGCCTTCAATCTTTCCAAAGTTTCGAAGCCGCGCAGTCACTTGCTGGATCTGTTCTGCCGTCGGTATATATCTTTATTCCATGTCCGTACAGCTCTTCCAGGACTCGTGGCTTCTCTAGGTTTGGATTCCATCGGGAACTCCGACAGAGCAGCGGCGGCCAGTTAACTTCTGCCTTGCTCAGACGCCGTCACACTAACCGCTGTATTTGGCACATAGAACAATTTGTATATATTCATACAGTGCTAAGTGTGACGTCATCTCAGCAAGGCAGAAGTGTCGACGGTGATTATTGCTATAATAATCGCCTACGTACCCGTCTCTGCAGCTCCGTGGCGAAGTTCCCGTTGGAATCCAAACCCAGAGCAGCTACGTACGAGTATTGGTCTTGGGACTACTGTATCCAGTATGCATGTACGTACGTTTTCATCTCACTCTATTTGTATCTAACATAAATCTTAAGATCTAAAAGATATAAAGGAATAGAATGCTTGGAAAATTTGACTCATTTACATTACTTATATATGTGCATGAGTTTCCTTTCATTAATTTGTAACTGTGCAGGTCCGCAGGAATCATCTCGATCAGGGCTGCAAAGAGGATGAGCTAGGTGACCGGTAATACTAGTGGAGCAATTCTGAATTTTCCGACAAACAAACGCATCGGCTACGTATTCATTTACACAAAGCTCTTGGAGTATTATCCTTCATTCCTTCATCACCATTATGATCAGTTGGTACAATGGCGGATCCAGGATTTAACACTAGGTTGGGCTTGAATTATTTTTTTTTTTTTTAGTTGATTGAAACGATAAGAAAATTTAACGGCAATCTAAAAATGTAATAACAAAATAAAAACTCATGCAAAACTACCATTTAAGCAATCGCTAGAAATAAATTTTTTTTAGAACTATTTATATGATAAAAGAGAGGTTAAGATAAGAATTCAATCAAAATTAAAACCAAAATACACCTAAAAAAATACATCTGAGAAGAAATCCAGAAAATAGAGAAGTAAAAAAAGAAGAAAAATGAAAAAAAAATAGATTTTAAAAGAAATCCAAAAAGTAAAAAAATAAAACAAGAAAAAATAGATTACAAGGACTGGGAATCAAACACAGATGGGAGTGGGACAAATACTTCCACTAAACCAAGCCTACATAAAATTCATCTATGTTTATGATGCACATGTTAAAATATTTGTTCTCAAAATTTTAGTTGAGCTTAAGCCCTACCAGGCTATAAGCTGGCTCTGCCACTGATTTGGTATGGGGTGCCTGAACCCAATATTTACAAAGGAGTAGAAAGTATGGGATGTACGTGAAACTCACTATATATGGAGATCTTTCCACTTGAGAGCAACAATGTTAGGGGTGTTGATTAAGGATACCAAACCACCAGTAATGTATTCTTTGAAGAATCTACGGGATCGAAATATTTGGCTTGTGTACGTCTTCGATCTCTAGTTATCAGATGGTTCTAGCTTCCTAGTTTTATTTCTTCCTTTATTTGTTGTTTAAAAGACAGTTTTCTTCGATTCTTGTTTCTTGCTTTTTATAAGTTGTGGATCAAGGGAGTTATATATAGCATTGTTGCCTTGTTGGAAAACCATTATGATGAGGATCACTAAATTTAAGACTAGTTAATGACTTTCTAATCAATGGATTATAAGAACACTCGTTTTTATCACATTTTGCAAATCCACCAATGATTTTTTATGTATATGCATGGTAGATCACTTCATTCACTCGTTCCAAATTGATAATAGTTCAAATACTAATTATATTATAACCAAATTTATAAAATATGAACGATTTATGTTCATAACTGATAAATTATGATCATGATTATGAATGTGTTCATAATTTTCAATTTACGAAAATGAAATCAAAAAGTGGCTGAAATAGCGAAATCGTGCACTAGTCCTCATTCGAAAGCCTTCTAGAACTCCAGTTTTTTCTCTTTTTTGTTCAAATTTTGTGAATAGAGACCCGACCCGAGAGAGGGTCTCCTTCAACCCAATATTGAGCTCAAAAGGCCCAACCCAAGAATATGTAGTAAATAAAGTTAATAAACTAGTGGAAGACCAAACCTTTCCACTTTTTGCGTCAGTAGAACAAAAAGAAGACAAAGTAGTTTCCCTTCCCGCCTCGTACGGTCCTTGATCACCGTTCCGATCGTAGACCACGACCCGATTCGGACCCTTATCGGATCCCGACCTGTTCGATGTTCGGAGCTCCAGGTCAGATACCCTTAGCCCCAATCATCTCTGCCCTGTTTTAGTTTCTGATACTTGTTGGATTTTTGTCGGTTTGGGAAATGAAAATATCCCAATTTTGAGCTTTTTACGGTCTCAAATTCCTAAGCTTTGTTTGGTTTTAGGGTTTTGGAACATGAAAAAGATGGTTGCTTTGGTTGTGTTGCATATTGGAACTGTTGAGTTGAAGCTAAAGTTTCAATCTTTGAGCTGGGTTTTAAGGTCTTGTGAGCTTTTAACTCAGGTCAAAGGTTTATCTATGTTGGTTATTTTAACTGTTTGTGTGGGTAATTTTATTTTGTTCACTTTTCATGTTACTCAAATTGAACTACCCCAAATTTAGAATTGGTATATAGAAGTGTAGTTGTGTTAGTTTTGGGGAAATGGTTAGTTTTGTAATTCGTTTTGGTTGGTGTTTGTTGTTTTAGGTCTTTGGTGATATGTAGATGTAGAGGACTGAACTAATGATGCTGACTCCATCGATCAAGACTCTGTCGAGGGACTTAGATATGATGCGGATTGAGGAAGACCTGCCTCCGGGCGCAGAGATGAGTATGATGCTACCTGACTTGGACAGATTGAGGCTTGTACAGAACTCATCACCTGCAGGTGCGGAGAATAGTATGGTGCTTCCAGGTTTGGACAGATTGCGGCTTGTAGAGCAATCAACTGGAGGCGGAGAGGATGCTTTTGCAAGGTAAATAGGCTGTTTTGAGATTCTAAGAGTATGCTCGGTAGGTATAGTTAGTAATGTCTGACCCCTTGATACTTGGACAGGCTGCTAAAGGTGTCAGATTACCCACCCCCAGGCGCAGATTATACTCTTACAAGGTATAGGCTGTTTAAAGAGTTGAAGAGGCTGCTACAAGACTCGCCTTCAGGGATCAGTGTGGTTCCTCCAGAATTCTACAATTGCGATATAATGTGTTGGAATGTTGTTATAGCTCCCCATTCTTTGGATTCTCCTTGGGAGGGAGGTGCATTTAAGTTGACTCTTCAGTTTAACGAGGATTATCCACTCAAACCCCCAACAGTGCGATTTGTTTCACGGATGTTTCATCCAAATATTTCTGCAGATGAAACTATGTCTTTCGATAATTTACTGGATCGGTGGCCTCCTATAAATGATGTGGAAGATATACTCAAGTATATCCAGGTATGCTTTACACTGTTTGGGTAGCATTCTGGTTTCCTTGATTTTTTTATGAACTTACAAAGCACTTATCCAGGGTTACATGTTGAATATAGCTTATAGATATGATCGAATAGCATACTGCATACACATTAGTTTCTTTTGTTTATATATACTGGGAACTTTTAATCTGTTGAACATCATGAATCTGAGAATCTAACACACCATTGGCTGACTCAGTCCCTAATATGTCATCCCAACCCAAAGTGTCCTGCAAATTCAAAAGCTTTCTGCATGTACTTCAGTGACAACAGACTTGAGTACAACCGAAGAGTGAGGAGGATCGTGGATCAGAGTTGGATGGCAGACTAGTAACTTCTTTATGTTAGAATTAGTAGCACTAACTGAAGAGTGAGGATGATCGTGGATCAGAGTTGGATGGCAGACTAGTAGCTTCTTTATGTTAAAACCAGTAGCACGATCAGTAACTTAGAATGAGAATTGTTGTGCAAATCATCCGCAGTTTATCCTCTATGTATATCCATGTTTTCCTCCCAGATTATGAAATTTAATTATCTCTGTTTCTGATTTCAATGTAGACGTAGTTTTCAGTCTGATTCAGGTTTACTATCAGTGCTTTGCTTTCTTGTGTATTTGCTGAAAATTGAACCTATTACTTCAGCCGCTACAAATTTGACTAGAAAGTTGAAATGACAATCTGATCACAAAGACTCATTCTTTCTTTGGTATCTAATCTTAGCCAAGAAGCGCCCGTTGTTTTAAGCCAAGACGGCCGAGTACCTTTCACTTTTATTCAGTGAGCTCCAGTAACAATAAACACTTGATTCCTGTGCTACATTTCCTTCATATAATGAAACTTTGGTTCACATCCATATGTTGGAAGTTTTTTAGTAGGTAGCTAAGAATAACAATGAAAAGAATTTGATTCTAATCAAGTATTAGATATGGTTGATTTAGTCGCCACAGTCTACAAAGTCGTAGTTGACAACAAGGTCGCCTTGTGCATAGCCTCTTCCATCAGTGTCTATCTGGTTAAACACATTCACATCCAAATCCAAACCTCCATTGTTGCACTGATCTATAATTCTCACTGTTTCCTGAGCTCCTGTCCCCATGTTTGTCACCTTCATAACACACGTTCCGATTAACTATTTGCACAAATACGTTGATGAAAGATCGAGAATTTAGATTCTTAAGTGATTACCAGTAAGCATTTTCCGCAAGCATCTGCTCCTTGAGGGCCATTGGGTCCGCAGAAGGCAGTCCATCCGTATCTGCTGCGCCACTCGAAGGGTTGATCCTCATCGAAGGTGGCGCAGAAGGCACCTCTGCTAGCAAATCCCAGTTGTTATCTTGCGGATTGTAGAGCTGGTATGTGGCTCTCACATTAGATGCACTTTGTGAAGAAGCTCTTCCCAATATTGTTGCACTGACAATAAGTAACAAAACTATAGTGCTCAGCTTCCCGGCCATTTTTTACTTGATTACTTCGATGGTATATGTATGGCAGTTGAGTTGGTTTTGCTTGGTACATAAGGTTGTGGTTTGGGGAACCTTACATATAGAGCAGCCTAGACCTAATAGGATCGATGTGAGAAAGACGGCACGTATATGCATTGAAAATTCGAAATCAAATGCATAGAAATGATCAAATGATCTTATGCAAATCGATCAATTATTACATTGTTGCTTAGATGAGTTAGAATGTTAGATCTCTATGCATGCCATATCTCTGTTGGTTACTTGATTTGCATTGAAGTTGATGTTTAATAATGATCCATCTGCATATACTTACATTGTTCTATATTCTTGTTTCACATATTAAATTAAACTTATGAGACAAATCTGCAGCAAAACAAGGAGAGTAACAATGTCAGTGCCAGTTGCTTTCCCCCATGCATCTCTTGCCGTCTATATGCTCGTTCTCATTGCTTTGTCTCATATTCTGCTTAATTTCCTCAATTTCTTAATTTGTTTAGTATTAATCTAAAATATATAATTATAAAAACCGAAAGATGAAAAATAAAAAATAATTCAGAGCTGGTCGCGAAGTGGTTAATGCTTACATTAAGCTACGAGCATCTCCAGCAATGAGATTTAGAAATTGATATATTTAGCAAGAAGTTTGAAATTTAAGTATCAGTTTAACAATATTGTTTCACCAGTAATTATTATTTATTATGTTTTAACAAATTGTAAAGTGACACATGGGCAAGAAAAGAGATAGAATATTTAGACATTGTTTTAGTTATGCATGGATTATTGACAAATTTGTCAATTTCATTTAGCAATTATCAAATTTAGCAATGGTTTATGTATTCTGTTGGAGCATTTATTTCAAAAATTGACAAATTTCACTTTTAGCAATACTGTTGGAGATGAGTTAGTGTGAATGTGTCTTGTGAGGCAATGTTCATACACATGCTAATACTAATACTTGAAAGTTAAAACTTAAAACTAACTAGAAAGTGAAGTTATATATGTAGTGTTTTGATAGACCTTTCACTTTTGTATTTCACGCGATTCGTATGATTCATCAAAGTTTCCATAGTTAATTACCGGAAAAAAGTACAAACAGTATCTCACCTTTTAAAAAAGCAAAGCTTTGTTATTTAACATTTAGAAAACTTTAAAACAGTATTTTCTTACCTTAACCAAACTTTGGTATCTAGAACCGTTAGCTCCATTAAAAATAACTGACTGCAGCCTTTTTATTCATGAAATGACCAATATACCCTTGATTTTTTTTATTTTTGCTATTCTATATATTCTATAATAAAAAGAATAATAATAAAACTCAAGGATATATTGGTCATTTTCATGAATAAAAAAGGTTGCCGTCATTTTTTTTAACAGAGCAAACAGTCTTGATACCAAAGTTTGGTCGACGAAATAATGTGGGATACTGTTTTGAAGTTTTTAAAATGTGAGATACCAAAGTTTTGTTTCTCTAACAGGTGAGACACTGTTTAGACAATTTTCCCTTAATTACCAGACGGAAAAACCACTATAATTGAAAAATGGGCCGATCTCCTCAAAGCCCAATAAATTTGGCCCAACACTACAAAAAGCATGGTGAAATGACCCAACCATTTCCCGCCAAAACGAGCCGAAACACTGCTTCTCTTCCTCTCCACTCATACCCTAATCAATCTGATCAGCCCTAAACCTCCAAGAACCCCATACTCAATCGACCCGGGAACCCGATTCGAAAACCCGTCTGTAGATTCGGAGCTACTAGATGAGATAATTTTCCCCCGAATTTTACTCGATTAAAATCTTTCCCCAATTTCAATTCTGCAATTCTAGGTCAAATTTCACGAGTTTAGGATCGAAAAGATTCCAGCTTTCGTGTTTGGATTTTCTTAATTCCTGCTTTTGTTATTGATATCTACTCCGACTTCGAACTAGGGTTTCTTTAATTAGGGCAAGAAAGATGGGTTATTTATTGCGTTAAAGATCGAACAAGTTGCCTAATTGAACTGAAAGAAACCCTAATTTCCTTCCATTTCTGGGTTCTTGTCCTATTTAGTAATGTTCTTTTACTGTTCTTAGGATACCCAAATGAAAATTATAATCTTCAAAGTGTGTGTGTTAGGATATTAACCCTAACTAGAGAGAAAAACAAAGAAATGCAGAAATGAAAGAAATTAAAATGCTGATATTTTCATTGACAAAGAACAAAGAAGGTTCAGTAGCTACATATAGACCAATTTAGCTAAAGCACGTGCCAAGCACATGACTAATTGACCTAATATCATAACAATCCATCCCCCCTATTAAAACTTGACCTCAAGTTTCACATTAAAAGTCAAGTGCTGCACTCCTCTGCAAGATCTCCATTCAAACACTCTCATGAAATAGTCTGCATCACTGTTACAGTAATTATGTGGCTCAAAAGCTTTGAGCAAAGACAATGCAAGTCCCTCCATGTATATAACTGATGACAAGCCAATCCATTTGCTGTACAAAATCATGATCAGAGCTAGAGTTAGATCACCCAAGCATGAAAATATTGGAGCCTTCATAGACCTGTCCAACTGGTTGCTTACTGCGGAAGCACCTTCGCAAGCTTTAGACAATGCAGAAGCATATGAACTTGAGGACATGGGTTTCGATATTCCATCAGCAAGAAATAACAGCAAGGGTTTAGCATTTGTACAAAAAGCAAAGATTGACTTAGAATTGGAGCCAACAACATCTGCAATAGCTCCAGCAATATAAGCCTGAGTTGAGTGAGTTCCAAGCACCTTTCCTCTGCCCTCTTTTGTATTCAAGTAAACTTGTTCAAATCTGAACAGTGTAACTACGAAAATTGTTGTTGCAGCTGCTCCCTTATTGGCGAGATGGTCAACAACAGGTGGTCTGCGCACATCACCACTAGTTATCCAGAGAGAGTCACCTTCTAGCTTTGTTATCCAGATGAAACAAATTGGCTCAGGAACAATGATATTTGACATGCCAACAATCAACACTTCCATGCTACCCATGCTTGAGAATTTCAGAACATCATCCACTCTAGTTATAACCATGACTAGTATTTTGCTAGCAATTTCAACCACCCCTAGTTCATCAAAAGCAATCTCATCAGTGATATCATAGCCAATAACCATGAAACCCTCCTCCTTCTCAAAAACCAGTCCTACATGAGAAGTTGGCTTATCAACTTCCACCAAAAATAGATGAGGACTAACTCTATTATCATCTTGCAGTTTTCCAACTAATTTCACTGTAACAACATCCTTTTTGAACATTCTGCGCTCTAACACTTTTGCAGTCATCAGTACATCTTGATGAATGCAGTCACTCATAGCAGTTCCTAAAGTAGCTGCTAATGAGCTTGCTCCACAAGCAAAAACTCGCAGGACTTCATTAGGTGCAAGAGACAGAACTTCCACTGCAGACTCTTGTTGTCTCCTCTCCATGTGGTTTTCATTCTGAAAATAGCAAAAGACTAAGACATTACATGAAGTCACATGTGGGCATGAGATGACAGAGATGTTATTCCACAATTGGAGCCCACTTGTTGTATCATCAGTCTTGACACAAGCTGCCAGCAAATTGACATTCCAAGAGACAACACCAACTTCATGTATACTAGCCGAATTCTTCTCAGATGCACTTGTGCAACAATGAAAAAATATAGGGATAGTGTCAGCAATATGACGACTTAAGGCACCAAGCTCAGACCTGCACCAAGTTGGCCTCAAATAAAGTAAGCTAACAGAGAATTTAATCATAATGGATACACTCACTATGAAGCTGAGCCAAGCATGATCAGAATTCACTTCCCCAAATAGCTTCTGCATACTTCTTGTTATGCTCTCAATAATAACTTCAAGATGCCAGTCATATGTAAAGCTTCTGTTATTTAAATGAACTGGAACTCGTAGTAAATTTAATTTCACAGATGACATGCAAAAGTGCAGACTAGAAATTGCATGATAAACACCCAACATACTTGACAATGAATCTGCAGAGTCTATTTGCCCCGTTAAAGAATGCATAGCACACATACAGAATACAATGTTTCCTGCAATCAGTTTGTAGGTTGCATCATCAATTCTCAAATTGGCATATATCAAAGCTTTAAGGTTCCTGTCTTCTGGCTTCTCAACGAACTCACTATAGATTCCCTTTTCATACATCCAGGCATGTATAACTCTCCAGTCCTCTTTATGATGGTCACTCACTATCCCAACTATGTCTTCAGTAAGTAAATTCCCAGCATTATCATTGAAAGCACTAAAGATCACAACATGGAGCTTGGACAAGTCACTCAATACCACAACAAAAGCCGATTGAAAATCATGACCAGAGATAAATGCTCCTATTAGAGTAGCATATGCTTCCATGTCCAACATAAGCCACGAGTTATTAATATCCATCACCAGTTGAGTGGTTTCCACAAACCTATGCTCTTTCCCATAAGCCATCAATATTCTCCCATGCACATCAAGCCCCAAAATACCTCCCTGAGACAATGAGTTTTGAAACATTTCACAAAGTTCGTCGAATGCTTCCATGCAAAAGAGTACAATCCCTTTTGTCTCGCAATGACAAGGCTGCCAGTAGAAAATAAGCCACTGCACTATGTTAGCTTGAGATTGTGTTTCTACTGTAACTTGTGATTTCCACTTGTCCAATATTAACTCCAGCACCATTTTAGAATTCACATGCATTTTCTCATAGCTATTATCCATGCAAACATTTTCTTCACCAAAATTACCATTCAATAATCCATTGTCAACATCCATGAGAGTAAAAACCTCAACACCTAGAAATGTGTTCCCAACTGATTTGTCAAAACCATCATCCTTTTCTTCATAACTAGCCCCAAATGCCACTTCTACCGGTTGGTGAGCAAGTCCCCCACCTTTGTCTCGAATACTTGTAAGAGTTGCAACAGTCCCCCCTACACTACACAACCCCTTTGACTGAGGCATTTCATCAAGCAGGTGGAGTGCATGGCATTCTCTCCCATTCTCACCCGAATTTGGTCCTTGCATATCATCTTGCTTAACACTAACACTATCAAGCTCACTAAGCTCTTTCACATCTCCACTATACACCTTAGCCTTCCTGTCAAAAGTCTCATCCTCTCCATTTCCGAAATTCACATCACTCCCATTCAATTTTGCAACAAGCACAGAATCTACGCCAACACAGTCAGTACTCACAAAATTGAGATTAGGAATACTAGTGCCAGTATCACTCACCAGGCAAACAGAAGTAGGGTTAAGGTTTGACTGAGCCGAAATGGCATCCTCGAGTAGAAGAGACGCAGCTGAACTCCGGAAATTGCGCTTCTGGTATTTGGCTGTCTTGTGGAGCCTGGATGCTCCTAGCCTGAAACTGTGCGGTTTCTTCACTCCTCCGGTGGCCGCAATCGACTTGAGAGCGACTTGCTTGCTTCGAGCCTTCCAAAGATGAGAGTGAACAATCTCAATTTGAGTTTTGGGATCAGAAACTGGAGTTGATGATTGCTCTAGTGATCGCTGCTGGTAGTAGACTGGTTGCGACAAGGCTGGTGGTGGTGTTGTCAATCGAAATTGCTCGAACACATTTTCAATCATACTTTGCAGCTTGGATTGAAGCGATGGTAAAGTTTTATCTAGTGCACGGCTCATTGCAAGAAGAAACAAATCTTCGTCGAGCACAAGAGGTTCGACGCCGAGCGTCGGAATCGCCGGTTGCCCAGCTCCCAGATTCATGGCTCTGGATACCAATTGTTAGGATATTAACCCTAACTAGAGAGAAAAACAAAGAAATGCAGAAATGAAAGAAATTAAAATGCTGATATTTTCATTGACAAAGAACAAAGAATGTTCAGTAGCTACATATAGACCAATTTAGCTAAAGCACGTGCCAAGCACATGACTAATTGACCTAATATCATAACAGTGTGTTTTGATAAAGATTAGTGTTAATTTTGGTTCCTTTGATCATAGCACAAGTCTAATTTGATGGGTTGGCCTGTGAATTTTTCGGAACAGGGAATTGCGAAAGGTTGAGCTAGAATGTCCATCGGAGAGGAACTTGGGTGCTGTAGGAGTAAGTGGTTCTTTACAAGAGACGAAATTGAGTGCCATGCTCCATCTCGGAGGGATGGCATTGGCCTGAAGAAAGAGGCCCAATTGCAGCGTTCATACTCGTGGTTGCTACAAGAGATTGGAACAAAGCTTAAAGTGTAAGTATTTCGGGTTGTTGGTGGATATATCGATAGCATCTGAGGTCTAATTGTTCTGAAAGTGTGGGGTTTCTCTGAATATATAGTATGGCGTGTTTTGGCTGATTGACTGCTATATCATGGTTATCTATTCTCTGCTGTATTTTCAGGTGTTATATAACTGGTATATCTTTGCTAAGTGTATGTACTAGCTTTGCCGGGCCAAGTTGATCTTAGGTAATTCTACAAACCAAGGCTGCATTCGAGCTAAAATGCAGGCTGCATATTCTAAGCATGAACATTTTGGTTGCCTAAAAGCCTCGAGTAATACTGGGAAATGTTGGTTCTGTATCAGTGAAATCAAGACTTCCCGTGTTTTACTTTGTTGGCAGGAGAATGTAGCTGATGGTGCTTAACTATGTAATACTTGTTGCATGATTATCTGTACTTGGTTGAGTTGCGTCTTCGTTCTCCTTTATGATTAAAAGTTTCCAGAGTGAATGAAGTTAACCAAATGTTCTTCCTGTGTAACCTTTCAATTGCCTCCAACTATCTTTTTAGTTGCCCACCTTTCACTTGTGCTACTCGTCATACAAGGCCTTTTTATCCGTCTTTTTTTAACTTCTCTTTTGGGGAAAATATCAGAGTCTACTGTTTCCCTTTTCCGTTCATATCAATGCTACTACTGATTTTCATAAGATGGTGATGATGTTTTATATCTCTCAGGCCTCATCTGACAATTGCAACTGCACACATCTTGTGCCATCGCTTTTATATGCGTCAGTCCCATGCTAAGAATGATTGGCAGGTAAAGGTTTTTTGTGTGATAATGTAAAATGAAACTATATCTGCTAAGAAAGCTTTTCCCCCAACTATATGACAGTATATATTTTACAGATTATTGCATCCTTGTTGCCTGCAAAATGGACGATACTCCACACTTTCTGGATGATGTTACTTTATTGGCATATGAGATAGCACACAAGTCTAATCCGTCTGCCTTACAAAGTATCAAACAAAGAGTATGTTAATACCCATTATATGGCATTACCTCATTATATATTTCTGTTTCTCATGGTTGCTTATTTCCCAGTTCCCACCTTCTGCATGCAGGAATTTTTCAGAAAGCAAAGGGAGTTGATTATAGTGGCGGAGAGAGTTCTATTGACAACAATTAACTTTGATCTTGACATTCAGCTTCCATACCAAGGTGGCAGTTTTAAAGAGATTAAATATCCCTGACCTCGCTCAGTTTACTAAGGTGGCATGGCATCTGGTTGATCAGTGGTGAGGATCATATTCATACTATTTAAATGACTTTTGTATACATCCAGCTGCAGATGTAAAACTGAACTTTCTTTTTGTTATTTTGCATCATTAATTATACTTATGAATGAATGTGTAGGCTTCAAACATCACTTTGCCTGCAGAACATGCCCGTTTGGAACACACTGGTAGTCGACTATGAGGTGACCTTGTGCATGTTCACTTCCATCAGTGTCCAACTTTTGGAACACACCCACGTCCAAATTCAAGCCTCCGTTTACTGCATTGATCCACAATCCTCACCGTCGTTTGAAATCCGGCAGGTCCTCGTGTTAAGCTATTGCATGCAGCATATGCCTCACTATGGCTTTCTGAAGGTGGGAATATCACTTTATCATATCATAAAATTAAGCTATTCGATTACTTACCCTTGAGCATTTGCCACAAGCAGCTTTCCAGCCATGTTTACTTCGCCATGATTAATGTTTGCTAGCATCCCAAGTAGCTCAATAAGCACTCACTTGACCCAAGTCCCATCCATGTTGCTCCGGATTATACATATGATACACGCTGGTGGCACTCTCACCTCCACCGCCACCGCCACAGTTGCTCCGGCAACCTTTAGATGGTGAGAAGTAACCGTCGGAGGTGCAAACAGTAGCCATACAGCTTGAAGACCACATTGTTGGGCTACACCACCACCAACTAGTTAGGCACATTAGTGATTATGACCTTGACCACACCCAAATGAAAAGCACCTTATTCAATTGCATATTCATATTAGATTAAAAAGAATGTGATGTATTAATCTATTGTCATTCACGAATGTTGCTCGCCAAAAGGATGATCTTTGCAAATCGCAAGATTTGTGTTTGCAAAATACTGATCAAGATGCAAATCCCCAATTTTATGCTACAGATCAATCAATATTGGTTGTGAATCCCCTACTCTATGCGACACATCAAGCACTACCGGTCTAAAAAGACCATATCATTGTCAATCGTATCTCACTTGCCATTCTCCTAACCTGCTGTAAATGAGATTCACAAAAGCAAAAATCAAAACACAATGTATTATCCTATTCAACATTCAAGAATGTCACCTAATCGACTTAATTTGAGTAACAATACGTCAATATATAGTTATATACTATGAAATTAAGAACGATCTTTCCAAATCCCAAGATTTGTGTGTGTAAAGTACTGATTGATCGACTTGCAAATCCCCAGTTTTATGCTGCACATCAAGTCCTAGGCTCCTAGCAATGGATTGTGCAGAAAGCAAAGATTAAACTAAATGACTGACTAATTAGTCTAATGCATGCATATCAGCATATGCATTGTTAGGGATCCCTAGTTTCATGCCGTCGGTGATCTTACAGTTACACAAAGCGAAAGCAAATACCAGCATGTCCGCCATTTCTGCAATAATAGAAGCTTCTCTTATATGCATGCATTTTCAGGTCCATTCCTTCTGCAATCTGCACTGTTATATTTTGGTCAAAATATATAAGTTATTATTCTAAAACCTATAAAAAAAAAACCAAGTCGATTTGGACCACAAGCATGTAGAGACATATTCTCATTCCTAATTGAGTCGACAGCTTTCAGCTGGATGCGCATAGCTGTCTAACTAATTCAAATCAAATGACATCAATAATCGAATGAATAATGAGGTTGATCGATGAATGCTCCCCTACCCAACAATCTGCGTTCACATGGCCCTGCCTTCCACCTTATCACTTTGATTCATCGAACTTATTCGACTTTCTTCTCCTCCTCTAAAATTATCATGTTCGATCTAGTACATATATAATTAAAGCCTTGTTTATGGGTCGGGGATGTTATGTTGTGACAATATACAAAATAATATTTATATTGAAATTCGTGTTGTCATTATGTAAGGTTTAAACTCAAAGTCGAACAACAAACATAATTTAACATTTCATGTCTGACGAGATTAGAATATGTTTTCTAACTTATTGATCCATCAAACTATCGTGATTTCATATATATTATTAATTTTGGAAGAAGAAAATATATAAGAAATAATGCAGAGAATCTCATCATATCCAAGACATGAGGGACATGGAATGCCATTAAAAACAAATTAGGGGAGAATAAAACACTCTTTCCACAAGTAGTAGTATTATTAAACAGGCGGCCATGGACAATAATTAAAAGTTGCACCTCAGCACATGAGCAAGATAATATGCACATCTTCGATCTATAATATTATTTGCTTCTTGTTCCTAACAAATCTCCGAATATATTCTTACATAAAACTTTGAAAACATTAGAGCACCAAACCAAAAAAAAAACATGGTACAGAGAGTCACAGGCACATCCAAACTTCGTGCTCCAGTTTTGTGTAGAGTCGGTCTGCAAATTTTTCATTTGATTGTGTCCATGCCGTAAATCAACCAAGCAGACAAAGCGAGCAGCTTCATCTTCAACTTGTGTTCTTGAACTTCTCCACCGCTCTCGGCGCTGCAAATAGAAATTAAAACAACTAGGTTATGAACCAAATCTTGATATTCAAGGGAACTGCATTGCCAATGTTAATCTGATCGAGTACTAGTACTAACCAAGTCCGATCGCCTCCGATCCCTTCATTATCCGCAAGCGTTTGCATGAATCGACGAACATCCTGCGATAGATGTCAAAAACAAGATTAGGGAAAGTGTTCCTTTAATTGATTCAAGTTTTGAAGCTCAAGGCCACAAGAACTTACTCCCATGGTACATCTCCCACAAGCATCCAATCTCCATCTTTGTCTTCATAAGTAGGCACATACTCAGAACCATTCAGAAGGTCTATCAGTTTGCTCTCGTTCATGAAATCCTTCATTCCTTGTGATCCACAGTTACCTTCATTCGTGCAAACATAGAAACTAAAAATTACCACTTGTAAACAGAGAAATGATGACGTTGAGTGAAAGGGTAATTAGGTATAAAATCTTAAGAATTACCAATAGTGAAAGAGCTGAACATTTTTCCTAGGGCAGTAGAAAGCTCTTGGTAGCCTTGGTACAACTTCAAGTCGACTTTACGTAGATAAGGTGCCCCATCCATACTCACTTTAACAAAGGCCGCACTAGTACTAGTGCTCCCACTCTTCTCGGCCTGATCCTGATCAGTGCTCTTCTTTTGGCCGGCGACGATGTTCTTTCGGAATGATCGGACTGGTGGCCAACCCACAACTTGAGCTCTATCATAACACAGAGTAGATTTAATTAGTTACAGTGTTGTTAGGTAATAAGTCGTTTTATGATTAATTAGATACATATATCTTTCTTGACTAATCTTCTTTTCCTTTTAGTGCGTTGTCCTAAATTCATTGTTTGATAGTTGAGGACAAAGCAAATGAGATGAAGTAAGATTCGATATGTTTTGTTCTTTTCCTTATTCTTCCCGACCAGTTATTACTTATCACTAATTCAAAGACATAATATAGACCTCAAAAACCCAAAATTGAAGAGGATCCGGAAAACAAAACAAAAAGGATTCAATTCTCTTCTTATCATGAAGAATGAAGAGGATTGATACTCGATCATATTAGAACCAATTCTTATAATTGCAATTTAATGGCTTTCGTCAAATGATGCACAAATCTACACCCTCTTTTAAACCCTTTGGATCTTTGAGAGAGGTATAAAGCTTGTTAAACAGTTATGTCGTCGAGATCACACGGTTTTCTGAACTTTAGTCATGTTATTGAATTTACCTCAAGCTTAAGTTCCTAACTCAATTAATCTCAATAAAATGCATCAAACTAGATGATTCTTAGCAAAGCAGACCTACTATGGTTGGTGATCTGTTAAATTCACAACTTTGTAGCCAACAGAGTTCATATCAACGAGAAAATGCAAAACAAAACTTACTTTGCACGAGGAGCAGGAGCAGCAGAAGCATCCTTCTCCTTCTTGATCTCCACCTGACCATCTCTCCCTGACCGGCTCACATCATCATTTTCCGACGAGAAGTTGAGCTTCAAATCAACCGTTTCCGAAAACCCTCTCTTCCCATTACTGCAGCTCTTCACGCCTTGGTCGCCGTCTTTCAGCGCACCCGGCAACCCAAGACGCAGCTCCGTCTCTTCAAAGTTTATCAAGCTGTACTTCCTGTCGTCCTCCGTAGCACCACCACCCATGGCTACAGTACTAGTCATTCAAACCACAACTATATCCTCCGGCCTCCTCCTTCACCGAAAACACTTCTAGTTTCAGTTCGAGCTCTGTAGCTCTCTGGGGCTCTCTTTGTGTGCTGGCGAAGAGGGCGCAAGTGTTAAACGTGTGACTTTGGAAAAAGGCAAAATTAGGTCGGAGGTGGTATTATATGGTTCTGAAATGGAATCTTTTTAGGGTTTCGAGGGCTCTGATGTGTCCGCGTGGATGGCGCCGTTTGCTGGATCGGCCTCGGGTTGACGGAGAAGTGATGCCACGGATGATGTCAGCCGCTCGGAAATGATATTTGTAGGTAGAAGCAAGTGGACATACGACAACTTGGCTTGTTCGTCTTTTTATTTTCCGGCCTACCCGATCATTATTCCTTAAATTTTAGAGCTTGATACGATTTAAAAGATTATTCCCAAATTTAATCATTTCTCAAATGTTCTACTTTTCCATTGCCAAACTTCACTAATGATTATAAACTGTTGTCCCTTTTTTCTTTTTGGAGACCATTGATGGAGTGAGCTATTGTTTACCAAAAGAATTGTTGCACTGTATTATGATTCGAAAATAGTTAATTGTTTGGAAAGAATAGCGTATCATGCGTATCTGATACATTATTAATGTAGGACAAGAATGAGCCAAATTTAGACAGTAAAAAATAAAAGTTAAAAATCGGCGAATAATAAAAAAGAATGATTTGAAGATCGGTAATTCTCGTATCATGAAGTTGTTAGCCGCTGAAATATTGAAGAAGATGTTATTTTGGACTTTTCGGGTTTGTCGCCGAAAATCTGTTAAATCTGATTTGGAGTAACTTTTGGCTATAACTTCCGTTTAGGACGTATGATACCTTTCCGGAATGAAAACGACGAGATCTACAAGACTCACTTTAGTGAGCCTTGTCATATTTAGGTCAAAAGATATCGTTTTATATATCTGATTCGGCATTTAGTATTATTTTAGGTTTTTAGTTTATTTTAAATTTTTGTTTTGTTTTAACCTATGAGCTTTTAGGCTTGGTTGTTAGTTTGCCCTAGGGTTTAGTTTCTCCTATATAAGAACCCTTAATCGGTTGTAGTCGTCAACTTTGATATCACTATATAAAACCCTTGAGTTTATCTCAATTCTCTGGTGGATTTTAGATTCTCTCGTGGATTCGAGAAAACCAGACTTGTGAATTTAAGTCGCTGTTAGTAGATTCCATTTTATATTTTCGATATATACTCACTCTGTAAATTAGACACATAGTAAACATATATATGTGCCAAACTTGAGCATATCATCGTAGTTATATCACAAATGCATAATTTAAACGATACATATATATTTCGTGGTTATATATATTTTTGAGATATTTGGTTGATTGTAGTAGCGTACCTAACTTGAGATATTTTTGACATGTAGTCATTCACTATCATGCACGTAAAAAGCACAATGAACGACTTGGACTGACTTTTCCTTATCTTAACCCAAACCCCAAAGTCTCTACTTTTAATCCCAAAAAAAAAAAAAAAATTCTCTACTTTTAATCCAGCTCGCCACGTCCATGAAAAAGAACAAACTTGGGACAACGGTTAGGCATATAGTACATAGTACGTAAATCTCACAAGATAATCCCAACATAACACACAGCTACAATATGCCCTAATAATAGAGGTCAAAAGGAAGACAGAAGGCAATGGTGCCTAGTGGTCACAAAGGTTCGTGAATCCAAACATCTTGATTTGCTCACGATCTTGCTAGATTCAAAGCACAAACATGACATGACTTGCTTCAAATATCGTAAGAAAGATTATGTCAAGAAAAAAAATCTTAACAAACTACGTAAACAATCGATACAACTTAAGAATATGGCATGAGGACGAGAGGTCACGCTTTGTAGTTTAAACAATTCGTCTCTAATAAATAACTCAAAATATGTATAGACGTATCTCTTTATTTAATCTAGAAAAATATATATAACTTGACTCGAGAATTATATTAAGATAGGTACGTAATTTTATAGCGGAGAGAAATCAAAATCTTATCAAATTACCACATTGTGTGGTGACCATCAAAGCACCGTTGCACATCATGGGGTCATAGCATGGATAAGGTCCCCAATAGTTCATGAAACTTGGCCATAGATTTAGGGAAACAAAAACAAGAAAGTTCTAGGTTGTTTTTGGAAATAAAATTGATGTTTTACAGAAATATTAAGACCTATCATAATGTTATTTTTCTATATATTTGGACCAACCATATAGCATATTATGGAATTTTCTTTGCTTTGGAAAATGAAAATGTGTTATTATTCTTACTTAGTTGGCATGATAGCCCGAAATGTACTGGGGTACACCCGACATGATAAAACTGAGGTCTTTATCAAGCAAAATAAAAAAGGAAAATGGAAAATAAAAAATGAGATAGAAATTAGAAAAAGGAAAGTCTTATCTGGGCAACTAATCGTTAGTGGTTAGTGGGCTCCATGACAATGAGTCAGTGGGCCTGGCCCACTCTTATATAATGGAATATACGGGTGTGTTCGGGTGTAGCACATGGCTTCCCCTTCCCTCGTCTTAGTTGACTTGGTGAGACGCGTTCAACCACCACCATTGAAGCTTCATCCTTAAGCTCGATCATTGCCAAAACCCTAGGCAAGGGGACCTTTGTAAAAACATAATAATGGTTTGTAGCAACTTAAAAATTAAAGTGGAATTACGTGTGTAGAGTTGTACGGAATAATACGTTTTGTTATGAACTTATGATCAATGTATTGTATATCGTTCGTTTTCTTGATAAAAGTTTGGTCGAGTATAGACCTTAAAAAGATGGATCAAATTAGAGTTCAAGACCTAGACCAACTAGTGCATGCCTACTTCAATAGGCAGGAGAATTGTAGGGAATTAAGATAATAAGTATTAGGAGAGCGAATTAGTACGTAGCTTCAAAGAACAAACTAGTTTCATTTTATCGTTTCAATCAGTTATCCATAACCTAAAAACTTATTTATAATTAGTAATAGTTATGTTGTAAATGGATGTTACACTAGTCTAATAATCATTCATATTTTCCTCTATAAGCATGCGATATAATTTGGATTTATTCATTATGTTGTATGTTTTGGGATGTTAGACTAGTCTAGTGATCACCCACATTTTCCACTATAAGCATGCGATATAATTGTTTAGAATGATATTTTCAACACTCAGGTTCCTCACTTTCTACCATGGCAATCCAGAGTTGATATCAAAGCATCTTCGAGCGTGCAGCTATTGTTAATTTTTGTGTGTTAACATATCAAGATTCTCAACTTTAAATGTTTTTGGCAGCGACTGATCGATGACTATACTTTGCATGGTATGATTCTTGTGCTTCTTTGTTACTATCCTTGCCATCAATGGTTTCTGAGCTCAACTCTGTATGATGATCGAACCGGTAAACATCTATTTAGGTTGTTTAATTTAAACTAGGGTAATGTATGTTTCTGACCATATTCAGTTTTAGAATTTAAATTTTCCTTAATCAGTTTTTACTGTTTTAAATTTCGACTTCTTTAAAATTAGTTACTTTGTAATTTAAATCTCTTAACATAAAAAATAAAATTATATATATATATATATATAATCATAGCTATATATAGACGATGGAGTGATGGACATGGCCATGCATGGGAATGGGGATAGCCAACAGAGAAGAAACTGCCCCATCTGGATTGATTCATTCAATTAGGCTTTAAAGTTGCCAAAGCACAGAAAGCGAGAATGACAAGGACCTGCCTCGGATCACCACCACCAAACAAACACGTACTCGGTGTCCCATCGGCCCTAGGCCAACCAATCCACCAGTCAGAACCGCCCGTGCGGCGTGGCTCCTCCCCTCCCCATCCGTCGCCATCCTAAACGCTCTCTCCCGCTCCTCGTCGATTAGTCACCGTAGCCCTAGCTTGTCTCCTATAACAGCGAAACCCTAAACCCCACACAAGTACTGAGCAGCAGTAATGAGAATATAACCACAAGAAAGGAAGGACCATCAACCCGTCGTCGTCGGAGAAGAGACACCACACGTGTGGACCTTTCATGGCAGTCATTCAAACAGTAGTTTCTGAGTTCTGACTATTCGCAGGTACTGTATCTTTCGCTGAATTGTTCTTGACAGAAGGTACGGGCGACGTCGGCACCGTTGGTTTCCTATCTTACTTAGTTTGGCACTTGGCAGGTTGGTGAAAATCGTGAAATGCAGTTTTCACTTCATGCGCACGGTGGGATCGGGCGAGGAAAAGGAAATGAAGCATATCACATCAAACGCAGAAGGCACATCAAACGCAGAAGGCAACTGTGATTGAGATCATGAATGTGTATTTATTCAGGCCACGATCGAATGGATTGTTCCCTATCTACCTTGCCGAAAAATTTAATGAGAAATTGACGATCGTTCCTAACAATTGAAATCAATCGAATGCAATACCAAATGTTTATCTACTTGGTATTAGTTTTTTGTTTTGTTTGGTAACAATAATTAAATCCGAAGGATAAACAATATTTACATGCGATCGAAAACGTTAGCGTGTCATGAATAAGAGATGAAAGTTTACCTTGATAAACATGTAAAAGGATTTATATAGCTAAAACCCTAAGAATTTGGATATATATCATTGTTAACTGAGCCTCTATAAAGACATCCCAACAACCAAATTACGAATATAATCAAAGTAGAGTACGTAGTTATATCAAAAAAGAGCTAATCATGAACTAGCCTTCACTATCCCTTAGATCCTCCGTTAACCGAAGTTAATTATTAGGTATGAAACGTCAAACGTACGTAGATATACAAACTATAGTTGATGTTCGGATCGGAGAAAATGAACAAAGTAACAAAAATAGTAGTCACACAAGAAAAATAAAAAGAAAAGAAAATATACGCTGATAGAAAAATTATAGTATACTATGATATAGCATGTCTCACAAAATATGTGACTATCATTTATTGAAAAAACAACTAAATGACCATGTACTGACCATTTACCCATTCAAAAATCTATATGTGTTATTCAATTAGACACATTTGTAATAAGTATATCATACCTTATGGTATGATAGACAAACCCTACGTACATATAAGGCAAAGATGAAGATAAATAGCTGGACTGAGCTTTAATGCAGGCCCATTTTGGTCGGATCGCAAAGGAAATGAACATAACTGTATATACTCCATTATTGGAGAGGCCCATTTTGCTGTCATACTTGAATCAATCAAACTGGTGGACTGGTGGACCATTTGTGTCTGTGGTCCTAACAAAGTGATTATTGAACTTAATTTAATAATTTGCACCTATAAAAATTATTTTAGTTTAATTTATTTGCTAATTGAGCTTATCCTAACGAAAATTCCATGGAGATGTATATGTGCTTTGTAGAAATGATAGACATTCGAATGTGTATCCATTATTTTGTCTTGTTGTCTACTAAAAGAAAAGGAAGCATTATTATTGGATTACAAGATTAGTTTGTAACCTTTCCATTCGGCTAGAGCCATAACATTTTATCAAAATAAGACAGAAATTTGCATCAATAACCATGAGAATATTACAAGGTTTAACTGATTTTTGTACCGTATGGAGTTCAGTTTTGGAGAACATTCTATTCGTAACAAATAAAATAGAGAAACCGAAAACATTCACACTGCCACTACCAGAAAAAAGGCTTTAGCCGACGAAAAAAAAAAACCAGGCCGACGAATTTTTTTTTCGTCGGCTGAAGTCCACTTTAGCCGACGAAATTTTCCTTCGTCGGCTAAACCAAAATCTTCGTCGGCTATGGTAAACTTTAGCCGACAAAATTAATATTTTGTAGGCTAAATAATTTTTCTCGTCGGCTATAGTCTTGAACTTTAGCCGACGAAATTTTCAAAAGTTTAGCCGACGAAATTTTCAAAAGTTTAGCCGACGAAATTTTTAAAAGTTTAGCCGACGAAAAATATAATTTCGTCGGCTAAAGTGTCTTATATTTACAGATGTGGACAATAACTCATTTGGAAAAAAAAAATTATACGTAGAACCTTCAAACGCAAAAAAGTCATGAAATAAGATATGACCAGAATGGTGAAATACGTCTACGGTTGAAAAATGACGGTATTTCGGTAAATTTTCGGTGCCGATAGTTGACTTACCCTTATTATTCACTATGCTGCAGATTTGGCGTTTGGTGTCTGATTGACTATTGTGATACCTTTCCGAAAGCGTAACGGTGCTACGAGTCAAACTCATTGCTATGCCATGATGTAAAGGCTTTTTTGGCCATCCGAGTCCGTTTAGGGCTTCAAAATGCAGTTTTCTTATTTTTCAATTAGAGTTGACCGTTTCGATCGAGCCCTTAACTTTGTCGAATCTAGTTGCATTTTTTATCATAGACATATTTCATCATAATGATCATATCTGACGGTCGAATTTTGGTTTGTGAATTTTAGTCATCGGAATCACAACGTGTTTACTATTTTCCGTTATTCGGGTTTATGGGGAGCCCTATCGTCGGAAGGTAAATGTCTCAAAATTTTTATATGTGCAGTTGCGTCTCATCTAGAGTTTTTTGTGTGGAAGGTTTGACCAAACTACGTAATATAGAGGGAGATATGAGCATTTTCGTGTGATAAGTGATGATGGATTATGGTTGACCGTTTCGATCGAGCCCTTAACGTTGTCGGATCCAGTTGAATTTTTTACCATAGACATATTTCGTCATAATGATCATATCTGACGGTCGATTTTTGGTTTGTGAATTTTAGTCATCGGAATCACAACGTGTCTACTAATGTTGTATAACTTGTTTAGTATGTTATACAACTTTGTGAACCAACTCTACATAGGAAGCAAAATTATTAAAAATCTTATGAAATAAGATGTGTTCAGAATGGTGAAATACGGCTATGGTTCAAAAATCACGTAAATCGGGTAAAGTCTCGGAGCCGATAGTAGCGGTCAACCCTATTTACCGTTATTATTTCTTATGGGGAGCCCTATCGTCGGAAGGTAAATGTTTCAAAATTTTTATATAGGTGGTTGCGTCTCATCTACGTGAGACTTTTTCGTGTGGAAGATTTGACCAAACTACGTAATATAGGGGGAGATATGAGTGTTTTCATGAATTTATAGACTTTAGCCGACGAAAATATATGAAAAGTCGTCGGCTAAGATGGTTTTTGCCGACGAATAACCTAATATTTCGTCGGCTATAGTTATTTTTTAATTTTTTAATTACATACTATAGCCGACGAATACCCTAACGTATTCGTCGGCTAAACCCTAATTTTTTTGGCAGTCAACCAAAATTTTCAAAGGACTTTAGCCGACGAAAATATATGAAAAGTCGTCGGCTAAAGTCGAAAAATTTCAAAATTTTAAACCAAAATTTTTTGGCGGTCAACCAAAATTTTCAAAAGAGTTTAGCCGACGAAAATAAAGAATTTCGTCGGCTAAAGTTCTTTATATAGGCGAAGATGACAGGAAGAGTTTAGCCCCCTATCGAGCCCCCTGCCGAGCGCCCCTTGCCGAGCCCCTGCCGAGCCCTGTCAAGCCCCCTGTCGAGCCCCTGCCGAGCCCTGCCGAGCCCCCTGTCGAGCCCCTGCCGAGCCCTGCCGAGCCCCTGCCGAGCCCCTGCCGAGCCCCTGCCGAGCCCCTGCCGAGCCCCCTGCCGAGCCCTGCAGAGCCCCTGCCGAGCCCTGCCGAGCCCCTGCCGAGCCCCCTGCCGAGCCCTGCCGAGCCCCCTGCCGAGCCCTGCCGAGCCCTGCCGGGCCCCCTGCCGAGCCCCTGCCGAGCCCCTGCCGAGCCCCTGCCGAGCCCCCTGCCGAGCCCTATAAAAAATTACAAATAGAAACTTTAGCCGATGATATTCAAACACTATATTCGTCGGCTATAGTGTTTTTTAATTTTTTTAAATAAGGTTTAGCCGACGAATAACGTAATGTTTCGTCGGCTATAGAATTTTTTTATTTTTTTATATTGTTTAGCTGACGAATAACCTCATGTTTCGTCGGCTATAATAATTTTTTATTTTTTTTATATTGTTTAGCCGACGAATAACCTCATGTTTCGTCGGCTATAGTAATTTTTTAATTTTTTTATATTGTTTAGCCGACGAATAACCTAATATTTCGTCGGCTATAGTTATTTTTTAATTTTTTTATAAGGTTTAGCCGACGAAATATAAAATATTTCGTCGGCTATAGTAATTTTTTAATTTTTTTATAAGGTTTAGCCGACGAAATATAAAATATTTCGTCGGCTATAGTTATTTTTATTATTTATTAAGCACTTTAGCCTACGAATACTTCGTCGGCTAAAGCCTGGGACTATTGCCGACGATATTTTTTTCGTCGGCTAAAGTGGAACTATAGCCGACGAAAAAAAAATTTCGTCGGCTAAAGTCATCACAGACGGCATTTTCCCGACGACACTATAGCCGACGAATTTTTTTAACAGGCCAACGAAATTTTTTCGTCGGCTAAAGTGCTTGTTCTGGTAGTGTGCTATCACTCACATAGGTATAGTAGAGTTCCAATTCAAGCATTAGTTTTGTTTGCTCGGCGCTACATGTTAAGTAGTAAGCGGTCGGAGTCTCGGAGATTGATGGATTGAAGTGGGCTACTTCCTAGGGTTTTACACATGGTTTTAGAATGAGTCGCATCACATTACATTATTACGTTATTCAAACACAATAATTAAAATTGGCTTCCACAACAAGCGAAAATAAGACTATACCTCTGTGGTAACTGCCTCGCTCTCCATCTTCTTGTCTGATCATTCTCTTGAGTGATAGCCTACCCACACTTATATGCCCAGCTCGACACTCTTAGCTTTATTCGAGTTTTCATTTCCTAATATTATTATTTTGTTTAACCGGAAAGAAAAAAAGAAATTAGATCCACACATGCATATATTGATATTTCGTAAAATTAATGTTCCATTTATGTTGAATGAATCAAACAGACAAATGCCATCATTTAAATCTTCTCTACTATATATGTGTTCATAGTCATCATGGCCGGTTCTGAGGAATTTAAGGCCCGGTGCAAAGAAAAAAAGTTGTGCCCCTTGTATCAAAATTTTTATTTTAAAATACCGATGTTTTTTTACTTTCAAACCCATTAATTATCTAAAAATACTACCAAATCTTTAATCAAGGAAAAACCTGGGTTTTGGCTGTTATACATATGTGTATACATACACTAAGCCGTGAAACATCTGATTATTTAATAATTTAAAATTTAAGATGATCGTACGGTTTACGACTTAATGTATGTTATATACATATGTACAGTAGAAAAGTCCGTACAACCCAGTATTTTAATGATAAAAACCAAATATAATCTTTACCAAATTTGCATTAACAGCTTAATATGGACTAAGCAATACAATCATGACGACAATTTTGAGAACCAAAAATCAGTACCCAACTCACCATGTGATCTACTAATCGATTAACACATTTTCTCAAATTGATCTCCAGAAATTATACAGCGCACCCGGGTGCGCCGCGCACCCGGATGTATCCACTGTCCATTTTGACCCGCCAAAAAAAAAATTAACGGTGGAGATGACGGGTGCGCCGAATAGGCTCTCATTGATCTCTGCACCCAAGAGATGAACACGGCAGCAAATCCGATCTATCCCATGCGTCTCATTCATCATCTTTCGAACACCATTTCTACCAAGCCCAGATAGCTACTCTCTACCATGTAGACCCATGACGGCTGGAGTCGCCAGAAAACGCAGAAGACTGTCAGAATTTCTTGACGTCGATCTCCTCCTGGGTCTAATGCATGTGCGAAACTGCGAATTGAGGGTATATGGAGGTTAATGACGAAGAGAGGATTCGACAAAGACCGGTCAGGTTGCCTAGCGACGCCAGATGACGGAGATTGGCGGAGGAAGGCTTTGGAGCTAAGAGAGAGCTCGGTCGGCGGTCAGGGAAGGGGTCTAACCAACACCTTTAGTTATATATCTAAAATTGAGATAAGAATTTAGAAGCCTCAATTAACTGATGACGACAGTGATCAAAGTGTTTTGAAATCCTCTCGTGCCTTTTTTGGTTCTGCCCTAGTGCGGGCGCACTGGCTGCACTGCGCAAGGGCCGGCCCTGATAGTCATTCAATCAAAATATATTATTTCTATTATCGCAATCATTCAAACCGTTTGAGAGACATTATATTTATGATAAGATACCGTTCCGCATTATAGTGCTTTACGTATTCAATTAATCAGTCACTTGTTAGTCTCTCTTTCCTTTTCTTCTTCTTCCATATTTTTGCAAAAAAAAGAAAAGAAAATAAAAAAAAGGAGAAATTGGGTAAAATAGAAAAATGGAAAATTATGGGTGGAGTGGAAACAAAGAGGACCCAGGCCATGGCTCATGGAGCTGACCCATACCCACATGGTGACACACGAACCCTTGCCCTAACTTTAGCCCTAATTAAAGCCACGGCCAAACCATGCCTTGCCCATCAACGACACACCCCACGTGGGCCCGGGTCACATGGGGGTGCATACCCACCCACCCTGTACCCAACTGATCAGACGCTCAGGAATTTGTCAAATGGATTGATTCTGGTCGTCGGATTAGTTAAATCAAAGTCTTCTATATGGGCGGCTTAGGCATGTCCCAAGCTTGTCCCAAAATGAAAGGACAACCGCCCTCAAATGTGCCGCTACTGTTACAAACACCATAGCTGCCCATGTCTGCGTTCAACCATCCCTCCACGCTATCTTATAGTGCGTGACATCTACTCTCTTTAACTTGTACCTTTAACAAAATTAGTATCACATTTATTTGCATTCACACACAAGTATTTTGATGGTAATTTCTCGAGATTCTATCATTTAGATAGAATTGTGGTCAACGACGAAGTAAAAAACGTGTGATATTCAGGTTTCGACTTATAAATTCGTCACTGTAAGGTGTTCAATTATGTAAGTCATATTGTCGAGTATAAATCTAACAGCATCGAACGTTTAGCTTAATTCGACAGTTAATTATGATTTTTGGTATTGTCAGTCAAACTACAATCTTCGACTTCACTCTCACTTCTCACAAATTCTTTCTCTATTCCCGTAATGTAGTAAAATCACAGTTAATTAAACTACCAAATTCATGATTCATTAACTCAACAGAGATAACTAAATATAGCTAAATATTTTTCTATATAAGAATGTGGTTTTGTGCCACTAGCTTCATTAAGAGATTACATAATTAAACATCATCCATTATGCTATTGACTAGATGAATTCCCCTTTGAAAACATGATCCATAATAGTAGGTAGTGTGAAACTCAAAAGAAAAGAAACTAAGCAGGGCAGGAAGGTTTTAAAATTGTTATACATATTAATTACGGAAACGCGTAATGTGGGATGCACGCGCAAACAAGAGCATGTGGGCATGTGGGGGCTGTATGAATCCCATAGACAAGGCCCTTTGCCTTTACGACTTCATCATGTTCCTCCAAGACTCGTATCTATAAAATACCTGTGAGTTTCATTTGGCCTGTCACACATTTCAATCTGCATCTCAATCCTCCATTAACACATACAGAGAGAAGAAGAAGAAGAATCATCAAAGTTTGTGAAGAAGTTCATCCACATTCTGCAACATATTTTCATCAGAAAACACCCAACCAAAGATAGCTATGGCTTTCCAAGCAGAAGATCTCAACCTTGAAGCCACCGAGCTCCGATTAGGCCTCCCCGGCACCAAGGAAACCGAGCAACAAAAGACCAACAACAAAAGAGCATTGCCAGTTGAGCCTGAGTCCAATGCTTCTTCAGCTCCCAAGCCTCCTCCCTCCAAGTAAGCAACCGACTATCATGAAGTACTTACAAACGCATGTTGTTCATGCAGATGAGCTAATGTCGTATAATCTTTTGTTTACCAATATGATTACTAATATGATTTTTGTACGTTTGGTTTTCAGAGCACAAGTAGTTGGATGGCCACCGGTGAGATCAAACCGGAAAAACTGTTTCCAGGCGAAGAAAACCGAGGGAGAAAGCGGTGGGATGTTCGTGAAAGTCAGCATGGATGGAGCTCCTTACCTTAGAAAGATGGACCTGAAGGTTTACAAAGGATATCCAGAGCTGCTCAAGGCCTTGGAGGACATGTTCAAGTTCAAGGTTGGTGAATATTGTGAGAAGGAACTAGGGTACAACAACAGATCCGAGTTTGTGCCAACTTATGAAGACAAAGATGGGGACTGGATGCTTCTTGGAGATGTTCCATGGGAGATGTTCTTCACTTCATGCAAGAGGCTGAGAATCATGAAAGGTTCAGAAGCCAAAGGCTTAGGTTGTGCGGTATGATCGATCCTAGCTTCGAGAAGAGAACAAATATATACACATATCGAAGAGATCGAACAAACTTGCGGCTTGAGCTTTCGAAGAAATTTATAAACATATCGAGATGTCATGGTCTTCCATTTGTGACAGAATGATCAGAGAAAAAAATTGTCAAAATTGGAGGAGATCAGAAAGATTTTCATGTAAAGTTTATTTTGTCATGTCCTCTTTCAAGGAGAAAGTGTAGAAAGAATATATAGAGATGAAAGGTTGAACAATTAAAAGTTTTTCATTGCATCAAAGAAAGGATCATATTGTACAAAAGTTTCTTATGATGATATATGTACGTTACTTTGGGAAGAAAGATTATTTGTGGAACTTGCAGATGTGTATAGGACATTTTCCTTGCAATGAGTAGTTTTCATGAGCAGATCGATACTCAAATGATTCAATGTTTCCTTCCAATCTCAACTAGAGGCTTTGGTTCCTATAAAATTAAGAACTAATTAAGCAACTCAAAGTTAAAAGCACAAACAACGTTAGTCCACAGAATTAAACTGGTGTAAAATAAGTATTTTCCACGAATACGGTAAAGTTTGGAATTTGAGAGAGAATCAAAAGGCTTGATCGTATTTTTGGAGTTTTCATTTTCGCCATGCATGTTGGTGTAGAAAAATCTGGGTTGCAGTGGTGTAGGCAAGTCAAGTAGGAGGAATACTTGCAAAAGATACTCATAAGTCAGTACGTGTTTTAGTTGCCTTATGTGTAATCGGGATGATCGCCTCTCATATGTTTATTTTACCAAGTATTTATAAGCGTGCTTGAATGAATCTCTCGACTCCTGCAGGTAGTGCCTTGGTGTGCTAGGTTCTTTCAAGACTTCTTTTCCTTACCCTCTTTCGGATGTCAAAACTGTATATGATATGGTTTGTCTGATTTTCGATAAGGGAGAGGTTGACGAAGAAGAAGGAGAAAATTGAAGATTCGAATCGAAGAAGAAAGGATCCATTATCATCATATACAAGGGGGAACAAATTTATAGTGAAATTCCCCAACTTTTGCAAGTGGTGTGAACTGTTTTTTCTATTGGCTCATCTATATATACCATGTCACATAGAGTTAAGTCTTTAACTAAGAATATTGCGAAAGTTATTTACGCACCGAGTAACTAATATACAATATTTTGATCCGGTCATCCACGCCATATTATCATGCATGGATTCTAATACAGTTAATAAATTTGAAACACAAAAAAATTGTCCTTAGTATTTCCAACACATGAGGTGAGAACCTAAGATCGAATAAGATGTACTCTTATTATGAAAGCTTAATTTGATTAAATTAAAAAAAAATTAAAGTCTCTGATCTTCGTTGATCTTTACATACAGAAATTTAAGGACTTCTACATTAATCTTAATAATGAAATCCGCTTCAAAGAAACAAAAGCGAAAGAACAATGAAAGCACACAAGTGATCACAGCAGAACGACATAGAAAGAGCAAGAGAAAATAATTCGCCACGTGGCAACTCCTTTTTTTTACAGCTATATATACTCTCTCACTCCCCCAAAAATCACCATTCTTTCTTCTTTTTACCGAAGCCAGCAAATTCAAAAACCCAAAACAGAGAGAGACCCGAGAGCCCCAGCCCGAAATCTCAAGCTCGATTTCTCCAAACCCTAATTCAATGCTCAGCTGAACCAATTCCGAATCTCAGGGATTGAATCGAATCCCATACCCCTCAAATTGGGAATTTCCTCAAATCAAACAATGGGGTCAGAGCTAGGGCAACAGACGGTGGATTTCACGACGGTGGTGAACCGCGCCGCGGAGGAGTCGTTCCTCTCGTTAAAGGAGCTCATGGAGAAATCGAAGGCGGAGGCGCCGGAGCTCTCCGATACGGACAAGAAAATAGGGCTGCTTAAGTACTTGGTCAAGACCCAGCAGCGCATGCTCCGCCTCAATGTTCTCGCCAAGTGGTGCCAACAGGTCTGAGGCTCTCTCTGGTTTCTGGAAAGTTTGAGTCTTTGGTTTTGCTCTGTGTTGTTGTTGCTGTTGTTGTTGCCTGAAATTTGGGATTGGATTTTTTTTTTGGGGGTGAGGGGAATGTGAGGTGTTGAGGTCTGGTTTTGTGAGGGAGTTTGGGATTCAAAGGTTTTAGCTTTTAGGGTTTTTGGTGGGTTTTGATTTGGTTGTGGGTATCGGGATGGAAGATTGTTCATTGTTCTTGGTTTTCTTGTTGAATTATGTAACTTGGGTCTCTAGGTAGTTAAGATAAAATGGGAAGAATAACTGTGAAATTAATATCAGGCGGCACTTAAAAGGGCTATATTAATATCATTTGTGTCGTGCCATATGAACTAGTAATTGGTCGACAGTAGTAGTGCCGTAGATTTCCTTATTGGTTTGTTCATCAGTTTGTGTTTACAATTGTTTGCTTTTATGTGTTTCGGGTACTGTATGTGCCCCTAAGTTTGTTTTTGTTCCTGTAAACCTATTTCCTTACGCAGTGGTTTGTTCTTCCAGTTGAGTTGTTTATTATCTGTGCCTTGTGTATTTGCAGGTTCCATTGATACAATATTGTCAGCAACTTGCTTCTACTTTGTCGAGTCATGATACATGTTTTACTCAAGCAGCAGATTCATTGTTTTTCATGCATGAAGGACTACAACAAGCTTGTGCTCCTGTTTATGATGTTCCATCTGCAGTGGAAATCCTCCTATCAGGATCATATCAGCGGTTACCAAAATGTATAGAAGATGTGGGTGTTCAGAGTTCACTAAGTGAGGATGAGCAGAAGCCGGCTTTGAAAAAGCTGGACATGCTTGTGCGGAGACAATTACTAGAAGTGTCGATCCCAAAAGAAATTACTGAGGTAAAGGTCTCTGATGGTACAGCACTGCTTCGTGTTAATGGGGAATTCAAGGTTTTAATTACTCTTGGCTACCGAGGGCACCTATCAATGTGGAGGATACTGCACTTGGACCTGCTTGTTGGTGAGAGAAGTGGACTTATAAAGCTAGAAGTACCTCAGCGGTATATTCTTGGGGATGATTTAGAGCGCAGAATGGCTGCTGCAGAAAATCCTTTCAAGACATTATACTCTGTTCTACATGAAATGTGTGTTAAACTTGTTATAGACACTGTCTTAAGGCAAGTACAGGCTCTTCGCCAGGGAAGATGGAAAGATGCAATCCGATTTGAGGTCCTATCTGATGGGAGCACCAGTCATGCAGGGACTTCTAGCTCTGCACAATTAAATCAAGATGGAGAAACTGAAACATCTGGTTTACGAACTCCAGGGTTAAAAATTGTATACTGGTTAGATTTGGATAAAAACAGTGGTACTTCTGATTCATCGTTATGTCCATCTATAAAAATTGATCCAGGACCAGATCTACTGATAAAATGTGTTCATAGCACATTTGTAATAGATCCATTAACTGGAAAGGAGGCAGAATTCTCTCTTGACCAAAGTTGTATTGATGTTGAGAAATTGCTTCTAAGAGCGATATGCTGTAATAGATATACTCGTCTTCTTGAAATTCAGAAAGAGCTGGTGAAAAACGTTCAAATCCATCGAGGTTCAGGGGACGTTGCTTTTCAGTCCCGTGTGGAAGAAGCAGACAATGACCATGAAACGGTTTTTTTTTTTCTCTTTTTCTTGAAACATATGTCATGTTTCTCTGGTTATTCTTTCCTCCTTTGTTTTAGTCTGGGGATACTACTGTTTTATCTTTCATCATATTGCTCATATATTGATTTCTCCAGTTCTCTATGCAGAAAGATTTTAAGTCAGATGTCAGGGAATTTGAAGGGCACGAAGTATTACGTGTGCATGCCTATGGCTCATCATTTTTTACTCTGGGAATAAATATAAGGTATCCTTATTTGCTTATAAGGCCTAGTAAATTACAACATGAGATTGGATTGAAACTATGATTGGATGAACCAAAAAGAAATGGTTTTGACAACTAAAAGTACTTCTGGCTAGACATACGAAGAAGCTCATCATAAATTTTGTACAAAGTTTCTTTTTTTGAAAGGATATTTTGTAATTTCTTAGAAATAATGAAGCTCAGCACATAAATACTGGATTATGCTGTACAATTTTGATGTTCTTCTCCTTAATCTCTTATCCAACACCTCTGACTTGCAGGAATGGCCGCTTTCGTCTTCAATCCTCCCGGAATATCCTTGCTTCTTCGGCATCCTTGTCGGAATGCGAAGATGCTTTAAATCAGGGAACTATGACTGCAGCCGAAGTTTTCATTAGCTTGAGAAGCAAAAGCGTTTTGCACCTATTTGCATCTATTGGAAGGTTTTTAGGCCTTGAGGTACACATTCCCTTCTTTTTACTTTTACTTTTTAAATTTTTTTATGAGGGTAAACATTTGGATGCTGCACTTTGTATTGTTGAGGATTAAGTGTATGTGTGGTTTCATCTGATGTTCACAAGATAAGATACAATCTGTACTTTTGCAGGTATATGAAAAGGGTTTACCTGCGGTTACATTAGCAAAGAATGTTTCGGATGGCTCAAATGTGTTGTTAATGGGATTTCCGGATTGTGGGAGCTCTTATTTTTTGCTGATGCAGCTTGATAAGGATTTCAAACCCCTTTTCAAATTGCTTGAGACTGGAAAAGCTGAATCTCTTAATGACCAAAATCATGTGATACGGATCAAGAAAATTGATGTTAACCAGATGCAGATGCATGAAGATGATATGAATTTAAGCTTGCTTGACTGGGGAAAATTACAATCCATATTGCCTAGTGCTGGTAGATCTAATCTGTCATCCGAAAATGGTCTTCTTATGGATATCAGCCCCGAGGGTTCTATGCCAATTGCAGGGTGTCCACCATCAAGTTTTTCTTCTGTGGTTGATGAAGTGTTTGAACTGGAAAAAGGGTTATCTGCACCTTCCTTCTCTCTTCAAAATGGCTCTTCATCATTCAATGCATCTTCTTCTCATTTTGGCTCTGCTCCAATGAATCTTCATTCCATGAAAGCTGGAAGTCCTGCTTCCAAATGGGAGGGAGGTATGCAGATGGCGCAGCCAAACAGTGCTGCGAATGTTTCTGGTATGGCAACACATTACAATGGATCCTTTTATCCATCAAATAACATGAAGGGCTCCATACAGTCCACTTCTCTCAGTTCTCTGGCTGCTGCCCCTGTAAGGAGTGTCTCTGTCAAGAAAATATCTGTTTCAAAGTCTGATCAGGATTTGGCTTCGCTTAGGTCTCCCCAGTTAGTAGAGTATGGTTCTACTTCAATGGATGAAGATCACCTGAGATTTATGAGTGATACTTCAAAAGGTGCAACATATGGATTTAGATCTTCTCGCGTATTATCTCTACCTGGTCCCAGTGGCCCTGGAATATCTGGGCCAGGCATGAGACCTAATGGAGCTAATCTACCTACGGGGCCTCTAACTGGAACTATCAGAGTTGCTGGATCAAACTCATGTGTAACGACTCCTGCATGTAAGTTACTTTCTTTGTGATTTGTATATTGAGTGGGTAGATACACTTTAGCCGGAAATTTACTTTTTTTTTTTCCAGCCCGTGCACCAGATTCTGGAGTGTGCGATGGCCCTAATCATGATGATTCAGATCATGATAGAAAACTTCGAAAGCGTACGCTTTCAGAAATGTTGAATCTGATCCCATCACTGCAAGGTGTGGAAGCCAATTCAGGATCTGGTAAAAGGAGGAAAGTTTCTGAAGTCGATCAGGCTCAGCACTCTACATCACTGGTGTTAATGTCAACGGATATGACTTTGAAAACTGGGCTATACAGTTATGGGGATCTTATATCTGAAGCTAATAAGGGATATGCACCTTCTAGCATTTATGTTTCAGCTCTTCTTCATGTGGTCAGGCACTGTTCACTTGGTATTAAGCATGCCAGACTAACTAGCCAGATGGGGGCTCTGGACATCCCTTATGTTGAGGAAGTGGGGTTAAGAAGTACATCTTCGAACATATGGTTCCGACTTCCATTTGCCAGAGGTGATTCTTGGCAACACCTGTGCTTGCGACTTGGCAGAGCTGGAAGCATATACTGGGATGTGAAAATAAATGACCAGCATTTCCGGGATTTATGGGAGCTTCAGAAAGGAAGCAATAATACACCTTGGGGTTCTGGTGTTCGTATTGCCAATACGTCGGACATCGACTCTCATATTCGTTACGATCCAGAAGGTGTTGTTCTCAGTTATCAGTCTGTAGAGGCTGATAGTATAAAGAAGTTAGTGGCAGATATCCAAAGGCTCTCTAATGCAAGAATGTTTTCCCTGGGGATGCGGAAACTGCTTGGAGTAAGAGCAGATGAGAAACCAGAAGAAAGTGTAAACTCTGATTCTAAAGCACCAGGAGGCAAAGGTTCTTTTGAGGGAGCTGATAGATTATCTGAACATATGAGAAGGGCATTTAGAATTGAGGAAGTAGGACTCATGAGTTTGTGGTTCAGTTTTGGATCTGGTGTCCTGGCTCGCTTTGTTGTTGAGTGGGAATCAGGTAAAGAGGGTTGTACTATGCATGTATCTCCCGACCAAATTTGGCCTCATACCAAGGTAAATTCACAAATTTTAGTTATTTGCTAATTATTTCGGCAGTTCTAGTTGGTTGTTTGGGTTAACCTCATGTTAAGGGTATTGGAAATTGATTAAGTCCTACAGACATCCCCTGCTTACCCTTGCTATTATAATTTCCAACTGTTAGCACGTGTGCCATGTAAAAAGTCTACTTAACTTGGATCCAGTTTTTTTTAGAGCCTTGAGCAGCAATTCATAATAGCTGAAATGGTATATCAAAGTTGTTTTTGATGCATTGAAACTTGTTAGATGGATTTTATGTCTGGGTTTGTGTTATTGATTCCACTCCATACTTCTGGCCATGAATGTAATTGTTTTCTTTCTTCAGTTTCTAGAAGATTTCATAAACGGAGCTGAAGTTGCATCACTGTTGGACTGCATTCGCCTCACTGCGGGTCCCTTGCATGCTCTTGCAGCTGCAACTCGACCTGCGCGAGCCGGTCCTATTCAAGGGGTTAGTGGGATGACAATTCTCTCTTCCGTCCCAAAACAGGCCGGTTACATACCCCAGGGCCTTATGCAAAACAGTTCAACCACAAATGTTGGTCAGTTTCCTATCGCTGTTGGGAACCCAGTTTCATCTGCTGCTAATGGTGCTCTTGCAAATCACGTCCTCCATGGGGCTGCAATGTTAGGTGCAGCTGCAGCTGCAGCTGCTGGCCGAGGTGGACCTGGCATTGTACCTAGCTCACTATTGCCCATTGATGTTTCAGTTGTGCTACGTGGTCCTTACTGGATAAGGATTATCTATCGGAAGCACTTTGCAGTTGACATGCGGTGTTTTGCAGGAGATCAGGTCTGGTTACAACCAGCAACACCACCCAAGGGGGGGCCTTCAGTTGGAGGTTCATTGCCTTGCCCACAGTTTCGGCCATTTATCATGGAGCATGTGGCCCAAGAACTGAATGGTTTAGATACTAATTTCAATGGTGGTCAGCAGACAGGATTGGCAAATTTAAACAATCAAAACCCCAGTTCAGGTCTCCAGCTGTCTGCTGTCAATGGAAATAGGGTTAATGTCCCTAGTTCTGCTGCATTGTCTAGGACAGGCAACCAAGTAGCTGCTGCATTAAACCGTGCTGGAAATGCTTCTCCAGTATCCTCTAATTTGGCTGTTGTGAGCTCAGGGATGCTTTTACGTAGATCACCAGGTGCAGGTGTCCCTGCTCATGTGAGAGGAGAACTGAATACAGCCATTATTGGTCTTGGAGATGATGGGGGGTATGGAGGTGGTTGGGTCCCCCTTGTTGCTCTTAAAAAGGTGCTAAGAGGTATTCTTAAGTACCTTGGAGTGCTGTGGCTATTTGCCCAGCTGCCTGATCTTTTGAAAGAGATTCTAGGGTCCATTTTGAAGGACAACGAAGGTGCTCTTTTAAATTTGGACCAGGAGCAGCCTGCTTTGCGATTCTTTGTTGGGTAAGTGCTTTTTCGTCCTTAATCATATTCGTCTCAGTAATTTTTTATTTTTTTTATTTTTTTCTTACTCTTAATCTTAGTGATAGGCTGATAGAATAGTTACCAACCATGCTCTGCAGATCATCTAATCTCTTCTTGTTGTGTGATGACATATGCTCATTGTATTTTGTAAAAATAACAAAAATTAATTTAAGATGCCAAAAGAATAAGAAAAGGAAGTGTTTTTCTAAGAAAACATCAGGAAACAGATTGGGCAATAGACACCTGCAATAATTATGTACATGGCCAGCAAGATGGAAATACAATAAATTTCATAAGCATCATAAGGATGTTTCATGCATACCTTGACTGATATGTGTTTCTTGCCGTTCTGTTTTGAGTTGCTTTAGATGTTATTTCATAATTGACTACACCAGTTCTAATTCCACAACCTGTATAGAGGCTTGCAAGTTCTTTTATCTCATTGCCTGGTGTTTTTGCAGAGGCTATGTTTTTGCTGTAAGTGTTCATAGAGTTCAACTTCTTCTTCAAGTCCTGAGTGTGAAAAGATTCCATCATCAGCAGCAGCAACAGCAGCAAAATCCAATCACTGCTCAAGAGGAATTGACTTCAACTGAAATAGGAGAAATTTGTGACTACTTTAGTCGACGTGTTGCGTCAGAGCCTTATGATGCTTCTCGTGTTGCATCATTCATCACTCTTTTGACCCTACCCATATCAGTTCTAAGAGAATTCTTGAAGCTAATAGCATGGAAGAAAGGACAAGCCCAGCAAGTACAGGGTGCTGATTTAGCTGCTGCTCAGAAACCGCGTATTGAGTTATGTCTTGAATATCATGTTGGATCGAATATAGATGAAAAGCCGGATAATTCTTTTGTTGCCAAAAGTAATATCCATTATGATCGGCCTCACAACTGGGTTGATTTTGCACTGACTCTTGTTCTGGATTCTGCTCACATACCCCACATAAATGCCGCAGGCGGTGCAGCATGGCTGCCTTACTGTGTATCAGTGAAGTTGAGGTATTCATTTGGTGAAAATCCTAATGTGTCCTTTCTTGGCATGGAAGGAAGCCATGGAGGTCGAGCTTGCTGGTTGCGCATTGATGACTGGGAGAAATGTAAACAAAAGGTTGCTCGTACTGTGGAGGGTTGTGCAGGAGGAGACAATAGTCTAGGAAGGTTGAGACTTGTTGCTGACTATGTGCAGAGAACGCTACATATGTGGCTTCAAGGTTTGAGGGATGGCAGTGGGGTTAGTGCAACCTCTGGGGGCACGTGACTGGTTGGTTTGCTGAAGAATTAATCATGGCTTTTGAATAGATTTTTTTGGTTCTCTTAGATTGTTGAAGGTGAAACTTGTAGTGATAGTGGCTGTAGGCATATAATGCAGAATGCTTTAGTGGTGCTTGGAGACTTTACTGGGATATGGCGGTCATGTAGAATGATGCAGTTTCAGAGTTAGCGGGGACATTATGGTGTGATGGACCTTCGACTTTTGTTAGCGGATCGGGATATTCCGAAACATGGGTTGTACAATATTTTGGATCTTTTCCGATAATTAGGTACGTTGGAGTAGATTTTTCTTTGTTGTAAATACACTTGAAATTTTTGAGTTGATGTTGTAGGTCAGTTGTTAATGGATACCCTACAAACTGTAGACAAGCCATCGTCTTGTTCCTTGAACTTGTAGTAACTTGAATCATCAGTTCAACGTTCTCCTCTTGCATAACGGGTTTCCTAGAACGAACCTTTAGTTGGGGACGACTGTTCGTCGTTTAAACTCTCCTAACTGCGGGCTTGTTGATGCTATACGTAACTAGCACAGAATGCTTGTGCTTCTACATGACGCTCAAAATAAGGTTCAAAACATAAAATTAAATCATCACGAGTTCAATAACATTGATTGCTCACCTTGTAAACAAAGCAAAATTGGCTAGATCAGTATCGTCTAGCTTCATTTCACTTTTCAGACACAGCAAAATATGAAAGAGGTCTTCCCACCTTGGATGCCTCTTATCCGCAGCAACAAAGTCATGGATGACTCCATCAACAACTACGCTACTGCAACCTGCGGTCTTCTTCACTCCTTTGGTTTCCATGATTTCTCTAATTTTATCCGAGGAGTTCCACCTCCCGCAGGCAGCGTATATATTAGACAACAGTATGTATCCACCCTCTTTCTCTGGCTCTAACTTGAGTAGCTCTGTTGAAGCTATTTCAGCCAGTTCCATGTTTCCATGAACTCTACAAGCACTCAGCATTGCGCCCCAGATGCTTCGACTTGGTTGTATTGGCATATTTTCAATCACATCTTTTGCCTCTACCAACCTCCCTGATCGACAAAAAAGATCCACTAAACAGCCATAGTGCTCAATTCCGGGATCAATATCAAACTTCTTCATACTGTTAAATAAGCTGAGCCCTTCTTCCACAAGTCCACTATGACTACAAGCTGTCAGAACGGCTACAATAGTCACCCCGTTTGGCAATAGAAATCTCTGCATCTCAGAAAACAGAACAAGAGCTTTCCTTCCATGACCATGAAATGCAAATCCAGTGATCCGTGTTGTCCACACGGTCACATCTTTTTCTGTCAATTCCCTGAAAACCAAGAATGCTCTTTCTAAGCTTCCAGCCTTGCAGTACATGTCTATTAAAGCAGAACCCAAAAATGCATCTATTTTCATCTGCATTCTCAAAATCAAGCCATGCATCCATTTTCCTTTGTCGAGTGCTCCAATTTCTGCTGCAGCAGAGACCAAATTAACCAAAGTGATATTATCAGGCCTCACATTCTCTGTTACCATATTGTGGAATACCTTAATTACCATATCATATTCACCCCTCTTGGCATAGCCAGAAATCAATGAATTCCAAGAAACAAGATCTCTTCTAGGCATTTGCTTGAAGAAATTGTGGGCAAGTTCTAAATTGCCAACCTTAGCATACCCTGCAGTCATGGTGTTCCACGAAACAATATCTTTCTCCTCTAAAGCATTAAAAATATTTTGGACAGTCTCCAGTTTATTGAACTTCACATACATGTCTAAAAGAGCGTTCACCAAGATCAAATTTGAAGTAATGGTTTCTCTCCTCTCAATCCATGCATGTACAGACATTCCCAGCCGGGCATCTCCTATTCCTCCACATGACATAAGCAGTCCTAAAATGGTAAAGTCATCCGGTTTAAGACCCAAATCCATCATTTTATAGAAGAGTTGTAGAGCTTCTAAAAAATATTCCTTCCTAGCATAACCAACGATCATGATATTAAATGAGACCCTATCTGGTGTTGGCAGATGATGGAAAACCTGGTGAGATAGCTCCATTTGTCCTTTCTCCATATACATCTTGATGAGGCTGTTTTGCAGGTATATCCCTGTGACAACAAACCGGTAACAATGGCATGACAGTGAATCTGCTTTACATCTGATAGATTCTCGGATGCTCGGAGTAAGTAAAGAAGAGTGTTTTTATCAGGGTATATATCATCATAGAGCATGGACTTGTATAGGCCAAATGATTGACTTTTAGAGAAAGATAAGGCAGAGATCATGCAGTTGTATATGTAAAGATTGGGACAAGGAGTATAGTGATTGAAAAGGAGAACTGCAATGTCTAAATTATCAGGGTACGAGATGGCAGAGAATGTGAGGAGCCTGCTCATGGGAAATGTTTGGCATATGAGACAGGTCCTCATCATCTGCCCCAAAATCTGTTTGAAATGGTACCTTGTACGACATTTCTCCAGCAATGCAAGAGTTAGGTGATTGAGTTCGAGGGCAACAGTCGGATCCCAGAAGCTCCTGCTGCTTGTCGAAGCTGAACTTAAAAGGCGGATACCTCGCCCATACTGATACATGCTCATATACTCAAACACTGTCTTTGAACAACCATTACACTGAGAAGCAGATAAAACATACTTCTCTATTATTGGACCATCTCCATTCTCAAGGCTCTAATCTGAACATATCTAATGTCAACAAAAGGGCAGACTTGAATTTCATCTGCCAATAACAATCATCTGCATTCTGATAGCTCTAATCTGTACATATATATAATCCCAACGGAAACCGATACATTAAGCAATAGATCCAATCATATATTCCAAAAAGCACAACTAAGCACAACTAAACTCATGTCCTCACAAACCCCAAAAGACAAAATCACATCTTGGAGTCAAATTTCTTCTTCTTTCACCCAAGCAAATTGTTTTCTTCAGTTTTGAAGCTGTAAACCTCACCAAGCAGTATCAGATTTCCAAACAGACAATTGCTTATTTCTCAACAGAAATTCCATTTCAAGTCCAGAATTGTCATTCCTACACCGATGAACATACTACAAACCAAGTTCTCATAAATACAATAAACCCAGAAAGTCCAAGTATTTAAGTTCTAACAGAATTCATTGCTCAAACTCCAAAAGACTAGAGAAAAGAACTTTGTCACTTACAAAGCACACTTACCCATCATAAAGGTGAAAACATCTGAAGCAAGAACCCTCAATTCAATCCAAGAGATGGAACAGAGATCCAATTATCGTTATTGTGCTGTTTCGTGTAAACCCAGAACCCGTTAAACTCAAGGTTATAAACTTATGGATCTTATCTCAGCCCAATAATTGGCCCATCTAATCTCAGGACATTTTTAATTTCTCTTTATTTCTTGTAAGGTTTAAATGACAACATCTGGAAATACCAATTTCAAAGGCATGAATTAAGTTTTAGGATTACGGTATTTGTGGATTATTTAAGCTTTATCGCTAGTAAAATAATAAAGACATGAAAGACATGAATTTCTGAGGTTAGACAAGTTCAAAAGATGTTAAGAGAAAAAAACCAGAGGTCTAAATAAAATGAAATTTGTCAAAAACTTATGTGTTATAGCAAAAGGTTTCAGTTCAATTTGGTGAAATTTGGGAGGAGAGATAATACGTACTTTTTTTTCCTTCAAAAATTGTGGAACCTGAGATCTGTAAGAGCGAATTAAAAACATCATAAGTTTGGAATTCACTTGATGCCTCTGAAAATAACAATTTCAATAACTATATAAAACACGATACTCGTGAGTTATATAAGCTCGATCACAAGTAAAATGATAAAAGACACTAAGTTTTAAGGTTAGTAAAGTTCAAAAGATATTATGAGGTGTTTATAAGGACACATGAGTGGAAAAAACTAGAGGTTCAAAAACATGAAATTTGTCAAACACTCATGTGTTATAGTAAGGGTTTTGACTCAAATTGAGTGAAATTTTCGAATTAGATGTTACATTGTTGAAAGGTATTAGCAGAAAAAGAACAATAAAAACATAATTCAATTGTATTCTTAGAGACAATTTTGCAAGGGAACTCAAGCTTTGGTGCCCAAACAATTGTGTATGTAGAAATTCATTGTGGAATCTTGCCCAACAAAAGAAGAGATGACCTATGTTCAGTTGTTGTTTCTTTATCCTCTCTCTTATTCATTTCATTGTCTTATGTGGAAAGTGAATTAAATCGAGGGAGTGGTACCATCTTCTTATAGAATGTGTCATTTTCTACTCTCACCCAACAACTATGTAATAGATGGTGCCCATGCATTGCCGCGATTTGCAATGACAGATATTCCATACGGTAAATACTTTTGTTTGGATCAATTTTGCTGTTGAATGTCTACGTTGATGTTATTTGCATGTAAACATATGTATAGTGTTCTTCTAGTAATATTATTAAAGTTTCAAAAGAAAATGGTGAATGAGTTTATTTACCACATGAGAGTAATAATAATTCATTTATTATGGAAATATTAAGCAAAACAAAAATGCATGAGAAACTGAAAATAGATATGGCAATGTTACTAATATACATAATGTAATGCAGTACATGGTACAATACATGTCCCTCCATTAACAACTTTGTATCCCATGTATCAGAATAATAGAGGGTAACAAAAATAGGTTACATGTAATGTCAGTTGGCTAACCTGTTAGCATCCAAAAAACTACATACATATGGCCATTAGTGATGAGCTGAATTTTCTAAACAAAATGCTTTCTATTGCCAGACAATTCTATACTGCATTTGTACTTAGAAGCAACCTTGGCTAACCTGTAAGCATCCAAAAAACTACATACATATAGCCAATGCTGATGAGCTGAAAACACAAGTCGGTAATGGATAGAGTAGTCTGATGTGATAAAGTACATACATATAGCCAATGTGATAAAGTAGTCTGAGGTTCACATTTAAAACCAATCGGTAATGGATAGAGTAGCTCAAACCCTTATAAACCACATGCAAAGTCCCATTTTTCCCGATATGGGATATATATATCTCAACACTCTCCTGCACGTGTGGCGAATCTTCAAACCTAAAACGTAGACAACATTTGGGGTTGACGTGGAGTTCGTGTGGCTTTTGAGCTTCACACGTGGACATGGGTAACCCGTTCTGATACCATGATAAAGTAGTCTGAGGTTCACATCTAAAACCAATTGATAATGGATTGAGTGACCTAAACCATTATAAACCCACATGCAAGGTCTCATATTCCTGATATAGAATTTATATCTCGACACAATGATAACAAAACAGTTTCAACTACTTTGGCAGACTGGAAAGAAAGATCTTATTTTGTTGGAGCTGTATCATTTTACCTTGCTTTATACTCATCTGTCTCAGGAATATGCTTGGATTGATAAACACAATTGTACCCATCTCAGTGTTAATAATAGCAGTATCTAAAAGATGCATAAGATACTCATCTCGATAACAACTGACAACAATTTTTATACAATGACAATATGCATCAGCATGAGATAACTTTGTCATACCAAAGTGTCTGACTTTTGTACTTGTCAAATAAACTGTTTTGTCACACCATCATTAGGAAGATAATGGCTCCTCTTCCTAGATCTTGATCTTGATCGAGTTTTTTTTTTTTTTTTTTCTCCAGACAACCGAAGCGAAACACACGAAGAAGAAAACCCAGAGAAAGAAAAGAGATATAGAACCCAAACACACCACTCAGTCGTGCAAGAGAAGACAACAACAATTTGGTTGCAACAGATGCACAACAGGTGTCAAAGCAGAGACACAATGTTTGCAAATCGGGGCAAAATAGGCATTGAATTGAAAACAAGGGCGAAACAGGAATTGCAAGACAAGAGTGGCAGTTTTGCAATTGTCTGAAAATCGGAGGTAACACCGTCATTTCCGCAACTGAATCTACAGTTATTTTGGCTTCCTGCTATAGTATACAGAAAGAAAGAATTTTCAATAAGAATTCAGCAACATTTGGAAAAGGACTCCCTTCACTTTTGAAGAAGAAAAAGATTAAAAGCCATAGATACAAATACTTAGATTTACTTAATACCAGAAGCTTCCAATAGTACTTTAGAACAACCAACTATTATCAACTTGCATTAAAATTTTCCCAGGAGACATCATACACAACCATTCATCCCTTTCACCTGGCCCCCTATCCCATTATCCATAAAAGAAAATTAAAGAGCGTTCTCACCGCCAACATTTTGGTCACACTCAACTAACCCCACCTTTGATATTACAAGAGGAGCTCATCAACTTAGCTTTTGATAATTCTTCCCTAGCTAGACTTAAACATGACAATCAGCCCCTTGTTTTACACAACTGGAAAAAAAATACAGTGAACAGTTGCCATGACTTGATTGTCACTTCAGTTCTAATGAGTTATAAACTTGACTAGAGTATGAATATACCCATTGTCATGAGTAAGAATGGTACTAACTAAAACAGGACATAATTTGGGGGGAGCCTAGGAAGAGTTGTGTGATTCCGGCTTAACCATTGTGGTCGCGTCCGGCTGATGTGTCCTGAAAATCACAGGGGCAAGTGATATGGGCATGATGCAAAGTGCCTTGGATTGAAGGTATTGCATGGCAGCTCCAACATCTTCTTCCATCAGCTTAGCTACCTGTTGCTCTGTGCCATCATTTGACCACTTCTCCCATGCTTGTTGATTATTGGTCCCTCCTTCAATCCCCTCTCCCTTCATGAAACCAAGAAGTTAATATCCTTTAAATTTGAGTAATCAAAAAGAATTATTGGAAAACAATAAATTCAAGATCAAGTTAAATAAATTCGAGATCAAGTTAAACCAAGAATTATTGTTCAGGTTTCATTACCTCAACTGCTGATAAGGGTACATCAGCTACAAGTTGAGCCACTGCACCTGCTCCTCCAAGTCTACTCATGCTCAAAACCTGTTTCAGTATAAACTCCAAGAATAAAGAAAAGTTGTACAAGTTTGATCCTTTCCTTATTGATTATGACTTCATTGAATTCTGAAGGTTCCAACCAGACAAATTCATTTCATCATTGACAAAATAACTATTTCATGCGAAAAAAAGTTTCAATGCCTTTAATGATGTCTGGCATGTGCAACAAGAATGGATGGGACCTACGTTATGATAAAGACATTTTCAAGACTTTGGAAATTGGAAGCTATTAGTATTACCACTCAACTGGTTAGCATTTGGTACACGATTTTGAAACAATGATGAAATGAAGATATGTTTTTTACCATTGTGCAGGAAAAGCTAAATGAAATGAACCATTTGATAGAGTATTTTTGCAATCTTAAGAAGTCTTTCAAAAACTTTAAACTTTCCATTATTAGTTCAATTATTGAATCAATTCAAAATTTTGAACAAGCATACCTTTACTTGGAGCCTTAGAAATTTCACATAATCAACGATTTCGTCAAGCATAGCTGCCCTATCTGTCTGCATAAGATGTTATAATATGTCAATACATGTAGATCAAATCTAAAAAGGAAGGGAAATTCCCAATAAGCACTCAATGCAGCAGCTATTAAAAGCTGCTATTTCGGTCACCAACCTTGTTACAACTAGGTACCAATTCCTGCAAAGCCTTCATTCTTTCTGCAATTCTTTCCCGACGTAACTGAACAAAAAATATCATTAAGTTCGGATATTAGATGCCAAGATTATGTCTTAGTTGTAGCAGAAAGACCAGTATTAGATAGTACTACTGAATTAATATAGCAGCTGAATTTTCTATGAGACAGAAATCTATTTTACCCGCTCGGCAATACTGTGGGGATCTGTTGCTTGGCCTCGTCTTGCTCGGACCCTTGGGCGGATAGCAGGAGGTTGATGAACAGCAGCAGTTGGCGCTGGTGCAGGTTGGCTATGAAACTGCTGAAGTGTCAAAAATTAACAAACCTATTAGCACTCAATCTCTAACTTATTTACAATGACTAAGTTAGATGAAATTACTAGCTATGTAACCACAACAAGATGAATGAAAGCACAATGACTACTTGCCAGCTGATATTCAGCTCAAAAGCAATGGGTTCTAAAGCACACTTTTATTGTTACTCAGTCATTTTCAACACAAGCTTGATCAAATTGGATTTCCATCAAACAATCCATGGTGGAAGGAAGGGCCATCTTACAAGTATTGAAGAGAAGAACACGTCTCTTCAATAACCAGTCATTTCATATTTAGCATTTTTGCCAACTTTCCTGGTTCAACACTCCATCAAAGCTTTTTTACAAGAGATAAACCACACAGCATTTTCAAGTTAATTTTCGACTTTTAGTTGCGTGAAATCTTGGCATCATGGACAAGTCAAGATATCCTTGATTACAAAGGGGAAAATATAACTTCTATCTTTGAGACAATGAACAATACATACAAAAATCACTAAAACCTCTCAGGCAGCTCTTAGGTCATGAACTAAAACATCAAATAATAAAAAAGAAAAATCCATATGCCCTTAAATATTGTCAAAATCATTGCAAAATCTTAATAAAGAAAATAAAAATAACAAATAAAAGATCCCCTAAATTCTGCAGCAAAATCTTCAGGATATCCCTATCAAACAGAAGTCAAAACTATTGACAGAGTCAACTACAACTAGTCAACCCCATGTGAAGAGCAGGACATGAGCGCACGTCCCCTCACGCTCCTCTGGCAAATCCCAAAAGCGCGTGATCATATTATTAGGTTTTCTATGACAAAGATTGCCACTGTAAACAACCTGAAAGGACTAAATTGTCCCCTGGACGGCACAAACTCTTCACACCTTTCTACCGGACAAGCATTTACCCCACGTTCGCTCAAGCGAGTGTAAAACACACTTCTTGCAAAAACCAAGCCCTTGTTTGTTGAAAACTATCAACAATACCCTTAACCATCTTATAGAACACCTAAGGAGATGTCCCGAGTATTGAAATTCCGAAGATATGAGAAGTGAAGTAGTTCTGAAACAATGTTCTATTAATTCAATAGAGCAACCGATGCATCGACTCATCTACGTCTTCAGAGTTTCAATACTACGAAGCACTATTAAATTAAACCAACAATCACACCGGACCAGCATGTATTGATTCGTCTGAGTACTCACATCTACGGAATATGTGTGTCCATAACTACGGAGTTTCAGTACTACAGAGCACTGTAGAACCGAATATTTGGCCTTTTTAGGGGACAAAACATGACCTTGGAATACAAAAGCATGAAAGGTGCATCTTTGAATACAAAAACAAGGGCAATCTCGTCATTTATGAGAATGTTGGGTTGGACTGACCTGGTGAGGCTGAGGAGGCGGCGGTGGCGTTGGCCGGACGGAGGAGTGGTTTTGCAAATGTCCAAATGCCGCCGGAAACAAACTAGTCGTCATATGAACCGAGTTATCTCTCTCCTGCCACTAAAAACCAACCTAAAAAAAAGACCAAACTAGCATAACCCTCAAACTGAACCAAAGCCAAGCAAAGACTTACATTGGAACTGTTACCATTGTTGTTGTTGCTATTGTTAGTGTTGGAGTTGCGTTCCACTTCATCTCGGAACCTGTCATGTCCAAGAAAGCCCTGCTCCAAATTCAGACCCAAAGGCATCCCCATACCCATCCTAACCGAGCCGCCTCCTCTGTAACCGGAAGAAGACCCGGTTCCGGACCCGAGCTGGAGCACCATCGGCATGGACCCCACGTCACCATATCCACCACCCGAGTCAGCAGCAGAGGCGGAGCCACCGCTGTAGGGTTGAGGAACGGCCATGATCTGCTCGAAGAAGTCGTCTCCGAGCCCCTCAGGCGGATTGCCCGCCATAATTAAAGAGTAAAGAAAGATGAGATTTTTTTTTTTTGGGTGAAAAGATGAGGACTTTTAAGAATCAGAGACACCAAAGCTTGGTCCTTTGGTTCTTGAGTCTTTTTTGTTGTTGAGAGAATCAAGAACAAGTTGGTGTCTTGTTCGGTCTATTTTATGGGAGGCATTTGAGTTTGGGGAGTGGTGAGGAAAATGGGTTGTGGTGGTGGTGGTGTTGGACCCGATGACCCGGAAATGGTTTTCTTGGGGGTTGTGTGGTTTGGAGGTTTGTGGGTTTTGAGAGAGAAGAAGAAAGGTGGAGGCTTTTGGTGGTGTGATGGAGAAGAACGTTTGTCTTTTTTGGCTTCTGAGTTCTGCTTGTGGGGTTGGTCTGAAATAGGGAGCTGAAATGAAACACTAGTAATGTTGCTGCTGCTGCTGCTGCTGCTGGGTTTGGGTTTGTGTCTGTGTCTGTGTGCGTGTGATTTGTGGATTTAAAGAGAGAAGGACGAGTGAGGAGGGAGAGACACTTGAAGACAGAGAAAGAGAGCAATCAGACATTTTCTTTTGGTTTTCTTCTCTTTTTTTGGTGTGTGGAATCGTGGGACTGGGACTAGGACTAGTGCCTGCTACTACGCGCGGACATGAGGCCGTGACTGGCGTTTTTGTTTTTTCAAAGTTTGAGGGGTAGGACTCAGGAGAAAGAAGAAAGAAATGAGGTTTGGGAGTAAAATGGGGGTGTTCTATAGTGCTCTTGAATACTCTTGTTGGAGATTTTTCTTTGATTTGACACCTTTGATTTTGAAAGTAGTATTTTCAACGAGTTTATCTTGTTCGTGTTTACATTCATCCAATAAAACAAATAACTCTCGTGTAACACTCATAAAATCTTGTTGACGTATGCCGTGAAGTATTAAATGAGTTTTTTTTTTTTTGACTAGGGGCTAAAATTTAAAAGTTATCAAGACTATAAATAATATTAATCTAATAATAATAGATAATAATCTAAATTACTATTTTATTTTTATTAAAAATAAAATTATTTGCATTCTCTAATGTTTTAACCTGATCAATAACAATATAAAACGGTATTTTTGTTTGAAAAATGAATAAACGGTCACCCTCATACCTTAACCATTAACGAAACTGCAGAATATAAGGGGGAGACATAAAGCCTAAACCCCGTATTACATAGACATCTTAAAATAATATCAGGAGATAACAATCATATGCATCCTAACAAGCACCATTTAGTAAATAATGCATCATTGACTACTCTATTTGTTTTACAATTTCGGCGACATATCGGAAAGACAATGCTCATGCAGAGTCATAAGTTATTATGTCTAACAGCTTTCCTAGCATGTTACCACTAGAAGATAGTACTAGTGACACTAAGTCTCATCCTGTCACTAGAAGGCTGCGACCAACTCGCCGCCCACCTAAAACAGACATGGTATGCAAGATACGCAAACCGAGACTAAGCCCACATCTCCAAACTGGCAATGAGTTAAGAATTATTGAAAATATAAAATAAAAACCAACTAAAATACTAGTATAACTACAAAATAAAACTAAAGCCCAAAAAAGACCCATAACGAACCACCAGGCCCAAACAGTACAAGGAGCCTTAGACCATGCCCTATTATTCTGAGGGAGTTGGGTAGCCCAGCAACCAGCCCAGATCAGAGAGAGAAAGCCCACGACCCGAGCCCACCATAGCATCAACATCCATGTCTCCTTCCCAGCGATGCTGCCGCCGCCGCCGCCCCCGCCCCCACTGCATCCCAAACGCCGGCGCTCCTCCATGGATTCAAGACCTCTACCACCAACACTCCATCCTAGCAAGCTAGACAAAACAAATCTAGGCCAGATTACATTCGGCCAAGATCGTGGTCGACAACAAGGACATCAAACCAGACGACCCTGACTCCACCACCCCGCCTGCTCGCCGCCTACCAATCTAGCTTCTACCTTGATCCTGACTCACACCAGAATCATCGACGCAGGTAGATGAAGTGATGGATGGAAGCAACATCCTCCGTCTCTGAGAAGCCCAAATCCGATCATCTCTCTCCAAAACTACTGCCTTCTGCCAAAAATTGAGTCCCCCCTCCACCTATCACAACTGCCACCAGACTACCCCGTCGGACGGGAACAGGAGATTGAAGGAAACCCTAGTTTCTAAGAGAGGCGCGTGTGGCGCGTTCTCTTTCACGAGTATACCAATTTATTATTGTTTCTGCAAGACCCTGCAGGCTCTGCAGAAGTACGGTGGAACATGAATATGAACAAAGACAATATTTATAGTGGTTCACCATGCCATCGTAGGGCACGGCTACGTCCACTTAAGATTCTACTATCATGGCCAATAGGCCTTTTGTGTTACAAGAGTTTCCATCCCGCGCGGTCTGGAGGATTACAAATGGGGGAGGGGCGGGCTACCAATCCCGCGCGGTGGGGTTTATATCCGCGGGGTGGAGTAGTTACAAGAGTTTCCATCCCGCGCGGGATACAAGAGGAACCATCCCGCGCGGTCTGGAGTAAGGGAGGGATGGGGGAGGATTCATCCTGCGAGGTGGAGTGTTACAATTGGGTGAAGGGGTTATCCATCCCGCGGGGTAGAGTACTGTTGATCTCCTCTAGCTCGCGGGGTGGAGTCTTATTCCTCTTTCTCCTTATATCTCGCGGGGTGGGCTATTCTATCTCCCTCGCGGGGTGGGCTGTTATCTCATCCCTATATCTAGAGGGGAAGCCTTCCTTTTATAGATAAAGAAAGTTTCCTCTTACATTATGTTTAAGATGTGGGACAGAATGCACATAACTTCTATCATGGTGTTTTCTTGTGGAGCTTGGAGGAGCACCTTCCCGTTGCTGCATTAATGATCTTTCTCCATGGTGGGATGTCGGTCTACAAGTTCCATGACTGGTCTATGGGCGGGGAAGGTAGTTTACTGACTATTAACTACAATTATAATGAATATGAACTACATAAAACAGAATTTGTGTTGATACATGTAAGAGGTTTGAGAAGAGGAATGCCATTAACAATCTCTCTCGTTGTTATTCGTCTTGTCTATATTTCTCACTCGATTCATTTTTGCAATCTAACTATTATGAACTACTTTAGACATGAAATCTAACCATTAATAACAATTAACTCCCGTATTGCACTCGTAAAGCTTCTTTTGCATATTGTAAGATGTCCTAGAATGAGTTTTTATTATGATGAACATGAACAATAGAAATATAATTCATGTTGATACACTTAACAATTAACTGTCATCCACAATCTTTCTCATATTTTTCGTTTTTCATGCTGTTACTCTTCTCATTAGATTTCTAATTACATTCATTTTTGCAATCTAACCTTCAAAGAATGGCTTTAGACGATAAATCTTTACTATCTTATAGTAATGCACAAGGTTAATTGGAAAATTTGTGTTGTTCATATCCATATTAAGCTCACGCCTCACGGGTATTGATTTGGCAATGAGAATCAATGACTCATCGACAAAGACAATTTATCATTGCTTTCCTCTTTTGGGTCTTGCTTTTTTCTCTGATTACCTCCCCACAATGGGAATGACTTCATCAGGGTGCGTACGAAAACCACCCTCTATGATTTCCAAAAGACACTATCACAGCTCAGATAGAATGCAACCAGTCCAAACCAGCCACAACAAATATGTATCATCCAACTTTAAAGACCAGACAAAGAGTGAACCATCCAAATTTACAACCTGAAAATCAGGTTTATGGTTCGCTGCACGTAATTTACACCTCCATTATTGAGTTTGAGTCGTCCTTCTCAACTTGGTCATCTTCATCAAGCCTATCTGTAATTGCTCAGGATTGAAACTCACTCCTTCTACGTCTTATAAGGAGAAATGGGTTATCTTATTTCTCTGAATCGACAATTTTCGATTATTTAATCTAATCTATACCCTCTAATCTTGGTATTCTGATAGAAGAAAGTTAACAGTAAAACTGGTCATAAAGTAGGGCTTGATATCACGATGGCAACCATTCTCCATTGCTTAATAGAAATTTAGAAATCAACACACAAAGGTTGCTATCTTTCCTAGTTTTTAATTCTTTCACCTTTTCTGGGTCGGTGCCCTCTTTCTAGTGGAGTTACTTTCTTATTAGTTATAAACGTATAATACACAGACATCATACATCAGTATATGAACCCTGGTTTGAAAATTGAAATAATCCTAGCTTCAAGAGTATCCTAAAATGACAATCCATACATATCATTAGTGCATCATAACCCTGATATAATTATATGGCTTTAGTTGATTTAAATATTGTTGTATGATTGAAACCTTTCAAGCAATGAGAGCACAAAGCAGAAAATAAACAAATTGTTTAAAGTTAGTGAAACTAATAAGTCACACATTTTGCTGCCAAAAGAAACTAGGATGAGAAAGATAACCTAATTATTGTATACTAAATAGAACAAATGAAAACATGCTAGAAGAGCTTCATGTGTTGGGATAGCACAATGCCAAGGAAAACAAAAGCTGGACCATCAATCCATGACCGTGCATTTCTACCTATCTAAAATACAGTTCAGAGCTACAAAAGCCAAGACATTACCTACTCTTGGGAAAGTTACACCCACTTTTCTTTTTCATTTCAAAAGCAAAAAGTTTTTTGTTTCTCATCTTTATTTTGTTCTTTTCTCCCCTTATAATGAGCTTAGCAGTACCACTGTGCATAGTAGAATAGGGAACACAAAAGGGGTACTTTTGAAGAAAGCAATTTGATCAAGAGATGGGCCAAAAGGAGGGAGTTTCGGTTAGATCAACTTAGCAGTTTCCTTTTAACTCTCTGAAAAGATCAGTAGGAGGATGGCAATGACACAACACAAGAAGTACATTTCCTGCATAACTCATCTACATTGAAAAAAGAATCTTGTTCTAAACTTGTATCATAACAACAAAATTAATAATGTGTCGAATAAGTAATTACTACAACCTCATACTTTTTCTTGTGAGCTTGGGACCTTGACTTCTGGTTTTTGTTCTTCACTCACTGTTGTAGGTTCATCAGTGAGAACCTCTGTATTAGGCTTAGGTTCTTTTTTAAGTTCTGTCTCAAACTCCTTTGCAGCCTGCAAAGTACACCAATAAATCAGATAACTGAGTTTAGCAGAAAGACAGAAATGGAATATCAATGTGTTTTCCGTTGTTGTTATTCCATTATTTACATATTAACACACATTGATAAACTGCAGCAACACTCAAATCAGTCTTTGATCAGGTGTAAGCACACTATAAATTTGTTCGTTTCTTCAGTAGCCTTCTATGAGTGCTTGGTATAAAATATAATACAGGTTAAATCATTTTTAAGTGGGACTAATATTTCCTTGCCAATTGATAACCCCACTATGATGTACAAACTTTTATTGGAATCTAAAATGATTTGACTGATATTTACAACTACTCTGTTGATTAACAATTAATGAGCCCCCTGGTTTCCTAACACGAGCTTGAGCTGGAGCTCTCACAAACTACTAGCTTGAGATCCTTCTACAAAGAAGCAATTTTGTACATGAATGCTTTAATACAGACCACTTGCTGATCAAAAAAGTAAAAATTTGAAGGGACATAAAAAGTGAACCATATTCAGGGGTTATGTTTATAGTATTCTTTTAGTATGAATGTGTAACTTGTGATTGTCACTGAATCACTCACTCCTAACTAGATGCGACAAAATTAACAACTTTGTTATCTTACTTATCTATATGCATCAATCTGCTCATTATCATCTGAGATTTTCTCAGATTAAGCTTCTGCATAACCCATCTCAAATTAAGAGCGTGTACACACTACATGCACCATAGTGCACAGACAGCAGCAGTATCTCACCTAAGCCAAGCAAACTAGGGGAACATTTGTCTTGCACAGAAAAAGGAACAAGCATTTCACCAATATTCTTTTAGAAGAAAACACTTACAGTTTGGTACAAAGGAATGATGAATATGATAGAAAAAATGGCCTTTTTTTGGGATTGAAATTGGAGAGGATGGAAAGGGTGTGTGTTTTTCCTCATAATATATAGTGAGCAGAAAGGAAACAAAGGATTTCCTTCTTTGGTACTGCAGATAAGAAGGTAACGTAGTAGAATTTTCTTGTGAATAACCTTTCAATTGCTTTCAGATCTTAAATCATCCCTACAAACAGATAGTCAAGGTGTTTGGGAGGTTGTGAGGGAGTGTGAATACTACAGACCCTTCATTTTTGCCTTTATATCACAGTAGAATAACTTTTACTTACTGCATCTCGTCATCCTAATTCTTTTTTACCCCTTTTATGTTTACTGAATCAGACTAGTAACACAGATCAATATCATCAATGTCACTGTCATTTTTACTTCCAACTCTAAATCTAAATCCAATACCAGAACACTACCGTAACCCACCTAAGGTGAAACTAACATTTGACATTCAAAATGCTGTAAAATCTACAGATGGGAGATTATCAGTTTCTTTTGTAAGAGAGGGGTACTTTATTGAGTGTAATCTATGCAAAGAGAACATAAAACCAAATGCTACAAAGAATGAAATCATCTGCAATTATATTCACATGTACATTGTACACAACACATCAACAGTTGTGCATATCACAACGCTATGGCTGACAGGGAATGATGGGGATGCATGTATAATCGCAAACAAAGTTTTACAGGGCAGAAACAACAAATTGCTAAAGGCATAAAGCTTTCAGTTCCAGAACAACCAACAATCTTAGGTGCTGTTTGGTATTGTTTTACAAACCAGTTTTCTGTTTTTCAAAAACAAAAACGACTATAATTTGCGTTCGGTTAACATTCTCTAAAAACAAGGAAAACAATTTTTGGAATACGAATTCAGAATTATCAATTATGCTTAAAAATTGAAAAACGCCTTTGGCATGTTTTCCTTATTTTCAAGAATTTGTTTTCATACTAGTCCTAAACAACAAATTAAACACCATGAGATTGATTTTTCTATTGAAAATTGGAGACTTCTTCATACCCAGTAGCTAGATTCTTTAGAATTTATATAGACTCAACTTGAAAGAATACCCTCATAAATCTTCATACCAAATTGAGTGCATTGTCGATTCGATTCAGTTTATTGGCGCTTAAATTCAGTTCACAAGTCTCGAAGATATTGAGATGGATTAGCAAGATGGTCTGCAACGAATGATTTAAGATTGATAGGTGATACTTGATTGAGATAAACTTCACCATAATCTGGTCGATATAGATGAAAAGATTTCATAGGAGTGCGAGGACAACTGAACATGTTTTTACTTTTCCAGTTTTCGTAAAACTCTTCTACAAATATGCTACCAGACACATTTCCCAATCCTAAAAATACAGAATTTAATTATCAGTTTTCATTAGAGACTCCAATAATTGCCCCATCAACATAATATACAGTTGAATTGAGAAGTTTGGATTATTCGAACTTTAACTTTTCACCATTTCATACCAAAAGTATAAAGAATTTGCTAAACTTAACACGAATACAGCTATCTAAACTTGATTTACTTCCTATTGAACAATGAACAGAAGTCCTAAGCTAGAACTGGCCTTCTTCCTATCAGTAAATTAAGTCCCCCATTTCTTGTGCAACCAAAGTAGCTCAATCAACCTATGTACCCAATTGCATAATATAAAACCTCTATCAATAGAACATGCATACAACACTAGAGCCCAAAAGGCAATAACTTCCATTCATTTTCTAAACAACAAAACAAGATCCAGATAATGAAATCTACCTGTTGGAAGCTCTTGATAGTCTTCCCTAAACTCTTCCCAACTTCAGGCAACTTCTTGGGCCCAAAAACCAGAGCAGCCACACCAGCAATAACAGCAAGCTCAGGGACACCAAGACCAAACAGAGCATTACAAGTGAGACCCTTCCTGGCTCTCTCAGTTCTGCTCTTGCCCAGAACCAAATCACTGATGTTGACCTTGTTTCTGGTCATGAACAAATTGTTGGTCAAGAACATGGACTGGGATGAAGCGAAAGGAACTGAAGGTGGAGATCTTGGAGTGGATAGAGTTAGAGATGAGATCTCCATTTCTTCTCAGATTTTCTCTCTAACTTTTGTGGGTTTTGGAGATTTTGGAGCTTTTGGTTGAATTTGTGCGTTTTTAAACTGAGGACTCGGAGGATTAGATAACATGAAGCAGGGGAAAGGTTGCTTCAAGCATTATACCATTCTCTCTTGTTTTATCTTGTGGGACCTTTAGAAACTATATTTGACCAATGATTTTCACATGGGCAAGTCTTACTTTCATCTCTTTGACATTTAAGTCTCCAATTTTATTGGGTTAAAACAGTAAAGATCCAACCTTTATTCACTTTTTGCAGAGATAAATATACTTTGCTTCAGTTTCATTCAGTAAACCCACATGCACTCTCTGCCAAGACTTAGAGCTCTTTCTCTCCTAAACCTGAAACTGAAATCCACACACCAATTGAAGCAAGCCCATGCTCAGTTGATTACCAATGGTCTCAAATCAACTTCCATATATGGCAGGCTAATCCAGCACTACTGTGCCTTATCAGACCCAGAAAACACCAGCCTTTATGCCCATTTAGTATTCAAACACTTCGATGAGCCTAATCTGTTCATGTTGAACACTTTGATTAGATGCACTCAACCTAAAGACTCCATTTTTCTTTTTGCCAACTGGGTTTCTGAAGCAAGCATGTGTTTTGATGACTTTACTTACAAGTTTGTTCTTGGAGCTTGTGCTAGGTTACCTTCAGTACCAACATTAGTAGTAGGTAGAGAAATTCATGCTCGGATTGTAAAAGAGCGTATCATGTCAAACATTTTATTGCAAACTACCTTGCTACATTTTTATGCTAGTAATAAGGACCTTGGTTCGGCACGTAAGATGTTCGATGAGATGTCTGAGAGAAATAGTGTTACGTGGAATGCAATGATCACGGGGTACTCTTCGCAAAGAGAAAGTGCCCGGGTTGCATTGCTGTTATTTCGGGACATGTTGGATGGCGATTCTGGGGTGAAATAATGATACTACAATGGTTTGTGTTCTTTCGGCGGCTGCTCAGTTGGGCGTGTTGGAGACTGGTGCTTGTGTTCATGGTTATGTAGAGAAGACAATGCCTGCTTCTGATAGGGATGTTTTTATGGGAACTGGTCTTGTTGATATGTACTCGAAATGTGGGAGTGTCGATTGTGCTTTAACCGTTTTTAAGCGCATGAAACAGAGAAATGTCTTGACTTGGACAGCAATGGCAACAGGGCTGGCTATTCATGGTAAGGCAAATGAAGCACTGAAGCTTTTGGATGTAATGAAAGCTAATGGAACAAACCCAAATGCAGTGACTTTCACCAGCTTGCTTACAGCTTGCTGCCATGTCGGGCTTGTTGATGAAGGCCTCCATTTGTTCCATTTGATGAAGAGCAAGTTTGGAGTCACGCCTCAGATGCAGCATTACGGTTGCATAGTCGATCTGCTTAGCCGAAGTGGGCATTTGAATGAAGCCTATGACTGTATAGTAACAATGCCAGTTGAACCTGATGCTGTCTTGTGGAGGAGTTTGCTAAGTGCATGCAATGTTCATGGGGATGTCTCAATGGGAGAGAAGGTAGGTAAGAAGCTGCTCCGCATCCAGCTGGCGCAGAGTTCTACAGATGCAACTCCAAAGAGTGAAGACTATGTAGCTTTGTCGAACATTTATGCTCATGCTGAAAAGTGGGATGCTGTGGAGATGGTGAGAGAGGAGATGAAGGTCATGAGAATAGAAAATAAAGCTGGCTCTAGTTCAGTTCAAACTACTAGCAATCATGTCTTGGACGGGTTATAGTTTGCTACTTTGGTAGGAAGTGAAGATGCAAAGCATTGAGCTTGGAAAGACACCCTTAGCATCTGTGATCGAAATTTCATGATTCTGAGTTTATTCTCTTACTTTTCCGATTGAATTACTTGCAGGTTTGACTGATGTCTAATACTCTAATGTAATCAAGGCTATTTACTCATGGACCCTGTCTGTGACTGTTACATGTGATGTAATCAAGGCTACATTACATGTCTTTTCCCTCTGGGGTGAAATGAGGTGCATATATTTTGTTGCTCTGTTTAGAGTTTCTATGCAAATAACTCTCTGATGCAGTAATATCAGAGACATTTACTGGCTCATGGAAGCAATGTGATTAACAGTCTTTTCTATGCATGGCATCACATGGCAAGCCGTAGGTGGTGAAAGTATGGATCAGATTAATTCAGTGTAGTTGGGATAAACAATAGCAAGTTTTACATAACTAAGCTCCAAAGTTGCAATACAGCTGCTGTTCAGCATCATTCAATAAATCCTTCCTCGTGCTAAGATAATCAATGAGCTTGTAAACTACTGCTCTCCACCGCGGATCCGCTTCTGGAGACGCTCTAAGCTATCAACTCGCTTTAAGGAAGGTGTCTTGTTCCCCGCCACCTCTGTTGATGTTGCTGCAGAAGTCTGCTGTGCATTTTCAACTGAAGGGGTATTGTCTGCCAAACCATTGTTGCCTCTGAAATCATGAGTTGGCATAGAGTTATTAGATGAAGGTTGGAAACAGTGATGGTTTGGGTCATCTTGCACGGGAACAGCGGTATCTGGTGATGTTTCTGAAGGGCTTCCTTCAAAAGGTGTCATACTGATTGAGGACACATCTGACATAGTATGACACAAGGGGTTTGATCCGGTTAGTCTTTTCACTGTCTCCTCCGCCATCTTTACCTAGAAAAGGAAACAACAAAATCACATCATTGCTTCATCTTGTACCAATACTTGTGTAAATCTAGATTTGTCTTGCGCCAATGTTACCTTTGCTCTCAATGTTTCAATATCAGCTTTCAAAACTCTGTTGTCAACGGCTGCTTCATTGTACTTCTGGTTTATATCAGCTAGATGCTTCAATAGGGAGGAGTTCTCAACTCTTAATTGAGCCGCCTGTACAACATCGAGTAAAAGATCAGAAGAGAGGGACTGCAGAAGCAAGAACAATTGACTCCAAGAGGTGGCAACTAAAAAGGAGTGAATCTGTGTCTCGAGCTCAGTCAGATGGGCCTGCTTTTTTCTTCTTGAGCGTCTAGCTGATTCTCTATTAGAGAGCATTCTGGAAATGGCCACATCTTAGTGGAAGGGAGTGGAATGAAATGTAGTCAAAGCAAGAAAGTAAACCCATACCATGTATACATCTCAACAATTTCATCATTTTGTTTGTCCATGCATGCATGGACTTGAAATCAAACAAGTTAAAATGATAAAAAAAATTAAGTAGTTAACAGTTTTAGTACTATTTCTTTGAGGAACTTAACCAAAATGGTCTATGTTCAAGATGCTATCACATGAAACAAGCTAAGATCACACTCATATTAATAAAATTTCCTTCTGAAACTAGTCCCCGGTCCCCAGGCCCTAAAGAATACCAAAGCATATAAAACCACCATTAGAACAGCTTTTTTACCTCCTCACACGTTTCGCATCAGTAGGGTCCATATTTTCTGTCATTGCAGTTTCTCCTTCAACTTCCTCATCATCTGAGAGTTCTCTGGATGATCCACTTGTTGCTTGCCTTGTTGGAACCGCAGATCTATTTCGTATTGTAGGCAATGCAGGAATTCCAAATGGGGCATTAGCATTGTTATCATATGATCTGCATAAATCATTCCCAGCTCCTACATGGGTTAAGGAAAAAGCGGATGATATTCCGAGTACATAACATCATATCATGCCATAGCTCTATAGATAATGGAGTAACCTTATCTAAGAAAAGCAGAAAGAATAAGATCAAATTGATGCCTTTGTAGAGATGCTACTATATCTAGACATGATGTACATCATAGAATTACGCACATACCATTGTATATGCATAAAAACAGAAATGCAAACCTTGAGAAGAGGCTTGAGGTCCCAGTTGCAAAGCATCGGAAGCCTGTTGCCCACTATCAGCTAAAGAAGCAGAATCTTGAGCTTTCACTGAAGATCCCTATGACACGACCAGAACATATCAGCTAGCGTTTATCTATACAGAAAAAAACATTGCTTCAAATCTATTTCAACCCATGATAAGCAAAGAGGTGGCATCCCACACAAAACACACACATTTATTGGAGCCAATATGACAGCTAATATCAGGAGTTAACATGGCGTTGCTCACAGATTTCATATCACATGCTTCACACTTTAGATGGCAAACCAATATAAGCAGTCTAAATTAACCAGTAATATCTACGGTCCAATATGCTAATCCTTCTCCTTATTTCCTTATGTTTAAGTAAACTCTATACTTTCTGGAGTTCCTTTAACAGGATACTGCTCTTTCTTCCTATAACTCCTTGCCTTATTGCCCTTACCATCTATCCCTTGTTTTCCTTCTGTAAAATTACATCCACTTCGGGAAAGTTACTTTTGCTATTACAACGAAGGTCCCACAAAATCCACAACCAAATTTCCCAAAGTAAAGTCATTTCTTTTGTCCCTTTCAATTGTTCATTCTATGATGCACAACATCAACCACTTTTAGCCTAGATCTACCCACCTAAACAGTTCCAGAGAAACACACACCACAAGTTTTTACTCTGTATTAAGTTGGGATCACAAGTTAAAGGTCATGGCTGATCGTTCTGGACCCTCGGTAAGTTTTCGTATGTTATTAAATTAGGTTTTTTGTCATTGATTGATCAGAAATTCTTCTCAGGTTAAGAAGTTAGAAGTTATTGTTGTTGTTGGTTTTTCAGGGATAAATGTTATGATTGAGTTAGTCGTTCTTGACCAACATAGGGCTCCAGCAGAGACATAGCGCTAGCAGTGAGGAGTTGTTAGGTGCAGGAGCAGGAGCTCTTAGATGCAGCATGCACAATTGCTGAGCCTTTATGTTTTGAAAAATGCGGATCTCAAGAGCGGCTTTTGAGGATCTAAACAACATATAGTCTCTCTCTCTTTTTTTTTTTTTTTTTTTTTTTGCAAAATGACAGATATTAGAATCTTTTGAGTTCTATAGATTTAGTGTGGATATATAATATGTTGGATTCTTGAATCTCATGGATTTGATAGCAGAAGCCAAAATGATAAACTGTGAGGAATTTCAGTATCTTTTTGTTGCAATTTTGTCATCTGTTTAAATGCAACAGCTTTTCCGCTATGTCTTTGTTTCCTTCCGTACATGATCGTGTCAACAACAAGCAGAAGCACTCAATTGCTTCAGATCTATGAATGCTTATCATTTTGCTGTTTGCTGCGTGGAATTCGATCATCCGAATATGTTATCCTTCATATGAATTTGTGATAAGAATGTTAGCTCCTCAAAACAATGCGCTTACTGTAATCCATAGGCCCCAAAAACAACATAGGACGAACTGGAAAATAAAGAAAAGGAAGATGCAAATCATAGAGTAAAACTGAAAACTTCTTCCTTATGATGGACATTTGAGTTTAAGTTTAATCCATATTCATAAGTTTAACTTAACATATACAAATATTTAGAAGTCTCAGAACCCTAATGTACTACTCATACCGTACATGATATGATGTTATTTTCTGTATTTGTTGGCTGGACCTAGCTCGTTCAAACCTGCAAGTCCTCTGTGTTACTGTGTACTGTACATGCAGAACAGAACACTGGTCCTTTCTTGAAGCAATTTGACTGAATAAGATATATAAAAAATTCTTACGTCTTTATATATCTTCATTCATCCTCATGGAATACAGACCACACCATCTCCAGGCCTTTCATTTCAAATCATGCCTTTCATGTTTTGGAGAGCTATGAGGCTAACAATGTTAATTAAGTTAGGATCACAAGTTAACCGGATATCACCGCAGGTAGTTCTCAACAGTGTTTTGTCAGTAATTTTTTGTAGTTATTACTTTCTGTTGGTTTGAGACTTTAAGTAAGGGCATGATAGGCATCTATGGTTTTGTCCATATATATATTGTGTTCTACCCTTTTGTTTCTTTGTACTTATCTTCATCTATATGCAGCAAATTGGTCTTCTTGGCAAAGGCCATCTCCAGAGGGAGTATTTGGAGCACTAAGCAGCTTTTAAGTGGCAGCGGATCAACGACCAGTGCCACTAACTCCAGCCGGCCACGTCTCTGCTTTATAGCTTTTACCAAATCCAAATGAATATCAAATACATGGGATTGTTCTGGGTTACAAAATGCAATGCGGGAGCCATTGCTTACTACATTAATTGCATTTGTGACACTGGAGTAGCCTTTGCCTTAGTGGACAAGTTACGGATTTGTCTTGTAGATCCAATGTTGGATGTGGAAAGCACTGTCAATTTACTATGTATTAGGTTAGGATCACAAGTTATTTCGCCATGACCGATTGTTTTCAAGTTTCTGAAATCTCTTCCTTGTTAGTTTTCACTTTTCAGTCTCCTTGCGCTTGTTAAATTCTTAGGCTTTGGCTGCTTGATTGATCATAGAAACTCTCAGGGTTAGAATCCTTGCCACATAGAAACAAACATGTATCTGAGACTTGGTGTTTACTGTGGCTGTAGAGGAGATTATAAGCTTACTGATAATTTCATTATCTAATTGCTACCTCTTTGTTTCCTTTGTGTAAGTAGAAGCATTCAGTTACTAAGCATGTTTCTTCTTCCTGCTATGGAATTTGCTCTGCATAACTTTAATTCATATGTACTCCACATCCATGTCTATACCACCATACCATGGGAATGCAGATGAAAATGAAGGATCAAAGTAGTAAAATTAGAGAGAAAAGAAAATGAATTTAAAGTTGGTGAAGTAAAGAAACACCAAGAAGGACTAAATGGAAAATGAAAAAAAAAAAAAATGCAAATCACATATTAAAACTTAAAACTTCTCTCTCATAATGGACATTTGAGTTTAAGTTTAATCCATATTCATGAGTTTAACCTATACAGATATTTAGGAGTCTCAAAACCCTAATGTACGTAGTACTTACAGTACATGATATGATGATTGATTCTGTATTTGTTGACCGGATACCTAGCTCGTTCAAAACTTCAAACCTGCAAGTCCTCTGTGCACTGTACAGAACTGAACTGGTCCTGTTTTGAAGGAAGTTTGACTGAATAAGTTTGAAGGATTTTCATTTCATCCCCTCGTCTTCATATATCTTCGTTTATCCTCATGGAATACACACCACCCCATCTCTAGACTAGTTTTCATTTCAAATCACACAATTTAATGTTTGGGAAAGCCTTGAGTCTAACAATGTTAATTAAGTTAGGATCACAAGTTAACCGTCCATCATTGCTGTTGTTCTGCTCTTCTGCTCCAAAAGGGAAGGATTCTCTTTGTGGCATGGTATGTACATGGCCAGACGTGTCTTCGACACGATCGCGGTGGTGGCTCAAGGAAGCTAGCAACTGGTCCTGATCTCTGTCTAAAATAGGCGAATAAGATATCATATCATCAGATAGAATGATTAACAGTGTGCTAGGTTATAAAATGCAAAGCAGGTTCGAATCCACAAGAGCAGCCGTTGATACATAAACACGCTCTCTGGTGCTTCTGAGGAGTCGTGCGGTGATCTTAACATGTATGTATAAAAGGGAGATGTATAGGTTTGTTTAGATTTTAACACCTAAACCCTATATACCCCATAATGTAGTATTTAGATTTCAAATGAAAATGAAAAGAAGTTTGTCTCTCGTACTGTATGGTATGACATACATATTGCAAATGTGTCTAATTGTGTGACACGTGAGTTTTTGAAGGGTCAAATGGTTTTTATGTTGTCATTTAGTTGTTTCTTCAATCAATGATAGTCACACATTTTATGAGACATATTATATCATATGATATACTAGGATTTTTCTGAACTCCGTAGCATTTCAAATATAACCAAGGATTGTCTTGCAAATCATGCCTTTCATTTTCCGCACTCTGTATTTGTCAGACTTTTACTCTCACGTTTAGAACTTTGTATTTACATTTTTGTTTGTTTGAACTCTGAAGCATCTCTGGCTTTCTCTATTGTGTTATACCCTTATGTTTCTGTGTGCTTATCTCCATCTACATGCAGTGCCGGTCTTTGGGCTGTGCGACCTGTGTGGTTGCACAAGGCTTCCAATTTTTGGGGGCCTCCAAATTTTAGTATCTACTGGATATGTTATACATATTGCCGTTTATAATCGTCCATCTTGATGGCTCAGTGGGTTCACTATCAAAGCTAAGTGCTTTTTTAAGTTTTTGGTCGTCCTAGGTTCGTACTTTCCCTTATTTTCCTCTCTCTTTCTTTAATTTATTCTAACTTACCTTTCTTTCTTTTTCCTTTTACCATCTTTTATCATTATCATATCATCTCACTTTATTTTTGTACGTTTTCAACATTTAAGTAAGTAAACATTTCCATAGGGTTTTCTTCTTCCTCTTCTTTGTTTTGTTTTGTTGAGAAAGTATAGGGTTTTTTAACTTTTCTCAACATTTAAACTCAACCTAACATTAGTTCATTCTGTTATTAACACTGTTAAGTTGGAGTTAGCCCATGAGCAAAATTGTCTCTATATGTTTTTCCTCCCCAAAACTTTTTCCCTCCACAAGCCTTTCTCTTTAGTATATATATCATTTTTCCCAAAAATTAGAGATATATAGAAATTGTAATACACCATTAGTCATTAATATTAACAGTAGTTGTATTTTGCTTAATATTAATGACCAATAATGTATTATAATTTCTATATGTCCCTAATTTTTGGGAAAAATGATATATTCTAAAGAGAAAGGTTTGTGGAGGGAAAAAGTTTTGGGGAGAAAAAACATGAAGAGACAATTTTGTCCATAGACAAACTCCAACTTAATGGTGTTAATAATGGAATGAACTAATGTTTGGTTGGGTTTAAATGTTAAGGTACCATTATCATAATTTTTAGAACTGAAACGTCAAAATGATGAATAGACTTAACCTGGGGTACCATTTGAAAAATTTCCTCATACTGTAACTAGTCTATCATAAACCGAACTCACAAACCCTCTCACTTACAAATAAAGATTATGCCACTAGATCAAATCGACTAGGATTGTTAAATGATTTTCTTGAAATATTAATTTAATTATTTCTATTTTATATATAAGAAAGATTTTATTATGTAATAAATATAAGGCCTCCAAAAAAATTTCGCACCGGCCCTGTCTACAGGCAGCATGCCGTGTATGCCTGGGTCATGTCCTTTAGTTTCTTTTGCCTGGGTCATGCCCTTTATGTATGCATCACGCCTTTTATTTTGTTTTGCTTGGTTTGGTTTAGTTTAGGCCTTACGTTCAATATAGCAATTCAGCACCGACATATTTGCGCCTATGAAACCAACATGTGACCGGCTTCTAGCTCAGGCCGGCATCCCAAGATACCAAACCACTGGAATGTGGATGAAAATATAACGTCCCTTTATATCACAGTTAAAAATATTAACCATCGAACTAAAAATTTCAGAAATATCAACTTTCAACATTGTTTTCGCAAGACATATATGGTAGACGAGGAAATTATTATTTGTACCCGGAACACCATATGTCTTATGTTCATTTTTAATTTCATTAGTCCAAATGTTTTATCCTTATTTTTGATTGGTGTATTTAAATTTTTTTCCCACCTCATACTGGTCCCCACATGAATTTGAGTTATATGATTGACCATGTACACCACATGGCAGTGTCACGTGGTGTTCCAGGTACATGGTATAATTACTCAAGTAGACGTACGATGGGTTAGCTTCGTTTGGTCACAAGCTCGATCACATAGTGTAAGGTTTCGCATTCATGAGGAAATGACAGGAAGATGAAGAAAAAGGAAGGTGCTAAAATCACAGATGTTATTTGGTATTTCACTTATCATTGACAGGTGAGTTTGGGTTGGATTTTGATACAATACCAAATAGGACACTATCAGAAATTTACATTGAATCAATTTACCTAAGGTAAAAACCAACAGAGAAGTTTCCTAGTGATTTCTCCTGGTCCCAAACGAAACCAGCCTCAGTTTCAGTCCCCCTTTCTCCGAATCTTCTCACTCTTGTCAATCAATCTCGTACTCACAAGACAATAGCAACTGTTTTGGGGAGCCCCATTGTTTTGGTACCCCAATGATTAGTTAGCAAAAGATAAAACAATTTCCATATGGAAAATATCAAAGAAAAGCACTTCTCTTATTTTCTGCCCATTCAAAATTCCTGAAATTTACTCACACAACAAGAGTAAAACTGTAAAAGCACCCATTTTTTATTAAGAAAACTGTAAAAGCACTTTGCTTCTTTAGCCAGAAGCACTTTGCAGTTTGCACAATATCTCTGTCTCAATTATTTTGGGGGAAATAAGAAAATATACATTACACTTGTGGCCCTGTTTGGTTTGCTGCGTCCCAAGTTCTATATATAGCAGTGTTACAGAACCCATACCATTCACCTCCTTTCTCTCAGAACCCTTTACCTCTCTTCTTCTTCTTCTTCTTCTTCTCTTCAACCTCAAAACTCCAAACTTTACGCATTCCAGGTATAAACCCCACCTGGGTTTTCTGGGTTTCTCTCACTATGCTCTTTCATGGCCTTTGTATTTTGATTTTAGGTTGTAATATTTGATGGGTTTGCTTTAATTTGCTCTATAATGGCTCTCTTTTGGTTTCTGTTAGCAAAATGGTATGAGTCATATGCTGGTGTGGTTTTGTAAAGCAGGTTTCTTTGGGGGGTTTTGTGCTCAAATTTCATTCCTTTTTGTTCACTGTGGGATGGATACTTGTTTCCAAGTTTCGTTGTAATTTTATTGTATTAGGTTAAGCAAAGCAACAAAGAATTCTATACCTGTTCTTGTTCATTAGAGTTACTTTACATGTTAATGTACAGAGAATGTGGTGTAAAACTTGCTTCTGCTGATGAAATGGCATTGGTTTTACATTTGGTTTTTGAAGTATACTGGAATTGATACTTGATTCATATTGTTATTCATTTGTATCAGTGTGATGGTGTATGTTAGTAGTAATAACATTCTTTGTGCTTCTTCAGCAAAGTTAGTAAACTGATCTGTAAGTGCCTGTAATTTTTAGTAATAAAGTCCTTACATTGTGCGGTGAATCTATCTTGCAGTATGGGAAGTGCTGGTGAGAGTGGCTATGGTGCATACACCTATGAGGCCCTCGAGAGGGAGCCTTATTGGCCCTCGGAAAAGCTCCGAATTTCAATTACTGGGGCCGGTGGCTTTATCGCCTCCCACATTGCCCGCCGATTGAAGAATGAGGGCCACTACATTATTGCTTCTGACTGGAAGAAGAATGAGCACATGACTGAAGACATGTTCTGCCATGAATTCCATCTTGTGGATCTCAGGGTCATGGATAACTGCTTGAAGGTTACCAAGGATGTTGATCATGTGTTCAACCTTGCTGCTGATATGGGCGGCATGGGATTCATTCAGTCCAATCACTCTGTCATTATGTACAACAATACCATGATTAGCTTTAACATGCTGGAAGCTGCTAGGATCACTGGAGTGAAAAGGTTTGTGGTCTTTAACATGGTACATTCTGTCCTTGAGCTAGAATGTTCAGCACATTTTACCTGAAGAATATGGATTCCTAACAATTCAGTTAAAAAAATGGGACCTTACCTCTAACTTTGGAGATATACTTGACAGTTTTCCATATCTGTTATCTGGTTTCTGCAGGTTTTTCTATGCTTCCAGTGCTTGTATTTATCCTGAGTTCAAGCAGCTGGAAACTAATGTGAGCTTGAAGGAGGCGGATGCCTGGCCGGCAGAGGTAATGTACTCTGTGGTTATGGCTTTTGGAATCTAGTTCTCAACGCATTTAATTTGATTGTTCTTTCTACCTTTCTTTATAGCCTCAAGATGCTTATGGCTTAGAGAAACTTGCAACTGAGGAGTTGTGCAAGCACTACACCAAAGACTTTGGAATTGAATGTCGTATTGGAAGGTTCCACAATATTTATGGTCCTTTCGGAACCTGGAAAGGTCAGTGCTTAGCTGTGGTAATTGTTAATATATATATATGCATGGTTTTATTGCTTTGTAGCCTAATTTGTTTCTTGATGGTATATCTGTTGTATAGGGGGCAGGGAAAAGGCTCCTGCTGCTTTCTGCAGAAAGGCTCTCACTTCCACTGATAAGTTTGAGATGTGGGGAGATGGACTTCAGACCCGATCCTTCACCTTTATTGATGAATGTGTTGAAGGTGTACTCCGGTAAGCACCTTTTTCTTAGAAAGTAGGAAAATCTTTTTCATTAAAGTTCTTGACTCTGAAACTAAGTAAGATTAGTATGTGCTGCTTCGACAAGGCATAAAAAGTTTTCCTGATAAGTTAGTTATGGTAAAAGCATAAAATTCAGCTAGAAGTTGAACCATTTTAAAGGGTAACTTGGATGTGAATTCTTTGCATGTATACTTTTGCGGTAAGGTGTTGGTCACTAAGACATTTCCTCTTGAATGGAGATGATAGATATGAAGGCAAACCAATGTATTACTTAGAAAAGCACTTGTATTTTGGGAAAGAATGAAAACTTTGATTCATCTCATGGTACTTGCAGTGTAATTTAGTGGATTACTGTGACCAGCTATAGCAATTCAACTTATTTGCAGGCCAACTTCAAATGTGTTAAATTTAACTTGCAAAACGCTACAAGTGTGTAATGTGGAATTAGGCATATTTCGCATGTTGAAATTCTATCTTTGTTTTGGAATTTTTTCATTCACTGTCATAAAATTTTCCATTCTGTGATCTAGGTTGACAAAGTCCGACTTCCGTGAGCCAGTGAATATTGGAAGTGACGAGATGGTCAGCATGAATGAGATGGCTGAGATTGTTCTTAGCTTTGAGAACAAAAAGCTGCCTATTCAACACATTCCTGGGCCAGAAGGTGTCCGTGGTCGCAACTCTGACAACACACTGATCAAAGAGAAACTCGGCTGGGCTCCTACCATGAGGCTGAAGGTAAAAATAGAATCAGATCATATCAAAGAGTACCCATTTGCAGCTTCTTAACACCAAGTTCATCATTTTTGAAGTTACACATTAAATTGTGCTGACTTTGCTCCCTATTTCATTTTTATAGGATGGACTGAGGTTTACATACTTCTGGATCAAGGAACAGATTGAGAAAGAGAAAGCACAAGGTACTGACCTGTCAGTTTATGGGTCATCTAAGGTGGTGGGAACTCAAGCCCCAGTTCAACTTGGCTCACTTCGTGCTGCTGATGGCAAAGAGTGATGTGTTTGAAGGCTTCTAGGTACACTTGGGAAAAGCCAGTATTTAGTATATCCGGTTACGATATTGTGGCGCATAGTCAAGTATCTATGTGATGATGCACGGACAATAAGCTAGTTATTTTGCTTCTATCCTCCCATTGTATATCTAGCCTTCCAGGAGCTATTTGCTGCTTAGATTGCCTTCAAATTCTTCTTTCTGCAACTGAACAATAGTTCAGTTATGAGTTGTATCTGTTACTTATTTCTATGAGTTGCATCAGTTATTTCCATTATACGATAATTACTCCTTTTTTTCGCTTTTACTTTTGGTCCTTGTAACGTGACAAATAATAATATAAGGACTAATTTCCTTCTTCTTTCAATTTCATCAAAAACACCTCTCAACTCCTAATTTTCATCAGCCGTGTCCAAACTTCCGTTTTACATCTAATTTCTCATTCAATTGATAACGTGGTATCAAGAAGAAAGTCAAATTTTGAAATAAATAACATTTCTGACCATTTTTTCCCTATATCGATATACATCTCTGTACCTATCATAACCTCTTAACCTTAGTGATTTTGGTGGGATTGAATGTAATTTGTCTATTTTGCCCTTTTTTGTGGGCTTAGTGATTTCAAATTTGGTTTTATTCTTAATGTAAGTCATTACATGACGGGAGAATTGGATGAAAAACATATATTTGGACACGGCATTTGAAAATTGAAAGTTGATGTGTGTTTTTGATAAAATTGAAAGAAAAATGACTAACATGATGATCTACCTAAAGTTGATGGAGGTAAACTAAAATTAGTCCATAATATAATGTCATCAGCTCATCTGGTTGACATTCATATTCTCCTCCCCAAACATCAATCTTCCCAACTATAATTTCTGGCTGCTGTTCCTTTCATTGGAAAGGATATTCATCAATAATATTCCAAGATCCTTAATTTTGAGATTTGATTTGGTTTTCTTGTCTAGTTTCATCTAACAAGCTGTTAAAACTTGTAATTTTTTTGGTGGTTGCAAACATTACCCGTGATACCATAGCTCTTGCGATAACATTTAACCTTTGAGCTCTGGTTCATTATGAGCTAGATTCTTTGTTTTGATCTTGTATGCTAGGAAATGCTAGACTTTTTTTTGTGCCGAATAATGTTAGATGAATTATATTTTTGCTTCTCATCTAAAATCCATCTTATATGACAAGTCATGTAACATAACCCGACATTTAATGAAAATTTATGATAAAGTAATCTCTAATCGGGATATCATTACTCGAAAAGTACTTATCATCACAATTGATAGGGTAAATGTTATTTTGCTTTCCATATGCAACTTTGAAGGTATGCATTCCAAATGCAACTTGTAGATTGTGAAAGATGATAGCAACAACCTGATTAACGTGGAGATCCAAAAATTGAGTGGCCAAAAATTGCAGATGTGACGAGGCCAAGTTATTAGGGTTTATAATCACCAAGGAAACAAGGGGATCCCATCTTATTAACGTGGAGATCCAAAAAGTACATGTTTTTTCCTTCATACCTATCTCCCATGGAAAATGACCTCTAGCAATTGGCTCATTCGACTCGTCATAATCCACCAAGGATTTGCAGGACATATCAAAATCACCTATTGCCAAATTGATGCGGAGTGGTGCTTCTTTCTGTAGCACTTTTCGGAAAAGCCAATGTCGGTCACATGATGGTATACACGCTAAATAGAAAAGCACTTGTGAAGGAATTACTAGTACCGCAATCATTGTACCAATGCCAAACAGTGCAAAAATAAGTAGCAGATTGTAGTGAAACCAAGAAGCAAATCTGTATCCCCTTCAAAAAAAGAAGCAATCTGTATCAGAAAAGCTTCTTGTTTTGTATATTTCTCCACTCGAAATGACTCTTAAGTACTGAATATCATACCAAGTTAAAACCAATGTTATCAAGGCGTGAAATAATTCAAAGACATATTACATACAACACAGGTTTTACATTGTAACTTCTGTATATGGCTGTTATGGATAAGGGAAACATGTGAAAAATATTACGAAAGGGCTGCACAAACAAGAATCTCTGCCATTGAGACTTCGATATACAGGATGGTGTAAACTTGTCTCTTTCTCTCAGTGCTCGGTATCATGAAACACAGGATTAGCTTCTAGCTGCTCAGCCAGTTTCTCAAGGATCTTCTTCACAAGATTTCCGAAATTATCTTCGCCTTCTTTCAGAGTACTCTTGTCTTGCTCAAGCTCAGTAAACACTAGATCATATAAAATAGCCGCTGGCTCATTTCCTTCAGATGGTGGCAACCCCAACTCTAGCTCATTTTTCTCAAGATAACTCCTGATTACTTCTGCACTCCCCAAGCCATCCTTTTTCCCTTGCAATATCTTCTCTATGACACTGTTGATTTGTTTCTCATCCGCCAACAGCTGCATAGTTTTCAAAAGTTTATCAGATTTTGTCGATTATAATGCACATAACATAAATGGCCAGTGACTAACAGACTTGAACTTCCGAAACACATGAACACTCTCAACAAAAAAAGAAAAAGAAAAAGAGCAGGCTTCCATTAAAAAGAATATTTAGGACTTTTCAAGTAGTTGCATCCCCAAACTTTAACAGTCAAGATAACCAAGTCTTTATCACTAAAAAAAACAGCATTCTAGCATACTACATCATCTACAAACTGAAATTTCTAGAAATATCTAGATACTTCAAATAATTTTCAAATCCTGGGAACTCTCCCCAGTCTCCCCAAGTTCTTAAGATGACACTCTCCTGAGTTCTTAAGATGACAGTATAGCGTAATTTTTTCTAGTTTATATACATTCAATTTTTTTTCTTCTATCAAAGCTCCAACATGGTCTTTCTTTTCTGAACAGCACTAGAAGGCATAGCCTTTCTTTTTTAACATAACTAGAAGATATGTATTTCAGACTAAATTTGCTACCAGGATCAATGCCAAAGGTTTGGATGACAAAACTAGCAAGTAGCAATGCAAGCAACTTAGGTGACGTTTTATGCCAAAAAAAGTCAAGAGTACCCTTTTCCGATATAACAAGTAGAGAGATACACGAAAATTTGTTTAGAAAGAGAGAAAGAAATGATACAAGAGAAGAGGAAAAAGGAACTACCTTTCTCAGCTTAGAACCATTCACAATCTTGATGTTCTGGATAAGAACAACATTCTTTTTTGCCAGGGATTCTGCTAGTTCTTGTAAGATAGGCTGGAGTAATTCAGCAAATTGAGCTTGGCCAAGTTCTTCTTCCCCATAAGCTCCATGTTTTGTCAAGATATCACTTAGTGGAGGAAATTCTGCAAAATTACACCTTGTAAATGATCAACTCTAAACTATAATATTAGTTTGAATAATAGATGAGTATTCATTTGACTGACTTATTCGCATTGAATAAAGGGACGGATGATGGTAAAACAGAAAAGTCAGATAAGCGGACAGTTGATCAGTTGTCGAGAGCAGATTAGTGAGTTCATTGACAGAGCTGAAATTTGTAACTGAAAATCTTGCAGCCATACATCCATATTGATTACACACACACACATATTGGGAACACAATCATTATTTCCAGATTTATACATAATGGAGAACACCAAGTTTGACCCCAAAATTCCAAGAGTGAATTGTCATATAACAATTCAGAATTGACAAGCAATCATGCTACAATGTACAACTTGGAAGTTACCAATTTCAACTACAAATGATAACCACAGCACGAAACAAGGTCAAAGAAATATTACAGAAGGGCTTCATAGTTTAGAAAAGGAAAGTGCTCTCCGTTCTGATATATATTCGTTCACTCAAATAATCACAGTCCATGAACTGTAGATACCGATCCCCATAATATAAAGCATGTGATCGAAAGAGCGAGCATAGGTACATTGATATTATGTGCCAAGACCCTTCATTTACACAAGTGATGTCGAAGTCACTCAACAAGTTCATATCTTAGTACTGCAACAGACAAAAGTCAACTAATTACAAGTGAATCTTGTCAAAATTCTTGGTTTGTTCCTGGGTAATGTGGAAACTCTATAGGTAGATAGATAGATAGATGGATGGATATAGTTGTGAAGCTGCTATGCTTATCGATGTCAATTCTTGTTTTACTCTATCAGTCTGACTAAATGGTGGAGATACTGACTGGAGGCATCACACTTGAATGATGTGTGCTGGCTGCACATCTTGTCTCAGCATATGCAGACTAATCTAATGGGTCAAGAACCTTCTTTTAAGCCTATAAGTACTGGACTAAAGAGGAAGCTTCATGATGAGAAGGCACCAATTATGTTTGACAGCTTAACGTTCCCTGCAGCATGGAAAGTACCCATGCCTCAAGGATGCTATTTAGTGGTCAGGCACAAACATTTACCCTAACCTTGTGTGTGCACCTGAAAACATGTCCATCTGTTCACAGATTCTAAAACATTTTCGATCACAATGCATGTCTGGTTTTCTAACATTTTCCGAACAGAGGTTGCATGTCTACTTCTCAGAGATGAGTGCAACCATCACTATTTTTATAGCAAGACATTGTTACATGGAAGCCATTTTACCTCTAGTCTTGACATGTGGTTTAAGATCTAGATTTTTGACTCAAAGACATTGTGGGCATAACTTTGATGGATTTTAATTTTTCTCTTAAATTTCAAGGCTGTTAATAAAGCAAAACATGCATTATGAGTGATAGTTCACATCCTTAATCAACCATCACTTAAATCATGAACACTGAGCTTAAAAAAATTTGCATCCTCAGTACCCTGATGCAACAATTTAAGCCAAACTAAGGCTCCATACTACTAAAGTTCAAAAATTGAAATGAGACACACCTAGCACTAAGATTGCAAGACTGAATTATATGAAGGTGAGCACTACAAAAACTATACCAAACAATGAGGATAATAGAAAGTATTAACCATGGTGTTCTATACAACCGACTAATGTGTTTCCTTACAGATGCGACTCAATAGGATCAACAGTCTCTTCCACATTGATCCTTATGAATTCCTAATGTAGATAGAACACTACCTCTTTTTACATTTCCACGAGCTAAACACTTAAATTATACAAGAAATTCTTAGGCAGCCCAAACACAAGATAATTTCAATCAGTGTCTGTAAAATCCACTATATACAGGCATAAAAATAAACAATCGTAGAATTAGAGCCAGAGAAGTGAATCAAAAAATAACCTGAAACAGGAGGGACACCCATCTCAACTCCCATGTGAAGCAGCGCGCTCTGGATCACACTCTTGTTGAGTTTTCCTACATCTTCTGCATCAAGATCAGTGAACAGATTCTCTGCCAGCATTGCAAAGTCATCCTCATCCTCCAAAAACAGCCGAATCGTGTTCCCATCCAAGATAGATATAACAATCGGATCATCTGAGTCACAACCACCAAACTTTCAGCATACAAATTTCAACTTCATCATACACCAACCAATCATTTCACTACAATATCTCGAAAACATATTCTATATATACACAATTTTACTCCTATTAGTAATCCGCGATTAGGCTAAGTGATCTTCTAAGCTAATCAAAATGCTCGGTTTTCGACTAAACCATATAATGCAGGTCAAATGTTGTTGTGTAACTCAGAGGTTAAGTTAATACCTTTCAACTCATCGGCGATCGCGGCGATGTAGTCTCCGGCGAGCTTCAGAGCCTGGTGGCGATCGAGCTCGGCTTGACGGAAAACGTCGTCGTCTTGGACATTGAGGCGTTTCAGAGCAGAGGACTTGAGTCCCTGAGGCAAGGTGAGGCCGAAGAGAGACGAAGAGGCCTTGGAGTCGGCGAGGTCGAGGACGTGAGCTCCGGTCAGGGTGACGTCGGAGTCGGGGAGAGAGAGGTCGACGGCTCTCAGGTGACTGCCGTCAAGGACCGTTAAAGCTCCGTCGGACATTTTGAGAGAGAGAGAGAGAGAGAGAGAGAGAGAGAGAGAAAGAAAGACTTTGAATCGAACTGGTCTGGTAGATCAGTGTTGTTGCTTTTGGTCACCTTTGATATCCCAAAAGAGAAAATGTCCATTTAGTCCAAAATATGAATTCAAAAACCCAGTTCAATAAAAAATTTATTTACATGCCCATCCTAATAAATCTTAACAAAAAGACAAATTTACCCCAACCTAATCAATAAGCTACGTTCTCTTTATAACCACCATTCATTCCCCCCGTCTCTTGAAGCAGAGGAGTTGACGCCTCTCAAGGCTCTCCCAGGTGCACCTCTCACCGGAACTGCCGCCGACGAGATTAGGATGCACCTCACTATCCAGGAGAGAGCTCCCCTGCCGCTGCCGCACTTGAATTTTGTCCAGAACAAAAGGGGTGACAACGTCGAGGAAGCGTTTGACAAATTTCGCAACCACAACGCCATTGACGACGTCCAACAACCTCACTATCGGTTTGATCAGGCGGCCTCCGAGTTCTCCTGCATGGCGGCGATGACTGGGCGTCGAGAAGAACGGCGTGGCTGAGAAAGATTGGAACCAGATTCGTGACCCGATCGAGTTCCTTCCTAAGCCGATTTGGTCTCCGATCATGCCGATTCAGCCTCAGCCCGCCGATTCAATATTTGATCACACCGATTTTAGCCACAGCCAGTTGGTGAGATCTGTATGCATCCCAATCTCCTCCGTGTTTGAGTAACAGCAGCGGCTTCGCAGGGAAAGCTTCGTCGTCATGGAGCCTTGGTTTGTGATTCGTTTGTTTTGATTCCAAATTGAGGAACATCCTCTTGCTTTGATCTCTGTGCTTAGAAATTTGAAAGCAACAACTCTCTTTGTAAGTCGTTGGCGATGTAGGTTGTGTTGATGAGGACGAAGGACAAATCTGAGGCGATAAAACCTTCGTCGACGACCGTCGCCGGAGTGAGGAGTCGTTGGTGATGCAGAAGAAGCTACAAAGGCTTAGCAGGATTATCCATTTTTTTATGATTGATCAGATTTTTTGCATCATAGATACTTGGTACAAATTTCTATCTGGTTTTGTTTTTTTGTTTTCCTCTGTTAACTTTGGACTATGTTACTGCTATTAAAGATACACTTACATCCACTTAAACTTCATTTGTTAGTGATATATGAGCACAACAAGAATCAATATCACCATGTTTTGATGTTCATCGATCTCTTTTTAATTTTTTATTAGGGCCAGTAATCTCTTTTGAGTTGTTCTATTGGGGTCAGTAACCTGATTATTGGGGATCAGTAATTGATTACAGGGGGTCGGTAACTGATTATTAATGATTACTGGGGGTCAGTAAATCGATTACTAGAGATCAGTAACAAATTATTGGGGCCGGTAATTGATTACTAGAGGTTAGTAACTGATTATTGAGGGTCAGTAACTAAGTTATTGAGGTTAGTACCTGATTATTGGGGGTCAGTAACTAATTATTGGGGGTCAGTAAGCAAGTTATTGGGGGTCAGTAAGCAAGTTATTGGGGTCAGTACTTGATTATTGGGGGTCAATAACTGATTATTGGGGGTCAATAATCAAGTTATTGGGGTCAGTATCCAATTATTGGGGGTCAGTAACTGATTATTGGGGGTCAGTAACCGAGTCACCGGTGACCGGAGTTTGGCGGCCGGTGACTGGAGTCCGGTGAGATTCTGGCCAAGTATTTTCTCTTCCATTTTCTCTTTCTATGCATGTTTAAGGAGTGAGGGCAAAATAGTCTTAAAATAATATAGTTTATTAAGACTTTAGTAAGATTTGTGCATTTGGGCACAAAAAATGTTACCTTATATTGGAATAGGCTAATGAAAAAGATTGTCATTGGAATGAGGAATGTGGGGTTTAAATTAGTACTAAATGAACATTTTCCAAAATGTCAGTATCCAAATTGGGGTCAGTATCCAAATTGTCATAAGACTTAAGAGCGGGTTTGGTTTGGGACCTTGGGTTTTATGGTAATTACAAAAATGACAGAAACTTGACTCTTTCTCGTGTCAATTGTCAAACTTGAGGCGCCGGCGCCTCAAGGTTTGACATTGTTCTGTTATAGAACTTGACATTCTCTAATAAGATTTAGATATGTCATGTTTAGTGTTACATGATAATACAACGCGTTATTCTTGTTTTTATGGGTCATTTGTAGTTCTAAAACTCTATTGTGTGATACTAATTCTTTTGTCTGATAAGTCATTATACGTGTCTTTATTTGAAATTAGAGAGAGAAAAAAGAAATGAACTTGAATTATCGGCATGCTTTGGGAATCAATATTGAATTCTTTTGGTCGAATGTGATCAATTAGTGATTTTGGTTGCAGTGGAGCTTGAAATTTACATGCACTTTGATTCTCAATGTAAATATCCGAATGTGGTTAGTGATTTTTGTGTAGTCGAACTTCAAATATGACCTTTAGTACTCCAAAATATTAACAAAGATGTAAACCGCGGTTTGAAATGATAATGACTCAAATGGTTAACCAAGACCTTTTTTTTTTTTTTTAAAAACTTTTTATTAATAACGCACACACCCTACATATGTCAGTGAGGTTTGAACCCATGACCTCAAAGTTGTTAGTTAAACACTTTAACCAACCAAGTCACGGCTCACCGACAAAACCAAGACCTATTTCAATTTTGTATGACCCAAAATGTTAGCCACCACCATAAGAAGCACTTAAAATGGGCATTTTTGAAGTTCACATTATAATTGTGTAGGTAGCATATATATATATGGGCATTCATGTTTGACTATTATACGATATTGAAGGAGAAAATATCTATGGAACTGTTTACACCAAGAATTAATATTTTACTCGACAGTAATTGTCTGTATAAGTATTAGTTAAATTTATGGTCCACGTCACACCGGCGAGCCCAAAATAATTGAGTTTATAAGTGATGACCCGCCAACAGAAGCATGCGAGCTAGTCGGTAAAGTTCGCGTGAGTCTAGGAGTTTGCATGTGAAGAAACTAGCATGCGAGTTGTGTAGAAGCCTTTGCACACAAGGACTGAAATGATTAGGCGAGCTGAGGAGTTCGCACGTATCAAAACAGTGACATGAGTTGCATGCGAGTTGAACGCATGAGAAGATGTGCGACACAAGGAAGCATGTATAATTAAGGAGTCTTCTCCTTGAGTTGTATATGACTTCGCGTAGGAGACTTTACTAAGAAATCAAGAGGAAGAGTCCGCATACAAAAAGGGGACTAAATGAGAGCAATTATTCCACATGATACTCCACATGATTCTAATTGCATAAGAGAGCAATTATCTCTAATTACATGAGAGACGACTCGCATGTGGAAGTGTTTGCATATGTTAAGGTTTTTATTCCTTAATCGTATGTATACAAGTGCATATGCATCCGGTAGTGCGAACTCCACAAAGTTCTTAAGTCTTCATGAGGCATTTGAACTCTATCTCGCTACCTAGCTAGCAGAAGTATATCAAGAGACAACTAAGCCTAACTGCCTACAACATTTATCGATGAAGACTCCTACAAGTCTTTGACATAATTTGGGCCAATACCTATGACCCTAAATAACTCTATATAAAAGAGTTCGAGAATACTCTCTACACACACAACAACTCAACAAAAAATACAATACAACTATCGACCTAGTCGAACCTAGACGTTAAAGCATCACGCCTTAGCCCTTTTCTTTTATAGGCTCCCTGGAACTTTGCTTTCATTTCCCTGTATGCTCCCGGAGCTTTGTCTTTTCCCCCTTTCTTCTCAGTTGAAGTTTTAGATCTCACGTTGAGTATTGATATTGTGACGCTCATGTGGACTACTGTAAGTCCTTGCCCAATACGCAAGGCGTATATGAAGAACATTGTGGTGGAGTTGGTGCTCTCTCCATCCTCAGTCGCTTGATTAGAAGCAGAAGGCTAAGTGCACCCCGCTACTACAACCACTACTTTCCGTGTCCACGCGATGGTACGCCTGTAATGACTAAAAGAGACTTTGCATACCTAGACTTACATGTGTGGCCAAAACAGGAACAATAACATATGATTCTTCTTGGGGATCTCTTGCACGCAGAATGTGGTGTGGAGCCTATGGAGATGATATGTATGTATAGTTAAATAAGCTCACACCATTCGATCATCTTCTCGATCTCTATTTAATTCCATTTTTCAGTTTGAATTCAAAAACGTAGGAACTCATAGTTTGAAACTATGCAATCTGCTTGAATATGTGCTATATAGAATCTTGACCAAGCTAGCATGCCCTCTGCGTCAATAATTGAAAATTTGTAACAAAACCCGTGCTCAAGCTCAAGGCTCATCAGCCTTATAAACAGAAGAATCACTTGATCGACTCACCAAAACCAAATCGATCTGATAGAGTCCAAAATGCAATATTTCGATAATAATCTGGCCAGTTGCTTTTTATCAATCATATGTGATAATACTATTCACATACCCTATTTTCCTATTGAAGCACTCTGTTTATAATGAAAAACCAATCATGAATCAAATTAAAATGTAGTTTGTTATTCACACTTTATTTGCTTCATGATTGATTCTCATCATAGATGAATTGTGATTAAGAGAATACCATATTTTCACGCAGCGTTAGGATATAGTTTTGAAAAAGCTATATAGCGTTTGTATATTATTATTCGTACATACGATCAAGAAGAAGTACAAAAGATACGATTCGAGCTAGCTTGGTATGAAAGAGTAAGAAGGTTTGAAGACGAAAGAGTCTAAATTTCCCCATCAATGACTTTAATATACTCACAATATTTTCAAACGTACGCATTGCTTACATACATGCAGAGAAACAAGAAAACAATCGATGATTCAAATAAAGATCAACAATCGTGATTCGTGAGTCATGGTCATCAAGGTGGAATTCCAGAAGATTGACGACTATGGTGCACGAGCAAATTTTCCCAGTTCTGATTCCCATGTACATAGGCGGAGATGCATATAGACCAACGGGTGCCATAATATCCCTCAAAACTTTGGTTTTACATGTATTTGGTCTTTGAAATCTAGTTGAATTTGAGAAATTTGTTAACGATGACACCCCTCATTGTGCCACATACTACATGACTTTGTCAAATCAAATAATCAAGAAAAGATTAACTTAATAATGACCTCATTAGCCAAGACCAAATTAAAACAACTTAAACTTGTTTCCAAAATAAAATATATATGTGCGTCACTTTCTGAATTTCTGGCCGGTGTGATATAGTGTGAATGAACAGCTTAGTTTAATTAGCACTTTTCTCACTTAAGTCCCTATTTAAGTAGCTGCGAGTGAACGACATTAGGCTGCAGATGATCAGGAGCTGGGATTAATCAGAAGATAATAGTCCTGGCAATACTACGTACCTCTCGATCGATCAATCTCTATCGACAGATCGATCTCGGTGAGAACAAAGGCAGCTAGAGAAAGTTGGCCTGAAAGTAAGAGTATGAAACAAGGTGCCAATATGGGAGAGGTTCTCAGTGAAGAACAGGTTGCTGAGTTTCAGGAAGCCTTCTGTCTCTTTGACAAGGATGGAGATGGTAAGGGTCCAAATCCTAGTTTGAGTTTATAACTGAGTTATATATATCCAAACTGAGCTCAGCTCACATATATATATATATATATATATATATATATATATAGTATAGTATGATCATCTTCTTGCATGTTCGACTGCATAAAGCTAGCTGGTCGATCTTTAGGATTTTAGCCAACATGATTCACCCAACTTGAATTAGTCGAGCAAAGGGTGGATCATCTGATTCAAGGTGTTTTTTTTTTCTCCTTACCGAGTTTAATTTGTTTAAATCATGGTTAGGATGCATTACAATCGAAGAACTCGCCACCGCGATCAAATCGGTGGATCAAAATCCGACGGCAGAAGAACTGCAAAGCATGATAAACGAAGTTGATATTGACGGCAACGGAACCATAGAATTTGGGGAGTTTCTCAATGTCATGGTGAGGAAAATGAAGGTAATAATTATAATTTCCATATTTGAATATAGAATTAGTCAATTTTAGTACATTAATATATCTTGCTTGTTTGCCAAGAACACCTAAAATGTGTTTCAAAGCCAAGTTGAATTAGATGATCTTGTGTTGATATTTTGTTTTTTTGAAAGCTGTGTTTATATATATTTTGTTCATACGTGCATATATAGGAAAATGACGCAGACGAGGAATTGAAAGAAGCATTTAAAGTGTTCGATAAGGATCAAGATGGCTACATTTCACCTAATGAGGTTCGCAAATTCTTCTTCATTCATAACCATTTTTGAAAGTACAATTTAGAATACCAAACATGTTTTTTCGATGAGGAAATATCAAACATGTTACGTATGTTGGAGATGAGAGATTCCACATTAAAAAAGTGATAAAGAAAATATAACTCATAAGTGAGCGCGTCATTCCTAATTATACTGAGACATTTTGTGATTAAAACTAAAAACCTTAAAGTAGTTAAGTTGAGACAATATCAATATACGGATGATCTACGAGCCATGCTTGTCGCTATATAGGCAATCCCATCACTCAATCACTAATAGACCATGATTGGTATCATTCACTTGTCTTGGGCTAATGGAAATGGGCATTGTGGTTGCTATTGGGCCTACTCAAATGAGATCTATTCTATTTTATTTCTTTTCATTATCTCCTAATTAATTTCCTTCAAATATTTCATTTCATGGTTCATGTGGGTTGCAGTTGAGGAATGTGATGATTAACCTGGGGGAGAAATTGACGGATGAAGAGGCAGAGCAAATGATCAGAGAAGCTGATTTGGATGGTGATGGCTTAGTCAATTATGAAGAATTTGTGACAATGATGTTGTTAGCTTTCTGATGATCTATCTAGCTAGACAAACTATATATTTAACTTCATGTGATATTCATCAAATTATATACATCATACAGGAAAATTATATATTTCATGTGATGTTATTAGATGTCGTTCGTTCTAGCTTGTTGAGACAAATTGAATACCATACAAGGGTTGTGCTTTGTGATCCGAACCAAATCAAGACAAATGAGAACCCTCGAGGGTTCCATTGTGAGAAGTAAATGGGTGACGTGGGTCGCACTTATTGTATCCATCAGAGCTGACGTATATGTACTCATGGTGTAGCCAAACAGGGCTTTCAAACAAAAACCAAATTCGACAACACAATTTTCCAACAACCGAACTAAATACCTGTTCACATCAATCACAAGTTCACAACTGGTTTCGTGCTGCAGTGCTGCAGCTTCTAACATCACTTACGCAAACGAGGGAGAAAGAGAGAGGGAGCTGGAGGCCATGTTCAATAATGCTATTGAACAAGTTAGGTCAGCTCCCTTATCTCTACAACGCAAAGATGGATCAGTTTGATGCATCAATTACATTGAATTCAAAAGCTGGCCGGTACGATTATCTAATTTCTGTGTCTTTATGGCAGATATATATCAATACTTGTAGCGCTGCCTAGCTATTGCTGTTGATATTGAATGGAACTGTGATAAGCAGATGAATGTTTATGGCTTCATTGTCTCTGATGTTTCCAGCTCTAGACCTGCCCGGCCGAAATGATAATACCAAGAAACATGATGGCATAACTCATTAGATCAGAGAGAGGTTGAATTGAATTGCCGGCTCGCAGCTACCAGCAATATTTTTAATTCCCTCTGTGGTAAATTATAATTAATATGATAATATCTCAAGAATTTGTCCAAGCCTTTTGTTTATGGGATCATAGCTACTTGATTTCCAGACCTTTCGTTTCAGTTAATATAACAGAAATTGCCAACACTATTAGGCTTTCAACAGAGATCTAGAACTGTTCTCATACTTGGTGAAACCTAAGTGATATGACTTGTATTGTATCTATTGGCAGTATATATAAGCCTATTCTTATTGCTATATGGTAATATATAAGCATACATATTAGCTAGAGAGAGAGAGATCGAGAGAGAGAGAGAGAGGTGCTAACCAGTTCAGTTCAGTTCAGAAATTGACATGACTCTATTTTTTGGTGTAAAACAACAAGACTATTCTACTAAAAAATTCTGAAAAATAAAAATTATTTGGAGAAGAAATAAAAATCCGGATCTGCATCATATGTATCAACATCACTTTTACTTATTCGAATGAAACCACACATTCAATTATTTTGTGCATATCTTCATGATAAACCCTTTTGCTCTCTCGTCCTCTATTCATAGGACAGCAACATATACGGGAGACGATTTAATCAATTTCATAAACAAAGAAAACATTATGAAAGCACCATGACACACAAATACAAAGAAAATTGAGCATATCGATCTGTGTATGCAAACATGAATATAAATATGGAAAATTTACTTTGTAATTCCCAATGAACGAGGATGGAAAAGCACAAAACAGAAGAAAAATTATGTCACTCAAAGTCTCAAACCCTTAACAATATCTCTCCCTTGTTTTATAAGATTCTAGCTCCACAAGAAAAGTTGAAAAGATTATCACTAGCATGCAAAACTACTACTTTTTGTCAGAAACATCAAATCTGTTAAACAAGAAAGGGGGGAGATCGACTATGAGATACCCAGATGATGAAAATGAACAGAAATTTGTAATACAGTCATACAGACCTGTAATTCAAGCAGAACAGACCTTTTCTAGGGTTTCCTTAGGAAACCCTAAACGGGATCTTGAAGAGAAGTCAAAAGATTGCAGATTTATGACGAAATTAGGGTGTCGAGGTCGACGACAATGGTTTCTGGTGCTTCCATCAAACAGGTGAAGCTACCACATGATCTAGTCTTTCTTGTATAAGAAGAGTGTAGATCATGCTGGCAGCTTCAACTATTGGAGGTGCACCATAACAACACACACACACCTGAGTTAATTAGCTACTCAATATCTGTTTCTCTTCTCCTTCCCCATCTAAGCCCTTGTTGAGGTTTCAGAGTTGAGAGCTAGATAAGAACATATGAGAGGATATAAATAGAGGGGAGAGAGAGTACTATATGTTTAGAGGTCTTTTGTTTCCTGCTTCTTCCACGCAAAAGGGTTTGCATCTTCCAGCTCACATGTTTTGTCTTTTGTGAATTATGTTTTTCTGATGTTTTAGATAGAAATAGGTTCTGCCATTCTGCCTCAAAGAGACTTAATTAATTGAAGCCATTCCATTTATATTGGGGTATATATTTCTTATTCAAAATATAGGCTAGCTCATTGATGTCGAATTAATTTCGTGAACCCCGATTTATTATACCACAAACATCGGGTGTATCACCGTAAAGGAAATTGATTGTCATCAACAATAGTGTAACAAGTCACTTCGATTAAGTCAGCAAGACTCACTTAGTGAGTATTCGCACCAAAATTGACGAGGGTATCTCAACAAAGTCAGACTAATAATTAGTTAGACGTGCTTGAAACTGAAAACTCCGTCAGATGTGCTTGAAACTGAAAACCCCTTGAACCTGTTGGTCCATATGTTTATCATGTTCGGTGTTCTCAAAGTTAAAACGACTTGTATAAATAGTTGATTTGGTTATTTTCTTACAATCACATATATCATGTTCTAAAATCTAAGTAACTAAAACCAATTTCAATTAATGTATTATCAAGCATCCTATTTATAGACTACAATTTGGTTTTCTCAAACGAACTTAATATATGATTATGAGGGGAGTCTTTTTAGTAATGACTCTTAAGTTGAGGACTAGTTGAAGACTTTTTGGTTTATGGTTTAAAATACCCAATTTTCGATAACATTTTAACATCTCATCCGTTCAGTTTTTAGGTTTATATAAATAGATCATTTCTACAAATTTTCAGCCAAATTGGTGTTCGTTAAAATAACAAACTAGATCAAATTAATGGACGAACCAAATCTGTCAAATATGAACCATTCAAGTTTATAATTGATAAATTACACTTATGAATGCGTTAACAATTTTCAATATAACTGAAAATTTGGAGAAATGATATACTCATAAATACCTATAAACTGAACGCTCAAGATATGGATATAAGATTGAAAAGTGGGATAAGCCGAAAATTTTTCACCAAAGCCTCAACTTAAGGGTCCTCACTAAAAGGGTTTCCTGATTATGAGTATACTAATATTTAGCATAAAAGAATGAAATCTTTTGCTATCAGATTGTGACTAGAGCTTCATCTTAGTGAGTGTGTGCTAGAGTGTGAGAAGGCAAAAATGAAACTTGTGACTTCATCTGTCATTCTAAGTCGACATCGATCCAACTAGATTTCGGTATTGATATATTGAATCGTAAGATAGAGTTCGTGTTGGTAAACAGCCAAACATCTAAGCTAGCTAGCTAGCAGCTTATTAGTGGAATGTTAAAGGCCTGGTATTCATTTGACCAGATGCGAATGTTTTATAATAGAGAGATTAGATCGAGATTACAAACTGTTTCGATCATAATAAGAAAATGGAGGAAGCACAGAGCTAGGGGATGAATAGTAAAACAAGGGAAAAGATGAAAGCTGCTGCATGTGGCCGGCCCCAAATTATGATACTCGTATTATCACTCCCACGCCACCACATGCAGCCATTTTTCTATACTTCTGGTGAGCTCTTTCCTAGCTTTTAGTCGGATGCATGACCTAGCTATTTCATATACTCTCTCTCTCTCTCTCTCTCTCTCTGCTGCAAGTCATGTGTGACTGTGCTGTATGATAAAAATCAAGGTCATGATAAAAACTTGAAGAACAACCATGGAAAATGGTAGAGAGAAAACAAACTGAGCTACAGGGATCGATAACATCGTAATTGTACAAAAGTTGGTTTTCAGCTTACTATTCTAAAAAGAGATTTTTCTCTATTTATACTACTTAGCTATTATAAACCTGGACCACAAATGGGCTTATCTGTTGTTCAAATGGGCCTTCATCATCTTAACATTTTCATCATCTTAACATCCCCCCTCAAACTAGTGATTGGAGCATCAAGAACTAGTTTGCAGCAGAGAGAATATTGAGCCAAAAGCTTGTAAACAGAGGAGGCCAATAACTTGTCTCAACCGGGAGGAATGAGAAACAGTGATCGCCATAGCTTCATAGGATGAGAGGCTTGTTTACAATTCACCATATCTTTGTCCGGAGTAGAAGAATTTGGAATCGGAAAAGCTTCAATTCCCTTGACAAGAGACTGCTGCAAATGAGGATAAGTAGGAACTGATAATGGAAGCGCATGTGTAACTGGCAGAGCCTTGAAAACATGTGAATGAGAAGCTTTCACATTTGCTTGAGTAGCAATGGCAGGCGGCTCCTGTTGAGTGCAGATGGTAGCAGACAAAGCTTTAGGTCTTACACCAACATGAATATTCTTCTCTGTATTTTTGGTTACAGTAGAAACAGTTGAGCCTGCCATTTCAGATACTTCTGACACATTTTGCAGGATCTGAAAGTTTGATGTCATGTGGTTCGGCTTTCCAAGCACCTTCGAATCTGCTTGCTTGGCTGCTTTACACTTGTTGAATTGAGGCTTGAAATCATCTCTCCTGTTGATGCAACCTTCATTAGCAAGAAAATTAGGATAGCTGATATGGCATTCTGTATGGCTCAGGTCACTGAACTTCCTTATAGAATCTTCTGCAAAATCACCATTCTGTGTGGAAAACCCACAGTTTGAGTTATTAAACACCGGAGAGTACACTTGAGAGCTACCATTCTGCTGATTGAAATTTCCATTTAGCATTAAAGAAATTTCACCATCTTTTTGTTGTTTAAAGCTTCCATGTTGCTGAGAAAATTGTGCATTTGGCAATGAAGGACCAACACCATTATGCGGCTGAGACATGTATACATCCATAGTGTCCCGAACAGCAGTGTCTTCTATAGTTTCTGATTCAAACCTGTCTTTTCCACCTTTTCCAATTGAGAACAACTCTTTCTTGTTCTCCATTTCTCTCTTGCTAAAAGTGGACACATACTTTCTATTACTCATGAATGCACCAGTATGAGGAATGCAACTTCCACCATTCATCATTGCATCAATATTAAATGAAGCTTGATAACCATTAGCAATAGTCATTGGAGATTGAAAGCCTCTGCCACTTTGTTGAATGAAGTCATTGTTGGCTTGAGAGTAATCACCATGATATCGGATCCCACCAATAAAATTGACATATCCTGCATTATCTTGTGGCATAGAGTGTGACCCAAAAGTTCCATTGTGCATTACGGGATTAGATGAAGTTCCAAAAAGACAACTAGCATTATTTGGTACCATGGTATACATTGGTGAAAATGAACAGCTCTTATGCTTTAGCTCCAATTCAAACTCAGCAGATAAAAGTAAGGATCTAACTTCCTCCACTCCAATATCAATTTTCGCTCTAATAATCTGTCTGGTATGACTATACTCGATAGGAAGTCCAGCAAGAATAAGAATTTTAGCATCTTGATCATTCATGGTGACTTCTGCTGCAGCTAATCTGTCTCTGACAGATTTAAACCTCAACAAGTATTTCTCTATAGAATCTGACCCTTTTTGAATTGTTCGCAAAATAGATTTTAACTGCATAATATGAAACTCAGAAACAAAAGCATATCGTTGTTTAAGAGTGAGCCATACCTCCCTCGATGTCTGGCATCCAATAACAAGGGTAAGTGCATCAGCAGAAAGTGTGGTTGCTATGATACAAATGACAAAGCTATCTTGTTGTGTCCACTTTTCATAAGCTCCAGTGTTAACAGAGAGAGAGTCATGATCAGCCATCTGAACTTGGGAAGGACAAGCATGGGAACCATCTACAAATTTGAGTAATCCATGACCACGAAGATAGTGATGCATCAAAAAATGCCAAGTCGGGTAATTCGTATCATCAAGAAGAACAGAGACTGCATTACAAATTTGATTCGAGGTCGCCATAACAGAACTAGAGCTTGAGGATGAACAAATTTTCTAGAACTTGAAGAAGAATATCTACGAACACAGACTTGAAGAAACGCATGCTACGAACTCAAAATTGAAGAGAAACAACTCCCATTTCCTCTCTAGTAATAACAGACTTCGATTTTCTGATGAGTAAGACTAGTAATTCTACAATGGATATTTCTAGGGTTTTTGATTTGGTACTTTTGAAAATTAAGGTTTCGAATTGAAATTGCAGCGGAGAAGTGATGGAGGAGCGATGGTCAGGCCGCCATGGGCTCTGATACCATGATAAAAATCAAGGTCATGATAAAAACTTGAAGAACAACCATGGAAAATGGTAGAGAGAAAACAAACTGAGCTACAGGGATCGATAACATCGTAATTGTACAAAAGTTGGTTTTCAGCTTACTATTCTAAAAAGAGATTTTTCTCTATTTATACTACTTAGCTATTATAAACCTGGACCACAAATGGGCTTATCTGTTGTTCAAATGGGCCTTCATCATCTTAACATTTTCATCATCTTAACACTGTAAGGTAGGCATCAAGCATGAACCAAAAAGAGTATAAAACACAGAGAAAAAGGGGACCAGTATTGCATGCCTTAGCTCATCGGGTTTGCATAAGATTCACAGAAAAGCCTGGAAAACTATATAAGACAGCATCAGCAAAATAAGGACCATCTCCCTCTCTAGCTACATTTGATGTAGAAATTTATTACTGTATTTCCTTCTTCCTAGCTTTGCCCTACCTGTCACTCTCGGAAGATAGAGATGGCCGGCAAGTAATGATAATCTCATATCTCATTACTGTATGATGATCGATGCAAACGTTTAGTTAGGTATCACAAGTGATTGAAGCCATTTGAATATAAGCTAGGGATCTGTATATAAAACTTGAATTCAGCTAAGTTATGGACGTACAAAACTATGTTTCATGAAATATGTAACAGAAGTAACAATTTTAAGCATGCGGGGAAGTAAAATTTACGCTCTCCATATGTAATTTATACTCCATATTTTTGTTTTTTCTAGTCATTATTTTCATAAACAGACAAAAATTAAATTATTAAGGGTAACATTTAAGTTATCAAAAAGAAAACATGGTACATAATCACTTCGATCGATCCCCCTTAAGCATGCAAAATTAACTATCAATAATCACATACTTATTGAGATTTTACGTGTGGTAGATAGCGAGAAAAATAACATGCACGCAAGACATTTTGCAAGTCTACAATATCGTTAATGTTTTGACTTAAAATAAGTACATATTTTGGTGTATGGACTTCATATCGGTGCTATTTTTGTGGGGATGGTACACTAGAATTTTCCATTTTTGTGTAAACCTTCAAATATAGAGGTTAAAATCAATACTGGTCCACTGCTTGGACATCAAAGAAGAATATACAATAGACTTCTAGTTGCTTATTAAATTTTTAGGTAACAAGCTTGCAATTGGAAGACTTGCCAAAAGGAAAAAGGTAGCAAGCTAGTGGAAGTCATATCATCCAAAATTCAAAATGTTGGACCAAAGAAAGTTTAACTTCAGAGTGTTGGACTTATGTGCTGTCTTTTGTTCTTTTGCAAGCTAGCTAGGTTGGCTGGTTTGAACTTTGAAGTATAAATCCTTCTATCCTTCATCATAAAATAACTAAATCAGGTATTGAATGATGAATATTGAGAGAAACTTTGGTCCTCCTGCCATCTGATCGTCGTCCGGTCACTTGCCTGAAAGCTTATTTTCCTCCGGTCACTTGCCTGGAAGAACTTGATCGACTGGTTTCTGCAGGGATCGTATTCCTTCTAGTTGAGCTGTTTTCTGTTGTAGCGTAAAACCAACATTTTCTTATTTTGGCCTAGGGATCCCATTCCACCAAAGATAAGATTAAAGGAGAAACAACATCCATCCTCGTTAGCAAGCATTGATCTTCCTCAACTTGGCAGCTAACTATATGTATAAGGCGGAAATGATATACCATCCACATTCTGATGAATATTTAATACAATTCGTGAACCAAGCATACTCGTCTTCTGTTCAAAGATACCATGCGAATATTGTAACTTAGAGGTTACATGACATTAGACATAAGATTGAGGCTACAAATCTTATGTCTCATTGACACCAACAATCGTTTTCCTTTAGCAATTTACTAATATATATACTAGCTAGCTAGGCCGAAATGACAACATACATACTATCCACATTCCATTAATAATACTTGATACAATTCGTGAGCCAATTAGACTCGATCTTCTTCTAATGAAAGAGAAAGAATGCCATGCTTAATTAGAATGTAATTTACCATCAACATTTGATTAACTAACCAGGCGGCAACGCATGTCTTACGTTACCTCATCACCTATCAAAAGATTCAAAATCTCTGATTTCTTTAACTTGGGGTATGAGACATTCAATGCTACAGATGAGAAATGTTTGAATAGACTAATCGATTGTTTTCTTTCATTGTTAGTTTGACACATCAAAGAATCCATCATATGAATATTACGATTTTCATGGGGCTAGCTAGGTTCTTAATGACCATTGAACAAGAACAACAGTTACCTTGAAAAGTTGAACGCAGAATGTAATTCACGAACCACAATGTAATTCAGTTCTCACTTCAGTACCAATCAACGAATCAGGGTGGAATTAAGAAGAAGAAGCAAAATGGCTGAGGAGAAAATAGGCCAAATTCCAAGAGTGAAACTTGGTAGTGACGGATTTGAGGTGAAATATCCATAACTGCAGGTCTTTGATGTGAAGTTATATTATGTTTCTTCATTAGTTCTTCGTTTTACTTGCATAATTGCTAACAAGTTTGCTAAACTCAATATTTCACCTCAAGCTGTTCAAGTTTCAAGATTAATACATCCATATTTGATTAAGCTCAAAACCCAGTTTCCTTGCATTGTTCAAGTTTCACTTCCATTTTTGATAGAAACTGGCAATTTCCTCCAAAGCTCTTTCATTCTTAACGTAAGGATGCAGTACAAAAATGCAACTAACTGTGGCTCAAACTAATGTCATGTTTGCTAGTAGGTCCATTATTGTTTGAATGGAAGAAAAAGGCTGCAATATGCACAAGGTAAATGCATGGGAAATAGCTCATTCATTGTGATATGGAGCTAGATATAGATTGGTGGTGCAGCCATAGTTGAAGCTAAGGGAACAAGCCTACTATTGTGCACTATTGTTGTGGGAATGCATAGAGAATGAGTGAGAACATGCATGCATAGAAATCTATAGTTGAGAACTATAGGTAATAGTTTGAGACTATTGGTGTAGAAACATTGAACAGAAAAGATGGAAAAGCCTAGATTTTGCTTTTCTTCCATGCATGGTTCTGCATTTTGAGAGAAGGATTTGGCTATAAATAGCCATGAAGCCTTTGCGTTCTGCAGTGTGGCATCCGAGTTGTGTAGTCTCTTATTTAGAGAGAATTTCATTCTCTGTCAAGTGTTATAAGAGTTAGTTTTACTGGGTATATATTAAGAGTGTGAATTGAGAGAGGTGTACAAGGGTTCAAGGGTTCGGGTTTGGGTTATAAACTTGAGTGAAACACCTTGTATTTAGTTCTCATTATTCTCAATAGTAAAGAAAGATCGGATCACGCCCCGTAGACATACCTCACTACCAGAAAATAGTTCTTGGCCGACGAAAAAAAATCGTCGTCCTGTTTAAAAATTTCGTCGCCTAAGTACTTAGGCGACGACATGTCGTCGGCCAAGAAGTCGTCGCCAGAAGTCCGTCGGTGAAGAACTTGGGCTACGAAATTTAATTCCGTCGTCGCCTAAGAGTAATTCTTAGGCGACGATACTAATTTCGTCGCCTAAAATATACCTATCGTCGCCCAAAAATATTCGTCGCCCAAGATTTAACACCTTGGCCGACGAAATTTTTTTCGTCGCTTAAGATCTTCTGAACTTGGGCGACGAAAATAAATATTTCGTCGCCTAAGATCACTACATCTTAGGCGACGATATTATTTTTTCGTCGGCCAAGGTGTTAAATCTTGGGCGACGATTTATAGATTTCGTCGCCTAAGATATATTTAAATTTTTTTTAAAAAAATAATTAAATAATTATTTTAAATATATAAATAATGTTTTTTTAATTTTTGTCATTATTTTTTTTTTCGGCATTTCTTTAAAGTTTTCTAATATTAAAATTTAATTAAAACTAACACAAATTTATAAATTTATAAATAATTTATTACAAAAATTCTGCCTATGGATCGAGAAACCCAAAATCTATCTCATCATTCCCGTTCGGAGGGTCCTGAGGCGGCGGCTGGTCAGGCTGAGGAGGCTGCTGCTGAGGCTGGGGCCACTGAGGATGCCACTGAGGTAATGGTATAGGCGTAGGCATGGGCGGAAACGGCTGTCCGGCCGCAAGTGCAGACATGCAGGCAGTCATCCACTGTCCCATAGCCGCCTGGTTGGCATTGGTGACTTCATTCACCCGCTCCATATGCGCAGCATTGGAAGCCGCATATGATTCCGCCATCGCCGCCATCTCCCTCGCTCTTTGGGCTTCCAGCTCAGACTCTCTCGCTCTTTGGGCTTCCAGCTCAGACTGTAGGCTTGCGAACTGATCCTGTAGCCGAGTGGTCTGGCTGTTGCTGCTTGAGGCTCCGGCGGCTCCCTTGCGCTGAAATCCTGGCGTCGTCTTCAGGATCCCCTTTCCAGCGTCTCCCATACCCCGGCAGTAGTAGGTGTTGGAACGCTGCGCGAAGGCAGTGGCCATAATCCGCGCCCCAACGGTAGGATCTGAAGTGTCGATCCTGGACATGGCCTCTGACATGTCATCATCTGTCGTGCCCGGCCATGTGTCGTTCACCATGCCTCTGATGACATCTTGCTCCGCCTCCCTCACCCTCGCCTAAATGGATATATTATAAAAATATATTAATATACATTTAATAAAATGTAATTAAAATTAAAAATTAGTAAATATAAGGAACTTACAAGATCCTCCTCAGAATGAGGATATGCCCTCTGAAAGGTCCCCACATAGGGGTTCTCCTCTGGCCGCTCTCGCCGCACGTCGTCCATGATGGCCGAAAACGGCCTCGAACCGGCACGATGGTTGGTTGTGTTCTGTTGCCGGTTCTCAGCGTTCACCCGGGCGAGATGCTTTTTTAAAAAAAAATTATCGTTAGTAAATATTTAAAAACATACAATTATAATTAATTCACTAATTAAATATTCAAATTTGTTTACGAATTACCTGTTTGTGAGGGTCGTTGAACTGCGTGACAAGAAGCCACCGCCACTCGTACTCCCGATACTCGAACTCCTTCGGGGTACCCGAACGGTCGCTCCCGTACTTCTTCCAGTGTTCCCGGAGGTCGTGCTTCCACTCCTTGAACCTACATATACAAAAAAAATATTAATAATTTTATTAAAAAAATAAAATTTAAAATTTTTTTAAATAGCTAGAGGTACCTCTCCCTATGGGTCTTGTCCGCCCAGTCACGTCCCTCCTCGGGAACCACAAACCATTGCTGCATTACCACTTGTTAGTATTTTTTTCGATAATGAAATAATTTATTAGTTAAAAAAATAGTTAAAAAAAAGGTAATTTATTGAGTAAACTCACCGACATCGACTGATGGAGCATCTCCTTCACTCCATCAGGAACCTGGCTCCAGACTCCCCACAACATAGGGAGTCTGGAGCGGATGGTGCCTCCCGCGGCGCGCGTGTACCGGTTTCCCAACGCGGCGTCCACCGGTTTCCCGTTGGAAAACGGGATGGCGATCCGTCCAGCGGACTCGACCGCCCTATCGAGTCCCTTGTTGCTGACGGTGCCTCTCCTGTTCCGCCTTCTCGTTCCGGCGGCTGTGACATTGTGAATCAAATTTAATATTAATAATACATTTTTACAAAAAAAATTGTAAATCGAAAAAAAAGTAATAATAAATTACCTGAGGATGAGGCTGAGCCGACGGATTCGTCTATGTCCGCCTGCTCGGAGACCCTCACGGGATGAAGAGGCGTGGGAAACTCCCGGTAGATATAGGCCTCGTGCGGTGCCACATGCGGGAGCTGCTCCCGAATCGGTCGACCCTCCTCATCGACGCGAGGTATCGCCGGTATCGTCGGAGGAAGGAATAGGCCGGACGGCACCATAGGGACCCCGGATGACCCGCCATCACCGTCGGTCGGGGACGACTGTGTGGGGGCGTCGCTGCGGGATCGCGACCGGCGAAGTATCTCTGGATGACGAGGAGCCGTCGCTGCGGGACCCGACTGCCCAGCAGAACCCGAGCCGCTCGCGCCACCCCTAAGCGCCGCATATCGGGACGTCAACTGCCACGGAAACCCGATCGACGGTGATTCCGACGGGTTGTTTGAGGTACCGTCCGAGCCGTCTTGTCCAGAAGTTCTTCTCTTGGCCATCCTGTTTAAAATAACCATAAATTTATTAAAAATATTTTGCGAACTTATAATTAAGTTCACAAAAATAAAGGCTCGATAAAATTCGAAAAATTTATCAACAATAATAGCACAAATAAAATTTAATAATTATTATAGGATTTATTATTTTTTTTATTCACATAACAAATTATTTACATTAATAAGGGCTTATTATATCACAAAAATTAATTTACGAATATTTACATCCTTACTCAAAAATATTCCATTATTTCTTACAAACCCTAAACCCTAAATAAACCCTAAACCGTAAACTCTAAACCCTAAATAAACCCTAAATTATTTAATCATTTACAATCCTAAACCGTATACCCTAAACCGTAAACCGTAAACCCTAAACCGTACATCACAATTTACAATTATCACAACAACAACAATTTACAATTATCACAACAACAACAACAACAATTTACAATTTACAATTTACAATTATCACAACAACAACAACAACAACAACAATTTACAATTATTATAACAACAAAAACAATTAAAATCAATTTAGGGTTTTAGGGTTATACCTTAAATTGTGGGTCGACGTCGGGGTCGGGAATTGGAATTGGGGTCGGGGTCGGGGTCGGAGAGAGGGAGAGAGAGAGGGCAGAGAGAGGATTTTCGGAGAGAGGGAGAGAATATGCTTGGCGGCTGAAGAAATGGTTAGGGTTTCCGAATTTTTACCTTTTATAGTGGCGTTCTTGGGCGACGATTTTGTAAAAATCGTCGCCCGCCTTTTTTCAAAATCGTCGGCCAAGAGTATCTTGGCCGACGATTTCAAAATCGTCGCCCGCCTTTTTTTAAAAATCGTCGGCCAAGAGTATACTTGGGCGACGACATTCTTCACTATAAATATCGTCGCCCAAGATGAAGAAAATCGTCGGCCAAGATAGTATATTTGGGCGACGACATTCTTCACTATAAACATCGTCGCTCAAGATGAAGAAAATCGTCGGCCAAGATAGTATACTTGGGCGACGAGATTCTTCATTATAAATTTCGTCGCCCAAGAGTTCTATCATAAAATTCAGACTATTCGACCCTCCAAATCACGTAATCTGGCCGGACCTTCAACTGAGAATAGTTTCCGATCGACGAGACTCTTACGGGGCTATAAAAATTTGGTAAAAAATAAATAACCGGGATAGGGCTACCACTAGGCAGAAATAAATGTGTTTCGTGCGACCGGAACAACCGGCACCGAAACTTTACCGGAATATCTTCATTTTTCACGGGTTGACGTATTTCACCGTTCTGGTCATATCTTATTTCACGACTTTTTTGCGTTTGAGGCCTCTACGTATACGTTGTCTTCAAAACGACACTTAAACTAAACACTTATATAAAAAAGTTATACAACATTAGTACATATAACGTGAGTTTATTGATCGGAGAAGAGGAACTGAAAACCGACCGTCAGATTTGACCAGCATAACGAATTACGGAGGTGGAAAAAAATTCAGCTCCATCTGACAAAGATAAGGGCTCGATCCGTCCGGTCAATCGGCGCGGTCAAACCCCTAAATGGACGGAAACGGCTATTCGACCCTCCAAATCACGTAATCTGGCCGGACCTTCAACTGAGAATAGTTTCCGATCGACGAGACTCTTACGGGGCTATAAAAATTTGGTAAAAAATAAAGACCCGGGATATTTATTTTAATTATTCAAATGAAATTTAAATGTGTTTTATTTTATTTTAATTATTCGGATTAATATTGGCCGACGAAATTAGGCCAATTCGTCGGGCAAGATTATACTTGGGCGACGATATTTGTTAAAATCGTCGCCCAAGAGTAAAAATAAAAATTTAATATAATGAAATTTAAATGTTCTTTATTTTATTTTAATTATTCGGATTACTTTTGGCCGACGAAATTAGGCCAATTCGTCGGGCAAGATTATACTTGGGCGACGATATTTGTTAAAATCGTCGCCCAAGAGTAAAAATAAAAATTTAATATAATGAAATTTAAATGTGTTTTATTTTATTTTAATTATTCGGATTACTCTTGGCCGACGAAATTAGGCTAATTCGTCGGCCAAGATTATACTTGGGCGACGATATTTGTTAAAATCGTCGCCCAAGAGTAAAAATAAAAATTTAATATAATGAAATTTAAATGTTCTTTATTTTATTTTAATTATTCGGATTACTCTTGGCCGACGAAATTAGGCTAATTCGTCGGCCAAGATTATACTTGGGCGACGATATTTGTTAAAATCGTCGCCCAAGAGTAAAAATAAAAATTTAATATAATGAAATTTAAATGTTCTTTATTTTATTTTAATTATTCGGATTACTCTTGGCCGACGAAATTAGGCTAATTCGTCGGCCAAGATTATACTTGGGCGACGATATTTGTTAAAATCGTCGCCCAAGAGTAAAAATAAAAATTTCTTTACAATGAAATTTAAATGTGCTTTATTTATTTTAGTACAAACATATTCTTTTAGTATACAAACAATTACAAAGCTAAGGCTCAATTATAACTAAGCTAAGGCTCGTAATCTGAGTCATCCGATGAGTCTTCTTCGGTTTCGGAATTAATATCTGGTAATCTATGCCTTAATTCGTCGTCAGAGTCGTCGTCTGTTTCTTCATTTGGATCAACATCAATAAAGGTTGAATCTTCGTCACGAATTCTGAGCACTCGACCATGTTTAACATTATTTTGACGAACAGTAGCTACATCATGAATACCTACTGCGTTCGGCTCCTGGTACGCATCAGCCTCTGGCCCTGGAATGGTCACTCCAAGTGTAGCCGCCCGGTAAATGTTTCGAGGATGCACAATGTTCGCTATTTTCCACGCGTCACCCCTGGCGAGGTCATCAAGATAAAACACTTGTTTTACCGATGTCGCAAAAACAAACGGGTCATCTTCGTAGGCGCTTGTAGCAGTGTTGACCGATAAATTGCCGTACTGATCCATCTTCATGCTCTGTGCGCCTGTATCAAACCATCTACACTTGAACAGATGCACTTTCATGCCTTCCGCATAAACCAGTTCGACCACTGAATGGAGAACACCGTAATAGTCAAGGCCATGACCTTTCGCCATCACCCCAGAATTCTGTGTTCTTCGTCTGCTGTCTCTCTCTTCAGATACAAATTTCACGCCATTCACTGTGCAAGTGGGATAAACTCTAGCCCGTTGCGGTTGCATCGCAAGAAGTAATAGTTCGTGCGACCAGTTTGGATTATCATCAGATTTAATCATGTCCATCTGTAACGGATATTGAACTGTAAATATCCGAAAATATATGCAATAGAAAATAATTACATATATATATATAACAGGGAAGATTAAATTACGTACCCAGGTGCGAAAATAATTTGCGAACGTCATGTTGTGGTACTCGAGATCACCATCAACTTCCGGAAAATTTAGGTGCAACTCTTTCCAATATTTAACTTCTTCACAATTGATTAGTACCCACCAGTGCGCTATGGCTATCTCTTCATCCGACAATGCATACTCGGCGGACAGTCGTGCTCCACCAACTTCGACATCACTGGAAACTATAGAGAGATTGAACCGCGGCGCATGTTCCTCCATGGCTTGCGGAGCTCCCAACGACGCTCCTAAATACAACTTCATGTAGGTGACGCATTCATGCGCAATATATGCTTCAGCTATACATCCTTCAGGCGCGGATTTATTAGTGACATAATCTTTGTACTCACCAAGTTGCCTGTAAATATAAGATTGCAAACTATACGTTATGGTTATTGAACATGTACGTACATATATGTATTCTGGAGATGTAAGTGAATAAAACATACCTTTCCATGGGATACATCCAAGTGAAGTGTACTGGACCGGTAAGCAACAATTGCTGGGGAAGATGGATCATCAGGTGAGGCATTATATCGAAAAAATTTGGCGGAAAGATCCTCTCGAATTTACACATGATGTATATGATGTCTGCCTGCATTTCCCGGAGATCGGATTTTCTCACTTCCCTTGTGCATAACTTCATGAAGAATCTTGACAGCGCTACTAACGGCTCCACAACCTGGCCAACCACACATCACAAATTTAATATAAAATCCATTTACGACAGGTTAACCGTAATTTTAACCACAAATTTACCTGACGGTGAAGGAACGGTCGAATGAAAACAGGGAAGAGACGTTGTAGCAGAATATGACAGTCATGACTCTTCAAGCCGTATATCTTATTCTCCCGCAAGTTCACACACCGGGCTATATTTCCTGCAACGCCTGAGGGATACGTCACACAACTCATCCACCTGAAGATCTGGGTCTTCTGATCAGGCTTCACGGTGTAAGGAGCCCAAGGCATCTTTTTCTTCCCCTCTTTCAGCCAAAGATGTTTTCTGATTCCCATTTTCTTAAGATCAACGCGTGCCTTAGGACCGTCTTTCGTCTTCCCCTCCAAGTTGAGCACTGTACCTACCACACTGTCGCAGACATTCTTCTCTATGTGCATCACATCTAGGTAGTGCCTGATCAACAGCGTACTCCAGTACGGGAGTTCCCAAAATATGCTCTTATGTGTCCAGAATTTGTACCTGTCTGGTCTTTCAGGTATTCTAGCCACAATATCGGGATGATTGCTGAGCTGCCCAAAATCATACTCATCCAGCACTGCTAAAATCTCTTCCCCCGACCATCTATGCGGCTCCACACCTCTCTCTTCGGTCCCATCAAATGCCCCGGTATCTATCCGCCAGGGGTGATCATGTGGTAGGTAAGCACGGTGACCCATCCGGACTATCTTGTTGCAATGATTGCTGCACCCCTGGGAGCTAAGGCACTCAGGACAAGCCTTGTATCCCCTAACAACGTTGCCGGACAACATCCCACGTGCAGGAAAATCACTGATGGTACCAACAATCATGGCATGCATCTGGAACATCTCCTTTTTGTGGGAGTCATAAGTGGGATGACCAACCTCCCAAAGCAATTTACACTCTTCAATCAGCGGTCTCATATACACATCGAGACACTTCCCTGGATAACAACAACAACCACAACAAATTCAGATAACGACTATATATGACCAACAATATAGAACAAAAACAATAAATGGAGAGGTGTTGAACCAACAGCAATATATACAATATGAAGGGAAAGTAGATACCTGGATAACCGGGCCCCGGAATCAACAAGGTCAACATGTTGTATTCCTTCTTCATGCACATCCATGGAGGAAGGTTGTAAGGCACCAAAATGACCGGCCATATACTGTACGAAAGACTCATGGTCCCAAAAGGGTTGAACCCGTCGGATGACAGCCCGAGCCTCACATTCCTCACCTCTGAAGCAAAATGAGGAAACTCCCTGTCTATATGCTTCCACGCCTCCCCGTCAGCAGGGTGTACCATGAGGTCTTCGTCATGCACCTCCCTCACAGCGTGCCATCTCATAGCTTCGGCCGTCTTTGAAGACATATACAACCGCTCCAGCCTATCCCTCAACGGGAAATAGCGAAGTACCTTAACAGGTTTCCTGTTGCCTGCGGGAGTCCGCTTATACCTGTCGGTCCCACATACCGGACAACGATGAAGGCCTTCAAGGTCATTACCGTCTGCATCTTTACCCCAGAATAGAACGCAGTCATATCTGCATGCATGGATCTTGATGTAGGAAAGCCCGAGATCTCTCAAGATACGACGGACCTTATGATGCGTGGTGGGATGACGATGACCGTCGGGCAGGAGCGAAGCAGCGTACTGTAGATACCTATCAACAGCCGTCACGGTCGATTTTGTGTCAACCTTGATATGCATCACCTCCATCACACACTGAAGAACAGTCTTCTCATGACCTGGGCACAGAGGGGTCTGTTGGAAAGCAATAAGTCTGTTGTACTTGGCTATACCGGCAGTGTTGACACCTCTAGGGACGGCCTGCATCGGCGCCTGAGGAATGTGCTGTCGTTCAGGGCATACACCGCTGTCATGAGGAAACATGTCGTTGATGAAGGTCGTTGTTGGATCGTTGGATGTACTGCCCGTCTCATCAAACTGTCCATGATCATGCGGGCGTGATGAGGTTTCACCGTGATATATCCAACATGTGTAACGTTCCCAGAATCCGTTACTCTTCAGGTGGTCCCATACTGTCCCCAACGGAAATCGATGCATATCACTGCGACACTTACACATCTTGCACGGGCAATAGAACATGCCACTCCCGTCAGCATTGCCCTGCGCATATTGCATAAAATCTCAAACTCCTTCAGCATATTTTCTGTGATATCTTGGAAGAGAAATCCAACTCTTATCCATATCCTGAAAATAACACATATATATATCAATATTTAATGAACATATCTTTTATATATATATATATATTAATGTAATACAACATACTAATTATTAATTATATATATCTAGTTCGAGCGGATTCCGTGGTTTCAGAAGGCAAGTGTCAATGTCACGGAGGGAGAACCCCCTACAGGAACCAGGCAGGACTCGTTTGTGATCACGGAGGCGAACCCCTATCGACCCCTTCACCGAGAAGAGTGGTCAGTTTGTGATCTTGAGATCCAGTTAAACAAACCTGTGAACCATATCTATGACAAAACGGCCCCTTACTCAGCTTGGAACAAACTCTATGCATATATATATATATCATTAATTCAACTCAAATAAAACTGAAAATCAATATATATATATATGCATATATATGTACGTACCTGGGAGTAGCTCTACAAACTATGTATGGACAAATTTCCACAACACCGAACGATTTGAAGAACTAGAGAAATTTATGTTTAAAATTTTCAAAGTTCTCATTCTTCTATCCCGCCTCACAATATATAGAAGAATCTTGGGCGACGAAATATTTGAGTTTCGTCGCCTAAGAATGAAAAATCTTGGGCGACGAAATATCTCAGTTTCGTCGCCTAAGGATAAAAAACTTAGGCGACGAAATAAATATCTTAGGCGACGAAATATTGTTTCGTCGCCCTAGTTTCTCTCTTAGCCGACGAAATGTATTCTTAGGCGACGATTTTATTTTCGTCGTCTAAAGTTGGACTTTAGGCGACGATTTTTTTCCCTTGGGCGACGAAAAAAAAAATCGTCGCCTAAGTTCCCTCTTAGGCGACGAAAAAAAAAATCGTCGCCCGGTTTTTTTTGTTTCGTCGCCCAAGACCCATTTTCTGGTAGTGCCTCAAAGAGTGAGGGAATCACGTTAAATCTTGTGTTGTTGTGTGTGTTTGTTTTCCCAATTATAGTTGCATTCTTGATATCATATCTTGTTGACCAATCCGCTGCGTGAAACCCAACTCAGTATACATGTTGCAAACAAAAATACTTGATAGCTTTCAGAGTTCAAAGACGCAGCTTGAAATAGCTACGTGCATGACTTAGAATTTTGTTTGGTGTTTTTTCATTTGTATGTGCAGGTTTCCAAGTTGGGATTTGGGTGTATGGGACTTAGTAGAATCTATAGTGTGCCACTGCCTGAAGAGTTTGGCATATCAATGATCAAGTATGAATTTGACAGAGGAATAACATTCTTCGATACATCTGATGTTTATGGACCTCATGCTAATGAAGTTTTGATTGGAAAGGTGAAGATTTTTTCCCTCCAAAGTATTCTGCAAATGTAAGAGTTCACATGTTATAGGCATCGTTTACATAATCATCTAGCATAATTGACAGACTATTATTATCCTATGAGAGCTTATATATATATATATATATATATATATATATCAGCGGGGATCCAAGGAGGACGTCCGCAAATGAGTAATATTGCGGATGGACACGTGCCGGCTAGAGAGATTAACTGCAGCTCCTCCTTGTGGGTTCCATCACATTCTTCCTCTTTCTCTTTTCGTTTTGACTACTTCTCTTCCTCTCTCTTACATCTCTAAACCCAGAAAACATGGACCAATTATCCCCTTTCCAGAAACATGATATGTTTTTCTTTGCCCCAAATTCTTCTACTAGGAAGAGCAATAACAATGGATTTCATTCCTCCCAAAATTTCTTTACTCAATAATCGGGATTCTTCAATATGGAGGTGGAGTTTGAATTAATGGGTAAGTTAATAATAACATGAGTTTTGTAATTGAATGTTGTGTATATAAGATGTAAAGTTTAAGCCTCTAATTGTCGAAGGAGATGAGAAATTGAAGATTTGGAATGCTGAGGCATGCCCACCCATTCAAGACTTGTACTTCGATTCCTACTTTAATTGTTTTTGGTTTTGTAATTGGGGATGAGAGAGGGAGAGGAGGATCAAGTTTCAGTCAAATTGAATGGTTGGGAAAGAGGATGACCGGAGGAGGAGAGGTTTTGACCGAACAAAATAGTGACTGGACTAAGAAGCACTGATCACTTTAGCTTAATCCCATAGACCCATTCCCTGATCGGTGTTTTTTGTCTGAAACCTCAAAATCGATGACCCGTTTTAATGCAAGAGATAGCCGTGAACAAAATGATACCATAGTAGAAGAATCTGTGTCAAAGAAATCATGTCTCTGAAAAATTGATTTGCTAGCTAGACCAAGAAAGATCATTATTATACATAATTGGTTCCTGTTTTCTGGGTTTAGAGATGTAAGAGAGAGGAAGAGAAGTAGTCAAAACGAAAAGAGAAAGAGGAAGAATGTCATGGAACCCACACGGAGGAGCTGCAGTTAATCTCTCTAGCCGGCACGTGTCCATCCGCAATATTACTCATTTGCGGACGTCCTCCTTGGATCCCCGCTGTATATATATATATATATATATATATATATATATATATATATATATATGTTTAAGCTGAAATCTGCTCTTGTTACAGCTCTTGAACTTGAAAGTGATAATCTGTAGCTCACAACTATTTACTTGCTTGCTTTCTTTAATGTGTTTATTTTCGATCATTTCACCTTGTCTTAGGAGTTATGACATGGCAGATGACTTCTATTTATGAATACGCATTTTAGTGTTTCAGGCATTAAAGCAGCTGCCTCGAGATAAGGTTCAGGTGGCTACAAAATTTGGAATTGTAAAGATTGAGCCTGAGAAAGTTGTAATTTACGGCACTCCTGAGTATGTCCGGTGCTGCGCGCGAGGCTAGCCTGAAACGTCTTCAGGTGGACTACATTGATCTTTACTATCAGCACCGGATTGACACATCTGTCCCCATAGAGGAAACTGTGAGTTTTATCTGGCTAGTCCCCTCTCTAATTAAGCTTAAGACTTTCTTTTTCATCTTGTCGTCACTTTTTAATTCTTTCAGTTCTTTCTAAATGATCACATTGACGTCATATATTTGCTTCAACTACTAATCACTAGTACTTCTGTTGTAAGTCTAGATGGAGGAACTAAAGAAGCTTGTGAAAGAGGGGAAAATAAAGTACACTGGATTATCTGAAGCTAGTCCAGAAACAATGAGGGCACATGCAGTTCATCCGTTTACTGCAGTACAAATGGAGTGGTCTCTTTGGACTCGCGACATTGAGGAACAAATCGTTCCACTTTTGCAGGTAACCACATTTAACTTCAGATTTCAATATGCATTCTGTATCAAAGCCACATCTTTGATATGCAGGTCACAAATTCCATGTTGTTGTACTTTTGAATATGAGTTTTCCTGGCTGTCTTGTAAGCTGTACTAGCTGTTAGCATTTATCTGCAGTTTTCACAGTTTACATGTACTCTTAGACCACGTTAGTGTAAAAGACGAGTATTGTGAAAACAATTGGGTTTGTGTTTGTTGGAACACGGGGAACTTGGGATTGGGATAGTGCCATACAGCCCTCTTGGTCTTGGGTTTTTCGGTGGCAGGGGAGTTGTGCAACCTATACCAGCTAGTAGTCTTCTGGTAGCCTATCTGTGTCATAATCTTATGCATTAGTTCTTTCAAGAATGCAATTTGTTATTTCCTCTTGTTGTTTATGGTGATAAATTATTTGGTTATTTGACGGCTAATCAATCTCTTAGCAGCGATGGACTCCTCGCTTTCAAGGAGACAACTTGGAGAAAATCAAGGACATTTATGCTAAAACACAGAATTTGGTTGAAAAGCATGGATGCTCCCCTGCACAACTAGCCCTTGCTTGGGTTCTTAGTCAAGGTGATGGTGTTATACCAATTCCCGGTGCGTGCCATTTACTTCCTAATCTCCTTCCAGTCATACAATGTGTTGTTCATGAAACATAAGCAAGTATGTACTATTCATGAATCATGGGCATTCTGATACATTGAAAACAACCAAAGCATACTGAACTAGATCTCACTATTTTTCTTGCAGGAACAACTGAGATAAAAAACCAGGATGATAATATTGCTTCCTTGGGAGTGATACTAACTGAAGAAGATATGAAAGAGATTTCCAATATGATACCTACCAGTGCCGTAGAAGGAAATAATGCGCCAGATGTTTTCATCAGCTGCTCATGGAGATTTGCAAACACACCAGCAGCAAAAGATAGCAAAATATCATCTTAAATGTTTGTATGCATGAGAACCAGTACTCTAGCAAATTAATAATGATAAAGATTAAAGAATAACACGCTACTGCTACACCAGAGTCCATGTAGTTTATGTTTCTGTACGATTCTGTTGTTGGTTATCATTGGTGCAACATGGAGCAGATATGGATCATGTGAATGAAGCTCACAAATCCTTACACATAAAGAACATGAGTCTATCTTCTTCTGTTTATCTAAGCTTACCTCACAAACATTCTCCTGATGGTATTTTTGCATCATATAACTATGCAACTTTCATGTAGACCAATGACATAAGCGCGTACCGATCACATTTAGAGACTAACCTGCTTGAAGAAATATCACACACCTATAAATTGTGTGTCATCACGGAATGCATGTAATTCCTACTCACGATGGGTAGGTAGATTTAAGACATGTAATACTTGATGCATGAAACAAAAGTTAGACAAACTTCTTTAAACAAAAGTCGATCAATTCTTCAGAAATCAGAACCAAATATCAAGGAAATTTAGAATCTCCAAGAAGAAGAAGAAGAAGCAGAATGGCAGTCCGAATTCCTAGAGTTAAACTTGGGAGTGAGGGATTTGAGGTGATAAACCACTTCAGGTCTTTGTCATTATGCATTGCATAGTTTCTACTTGCAGGAAAGGAAGTCCTAAGATGATGGTTTCGTTTCTCGCCTTGACTTGTTTGTGTAGGTTTCCAAGTTGGGACTTGGTTGTTTGGGACTTACTGGATTTCACAATGCTCCCCTAGCTGAAGAGGTTGGCATATCAATCATCAAGTATTCATTCGATAATGGAATAACGTTCTTCGATACATCAGATATTTATGGACCAGAAACTAATGAAGTTTTGATTGGAAAGGTCAGGTATTCTTGAGCTCAGTGGTTTGCCTATACATGGGAGATTACAAATTTCATCAGAAGGCAACATTCATGTTTGTGAGAGTACTGATATCAAGTGTTCAAGTGTTTCAGGCATTGAAGCAGCTGCCTCGAGATAAGGTTCAGCTTGCCACAAAGTTTGGTATTGTAAGTGTCAAGGAACCACAAGTTACACTTGATAGCAGTCCTGAGTATGTTCGCTCCTGCTGCGAGGCTAGCCTGAAGCGCCTTGATGTAGAGTACATTGATCTTTACTATCAGCACCGTGTCGACACATCAGTACCAATAGAACACACCGTTAGTATTACACCTTTTCCCTTGGACTAGTAGCAGTCTTAAGTCTTTTCTTTCTTGTTGTAGGAAGTTTTTCATGCTGTTCTTTCTGAATGATGATAGTGCTCAATCTTGAAGTTGTAGATCGATGCTTAACTGTGTCTTAATGGTAGATGGAGGAACTAAAGAAGTTGGTGAAAGAGGGGAAGATAAAGTATATCGGATTATCTGAAGCCAGCCCAGAAACAATAAGGAGGGCGCATGCAGTTCATCCCATTACTGCATTACAAATGGAGTGGTCACTTTGGACTCGCGACATTGAGGAAGAAATCGTCCCACTTTGCAGGTAAGCACAGTTTGATCTATGCAAATCTACATGGCTGAGTTGTATCCTGTATCTTCTTCTGTCTGCACAATTTAGATGATTTTTTCTTCTCCCCAGTTAATGTGTGAAATTTGTGTTGTGTATGGCGGTTGGAACGCAGGGAACTTGGAATCGGGATAGTGCCATATAGCCCTCTTGGTCAAGGATTTTTCGGCGGCAGGGCAGTTGTGGAAGCTATACCTGCAGAAAGTCATCTGGTAACCTATGCCATATGACATTGCTTCCTCTTGTTGCTCATGAGAATGTTGGAACCTAGTTAGAGACTTCTGACTAAACAAAGATGTTTTAATCTGTTAATATCAGGACTGGCTTCCTCGCTTTCAACGAGACAACTTGGAGAAAAACAAAGACCTTTATGCTAAAACACAGAAGTTAGCTGAAAAACACGGATGCTCCCCTGCACAACTCGCGCTTGCCTGGGTTCTTACTCAAGGAGATGATGTCGTACCTATTCCGGGTGCGTGCCACACTCGCTAATCTGCATTAAATGACTAATGTGTTGTTCTTATGTATCAGCAACTCTGATATTCATAAGCACACTGACCTTGAATTGATTGAAAACCAAAGCACATTTCTGAATTCTCCTTGTGTGTTTGCAGGCACAAGTAAGATAAAGAATCTAGATGATAATATTGGTTCCTTGGGAGTGAAACTTACTGGAGCAGATATGAAAGAGATTTCTGATACGATATCTATCAATGCAGTGGCTGGGAAAAATGCACCCGATGCCTTTTTTCGCTGCTCATGGAAGTTTGCAAATACACCACCAGCAAAAGATGGCAAAATACCATCTTATATGTTTGGATGAGAATTCGCACTCTTGTTGATTATGAATAACAGTACGAAAGAATGGTCGCTAGTTCATGTTTAGGATTCTGATGCTGGTCAGTAGTGCAACTCACTTTTATTGGAGCAGATAAGACAATGTAAAAGCTGCTTCCCTTTCTTTACAATAAAAGAGCATGAATACTGAAGATGCCTCTATTCTGAATTTCAGATAGCATCAAAGTACACTTATGCAGGAAACTAACAATTGGCATCGTTTGACAGTCCTTGGTTGGACATGCAGGCATCTTGTAAGCTTACCTGCAAATTCTGGAACTCTTGTGGACACTTACTAGCTTAAATGCCGTAATCACATTCAATGTTCAAGAAGTAATACTTCCGTCATCTTCTCATATAGGTTTTGTATCCTCTAGTTCCTCTGTTTGTTTATACACCAAGTTATTTTTAAGGCACACTTGATAGCTGCAGCAGAAGAAAAAAACTATATGAGAAGATGACGGATCAAATGAGAAAATATAAAAATAAAATCAGACGAATCACCTTAATGTCTGAACAAAGGATGGAGTTGTTTTTATGAGGTGTGAGCAATTCAGGCCCAGTTGTACATCGGTGGATGCAAGGAAACCAAGAATCAAAGTCATGGATGCTGCATGTGAGGAACATCAAAACCCCAAACAACCCAAACGAATCAAATTCATGGATGCTCAAGTGATTAGTAAAACTGAGTTCATCAGGTAACAGCAGAACAAAAATCATGAAAACAACAGGACAAGCAAGAAGTGTAGGCTTCCCTTGACTGCCTGCATAAGTTGAAACTCAGGTAATTTCAGACCTAGAATTCAATCAAATCCAACCCTTTCCTCATACAAACACAAAACAACTAAGGGTATTGATTCAATGAATCAAGATTCTAATCGTTTGTAACCTTCAATTAACGGGGCATTTGATTTCATGTAAATAACTGACATGCAAACTGAAATAAAATCACTAATCCATATATACAGTTAACTTCACACTTTATCCTTAAGCCATGCTAACAATACCGGATCCACTGTATCCTTCGACAACAAATCAACAATCAATTCCGTAGTAGATGCATCTCCAGAGAAACCCCTCTCACTCATTTCTTCAATAAGACTTGTAGCCCTCGATGTGTCGTTGTTATTGATATAACCTCGGATAATTGTATTATAGGTACAGTCATTCGGAGAACAGCCTTTTTGTTCCATCTCTCTAAGCATCTCTTCTGCTTCAACTAAGAGGCCTCCTTTGCAAAGTCCACTGATCATTATGGTATATGTCCTTACATCAGGCTGAACTCCTTTTGGTGACAAACCACAGAAAAGATCTTTCGCAGACTGAACTTCACCAGCATTGCACAACCCTTCAATGACAATAGTGTAAGTTACAACATCTGGCTTCAACTTGCTCCCTTCCATCTCTCTAAGAAATTCAATTGCCTCAGAAAGTTGTTGGTTGTTACAGAGGCCATCAAGTATAATATTGTAAATTTGAACATCTGGAAGTTGGCCACATTCTTGCATCTCAGAGAACAACTTTTCTGCTTCTTGTAGTCTCCCTGCTTTAACAAAACCATCAATTAGAGTGCTATAAGTAACCGTATTAGGAACAAGTCCTCTAAGAGGCATTTCCTTGAAAATTTTGTAAGCCTTATCCATCTTTTTCTGCTTTAAGTATCCGTTAATCAAAATGCTACAACTCTGAACATTAACCATGGATCCCTTGGTAACCATTAGATTAAAAACTTGTTTCGCCTTGTCCATTTCTCCTTGCAAACAGTGACCATCCATGAGGGAACTGTATGTTACAGTGTCAGGTTCAATTCCTCTTTGAATCATAATCTGAACCACACTTTTGGCTTGCACGACCATCCCGTCCTTACAAAACGCATCAGCCAGGATACTGAAGGTGAATACATCTGGAAAGATACCTTGACTGTCCATTTCATACAACAACCTCGTAGCTTCTTTCCACTGGCCTAGATTGCAAACTCCTTGAATCAATGAGTTGTAAGTAACAAGGTCAGGAGCAATACCTCTACCAACCATTTCCGAGAAGAGGTTCAACGCTTCGTCAACTAGAGTATCCTTGCCCAGGCTGTCGATGATGGTGTTAAAGGTAATTATGTCAGGCTGGCATCCATTTGCTTCCATCTTGCCAAGTAACTGAATAGCAGCAGTGTTGTTCCCAATCGCGCAAAAGCCCTTGATTAGTGTATTGAAAGTAATCACATTTGGCTGGCAGTGACCTCCCACCACTATTTTGCTGAAAATTCGGGCTGCATCAGCCACTCGATTTTGGAGAACAGAGCCGTGGATGAGAGTGTTGAGGGTTGCAACATTTGGTTGAAGACCCAATTTGAAGAAGTGGGCCAAGACAGACAAGGCATAGTCCATTCGGTTCAAACGACAGTAGCAATTGATGGTAATGTTGAGAGTATAATCATCAGGACGAATTCCAGAGAGAAGCATTTGTGAAGTCAAAGAGAGGACTGTTGGATAGTGCTTGAGTTTGACAAGTGGAGCCAATACCTGAGTGAAACGGACAACAGACGGCAGAGGACATCTCTGAAGCATTTCGTCGAACACCTTCAGGGCATCCTCAACATTCCTCACTCTAGGCTTCGAGGTTCCATTTTTCAAATGGGTTTCTCCAGATTTGGTAGCGTTTGAGGATTGAGAATGAAACAAAGGAACAAGAGGGATAGAGTGAAGAAATGGCATACCTCTTCTGCTACTGTAGCTGCAATAAGAAGAGAAACTCAGCACTGATTTGTGCGTCATCTTCACCATTTCTCACACTCAAGATCAGCTCCAGTTGGGTATTGAAAAAAGACTTCGTTTTGTCCTATCTTTAAGGGCCTAAACACTGGGCTCAATATGTTGGCCCAACTGGCCCATTTCCTATCGTTGTCCAATACCACCTCCAGCAATCACATCCTGCCACAGCAGGCAAGCTTCGCAACGTGTCGAAATCGTATTGGGCGTCATACTTGAACCCCCTAGACTCCTATATAAAATGTCTGTTCATCAGTAGCTGAGAGGAAATTGATCCGAGAGTGAGAGAGTGAAGCAAAATAGAGATGGCTAGAACGACGTCGTTGCTGCTCATGGATACCTACCAGTGCCGTAGCAGGAAATAATGCGCCGGATGTTTTCATCAGCTGCTCATGGAGATTTGCAACCACACCAGCAGCAAAAGATAGCATTGCCACTGCCTCACCATTTTCCAGGTGTCTCTCAGACCCACTCACCGCCGCACCCCCCCCCCCCCCCCCATATATTGCTTCGCATCCACAGCAGTACCATCCACCTACATCTCCGACCAATACACAAAGCTTGTGGCATCACGCCCAATACTATGCTTCGCTTCCACAACAACCACTATATCAGCACCCACCTTCTTTCATAATTTGACAGTCCACGATGTCTCTCTCGCCTCTGCCCCATTTTTCCTCTGTCCAAACACTGGTAGAGTCACCGTCTCCGACCCACATGAGTGGTATTGATGCTAATTTCATTAATGGGAATGGAGAGAATTTTGAAGAGAGGATGGATGTGAGTATTGCGGATGGAAGAGAGTTTAACGAGCTTGAGAGTGTCACTCCTACTGCAAGCCCTATCTCAATTAAGAAGGGGATTGATTAAGAAGGAAAATGAGCAGACTTGGGCAGAGGAAAATGAAACATGTGTTGTGCATGCCATCGTTCCAATGTGCAGCAGCTATTGGTATGGAGGATCCACCTCCTTATGTCGATTGCTTGGTATGGAGCTATCAGTGCTGTTCTTGCAATTTCTTTTACATTTGAACTGTGGAGATTGGAGAAGCCTCTTTGTGTTAAGACTTTTGAGTCTGAAAGTGAAACTTGTCTTGAGGACAAGTTTCTGTTGAAGGGGGAAGAATTGTTGTGAGTCATTTATTTAGCACACACCCTTAGCTTTACTAAAGACACCTGACCTATTTTGGACCACTTGCCAGCTGTATTTGCTCTCTCAATGAAAATCTGAAGTTTATTTCTTTTTCTTTTTTTTTCAATTTGCTTTCAATTTCCTCGGTTAGGAGTAAAACTCTAACAAGAGAGCCCCTGACAATTCAAACAAACTCTACATCACTGCAAATTGGACGCCTCCCCTGTGAGCACCCAATCTACCCAAAAGCCTCATCTTGAGCACCATCAAGCCTCGTCCCGAACGAATCCCCACTTCACTCATCAGCCTTGTCCCGAGCAAAAGGTTTACCACTAGTCCATAAAGCCTCATCCCGAGCACCAGTCTATCCATTGTTAGAAATTCACCTCTCTATCAAATACCCTCTTACTTTTATTGTTTTTGTTACTGAAGTAAGCCCTCATGATCCATTCTAGGCCGTTGTGAAGAACCTACCAGCAAGACTGACCGTTCTTGCTCACATCCGCTTGAAGAGAAGTCAAGATAAGCGCGCGAACAAGGCAAGATCAAGACGTGCACACTTCCTTCCTCAAGGAGTTGGCACGCTTGCACCAGACGGTTGTCCGAAGGACCTGAAAGATGATAGTGCTCAACCTTGAAGTTGTAGATTGATGCTTAACTGTGTCTTAATGGTAGATGGAGGAACTAAAGAAGTTGGTGAAAGAGGGGAAGATAAAGTATATCGGATTATCTGAAGCCAGCCCAGAAACAATAAGGAGGGCGCATGCAGTTCATCCCATTACTGCATTACAAATGGAGTGGTCACTTTGGACTCGCGACATTGAGGAAGAAATCGTCCCACTTTGCAGGTAAGCTCAGTTTGATCTATGCAAATCTACATGGCTGAGTTGTATCCTGTATCTTCTTCTGTCTGCACAATTTAGATGACTTTTTCTTCTCCCCAGTTAATGTGTGAAATTTGTTTTGTGTATGGCGGTTGGAACGCAGGGAACTTGGAATCGGGATAGTGCCATATAGCCCTATTGGTCAAGGATTTTTCGGCGGCAGGGCAGTTGTGGAAGCTATACCTGCAGAAAGTCATCCAGTAACCTATGCCATATGACATTGCTTCCTCTTGTGGCTCATGAGAATGTTCGAACCTAGTTAGAGACTTCTGACTAAACAAAGATGTTTTAATCTGTTAATATCAGGACTGGCTTCCTCGCTTTCAACGAGACAACTTGGAGAAAAACAAAGACCTTTATGCTAGAGCACAGAAGTTAGCTGAAAAACACGGATGCTCCCCTGCACAACTCGCGCTTGCCTGGGTTCTTACTCAAGGAGATGATGTTGTACCTATTCCTGGTGCGTGCCACACTCGCTAATCTGCATTAAATGACTAATGTGTTGTTCTTATGTATCAGCAACTCTGATATTCATAAGCACACTGACCTTGAATTGATTGAAAACCAAAGCACATTTCTGAATTCTCCTTGTGTGTTTGCAGGCACAACTAAGATAAAGAATCTATATGATAATATTGGTTCCTTGGGAGTGAAACTTACTGGAGCAGATATGAAAGAGATTTCTGATACGATATCTATCAATGCAGTGGCTGGGAAAAATGCACCCGTTGCCTTTTTTCGCTGCTCATGGAAGTTTGCAAATACACCACCAGCAAAAGATGGCAAAATACCATCTTATATGTTTGGATGAGAATTCGTACTCTTGTTGATGATGAATAACAGTTCGAAAGAATGGTCGATAGTTCATGTTTAGGATTCTGATGCTGGTCAGTAGTGCAACTCACTTTTATTGGAGCAGATAAGATAATGTGAAAGCTGCTTCCCTTTCTTTACAATAAAAAGAGCATGAATACTGAAGATGCCTCTATTCTGAATTTCAGATAGCATCAAAGTACACTTATGCAGGAAACTAACAATTGGCATCGTTTGACAGTCCTTGGTTGGACATGCAGGCATCTTGTAAGCTTACCTGCAAATTCTGGAACTCTTGTGGACACTTACTAGCTTAAATGCCGTAATCACATTCAATGTTCAAGAAGTAATACTTGCGTCATCTTCTCATATAGGTTTTGTATCCTCTAGTTCCTCTGTTTATACACCAACTTATTTTTAGGGCACACTTGACAGCTGCAGCAGAAGGAAAAAACTATATGAGGAGATGACGGATCAAATGAGAAAATATAAAAATTGGCAAATCACCTTAATGTCTGAACAAAGGATGGAGTTGTTTTTATGAGGTGTGAGCAATTCAGGCCCAGTTGTACATCGGTGGATGCAAAGAAACCAAGAATCATAGTCATGGATGCTGCATGTGAGGAACATCAAAACCCCAAAAAACCCAAACGAATCAAATTCATGGATGCTCAAGTCATTAGTAAAACTGAGTTCATTAGGTAACATCAGAACAAAAATCATGAAAACAACAGGACAAGCAAGAAGTGTAGGATTCCCTTGACTGCCTGCATAAGTTGAAACTCAGGTAATTTGAGACGTAGAATTCAATCAAATCCAACCCTATCCTCATATAAACACAAAACAACTAAGGGTGTTGATTCAATGAATCAAGATTCTAATAGTTTGTAACCTTATATTAATGGGGCATTTGATTTCATGGAAATAACTGACATGCAAACTGAAATAAAATCACTAATCCATATATACAGTTAACTTCACACTTTATCCTTAAGCCATGCTAACAATACAGGATCCGCTGTATCCTTCGACAACAAATCAACAATCAATTCCGTAGTAGATGCATCTCCAGAGAAACCCCTCTCACTCATTTCTTCGATAAGACTTGTGGCCCTCGATGTGTCGTTGTTATTGATATAACCTCGGATAATTGTATTATAGGTACAGCCATACGGAGAACAGCCTTTTTGTTCCATCACTCTAAGCATCTCTTCTGCTTCAACTAAGAGGCCTCCTTTGCAAAGTCCACTGATCATTATGGTATATGTCCTTACATCAGGCTGAACTCCTTTTGGTGACAAACCACAGAAAAGATCTTTCGCAGACTGAACTTCACCAGCATTGCACAACCCTTCAATGACAATAGTGTAAGTTACAACATCTGGCTTCAACTTGCTCCCTTCCATCTCTCTAAGAACTTCAATTGCCTCAGAAAGTTGTTGGTTAATACAGAGGCCATCAAGTATAATATTGTAGAATTAAATTCAGTTTACCCCCCAAATCTTTGGTGTCAAAATCAGTTTAGTCCTGTAACTTTTTTTAAAATCAGTTCGTCCTCTCAACTTTCGTAAACACATTAGTTTAAAATCAGTTCGCCCCCTCAACTTTTTTTAAAATCAGTTCGCCCCCTCAAAAATCAGTTCAAAAATTGGACCAAACTGATGTGTTTACAAAAGTTGAGGGGGCGAACTGATTTTAAAAAAAGTTGCAGGACTGAACTGATTTTGACACCAAAGATTTGGGGGGTAAACTGAATTTAATTCAATATTGTAAGTTTGAACATCTGGAAGTTGGCCACATTCTTGCATCTCAGAGAACAACTTTTCTGCTTCTTGTAGTCTCCCTGCTTTAACAAAACCATCAATTAGAGTGCTATAAGTAACCGTATTAGGAACAAGTCCTCTAAGAGGCATTTCCTTGAAAATTTTGTAAGCCTTATCCATCTTTTTCTGCTTTAAGTATCCGTTAATCAAAATGCTACAACTCTGAACATTAACCATGGATCCCTTGGTAACCATTAGATTAAAAACTTGTTTCGCCTTGTCCATTTCTCCTTGCAAACAGTGACCATCCATGAGGGAACTGTATGTTACAGTGTCAGGTTCAATTCCTCTTTGAATCATAATCTGAACCACACTTTTGGCTTGCACGACCATCCCGTCCTTACAAAACGCATCAGCCAGGATACTGAAGGTGAATACATCTGGAAATATACCTTGACTGTCCATTTCATACAACAACCTCGTAGCTTCTTTCCACTGGCCTAGATTGCAAACTCCTTGAATCAATGAGTTGTAAGTAACAAGGTCAGGAGCAATACCTCTACCAACCATTTCCGAGAAGAGGTTCAACGCTTCGTCAACTAGAGTATCCTTGCCCAGGCTGTCGATGATGGTGTTAAAGGTAATTATGTCAGGCTGGCATCCATTTGCTTCCATCTTGCCAAGTAACTGAATAGCAGCAGTGTTGTTCCCAATCGCGCAAAAGCCCTTGATTAGTGTATTGAAAGTAATCACATTTGGCTGGCAGTGACCTCCCACCACTATTTTGCTGAAAATTCGGGCTGCATCAGCCACTCGATTTTGGAGAACAGAGCCGTGGATGAGAGACAAGGCATAGTCCATTCGGTTCAGACGACAGTAGCAATTGATGGTAATGTTGAGAGTATAATGATTAGGACGAATTCCAGAGAGAAGCATTTGTGAATTCAAAGAGAGGACTGTTGGGTAGTGCTTGAGTTTGACAAGTGGAGCCAATACCTGAGTGAAACGGACAACAGACGGCAGAGGACGGCTCTGAAGCATTTCGTCGAACACCTTGAGGGCATCCTCAACATTACTCACTCCTCGATGGGTTTCTCCAGATCTGCTTGGGTTTGAGGATTGAGAATGAAACAAAGCAACAAGAGGGGTAGAGTGAAGAAATGGCATACCTCTTCTGCTACTGTAGCTGCAATAAGAAGAGAAACTCAGCACTGATTTGTGCATCATCTTCACCATTTCTCACACTCAAAATCAACTACAGTTGGGTATTGAAAAAATACATCGTTTTGTCCTATCTTTAAGGGCCTAAACACCGGGCTTAATATCTTGGCCCAATTAGCCCACTTCCTATCGTTGTCCAATAACAATGGTCCAAGCTAATCGACGCCACCTCCACCAATTGTATATAAATTGGCTACTCCTTGATATGTATCATAATGTGTTAGAAAAATAATCTCATTGATAATACTAGTTTCTTTTTGTATGGGTTTGAGGAAAGTTGCTAGATCACCCTTAGCTAGTTGCTACTTGATTGGTAAGGTATCGGAGGAAATTAAAACATAAAAATCTTAATGATAACAGAAAGTAAAAAAAATATAATAACTACAAAAGTCAGTATTTATAAAGTTTTAACATGTTACGATCAACGGATGCTCAATGACACGTTTAAAGGCAACAATTTCACTTTTGAAAACTTCTGTTCTATGCTATGTTCTAGCATTTATTCTTTTTAATCAAATAATGATGTGTCCAACTTGTAAAACTTAGAATCATTGAGAATTTATAGTGGGCCTGATTATACCCAATAAGTCGGAAATAGTGCCACACTCCGTTTCTACCAGTAAGTTGGAAATGGTAACATTCACCTGACTAACAATAGCAGCCTTAACCACACAACGGGCGGCACAAGTACTCAACCTCCTCCTGCTTTGATTCTTCACCAAGACGACGATGTGGGACCTAACCCCGGTGCGTACCCTTTTCCTTTCCTCCTATAAACCATTCTTCCTGCTCATGCTCACCACCCTATTCTAATTCAGTTGGTAAATTTGGTTGTTTCAAAAACTCAAACCAGATATTCTCCTTTGTGGTAAACTTGTTGAACATGGTAGAAATTACTGAGATTGATGTTTGGGTTTGGGATGCATGTAAAGTTAGAACCTGGTTGTGTTTGTTTTGGCCACACCAGTAAGTCTGGGTATGCAAAGTCTTTTTTATTCGTTGCGGGCGTTCCACCGCGCGGACGCGGAAAGTAGTGGTTGTAGTAGCGGGGTGCGCTTATCCTTCTGTTTTTAATTAAGCGACTAAGGATGGAGAGAGCACCAACTCCACCACAAGATTCTTCATATTTGCCTTGTGTACTGGGTAAGGACTTACGGTAATCAGCTTGAGCGTCACAATATTGATACTCGACGAGAGATCGAGCAGAGCTTCAACAAGAAAGGAAAGAAAAAAGAGAAAGCTCCGAGGAGCGTACAGGGAAACGAGAGCAAAGCTCTGGAGAACTTGAAAGGAAAAATGGTTGCTAAGGTGAGATGTTTTAGCGTTTGGGTTCAACTAGGTTGATAATTGTATTGTATTTTTTTTTTTGAGTTGTTTAGTGTCTCTGGAGAATCCTCTCGAACTCCTTTATATAGAGTTATTTTAGGGCCACAGATATTGACTCAAACCATGTCAAAAACTTGTAGAAGTCTTCAACGTTGAGATATTGTAGGCAGTTAGGCTTAGTTGCCTCTTGATATACTTCTGCTAAGTAGATAGCGAGATAGTGTTCAACTTCCTCATGAAGACTCGAGAACTTTGTAGATGCACCCGCACTTATCCATATTAATCAAGGAATGAAATCCTTATCCATATCCATATTAAGCTAGTTCATCTGATGGCTGCTAAATTTGTCATCAGCAATCACTTCCTCGTTGTCAAGGCGAAAACCTTGAGAAAAACAAGATTCTATATGATGAAGTACAATACTTGGCTGAAAAACATGGATGCACCCCTGCACAACTTGCGCTTGCTTGGATTGTTCATCAAGGTGATCATGTGGTACCTATTCCTGGTGTGTGCCCCCATTTACCTTTCCTTAGTTCATCTTCCAAAGAAATTGATCAGGGGCACTGTACCTTGATGACTATTGTAGTAGTTCAACATTCTGAACTCTGCTTGTGTTTTTGTAGGGACAACTAAAACTGAGAATATTGATGCTAATGTTGGTTCCTTGAGAGTGAAACTCACTAAAGAAGATATACAGGAGATATCTGAAATGATACCCATCAACGCAGCGACAGGAAATAGAGTATCCGATAGTCTTATTCGCTGCTCCTGGAAGTTTGCAAATACACCACCAAAAGCTAGCAATGTGACTTAAAGAAGCATTTATTCATAACATAGATGAGAGTCTTCGACGCTGCTGCATCTTTATAGTATTAACATTCTGGTGTTGATTTGCGGCGAAATTGAAGTCCGTTGGAGCAGATAAATCCATATTAAGTGCAAACATGCTATCACCTGCACTAGTTTGGTGCACAGTTTAACAAACTGGTGAATGTTGTTGATTCTCATCTTGTAGCTGAAGAAGAATTTGATATTATGATACTGGTACACTATTTGATAAACTAATCGTAGTTTCAAGTATGTTTTTCATCCTGTCTGTTTCAATCTCCATGATGGATCTGAAAGTACGCATTGTTTGCAGCTCAAAGATTAGCTGTAGTTTCATATTGTTTTAACCAAGCTACTGGAGCATCAAAGCACCAGTGGTCTAGTGGTAGAATAGTACCCTGCGTTCGATTCCCGGCTGGTGCAAATCTTTACTTGTTTATTTTATCTTTTTTGAAATTATATATAATATTATTCTCATTCCCTACCAACCACTTCACAGTTCACACACAGTCCACCAAACTGCCAGAATCTTGGAACAGAGAGAAGAAGAGTCAGAAAATATTGAAAGGATGGGTGAAGCTAGCAAGATCCAAATTCCCAGGGTCAAATTGGGCAATCAAGGCCTTGAGGTAACTTGCACTACAACTTCTTGAACACCACCCATTAGCAAAAACCAGGTTTTGTTAGTCTTCGTAAATCTAAGAAAGTTGAATTCTTTGGTAAAAATGTTTAATAGTTTACAGGGGTATTTGATCTGTGGTAGTGAATTGAGTTTCAAACTTTACTGGGTTACTGTACTTTATAAATTTTGCCTTCTTCATCCCTGTGACTTGGTGTTGTAATGGTTGAGCTTTGTTGCTACATGATCAGTGATGTGGGAAACTTGGATCATAACATAGATCAGAGTTTGTAGCTATTTCTTAAATTTATTGAGACTATTCTCAAGGGATTGAGTTCAAACCCCCATTAGCATTTGGGATGGATCAGCAATCCCAGAAAGAGAATTTAGGGCAAGGAAGAAGGAAGGATCTGTAATGAATGAAATGTGGGAATCCTTGTTCTTTATTTCTCACAAACTGTAAAAGTGATTGCAAATTTATTCCTCTTCTACCGAGTGAATCAATGATAAAAGAGATGTGTACCGTTTCATCCATCAGTGCACAGGAGTATCACTGATGTTTTATTCAATTAACTGGGTTTCTAACAATGCGTAGTTTCTGTTGTTGGAAGTGTGCTCATTCGTTTTGATAAACTTCTTCCATTTTTTTTTTCCTGAAAAATACAAGATTCCTAAATTCCTTGTCTTCAGGTCTCAAAAATGGGGTTTGGATGCATGGGCCTCACTGGAGTCTACAACTCTCCTGTTTCTGATGCGGATGGAATCTCAATGATAGTAGCTGCTTTCAATAAAGGAATCACTTTCTTTGACACAGCTGATGTATATGGACTGCATACAAATGAACTTCTTGTTGGGAAGGTATGCAACTCTAAATTGACTCACTCAATTACAAGAACTCCAGTGGATAGAATTTCTGTATTGCTTAATCTTTCAATGTACTGAAGTCCTATTATCATGATATGATTGATATCTATTCTTTATGTTCTGATTTCTGTAATTCTGACTGCAACACTCTCATTTTCTAGGCTCTGAAGCAGTTGCCAAGAGAAAAAATTCAGTTAGCCACAAAGTTTGGTGTTGTTTTTGGAGGAGTGGATCCTCCTGGTGTTACAGCCAAGGGTACTCCGGAGTATGTCAGGTCATGCTGTGAGGCTAGCTTGAAGCGTCTTGATGTGGACTACATTGATCTGTATTATCAACATCGGGTGGACACTTCGGTGCCTATAGAGGAAACTGTAAGTGTTTCTCACCTATAGTCAACTAGAAAGTGGAATACATTAGTACCATTAATTCTGTCAGATGTTCACTTGTAGATGGAATTTTGAATTTCTTTAAAGAAACTGGTACGATGTTTTTTTTTTTCTTGAAATTTAGATGGGTGAGCTGAAGAAACTGGTGGAAGAAGGAAAAGTAAAATATATAGGGTTATCTGAAGCCAGTCCAGACACCATAAGGAGGGCACATGCAGTTCATCCCATCACAGCTCTACAAATGGAGTGGTCCCTCTGGATTCGTGAAATTGAGGAAGAAGTCGTTCCACTTTGCAGGTATTTATTCAAAACCCATTCTAGGTTTGTAAAACGATTTCGTTATTCCATTTCTAAAACAAATGGAGATGGTTATCCCCCTTGTATCCGCTGTTCCTTTTACCTCAAATGCTTAATGTTCTGAAACTGTTGAAAGTAATAACTCTAATTATCAATTACAGGGAGCTTGGTATTGGAATAGTACCATATAGTCCTCTTGGTCGTGGCTTTTTTGGTGGCAAAGCAGTTGTGGAAAGTTTGCCTTCAAATAGTGCCCTCTTGGTAGATATTCTCGTTATGCATTCTGTCATATTTCATTTTTTTGGTAGATTAAATAATTCTTCACATTTGCTAAAGAAATTGATTTCGGTTGTTGCTTGAATCCTTTCCTGTTTTCTGCTTTGTAAGTCGACACATCCTCGGTTCATAGGAGAAAACTCGGAGAAGAACAAGAATATTTACAATCGAATGGAAAGTCTTGCTAGAAAGCACCAATGCCTTACTGCTCAGCTAGCACTAGCATGGGTTCTCCACCTAGGAGATGATGTTGTACCTATCCCAGGTGAATCATCATTGCATAAATATTGTATTATATAAAATCAGAATCTTCTATGCTACATCTTTAACTCTGATACTGATTGTTTGCATGGAAATGAATGTATGCATCTCTTTGAAACTATATAAGGTTTTCGTTTCGTCTTTTGTACTGACTAATCTTGTACATTAAGACCTGTAAGAGTAGTTCATTTTCCTTTACATCTATTATGATCTTATAGAAATAAGGTCATAAATTCGCCACACATGGATACTGCTGAGAGAACTCAGTACCGCATTTCAGTTGTTGAATAATGAGGCAAGAAATGCAACCGCTTACAATCACTGTTATAGTTTCTTCTTCAATAAGAAGTAACAAGAGATCAGAATTTTGTGATGCTCCCCATGACTTGGTTGCTGTGGTTTGTTTGCACATGTATTGCCTCACTCGACTACATTGATGAAACCCACATTGTTAAATCATGTTGAAACTCCATTTCCACTGCAGGGACAACAAAGACTAAGAACCTGGATGCAAACATTGGCTCCTTGAAGGTGAAACTTGGGGAAGAGGACTTGAAAGAAGTTTCTGGTGCTGTGCCACTCGACCAAGTCGCTGGCGAGAGAACTTATGTAACTCTGATGCATTTGCAGTGGAAATTCGCCAACACTCCCCCGAAGGTCTGAGAACTTTGACACTATATGTATTCTATTGTGTACAATTTGGCCAAATGAAGTGGAACTTGCAATTTACATATATTAACCCACAATATAGGAGGGCTCTACATATGATGTGTCTTCTTTCTGGCACGAACTAGAGATGATCACGTTTCCTTTTGAATCTTTCTTATTACAATCTCAGAAGTTACTAAACCATCAATAGGAATGCCAGCATAAACAGTAGGGAGGCAAACCCCGTTAGTTGGGAGGCCCTGTACTCTTGGACTGTTCTAGGGAGCTATCGATGCTGCTAAGTGAGCATACATCTCCCATTCAGTTCATGTGAAAAGCTATGCTGGTTAAACGCCACATTAGCTGTTAACTTGCAATCCAAGTCTTGTCCATACACTACCAGAAAATAGTTCTTGGCCGACGAAAAAAAATCGTCGTCCTGTTTAAAAATTTCGTCGCCTAAGTACTTAGGCGACGACATGTCGTCGGCCAAGAAGTCGTCGCCAGAAGTCCGTCGGTGAAGAACTTGGGCGACGAAATTTAATTCCGTCGTCGCCTAAGAGTAATTCTTAGGCGACGATACTAATTTCGTCGCCTAAAATATACCTATCGTCGCCCAAAAATATTCGTCGCCCAAGATTTAACACCTTGGCCGACGAAATTTTTTTCGTCGCTTAAGATCTTCTGAACTTGGGCGACGAAAATAAATATTTCGTCGCCTAAGATCACTACATCTTAGGCGACGATATTATTTTTTCGTCGGCCAAGGTGTTAAATCTTGGGCGACGATTTATAGATTTCGTCGCCTAAGATATATTTAAATTTTTTTTAAAAAAATAATTAAATAATTATTTTAAATATATAAATAATGTTTTTTTAATTTTTGTCATTATTTTTTTTTTCGGCATTTCTTTAAAGTTTTCTAATATTAAAATTTAATTAAAACTAACACAAATTTATAAATTTATAAATAATTTATTACAAAAATTCTGCCTATGGATCGAGAAACCCAAAATCTATCTCATCATTCCCGTTCGGAGGGTCCTGAGGCGGCGGCTGGTCAGGCTGAGGAGGCTGCTGCTGAGGCTGGGGCCACTGAGGATGCCACTGAGGTAATGGTATAGGCGTAGGCATGGGCGGAAACGGCTGTCCGGCCGCAAGTGCAGACATGCAGGCAGTCATCCACTGTCCCATAGCCGCCTGGTTGGCATTGGTGACTTCATTCACCCGCTCCATATGCGCAGCATTGGAAGCCGCATATGATTCCGCCATCGCCGCCATCTCCCTCGCTCTTTGGGCTTCCAGCTCAGACTCTCTCGCTCTTTGGGCTTCCAGCTCAGACTGTAGGCTTGCGAACTGATCCTGTAGCCGAGTGGTCTGGCTGTTGCTGCTTGAGGCTCCGGCGGCTCCCTTGCGCTGAAATCCTGGCGTCGTCTTCAGGATCCCCTTTCCAGCGTCTCCCATACCCCGGCAGTAGTAGGTGTTGGAACGCTGCGCGAAGGCAGTGGCCATAATCCGCGCCCCAACGGTAGGATCTGAAGTGTCGATCCTGGACATGGCCTCTGACATGTCATCATCTGTCGTGCCCGGCCATGTGTCGTTCACCATGCCTCTGATGACATCTTGCTCCGCCTCCCTCACCCTCGCCTAAATGGATATATTATAAAAATATATTAATATACATTTAATAAAATGTAATTAAAATTAAAAATTAGTAAATATAAGGAACTTACAAGATCCTCCTCAGAATGAGGATATGCCCTCTGAAAGGTCCCCACATAGGGGTTCTCCTCTGGCCGCTCTCGCCGCACGTCGTCCATGATGGCCGAAAACGGCCTCGAACCGGCACGATGGTTGGTTGTGTTCTGTTGCCGGTTCTCAGCGTTCACCCGGGCGAGATGCTTTTTAAAAAAAAAATTATCGTTAGTAAATATTTAAAAACATACAATTATAATTAATTCACTAATTAAATATTCAAATTTGTTTACGAATTACCTGTTTGTGAGGGTCGTTGAACTGCGTGACAAGAAGCCACCGCCACTCGTACTCCCGATACTCGAACTCCTTCGGGGTACCCGAACGGTCGCTCCCGTACTTCTTCCAGTGTTCCCGGAGGTCGTGCTTCCACTCCTTGAACCTACATATACAAAAAAAATATTAATAATTTTATTAAAAAAATAAAATTTAAAATTTTTTTAAATAGCTAGAGGTACCTCTCCCTATGGGTCTTGTCCGCCCAGTCACGTCCCTCCTCGGGAACCACAAACCATTGCTGCATTACCACTTGTTAGTATTTTTTTCGATAATGAAATAATTTATTAGTTAAAAAAATAGTTAAAAAAAAGGTAATTTATTGAGTAAACTCACCGACATCGACTGATGGAGCATCTCCTTCACTCCATCAGGAACCTGGCTCCAGACTCCCCACAACATAGGGAGTCTGGAGCGGATGGTGCCTCCCGCGGCGCGCGTGTACCGGTTTCCCAACGCGGCGTCCACCGGTTTCCCGTTGGAAAACGGGATGGCGATCCGTCCAGCGGACTCGACCGCCCTATCGAGTCCCTTGTTGCTGACGGTGCCTCTCCTGTTCCGCCTTCTCGTTCCGGCGGCTGTGACATTGTGAATCAAATTTAATATTAATAATACATTTTTACAAAAAAAATTGTAAATCGAAAAAAAAGTAATAATAAATTACCTGAGGATGAGGCTGAGCCGACGGATTCGTCTATGTCCGCCTGCTCGGAGACCCTCACGGGATGAAGAGGCGTGGGAAACTCCCGGTAGATATAGGCCTCGTGCGGTGCCACATGCGGGAGCTGCTCCCGAATCGGTCGACCCTCCTCATCGACGCGAGGTATCGCCGGTATCGTCGGAGGAAGGAATAGGCCGGACGGCACCATAGGGACCCCGGATGACCCGCCATCACCGTCGGTCGGGGACGACTGTGTGGGGGCGTCGCTGCGGGATCGCGACCGGCGAAGTATCTCTGGATGACGAGGAGCCGTCGCTGCGGGACCCGACTGCCCAGCAGAACCCGAGCCGCTCGCGCCACCCCTAAGCGCCGCATATCGGGACGTCAACTGCCACGGAAACCCGATCGACGGTGATTCCGACGGGTTGTTTGAGGTACCGTCCGAGCCGTCTTGTCCAGAAGTTCTTCTCTTGGTCATCCTGTTTAAAATAACCATAAATTTATTAAAAATATTTTGCGAACTTATAATTAAGTTCACAAAAATAAAGGCTCGATAAAATTCGAAAAATTTATCAACAATAATAGCACAAATAAAATTTAATAATTATTATAGGATTTATTATTTTTTTTATTCACATAACAAATTATTTACATTAATAAGGGCTTATTATATCACAAAAATTAATTTACGAATATTTACATCCTTACTCAAAAATATTCCATTATTTCTTACAAACCCTAAACCCTAAATAAACCCTAAACCGTAAACTCTAAACCCTAAATAAACCCTAAATTATTTAATCATTTACAATCCTAAACCGTATACCCTAAACCGTAAACCGTAAACCCTAAACCGTACATCACAATTTACAATTATCACAACAACAACAATTTACAATTATCACAACAACAACAACAACAATTTACAATTTACAATTTACAATTATCACAACAACAACAACAACAACAACAATTTACAATTATTATAACAACAAAAACAATTAAAATCAATTTAGGGTTTTAGGGTTATACCTTAAATTGTGGGTCGACGTCGGGGTCGGGAATTGGAATTGGGGTCGGGGTCGGGGTCGGAGAGAGGGAGAGAGAGAGGGCAGAGAGAGGATTTTCGGAGAGAGGGAGAGAATATGCTTGGCGGCTGAAGAAATGGTTAGGGTTTCCGAATTTTTGCCTTTTATAGTGGCGTTCTTGGGCGACGATTTTGTAAAAATCGTCGCCCGCCTTTTTTCAAAATCGTCGGCCAAGAGTATCTTGGCCGACGATTTCAAAATCGTCGCCCGCCTTTTTTTAAAAATCGTCGGCCAAGAGTATACTTGGGCGACGACATTCTTCACTATAAATATCGTCGCCCAATATTAAGAAAATCGTCGGCCAAGATAGTATATTTGGGCGACGACATTCTTCACTATAAACATCGTCGCTCAAGATGAAGAAAATCGTCGGCCAAGATAGTATACTTGGCCGACGAGATTCTTCATTATAAATTTCGTCGCCCAAGAGTTCTATCATAAAATTCAGACTATTCGACCCTCCAAATCACGTAATCTGGCCGGACCTTCAACTAAGAATAGTTTCCGATCGACGAGACTCTTACGGGGCTATAAAAATTTGGTAAAAAATAAATAACCGGGATAGGGCTACCACTAGGCAGAAATAAATGTGTTTCGTGCGACCGGAACAACCGGCACCGAAACTTTACCGGAATATCTTCATTTTTCACGGGTTGACGTATTTCACCGTTCTGGTCATATCTTATTTCACGACTTTTTTGCGTTTGAGGCCTCTACGTATACGTTGTCTTCAAAACGACACTTAAACTAAACACTTATATAAAAAAGTTATACAACATTAGTACATATAACGTGAGTTTATTGATCGGAGAAGAGGAACTGAAAACCGACCGTCAGATTTGACCAGCATAACGAATTACGGAGGTGGAAAAAAATTCAGCTCCATCTGACAAAGATAAGGGCTCGATCCGTCCGGTCAATCGGCGCGGTCAAACCCCTAAATGGACGGAAACGGCTATTCGACCCTCCAAATCACGTAATCTGGCCGGACCTTCAACTGAGAATAGTTTCCGATCGACGAGACTCTTACGGGGCTATAAAAATTTGGTAAAAAATAAATAACCGGGATAGGGCTACCACTAGGCAGAAATAAATGTGTTTCGTGCGACCGGAACAACCGGCACCGAAACTTTACCGGAATATCTTCATTTTTCACGGGTTGACGTATTTCACCGTTCTGGTCATATCTTATTTCATGACTTTTTTGCGTTTGAGGCCTCTACGTATACGTTGTCTTCAAAACGACACTGAAACTAAACACTTATATAAAAAAGTTATACAACATTAGTACATATAACGTGAGTTTATTGATCGGAGAAGAGGAACTGAAAACCGACCGTCAGATTTGACCAGCATAACGAATTACGGAGGTGGAAAAAAATTCAGCTCCATCTGACAAAGATAAGGACTCGATCCGTCCGGTCAATCGGCGCGGTCAAACCCCTAAATGGACGGAAACGGCTATTCGACCCTCCAAATCACGTAATCTGGCCGGACCTTCAACTGAGAATAGTTTCCGATCGACGAGACTCTTACGGGGCTATAAAAATTTGGTAAAAAATAAAGACCCGGGATATTTATTTTAATTATTCAAATGAAATTTAAATGTGTTTTATTTTATTTTAATTATTCGGATTAATATTGGCCGACGAAATTAGGCTAATTCGTCGGCCAAGATTATACTTGGGCGACGATATTTGTTAAAATCGTCGCCCAAGAGTAAAAATAAAAATTTAATATAATGAAATTTAAATGTTCTTTATTTTATTTTAATTATTCGGATTACTTTTGGCCGACGAAATTAGGCCAATTCGTCGGCCAAGATTATACTTGGGCGACGATATTTGTTAAAATCGTCGCCCAAGAGTAAAAATAAAAATTTAATATAATGAAATTTAAATGTGTTTTATTTTATTTTAATTATTCGGATTAATATTGGCCGACGAAATTAGCTAATTCGTCGGCCAAGATTATACTTGGGCGACGATATTTGTTAAAATCGTCGCCCAAGAGTAAAAATAAAAATTTAATATAATGAAATTTAAATGTTCTTTATTTTATTTTAATTATTCGGATTACTCTTGGCCGACGAAATTAGGCTAATTCGTCGGCCAAGATTATACTTGGGCGACGATATTTGTTAAAATCGTCGCCCAAGAGTAAAAATAAAAATTTCTTTACAATGAAATTTAAATGTGCTTTATTTATTTTAGTACAAACATATTCTTTTAGTATACAAACAATTACAAAGCTAAGGCTCAATTATAACTAAGCTAAGGCTCGTAATCTGAGTCATCCGATGAGTCTTCTTCGGTATCGGAATTAATATCTGGTAATCTATGCCTTAATTCGTCGTCAGAGTCGTCGTCTGTTTCTTCATTTGGATCAACATCAATAAAGGTTGAATCTTCGTCACGAATTCTGAGCACTCGACCATGTTTAACATTATTTTGACGAACAGTAGCTACATCATGAATACCTACTGCTTTCGGCTCCTGGTACGCATCAGCCTCTGGCCCTGGAATGGTCACTCCAAGTGTAGCCGCCCGGTAAATGTTTCGAGGATGCACAATGTTCGCTATTTTCCACGCGTCACCCCTGGCGAGGTCATCAAGATAAAACACTTGTTTTACCGATGTCGCAAAAACAAACGGGTCATCTTCGTAGGCGCTTGTAGCAGTGTTGACCGATAAATTGCCGTACTGATCCATCTTCATGCTCTGTGCGCCTGTATCAAACCATCTACACTTGAACAGATGCACTTTCATGCCTTCCGCATAAACCAGTTCGACCACTGAATGGAGAACACCGTAATAGTCAAGGCCATGACCTTTCGCCATCACCCCAGAATTCTGTGTTCTTCGTCTGCTGTCTCTCTCTTCAGATACAAATTTCACGCCATTTACTGTGCAAGTGGGATAAACTCTAGCCCGTTGCGGTTGCATCGCAAGAAGTAATAGTTCGTGCGACCAGTTTGGATTATCATCAGATTTTATCATGTCCATCTGTAACGGATATTGAACTGTAAATATCCGAAAATGTATGCAATAGAAAATAATTACATATATATATATATATATAACAGGGAAGATTAAATTACGTACCCAGGTGCGAAAATAATTTGCGAACGTCATGTTGTGGTACTCGAGATCACCATCAACTTCCGGAAAATTTAGGTGCAACTCTTTCCAATATTTAACTTCTTCACAATTGATTAGTACCCACCAGTGCGCTATGGCTATCTCTTCATCCGACAATGCATACTCGGCGGACAGTCGTGCTCCACCAACTTCGACATCACTGGAAACTATAGAGAGATTGAACCGCGGCGCATGTTCCTCCATGGCTTGCGGAGCTCCCAACGACGCTCCTAAATACAACTTCATGTAGGTGACGCATTCATGCGCAATATATGCTTCAGCTATACATCCTTCAGGCGCGGATTTATTAGTGACATAATCTTTGTACTCACCAAGTTGCCTGTAAATATAAGATTGCAAACTATACGTTATGGTTATTGAACATGTACGTACATATATGTATTCTGGAGATGTAAGTGAATAAAACATACCTTTCCATGGGATACATCCAAGTGAAGTGTACTGGACCGGTAAGCAACAATTGCTGGGGAAGATGGATCATCAGGTGAGGCATTATATCGAAAAAATTTGGCGGAAAGATCCTCTCGAATTTACACATGATGTATATGATGTCTGCCTACATTTCCCGGAGATCGGATTTTCTCACTTCCCTTGTGCATAACTTCATGAAGAATCTTGACAGCGCTACTAACGGCTCCACAACCTGGCCAACCACACATCACAAATTTAATATAAAATCCATTTACGACAGGTTAACCGTAATTTTAACCACAAATTTACCTGACGGTGAAGGAACGGTCGAATGAAAACAGGGAAGAGACGTTGTAGCAGAATATGACAGTCATGACTCTTCAAGCCGTATATCTTATTCTCCCGCAAGTTCACACACCGGGCTATATTTCCTGCAACGCCTGAGGGATACGTCACACAACTCATCCACCTGAAGATCTGGGTCTTCTGATCAGGCTTCACGGTGTAAGGAGCCCAAGGCATCTTTTTCTTCCCCTCTTTCAGCCAAAGATGTTTTCTGATTCCCATTTTCTTAAGATCAACGCGTGCCTTAGGACCGTCTTTCGTCTTCCCCTCCAAGTTGAGCACTGTACCTACCACACTGTCGCAGACATTCTTCTCTATGTGCATCACATCTAGGTAGTGCCTGATCAACAGCGTACTCCAGTACGGGAGTTCCCAAAATATGCTCTTATGTGTCCAGAATTTGTACCTGTCTGGTCTTTCAGGTATTCTGGCCACAATATCGGGATGATTGCTGAGCTGCCCAAAATCATACTCATCCAGCACTGCTAAAATCTCTTCCCCCGACCATCTATGCTGCTCCACACCTCTCTCTTCGGTCCCATCAAATGCCCCGGTATCTATCCGCCAGGGGTGATCATGTGGTAGGTAAGCACGGTGACCCATCCGGACTATCTTGTTGCAATGATTGCTGCACCCCTGGGAGCTAAGGCACTCAGGACAAGCCTTGTATCCCCTAACAACGTTGCCGGACAACATCCCACGTGCAGGAAAATCACTGATGGTACCAACAATCATGGCATGCATCTGGAACATCTCCTTTTTGTGGGAGTCATAAGTGGGATGACCAACCTCCCAAAGCAATTTACACTCTTCAATCAGCGGTCTCATATACACATCGAGACACTTCCCTGGATAACAACAACAACCACAACAAATTCAGATAACGACTATATATGACCAACAATATAGAACAAAAACAATAAATGGAGAGGTGTTGAACCAACAGCAATATATACAATATGAAGGGAAAGTAGATACCTGGATAACCGGGCCCCGGAATCAACAAGGTCAACATGTTGTATTCCTTCTTCATGCACATCCATGGAGGAAGGTTGTAAGGCACCAAAATGACCGGCCATATACTGTACGAAAGACTCATGGTCCCAAAAGGGTTGAACCCGTCGGATGACAGCCCGAGCCTCACATTCCTCACCTCTGAAGCAAAATGAGGAAACTCCCTGTCTATATGCTTCCACGCCTCCCCGTCAGCAGGGTGTACCATGAGGTCTTCGTCATGCACCTCCCTCACAGCGTGCCATCTCATAGCTTCGGCCGTCTTTGAAGACATATACAACCGCTCCAGCCTATCCCTCAACGGGAAATAGCGAAGTACCTTAACAGGTTTCCTGTTGCCTGCGGGAGTCCGCTTATACCTGTCGGTCCCACATACCGGACAACGATGAAGGCCTTCAAGGTCATTACCGTCTGCATCTTTACCCCAGAATAGAACGCAGTCATATCTGCATGCATGGATCTTGATGTAGGAAAGCCCGAGATCTCTCAAGATACGACGGACCTTATGATGCGTGGTGGGATGACGATGATCGTCGGGCAGGAGCGAAGCAGCGTACTGTAGATACTTATCAACAGCCGTCACGGTCGATTTTGTGTCAACCTTGATATGCATCACCTCCATCACACACTGAAGAACAGTCTTCTCATGACCTGGGCACAGAGGGGTCTGTTGGAAAGCAATAAGTCTGTTGTACTTGGCTATACCGGCAGTGTTGACACCTCTAGGGACGGCCTGCATCGGCGCCTGAGGAATGTGCTGTCGTTCAGGGCATACACCGCTGTCATGAGGAAACATGTCGTTGATGAAGGTCGTTGTTGGATCGTTGGATGTACTGCCCGTCTCATCAAACTGTCCATGATCATGCGGGCGTGATGAGGTTTCACCGTGATATATCCAACATGTGTAACGTTCCCAGAATCCGTTACTCTTCAGGTGGTCCCATACTGTCCCCAACGGAAATCGATGCATATCACTGCGACACTTACACATCTTGCACGGGCAATAGAACATGCCACTCCCGTCAGCATTGCCCTGCGCATATTGCATAAAATCCCAAACTCCTTCAGCATATTTTCTGTGATATCTTGGAAGAGAAATCCAACTCTTATCCATATCCTGAAAATAACACATATATATATCAATATTTAATGAACATATCTTTTATATATATATATATATTAATGTAATACAACATACTAATTATTAATTATATATATCTAGTTCGAGCGGATTCCGTGGTTTCAGAAGGCAAGTGTCAATGTCACGGAGGGAGAACCCCCTACAGGAACCAGGCAGGACTCGTTTGTGATCACGGAGGCGAACCCCTATCGACCCCTTCACCGAGAAGAGTGGTCAGTTTGTGATCTTGAGATCCAGTTAAACAAACCTGTGAACCATATCTATGACAAAACGGCCCCTTACTCAGCTTGGAACAAACTCTATGCATATATATATATATATCATTAATTCAACTCAAATAAAACTGAAAATCAATATATATATATATATATGCATATATATGTACGTACCTGGGAGTAGCTCTACAAACTATGTATGGACAAATTTCCACAACACCGAACGATTTGAAGAACTAGAGAAATTTATGTTTAAAATTTTCAAAGTTCTCATTCTTCTATCCCGCCTCACAATATATAGAAGAATCTTGGGCGACGAAATATTTGAGTTTCGTCGCCTAAGAATGAAAAATCTTGGGCGACGAAATATCTCAGTTTCGTCGCCTAAGGATAAAAAACTTAGGCGACGAAATAAATATCTTAGGCGACGAAATATTGTTTCGTCGCCCTAGTTTCTCTCTTAGCCGACGAAATGTATTCTTAGGCGACGATTTTATTTTCGTCGTCTAAAGTTGGACTTTAGGCGACGATTTTTTTCCCTTGGGCGACGAAAAAAAAAATCGTCGCCTAAGTTCCCTCTTAGGCGACGAAAAAAAAAATCGTCGCCCGGTTTTTTTTGTTTCGTCGCCCAAGACCCATTTTCTGGTAGTGATACCATCACCAGTAACAATCTTTGCATTTCTGATATCAGACTCCGGTTCTAAAACCGCTCGACTTCTAACTGCAGCTGGACCTTTTCCCATTCCAGTTAGAAGCTCAACATCTATAATTAATGAACACACAACTTTTGATATTGGTCTGCAAAGAAGTTGAAGTTCTTTGGAGCACACATAATTACATGAGTGTGAATACTCCAGAATGAAGTTCATAATATGAAACATGGTAACTTTCTTCAGATAATTTACAATGATCAGTTAATATGATGATAGTTTTCATGTTTTTTTTTACTTGATTTAACTGAGTTTTAAGTTTAAGATGAAACGGAGCAACTATATTAGTTAAGCCAAGCGAACATGATAGCACCAGTGGTCTAGTGGTAGAATAGTACCCTGCCACGGTACAGACCCGGGTTCGATTCCCGGCTGGTGCATCTTTTTGCTTTATTTTTCATTCATTCCATTTCGACTTCCACAATGACCTTGCTCATCGGAAACTCCAGATTCAATTTGTGTTAAATATCAAATCTCCTGTTCGTTTTATTCCATTTCCACTTCCACTATGACCTATTTGAATACTCATTGGAATGCCCAAATTCAATCTGTGTTAAATAATCACATCTCTTCAGGACCGTCACTATATAAGTTGAATTCTTCAAGTGAAAAGATTCAAACTTCATTAGAAAACATACTGATTGATGTGATCTATTTTGATGTGTAGCTTCTTGATGTGGTGGCTTTATTCAAATGTTGACTTCTTGATGTCTGTGACATGGTCAGTGATGTCAGTAATGTTTGAACCTCTACTGCTATATAACCAGTTATGTGGGAAGCATTAATACCAAGTTCCTAACACAGAAATAGATCCTGTTGCTGTTTCTTCGTTCTCTAAAGCCACTTTGAGTTCATTTTCCTGTTCAGTTTCCCAAAAATAAAAACAGAAGAAGAATATGGCTGAGGAGAAGGGAATACAGATTCCGAGAGTTAAACTTGGAACTCAGGGATTGGAGGTATAGCCGATCAATGTTTGTAATGATGTTCATTCTTTTTGATAACGTTCTTCCATTTCTTTTCTGGATTGATTTGATCAAGAATTCTAATACGCTCGCTCTTCAGGTCTCAAAAATGGGGTTTGGATGCATGGGCCTCACTGGAGTCTACAACTCTCCTGTTTCTGATGAGGATGGAATCTCAATAATAGTAGCTGCTTTCAATAAAGGAATCACTTTCTTTGACACAGCTGATGTATATGGACCTCATACAAATGAACTTCTTGTTGGGAAGGTTGGTAATCAGTTTGTGAATTTTCCTACTTACATAACTACATCAATTCCAGTAGTTGGAAAATCTTTACTGCTTATACTATAATGTACTAGGATATTGTTGTTATATTTCGCTTTCTGTAGTTCTAAGCTAGTACTGCACATTTGTTGGTGTTCTAGGCATTGAAGCAGTTGCCAAGAGAAAAAGTTCAATTAGCCACAAAGTTTGGTATTGCTGGAATAACGCATCCTCCTAGCATCAAAATCACTGGTACTCCGGAATATGTCAGGTCATGCTGTGAGGCAAGCTTGAAGCGTCTTGATGTGGACTACATTGATCTGTATTATCAACATCGGGTGGACACTACTGTCCCTATAGAGGAAACAGTATGTGCTCATCATCTTCATTAAACTGGAAATTTTAACATGCTAGAAGCAGTAAAGATCTGCATATTGTATAGTACCACCTGTATAAATAATGGTGATTTTGGTGAAAAGCTCTTGGTTACACACTTGTAATTTGTTTTTCGTTGTTTAGATGGGCGAGCTGAAGAAACTTGTGGAAGAAGGAAAGATAAAGTACATTGGTTTATCTGAAGCTAGTCCGGACACAATAAGAAGGGCGCATGCAGTTCATCCCATCACGGCTCTACAAATGGAGTGGTCACTCTGGACTCGTGATATTGAAGAAGAGATTGTTCCATTTTGCAGGTATGTTGTGTTACAGACTAACTTTGGTTTAATTTTGCAAAAGTGATTTCCTTATTCCATTTCTGTTTAGCAAATAGACTGCATGTAATGCTTATGGAAATGATCGGTAATATGTATGTCATGATGTAATGTTATCTTATGCAGGGAGCTTGGCATTGGTATAGTTCCATATAGTCCTCTTGGTCGTGGGTTTTTTGGAGGCAAAGCAGTTGCAGAAAGTGTGCCTTCAAATAGTTTTGTGGTAGATGTTCTTTGTTATTTGTTCTGTTTAATCTGTTGTGGAAGGACAGAGAAATTTAGTTGATTGCACTCTAATTCGTTTCTGCTTAAGAAAAATTATACTGGTAACTGAATCATTTTTCTTTGCTCTGTTTTAGTCATCCCATCCTCGGTTTGTAGGAGAGAACTTGGAGAAGAACAAGACTATTTACAATCAAATGGAAAGCCTTGCTCAAAAGCACCAATGCCTTACCTCTCAACTAGCATTAGCATGGGTTCTTCACCAAGGAGACGATGTTGTACCTATCCCAGGTTAGTCATCATTTCCATATTTGTTCTCAACATATGGATTCTAAGAGTACTTGTTCATTGTCCTTTTCATCTGTGATGTTCTTAACTTCTTATATATCATGATCATACTGACATTCCGGATCCACTGCAGGAACAACAAAGATAAAGAACCTCGACGCAAACATTGGCTCCTTAAAGGTGAAACTTGGGGAAGAAGACTTGAAACAAGTTTCTGGTGCTGTTCCACTAAATCAAGTGGCCGATGGTAGAAATTACGGAAACCTGATGCACTTGGAATGGAGATTTGCCAACACTCCTCCAAAAGAATCCAAAATCTGATAGCTTTAGGGTTCCATCTTATGAAATTGATCCACATGAATTAAAATTTGCTGCTTCTTTTCGTAGTATACCAACACAATAAAAGAGGGCTCCATGCCTCCAATATCATGTGTAATTTTCCTCCTTCAATATATTCAGTACAACTTCCTGAACACTAATTCATATCACATTTGTTCAAAAGCTCCTCTTACATGATCTGAGAAAGTTCAATTCTTTGATGAAAAATAAATCGAAACTTCTGTGTGGTATCAGAGTGGGACTTCATTTAGTATATATATGATAATATATAAGGCCTCTGCAATGTAATGTGTTTTTTTTTTTTTTAGTTCATCTGTTGTCAAAGAACATATGTTGTGCGGTAGCGTCAATCACTCTGTCAGATTCGGCTCTATGCTTGTGTGCTTTTATCTTTCGAGTTTTACTAGTAACGGTGTGACGACGGTAGCGTAATGATCCTAAAATTGGGTTTGGGCATAATGTTGAGCATAAGTTTGGATGGTCAGTCTCAAATCTAGGATCTCTTAATTTACATCACAACCAACTTTTATTCAACTAAATTAGCGTTAAATTCATTTAGAATCGATTAGTTTGATTTGATAGTCTATTCATTTTTCGTACATTCTGTGTGGATTCAATTTGGTACATGTAACTCTGTACTAAAACTATTTGTGCTCTTTCGGGTAACATTTTAATACACTCCAACGACTTAATTAACTAATTTTGAAATGTGTGGTAGGAAATTATTGCAAAATACAATATTTGGAAAAGAATTCTTCAAATGAGGCTTTGTCCTATAAAACTACCGGTACAGAGTTGTTTTAGAAAAACATGGATCACAACACATTTCAAATTATTTCTAAAAATAGATTTTCCACCAATACGATAATGTTATGTCTCCACATGTGAATAGTGGTTTTTCAACCGTAAACACAAAATTTACGGTCTCTATATAAACATTTAATTGTGACCTTTAAAGAAAATTTAGTAATGTTCAATCATAAGTGGATATTTGTTGAGTGAAGTAACTTTTTGAATCTTTGAATCTCAAGAAAGATTTTGGAATCCTTTGTGATCTTGCCTCGAAATCAAGTCTTTTTTTCTTTTTTCATGTATCATCACGTAAACTCGATCATATGGCTTTACCAAGAATTAACCATACGATAGTCGTCGTCACCCTTTTTCTCTTTCATCTTGGATACTACATTGCTACAGCAACAACCAATATCCACAATATCAAGGGTGGATTTAGCGCCCATCTTATCCATAAAAATTCCTCCAAATCACCATTGCACAAACAAAGAAACAACAAAGTTTCTCGACGGTTGATAGGTCCAGACGTTCCCGAAGCACCGATGAAACTCGATACCAGCTTCGAACGTTAATACGATATTCATGCAATTACTGATAGTGGTAGCGATCTAGTATGGACGCAGTGTGAGCCGTGCAATGCTTGTTACAAGACCAAGTCTTCTACAAATTGCGTGTACATGTACAGTTATGCAGACGGGACATACACAGTAGGTAATCTAGGGATGCATTGTCTTGTAATCGTGGGCGGCACTGATGACTTTGGCTATTTCGGGGGCATGCTTCAGACAGATTTATTAATTGGTTTTGATTTGGATAAAAACGTGGTATCCTTCAAGCCAACTGATTGCATAGACTACAACAAAAATAACTAATTGCCTAAACTTTTTTACTCATGGTGCTATAATTTTGTACCAATTTGTATTTATGAATTTTGATCTAGGAAGGTAAAAAGTCATTGTAGATATCTACAATATAAGGAAATGGTAAAAAGGAATGTAAAAATGGTAAATACACGTTTGATTTTATTTAAAGAAGAAGCACACTACAACCATCAAACTTATATAGAAATCCCATTACAAGTCAACAAATTACCAACCACGGAAAAAAAAAAAAAACCCCCTCGAAGTAGTCATCACCTAAAGAGTCTCGTTTGCTCTGCAAAAACAGGAGGCTTAGGGTTAGGAAAACAGATTGAGTATCTCGCTTGTCCAGCGACGCCCACGCGCAAGCATTGGCTTCTGGTCTCATTGGTGTAGGTGGGATGTTTTAAGCGAGTGTTGGGTTGCCTTGGTTTTGTTGGTATGCTACTTTGGTGACATCATTCATGGGGATATGTGTTCTCATTGCGATGTTGTTAACATGTGGGTGGATTCTCTTTACACGTGATCTGGTGGTTTTTGAACATGGTGTTGAAAAAAGTTAATTGGCACGGTTTATTGTTGGTAGCAATGTTGTATTGTTACTCTTAGGCTTGAGTAGCTCGTGTCAAGTATAAAATTTAATTAGAGGTTGGACTTTTTGCTAAAGGATATTGTTTTCGATGACAAAGCGTCAACAAGTTTGTGTTGGAAGCCTCTGGCTTTGGACCCAAATGGTAAAGATATATGGTATACACTGTTTTGTGACTTTTGTCATCCTCGCAAATCGCAATAATAAGGTACCTCTGCAAGCAGTAAAGTCAACTAGGTGACGACTATGTTAGCAAGCATGAGTTGTGGATGTGGTAGATTTGTCAGTATTGTTGCATTTTTATTTTCGGTTGTAGGGTCATCGGTCCATAGTTTAGCGAGTTGTCGGTCTCCTTTTACTCTTTCTAGTTTGATCGAATTGAAGACTCATGCTCTTTGTTATTAGTCAGTTTCCGACCTTATATTTTACAAGCTTTGTAATTAAATTTACCCCTTAATTAATGAATTATATATTTCTCACCAATAAATCAACTAGGCAAGACAAGCATTAGTACTTAACTTGTTAAGTAGTGGCACAATCACATAATCACTTACGAAAGAAAAGTCATAGTGCATATTCCTCTATGTAGGATCAGATACTTTGAAGTTTGAAATAGTCAATGAGAACTAGATACTAATCGTACCATGACAGTATGACATTCAGACCAAAAAATAAATAAATAAATCATACTATGACATAGTCAATGATGTCACTTGCCAGTGTGCGGGTACAATTTCAAACACAGCAAATTAAAGAGTTTTGTAAATCTTGAACTTCACTCTTCACAGTCCCATTCCCAGTTTCACAACTCAGTAGTAATCATTCGCAGGAAGAGATCGAAGAAATGGCTGAACAGAAGGAAATACAGGTCCCAAAGATTAAACTGGGAACTCAAGGAATGGAGGTCAGATATAATCCTCCTGCATTTTCTTTCATTCCTGAATAATTAACTTCCTTTCAGTAGCTTGATTTGTTTGGTTTATTTCTAATATCCGATAATGGCATTAACTTCAGGTTTCAAAATTGGGGTTTGGATGCATGGGATTGACGTTTGTCAAGTCTCCTGGTGCTGAAGAGGATGGAATCTCCATTATAAAGCATGCCTTCAGTAAAGGAATCACTTTCTTCGACACATCTGATATATACGGAACTGATCATGCCAACGAAATTCTTGTTGGCAAGGTATGTAAGATAACTTTGTTTATATATTTTGATCACACCTTCGCTGGTGAACTTTCCTAAAGCATTTGTCCAAGTGTTTTTGAGAGATTATGAAATGCAATGTGAATTTTTGTTGCTGAATTCTGTTACTATCAAAGTCCAGTTCCACAAATGGGGTAGTTAGTTTGAGGAAACATCACAGATTGTGGTATATTGAGAGGCAGATTAATTTTCTGTATGTTGTTTTAGGCCCTGAAGCAGTTGCCAAGGGAAGAGGTTCAACTAGCAACGAAGTTTGGTGTTGTAAGCTTAGGACCTCCTCGCTTGGTGGTGAAGGGAACTCCGGAGTATGTCAGGTCATGCTGAGAGGCTAGCTTGAAGCGTCTTGGCGTCAACTACATTGATCTCTACTATTATCACCGCATTGATCAAACGGTGCCAATAGAGGAAACTGTAAGTTTGAAATCATACCGTAATTTTCATTTGAACATATGCATAGTACCTATATAGAGAACAATTTCGAGCATCCGTAACAACCCCAAATGGAAATGTGATAAGATACTAGCTCTTTTTTCTTGTTGGATTTTAGATGGGAGAGCTGAAGAAACTTGTGGAAGAAGGAAAGATCAAGTATATTGGGTTATCCGAAGCCAGTCCAGACACAATAAGGAGAGCACATGCTGTACATCCCATCACAGCTGTGCAAATGGAGTGGTCTCTTTGGACTAGAGATATTGAAGAAGAGATTATTCCACTTTGCAGGTATATAATTAATTCATTTCAACATTAATATTTATGTATAAACTTTTTTTTTTGGTAGAATCAAACACAGTATCCTTTACTATATACATGTGTCTTTCGAACTAGAAAGTGAACTGGGATGATGATAGTTCTTTCATTCTCACAAAAAGATTCACCTATCACATTGTCTTTGATACTATGACAGTTTAGTTTGAGAGTATAGGTACAATTTCATTATTATTGGTTGAATCTTCTTTGATTTCTTCTAATTTCTCATATACTTGATCAAAGTAGCATTGATAAGGACATACAAGAACTAATGCAGAAATGAGGGACAGAGGTGTACATATGGGCTGGTATCATCAGATGAAAATGAATGATGTAAACATCATACATATTGTGTAGATTTAGGAATGCAATATGAATATTAAGATTTCATGCACAATGTCGGCGTTTTTCCATTCCATCATACTATTCTTCGATTCCCGTATCACATGTACATCAATCAATCTTAAATTCTCATGATCACATGATGCAGGGAGCGTGGCATTGGAATAGTTCCATATAGTCCTCTTGGTCGTGGTTTCTTCGCAGGCAAAGCAGTTGTGGAAAGTTTGGATCCAAATGTTCATGGGGTACTAATCGTTTTTTCCCTTGCATTGATATCTTCTCAAATTCTATGACAAACTTAGAACACACGTATATAGCATGATATAGCATACGTCTAAACAGAGAGCTCTGTAATTCAGAAACAGAGCATTTCATTAAGGCATTAGTATGTGACATAATCTTGGATTTTGTAATACCAGGCCGCACATCCTCGGCTAACTGGAGAGAACTTGGAGAAGAACAGACACATATACCAGGCAATAGAAAGCCTTGCTACAAATAAGCACCATTACTCTCCTGCTCAACTAGCACTGTCGTGGGTTCTCCACCAAGGTGATGACGTTGTACCAATCCCCGGTGAGTCTGACAACCTCTTCGTCGATCTTCAACTTAAATAACGCAGACGACAAAGATTATAGTACTTTGAACTAATTTCCACATACATATACATGCAGGGACAACAAAGATTAAGAACCTGGATACCAACATTGGCTCCTTAAGTCTGAATCTCAAGGAAGATGACCTCAAAGAAATCACTGAAGCTGTTCCACTAGACCAAGTAGCTGGTGATAAAACTTATCCAAGCTCGAGTCATGTGCAATGGAAATATGCCAACACTCCTCAAAAGGCTCTGAACTAGTTCATCTCAATCGTGACTATATCATCAGTAATATGTGTATTTGAGGCAAACGAAACTTCTCTTTGATAAGTAAGTTAAATATGGGATATCATATCCCATTGTACTTGTTCGAGTAGTATCGTATGTGGGGAACTTATTTTATCTACGCCACACTGTGTGACATGCAAGTTTCATTGTAATGCTACTAGTTATTATGAATAAAGTGTTATCGTTTAATTCCAATAACCAAAAAAAAAAAAACTCAGTGATATTTGTTCTGCATTATACAATTTTATACCGGAAGTAACACTAACTCACTAAGGATTTAGATCATTCTCAACTTATCTTAAATTTCTTGATGTTGCTTCTTTGTCTACGTCATGCATGTATTACATTTTTTCCCCAATAAATGTGTGTGCTGTGTATATTAATAGAACCCTAAATCACAGTTCCTTTTTTTTTTTTTTTGGATACACTAAATCACAGTTCCTTTGTCATAAGGACGACTAAAGATTTCATTATATGACCTCTTACTGTATAATTAACCTAATAATGGTTTCAATCAAGAAAACCTTAATCTCCTACCTCTGATAGAGACCCAGAGAGAGAGAGAGAGAGAGAGAGAGTAGTTACAGAAGTGAAACAGAATATATATAAATCAAGCTCAAGATGTGTGAGAGTATCGATCAGATTCTATTTTAATACAATTTTAGAGCTGTAATAATCACATTAAAAGTACATAAACACAAAATCAACTCGAAAAAGATCGTTAAGACCTTTTTATTCTTTCAGAGATAGTTATAACAGAAATTTTATGCTTGTCCCGTCCCACTTACGATCATTATTGGGTTTAGGCTCAGAACATCTTCATCCTCACGTAGCTGCTCTAGTTCCTCCTCCGGCAACGTCACCGTAACCATCCTCGCCAGCTCTCCTTCGGGAGATGGCATCACCATTATCAACCCTTCCCCTTCCACATTTCCAACATGATACGAAACGTGTACGGGCCCCCTCTCCTTATCAAACACAGCTGTATACATCAACGGGGTATTCCCAGTACTCCCAGGAAACTCGATCATATGCTCCATGCTCACGCATGTCAACTCGGGGCCATAGATCCTAAAAGGTGCCCTAGACTCACCTCCCTCTCCATTTCTGGACTCAAACCCGTCTATAGCAGACCAAAACTCCTCCTCCCCCTGACTCAAGACATGGCGGTGCACGGCTCCGGCCACGTCCCCCAAGTCTTGCTTGTCTTCTACGTCAGGTAATGTAAGCAACGAAAAATGTAACGCATTGCCGTAGTACCCATAAGAGAGCTGCAGCTTCTTCCTGAAGTCGACACAAATGGAGAGGGAATGCTTGCTTTCGCTTTTCGAGTGCTTCAAGCGAGCAATGCGTGCCCAAAAGAGCGCGGCGAGCAAATCAAACGGAGTGGCAACAGGGCATGTTTGATGGATTTCTAAGAGGCTTTGCTTGATAGCTTCATCGGAAAATTTGAAAGTGGCTGTGCCCATTTTCTTCGGTACTAATGGTCTCTTTGTTGCCATGGACTTGGCTTCGTAATAAGCGCTTAGTGACTTTGAGTTGTGAATGCTAAGTGATCCTCGAGTGAGTGACGAATCCGACAAGTCACCGAAGGATGGTGGGTGTACGACGGCTTCACGGCGGTGAGTCTCGGCCCATGATTTGATGAGCAGGGTTGCAGAAGTTGGGTCTGCTTGCATGTGAGAGCAACTTAATCCAATGGCTACTCCTCCTCCTTCAAATTCATTTATCTGCTCCATATATAGATAAAGAGTGTATATAGTTAAACCAAAGCTTAATTTTTTTTTCCATCTGTTTAGTGGAAGTTGTTATTTAGTTTAGTCCTTTAAAACGTTCATACGAAGTTCTGAAGAACTTAAATGTGAGGTTCAGATTGAAACCAGCTAACCTAAAACTCATTATAATTAGAGAAACTTAGAAAAACATTTTTATTAATTATTACTTAAATTCAAGTTTTTTTGACCTCATAATAACTTTTGAAATGATCAACTGCGTGTGTAGACAACCTCTACCTGAAAATTAAATAGGGCCCCCAACAATTAATTTTCATCTGTCACCAGAAAGTCAGAAACCAACAATCCAAAAACACATCATACATAGAAATATAGAATATGATCGTTCAACCGTATATAGCTATTATGTGATCGAGCTCTTGTTTCTTGTTATCAAGTGCATAATTATTGGAGTCTAGCTTGTTGCTAATTGGTGGGGTGGCCTCGATTTATTGATCGGTTATATATGACGTCTTACTTTCAACCACCAAAATTAAACCTCAACGCAGTCGTGTACGGCGGATGTCAATATGCATGGTACCGGTGGTTCTGGACCAAACCCTAACTGTACGTTATATCATATAATCTGCTACGTACATTCAAATAAAGCATTTCCAGGAAGCACGAGACCTCTTAGACCCTTCTCGATCAGTCTCGCATACCCAGATAGATGAACTCATCACTGGGCATCCACAAGTGTCCCCATGCCATTCAGCTACCCTTTTAGATTCGACCAATTACCATATCATAGAAACAATTACGTACACAAAGCATTCATATATAGCTGATAGCTCTAATTGATATGTTTCTACCGACCTGCATATATAGTCCTCTGTGTACTCTGGTCGAAATCCTAAAGGAAAACTACGGAGTAAATAACATTGCTCAACATAAATGAGTCCCTTCATCATAGTATCTTGGTAATAAAAACCAGACTTCACTATAATATGTTCTTTTTTAGTTTCGTATAAAAGATAGGGAAGTTAAGAGTGTACCTGGATTCTATACGGCGACCACAAGCTATGATCACCCTGAGGCATATCATCCCACGCCGCCAACAGCCTCTCCTCCGCCCCATCAGCAGATATCAGCCACTCATCAAGTGTTGTCGCCACCGTGGCCTTCACCACCCTCACCCCAGCATCGTTACACTTGACCTCCCACTCACCGTCGTCCTCTCTCCGGACTATCCGACCCGTCACCGGCGGGTAAAGCGATAGGGCCTCAGAGAGACACACCCTAAAAGGGTCCAGGTCAAAATATGTGAAGAGCTTCTCCTTGTAGTAGAATACCACGTGAACGCTGTGCAGGGCCATTGCTCGGTCCAGACCCGTGAAACAATGTATCGTACCAGGGTTCACCTGCTGGCTCGATACTGCCGTTAGTTTTGACCGGAGAACCACCCGGTTGCTGTGATTCTGCGTCATCATTTTCAGAGATGAGACAAAGAAATCAGGAAGAGTTATGTAGCTAGATTGGAGCGAGAATGTATGGAGTACGTAGAGATAAGAGTACAAAATACTATAATTTCTCCTCTGATTTATAGTAAAGCTTGCGTATGGAAATTGTAAAGTGTGATACTGATCGTGATGCCTTAGCGTTCTTGGGGGCAGGTGGACATTGAAGAAGATGGTTGAGCTCAATAAATCTATCAATTAAACGAAGTAGCTAGCCAGCGTTTGCGGGAAGGACTTTAGTCCTCTATATGAAAATTTTTCGTTTAAAATTTCTCAGAACATATTAAAAAGAAAAGGCGGATTTACTAATTCAGTTATCCTTGTAACTATTCTCTTACGAGGTTTGTCTATGATGCTGTGATGTATATGATCGTATAAGACGACCACCATTTTGTGTAATCTGCAAACCAGAAAAATAGCTAGCTGATCATGATGCTCAAATCAAGAGAAATTAATTCTTTGTTGTCCCAACGTACAATCGAAGACTCATATCCTTCCTCTAAATCAATGATTCAAGGAAAGATTGAATGGCAAAACTAGTATGTGTACGATTATATGACTTCTTCCAAAACTCGATACTAATTGGTGTTGGTTGGAATTTGCTACACCGATGCATGAAAAATGACCAAATCGCGCGGAGGTCGTGATGTTGTAGGGAGGCAGATGTAGGTTGGCAGTTCTGGTTAGGAGCGACTTGTGGGTCAAGAAAATAGATTCGAGTGAGCTTCAACCATAAGCAAAAGAACAACTTTATCATTCATTGTCGTATTTAATTTTTGGATCATCTCGTGGAGAGAATAATACGTATTGAAAGTGATCCGTAGACATAACAAATCAAGGAAATAACATATGTAAATATGGAACTTTCTTAAGCTTCTACACACAGTTAACTAAGCAGTGTCATATCCTTTTCAATTTCATTCATTTCTGGTCGTCCATAACATAACACCCACACATTGGCATAACACTTTCTAATTTCTAGCACCATCATTTGTTGATTGCATGGACGTACACCACTTGAACAAAATGGTACCCCTTGTATCCCTCAACTTGTCACACCAACGAATTTGACAATGAAATTAAACTAACTGAAGGGTTTAGCCGGCCTATCAAACCGTAGGAAATAATAGGACGTGGAATATCAAAGGCAAACTGTGCTGAATTTGACAATGAAATTAAACCAACTGAAGGGTTTAGCCGGCCTATCAAACCGGAGGAAATAATAGGACGTGAAATATCAATGGCAAACTGTGCTGAATTTAGCAAGTGCGTTCTGAAAGTGACCAATAGCTATATAACACTCCAAGCAAGGGAACTCCTCCATGGTTTGCTGAATTTAGCAAGTGCGTTCTGAAACTGTGCTGTATTTTTCGATCATGTCCTCGTAGATCCACTTTGCAGCAAGCCACGTCCATAACGTATAATCGTATATATACTAGCCATACATTAGTACCTTGCATGGGCTCCTCTCTAATTATAAACCATCATTTTTTATATTTCTATATACCTACAATGTGCTACACATGCATGCATGCATGCATGTATGATTTGAAGAAAATTGGCATACATGTAGACCCCGACGTGCTCCTAGAGTAATTGAAGTCGATCAATTGGCGTCCTCTTTCTTACGGGTGTATTAAATTGAACATTGATGAGGGCATGAAAAAGTACGTAGTTTGGATAAACTTGGTTATGGCGGAATATTTCAGAATTATATTTGCTCGATCTAACTTGGACATTCCGTTACTTGGTTGCAAGTGGAATCAGAGTGCGCTAGTTAATTCTTATAGTTTCTTTCGCTTTCTCACTTAAGTGCATCACAACTAATTAAGCGCATAATAGAGCAACTACTTGTCTTGGATTTCTCATAGGCGTAGCCACTATGGGGCGAGCGAGGGGGTTAAATTGAACCCTCTCACATTTCAAGCTGAGTTCTCATTGGCCGGGGAAATATGCGCGCAGTTGATCAAAACTCGCTTCTTTCTGACACCACTATTTCATCCATACGTAAAAAAATTTCTATCCTCATGTTTTTTTTTATCTTTTAAATATATATCTTGTCTTGAGACGTTAAAAAAAAGCTTTTATCCCTATATTATTTTATTTTTTGAAAGTATATTGCTAATTAATGTAGTATATAAGTTTTCTGCTGTCACTAGTGGAAAAAATCACTTAGCCGACGGAAAAATAATATTTTCGTCGCCTAAGATCTACTTAGCCGACGGAAAACCTTCCGTAGCCTAAGTTTTTACCTAGGCGACGGAAAAATATTCCGTCGGCTAAGTAAATCTTAGGCGACGGAAGGTTTTACCTAGCCGACGGAATATTTATATATAAATATAAATGATTATTTATGATAACTTAGGCGACGAAAAATTATTCCGTCTCTTAGGTTATATCTTAGCCGACGGAAATATCTACTTAATCGACGGAACCAAATTTAAAAAAAAAAAAAAAAAAATTTTGGCGGGATAACTGCCGCTTAAATATTTTGAACTTAGGCGACGGAAAAATATATTCCGTCGACTAAGTTCAAAATTTTAAGCGGCAGTAATCCCGCCAAAAATTTTGAAATTTTTTTCGGTTCCATTCTATAACTTTCAGCTCTCTCTCCCTCATCCTCTTCATCTCTCTCTCCCTAGCTCGTCTGCTGCTCTCTCTCTCCCTTCATCTGGTTGCTCCCCCACCACAGCGGCGCCTCCTCCTCCTCCTTCGCCGCGGCACCTCCTCCTCCTCCTCTTCTCGGCGGCAACTCCCACTCCTCCTCTTCTCGGCGGCAACTCCTACTCCTCCTCTTCTCGGCGCCTCCTCCTCCTCCTTCGCCGCGGCACCTCCTCCTCCTCCTCCTCCAAGCAGCGCCGCCTCCTTCTCCTCCTCTTCTCGGCGGCAACTCCTCCTCCTCCTCCTCTTCTCGGCGCGCGACACCTCCTCCTCCTCTTCTCGGCGGCATGCACCTCCTCCTCCTCCCGGCGAGTTTAGCGTCGGAGGTGGAGTGGAGTTGTTCGGGAACACGCAAACATAACCGTCGTGGTCGCCGGAGAAGAGGAAGAGAAGGAAAAAAAAACCTAAAAAAACGAGAAAAAAAAACCGCGCCAATTATTCTAAAAAAAAAAATTTAAATTTTTACTTCCGTCGACTAAGATCTTAGGAGACGAAATATTCCGTCGGCTAAGAAAAACTTAGTCGACGAAAAAGTAATTTCCGTCGATTAAGTTCCGTCGACTAAAATCTTGGCAGACGGAACTATTCCGTCGACTAAGTCCCACCTAGCCGACGGAATCATCAATTCCGTCGGCTATTGTCTTAGCAGACGACGGTTAGCCGACGGATCTTAGTCGACGACGATTCCGTCGACTAAGTTCTTAGTAGACGGAATATGTTTCTTAACCGACGGAAATATTCCGTAGGCTAAGAATCGTAATCCACTAGTGTGTCCTAATTTGGACAGATTTGCTAATCACACAATGTACAATCCTAATCAATTCATGATCTACAATGTACTTACGTCTATATATATTCAAGCTTCTACAATTTGTTTGTCTCTTATCATTCTCTCTAAATTTATATACCGTAATTTCGTTTTTGTTCTTCTTTCCCTCTAAACCAGCAAGTCAAAATCTTCATAATTTAGCACTTAGAATATGAAAGCTTTTCTCGAGAGATGTTATATAAAAGAAATATATATTTGATGGTGTTGATAATGAAACCATCACGAAAAGATTTCAAAATATGAATCGTTGTGGATAATTATAATTACTTTAGGGAGATTTGTTACTTTGTCTTTTTTAAGTATTGATATAATAATTTATATATTTTTATGTTATTCAATAAGATTATTCAATTCATTTAATATTCTTGTTTATACTTTGATCATTATAATGGTAGTTTCTGGTTACGCCACTGCTCATATGGCGTAGGTAATCTAGCTCGTTTGCAAAAGCATTGTAAAATAAAGAGATAAATTCATTAGGTTTGATGTAGAGGAACTTGCCTCGATTCGAATGATGTTATATCTTTTGTAGTAACGATTGCTTGGCTTCTTAACTTTCGTTTGTTTATGTGAGTCTTCTTATGTTTTGGGACGAGTTATTGGATGGGGCTTCTCAACTTATTCAAAAAGGCAACCGAAAATTGGGCCCAGCTCTTTGTTGTGCTCAGTCAGGGCCGCACGCAGAACCCCGTTTTCGGCCAGTTCTTTATTTTGTTTGGGCCTCCGCTCCATACCCTAAACGACACGTCGTCTTCTATTTCTTCTTCTTCTTCTTCTTCCACAAATGGAGAAGTCGTTGGCTTCCTTGACTTGAGATCATTTCCCAGTCGTTGAAGAAAGCAATGGTGACTCGGAGCTTCCAGGTCCGCCACAACGACTCCGATTTCGCCGTCGTCTACGACACCGACGACGGCCTCGAAGTACTACACCACCTCTCTATCTTTCTATCCTCTCTCGTTTTCTCTCTAAACTAAGCAAAATCTCATTTCTCCTTGCAGGTCTTGAAATACCAGCTCTTCTCTCTCACCTCTGTACCTCCGGAAGAGCAAAAGGTTCATCAATCTCTCTCTCTCTCTCTCTCTCTCTCTATCCCTCTCTCTTCTCTCCACCGCTAGCTTTGCTCCGGTGGATTACATTGATTTGATTTTTTTTTTGTGTGAAGATCATCGGCGCCGATGACGATAGCGTCGTTTCAGACGACTCCGACCTGGCCGCGGTCTCGGAGAAGCTCCGGTTGGTTTCGATCAGTGACGAGCAGCCGGAACCGGCTGCCGGGAACGACGAGTTGCTGAAATCCGATGAGGAATTGGCTAGAATGTTGCAGGTTTGTGTTCAATTCTGTGGATTTTCGAAGCTGTTTAGCTGAAATTTTGTTAATTTGAGTGTTGAGATTTGTTTTGAGTGAAAATTAGGCGGAGGAGGAGGCGCTTATGTATCAGCAATTCGCTGTTCGTGAAGATAATGGAGCATTTGAGGGGAGAGTGCGGCCTTATATCAGTCAAGTTCTTATGGTAGATGTTCTTTCTTTTTTTTCTTTCTTTTTCGATTGAAGTTTTGAGTCTATATGCATTTGGATCAAATGAAGTGATGTGTTTTAGTGGTGAAAAGAATGTGTAGAAGAGTTTGAAGTTTTGCAATTTTTAAAGTTTGTGAACTGATGTGTTTATTGGGATTTTTGGCTCTGATTAGTATGAGGATCCGATACGCCAGGAGGCTGCGAGGAAAACAGTCTCAGTAGAGCAGCTGGAGGAGAAGGCATTGGTCAGTTTGGCCAAGGTGAGAGCACCACTATCTATCTTGCTTCACTATATAAATGTGAAATTTGTGCTTTTGAATCGTCTGAAACTGAAGATTATGTTGTATCAATATGATTAGTGATTTTTTGAAAAGATAAAATTTGATATCAAGGACTACAATAAGTACTTTCGTTTATCCGAATAGATACTGGTTTAGCAATATATGATGAAACTGGTAAAGATGCCTTGGTAATAAGAAAATTTGATAAACATGTCAGGAGGGGAACTTTACTCCATCAAAGAAGCAACAAGATCACGCGTTTTTGCTGCAGCTGCTATTCTGGTTCAAACAATCCTTCAGGTGTGTTCCTGTTTTGTATTGTTTTATTTCATGTTATTTTATTCTTTTCAAATTTATCTTGGTTTTCGTTAATTTGTGGGACTTGAAAGTCCAAACTGATGTGTCTGCATATTAAGTGAATATTAGTACAGATCCCGCAAAATATAAGACACAGTTTTAACTTACTAATCACATAATACCATCATTGGTCAACAGTAGCAAGCTCATTTAAGTAAATATCCCAACCATGGGTGGGTTTGCATCAGTTTGTTTCTGAATGATGGTTGGGCTTATTTTGAATGTGGTCAATACCATTCTGAATATCTTCTGTTTATAGTATGATTTTGTCTGCTCTTGGTTGTTGAAGAGTAAAGAAATGACACGTTCGTACTAAATATGATATAGTTTATTATGTTGAAAACAGAGCTGTTTCTGAGGAAAATTTATTGTTCTCGTTTATTTAATCAAATTTGTACTTCACTTGCTTGTGCATTTCTGTCAAGATGAATATTGCTTATAATGTCCTTGTTCGGTACTGCAGTTGGGTTAATCAACCTCCCTGTGATAGTTGCGGCCAGAAAACAGTCAGCCTTGGCATGGATGCTGCACTTCCTCCAGAACTTCTTCATGGAGGTTCACGAGTTGAAATTTATAGGTATGCTACAGCGATTGTCCAGACCCATCTCTCTCCCCTTTTAAATTTGCACTTGTAGCCAATGGCAGAACTTGATTTAGATTCCCGGAGCCAATATATACAAAAACCTTGAACTTAATACTAATAAGTACATAATTGGACAATAATTAAGAGAAAGTTCGAATTGCCGGAGGGGCTACAACCCTCTCCCGCCCCTTAAAGGGTCCGCCAGTTGTAGCCTTGGCTTTGGCATATGGTTTGCATGGCATTGCTGTTTTGATTCCCCAACCCCTCTTTCTGCAACCAAAGTGCCAAACCAAGAATTTAACCGTCCAATTCTGGCCTCTGGTACTCATTTTCTTTTTAATAACTTTTTATTTTATTTGTGAATTTATTACTGTATATCATCAATCACTAAGACGTTTCTGTGTAGCTGAGTGTATATGTGTAATTAAGAGAAAGTTCGAATTGCCGGAGGGGCTACAACCCTCTCCCGCCCCTTAAAGGGTCCGCCAGTTGTAGCCTTGGCTTTGGCATATGGTTTGCATGGCATTGCTGTTTTGATTCCCCAACCCCTCTTTCTGCAACCAAAGTGCCAAACCAAGAATTTAACCGTCCAATTCTGGCCTCTGGTACTCATTTTCTTTTTAATAACTTTTTATTTTATTTGTGAATTTATTACTGTATATCATCAATCACTAAGACGTTTCTGTGTAGCTGAGTGTATATGTGCTCTTCAACCCTAAACATGCACTGCTAAGCTATGACAGCATTTGTAGCTGTATCTTCACCTTGTAAAGATTCTTTATTTATTGTCATAAAGTTGTTTGAGTTTGGGTTTCTACTGTCCTAGCTTCCATGCATTCTTTGTTTTCTTGTGGTCTGTTCATATTCGATAATGATGTTGATTATTTCTTGATTAACTGCAATGGTCTTTATCTCTCTTCCTTTTTTAAAAACCCAGATGCACTTCTTGCCCAACAGTGACTCGTTTCCCACGCTACAATGACCCACTAAAGGTATCTATGCTTCTTTACGTCTTGAGAAGCTTATGATTACTTATTTACCTATTGAAAAGCTCATTTGATATTTCATATCTCCATCGTTCTCTTTCCTTTTCCAAAATACAGCTTGTGGAAACAAGAAGGGGTCGTTGTGGGGAATGGGCAAATTGCTTCACGCTTTATTGCCGAACTTTCGGGTTTGAATCCCGCCTGGTCAGTGATTTTCAACTCAAATAGGACATGCTCAATATTATGTATATAATCATTCTTTTTCTACACGTAACAAGTACAGTTCGAACTCAGAATATTTATCTTATCTAGTTACGGCAACAATTCATAGATCTACTTTTTTCCTCACTTGTGGAAGGTTCACAGATGATGGCTGTCCATAGCCTTTTCTATAATTTATTTATTCTTTTATTTCTTTTTAGATCCTGGATTTCACGGATCATGTTTGGACAGAGTGCTTTTCAGAATCTTTAGGAAGGTAACTTTCATCTACAAATTACTGAGTTTTCATTAAGTTGGGAAATCCTTTATGATACCTTTTCTATTGTTCAGATGGATGCATCTTGATCCTTGTGAAGGAGTGTATGACAAACCACTGTTATATGAAAGCGGGTACACCTTTTGTTTTGCTAGTTCAATCATCTTTCTAGAATAATCTTTCATCTTTCTTGATACTAGAATTGTATGCTTTGATGTGTTCGTATTATAATTAAAATAAGTTCTTTCTTAAAGGTGGAGTAAAAAATTAAATTATGTAATTGCCATTGGGAAGGACGGCGTATGTGATGTAACGAAACGGTACACAAGGAAGTGGCATGAGGTAATCAAAAAGAGGCGGGCTTTAATTTGTTGCCTAGATTTTCATAATGAGAAGTGCTTGTGGAGAACTTAAAAGATAGTTCTCATTAATGCTGAGTCACTGATGAGATATAAATCTTTCAATTTGCAGGTTCTTTCTCGACGTAACATTATTTCAGAGCCTGCACTGTCATCTGTGCTTGCTAATATAACAAAAGAATGTCGACGAGGCTATACTTCTCAAGTGCGTTCTGCACTTGAAGACCGCGATGAGAAGGAAAGACAAGAACTAGAGAGAGATTTACGTTCTACAGACGATGCCTCAACCTCATTACCTGGCAGACGAAGTGGGGACAAGGAATGGCGCAAGTCAAGAATGGAAGATGGCTCTGATGAGAGTTTATCTTTAACTGGTTCTTCTTGTCCACTTCGTCAATGTGTGGACGAGCACGTGACAAAAATTTACAATGGTTTTCTTCCAATTCTTGCACAGTTGGTAGATGAAGGTTTTCCAAAGTCAAGGGCAGTTGAAGTACTGGAGATTCTTAAAGGATTTCTCATAAATCTTAAGAAATCCCCTTTTAAAACAAGGAGGGTGTCAGTAGATTCAGTTCCAAATATCAGCCAGTCTGTTGTTCGGCAGTTGCTGCCCTCTTTCACTGAGTTACTCAGCGCTCTTTCATTGAGTAGCAAGGCAGATACTGATGGGAGGGTTGAAATTTCATTGGTTGGACCTGCTGTTAAAACCTCTTTGGCTCTGCCTGTTACATTCCATGCTTTGGACGTCACAATCCGTAATCTTAAAAGTTGTGAAAACTTTGTTAAAGATTCTCTTTGCTTGCCGCTTCTTAAGTTAAACAGAATACATTCTGGTGTAGTACGTGCAAGTGGAGAAGAAATTCCTTTTGGAATTGTGAGTGTTATTTATAGTGCAGTTCACCATTTTAATTTTTACTTGAGAAATCTATCCATAATCACTTTAATAAATTTCAGGCGACATCAGCTTTTGATGGGACACGCATGTCCAAGTGGGAAGAACCAAATGGTGCCAAAGGTAATGTAAACTTCTCTCTTTCATTAGTTTCTTTTATTGGTCAATCTTCATTATTACAATTGAATTGTCAAAAATGTATCAATTTTTAGGTGGTCAGGTTTTTGTTCAACACCAAGAAAGACCGAAAACACAATAACTAAAGTAAAATAAAAATCAGATGGTACCTGTTATGATAGCCTGATTCCCAGTGTAACAAATTCACTGTTTGAATTTTCTTCTTATGTTCTTGTAGGTTGTTGGATCGTATATAAAGTATCGGATAACCAGATGCACGAACTTGTGGCATATGAGTTGATGTCAGCCAATGATGCACCTGAAAGAGATCCAATGGATTGGTATATATATGCGCTACAATTGTGATTGTCCACATATCTTTCCTTGTAAACATCTAACATTTTTATTTTCAGGGTTGTCGAGGGAAGCAATGATGGGGGGTCAAGCTGGCACCTGATAGATAAACGAACTTCTCAACTATTCGACGGTCGTTATCAGTGTAGAACATTTAAAGTTTCATCTGAAGGTTTCCTATCAAATGCTTTCAGGTATTGTGCCCTCTAAATCTATTTGAACATCTGCTTGTACTGTGGCTCTCATTTAACATGTAGTCACTTGTACCAGGTTTAGATTTTTGAGGGTTCGCGATATTCAATCAAATTCGCGGCTGCAATTAGGTAGCATCGATCTCTATTCTAGAAGCAGTTGATCATACAGACTGGAATCGACCTCACCCACTTGGGTCGAGATTTCCATTACTTGCCTTTTACCCTTCTCGAGCTAATGAGGCTCTTTTGTGTGCATTCATGGTCTCAAGGCCTGGACCTACCCATGTTGTTTCAGTTTCAATTGGGTATTATAGACAGATAAAACAATTATCTTGTACATTTCTCGTTTCTTTAATTTGTAATGAAGTTCCTTTTGTAATACTCTGATTCCTAGCAACTGTTCATTTATCACCCCAATCTTCAAAGACAGCGGCTTGAAGCACATAGATAAAAAGTGGAGTCTCTGAAGCCTCTTATTCCATCTTATTCCATAGGAGAGAAACTGACCAAGGACCCCAAGCATATAAAGAATCGAAAGCAACAATTGTTTATATTGCATATTTAGCCGTCTGAACCAGATCAACGGGAGTTTAAACTCCTATAGATGCCATCGATTGGTGGCAGTCACCAGAGGCAAACCTAACCACCAACAACCTTATATAAATCTCAGCACGTAACATATATGCAACTCAGTTAGTCATTTTAACCAAACAACATGATGCTTCTCAGGAAGGGCAATAACTTTAAATCTTTACTCAAATATTAGGATCCTATCCCATGAAGGGCGAATAATCTCAAACGAAACATAATTATAATCAAAGAGTACAATATGCCACAGAACCCATGCACACAAATGGGTTTGCTAAACGATCAGATCAATTTTAGATGATCCACCTTTGTTAATTCATTCATTTTTATCTCTTCAGTGTCCATCCTCAATCTTCTTCAAACCCTTCATGTTAGTTGTTTCCACCCTATATCACAAGCAGGAGTCAGAATTTAATTTCTAGTGGGGCACACAAAATATCTATGAAAAAAAAATGCATGCCCAATATATAAAAACTACATAAGAAACATGCCCAAAATGATATCTTATAATTTGTGTGATGCGATTTGTTGATAACATTAAAATTTCCAAAATATAATCTTTATATATAAACATAAAATGTTTAGACCAAAAAAAGAGAGGAAAACAAAACACTTGCTGGGTTATGACTACTTTGTTGCTATCTAATCAGCTATTCACTACACTACCTAGCCAGATTGGGAAATAAACAAACTAAAACTTGAAATTTGTTACTTGGGAACGTGACCGTCTGCGGGAAAGTGTGGCTCTGGCACTGACCACAAGAAAAACATCAGATGCTTATTGTAAGTATTTTAAGGAGATGCAGTAGTATGTCACAATTGTCACAATGGGAGATTGTCAGATATGTTCTAGTCAGTCTATACTATATCTATGTGTCTGCCACAACATTGCCACATAAATGAAACAACCCATGCTACGGGACTAAACATACGCACAAAGAAACACGACAGGTATTTGATTCCTTGAAAACAAATTATGGTAAGCCCTATATTAGAATGGACTTTCCTCAAGATGATGTAGTTCACACTTAAATAAACCACAACCAAAGTTGAAAGCCTAATTTCCTTGAAAGGTAATTGCAATTTTCCACTACTGGTTGGCGTATAGGTATAAAAGAAAGTAACAAATTACCCAAAAGAATTTAACAAAAGTAATTTAGTTACATGAGCAGAAATGTAGAGAAACAAATGGAACACGTGGATAGTCAGAAACTTACGTTGTTCCAACCAGGCCAATCTTTTGAACTTTTGTGACTTCTGAATCAGATTGATTATCCTCGATGAAAATTGTCAAGCTGATACAAGAAAAATGTAAGATTTTTACTTGAATTTTTTTTCTTCTAAAAATGGGAAAAAGAAAAAGAAAGAACACTATCGAATAGGATTAAGTTTGAGATACCTGCGAACATTTTGAAATTTGACATACTTCAAAAGAACCGGCTTTCCCTATCACACAGAAATTACATACAGGATCAGAACAAAGAAAGCACCAACTATGTAATACTAAACTGTCTTCAACAGGAAAACCACAAAACGGAGTAGGGAGGTTGTAGCCTAGCAGGTATAGAATTCAAACCTTGAGTTGATCAGGGGATAAAACAACAGTGTCACTTGCTGGGTAGTCATTGACATTGCTAGGATTATCAAGAAGAAATAAATTCATAAGTCAGCTAAAATAGTTCTTCATCATGTCAGTAACTGTAACTTTCCCTGAAATAATACCTGAAACCCATGTGCTCTTTGTTTGAAAAAAGCTTCACTGTCTTGGGACCTGAAACATTGCAGTGGAAATCTTTAAAGGATATGTATAAGGAAACCCTCTTTTTAGATAGCTTAAAAAGGCCAGAAGAAAGCAAAGATACGGAAAGATACAGATGATATACAGTTATACGAAAGCAAGGAAAACAAGAAGAGCATCTTCTATAATCAATAAAATTCACTATTACCATCCTCTTCAGGTCCTTTGATGATAATTGAGTGCAGTTTAATTACTTGAAGAAAAGGTATGTAGATCAGAAGCTGCTCATCCGCATCACTCTCTAGATTCAAACCATCATCGTCTCTGTATCCCTATTTAATAATGCAAAGAAAGTAGTTAAATCTAACTGGCTAACTGCATTACCTTTTATGGCTTAAGTACTAATTTGATACGTTAGTCAAACAAGATACTTTCTCGGACTACCATGCAAACTACAACTATATGGCTCAAGTGCATGATCTCTTAATTTCACACATCAAAAGGTCCAAAACACCTCACCTTTTAATTCACTTGGTTCTCGACAAGCAAACAGAGACTCAATAAAATACACACTTCTTCTCATATATTCCAAACCAAAATATAATCGTAACATTTACTAAACATGAACCAAATAAACTTCAAACTGCCAATGATCGCACAAACCATAAAGCTTCATATCCAATGAAGACTAGATAAAATAGAAAAACAAAACTCCCGCTTCTCTTACAAAGCAAAGTAATTGCACCTATATACGGAAAACACGACATAATAACGGAATAACCCACATACATCAATAATTTTCCTTCTATTCTATCACAATACAAGTTGAGACAAGATTTAAACAATCAGCAATACCACAACAACACATAGCTAACCACCCAGCTACACACAGCTGACTTTTCAAAAACTACAAAAAGCCAATCAAATCCACAACAGCAATTCCATTGATTCTTACACACAACACCCAGAAATCAAACAAAGATTACCTGCTTGAGAGCGTTAGCAACAGAGTGACTGGTGCTTTGGTTGAGGCATTCAACTCCAGACCAATCTATTAAGTCCATCAGATCAACCTGACAACAAAAAACCCAACAAAGGTGTCATCTTTCAATGCCTTAATCAAATTTCAAGGGTAAGAACAAGAAATCAGGTTATATAAAAACTGGGTTTTGAAACCCAGATGCTAGATTTCAAGTTATTCAGATAAAGTTTCGAACTTTATCTCATAGTGACTAAAACCCAAAAGAGAGAAGTAACAATTCGAAGTGGGTAAAATACTTACTTGGCTTCTCTGAATTGCGTTGGCTGATTCGGCAGACATGGTTGATGAGATTGGAAGAGAGAAAAGAGACAGTGGAGGAGTAGAGGTAGGCAAAGAACCAAATATATATACGGGTCCCATTGAAGAATCTGAGAAGAGACAGCATGCGACGTCGTTTTGATGAGGGATTTATTTATTTTAATTTTCCAACAATAAAATGAATATCAATTTAGTATAGACTTTTCTATTAACATTCCAACCCAATGAAGCACATATGACCATACTGCTCTACATTGTTCCGCAAGCTTGTCCTTGTTATGATCTTTGAGGGTGAAAAGCTTTCAAATTGTTTCTTTCTAGTTTTTCATAGAATGTAAGTTTAAGAAGAAGATATACATTGAGAGAATTGTTAATATAAAACAATGACCAACTAGCATTTAGAAGAACGATATCTTGTCGAGAATGTTGACTTATGTTGAGAGTCGGGATTTTATTCATGGGGTGGTTGTGGCGCCGGGAGCTCCCTCCATAAACCACTTATTTTTCGCTGATGACTCTTTCGTGTTCATGCGAGCTGAGGAAGAAGAATGCACTAGGTTAAAGAATATTCTCCAGGCATATGAAGAAGCTAGTGGTCAGCAAGTCCACTTCCAGAAAAGTGCGATCTCTTTCTCTAAAAATGTGGACCTGGATTTGCAAAGCCGGTTGGCAGCGTTGTTTGGAGTTGAGCGAGTTAACAAGCACAAAAAATATATGGGGCTCCCTACCGAGGTAAGTTACTCCAAGACTGAAGCTTTTGCTTATGTTATGGATAAAACGAGAGAGAAAATGAAGGGTTGGAAAGACCGGATTCTTAGTGTCGCTGGAAAAGAGATCATGATTAAGACAGTGGTACAATCTATTCCTACATATGTTATGAGTATATTTGAGCTGCCGAAACATATTTGCAATGAGTTGCACAGGTGTATGGCTGGGTTCTGGTGGGGTGATTCTGAGAAGGGTAAAAAGATCCATTGGCTTGCATGGGAACGGTTATGAGCTTCGAAGGAGGATGGAGGGCTAGGTTTCCGAAATATGGAGTTGTTCAGTCAGGCCCTTTTAGCGAAACAGGTGTGGAGGTTGATGCAGCAACCAGATTCAATAGCTTCAAGAGTCCTACGTGCTAAATATTATCCTGATGGATCGATTCTGTCAGCTAAAGCTAATTCGGGTGCGTCATATGCGTGGAGGAGTCTTGTAAAAGGGACAGAGCTGTTATCTAAAGGTATTCGTTATCAAATAGGGTCTGGTAGGGTTGCTTCGATTCGGCAAGATCCTTGGATTCCTAGACCGTACACTTTCAGGCCTTACTCTGGGATGATGGAAAGGTTGGAAGAGTTGAAGGTCGAAGACCTAATTGATCCGGATAACAGGGAATGGATGAGAGATTGGTTAGAAGAGTTGTTCTTTGCAGATGAGGTGGAGTTGATCATGTGCATACCCCTAAGTCTGCGCAACAAAGAAGATAAGCTAGTTTGGCGCTTTGATAGACACGGCCTCTATTCTGTGAGGAGTGGATATCATGTTGCGAGGAAGCTGAGGTTGGAACAGATAGGAGGCACCTCTTCAGTTTTAAATAATAATTCTTCTTCTTTATGGAAGAAGATATGGAAAGTGAAGGTGTTGCCAAAGGTAAAAAACTTTGTTTAGAGATTGGTTAAAAATATTGTCCCTACAAAAGAGGTTTTAAGCAAGAGAGTCCATTTGCCAGACCATCTATGTCCATTCTGCTATGACAAAACAGAGTCCTCGTTGCACCTTTTCAAGAACTGTAATGTAGTGGCTTGTATTTGGCTATTTAGTCCATTGGGTATGAGAGCAAAGCACTCTGGAATGGAGACCATTGAAGTTTGGATCCAAGATATGTTGGAGAACTTACCAGCGCCACAAGTGGAGGTATTTTTTATGCTTCTCTGGTCAATTTGGGTTAAACATAACAACGTGGTTTGGAATGGTTCAAGAGCGGATCCCAGGGAGACGGCTGGATGGGCAATGGATTTGTTGGCTGAGTACAAGCGAGCTCAACCTGTAGCAAAGAAAGGAAAGAGAAGCAGACAAGAAGCGAGGTGGATTTTTCCTCCTAGAGGTAAACTGAAACTCAACCTAGACGGATCTTATAGAGAGGACGGATCGGGAGGAGCTGGCATGTTGGTGAGAGATAAGAAGGGCTTTGTTAAAGGAGCGTGGTCAGCGCACTTGACCCATTTAAATTCTCCCCTACATGTCAAGGTTTTGGCATGCAGAGAAGGGTTGAGGAGAGCAGTGGAACAAGGTTGGGTCGACATTGATGTTGAGAGTGATTGTGAAGTTCTTGTTGTTTACGTCTAAATTAATATTTTACTGGACAATAATTGACTATGTAAATATTAATTAAATTCTTGGTCTATGACAGCCGGCGAGCCCAAGTTCTTTAAAGTTTAAAAATAATGGCCCGCTAGCAAGACCACGCGAGATAAATCAAAAAGTCCGCGCGCGGAATGACTCCGCGCGGACTAACGGATCTCGCGCGCTTTCAGACAAAAACAGAGCTCGCGCGGAATACCTTCACGCGGAGTGAGAATCCATCTCGCGTGCTTCGAGCGGAACACACAGTTCACGCGGAATGACATTGGCGTCAGGCGAGGCGGACTGCATCTAGGCATACTGGCGAACTGATTCGCTGGTTCACGAGGTAGACATACGCGGAGTCCGCGCTAATGCTTGTAATCATTTCTGACTTTTTACAATCTTTGACACGCTTTGGACCAATCCATGTGGCCCTTATTAATTGAAAAGCCTTCTGTTGACCCACGAGCTGCAGTAGCCCGCGAGGTGGAATTGAGCTACAGAGTTTGCGGTTTGCGCGAGTTTGTTTTCTACATGGGCTGTGATACCCCGCGGGATAAGAATTACTTTTAAGTCCGCTTCGCATGGGAGCGTAGACTTTATCCTATGCGGACTGTGCGAATTTGATACGTGTCACACAAAGACTGGTCTGCATGGGATGAATAGTATCCTTATGCTTCATATTGCAAAATCCAACATGGATTCTGATTGTCTTTTGTAACAAGGATTCCTCCCTATATAAAGAAGCTCGACAGCTCTCTCTAAGGACAAACAATCAATCACAACTCAAACAAATACAAAACAACCTTCAACCTTGTTGAAACCCTCGACCCAGTCGAATCTCTAACGCTCCCAGGAGCTTTGTTTCTGCTTCCCCGTTGAAGAAAACACACACAACCCCGATTCTAAGCGCACCACCGCCTAGATTCTTCAGAGCTCTCCGGACTCTACCCCGAGTCCTTGGAATCTTTCCTATAGTTGTTCTGCTCACGCCGCTGTGAGTATGGACCGCTTGTGCTCGTAAATTCCTCGTCCGCGAGGTGGCACCTGGAATTCCTTCCGCCTGATCAAGAAGTCAAGTGCACTCACTCAATCAACTTTTCCTTGTCCGCGAGGTGGCACGCCTGCACTTCCTCTTTCTCTTTGTTCTCTATTCACCTCGGCTCCGCACGCTGAGGATCGTGGCCAAAACATTGGCACTCCGGTGGGACAGGGAGTACAAGTGAGACATCATAGGGAAACCAGGAAAACCGGCGATTCTGCGCCATGGTAGGCTTTCAACCAACCCAAGACATGGGATCTGCTCTTCCTATAGAGCAAGTCCTCCAAATGTTGGTGAAGCTCATAGATCGGATGGATTGTCTGGCCACTCGACAAAGTGGCGCTGACCAGTTGAACAGTTCAGACAAGACAAAGCCCTTTGGGAGGCAAGCCATGACAAACTCATTGACCCTGCTAAACAGATTGAACTGCCTAGCAGCCAATCTAGTGATGAAGCTTTCCCTTTGGACGAGCCAACGTCCAAAGAAGAAACTGTTTTGTCAATCAATAACAAAAAGCCTGAGGTTGAGGCCGGCGAGATTATGGATAATAATCCCATCTCGCACGGTGTTCCTCAGAACAATGAACCGGAAGATAGGACATAACAATCCATCTTAGAAGCAGAAGTTGGTTCGCACACTGATGGCGAACCACAACTTCGCATGATGACGAGCCACAACTTCCAAGTAGTGAGACTTATATGCGGAGACAGGTTAGCCGCATGGGGGACAAGGCGGAGATCGCTTTCCTTCTTTAGTTAACCATCAAAGGCATGATCAACTTAAGCTTTGTCCAATTACTGAACGTGATCAAGACGTTGCCCCAAGTCAACACAGGCGAAATGAAGCTGCAATAATGGATTGGCGCAGATTTGATAAACTATTGGAAACCTTCCACAAGCAACTAGATGCGCAAGCGGCTGCTCAAGAGAATGAAAAGGCTTTACAACCCCAGAATGTAAAGTTGAAGGTTGGCGAAGATTTTCCTTTGGATGAACTTACGCCCAAGGAAGAAACTGCTTTGTCAATCAATGACAAAAAATCTGAGGTCGAGGCTGGTGAGACTTCGGATAATGATCTTATCTCAAAAACCGATGGTGTTCCCCAGAAAGATAAGTTTGAAGGTAGGATAGAACAGTCCACCTTAGAAAAGGAGAGCGGGTCAAACATTGGTGGCGGATCACAAGTTCGCATGAAAGGTGACCCAGACGCCAACTGTCCCATGCGAGATGTATATGTGGACACATGTCAGCCGCATGGGGGGCAAGGCGGAGCTCGCCTGCTTTCTCTACCAATTCATGACAAGCGAACTGAAGATGAACTAGTACCTCTTGAGTTTCCACTTCAGCATGCACACGCGGGGCGACAAGGCTGGCGGAGTCCGCTTCTCCTAAAGGTTCATCTTGCCAGGACTCAGTCCGCTTCGCTAAACCATGATCATATTGAGCTTAACTACATATGGTTTGGTGATATCTCTTGGCCAGTCCGCTGTTGCACATTCCAATATACTGGGAGTCTTTCCATGCAAGTTCAGAGACCTAAATGAGACTTTGGCTTATGGGCGAAGTACATACATGTCCCATGCATGGTTGCAAAGAAGGTCGAGCTTCTGACCTCCGTTGATTATGCATTTGATTTTAACACGGAGCCAACTTATGATGAATACGATGAGAACTATAGGTTGGTGCATCTGTCTCCGAATCACATGCAGCAAGAGTTCAATCCCAGTAAAGCTCTTGCTAAGGTGAAAAGAGACCAGCCAGTGGTTCTCTTTCCTGACCAATGAGTGGCTATTCCTGGTAAGACCACACATTATGACATGTTAGTTGGCAACAAGGCAGATCTCAACAGCATACGATCCACGAGAATGCAGTTGAAGATCATGTTTGGTCAGGCAACAAAGATGCGTAGGGGCAACGAGACGTACCCTAATACCTTGCCCAAATTTTCAAGTTGACGCGGAACAACTCTGCTCAACACTTGGAGATTTTCAACAGCAATAGTCTCACGTTGGAAACATGACAACGTCAAGACTTGGAGTGAAGCATTGGTGGCCTCCCCCGTGGCCTAACGAGGGATCACTACTCAAGCTATGATCTCTTCATTACTCCTAGCTTTTAATTCAGCTTTTACTTCTGTTTTCTTTCAGTTTCTTTCTTTCTCGCATTGGAAAAAAGAAAATACAAAAAAAAAATCAAATAGCCAAAACACTAAAAGAGATCCTTGGTCTTGCTGAAATGCAGGACAATGTTCTTGCCTATATCAGGCTTGAACTTTACTTAGGAGCCTATCCCTGAGGCTTGACAACAATAGGCATTCCATATGCCTTGAGTTACTGCCAGCGAAGTCAAGACAGATTGCAATGCTGAAAGTTGCAACAACCACTACTGAACAGTCAACTTCGCCGATTAAACTGGACTGATCCAGGAAGAACTAGCTGGCGCGCCTTACATCAACAGAAAGCCCTGGATGTCTACTTTCCAAAGGATTTTACGGTTCATCATTCAACCATTCCTGGAGAGAGTTATGGCAGTTTGAATGTAGACATGTCAGGAGACGTGCAGATTCGCACGTTGCCTTTTTCAAAGTGTTTTCATGACCTCGTAGCCCGCTTTCCTCATTGGGGGGCATACTAAAGTTTTGATATCCTTCATTCTTTTCAAGCATCGGCGAACATACATCAAAACTGGGGGCCCCAATGGGGGGATATATTGTTCCAGTTATTTCAGACTTTAGACCTTCTTCAAGTGTCTTAGTCATTATTTAGGCCAATCCATGTAGCCTCCAAGTTTTCAAAGTGTTCGCGCTACCTTTATGCAGCCATTCGCTGACCCTTTTCAAAGTTGGTTCGCCAGCATTATGTGGCCGCTCGCCAACTCTTATGGGTTTGCACTGGGGGCAGCGAAGTGCAAGTCCTCTAAAAAAAAATTTCATCTCCCGTTCGCCGGCTCCTATTGTTGCGCGCCTCTTACTGGTTCGCACTAGGGGCAGCAAAGCGCATGGAAGTTGGTTCGCCATCGTTATTAGGCCGTTCGCCGACACTTTTGTTTGTTTCTCCTTGTTCCGCGCAAGGGGGCCAGCGAAGTATATAGCCAATGTCATTCCATGATTATCAAAAAGTTGGCTCGCCATCGCCACGATTTGCGAGGGGCCATTTTTGTAGTCTGGTCAACGCAAACGTCTGCTCCAGTTAAGTGATATTCCTGCGAGCTACATTCGCTCGCGGTGTGTGCATGTCTTCTAAGAAGAGCAGGCGATTCCATTTGAGGTTCAAGTCCAAGGTGTCTAGGCGAGCCATACAACAATTTCGCTGCAATGCCTTGTTGGGTGCTTGGGTTTCAAGGTCTATTCACAGGCTTGTCTACTCACACGCGTCTTATGACCCGAGCCAATCCAGTGGCTTTGGAGTAGCATGAACATAACCCTCTTCAGTCATTCTTGACATTCATGACTTCGAGGCTGGGGGGCAATGTTTACGCCCAAATTAATATTTTACTGGACAATAATTGTCTATATAAATATTAATTAAATTCTTGGTCTATGACAGCCGGCGAGCCCAAGTTCTTTAAAGTTTACAAATAATGGCCCGCCAGCAAGACCACGCGAGATAAATCAAAAAGTCCGCGCGCGGAATGACTCTGCGCGGACTAACGGATTTCGCGCGCTTTCAGACAATAACAGAGCTAGCGCGGAATGCCTTCTCACGGAGTGAGAATCCATCTCGCGCGCTTCGAGTGGAACACACAGTTCGCGCGGAATGCTTTGCGCAGAATGACATTGGAGTCAGGCGAGGCGGACTGCATCTAGGCATGCTGGCGAACTGATTCGCTGGTTCGCGAGGTAGACATACGCGGAGTCCGCGCGAATGCTTGTAATCGTTTCTGACTTTTTACAGTCTTTGACACGCTTTGGGCCAATCCCTGTGGCCTTATTAATTGAAAAGCCTTATGTTGACCCGCGAGCTGCAGTAGCCCGCGAGGTGGAATTGAGCTACAGAGTCTGCGGTTCGCGCGAGTTTATTTTCTACATGGGCTGTGATACCCCGCGGGATAAGGATTACTTTTAAGTCCGCTTCGCATGTGAGTGTAGACCTTATCCTATGCAGACTGTGCGAATTGGATACGTGTCACACAAAGACTGGTCTGCATGGGATGAATAGTATCCTTATGCTTCACGTTGCAGAATCCAACAGGAATTCTGATTGTCTTTCGCAACAAGGATTCCTCCCCTATATAAAGAAGCTCGACAGCTATCTCTATGGATAAACAATCAACCACAACTCAAACAAATACAAAACAACCTTCAACCTTGTTGAAACCCTCGACCCAGTCGAATCTCCAACGCTCCCAGGAGCTTTGTTTCTGCTTCCCCGTTGAAGCAAAACACACACAACCCCGATTCTAAGCGCACCGCCGCCTAGATTCTTCAGAGCTCTCCGGACTCTACCCCGACTCCTTGAAATCTTCCCTATAGTTGTTCTTCTCACGCAGCCGTGAGTATCGACCGCTTGTGCTCGTAAATTCCTCGTCCGCGAGGTGGCACCTGGAATTCCTTCCGCCTGATCAAGAAGTCAAGCGCACTCACTCAATCAATTTTTCCTCGTCCGCGAGGTGGCACGCCTGCACTTCCCCTTTCTTTTTGTTCGCTATTCACCTCGGCTCCGCACGTCGAGGATCGTGGCCAAAACACTTGTGGCGGCTCTAAACGGTGAGAATGGTAACGGATTGGAGGTTAGTCGGATTATTGATGATTGTCGTGACTATTTGGTTTTATTGAACAATAGTGTGGTCAGACATATCTAATGGTGTTCATAGGTTAGCCCATTTTGTATTATAATTAATGATAGATATTAATGGCTAATGGTGTATTATAATTTTTAAACGTCTCTAATTTTTGTATGTAGCTAACAATGGCTCTCCACAAATTCTAATACTGATCGGAAAATGAACATTATTTTGAAGGGAAATGTTTGTGGAGGGAAAAGATTTGGGAAGGGAAAACATGAAAAAGACAATTTTACCCATAGATAAAGTCTAACTTAATGGTGTCAATAAAAAAGAGAACTAATGTTACATTAAGTTTAAATGTTGAGCTACCATTATCATAGTTTTCAAAATTAAAATGTCAAAATAATAAATAGGCTTAACTTGGGACACCATTTGAAAAATTTCTTCTTTGGGAAATATTACCAAAGGAAGAGGAAGGAAGTCCCATGCATATACTCATAGCCTTGAAGCAGGACACCATGTGTTCATAAATCTTGGAACCGAGAAGGTTTATTGCCTTCCTGATGGATATGAAATTAGTGATCCATCATTGGATGACATTCGACATGTTCTTAACCCAAAGTTTACTGAGGAACAGGTTGAGAAGATTGATGGAAACAAGCAGTGGTCTAGGGCACTTGATGGTTCTGATTACCTTGCTGGAATGGTAGGGTTAAATAACATTAAGCAAAGTGATTTTGTGAATGTCACTGTTCAATCCTTAATGAGAGTTTCGCACTAAGAAACTTCTTTCTTATACCAAAGAACTATGAACATTGCAAGTCTCCGCTTGTTCATCGATTTGGGGAGCTTACAAGGAAGATATGGCATGCACAAAACTTTAAAGGGCAGGTGAGTCCTCATGAGTTCCTGCAGGCAGTTATGAAAGCCAGTAAGAATCGGTTTCGAATAGGAGCGCCGTCTGACCCTGCTGAGTTCATGTTATGGTTGCTCAATACACTTCACTCAGATCTTAAAACTGAGAAAAACACGAGCGTCATTCATGACTGCTTTGATGGGGAACTAGAGCAAAGCCACATTGATGCAGATGGAGGAGTACCTGTCACAGAAAGTTGCAGAAAGACTTTCTTAATGCTTGGATTGGATATGCCCCCAGCGCCACTTTTTAAAGATGTGATGGAGAGAAACATGATACCGCAGGTCCCGCTGTTCAACATTATGAAGAAATTTGATGGTGAGACTGTTACAGAAGAACAACGGTATCGCGTCACCAGATTACCACGGTATCTGATTCTGCACATGAAAAGATTCACAAAGAACAACTCGTTTGTTGAGAAGAACCCCACACTAGTCAACTTTCCTGTTAAGAACCTGGAATTGAGAGACTACATCCCTTTGCCAACCCCTAAGGAGAATGAGAGATTGCACTCTAAGTATGATTTGATTGGCAATATTGTTCATGATGGTGAACCTCATAAAAATAAACCTGGTGAAGGATCCTACAGAGTATTTGTACAGCGGAAGTCGGAAGAAGTATGGTATGAGATGCAGGATCTACATGTCTCTGAAGCACTTCCTCAGATGGTTGCCCTTTCTGAGGCTTATATGCAGATATATGAGCAGCAACAGTAAGATAGGGTAGAAGGCTTTGATCCTTGCCTAGTTTCCTAATGGAGCGATACAGAAAGCAAGCAGGATATCATGGCAGCAAAATCATTTTAGAACATGAAAAAGGAGATCATATGCAGCAGTAGTACTTGTTTGTATGTTTTTGCTTATGATTCCACAAAATAAAATTTTGTAATTCTTTGAAAAAAAAAAATATGGAACTTTTGAACTTAATAATATTACTTAGCTTGTGGTGTATTGAGATTACTTTTAAGTTTTAGCCATGAACACAGTTAAAATTTGGAGGTAGACGGTGCAGTAAAATTATAAGAAACTGCTAGGCCTAGAGCAGCACCACTTGAATGCTTGATGCAGAACTAGGGAGATCACCAACCCAGATCCACAAGCTGTTAGTTAGCAGACTCATCAACCGCTTAAAGTTTGAATAACAGATGGTAACAACTAACCAGATCAATATAGTACATTGAACTGTGACATTTCACCCCTTCAAACACTGATCAATGCTTACCACTCCCAATTCCAATGAATCTACTCTGTTCATTTTCCTTGTAAAGAAAAAAAAATTACTCTTTTTCCCATTTTCTTTTCTCACCCAAAATATAGAGAAACGTTTGAGTCTTAACTCACTACCAGAAATTTCATTTTGGGCGACGATTACTGTGACATTTCACCCCTTCAAACACTGATCAATGCTTACCACTCCCAATTCCAATGAATCTACTTTGTTCATTTTCCTTGTAAAGAAAAAAAAATTACTCTTTTTCCCATTTTCTTTTCTCACCCAAAATATAGAGAAACGTTTGAGTCTTAACTCACTACCAGAAATTTCATTTTAGGCGACGAAAAAAAATCGTCGCCCTGTTAAAAAATTACAAGAATCGGAAGATTTCCTACAAGACGCTCGACCAATACAGACTCATCTCTCACCAGAAAGTAATCAACTTGGGATGTCTCACCCAACAAAGCTCCAAGTCACCACCAACCACCCAAACCAGAAAGAAAGGTCCCATCTTGATCCAAAAGCATAAACCTTTTACAATATCTGAACCCCCAAAACTATATAAACCAACCCAACAAGATTGAAAGCAAACAAACAAAAGAGGAAGGGGGAAAGATCAAAGCCAAAACCCAACCTCTCATCCCTCACTCTTCTCCACCCAAAACATGGCTTCCTCCCTATCCCTCATCTCCCCCCACTCTGCTATCCTGCGCACCCCCAAAACCCTTAACCTGCGCACCCACCGCCCTCTGTGCATCAAAGCCCGCACCGTCCCCGCCCTCACCCAAGACGACCTCAAGAAGCTCGCCGCCGACAAAGCCGTCGAGTACGTCAAGTCCGGCATGGTCCTCGGCCTCGGCACCGGCTCCACCGCCGCCTTCGTCGTCTCCAAGCTCGGCGAGCTTCTCAAGTCCGGCGAACTCACCGACATCGTCGGCGTCCCGACCTCAAAACGAACCGAGGATCAAGCCCGCAGCCTCGGGATCCCTCTCTCGATCCTCGACGACCACCCGAGGATCGACCTCGCCATCGACGGCGCCGACGAGGTCGACCCCAATCTTGACCTGGTCAAGGGCCGCGGCGGCGCGTTGCTGAGGGAGAAGATGGTGGAGGCGGCGTCGGAGAAGTTCGTGGTGGTCGCCGACGAGACGAAGCTGGTGAAGGGGCTCGGAGGGAGCGGGCCGGCAATGCCGGTGGAGGTGGTGCAGTTTTGCTGGAAGTATAATCTGATTAGGCTGCAGGAGCTGTTTAAAGAGGAAGGAGTCGAGGCGAAGCTGAGGATGGAGGGGGACACACCATATGTGACGGATAATTACAACTACATTGTGGACTTGTACTTCAAGACTCCTATTAAAGATGGGCCCGCGGCCGGGAAGGAGATTTCAGTGCTCGAGGGGGTTGTGGAGCACGGGCTGTTTTTGAATATGGCCACCGCGGTGATCATTGCCGGGAAGGAAGGAGTGGATGTGATGAACAAGTGAGTTTTGGTGGAGGTGAGTGACGGAAACCTCTCTTTGTACTACTAGTTATTTGTTGTGCAAAAATGTTTATTGGTGTGTTGTTTAGATTGGTGATATATGGATGATTGATAGAGGTTTTTTTGTTTCGGATTTGGTGGTGTTTGTTGTTTGTAAAGCATGTTGATTTGGATTCGGTAGATTAGAGATGATACTAAAGGTGGAAACTTGAAATGTGGAATAGTATGAAATTACTTGAAATGAATTGCATTCATGGTTTTTTTTTGGTATGTTTGCTTTAGTATAACTGTCAGTCTTGGTTACGGATGTCTGTGGAGGAGAGTGAGCTACCATGGTTAAGATGATTTTCTTCATCAACAATAGCCCTTAATTATGAGGGCTCTGCTTTTGAATTCAGTGTCCAATATGTTAGCTTCAACTTTGTACTAGCAGTTATAAGATCACATTTGGTTTGGAACTTAGGATTAGTAGGTGAAGCATAGGAATTGGGGGGTTATTTAGTTTGCACATTGAGAATGTTTGGAGAACTAAAATGTTCTGTTGAAACATGTCTCTGAAATGAAGTAAAACAAGGTCAAGCAAGCCTTTTCTTCAGTGTTTTGAATCTCTGTGAATGAAATGCAATTTGCTTAGTCATGCAGCACTCATGTGAATCTCCATATTGGGCACTGTGACCAAGTTGAAAGGAAAATAATAGGTCATTGTTCCGAGTTCTGTGGTTCAGGTTCTCGTCTATGCCACATTAGCCGTGTGGCTGTTAGGCTATATATCTGCAAGGGCATATCATATATTCTCTGAGAAAGCCATCAGATATTTTGTAATGAAGGGTTGGTGACTTTTTCGGTTTTTCCGTGAAGGTTACTTGAATCATGTTAGCTAGTATAGTAACTACAGTATGCTCGATTTAGTTGAGAATAATAGAGGGAGGAGAAATGAAAGCTTGTACAAGTAACAATCTTTCTACAGAGTTTAGCGTTCAATATACATGTCAGTCACCCAGTATGACTGTGTTTTGACTTATTGATACAAACACAAAATGAAGAACTGGGGAAAAGGAATGTTACAAGAATCAAATTAATGTAAAGTATATGAACTCAATGTATGATGAAACTCAAACAAATGTAAGGCGCGATCTCTTGTATGACACGGATCATGAACTCTACTTTCACAGCATCATACCCACAGACACCATCACTATAGTCATCAACTGGAATTTGCCTGGCATGAAGTCGGTAGCTGGAAAACAAGAACAAACCAGTAAGGTATCAATATATTATGAACCCTTTTACAAGTCAGTCGCATAAAGTTGTCAATTTTGAAACCTCAAGTCCATGACCAAGTCTTAACTAAAACTCCAGAAAGTTACCAGGAAAATAAAATTTTAACATCTATTTATTTTCAGAAGGAGATCTTGGGTTTGACCTACCTAATACATCAGGACACCGGTAAGTCTTTGTTCATGTGTTCCAATTGTTCCTGCTGAGGTATTACCCTAAGCACTATAGTTGTATCTAGGTGTGGCTTTTCTCTGATTTTATTTTTTCTAGCGTTGAAACTGAGATTAATTAGTAGAACAACTGCATCAACAGAGATCGAATAAGAGTTTTTTTCTGGACATTAATCTCACCTTTATTACTGTCATTCCCGTCAGAAGAGGTGGTTGAATTGGCAACTTCAATTCCAAGGCGTTCACAGTCGGGTTGAAGTGTGCCTGAACAAGAAGATAGATCACAGAGCTAACCCCTATCAATTTTTCCTTCAGTTTAGTGTTGGTTACTTTGTAAAAAATTAGGGAGTATAGTATCTCTTACATTCACTGTAGCATGGGAATACTGAGATGTCGAGAAGATTGTCTGCCCCTTCATTGCATTCACACTCCGGTGTGTATAGATAGGTAGAGTTCTTTACGCATGTACCTTCTCCACAGTAAACCCAGGAGCAAGCTATACACAAAGCACAGAATTGAACAGTCTGTGGATATAAGACTGAACCAACAGATATGATGATTGTGTTTAGTTTTGGGGTACATACGGTCAAATGCAGATAAGTTGCTTGGCAGTTGTGTGTAACCAGGAACCTTAGGGGGTGCTTGGCAATTGTAGTCCAGGGTACCTGAAAAACGACCAAAAATGGCGCAGAGATGAGTAGAGCACTAGAGCTAGATTTAGAAGCACATCTTTCTACAATAAGAGAGCCAAGTACTTACATTCAGGGATGACACAAGGGAGAAACTTAAGACTATCATTTCCTTCTGCGGTTCGCTTCCATCCAGTTTCGCACTCACATGTATAGAGTAATGGCTCACTGGAGTTGTAATTGCATGTTCCTCTTCCACACTCCACTTGTTTACATATTTCCTCTGTATATTGAATTTTTTTGAACATGAAGAAGATATAAGAAAGAAAAGTTTGCATGATATGTTTCGACTCAGAAGGGGATGAAATTCGGTACTTACGGGCAGCAGTAGGAGATATAGCTGGCAAGTCCACTGCAAAAGTAGCCATGGGGAGCAGTACAAGAACCGTAGCTAAAAGGGCCATGGATTTTGTGAAAGCCATTGAGTTTGAGGAACAATATAAAAGAGATATCGGATATGATAGAAACAAGAGAATAAGTGGTGGATGCTGTATGTTTCTGTTGTTGTTTATAATGGTACATGCTCCTATGTATGTATATCAGCCCTCTTCCATTGAGGGATCCTTATTTTAAGTCATTTATAGGGATATGACATTACATCAACTTCCCGATTATAATTTTACATCTCCACCGTTCATATCTTAGGTCTATATGAGTAGATCACCTCTACAAAATTTCATATGATTTGGTGATCGTTAAGGCTTTCAAAAGTTTGATTTAGTTTTAATGATCTTGAACGGTCCAGCTTATGTCAAACTAAAACCGTTGAAGGTCATTAAGACTAAATTGAACTTTTGAAAGCCTTAACGATCACCAAATCATATGAAATTTTGTAGAGGTGATCTACTCATATAGACCTAAGATATGAACGGTGGAGATGTAAAATTATAATCGGGAAGTTGATGTAATGCCCTATCCCTATAAATGACTTAAAATAGAGATTCCTCATTAGAAGTACCCTGTATATGTGTGTGTGTGTGTATATATATATATATATATATATAAGTTTTCAAACCTTTTGAATATTCGTTAAACAAAGAATAAGGTTGTGTAAAATTGTAAAAATCAACACGTCTAGGTGCTTTAGCATACAGGTTCAAATTTGACAAGCTTTCTATGAAGAAGCTTCTGCTGCTGGGCTGAGTGCCTGAGTCTTTAGACTGAGAGAAGCTTCCATGCTTCAAGGGGGTGCCGTAGGCATCTGTTCAATGTTAAAACTTTCTAAATGAGACTTTTACTTCAGTATTTATTTGAGGGAATATGTATAATTGTTAGACTTTTGGATTTGGTGCTCGTTTTCTTTGTAAAACATGTTGATGATCAGTAGGAATAGTACTGAAATTTGTTAACTTGAAATGTGGAATAACTTGAAATAACTGGAAATGAATCACCTTCATGCCTTTGGTATCTTACTGTCTTAGCTCATACTTTATGGATATCTATGGAAAAGGGTGAAGTACATATATGGCAAGATGATTTTCTCCATTAAGTACTTTTCCAGTTTGTATATATTCAAATCTGAACTAGAATTCAAAGTAGAGATTCTGTGATTTCTGTCTACTTTGGATTAGAAATTGAAGCTTTAGGAACTGGGATCTTTTTTACTTGTGCAAAATGAGAATGCTTGCGAAAAAAAGAAGAAGATCCTGTTGAAATGTATATAAGCCTTCCGGCACTGATGGGAGGTAAACCAAGGCGGAGCAATACTTTTCTTCATCAGTATTTGAGTCTCATGGATAAAATGCAGTGTGCATAGTCATCTGAATCTCTTTATGGAGCAGATATGAAGACCAACTGATTGGTTTTAGCACTTCTGGTGGTGGTGAGTATATGAATCTCCTCTGTGCTTTCTTCATGTTATGCAATGTAGTTGCTGCTGATATTGTGGCTGCATTTGTGTATTATCACATCGGTGATAGGGTAACTGTTAATATTTTGGCATTTCATGCTCTTACTGTCTGTAAAGCCTCTTGATTTGGATCGGTAGCTTAGGAATAATGTCAAATAATTGGAATCAATTGCCTTAATCGATTTTGGTATCTTAGATCACAATTAAACGGTCATGTATTGGATTTCTGGGGGAGAGCAAACTAGCATGGTTAGAAAGTTAGAATGATATTCTCCATGAACTATAGTAGCCATACTTTCCCTGAAAAAAGCTCTGCTTTAAGTACCATTTCCAACTTTCATCTTCAACTCTGAAGTCTGAAGTAGCAGTTAAAAGATTTGTTGGGATTAGAAAGGCCAAGTTGTTTTTGTATTGTTTCAGTTGAAATCTATGTTAGCTATACGACACGAAGAGGTAATTAAGCCTTTCTTCATCATTATTTGGATTCTCATGAAGAACATGAAACGTGCAGTCATCTGAACTCATTATGTGGAACTGTAACCAAATTCAAAATGAAAGTACTTGGAAATGAAGCATTGTCAATTTCATTGTTGAACCACTTAATTAATAGGGTTTAGCAGTTGAGGTTGCTTCTTATATATTTCCTGAATTTAGTTCAGATCTTTTCGATTGTTTTGCTTGAATACAAGAAGAAACATAAACAAGGAAAAATCATGTACTCATAACAATGTATCAAAGTATAGAAGGAATGTTTATACATATGTATGACAGTCATCCGAGTATGACAATGTTTTTACTTATTGATACAATCTGACTTTACACAAAATGAAGAACAGGGGAAAAATCAAGGAATGCTACAACAATCAGATTAACCTAAAGAATATGAGGCTCATGTGTGATGAAATTAACTAGAACAAATGTAAGGCGCAATCTCTTGAATGACAAGATTACGAGCCCTACTCTCACAGCAGCATACCAACAGACACCATCAATACAGCCATCAACTGGAATTTGCTTGGCATGAAGTCGGTAGCTGCAAAACAAGAACAAACCAGTAAGGTATCAATATACATACGTGTGCCTACCATTGTTGAATTGAAAATGTGAACAGAAGTACCAAGTGTAATGCTCATTTGCTTCTGTGTAATTCTTAGTATATATGATGATGCCTTTTTAAAGTCAATTGCGTAGAGATATGTTAAGTTTTGAAGCCTCAAGTCCTTGACCAAGTCTTCATCCTTAAAACCCCAACAACTTTCCAAGAAAAAAAAAAGGATCTACAAACTAGTATTTTAAGATGGGTTTGGCCTGCCTAAACCACTTGGAATCCAAAGAGGGTCATTGTTTGTGTATTATAACGCTTCTTGCTAAGGTATTACCCTATTCTTAACATTGGTGTTTTCTGGACAGTCAATCTCACCTTTGTTACTGTCAGTTGTTGTTCCATCGGGAGAGGTACTAGTCGAGTTTGCAACTTTGATTCCAAGGGCTGCACAGTCAGGTTGAAGTGTGCCTGCAGAAGAAGAAAGAAAACAGAGTTAGCTTCCATTAGTTTCTCCATTCTCAATCTTGGGATTTGATTGTTCCGATGAAAATAATGGTTTAGTGTCTCTTACATTCACTGTAGCAGGGGAATACAGTGACGCCGAGAAGATTAGAAGCCCCTGAGTTGCATTGACACTCTGGTGAGTATAAATAGGTAGAGTTCTTGACGCATGTACCTTCTCCACAGTAAACCCAAGTGCAAGCTACACATAACAGCACAGAGAAATTAGTTTACTAGTTGTTGGTGATAAAAGACTGAACAAATTAATTAACTGCGGTTTGTTTTGTGTACTTACGATCAAAGAAAGACAAGTTGCGTGGGATTTCTGTGTAATTTTGAACTTTAGGGGGTGCTTGGCAACCGTTGTACTCCAGTGTGCCTGTAGAACCACGAAATATGAGTACAGATATATAAGCAGATAGCGAGCTTTCGCGAAACTGCTTTCATGGAAAAGCAAATATCACATAATCCTCGATTTATATACAGAAGAAAAAAGTTCTTACAGTTAGGGATGACACAAGGGAGGAACTTAAGATCATCGTCGCCTTCAGCAGTTCGCTTCCATCCTTTGTCACACTCGCATGTGTAGGCCATTGGCGCACTGGAGTTGAAGCTGCAAGTTCCTTTTCCACACTCAACTTGTTTACATATTTCAGCTGCAAAGTGACATCCAAACAAGAACATAAATAAGAAGAAAGTAACATATGTTTGCAGGTACATGTTTCGATTTGCTTGTATGTGTCTTAGTACAGAAGATCGATTGAGGCTGAAACTCAGTACTTGGGAGAAATATCCGGCCAGTCCAAAGCGTAAGTAGCCAAAGGTAGCAGAACAAGAAGAGTAGCTAACAAGGTCACGGATTTAGAGAAAGCCATTTGTTGAAGTCTTGGTTTTGGAGAGAGTTTGAATCTGATAGAAGGTAGAAGATCACAGGTGGCGGTGTTGTTGTTTCTAATGGTATCTGCTCCTCTATATACACACACACAAAGGTTTTAAAGGTTTTGAAGATTTCTTAGTACCCAATCAAACAAAAGATTATTGGGGTATGAAAATTCAACACGGCCTGGCTTATTAGGTCCTTTAACCATAACATATATAAAAGACTGGAAATGTGAGAAGCTTTCTATGTAGAAGCTTCCAATGGCGGGCTGATTCTGTAGACCGAAAGAAACTTCTGTTCTTAAACAAAAGAGGGTATCGTTGGCATCTGTTCACGTTATAAAATTTGCAAATGGGATTTTTTTTTTTTTTTTTTTTTTTTTTTTTTAGGGTGGCAATGTTTAGGGTGTCACATCTTGGTTTGGCAAAGTCAACAATATGCTACTAGAAGAACATAGATATCAACTTGTTTGGAACAATGAAATTTATGGGGTAGATAGGGTTTGATTAATGCAAAACCAAAACGAATTGACGCATATATGATAGTATTGGTCCCTTTGTTGAAATAAAACAGCTCTGTTGATATGATAATTGACTAATCGAATCCGAAATTACTATTCGACAAAAAAAAAATATGAAAAATAGAAACTAAATTAAAAACATTTTTCAGTTTCAATAGCTAGAGGAGATAATCTAGAGGGGTTGACACAATCTATATGCCGTTACAAGACTCTTAACTAACCAATGGCTACAAAAGCAGAAGAGGTAGAAGCTGAAGGAAGATGTCAATATATACTGCCCAGATGGATAAAGATGCACGAAGTTTCCCAAAGAGATCAGAGAAATGTTCAATTCCTTCGAGCGGTTACATAAAAACCTCAAAAATTTGGTCAGATGTCTATTGTCGCAATTAATCTGGCATATGGTGCAAATCAAAATGTCTTTAGAATGAACAATTTTACAAGCAAATTTCTGCGTCTGAAATTGGAAGGGGTGCATCTTCTATCCTCATTACATGCATGTTTGCATCTGCATTTCATAAATAAGCCTAACTATCAAAGTCAGAATCCTATTCGATCTTTGTGTTATTTAAGGAGTTTATTCACTTTAGTGCATGAAACTGGCAGCACTTGTACAAATTATGGTTCGTTTGTTTAAGAGGGTTCGGTCCTTAATAATCCTGGATTGATCTATATATACGCACTAGTATTGTTGCTGTGCTAATAGTGACAGGCCGGTAGTATCGTTACAAAAGGAACCGTAGGTCTTGCCGGAGAATGATCCATTATATATGGTCGCCGGCGGCCTTAATCAAGGCAACAATTTTGTAAAGACGTACTCCCATGCAAGGCAGGAATCCCTAGGATGTACATGTGCTCGGCTACGGAAGGTTCAATACTGATCGGCTCCAACTGTCTTACTAACCAAACCATGCCAGTACTATATAATAGTATATATGATTTCCATTTTGTGAATGATAGAGATTTGTAAGAGACCTCTAAATGCTTCCAAACCAAATGAAAGGAACCATGCGTGCATATAGAAGTAGCAGCATACAGTAGAAAAGGAGTCTTAAAGTAACAGGCCAAATATCTATTAATGATCAATACGTAACTAAGAATACATAGAAATTGTATATGTTTCTTGAACAAGTACTCAAATGGGGCTTACATTTTTCTCCCCAAAGCGTCGCATATCTTCTCTTGGTATTTAATCCAGTCTAGGAACTGGTGTTGGCAATCGCTGCCTTGGCATCACTATTGGAAAAGCTTCTATCCGGTTCTGCATTGGAATATGTTTGCAGTGGATGCCAAACACTGTTATAGACTTTCGAATATAGTGCTTGCCGAGACGAAATTTTTCGGGATTTTTGCCACGATCATAAATCAGTGCATACAATATTTCGTCATCATTTGGGTCCAAAGCCAGAGGCTTCCAATACAACTCCAGCAAGATTTTCTCCAGGACAATCTTCTCTTTCAAACACCATTGCACCTTTTTCCCTCCAACTTCATCCACCTCATGAACATGTTCTTTCAAGTCCCACGCATAAAAAATAGGACGTGGAGGTTCATTATAGAACCGGCATAGACGAAGACGCCCCCCGGAAACAGTGAGGCATTGCTCGTATGACAAAGAAGCGGACAAGCCCGCTGCTACATCAGGCTTGGAAATAAAACTGCATATGTTGTCACACTCAGAAGGGTCCAAAGCAATAACAAGGCCATTAGAGACTAACTAGTACAATGTCCCGTTGCAAGCAATGGCTACATGGTCGACACTGCTTCTAAAATCATCATATGTAAGGCCTTGCGGGAATGGAACTACTGCTTGTGTCCATTCACAGGTTTCGGAAGAGAAGATCTCCACCTTGAATAATGCAGATTCTTTCTCACATTTGAGAATTCGCACAACCTTGCACCTGCGCTAGGAATCACATATGAGCCCCACGAGTACATGGGCTTGGTGGCATTGAGGGGAGGGAGGAAGAGTAACACGATTTTTGGTGTATAGATTGCTGATGTAATAGCAGTACCTCTGAAACGTCGGAGTTGCGCACAGCAAAACTAGGTCATTGCAAGTCCCTGCCCAAACCGTGTATGTCTGATGGGATTTGTGTGTTTCCAACACCTTGATATGCTCCGGTGGAAATGTGAAGAACTCTATTTCATGTGTAGCGGTACGGACAAACATAAGCATACTTTCAAAAGGGGGACCTTGTTTTTGGAGGCTTAAAAAGTAGGCATGGAAACAAGGTTGAGAGATGAGAGTTGACCAATATTTGGAGACACTTTTGCATTGAATAATAGTGTTGCGTGGAAGTCGACAAAGGATTTCAACCAATAAAGACTCAGGGAGTTCATCGATCAGGTCTTGTGGTGCTGCAACAGACTTAGAACTTACAGTTTCGCTTCGTTTGCTAGTAGTAATATCTGTAATTGGGGCACAAACTTTGAGAGAGCTCATCAAACAATGTATTGGGTTATTACATAGAAAAACTACAGAAGAAGAGAGGCGACACACTTATGATATAGATAATAGAAGGGGAGCAGGGTTAGCAATACAGCATTGTTGGAAGTGAGATTTGAACATGAGGTTGATTCCAATATACCATAGCCAATTAGCCATTTGCATGATAGATTTTGCCAGCCGATCTATCAAACCCAAAAAACAGAAGCCAAGTAATCAAACAAAATGTACCGAGCCATTCAACCAAACCATCTTCAAGACTAGACGTGAACCATACAATTATACGGTTTATACCTACCACAAACATAGGTTTTATTTATACATGGACCAATTATTCATAGTACGTAAATGCAAAACCAAGAGGGCATGCCAAGCTAGCTTATGTACACGTACTGTCAAACCCAAACCCAGAAGCACCAAGAGTACTAGCGAGCAAACCAGCAAGGGGCCGGGATATATATTCAGGGTCAGCTTCGATCTGTTATCAAACCATCACCCAGTCCTACAGAGAGAAGAAAAAAAAAAAAAAAAAAACGAAAACCATTAATATTTAGTCACACACAAACATACATGGACTATATATACACAGACACATGCATCATCAAGCTCACCTCAATATCCTCATGGCTATCTCCTTGTGATTCTTGATTGTCAGCAGCAGCAGGAATGAGTTTATAGTATTGGCTTTTGAAAAATTGACCTAATTGAATTGCCCATTCGCAGAGTACCTGGGATTCCGATTTTTGACGTCTGGTTGCTAAAGCAAGCCCAGTGAGAAAACAAACCACCATAGTTACGATGCAGATTCTGGATCTCGTAGCCGGAAAAACCAGTGGGGCAAAAAGACAGACAAAGTAACCAAACACAAATAAATCAGACTCACGACACTCATCATCATCAACATCCCTGTTTGGTTCAGAGGGTGACTCGTCTTCTGGTTTAGGGCTCTCTCTCTTTGGTTCTGGGGACTCCCTCTTTGGTTTAGGGCTCTCTCTTTTTGGTTTACAGGGCTTATTACCGAGTGTTACTACAGAAGCGTCGAAGCGTTTCCGGGCTTTGGGGTCCATGAGTAGCTCGTAGGATGAGTAGAGCTTTTGAAACTCGGCATTGGAATTAGGATCGTTTGGCCTCTTGTCTGGATGCAACTGCAAAGCCTTTCTCTTATAAGCCTTTGTAATCTGTTTCTCGCTAAGCTTGGTGCCTTCCTTACCCGTCGGTAAACCAAGAACCTCATAATGATCTAACGTCAATGTCTTCCTCCTCTTCTCCATATCAATCTTCGAGACGGAGCGAAGGTTTACTTTGAGATTGGAAAATATTCTACAGCCCTAAAACAATGATAAAATATCGAATAGAAATTAATAGAGATAAGACCATCCTTTACAAATAAATAAAAAAACCTAGTTGATGTAGGATAAAATATCGAATCCTAGTTAAAACAATGATCTTATCCATCCATGACAAATACCTAGTTATGTGCGGATCTAGTCTTCTATTTCAATCCGGTTCCATCTTTCTCCGTGTGTGTATATATATATATATACACGAAAACGATGTGGAGCGGACATCTGCACCGTCCTTAAAGTGCAGACGTCCCTTCGTTCGCCACCGTCCGGCACCAAGACGGCGCGCCTCCACCCGGGTGGACTCCAGCAGCGTCCCCGATCACTTTCCCTCCCCGGCGAGTCAGCCGAATTCCAGTTTTCCGGCGAGTTCAATCTTGTTTGAAGTTTTGGGTGATCTCGCCGAAAAACTGGAATTCGGCGGACTCGTCAGGGAGGGAAAGTGATCAGGGACGCTGCTGGAGTCCGCTCGGGTGAAGGCGCGTCATCGCCGGCGCCGGACGGTGGCGAATGGAGAGACGTCCGCACTTTAAGGACGGTGCGGGCGTCCGCTCCACATCTGGCATGTATATATATATATATACATACATATACTGGTTTTTTCAGCTGCGGACGTCCGTACTGATTTCTGTAGTTTCTTTACCATTCCAACGCCGGCGACGCCGTTTCTTCTCCCCAGCGTGATCCCAGACCTCCCCCGACAGTGTTGGAATGAAGAAGAAGGCCGGAGAGATCGTGATCGAAGGTTCACCATGATCGGTCGTGAGTTCTAAGTGAGATTGATGTATAACATATTTATAGTTTTATTCATCTATTTTTTTTCTCTTGGGTTTAGAGAAAATAAGCAATATAAACTCTCTATATTGTACTTGTAAATATGTTATAAGTACTTGTTAATACTTAATTGAGTAAATAACACTATAAAACTATAAAACTATTTATTTTACTTACAAGTTTATTAATTTTCAACTTTCTTTATCTGGGACTAAGCTCGTCCAGTCCCATCCTGACCGAGATAGGACCCAGGTGGGATGAAATCTAAAAAACGCAAAGCCTGTCTCGTCCCGTCCCGATTTCAATGTCTGGGACGGGCCGTGGGATTAGCTTTATCTCATCTCATGCCCAGCCCTACGTACTTAACCAAATTGCCAAACTGATGATGGATAATGTTCGACAGCCAACAAAAAAGAAAAGGAATCAATATATTTAAGAGTTACAGTTTGGGATGAATGTGGCATCCAGTTGACATCAGAACTTAAACATCACAGAATCTCATGAGCAATGCCGTAGTACGTACCTGTTTGACAAAGGCAATCGTAAACTCTGATATGTCGGGTGTATCCGGTGTTTGTACTTGATAAAACTTAAAAACCCTCATCTTCATCATATTCTCCACACTTCTTCTCCGACCACCTTCCCTAACTCAAACACCAATGCTTTCTCCCTTTGCTTCTTCTTCCACTTTCATTTTCTTTTCATCATCTTCTTCCACCTTCGCTTTCTTTTCATCATTTTCATCCATCACCTCATTCTCATCTTCACCACTCAAGTACATCTATTTTGGCCACACTCCTCAAGAGGGAGAGAGAGAGAGGTAACAGTACCAAATGCTTCTAGGGTTGGATGCGGGCGTGCCACCTCGTGGAACGTAGTAGGATGCGCTGACCTGTGCTTCTAAACAAACGAAAGTAGGCTTCTGGTGTCACCTCGCGGGTGAGAATTTATAAGTAGCCTTCTATCGTTCAAATTGATACTCGGTTTAAAGCAAGCAGAGCAACTAAAGAAAAGTAAACAAGGTGAAACTCCAAAGAGCTTTGAAAGTAAAAGGTATTAAGGCGAGATGCTCTAGTGTCGGGTTCAACTAGGTCTCGTTTGTACTTTGTAGCTGTGTTTGTATTGAGAGATTGTGTATTTAGACTGATTCCCGAACATCTTTATATATTGGTTCGTAAAATAAATGGTAAGGATACAAATCTTGCAATCTAAGTAGGTTTCTACTACTTGAGTTGTACAAAGCTTCGTTTTACTTGCCAATTAAGTAACTGGGTAACGCGCGTCCAGCTACACAAGTAGATTTCACATAAGTCACGGGTATTGACATTTCGCTTATCAGAAACTTCTTAATTTCCAGTGCGGAATCAACCACTGAAGCTATTCCTTATCTTGCAAGGTGCTATAGTCCATATAGGAACCTACCTCGCACGTCTTCAGGGCTAAAACCTAAACAGACTTATTTTTTTAGGACCACAGGTATTGGCCCAAATGCTGCTCAAGACTTATTATCATCATTAGCACTAAAATATAGTTTAGTACAAACAACATTTTTTAGGGCCACATGAATTCCTGACTGGGCTCAAACAACATCTCCTCCATCTCATCATCATTAGCACTAAAATACTCCTCCTCCTCCTCCTCCTCATGGACATGAAATTCATGACACATTACTTGCGCCGCAGGATCTAGATAAGGCATGGCGTATTCAAACTTCACTAGGTCACTGTTTCCCCTGACATTTTTGTGTTTGAGAGCAGCCTTTTTTGCTTGCAGCTCAAGACAAAGATTTCAGGACCTTCCTTATCTACTCCATTGTCCAAAGGAACATAAGTATCCCGATCTATCTTCTACCTCTTCATCAGAATTATCTCCTCCACTCCTCCCTCACTCTCTACAAGTCCAAGCTCATTTGAAGGTGGAGAATCTGAAACAACAGCCACCACCACAGGGATCAAACAACCCCTTCTTTCTTGACAATGGCCTTCTCCAATGCTTCGAATAGATAGACTTTGTTGTTCGATCTTGTAGCATTCCCCCTTCTTCAAGTGCTCCTTCTAGATTTGAGAATTCTCACTTCATGGAATTGTAGAGTGGCAAGTCCAAGCTGAACCTCGGTGTACCGGTAGAAAACGTAGCCTTCCATAGACCTTCCAAGCTCCGGGGCTCCTCCAAGTAATTCTTGGCGAGTTGGGTCTTGACCCGCTTTCGCTATGGCTGAGAGGCAGTTTCAACCTATGCTTCCCTCAAAGCCTTTCTCTTCATTTTGCTCTAAGATGTTGATTAAAAACAATTGCTTGTGATAGTCAAAGTCGAGAAGATCCCAATGTTTGGCTCCCTTTTTATAGAGAAATTATTGTAATTCCATGTGTAGGTAGGAATCCTAGAACAATAGGGAAAGCATTGGTCTATAATTCATTCCATGTATAGGGAAAACTAAAAATTATCGGTGTGCATCTAATAAGTTCGAAGTTCAACCCCACCCATTTGATGCTTAATTTAATGTCTTTGCCGGCAAGGAAGATATTAGAGGATGAACCTAATCACAATGTTATTGCTTTATGATGTACTAAGAGCCATTCTTGTAAGAACTTTTAAGTTGAGGGCTAGTTGAAGACTTTTCGATTTATGGTCTAAAAAAACTCATTTTTCATCTTTGACATCTCATCCGTTCAGTTTTCAGGTTTATATAAGTAGATCATTTATACAAATTTTTAGCTAAATTGGTGTTCGTTAAGATAACAAACTAGATCAAATTAATAGACGAATCAAATCTGTCAAATATGAACCATTCAAATTCATAATTGATAAATCACACTTATGAATGTTTTAACAATTTTCAATATAGCTAAAAATTTAGAGAAATTATCTGCTCATAAATACCTATAAATTGAACGATTAAGATATGGATAGATCGAAATGTGGGATAAACCGAAAAGTCCTTAACAAGTCTTCAACTTAAATGTCCTTATTAGAAGGATTTCCATGATGCACTATATACACCAGTTATAAACTTATAATTCTGCAAGATTATGGATTTCTCACAAAGCTTATCAAATCTACATCTTCATCGAAAGATGCACCAAGTGTGGGCAAATCGGAGAATCCTGAAAGTGCTGAAGTAAATGACACTATTGAAGCAAGAATAAACCTTCCGTAACAAATAACATGCACTTTTGTTTTTACGCAAGATGTAAAGCTTTATTGGTCAAACAAATGTCAAGACAACATTAACACAACTCATCGGCTACAACCTACAAATAACATGCTTAGACCCTGCCGCACGTTTGTTTCACGGGACTGGACTGGACTGGACTGGACTGGCCTGGTCACTGTAGCAAGACGAAACCCGCGTTTGGAGATAAGAAGGACTCGGTTTAATGAGCTACTGGAGTCCCCAAATCACTGTCGACACCTCCTTACAGAGAGAGGCCAAAAAGCACGGGACTGCGCAAGACGCAATTCTTGCTGGCTATTCGCGCGTCAACATCATCGTTCTTTCTCCTTGTGCCTTTTTCTCGATTTAGCCTTGGAGCCTCCAACATCTCTTCTCCAGGTTCAAGTTCATCTCTTTCTCTCTCTCAAAATTATTTTTCGCTCTCTCCTCTTTAACCCCTTTACCTTTTTCTTTCTCTGTCCACTCTAATTTGATTATTAGAGCAGATTTGTTTATGGGTTTTAATTATTTTGAGGATTTGGTGTGTGGGTAGCTTGACTTCTTCGAAAATTTTGATCATTTTGGTGTTGGGTAGTCTGACTTGATTGAATTGTGATCAGTTTTCACGGTTGGTGTTTGATTTGGAAGTCTGGGTTGAAAGAATAGCTCGATCTGGTAGAATGATTTAATGAATGGCCATGGGTTTAGAACGGTCAGGAAATCAAGAAACACATAGGAGTTTAAGATTGCATCTGAACACTCCGTGGAGTTTAGAATGGTTTAGACATGACGTTGCTTCTGAACACTCCTGGGAGTTTAGGATTGATGAACTATAGATTGATGTAAGTGCTGAATTTGCTAAAATATATATATGGAAGTAATTTTGTTGTATTCGACAAAAACAATCTGGGTTTAAATTTCTTTTGGTGTTCTTTGTTGAACGAATCTTCCTTCTTCTGTTGCTGACCTGCAGTCATCAGTCTTCCATTGCAGTCATTAGTCCAAACACCAAAACAACACCAAACATGGGTCAAGTCTAACATAAAATAAGCTAGGCTTGAAGAGCGTGGGACTAGTAGAAAATAAGCTCGGGTAAGGTAGTCCCGTGTAACAAACGTGCGGTGACTGATTCAAAAAAAAATAGCTTAACCCTGACGGGCCAACTCAGAATAGTCCTAAAAACTCAAGCCCATCACGGAGAGAGAGCCCAAGACCATTAAAGATTAAACTGGTCCAAAACCCTTTTTCTCTTCTCCTCTCCCAACTCTCGCTAGCTACTAGTCTCTCAGTCCCTTTCTCTTCTTCCTCTGATGAGCTTAGTGCCGTTTATGCTAAGCCAATACCAATACTAACAGGTATGTTCTTCTCTGCTGATATTTCTATCAACTTTTCACTTGGGTTCGTTTTGTTTCTCTATCTTTCATCACTGATTTGTTTCTCTGGGATTATCTTCGAAACGCAAAAATGGAGTAGGGTTTATCGAAAAAGCTTTGTCTTGTTGATATGAATACTGGGTTTAGTGGTAAAGTTTGAGTTTTTATTGTATTGTTCATCGATTTTATTTGTTTGTCTGTGTAATTTGAATTCCATATTGTAATTGTGATTTGGTAGATGTTGGATCTTTATCCGAAAAGGTTAAACTTCATGGTTGTAGTTAAGCTTTTACCAGAATTATGGGTAATGCTGTTAGCAGTGGGAAAGAGTAAGATAAGTCTTCACCTTTATTTTTCCCTGATTGTTAAAATATGATGCTTATAGCTGTATTTGGTTGTTGAAGTTTGAAACTTTAGATATGGCATTGCTTTGGGAATTGATATAATGGGTTTCTTGAGGCTATTGCTGGTTGCAAGCTTCTGAGTTTTGATTATGTTTTGGACACTTCATTGTGCAACCAGTCTGAAGTTTCATATCTTGTGAACTTTTGGCAGTGTAGTATTTTAAGTTGTGGGTGTGATTTGGGTTTTGCATTTGAGTGGTGGATGAAGTGAATAGTGATTTCTTACTTTGTTGTGAGTGAATAGTGATTTCTTACTTTGTTGTGATGCAGGCAGTGATTGAGAAACAAGACGTTGATATATTGTGCTGAAGAGCTTGGTGGGATTTAGAAAATGATACGAATCTTAAAGATCAAGCCCCTAATATCTTTGCTTGAGTCTTCTTCTAGCCACCACTTCCTTCAGAGGTGCTCTGTGAGTGGGACTTCAAAGGGCAAGGCGAAGGTGAAAACTGCAGCCCCACTGAAGCGCTCAAAGATAACTACGAAAAAGGGTTCTGCAGATGCTGCTCCTAAAGGTGCAGGAGGGAAAAGATATGCTGAAAGAGAAAAGTTTTATGAGCAATGCTTAAGTGCACCTACACCTGTCAGGTACCTGACGGAGAAGGAGAGACAACGTGAAGCTGAGAGAGCGAAGTTGGGACTTATTAGCAAAGATCGACAGCGTGAAATTGATATGAAGAAAAAGAAGAAGCCAGAATTTCAGATCTCAGAAAAACCAACAGTTATTGGACCTCCTGGTTTGGATTTGATATCACTAGGTTTGATTGATGAGGAGAAGTTACCAAAATATGAACTGAATGCTGAAGATGGCCAGCGGCTTGCTAAGGAGTATAGCAGGGTGTTGATGAGGCGTCACCGGGCAAGGCAAGCAGCAGAGTCAACACTTTTGCGTTTGAAGATGGAGGCTATTGAGGCATTGCCTGAACATTTGAAAGCAGCAGCATTGGTGCCAGACATGACTCCATTCCCTACAGATCGGTTCATGGCAACTCTGACTCCTCCAATTGAAGGCTACATTGAGAAGGTTAAGGAAGCTGCACGGAGGAGTAGTGAGAAGGGGAAGCTCAGATAACCAGAGGTTGAATCTCCTGTCTTTTTTCTTCTTTATATTAAACGTTATTCTAACTGTTTAGATTACTTCAGAAGAAGGTCGAGCTTTTACTCAGTTTTAAAGGTTGCACATCATTTTATTTGAGTGTTATGCTGCATTTTTTTTTATAATGGCTCAGGGATTTAAATGACCTCCTGGATTGTTATCCACAGTTTTGTAGAACCAATAGTCACACAATTCTCTAAGAACACTTGCTTGTGAATTGTTATCCATAGTTTTGTAAAACTTCCCCATTTTAGAACTGAGATAAAATGGATCTCTGGGAAAAGTTGAATTTTTTATGTTAGAACTTCCCCTTTTTTAGACTATTAAGGTGCAAGTATCTTATGAAATGAGCAGTGTTGTTGATATTCTGTTATCCCTGAAGGTGCTCATTTCAGCTAGTCAACAGGACCTGTAGCATACTATCTTGAAGTTAGATGATGTCTAGGAAAGCCACAGATAAAACTTTTTTTTATAGCATGTCTTTTCTGATTTGCCCAAAGGAATTGATATTATTTGTCGTCATTTTCTTTGAGAATGCATTGTGCAATTTGAATTGCATTTTGTTTTCTTTTTCCTGTTTGGTTTCATACTGTCTGTTGAGTGATTGAGGCTTGATGTACATGGGTTTGTTATTATGATGCCTATCATAGTATTCAAGCTCCTTCACAGAAATAAAATCATGCAGCGTGTAGTAGATTAACTAGATTCATAGGCTCTGATCAGCTTATTTTGCTGTTTCTTAATATTGTCTTTCATGATTCTTATGCAGGTAGAGTTATGCTTGCATGTTAGGACTTATTTGGCTGTTGGAACACTATCTATTACTGAAGTTGAAACGTGACTTCAGGAAGTTGCACATTCACGCCAAAGAGATGAAAAGAGTTGCTGAATTAGATCTAATCCTTGTGTTTTAGTTAATAATATGCCTGCATGCTTTTAATAATTCCATGTGGGCTAAAATTTGTGACCAAATCTGTTGAATTTACGTGTTTGCAAGGTTTTATAGTAACTTTGGTTTCCTTATAAAATTTGAATTCTATACGATGTTCTTTGAAGCCTTACTAATAGAACTTGATGTGAACGTTTAAATCTTATGGTATGTTGATGATTGTTAACAGGGATTTGCAATAGTAGTGATACAAATTGTAAACGTTATTCTAAATCTTATGGTATGTTGATGATTGTTAACAGGGATGTTCTTTAACCCTACTAATTATCTAACTGGTCTGCCCATGCCTGCAATGGATCTTGTTATTTTTCAAAGGTTTAGAGCTGAAAAGCAAAGGTTAGTCTAATAGCATTGGTGAGGCTAGTAAGAACAATTGGGCAGTGGTGGGACGATCAATGACATAGGGACATGAATTTGATTGCCGAGTACAGAAGGGGGGAAGAATCTTGTAATTCTCCTCTGTTATGAACTATGATTTGTACGAGTTATGAATGTACCAAATGGCTTAAGCAGGGAAGCCTCTGCAGGCACTAGTCTTTAAAATAAGGAACTAGATGACCAGACCTGAAAACTACTCCACAGAAACAGCCATGCATACTAAACTAAATTTTGATGTATTATAGATTTAGTGGTATGCTAAAGTCAACGAAGAGATTCGACCATCATATTTCTGTATATAAAGTTTGAACTTTCTGTATGAATACAACTATATAAGTCACTATCCCTCACCATTATCAGCTTAAAATGACACTTTGATTGATTGAGGTACTAAAAAAGATGGGGAAGGCAAGCAAATGGATTCTGAACTTTCTGATAGGAAAGCAGGAGAAGAGGAATGAAGCTCTTTTGACTGAGAAATGTGTGTCTTCAACCCCCAAACCAAGCCACCCGGGGTCTCCAAAAGTTAAGCGAAGATGGAGCTTCGGAAGATCATCTCACAGGGTTTCGAAATCTGTTGATTCGATTGACACCACTAAATTGGCATTAAAGCCTCAGCAGAATCATGCCGTATGGGTGACAATACAGGCTGAGAATGCTGCTGCTACAAGGATACAAGCCGCCTTTCGTGCTCATTTGGTACAAATTTGCATCCCAAACTATTAAGATTCTGACAATTTAAATCTACCATGCTCATTACTTGCTTTGTTTTCAGGCGAGGAAAGCTTTAAATGCCTTGAAAAGTCTAGTGAAGTTACAAGCACTCATAAGAGGTCACTTTGTGAGGAAACAAACTAATGCTACTATGAGGCGCATGCATGCTTTGTTGGCTATCCAGGTTCGAGCTCGAGTTCAGAGAATTCAGATGGTAGAGGCAGCTGCACAGGTTGATAATAAAAAGCAGTCATCCATTAAAAGAGGTTCCCCTCATGCCAATGAAGTTCATAGGGTAACTAGTCTTTCCTCCTTCAATCTGAAATTTTTGTGCTAGTTCTTAACATATATGGAAAATGATCTCATAATTTTGATTTTCTATAATTTAAGATTGTTCATTTCAATACCACACAAACTTAATTGAGCTATACAATTATTGTTACTTGTGCTGAGCTCCTTATGTTCAAGAACAACAAAATTCAAGTTATTGTACCTAGTTCCCCTACTATTTTCAAATCAAACAAGAAAGTTTTTCTATCTTAGTTGATTGGATTCATGTTTGCCCTTTTATTGCAGAAGAAAATTTATATGACTTCCAATGAATCACAAATAGTTTCGAAGAGTACAAGCGGCTACCTGAATCATTCACAAACTGATCAGACTCATCAGAGGATTGATCATAGCTACACATCATTTTCTTCCCATCGTCTGTCCATCTCCAACCGGCACAAATACAATGAAACATTGTTAATAACACCAGAAACTAGTCCCCAAATGCCTTCACCCAAACAAAAGCCAACAAGATCCTACATCCCTTTTCAACAGCATGATTCTCTAGTTGAGCCTACATGTTATGACTACTCATTCATGCCTAGTTACATGGCCAACACACAATCTTCAAGGGCCAAAAAAGTCAGGTCACAGAGTGAACCTAAGCAACGACCTGATGGGAGCAACAAATATAAAAGCAAGCACACAGAACTAGTAGATTCAACAGATGAACAGTTTCTGAGACGTTCGTCTTCACAGTTCAAAACCAATGATCAGAAAAACCATGATCCGTGGTTTGGTAAGCTGTATAGACCAAGAAGATTGTTTGAGGATAACAAGTATGATTACATTGCTCCAAGTCATTCCCAGTATACTGAATCTCTAGCTTCAGATGTAAAATTGTTCAACTCAGATGATTTTTTTTTGTTTTTGAACCAAACTCAGATGAATTTTGCAGGTTGATATACACAAATATTTGCTGGCCTTGTCTCATTATTGTCTAACTGCAATTCATTGTGTGATTGCAGCCCCATGTGATATTGTACTAATAGCTCCTCGCACATCGATAATGAGTTGGGGAAGGTAAACGGATTCGATGCTGAAGATCAAATTCTCTTATAATCAGTAAAAGTAAAAGTTCAGTGAAGTACACTATACTAATTAATTACTAATTGTACTTGTTTATGATATCAATTGCAATGCCATTTGACAATACTTATCTGAAGTTACCTTCATTTGAACTTTTATTTGGAACATGATGCAAGCACTTAATACTTGCGGTTCTCTGTGTTTACCCTTCTACGGTTAAATTACTTCGGATCTCATAATCAGAAGTAAATGCAAGAGATTTGAAAGTCAGGAAACATTTTAGTGCATTTTCACCATACAAGTTACAGAACTCAGTATCTAACTAAATACCTCTCTTGACAGTCCCATAAAAATGAAAACCTATTTAGAGCAGCTCTTTGGAAATTAAACTAAAAACCCTCCTGGTCAATTTACTTGACATTAGTATTTTCCTTAATGATCTTGGTCAACCAAATAGCAGTTTCCCTAGGACACACATGCCCAGGCCCAAAAGGCTTGAGCACCACCTCAAGTTCTTGATATTTTCCATCTTGGAACAATTTTGCACAAAGCTCAAGCAGCGCTTCTAAAGCTTCAGCCCTCGGCTGCAATGATGAGGTGTCAAGCCAGCGGCGGCTTGATGATGCTCCTCCTGCATCAGCAGGTGTGTCTTGAGCACTGCACTCATGAGGTCTCTCTTCCCAATCACATTTCTGACCTTTCTCCTCCATGTTTGAAGGGTAGTCATTATCAAATGACTTCAGGAAGCTAGATGATGGAGTTGGAAGGGAATTGACAGTAACATCATCGTGAGATTCATGATACAGATTGACACCTACATTGGTCTTCACCTGTGGCTCGGATAATTTGTTTTTGTGAGACTGGGGTGCCTTCTTGACCCGCTTTGCTGACCGAGCAGTAGTGGTGGCTTTCAAAGCTTCTGGTGCCTTCTTGTGCATTCCTCTAGTAGTCACCATCCTATTCTTTCTTTCAAAATTACTAGAGAACAATAATATTGTAATAGCAATTGGTATGTTTCTTGTTTTCGTGTGTGAGACTTATATAGAGTACTGATTGATGAATGATGACATTCCCACATGTAGCTAGGAATAGAACACTTCTCCCTGTATAAGTAGGACTTACGAAAAGGATCAGGACATAGATTTCCAAGATGAATATGGAAAACAACTTAATTAACGGCCAAGATATCCAAACAATTTTCTATTTTCCTAAAAAATTAGGAAAATACTTGCTAGTATAGAAGGGACTACACTCAAACATTCAGAAAATATGTTAAGGGTTTTCTAAATAATCCTACAATACTACTCCTCGTGCTGCTTCTCTTTTCTGTTATTTCCGTTGCTTCCGACTCATCCGTGTTTGTTGAAACTCTATTTTAGGCTGTTGCATACATCATGCAAAGCCATAGAGTTTTATGTTCATTCGAAATTTTATCACAAATGGGAGGCTGTAAGAAAATCACTGAAGAAGGTTTATGCGAAGTAATGGCTCACAAAGTGGTGGCACAAAACCAAGTTCAATATACAGAAGAGCTGAGAGAGTCTTTTAGTAAATGGCATTCAGTGTAAAGATGCTACGGGAGCGTCTAAACCACAGGCAAAGGCTTCACAAGTGAAGCGTGAGTAATCCGCTCTAGATGAAGTTATTCATCCAAAACCAATTGACAATGAATTGAGTGATCCAAACCTTTATAAATCCAATCAGACAATGTCTCATTTTCTCGATAGGGATTTATATCTCAATAGTGTTTTTATTTAAAAGAATTCAGTCTACAGGATACGAGGTCTGTGTCCAGCGATTCATAGGTGATAGGTATTGGAACAGTTAGCTTTAAACCCACCATGGATCATGTCATAAAATATATGATGAATAGTACATTCTCTACCGCCGTATCCGCTGCTGCCGACGCCACCGCTGAGTTAATAAGAAAGAATACCAGTGCCACCTTACAACCTGATCAAATATTATGCAAGGCGTCAAGTAATACAACCAAATCATTTTGGAAGGCCACGGTTGCCATAATATTCAACTTTATATGGAAGGCGGCCACCACCTTCAAAGCCCCGCGGCCGTTGTATCTGTTTTTATAGTATTTGAACACAGGTGACGATTATAAGTAATTATAACCAATGATAGTTCTCAAACTAAGTTAGTCCACGGTGATGACTAGTCTGAGATCGTAGCCTACAATGAACATCTGACTAGCTAGATGCCTAAATTCCTCTTGAGAAAGCTGAGAACAAAACCTCAGAACTACAAAAACTAATAGTCAGAAATATGATACATTTCGGACGTGTGGCATCAGCTCATTAGATACTTTGAACTAATTAATCTCATCATCCTGTTTGACAGTATTTTCCTTGATGCTCTTAGTTAACCAAATAGCAGTTTCCCTAGGATCCACCTTCCCAGGACCAAAAGGTTTCAGCAACACCCCAAGCTCTTCATACCTTTCGTATTGGAGCAACCTTGCACTAAACTCGAGCAACCCTTCCAATGCTTCAGCCCTTTGCTGGTACGATGAGGTGTCAAATCGGCGGCGTGTGTCTGATGAGGTCCGGCTTGATGCTCCGCCAGCAGTTGCATTCTGATCAGAACATGCATCACTTCGGTTTTCTCTGTCAACTTGAAACATGCTGCGGTCAATTCCCTGCCATGCACCCGTGAAACTAAGCCTGCGAAAGGCTTTATCAAATATCTGAACCGTGCACTTGTCTTTCATGATTGAACAGTCACCAGATTGTGGAGAACCAGATGAGCCCTGCACAGAGGTTGGTGACCCTCTACGGGTAGGCAGAAATTGTTGTTCATACAATTCTTCCTCATAAGATGCTAATGGGAATTCAGCTATCCGGTCAATTCGAGGGGAATTGACAGAGACATCAGGAGATTTAATACAGTGTAGGACACCAATACTAGGCCGGAAAGGGGATTGCTTTTGAATTGCAGGTCTTGTTGAAAATGGCAGTGATGCTCTGCGAGTTGTAGTTACTGCTTTGTCCTGAGTGCGTAAAACGGGAATCTGGAAACATAACATAGATTAACTCAAACTAGTGAGTCTAGCAATACTTGCCATTCAAAAAATAAAAAAAATTACAAAATAAGGGAGAGGAGACATAGAGAGAGAGAGAGAGAGAGAGAGAGAGATCTCCCAAATGATCTTACCGATGAGCGATTCTTTGGCTCCATCCATCTCTTGGATGTGGCAGAAGCTTTTGCTGGAGTAATTCGCTGAGTCTGGACATTACTTGAAGTTTTAGAAGCAATTGGCTGCTTGTGAATTGACTTTTTTTGGGTGGCACCAACAGACGTTCCTGTGAATACTTGCTTCAGATAATGGAACTTGTCATTCATGTCTTGGGTAGAGCACACAGAATCTTGCTCACCTCCAGAAATACTAGGATTTAAAGTCCTATCATTGCTTAATGTACGCCGCTTCTCCTGGTATGTTGAGTATCGAACATCTTCTGTATCAGAAAATCTAGTTTTCTTCAAGTAATTGGGGCTATTGATTTTGAGATGAACCTTTTGAACATAAGGCTGAAGGTGTGGGTGACGGAGCAGCTCCGCAGCCTGCTCCAACAAAAAGTAGTTCAAATGAGATGTACAGTACTATCCACATTCTTTTTGCAAGATGTAGGCTAGAAGAAGTACATACACTTGGCCTGAGTTCTGGGTTTTTTCGAAGCATGGTTTTAACAAGGCCTCGACTGAGAATAGAAATAAGCAAAACATTAGGTCAACAATATTCTGTTATGAAATGAAATAGAAGATATTAGGAGACAGGAAATTAAACTAAAATTACTTTTGTCACTAATTAGCAGGGGAATTTGATGTTACACCCAAAATCATAGACCCATTTTAAATTACACCCACATGTTATACTCTTTTGAAATACATCCAACTTATTAATTAGGTTTATTTAGTAAAAATATTAATATTGTTTATCTAAACAATAGAACTTGTTGTTGAATGAAATTGCTGAAATGCCACCAACTGAACCATTGCAAATAACAAGCTGTTTGGCCGACTCATTAAACATAATTACCCGGTGAAAACCCGGTTCCACAGACTACGCCTAAACCCTAAACCCTAAACCCTAGTCTAAAACCTAAACCCTAATCCCTAAACCCTAAACCCGGTTCCACAAACCCTAAACCCTAAACCCTAGTCTAAACCCTAAACCCTAGTCTAAACCCTAAACCCTAATCCCTAAACCCTAAAGTCTAGTCTAAACCCTAACCCTATTTAAAATAGAAGAAAGTCAAGAGCCACATTTAGGGAATGTCTTCTCATTCAATCAGAAGGGAAAAATCTTCTCAAGAAAAAACAAAAAAAACGGAAGGGCAAAAGAGTCAAGGAAAAGAGGGATACAAATTCTAAAAATAAAAATAAACATATAAGGCAGGTTCAATAATAGGGTTGGGTGTAAATTAAAATGGAATATAAGCATGGGTTTATTTTAAAAGGGGTTTGGTTTTTTGGGTTTTTGTCTAATTTTCTCTAATTAGTAACTTATGCAAGTTAAAGTGACGAAAGTATCAAAGTGATTGGAAGCCAATTCCATATACAGAACTTTAAGAAACACAGAAACCAAACATAGATTAACATGCAGTTGAATGAATAGCCATAGAAACCAACAGACTAAGAAAGCACTTACAATGCACTGGTGTACTTTGTGGGAAGGGGAGCCACTATAGACTTATTAATTTTGGTAATAAGTGCTTGTATATCCTGTTTGAGAAACAGGAAATTAATAAGGAACAAATATACCAATACAAACATGTGAAAGTAAGTGGGAGTATCTTCAAAATAGGAGGTCTGGAAACTTACGAATGCTTTAAATGCAGGCCTATGAGATGTCATTTCATATATGCAGCATCCTGGATAAAATATGTTAAGTACATTACAAAAGGCAGCTAAGAACAGAGGAATTCCAAAAACACTGTTCTTACCCAAAGACCAAATATCTGATTTGGAACCATAAGGTATATCAGCAAGAAGTTCGGGACACATATAGCTAGGAGTTCCGACAACCTGAATTTGAGATACCAAGAGATTTTATTATAGATATCTTCAAGATCATGTGCATAACTAAACTTTTGAAAATGCTGAAAGTTACTTACAGAAGAGGCAAGATCATCTGAAGTCAACATTTTTGCAAGCCCAAAGTCACCTGCACCCACATTGATCAATTGTGCTCAGCAAAACAACACTTCCCTTTGAAAGAAATATAGGAATTAATATGACCACTTACCCAGGCGTATGTCTTGATCTTTTGTTAAGAATATATTAGAACACTGAAGAAATCATAGAACAGTATCAGTACAAAACAGCCTCAGATATAATGAAAAGAGTTTGCCAAGTGGACAGGAGAAATGAGTAACTAACCTTGACATCCCGATGAAGAATATGATTCTTGTGCAAATAGTCGAGTGCCATCAGAAGTTGGACAAGCCACTTACAGATTTTCTGATAAGAAAGTTAGCTTCCACAAATTAGATGCAGAGGAGCGAGTTACAGGTATATGCATAAAAGTGACTACTGAGCAAGTAACTCATGCATATGAAATTCCACAGGAAGAGAAGGCAAAGAGAAGACAAGAATTAAAATAAGGGTTCGAACCTCTTCAGGAAAAAGAATACCATTGGCCTTTTTAATAGCTTCTGCCCTGTACCACACAGAAAAGCAGTATAAGTGGTCAAGAGCATGCAAAGGCTTCAAGCCAAAGTGGATGAAACCATGATCATATAAATTATAGTTGCAACATCAAAGGCAAAGCTTACATGTCTCCTCCAGCACAGTAACCTATTATTATGCATACATAGCAACCCTGCAAACCAAGGAATCAATATAAAGCAATGTTAAGCACTGACAACAATTTCGGTGCCATACTCCATCAGAATACGAGATTAACTCAAGCAAATCACAAGTTGGGTAACCAACAAATTAAAGTATTTAGAGACTACTGTTCAGGTCTCCATTCACAACTTATCCAATGAGATTGAATGTGTCCATATTTTACAGAGGATACATTAATTTTCAATGGGTTGAAAGTATTAAAAGTATTAATTTTCAATGCAGAGGATACCATATAGTCTTCAGGAATTTCAAAAACTGAAATTCTGGAGCAAGCTCACAAGTTTTTTTTATAACTTTTAAAAGTTGATATATCTAGACTGAAGAACAAAAGTGGGGTCTTTTAAGTTTTCATCAAAATTACTTTTTGCACATGGTGAAAAACTCAGACTCTCTAACTAAAACATCAGTGTGCAAACCTACTTTCAACAATGGCTTAAAGATAATTCTGCAATTCTTGGAGACATGCATACATCTCAGTAATCTAGAGTATTAACATCAGAAGCAACTAAAGATGAGAAAGAATGAGAAGTTACCTTTTCAACCCAAGAATCTTTATACTCCACAATAAATGGATTTTTGAATTTAGAAATGAGTTCCATCTACACAAAGAAGAAAGTAGTCAACCTGTGGACATTTCATATAACATTAACACAAACTAATAAAAGGTTCAAAATGGAGCACATCCTAGCTAAGGATACTATTTATATGAAGCCTAATTCATATCTAACATAGACTGTAATAACAAATGAATCGCATTTTGCTCCATCAATCTTACAAAGGAATCCAGACAATCTAAAAGAATGCCCACAAGTAATGTGAACTGTTCCTTGAGACAATCAACACGAGCAATACTAACCTCCTGATGTGCAGATCTCCGTGATCTATCAGTCTGGCGAGCAAGACGTATCTTTTTCAGCACATACCTTCATTTATCAGAAAGTAAAAATCAAGACCATTATTAAAACTTGCATGTTAATCAAAGGAATAGTTGACCAGTGCATAGTCCCAAGAAAGTACATATGGATACAGAAAAAGAAAAAGAAAAAGTAAATTCCAGTCTTACTTCTTCTTTTCGTGCTTATGCCTGACAAGAAGTGCAGAACCGAACGCTCCTTTCCCAATTTGCTCCAGAACTTCGTATTGCTCCATAATGTTGGTTCAATTTATCTTTTCTGAGGCAACACGAAAATGGAAATTAAAACAGCAATACATAATGTTGGCTCCATAATCTCATACACAGCAATACTTATCAGTTCTTGGAAATTAAAACAGACTTCAACGTAGCAAAGTAGAATCAAGGCATAGCTTCTTGTGAAGTTATTTAAGATTTCAATATGTTACAATCAGGTATTTCAATTTCTCATCAGAAACGAACAACGAAAATCATTCCCACAATGTATTCCACTCAAATGCCCACAATACAACTCATTTCTCACAGTATTTTCCCTACTAACTGAAACCTCAGTAAGTTATAACTGAAATTCAATGTGGTGAAAAGTCATTAAAGAACATTTTGGAAAGAAACTAAATATATTCCAAGTGTGTCAAGTCTCAAATCAGCTCATTCAAATCTGTCGGTACTAAGCTTAAATGGATGCAAGCCTTTTAGATCCCATCAATTAGGAAAAGGAAAATACAGCAGAAAATACTCAAAACTGTACTATATACCATGTATTGCTTAATTTCCCACACTTTCTTAGCTAAAAAACAATCTCAAATATATACAGTCAAAAATTAAAAAGAAAAGAAGAAGATACGAACCACAAACCATGAACTATAACTTGAACACTCAGCACTAACTAGCCAAACACCAAAAACCCATGAAGATTTAGACAGCAGAAAACACATTTCACCAAGAAAAAAAAGCCAACACCTTTAGTGCCAAAAGAGAGAGATTTGCAAGACCTGAGTGTATGGGCAAGTGAGTTGGATCCAGAGAGATCACAATGCAGGTGGGAAAGGGCACATTAGCAGTAACAGCAGCAGCTATAAACGACACCGTTTCCGGACAAGAAGAATACAAAGAAGAAAACCCAGAAGAAGAATTGAAGAGGAAGTTGCAGTGGCTCCTTCGCCCATTAACCTCTATTGGTTTTTTTTTTCACTCCTCTCCAACTCTCTCTCAAGCTCTCTCAAGCATTTAAGAAACTGACAAAAAAACTGAGAGAGAAAAAGAAAGAGGAAGATTACATTGCTTAATTGTTATATACAATAGTGGTCTCTACATTAATAAACACATAAATTTTAGGGGCAGATTCATTTTATTAGTTTTTTATTGGAATAAATATTTGTTGGATTTCTGGTTAGAGAGGGAGAGATGGGGTTGATGATGGGTCAATGAGACCTTGAATAGTAGAAGGGAGGTCATTTTTATTCTTCTGATTGTGAAACGGGGAGAAGTGAGAGTAAACTCTGTTGTGCTGGCTCAGCAATGGTCATGGAGGACACTGACAAACAAGAGGGGTGGGTAGCCCTGAGGGGAGGAAGGAGGGTCATGGCCCCCATTAATTTTGTCACAGCTTTGTTGGTGCAGCTTGACTTTCTCTTAGATTTCTTCTCCCCCTTTGAGTTTTACCTGAGATCTTATCCACTGACTAATCTACTGCTTCTACTCTATAGGTTTTTCTTCCTTTTATCTTTCTTCATGTCTGAAATTGTTCTTCTCTTTGTTGGTCGAGTGAAATTGGATCTTATTGTGTGAATATCGACTGAAATTGGTTTAGCGAGACAGCTTGCGGAATTCAAGCATTGTCTTGAATGCGACTTTAACTCTAAAATTGTATGATGTTTATGATCAATTACTACTCTCTGAAATTCTTCTATATAAATACAAGTGACGTATGTAAAGTTTAGCCTTTTCATTTGTAATAACCCTCTGCTCCAAAATTTGAAACCATTGTTCGCCAAAAAAAACAATTGAAACCACTGTTTTAACACACCACCAAGCACACGCTTTCCGTATGTAAGTCTAACTTAAGAACTAAAAGGTTTAACGTTATATATTACTGTTAATCGATTTTGACTCTTAGTAATATAATTATCAATCATGTAATATTTAGAGACATATCAACTAACGTAAAATAATTGAGAAATAGAAAACCTAAACAAAAATAATATCGTTAAATAAAAATAACTGAATCGTCGTAACATTCAACTTTAAAATGTTAGAAAATATATAAGTCTTAAAGGGTTGCCACTATATAAGTCTTAAAATGTCCAACATTTCACTGGACGATTGTTAATGAGATTTCAATAGCGCTAATGAAGTAATGATAACTATCACACCACAAGATTCACCATCAAGAAAGCAAAACGCTATCCATGATTCCATCCCTTTGTTTGCCAACATTAACAAAAAGAACCCCCATCATTTCCGACTGCAAAATTTTCCGGACGTAGAGTTATGGCAGTCACGAGCAAGATTTCATGTGAACCACTTATTGTAAACCCAGCATAATTAAGCTTCTTTTCTACAAAATCTTTTAGAAGATTACTTCTTCGGTAAGAGATTAAGCACAAAATTATATATATTTTTTTTTTTTGATTGGGGGGTTAGCCTTTGTTAGATTAGGTAACACACACACCCATGCAGGGTATCCCAGCACAGCCGGACTAATCCCTGTATCGTCACGGGGCATGAAAGCGAACACCACACACCAGGCACACTTGCCTAGCACGGGCCACCGCCGGCTGGCCACCAAGGCCTTAATGGGGATTCGAACACCAGACCTCTTAGTTAGAGAAGTCAGTGTTTTCCACCCCACCGTTTCCCCCGTGGTTACAAAATTATATAATTAAATATCACTAAAGATAAAGCCCAGATCACCTTTATTTCCATGTTTTAATATCTATATTTATTTATTTATTTATTTCTTAAAATAATTAAATAATTAATCTGACCAGACCAAGGGAAGCAGGGTGGGGGCCCGCACCATCCCTCGGAGCCCAATCAAGACTCTCAATCACGAGGCTTACTATCCGGCGCTTTTTAATATTCCGTGAAAAGACCGTAATGACCTTGCATGGTTTGAAGTTGCTGTCGACGTGCTGGGAGCATATTCATGACAAAATAGTCTCTTTCATGGTGCTGGAATTATAGTATAGAAATTAGAAAATGATAAAAGAATATTTCCATTTTTCTTTTTTTTCTTTTTGGTTGAATCACTTTTTCTTTTTTTTTTACTTGTTTGGTTGAATCACTTTGATAGTTTAGCTAGCTTGATCGTTAATTGATAATGTGTGTGTCAATAATACTGATATGTTCCCAAGATTTATGTTTTGAAGTTAGATAGAAACTATCTATCGATCGTTGTTCATATTTTCATATACGTAGGATGTTGTTATAACAAGATGAAAAAAATTACTGTGTGTTTTAGTATGTGTAGTTCGAGTATAGACTAAAATGATGTCAAGTACAAAAATTATACGATTTTAGAAGGACACTTCTGTTGTGATGAACAAGAATCATAATGTTGATGGAATAAAGAGAGAAAGATTTGAAAACTTGACAATTAAGCCGATTTAAGACTTGTGGATCTAGGGTGGTGGTGTAAGCCAATTGGGAGAAAATGAATGCTTGGATTTTCCAAAGTACAAAGCGTGAAGGCTTCTTTGATGCTGCAATGAAGGGTTTTTAAAGAATCCGCGTTAGGGTTGTTGCGTTAATTACTTGTGTTTTAGGCAAAACTCCCCGAAACGAAGAAGGAGATCGAAGAGGAGCAAAGAACTTGGTATAGCTAGCTAGAGCTGGTACGAAATCTGGTCATCTGTAACTAGCATGAGTAATAGCACCATTGATGATACTGATACCTACCAGCTGATACAAAAAGTTAACCAATCTGCAATGCTTTTCTCTCATCATTTTAGTTCTGTCATGCTAAGAAAGTGAAGCCCTTCTTTACCTAGAATGAGAAGTACTACGTGATTGCTCTGTGTATGTGTATATATAGATAGATATACATGAGCCAGAAAAGAAGGATGTAAAGCAGTAATGAACAACTCGTGAAAGTAAGAAATCATGAGCAGCTAGGTTACAGCAGGATGATGAAGAAGAAGCAGCCTCGGACTCTTTGTGACCGGCGAGCCCACAGCCAGCTTCCTTTTGTTGTTTTGGTAATTGCATTTGCATGAAACCCTCCAAAAATTGAGGGCTCGAGACGTTGTTGCAGCCACGAGGGTTGTTGGTCAAGCAATTGGAAGCTTCTGCTCTATACTGAGCAAGTGAGCAGCACAGAGACATAATCCATCTCATAACAATGATATTATGGATAATATCCTTTTTTAATGTAGCAAACAAAGAAGATGAAAATTAAATTAATATAGACCAACTTAATGTTTTTGAATCATTTGACCAAATAACTAATAAGTGAGTATCAATGAATTATTGGACTTTTGTGTATGAAAGTTTAATTTGCATTCTAATTTCCTCCGATCCATTGTTTGAAGCTAATATGGATGTAGCAAGTGAGGAGCGAGGTTGTTATTTTCTGGTTTATTGATGTATTTTCACTCCTCCATCTACTTATATCATCTACTCAGAGATATATAGTATGTGTCTCTCACAATAGTATTTCTTGAAAACGGTCTCTATCACAATATAAGAACATGTAGTTTCATAAGAAAAGTACCATTAGAAAAGCGCACTTTTACTAGGCTATTGAAATAGATTATTATACTTCAATTGACACAAAAAATTAGAAACTCTATCAAAGCGAGATAGCATACAAAGCTTGCATTTTAACTTTTCGCTATTATCGGAAAAAAATGAAATAAGAAACTAAATAATATCTTCTCCGACTACGATGACATGAATTCTCGTGTATTTAAATGTTGAGCAGCCATGCGAGATGGGCCACCGTGCATAATTCAAGAGTACATGACCATGGATTCTACAACGATTAGTGTTTAAAGACTTGCCTGCTCGATTTGCAATTTAAATCTAACTATTATATACAAAAGTTTTCATTTTAATTTCCTCCATTATCTCAAACTTATTGTGAACACGTTATATTGTTTGAGCCCAGTGGGCATTTTCGGTCCAAGACTTGAGAAACTTTGGATATCATTTGGGCCAACGCCTGTGGCCTTTTTAGCCCACGAAGGGTGGCGAGGATTGGCAGCACGTGACATGGATTTTATTCAGAAGATTCTGATACCTCGTGAGATTTGGTGTCCTCGCGGGATCCTTATCTCCAGTTCACATGGGACTCTACAGTTCTTGGCGAGATTGGGTTGGAAATGACTAATAACGCCCTCGGGATAAGGTTGCTTAGTGTTTGAGCTCGCTTACTACACGACAAATGAAGTGCAGCGAGGCAGGGAACGAAACCTAAGCGAGATAGGTTTGACACGTGTTGTGTAGAGCGCACGACTGACGAGTTAATCGTATCCTTGTGGGATTCTAATTGCAGAGTCCGAATTGGATTCTGATTAAGTCTCCACGAGTTGCTTACGGATGAATATATAAAGAAGCTTTACAGCTTACTAGAGGACACACAATCAATCAATCAACAACTCTCTCAAACAGACGTACACAGTCGAAACCTTCGAGCATCCTCGAAACCCTTACGCTCTAAGCGCACCACGCCTTAGACCCCAGAGCCCGTCAGGACTCGTCTCCGATTTCCCAATTGTTGCTCTGCTCGCTCTCACAGTGAGTATCGATCAACAGGTGATTAGAAGAGTAAGCTCGGAAATATTTTCCTCATCAGGTGACACCGGAGCCCTCATTCGCCTGGTCAAGAAGTCAGGACGCGCACCGTTCTCTTTCCTCATCCGTGAGGTGGCACGCCCCGCACACACCCTTTTTACATTTGATCACTCATCACCCCCTGTTGCTGAGGACGTGGGCCAAAACATTGGCACGCCCAGTGGGACCGGGAGTTTATTTTTCCAGCAATCATTGGGAAGTTCGACGACTCCCCATACAGGAGACCTTCGCTTTCTTGTTTGAAACATAAGGCTCCACAATACAAGCCCCATAACAGCGCGGCTTGCAGATCTCTCGCTAAAGAAGAGATTCTCAATCGGTTCGGCAACCCCGACCTTACTAAGTCCACAATGGCAAACTCACAACCAATCCCAGAAGCGGGACCTGCTCTGTCCACAGAGGAGGTCCGCAGAATGTTCGAAGAACTAAGGAACGATTTCAAGAATGAGATCGGCGCGCTCAGGAGAGAGTGCGGCTTAAAGGCTGAAGAAACTCAGCAAGTTGTCCAGGACCTCTCTGCGCAGGTCGCTAAGGACAAGGAGATCTGGCTCGCAAACCAGGAAAACCACGCCAAGCTCAGCGAGGAGTTCAACTATGTGGTTGGCACGATCAGGGAGGACAAAGACATAATGACCGGCTCCCTGCAAAGGATCCAGACTGAACTGGATCAGAGCAAGGTGGCCTTTGCAAAGGCTTTGGAGGTCCAAACCCATCGTCTGAGCGAACATGACACTAAGCTGCAGCAACAGCAGGACGCTTCCTTCTTCGGGAGCAAGAATAGAATGGACAAGCTCGAAGACTACAAAGAGCGCCATGATACCCTGAATACAAGGGTCCTGCAGATGGAAGACTGGATTCTGGCCCAAGCGCCAAAGAATCACGCTGTGAACCATACCAGTTCAAGCGCAGCAGAGGGCTCAAGGTACATCCCACCTAACGAGCGCCCTAGAGCAAATCCGAGGGTCGGGGCCCAGAAGGCTCCCCAATTCTCATTGGGGGCCAGTTCATCAAAGACACCGCCCCGTCTACCCTCGCCATGCAGCCCTGGAGTCACACTCAGGGGCGCCGGTGCTCTCGCGCCGCAAGGAATGGGGACACCAGATGACCCGATCGTGGCTTATTCCAGTTCGACCCATAAGAACGTCGGACAGGCCCCTAGCTTCTCTGCATGGTATGGCCATGACCAGGGGGCAGAATCCGCACCAGTGACGGCGGCCGACTGGCGCCAACTCATCTCAAGCATTGTCAAGGAGCACACCGGGAAAGGTGATGCTACCTTGCACTATCGTGACCCCTATCCAGATAGCGTGGCACAGTACCCCTTCCCCCATGGTTTCAAGAACATCGTCTTCACCACATTTTATGGGGAAACAAGGGAAGATGCAGCGACTCACATGGCCCGCTTCAAGGTCCAATGCGGCCAGTACGGGAATGATGACATGCTCAAGCTCAAGCTTTTCGGGACTTCTCTGTCCGGAGCCGCTTTCACCTGGTACTCCAGACTGAAGCCGGGGTCAATTCCAGACTGGCCCACCATGGAGCGTCTCTTCCGGGAGACATATGGCACAATTGAGCCTGAAGTCGGCCTTGACTCCCTCACGCAGATGAGCCAGCAGAGCATGGAGTCCGGAGTTTCTTTCCTCCAGCGCTTCAAGATCCAGCAGGCCAAATGCGATTATCTGCTGCCTGAGCAGGAAGCCATTAAGTTGGCTATTCGGGGGCTGGAGCACCGCCAGCGGCTGAAGCACCACGGCGAGCGTTTCAGTTCCATGGGTGACCTAATCAATAAGGTTGGCAGCTACGAGCTCATCCTGAACGAGCTGGATGACAGGGCCAACGCTTCCAAGGGAACCTATGTGCCAGGGAAGAACCGGATCGTGGGAGCACTCAGCATGCAAACCCCTGCTCACGATCCCTACTATCAAAGGTCGGAGCCAGCCCATGCAGATCAGGACTTGGACGACATTGGCGCGGTAGAGCTGACCGGCAAGCAAGTGGCTCACAAACTGAAGAACCTGAAGATGACCCGCGAGCCGATCACCATCCAGTCCTTTGCTTGGACCAAACCAGAGTACGAGTCGTACACCTACGACGCTAAAAACGCCCATTTGGTCTTCAATGACCTAATCGAGGCGAAGTACGTGCGACTGGACCACAAGATACCGCCTAAGGAGGAGCTGAAGGACAAGAAATACTGTGCCTTCCACAACGTATACAACCATGACACCAAAGATTGTGTCAAGCTCCGAGACCAGCTGCAGACTTGGTTAAACTCAGGCGAGCTGAGGATGAAGGCACCGGGTAGCACGGCCTCATTGGTCGATGTAGACCCTTTTCCGCCCGTAGTGGGCATGGTCGAGGTCAACTGGGCTGATCAGGCCCAAGACGACGAGCGACGCCGCGCGCCTAAAAGGGGCCGCGAGGAAGGAGACGATAATACCCGCCAGCCGCGTCGCCAGTACACCTACAATGAAAGTCTGGCACACGAGGTCTTAGAAGATCTCAGAGAGGCTGGACTCGTCACACTCCGCTCCTTGCCATACAGCGAGTATAGGGATGGACGCGTCCATTCCAGTTTCCATGACAGTTGGGGGCACAGGACCTGCGAATGTCGCCAGCTCCGAGACCAGATCCAAGACTGGCTTGACCTCGGATACATTTGCTTTAAGGACGAGGGCGGCTTTACAATCGCAACTGCTGGTTTCGCTTGGCCTCGCGTCGGCCAGCGAATGATCACATTAGACCTGTCACCAAATGCAGGACCATCCGAGCCGCCAGGCCGAAATCGCAAACGGCCGGCGAACAACTACATACTCCCAGATAACCAGATAAGGAGCACAGCCGACCCAGCCCGACAGTTGGTCGCAAGACTCGAACCAGACCGCCCCTCCTACAAGGATAAGGGCAAAGCAATCATGAGGGACGATAAACCGCTCCCCGTAAAAGGCTCCCAGCCTACGAGCCCCAGGACTCGCAAAGAGCTGGAGAAAAGGGTAGCGCGCCTTGAAACGTACGTCGCCGCTCATTGGGCAGCAGCGATACCTCCATCCCCTACCGCAAGCGAGATGGACATGTCAGAATCCAGCAGTGAGAGTCACAGCAGCGGCGCCCCAAGCCCTCGTGACGGCGTCTTGACCAACCCTTACATTCCCCCGACGTCCAAGTCAGCGATCAAGGAAGGGATCTGGTACACGCAGCAAGGGGGCAAGGCAGTGACCATCAGCAAGTCCAAGAAGCGCAAGCTCCAGAAGCGGTACGGCAGCATCCTACGCGCCTTACGGGCTGTCGACGAGGGCGCTATACGCCCCTCGCAGCTCGCGCAGACACCTGAGCGGATGTGGCGGGAAGCAGAAGGTCTGCGCGCAGTCCTTCAGATGCCGCCAGTCGCACCTCCAAGAATCTGCGAGCAGTTCAGTGACGATCCTGCGCCCAAGCCAAATGTTTTCTGCCGACTCACGGTTCCACCAAAGCCGGATTCGCAACCTCCCAGGCGCAGGCAATCACCACTACCTGAACAAAGAAGGGATCCGCAGCCTCCTAGACGTAGGCCATCCCCAGCACCTGAAAGGAGAAGAGACCAGCAGCCTTCCAGACGCAGGCCGTCACCCGTGCCTGACAGAAGAAGGGATCCACAACCTGCTAGGCCCAATCCGTCACCGGAGCCTGACAGGAGGAGGGATCAGCAGCTTTCCCGGCGTAGGCCGTCGCCGGAGCCCGAGCAAAGCAAAGCTCCGCCTACCGGCCCTAGGCGTAAATTGTTCATGACTCCTGACTCAGAGTCTAAACGTGAGCCGTCTCAGCCCTCACGACGACAAGAGCGTCGAGATACAGAGGCTGACGCCAGAAGGGAGCCACCATCGCCACAACAGCCTCGGCCACGGCGTACCCCGGAACCCGAGACTAGGATGGTTCCCCGAGTATCTGCCCTGCAGCGGTTGGCGAAAGAAGACAACAGTAAGGCTCCTGCAGCAGCGGATAAACAGCCAGCTAAGGACCATCAGCCTTCGCCAAAGACAGTATGGCGTCCGCGACAACCTGAGGCGTCAGGGCCACCAACAGAGACACCGGCACCTTCTAGTCCTAACCTCGCCGAGCAAATGGCCCAACGTTTCCGCGAAAATGAGGAAGCCGATGAGGCACACTCAGAACCTCGACTCAACCTAGAGGAAGACCAGGACGAAGAGCAAGCAGAGTCATTTACCTGCAATATGCTAGAGGTCTCTGGTTGGGAAGCTGAGGAAGGGTTTAGCCGAGAAGCAGATGCCTTTGCAGTTCTCGAAGGGGAACACGGGATCATTGACACACCTCTGGTCCCAGTCTCCGAACAATTCTCGTTTCAGGTCGGGATGGTGTTCTTCATTTCGGAACGATACGCCCTTCCACCAAACACAACCTGCAGCGCGGCGGACATCACCATCATCAACGAGGATGACAGCATACCCCCGCCATGCAGCAGCGAAATGGGCCCAGTACTGGCCCCAGCCGATGGCACTCCGCAAGAGGAAAGTTCGAATAGCTTCGCACAAAGGCCAACCATGACCTTTTCTACGCCAACCCTGGACATGGCCACCCACATGCGACCACTGTATATCACGGCAGAGGTCCAAGGGAAACTGATCAACAAGGTCATGATCGACACCGGTGCCGCAGTTAATGTTGTCACAACCCGCACCATGGGTCTCCTCGACATTCTGTGCTCAATGGTCCAGACCACGTCCTTAACGGTGAAGAACTTTATAGGACAGGTGTCCAGAACCCTAGGTTTGCTGTTCCTACGGGTCAAGGTCGGGCCAGCATCGCGGGTTTACACCTTTTTCGTCGCCGAGTGCGTTTCCTCTTACAGCATGATCCTCGGCCGCGACTGGATCCACAGAAGTTTTTGCGTGCCTTCCTCCATGCACCAAGAACTCATGATCTGGGACACCGAGAAACGCAAGTCAGTCATCATCAAGGCCGACCCACGGCCTTTCTCCATTTCCGCCAACCTCAACGATGCCCGATACTATAATACAGACTTGGGCCCGTTGGATGTTCAAGGCGTCGATCACAAGGGCCGCCCATACGGAGTAACGGCCTCCAATCTCACGCGATGGGGACTTACCCAGGCGAAGGACGATTTGCAGCGTCCTCACACCATCGCGACTCTCACACCCCATTTTGATGGATAGTGCCCTTTTCGAGGAGGTACGCGAGGCTGGCGAGTCCTTGTGCGAAAGACTCCTTTCGTACTGGGCAGAACGCGAAGCCTACGACAAGGTCGCGACTATGGAATATGTCGATGAAGTGGTGGATTATTCCGATACCAAGGAAGAAGTTATTCAGTTAGCTCCTGCTGCCTTGGACAACACTCCACCTCAAGTCCGCGACCCCACTTTACAAGTTGATGTAGGGACTGCAGAAAAGCCCTTACTTATTTCCATCAGTGCAAAGTTGGCGGAGGAAGAAAAGGAAGCCCTCCTTGACCTATTGCGCGAATACAAGGATTGCTTCGCCGACAAATACGAAGATATGCCCGGCTTGTCCCCGGACTTGGTCTGCCACCGGCTACCAACCTATCCCGACCGGCGTCCAGTCCGGCAGGACGGCCGCTTCATGCGAACTGAAACCCAGATCGTGGTTAAAGAAGAAATCGAAAGCATGCACCGATCGGGTATCATTCGCGTGGCGAAGTATAACGAGTGGTTGTCGAACGTCGTCCCCGTCCGCAAGAAAAATGGCAAGATGCGTGTCTGTGTTGACTACCGAGATCTAAACAACGCAACACCAAAGGACATATACCCCATGCCGGTGGCTGACCTACTTATTGATGCCGCCGCAGGGCACGAGGTGTTATCCTTTATGGATGGCACGGCCGGGTACCATCAGATCCCCGTCGCCTAGGAGGATCGACACAAGACCGCCTTCCGTTGCCCTGGTTTTGCTGGCGCGTTCGAGTATGTCGTCTTGCCCTTCGGCCTTAAGAACGCGGGGGCAACGTACCAGCGCGCCATGAACCTCATCTTCCACGACATCTTGGGCAAGTTGATCGAAGTCTACATCGACGATGTGGTAGTCAAAACCAAATCGCGAGCAACCCACGTGGAAGACCTCCGGCAGGTGTTCACACGGATGCACAGACATAACCTCAAGATGAACCCCGCCAAATGCGTTTTCTTCGCGGAGGCCGGTGATTTCCTTGGCTTTCTTGTGCATCAAAGAGGCATCGAAATCCCAAAAGACAAGGCACGAGCGGTAATCACCGCATCTCCCCCCACTACCAAGAAGGAGCTCCAACAGCTACTAGGGCGAATCAACTTTCTCCGCCGCTTCATATCAAACGCGGCGGGGAAGGTCCAACCTTTTTCCCCTCTCCTCAAGCTCCAGGGGGCAACCGAGTTCGTATGGGAACCACAACACCAACAGGCCTTCGATCGAATCAAGGACTACCTTACGAACCCACCAGTCCTGATTCCGCCTCGCGACGGTGCCCCGCTTAAACTTTATATCGCCGCGGCCGATCTATCCATCGGTGGACTCCTGGCCCAGGATGATGAGAACGGGGTAGAACATGCCGTCTATTACCTCAGCAGAGTTTTAACGGACTGTGAGACACGCTACTCGCTCATGGAGAAGTTATGTCTCGCCCTCTACTTTGCAGGATGCAAGCTGCGCCATTACATGCTTGCCTTTACCACGGTAGTCATCGCTCAATCCGACCTGGTCAAATACATGCTTTCTCGCCCTATCTTGCGGGGACGCATCGGCAAGTGGATCCTCGCCATGTCCGAATTCTCGTTGCAATATGTTCCGCAAAAGGCAGTAAAAGGACAGACAATAGCGGATTTTCTTGCCCATCACCCACCATCAGAGCTCACAGCGTTTCGCGAGTTGGACTTCGCCACAGTGACACTCGTTCCCTGGACCCTGTACTTCGATGGTTCACGGACTGATATAGCAGCCAGAGCCGGGATAGCCATCACTAATCCCGCTGGAGATCGCTTCTCCTACTCGTTCCAGCTCGACTTCAAATGCACCAACAACCAGGCCGAGTACGAAGCACTAATCATCGGCTTAGAGATTTTGTTGGACTTAGGAGTCCGCGATGTCCAGATCTTTGGCGATTCTTTGTTGGTCGTTAACCAGCTTGTGGAAAAGTTCAAATGTTTAAGCTTGTCAATTGAGCCATACCTACGAAAGGCATTCGAGGTGCTGGATCAATTTGACGACGTGTACATCGAGCACATACCACGTGAATTTAACTTCGCTGCCAACGAGCTCGCCCAGATAGCGTCTGGCCTCAGCCTGAGAGACGGAGTGCGCGAACGCCTGCTCAAGGTCGAACGCCGTACTCTTCCCTCTTTCATCGCCAGGGGGCAATTTCGGGACGCCATCCCAGAAGTTGCAGCCTTGGACCCCATCGACGAGGATTGGAGGCTACCATTCATCGCCTACCTCCAGAACCCTAACGATGCTGCTCATTCCAAGCAAATCCGTTTCCTCGCCTTAAACTTTGTATTACGCAATGGCGAACTCCGGCGACGTGGGGAAGACGGCAACGACTTCCGCTGTGTATACGGGAACGAAGCTAAACGTCTCATGCGCGAAGTCCATTGCGGCGTTTGCGGCTCGCACCAGGCCGGGCCCAAAATGAGATGGCTGATCCGCCGCCATGGCTACTACTGGCCAACCATTCTGAAAGACTGTATTGCCTTCGCCAGAGGTTGCCAAGACTGCCAGGCTCACGGACCAGTGCAACATATTCCTAACATCCCATTGCAGCCTATCATCAAACCTTGGCCGTGTCGCGGATGGGCAATGGATTTCGTGGGCATCATTCATCCCCATTCCTCTGAGCAGCACAAGTTCATTATCGTTGTCACCGACTTCTTTACCAAATGGGTCGAGGCCGAACCACTCAAGGTCGCCTCTGCTAACTCGGTGCGCAACTTCATTTTCCGCAACATCATCTCACGCTTTGGTATCCCGGAGTGCATCGTTACGGACAGGGGGGCAGCTTTCATGGCCGATTCAGTTGTTACGTACTTAAACGATTACGGCATCAAGCTTCTACACTCCACGCCATACTATGCTCAGTCCAATGGCCAGGCGGAAGCTAGTAATAAGGTCATCCTTGGCATCCTCCGCAAGATGTTGGAGTTGAACCCTCGCGTTTGGCACCAGGAGCTCTACCACACTTTGTGGGCCTACCGCACCTCCAAGCGAGGCCCGACGGATACCACACCGTACGCTCTCATGTACGGTCACGACGCCGTCCTTCCCCTTGAGATCAATATCGCTTCGCTCCGCGTCCAGGAACAGCATCAACTACTTGGCGAGGATTACGTCCAAGCCATGTGGCAGGAGCTTGAAGATCTAGACGAGCACCGTGTCGCCGCCTTCAACAACCTTGTCCTGGAAAAACAGCGCATCGCCCGCTCCTATGATAAAATCACGCGCGGGCAGAGCTATGCTGAGGGCCAGAAAGTGTGGCGAGCAGTCCTCTCGATAGGGGACAAAACAGATGGTCGGGGCAAGTGGTCCGCTCGCTGGGATGGACCATTTATTGTTTACCGAATCCTTCCCAAGGGGGCATACCATTTGCGCGACTTGGACGATACTATTCATCGCAACCCTATTAATGGCCGCTTCCTCAAGCGCCACATTGCAGGGGTCTGGGAGCGCGAGGATCCCACACCTCCACCAGATCCCGCCACCACAGTCAATAGTGCTACGCGCCATCGCGTACTCGCTCCGCCGCCTAACACTAGGGGGCAACTCGGGACAGAAGACGTATAGAATACATTGTAACGTACCAGCCCCTAAAGGCCTGTATTAGATTGGGGCCTATTCCAGAGGCCCTAAAAAGTTCTATTGTTTTCTTCTTTCTCTGTAAACGTGCAAAGTCTAAACACAAAGACTAGTACAAGATTGGGGCCTATTCCAGAGGCCCTAAAAAATAAATTCATTCAATTTTGCCTTTGCTCAATACATGTTTCGAATTATGGCTTTGCGGCCAAAGCATTTACATTGATCAGAAAAGGTAAATTAGACTATGTTTACATTTCAAAAAGCATAGATCTACAGATACTGGAAGCCTCGACTCGCTTGGCTAGAGAAAAGTCTGCCGCGGCGTCCTTCGCTCAAAGTTGACGGACGCCTCGCATCTTTAGACCAGCCAAAACCCTGACGCCGGCCTGGACCCAAGAGAAAGTGTTGAGGAACTGGAGGTCCAGCAGGTCAGGATCCCTCATGCTACCACCAGTCTTCCGTTTGGAGGGCCGGCAGAGCCTCACGCGCTGATAGGACAGCAGGCGCAAGGCAGAGGGTACCCAACCTTTGGTCATGCCGAACAAAGTCTTGGCCTGAGAGTAGATTTCCAGAATCACTCTAGGCCTGAGAGTAGATTTTCAGAATCAGCAAAGGATGGGAATGTATGGTTGGGGGCTTTGCTCTAAGCAGGGACAAAAGGATGAACAGAAGGGAAAAAGAAATCATGGTGAGGGGGCAGAGACTTCACTGATACTTCACCCCGGCCAAGCGTTTCTTTTTATGGACGGAAGGGGCGATTGTGCGTTTGACAGTTGTCCCCCATGCAATATTTGCTCCGAGATACGGGCTTTGGAGATAAGGTCAGACGCGTTTTTCAATAATGATTGCCCGCGTTCCGAGCGAGTAGTTACATTGGAAACCGTCGCTAAATCTCGGAAAATGATTTTTTCCTGACAGTTATCACAGAACAGTTGGCAAAGAGCGGGAAAAATTCAATGCGAGATATTATCATTAAAGTTCGTACACAAGGGGGCAAATACAAGTTAAACCTACGCACGCCTACAAACCCTATACAAATCTAAGAGCATGCCTTCTAAGGCTATCTCTTCTTCATAGGCTTGGGCTTGAACTTCTTCAGCAGCAGCCACGGCCGAGTCCAAAGCCTCCTGGGCCTCCTCCGCGGCCTGTAAACGAGTTTCCATTTCCAAAGCGCGGGCCAAGTCTTGGCGAGCCCGAGCAAGCTGAGCCTGCAGCTCTACTATCTGAGCCTCCAGGGCTTCCACTCGCCGAGCATGGCCAGCACTTGGATTCTCTGAAGACGCTCCCGGAATGCCCGCTTCACCAAGCTCGGCCAAGAGGTTTGCCATTTGATTGTCTAAGTTGCGGCGAGCTTGCTCACGGGAGGCTGATTGAGCACCGATATCTAAGACTCGGCGAGCCTGCGATTCGACAGCATCGGCCAACTCCAGCGCTTGGTCCAGAACAGGATTGCCGCCAGCAAGATGTCGATCCAGAGCTTCATGGGCCTCGCGAATACGTCCTACCAAGTCAAAGACGTTTGGGCGAGAGCCGTGATGAAACAACCCATGAAGGAAAGACCGAGCTAGGCGGATGGGTTCTGGATCAGTAGGCGGAGTAGTTCGGGCCCAAAGACGAGCGGCCCGAGTACTGAAGAAAGAAGACTCCTCGCCAGGTTTCCTTGTTGGGACCGGAGTGATTGGTTCAACTTCGGCGGCCGCTTCAATCTCTGGAGAAGGTGGCGGAGTGCCACGAGCTGTCTCTGTTTCCACCAAGGGGGCAATAAGATCCTTTGTTGGAGCCACCGGAGGTACTTCGCCGGTACGACCCGCACGTCCCAATCGCAGAGGAGGAACCCAAAGTATCATTTGTAGGCCTTCGGGCGGAGATGCTAAGGGGGCAGTAGGATCGGAGACCTGGTCGGACTGGCTAAAAGCTACATTTTCGACCGGATCCAAAGTTGGCTCCGGGATTGGACCGGTTTCACCCAAAGCAGCGATTGGAGAGGACGGTTGCACGATTTCCTCAGTAGCTTTGCCAGCTCCTTCGAGGATCGTGGTGGTCTCCTCCGCGGCTGCTTCGACAGTTTCTTTAAAGATCGTGTCCTCGCTGGCCTCAGCATTTTCTTCAAAGGCGACCCCCTCGCTGGCCCCACCAACTTCTTCGAGGACTGGCTCCGCAACAACTTCCTCGAGTGTCAAGGGTACTTCGCCAATGAATGGTTCTGGAGACGGGACTTCCGTCATCACTGGCGCCTCCTCAACAGCAGCGAGGCGAGGTCGAGTGCGGCGAACCTGTCAAAAGCAACAGTTAGCGAGTCGCTCTGACTTGAGAAAATTTAATTTAAAGTGGTCCGCTTACCGGATCGCTTACCAAGCCATACTCTTGCTGGTACCGCACATCCGCCAGCAAGTCCTCTTCGTCCTCGATGGGACGCTTCCGCGAGCTCTCGCCGCTCGTTGGCCGAGGAACGGCAGGAGCAGTCTCGCTGTCGTGGCCCGCCATAGTCTCCCTCCGAACAGGTGCCTTTCCTCTGGCAACTTCAGACCGGTCGACGGCTCTCCGGCGGGGGGCGGACTGAGAAGAAAACAAGAGGGTTAGAGAGGAACATTTTATCAATATGCCAAAGGAAGTTCAAAATCTACACATTTAGTGACATACCAAGGGTGTGGGATCGCGTTCTCGAATGACGATCCCCGTCGGGCGGCGAGCAGCAGGAACTGGCGGAGGCGCGAGCCTAGTTCTTGTCACGGCCCCTGAACCCCTCTCCGCATGGTCGCGCTGGCCATCGAGGATGGTACGGTCTGATTCACCCAAAGTATCGTGAAGGGGACGAAAGATGGCAGCAAAGACAGCATCGTCTGGGAACTTCCAATGGTTGTCAGACAGGGACCGCCACCAAGCGAGGTAAGCGGGGTCGACACCCTGCGAAGGCTCGATCTCCAGCATATTAGGAGAAAGAGGGTAGATGTTTTGCAGCGGGGTGACCCGATCAGACTCGCCAATTTTCCTCCACGAGGTGTACTTGTTGACTGAATGGAGGAGCGGGTAAGGAATCCCTTGACGGAAGCCAAGTTGCCTCGCGAAGTGGTTGGGGGCATACAGCTCGAAGCCTTGCTCATCCTTGGCGAGCTGGAGGTCGCAGCATGAGGTTGCTCTTACGAAGGCAGTCCTCGCATCGTTGTCAGAGTCTTGACGGGGGAAGAAACCCGTCGATAGGACCTCAGGGTGGCGCCGGCGAACCATCATATCCATAGTCGGAGGTGGCTCGATGTGGTTGTAGAGGATGGACAGGCTAGCGAAGAAGGACAGAGGGGTCCGATTCGCATCATTCCTGCACACCGCGAAGCCAAGCAGCTGATCTTCGGGTAGGAATTCCACCAGGGCTCGCCGGAAGAGCGGAAAGTACAGCTGCGTCCACAGGTCCAGGATCCACAGAGGGCCGCCAGAAAGGTGGAAAGGCCTCAGCGACAGCAGATGCAGAGTCCGGTAGAGTGCGCCTAATACAGGTTGCCCTAACCCGACTTCAACCCCATTGTACAGCGCTTCGGCCAACTTGGTCCATCTCCCGGTTGGTTTGTGAGCGCTGCCGCAGAAGACAAACTTGTCAAGCCAGTACTCCAAGAAAGCGATGCCTCCTTCATGCGGCTCCGCGTGGCCCATGTAAAATTTCTGCCATGCCCCGTATGAGATTCTCAGGGCGCGGCGGGCTCCCAAATTGCAGGCGTATGTGAACTCGGTCGACGTAAAGTCGCCTGGCACATACGGCTTTGCGTGGATCGGCAGCCCAGTGATGGCGAGGATGTCCAGCAGAGTAATGCCCATCTGCCCGAAAGGGAAGTCGAAGGTGTTGGTGGCGCTGTTCCACAAACAAGCCATGGCAGCGAGAGGCGCTCGATCGGTGTGAGAGGGCAGCGAGAAACTCAAAGCAATGGCCTCATGAATGCCGGTGGCTTCCCAGATCGTCTGATCGGTCTGGAGGCGCTCCTCGTACCACGCTCGATCCTTCGCGGTGGCGCTGGGCCATTCCCCGACCCGGACATTTACATGAGAGCGGGATTGCCAGGTAGAAAAGTTTCCCGGTTCGCGCCGTTGGGCCAAGATTGGCCGACGCACGGAGGAGTTGTAATGGTTAAGGTCGGCGTCGGACAGGGGCTTTGAAGGAGTCGGGCCAAGCAGAGCCGCCCCTGTGTCAAGGAAATAGATTGGTGTTCCTTGAGGCGGGTTGGTGGCGAAACGGCGAGTAAGGCTGGTCGACCAAGAGGTCGCCGCCGTAAGGCTCAGGTTCGGGTCATTGGCAAAGGGTTTGGGAGGCATGGTTTCTGGTTAAAGTTTGTTTGGTGCTGGAGTCTGGCTGTCTGCAGAAGGCGGAGATTGTTTTGAAAGCGATGGTGAGATGTGGGGACCCGCGTCGAGGTTTATAAAGGAGACGAACCGTAACGTCCCTTTCAATCAATGGTCGCAACGAAAAGACGCAATGACGACCGAAACGTCAGTGCGTTTCAAAATTCAAAAAGCCGTAATGATGAAGGGAAGTGATAGCGCCGAAGCGTCAGCACCTTTTGAAATACGAGTTCCCATAAAAAGCTTAATTAGGCATTTTCGCTTATCCGTTGCGAAACGAATTAAGCTCAAGGCCTAGGGGGCAATGTTTGACCCCAGTGGGCATTTTCGGTCCAAGACTTGAGAAAGGCTTGGATATCATTTGGGCCAACGCCTGTGGCCTTTTTAGCCCACGAAGGGTGGCGAGGATTGGCAGCACGTGACATGGATTTTATTCAGAAGATTCTGATACCTCGTGAGATTTGGTGTCCTCGCGGGATCTTTATCTCCAGTTCACATGGGACTCTACAGTTCTTGGCGAGATTGGGTTGGAAATGACTAATAACGCCCTCGGGATAAGGTTGCTTAGTGTTTGAGCTCGCTTACTACACGACAAATGAAGTGCAGCGAGGCAGGGAACGAAACCTAAGCGAGATAGGTTTGACACGTGTTGTGTAGAGCGCACGACTGACGAGTTAATCGTATCCTTGTGGGATTCTAATTGCAGAGTCCGAATTGGATTCTGATTAAGTCTCCACGAGTTGCTTACGGATGAATATATAAAGAAGCTTTACAGCTTACTGGAGGACACACAATCAATCAATCAACAACTCTCTCAAACAGACGTACACAGTCGAAACCTTCGAGCATCCTCGAAACCCTTACGCTCTAAGCGCACCACGCCTTAGACCCCAGAGCCCGTCAGGACTCGTCTCCGATTTCCCAATTGTTGCTCTGCTCGCTCTCACAGTGAGTATCGATCGACAGGTGATTAGAAGAGTAAGCTCGGAAATATTTTCCTCATCAGGTGACACCGGAGCCCTCATTCGCCTGGTCAAGAAGTCAGGACGCGCACCGTTCTCTTTCCTCATCCGTGAGGTGGCACGCCCCGCACACACCCTTTTTACATTTGATCACTCATCACCCCCTTTTGCTGAGGACGTGGGCCAAAACAATGTTAGATGTTGCAATTTCCTTTCGAGATGTATGGATATTTTTTTGAGTCCATCGTCTATTTAAATCCTTTCCTCACTCGCACATAGCTAGTCTTCTCACAAGATAAGCATATACCTAGTTTCATGTGAAAAATGCCACGAAATAGAACACACTTTTAGAGCTTAATATTGCGCCAACCAAAGTGATAATGGATTTGGACACACCAATTTTGGGCCCTTGAAATACAACCCTTATGGTAAGTCCGGGCCCATGCTAACATTGGTTAGTCAGAAGTAACAGTACGTGGTCAAACCTCTTTAAGTTACCCCATTTGTTAAACGGTAAAAGGCAAAGGTCAGATCAGAAGGAGGAGAGTCTCGTACAAGTCACTCACATATAGCACAAACCTCATACGTGTTGACTTCCGACCCTTTTCTAATCCGGTACTCCAAACCCCGTCCGATAATTGGTCCCTGTACTGACACACACGTGGGGGTGCGTGTATGCTATCGCTGCTGCTCCTATGCACAATTGCTCAGAGCGGCAGACGGGGGCTGAGATACAGTGTGGCGTACAGACAAATCCATCACATGCGCTCCTCATACGTGGCGCTTCCTAACTTGTCAGGCCGTGTGCTGTCCCTTTGGGCTGGGGGACCCGCCTCTCCCTGAGCTGAAGCCCGAAGGATACGACAACGTATTGTAGGCTCTCTCACTGCCACGGCCAGCTGGGTGAGGGTGGGCCCCACCCCGAAATCAGAAACATTATGTCATGCAGACATGCATAATGCATGTGTTGTCAATTTTCTTATGCCAAAAATCCCCAAAATCCCAAAGAGAGACCAAAATATCTGAATTTTCTGATTTTAATTTTAGTGAAATAATTGAACTTTATGCATTTGTGATTCTATTGTAATTAGTATGATTTTCAGGTGAAGGGCAGGCGTTAGGCGTATGATTATCAATGGTCAAGATCCCGTTTGGAAGAGAGATATATATATAGGTTTATCTATAAGTATTTTCGGTGTTGACTTTTATTCATGATTGATCGAATATGTCGGTGAATTGTGACTTTGTTGATTAATGTGTTTAATTAACAAATTTGAAGTCATAGGTTCAAACCTTACTAAACGTACGTAGGGTAATGAATGATCGAATATTATGATTTTCACATTAAAGAGATAAATAAGTTCTTCAGACGGTAATTAACTTGTGAAATTTTGTTGATTACACTTTGAGTTAGATTTAAATATGATAAATGTAATATAAATGGGAGATCATATACGTACAAATCTATCCAGAAACTAGAGTGCTCTTACAGGGATCCTAAACACATGCTTGGTTCGATCACAGATCACTCTTCTGGTATTTTATATATGGCACAGGCACAATTATTCTCTATTTGTACAAGCATGATATATGGCATATTTTATATATGGTATACTGCTTCCTATGTTTCATCAGTGTAAAATCTAAAACTTGTATAAAAATGTAACAATGAGATGAGAACATTGTAGCGTTGTGTCGAAGGCGACTCCAATATATGGCGAGCTAAAGCTATCACAGTATGGTAATCGAGAGCGAATATGGAAATAATAAAATGACAGTCTCATTTGAAATATGGTCCTAATTTGTTTATCTGTCGGTGCTCACTACAAAACAAATTTTCAGACATACATATTATCCTGCCATGAAATATTATATATTCCACAAGAAAATAAAATTTCATGTCAACTGCAGATCGAGTACTACTAGCTACCACATGTTCACCGAGCTAAGACAAGAAAGAAAAAAAAAGAAAAAAAAAACGTATCATATTATTACTGAAAATATTGCACACACAAATATGCAAAACATCAGAATTCAAAATCAAAAACTGCCGGTACCACATTGTTTTTCTCACTTTCAGCTAGAGTTGATGACCGGTTCTCCGGTGATGAACGTTTCCCCGGCGGCGCTGCTTGGTGGTCGGAAGGAGGTACGAGTATGCCTTGGTTGTACAAAGTGCTTAGTTGATGAAAATAAGGGCAAGTCCTCGAGTCAAGCGACCTCTTCTTGTTCACATCCTTTGTTTTCCTAAAGTATTTATTGATGTTCTCCCATTTCTCTTTGCACCTCTTGGCGTTTCTCTTGTAACCCATCTCCGACATCCCTTGTGAGATTCTCTCCCACAGTGGAGCCTTGATCACGTCTTTATCCTTGTCTTGTTGACCGGCATTGTTGAAGAGACTGCACCGGAGGTTGATCAGAGCCAAGACTTCGTCCCTCGGCCACCTCTTTCCGAGGTCTTGCGGCTTGTCGTTCGAGCTAGGGTTTTGGGTTTTGAGATGATCGGAGCTAGGGTTTTCCGGAGGCGGAGATGAAACAACAGGCAGTTTTGGGTTGATATTGCTTAGATTGCTGGAACTAGGGCTTTGTGGTGCAATGGCTTCAGTCAGTGAAGTGGGTGTGCTTGGAATATTTTGGGTGTGGAAAGTAGTTGTAGTAGACTTGTGAGCTTTGCTTGCAGTTGGGACCATTGTGGATGATGTTATTGGTTCTTGATCAGTTTCCTTTTGGCCATTACTAGGGTTAGTACTACTACTAGTACTAACTGATGATGTGAATTTCTTCAAGAACTGAATGATTGTAGCTTGTCTATCACCTGCAACAGCTTGTTCTTGTGCCATGGTTTCAAGCTCCTTGTTCATCCTATCCATCTCTTGCTTCTTCCAGGCTTCTTCCTTTGCAAGCTTCTCTTCATCTCTCCTCACCATGTCTTCAAGTAGCTTACTGTGAATCTCTTCTTGTTGAGCCATCAACTTGTTCACAATGTCCTCACAGAAACCTTTCAGCATTTCAAATTTCCTTTGCCTCTTCCTCTTCTTGTTGTTGCTCTTTGCTCTAACAACTTCCACCTCTTTCTCACTCACCGTTTGATCATTGCTTGGTGACTCTTGAGCATCCGAAGCTGGTTGATGACTTTTATCTTGGTGATCTCCTAGTTCTTCACTTGGCCTTTCAACTTCTACTGCTAATTCCTTTTGGGTAACATTCTTTTCTGGTTGATCCTCAGCTGGGTTCTGAGGTGGCTCGACTGGTGGTGGTTGATAGAGCTGCTCAAGCTCACTGAGAAACCTGAAGTTCTTGTTGAAGTTGATGTTGTTGAAGTACCTGCTTTCCTCTTCAAACTTCTCCTTGCACTTCTCTGCGCTCCTTTTAAAGCCTGCCTCTGCTAGCTTCCTGCAGCGCTCATCCATCCCATCACAAACTCATTCAGCGGAAGCAGAATATTATTGAGCAAAGCATTTATCCATCTCGATCCTCTTAATAAATAAATAAAGCTGTACGAGGGGATCTTTGTGTTATTTAGAGAATATGTACAAAATGGTCATTTGGTTATCTTCCTCTCATAAACACATGAATAAACAGTAACTCAAAATTCCATTAGCATCGATCCCTACTTCACACTAATCAAATCTATCTTAAGATTCTTAACCCTAGCTAATTTAGAACAAGATTTAATCTTGCTGGATGGAAACTTCAACTGTATGAATAAGCAGTAGTGACTATAGTTATGTAGGTATAGTACCTTGATACATGTTCCCAAGTGAACTCAGGGAACCAATTCTCCATGGTAGATCTGATCCGGAGCAGTGCAAGCAGCTCATCGTTACTCCAGGGATCGCTAGGCAATTCCGGAGCGGCTCGCTGTCGTTCGATCTCCATATTCGATGAGGGCAAGACCAAGGTAGTGCTGCTTTCTTGCTTCTCTTGATCATTTCCGCGTCGGTGAAGTACTACAGAAGGATGCAGAAGCTGATTGTGAGGAGGTGGCTGAAGCTGCACAAGTTCTTGAGGCGGTGGTGGAGGAGGAGGAGGGTTGATGATGTTGTAGTTATGATGATGATGGTGGTGGGGATGATCGAAGGGTCGGAGATTAGGGAAGGAAGAGAGGGGAATATTGGGAAGAGGGAGAGGGAGTGAAGTTCTTGAGGCTGCTATGAATTGGTGCAACTGCTCAGCTGGATCGACTCCATCGAACATAGTTGCGTTTTTGAGTTTCTTTACTCTCTCCGTTTTGCTCTCACTACTCACTGTAAATTAAGATAGCAGCTAAAATGTTAGAAAGGCAAGACTACAAAAACACCAAACCTTCCTTCTCTTTCTAGCTCTCTCTCTCTCTCTCTCTCTCTCTCTCTCTCTCTCTCTCTCTCTTTCTGCTCTCTCTCTTCCATCAAGGACTTTTGTCCTATGCTTCCATGGAAGGGAAGAGATAGCCCACCACACCGTTTTAGAAGAAAGTGAAGTCACCCTCAATTGGCTAGGAAATAATTTAGCTCGACTAAAGGTGGCATTGTAATTTCACTATATATATATATTGTCGACGTAATGTGTTCGTACCTATATATAATATTACACTAATTCTATATATCCCTTTTTTTTTTTAATTCTATATATCCCTTATTTTGCTAAGACTAGTCGTAAGTCTTAATTAAGTAGCTAGAGATTTTCCCAAAGTTGTGGAAGTAAGGTTAACCAACAAATCTTAATGACTTCGATGTGTGTCGGTTTGAATTCATCAAAGAACTAAAATCAACGAAATTAAACTTATTATAGTCATGAAATCTTCATCTTCTTTGGATCAAAATGATAGTTTAACCAAAACATATAATAGTCGGCCGCATGATTATTATTTAGTTAACAATAGTTAAACTAAAATTAATTTGAATGCTCTTTATATCGGCACTAGATTTTTACTTTACAAATTGATCTCGTGAACTTACGATTTTATATCTAAAGCTTTGAATTCATCTTAGCTTAACAATGATCGATCATCGGCCTCTAAGAAAATCAAAAACACGTACATTTTCCCAAATGACGGATCAATCGGGGAGTGTGATCCACGGATTGAGAGTGAGAATGGTGAAGTATAAGGTACATATATATAATAACAATGTACATGATTCCTGGAAAATGATACTTAAAACAGGGAAATGAGAAAAATTATTTGAAAAATTTGGGAGTATTTGAGGTCCTCTAGAATCCTATGCAGTAGCTGATGCTCATGATGGTGTAATTAACGGCAAGGGGGATGGCAGGACACGTGAAAACATGCAGAGTCTGGGACCAAATTATTTAAGGAAGGTGGGTCTTTCCAAAGGGTACATGAGGGAGGGACTACCCTAAACCCTTCTACGCTCGATCTCTCTCACCACCCCCATTTCAAATCACAGCCTTAGCCTCGCTTCGCTTAGCTGCCCTGCCCTGGCCTTTCAAGTTTGAACACCATTTGGCAGTGATCCATGACAACATCATTGAGCTTGTTTGTTGACAGACCCGGACCTGAGATTTTTAGACCTGAGTCGAACTCTCTAAGTTGGGCCCTCAAATTAGTGTATGTTCAGTTTTTTTTTTATGTGTAAGGATTTCATGAACTAAACACTCAAAATCCAAAGACGAACAACATATACTATCCGAAAATATATATAATAATCAAATTATAAACTGAAAATTTATAAGACTAACACAAATCTAATTATAGAAATAGGATTATCAAAACCATGTTGTTTTAGAAATCATATTGCTAATTAGAATGTATTTACATAATGTTCTTCTTTCCTTTTGGATCTAAAAGGAGTGAATACATTTTAATAATCTATATATAATTGTGCTTAACTTGTCTCGGCCCCCTTATTAACTCTTTAAGATGTCAGTGCTTTCCATTTCATTGGTAAGAATAAGCTCTTCATAGATCATAAGCCAATAAAATTTTCTTGTTTACTGGCCCTTTTGGACACTGGGCCCTGAGTCGACAGTCTCTTCTGTCTCATATCAGGTCCGGGTCTGTGTGTTGGACTGTTAGGTGCTTCTGGGTTTTGCAACTTTTGACATGAAGGGTCAAATATTTCACTCTTTACATGGAGATTATTATGCATGCTTGTTAAGGGTCCATGTAGTTTTTTTTTTTTTAAGTATCAACAACAACGACGGCATTCTTAAAGGCTTTTCAGGTCCATAGACTAATCCGCGATGAGGGATCATGTCAGAACGTTTCCTTCCCCTGCTGGTTACCAAGAATAAATTGAGATTTAACTTCAATTAACGTCTGCGAGATTCGAACCTGGATATGTGAGTTCCACATCTAAGCTATTAACAACTCTACCACATGTGGTTAAATAAGAAAAACGATCAATCTCTTAAGTTAAATAAGGTGATTCTTGAATCTTCTGATGTGGAAAGTTGTCATAATAAGAAAATTGAAAATTTCTCTTAAGTAACGGAGAGGAACATGAAAGAGCAGTACTAAAATACATTCCACAAGCTTCATGAAACCTCACATACAAACATGAATCGCCTTATTACATTTCAATGACTTTAAATCCTCAACTGTGTGACATTTTGTTTCTCCAAGACCGCTCATTTCACATGCGTGAAGGAGTAAATAACTAAATACGTAGTAATTATATAGGAAACAATTATCTGTTGGAGGATTAACGTGCTCTTCACTATGGCATGGGTTAAGGGTTTCACTTCCTATATTGTTCCAGAATTCAAAATGGCTTATCGGGGATGGAAATTCAGTTAATTTTTGGAGTGATAAATGGCTTGATGTTCCCATTGTTGACAAGCTACATATTACTATTTCTTCTGCTCACTTGTCATCTACCGTTGCAGCCTTTATATCTGATCAAAATTGGGTTTTGTCAGCTCGATTTCGTCAAGCTTTCCCTGATTTGGTCAAAGATATTATGCTTGTTCCTTTGCCTACAGAGTCTACCAATGATACGCTTATTTGGGAACATTCAAGTGATGGGGTTCTATCTTTTTCCTCTGCTTACGATCAGCTCCGCCCAAATTTCTCTTCACCGCCTTGGGCCTTCACAGTGTGGCGTAACTTTATCCCTCCGCGTTTTTCTTTGCTAGCGTGGCGGTTGTTTCATCATAAGGTGCCTACGGATGATCAACTTCAAAAGAGAGGTATTCCTATGGTGTCTGTATGTCAACTTTGTAATTTTGGTTTTCTAGAGGATCAGACTCATCTCTTTTTCAATTGCTCTTTTGCACAACATATTTGGCAATGGCTTGCTTGCTGCTTTGGTACTTCTCTTCCTTCCACCGGTTCTTTATTTGACCTTTGGGACTCCTTTACGCACAAGGCCTTCTCTGCTCAGTTGAGAAATCTTTGGCTTGCAGGAGGCTTATATGTTCTGATGGCTATTTGGAAGTCTCGCAATAAGTTACGTTTTGAGAACAAAAAAACCATCTATTATGCGTGTTTTTCGATCCATTAAAGCTTGGCTTCAGTTTCTTGCTCCTTATGCTCCTGGTGACTGTAGTGGTATCTTAGATGCCCAATTGCTTGTTAAAATGGGGGTGACTCCAACCTCAAGAGCCCAAAAAAGAATCCAGTTAGTTTTGTGGCATCCTCCTTTGTCTCCATGGATTAAGCTTAATACTGATGGTCTTGCTAAAGGGAATCCCGGGCTGGCAGCTTGTGGGGGTGTTTTTCGAGACTATCAAGGTCATTTCATTGGCGGATTTACCACTCCCATAGGACACCATAATGCTTTTTTCTCTGAGCTTTTGGCTGTTATTATTGGGATAGAATTGGCATTTCAGCTCGGCTGGCAACATGTTTGGCTTGAGTGTGACCCTACGAGTGTGGTTGAATGCTTCTCTAAGTCGTCATTTGTCCCTCCATGGCAATTACGCACATTGTGGTATAACTGTGTTGCTAGAACTCGTTCAATGTCTTTCTTTTGTTCTCATGTCCTTCGTGAAGGGAACACTGTTGCCGATAGACTCGCCAATTTAGGTATGTCCTCTTCATCTTGGATTTGACATGCTTCTCCTCCTGCTGAAATTATTCCTTTCCTTCGTATGGATTTCTTGGGATTTCCTTACATTCGTCATGGTTAATTGTACGTTGGTCTAGGCTTGGTTTGATGTAGTCACCAGCCTTTTTGTACTCTTTTCTTTTATCTTATCAATAAATTTTCGGGTTAGAACGATGTTAATCTTATACCTGCTTACCCAAAAAAAAAAAAAAAAAACCTTGAAACTAACATGTACGTTGTTAAGACTTCAACATTACCGGCCATAAGTGTAGATTTTAGTGATACAAACCCTCGACAAATTTTTGTATGTATATGAAAATTGTTACAATTGTCTATTGGATGCATAATTGACCTAATTAATGTATCAAGGAACAGAGCTGATAATATCATTACATGATTTATCTGAACATATGTTGTCACTACTATGCAAATAAACTTTTCCTCATGTATATAGTTGGTCTTTTTGGAACTATTAGTGTGTTGTGATGATCAGAAACATGAAATGAATGATTTTATTTTTCAGAAAGAATTGCAAGAGAATTCCATTTTGCCTTGCAGTCAATGCTAAAATGATGACTGAGAATTTTTTTTCTTACATCAATCTGCTTGGTCTATCAAAAGCAGCTTTAAGTGAATCAGGATTCAGTGGGGGCAAAGAGTCTTTATGAATCAACACATTATTCACCAACTGGGTATGAGTTATTGAAAGAGATCGATGTATCACATAGCTCCTGGTACGTTGTTACAAGGGAGCATTGTAAAAAGTTCATCCCCATTTACCCATTTTTGTAACCAGAAATCCAGAGAGAATGACAAACCAGAACATGCAGAGGCTCAAATTGCCTGCTGGTTTGAAGCCATTTTCACTCAATTAGGTTTGGAGGAGAATCAATATATTCCCAATTAGGGGTTTATTAATTGCATGATTGCTCATGAATTTAGCACTGAATGTTCAAAATTGTGCATAAAATTTAGAAATATTTTTAGATTTTTCAGATCCATATATTATTGGGTGTAACACTGTAGGCATGTGACTGTATATATGTGTCAAAAGACTACTCATCAAATGAATACATTTTTTGACAATATTCGCCTGTGACAAGTACTGTGGACAAAAACAAGTATTTGCTATTATCTGCAGGTATCACCATGGAGTTGTAAGCAAAACAAAATAAGAGAACTGATGGATGGTGATTTTGTGCTCATATAATATACCATAATTGTAAACCCACTTAGCTGCAGCAAAACAAATTGATGATATCAGTGTTTTAGTGGCTGAAGCAATCTTCATGAGGGAGGGTTTGCATATTGCATTCGATCGACGTACGTAGTGCTAATTGACTGTTTTCTGGGTTGAGCCTCTATCCCTTGAAGTAGCAAGTCTCTCATTCGAGACATCTCTCTTGGCTCTCTTGGTAGACTTCCTCTGTCAGATGCTGCACCTTTAGGCATGTCCATTGGGAGGCAAATTTTTGCGACGGATAGAATTTCTGCTTTAGATCATTCTTCTTCTTCTTCTCCTCTCGTTTGCCTTCCCTTTTTGGTGTTCCTAACGCTATTTGAATCTGCTGGAAAAGGTAGTTCATAGAAACTTTGTTTTGTAGTTTTGTTCCTTGACGCTCCGATCAAGAAGCTCCACCACCTTCCAACTTCGCCGGAGCACCTCTTTCCTGACGTAGCTTCAAGGCCCTACAGTTCATGGGGAAAAAACCTCCAGCACTGCACCGGCATTTGCTTCCTCTCCAGCCGCACTGCACCGTCGGCCTCGTCCACGGCGCCGTTAAGGGACTCAAGGCCGCCGGCGCCGGCGAGTCTCGGAAGGTCATAATGAGCAGGGCTTTGAGCTCCGGGCTCGAGCTGGGTGGGAGGTACTCAGGGACTATGGGGAGTTTGGGGTTTTACTTCTCTGTGATTGAGAGTGGGATTCACTCTTACAGGGGTAAAGAGGGGATTTTGAACACTAGTGCTGCTGGATTTGGGGCTGGGGCAATGTACAAGGCGGCGCGTGGGCTGAGGGCGATGGCGGTTGCGGGGGTGATTGGTGGCGCTGCGGCTGTGGCGGCGGTTTCGGGGAAAATTGCCGTGAAGAAGTATGTTGGGGAAGTTGGAGTTTGGGGGTTTTGAGATGTTACTAATGTGATTAGATATAGTGAATGAAATTGGTGTAAGGGTTTTAGGGGGGGGTTTATGATATGCACATTGGGAAAAGTCTTACTGATTTTAGAACGAAGATTTAGTAGAGGGTTTAGGTTTTGGTATATGTAATGCAATCTGTTCGGTTAAATCTTGTTGTAATTGATGAAGGTGATGATGATGATCAGAGGATATGGAGATTTGCGTTTGTAATGAAGTTTAGAGATCTAATTGTTGAATTGAATGGAGCTGTTTTTGTGCCTAAGTGTGTTATTTGTAATTGGAATGTTTGTGCTTTTGCAAATCTTGCCCTTTTGTGAGATTAGTTTCTTTTTGTGTCGAGGATGCATTGCTCAAGAGAAACTCATTCCTTTATTGAAGGAGTAGCATTGCATCAGTGAATTATATAGTTGTAAAATTAACAAATAAATGTTCTACTGATTCGGACTTGGTTCCAAGTAGAGATGGTGTTAATTTATTGGTATGTGTAGTATCTATTTGTTAATCACTAAACAGACTAAGTTAACTCAATTCAATGGGAGTTGGGTAATATTTATGGAAAACTAATACAATAGTCGTTGTCCTTCGAGCATAAAGTCAGCATTAGTTCTTCGTGGTATTGTTATATAGTTGTATGAATCAATCATATTACTCGAATTCAGTTTAAACCGTGCACAAATAAAGCAAACAATGTAGGACTGAAATCCACTCATGAGTTAGAATCGAATCCACTCATGAGTAGTAAAGCTCATTGCTTTATGAAACAATATTCACAAGCATGGCATTGAGATATATTTTAGTAGAAGTAAATAAGGAATATTTTATTGATTAGAACTCGGTCTAAGCAGACATGGCGTGTGTGTTTGTTGTTTTTGAAAATTCAAATTCAAAAAAGTACACTGTATTTCATAAAAGAAATCTAACATACAACACCAAAGCGGCGATAGCTCAGTTGGGAGAGCGTCAGACTGAAGATCTGAAGGTCAGGTGTTCGATCCACCTTCACCGCATTATCATTTTAATTTTTTTCACTTTTTCTACTTTTGTCTTCAACAGAAATTTAACCTTTTTTCTTTTCACTGTTTCTCAATAAACAGAGACAAACTATTTTATCCAGCATGTAATTGTTCGATATGGTAAAACAAGCATGAAAACCCCATATGTCGATCCAGAATATATAATTCTTGAATACATACATTTTTTTTTGGATATAAGTTGAATACATAATACATTTGTTCCTTTACGTTGTTGAATATATTGTTTCTGATCTAACTCTTACCGTATTCCTTCATTTCCTTGTGGCACTTGGCTATTTGCATTTCAATTACCATGAACGTAAATAATTGTCGAGTTTTTGGTACATGATTCTGGTAATCTGTATCCTATTTGTTGCAAGAATACATCAAATTTCACCAAACAAGATAAAAATGCAAACTGGGACACCAACTTTGTAATGTCGAGAGGATTTGCATTCTCGGTATGTAGAACAATGTCAGGTAGGTTGGTAACCAGAGGAGATTTTAAACAACAATTTGCAGTTCTACGCATCGACTCTGTAAAGCCGATAAAAGGATGATCTCATTGTGTGAAAAAGGTCTTTGAACTTTGTTTTCTCCAGTGTCTACTGACTTCTGTAATTTGTTTGTCACCTCAACATAACCATTTCTCCTTCTTGAATGCCTAGCACACGTAGCAATGCACTCTCTAGTTCAATGTTTTGTGGAAAGCAACCTGCAGCAACGATCGGTGAACATAAATGTATTGTTATGCATTCATAAATTCATACATGTTAACCATGATATAAGACAAGCAATAGGTTAGCCTTCTGCAAAAGTTGGCTACCACAAGATCTCTGTTCTTCAGGTCAGATTTCAACCATGACCACAAAGTTTTAGATTTACACACAAGTTTCAGATTATATTTGGTCACGAGAAGCTTCAGGTCTTAAGCTAAGATCTGACACTAATTCAAGGACTTGCTTAGTAAATTCAGTAAATTTCTGCACATCCATATTCTTTTCAGCTAAGAGATGGAAGTAGGTTGAACCATATTCACCTAACTCTAATTAGAAAGTTTCCCCACTAGTTACTACAAAAGCAGGCATATGTAGTAGATGTTCATAATCGAAGATTACTGAACTGGTAGTTTAAAGTTATCAATTCCTAGTAACGTGATAATTATTATAACCTGTAAGCAATCATACAGTAAAAGTAAGAACATGAGGCACATACAGATGTCGAAGTCTTCAGTAGCTCTCTGATGGCCATTGTTGCATAACAAGATGCTGGGAGAGTAAAGCTCAACTTGAGAGCAATCTGAGTTCCCTGAGGAATAGGGCCACCAACAGATTCAACATGTGGCAACTTTTCTCCCTCGCCTTCCACCTCATTATCTTTTTTCGGCAGTTGTACATCATTGACAGAGCACTCTGACTGTTTGATGCTATCATGTAAACTTCCATCTCCACTGACACCTGTTGGGTACTCTTTGTTTACATTCACAGGCTTGGTTTTTGCAATTTTTTGAAAATCCGTCTCCACCAATGGTATATTGCCATCAATATACTTTAGTATATCCCTGGAACAATGATAATCGATAACTATTTTTTATTATCAGTTGATAATTGAAAATTGAAATATATGAATCCAAATGATGAAAGCTGATAAAAGGAGACAAACTATACCATTCAAAGTCCACTGGTTTTTGGAACACCCGCCTATAACTTCCAGTCACATTCGTTATTGAGAACTCCCTAAAAGGAGCAACAAGATTAATTAGAATTAAAACATGTGAAAGAGGGAGAGCAGGAGTGAGTAAAGAAATTGGCAGCATACTTGACATTATGTACGCTCTCTGTCAAGCTAATTCCATCCTGGTTTATGGAAGTAAGCAATTCAGGGATAAGTCAGATTATAACTTCAAAGGAGCTGAAGTTGGCTAATCAAATAAACAAGGGGGAAAGCCTGAATTAGTCACATGAAGTACCTTCTTTGCAAGATCATGAAAAACAGCAGCAATATCATTTTCTGGAAAGATGACCCTTGATCTGCCAAACCAACAATGCATTAAAAAAAAAATATTAGACTTAAGACACTCAGAAATTCCAAAGCAGGGGAGACTAAATTTTTCCTCACCCTGGCAGAGGAAGGACAATATCATCAACTGTGTAAGTCCCGTTGTCGATATCTTCTGCAGTTACAGCCTGCCACATGACCGGAAGCACCTTAATAATTTCTTATACTATATGCTGAAATAAAAAAATGAAATCAAAACAAGGTGGATTGCATTCTGTGGATCAAGGAAAACTAGTTTCAATACTACATAACTACATGGACGGTCAATCATGTTTGTAAAAGAAATATCCAAGTCATATAGCCACATGAAGCTAGCACTGTCTTGTCGTACCTGATATGCTATAGTTCTATTTATCCCCTTCCCTTTATTTTCCTCATATAAGGACCAAGGGATTTGTCCAAGTAAAACTGTTTCACCCCATAATGAACTAGCATAAGCGTTCCCCAGTTTTAATAAACCATTTCTCTCAATTTACAGTAAAAACCCTAATGTGATACATTCTCATGGGAAATGTCAAACAATAAATGGTGCCAAGAACACATACACAGTATTCATTTTACATCCAAAAATCTGAAGCAAAGATAGACTTCAGATTGGGTTTGTTTAATCAAAGAGATATTATTTAGGAAATTAGGACAACGGGGGCAAAATGTGTGCAACAACTATCAGAAAGTGCCCGAGCAGCCCCCATCAGCCCATCACCTAAGGACAACACTATAAGTACAAGTTCAAGGTAGGAAACAACTAACCTTTACAAGACTAACCCTTGCCTCAGGAACATTTGTTTCTGATATATCATCCAAATGATTAGGATCAAATGTATCATCACAGTTTTCATTGTTAACATTTTCATCCACACACTCAGAACTAACAATTCCAGCCACCTTCTCAGTTTCATGTCCTTTACAATATACCAAGTCTCCCACCACAACTCGGTCAGTTCCTGTGACAATAACATTGGGTTAAATAACTCCCATTTTTTTGACAATGGTAACAATGAAGATAGCAAAACAGTATCACAGGTACACTTTATGTAAACATGGAGAGACAAGATAAGCGAATAGCAGTACGGCAATCTGATAATCAATGTCATGACCTCAGTGAATAAAAAAAGTGGTCACTGGTTTGTTCCGCATCTAATAGGATTAAAAAAATAGGAAATGAGAGCATACCATATTTTTGCACTCTCATACTTGCTGCATGGTTCCACAAATAGCTCTGGTAACTATGCACATACCTGAACAGGTGTGGTAATAATGGAGAACAAAGAAAATCAGATGGATGTAAAGAAAGTAATATTCAGGTCAATACATACATTCACATCCAAATTGGTTTATTCTATTGGCTAACATTCAAAATCATTATTAAGGAATAGCATATGAAAAGGTGAGGAGACAAGGAATGAGACGGAAAAGAGACGTAAACAAAAAAGTACATGCATCAACACTAAACCTAAGATAACATCCATTTACAAACTTAAACAAAGGAAACCAAAATCTGCTGGAAAATTACTTACATCATCCTCAAAGTTCTGGGAACAGCTTTCAAAGCCTGAGAGTAGTTTCCAGGACATTTCTTCAGACACTGCAGCTGTGTGAGAAAAAGCCAAGGAAACATTCATGATCAATCATGAAGTAGAAAAGTAATACAGGTCAAACATATGTGCAGATAATAAGATCACCATGCTAAAAGCATATAAATTACAGAAAGGACTACACAAATCAGCCAAGGTAGTTGTAGGATTACTCATCATAACAAAAAAGTTACAAATATAATTATATTAAGAAAATAATACATATATATATATATACCGATTTTGTTAATGGTTTTCTCAATTTTCAGACTTCAGAAAATTGTAAAAGAAAATCAAGTAGAGATTTCTGAGTTTTGTTAGTTCTAAAATTGCTTAACAGTCATTATTTAGGGGTGGGAAGAATTTGGTGAGAAAATAAGAAGATGAGACTTTGGCCAAAAAACTGTGTGCGTCCAGTCTTGGTGGAAAACCATGGTCTCAGATTTTTATTTTTTTTGTTTGAAAAAAAAGTTCCAGGGTTGAAAAGCATTGGTCATATATCGGTGTGCTTAGCCACACTTGCATGGAAGTAAACACCAAAAGACTGCAAGATACAAAGAAGTTGAAATGCAGAGACTTACAACAGCTCTTTCAGCAACAAGATATCGAGGTAATTTCCTTAAGGTCCCGTCAATATCATTACTTTCCTTATAGTATTTCCGTGCCTCAGTAATCACATCTCTTTGTAATCAAATATTAGGTTAAGGAAAACTGCAAACCCACAGGATGCCAAAGCAGCATGCAAACCACTTTAGCTAACTAACAAGACATAAACTATAAGGGAAAGAGACAGTATCTACCCAACAGCTGTAAACATTAAAGGATATCTCCTTCTCTTGGTTCAAGCATCATGCTTACAGTAGATTTCCACTCTCCTCTCAGTAGTGAAGCTCCAATAAGGTGTGTTGGAATTGAACCACTTCCAAATCTCTGAATTCAATAGAATGAATTTGATTAAGTTACTAACCATAAAACAAAATGTTTTGTGCATAACATAAGAATCTAACACCTTTAACTCTAGTAATCAACTTTTCTGCAGTCAACTTATAAATGCTTTATCTTTGATGAAATTAACACTAAACTAGTGTTATTATAATATTTTAATAGCATATAAGTTTCAGTCTTTTTGAATGATAAGAAGACCATTCCAAATATAAATAAATTTTAGAAGAACAACTATAAACTTCCAACACAACGAATCATTTACATGCAACCTTTTGAAGTGGGTAGAAGCTTGTGGAAATGAGATAAATCTATAGTAACTTTCCTAAAGACCTAAGGTGTATCTTTAACTTAGTCCTGACATGTATTTACTATTTGAAGCAAGACACTTGAGTGATGCATTAGGTTACGGACATTCTATAGTCTACGATAGCTTTTCATGTACAACACATGAAAAGTACATGTTGGCTTGAAAAAGTTCAATGGCTTTATAAAATATATGTCAAACTGGGGCATACAGGTTGTGATGCAAATGAAAATCCAATAAATGCTATGGACAGATACCAGATGGCATGTACTTTAAAATGAACAAAATGACATCATTTGAATTTAAGTGATCACTTGACCGTTATTTATGGGTATTAAATAATCAACTATTGTTTTTGGCCATCAAATAATTAAGCAGTTGACAAGACATCCTCCAGCACAAGAGATCTATCCTCTCGCCTTTTACGTCTTCACTATTGCAAATAAGGAGTCTATCACTATTGCAAATAAGGAGTTTAAACTGGAAAAAGAAAATTCCAAAACAACTCAAAGCTGAGAGCGAGAGAGTACTTGTAAACCAAAGTAGTTAACAAATCCCTGTTTTCCTAAGGCATTTGCAGAGGCCTGGATGATATCATCAGAATCTGCAACAACTCCTCTGAAAGATATGTGAGTGCGTGGAATAAGCGAATAAGGTGTTGATAAATAAAAGTGTCCACGATTTGATGATTTATGGAAGAGCAAACATACCTCAATGTAATTGTAAAGCGATTTCCCAGGAGTTGGCCAAGAGAAAGTCCTTCTTTCACATAGCTGGGAGAAATGCAATTATTACATTAGCATGCATTACAAGCCAAAGGAGTGGGAAAATCATGAACTCATATTCCTCAGCCCTACCAAAAGTCGCCTACTTTGATACCGATCAACCTATCATTCAAAGCAGCCAATCTACTTGCAAACTGTTTAAAGACGGTTACCTGGAAACACAATATGAACTAATGAAGCACCAGTATGCAAGTATGATATTTAAATTTCAGCAAGTTCATTCATTCACTGAGCAACCAATACACTTGAACTAGAAAACTGACATTGATAGGATTGAATGCAGTAAAATATGTATAATAATGAAAATGAGAAGCAATCCAACTAAGGAGCAAATATACAGCATTCAGAGAATGAAGCAGCAAGATGAGGGAGTACCACTTACCCTTTGACAAGTAACAGCACGCTTATCCTTTGTACCTGCGAACCCAAATGCCCTTGGCTACAAAAAAAATATCAATATATTAGATCACAAAATGACAGACAAGACTACATAGTTTGACATATCTAATTCACCAAAAGTAACCCTTAAATGTTTTGCTCTGTCATAGTGGTGAATCTAAACCACAACACCACAGGTGATCGGTAACATGTTTATTAACCGTAGGATAACACTAATATGGACACATGATGTTGAATGTGGTAAGTTAAAAGACATGTAAAGATAACCAAAAGGCATTTTTATCATATCAGTTCAAACGAGTTAGCTCTGTTCATTCATGCAATGGAAAGCAGAGAGCATATGGTGAACCATTAACTCTATCACGAGCTTCCTTACCCGGACACTAAAATTATTTTTCTTTTCTGTTTCTTTTAAGGTAATACGAAACACGGCAATTACTATATAAACTGCTTTATCATTGCAGAGGCATAATGGAAACAAATAACAGCATACCTGTATACCAAGCATCTTTCCTATAACTCCTAAAGCTTCTTGTGTATCCTTGTTCTCCTTGAAAAGATGAAACCTGAACATTAACATTGGAAAATCTTTGAATCAGGTGAAGAAGAACTTCTACAGCAAAACAGATAGTAGAAGAAAAGAAGAACACACGAATGAATTAGGCAGCTCCATTGCGCCAATACAAATGAATTAGGCGGCTCCGTTGCGCCAATACAAATGAATTAGGCGGCTCCGTTGCGCCAATACCACAAAATAGTAAATAAAGATATACTTTAATGATGCAGACCTCTCTTTATAAATGAGTGAGAGGTTTAATCTTTATAAGCCAGAACCCCATTACAATACCCTTTTGTTACCTTAGGAACTTGCCAACATGCTCTGACCAGTCATCAGTACCTCTGCTATCAAATGGTTTATCACCCCTTTCTTTTCGCTTTTTTGAATTTCTGCTTCTGCCATTGTGCCCTCCCGAATTTAGTCTCACACGGATGCACTTTGATGAAGCATCCGGTCCATCCACTGCATCGGTGACAAGGAACTTCAAGTTCTCCTTAAAAAAGTTATGCACCGCCTGAAATACCAAGGATACATGTAAGCTATATATCAAACCAAGCGAGATTTAGTTCCAAAGACTATTACTTTCTTCAACACATTAGCAGATATCATCAAGAAAACTAACCGTCCTATGAGCTTTATCATAGTCCGATGAGAGCACAATAGGCATAACACCATCTTCACTCCCCGAATTAATCTCCCTGATCAAAGCTTCCAACCGCTCAACATCTTCACCACTTGCAAGACACCTAAACTTCTCGATTTCAGCACTATAATCTTTACTGGCAGCATCCCCCGTCTTCGCTCCGTTTTCCTTCACTACCTGAACTCATCACAACTAAATTACACTCACATAACAACATTACACACTGCAAATGCATCGGAAAACAAATCAAATAAAAACAAAAAGCCTTATCTACCTCCGGCGGAGCTTCCAAGTTGATCAAATGAACCACATTTCCTTCGGTATCAACTTCATTCACCATAAAATCAGAATACCTGCACCAATAAACCAACAAAGCCTCAATCGCTATAGCTTTATCTTATCAACAATTCAACATGCATGAAAGAAAATTAAAAAATATATTAAAAAATTAAATAATCACTGATGACATTTCTGAGCAAATACAGTAGCCACAGACTACTTAGCTTTAGAAATTAATCAGAAAAATGAGAAAAAGGAGACGACCTTTGCTTAATAATGCCGCGAAAACCGGGGAGAGGAGAGATGTAGCAGAATATTCCGACGTCGGATTCCTGCGTCGTCATCGCTGTCAGAGCTTTCACGGCGGTCGGTGGTGGTGGTGGAGTTGCAGAGCAGTAGCAGTTGTAGGGTTTTAGATTCGGGAAGCACGACGATACAGAATTAAGCCACATTTTATTATCTGAACAAAACGCACCGTTTTGATAATAATCCCGTACTTCTCGCTATGTTTATATCCTCAAAAGTAATCAAATCTGACGGTCAGAAACGAAAATATCACACCGACGGTTGGGATCAGATTGGGGTGGGAGAGATTACGGTTTTGGCCTCGTGGGAGTGAGAGGCTTTCAAAGATGGAGAGGAAGAAGACGAGTGAATCTGTGTGACAGCGCGTTGTTGAGTCTGAGTCAATTCTCTCTCTCTCTCTCTCTCTCTCTCTCTCTGAAATTCGAAGAGATCCGAAGCCGACCGGCGAGGAGAGAGAAACGGCGGCGGAGCTATGGTGAGCAAGACGGAGGAGGCACAATTGAACAGGTTGGAGAGCCAGGTCGATAACGGAGGAGGAGGAGCGTGGGAGTATCTGTGCCTGGTGAGAAAGCTGAAGGTGCGGCGGTCGGAGAAGGTTTTGAAGCACGGCATGTCGATCTTGAATGACGTCAGCAAACGATCCAGTCTTGGACCGGAAGGTGAGGATTTGAGCTTTTTGGATTTGGATTTGTTTTTGGATCGGAATTTGGTTTTGATTAGGTGAGAGCGTTTGGAATTTGGATTTGTGTTGGTTCAGTTTAGGCTGTTTGATTGTGGATCATGGTAGCTTGGATTAAGCTAGTTGAAAATGTGTTAATTCTAGTGTTGTGATAGATTGTTGTTGATTTTGTGATATTGATGTGTTGTTCAGAAAGTGTAGTGTTTCTATATCAAAGTATGAGACTAGGCTTGAAATTGTGTGAGTTGAAAGACCTTAGCTTAGTGATGCAAGCAATATTTTCGGCAGAGTTAGAGGTTTTGTTGAAAGGGGAGAGTAGACATATCCATTTGAGTCCTAGCTGTATGTAATCATGAAAGCATATATTCTGTCATTAGCGTGTCACGAAATTTAAGTCTGTTTGTATTTCTCGATGCAGAATGGACTCTATATGAGCAGGTTGCAGTCGCAGCCATGGACTGCCAGAGTCTTGATGTTGCAAAGGTATAATACTTATTTCCTTTAGCTTGAACTTCTATAGTACTTTGAAGTAGCAATTTTAGACTTTGATGATGATGTATTGTTCTCTTTTCTTCGACCAATGCAATTATATTGTATCTAATGGTAAATTTAGGCTTCATATACTCTGGATTGAGATTTGCATGTGTGTAAATCATAATGATTTGTTTTTCTGTTGAATTTTTTTTTTCAAGTACTCACAAATAGTAAGAGGGTTATCTTATGTGCCTTCACTTGATTTTTGCAGGACCTCATCAAGCTTTTACGGAAGGAATTTCCAGAGAGTAAAAGAGTTGGTAAGTCAGAATAACTTAAAATCATGTCTAGAGAGAGGCTAATCTTTCATTCTTAAGTAGTGTCAAAGTACCTGGCTAACCTTAATGTTGTTAGCTATTGCCATGTGGTGGCTAAGATATTTGTTTTTTCATATACAACAGGTAAGCTAGAGGCTATGTTGCTTGAGGCAAAGGGATCCTGGGCAGAGGCGGAGAAGGCTTATTCAAGCCTTTTGGAAGATAGTCCACTTGATCAAGTAAGTTCTGAACAAATTCTTCCTTGAAAGATCAATGTAATTTTTGAAGATGAGTTCTTTTGTTGTGTGACCTTTGTATCTAATATGTGAATAATCTATTATTCTTTTGCAGGTAATACATAAGAGAAGGGTAGCGATGGCAAAGGCGCAAGGCGATACTTCAGGCGCCATTGAATGTCTTAACAAATATCTTGAAATGTGAGGCATATATTGACTGCCTTGACAAAAATATGTTTAATGTATGAAAAAAGAAGAAGTTGTTGACTTGTCTTTTCCATCTGTTTACAGATTTATGGCCGATAATGATGCTTGGAGAGAGCTGGCAGAGATCTATGTCTCATTGCAAATGTACGTATCTACAGATTTAAGGAAGTTTAGTGGCTTCAGTTGTCTATGTTTTGTTCTGAATTGATAAGTGAGTCTCTCTGTAAACTAGGTACAAGCAAGCTGCGTTCTGCTATGAGGAGCTGATATTAGCACAACCTACTGTTCCGCTCTACCACTTGGCTTATGCTGATGTATGTTGCTTTTCCCCCCTTCTGGTCAATTATTACTGTTGCTTTGTGACACTTTGTGTATGAACACCCAGTAATCAAATTGTAATCAATGTTCTTGATATTTGTCGCCCTACTATTTTATGTTTGAAATGGCAAGATGTGAAAAATTCCTGGTTTGAAGACTTGAAGTAGCATAGCGCATGTCCAAAGTGACCATGATTAATGTACTAATCACCAGATGTAAATATGATAAATCAAATCTCTGATATTTTGCTTTATTTGTTTAACAGATTCTTTACACTCTTGGTGGATTAGAAAACATACAGACAGCTAAGAAGTACTACGCTTCTGTTATAGACTTGACTGGGGGCAAGAATATCAGAGCACTATTTGGAATTAGCTTGGTGAGTCCTTTCTCTCCCTTTTAAGGTGCATTAATTAAGAAACGTTCTTTTATATTGAATTACTTCATAGTGTAGATCATTGCTGATCCTGCTCGTACTGAAACTCATCTCTAGTTACATTCTCCTTTTTTCTCTTTAAAATTTTCTTCTTCTGATTCTGTATTAAACAACTCTGCCACTGAATTGTTTCACTCCCTCTTTACTCCTGTCTTGTGCCAAACTGGAATGACTGAAAGAATGTTTAACTTATGCTTGCAGTGTACTTCTGCCATCGGACAACTTGCGAAAGGAAGGAACAAGGAAGACAAAGAGACCTCAGAGCTACAGTCACTGGTAGCAACAGCCCTGGAGAAAGACTACAAGCAAAGAGCTCCGGACAAGCTTTCTCTGCTTACTACTGCCTTAAAAACGTTGAAAGTATCATCATAACAACTTAGTTGTTGAAGCATCTCCAGTTTAGTGCACCCCGCTCCAACAGTAAAAGGTGGCGCCTTGATGCCAAAAACGGCTCCAAAATACAAGGACTTCATATCATAGCGTGTTAAATGATTTATTTCCCCTATTTGTTATGCCCATTTCCCAGACCCCTAGGACGCCATAGTGGCTAACTAGGAATGTATGACTGTATGAGTAAACTTGTCTCAGTTGCTTTCATATTTGCTCGGACCTTTCTTCTCTCTGGATCAGGAGTACATTGGTGCTAAATTAAACACAAATCGTGATGTTATTTACAGTACAGTTGTAGCCTGTTTCTAGCTACTTCCATTTTCGTGTTGGGATTTCAAATTGTTCTATAAACTGTTGTTTTTTTTTCCTTCATCCACATTTCCAGAACATACTGTAAATCGCAATTACTTGCGTACCAAGTTTTATCATGGTGATAGTAACAATTTTTGACTAGATCAATCGGATAATCTGCAACAGAAAATGGACTCTCTTGAAATCTCAACCATGCCACTATCGTAAATAAACGCATTAACCAGGGGTATATACGAGATGTTCAACCCAATATAAAACCCCCGCCACAACCCTAAGGCTGTTCTACTATTTTACTAGTAGTGTCACTTCTTCTTCCTCGTTCCCGAAACCCTAGCCACCTCCCCTCTCTCAACCATGGCCGTCGGGTATTCCTCTCTCTAGAAATTCTCATTCTTCATTATTATTCGTATCTGAAATTCTGAGTTTTTTTTTTTTTTTTTTAAATCTGATTTGGTTGAATTTGCAGCAAGAACAAGCGAATTTCGAAGGAGAAGAAGGGAGGGAAGAAGAAGGCGTAAGTTCCATTCCCGCATTGTCTCTGATTTTGTTTTGATCAAATATACCATCTTTTATCTCAATTATGATTTTTTACTGGGGTTAAAATCTCGCAGAGCTGACCCGTTTGCCAAGAAGGATTGGTATGATGTCAAGGCACCTAGTCTCTTCAATGTCAGGAAGGTCGGTGGGTCACCAGAACTCAGGGAACTAAGGTACGTATCTGAATTCAACTGTGTCTTAATACGTGTATATTTATACAAAAATGTATGCATGTTATCATTGTTATGTATTTGTATTTGTTTACCGAAACGGCAACTGTGGATTTTGTTGTTTGTTTTGAAAACCTGTTTTGTTTATGTTTGTTTCGTTATCAAACAGATTGCTTCTGAAGGACTTAAACATCGAGTGTTCGAGGTTTCTCTGGCTGATCTCCAGAAGGATGAGGATCATGCTTACAGAAAGATACGTCTAAGAGCAGAAGATGTCCAAGGGAAAGATGTGCTCACTAACTTCTGGGTATGGCACTGTTTTGCTGCTGTCGATTTGTGTATAGCTCGAATATGGTTGCTATGTTTAACGTAGATATATCCTTTATATGTTACAACTTACAGGGGATGGATTTCACCACTGACAAGCTGAGGTCGTTGGTCCGGAAGTGGCAGACACTGATCGAGGCTCATGTGGATGTAAAGACTACTGATAACTATACCCTTAGGTTGTTCTGTATTGCATTTACCAAGAGACGCGCAAATCAGGTCAAGCGTACCTGCTATGCTCAATCCAGTCAGATTCGTCAGGTCTGTTTTAGTGTCATGTTTGTCATTTCATGTCGATTATGCTCTATATTACAGATGATGATATTTTTGTGCTGGTGTCCTGTCAGATTCGCCGCAAGATGAGAGAAATTATGGTAAACCAGGCTTCAGCCTGTGATCTGAAGGAGTTGGTGCAGAAGTTCATCCCTGAGATGATTGGCAGTGAGATTGAAAAGGCAACATCCAGCATCTATCCACTGCAAAATGTTTTCATTCGAAAAGCCAAGATCTTGAAAGCTCCCAAGTTTGATCTTGGCAAGTTGATGGGGTATATTCTTATCCAGAGATGCATGAACATGAATTCTGGCACATTCTCTGAAACATGCGCAAAGTGTATTAACGTTAACCACGAAGAATGTGTTTCTGAATTTGATTCTTTTGTCTGACTAGGTTCATGAGAAAAAAGAGGACGTCGGTGTGAAGATTGATAGACCAGCTGAAGAATTGTGCCCGAGGAGACCACCATTGTCGGGGCATGAATTGATTTATCAAGACCTTGCTCGCTTTGCTGGCTAAAGTTTTGATCGTCGATTCAGACAGATGCAGACTTGATCTGCTTACTCGAGTATTATTAAGCAATCTTTTAGTTGATGTTCAGTTTTCTTTCTCTCTTTCAAATTCACTAGTAAACTCAATTTATATAATACACATTCTTGGTCCATTTAGTTGCTGCAGTTAAGTAAGGCACTCATTCTTTTAGAACAAACCTACATAGCAACCCCTTTTGAGCGAATGCAACTAGACAAGTTTGCTTTGCTTCTTGTGGTGGAAGGAGTTGGCTCATATGACTGTATTTCCATTGGGAGGGCTTGGATTAAACATGATGCTAATAGCATTGTTTAGATGGCAAGAAGCAACCAGAAGGTAACATCTTCATTCCTTCCATAAAACTGACCCGCTGAGTTTACAACAGCCAACTGATTGCAGCATTGTATGACAAGTCCTACGCGTTGCTCTCCCTGCAGGCCATGGAAACCATCAAAGGTCAAAAGAAGGGTAGAGAGTAAATGCCCTTCATGAAATTTAGAAAATGCAATAAATCGAAAGGTAGAGAGTTCTTTTGGGAAAAGATGGCCCGAGTCATGTTCCAAGTTATTTCTAAAAACAATAGTTCCAGCGCTACGGCGAACACAAACTTCTCCACCCTCTATTGATATTCAGTGTCAAAGTTTTAGATATCCATGTGATTTAATTTGCCTCTAATTCAACTTCTTTATTATAGCAACCATCACCTATTTTTTCTTTCATCACTGAGACTGAACAAGTGCCACTAGAATCACTTATTAATTTTCTTTTATGAGTTTCTGCCTTGTCAAAAACTAAACAGCCTCTGCGAATCGTATGTGACTGAGAACTAGGCTGGAAAGGAAAAAACAAACAAATCGTTACACTATTATATAATATATGATATTGTTGCATGCATCACTATGGATTTATATGATCTATTTCTTCAGCTTTGTTTTTGTACGTGTGTGCACGCGTGTGTGAGGGAGGAAGGAAAGAAATTCATGATACAAATGGAGAAGTTCAGTGCATAGAAAGCTGTTAGAAGCTTTAGCAGAAGCGAAGCATATCCGTGGTCAACTCGGTCATTTTAGAGTTACTGGCATTTTCAGGTACTCAGGGAAATCAGCTTCAACAGTTATTCACAAATTATATAGCATCTGCAACCTGTACAAATATTGATCAAGCCTATGTATTACCTTGCAGCTAGGAGGGGTGCATTTGTGACGCTTGACATCCACTGTATCACTTCGATTGACATTTAAGTCCAGTAAAGGTCGAGAAAGAATTGATGGTGCTTGCTCTATTTCCATCAGGTCCCAAATAGGTTCTGAAGTACTGAACTTTTCCGATTCACATTGTTCACTAGAATCAATAGGACCAACAGTTTCCACCAACCCCTTGCCATTGTGATTCTCTTGTAGGTTGCCTGATACAAAAGACTGTACCACGATCTACTGTTTTAGGAACAACATATTCAGTTTCAGAATCAATGAACTTTTTTAATGCAAATTGTTCACTGGAACCCATAGGATCTGCCGTATGCCTTACCTCCACATCATTTTGATTGTCCACTAGGATGTTTGATACAAAAGACATTACCCCAGGATCACCTGTTTTAGGATCTTCCTCAGCGGAATTCTCTTCAATGGTTTGCAAATCGAAGTTCAACAGATCATCAGCATCAGAAATTGACATCTCCCAGTCAAATCCTGCTCGACAGATTCTGCGTAAATGTGCTTCCGTTGCAGATGAAGAGTGCCCTCCTTTTGGTTGATGAATATAAAATTGAACAATCGACTCAGGTGTGCCATCTGCCTTAGTAGCTTCAAAAGGTACCACAATGCTCTCTGGGCTACCACAACTTAACTTCAAGGTACTTGGCAACTCAGCTGCTAGTTCTAAACTCTCTGCTGGTACTAAATCTCCGATTACTGAATATTCCAATTGCTCACGAACAATTAAATCTCCATCAGAAGTACTGTTTAGATTACAACTTCCAGAGATCCCAGGCTCCCATGCCTCAGAGAAGTGATGCCTGACAACAACAGACATGAAAACACTAGTGTAAATCTAATGACCAACATGCTTCTAATTTCAATTCAACAAATCAGCAACAGATAAATAACTGTACCTCTTTTGTAACAACTTATTTCGACATGGGGAAACAATATGCGGCGGAGTAAGCCCAGATGGGGGAGAAGCAAGGGTCAGTGAGTTGAATGTGTGATCATTTCTTATGAACTTGGTAGGTTCAATTGGAGAAAGATTGCTAATGAAATTGGAAACAGGGGATTCCTACAATTCCAAAAACAATAAAATCACATTCCGTAGCCCTCAAAAGGTCACAAATTTCAATTTTGAGTAAAGTCTCGACCTTTTGATGTATACACAATAGTAAAACAGGGCCGGTCCTGAGACTTTTGATGCCCAGTGCGGAAAAAAAAAATTGGGGCCCAAACATAATAATTATTTCAAACCGATTTTTTTTTTTGGTCAAGCCGATTTATATTAGATAAAATATAAGAATTATGCATCGGTTTCGGGTTGCGACGCAATGTGAGTTATGCATTGATCAACAATTTACAATGTTTTTTTTTTAAGGAGCATGTATATGTTAGATTATAATAAAATGCCAAAATTATAGAAAATTTGGCCTAAAGGAGGGGTAATAGCTAGCCGGTTAGTTTTAGAGAGCTTATTCATTAAGAAATACATAAAGACAAAATAAATAGGAAAATTTTGAAATATGAAAAATGATTATAACTAAGATAACTATTGAAAGTTAAAATTAAAAAATAATAATAATTCTAAAATTTTGGTGAATGAGACTCGTGAAATAAGTTTATTATAGTTATACGTGTTTATTCAGAAAAAATAACAAAAAATGTTAAGCCGTTATACTCCATCTAGACTTCATCTAGAAAGAAAGAAATAAAATGTATAATTGTATACTACATTGTTTCATTCATGTATCAAAAAGTTATGCATTATTATTTTTGTACCACAAAAACATACACTATCATTTTATATTATTATTACATTGAAACATTTTTAGCGGTGGGACACAGAATTTTATAAACAACTAAATCAACTTTACTCATATGTACGTGTTGTGTTGACTAATTAAATGCTAAATGACTAATTATGATTAATTATAGCATTAATTAATAATAACTATCTATTCATATGTGTTGTGTTGAAACTTGTGTGCCCCCAATCCGTTTGTGCCCTGTGCGGTCGCCCTGCCAGCACTGGGGCATGGCCGGGCATGTAGTAAAACTATAAATATTACTGCTTTAACAGAAATCCAAAAACCAAAAATACCCTTTCTCTCTTGGTGTGTGATTATGTCGTTTGATTCAACTAGCTGGACTTTTCAGTAATTCAATAACATGCCTATGTAAATGTAAATTCTACAAGTACAGAGGTAAATTCTACAGCTACAGAGGTAAATGCATGCTTCAGTTCCATAGGATGTGGTTGCATAGAAAAAGTTGTCTTCACTATATTCAAAAGGCTGATTACTTCTTCAAGCAGATTTCCATGGCAAAGGCCATAGATACAATGCTGCACAAAGAAGAGAGACAATAAGTTGAAATAACTATTTTCTACTTGCAAAAGTTTCCCAAGAAAAAGAAAAGGAAAGCTGAACAGTTTGAAGCAAAGTTGAACACATACCTTATTCCTTAATTACTAGCCAACAAATGAGCTGTGTGAACTATCCCAACTTTCTTCAGTTCCTTTCGCCTATGTACACATGTCTTCTGTGACGACCAAACCTCTGTTCCAACTGAGGAAATACCCTCACAAGAATTCTATACATAGTTCTGTAATACCATATCCTCCATCTCTTGCAAAAAAAAAGTGATCCGATGGAAAGTCCCAACCCACATGTGAATCCAATCTCAACACTGATAACATTCCAATCAATCTCATCTCCAGAATTTGGATGACTTTTTTCTGGTTCCGGAGGTGACAACCTTGTTTTGTTTTCTTCGGTCAACGGAGGCCCGAACAAACCTTTGTTTCCTTCAAAGGAAGATTTTGGAAATGTTGAAAATTGATTACTGCTCGGAATTCTGCCCTCTAGTTGATTGTTTGAGAGATTCAAGAATGAAAGGAAAGTGAGTTTTGTAAGCTGTACTGGAATTTGACCACTCAATTTGTTTTGTGAGAGGTCTAAAGATTCTAGCTGGCTCAAGTTGCTTAATGCTGATGGAATTGCACCTGTGAAAGCATTGTTTGAGAAGTTGAGGACACGTAGTGATTTGAGTTCTCCGATTTCATCGGGTATAGATCCAGTGAACCTGTTATTTGAGAAGTCTACGGAGGTGAAGATTGTAAGTATTTTCTCCAACTCCCTCTCTTGACCTTTGTTGGTAACTGCAATTGTATCCTGATAATAAAGCCTACCAGTTCTATTGTCTTGAAGGTAATTGAACTTTGATGGGGCATCATCTTCATTAGCCATCATTGCTTTCCAAGTTGTCAAAACTCTACGTGGTACATTTCCACTAAAATTGTTGCGAGCTAGGTCTATAATTTGAAGCAATGGCCAAGTGCCATCAGTCTTGGGACATCCAACGCCTCCATAAAACTTATTGGATCGCAAGACTATGACACGCAAGGTAGATATGATCTTCAAAAAGCATGGAAATGGACCTGTTATTTGATTCTTTCCAACGTTCAGAATTTGTAACTGCGGACAGTTGACAAGTGATTTTGGCAACTGACCTTGTATCTGATTATCACTAATGTCTAGTGTTTGCAAACTGCAATTGCGAGACAACTTGTCTACATTTCTAAGATTATTTCTCCTTAGCTTCAGTACTGAAAGGGTGCTCATTGTAGTCAAGCAGTGAGGAACCGTTCCACTCAAGGAATTATTGGACATATCAAGAACCTCAAGGTTATGTGAATTGCATATTGATCCTGGAATGATCCCTTGTAGGTTGTTGCTTGCGAGAGAGAAGTATCGGATGTTAAGAAGCATATCTCCAATGGCAGTCGGTATGTTAGTGCTGAAATTATTCCTCGAGTAATCTAGATAATACATGTTAGGTGACAATGAAATTGGGATTTTCCCATGGAGCTGGTTAGAATGAAGGTCAAGGAATGACAATGAAGTGAGATTGATTGTAGGACCTTCAAGAGTTTCTAGAGAGTTGCATGAAATATTTAGGTCATTGAGATAATCAAACCTCCAAATCCAGTTAGGTATATTGCCCTGTATTTGGTTATCCGAAAGATCCAATTCGTACAACTCAGATTGATTTCTCAAGAAATGAGGGAATGTTTTTAACTTCAGTGAAGACAACCCCAAGTATCCAAATTGAGGAAAATAAGAGCGTGAGAAATTGGTAGCATCATGGCTAAGAGACAAGCTATTGTTTGAAAGATCAAGAGAAGAAAGACTTCTGAGATGTTGAAGACTATCTAAAAGAAATGAGCCACTGAAATTGTTTGAAAAAAGATGAAGACTTTCAAGACCCTGAAAGTCAAAGATAGACATGGGTAATGGCCCTTCTAGATTATTTATACTCAAATCAAGATATTTGAGAAAGTATGATGAGATATTAGAAATTTCAGGAAAATGACCAGAGAATTGGTTATCATAAAGATATAGAGACTCTAGCAAGGAAAGAGAAAACAGAGCTGATGGAATATTCCCATTGAGCATATTTTCACTTAAGTCGAGATGATATAGGTTAGAAAAGTTTTTCCAGGGGATGCAATTAATATTACCTGTTAGACCATTTGAAGAGATGTCTATGTACTCTAGATTCTTGGCCCCGCAGAATGACGGAATTGAACCTTCAAACTTGTTTTTACACATCACCAAGGAAACCAATTGCGTAAGGTTTGCCATCGACTTGGGGATTGATCCTGTGAAATTACAGAATCCGATATCAATTGTGGACAACATCTTGAGGTATTAGAAAGAAAGATCTTTAAGAAAGTATGATGAAATATTAGAAATTTCAGGAAAAATGACCAGAGAATTGGTTATCATAAAGATATAGAGACTCTAGCAAGGGAAGAGAAAACAGAGCTGATGGAATATTCTCATTGAGCATATTTTCACTTAAGTCGATATGGTATAGGTTAGAAAAGTTTTTCCAGGGGGATACAATTAATATTACCTGTTAGACCATTTGAAGAGAGGTCTATGTGCTCTAGATTCTTGGCCCCGCTGAATGACGGAATTGAACCTTCAAACTTGTTTCCATCCATCACCAAGTAAACCAATTGCGTAAGGTTTGCCATCGACTTGGGGATTGATCCTGTGAAATTACAGCCACCGATATCAATTGTGGACAACATCTTGAGGTTGCCAATAGAGTTTGGTAATACCCCTGAAAAATCAGTAAACCCTAGATCCAGCTCCTGTAGAGATCCATTTTTTGGAAATTCTGGCAAGGAACCATCAAGGTTTTCATTTTGGGAAAGGCTAATCTCACGGAGAGAAGGTAACTGAAAGATTTCTTTCGGAAATGTTCCCTGCAGATTACAATCTGCGAGACTCAAAGATGTCAAGTTTGAAAAGTCGGCAAAGAATGTCGGAACTCGAGCAGAGATGTTGTTCGAGTCCAATTGAATCACAGAGAGGGACTGGAGTTTAGCAAGAGAATCGTGGAAAGGGCCAGAAAGATTACAACCGGACAAGCTCAACACCCTAAGGTTGGGAAGGGAAGATGATATGGCTTGGCACCACTCACTCCCCCCTGCTGATATTTGGACAGAGTCAAGGTGCAACTCTCTAAGCTCTGTGAGGTTCTCTACCAGCATGTGTAAAGTTGAGATCTCAAGGGTAACCATTTTAGAAATATCAAGAACTACCAACCTCGTCAAGCTTGAGATCTCAATCGGAATTTTCCCTGAATAATAATTGTCAGATAAATTCAGATACCTCAAGTTCATGAGCTTCCCGAATGCAGATGGAATTGATGAGCCGTCGCCAAGGTAGTTGTCTGCCAAATTGAGGCTTTGAAGATTTTGAAGATGGAAGATACTGCTAGAATTGTCAATACCACCTGAGATAGATTCACTGCTGATGTCAAGACCCAGAACACGGCCATTGGTGCTGCAAGTAACGCCGACCCAAGAACAACAATCGGTACTTGAGTTCCAGGTAATAAGCTTGGTGGAAAAAGAGGCATCAAATAAGAGGTCGCTCTTGAAATGGAGCAATGATTGTTGCTGGTCTGGTATACACTTGCTATGGACTACAGGGTTGATGATGGTAACAGAGAGCGAGACAAAGAAAAGGAAGAAATGAAGCTGATCAGTTTTCATTTTGGATTAGCAGAAAACTTAGTGGTTATGTGAAGAATTCTTAATGGTTATGTTGGCTTTTATAAGGTGAAAGATGATGATTCATCAACTCCTCTGAGATTTGTAACCACTAGAAATATTATGATGGAATGCAGAAGACTTTGGCCGGCCCTACAAGGACCATGAGAGTCAGTCACACTGGAAGCTAGGCTCTGTGTTCAAACGTTTGTAATGATTTTTGTTGACAAGCATGGTTCTGGTGGTAGATAGGATGGCTTGACTTCCAAGTCTTCCAAGTCTTCCACAATTTTCCAGAAATTAATAGATAGGATGGCTTGACTTCCAAGTCTTCCGCAATTTTCCAGAAATTAAACATATGATGGCTTGACTTCCATGTCTTCCGCAATTTTCCAGAAATTAGACATAAGATGGCTTGACTTCCAAGTCTTCCTCAATTTTCCGGAGAAAAACCGACTCGTAGTTAAGAGAAGACAGAAGGCTAAGGAAATTTCAGTGATGTTATAGTGTAGGGTATTTATCGAAAGCAACGGATGTCCAGAATTTCAACCTATAGACCAAAAAATTGAAGATGACAAATAATCACATTCAAGCACATACTAGTCTCAGTAAGAACAAACAGCAAAGCGATCCTCGGTCGTAGTACATGGAGGCCTAATTTCGGCCCAGGCCCAATCAAAGGCCCAAATCTGATTGATCCCCTCCCTCCCACTTCACCAGTCAAAAGTCAAAACCCTGACTCCATTTCCAACCTTCGTCAAAAACCAGACTTCAAACCCCGAAAGGTCTCATCTTTCCTCCAATGGCTTCCATCAACTTCAACCCATTCGAAGGCTGGTTCCGAAAACCCCCAAACCCACTCCCACCCATCAACCTCCTCTCCCTCGCCGACTCCTTCTGTTGGGGATCATGATGGCGTCAATGTTTCATCAGCTAGGCTATTCTATTCTAGGCTATTCACTAAATCCAGTCCATCTTCATATACCTCATCAGAACTATCACCTTCTCCTCCTTTTTTTTTTTTTTTTTTTTTTTTTCTGCACGGCCCTGACCGCAATCTCCATCGACGGCGGTCGAGGCGCCACCACTGCCACCAGATTCGGAATCAGAACCGTAGGATCCCATGTATTTCTAGTCTCCGTCTGCGCGAAGAGGTAGACTTTGTTGCTCCCGATTCCGTTGAATTTGCCTCCTTCTTCTTCAAATTCCTTCTCGAGATTCGAGAAATCCCAGTCATGTTGGTACACTGAGTCCAAGCGATCCAACTCCGTCCCAACCAGGAATGGCGCCTTCCACAGGTCTTCGAGGTTGCGCTGCTCCTTGACGTACTCCGGTTCAGCTAGCGGCCGAGAGGCTCTGACGCGCTTGTGACGGTGGCGGCCTCCTCCGTCTTTCGTTTGGTTCCTTTCCTCATTGTAAAGGTTTGAGTCAAACGGCTGGGTTTAGTGAAGGTTTTGTATTGTAAGCCCTAGAAATCTATACGCAGAAAAATTAAATGAATAAAGGATTTTTTTTTTTCTTGTTCTTGTTTTGGCGCGTGAAAACGAAGCTAGAGAACTGTAATGAGAGGCGGACGGTTTCGTTTGAGTGATCCGGTGGTGATGTATTTATAGACTACAATTCCTTACCCAATCAAAATTGGGAAACTTTATCGTAATAGGATTACGACGAACAGAGTTACGTGGTTCTCTTAATGAAAAACTCATAAACAATCCTAATTTAAGTAGATTATACTCAAAATTTCAAATATGATTCTATTCGGAGTATCGAATTAATTAAGACATTTTCCTGAAACGAAACTTAGAATATGAACTCAATCAGTAATTAATGATTTTCAAACGAAACGACTGATTTACTTCAAACACATTTTTGTAGTTTTATGTTAAGACTTCTTTATATCACTACATGATGATTTTGATTGGTGTTGTTTGGGATTTAGTTTCGGGAAGTCTTATCAGGTATATTGTATTGTGGAATTCTGTGTTTCTATATTAGTTGTGCTATACGAATATGACATACTCGAACACCAAAATTCTTGGAGAATAGCTGATGAGAACCCGTTTGCAAACATACTCTACGTTACCTTTGTTCGGATACGAATATGACATACTCGAGCACCAAAATTCTTGATCCCAACATGTAACATACATATACATTCGTACTCATCAAATTGCAGGCATGTGATAATTGTAGCACTTTGTAAGAACAAATAAGAAATGATCGAAATAAGAAAAACAACATTACTGTGTAGTGATTGATGTGTTTATGAGATTGAGCCATGATATTAGGTACCAGTTTGCTGATTCAGATTCCTAACCAAGTAATGAACATGGAAGTACGTACCTTAGTTGTGGATGGGGGTGGCGTTTGGACTTCCCGGCGTCGACCATGATTTAGCGTTGAGAGGTTGTGTCATCTCTCCTGGAGGGATTGCTTTCGAGCGAGGAGGAAAGGATGGGGTCTATCTAGCTTCGGGTGTGGTTGGCTGGTTCGCTCGTCTTCTCTCGGCGGGTGTGGCTGATGGGTGGATGTCAGATGATGGAGGGTGGCTGCCGCAGAAGATGGTCGTAGGTTGGAAGAGGAAGGAAGTGGAAACAGATTGGTCTTGGATCTGGGCCTTTGGGCTTAGGTCTGGGCTTAACCCTTCTTCTGTTGTTCTATGTGTAGAAGACTCTTCTATGGGTACCCTTTACGTAGGACAGTTTTAGAGTTATCATTTTCAATAATAAGCTAGTCTGTTAGCATTAATTTTTGCTTCTGCATTTGTTTCGTTTCAGATTTTGTTTGGTTTTTTAATTTCGAACTTTGATAGGTGATTATATTTGATTACTTTAAGGTAGTCTTATGGCTTGATTATTATGTGACTCCGCCGGGTTAAGTCATGTGTATGTAATTTTCCTTCTTTACTAAATAAAAGGTCATATGTCCTTCCTCTCAAAAAAAAAATTATGAAGATCGTTACATTCTCGGCTGTTGCCTCACAATAGACAAACAGACATTTAGAAAGCTAGGCTTAACAATTGGGCTCAATTTGCCTCCACCTTTTTCTTAAAAGTGAAAAAAAATTAAAAGTGAAATTCTCACTAGAGCAATTAATTGTTTTATCGAGAATTACAGTCGTTACGCAATCAAAAATTGCTCGAAAAAAAATTACAATTTGTCATAAGATTATAAATTGCTCTGATGAGAATTACACTAGTTGCTAGATTATGCAAATGCGATTACAACGGACTCACTATTCCCTCCTTTTAACTATTTACCCCCATTGTTTTCTGTTTTACTATTGGTAATTTTTTTTTGACTATAGTTTCCTTCCCTCTCTAAATACTTTTGAGCAACCAAGACGCAGAGTGAGCAGAGACTAAAACCACCTTGCTAATAGTAATCGTGTACTTCACTCCCTCACTCCTAAACCTCTCCACAATGGCCGATACTATACGGGCTGAGGGGCACCTGAAATCGTCGGCCGAGCGGTGGCAGAGAAACGACGCCGTCCCGATTGGAAAGCGTGGTTTCGTTTGCATACCACCTGCTCGACGAAATGCCTAAGTCAACTAAACCCGGTGGCATTAACCCAAACTATATATATAACAGACTAACAACTTGCTTGCGTCACAAACTAACTTCTCACTCACACTAGAGAAACTTAGAGCTCCAAGAAATCAAGAACAGAGTTGTAGTCTTTCCCAGAGCTCCAAGATTCAAGTGTTTCTCAGAGCTCCATTGATCAAGAACAGAGTCTCTCTTTCATCTGTATTCTTTCATCTGTATCTTCAATTCTCTGTAAGTCTCTCTCTCTCTCATTCTTCATCTTGGATAATTTCGTAGAAAATATGGGTTATTGTTTACAGTTCAAAGTTTGTAGATACTTTCATCTTGAGTCCTCTGTTCTTGTTGTTGATGAATATGAAAATGGGTTTCAGAGAAAATGTGGGTTGTTTATTAGAATCAAGGTTTGAGTGTGAAGTTTTCTTCATCTTTGATCCTCTGTTATTGTTGTATATGAATTGTAAAAGTGGATCTCCGAGAAAATGTGGGTTCTTTATTAGAAACAGGGTTTGAGTGTGATCAGAGTCCTCTGTATTTGACAGAGTTGGGTTTTCATAATGAGCTCTAACGATGAAATGGGTTTTTCTAAAGATGAAATTTTTTATTATACAGAGTAGTCTTGATTGTATAGGAGTCTTGATTATAGTAGTCTTGATCACAACTATATGAATGAAGCATGAATCTTCATGAAGATTAAACCGTTTCTGTTACTTGGGGATTTCTGTTTTGTCTTTCTTTCAATTGTTTAAGTGATGATATTATTGCATTTGATGGTTGGCTCCTCTATCAGGTTCAGTTATTGTGTGTATAATGGAAGGCAACAACAATGAAGATCAAGGGTAAGTTCTAATTACAATGAATCTGCAGTTATTAAAGACTACAGAGTTGTTAGTTTTGGTTAAGTGGTGATTAGTGATTTGCATTATGCGTAGTTATCTGAAGATGTGTTATCAGCTCTAGCTTCATATTCATGCATTCCCTTGTTTCCCAATTCTTGTAACTGATTATTGATATCGAGCTTGCAAACATTGATTGCTTTCTTTATTGGTTTTTCCTGCAACGCTGTCTGTATTGATTCTTTGAATGAATTTTCACTTAGATTTAGTATCCTAATTGGGGATTTGACATGATCAATACTGGAACCAGAACTTTAGGATAGTATATGTGCAAAACCAATTTAAGATACTAGGCATGCATACTGGTTTTACCAATTTAGTTTTGTCTATTCTTCCCAGTGCATGACATATTTCAAAGCTTACTGAATCCTGGAAAGAAAAAGAAAAATGCTTGAAATTTGACTTAGTCTTTCTGGACAGTGTTTTCTTTGGCTGAATGCCCTGCAGCTTGAAAGATATATCCAATTTGAGATTGAGGGGTTTTGATATGCTGTTTTCAGTTGCTGTCTTCATTTCCTAGTGGTTCTGCGGAAGAATGAACTAGCTATTTCTCATTTCTCACACTCACTTATAGTACCTAGATGGCTAGATTCAAATGCTTTATAACTTGAACTTACTAGATTCACACATCATTATTGAATACAGTGAAGCAGCTGTAAATCAAGTGCTTGATGATGCTGTTATCTTCCAAGATCTTGAGAACAATCCGCTGCTGCCCCTGCCCAATCCTGTTCCCCAAATTGTGCATATCTTCCCGGAAATTAACCAGAACAATGAATTGGTGGCACCTGAGATTCTTGCTTCTGAGACCATTTTAGAAAGGTGTGGCCAGTGGTCTTTACTTCCAATTATATTGATCTGTTCTATCATAATTGTTTGCACCACATGCTAGTAAGTAGTAATATTGATCATATATAATTAATGCCAGCTATAGTGAGGTGATTTCATTAGGATTTTGTATTGTACAGTTCTTCACCGTTGCACGAGGCGGATCTTCCCCTGCCTTCGGAACCCAACTACATGCAACTTACAGTCCAGCCGTCTGCAGCTCATCACTCCTATCCTGGTCAGGCGGTTATGCTGCCCTTCGGATTGTATCCTAGTCAGGCAGTTATGCTGCCCTTCGGATTGTATCCTCCTCAACAATTGGTGCTCCAAGTCCCACCTCCTCCACCACTTGTCATGCTGGTTCCATTGATCAACTACTTCCCCCCGCAGCCTGTAGCTATTTACATTTTCTATCCTGGTCAGGCAATGATGCCGCACTTTCGGGCGCAGTTTGAACCGCCGCCACCTGGCACGGAACCAGTGAGGGCCCAGCTCTACCCTTCTATCTTCCTCAACAGCAGTTCGTGTACCACCCAGCTCTACCACCCTTCTATCCTCCTCAACAGCAGTTCATGTACGACCCAGCTCTACCACCCTTCTATCCTCCTCAACAGCAGTTCGTGTACCAAGTCCCACCTTCTCCACCATTTGTCATGCTGCCTCCTCCTCTGGAGAATGAAGATGAAGCGCAGCCTCCGCCACCGCCTCAGCCACAGTGAGTTCCATGGCTTGCTGCAGGTCAGAGTGAGAGTTAAACCATTAATAGGCTCGCTCATCATGCAAGGGAGAATCGTAGCATCATTCATATTGTTGTTCAGTATATTGCTCTGTTTTAGGCTTTCAGCATTGAAGACTTTAATTGTCTGCTTGAAAGCTAGGTTAAGGGATTCTTGAAATTACAGATTAGCTTGTGTCTTTGAAGTTGTTGATATGATCCTATATGAAAGGGATAAAGTTTCCATATTTTGTGTATGATTAGGGATTTGTAGGAGCCCTCTTTCATTTTGTTGGTCTACTATGAAAACAAGCAGCAAATTTTATTTCATGTGGCTCAGTTTCATATATAAGATAGAACTCTAAAGCTCAGATGTTGGATTCCTTTGGAGGGGGTGTTGGCGAATTTCCATTGCAAATGCATCAGGTTTCTACCACCAGCGACTTGGTCTGGTGGTACAGCACCAGAAACTTCTTTCAAGTCCTCTTCCCCAAGTTTCACCTTTATGGAGCCAATGTTTGCACGCCTCTATCTAGGTTCTTTATCTTTGTTGTGCCTGTAGTGGAACCAGAATGTCAGTATGAAACTGATCGAACTACAAATTTATGTGTGTTTTATCAATGAAGTAATCAAGTAATGCGTGTGCAAATGAATCATAGAAACCAAGTTAATGAGGACTTGAGGAGCATCATTAAGTACTGTCTCTCATTATAGCTAACCTACTTCATTTGTATGAGGTCCATATACAGAATTTCATTATCTTAATTCTTACATACCTTGCCAACAAGAATTTCATTGGCATGATGAGTTCCGTATTAGATCATATATGTCAAAGAAAGTGATTCCTTTACTGAAGGCGTGCTTTATAATGGAGATTCCATCCTCTTCACCAGCACCAGGATATTTCACGACTTACAATCCCATTCATCCAAGCCCCAATCTTGAAACCTGATGAAGTTAATGCCATTATCGGATATTAGAAATAAACCAAACAATGAAACAAAACTACTGAAAGGAAGTTATTCAGGAATTAAGGAAAATGCAGGAGGAATATTATATCTGACCTCAAATCCTTGAGTTCCTAGTTTAACCTTTGGGACAAATACGTATTCAGCCATTTGTTCGATTACTTGCTGCAAATGATTACTATTGAGCTGTGAATGGGACTGTGAAGAGTGAAGTTCAAGATTTACAAAACTGTTTAATCAGCTGTTTTTGAAATTGTAGTTGGCCATATGATTTTGTGGTTATATATGTACTCATACACTGGCAAGTGACATCATTGATTTGTTGTCCTAGGCTCATTGCAGTAGAGATGGAGTCTCAAATTAACAAGCCAAATATCGATTAATGATCAACAAGGAACTAAGAATACATAGATGGTTTATATCCGTAAGGAACTAAGAATACATAGAAGGGTTTAATGTATGTTGAATAAGTACAGAAATGGAACTTCCATATTTTTTGCAAAGAGTCGTTAAGTAGTCCAGGAACTGGTGTTGGCAACCGCACCCCTGGGATCAACAGTGGAAAAGCGTCTACACGGTTCTGCAATGGAATTTCTGATATCCGGATGGCAGGCCGGCCTGACTTTCGAATATTGTACTCGCAGATGAAACATTTTTTAGCATTATTGCGAGGATAATAACACAGTGCATACAATTTATCTTCATCATTTGGGTGGAAAGCCAGAGGCTTCCAATACAAACTCGCTAACATTCCGTCCAGGACAATCTTCTCTTTCAAACACCATTTCACCCTTTTCCTTCCAACTCCATCCATCTCATGATCATCTTCTTTCAAGTCCCACACATAAAGAATAGGAGATGGAGGTTCATTATAAAACTGGCATAGACTCAGACGCCCCCGGAAAACAGTGAGGCACTGCTCGCATGAGGAAGAAGCAGACAAGCCTGCATCTACATCAGGCTTGGATATAAAACTGTAATGGAAGTTATGGTTTGCCGGAACAGTAGCAGCACTAGGTATGCAACTGTTGTCAAACTCGTAAGGGTCTAAACCAATAACAAGGCCACTTGAGACTAACCAGTACAACGTTCCGTTGCAAGCAAGGCCTACATTGTTGACACTGCTTCTAATATCATCATATGTAAGCCCTTGCGGGAATGGAACTACTGCTTGTGTCCATTCACAGGTTTCGGAAGAGAAGATATCCACCTTGAATAATGCAGATTCTTCCTCACATTCGAGAATCCGCACAACCTTGCACCTATGGTAGGAATCGCATGTGAGCCCCACGAGTACATGGGATTGGTGGCATTGAGGGGCGGGAGGAAGAGGAAAACAATGGTTGGTGTATGGATTGCTGATGTAATAGCACCTGATCTGAAACATCAGAGTCGCGCGCCATAAAACTAGGTCATTGCATGTCCCAGCCACAACCTTGTATATGTGATTGAATTTGAGTACATTCGACACCCTTGTGTGATCCAGTGGAATTGTGAAGGACTGTATTTCAAGTGCACCGGTACGGACAAACATGAGCGTAGTTTCAAAAGGGGGATTGTGTTTCTGGAGACTTAAAAAGTGGGCATGGAAACAAGGTTTGGAGATCAGAGTCAACCAAGATTTGGAGACACACTTGCATTGAACAATAGTGTTGCGAGGAAGTCGACAAAGGATATCTACCAATAAACACTCCGGGAGTTCATCGATCAGGTCTTGTGGTGCTGCAACAGACTCGGAGCTTAGAGCTTTGCTTCGTTTGCTAGTAGTAACATCTCCCATTGGGGCATGAATCGAAAAATGTTATTGGGATCTTGTAGCAAAACTACAGAAGTAGAGAGACAGCATATACATACACACACATATGGAGAAGAAGATGGAATTGGATTGAATTAGGAGACTAGTTCGCACATAACTCTAGGTGTATATGTCATGGATGAATAAGATCATCAATATACCATATTAATTCGGAAAAGGTGTCCCAGCTTATATAGGATCCCTTCTTATTACGGAAATTATTTCACTAGCTAGCTAGTACACTTTTTATAGGAGTAGCAGCACCAACTATGAGAAATCCACCAATCCACATATGCTGTGTGAATAAAAGTCGTGTACCATGGATAAGGGGGCATCGCCCTTCTTATTCAACAAAAATAAGTTAGCAAATTTACATTTCAGTCTATCGATCAAAGATGTAACAAACGAGCCACATGACTGAACCTGTCAAGAAGTAAACCACATGAGCCTGTTCATTTCCATTCCTTAGTAGTAGAGAGTAGAGACTGATGCAAAAAGAAAAAAGGGATGCTTGTGAAGAAGATAACCAAGCATCTTTATATTTCATCTGACAATTAATTGGAAGTTATGAGACCGACACTTGCACTGAATAGTAGTCTTGAGAGGAAGTCAACAAAGGATTTCAAGTTTTCAACGAATAAAGAGTCGGTGAGTTAATCGATTAGGTCTTGTTTGACCAAAAAAAAAGAAGGATTAGGTCTTGTAGTGCTGCAACAGACTCGGAGCCTACAGCTTTGCTTCGTTTGCTAGTAGTAACATCTCTCATTGAAAAATGTTCTCGGCTTTAGGGTTAAGGGTTACATAAAAAAAACTACAGAAGAAGAGGAGAGGGCAACTTACACACACACGGAGATGATTGCACCGGATTGAAATAGGCTAAAACTCATACGATTGAGTATTTGAGTTTCTGAAATAGTGTAAAAAGAAGTGTTTCGAATCATTATTATTTAACTCGGACCTTATATGAATCAACAATTGAGATTGACTCATATAATAAAATATTTAAATAAAAATAAAATTAGTAAATATACGGGTACGGTACAACATACCGTATATTCTGAAAAATATACGTACCATTGTTGTACCAACATACGACAATCGCTACAGTATTACCGTCCCAGGCTTTTGTTACCAAACTGGTACATTTACCAACTAGTTTGGTTCGGCGGTTGGTTGGTTTGGTTTGGTTTGGCTGGTTTCCGCCTTCCGGTTGGTTGGTTTGGTTTGGGACAAAATTGACAGCTCTCTTCGTCCACCATCACTCTTGACTTCTCACCAAAGCCCATGAATCGGGCCCTCTCTCTCTCACAAAGGAAACGTGTTTACAATACGATAGTTGTTCTTTACTAGCCTCAAGGGGATTATTCCAATTGTGTCAATTCATCCACAATGTAATGATGATTGAGTATTGAACATTGCCTATCAAAGAGTCGTATAGATCAAACTTTTCTTAAAGATAAAAGGTTATATTCGATGGCTGAAAATTGGTATTTTCTTTGTTATCCAATGATGTTTGCAACTTTTGCATTGTCAATTTGTCATCCTCCACTACGCCTTCACATCGCTTTGACGCTCAGTCATCTTGGAAGCAAGCTAACCTTATCAACGAAACCATACCGACCTAATTATCAAGTATCAACCAAACCATATATCGACAAAGTCATCCAACATACTCCATCATCTTGCGACCCATTTTCACTGTAGTGTCATAGCACATCCAAACGACATGTGTGTCTGTGACATCCCAACCAAGTCAGCACCTGTGATCTAAGCCCTCCCCGAGAAAATGTGAAACCATATCTTCCCGCACCCAAGGAAATAGTGCATGTATCTCACACCAGAAACCAAGGAATCAGTTCAAAGCTAAATATCTTCAACACCCTTTTTGCTTCTTCAACCATTTCAGCTCAACTTGAGCTCAATTGCTTGCTCATTCATGGTTGAGGTTGTAATGAAATCCTCAGTTTCCATACCTTTGTACAGAAACTATATCATCTTGTTGAATCTCTCTTTTCTCTTAGTGGCTTCTACGCTCTTGGTTATATACAATCCCCACTCTTCACAAATTCTAGTTCAAACCATTCATAGCAACAATGAGCTGCAAAGCTGCAATGGGTTTCTTGGCATAGGTGATTATGAAGACAAGTGTATGTACCTCAAATCCAAAAACCCATGTGTCTCCAAAGGCTATATTGATTATCTTTACATCTTCTATTGTAGTTTCGGTACTTGCCCTCTTGTTGGTTATGGCTTTTTGTTGTGTTGGCTTCTGGTTTTGTTCTATCTATTGGGTAATACAGCTTCAGAGTTCTTCTGTACTTCACTTGAGAGTCTATCAAGTCTCTTAAAACTGTCCCCTACGATTGCTGGGGTCACTCTTCTCTCCCTTGGTAATGGAGCCCCTGATGTCTTCTCCAGCTTTGTTTCATTTATGGGTAAAGATGGGTCGACCAACATTGATGTTGGTCTCAACACAATTCTGGGAGGTGCCTCTTTTGTGTCATGTGTTGTGGTTGGGATCATCAGCGTTTCAATTCGCAAGAGGCGTGTTCGAGTTGAGAAATCTGACTTGGTGAGAGACACCTGCTTCTACCTTTTGGTTGTGTTATGCTTGATTCTGATCTTGATTCAGAAAGAAATAGATGTGTGGGCTTCCATGGCTTTCTCTGCACTTTATATTGTTTATGTGATTGTGGTTTATGTATCACATAGGAATTCTAGTAAACCAAGCGAATCATACACTACTAGTTTAACCAACCATAGTCATGACTTGAATGTACCAATCCTGAGTAGCATGGAGAGGGGTGAAAGTGAAGAGCTTGGTGCTTTAACTTCTGCAGTAGAAGTAAAGAAAGGGTGCTGTCAACTCCCCAAACCATCCGATTCGTGTCGAATGTTGATCTTCATACTTGAGTTGCCTCTGTATGTTCCCAGGAGATTGACAATTCCGGTTGTTTCTGAAGGGAGATGGTCTAAGCCGTATGCGGTTGCCTCAGTGACACTAGCACCAGTGCTATTGTCATCCCTTTGGAACCATCAGTATGCAAACGCTAGCTTCCAGAAGAGCCTCTTGATCTATGTGATTGGATTGACTATTGGACTAATTTTCGGGTTTGTTGCATTTATGTCAACAGAGAGGTCAAACCCACCAAAGAAATGCTTACTTCCTTGGCTTGCTGCTGGCTTCTTGATGAGTGTTACTTGGAGTTACATCACAGCTCAGGAACTGGTGGCCTTGTTACTCTCAATAGGGTACATATTAGGTATTAGTCCTTCGATATTAGGACTGACAGTCCTTGCTTGGGGTAATTCACTTGGGGATTTAATAACCAATTTGACCATGGCTTTACATGGAGGACCAGAAGGAGCACAGATTGCCTTCTCTGCTTGTTATGCTGGTCCTATCTTCAACACTCTGTTTGGATTGGGGATATCATTTGTTGGCGCTTCTTGGTCCAAATACCCTTCTGCTGTTGTCATTCATGGAGATCCATACCTCTTGGAGACACTGGCTTTGTTAGCAGGAGGCTTGCTTTGGGCACTTGTGGTGTTGCCAAGGAGAGATATGACCCTTGACGGGGTTTTGGGGGTTGGTCTTTTAGTTATATACATCATTTCTATATCTTTGCGGTTATTTCAAACAGAGTTATAACATAACTGCATTCTAGTAAGGCGAGTAGTGTATACAATTAAGCTTTTGTTGTAATTTGGTGATTACAGCTTTATGTAACAGAAACTGGAGACGCTGTGTTTAGTCATGAATGTTTATGGATGATAACTGAGCTCTTAAACTCGTATAGTCATTTTTTTATGGAATGTGTGTTGATACTTCATTATTTCAATAATCTGTGGTACTGAAGGAGGCTGTTAACATTTTGATACAGTTTGATATAAACTGGTACATACCTGCTTTGTTATCAGATCATCAACTCCATCGATATGGTAGGTTTGCTTGGACAAATGTTTTTACCCAATTTAGTTTCACAAGTTTCTGACAAAATAAATAAAAACCAATTAAATGGACAATATACTTGAATGTAATTGGTAGAAGAAATAAAAAAATCTAACGTAAACCATCTAACCGGTCCTGAGTCCTGACCACTATAATCAAAGAATTTGCAACTGTTTATTTAGACAAATGCCTATGCATATACCACGTACCTAACCGACTCTCACCGCTAGTCTGCTACAACCAAAGAATTTGCTATTTACTCCTGTAAGCCATCAAGTCCCCTTCTCTCGTGAGATTTATACAACAAGCAATCAACTTGTACACTTGTGCATCAGCTCTTAGTATTCACCCTTGTTTTGATGGGTTTGAGCTTGATACCCAGACCCTCGGGAGAAAAAAGTTCTGGTGCTATGGACAAACAGCTTGAGGGGCTTGTAGGGTTCGAGTTATTACTTGATGAGGAAGCAAAATGTGGTTGCCTATAGTAGCCAAATCCCATGAGGAAGAACTCGATTGGAACAAGCATGGCATTTGGGAGCTCTTCTGTTACCAACGAGCCACATGACTGAACCTGTCAAGAAGTACACCACATAAGCCTGTTAATTTTCATTCCTTGGTAGTAGAGCAAAAGGAAAAAAAGGATGCAAATGTAATGTATTAACTGAAGAAAAACTCCCATCTTTGAATACTCCAATGGGTGCGAATTCAAAAAAAAAAAAAAAAAATAACCCTATCTCAACAAGAGCACAAGTTTTACTGTTCATTCTCACATTCATATACAAAGATTCAGCATGGAATGGACTATTTTCACCCACAAAAATAAGAGTCTTGCACTGCAAACTCTTCAAGCTGTCTGTAAGGTCATGCCTCCTGCAAATAAAATCTCATATGAATTCTCGGGGAAATGTATACTACAACACACGATATTTCTTCAGTTGTTGTGAAGGCCATAGGCCATACACAAAACTTTGTACATTGTACTTCATCCCTTTCTTTGTTCCAATCCACTCGACCAGAACATGACATGATTATATATTCAAGGACGAGTTATGAAATATAACCTAGAGAACAGAGTTAGGTGAAGCTGGTATATATGCATACTCTAGTACGAATCAGCCGGTCATGTGTACAAGATATTAAATATGTTAACGAAAGACTTAGGGAAGAACACTTTCCATGGACAGGCAACCAAATAAGAAGACAAATTGTATGCATGTGTACTTTAGTGAAGTAAAATAACTCACTCATTTATTGCTTGAAGAAATCGCATCACGTTCAAACTTTTTCTTTCATCCAATAACTGTATTTACAAATCATCAAAAGAACCTTAGCATTTCACTCGTTCAGATTCATTGACATCCTGACCACAGAAACTATTGGAAATTCAAACTAAATGTCCTCACCCTTCGGCAAGCTTGTATTACATCTGATTCTGCACCTTGTATACCACACCTAAGCTCCTGCGATAGGAAGAGCATGAGAAAATAACAGACAAAGAAATAATGGACAAAAATAGGACCTGATGAAAAGTAAAAACTGAAAAAATGAAGAAAAGAAAGAAAAAAAAAGGCAGACTGTGCTACCTTACTGAAGTATCGCTGGAGAAGGCATTCCTTTAATACACCGCACATACCATAAAAATATAACAAGTTCAGCAATACCTGTAAATCCAGCGGTCAAGAATCTTAGGCAATCATGTCAAAATGCGATTAATTTTATTCCTGTTTTGTTATCCTCTGCTTCCTTTAATACACCGCACATACCATAAAAGTATAACAAGTTCAGCAATACCTGTAAATCCAGCGGTCAAGAATCTTAGGCAATCATGTCAAAATGCGATTAATTTTATTCCTGTTTTGTTATCCTCCGCTCCTGGCCAGTACCTTTCCTTTAGGGACCTACTATCTTCAGTATCAGGTCAACCCATTTTGAGTTGTGCAATTTTAGACTGAAATACTTAAAAATAGTTGATAAAACAGACTCAATATACTGTAACTGTATGCAGAAGATCAACTCTATGAAAACAAAAATGATTGGTTAAGCCACCCGGCCACCCCTGCCTAGGATCATACTTCCAAGAGGGGTACATGTGGAAGGTTAGACGTTACACAACTCAACTGGGTTCTAAACTATGGAGTCCAATATAACACAAACATTTAGCTATCCCAATTTGCCATCCTCAGTACAATTTAATGCATAATTAAGTTGCTAAAATGTTGTATGGCTCTTCTTGCCAGAATCCATGTACGATGGGATGCTTGTGAAGAAGATACCCACAGTGAGTGCACATAATTCTTTTTATATTTATGGATTGAAACTGAAAGCAGTGCCTCATATTAATTACCCGCCTTCACTAGCAACATCAATTTGACAGCATTAGTTATTACCTTGTTGTAGAGCCATTCAGTCCACGAAGGTGCTTTGCAGATAGGGGACACAAGTATTAACCCAAGCACCCATTCTTTATACTTCATCTGACAATTGGAAGTTATGAGACAGTTTTGAAAGAAGATCACCGATATATGCCAAACAATAGCTAAATTGATATTACGTAACTTACTGCAAACAGTGTGAGAATATAAGCACCAGCTGTCACACCCAAGCACAGGACCTCTTTCAACCTGATTTTAAGAAGATATAGAACTTCAATGAGAGTGACAGCATGAAAACTGAGTTTTTAAAGTTCTCACTTCTTGTATGAATTAAATGAGAGTGACTGATCAAGTCCACATAAACTGTGATACAAAGTGCATGCCCTCACATTTATATCGACTTCATCAAATTATCATGAATCAAAATCATATTAGCTACATTATTGTTTTGCAACCCGCCTTGGTTTCCACTTATCATGAAAAGTTAGATTTAGATTCCAGGAACGCATCAAGTTATCTGAATTTGAAGATGTATACCCATTAATAAGTTACCAGTAGAACAAGTTTAAAATCATGACCATGCAGATGTGGTTACATTTAAACATTACATGCATATTCTGTGGCAGATGATTATATTGAACTACCTCTTACAATCCTTTGGGGCATCAAAGCATTTGTTAGAACTTTTCATTGAACTGACACCTTCTCACAAGTCTCACAAATCACTACACAAAAGCATCAATCCAATTGAAATAGATAATTCATGTCTTTAGGAAAGCTATGTCAAATTCTTGTATAAGCAATCATACATTCATACTCGTGTGAATACCGAAAGTCCAATTACTTAAATAGTTGAAATACCCTAAACAAGCAAACAGATTACAACAACTTACCCAAAGAAATCAAGCACTTCAACAAGCTGGTCTGCAAGGTCATCCACACTAAGAAGAGGAACATCTGAAGATATCACATCGGCTCCCAACTGCAAACACTTAAACAAATGGGGGTAGAAGACTATATTAAAACCCTTACAACATTGTACAACTTCGATAGAATTGTATATATGATATGATACTTTAATGGCCTAAGGCTAACCATATGAGATACAAATAACTTACCTCATGTCCAGGTGCATCGATATGGTATATGCAAAAGTTATGAAGCAGCAAAGAAGCTGCATCTGAGCAAAAGAAGAGACCTTGGAAGCAAGATGTGTCTTCAGTAGAAGAAAATGAAACATAAATCAGAAACCACATTAACAATTTGGAGTCTTGGACCAGATGATAGCATTCTTCCACTTTCAGATAAAATACAAGGTCAATATGGTTGCTAGCATAATCTTTTTCAAGAATATTCCAGATCACACATTCATTTTAAGTTAACCTGAAGTTCAGCAACAAAACACTAAAAACCCCATAAAAGCATAACCTTCTTAACATTGAAAATGCATTGACAAAACAGCAAGATCAAATTCATTTCAAGTTAACCTGAACTGTATCAAGAAAGCATAACACTCAACACTGAAAAAATTCAACCTTTCCACCACAATTGGATATAAAACTAATATCAAAACCCATCACCAACTACACCCAAGCTTCAATTGCAAACAAGTCAAACAGTCCACTTCAGCTATGCTCAATTTCAACTTTTAATCAAACAAACACTATATATCTCTATAACCACCCTCAACAACTAAAGAACTAGAATAAGAACGAGAAGCATACAATTAAGGAGCAACATCTGGGTAAGTTATCAAAGCAGGCTTTCCTTGATCCCCACACACAAACACAGACACTGAACCTTTGCTTGTTTTCATCACACATTCCTGCACACACCCCGATAAAAAAAATGTTACCCATTAACCAAAACCGCAGTAAAAACAAAACCCCATCAAAGAAAGCACAAGAACAGAGCAAGCAACTCATGTATGTAAAGCACTAAGTCTCAAAGATTGAAGCTTTATGAATTTCTTGGTTTTGCATATTTGAAACTTTAATCCCCTTTGCTTACTTACCTTCCCTCCTAAAGGTACCACATCAATGTCAATAGAAACTGAGTCACTCGACTCGCCCATGACTTCAAAGCTTGCTTCCTTCTTCTTCTTCTTGTTCTTCTTCTTCTTCTTCTTCTTCTTCTTCTTCTTCTCTGTGATTCTGTTTCTGAAACACCCTACCAAGTATAGTAAAAGTGTTTGTCTTGGAACCGAAATGACGGATTTCGCCCTACTGATTGGTTTGTCTTGGTGTGGGTTTTGGGCTGCCAGTGACCGTTGGAGAGGGGATAAAATGGGTATTTCTAGGAATTTTTGCGTTGCGGTGGGAAAATCTTCAGACGACGTCGTAAAGTATGGATGCGCCGTGTGGGAGATGATGAGGTTATTTAAAGGGCGTGGGTGTTTATGTAATTTCGGTCGAAGCATATTACAGCTGTCTGACAGACGCCGCAGAAAATGAATGAAGTATGTGACCTAAATTGTCATGGCACGCCAGCTCATCACTAGCCACAGAAAATGAATGTGACAATTTTTATTTTCAAACTAGGTAGATGCCCGCGCTTTGCTGCGGGTTTCTGTTTTTGTTAGCTTTATATGCTTCAGTTGGTGAAATTATCAAAAATCAAAAGAGGGATCACGACTGTATGAATTTGGGTTTCATTTAGATTTGCGATTGCATTGAGACTTGAGATTAAACTAATAACTCATAACAAAGAAGGATAAAAGGACAATAGAGAGAAATAATTTTTGAAACTCAAACTCAGAACAGCTACAAAAGAGAGAAGACAGAGACCCATGCTTTTGTGGTAAAATGAAGACGGGAAGATGTCGAAAGCAGATCCAAAAGATCATCAATTTCTAATAGAAACACTGAATATATCGAGTCAATCAGTCTGCTAAGTGTAAACACATCTTATTGCATAAGCTTAAAGTACTTCAATACAAAGATCCTGAAGTCTAATTGAAATTTTTTAGACAGTCATAATGCATATTTGTGTAACTATCAAGTTAGTTTTCCTTTTAACTAATCAAATAGTCTTTAACATATACTTCCAGGTGGATGAAAGACAGTTAATGTTGTAGTAAAACTTGACTGGAACAACATTCTTTCCAAAAGGTAAAGCAATTCACAACTTTAAGTAATTTTTCTTACTCAGCTATACGTAGTCATAGAAGAATCAAGAATAGATGAAAAACACAACTCAGCTGGTAAACTTAAAGTGTATACTGATAATAATAATCTTGTCAAGAAGTTACAAATCTCAACTGGCCAATCTCCATAAAATGTATAAAGCTGGTAAACTTATAATAATGCACTTCATCTTCTTACAGCAGCAGCTGCAAAGAATCACCAGCATTTCAAATTAAGTTAAGAGTATAAATCTGAACTGGTTGTACTCCATGAAAAATCAAATCAAAGGAGATAAGTTTCAAAAAGAAAAGGACAGAGCCATTTGTTTATTGTGCTCAACAGAATTCAAATTGAGCAATATACACATCTCTAATATAAATTTTACCAACCCTAATCCTTTTTAATTAACAGCAGCTATGAAACCAAAGCCAAAAAAAAAATGCAATTCAAATTTCAAAAACGTACACATACCGCCCTAAATCAAGGGTGACTTGCTATCTGTGTCTGCAACTGTTACGTACACCCTAGGGTAAAAGTCAGTAGACAATCTAACTTATGAATGAATGAAACGTTTTTCATTCAATGTATAAAAATTCAATGTATAAATTAGCTGCAAACCTCTTTTATAAGTTGTTGCTGGTATTTTCTAAAATTGAGAAGTTATGAAAAGGTAAGCATCTGAAATTTATAAATTCAATACACGTATACAAAACCAATTACCCAAATTTCTCACAACTGTCAACGCAGATTTCCAGCCTGCAATGTTCTGAACCAAAATATTGATGGACAGAAGCTAATCATGTACCTGAAAAGATCCAAATAAATTTTGACTGGTTAAGATCAAAGAAAATCCAAGATAGTATGAATTATACTCTAATAAGTGCGTGATGTTATAACCACACATCATTCTTGTTATATCATCTTTCTTTTTCTTTTCTTTTGGTCTGAACTACATAAAGGCTATCCTCATTGATCAAAATAGAATAAAATAGTTAAACTTGAGTTAATCCAACTTGAGTGAACTAAGCACTCTTTAGTCCTTACCTTTCAGCTCATGCTACTCAAGCCAACAACTCCTAGCTGACTCAAAACAACGGCAGCCATTACCAAGCCCAAACCTACAAAACACAGATAGCTAAAGGAAAAGAGAAGAAAAAAAAATGAAATCAGAAAAGCATGCAAATTAACATAACTGCTTTTGTCTGGTTGAGTTTATAGTTGCAATGGTTAGTTGGAATACATAGAAAGAAACCAACTTTGACCCCAATGTGACTCATCTCCCAAACTGGCAACCAAATCTTTCAAATTTGTCTAAATGCCAGAATGTTAAGAAAACATATGGCCAAATTCCAACTGAACGATAATACTTGATCATGTGACTTCTTCAAACTATTAGTCCAAATGGTCATCTCATCAATTTGTTAGCAAAACCAATAGTCAACTTGCTAGCAAGACCAATACTCAATTTTTGACGCCTCACACTTTGTCATGAAAAAAATTGGGGAAAAAGAAAAAGGATGTTTCACATATCCAAATACATGTATGGAAATTAACTTTCCAAAGCTAGACTGCAGAGATGACCAGAATACATGTACCTAAATTTTTATACATAAGTTTTATTATACCTTGGTAAGATTATGTTCAATACTGGCAATGAGATTTGATGTGCTTTGGTCATCATCCAATTTTTCTTCTTTCTGCGACCTCTCTCTAGACCCTTCCACATATTAAAATAAATCATAAGCATGCATACAATTATTAGATTGAGAAATTGAACTGAAAAAAAAAATAGGAATAGCCAGAATGCCAGATCACCATATGAAAATTCAGCAAGAAAAAAAGATAACCATATGGAATTAGTTATTGATGTGGAAAATAGTAAGTGCACTCTTCCTCCATATATACATCAATAAATCACAACTGAAATCAGTTCTCTTTTAATAAAACAAAAATTACAAAAGTATTGCAAGCTTATTATTAACATACCAATCACTATTAGTGCGTGTATTGAATTATAGTTAACATGACAAAGACTTATAGCTTGCAAGCTAGAGAAAAAGGTCAGACCAAGATCGGCATAAACATTATCGGTGAAGAAAAATAACCGGCTATGGAATGGTTGCGCTCTAACCAAATAGCAGTATCGAACTGCAACACAACCACAACAAACAAAAATAAGACAAATCATAAGTCTTCATAGCCAATGAAGATGAAAGAGAACCTGAATTTCAGTTGAGCATTGCTGAGTACTTAAATTTAAAAAAAAAATTGAGTACTTAAGAGCGATTTGTAAATCGAACTGAAAAAAAAAAAGGAATAGTCAGACCTTCAAAGTGGACATCGTCGAAAGCCAACCGAAATTAAACCTTGCGATTGAAAACCAAGTTTTCCGTATCCACCCCCTCTTTCCGATTCACGCTTACTTTCTTCTCTGATTGCCTCTCTCTCTCTCTCTCTCTCTCTCTCTCTCTCTCTCTCTCTCTCTTTGTGTCTACCTACCTACCTACCTACATATCTACAATATAGAGTAGAGTCCCAGATTAATCTGAAAGGACTTATACAGCACAACGAACCAAACCCAAATCAAATCAAATCAAAACCAAACCCACAAAAGCACAAACGCACATAATAGAAAAAGAGGAGACATACCAAATGTTCCGGATTGGAACAATTATAATCCAAAAACGATAGATCGATGACCAAAACAAAATCGATAGCCTTCCGCCTTCCTTCTGCTGCTCTCTTTTCTCTCACACTTTCTGTCGCACTCTTCGGATTGGACCTTATTTTCTCTCTCTGTCGCACTCTTCTCTTTCTTTCACTCTCTTTCTTCTGCTCACTTCTTTTCTCTCTCACTCACTTTATCTCTAGGGCCTTCTTCTCTTATCTAGGTCCTTCTTTTGTCTTCTGGTCTGGGTTTATGGACCGAGAGAAGTTGAACGCGGCCAACAGGGGCAAAAACGAAATTAACCATACCCAACCCAAGGGCAAAACACGGAAACACATTGTTCCTAAAATGTTCCGTAAACAGTGCGACAACCAATAGATATATATTAAATGAATTTAGCCATGTACTTGATACAGGTAGATTTTTAGGTAGGGCTGATACGTTGTAAGCTCGGCCAATCGTGTTTTTTTATTGTTAATTATATTTTTAAACAATTCAAGATCTATTACAATAAAATATCATACCTTGAAGCTTTATTTTGTTTAGTTTTTCTTGTCTTAGCTTTCATAGTTCAGGGTTTCCAGATCCTTATTAGCATGACTGCATGTTTATAAACTCTAAATCCTAAACTCAAAATTTTATTGTGACATGACTTTTGTCGATTTAGGGTTTGAAAGGTAGAGTAAACAAGTAAAAAGGCGAAGTAAAACCACGATGGAAGCGAAAAACAACATTCAGAAACACTTTATGTCAACTTAGACGCTCCACAAAAAACGGGGCGAGAATACCAAAACCTAGGGTTTTGACGTTAGGCGGCGGAGAACTCTGACTGTGGGTTCTATGACGACATCTAAACTCGGCGAGGCGCTCAGACTGGTACGTGGACTGGGTGAGGCAGTCTTGGTTCGAGCGAATAAAGGCAAAAGACTTTGGTTCGCGTCGGCGTCTGAGACGGTGGTGTTAGACTGCAGGTTTTGGGAGCACCGTCCTTGGAGGAGGTGGTGTATAGGCAGTGGGGGCTTGGAGAATCTAATTGGCAGAGGTGAAGCTATTTCGATATATTCTTCTGATTGGGGTTGATTGGGAGTGTGGGTAGCAGCGGCACTTGGAGCAACGACGGTTGGCGGTGAGGATCATGGGTTTCAAGGCGGCCAAGCCACCAGATTGAATCGAGGGTAGGAGGCTCCTCCGACAACCTAGTCTCTGGCCTGATCTAGATGGGAGAGATGAATAACTAGTTTGGGCCTGGGTCATAATTTTTTGGGCTGCATGTCGCAGCCTGGTGGGCTAAGTCTTTAGGCCTCCACTTCTTCTCTTCTCTCTTCATCTGGGTTTGGGCTTGAGCCTAGTTTGGTATATGGGCCGATAGATCCCTGAAGAACCATATTGAAGAGTTTACCCCTTTTTAAAGGAAAGGTACACCGAAATAGTCTTAAGCTTTAATTCTTTGAGTTTGGTACTTTGGTTTGGCTACGTAAGTTATTGGTTTCTAGGCTAAAATAAGTCTAATTTTAGACATTAGCTTTTTTGGTAGAGTTTGTAGTATTTTTTTGTTTTGTTTTTTAGACATGTTTCTAGCATGAATATGTGCATCACATTATAATATGGAGTTTGGTTTTTAGACTTTCTGCTATCTTGATTTAGTACAGTCGTATAATTGAAATCAACGGAGTTCGACTCTTTTGTCCTCTCAAAATAAAAAACAAACAAACAACCAAACCGCGATGAAAGCACTTGTAATTACAGGAATGCCACCAGGTATACCTGATCTGACGGGAGTGATTAGCGGAGATGTATTATCACTAATACTATACTTTACTGTTTTACCATGTTAAGCAATAGAGAATGCACACGTGTAGCCGGGAAAGAGGGAGCTACCGTCACGCGAGCTTGTCGGTCATGTAGGCGACGCGCCGTCTACTATGGGAAGCACATGGAGCTTTCATCTCCATTTGGACCCATTTCAGTAAGTTTTTTTTTGAGCAAATTTGGTAGCAACAGTCCAGGAGATGTAGCTTTCATCTCCAGCGAAGGAATGCTCTGGCATTCGTTTCAGACTGATTAAGAATTTCAGTCCCAAAATCCAAAACAATGTTTGATATATAGATTCCTTTTAGGATCCTTTATCCTCCAGCCTAATACATCCAGTCTTAGTGATTTGTCTTGAAACCTCACCGAAGTTCGATGATCGGAATTGTTCATTCGTGAATCAGAAGTTTTGTCACCCATGTAGTTGTTATCGGTTAAATGTGGTTAAGATGTCGAGAAAAGATACGTAACGACCGTGTAATGCATTTTAAGATAAAACTGAGAAGAGAGCATGTTTCTTGACAAGTTAAAACTAGAAAAGGTTGCTAGTAATCCTATAGGCGACTGCATATTGGATTGTTTGTGCAATTCTTAATGCTCTAATGGAGATGTACCTTCTTTAGAAACATTTCAAAGTGCTTTTACAATAAGTAGTAGTGCTTAATTGGTAAAGTGTTGGTTAGCTACCTTACCTCTCCTGGGAATCCTTATAGGCACATAACCTACACGGCTACACCAGTTTCTTTTAATTGGTCACAACCAGTCAACCAGAATGTGGAGTACATAATAAACTTGAAGACCTATACATAACTTTTAGTACATTTGGGTTAGGTGTGTACCACAAGTATTCAAGCTGTAAAGGATTGTGTCACCTAATGCAGTTTAAAGCTCATAACAGAACAGCAGGGAGAGCCTTTGAATGCTTGTAAAAGATTCATGAGAACAAAATGCTTAAATGCTTCAACTATGTAAACAACCGTGATTGAGACAACACTTGGTATCTATCACATCACATTCATATATACCTTATGTCAGTTCTGAACACTGAAATTTATCACAAGCTATGCCTAAACTCAATCATATCTACTGACATAAATGTATACAGATGCAGGTATAGAGTTCAACAACCAAAGAGTAATTCATAACATATATCACAAACTCAAATTCAAACAAATACCCTGAATACTGTGAGTCCCTTTTTGGGACATTCGGTAACTTATCTGATGCAATGAGCATGAATTACTAGTTTCTATCAGACTTCATTCATCGATCAAACAGTTGCAACTACAGAAAACTTGTAACAACAGTTGAAGTATCTCATCTAATACCCGCTAGTTCTAACATACCTAGTAGCTAGTACTATCAAAGCAAGCTCTAGTTTTATACGATAGTTTTCAAAAGGTTAAAGAGAGGGAAGATCGGTACACCCCTTGCCTTATTTCACTTAAAACTTTCAACCCAGGCATAAAGGTTCAGGGGACTATATCCGAATTCTACCCTTTGGCACTTCTCTTCAATCATGTACAGCTTTCCACCTTATAGCAAAAGCAGTAATTTTGAACATCAAAAGGGAATACTTTTCCAGACCAAAGACTGGTTACTTTTCTATGTTCTTCTATAGTAAATGTGAGATCTCAACTCTTTGAAGCACTCCCAGACAGTAAAGTTCTGTCAGCACAAGCTACACAAAAGCATTAATCTTGACATTGACAGTGTAAAACAGTATCCATAGACCTCTATGGACTACTTACCAGTACTATGCTAAAAAAAATTTAAAACAATTAGGTAACCTATATATAGAAACTTTATTCAAGCGCCCTAGTAGTTCATGCTTTATTATAGCCAAAATAACATTCAATCATAAAAAGATATAACAACCTCAGAAATCACTGAAAAGACAATGCTGAATGGCATGTGAAACTTGATCAAAGTGAAAAATTCGCAGAGCAATGATATTGATATAGAATTCTGAGAAGTAAAAAAATAATAATAATAAGAATAAAATTAACACTGTATGGAGGATATACAACCAGTAAAAACAAAACTGTTTCTGATCTATTTGATTGCTCAAGCTACTCATGAGGAGAAACAGAAGAAAAAAGGGTAAGAAAGAACAAATCTAACCATTTCTTTTGTGGTAATGCAATCACATAATTACTGATAAATTCATCACTCACTAGAGGTTGTGTGTCTTCTGTTAGTAATCAATGGAGAAACTCCAACTTCCTCTATTCATTCTTCCAAGCATACAGCATGAGCGAGTACCCTAGCCCGTGTGACTTGCTGTCTGAAAACCTCTGTGAAAATGACCACTGCAGGGCACTTGGATCAGATTGTGGTTGGCCAGACCACAACTTCTCGGCTGAGAGGCATGTCTTGAACATAAACACAGCACTTCCAGGTGATGAACCAAAGAGCCAATTGTGCACATCCCAGAATACTTCAACTGCAAGCCCATCAACCAAGATGGTGTGATTTCCCCGAAACTTCCACCGAAGTCTCTTCACCTGCATCACCGTCTTACTGTCCACACGGACAATGAGACACGGATCATTGACCCCAACAGTGTCGCATTCAATTACAAGATCATGAACTTGACCATCATTACAAAACCGAGCCTTGGTGGTGAACACCTTCTTCCCAAAAATGTGCTCTCTCCTGGCAATGCAACCAGCATTAGAAGACGCAGGGCTGGCACTAGTCTTTTTGAAAGCTTCCTTTTTCATATCTCCAAGAAGGAGAATCATCTGCCGGTTCACCATAATTCCCACATAATATCCATCAACAGGTTCAGGCCCGGATCCGAATTTTGCAGAAGAAAAGTCCCAATATATATCAATTTTACTAGAATAAGCTTCTAAACTCTTGGACCCTCTTCTTTTGGAGAACAACCAAGGTTTAATATCCACCTTACAAAGACACTGATTCGACGAATCATCTATTCCAATACTAAGGCCTTGACCCATCAAATTCCTACTCCATGTGACAGTAATCAAGCAAGACCGATTACGCAACCGGCATTGATAGATACAAGTAACCAAATTCTGGGCAGTCCTACTAGTATTATGATTATTCGACGAAGAAGAAGAATCAGCAACTTGAACCCCATTTTCACCAAAACAAGATGGGAAATCCCTCATTTTCAATGCAAATACTCTCTCGCAGGATTTTCAAAAGTGATTGAGCCCCTAATTCAACCAAAGCAAACACAACACAAAAGCACTCAGAATTGAGCTAAAGACTTAAACTTGAACACATCAAAACAAAGAAGCAGTCTATCCAGCTAAACTCTTACCTCAATTAACTGATCAGAAGGAAAGACAAACCCAAGCAGTCTATCTCAGAATTGCTTCAGAATTTGACTCCTCCAGCTTTGACTTGATCTGGTAAGCAAACTAGCTCTTGATTCATCACTGCACAAAACCCATCAATCTAAGCTGAAGCGCATAGCAAGAGAGACACCACATATGGAAATAAAAATCAAAACTTTGGGAGAGAAATGCAGGTTGTAAAACACACCACACAAGAGAAACAGACAAAAAAAAAGCAGTACTGGTTTCACAATCAAAACCAGACCCAGATAATTAATAACAAAAATCCAATCTTTTCCAGCACAAGAGAATAAGAATCACAGAAACCATACCCAACAGAATATGAAGAAAACAGAGCAGGAAAAAGCAAAAGATGCGCACCTCAAGATTGTGACAGCCTAATGAAGCAAAAGAAAAGAGCAACTGGGTAATTGCTGTAAAGGCTTAATCTTTGAAAAAGCTTCTCACTTTCTCTCTCTACCCTGTCTCTCTTTCTCTCTCTAGACTTTGCTTTAGCTAACATGCCCACATGAGATGCAGAGAAGCCAAAAGAACCAAAACTACAACAACAAACTGAACCCAACTGAGAAGCTGCTGTTTTTTCTCAGTCTCACATCTTAAACTGAAGAGAGAAGTGGTAGTCCGAAGTGTTGGATTGGATTGAAACCTCTCTCAGTTTCATGGGAAATTTAAGAAGGGTGCGTGTGAATAATAGAAACGGAAAAAAGAGAATGAGGAAATGGAAAAGGATTTGCTATCTCTTGCTCTATTTGTTGGGTTGGCTTGAATTTAAGTAAGGGAATGAGGGAATGAATATGAGAGAGAGCGAGAGAGAGAGAGAGAGAGTTAAATAACAGTTTTGGGGAAGTGGGACCAACACCGGCCATCCATCGTAGAAGTGCAGGCACGATGTGTATAATATTTTGCTCTGTGATTTCTTTTACGTTTTTGGGGGTGTGGTGATTTTGGTGACGTGATAAAACCTGGGCAAAGTGGCCATACATGGACGCTTTGACAGAGCAGTTTGCAGAAGACTGAGAAGAGGAACGGGCTTTGACCGAGACAGGATTCGAGTAAAGTCATTATCACCTGATTCCTACTCCACATTACCCATTTTCGTAATTTCACATGTCCTCTCCCTCTCTCTAACCAGAATGATTGTGTATGATGTTGCACTAAACACAACTCGGGGCGGCGGCGCGTGTGAACACTCTCCGACCAATATGTCCCACTTTTGGCGTGGCATTTGGTGTGTTTTTTTTTAAAGCTTTTTATTAATAACTCACACACCCTACATATGTCGTGAGGTTTGAATTTATGACTTTAAAGTTGTCAGTTAAACACCTTAACCAACCAAGTCACGGCCATACATTTGGTGTGTTTTCATTTTTGAGAGAATTTGCTTGCATTGGTATAGTCACTATCATGGTAACATGTTTCATCTTGTAAGTTAGGTAGTAGATAACATCATATTAAGGAGACCGCATGGCTAACATCATAGTATTGTCAAAATCGACTCTACATATTTGTTTATCTTAAACAACACGTAACTTGTTACGAATCAGTCATATATGTACTAAAACATAAAGACTGTTCATGTTAGGACTTAGCTTACAATTGTATCAACTATCAATATCAAGCCATACATACATGTTCTATCCATAACATTATTTTAACATGTAGGCGGATTGCAACCATTGATGTTGAAAATGAAACATAAACATAAAATCAGGGAACTAAAAACAAAATTGGAAATTGTAATGGCCAGATGATTTTTTGTTGGGACAATGACCATTTGCACAAAAATCATTAAATCATGGTCCAGTCCAATGAAAATTTGTTTCATAAGCCCATTCCAATGAAATTAGTTAAAAAGACACTCATACCCTTAATTCTATATCTCTGTTTCTATCTCTCTCCTCTCTCGATCTCTGAAAGCTCTCTCTCTCTCTCTCTCTCTCTCTCTCTCTCTCTCTCTCTCTCTCTCTCTCTCTCTACACCGTCACTCGCCGGCAAGCCACGAGGAGGAGCTCCGATCTCCAACTCCAAGCATCTTCATGCCGTCTCGGTCCAACGCGCCTTTACCGGCTAGCCGATTTGCCTGAGGCTCGAGGAGAAGATCCGATCTCCAAGCAACCGAGCTCCGATCTCCGATCTGCAAAACCAAAGGTGTTGGCGCGCAATCGCCGATCTGTTGCTGGTTTGTTTCCACAAAGCGATGCGAGCTGAGCTTGTCGATCTCCGTCTTGTCACTACGACCGCCTTGGACGGTGGACTCAGAGGCTGTGGCTTTGTTCTCAAGGTTCTGCGACGGAGCTAAATCCAGATCATGTCTTTGCATCCCTTTGACGACAAGCTGGTTCATACATGTTTGAACTCAATTGTGACCTCACAAGTGATTATCCAGTGAAGCACCATGAACAAAATGGAAAGTTGTGTGTGAAGCTTTTATACAATTGAATTGTATTGAATTGGGTAAGTTGTTCGCGAAGTTTTATACGATGAGTGGAAATGATTATCATTTGCTAATAATGATTGAATGTCTCAGTAGGATAGATAGTGGAATACGTGATTGAATTGGGTAAGTTGTAGTGCTCTGCTTCCATTCCATATTTCTTATATAGCCTTTACCATTTGTAGGATTAATAATTTATAAAGTGTTACTGGAAGTCAATAATCTTTTAAAGCTTCTTCTTATTATTCTTCTTCTTCTTTTTCTTTTATCTTCTTCGTTTTATAGTGTTTTGACTGATTATTGTGAGTAGTAACACGATTATTGGGGGTCAGTAACTTAATTACTGAGATCAATAATTGATTACTGAGAGTCGGTAACTGATTATTAGGGATTACTGGGGGTCAGTAACTGGTTACTGGGTGTCAATAACTGGTTAGTAACCGATTACTGGGGGTCAGTAATTGGTTACTGGGTGTCAAGAACTGGTCAGTATCTGGTTACTGGGGGTCAGTAACTGGTTACTAGGTGTCAATAACTGGTCAGTATCCGATTACTAGGGGTCAGTAATTGGTTACTGAGTGTGAGTAACTGGTCAGTATCTGGTTACTGGGGGTCAGTAATTGGTTACTGGGTGTCAGTAACTGGTCATTATCTGGTTACTGGGGGTCAGTAACTGGTTACTAAGTGTAAATAACTAGTCAGTAACCGATTACTGGGGATCAGTAATTGGTTACTGGATGTCAGTAACTGGTCAGTATCTAGTTACTGAGTGTCAGTAACTGAAAACAACATGATTACTGGGTGTCAGTAATTGAAAACAAAATGATTATTGGGTGATTACTGGGTGTCAGTAACTGAAAATAAAGTGATTATTAGGTGTCAGTAACTGAAAACTAAAAGTTATTGGGGTCAGTAACTCGATTATTAAGGTCAGTAACTGGTTACTGGGTGTTAGTAACTGGTCAGTAACTGGTTACTGGGTGTCAGTAACTGGTTACTGGGTTTCAGTAACTGGTTACTGGGTGTCAGTAACTGATTACTGGGGGTTAATAACTGGTTATTAGGGGTCGTTAACTGGTCAGTAACTGGTTATTGGGGGTCAGTAACTAGTTACAGGGGAAATTCCGGTGACCGGAGTCCGACGGTCGGGAAAATTCCGGTGACCGGAGTCCGGCGGTCGGGAAAATTCCGGTGACCGGATTCCGGCGGCCGGTGACCGGAGTCCGGCGGCCGGTGACCGGAATCGGAGTCCGGTGAGATTCCGACCAAGTATTCTCTTTTTCATTTTCTCTCTCTATGCATGTTTAAAGGATGAGGGTAAAATAGTCTTAAAATAATATGGTTTATTAAGACTTTAGTAAAGATTTGTGCATTTGGGCATAAAAAATGTTACCTTATATTGGAATGGGCTAATGAAAAAGATTGTCATTGAAATGAGGAATGAGGGGTTTAAATTAGTACTAAATGGGCATTTTCTCATTTTTGTTTTGTTATGCTTAATTTTGCAACATGAGTTCCTTAGTTGAGACAACATGGATTATGGATAGGATTACTTTTAAAAAAAAATCATGTTAACCATAACATTTGCCATTAGTCCAATTTTTAGATGATAATCAATTGTTCTTGTGGTCAAATTATTATCAAAGGTCTAAATAGTAAATTGATATGAACTCAGAGTCCAGCTGAGTGGTCTGACCCCTGACGCACTGAAACCAATACAAACAAAACATGTTTCAGGGAGAATAAAAAATGGAGGTGCTTAGATAGATGCTCGGCGGCGCGTGGGGATGGAAACATATAATAGGAAGCGCGTGCTGTCATAATGAGTACAGCTAGAATAATAAGAGTGAGATTATGTAAATCCTTGCTTTGTGGTATGAGACGTGGTATTCACGTGTATTTGGTCCTAGACTCCATAATATGGTTTGTTGTTAGCATGGCGTTATGGCCCAATATATGTCATTATTATTACAATAAACTGTAGAAGAGCCTATTTTATGTTCAAAAATCAAAACTATATGGAGTATTGATAGATCATAGATTCATCAGAGTCTGATGAACGCATTTTACTTATTAAAAAGAGACTTATATCATTAAGTTAAACGATATCGGGTAATTGTATGTTGTTTTATTAATAACTAGACATAAGCAATCTTGTATCTGAGGATAGAATTGCCGGGAAGATTTTTAGGTCTCTTCTCATGATGTATAATCTAAGAAGATTGCTATTGAAAAATCCAAGGCAATCATATTTTGTTATTATGAGTCAAATTGATGACATCCACTTACAAATAAAAGACTTAAGCTACGGGATCAAATGATATTGATTTCACTTAAGTTACGAGATCAAATGGTATTGAGAAATCGTATGTGGTTTTGATACAATTATCATCCTTAGATGGGTTTACTCTTTGTTTCTATATTCTAATTGCTATGACTCTTCTCTCCTTTGTGTTGTTGGCTAATTAACTAAAGGATTCTTATGAGCTGGTCCTCATGCAACTTGTTTGCATGGATTCACTGAGTTTAAGGTTCAAGGTGATTGATTGTATCAACAACAAAGTTGGCACTCGTTTGCGCACTCTTACCGTTGTTTAAGATATAAAACTTCTTGTTGTCCGTTTTTAAACTATGAAATTTTGACATATTTGGCGCGAGACAATTTTCTTGTGAATGCACTTGCTAAAGTTGGTGGTTTGCCATTTTAAAACGGTTGGTGGTTGGACTCGAAACTTACCTTTATCTATTTCGTCGGCTTTTAATTTTGACTCTATAACTTAGATATATGTGTTTCGTGATTTTACTTTGTAATCGTTATATTTTTTTATTCCACATCGAAAACAAACTAAAGACTTCTTGTCCTCGTAGGCTTTCTCATTTAGTAGTTGTCACTATGATGAGCCATAGAAATAGGGAAAGTGCGTGAGTAGGGACTAGGGATTGAGTGGGTGCATGAAGTTATTATATGCTTCAAAAAGACAGATAAGAGGGGAACACATAAAAAAGCTTTGGGAAAAAGCACTTCAAATATATCCAAAAAATATTTGATGGTACATCAAGCAAGTGCTTTGGTCTCCCAAGTTGTGAAGCACAAGCCTAGATTGTTTTTTAGGTTTTTGCCCTTTTCGCTATTACGATGTATATGTAGCTTTTTGTTTGTAGATCAAGTGATCAACAACTAACTCATGTAAATTGAGATCCCAATGCACTAGCAGTCAAATTTTCCGGTAAGCAAATATATTCGTACATATATTTATCCACTTCCGACATCTAGATAGTCATTCGTGTAATTAGATTGAGTTGCTCAAATATATTTTCTTTTAGACTATTTGTATTTTGATTTTAAGCTTGTTCATATTATTGATTGATGACCAAATTGAAGTTTATACCTTTTTACACAATCCAGTGTGCTAGACACTTCATAATTTGAGCAATTTTAGATGCAGGAAATAATAGTTTTACCGCGTGCAATGAACTATAATTAGAGTTCATACCAAAAAGACCTAGTGTCACTAGTGTGGGTCTGTCTCTGTGAACTTTCAGGTTGATACAAATATTTCTTGCAAATCTATCATATCGGTTTCATAAAAAAAAAAAAAAACTATCATTTCGGTGATCCTTTATGCACCTTTTCCTGTAACACAGTAAATTCATGTAGGGAATGCTTACATTTTCATGGAGTATGTAGCACAAAAGAGAAGGAAGAAGCTAGAATGCAAAGACAAACCCAAGTCATACATATCAGCAAATTATATAGATATAACAATTAACAAGTATTATCATATATATAATTGGTTTCACTGTTTGCCTATACTAGTTTGTGAATGCAAACCAAATTCTTTCAGATCAAACAAATGGTAGGTTTTGACTTGTGTACTCTTCGTTACAAGACAAATGGATGAAATGGTCAATATATCATTTCGTCCTTTGCTTTCCCTCCTTTGTTAAGTGGCAAATGGTAGTTTTTGGCAGTCGATAAAACAAAATAAGGGTGCGGTTCAGAGTGGCAAGATTCTCACCATCACTTCAAGCCCTTGAGCAACTCTTCAGCCTCTGAAACCTCACCAGTATTAGCCAAGGCCCATAAAAGCAGTACATGCAGGGCATCTGATACTCAAATTACATTATATAAAACTATACAATTTGCTAGATGGACCATTCAGTTTAACCACTATACATAAATTAGCAGTAACATGCAACTATAAGCATCTTCCCTTGCAATACTTTGCTTCGTTTTTATGTCTTGGGGTTCAGGCTTCTTTCAATGTATCTATTTATGTGATTAATGAAGACGAACGGTATCTGAGACTAGCATCTATGGCACTGGGGCAGAATCAAACATGAGCAAGTGAAAATAAACATTGAAGATTCCAAGCGAATCGAAGAGGAGGAGAGCTGGAGACTGGAGAGAACAACCTGCGTTTCGCGAAGAAGATGAACCTGATGAGTTTCTATCTGAGCTTATTCTCAAATTTTGTCAGTTGCACACCCTGAACTTTCTATTTTCTAATGCTGAATGATGGAGCACCCCGAAATCAGGTATTTACTTGACCACATAAGAATTGGTATAGTTAGACCAGTAAAGCTACAAGAAAACCAGTTGCCATGGTTAGTTCTTGAATGTTTATTCAATATTTCATAAAGGAAAATACTCCTAAAGTTTTTGGAGAGCATGATTCCTGGCCAAGCTTACTAGTCCCTATATACATCTTTACAAAAGCAGAACCTTGGAACATATATAACAATCGGTATAGTTGGACTTGGTCAATCGGAAATGCATGGCATGGTAATATCACATCGTTCTCCAGTTCCCTCTGTGAAAGAAATGCTTCAATTTGGAGTCAAGATTAAGCTTTGAGACGACTATTTGGAGATGCTCAACATAAGGACGTTCCTCGATGGAGTTTCCAGAAACACGTATTCAGACTAATCAGTCAGGCAATTGCTTCTATATATTCAGGCAATTGCTTCTTGATGGTGATCAACAAGGGTACTTGGATATTGTTGTGGCAAAGTAGTATTGTAGATATGAACCGACCACTTTTTGCAGATTGGTAACTTCTGAGGCCACTACTCATCTGTAACTTTCAACCAATCGACCACCTCATTGTAGTCGCTATCCAAAATGATTTTAATCTCTCCACCAACTGTTAAAATCCTCCTCTTTCTGTCTACCTAACTGGTTTTTGTGAAAAACAATGACAAGTTTGAGGCCTAAAAGGGGCTGATGTTGCCTGCCAACTTTCACTGCGTCTTGCTCTAGAGCTTCCTGATCATTGGCATGTATTACAGATCTACAGCAAGGAATTACAAGGGAAGGATTTAAGGAGACACTCACATTTCAAATCCAACGAAGCTTCAATCTTCTTACATTTCCTTTGCAAGATAGAAACCCCATTTCTTGTTCAACACCTAGTTTCAATCACATTGATAATTTGCAAGAATAAGGTGTACGCTTGACTAACAAAAAGTGAAAATATGGTGATAAAAACGGTGATGACTCAAGATCTTTAAGTTTGGAGTAAATACTTGTGACACCTTATAGTTTACACCTAAAATCAGTTTTGTCCCTCACTTTTTTTTTAAACTGGTATACCCCTATACTATGAATTCTCGACTGATTTGCCCTTGTCGTCAATTGAACCCGTTATGTAGCTGACGTGGCTAACGTGTTGACATATGTACGAGACCAAGGTATTGAGATGACAATTTTACCCACAGAGCAATTCCAAACCCATTTTGAATCATCGACTTCTAAATCAGTCCACCAAAACAAAACCCCAGATCGAAACTTAGCCACTAAACCAGTTTCCTAACCTTAGTTCTGCAAGTCGAAGAGATCAGATCTAATTCTCCCATCTAAACACTTATTCTCCCATCCAATTCTCCCATCCTCTAAATCGAAGCTTCCGAGAAGTGGCTGTGATGGCCGCGAATGAAGTCGAGTTGTGGGTTCCTCAAAATCGACTTAACAACACAGATGTAACCCCAGACTATAGTGAGTATTGTGTTGGCTTTGAATAGCATTTGTTTCTCTTGTTTTCGATCGTTCTACATGATATAGTTCTAGGGTTTCAAAAATTGGGGATTTTGGGGTTTCTAGTTCAAACAAAATTGGGGTTTTGTGCTTTATGGGTTTCACAGTTGTTGTGTAGGCATATTTGTGAGTTTTCTATCCAAATCAGAGATTTTGTATGAGTTAAATATGATTTGTGAATTGTGTTGGTAGGAGTTAAATATGGTTTGTGAATTGTGTTTGTAGGAGTTAAATATGGCTTGTTTTGTCAACATTGAAACTAATATGTCTTTTAATATCGTATTATGGTGCTACTGTATGCTAGTTTGTGTGTTTGTATTGTATTGAAGGACCAAAGGTGGCTGGTTACCCAGATTATTTGTGTGTTTGTGTGTTTGTTTGTATGTTAGTTTGTGTTATGTCTTCGTTTTGTTTTTTGCAGCTCGTTACCCAGATTATTTCACCGCCAGATTATGTCTTCAGTCAAGTGTGAAAATTGTGGCCAAATAGGTCACAATAAGGTGACATGTAAGAGTCATCTGCCAAGCAAGAAGACAACCACTACTACCAAGAAGAAGACCACTAATGCAGAAGGTTCTCAACAACAGGTAACAACCTAATTCCCATTTTTTTCAATGTTTGTTGTTGCTTACCAATTGTTGTTGGATATTGATTTGGTGTAGAAGGAAAAAAGAGGGCCATTGAGTCCTAATGAATTAAGGAAGAAGGTAGAAGAAAGACTAGTATATCAAAGGGTAAACTCTCTATCTTTAACCTTGTTTTTATAGACTGATGGTATTTTACTTGTTGAATTCTTATGTAATTATTCAATGTGTGTGTTTAGAACAAAATGGCTGCTTTGAGGGCTGAAAGGCTTGGTGAAAATAGACCAAGGAGAGGAAGGCCACCAACTAGGCAACCAACTGCTTCTGCATCTACTGCAACTAGGCCACCAACTGCCCCTGCTCCTACTACCTCAAGGGCTTCAAGCGACAATGCTGCAACCTCGACAAGGTCTTCTAAAAGGGTTAGGCAGAATTCAAGTAGAGGAAATGACAAATAGTTATTCTAGCGATGAACATAGTGTTAGCTGGAGCCATCTTTTTGTTCAGCCTTCTAATCTTTTGGAAATATTCAGCTCGATAGGATCCTTAGAACTATTTTGTCAGTGATGTTAGGGGCTCCGTGATGTTGCTCGTTTTGTAGTTCAGCTTTGTGCAAACATTATTGAGCTGCTCATTTAGTGATGTTGAATTTCAAATATTGAATATTAAGATGTTGAGATGTTCATCTAGTAATGTTAATTTTTAGATGTTGATTTTGTGCTTGTTCATAGTTTGTTGTTGATTTTGAAATGAGATTACATATGTTGATTTTTGGGTTTTGTAAACAGTATATCCCTTTGTGTTCAAATAAATGACAGTAAAAGCTCTCTAAATAACAGAGCTACACACACATTTTTGACTCATTTGGCGGGAAAATATGATTGATAAAGGGGGGGGGGGAATAGAGTCAGGGGTATATTGGACATATTATGTCAATGTGGCAGGTTTTTAGCTGAGTTGGAATCGTAGGACCGGTCATCTCAGCAACTTAACAGTCTTACATAACGGTTCAATTGACGACAAGGGCAAATCAGTCGAGAATTCATAGTATAAGGGTATACCAGTTTAAAAAAAAAGTGAGGGACAAAACTGATTTTAGGTGTAAACTACAGGGTGTCACAAGCATTTACTCCTTTAAGTTTCACCTTGTTGCGGATAATTAACAATCGTAACTCTAAACTAACAATGGTTAACGCATGTTAAAAAAATCAATTTCGAATTTTCGACCAGATATCATATACGTACGGTGGCTGCTGCTGATCATTGATCAAAGTCCCCTTCAGTCAATCCAAAGAACAGAGCTTGGCTGCTGAGTACTGTTCCATAGTTTGATTCTTGCTAAGAGCATCTCCAACAATACATCCCAAACTCATACCCAAACTCATTTTTTGACTCACCCAAACCCATTACTATTCAAACCCATATTTCATCTCCAACCATTACTAAAAACCCATACCCATACCCAAATTTTAATCATTTTAATATACCCAAACTCATACCCATACCCAAACCCTCCTTTTCATTTTAAATAAACCGTAAGATAATAATTATATAATATATTTTAATATTTCTTCGACATAATATAAAAAATTAATTAAAATATTTAATGTTGCACCGAAAGTCTATTTTAACTTGTCGTTACCACATGTCAAATTTGGATAGGATAGTGAGATTGCGGATTAGATTTGAAATGGTCTTACCTATATTGACAATAATTGACATCAATAATTGACATTTCGGATCTCGATGTTGTTCAACGTTATCTCCACGTGTCGTCGCGTAAAAGGCTAGTGAAATTACATTTCAGATTCTTATCGGCCACGTGTCATATCTGATCTTCATCAATCATTTTATGTTCGTCTATAAATATGAGGCCCTTCTCTCCGTCATACCTCACCAATTCACAAGCATTTCTCTCTCATATCATATTCAAGTTCTTTTACCTTCATTTGGAAATTTTTGTTCATTGTTGCAATGAATAGGTTGAGGAAACTACTAATGAAGGAGGAGGAAGATTCCATCACAAGGAATCGGCAAAGAGCCTTGGTTATGCAGGTAGCTTCTTCGCACATTCATAGAATCCAAGAAGAAGAAGCTGAATGGGGTGGTTCACATGAAGGCCGACGATACACCGCTAGAGAGCGTGAAGCTATGGATCAACGATTGAAAGCTCTTTACTTCACTTCGCCGTGTAGGTTCCAAGGTGATGTGTTTCGAAGAAGGTACCGGATGCGACCTCGTGTAGGTTCCAACGGGCAAATTATTGTTCCAACGGGCAAATTTATTTTATATATTTTTCCCAATTTTTTTTCCTATTTTTCTTGTATTTTTTGGCCTTAAATATGATCATTAATTACAAACCGTTGATGATAATCAGAGAAATATTTAGGACCGTCAGATCAGATTATGATTAAATATATAAGTTGTTTTTATTGCTTGATTTGATATGGACCGTTGATTGGATTTGACCGTTGAAATCTAGACAGTTGGTTGGATGACCGTTGAGAAGCTGCATGTGGGGCGGGCCTGAGCCTCCAGCTTCTTTCCGCGCCGCGTGACGCGAGCGTGATTCCTCCCCCTCATCATCATTTTATCGCGACTTGAGCGTTTGTCATCGTCTCCTGAGCTTGGCGCGTTGGTTCGGTGCAACGCAGGCAGCAGCACGTTGCTGCGCAGACGGCGGGGCCCACAACACAGTTATGGCCCGGGTTCTCCACTTCCTCCCCGAATTGACTCGCTTCTGAAGTCCAAACCCAAATATGGGTTTGGGTTTTTGTTGTTGGAGATGCCAAAAATTAGGTATGAGTTATGGGTATGGGTTTTGAACCCATTGTTGGAGATGCCCTAAGGTGCCAATAAGATTACGCAATGTCCTAATGGCTCATGGTTCGCATTACCATTCGCCACCACATGTGAACTTGGACTTGGATTTTGGTTATGATCACCGGCCGGCCAGAAGCAGTGGAGCACCAACGTCGAAGTTGTAATATTTGCGTTATCATCAGCCACCAAATGTTCATGCACATCGAATTAGATAGAAGACACAATAATCAACGTGTATATAGCTAGTAACTAACCATAGATTGAAAACCAAGAATATTGTTAACTTGTTGGGTTTCTACCTATTCGAGTGGGCTAAAAATTCGAGTTAACTTTATTATCATGAAAGTGACACAATCAATATAAAACTACCGATTAAAAGTTTAGTCAAGTTCTCGTCTACTACAACTAATATCATTTGGTGTAGTAACACAAGTCCTTTCTTGTAAGTAGAGATGTACCTTCGCCTCGTGAAAGATTAGTTGTTCCGGTTGATGAAAAAAAAAGTTCTTAATTATCATTTTCATGAGGTTTTACACTGGGGCAATCCACTCATCTTTTGTGTAGTTTGTGTCTATGACCATGACTATAACACATAATAGAGATCTCCACATAAATATGTATTAATGTATAGATTTTCACCGTTGCATATCTCGATAAACAATGTTGAAATCAGTAACGACTTGGAATTACGCTAATCTAATTATAGGTGAGATGTCTTGTTTGAGTGTTGAGATTGGACTAAGAACAGGATAGATGCATAAACTATGGGGGGTGTATTGTATCTAGATTTATATGGATTTTTAAAAAGTCCACAGACTCTTTAAATAGTCTACAGACTGTTTGAATAGTCTACAGACTCTTTAAATAGTCCACAGACTTCTGTTGATTTTTTAAAATCATCGTCTTTTAACATAGACTTTCTACAGATTTATGAAAATCCACAGACTTTATATAAACGACTTCTACAGATTTCTCAATATTACAAGATAAAAAAAAAACTGGTAAATAATGTTAAAACAAAAGAAGAACGTCCAAATATAATTAACAGAAGTGAAAGATACATGTGTCAAAAATTAGAAAAAGAAAAAAAAAACATTAATTAGCATCTTTAACATGAAAAGCAGACGTCCTAAAATAATGATATGATCATTCTTCTCCTTCATGATCACTTTCTTCATTGTCATTGTTTACATTGTTGGCATTTGCTTGAGCTTCTGCCCACATTTGATTAGCAATACTCATTCTCCATTGATTAGCATTATCTCTTTGCTGCTCTTGGGTTTGAAAATCATCCCATTGAAAATTATCTTCTTCATTCTCTACCGGATCATCTTCTGGTTCAGGAGGAAATTCATCTGAACGGCATTCTTGTCGAAGAAAATTATGCAATCCTGCACATGCCAAAACAAGCTCTGCTTGTGTCTTGTAAGGAAATGGTGGTGCTGATTTGAAAATTGTGAACCGTGACTTAAATATTCCAAATATTCTCTCAATTACGTTTCTCAAGGAAGCATGACGAAGATTAAATAACTCAACTGCGTTGACAGGATGGTTTCCTTCACCACCACAAAAATCTTTGAGATGATATCGAGTACCTCGAAATGGAGCTAAAAATCGACGACGGTTTGGAAATCCGCAATCCCCTAGGTAATATTTACCTGATCATAAAAAACATATGTATTAGTATGTTATATAGTATATGATATAAAATTTAATAAGCTTGCTGCGTTTTTTCATGCACGCAAAACTATACCTGCTGGTACTTTGAGTCCATTTCTTCTAGAAATAGCATCATTTAACACTTTTGAATCATGAGCAGAACCCTCCCATCCACTAAGCACATATATGAATTGTAAATCAAAGTTGCAAGCTGCTAACACATTTTGTGATATCTTCCCATGGCGATTTCTGTATCTGCTTACCTCACGTCCAACAACCGTTGCAGGAATATGTGTGCCATCAATAGCTCCAATGCAATCCTGAGACAATAGAAAAATATTTACATCAGATGTAAAGAAGAAATGAAACAATATTTCAATAGTGTACAATGATGTAAATATTTGCCAATAAAATTTGCATTGCGTACCTTAAAGAAAGGATAAAACCTTGTACTTTCTCTTATGTTTGGTGGTGTGGTATCAGGTGGCGGTGGTTTAGCCATAAACTCTGGAGCTATTGTATTTAAGGCCTTCAAGATTTTGTTGAAACTTCTGCTAACAGTGAAATGAGATCGCTCGAATATCATTCGAGGTTCACTATATCGATTGTTTTGACCGACAACTAGTAAAAAGGTTGCAAGCATTTCTTCAACACAAATGTGTCTTGTATTCTGTAAAGGTGTTTTCTCTTTTATGATGACACACAATTTCCGGAACACGTCAGGATACATTCTGTAAACCTCCCGAAAGATATAAGGGTCTCCGTCCAGTATCTTATTCATGTATATGTACCCATTTGATGTCACTGGTCTCCGAGTCAATGGACGACTAATACTTTCATCTGGTATGCTGAGCACAAGATCATATAACACATAAATCACTGCTTGTATTGCCATTAATAAAATTCTAATGGCCTCGTAAAACTCTTCTTCCTCTTCATCAACTCTATACATATCCATTTCAGACATTGCTAATAGAGAAAACACCTAAACATATTAAAAGAACAAGGTTACTATATATTCATATTCATAATATTATACATTCAAAAGCAAACCATAACTCATAAATTTTGGCCTGCTTTAATAAGTGCCACTAGAAACCCTAGAAGTTTTTGGATCCTCATTCAAATTGAGTACGTTATACACGACCTTATGAACTATTTGTTAGCTTTTAATCACTTGAGATTATAATCAAAGTTTGTAGCTAATCTATAGAGGTGGTTTTGTACGCATCACTAACAGAACAATGCCATCAAAATTTTACAAACTATTCTATATCAAAAGGTATGTTCAACGACAATATAATCAATTTTGACTATGGTGATTAGGGTTGGGAGTAGCAGACACACAGTATTTGGGTTTCTAGGGTTTCATAGATCAACTGAACGCAAAAAAAAAAAAAAACAACGATGCAACTATGAACATGTTGGGTATTAAAAAATTATGATAACACAAAAGATTAGGCAAAGGCAAAAAAAGAATCAAGAAAGCAAGATGATGGGAACCAACCTCTTCGCAGCAGGCAGAGGGATGAACGTTGATAGACTTTTCCCACGCTAAAATCTTTGCTCTGGTGGCTGGCAAACTATTGGACTTTGGTATTTATACTTAACACTACAAAGTCCGCAATTTTCCATGATTTTCTAATTCCATATAAATGAATGATATTTTGAATACCCTAAAACTTCTATTCATTTTTAAAAGTCCTAATTGAATACCTCTAGACTTTGGTGGATTCTATAATGACTTTTTAAAATCCTAATTGAATACACCTAAACTTTTATGGATTATTATAAGTCTATATTGAATACACCCGAACTTTCAGATTTTATGGACTTCTTTAAAATTGCCACTAATTCCAGATACAATACACCCCCTATAGTAAACTGATAATTGACTTTTGAGTTGAGGCTTCATCAGTGACTGATTTAACAGTGTTTTGGTGGCGCATTATCGTTGCCGGCCTAAATGCCTAATCACATTAATTATAGAACAAATGAAGCAGAAGCAGCACCATCCACTTCCCCAATGTCTCCCAAACTTTATCCTTCTTTCCCAAATTTCCTCCAACAGATTCCAAACTTACCTACATTTTACACTAAACAATGGTGTGGGTCCCTAAATTATATATAAGCAGACCTATATATAAATCTTGTTGGGTTCCTCACATTGTTTCAGTTACGTGACAAATTCTCACCCTCAGCATCTCCTTAGCTTCTGATACCACTTCTCGTAGTTAATAAGACACTTTTGAATCCACCCTCTCTTTCTCTCTCCACAGACTAAGTTGTGCTCAGAGAGAAAGAGAAGAGAAGAGAAGAGAAGAGAAGAGAAGATAGCTCAGTTTTGAAATTCAGAACTTTCTGCTATGGCTTCTTGGGTGCTCTTACCGGTTGCCCCATTAACCAGTCGATGCCTGGTGGCTCCGGTGAGGTCCCAGAGGTCCTCCTCAATCTGTGTTCGATCCTCTCTTGACACAAATGTGTCTGACATGAGTGTAAATGGTAAAGTTTGCATCTTTGGTTTTTGGTTACAGTAAAGTTTTGATCTTTCTGTACTTCATTGGTAGAGAGATGTCTTGTTATTGATTTTTGGTGCATTTGGAGTTCTGGGTTTCTTTTTTTTGGAGAATTGTGATGAAAATTGTGATGAGGTTGCAGTTTCTTAGTTGAATTTGTGATTAGTTTGACATGGAGTACCCTTTAGGGATTCAATTTCATTACTTTTGAAGTACCAATATAGAGCAGTGTGTGTTGGTTCTGATTTCAAAATATGGTGAACTATTGGAGTGTTGGTTTCTGTTAGAGCATCTTCATGAACAATTAAAACAAACGAGTTACAATTGGGTTAATCAGATCTCTTAGTTTCAGAATACAACTCTGTATTGTATGAAAGACTAAATTTTTTAGGTTGAAATGATCAAAAGGGATCGGAGTATATAGTATGTTCAGCAATAAGTAGATAAGTTTTCTGTTTGAGCTGCTACTTAAGCATACTAAGATGTTTGTTGAATCTGTCAGCTCCAAAAGGTTTGTTTCCACCTGAACCTGAACACTATCGAGGGCCGAAGCTAAAAGTGGCTATTATTGGAGCTGGGCTTGCAGGCATGTCAACAGCTGTTGAGCTTTTGGATCAAGGCCATGAGGTTGGGCCAATTTAATTTATAGTCCTCTGTCTGCTCACTCTTATGTCTGAATTGTGTGTTACTTTGATTTACCTTTATCACTTCAACATATGAATTATATGTTTAAAGGGGAAATCTTGACTGAAGTGTTTCAGTAAGCTCACTTCATCTTATTCTGTAAGTTCAACTTGTATGATAACTGATTGTCTCTTCCACCAATTACATGTATTCTTTCAGGTGGATATCTACGAGTCTAGGCCTTTCATTGGTGGAAAAGTGGGCTCTTTTGTTGATAAACGTGGAAATCACATTGAAATGGGACTCCACGTTTTCTTTGGTTGTTACAGTAATCTTTTCCGATTAATGAAAAAGGTGAACTTATATTGTGTGTTCGCAATCCTATAACTTTTGCATATGCATGATATTCTGGGCATATCCATATATAAATTAATAAATGTGTTATTCTTATGATGTTATCTCTGACAACTTTCTTAAATCTTCAATTAAACAGGTGGGCGCAGAAGAAAATCTACTTGTGAAGGATCATACTCACACTTTTGTTAACAAAGGGGGTCAAATTGGCGGTACGCTTTGACGCTTGATCTTTTTTTTTTATCAAATTTTGTCTTGAGAGTGATCATAAATGTTCTCTTGTTCGAATCCTTCCTGCCTATTTAGTAAGCCACCTTATATTTATGGATTGATCATGGCAAAGGAATCTGATATTTGATTAATTTTCCATCACAGAACTTGATTTTCGGTTTCCAATTGGAGCTCCCATACATGGAATTCTTGCATTTTTATCTACAAATCAGATCAAGGTAAATATTTGCATTGCTACTGACCTGACATTACTGAAGCATCATTTTTGTCATGGCTCATTTTTGTACATGCTTCCCAATTACTTGCTTATATTTAGGAATTAGATAAGCTGAGAGAAACTGAAGTTCTGGTTCCACCTTCAATCAGGAAGACATTGCATGTGTTGCGATTCTTGCTAACATTTAGTATACTCTTGCTATCATTTAGTATACTTATTTGAAATGATTTATATGGTAAAAAGAGCTTGTCCAGGTTTCTGTTGATGCTTTAACTTTATAATACTTTGTAAGTGCAGACTTATGATAAAGCCAGAAATGCATTGGCTCTTGCATTGAGTCCAGTCGTCAAGGCTCTGGTTGATCCAGATGGAGCATTGAGCGATGTACGGGATTTAGATAGTGTAAGAATCAAAGCTCCTTAATCTGTTACAAAATTTGGACCTTGTGAAACTTACTTGCCTGATTTTTCCTTTTTCTTGCTATAAAATTCGTAGTTATTTTTTGCACTATTGTTTTAATTTCAAATTTTACTTGTTTCTTACAGATAAGCTTCTCAGATTGGTTCATGTCCAAAGGTGGCACACGTACAAGTATCCAGAGAATGTGGGATCCTGTCGCGTATGCTCTTGGGTTCATTGACTGTGACAACATCAGTGCTCGTTGTATGCTCACTATATTCACGTTGTTTGCCACTAAGACTGAGGCATCCCTGCTTCGCATGCTCAAGGGTTCTCCAGATGTTTACTTGAGTGGCCCCATCAGAAAGTATATTATTGACAAGGGGGGAAGGTACTTTGGACATAAGAGTTTTACATGGCAATTTTACGATCATGGCTTATTTTGTTCTTATTATTTCTCCTATATCAGTTGGAATCTTCTTTTCTGCTGGACAGGTTTCATCTTCGGTGGGGATGCAGAGAGATATTATATGATAAATCTGCTGATGGAGAAACTTATGTTGCAGGCCTTGCCATGTCTAAGGTAACCTACTTACCACAGTACTACCGATGCAACGTAAATGACATTAATTTAATCCGTTTATTTGAGCTTTGGAGTTTTAGAAGTATATCCACTTTTGCAACAGTCGTAAGCAGTCTTTTTGTTTAGTTTAGAAGATTCTGGTGTAGCCTTCCTTGACTGTAAATACCTAATGTTTTCTTTTGACCTCAGGCTACCAATAAGCAAACTGTGAAAGCAGATGCCTATGTTGCAGGTTTGAGATTCACTCTTCTTTCCATTTTATTTAGAGATTATTTATATTTCAGGTGAATAATTGTGTCTCAAAATATTTTGTTTGTTGATAGCATGCGATGTGCCTGGAATCAAGAGATTGCTTCCGTCCCAATGGAGGGAATGGGAATTTTTCAATAATATTTATGAACTAGTTGGAGTTCCTGTCGTCACTGTGCAACTGAGATACGATGGATGGGTCACAGAGATGCAGGATCTAGAACGGTCAAGGTATTTCTTGCCTATGCACTGAAATATTTGGCATTTTAAAGGGTTGTTATTTGTTACTAACGAGTAACGACCATGCAGAAATCTAATTCTGTTTCACTTCGTCGACACTAATTGAAACAGTTTGCCTTGTGGTTGTTAGGCAATTGAAGCAAGCTTTGGGATTGGATAATCTTCTCTATACTCCCGATGCCGATTTTTCATGCTTTGCCGACCTAGCACTTGCTTCTCCAGAAGATTACTATATTGAAGGACAAGGTTCACTGCTGCAGTAAGAAAACTTGCCCTTTGTTATAGCATTGTTGGAAAGACTCATAAGGGAATAAGATGGAAAGAAACACCCTTTTTATTAGGTATCATATTTGCTCGTTTACAATTTTGAATTTAACGCTGTTGTTACTTCATCTTGCAGATGTGTGTTGACACCAGGTGATCCTTACATGCCTTTACCAAACGAAGAAATTATAGCAAAGGTTACGAAACAGGTATCAACTTATACTCAAGAGTCAAGAATGATGTCTTCTTGCAACTGGAAGCAACTGATAACATTCTAATAGGTTCTGAACGTTGCTTAATATCATGTCTTTTTACCTTTTTATACACATTTCTGTGTAATTCCAGGTGTTGACGTTATTCCCATCATCACAAGGCTTAGAAGTCACATGGTCATCCGTTGTAAAAATTGGGCAATCTCTATATCGTGAGGGGCCTGGTAAAGATCCGTTTAGACCAGATCAGAAGACACCCGTGAAAAATTTCTTCCTTGCAGGATCATACACTAAACAAGTAAGAATGTGCCACTGATATTTCTGTAGAAGAAGAATGAGGAAAGACATCGATTGAAACATTTTCATGGATGTGTGTTACCTTTTGATTGCAGGACTATATAGATAGCATGGAAGGGGCAACCTTGTCTGGCAGACGAGCTTCTGCCTATATATGCAATGCTGGGGAAGATTTGGTGCAATTGCGAAAGAAGCTAGCATCCCAAGAGGGGTATACGAAAGCATCTAATACTACTGATGAGCTGAGTCTTGTCTAATACAACATTCTCATTCATTTTCCAAGCACAAAGCAAACCACACCTCAAAAATATGGAATCAATTGGTGACTCTGACACGGTGTACCTTGTTAGTTGGCAACTTGGCATTGCAAATGCCTTACATTGTATGTATAGAAGTTAAAAGCTCATGTAGAACTGGTGATCATGAAATGTAACGCATAGTTTGTACTCTTAATGATATACAGAGGGCTTCATTTTACAGTTAACACCACCCCAAGCTGTTTTAACACAACAGGAGATTCCTAAAACTTAGGATTGATCACAGCAGAGTCCAGCAATCGGAAATGAACTGAAACTGAACACGATAACAAAAATGCTTCTCCATACATGTGTACTTCTACACTTACTGACTGAAATTGCAGGCCATAATTGAAACAGAATGAAGCATTTAACCCAAGACTGCACATCTGCAACTGATGCAGTGTGAGCAATCAGGATGTTTCCTTATTCTCAATAGCATACATGATTCCATGATCAGATGTAACCAACACAGCTCGTACACCCTAAAACCCTAAACCCTAAACACAACTTTATTCATCAAAATACAAAGTTGCTGTAATCTTAGCAAAGCACAACCAGTATCGAAATTAAGCTAAACAAACTTAATCACATACATAATGCACACACACATAATCACCATTCTCATTCACTCACCTCCATTCTCCAACTCCTGATCAAAATAGCCTTCTGTGCAGCCTCAAGATCCTCATCGAAAAACATATCCCATTTCCCATCCCACTTGATAAAGAACTCGGTGTCTTCATAGTACTTGACTCTATGCATATCCCCAGCTGGAGTAAATAAGTAGTCCCCAACAGCTAGATCAAACCTCTCATTCTTGGTTAAATTCCACACACTCTTCTTCCCTTCAATCACCACCAAATCGTGCCCAAATGTGTGGTGGTGCGCCGGCTCCACGCTGCCGGCCTTAAACCTAACTACAGCTGACGTGGGACTCTCCCTCACTATCTTCATTGACCCACCCGGAATGATATCAATGTCTCTCAAATCCCAATTTTTCACCAGACAACAGATTGAGCAAGAGCTCTCTTGCGGAGCAGAATCCGCCCCGATTTTCGGCATCTCATTGATAGATTTGTCGAGAAACGATGAAACTTCTTCCGGCCAGGGTTTTGACTCCGACGCCGGGCAGGGCGCCTTGAAGGGAGTGTTGAGCCAGGCGTCGAGGATCTCGACGGCGGATTCCGGCGCGGTTGACATGCCGGAGACGGCGAGGACGTTGGAGTTGCTGATGGAGCGGGCGTTGAGGGCGTCGCCGGGGGAGAGACACGTGGCGGCGAATACTCCGGGGAACTTGTTGGCGAACATCGCGACGCCGACGCCGGTGCCGCAGGCGACGAGTCCGCGGGTTTCGGTGTCGGCGGCGGCGGACGAGGAGGAGACGCGGCGGCCGACTTCGGCGGCAATGGAGTAGTAGGCGGAGGTTCCGAGGTCCTCGACGTCGATGTTGAGGGATCGGAGGTGGGAGACCAAGGCGTCTTTGAGTGTGCAGCCGAAGGAGTCGGCGCCGGCGATTATTTTGATCGGCCGTGCGGCGGTGACGGTGGTGGTGGTGGTGGTGGTTTCCGCCATTGTTGCGAGTCCAAAGCTTCAGCCTTTGCGTTTCAGAGAGTGAATCTGGACCTGAGTTTAGTACAAGTTAGAATTCGTTTGTAGCTGACGTTGACAGTGGGACCCATTTGAGAGGAACGAAGGAAACGGTGCCGTTTAATCCAAAACCGGGTTGGCCCGGTCCGGCGCCGTTTATTTATTTGATTTTCTGCCTCGTGTCCTACTATTTTTAAGAGAGACGAAACTGATTAATACCCTTCTAAACAATGAGTTAAGGACAAATTAGTGAAGATCTTGTATCTCATAGCTATCATGATGCAATATAAAAGAAAAGATGAAGATTACTCCAGCAAATTGAATCGTAAGATCTACTAAAATAGAGCCATTTTGATTTAAGGTCTTGCTTTATAGTAAACTTGAAAATCCATTTTCGTTTGACGACATTTTCTCAAATGTGTTCGTTAGTCGGGCAATCGAATTATTCCGGTGATTGGCGTATTTAATAAGGTCTATGGTGTGAACATAAGCTCAATCCATAGTGTGAACCTGAGCAGCTGAGCTCAATCTTAGCTCTTATCGAATCTTGTTCTAATTCAGTGTTTCAACTTTATATTAAATAAGAAAATATGAAAAATTTGTGGTATTGTCTGAAATATAAACTATCAAACATGTCACCCGTTAATTTTTACTAACGAAACGTAAGTTCACAAGTACAATTGTATTCTAATATCGTGAATCAATTTAGATATTCAATCGAATTATTGGTCATTTTAATTTTAACTTCACACTAATTTTTCAAATCTAATTGAACGAGTATGCCGGTTTGTTGTTCAGTTGGGTTATCTGGTTTACCCCTATATTTCAGCCGCGCACACACCTCTTAAAATAACCGACCCGCCACGTCTTCCCCCTAATCCAAACCCGACCCGACAATCCGTCTCTCCAACTGTATAACAGACTCTCGCGGGTAGCAAACCCGCCAAAAACAATGGCGGGAGTTTGCTGCTCTCCGAGAGTACGGATTCCTCTGCTTCCACACCCCACGGTAACATTTCAATTCCACCTCTCAATCTCCATTTTCCATTTCCCGTCTCTCTGATCCATTCCTGACCTTTCATTTTTCAGAGAATCCACAAAATCCAGTGCTGCGCGAAAGCACCGGATAACAAACCCAAGAGAGAAACTCCGCCGATGCTTAAAGTCGCAGTGACCGGAGCCACCGAGCTCCTCAGGCTTCTGTCTTCCTTCAACCCAACAACCAGGTAAGTTTCCCATTTTGTCCTTCCCTTCATTTTGTACAATGTTTAAAACTCAAAAATTTGTGTTTCTTTTTGCAGAATGGAAAAAGAAAGGGACGAGTTTTCGGATATAGGAATAGACGATGTTGTGACGATTCTAGAAGCTGATTACAAGAACGCGTATTTCGTGACAGGTACATTGTTTGTATCTGTGACGCTACTCTTTTATTTGTTGATTTTTGAGATATGGAGTGATGGTTTCCATTGGAACAGGCATTTTCACGTCGGCAATTTATTCTGAAGATTGTGTCTTTGAGGATCCGACTATTAGATTTCAAGGTTGGTTTTATTACTAGACTGTTTTTGTTGTTGTTATACTTGTATGTTGTTGTTTGTAGTTTGCATTGTTTTGTATGACATGGGTTTGACTGTTTAGGTACGGAGTTGTATGCTCGCAACTTGAAATTGCTTGTTCCTTTCTTTGATTCGCCATCGATTGGATTGGTAAAGATCGAGAAGGTAGTCAATTCTTAGTTTGATTTCAGTACTTTAGGTTGAGAGTGACAGATTTATGTTGTAGCAATGAGTGAATTAGAAATTGGTGTTGTAATCTTCCTTGAATAGTCTGGGTTGCTGCAGGTTTCATTGTCTATTTTTATTGTGAAAATGCTGCATCTCTATATTTGAGTAGGATTAGTAATGACTGAGAATAACTGATTGGTTGAATAGGTTCATAAATGATTGACAATATGAAGCACATTCTATGCTACTAATGAGGAAACAAAGGTTCTTAACTTTTGTCTTCTGTTCAATCTGCAGGGTCTTGATTCTGAAGCAAGCTTTGTTCTAGCAACATGGAAACTAAGGTGCTTAACTTTGTCTACTGCCATTATAAGTCACACACTGACTTACTTATCTGAAAGGAAACTGCTGATTTGGTGTCAGAGGTTGACTGTATTCATATGTATAGTATATGCTTGGGAGAGTGGTTTGCTAATGCCATACAATTTTTTGACATCTATTCTGATACCAGAAGAAATGTGATGTTTTAGACTTTGATACCCTTCCATTTGAGTCTGGCTAGTTGGCAACTAGCTATTATCACACACCACTGATGGAAAATTTGTATTTAGTACTACATGATATAGCAATAGTCTCTTTGCCTTGGATAACTGATATGATAAGCCATTGGGTGTGTATAAGGATAGTGGGGAAGTAACAAGTAAGACCAGTCTGTATTAGGAGACCATGTTTGGTAAATATTTCTAATTTACACAGACAAGATGCTTGCTTTCACCTTCAAGAAATAAAGGGGTTTTCGAAATGGCTCTTCCATGTCTTCTTTAAAGCAGTTATCTTAGATTGCATTCATCTTATTTCATTCCTTTTGCGCCTTTCTGTTGGCTTATCCCAAGTTATTTCATCTGATATGCAGGACCTACCTGAAGCTCCCATGGAGGCCTTTGATTTCTATTGATGGAAGTACGGTCTACAACTTGGATGATAAGTTTAAAGTAAGACTAAAATAGATTTAAGTGCTATGCATTGGTACTTCACGTATGGTCTTTGTTGATGGGCACCTGTAACTGTTGGTTTAACAGATTGTAAGGCATGCTGAGAGTTGGAATGTTTCTGCAATTGAAGCAGTTGGCCAGATATTCAGACCTTCTGGAAGGTCAGATGTCTGAATGTGTTGAGTCTTATAAATCAGAACAGGCTTCAGGTTTGTATATAATATTAAATCCATAGGAGTTGCTGATCTAGTTCACTGAAAGGTTGGCATTCTATTTATTTCATTTATACTCTTGGAACGAGCCATAGACCAATTCACCAGTATTATATGAAATCCTACATCTCAGCAAATTGTAACAGTCTGCAGCTCTGGTTAGTGTTGCTATCTACCAGTTTTACTTCCTTTGACCTGTTTTCAGCTACCTTTTTGTTCTATGTAGGGGTTTCGGATATAGAATTTATAGCGGTATATTTTTGTTTGGTCAATCTCTGTGTCTGTATATTAGGTTGTCTAATTTAAGACCTTCCAAAATTGTTAATGTGTACTGATTTCTATTTTGATCCCTAATTGGTATTTCCATTCAGGCCAGACAATGTGCTCTTAGAAACCCGGAAAATTTTCCCTCAAACCTTGTGCTTCTAGTTACCTACAGTCTGCAGTCCAAATCTATGACTTAGATCACAAAATTTACCCAGAAATTTTGATACCTCTTGCCAATTCATTTGTTTTCTAAGAGAAACTAAGAAACAAAAAATCAACTTTTTAGGAGCTATGATTACTACAACTGGGGAGAACTGAGAAGCATATGTCTGCAATGATGATAGGGAACACAGTCATGAAGAGAATATAGACTTAAACTATAGGAACAGTAAAGTAGTAATGAAACCTCCTCATGGTTTACTGCTGAAAGTCCAAACTTTTCCATTAAAGAGAAATAACAAAAGGCTAATGGATCCTCAAAGATATATGTGCACCACAGCTTAGTTGGTTCAGTGGTCTAGTAGAGAATCCAAAGATGCAACAGTGTGTATGTGCTTATGTTAATGATGGTGCTCTGAGATCCTATTTTTTTTGTTTAAATTTTGGAGAAATACGAAAAAGTAGTGCGGCCTTTGGGACTCTAGTTGTTACTTCTTGCTTATGCTCTTGACTAGTTAGTGATGGGAAATAGACTTCAAAATATGAAAAATTAGCTAAAAGTAATGATGTGCTGATAATATAAACACAAGAAAATTTACATCCAGAAGGAAATAATTTCCGATTTCGAACACTTCCTTAATAGAAATTAAACAAATGAGAGTATCAGATCATAACGCATATTGCATTGTCAATCCTTCCTCCAAGCATAGAGCAACAAAGAAAACCCTCCATTACTACCACTGGACCTAGTAGATGAAGAACATGAACTTCTCCCACCATCACTGCTTTCCTCTGCCCATTGCAACACACTCGAGCATGATGGGGAGGGCGATAATGAGACCATCGAGGGCATTGACGCTGAAGCAGCCGACATTGACAAGCTCTTCCTCATCAACCTCTTCTCAGAACCTACCATTTCTGGCCACACCCCACCATCACCAACTTGGAAAACAAATACACCATGTCCAGTGCCATTAGTAGTACCTTTACAATCATTAACCCAGTTGAACACATCCCAATAGAATTCAAATTCGACTCCACCAACAAAAATTCTCTCATTGCCTCTGAACTTCCAAGCCAGCCTTTTCACAATTAGGCTAGTTTCTCCATCTACCTTCACTTTGAGAGTACCCTCACTGCACTCTATGCCAATCTCATGCTTGGACCCCAAGAACTGAGCTCGAGATATGTAATTCTTGTGCCCAAACACATGCTCTCGCCTTGACAGTAGTGTTGGTTGTCCAAGTTGGTGAGACCCAAGTAACCCTGATCGCCGAGTCAACTCCTCCAAAAGATCCCCTAGAAAGAACTGAACTCTAGCATTGCAAGAAATGGCAATGTAAAAGCCAGACTCAGGCTCAGCCGAGTTGTGAGCAAAGTTAGACCGACTGAAATCCCAGTAGAGTTTGATTCTCTGGTAATGGTGTTGGGTTAAGAGGATGGACTTGGAACCTGGTTTAGTTCGGAAAAATGAGAAGGTTGTTGGATTGAGAGAGATGGTGATGGAAAAAGAGTCTGGAGCATGTATAGTTAGGGAGTGAGAGAAGAGGGTTTTGGACCAAGTAAGAGTGAGATATGTGGGTGAGTTGCAAAGCTGAGTTTGGTATATGCAGGTTATGAGGTTTTGGGGCACTTGAGAGCTGCTTGACATTGTCTTGGGTTGGCTGAAACATGCTGGGATCATGGTGTCGATTCTGGTGCTTAATTGTTACTCAATTTATGAAGTAGCTGAAGAATTTGTGGGAATGAAGGTTGTAAGATGAAGAGTTGGAGTATTTGCTACTAGTAGTGGTAGTATAAGAAGAGCTTTTAGCTTTTAGCATGCAAAAGTTGTGTTTGTGCTTTGAATCTTGATGATGAAAAATACGAGACCCTCATCATCACCATCATCAGCACCAATGGCTAAGCCATACAGCTAGCTACTGTTGTTTCATGTTATTTCCTCCTTGATTTGCGCCTTTGAAAGGGTTTTAAATTTATCTCTTTTTCATATACAAATGGGGGAGTAATGAGCTGGGTTGCACTGGGGCTTCTGGGTCACAGTTGCAGGTGACTATGGTTTTATTTTAGCTTTCTTTTAGGGTAAGTCACTAATCTAAGTCTTCTTCTCTATGTATTTGTTCTTCTTCCTATGCCATATCAAAAGGAGTCTGGAAGATGGGGCCTTGGGAAAAGAGGAGAGGGCCAACAACTTTTGTATGTTTGCTTCACTTCACCTCACTTTTAGTTAAAGAAGAAGACAAAGCATACATGGCATGTAACATCTTGAATAAATAAATTGAGAGTTACACAAAACCATGCATTCAACTCTTTTCTTCTTGGCTGTGGATGACTCTGTGCATTGGCCTAATGTAGAGAAAACAAGTTTCTGATATAGCTGGTGTGGCTGTGCAGATATTGAGGCAGATATTTTAGGCAGATTTTTGAGGCAAGCTCTCTTGGGTTGAATGCTGCTGGGCACATCCCCAGCACATCCCTATTTCATAGCCTAAAAATATTATTCTTCTTTTCGTGAATAGCTTTGGTCCTGTTGATCAAGATATACTAAATGTACAACTAAGCTAACCTTCCAAAAAATTGTGTATACTTGTGATCTGCACAAACTACAAGGGTAAGTACCAATAACTATTCTGAGTTCTTACTGCAGCCATTTTTCTTTCTTTGAATCACAGTAATGGAAAAGATGAAGGATGTAAACTTGTATCAATGCTACGTTGGTACTAGAGTTAACGGGCTTGCCTGCTTTGTACACCCGCAGCAAAATAACATTCTGCTATCAGAAAATTCTACCATACTAATGATCGAATAACTTGCACATCAAGTTTTAACGTCCGGATCAGTAGAACAGAAGGCCCTTTGAGAAGGTTTGTGATCCTCAGGCCCCAACATTGCTTAGAAACCTAAAATCTACTAGTCCAGGACCCTACTGTACTAGCAGAAAGAATTTGCATACTTTAGTAAAGATATCTAGAATAATAAGGTCTGATTTGATTGGTTTTGCATGCAGAATGGAAATGATTTAATTTCTTGATGGAGAAAAAACAAAAACAAGGGAAGTTGCTTGATCAACCGAGAGGATACAAACTCAAACCAAACATATATAAGAATTGAGTCTTTTTGTATTTACAAACCAAATCTGCAGCCAATCTTCTTTCTTTGAAAAACAGTAAAGAAATCAGAGATGTAAACCAAATCTCCATGCTAGCTTGGTACTACAGTTAAGAGGCTAAACAATCTGCAAATAAAAAATTTGACCATGCTAATGATGGAAATAACTTACGCATCAGATCTTAACCTCCGGATCAATAGTTTGCAACAGTTCCACAGAAGGCCTGGCTTTTGAGAAGCTTTGTGATCCTCAGTCCCCAGCACTGCTTAGAAACCTGAAATCTACTAGTTTAAGGTAATAGCCCGATTAACATATATGCCAGGAAGTTACTGTACTAAACACACAAAATTTGCAGATTTTTAGTAAAGATAGCTCTATAATATTGAAAGAGATCCTCACAAAATGTAAATGATAAGGTCTAATTTTATTAATTTTGCAGACTGGAATTGATCTAATTTCCTAATATATAGGGAAGGAAGGGAAAAACAAGAGCAAAAGGAATTTGCTAGATCAGTACCGAACATAAGAAATGAATCCATTTTCCTATTTGTAAACTAGTCATCCGTAAATCGACCCTTAATTCATATAAACACAGATCCATATTTGCGCATCAAATTGAAAATGCAAATATCAAAAACACAAATGTTACATGCTGACATGAAATTCGTTTCTTCGTATTCTGTTCATGTTCATGTTGAGCCGCCCTCATAAACAGGCTGCCATGCTCAAGCCCCACCAGCACCGGCGACCCCCCAATCCCACGCGCCACCCCAAGCATGATCTCCCTCAACAGCTCCTTAAACTCACCCCTATCAACGACGCCGTTTCCATCCGCATCGAACCTCTCGAATATCGCATCATGCAAACTATTCAACTCCTCTTTGGGCTGAGACAAGTACCCTATTCCCGGCAGCAGATTACCAAAACCAGAACGGAGCTCCTCCTTCGACAACACGCCGTCGGCGTCAACGTCGAGCTCGTCGAAGCATTCCTTGCTGCATTCCTCGAACGGCGTCGTGTCGTCCACGAATGCAGCCACCGTGGAGTCGTTTAGGGCATGCAGAACAACACTGGTCTTCATTCTTCTCAAATGATATCAGAGATTCAAAGAGGTTCTAGGTTTTCTTGTTTAACATGGGAGTTATACTTTGTTACGTTTTTTTGGATCAGTTAATTTGGTGGTATATACAGAAGAGGTTAAGATTGGGTCTTAACTTTAGGGTTACGTGGTTGATGAGCCTTCATTGTAGAGGCTTTAGCTTCTGCGTCACTAGTGAGGGGCGTGTGATTATACATACATATTGCGTTACAAATAAGTTGATAATTAAGAGCCCTACGTTCCACCAAATTTGCAGATTTATGTATCAAAGAGAATATAAAGTCCCAACAAGAAAATGGTTGCTTGGTAAATGCTATTATCAGCTCAAGTCATAGAGAAGGGTCGAATAACTAATTGATTACTTCGAAATGAAAGAGATCGACGCTATAATTTGTGTCAAGTTATAGGTGAGTATATCTCATGATGATACCATCAAGCCAACCGTACCTGTTGCTCATCTTAATAGAGAGAAGAATAAGAGTGCAAGCAAAAGTGAATAACTACGAAAACTCGATGCACGTGTCATCTTATTTTAAATGATATCATCTAATTTGTTTTGATAATATATTACGATTTTGTTAGTCGATGTAATGTTAATATCTTCTTTTATTTTTGTTACACGAACACACCAAAAGAATGTAGATTGTCAATGTGAGACTAGAGATAAAATCACAGCACTAATAACATTGTCGATAAATGTGATAGAAGCCAAAAACAAAAATATAGTATAAAGAAAATTCTTTCAACAGAAATCAACAAGAGCCGTCTTAGCTCAGCCGGTAGAGCGCACGGCTTTTAACCGTGTGGTCGTGGGTTCGATTCCCACAGACGGCGTAATGGTGCCGTATTCAAATTATTTTTGTTTTTATATCCCTGTGCGGCTGTGCTTGATCAGGCCCGACCCATTTAGGGCTGAGGAATTGGGTTTAATCTGTAGCCTGATTTTCAAACAGGCCCGGGTCTTTTTTTTTTTTTTTTTTTTTTTGCTCAAACTTATCATTCCCAAGATTTTTCAAAATTTTCTCAAAAAATGAAGAAAAAATATCTATGATCTGGTTGCTACAGATCTCTCAGAATAGTGACAATGAAGGAGCATAGGATCCCCACTTAAACATATGTCTGCATGTGAACTGTTTTTGTATATGTGCCACCTAACCTCCAAACATCACACATGCATATATGCCTTGCTTACACACCAAATTCTAATTATCCATACCAATAAAATTGACCCAAAATACATTTCCTGCAACCTTGACAGTGTTTTTATATGCAAATACAAAGGTGTCACAGATATGACTCATTACCATGGTACGTAGCCTACCAAATTTAGTACCCTTAGGTTACATCTAATGATCTTAATCTGTGGGCTGGTTGATGACAGAGGATGAGATATGTTTTGATGCCCATAATTGTGGTAGTGTTCTAGAGGAGCTACTACAATAGCTCAAAAGTATCACTACAAAAATTAGGTGTTTACATTGATGTTCTTTGAATAAGAGAAAGTTGGGCGACTAGTTAATGAAGTAAACGACGACTTGTTATAGTAAGAAGTCAAATTAAAAAAAAACAAAATAGTAAAATAAATAGATAATCGTGAAGAAAAAAATGGGTAGTGGAATGCATACCCGTAATTGTGAATTTGTGATCTGTGCAAATATAAAAAAGCTAGTATATAATAATATGAAGCCAAAAACACGTCTATTAATTAGTTTGACTAGAGACCAAATATGAGAAAAATTTTAAGCTAGTGAAGTTTTGGCTTATTACTACTATTTGATTGAAAAGGTTAGTAATGTGTGATTGATACAAGTAGTCCAATAACAAGGTTAGCAATGTGCTCGCATTATGAAATCATTATTAAACAAGTAAGAATAATTTTTATTTTTGATAACTTTCAATGAACTCATTAAAGATAAAATTGATGAGACACAATTTGGTGAATTTTTGTTTGTTTTACAGAAATAACTCTCTCTGATATCTTTTATTTTAGTAAACTTTATACGTATGGGGGACAGTTTGAGAAATTCAAAAAATCGGTGAAACATTTGACATAAAAAAAACCTGGTTTTCTAGAGAATATACAGTTTTTAGTTTAGCACGCAAATAACTTCAAACCTAAACTCGAGGCTTGTACTTTAGTCAAGAAGATGATTAATAAAAGATCGATCTCTTAGAGATTAATGTATATTTTTAAGTACACAAGTCCTAATTAATCCCCTATAAAATATGGAACATCAATCCCAAGTACTTAGTTTGTTTTTGGCTTCATTTCTTCAGTCAGTCACAAACCCCTTTCGTATATTTTTGACCCTTGTGTGTACGGAATCCATGTTCAACAACAACTATTCAAGTTAGGAATATTGAAATGTTGATAGTACTTTGAACGTTATTAGTTGTTAATCTTATCTTAATCCTTTGTCATATCATTAATAATTAAAGAGCATGAAAAAGCATCACAGCTGAAAATAACATGTGTTACATCAGTTGATTTATTTATTTTTTGATAGTGTTACATCGATCAGTTGATTAGACAAAGAGTTATAATGTAGTTTTTTTAAAAACCATATTTAATTTAGGTCTTTTAATTGTGAATCTCTTCTAGACCTTGTTTGGTTCATATAGAGGAAGTATTTGAAAAGGAAAGTTTCTTGCATTTGGAAAAACAAAAGGAAAATAAACACTTTCCTAATTAAAGGAAAAATAAATAAGAAATGATCATTCATTTCAAAATCCATCTGACTTGTACCTAAATGCGTTTTAAAGTTTTTACCGATTACATGAGAAATGATATCAAGTATGCGGTAGTGCGTAGCTTTTAGATTCAACTTCGTGTACATATATAATGATCAATACAGCTTATGGGAAATTAGGATAGACTTACTAAATGGGATATCATAAGTTGCTAGTTGAACATGATGTAATCTCTTAGTTAACATATATCATTGATAGGATTATGGATTTGTACGAGGGATTCTGGCTTAAATCATGAAGTTTCAATTGTTTATAAATCTTTCTTGCCCTTTGCCCACCATACAATTAATTAACAAGTAATCATACAAAGCTATAGGATAGTGATCGATGGAGTCATTCTCTTTTTAGAAAGGCAATCAAATTACACTTTTCAAAACGAAAGCACACAATTGAGGACCATATATTACAGACAAGATATTTTCTGGAATTATACATGCATCCAACCCTAGAGAGTAAACCACGAAGCACTAGTGTACAATTGTACACAGTTATAGGAACAGCCCCGAGCCTCAGAGGTAGATTTGTAGGTCGACATGATCAAGTATAGTTTCATTATGTCATGACTTTACGTTAATTTGATCATAACTAAGGTTTAGAGTGACCTAACCACGCATATATAGACGACTATATAACTAAATTAGGCTAAACGCTAAGTGCTAAAAGATGTGAAAGGACCAGACTTTAGAGTTATCTGAATGCAGTGATACAATTGTAGTTGCATTCATGCATGAATCGTAGTCATCGAATACTATGGAGATCAAAGATTGAACCCTAACCTCCCAAGCTTACCATGTGCCCTATCAAATCAGTAGCTCAGTTTGTTAGCTAATTCTGCAACACACAGCAGCTAGTTTTCTTTTTCATGCAATTATAACATATATCAAACTAATTAATTATATGTCGGCCTTCTCTGATATATAACAATCCGGTGAAGCTCAACCCAACAACTCTGGTCGGGAACCGATCGAGATCAGTTAGGTTTACTGAATTCCTTCTTTTTTCTTGGATGTTATCAAACGCTTCGCTTTCACGTATTCGCTTATGATTTCACGCAGCTTAGCTTATAACATCCCCACAGTGAATAAGTGATCGACCAGCTAGCAGACTGTTTTGTTTTCGATTTTTCAGCGAGACAAACTCATGTGTTCTGTTGATCTTCAGAGACAGCTGATCTCCATGCACGACCTAATCCCCTGATTCTTATTGTCTCGAGCACAATTGCACAGAGGATTGGTTGGAACTTCTTTTTCATCATTTCTGGAAACTGAATGAACACCAGATTTGACTGTACCTTCTTCTAGCTCCTTATCTAGCTATGAGCTCTCAAATTGGGTGTGGACCTTGTCTTCACCAAACTGAAAACTCATGTTCTAACCACTCATGTGCTCTCTCTCTCTGGTTGAACACAAGTATAGTCAATTTCTTTGAGCAGCTAAATGACTGGAATATCCTCACGGCAGTTGGTGAAACCCTAGCTAGCTTCTGGGTAATTCATATCAGTCTTAAACTCTTAATAATATTGCATTTGAAATTTTGATATAATATAATCCAAACACCCCAAGTCTGAAAGAAGTTAGCCAAAAACTGGGACTTGAAAAGAATATTATTACAACACAAACTGTGTATTTCTGACAAAATTCACATGGATGAATATGTGTGTGTGTGTGTATATATATATATATATATATATATATGAGAGTCCAAAGTTCATGCAATGTTGGTTATGTACGTTCTTTCTGTTATAGATTCAAAAATACTCGCAATTTTTGACAGGAAATTTTGTTTGTGTCATGAAGTTTCATATTTTAATGGTTTCAACCGTTACTGTCATCTAGAATAGCGAGAATTTCGATCATCTTGTTCAATCAGTTGGCTGCAAAAGATATTGAACAACTATTTTCAACGCAAAAATAGTTGTATTTTTGTTTTCGACAAACAATCATGGACTGGTTAAGGCCAACTGACGATGTATAGGTCTGGGGAAATCTTCCCCCAAACGCGTGCCCTTGCTATAAATAATAACTTGCATTGATTTGGTGAAATCGTCAATCTCATTATTGCACATTTTTTTCAATTACCCAGGTCAATTTGCACTGAAAATATCTGGATTGGATAAAATTTGGATAATAACCTTGACCATATGTACTGATGATCAATGAATTATTTGATTACATAACTTTTCAAGAGAATTAACCTTTTGATTTATGCAAAAGACACAAAACAAAACAAAATGTCTTGAAGAAATGTGGCGCGCGATCCGTAATAATGAAACTTTTTGAAAGCTTCTTCTGTTCTTCATCTTGAAATATTCTTTAAGTGCACGGTTCTCATTATTGGTACATGATCGATGACTACATGTATCTCAAGTTGTCTGATAATTTTGTCAGTATTTCTTTTACTTATCCGGAAGACAATTAGCTTGGTAAAATGCTTTAAAAATCATGGCACAATATCCGTCAAATTGTTAAGTACCGTGATATTGAATCTTATTGCTTCAAAGTTAATATCTCACGCAACGTCTTTGATGATGAATCTTATTGAAAACTTCTTCATAACTCTTTACTTATTCGTAAATTCTGTCTCAATTCCTTCGAAGATAACTCATATGACTAATTTCTTCACATGAATGAATCATTTCTAATAAATTCTTGGTAACTATATAAAAGAAAAAAGAAAGAAAGAAAAAAATGAAAAAAAAAAAAAAAAAGAGGATCGCTAATCATTCAACCTTCATTCGACGACTTTGAAGTTTGATGGGTGATTCCGAGTCCAGTGAATGACAGAACAAGCATGGTCCATGGCGTCCAGGTATGAGCCAGCTGAAGCATCGAAACTCATCAAAAAGTGGGTCCTTTTTCTTGCATCAGTTACTCTTCAAGTTTTGCATGTTCCACCGTTTAAAAAAACTACCATGGCTTCTCTTCTCTTTCATATAAAGAAGAAGAGGCTTTGCTCTATTTGTCACGTACCATCGTGCGACTGGTGGTTTCCTTCTTCATGTATTAAACAAGTGATTGTTTTCTCTTGAGCTTCTTCCCTTCAAAAGCAATATTTTATGTCAAAAATCGTCTCCTCTTCCCTTTCTCTCCCATTTGTTTTGTGTGTGTCAGAATACAAGCAGAGCCAGCCATAAGGGGAAAAAAGCTCTAGCCTTTAACTAATCATAGCACAGAGAAAAGTGAGCCAAAAAAAAAGAACCTGAGATTGGTTTTTAGAAATGAATGGTCTCTCACATCTTGAACCGGAATACTCTGAGTTTGTTGAAGCAGATCCAACTGGCAGATATGGCAGAGTAAGCAAATTAAACCGTCTCCCTAAACTTTCTCTATTTTTGTCTGTGTCTTTAAACTCTGTCATCTGCTTGAAAATTGGTCCTAAATGGGTCTTTGGTTTGGTTGCAGTACAATGAAATCCTAGGCAAAGGAGCTTCAAAGACAGTGTACGTACTCAAAGCTCTTGTGTTTCTTACAATTTGATGAAAACCCAGTTTGGTTTATCCAAAGCTAAATTTGGGACTTTCTGTGAGAATTTGCTAAAATTCGGTATTTGGGTTTGGGTTTTGATTGGTGCAGTTACAGAGCATTTGATGAGTATGATGGGATTGAAGTTGCTTGGAACCAGGTCAAGCTATATGATTTTCTTCAAAGTCCTGAAGATCTTGAGAGGCTGTACTGTGAAATTCACCTCCTCAAGACACTGAAGCACAAGAACATTATGAAGTTCTACACTTCTTGGGTTGACACTTCAAAAAGAAACATCAATTTTGTAACTGAAATGTTCACTTCTGGGACTCTTAAACAGTAAGTGTTTTATGACTTTGTACCAAAAAGAAAGAAAAATTTATGTCTTTTTGCTCCCTGAATCCTTTGGGGTCAATTTTTGATAGTCTGTTTTGGGTTTTTTTAGGTACAGACTAAAGCACAAGAGAGTAAACATCAGAGCTGTCAAGCATTGGTGTAGGCAGATCTTGGGAGGGCTTTTGTATCTGCATAGCCATGACCCTCCTGTGATTCATAGAGATCTCAAATGTGACAACATCTTTATTAATGGAAATCAAGGGGAAGTGAAGATTGGTGATCTTGGTTTAGCAGCGATCTTAAGGAAATCACAACATGCTGCTCACTGTGTTGGTAAGTTTAACTGATTCATACTGTGCAAATTCAAAATTTTGTTGCTTTGTTAATTTGTAAGTAGTTCTGTGGCTAGAAGTTGATATGTGTTTTAGATTCCTTTTTTCTTTGTTGTTAAGTAGGGACACCAGAGTTCATGGCACCAGAAGTATATGAAGAGGCATATAATGAGCTAGTTGACATATATTCGTTTGGGATGTGCGTTTTGGAAATGGTGACTTTTGAATATCCTTATAGTGAATGCACTCATCCTGCTCAGATCTACAAGAAAGTTGTTTCAGTAAGAGGATTCTCTTTTTATAACTCTCTTTCACACTTTCTCTTTCTCTCCATTTAGTGGCATGCTTTTTCGGTAGGAAAAATTGGAGTAAAAGATTCCTTTTGACATGTTTTAGGGGAAAAAACCAGATGCTTTGTACAAAGTTAAAGATCCAGAAGTAAGAAAGTTTGTTGAGAAATGTTTGGCAACTGCATCTATGAGGCACTCTGCGATTGAGCTTTTGAACGATGATTTTCTCCGAGTAGATGAATGTGATTATGATTTGCGACCAGTGAATTATGGTAGGCAGCTTGATGACATAGGTCCTCTTGTAAGGCAGCCTGTTTACGAGGTTCATCAAAACAACAGTTCGTTTAATAATGGACACTCGAATGGCTATGGTTTTGATTCCCAAAACGAATGGGGGTATCATCCTTTTGAGGTGGAATCAAGTGGAATAGAACTCTTTGAGCACTATGATGACGAGGAACATGGTGAAAATGTGGACATAAGTATTAGAGGGAAGCGAAAAGTAGATGGTAGCATCATCCTGAGACTTAGAATTGCAGATAAAGAAGGTTTGATCTGTCTTTATTTTGTTTCCATAAGCTTATATATAAATATGTATGCATTATTTACTTCTGAAAATTAAATGTAGAATTAATTCTTTTACTTTGCAGGACATATACGGAAGATTTATTTCCCATTTGACATTGAGATGGATACAGCACTGAGTGTTGCAACTGAAATGGTGGCAGAGCTGGATATCACTGATCATGATGTAACAGAAATTGCAGATATGATTGATGGGGAAATTGCTTCTTTGGTACCGGGTTGGCAGTCCGGGCCAGGAAATGTGGAAACACTGCGTTTTTCCAATCAAAACATTTGTCAAAATTGTGTATCCAACCACACCTCTAGTGGTTCCTTCATGGAGTTTCTCTCTAACAACCCCGGGGCTACTCAAGGTTGTACACATGGATGTGCTTCAATGCATGGTCGTTTTGAGGAGATTACATATCAAGAAGATGAGTCGAAGCATCATGTAACAGAGGATATACCAAATGAATCAAGCCAATCAGACTGCCTACATTACCAAGAATTCTGGGGACAACATGAGAGTCGTGAGCTTAGTTCAGTGGGCTCTGGACAAAGCCATTCAGACGAAGAATATGAAAAAATGAATCAGTTAGTCACAGTCATGCAGGACCTTAAATTGGACAACACCATTGCTTCTGATGCAAGAAATTCTCTGCGGAACATATCCGGTTCACATCCCTTTTCCACAGTGCCCTCGATCTATTGTGACCTCTCAGATAATTCTGAGCATGAAATTCAAAAGGAATTGAGGTGGCTCAAGGCAAAGCACCAGATTGAGTTGAGGGAACTTAGAGATCAGCAGTTAGGACTTGTCTCAAAATCTTCAAATAAAGAACACGAAAGAGACAATGGGAGCTTATCATGTCTGGTATCAAACACCATGAAAGGGAACAACTATGACAGAAGTTTAAGCTTTACTTGCCTTCCTAGTCCTAATAAGAGCTGCCCCAGTTCGGAAACCCAAAGGGTCCGAAAGTGTGAGGCGATTTTGGAGTGTCCTGATGCTGAAGAGGAGGATATGGGTACTACCAACAGCTTCTACACCAAATCACAGTTGCTTCCGCACCCTCTTTGCAGGACAGTTTCTCTCCCCGTTGATGCTGTTGATTCATAAACTTGTAGAGGTACCCCATTTGTATGCTTTCACCAAGTTCCATACCAAAAGAGCTAATCTTTCTTGACGAAGGGATATTGCTCTTTGAGGTAATGGGATGGTGTGACCATGTGTATTAGTAAATTATATGAATTATGAGGGAAAATACAAGTTTTGAGGCCTATAAGATTAAGTGCATTTTGATATTGCTCTGAATATCAGTAGTGAAAAGTATAGGTGTGATCAATGAGGCATCTAGTAACTGATGGGTTTAGAGGTGCTGGTGAAGGGCTGAAGGCAATCTCTATGGTCGTTATCTCAATTTTATTTATGGTCATCGAAAAGCTTTAGTTTATCTATATATTTACAAGAATCTTTAAGACAAGATAGACAAAATTTTCGACGAACTATCTTCAAAAACTAACTTCGATCATATTTATGCCGAAAGAACTTACTCCTTAAAATGGAGCATCAAAGAATCTTAGATCTTATCGGAGCTTTATTGATTTTGTGTTCTGAGACATTATTGAGGGAGAGATGAACCATTGAAAAATGATGATGAATTGAATTATTAGCATGGGATCATCAACAGTCAGTTTCTGCTTGGCTGGCCAATGAGAGGTTTTATCAATCAGGACTTTTGAGATTGATTTTTGTAGGACCATCCTCCCTAATATGTCAATAATTATGGAGTGGGTTTTTCCAAAACAATTATCTTCCATGTTTTATGCGAGAGCGTATTCGGCGCACCCGGGTGCGCCGCGCACCCGAAAATTGAACGGTGAGATCACCGGGTGGGGCCGGGCACGGGTGAGTGGACGGTGAGATTGGCCGGGTGCACTGTATAATTTTCAGTTTTATGCTGTGATGCTGATCTACTTGCAATCAATCTCAGTTACAAATATGGCCAGACATGAGAAAGACTGGGACAAAGTTATATCCTACTGTGATGCGTCTAACTTACTAATTTGTACAATGCGATCTATAGTACATTATTAATCTCAATACGTAAAGTGATATGTGTTTATTTAGCATCAAATGACGAATTAGTTATGTGATGTCTATCTAATTTAAAGTTCTCTCCGAATTTTTTTCAATTAGGAAATTGTCGACGTACTAAAACAAACTCACTTATGAGTCATCTGACACTGACACAAAGGGTGTTCCAAATCACATATATTTGGGATGAGCTGCAGGCCTGCAGCTACTGGACTACACATATCTTGCATCCAAGTTGTACGCATCTACACGGATATTTTGCACATCATTTTCTTTGCTTTATGGTTTTGTAAAAGTGGCATGGGTAGCAAAGTGGACGCCTACCATACTTAGTTTGTTTATGTATTTCCTGGCTTAGGTGTTTCATTTGGACTAACTAAAAATGTTTCAAACTTGCCACTTTATAGGAAAATCTAGAGCAATATGCATGCGTGAGATTTTAGATATCTATTTAAGTAAATGTAGGCTTTTCTTTTAGGATCATAATCACAAATTGGATATCAACATATCCTTTATTCCTTCCATTACAGACAAAGGTATTCATAACTTCAATTTTGATGGCAACCAACACGGTAACTTCTCTATTTCATATGTTTTGCGGTATTCATAATAGTACTTCAACTTAGTAGCATTGTGTTACTTCCAACAGTTATTCCAGGGTTCTTGTACCAATGGATACCTCTCTCATTATTGACAGTGCATGCCAAATAACACCAAACTATAATATCCCACATCTGCTGCACTAATTGGTAAATCCACTAAAGTTGTATAAACACCAAGGTGTATTCTCTGTTCTTGCTTTGCAAATTGTAGCAAGTCCATATCTATTATGAAGATTCACAAGTTAAACTAAATCAGAAAAATGAGCTAAGTAAGAAACAGGTATTGAAACTTCTTCCCTCATCCATAACGAGGACTGGCAAAAGCAAGAAGCTCATTCAATCTTTCACCTAGCAAGTTGCCTCCGAAAATAGCTTGGTGATGGCTGCTTCTGTAAGAATACAAGTCCCAATCCATGGCTGAACTCTTCTCTTTTACTCAAGCAATGCCTGGAATCCAAAAATCCCATTCTGTAGACTATGACTTCGACTTCAAAGTAAGTTTTCAGTTCCTGTCATCATAGCAAACTCAGCTTCATCAATAGTCCCCTTTTTCAGTTTTTTTAGCAGACGATATTCTCTCGTCAACTCATCAGCATCTTCAACTGTCTGTTCAGCTCGTCTTTTCTTAGCTGTTTTCTTCTTCATCACCTTAGCTGTAGCACTTGGTTTTTTGAGGTTTAGGATCTTGCTCTTTTGCCTCTTTCTTCGCTAGCAGATTCTTCCTCCTTTGCTTCTCACGAGCCTTGTCCCTACATTATCAATTTTTTCTTTAGCAAAGGCTCATTATGTAGAAATGTGCAAGCTATTTCTTTTACAAAGTATTTACAAAGCAAGCATGAAAGTATGGCACTAAGTTCTACAGTACTGCATGTCAAAATGTAAAACTAACCGCTACTGATTCTAACATGAAGAAACTTAAGCACAATAGGTCCTACAAGCTATAATCATTTTCATTTACCCTAGTTTTTAGTTGTGATTGATAATACATATTTATTCAGTTCAATTTCAGTCAAAAAACAAGCCTTACAAAAATATCCAAAAGGTGAAGCCTATTATCAAAGGATTGGTATTATTTCATTAGCACCTCAAGTTCCACACATACTGTAAAAGATAGGACAGACTTTTTACCTATATTTGATCTCCTCCAAGTTGATGTCTGCAACAAGAGTGAAACCCTCCGTGGAAAGTGTGTTGTGCTTTACCTCAGACATTGCAGGGAGCCGTAGTAGTCCAAACCCCATGCCCAACTTCCCAATTTCAAGTTCTTTCCACCTGCATTAAAAACTCAAATCAGAAATGGGAAAAATGTTTGTTCCCAAATGTATTAATTACTTTTTGTTCCGGCAGCCTGAAGTATAACACAATGTGCATATAGTCACCTGAAAATGTAGGAGCAGCCGTGTTTTTTATAAGCACGGACGTAAGATTTCAAAGCCCGCTTGCCATTTTCCATGATATCACCGTCTTTTTTTGCAGCAGATCGTATCTGAAGCAAAGTTTCAAGATGTTGTCAGTTCAAGTACTCAACTAAAACAATAGAGATGAGTTGGACCGGAAACTTCAAAACAGGGGAGACCATCACAAAAGTTGGCTCATATCGTTGTAAGACAACAGCTTGATCTATAATATATGATAATCACAATAAAGGCTAGCATATTCACCCAATGTCCCAATATTGTCAATCAACATTTAATGAGCACATTGAAGCCTTACAAACAGGTGCAAACGAGTAATAAATTATGTAAATAAATTTTCCAGTGTAAAAGAATGTAAAGATTACATAAATGATGCTTACCTGAGGAACAACATCAGAGATATCATCCGGACATATCCTTTCTTGAAGAGGAACTCCTTTTTTCCGCAGGAATTCCACATAAGCTTCCTCCTACAATAGTTCAAATCCAAAAAGCACCTCATATATATTAAACAACCAAATGTCAAAAGAGTGATATTAGGTCTGTATAAAGTGCTATAACTAAACCTTTGGTAACAGGAAAACAATTGCACTGCCTTGTCCACCCATACGTGTTGTTCTGCCAACTCTATGTACGAAATCATTAGGCTATTGAGGTGGATCATACTGCAAATCAAGAAATAGGTAAGTATTCTATTCAAATCCGAAGGGGGGGGGGGGGGGGGGGGTGATCATCTACGTCCAATTGTTAACAAGCTACCTGCACTATACAGTCAACACCCGGAATGTCAAGTCCACGGGCAGCAACATCAGCGCATAGAAGGACGCCACTGGAGAGAGATGCAAACTGACGTGGTCGTTAAAAATTAAAATATTTGTAACAGCCACGTTAGTATTGTAACAAACAAAATTTGACGAAATGACTATTTAGATAAAAAATTGTGATTTTAAAGACCATTTAGATTAAAATAAAACTAAAATGACTGAACAGATGTCGATTTTAAACCATAAAGACTAAACAAATTTCAATTCATATATATATATATGTATATATATTCTACTAGGGGATTTTTTTTGACGTATATAAGAGATAGAGGATTACACTAACTTTTCGATTATATTTTTGAATCTCCACCGTTCAGTTTGTTGGTCCTTATATATAGATCAATTATGTAAATTTTCAGCCAATTTGATGATCGTTAAGGTGTCGAACAAGATTAAATTAATGAACGAACTAAATTTGTCAAACCTGAACCGTTTATGCTTATAATTATAAATAGTAGTTTTGAATGCCTTAACGATCACCAAAATTTTTGAAAATTTGCAGAAGTGATCTACTCATATAGATAACTACATATTGAATGGTGGAGATGTGATTTTATGATCGAAAAGTTGGTATAATTCTCCATTCCTCATATATGTCAAAAAAAGGTTAGTGGATGGGTTGTGTGTGTGTATGTAGAGGGCCGTTCAAGAGCGGACGTCCGCAACTATACTAAAGTGTGGACGCCGGCTCAAATCAACTCTGTTCATAAGCAAAGTGGACTTGTGTGGGTATAAAGATTAAGGTGGACTTGTGAGGGAAAAAATGTTGAAAATGTGACTTCCATAAAATTTTCTATATTATTTAACCTTGTTGTTTCATATAGGTACTCAAACTCTACATTTTTTTTCTTTTTCTTTTTTTTAGTGGAATGATCAACTTCGTTTGGTTTTGACTTTTAAAGCATCTCTTCCCAAGTTTTGCCCCTAAACCAGAAGAAGAAATAGTATAATTTTGTGGTTCATTTACAAACATAACCGGCTAGCTAACCGGATTCAATAATCTCAAATCTCAAGTCTCGGATATATAGAAGATTAATTTGACACAGAGATCAAGGTCTTTCAAAACCCTTCAACAAGCAGGTTATGTTTTTAATTTGTAGATTGACTTCGTTGTATTGAAATAAATTATGTAGAAATCTACAATAAGTAGTAAAATCTCTAGTTCAGAGATTCAAAAGAACGACATTTTTGCTTGACCACAATAAACTTCATGTTCTCTCCTATAAACGCTTCAGAAGTGGGTAATCTTCCATTAGTTGTTAAAATACATAGATTTTGTAAACATGTCTAATATTTTTTTAGAGCGTTGTTACATTATGGGGTTTAGACACAATGTCCCCCATTTGTATTCTATGGTTTCGTTAACAGTTATGGCGTGAGGGCTGCCGTTTTAGCTCTCGTATTAAAAAAAAAAAAAAACTCTTAAGTGCATATATAGCAATCAGTGTCTAATATGAATCATATCAAACGAAATTCAAAAACCATGGACGGCATACATTAATTATGCATTACGTTGATTTGAGATTAGTGATCACCATAGTCGTGCATAAGACTTATTTGCCTTTCATCAACTAATTAAGCAGTTCATCATGAGCTAGGCTCATCAGTACTGTAACATGAAGTACCAAAATCTCTCAAGGAAATCAAGCTCCCAGTATAGCTCTTCATGTTCACAAACGACACGGTCTCATCAAGTGGGCATATCGCAGTATTGACAGAAGCACTTCTAAGATCCAAAAAGAATCTAGTAGTACCCTCAGATTTGAAACAGATCATGTTATTATCATTGAAAAATATACCGCTCCCATTCACCACAAGTTGCATACTTCAACCCAAACTTAGGACGCACGTCGACATTCATGCTGTATTCCCTCGCCCACTCTTTCTTTGTATAATCTTTCATCACCCATATCTCAAACTTGGTAGCTCCTTCTCCCAATGGAAAAGTCTCCACAATGGCCATGGATCCTCTTAAACTAAGCATGTGCAAGATGGAGTTCTTGTTCGAGCTTCGCAATGTGGGAGAAGGAGTCCAATGAAACTGTTCTCTTTTGAAGTCGAAAGAAAGTATATGGACACCTCCATCTCATCTTCTTAACATCAGCCAATGCATATCTCCGTATGCACAAAGATTATACGCGTAAGTTAATCCCCTACAGGGAGGAACCGATGGTATTTCTCTCCAGGAGTTGGTGCCCAACACAAGAATATGAGCAAACATGCCGAGGGTCTCAAGATAATCTTCCTTATGCCAAATCCTGGAAACGCGAACAATTTTGTAGGTGTTGGTTATATCATCAAATCCCATACCATGCAACCGAACAGATACTCTACAATTCGGACCATATTCTGTCATATCAAGTTGTCGAATGTTATCGGTTGGGAGAGTTAGAACTTGTTTCAGAAGAGGATTGATCAACAAGCAATGTCCATCTGCCTCCATGCATAACAAGTTGTAGCAAACAAAGCGTATCATGTAGCTTGGCGGGGAAGTGCTTGATGTCGAACGAGTAAATGTGAATTCGCCTTTTGTCAAGGCGGTGCCACCATCATATCTCAGTGATTGCAAGGTCACAAAAGTAGTAATGATCTCTTCTTCAAAAAGGCACATAAGTTGAGGTACTCGACAAACAACATGGTTGTTGCCTGCAATGAGTGAAAGTGTGTGTTGCCTAATGAAAGAGCGGCTGTCAACCGTGTTTAACAAAGTCTCGCACACACGTCGGATGCAATAACGCAGTGATTCTACCGGCAGCCTCAAAAGGATGTCTGCCAACAAATCTGTGGGTAGATCCATGAGCTGCCTCCGGATTTCGTTGCACCTCACCATCTCCACATATACCTTTTGACGACTGATCAAAAGGTTTGACCAGTTTTCATTAGCTAAATAGTACTCTTTTAAGGAGAAACTACATGAGTTACTGTACGCTCTTCGTCCTTTTTTATATCAAGTGTTCTCATCCGTTTCTCATTAGAATGAAACCAAATCCTAAAAGAAAAGGAAATGAAATCCCATAGAATGCTTTTAGGTGTTTTTTTAGGGGGTGGGGGTGGAAGAAAACTTAGTTTAGGAAGAAAACTGAAACCGGGAGAAAATAACTTCACCCAGAACAGTTTCGGAAGGAAACTGATGAAATTGTCTTCCTACTATGCTAAAGTTCAGTTGGCTTTTATAAACAATTCCCTCAGGCGCGAAATTTGTTTTTCCTGTCATAGAAAATAACAGCTTTGCCACTCACTTTTCAGTCAGATGGTTTCGGTCGCACCCCAATAAAAGACTGTTTTGCCCTTTCTCTCATATCTTTTTACAATTTTACCACTCAATTTTCAGTTACTTTTTATTAAAGTTACCAAAAAACTATTTTAACAATCTTTCTAAAAATACATGTGGAATTTGAAAGAAGATAAAAGAACTGACGTACCTTTAACAATCTTCCACCAATCGACCAATTTCAGATGCATCCCCGTCAAGGGCATTGACCAATGAATTCGAGATTTTTAGAGATTTTTTTACCGATAACAGCTCGTTATTTATATGGATCGTGTATCAAACTTGCATTATCATATGCAAGTCACGTGCGTCATGTTGACTCGTTACCATGACTCAGGAGATTCATGAATCATGAGCGTTTTAGATGATCGTGTGGGGGTCAACGACAAAGATGAGGTTGAGATTGAATCAGAAATCAAAACACAGCCAGCTTGCATGGCCACCACTAGTCCCTCCTCCTCCTCCTCTTGATTTTTCCCAATCATCCTCCATTCCACTCCCCACCCACCAAAATCTCCAATGTCAATAACTGCTTCCTTGCTCCAACCCACCCCACTCAAATGGCACCACCACCCTCTCCTCTTCTCCCCTCTCCCGCCCAAATCACTCCACCTCGTCACCCCCACCTCTCGCTTCAAACTCAACTGCTTCTTCTCACCGGATTCCAAACCGGACCTTACAACAAAACCTAGCCCAATAGAAGTCATCGCGGATAAATTATTAAACGCCGTCAAGGCCCTTAGCAAGCCGGCAATGGTGGCGGTGCTATTGGGCCTGGTTATGATGTCCGACCCGAACCCGGCTTTGGCAGCCTCGGGCGGTCGGGTCGGGGGAAAGTCGTTCTCGTCGCGGTCGGCGAGGAGTTACTCGGTGCCGAGGACGTCGAGGCCCGACTTCTCGTACTCGGCGCCGTACTACGCGCCGTCGCCGTTCGGGTTCGGTGGAGGTGGAGGCGGGTTTTATGTGGGCCCGGCGGTGGGAGTCGGAGTCGGGGCCGGGTCGAGTTTCTTTCTGATTCTGACGGGTTTCGCGGCGTTTGTTTTGGTTTCGGGGTTTCTTTCGGATCGGTCTGAGGGGAGTGTGCTTACTGCTACTGAGAAAACTACTGTTCTGAAGTTGCAGGTATGATTGAAATTTTACGTTGTTTAGTATTGGAGGTCTTTACTTTTCAATCACACATTGAAATGCTTATAGTTTGAGATTTCTGTTAGATTCTAGTTAGAATGCATTAACATTTTGGGCCTCGGGGGAGTTTGTGTGAAGTTGTTGGTGTTTGTTTTGTGAGCTAAAAAGATGTGTTGTGCTATATGGAAAACTATGAGTGGATGTGTTTTCTTGTTTGTTGGATTTCTATGGTTGAGTTGGTCTCTATAGCTTCACTGTTTTCTTTTAATGTTGTTTTTCTAAGGTTGGGTTGTTGGGATTGGGGCGAGAACTACAGAGGGATCTTGATCGGATTGCTAATACGGCAGATACTTCTACCCCTGAGGGTTTGAGCTATGTCATGACAGGTGAGCTTTATCAGTCAGTCTCTTCTCATTGAGTCAGGTTATGCTTATTTAATATGGTTGAAATAGAAACAAAATATTTGCCTCCTTCATGCTAATTAGTTGTCACGAGTCGCTGTAGTTGCAGTTTTGAGGGATTTATTGATAATGATACTTGTGTAGAAAAAAAACAGTTGGATAGGAAGATATACTGGCGGGAATATGATATGGCAGTGTTCTGTGGCACAAGATATTACTGTAAATCCATTCACTTTCAAGGGGACCTTCTGATTAAGCATTTTATTTTCAAGAGCTCTTTTTGAAAGGATTTGTCAGAGATGCTAATCCAGTTCTATACTTGAACAAACTTAGAATTCACATTTTGGGCTGGATTGAGACTGTCATGATTATGAGCTAGTAGGTATTGAGGCTGCATCTGCTCTTATGTACAATAATATCCCAAAAGGCCAATAACTATGAACTCTCTTTTTTTAGTAATTTTCTGTAAGAAGTTCTGATGCATGTCTATTACTTTTGGTTGCAGAGACTACACTTGCTTTGCTTAGGCATCCTGATTATTGCATCTCTGGGTATTCATCGGTAAGTTCAAGATCCTTCCCTAGAGTACTTGGTATATGTACACAGGTGAATGAATAAATTTGGTGCACCAGTCTTGTTGACAACTAATCAAGGTGGACCTTAGGAAGAGATTATAGATTTATAGTGTAATCAACATTTCCTTTTCTCTCTCAAGATAATTGTCACGAAAAATTATGAGATAAGGCACACACACACACATCGGTAGCAATAACCAATCGTATTAACTTGTTAAAGGGTGATACTGAGCACATATGCAAGGGTTTCCAAATACCTGATATGCAACTCTCTTTAGAAACTGAGAAAGGAGGGGGTTTAATCTACATTCATAAAGAAATGGGATTCAGTGTCTAGCTGGTGTTGCTATGTTATACTGTCATATGAGTTTGTATCCTTTATGGACATATAAATCAGAGTTATTCCTTCTGGTGAACTTATAATTTACCTAAGGAAATTTTTTTTTGAAGAGCAGCTTCCAGGCCTTATGCAGATCATGATGTAAGCTTTTTATATTGTCTTTTCAACTTAAAAACGAGGGAGTTGAAGGGTGTGGCGAGGCAATGCACACTACAGTTATCTAATGATGTAATAGTTAATGTTCTTACTTTCATTTTCAGTCTAGAAAAACTGGAACATAGCATAGGTGCTCTACAAACTAGTGTAACAAGAGATAGTTTGTGCATGCACACATCTTTATTGGTTGGAGTTTGTCATGGAGTACTTGAATATATGGATCAAAACAGAAAATGTAACTACTTTTAGAAATAAGGAATATAACTTCTGGCATACTTGTAGGTGTCTCTGAAGCGAAGCATAGAGGATGCAGAGAAAGGCTTCAATCAACTTTCTATTGAAGAAAGGGGTAAATTTGATGAAGAGACACTTGTAAACGTGAACAGCATAAGAAAGCGGAGCTCAACAAGCCAGAGATCTAATGGATTCCGCAATGAATACATAGTGGTAAGGTCAACTACAATAACCTGTCTTAAAATACATGACCAGTTTTTGGTGTTAGTTTTTGTTCAATCCAAGAATATTCTGGTATGGATGCACTGATTGCCTATCATGCAAGCTGGATAACGTGTGGCCTACTTGACATCTTGATTGACTTTGATTGGCTATCTTTTTGTTTCGTGTTTCCCGTTTCCCAAAAGATTAAACAAATGCAACTTGGGTTTGATCATCCTCTTACCACACAACCGACATCCTCTGTATAGTATTTCGTGGTTGTTTCTATGCCTATATACGTACATGACAAACTCATGAAAGGAACTGTACCATTGGTTTGGTTTTAAGAAGAATTATCGTGGTTACAATTTACAAGATAGATAGGAATACGTATTGATCTCATTTTTTTTACAGGAAAACTTATTTTGCCGCCTTTATATTATGGTGTGTCTATGTATGGATATGTTGTGTTAATGTGAGAACCAATTCTTTATTGTGATCTCAGGGGTGCAATATAATATGTTCCTGATTTCTGAAAATCTCGATAGACACTGCAATATAATATGTTAATGTCTCAACCTTTCTCATCTTTTTGATATAATGAATATTCATTTCCTGACTATGAATTTCTACCAGATAACAATATTGGTGGCTGCTGAAGGAGTGCACAAGTTACCTGCAATCAATGGCAGTGGCGACTTGAAGGAAGCACTGCAGAAGCTTGCATCCATTCCCCCAAGCAAATTATTAGTGAGAATTATGGTCTTAGTTCTAGTTGTAACTTGTAAGTTTGTCCACTTGAATTGTGCTTGATATATATTTTTTCTTGCAGGCAGTAGAGGTGTTGTGGACTCCTCAGAATGAAAATGACACTCTATCTGAGCGTGAACTACTTGAAGATTACCCACTTCTGAGGCCTTTATGAGATAACATTTGGACTACCCTACACTAAGCAACAAGAGGCATGAAGTTATTTAGAGGATGTGTCTGAGATGTACAGAAATAATACAAGTGTAATACAAAGATGTATGTATATTTAGCTTAGAGTAGTTTCACCACGCCTGTACGTGTGGTGCTGCTTGTTCTTATACTGAGACTAGTATGTGCTTGAATGTGATTATTTGTCATCTTCAATTTTTTGGTTTATAGGTTGTAATTCTGGACATCCGTTGCTTTCGATAAATACCCTACACTATAACATCACTGAAATTTCCTTAGCCTTCTGTCTTCTCTTAACTACGAGTCGGTTTTTCTCCTGAAAATTGAGGAAGACTTAGAAGTCAAGCCATCCTATGTTTAATTTCTGGAAAATTGCGGAAGACTTGGAAGTCAAGCCATCATATGTTTAATTTCTGGAAAATTGCGGAAGACTTGGAAGTCAAGCCATCCTATCTATTAATTTCTGGAAAATTGTGGAAGACTTGGAAGACTTGGAAGTCAAGCCATCCTTTCTATCACCAGAACCATGCTTGTCAACAAAAATCATTACAAACGTTTGAACACAGAGCCTAGCTTCCAGTGTGACTGACTCTCATGGTCCTGTAGGGCCGGCCAAAGTCTTCTGCATTCCATCATAATATTTCTAGTGGTTACATATCTCAGAGGAGTTAATCAGTTATCCTCTTTCACCTTATAAAAGCCAACGTAACCATTAAGAATTCTTCACATAACCACCAAGTTTTCTGCTAATCCAAAATGAAAACTGATCAGCTTCATTTCTTCCTTTTCTTTGTCTCGCTCTGTGTTACCATCATCAACCCTGTAGTCCATAGCAAGTGTATACCAGACCAGCAACAATCATTGCTCCATTTCAAGAGCGACCTCTTATTTAATGCCTCTCTTTCCACCAAGCTTATTACCTGGAACTCAAGCACCGATTGTTGTTCTTGGGTCGGCGTTACTTGCAGCACCAATGACAGTGTTCTGGGACTTGACATCAGCAGTGAATCTATCTTAGGTGGTATTGACAATTCTAGCAGTATCTTCCATCTTCAAAATCTTCAAAGCCTCAATTTGGCAGACAACCACCTTGGCAACGGCTCATCAATTCCATCAGCATTCGGGAAGCTCATGAACTTGAGGTATCTGAATTTATCTTACAATTATTATTCAGGGAAAATTCCGATTGAGATCTCACGCTTGACGAGGTTGGTAGTTCTTGATATTTCTTGGTGTTATTCCCTTGAGATCCCAACTTTACACATGCTGGTAGAGAACCTCACAGAGCTTAGAGAGTTGCACCTTGACACTGTACAAATATCAGCAGGGGGGAGCGAGTGGTGCCAAGCCATATCATCTTCCCTTCCCAACCTTATGGTGTTGAGCTTGTCCCGATGTTTTCTTTCTGGCCCTTTCCACGATTCTCTTGCTAAGCTCCAGTCCCTCTCTGTGATTCAATTGGACTCGAACGACATCTCAGCTCCGGTTCCGACATTCTTTGCCAACTTTTCAAACTTGACATCCCTGGATCTCGCACGTTGTAATCTGCAGGGAACATTTCCGAAAGAAATCTTTCAGTTACCTTCCCTCCGTAAGATTGGCCTTTACGGAAATGTAAACCTTGATGGTTCCTTGCCAGAATTTCCAAAAAATGGATCTCTTCAGGAGCTGGATCTAGGCTTGACTGATTTTTCAGGGGTATTACCAAACTCTATTGGCAACCTCAAGATGTTGTCCACAATTGATATCGGTGACTGTAATTTCACAGGATCAATCCCCAAGTCGATGGCAAACCTTACGCAATTGGTTTCCTTGGTGATGTATGAAAACAAGTTTGAAGGTTCAATTCCATCATTCAGCGGGGCCAAGAATCTAGAGTACATAGACCTCTCTTCAATGGGTCTAACAGGTAATATTAGTTGCACCCCCTGGCAAAACTTTTCTAACTTATACCTTCTTGACTTAAGTGAAAATATGCTCCATAAGAATATTCCCTCAGCTCTGTTTTCTCTTTCCTTGCTAGAGACTCTAGATCTTTCTGATAATCAATTCTCTGGTCATTTTCCTGAAATTTCTAATATCTCATCATACTTTCTCAAACGTCTTGATTTGAGTGTAAATAATCTGGAAGGGCCAATACCCATGTCCATCTTTGACTTTCAGGGTCTTGAAAGTCTTTCTCTTTCTTCAAACAATTTCAGTGGCTCATTTCTTCTGGATAGTCTTCAACATCTCAGAAATCTTTCTTATCTTGATCTTTCACACAATAGCTTGTCTCTTAGCCATGATGCTACCAATTATTCACGCTCTTATTTTCCTCAATTTAATTACTTGAGGTTGGCTTCAGGAAAGTTAAGAACATTCCTCATTTCCTGAGAAATCAATTTGAGTTGGGGTTGTTGGATCTTTCGGATAACCAAATACAGGGCAATATACCTAACTGGATTTGGAGGTTGAATCTCTATAGCCTAAATCTTTCATGCAACTCTCTAGAAACTCTTGAAGGTCCTACAATCAATCTCATTTCTTTGTCATTCCTTGACCTTCATTCTAACCAGCTCCATGGGAAAATCCCAATTCCATCGTCATATATCTTAAATTATCTAGATTACTCTAGGAATAACATCAGCACTAACATATCGACTGCCATTGGAGATATGCTTGTTAACATCCTATACTTCTCTCTCGCAAGCAACAACCTACAAGGGATCATTCCAGGATCAATATGCAATTCATATAGCCTTCAGGTTCTTGATATGTCCAATAATTCCTTGAGTGGAACGGTTCCTCATTGCTTGACTACAATGAGAACCCTTTCAGTACTTAATTTAAGGAGAAACAATCTTAGAAGTGTAGACAAGTTGTCTCTTGATTGTAGTTTGCAAACTCTAGACATCAGTGAAAATCAGATACAAGGTTTGTTTCCTAAATCACTCATCAATTGCCTTAAGCTAGAGGTTTTGAACCTTGGGAAGAATCAAATAACAAGTCCATTTCCATGCTTTCTGAAGAACACATCCACCTTGCGTGTCCTAGTCTTGCGATCCAATAGATTTTATGGCAGCATTGGATGTCCTAAGACTAATGGGACCTGGCCAATGCTGCAAATTGTAGACTTGGCTGACAACAATTTTAGTGGAAATGTCCCAAGGAGAGCTTTGACAACTTGGCAGGCAATGATAGCTAATAAGCTTGAGGCCCAATCAAAGCTCAATCAACTTAATTTTCAAGACGGCGGCACTGGAAATATTTATTATCAGGATAGAATTAAAGTTACCATCAAAGGTAATGAGATAGAGCTGGTAAAGATTTTAACAGTCTTCACCTCAATTGACTTCTCATGCAACAAGTTCAATGGATCAATACCGGATGAAATTGGAGAGCTCAAAGCACTAGTTTATCTCAATCTCTCAAATAATGCTTTCACAGGTGCAATTCCATCAGCATTAAGCAACTTGAGCCAGCTAGGGTCTTTAGACCTCTCACAGAACACCTTGAGTGGTCAAATTCCAGTACAGCTTACAAAACTCACTTTTCTTTCTGTCTTGAATCTCTCAAACAATCAACTGGAGGGCAGAATTCCGAGGAGTAATCAATTTATAACATTTCCAAAATCTTCCTTTGAAGGAAACAAAGGTTTGTTCGGGCCTCCTTTGACCGAAGAAGACAAAACAAGGTTGTCACCTCCGGAACCAGAAAAAAATCAACCAAATTCTGGAGAAGAGATTGATTGGAACGTCATCATTGTTGAGATTGGATTCACTTGTGGGATGGGGCTTTCCATCGGATCACTTATGTTTTGCAAGAGATGGAGGATATGGTATTACAGAACTATGTATAGAATTCTTGTGAGGGTATTTCCTCAGTTGGAACAGATATTTGGTCGTCATAGAAGACATGTGTACATAGGCGAAAGGTACTGAAGAAAGTTGGGATAGTTCTCAATTGCAATATACACAGCTTAGTTGTTGGCTAGTACGGAATAAGGTATGTGTTCAACTTTGCTTCAAACTGTTCAGCTTTCCTTTTCTTTTTCTTGGGAAACTTTTGCAAGTAGAAAATAGTTATTTCAACTTATTGTCTCCTTTCTTTGTGTAGCATTGTATCTAAGGCCTTTGCCATGGAAATTTGTTGGAAGAAGTAATCAGCCTTTTGAATATAGTGAAGACAACTTTTTCTGTGCAACCACATCCTATGGAACTGAAGCATGCATGAAGAACGCTGTCTTTGTCTTGCTCCTGATGCTAACCTCATTAGAGATGTCAGAGAAGAATAAGTCTCAAACAAACTGTGTTAGACTGTTATGGAGAGTACACATAATAGAAAGTACTCAACTTGAGAATGTGATAGCTTTTTCTCTTGAAAAGCCATAGGTACCGCACTTTAACATCTACTAAAATTTGTTTCGTCTGTCAGAATTTGTTAGGGTTGTGTTTCACTAATATAGTCATTTGATTTCAGATTAAGAAAGCTTTTCTGAAGCAGCTCAATCAGTTCCAGAGGTACTTTTTTTTTCATTTTGTTATTAAGATTAATCAGTTTAATTATGTTCTGCATTTATGGATTCTGTGGCCATTTGGTTGAAATAACAGGGAATGGTAAAGAGACTTGCTTGGCTCAATTCCGATGGCTCCTTCGCCTGCCAGGTCAGCTTTCTGATCCCCACAATCGGCTCCCCCCTTCTTTTCTTTTCAGCTACTCACTCATCTTCTTCCAGCTGCTAGCTACCTCATTTCTCTGTTTTATCTCTTGACGACGTCGTTTACCATGTCATGTGTCAGCCGCCTTATCTTTCCATTTACAATTAACTGTCCTTGTGTTAATCTTATCTACAATTTTACCTCTGTACTTATAGAATTTACATATCCAAATATTGAATCACTGAAATGTCCAGCTAGTTTAATCAAACGGCATAATCACACACCACTAGAGAAAGTGTATTTGTGAAGTTCAGAAGTAATAGGTGATAATGAGATGCACTAAAACTGGGGGAGCGTTCATGCTAATTTGTTTAGTAAAGGTTATGTGAAAATTCTGTGAAATAATTAAGGGTTGTTTGAATTTTACAATACCAGTAAGTTTTGTAGCTCAATGATTATTCTTTTAACCCCTTTTGTGCTGTACAGCATGGAACAAATGAATGTTTGCTCAACACAATTGAGGCCTGCACCATCACCATCTATCCTAATGTGGTAATTAAAGCTTGTCAATGCCTCTAGGAAATGATTTTACACACTTTATCCCAAACATGTGCAGAGGACGCTTAAAACTTTGGTTTGGTTACTAACTAGGGTGGATTAATTCTGATGCAGAATCAGCATTTTAGATTCATCCACTGTGTTGAGCGGCCCACATTGCAGAACAAGCACGGCAGATAGGCCGTTTGCTTTGAAATGTTGAAGTTGGGGACTGTTCTTATCGATTGCTACAATAGTGGATATGGCAATCAGGTCAGTTCATTTTCAGTCCGACTTTGTTCTTGATGTTTTTGAACTATTTCATCATTTGAGCCTTGACAAAATTAATCTTCATGGATTGGCAATTTGACATTGATGCATAGATTGAAACAAAATATGCAAGGGAACTACTAAGCTTAATCCACCACATAGATTGGTGCCATGGCTGGTTGTCAATAATAAACCACTTGCAGAGGTTAGTCTCTCAATAATCACATTTTGGATTGCTTATTTCCTCAATCTGTGTCCCCCTGATGACCAATTTTTTCCATGTAGAACTATGATAAATTCATGACCGAATCAATTGGGAATGAAAGATCAATTCCTCAAGTTTGTTTAGCAGAACAAGGAAGAAACTTTACATCTTAAGCCTTAGGAGCAGACAATGTGGCATAAAATTTACATTGACATTCCATATGATAATTGAACCTAATGTTGATTGATATGACATAGTTGAAGCTGACCTATAAGGTTTTATGGTCTGATACTGTGTTCTTATCTTTTGTGTGTGTTTTCAATCCATGTTTTGTTACTGCTAAATTATTCTTGTCAAAATTTGAAGACTTTTCACTGCCACCTTCATGTACTTATGACTGAGAGGATTAAGTTATGGCAAAGTAATAGTAGCAGGTAGGTGTGACATTAATCTATAACCCTGCTGATGTTGCTGCTCTCTAGTTGATCATAACTCACATGGTTGGATGACTTTTTTTACCCAAAATTATATAACAAGAGGCATTCATTTTCTGCAAAAACTCGTCCAAGGATATGCTTATGGCCTGGCCATCATTAATATCAGAGTACCAAACCTAACAAAATCAATTAAAAGAGAGGAGGGAAACTATTATTACATCATATGTGCACAATTCTGAAACATATCGGCATCTGCTCAATTATTCTTTGCTTGTCTCATTACCTGTTCAATGTTCTTGCTCACATTTCCATGTTCTGCTGCTAATGAGAAAGTTACTCTGTCACTTTACTATGACACTTTGAGCACATTGAGCACATCTTGTGCTACCTTCATTGTAAAAAATCTTGCTAAGATTTTCGATGATGATCTCATCACCATCTTTAATCTCAGACTGGTTCCTTGGGGTGATGCATATGCCAACAAATCGAACAACAGCACTGCTTCCTGTCAGGTTTATATTGATCACTATTTGTACCAATATCATTTGTTCAAAGTTTCTGCAACATTTTTATAAAATCATTAAAGTGATGCATATATTCTTTCTGTGATACTTTCATAGCATAGGCCAGATCAGTGCAAGTTGAATTCTCTGCAATCATGCGCTATCGATGTTATGCATGATGTGGTGAGATAAAAATGAGTTTCGATGAAAGGTTATCAATTTATTGAGTAGGAAATTGATTTGAAATTTGATTTTGTGATGCAGAACAAGCACTTAGCTTTGATTTACTGCATAGAATTTCTGGCCATAGAGGGAAGGCAAAAGGAGTGGGAAACTTGCTTCAGTTCATTGGGACTGCCTAAGAAAGACATTTTGGATAGCTACAATAGTTCAAATGCAACAAAGGTTTCATGTTTTACTTGCTATAGTCCTATTTAAAAGAATATATGATGTTAATAAGTTGTCAATTATGTTTGACATCGTTGGATTACTGCAGCTTGAACAAAACTATGGCAATGAAATTATGCACCTCAATCCACCTCTAGAGTTTGTACCATGGCTGGTTCTGAATAATCAACCTATTGGAAATGTTGGTCCTCTTTCTTCCCTCTCAGATCCCTCTTTTCTCCATCTCCCCCTTTTTTTCGTCCCTCACTAATCTCTGAATCAAACTTAACTTTTGTCTGTATGAAATGCAGGACTATGAAAATTTTGCCGGCTATGTGTGCAAGGCTTACAAATGTAAAATTGTGCCCATGGCATGTCAATCTGTGCACTTGAAGCAAAAGACAGAACTGACACACTCAACACAAGCAATCAATCAACCAGAATCAAGCCTCAGTCCAGGACCATTGATCCAACCCAAGTCGACATTTTACCAGCAAATCAGATTGCATAACTCCACTAATTGTGGATCATGATGAAAAAAAGAAGGATTCTCTCGATCTACTGCTTGATCATAGGTCCTGACTTTGTAGTTTGTTTGTAAATGGTACCTCTCTATATTATTAATTAAGGTGTACATGAATATATCAGAATGTGAAAAGTTTGTAGCGATTACAAAAGTATGACATGTATATAATTACCTTAAAGTGGTAGAATTCCACCTTAGGATTCTATTTGTATGGGACCGACTATACGTTTGTTGGAAAAAAAAAAACCATATCATATATGATTGATAAGATTTTTCTGGGTTTAGAAACTAGCCATGTATGATTTCTCAGTTTTCTTCTCCAAATTGTGAACCATACCCTTGAAAATGTGCCTTATGCATATCAAGCAGAAGCAGAAGCAGAAGCGTAGACTGGTGTCAACTCTGTTTCAAGTAATATACATAGGTGAGTGATGTGATTGAAATATATCCCATATAATTATTTTCACACCTCCATTTATCAACTAAAAACAAATGCATCTAAGAGCATCTATCTTAATTCAGTCATCCCTGATAATCACATTTTAGTAAAATGAAAAAGAGATGCAACTTCCACCTTCATGCTTAGCTGGTCACGGTCAGCGTCTACATTGGAGCAGCTATATATGAAATATGCATGAACAGCAGCAAATGTGTTCAAAGTTTCAAACTGATGGCTCCTCCCAAGTTCATTTTCTTTGTTGCTCTCACTTCATCATTGCTGTTCATTTCTGCGTCTTGTTCTTCTGTTGGGGATCATGGCATCAATGTTTCATCTGCTCTAGAATCCGAGAAGGTCTCATTGACTCCTAAGGGAATAGCCTAGTTGATGTTGTTTGTATATAACAACAATGATCTTGTACAATTGTACTTCAATATTCCAATACAATTGTGTGCGGCTTTGTTGAGAGTGATTGACGAGGTTGAGGTTGAGGTGAGGAGAAGAAACAAGAGATTTTAGTTGGGCTTACACAAACCCGTGAATTTTGGGGGTTTTGCGTAAGAAGGAGTGGAGAGAGAGACACGAAGACTACACAACTTTATTAAAACGAATCTTGTTTCACCCAAACACAGGACACAGCTTATTTGCTTACATAAGATAGTCCAGTCCAACAAACGAGCTGCTACAGTTTGCTGTCAAACTCAGCAAATTTAGAAACTCCAAATAAAGAATCACATCTTCCTTTAAACGAAGGAAAAAAAGAAAGAAAGAAAGAAAGAAAGAAAAAAAAAAAAAAACTCCAAATAAAGCTTAAGCTAACAAATCTCGAATCTTTCAATTTATTCATATTAGGAAAGTCTGACCTCCTCTTCTAGTTTTGTTTGAGAATTAGAGTTTCTTGTTTTTAAGCACTGATCGATGAACATTCACCTCCTTCAACATGAGGTTAGAATGGCCTTCCTCTGTTAGTTGCATAAGCCCTTTTTAGTATTTAGGTTGAATAACTCTAATCTAATTAGAATTTATCAAATTTAAAGCGACTTCACTCTAGTCTTTTTTTTTTTCATCAGGAAACTATGTAATATGTTATAGTCCTGTCAGGAAACAGTTTCCTAACTCTAATCAATTAAGAAGTCGTATCCTATAAATACATCATCGCAGACTCGCATTTTAAAGGAAGTTTTGAATCACCGACAAATCAAGAAGCATCGGTGTACTCCAACTAAAACCATCATCAAAGTCATCGCCTCATTAATAATCTGACTACGTAACGTCAGTGGTTGTAAACACTTCGCCTCACTTAACACCAAAATGCGAAAAATTTCAATTTTAAATCTAGGTGCAAAACCGAAAAGGCATCTCTCAATTTTCTTAAATTTTCTTTAAAATTAAAAAACCCATTGCCCATTGTTTTCGACCAAAATTAATAATCATATATATATAGTTTTCGCTTCGTTATCACGCCCAATTCTGACTCCTTGGCGTTTAAATTTGTAGGGTTATTACCAAAAACCAAACAAACTCACACACCTTCTTCACCAAACCCCCAAATCTCCATAGCCGTTCTCTCTCTCCGAAATTTCAAACCCTAGAATGAGGAAAGGAGCCAAGCGAAAGGCTCGCCCGGCGGCGACGGAGGCCAAGTCCAAGCCCAAAGCCACCGCCACACGCGCCAAGCGCGTCAAGGCCTCTCATCCTCAGCCGCAGCCGGAACCGGAGTACGTGGAGGAGCAGCGAAACCTTCAAGATCTATGGAAGGCGGCGTTCCCGGTCGGCACCGAGTGGGATCGCCTGGACTCACTCTACAAATACGACTGGGATTTCTCGAATCTCGAGAAGGAATTCGAAGAAGAAGGAGGCAAATTCCACGGCATCGGGAACAACAAGGTCTACCTCTTCAGCCAGACCGAGACTTCTTCGCCGTCGGTGCCGGTGCTGATCCCGACGCTGGTCGCCGTGGTGGCGCCTCTGCCGCCGTCGATGGAGATTGGGATCAGGTCTGTGCAGAGAGAGGACAAGGAGATAGTTCCGATGAGGCAGATGAAGATGGATTGGATCCCTTACATTCCTCTGGAGCAAAGAGAAGGCTGGAATTCCGAGAGAGGAGGCAAGATCAAGTCCGGTTCGAATTTGCCGCAGATTTTCGTGCTGGGATGCACGCAGAGGAAGGCGAGCTTGAAGCAGATGAAGGAGGACCGTTGGATGAAGTTCCAGTACTGTATGCCGTATTTGATGAATCCGAATGAGGAGGAGAAGGAGCAGAGTACTGTGGTGGATATACTCTTCCCGAGGGAGCCGCAAGCGCCGCTGTTTGTGCAGTTTGATTGGGAATTCGATGAGGTTGAGGAGTACACTGATGAGCTGATCAAGGCCGAGGAGCTGACTGAGGACAAGAAGGAGGCGTTCATGGCGTTTGTGACGGAGGAAGTGAAGAAAGTGAAGAAGAAGATTAGGGAAGAGAAGGAAGCGAAGAAGAAGCTAATGGAGGACCCAAAGTATCAAGAAGCGAAAAGCTATTATGAGAACATGAGGCTTTACAAGATTTATCCGGTACAGACACCAAACACTCCTGTGATTGAGATGAAGTCTAAGTATATCAACTTCTACTATGGACATGCGCATGAGATTATTTGAGGTCAGCATCAACTAGCTGCGGAGTCGAAGACCTGAGCCTTGCTTATTTGGCTTTGGCTGCTGAGTTTAGGTTAGGTATTCCCTGTACCTAGTTAAAGAATTTTTGGTATTACTGCTTAGGGCTACCGTAATTGAATTTTCTCAGAGTAATCTTATTGCTGTTGTTGTTTATTATTTGAGGCTTACGAGAAGAATTTAGATGAAATCGATTTTGCCTGTCTAAGTTCTAGTTATGTTATTTGATTGCTCTCTTTATCGATTATGTTTGTTGATGCCTTTGACTTGTTTCGAATCTGTATCTGTTTAACCGTTAGGAAGGAAAATCAAGCTTCTTTGCTGCTAGCAACTAATTTTGATTTGGGGAATGTCCTTTTGGTTAGCTATCAATTGGACACTATCTATGGGATATATCAATCCTAGTACTATTGGAATTGTGAATTCTGCTAAACTCAGCATCACATCTGTGGAAGTCTGTTTGATCTGTTTCATTAGTTTTTGTATTTGCAGATGATAAGTTGATGAAAGTGTGAAGAATTTTTTTTGTCTTTTTTGACTTCATTCGTTTTAGTTATAACGAGGAATGAAAAAGCATTTGAAATTTGTGTGTTTTTTTTTTAAATATCTACAATGACTGGTACATATCTGCTCTATACAAAATGACCAGCTTTTTACTTCAGTCTTTAGAAGGTATCAGACCTACAAAATTACCAGCTTTTCAAGTCAGGAAGTGGTAGATTGTGTCACCACCTTAATAGGGATACAATGACTACCATAGAACGTCTTTTTAGATATCTATATAAACAATGACTTGTACATATGTGGTCTATATAGTCTTTTAAAGGCATCAGGCGTACCAATTGACCAGCTTTTGCACATCACTTCCGAATTCAGGAAGTGGTAGATTGTATCCCTACCTTAGTGCCCTAAGAAATCTTGCCCTTAACCTGCGTAGATGATGCTCAGATCTGTTTGCAAGACATTGGTCTTGGTTGTGCCCTTAAAACTAGTTGTGTGAAAAATGGTGGAGAGCTTCAAGCCTTGAAAAGTTTTATTGTAGATGAAGTGTGTGTGCTGCCTATCTTATACAGTGAACAAAACAAGCAGACAATAAGTTGAAATATGATCCCAACTCCCAAGCATCAAATTGTTTAATACATAACCAGAGTCCTTTCACTATACCACATGATAGCATTAAGGAGTTGCAATGGGTGCCGAGGACCATTCTTTTTTATCTACCTGTATTTTTTCTTGGTGATCAGGCTTTCATAAGGGTTGGTGTTATGCTAATCTTGTAGGGGATTCTTGAGGTCTTGTTTTATCAGCATCAGATATTAGCGCTATAAGGTTGATCAACATTGAAGTGTATTAGGTGGATATGTTTACTGTTCTTTGCATGAATGATGAACTTTGAGTTTGCAGCAATATTTTTTTTTTTTTTAAGAATAGTTGTTCTACACTTCTACTACTGCAAATCTGCAATGATGACGAAACCCAAGGCTTGTTTCTTAAGAGCATTCACAGTGGGGCGCACCTAGTAGCTTTCGCCTTTGCCAGGCCTGAGAGCTCATGTTGTTTCTTTTCTTGGATCTCTAATGCTATCTTTTTAGATGAGTTCAAAATATTTTACCTGATTTGCTGATGTAAACAAATTGTTGGAGACTGCTTGGTGATTGAAAAGTTCCATGTATGAGAGATAACGGCATCGTGTTATCACTAATATGATTATCACTAATATGTGGATCTTTGTAGTCTGGGTGCAACTCATGGAACTAAACCTGGGAAGACAAAGCCACAAATTGTGTCTTGAAGTTGATTCGCAGGAATTCAATGCCTTTTGGACAGTTGTTTTGTGTGTCATGCTTGAAACATGAGAGTTGTAGAATCTATTCTGGTTGCTTGTGTAGATATTCGTTCATTGTGTTCATCTGCATAAAACTTTAACGATAACAAGCTATTATTTTGGTTGTCAATCATCATTCTTTTGTTTCTCTTGGCCAACTGATGTGCTAGTTGCTTTAGATTACATCAATTTGTGCTCTTTGGATAAACCCTAGTCTCCCTACCCTTCTTTCAGATGATGAATATCGACTTCTCTTGGCCTAAGAATTCAAGATGTCACGATTTGTTCCTAAGGCAGTCTTTCCACCATTACCATCCAAAGGTCACACATTATATGGAAATCTAGCTACCTTCTTACTATCAAGAATGGGAGATCGATTTAAACTTTCTACTTAAATTTGAGTCCAAAATGCACCCCTGAACTGACTACAATCACATTTGGGTTTCTTATGAATTTCAATTTTGCAAGGGATGATTACTTGAATAAAATCACAAAAGAAAAAGAACTAAAAATAAAAGAAAAAGAACACAGCTGCCTATGAAAGCCCACAAAGGAGGTTTAAACCCTACCCGGCCCAAAACCCGTGTCCTCCTCTCCCAAACCCTAGTGAAATAAAAGCCGAGCTCTCGTTCCCCTGCCACCCTCTCTATCTCGGTTGCCGTTGCCTCTTGTGCCCTCTGGTTTGGTGTTCTCCCATTCTCAGGCGAACCCAAACCTCCTCGAAACCAACCAACCATGGCGGACAACAAGGCTGTCACCATCCGCACCCGGAAGTTCATGACCAACCGGCTTCTCTCTCGCAAGCAATTCGTGAGTTTTAACTGCCTTCTCTCTTCCCATCTTCATCTTCAATTTTTCCATAGAGGTTTAGGTTTATTGTAGTTGTAGTCAGATCTCCATGTGTTTAAGACTAGATTATGTGTGTGATCTAAGAAAGGTAAAAAGTTATTTACTGATTTCATGGCCACGAGTTTGATTCTTTTTACTTGTTTCGATACAGGTCATTGATGTTTTGCATCCAGGGAGGCCAAATGTTTCCAAGGTATTCTTTAAGTGCTGTTAAACTCTTGGTATGCTCTGTCTGTGGGGAGTTTGATTCGAGTTGACTGATTGAATGATTTTGGATTGGCGTTTGTGTAGGCGGAGCTGAAGGAGAAGCTTGCGAGGATGTACGAGGTTAAGGACACAAATGCAATCTTTGTTTTCAAGTTCAGGACTCACTTTGGTGGTGGTAAATCCACTGGGTTTGGGTTGATTTACGATTCTGTTGACAACGCAAAGAAGTTTGAGCCCAAATACAGGTTGATCAGGGTAAGTCCACTTGCATTCAATAAATATATGTTGACAATCTCACTGTATGTCTTGATAGGTTATTGTTATAGATTTTGGACTAGGCTTGTTGGACAGCGTTTTTCGAATCATTTTCAGTTTATTCATCAATTTCCTAGTAGTCCTCTGTAAAGTTATCCTGATATCACTACATGATAATTCATCATTAGCTTTGATTGGAATATGTTTTGGGAAGTCTTATCAGATTGTATTGTGGTTATAGTTCTGTGTTTCTATATTAGTTTTCCTTTAATTCTAGAGGTTGGCATGACTTGATGATAATCTAAGCATGATGAGCATGAATCTATGGCCATGTTGATTTTTTTTAGGAATGATCCAATTCTTTTATTTGCTTACTAGTTGTCTCTAGAGCTCTATAGTTACCTTTGTTCATACTAATGACATACTGTTGATTTTGCAGAATGGACTTGATACCAAGGTAGCATCATCCAGGAAGCAGTTGAAGGAGAGGAAGAACCGTGCAAAGAAGATTCGGGGAGTAAAGAAGGCAAGTCTATTGCTTTTGCACTTTTATAGTTTGTTTGGCATCATTAGCTGGTTAAAATTGCTTATGCATCATTGGCTTACATTAAAAAAAAAATTGCAGACAAAGGCCGGAGACGCTGCCAAGAAGAAGTGAGAATAGTGATCTTGTTATGTAGCCATTGGGTGCTTCTAATAGCCGTGTTTTTGGGTTTGAAATGAAATATCATTCATCATTGTGGATTTTAGAGGCAACTTCTGCTTAGTTTCGATTTGTTTCAGATTTTGAGTACCCTGATGTGGACAAAGTTGAGAAATTTAGCAAAAAATTTCAGTTTATTGATTGACTTATATTATTTAGTTCTGGTTGTATCACAATGAATTGAAGATGCTTCTGAATGTTTTGTGGCATTTTGTTATGGTAGTATGATGACTCATTGAGATCTTACTTCTGGAGTTCTGGTTGTATACCAGTTTGCTATGGTGGCCAAGTTTTTTATTTCGATGAAGATTGAGCACGACCATATGATATGAATGATGTATTCTCCAATTGCAATAATTGTAATGTAAGCAAATCAGTCTGTTGGTTTATACAATCGTGTACTTGAGTGGACATGCTCAGTCATAGACAGAGGGTTAAAGTACATAGTGAGACTGGGTGAAAAATATTACAGTTGCTTTTAATCAGGGTGATTTTATTTTAGGTTCTTGATATGTATTTAGGCATAAGCGTGGATGAATCATAACAGTTTTTAACCAAAATGGGTTCCATCAGCTTCTTCCCTAGCATTACCATTTACCACCAACGTAAAATAATGAAAGATCTCTCTCTATAACAACCTGAAGTTCCAGTTCTGAACAAACCCACGTACAAGGTGTTTGCTAAATGACAATGCATTTGCGTCTGTAGATGGTCTGAAGTTGGTGTGGATGCTTCACTTTCTATTTGAGAGGGTTTCTTCACTTTCTTGTACATACTGAAATGAGAGTCTGAGTGAGGCAAAACGTCGAACAGTTGGTGTGGATGCTTTACGCAATGGTCAGTGAGTTTCCAGGATCCATCAGAGGTGGAAGAGGCAGAAGCCTTCATATGAGGACCTGCATTGAAGTGTTGAACTGCGCAGATTAAGGGTATTTAGGGATAGATTTACGGATAGCAAATAAGAACAAGGGATGAAATAATCTCAAAAAATTAGAATGTAAAAGTTGGCATGCAAATCTAAGCTCCCTTGTTGGGGGTACAAGGGTTATAACTTATAACATTGTTGCCAATGTTTGAACAGCTATACAAATTTCTGATATAAATTACAAGTTATAAGATTAAATGTAGTTGCTGCAGCTGGTCTACAAATTTCTGATATAAATTACAAGTTATAAGATTAATTGTAGTTGCTGCAGCTGGTCTACATGAACTGAAAAATTCTAGAACTACTATGCTTTATTAACATAAAATGTTTCTTATTACAATATCAGGACTACCAAGTCTAATAGAGCCAGAAAAAATTCTTGTTACATTTGTTCCCTCACTTCAATCAGATTACATCCACCTTATTTCTGCAATGGAAATGTGGAACGGACACTAGACATTCGTTATCATGGAAAAAAGTGAAGGAACATATAAATGCATATGCAGGACTAAGCTTGTAACCAAAACGAAAAGGGATACTGGTTTAACCAAGGGCTAGTAACTAATCATCTTCACACAACTGACTGCTTGTCTTGCAACCGCTGCTTTTTGATTCTGTAAGAGTTGATTGCTGCAACCAACACATTGTCATTGCCAACAATGACTCTCACACTATTAGCCAGCTGAGATCGATTTATCTTCTTATCCTTGAAATCCCCAAGGCTTTTGCTAAGCATTTCAATCTTCGTAGCAGGCAAGAACTGTGCAAGCACTGTTATCAGACCAGGGAGATATATATCTCGTACTGATCCATTCACCAGCTGCAAGCCACTAACAGTACCACTCCCCTTAACAGCCGCCAATTTCATTGCCGAGAACAACTTGTCACCAGCTATGAGCTTCGCTTTTCGCTTCAACTCCTCTACGTCAAACTTCTTTGCCCTGAAATCCTCCAGCAATCTGACCATTATCTTCATTTCTCTCGGAGACAAGAACCTCGTCAGAGCGGCCACCAGAGCACCAAGAGAAATATATCCTCCACGCGCTGATCGCTTGTTGAGAGCATTCCCCATAGTGCTAGCACTAGCGACTCTCCCCCTCTGAGTAGTAGTAGTACTTGCCGTCGTCGCATATCCCTCCAAGCTAGCAGGACCCTTGAAGCTCACCACAAAAGCAGGGCAAGCGTAGTTCATGCAATTACTCCACACAAAATACCTTCGAGGATTCACAACACAATCCACACCGGAATCAAACTCATTCGAACTAGCTTTAACCTGTGCAGAACAACTAGGCAACTCCTCCATCTTCCCCAATACAACAAGACACAGCAGCATATGCCTGAGCCCATCATCACCAACCTCCAACGCCTTTGCCCCATCCAACGCATACTTCACCGCATTCAGTTGAATCCGACCACACTCGTCACCATTCAGACTACCAAACCCATGAGCCACCACACGAGCAATATCATCCCTCGATCCGCCGTACCAAGCATACCTAATGTTGGGGTTTCCGCCGCATTTGGCCCCCACCGCGTTCGAAAACCCCCGAAATATCCGGACCCTGGGCCCACCGGCCATTCCAGACACCAGAAACTTGTGCACCGCCACAACCTCCGTAACTCCCGCGGCCGATCCCATCCCCACACCGAAGCTCTTGAGAATCGTCTCGTATTGCGCGCTCGATCCATCCACTCTCGACATAAGCCCATTTCTAGTGAAAACCCTAAATTGATCGTCGGCATCATCATCACCGGGATTCAAATCCGCCGTCTCGCTGTCGCAATCAGACTCGTCCGAATTTTGATCGTTATGGTCCGATTCCGAGCGATCCGACCCGGAATCGTGATCCTCAACCATCGGAGAAACCTCCTCCTCCTCCTTGTGGATATCATCGGTGGCAATCTGGATCTGCTCCATCGATTTTTCCCTGATTCATCATCACAGACGAAATTAATCGAAACAATTCGCTGAGGTCAAAATTAATCATAATAATTTAGTGAAATTGAAGTGAAATAATACATACATCAGTATTGAAATCGAAACTCGGTTAGTAAAACCCGGTCAATTTGACTTTTTTGTGATCAAGCTTATCTGATTATTCTGGGCTTTGAATTTTGATAGAATTTGATTTTGTAAAACAGACAGAGAAGGGCAGTTTGGGCAATCGACGAGAATCGATTTAAGGATGAGAATGAAGAGAATGAGGTGTTAGGGTTCGTTGGGTTATATTTATACGAGGCCATATGGGCGGTTTGAGAGTTGCGTGTTGAAGACGCGCTGCGAGGCTAATTCCTTTTCCTAGAGGGATTCGGATTTGCTTTTTCTTTATTAAATGTGGCATAAATGACGTTAGAGTGAAATTACGGATGGCCCGCTGGTAATAGACCGTTGGCTTTAGTTGGCTGCTTTGGTGTGTGGGGTAATTTGGGAATTTTGAAATCCAACGCTCCTGAGGAAAACGGTCTGTCGTGTGCCTCAAGTTGGTTTTTTCTTCCCTAATTCAACAAGGAAGAACGAGCGTTGATTTCACGCTACACCCCAACCGTTTTGGTTTTTGTTTTTGTGAAACTCCTTCTATGACAACACTAGTGTTTCCCTAATGCGTTGAGATCCTGATGAGTATCGGACGAATTTGTTCTTGTAAGTCAAACACACTAAGAGAATCGAACACAAATTTTAAGAAAATTACGTTTACATAACAATTACAAGTAATTTCATCAATCTCTACAAATTGTGTAGTACGAAATCCTCATTCTTCTAAGATAACAAGTTGAACAATGTTTAATTTCTAATTCAAACGTAAATCAAACTAATTGTGAAACTAAAAAGAACCAGATACAAACCGTCAAGATAATTAATTTGATCATTCTCTCTAAAAGTCGTGTAGTACGAAATTCTCATTCTTTTAAGATGACAGGTTGAACAATGTCTAATTTCTAATTCAAACGTAAAATCAAACTACATGTGATGCTCAATTTTCCGCTTGAATTAGAAAATTCCCAAAAAAGAAGAAGAAGAAGAAGAAGAAATAGAGTGCAAGTTCATACCCAGTTAGTCAAGAAGTCCTTTGTGCGTGATTCTCTTATTTTCATCTCATCATCTAACTTCGGGTCGTCCCCTTTCCAGTTTAAACCCAAAAGGTCTTTGGTGCATGCTTCTCTAGGGTCTTCTTCTACCAAGATCTAGTATGATTTTGTTTAATCTCTGCAAGTTACTACTCTGCAGAATATTGCAAAAGGCTAATATATTACTTTCTTCCAATTATGTAAGACTCCAGTAAGAGAGTTGTTCAGCATGAGAGTTCAAGAGTGTCTAGTCCGTTTGGGAACACTGTCAACTATGATCTTCTATATGACATGGATGATCTTAAAGAAATAAAAAGTTTGAGCTCGCACTAGATTTCAAGGTATGAGACATACAAACATTTGATCAGACACCCTCTAAAGTTAAAAGGAGTATATAATTGCATCATTAATCAACTAAGTTCAGATCGTGAGATTTCATCATCAGAGATACCAAAAGTGATAATTAGTAGTACAATAATGGGTAAAATGGCTTCAAAAATTGAACTTGATGATTTTGGCTAGGAGATCTATCAAATTCACCCAATGTATATGTCTTTTGTGTATATTTTCTCGGACTGTGAGGTTGACAATACTCAAAAATTGTGCATGATTAATTTCCTCCTCTTCATCTCTTTAATTAGCTCCATCTTTTCTCCCACCTTCATACCAAAAAGCTTCAAATTTTCAGAAATTATTCCAGCAATTCATTCCTAACAAGTCGATGGTGCTGGATACATTCTCTTCCCCTCCCTTCTTCGATTTGCAAAGCCAACTTGTTCGCTTGCTCATTGTTCATGCTAACCTTTCTCTCGTCTAATTTCTTCTATTCCAACTTGTTCATTTGGGCATTTTCCCTTTTTAGTTTTGTAATTTTTACTTCTATTTTTTGTTTTGGTTAAGATGGATCAGGGATCTGCGAAGCACCTATATTGCTTGTACTTAGGTTTGATGTCGCCAAGGCTAGCTAGTCATGTTAATTAATTATCTGCTCCTATTTAATTTTTAATTTTCTATGGGTAGTATTACGAATGTAATGGTTTTTTTTTTTCTGACAACCCAAAGACTCATTATGTAATTCCGTTAAATTATCAATTAACTGACAACTAATTACAAATCTCATTTTATTTTTTTGATTATATCATCAAAAAAAAAACAAAAGACGAAATATGCAGAATTTAAATGTGAGTAGTACAATAAAAAGGACACAATGAATTTTTCTTTTCTTGGTCGTTTGGGACACAATGACTTCAAACATCAATAAATTGTTGAGTGAGGTTCTAGATATAAACTCAACCTCCCCAATTTTGAGTTTAGATCTGTAACCTCACTCGACGTACGTGAGCAAAAGACTTGATGATATGTAAAATTCTAATTGAAGGTACTCAAGAAGTCCTTTGTGCATGATTGTCTCCTTTTCATGTCTTCTGTCTCCATCTTTTTATTCTTTTCTCCCACCTTGACGCCAAAGATCTTCAAATCTCCACAAGCATTCTTTTCAAACAAGTCGACGGTGCTCGATTCTCTCCTCTTCCTGTCTTGGATTTGCCAAGCCAGCGAAACTTGTTTGTTTGCTCTTCTATGCTACGCGCATATTGCTTGAGCTCATTCAGTGTCATACCTTCAAGCATTTCCTTTTCCTCATCACTCATACCAACCTCATGAAGGCCACGATCTTCATCAGGCATTTCTTTGTCATTCGAACTTTGCTTTTCGTAGAACTCGTATCGATCTATGACAGACTCTACAGAAGGGTTGCCGAATGTCTTCGGCTGCATACCAGTAGAAAAGGTGATAATGGCGATTTGAGTACCAGTTTTGGCGCAAAAGTTTTTGGCTTTGCGAATCAGACCTGTACGCCGCTTAGTGCAGGTGACCTTGAGAGTATTCCTATCGGTAATTTTCTTGATTTCGATTTTCTTCCGACCCATGATTATATATATGGTTTCTGATTATATCACACAGTATGTTAAGAATGCAAACTTGAGTTTCCTTTCTGCATATGTTTTGTTATATATAGAAGAGTCATCAGTGCTATATTATTTCCTATTACAGCGAGGATTCTCGACTAACCTAAACTAAATTGGAATAACCACCACAACTTACCTAAACCAGATAGAGGACCCTCCTTTAAAACTTACCCAAACTAAATGGGAATCTCCATAATAACTAACCTAAACTAAGCATCATCACCATACGTTTCAAATATCAATTTGACAGTTATGAAGTTCTAGCGATTGAAAAATTTTAGTGATTGAACATCTCAATATATAGAATTTGATTGGAAGGCTAATTCTTTTTAGATATGATATTTGATGTGTTTAATGACGTTAAACTCAGCTCTGATTCCGAACCAAACAAGATCCCCATACTTTATGGTGACGGTGGCTTTCCACCTTGCCATGTCGTGTCTCTCCCTATCAATCCTCTTTTTGGTGAAAGTTAGATCACCAGTCAAACCAAAACGACTAAATAAACAAACAACTATAAATCATAAATCAAAATTTAATTTCGTGGACCAGCTCATCTCCTTTTCCATGACGCTTCCCTCTATTCCTTTATTTATAACCATATTTTCTTTCTCCACCCAATCACAATCTCTCAAATCCGTGTCTCTCTCTGTTTTGAGTTGTGTTGTGTTTTGCTCTCATTCATCTCAGGACTTGATTCACTCAATCTCAACCATGGCTGATGCTAACGGCAACGCCGTTGAGGCCAACGGTGAGTTTTCTAGACCATTGTTACTGTGCTAGTCTATGATTCTGTTCGTTCTGTTTTTGTTCGGTATGATCGGATCATGCATGTTGGTTTTTATTGGTGTCTGTGATTGTACGATGGATTTGCATTAACCCAATTGCTTGTTTGTTGGTTTGGTTTGGATTTCTGGGTTGAAACTGATGTTGGGTATGTTTCTGATCTCCAATTTTGTTGGATTAGTAGTTGGGGATCAGCTTTTTGTTGTGAAGTTGGAATCTTTGAAGTCTTTAGAATGGTTTTGTATTCCAACACTTTGGCTTCGTTTTAGCTTAAGAAGCAGAAAAGGGAAGTAGCTTTTAGTTGGACAATTAAGAATTTTGTTTTTTGTTCTTTCAAGTGAATTTCTTCATCATAAGGATGTAGGTCAGAGTGAATTACAGATTTGTATGGAAGATCGGTAGAGATACTATAGACGGTTGTAGTTGAAGTAACTAGAAACAATGTAATATAGTAAAATTGATATTACTGGGTACATGTAAACATTGGATCCCTAGATTACGAGTTTCATAATCCAGATGTGAGATAAAGGTTTTTCCTTTTGCATAAGTGGATGTTGTTTTTCTCTCAGTGATGGCTTTAAGTTTCTTCTGATAACTATGGTGGTTTTGTACCTTTTACTTAAATGTGGACTGCAATGGACCGACCGTGGATCACTGTATACCTTTCCTTCGAAAACCTATGAAGCTCTGTTCGGTTTCCAACGATATGCTTTCTTTTGCTACTCCTAGTTTGAAGTGATAAATAACTAGACATTGTGCGATATTAATTTTTGAAATCTACAATGGATAACTTGAATTATTTGGGATGTTGTACTCTTTTATAATTAATTTTTAAACTTTCCTCGTGTAGTGGTGGAGACGAAAGATGGAACCATTTCTGTGGCTTCTGCTTTTGCTGCGCATCAAGAAGGTAACACTAAAGAAGTCCCTTACCTCATTCCAATATGAATGCACATGAGAAGCAACACAGTTAGTTTAGTTGAGGAATATGAACATTCAGCCACCCGCTTTGGTATTTTAGCCAGTCATTTTTTCATTTATGACCATGATATCAGCAGGTTACCTTGTTGGAGATTATATTTTTGCACTTAGTATAGATGAGGATTTATCGAACTTTTGTAGATATATTAATATGACATCGTTTTGAATAAGTAATCATACTCACTTCATTGCATTCGCAGAGAACAGGTTAATCATATTTTTGTTTACTTTTCATTCTCCAACCAGTTGTACAGGATAGAGACCACAAGTTCTTATCACAGGCAGTTCAGGAAGCTTATAAGGGTGTTGACAGTGGCGATGGAGGGCCATTTGGTGCAGTTATTGTTCGCAATGATGAAGTAGTTGTGAGCTGTCACAACATGGTTCTGACACATACTGATCCAACTGCACATGCGGAGGTTACTGCTATAAGAGAGGTCAGACTAAGATATTACCGCATTGCTTAATGAGGGCTCTTTAATCACTGAAGATGATGTTAATAGGCTAATAGTACCAACTGATGGCTCCTTGTTAGGCTGTGTAGATCAATCACCTTCCAGAGTTGAAAGAGGCATCTAATGTGCCTTGAAATTTTCTTCTTACCATCTTATTGGTTTTGTTTTCATTACTCATGATAGTGACCTTTCTTTCCTTAATCTAATGGCATCCAAGTAGCTGATTCAGTTGGGTAGTGAGAGTGATTATGTATTGGAAACCACAAAACTAAGAATGTATGATCCACAGAGATGGTATGCATTTAGATCTTAACAATCATGTTTATTTCATGCACATCTATTATTTCAATTTCTCTCGCGAGTTCCTGTAGTATCTTGGTTTGTATTCAATATTACCATTTCATCACATAGAGGCCCAACATGAACGTGTTTGGATTTGATGCCCGAGTGATCTTTTCTACAGGCATGTAAGAAGCTGAATCTGATAGAGCTGTCAGATTGTGAAATATATGCATCTTGTGAGCCATGTCCAATGTGTTTTGGTGCTATTCATCTATCAAGACTTAAGGTCAGTTACCAAACCTTTTGGTTCTTCATAAAGATGAGGGCGACTAGACTATGAAAAGTTTCAACAATTTGTTGTTTTCCTGATTTCAGAGGTTGGTTTATGGAGCCAAAGCTGAAGCAGCTATTGCAATTGGATTTGATGATTTCATTGCCGATGCATTAAGGGGCACTGCATTTTATCAGAAGGCTCACTTGGAGATAAAGAAAGCTGACGGCAATGGTGCAGTGCTGGCTGAACAAGTTTTTGAGAAAACAAAGGCCAAGTTTGCCATGTATTGATCTTTCATTATGACCCTCTCATTGTGAAAATTGCACAATAACTGGTCTAAAACTCTGATTTTAAGACATTGCTCGTACAGATTCAGTTAAAAGAAATTTATGTAATGATTTTCATTACATTCTCAGCTTTTTGTTGTTGAGAACCAGATTCATTCTTCCAATTAAAATTACAAATGCTTGCCTCACATGTGCCTCTGAAAGTAAATACTGAAAATCCAGATGCTTCTGCCGAACTAAAAGCAAAACTGTTTTGATCAGGAGGAGTGCAAGAATGTATGGTCCATTTCAAGAAAAAGACTACTAGAATGGATAGTTAACAACTCCGAAGGTCATGGAATAGCAAGGCTTCATGTGGAAGGCCTAAATCACATGTTACCACGTCAAGCCTAATGATCGACAATTTTCACAGCAAAACCAAGCCAGTTCATGTGCTACCTCTATACAGGAGCTGGGTCTATAGTCTTCTCTGTGAAGTATATACTATACATCAACAAAAACATCAGTATAAGGTGGAATCATTAATAAATCTATTGAAGTTTGGGCAAAGCTACTGCTGGACAAACTTGTGTTTGTCTCCAGTGTAAGACGAGCTGCCCAGAACAAGCACATAGAGGTTTTGTAGATCAAACAATATATATATGTAGTTTAGAGCACAGTTGCAGGTATGCAATGAACCCCTAATGTCATTCACTCAGAAGCATCAAAAGACAAACCAACTAGATTGTACTGGCAAAAGATAACAAGCGTATCATTTCAATGTGTAGCGTGCAGATATATGTTCATCAAGCCGATCTAGAGTGGCTGAGGGAATGTACACTGAATGTTCATCAGGATAGTAGAACATCCAGTGAACTATATAAACATGATGCAATCATTCATTTTCCTTGCATGATAGGGGATCACAGGCAAAGTGTTGGACCATGACTAGAATATCCAACATCCAACAAACACATCATTATAAACATCAGACCCAACAGTGGGATCAGTTTCTGTCAAAATAAAATCCATGTACATCAGTGTATAGGAAAGAAAGGAAAACTTTCTCATCTATAAATTATTTCATCAATTATCTACACCTCTAAAGACTATGAACAAAACTATCAAAGACATCAGCACTCATTATTCAATGTTCTATCAAATCAGCAAAGATAACCAAAAAAGAAAACTCGAAACTGCGGATTCCAGCTACTGTGCTGCAATTTATATGAACAAAAATTCAAACTTACTACGCCACTGCCTGCCTCTCCACCAATATCAGCCTCCTCCAGTGGACCTCAACTCATCCAATGCCACTTTTATCTGATTCTGCACCAACTCCAATCGCTTCGAATAAACCTCCAACTCCAAAATCTGCTGCTTCCTCCACTGCTCATCCGCCGCCTCCCCACCCCCAAAATTCAAATTTATCAAAGGCCCACCAAAGCTCAGCGGAATCGGATTCAACGACAGCCCTCCAAACCCTCTAGTCGGCCCTCCACCCATCGAATTGCTCATCAACTCCCGAAACAGAGGCGACATACAACTCTTCACCGTCTCCTCAATCATCCCCTGAACATTACAATTCCCGCAATTACTCCCACCACCAACACCAACACCGCCATTGTTCACATTGTTATGATTCTCCTTAATCACCGGCACCGCCGCCAGCTCGGCAAGACTCGGCATTTTCGGCTGCGCCGGCGGCCGCTGGCGCTTCCGCGATCTTGGCGTGGACTTCTGGAATCCAGCCGGAGCGTCTTCGGTCTTGACCTCGAAATGGTTGAAATTGGGATTGTTAGGGTTAGGGTTGGGGTCTTCGTCGTCGAGTGCGTTGTCGTCCGCGCCGCCAGCTCCGACACCGCCGATGTTACTCCATATCTTCCTAGAGATCTCAAAAGTCGCCTGATCATGAGGGCTCTTGAAGCTGACCTCTTTGCCATCGGCGATTTTGTTCAGAACATTCCGGTACTTCTTCTTCAGCCGCCGCAGCTTCTCCACCAGCTGGTTCTTGTTGAATTCCAGCTGTAGCTTCGACTTGATCTGATCGTAGAACAAAGCGGTGTCGTTTTGATGCGAGCCTCCTCCTCCTCCTCCCTTGTTCCCTCTCTGCGTCGTGTAGTCCAGAAACCCCTGAAGCAGCTCGATCTCGTCCTCGTCCGTCCACAGCCGCTGGAACAGCCTCCTCTCGTCGACCACCGCCACCGGCTTCTTCTCCTCCGGCGCGGGAAGCAAAACCGGGTCGTACTTAATCGTCCGCGGCCGCTTCGGATCCAACAGCCCCTCCGGAACCACCGCTGCCGCCGCGGCGGCGCTCGTCAGCGGAGGAGCGGGAAGCGCGACTGTGACGGCGGGAGGAGCGGCGGCGGCGATGGCGACGGGGAGGGCGGAATTGGAGGTGGAGGAAGGGGAGGCGGAGTTGATGACGTCATCGTCGTCGTCGACGTCGTCGTCCTCCTCCTCGTCAACGACGTCGTCTTCTTCCTCGTCGTCTTGCGAGGAGGAGGAGAGGTCGCGGCCGGCCTCGGGGAGAACGGCGTCGTCTTGTTCGGGGGTCATGATATGATAATTGTGATGCGTCGGGTGGTGGCGGAGTTAGAGAGAGAGAGAGAATAGAGGAGAGGAAAATGGTTAAGGGGGTTGGGTTTGGGGTTGGGTGTGGTTAGACCGAGAGCCAAGGGTGGAAGAGAGAGAAAGAGAAAGGGGGGCCAAGTCAAGGAGGGGGTGAGGTGGTTGGGGGGTTGGTTGGATGGGTATGGTCGTTTTAGCATACTGCCGTGCTAGGCTCGAATCGGTGGACCGATATATATATTTTTAGATGGGTTTGGACCGAGGGGCATCTAAGCTCGACTATGTGGTAGTGGTTACATGGTCACGTCTCTAGGCAACAAGGCACACTTTATTTTATGATCAAGATGCCTTTGGGGTAACATTAACAAGTTGATGGCACATGTGACTCGTTCCATTGGTTGAGAATCATGGTTTCATGGGATTGAATATAGGGATTGAACTTTGGTCTTAATGTTTGTTGGTGCAAGTCGTCTCACCCCAAAATTGTTAATCTATATATAGCTATCGTGATTGTTAGGAAATTGCGGAATAAGTGTGTTTATTTGATCGAATGGTTATAAAATGTGTAATATGTAACGTAAACATTTCGATATAGGAATGTTTATTTGTTGGTTATTAGACTTTAAAATTTAAATTTTATTCTTACGGAAGGTAGGCTAAAAATTGTGTCATATACATGGTTAGGTTAACATCATCATACATTGAAGAGATAAAATACAATATATATATCATTATACATATGAGAAATGAGAAAGCTCTTTTAATGAGGATCTTTAAGTTGAGGACTAGCTGATGACTATTCGGCTTATCTCATTTTTCGATCTTATATACATATCTTGATGGTTCAGTTTATATGTATTCATAAATATATCATTTCTGTAAATTTTCAGCCATATTAAAAATCGTTAAGACATTCATAAGTGTGATTTACCAATTATGAACTTAAACGGTTCATGTTTGATAGATTTGGTTCGTCTATTAATTTGATTTAGTTTGTTACCTTAACGATCACCGATTTGGCTGAAAAATTATAGGGTTGATCTAAACATATAGACCTAAAAACTAAAAATATGATATGCCAAGATGTGATCGAAAAATAAATCTTTTAAATTATAAACCGAAAAGTCCTTAAAAGTTCTCGCTAAAATGGCTCTCTAGGAAACAAATGAATCAGTATACTTTAATTTATTTATGAATTTAAGAATTTGAATTTATTTTGGATGCTACTACACGAAAAATTAATAAGCATATATACAAATGTAGGGGACAGCAGCCATTATCGGGCAAATGAGCATTGGTACATCCATTAATCTCTATCACCATTAACCTATTCTTATCCTTGTTCCTTCCTCAACAAGTAACAACAAGCCCTCACAACCATCGATCCCAAACACTACTCCATTTGCTCAAACTGCATGCAGTTTTCTCAGACGCAGACCAAGCCATACTCAAACGAGAATATCAATCCCTGGTTTGGTCTGGGTCCTTTCACCTAATCTTCAAAATGCCGTGGCCTTTGCTAAAATGGATCATGTATACTTCATCTTCGTCTTCCTCGTCCTCTGAAGATTTCAACGAAGACGAAGAGGAAGGCATAAATAAGAAGGAAAATGAGCATCGTCGTGAGTCTAACAAACCAGGAGAACAAAATAACGATGAAGACTAGACGACGATGACTTTTCCTACGAGCCCCACGAAGAAGAGACCTCCAACTCTTCTGACTACACTTTCACAATCGATGAACCGCGCAGAAAACGACGTCGCATGGACAACAAGGAATTCTCACCGAACGTGACGAGTTTCAAACTCCGTAACAGGGTTTGGAGCAAGGAGGACGAGCTAGAGCTCCTGAAGAATTTCCTCGACTACAGAACAAGACCTAGGACGGCGAACGAAGCACCGTCGTTTTACGACGAGGTTAACCCCAAGTTCAAGGAGAAATTCACCAAGCGAAAGCTGGCTGAGAAGATTGGAAGGTTGAAGAAGAAGTACCGGAATGTAGTGAAGAAAATGATGAACAACAATGGGACTGAGTTTCGATTCAGAAACCCACACGACAGTGCCATTTTCGATATTTCACATAGGATTTGGGCGGAATCGCCTCTTTACAATATTCAGGAGAAGAATGTGGTGGTGGATTCACATGATGTGGGGAGTAGCAAAACGTCTTTCGGTGGGAAGCATGGAGATGATGAGGGTAACACTGACGTGCGAGGGATGATAATCGAGTTGGCGATGAATCCGATACAGCTGAGCTTAAGCAACTACGGCGGCGGCCGTGGAGGAGATGTGGCGGATGAGAAGTGGAGGGAGCAGCAGATACTGGAGTTGGAAGCGTACTCGAAGAGGCTGGAGTTGGTTCAACAACAGGTTAAGGCAGCTTTGGATGACCTGCGTTCTAAGTAAATGCATTGATTCATTATTTGAGGGGTTTCTGTTTTATATAGTTTGTAATGATTTGGGTTGGAATAGCATAGCAAAATCAAATGATGGAAACCTCTCGATCTTAGTTCCATTCACGAAACTGTTAAAGTGGCTACTGGGATTAAGTCGCAAAGCTAGGATGCATATAGTTGGAGTATTTCACTATTGTGTGGAGAATGGAGATAATTGGTGTGCTTTCCATTTCGTAGGACTCGACCCATTACCCGGCCCATCGACTCTGTACCAGCTACAATCTTCCACCTTCCCCACCTTATCCAACTCTGTTTCAAAGCAAAGCATATGCCCTCCTATGGATCCCTCTCCTTTCTCCTCCACCCAGATGCACACACCTAACTGATTTTTCACATCACACCATTTCCATTAACCCCATTTCTCTCTACTCTCAGTGCCTCCAACACTAACAAGGCATTGAGAATCACAAAAGAAAATTAGAAACACACACACCATTGATGGCTTGTGCAACAACAAGACCCACCTTCTCTTTTCACCTCTCCACCACTTTACCCCAATCCTCTAACCCAAAACCCAAAACCCAATTCCTCCCCAAGATCCCAACCATCTCATTGTCACTTACTCACAAGGCGTCCCGTAAATTGACCATTACTAACTCCATTGATGTCTCCAATGAAGATAAACCAACTTCAGACCAGCCCACTCCACCCTCTATAGACTCCACAGACTCAGTAGAAGCAGAATCAAAGATCGATAAGCGGCGGCTTGAGGAGAAGTTTGCAGTGCTGAACACTGGGATATATGAATGCAGGTCTTGTGGGTACAAGTATGATGAGGCTGTGGGTGACCCGTCATACCCATTACCACCAGGAATGCAATTTGAGAAGCTTCCAGAGGATTGGAGGTGCCCAACTTGTGGGGCAGCACAGAGCTTCTTTGTGAGCAAGAGTGTGGAGATTGCTGGGTTTGCTGAGAACCAGCAGTTTGGGCTTGGTGGGAATTCACTCACTTCGGGGCAGAAGGCTCTGCTCATATTTGGGAGCTTGTTCCTTTTCTTTGCTCTTTTCTTGTCTGGATATTTTCTGCAATAATCAAATGTGAGAGGTATGGGGTTTTTATTTTTTTACTATGTGAAATAACATGATATAATTCAAAGTGAGATGAGTAATTAGAGATATAGTTTACCTTTTGGTTTGTGAGGTTTGTGTGTTGAATTGTGGCATATAGTTAAATACTATATCAAGAAACTAGGTTCTATGAACAGTGAACTACTTTGGTATCATCCAATTTGCTAAAGCTTGATGAAACATATTGTTTCAATTTTGATTTTTTGGTGGAAACATACTGTTCTCAAGTTTGATGAAATAAAACTCGGAACAATGGATTTCCAGAGATGTAGTTCAGTTTTGTTGATGCGATTTGAGAGCGTCAAAAAGGTCCTATGCCTCGCGATTAGGTAACTGCATTGAGTTGAAGCTGTAGAGGAGAGGGTATCCCAGAAATTTTTTTGACAATTTTTCAATTTATGCGTATCATCCTTACGCAGGGGCCATGTTAATATGTTCCAAATTTATGGGATGTTCCCGAAGGGACAAGCTTATGTATTAGGGAACCGGATATAAACAATGCGCAGTTAAGCGCACAATCGATGTCTAACATGATTTCCTAGTGCCAGCAGGATATGAGCGTTGTTCTTTGCTTTGATATAATTCTAAATTATGTCATTCTCAAGTCTCAACAGTACAGCCATATACACAACTGGCAACGCTGTAGAAGTGCATCTGTCTAGATGCATACATGCCGCAATGAGTTCGTGAATGGTGAAGACGTATTTTAACCTCAAGATAGTCGGCTAACTATGGATTTTGACGACCATGATATGTTATGAAAATCGTTTCCCAACGATGCGTTCGAAAAGGTCGTTCTACGCATGAATACCTAAACAAAACTTTTCCTTTGTAGCAGTAATGACTACTGCAATTACAGATCTGATTCCATCAGGAAAAGACGAGCAGACTAGTTACTAAGCTAGTAATTAACCCATGTAGTCTAGACCTCTGTATAACAAGAATATTGCACCAACAAATTAACAAAAAATTTATTCCATTAATGAAAACTGGTATCCATGCCAATGTACAATTACAACAAAACACTACATAGACACAATACTAAATAGAAAATATGACACAAAACTAACCTATGCCTTGTTATATCAGTCCTATAGCTGATTATGCATCCCCCTCCCATATCCTTCTATGGTAACAAACAGCAACTATATATGCATCTTCTACAGACTACCCATTATATAGCTAAGCTGCCATATCCCGTTGGTACAAGCTGTGTGAGAATTCTAGTATGTAACAAAACCTACCTACTGTGGTTTCAGTGATGAAGAGGATAAGACTACTCAAGCCGAATCACTTTGGCATCAGAGACAGCATCAATGTAATATTGCCATGTGCTTGCTATCTATCATGACATTGAAGTTAGTCTTGGTAACCCCAAATACAAGATTAGATATGGTAATTAAATGGCATTGTTTTCTGCCGGTCGGCCACCTCTGATACAAAAGCCAGAAGAATCACTGCTGGTTTCCGGAGTTTGACAAGTCCTGAGGAGCACGTGCCTTTACCTGATAAACCTTTTTGATCTGCTGTTCATATGGTCCACCAAATCCGGGTTCCTGTTGCCTACCATAGAATCCACCATTGGCACTCGATTCTTTGTTGATCCACTTTGGAGGTGGCACTGGAAGAGCGCCTGTGTTCTGCACAAACTGCGGATGTGGGTTTGTGGAGTATCCTGGATTTGGCATCCCTGGTTGTGCCACTACAGGAGACCTGGTTCTCACACTTTCTTCCATTGTTAAACTAGACATCCCATTTCTCAAGTTGTGGTTCTGTTCTTGATATTGTATTCTTTCTTGTGATCTAAAACTCTGCTCTTGATATTGCGTTCTTTCTTGTGTCCTAAAACTTTGTCTGTTACCCTGCGGACCATTTGAGTATGGAGCTCTGGGCCTAGCCATGATGCCCTGAGGATTAAAGGAATTTCCATAATTTGGTTCTTCACGGAAACCCCTTTCATACCCAGATGGCCCGGCTGGTCTTGGTCTGTTGACTGGATAATTACCGATGTAGTTTCCAGAAGTAGTTCGTAAAGGCCGCGGTTGATCCCAAGATCCAGAGGATGCATTACTAGGTCTAAGATTTAGTGTGTTCTTGACAAGTCGATGAGCTGCTTCTCCCAACATAGGTCCAGCAATTGCTCCAGGTATTTGTGGCCTGTAAACCAATGCATCACATTCAGAAATGACACTCCAATATCACTGTTGCAATTATAATATTGAGATGTTCACTTGTATCCCTGATTTAAAATATTTGCTAAGCTAAGAAACACAGGACATATGCTACCACGGCCAACAGTACATTCTCACCTATCTCTGTTTTGGTAGCGCCGGGGACCATTGTCTTCATGCCATAATGCCGGGGGAGGTTTGATATCCGTAGGTTTTACAACCTGAAGATGTTTAAAGGAAATAATCAAACGCAACACCAATTAATATTAAAAATAATAATTAAAAGGCCAGACAATAGAAGCATATCATCACAGTTCTTGAGCGGTTACACATTAAATCAACAAGACGTGTCATAAGGATGTCATGTTCTTTCAACCAGATGAACATGGCAGCAAAATTTTAGTAATATTCTTCTGAATATAAGGATATATGTATAAAATTCTATAGCCTTTTATCTGCAACGTGTACACGAGGAGGGAACGAGTGATGTAGCATGCCATGAGTAATGAGCAAAGAGTTCTCCAAGATTTGGGCTACAAAATTAAAGTGAATAGTAGAATACAGATCTCGCACACCTTTCTGGGCATGATCACACCCTTGGGAGGTTCTGGAATGTGTTTCTGAGCTACAGGATTAAGATATGTAACATTTCTGCAAGCCAAAAATGCCCTCCATCAGTACATATCTTTTTCATAAGAAATTCAAGTATGGAGGTGCTTTCTAAAAAATTTCGATATACTTACAGGACTTGGGTATGCTCTATGTTGGGAAAACCACACACAGGTGATGGGATTACATTTCTAAACACATTCCTCTAAGATAACCAGAGGAATCCATTCATTCCACCACTGAAAAAGTTGAAACAATGAGTAGCATCACTAGTGAGCTCCCGCAATGACAAATAAACCAATAAGTCAACCTGGAAAGGTATGAAAACCAACCTGAGACTTGTATCTATCGGCCATGGTAATCTTACATGTGGTGGGCTCTGACAATATACTTGGTAGTATGAAGTTATTTGAGACGCCAAAGGATGAGAAAGATAGACATAAAGCAAATCAAGCATCACACTATTTCGAGCTAGCTCTTCTTCCTGCATAGATCAAATTTGGATGAGCATCACACTGTGTCTGTGTGTGCAAATATAACAGGAATGAAGTTTCCAATACAGCATTTGAAGATGGAATAAAAATCAAAGAATTAAATGATGGGGGGAGGGAAAAACAATATGATCTTCCTGACCGTTAAAGTGCTTTCGAGCTTCCTTGTCTGAGCAAGCAATTTCTTCTCATCAATGAATGGCAATTTGGCAACACCCTGATACCCCATGCAGAAACCACAAATGATACTGCTTCCATTAATTTGACCCCAAAAGGAAATACACAAACACAATATCAAAAAGAAAAAAGAACAACCAATGGCACACATGACCGTACCTGCCATGCAAAGCGCTTGCCATTCATGTCAATCTCAAAATCTGGAGTGAGGGTCAAAAAGGAAGAAAAACTGTTAGTAGAAAGGAGATAAATTTAAAGATCAAAAGTGACAACAAATCACTTCTTTACCAGATGGATAGAAATTGCAAATGGGAGATGACGGATCAGTCATTAATTTTCTGTATTTTTCGGGAAGAGCACTACAACTATAACATGAAAGAAACAGGTTTACCCATTATCAATTTCAGCAAGAAAAAAAAAATACACACACATATATATAGCTGTGTATGTGTCTAAATATATATATATATATATATATATATAGGGAGAGAGAGAGAGAGAGAGAGAGAGAGAGAGAGACCTTGCAGCTGGTAAGGTTCCCATGAGCTGATCAAAGGGTTTAAATGGCTCTCCCAAGAAAAATGTTATTTCCAACTCATTCAGATTTTCTAAATCAGAAGCAAAAGGAGCATAATGGTATGGGTAATACCTGAAACCCATAATAGTAAGATACACACATAGTTAGTGAAATCAAACAGGTCATCATCGCACTTAACAGGTTGATACGGAATTGACTAATTTCTGTTCGGTAATAGATCATAAACAACAAATACCATAATATCAAAAACTCAAGTGGCCAACCTAATATTTCCCATTTTCTCAATAAAAAAAATATAAAAAAAAACTAATATTTCCCATAGTTTCAAAATTAGAGTACTCTAAATAGATCCAAGTATTTGTGGATGTGTATTACTTGTATTTCAACATATAAGATGAGTTAAACCAGATATAATAAAGCATAACACTTTCCAACATTCAAGCCAAACTAACCATTGCCATGAGCAGACCCCTTGGTAGTAATATCGGCAGACCCAACATAAGCCTTCTACATATTTCAGAACCTACAAAGAAAATTAGAAATTTTAGCATGAATGCCAAATAATCTTCACTGAGTTTGCAGCACGTGAGAGAACTTACCAAGTCTTTCTTAACTGTTTCAACCTCCTCTGGCTTTGATACTTGGAACTTCTCAGCATAATACCTTTCTGTATATCCAGGCTCCCCCAATTTAACCTGAGAAACAAAGATTTATTTTTAAGAGGAAAAGGGTGTGTGGTGTGTGTGATATAAAATAGATGTGATAAGAACAATTGTGGATTAGCAGTCCCCAAAAACTTAAATGGAAAACAACACAGATAACAGTACCAAACATCCCTTAATTACTTTACTCCCAAGTAAGAAGGTCTCAAAAGTACAAGGTTACTGGATAATAATTCAACAGAATAACCAATCCTCACCAAATTCATCCTCTTCTATATCTTATGTAAAAGGGAAAAAAGAATGCTTGAATCGAAAATACAGATAGTTCTGCTAGATCAAGTAAAGACATCCGAATTTCAATACCATATTAAGCTAACTATGAAGGAAAAACCATCATAAAATACTTGGAAATTAAACTTAACATTGGATTTCCACAATCACTGAATATACATTACACCCTGTGATGGCTTTTTGATCATTTTTTTATTTTATTCTGTCAGTCTTTATGCTTCTTATGCAACTTTTTTGGGGCTCCCCTACTATACCAGCACGGTAAACAGAGAGTAACTTGAGAAGCCACTGGCATTCTATAAGACGTTTGTATGATCAATTATTCTAGTTTTGGTATTATACAGGTGAAAAAGGCACACTCGAAAGTCATGTAAATTACAACAAAGTGTGATGTGGGAGTATAATCATTTACTAAGAAGCTTTCCCAGCATAATCAGTTTGCAGAAAAATAAGGTAACAGACATGGCATAAAGAAACAAGTTGAGTTTTGCATCACGATGTCATATACAAATTTGATAGTATAGATGCAGTGAAGTCACATACCTTGTCCACCACCTTTTCTACCACCGGAGCGGGTAGCTCTTCACAAGACTCTCTTCTATTTCTCTGTCTCTCTTCATTATTCTCAAAGGCCTGAAATATAATCATCATCAGTATGAACATTATCCTAATCTGCAAAAATGCCGGACACCAGTAGGAAAAAAAAAAAAACTGTGACCTAATCTGTGAAAAGGATCCCAAATGCCTTTTGGTTCAGAAGTCATGTAGATAAATCAATACTGTACATGATTATCCTACTATTTCTCTCAAATGGCTCCAGATGTGGACAGGACAAACAACTCAAATAGAAGAGTCACTATGTATATATGAAGTAAATAGGAATTTATAGTATTGACATTTGAATGTTTCCTTTAGCGACCAACTCACAAGAATCATGTCACTAGATTAAGTGCCCAAATAGCATATAATCTTAAGTTACTTGCCTCGTCCTAGAAAAATGGTGACCTATATAAACAGAAACTTAGCTTGCATCCAATACAAGATTTTTGTTGTTAAACCAAAAGTCTGACCCGTTGTAAGGGCTAACATTTTTCATATTTGAATCATTGTAGCCAGATAATCATCAGAACACTTCAAGAGTAAACTAAAATATCAGTCTGTAGTGGAGTAAACAAACTAATAGTCAGAAACAGTGAAAACCTTGAGAGGAATAAAGTTTTTATCATACTTAAATTAGTCCATGTCTGGCTTTCATCAATCTCCAGACTTCTGAATAGGTCGAAAACAAATGATAATAAAGAAAAAAACGAGCACAATACCTGCTGAATTCGAGCCCGCTTTTGAAAAATTTGGCGCTCATAGACAGCAACAGACTGGATAAAATGCTCTACACTATCTAGCAATACCTGTGGAAGTAATATGAATGCATCAGTAAATTCATAATAGTGTCTGTGTGATATTATATGTAAATTAGAAAAAGAAAGCAATCACTGAGTTCCAAACTAATTCACATCATAAAGAAATGATCATATATTCAAAGATAGTGTAAAGAGTAATTTACCTCACCCGCATCAGTGAGATAGCCACCCATAGCAGAAAATTCTCTTCTATAAATATGCATCAATAAATTAATTGCACCCTGAGGAAGTAAACAGTTCTCACTTAAATCAAGTAAAAAGACATGTTCACCAATCACATGATTTAATGAAGTGAAAATTAAATCATCTTTCACAAAAAATCCCGAGTGTTTTCGACTCTATAAATCACTAACTTCCAGAATTTGTAGAAAACAGCTTTCAGACTGCCTACTATAATCACATACCTCTCTGATCTCCAATGTTGGCATATGTGGAAGAAAATCATTGCCAACAAAAAAGCACATAAACACAAAATCATCCACTATCCTTTCAAAATTAAGCTGAAAAGGAGGATTGGGTATGTCCAGCTCATATTGCAAATACTCACGCAACACCCAGATGTGGAGGAACTGCACAGATGAAATGCCAAGTTAGAAAGAAATAAAGAGAAAATATTATCGCATAGCAATGAATGAAAATGGCAGGATGTCATGTTACCAACCTGATATTTCTTCTGGTGAATTGGAGTTAAATTGGCACCGTCATCGCCACCACGACATTCAGCTGCCAGGTGACCAACTTGTTCACAAAGAAAACATTTTTCCTGTTGACTTGGAAGAGTAATCACCTGTATAATCAACGTAAACCATGCATAAGATGAACCACTTGCAACAAAGCATTAAAAGCCCAAGTGTCTGTAAGACAATTAATAAATAAAAGTAACTGACCTCTCTTAATATTGAGAAGTGAACCTCATGTGTAGCCAAAGCAAGCATAATTAGATCTGCATCCTGATTATTATTGTCCAAGTGCAAACTTTAGAACTAATACAAATCATGCAAAATGGCATACTGAATGGCAGCCCTTTTCGAAAACATAAGGAGGAACTCACACGAGAGAAAAATAACAGTAGCAAAGGTGGGAAGACTTAAATTGTAAACACTCACCAGACCATAAAGACAATGCCGAGTGTTTGGATCAAAACCCGGAAGGTTGCGTTGCAATCGGATGTATGACATTATTTTGTGCTCCCCCTCACCAGGAACGTTGGCATCAGAAAGAATAACCTTAAAATAATCACCCAATGCAGGCCCATAATTAAATTTAGAGAGACAAAGTACCCTGAAAACCAGAAGTACATGGTAAAAATATAAAGAAGGGACTACTCCATAGGCAAAGAGCCATCGATCTTGATAGGACTACGGGAAGGCAATTACATATTAGTGCAGAGAATTCAAACCAACCTTTGTAGACCGCCAACCACGGTTGCTGTTCAATTTACTTTGTATAAAATACTGAAGTGCTACTGAGAGAACCGCCATAAATTGAGTGCCTGGAGTAATAACATTTGAATCTGAAGTTTCACGTTTCTCTTTAGGAACCAATGATTCCCCCTCCATCTCAAATTCGTTCTTTAGTCTTTCTTCTTCAGCTTCCTAACAAATCAGATAGTTTGTTCACTGCTTCGTTGAATGAAAAATTAAGATTAAAAGATTTAAGAAAAGACCATGCAAACCAAGTGAGATCTTACCGCCTCAGCCGCATCTTTTGCAGCTCTGAAACGTCGAGTGCGTTGCTGATTCATTTTTGCTCTTGGCGCAACCCCATCTGCACGATTAGAAATACTTTAAAGTAACAATTTCACTACAACACAGATCACTATAACTCACATTTCACAAGTCCAAGGGAAATCTCACCAATTGCCATAAAAAGAAGCTTTCTTGGGCGAACCAGCGTGAAGAGATGATCAATGTAGTCAAATATTGACTTGAATACGTCCTCATAAGTAACAGGAGCAGGCTGCACAGACAGAAAACAACTTGTCATCAGCACTCAACTTGAAGCAAAGACATTTTCACCACACTGAACTCATCTAAAGCACGCAACACACCGACCTAAAACAACACAATCTCATATATGATCACAACACACCTAACTAATGAGCTCAATGCAGCATTCCCTTGCACATTTTCGACATTCTTCTAATCCGTAAAATTTTACGGCTAAAACAATCCAACATCTATCATTTTCAATCGTTAAGCATACACACACAAAGCTAAATTTTATCAAACTACAACAAAAATTAGAAATTTTTCCAGTAAAATTTCGAGTAATCAAGCACAAAACTAGCAACACCGCGAAATCAACGATCCTAAATTCCATTACAACTCACAATTCCAGCTATTTTGAGCACAAAAACCAATCTTTCCAAGCTCAAACACACAATCAAACAACAATTTAAGGACAAACAAGTCGAAAACGTAAGAAGGATTCATACTCGGCCGTCGGGATGAAAGCAGGGATGGATAATGCCGTTCATATCGAGGTAGAGATTATCGAACTCGAAGCCGTTAGGGTTTGGCCGCGAAACGTCGATAGGTCTCGGCACGCCGTTGGGGTCCTCCCTGGGGTGTTCCTCGACCACGTCGACAATCGAGAGCGGGTACCGATCCGCCAGCCAGCGGTAAAACGCGGGGACGCCCATCGAAACGGTGTCGTGTCGTTAACGGCAACCGCCGGACGGTGGCTTTTGGACGGAAAGAGAGAGAGAGAGAGAGAGATTGAGAGATTGAGACGGAGAAAGTGTTCGAGATCTGCGCGGAATTTCTCTGGCGGTAATATTGGAGTAATTGATGAGACGATAATGCCCCTTGACCGTGGAGACAATATACCCGGGGTATTCTTATTCCGGACTATTTTGTGAATTGAATTTCGGATTGGAATTATTGTTTGGGAAGAAAATGTGGATAAGAATTTTGAAATATAAATAAATGAATACATAACTGAAAATAGTTTTTTTATTTTTTAGAAGATAAATGAAAATGGATTTTTTGTGTATAACATCTTCCTTAAATTTAAATTTAAATCTTATAAATGTAATTTACTTTTTAAGTTGGTCACATGATCGAGTCTCAAATCAAGTTCTACGTATTCTCATTAACATCAATCTTCTTATTTTGGATATGGAGTGTGTATTATGTAGGATACTCATTCTCACGATATTTTTGTAGATAGATTATAATCATACTAGAATCGTTTCCAAAAAGAGTCTTATAGTTTGACTAGCTAGTAGCAAGTGTGGTGTTATGCTTTTCTTGTTGTTAAGAGAGGCCTAAGCTTTTGATGCAAATGTTTATCGCATTTGTGCATCATGCATAAAGATGTATCTTGGAAATGAAACTGAAATGATTTTGGTTATATCCTCAATTTGCATGCGATAGAACTTTATCTTAAACTTCCATTCTCCAAAAAAAAAAAAAAAAAAAACCTTTATATCTACCTTCAATCTATCTTCAACTTTAATATCATGATGATCTCTTTTGTACGTATGAGATTATAAGATGTTGGAGACAATTAAACTAAGATAAAAAAGTTGAGATGCAATTACATCTATATAATGGATATTAATATCTTATTCAAAAAGGGTGCTGCTATTAGGAGTGAGGAGTTTATGCTACAAATAAGTACTTTGCTTCACACTACATACGAAGATCAATTCTTGCAATAATGTAATTTGCTATAATGTAAATACCTGATCTATTGTATCATACATCTTTTGAAATTCACGGACATTATTCATGTTACTTATTTGAGACTAGGTCGATACAAAGCCACTCGAACTAAAAGCATCACACTATGGATACTAATGCAACTTGGATACTTGTGTTTTTGGCCTGGAGCATCACACTGGACTTTTGTAATGCCTTCTGAAACTACCAGCATCTCAGGGCTCAAAAACCATGTTCTCGGCCTCCCGCTTTACAGATTCGAACAACACAGAGGACAGGTAACGCTCTCCAAAGCTGGGGAAGACCGCCTGTAGACATTTTGGAAATAAAAAAGGTTACTTGACCTAGTAGTGAGTGATTGAGTTAAACTTCTTTCAACTTTATTATACTAAAACAAACAGAACTTACGACAATGAGCTTTCCAGCATTTTCTGGCCTCCTTGCAATCTCAATTGCAGCTGCAGCTGCGGCACCAGATGATATCCCCACCTGCAGTACATGTTAAATATAAGTTACAAGGGCAAAGCTAAACCAGAATGAGTTTTTAAATTCAAAAAACAGATCAATGGAATTCCAAAAGAACTGAGAATTCCTGATCCAAACATGTCCTTTATAGTTGTGGACTTACCAACAAACCTTCCTTCAATGCAAGACGCTTGGCTGTTTCAATAGCTTCTTCACTTGATATCTGCAAAGTTGTTCAAATATTTGTTCGTCTTACTTCTTAAATGTAAGCTTGCAGCTAACAAACATTAATCTACCACTTAAACTACTTGGTATAAGCCAATTTCATACTTCCAGTTAAATGTTTATTCCCAAACAGGAATTATAATGAGGAAGCCTCATCTTTTATCTCCAGAAAAGAACCCCCTGCATATATGGTACCAAAACTGAAAGGCATGCACTCTAAAGTTAAACCTAGCAACGCTTCAAAATAAAGAAAAAATTGCGGAACCCATCAAGAATAGACAGAGTAGGTTTAATCATAAAGGACAAATAGGGTGCTTTATAAATTCTAGGATTTTAATGGCTGAGAGTCCGGTTGTTATGAAAGAACAGGGACCTAGTGTTGTAGAAAGATATGTTTAGTCCTAATTCTCATAATATGGCTTCTACAGAAGAGCATAAGCTAGTGTTTTCACTGGAAACAATGCGAAGTACAAGTTATAAGGCTTACTTGGATAACTTCATCAATTTAGAAAGATATGTTTTATCCTAACTCTCATAATATGGGTTTACAAAAGACACAAGCTACTGCATTAACTGGAAACAGTGCGAAGTACAAGTTATAAGGCTTACTTGGATAACTTCATCAATTAAGCTGACATCCAAAACTCCAGGGATGAAGCCAGCACCAATCCCTTGAATCTTGTGAGGGCCTGAGATTATATAGAAGCAGACACATGATCAAATTAAGCAAAGAAGAATATAACAGAAAGTGCCTCACTTTATCAAGCAAGCAGCTTATGCTTTACATTAGCTAATGATGCTACAACTGTGATTCAGATATCAGCAATCACCCAACTATGGTCTGAGTTAGGTATCTTTTGTAACACCAATTTTCTAGAATGTTGTGGGCATGTAAAAACCTTTTATTTTTCAGTTCTCAGGGGCCAGTTACAGGAACAAACATGAGCGGATGCCAGTGGGCTGCCCCTGCCACCCAACTTAAGCAGAACATATGTTTGGGACTTGAGGACACTTTAAATGTATCACACTAGGACCAAAATGATGTTAAACTCTAAATAAAGAGCTCCAGCCCCTATTAAAGCCTCATTCTTTTAAATATACCTATTGCAATTGTGAAAAGAAGGATATCAGGACTCACCGGGTCTCCCTCCAGACAAAACAGCACTTTCAACTGGTTCTACACCGTAGAGCTGTACATGAAAAAAGCAAGGGAGCATGTGGTCAGTCAGTAATAGTAAAAGCTTTAGTTAACTTTGTAATTTACCTTGCTCTAGACTGTAATTTACAAAAGAGAAGGCAAACCTTAATATCAGGATTCTGCTCTTTGAGGTATTTCCCAGCACCTGTAATTGTACCTCCGGTCCCTATCCCAGAAACAAAAGCATCGACTTTGCCAGCAGAGCCTCTCCAGATCTCTGGTCCAGTAGTTTCATAATGTACCTAAACGCACCAGAAATATCTGTCCATCAATTCATTCAGATAGAATGTCATAAAGTAACGATAAAATGACATGAGCAATACCTTAGGGTTTGCAGGGTTCTCAAATTGCTGAAGCATATAAGCATTGGGTGTCTTATCCACTATCTCCTGTGCCTTCTGAACAGCCCCTTTCATGCCTTTGGCGGGATCCGTGAGAACAAGCTCAGCTCCAAAACCTCGAAGAATGGTTCGTCTTTCAAGACTCATGGAAGCAGGCATCGTGATTATTAGTTTGTAACCCTTTGCAGCTGCCATAAAAGCCAACCCAATGCCAGTATTCCCACTAGTAGGCTCAACCAGGACACTCTACAGCATGGAACAAATTAACTTAATCAAATAAGGAGGAGAGGGACATACGAAATTTAAGTTTTTCTGCCAAGTCCAAGCACAGTGGCACACAACAAAATGCAAAATTTAATAATTCTAAACCATTTAGAGATGAATAGCAATAACTCATGATGTGATTAAGCTTAATAAAGGTTTTACATCATGAATTCAGATGATTGAAATTCTACTCGAGTTATCAAATATAGTCACACCACAGATTCAAGATAACCAATTAAACACTCGTCCACTTGGATTAACAAAACCTTCTTCACTCATTCAGATTAGAAAGATGTAAATCCTAACCTCACCAGCCTTAATGAGACCCTTCTCCTCAGCATCTGTGATCATACTATATCCAATCCTACAATGAACAAAATTCCCATGTGAGAATCAATAGAAAATATTGATCGATCTATGCTCTCATTTGACAGCATAGACCTGGCACATTAGACAATTTCCTGGAGACATGGAATTGAGTTAAACTCTCACAAGGAAGAAAATGCCAACTACAGAACCTCCATACCAAAGAAAGCACATCTTATGAAGGGAAGACAAAAAACTATCAAACAGCTCCCAAGTATACAGGTACAGCAAATAGATATTCCAAAATGTACAGAAGAAGTCTGTACCTATCCTTGACGCTAGAGCAAGGCTCCATCATCTCCAGCTTAGCAGCGACCCTTGCGACACAGCCATCTACGACATGGTTGAGATACACCAATGGCGTGTTGCCAATCAACTGAAAACACCCACCATGAATAAACACATTCAATCAGCTTTCCCGATCTAACTTAATACTCAAAAAGCCAAAAACCTCAAAAGTCAGTAACTCGAAATGGACTTACTTCAGTAACATCTTTCGCAATCCAGGCCTTCTCCTCCACCATCTTTATCACAAAACTGTCAACCAAATCAAGAGTTAACAAACAGAAATTTCTATTTGCAGAATCTGAAACTAAATTTCTACAAATCTAACAAACAAAGTTATGATCTTTTATGACTCTGAACTTCAAAGATCAAAACTTTGAGCTACTGAGTTCATCTTTATTCTTTTTCCTTATATTTTTAGAGATAAAAACAAATGGGGAAGTTGACACTCCAATTGTTTCAGCTATAGTTTCAAACCAACAACAATCACCACCACCAAATCCACACCCATGATCACAAAACACCCATCAAGTAACTAGGAAAATTGAAAAACTCCAAAAACAACAAAAGAATATTGATTGAAATATGAATCCAAACATATCAAAAACAAAAGAAACAAAGCTAAATGATATCAAAACCTTTGTGGGGCTACTCGGAGAATGCATAACATGAATGAACGAGGATTGGAATGAGAGAGACTTTATGAAGCTTTTACCTGCTTGAAAGTTGAAACCAAAGGCTGACTGAGAGCTCAAGCTGATTAGAAACACCAAATGACAAAAGTGAGAGACTTTCGGAGATTTAAATGAAACTTTTTGCTGGCGTTGTGTTCGTGACTGTTTTTGGTATTGACGAATGTTGTATCGTCATTCACTCACCAGCTGCTTCCCAAAACTTCATTTTGTTCTTAGAAAATAAAGAAGATAAGGGTATGAGCTATGGGATCCACACTTAACGACACTTTTACAATTTATTTTACATTTTATTAAATGTGAAATCCACGTTTTTTAAATTGTAATTTATACCTATTTTTTATTTTTAATCATTATTTATATAATATAAAAGATAAAAATTAAACAAAATATCCTTCCATAATCATTGAGTATAATTATTTGTGATATAAATACTACCTTTGTTGGGGTTAATAATTGAACGTGACTGAAACACTCGAGGTTAACATTCTAATATAATGAACAAGAATTTCCCACTTTTCAACCCAACTCATTCCCCGTTGATACGAACACGACAATTGATGACTGATGTATCTATATTTATATTGCAGATGTATCATGAAGTGGTGGGTTCATGCTATAGAAAGAGTAGTATTATACAGGATACGATACACAGTATGTTCGCCTCACATTTTATAGCGGATCTTGTCTCTCCATTTGGTATTACAATGAAATATAGTCATCCAAATAGAGTCCAATACTTCAACAAAACGAAATAAAATCATAGAGACAAATAGAAGAGTCAAGTCATCAACACCTCACTACTGACATTTGTCATCTTCCAAAGAAGAATGCTGATGGACGCAAAAGTTCCATTACATACCTAAACATGGACCAATAATACTAAATCGAAATCATAAACGCCAAGTAAATAGTAAAATCTATTGAGAAAAAAAAAATGCAAAGAAAATTGTGAGGGAGAGATTTCAGCAAGAAAGGTTATTTATATTTTGATTAATAAAATGGAGTATTAATTTCAAAAACTGGTGGCCTTATTGGATCAAACATTTTGGTGCCCAGAAAAATGCACAAGCTGACCCACCGCCTAGACGTGCACAAAATACGCCTGGCCCACATATTGGGCGCATATTAATCCATCTTCGATTCGATGTGGGATGCCAAAGCTCTGATGTCTCCCAAGTTCTGATATGTACCAATCACAAACTAGGCAAGTCTTAACCACCCGGGGATTGATAGGAATTATATAAAGAAGGCAAGGTACGAAAGGAAATGTTCTAAGTCAGGACTATGAATTTAAGAACCAAATTCTGCAAGCAACATTTACAAATATATAACATTTACAAGGAAGTAAAACTTACAGATATATAACATCTGAGACAAAATTGTATATCAATATATATATATTTTTTTTTTCTTTTGCTACGAAGATAACTTAGAGTCCTAAATCAATCAGATTTCTAGTTTAGATAAACCTAGCTAGGCCAGGCCAGGGTTATTCTTTTTCCAATAAGTAAAAGACCTGGCTGCCGGGTAGGTCGATCGAAGATCAATATGCAGAATTCGAAGGAGAAGAAGAAAGTGGAGAGCGATCACTATAGGGTTCTTGATCTACCTTCGGGTAAGGAAGGCACCAAGCTTAACGAGAAACAGATTACAAAGGCGTACAGAAGAAAGGCTTTGCAGTTGCATCCAGACAAGAGGCCAAACGATCCCGATGCCAATGCCAAGTTTCAAAGGCTCCAATCTTCCTATGAGACACTCATGGATCCCCATGCCCGGAAAGTTTTCGACGCTTCTCTCATAAGGCTCGATAACAAGCCCTCGTCCTCCTCTGGACCAAAGAGAAGGACCTCTTATAAACCAAAGAAAGATGAACCCTCTGGGTTTGACATCGCGTGCTTCTTTATGCTTATTCTTGGCTCGCAGATGTTTCGTGCTAGCGTACGACAGGCTCTCTTTGCGGGGCCTGGGGGTTACTTTCGCTAGGCTCCCTGCTGCTTGTCGACTATCTTGAACGCGATCCTCCTGATGGTGCAGCCACCAATCAAGAACCAGAATCAGATGATGAAGATATTGATGAGGTGAGCCGCGTTTATAATTATATCTTTAGTTTGTATATTTCGCTTTAATTTCCATATATCAGTTCAAGCTTTAATTTTTTTTTTTTTTTTTGGTATTTGCTGTAGGACTGGGTTATGGTTTAGCACCAGATATATAGATACAGATGATGGCTAATCTCTGGTAGTCCGATTTGCTTGCTCTACATACACTCTTGAGATCAACTTTTTCTCTTTTTTAGCAACTACCAATTCAGAACTATTGTTGTTTCATCGTGATAAGTAAATATTCGTTAGTCTTTGTTTGCGACAAATATTTACACTTTGTTTGTATGACATAGGCTTTTTATCCATGAAGTCTTTGATCTTCGACCGGGCGACTTTGTTTTTGCAGTGGATTGAGAAATGTTGTTCAGCGCGCATGACTTAATAATTATATGGGACTAGTGAGTAAAACTGGGAACGAGGTTATCTCTTTATTGGCGGGCAAGCTAGGGCATCTACTATCCCAGATTTTAAATCTCTTATGTATATTTTACAGATTCTGTAAACTGCAAAAAAAAAAAAAAAAAAAAAAAAAAAAAACCTGCAGGAATACTCGTGTAGTAATACAAGATAGCATCCTCATTTGTCATATCTTGGAGCCCAAGAGAAAGGTTCGCATTCTGTCCAAGTTTTAGAATAGACTATTCAATAGAAGAGCCTTATTTCTAAGAAAATAAGATAATATGGTTAGTGATAATAAGTTGCTAATTGAGTATAAGAACAAAAAACTAAGCGTACCTGACCATCCAATCTACTGGCATGAAGGCATGAGCTCAAAATTCACAGAGGTCTACTTCACAATGATAAAGATAAAACAAGTGTTTGACTACTCGGTTTGTTCTTTAAGCAACATGCAATTACAAATTCCACATTATTGAATTTATTTTCCCTTTCAATAGGTACCATAAAATATGAACAATGTAATAAGTTTTCATTGTACATTAGATCCAATCAGGTCATTACATTATCATAAGAATCCAAATTCGTATGAAGTTTTTGAAGCAAATTAGACTGTGTGACTGATCTGTACCAAAAATTCTTCACTCGAAAAGCAACGCCCTTCTTGAAAGTTGAAACATTAACCTTTTCACTCAATTGAAGTTGCTCCCTCACTCTCAGATCAAAATCACAGTTCCACACATAGGCTAGTGGGATCCCAACTGATTAAATCACAGTTCTTGACATATAACATCTGTAATTGATTAACTGTATTCTTTTGGTCCAAAGCAGCAAATCACTTTCTCTATTTCATTCTGGACTAAGCTCTGAAGAAAATGCAACGTAACTAATGTCTAACGCAGACACATAAATCTCCTTAATTGTTGGTTTGGATGTCTCGACCAGAAACTGTTACTAGCTAACATAGTGATGCTGCTCCATTTGGGTTAGTTTCTTCTAGAATTGGCTCTCAAGTCTCAACTAATGACCACAACAATTTGAGTTATTGGGTGGTTGTGAACCAAATCAAAATCATAAGCTCCAATATTCCAAGTAAATAGTAAAATCTATTGAAACAAAAGAACAAATCAATCGTGTGAGAAGAGTTTTAGACAAGAAACCATGACTACTGTTTATTATTTTCATGTAGAATGGTAATTAATCATGATTTAGACAAAATAAACTTCAGGGACAATAACAATAACAAAATTGTCCTTCATAATCACATTTCATAGGATTACACGCTTTTGGGCAAGCGTCTCTGCAATCCGGATCCAAACGACAATTAGGATGAGCGATGAATGGTTTTGCAATCTTACTGGAGTCAATATCACTAGCATATTCATGAGCTTTCAATATTGGCAAGCCTGCACCAAATCAATCAATCAATAAATTTCGTTAATGTTTGGATATAATCAATTGCAAAAAAAAAAAAAAAAAAATCCAAGTACTACATGCATGCATATGTGTGTGAGTAATAGAAAGAGTGGGAGAACTTACAACAAGCAACAAGCAGAAGGGTCATGATCACCCAGAAAACCGATCTAAAAGCAAACTTTTCCATTTGATATATAGAAGATTTATACGTCAAATTAAGTAAGAAATGTGTACATACAAAAAGAATGAACAGGATTTATACTAGTACACAACTTGATTAGGCGTTTTGTTTCTTTGATGAATGAATTTATTAGGGACAATGATAATAATTGTGCAATATTATTGTCTTACAGATTTACAAAATGTTCTCTGATTATGCATTGTACCTTGATATATAGAATCTTCAAAAGTTTTGAATATGAAAGAGGGTCCAAGAACACAAGGCACGCGCATACCTACCAGTCAAGCTAGGGTCATGTTGCCTTACATACTTGAAGCATTTTGCTTATGCATCACACCACTAACTAAAGGATCCTGATATATGTGTAAAGCATTTTATGAACCACCGCATCACTATCATTTAAACTTCATATTTTCTGCCTCATGCTTAGGCATCGATGAGTGGAGAAGATAGTTAACGCTCACCTACCTCAATCAAGCCAATTGATATATACAAGCACTTCAGAAAAGCAAACTTTCACAAAGACGGACAACTAAAAATGTTCATTTGTTGCATTTGATCTACATACATTGCGTTACACATTTATATATATGATCAAGGACCATGACATTACTTGAATGGATGTAACTGTACAGAAAGCATTGAGCAATTAAGATGCACCTTAGGATTCAAGCTAGTCATTCAATGGGACTATAGTACGTTGCATATATTGTTGGTTGATCCTAACTTGTTTTCGGTGAGTATAGCTTGGTCTGCTTCGAAGTTCGAATATTTATTCCCTGACTGAGCAAGAGAGCTAAGAATACCTTTAAAATGATTCCAACGCATTGGTGATGAAATCCATTACAGCGTTCATCAGTAGCCATGCCAAACGGGACACTAATCTTCTTCGTTCTGCAGCCTCAGACTTTCGCTTTATAACAAGGGAGTTATTGATGCTCGACTAGAAGTATGACATGGCATACCACTGAGGCACTTTTGTACATGTTCATAACTAATCGTGCTACTATTCCTACATTGATCATCCAGTAAGTACTGTTTTGACCACGATCCTCAGCGTGCGGAGCTGAGGTGAATAGCGAACAAAGAGAAAGTGGGGTGTTGCGGGCGTGCCACCTTGCGGACGAGGAATAGGTCTTGACTTCATGAATCAGGCAGAAAGGGGTTCTAGGTGTCACCTCAGATGAGGAATTTACGAGCACAAGGCGGTCGATACTCACGTCGGCGTGAGCAGAGCAACTATAGGGAAGATTCAGAGGAATCGGGGTAGAGTCCGGAGAGCTCTGAAAAATCCTAGGCGGGGTGCGCTTAGAATTGGGGTTTCGAGGTAGCTCAAAAGAAACTGGGTTGCAATTGGTTTGTGTTGTTTGTAATTGATTGAGTTGAGAGAGAGAGAGAGAGAGCTTTCTGTAAGCCTTCGAGCCTCTTATATAGTGGGAGCTCGACTTGCCACAAAAGAAAGATAATCAAAATCCATGTTGGACTCTGCAACATAAAGCATAAGGGTACTATTCCTCCCATGCAGACCAATCCTTATGTGACACATATCCAGTTCGCATAGTCCGCATAGGAAAAAGTCTGGACTTCCTTGCGAAGCGGAATTAAGAGCAATCCTTATCCTGCAGGGTGTCACAGTCCATGTAGAAAACTAATAGCTCGCGCGGACTCCTGCATCTCACTTTCACCTCGCGGGCTATTGCAACTCGCGAGCCAAAAAGAAAAAATTAATAAGGGTCACAGGGATTGGCCCAAAGCGTGTTAAAGACTTAAGAAATCAAACGATTATAAGGGTTCGCGCGAACTCCGCATATGTCTACCTCACGAACTAGCGAGTCGGTTCGCCAGCATGCCTAGATGCATTCCGCCTCGCCTGATGCCAAAGTTATTCGGTACGGAGGTATTTTGCGCGAACTGTATTATACCACGCGAAGCGTGCGAGATCTCTTTATACGAGAAGCCGAGATCTCTTTACACGAGAAGCCATCCCGAGCTATGTTTTGTGTCTGCACGCGGACCATGTAGATAATCTCGTTTTGAAACCATTATTTGTAAATTTTAAAGAAACATAGGCTGAAACAGCTAGAGAAGTACTTGATATTTACATAGATATTTTAAAGTCCAGTAAAATAGTAATAACCGAAATGGGAGATCTAATGACAGTGTCACTAACAGTAACTTAACAACAGTAAATAAAATTTCAAAATAGAATTGGGCAGGGGCTGCGCGTACGCAAGCCCCCAAGGTAAGAAATTATGACGTTGGCTCTCCTACTACGAGGAGACCATAGACGAGCACCCCTCCTACGTGCAATGGAGGTCACAAGCCTAGGCCATGAGCCTTCTTGATCGCACATAGACCCCGTCCAGGTAAGTACCTTTTTCAGTCTCACTTTTTTCTTTTTATAATGGCGTGTTCGCGTCTCCACTAGCTCATTACCGATGTGGGACAAAACCCCAAATAAGATTCAAGACAGGACTCTCTTAAACTTGAAGATTCAAGAACACATTCTCCCCCAATCTGCAAACAACAACCAAAGGCGAGGAGATTTGGGGCACCGGTCGAGAGAACTCTGTGTTATGTACAGATTTTGGGCAGCCAATTTACCTTGCTAAATAAATACACTAGCTCAAGATTAACATTGTTGAAAGATGGAAATTAGGCCATCCAAACAACCAACGCTGTCTTGTATGTTCGTGTCAGGGTAGAGCTTCACAGAAATCACATTTTCCTCGTGTAAATGGAAGTTTCAGCATCCAAGGCTGACCGTATTACAACTCGTGATTAGAATTCGATCAGGAGTCCATAACGAAATTCCTTTGAACCTAAATGGGCTTCTTAATTATCTCTACACCACAAGGACCATCTTGTATGTTCTCACAATTTTACCACAGACTTTGTGCTCTAAGTGCCAGTTATGTTCTTCGTATAAAGGTGATTAGGAGGCCGTAACAAATCCCCCCTCTACCTTCATCATGCCATTCATCTTTAAACCAGTATTATTAGTGCTTTAAACAAAAACTGGATAGGCAAGTGTATTAGTTCGTTCTTGATTAGCAATTAAGGGTAACAGATATCTGAAACAATGAATGATGCTCGTGTATTCTCACGATTTTTATCCCAGACATCGTGCTCTAAGTTGTCCAGCAGTGTTCTTCCATGTAAAATGTCATAGCTTCATCATCACAAACTAAACTAGAACTTGGGAGGGCCTTTGAACAAAATCATTTCAACCAGAATATGACTTGACAGTGCAGTATTAGTGCTTTCAACAGACCCTTACCGAGATACATGACGAAACAAACAGAATTTTGGTTTAGAATTGGAAGGGGCTGCGCGAACGCAAGCCCCCACGGCAACAAATTATGACGTTGGCTCTCCTTCATTGAGGAGACCATAGGCAGGCACCCCTCCTAAGTGCAATGGAGGCTACCAACCTAAGCCATGAGCCTTCTTGATCGCCCATAGACCCCGTCCAGGTAAGTACGTTGTTAAGGGGTTCCATGCTCCTTTTCATTCAATGTCCATTCATGGTGTTTTCCTCGTTTTGGATGTGGGACACCAAGTATTCAGAAAATTTTCAGGTACATTTTCTCCATTTCATCAATGCTTTGAGACTGATTACCAATCTAATGGAGGATACACACTGATCAAGGACCACCTAATAGTTTTCCTCCAAGTTGTTATGAATCATGGTTTCTTTTTTATTTTGACAAGCATATGTGAAGAATTTCACCTTCAAATGAGAGCAAATACAGTAACACACGGTTGTGATTAGCCTTCCTGATATGAGTTTTAACTTTACCTCACGTACCATGGCAAAATGAAGTAATTAGAAAAAAGACTATCAGAAAGTTAAATTCATCCACATAGCAGTAATCAAAACTCCATCATATGTCTTAACTAATGTTACTGTTTTGATTTTTAAACAAAAACCCAATTAACGAGTTTCAATTTGGATACGAATCAAAAAAACCATGTGTGTGTAAAATCTCATACTTGATTGTTTGACCAAGTAGCCTTTACCACAAGTAGCAAGATTACAGCACAACTCCCACTACATTCATTCATCAAGGAAATTCTAACAAAATTACAGCGAAAGTAAAAAGTGAAGTGTTGGGATGACAGAGTTGAGAGGGGCCGCGCGTACACAGCCCCATTACCACAAATTACGACGTACAATCTCCACGAAGGGAGATGTTAGGCGGGTGCACCTCCCAAAGTGCAATGGAGGCCACCCACCTAGGCCATGGGCCTTCTTGATCACCCATTCGACCCCGTCCAGGTATGTAAGTTTGCAGATTCCTACTGCTTCCTCTTTTCTAGTCCCTCACTTTCCCTCTCTTTCTACTCTCTGCCTCCTTTTGCTATTTTTGTACTAGTATTTCACGTGAAAACCTTTGCTTGGACCACCACTGGTTTCACTATCTATTATAGTACTCCATGCCCCATCACAAATGCAGAGACATCTCAGCTGCGGGGGTTTGATCACCTTCATGCTTTGGTTACCATTTCAAGCTTTGAGAGTGTACTTTCTTGACCATCTTTTGCCTCAATTGCCAGTCCCTTCAGTTTTAGAATGGCAAATTGTCCATCACCAAGTAACACCACAAAAGTACGACTTACAAGACTAATTACATTTTCCGTCCTACTAAAGTCTTCAAAAAGTGAAATTTACAAAGCACATTTTTCATCCTACTAGTATAGTCATCAGTTCCATCCCAGATCCTTGAGACAGTTTTGTATTTTAACATGCATTTGCAGACTTGTATGACAACACTTAACTTGGTTAGCCCGATTAACCCATATAACACATGTATTCGACGCACTTACATTTCATATTCTCGAAAGTTTTATTTATGTATGAAATGATATATTTAACAAAATTTTATTTTCAAATAGTCATATTCATCGGGTTAATTAACATCTAGTTAGTTATTATTTATGTCACTTAACACGTTATATTTTTATTTTTGTCACCTCAGTAGAGTGTAAACTGATCTCAAAGAATGATCGTAGTTGCGGTATTTATCAGTTAGTGCCTTTGTGGATCAATTGCTATGTACTATTTTCAATTTCGTCTTCTTGTAGAGTGTCTCTCTGGTGTATCCAAAAGCTGCTTAGTCTATTTATGCCTCTTGGCTCTTGCTCTTTTCTTTCCATCTGCCCATTGACATGCATATGAAACAAGGGTATGACCAAGTTAAGCTTGACTGAAACAAACATGAAAGACTTTAACAAAAAGAATGGCTTGCAGTAGGACCCCCACCCCCCCCCCCCCCCATTGAAAGAAACTCTCTCGAAAGCACCGTCTCTCCCATAACCAATACAATATTTGGCATTAACAACTCAACCCCTTTCTTTTTCTCTTCCATATCTGTTTGCAGAGATAAGGTAGGTTTGCTCTCTTTGATTTTTCTGGTTCTTAGCTTCAGTTTCAATTGTCTGGGGTTTCATTTAGCATCAAATTCTGCATTCATTTGCTCTCTTCTTGAACTTTTTGTATTCCATACCTGTGTATCAGTTATTACTATTGGTTGCTTAGCTTCTGTTGTTTAAACGTGGGTTTGGGGATTATAGGATTCTAAAGTTTTGGGTTTCTCTTTGTCTGTGAAACTCTGCACAATCTTAACTCTTGGGTGCCTAAGTGTTATAATTTAATCTGAAAAGTTTGCTTCTTTGGATATTGGTGAGTTGCTGAAGTTCCCTAAGTTAGACTCTTCCTCTGTTGAGCGGTTTGCATCACATACTATATATTGGACTTGAATAGTTCTGACTTTTCAGCTTGTTTATTAAAAAAAATTGTGCTGGATTATTGGGTTACTGATCTGTCACTGGAAATTTGACACATTTTTCTCATTTTCGGTGTAACTTAGATGCTTGGTCTGATTAGGCTATTTGGCATTTGGACTGTCTGCTCTACAATCCAAGTCTGTTCTATATCCCAATTTTGCAAATTAATTCACATTGCTTTTTGAATTGCATTTGCAAGATCATTGAATGACAAAGTTGTAACCTTAATGTCATTGTAGCCCAATAATTGCCTTCTGTTCAGGGGATTAGATGTAGGCTTTGGAATAGCAATTTGTGAGTGCATTTCTTGGATTTGTTTCACTCTATCAATTTTCTATCAGCTTGCAGTTTAAAAGGATATCATGGAGGGACAATGTGCAATCAAGAAAGATGTCACCGAAGTAAGTTTTCTTCAGAACTTGAGCTTTCTGTGATGCATTACCTCTTTCTTTTTTTTCTTTTTTCAAGCTTCTACTTTTTTTTTTGGTCTACATGATGCTCTGTTCTCATCATCTTACTTTGTTTACACAGTTAATCGGAAATACCCCAATGGTATACCTGAACCATGTTGTGGAAGGTTGTGTAGCTCAAATTGCTGCCAAGCTTGAGATGATGGAACCCTGCTCTAGTGTGAAAGACAGGTATACTCCTTGTTATTGCTTCCCTGAAAAAAAAATACCTTTTAATTAATTAGGATAAGCTACTGAAGCTAGCAAGTAGTAAAGATGTCTAATATATACTTGAGTATAACATACGCAGTTGGCCTTAAAATAATTTAAACTGCAGGATTGCACATAGTATGATCAAGGATGCCGAGGATAAAGGTCTAATAACTCCTGGAAAGGTTAAAAACCAACTTCTTCTTTTTTTTTTTTTTTATCCATTGCACATAAATTGTTAAAAAGTTACTTACTCTCTTGGTCCTTGGCATGCAAAATTAATGGTCTCTGAAGACTGTTCTTATTGAGCCCACAAGTGGCAACACTGGCATTGGATTGTCATTCATCGCAGCAAGCAAGGGCTACAAGCTGAAGTTAGTCATGCCATCTTCAATGAGTCTTGAAAAAAGAATTGTGCTCCTAGCTTTTGGTGCCGAGGTGTACCTCACAGATGTGAACAAGGGTGTTCAGGGAGTTCTTGATAAGGCTGAGGAGTTGCTATGTGACACACCTAATGGTCATATGCTTCAGCAATTTGAAAACCCTGCCAATCCAAAGGTAGTTTTGCAGTAACTGATGACCTCTTTAGATGGTCGAGAGGATTTGAGAATCATTTTACCATCTTTAGTGTAGATTCATTATGAAACCACCGGCCCGGAGATATGGAGAGACTCAGCGGGGAAAGTTGATATCCTGGTTTCAGGGATAGGAACTGGTGGCACAGTAACTGGTGTAGGGAAGTTTCTTAAAGAGCAAAATCCAGAGATCAAGGTTGAATTTTGTGTACTTACATCATATGTATGTAGATTGCATTGTTATAGGCTAATGCTATGATTTCTTTTGGTCATGTCTAGGTTTACGGTGTAGAACCAATTGAGAGTGCAGTCTTGAATGGTGGTCCACCTGGTTAGTAGCAATACCTGTGCGTTCCTTACGGTGTTGATCATATAAGCCATATACAAAGCATAGTATTCTACAGCTTGAAATTTCAATTCTTCAGTAATTGAGACTTTGTCCGCCTAGCTATAGCTGCTGACTGATGGCTAATAAATAACTGGAGACATTAATGTGCCTGCAAATTCATAGGTAAGCATCTGATCCAAGGAATTGGTGTTGGTTTCATACCTCAAGTGCTCGATGTTAACCTGCTGGATGAAGTTATTCAAGTAAGCTTTACAGGCATTTCAAAAGCTCATAAAACGACTATTTTATTACTGGACCTGTGAATTTGTCTAGATGAAAAGAAAGGGACGTATCTGGTCATTACAACCAAAATGAAGTTGCCTTTAAATATCTCAGTCCGGAAAAGATTGTTTTCTTTGGTTGTTAAAGGTTTCAGCAAGTTGTTATCTTAGATTCCTACATTTGCTATAACATTGAGAATATATGGTCTGCACCATTTCCTTTTGGAGTCTCAAGCGGAGCCATTTACATGGCAAAATATAATATTATATCTATGTTATATAATAGTACGAGCATGAATTTCTTATGCTCATGTCTGCAGGTATCCAGTGAGGAATCTATCGAGACTGCTAAGCTGCTTGCGCTGAAAGAAGGTCTTTTGGTACGCACTGCAATCAGTCAAAATTATCATTGTCATTTAGTACTACAATTTGTTACTGTTCATTGTCATCTATATGATATATGGCGATTGGGGTGAAAGACTTTGATGGTTTGAGAAATTGAGTCTATCTTTCAAAAATGTTTGCAGGTGGGGATCTCATCTGGTGCTGCAGCAGCAGCAGCAATAAAGTTGGCAAAGAAGCAGGAAAATGCTGGAAAACTAATAGTTGTGAGTCTTATTATTTAGCGCAGGATAGTTATTAACTGCGTTCTTAATTTATCATTGATCTGAAACATTGTTAACCTTCTCGCCACTATTTATGTGCAGGTGGTGTTCCCCAGTTTCGGAGAGCGGTATCTGTCTTCTGCACTCTTTGATACCATTAGGCATGAAGCAGAAAACATGACTTTTTGAGAGAGTGTTGCCAATGTAATGAACTGCTTTGCGCTTTTGTGTCCTTTGTCATTGAAATAATGCATAGAATAGTTCTTTGAAGGACAGATTTCTTTGAAACAAATTCAGATACAATACCAATTACATTTCTCGATCAAAGTCTTCAGAGAATAGAATTTACAAGTACAGTCATTGATGATATGCATTTGGGGACCCAATCGAATAACCCATATTACACATGTATTACATACTTTATTTCAAGTGAAATGATATAAATCACATTCAAAAATGTTTTATTTGTATGTATGAAATGATACACTTTTCACTGATCCTCTGATCGTCTACTGGAATTTCATCTTCTTGTAGTGTGTAACTCTCTACGTACCCAAAAAACTGCTAGTCACTATTTATGTCTTGCTCTTTTACCTCAAGATTCCCGGTGCCTCTGGCAGTCTTGTTTTATCAGGGACGAACTCACGCCAACCGTTGGATTGTTAATGAAATGATCTGATGGATGAAAAAACATAAGCATTGAGACACGAATCACACTATATTCAAACTCGTTTGTCTCTTCGGCCAAGAGCTTCAGTCAACCAAAGACTCTTGCCCAACTCTCTTACTATTTGCAAGTTCAAAATCAATGGAGAACCAGAGATAATTTCTGTAACATGAATGTGGGGATTCATTAACAATCCAACAGTTAGCGTGGAGTTCGTCCCTTTCCGTCCCTTAAATGTTATCCCGCAGGTGAGCAGCCCTATGTGTTTTATATACAAATATGCATATGAAAACAAGACGATGAGTAGCTTTGACTGAAACAAGTGTTTAAGAATTTGAAATGAAAAATGGCTTCCAGTAGGCCCCAAAGAAGAAGTGCAACTAGCCAAAAAGTCCCTTGGAATTAACTTTGTTAAGCATTGTTTTAACTCAACTGCTGTCTTCCATTGTTTGCAGAGATAAGTAAGGTTTGCTCTCTTTTGGTTTTCTGGTTCTTACTTCTTAGCTTCATTTTCAGTTATCTGGGTTTTCTTTTACCATCATATTTTACATCCTTGGACTATTTCTTGATTATACCTGCCTATTACTATTGGTGCTCAGCTTTTGTTGGCTAATTGTGGGTTTGGGGTTTATAGGATTTTTAAGTTTTGGGTCTCTTTTATGTATTTCTGTAAAATCAGTTTTGGGTGCAAAAGATGTTCAGCTATTAGTCAAAGGTGCTTCTGTGGATATTGGTGAATTTCCCTTACGTAGCTTTGTCTCTTCCTCTGCGGAGTGGTTGTATTGCTTACTATTGGTATTGAAAAGTTGATTTTTTTAACTAGTTTGCTTTTGAAAAAAATTGTACTGAAATATTGGGTAAATTCAACGTGTTACTGGAAATTTGACATCTTCATCTGCTTATAACATGGTACTATCTGTTCTAAAATCCAAGTCTTTTCTATATTAATCTTGGAAATTAATTTTCATTGCTTGTGTATTGATTTCATTTGCAACTTTGTTTATGTTGGTCGTGTTGCAATACTGATGTATTTGAATCTGCTATTAGAAGTATCTGTATCATAATCTGTTGGTTCACATCTGTGAGCACATGCATTATGATTTGAGCGTCCTTTTCTATGTCCTTGCAAATACTGTATATGGGTCTGTTGAGCCACATTTAGTACAAATTTGTTATGTTCACCGGAGTTGAGTCACTTCAAAATCTTTTGCGAGAGCATTGAATGACATAGTTAACCTTGATGTCATTGTAGCCTAATAGTATTCTTCTCTGCATGAGAACTGCAACTTGTGAATAATGCATTTCTTTGACGTTTATTTTCACTGCATCAATTCCTTATTAGCTTACAGTTTGAAAGGATACCATGGAGGGCCAATGTGCAATCAAGAAAGATGTCACCGAAGTAATTTTCCTTCTCAAAACTTGAGAGTAGAATGATGCTTTACCTCTGTTTGATCTGCACAAATTTGTTTGTGTTTTGATATGGTCTATTTTGGTCCTCTTACTTTGTTCATGCAGTAAATCGGAAATACCCCAATGGTATACCTGAACAATGTTGTAGAAGGTTGTGTAGCTCGTATTGCTGCCAAGCTAGAGATGATGGAACCCTGCTCCAGTGTTAAAGATAGGTGTGTTCTTTGCTAATATTTCCAGAATAATCTATTCAGCTTGCCTAGGAAAATACAACCTAGCAAGTATAGATGTTGAATTTATACTTTATATCACACTACTTATTTGGCGTTAAATTTTCAAAATGCAGGATTGCACATAGTATGATCAAGGATGCGGAGGACAAAGGTCTATTAACTCCAGGAAAGGTTGGAAAGTAACCAACTCTTGGCATATGCCCATATCTACTGCACATAAATTTGCAGTGTAAATTTCAGCTTACTTACGCTCTTGGTTCTTGACATGCATATTGATATCCACTAAAGACTGTTCTCGTTGAGCCCACAAGTGGCAACACTGGCATTGGATTAGCATTCATAGCAGCAAGCAAGGGTTACAAGCTGAAGCTAGTCATGCCATCATCTTATAGTCTTGAAAGAAGAATAGTACTCTTAGCTTTTGGAGCTGAGGTATACCTCACAGATGTGAACAAAGGTGTTCAGGGAGTTTTTGATAAGGCGGAGGAGTTGCTACGTGACACACCTAATAGTCATATGCTTCAGCAGTTTGAAAATCCTGCCAATCCAAAGGTAATGTTGCAGTAACTGTGACCTGACTAGCTGGTTGAGGGGATTTATGAATTGTTTCATTATATTTGGTGTAGATTCATTACGAAACCACTGGCCCGGAGATATGGAGAGACTCAGCAGGGAAAGTTGATATATTGGTTTCAGGGATAGGAACCGGCGGCACAGTAACTGGTATAGGGAAATTCCTTAAAGAGAAAAATCCAGACATCAAGGTTCAAGTTTGTGCATATGTAGAGTGCAAGTTGTTATATTACATTGTCAAGTCTAAACTAATGATATAGTTTCTTCTGTTTATGTCTAGGTATACGGTGTAGAACCAGTTGAGAGTGCAGTATTAAATGGTGGTCCACCTGGTTAGTATTTCTGTGTTTTGCTCATGCAGCCATATAACACATTAAGCATTGTGCAATTTTACAGTTTCGAGTCTTCATCCTCCTATATTGATTGATTCGTGGATATGCATTGTGCACGCACATTCATAGGGAAGCATCTGATCCAAGGAATCGGTGCTGGCTTCATTCCTCAAGTTCTTGATGTTAGCCTGCTAGATGATGTTATTCCGGTAAGTCTGAAACGATATGATTGGAATTTCATATTGGATTCTGCAATGGGAACTTGCCACTACTAAATTAGAATAAATTGTTGTGGCATCATTTTGGAGCTCATGTAGTATGTTAGATGACATTCATAGGTTCTAATGCTCATCATTCTGTAGGTATCCGGTGAGGAATCTATCGAGACTGCTAAGCTACTTGCCTTGAAAGAAGGTCTTTTGGTAAGTGTGGCTTCTGTTTCTTGAAATCAAATTCTTAGTTATGGCAGTTCCAGAAATTCGATACACTCCGTTGTCATCTATTATAGCATGAAATTCGAATTTTGTTAATGTCTGTCACATATGTTTGCAGGTGGGAATCTCATCTGGTGCAGCAGCAGCAGCAGCACTAAAGTTGGCCAAAAAGCAGGAAAATGCCGGAAAACTAATAGTTGTAAGCTTTCATTGCACTCTTTGGTTCAGAAAGTTGTTAATGGATTAATTTAGTGTTAATCCGAAGCTCATTAACCCTTTTTCCATTTATTTCTGTATTTGCAGGTTGTGTTCCCCAGTTTTGGTGAGAGGTATCTGTCTACTGCGCACTCTTCGATACCATTAGGCATCAGGCAGAAAACATGACTTTCTGATAGCATTGTGATATACTGCTTCACACTTTTGGATCCTTTAGTCATTGAAATAATACACAGCCCTTGTAATTAATGGCAACATGACCCTAGACCCTTCAATAACCACTTTGATATCCTTGCTATCCTTATTGGATCAGGTCTCTTTCTCTTTAACAACTTTATTTTTCACATTATAGTTCTAAGACAGGTGTAAAGAAATTGGTACACATCCAAGTCCTACAAGTTCCTTGCGAAGTATGATGATGCGTCTACTTCGTTATGTTGCTAGCATCCTGGTTTAGCCTAGCCGCTGCAGCCACCGATGCTGCTACACCTGTTGGATGTGTAGTCTGATATCGATCGTTTCATAACAATAACATGTATATATATATATATATATATATATATATATATATATATATATATATATATATATATATTAGTAACTAAACAATAACATAATATATATATATTAGGGCCCTTCCAATGAGGGATCCCTATTTTAAGTCATTTATAGGGATAGGGCATTACACCAACTTCCCGATTATAATTTTACATCTCCACCGTTCATATCTTAGGTCTATATGAGTAGATCACCTCTACAAAATTTCATATGATTTGGTGATCGTTAAGGCTTTCAAAAGTTCAATTTAGTTTAATGACCTTCAACGGTTTTAGAGGTGATCTACTCTAAAATCATTAAAACTAAATCAAACTTTTGAAAGTCTTAACGATCACCAAATCATATGAAATTTTGTAAAGGTGATCTACTCATATAGACCTAAGATATGAACGGTGGAGATGTAAAAATTCAATTGGGAAGTGGTGTAATGCCCTATCCCTATAAAGTGGCCAAAAATAGGGATCCCTTAATGGAAGGGGGCTGATATATATATATATATATATATATATATATATATTTGTAACTAACGAGTTGCTACAAGCCTACAACCAAACATGTATGTATATACTTAAAAGGAAAATGTATGAAAGCTAAGGAGTAGGACCTGTCCACCGACAGACTCCGTGATAATACGGCGGCCGGGAAGATCAGTTTCCGTTATGGTAACGTCATCTTCGACAATATTCATGTCATTTGGTCCCACATAACCAGCCCTTTGATTCTTTGCAGCGGCAGACTGCAAAGTCGCGGCAGCGCCTCGTTTGAGGTTCTGCCCAACGACGTCGCTTTCGGCCTCTGCATACTGGCAGCGTCCTTTGGGGCCACCGCCTAGTCCGCCAGCTCGCCTTGAACGGCTGGAAAAACATCCGAAAATTTCACGGCCTTCTGCTGCTGATCATGACCCTTCTTTGACTGTTCTTGGCTCATCTTGTAGTTAACTGCAAATGTGAAACTGAAATTTTTCGAAGTAATAGATGGAATAATGTTCAGGTTGCAGAGTATGTAGATAAGAAAAACTTTGGTGGATTTGGGGATTTAATATACGTATACATTGGTGCATTTGCATTTAGACACGACACACCTTGCATGTGAAACGTGGCGAAAGTAGAGGTTAGACACCATGACAGTGCAGGCTTGGCATGATTTTGGATTCATTATTGATCGAGTTCTTTAACTTTTTTGAAACAAATCACAGGACCTGCTCTTTTTTCTTTCAGGAATTAAGTTTCCTTTCTTCAAAGCACCATAATGATCCCTGTTGGTTGATCGAGTTATACATTTGATTGTATATATCCAAGCGTGCTCTTGCTTTTGCATAGTTTTTGGATTTGAAGTTTCCCTAATCACTATATTTTTCCTCTACTCGTAAACTTCCATCGATCATTTTTTTCTTTGACAAAAGGAGGTTTCGAATAATGCCTTTGAATGGTTGTTCTACCATTATAGTGTGTGTTGTGCATAGGTTCAAGATTAGTGACCATCTAGACCGGTTTAAGTGCCTGTTGTTTAGAAAATAGGATTCAAATTTGGAACCTCAAATTTATTGACATAATGATGTATTTGGATCATTTATTCATACACACAAGGAACTACATCTGTACATGTTACGTTTTCCCCCTCAACATTGGGAAACATCCTCTACAAAGAAAATACAATTGATACAAACCAAATTTAAATTGTGCTCAGTCTTTTCACTTCCAGATACTCCAAATACATACATGTAAGGCATGCAACTACTTTGTTCCTTCGTTGCTATTACCCTGGTTGAGCCTAGCAGCTGCCGCCACGGAAGCTGCCACACCGGTGGGATGGGTGGTCAGATATGGATCATTTCGCATTTCTGCACCCGTCACGCCCTCAGCATCCCGCCGTGTTGCCGGTTTGTCCGCCGGTAATTTTGAAGTTGCATCCTATAAATTATTGCAACACGCATATATGTTCAATTTGGGTATGATAAATCGACATGGACAAAAAAAAAACTCCATAGAACAATTGCTTATACCGCAAGGATATCAGCGAGTTTAGTCTTGTCCTCGTCACGCGTTGCCCTAGCATTGAGAGTTGCTGCCGATTGAGCTGCGGCTGCGACACCACCAGGTACAATGTTGGTCCGGCCAGTGGCTCTAACCTCGGCAGCTTGAATTGCAGCAGCATCACTCCACTCCACCGGCTTCTGTCCAGCCGTCATGGCGGTCGCCTCCAAGGCTTCGCCAATGGTGATTTGACCACCAGTACCTCCTATAGGTTGAGTTGGTGCTGACAAAGGACCTCTATGGCTGTATTGCCCAACGACCTACCCTTCACAAACAACAAACATATACATACACGTACTTTCTTCATATGGTTTCGTGTGCAACAAAAACAAAAGCAGAACATGTTTTTTCAAGTTCAATTCATCCATTATAACAACTAGGAAAGCTTTTATGAGTTTTCAACCTGTTTATGTTATGTTTTCTTATTCATATATGTAATTTGATCGTTCGATGTATTAGCACTCAAAAAAAATCCTGTTATAATGATCTAATGTGTTGGATATCTGATATACATGCATAACTTTTCGTTTTTAGTTTCATTTAAAAGTAGTTTTAGAATGGAAGTTTATACCTTAGCTAATTCACTGATTTTCCTTTCCTTCTCATCTACATGCCTCGAGTTTTGACTCGTACCCTAAAAACCAATCAACAAATTAAGGGCAAAATAACAAAAGAAATCGAACAATATATATAAAGAGAATAATCAGTCGAAATTTTTTGTGCATGCGCAAAAAAGAAAACGACAACGAGATATAGCACCTGTCCACCGACTAACTCGAAAACAACTCGCCGTTCGGAATGTTCAGTCGTGTCCTTATTGCTCAAGTGATCCGAATTAATTAGCTTCAAACCGACGGGCCTCTGCACGGCGGAGTCTGCGGCCTTCTCAGCCGCAAGCTCGAGATAAATGTCGCCGTATTGGCTTCCTCCCTTTTGCTGCTCATCCTCCACGGGCCTCCTCGGCTGTTCTCGGCTCATTTTCTTTTTTTGGATTAGAGAAATTTGTCAAACGTTCGACTACAATAGAAGAATGAGGCTCTAATATACGTTGCATGGGGTGAAATGTGGAGGGGTTTGGTTGGATTAGGGTGAAGAGTGATGTAGACTGATCGGCGAATTATCAGGTGAATTGTTGGTTTAATTTTCAAAGAATGGTCATTGTTCGCAGTTTCACATGGTCTAGGTGGTGACACGTGGCGCCGGAGACACAAAGATTTTGACTCGGTCACCGGACTCGACGTGATAACAGGGAGGGGCTATTAGTAGGCTGGTTAGGCACAACCCCATCCCTTAATATTAGCCCTAGCCCAATAATTCACAAAGAAAACTTTACCTACTCGAACCAGGTATCCTGTGCTAGTTCCACTATGTTAATCTAGGGTTTGTGTTTCTCAATTTCTTGAACCTGAAATGGGGGCAATGTTCAAAGTAGTAGAGATCGAAGGTTTACAGTTGGTGGTTCTATCTGGGTGGAGCGCTCCAAATGGCCGTAATAATTTTGCATGTATTGTAATAATGTTCTCTTTTGCTCAATTAGGACATTCGAGCAAGAAGATGAGTGAGAAGTTTGAGCAACACGAAACATAAGTACGTAGATTAATATAAGGAATTAAGTTACTGATCTCTCTCAGAGAGAGAGAGAGCTCTGATTAGTTAGTTAGTGCTGAGCTGGTGCTTTCTTTTTGCTCAAGCAAACGTATATTTTACTCAACTGCATGCCAGCATTCCTCATGTTTAGGTTTCCAACTCTATTTTGCATTCCTCAAGTACTTAGGTTTTCATATTCTATTTTACATTGCTCAAGTACTTAGGTTTTCAGTTTTCCTACTCTATTTCATAAATAAAGTTTCCTCTTTCTTCCTCGCTCATTAAGTGGTTAAAATTCCTAAGTTCCTGTGTTTAGCTACATAGTGGTATAACAGGTGGTTCTTGGTTTTGAGAATTACTGGGAAGATATGGAGGACGCTTGTTCTTGGATTAGGATAACGAAATTCTCACATCGGTTTGATTCAAGATTGACCCCTGTTCCTTTCCAAGAAGTGCAGAGGAACAGTCGTATGTCTTCACCTATTGGTCGAAGTCCACTTGTCAACGAGGAGCGATCTTTGTCTCATACGCCGGAGAACAAGCTTACCGACGTGTTTAAGGAAGCTCAGACTGATACGAAGAGATCTTCCACACCGCCACACCCTAGGAGAATACAATCAGATGACCAGGGAATCATGGGAAAGCTTTTCAAGAAGAGTTCACAACCTAACTCATCACATCTGTCGCATTCGGCTTCGAATAGTGACAAACCGAGCAAATCAAAGAGGAAAGAAGCTAAGAATTTCGAGCATGGAGGTGGGAGTAGTGTTAATGCAGTGGATGAACTTGGTCTTGATCTGTCAAACTTGTTTCTTGGTCCTAAGTTTGCCCATGGAGCTCATAGCACGATTTATCATGGGAAATACAATGAGGAAGCTGTTGCAATAAAGATGATCAAGGTACCGGAAGATGATGAAGGTGGAGTCTTGGCAGCTTCATTGGAAAAACAATTCAACAGAGAGGTCAGCCTTCTTTCTCGCCTCCACCATCCAAACGTAATAAAGTTGGTTGGAGCTTGCAGAAAGCCTCCTGTTCTTTGTGTAGCCACAGAATATTTAGATGAGGGTTCTTTGAGGCTTTACTTGAAGAAACTGGAAGGCAAATCTCTTCCTTTAGAGAAACTGATTGCCATGGCCTTGGACATTGCTCGGGGAATGGAATACATCCACTCACAAGGAGTCATCCACCGGGACCTTAAGCCCGAGAATGTCCTTATCGATAAAGATTTCAGGCTGAAAATTGCTGATTTCGACATAGCATGTGAGGAGGGCGGCTGTGATTCTTTGACTGGAACTTACCGTTGGATGGCCCCCGAGATGATTAAGCATAAACACGCACACACAAAAGGCTTAGCTAAAGCGCTTGGTATGGATTCCACCAACAAGCCTTATGGGCGTATGGTCGATGTCTACAGCTTTGGACTGATTCTGTGGGAGCTAGTAGCCGGAAAAATCCCTTTCTCTGAGATGGATCCCATTCCAGCTGCGTTTGCGGTTTTGAATAAGAATCTGAGGCCACTTATCCCAAAGGACTGTCCTCCTGCAATGCGAGCCTTGATCGAGCAATGCTGGTTGACTCAGCCGGAAAAGAGACCTGAGTTTTGGCAGGTTGTAAAGGTGTTAGAACAATTCCAGTCTTCCTTTGCTCGAGATGGAACGTTGACAACTTGCCAAGATCATAAGAAGGGGAGGTTTCACTGGATTCAAATGATTGGTCAGCAGATCATCCATGCATAAATAACCCTAGTTCTTCATGTATGTGTAAATATTGTAATTAAAGAATTAAAAGTTCGGTTTGTAAGGCCTTTTATTGGTATTCATCCTACTCACATTGATGTGACACAATAATTGAAAGTGATCAAATACAAGCGTTAATCATTCTTTTTGATCTTATTCCTAACTCGTAATTCTCTGAAGTCTGAACAGTTCAAAATTTCTCCAGTTTGAAACTTGAAAGTGAGAACCACAACCGGAATTCTAACTCACCCAGGACTCCTAAGTGAATTTTGTTTCCCATCTCTAGTATATAACTGCGACTTTCATATACTATCTCGTCTCTCTCTTTGGTTAGGTTGTTTTCAATTTCATACCTGTATGAAATTTTAACGTTTCGTTACCTGAACTTTCTTCGGTTGGACATATTCATACCCGGAGTTAACATGTCCATTACAAAAATCTGTCAGTTGCTTGTGTGTCAGTTAACAGCAGTTAACTGATGATATGGCATTTCCCATACATCAAATAAATGAAAGGAAAACAATTTAATAATAAAAAAAAAACAACCACATCTCTCTACCTGACTGTTTCCCTACATTAATAGGTTCCTATATATCTTTGAATGCTCTCTATCGGAAATTGCTTCAGTTGTTCGCGGTGTTTCATTAACATCATGAGTACCGCACCAAGGCAAGGTAAGCTTTTCAACTTATTGGTTAATTCTGTACTGTCTCTTTAACAGCTAGCTTTATAGGACTTATTCAAATGTGGAAGGAAAAAAAAATGTTGTTGGTTCTCATTGCTTTGTTGTACGTCCCATTGTTAAAGAATTGATAACATTCATGGATTTATTGAAAAGAAATAGAAACGAAGAAGAAGACTGAAAGAATTACATTCCTCTCTGATATACTTGAAGCTAAGAGAAAATAAAACCTACAGCAAGATCTACCTCCATTGTCTCCTTATACATCTACTTATTACTGTGTTGTCTAATTGATTGAAAGAAAATGCATGCATACAACTTGGACAAGTTTCTATGTTATTCAACAATGTTGTCTAATTTGAAACAGATATCTGTATATATGTTGTCTAATTTGATATCTGTCTAATTTGAAACAGATATGTATATACCTCCATCGATATGTCTTCTCCACCGAAAATATGAAGACACTATATATGTAATTAGGTAGAGTAAGGTTTTTTATGGAGGCATACATATATACTGTGAGCAAATCCCTGTCATCAGCAAAAGAAGCTTTTCGTTTGTTCCTTCAAACTGTCCTAGCCTCCAAAGTGGTGGTGGAAGATATTGGAATTATTGTAATTAAGAAAAAATAAAAACATAAAAGAATAAAAAATTATGCTTGATGATGTGGCTATGCCATATAAGTCGCCAAATAAGGTGGGTTCTAGATGATTTTTCAAAAGAGACTCAGATTCTCTCCTCATATTTGTGTGCTTATATTTTCGGAATCAAATTTGCCAACTAGCAAATTTGATTACCAGCAATAACCATCCAATCAAAAAAGAGAGATATATGGTTTGTTGTAATTTGATGGTCATGGTAGTTATCAAATTTGCTGGTCGGCAAATTTGATTCTCATATTTTCTATGGCAATCTCAACCGTTCAAGATTAATTAATGGTCAAAATTTCATTTGTTTTAGGTTTTCGATATTTTTACATCTGACGTCTCTTCTCAATCACTCGTCCGATTATTTGGTTTATCGTCTTTCTCCCATCTATACTCGTGTATGAACAAGAACCAAAAAAGCTATCAATCTCTCTTCCTCACATCTATACTCGGCCGCCTGCGTCTTCCTCTGAATCTTGAGGTCCTCCGGCACGTTCTCCCTGTACTGGCGGTGCCGGCCCTGCAGGTAGTGAATCTCGCAGAGCTTCATGTTCTCCATCACTCTCCTCTTGCACCGCCATCGTCGGCCGTTGGTCCTCGGGCACCGCAGCTTGTCCGTCAGTGGCCCTTCCTGGTTATTCCATTCGCCGGCCAGGAATCAGAAAACCCTTTGGATTTGCAGCTGAGATTTAAAGCCCTCGCTTTTTTTTTTTTTTTTTTTTTGCAGAAAGTTCGATACCCAGAAGTTAAGCTCTCTAGAGCTTTCTCTCTTCACATAATCACATCTATACCCCGTTTCACTCCCTTCATACTCATCCCCTTCCCCATCAACTCCACCTCCAAGATAATCCCAGATATGCACCTCAATCCATCTCTCACCTCCCACTTTTCTTCTTTCAGTACAATTATTTTTCTCCAACAATTGATCTCCCATGGTTTGGGAGGATGCAAGGCTGACGAGACCATCAAGATGCCGAGAAGAATGGAATAACCAGAACTAAAATAGAAAATGGTATATATGTGAGGAAGAACCAGAGTCCGTCTTCTTCTTGTTTTTTTTGATACAGATGCGAGAAAATAATCAGACGAGATATTGGGAAGAGAGAGGAGATTGAAAGTATCTCAAAACCTAAAACAAATGAAATCTTGAAAATTGATTGATCTTGAACGGTTGAAATTGTCTTATGAGAAAATATGAGGAGAGGTTGGAGTCTTCTAAAAAGTGATTCACCTAGCATTATACATATATGATATATGTGATTAATTATGCCTTATATAGAACACAAAAAATTCATTCATACAAAATAAAGGTTCGATGCCTGCTGCTTCATCTGGGAGAAAAGAATCATTGATATATATATATATATATATATATATATATATATATATATATTTATATGCCGGTGATTAGAAGGAAGAACCGTCATAAAAATATCCATCTAGCTAGAACCACACTCTATTCAGAAAAAATCACCTAAACATTAAACAACATCCTAGATGAATTTAGTATATTTTGATTAGGTTTTCTATTTAGTTGGATTAAAGACCTTGTTAGACGATTCTATTGCCTCCTATCTAATACAACACTAAGGATTCAACTATGTGACGCGGGGATTAATCCAGCACTAATAACAAGTTAAGAGGTTAAGAAAAGAAAACAGCAGACCAGGCACAATATAATATGATCATTATGATGCAAGTCTGTCCATAACCCTGGTGAATGTTAAACTGAGAAGTGAGAACAATGAAGAAGTAATTCTAGAATTTCTTTTGTTGATCAATAAACTGAATCAGAAGTACAAATTACTAGACGACGCCGAAATAAAGCAATAACCCGATCAAAGAAAAATAAAATTTTCTAGTAGATTTTTCAATCAACTATAATGCCCTGGCCTGCGTTCTCCACGTCCACGTCTCCCAATCCAGTGTCTTCTTCTTCCTCACCTTCATCACCACTACTCATAACCCCCTCATTCTTCTCCTGATCTGCATGCATCTTATCCTCCACCTCACTCACCACTCTCGGTACCTCCTTCACTACCAGTTTTCCCTTGTTCTTCTCTATTGCTTCCTTGCAGGCTTTAATAGCTTCGCTCAAAATTGATATCCCTTGCTTCTTATCCAGCGTCTGCGTCGTAACAACGTAGCGCGGTGGAGCAATCAGCTTAACCTTCACCGGACACTCAGCGTTGCCGGCAGCTTCCGCCCTCCGGAGCGCGTCCTTGATATGAACAACGCCGTCGAAGTGATAACATGTCACATCAATATCTGCTCGGATTCTCAACGGTTGCACCGGCATTCTTCTCCGGATATTCTTAATCAGATACTCCTTCACCTCCTCCGACATGGTGGGGGGTGAGGGAGTCGAGAACCGAATCGGAATCCGTAGCGATTATTTTGAAAGCTTCAGCTGCATGGCCATACTTCTTGTACAGTGGCCATGCAATGTTCACGTACAACTCCTCCAAGTCGATATTCACAGTCTCGGCGACGTGGCGCATGATGGAGTGGACGAGCTTGCTCTTGTTGTACTTGTCGTCGCAGGCCTGGATGTCCTCCGGGGAGAGCCTCGATCCGCTTGCTCAAGTCGACGTAGCCCTTGGTTTCGTCTACCTTGAAAACCAGGGAGGGCTCGATGCGGCCAACCTTGACATGTCTGTGGATGCTCCGGAGGCGGCGGTTGCTTAGCTCCGTCACGGGAATAAAGCCCTCCATGTCATTGTACTCTAGAAGGGAGACGTAGGCGCCATTCTCGTCGTCGATGCTGTTGACCTGGATCATCACCGCCGCGTCTAGCTGCGGGTATTTTGCTTCGTACATGCGGCACTCTAGGTTTGGCGCCATGATTGGAAATTTGCTTGTTAGTTGATTGATTAGGTTTTTCTGTTTCCTTGAGAGAAAGATCGTTAGCAGAAAATATAAAGTACTCTAGTAGTAGGCATTCACAAGTTTTATATAGAGCAATAATAAAAAAAATCCTAATTCCAATAGGAATGAGAAAACCCTATTCCTAATAGTATTCGGTAAAAGTTTCTAGCTAGGAAAGAAAATAATCATTGCTTGTAGACCAAGACAACGAAACCCTAATTCACCAAACGTACATTCTGTCTGTCGTCCGATTGCTAGTCATCATCAACGAAACCCTAAATTCATCTATCGCTTCCGATGCAAGTCATCTTCTAGGATTAGGGTTAGGGTTCCTGAGCTCGTATAAATGATTAAATTGTCTCTGTGTATCAGACAGACATAAAACCAATCGAGCGGCAGGACAACTTGGTGAGAAAAGATTATCTTCCAATTATTGTCAAGATTGGCAAGTCATGCTACAGCCATCGTTCGCTGTCCGATCCCCTCCATGTGGACGTGGGCCTAGTACAACGGTATGATCTTTTCATCCCTTTCTACTCAATCAAGCAACCACGTTATGAGTCTCATTTCAGAGAGATGATCAAGCGCGATCTTTCGGGTTTTTGGCCTTTTGGGGAACAAGTCTCCCTGAAACTGTATATAAAGAGATTCTGGACAAGTTGTTCCCGGCGATTTACGCCACCGAGTGCTACCAGGTGCCTCTTGTTGTAGTCGTTACCGACGGCACTTACCGGAGGGAGAGTGATGGTCTTGAGTTTCACTTCTACAGCTCAATCTGCCATCGAGGGTTTGGAGAAAGTGAGACTTGATGCTGCCATTATTGATGGATAATCATCACCCATGTGTGCTATATGTTGGAAGGATTTCACACCGGAGGAAGGGATGCTTACCCGCATGCCCTGCAGCCCTGCTCACACTGTTTATCATGGTGATTGCGTTGTCCGCTGGCTGAGCGTTAATCGTCTTTGTCCAATGTGCCGATACCCGATGCCGGTGGAGACCCAGCTGCCAGCATCAGCATACAATCCCCTGAGGCGTCTTAATTGGTAAGGAGGGAGAGGAGGTTGTCTATATCTTATGCGGCTGCTGCTGCCGCTGCTTCTTTGTCAAGAGGTTTCCTCTGTTCGTCTTCTCAACTATTACCTATTATCAAGCTGCTACTTTTATATGTTCTGTATTGCTGTGTATGTGACGTTGCGACCTTGTATTTATCTGCTTTTGGTTAAACTTAATTTTCTTCTTCAGACGTAATTGCTTGTTGAGTTAATGATTGATTGGATTTTCTTGTTAAATTTCAACTGAATTTGGTTTGTTATGTATCTCATCTTCTACTGGTGGTTCTGTGTTATGCATCTCTCTTACATAGCTACCTTGCCAATGCTATCATTCATCAGAGGAGAGGAGGTTGCCTATATTAATAGGGATAATGAGACGTGACCTACGCTGCTTCGATAACAAACCGAACTCCATGGCTCATTATCCCTAGTGATGATGACCACACTCGCTGCTTCTATAGCCTTGAAAAGAAAAAGGTTTACACTGTTAAGAAATCGTTTCAAGACTTTCATGGTGCTAGTTGTTGTGTTGGTTCATCTCATGGGTGGTTGGTGATTTTGGACGATCACAACAATATCCCATATCTCTTTAATCCGATTTCCCGAAATAAATCAATGGAGCTCCCACATATCCCGAGAAGTACTACAAGTTCCTTGCTTTGTACCATGTTGCTAAAGCTATCCTCTCTACCGATCCGTCTCGCAACAAAAACTTCTCCGTCGCAATAATCTACGGTATCCAACCCTCAAGACTTGCCTTCTACAATCATGGAGATGAGGAATGGACCGACTTAAATGGTGAGCATCAAGAATATTATGACATTATATTCCACAATGACCAATTATTTGCGTTGGTGGCAATGGATATGTTGAATCTTGGCATTTAAGGGAACTCTCACCCCAAAAGGCCATAAATCTTCAACCTAGTCTTGCCAAAGAGATTGATCTGGATTACATTTCCCACCGTGATAAGTTTTCGACAAATACTTGCTTGGTGGAGTCGTCGGGTGAGATATTGTCAGTGGTGCGGTGTATAGGGAACTTTGTCAATGAGGAGGGCAAAACTATCCATGAGATAGATGTTCTTGACGAGCTCAACAGTCCTTGTCCTTATAAGACATTGCATTTTTATGTCTTGAAGCTAAATTTTGCCGCCAACAAGTGGGAGAAAGTGGATTGTTTGCCTAACTGTGCTTTGTTTCTGGGGGGGGGGGGGGGGGGGGGGGGGGGTAGCCAATCGATATCACTGTCCACTAAAGATGTTTCAGGGTGTGAAGAAAACTCGATTTACTTCACAGATGATCGTTGGGATGAGATAGAAATGCTTGGTGATAATGATTCCTGTGGCGGCCACGACATGGGAGTGTACAACTTAGAAGACAAAGTTGTGAAGCAATTTTATTCATTTGATAAATTGAGAATCGATCCACCACCTTTTTGGATTGTTCCTGGCTAACTAAATTGAGTATAAATATGTTTAGCTTAATATGGTGTTCATTCATCTGTTATAAACTGAAAGGATGCTGCAGTTACTTACTATAATCATTCTTCTTCTTCCTAGCTCGTACGTAATTCTCTTTTGTGTTGAACTCAGAAGTATAAAAAATAAAAAAATAAAAAATATTATGCCTAAATAAAGGTTATGTTTGACGAACTTAACTGATCACAAGCTTGCTAATCACCAAAACATATATATAAGAAACCTTGCAGAGAAAATAATGTGCGCAATTTCAGTCCAAAGTTTCATGCTTCTTGAGCTTCACTCCATGCAACTCTTGAATGCACCCCGGCCCTTTTGCCTCCAAACTTCCCCAATCCCTATGCTTAATCTCCTCTACCAAACATATAAACACCATCCCTCAACTCCACCTAAACTCATCTAATAATACCAACGACAATGACAACTTTCACTTTCACCATTTTCATTTGCTTCTTCATTATACTCCATCTCACTCCAACAATTTCATCTCAAACATATTCCGGCAACCAAGGCCAATGGCAACTCCTGCAATCCTCCATCGGCATCTCCGCCATGCACATGCAGCTCCTCCACAACAACAAGGTAATCATGTTCGACCGCACCGACTTTGGGGCCTCCAACATCTCCCTCCCAGGGGGCAAGTGCCGCGAGGACCCCAACGACACCGCCTTGCAACGAGACTGCACCGCCCACTCCGTCCTTTACGACCTAGGCCAAAACACCTTCCGTCCACTCACCATCCAAACCGACCCTTGGTGCTCCTCCGGCGCCGTCCTCCCCGACGGAACCCTAGTCCAAACAGGAGGATACAATGACGGCGACCGCTCGTTGAGAACATTCTCTCCATGCAATGACGAGAAGTGTGATTGGAACGAAGAACCAAACTACTTACTAACACGTAGATGGTATGCCAGTAATCAAATATTACCGGACGGAAGAATTATCATAGTCGGAGGAAGAAGACAATATAACTACGAGTTCTACCCTCGTGGCAGTTCTTCCTCTACCATCTGGCTTGAGCATTTGAGACAAACCCGAGACCAGAGAATCGAGAACAACTTGTGTCCATTTCTACATCTCTTGCCCGACGGAAACTTGTTTATCTTTGCCAACACAAAGGCTATACTCTTCGACTACAAGCGAAACGCCGTCGTTAAGGAGCTCCCGGAAATACCAGGTCAAGACCCACGTAACTACCCGAGCACCGGTTCTTCGGTCTTGCTTCCTTTGGATGAGAACCAGCCCTTCCTCCAAGCGGAGATAGTCGTCTGCGGCGGCGCGCCACGTGGCTCGTTCGTGCTTGCGGAGAATGGGACGTTTCAGAAGACGCTTGGCACGTGCGGGAGGATCAACATGAATCATGCAAACCCTAACTGGGTCATGGAGTACATGCCTGTACCTAGGGCTATGGGTGACATGCTTAATTTGCCAAACGGAGACGTACTTATCTTAAACGGCGTTGGACTTGGCACCGCCGGTTGGGAGCTCGGGCGGAACCCGGTGACCACACCGGTCATTTATCGTCCTTCCGAACTCCTTGGACGGCGGTTTAGGATTATGGCCGAGTCAACTCGGCCGAGGTTGTACCATTCCTCGGCCGTTTTGGTCACGGACGGCCGTGTTTTAGTAGGAGGAAGCAACCCGCATGTGGGCTACAACTTCACCGGCGTGGACTACCCGACGGACCTGAGCTTGGAGGCGTTTTCTCCGCCGTATTTGGCCAGGGACTACGAAACGGTGCGTCCCAGAATCGTGTTAGTACATGAGAATATCGGGTACAGGGAGCAGTTTTCAGTTGCGTTCGCGGTGCCTGAGTACGTGCACTCAAGTGTGGTATCGGTTACGTTGGTTGCGCCGTCGTTTACGATGCACTCTTTTGCTATGAACCAGAGAATGGTGGTGATGAAGTTGGGGGAAGTTAGAGAGTTGTCGTTGGATACGTATGAGGTTGCGGTGATGGGACCGTCGGCGGAGAAGATTGCACCACCGGGTTATTATTTGTTGTTTGTGGTACATGCTGATATATATACCTAGTTCAGCTATGTGGGTGAAGTTGCAGTGATGATTAGTAGGATGTATTTTGACCTTCTTAAGGCATGACATGGTCAAAATGGACAATGTTAACATTGAGGTAAGATTGACAAACAACGTTTGAGGTAAGATTGACAAACAAACGTTAAACGTTTGTTTTGCTATGCAAATGTCACTTTGGAGTTTGGATGTGAAAGGAAGCAAATAGACTAGAACATTATCATGTGGTTAATTAATATAGTTGCATAGGATTCAAATTAACCCTAATCAAGAGACAATATATGTTATCTGCATCCTGAAAATGTTATCGGTATTTGATGAAAATCGAGTAATTAAGAGTATTATATGTGACCGTGACAATATGATATTCATTTAATTTATTCTAAATTTGGAATAATTGATCGAATATGTACACAACACTTGTTATGTTGTTTATAATTTCATACCAGCGTGTTCGATGAATTTGTAAGAATGTCACACAACACATGGAAACCAATTGCGGAGGATGATTCACAATATTACCTTTACAAAGCTTGTGCTAGCTCTGCACTAGCTAAGCTTCTAACCTATGCTATTGTCAAGGAATCTTTTCACTCGTATAGGATTTGCAATCACCTTGACATAAACGATTCCTAAGAAACCTTGACATAAATGATTTGCAATCACTGACTTCATGATTTAGTGGATAAACCTCTCATCAATCACTAATTAAACATTTAAACTTGACGCAAACAACAAATTTGGAAACCCAAATCTCCAAGACTGAATCATAACCCCCATCGAATTCTCGATATGGATCAAAATCCGGATAGAGTTTCCCAAAAGAAAAACACTACTCCCTCTAAGTTTCCCCTTTTCAAAACCGCGTTGACAAAAACACCCTCGCCCCCACACGTCGGCAACTTCCACGTAAACGCCGTCACTGTAGCGCGTCGCAATCGCCATGGCGCGTCCCTACTACTATTCAAGGTCAATTCCGTAACTTCCGCAAAACACCACGGACCATTAAGGTTACCCGCCACAACCTTCCTCAGAAAAAATAAAAAAATAAAAAAATAAAGCGGAACAAGAGAGAGAGAGAGAGAAAATTCGCAACAGAAAAACCGTTTCGATAAAGCTGAAGATTTCACCGGACCGGAGTAGCAGTAGTAGTCCTCGTTAAAGATGAAGCACATTTTCAAGAAGCTTCACATAGGGAGCAACCACGACCCGGCCCGATCGAACGACGCGGCACCATCAGCGTCGACCTCAGCCGTGACGTCACCTTCATGCGCCTCCGATCATCGCCAGAGCGCCGGAAACGCGCCCCCGGCGAGTCCTTTTGCTTCGTCGTCGGCGTCGCCGGCAGGTGCGGGAGCGGCGGGTTCGGAGCCTGCGACGACGGCGGGGAACCGGCCGGATTATATGTTGTCGGAGGAGGAGTTTCAGGTTCAGCTGGCGCTGGCGATCAGTGCTTCGAATTCGGACGCTCGCGATGATCCGGAGAATGATCAGATCCGCGCGGCGACGATACTGAGCTTGGGTGGCGGCGGCGGGGGTGATCAGACGGGGGATGAGGCGGAGGCGGCCGCGGCGGAGACGTTGTCGAGGCACTATTGGGTGAGTTTGGTTGAAATTTGAGTTCATTGAGTTTTGGTATTGATTCAATTGGATTGTGTGAGCATGATTTTAGGGGTTTAATTTCAGCTTTTCTTGTTAATTGTGTAGAAATTGGGGTTTGATTAGGGATTGTGGATGATCAGGCGAGCGAATTGTAGTGTTAATTGGGGTTTGACTGTTGTAGTTGGAGGGTTGACTGATTGGAAATTGCTCAAGTCATTGTTAATTAAGGTAAAGAACTGGTTTGATTGAGGTCTAATGATGCTAGCAGTAGTGAAGTAAAGCTAAAGCGGTGGAGCTCAGTTGTGTTGAGCCTATTCTTTAGATTTGATCTAGTTTAATTACTGAAAGAGTGCTAATGAGCCTGTAGCGAATGTCATGGTATATATCTATCAAACATCAGTTGAAGTGTTGAAATGCGAAATCCAAATTGGTTGGGAGTAGATTATGCCGGTTAGGAATAATTAGTAACTTCTTATGACTCCATCCGTAATGAAGAAATTCTGTAGTTCCTTGATTTTGTTATGCTCGTATGTACTATTATCAACATATTGTTTCTCTTCTTCATTTGGCTTGATTTGGAATGAATTCTCTTGGTCATCACCAGGAATACAATGTGCTAGACTACGAGGAAAAAGTGGTTGATGGGTTTTATGATGTATTTGGAATTTCCACGGATTCTGCAGTACAAGGGAAAATGCCTTCCCTTACAAATATAGAAAAAACCCTTGGGAGATCTGGATTTGAAGTTTCATTAGTAAATCGAGCAATTGATCCTTCCTTGGAAGAGTTGGTGCAAATTGCAGAGTGTATTGCGGTAGACTGCCCTATCACCGATGTCGGAATTTTGGTACAGAGGCTTGCTGAACTTGTTAGCGGACATATGGGCGGGCCTGTAAAGGATGCTAATATCATCTTGGCGAGGTGGATGGAAAGAAGTTCAGAGTCGAGGACATCTCTGCAAACAAGTGTACTGCCTATTGGGTCCATTACCATTGGCCTCTCCCGACACCGTGCTTTACTTTTCAAGGTTAGATTTTGGTTATCATCAATAGTCTCTTTAGGTGCTACTTTTTTCCATTATGCTTGATGTCTTCTGGCTGTCCCATATACTGAAATCTTAGGCCATTTTGATACGTGCCAGATGCTAGTGTCATATGACCTTATCTGTGCTTTAGGCAGGTTGGCTGTATACTTCAATGAATCTTTATGTTTGAACCTGGTTTAAAGTTAAAACCTAGCTAAGTCCATCTTTTTCTGTTGTATTTTGCTGTCACGTCATATATAATTTGTTGATTTTAAACATTTCCCCACAAACCATAATTATCACTTTTGTATTTGCAATTTTGAGATGGGATTCATTATTTACTGAAAATTCCTAGAACTTTGTCAACCAGTCAAGTCTTGAGCTAATTTTGTTCCGAGTTACAAATATACATCTTCCAACTAATAAAACATGTGTCTACATATAAGTTTAGATGGGTGAGCCTGCCTGCCACCGAACATGCACAGTTCTCATTAGGCCTTATACATGCGTTTGTTTGTTAATTTACTTGCGTTGATATTCTCTATGCAGAGATTGATACAAGTAAGCAGCATGACTCAAGCAAATGTGCTTTGTTGGATTGTAATAATTTGCAATTCAGTAGTATATTCACAAACAGGAGGACATCTAGCTGTGTTTTCGTAACTAGAATGTGGGCTTACAAAGTATAAAATTATAGATTAGCTCTTTGACGTATGCAGTTTGATATACGTAATCAACTTCTCTCACATTCTAGTTTGCCAAGATATGTATGGGTGGACCCATGAGTTTTATTTGTTAGTAGTCACTGGGATGCCCATTTCTTCAGTTTGACATAACAAAAGTTTGTTAGTTTGCTTAAAATTCTCTGCCTACTCAGATTCAACAAATTATCTTCTGTGGTTATATGTAGCTACGGTTTTAAGAGTTGGTTAATGAGCTTACGAGTTACAAGTTTGTGGATAGATGGATCTTGTGTCTTGACTTGTTTCCTCGGATGCAGGTATTAGCTGACAGTATCAAGATGCCGTGCAGACTGCTTAAGGGTGTGCACTACACTGGTGTCGAGGATGGTGCTGTTAATGTAGTAAAGTTGGAGGATGACAGGTGTGCTTCTGCTTGTATGATGTGTTGTTGGATTTTCACTTTTATACATGCAATTATGTATGTAGAATTAACTAATATATATTCCATGGTTTTTGTAGTGTGACCTCAATTTTTATTACATGGTTTGAACCGGTAGAAAGTATCATAATGTGCATTGAAAAGAGATTGTTTCCATTTACCAGTGTAGATGTTACTTACCACATTAGTTTTCTTTCCCCTTATAGCAGTCAGCACATACAAGTCTCTTTGGTTTTTCCAAGAGATATCAGCTCAAGCTGTTTAAGCTTCTACGTGGTTTTAATTTATAGTTCATTGACAGGGAGTTTATGGTGGATCTTATGGCTGATCCTGGAACACTCATACCAGCTGACATTTCAAATGCAATGGACACTACCTTAAAGCCAAGGAATCCGAAATTGAACACAATCCCAACTTTCCCTTCTTTGATTGATACTGACGTTGTGTACTCAGGACGAAAGACATTGCATGGAGAGGGAAGCAGCCAAAACTTGGAAAGTTCTGAGAAAGCAGAATCATTCTGGGGTGCAATTGGCGACACAGGAGTTGGTTCTTCTCGAATATCCAAGAGAGCAACTCAATTAGATCATCTTCCCACATCAGCTTTTGAAACTTCTCGGTACCGAGGGAACCGTGGGGCTCATGCAGTTGATGGTGTGAGGACGAATGTAAATGTAGTTCCATATGCTCAAAATAACTTGGAGGACTCTAACAGTCTTTTTGCAGAGTTTAACCCATTCCAAATAAAAGGAACTGGGAAAGCTCCTATGTATAACAGACCTGTGGAGAATAAGGCCGATGAGCTTCAGAGACCAAGAAATAATCTTGCCTCGTACACAAAAAATGTTCGTGCACACAATGAAGTCCCTAAAAAGAAGGAGTATGATTATTTGGATGGAATTATCCCAAGAGTTAATCGAGAACCCAATGGTCATAATCTGTCATCTTCAGCATCTACCAGCTCCACTAAATCTGATCAGATCAATGCTGGTGGTTTCAAATCAACTGCTCATTCAAATATGTCTGATTATTCACAAAGTGGCTCGGCAGAATGTGAGAATAATGTGAATGGCTTCCATGATCGAAGAAAGTTCACGCATGAAAGATTCATGGAGACCAATTCCAAACTGAAGGATCCAGAAAGTTGCAACTCATCCTTTGATTCCATTTCAAGTAGGGTTGAGCAAGTATTTGATGATGTTGATGTAAGTGAAAGTGAGATTCCATGGGAAGACCTGGTTATTGGAGAAAGAATTGGACTAGGTACTGCACATCCTTGTTCAGACTTGTCTTTAAAACTGTCAGTGTTCAATTTCAATTCTAAAACAGCGACAAACAATTTTCCTGGAGAGCTGTTTAATTTTCTTTTCTCATTTTTGTAGGTTCATATGGAGAAGTGTACCATGCTGACTGGAATGGCACAGTGAGTTCTATTTAAACCTATATGTCCATCCGTATTTCATGTGCAACTTTTGCTATATTGTCATCAATCACTGTTACTGTGGATTTAAATAAGCATGTCATAATATTGCATGTAAAAACTTAGCAACATCAGGTAAAGTAAGGTAAATTGCTATGTTGTTTAAATTACTCTGGCGTTTATTGGGAAGCAAGTTTATTTGAGAGTTCTTTAGGATACCTAAGAATTGTATCTTTTCATGATTGGGACTCTTTTTCTCATGATTTTAATGGTAAATTCAACTATTGCCATGACTTCCTGGGACTATGCATCTATACATCTACTTAATTCATTAGCTGTGGCTTGAAATAGTTTTGCTTTTATTTAAAAGAAGAATTAAGATTAACAGTTGACAATTAACTTTTGGCTGGTGGATTGTTTTTGTGTTACAGGAAGTTGCTGTGAAGAAGTTCCTAGACCAGGATTTCTCGGGTGCTGCTTTGGCTGAGTTCAAAAGAGAAGTAATTCTCTAGTCCTTGTGTGCATTCTCATGTTCCACTTTCTGGTTCCAGCAATTTCAGGAAAAGCATTTTAAATTAAAATAAACTTACAACGTAGAAATAATTATGGCATTTCTGAACCATATTCGCCCCTGTATAAGTTATAGAAAAATTAAATTGGTATGGTATAGCTTTTCAAACTTAAGTTGAACTGTAATTGATCATTACCCCCTCCTCGCTTAACTAATATGGCGGACTAAGCATCTTTGTACTTTTTACAAGTTTGACACATGGTTATATATACATACACATGGATCAATCTGCTTGCCTTGGCTGCATAGCTGTTAATAAGCTCAATATCATATTGTCCCAAAGCTGATTGTACCTTGTATGTAATCTTTGGTCTCCAACATTAGGTACGGATAATGCGTAGGCTGCGCCATCCTAATGTTGTGCTTTTTATGGGGGCTATTACACGTCCTCCTAACCTCTCTATCATTACCGAGTTCCTTCCAAGGTATAAGATGAACTTTGAACAGTATGAAATGATCATTTGCTATCAACTACATATGCTTACATTTTGCATTTGTCATCTTTGCCATTGTAATGGTCTATTTGGTTTTCCCAGGGGAAGTCTATATCGGATTATCCATCGTCCACATTGTCAAATTGAAGAGAGACGAAGATTAAAGATGGCTCTTGATGTGGTATAAATTAATCTTCCCTATATGACTATCCCTTTCAACCAGCTGAGTACATCCATATCCACTTTCATGGCTCTTTGTATTTTGCAGGCAAGGGGTATGAATTGCTTGCATTCGAGCAACCCGACTATTGTTCACCGGGATCTGAAGTCTCCAAATTTATTGGTTGATAAGAACTGGAATGTGAAGGTATCGGGTTTGTTTTCACTTTTTTAGATCCTGGTTTTGTTTCTTGTTTTAGCATACGATCCAAATAGTTGCTCTGTGAGGTATACTTATCTTGAGACTGGATTCAATTATACAGGTAGGTGATTTTGGGCTATCGCGCTTGAAACATAACACTTTCTTGTCCTCGAAATCAACTGCTGGAACGGTGAGAGTCTGGAAATCATTTTAATAATTTCCTTTTAGATTAGCGTCTGCAGATACTCATACAATATGACTACTAGTTTTGATAATGTAAAATACACCCAAATCAAAATTTGGCACCTTTTCTTCATCTCTCTGATTGATTCCCTTGATGTGTTAGCCTGAGTGGATGGCACCAGAAGTTTTGCGCAATGAAAACTCAAATGAAAAGTGAGTAAATTCTTCTCAATTGTAATTTTTTTTTCTTTTTTTTTCTTTGAACTCAAATGAAAAGTGATTGAATTCCCCAAGTTATTTGAATTAACTATCATCTATCTATACACAACTTTGGATATGGGTAGCCTTTTGAGTTTATTTATGTTGTAGCCTGTCTAAATTAGGATACTACTATTGGATCCCAACCCTTTTTAATTATGTGCACCTTGTGTCAAACATACAGGTGTGATGTATATAGCTTTGGAGTAATTTTGTGGGAGCTTGCTACTCTAAAGTTGCCTTGGAGTGGGATGAACCCTATGCAAGTTGTGGGTGCAGTGGGTTTCCAGAATCGCCGCCTTGATATCCCTAAAGAAGTTGATCCCCCTGTTGCAAGGATAATTTGGCAATGCTGGCAGACGTAAGTTACAGAACTTTTGTAACACTATGGCTTAGCAGAACTCTTTCACTTATAAAATTGCTGTTAACTAATCGAGTGTTTTTTGTTTCTGGTGATTTAATAACCAGTGACCCAAACTTGCGCCCCTCGTTTTCAGAGCTCACAGTAGCTCTCAAGCCCTTGCAGCGGCTTGTCACTCCATCAAATATGGACCAGCCCAGCTCACCTCTCCGACAAGGTATCTGAGTAAATTCTATACCTTAAAAAGCATTGTTCTTCAACTGTGAATAAGGAAACATTCTGCTTCTTTGCTTTGGAGTTAGGGTAGGGGTAGTGTGAATGGAGAAAAGGATGTACAACAATTGCAGTATTCGTTAATGCATGACCTGCTACTGCTGCCCAAAGAGTGCAGCAGAGTCCTTTTGTACAGTTTGCATAGAAATAGTTTGTCCTCCTTTTATTTGTAATTATTGTTCTAATACCCCCAAGATAAAGTGAAAACTTACTTTTGGTTGCGAGGAAAATTACTAAAGTGATATAGGAGTACATATTTCTTCTAACTTACAGCTCTTTTTTCTTGTGTGATTATATCCGACTGTTCTCCGGAGCCCCTCTTTATAAACACGGCCTTCTCCAAAAACCTCTGGGAGAACATTTCGATTCCTTAAACACACAACATGGTTAGCTTCACAGCCTGTCTAGCTATGCCTTTTGTTGAGCAAAAATTGTAAATACATATGTACCCAACACAATTTTACTTTATCTTATTAATTAAGATAAAGTTTTAATTATGTCTGGTTTGATCCATTCAAGACAGAACATGTCTTTTAATTACAATCATTTGTTACAAGTGAACACCCTTTGATTCCGTTTATCAAGAGACCATTGTAGGTTTGTTTGTTTTTGTGACTGCACCCACATTTGGGAATGAGTTGCCTACGTATCCTGGAAGGGATCAAGTCGCTCGTAGTTTAAGCGTTCCAACAAGTGAATGACTCGTTGGAGGGCTTTGATTTTAGAGTGAGAGTAGTGTTTGAAAATGTGTTTGGATTTGTGTCTGAAGGCATTTGAGCTTGGGAGTGAGATTCTGGCTTCAGGCGATCTGGGAATTTATTTGGATTGGTGGTTGCATCTAGATTTAAATCCAGACTGTCTACATACCCTGTGAATGGATCAAACCAATGTAGTTCGAAAAGTTTGGTTATGGATTTGATTTTTGGTGCTTTAGGAATTTGACCGGAGTTATTTGGACTGGTGGTGTCAGGGATTTTGTTTGGAATTGTGGTTGCATCTAGTGGGTTGCCAGATTGCCTACGTACCCCTTTATGGGATCAAACTGACAGTAGTTCTTAATGATTTTGGGTTTTAAGGCTTAGTGCCAACTTTTGAGTTTGACAGATATATTTTGAATTCGTCAACTGTATTTCTTGTGTACACCCAATTCGGTAGAGTGTCTGTTGATTTGATTTGGGCACCCGAAACGGATGATGCATCAGTGTAACCAAGAGGCTTGAATTATCTTGGTCATGGTCCTTAGTAGGGGCAAAGATGATTCTGATTCCTGCAAATCCAATCTCTGCGTGTATGCGGACTCTGCGTGCATGCAGACCTTGCGTGCATGCGCTTGCTTCTTCGCGAAGTCTCTTGCGCGGAGCCATCTCGCCTCGCCTGGACTTCCACTTCTACGTGATGTCATCTCGCCTCGCCTGGATTTCCATTTTTGCGCGAAGCCATCTCACCTCGCCTAGAATTCCACTTTTGTGCGAGGCCATCATGTCTCGCCTGGACTTCTTTTTCTCCGTGAAGTCACCTCGCCTCACCTTAGGGTTTCTGTTTTGACGCGAAGTCATCTTGACTCACCTTAGGGCTTCAGCCTCCACGCGAAGTCATCTTGGCCTTAGGGCTTCTGCTCGCGAAGTCATCTTGGATCGCCTTAGAGCTTCAGCCTTCACACGAAGTCATCTTGGCTTTGCTTTAGGGCTTTAGCCTCTGTGCGAGGCCATCTCCACATGCGAACTCTACTATCCAGCTCGCATGATAATACTTAACATGAACTTATTGTTTTGGCCAAAAGAACTTGTAGCCTTGATGAGATTGATGAGATTGTATGAACCACATAACTCCTCAGAGACGTCTTTCCCAGTTCGAATCAGCTGTCACCACCTCGATGATTGTCATCTTCAGGATATAAACCTATTTGCAGATGAAAATCGAGCGATTGGGAGTCGGACTTGAGGAAACTGCTCCTCTATAAATGGAGATATGTCGCCTCCGTTGCTTTGATCGAGAGCGTGTATTGAATACTCAAGCTTAATTTGATCTGCTCAGAGATTCTCCAAGTCGTCAAGGGTAAGTTCATGTTCTTCAAATTAGCGTTGCTTGAAATGTTTGTTTTCTTCCCCTTGTGTGGCTTGTTATGCGAGGTGCAAGGCCATATATTTGTTGTAACAAGAGGAGGGGCCGAGCGGCCATAGTCTTCTTTTGGTGACGACCTCGCCTTAAAGCTTCTGCTTCTATGCGAAGTCGTCTCGCCGCGCCCTAGGGCTTATGCTTCTATGTGAAGTTGTCTCGCTGCGCCTTATGACTTATGCTTCTATGCGAAGTCGTTTCGCTGCGCCTTAGGGCTTTGAAGTTTGAACAACATTGTGACCTTGCTAGGGAAGGAAGAGATGGTTCGCTGAAGATGTGCTTTTGGGGCTTCCGGCGGAGCAAGGGACGAGACAAAAAGATAGAGATGCTACAAAAAAATTAAAGAGAGTTAGAGTGAGAGTTCCACCTTCTTGCTGGCTCGCTGCTTCTTTTCCTCTCTTCTTCTGCTTTTTGCTTCGCTTATTCTCTTCTCCTTCTTCGCCTCGTTCGTTCTATGTCTGTGTCAACTTTGTCTACTTCTGCTTCTGCCTGCCTCTGCCTTTCTCTACTTCCCCCCCCCTTTTGAAGGCTTTGACGTCTTTATATAGTGCTTGGTTAGGAAGATTGAGTTGCAATTGGACTTTGATGTCCGTATTGTGTTCCTATTCAAACACTTGTTTGCAGGAGTTACAATTGAACTTAAAAGTTTTGTGCATGTAGCACAAGAAAAGTATTATTATTATTATTATTATTATTATTATTATTATTATTTTGTAATCTTTTTTTTTCTTTTTTTTTTTTGGTATCAACACCTTTACACAACACTCTGAACAATCTCTTTACATTGATCTTTCCCAGTTCCAGACATCACTGAAAATTTGCCCGATGGGACTGTTATCCGTCTTATCGGCGCAGACGGCTCTGTACCAAGGGTGAGAACTTGATCAATTCCATGAGAAACTCCACTGCATCGTCTCAGTTAGTTTTAGTATTCCATCTACAATGGTGAGCCACTTCCTCATCTGCTGCCCGTCCCTATGAAATTGCCAAAGTTTGAAGGGTTTGAGACACGACTAAAGGCTTCGACATGGTTTCACTTGCCAAGATGATTACACTTGAGCTCTAAAAACATGACTAATCTTTGCATATCTTTCCAAACAATGCAATTGCATAGAAAATAAAAAGGGGAAACAACTGAATCGAAAATTGGGGTGCTACCGTGCTAACTCGTAGTGATCTAAATTATAGAACTAGACGTGTCATATGTTATAACACAGCTGATAGTAGCAAACTCCATTACAATAGTAAAACTCAAAACAAAGTTACATAAGGTCTCCATATTCAGCATAGAAAGACCACTTATTCATTGCTGGACCCTTAGAGACTATTTTGCTAATCTGTTGATAGAAAACTATAAACAACCATATCAATAATCACTCCCTTGATATATTCATATTTCCTCAACCGAAAATTATACAGCGCACCCGGGTGCGCCGCGCACCCGTTCATCTCCGCCGTCCATTTTGAAAAAGTCAAAAGTCCGCGTCAAATGGACGGCGGAGATGGACGGGTGCGCGGCGCACCCGGGTGCACTGAATACGCTCACAAACCCTCCCTTTGGAACCCAGCTTTCTCCAAAACCCTCTGAGAGGCCTTATCATCTGAATATGCAAAAGCTTGTATCCTAAGCAAATGAGGCAAGTCCCTGAACACTTGAGGAACCGCAGTCTTCACTACTTGAGTGGCTATTCCTTGTCCCCAGTACTTTGGGGCACCATACCCCATATCAGCCTTGTGACCTTCATCACCTGACCATGGGAAGACGGATATGAAGCCGATTGAACGATAATCGATGCATATTGATCGGCGCCAAGGGTGAGGGATACAAACATCTTTGAGGAAAGTGAAAGCCTCCTCTTTGGTTGTCAAAGTCTTCCATCGGAGGTTTCGAGTGACTTGCTCGTCTCCGGCATATGTCATGAGATCTTCCACATCCGATAGCCGGAATGGACGGAGAGTGACGCTTGACAAGTCGATCTCCATAACTCTTCTACTGGAAATGGCTATTGTGTCAATGTTGATGTATCAAAATGCACTGAGCTTGTTGGATGTTAATATTGTAGTATAGTTCACCAAAGACTTTGTGACATTAACATAGAGCATAATTTAATGGTCATCAAAGACTTATGAGAATTAATTAATCTTAGTTAATATTTAATAATTTACCTTATCATTTCATCTTGTTTGACGAGACAAACAATGATGAATCAGTAAATATATCGAGCACCCAATTCTTCTATCACAAGGATTATGTCAGTCCCTCTTGACCTCCTTATCCATAAGCCAGTTACAAAATCACCGCTAATACTAATAAAGTATCAAGTTCGTATTTTGTAAAATTTAAATATACACAATGTATAACAACGATTTAGTGTAATGTAATGTTATTATTAACCTAAAGTAAATACAATCAAGTTTTTAATTTCTTTTTTTATATTTTACATAATGATGTAAGTTTTGCATATTGGAAATGCGTTGTCTACAATGAATCATTTAAAATTCATTGCTTTCTCCGTTTCATCAGTCAAAAAGAATTAACACACGAAATTGATTTCTTAACGTTTGTAAAATAGCATCACTCTCTTGCCTAATGCATGCCCTACTTGCTGATATATAAACCATATATGCACGTATAGATTAGTCTTACCTACAAGAATTTAGAGTCCTTTTGATAAATAAACTTGAACAAAACTCAGGAATCATGCTTCGTCCTCATTGCTTGCTCGTTCTCTTGGCTCTGTTGTTTCCCATTCTCTCCGCAGCCCCAGGTGGCCCTATTTTTTGGGTGCCTTTAAAGAACACCAGCGACCCAGTTGTGGTGGCGGTTGAACAGTTTTCAGAACTTTTCGCGGTTCGTCCATATTTATTATAACGAAGAAGTTATGGTTGTTTTAGTGCACAATGGTCACTATGCACGGAAATTTTTATACACTCTTGGGATTGCAGTTTTTTATAGCTTCTTTCAATCTCTCTAAATTGTTCAAGTTGAACTATTTACTCTCATATCTACTCCATTTTGTAGATCTGTCTCATAGAGACATTGAGTACCTCGCAGATAGTGAAGTTATCCATAACATTCTAAGGAACCGATAATTATCTTTGGATTTTATGCCTTTATAAATTTTCTGTGACTACAATACTTGAATCATACAGGTCATTCAGGGACGCGTTTTAGCTTGAATCTTAGTGCCTTATGGCACCATTATCAACGTCACAGATGTCCTCTATGCATTAAGTGGCAACAGAACTATGTTGAGCTTTAAAGACATTCCTGCTAATAGTTTTTATTTAAAAACACATTTTGAGAATGAAAAAGAGTTCTTTTGTATATATTTGGAATATAAACACATTTTGTATATACATTCTCATTAATGCGGACTGAAATTGCATCTTAGAGAAATTTATAAGTCAATATAGTGGATTGTATGTCACTATGATTGGAATATCGAATTACATGTTGTCACCAAACATGATATTTGAGACACCGACTCATATATGCTTTGTTTGATCAAAATCGGTCATCCTGGAAGAGATATAATTGTCCAAATTTTGAGAATTTCTCATGAACATCCATTTTTTCACTCAAAATGAAGACATTCAGGATCTAGCTTCTCTATGAAGCATGATGGTGACACCATAGCTGTAAATGGTGGCACCTTGGTTACATTGACGTCACCTGAACACGACTCCAACTTCCCGGAGACCGTTGGTCAATTCCTCAAGCAATTGAGGTGCACCGGTCTTCCCTCGATGTCTCATTGACCCCCTGCAATGCTCATTGCTCATTTTGAAAGCCTATTTTTTAGCTAAATTAGGAGCGAGACTCACCTACACTAATAAATGACACAAAAGAGAATACTTCATTCTTACATCAAATTATGTAGATAGATACAACCAACTTGCGGACACATTTTTATGTTTTATGGTGTTGATTGAAATGTTAACACACTGGTCACGTGTTATATTATTATCTACTGTTTATGTTGTTTATACTTTTACAGGCTAACTACCCATTATTTAAAGAAGTTTATCAGGATATAAGTTGAAGTGTCATGTACCCTGTGTTCACACACAATATGGTCTCACTGAGGCTAAGACCAAGCAACTTTAGCTTGTCGCTCAACATGATTAATGTGAACCAATCTTTCTATTGCGTCTTAGGGTTACGCAATATTTGCATGTAGCTTTACTATTCATCTACGACCCACCATCATTGAATATTGTTGTACTACAGCTCGTGACTGTGTACGAGGATTGATACGAAATTGCAATCCTTGAGCTCAAACAAGATTGAAACGGATTTTCAATCCTTGAGCTCGGCTAGATATTATTTCAGGTGCCAAATCGCAATGTCACTATGCACAATGATGAGTCATTTGAGATGAATAAGTACTTAGGTTGGTTGGATATGAAACTTAAACTATTTAATCTGCCTATGTAAAAATCTTGTCAGGCAATCTCATTCACCGCTAAATTGCGGATTGTCACTTTGATGAGACAATATTCCCGCCGTTAGGGGGAGATAAGAACACAAGTGTTCAAGTGGAACGACGTAAATTGTCGTGGTTTGTCCCCACTAAATCTCATCTTGATCCAAAATGCTTAAAGTGTTAAAGTGACTAGATCACATGTTGCCAATATCTCTGCAAAGATTGATGTCCTATCAAGAGGACATGACATGACCAAAAGAAGTTGGTCTTGGCGCCATCACCATGGATGGTGATATGGTGACACCATATAGTGGCAAAATTGATGTCACAAGGCTGTGTGACTCCTCAAAAAGAGGGAGGCCCTTAAGTTCGATATTTTCTCGCACTAGAAAGAAAGTGAGCTTAGCACAACTTGATTCATTGATCAGTGATACTCAAATTTGTCTCAAGAAGTCTGAATTGTGATTATTGTTGGGAGATGCCTCAATGTCAAATCCAATCCATATAGATATTTTTACAAGTATTACACTAGTGCACATGAGGACGTGAGATAATGAGTCTACTATCGAACCACCCTTTGTTGATGGATATCAACTTTGTTGATTGGCCTAATGGAAAGATGCGATCCAGCATTAACAAAGAGATAGGTCCTTGGGCAAGTGATGCCGACAACGCAAGTGTAAACCATATCAAATATATCTTTGTTAGATAGCGTAGTGAAAACAAGAGTTTAGACTCATCTTATGGCGCAATGTCTCTCACTAACACGCACTGGGATCAACTACAATGAGATATGCTCTCGTAATGGATGTCATTGAACCCCACTACTTTGTCAGTTTTGTAATTTTCGAATAACTAAACATGCAGCATATGAATATGGTCATAATAACATCTCTATAGGATCATAGATATACATTAAGGTCTTAAACGGACTTTATTCATCCAAATCAAGTGGCTCCAAACCACAGGAGCACGCGTTTGCTAAAGGTATTGAAACGCACATGGACTATACTTGATTTAGAAGAGATATGGTGAATTATACCTTTGTGTGTTCATTCCGAATTTACATGGACTCTTGATGGACCAAGAGATGTCAATATGTATCAACATCCGAAGTTAGAATAAAAAAGATCTTGGGAAGACACGGTCTTGATAAGGTACTCGATGACTGTATTGACGATGATTTTCCATCAATCGGCTTAGGCGCTCTATAACTAGTGATGCCTATATATATCCCATGATTAATCAAAGTATTTACTCTAAAGAGATATTCATTGTTTTGTCTAAAGCAAGATGACAAATATGTGTTAAGAGATGGAGTTTCCATCTAAGTACAATAAAACGCATCAATGTATTCAACACAATACGAAAGACTTGACATCTCATTCGCTATGAAAAGTTGTAAAGCTAAGTGTAACTATGCACCCACGTTACACCAATGTAATGACAGTAACTCATTTTTTAATACTTAATGGTATGAAAGGTTGATGCTTATTTTATCCCTACATAAGAAAGACACATCAAAAACAAAATCATAATCCACCAAGTTTTGTAGGTCAACTTCCACGAGACATACAGGGAATCTCACATACCAAGTTTCGTAGGTCAAATTCCACGAAATTGGTACCATTGGAAAGTTCTATGTGTCTACTTTCCAAGGACATCAACCATTTGATCATACCTATCATATTGAGTGAGTTATGGCCATTTTTGTAAAGTAGGATGGATCTGTCTGAGAATCTGATTTTGCCAAAACAGTCAACTTTGACGGGATTTTGTGAACAGCTCCTGATGAATTAGAATGTGTGTAATATACGGTTGGAAAGCTAAAGGATTCTAGTTTCCAAAACCGTTTACGGTTCATTCATACGTATTTCTTAAAGTAAGTTACGGCTGTTCTAGTAACTGAAGGTCATGCTACGCTGAAATCTGATTTCCTACACGAACTTATGTTTTAAGTTCATAAGCAGCATTCTCCTCAAGATCTAAGTGTAAAAAATCATGTTTGAGGACAATACGGCTTGATTTAGTTAATCATTATCCAATGCCACATTTGAAAACATGTTAAAGAGCATTAACATGCTAAGTTATTGAAATTTCTGTGATTAGTAAGAAGAGCCCTATGATTGATGTAAAGATCAGGGGATGTGAGAACTTCAGGGGGAGTCTAGCACATGCATGTCACTATCAAATGTGAAGGGTGTTTTGTACTTTTTTCTCCTACGATTAAGGTTTAGTTTTTCTCTCCCAGGGTTTTTGTTCTTTGACGAAGTTTTTAACGAGGCGACATATCAGCACCACCAGCATACCAGCGCGCGGCACAAGGGGAAGTGTTCTAGGATATTCCATATGTGTGTCTTAGCCTTATGCCATCAGGATATATAGTTGGAATATGACTATGTATTTATTATCATTACCATATTAATACTTTGTAATTCCCTATATAAATGACTCATATCAATGAATAAAATGATGATTATCTTGCTATCTCTTTCTCTACACTTTACCCTTCATCAATCATTTGAATTTTATAAATTTTAATTTAATATTATATTTTCACAAAAATTCTTGATTATGGGGTTAGTATTGAAATATTTAGTTTAAAATTGAAATGTAGGGTGAATAAAGTATTTGGTGGGATGGCAGTAGCCACACCCATGATATATCATATGTGTTTTATTTTGTTGAGCATGTGAAAATGAATATTGGACATGATTTTGGCAGGTGTTATATGCAGTTGAGATATTCCAAAAGAAAAAGTATACAATTTTAGGGACTTCTCATTGGATAATATCTTGCTTGAAAAGGCCTATGAAAATTAATTTAATTTGATACAACAATTTTCTAAACCTACGATGACCAATGTAAGACAAGTAAACAAATTAGTTTTTTTTTTAAATAAATAAGAGATTAGGCGAGATTAGCTCCTCGGATATAAACAATATAGGGAACAAGTCCCACCCTCAAACCCGAAGGCGAAAGATCACACTATGGGAGCCCAACCCTCCCCCCACCCCAAAATCCCCTTTACCATCAGCTCGGTTATTGCCAATTTTGTACCAACTAATTAGCTCGATAGTTAGGATATATACCCCGATGCATCCTTCACAAGGAAAACAGATACACTAGGAGGAGGAGAAACATGCCAGAGCAATGAAGAAGAAGTCAAACCCAAATTTGCAAAAACAATCAGCAACAATTGTTTACGCCCAAATTAATATTTTACTGGACAATAAATGTCTATGTGAATATTAATTAATTATTCGTCCACGTCACAAGCGGCGAGCCCAAGTTCTTTATGTTTACAAGTAATGGTCTGCTAGTGAGGCTACGCAAGCTGAATTACAGAGTTAGCGTGCGGATTGGACTTCGTATGGAATTCCCAGTTGACTTCGCGTAAGTGAGACGAGATTCACACTTCGCGTAAGATAGGCGAGGCAGAGTACATCTAGGCGAGCTGGTGAACTAGCTCGATTGGGAGGCTTCTCGTAGAAGGCATAGGCGAAGTCCGTGTGCATCACATTAATCGTTGAAGACTCTTACAAGTCTTTGACATGCTTCGGCTCAATCCCTGTGGCCATTTTAATATAAAAAGCTCTTTTAAGGCTCGCGAGATACAATAGCCCGCAAGATGGAAACAAGCTTCAGGAGCTCGTGGGAAGGTTTGAGTCCGCTGCCCGCGCGAGATAGATTTTCCGCAAGGACTGTGACTTCCCGCGGGGTAAAAATGCGCCTAATTCCAGTCCGTATAGGAATTTATAATTGGGCTGCGCGGAAGCAATGCCCTATGCAGAATGAAATGTGTGAACTGGACATGTGTCACAGGATGGTTGGTTCTCGGGGGCGGAACAGTGTCCTTGTGCTATTGGGGTTACAAAGTCTGATTTGGATTCTAATCATCTTTCTTCCGCCGCAAGTCGAGCTGCTATATAAAGGCCTCGAGAGTTTACAGAAACAATCCCCCTACAATCTCTACAACTACAATACAAACTTTTCAACCTAGTTGAAACCTCCAACGCTCCCCAGAGCTTTGCTTTCGCTTCCTTGTGGAAGCTCGGACACACAATCTTTACAACATAGACAAACTGCAACCTAGTTGCCCTTTGAGCTACTTGAAACCCTAACCCTAAGTGCATCCGCGCCTTAGTTCAGAGCCCTCCTGGACTCACCCCCGATCCCCCTGATTTCCTATGGTTGCTCTGCTCGCGTCCTGCCGTGAGTATCGATTTGTCTTGTGCTCGTAATTCTTCATCTGAGGTGGCACCTGGAAACCCCCTCCGCCTAATCAGAAGTCAGATCTTGCGCACTTAACCATTTCCTCGTCTGCGAGGTGGCATGCCCGCAACATCTCCCTCTTTCTTTGTTCGCTAGTTACCTCCCGCCCGCACGCTGAGGATCGTGGCCAAAATAACAATATTTCCTTCCTGAAAAATCATTGATATGATATGGTGCATGCAATTACTCCAACAAGCTATACGAAGAGGCAATGGAGGAAGAAATCTAGATGACAACAGACATGTGAGCACACTTGCACAATCGCTCTCTAACCACAAAATAATGTCATCTTAGCTGAAAAGAAAATTCAATCCCAATAATAACAGCCATTAGTTTAAAAAGCAGAATGATGCCCCCAAACACTTGCAAAAACCACCAATATAATGACCCACAGAATCCCAAAAACTCGGCCACAAGTAGCGGGACATGGATTCTTTTTAGCTAAGCCATCAGTATTAAGTTTGAACTAGGAAGTGGGAGGATGATGTCATAAAATGAGTCAGGGCTCCTTCAAAATTTTCTTTTTTGGAGAAACACCTAGACCAATAAGTAATTGAGTATCCAAAACACCACTAGTAAAGCCTAGAACATGAGGAGCCAAAAACAATAACCGAGTTTTAGTGGACCTAAAAATTCGCATGAAAGATGACTTCTTATCTTTATACCTAAGCTTGTTATGAGTTTTCTAAATAGCCATAAGAACAAATAAACCACATGCAAGCCATAAATTTGAAAATTGAGGGGAGAAAGCCCTACTTTGAAAACCATTCCACAGATCTAATAGAGAACCTGATGATGGTAACGACGTGCCAAAACAACAAGCCAACCACTGCCAAATGTTTTAAGCAAAAGAGCAGTTAACAAAAATATGAACAAAGTCCTCCATAGGACCAAATTTACACATTTGACAAACACACAATCGATATACCCTTTTTTGAAGTTGATCATCCGTACGTAGGCAACTTATTATGAAATAACCGCCAAGCTAGAATAAAGTAGCAAGGTGGAATAAAACCTCGCCAGATTGTTGAAATCCAAGGATGACCGATAAAGTGCAAACAAACATGCCCAAAAGCATCCGAAAAAGGTAACAATCCGTTAATAGAATTCCTCCCTATCAAAACATCATCTGTAGGTTCAAGTGGGAGAGGGATATTAATAACTTCTTGGGCTATGTGAGGGAAAACCAGAGTAAATCTGTGAGGCAAAGCACACTCATGGCCAGAGATATAAGAAGACACATTAGATGTCAAAAACTTTGCCAAGAACCCAGCCTGAAGATTGTCAAGGATTAGGAACATCCAACCATCTTCCAGGCTGAAAAGAGACTGACTTCCCATTTCCAATAAGCGCATGCTGAAATATCAGAGGAATAGAGAATGTTAATCCATGCCAGATAGAAGAGTCATAATAATGATTAACCCTGTGTGGATCAATAATTGTGAAGCGGTGACAAGCAAAATGAAACCAAGAAGTAGTCGGTTGGTATATATATTTTTAGGGTTGGTATATATATTTTTAGGGTTGGTAATAAAGCTTAGGAGCTAAGAGAAATTGGTTGGTATATATATAACGGTTGCCTTTCTAGCCTCTCATCTTGTAGCTAGCATCGAATGCAATTTTGTAGCTAGCATCGAGAAGAAGTCCATGACGAATTGCTTGGAGTCCATGGCTTAAGGTAAAACTTAACCCAATTTTAAGTGTGCACACAGCTGCCGTGTGTTACAAACAAGCATAAAGGAAAAGGAAAAAAATAGTAGAAATCTAGAGCAAGTCGAAGAACATAGAAGACACTATATATCTAGCTAGCCCCGTTGCCAAATGGTGAAACATATACACCACTTTATTGGTTAGGTTTTTGAGCCTTTTAACATTCTAACAGTTGATGCAGCCTCTGCTCAAACCCATCAATGCAAGTTTTCTCAAGCCCTTTGTTGGAAAAGAACTCCCTCCACTTAGCATGGTTAGCCTTCACTTCTTTCCCTACCTCACTCTCATCATCCATCACAGCCTCCACAGCTTTGCAGACACCTTCCTTGCTAAACAAGCCATCTTCGTCTCCCTTCTCGACTTCAACTCCCACTCTCAGGTCACCTCCCATCATTCTTGCATTGATGATTTGGTCTCCGACGTGCGGCAGAAGCACCAACCGGCAATGGTTCATCATCGCCTCGGCTAGAGACCCCGAACCGCAGTGAGTCACAAAGCACCCCACAGATGGGTGGTTCAGTATCAAAGGCTGTTGCACCCACCCACTGTGAACAACACCTCTCCCTTTCACCCTCTCTTCGAAGCCTTCGGGCAATGCAGCTTCTATGGACTCCAATCCCACAGGCGTTTTCAGCGCAGCAAAGAAGGGCAGACCGGTGAGCTCGAATCCCAACACCAGTTCTTGCAACTGTTCCTTCTTCAGCACGCATTCGCTTCCGAAAGCACAATAAATCACACTTCCTGGCTCAAACCCTCCGAGCCACTCCGCCCATCTCTCCTCCAACGCCGAGCTAGGAGGGGCCGGCACCACCGGCCCCGCGAGAATCACCGGCTTCTTCATCTGCTCTTCTAAGTAATCACAAAACTTCCCTTCAAATTCTCTACATGTCTTGAAACCAATGGCGTCACATTCCCCCAAAGAGGTCAGTTGTCGTTCAAGAAATGTCACACCGCACCCGTACTCTTGGTTTGTCACATAAGTTAGTCCTCGGGCTTCATGTGTCCTTAACTTGATGATTGAAGAAGGAAATGAAGTAGGAGCCTCTAGAAGATCAGTTGCCACCAACGGTTTTTCGGTTAGCTTCCTCTCTGGACTTAGAAGGTAACCTATTGTCACGGGGCTAATAATGCAGTAGAGAACTGACTTGATGTTACCGTCCAGCTCACGTAGCAGTTGGGGCAACCAATGAGAGAAATCGTAGAAGACCAAATCCGGTTTGAGTTCTCGGAGAAACTTCTCAATTTGGGGGCGAGTGAGGTCCATGGCGGTGACGACAAGAGTGTGAAGAGGGAATGGGACATCGGCAGTGGTCTCGGCACCATCCGGGAGGCCCTCGACGTGAGGGATGGTGAGGGGGTAGAAAGTGATGAGATCAGGGTGAAGGTTGTAATACTGCAACTTGACTTGTGTTTTTTGAGGTAGGAAGAATGAGATTCTATGGCCTCTCTCGGCTAGTTTGTTAGAGATGTGGAGAAATGGGGACAAGTGCCCCATAGCAAACCATGGATACATGGCAATATGCAAGGTTTTCCTGCCATGACTACTCATGCTTACTATATCTTGGTTTTGTGTACTGAATCGATTCGAGTTTTCAAAACCGAGCTTGATGGAGATGTAAGTTTGAAGGTAAAGAAAATGGGGTTGTGGGTTGATGTAGAAGTAGATTTTTGTGGTTCCAGTTGTCTTGGCTGTGTTGTTTGTTTTCTAGACGTTCAATTTGGTATACCTTTCTATAGGGAAAAAAACAAGTAAAGGCGCAGAAATAAGTCAAAAAACAACTATCTTGTGATTAACTTTTATTGGGGTGGTGGTAGTTGCCATAGACGCTTCTGTTGATTCATGTTGTTACACGTCCGATGATCATAGTGTGTACAATGATGCCCCATGCTGCAACTACTCCCAAAACAAGTTCTTCGGCAACACAAGTCTGGATGTCTTAATCTAAGCTAAGCACACCAAAACAGTTAAATAGCAAAATTGGAAAACTGGGAAAATCGTTGAGTATTTTTAGTTATGCCACTTTCAACCAACTTTAATAACAAACTGTTGACAAGATTTTTGAGTGTTTGATATGTTTCGGCTTCCCACGACACAACACGTTCTAATGTGTCAAATAATCATTACCTTGTATATTTAATATTGACTACAGGAGTAGTAAAAATTGCACCCTTGATGCATTTTATAATCAAAACTTCAGCAACCTCAATTTCACAGCAATTTATTGTGTAAAACAATATTGATACAATTGGTCTCAGCAAGTAGAGTAGGATCATCAAAAGGGCAGCTAACTTGCTAAAAAGGAAAAGAAAAAGGAAACAAATCAAAGACTCCAAAAACTGAACATGCTTACTTTGAGCTTGAGGAGTCTCTGGACTGCAGTAAGATTTTCCTCGTCTCCTGTTCTGGGATCACTTATCCTTTCCACAGCACCTTCATAACAAATACCACATAAACCAATAAGCTTATCAATTATAAACCCAAGAATTGTGAAATTTGAAAGGTTTTATGCTATGATGATCTCTCAGAATGAACTGCCAAGTATTAATTTAAGCATGCAAGTGAGAGTACCGCTTGTATCTCTTCTTGGAACCACACGGACAAAGCGCATTCCTACTAATTTGCCCACTCTTAGCCAGATTGAGCAACGTCAAATGGGGTTGAACCCATCAACTTTTGCACCTACGTAACAGAAACTTTCAGTTAATAATGAACTTCCCACATATTTGATTCATGGAAATCCGGAATATCAAACTTGAAGTTCCTACATAACTAATGGGGTTACCAGTTGAAAAGAGTCATGCAGTTCTATTCTGATAGGTTACTAAAGTGCAAGGCATAAAATGCTAAACTGTAATATGGATCTTGTTTACTGGAAGTGTACTCAAGTGAATCCAGGTCCATAAACGATATGCCAGAAATTGCCCTATCCAATATTCCATAGTTAATCAAACGCACAGACAGGCAATACAAATCTAGTTCATTGAAAGGAAGCAAATTCCTGTAACTTTGTTCATCTTAAAAGCAATCACGTACACATTTAAACTCAGCTGCCAGAACAAGCAACTAACAGGTACCAGAGGGAGAGATACAACCCAGACCTCAACTAAATATTAACCGCAAATAGGTCCTACTGTATCATAAAGTCTCACTAGTAGCAAAGGCACATTGACTTGGAGAAGCTACAAGACATTCTGAAGTTGACTACTCGTAACTCACCAATTTAGAATCAGTAAGGTTTATCCCTATGTGGTATTTTAATAGGATGTATGAAGGATAGCAAAATGTATACCTCGGCGATGTTTGTTGGAATTGGTTTCCCTTCTGCTTTCAACTTTTCCATCTTGAAGTGTGCTTCTCTGGCCCAGGTGAACTTTGCAAGTGCATTCTCAACATCAGATATTGTGCATTTACAATGCTTTGCTGCTTCTTGTTTTTGAGAAACTTGGAGATTCTACAAAACAGAAGACCTAAAGCCATAATCAAGAAACTTAAAAAGACATTTTCAAAAGTCATGACCTAATACTGTGGCTTGTCAATAAACAAATACTTTAGGGTATATCTTTGAATCATGAACCTTCTGGACTGGCAATATGGCGGCATTTTAAAGGAGAAAGGGACCTCAGCTTTGAAATGGTCAATTAGAGTGAGAGATGACAAAGATATGGAGGGTTGTGTTGATAAGACAAATAGAAACATTCTGTTGTGCTGTGCAATGTCATTGTCAAAAATATTAGCATGAAAATGATCTAGGATTCAATAGTTTTTCTGTAAAATATCCTGATGCCAAATTGACCAAAGAATTTAGTAGGAAACAAAGATTTGGTGTCAAATGGCACTTTTTTATCCAAGCATAGAGAAAAACTTAACTAATTGGAGTGCGTCTACGACTTTATCCAGTATGAGACTTGAATGTAAAGTAGTAGCACATATTAGACAGATACTGACAGATCAGTAGTTTCTTTGGCATAAAAACCTGATAAAGAAACCATCAACTCATTAAAAAAATGGGAAAACCAACCTCTCTAGTAGAATCGAATCCTCCGAGATACCGTATTGTCGACTCCTGCTTCTCGAATGCATCTGCAAAAGTCGCTTCACTGCTTCTGCCAACAATGTATTGCTTGAATGCCCCGACTCTCCTAGCAGTCTTCATCCCATCCGCAAATCCTAGTATCAAAATCCAATAACCAAACAATCACTACTACTTAAAGGGGATCCATCAACTCCCAACCAAATCTTAACTGTAAAAACAAACAAGTTCAACCAAACGCCTACAACTAAATGGTTCATAACAAATAGCTTCAGATAGAATCAACTTCATCAATAAGCTAACAAGGCCAAGTACACCTATTGTTACAACATAGATATGCAAATGTGAATGAGATAGCAGCCAAAGTTTCAATCTTTCCTTTAAAATATCAAATGGGTTTATCAAAAGCCAATGCAATCACTGCAGTTATATACAGAATAGCATAATGTGAATGAAATAGCAGCCAAAATTTCAACATTTCTATAGAATATCAAATGGGTTTATCAAAATCCAATCACATCATACAAAAAATGCAAAATTTGAATGAGGTAGCAGCCAAAGTTCCAATCTTTATTCTAAAATCTCATCTGGGATTATCAAAAGATTGCGACTTTGAGCACATAAGCAGCTAATCAGCAGAACCCAGAAAACAAAATCAAAGCAGAGTAGCTAAATTCAGAGGGGTTCGTACTGAGCAAAGTGAATGAGTCGGAACTGCTGAGCTTGGGTTCATCTGAGGAGGTCTTGTTGCCGGTGAAGACGCCCTTGATCTTGTTCACCCATGAGTTGTCCAGCTGCGACGTGGAGAAGATCGAGCGGTGCAGTGATGGAGTGTGGTGACTGTCACTGTGAGAATAGCCAGATAGTGAGGAGAGGAAGTTGGAGGTTCTCTTGTGAAGAGTTGTGCTTAGGTTTCTTGAAGAATGCATTGTTGGAGTTTTGTCTAACTCTTGCTCTCAGGAAGAATAGGGTTTTAGTATTTCAGGGTTTTAGTAGAAACTGGAATCCACATACGCCGTCGTTTCACTTTTGTGCCATGGTTATTCTCGTAGTTAAAGTTGACCACTGTGTTTGGAACATTGCATTCTTTTAGCTATGTGAATCAATTGCAATTTTGGTCTAGGCGTTTCTTATGATTTGGCCAATTCACATCACATTAAAGATGAAGAAAGAAGATCTAGTTGCATGTTAGGATCAGATCTTTGTTCTCGAGTTGCATGTTAGGATCAGATCTTTGTTCTGTCCAGGAGGCACTCTTGTTTTCATGCACTAAATCACCCTAAACTAAAACACCAAATGCAGGGATCAATACACTGTCCATTGCCATCAATTACGAGAATGATTTCCTGCTTAAAACCAAAACTCACTTAGAAATCAGATAATCAAGCTGCTGCAAAGTTGACACGAGCTCGAAGTTCGGTCTACGAATGTTACAATCTATGCAGTGTGTTTGGAAAGAATGAATTGCTTATATAACTCATTGCAAGTGTTATCAGAATCGTACATGTACTTCATTTCCTATTCAAAAATACAAAGCAGGCCACACCCTCCTGCACAAACTGATGATTCATACAAGTAGACTACACCGATCTGGACTCTAAAACCTACACTCATAAATAGGAGGTTACGGCTTGATCTTCAAAGAAAGGTGGCCAGAGATGTCAAACAAATACTACAACAGCACTACAGCCACCCACTGCTTCACATCATGCACATAAATTAGGACCCGAAACACAAATGAATAAATGAATGCAAACTCTAAGCCCTTGTCCGCTTAAACTCAAACCAGATCTCATAATGATTAAACAGCAAGCTGTCGTGTGTATGTTTTCCGACATACTCCAGGCCCAGCCTCGTAAGCCGTTTTGTACACTCTTCTCCTCCCAATCGTGAGCAGAACTTGATATTATGAGACACAAAGATACGCCCATCAAAAGGTTTCAATTTAGTTGTCAATCTCTCCAACCCAGTCCACACAAGATCACCAGGCATATGAAGAAACACAGCACTAGCATAGATCAAGTCATACACAACATCTGAACCAAATCTAGAGAAGTCCATGTTGTCACCTTTCACAATTAAAGGGCGCTTATGCAGAAGACCTTGGGAAGGAAGCTCATATCTAAAGGCAGCCATTAATGAGAGCTCGTCTCTTTCGAGACAGTGGAAGTGTCCAGGATGAAGATAGCGAATGAAATGCAAACCAACTCGGAGAGTACCACAGCCAATCTCAAGAACCTTTGAATCAGGCTTCAGATGACTCGATTGAGCAAGGAACTCAAAAACATCTCGCCCACCTGCCCAAGGCTCACCATAGTTACTGTGATGCTCCTCAGTAAGGAGCTCACCAGGGCATGGGAGGGCAGTGTGATTACCAGACTCTGGTCCTTCATAGTGAGATATTCCCTTGTACCTGAAACATCACAAAATCTCGATCAAAACTTTGTGCTAAAACTTCCACATTCACAGACAAATGAGACAACTAAATGCTCATTTCTCGATTCACCAATTCATCACGCATAATTACATCCTCCCAAAAGCAGGAGAGAAACTACCAACCAACCAAGTCAAGCAAATTTTAAATCACAGTCTATAGCATACATCACAACATATATGCTCTACTCTACTCTACATTCCAAACTCCACATTATGATACTCGCCACACTTCCACACTTCCACACTAACCGAATTAATGCGAGAGTAAAATACAGTAGCATAAACAACAATCCGAACGCAAAAGCAACAGAATTGAATCGAGACAGCACAGAAATCAAAAGACCTGCCACTCATAACTTCGAAATAAAAAAAGCTTCGAATCAAAGATCATAGAGGATCATACCTCCAAACAGTAACTTAGTAACAACACTTCTCATTTTCACAATCAAAATTTCACATTTCAATTCTTCACCTCTAAATTTCACATCTTCATATCCAAATTTTCACACTGAAATCACAGAAACAAACACATTCATACACAAATGCAAATCGAATACAGAGAGAGAAGTACATACTGCAAGAGATCCTGGAGCTGCTGAGCCCTAGTCCTAGGGTTAATTCCCTTACGCAACACGTTATCCTGCATATGCAGCCCATTCACTCGGATCTGATCCTTCACCCACTCCACATCCTCCTTCGACGACCGTATCGTCTCGCCGCCGCTCTCCCACTCCCGCTCCGTCGCCGCATCTCCTCCGCCGCTCACCGGAGCACTCGGAACTCCGGCGACGGAGACGCGGCCACCGCCGCAGGTGCAGGACGAGAACGACGACAGGAGGAGGAAGAAGAACACGGCGGCGAGCGAGGCCGTGAGGACCAGCACAGGGATAGTTACAACTATGCCCTTGGACGGTGAGAGAGCCATGTGAGGTTTGTGGGGTGTGCTTCTCTTTCTCTGTCTGTCTCAGTCCATCACTGGAAATTTGTTAGGTTTTTGATTTGCTGGGATTTTAGGGAAGAAAGGAGTTTGACGACGTCGTTTCACTGGGCATTTATTTTCTATTGTTTTATATTTTATATTCTGGCGGTGATATTAATGGTGGGAGACTTGTGCTGATGGTGTTGTCGTCTCTATTCGAGAATTGTTGTTTCTGGGGAACGTGCTTGTCGCACGAGACCTGGGAGGCTCTGTGTGAATTGTGATGATCTGGATGGCAATGGTGATTACTCTAATTTTGTGTTTTTGTGAGCAAAGTCAAATATTGTGAGGCAAAGAGTGGACTTTTGGATACCGAAAAAACCGATACCGGTTCAAAGTCGGTTCCGTTGTTTCTTTAAGTTCAGTCGTCCAGTCCGAACTTAGAAACATTGACAATGCCATATTTGGGTTATAGATGCACATGTCTTATATGGTGGGATTTACATAATAGGCACGGGGTTGATCGATGTTAGAAAGCTAAAACCAAGATGATTAATTTGGTAGTCGGTTATGAGCTTTTGATCAGATAAGTAAACTGAACGTAACGATTTAATTTTCTTATGAAATGTGATTCGATACAATTTTAATTGTTAGATTTATTGATTTAGACCCCGATAACATCACAATAGACACACGTACATTGTTGAGTGAAATATTTGATCTTCAAACTTTAACTTCTTCAAGTAGAATCACATTTCTTGAGAAAGAGACTTGTATGTTGTGTTACTTGATCGTAAATGAAAGTTGTTAACAAAGTAAAATCAGATCCATCTGACAAAAGAACAATACAAAATCTAAGGGAATACATAGCTCAAGAGTCAAGATCATGTTCTGTCCACATCACTTGCCTAAATTAGCATGGAGGAAACACTAAGTGTCGATCACTCAGAGTGTGACCCATTTCACCAGAAATGTAAAGGTTTGAAATCAAGGAGAAGAACTGAATCAAATGAGCCAAAGATGATGAAGTGTGTCGCAAGGCTTCAAGCATAGAAACAATCTATCTTTCTCCACATGTCTGAAAGCAACAAAGTGCCCAATATGGTTTACAAACTTCTGTCAACAATGAACTACATTGATCAGCAAGCCTAACCGAACACCGTATAAAGGGGTCGTGTATGCAAATATTTAACACACCCCAGCACGCAACAACCTCCCTAATCAGACCACCCTGAGTCATTATCACACAACACTCCCTATAGAATCTTGCACAGAAAACCTAATGTGAATCAACCCGAAAACATGCACACCAGTATTATTCATACTATACCGCAACCATTAGCAAACAATCCAGCTCTGACACTTAGATAGTCGTACTTGGATAGTTAGATTAGATCAGACATCCTTCTTCTATGACGATTAAGCATAACTTTCAAGTTTGGATCCGATGAAGTGACCATCTTGTTTCGCAGCAGTGAGGCTGCTGTTTTGGACAGCTCTGAGACATGGCACCTGGGACTCTCTGCAGGGACAGTATCTGTTTCCAGTGAGTATCTGGACTTTCTGTTTGAGATTTGCAAGATGGTTCTGAAATGAGCATCCGAGGAGTAACTCATTGATTGTGAAGCCGAGAATTGGATTGAGCTTTTGGTGACATATGATCTCAAGCTTCTTGCTTTGCCAACAATTTGTCTTTCTGCAGCAGTTTGTCTATGTCGACTGGCTGCAGTGGAAGTCATGAACCGAGGCAAAGAATTAGCAGCAGTTCCTCTACTTGCTTTCTCACGCTTTCTAGGTGTTTCTATGACTTCCTTCACAACTTCTTTGGGACTAATGGGGACCTCCTCAACTTCAGAAGGTCCATAACTGGTTGAGAAGTTCTTAATATTTACATGTAACAGTAACTCAGCCTTCTGTATTTGATTTTTAACTTTCTGACATTCTTCTTCGGCTTTTCTCATATCATTTTCAAGCTCCTTGGTCCTTTTCTCCTTTTGCTTCTTCAGGTCCTACAGTAATAGAAAACACTTAGCACAATTCACAACTGGGAAAACCAACAATATCAAGAAACTATAGACAAGTACCTCTGATATTTCCCTATTATTCTCTATAGCCCTTGCCCTCTTCGCAAAGCTCAAAGAACAGATTGTCTCAGCAACATCTTGTTCACATGGGCTGACATGAACAAGCATCAAAACTTTCGAACCATGACCTGATTAAAATATTTGGAGAACCAATTAAATGTTAAGCTGTTTCAAATTATGAAGAAAGTGTAGATAATCATGTTACTATTAGATCACTCTGTGTCAACAAGATAACAAATTTAATAGTCATTCACATATGCATAACTTCAGATAATCTGATGCCTTAAGAAATTCAACTCCATGAAAGTTCAAAGAATGTGATAATTTACCTAAGGAATCTTTAAGGATCTGTGTGAGTTTGCTATTCCTGCAATAAAGAAATATTATAAAAAAAAGGTCTATCAGATTTATACTGAATCAGATTCTAACTAATCGAAACATATTCTAACAATCTAACTAACTGAATCAGATTCTAACTGATAGAGTCCAGTGGAAGTTAGAACCAACAACACATACAAGTTCACAGATCACTCACCAAAGAAAAAGTAAAAGGGAAGGCATTTAAAGCTGACAAGGAATCATATTCATGCCAACTAACTTACCTGTAAGGCACATGGCCTCGTTTCCTTCTTAGAGCAGCAATAACATCCCCCAAAGCTGAGAGAGAAAGATTTATGGCCCTTCCCTCATCAAGTGTTAGTCCAGTTGCTCCTGTTTTAAGCAATCTTTCGCTTCCACCAAGATCAACCAACCACAGTTTGCTCACTTCCCTTTTGGCTTTCAAAGCATCTCCATGTCGGAATATGGTTATCCTCGTTAAGCTAGATATATGAAGCTAAAAAGATAAAGTAATTATCAACCAAAACTAATCAAATGTAACATTGTGAGAAATCTAACTAGACCTGTAACCCACCAGTGAGACCTGCTAGACGCCTCATTTACATTAGTCCAAGCAGTAGATCTAACTCGCTTCCCCCGATTATACCACCATCTAGCTTTAGAAAAATCAAGAACCGGCACTTCTGTAAGACCCTCGATTTCTATGAACCCCTTGGTGTCTGTTTGAATACTGAGATTGCTGAAGTAGAGTAGGCCAACCCCACAGTAAGCAAATTAAGTAGGAAAAGCCTAAAGCCAAAGTAAACAAGATGGTAATTATGCAAGGCACTAAACAAAGAAGTAATTACCATCTTGTTACAGCTTCATGTGGCCTAGTGGCTGCTTTTGGGGATAGAAGATCCCTAAGATTGCCCATGTAAACTTCCAACATGCTCATCGAAAACGATAAAGAAGATGAGCTATCCAATAAGGCTTGACTAAAGATCTCTCTGAGAGCTCTAGGAATGATTCCTGGCTCCTCGTTTGTGCCATCCTGTACATGCATTTTAGTTCATCATTCACAGAATTTTCCTCCATGTTAGAAATCAACAACATAGATGCAGCATTGAGTTTCTTACTAACCATGGTAAATGTCTTGCCAGTGCCAGTTTGACCATGAGCAAAAACACACACATTGTGACCATCAAGTGCCGATCTGATAATTGGTTCCACCTCAGCAAATACATCTTCTGCAGAAAACATTGAATCAATAATAGATTGACTCTTACAACAACTGAAACAATCAATTAACAATCAAACGTGCAAAACACACATCCTCTCATTTGACACTAACCTTGGCTTGTTTCTTGGGGAAAAACCTTGTCAAACTCAAATTCTTTTCTTGCTCCAGAAGACTTGACCACAATCTTCTCTGATCCAGCTGAAATGGGTTCGCGGATTCTTCTCTTGTTGATCACTAGGAATGGTCTAACTCGACAAAAGACTCGAATACTGCCTGGACATCCATTTCACTAACTACATTATATACAAAATACCAAACCACTTCCACATCAAAATCAACAATTTCGGCAAATGTGGTATGTCACCCTCTTTACCTTTGATGTCTATGATCTTATTCAAAGCTTCTCTCCTCTTCTCATCCCATAGTTTCTGCTTCAGCTTCAACTGTGCAATTTCTCCTAAACCAATCCAAAAAGTCAATACTTCCATCTTATCAAAAATGTCAAACTACCATGCCATTTGTTCACAGTCTTTAACATATGTAAATTTTAAAGCTTTACCTTCAAGATTGCACACTGTCTGCTGAAGCTGATTCTTTTCATGCTCCGGGACGACAATGACATCATTGGAATAAGAAACAGCCGGCAACCCATCAATGGAATCCGGGTTTGATTCCATGGGAGGTGATCCTAAGCACCCATTGTTGAAATGAACTGAGATCTGTTCATTTTCAGTAGAAATGAACATTTCTCAGAGAAAGATGCAAACAAGAATATGAGAGAAGGGGGAAGACAGAGAGAGAGAGGGAGGGAGTTTTACTATTCAAGAAACAGAACCAAAAAGCAGAGAAGACCCGGATATTTATGTACCTATTATTCAGCAGGACCCAGTAATTTTCTGTAACCCAAAATTAGTACTTTTAAGGCAAAGATAGTACAACAGCAGCTTTGTTTAATTGTGGAAAATGTTACTGTTTTTCTCTTTGTACCGGAAAACAGTTAAGTCTTAAATACAAGACCCAGATAAGTTAATAATGATGAGCTAATAATGAAGAAGAAGCAGTTAAAGCATGCAACTTTCAGTGCACAAGAAATCATGAAAGCTAGGTAAGCAAAGTAGGAAATGATGCTAAAAAAAATCTCAACCTCTCTCACATTTAAAAGTTACCCAAAAAGCTTGATGATCCTAAAAACCCTCTCACAGCATCTCAGAAACTGAAAAACCCAACAGGTTCAAACTGCAACAAGTCAGAAACTGGGCACAGAATTAGAAAGGATCCTATGCAAATATAAAAACTCCAAGCGGGTTTGAGTTACTTGCAACGATTAAACTCTCTGCTGATTTAGGAGGTGAGAATTACTATGGTGAATAAAAAAAAAAACATGAAGGTGTTGAAGATTCTGTTTTGGGTGGTCAAGATCTAGAACTCTCTCTGGTGTAAAGTACTAAAGTAGTAGTTTCTGTATGAGACAGAGGAGCGTGTGGAGCGGAGGAGCAAGACTCGAGAGGGATATAAAGGGAATAAAATGTAGTTGCTTCTTCAAACTTTAAAGCTTAAACCCCTCTCAACTCCTCGACCCATAAAATTGCCAGGATTTGTTACCAACAAAGATAGCAAATGTTTGGGACAATGCTTTGCCTCTCAAATCCGCTCAATATGATCAACAAGAGATGTGTTGTTCTCGTCAATCTCGTGTATCATATCTAGAAGAGGGTATAGATATTGGATATAAATAGTGAATTTTTTTTTTTTTGTAAAAGATGCCATCCGTTAATGAAGTTCAGCGATCAGTACAATAATGACTTGCTCATAAGGCCGTCAGAAAAGTCATCATGCAGAACAACTATTCTAGTACACTTCTCACACAAATGTACTAAAATCTCACTCCAAGTACATTCACCTTCTACGAAGATAAAACAAAAAACAAGAAGATTAAAAACTTCGAAGCATTATAAATGTAACATCAGAATTCTTATCTTCTTGTTGATACGTTGATCTCCTAATCAAAATCAAGTGGGTGCTATATCAGAAGTGGAACTCACCCCTTCTGCTACCTCCCTAGCTAGCCATCTCCACTGCAACAGCTTCAGCTGAACAAAGCCCGCAACCAATCTCAAAAGCCAAGACCCAACAGAGAGAAATCATAGCTGATCCAACCCAGACCCAAACCAGCCTAAACCCTAGAGGAGCCAAGAAGGAAACCAAAGTAGTCGCCTTCACCTCATCTCCACCGCTGCCACCGCGACCAAGCCGCGCCGCCGGTGTACCCTCCCCTTGAAATGGAGACCATAAGCCGGCATTCATACCAGCCACGTCCACAGCCACCACTGCACCACCACCCCTCCCTCCAACATCGCAGAGAAGGAGAATATCTAATCCATGGTTGTCAACATCAGCTTGTCCACCGTCGTGTGCCAACACCCCCACCATCGATCCAAGCCATGGTGAGCCAACATCAGATCTAGGTTTGTTAACCCACCAGTAACACTCATAGAAAGAGGAATGAGGCCATAGCTAGCCTTAGTTTAGGAGATGTCATTAAGCTAACCCGCCGTCACCACCACAAGTTGAACGAGAGAGAGGAGAAAAAGCTCCCCATGCAATTGAAGGTGCAAATTCACCATCAATCGAGACTGAGCAGCGCCGAGAAAACTCTCTTGCAAGAGGCAGAGAGGAAAACATGTCACCTAGGGTTGGCAAAAAGGGGGGAAATGTCTAATATTTGATATTTCTTGATTCGGATCTTCCAAGTACTCATTGTTGAACATGAGACTTCTTTTGTTGAATATGAGACTTCTTACGCTATTGTTATTTAACTTATCAGAATAAAAGGACAAAATCTTACACCTTAGGTTATATACACTCATTCCGGGGAATGCTTTACTCAGTGTATATAGACAATATATCAATTTATGATTCTTAACTCAGTGTATATAGACAATATATCAATTTACTTACGGAATACGTACTATGTCATTTACTTCATTCTCACCCACTCCTTTGTGTTCCACATTAGCTCTTTTTGTGGGACGAGGATTATCACTGTAGAAAAGTATTATGATACACAAACATCATATATGCATGAGATATGGTGTATATTGAAATCCACTCTAATTATTATTGTGATATCAACTCCTAATTATTATATTGTGATATGACTAACTAGAGTCCTTTTTTTTGGTAATGAGACTCGAGACTGACTATAGTCCTTTGAAATTCAACAAAATTGCGAGATGTTGGTTGATTTCTATCATTTTTTTTTATATATGAAACATAGCTGGAAATCTGTCTCTAAACGAGGAGGGATTGTAGTAATCTAGAATATAATCACAACCTTGAAGGATGGATAGGCTTTGGAAATCAAATAGTTGTTCAAGATGGAAAAGGTTTACTGTGGCACTATTTCTACCTGTCCCAGGATCACGAGTCGGGACGAGATCACGAGTCGGGACGAGATCACGAGTCGGGAGGTCGAATCTTTGGTTCCATGTTCTATACCTACACAAGTAGCAAGGCGTCAGGAGTCAAGATTGGGGTGGCCCAGTCTTCGACTATCTGATGCTTAAGTTAGTTTTTAGTCGCTACTTGCAGTGTACGGGAGTGTAGGAAGAGTTGTGTACTTACCTCTTTTAAGAGTTTGTGCATGTTTTATAAGCCAATGTTAGGCGTTGTGGCCTTAGTCCCCAATGTGGGACTATTTGCGGTCCTCTGCGGCATCTCTTATTTTGGGGGTGTTTTGCCATCGGAGAGTGGTTCTGGTAGGCAGATTTTTGCCAGACATCCGTGAAGGGCTCGCCGGTGCTATCTCGCCCGGGATGATCTTCAGCGACCTAGTAATTGTGTCATATTCTCGGCTTGGCCAAGTATTTTGGCTATGTACTAACAAGTCCCCAAGTCCCCAATCCGAGAAAGCTCTTGGGTGGGGAGTTATTCCCTAGATGCCGAGAATATGTTTTACCCGGGTGCTGGAGGCATGGTGCCGAGTCCCCAAGTCCCCATGCGAGGGTCGCAAGATGATGGGGGAAAGTGCCGAGTTAAAGTCGTAACGATTTGCGAATGGTCTGCGCTAGTGGCGTAACAGTTTATGCTATTGAGCTGGATGGTTCGTGCTTTCGAAACTGATAACTGAGTGAGCTGTGATTTGTTGTATAAGGTTTTGGCGAATCTGCGAAATTCAGTTTGGGAAATGTCCAATTTCATCCTCGATCGAGAGGGTGCGAGCGCTTGGCTGTTTGCAACCAGCTTCACTGCCACTACGCAAATCCGTTGTTTCAAGGTATGAATTTGTCGGTTTTTTATTTTGTGTGTTGGTTTTGTTTTGGGTTATCTAGGGTTGATTGGGATTGTTCACATGTTTGTGATGTTGGTAGGAATTTTAGGGTAAGAGATTTGTTGTTGGGCTGTTTAGGGTTAAGGTAGCGAGGTATGACAGATCCGGTGTGGGTGTCATGCAAAGAGATTATGGTGGTCTCTAGTTCGCCTGATTCGGATTCGGACACTTTGCACCGGTTGGAGGAGGAGTTGGATAATCTTATGGCGGAAATTGCCTTTGATTTAGGGGAAGGCATTCCTATAATGGATGTCGGGTCTCATGTGTCCTTGTCTGACCCTCTCTTGCAGGAGGTAGAGGAGTTTATCATGGCAAGATCTCGGGAGGAGGATGATTTGTTTTGGGAACCTCCTGGCGAGAGTATGATCTTGTCGGAGCTTAGAGCGCTTCGACAGAATTGGAGTATACCTGACAAGGTCTTGCTGCGGCCGCTTGGCAGGGGTGTGAAGTTTTGGGACCCACCGAGCAATTTCACATTGGTATACGAGTATCAACTAAGATGCGGATTGATGTTCCCGCTGCCCCCATTTGTGCAGTACACATTGGCATGTCTGCATGTCGCCCCAGGGCAAGTTACTTCCAATATGTTAAGGCAGATATTGGGAACGAGGGTGTTGTTTCGCCTGCTGAGGCAGGAGTTCCCTAATTATGTATACTTTGTTTTGAAAACATATTAACGTCTACTTGAGCTCCTACATTTTGCATGTATATAAATTTTTTTTTTGCCTTCGACCAAATTTGAAGCTCACCCAATGTTGAGATCCTAGATCCGCCACTGATTTTCTATACATACAGGGGAGCCTAGCTTTCAAATTAAGACATGCATATTACATCAGCAGCAAGTAAACAACTTAACAGATGGATAAGAAAGAGTAGCATATATAGGTTCATTCATATAAGAATGAACAAGGCTTAATTATCTATGATCCCATAGATTTGGCATCTTGGATCTATGAAGCTCGCAATTCATAAGCACAAATCGTTGAGCTTCTTAGACGTCGATATCACGGTGCTGGCCTTACTGTATAAACATAATATGCAATACTCCACAGCCTTTCTTACTATCCCTTGCCAGCAAACCCATCGGCAACAAAGATACGGCACGAAGTCTGCCCATCCAGTTCCTTGAAGCAACTCTTGTCGACTTCACTAGGACCGGTGTTGATGATTTCACACTCGCAATGGGAGTACTTTTATTATGTTTATTGCTGAAGAAGCAGGAACATTTTGTTGAAAAACCAAGCTTAAAGAAACTCTCACACAATTTTTGAAGGATGATTCTTATTGAATTACTGAAAGAACTTTGGCTTATAAAGCCTTTACACACAACTGAAAGCAAAGAATAGCCCACGTCTTTAACAACTCTAAAGATCGTGGTAACACAACTACGGAACAAGTCAAATACTAACAACATGCTCCTCATATATAGGAGTTATTAACAAACATGAATTAAGAAGAAACCCAACTCACTCAAACTTCTCACAGACCATCCTTTTACTGCTCCTACAACCTTGATATTTCCTCCCCTAAACTGAAAATGCTAGAAGCAATTCAGTTTATCTCGGCTGCATCTATTACTCCAAGCAGCCCTCTGAGCTTCTCAAAGACCTCCAATTTCAGAGGTTTTGTCATCATATCAGCAATCTGTTCAGTAGTGCCACAATGCTTCATTTCCACAACTTCATCCTTGGTGAAATTCCGCAAGAAATGAAACCTCACATCTATGTGTTTACTCCTTCCATGCAATACTGGATTTTTTGCCAATTTGATTGTAGAAGAATTATCACACAAAACAGTAACACACTTACTTTGAGAGACACCAAGCTGCGTAAGTATTCTCCTCATCCAAATGCTTTGGCATGCACAGGCAGCAGCAGCTACATACTCTGCCTCTGTTGTGGAGAGAGTTACCACCGGTTGTTTCTTTGACGCCCAAGCTACAGCACCAACACTTAACATGAAAACGTACCCTAAAGTACTCTTCCAATCATCAACATCACCAGCATAATCACTGTCTGTATAAGCCAATAATTCATCTTCACAACCTTTCTTGTAAAACACCCCAAGCTCAGTAGTACCTTTCAAGTACCTAAGTATTCGTTTTGCAGCAAGCAAATGTGATTCTGTTGGGTTAGACATGTATCTGCTAATGAGGCATACACTATACATTAAATCAGGTCTGGTGGCAGTCAAGTACATCAGACTACCAACCATTTGCTTGTACAGTGTTGGATCAACTTTACCTCCTTCACCCTCCTTTGTCAATCTACAACCAGGCACCATTGGATTCTTCACTGAATTACTCTTCCACATGCCAAATCTTTCTAGAACTTCACCAGCATACTTCTTTTGACACAAATGAATACCCTTTGAACTTTGCTATACCTCAACTCCTAGAAAATATTTCATTTTTCCTAGGTCCGTCATTTCAAACTCAGACTTCATAGAACTCTTGAATGAATCAATTAAACAAGCATCATTACCAGTGAGAATTAAATCATCAACATAGAGACTTACTATCAAGATCTTTCCACCATCTTCTGTCTTGACAAACAAAGTATGTTCATGGCTACACCTTTCAAAGCTTTGACTGAGGAAATAACCTTCAACTCTACTGTACCACGCCCTTGGCGCCTGCTTTAAGCCATAAAGTACTTTCTTCAGTTTATAGACTTTGTTCTCTTCTCCTTTTAGCACATAACCCTGCGGTTGCTCGATGAAAACAGCCTCACTTAGCTCACCATGAAGAAATGCACTCTTTACATCTAATTGAAACACTGTCCAACCATTCCTTGTAGCTAGAGCCAAGACCAAACGAATTGTATCCCAACGAGCAACAGGTGCAAAGACTTCATTATAATCAATACCATATTCTTGAGCATACCCCTTTGCAACTAACCGAGCCTTGCATTTATCAATCTCACCATTCTCGTTTAATTTAGTCTTATACACCCACTTCACTCCGATCACTTTGGCCCCCTTTGGTAACTCAACAAGCTGCCAAGTATCATTCTTAACTATGGCATCTATCTCCAAATCCATCGCTGCTCTCCATTTTTCAAAACTTGTTGCCTCTTCATAGCTTGTAGGATCCTCATAAGAGATGAACATGGCCAAGTTTTGCACTTCTTCCCCGGATAGCCCGGACGACCCCGACAACCCTTCACCACTAGTGTAGTCTTGCATCCAATCTGGTGGTCTCCTTGATCTTTGTTCAGGTGTGGCAGGTGAGGCTTCCATTGGTGAGTTTGGCACACTCTCATCAGAAGCTTCATTAGAACTAGATGCCACAACCTGCTGGTCTTCATCTTCATCATCACTGCTATCAAAATTACCTGCATCACTTTCTCCCCAATCAAGAACATCCAATTTGATCTCCGCTTCACTTTTCCCCCAATTCCAGCCTTCATCTTCTTCGAACACCACGTCTCTGCTCACTATCACTTTCTTGGTCACAGGATTGAAGAGTTTGTAAGCTTTCGATTCTTCACTCAACCCTAGCAATACACACTTGTGGCTTTTGTCATCTAACTTCTGTCTCTTTTCATCAGGCACATGCACATTGCCTATGCAACCAAATACCCTGAAATATTCCACACTTGGTTTAACTCCACTCCAACATTCTTCAGGTGTTTTGTCTTTCACAGTTAATGTGGGGCTTCGGTTTAGAACATGGGCTGTCCATCTCACTGCCTCTGGCCAGAAGGACTTCGGTATCTGTTTCTCATTTAACAAACATCGAACCATGTTCATTATGGTGCGATTTTTGCGCTCTGCAACCCCATTCTGTTGGGGTGTGTATGCTGCAGTTAATTGGCGCCTTATACCATGAGCCTGGCAAAACTCATTGAATTCTTTCGAGGTAAATTCTCCTCCTCGATCTGTTCTCAAACCACACACAGACAAACCAATCTCCTTCTCTACAAAACTTTTGTAACACTTGAACATATTGAAAGCTTCACATTTCTCAGCTAAGAAGTACACCCAAAGTTTTCGGCTAAAATCATCAATAAAAGTTAAGAGATACCTCTTTTTACTATTTGAGGTTGGTGTTATAGGGCCACATATATCAGCATGCACCAATTGTAATTGTTGTGTAGCTCTCCACTGACTCATCTTTGGCATTGCTTCTCGGTGCTGCTTCCCAACCATGCAACTTGAACACAATTTACTTGAAGCTCGTAATTGTGGAAGACCCTTGACTAGTTTCTTGTACTGTAAGACTCTCAGATGCTTGTGACTTAGATGACCATAACGTCGATGCCACAGGTCACTAACCTCATCTGTATCTACCTTGAAACAACTTGGAGATTGCACATTTACATTTGCCAATAACACAAACATCCTGTTGGCAGACATTGGAGTCTCCATGATGCGCCCTCTTCTAGGATGATAAATCCTACATACTCTGTTTTGAATTAAAATTGCTAGGCCTTTTTCTTGTAGTTGGCCAATGCTCAACAGGTTATTTTTCAAATCTGGAATGTAGTAAACATCACTTACAATCTGAGTTGCTCATTCTACTTCCAACTTGATGTTTCCTCTTCCCATCACAGCCATCCTTGTGTTATTTCCGAGCTTCACAGAATGTCTGAACTTCTCATCAAGATCCATGAACCACTGCTTGTTGCCAGACATGTGATTGGAATAGCCGAAATCCAGGAACCAAACTCCTTCATGTTTTGCATTATTAAGCTCAACATACGCCATCAACAACATCTCCTCTTCTTCATCCAACTCAGCATAATTGGCCTTCTTCTCCCAGCTAGGGCATTCATATTGGAAATGCCCTAACTTGTGGCATTTGTAACATTCAATCAATGTCCTGTTGAACCCTTGTCTGCCTCGACCTCTACCTCTTCCTCTAAATGTACCTCTTCCCCTTCCTCTTGCTTCAAAACCTCTTGCTTCAAATCTGTCATCAGTGGTGATTTTCAAAACCTGCTCTTCATCTTGATGGCCTTTCATCCTCTGCTCATGCACTAAGAGGCTGCTCTGCAGTTCATCGATACTCAGCTCGTCGAGATCATTGCTTTCCTCAATCGAGCAGACAACATAATCAAATCTGCTCGTCATGGTCCTCAATATTTTCTCAATTATCACCACTTCCTCCATTTTCTCCCCATGAGACTTCATTTTGTTGGCAATTGTAAGAGTACGAGCAAAGTATTCATCCACTTTTTCACCCTCTTTCAGCTGCAACACTTCAAATTCTCTTCTCAGCCTTTGCAATTGAGCTCTCTTGACCCTTGTACTCCCTTGGTATTTTTGCTTCATAGAGTCCCAGATACCCTTGGCTGTTTCTTTGTTGAGTATGGTCTCTAGTATCGTGCGATCAATTGCCTGAAACAAATAATTCTTGGCTTTAAGATCCTTCTCCTTTTGATCTTCTATCGTTTTCCTCTGAGTCTCAGTTGGTTCGACTCCTTCCTCTAACTCCATGATTCCTTGATCTACCAAGCTCCACAGCTTCTTGATACAAATAAGATTTTCCATCATCATTGCCCAGTGGTCATAAAAACCATCAAATCTGGGAATGGAAGGCTGCACAAAGTTTCCTTCTGTTGCATCCATAGCTATGACTCTCACACCTCTTCTGTTTCTCCCTTTTGTTTCACTCTTTCTTTTTCTCACGAGCACCCCACTTCTTTCTCTCTTTTCTATCTATCTTTCTCACTGTTTTGTCTCTCAGGTCAGGCCCAATTAAGGGGCTCTGATACCACTATTGAAAAACCAAGCTTAAAGAAACTCTCACACAATTTCTGAAAGATGATTCTTATTGAATTACTGAAAGAACTTTGGCTTATAAAGCCTTTACACACAACTGAAAGCAAAGAACATCCCACGTCTTTAACAACTCTAAAGATCGTGGTAACACAACTACGGAACAAGTCAAATACTAACAACATGCTCCTCATATATAGAAGTTATTAACAAACATGAATTAAGAAGAATAACCCAACTCACTCAAACTTCTCACAGACCATCCTTTTACTGCTCCTACAACTTTGATACATTTCGAGACAAAACTTGGAGAAGCAGCCTCGCCTTGCGCGATATATGGTTCACCGGTTCTGGTTGTCGAGAACGTCATGCATCTGTTATGCAAATCCAACTTGCAGTTGATATCATGCTCCCCTGAAGCAGATTCCACAATCTCTAATCAAATTTGATTATATTATAACAGGAAAGCTCGATCTGAACGAAATAGATGACTTGTATGTAAATGTAATTTTATGGACAAGTTTCTAATCAAAAGTTTGAAACTAAGCGCATGCATAGCATATGGATGAACGTTTAATTATTGTCGGTGCATTATTACGTATAGCTTCTGCCACTCATACTGGTGGCAGAACAAAACTATATACTAAGAGCATAATTAAGGAAATTAAATCAATACTTAACACTCACTTAAAGGACTCAATACTTCATTAAACATTTACATCTTAAATACGGAAATATTGAAATATGTTCTTCATATTATATGACGAATACAATTTCATTTGTATAAGCAATCGTTTATTATTCAGAGAATACACACATCACTTCCTTTGTTTGATGTCTTTTTATTTTATTTTTTTAATCGAGATTACACCGTATATTTAAGAAAAATTCTAGTATACAAATTCGTACGGTAGACAAACATAGTGATATTTGAAAGCTTTTCTAGGTAATCCGGGTCGGAAATTAAAATAAAAAAGAATAGAAAATTTCCAGCGAATGGAAGCCCTCCATCTGTCTGTGGGCCTCACACAACGACTCAAATTGCCAGCGAAACGAGAGTCGGAGCAACGTGTCTCCCTTCCGCGAGTATAGCTCAAATTTTCAGTCCACTCTCCCACCGTAGTATATACGAAAAGACAACACTACCCTCCACCTAAAACCCCAATAAACCGAGTCAAAACCAACCCTGCCACAACAAAATCGAAACCCACACCCAAAAATTTCCACTCTTCAAAACAACTCAGACGAGCAGAAGACGAAGAAGAACGAAGAACGAAGAACGAAGCGAAGCAGCTTCGGAATTCCTCGCTGGATTGATAAGGTTGGTGATTCGATTCTATTTTTGCTTCCGATAATTCCAAGGCTATTGGTTCTTTAATTTTCAATTTTCGCTAAATAGAAACAAAGTGATAAACGGATTTTGATTTTGACGAATTAGAAGAGCTGGAGTGATCTGATTAGGCTATAGATGAAATGATCAATGAGGATTTTCTTCTCCTGTTTAATCTCGATGAGGTTTTTCGGAGCTCGGAATCTTTTACTGAGGTGTTGAATTTGATTTTGGATTTTAGGTGTTGCAAAAATTTGTGAGGATAGATTGATGCGCTGCGTAGAGCTGTTGAGAATAAGAGCTAGTTTTTGAGGCTAATCGGAACTGTTTTCGGTGTGTTAGTAGTGGCACACAGAAGTGCCATTTTTGTATGATTAGGTATTGTTTGGGCTGATAAGTAAGCAGTAAGCAAAGTACGCAAGAGGTCGAATTGCGGTATAGTATTTTTTAGTAGCTTTTCGACTGATCAAGAAGAGAGAAAATGAAAAGAGGGAGATAAACACTGGGAGCTTTCGCTATAGGGGTTATTTGTACTCACTGGTGTGCTTAAGTTTAAGCATCCTTTTTATGTGCTGCTTTTCAACAATAACCGGTCCAAGTCTTTTAAGTGTTTAAGTCGTTGGTTGGTTCGGTTGTAGCTGCATTAGGTCTGAAGGGGGTTTTGAGCTGGTAGTAATTGATACTCCTTAATATGTAGAGAAAGCGAATCTGTTTTCATCAAGTCTTGTTTTCTCCCCTTTAGATTTCTTGATTGATCATTAACTTTTATTGCTTTCTGTTATAGTTTTTTCTGCAATGCACCGAGTGGGTAGTGCTGGGAACACATCCAATTCTACTCGCCCTCGTAAAGAGAAGAGATTAACTTATGTGTTGAGTGATGCTGATGACAGAAAGGTGAGTTATTTTGCATCTCTATCCTTCTTGTTTTTGAAGTATCTGTCTTTGAATCAGTAATTTTTTTGTTTGAAATATAAGTACACCAATCGTAGTTTACGGGTCTTGTTGTAGTACATGTTTATTTTTTATTTAATATCAAGATATTTTTCTCTGTATAGTACTGGTGCTAAGTCATTAATACTTGTATTACACTATTGAATGGTTTCTCTGTTTGCAGCATTGCGCAGGCATAAATTGTTTGGCTGTATTGAAGGCATCAGAGTCTGGGTCTGATTACCTATTTACTGGAAGCCGCGATGGAACACTAAAAAGATGGGCTGTGGCAGAAGATGCTGCTACCTGCTCAGCAACCTTCGAGTCTCATGTGGATTGGGTATTCATCTTCCTTCCAATGTTTAAATCTAGTATTTGACATGACTTGCAATATGATGTGGAGGGCTTAAATGGTGATAGTATTATTTCCCACGGGAATTCTGGTTTGGTCCTCAAGTTTCCTTCTATTTTCTACCAGTCTCATTTCAAGATAGACGGGGAGTCAATTTTTCGACTGGAATTCGTAATCCATTCCGATGAGCCTAGTAAATTGTAGAAGGCGGAATGAAAAAAGAAGAATGAATTTGGAGTTATTTACAATCTTGTAGACTTTTTTTGAGCAACATTTTATCATATTCTATAGTTCCCCATAAACAGTTTCTTTTCAATGAACATTTAGTATTTGTATGAAAAACTGATTTGAGTTTATGTAATTCACTGCATGCATAAGTTATGAACTTGTATAAACAGTTTCTTTTCACTGAACATTTAGTATTTGTATGAAAAACTGATTTGAGTTTATGTAATTCACTGCATGCATAAGTTATGAACTTGTATTTAGAGAGTGCTTCTGTTGTGCAGGTTAATGATGCTGTTCTTGCAGGGGATAATACGCTTGTTTCCTGTTCTTCAGATACTACCCTGAAGGTTTGTTAGCCGTAACATTTGTTGTTGGTTTTGTAACATGTACATTCCTTTTGGGCTGTTCCTGATTCGTTATTTATTGTATCCTCTTTGTCATTGAATTGGACCAGACGTGGGATTGCTTGTCAGATGGAAGTTGTACCAGAACTCTTCGTCAGCATTCTGACTACGTCACTTGTCTTGCTGCCGCAGATAAAAATGTAATTTTCTCGTCAAATTTCTGATCAAGTATTAAAACTGTATGGAGGAAAGGTTCTTGTCGGTGCATTCCTGCTGTGTAATTAGTTTTAATTCAATTTTGGTAGCATTCTCAAAGGCATAAAATATCTATATAATGAGTTTAATATTTGATCCTTCCATAGTAATATCCGTAAACGACCCTTGCTTTCTGCTCATGTTTAATAGAATAAGTTGCTATTAGCGTTTTCCTAGGCTGTTGCCTTTGCAGACTCCCCAGACAAAGAAATAGGGGTTCTTAAATGTTTGGAGTCATATTAAGAGCAATTCTATACATTCACTTTTTTTCTTGGTGATGGATATTTTGAGGATGTAGATATTGGCATTGTGCAGTCTTTGCGGTTATTTCTTTGCTTTAGATAATAGTAAACTACACTAATTTTTGAAGATAAAGAGGGGGGGGGGGGGGAGGTAGATTTTTGTTGAAAGGGATTGCAGACTCCCCAGACAAAGAAATAGGGGTTCTTAAATGTTTGGAGTCATATTAAGAGCAATTCTATACATTCACTTTTTTTCTTGGTGATGGATATTTTGAGGATGTAGATATTGGCATTGTGCAGTCTTTGCGGTTATTTCTTTGCTTTAGATAATAGTAAACTACACTAATTTTTGAAGATAAAGAGGGGGGGGGGGGGGGGGGGGGAGGTAGATTTTTGTTGAAAGGGATTGCAGACTCCCCAGACAAAGAAATAGGGGTTCTTAAATGTTTGGAGTCATATTAAGAGCAATTCTATACATTCACTTTTTTTCTTGGTGATGGATATTTTGAGGATGTAGATATTGGCATTGTGCAGTCTTTGCGGTTATTTCTTTGCTTTAGATAATAGTAAACTACACTAATTTTTGAAGATAAAGAGGGGGGGGGGGGGGAGGTAGATTTTTGTTGAAAGGGATTGCAGACTCCCCAGACAAAGAAATAGGGGTTCTTAAATGTTTGGAGTCATATTAAGAGCAATTCTATACATTCACTTTTTTTCTTGGTGATGGATATTTTGAGGATGTAGATATTGGCATTGTGCAGTCTTTGCGGTTATTTCTTTGCTTTAGATAATAGTAAACTACACTAATTTTTGAAGATAAAGAGGGGGGGGGGGGGGGGGGGGGAGGTAGATTTTTGTTGAAAGGGATGCATATAGGGACATACACGCTAGACCAACATTATGTCTGTCTTTATTTGTATCCTTTCCTTTTTTATACAAGTCATAAATTTCTATTGAATAAGAAAGTTTCTGATCCTTTTATAGTGTCATGCATTTTAGAGCAATATTGTTGCCTCTGGTGGACTTGGAGGGGAGGTATTCATTTGGGATCTTGAAGCAGCCCTTACTCCGGTCTCGAAGTCAGGTGATTCTATGGAAGATGATAGTTCAAATGGCACCAATGGATCTGGAAATGCACAACCGACTACAAGTTTACGTACTATCAGCTCTAGCAACAGCATTTCTATGCACACAACTCCAGCACATGGATATGTTCCAATCTCTGCCAAAGGCCATAAGGAATCAGTTTATGCATTGGCAATGAATGATAGTGGATCACTTCTTGTCTCTGGTGGAACAGAGAAGGTAACAGTTTGATGTTCATGCTTGGTTTTATGTTGACTCTGTTATGTTTCTTGTGGTCATAACCAAACATCTCTTGAAAAAGCTCTGAATTGTTTATAATAACTATTATCTTCTTTAAGTGGCCGAGGATAATGCAATAGTGGTAATAACTATAAATTATATCCTGATTCCCTCTAGGTCGTGCGTGTTTGGGACCCACGAAGTGGCTCAAAGACTATGAAACTAAGAGGGCATACCGATAATATCCGGGCTCTGCTTCTTGATTCTACTGGCAGGTTGGTTGGATTACTTATTCATAGGCTACCTTGATCGAATGCTTTATATGATTTTTAAATGTAGATGACTTGTAATTTAATTAAATGTAATCAAGCTTCATTAGTTTGATTGCATTAGACTTGCATATGACTTTAACATTTTCCACTATTTTTTCTTAAATGTCTTTCATCGATGATACTGAACAATACTTCTTGCATTGAGTTAGACCATGATCTGAGATTAGAATGATTTATTCTTCCATCTGATCTATTCTATGTAGTGCTTTCATGCAAATTTGTTTTGTTGTCAGTTCATTGACATTGACCAATTTCTCTTTGAACTCTCATTTTTGCAGGTTTTGCTTATCAGGATCTTCTGATTCAATGATTAGGTTGATAACTCACATATCTCCTCTTTACCATGCAAACAAATAGCATCCAAATGCAAGATGAATAATATTTACTTATGTCATAAGTAGTTGGTAGTTTGGTACTTTTTCCATTTTCTACTTAAATCTGTCTATTTTTTTGTAGACTATGGGATCTTGGTCAGCAAAGATGCGTACATTCTTATGCGGTGCACACAGATTCTGTTTGGGCACTTGCCAGTACGCCAACGTTTAGTCATGTATATAGTGGTGGGAGAGACCTTTCTGTGAGTACAGTTCCTCCTTACTACTTGACTTCCTCTAGACATCCTTTGGCTCTGTGGCTTTGTTGCTCATCATTAATGCTCAATTCTGTTTATATTCTCAGTTGTACCTGACAGACTTGGCCACAAGAGAGAGTCTTTTGCTTTGCACAGGAGAACACCCCATTCTGCAGTTGGCTTTAGATGATGATAGCATATGGGTTGCAACAACAGATTCTTCAGTTAATAGATGGCCTGCTGAGGGGCGTAATCCTCAGAAAATTATCCAAAGAGGTGGTGCTTTCTTGGCCGGAAATTTATCATTTTCAAGAGCAAGGGTGTCCTTAGAAGGATCTACCCTAGTAAGTGCAAACTCGTTGTCTGTTTCATGATATTTCTTTCTCAGTTCCTTTTGGGTATTGAACTTACTGCAGCTTGGTCATTGTTGTCCAGGTCCCTGTTTATAAAGAGCCAGTCTTTACAATTCCTGGAACTCCCGGAATAGTTCAACATGAAATATTAAATAATAGACGTCATGTCTTGACAAAGGTAATGAGGATGACTTTTGCATATGTTATTTTGACGAGTTTGGAGTTAACTTCCATCCTCTTGTTTTGTTTATATGCAATCTCATCAACCAATGTAACTTTTTTAGGATACTGCTTCCTCGGTGAAGCTGTGGGAGATTACTAGAGGTGTTGTTATTGAGGATTTCGGAAAGGTAATTTATATATATATATATATATATATAAATCTTTGTATATATAGATAGTATTCTTTTCCTATCTACCCTAATTAATACAATGCTTCCTCTGGAAGGATTCCTGATAGTGTTTCTTTTCTATATAAATATATAATATTAAAACTTCAATTTTTAGATACATCATAAGCATTTATCCTTTTAATGTGTATCATGCAGGTGTCGTTTGAGGAGAAAAAGGAAGAGCTTTTTGAGACTGTATGCTTCCTATTCTACTGTGATTCCAGCTTAATAAATCTGATGGATTTTATTCTGAGTTACTGATGCTTACTGCTTTACTGCTTCAGGTAAGCATTCCTGCATGGTTCACTGTGGATACCAGGCTTGGAAGTTTATCTGTACATATGGATACCCCACAATGCTTTTCAGCAGAGATGTACTCTGCAGATCTTAATATTGTAGAAAAGCCTGAAGATGATAAGGTAGATATCATCTTTTGACCTCATCTTTTCTTTGTTTGTTCTTCCCCCTCTTTCAGTGGGTTCTGGAAATTGTCTTATTGTTTACGTTATATTGGTTAACTAAGAACGTACTCAAAAGTGCGAGGATGCGCAACCTTTACACTGCACGTATACCTAGCAGGTAAAAAATGCTAAAGAACGGTGTTCTTTGTGTGATATAAAAAGTTCTCTCAAAAGGCTAGCCTTGATTACACAACAGTTTTCTTTTCTCCTTCAGAAGCTTAGGTTGTGTGCTATCACTTTCCAACCAGAGACATAAACGACCCTCTCTCTCTCTCTCTCACACACACACACACATTGTAGTTTCTAAATGAAAATACATTCCAGTTGAACTCTGCATGCTGAAACTGAAATACTTGTGGCCAGACACTACAGAAATAAAGAGAAATAACACGTTTAGAATGATTGTTAGTATGTTCTAATTTAATTATGGATCAGTGCTTCTCATATTTAGTCTACTATTCTATAAGCATTTTCAAATGTGGTTACATTATTTGTTTGTTTATTATTCATTCTTTTTGTTAGTTTGTTAAAGAAATCTTTCCCCTACCATGCCACAAAAGCAGTTGTTCCAGGGTTGAATTTATTCCTTGTATATCTACAGGTTAATCTAGCACGAGAAACCCTTAAAGGGCTCTTGGCTCATTGGTTGGGGAAAAGAAAGCAAAGATCAGGAACACAAGCCTCAACGAACGGGGATGTGTCATCCGGAAAGGAAATTACTCCTAGAAGTATTACCCAATCAAGACTTGAGGTGGATAGTAATACTGATAATGATTCAATGGTCTATCCTCCCTTTGACTTTTCTACAACATCCCCACCTTCTATCATCACTGAGGGCTCTCAGGGAGGACCATGGCGAAAGAAGATCACTGACCTAGATGGAACTGAAGATGAGAAGGACTTTCCATGGTGGTGTCTGGATTGTGTGTTGAACAATCGCCTACCTCCTAGAGAAAATACCAAGTAACTTTCTTATTCTTGATGTGTGTCTCTTGCTTTTGGCTGGAATTTTGATTTCGAGACTTTTCAGTACACTGGTGTGGCTATATGTTTTACAAAAAAAACCTTCCCCGAAGAATGCTATAAACTTTGTGCGTGTTTCAACTGTATTGTGTCATTATTTTCTTGAGAACTGCACAAATTGTTTTTTACAGAAATTGAACTTTACGCTATCATAACATGTATTAGGAAAGCCATTATTTCCTGGTTCCTCTAGCATAGGTTTCCTTCTCTCAAGTTCTCTGGGTTCTATTTTCATCTCCTTTTACACTGAACATTTCTTTCTTTTCTTTTTATATAATGCTGAATTTTAATTTTGCCTATGAAATTCTGGTATTCTTTGGCTTACTATTATTGGGGCTCTGGACTAGTAATCTACTTTTGGATGATTATTGTTCTCAAAAATAATTTCTTTGGTAATAATTACAGGTGCAGTTTCTATCTACATCCTTGTGAAGGTTCAACTGTTCAGATCCTCACACAAGGAAAACTAAGTGCACCTCGTATATTACGAATTCATAAGGTAAAGTTTTGGAGTCCTGGTGCTTCGTGCCGCAATGATGAAAAATATTGTTCCATTGCTTTTACGAAATTCATCAGGAGAATCTGATGTTATAGTAAACTGATGTCCGGTGCTTCTCTTTGAAAATTATTGTTTGATGGACCTGATGTATTCTTTATAAACAGGAACTGTTAAGTTGGGTTGGTCATTTTAAAGCACTTTAACATAAAAAACTTTTCATTAATTTTATATTCGCTGTAGTCACCATTGGAATGAAGTTAATGTCTCAAAAATGTAACTCACTTTCAGATGAAAGCTATGGGGTTGTATATTGCACACATATATCTTTTCTCTTCTAATAAAGTTTATTTTGTCAGACATAATATTTGGTTGAGAAATGAAACTCACTTTCCTTCCGTGGTTATAAATTATGTGTTTTGACTGATAAATTATGTGTATTACATATATAACACACACGCACACGTATAGTGTTCACTCTCCCTTCTGTATGACCTAATATTTGGTTGAGAAATGAAACTCACTTTCCTTCCGTGGTTATAAATTATGTGTTTTGACTGATAAATTATGTGTATTACATATATAACACACACGCACACGTATAGTGTTCACTCTCCCTTCTGTATGACCTAATATTTGGTTGAGAAATGAAACTCACTTTCCTTCCGTGGTTATAAATTATGTGTTTTGACTGATAAATTATGTGTATTACATATATAACACACGCACACTTATAGTGTTCACTCTCCCTTCTGTATGACCTTGTGCCTAGTTTATCCAGAAAATATCATATGGTCAACTTGTGTTTTAGTCTGTTTGTAGGTGTGTGTCTGTATGTTTGGTTATGTTAATTTGGCGTCCTGTTTGATATGCAGGTGGTTAATTATGTAGTTGAAAAGATGGTCCTGGACAAACCATTAGATAGTGCAAATCCTGATGCAACATTTGCTCCTGGTCTTGCTGGAGGGCCACTGTCTGCCATTGGAGATGGATCTTTTCGGTCTGGATTGAAGCCATGGAAGCTTAAACCTTCTATAGAGATATTGTGCAACAATCAGGCAAGTGGACAAACTTTTTGGATGGCTTCAATTGATACGCTCTTTCTGTCCTTCTCAGACCGCGTAACTCATCTCTTTCTTTGTATCTGCAGGTCTTATCGCCAGAAATGAGCTTAGCCACAGTGCGGGCTTATGTATGGAAGAAATCTGAGGACCTGGTTCTAAATTACAGGGTGGTTCAGGGCAGGTGATTCTGCACAGATTTTGTGAAGGTGAGGTTTTTCTGGTTTTGTTTTTCTTTCTATCTTTTTTACTTCATATGCTCTTTATAGCCATCAGTCCAGCAATGACGTAGTCAAAACGTGTTATCAATTATTTCCACTCTTTTATTGGTTAACACTTAATTTTCACTCCTTAATACCTTCGTTGAAAATCATGAACTTGAGACCTGAAACTTCAAATTGTTTCAATAGATGAAATATAGCAGGTTCCATCGCTCAATTTACAACTGTTAAGCATGAAAAATGTTCGTAGTTATGTGTTTGGCTGATTGTCTGCAAAAGATCGAAGGAACATAAATTTTATTATGTCACATCAGAATTTGATGAGGATGAGTACATGACTATCTTATTTTCTAAAAGAAACAATATCGACTTGTGTCAACACGTTCATTACTATGGTGTTCATCCTTAGAATACTAATACAGACTATAATGTATGTCATTAAATAAGTGCGGGAGAGTACCTAAAGCTTTGTTGTTAATATTTAAACTTGCAGGTCATAGTTTATTTTGATACTGGGACATTGATTCTTCTGGTACACTAATGGTAATCAGAACACTTGTAAAGTTTGGTAGCCAATTGATTACCATAACCATGCATCCTACAACTTGCTGAGAAGGCTCTGGTTAGCATGTTCCTCAGGGCCCAGCTACTATTATGAATTTTGAACTTCATCCATGACATTCATGCTTTGCTGGACGTTGCAAATTGGTCAACTGGGTGTCGGCATATTGAAGTAGATAAGAGTTCCGACTATGGATGAGAAGTGAACACAGCCGAATTAGACATATGATGATGAAAGTCTTGTAGATTTGTATTGTTGGTTATAAATTATAACACCTAGCCATAGAATGTTCTCTATTGTGAAGGGACTTTTTTATGGAAATTTATTTCATGGAATAAATCTTTTCCATTTCTGTCCCATTTCCAGATTTCTTTTCCTTTCAACTTGTGTAATGCTCCCGAATGTATTTCTTATTTCTAGAGGACAGTAATCCAGTAATCCCAATTTTGCCTTGCATGTGTGCCAATACATCCAGAGCTGATAGTCCCGGTGTCTCCTTTTTCTTATCTTTTCGTCCATACCGGTTTGGTTTTCCTCATGTGGGTTTTATGAAGTTTTATCATTCTGTTTTACATGCAACGTACTTTACAAATGGCCAAAAAACAAACAATATAAAGCAACAAACGTTATGAGACATGGAAGATGATTCCTAACGTCCACCAACGACCATGGGAGTGGCAGTCTTCCCAGGAATGCATGCCTTGGAGGGAGGTGTGCTATGGATGAGAGAATAACAAGCTTGTTCTATTTGAATAATGAATGATTAGAGGGCTTTGTATATGAAGTTATAACATTGTTTAGTGCTCCACTTCTTCAATATCAACCATTATTGACTTGAGAAGCATTTTAGATCATCCCTCTTGTATGGTTTCTTGTTTGACCCGAAAAACAAAAGCGAGTGTCTCTCTAGTTAACTCTGATTGCTATAACTTGTATGTTTTTGAGCGGGAAAATTCCAACCATGCAACTGAAGCATATTCCGATGGACTCCCAATAGTTCATCCCATTTACAGTTTTGATTGGTTCTCTTGGTTTCAGACACTGTTCGTGCCGTTTGGGACTCTGGGGGTTGAGCCTGACTGATGTTGAGACTTCACTCTTGAGTCTTTACCCCATTTGGGATTTACCAGTGCAGAGACCGACCTTCAATTTTTGTTGTTGAAACTGAGCGGTGTGGTATGTAAGCTTGTTTTACCATCATTTATTGTAAAGCTTTGTATTCTCACACATGTGGCTAATTGACAACCAGAGCAAAAAGCATGGACATGACCGGTGACCCAACTCTTTATCTGCCACTCAGACCCAACAAATTAAGGTAGAATCCAAGTTCTTGGCTAATAATTTCCATTTTTGCTATGTTTATTTGTGTGGTGTTTATTTCACATTTGTTGTACCATATTGCTGCCAATAATTCTTAAAGTTTAGAGCCTCAGAACTTTGCTTGTGCTAGAGAGGCAGTTCTAGAGTTTCACTTTTGGAACTGTCTCTGTGTTGGGCTGTATATATAAATTCCAGTTTGCCATTCTGGGTTTGCTTCAACTTTCACTTTTGGAACTGTTTCTGTGTCAGACTATAAATTCCAGTTTTCCTAATCTGGGGTTGCTTCAAGTTTCACTTTTGTGACCATTTCTGTGCTTAATGTGTGATTTTATCCATAGAGTGGTTTAGGGGCCAACTGAATTTAGCACATTTACCTTCATTTATGCTCCCAAGTACTAGATTTTGAAGTTCACAAGTTCCTCACTGGGTGAATTAAGGGTCTAGAATCAATCTTCTGTAATTGTAGCATCAGTCATGACATCAGTTATAGGTTTTGGGGGACCTCACTTTTTTGGGTTGAGTTCCGAGAGTAAGCCTCGGTATAGAGTGCAAGGTAGAAGTTTAAGTAATCAGGATGCATCAGTTTTGTCTTCAGACTCAGTTGTAGTGAATGGAGCTTCTGTAGTTGGGGAGAGGGAGGGAAGTAGTCCTTTAGTTGATCAAGGGAATGGCAGTTTGAGGCATAAGGTTAAGGAGAAACAGAAGATAGAAGATGGTGTTCTTGAAAGTTTGGAACCTTTGTGGGATGACGGGTATGGGACTGTGACTGTAAAAGATTATTTCGATGCAAATGAGCAGATGATTAAGCCTGATGGTGGTCCTCCCCGATGGTTCAGCCCCCTTGCGTTTAACCCTCCATTGAAGGATTCTCCAGTTCTTTTGTTTTTGCCTGGTAATTGATGCCGGATCAGTCACCATATGTCATTAATCTTGAAGCTACATCAGTTTGTGATTTTCGTTGAAGTGAAATGCATAGTTGGTCTTGAGGAAAAATGAATGTTTATATCTCTTATCGGAAGAAACTTTTGAATATGAGTTTGTTAATGAGTGAAATTCATATTAAAGAATGTTTTGTAATCATTGCGTTACTGATGCACACAGGGCTGGATGGTACTGGCTGGGGACTCATTTTGCATCATAAAGCTCTTCAAAAGTAAGTTGGTAACTATTATACTTGATACTATGTTTTTGTTGCTCAGCCTCCAACCCTTTTATAGTAGGCCCTGCTAAAGAAACATGGCACTTCTACAGATCAGGTCTAGCTATTTAACTTGGGGTGAACTATTTCTTCTGATCTATAATTCCTTAAACCTTTTCAGGGTCTTTGAAGTTCGATGCTTGCATATTCCAGTTAACGATCGAACACCGTTTGAAGGTGATCGATATGCATACCCATACAAGTTTATAGATGAAGAATTTTTTCTTGAGTTTTTTGTGGAGTTTCTCCAACTATTGATGGGCAATCCTGTATTTAGAACTGCTTGTAGTTATTTGATATATGACTATTTTAAACACACTTTCGATATTTTTTTTTTATGTTGATCTGAACACTTAAGGATTTACTTGTATCCTTTATCTAACAATGCTCATTTTAGGTTCCTTGTAGGATTGACTTTCAGTAAGCTTTTTTGCCACTTTATTTTCCAAATTTGCAGGGTTTTTTTTTTTTTTTGAGAATTGAAGGGCAATGACATAGTTTATGTCCATTAGTCCACATCATGAGTATAATCATAAATCTTACATTTACGTGATTGAGATAACTCCAATTACCTTTCTGCATGTTAACAGGCTAAACTAGTTTCTAACTTGTAAGTGGGTTTCTTATGCTTCTTTGATGCTAACCAACAGTTGCTTGAGTTGTCCACTGTGGTCTCATTTATACCAAACCACAATGGGGTATTGCTTGTTGTTGAAGAATTTGAGTATCATCGTTTCACCTTCAATTTCTGAAACCATTAAGTGGCTATGGATATATGCTGTATTGCTGGACATTTTGTAGTCTCTAAGCTATACTACTTTACCTAGGCACCAGGTGCATATATTTTTTTAATTCGAACTTGTGACAGTCAGGTTATGCCTAGTCTCTTCCTCTTCTTCATCGTTCTTTTTTCAAAAGATGTTCAATCAGTAATTAATGAGCTGGCATTTATAGGGCTGGTGAAATTGGTTGAAGAAACTATTAGGCTCGAGCATGCTTCATCTCCCAACAAGCCAATATATTTGGTAGGAGATTCTTTTGGAGGATGCCTCTCACTTGCTGTGGCTGCACGTAATCCTACCATTGACCTCGTACTGGTACTAGTCAACCCAGGTTGGTGTTATGGTATATAGTTCAGTTTGCTTCCTCATACAGTTATGTGTTAATGAACTTTGGTCTATACACACCGTCACTTTGACCTTTTGATGTTCTATTGTAGCAACATCCATCGAGAGGTCTCAGTTGCAACCTCTCTTCCCAATCTTGGAGGCTATGCCTGAAGAATTACATATTACAGTTCCCTATCTTCTCAGCTTTGTTATGGGTACGTCATTCGCTGCTGTAGAATCTAAATCCCTTAATTTCTGTGGAGAAATCAGACAAGCTATTGCTAATGTAGCAGTTCTCTGTGCTTTACCACCTTTAACCCTGTCTTTATAGTTTATATTAAACTGTATTACTTTGTACCGTGAAATGTTTGTTGTAATAAGGTGCTGCTTATATAACAGTTGATAGCCCAGCCTTGTTCTTGCAAGCCTGGTTATGATCCCTGGTTACTCCCCCAATTTATATTTTCTTGCTACATCAATAAATGCATCATCTTTCATTGACTATTACATTACTGGGAGCCATTGCTTATGAGGCACTATTAAAAGCCATTGCTTATGAGGCACTATTAAAAAATCTCAGATGTCAATTGTCCTGGGATTTCATGTGTGCCATGACAGGATATAGGCACTTTCAAGTTTCTCTTGTTTTCAATCACGATTCACTATTACGTCAGTTCTGATGTTTTCTTTGGATTTTCATGCTATCAGGTGATCCTACAAAAATGGCAATGGTGAACATCAAAAGTAGGCTTCCTCCGGGTTTAAAACTTGCTCAAATGTCTCAGAACCTCACTGCTTTGCTACCATGTCTCTCTGTAAGAATTAATTGCATTTATGTTTGTTTTAACTTTGTATTCTCATTCTTGGCGATATCTTTTTCTTTGTTTAACTAGTTTTGTGTTGTTATTTATTATGTGTGCTCAGCGCCTCAACTTATCATTTACTGTTGATTTTTCAATTAATCTTTTGGATCCAGTGTAGTTCTTTTGCTTTCCCACATTTTGTCAGTATTTAGTCTCAAACATACCCACATCTATTAAGAAGCATGTGCTCACTATTATAGTTGATCCTGCTCACTGGTAAGGCAGATGATAATTTCAATAGGTAAAGTAATTGAAATGATGCTCATCTAGGTTGAAAATTAAAGCAAGCTATGGAAAATGTAGTTACCTTTCTTTTAATCAATCACTTACTGTTGACATATGGTGAGGCACACACCTGTTTCATGTATATTCAAGAAGAATGGTGCATTATACTCTGAAACAGCTTAATGTTGAGAACTCCGAGCGTCATTGTTGACATACTTGCCATAAATTGTTCAGTGACTTGAAATTAATATCTATTACCTTAGACACTAACTTGAGTTTTCCACCTGATGATTATACACTTAAAGCATAGGAATAGCAGATACACAGTTAATACCCCTTAAAGATCCCTGAAGTCTTTAGGTGATTTCTGAATGTCAGTCACAGCTAGCACATCATCTTGAAAGGTTATGAGAAAATGTTTGATAAGGATGAACGTAGTTGTGTGTTGTAACTCCTGCATTATCATCATTTTCTTCTGTTCTCGTATCATATACTGCTATCATTGACCTATATCAGTACAATCATTACCGTACTCTATTTGTTCTTTACTTGTTATAATTTGCTTCCCAGTCCTTGGCCGATATTATACCAAGGGAAACTCTTCTTTGGAAGCTGAAGCTGCTCAGATCAGCTGCTGGTTATGCAAATTCCCGTCTCCATGCTGTCAAAGCTGAAGTACTTGTGTTGGCTAGGTTACTGACTTTCCCTGTTGTGGTTCTCTTGTTTTTATGGAAATTTAACATCTTTTCTTCTCTCTTTATATGATCATTCCCTTTTTTCATTCTCAAAGTATATATTGGAAATTTTTGGTTCTAAGTGTATAATTGTTTATATTTCATTTCAGTGACAAGGATAACATGGTTCCTAGTCGAGATGAAGCGGACCGATTAAGGAGCTCATTACAGAACTGTACAGTTCGTCACTTCCCAGACAATGGGCATACCCTCTTACTGGTAAGTGAATATTTATGCATTTTACAAAGTCTGGCGGCTGGCATGGTGCTACTGGATTTTCTATTGGTCTATCCTGTTAATACAAAATTACTGACAATGACTTTTATACATTTAAGCCGAGTAGACTTGTCTGATACTATCAAACTGATTGTGGTGAACTATCTTGTATGGTTGCTTCAGTGTGACTGTAAGATAGTGGTTTATAGAATCAGGAACAAATTGACAACAAGGTGTACACTTGAAGGAATTGCTGGATTTGATTTTTTAAGAATTACTTCAGTTTCCTTCTTTTTCTTCAATATTGTTGAGTCTGCTGTTGCTTGATCTCAACACCCTTTTGTTTGTTTCAACAATTAACAAGTCGGATGAAAGCTCTAGTCAAAGATGGAGATTTGACTTGAAAATTCTCCAAGGATATCAATTGGTCCATTTGTCAATGGATAGCTTTACACCAATTTTGTGACAACATTTTTTATTCTTTATTTTTGTTATAATGTAAATTCTTTATTTTTATTTCTGTGCAATAGAAAATTTTGCTTCTAGGGTGCTTTACCTTGCAGAAACACATACTTAATTGACTTCACTTCTGTTGCCATGTTACAGGAAGATGGGGTTAATTTGTTGACAGTTATAAAACGTACTCTCAAGTATCGACGTTCGAGGAAGCGTGATAGCTTCTCAGATTTTCTTCCTCCTAGTATGACAGAATTCAACAATACATTTGATGAAACAGTCGGGTAATTTACTTGAGCAACTTCTCTCTTCCTTTCCTATTTTTTGGTGGCAAGCTTCCAGATATGGTACTTCTTAAGTTCAATTAATGACTCCAAAGTTTTGTCTACTTTGTCTTGGTCGAGTTCCATGTTTCGAATGAGGTAGTTCATCCTGTTTATTGTTCAGCTTTGCTTAGGAATGTACATTGTTGCTCAGGTATATAAAATTTGTGCATTTATAAGTTGTGTACTTCATTGAAAAAGATTTTCCAAAGGAGTATTCCATGTATTTATATTATATAGCTAAATCTGAGTCTTGGTGATGTCAGAAAGGCTTGTGATATCTCATAATAGTGATAATACTACTTGAAGAGTTTTTGGTGATGAGAAGCTAGAAAATAAAAACCGTAGTAAGAAGTCTGTCTATCTAGGATCCAATTGTTCCATGTTGTGGATTACATGTATACATTTTCATATCAATCAAGTGTAACCCTATGCGTTCATACACCAATCCTTCTACTCATGACAGCTTTCCTGGTCTCCAAAATAAGAAACACGAAATGCTGCTCATATCTAGGATCTTATAAGCAGTCTAGATGTATCATGTACAGGTTTCACTTGCAAGTTACCTGAACCAGGCTATGTTGCATCTACTATCTTTGATATATATATATATATATATATATATATATATATATATATATATATATATATATATATACCAAAACTGATACTACAACACCTGAATTGCAGACTGTTACGCTTTGCTTCTGGTGCTGTTTTTTTCTCAACATTGGAAGATGGAACGGTAGTGAGAGGTCTTGCAGGAGTTCCTAATAAAGGACCTGTCTTAATTGTTGGCTATCATAATCTAATGGGGCTGGAACTGTATTCTTTGATTGATGAATTTTTGAGAGAAAAGAAAATAATGGTTCGTGGTTTAGCACATCCAGAACTGTTGTTGGGAAAGAGCTCAGATGATTTTGACTTGCTCGAATTATTTGGTGCAGTACCTGTTACGGCAAGAAATCTATTCAAATCACTTTCATCAAAATCACATGTTCTCCTGTATCCTGGTGGTGCACGTGAAGCTCTCCATTACAAGGTGCAATAACTGCTCAGTTCCTTGTTGTACTATATTTTTTGAAATGACAGTTTCCTTGCAATGTGTTTTATCTACCAAAGACTATCTGACTTTCAGACAAATATTTTGGGGCATTATTATATAATTGCCTGGATCATCTTGGCAGGGTGAAGAATACAAGTTATTCTGGCCTGATCAACCTGAATTTGTCAGAATGGCTGCACGTTTTGGGGCCACAATTGTACCATTTGCAGCTGTAGGAGAAGATGACTTACTCGATGTAAGCTTGTGTAACTGTTATACTGCAAACTTTTCTTGGTGACTTGGTGAAATTAAGGACCTTTTCTCAGGGTGTATGACAGACTATGCAGGGTACCTACGGCTCTTGTTAATATTTCTCATAATTTTCTCTTAATCTCTAACAAGATAACAAAAGTAACGTTACCAAACCAAGGGTGTTAGTGGAGAGTAGATAACTAGACATGTACTAATCATTTTCAATACGTAGGATTGAACTGGGATCAGGTGCGATTCTTTAAAAATACGAAGTATCAGTATAATCTATGCAGTAATTGTATGTACCTTGCAGAGTTTAAATCCGTTGACCAAAATACAGGTCTGTATAAATCATTCATACAGGCTCTGTCTATCCTGCTGTTTGACTATATACCATCTTAGTAGTCTCTTCCCTGGCTATATACCATTTTCTTCTTCACCAAGAATAATACAATAGACATTTATGTTTACCTTAAGTTTAAAATCTAGTGATGTTCTGTGGAATCTGGGATGAAATATCATTTCTTACTGACACCTCCTTCTGTCTTGAGCTACAATTTTGAGGTTAACACATTGCAACTTTGGTTCTTAATTTGAATGTGGCAGTTGGTTCTCGACTACAATGACATAAAGAATATCCCTGTGGTGGGTGACTATTTCATCAATGCTAATAATGAAGCTATACAATTGAGGTAAAGATATCACGAAATACCATCTAAATTAATGCTATATATAAGTATGATTTCTCTTGTATCTTTTCATTTAACAAACTGTGGTCTGATTATAGGGAGGAGACAAGTGGAGAAGTTGCCAATCAAGCCCTATTCTTTCCGGGAGTTCTGCCTAAGTTACCAGGCCGCTATTACCATTTATTTGGGAAACCAATAGAAACAAAAGGAAGGGAAGAGATCCTGAAAGACAAAGACAGCGCAAACAAATTGTATTTGGAGATACAATCTGAAATTGAAAAAAGTTTAGCATACTTAATCAAGAAGCGGGAGGAGGATCCTTACAGGAATATTATTGACAGAACAGTATATCGGGCACTGTATTCCCCTCTAAATGAAGTTCCAACATTTGAGGCTTGAAATGGTTTTGAGTAAACTCTTCTTGGTTTTCACAGTACAGTAGTACAAGTATTTCCCGGGGACAAGGATGATGCTGTGGCCAAACAAGATCATTATGTCTCCTGATTCCGAATCTTGAGCTGCAAACTAGCGATGGAGTCTCAGCTGATGCATTGTCGCATTGACTCTGAACCCTCAAATATCAGACCAGTGCATGCCCTTTACAAGGGAAATGACCTTGGTGATATGTATATTTCACAGGTGATAGTGAACTTCAGGGTAACGTCTATACACGATAGAGTTTAGATGTTTCAACCCTAGGCTATTTTATACTGTTCATAGCTTAATATGTAATACTGAGCATCACACAGATGTACCATGTACGACACTCGTATCTAATAGTTATGCTACCTCTTGGAAATCATTATATGATTCATGAACAAATCTCACGAGTTTTTCGATTACAGCAAATCATACAAGTGTATGCATACATCTTCATACATGTTTTGGACTTATGGCAGTAGAAGTGTTTGATTTCTTCTTGGGTTTAAACGCAAATACCAGAAATGACAACTTTGTGAGAAATGTTTGATGGCCTGGGCTTGTATACAGATTCTGCAGGACCAGCCTTCTGGTGTGAGAGTATGTTTGTACGTAGCCAGAAATGTACCTCTACGATGAAAGCAGTCAGCATCTATATCTAAAGGATGTAAAGTAGCTTATCTTTGTTATCTTCTGCCGACAGAAGAATGAAAGAGTAGGAATATAAGAGCGCTTAATGGAGGTCCCTATCCAAGTATGAGCAGAACATGATTCTTCAGATATTTATGAAGGCAGAATCTAGGACTGGCCAGGCAAAAGGATAGAATTGATCCGTGATATCTTCAGGGATAAACCGGAGCTATAGTTCTGGTCTTGAAGCTTCAATTTGTTTCTTTATGCAATATCTATTCGATACGTAATTTTTCGTGTAGCTAAAGTTATTCTGATATCTTTCCTATATTAGCTAATAGAAGCACTGCATTCTGAACAGACTACTAGCTCAATTCATAAGACAATGCAGATCAGAATCCATAGATATTTTTGGCAGAATATGATTCTTTCAGCATTCCTAAAGCAATGGAAGAAGCATATGTGACAGAAAAAGTAACATAACTAGTTGTTGTATATAAATGCAAGGACAGGCTTCAACATATTGCAAGTGAGAAACAAGGCCTAACTTGAATTCCAAGCAGGAGAGAAGTTCCAAACTTGAAGCACAACCATGGCTTACAATGACTACGGCAATCACAGATCAGGTTACTCCACCGGCAGGGTAGGAGCTTACACCGACCAGTGGGGAAATCCAACGTATGCTTCTACTGATGAGGAGTGCGTTACAGTCATTGTTGATGCTGACGGTACTAAAAGAACAGTCACTGGTTGTACCCCCTTGCATAAACCAGAAACCTATGTCACCAAAACCGAAACTATCATTGAAGAACGTGTTCACTCACCTTTATTACCTTCATACAGGCAAAGTTCCCACCCCGGTGTTGTTGAGCCAGTGAGAGGTTACGGCTATGCTGCTGATAACTCATGGCAGCGCAGGGCTTCCAGCCCCGTCAGAGGTGGTTATGGTTATGCTGACCAAGCCTCCAGGATTGCACCATCCAATGGTGCAAATTGGCCTCAACAGCCCCATCAAGCTGGACACTACAGTGGCACTCCAGCAAGCTATAGTGACTATAATGACTACAGAAACAAGCCAAGTTACAAGCATGGTGGAAAGAGTGACAACTATGATGATCACTACCGCAAAAATGAAACTAGCAGCTACGGACCAGCTGTCAACATGATATCAAACCTGGTATCAAGCCGGGCTAAGCCAAGCCGTACGGCATATTCAACTGGTGCACTCCCTGTTCGCGGGGATGGCAGGCTCACCATTCCAACAGATGACATGGAGAGGGCCTTGCACTACTTGAGGGAAAGTGCAAAGACTTCACCATGGCCACGAACATAATGAAATCGACTTTCAAGAGTGTCATGTATCGTAATCTTCATGCTGCTGGTTTGATATAATCTAGTTACTCTTGTCTGTGTGTTTATCTGCTTCTGTTTAGCCATCTGGTGTACTCTTTGTAACTTGTGTTGATGGCATGTATGCCTTGTGATGAAATAAAAATAAAGCATTGTAGAAATTATGCATGCAATAAATATATACTGCTTCGGTTCTGATTCTATCCCAAACACTGCTTTCAATTACTTGTGACTATGGTGATTGTTAAGACTTTTATAAAACCATGCGTTTTACCCAAAAACTGGAATGATCCTCCCAACAAGGACTAAACACGCCTTACCTAAAAGTACAAGTACTTTTCTATAGCAGTAAAATCTAAATCAAGTGATCATAGAGTATTCCTTTTATAGTTTTTTCTTTTGCGCTTCAAAACTTTTCTACCATGCCAGAATCCATCGGATGTGAATTCAGATTAGGACTAAAATCAAGATATGGAATGCAAAACATGGACAAGAAAGTCTCTTTTGTGCATAATATATTTATGGCAGATCCAACAAAAGAACATACATACTTTTGCTTATAAATCCTACCTCTACTGGTCCCAAAGCAAAAGATAGAAACAAAAATGGCCTTGATAACCATCTGCAGCAATATATTGGCTGTTCTGTACATGGTCACTGCAACACTGCCCATTGGAACCTGTTGTTTTAATCTCCAACTCACACCAAGCAATTCTGTCTTCCCAAGAAATTTCACTCTGGAAGAGAGGCATCAGATGGTTAAAATGTCGAGAAATCGAGCAAAGTCCTTAATGATGAACAATGCAGCCAATGATATTATACAAGCCCCTATTCTACCTGCTCTAGGCCATTACTACCTAACGAGAATGATCATCGGCTCCCAGCTATATTCACCATACTTACTGCTAGACACAGGCAGTGATGATACATGGGTTCAGGGTGATGGCTGCAGCAGCTGCTTCCCAGTCAAGACAGGAAATTTCAAATGTAAAAATTCCTCATCATACAGCAAGTTACCATGTACCCACCCACTATGTGTTCCGGGAGTATGTTCTAGTGATGGGCATTGTCTCTACAAGATTACATACTACGGTGGTGGCAGCAGCGAGGGTTGGGTTTCAAATGACACCTTCACTTTCTTGAGCAGCAAGAGAAAATTTATAAAGTTCCCAGCGGCATTTGGTTGTGGCTAAGATAATAAGAAAATCAGCTTTGGAAAAAGTGCAGGAAACATAGCTGGGATCTTTGGTTTAGGGGCAGGGCCGCGGTCCATCCTAATGCAACTAGCTGATCAGACACATGGTCGCTTCTCATACTGCTTACCGGCATTGCCTGCACGAAGAGGAACTCACACATTCTAGTTTGGTGCAGAAGCAACAATAGGAGGACTTGTACAGACCACGAAGCTAATCCCTCAGGGCTTTCCTAGATACTTTGTCAATATGTTAGGTATTAGTATTCAAGGAAAGCGCCTTAATATAGACCCAAAAGTGTTCAAGTTGAAAACAAATCCCAGGAGTGGTGGGTTTGCCATAGACCGGTGCTCAATACACTCTTCTGGTTCGATCTGCATATCAAATTTTGAAACAAGAAATGCTTAAGTATATTCTCTTGAAACAAGAAAGAGTCCTGTGTTTGACCTCTGCTATTCATCTAGAGATCTGAGATATAAGACACGGCCAGCATTGACATACCACTTTGAAGGAGCTGACCTGCTGCTGTATCCTAAATCTGTATGGGAAACTATTGGCCGGACCATGCATTGCCGTATTTCCTACTGGTGAGACAGGAATAAACATCCTTTTGGGTATTAGCATTGCAGGAAAGCGTCTTAATATAGATCCAGCATTGTTCCAGCTGAAGCGTGGCACTATTGGTGGATTTTTCATAGACACAGGTAGTCCTTACACTTGGCTTGTTCAAGGTGCATACACAATTTTGAGGGATGAATGACTCAGTATATTATGAAGAATTATGGGAAGCGTCCAACAAGGAACGGTTTTTTTGATCTTTGTTATGGGTCACTAGGAGGGAATGCGACTTTACCATCAATGACATACCACTTCAAAGGGGCAAATCTTGTACTGAATTCAGAGGCTGTGTTTGAGCGATTTGGTTTTGATCTCTGCATGGCTATATTGCCTGCTAGCGATGCAGGACAAAACCTCCTAGGGGCTTTTCAGCAGGCAAATCATCGTTTTTTGTTCGATGTAGGAAAGAAATCCATGCTTGTTAAAAAGTATACAGTGTCATTTGCACCAGAGATATGCCTTTAAGTTTCAAAAGCTTATGTAATCTAAGGTTGACTGGTTTATAATATCATTAATATGAAGTGTTAAGTCTATATATCCAAAAAAAGAAGTGTAATTCTATTGGTGCACATGCACAACTTGCATACCACATATATACACACATTCCCATATCAAAGCAAACACACTCTTCAGGTAATATAGTCAGGGGGGTAATTTAAAGGAATGTTTAGATTGATTCTATGAAGAAGGAAACTTTGAAATCAAACATGGAAGTTAAACTATGGTAAAGGCATATGGGTATATTACTATATTTCCTTCTTGTCTGTAAACTGAAATATAAATCTGGTTCTGTAATAGAATTGAATCAATGTAGGTAGACTCTTTAGTAGGAGTCAAATTGTGGGAAAATTAGTTTAGGATGACCACAGAAAAATAATAGCAGATTTCTATCCTGCCAGAATCAGAAACATATAACACACGCTGTATCTACAAGTTCGGAAATGTTACCTCTATTCATGACTTGTTCTGAAACCAACAGAATGGAAATGGCTCGAATGAATGTGTAGGAGTTATAGCCAGATTGATGCAGTCTCTTCCCAATAGCTTAACCCTGGACGAGAGGTAATTAAAACTCTTGAGAAATTCAGTTGATCTCCCGCAACGATTTCGGGCTTTCTGCTTTTCTGCTTCTTAGCCTGGACTCCTCTAGGACTCCCTCCCACAAGGGGAAACAGGTAGACATTGTTAGTGGGTAGTTACTTGTTTGAGGCGGTAGAAATAAGTCAGATACCTAAATCCACGTATATAAGCACTTGTTTTGTGATTTAATCTTTGTGTCATAACTAAAGAAACTTCAAAGAAAAAATAGAGAAAAAGTATAGAGCACCACAATCTACATGAGGGATAAACCTCAGTGAGTTATAAATTGCAATCTATCAGAATCTCCTTTTTATTAATGTATATTTACTGCATATCTAATACATCAAACATGTATATTTATAAATACTGCCTCTACAAATGAATTACTCACATCAAAAGAAAGAGAATGACTATCTCCAGATGAAAATCATGTGGAGTAAAACATTGGCCCTGCTCTTGTTTATGCTCACTTCAACCTTGCCCACTAGGTGTTTTAGCATCCCGCTTATCCCAATCGATTCAGTTATCCTCCCAAAGAATCACACTCCAGAAGAAAGGCATCATCTACTGGCTGAAATATCAAGAAATCAGGTTCCTAACCCAATGCCTTTGAGTTCTGGCGGAAAAAACAATCCAGCAGAGGAGTTCATGAATGATCTACCAAGTAGTATACAGATACCAAATGGACAACTTCTAATCAGTTACTACGTAACGCGAATAGCCATTGGGTCACAGCTATATACACCACACTTAGCAGTGACGACAGCCTTTGCTGATACATGGGTTCAATGTGATGGGTGCATCAATTGTTTCCCTGTAGTGGGAGGAACCTTCAAATATAAACAGTCTACATCATTCCAATACTTGCAATGTAGGGACCCCCTTTGTGTTCCAAGTTTATGTGATGGTGAAGGGTTGTCTAAATACAATATTTCATATGGCGCTGGCAAAAAATCTGAAGGTTGGGAATCAAATGATAACTTCACTTCCCCAAGCACCAACCAAACCTCTATCAAGTGGAGGGTAGCCTTTGGTTGTGTGTATGACAACCAGAATTGGAGTCTTGGTGATAACAATCCGATAGCTGGAATATTTGGGTTAGGTTGGGGGCAGCGGTCAATCCTAAAACAACTAGCTAAGGTGACCAACCTGCGCTTCTCTTACTGCTTACCATCATCAACAACACCAAGTAAAACTCATCCACTGCTAAGGTTCGGCAAGGATGCAAAAATAAGTGGAAGTGTACAAACAATAGATATATTGCTTGTACAAAATTGGTCTGTCTACAATGTGAATCTTTTAGGCATTAGCATAGCAGGAAAGCGCCTTAATATAGATACCGCACTATTCAAGGTGAAGAAGGGCACTACTGGTGGTGGGTTTATCATTAACAAGTCATAATATTCTGATGTTTGGAAGTTCAAGTTATTTTCCGTTGTGAGAGAGGGAACTGAAGCCAAAAAGAGAAAGGGATTGAGTTTGCAACTAACCAAGGCTTTTAGGCTTGAAGATAAGAGAGAATGTGATGCAGCAGTTGCAAGACTGTTTTACACTAGTGGCTTATCATTCAATGTTTCAAGGAATCCTCACTATCAAGAGTCTTACACTTTAGCTTCAAAGATTCCAGGTTATGTTCCTCCAGGGTATAACGCATTGAAAACTACTCTTCTTGATAACGAGAAGCGTCACATTGAGCCGATTCTAGAACCTATTAAGAAGACATGGAAAGAAACCGGTGTGAGCTTGTGTTTTGATGGGTGGATGACCAAAAGAGGTCATTAATTAATATGACGGTTCCTGCTAAACAAGGGGCAATGATGTTGAAAGCAATTAATTGTGATGGTGTGTATAAAGACATGAACGAAATATCAAGATTGCTTTTGGAATCCATCAATGAGATTGGTCCGGATAATGTGGTTCAAGTGGTGACCGATAATGCACATGTGTGCGCTGCTGTCGGTGCTAGTGTTGAGAGTACACATCCACACATATTTTGGATACCATGTGTGCTTCATACCCTTAACCTTGCGTTGAAGGATTTATTGAAAGCAAAATCTTATCTTCCTGGTGAGAAGGTGAATGAAGAGCTAGGGTGGTTTATGGATGTGTATAATGATGTTTGGTTCATTAAGAATTTTGTGGTAAACCACAACATGCATTTGTCTATGTACAATGATCATTATTCCTTGAAGTTGCTCCAAGTTGCCAAGACAAGGTTTGCTTCTCATTAAGTTGTCCTTAAAGGGTTTAGGGATGTGAAGAGTGGCTTGCAACAAATGGTTATTAGTCCAAGGTGGGATATCTATAAAGAAAATAATGTTCGTAAAGCAAGAGCGGTGAAGGACATGTTATTGAAGGAAAGCTTTTGGGAGCAAATTGATTTCATGATTGCCCTCATGAGTCCTATATATGAGATGATAAGGATGTCGGATATGGATAGACCTTGCCTTCACTTAGTTTATGAATGGTGGGATTCGATGATTGTGAAAGTGAAGAAAACGGTTTTTGATCCTCAATTTGCCCATATCATAACAGAGCATTGTAATGTGACAAGATTCTATGATGTGGTGCATCCTATCCTAATTGCTCAGTGGACAAAGAGTTGTAGGCCACTTCATTGCATGACACATTCCTTGAATCCAAGGTAATATAGCTCTCAATGGCTTGAAGAAGATCCTAACCGGATTGCTCCACATAGAGATGTTGAGCTCAACAATGAAAGGAAGAAATGCCTTCAAAAGCTCTATCCGGATGCTCAGATTCGTAACAAAGTGATAGAAGAATTTGCATATTTTTCATTAAACATGGATGATTATTCATCGACCGAAGCTTTGGATAATAACTTTTATTTTGAGCCTTTAATTTGGTGGGTTGCCTATGGACCTTCTACACCATATATGCATAGTTTGGCTTTCAAGTTTCTTAATCAATCTTGCTCGTCTTCTTGTTGCGAAAGAAATTAGAGCACATATAGTTTTCTACAAAGTTTGAAGAGGAACAAGTTGCAACCAAAAAGAGCTCAAGATTTGGTTTATGTGCATACAAATCTTCGAATTTTGGGAAGAAAGGATTCTAACTATCACAAAGACAAAGAGTCAATGTGGGATCTTGGAGGAGATGGTCATGAATCCATGGAACCCGCCAATATTGATGTGCTTGAGTTGACAACTTTATCTCTTGATGAGCCGGCATTGGAGAGGATGCTAGTTGATGATGAGATGAAGTCTTGAAGATAAGAGGTAAATTTTCTATTCATTTTATATTAGATCAATTATGGAATAACAAGTTTGGATGAATTATGAATATAATAATTATAGTAGTTCATCTTTTTGTCTATTAGGTGCTAATGTGATAGATAATAGGAAATGATGAGATGTAGTCTTGAAGATCAGAGGTAAATTTTCTATTCATTTTATATTAGATCAATCATGGAATAATAAGTTTGGATGAATTATGGATATTATAATTATATTAGTTCATCTTCTTGTCTATTAGGTGCTGTTGTGCTAGAGATTACAGTGTTTGAAAATAAGTTACTGCTCAAGTTTATTTTTCTTTAATATTATGTTTTAGATGCTCCTTTTAATAGTATTAGTTATGCACTTGATTTATTTCTTATGATTATAAAATAGATTGAATTTAGAACTTTATTTGGTAATGTAATGAACTTAGTTCATATTTTAGTATTTTAGTATTTATTAAAAATACATAAATATATAATTCTATTTGCCGTGTCCAAGCCATGTCGGAAACTCAGTTTTTGAGTTTTGCCATGTCGTGTCGTGTCATGTTGCCGTGTCCATGTCTGTGTCCGTGCAACTTAGGACCTAACTCATTTTCAAATTCAAAAAGCTTAGATAACAATATATTATATGTCTTTTTTCTTTTTATCAACGCTCGTGCATTTGTTATAATCATCAAACTTACAAAAAGGGTTTCAAAGACAACCCTAACAAAAGAGAGTACCACTTCTCTAATTAATCATCTGTATCTATTTGATCCCTCATCCTCAATACAGATATGAACACGTCAACATTATTTACCTGGTTATCAACTGATCAAGAAAATAATGCTCAACAAACATTAGATATGTGAATTAAAAATGTCAAGAGAATTATTAAGAAGTTTAGTATAATGCCATTTTCCTAATCACTCCTTGTAAACGTGAAACCGAGCCTAATAAACAATGTGTGACCCAACCAAATTGTTTCACCCAGACCCAAGTACCCAACCAAAGTGAACGTCAAAACTCTGACGTATAAATTGGCGGAGCTCAAAGTTGGTATACATGTATTCACCAAAAAAAAAAAAGGTTGGTATACATGTAGAGAGAGTACACACATTCATTCTATTCTCTGCTGGTCCTGACTGTGAAAGTACTCAAAAGTAGAAACACAATTGTAATTATATTACAATGGCGTGAAAAAGAAAACTGATACCCAATAAATGCCCCACACTTTCCACTGCTCTGTCTCTCTTATCGTTCTTGCAGCTTTTTGGTTTCTTTAGCCTCTGGAAACTGAGCTAACCCACGAAGGTGAATGCCTCTCTCACTCTTTTGGTTGATACCCAGATCGTTTTTTTTGCATTTGATTGCTTAAAGTTTGAGTCTTTGATGCTTTTTGAGACAATTTGGTGTGTGTTCAATTGGTGGTGTGAATTGGGTTTTTGTGATTGGTTTCTTTGAGTTTGGTAGTGATTGTGTTTGTATTGATGTGGGTTTGGGTGTTGGTGATGGAAAGTAGCTTCCTTTTGATCATTTGTGAGGTGGTGTAGTTCATTGTGTGATTTGAGATTCTGGGTTTTGGTTGGTATTGATTGAGGAGTTGGTTGAAACTTGGAAGTTACTGTGGTTGGTGAGAATGATTGGTGTGTGAGTTAATCAGTTGTATATTCTGTTTTCATTTTGTGTGGATCAAGATTGTTGATATGCGTATGTTTAGCATTTTGGACTTTTACCCCATTGGGTTGCTAGGGAAGTAAGGAAGATATTAAACATTGTGCCTTAGGAATTCGATCGTGTTAAGCTAAGATAATAAGAAACTGCAGTGGGCACATGAACCATTCATGCTTATGCGTTATATTCTTTAGTAGGGAAGAGGAGGTCCACTAGCGGTTAGTTTCTTGTTCTTTGAAACAGAGCCCCTTTTTCTAATGTATGCTGTCTGGATACAGGCATGTATAAGAACCAATTGCAAGAGTTGGCTCAGAGAAGTTGTTTCAATTTGCCCTCTTATTCATGCATCCGTGAAGGTCCAGATCATGCCCCTCGATTCAAAGCAACTGTCAACTTCAACGGGGAAACTTTTGAAAGTCCTACATTTTGCACTACACTTAGACAGGCAGAACATGCTGCAGCAGAGGTAGCATTGAACACACTTGCAAGTAGAGGACCTTCCAGAGCATTGGCTGCAAGAATATTGGTGAGTAGCAGAATTCACAGTGATTTCCTTCTTTAAGTTTAGGTTTCCAATTTCTAGATGTATTCACAATATGGGAGTAAACAATGAATGTCCATATCCAATATATTCAATAGTTTACCTACCTGATGACCAAGCAATCCCAATGACTGTAGATTACCCTAAAAGAGTTAAAATTTTAAAGGGAAGACTGTTTCAAGACTTCAGTCTGCCTTGCAAAATAATGGAACTTCTGATAATAGTGAAGTAGAATCTTGTTTGATAGAGATCATGAAAGTGAAAGTACCAAAAGACCAGTTTAAGTAAACTACATATGCTACTCCCCTCTTGTTGTGGTGGACTTCTTTGCTACTTGGTTTTCCAAAAGATGGATTCCACCGTTTTTATTGGCATCTGGCTTTCTTTCCTAATTTAATGCAAACTGCGGTAGGTCATAGCTGATCAATACGTCTTGCTGCACAGGATGAAACTGGAGTTTACAAGAATTTGCTTCAGGAGACTGCTCACAGAGCTGGTTTAAAACTTCCTGTTTATACAACTGTTCGATCTGGACCAGGCCATGTTCCTGTTTTCTCATGTACAGTTGAGCTAGGAGGAATGAATTTTATTGGGGATCCAGCTAGGACAAAGAAACAAGCTCAGAAAAATGCTGCAGTAGCTGCTTGGACATCCCTGAAAAGACGTATGCACTATCTCATTATTATTTCCTTTACATCTTGCTCTATGTAGGTTTGCTAGAACATAGAATCAGACAAGCATTGAAGCATATATGGTTTTTCCTTGAAAAAATTGCATGCATTGTTTACTGCATTTTGCTGCTTACAATTCAGATTGGAAACTTGTGTAAAGAAAAATACAGTGAAACACCTATATATATAATTACTCTATGTTACTTATGCAGTGGCTCAACGTGATTCATCTTCTCCCTCTATGGAGTTCCAAGGCATTGAAGAACAGGAACAAGTCATCATTTCTCGTATTCTTGGACAATTATGTCCATCTGACCCTAAGAACCCTCGAAATGATCGCAGACATGGACAACATCGAAACACTCCCATCTGCAGCAATTCTACCATGCCAATGCCAAACTTATATCCGATGCAATTCCATAACTGGGCTTATTCTTCTAATTATTCGTCTGAACTAGCCATGTATCAGTTGTGGCAGCAAGAGCAGTTACTACAGCAACAAAACCGATTGTTGGCGCTTCCTGTTTTACCAGCTGTTGCATCCATTCCTCAAATATATCCATTTATGCAATCCATGCTTCACCCAGATCACTGTCTGTACTTTCCATCAAGAGAGGAAGCGTCAACCTCTGTGGGACCAAAAATTACAATTTCTACCTCAGGCTCATCATTCTGCTTCTCAAACCATTTGGTTCCTAATCCAATCAGGGGCAAGTCCATGGTGACTATTCAAGAGATACAGGAAGAAAAATCAGAAGAATCACCTGAGTACTCTCCATCTGTAGTGCCAGTTCCCTTTGGTCTTGGAAACAATACAACTGAACTAAGAATCCAGGAACAAGTGCGGGATGGCAAACAAAAGCTTGTCGAGTTGGGAAGCAGAATTGATAACCTTAAGCTGGAAGGGAACCAAACTGCGCAATCTGAATGGGGGAACCCAGGGACCATGGATTCTAGTTTCCGGCCAATGGATTTCCGGTTACAAAATCCTCCAAGATTGAGTCCCCCTAGATGCCTTAGACCACCATCTGCTGCAGATCCTGTACTGATAAGAACTGTAAGACCAACTTCCTCACTAGGGTCTAGACCATCTAGACCACATAACCTGCCAACCAGGTTTCCTGCTCCACCAAGAATGAGAGCTGGAAATCCTTCATATTTAGCCACCCCCACACTTGAAAGAACGGAATTTGGCAGACCTAGACCTAGCTTCATGGCACCAGCTGTTCGAATTAGAACAGTTGTACCAGTTTGTTCAGCTCCACCAGCAAGAAGCATGCCAAGTACAAGCCAGACAGTGATACCCAACCTGCAGAAGAATGATACCAGTGAACAGGACATGTCAAGAGCAAGTTAAGACCCTCATTTTCTTCATATATGAACCAAGTATAGGTAATACACAAAGTCCTTTGAATTTCAATAGTTTCTGGTGTGAGCAATAGAGCTGTATAAGAGAAAGCAATTGGAGCTTATACATGGGAAATAATTCAATAAATGGGTAGCTTTTTTGGGAGTTACATGTATAAATTTGACATTGATTTGATTAGCTTAATCAGGGTGAGACATTCATCCTGATCTCTTATACATTATGATACCAATGAGGTCTGATCAGAGGAACGGTTAGACAAATTGCTTTGCACAATCTGTCCAGAAGTCGATGTTGTTAACCTTCTTACTTCATAGTTCATACAATGTCACGAGGGGCCAACTCTATCATACAAACTTTCATCAACTGCAGTTTAGAGATTTCAGGTCATAAAGATTCATCCAAATGGTTCTAGATACTTTTTGAACCAAAAAATTCTAATTTGGTTTTTTACAAAACTCTGGAACTAAAAATTTTGAACGATAACAAAGAACAAAAGATGTGGATGGGTTAGAGTTTTCAGAATTTTTAAGATACCAAAGATACAAAAGATGTGTGGCATAACCCTAAACTTTTGCTGGAAAATCATTTTAGTTTAGTTTTAACGTGACTAGTGATTACTGGCAAAGATGCTTTAAAGTTCAAACTTGACAAAAATGTGGATACATGAACCCTAATCAAGGATGACCAGTACTGTCTGTTGTAGGACTTGTAGCCAAAAAAAAATAAAATAAAGTAATGTTCAGTAAACGGTAAAGCCGTGAAAACCCCACCAAAACCCTAATATTATCATGTGTTACGCTGCTCACAGCTGCACCTGTGTACTCGTCTTCTTTTCTCGCCACGTACCAAGCCACAGTAATTTTCTTGCAATAATGTGACAAAAACACCCAGACTCGATAGCCACAATCCCCAAAGTACCCAGACTAGTGACAGGTGTCGCTCAGTAAAATCGACCACACTGTATCAGTAGTCGTGCAGAAATCCCCTATATAAATAAGTAAAGCATCTCTTTTCTCCCACTCGGCCTTTAAACCCTAGACCCTCCTCTATTTCACAACTCCTCTCTCCTTCCCTCAACGCAGCCAAAACCTCCATCGCAGCCAAATTCAGAGGTAAGCTTCACCTGGGTTATCATGGGTTTGCCTCTCTTTCTTGTTCAGTGATTAAAGTTTGGACCTTTAGTGTTGCAAGTGTGGTATTTTTGGTTGGGGCTGTTCTGTGTTTTTGAGGTGTTTCTGGGTCTGAAGGTTTAAGCTTTCAGTGATTGGATTCAGGGGCTTATTTGGGTTTTTTTGATGTGTAGGGTTTTGTGTTGGGGAAAACTGCGAAAATGCTTCTGTTGTTTGAAAACCCTGGAGGGTTTATGCTCTTCAAAGTGTTGAAGGATGACGGCAAGTTCACCAAAGCTGAGGTAATCACACTCTCTCTATGTATTGTGTTTGATTTTTATGTGTTAATGGGATTCGTGTGTGAGCTGGTTCTGAAGTTGAAAGAGAGAAAAAGAGAAGGTAGTAGCAATTTGGTAGCATGCTTGGTCTGTTTTGGTGTTTTCGAAAATCGAGTAGGGAGTTTTGTATAGATTATGGCATTACAAATAGATGAAATAACCAATTTTTATCAGCTTTTGAGTTTTCGGTCTAATTTGATTTTGTCCTAACTTGTATTGCAGGCTCATGACATAGCGAAGGAATTTGAAACTGGAGAGTCAGCAAGAAAGGTCATTTCTCGTTATGCATCTACTTATTATTATTAGTGTGTATGAGTATGTGTTTTATATATTATTGTCTGATATATTTGCTTTGTATTTGCTTGATATAAATATTTTAATGTGTATATGTTATGGATATGTAGGTTGTCAAATTGAAAGCTTTCTCCAAGTTTGAGAATATGTCAGAGGCTCTCGAAGCAGCAACGATGTTGATCGACAGTAAAACCACCAAGGATCTGCGCAAGTTCTTGAAAAAGCACTGTGAGGGTGAAATTCTGGGTGTTGCAGATTCAAAGCTAGGAAATATCATCAAGGAGAAACTGGTAAATAAGCTAGATTTATAAATGATGAAACAATGATTAAAGAGTGGTATGTGCAATCTAATGTTTCATTGTTGTTTCACATTAAGTTGATGCATTTTATATTTTGCAGAAAATTGATTGTGTTCATGACAATGCTGTGATGGAGTTGATGAGAGGTATTAGAAGTCAGTTGAATGAAGTTGTAACGGGTTTACAACTTCAAGACATGGCACCAATGAGCTTGGGTTTATCTCATAGTTTATCTCGATACAAGCTCAAGTTCAGTGCCGATAAGGTGTGTATTCTATAGTCTTACTATCTACCTCTTGAATGATATACTTTTAGAAGATCATTCTTCTCTTGATAAAAGGAAGGATTGTGAGGAATACAGTAAATTCATTGATGTGTAGAGTTGTGCAACTGTATGCCTCAAGATTGATAATACATTAATACATTTACGGCTCAGTATATTAATGGTTGTAGGTGGTTTTCTTCTCATCCAGTTTGATTATTTATGTTTTTTGAGCGTTTTGCATATTGCTTGGCTGATTTTGGATGATTTTGCTATTGAAATTTAAATTACTGTTTTTTATTTTATGTTCTTTATTTGCCATTCTTTTATCTTTCTAGCTAAAATAAAAGGAAGACAAAGAGTACCTACGGTCTTGTGAACTGGATGCATACACACGAAAATTAATAATCGGATGATATTTGTTTCTGGATTGGCTTATTTAGTTATTAAAGGACTGGTACTGATGTCTTTGAAACAGTGAAATTTACTGAAGAAATTTTCATTACGCTATTGTTGCTTGGTATTATTATGTGATATAGTTTTCTGAGTGTATGTTCCTAATATATATTGCGGTGTTTCAGGTTGATACAATGGTTATTCAAGCCATTGGTTTGCTCGATGATCTTGATAAAGAGTTAAATACATATGCTATGAGAGTTCAAGAATGGTATGGTTGGCATTTTCCAGAACTTGCTAAGATCATACAGGACAATATTGCTTACGCCAAGGCAGTAAAGCTGATGGGCTTTCGTGTTAATGCTGCAAAGCTTGATTTCTCAGAGGTAATAATTGGTTATTGATCATTATGCTGTCTCCTTTGGGTGTCCAGTGCATTGATTTTTGAGATTAAATTCTTTTATTGCTCTGGGGTGAACAAATGGGGACTCATTTGTGTGTTACAATTATATTTTGTGAAACCAAAACTTCTTATTGTATGTTTATTTGTCATTGTAGTTGCCATGCCAATTATGAGGCGAAAGTTTTGAATCATTTTTTTGGACAATATATTTCAGATATTATCGGAAGAGGTTGAGACTGAATTGAAGGAAGCAGCTGTTATATCTATGGGAACCGAAATTAGTGACCTTGATTTGATTAACATCAAGGAACTCTGCGAACAAGTCCTTTCTCTAGCTGAGTATAGAGCCCAGCTATTTGATTATCTAAAAACAAGGATGAACACTATTGCACCAAATTTGACTGCTTTGGTTGGGGAGCTTGTTGGTGCTCGCCTCATTGCCCATGGTGGTAGCTTGGTGAACCTTGCAAAGCAGCCTGGGAGCACAATTCAGATTCTTGGAGCTGAAAAGGCTCTCTTTAGGGCTCTCAAGACTAAGCATGCAACTCCAAAATATGGGCTTATCTACCATGCATCCTTGGTTGGTCAGGCAGCTCCAAAGCTCAAGGGTAAAATTTCTAGGACGCTTGCTAGCAAAGCCGTACTTTCAATAAGAATTGATGCTCTTAGAGAGGGAGATAGCCTAGATAACTCTGTGGGAGTAGAAAGTCGAGGCAAAGTGGAAGCACGGATAAGGAGTCTTGAAGGGAAAGCATTGAGTCAGTCTGCTGGATCGGCTAAAGGAAAGCCATTGATAGAAGCCTATGACAAGGATCGCAAGAAGGGTGCTGGAGGATTGATAACTGCTGCCAAGGTATGACATTTGCTTTGTAGTTCTACTTCAGTCAGTTAATTATGTTGATTATCAATTTATCACAACTTTTTTGTGTCTTTGTAGGCATATAATCCTGCAGCAGATTCAGTCCTAGGGCAAGCCACTCCTGCTGGAAAGACTGATGAAACAACGAACGAGAAGAAGAAAAGGAAGAAGGTTGATGACGAGGACATGCCCGACACAAATGACAATGTGGATCCAGAAGATGAAGAGCCAGTGAAGAAGGAAAAGAAGGAAAAGAAGAAAAAGAAGAAACAATCAGCTGAGGATGTTGAGGTACAGAATGGTGAGGTTGAGAAGAAGAAAAGGAAAAGAAAACATGCTGAAGAAGAGGAAGAATCTGAAGCTCCAAGCAAGAAGAAAGAGAAGAAGAAAAAGAAGAAGAATGATGATTGAGGAACTTGGGCAACTTGGACAATTTTGGTCAACTTAGGTACTCCGTCGGCTTTCTATATATAGAATGTGGTTTCTGTTCTATCCCTTTGCTAGTGTGGACATTTTAAGCTACTTCTCTGCAGTTATGTAACCTCTAATTTATTTTCTTATGGACAACTGTTGCATGAAGTTGGTCAAAGGAGTCCTATTGAAGTGGTATCTATTGAGTTTATTCCCTGCATTTGAATTTTAATTTGCCTGCTGCTGTAAATCATGACTTTTCTTGCTGTATTGACGTACCTCTCCGCCCTATCCTGGATTCCGTTTCACTGATTTCAGTACTTGGGTGCTTTGCAAATTGCAGGAGCAAAACTACACCGTCTTTTGGTGATGGTTAAACTTGTCCGCTGCGAATAGAAAAGAAAGTAACAAAATCTTAATGAAAAATCTTTTTTAGTGCCACTTATGTGAGTTATGTCACACGAAACATTTATCACAATTTACCAATGCTTTGTGTTGTAGTTTTCTTGCATACCTGTATGCTTCATTGAACTTTGAATATATATGCATTGCGGAAAGTTACTATTAACAAGATCTTTAGTAGTCGTACATAAAATATGTACTTCAAACTTCTTAAGTTAATACTTCAATTATACCATACGTTGAAAATGAATACTTCAATGAAAATATTGAGGTAAATCATAAGTAACGAATGAGATGAATAAACAAGAAGTAAAAATGAGAGTCAAAGATTTGTTTTTTTAAAAGTTTATTTTCATAATAGATGCACACATGAGCGACTCCAATGATTTCGTCAAATGTTAATTAGAGCTTTCAACGATGACTCTTAGCTTTAAAATGATATTAGATTACTGTAAATGACATATTTAACCGCTGATAAATCTTCATGTTCTCTTTGCTTCTTTATTTTTGTCTCTCTTTCTTCTTTCCACACTAAAACCTGCTTCTTTATTTTTGTCTGTCCTCCTTCTTTCCACACTAAAACCATTCCTGACAAACCTTCATGAAGGCTAGAAATTCTATAATCTGTATGACCTCAAAGTAGGGAAAAAATAAACTTAACAGAAAGAAAAGGAAAATAAACATATTAACATATTAGACTAAGAAAATAGTAATAATATAAATTCATATTCATTCCTCCATATGGAGAGAGTTGTCGGGTTTGACTCGTAAAAGTTGGGGAGATCTGCTACTCCTTTTATTCGTCCCTCTTTTGTCTGAAAGAGCCACAAACCACTCCAAAACAAAAACACACTCTCAAATCTTACCAATCCAACCAACACAGATTCATCCTCATTCTCAGTAAGTTTCAACTCTACCCTCGCTCTCTCTGTCTCACTTTCTCTCTCTAGTTTTATACATACATCACTTTCTCTCTCTACCAGTCTGTCACTTTCTTTTGGAAATTCATTCATTCACTCAACTCCCCCAATACCCAGATCAGGTTTTTGACCTGTGAGTGAATCTTGAACAGAACCCAGTTCTTTATTTAAGTAAAGTTTCAATCTTTGAGCTAGTTTTTGTTAGTTTGGTGATTTTGTTTGTTGGGTTTTGCTAATCACATGCATTTATGTACATGGTTTTGGTGAACAGGTTGATCCATGGGAGTTGTTGGGCTCAGTTTGTGATGGTGTTTTAGTTGAAAGACCGGTTCTTTTGGGTTTGTGAGTTGTAGATTTGAAAAGGGTGTTTAGCCAAATTGGTTAGTTTTGTTAGTGATTAGAGTCTTTGTGTGTAAAATGTTGAGAGATGAGGCTTAGATTCAAGAATGGGGTGTATAATTAGCAGAGAAACGTCCTCGGGAGTCGAGACTGAGACTAAGGGTGTGAGGAAGGATTTGAGTGTGGAGTCAAGTAGGAAGGTAGATGATGTTGTGGTGGCCAAGGTAGATAGTGATATTCAAGTTGGTGGTGAGGTTTCTGTTGGTGGGGGTGAAGCTCAGAAGGAGGAAAATGGCCATGGAAGTCAGCGGCCTCCTAAGGGGGAGAGGAGGCGGTCCAAGCCAAACCCAAGGCTGAGTAATGTGCCAAATAAAGCGCGTGGCGAGCAGGTAGCTGCTGGGTGGCCCCCTTGGCTCACGGCAGTGTGTGGGGAGGCGCTCAATGGGTGGATTCCACGGAAAGCAGACACCTTTGAGAAAATTGATAAGGTGTGTTTCACCATTCCACTTTCTATTTCTGGAAGAAGAGTGATATTGTGATTCTGAAATGGCTGAATTTGAAGTTTAATAACAATGGTTTATGGAATTAGTGATGTTTTTAGGTTAATCTGTTGTCCATTGAATGGAAAATTTATGGTTCAGGTCATTTGAGATGTGCATTGTTTAAAAACTTATTTGGAATGTCTGTCATAAATGGTGTGGCCATATCAATTGTTGCAAAGTATCGATTACTTTTTTGTTCATATGCATGTAAACTTGATGGATCTGTGTATAGCTTGCTCTTGCTTCCTGTACTTTTGGTTGCGTGCACCTGATTCTATCAATCCTTTTTCTAATCTTTTTGAATTCTTTGATGTCAGATTGGATCAGGAACATACAGTAATGTGTACAAAGCTAAAGATATGTTGACAGGGAAAATTGTTGCTCTAAAGAAAGTTAGATTTGACAATTTGGAACCCGAGAGTGTCAAGTTTATGGCTAGAGAAATCCTAATTTTGCGGAGATTAGATCATATTAATGTTGTAAAGTTGGAGGGTCTGGTCACTTCAAGGATGTCATGTAGTTTGTACCTGGTGTTTGAATATATGGAACATGACCTAGCTGGACTTGCTGCAAGCCCAGAAATTAAGTTTACCGAACCACAGGTTAGCCAGTATCTCCTAAACTTTGGTTCTAATTTAACACATTTGAATACATATGTGGTTTCTTCCCTGTGATATTCTCTCAAATTGATACACTTCACATTTCAGGTCAAATGTTATATGCATCAACTATTATCTGGACTTGAGCACTGTCACAACCGTGGTGTGCTTCATCGCGACATCAAGGGATCCAATCTTCTGATTGACAATGAAGGAGTACTTAAGATTGCTGACTTTGGCTTGGCTTCTTTCTTCGATCCAAAGAACAAGCATCCCATGACAAGTCGAGTGGTTACTCTATGGTATCGACCTCCTGAGCTTCTTCTTGGGGCTACTGATTATAGTGTGGGTGTGGATCTTTGGAGCGCTGGTTGCATTTTAGCAGAGTTACTAGCTGGGAAGCCTATCATGCCTGGTCGTACTGAGGTAAATTTGTTAAATTTTGGTTTCCATGCTTAGTCCACTGCACCCTGGTTTTTATAACTAGTCCTTTGCTTTTCCAGCCATTATAATTGGGCACATGATTTAACATATGCCACTCCTTGTCATAACTCAACGCCCTTTTTCTCTATTGAATTGAGACTGATCTTTCTAATTGATTTCATACCCTTGTGTTCAGTTGGTGAAAATAGATGTTGTAAAATGGTTCTTCTTTTTTCTCCTATCTCCCGGTCTTCTTGTTAGCAGTTTAAGTTTAAGATGCTAATATCACACATATTATTGAACATAAATAATATTGCTGCAAGTCTGATACCATAATGCTGCATTTTTGTGATAAATGTTTGACCCTAACAAACATATTTGTGAGCGTGTCTAATATGTTTGTTCCTTATACAGGTAGAACAACTCCACAAGATATACAAACTATGCGGCTCGCCTACAGATGAGTACTGGAAAAAAGCAAAGTTGCCGAATGCAACTTTATTTAAGCCCCGAGAGCCTTACAAAAGAAGCATAAGAGAAACTTTTAAAGATTTCCCCCCATCAGCACTGCCTCTAATCGAAAGTTTACTTGCGATTGATCCTGCAGAGCGTCAGACAGCCTCAGCTGCATTGAGTAGTGAGGCAAGTTCTAATACTGTGACCATTTTTTGTTCTAATCAATACAATTTTTCTCAATGTTCTCTTGATGATAAGGCTTCTCTCTCTCTCTCTCTCTACACACACACACACACACTTTCTTTTAAAAACTCGATCAACTAGAACGCATCTTGATTTTATGACAAACTGGATTGCATATGAGACTCGATGGAATGTGTGACAACTCAATTGGCATTTAGCTTGTAAAAGGAGTTTTTGTATTACTATCTCTGCATACATTTTCCTTGAATTTTGGTTGGCCCTTGTGGTTTGAACGAAACTGAATGGTCCACTCCTTTTGACTGCTTTGTACAGAAGTTTTTACCTGGTAGTGTGGTCCCAAGTCATAACTCAATCTTTTTATGATAATTGATGCTGTTCTATCTATACTGTGTTGATTACAATCATGAATATTGGGTTATTGCTAATATGCTTCCTTCGGATAAATATACTTATACTCTCCGTTTTGCCTTTTCTTTCCTCATTTGCAGTTTTTCATGACAAAGCCTTATGCTTGTGAACCTTCTAGCCTACCAAAGTATCCCCCAACCAAAGAAATTGATGCTAAACGTCGAGATGATGAAGCTCGCAGGTATGGATTTAGTAGAATGTTCATGCATCATTAAGATTGAGTATAATAAACTGTGTGATTCAATTCTATTACAAGTGTTTCTACTATTTTAGCTGTTTCATTCATGTTGCTCCAGACTAGATGGCAGATGCCGTGGTGACATCTTAAAATTTCCTGGATATTTCTCCCTCTGTAACATTAGCGAGCATCTGAACGTGAATCATGCCATCACATTGCAATACTAGTTAAAAAGTAGGAACAACTTGGCATTTCTTGCTGCTAATTGGGCAAAAGAAGAAAAATGAAAATCTCGGTATATCATGCATATTCATATCCTGAAGGCACATTCATTCCTGAAGTCATATTTATGCAGATTTTTTAAAGCTATATCTTTCAACTTTCACCTTATGTAATTTTAGTTATATTCACATGCTGATCTTGAATGATGTGTGATGAGTAAATTTTTATCCGCTGCAGGATAAGGGCTGCTGGTAGAGCCCAGGCTGATGGTGCAAAGAAAACACGTACACGTGAACGTGGTCCTAGGACTATGGCAGCTCCAGAAGCCAATGCGGAGCTTCAATCTAATATCGATGTATGTCTAATTCAGTAATACGTTGCTTCTATGAATAGTCGTCTTTGAACTTGATAGTTTGTTACACATGCATGCTTGTAATCAAAATAAATGGTCTGCACTATATAAATAATACTGTAAGATTCCTGTGATGCTTTACATATAGCTTAACCATTGTGGTTGGCCACTGCATAATGCTGACATTGTAGCCCCAGTTTATCCTATTTTCCACACAACATGAGTTTTATTTAGTGTATTCCAAATCATGACGTGCTTACAGATAACTTGTCCATAAGACCAAACTTCAGTATAGTTATTTAATTCAGGTTTTGACTTGTATGCTAATCTGTTGTTTTGATCTGAAACAGAGAAGGAGATTAATTACACATAATGCGAAGAGTAAAAGCGAAAAGTTTCCTCCACCGCACCAGGATGGGGCAGTTGGTTACCCATTGGGCGCTTCACATCATATTGATCCTGCTCTTGTTCCTCCTGATGTCCCATTCAGTACAACCTCATTTGGTTATCCTAAGGAACCAATACAAACATGGTCAGGTCCCTTAGTTGATTCCACTGGTCCAAGAAGGAAGAAACATATTGATGCCCGAGAATCTTCAAAATCCTTTATAGGAACTCATAAAGATAAACATCATGATGCGCGAGTTAGAGGAAAGAAAAGTGCGGCTTAATATCAAGTTTACATCATATGGAGAACATAATTGATAACTGTTGGGTGCTTCTTCAAACTCTATACAATGGAAGACATGTTGCTGCTAGACAAAAGTGAACTTTTCGGCCCCAGCTTCTTCTTACACAATACCATTATTTCATTAGAGGTGTAGGGGGAAAATCTTCATTTTTTTCTTTGTGTTATAATCTTATTTACCACTTTCCCCATCTGCTACAAGGTAGTGATTTTTTTTGTTTTTTTGTTTTTGTTCGTGTTCAATTTGTTGGATAGTGAATTGGTGGGATAATATGTACATGTACATCCTGATTCTTTATGTCAAGTTTGTGGTATTGAAAACTTACTGCTTAGAAAGAGTAAAGTGAGTTAATAAATCATCAAGGGCCTCATCCGTCTCATCTATGTTTATGTTTCTTCAAATGCAAGAGATGCAGTCCCAACTTCTTATGTTCATGCTATATGCATAAACAGTATGAAATTTAGGGCAAGATGAAGGTAGAAAAAAAAGGTAAATAATTCTTTGCCAAAAGTTTCCAAACTGAGGATTCTTCATGTATAACACCAGTAGGATTCTAGATGACATTTCCCAGCAAGCTTAATGGAAGAACCAAATAGAGAGCAGCAGTTGGGATTCTTGGGATGGATATGCTGTTAATCTTAGGCGACCTGATTGAGCAGCGACTTTAACTTTGAATCAGATTTAGTTTTTGATAGGACATATTTGAACTTGTTGGTTATACTGAAAGTGCATTGCAGGAGTTGTTACAAGCACAATCTAGATAGCAGAGTTGTAAAAGCGCCATGCATAAATGCATCTTCTTTCTCATGTCAATGCTAGGAATACTCCTCCAAATAAAGAGCGGAGGAGGAACTGCATCTCTGTTTGTGAGAAACTACTACAGTCTACTCACCTTTATTGTTGCCTTACTTGTTTACGTGGGGACTTTCTATGCTGTCAAACTACTCCAAGCTGACTCTGATTCTTCGGAGTTGGCATCTGAATTCATGAATATCATTAGCATCTTAACCGGAATTCTCGCCTCGATTTTACTATTGCTCATCCTTGCTCCAGCTCTCGGGTATATTGCTCTGGCATTGTGGAGCATTTGCTTCAAGTCGCTCCAATACTTGGTATCATTGTATGAAAGTGGAATTGCAGGACTTGCTCTCTATTTCGACAAAAGAAGACATGAGTTCTTTGTGACCCTCTAAATTTGACATGAACGGATCTTATGCGCTCCAATTACGAGCACAAACAATCTTACAACCAAAAATGTAGTTTTATGAAGTAATATTACATTGGAGGGAGATAATGATGACAACATGGGAAAAAATTAGAAAGTTGTTAATAAGCGTAACTACATGGAAATAATACCCATCTAAATTACTTCATATGCGAGCGACGGAGCTTGCTTCTAAGATAATATTAGTTATTCATTTTCGGTTCTTATTTGCCGCGTTTTTCAATTTTCGCTCGTTCAGTGACGGTTATTTATTTTTCATGTATTCATCTACGATGTTTCTAATTCTTATTTGAAAGTGTTCCTTCCTCTTCTTCACTAATTGACCTCTTCTCACATTCAAAACACTTCATTTCTCTCTCACTTATTTCATGCGTGATTGTGTGGATTCAACCCTATAATAAAAGAACAACAATACAAAATCATCAGTATTAATTGTTTTTTTTTTCAAAATTAAATTAAAAAAATAACAAAGAGTAAAGGTGGCATGTTAAAACCTCAAAAACGTTCATTCTTGTTAAACCGCCACTAAGCACCAACAGCAGCTCTTCTCTCTCCTTTCTCTCTTCCCTTTATATGTTCAGCTCTGAAAAACCCTCAACACAATCTCTCTGAAACCCAAAGATTGAAGCTTTAGGTTTTTCGAAACCCAAAGGTTGAAGCTTTCTCAAACAATGGAGGCGAGCAGCAACAATAGCAGCAATCTAGCTAGCAGCGTCGCCCAAGCCATTGCCGTCTCTCTCGACTGGACCTCCTCTCCCGACGCTCGCAAAGCCGCCGTCGCTTTCCTCGAATCCGTAATCTCTCTCTCTCTCTCTCTCTCTCTCTATATATATATATATATATATATATATCCAAAGACCATGTATTTCTGCTGTTCAGTGAGTGCTTGATCATGGCTGTTTTTGATGTTGGGCTTTGAATTGTGTCTGTTGGGGTTTGGGAATTGGTTCTTTGTGATTATAAGGGTTTAATTTTGAGAATTGGAGTATGATTTCGTATTTTTATTAAATGTGTGTGTATTTTTCGAGGTGATCATCTATTTGGTTGAAGTTTAAGAGCAGTGATAGTCTTTAATAGGTGGATATTTGAGAAACTTTGATCAGTGTAATCGGACCTGGCTTAAATTTCAGCACTACATTTCTTGTGTTGGCAGGCAATGTAGCACTTGGTTTCCGCAGCTGATTCTAACTAATATTATTTCCCAATGCTGATTCATTTCTTGTGTTCAAATGCAGATTAAAACCGGAGATGTGCGTGTTTTGGCAAACACAGCGTTCCTTCTAGTGAAGAAGGATTGGTCTTCTGAAATTCGGTTGCATGCATTTAAAATGTTGCAGGTTTGTGCTCATGTTACTTTGCTCTTTTTACTTTATTTTTTTATTTGTTTAGTAAGTATCTTAATGTTAGGTTCAATGATTAGGAATTTAGAGTCAATTACCCTTGTGTGTGTTTTCTTATTTCTTTTTTCCCAACACATCGTCTTACTATTTCATTGGTCCAGTTGGACTGCTTGTGATGAAATTTGGTTATGATCAAGTCGCCTTCTGTTGTTTGCTGTCTTTGGAACTAAGTTTCTTTGACAGCCACCTGCTTCTGGCCATTAAATATTTAAAATAATCTAAACTTTTTCCTTGTTTCAATTTCTGCTCCCACCTGTTTGGGATGCTAGCAGAGAAAATAGTGGAAATAATCCTGTATATGACTAGTGTTCAAAAAAGAAAAAAGCAGGGGTTACCAAAAAGGTTGAAGCTTTTTAAATGAAAGATATAGAAATCAATTCCCTGCAGAAATCACTAGTTCCTGTTGAAAGGTGGTGATACTAGGATTACGTTAATGTTTAAATACAGAGATTTCAAAATGCTATTTCAGTTTCCTTTGGCCCCGGTTTCATGGTAGACTCTGCAATCACACTTTTATTCATATATCTTAGACTTCTGTGGTAAATAAGTGGTCTGACCAGAATCTACATTGTTTGTACAGCATTTGGTCCGGTTGCGATGGGAGGAATTAAACCCAACAGAACATAGAAACTTTGCTAATGTCACTGTTGATCTAATGTCTGAGATTGCAAATCCTAGTGAAGAGTGGGCTTTGAAAAGTCAGACAGCAGCACTTGTTGCTGAGGCATGCACAGTATTTGTCTCAAATTTTCTTAGAATGTCAATGCTTATATTTCTTTTATAACACTTATTTTTGTTTCTCTCACAGATAGTCAGAAGTGAAGGAGTAAATCTTTGGCAGGAACTGCTTCCAGCTCTGGTTTCCTTATCTGCAAAAGGTCCTATACAAGTAAGTTTGGTTCCAATAGTTTCAAGTTTGTTTTTGTATGATATGCATTAGTTATCACCTTTTTTCTGAATTATCTTTATATTAGGCTGAGTTGGTCTCCATGATGCTGAGGTGGCTTCCTGAAGACATTACTGTTCATAATGAAGATTTGGAAGGTATTCCTCAGTGTGCTATCTGCACTTTCTTTTTCCTTTAACTAGGGCATAAAGTGTGTGTGTGCATGAGTGTGTTGCTTTATCTCTGGGTTTATATTGCTGTGTCTTACCCTGATTCTGAATGGTACATGCAGCTGATCGGAGAAGGCTATTATTGCGTGGGCTGACCCTATCGTTACCTGAAATCTTGCCTCTATTATACACTGTAAGCATGACCGCTTAACTTTTACTGGAAGGTGCATATGATGGGAATACCATGATGATTCAATCATGTCATGCAGTTACTAGAGAGGCATTTTGGAGCTGCCTTGAGTGAAGCAGGGAAACAACAAGTGGGCCTTGCAAAACAACATGCATCTGCAGTAACAGCTACTTTGAATGCCGTTAATGCATATTCTGAATGGGCTCCATTGCCTGATCTTGCTAAATATGGTATAATTCATGGGTATGGTATCCTTCTTTGAAATTTTGCTAAATCTGATTTGAAAGCACTGCATGCCTCTGTTTCTAATTCTCTCTCACTCTCTCTCTCTCTCTGTATAGGTGTGGCTTCTTACTTTCTTCACCTGACTTCCGTCTTCATGCTTGTGAGTTTTTCAAACTTGTTTCCGCAAGGTATGAATGTGTTCTTTCAATAGCTTGTTCAAATGTTATATGCTGTTATATAATTATGCTTTTGCCTCTTGTTAGTACATTTCAATGACAGTTGTGTTACTCTGAATGATGACTTGCAGAAAGAGACATGCTGATACATCCACTCCTGAATTTGATTCTGCAATGAGTACAGTTTTTCATATTTTAATGAACGCCTCCAAAGAGCTTTTACACAGTTCTGGTGTCAATGCTGGGGCCATTGATGAAAGCAATATTGAGTTTGCGGAATGTTTATGTGAAAGTATGGTGTTTTTGGGTTCAACAAACTTGCAATGTATCATGGGTGATAGCACCGCATTACCTCTTTATTTACAACAGGTAAGTAGAACTATTAGATAGTTATCAGGATGTGAATCTATGTGCATTTAACCTGTCTTCATAATGCATATTGCCATATTCACCAACTATTTCCAAAATCTAGGTTTAATAAATTTATACGAGAATTGTAATTTGTAAATATACATCTGAAACGTAACTTTTTCATTCAAGCAATTATTACTTGTTAATTGATTATTGAAGTGCTACTCAACTTGTTTTTCCTTCAGATGCTCGGGTTTTTTCAACATCAGAAGCTAGTTCTTCATTTCCAATCTCTCCATTTTTGGCTGGTACAGATATAATTTCCAGTTGTTTTTATGGTGTCAATAATAAGATATATGCCACACATTGCCTGCTTTAATCATCTTTCATTTTCAGGCACTCCTGAGAGACTTAATGTCTAAGCCAAAGGCAGCTGCAAACTCATCAGCTGATGCTTCTGACGAGGCTGATAAGGAAAAGCAGAAGATATTGAGTTTTGTGAACGATGACATATGTAGTGCACTTCTGGATGTATCTTTCCAACGGTTGCTCAAGAGAGAAAAGATTCTTCATGGAACTTCATTTTCTTTGGGGCCGTTGGAGTTATGGAGTGATGATGTTGACAGCAAAGGAAATTTCGGCCAGTATCGCTCAAAGCTGGTAAGTATCTCATAGATATGAACTCAGATATGTTTGCTTTTTCTATCTTAGCTCAGGTCTCTTCTAACTTGGAAAGCATCCAAGTTCATTCAACGTGTGATTTCTAATAGGCTTCGTTGATGGATGGGTCCATCCTTCACATTGTTTTGTTTAACTGCAGTTAGAACTTATCAAGTTTGTAACCTCATACAAGCCTGTTATAGCCGGTGCTAAGGTTTCTGAAAGAATTGATACAATCATTAAAAGTCTCTTGCTTTCTCCAATGCCTTCTCAGGTTTCAGGACAAGCACTTTCTCAGTTCCATTTTCCATTTTCAGACCTGTCAGCTTGTCGTTATCTCTTGATTGATTGTTCTGAAATAATTACAGGACTTGGCTGTGATGGAAAGCATGCAGTCTGCTCTAGAAAATGTCGTAAGCACTATTTTTGATGGATCAAATGTAATTGGTGGGGGTCATCCTGAAGTTCAAGTAGGACTATGCAGAATATTTGAAGGTTTGGAAGCCTCTTTTTATCTTGTTGGAGCTTTAGATTTGATATATTGGGATTCCATTAACAAGCCGTAAGGTCTTACAGGTTTGCTTCATCAGCTTCTCTCTTTGAATTGGACTGAGCCAGCCCTTGCGGAAGTACTTGGTCACTACTTGGGTGTGATGGGTCCATTTTTGAACTATTTCCCAGATGCAGCAGGCAGAGTCATCAATAAACTATTTGAGCTCCTAAACTCACTCCCTTTTGCTGTTAAGGTAAACTTCAGTTGTCTTATTAGTTATTACTGTATTACACTTCACTATTCACTGTGTCTTAATGAATCTAACAGCAAGTTATGTTTGGCAGGATCCTTCTACAAGTAGTGCACGATATGCAAGGTTGCAAATTTGTACATCGTTTATTCATATAGCCAAGACTGCTGACAAAATTATTCTTCCTCACATGAAGGTGACTTCCGTTTGCCTATGCTAGTGTGGACTTCCTGTGTACGAGTATTGTCATACATTAATGCTTTGTAGTATATGCAAAATTTTAGTTACAACACATGAGGTGACTTTTGTTTATTGGATGTGTATAGATCTGTACTTCCTGTGTACAAAAATGGTTATAATTACGACCTTATCTTATGACAGTAGTATAAAAAGACAAAAGTGTGAAGTTTAGAAAATGTGGAGAAGTGGCTTAGAATCTCTTACAGACTATATTTCAAATTGAGTATCTCTGCCATATAAACCTAACAATTGCTAGAATTGACATATTATACACATCCTCTGCATGATTATGTTATTTTGATGAGAATAACTAGGTATGCAAGTTGACAAATTGCTGTTGTCCAAGAATTGAGACTTCTATATGCTACCTTTCTCAAAGTCGCAGACATTATGCATTTTGACAAATTACTCTTGTCTAAAGAATGATACTTGTGATTGCTTCCCTTATGAAGGTGTAAACATCCAAGGGTGTGAGGAAAAAGGAAAGTTTAGCCTGTAAATACATAGCCCCAACTGAAGCCCATTGAATAGAGCCCACAAACTTTGTTCTTGGATAATCATTCTTTCATTTATCTTGTTGGATGGTGTTTTATGCAGGGTATAGCTGACACCATGGCATATTTGCAAAAGGAAGGTCGTTTACTTCGTGGTGAACACAATCTTCTAGGCGAAGCATTTCTTGTCATGGCTTCTGCAGCTGGGTAATGATTCTCTTATATGGTTTATATGGGTCTGTGTCCTGTTTTTATGTTGACAACTGAGTTGAATATTTTGGTGCAGATTTCAGCAGCAGCAAGAAGTTTTGGCCTGGTTATTAGAACCCTTGAGCCAGCAATGGACACAAATAGAGTGGCAAAATAACTATTTATCTGAACCACTAGGACTTGTTCGTCTGTGTGTGGAGACCCCAACTATGTGGTCAGTTTTCCACTGTATTACATTCTTTGAGAAGGCACTTAAGAGAAGTGGAACGCGGAAAACACATTTGAGTTCACAAAACAACACAGCCGCAAGTTCTACTCCCTTGCACCCTATGGCTTCTCATCTATCATGGATGCTGCCACCTCTTCCCAAAGTATGCGTTGCTTCTGAAATTTAGTTATTCAGAATTCTTCATCTCTAGTTCTTCTGAATATGATACCATTATGCCAATTTGCTTACGTTAACATATTCATACATACATGATACATACATACATATATATATACATACATATATATATATATATATATATATATATCTCATTTCTCTGTTGTTGATCTGCAGCTTCTACGCTCCATACATTCCCTTTGGTCTCCATCCGTATCTCAAACTCTACCTGGAGAAATGAAAGCTGCAATGACCATGAGCGATGCTGAGCAATACAGTCTTCTTGGTGAAGGAAAACCTAAACTGTCCAAGGGTACATCAACCTCCGGTACTGGGCCTCTTGTCACCATGAGTAAGGAAGGGTACACAGAGCCAAATGAATCGGATATACGAAATTGGATGAAGGGGATCAGAGACAGTGGGTACGTCCTTTATTTGAGTTGGTTGTAAAATTTTCCCTTTAATATACATCTTGGCGATATTCTTATAGAAAATGGAGGAAAGTGCTTTAAGATGAGGAATATGGACAATATCAAGAAAAGGAAAACCCAAATAGCATTAGATGATATTAACAAATTATTTCCTAACCCAAGGTAGGATTATCTTTTTCATATTTACTTGGCGAAATTTACCTGTACAGTGTCAAGCTTTCTTTTGTTAAAAGTAAAAATAATTTATTATTTAGTTCTTATTCCAAAACTTTTAGTTGTTTCTTCAAAAAATCATTGGTCGTCATTTAGACTGGGTATTCCACTCCAGACAGCATCTTTTTGCCACAACTTATTTATGGAATAAAGATCTCTCTCTCAATTGAACAAGTACTACAGATCACTTTTTTAGAATTTGTTATATATGACTGTCTGGATAATTGTATTTGGAAGTAGAATTCAAAATTTCACAATACAATTCTGGGGTTCATTGATTAGTCTAGACTCCAGAAGGTAGTGTAGAATAACCTTCTACATGAGCTTAGAAATCCTTTGAGAATGTTTCTAGATGTTGATTAATCATCCATCTGAGGTTTATCTTGGTTAGTGCTAACATTTGTGACTTTAGGTACAATGTATTGGGCCTGGCAACCACTGTCGGTGACTCATTCTACAAATGTTTGGACAGTCATTCTGTTGCTCTAGCTTTGGTAGAGAATATACAATCAATGGAATTCAGGCATTTAAGACTACTTGTTCATTCAGTTTTGATTCCTTTGGTTAAAAATTGTCCTGTCGATTTGTGGGAGGTATGGCTGGAAAAGCTCCTGCACCCCTTACTTCTACACTCCAATCAGGCTCTTAGTTGCTCCTGGTCCAGTCTTCTACAAGAAGGTAGAGCAAAGGTTCCGGATGCCCAAGCCATACTTGCCGGGACTGACTCAAAAGTGGAAGTAATGGAAGAAAAGCTACTTAGAGATCTTACTCGAGAGATTTGTTCACTCCTCTCTCTCATTGCTTCCCCACAGCTAAATACTGGGCTTCCATCCTTGGAGCACTCTGGGCAAATCAGCCGAGTCGATCTATCTTCACTCAAAGCTTTAGATTCTTTTGCATCAAGCTCAATGGTTGGGTATGTTTGACATTGTTTCTTGAAAGTGTTTCTTTGGTTGAAAATTCTGAGCTTTGCTTTCTTTTCATTAACTTCTTTGTCTTAAAATGGTGCTCTATATGCAGTTTCATTTTGAAGCACCAAGGTCTTGCCCTTCCCACACTGCAGATATGTTTAGAAGCTTTTAAATGGACAGACGGTGAAGCCATGCCAAAAGTTTCCGTCTTTTGTGGTGCTTTGGTTGTTCTAGCTATATTTACAAATAGTATGGAACTCCAACAGTTTGTTGCTAAGGATCTTTTTTCTGCAATTATCCAAGGTTTAGCCCTTGAATCAAACGCTTTCATCAGTGCTGATTTGGTTGGTCACTGTCGTGACATATACATATATCTCTGCGATAGACATCCCGCTCCTAGGGAGGTTAGTTGAGATCTGTTGTACCTAATCAAATTTTCGGGTTACAAGTATACTCTAATTGGTACCTTGCCAGATTTAATGCTTGCATCTTGTGTTATCCAGGTTCTGCTCTCACTTCCCTGCATCAAACAGCATGATTTGCTTGCTTTTGAAGAAGCTTTGACAAAGACAGCTAGTCCTAAAGAACAAAAACAATATATGAAAAGCCTGCTCTTATTAGCTACTGGAAACAAGTTAAAAGCACTTGTTGCTCAGAAAACCGTAAATGTTATAACAAATGTAACAAGTAAGCACCTCTGACTTGACTGACAATTTTGTTATGCATTTTGTTTCCTTTGACTATAACTTACTAGCGTGCTTTAATCTTAATTTCAGCAAAGCCTCGCAACACAGTCAACGTTGCGGGAAACAGAGTTGATGAGGGGGAGGTTATTGGACTGGCAGCAATATCATGATGTAAATGTGTGATGTCTTGTACAAAAATGAGATCAACTAAAAGAAGGAAATCTGTATTGACTTGAGGAATATGATGAGGTAAAAATCCGTTTTTGGGCCAGAGTTCTACAGTACTTTTACATCGGTTCTCGCTGACGTTACATCTCATAGAAGATTGATCTTTTAGAAGTTCCTTGACAATGTTGTATCCTGCTTGTATTGCCATGGAAACTGGGTTTTTTTGTATAGAACATATCAAGAGAGAGAGAGAGAGAGAGAGAGATAGACTGTCTAGCTAGCTGTTTCTTTCTTTTTGGTAGGTTTAACTCGAAGCTTTTGGCTCTTGTTGTATGGTCATGAATTGAGGGCAGATATGCAAAGGATCCAGTTTTTGGGTCTTTCTGTTTCATTTTACTGTTCGCACCGCCCTCCTTTCAGTTTCAGTTTCTCTAGAATAGTGCTGTAAATGCAAGCAAAACTTGAATGTACATATCATCAGTAGACCTTTTATAAGTTACCGTGATTTGGTTACAAGTAAGAAGAGGCGATCACATATAAGAATCGCCCCTTTCATTCTGGAGTGACGGAGGGATCGTACCATTCAAGCCTTTTGTTTTCTTTCATGCTTTTCCGGAGGTCACTTCACGAATTTGAGTTAGAAACTGGTGGCAAATTCTTGGCATGGAAGTTTCTTCATTCTATCATATACAACTTCTACAGTCGTAGTATATCACTATACCAGAAATTTTCAGTAGGTTCTACAAGTACAACTACCCTTACAATGCCATCATGTACTCAATGGCAAATAGGTGGCAGGCCCTCATCAGTTTGGCACCGTCAAGGCATCAATATCATCAGCACCTTCTTCCCTTCTTGATCACTTCGATAAAGAAACTAACAGTCTTAGTCATTGTTTCACGCACTTTCCAGTTTTCACGTACAGCTTTGAATTGTAGATGGAGAAGGAATGGTAAGTAGTGAAAGTTCTAGTTCTTAGGAATGGTAAGTAGTGAATTCGAAAGTTCTAGTTCAAAAAGAAACAGAAGTGAAAGTGTTAAAGCTATATAGGGATATGTTCTCCACTCTCCAGTGTGGAAAACTAGTTAGTTTTGCTTCTAGGCCAAACAATTCTCTCTCCAAGACTTCTATAAGTTTCGAGCACATTCATACAGCAAGCTCTCCCATATATAGATTTGGTCTTGTTTAGTGTTGGTGGTTGTAGGCGAGGCTGCTGGCTTTGGAGAAGGTGCTTGTGGAAAGTTAGTAACGACAATGGGACCTGGAGGCGGTGGAGGTCGAGGCGGAGGGCCTGGTTGGGGTGGCCCTGGCCCTGCTCCCGGCGGTCCGCCTGGGTGGGGCGGCCCTGGCCCTGCCCCTGGCGGTCCGCCTGGGTGGGGCGGCCCTGGCCCTCCCCCTGGCGGTCCGCCTGGGTGGGGCGGCCCTGGCCCTCCCCCTGGCGGTCCGCCGGGGTGGGGCGGCCCTGGCCCTCCCCCTGGCGGTCCGCCGGGGTGGGGCGGCCCTGGCCCTCCCCCTGGCGGTCCGCCGGGGTGGGGCGGCCCTGCCCCTGTCCCTGTCGGTCCGCCTGGTTTCTTTGGTGGCTTCTGTGATGTTATAGTATCTTGGTATGAAACTATATTCACTATAACTACTTTGGTTTTTGGAATTTTAAATATGAATCAGGTAGATTGGGAAGGCATGCATGTATGAGAACCTTGCTGCGTGATTTATATAACTAGTAGTTATGGAGTGCTAGTGTACGTATTAATATTTAATCTTTTCCTGCATGCTCTGGTAATCTGTGACTCTCTAGTTGAGTGGTTGATTGTTTGTATTTGCTTCTATACTTTCTAAAATAGAGTTTCTGCGTTTAGAGTAGTATATGGTTATGAACTTAGGATATGATCATATGAAGCAAACATACATATGTGGACTGATCTGTTTTCTGTCGATCGGATTCTTTTGCAGTTTGAGTTTCTTGTGTTGCTGCTGGTTGCTGGGGGACTGCTTTGGCGGCCCCGGAGGGCCTCCAGGACCCGGAGGTCCACCTGGACCGCCACACCCGTAGATCGATCACTTCATCGCCGGGATGTTGGTGGCACTGAGATGTCTAGTCGACTGCTTGGTCTTTGTTGTTATCAGTTATCGCCTATCTACTATTTACGTTAAAAGAACTGTGATCGTCAACTATTATATAAGTTATTTCAAGTTCATCATTCTCTATTTTTGTAAGTTGGCTAAAGGTAATTCGTGCGCTAATTCTGCGTAAGGGTGGTTTAATCATCAGTACAGATTTGGTTTGTAAGATTCTGGTCATAAACATTGTTAGTGATTTGTAGTTTTGTACTATTCAAATCTTTAGAAACTTCATGTGTACTACCTCAACCAAACCAACCCAAAAAAATCTTGAGCACATATATTTCAAAATTGCTGTTCTCCCTTCATTTGCACAAAAAGAGTCTACCTTGAAACGGCTATGGAGTAAACTCATGAAATGTCCACCTTCTTTATTATTATTATTATTATTATTATTATTATTATTATTATTATTATTATTATTATTATTATTATTATTATTATTATTATTATTATTATTTTGAATGACCATATCAAGTAACGTTGTAAACAATTTGAAGCCATATTCTTATCATTTGACTATATATTTATTTTTCCCATCAATACTTCCCATACTAATAACCACATCACATATTTGATTTCCAGTCTTTGAATAATTCACATTCCAGTAGCAACCAAAACGGATGGAATGAGCTCTACGAAGATGCTAAGTAAAATCCTAGATTATTATTTACCCAATTCTCTGTAGAGGAAACACATCAATGTGCAAAACCTGATTACTAATATACGAAATAAATCCATCATTTATTCTCTTTCTTAAAGCAATGCATATATCAAACCCCTAAATAAATATTGCACCACAAATCTCTCGTTCATCAAGTTTTCGATTGAAGCCGAAGTAGCTAGGTCAATAATCTTGAATACTTACAACACCATGATGCGCCCTCATGTGCTCCTCGCATTGCTTGCTCTTCTTGTTCCTCTTGTCGTTGCCGATCCTGCTGCGCTGTAGTTATCTGGAGGCCTATAAGCAGCACTACCGACCCAAATGTGGTAGAAAACGCAAAGTTCGCGGTCTCCCAACACAACGAGGAAGTGAAAACGAACCTCGTCTTTGAAAGTGTAGTCGAGGGCAGATATCAACTTAATTCAGGCACCTTATATGACCTTGTTCTCAAGGCCTCTTCACCAGCCTCTCCTAGTGCAAATTATGTGACCTCTGTCTGGGATCATGGTTTTAACGTCCGGGATTTGATAGACTTCTATATAAAAATGATGAATGAAATTGGGTGATTGATTTCATGATTAATTTATGGATTCAATTAAAACAGATTTAATTTATGGTTTTAACGTCCGGGGTTGTTGATCTTCTTTGCCTTTTGGATTCAATTAATGGAATAAAGATTTATTAGATTGTTTCACATCGTTTTTTAGTGCAAAACTATAAGAAAGAGGCCCTTAATTGACTCCTCCAAAACAGATTTAATTTGTGCATACAAACCAACATTTCTAACAGAAAAAAGAAGAAGAATAACCAAAACGGGAAATGAAGAAAATAGAACACGAGGGGAGTCAAACTTAGACATTACTATAACTCAAATCATATGGTATGAACTTTGAAGTCGATCAGGACTACCTAGCTCTCTGCACTATGTTGATTGATTATCCCATAGTAATCATATATATATATATATATATAGAATTTCTTAGTGTGGATGTCCGCATTTATTCTTACGGTGCAGATTTCCACTTTACACTCACTTTTCAATCGAATTTTCACATCTCTACCATCTAGTCTTTAGATACTAAAGTATAGATCATCTCTACAAAATTTCAGCCAATTTGGTTATCATTAAGGCACTCAAACTCGATTAAAAACACGTAGTGTGTGTGTGTGTGTTTATATATACATATGGACATGAGAAAGAAGCATAATTATAAAGGAAAACTAAACAAACTAATAAAAATAGAAAGTTAGGGCAAGGAAATTCAATTACCTTTTTGACATTTGTAGGGTGGGGGTGACAAAGAAGATTCATGTATGTATTATTGTTTCTCCAATCGAGCTGTCAGAAGTATGAATGTATGTATTTAATTGATCACAGTATGTAATATTGGTATAATCAAAGTTGAAGAGTCTGGTATGTTGTGACAATATGGATTTCTTAAGAAGAAGATAACATATGTATAGAACATACATCAATGCCTCCTCTTTTATATGCACACCAATTATTTGATTTTGTTATTGATGCTAAGAAGATTGCACTGTCAAACTCTATTTAATAATTTATTTGATCATACTTATCAGGAGATTTTATATACTGCCAACTGAGGTGAAGTATCATTTAGACCACAAACAAAAAGAACAAATAAACATGCAATCATTAATTTTTCCTGAATTGCATCATTAGTTACCCACTTATTGACTATAAGTTCTACCATGGCCAAGTCTTCTTCCTTCTTCTTTAATAGTTCCTGAATTCTATTCGAAGGGTTTATTTAATTCTATTCTATTCTTTAGTTCCTGAAGACTAACTCCCACATATAACAATCGGGACATCTATTTCATACTACAAAAAAGAGAAAATAAAAACTCAAAAGCATCTAAGCAGAAAGTTAATCTTTAGAAGATCACATCTGAGAAACAAAAAGAAACATAATTAAGTAATTAAGCAAGAGAAAAGAATACCTTGTATCAAACTCCCAAGGATGATTTATCTCAAACTCCCAAAGATGAGAACCTGACATGAAAAGCAACCCAAAGACGAGGAACCAATCAAAAATAAATTTCATAAACAAAAAAAACAAAAACAAAAACAAAAACAAAAAAAGAAGAACGTAGAAAGCTGTGTTTTGTTGGGCATAAAATGCATTGTTATCCACATATTAACTGGGACAGGCATGGTCAATGTTCATTATTTCCCACATTTTCAGACCCAATAATTTGTGGTGTGTGGTCAAAGGAATCTATAAACTCTAATCCCAAAAGATCAATATCATATTGTATGATCAAAGAAGATGTCAGTGTCTTTATTTTTTTCATTATCTTGTATAAGATTGCTGCATCCTATTAAAAACCAAATAGATAAGGATATAACCACTCTATATGTCATCAACTTAATATTGGACCTGTTATTTAGTTTGTTCGGTGAACAAATACAGTTCTAAGCTTCTGGGTTCAATACCAAGTACCAACATCAGCAACCTTGTTCATTTAGAGGAATATAAACATCAGCAGAATGCAAGCTATATAAAACTCAGAAATGGGATCAGAGGCAAATATGAATACATGGAGCTGCAAATTAGTAATCAAGAACATTTCTAGCCAATTCTGTGCTTTACTGAAATAATCGATTTCACCTGCCCATTTTTCACTGTTGCTGCATCACCAGAACAACATTTCAGCCCCACACTTTTGAGCTTAACAGCTGGAAAAATGAGGATAATTCAACTCCATCAAGACAATCAACCTTGAATTTATGTCAATGCTCACCACCCCTCAAAATCCTATATATACTCCCCCACCCCTCCATCCTACCCCATCAACCTTCAAAAGCTTTAAGCAAACACAACGTACAGTCATTCTAAACAGTTCGTTTCGTCTCCAAAGCCATCATTTTCCTTTCTCACAAAACCCAATTCAGCTCAAATCAAGAGAGAGAGAGAGAGAGAGAGAGAACTAATCAAAAATCAGGTATATAAACATACCTGAAGAAATTTACCAGGTGCTTGTTTTTCTTGACCTTGATCAGCAATAGAAATTATTTCTGAATATTCAAGAGAGACTGATCAAACCCATAACCCGCGTCTTCTTTACTTTACTTTTCCTAACCTTTTCTTCTCACCTTCTGCAGTTGTGGGCCTAGGCGTATACTTGGGTCCTACAGTAAACGACGTCATTTCCCAAGACCTCTATAACAAGTTTCAATCAGTCGTTTATTTATTTTCATTTTTTTTCCATAAATCATTACCCCAAAATAAAGAGACAAAAATATGAGTGTCAATTATTAGATTGTTTCACATCGTTTTTTCGTGCAAAACTATATGAAAGAGGCCCTTAATTGACTCCTCCCAAACAGATTTAATTTGTGCATACAAACCAACATTTCTAACAGAAAAAAGAAGAAGAAGAATAACCAAAACGGGTAATGAAGAAAATAGGCTAGGATGTGGCTAACTAGAACACGAGGGGAGTCAAACTTAAACATTATTATAACTCAAATCATATGGTTTGAACTTTGGAGTCGATCCATACTACCTAGCTCTCTACACTATGTTGATTGATTATCTCAGAGTAATCAACAATATATATATATAAGGTTTTTCTACTAAGAGATTCTTTATTTTGATTTATATGAGGGACGAGGGACTACACCAACTTTTTGATTATATTTTTGAATCTCCACCGTTCAATTTGTTGGTCCTTATATATAGATCAATTATGCAAATTTTCAGTCAATTTGATGATCGTTAAGGTGTCGAACAAGATTAAATCAATGAACGAACCAAATCTGTCAAACATGAACCGTTCAAGACTTATATATATATATATATATATATATATATATATATATATATATATATATATAGACACACATACGAATTACAACAACCTGGTAATTTAGTGGTTAGATTATGAAGAACAAACATCGCCCGTAAAAGGTTTACATGCTATCTTGCCCTTTTTCTACTCCAATACAATAAAGCTCATGTAACACAGTGATCATCGAGCAGCCTCGAACACATTCTAGCACGTTTGTAAACATTGATCGAACTCTGATATCTCATGGTCACATAGCTTGTATAACCTTGCTCGCTAGCTATATCTTGAAAATTTAACACATGTTCGGAGCAAAAGAGAGCTCGGACTGAGCTTGATCAAACAAGAATCTATAACCCAGCTGCTGGTAAACACCTATAACGTTTGGACCACCTTCCCTTATGACCATGCAAGACTCATGCTCAGCTGCGAAGATCTCAAAAGCATTGTGCAACTCTAGGCTAGCTCCACCCAGGAACTGTACTGCAACTTTTGGGAAAACTACGCTAGCCAGATTAGACGGTAGATCGTAGCAACAAGGGTACCCCCTAGCAGATTCAGATTCTATCTTCGGATGTTTCCAACCGTAAGACTCTGCAAAGTATTTAACAATGCTGTCTTGTAGACTGAAAATGGCATCCTCAATCAACCAGGAGTCTGGTGATCCGGAGTCCAAGAGGACAAGGTTTGCTGAGCTGTTTTCCGGCATCATGTACACAACATCTCCGTTTACGGTTACCGCAGTCATATTGAGGTAATTGTAGAACTTCTCGGGGGCGGAGGAGAGTGTGAATGAGATTAGTGGAGTTGTTTGTACATTTGTAGCACTAGCATCAATAATGGCGTCAGAGCCGAAATTGAGTGTTGGCTGGCCGGACTGTGACTGTGCAAAGCCGGGAAGGCAGTAAGAGTAACGGTCAGAGCCTAGTTGGCTTACAATGCTGGAGGGGTGCCCTTTACCTAACCCTATCATCCCTCCTATAGGGTTGAAATCCCACCCTCCATTGAAGTCCACATGGGACTGGAGGTCACAGCCGAATGCAAGTCGGTTAGTTGAAGAGGAGGGGAAAGGCGACAACAACTGGAACTCGTCGATTCCAAATATGCCACCGCTATAACCAGCGTCGTAAACACACAAGGAACCAGAACGCGATGGATGAGCAATGGGTGGTGAGCAGATGGAGGTGTTGTTTGGAGGGAGAAGTTGGAATGTGGTGGATTTTCTCGGGTCGAAGTTGGAAAATGGATATGAAAGGTTGAAGCAGTATCGACGGCAACCAACTGTCTGAACCCAAGTCAATGGAAAGAGGGTGTCCAAGGCAAGGTTGATGGTGAGTGGAGGAGTCCCGAAGTGGGCACTTACGTAGACCAAGCCAGATGGCATAGGAGGGAAGACTCTGCCTTGATCAAGATGAAGGGGTCGAGTTAACTTTTGACGAAGTTTGTGTCTGAAACCACTAGTGTTGGTCAATCTCGTGTGTATAGTAAAACTCTGAGCTTGGGCCATCGGCGGTGGAGTACCACCGGTGGCGAACATCAAGATGATGCCGGCAAGGATAAAAGATGCAGAAGACATTTTCGATTGTAAGAATGTAAAAGATGTAGAGAAATGAAAACCAATTGGTATAAAATATAAGGAAATGCTTAACTAGTTTGTGAAGAAACTGATGGTGCTGATCCATGCCATCCGAATGAATTAGCTACAAGCTACTGGTATATTTACCCAACCTCAAATTCATGCAACCTACTAGTGGTTGGTAGCCACTGTGTTACTCTAGTTTGACAACATAATTTGGATGCACTCGCTGTATTATGATTCTCTTTTACCGACATATCCACCTTGGCTTGGTGGCTACTAACGCTATCCTTGCTTAAATGACATATAATTGCTATGGTACTAGCACATGTAGCTGGCTAGCGTTGCTTATATAAACAAGTGCATGTAATACAGTAGTAGCGAATTCTAAAGCTGTTCTCAGTTTTGTTTAGTAGAAGATAACAAAACCACTGCAAAGACTGAAGAATGATGCCCTTTTCAACTTGACATAATTATGGAGCCTCATAAATTCTAAATTCAATACACTGATGGTCCTCTAACTACATTTAACTCTCAGATCTCATGTTCACTGAGAACTATAATGTCAAATTTTCAATTTAACTATCCGGATATGCACAGCTTATATAACCCAAAAGCTCAGAATAATCGCATGCTGAATTGAAGTATTGCATTTCTAGATATTATACATAACTTACAAACTTTTTGCTCGGCTCATTGGAATTGAGTGTTGTGCCGTTCAGTTGGCGAGCCAGGAACAAAGGGAACAAAACCCCGACCACCAAATACCGGACGCATGAAAGCATTATCAAACTTACGCCAGTAGCGATGTACAGTGTGTGTTGGAGTCGTCAGAAGATCACGTATACTGGCTGGACGACGCACCTCATGACCGCTCAGTTCAGCTTCAGAATCCTGCCCAAGAAGCGGAACAATGACAGACTTTGGAGAGGGTGGGTCTGACACAATGCTGGTTGTGCTGGTTGTTTGTTTTTGAGGCAGCAAAAATCTAATTAGAGGTTTCGTCATCAAACCAAACACCTGAACACAATAGAGAAATATGAGTCACCATAAGATCCAAAAAAACTGAACTTGTACTTCATGGAACGGCAGCATTATGAAACTGTTGTAGAAGCTATTAGCAGGTGGAAACCATTTTTGACTAAAGAAGAGCTAAAAAGACTAGTAAGCCTTTGGTAGACCAAAAAATTAATCATGATTAAACAGCTATATCAGTTGTGTTGTATACTTGCTTTTTGATGCAAACCTAGACTGCTGTCCAGAAAACACACCTTAGCAGCGCTAGTGCCAAAGTAATCCCACAACAAGGGGAAAAAGAAAAAAGAAATTTTGTTGAAACAACATGTCTGAGTTTATCAGAAAGAACAGTTTGAGAGTCCATATCAATGTCAAAATACAGAACATATGGAGGAGGTGTCCTTACCACTGTGCTGACAAGAACAACACTTATTGTGCTGGTGATCATGATTGCATTTGCTCGCAATTGAGTGTGACCAGACCTTGTAAACTGCATCCAAATGAAAAAAAATCTATTAGATAAGACATGAGCGCCATCTCCCTTTCCTTAATCCAGCTTTCCCTCACATACATCTCGTATTTGAATTTTGAAATAAAGTTCACTAGAAAACACAGAAGACCAAATGAAACAGTTTCCACAACTTGCCTGATTATAAGCAAGTGCTATAGATACAGCACCTCTCATAAGACCAGCCCACCATATTATCACCTACAATAAGAAGAAAATGCAAAATTCGTCAATTCACCATAGCAGAAGAAAAGAAAAAGAAGAAAATAGTCATTGAAAAAACAAATTGCATACTTGCTGCTGGAGGCTAATTTTCTCCCTTTCATTTTTCTTCGATAAGTTTGACAAGAAGGACAAGGGAAACACAAAAGCTGCTCTTCCAAGCATAACAAGACCTAGCAGTATTGAACTCACTGCCACTGATGTTCCAGGACTGCATATACAAAATTAAGCACAATATGTAAAACATCAGTCCAATAAAATGATAAAACTAGAAGAAGCGTCATCTGTGAAAGCAGTAGACAATTACTCTATAACAGCTAAGTTCAACGTATGTCAATAATATTCGGATAATATTACAAATGCAAAGACAAAAGGTTCAAAGTATTCTTCGTAAATGTAAAAGGGCCTACCTATCACTCACGAATCTCCACTTTTCAATGTCCAAGGCATCCATACCAACATAGAGGAAGATAAAAATCTCGCAGACAAATGACAAGGTTGCAAAAGCATGCCTAACAATATGTCAAAAGAAACTAAACAATTAGTTAATGACCTTTTGAATTATTAAATATATGATTATTGTTGAAATGGCTTAGAAGTAATCATTAGAAACTAGGAAGTCATACTTGGTCGTGACTCTTGAACTCTCTGTCACATTGTGCCAGGTGTAATGGGACATCACAATCCCACAAAAGAATACAGTGAGTATGCCACTCAAATAGAATAGCTGCAATACACATCAAATATACCATCATGATGTTAGTAGTATGCCTAAAGCAATCAGATCTATTGACAATATTGAAACTGGAGGGTGAAGAAACACCCTGACTCTTTTGTAAAAGTCCGAGGGTCGACGGAAACCTTACTTCAGCCAGTATATATGAAAGGTATGCCATGAGCATCATAAGAGCAACCTCACGATCTGTAGAGTGCCTAAATATGTCGGAAATAAAGTTGCCAGGTAAAAAAATCTATTTTCATAACCAACTTTCAACATAGAAATTAAAGATAGCTATGATATTAAATGAAACTTATTTTGGCATAACATGTAAATCCAAACAATATACCTTGCAAAATAAAGCTTTTTGATGATGAAAGCACTTAGCAGCCCTGTCTGCAAAACAACTAAGTTATACGAGGAAAATCACAACATTTTTACACTTGTCTGTGTAATACAGAGAGGGGCTTACAATCACTCCTAGCATGGTGCTTGAAAAAAACAAATACAAAAAGTTGCCCATAAACTGCAAGGCGATTCTGGGATCAATGTGCGTCAGATCAAAGCTCTGGATAGCATTGAAAAGCACCACAGATGTAGCATCGTTAACAACTCCCTCGCCGAATACAAGACTGTACAGTAAAGGTGTCTCATCCTGATTGAGCACCTGGACCATTCGATAAACATATTTAATTAGTATGGAATCTTGGTTACTTTTACAAGGTTGAAAGCTCAGACGAAAATTGATAAGTGCTATACCTGCAACGTGCATACGGAATCCGTTGCAGCAAATATTGCACCAATAGCTGCGAATTAGGAGTTAAAATAGTGAAAACAGAAACAGAATTTGAATACAGTAGAAAATAAAGACAGTGAATATACCAAGATAATCCCCTATGTCGAGTGAACCAATATCCAATTTCTTAAAGATTTGTGTAGCACCTGAATCGAGGAAAGGCCAGTAAGCTGACTATTCACATAATTATATCACTCTCGTACAACTTTGACTCATAAGTCAAATATGCTACTGATATGTACTTCACATCATGTAAACCTCAATTAGAGAGTTGTGAGACGTACCAAATGCTATGATGCTGCAGGATACTAATGTACCAATAGCACCAAACATTACAATAGTAATGAAATTTACGAAAAACTGCTTCTTTTTCACCTGAAACCTGGTACAAATAGCAAATAAGAAGGCATAAATGGTAAGCCCAGAGAAGAAATACTAAAACCTAATGACGTAGTCAACAATATGAGCATAACCAGGATGAATGACAAATGGATAATTCCCTGCTACAAAGAATGTTGGTGTTCTGATTGTGAGATAAAATAATTTGTTTTAAGCAGCTCATAAGAATACCCAAATTCAAAATAGTTGTGGAAGGTGCGTAAGCCTTGAAGTAAGTAAATATAGACTGAAAATTGTGCAACCTCCAGTTGATTGATTATAAGTTGCATGAATAAGTCTAATGGAGTATGATACTAGAATCTCGGTACACCTGTATGGATGGAGTGTATGAGCACATATTTATAGTTTTATACATATTTATAGAATCTCAGATAAGTTCTCTCTCTCTTAGTTTGTAAAGGCAAGCCAGTTGAATTAATTGTTCTTCTTCTTCTTCTTTTTCTGCCAAAGAATGCCAAATTAGCACTGAACCACAGCTCAGATTGAAGCAACCAAAACAACAAATCATGTATGTATCTGTTGCACAAACCAATGACCATTACATTATCAGATGCACTTGGTAAACAACTAAAAGGGGCCGAAAACTCACCCCGCATTAAAGATAATAGGTGGTAGAAGGTATATAAAGAACAGATCTTCACTGAATACTAAAAGATGCGAACTTTTTCCTCCACTGATCAGAAGAATAACTACTCCAGTAGACACCCCCTACAAAAAAAAACAAAGAAACACAAATCAAAATCTGCAAAAACTAGCATACACTTCACAATTCCCTTTCCTGATGTTCATTTACAAATTACAACAGTATCACTAGCCAAAGGAAGTACTTACGATCAAAAGGGCAGTGATTGATTCATTCACCCACCGATTCTCCTCAAGAAGATGCCCAATCACAATGCAAGCACAAAGGAGCGCCACGAAAAGGTTCAAAGAGACCACAGATGAGTGATCAGAAGCAGATAGAACTTGCAATTTGGGTAATTTGGACATCACCATGCTCAATGGAATCATCATTGTATCCGTGTCTTTAACACAACCAATATGCAACAACTGAATCACAGATTCTTCAAACGAAAACGATCCTTGTATTCACCAAACCTATGTCTCCGAACTGTCCATCTCAATAACCTCAGATTTCCATAAACCCTATGAGCTCTGCATCGAAATAAAACACCCCAAATGTTATCCACAACAGCAAGCCAAAAATCCAATCTTTTCTATATTCTCACCTTCGTTTACAAAACCCTGAATTGCTCCAAGTTCAGTACACCAAACCCAAACTTTAAATAGCTAAAACAATGCATTGTTTTCTTTACCATAAAATCTGTCCTTTCAATGTCAAACAGCAAAGAACAAAACTTTCCTTCATTTTCATTTTCCTCTGTTTTCCTGGCATCTAAACAACACACATGTATATATATATATATATATATGTGTGTGTGTGTGTGTGTGTGTGTAGATACATATCTGTATATACATATGACCATTTTGTTAATGTAATGAGAAAAGCTTACCAGAAAGGTTCGGAGAACATGCATAGCAGCAAAATAGAAAGCAGAGAAGGGGATCTGTTCTGAAAATTCCAGCTGAATATCAAATTGGGTCTTGTGATTCTGCTACAATGTCAAACTCAGGCTTGTTATTCTGGGTTTTCAGGCAGAAATAGAGTTCCAACAGAGAAGATCAGCTGGAACTCAAAATTTCTGCTTTTCAGAAATATAAAGAAAGCTGAGACTGTTGCTTCGTTTTGGGTCAGAAGAAAATGGGGATTGTGGAAACCTCTGGAAGAGAAAAAAGTGAAAGAGAGAGAGGCCAAAATGGAGAAAGGTGAAGAAATTAGAGAGGCGTGTGATTGATTGTAAGTTAAAAACAGGGGAGAGGGGTCCCAAGACGAAACAGAGCAGGACGTTATTGTTTGATCTAGTGCGGCAGAGAGTAGATTAAAAAAGGAAAGTTTCATATCTGGAGCGTTAGTTTGAGTGACTGGAGGGACGGGGGTGGATCGGACGGTGGCGAGGTGGTGCTGGAGGGTGAGGAGTTGTTTATGATGAAGTAGTGGATTGTCGGTTGAGGAAGCTGAGAGGCATCCAAAAGGACCAAAACACATCCACTCGTGTCGCTATTTGGGTTTTCATTTTATTTTTTATTTTTTAAATCCCTCTCCACAAAATAAAGAAAATAATACATAAAATTAAGTAAATGAGAGAAAATGATCATATCATTGGAATTTAACAGGAGATCAGATCTTAAAACAGAACACCGTCTAATTTGGCCTTTATTACTTTTTGTTCTTTTCTAATTTGTTAAATTGTAAACTTTTCTATAAAACGTTGAGCTAATAAAATGATGTGCAAGTTAAAATTTTATCGCCGAATTCATTATTAAGCTGAACTGCTGAATATATAAAAAAAAATTGTTTACGATATCTTATTCATGTGAAGTCTAAACTATGAGTTTAGAAACTCATACGAATCGACGATGTTAGTGTAAGAGAAGGTTTTAAATCAAGTTGCAAGTCGTCTAGTTACCGGTTGATACATGATAGAAAGAGTGAGCATTAAACACATCACTAATTTTCTGTCTAACATGAATAACGCTACTATTTGTGTTTGATCAAAACAAGAGGAAGGAAGTCCGCACTTTTAACTTATTTACGAACATATATCAGTAATACTTATTACTTATAACGTAAGAATATTTTTTACACTAAATAGACATCGAGATTATCCTTATGTAATGAGACTTGTAAGAGTTCAATTTCGAATTTTGTTCGAACTCAACATGAAATTTCCGACAGAAATAAAATCTATATATAATATAACTACGTGACATTGGTGACAAGTGAATCTCATTTATAAATTTCCATGATGATTAGCCAGCATGGCCAACTTTTTGAAAATAACGTATCATGAAGGGCACTGCATTATGGCGGGGATCATGTGATTATGTGAATGTAGCTCCAAAATATCATCTAAACTTTTATTGGGAACTTAATAATGTTATAATCATATAAAAAAATTTCCCTAAAAATAAAAATATCATGTAGGTAGAAAGTTGTTGACAATTTTTCTTATGTTAAGACTTGAATTCGGTAAATAAACATGATCCACTTCAGTTTTCGTTATAAGTTTGTTATGGTTATAACGAGAAAGGCCGAATGCTTATCGGATTTTGGTCATGATAATCAGGTGTGACTGTAATGAGAAAGCTTATCTAGTTTTAGGTTATGGTGATAAACACTTTGTTGTGAAGATATGTAACGTCCTTAGAATTACGATGGGCTTTTTTTTTCTTTGAAAAGAAACTTCTTCTTCTTTTTTTTAAGAGGATAATTAGTCTCATATTTTATTAAAAATATAAAGGTAATACAAAGGAGGGGGACAAAAACCTGACCTCCTGTATCATACAATTCTCTAACTAAAGATAATAAACAAATGCTTAATTTTGCATGCATACAGTCCCACAAATGTGGACCATATAAAAAAAACATCAGTCAATAGCTTCATGTCATTGCCCATACTGAGGAATAAAACTAGGAGTATTGGCCGATAATTGTGAGATACCAAGCATAGAGTAAACAATAATAACCGTATGATTTTTGTAGGTATGAAAAGATTGTCTAACCGATTCCTTGAACAAACCTAGAAGATGACGTTGGGCATCTAAAGCATCAAAAACCTTGCATTCAAAAGACAGCAGATTTCTAGTGATCCAAATATACCAGATTAGAGTGCAAGCTATAACAATCCAAAGCTTTCGTTTCTGCTTGGAGAAGGCTGACACCCAAGCTCCGAAAAATACATCTTCAAGATTACTCCACGGGGAAAAAGAATGATTAAATAGAAGGCACACCTATTTCTATAAAACCATAATTTGAGGGCAGCATGGAAGAAGATGTATTCCCGTCTCGTCATGATTACCACAGAAAGAACAACAACATGGAAGAGAAAAACCATGATGCATTACGATGGGCTTTGGCGATAGCAGATTTTGATATATTGAAACTTATTGTCCACCACTTTAGAATAACTATAACTATCAAAAGGAATGTACTAATTTCATAAAATAAAGAGTGATGCTAGATCGATCATTTCATTGTTTTCCTATGCAAACTTGATAATAGTTTTGAAATGTTCACCAACGTACTTGCACGTGTTGTTATTCATCTAGGATTCTAGGCATATCATTTTCTGAAGTAATGGACAAGAAGCCAACAATCTCTGAAAAGTCTCGTGGGAGGGCTTGTCTTGCCCATGGAATGATCATCCTGCAAGCAAAGATGATCGACTAGAATATTATTAAGACATATGAAAACAGATGGATTGACAAGCTGATTTGGATGTGTACCATTTAAAGCCATTAATCAACAGCTAATTTTCCTTAATGAAAACAGATCTCATGCTAATGATGATGCTGGTTATATATATATAGCTAGGTTGAGAGTAGTTAAGGAAGATTGATATGGTACGTACGTAGTTTTACAATGATCGATTAGTATGCAGACATGTATGTTCTGGTTCTGGAGCGAGAACTACGTACAAACACATATACATCTATACTTGTTTCCTTTGTGCTCACTAACACTAATTACTTTGAACAGGGTGATATTCTATCTGGTTCTCAGTTACGATCGACTTACGAGGGCAAATGATCGAGTTGGTATCTGGAGTTGTGGCCGGTTTTAGGGTTCAAATGCATGCTGCTAACTATTGCCTTATATTTGCAAGGGCAGTTGTATTATTAATTGATTAATTAGCAGATTGAACTTGTGTATGGTTAATCGATCTGATTTCATCTGTGTTCTTGATCATCATCATTATTCTATGACTGCTAATTGCATTGACTACAAGTCTACCTCATGCTTTTTTTTTCTTCTCCAAATTCCGACTTGTACACACAAAAGATCATAGTTAACTGATTCTATAATGCATCACCATCAGTTCGGTCGATCTACGTACGTACTCATCTTTAGAGTTAAGCAAACCAAACTACATAAGAAAATTATCTTAATAAGATGATTAATTATCCATTCAAGCATGAATCATGATCCCATCACTTTCGATTCACCCACCAATATTGTCAACAAATTAAGTCTAAAACCAAATGAGTTTTGTAGAATTTGTATGTATATATCACATATCTATTTTGCTTAAATCAGAGAGATATTTGACGTACTTCTTCCAAGTGTTCCAACACATTTTTCTTAAACGAAGTCTTTCAAATTCTTGGGGATCGGAAAACATTTGGAAATTTGCAACTACACATGCAACGTACTGATGGTCGTATAGCTAGGTGGCATCTGAACTCAAACTTTATAAGAACATTGTAGAATCCTGAACTTCCTGCCGGCCGGCCAGAGTAGATATAACATAAACAAAGATAGTCGGCCGGAAGATGTACCGATGATTCATCACCTATATCATAATGGACTAAGTAGTATAACACCGGAACACTTCAGCAAGATGCCACGGAATAAGTGAAGGAACAACTTCAACGTATAGAAGTAAGTTGGACTGTTAGGTTTAAAATATCTGTTCCCTGAAGAAAAGTAGATGAGCCGACTTGATCTGATATCGAACTTACAGCGAGCTATGTGAATATGTCCTATACGTCGACAAGCGAGCTTCAGGAAACCAATACTTAGCCACTAAGCTTAGCTTCTCTCTTTCATTGTCTCCCTCACAAGAATCCTATAAATGTCCAGAGGGTATCATTCTCAGTTCCAATATTAGACACCTACATTACAGTTTCATCATTTCCTAAGATCAAAACTCAGAAAGCTAGCTAGATCAGGTTAAAGAGATGCCTCCACACGGACCTCATGGTGGTGGCGGTGGCGGACCTCACGGAGGTGGAGGTGGAGGTGGAGGATTTGGTGGACCTGGCGGCCATGGCGGTGGTGGCGGTGGGGGTTTTGGACCTTTCGGCTGCATAGGCGCCCTCTGTGGTGGTATAGGGCGCGTTGTATCATCTTGGTGAGTTTTCATAAATTGGTACAGCGTCGAATAGCTTGCTATATGTAATATACATCAAATTGTTATATTCTAGCTTAAATAACTTCTTGAGGTGATTAAACTAATTAGGTTCATTTGTTATGTATGCAGTGCTCATGTCCTGTGCTGCTGCTGTCTACTGGAGAATTGCTTTGGTGGCGGTCGGGGTGGTCCTCACGGTGGTGGAGGTGGTCCTCACGGTGGGGGTGGTGGTCACGGAGGTGGTGGTCACGGCGGTGGTGGTGGTGGCGGTGGTGGGCGCTTCTGATCATCAGCTCATCTGCTGGTGTACGTGTACAATTAAATTCATGCATGATTGATGTAATAAGTTAACTAGCTAGCAAGTGAGACATTGGCATTTTGCTGCAGTTTTTAGCTAGCAAACTTTGAACTCCGATGAGTCTAGCCAAATTCGTGTGTACGTTTCACTTTAATTTCCATCTATATCAAAATTTGTTTCCTCAAGGCCGTGTGCATTTAGCCGATCACAACACCTACGTACTATATATGTTCAATTACCAACGAAATATATATATATGATCACCACGTACATTTAGATTATAATTAGTTAGCACTCAACTATTAGATACCTACACAGAACTACTATGACTAATACAAACAGAGACGTATCTCGAGTGCGATCAACGACGACATAGTTATATATACGAGAGATTCTTAGGTAGGGCTTTCATCACGGTCCAAGCCCCGACAAAGGAGAAAAACCTTAACTTGCACTTTAAGTTAATTTGTTCGATTCATTTTGGGACATTTGGTAAATGATCTTGACACAATAAAGATTAATGTCACCGTTATCCTTAATTTAATTTCTCATTCTCCATCACTCTCATGCTATAATCCAAAATTGTCCTCTCTAATATGGGTGATACACAGGTGTTGGTAATTGGATAGTGAATAATATTAGCTAGATATTTAGCTGAGTAGGTTGAAAGAAGAGTAGATAAGTTCCATAGAACCCTTATCCTAAACCATGGATGATACGCCCTCTACTTACCAGTCAAATTAATAAACTCCAAGACATTATTCCAGTAACACACTCTGTCCGCCATTAATTTGCTCCCTTCTTCATAAGGTTTTCAAAGCCCTCTTATTCTTCTGGAACTCCACATAATTTATATTCATATATACAACCATATAGTTTTTGGTTCGTTGTCGTCGATCTGCATATATAGCTCAATCGCACTTCTAGCTGCTAGGTCAGGCAATTCTATTTCTAGAGATCGAGATATCATTATGCCGGGCTGGGGACCTCCGCCGGGAGGACATCCGTGGCATCCAGGGCCGTGCGGTTGCTGTTGTTTCTGTTGCGATGGCATAAGTAGGCTCTTATCTTCATGGTACGTCAGTGAAACTGTAAATATATACTTGCATACTCAGTAGCTAATCTCTCTCTAGAAATGAATACAGAACTAGGCCATTTTAGCGTCCCTTTGTACGTTTCAATAAGGAAGTAGTCAAGTTGTGAGGTTTATTCACTTTATTGCGATTGCAGTTGCTATCTACTATTTTGCTGTTGCATCTTTGAGAGCTGCTGCGGACCTGCGTTTTGGGGGCCTCCTGGACCTCATGGCCCTCACGGCGGACCGCATGGACCTCATGGCCACCACGGTGGGCCGCCTGGACCTCATGGCCACCACGGCGGACCTCCTCCACCTCCATATTGATTACACTTTCGTGACTGTATATATAGTGAGGTTTTCTTAAGCGTCTGGATGATCACTAGATTGGTGATGATAGTGTGTTTTTCAATCCTGGTGTGTTGATGAATCATGTTCATTTTCATGGTGTGTTCTTGTAAAATTTGCTTCAAACACTGCGTTAGTTACGTTGTTGGTATCAACTCCACTTCATTTAACTGTTTTCAGCTCCTCATAGCACATCATTGGCTGTGTTTTTCTCCTCGACCATCTTTCGTTTGTATTTCCATATATATGTTTGATTTGCGATGGACATGAGTACTTGTGATGGACATGAATCAATTTAACCATATATCAGGAGACTGTCACTTATATATAGAAACTATGACGTGTACATAGATGACCCAGGAAAATTCTATAATAAGTTAATGCATGTCATGTATCAACTCTGTCATAAAGTTGTAAAATGAGTTCTCAAAGTATGCATCGACTATGTCATAAAGTTGTAAAATGAGTTCTCAAAATAGTAATATTAGTCCTTAAAGTTGTAATTTAAGTTTTTAAAGTTATAAAAAACTTAATTACAACATTAATCATCATGTGTCGTTAAAATGGTAAAATGAGTCATAAAAGTGATAATTGAGTCCTTAAAGTGATAAAAGAAAAGTTGATGCAATTTTGAGGATTTAAGGGCACATGAGGACTAATGTTATAACTAAAATTTTATAATTTTAAGAACTCATATTACAACTTTGAGGACTAATATTACTACTGTGATAACTCATTTTATAGTTTTATGACAGAGTTGATGCATGGCATGCATTAACACACCCTAGTCTTACCCATTGAGTCATTGTGGAGGAAGAAAAAAATGTTTCAAAAATTGAAACCTCATCTCACATATATAACTAGTAGTATAAATAGGTGTGCTCCCATCTTCACAAAATCACATAACCGGCCAGCCACCTAGGAATACTCTAAAATAGATAGAATTTCAAAAACGAAATCCTCCCTTCCTTATCGTTTGTTTTATGACCTTCAAATATCATTGGAGTTGCAGTGACAGACAATCTCCGACTGAGAGTCTTTTATACACCCTCAAGCTTCCATAACCTAAGAACAACCAAACTCCAGACTTCCATTTCTCGCACTGCTCGTTTCAAAACTCAAGCATTATCACCCTTGCCCATTCCATCACCTCCCACCACACTGGTGGAGAGCACCTATGGTGGAAGGTACTAATTTTGGTCATCATGTTTTGTATATCAATTAAATTTGGTAAAATTATAACATTTTCTCTAACACACCATTAGTAAGGTTCTCACATACCCATTAGTCGTGACTTTTATATTACTGTAGCTTGATTCATGTTCTTGGGTAGTTAGGCTATAAATAGTTTAATTCTAAGCTTGATTCATGAGCTTAGGATATAAATCTATCACTTATGAGCTCGATTTATGTTCTTAAGCTATTAATAGCTCATTTCTGAGCTTAAATCGTTTATAACTTTCATTCTCATGAAATTTATGAGTTGCCTAATAAGCTTGATATGTTCAATCGGTCTTGATCTGTTTCTGACTTTCTGTTGCTTGATACATGTTCAATTGGTTGTTACTATTATAATTTTCATCAAATTTATTAGGTGCATGTGCTTGATTTGTAGTAATTGAAGAATCTAAGCATTTGTATTTTACAATCTCTGTTTAGTTCTTTTCTTTACGTTTATCTGGTTGTGCCCTCCGACGAAGTGTTTGTCCATCATGTCAGGTTATGGATACACGAGTTTTATGACATTACCGTCTATAAAATCTCACTTTTCCACCATTCACACATGTATGCACTTCTAGCACATTTCTCGTTGCGCTAACTTGGCATCTAGACCACTGATACATCGACCATGATTATTGACAACCACGATAATTAATTCTTTTTGTTGCATTGGTTCTTTTTCTTTTTTTGCAAGTCGGTTGGTTCCTTTGGTTCTTCTACAAGTCGAATAGTTCTTTTCGAGATAGTTTAATCAAATTGGTTCTTTTGGAGGTGGTCTAGCACATTAATTGAAGTTCTTCTTTTAATTGCCTGGTTTACAATTCAAATCAAATTTTGATAGTTCAATTTGTGCTAACGATGATTCTGCTGGTGGCTTTATTTTCATAATTTAGATGACTTTCTCATTTTGGCCACGACAAATAAGTTACCAACTTCATACATTGTGCAACTAAGTTTCATGGTTTCTCTTTGTTACAAGTGGACTCTAAAATCTTAATTAATAGTATCACCGGTTTAATCCAAGTTTTTTGGCTTAAGACGATTGTGCATGATAATAAGCATCTGGCTAGTGATTCCATCTCTTTCACTCATATTCATCCTGAAGTCAATTTTTTTGTTGACTCCTTTGGCTAAACTTGGACACTCAATTGGACCTCAAGCTTAATCAATATCTCTTGCGTTCCTCATCTCAGCGCTTCATCTGGATTAGCCAATAGTGTAAAGTCACAACATCAAGTTTTAATTCATCAAAGTACAACATATTATAAAATTCATCACCATATTATATATAGAAGTTCATCAGCCCATCACCATAATTAATCATAAAACATTAAAACTGATAGAAATCCCTAAGACCAACATTGTTTATCAAATAAAAGCTGAAATAAACAGTTCATCATCAAATAACATAAGTATATTATAATACTAAAATTTAGAGAAGTTCAAGTCTTCTTTCTTAGACAAAGTTGGTTTTTTGAAGTTCATTCTTTGAGAAGTTCATGACTGCATATTTTTTTTCAAACTAATTCTACTAAACCAATCAGGTATGTGACTCAGTTTCAGAAATTTAAGTTAAACGAGTCTTTTACGGTTTCCCTGTAAAGTACATCAATATAAAGAAAAAGAGAAACCATCTTCGGTATACAATATACATATAAGTATATAACCACCACATTATCAGTGATCCATTCTACATTTTGATTTCATGGGCGATATAGCAACCCAATTTTCATCACTAAGAGGCAACACGACACAGTCTTCAGGGAGTGTCGCCGCCATCCGTGGATGCACATAAACCTTGTTAGAGAAGAATCTCTTCGCTGATGACTCAAGAGTAGAGTCCACATCCGAGTTACAGTCAGAAGCTAAAGTCAAAAACAAACCATTTTGGGGCTTAAGGGAAGCATAACGTGAAGTCTGTGGTTGACTAGCTCATGACCGCATGATTGAGAAAGTTTTTTTAAAAAGTTTTTGAGATTGTTTAATTTAGGGTAAAATATTGTATAGTCTTTGTGTTTTGAAATCGACATTCTTGTTTAGTTTTTATGGCTTTATTTTAATCTGAACCTTATAGTTAGGATTTTTCATCTAAATAGTTCTTATGATTTTATTTTAATCTGAATAGTCTTTAAAGTTATGATTTTTCATCCAAATAGTTCTTATGCTCTTTAACTGAGAAAATTGTTGGAAGGACTATTTGGATGAAAAATTATGACTTCAAGAACTATTCATATTAAAATAAAACCATAAGGACTATTTGGATTGAAAATTATGATTTTAAGGACTATTCAGATTAAAATAAAACTATAATAACTAAACATATGTCGACTTCAAACCATAAAGATTAAACAAATTTCAATTCTTTAATTTACATTAGGTGGTGCGGTTTTTTAGATCGATTTAAGAGCTTAAACCAGATCTAGTCCAGTTTAACCCGATTGGGATCAATACACTACTTTTTTGACCCAAATGTTTTAGATTGGTTATTCGAACCGAAAAAGTTGGGTGGATCGTGCGGTTTTCAATTAACTTTGGTTTTTTTTTTTCTCATACACTCTTTTATCCTCCTGTACAATTATTTATCTTCCCGTACAATCTTTTCTCCTACATATTGATTAGATGTCACAGTTTTCAGGCTTAATTTTTTCTCTCTTTTTTTTGCTCATGGAAGTGAAAAAACTGTAGTTGGTTATATTTCGTAATTAGAGGTGAAAGTGGATGAATATAAATATCACATGTGGTTTTCCTAATGTTGTTGCAGGATTCTCACACAAAAAAATTGCTTATTATACCAGTTTGCCAAGCTAATTTTAATTATTGAACCTTGTTGTTGTCTTCAAAACTTATAAGGATCCATGCATGTGTATCACAGTTTGTAAATCAAAATATATCGTTAATTTTAAGATCAAGTTGAACTTGAAGTGGTATAATAGTAGGTGGGTGCGTACTTGTTCATCATTTTCGTCAACCTTGATTGTCAATGGATGTTATATGCGAGGTTGACAAAGAGAGACTAGTGAAGATGATGAACAAGTACATACCCAAAATTTTGGTCCAGTCTCGCTATAATTTTGGTCCAGAGTCGAGCTAGGTAATTCAAACCTACTCGCATAAAACATCCATTGACACAGGTAAATGAGGTCATATATCCTCGTATAATTAATAGGCATAGAGACTAAGAGGAGCAAATCCTAAAGATCCTAAGAAATTTTCAAAAAATGCTAAAGATCCCAAAATTTTCGAAAAATGTAATTGAAAGTATACCTCTATGATCCTTATTGAAGTGAAGCTAGTATACTTGCACTCTCGTAGTCGGTATCTTATTCCTTCTGTTTTATAGAGCTAGCCAGCGTACCATATTTTGTTACACTATTATTTGTACTCAACTCATATTTTTGACCACAATATGAGTTGGGTAGAAAATTCAATCTGAACCTCACATTTGTTATTGTGATGAATAAATTACTAGGAACTTTGTAGCTTATACTATTTTTTTGATAAGATTGTACCTTATACTATGGTAGAGGAGTTTGGCCATTTGATCACATTCATGAGGTATATACATGTATCTTCGAGAAGGCTAACCATACCTAACGGGTGATCCCCATTTTGTAAGAAACTGACTTTGATGTGATGGAGGAGGTTGAGATATCTCCAACTCTCCAAGTATGATGGAAAGCATGTTTTACAGACTACCAAATCAGTGGCCACATTTAGGTGCGTATAATTTGTAATAATTTCACTTTATGATTCATATTTAGGACTCATTTTGTATTGAACCGTTGGCTATGGCATGGTACCGAAATCACATACTCGATCAGTCGGTCTATGTCAATAATTTCAGGCGTAGAAGCAACATAAGATGTCAAATTTGCGATGACACAAAATTACAAGTTCATCTTGCCCTTGTTAAGCACTTGCCAAGATCTTGTGAGCATAGCATAGTTGCTATGAACTTTTGCTAAGCACGAGTTGCACCAACTGGTAAGAGAAAGTATATTTTTGCGGCAAGATTAGTAAGAGGGATAACATGAACCCTTTTTATGTTCCTGGTGGGTGTATGAACCAAACCGAACCAATAACAGAAACAAAAGTAGATCTAACTTTGCAGTTCAGTCTGCTTATCAAGACAAACAGCTATTGCAATTAAAAAAGGGAGGTGATATTCACTCTTTTTGGTACACAAGGGAGTAACTGAGAATACAAAATGGAGTGTGAATACCACATCCCTTAAAATTTGGACCCAAAACCACAAATCCAAAATACAAAGCTCATAAGCACAAACTACCATCTTTAGAACATTACGTCCTTGTAATTGAGAACCAAACCTGTTCGGATTAGTCTGCATACAAAGGAAACAAGTATATATGTATATAGTCCTCACTCCAGACCCAAAACATGTCTGCATATTAATCATTGTAAAACTATGACAACAATCTTCCTCCACTGTCATCCTATTTTTTTCCAACCAACATCACAATAGCATCTAAGCAGCATCATTGGTTCTCATAAACAAGTGACAATCCCGGAACAAGAAATGTAGTCAACCAAAAGATGGCTTCTTAGTCCTTAGCTTTCGGCCTATGAACATTTACTGCACTTTACTGTGAGTATATTGGCTACTCTCCCCTCTATTCCTCATCTATACACTTGTAAGAGCAAGAGGTTTTCAAACCTATTCATCTAAGTTCAAATTGATGATACTACCTTCATGCTTAAACTTTTAACAGCTATAGCTATAACAAGGAGAATACTGAAAAGTGCCACCGTGCAAGCAAATATGACAGGGAACTCAACTCGTTGCACACCACCTTTACTCAAATACCCCTGCAATAAAGGACAGATCTATGTCATCAGTTATTGCTTAACCAGGTTGTATGTGTGCATATGTGAGAGATATAGAAAAATACATCACTATAGTGAGGCTATCATAAACAAAGAGTGAAGCAATCCAATGTAATGCAATGCAGGGTTCCAGAATATTTAAAAGGCACACTTTGGAGATTTTTTTTGCCCGGGAAAACCAAGCCCTATATTAGGTATTAAAGATCTGCAAGTTTCTGAAAAAAATGTCACTCCCCTAATTTTAACTTGTAAGCATATCAGAGAGTAGGTTCACTCTGACCACAAATTCAGAGAACATATTAAAGCCTTGGACACTCGATCACCAGTAAAAACATACAAAACAGACTTTTGCAGAATATCATAAATGGACAAAACATAAAGTTTAGGATAGGGTTTGAGAAATTACTAATTGCTCCTTCAAATCTTTTATCTCTTGGATGCTTAAACTCCTCTCCTCTGTTAGCTTTGAGATAGTAACTTCAGCCTGACAAGAATATAAAAAAACTTGAGGAAAAGTGGAACATGGTTAATATCATATTACGAAAACTAATCATGTATTGGTGCAACTATGTGAACCAAACTTTCTACTCTTTCTTGGTCCAGTAAACAACTCAGAACTAAATTACTGTCTCTAAAATAAATGAGGCAATTCATTCGTCAAACAGAAAGTAGATTGATGCAGCCAGTTGCACCAAAAATATACCTAATGTGCTAACTCTTGATTTTGATCAAAGTTAAGGACATGAAACAGACTAACTTGTGTCCAAAAAAGTATTACGACTCTGCAAGCTTCTCCACCAATCATTTATATCTGCCTAGTGATTCACCACCCCCCACCCATCCAAGAGAAATACAAGTATACAACACAATGAATGTGACACATAACTTATGAAAGACTACATAGAATTCCAAAAAAATTTCTCAAATTAATAAGGTTTTATTTCTTATTCTGAAAGGAAGATAGTTTATGAAACAACTATCAATTGGTTTTCAAACACTGCGTGAAGATAGGAGGCCAACTATCACATACCATCCAAGCTGAAAAGAGAATATGCCCTTATTGACCCATTTTTACTTTCACTGCTCTAATTGATAAAATGGTGATCCAATAACTCAATCTCGACAGCCCAATCTAAAACCAAGTGGTACGACCACCTAGTAGGCAAGAGATCTTGCATAGGATCAATGCAAGGGGAACCATAGAAGAAGAATATAAGTGTATCAGAAAAACATACAGTCAAACTCTTCATATATAATGTAGACAAATACTGCTAGAGTAAATGCTCATGCAACTGAAAATAATGAGAACCACCAAAATTTGGAACAGAAAAATTAAGAAATGACCAAACCTGGCTCAGCTTTAGTTCAAGTTCAAGTAGCTTTGATTTCATCTCCTCAATATCTTTAACCAACTTCAAATCTTCCACAACCTGTGCTTTATCTGCCTCTACATCTTTTACTCGTTTCAAAAGCAAAGCCTCAGATGGTTTCATCTCCACATTCTTTGCATGATTCAACTCCACATCTTTTGCTGGTTCCAATTCCACAACCTTAGCTGATTTCAACTCCACATCTTTGGCTGGTTCCATGTCCGCAGCATTAGTTGATTTTGACTCCACATCCTCTGTTGCTTCCAATGCCTCATATTTTGTTGGTTTCAATTCCACAGCTTCTGCTGGTTTCAATTCCTCTTCTTTTCTTACTTTCATTTCCACATGCTTTGCTGGTTTCACCTCAGTTTCCTTTGATGGCTTTGACTCCTCACTGTTTACAGCTCTGAACTTTCCATCCTTTGAAACCTGGTGAATATTGCCAAAACAAGTCAGAATACTTTGTGATGGACATGATCAAGCAACAGATATGAGGAGACAGTCACTATAAGGCTGAGTGATGATAATATGTTTTGAAAGTGAGAGCAGGGGAGAGGGAGAGAATCCAACATTTTCAAATAAGAAAAGTTTCTCTAACCATTTTGTGAGGAGGGAGGGTTTCCACTCCACTAAATACTGGATCATTTAGCATTGAAGCTTCATGGCCCTGCCCTTGCTTCAAGTCTACCTTGATTGGTGACAGCATTGGCGAATCAGGTGGGCTGATATAGAATACTCTTAGCTTTTTCTCTTCAACGTATTTACCCTCATCTTTCGCAAACTGTGATGGTAAACAATGAGAAACCAGTACGTGCAGAATCTCAAGCAACCAAAAACTACCGTAACTTACCATGCTAGCTGTAATATCCGGGTCAGTTGTCTCAGAAGAAACAGCTGTGCTTTGGATTAAAAACTTATCTTTGCATTCTATATCAGGCAAAGCTGTCTTGAGAGCTTGCATTGTAACTACATTAACAAAGGAAGTCACATGGTTATAACAAAAGCACCTATAGGAGAAAACAATCAGAATGTACAGTGCAAAGAACAGGCTGAACAGCAAATTCGTTGCATTGGAGCCCAGGGAATGCCAATATCTTGATCTTTCTAAAACAGATAAAATTTTACGATATAAAAATGGAATACTTTAAGGACCTAAGATCTTCTGCCAAATCCATCCACAGGATAGAAATATCAAACCTTGTAAAAATAATGTAAAACTGCCAGACCTATGTGATATAAAATGATTCACTAAGTCAATTTTGTTTTCTTCTTTTAAGAATGGGGGATACGCTTCAACCCTCATGCTCCTGTAACTACTAATAAGGTAATGTTTACATGCAGATTCAAACAATTTCTCAGAGTGTAATCAGTGAGGTGCATGATCAGTACCTGAGAATTCACAATATGATTTTGGCAAGATAACACCTACATTTGGTCGTACACAGTATTTCTTGGGGGAAGTAGTTTTAACCTGCAAATATGAAAATTAGCATTCTTTCTTACATAACGAACTTCAGTTCATTCACTTTAATAACTTGTAAAACAAACAAAATGCAGTATAAACCTTAAAAGCAACATGGCGGTCGGACTTGTTGGTAAGTCGAATTGAGCATTTGCTTTGCTTCATCAACTCAACTACGAAAACAATACCAGTCAGTTTACAAGTCACAAAGAATAGTTACTGTATAACATTACTAGGAAAACAGTAACATAACGTTGAGTTCCTTTCATATATTATCATCCACCAGCTAAAGAAAAGGAACACTAAAAAGGGAACATAACCTTTAACTCTAACTATGAAACTGTTAAACATTCCAAGGTACTGACATACAACATGCATTAAACTGTTAAACATTGGTAGTTTCAAAATCAATGATGCATTTCATGCAATAAGCCTAGAGCAGAAATACTATAGAAATGAAAACATAGTATGCAAAATAAATAAGCGAAAATCCTCTACTCCACAGAGCATGTATTAGTTCCAACTATATGGGTCAGGCACATGAATCAGGCAAGTATCATACATCTTAACGTTTAAATGCAAACAATGATCAGGATACTATATCATAAAGAAATCTAATAGCTCTGACCATCCACCAATAATGAGCTTACCTACGAACTTCAATTCTTTGGGATGAATCTCCACAATTGAATTCATCGTGATCAAACCTTCACAATGATCCAAACGCCACAGACAGATATCCAAATTCACTGCACAGCAATCAAACATATCAACAACTAGATCAACAAAAATGAAATTGCATAGTATAATAGTATCGTTTAGATGTCTGCTGACCCACCATTACAACCTTAAAAAATGAAAAGTTGAATATCGATTGAAATTATTGGATCCTTGGGACCCGGTAGAGCATATGAGCTAAAGAAAAATGAGGGGAAAAAGAAAACCGAAAGTTTGCCTAAACAGTTTCATGCACTAGATCCCAAAACCATAGCAAAATACAATACAATCCTTATAAAGTTCGTGTCGGCTACTCAGATATCAAATTCAAAATCAAAAGCACCGGTTCAAATAGCTTCAACTCGGACGTCAAACCGACGTTGTTTCGATTCCGGTCAAGTCCCGGCGATCAAATCAAACCTCAAGTAAAACAAACACAAGCAACTGAGCTAACGACGAGCTCGTTTCAACTCGGACGTGAAAACGAGTCAAGCTCAATTCCGGTCAAAGTCCCGGCGATCAAATCACAGCGCAAGCAAAACAAATAAAAACGAGCAAACTTAGCTAACGACACCGTTTCCAGCTCTCCATTCTGATCGACGAAGGAGATTGGACACGACGTCGTTCGAATCAGACGGAGCTTCAAAACGACTGAGCTCAACGCCGTTTCAATTCCGGCGATCAAACCAGAAAGCAAGTAAAACAAAAACGATAACAATCAGTTCAGTAAAACGACGCCGTTTCCAGTGTCCGTCGTTCTGATCGGAGCCGGAGACTGGAGGACGGCGCCGTTCGGATCAGAAATTCAGAACGGAAAAATCGTTTACCTGAAGAATCGGAGAGGATTTGAGACGCGGTGGAAATGCGGAGAAAGCTTTGAAGGAATCGGTGTGGTTTTCAAAGCCCTAGATTCTATAGAGAGAGAGAGAGAGAGAGAGAGAGAGAGAGAGGGTGGGTTTGGTGGACTGAAAGGTTGTACCGGCCGTTAGGACGACTCCACTTAAAAGAGAGCGTCCTCTTCTCCCCACTGCTTCCCGGTTTTTACGCAACGAGTGTACCTGATTTTCTATTTTATTTATTTTATATTAATTCTCTAGGGTCAACCGGGTCGGCCCATTTTTAATAGCGGGTAATCGGTGAAGGCGATTCCGACGTATCATCGGTTTTGGGAGTCCGGCTGCTCGATTCTACAAAATCAATGTATACGGAATGTATTTAAGGATGACAGATAATTTTTCGATTTTCCTTAATAATTAATTTAGTGTTATATGTATGAGTCTTATGAGATGTAACGAGTCATACGTACCTTTTACGTTATTTTCTATCTAGTTTTGATTTTTTTTTTTCCGTTAAAGAGTGAAATAGCAAGTCATGGAGAACTTTGAAGATTATGCCTAGCTCCACCGAAAAGGAGATAATTCTTTGCTTGATTTGATTAGCCATTTTGACACCAAAAAGACTTAACCTTTTTCTCTATATATATATATATATATATATATATATATATTCCTCTTCTTTTCTTTTTGTTCTTTTAAGCTTTACTTCATCTTCATGGAATCTAAAATTGCTTACCTTGATTAAGCAAGGAGATTTACACATAGCATTAGTAAATCGGTGCAAACAGGGTTTCGGCACCGCCGCCACGTGACAGGGAAAGCCTGCCTTAAGAATCTTTCTGCCATATAATTTGCTTTTGACGTTTTACTTGTGTCCTAATCGGCATTCTATCTCACCAGTGGACGATTTGATTCTCCTAAGTAGTACGTACGTATATTACCAATTCATCTGATTCCTCTAAACGCCACCTTCATTCTCCATTTCCATCTCAGAAAAGAAACAAGAAAACTTCTTCATGAATCATGATATTTCTTTTAATTGGGGCCTCTCCATATGGTACTCTTTCGAGCTGAAGCTACTTCTCACCAAAAAAAAAGCTACTTGTCACTAGCTTGCAATTAGAATCTATTGATAGCTGCAATACGAACAGTTATATATGTAGCAACTCTTATTTTGCAGATAGAAATATTTCATATGATCCATCATATCAGGCTCACACAATTAACCTTCAGCTAGTATTTCTACCGGCATGGGTTACATTCGGAGAAGGAAACACTGCATGGTGACGCCACTCCGGCCGGGCTGCAAACTCGATCAAGACGGCGACGGTATTGACCGGTCTTCAATCCCCTCTTTGATCTTTATCATGCAGAATCCTATATCTGCGTCGGTTTTCAGCAGTGGTGAAAAATTATGTGTAACAAGCGTAGGATGCCACATATATCGTGCAGCATATTATAACAAGAGCATCAGCAAACGTAATATGTGTTGAGTTGCCCGGGGAAGTTGGTTCCCACAGCTCGATGAATCCGTTGGAGGCGCCGGAGATGAGGCACCGGCCGTCGGTGGGTGGAGAACCGAGCACACTCTATCTGCGTGAGCGTGTGACGACGTGAACTGTATTGTATGCGAAAGACTAGTTGGATACAAGTCATGTAGATATTCCTTGTCCTGTTGAGTAAGAGCTAATCTCTCCATAGTCCATACTCGATCAATCTCAAAGATCACCACTTCACCAATAGCTAAAATCTCTACGACCCTCTGTACGTTAGTTTCTCTACATTTGCGTCGTCTCTTGCACACAAAGTGTGTGTTTAGATCCTTAGCTAGTTTATATAGGAATTGTTGGAATATGATTCATTCGGTTTGTATGGTAGTATGGTATATATAGATCCATATAATGCATAACTAGGTTAGCTTCTTGAATTAGAATATGAGCACAAAAGTTAGCTATTAGAGGGTTAACCTGATAAACTCGATCAGCATAACATAATATAGGCATGAGTATTGAGCATAACATAAATCTATTTATGTGTATGGCTAAAACTTGAAAATAGAAAACCATATTATCACATAAGCACGTACGTAAACCCTAATAAGTTATACAAAAAGTTGATTTGTATAAACTAGATTAGTTATGTATGTTACTTTTAATCTGACATCAATTACCCGTAAATTAGCCGGTAGCCACAATAAAAATGTTTGATGTGAAATTTCAACTTCAAAATGCGACTTAACTCATTTCGTACAGGTTTTGAGTCGTGTTTATTTGGTTCGAATCCATATTCTATAACCTAGACGCCCAAACAATTTTTAACCGGAGCAGTAATTTTTTCGATTTTACTTTGTTTCACTCAGATAGTACACGTGTCGAATAGTGAGCTCCTCTTTGCCTGCAGTCAGTATCAGAACCCAAACAGCCTACCTATAAATACCAACAAACCAACGACCTCTCTTTTTCACTTGTCCTTGTTCTCGCCGTCTCTCTGTCTTTTAGAGCTCTCCTCGATCGCATCAATGGCCGCCACCACAGGAGCTGCTTCTTCGATCTCACTCCGCTCTCGCCTTCACCAGAATCTTGTAATCCAATATCACTTTGTTTTTTATTTTTTCTGGGAGATTCTTATGTCTAAGTTTGATTTTAGTTTTATTTAATTGCATGTAGTTTTTTTAGTAGTAGTATTAGTGAGATTTGGTTGAATCTAATATTGATTTATCAATTCATTTTTGGGTTATATTAGTTCTACTTGTCATTGGGTTGATTATAAGAAGACTGTTGAATTGTACAAGATTTTGGATCCATTTTTTCAATAGTATAATGTTTATGGAGATTTTTCGCTATTTTGTTATTGATTTGAGATATTGGATTGGACCCTGTTGATGTGATATGATTGATTTGAGTGTTTACTGAAGCAGTCATGGTTTAACAGGCATTGTCCAGGGTCAATGGTCTTAAGCCAGTTTCACTGTCTGGTAATGGAAGAAGTTCTCTTTCTTTCGGGTTACAGCAGCGTTCAGCACGGCTTCAGATTTGCTGCGCGGTATGTTTTGATTTGTTATGAAGTGTTTTTTAACACTCATGCATGTACAATAGATTTGTGTTACATTGTCCAAACCATCAGAAATAGTTTCAATCTTCAAAGTTTAGATCTTGAACTGGTTGATAGTAAGTTACTAAGTTAGTGAACTTTCTATGCGAAGAGGTACAAAAATATGTATTTATGTCCTGCACTTGGATTCATCCAAGTGACTGCTTGAAGTAAGTAGAAGATAGTAAAAAGTAAAAATCCAAAACATCATTGATGATCATCATGGTTGAATCTTGATAATTGATAATGTTACATTGATGATCATTTAGTTGAATCTTGATATCGTTACCTGTCTTTGAGCAGGCCAAACCAGAGACAGTGGACAAGGTGTGCCAGATAGTTAGAAAGCAACTTGCATTACCAGATGACTCGGCAGTTTCTGGAGAGTCAAAATTTTCTGCACTTGGAGCTGATTCTCTTGATACGGTACATTTGATTTTGTTATATGCTCTTGTTATATTCCTGTTCCCTGAATTATCTGCCTTTTCATGAGCCTGTTACTTTTTTTTTTCCTTTTACTGTGCAGTAAAGAGTTTTTTTTTTTTCTGTCTTTTTCTTGTGCTTTTTATGCAAGCTTGTTGAATCAGATTCTTTCCTCTGATGGATTTTTATCTACCATAAACAGCAGAATAGTTTGTCTAGGGGTTGAATAGTGAAAAGTAAACTACAATTTGAATAATGTCCAATATTTTTCTCATTAAGGACATTCTTTCTATTTAGAACCCTTTGGGAGCAACAGAAGTAGAATTGTATTAAGTTTTGTCCATCGATCTGGCACTTGCTAAATTTATGCTTGTACATTTGAATTTGCTTAAGTGATGCCAATTTCAGGTTGAGATCGTGATGGGACTTGAGGAGGAATTTGGTATTAGTGTGGAGGAGGAGAGTGCTCAGAGCATTGCAACTGTTCAGGATGCTGCGGATCTTATCGAGAAGCTCATTGAGAAGAACAAGGCTTAGAAGAAGAAATGAGAAAACAAGAGTCAATCCTAGCCTGCTTTAGATAATTATTTGGTTGGTAGACTGGTTATGTATGCAGTCATTTTGTGTGAAATTTGAACCTGACAGCGGCTGAGTGTTAAATTATGAATGTATGGATTTGAGTTTGTGTAGTCAAAGCTCCTTTCTTTCCTATATTTCTGATGAAATAGAGAATGGCCTTACAATATCTTCAAATCTTCATTATGATAATCTCATTCAAGTTCTATTTAAACCAAGTTTTTGGTCATTGCAGATTTTGCACAAATTTGAACAGGCCAAACTGTAAAACAGTGTAAAGGCATCATTGTACCACACAACTGTGTGTTGACTGGTTGCGCAGAGGCTTCAAGCCGAATAACAATGGTGTTATATAGTACATCAGGTATATCTTGATTTTGGTAGTGAACAGATGGCAAATACTTGCTACTACCACAAAATTTCATGTTATCTCCTCCTCCTCCCTCTATTATGGATTCAAATCCAATGAATCACAAGTTCACAACTAAGAGCTACAAGCGCAGATAAGCATGGGAGAGCAACTAAAACATAGAAACCATCAAAATGTTTTCATCAATTCCCGCAGATTAGAAGGTTGAAGAAGTACATGTATGTGTGTTTGACACGATTTTGCATAGTATGCTGCAACTACAAGTTGAAGACCTGAAGAAAACCTAGTGGAGGAGTAGAGATATAGAAATGATCGTTTTTGTTTTTTTGTTAACTTTTAATATTAAACACTGATTGTTATGGAGACCATACATCTATCAACCTAGTAGACAAAGGCATATTGGATGGTTGCAACCACGTACATTATTGTTGTTCTTTGAGCTCATTGTCGCCTGTCCTTAGCCACAGCACCAGCACTGCTCTCTCCAACTATGTTACTGGGGATATGGAATGTATGAATATGAAGCAAATGATCCACCCTTTAGTGTCTCAGTCTGTGCTGTGAAAGACTGCTGCTGCAGTCCATGAGTATCACCAACATGATCAACATCAACCTGAACACATAATCGTCGTAAAGTGGATAGTCTTGTACATTGTCATGATCAGTGATCTCTTTAGGATGATATGATGGCAGTGGTAGGGATGTGAGTACCGATTCGCTCGCATTGTTAACATGATCACTGCTGGTGTTGGAGGCATCATTATCCTCTAAATTAATGTCATTCAGCTCATCCAGCTCACGCTCATGATCAATGGCCTCATTATCAACATGATTTTGGGACACTTTCTTTGCAACCAACTTTCTCATTTTATCAGCCTTGACTCGGATTCGGCAGAGCACATATTCATGAGGAAGCTTGCTAGTCCTTGAAGGAGGAAGACTAAACTCATGCATGATCCAGCGACGGTCTTGATCAGATTCATTATTCTCATTACGTCTCCCTAACACCATCTTCTTATTCTTGGAATCAAAGATGGTGACCCCTTTGTCCTTTTGTCTCCAGGTCCCAGAACCACCTTCGAGCATCCACAGACGCCGAGTCACTCAACTTCTTTGCTTTGGTAAAGAAACACAGGTCTTGTCCGGCCAGGTCCTCCAAACTCTGTCCAAATGTCCCATGGCCCTGTCTTGCCATAAAGATCAAAGATTTTGATTTGTGTCTCGTACTTGAATGGTTCTCCGGAAACTTTGTGGCGAAGGTAATAGTAATACCCTAACAATTCTTGGTCAGTTGGATGAAACCTAAAACCAACTGAAAAGACGGAATAATATGTATGCCTGTATGGTATCAAATTACTTCAGGAACTTGGAAACAACAAGTTTCGGACTCCTTAACTGAGTCTACAATGAAAATGTTGAAGGAAGAACGCAGAGAGAAGAAAGAGTTAAAGAGAATTTTGACATGCAGTCTTATTCATTGATATGGGTCTCTACTTATAGATAGAGTGCAGGTGCAGCTCAGGAAATCGGAAGGAGTGAGCCTCGCAACGAAAGCTTACCGAAGCAGCAAAAGCATGCCATCCGAAATATTTCAAATACATATTTATGTACTTGTGGGATTGCAAAAGCAACACGGTATACAATATACCATCCTACAAAACTCTAACAAAATTTACTTCAATTGAGGCATTTTGCGAGCAGACTTCTCTTATCAGAAAAAGGATATTTAACTTCTATATACAGCCAAGAAGACTTCAGTTCTGGAATGCACGACCATCTTCAATATGGCAATTGCTGCATCACTCCCAATCAGCATCAAAGAACCCAGCATCTTTCATCTCTGAATAATATACATTCTCCAAATGTAAATCGTCCTCCTGTCATCCAAGTGCAATAACCAATCAGGACAATACTACCATCTTAACCACACACAAAAAAAAAAAAAATAACTTATAAACTAAAACAATGGGTGAACCAAAGAAAGAAAGAGAACATTTATCAATTGATGAAGGATTATGACCTGGAAGAAGTCTGCTAGAAATGTTACATATAAAAGAGGAAGATAGAAGGCATGGTAACAGACAATAGTGGCCCCATATAACCTGCAAATAAAGAATTTGAAAATATAAGAAGACGATACATAATTTGAACAAAATATTCATAATCTGGAATGTTTAACTCAAAGACTATACATACCAATACGCAAATCCAGCTCCATTTCCAGTAAGTCCACAAGCAAACAATGCCAGCACATTCATCAGAAACATGATAGCTGTATAGTTGTAGAACGCAGGTCTTGCTGCACAAAAAGAAAAGAGCCATTAGAATTTGTTAAAAGGCTATAGAATAGATGTAAATATGACAGGAACTTACCAGGTAACCTGTCTCTCCACTTGGAATGATACATGAACAATATGAAACCATAAACTGTAGTAAGTACTAGCCTATGGACAGACCACAGGTTCCACTTCATCCGATGCGTATGATCATTGTCATCGACAAACAGCGGAATTCCAAATCCAAACATATAAATTGCCTGGAAGGACAGTGTGCAATTAAAGCTCCATCAACATGCATTTCCAACGAAAATTGTGCAACAACAATCTAGCATGTGATTCTATTCGCAGAAGGTATCACATTATTTGAATCGCTTCAAACATGGCAAAAGAGTTGCATTTGGTACATAACCCCTAAATGGAAACTCAGAACTTTAGTATATGCAGCTACAGCAAAGTGCAATAGAAGTTCCACTGTCCTATTACTGTTCTAGAAGTCAGTAAAAGCATAGCTAGCTCAGAAGTATGAAAAATCTATATTGAGCAAACAAAAGTGATACCTTCAGAAGTATATCCACACCAACAAGGATTCCTGAGACAACAAATGTTCGTGTCAACGCTTCCAGTCCACTTGCATAATTCCCTTGGAGTAAAAATGCCAGCAAGCTAACTTCCAAAAATAACATTCCGGAAGTTGTAAACAAAGACAAGACATTCCATGCCAGTTCTTTATCAGGTGTGCATTCCCATGCCTGTGCCAATAAAGTGACAACCCAACCTGGTATTAGGTACAAGAAATGCCTATGAACGTAAACAAATACAGTAATCAAACCAGCAAAAAACCCAAATAACAATCATAGTGTTCATAGACTAACTTCTGTCCTAACACTGTAGAAATCCTTTTATGCATTCAATACATCCACCAAACGGATTCACAAATTGCAAAATAAGAATCACACTACTCAGCTAGTACATCTCATACATAAACTCATAACAGAATCAACCAACCAATTGAAAATCTAGACGTTGTATTTAATCCGGCTAACATACGATAAAGTATGTATCCTAATCCAAGTGCTACGATGTCTGATAAGTAAACCTCATAACAGAATCAAGAAACCAAGTGAAAATCGCAACTTTGTATTTACCCCAGCAAACATACAACAAAGTTAGTATAAAAAATGAACAATCTAAGACCAAACCTATTCAAGAAACCCTCCAAGATAACACTTCCCCATCTATTACTGATTCCAACGACACCTATCAAAGTATCAATAAATACCACACTACGAGACTAACTTTCCATCACAAGGCCACCGCAATCTATCACAACCCTAAACAACGACAAAAAAAAAATCTGAAACTACAACCCCACTATTCAGCTCAAAAATCAAAAGCACATACAAAAACAAGTCTACCCAAAAAAATCAAAGCGCCACTCTTATATCAGCAACCAATTACTACACTAATGTTTCGAAACTTTCAAGATTCATAACAAACTACTCAAAAGCTCAAAACTTTAGCTACAAAACTCCAAAATCTGGAAACTTTCCGAACCTGAAGAAAGCACCAAGCGAGATTGAGCAAGCTAACAAGCCAGAGGCAGCCGTAGTAGGCCATCATGATATACGAGCGGCCATGAGATAGCTTCGAGAAGCTCTTCCTGGATTGATAACCCAAGTAGAGAGCAAAGAGAAGCGAGGACATGATGAGCGCCACGTTGTGCCAGAGTCCATGGCACTGACCCAGCCAGCTGTACAATCTGTGACCCGAAATGGGTTCGTCTAGGGTTGAATTTGGGGCCTGCGGGAGTGGAATTGGGAGCAGAGGGTGCGGGACCGGAGCTGCCATTAGCGCATTTCAGGTGGGGAATTAGGGATTTGGGAAATTTGGGGGTTCGATTCGAAAATCGAAACCCTAGGATTTGGAGAATTGGGATTTTGTTTGGATTTTGAGTTTGGAAGAAATAGGAGGAGAGAGTGATCGTCTGAGTTGTATGACCGTTAGTCAGAGAAAGGAGGTTTGTTTGTTAGGTGCCGACCAAATTGCGGGGGCGGGTAGATTATGCGGGTTTGGGCCTGGGGTGATCCGTTAGATATAACCCGAATGAAAAATGGATTGTGATCTCGTGGGTAAAAGACTAGTATTTGCAATTGGTGTGGATCAGTTTGATACAGAGGTAAACTAGCTTGATGCGTCAGCTCATGTTTTCCTGGTGCTGGGTCATTTTGAAGAAAAGTGATGCAGAGTTGCAGCATGTAAAATTGGTATGTTTGTGCTCTATTACACATTTTGCTAGGGCTATAGCTAAGAGATGGAAGTGTATTTGGTTACTTATATTGGTGTTTTGTGTATTTTGTATTTGACAATTAACAACAATCATTTACAGTCTTGGAATTTGTGTGTGTACACGGAGTTGCTGTGTGTGTAAATTAAATAAGAGTTATGGGTTTGTGTTTCTGGGTTAGCTAGTGTTTATGTATCAAATAGACCTCATGTATGCAAGGACCATGTAAAACAAATAATACCTCTACCATCATTTACAATTCACGTCCCAAAAATCTCTCAATTTTCTTTTCTTACATACTTTAAGTTCAACAACAAAAACATAAATGATGTTTAGACAACCGCAATCAATTTCATTGATATGAACTTTACCTTCAAAGCTACCATAATACATCGATCTTGAATTGATATCATAGAAACTAAAAATGACACTAATTAGTACATTTTGGAATCGAGAGAAAACTATATCCCTAAACCTTGCTGCTGGATGAAGCCGACTGTCTTGAAAACTCAAGCAATCCATGTGCCTCAAAGCACCGAAGTTCTCCCCCATTACCGACCAGATTTCACGCTTGTCACCCACTTTTTCGTCACCTACAAAAACCATTCAACCAAAATTCATAATCAAGTTTTCATAAGGAACTTTAATCTTGATGAAAACTTCCGTAAGAAAACCAAAAGAGAAAGGCTTTAGATCATTATCAAAATACTCAAAATTGTTATGCAATTATAAGGGAAGATATCATGTTAAAAGTAGAACAAAAAACACAAAAGACTTAGCAAAATGTTTACTAACATCTATACAAAGTACTCAAAAGGCCCTAAAAAGGTAAAACTTCAGATGATTACCAAAGTACTCATACTTTTCCAAGACATGACCAAATTGGAACAAAACCAAGAAGCTCAAGCTCAATCTAGAATGTTATAAAACAAATTGAAATAACAAGATATACACAAATGAGAGAAGATGAATAGAGAAGAAGGGGAAGTAATGTGGGAAGTCAATCTTGAAGATTTGTGAAACGACTGAGTTCAACAACCAAACCACTTTGTTTTCGATCTCTTTGTTTTGCAACAGTTTTTCGAGGAACTATTTAACAAGCAATCACACATAGAACACATGAAAAAGGAGAAAGAAGTTAGAGGCATTAGCAAGGCAGCAATGTAGGCGGTGCTGGGTAGGGATCTTGCTGGAGCACAAGGCAGGGGTGTGTGCGCTTGCTGGAGGGCCGAAGATCTGTGCTAGCCTTGCATGCTCCTAGGCAAGGATGCAGAGGTGCAAGGGTGGTACTAGGTCTTGTTGAATCGATCGCCGTGGCCTGGGGGGTGGGGGGTTTACTCTCACGGGGACCAGGGCTTAAGTTTCGTGAGGAAGAGAGAGGAAGAGAGACTGAGAATAGATTATGCGATGTGATGAGAAATTGGAAGAGAGAATGAGAAGAAAATATCGAGAAAGAGAAGAAAATATCTGAAAACTAAAATAAATAGCATCTGAGCCGTTGTTTACTTTTGGATTGTTAGGATTGTTTTATGAGGCAATATAAGCAGGAAAACATGAGCTGAGGATCCGAGTCCATGCGTTGGTAGCCTAACTCCGTAACTCGTATTGATTTTGAGACGCCTCTCTTGTTTGTCGTGTTATCACGTGATTAAGGATTTGATTCGGATGTATTTGGACATTGTCGACTCAAATGAATCACGTGACATGACTAATTTATTTAAGAACAATTCTTAAATGTATCACGTAACACACGACTAATCTCTTACGGCTTCTATGAAACTTTTAGTTCAAGACTTCAAGGCCCTTCGGGCCTAGTTTTTTTTTTTTTTTTTTCCGACTCTTATGTCTTTACACGATATTTGTTTCTCATATGACTTGTGATAATGATTATTTTGTTGTTGCTTAAAAGTCGATCAAGGTTAGTGTGTAATGCGGTTTGGGGTTTTGCTATTTTCGTGCAAGAAATTGAAAATGATTTAAGGTATACTCATCCAAAATCTTTCTAATATGTTTCAATAGATTATGTAGTATATACTTTGATTGAAATGGAACAACTAAACTGAAATTCAATTCGTTCTAAAAAAAAAAAAAACTGAAATTCAATTCCTTTCTATGAACATTATTCCTTTTTGTTTTTGGTACAATGGAGGCAATTTATGCTGAGAAAGAAAAAAAATTACTACAGTGCAACTATTAAATAGGAATAGTACTGAGAAGTCCACAAATTTTTGATGAGAAAAAATGATTGAGAGTAGTAGTGTTACAACAACTGTAAGGGCGAAAGATGATCCTTCATAGTCTCAAACACCAACCGTTACACTGATATATTCAAACCACCGTGGCCTAATGAACGTGGAAAGCTCCATTGTATTTCTCCCTCTACGCCTTAACGTTCGGATCGTATATCAGTTTTGCTTCAACTCCAGAATTCCTTTTTGATTTGGTTTAATTTCCTTTACACAAATCTAAATTTGGTTTAAAAGGCTAGGCTGTAAAATTCACTGCCTTCATGTTCGACTATTCAACATTTGAAGCTTTTCAATGTCACAACGTATGATCTTGCCTTAAACTTGGTGGTCAATATTCTTTAGTTTTCACCAAGAAATCCTGAAGCAGCTAAGCTTTCTTGAGTTACAAGTACTGTCAGTTTGTTAAGACGCGAGGAACTTAGGTCATTGAAACTGCACTTGCCTTTTCAACGTTTCATTCCAAAAAGTCTCCATTTTCATATAAGAAATTTCAATTTTATTTTTATTTTGTGTATGCGATTATTACATTGCTGAGTTGGTTTGATGTTCATCAAAATCTCGATAGCAGTCAATATGGATAGAATGAGGCCGATGTATGTTAGGCAGAAGAGCAATTCGACTAGTGGCACGCCGGGAGCGGCAAGTTCTCCTTCGATGACGTCTCCGATAATGCACCACCATACAAGGTCAGGGTCCGTTGGAATGACCGGTGGCAAGAAAGCACAGAACACGAAAGCCGCGGCGCAAAGGCTTGCACATGTCATGGCACACAAACCCACTGATTATGACGATGAGGATGATGATGATCTCTCTTTTGATCTTGGCTTGTCAAGCGGCGCCGGCGGCATCGGACTTGGCGGTGGTGGAAGAGCAATCCGACCTCGCTCGCCCATAGTAAATGTATGTGCAAGACCACTCTTTATGTTCAACATACATTTTGGAATTCTTACTCGACATTTTAGTCCAAACTTGAGAATTATCCTTCCGTGTCTATGTATATGCATATTGTCTTGACAAACCTGTTACTTAATTTGTGTTACAACTTGATACCAAATTGGGTGAAATGTAGGAATTATTTATGAATATATATATGTATGCATGAGTTTATGAAAAGTAATGCTTACTTGGAACCTAAATTTTGTTCTGCTAGTCAGCTCGTACTGTTCAAGAGCCCGCTTCATCTGCAAGGATAACAGCAGCACCAGGTGGTCGATCAGCTCTATCTGTCAAGACTGCTCGCTCTGTAGAACAACCACCACCATCAACTATGCGACCATTTCAATCCATCAACTCTGTGGAACCACAAGCAAGCCGGCCATCTCCGTCTATAAACAATAGATCAATCAACTCTCTAGAACAATCACCATATTCCCTTCGTTCTTCGATTAATCTTAGATCATCTCAGCCTTCCAACTCTGTTGAACAGCCTAATTCTGCTCGTTCTATGTCAGAACAACCGCAGTCTCTTCGTCCTTCATTAGGTGCAAGATCATCTCAGAGTACTAGCACCATTGAGCAACCAAACTCGGCTCGTTCTATGGCAGCTGCAGCAGCACGTCCACAGTTTGGAACCAAGCCAGTCCACATGGTGCCTTCTAGCGTACCTATATCACTTAGGCCGTCCCCTTCTGCAGATACTCCTGCTGAGAGTAAGAGAGATCCGCCGGTACCTATATTGCTAAGGCCACCTTCTTCTGCCATGCTATATTCTGATGGTTCAGGTGATAGAAGGTATCAAGTTCCGAAGTTCTTTACTATGATTCACATCATTAATTTATAGTCTTTAATTTTCTCTATTCCCTTTTTTGTGTGCTGATAGCTTATATATGACTCTGAGAGACCAATAATATGTTGTTCATTTTTGCTACCTGTGAACTATCACTTCGAGAGACTCAGAATAGTAGGCTTCCATCTCTTGTATGGATTCTAATGTTTTTATATATTAATCAGTTCTTTATTGTGGCTTATTTCAATTCCTTTCGATGATCATATGAATTTATAAATCTGATGACCCTTTCTAGATCAACTAGCAGGTTGTCTATGGATTTAGGAAATCTGAACCTAAGAGACACTGGATCTCAGGATTCTTCTGCTTTACAAGACGAGGTATGCTCCATGATCCTTTTACCGGTGTTGGAGTTTCAAGATTTTGATGTTTCTGATACATCTATCTTCTCTTTCAGTCTGATATAGATGCAAACAAAAATAAAAACAAACAAAAAATAAAGAGAAAGAGAAAGGAACAGAAACTAATGAGGTGTGACTTTCATGCAGCTTGATATGCTACAAGAAGAAAATGACAGTTTACTTGAAAAGGTGATGCCAATAACCCCAAACATTTTGTTTTCAATATGTTTAGTGTGATATCCGTGTGAATTTGGTTAATTGTATACAAATTATTTTGCAACGCATCCACCACGCTGAGCTCTTCCATATTCCCATTAACTATCAGTAAGGTGTTCATATCTCACCTGATCAACTTAACTGCTTTCATGTGGATGGTGTTGTGCAACGCCATTCACTAAGCACACAAGATGTGTATTTTTCGCGATGTGAGAGTGATCAGAATTGTTCATCAGTGTAAATGTGATATTTTTAAGTTAATAGAGTTATCAGGTCTTTCTGGCATTCCATGGTGATTGATATGTGCTTCCCCAGCTTCGACTTGCAGAAGAAAGGATTGAGGAAACAGAGGCAAGAGCTAGGCAGCTTGAGAAACAGGTACTGTTTTAAACTGTAAGAAATGGAATTGGTTATCCTATATTTATATACATTCTGTTATTGGAATTGGTTCATTTAATTTTTTTTCCTCAAGAAATGGTGTATAATTTCTGCAGCATGAGCATATATGATGATGCATGTGCTGGGCAATACAGATGTTTGCAAGTGTATATTCCACATACTGTAATCGTTTCTTACTGCTTGTGTCTATTTTCTTTATAAGGTTGCTAGTCTCGGAGAAGGTGTAACTTTGGAAGCTCGTCTTATCAGCAGGAAAGGTTTCAAGTGTCATGTACTATGTAATGTGATCGACTATATATATAGCTTTCTGATGTTTATGATCATTTGATTCTTCAGAAAGGAGGCAGCACTGCAGCAAAGGGAGGTGTGTGTATTCATATTCTTTATTTGGGTTTAGAATTACATTCTTTACTCCCCCAACATGGTTTATTTTCTTATTAGTGACTCACAATCTGTCAAGAAAATAGTTAACGTGCTTAATTTCCTATACAGCTAGTTGTATGGTTTGAAAAATGTATCTGAAGGGTACTACCTTACCATCCCATCTGTAACAGGCTGCTTTGAGAGCGGCTGCACAAACTCATGATGACAGAAATGATGAAGCTGAGTCCGAATTGCACACAATTCGGATTATGACTCAGAGAATGATACTGACTCGTGAAGAGAAGGTTTGTCTCTGATATATATTGCATATCAGTTCCCTCTTTCTGTCTATGTTCTTATGTGCTTTTGAGTTTTTCATCTTAGGAAGACGTTGTTTTGAAGAGATCTTGGCTTGCTCGGTACTGGAGTTTATGCGCCGAACATGGTAATGCCATTTAAGTTCATAATTTAGTGAACTAAGCCACCTGAATTGCATGCTTGTTAGTTCTCTAATGTGAAGTAAATTGTGCAGTTTTCATATATAGCTGACAATATCTGAAATCAAGGCCTAATCCAACCCTTTTTACATCATGATTTGGGTCCAGGGACCTTGCTTAACTTTTGTACAACTATCTTAAACTCCGGTTCAGGACTTAATTTTACTGAAATGCCTTTTGAAGTTCTGTACTTGTAGGCACATGAAACATGTAAATCAGGGTGGCTTGAATCAAACTTACTACTTTAATAAGGTTCTCAAAACAATGGATATATTCACATCATATCTTCATACTTTCCTAGTCGATTATACATGTTATGGGGTTTTATATGATGTCTTATGATTCAAATTAATAGTTTAGCAGTAGTATTTGTATTTTTCTCGTCTGATTAGTATACGAGTGTAGGTAAACTTTGTACAGTCTTGACATTCAACCTTTCTGGATGTAACGGGCAGTAGAATGTTATGGCAGGTATACATGCTGACATTGCTACAGCACGACATGAATTCTGGTCATCTCTTGCTCCTCTTCCTGTTGAAACTGTACTAGAAGCTGGAAACAAAGCGAGAGAGCAGACAGGTAAGTGGAATCTTCATGTTGAATTACTGTATTTTCTATTCTAACAGAAAGATTACATGCATTTTTCCTTGCTTTTAGTTAAATTTATTGCAATTCCACCAGCGTGATCAGTAGTTCTCAGTATTTTTCTTTGACTTCCATACTAGTTGAGGAGCAAAACGATGTATATGAAAGAGAGTATAGTCCAAGGGATGTGAATGAACTCTCGGGAGAGGGAAATATTGAGAACATGCTTTTAGTGGAGCAAGGTCTACGTGAACTAGCATCATTGAAGGTTTTCTCCTAATCCTTATACTTGAACCTTTTCACATTTTCAGACCAAAGGAAAAAGAACTTTTATTATATATCTTCCCAAATCATGGCATTAGATAAGGAGCTGGGCACTGGGATCTCCTAGAATATATAACTGAGAATGTAAAGTTGTAATCCTATATGTTTGGTATTCTAATTCACTATCAGCAGCTCATTCTGTGAAACAACAGCATTGTCATGGTTGAATTTTGCATTAATATCTATACAGTAGTCATTTCCTGTAATGACCATACTTTAGTGCAATTTTCTCAAAGGTAGAGGATGCAGTGGCAATTATAATGGCTCGACATCGGCACCCTAATTCAAAATCATCAGGTGCAGTGATTCATCATTTGCAATTTATTGTTATCAAACCATGCTCATATGCATTGCGCACATTGACAGTGTGAGGTGGGCTTAAATTCAACTGCATCAATTGGCTTCAATATAAAACCTCTCATAATCATTTAGAACTTGATACTACCACAGATTCACAGTGATAATGCAGAATTTCCACTTCCAAAAAAAAAAACACCTATATTTTGCGCAAGTACCAGATTTCCTCCTACAGGGCATGCATCACATGCATCCATCCTATGCCTAGTTACATTCTTAAGAAACATAAAATTCTTGATCAATTGCATATGCTGTAAGTTGGTTATTCATTCCTGAACAAATGAATTTGACTGAAGAACTTTGGTTCCTCTATCTTTCATTTTTTTTGTCTACACTCACTGGCAGTGTTTGGTTACTTTCTGCCTGACATGCTTGCTTCATGACAGTTCATGTGATGCTGAATAAAAGGCTATAATTTTCTCATACACCATGTAGACGAAATCTACATGCTTCACTTTCAAAATGTTACCACTTACTATAAGAGATATGAATGTCTTCATAGCTTTACTTGATAAGCTGATCATACACTTGACTGATGATTTATTTCCTCTTTCATCGTTGGTGTAGAGGTAAAGGTACCAGCTGGGGGACAATTCGAAGGTTTTGGTAAGATATCATATCCATAATTTCTTTTCTGCTTGCACTTTAAGTACCCACTTTTTCGACATGAACATTAGTTTCTGGCTTGTAAAATAAGGTCAAGCATGGTAAAAAGATGAAGTTAGTTTATCATCTGCATTGGTTTTCTACTTACATGAGCCATGCTATGAGTTGATTAAGGCGTTTCATTTCAGAATTGAGCAAAGAGGAGTGTGATGATGTGTTCTTCAAGCAGGTATGACACCTTTTGTGTTCTAGTTGTCCACTAAGTAAGCGTTTGAGTAAATGATGGATTTAGAACTAAGCAAACTTGGAGGAAAAAACTATATTCCACATACCACATTTTATACGTATCAGTTGTAGTCACTTTTAGCTCTTGTAGGCTTGGCTTACATACTTCTGGAGAAGAGCGAAAAATCATGGTCTAGAAGCAGATATAGTAGATGATCGTTTGCAGTTCTGGATGAACCGCAACACTAATCCACCGACTTCACATGATGCAGTTGATGGTGCTTTCTCCTTATCTCATAATATCATTGCTGAAGACCAAGTTCTGTTACACCAAGTGATCGATTTCATGTCATAAACTTAAATTTGATACGGTTGGTTCTGATTTGCAGTTGAACATGGTCTCCTGGAGCTTAGAAAGTTGGGAATCGAAACCAAACTATGGGCTAAATCTCGCGAAGGGCTTGAGCATGATTCAATCCCTATAATACAACAGTCTGACTTCTGATACAAGACTGGACTTGCTGGAACTTGCTGCATCTTTTCTTGTGGGCAAGATATCATTGTGTACCACGTTTATAATTCATACTTTCATGTAATGTAGCTGTTGGACTTGTCATTACACAAATTGATCCATTATATGTTCTTAAGGAGAAGAATGAAGAATGTAAACAGAATATGGGAATGCTTATGGTGGACTTAGAAATCATACATTATAATTAAGCAGGTTTTGTAAATGAACCATTGAGCCCCAAATTGATGGAAATGAAGACTTCTCCTGATCATTTATATTTTTATCATTATTTGTTTTAACGATTAATTAGCAGTAGACCAATTAATCTTTACAAGCATCTACCATTTTCTCATTCATTTTGAGATTTGAGTTGGTATTGCATTGCATTGAGCTAATCGATCGCTTAATACATTTTTTTCGATTTCACGCTTAATAATACATTATATACATTAGGTAAGAAAGAGACGAAATATCACTCATAAACATCATAACTATAGTGTAATAAACTCTGAATTATTCTTATTTGTTAGCCTTGTATACGACCTCTATTGAAACAGATTACAAACAGCCTTCGTATTTTTTCTTGTAAATTGAGAGGAAAAAAAAAATGGATATAGCTATCTCAGGCCCCAGGCTGCTGAGTTGATGTGAAGTTCCCACCTTAACCTCAAAATGTGTTGGGTGTTGGAAGACTCCAGAATCATACGACTTTCTCACTGTGGACTGTTTACGAGTTGGACCGAAATAAATAGGGTCACATTTGCATTTGGCATCTCATTCCATTCACTCACTCACATACCTCCAACACCCACCTATCTATTTCTCTTCTTCTTCATCTTAGGGGTGCACTGAGGTAAGAAGCTTGACTCTTTAGTGTCTTGGCCTATGAAATTTCTCATCTTTTATGGTTTTATGATCTGGGTTTGATTTATCTAGCTGGAATTTGTAATCTGTCCAATCAATTCTATATTTTTGACTATCTTTTTCTTGCAATTGTAGCTTGAATTTGATGACGATCCTTAAAGATCTGCCTTTTATCTTTTGTCAATTTTGTTGTCAGTGTTGTGAATATGGCTACTGAGCTTACTTGGATTCAATGTTTCTGTTCTGTGTGGCTTGTGATTTCTGTGGCTATTTTCACAGATCTCATCAGTTCTTGCCCAGACTTTGATTACTACTGTTGTTGAAATTTTGTGTTTTTTGATCGAAGTAGTTAAAAATTGATTCTTTTTACTCTTGGGAGTGTGAATTTAACAAACTGAATCAGTAGAGCAATAAGCGAGCTCAGCCGATGACTCATTGACTTGTGTGTATGTGTGGAGAGTGACAGCATAGAGTTGATTGAAAGTCGTCGTTTTGGTCACTTTGGGTTGCTTTTGCACGGTTTCTGCTTCATTTTTCTTATCTAATAGTTGTGCTCTGTGATTTTGATTAGATCACTTTGAACCATGGCAAAGGGCGTTGCTGTGCTTAGCTCCAGTGAGGGTGTTGCCGGAACTATCCTCTTCACCCAAGAGGGAGATGGTACTTAATTGTGGACTGATCATTTACAGGATGTGTTTTGTTACTATGCTGTCGTAATTGATTAACTCGTTTTTGCTTTATTAATTTTCAGGCCCAACTACTGTGACCGGAAACATCACTGGCCTCAAGCCTGGGCTTCATGGTTTCCATGTTCATGCTCTTGGGGACACCACAAATGGTTGCATGTCAACTGGTATGAGCCATTGACTACAGGTTTTTCGTTTATAACCTGATGCAGTTGGGGCAAAGTCTAATCCCCACTATCTTTACATTAATCCGTGCTGTATTGGTATCTAATGATCAGTCTGCTTGTAGGACCACACTTCAATCCTGCTGGCAAAGAGCATGGTGCTCCTGAAGATGAGAATCGTCATGCTGGTGATCTTGGAAATATCACTGTTGGGGATGATGGTATATATTTATCTGCTTACTTATTGAGCACCCTGTTTGTCCTGTTTCTTTTCATTGAGAGCTTTATGATCACCAGACTAGCTTCTAGATTTCTCTTTTTACTAGAGCGTGGGAGGCATTCGGTACTAAACTATGTGAGGGTTTGATACTTTCTTGGCACTTACAGTTTGATATGTTTCTGTGCTTCAGGAAAGGCTTGCTTCACAATTGTTGACAAGCAGGTTTGTGGTTAACATTCCCATTTATTTTTGAGTTTACGTTTTCCTGTAAATTTTTCTATTCTTGGCCTGTCTTTGAATTTCATTCCTCTATTCTGATGTTTACACTAATGTTTGCAGATTCCTCTCACTGGACCACACTCTATCATTGGTAGGGCTGTTGTTGTCCATGGAGACCCCGATGATCTTGGCAAGGGTGAGTTCATACTTGCTCCATTTCAAATCCAGTTTCTTTATCTCATATAGTTCCATCAATAGTAAGCAGCATGAGTGAGCTAATCAGTTGACGGTGGCCCAAATTCTTGTATTAAGTTTCGGCTTCCGGCATCTCAATTGGTATAAACTAGCTGATGTACATACAAGTTGTTTGGATTTTGGTCCTCTCGTTTTAGTGGTCCTTAACTTCAGTTGTGTCTTTCGCCTTTTCAGATCAGCTAAGTGCTAGTGTTTACTGTCAGTTTAGTTACCCCAAGTAAAATTCTAGTTTTGATGACAGTTTTAATTACAACATTGTGGTTATGTTTCTTCTCAGATTGCTGTTGTATCTAATCCAATGTTTGCTGTGTTTGTACATAGGTGGACATGAGCTTAGCAAATCCACTGGAAATGCTGGTGGCAGGATAGCTTGTGGTAAGCTATTATGCTTCACTCATTAAGTGAAATCCTTGTACTACAATGGTTTCATTTAATATTAATTCGTCTTGTTGTGCTATCTTATTACGGTATTTTCCACATTTCTAATTACGTGGATTAGCCTTCAACATTTCTTACTATGTGGAATTTTCGATATAATTTATCTACATTTGGTGGCTTTTGGTTTCTATTTTCCAATTGAGAATGAAAACTAAAATCAAGTTGATGTCTCCCTTTGGTGTCAACTGTCGGAGATTAGACTTTGTTTCATAGTTTTATGATGTGTTGTTATGTCGGTGTACCGGCTTATCTTATACCCTATTGTTGCTTTGTGCAGGCATCATTGGTCTCCAGGGATGAAGTGGACCAGGGAATGAAACACAGGCACCTCACTTGGATTAAAGCTTAAGACGTTGAGCATGAACTCTTCTGAATTAACTGAATTGAGTATTAGAATAAATAATACATTTGGCAATACCCATATACTTGGCTTGGACCCTGTATTCTGTTTCTCAATCGTTTTCTGTGTAGTTGTTTGACAGTAATGTGTGTTCATGCTATTGCCAAAAGTTAAATAGAGTAATTTGCTTGCTTTTATGCTTAACTCGATTTCTGAGGGGCAAAATTTTTGACCCTAAACCCCAAACCTCCTACCAGTATTGTTAGCACTACCAGTACTGTCAGCAGTACTGGCAAACTCTTGGACTTCAAAGGCTCTTTACCGCAATGGTCAAATTCCGGCCATCGATGTATCCTAAACTTTAAAAACATCATGTTACTGGTTCCGGCCGAAAGTTTAGGGTTGGAATCGGTCCAATATGTTTTGATTTTCAACGCTATATTCTCGAGAACAAATTTGTCGATTATCTTTTATTTATCTACCTTTATTCATAATGCAAATCACTAAAACGTGGTAGGTAAATTTTAAAAATAAATAAATAACTTAAAAACATTAAGAAAATTTATATACATAACGTGTATTTACACGATACAATCTTAATCGTTTATAATAATTTATATCTTTAATCATCACAATCTAAATATGGACGTGAAAATAGATGATACTGCAGCGTCACGTACCATAAATGATAAAATCGTAAATGTGACAGTTAAAACTTTCCCATATATCATCCTCGACTTAACCCTCACCCACAAATTTCAATCCCCAAAATTTCTAGGTTTCTACTTCAATACTTCCACCACCGTGGAGAAACCCTCCGGCGACTTCCCGATGACCCCAAACCTCCGCAAATCCTTCAACCTCCTCAAGTCCCACGCCTCCAAAGTCGCCAACTTTACCCTCCAATGGCAAGACCTCGAAGAACACCTCCGCTCCATCGACGACTCCCTCCAATCCAGAATCAACCACCTCCAGCAATCCAACCCGACCCAACCGAAACCCGAACCCGAACCCGAACCCGATTCCCAACAAACCCAGCTCAATTCCGCTATCGAATCCGCCAAAACCCAACTCGATTGCCTCCAATCCCAATTCAAACCCGAAGCTTCCTCGCCGGAGAGCTTGAGTTTCAACGGCACCGTGGTCCACGACGGCGAGGGTTTGCTGGCTTTCATGAATGAGCATTTGAAAGAGAAGGAGGCGTCACGTGATCTAATAGCAAATGCGATTAGGGTTTCGGCGGCGGCGGCGGCCGGGAAGATAGTGCTGGAGGCAATGCGGTGGTTTTATCCGTCGGATTCGGATAGCAACAGGGGAGAGATGAAGATGAGCTGTGAGCTGAGTGTTGTTAGGAGGAGTTGTGTGGTTTTGTTGGAGGAGATGACGAAAGTGAGGCCTTTGATTGGAGATGAAGTGAAGGCGGAGGCGGCGAAGGTTGCGTTGGAGTGGAAGGGGAAGGCTAGAAATGAGGTGGCGAATAGTCTCGAGCTTTGGGCTTTCTTGCAGCTTGTGAGTGGTTTTGGGTTGGTGGGGGAGTTTGATAGGGATGAGATTTTTAACCTGGTTGGTAGCGTGGCGGTACGGAAACAGGCGCCGGAGTTGTTAAGGTCTCTTGGTTTCGCGGATAGAGCCTCCGGTGAGTGTTTGGGGAACTTTTTCTATTGTTCTTCATTTTTTGTTAGGTAGTTTTATTTAGAGATTGCTTTTGGTTGAACAAATATTACTGCTTTTTTTGAACTAATGTCACACTTTGTTATCTGATCGGCTCCTGGCCTAGCCATCCTAGATATCAATGTCAAACTTGGTGTATGATTTAGTGCTTGAGAGTGGCTGCAAATTTGCAATGCTAGATATGTCACCTTTTTTGGGTAAATGGCTTGGTTATCGGTAATGTACCAAGTTATCGCAATGAGAAATTTATATTGGTTCAGGATAATGTGTCAACCAGATATATTGAATGAAGGTTTGCTTCATTAAGTGGAGCTTCTTGAATGGTTGAGAGAATGTTGTAGAAGTTGTAAGACATATGCCACAAATAACTTTGCACTTGTGGAGTTACACCTTTAATCAAGTAAATGGATGTAGGTTTGTTGATAAAACTTGCAGAAGTTCTGTTCACGTAAATAAAGTTTATGGTAACTGTGCTCTTGATGTTGTAGGTTATTCTGGTTTTTTCTGATTGAATTTCTCCTGAGTATTGTGGTTTTGTTCTTTAATGTTGGTGCCTGTTTATTTTACATCACTTTGGGCCAATTCGGCAGCTTTTATTTTTGCGATGCTAATCTTGAATTGATCTTTTTGTTTTAGAGTTTTTGCTACCTCTGTTTGGGTAATTTGTTAAACCTCATCTTTTTCCGGCCACAGAGTTTATTCAAAAACTGGTATCACAGAAGATGCGACTTGAGGCTGTTAAATTCATTCATGCATTTGAACAGCTTGACAAGTTCCCTCCTATGCCCCTGCTTAAAGCACATTTGAAGTTCGCCAAGAAGGATGCAAAGATTAGTTGCAAGAGGGGGCAAGATCCTCGTAAAGAAAAGGTATAAGTGTTTTTGTTTTTTTTTTCCCATCAACCATGCTTGGACCCAGATGGAAGAGCAGTCTCTTATGTACTGTGTTTCATTGATTCCCTTGCAGGAGGCTGTCATAGAAAAAGAAGTAGTATCTGTAAGAGCTATAATACGTTGCATTGAAAGCTACAAGCTTGAAGTTGAACCACAGTATACTCCGGAGACCCTCAGAAAGCGCATCAGCCAGCTGAAAAAGCAGAAAAACGAGAAGCAAGTTCCTCAAGTAACTCGTGTCCCTGAGGCTCAGAGACAACGCCTAAGTGGAAATAAACGAACTCCCCCTGAAGTTATGGCTCAACCCAATAACAACAGTAATAAGCATCTGCGGGCAGATTCAGCCGCTGTTCAAAATGCTTCTTTCGGAGCACCAACTACAGGACACTTGATGCACCCATCTTATCTTCGTCCGGTAGACTTGTTTGAGAGTCGAGGTGCAGAGTACTTTACAGCATCAGCTGGCATGCCTCGACAAGGAGCAGATGCTCCCCATACTTCTTTTGTCACTGCTTCCACCTTTAACTCATTGCGAGCTTCTCATTTTCAGCCAACAGGTTCGTACAAAGGTGAAGGTGCAGAATATGCTGCTAAATACTATGATTTGGCATACTCCATTCCTGATTCTCACGGTGGCTTATCAGCTGGGTGTTATGGTCTGGTCAGTTCCTCTCCTATTACCCATACCCGGCAGACAACCTTGACAGGCGGAGCCTACGAATTGACAGGACCCTCTCCTATTGCCCAAACGCGGCACACTACACAGCATATGAATACAACAACTGCTTCCTATGGATTAGGAGGCAGTACTTCTGTAACCTCACATTTGAGCCCATTGACCAAGCGGTATGGAGCTAGTACTATGGCTGTAAATGGGAGGACTGGGCAGTTTGGATCAGCAGGAAGCCCTCCCCCTGCGCGCCTAACCAATGTGAGTCCGAATTCTTATGTTTCAGGGGATCCACCGACACTGGTTAACCACAAGGATAGGCCAGTTTCTTCTAGTGGCTATGGCACACATAGTAATCAGTACCAGCCATCCATTTATCACCTTTAGCTCTGTAAGAAGAGAATTTCTATGCTTGCTGGTACTTGTAATATGAGTTAGATCAGCAGATCTGTGTTATAAACCTACCTTTATGTCATCCTCTTTTCAAAGATTATACCTTGTTTAACAGTTGTATTATGATATCATATCATATCATACTACCTGATTTGTGTCCAAATCCAACTCACAAGTCTCCATAAATGTATGCATGGCTGAATATAGTTCTGCCAAATGGGCGGGTATGTGGAAAATGGTGGCAACTTGGAGATAGATTTTGTGTCGATTAATACTTTCAGAACCATAAACACCAGTGAATGTGTTAACAATTGAACCTTTTATATGTCGTCTCGCTCAAATCTAGGTGCTAACATTTTCAATTGAATACCGCTATTAGTTTTTAGAACCTAATAACATCTCCAGCAGCATTGAAAAAATTTACAGATTTATTAATTTGTAAATGAATCTTTGCTTCACAACCTATCAGCAAATCAACAACAAAACACATTAAATTAAAGAGGTAAATTAAAGAGGTAAAGGTGAAGAGGAATGAGAAGTAACAAGAACAAGCCACAAATTGCTTATAGAGCAATTGTGGCAAGGCTTGATTTATAGCTTCTCACTTTACCCAAATCTCAAATATAAATGGTCTTGAGGAGATGGTCTTGAGGAGAGTAGTCTTGAGGAGATGGTCTTGAGGGGAGTAGTCTTGAGGTGATGGAAATGAGGATGAGGTGATTTGATATGGTGTTGAGGAGAGGTGGCTTGGTGATAAGAGGTGAAGTGAGGATGAGATATGGTGGAGTGGTCTTGAGGTGATGAGACGGTGAAGATGGGGAATTGGTGGTTCGGTGGTGTCAGGAGTATATTTAAGAAGTTGACAAATTTAAAAATTGATAAGCGAAATTGACAAATTTATCAATTCAGGAGAGAGAGTTTGTCAATGAATAGCTAAGTTTTCTCTAATAGATACTCTGCTGGAACACAACTCTCAAAATAGATTGATATATATAAATTTCATCCAAATTTATCAACTATATATTTTATCAACCATTGCTAAGAACATATGTATATGTATTTGACCTAGTCTAACTAGATAATAGAGTAAGATACATATAGGGCTGCCGTCATCAATTTGGTGTGCGAGAGAAACAGAGGGAAATTAGATTAGCCTATACAGTAGCTTCTTTGTTTTTCTATCAACAGAGAAGATTGGGGGGCTTTGGGGTTGAGAGTATTATTGTATTCTCTCCAATTGTCATAGTGGAATTTTCTCGCCAACTCCGAAAGTGGACATAGCTCAATCACATTGATTGGGTGAACCACTATAAATTTTGTGTCCTCATGTTCTACTTTTATTTATCGTTCTTTGGTCACTCAAATAGTTTCATTCAATATTCGGTTTGTTTACGCTTCCGCATAACAGTAAAAAGCATAGCTTTTCTTGCTGTTGTTTTGCTCTGCTATAAAGTTGTTGTCTCACACACAGTTCCGTTAGGGAGACATCTACCAGTCGCATAAGAGGCTTAGGTATACATTAGTAACAACCAATCAATGAACAAGAATAGGTTTCGTGTTCCTCATATGGAGCTACTTTGGTGGTGAACTTGAATTGAGGTGTGACCTTGCTTCTACGTACGCACAAGATTAGGTTGAAAGGATTTGCGTGTGATTATGCGCACGGTGGTGTGGTGGGAAGACCGGTGATCAGGGACGCACAAACGGCAGTAAATAAAATTAGGGTTTTTTTCCGGTTTCTAGGGTTGCTCAGGGTTAGAGCAGAGTGTCTGATAACGTGTTGTATGAGAGAATATAACAACAATAACGGTCTACTCATTCATTTGTAGAAATGTTTTTTCATAGGCATTATATAGAATCTCCCGAATAACCTAGAAGTTCTATTAATACTGTAACATATTCTAATAAAGAAACAGATTAACTAATCATACGCGTATTAGGGCAAGACACATAACAGAATGACGGAAACATAATTTCCTTAAACACTTAGAAAGATTCATGTTATAGTAAATGTTAATAAATGAATTGGTTGAATAAATTCGAATCCATCAAATGAAATGATTTACTGTTTTTTTTAATTTTATTTTATCTGACTTTTACCCATCATTTAATTCACCTTCATAAGTTGTTTCTCACCCACCATGTCAGCTCACTTTTGTCGACATTCCATTGGTCATAGATAGGCAAATGCGAGTGACGATTACTATTAAAGAAATAATTCGGTGAATTATTTAGTAAAATCTTATATAATAAATTGACTGATTGAAACTTGAATATAAAGAAGACGCGGAGTCTACTAATCTTTTGGGTAGGTGACCCCATCCACTTCCGAGTTTGGTCCAGTTCTACTTTGTGGTTTTATTTTAACGCAATTTCTATTGTTCATAAGTCGTAAGAAGGCACAACTAAGCTGGTGAATGGTGATGTTATATATTACGATTAGTTAGTGCCCATTACATAGAACTAAGTTATTGTTAAGCTAATTCTTTAGTTGCGTACCTGGTTGGTGGCATTAGCTTACTCACAAGTCACAACTTCGACACAGATAAGTGCTACACACACTGGAAATCCATATCCAGAATATCTTTTACTACTACGCGTTCTCTCTCTTCCATTATATACAACTTTGTGGCCCTTAACTCTTCTGCGACTAGTTTTCATTTCCTCTTCCACTCTCCTAAACTTTGATATTTGATCTTGGTGGTTTCCGATGGCTTTGAGCACCCAAATAGCCTCCTCATCATCTCATGCTTTGGCTGAGCCACCTCCCCGTTGGAAGTTCGACGTTTTCTTGAGTTTCAGAGGTGAAGACACCCGCCGGGGTTTCATCTCCCATTTATACAACAAGCTGCAGTTCTGCCAATTATTCAAGACTTTCATTGACGATCGAGAGCTTGAAATAGGATCTGAGATCTCCCCGGAGCTATTAAGCGCTATCGAACATTCTCATCTCGCCATCGTTGTTATCTCACCCAACTATGCTTCTTCCACTTGGTGCTTGGATGAGCTTGCCAAGATCATCGAGTTTATGAACCCCCGAGATAAGAGAATTCTGCCGGTTTTCCTTAATGTGGATCCCTCTGACGTTCGATATCAAAAGAATAGCTTTGCTGAAGCCTTTGCTAAGCATGAAGTGAAGTTCAGTAACGACCCAAATAAGGTGGAGAGGTGGAGACAAGCTTTAACAAAAGCGGCTAATCTCTCTGGATATTATGTTAAGAATTACAAGTAAGCAACACAATTTCACCCCTTGTTTTGTTGTCAATTAGCAATGTTCTGCTTCTGTGCTTCATACATATACACCTAAAATTTAAAGAGTGATTTTAAATAAAACTCATATAATATTCATATCTGATAGAAATCTAAAATGTAACAATTATAATACATATTATATCCTAATTTTTTTAAATTTTACATAATTACCACCATTCAACTATAACATATAAACATAGTAAATAAGCTTAATTGATGTTGTCTTAAATACCTTGATTATGAGTTTTTCTTCTAATTAACACTAACATTTATCAATCAATTTACAAGAATGATGCAGTTTTCTTTATTTTTATGAAAAAATCTAGGTGCAAAGAATTCATTCTCTGATATATATATAAAGTAGAATATAATATAAATAAAATATCTGATTATTAGAGTAAAATAAAGAAATTTTACAGTGTTACCGTAGGACCATGTGACTTATGACGTGGTCCTCCATTCCTAAACCCTAAACCCCAAACCCCAAACCCCAAACCCCAAACTCCAAACCCTAAACCCTATACCCTATACTCTAAACCCTATACCTTGAACTTATACCTTGAACCTATACCCTAGCCCTATACCCTATTAACTGAACATATACCCTAAACTCAATTTTGAGTTTTTTTTAGGTATATTACCATATCATGCCCTACTTAATAGGTACATTAGAAATGTAAGTAGTTGAGAGTAAAATGTTCTCTCAATCAGGATGAGAAATGATATATCAATATACATAAAAAAAATAAAATTAATCAAAGAACAAGAATGTGTACCTTACAATTAGACATTTTTCGACTATGTAGAGAGACATCAAATGTGAGCTCAGGAATGAAAAGAATTATTCTATTACAAATGACATACTTCTGTATATAACATATATATATATATACACTCAAATTAGTAATAACAAGGTATGAAATTAAAGAATTTAATTGATTATGACAAAATTAAATTCAACTAAATTTTAGCTCAATATTTAAGTTTCAAATTGATGCTAAAATTGAGAAAAATATCAAATTTAGCTTTCTACTGTCTGAAGGGCAAATCAGAGAAACCGAAAAATGAAGAAAACTATTAATTGTAGACATTTGTTTTATATGGTAAGTTTGCTTATGTGGAATGAGTGTAAAATAAAAGAAAAATATGTATGAGTTTATCTTTAAAAGACATAGTATTTTGGGTTTTTCTTTAATTTTCTCATTATATTAACTATTAGCTTGATGTTTTTTCTTTTTTCTTTTCTGTTTTAGATGTGAAAGTGTGCTTATAGAAGACATTGTGAAACGTGTGTGGGAGAAAGTTCGTCCCATGATCACATTGTACAATTCTGATGAAAAGTTAGTCGGAATGGATTTTAGACTTGGGCAAATGGATTTGCTTTTAGCTCTTGAGGAAAAAGATGTTCGATTTATAGGTATATGGGGTATGGGTGGAGTGGGTAAGACTACCCTTGCTCAGCTAGTGTATGAGAGAATTTTCCATGATTTTGAAGTGGCTAAGTTTCTTGATGTTAAGAAGTCTAATGGTCAGCTAGTCAACCTTCAGAAACAGGTTCTTTTCCCAGTCCTGAAGGAAAATGTTTCACAAGTTTTTAATGACTACGAAGGAACCATTTTCATTAAAAGATGTATGCGTAATAAGAAGGTTCTTCTTGTTGTTGATGATGTTGATAGCTGTGACCACCTAAAACAATTGGTTGGAGATAAATCTTGGTTCGGTGAGGGAAGCAGAATCATTGTTACAACTAGAGATCAACGTCTCCTCACCGAGCATCATATAGATATATCACTCAAGCTGCTGCAGTTGAACGACAGTAATTCTCTTGAGCTCTTTAGTCACAAAGCCTTTGGAAAAGATCAGCCAGAGGAAGGGTTTCTAGAGCTTTCCAAGTGTTTTGTAGATTATGCCAAAGGGAATCCATTAGCTCTTACAACTCTGGGAAGTTCTTTGTATCAGAGAAATGCATATGAATGGAATTGTATGTTGAATTTACTGAAGAGAGATCCTGATCCGACAATTTTCAAATCGCTCAAACTAAGTTATGATGCGTTGAGTGGTTTGCAACAGAAAATTTTCTTAGACATTGCATTCTTCTACAAGGGGATGGAGAAGAGGCGAGTTACGGAACTCCTAGAATCTTGTTATGGCTTTAATGTTGTTATTGTGATAAATGCTCTCATTGAGAAATCTCTCTTAAGTATTGATCACAATTACAATGTTTGGATGCATGGTTTGGTACAAGAAGTGACATGGAAAATTGTTCGTGACGACTCTGGTGATCATGATGAGCCCGGTCATCACAGCCGTTTGTGCCATCGTCATGATATATTTCGTATATTCACAACAAATACGGTAAGAATTATGTTATTAATTCAAGTTTAAATTTAAAAGTATAATATGTTTGGAATTAACTTCTCCTTTATTTGAATTTATATCAGGGAACAGAAAAAATCAAAGGCATCTGCTTGAGGTTATCAGAATTAGAAGAGGCAGATCCAAATTGGAATTTTGAATGCTTCTCTAAGATGCTCAAACTTATGTTTCTTGAATTTGATAATTTAATAATTAGTTCAAGCCCCAAATTCCTCCCAAATTCTTTGATAATACTCAGATGGAGTTGGTATCCTTCCAAGTCTCTTCCAGCATATTTCAGACCAAATTTACTTGCTGAACTTAAAATGCGGAATAGCCAACTCGTTGAGCTTTGGGATGGAAGACTGGTAACAATGTTGATTATGTTTTCTACTTCAAAATAAAATCTTAAATTTTCCAAAGGTAATTATTTGTTCCATGCATTGTACAGGACTTGCCTAAATTGAAACATATGGATCTTAGTGTCTCCAAATACTTGAAGAAGACCCCAGATTTCACAGGTATGCCGAATCTTGAGAAGTTGAATCTTGATAATTGTGAGGGATTAGTTGAGGTCCATCCATCCATTACAGTGCACAAAAAACTTAAGTTTTTGACACTCCACGGATGCAAAAACGTTAAGAGCTTCCCAAGTAAGATTGAAATGGATTCCCTCAAGTTTCTCGACCTTTCCCATTGCTCAAAACTAAAGATTCCAGAATTTGGAGAAGGGATGGAAAAGTTGTATGACCTTCGCATACCCAATACTGCTACTGAGGAACTACCTTCATCAATTGAACATCTGGTTGGTCTTAAAGGGCTTGATATGTCAGGATGCCCAAAACTAAAGAAACTTGTAGGAAATAGGGGGGAGACAAAGTGTTTGAAACCGTCTATGAGAAGTAAACTTGGCTCCTTATTCAGAAGAAAGAGTCTAGAGCCTTCGTTGCCATCTCCAAGGGCTTTACCGTCTTTGACGTCGTTACTTCTAACTGATTGTCATCTTAGACAAGGAGTAATTCCCGATGATATTGGCTACTGCTTTCCATCTCTAATTGAGTTGCTTCTTAGTGGAAATGATTTTATTACTCTTCCAGTAAGCATTAAATGCCTTTCTAAGCTTAGTTTCATTAATTTGACGGGGTGCAAAAGGCTTCAACAATTACCAGATCTCCCATCGAATAATTTAAATGTGTGGGCAGATGATTGTGATTCCTTAAAAAAGTTGTCAGAACCATCACAACAAGGCACATCCTCTAATTTGGAGGTCTTTCGTTTAAGAGCTGTGAACTGCTTTGGATTGATTGACAATGAAGGCTTCACTAATGGAATATTTTCAATGCTAAGGAGATTGGCTGCTCAGGTATGTTACATCGATCACTCATATTTGTATGTCTCTCTATCTCTCTCTCTGTCTCTCTCTCTCTCTCTCTAACTGTATCTTCTAAATCCTCATTGAACATGCATAATTGTTCCTTTGGTGTAGGGAATCTCTCCGGACTTTCTCTCATACAACCATATTCATTCATCATTTGATATTGTAAGTCCTGGAAGTAGAATCTCAGAGTGGTTTGATATTCAAAGCGAGGGAGACTCATTGACTGTAGAGCTGCCTCCGGATCGGAAAAATTGTAAATCAGAGTGGATGGGCATTGTGTTTTGTGTTGTTTTTGCCAATCTGAAAGAACCTCACACTCTTGAGTATACTCGGTTTGTAATTGAATGTTCATTGCCGGGGGTTGATCTGCATGTAACAAATATGAGGCATAAGGGAAATCATCTTTGGGTGTCTTTTATGCCTCGTGGTCGAATCTGGGATACCAGATGCTGCTCTTTTACATTCTCATTCGATGCGTATTGTCATTCTTGGAGTAGTGGGACGCGTATTCCATGCCCGAATTGTGTACAGAGGTGTGGAGCTCGATTGTTATACGAGGAAGATTTGAAAAACTTACTTAATCCACCCACCGACATCATGAAACAAAGTCTTGAATTATGCGACTCAGACGGAGGCAGAAGCAAGAGGAGAAGGTCCGAGTAAAATTGTAAGTGGTAGCTAGGTCTAACAATAAATCATTATTCAAAAGACTCGAGGCATGATACTAATCGTTCTAGTGGAGGTATGTTTTTGTGATTTACAAAAATGGTTATGTCTGATGTAGGTTCCATTGAACCTGTCAAGCTGATTTATATTTCTGCATCTATATATAAAAGGTCCATCAGTTGGTGAAAATACTAAGTTTGTGTTTCTCAAATAACCAAAATTAATAAACTTGTGTGAACTTTGCTAACAATACTATGTCAAGTACTAGGTGTAATCATAAGGTAACCGTAAAAAATTGTTACAACACATGTTTTTCCTCAAAAACATAATAAGAGAAATTCAGAGAAGTGTTATACAAAATTGCATCGACGAATAAACTTGTATTGGAGTCTTATAATTCAGTAGTTGTGATTCATCACTCACATTCAAGGTATACCATGCTACAACAAAAATACTAACAGTGTGATGACATTAACTTATTAGGTTTTGATCAGTTTATACTTTATTTTAGTAATTTGTCAAGGATTACAAATTAGGAGATATATGGAAAAAAAAAATTGCCCATAACTAGTTGAATCTTATACTATAAGAACGGGCATCATTGCATCACTATGATTTATGATTTCTATTCGTACTTTACAGCCCAAACATTTTTCATTCCAACAGCTAAACAGACATTTGGGTTTTCTACAGTATCAAGTTGCTTGAGGCTCAGAGGCAACGCCTGAGTGGAAATAAACGAACTCCCCCTGAAGTTATGGCTCAACCCAATAACAACAGCAATAAGCATCTGCGGGCAGATTCAGCCGCTGTTCAAAATGCTTCTTTCAGAGCACCAACTACAGGACACTCGATGCACCCATCTTATCTTCGTCCGGTAGACTTGTTTGAGAGTCGAGGTGCAGAGTACTTTACAGCATCAGCTGGCATGCCTCGACAAGGAGCAGATGCTCCCCATACTTCTTTTGTCACTGCTTCCACCTTTAACTCATTGCGAGCTTCTCATTTTCAGCCAACAGGTTCGTACAAAGGTGAAGGTGCAGAATATGCTGCTAAATACTATGATTTGGCATACTCCATTCCTGATTCTCACGGTGGCTTATCAGCTGGGTGTTATGGTCTGGTCAGTTCCTCTCCTATTACCCATACCCGGCAGACAACCTTGACAGGCGGAGCCTACGAATTGACAGGACCCTCTCCTATTGCCCAAACGCGGCACACTACACAGCATATGAATACAACAACTGCTTCCTATGGATTAGGAGGCAGTACTTCTGTAACCTCACATTTGAGCCCATTGACCAAGCGGTATGGAGCTAGTACTATGGCTGTAAATGGGAGGAGTACTGGGCAGTTTGGATCAGCAGGAAGCCCTCCCCCTGCGCGCCTAACCAATGTGAGTCCGAATTCTTATGTTTCAGGGGATCCACTGACACTGGTTAATCACAAGGATAGGCCAGTTTCTTCTAGTGGCTATGGCACACATAGTAATCAGTACCAGCCATCCATTTATCACCTTTAGCTCTGTAAGAAGAGAATTTCTATGCTTGCTGGTACTTGTAATATGAGTTAGATCAGCAGATCTGTGTTATAAACCTACCTTTATGTCATCCTCTTTTCAAAGATTATACCTTGTTTAACAGTTCTATTATGATATCATATCATATCATACTACCTGATTTGTGTCCAAATCCAACTCACAAGTCTCCATAAATGTATGCATGGCTGAATATAGTTCTGCCAAATGGGCGGGTATGTGGAAAATGGTGGCAACTTGGAGATAGATTTTGTGTCGATTAATACTTTCAGAACCATAACCACCAGTGAATGTGATAACAATTGAACCATAATATGTAGTCTCGCTCAAGTCTAGGTGCTAACATTTTCAATTGAATACCGCTATTAGTTTTTAGAACCTAATAGCATCTCCTGCAGCATTGAAAAAATTTAGTGATTTGTCAATTTTTAAATAAGCCTTTGCTCCATAACCCATTAATAACAAAACACATCAAATTAAAGAGGTAAATGTGAACAGGAATGAGAAGTAACAAAAACAAACCACAAATTTTTATGGAGCAGTTGTGGCAAGACTTGATATATAGCTTCTCAGTTCTCACTTTACTTGAGAAGATGGTCTAGAGGAGAGTAGTCTTTAGGGTAGTAGTCTTGAGGTGATGGAAATGAGGATGAGGTGATGTGATATGGTGTTGAGGAGAGGTGGCTTGGTGATAAGAGGTGAAGTGAGGATGAGATATGGTGGAGTGGTCTTGAGGTGATGAGAGGGTGAAGATGGGGAATTGGTGGTTTGGTGGTGTCAGGAGTATATTTAAGAAGTTGACAAATTTAAAAATTGATAAGCAAAATTGACAAATTTATCAATTCAGGTGAGAGAGTTTGTCAATGAATAGCTAAGTTTTATCTAATACCTACTTTGTTGGAACACAATTCTCAAAATAGATTGATATATATATAAATTTTATCTACATTTATCAATTATTTTATCAACCATTACTGAAGATGCTCTTGAGAACATATGTATATGATTTTGACCTACTATAACTAGATAATAGAGTAAGATACATAGGGCTGCGGCCATCAATTTGGTGTGCGAGAGAAACAGAGGGAAATTAGATTAGCCTATATAGTAGCTTCTTTGTTTTCTATCAACAGAGAAGATTGGTTGGGAGGGGGTGGGTGTTGGGGTTGAGAGTATTATTGTATTCTCTTAAATTGTCGTAGTGGAATTTTTTTGCCAGCTCCGAAAGTGGATATAGCTCAATCACATTGATTGGGTGAACCACTATAAATTTGGTGTTCTCGTGTTCTACTTTTATTTATCGTTCTTTGGTCACTCAAACAGTTCCATTCAATATTCGATTTGTTTACGCTACCGCATAATAGTAAAAAGCTTAGCTTTTCTTACTATTTTTTTGCTCTGCTATAAAGTTGTTGTCTCGCACACAGTTCCGTTAGGGAGGCATCTCCAATTCACATAAGAGGCTTAGGTATACATTAGCAACAACCAATCAACAAACAAGAATAGGTCTCGTGTTCCTCATATAGAGCTACATTGGTGGTGAACTTGAATTGAGGGGTGGCCTTGCTTCTACTTACGCACAAGATGAGGTTGAAAAGATTTGCGTGTGATTATGCGCATGGTGGTGCGGTGGGAAGACCGGTGATCAAGGACGCACAAACGACAGTAAATAAAATTCACATAAGAGGCTTAGGTATACATTAGCAACAACCAATCAACAAACAAGAATAGGTCTCGTGTTCCTCATATAGAGCTACATTGGTGGTGAACTTGAATTGAGGGGTGGCCTTGCTTCTACTTACGCACAAGATGAGGTTGAAAAGATTTGCGTGTGATTATGCGCATGGTGGTGCGGTGGGAAGACCGGTGATCAAGGACGCACAAACGACAGTAAATAAAATTAGGGTTTTTTTTATATTTTTTTATTTTTTCCAGTTTCTAGGGTTCGTTAAAGTTAGAGCAGAGTGCTTGATAACGTGTTGTAGGAGAGAATATAACGACAATAACGGTCTACTCGTTTATTAATATAAATGCTTATAGAAATGTCTATTTATATAGATATTATATAGAGTCTCCCAAATGATCTAGAAGTTCTGTCAAAACTGTAACATATTCTAATAAGAAAAATGATTAACTAATCATACGCGTATTATAACAAGACACATGACAAAATGACGGAAACATAATTTTTTTAAACACATAGAGACATTCGTGTTGTAGTAAATACCGAAAACTCGAAAAGTAAAGAAGACGCGGAGTCTACTTATCTTTTACTACTATGCGTTCTCTCTCTTCCATTATATGGGATGGCAGCTTGGAAAATAATGATAGTTTTAGTAGAGGTAGATATGGGATGGAGCTGATATCACAGGCCCAACTTCCTTATCTTCATTCTTCTGTGCAGCATCACAATCTCATTCCTTTCTCTTTGAACCGGTCTCGCTACAACTCTTCTGCTTCCCTCGACAGTCCCTCTGTGTTACAGCAGGTAGTAAAGCTCTTCTTCTGTTTCATTCTTTTATTTCTCCTACTGTATCTTTGTATTTCTATTCAGCATAAAATATTTTTCTTTTTCATTTTTTTACAACCAAGGATTGAATCTATTGTGCACCTAGAACACCAGAACTATTGTTATTTCTGACTGGTAGGAAGCTAATAGAACCAATTGTTGTTTTTTGTTATGTTGGTAAAAAGTATTTCATGTTCAAACTGCAATTACAAAATGATTCTGAATGCAGGCCAACTACTACCTTCGTATGGCAACAAATTCTGTGGTCCTCAAGCAAATGCCATAGCCTTGACAGAACAACCAATTCAACCCCAACAGTTACATCTGCAGCAGCAGCAACAACAATTGCATCTGCAGCAGCAACAGCAAAGGCTTTGGGCAGCTCAGTTAGCGACTCAGTACAGGCCAGCGGGAACTTTGACAGCCACAACACCCTCACCGAGATATTTGATCTTGGTGTTTTCCGATGGCTTTGAGCACCCAAATAGCCTCCTCGTCATCTCATGCTTTGGCTGAGCCACTTCCCCGTTGGAAGTTCGACGTTTTCTTGAGTTTTAGAGGTGAAGACACGCGCCGGGGTTTCATCTCCCATTTATATCACCAACTGGAGTTCTGCCAATTATTCAAGACTTTCATCGACGATCGAGAGCTTGAAATAGGATCTGAGATCTCCCCGGAGCTATTAAGCACTATCGAACATTCTCATCTCGCCTTCGTTGTTATCTCACCCAACTATGCTTCTTCCACCTGGTGCTTGGATGAGCTGGCCAAGATCATCGAGTCTATGAACCCCCGAGATAAGAGAATTCTGCCGGTTTTCCTTAATGTGGATCCCTCTGACGTTCGATATCAAAAGAATAGCTTTGCTGAAGCGTTTGCTAAGCATGCATGAAGTGAAGTTCAGTGACGACCCCAAGAAGGTGGAGAGGTGGAGACGTGCTTTGAGAAAAGTGGCCAATATATCTGGATGGGATGCAAAGAATTATAAGTAAGCATTAACTTCAACACATGTTTGTTGTCTTTTTAGTTTTGATTTGTCATAGCAAATTAGCAATGTTCTGCTACATACATATACTAATTATTAGCTTGATGATTGTCTATTTTTTCTGTTAGATGTGAACGTGAGCTTACAGATGTCATTGAGAAGAGTGTGTGGGAGAAATTACGTCCTACGATCACATTGTCTAATTCCGAAGAAAAGTTAGTCGGAATGGATTTTAGACTTGGGCAAATGCGTTTGCGTTTAGCTCTTGAGGAAAAGGATGTTCAATTTATAGGTGTATAGGGTATGGGTGGAGTGGGTAAGACCACCCTTGCTAAGCTAGTGTACGAGAACATTTTCCATCGTTTTGAAGTGGCTAAGTTTCTTGGTGTCAGGAAGTCTAATGATCAGCTAGTCAACCTTCAAAAACAGGTTCTTTCGCAAGTCCTGAAGGAAAATGTTTAACAAGTTTTTAATGACTACGAATGAACCATTTTCATTAAAAGATGTATGCGTAATAAGAAGGTTCTTGTTGTTGTTGATGATGTTGATTGCTGTGACCTCCTAAAAAAGTTGGCCGGACATAAATCTTGGTTTGGTGAGGGGAGCAGAATCATTGTTACAACTAGAGATGAACGTGTGCTCGTTGAGAATGACATAGAAATATCATTGAAGCTATCAGGGCTAAATGACTGTGAAGCTCTTGAGCTATTTTGTCTAAATGCCTTCAAAAAAGATTTGTCTGAGGAAGGATTTTCAGAGCTGTCCAAGTGTTTCATAGATTATGTGGAAGGGCTTCCCTTAGCTCTTAAAATCGTTGGAAGCTCTTTGTACAATAGAGATCTAGAGACATGGGAAAGTGCTTGGGACAGACTAAAGAAAGGCTCTGATGCAAAGATTTTTAATTCACTCAAAATAAGTTATGATGCACTAGATTACATGGAGAAAAACATTTTTCTGGATGTTGCATTCTTCTACAAGGGGATGAACAAGGGGCGAGTTACTGAATTGCTTAAGAGCTGTGACTTTAGTGGCCGTTATGGGATCGAAGTTCTTATTGAGAAATCTCTGATAACTATCGATGCGGTCGACAATGTTGGGATGCATGGTTTGATACAAGAAATGGCACAGGAAATTGTTCGACTAGAAACTCAAGAGCCTGGTCTTCGCAGTCGTTTGCTGCATCGTAATGACATCTTTCATGTATTCACGACTAATACGGTAAGAAGTTATATAGATAACCCAATTTACAAGTACATTTCGATTAAGCATGATATAAATATATTAGACCCTGTGTGGAATTAACTTTTTCCGTATGAATTAATATCCAGGGAACAGAAGCAATCAAAGGCATCCGCTTGAGCCTATCAGCATTAGAAGAGACAGATTCAAACTGGAATTTTGAATGCTTCTCTAAGATGCTCAAACTTATGTTTCTTGAATTTGATAATTTAATAGTTAGTTCAGGCCCCAAATTCCTCCCAAATTCTTTGATAATACTCAGATGGGGTTGGTATCCTTCCAAGTCTCTTCCAGCATGTTTCAGACCAAATTTACTTGCTGAACTTAAATTGTGGAATAGCCAACTCGTTGAGCTTTGGGATGGAAGACTGGTAACAATGTTGATCATGTTTTCTACTTCAAAATAGAATCTTAAATTTTCCAAATGTAATTATTTGTTCCATGCATTGTACAGGACTTGCCTAAATTGAAACGTATGGATCTTACAGTCTCCAAATATTTGAAGAAGACCCCAGATTTCACAGGTATGTCGAATCTTGAGGAGTTGATTCTTATACATTGTGAGGGTTTAGTTGAGGTTCATCTATCCATTGCAGTGCACAAAAAACTTAAGTTGTTGACACTCCCCGGATGCAAAAACGTTAAGAGCTTCCCAAGTAAGATTGAAATGGATTCCCTCGAGATTCTCGACCTTTCCTACTGCTCAAAACTAAAAATTCCAGAATTTGGAGAAGGGATGGAAAAGCTTGAAGTGCTCAATATGATAGGATGCCCAAAATTGAAGAAACTTGTTGGAAATAGGGGGGAGACAGAGTGTTTGAAACCGTCTATGAGAAGTAAGCTTAACTCCTTATTCAGAAGAAAGATTCTAGAGCCTTCGTTGCCATCTTCAAGGGCTTTCCCGTCTTTGTGGTTGTTAGATCTAACTGATTGTCATCTTAGTCAAGGAGTAATCCCCGATGATATTGGCCACTGTTTTCCATCTCTACATATGTTGTGTCTTGGTGGAAATGATTTTATTACTCTTCTTGCAACATTGAATGCCTTTCTAAGCTTTATTTCATAGATTTGGTGGGGTGCAAAAGACTTCAACAATTACCGAATTTCCCATCGAATAATCATTTAAAAGTGTGGGCAGTTGATTGTGATTCCTTAAAAAGGTTGTCAGAACCATCACAGCAGGTTACATCCTTCAATATAGAGGTCTTTCGTTTATCAACTGTGAACTGCTTTGGATTGATTGATAATGAAGGCTTCACTAATGAAATATTTTCGATGCTAAGTAGATTGGCTGCTCAGGTATGTTACATCGATCACTCATATTTGTATGTCTTCTCTCTCTCTTTCTCTCTCTCTCTCTCTATATGACTGTATCTTCTAAATCCTCATTGAACATGCATAATTGTTTCTTTGGTGTAGGGAATCTCTCCGGACTTTCTCTCAATGCGTAATTTTCATCCATTTGATATTGTAAGTCTTGGAAGTAGAATCTCAAAGTGGTTTGATATTCGAAGCGAAGGAGGCTTATTGACTGTGGAGCTGCCCCTGGATCGGAAAAATTGTAAATCAGAGTGGATGGGCATTGTGCTTTGTGCTGTTTTTGCTGATCTGAAAGAACCTCAAACTCTTGAGTTCGTAATTGAAGGTGTATCGCCACCGCCACCAGTTTTCTCACCACCACCATTGTCACTATCACCTCCACCACCAGTTTTCTCACCACCGCCACCAGTTTACTCACCTCCACCACCAGTTTTCTCACCTCCGCCACCCTCACCTCCACCGCCAGTATGTTTCAATTTAGTGGTTGGTTTTAAACACATGCTGGATCTAAGAAATCCGAGGCATATGAAGGGAGATCATCTTTGGGTGTCTTTTATGCCTCATAGTGTAATCCAGGATACCACAAACTGCTCTTTTACGTTCTCATTCGATGCGTATTGTGGTGATTCTTGGAGTGGTCCTCATATTCCATACCTGAATTGTGTGAAGAGGTGTGGAGCCTGATTATTGTACGAGGAAGATTTGAAAAACTTACTCAATCCACCCACCAACATCATGAAACGAAGTCTTGAATTATACGACTCAGAGGGAGGCATAAGCAAGAGGAGAAGGTCCGAGTAAAATTGCAATTGGTAGCTAGCTCTAACAATGAATCATTATTCAAAAGACTCGAGGCATGATAATAATCGTTCTTGTGGAGGTATGTTTTTGTGATTAACATTTTACAAAAATGGTTATGTCTGATGTAGTCAAGCTGATTTATATTTCTGCATCTATATATAAAAGGTCCATCAGTCGGTGAAAGCACTAAGTTTGTGTTTCTCAAATATCCAAAATTAATAAACTTTTGTGAACTTTGCTAACAATACTATGTCAAGTACTAGGTGTAATCATAAGGTAACCGCAAAAAAATGTTACAACACATGTTTTTTCGTCAAAAATATAATTAGAGAAATTCAGAGGAGTGTTATACAAAATTGCATCGACGAATAAACTTGTATTGGAGTCTTATAATTCAATAGTTGAGATTCATCACTCACATTCAAGGTATATCATGCTACAACAAAATTACTAACACTGTGATGACATTAACTCAGGTTGTGATCAGTTTATACTTTATTTTAGTAATTTGTCAAGGATTACAAATTAGGAGATATATGGAAAAAACAAAAACCCCAGATTTAGGAGTTATATTTTTGTAGGGTAAGTTGTGAAGGTTTGAGTGAATGCAAAGCATGGAGGCAGATTCTGACAAATTTTGCATATCTTCTTATGATTCCAATTTGTGAGGTCCAAGTCCATCAATCTTAGTACTATAAGGAAAATGGTTGAACGTGTCTATATATTTGGAAGGTTACTCTTGCATTAACAATAATAACCTTGTGTTATTTGGAGAGAAGAAAGTTATTCCATATTGGACAAACAGAGTCCGAAAAAACCAAATCAATTGGGATTTCAACAGAAATAAAAGTAAAACCTTAAAGGACGTTAAAAAGGGAATAGAGACGTAGCAAGAACAGAGACGCAACAATATTTGCAGAAGAGAAAGAAGAACAAAGCTTCTCCATCGCTGGACTGAGTTCCTATCTCTTCCATTGTTTCTTCCATGCTATCTTTATTTCTAGTCATGTTTTTTTTTACTATGGATTTCTAAACTTCTAGCTAGGGCTGAGATGAAACCCCTAGTATGATTACTCTATTTCTTTAGTTAATTGCTTTGGATTCAATGGATTTCTCAATCACCATTTTAATTGAACTTTTATTAAAATCTTTGCTCGGGATCAATATGACCTAGGTTTTGTTTATTAGTTATTTTGTTGGAGAACATGTGGCTTGATCGTAGAGTAGATGTTTTCTAGGGTTTCAAAATATTATTTTAATCTTGTGATTAGAGAGTTGTAAGTTAAGAATACAAGTACTTGATCATAGTCCATATTTTTATTTACATGATTTCCTAGTTCTTTTGTGTTTAATGGAGTTGAACATGTTTTACTTGAATCTGATTATAACGTGAAGTGGATTATAGTTTGATTACTTGAGTTCTATACGAGCTCAATAAGTTAGATTTCATTGGTTAGAAGAACTTTGACATATGTCCAAGATCAATAAGGCTTATGTACAAAAATCGTTAGCATGCAATCTAGGGAGTTCAATTGCTATCAACTAGAGAGGAGGGTAGGAGTATTATGCGGTGGATTTAATGTTTTAGCATCTTTATAATATGTGTTTTAACTCTTATAAATTTCATTGTTCTCTTGTCTTTAATTTCAGTTTTATTACTTTAATTTTCTGTTTTCATTCATCAACATCATAAAATCAGTGTGTTTATTTCATTAGGTGAAGTATAATTGGTGTTGCTAACTAATTTTTGTATGGTTGGCTAACGTGTTTAGTTAATAACTTTGAGGTCATAAGTTCAAACCTCATTGGCATATGTATGGTGTGTGAGTTATTTAATTTTTTTTTTTTTAAAAAGGTGTAGTATAATTGGTATATTTAATCAATCCATAGAGGGAACGGCCTCGTGCTTGCACTTCTATTTTATAAGTGGTTCGTGCACTTACGAGTAATTAAAACATACAACAGAGGTGAAGTGAGGATGAGACATGGTGGAGTGGTCTTGAGGTGTTGGGAGGGTGAAGATCGGAAATTGGTGGTTCGGTGGTGTGAGGAGTATACTTAAGAAGTTGATAAATTAAAAATTAATAAGTAAAATTGACAAATCTATCAATTCATGAGAGATAATTTGTCAATAAATAACTAAATTTTCTCTAATAGCTACTCTGCTGGAACACAACTCTTAAAATAGATTGATAAATATAAATTTCATTTAAATTTATCAACTATTTTATCAGTCATTGCTGGAAATGCTCTAATATATACCGCTCTTAATTCTTGATTCAGGTTACGGGTTACCAACCCTCCGTTCTTAAATTTCTTTGTTTTAGTTGAGTTCCGAATAACAAATTTCCTCCATCTTCTTCGATATTTTCTCATTAGAAAAAACAATAAAAAATTTATCCACAGGCCCGTGGTGTAAGCTAGCCCAGTAGGCCCAACATAAAATCTTCGTTTACTTTGTTAAACGATAATAGAAACTAATTTCACCCCAGTAAAGTTGCAGAGAAACAAAGTAGGAAGAGAGAAAATGGGAAGAGAAGTATGAGAGAGCTGCGTGGATAGTCTAATCACAGAGATGGTATCCATGTACTGCAATCGCTAAATAAGCTGGAGCTCGCTGCCAGTTGGATTGACGCTATTGGCTACCAGGTACACCTCCCCATACACTATTAAAGTTTCCCCCTTTCCATTTGTGTGCCCTAATTTCCTCCAAATTGGGGCCATCTTTGATTTCAAGCATTGGGCTTTAGATTTGAAATAGCTGTTAGACTATTGGGTGTAGCTTGGAAAATGTGGGATTTCATAGATCATGTGATTTTCATTGTTTCATTTATGTAAAGATGTCTGCTTTGTTTTCGAAGAAATCAGTTTACATAAGATAAACAGACTTGGTCAGAAACGTATATGCATTTTTGTGTTTGGGTTTGAATCTTGTTCAGAGTATAGGAAGTGAGGTACTGAGTTTACGTGTATTTGTGTATAGAGGTTGTAATGATTGTGCTTTTCTCCATATATAGCAACAACGACAAAGAAAATACTCATGAGTCAAATGAAAACAGTAAATTTCAGATTGTGATATGAAAAACCTAATCAATGAAGGACTTATTTTTATTTTTCTAAGTTGTATAGGAAACCTGATTAGAGAAGGATTTGTTTTTGTCCTACAATCCAAAGTGTTATAGGAAAACCTAATAACAGAAGCATAATAGAATTAGGATTAAGCTATGAATCCCAAGTCCATAAGGAAAAGACTACCCGCATGGAAAGAGGAGTTGGTGCCTATATATGCATGTTGCTCATGACAGGAAGAAAAGCATAGTTTAAGCTTTCTCTTCTCCCCTGCACAGAGCACCGTTGGCTATTCAAGAAAACCCTATTTAAGTTTTATGTTAGGCTTTCTCTTCTTCCCTGCAGAGAGTGACTGAGCAGTTCAACTTTGTTTAAGGTTTGACGGTCTCTCTTCTCTCTTGCAGAGCGCGTAGAGAGTTAGGGTTTTCTTGATTTTAACTTAACACTCTGAGATCTCACCGCTCAGTCGGTAGACTTGGTGTTTTGGTTTTATTTGTTTTTTTGGTTTACAGCAAGCAGATTATAATGGAGAAGATGGAATTGGATTTGAAGGAATATGAGATGAAGAAGAATAGCATGAGCAAGATGTATGAGAGCTTGTACTCTCAATCATCTTCCATGCCAGTCTTCACCCTTCAGCGGAAAGAACTGGAGGAACGATTAGATTCCATCCGGGATAAGACTCAGACCCGATTCAAAGAGCTCCATGAACAAGAGCAGCAGTTGGATGCGAAGGAGTTAAAGGTATCCCAGGAACTAAAGGAGTTAAAGGAGTCCAAAGCGAATGAGGTAGTTGAATTTGAGAAGCTGATTGACGAGAAACAAAAAGAGGTTACTGACGCCAGGAACTACTTGAATTCCCTCCAGTCATTGATCAAACAGATGGAGAGACAGATGGAGAGACGAATTCAAGAATTGAATGGGGTTGAGAGGAATATAGAAGAAAAGTCGAACAAATCTCGTGAGGAGCTGAATCTGATTCAGAGGAATATTGAAGAGCAGAGTAAAATACTTGATTTGAAAGAAAAGCAAATTAAAACGGAAGAGGAGAAATTGAATGAGATTGTAAAGAGTATCGAAGAGAAGTTGAAATTGGCTAGTGAGGAGCAGAAGAAAGCATTTGATATGGAACAATTGGAGGAGAAATTGAAAGAACAAAAGAAATCAGCAGTGGAAGTCTCTAAGACACTTAAGTCAGGAGAGGATATAATGAGGAAAGTAGAATTGAAAATTAAAGATCAAAGCTTGCGTCAAAAATCAATGGAGGAGTGGTCTTGTAATCTCAAGCTTAAAGAGAGAGAATTGGAAGTGAAAGAGCAGCTAGTTCTGTCAAAAGCTGAGGAAGTTGATGCCGTTAATAAAAGGAGCTTGGAGGAGTTTCGGAAGGAGGTAGAGAAACAGGAAGCATACTCCCAGCGACTTCAACTGAAAGAGAGAGAACTTGAAGTGAAAAGCGATACAATGGAAAAATTGCATCAAGAACGCAAAAAGCAACTTGAAGCGAAAGAGAGACAACTTGTAGTAAAAAGCGATGCAATGGAAAAATTGCATCAAGAACGCGAAAAGCAACTTGAAGCGAAAGAGAGACAACTTGTAGTAAAAAGCGATACAATGGAAAACCTGCATCAGGAACTCTTAAAGCAACTTAAAGCAAAAGAGAAACACCTTGAAGAGCTGGCCAAAGAGCTTGAATTTTCAAAGAAACAGTTTGGTTCTCAAATAAAAGAAAACAGTGAGCCATTGGAAAATACCCCAGCTGCTATCAATGATGCAAATGAGCTTCAAGGTCTTCTTAAGGTAGTAGATCAACATGAAGAAGCAACTGAATTATCCTGCACCCTTGGTACCACAGACAAAGCACCTGCCTACAACATTAGTGTTGCATCTGATAATATTGAGAAAGCAGTATCGCCTGCAGAAGCAACTTTTTCTTCACCAAATCTTCAACCAACTGCCAAGAACAACATTATTGTTGCTCCCATCACAATTAGGAAAAGATTTGGTCGACAAGCTGCTATTAAGGCTATTGAGAGATTTATTCAACAGAAAAAACTGGTGAAGGCTTATGGACGCATTCACAAATTCAAGTTATTCCACAAGTTCCCTCCAGTGAGAGTCTTAAAAGAATATGTTGAGAAGGCCATGAAGTGCATGGAGAATAGCAAGAGAAAGAAAATGCTCTATGAACAAGATCAGGTTGTGAACAAAGGAATAGTTGATCTACGACATGCTATTCAATGTATCAAAGTTCACAACCTTAAGTCTCAGTACACTACTGAGAGCATTGAGAAACAAATACTTGTGCTGCAGAAATTTATGGATGATCGGAAAAACGAAAATCAGAAAAAACGCTTATGCAGCACAGTTGATCCCAGCTTTCAACAACATGAACACAAATTTCAGCGGACATCCTTATTGGCAGATAGACCATCTGGATTTCACCCTGACTATCTGAATCCAGGTTCATCATTCTACAATGGACAGTTTAGTATTCCATCCAACAATTATCCTGTGCAGCTTAGTATGCCTGCCAACATCCCTCTTGGGTATGGAAACCCTGGGTTTGTCCCTCAAAACCCATATTGAGATTTATAACCTGATCGGATGACTTCCTTTCTTGCATAGTATGTATCTTCATGTAATTGTGCATTGTAAATAATGAAATTCTATCTAAATGGGTATTAAAATATTCCCGAACCCGCGTATTGCTGATTGTAAGTTTTAGAATTGGTTTTATCCTCATAAAACAGGCGCCCGATTTGTTTAGGTCTCTGGGTTTCGCGGATTGAGCCTCCGGTGAGTGTTTGGAAACTTTTTTCTTGTTCTTTTTTTGTTTGGTAGTTTGATTTACAGATTGCTTTTGGTTGGTTGATGATAGTCCGTCGTGGTGTTTTATAAAACAAACAAATATCACTTTGCTTCTTTACAACAAATGTCACAGTTTGTTATCTGATCGGCTCCTGGCCTAGCCATGAGGTCAAACTTGGTGTATGATTTAGTGCTTCAGAGTTGCTGCAAATTTGCAATCCTATATATGGCACCATTTTTGGGTAAATGTCTTGGTTATCAGTAATGTACTGAGAAATTATCACAATGAGAAATTTATAGAGGTTCAGGATAAGCTGTCAACCAGATATTTGAAATGAAGGTTTGCTTCATTAGCTCTGGGCTGGCATATGCTATTTTGTTGAAAATTTTGGACAGGAGGTATAAAACCACAAAGGATGGGCTTATTGCCTGGATGTTAATTGGAGTTAGGACCCCGATTACCATAAAACCTGTTATCTTTTTGATGATCTATGTTGTTTGTTGATTGAAGTAGTCTGCTAAATATCTGTTTGGGCAGCAAGTTTTCGAAGAAAACAATAATATACTTGAAAATGAGTGTAGCCTCTTTATTATTTGGTAGAATGTGGTAGAAGTTGTAAGACATATGCCACAGATAACTTTGCACTTGTGGAGTTTAGACCTTTAATGAAGTAAATGGATATAGGTGTGTTAATAACTTTTGGGAAAGTTCTGTTCATGGAAAGAATGTTTATGGTAACTGTGCTCTTGTTATTGTGGATTCTTCTGGTTTTGCTGATTGAATTTCTCTTGGTTGTGGTTTTGTTCTTTAATGTTAATGCTGCTTATTTTACATCACTTTAGGCCAATTCGGCCACTTTTGTTTGTACGATGCTAGTCTTGAACCGATCTTTCCGTTTTTGAGTTTTGCTACCTCTGTAATTTGTTAAACCTGATTTTTTTTCGGTGAGGTGTAGGTGTAGGTGCCTTTCTCTTTTGCTTCATCAACCATCCTTGGACCCCCAATGGAAAAGCCAATCTTTTCTGTACTGTGTTTCATTGATTTCCTTGCGGGATGCTGCCGTAGATAAAGAAGTAATATCTCTAAGAGCTATAATACGTTGCATTGAAAGCTACAAGCTTGGAGTTGAACCACAGTATTCTCCGGAGAAGCTCAGAGAGCGCATCAGCCAGTTGAAAAGGCAGAAAAAGGAGAAGCAAGTTTCTCAAAGTAACCAGCCATCCATTTATCACCTTTAGCTTAGTTCTATACTCGGCATCGGTTTATAAGGAGAGAATTTGTATGCTTGCCGGTACCTGTAATGTGAGTTAGATCAGCCAGATATGTGTTACAAACTATTTTATGTCATCCTTTTTCAAATATTATACCTTATTAACAGTTGTATTATGACATGATGTCATATCATATCAATCCATCGGACACGTACCCTATTGATCGATCATTTGTGTGCATTCTTGCCACTTACAAATATACAGTAAATAATGGAATGCACCAATCACAAAATTCCAACTTTGGGAAAGTACAGAGAATTAAAGATGGCTTATGAACAACCAAGGTTCATGCCTAGTTAGTTTGTTAGCTTAATTATGGGTTCAAATCTTACTAATGTCTTAAACGATAATGTTAAGATTATGAGTTCAAATTTTACTAATGTCCGACGGTTTCTAACTAACAAAGCATTAACAGGCCTGTGTTGTAAGGTAGCCCAATAGGCCCAACACACAAATTTGGTCAGTTGTAAAAAGAGTGAAGAAGCAGAGAGCAGTTGAGAGAGGAAATGGGGAGAGGTCTCAGAGAGCCGTGTGGATAGTCTACTCACAGAGATGGTATCCATGTACTGCAATAGCTTATACGCCAATAATCCTGAGCTTGCTGCCAGTAGGATCGACGCTATTGGCTACCAGGTCGGCCACCAGCTCTCCGAGAGGTACACACTATCACACCTTCTCTTCAAGTTTCCCCCTTTCCATTTTTAGTGCCCTAATTTCATCCAATTTGGGGATTTCTATGATTTCGAGAATTGGTCTTTAGATCATCAATAGCTGTTAGACTATTGGGCGTAGCTTGGAAAATGTGGGAAATTTGAGATCATGTGATTTTCAGTGTTTGATTTATGTAAAGATGCCTACTTTAGTTTCAAGGAAATTGCTTTACATAAGCAGAGTTGGTTAGAAATTTATATGCATTTTTGGTTTTGGGTTTGAATTTTGATCAGAGTATTGGAAGTGACGTACTGAGTTTATGTGTATTTGCGTATAGAGGTTGTGCTCTTCTCCATATATAGCAACAACGACAGAAAATATTCATGTGTTAAATACAAACTGTAAATTTCAGATTGTGATATGTAAAACCTAATCAAGGATGGACAAATAAATATTTTTTTTTGTAACAATCCTAAATTGTATAGGAAACTTGATTAGAGTAGGAATTTTTTTTTCCTACAATCCAAAGTGGTATAGAAAAATCTAATAAAAGAAGCATAAAAGAATTAGGATTAAGCTATAAATCCCAAGTCAATAAGGAAAAGACTACCCACATGGAAATAGGAGTTGGTGCCTATATATACGTTGCTAATGACAGGAAGAAAAGCATAGTTTAAGCTTTCTCTTCTCCCCTGCACAGAGCACCGTTAGCTATTCAAGAAAACCCTATTTAAGTTTTAGGTTAGACTTTCTCGTCTTCCCTGCAGAGAGTGACGTTAGCGGATCAGCCTTGTTTAAGCTTTGACGCTCTCTATTCTCTCTTGCAGAGCGCATAGAGAGTTAGGGTTTTCTTGATTTTGTAATCTATCACTCTCAGATCTCACCGCTCAGTCGGTAGACTTGGTGTTTTGGTTTTATTTGTTTTCTTGGTTTACAGCAAGCAGATTGTAACGGAGAAGATGGAATTGGATTTGAAGGAATATGAGATGAAGAAGAATAGTTTGAGCAAGATGTACGAGAGCTTGTCCTCTCAAGCATCTTCCCTGCTAGTCTTCACTTTTCAGTGGAAGGAACTGGAGGAACGATTAGATTCCATTCGGGATGAGACTCAGACCCGATTCAAAGAGCTCCATGAACGAGAGCAGCGGTTGGATGCGAGGGAGTTGATGGTGGAGTCCAAAGCGAATGAGTTAGTTGAACTTGTGAAGCTGTTTGACGAGAAACAAAAAGAGGCTACTGACACCAGGAACTACTTGAATTACCTCCCGTCATCGATCAAACAGATGATGAAAGTGCTTGGAGAGATGGAGACACGAATTCAAGAATTGAATGGGGTTGAGAGGAATATGGAAGAGAAATTGAACAAATCTCATGAGGAACTGAATCTGATTCAGAGGAAGATTAAAGAGAAGAGTAAAATACTTGATTTGAAAGAAAAGCAATTGAATGAGATTGTGAAGAGTATTGAAGAGAAGTCAAAATTGGCTAGTGAGGAGCAAAAGAAAGCATTTGATATGGAACAATTGGAGGAGAAGTTGAAAGAACAAAAGAAATCAGTAGTGGAAGTGTCTAAGATGTCAGGAGATGATATCATGAGGAAAGTAGAATTGAAAATTAAAGATCAAAGCATGCGTCAGAAATCAATGGAAGAGTGGTCTTGTAATCTCGAGCATAAAGAGAGAGAATTAGAAGTGAAAGAGCAGCAAATTCTGTCAAAAGCTGAGGAAGTTGACGCGCTTAATAAAAGGAGCTTGGAGGAGTTTCAGAAGGAGGTAAAGAAACAGGAAGCATACTCCCAGCGACTTCAACTGAAAGAGAGGCAACTTGAAGTGAAAAGTGAAACAATGGAAAAGTTGCAGCAAGAATGCAAAAAACAAGTTGAAGCGAAAGAGAGAGAACTTGAAGTGAAAAGCGATACAATGGAAAAATTGCATCAAAAACGTGAAAAGCAACTTGAAGCGAAAGAGAGACAACTTGTAATAAAAAGCGATACAATGGAAAAATTGCATCAAGAACATGAAAAGCAACTTGAAGCGAAAGAGAGACAACTTGTAGTAAAAAGCGATAAAATGGAAAAACTGCATCAGGAGCTCTTGAAGCAACTTGAAGCAAAAGAGAAACACCTTGAAGTGAAAAGCGATACAATGAAAAAACTGCATCAAGAACGCGAAAAGCAACTTGAAGCGAAAGAGAGACAACTTGAAGAGCAGAGCAAAGAGCTTGAATTTTCAAAGAAACAGTTTGGGTCTCAAATAAAAGTAAACAGTGAGCCATTGGAAAATTCCCCAGCTGCTAACAATGATGCAAATGAGCTTCAAGTTCTTCTTAAGGTAGTAGATCAACATGAACGAGCAACTGAATTATCCTGCACCCTTGGTACCACAGACAAAGCACCTGCCTACAACACTAGTGTTGCATCTGATAAAATTGAGAAAGCAATATCGCCTGCAGGAGCAACTTTTTCTTCAAATCTTCAACCAACTGCCAAGAACAACATTATTGTTGCTCCTGGCACAATTAGGAAAAGATTTGGTCAACAAGCTGCTATCATCCCACCTAGTGCTATCAAAGCTATTGAGAGATTTATTCAACAGAAGAAACTGGTGAAGGCTTATGGACGCATTCACAAATTCAAGTTATTCCACAAGTTCCCTCCAGAGAAAGTCTTAAAAGAATATGTTGAGAAGGCCATGAAGTGCATGGAAAATAGCAAGAGAAAGAAAATGCTCTATGAACAAGATCAGGTTGTGAACAAAGGAATAGTTGATCTACAACGTGCAATTCAATGTATCAAAGTTCACAACCTTAAGTCGCAGTATACTACTGAGAGCATTGAGAAACAAATACTTGTGCTGCAGAAATTTATGGAGGATCTGAAAAACGAAAATCAGAAAAAACGCTTACGCAGCACAGTTGACCCCAGCTTTCAACAACATGAACACAAATATCAGCAGGTATCCTTATCGGCATATAGACCATCTGGATTGCACCCTGACTATCAGAATCCAGGTTCTTCATTCTACAATGGACAGTTTTAGAAGTGGTTTTCAACCTAATAAAACAGGCGCCCGAGTTGTTTAGGGAGTTTTATAAAACAAATTTCACTTTGCTTCTTTACAACAAATGTCACAGTTTGTTATCTGATCAGCTCCTGGCCTAGCCATGAGATCAAACTTGGTGTACGATTTAGTGCTTGAGAGTTGCTGCAAATTTGCAATCCTAGATATGGCACCATTTTTGGGTAAATGGCTTGATTATCCTAGAGTTGCTGCAAATGTACTGAGAAATTATCACAACGAGAAATTTATAGAGGTTCAGGATAAGAATGAAGTTTGCTTCATTAACTCTTGGCTGGCATATGCTTTTATTTTGTTGAAAATTTTGGACAGGAGGTAAAAATTTAATAAAACCACAACGGATGGACTTGCCTGGATGTTTTTTTCGTTTTTTTTTATGTCCGATCACTATAAAACATGTTTGTCTTTTTGATGATCTATGTTGTATATTTGTTTGGGCAGAAAACAATAATATACTTGAAAATAACTGTAGCCTCTTAATCAAGTAAATGGATATTAAGTTCGTTAATAACTTTTGCAGAAGTTCTGTTCATGGAAAGAATCTTTATGGTAACTGTGCTCTTGTTATTGTGGATTCTTCTGGTTTTTGCTGATTGAATTTTTCCTGGTTGTGGTTTTGTTCTCTTTAGGCCAATTCGGCTGCTTTTATTTGTACGATGCTAGTCTTGAATTGATATTTTCTTTTTAATTTTTTGCTACCTGTGTTTGTGTATTTTGTTAAAATTGGTCTTTTTTGGCCACAGAGTGTATTCAAAGACTGGTTTCGCAGAAGATGCAAGCTATTGAATTCATTCATGCATTTGAACAGCTTGACAAGTTCCCTCCTATGCCCCTGCTTAAAGCTCATTTGAAGTTTGCCAAGAAGGTCCAAGAGGGAGCAAGATCCTCGTAAAGCAGGAGGTATAGATGCCTTTTTCTTTTGCTTCATCAACCATCCTTGGACCCCAGTGGAAACGCCAGTCTTATATGTGCTGTGTTTCATTGATTTTCTTGCAGGATGCTGCCGTGGATAAAGAAGTAGTATCTCTGAGAGCTATGATATGTTGCATTGAAAGATACAAACTTGGAGTTGAACCACAGTATTCTCCGGAGAATCTCAGAGAGTGCATCAGCCAGCTGAAAAAGCAGAAAAACGAGAAGCAAGTTTCTTAAGTAATCAGTACCAGCCATCCATTTATCACCTTTAGCTTAACTCTATACTCGCACCATTTTAGAAGAGAATTTGTATGCTTGCTGGTATCTGTAATGTGAGTTATATCAGCCAGATAGGTTTTATAAACTATCTTTGTTATAAACCATCTTTTATGTCATCCTTTTCCAAAGATTATACCTTAATAACAGTTATATGATGTCATACTACCTTTTTTTACGAAAAATTTCGATAATGTATAATCTAACGATACAATTAGCGATTATAATAGACAAGAACCGAAAAGGGTTCAACTGTAACCTAACCTAATCCAGATGCTTCGATACATCTTTATAATCAATCTCATGAAGAAACAACTCTTTTAAACACTATATGCCAAAAAAGCTAGCGTAGATGCACATGTAACCTCATTTTTACATTAACAACAAGAATTAACCGACATTAAATAGCTCCTGAACACGATATTATAACCATGACACACTCAACGACACGATCCTGACACCAACCTACTAAAATCCTAAATCCTCGCTTAAAGAGGAGGCTAAAACTCTGGCTCAACTAATATATAGTAAATAATGGAATTCACCACTCACAAAATTGCACATTAGGGAAAGTATCGATATGACATATGAGCAAACAAGTTTCAAGGGCTTAACCAATAACGTTGAAGTTATGAGTTTATATCTTATCGACAATTATGAACGGGTTTCTACGGAAAACTAACAAAAGCATCTTCAGGCCTGTGCTGTAAGCTAGCCCAATAGGCCCAGCACACACAATTTCTTCTTCAAAGGGTTTTGGGCGTTCGGGGAAAATACCCTTAACGGAAACCTAATTCCCATTCGAGGCGGGGTAGGACCGCCCGCCAGCACACACAATTTCGTTACTTGGTAAAAACTAAAAAGAGTGAAGAAGAAGGAAGCAGAGAGCAGAGTTGAGAGAGAGAGAGAGAGAAAATGGGAAGAGAGGTCTCAGAGAGCTGTGTGGATAGTCTACTCACAGAGATGGTATCCATGTACTGCAATCGCTTATACGCCAATAAGCCCGAGCTTGCTGCCAGTAGGATCGACGCTATTGGCTACCAGGTCGGCCACCAGCTCTCCGAGAGGTATACACTATCACACCTTCTCTTCAAGTTTCCCCCTTTTCATTTTGTGCCCTAATTTCATCCAATTTGGGTATTTCTTTGATTTCAAGAATTAGACTTTAGATCTGCAATAGCTGTTAGACTATTGGGCGTAGCTTGGAAAATGTGGGAAATTTGAGATCATGTGATTTTCAGTGTTTGATGTATGTAAAGATGTCTACTTTAGTTGGTTAGAAATTTATATGCATTTTTGTTTTTTGGGTTTGAATCTTGATCAGAGTATAGAAATATGAGTGGGGTACTGAGACTGTATTTATGTATGGAGATAGTAATGTATTTGTTATGTTTGTTAGGTATACAATGGAGCGGCCTCGGTTTACGGATCATCTGGATGCAATTAAGTTCATCTGCAAGGATTTTTGGTCTGAGCTTTTCAAGAAGCAGATAGACAACTTGAAGACCAATCATAGGGTAGCTTCTTGAACCGATGTGATTTTGGCATTCTGTGTGTTGTGGTTTTGATGAGATAAATTGTGTTTTGTCTTGCAGGGTACGTTTGTGTTGCAAGACAATCGGTTTCGGTGGCTTTCACGCATGTCTCTTGATCCGTCTGCGGAAAATGGAGACGTGTCTCAAGAAAATTCTGAGGCCTTGGGTGAAAACAAGGCGGCACAAATACCAAATATGCATCTCCATTTCTCTTGTGGAGTCATAAAAGGGGCTCTTCATAACTTGGGGATTGCTTGCGCTGTTTCTGCGGATACTTCCCACCTCCCTGCATGTGAGTTTCTCTCTTCTTAGTGATTTAGAATTGTGACTACATTTAGTTTCAAATTGAGAAATTTATTGTCCTCCATCAGTAGCTACTGTGGGGGTTGTTAAGAATATATTGCCTGATTGTCATTCTCATGGATTGTCCATCTCACTGATCTCTGTATAGCTTATATGGCTTTCTTTTTAAGGAAAAGAAAGCTGATATGTTGGATAACTTGACTTTTATTGTCATCGTCTGGTAGTTTGAGTGACCTGCAATACTTCATTGTTTGTTGAGTAAGTTCTTCCTTGTTACCCTCATATTTGTTAAGTGAAAATCTGCACAATAGTTAACATTAACAATTTCACATATGCTATATCATTTCAGTCTTTATACCATAGTGTATAATATATGGGTATTGGGTTGTAGAGTTGTTCTAACTCACCTATTTTCAATTAGAGAACAGTAAAATTTGGAGCAACACCTAATAAACTGTAAAATGATGTCAATGTCTTCTATCCAGCCCTGCTGCATGGATAAATAGTGAAGGTCTTGGCCATAACCTGTGTCCATAGAAGTACCTTTGAACCATGTTGCACTTGTTCTAGGCTTAAGTATCTGGTTTCAAACTCACGCTATTCTGTCTACCTAGTTGTTTCCATTCTTCGATTCTGATAATTGCATCTTATGTTTTGTTTTGACCGTCTCTTGGAATATCAATGGTGTTGGTTGATTCAGGTCCTTCAAACTTTGATTTACATATAATACAAGTACCTTGCATTTGAGGTTTTTTATGGTTCTCCCATATTTCGCCTATTTACCAAGTTTTAAGAATGAATAGGAAAAAATTGTATCCCTAATGCAAGCATCTAAGGGATTAGTTCTGACTTTTGAGTGATGTATTTGATTAGTAGATCCTTAATATCTTTCAAAGAAGAAAGAAATTGTTCAGACATGGGGCAATTCAGGTGGGAGTCAATGTAAATCCAACTTTCTATTCACTTGTGGGATCTGGAGTCCGTTCAGAGTTAACCCTCTTTTGCCTAATTCATGTCCCAAAATTTGTTTGTACTGGTTCTTGTGTATGACTTTCAAAGTAGAGATGTGTTATTTATGAAGGTGGGGGTGTTGCTCTCTGCTCGGCTATTCCTTCTTTGTTCTTCCTCCTTGATTTGGTGCTGACATTAGTAAAATCTGTCCATCTCTTATTAGCTTACCTTTTCACATTAACATGGCATGCACTAAATCTGACATATATCTCACAACTTCTCGTCTCCTTGTTTTGTATGCATGTTATATTACATCATTTATAAGTCATACTGTGGTTATTTTCTTTGTGCTTGCTGTCATTGTTTGATGTTATTATTGTTGTCTGAAATTTTTGAACAGGTTCATTTGTGGTTCGTATAAAACCCTGATGAAAGGTTCACCAGGGGACGGCTGAGAGCCAGAAAGTTGGGGTTCAATTCATCAGGTTATCAATCAAGACTTGTGATTTTCTCTTTCTCTTGTGCACAAGGGATTTCCCTAGATTTCGGGATTTCTTTGTAACATTCAAACTAACAAGAGTATTTGGGAGAAATCTCCTTCGAATTAGTGAACTGCTAGAAGCAGATACAATGGTGAATTGTAGTTAACAAGATTGTACCTAGTGTGTTGAGGATGCTTCTGTAGGAGAATGTTAAGAAATTAAAGCGTGTACTTATGCCATATATGAGATTTTGCTCTTCTCCATATGTGATGAAAAACCTAGTTAACTTATTAAGGAAGGACTCATTTTTATTTTTCCATAGTATAGGAAACGTGATTAAAGAAGGCTTTCACTTTTTATTCTTCCTACAATTCAAAGTAGTCCTTTGATCTCCCGTCAGTGCCGAACGCCGCACGAATTCCAATAGAGGCTCCCGGCCCTAAGGTATCCTTACAGAGAATAGTTTGTTAGAGAGAAGACCAACGATTACCAAATTAACACTCTACTCTCTTATTTATAGAAACTGAATTTGAGCAGACAAATTAACATACACGCTCCTCTATTACATGTCATCATAGGATTGTACTCTCGTGGGCAGTGTCTCGGCAAAAAGGATATACCTGTGTGTGTATAATTAAAATTAAAGAACATTGATTCCTCAATATTGCATGTCGACATTCAAAGAAGTTGCACCGCGGCAGCACCAGTTAACTATGAACACGAGCATATTCTACAGTCTGTATCGAAGTCCGATATTTTCTCTTAATTTGCTGCCGCTCCCTAATACGTCTTCTTTATTTCTTTCTCGTTTTCCTCCATCATCTTCCTTCCCAAAGACCTAAATTACCTGGTTACCCGAATTCAGCGTTGCAGTCTCCCCTATTTCATTATCATTTAGACCCATCAAATTCAGAACCAGCCCTTCAACCCCAAAACCATCAACGAAAACTATGACTGTCCCCTCATCACCTGTACTATAAACTGATCTTCCTCACGCCCATCATTCTCTTATACAAGTCTCTTTAGGATACAACTCAGAAGAATAAACAGTTTTGTGAGCTTGGAAATTTCAGTATCCTAATCAAATCCTATTTCTTTATAAACCTCTTCCATCTGGGATTCAAGAAGGCTAGCTACTACACCAGTGTTTTGTCCAAGCACTGCCCTCTCGAGGTATTCTATTTTCTGAGTTCTACTGTTTTCTACTTGATAATTGATGTCGTCGATGTGGGCTCCATGGGTTGTTTTGACGGCATGTTAACTGATTAGGTTTTTTCTTTTTACATTAACCGTGTAAGGACACTTCGATGACTCCTTTTCTTTGAAATTCTAGATACCATTTTAACAGTCCTCGAAACGTCCAAACTGTGTAAGGTCCTCTTTCTCTGATATAGTAGGTATAACGGTTGCCATTTGGTCGAGATTAGGGCTAGAAATCCAGCTTCTTCTTTTTTTTGGTTGTTAGAAGCTCGGATTCTGATAGACCTGAAGAGAGCGTCTTGAGTACACGACGTATATCTTCACATACATACATGATCAAGATTAGAGAAAATAATATAAAAACATTATGGTTATAAACGATTAAAGTCATACAAGAATTTCGACATTAAAAGATTTCCAAAAACAATGGTCAACTTCAATCCTGAGGATTGTGCGTCAACTTCAAGTCTGCGTATACGTACATACTCTGGTTTTCCGAACAAAATCAGGATTGTGCGTCCTAGTGCGAGCTTCCAAACCTTTTTGATATCTCCTCCATTTCTTGGATATTTTTCTATCTATTACACATGAAGAATAACATTTGTTTGATTTACCATTTTAATCCACATATTGATATGATAAATAAATATAATCAGGAGTAGTCTTGTAGGATTATTAAGAAAACCTTTAATATATTTTCTGAATGTTTGAGTAGCTTGTCCATTCTTATGGAGGTTTATAGGGCATTTGGGTTCGTGTCCTGAATTGAGCATGACCCCAATTTCAAAGCAACGTCTCCGCCATTCACCTCCGTACATTTCTAGGGTTTCCACAATCGGAGGAGAGCAGAAAATGGAGGAGCTGACAGCTCCGGCGACCAAAGACTCGGACTTGAAGCAGCGGCAGGCACAGCGTACACCAAATATATGTTCCACCGAAGAAGTACACGTGTTGGATTTCTGGCTGTCTGTGGGTCCTTATCTACTACTCTGCTGATTAGGAATCTTTACAGTTGGTGCCCTCAGAATAAGCTCCGCTCAGTCATGGAGTGAGCATGACCCCAATTTCAAAGCACCGACCTTCCTGATTCCTCTCCGCCATTCGCCTCCTTACATTTCTAGGGTTTCGACAATCGGAGCAGAGCAGAAAATGGAGGATCCAACTCCGGCTCCGGCGACGAAAGACTCGGACTTGAAGCAGCTGCGTTTCGGCAAAGCGTACGCCACCTTCCAAACGCAGGCGGCTTCGCTCGTCGGGCTGACGCGCCAGTTCAAGGAGCTCCAGGCGCGGTGGGGGTCCACCGAGGCCAACCTCCGGACACGGTTCCGAGAAGTCCGCGACCGGGAAAGGGAGGTCGGCGCCAGAGAGAAGAAGCTGGAAGAGAGAAAGTCAGAGATGGAGGCGCTGGAGAAGCAGCTGGAATCGAGTAAGTACCACCTGGCTTTTCTGAAGCCGTTGATTGTTAAACATGTGGAGGAGCTTGATTTGTTGAAAGTGAGGGTGAGTGAGAAGAAGGTAGAGTTTGATTTGGTTGAAAAGAGGGCTTTGGAATCGGCTGAGAGATTGGGAATTTTGGAGAAATGTGTGGTGGAGAAGGGGAAAGAGGTTGCGGTGAAGGAGGTGGAGCTGAGAGTTGTGGAAGGGAAGATTGAGGATAGGATTAGAGAATGTGGGTTGAAAGAAGAGGAGATTGAGGCGAAAAGGAGGTGTTATGATGAATGGGAGAAGGAGATGGAAGTGAAGAGAGGGGAGCTTGTTGATCAGGTCGATGCGATGAAGATATTAGTTAGAGAGAAGGGGAAGGAGTGTGAGTTGATTGAGAATCGGGTTATGGAGTTGTCGAAGAGAGAGTGTTATTTTGGGAGATGTGTGGAAGAGAGGAGGAAGGAGTTTGAGAATAAGGAGAAGGTACTGAAGGAGGTTGAGGGGCGGATTCGGTTAAAGGAGAGGGAGTTAGATGGGGTTTTGAAGTCGATTCAGGAGCAGACGAAAGAATATGATTTGAAAGGGAAGCAAGTTATGGCATTGAAGATGTCCATTGAAAGATGTGAGAAAGAGATGGAACTGAAATGGGAGGAGTGGTCTTGTAAGCTTGAGTTGAAGGAGAGGGAGCTAGAAAGGTTGTTTGAGAAGTTTGAGTTGAGAGGGAAACAATTTGAGCCGATTGTTGAAGAGATTCATGTTATTGATAAGAGGGTGGATGAATGCTTAAATGAGGGTCTAATTAAAGAGAGGTACTTGCAGTCAAGTGAAAAATCAATACAAGAACGCGAAAGGGCTTTGGATTCAGTGTCCCATGATCTTGAGATGAAAGGGAGGCACATTGAAGAGGAGGCCAAACAGCTTGAATTGAAGCAAACACAATTTTCTTGTCAAGTGAAGACTCAGCTGTTCGAAAGAGAGAAGTATTTTGCCTCATCACTTAAAAAATTGTTAGAACAACAAGATCAGTCTTTGAATGCACTCCAAATGAAGATGGAAGCGGTCAAAAAGCTTTCGGAGGGGAAACATGAACAGCAGGGCAGAGCGATATTGGAGTTGAAACCACAACTATTTGATTCTCAGCTGTTGGGAAGAGAAGTGCAACTTGCTTTACTTAGAAAGTCGATGGAGGAATTTGAAAAGCAGTTCAGCAGATTCAGAAAGTCGGTTCAAGATCAGATTAAGCATTTGGATTCACTCTCCCATGCACTCCATATAAGTGAGAGGCAAGTTGAGGGCAAAGAGCTTGATCATTTGCAGTTAAAACATTTTAATTCTGAAGTGAATACTGAGTGCTCGGAACTTACCCCTGCCTCTGACAATATGATTATTCCTCAATCTGTAAGTGATCAACTTCACATTAGTACGGATGGTAGAAGCTTTGAGGTGATCCCTGGTAAGTGTTTTGGCTATGAGTACGGATATCTGTCATACATACATACATAGTTACATACATATATGTCTGAGTTTATTTTATGTAATTTCTCTTTGCATTCACAATATTAGGCTATATGCTTGTAAGTTGTAACCTTGACTATCCTAGATGCCATTATGGGTCCCTTGTGCTCCAGTCGCAGTTATCTTAGGCTTTATTCATACTGCATCTAGGAAATAGTGGTTTCGACCATTGCCAAAGTGCTTTGAAATAATTTAAAACCGAAGATGCGTCAGGACTTCAAGATATGGGTTAGGCAATGTACAATTAGGAGTTCAAGATATGATGTAGGCTATGTACAATTGCGTGAAGTAGTAGGATTCTTAACTGATTGATTGAGTTGGTGTTGATTATTTTTGTTAGTGCAGGTACTAGACTACTGGTCTTTTCCTTGCATTACCATGATTGTGTTCTAACTACTAAGCTTCTAGTTTCATCTATATCATCTTACTACCTTTTCTGCTGTTAAAGCATTGTAGTAACTTCATTAAGTTTGGGTGATGATGCTATGGAATTCGACTTCTGTCTAGCAGTTTGATGAGTCCGTCAATTTGTTTCACTTAACAGGTATTATTCAGAATCTTATTGAAAGCAAGCAGCTGATCAAGGCTGTTACATTTATCTGCAACTTCAACCAGACTGACAAATTTCCCCTGGTACCACTCTTGAAAGAATATGTGGAGGATGCAAAGAAAAGTTGCACTGAAATTTTCAGTAAAGACACATCAGATGATGAAAAGGTACATTCAACAAGTGCCTTCTAAATAGATAAATCCAGGACCATCCTTAATTACTTTACACCTCTTGGGGATGAATTTTGCTTTCAGGAAAAGGTTGTAGATGACCAAATAGCTGATCTAAGAGCTCTGATTCAGTGCATTGAAGATCACGGCCTTGAGTCGCAGTACCCACCAATTGTTATTATGATGGAAATTGAATGGCTTGGGAAGCTAAAGGAGAATCCATACCTGGTGCTATCTTTACCATCCAATGTTGAAAAACATGAGCAGAAAAAAGGAAGGAAGCGAAGTTCCAGAATTGCTACACCAACATCTCACACATATCAGCTGCGTAAAAGAGCATAATTGCCAAGTTTATTGCCACAAAGAATGCTTGAATAGTGAAACACCTATCTTGTTTCAAAGTCTTTCCTACAGTCCCTTGTATGGTATGGCCTTGAATCATCCTAATCTTACTGATTGAAACAACTTTGGTATGTCTACAAATGTTTTCCTGTTTGTTTGTTTGTTTCAAATGCTCCCCATAGTGAGGCATAAACCTAGCTTACCCTAAAACACGAAGCTAATTTCTATGATACTTCATGTTATTGATGTGGATTGCTCAAACTCTCCAATGCCTAGCTTGTGTCATTTAACAATTTAAGGAGTTAGTTCCTTATTCTAGTATGCATAGGTTTATTTTCATGGCTATACAAGACATCAGTTTACTTCTTCAAAACTTTCACAACTTGCTCAAGCAAGCAATGGTTTCCCAAGTAAGAACTCTTGTACTGCTACCATGCGTCGTCTTGATGGAAACTTTAGCAGAATCTAAAGCATCGTCACAAGCATTAGTCTTTCATAATAAGGGGGATGACATAGATCATAGATTAAACACAAGACTTGAGCTATGGATATCACAATAAGGAGGTTAGGCTTTTAGCTGTTGAGTTTTTTTATATCGGTAGGACTGAAACTTACAGTACATTGTTTTTTTTTTTTTTCTTTTGCGTGTGGTTTGTCTTTATTTATCTCTACTATTGCATTGAATCATGAGTTGATGCGTCTGTGTATGTTATTGTTATACTTCAAAGAGTGAGAATTGGTTGTCTTGCTTCTTATTTGTTTGATTTTTGACTAGCTAAAACGGCTCAGAGAGAATGATAGGGTATACCGCTCCATTACCTTGAACTGTGCACTGGGTGCTAAGAGCTCGCAAGAATCATTCCCAAACTTATTTAGTGGGATAGAGTATTCTGCTCAAAGTGTTATAAATGTATTCTTCTTTCATTTTTGTTTTTGTTTTCTGCATTGGGTGCTAAGAGCTCGCCGGAATCATTCCCAAACTTATTTCATGGGATAGAGTATTCTGCTCATAGTGTTCTAAATGTATTCTATTTATATTTTTGTTTTTGTTTTCTTTATGGTTCCATGTTGTCATAGTGTCATATATATATGGTAGAAATGTGGGTTACCCAAGTCTTAGTTAGACTAAAGTGGGATATTCATGTTTATTTTTTTTATTTTTTTATTTTATTTTAGAAAGAAACAGATTCATGTCGACTGTGTCTTTCCTCCATGATTGGTAACTTTTATATGTATCTTTTTAACTTCTCCATGATTCCTTGGATTTCCGGTAAAGAGATGGGTACTTTACAGTACTTTGGTTTGTCTTTTGTTCTGGCTATAGAATACTCGTGTCAAAAATTGTTTGGTTTGTTTTGTAGACAGTGTCTTCAAAACTAGCAAGATTTTCTAATTTATCACCAAGTAACATATAGTTGTTAAGAGGGTGACAGAGAGGGAGAGGAGTGGTAAAGAAGAAGACATTTGTTTGGTAAAACATTTGCTATGCAGGCAAGATCATGTATTTTAGTTTAAAGGATATTATTACCCAAGTCAAAGAAAACCGTGACCGCAAGTCTGCAGCCTTGAAGCCCAATGAAGACAAGGGAAAAAAAAAACAGAGAAGTGGATAGCAATGAAAGGGAGGATGTGGATTTGTTTTTCTCCCCTAAATTAATAATTTAATCTTTCTGTATTTGTTTTCACACTTACTCTATGATTCAGATCCATTAGTATTTTGCATAGATATTACTAGACAATTTTATCTAAAAGAAAAAAAAATTATTAGTAGACAAGAAAGTAGTACTAAGTGTAAAAACAGATTTTTATTGAATCATTATCGATACAACCTTTACATTATATATGCACTACAACAATAATCTTAGTGCTATAAAAGAACGGTTATTATATTTACAGATTCTCTAAAAATATTTAAGAAAAAAATAATTGAATGTTACACATTTTTCAAGACTCAAAGATAAGAAAAAAAACATAATTTATTCTAAAAAATAAACTTTGAAATTTTTATACTTATTATTATATTATAATAAATGATGATTGTTGTTATAATAAATATTTGAAATTTTAAAATAGAGAAACTGTTGAATTTGATAATATAAAATTTTTAAAAATTTTAAATTTTGCTTTTACCATGTAGAAAATATAAAAGAACGGTTGGACTTTCCTTAAGAAGGGCAATGATTTCACCAAATATTTCGCAATACACGTGTCGACCTGTTGACCCTGTGTCGCTTCAAATAAAACCCGGCCTAGCCTAATAAACACACAATATTCACGAAAATTGTGTTTGAGCGCCAAATTTAAATCAAAACGGGCTTATAATAATACACGTGTCGACCTGTTGTCTCTCCTGTGGGCCCCCTTTTTTTTTTTTTTTTTTTTCTGGAGTAGGAATCTCATTTTAGTACTGATCACTCTAATTCACTGAGCTCTCTCTCTCACTAGCTTCCTCCATTTTTTTGTCCGTACAGTTTTAGGGTTTCCACAAAAATCGGAGAAGACGACGGATGAGAAAGAGGCCAGCTTCCGCAGAAAGTTCGAGGCTTTCCAGACCCAGGCGGCCTCCCTCGTCCAGCTGACCAAGCAGTGCCAGGAGCTCCGGGCCCGGTTCGACTCGGCTCAGAACGACCTCCGGAACTGGTTCCGGGAAGTCGAGGCACGGGAAGACCGAATCGGAGTCAAAGAGAAGGAGGCGGAATCGAGTAAGAGCCACTTGCTATCCCTGAAATCTCTGATTAAGAAACATGTAGATGAGCTTGATTTGTTGACTGTGAGAGTTAGGGAGAAGAGGGAGGTGTTTGCAGTGGCGGAGATTCGGATTCGGGGAGAAGAAAGATGAGTGTGAGTTTTTTGAGAGATGTCTAAATGGGAAGAGGAGATGTCTAAATGGAGGAGTGGTGTTGTAGGCTTGAATTGAAGGAGAGGGAGATTGAGGGGCTGTGTGAGAAGTTTGAATTGAGGAGGCAAGAGTTTGAGCTGAGAGTTGAGGAGATTGGTGCTATGGAGAAGAAGGTGGAGGAGTGCCTTATTGAGGTTGTGATTAAAGAGAGGTATTTGGATTCCGTCTCCAAAGAGTTTGAAATGTTTGCTTCTCGAGTGAAGAGTGAGCAGTTGGAAAAAGAAAAGCATTTTGCTTCACTTGAGAAATCGATGGAAGAACGAGAGAAGACCTTGAATGTACTTGAAAAATCGATACAGGAACGCGAAATGTCTTTGAATTCTGTCTCATATGAAGTGAAGATGAAAGATGGGCAGCTTGAAGAGCAAGCCGAAGAGTTGGAGTTGTTTGCTTCTCGAGTGAAGGCTGAGCATTTGGAAAAGGAGAAGTATTTTGCTTCAGTTGAAAAATTGATGGAAGAACGAGAGAAGACCTTGGATGCACATGAAAAATCTTTACAAGAACAAGAGAAGTCTTTGGATTCAGTCTTATATGAACTCAAGATGAAAGAAGGGAAAATTGAAGAGCAGGCCAAAGAGTTTGAGTTGTTTGCTTCTCAAGTGAAGGCTGAGCATATTAAAAAGGAGAAGCATTTTGCTTCAGTTGAAAAATTGATGGAAAAAAAGAGAAAAGTGTTTGGAATCACTAGAGAAATCATTACAAGAGAGCAAACAGCATTCACAGAGACAACTTGAAGAGCAGGGCAGAGTGCTTTAATCAAAGCAAATTCTATTCGATTCTCAACAATTGGAAAGAAAACAGCAACTAGACTTGTTTGGAAAATCCGTACAAGAACGTGAAAAGCAGTTGAATGCATTCCAGGAATTGGTTCAAGAGCAGAGAGAGCATTTGGATTCTCTCTCCCACCAGATGAAAGATAGGCAACTTGAAAAGCAGGGCAGAGAGCTAAAACTGAAGCTAACACATCAGGAGTCTCAAGTGAAGGCTGAGCAGTTGGAACTGACACCCGCTGCTAATAATATGATTATTCCATATTGTACAAGTGACCAACCAGATGGTAAAATCTTGCAGTTGCCAATCAATGAGAGGTTAAACAAGGTTGAATCGGAGGGTGGCGAATTGTCAGCTCTTTTAGATGCAGATGAGATTTTAAAGCTTCTTGGAATGATTTCGCAGCATAAGCAGACTTTGAATTTATGTCAGACACTTGGTTTTGAAGATAAAATTCCTGGTAAGTGTATTAAAAATGAGCCTTCCTAGAGTGTTGTTTCTGTTCCACTTTGACTACTGTACATTATCTTTCGGTATGTTCCTTTATTTATTTTTGAACTTCACAATATACATAGTGTATATGCCTCTCGAGTTCTAGGATACAAATGTGAAGGTCATAGATGCCATCAGTGTGTCCCTTTCACTAAAGTGATACTTATCTTCAGCTAGGTTTGTATACTGCGTCTAGGAACTGATAGGCTGACGACTTGGAAACGGCCTTGATATCATTTCACCAGCCAAGGATTCTTCACAATCACAAGATGCGTGCCTTGTTAGAACTATGTACAATATAGTTGAAGTAGTAGACTGTTCACAGATTGTTGTTGGTTGGGATTATTGATATACTGTCAGTGGAGGTGAAATAACTGAGAATCAGATTATTTGTTCACTGAAATGTATCTTGCACCATTTTAGCTTTTCCATAATTATTTGTGAATATGTGATTCTGTTCTAGCTAGTTTCTTCTTTTTCATCTTAAGTATGCTTTATTTTGTTGAGGAACTTGCTCTTAGTAACTTTACGATGGAGTGGTGAACTGATATGTTGGGTTATGTGGAAGAATAAACTGTAGAATGGAATCAGAACTCACAACCACAAATGTAAAATGTAGCGGAAAGAAAATGATAAAGAACACCGGGTATTAACGTGGTTCGGCAAGTGCCTACGTCCACGGGGTAACAACAACAAAGAACCTCCACTATACGAATAAAGGTTACACGGAGAGAAACACTACTTCAAGCCTCACTCTTGAAGGGACAATTACTAGTTTGTGTTTTTCTTTTCGATTTTTTACAGTAACGAATATGGGTAATAACATAACAGAAAGATGGCAACTTTTACTTTGGTTGGGATCTCATCAAATTTTACTTTGGATGAGGAAAGTTTAGCTGTGTATGTAAGACTCAGATCATTGATCAGTACTATTTGGCGTACCTCCCTCACTACCTAATGTTCAAAGACGATATTGATGTTCTTAAAATATCCCACCAGGAAGATAGAGCTGACCAAAAATATTTTGGAGTTGATTTTTTGATGGCTTTGCAATGGTCATTCCAACTCCAGAGCTACCTTTCCTTCTGTATGATTCTCACAACCAAGATTTTCATTTGTCAATATACTCAAGTAGGTACATCCATTTCCCTCTCAATAATTACTAGTACACTAGACCAAATCACAATCAATCACCCTTCCATATATACTTGCATGCTTAAACCACCTTATACATAGAGTGCTGACATTTGAAGTAGTCCCAGAAACCTCAAGCCACAATACCACCAAGTTTCCGACATGGGAAGCCTTCCGGTAAATCTTTCTGTTCTTTACCTTTTCTGTTTCCTGGTACCCATTTTCGATTCTCATAATTATGCTAAATGCATGTTACAATCTCTTGTGCTCATTTTTGTTCTTGTTTGTGTTGGTGTGTGATTTTAGTTTACTACCTCTGATCTTCACACAAGCACTGGAGGATTTCTGAGCAGCCCAACATTGCTATGTACTCCCCTAATGGGAACCACAGTGGACCAAATGCTTATTGAGATGCACAAGGCTAAGGAAATTGGTTCTGATGTTGTGGAAATCAGGCTGGACTGTTTGAGAAATTTTAACCCAAGTTCAGATCTTCAAATACTTGTCAAGCAGAGTCCTCTGCCTACTCTTGTCACTTACAGGTAATGAACACTTGAGCAACATGTAATAAAGGCTGAAACATAACCTGGGTTTATGTTTTGTCAAGTACTTACCATCCTTTGTTAACTCTTCAGGCCAGTTTGGGAAGGCGGTCAATATGAAGGTGATGAAACCAAGCGACAAGATGCTCTTCGGTCAGCCATGGAACTGGGAGCTAACTATATTGATATTGAGCTTGAGGTACCTACCTAGCTAGTAGCTATATATGTAGTAGTAGTTATATATTAATGAACCTTCACATATAATTTAAATCATCACTAGCCATTTTAGATCACTTTTTTCTTGCATTGAAAGATAACAATGATTCTTTAGCTGCATTTGTGATCAGTTAGTTTTGAAATGTATGTTAACTTGGAATTTTATGTTATGCCAAGTATGTTAAGGAACATGTTACTTAGACTTTCATGTTTACCTACCTAACAGGTTGCCCATGAATTCAACAATTCCATCTATGATAAGAAGCCTGACAACTTCAAAGTCATTGTTTCTTCTCACAACTTTCACAACACTCCATCTTCCGAGGCAATTGGAAATCTTGTGGCGAGAATCCAAGCGACTGGAGCTGACATTGTGAAGATTGCAACAACAGCGTTGGACATTACAGATTGTGCCAGAATTTTCCAGATTACTGTGCATTCACAGGTAAGCCAATTTCACAGTGTTGAAGGAATTTCGTCATGTCCTTACTTTCATATATGGATTTGCAAATGACATGTTTCTGAATTTGTGACCAGGTCCCAACAATAGGTATTGTTATGGGAGAGAGAGGTTTGATTTCACGACTACTTAGCCCCAAGTTTGGTGGATATCTTACCTATGGTGCACTAGAAGCCGGTGCTATATCAGCTCCTGGGCAACCAACTGCGAGAGACTTGTTGGATTTATACAACTTCAGACTTATTAGACCTGATACCAAAGTCTATGGGATTATTGGGAAGCCTGTTGGTCACAGCAAGAGTCCTCTACTATTCAATGCAGCATTCAAGTCAGTTGGCCTTAATGCAGTCTATGTTCATTTTCTGGTGGATGATGTAGAGAAGTTTTTCAACACATATTCATCCGTTGACTTTTCGGGATGCAGGTATAATCAAAATGCTTACCATAATCTGCCATTTCTCATAGCCTATAACTTTCAGAAACTTGGAGTTTTCACGTTTTAGTCTTCATATGCATCATTGAAGGTTTTCTAGTTAAGAAATTAGTGGTTGACAAGTAACTTATCTGATTTGGAATGCAGTTGTACCATTCCACATAAGGAGGCAGCACTCAAATGCATGGATGAGATTGATTCCATTGCCAAGGTATTTTGATAAGTTTTCACCCTGCAGCACTTGTTTAGATATTGTCACATGAACCCGAACTTGATTTACATCACCTCTTTGTTTGTAACAGAAAATTGGAGCTATCAACAACATTGTCAGGAAGCCTGATGGGAGGTTAGTTGCTTTCAACACCGACTACATTGGTTCCATCAGTGGCATTGAGGACGAACTACGAGGTCTACTCATCGTTTCCTTGCTCCTGTACTAATCAAATTATCTTCTTAAAACATGTCATAAGCTGCCTCTTATAAATTCCTTTCTTTATTACAGGTATGAATGGTGCCATTCCTGCTGGTCAATCACCCCTGGCTGGAAAGTTGTTTGTGGTCTTGGGAGCCGGTGGTGCTGGCAAGTCACTTGTATATGGTGCTGCACAGAAAGGAGCAAGAGTTGTATGTGCCAACCGGACATATGGTAATATCCTAGAACTGTACCTGTGAATTATGCAAAGTTAATTTCTAATTTTCATTGCACTAATTCATGTTGTATGTCTATTGCAGAAAGAGCTAAGGAGCTGGCTGACAAAGTAGGGGGACAAGCTATGACTCTTGACGAAGTTGAAAATTTCCATCCGGAAGAGGGAATGATTCTTGCCAACACTACATCTGTGGGAATGAAGCCTAACGTTGAGGACACTCCTATCTCCAAAGTCAGTGTGTTTTCTATCAAATTTTTATTTATCTTATATGACTTCATGTTATCAACATAAATTCTGAACAATTTTTATTTTGTTTTTCTGCAGCAAGCTCTGAAACACTATTGCTTAGTTTTTGATGCCATCTATACACCCAAAGAGACTAGACTCCTCCGCGAAGCAAAAGAGACTGGAGCTGCTGTTGTATACGGGACAGAGATGTTGATCAGGCAAGGGTTTGAACAATACAAGAACTTCACTGGTTTGCCAGGTAAACTGAACATGTTTGATTTACTAAATGTGCATCATCTAAATTCAAATTCAAATTAATGAGTGTTACTACTTGCTAACTTATTCGTTTGTTTAATTCCAACTGCAGCACCTGAAGCATTGTTTAGAGAGCTCATGGAGAAGCATGCATAAGAGTCAAGACTTGATTTGCAACCCTCACTTTTACAGTGCTACTGTTGTAACTGATTCTATGCTTAGATAGCAGAATTTGCTTTTGACTTTGCATGATGTGATAAAGCTTTGAATTTTTTGTATGAATAACAACTTTATTTTCATCCATGAAATGCTCTAAGAATAGTAGATGGCAATTGACAAGCACATTGGAGATGCAAGCAATGAGATAACAACCCTAATAACAAGAACAAGTGTGATAATTTTGAAGGGATAATCAGTAACCAGGAAAAGAAAAAAGAAAAAACCATGTGAAATTTAACAAATGATTGTGATACATAGATCTCTTTATAATATATGTCCTTATGGAAATCAATGCCATTAAAAAAAAGAGAGCTCCACTTAATATCTGCTGAAAGAAGCTTAAAGATCCTAATGAAAGGTCAGTCATACTTGCCAAATCACAAACTTATCAAACTGGTCCTCTCATGTCTGTGGATGATGTGAGAATTGACTTATGGAAAATTAGATAGGTATTAGCAGCCTAAGCTATGTTAATATACTGAAAGAAGGTTTGGTTGGATCATTCTCAACAAAAGAAAAAGGAGCAGATCACATTATTGGTTATTTGGTTGATGGCAATAGTATTTAGAAATTTAGAGCGAGTCTGGTCACCACAAACTGGAAAAGGGAAAACGGGGTGTCTACCAAAACAGGAATTGAAGCTTGATTGCAGAATGTTGTGGGAACACTAAGTTTGTAGCAGATCAAACTTTATGAGAACATAATTCCAAGTTTCCAACTATATATCATGATATCCCAGTCTATCAGTCAAAGATCTCACAGTCCCAAGTTTCAATATAGTAGGCCACTTTAGAATTAGGTCCTTGGATTCATTTATAAATACCTCATTGTAAAGACAAGATAGAGATGTGAACTTTCTATAAGATCGTGTACTTTCTCTTCTCTTTGTAGAATCGTTCTAAACTAACTATCAGATATCAAATAAAACAATATAAAGAGAAAAAATAACAACACATGCCTCTCGTTTGCACTTCTATTATTTTGTTGAGGGAGGTCTCAAAGGCTCAAACTTTGAATATTATACATCATTTGTCAACCATACTAACAGGAATTTCATGTGTTAATGACCACCTGAAGTGTTGAGCAGCCCCAATTGTATCAAACACCTTGATATCAACAAGAACAAGTATTGACATTCGGACTACAATGGAAGCTGTACCCTTGTTTCAAACCAAGACATATCCAAAACACCTTACTTTTTAGTTCCCAAAGAAGGACAAGTATATTTCACAAACTAATTTTTTTTAATAAAAACAATAACAACAACAATAATAATCAAGGAGAATGTGTTAAATCATTAATCCACACCACACACTACACCAAACCTTTGCAAACTGTTGGTCTACACATAAAATGACAAAAAAGAAAGTTAGTGCCCCCCTCCGATTGGGCCAAGGTGAAGGACAAATCCGTAAAACTGCAGCTTCTTAGCTTCAAAGGTTTGCTCTTCACCTACCTCTGCCTCAGTTAGCTCCGCCGGAAAGTTCAAAAAGTTAGGTGTTCCAGTCAGTACAGGTTGATCGGCCTGCAATTCTGATCAAACTCGTACATGGTAGTTAAAAAGTTTTTACCTTTTTTAATTTTCATATCATTCTTTGTAGAGGTCAGTGTTTAATGGGTTTAATCAGTACAAGAAAGTTACGGTCTTTATTGTTATATTGGACTGAAAGTCATGAAAGCTTCTCTTCTCCTATATATACACCTAACTCTACCCACCCACCTCAGTCTTTCTCTGTTACGTTCGAAACCCACTTCAGTTTGCTGACATTTTTGGCCTCCCTCAAATCTCAAGCAAGCTATGACTCTCAGCAGTATTCCGGTAATGCTTTGTTTGTTCTGCATTTAGATTCTGTTGATCTGGTTTTCTTATTGTGATGGGAAATTCTGGGTTTGAATGCTTGTTTGGGTTTTAGTTTCATTGACCCTTTTGTTTGGTTAGTGAGAAATGAAGGAACTATTTGAAAGAGAATGGGGTTTTGGGTTTATGGTTCTTGCAGGATTGTGGGATTCTCTGTTTTTATATTGTTATCTTTGCTTTTGATGGCTGCGGTAACCAAAAAGATTAGTCCTTTTTTATGTGTGTGTTTGAAATTGGTTGTATTTGGTTTTTTCTTTCTCTTGTAAGAGAATTCAGTACAGGAATAGATATAATTTCAGTGACCCTTTTGTTTGGATAATGAGAAAATGGAGGAAAAGAAAGTAAGTGAATTGGAAAATGGGGTTTTGGGTTATGTAGTTCATACTGTTTTCTGGGAATATAGAATCTATGTTTCTCTTGTGTCTAATTTGTAAGGAAATTCAGTGTTGAATGGGATTATGCTTAGATTTCTAACCTTCATTGTACCTGTCATACCTAGCAGTTAGATTATCAGTTGAACGACATCCTTTTTAGTTGTATGCTAGTTTTGCTTAAATTTTCAGTGGTGTACTTGTAGTTGGTTACTTCGGATCTTCAAATCAGCTATGGAACAGGAAGAAATTCAACGCTTATCTGTGCACCGATAATGGGGGAATCAGTTGATCAGATGCTGCGTCAACTGCAACAGGCAAAGGAACTTGGTGCCGACCTTGTCGAGATTCGGTTGGACTACATCAAGAACTTCAGTCCAAGACAAGATCTCGAAACTTTGATTAAGCGCAGCCCTTTGCCAACACTCGTCACTTACAGGTAACTATTAACCTCTGGTATATCATTTAGTTCAATGAATATGTTCACAAAATTTACTTGTCATTGTGGGATTGATACCAAGTCTCAGATTATGTGCTCGTTTAGATTCTGAGAACATGCATGGCTGCTGGCATGGTCTGTTCTTTAATTTATATTGTTTGACTTATTTAAGTGATTGAATCAGAGTGGTTGTGGTCTTGTCCATCACATCTCAATTAGATTTTCATTGTACTTCAAACAGCAAAAAATTATGTATTCGCACTGTTGATAAAAAAGTATTTCATGATTTCTCTCAGTTTATATTAAATCATTATCATTTAGAGATCTGTATCAAGTTCAGTTTAGCAAACTTTCTTATGCTTCATGTACCTACCTAACTTACAGGCCAAAATGGGAAGGTGGTCAGTATGAAGGTGATGAAAAGAAGCGACAAGAGGCACTCATTTTGGCCATGGAATTGGGAGCAGATTATATTGATGTTGAACTAAAGGTTGGAATGCCATGTATCTTTGGATTCACAAACCTGTTAGTTTTTATCTTTTATCAATACTAATGTATACAACATGATGCAATTCTGATTCTCTAGTCACTGAAACTCAAATTTTGGTCATGAAGGTAGCAAATGACTTCTACAGTTCTATTCAAGGGAAGAAGCCAGAAAGGGTCAAAATCATAGTCTCTTCCCACAACTATGAGAGTACTCCATCTGCTGAGGAAATTGGCAATCTTGTTGCAACAATACAAGCTACCGGAGCGGACATAGTCAAGGTCGCAACAACTGCCTTGGACATCACGGACAACGCAAGTATATTTCAAGTAGTAGCTCATTCTCAAGTAAGTGATCAAACCCATTATTCTGATGTTCAAGATTATACTTTCATTCTGTAGCAATATGTTCTTCCAAATCCAATCCTGGTAATTAACAATTTAAGTATCAATATTTATGGATGAACATGACAAGTAATGTAATAATGTAATTGAAAATGAACATACCTGAAAATCCAGTTGTGACTGTTTTGTTTGACGAAACTATAAGTGTTAAATAACAGTCTCTATATCTTGAGTTATCAGGTTATATGACATGTTCTACAATCTGCAACTAACGTTTGTTCTCAAACTGTAGGTCCCAATGATAGGGCTTGTGATGGGAGAGAAGGGTTTGATCTCTCGTGTCCTTAGTGCAAAATATGGGTCATTTGCAACATTTGGTACACTAGTGGCGGGTGAGGTATCAGCTCCTGGCCAGCCAACTGTATTGGATTTGTTGGAGTTATACAATTTCAGGCAGATTGGAGCCGATACCAAAGTGCATGGTGTGATAGGAAATCCTATTGGTCACAGCAAAAGTCCTCATCTATACAATGCAGCATTTAAAGCGAATAACTTCAATGGAATTTATTTGCCATTGTTGGTTGATAGCGTTGCAAACTTTATCAATACCTATAACTCCCCTGATTGGGTTGGGTACAGGTAAAATTTGATATCAGAAGCTGCTACATAATACTTACTTTTCTCTTCTTCTTTTTATTGGGAAATGAAATGTACTTTTCTCTAAGGTTTTCTGTGATTTGTGCCATTAAACATATTTTACGTACAAACTGCCAAAGTTTGATGCCTTAAAGACTTTCATTATGTATATATTACAGTCAAGTTATTACTTGAAAACATTTCCCCTTGTGTTACCCTACAAAGATGCTCTAATTTGGGATTAATTATAGTATTTATTTGAAAACAGTTACACAATTCCTCACAAAGAAGCTGGATTCAAATGTTGTGATGAGATCGATCCAAATGCTCTGGTACATTATTAGTTCTTTTCTTTGACATATTATCTGGCTTATTGTCGCAGTCCATTTCCTCACCCATGAATAGTTTGAGATAACATCTGACTAGGATAGTCACTGAGGCATCTAACTGGTATGCATATTAAAAATTTTTTTTTTTTTTTTTTTCAGGCAATAGGAGCTATTAGTTGCATGATCAGGAACCCAACTGATGGGAAGTTAAAGGGCTACAATGTTGACTATCTTGGAGCAATTGCAGCTATTGAGGAAGGACTTCGAGGTTTCTTTTCATTTGACATGCTATGCAAAATTGATGTACTAGCTAATTTGGAGAGGTGAATAACCACACTTTTGTACAGGATTAGGATTGAACGGTTCAAATAATGGATCTGGTTCCCCATTAGCTGGTAGGTTATTTGTGGTCATGGGAGCTGGTGGTGCTGGAAAGGCACTTGCATATGGTGGAAAACAAAAGGGAGCAAGAGTTGTTGTTGCCAATCGCTCATTTGGTGAATCTTCAATCTTGCATTCATTACTTTGCCAACCAAATCTTTGGGCCTAGTGCTTAATTATCTGAAATTTGCATTGCTGATAGATTTTTTTTTTTGTTTCTTCTCTTCCACCTATTTATCAGAACAATAGCTATAAGTGTATGTTACTTGGGTTAAACAAGAAGGAACAATAAAAGAAAGCTTGCTTCAAATGAATATTTTCTTCAGTTTTCTCCATGGTTGGTGTTTTTTTTTGTCATGAAAATGAACAGTTGTTGTAGCTGCTGCATAACTTAACTCTACCATATCCCCTTTTACTCTGATTGGAAGTAGCAAGTTTCCTTGTTAGATAGAGTCTATTTCTTAGAGAGTTCAATTTTATTTTTTCTGACTGCTAGATAAAGCCAAGATACTAGCGGACAAAGTTGGAGGAGAAGCTATTACTCTTGCTGAGTTGGAGAACTTCCATCCAGAGGATGGTATGGTTCTTGCAAATACCACATCTGTTGGAATGAAACCTAGAACTGATCAAACACCCATCCCAAAGGTTTGTCTACCGTCACATTCTATAATTGTTTGTGCAGTTGTCAATTTGATGAAAGATCAAGTTTTTGGAATTTTATCTCTATGCTGCAGTTAAGTACTGTCTGATTTCTCCAACCAAAACAGAGAAGTAGTTTTAAATTTCTTCCTATTATCATCACTATTGTAGCATTACTGTGGTGTCCCTCATGTTGACTGTTCATATTCATATGCTTAAGTAAGTTGACATATCTTTCTTTATTTTGACAGGAAGCTCTGAAAAACTACTGTCTGGTATTTGATGCCATTTACACACCTAAATGGACCAGACTCTTGACCGAAGCACAAGAGTCTGGAGCAGCCGTGGTTTTTGGGACAGAAATGTTCCTTAACCAAGCATTTGTACAGGTTGAAAAGTTTTCTGGTATACCTGGTAAGTTTTATATGATAGATTCAACCTTTCTAGTAATTTTCCATATTTGACACAGGGTTAACTAATCATGGGCTTTCTCTTAATCTTTTGCCAATGCAGCAAATAAGCAACTGATCAGGGATACATTGGCAAGAAACACATGATGAACTTGTCTCCAATTTCATGCTGCAGCTTATCCTCTGCTTTCCAGTTGCATCTTAGTTATGATATATGCTAGTAGCTGTTCATTTGTCATGTTGTACCAATAAATTTCTGATTTCACTTATGGAATATCTTGTGAACATGAATGTCGAAATTTTTTGAATTTACTCTTAGGCCGTAAATATTTGGCCAGACAAGGTCATTCCACATGAAGAAAGTTTTGTAGCCAACCTAGAGCTTGTGGATAATACTTTTAATTCAGAATACTGTAGTTTGGCATTATAACGCAGTAATTTCGGTGTCTAGTCCATAAAATTGAACCATCTCAATGTAATGAATTCGGAAGAAACTGGAACATTTACTGTAAATGATCCCTAAATGATATGAAAACTTGCCAGCATATTTTACCAGCAATCTGCTAAGATTCAGCTTTCAGTTCCTACTTCATAGTAATCCCTTGTATGGTAAATAATAGCTACCCACAGAGGGTCAGAGAAGAGTTTTAACTTTTAAGTAGCATAGTGTTCAAGTACTTGCCTTTCATTGTAGTGATTAAATAGTCGTCCACTGCTCACCATCTATATAATTGAGAGAACTTGATCATCGGTCCTCAGATAGCCTTCCCAAGGAAGCCTCAACCGTGCTTTATTACTACACATTCACGTATGTTCTTGAATAACTTTACATTGCATTAGTTGTCAATTTTGAAGTCTCTTAGTCACCTGAAGTTTTATTTGGTATGTCATTACGTTAGATGACTTTGTCTCTAACAATTCGTATTTTTCAGATATTGCATCAAACGAATTAAACTTTAACTAATGATACCTTATACTATAACATTTTAACTTTAAATATAACGAAGTTGACTATAATAATTAATTTTTTATATTACCTCTCAAGTTTTAATTAGGCATACCGTAGACTCGTAGAGCGAATGAAATTCTAAATTCTTAATTGTTCACTGTCTAAATCACTGGTAGAACTTCATATCTAAATCACCGTCTAATCTCAAGAACTAGTCTAATTTTGGTCCAACAAAATCCCATGAAGCTAGTCCTCCACACTCGTAAACCATTAGCTGTCAAGCTCTGAGCTTAGTCTCCCAGCCAGGTGTCAACCCTCACACTCAAAAAAAAAAAAACAAAAACGACAAATCCATAACGTTGTATCCAAAACGACAATACAAAGCCGCAGTCTCAGAAAACCCAAAACGTCAAAACGTTGTTACTCTCCTTCCTTCCTTCACCAAATACCAAATCAGCCGTCAGCAACTCCCTCACAGTCGGTGACTCTCAAATCCCTAATTCCAAATCACACTCCTCCTCTCTCAGCTCATTTCAAATTCCATGGATTTGCATGTTTATCACCCCTCAAGATTCTTAAGAATTCTGGGTGAGTTTCCTCACCTCATTTAAGAATTTGTGTTTGGTTTTGAGTTTTGCTTGTTTTAAACGTCAGAATCTGTGTCTCTGGGCTTTGTCTCAGCTCAAATTTGAGGTCTGTGGTTGATATATTGATATTGGTTTGGTTAAAGTTGACTACTTGACTACCTGTTTATGTGACTGTGTTGTTGATTCATGTAAAGGTTGTTCCTTTATGGATAATTGAATGAAGCTAAGGGTTTTGGCGTTCTGGGTTTGGATTAAAACGTGTATACGTTTCTGGGTATGTGTTATTTGTTATGGTAACGTTTCTGTGTTCATTGTTTTGATTTTTATATTTGTGAAAAATGCTATCTGTATTCAGACTATTGGTTTCAGGATAGCTAGTATCTTATACTCATGTTTTGAATTTGGGTTTCCTAGCTATTTGTGAATGACTGGTTTTGTGTAGATTTGAATTGGGATTTTGATTTGCTTTGGTGTTCCTAGCTCTTTTGTATACTGTATATCTGCATTAGACTTGGTTAAGGGTTTAGTTGAAATTGTAATAATCTTTTAGATGAATGCAGTGAATCTGGTCATTCATGTTTACGAGTTAGATATAAGGTTGGTAGGGCGTATATTTCTCAACTCATTTGACTGGTGGTTGTGCAGATGTAGACATGCAGGGGTGAATTTCATCTTTGACAAGGTGTATATTTTGCGTATGTGAGAGCATCTTTGGGTGAGTTTGGATTCTAAGTGAGCTATGGAGTGCAACAAAGACGAGGCAGTCAGGGCAATGCAACTTTCAGAGAAAAAGATTCAAAATAAGGACTTTAAAGGAGCAAAGGAGATGGCACTGAAGGCTCAACGACTCTACCCTCAGCTTGACAACATTTCTCGATTAATTACAGTATGTGAAGTTCACTGTGCAGCAGAAAAGAAGGTAGGGGGATCAGAAATGGACTGGTATGGCATTCTTCAGGTTCAGCAATATGAGGACAGAGAAACCATCAAAAAACAATACAAAAAACTTGGGCTGCTACTTCATCCTGATAAGACTAGTTTAACTGGGGCGGAGGGTGCTTTTAAGCTGATCGGGGAAGCATATAGGGTGCTGTTTGACCCAGGAAGTCGTTCTAAATATGACATCAAGTATAGCACTTTACTGGGTACTGGTACCAGATCATTTGGTCATCACTCAAGTATTAACTTCTTTGGACCCAAATATTCCAGTGCTGCAAGTAGCGTTCCTCAGTCACGGTATACTAGTGTGAATCTACAACAGCCGCTAAATGTACAACAACCTGTGCAACCAGACACAATCAAGATAGCTTGCCCCTCTTGTAAAAGAATGTACGATTACAACTTTGCAAATCGGCTCATATTTTGTCAAAGATGCCTAGGAATTTTTGATGCCTCTGATTTGGGTACAGAATCTCTTGGGAATCAATTCCCAAATCACACATTGGCTCCAAGTCAAGGTTCTTCAGAAGGAGCTTTACAAAGTAATGGTGGGACTGGAACCCATTCTTCCAAAACATTTCATAATGGAAATGCAACATCAAAGGCGGTAAGTGCTGCTGAAGTTGGTGGAGTCTCTAAGACTGTAAAGAGAGATATTGAGAATGGAGTTGGAATAGAGAAGCAAGGGGTTGAAATGTCTGAGTCTAGTCCACGGAAGTCAAAGGATTCAAGAAAATCTAAAAATATGCACAGAAAAAGAGGAGAGAATTCGACTCTTGGTTCTGGTGATAGTTCCAAGACTGGAAAAGGAGCTCAAGCTGATTCTGAGCTAGAAAAGGTTGGTAATCCTTCCGAAGTCAGGGAAAACTCTTTGTCCACTGCTACTAGAAGGAAGAGGGTCAATGGACCTGCGGATGGTGGAGTATATAGGCCAACTGTTTTGGCGCTTTTTGCAATGGATGAGTATAGGAAATTAGGAAATCAAAGATTGAGACGCAAAAAGAACTACACTAGTGAAATTGAGCAATGGCAGGTAGAAGAAACATCCGTGGCAGATGGCAATGGCAGCAAGTCCATGGCCGATGGCAATGGCAGCATGTTCATGGCCGATAGTAATGGCAGCAAGTCCATGGCCGATAACAATGGGAGGAAGTCCATGGCAGATATTAAGGGCAGGAAGTCCATGGCAGATAACAGCGGCAGCAAGTCCATGACATCCATGCGAAAGATCAACGAGGTTCCTGAACCTGAGTACCATACGTTTGCGCTCAGTAAAGCTGAGTTACAGAGAACTTTTAAAGCCCATCAAACATGGGTTCTCTATGATCCAGCAGATGGCATGCCAAGACGCTATGCATGTATCAGGAAAGTATTGAGCCCTGGATTTAAGGTGAAAATCACCTGGCTGGAGCCTGATCCTGATGACCAAGGTGAGGTTGATTGGTGTAGCAAAAAGTTGCCAGTTGCATGTGGTAAGTTTGGACATGCGCTCACTGAAGAAGTTACGGATCATACTGTGTTTTCTCATGAATATATACACTCCACAAAAGGCAAGGATAAGAGCTCTTTCCGGATATATCCGAGGAAGGGAGAAACCTGGGCCCTCTACCAAGACTGGGATTTGGGGTGGAGTTCTGAGCCTGAAAAGCATTCACAATACAAGTTTGATTTTGTAGAACTCCTGTCAGATTTTTCTGAAAGGAGTGGTGCTGGAGTTTCTTATTTAGGGAAAGTAAAAGGATTTGTCAGTTTGTTTGAGCCAGCTGAGCAGCATGGGGTTCTCAGGTTTCAAGTGTCACCTAATGAGCTGTATAGATTTTCTCATCAGATTCCCTCTCACAAGATGACCGGTCGTGAAGGATACGGTGTTCCTGCAGATTCTTTCGAGTTTGATCCTGCTTCTTTGCCTTCCAGTCTTTTTGATCGGAGAAGCACAGTCACCACAGCCAAACCTTCTGGCTTTATACCTTCTGGTAGAGCTCGCCCTGCTGCGAACCAGGTGAAGAAAGATCCTGAAAGGGGGGAAGACAAGAACGGGAACCTCAACATTGAACCGATTGTGCTAGACTAGAAGCAACTTAACATTTGGCGACGCATGGATAGTGCTGCTACTTCATATCAGACCGATGAGCGGATCAAATAAATACACCCTGCGTATGAACTTATTTTCCGGAAATGAATTATGGTTTTGATATTTACCCTGCGTGGGTGTGTATATTCTTGAATGTGAATCATCTGTCCTTTTGACATTTCTGTAGCAGCTAGCTAGCTTCAGTGAAACTTTGAATCATATTTCCAGTTTTTTTTTTGTTCAGCAAACTGAGGTAGTACTCCTTTAAATTATACAAATGTGGCATTGTGCTTATGGTTATCTGACTTATTGTTGGTTTAAGTTTTCTGTATGGTCAAGTCTTGTTTGCAGAATTGCAGTCATAGTAAGAGCATGAGAATATCACATTAAAAAATTCCATATTTTGTCTTTCCAAAAAAATAATAATAATAAATAAAATCTCGTGTGTCTAGTCTTTTCCAATGAAAGGCCGCCACGTTTCCCTCCGCCCACTTTGCACGCCGCGTTCCTCATCGAGTGTCGTATCGACACGTGTCCGTCTCTGTTTATAGGCCCAGATTGGGAAACCCGTTCCTCTCTCTACTCCTTCCCGCTCTCTCTCTCTCTCTCTCTCTCTCTCTCTCTCTCTCAAACCCCGAAATCCTCGCCGAGATCACAGGTACTCTTCTTCTTCACTCATCTAGGGTTTCCTTAAATCTCGGGCCGAATTGCTCTCCTTTCTCTATGGGTCATTTACTGTACAAACACCTTGATCGTCTGTATTGAGCTTGATTTTTAGCTCTGGGGAACTTAATCTCTGTAATTTTATGCTGCAGTTTAGCTGATCTCTGTGTTCGTTTTCATATATGCAAATTCGATGTGCAGTTTAGGGTTTAGGGTTTTTGTGAGCTGAAATGTGGAAAAGCTTCTATCTTTTTTGAGCTATGATGAGAGTTCTGTATTGGGCTTAGTTAGATTGTTCAAGTACTGAAGCAGATGCATATATAGAATTGGGGAGTTGTTTGATCAATGTGGGATGAAATGTTGTTAATTTGAGTTTGTAATCACATTGGGTAAAAATGGAATTTCAGTTTTCTTCTTACTTTGGAGAAATAGGGTTTAGAATAAGATTATAAAAGACCAATTGGATTTATTGGGAGAGTTTTGCTAATGGATTTGTTTATGCATAAAACTGCAGTATAGATGTATGCTTATGTTGACCACACAAAAAAAGATGTATGCATGTGTGTGTGTGTGTGTTATAAATGTATGCTGGTTCACTGTTTTACATATGGATTTGGTCTCCAGGTTTCAGAGCTCGGGTTTCGGCTTCGGGTTTAGATGGTGCTTTTGTGTCAATGGGGATGTCTTGAATCTATTGGATGATTGCTTTTGCTCATACTTTTGCCACATTTCCTTACTGAAAGGTAATGTTGATAATAGTTATTAACAGTTAAAGAATGGCGATTGGCTTTGTTGCATGTTATTTAGATAACTACGTACTGGTGGGACGTCTGACTTTACTCGCTTGATTCGTATTTGAGCAGTTTGAGGATTATGGATGACTGGAATTTGGACAAGCAGGGGTAGATTTATTCGAACCTTTTGTTTTGTGTTGGTGTTTGTCGTGTGAGAGAACGTAGGTGATTCTTAATTCTAGATCAGTGATGGAGAGGAACAAAGGGGAGGCAATCAGGGCAATGCAACTTTCAAAATTGAAGATTCAAGAGAATGATTTTGCTGGAGCAAGGAAAATGGCACGAGTAGCTCACCGACTCTTCCCTGAGGATGAGAAAATTTCTAAATTACTTGCACTCTCTGAAGTCTACTATTCAATTTTTGTGCTCGGTAAAGCTGTGGAACAGTGACCTTTTAAAGCCGATCAAACATGGGTTCTTTATGATCCAGCAGATGGCATGCCAAGACGCTATGCATGTATCAGGAAAGTATTAGGCCCTGGATTTAAATTGAAAATCACCTGGCTGGAGCCTGATCCCAATGACCAAGGTGAGGTTGATTGGTGTAGCAAAAAGTTGCCAGTTGCATGTGGTAAGTTCGGACTTGCGTGCACTGAAGAAATAACAGATCATACTGTGTTTTCTCACGAGTATATACACCCCACAAAAAGCAAGGATAAAAACTCTTCTTGGATGTATCCTAGGAAGGGAGAAACCTGGGCCCTCTACCAGGACTGGAATTTGGGGTGGAGTTCTGAGCCTGAAAAGCATTCACAATACAAGTTTGATTTCGTAGAGCTCTTGTCGGATTTTTCTGAAAGGGGTGGTGCTAGAGTTTCTTATTTAGGAAAAGTAATAGGATTTGTTAGTTTGTTTGAGCCAGCTGAGCAGCATGGGGTTCTCAGGTTTCAAGTGTCACCTAATGAGCTGTATAGATTTTCTCATCAGATTCCCTCTCACAAGATGACCGGTCGTGAAGGATACGGTGTTCCTGCAGATTCTTTCGAGTTTGATCCTGCTTCTTTGCCTTCCAGTCTTTTTGATCGGAGAAGCACTGTCACCATAGCCAAACCTTCTGGCTTTATACCTTCTGGTAGAGCTCACCCTGCTGCGAACCAGGTGAAGAAAAGTAGAGCTCGCCCTGCTGTGAAACAGGTGAAGAAAGATCCTGAAAGGGGGGAACGCAAGAACGGGAACATCAACAGTGAACCAATTGTGATAGACTAGAAGCAAGTTAATGTTTCGAGACACAGGGAAAGTACTAGTACTCCATATCAGATCAATGAGAGGATCAAATCAATACACCCAGCATATGAGCGTATGAACTTATTTTCCGGAAATGAATAATGGTTTTGATATTTACTCATGGGTGTATTTATTTTTGAATGTGAATCTTCTGTGTTTTGACATATCTGCAGTAGCTTCAGTCAGTTGAGTGAAACTTTGAATCATATCCAGGTTTTTTAAGTAACTGAGAAAGTACTCCTTTTATAAACAAATGTGGCATTATAGCCACAACAGAAAACCAGACAGCAAGAGCTTCCAAGAATCACATTCGAACATCCATATTACGTACCCTTTTTTCGATTACCCAAATCAGGCAAAAGCATAGCAAAATCAAATCCAAAACCAATGTTTGCATATGCTCTATACCCACTATCTACTCAAAAAGATCTTGATTCCATCTCTTCTCTCAAGTCTCATCACCCTCTGCAGATTTCCCGCATCAAAATCCACCGTGTCTTGTCCTCTCCAATAAAACTCAGCCACGCCACCCTCTGCAATTGCACGTCGTGAAACTCTCTCCGAAAAAGCTCCCAGTCGACCAGTCGACACGTGTCCCTCTCTATTATTTGGCCCAGATTTGGCAAACCCATTCCTTCCCGCCTCTCTTCTCGTCGCCGCGATCACAGGTACTCTTCTTCTTCTCTCGTCTAGGGTTTCCCTGATTCTCGGGTTGAATTGGGGCTTCTTTTCTATGGGTCATTTACTGTACTACACACCTTGATCGTCACTGTCGAGCTTGATTTGAGCTCTCACGGATCTCAATTTTGTGTCGCATTTGAGCTCATCTCTGTGTTCGCCTCGAAATTTTGTGTGTGATTTGGGATTTGTGTGTGCAATTTCGATGTGAAAGGTTGGCTTTTTTGGTTTCGTTTTAGTTCAGCTGTGGTGAATTTGAGGTTATTTTGAGCTGAAATGTGTGAAAGGTTTGTCTTTTTTAAGCTAGGATGAGATTTCTACATAAGGGTATGTTTGGATTTGTTGAATTGTTGGAGTAGTGGAGCAGATGCATATATGGAATTGGGGAGTAGTTTTGATCACTGTGGGATGAAATGTTGTTAATTTGAGTTGTGTTATCACAATGGGAACTGCTTCTTAGTCCTGTTTTATCTTGTTAAATTGGGGAGTCGGGGTCGGATAAAGATTTTCGCAAGTTTTCCAAATGGATTAGATTATGCATATTAATGTAGTGTAGATACATATAATGTATGTATGCTTGTGTGTGTGTTTGTCATAAATATGAAGCTGTATTATGACTGGTTCACTGTTTCATGTTCTTACATATTGGCCTCCAGGTTTGAGAGCTTGGGTTTAGGCTTCACTGTTGGGTGCTGCACTGCTGTGTCAATGGGAATGTTCTGAATCTTTTGGTTGATTGCTTTTGCTCATGCTCTTACCACGTACCCTTACTTAATGGTAATGTTGATGATACTTGTTGAAAGTTACTGAATGGCTATTGACTTTTTAGTATGTTATTTAGATGAAAGGACTGTCTGACAGTACTTGCTTGCTTGATTTGTATTTGTGCAGTTTGAGGTTATGGATTACTCAAGCTTCTGTTTTGTGTTGGTGTGTATCGTGTGAGAGAACATAGGTGATTCTTATTTCTAGATCAGCAATGGAGAGGAACAAAGGGGAGGCAATCAGGGCAATGCAACTTTCGGAATTGAAAATTCAAGAGAATGACTTTGCCGGAGCAAGGGAAATGGCAAGGATAGCTCACCAGCTCTTCCCTGAGGATGATAACATTTGTAAATTACTTGCACTCTCTGAAGTCTACTATTCAATTTTTGAGTCCGGTCAAAGCCGTGGGACTGGAGATACTGCTAGAGCTGATTTTGAACAATTAGTCGAAAAGGTCAGTAGTCCTTCTGGAACTCTAAATGATGACAACGACGATGATGAAAGTGATGATGGCGATGATGATAGTGATTATGATTATGATGATGATGACGATGATGATGAGGACGAGGATGATGATTTTGATGGCAACAATGAGTATGATGATCATGATGATCATGAGGATGATGGTGATGATGATTTTGTGATTGCTCCCAAAAGATTGAGGGAGAGACAATTGAAGAGTTATACTGAGAAGAAAGAGAAGAACTCAGTGGAAGGTGGGATATCTAAAAGTGCTGTGAGTCATCCAAAAAGGTTGAGGCACAGCCAATTCCTCAGTGTTATTAACAGAATGAATGACGCACTTAAGGATCATGATTCTATCAGTTCCATGAAAAGCTCCTCTGTCCCTCCATCTTCTTCAGCTGCTCAATTCTATGACTTTAATGCACAGAAGTATGAGGAGAAGATTAAGGCTGGTCAAATATGGGCAATGTATAGTGATGGGAATGGAATGCCTAAGACCTTTGCTCAAGTTAAGAAGGTTAATGTCAAGCCAAACAGAAGAGTTCAGAGGACTGTGTCTTCGGGGCAATTTTATTTGCGAATGGGATTGCTTGAATCTTTCTCGGAGCCCAGAAACATGGTTCAGCCGGTTTGTTGTGGGATATTTAAAGTCAAACGAGCTCCACCTACACTGTTCTCTGTCACCTCATTATCTCATCGTATCAAACCCAAACTTTTGGGCCACAACATATTTGAAATAATTCCTAGGAGAGGTGAAGTTTGGGCACTATACAAGGAGCACAATCCACTGGTAACCTGTCCTGACATGGGGAAGGGTGAATGTCTAGTGGTGGAAGTGCTAGAAGCTGTGCATCGGAGTACAAAGATTGTGGTTCTGGAACAGTTTAATGGATTTAAGTCAGTATTCAAGGCTCCAACAGTGCAGAGTACAAAAACTGGTGTCATTGATATACCGCAGGATGAGTTGGGTAGATTCTCTCACCAGATTTCTGCTTTTAAGCATACCAAGATGAGTAACAGTCGACTTGCAGGGTGTTGGGAGCTTGATCCGTTATCAGTTTCTGGTTATGAGAAAAATGGTGTTCCCAAATGGCTTTTTGATTGTGATCCTGCCTCTGTGCTGAACACTCCTGACTACTCCCGTGACCTTGGTGATATGAAAATGGATCAAACAAGCATGAATTCTGAAACTCATGGTCTGTCTGGTGAATTCCTTGACGTTGAAGCTAAACCTGAAATGGGTTCTCCAAGCATGCAAACAGGTAACAAACAGGAGACACCTTTTGCTGAAATAGAGACTTCTGAGAAAGTTGAATCACGGGTTTGTCACTTCCCCTTCTTTGGTAATGATTTGGCGGATTCTGTTAAGCTAGAAGCAAGTCAATGTGTTAATGCTGTAGACAATGGCATTCATATCACAAAAGATGGCAACCTCACCCACCCAAAGGGAAGTGCTATTCCGCTGGTAGGCTGATTATCGTTGAGAGCATCGACACATCTATGAAGACTGATATGTATTATATAGATAACTTTCGAGAACTCCTGTACCTGAGTCTGTATATATTTGGCCGTAGATAGCGGTAAATGACATGAAAAGGTTGGAGTTTAGTTGCCAACCTTGAACTTTTACTGGTGTCTGTGTCTCCGAGTAGCTTTATCAAAAGTAAATTCGTAATTGTCTTTTTTTTTTTTCCATCTGATATTTTAGCTTTTACATATGCAATCAGTGATTGATGCTTTAAGTTTAACATCAGTGAAGCATCAGTGACATGCTGAGAGTTGTATTCATTTGCTATCTTTATTGAGTGTTGAGTTGTTAACTAGTGCAAAAGGGTAAAAAGGGGAGAAAACTTGACTTGGCCAAACTGCCGAACAACATTTTCCCAACAAATTGAAATTCCCTCTGTTTACCATCATAATATAACGTGCGAATTCTCCCTTTTACCCTTCTCTCTCCCTCTATATATCTAAATCACTTCACTCGCCAAAAGCAAAAGGATGATCTGCCCTTCCACTTTCCTGACTTTATGATAGCTACACTGTGATGGCAACCCACATCACAAAAAGCAAGTTCTTCATCTTCTTTATATACTCTAATCTAATGCTATGCTGGTCGTTCTCTCCATTTTCCAGCTGTACTTGAGCTCTGCATTTAGCTGATTTCCATTTTTGTGGTCAAAACTGCTTTGAGGGTTGGTTAGATTAGAACACTTGTGTTCCTATGTTTACTCGAATGAAATCCAAAGAGGACGAAAACAGAAAGTTAAATCCTTCAGTTTATTCCCTTTTTGTATAATGTAAAGTTGAGGTCTTGAGAATTGAGGTGCTTAAGATGATTGGGGTACCCAGTTGAAAAATGTGGGATGTATTGAGAATTGAGGTTATGGGATGGCTTAAGATAGATACTGAGGGGAAGTGTGGGTCTGGTCTATTTTCATTGTCAGGTTGGGAAATAGTTTGGTATTGGCATAATGGGTATGTGTTTTTTGAGTTCTTATTTGTGGGTTCTAGAGTGGGTTTTCAAGGACTAAGTGAATGAATCAGATATGGGTATTTCTCCAAACGGAATTTATTGGTCTGAGATTTTTGTTTACTGCACATACATTCTGCAAAATGCATATGTAAACTTGTTTTGAAAAGCACATATTGTGTGTGCGTGTGTGTGCGTGTGTGCGCGCGCGTGTTTATATATAGAATTAAATTCAGTTTACCCCCCAAATCTTTGGTGTCAAAATCAGTTCAGTCCTGCAACTTTTTTTAAAATCAGTTCGCCCCCTCAACTTTTGTAAACACATCAGTTTGGTCCAATTTTTAAACTGATTTTGAGGGGGCGAACTGATTGTAAAAAAAGTTGCAGGACTAAACTGATTTTGACACCAAAGATTTGGGGGGTAAACTGAATTTAATTCTTATATATACATATGCTGTAGAATTAATATATGTTCATCGTCTCTGATTCTCTAGGTGGCTGTGAAATGGACTGGTATGGGATTCTGCTGGTTCAAAGATTTTCTCATGAGGCAATCATCAAGAAACAAATCAGAAAACTCGGGCTGTTACTTCATCCTGATAAGAACAAGTTTGCTGGTTTGGAGGCTGCTTTTAAGTTGATTGGAGAAGCAAATGCGGTGCTGGAAGACCGAGGAAGACATTTTAGATATGATATGAAGTGTAGAGCTCTACTAAGAACTGGTGAAATACCATCTGCTCATCAGTTTGATGAAAACTTATTTCTCAGGAAACACTGTGATGCTGCAAGAAATTCTCAGAATATCCCTGTGTCACAGTATGCTATCATGAATGAGTGACAGCGACCGGGCATTTCAATAAAAACTCTTTTGTGTCAATTGTAGTATATAGCAAATAAGGGTATCATTATAAAAGTCGGGGATTGAGGGTACATTTACAATTTACGTTAATTACAAAAAAAAATATGATAGTACTAGAGATATGAGGTTTTGTGATTATAAATAAGAGAAAACAAAAAAACAAAATAAAACAGAAAAAAATCATATGGATGAGATGTTAGAGACTTGGAAATCCACCACTAAGTATGTTTCAAGACATGTTAACAACCAAAGCTTCAATCATTAAGTCGCAAATCGGTATCAATTAAGAATAAACAGTGAACTCACTGCGTAAGTCCTTATTACTTCCATAGATTACTTAAGCAAGATGAACGCACCGTTACCAAGCTTTTAGAATAACTAATCAAGGTATAGACGTTATCCTATTAACAAATTATTCTAAGCATTAAAATCAATGAAAGTTTGATTGAACGAATATGCAAAACTAGTGTGGAACGCCTACCTAGCATGCAATCCATTTTATTTGGTTTCACCTGTTGTCTTATAGGTTTTACTACTTTGAAACATGCATTTTAACCGTTTAGGAGATTAATCAACCTATTTCTAGCCCTACTCACTAGTTCATAATGTTCTATGATGCGCATACATGAACATAAACAAGCAAGAGTTCCCGATAAACCAAAACCAAATAAACAATTTGAAAGACTCAATAATTTGAAACCAAGGTTCAAAACAATATCTAAAACATTCTTGAGGCTTCAAACCTTGCCCCTAAATAAGAGAAATCAACCACACATGGCTGCAAAATCACACAAGGATAATAAAAGATGACAAATGAAAGGTAAACCGTGGATGATGGAGATCGATGATGGCTTGGCAGCTTCCTTGTGCGAGTCCGCAACTATGGAGGTTGGCCTCCTCTAATCTTTTCATGTCCTCCTCTTCTTTTCTGCTGTGATTAGGGTTATGAAACCCTTAAAACTCGTCGATGGGCTTGCCAATATGGTCTGGGCCTCCAAATAGAAGTTTTGGTCCAAATCAGAAATTCGGGCAGACTGACCTTCGGTCACCTAAACTGTCATAACTTCTTCTCCAAAATAAGTATTGACGATCCGTAAAAAGTTCTGGAAAGTAGACTCTTGTAGATTTCCGTTGATATATGGCACATATCCTGGATCGTTGTGAGATAATCACAATCTTCTGTCGAAGTTGATTGATAATTTCTGACAGATTTTCTGATTTCAATCCTTGCACGACATGGATTCCTTTCCTTTCATGATTTCTCCTCTTTTCTCTCTTTTGGGCTCCTCGGCTTTATTTATGACCTGAAAACACAAACTTAGTTAATATGAATATTGTTAAAGGAATTACATAGCTAAATAGGGTCAGATATACATTATAAACGTTGCATTTTATGCTCCTATCAATGAGCATCAAAAAGAGCAAGCAGACACATTCAGCACCAGTTTCCCCTTCTGCAAAACAGTGTATGATTGTTCCAAGGACTCTGCAAATAGATTGCTACGTTGTCAAAGATGCCGAAGACTTTTCGTTGCCTCTGATTTTGGTATTCAAGGTATTCATCCAGAATCTCTCTATAACCAGTTTGCAGATCATTCAAAGCTTCCTAATCAAATTCCTATAAAAGTACCATCCAATCATGATGGAGCTGGAAACTCACTTGTAAAAAGAATTCAAGCTGAAAATACAGCCTCAAATCCAGTGTCAAAGCTGGAAGTTGCTGCTGACGTCGATGGAGCTTCTAACACTAGAAAGAAATATAGTGAGCATGGGGTTGCAGTAAGGATGGAAAGTGTTGAAATATCCAAGTCTGATTCAGTGAAGTCCAATTATTCAGGCACTTCGGGAAATCTGAACCAAAAAGAAGGGAATTCAATTGGATATGTTGGAAGTTTCAAGAATGGAAATAGAGCTAGACTTGATTCTGAGCATGTTATTCAAGAAAAAGTCAGTATTCCTTCTGAACTCAATGGTGATGATGATGAAAAACAAGAACCTTTCTTACTTTGGTAATGATGATGATGATGATTTTGTGAACCCTCCAAAATGGTCAGGGAAGAGCCCACTGTCCAGTGCTACGGAAAAGAAAAGAAAGAATGCAGCTATGTATGGTGAATGTGGGGCTCATTCGAAAATGATAGGTCACCTTATTCTGCAGCGGCTTCTGTGGATGGACCTAATAAGGCACTACAAAATTAAGCTTCCCACTAGAAGAATGTCTGCCTAGTAAAAATGTAAAACTGGGGAACCTGTGCCAGATAATGATGAAACCAACTTCATAGGTAATGTTAATCATGTGCCAAATGTTGGTGTTGCATCCACACCAGAACTCACTGAGGTTCCTAATCCTCAATTCCGTAAGTTTGTGCTTAGTGACAAAACGTTGGTAGGTACTTTTAAAGCTAATAAAACATGGGCCCTTTTTGATGGTGAAGCAGATGGCATGCCCAGATACTATGCTTTTGTCAAGGAAGTATTAAGCACCCCGATATTTAAGCTGAAAATCGTCTTGCTGGATGCCCATCCAGATGACCAGGGTGAGATTGATTGGTGCGAAAAGGATTTGCCAGTTGCCTGTGGTAAGTTCAGACTTGGGAGTACTGAAGAAGAAATCACAGATTATCGTATGTTTTCTCATCAGATGCATTGCAGAAAAGGCAAGGGTGAAGGCTCTTTTCTGGTATATCCTAGGAAGGGCGAAACTTGGGCCATCTACCAGAACTGGGATATTGGATGGAGTTCTGAGCCGGAAAAGCATGTGCCCTGCACATATGAATTTGTTGAAGTCTTGACAGATTTTGTATAAGCTGTTGGAATAGGAGTTTGTTATTTGGACAAAGTGAAAGGGTTTGTGAGTTTATTTGAGCAAAAAACCGAGTAACACGGGGTTGTCATGTTTCAAGTACCACCTCATGAGCTATATAGATTTTCTCATCAGATTCCCTCTTTCAAAATGTCTGGTTATGAAGGACATGGTGTTCCCCCAGGATCCTTTGAGCTTGATCCTGCTTCTTTGTCCACCAGAATTTTTAATGCAAGTGATCCAACTCACCTGGAAATGGATGATAGAAGCAAGAAAGTAGCTGATGGTTTGTCTCGTGGAAAAGTCGATTCTGTAACTGCATGCACAGCAGCACAGGTATGAAGCAGATGTTGGTTCTGGAGAAGAAATTCAGATACTGAATTGGTAAAATGTATGGAAAGTACAGTTCCATGTAAAGGCTCATGAGGGTACCAACCCACTGATGGAGGAAAGTTTGGTGCACCTGAATATGAAATTATATGATTAAACCAACTTGCCGAACATCTGGATGATGTTTTCTATGTCAATGTATCCCAGGAAGTTCAGTTGGTCTCAATTGATTAGATCTGATTGTTATTGCAGTAGCTTAAGTGTATGTCATAGAATGTGCTGTTCATTTGCAATGTTGTCATTAGACCGGCCTCTGATGTTCCTTTCAGGTTACATGCATGGAATTAGTGCATGTTTGTTATCTTTCTTCTCATCAAAACTTATTGGTTTGGAGTTTGGAGGCCAAAATTACTCTAATGTAATCTAGTTGCAACCCTTTTGCATTCAACCCTTTCAAAAGAAACAAAAAGCGTTCATCTTCAAATTCGTTATTTTCGTTGAGACTTCTAGCGTGCTCGGAATATGGATTCTCTGTTCTAAACTTCTAACCACAAAAGCTCATACTAGATGATTGAATGTCTATTTTCATTGATGTGGTAAAAAAGAATGTTCATTTAACGACTTTAGTGAAACTCTGGAAGAAGTCCAACTTAAATTTCAATTAATTAACAGAAAACTAAGGAATTAGTTAGCTTGAAGACAAGAATATAAACACAAGCAATGCGGTCATACAAATGCATTTCAAGATTACTAGAAACTTGAGCATAGATTAGACCAGGAAATGCCTCGGTATAACAACAAAAAATACACGTAATCCTACGCCACAGTACTATCACTTCCATATTTTGTTGCTAAAAGAAAACAATATTTCAGAAATACAGAGACAAAATGGAATGATATGCATACTGCAGAATAAGTAGAAACGGTATAGATAAGAAAAGTTCTAGAGTGCATACTTAAATGTCATATGGTAACAAATGTAATGATAGTTATGATCCTTCATCAGCCTCAGGTATAAACATCGGGTAGAAAAGAGAACATAGTAATGAATTGAAAATAGGAAATGGTCCTAGACTTCTAGTTTCACACACAGGACACTAAAACTTGCACCAAAAAAATACTATTAGTAAGAATCAAATGGAGCAACAGAAGGAATAAGGAAGCAAAATAAAAACTAACATGGAAAAACAATTCCAAATCAATCAAAGGAACATCATGATCAGCCTCGTCTTCATAATCTCATCACCATAGTGAAATGGAGGCTTAGATAGCCCCGGCCAATGCGTGGCAAATTTCACAGTGGATGTGCTCCTCAAAATCTCAAATGTTTAAAGAAAGAATAGTTGTAAGACTTTAAGGACCCCATCATTGCCAAAGAGTTCAAAACCACCCAGTTGTACGAGAATCAGAAGCAGAAGGGGGTAGTTCGGCTGTTCGACCAATTTGGACTGAAGCAACTTGATACTATAGAAAACCCAAATGTGTGTTTAGCTTTTGGAATGAAAAAAGTCTGGGCTGTAAAGTACGAATAGAAATCAGAAATCATAGTGATGCAATGATGCCCGTTCCTATAGTATACGATTCAACTTGTTATGGGCAATTGTTTTTTCCATATATCTCTTAATTTGTAATCCTTGACAAAATACTAAAATAAAACTAATCACAACCTGAGTTAATGTCATCACAGTGTTAATATTTTTGTTGTAGCATGATATACCTTGAATGTGAGTGATGAATCCCTACTATTGAATTATAAGACTCCAATACAAGTTTATTCATCGATGCAATTTTGTGTAACACTTCTCTGACTTTCTCTTATTATGTTTTTGAGGAAAAACATGTGTTGTAACAATTTTTTGCGGTTACGTTATGATTACACCTAGTACTTGACATAGTATTGTTAGCATAGTTCACACAAGTTTATTAATTTTGGATATTAATTTGAGAAACACAAACTTAGTGCTTTCACCGACTAAAGTACCTTTTATATTTAGATGCAGAAATATAAATCATTAGACATAACCATTTTTGTAAATCACAAAAACATACCTCCACAAGAACGATTAGTATCATGCCTCGAGTCTTTTGAATAATGATTCATTGTTAGAGCTAGCAACCACTTGCAATTTTACTCGGACCTTCTCCTCTTGCTTCTGCCTCCCTCTGAATCGCATAATTCAAGACTCCGTTTCATGAGGTCGGTGGGTGGATTGAGTAAGTTTTTCAAATCTTCCTCGTACAACAATCGGGCTCCACACCTCTTCACACAATTCGGGCATGGAATACGATTAATCCAAGAACAATAGGCATCGAATGAGAGCGTAAAAGAGCAGCTTGTGGTCTCTTGGATTAGACCACGAGGCATAAAAGACACCCAAAGATGATCTCCCATCATATGCCTCAGATTTGTTAGATGCAGAGAGTACTTTTCTGAAGCATAAATGTGTTTAACACCAACCCCAGGTGATAGACCTTCAATTAAGAAATCATTACACTCAAGAGTGTGAAGTTCTCTCTGATCGGCAAAAACAACACAAAACACAATGCCCATCCACTCTAATTTACAATTTTTCCAATCCGAAGGCAGCTCCACAGTCAATGAGCCTCCCTCGCATCGAATATCAAACCACTCTGAGATTCTACTTCCAGGACTTACAATATCAAATGATGGATGATAAGTACAGGAGTATGAGAGAAAGTCCGGAGAGACTCCCTACACCGAACAATTAACAATTATGCATGTTCAATGAGGATTTAGAAGATACAGTGAGAGAGAGAGAGAGACAAAAGACATACAAATATGAGTGATCGATGTAACATACCTGAGCAGCCAATCTCCTTAGCATCGAAAATATTCCATTAGTGAAGCCTTCATTGTCAATCAATCCAAAGCAGTTCACAGTTGTTAAATGAAAGAACTCCAAATTGAAGGATGTGCCCTGCTGTGATGGTTCTGACAACTTTTTTAAGGAATCACAATCCTCTGCATAAACTTCTAAACGACTATTCGATGGGAGATCCGGTAATTGTTGAAGCCTTTTGCACCCCCTTAAATCTATGAACCTTAGCCTAGAAAGACATTTAATGCTTGCAGGAAGAGTAATAAAATCATTTCCACAAAGAAGCAACCGATCTAGAGATGGAAAGCAGTAGCCAATATCATCGGGGATTACTCCTTGACTAAGATGACAATCAGTTAGATCTAACGTAATCAAAGACGGTAAAGCCCTTGGAGACGGCAACGCCAAGCACAAAGGCTCAAGACGGTTCTTTCTTCTGAATAAGGAGCCAAACTTACTTCTCATAGGCTCTGTATCCCCCGTATTTCCTACTAGTTTCTTCAGTTTTGGGCATCCCTTCATATCGAGCTCTATAAGAGACTTCAGTCTAAAAATTGATGTACCCGGTATACTCTGGAGACTTTTGCTATTATGTATATACAAATAATTAAGACCAACTAGATGTTCAATTGATGAAGGTAATTCCTCAGTAGCAGTACCGTCTATGCTAAGGGAAGACAGTTTTTCCATCCCTTCTCCAAATTCTGGAATTTTTAGTTTTGAACAGTCGGAAAGGTAGAGTTTCTTGAGGGAATTCATTTCAATCTTACTTGGAAAGATCTTTACGTTTTTGCATCCTCGGAGTATCAACACCTTAAGTTTTTTGTGCACTGCAATGGATGGATGGACCTCAACTAAACCCTCACAATTTGCAAGATTCAAGTACTCAAGATCCGACATACCTGTGAAATCTGGGGTCTTCTTCAAATTTTTGGAGTCACCAAGATCCATATGTTTCAAATTAGGCAATTCCTGTATAACACATGGAACAAATAATTACCTTTGGAAAATTTAAGATTCTATTTTGAAGTAGAAAACATGATCAACATTGTTACCAGTCTTCCATCCCAAAGCTTAACGAATTTGCCTTTCTGCATTTTAAGTTCAGCAAGTAAGTTTGGTCGAAAACTTGCTGGAAGAGACTTGGAAGGATACGAACTCCATCTGAGTATTATCAAAGAATTTGGGAGGAGTTTGGGGCCTGAACTAACAATTAAATTATCAAATTCAAGAAACATAAGTTTGAGCATCTTAGAGAAGCATTCAAAATTCCAATTTGAATCTGCCTCTTCTAATTCTGATAGGCTCAAGCGGATGCCTTTGATTGCTTCTGTTCCCTGGATATTAATTCAGAATAAAGAAAAAGTTAATTCCACACAAGGTCTAATATATATATCATGCTTAAACGAAATGTACTTGTAAATTCGGTTATCTATATAACTTCTTACCGTATTAGTCGTGAATACATGAAAAATGTCATTACGATGCAACAAACGGCTGCGAAGACCAGGCTCTTCACGAGAGTCTGGAGTTTCTTGACGAACAATTTCCTCTGCCATATCTTGTATCAAACCATGCATCCCAACATTGGTGTACATATCAATAGTCACTAGAGATTTCTCAATGAGAACATCTATCCCATAACGACCACTAAGGCCACAGCTATTTAGCAATTCAATAACTCGGGCCTTCGTAATCCCCCTGTGGAAGAATGCAACATCCAAAAAAATGTTTTTCTCCATGTAATCTAGTGCATCATAACTTATTTTGAGTGAATTAAAAATCTTTGCATCAGAGCCTTTCTTTAGTCTATCCCAAGCACTTTCCCATGTCTTTAGATCTCTTTTGTACAAAGAACTTCCAACGATTTTAAGAGCTAAGGGAAGCCCTTCCACATAATCTATGAAACAGTTGGACAGCTCTGAAAATCCTTCCTCAGGCAGATCTTTTTTGAAGGCATTCTGACAAAATAGCTCAAGAGCTTCACATTCATTTAGCCCCGATAGCTTAACTGATGTTTCTATGTCGTTCTCAATGAGCACACGTTCATCTCTAGTTGTAACAATGATTCTGCTCCCCTCACCAAACCAAGATTTATCTCCGGCCAACTTTTTTAGGAGGTCACAGCAATCAACATCATCAACAACAAGAAGAACCTTTTTATTAGACATGCAATTCCTAAATAAAAGGATTCCTTTGTACTCATCCCAAACTTGTGAAACATTTTCCTTCAGGACTTGGGAAAGAACCTGTTTTTGAAGGTTGACTAGATGACCGTGAGACTTCCTGACATCAACAAGAAACTCAGCCACTTCAAAATGATGGAAAATTTTCTCGTACACTAGCTTAGCAAAGGTGGTCTTACCCACTCCACCCATACCCCATATACCTATAAATCGAACATCCTTTTCCTCAAGAGCTAAAAGCAAACCCATTTGCCCAAGTCTAAAATCCATTCCGACCAACTTTTCTTTGGAATTAGACAATGTGATCGTAGGACGTAATTTCTCCCACACACTCTTCACAATGACATCTGTAAGCTCACGTTCACATCTAACAGAAAAAATAGACAATCATCAAGCTAAATAGCTAATAATTAGTATATATATATGTATATGTATGTAGCAGAACATTGCTAATTTGCTATGACAAATCAAAACTAAAAAGACAACAAACATGCTTACTTATAATTCTTTGCATCCCATCCAGATAGATTGGCCACTTTTCTCAAAGCATGTCTCCACCTCTCCACCTTCTTGGGGTCGTCACTGAACTTCACTTCATGCTCAGCAAAGGCTTTAGCAAAGCTATTCCTTTGATGTCGAACGTCGGACGGATCCACATCAAGGAAAACCGGGAGAACTCTCTTATCTCCGGGGTTCATAGACTCGATAATCTTGGCAAGTTCATCCAAGCACCAAGTGGAAGAAGCATAGTTGGGTGAGATAACAACGATGGCGAGATGAGAATGTTCGATGGCGCTTAATAGTTCCGGGGAGATCTCAGATCCTACTCCAAGCTCTCGATCGTCGATGAAAGTCTTAAATAATCGGCAGAACTCCAATTGGTGGTATAAATGGGAGACGAAACCCCGGCGCGTGTCTTGACCTCTGAAACTCAAGAAAACGTCGTATTTCCAACGGGGAGGTGGCTCAGCCAAAGCATGAGATGGGGAGGAGGATATTTGGGTGCTCAAAGCCATCGGAAACCACCAAGATCAAATATCAAGATTTAGGAAAGTGGAAGAGGAAATGAAAGCTAGTCGCAGTCTCGCAGAAGAGTGCAGGGCCACAAAGTTGTGTTTATAATGGAAGAGAGAGAACGCGTAGTCGTAAAAGATAAGTAGACTCCGCGTCTTCTTTACTTTTTCTTAACCTTTTCCTATCACCTTCTTCAGTTGTGGGCCCGGTTGCACGCTTCCACTACTCCACCAGGACCACCCTAGCTTGCTCGCACAACATCTTCACCTCCGCCTCCGGCAACGCCTTGCACTCCATCAGATGCTCGATCTGACGATCCATATCCCCGTGAGACGGCATCGCCTCCTCCTTCTCTTCTTATTCCCGCGCTTTTTCTCAGCTCTCGAGGAAACGCCGATTCGGAGCAGAAACAAGTCGTTTTGAGGTTGGGTCGAGGCTCGACCTTCTCTGCGATCATTTTGTTTTTCTTTGTAAAAAATAAACGAAAGAAAAATATATATATAGCGATTGTGACGATTGTGTCGGCTGAGACGATTAGGGTGAGTACCTCTGTCAAGGTTTGCAACGTTCGATGAGGTGCGGCGACATAGGCAGCGGCCGGCGGATATAACTATTGAAGGGGCTCCGATCAGAGCAATATTCAAGGAAGGGAAAATGAGTCTAAATGGGTTCTGGTTTCTGGTGAAGAGCATGTGCCTCTCCACGTGTCAGACTGTATATGTCACAAAGTTACATTATTACCCTTTATTTTATGTCAGTGAAAACATATTTTAACAACTCAATGGCAGTTACGATTATACCCTTCCGTTGAAACGGCAATTTTGGCGTTTACTTATAAACACGTATTACAGAACTTGCCATAAATCACTACCCCATAAATAAACAAAAATATGACTGTCAATTAGAAACTTTATAATAATTTAGTACACATCGATAACAGTATCAGCGTTTATTAAATTTTATTATATAAAATTTTAATAATGATTCACTGAATTATCTCTTTAATAGTAATTGTCACTTGCATCTGCTTATCTATGACTAATTGACGGCAAAAGTGGGCCAACGTGGCGGGTGGGGAAAGGTAAATTGAATGATGGGTAAAAGTCGGATAAAAAAATATAAAAAAATTTAAATCATTTCATTTGATGGATTCGAATTTATTCAACCAATTCATTGACTATAGCATTTACTATAACATGAATCTTTCTATGTGTTTAAGAAAATTATGTTTCTATCATTCTATTACGTGTCTTGTCCTAATACATGTATAATTAGTTAATTTATTTCTATATTAGAATATGTTACAGTATTGATAGAACTTCTAGATCATTCAGAAGACTCTATGTATGCCTATAATTAGGCATTTCTAGTAGACCATTATTGTCGTTATATTCTCTCCAACAACACGTTATTAGACACTCTGCTCTAACCTTGAGCAACCTTAGAAACCGGAAGAAAAAAAAACCTAATTTTATTTACTGTCGTTTGTGAGTCCCTAATTACCGGTCTTCCCACCACACCGCCGTGTGCATAATCACACGCAGATCCTTTCAACCTCATCTTGTGCATATGTAGAAGCAAGGCCACCCCTCAATTCAAGTTCACCACCAAAGTAGCTCCATATGAGGAACACGAGACCCATTCTTGTTCGTTGATTGGTTGTTGCTAACGTATACCTGAGCCTCTTATGCAACTGGGAGATGCCTCCCTAATGGAACTGTGTGTGAGGCAACAACTTTATAGCAGAGTAAAACAACAGCAAGAAAAGCCAACATTTTTACTGTCATGCAAAAGTGTAAACAAACCAAATATTGAATGGAACTATTTGAGTGACCAAAAAACGATAAATAAAAGTAGAACACGAGGACACAAAATTTATAGCGGTTCACCCAATTAATGTGGTTGAGCTAAGTCCACTTTCGGAGTTAGCGAGAAAATTCCACTATGACAATTAGAGAGAATACAATAATACTCTCAACCCCAAAACCCCCTAGTCTTCTCTGTTGATAGAAAACAAAGAAGCTATTGTATAGGCTAGGCTAATCTCATCATCCTCTCAATGGAGTGATACTTGTTCCAAACGCACTAAACTAAATTCATACTCATAAAATGTCGTATTGAACTTGAAGGATTATAGATATGGTCTCGTTATGGTACAGATGCCAATTAATATTATTTTGCAATCCACAAGAAATGAATATATGACTTGACAAAATAAACGACACAGTCAGAAAGATGCACATACCATACTCAAAACAATGAAGGATAATCGGAGATATAGATCCACCAGAGTAGAAAAATAACAAGTTTTAGTAAGATTATATATACCTTCAATACAAGTTGTGCAAATAAGGACATGCCTTCATGAAAGCCTTAATTGAATAAGACAGCAACTGTCACGTTCCTTCAATCCCAGTTCCAAATGCTTGAGATTCACATATGTAGGTAATACATGTTTCTCATTGTTTAGCTGAAAACCAAACAAATTAAGAGATAAAGAGTAAACATAATCCAACAAAAAGAAATCAAAACATATGACTGATACAAAAACTTACCACAAATCCCCTCAATCTGAAAACCTCTAGCTGATGATGAAAGTCACACTGTCCAAATGAAACTTGGCGGGAAGAAATGGAGACCCCAACAAACTGCGGGACATTCCTAAGCAGCAATTTTATCGCATCTCCTCCATAAAAAAAGGAAACAAGCTTTACATTACAAATCTCCATGCTCAATAGACCGGTATGTTTTTGGATGTGTAAGTATTTCAAGGCGATTGCTGGGCCGATAACTTTAAAACTATCCAACCTGAAAACGCGAAGCACTTTTAATTGCTCAAGAAGCGGGCAATCAGACAAGAAGCACTCCAGAATTTTGTCCAGTAAGTCCTTTAATAGACCTGAACTCTAGAGCTCTAAGGTACTTCAAGCAACTGAATGCACTAAAACAAGTGTATAAACGAGGGTGCAGAATATCAGGTTTAGGGCACAAGTCAGTCGACCCTGATCTGTCCACATCTACAAGTTGGTCTGAATTGGGAAAAGCACTATAGAGAGCCTTAATCTTGTTTCCTCCTGTTTTGGGGAAACCTCTGTTCTTCGAAATGAGCAACTCAAAGTTTTGGACTCTCTTTTCTGATACGAATCGACCGCATGTATGAATGGAACTTTAATACTTGGGATCATTTAAATAGGCATAAACCCTAAGCGTAGTTGGACCTTTAGAGGTAGCAGAGACACTAATCTTGTCCACCATCACCAAGTTTTGCACATCGTCCTTGCTACTGAAAAGAAAAGAAAGAATGCAGCTGTTTATGGTGAATGCAGCTGTGTATTCTGCTGCGGCTTCTGTGGATGGACCTAATAAGGCACTACAAAAATAAGCTTCTCACTAGAAGAATGCTTGCCTAGCAAAAAGAGTAAAACTGGGGAACATGTGCCAGATAATGATGAAACCAACTTCAGAGCTAATGTTAATCTTGTGTCAAATGTTGGTTTTGCATCCACACCAGAACTCATTGAGGTTCCTAATCCTCAATTCCATAACTTTGTGCTTAATGACAAAACGTTGGTAGGTACTTTTAAAGCTAATCAAACATGGGCCCTTTTTGATGGTGAAGCAGATGGCATGCCCAGATACTATGCTTTTGTCAAGGAAGTATTAAACACCCCGATATTTAAGCTGAAAATCGTCTTGCTGGATGCCAATCCAGATGACCAGGGTGAGATTGATTGGTGCGAAAAGGATTTGCCAGTTGCCTGTGGTAAGTTCAGACTTGGGAGTACTGAAGAAGAAATCACAGATTATCGTATGTTTTCTCATCAGATGCATTGCAGAAAAGGCAAGGGTGAACAGTGGCGGAGGCAGAACCAAGCATACATGGGGGCACAGAGAGTATAATAGCTTGTGTGGGCATAGATAGAAGTCATGTGTGGGCACAGAGAGTATAATAGCTTACTATTGGTGGGATTTGTCAAAATTTGGTGTGGGCAAAGGCCCACAGTCGTCCTGAACTGCCTCTGCCTCTGAGGGTGAAGGCTCTTTTCTGGTATATCCTAGGAAAGGCGAAACTTGGGCCATCTACCAGATCTGGGATATTGGATGGAGTTCTGAGCCGGAAAAGCATGTGCCCTACACATGAATTTGTTGAAGTCTTGACAGATTTTGTCGAAGCTGTTGGAATAGGAGTTTGTTATTTGGACAAAGTGAAAGGGTTTGTGAGTTTATTTGAGCAAAAAACCGAGTAACACGGGGTTGTCATGTTTCAAGTACCACCTCATGAGCTATACAGATGTTCTCATCAGATTCCCTCTTTCAAAATGTCTGGTTATGAAGGACATGGTGTTCCCCCAGGATCCTTTGAGCTTGATCCTGCTTCTTTGCCCACCAGCATTTTTGATGCAAGTGATCCAACTCACCTGGAAATGGATGATAGAAGCAAGAAAGTAGCTGATGGTTTGTCTCGTGGAAAAGTCGATTCTGTAACTGCATGCACAGCAGCACAGGTATGAAGCAGATGTTGGTTCTGGAGAAGAAATTCAGATACTGAATTTGTAAAATGTATGAAAAGTACAGTTCCATGTAAGGCTCATGAGGCTAGGGTACCAACCCACTGATGGAGGAATTAATGTTTGGTGCACCTGAATATGAAATTATACGAATAAACCAACTTGCCGAACATCTGGATGATGTTTTCTATGTCAATGTATCCCAGGAAGTTCAGTTAGTCTCAATTGATTAGATCTGATTGTTAACATCATATTGCAGTAGCTTAAGTGTATGTCATGGAATGTGCTGCATGTTCATTTGCAATGTTGTCATTAGACCGGGCTCTGATGTTCCTTTCAGGTTGCGTGCATGGAATTAGTGCCCGTTTGTTATCTTTCTTCTCATCAAAACATCTTGGTTTGGAGTTTGGAGGCCAAAATTACTCTATGCTAATCTAGTTCAACCCTTTTGCATTCAACCCTTTCAAAAGAAACAAAAGCGTTCATCTTCAAATTCGTTATTTTCGTTGAGACTTCTAGCGTGCTCAGAATATGGATTCTCTGTTCTAAACTTCTAACCACAAAAGCTCATACTTCATGATTGAATCTCTATTTTCATTGATGTGGTAAAAAAGAATATTCATTGGGTCAAATATGTTTGGGTTATCTTCTGAAGTTTGGGTTACGTAACTTGTAGGTCTGACATCAAATGGCATCATGGTAAAGACTTGACATAAGTTTCTAGGGGGAATGTCGAAGAACTCCAAGGGCATGCATGACCAAATCCTGTGAAAGCTTCTTCAACTTCTTTAACCCTCCTCGACTATGTCTTCATGCTGGATATCTAGTAACTTTGGATTTGTTCATAGTAAACTGAACTACAACTTTTACATCGGGTATGTACTATTTTTGTAAGGCGTTCTGTCATTGCACCTCAGTAAAATCTGAGCCGTGCGTTGATAACTTGTGAAGTTGTGAAATTTGTAAATGTTTACAAGTTCATGCTTTCTAATTACACATACGTTATTGTGATTTTTTCGGTGCTTATAGTGATTATGCTTATGAAGCTAATTAAGGAACGTTTCTAGTAACTTTTAGTATTACATATTTACATGTTGCTAGCTGGTGTTGTGTTACTTGTGTAGTAAAATAATTCGCGACAGAATCACTTCTCATGCAATTTCATAGTTCACATGCACGGGAAGTGAGTGTGAAGATCTGGAAGATGATGCTCGCTTATGATGAGGACGCGGAGGCCATCAAGAATTTGTGATGGATAAATTATCAGAATACGTCTGTATTTCTGTTTACTGGTTTGTCTAGAGTACAGATACAGTATCGCGCACACTGATTGCTCATGAAGACAAAGAGTCGTAGTCGTAGTCCGACCCATTCCTTTTCTAATCTAGTTTCATCTATTTTTGGCTGAGCCTAACTCTTGGAATTTTAGTGGATCTCGGTCAAATATTTGAGGTATATTTTCGACATAACCTCAACGTCGACTTTAGTTTCCATTTTTGCTACCTGCTCAGCCAGTTCCGGAGTGACAAAATCAAGCTTCTTCGTTAATTCTTCTAGCCCTGGCACTTTTTCTTTCCCAGCGGGTATACCATGTTTTTCAAGGTCTGATGGACTCAAACCCATCCACTCAATGCTTGGTGTGCATAAGTTTTAAGGAGTCGTACGCCATATCCTTGCTACCACAAAAGTAGCTGGAACAAATATTAAAGCCACCTGTATTTTGGTCTCCAAGGAATACTACTGGGAGATCTAATTCCTTCTGCGCCTTGTTTAAGAGAGTTCGAGTTGCCACAGTTGGCATCCCGCATCTAGTAATAATAATGCAACGGAATCTCTTATGAAACTTTTCCTCCAGAAGTCTCTGAAATATGGTGTCTTTTTCAACAACCAGTACGAGCAAAAGTTTTGTTGCGGTCAGTTTAACAAACTTGAGTTCATGGGCTACGTCACGAGGCTCAATACCAGTCCCATATTGACAATTGGTTACATATCTTCTTCCTTCTTTGGTGAATGTAAACTTAATATCACCAGCAATCCTCCCTTTAGCCGATGCAAAGATATTTAAGCTATCTCGGCAGCAGCCTATTGCTTTACATATGCGTTCCAACACATTTTGAACTGCACTAGTATCGGCAAACATTTCTTTATATGTATAATGAATCTTTCGTATGTTGACTGTCATGTCTGCCTTTAAAAGTCTGTATATCAGATGAAGAAGAAGATCAATTCTAGTGAATATCTCTGGTTTCTTATAATAATTGCAGCGGTATGTGCTTTTGCCTTTCAACACCTTGCATTGTAGCTCTTCAACATAGACAATAGCTTGTTCCGTGTCCAATGTAAAACACTTTCCCTCTCCGTTTTCTTTCTGGCCTCTTAAAAGGTTTTCATAAATTCCGTCAATCTTCTGAAGTACTTCATCCTTACCCATGTACCTAACCTGCCAAAGATCCCCGTACCCTATCTTATCCTTCTTCAAATCATCCAAATTGTCGTAGGTGCGTTTTGTCCGTAGATACTCATTCTTGTACTTTTCTAGACTTTACAATATCATTGTCGCCCTTAACACCTTTATCCTTCTTGAGTTGACGAACCTTTGCTTCATCAATTTCCTCATTAACTTTTGGAGCTTTGGCAAAATCTTTCATGCGATGATGATCCTTCCCTTTGTGAACGACCCGCTCGGTATCTATGCCTAAACTTGTGAAAAGCGAAGAGGAACTAATAGTTTCATCTATTTCTTCGTAGTCTTCTGAGACGTCCGGTTCCATGAAGCTCACATCAGTAGAGTAGCTGAAGTCTTTAGTTGCACTCCGAAGCTCTGGCCCTTGTATACTGAGACTGAAACTAGGAGGAGGAGTCGTAGGTTCTTCATCGCTAGTAACATCATCCGAACAAGGGTCAAACCCACCCAGATTAGTAGTAATGGTACTTGCTTCGTCAGTACTCAACTGGAGCTCTGCTTTCAGGTTGTTGGAGCCGACACTGCTAGCGGTCTGCTCTGGCTCGCGTTGTTTGAGATTAGGAGGAGTCGTAGGTTCTTCGGCCATGTTCATGTTGATTTCTTCTCAAACTTTTGGCTTTCTGATTGATAATTGTAAGAGTAATTGGCTTGATGACAATTACAACAAACCAGAGGCATGCTATTTATAAGCAAAGTAAATACTTTCCCTAGATCGAATAGAAGTGAAAACTATACTTGATCTGATCGGGAGTAAGAAGTGTATTTACCTTGATCTAATAGGAATTAAAATTAATAACAAAGTATTCCCTTATCTAATTGGAGTATGGACTATCCCTTGACCTAATAGACTAAACTAGAATAGGAAAACTAAAACTAAAAATTTTAAACTAATTTTCCTTTTCTTTGTTCATGCATGGCTACGTACTAGCTAGTATGGTGTTATACTGTTCTCTTATGCATGTGTAGGTAGTCTGATTCACATTGTGTTATATTTCTCAACCATTTATGGGTCCTTATGTCTCACTCTATCAGCATCATAATATCTTAGCTTTTCAGTCCGACCGTTTCAAGAAGCTTATATAGCAATCTGTTGTTCAATTACCTGAAGTTATAAATCAAAGTTTTGCGAGCTCCATTGTTTGTCAAGTTTTCGACAAACCTCGTTAAATTGGGCCATTTAAGTGGATTACATGGTCGCAGTCACTGATATTAAAAGCTGGTTGCTGCAGGTTGCATATGAATTCTAAAGTAGAAGGCACTAGTTGTTTAAGCCGCTCTGTAGCTTGTTCTCTTTCCTCCTCCGTATCTCGGGTACCATACTTCCTCAACATCCGCAAACGAGAATACCACTCTCCAACAGGATGGATAACAAGGCTTTTTAGTTCAACAGCATTCTCTAACAAGTACTTGACAAGTTGGAAATCACCGGTACGATCGTGATACTCTGCCACTTCCACTTCCCTGAGGAATTTATGGGTGTATTTGGGAGCTTGCTTAATCTCCATTTTTCTCCTATAACCCAGAGAGATAGTCCTTGCAAACTGCATCAAGGAAACAAGTAATTTAGTTGCTATGTACTAAATACTCAATGGAGTGACCAAATGCACTGAACTAAGTTCAAACCCAGAAAATGTCATTGAATTTTAAGGATTATAAATATGATCTCGTTATGGTACAACTGCCAATTAATATTATTTTGCAATCCACATGATAATGAACGACTTAACAAAATAAACAACATAGTCAGAAAGATGCACATACCATAATTAAAACAATTAAGGATAATCGGTGATAGAGATCCACTAAACATCTATAAAAATTCCAAGTTTTAGTAAAGATTATATACCTTCAGTACAAGTTTGTGCAAATAAGGACATGCCTTCATGAAAGCCCTTAATTGAAGAAGACAACAACTGTCACGTTCCTTCAATCCCAGTTCCAAATGCTTGAGATTCACATATGTAGGTAATACATGTTTCTCATTGTTTAGCTGAAAACCAAACAAATTAAGAGATAAAGAGCTAACATATATAATCCAACAAAATGAAATTAAAACACATGAGTGATATAAAAACTTACCACAAATCCCCTCAGTCTGAAAACCTCTAGCTGATGATGAAAGTCACACTGTACGAATGAAACTTGGCGGGAAGAAATGGAGACCTCAACAAGCTGCGGCACATTCCTAAGTAGCAATTTTATCGCATCTCCTCCATAAAAAAATGAAACAAGCTTTACATTACAAATCTCCATGCTCAATAGACCGGTATGTTTTTGGATGTGTAAGTATTTCAAAGCGATTGCCGGGCCGATAACTTTAAAACTATCCAACCTGAAAGCGCGAAACACTTTTAATTGCTCAAGAAGTGGGCAATGAGACAAGAAGCACTCCAGAACTTGTCCAGTAAGTCCTTTAACAGACCTGAACTCTAGAGCTCTAAGGTACTTCAAGCAACTGAATGCACTAAAACAAGTGTATAAACGAGGGTGCATAATATCAGGTTTAGGGCACAAGTCAGTCGACCCTGATTTGTCCACATCTACAAGTTGGTCTGAATCGGGAAAAGCATTAAAGAGAGCTTTAATCTTGTTTCCTCCTGTTTTGGGGAAACCTCTGTTCTTGGAAACGAGCAACTCAAAGTTTTGGACTCTCTTTTCCGATACGAATCGACCCCATGTATGAATAGAACTTTCATACTTGGGATCGTTTAAATCGGCATAAACCCTAAGCGTAGTTGGGCCTTTATGTTGTTTCATTACACTATTCACCCAATTCAAGTACATATTAAGTTCCGACTCTATTCTTACTCGTTTGTATGAACGCAGTCGGAAAAGAATGTCATGGTGAAAATCGAGAGTGGTAACGAAGGTCCAGATGTGGAGCCATCGAGTAGATAGCACACTAGTAGCTGCTGCTTCCTTTAGAGGCAGTAGAGACACTATACTAACTATAAGATCATCTGGCAATGAACTAATCCTGTCCACCACCACCAAGTTTTGCACATCGTCCTTGAAATAGAAACCCTACAAGAATCAAAAAACCAATCAGTGACCATGCAACTTTGACATATAGCCATAGAGTAGTTATCATTTCTAAATAACAACGAACTCCTACGTACGGTAAATGAACATTTTGAGGCTTGCAGAATGCAGACAATACATTATTGTACTAGAAAGAAAAGAAAAAATATAAAAGAAAATAAAACCCTGTAAACATACACCCTAATATCATAAAGATTGACTGCAACACCTGTAACAAATCCTTATTCTCAATGATTTTGTCAATGGAGTAACAGTGGCTGGAGGTGACTACAGTCTAAGAATTTAACTCGACAAACTTTAAACGAGTTGTACCCTTCATATTTATGTAGTATATATGGATGGTCTCATAACCTAGCTCGTGGTATACAATACTTTAAAACTAAATTGGAATTTGCAGATATATATATATATATATATATATATATATATATATATGTATGTTTCTTACAGTTCCAGCTCTGCACTTTTATTTACAAGACAGTAAAAGCATTTTACTCCTATAGTACTTTGCCAAAATGTACTTTTCACCCAACCCTAATTAAGCTACAGTGGAGGCATCACTCAACCCTAGTTCAAGTGGTCATTACATACCCAATGCAATAATCATGATCCATCAGTGTTTGGACTTCTTCAAGCCAATTAACATATACATAAAAGAGATTAAGAAAACGTGCTCATATATATATAATCACCAAAAACCAAAGTCATACACTTAATTAACATGAACGAAACCAAAACTTACTGTGTCGTCAACATGGGATTTGAGGAAGTCGAAGAAGCCGTTACCATTTTTAGTTTCAGTCAAGGTTTTACCAAGATACCACTCAGTTTGCATCCTGCAAGAGGTAGTTTAGCATGAGAATTACAGAATAAACGGGTAAAAACATGTCGGACGAAGATTAGAATTACCCAGTTGCTTTCGTCACTTCAGGCATGTTACCACGAGTTGTCATCTGAAATATTTTCATGAGCACAGAATGAGTACAAAATTTCGGAAGATTTTATAGACCAACATATAAATCTTTCAAATACTAGTCCCTTCCCACCTGATAACTAATAACATAGAGAAGACAGTAAAAAACTGGAACATAATCATATGATGCGCAAGTGGCAATGATGAAACTTACCCGTTGTTGGTTATCAACATCAAGAATATCACAATCTTCTACACCGTGACCTATAAACAATTCAAAGAAAAAATTGAGATTTGATTACTATGTTTTGAAGAAATTGGGACGCAAATGATACTCACGGGAATTCTTAAACAACTTTGAGACCAATAATTGAAACAACAGAAACTTTCTCGTAGGCTAAGACAAGAAATCGTAATCCTAAAAAAATTCAAACAACAAACAGGAGAAACTAGTCGAATTTGGCGAGCCATACATATTGGCAGAAAAAGAAAAAATCACAGAAAATTAAAGAGAATAAAACTTTGATGTAGATAAAGGTGTGAGAGACATTATATTACCCTAGCTAGATGAAAGATACTCATGCGATCATCCGTCTTGGAGAGGCAAGAAAATACAAAACCCTAAATTGAGAAATGGGAGGAAACAATGAAGGAAAATACACAACCCTAGATTAATAAAAAAAGAAAAGAAAGAAAGAAAAAAAAGGGAGGAAAGAGAGTGAAGATGGGTATTAGAGTTAAAGAGTGAAGATGGCTGATTTATGGGCCAAGTTTGGTATGGTCGACTAAATTGGATTGGCATTAATTATGACCAAGATTTGATTTGATTAGATTCCTATTACCCTTAACCTTAAACTTGAAAGCTGCAACAACAGTACCCAAAAGAACAGGAGAGAGGAAGCGGTATATTAATCTCTGTTCATATAACCAAACGGGGTCAGCGACCAAAAAGAATCATACTACAGTAAAAACTAAAAACCCAGGACACTCTTACCTCAATGAAGAAAACTAACGCACTGCATCTCCCCCAAAACCCAGATACTCCACCCCTGCCTCCCAAGTTCTTCGAACCCAGCCACAACACCAGAATGTCGAGTTTTACGTCCGCGTCACCGGATGCGAGGTCGACGCCGCCAATTCCACCGCTCCAAGATCGGCCTATCGTCTCTGTCCCAAGAAGATTGGATAATATGGTGGAAGGGCTGGACCATCAATCAATCCATTGCCAAGGAAACTGATAATCGACGGCGGGGGTGAAAACGCGGAAGTGACCGGAGGTCCCGGAACGAGATGGACGTGGAGAGAGACTGAGAGTGAGATGGGGACGGAGAGAGAGAGAGAGAGAGAGAGCGGCGGAGGGTGGTCGTTCGAGGCCTGAGGTTTTGAAGCCAACGGCGGAGGTCCCCAATCGGAGTGTCTTGATCCTCAGGCGAATGATTTGGAATTCTCAACAAGGTTCAAAAGGAAAAAAAAGACTAGCGGAGCTTGTTCGTTCCTCAAACCCTAAACCAAAAAAAAAAAAATAAGGACAATGATCTTTTGATATTTATCCTGTTTGATTTGGTAAAGTGAACATTCACCTTATGTATTTTACCATGTATAGCTATATATTCTACTTATATTTGTTTCTTTTTTTTTCTTTTTTCTTTTTTGAACTTAATTTATCTAAAAGAGATTAATCGGATTTGGTAGTTCATTTTTATAATTGAAATTTCATCGTTGATTTTTATTTTTTAAAAGAAAAAAAAGGAATAAAATCAAATCGAAATAATATTATTAATTACATTAATAAAGAAACTAAATCTTGTTCCTTTCTTAAACAAGAACGAGACTTTCTCAACAAAACCTCAATAAATATAATATTATATATAGATACATGTCTCATAAGATCACATTACTCTTCATTATGTTTGTTGTCTATCCAAGACAATCAATCAGTACTACTACAATCTCTTAGTTCTTACTTGTGTATTAGTATATATGTACATTATCAAAATAATTAAAATTATTTCTCATTGAAAATAAACAAAACCTCAATACATGGTTACGTACTCATAAATTTTAATTATTTTGATAACGAATGAATGTAAGTTAGCATACACAAGCAAGAACTTAACTATTGTAGTAGCGATTGATTGTCATGGATAGGCAAACGAACATGTACGTTGAAGTCTTTCCTTCTTTCATTCCTCATATTACTATGTCGTGAAAATATGGGCAATGTCAAATATTTTGCTTCTCTTATCTATGTTTCAAAGCGAATGAAATCCTTACACGCTCATTAGCATGGTCAAATGTTTTTGTTATCCATATGTGAACGTAAATCTTATGAGACTAGCGATGTTGATCTGGATAGTATATGCATATGATAAGATTCTTAGCCGGTGTCCTTTTTTTATGATCTTGATTTACTAGGTCAATTGTATATACGTTGATACTATTATATTTCGCCGTCACAATTTTTGAAGAGTAAATTAATTGATATAGCCGATATGCGAGGTTGAAAATGTTTACATAGCGTCGATACGGCTTGGCCACATGAGAGCGTACGTGGTGGCGAGTAAACTAATACATTAACATACAGTTAAACTTTTATAAATTAATTGCCAACTAATATTTACCCTAGCCATGTTTTATCATGTTCATCCAATTTTGTTGTCTCAATTTTCTTTAACAGTGTTAGTATTGGAAAGGAGGGTGCCAAAAAAAAATATGGACCAATAATATAAATTCGCCACAAAATTTTCTCATTTCGCACACATTTCACTTTTTTCCTCTTGTAAAGTTATATTTTTACACCCAAAAAAAAAACTGTGGGAAGTGTAGAAGTTGAGTCCAGCAGAAAGAAGCAGACGCAGACCACCTTCTCCTTCGAAAACGCAAGAAGAAGGCGCGAACCACTCTTCTCTCGGTAATTTCATCAAACACCTTCTCTGCATTCTTCGATTTGCTTCTTTTCTTTTTTCTCTGTTCAATTCTCACTAGATCATCTCTGCTGCACTTTGTTGATTTCTGCATTTGATACAGCACTCTGTGGTTTTGAATTTCCTGTTGATTTTTCGGTTGGGTTAGGGTTTGATTTTGTGCTGTGATTGATTCCCGAGGTAGACGAAGAGCGTTAGGCTTCGAATTTTGGTTTTCGGTGAAAAGATAGATTTCATTTTGGGAGAGACATGCAAGGATTTGGGATTTGGGAGTAGTAGTTTAGTTCATCAATGGGTAATAGAGTAAGAGATGTGTATTGGGAGTTTCAGCATTTCTTGGTTTGAAATGGGTTAAGGTTTAGTAGTATAGAATGATTTAGTCTTAGGACTTGTTACTGTTTGTATTGAGTGAGTGCAGGATTGAAACTTTTGATCAAATGTTCATTTTATTGCAATATTTGTGAAGAAAAATGTTGCAAATAGATTTTTACTTGTGCCGATTAATGACTTTATCGAGTTGTTTTGTTGGTTTTGACATGCTATACAGTACAAGCACATATATGAGTGTGTGTTTACATATACATCGTCTCTGATTCTTTATGATATATTGGCTGCAGAATTGAGTTTTCCAGGATTAGTATGATGTGCTTTAGGTTGGTACTTTCACTTTCAGGACGTAATTCCTGTAGATCATTATGATGCTCGAGTACAGCAGTGGTCCTCTTTGAGTTACTATATTTAGTTTGTTTCGTGCATTGGTGGATTTGATTGTTATCTGTGGTGGACTGGCGGTGTATACCTAAAGAACCTAGGAAATTTTGGTTCTAAATCACTCATGGATTGCAACAAAGAGGATGCAATCAAGGCAATGCAACTTGCTGAAAGAAAGATGCAGGGTAATGATTTTACAGGAGCAAGGAAGATGGCACAGAAGGCTCAAAGACTCTTCCCAGGGCTTGGGAATATTACTCAATTACTTGCAGTATGTGACGTTCACTGCTCCGCAGAAAATAAGCTAGGTGGCTGTGAAATGGACTGGTATGGGATTCTGCAGGTTCAAAGATTTTCTACTGAGGCAATCATCAATGAAAAATTCAAAAAACTCATGCCGTTACTTCATCCTGATACCAACAAGTTTGCTGGTGCAGAGGCTGCTTTTAATTTGATCAAGGAAGCAAATGCAGTGCTGGCCAACCCAGGAAAACATTCTGTTTATGACACGAAGTGTAGATATCTTCTAGGAACTGGTGTAATGCAATCATCAGCTCATCAGTTTGGTGAAAACTTATTTCTCAGGAAACACTGTGAAGCTGCAAGAAATGCTCAGAATATCCCTCAGTCACAGTATGCTAGCATGAATGCGCATCAAAAGGGGCAAGCAGACACATTCAGCAGTTGTTGCCCCTTCTGCAACACAGTGTTTGTTTGCGCTAAAGACTGTTCAGGTCGAGTGTCACAATGTCAGAGTTGCCGCAAATTTTTCATTGCGTCTTTGGTGGAGCTTCCGAGCAAGAAAACGAAGAGGTCCGCGGATGCCAGTGGGCAGGTGGAAGAAGGGGAAGGAAAAGAGGACAAACAAGTGGAGGGGATTAACGGCTCAAAAAAGAAGAAACACAAGCGGACCAAGACCACTGAGCCTATTACTCACTCAGTGGATGGTCAGGACTCGACTCTCCCGGATGCTTCTCATGCTGTAGAGTCGTCATCTCAACCCTGCCGCACCATCCAGAAACTTGCTGACGAGTTCAAGGTGGATGCCGGCTTGTTAAAGGAGGTCGCCAAGATCACCTGTAACTCCACTCAGTACGAGCACCTTGAGCTCAGTCCAGGATGCTCGCCTGCTGCCTTCAATCAAAGTATCTTTACTTCTCTGGTCCAACTGGCCCACAAAATTTATGTGGCCAAAGAGTTTGATGAGGAGGCCAAGCTGAAGGAGCAGCTCCAAATTGCCAAGGAGAAGGTTACCGAGCTGCAAAGCGAGGTAAAGTCTGTAAAGGCTAAGCTGGAGAAGGAGAAAGCGGCTTTGGAGATAGAGCGGGCGGGTAGAGCTCAAGAGGTCACAGAGCTGAGGAAGAGCTTGGAGGTTGAGGGTGAAAAGGCTAAGGTGGAGCTGGAGGCCCTGCGTAAGCAGCTGGGTGATGCCCAAGCATTAGCGCAGCAAGAGAAGGAGAGGGCAGATAAGGCGGAAGCTGATCGTGCTGCCTTAGAGAGCCCTGGCTGTTGCCGGAAGGCTGTTCAAGAGGCCATCCAGGAGTATAAAGAGAAGATAGATGCCGGGGAGAGGCCAACTGGGCCCATGACTGATTTGTTGGATGATTTCATCGACTATTCATGCGAAAAAGCATGTACCATTCTTGAGCTTGCAGGTTCCTTGATATGAAGAAGTTTGCTACAACTACTTGGTGGTGACAAAGGACCGCGGAGGCTGCAAAACGACCAGGCTTTCAAAGAATCTGAGCCTGAGGCCGCAATGTTGATGAACTAAACTGTAAGACTTCCAGCAATGTCAACTTTAGTATATCTTGTTGAGGAAAGTACAGTTCCATGTTAAGCTCATGAGGTAACCAACCCCCCATGGAGAAGCGAATGGAATGTTTGGCGCATAAGAACATGAAATTTTACGATCAAACCAACTTTCAGAACATTACATGATGATGTTTTCTAAGTCGATGTATCGCAGGAAGTTCAGTTAGTCATTTAGTCTCATTTGCTTAGATCTGATTGTTGACACCATGCTGCAGTAGCTTCAGTGTATTTCATGTAATGTATGTAAGCTGTTTATTTGTAATGTTGGCATTAGACCGACCTATGCAGGGTATGCTAATAATCTAGTTGCAACCCTTCTGCATGCACAGACTTCTAACGCTCTGACTTCAAACCCTTTGATAGGTTCGTTACTTTCAGTTCGGAGTCTCATCTTTCTCCGGTCTAACCAGGATGTCTTGTCCTTGATTGAATCTCTACTTTTATTGGTTCATTTGCAGAAACCACACTCATTTCATCATGAGAAAGAGACCATTTTAAGTGACCAAAACCACTATAGTGAGAGATTCAGAGCCAATTTCGATTAGAGATTCTTACATCGCAATATAAAGTAACAGAAATCTAAAAACTATATAGGAGTAAATACTTGTGACACCCTGTAGTTTACACCTAAAATCAGTTTTGTCCCTCACTTTTTTTTTAAAACTGGTATACCCCTATATTTTAAATTCTCGACTGATTTGCCCTTGTCGTCAAGTGAACCCGTTATGTAGCTGACGTGGCTAACATGTTGACACATGTATGAGACCAAGGTATTGAGATGACAATTTTACCCACAGAACAATTCCAAACCCATTTTGAATCATCAACTTCTAAATCAGTCCACCAAAACAAAACCCCAGATAAAAACTTAGCCCCTAAACCCAGTTTCCTAACCTCAGTTCTGCAAGTAGAAGAGATCAGATCCAATTCTCCAATGGCCTATCCTCTTCGGCCTCTCACTCTCTCTCCCACTTCTTCTCCCTCATCTCCCTACTTCCCCACCGCCCAAACAAAATGGAGGAGAAGAAGACCCCCATCTCTTCTTTTTCACTCTCCTCCTCTCCCTCTCCTTTGCCGCCCTTGACCACCACACCCTCCTCCTCTCCCCCCTCCCCTCCACCCCCTCTCTCTCCCAACCCGAATCCTTTTCAGAAACATCTGAACCCGACTCCGACCCATCTTCCCTCTCCCTCCCTCTCCACCACCTCGACGCCTTCTCCTTCAACCAAACCCCCTCCCAACTCTTCCACCTCCGCCTTCGCCGCGACTCCTTCCGCTTCAACTCCCTCACCTCCCTCGCCTACAACCGCACCCGACCTGGCCCACCCTCCTCCAGGTTCAGCTCCTCCATCGTCTCCGGCCTCTCCCAAGGCAACGACGAGTACTTCACCGGCATCGGCGTCGGCTCTCCCCCCAAATACCTATATATATATATATATATATATATATATATATATATATATATATAGGTCATAGCTAGGTGCTTTATGTTCAAATGGATTTGATTAATTCCCATACCAAACACTCGAGCCATTTTCCAGAACACTAGCAAGAAATTGATGCAGGTTTCGTATTGTTCTGGGTATTTCCGAGCCTTTTCATTGTTGAATGTATTAGTTACCCTCTCATGGAAGTCATCTGCTTCTTCCACATTCAGCTCATCGACCAATATACCTTTGAGACAACCATACAGAAGAGTGATCGAGAAGCAGTTAAGTAGTTAATACACCAAACATGGAGTCGTTTGACCTATCCTATAGAGCTTATTTTGTACTTATAGTGGTAATTACAGTTAATTAATTAGTAACTTTGGTTTAAATTCGTTATATTTGCAGTGTTGCAGTTAATTAATGGGTCCCTTAATTAATTAATTACTTAATTAGTACTCAAAGTTGTAAATGATTCTGTTCCAATGGCTAAGGTGGCTACCACTTCTGAAGGCAGAAGGCTGACTCGCCATCAGATGGAGAGGGGAAAACCCATCTTTATTAGGAGTACGAATGTAGTGGAGACACAAGAAGGCGTCTTTTTTACCATGGAGAGCAGCCAAGAAGAGAGGGGTCTCTTTATCTTTGTTGAGAATATCAACCAAAGAACGATCTTTGGCAATGCACTTGCACATTCTCACATTCCCTTGTGCTGCAGCAAAATGGAGAGGAGTATTCCCTCGCAGGTTTTGGAGTTTCAGCTCCTCCAAGGAAACCAGCTTTACTAGATCTTCAACACGTTCCTCTTGGCCATCTAACACTGCTATGTGCAATGCCGTCTCACCTGACTTGGTGATTATTGCCTTGTGTGCCTGCGGGTTTTGACTATATGCCTGAACAACCTCCTCCTCTCCCCCCTCCCCTCCACCCCCTCTCTCTCCCAACCCGAATCCTTTTCAGAAACATCTGAACCCGACTCCGACCCATCTTCCCTCTCCCTCCCTCTCCACCACCTCGACGCCTTCTCCTTCAACCAAACCCCCTCCCAACTCTTCCACCTCCGCCTCCGCCGCGACTCCTTCCGTTTCAACTCCCTCACCTCCCTCGCCTACAACCGCACCCGACCCGGCCCACCCTCCTCCAGGTTCAGCTCCTCCATCGTCTCCGGCCTCTCCCAAGGCAACGGCGAGTACTTCACCGGCATCGGCGTCGGCTCTCCCCCCAAATACCTCTACATGGTCCTCGACACCGGCTCCGACGTCGTCTGGCTCCAATGCGCCTCTTGTAAACGCTGCTACTCCCAAACCGACCTGGTTTTCGACCCGAGAAAATCCTCCTCCTTCTCCTCCCTCCCTTGATCCTCCCCTCTCTGCCGCCACCTCGACTCACCCGGCTGCAGCTCAAAGTCCAAAACCTGCCTCTACCAAGTCTCCTACAGCGACGGCTCCTTCACCTTCGACGACTTCTCCACCGAAACCCTCACCTTCCGCCGCTCCAAAATCCCCAAAGTCGCCCTCGGCTGCGGCCACGACAACGAAGGCCTCTTCGTCGGCGCCGTCGGTGAGGCTTGCTGAAGGACCTGTAAAGCTGGAGAGCATCGAGCTCGTCTCACAAAGCTGGTTAGTTCTTGGTTTTAAAAGTCACTATAGTCAGGGGTATATTGGACATATTATGTCGATGTTGCAGGTTTCTAGCTGAGTTGGAATCGCAAGACCGGTCATCTTAGCAACTTAGCAGTCTTCTTTAACGGTCAATTGACGACAAGGGCAAATCAGTCGAGAATTCAAAGTATAAGGGTATACCAGTTTAAAAAAAAAAGTGAGGGACAAAACTGATTTTAGGTATAAACTACAGGGTGTCACAAGCATTTACTCCAACTATATAGTTCACTGAGTTGTCACCGAATTATCTCCCTGAATAGTTAATGTCACCGACTTATCTCTCTTAATAGTTAATGTCACCAACATTTGACTAGCATAAAACGAAAATGGGTCTTTCCTTTACGTTGACTACCATTTACCATCACATTTTTCTGTGTCCGGACTATCCCGCGGTTGAAATAATAAACGTACCTCATATGGACCAATGACATTAACCCGCATCACCGCGTGTATCATAACATCTTCTTATTTTGCCTTGAGCCCAAAAGAGAAATTTCACCATTTTTTTTTCCTCTTAAAAAGTTATCCCCAAAAAGGATTCGGTAGAAGTGTAGTATAGTCCAGCAGAAAGAAGCAGAAGCGCTCCTTCTCTTTCGAAAACACGAGAAGAAGGCGCGAACCTCTCTTTCTCTCTCGGTAATTTCATCGAACACCTTCTCTGCATTTTCGATTTCCTTTTTTTTTTTCTCTCTGTTTAATTCTCACTTGATTTTCTCTCCTGCTGTTTGTTGATTTCTGAATTCTACATACTACTCTGTGGTTCACCTCGTTTTGAATTTCCATGTTGAATTTCGCGGTTTCGTTTAGGGTTTGATTTGTGTGGTGTGATTGAACAAGAGAGTTAGGGCCGAGTTTAGTTGATTGAGGAAGGTTTTCGGTTTTTCAGGTTGTGTGTGTTTTGGTTAATTGAGGAAATTCAAGTTGGACTTGTTTTGAAGTATGATGAAATTCATGTGAATTTTTTAGGAGATTTTATAGTAGAGTAAGAGATTTGTTGACAGTTTCAGCAATTCTTGGTTTTTCAGATTTGTAACTATCCTTTAGTTCTTCAACTAAGTTTTGACACTTTGGTATTGATTTACATTGGACCAGCAGACTTTGGTATGATGCCAGAGCACCTGATATTGGTTACTCATTGGGGTTGTCTGGTTCTTTGTTTCTTTTCTACTTCTAACGTATACAAATCTTGCATAACGTTTTGCCGTTGGATTTTCTCTTTGTTCTTAGTCAGTACATGATCAATTATAGAGAAGAAACACATTGTCTCTGCACAAGTACACTCTATTTTTTAGTTTTTACTTATAATAAGTTGCTTGATGTCAGATTGGATCCTTTTGGATAAGTTTATTGTTTTATTCATCTTGATGGGTCTTATTGATCTTATGTTCAGCTTGGGAAGAACTACATGTACCTTGGTTTTAGGTAGAATGTGGGTTGGGTATTTCCTTTTTCAGTTTTACAAGATCAACATTTCGATCCGGAGTGGATGCATCCGGAGTAGATTGATGGAGATATTGAATTGCTGATGCATTTATATGTTTGTGGGCAACTGGGCATTATGTGTCTGTGTGTGTTGTGTACACATTTAGTGTAACGTTTCTGATTCTTCTGAATATGGACTCGAGCTGCAGCTTTTGAAATCTTGAGTTTAGCTTCTGTGGTGTCGGGTAGTACTTTGATGTGAATGGTGATATTCTGGATCTTTTGTTTGGGAAAATAAACTATATATTTCTCATTGTTTTAGACGACATCTTTGAAGGATTGATTTTAATACTTACTGATTTGAAGAGAATAGGTTGTTTGTTAGTTAGATAAATACACAGCTGTGGGAGAAATTTGACTTGCTTGTTTTTCATTTGTTCAGAGTGAAGCTTTCGGATTACTCAGAAGTGAGGACTGGCAGGATTGATTTGTTATTTGGTCTGTTGTATATCAACTGCTATTCCTGTATGTGAGAGAAAATAAAGGTTTAGAGCTAATCATCCATGGACTGCAACAAAGAGGAGGCAATCAGGGCAATGCAGCTGTCACAAGAAAAGATGCAGATTAATGATTTTGCAGGAGCAAGGAAGATGGCACTAACAGCTCAATGCCTCTTCCCTGAGCTTAAGAACATTTCTCGGTTACTAACTGCCTGTGAGGTTCACTGTTCCGCAGAAAATAAGATAGCTGGACTTGAAATGGACTGGTATGGGGTTCTTCAGATTCAACAGTTTGATAATGATGAAAGCATAAAGAAACAATTCAAAAAACTTGCACTATTACTTCATCCTGATAAGAATAAATTTCCTGGTGCTGAGGCTGCTTTTAAGCTGATTGTGGAAGCAAACAGGGTGCTGGCGGACCAAGTAACTCGTGCCAAGTATGAAAAGAAGTATAGAAAAGCTCTAGCAAAAGCTAGTGAAATTGGAAGCTCTTCTGTACCCAAATATTACAAAGGAAAGGAAACCTCGAATCCAGAGTCAAAGGCAGGAATTGTTGCTGATGCTGGGCCTTCTAACACTGTAAAGAAAGATATTGAGCATGGAGATGGAGTGGGGAAGCAAGGTATTGATTCTTCCAGGTCTGGTCCAAGTTCCAAGAGTCCAGGAACTTCCAGAAATATGAATAAAAAAAGAGAAGGGAGTTCAGGTTTTGAATCCATTGGAAGTAGCAAGGGAGGAAAGAGAAGTAGAGCTGATTCTGAACTGAATGGAGGTGATTATCTTAGGAAATTTTCGAGGAGCAAGCAGAATCTTTCATCCGGTGAAAAGCTAAATAGCAATGGCTGTGTGCTGAATCCTCCAAAAAGGTCATTTGGTGCTTCCGAAAAGAAGATGAAAAATGCAGCTATGAAGTGTAGGATACGGAAAAATGATAGGTCAACTGATTCTGTAGCCAATTCAGTTGTTACAAACGTTCCAAAGGTCATTGATGTCCCTGATTCTGAATTCAATAAGTTTATACTTGAGGAGAACAGTTTTAGTGCTAATCAAACATGGGCGCTTTATGATGAAGTAGATGGCATGCCAAGGTTCTATGCTCATGTCAAGAAAGTGCACTCTCCAGGATTTAAGGTGAAAATCACCTGGCTCATTCCCAACCCAGTTAACAAAGGTGAGAGGGCTTGGGTTAAGGAAGACCTGCCAGTTGCTTGTGGTAAGTTCAAACTTGGGCTCACTGAAGACATTACAGACCCTCTTGCGTTTTCTCATCAGATGCATTGCACAAAAGGCAGTGTCAGAGGCCCTTTTCTGGTATATCCTAGGAAGGGAGAAACTTGGGCCCTCTTCAAGAATTGGGACATTGGATGGAGCTCTGACCCTGCAAAGCACAAGCCATTCGACTTTGAATTTGTGGAAGTCCTGTCAGATTTTTCGGAATCTGTTGGCACTGAAGTAGCTTATTTAGCCAAAGTCGAAGGCTTTTTGAGTATGTTTAAGCGCAACAAGCAGCATGATGTCATTTCATTTCAGATACCACCTCACGAGCTCTACAGATTCTCGCATCGAATCCCCTCATTCAAGATGTCTGGTGGCGAAAAGCGTGGTGTTCCGAAAGATTCCTTTGAGCTTGATCCGGCCTCTCTGCCCAGTGACTAGACTATCAGGGACCCCAACGGTAACAAGGTACCAAATATTAGCTCAAGCACTTAACCCACCACCAAACTATATTAAAATGTTCCTTTCAGCTTAATTTGTAGTCGTCATAGTATTCAAGTATATATATGAATGTCCTGTATGTATCTAATACTTCACTACCAAAGCTTATGGTTTTTAGACTTATCCTAATCCCTTGAATTGATGGGACTAACAGTAGCAATTATGAAACGAGTAATGAGATGTCAATATATGAGTTGATGTTTCATTTATTGTGTCATTTCCTCCAGTCTTATTCCTATTTACTCTCCTTTGTCCTTGGCATTTCGGCAAAGGGAGATATTTTTGAGGTTGAGAAAGTAAGTTAGAGAGAGAGAGAGAGAGAGAGAGAGAGAGAGGTGAGAGACTGGTAGCCATGGATGTTGCTGGGAGGCTTGTGAGGATACAGGAGGAGATTGTTCAGGTCGATAACGAGAAACAGGACAGGGAGTTCACTCTCGGTTTGTTCTGGGAGCACTTTCCTTGTGTCGATCCAAATATCATAAGAGATCGTATACTTTTCCTCCAGGGCCGAATAAAGTCTTGTGAGAACAGGAAGAAGGTTCTGCTCCAGCAGCAGGCTGAGCTGCTTGTCAAGGTGGCCCTCCTCCGTGAGCCAGACACCACTAAAGAAGAGGAAAAAGAAGAAGAGAAAGAAGAGACTAGCAGGAGTTAGAGATGCATAATATTCTGCTTCAAGATTGGTCTTCTCCTGTAGACCCTATTTGGTACTATGTTTCTTCTATCAGATGGGCTCTTTTTTTTTTTTTTTTTAATAATTTGGTATTTGGAACATGAAATTTGGGTTTATTTCCACCTTTCCTTATCATCATGATGTAACACCTGTTAAATGATGCAAAATGGTTGTTAATCTCAGACCAGACCTTATTGTGGGCTGAAATCTAAGATCACTGTCAGCTGGGTTCCTAACTTGATATTGTACCTTAAAGTTCCTAGTTTGCCCCTACTCGTTAGCCTTTTTACCTTTGACGACTGCCTCTATTTCCGACCTCGTCCACCGCCGCGGGCAACCGCAGCCTACCTAGTACGATGTCAGACACTTCAGACGATACGATTCTAGTCACATCATACTCGATCATTGGATAGAATTCAGTTGGCAATTATTATTTTGATGGTATCTAATATTGACTTTTGAAAATGAAAATTGATATCTGATGACCATTACTTGAATTAATTATTGAAGTTTGGATGTTTGATCTCGTCTTGCTAGGATTTTCTTGTGGGATTTGGATTAATACCACAATTGAAACCGATACTCTTTTCTTTTTGTCACCATGACTGATAATGTTATGTTTCGTTTTCAATTAAAAAACATCTATCAACTTTCATTATCAACACTCAACAATTTCTATTACTTTTCTCTTAACTTAACATTTTCATATCTAACAACGTATGTTTTAATTTTCACGCCATAGTTGAGCTACTAGAACTCAAGAAATCATATCTCTTACGTTTCAAATCTATGTATGATGAAACCCTCTTTTCTCATTTCTTCCGTCAGCTAAGAGTATGTCCATTTTCACCAATGTTCACGCCGCAACTCTTTTGTTTCTCTCTAGCTTTATTATTTTCCTCCCTAGCAAGTTATATTCAACAATATCTTGGCTACCAAAACGCGAAAAATCATTTCAATCTAAAGTGAGATGAGATCTTCCTATCAACAATGTCACGGGTTAAATACAAGGACCAAAGAAAATATAAAACTACGCACAAAGGAAAATGATAAAATCTTGGTTGTTTCATCATAATCCCAAAACAACTATATTTACTATTTAAATGTCGAAAATCATCATTTCTCAATACATAATGATTCGAAACTCTCATTCTATATTTCTAATCTTATTTAACTTTTAAACCATAATCGATTACTTGATTATTTAATTATTATCGAAACATGTGAAATTCATAACAAGACCCCACATGACAAATAAAATATACATTTATGGTTGTAAGTCACTTAATAGGTAATTCCAAATCTTGTTTGCACTGCCCGTTCTAGACCCTTCCCAAAAATAAACAATCACCCACACCATAACTTCATCATAAACACTAGAAGAACCATAAAAGGCTAATCAAAATTGGGAGAAGAAATAAAACTCCAATTCTGCAATTTCAGAGAACCTCAAGGACTTCTTCTCCTCTTTTCTTCTGCCTCCAAATTTTTTCACTCTATTTTCTCTTCCCACTCTCTCTCTCTCTCTCTCTCTCTCTCTCTCTCTCTTGACACCCATCACTATCTTCCTTATCTCTCTCCGTCGCCGGCGAGATCTCTAGGGTTTGGGCCGATTGCCTTTTTCTCCTGGTAAATTTACTAAAACCGCCTTAGCTTTGTTCATGGTTTTGCTTTTGGCTGTTTTGGGGGGTCTCAAGCTATAGACTTAAAACCCTGCATTGATTTCAATTTGTGATTATTGTGTTTTTGAGATGAAATTTTTGTGGTTTGGGAATGTTTATGTTATAAAGTTGTGATCTTTCTGCTTTGATTTGCCAGTGTTGGTGTTTAAACACTATGGTAGTTGGTAGATTTGGTTTGCATGTATAATTAGCTGTGAAATTAGAGAGGGAAGAAGAAGAAAGTTGCTTGCTTTTGCATGTTTTGAGTAGTATTGTTTAGTATATATGCTGAAATTTCCCTATATGGGTTGTATGAATTTGTTGAGATGATGAAGGAATCATATAAAGGCATGCAAGTAAATTGGGGAAGTATTGAGTTGAGAAATGTGGGTAGGAAAGAGTGAGTGGATGGGTTAGATTTGGATATTCGAGTCTGTTAAATTTGGTTGAGGGTTGGAAGAACTTTGTTGTTTTGCTGTGATGTGGTAGGGTGATAGCTTTCTGTTTTATTTTGGAAAATTCCATAAATTGGCAGACCGAAAAGGGAGACTTGCAGAAGTGGTATTTCGGTAAGCAAATGATTGATGCTTGGTGACGTATGTGTGATGTGTGACATTCCTTTTTCATGGGAATGTCTTACTCTTGTGCTGTCAACCTTGGGAAATGTCATTGTAGGTGATTTCGCGTTTAGTTTTGGGTGTTTCGAATAAGACATGAGGGGCGAAGTGAATCAGATACGTGTGCTTGGTGTGTGTGTGTGTGTGTATATGTATATTCGTATAACGCATACATGGTAGATATATAAATTTTCATACGCAATGAATTGTGTTTGACAGGTTCGCGTACATGTGCATTATCTGTATACATATGTCCAAAGGTCAATATTTCTGATTTTAACTGTTTATTTTGCTGCAGGTTTGTTCCTGGTTTGGTGTTATGTAGTTGTGGTGGACACGTGGATGGAGCCCCGCTGAACCTTTTAGTAGGGAAAAGCCAGATTGTTGCTCCGCATATTGGTACATGCATCTTAGACTTTGATAATTACTGAATGGTACTGAATGGTAGGTAAATCTGCTGTCCAATGTTCTTTAGATATGCACATAGCTGGTGCTTGACTGCATGGCGAAGTAAATTGCTTAACTTGCTTGGTTTATATATATGCAGGGTGAAGATTTTGAATGATAGAACTGTGGTAGATTTAACTCTTGTCTGTGCATGTGAGATTCATGAGATAAGAGTGAGAAAACTCTTTAAATTCTGAATCACCCATGGAGTGCAACAAAGAGGAGGCAGTCAGAGCTATGCAACTTTCAGAAACAAAGATCCAAAATAAAGATTATACAGGAGCAATGAAGATGGCACAAAAGGCTCAGAGACTCTTCCCTGATCTTGAGAACATTTCTCAGTTGCTTACGGTTTGTGAAATTCACTGTACAGCAGGAAACAAGCTAGGTGGATCTGAAATGGATTGGTACCGAATTCTTCAGATTCAACAATTTGATAGTGATGACACCATCAACAAACAGTATAAAAAACTGGCACTGTTGCTTCATCCTGATAAGAATAAATTTGCTGGTTCGGAGACTGCTTTCAAGTGGGTTGTGGAAGCAAAAAGTGTGCTGTTGGACAAACAAAAACGTTCTATATATGACATCAAGTATAGAACTCTAGCAAGACCTGGTGCACCAAAAACAACAGCTCATCCTGCTGCAATTAATCCTCAGAAAAATCCTCAGTCACAGGGGGAACGAAACACATTCTGGACACAGTGTTACTTTTGTCTCTCAAGGTATCAATACTATAGAGACTTTCTCGGTCGGTTGCTCCGTTGTCAAAGATGTCGGAATGCATTTGAAGCTCATGAATTACGGGAAGGTGTTCATTCAGAATCTTTTAGGAATGACTTCCCAAATCATAAAGAGCCCCCAAGGCAGGGTCCTTCAAACTTTGCCTCACAAAGTAATGGAGGAACTGAAAAAGGAAATTTCACAAGATTTCAGAATGGAGATGCAGCCGTTAAACCTGCATCAAAGGTAGGAAATTCTGCTGACTTGAGTGGGGCCTGTGAAGCTGAAAAGAAAGATATTAGGCATGAGGTTGAACTGGGGAAGCAAGGTGTTGAAACGTCCAATTCCAGTCCACTAAAGTCCAAAGATACAGGAACTTCAAGTAATATTAACAAAGAAAGAGAGAAGACAACTTCTGAACTTGGAGAAGTTTTGAAGATGGGAAATAGAGCTACAACTGATACTGAACATGCTATTAAAGAGAAGGTTGAACTCAGTGCAGGTCATCACCCTAGGAGATCTTCAAGGAACAAGCATAATCTTTCATCCCTTCTAAATGACATGGATAATAATGATTTTGTGAGTCCCCCACTCAAAAGGTTGAGGAAGGACCAGCTGTTCAATGCTGCTGAGAAGAAGGGGAATGATGTTGCTGTTGATGGAAATAAGAAAGATACAAGAGAAGAAGTAAGTTTTCCTGTAGAAGAAAATTTGCCGAACAAGAAGACTAAAACAGAGAAATTTGAGTTAAAGGTAAAGGGAGCTGCCATGTCAGTTAACGAACAAAGCAACTCCAAAGCTGATGTCAGTCCTGTAGCTAATGTAGATGTCACATCCACTCAGGGAGCCGCCATGTCAGTTAACGATCAAAGCAACTCCAAAGCTGATGTCAGTCCTGTAGCTAATGTAGATGTCGCATCCACTCAGGGAGGCTTTGAACTGCCTGATCCTCAATTCCATAAGTTTCCGCTTGATGCAGATAGTTTACCGAGTCTTGTTAAAGCTAATCAAATATGGGCTCTTTATGATGATGACAGAGATAGGATGCCCAGATGGTATGCTTTTGTCAAGAAGGTCGTCACCCCTGGATTTAAGCTGAAAATCATCTGGCTGGAGCCCAATCCAAAGGACCAAGGTGAGATTGATTGGTGTAAGAAGGACTTGCCAGTTGCTTGTGGCAAGTTCAAATTAGAGGACACTGACGAAATTAAAGGTCATCTCTCGTTTTCTCATCAGGTGGACTACACAAAAGGTAGAGGTAGAAATTCTATTTTGGTATATCCTAGGAAGGGTGAAACTTGGGCCATCTACCAGAACTGGGATATTGGATGGAGTTCTGAGCCGAAAAAGTACATGCCCTACAAATATGACTTTGTTGAAGTGTGGACAGATTTTGTAGAAGCTGATGGAATCGGAGTTCGTTATTTGGGCAAAGTGAGAGGATTTGTGAGTTTATTTCAGAAAACTGAGCAGCACAGGGTTGTCAAGTTTCAAGTACCACCTCATGAGCTATACAGATTTTCTCATCAGGTTCCCTCTTTCAAAATGACTGGTTGTGAAGGACATGGTGTTCCCCCAGGATCCTTTGAGCTTGATCCTGCTTCTTTGCCCACCAGTATTTTTAATTCAAGTGATCTGGGTGATCTAGAAATGGATGACAGAAGCAAGAAAACTGAAACTGATGGTCCGTCTTGTGAAAAGGTTGGTTCTGTAACTGCATGCACAGGTATGAACCAGGAGAAGAAGTTTTCCGAAAGAGAGACGTTGATGTCTAGATCTCCAAGAAAGTCAGATACTGAATTCGCGAATTGTATGAAAGGGAAGTCCATGACAAACCTAAACCATGGAAACCTCACACAACCCAAGGATAGTGCTATACCATGTCAAGCAGATAAGGGAAACAACACACAGAAGAAGCATCAAAAGAGCAATTCAGGTAGAGCACCTTTTAGTCTAAGAAGATCACCAAGAGAATTAAGCAAGAACAGTACCACATCAAATGGAGCTATGAAGTGTCCAGATTCTGCCAAGGATGAAAATCATGTTAGCTTCCTTCGCACTAACTCTACCTCTAGCCAGTACAATAACAGGATGCAATCAACTCTGAAGGATCACGATTCTCACAGTCACATGAAAAACCCTTTAGCCCCTCCTCCATCTTCATCCCCTGCCTGCAGATTGTCCCAGTCTGAATTCTTCAATTTCAAAGGGCTGAAAGCTCAGGACAGATTTGGTATTGGTCAAATTTGGGCTCTGTATAGTGATGTGAATGGGATGCCTAATACTTATGCTCAAGTTAGGGGGGTCCCTAGCCATTCGCGCAGCCGCTCACAAATCCAAGCCCTCTCTCTCTCTCTCTCTCTGAAAATCCACCGAAGCCCTCTCTCTCTCCCTCTCTCCGACCCCGCAACCCGACGCCGACCCCGACCCCGACCCCGACCCACAATTTAAGGTATAACCCTAAAACCCTAAATTGGTTATGTTCATGAAAATTTTAATTGTTGTTGTTGTTTGAAATTGTTGAAATTGTGAAATTGTTGAAATTGTTGAAATTGTTTGAAATTGTTGAAATTGTGAAATTGTTTGAAATTGTTGAAATTATTGTTTGAAATTGTTTGAAATTGTGAAATTGTTTGAAATTATTTGAAATTGTGAAATTGTTTGAAATTTGGGTGAAGTACAAAATTATTGTTGTGTTGTGAAATTGTTGGTGAAATTATTGTTGTTGTTGTTGAAATTTAGGAAATTAATGGTAAATTAGGATAAATTTGTGTAAATTATGGTAGGATTTTAGGGTAAAATATGGTAAATTGTGATGTAAATGATAATTGTAAAATATTAGGGTTTACGGTTTACGGTTTAGGGTTTAGGATTTGTGGAAATAATTTGTAAATATATTGTAAATGATTAAATAATTTTTGATTAAATAATTAAATAATATAAATTATAATTGTAAATATATTGTGGAAATTTTGTAAAAAATAATGGATTATTTTTGAGTAAGGATGTAAATATTCGTAAATTAATTTTTGTGATGTAATAATTCTGAATTAATGTAAATAATTTGTTATGTGAATTAAAAAAAAAAATAAATCTTAAAATAACTATTACTTTTTATTTGTGCTATTATTGTTGATAAATTTTTCGAAATTTATGGTTATTTTTTGTTAAATTAATTATAAGACGGTGAAATATTTTTAATAAATTTATGGTTATTTTAAACAGGATGGGCATGAGGAGAACTTCTGGATAACGTCAGGGTGCGAGGAGCCAATATTCCTCGGACGGTACCTCAAATAACCCGCCGCAATCACCGTCGGTCGGGTTTCCGGGGCAGATGACGGCCCGACATGCGGCGCTTAGGGTGGCGCGAGCGGCTCGCATTCTGCTGGGCAGCCGGGTCCCGCAGCGACGGCCCCTCGTCATCCAGAGATACTTCCCCGGCCGCGATCTATCACTGCCCCCACACAGTCGTCGCCGACCGACGGTGATGGCGGGTCATTCGGGGTCCCTACGGTGTCGTCCGGCCTCTTCCTTCCTCCGACGATACCGGCGATACCTCGCGTCGATGAGGAGGGTCGACCGATTCGGGAGCAGCTCCCGCCTGTGGCACCGCACGAGGCCTATATCTACAGGGAGTTTCCCACGCCTCTTCATCCCGTGAGGGTCTCCGAGCAGGCGGACGGAGACGAATCCGTCGGCTTAGCCTTATCCTCAGGTAATTTATTATTACTTTTTTGTCGATTTTAATTTTTTTTTTGTAAAAATGTATTATTAATATTAAATTTGATTCACAATGTCACAGCCGTCGGAACGAGAAGGCGGAACAGGAGAGGCACCGTCAGCAACAAGGGACTCGATAGGGCGGTCGAGTCCGCTGGACGGATCTCCATCCCGTTTTCCAACGGGAAACCGGTGGACGCCGCGTTGGGAAACCGGTACACGCGCGCCGCCGGAGGCACCATCCGCTCCAGACTCCCTATGTTGTGGGGAGTCTGGAGCCAGGTTCCTGATGGAGTGAAGGAGATGCTCCATCAGTCGATGTCGGTGAGTTTACTCGATCAATTACTATTTTTTTAACTAATAAATTATTTAATTATCGAAAAAAATACTAACAAGTGGTAATGCAGCAATGATTTGTGGTTCCCGAGGAGGGACGTGACTGGGCGGACAAGGCCCATAGGGAGAGGTACCTCTATTTAATAAATTATTAAATTTTATTTTTTTAATAATATATTTAATATTTTTTTTTGTATATGTAGGTTCAAGGAGTGGAAGCACGACCTACGGGAACACTGGCAGGCAAACGGGAGCGACCGTTCGGGTATCCCGAAGGAGTTCGAGTATCGGGAGTACGAGTGGCGGTGGCTTCTTGTCACGCAGTTCAACGACCCTCACAAACAGGTAATTCGTAAACAAATTTGAATATTTAATTAGTGAATTAATTATAATTGTATGTTTTTAAATATTTACTAACGATAAATTTTTTTTAAAGCAACTCGCCCGGGTGAACGCTGAGAACCGGCAACAGAACACGACCAACCATCATGCCGGTTCGAGGCCGTTTTCGGCCATCATGGACAACGGGGGCGAGAGCGGCCAGAGGAGAACCCCTATGTGTGGACCTTTCAGAGGGCATATCCTCATTCTGAGGAGGATCTTGTAAGTTCCTTACCTTTTCTAATTTTTAATTTTAATTACATTTTATTAAATGTATATTAATATATTTTTTTAATATATCCAATTAGGCGAGGGTGAGGGAGGCGGAGCAAGAGGTCATGAGAGGCATGGTGAACGACACATGGCCGGGCACGGCAGAGGATGACATATCAGAGGCCATGTCCAGGATCGACACTTCAGATCCAACCGTTGGGGCGCGGATTATGGCCACTGCCTTCCCGCAGCGTTCCAACAGCTACTACTGCCGGGGTATGGGAGGCGCTGGAAAGGGGATCCTGAAGACGACGCCGGAGCCTCAAGCAGCAACAGCCAGACCACTCGGCTACAAGATCAGGTCGAATGTCTACAGTCTGAGCTGGAAGCCCAAAGAGCGAGGGAGATAGCCATGGCGGAATCATATGCGGCTTCCGCGGCTGCGCATACGGAGCGGGTGAATGAAGTCACCAATGCCAACCAGACGGCTATGAGACGGTGGATGACTACCTGCATCGCTGCACATACGGCCGGACTTGATTTTCCGCCCATGCCTACGCCTATACCATTACCTCAGTGGCCCCAGCCTCAGCAGCAGCCTCCTCAGCCTGACTAGCCGCCGTCTCAGCCTCAGGACCCTCCGAACGGGAATGATGAGTTAGATTTCGAGTTTCTCCGTAGGCAGATGAACTGAATTTTTGTAATAAATTATTTATAAATTTATAAATTTGTGTTATTTTTAATTAAATTTTAGTATTAGAAAAATTTAAAGAAATGCCGAAAAAAAAAATTCCAGCAAAAATTAAAAAAACATTATTTATATATTTAAAAAAATTATTTAAATATTTTAAAAAAAATTAAAATATATCTTAGGCGACGAAATTGTTAAATCGTCGGTCAAGGACTTACCATATAAGACGACAAAAAAAAATTATCGTCGCCTAAGATGTAGTGATTTTAGGCGACGAAATATTTAGTTTCGTCGCTCCAGGTTTTAAGATCTTAAGCGACGATTTTATTTTCTCGTCGGCCAAGGTGTTAAATCTTAGGCGACGAATATTGTTGGGCGACGAGAAAGTTGTCGTCGCCTAATATATAGGTCTTAGGCGACGAAATTTGTGTCGTCGCCTAAGAATTAACTCTTAGGCGACGATGGACTGAATTTTCGTCGCCCAAGTTCTTCACCGACGCACATCTGTCGACGACTTCTTGGGCGACGACATGTCGTCGCCTAAGTACTTAGGCGACGAATTTATGTAACAGGGCGACGATTTTTTTTCCTCGCCCAAAAAATCTATTCTGGTAGTGAAGCATTTCGAAATAGCAAAAGAGGTTGGATGCTTCATCGCATGAACTTTGTTAGCTTCTCAAGTGAGGAAGCAATTAATAAAGATTGCCTAACCAATTATAAACCAAATGTTCAACCAAAGATTTCCGAACAACAAAGAGCATTTGTTCTACATGTTGATGCGATTGTATTCGGTATACATGCATCAATCAATCATCAATATTGTACAATATTTCCTAAACTTCCCATTCCAATTGTACATTAGCAGAACAATAACTAGATGTGCCACTAGCTAGTATTGTTAGTAGCAAATTAACCAAGATTTACTAGCAAATGTCATAACCATGTGTCCTATTTATTCCGTAACAACAAATTACCAAACAGATATGACGGAGAGGAGTATAGAAATGGTGAAAGCTCACACAATCTAAGATACCACACTTGCATGCAGTTCAAGTTTTTTCATCAACCACTTCCTATGCACCTCATGAATATAGAATCACTACTACAAATCTGACCAATAACCACATTGATCAAGTGTGGCAAATAAGGCCAAAAGCAACTCCAAACCCTATTGCAACGCTTCAGCAACGTTTTATGGCAACGTGGGTAATAGGCTCGTTGCAATCAAGAAAAACAGCCACATTTGTAAATGAGTGTGGGTTTGTTCCTCATCTGACAATCATGTGGGCCCTTTTTTTAAATTTTTTTTAAATAATCTTGCTTATTTTTATGCACCATCAATCTCAATTACTATTGTTTTATATAAATAAATTTCTACCTCCACTTGTACAGTCATTTTTTTTTACTGCATCTCAATTGTAAAAAAGTTGAATAATTCTTTTGAAATTTATATTTTTCATTCCATATATATATATATATATATATATACATTCTATATATTCTAGGATATTCTGTATCTTTCTATATATTTTTTATGTGTGTTTTGGTCTTATGCCAATATGATATGTAGTTTGACTAGATCTATGTATTCCTAATTCTTACCATATTGGTATTGTGTAATTCCATATATAAAGGGTTCCTATCAATGAATAAGATACACATCTTTCACGATTCTCTATTCTCAAATCTCTCTCACTTCATCATGTTATCACATCTTGGTTCAACCCTAAGCTAATAGTTTTCCCCAATCCCTAAAACATCAAAACCGAAGATTCTCGGCCCTACCTCGGCCGCTGCCACTGCTGCCGCCGACGTCGTTTCCCGACTGCCGCTTCCCGGCTGTCTGCCCCGCCTTTTTCTTCAATCCGATCAAGCATCCAAGTTTTTTACGATATGTTTATTTTACAACCCTAAAACTCTTCCAAGTTCAATAATCTCGAGGGAGATAAAGTGCTTTCTCCCCTTCTTCTACACCATTCTATGCTTGGGTTGATGTATTTGCAGGTTTAAAATCCCGGTTGTCCTCCCTGGGTCCAAAGTTGTGTTTGATCAACTTTGGTTATTTCTTTTTGAAGGTGTGTTTGATCACCTTCACACAAGTTTTCCGGGTTGTGTTTGATCAACTCCGGACACTTAGGGTTGTGTATGATCAACCCTAGAGAGACAAACCAAAAATAAAAGCATCGTATTTAGTACCTTTTTGAGGCCTCTAACAGAAAACTAATACGACTTGTTCTCTCTTGTATGCAAATGGAAAGAGACATCGAATTCGACGTCCTCGAAGCCCATGGTACCGAGTACCATCGCTGGGTCTCGGATATAGAGCAGACCTTCATTGCTAAAGATCTGACCGAGACCATATTCCCCGATCCAACTCAGGAACCGCCTTACAAAAGAACAAAATCTCAGACGCTCGTGTTCCTTCGTAAGCATATCGATCCCACACTGCGCATGTAGTATCAATCAAAGCATGATCCAAAAGATCTATGGGATGCACTCGTTGAACGCTTCGGCAATATCCATTCGAACTTGCTCCCAGAACTAATTGTTTGCTGGGATGAAATTTGACTTTTGGATTACAAGAAGGTTGATGACTTCAACAGGGATATGCTTTGCCTACAAGCTCAACTGAGCTCATGTATGTGGAGTCGAGAAAAGTGATGCCGACATGATTGAAAAGACTTTCTCGACATTCCCTTCTGCTGCTAAAATCCTAATGAACCAGTATCGACTTGAGTTTCAAAATTCCGGAATCTAATTACAATAGCAAATGAAGTAAGAGAGCTCCGAAAAGCAAGGATCAACATCGAATGAACCTTACACACGTGGGAATCAGCACCACCGTGCCTCTGGTTCTCAGGGACAAGGTAATGGTTTTAGTGGCCGTACCGACACATGGCGCTGAGACACTGGTGCGTTGAGATCTCCATGTGTTAAGATAACACTTATGAATTGATGAACCAGTCATCAACCCATGTTGATGATATATTTGCTTATTCTGTTGCTCATGAAATCATTGAGCACAATGACATTGAACCACGCTCTATTGCAGAATGCCAAAACAGAGCAGATTGACCTACATGGAAAGATGCAATCCAGGCAGAATTAGACTCTCTAACAAAGAGACAGGTCTTCGGCTCAGTAGTGCTAACTCCGCCGATTGTAAAACCTGTTGGATATAAATGAGTATTTGTTAGAAAGCGTAATAAGAATGAGGTACTCCGGTATAAGGTCCGCCTTATGGCGTAAGGTTTCTCACAACGCCTTGGGATTGATTACGAGGAGACTTACTCTCCGATCATGGACGTCATAACTTTCCGCTACTTAGTCAGTTTGGTAGTGTCCGAAAAACTTGACATGCAGCTCATGGATGTGGTTACAGCATATCTCTATGAGGATCTAGATTCATATATATATATATATATATATATATATATATGAAAGTGCCCGATGACATTACGTTACCTAAATCAAGTGACTCTAAACCAAGGAATGCATATGCTATAAGGTTGCAACGTTCACTTTACAGATTAAAGCAATCCAGACGAATGTGGTATACTCGTCTAAGTGACTACTTGATTAGAGAGAGATATAAAAACGATGAACTATGCCCATGCGTGTTCATAAAGAAGACAAGTTCCGGATTTGCAATAGTGGCTGTTTATGTCAATGACATGAACATTATCGGTACTCTTGATGAAATCAAAGAGACTGCAGCTTATCTAAAATCTGAGGCATCTCACCGGTGCAATAGTGAATTTGCAATAGTGGCCGTTTATGCCAATGACATGAACATTATCGGTACTCTTGAAATCAAAGGTGCCACCGCAAGGCATCTCACCTCCACCGCAATCATACTCACCGTCTTCCAATGAATCTAGCGCGGCCTCTCCAACCTCCGGCAATAGTACACGCGCCGGCATGAACAAACCCAGAAATTTCCTCTAGGCACCCATGAGACCTTGACCATTGGTTTCCAATACGAGACACCTACCCATCACCCCTACCCACTGAAACTAGTGATCACTCTCACCACCCCACATCTTGCTTAGCCCAACATCAACATTTGGAAACCTATGCTTCCGGGTTCATCTAGCTTATGCACAGGAAAGGGAAACCAAACCACAACAAGTATTGGTCTTGATCTCTATCAACATAGCACATCGGCCACGGTCAGCTTGGCACCATAACCAAAGTCTCTCATCTAGGTTTCGAGTCCCAGCGAACTCCACGGTGCCAATAGATTCTTTACTGAGACCAAGTACTAGATCTGTGAAGTTTACACCAGTATTTTTTTTTCTTGTCTGTCATGACACCAAAAACAACATCCGGTGTCGATACCTCAACAACAACCCATTCAAAAAAAAAAGGTAACATATCCCAATCCTAGCACATCTCTCCCAACATCCTCGAACCTAAACCCGCACCCTCCTCCTCGGGTACCCGACACCTCCCTTTCGGGACTTGCCTTCGCATTCAACACCCGCCCGGCACCCCTCTCCCTAGGACTCCCTCCCGGGTTTCGGTGCCTCTCTTCCGAGGCCAAACCTCTCTTCGTCCTGAGACCAGCCGTCCAGCCCCAGCCTTCCCGGTTCTCGGCACCTACCAAACAACTTGACATACATGGAGAGGATAATCCTGATCCCTAATGAGACGAGTTGTATACCCGCCTCCATACTCTTGGAATTCATTCTACACCTTGAAGAGCTTCTCCCACAAGACCCTTGCAATCCCACATCTTGACAGGAACTCCATATCATAGTAGCCACTACAACCACTTATAATGGCCTATCATCATGGCCGTGGATAAGGCCAATATTCTCTCAATGCAAGCACGGCAGAGCAATGGCAACGCACTCATTGCCCTCAATTGAGAATCAAGATATCGAAGTTAAGTTTTGAGCTCATGATATTCAAGTTCACACTCCGATCACACTTGAAGTCAACCATATATGTATTGCACATGATCACGATCATTCATATATATACAATTAAATATAGGTTGTCCCACAACATGAGATATATACACATATGCCTTTTTATCCATGATCAAAGATGAGTTACACGTTCTCAATGGTTGACTAAGTGTTGCATGCAAAGCTCACAAGCAGATACCTCACATTGACACGTCCACCATTGCTCTGAAGGTTATTGATAGCCACATATGTCTTATTCTACATGCATTAGCACATACATGATACATCTGTCCAATTCTATGATTTCTATCTAGGTCTCTATGTTTGAATTGCTCCCTCGAGACTGCGTGACTATGGAGTTATGGGGACTACTTGGTTCATATGTCAACCAAGTTCATTCATAACATAGTGTCTCCAAACCTATTCACACAACAAGATTGCTCCATCAATCAGATCACATGGTGGCCACGTCTAATCCAGCTCGCTACCTTTACTTATAGCATCCCATCTAGTTGCCATGCCCTCTCATCACTATATAATTTTATAGGACCATGTCCAACATCGAATTGTCGAAAACATTTCCATTTACTATGCTACATACTTCTATGATCTATCCTTGGACTACATAATATGATATCACGCCCCTATCAAATGGCAAAACTTTGTATGCTCATCTACTTGCTAGATATGATAGGCACACGCTATAGGGATGATTATACTACTATCACACATATTACTCTTTGGCAAGGCAATACTATTATCTTTACCGCTGAGCTCAATGATTGAGTCCTATCATCGGTAAAACTACCTTATCGGCATCCTTACACCGGTGAACTCAAATGGTTGTCATATCATTGGTTCCACTACATCCACAAGATTATTACAAGGGCTTTGTCGGGGCTCATTAGCCGACATGGAGTTTATAGAAAACTCTTTCTACAATACTTATACTTTACATGGCTCCAGATAAGTCATACTTTACACTATTTAATTGAGTTATTATCATACAAATAATATGCCTCTTATATGTTAAAAAAAAATATATGTCTCATAAATTATAATATTCTTGAGCATGTTTATTACATGACATAGAGAGTTACTCAAAACACTTTTTTTATACATGCCACATATATTTTCATGCTTTAAATGCATCCATGACTATTAGGCATGCCTACAAACACAATTTAATTGCAAACTAATTCCTCGCACATTGATGCACGCACTTCTGCACATGGCACTTGTTACACATAACTGCAAGTCATACATGCTATATATCTATGATTTTATTCTCTCAAACAAGTGTCATGAACATTACACGACACTCCACCGGCCGGAAGCCATGCACCTTATGCCAACAAAACATCTTGGGTCGGAACAAAACATTGAAACTATGAGAGATACTATAGCAAAGGTTGATTACAAGTTTTGCTAGCACCCTACATACAATCTCAGGTTATACACACAATAGGTGTAAACAACCATCACTCAAACGTGCAATTTCAGGCTACACACACCACGAGTGTACACAGTCAGCACTCCAATGTGCAATCTTAAGCTACACACACCATGAGTGTACATTACTAGCATACAAACATGCAATCTCAAGCTACACATGCCACGAGCGTATACAACAACCTCACATCGAGGAAAGGTACCTCATCATGATCTTTCATGACACCACTCCGGCCATGAAACTTCTAATGGCACCACGCCATCAGATCTATATACTACCACCATGATCTTTCACCAACATCTTCTGGTAAAGTTACACTTGTCAATTACTCCCTGTAGCCACTCTCTGAGATCGCCCTCCATGATAGACAACTTTACTCTCCATGGTATCTCCACGATCACCTTATGGTTTCTCTTTGGTTCTTTTCCATTTTCTATGACATGATCTCTCTAACCTCTCTACCGCCGTTCCCTATGGTTACACGTCAGTTGCTCACATATAGATAGTCTCCATGACTGCTTCTTATGACTTTCCTATCTTCATGACATTATGTGCTCTCATGATTATGCTAAGGTCTTTGGTTACTCCACCATCATTCTCCACGGTGACAGCTTACGGTTACACCACACGGTCACACCTCATAGCTACACCTACAGGCTATACATAATGGCTAAACCCCATAGCCACATCTCTCGCTACACCATTTATGATCAACCCCTTTATGATTGCTCTCCAAAATATCTCTCCACAATCGCTTCTCCAAGCATGAGGTCTCGACACCTCGTTATTTTAAATACACAATGTTACAACACATATCAGCATAATATCACTATAGATAAGCCAACCGTGGCGAGTACACTCCCCGACACATGGCTTTTATCAATTAACCGTGATGAGCAAAACTCTCAGCACACGACATCTACCATCTATCAACCAGCCGGGGTGAGTCCATGAACACTCCCCGGCGCATGACACCTATAAGCCACCAAAGTGATTAAGACACTTCTCGAAACATGACATTATCCTCACATCTCGAACACGCCATAGAAAATCCCCCATGCCAAATCAGAAGTCGTTCCGGTAACCGGCCACCTTAATCACTCTCGGCACCGGGGGACTTACGCATCCTACCCGACACTATAATCGCTCCCGGCACTAGGAGGACATGTTGAATCTCCCATGTTTCAACATCTATCCAAGATTTCAGCACCGACTCTCCTATGTCTTTGCAACAACCTTATATGCCGACATATACCACACCTTCGTAATACTCGCCATAGCTACTCGGTACCCTTATCATAACGACACTCACCACGACTGAGCAACACACTCCTTGCCTTATCAGGCACCCTTGCCATGCCTCTTGGCATGCTCTCGGTACATTTTGGCAACACCCGCCTTGCCCCATCGACATCTTGGCTACGCTTCCTAGCATGCTCTCGACATCTTTGCCACGCTTTCTAGTGTGCTCTCGCTATGCCATAGCGACAGTCACCCATTCCTCGACAACTCTTTACATGCCCTATCGGCACCATCACTATACCCTAGTGGCACCTCTTGCCATGTCTCAGCGACACTTCGTCCTTGCCTCAACGATACCTTTTCCATGCCCAAGTGGTAACTCTGACCATGCCCAGCGACACCATCACCAACGACACTCCTCGTCACACCTTGATTACACACTTGCCTCAATGGCGAAATGGTGAACTACGTTTGGTTTGATCCCATAAACGAGTACGTAGACACTCTAGCACTCACCTAGAGGTAACCACAAAATATGTCACCACAATCTCCCCTTGGAGCACATACATGTTGGAATAGCTCAGCTAGCTAGAGCATATAGTTTATACAAATCAAAAGCTACTAAACGCCTAAGGCATACAAACATGCTGGTACCTGTTACCCACGCGAGATGCTCACCAGAGTTCTCACACCTAGCACCGAGCGGTACCTAAACTTCGACCCTTGATCGCTCTGCCATCTCCAGACACTACACGAGAGCAACGGTCCCGGTGTCTCACATTCATGTGTCTATCTCCGGGCAATATATCATGACATCACGATTTCTCATAACATGACAGAGCTATAGCAGCACACAACGTACCCCACTTAGAGGGAGTCGGTCCATCCCCTCCCTTGCATGGGAACTTGGGGGACTAGGGACTGGTTATGTCGCCACTTGTAAGACTCGTACTCTTGATACTCTATCAGATAAAGTCCCCACCTAAGAGAGTCTTTTGACCACGGACTTGGGGACTTGTTAATACATCATATGTGAGAGATAGAACATCGATCCTACTCGCCTAAGAAGACACATATTACCGCATAAAACGGGCTTGTGTCTTAACTAAGCTTAAAAAACCTACACTCTTCTTTGAGGACATAATAGTAATACACTCTTCAATAAGGGCAAAATTGTATTTTTATGGTGCATCCACATTATCTCTATAAAAACATGTTTACACCTCTCATTTGGGTAAGTCTCTATTTCTACCTTATTCATATATTATCTCTATTCTCATGTAGCTGACTTAGGCATCAGAGAGTAGAAGGCCGGCAAACCCGGCCTTCCCTCTGACGTTGTTTGCTCATGATTGACAAGTTATGGGTCTTGAAGATGATGTCTATCTGCATTCTGTGTGATTTTTCCCCTATTCATACATTATCTCTATTCTCATGTAGCTGACTTAGGCATCAGAGAGTAGAAGGCCGGCAAACCTGACCTTCCCTTTGACGTCGTTTGCTCATGATTGACAGATTATGGGTTTTGAAGATGATGTCTATCTGCATTTTGTGTGATTTTTCTCCCTCAGAAATCACGCCGAAGCAATTTCCAATTCGACATTAAAACAATTTCCAATTCAACATTAAAAAGGTGAGAAAAGGTCTGTACAACATAGCGATCAAGTCGTCATTACAACATACGTTTAAAAATATGAGCAATTTGGAAGAACTGAAATTGAATTTTGATTTATCAATTTCGGTTTTGTCGAATGAGGTTTTTATCCTAAATCTGAAAGATAGTTTCAATATTACAAATTTAACAAAAGACACTCCGGGTCTGTGCAGTAATTACCCACCAACCACACATTTTTTTGTTGTTAAGTTTTTGAGTAAAAAAGGATAACATAAAAGGTGAAGAAACAAATAGAGATAAATACAGAGTGAGATGCGTTATTAAAGAACTGAAACGCAAGCGCAGAGAGTCTCCTTCTTCGTTCCTTTTCTTCTCCATCGGCTTTTCCTACCCAGATTCTCTCTCACTCCTCACCAAGGTACTCTCTCTCTATTCCTCTCTCAAAACCTAACTATTCCTCAGTTTGAATCATATATATTCGGGTTTTTCAATTTCGTACCTTTCTTTTATCTGATGCTGAATTTGAATTGGACGAATTGATTTCCGAACTGAAAATTCTTCCTCTTAATTGATGAGATTGAGTTTTATGGATGATGAATGTGTGATTCTTATGATTGATTGAGAATGCTTATTTGAAATCCGAATTTTGGAGATTGATGGATATGCTCAGCTTTTGATTTCTCTCATTCGTTTCTGGGCAGCGATTTAGGGTTTTGGAATTCTGTGGTCAAAATTCAAGCTTGGTTTTTTATTACATGATCACGCATTGGTTTTAAAGGAATGTTGGTTATTGTTTGTGTTTTGTTATGATCATTTGGAATATACATGAATCTGAGGCTTGATTGTGATTTTAGTATGTGAGGCTTGTTTGTGATTTGTGATCTTTATTTGTTGAGAATTTATGGTAGGAGATTATGTGATTAACAGTAAGCTTCAACAAACACGTGGTTTTTTTTGGGCGAGTTCAGTGTTTTCGGTATCTTTGCCAGAATAGGAGGATAATGTGATTGTGTGTCCCTTAGATTTGAATTTTTATTGTAAGCTCGGGAGAGTGGAATAGGAAGGAACATAATTTGTGGCGGTAATGTTACAAAGAGAGAACAGATGCATGAGATTTATTGGTTGTGATACCGCCGATGTACCAAAAGTGCGTTTGTGGCAGTTTTTCGCCCGCCAAGTCTCGCAGGACGTTCTGTAGTGAAGTCCTTTCAGTGTATTTATTACTAGTTGATTTGGTTTAATGGAGCGGATAAACTGTAAAAGAGCATGTTCCCTAGAAGTAATTGAAATTAATAGGATATACTAGAAGTGCATGTTTAGCATGTTTCGCCATCCGACAAGGATGGTAATATATTCTAGTGTCAAAGCCTTTGTCGTGATTTTTATTAGTCAATTGTTGATTTAAGTACTAAAGTCATGTCCATTCTGTACATGGGAGGTAGACAAAGACATTAAATAGGTATCCCCGGACTTGTACTTCTTCAGTTACTACTGCAACCTGTATAGGTATTGATATCAAATAAAAGAAGATTTGGTATTCTGGTGATGGAAATAAACTGAAAGGAGAAAAATGAAGTAAGTTATGTTAGTAAAGGTTAAGTCTACCGTCCTTGTGGATCTTTTGTGATGTGTAGTTGCTGCTGCTGTATTTCAGCGAGCCTATATATAGGCAATGATGGTATATTACCATGTGTTGTTAATCTTGTACAATTTTAGTTTAAATCAATTTAATATGATGAAGTACAGTGACCTAGGGTTAGTTCGACTCTTGTTTTACCGATGAAGTTGCTTTGTGAGTGTGATTCTTTTTTTGTTTGGTCAAAGAAGGTACTACACTACTACATAATACATTTTGGCCGTCTGCCAAGTTTGACCAAGATTTTACAACACTGGTGCTTCTTTCTTAGACCTTGTTATGTCTAGATGTTGAACGATTAGTATGATAATTATCCTCCAGAACTGAATTTTGATGGCACAGGTTAAGCTTATTTAGGATTTCACCATCCTCACCCAGGATTTGTACTTCTTCAGTTGGTTGTTTTCAGTATTAACTGTTTGATAAAAGGAAGCTCGAGGTTTTCCTATGGCCAGAATAGGACGAAGGATGAGAGGTGGTTTGGCCTTCGTTTCATTTTTGTTTTTGTTTTTGTTTACAGACTACAAAGACCTCCGATGCACACACACATGTTGAGCTTTGTTAAAATTGTAGTTTAAAACTTTGATAAAAAATATTGGCTTACCTGTGGAACCTGCCCAAGTTGGAAGCAGTTTGATTCACCAGTGACTTAAATAGATTGAAATTTCAAGCTTGTATTCGTGCCCAAGTTGATCCTTTGTGTTTTCAAATATATATTGTGTCCCCGCTATGTTGTTCCTGAGTGTTGTTCTTTGGAATTGTACAAAAATGGATAATTTCATTACCAATTTGGTTGCAGGATGCATGCAAGTCTTTCTGTTTGATTGTTTAGTGGACTATGGATCAGAGTGATAACTATACGGAAACAGTTCAAGGGAATCAAATAAAGAGTCCTACAGAAGTTTTGAATAATACAGAGTCATCTGACCATATTCCCTCTCCTGCAGAAGCACCCAACATACCAGTATCATCTGAACAGGAGATTCCCTCTTCTGTGGAAGTGCTGAGTACACCTGAGTTAGAAGTGTTGAATAATCCAGAGTCCTCTAACCATATTCCCTCTCGTGTAGAAGCAACTGACAAAGTGGAGTCATCAAAGATCACCTCTTCTGCTGAAGTGCTCAGTAGACTGGAGTTAGGCCTGTTGAATAATCAAGAGCTATCTGAACATATCCCCTCTGCTGCAGAAGCACCCAACAAACCAGAGTCGACTGAAGCAAAGATCCCATCGTCTGCTGACGTATGCATTACACCTGAGTCAGCTGAAAATAAAATGTCCTCTCCTGCAGAAGAATCAAACAAACCTGATCCAACTGAAAAGAATGCCGTGTCCCCTGCAGAAGCATCAAATACTAGAAAGAAAACCCCAAATTCATTGAAGGGCAAAGCTAAATTCTTTAAGAAATCTCTGGGTGATAACAGTTTGAAAGGTAGCAAAGGTGCTAGTAGTTCTCTGGTTAATGTAAAGAAAAAGAGGTTCAGGAATAAGGGTCCCAAAGAGAGCAACAACAAAAGGGAAGAAGATGTGAAGAAGGCAAGCTTAAGAAGAGATAAGCAACAGAAAAATGCTGATGACCAGCAGACTGATAAGAGCCATCTGGCACAAAAGAATAAAGGAAAGATCGATGAAGTAGAAAAGAGCCAACAAAAGAATACAGAAAAACTTCATGGGCCGGAAAAGAGAGAAAAGCTTGGTGGTTTAATATTCATGTGCAGTGGAAAGACAAAGCCAGACTGTTTCGATTATCGTGTAATGGGTGTTTCAATGGGTAAAAAAAACACTGTGTTGGGTATTAAACCTGGCTTGAAGCTTTTTCTCTATGATTTTGACCTTAAGCTCTTATATGGAGTTTACAAGGCATCCTCTTCCGGTGGCTTAAAACTCGAGCCAAAAGCTTTTGGTGGGGCCTTCCCTGCTCAGGTCACAATCTCTTCAATCTGCCTCTGGTTACTAATTTTCTCTGTATAACTGTGCTAATGATTTTCAAACTTCAGGTTCGGTTTAATGTGGACAAAGACTGCCTTCCTCTACCTGAAACCGTTTTCAGGAAGGCAATAAAGGAAAACTATGATGAGAAAAAGAAGTTCAAAACAGAACTTACTGTTCGACAAGTAAGAAAATCTGCCCTCCTTTACAAATTCTTATTCTTTTTTGTCTTTTTTCCTTATGGAAACAGCTGTTAGTGTTTCATTTAGTTATATTATAAATTTTGTTTGCAAATATTGGAATATGCTAACCAGCATTCTTTCAGGTCAGGAAGCTCACATCACTTTTCCGTCCTGCTCAAGTTCATTCATCTTCTCTACCCACACATTCCCTACTCAGGGCAGACAATCAGGATAGGAAAACTCGTGGGAGAGCGAGAGAAGTGCTACCATTTTCACGCAGGGATGCACGTGCTAGAGATCCCTATCCCAATGGTGGTTCCAGGAGTTATCCAGCGTTAGCTCATGAAAGGGAGCAGCATGCTGCATACCGGGATGTGGCATCTGCAAGAAGAGAGGAAATACCTCGTCATTTGTACCTTTCCGAAAAGGAATATCGAGCGTATGGTCTTCAAGGAGAGAGAAGAAATCTGGCTCCTCGTCCTGTCAGTCCAGCTGTAGAGGTTCAGCGCAGAGATTATTCAAGGGACCAATTTATAAGACAGCCAAACCTTTGTAGGGAGGCTGCCCCTGCACATCGAGAAACTGTTCCTTCGGATCTCTACTTGAATGAGAAAGAGTACTCAGCCTATACTGTTGGTGCAAGACATGAGTTGCCTCCTGCGACATCTGCTGCCGCTGTAGATTTATATGCAAGGGATCCCTACTCTACTCACTTTAGCTATTATGGGGGTTCATCACTGGACCAATATGCTGCTCCTCAGAGGAGAGAGGAGGTTCCTTTGGGATCTTACTTTGCTGGTGCAAGGCGAGAATCTTACTTGGTTGAGAATGATCCCTTGCAAAGGAGAGCACCTGATGGTGTAGAGAGAAGTTTGTACTCACATGCTGCTGCTGCCATTGATGATCGTGTAGAGAGAAGCTTATACTCGGCGCATGCTGCTACTGCTGTTGATGATCATATTGGGAGAAGCTTATACTCAGCGCGTGCTGCTTCTGCTCTGGATGTTTATTCATTGGGTTATAGCCGGAAAGATAACTATCAGGTGACAAGGCCTGAAGCACTGCCGGCGCCAGTTTCATCTCGTCATGCATTTGCTGGTGAATCATACTCCTATCGCTAAACCCTAGAAGCCATTTAGCATTCTATATGTATGGTTTCATCTCATTGTGCTTTTGTAGATGCATCATACTCCTATGCTTTCATTGTTTTTTTTTTTCTTCTTTTAAAGAACTACGGTATGTTTCTCCAAAAGAACTGCAGTTGACAAATATTTGATCTTTGAGGCAGAGAAGGGCAAATATTTGGACTTATTTATATTTTTCTGTTAAAACTAGTGTCTCGTAGTTATTTATTGAACTAAGCAAGTTTAATAACAAGGGATGGCTTCATGTTGGATATGAGTTTTTATAATTTTATGCCGCAGCTAGCCTTGCATTCTGGTATCAATCGGTATCAAGTACAGGAAACAAAATGCTTGAAGAATTTCGTTACATGTATACATTCTAAGCTGTGAAATGACCAGTCGACAGAAAATAGCAGACTCAAGTTCACTCTCCCAGAGGCTGGTTTGTTCAAGTGCCTCAAACCAAGGGTTACAGATACAGCTTGATAATCTTCTTGATCACTACTCGACAACGAGGACACTTGTTGTCGGAGTCTTGAATCTTCACCCAGCAGTTGAAGCAAGCTACATGACCACAAGGATCACAAGTTGCTCCGATTGGAGCATCATAACAATACTCGCATTCCTGTTTGCTACTAGAACCGTTTGGCTGAGCTAGTTGAGCAGATGACAATGACTGTGAAACTCTTGCTTGACCTTGTCGCGAAGGCGTAGAACTGCTAGATGCATCTGCAGCCGGTTCAATCTGCCAAAATGACAATTGTGGGATGCTCCCTTGTTGTAATTCAGGCTCCAAAGAGACCATAATCGCTATAGCTATCTGACGCTCTTCTTCTTCTTTCTGTGCATCTGCTTCTCTTTCTTCTTCTCCAGGAAGTATTGACAGCGCTGGTGCAGACGGCAGTAGCTGTGTATCTTCATAACGGGTTGGAAAGGCCAATCCAAAGCCGTCCTCGTCGTATGTATAACCATCCCCGTATATGACTTGCTTCCCTTCTTCCATATCAGAGAAGCAGCTTCCCATCCACTTCTCTGTATAAATTTTCTACTATCTTAGCTATAATAAGCTATCAGTGCTAATTATATTCTCTTATATAGGGGTGGTTAACTTGGTTCATACATGTTTCTTCTCCCTAAACCTCTCAATTGTCCATGAAAATGGACCCGGAAAATTTAGAGGAGTTTCCAAAAGAAGTGGACTTTGACAGTAAGACGCGCATTTTAACTTAATTACCTTTGCAAGATGTTCTAAAATAATTGAAATCAAAGTTGCCTAGTTTACTATTTGCTTTCTAAATGTTATTTAATTTACAGAAGCTGGCTCTATCATAACGACTCACCAAACCAAAATAGACAACCAAATTAAAGAAATGCAACAACTTTTTCTTGGTAATTAGGGTGGAGTTGATCTAAACTCATGAAATTGACAGCCATTTAGATCTTTATAATTATAATGCATGCTCGGTCATTCAGACTCTTCCGATTTGTTTAGCAAAGATTGGTCCTTCATATAACTTCATGTGTTCTTGGTGATCTCTGATGCTTTGTATGCTTTCAGAGCGTCGAAATATATAGTTCACATTTATAAAAACTTCAAAAATACAAAATTAAAATTTTGTTATTTAATATTCGTAGTAATACGATAATCAAGAAAATAATTATAGAAACCTAGCTATCATATTAACGCGTACCTGGGTAAGTAACGTACTGTGCACACGTATTCATACCGTGAACCCGTATCCTAATGTTCCGCATTCCATGTAACACTAGGCTCGATCGATAGTACTTGACCTTCAAACTCAATTCGATTCTTGAGGGCTTGAAGGTGATGATATTGATACTCATCATGATGAAGTTTCCAATTCTCTTTTGGTGTTTCCACTTGCCAGACGCGGCCTAGACGCTAATTTGCATGAAGCATTACGTTGAAACTGGAGGCTAATCTTGAACTTCAGACTTCATTAACAAAGAAAGATCCTAACCCAAATCCTTGTCCTATACATGTGAAGTTCTCTGATATCAAGAAGCAAATAGACAACAGTAGTAGAATTAAGAGGGGATATGAAAAGCTCTTCTCTGAGTATATCTGACGATGCTATTCCCAAGCTGTTTCAGGCGGTTGAGGCGGTCGTCGATCCTGAGCACCCTGTGTTGTACTGCATGTGTATCAGTGTTTCACACCATGCACTGTCCGCGACGGAGATTGTTCAGTTATTTGGGAGGAAGAACGAGAAGTTGGTTGTTTAATTGTGTTTGCTTCCTTTGTAATTATGATTTAGAATGTCTTTCAAATCATGATTTAGAAGTGTGAATATTTTGATGCGAAAATAGAAACATGCAATTTTGACCCAAAAAAACTGTGCTATAAACCGTATTGAAGAAATTTGATTCTTGATAGTTTTAATTTGGTTACAATTTTATAAATTTCGACTCTAGTGTCAAATTAATGTATATACGAAACACTCATGAATGATCTTATTTATCATTTGTAAAAGAAATACAGGAAGAAGTGATGCTATTGTCAATACTAGCTAGCTTCGTCTACAAGAACGTATTCGTACTAGGGTCTATATTTAAATACTAATGTTTAACTCTTGGTGGCTAAATCCACACTAATTTACATATAAATCCTCATCACTTTGGTGATTGCTCCACGACAACGAGGACACCTACTAGTACTGCTCTCATAAATCCGTTGCAAACAATCGTGGCAGCTCACATGCCCACAGGGGTCACATATTGCTGGCATTGAAATGACTTCGAAACATATCCCACATCCTCCTAATTCGCCACTGAAATGATTTGGATCTTCTTTTGGCTGGGAAGAAGAAGAAGAGCGACTACCACTCTCAGACTCAGATGACCATTCTTCACCATAGCTAGGGTTCAGAGAGGCCCAAATCGCCGTATCAATCTGCTGCTCTTCTTCGTCATCGGATGCAGAGCTAGAGCTCATACTCGAGGTAGAAGATTCCCTATGGAAGTTTGGTACTTCCAGAGATGCCGTAATCGCCATATCGATCTGCTTCTCTTCTTCATCTTCGTATGAAAATGGTTGTACTGGAGCTGAGGGCAGGGGCTGTGAATTTGCAGTGTCACGACCTGGTTCGGAAGAAGAAGCGCTAGGTTCATCTGCAGTTGGTTCATTAAAGTATGAACATTGTGGGGGCAAGTAGTCGAAAACATAATCAAAACATTCTTGAATGTAGCCATTCCTGCTGCTGCAGCACCTTTCTGATCTGCTCGATCGCTTCTTCGAGGCAGAACCTCCCATCTCTCTGTATCTATTCTTAAACGTCTGTGTATGTTTTTCTCCCAGCTCCAATTAACAAGATTACTAATTAATTGTTCTGCGAATTCGATCTGGTATTTATATACAAATCAATCCCACGCTTGCTTGGTTTGAAAGAGTAAGAGTACGTGTTCTGTTCATTTCGTATAAGCTTCTGTTGAGCCGTAAATTGGAGATTTGGAGCGAGAAAATTCAGCGGTTCTGTTTTAGCTAGTTCTAACAGTTGAACTGTTGCAGATTCTTCTACAAATTCCTCGTGGTCATGGGTACGACTGGGTTGAGGCAGTTAATGGGTCAACTATTGGTTAGATGTGTATATTTGAACACAACGACGGTAGCTGCGTTGGGCCAGTTAATGGCCCACTATTTATTGGCAGATGAACTTGGATGTTTAGCTATTGGCCCACTATCTATACGATTTCTTTTTCTCTGTGTTTTGCTCTTCTTGTTCGTATAGCAAGCTGAAAAACATTGTGCAATCATCTAACCCTGCTTGTTTGGGGATGATTTTTATTGAAACTAACATTGTCCCCGGATGGATGGTTTGACGTGGTGGAACATGCCCCCGGATCTTATTCGTTCTCATCGCAAAAGGGACATTGTATGCATCTGGTAGTGCTGGGGAAGCCTACTTTTCGTTTTTGTTAAGGGACTGAAAAATTTCCGAGCACAACTTATAAATTTGTCGATGTTAGAGATGTTGCCAATGCACATATTCTAGCCTTTGAGCTAGAATCCTTCACCTAGTGGACGTTATTGTTTAATTGGAAGCGTACTATGGAACTTCTTCTAAGTTCTAACTATGGAACTCATTCGCAAATCTGGAAACAGTTACTACTGGAGAATCATATATAGTGTACGTATGTCTACATTTGGGGTACGGTGTTATTGTTTATGAGATCGATCATTGCCTTGTGTAATAATTTAATTAACTCGAAAGGAAATAAGAAAGTATATGAGAATAACGGGTTGATTCAAAAAAAAAAATGTTCAAGATGAGTCTCTAGTCTGATCTCTACATTCAACGCATAAGCCAAAAACTGGATTCAAGTTTTTTTTTTTTTTAGGTACAACAAATTGGATAGGATAGAAAATTTAGAAATAATTACAACGAAGGCAATTACACAATTAAACATCCAACTTAATTCTTCCTCCATTTGACTGAACAATCTCCGTCGCGGACAGTGCATGGTGTCAAACACTTATACACATGCAGTACAACAGGGTGCTCAGGATCGACGACCGCCTCAACCGCCTGAAACACCTTGTGAATCGCAGCGGCGTGTTCCTCTTCCGGCACCTCCATCATCGTCAAATACTCGGAGAAGAGATTTTCATATCCCCTCTTGATTCTACTGTCGTTTGCTTGCTTCTTGATATCAGAAAACTCCACATGTATAAGTGGTTCACTAACTAAAGTACATGTTGTAAAATATGGATTGCAGCGCCATTGTCTTAACGCCAAGAACTGCAGACTGATGGGAAGCACGCCCTTCTCCAAAGACCCTGTGGTATTGGATTGTGGTTTTTGCATCGCAACGTGATGATAACTACCTCTTGGAAACTCCATCGTCGGTTTTGGATCTGTATATCAAGCATTCTACCCATATGTATGGGTGGTGTTTATATATAGGTTTCTAAATTCAAACCCAGACTCGATGGGATTTGGAAATAAGGTAGAACCCTAAATGCTGTAAATAGATTCCAAACCACCTTAGGACAAGAGTTTGGCCCTTTTACCCATTTGGGTTAGGATTGGGTCTATTTTTTTTTTTTTTTTTTTTTTTATCTCGTTATGCTTTTGTTGGTAATATCATCTTGACCCTTGTTTGGGATTGATTAATTTGTGGTTATACTGTTAAAGTGTTAATGAAGATTAGTCTCTAGTTTCAACGATTGAATTCTACAACATGCTAAGCACTAGAAACGGCAATGAGCAAACTAGAGCGTAATCCTCGTTTGGCCATCAGCTAGCTAGATGGCAAAACCAAAGAGTGTTGAGTATCAGTATCAGACCTTCAAGCTAGCCTATCCTTCAAGAATGAACTTGAAGATCGAACATCGTTGACCCAATAAGCTAGTACTGATCGATCACAAGCTTTCGTGCAAGTTTCATGAAATTTCTACAACTTTTGGTTTCAAATCTCGCGCAGAATCAAATCGAGAATATCAGAAGGAAAACAAATCGAGAATTATTTTGGCAGGAGGTTTTTCTATGTTGAACGATGTGTTTTCATTGACTGACTAAGATTGACTTGACAAACCTCCAAGTGCTATAGCTTGCAATGCATAAATAATGCATGGGAGATTTATTCATTCACGTACGTGGAACCGACTTGGCATTTTCCCGCCAATTTCAATCCATTTTGATTATTCTCTCTGCGTACAATTCATCGAGCATGCTTTTCATTTTATTCATACACGAATCTTATCTGGGAATAGTCCATGGTCAAAGTAAATGGATAACGTTCGTGAATAGTTTATAGAAACCGGTATCAAATGAAAGTCGGTTCAATTATGCATTTGCATTTTCCCAATCATTTACTTGAAACTGGTCGTTGGAAAATCTGAATTGACAAGACAGATAGAACAAAACTTGGAGTGTGGATTTCATTTCCTTTAAAAGTTAATAGAAAAGCCTAGAAGGTGAAATCTTTGTTTTAGTTTGATTTGCTCCACACAATTAGAGAGGGAAAATGTGGATTTGATTTACAATGGTAAAGAAGAATTATTTATAAACCAAAGGTCTATAACTTATTAAGATGACTAGATGAGGATGAGGTTTGGTAAAAACTCGTTAGTGTTGCACACAGTGGCGTAGCCAGAAATTTTTGACACGATGGTCAAATTTTGTTCTAGATATTTGTTATAATTTGATTTATAAAATTGTAATTATATTGAAGTAGATGTAAATAGTGTATGCTACCAAATAACACAATCCCTAAATTGTTATGATGCATGGTAATTAAAAACTGAAATTAATGCCTAATTGGACTATGCATACTAAGAAGAATATCTTAATTATAAGACATTATGAGAATTTAAATCAATGGTCAAGGATGATACGTGTCAAGCAGTAGTCTTCTAGTACTAACAAAAAGAAATAATTTACTAAAGGTTGAACATAAGAAGAAGAAAATAAAAGAAAAATATAAAATGGGTATGGCAAAAAAATATATATAGTTTTCTATGAGTCGAGGATGTAGAGAAATGTAGGCAAATTGATTAGGATTCCATTTTTCTATGTTGTCATAGGGGTCAATTATGTGTGTAATGATACTACATGCATTAAAAAGTAAAAAAAAAATTCAACCAATCAGCAAGATGGTAAAAAATTAAGAGAGGTCAGTTGAAACCTCTGGCCCAATAGTGGCTACGCCACTGGTTGCACGAGCCGGCCTCCAGTAAAAGACCCGCTACACTAAATGTGAGAAAAATCTAATCAGGGTCATCTTTTTAACTTGTTCGTGTCTCAACGTATAATGATGCATGGGGCATATAACTAGAGATTATATCAGTTTGTTCTGACAAACTAGAAACAAATCGAGATTTTTTAGTTTTATCAATTCGAGAAGTGTTAGAAAATCAGGACCTAAATGCAAGAAAACTTTTGTGATAAAAAGAAGAACATGTGTTTTTAATCAAAAGAAACTTTTAATTAAACAATATTGAATAATCTTATTTATCATATGTAAAAGAAATAAGGGATCGGAAGAAGTCAAGAAGTGATGATATTGTCTATATTTCAAAGTGTGTACATGGTGTATAAGAAAGTATGCGAAACCTGATATCATTGTCTATATTTCAAAGTTAATTTGTTCATACAAAGCTTCGTTTACAAGAAAGTATATATATGTACTAATGCTAGATACACATATTTTTTCTTATACAAATTATATAAGACTTTGTGGGTCCGTAAAATTACCAAAAATTATATTCATATCAAAAGTAAAGAAAATATCCCCCGCTTAAGACATTATATTAGCTATTATATTCTAACACTTTTTAATTTTTAGCTTGAATTGAGTAGCAATATTTTAACGCCACATATAAATACTATGCAACGGTTGTCAAGAATCGATTAATTTAGTTTTACACAAGATTAAACAAGATGTCAATGAGGTGAAACAATACGAGGAAAAATGAAACATTTTGAGAAAAATCTCACTAATGTGAACTTTTTTTTTTGGATAATGATAATAAATAAGTATGTGCATGAAATTCTAATCCAATTGAGTAGAAGAACTAGAAAAGTGTATTTAGTGAATGAGTCGTGTATTTAATAATTAAGTTGTATGTTTAAATGAAAGTATTGTATGAAGTTTGGATATATGTATCTAGTAAAATGTTAAAATAATAAAGTTAATATGTGATGTATTAAGTATCATATATGTATCTAGTAATTATGGGTGTTAATAAAATTTCTCTTTCAAGAAAGTATATATACGTACTAATGTCTATATTCTAATGCTAATGTCTAACTCTTGGTGGCTAAATCCACATGAATTTACATGTAAATCCTCATTACTTTGGTGATTGTTCCACGACAACGAGGACACCTATCATTATTGCCCTGAATCCGTAGCAAACACTCGTAGCAGCTCACATGACCACAGGGGTCACATATTGCTGGCATTGATATAACTTCGAAACATATCCCACATCCTCCTAATTCGCCACTGAAATGATTTGGATTTTCTCTTGGCTGGGAAAAAGAAGAAGAGCTACTACCAATCTCAAACCGAGATGAGCATTCTTGACCATAGTTAGGGTTCATGCTCGAGGTAAATGATTCCCTAGGAGAGTATAGTGCTTTCAGATAGGCCCAAATCGCCATATCAATCTGCCGGTCTTCTTCGTCGACATCACATGCATAGCTTGGGTTCATGCTCAAGGTACAAGCAGATTCCCTAGGATAGTTTGGTACTTCCGGAGATGCCGAAATCGCTATCGACATATCAATCTGCTTCTCTTCTTCATCGTCGTATACATATGGTAGTACTGGAGCAGATGGAAGGGGCTGTGAATTTGCAGTTGGTTCATTCAAGTATGAACATCGTGGGGTAAGTGTAAGATCTTAGAACTAGATATATGAAGTCTATACGCAACTGAGTTGCACAGTAGACTAAGTAAGTGAAACAGGTTATTAGGACTTGAATATAAACATCAGTGAATTAACTAAGTTATGCGCTTTAGCTAATGCAATCCAATTTGAATATAGAGATTCAAATTTATACCCTGATTAGGATAAATACTTGTCTGAATAGATAAGAGGTTATGAGCAGTTCCTTGATGGAAGGAACTGTCATGACAGTTACCAACAGTTATATAACTGCTATACAAACAATTGATTCCCCTGCAAAAGCACAAAACACTTCTATAAATACATGATCCCATCAATGTAAGAAGTATCGAGTGTGAATCTTGGAGAAGGAATGGACAACATCAATCAATCAGGTTTCAATATTTTCATAGAACAATCTTAGTTTGACATAGAATTCTATAGTAGTTCTACTAAGTAGATCTAACAGTAAGTAGTCGAAAACATAATCAAAACATTCTTGACTGTAGCCATGCCTGCTGCTGCTGCATCGGCTTTCTGATCGGCTCGATCGCTTCTTCGAGGCCGAACCTCCCATGTCTCTGTATCATAAACGTCTCTGTATGTTCTTCTCCCAGCTCCAACACTCTCAAATTAATAAGATTATTAATTAATTGTTCTGCGAATTTGATCTGGTGTAATATATATTAAGGAGGCAAATATGTGAATTCCGCGGTTACTTAATATGAAAGTTAGACTACGTCTTCTGTTTTTGGTGATGAAGCTTTGTGTAGGCGTGTAGCCACTACCAGAAATTTCATTTTGGGCGACGAAAAAAAATCGTCGCCCTGTTAAAAAATTTCGTCGGCCAAGAACTTAGGCGACGACAGGTCGTCGGCCAAGACGTCGTCGCCAGAAGTGCGTCGGCCAAGAACTTGGGCGACGACAGTTCATACCGTCGTCGCCTAAGAGTAATTCTTAGGCGACGATACTAATTTCGTCGCCTAAAATATATTTCTCGTCGCCCAAAAATATTCGTCGCCCAAGATTTAACACCTTGGCCGACGAAAAATTGTTTCGTCGCTTAAGATGTTATAACCTGGGGCGACGAAATTTTTTTCGTCGGCCAAGACATCGTCGCCAGAAGTGCGTCGGCCAAGAACTTGGGCGACGATACTTTTTTTTCGTCGTCTTATACGGTAAGTCCTTGCCCGACGATTTAGCAATTTCGTCGCCTAAGATATATTTAAATTTTTTTACACTTAGGCTTAGATGATATTTTTCCTTTATTTTTTTCTTTTTTTTTGATATTGAAATACTTAGGCTTAGATTCAATATTTTTCCTATATTTTTCATTGATGAACACAGATCATTTTGAATTGAATCATACATTTCAAACCACAACACATCCTATTTACAAGTACCATATCCTTTGCGTTATACAATCTTAAATCATTACATAAACACATTACATAAACACATTACATAAAATAGAAACAAACTCTAGTACAAGAATTTCAGAAAGCGGAATGGATCTGGGAAATGGATTGGGTTGCAGACTTGCAGATGGACGTCGGATCTGGGAAGAAACAGAAACAGAAAAGCAGAGAGAGAGAGAGAATGGTTAGGGTTCCGAATCTCTGCCTTTTATAATCGCGTTCTTGGGCGACGATTTTACAAAAATCGTCGCCCTGTTTTTAAAAAATCGTCGGCCAAGATAATCTTGGGCGACGAACTTCGAAAATCGTCGCCCAAGATACTATACTTGGGCGACGATTTTCTTTACTATAAATCTCGTCGCCCAAGATAAAGAAAATCGTCGGCCAAGAGTTATCTTGGCCGACGATTTTTGACGTCGTCGCCTAAGATACTATACTTGGGCGACGATGTTCTTCACTATAAATCTCGTCGCCCAAGATAAAGAAAATCGTCGGGCAAGAGTTCTATCATAAAATTCAGAATATAGTGATTTTGGTGATCGGAGAAGAGGAACTGAAAACCGACCGTTAGATATGACCAACATAACAAATTACGTGGGTGGGAAAAAATTCAGCTCCATCGGACAACGACAAGGGCTCAATCCGTCCGGTCAATCGGCGCGGTCAAACCCCTAAACGGACAGAAACGGCTATTCGACCCTCCAAATCACGTAATCTGGCCAGACCTTCAACTGATAATAATTTCCAATCGACGTGACGCTTACGGGGCTATAAAAATTTGGTAAAAAATCCTGTACCCGGGATAGGGCTACCACTAGGTAGAAATAAGAGAAATTCGTTGACCGGAACAACCGGCACCAAAATTTTACCGGAATATCTTCATTTTTCACGGGTTGATGTATTTCACTGTTCCGGTCATATCTTATTTCACGACTTTTTTGCGTTTGAGGCCTCTACGTATACGTTGTCTTCAAAACGAAACTTAAACTTAACACTTGTATAAAAAGTTATACAACATTAGTACATATAACATGAGTTTGGTGATCGGAGAAGATGAACTAAAAACCGAAACGCCAGAAATGACCGGCATAACGAATTACGTGGGTGGGCAAAAATTCAGCTCCATCGGACAACGACAAGGGCTCGATCCGTCCGGTCAATCGGCGCGGTCAAACCCCTAAACGGACGGAAACGGCTATTCGACCCTCCAAATCACGTAATCTGGCCGGACCTTCAACTGAGAATAGTTTCCAATCGACGAGACGCTTACGGGGCTATAAAAATAAAAAACATTACCTTACAATTTAAATGTGCTTTATTTATTTTAATTATTTTGATTACTCTTGGCCGACGAAAGTAGGGTAATTCGTCGGCCAAGATAATACTTGGGCGACGATATTTGTTAAATTCGTCGCCCAAGAGTAAAAATAAAAAATCCTGTACAATGAAATTTAAATGTGTTTTATTTATTTTAATTATTCGGATTACTCTTGGCCGACGAAAGAAGGGTAATTCGTCGGCCAAGTAAAAATAAAAAAATAAAATACTTAGGCGACGATATATTTGAGTTTCGTCGCCTAAGGATTAAAAAAACTTAGGCGACGATATAAATATCTTAGGCGACGAAAAATTTTTTCGTCGCCCTAGTTTCTATATTAGGCGACGAAATTTAGCCTTAGGCGACGATTTTATTTTCGTCGCCTAAAGTTCAACTTTAGGCGACGATTTTTTTTCCTTGGGCGACGATTTTTTTTTTCGTCGGCCAAGTTTTCTCTTAGGCGACGAAAAAAAAAATCGTCGCCCGGTTTTTTTCATTTCGTCGCCCAAGATCTATTTTCTGGTAGTGAGCTTCTCTTTAGCCAGTAAACTGGGAAAGCTCTACTTCTTCGTATTTGATCAAATTCCTTGATCTTGTTTCTAACAGTTGAATTGTTGCAGATTCTTCTACACAAAATGTGGTTCTGTGTTCAACGGTTGACTGGGTTGGGCCAGTTTATGGGCCAATCACTGGCTATTGGTAGATTCAAGAGAGTATGTTTTAGGTTCGAGAGTATGTTTTTACATCCCCTAGGCTACGATCGATTTCTTTTTCATTGCATTGTGCTTTGCTCTTCTTGTCAAAAAAACTAGTGACAGATATTTGAACTACGAGAATGAAGAGGGGGAAACATTCGGACTTGAAATTTATCATTGAACTAAACAAGTTTAAGGGCTCATCAGCTAGGTTCAAACAAGGATGGCTAGCTGAATATCCACTTCATTTGGGACAGAAGGCTCTTTGTATTTGAAATTATAAACTTCACATATATACTAGTTCGTGTACGCTCTTATCTGATAGATGCTCGAAAAGTAACTATTAAAACTACAAAAAGCTAGCTGGAAACCTTGTGCGATCACCTAACATTTGTTTAGGGATGAATTTTAGTGAAATAATTGTTATTAATGAAGTCTCTGTTAAAAGGAAAATACATTTGTGCATTCGTTAAACTAACTGACGAAGAGAGAATCATGAGATTAGGTGTAACTCATCTATCAGACATTATTAGGTTTCATTATGTTATAAGTTACCATTGTAATATCTTGTAACTCTCTATGTATTTAAGAGAATCTGTAATGAAATGAGTAGACTCATTCTCTATTTATAATTTATTTTTACACGTTATCAGACATTGTGCTTTAATTTTTTGAGGTTATTGGCCACGAAAAAGAAAACCATAGAAAATTCCTAGTTTTTTACCACCGCCGTCGCCCTCGATCTCCTCCGGCACACCCAACGCCGGACCAGTCTCGCCTCGCCGCGCCTCACCCGCGACCCTGCTCCGATCCGGCGCCCCTCGATGAACCTATCCTCCGCGCGCCGTCTCTCTCAGTCCAGCGCTCGCTCCTCCTCTTCTTCCGAGCACCACGAACCCATTTTCGCTACCCACCAAGGTCCCAACGCCGCCACAGCCAGATCCACTAATTCTGGCATCCGCGCGCGCATCTCTAGAACCTTTGGACTTGTCGCCCGCCAGCTTGCCAGATCTCCCTGACCCGGATCCCTTCGACTCGGTTCCACGCAACCCGATCCAGAAAAAAAAACTTCACGTCCTTGGTGCTGAGGTAATTTCCTAACTTACCGTGGGTAATAAATGATTACTTTTAACTGTTTTACCATGATGACATGTTAAAAGTGAAATCTGATTTACTATTAACCTTTTACCGGTAATTATTTACTGATTTACTGGAATATATGGTGATTAAATGTGAAATTATGTCTTTAATCATGTAATATGAGCCTATTATTTTAAAAATTATTGTGACGTACATGCTAAATTATTGGAAACCACTTTTGTGGGAAAGGACTACACTTCCACCATCAAAACCCCCACTAACCCCAATGATAAAGGACCGTCTGATAAGGTCAAAGTCAATGTTCATGATACTCTACTCCCAGAACTGACCGTTCAGTGGAACGAAATCCGCTTGCTTGATTACAAAAGGGTAAATGACTTCAACAAGGACATATTAAGCTTGAAACCACATTTGAATTTCTGTGGAAAGGAACTCACAGAAGATGATATGATTCAAAAGACACTCTCTACCTTTCCTACTTTAGCACTTATACTAACGAACTAGTATAGGCTGGAGTATGACAACAAGAGAATCACGACCTTTAACAAGCTGATCAACCTATTGCAAGTGGCTGAAAGGCATAACGAGGTTCTCTTGAACAACAATGCCAACAACAATGCCAAGCCTGTGGGGACAAAGAAAATTCTTGAGGCTAACTATGACAAAGTGAAAGGTGGAAAGAACCCAAACCAAAGGGTGTTGGCCGTGCTAACCCCTACCCATGTGGGAACAATGCACCACATGGAAAGGGTAAGGATGGTCATGGTATGGGCCATGGTAAGGGCCGTGGAGGCCCCCCTAATGTGTGGCGCAAAGATGGTGGTGCTGGCCCAAGTGGTCATGGTTCAAAGGTGCAGAAACCACCTAAGAACCCTCCGGTTAAAAGAGTTGGCAATGAACCTTGCTATAGGTGTGGCTTTACGGACCATTGGTACAAGAACTGCCAAGCAAGTAACAAAGTACCAGCCGCTTACAAGAGGTATAGGGAGTCTAAAGAACAAGAGGCCCACTATATGGAAGATGGAGGCCCTGACCCAGATGTCAACCTCACTATTGCAGATTTCGCTGGCAACAAGGACCCTGCTCAGTCATTGGACGCTTCAGACTTTGACTGATCTGCTTTATTTATTTATTTCAATTTCCAAGACAATTATGGCATGTTGCTTTATTAATAATTAGACTATTGTTTAGTCTTAAAGTTTATTTTGAATTATGGTTTGATGAACTAAATTTCCTTGAAAAAACCTTTCTTTAATTACTGTTGGTTTATTAATAAATTTCAGATTTTATTCTGAATTATTGGATTTTATTCGATTTTTTATTTCTTTATGCAAATATATACATGGTTTGAAAAAGAAGCACTATAAAGATGCAAAGCAATGCATCCAACAAATAATAAATAAATATTTACAAGAATGAAAAGTATTTCATTCTATCTAAATCGAAATACTCTAAAGAATGTGAGATATATTTTCGACTAATATAACAACATCCTCTAATTTAATTGTAGGAATGAATCGAGGCGAAATTGAGTGCTTAGCTGATAGTGGGACTACCCACACTATATTAAGGAACATACAATTATTCATTGAGTTAATTCCTTATAACTCATCTGTGACTACGATGATTGGATCGTCACCATTAATACAAGGGCGAGGCACTGCCCAATTTCTGTTGCCTAATGGAACAATGACTAAAATCACAGAAGCTCTGTATGCAGCAAGAGCTAATCGAACCTTGTTAAGTTTCAAAGATATTTGTGCCAATGGTTATTATATGGAAGCTCACAGTGAGAATGGAACTGAATACATATACATTACTTCTAATGAATGTGGAAGAAAACACATTTTAGAGAAATTAATGAGTCAATCAAGTTGATTATACCTTACTACTATTCGGATCATTGAATCCTATGCTGTCACCGACAAAGAAATATAGGACATTGAATCATACAGGCTCTGGCACGACCATCTTGGACACCCTGGTTGTGACATGATGATCTATATATTAAAGATCTCACACAAACATCCTTTCGAGTGATGAATAAAATGGGACAAAAATCTGTCACAATGCAAGGTGACGATACCCATTTCAGACCACCAGCTACTGGCCGGTCCTTGTGTTGCTCCAAAACAGTCATTGTCTTCTAAAGTATTAGATGCACAATCTTCCTCCCATTATGCCTTAATGACTATGTCAAAGGCACATCACTCGTTTTGTAAAGCCTGTTCTTTAGCAAAAACAAGATCGAGACCTTCTTATGCTAAAGATACAAAGCAAAACATTCCATTCTTACAAAGGATACAAGGTGATATTTGTGGACATATCCACCCAGAATGCGGGCCATTCAAATATTTTATGGTTCTGGTAGATGCTTCTACACGATGGTCACATGTCGCGTTATTGTCCACAAGAAATGTTGCTTTCGCAAAACTCCTAGCACAGATTATACGTTTAAGGGCTCACCATCCTGACCATCCTATCAAGTCTATAAAGCTTGACAATGCTGGAGAGTTCACATCAAAAGCATTTGCATGTCTACTGGGATCGATGTAGAGCACCCTGTACCCCATGTGCATACATAAAATGGTCTCACAGAAGCCACCATCAAAAGGCTACAGATGGTGGCTAAGGCATTGGTTATGCGCACCACCTGCCTTTATATGCATGGGGTTATGCAATACTGCATACAGCTCTGCTTATTCGTTTCAGACCTACTGCTAGCCAACTAGCCAACTATTTTCTGCGTACCAGTTGGTTACTGGATATGAATTTGACATTTCACACTTACGCATATTTGGCTGTGCAGTATATATGCCTATTGCACCCCCACAATGCACCAAAAAATTGGTCCTCATAAACGATTAGGTATTTATGTTGGATATGAATCTCCAACAATTATCTGTTATTTGGAACCTTTGACAGGCGATCTTTATATCTCTAGATTTGCAGATTGTCATTTCGATGAGAAAGTCTTCCCGTCGTTAGGGGAAGATAAGAAAAATGGTTTTCTAAGGGAATGACAGGAATTGTCATGGTGTGTCCCCACTTTGTCTCATTTTGATCCACGTACTTCACATTATGAAAGTGAAGTGAAAAGAATAATCGATCTTCATAACGTAGCAGATTCGATGCCTGATGCGTTTACTGATATCGCTAAAGTGACAAGATCATATATATCAGCTCCGATGTGCCTGCAAGGTTAGAAGTCCCCAATAAGGGGCACAGTGCCACAGATAAAGGCACCACGACCACACTTAGTGGAGGTGTGGTTGAGGCCGTGGCTCCCAAAGGAAGAGGGGGAGACCACCTGGTTTGATGGATACTCGCCCAAGGAAGAAGAGGGTGAGTAAGACACAACCCGATCCATTAATAATCAATGTGGAGAATCCCTCGCATGGGATTATTTCTGATTACAGTTATATCCATGAATCATTACTGGAGGACGCTCCGATGTTTGAAATGATTCCAGAGAACAAAGAAATATCAATGGATTATGAGAGTGCATATGTGTTGATGGAAAGATCCTCCATGAACATTGATGATATTTTTGCATATATTGTTGCTCAAGAAATCATAGAGCACGATGATATCGAACCACGCTCAGTTGTAGAATGTTAACAAAGAGCAGATTGGCCTAAATGAAAAGACGCAATCCAGGCAGAACTAGATTCTCTGACAAAGAGACATGTATTTGGTCCACTAGTGCTAACCCCACCAAGTGTAAAGCTTGTAGGACATAAATGGGTCTTTGTCAAAAAGCGTAATGAGAAGAATGAAGTCTTGAGGTATAAGACTCGCCTTGTGGCGAAATGTTTCTCACAACACCCTGGAATCGATTACAAGGAGACATATTCTCCAGTAATGGATGTCATAACATTTCGCTATTTAGTTAGCCTAGTAGTTTCCGAAAGACTGGAAATGCAGCTCATGGATGTGGTTACTGCATATCTCTATAGGGATCTAGATTCAGAGATATATATGAAAGTGCCTAATGGCCTTCTATTACCCAAGTCAAGTAACTCTAAACCACGGAGTGCGTTTGTGATTAGATTGAAACGCTCACTTTACAGATTGAAACAGTCTGGGCGGATGTGGTATACCCATCTAAGTGACTACTTGATTGGGAAGGGATATAAGAATGATGAACTATGCCCCTGCGTATTTATAAAGAAAACAAGTTTCGGATTTGCAATCGTACGTAACTGTCTATGTCGATGATATGAACATAATAGGTACTCTTGATGAAATAAGAGAAACCGCAAGCTACTTGAAATCCGAATTTGAGATGAAAGATCTTGGGAAAACTTGGTTTTGTCTAGGCCTTGAGCTAGAACACCGAGCTTGTGGAATATTAATCCACTAGTCTGCATATGTCCAAAAAATGCTCAGGCGATTTAACATGGACAAAGTGCATCCTGCTAGCACTCGCATGATCAGTCGAAGTTTGGAAATAAAGAAAGATCCATTTCGTCCAAAAGAAGAGGACGATGAGGTGTTGGGAGCTGAAATTCCCTATCTAAGTGCAATAGGCGCATTATTGTACTTAGCCCAATGCACTTGACTAGATATTACATTCTCAGTGAACTTGTTAGCTAGATTTAGCTCAGTGCCAACGCAACGTCATTGGAATGGTATCAAGAACATATTTTGATACCTAAAAGAAACTATTAACTTGAGACTATTCTATCCCTACAAAAGCAGAGAAGGGACCACAGATGTAAATGTAATTCCTGAAGAAAAAACTGAAACCCCAAATGATGTTTTGGTTGGTTTTGCTGATGTTGGGTACCTCTTTGACCCACATAGAGGACGTTCCCAAACTGGCTATGTATTCACCATTGGGAACACGGCGATATCTTAGAGATCAACCAAGCAAACCCTTGTGGCTACCTCATCGAACCACTCTGAGATCACTGCTCTACATGAGGCGGTTCGAGAGTGTATATGGTGAAGATCTGTTATTACACATATTCGAGCGACTAGTAGTTTGATATCTACCACTGAAGAGCCTACTTGCATTTATGAAGATAATGCAGCTTGCATCGAACAGATGAAGCTAAGTTATATCAAAGGTGATAATATAAAACACATATCGCCAAAGTTCTTCCACAATCAGCAACAACAGACCCTCCTCAAGATTCTAGTGAATCAAGTAAGATCTGAGGAGAATGTGGCCTATTTGTTTACCAAATCCTTGGCTAAGGCTATATTTGAAAAACATGTGAAAAGTATCTGAATGCGAAGGCTTTCTGAGCTCCCCTGATTGATGTAAGGATCAGGGGGAGGGTATAGACTTCAGGGGGAGTCTAACGTATTCACATCATTCTCAAATATAATAGGGGCGTTGTGCTCTTTTTCCCTTCGACCAAAGTTTTATTTTATCCCACTGGGTTTTCATTACTTGACAAGGTTTTTAACGAGGCAACACCACATGCACTGTTTCGCTTTTGACTTTGCACAAGGGGAAATGTTAAAGGAAAAATACATTTGTGCCTTCGTCAATTTGTCAAAGTAATTGACGAAGAGAGAATCATGAGATTAGGTGTAACTCATCAATCAGACATTATTAGGTTCCATTATGTTGTAAGTTACCATTATAATACCTTGTAACTCTCTCTATATAAAGGAGAATCTGTAATGAAATAAGTAGACTCATTCTCTATTTACAATTTACTTTTACAGTCTTAAGTTAAAGATGAGTCTCTAAATAACTACATTCAACCTGTAAGCTTAAGAAAAAAAAAACTGGATTCAAGCAATTTTTTTTTTATGAAGAACATCAAATTGCATAGGATAGAAAAATTTGGAAAGTAAAAATTACAAAGGAAGCAAATTACCTCTGCTCTCTCGTGACTAAGGCAGGGCGGTACAATAGATAAAGCTAAAAAACCCAAAATTTATTCTTCCCCCTAGATTAAACTTGATCATCTTCCTATATCCACATTACGCAACTATGACCCGGAGGAGTACTGAAACAACCAACTTTTAATTCTTTCTCCAACTGACTGAACAATCTCCGTCGCCGACAATGCATGGTGACAAACACTCATACACATGCAGCACGACAGGGTGCTCAGGATCAACGACCGCCTCAACCGCCTGAAACACCTTCTGAATCGCAGCGGCATGTTCCTTTTCCGGCACCTCCATCATCGTCAGATACTCGGAGAAGAGCTCTTCATAACTCTTAATTCTACTGTCATGCACATGCTTCTCGATATCAGAAAACTTCACCTCTATAAGCGGCTGACTAGCTAAACTAGATATTGTAAAGAATGGATCGCAGCGCAATTGGCGTAACGTGAACAACTACAGATTGATGGGAAGCACGTCCTTCTCCGGAGACCCTGTGGTATTGGATTGTGGTTTTTGCATCGCAACGTGATGATAACTACCTCTTGGAATCTCCATCTTTGGTTTTGGATCTGTATCGAGCATTCTACCCCATACAGGTGGTATTTATATAGGTTTCTAAATTCAAACCCAGGTTGATTGGGATTCGGAAATAAAGTAGAACCCTAAATAGATTCCAAACCACCCAGGACAAGGATTTGGCCATTTTACCCATTTGGGTTAAGGATTAGGTCTTTTTTATCTTGTTATGCTCTTGTTGGTGCTTATATCATCTAACCCTAGCTTGTTTGGGAATGATTAAATTGTAGTTCAATTTATATTGTTAATGAAGAATTGTCTCTAGTTTCAAGTTCAACGATTGACATCTACAACAGCTAAGCACTAGAAAAGGCAGTGAGCGAATAACTGGGCGTAATCCTCATGAGAATTAGCGTTTGGCCATCTCGCAACACCAAAGAATTGGAGACTTTAACATGTTGGGTATCAGTAGTACTATCAGCTTCAAGCAGCTAGCCTTCAAGAATGAACTTGAAGTTGGAAGTTATGATGGATCATGAACATCGTTGTCCCATAACGTACTGATCGATCGAGCCAATTCACAGACTTTCGTGCAAGTTTCACAATGAAATTTCTACACGTTTTGATTTCAAATCTAGCGCAGAAACGATCCAACTTGGTCACCAACCTTTACGTGTTTGCCAATTGCCGTGCACCATGCATGGAAAATTCATTTACGTATGTGGAACTAGCTACTTGACATTTTATTGGATTCTTCACTCACTGTGTTCATTGTTCATTGATCCAATCATGTTTCATATTGTTAATACTCGGATCGATCTGGGAATGGTCAAACCGGTTCATGACTTCATGAATCACTTATATTATGCCCAACTGTTACTTTGATTTTTCTAGACAATTTACCTGCAAAGTGCTCACATGCCATGTTGGTATTGATGATGACAATTGTGTATATATATTATGACGTTGCTATGGTGACGAGAGCCATTTTTCTTCTGTATATATCACACTAACCCCTTGGTTGGTCAACGTTGTATTTTCCACAGAGTTAGATGCAGATTGATTGAGACGAACCCATTGGAAACCGTTGCTTTTCTTTTAGAAAATATATCAAAAGGAATCGATCATTTCGTCACCAAATTGGTTGCATGATGCATGTAAGTTGGGCGCCGGCCGGGAATGAAATAAAGATTCCTACAGAAGTTTAGAACAATCCAGAGTTAACTGACCATTTCCGGGGACCCGGCCGGCCTCTTCTGCAGAAGCACCCAACAAATTAACCAGAGAGTAATCTGAATTAAAGAGTGCTATTGCGCCTGAGGTGTGTAATTCATAATACAAGTCCCTTGCAGAAAAGTCCAATATTGTGTCTGTGAACACCAAGAATTAGAAAAATTCAACTTGTAGGATTGGTGCTGTATCTTCCTCTCTCTGGTTTGTAAAATCGTGGAGTAACTGTATTGACATTTCACTCGATGAATCTTTGGAATAAGTTTCGAAACGATCAAGGATATCTAGCTATCACCTACAGTGTTATATATTTTCTTGAATAATCTTACTGAATAATTTTCTAGCCAGCTAAAATCACTTCAAAACTCACAAGCTTTGATTTTAGATCCGTCTCCACTCTATTTTCTCCTCTCTCTGATTATAAAATGTATAAGATTTTCTGTGCAGAAGGCTCGGAGAGAAATATAACATATGATATCTCGTTGACTGACTTACATTGATCGACTTTGACGTCCACGTCGATCCAACTTGTTTCCCATACAAATACATGCTTAATTGCACACTACTGATGATCATCTTGTCGGAAAAGTTTGGAATCGACTTGGGAATTTACCGCCAATTTCAAATTAACTTGCTCCAGAGACCATATATATGCATGGTTGACTCTAAAATGGATAATACTTTTCGGGTACCAGTTGGTTGGTTGGGAAATTGGAAACTTTGATTCCTTGACTAGCTAGTCAATAATGTAAATTATTGGATTATATATACTAGCATCATCATTCAGGTATTTTATGCAGACATATTTTCGTACCAACTCGATCAAATAGTTAGGGCAACTTCAACTATAGTCTTGGATTTGAAGTCCTATATCAATTATAAGACCTCTTGGTTGCACTATTTATTTATGACTCGTTTTTTCATCTCCAACAATGAGTCCTATAATAGGTCTATATTCATTTTTGTTGATTAAAATAAGTTATAGGTGGTATATTTATGAATATTATATTAAATAATATGTTAATAACCTTATTAAGTTGATTAAACTTCACAATTTTTATTTTTATCACAAAATTTTATATTATTCTTATAATTAAATATAATTATTTTAATTAAAAAAATAAATACATACTAACTTTTTGTCGTTTTATATCGGCATATATAACAAACAACTAAATTATTGACATATATTATCCTGTGTTGTGTCAGTGTATACGACAAACAATTGAGTTCGGATGTGATTATCGTCGCCATATGTGAAACACTAATTCGTTATCTAGATTACGGGTTATATTTGTCTGACACGTGTCATTTCTTATCTGTTGATATCATCTCAAATTTTCCATAAATATAATGTCATTGTCATCATCATTCCTCACAAATTCACAATACTCTTCTCATATCAAAATCTTCATATTGTTTCCTTTTGATTTTGTGAAACTGTTTTTCTACAATGAATCATTTGACAAAATGGTTTATGAAAGATCAAGAATAGGCCGTTACGAGAAACCAACAAAGATCCATGATGATGTTTGCTGCTGCTTTGCAAATCTAAGATCTGGAAGATGAGGATTCAGAATATGGTGGTTCTTCAAAAGGTCATTCGTATACTGCCAGAAACAGAGAGATCCTGGATCAACGTCTGAAAGCTCTATACTTCACGGATCCATGTAGGTACGAACCAAATATATTTTGTAGGCGATACAGAATGCAACCTTGGGTCTTTGACAGGATGATGCGCGGCGTGGCCAACTGCGATCCATATTTTGTTCAAAGAAGAGATGCAATTGGGAGAGTCGGCCTATCCACTGAACAAAAGCTTACATGCGCCATGAGACAACTCGCATATAGGGTCACAGCCGACTTCTTTGATGATTACATGGATATTGCAAAATCCACTGCCATCGAGATTTTAGAACACTTCACCAGAGCAATATGGAACGTGTATCATGAGCATTACCTCCGCCGACCAACACCGGCAGATCTACGACGGCTTCTCGACAAGGCAGCAGAAAAAGGATTTCTAGAAATGATCGAGAACCTCGATTGTATGCACTGGCAGCCGAGTCTGACCGTCCATTTCAAATTTGGTGTCAAATCAGAGTCGTTGGCTCTACATCCTTTGGAGCTGCACAATGGTCACAAACGAGACAGCCACACGTGATGCGGGCCCCGCAGCGCAAAAAGGCTCGCTTTCCTTTGCTGCAGCGCGGGTTACGGGCGTCATCCTTTCCCCTTCGAGTTGGAGTGCGCATTTTTCTCTCACCAGTGTCTCCGCGTGTCACTTCTCTATCTCCTCTGTCCCAGTCCAAAAGCAAGTCTCGGTCCTGGAATTGGCCCAAATATATGACTGAGAATAGGACTTTGTCCTATATTTTCAGAACCATAACCCATAAATTAGACCCGTTGGAGATGAAAGTTCTATATATAGTCTTAAATCCATTGGAGTTTCCCTTAGTATTGGGAAAATGACGACGTCTTGCCGATAGGCACGTTGACGTTGTTTGTATATATATACTAGCAGCATGGTCGGCCTTGAGGCAAGACCAATTAGGCTGGTTATAGGGCCTCCCACAATTATAGGGGTCTCTAGATTTAAAACTTTCATAAATATTTTCATTAAAATTCATTAATTGGTTTGTTCTTTAGCTGCTTTTTACTATAAATAAAAAATATACATTAATTATCAGAATTTGTCTCCAATTGTATATACTTCTTTCCATTTTTGTGAGTTCAATTTGACATTCAATTAACTTGTTAACATAAAAATGATTAACTTCCTTTCATTATGAATGATTGCCTCTTGAATTTCAATTAATTGGTTAGTAAAACTTTTCATGAAAATTAATTTTTAACTTTTACATCTAGGGCCTCGACTAACACAGGACCGGCCCTGACTATCAGGTAGTAAAACGAAAATACATAGCTAGCGGTAAAAGCTTCTTGAAACGGCCAATTTAGCTATACAAGTTTAGACCACCTCAGAACTAGCTATAGTCTATAAGAATCCACCATATATATGATAGTATATGACGAATATCGATCTAGAACTAGAATTCAGAATATTAGAGTGACAATTATATATATATATATAATTTTTATCTAGAGTGAAGTTTTACTTTGAAATTAAAGTGAAGTTTCTTATTTGACTCACTTTTTTGTCATATTTCCACATCTCCACCATTCAATTTCTAAAACCTAATGCATAGATCACTTTTGCCAAGTTTCATCCAATTTGATGATCGTTTGGTTTTTCATAATCGTTATTTACACAAACAGTTCTGAATATACAGATTTATGATCCGTTCGTTGATTTAATCTAATATAGTACATTAACGATTACCAATTTGGATGAAACTTAGCAAGAGTGATCTATGCATTTGGTTCTAGAAACTGAACGGTGGAGATATAGAAATATGACCGAAAAGTGAGTCAAATAGGGAACTTCATACTTTAATTTCAAAGTGAAGCTTCGCTCTAGATAGGAACTGATATATATATATATATACACACACACATAGCCCTTCCACTAAGGGATCCTTTTTTTTGATATATATGAGGGATCCTCTCCTGGTGGACATACTACCGCCTATTGATAGATCAAGATTTGTTACACCAACTTTTCGATCACAAAATCACATCTCCACCGTTCAATATGTAGTTTTATAGGAGTCGATCACTTATGTAAATTTTCAAAAATTTTGATGATCATCAAGTCATTCAAAACTACGATTTATAATTATAAGCATGAACGGTTCATGTTTAGCAGATTTGGTTCGTTCATTTATTTAATCTTGTTTGACACCTTAACGATCACCAAATTGGCTGAAAATTTACATAATTGATCTATATATAAGGACTAACAAACTGAACGGTGGAGATTCAAAAATATAATTGAAAAGTTGGTGTAATCCCTCATCCCTCATATATGTCAAAAAAGGGATCAATTAGTGGAAGGACCCTCATACATTAACATCTAAAGACTAGACGGTAAAAATGTGAAAATTCAATTGAAAAGTGAGTCAAAATGGAAATCCGCACAGTAAGAATAAATAAAGACATCTTTAGCCAAAAAAGCTTGATACACACACACATACACACACATGACCCTTCCATTAAGAGATCTTTTATTTTGGTTTATATGAGGGATGAGAGCTTCCACCAACTTTTCGATTATATTTTTGAATCTCCACCCTGTTCATTTTGTTGGTCCTTATATATAGATCAATTATGCAAATTTTCAGCCAATTTGGTGATCATTAAGGTGTCGAACAAGATTAAATCAATGAACGAACCAAATCTGCCAAACCTGAGCCGTTCATGCTTATAATTATAAATCGTAGTTTTGAATGCCTTAACGATTACCAAAATTTCTAAAAATTTGCAGAAGTGATCTACTCATATAGAACTACATATTGAATGGTGGAGATTTGATTTTGTGATCGAAAAGTTTGTGTAATCCCTCGTCCCTCATATATGTCAAAAAAAGGATCCCTTAGTGGAAGAGCCCTAATATATATATATATATATATATATATACGAAAACGATGTGGAGCGGACGTCTCTCCGTTCGCCACCGTCCGGCGCCGACGACAGTGCGCCTCCACCAGGGAGGACTCTAGCAGCGTCCTCGATCACTTTCCCTCCCCGGCGAGTCCGCCAATTTCCAGTTTTCCGGCGAGATCGATCTTGTTTAAAGTTTTAGGTGATCTCGCAGGAAAACTAGAATTCGGCGGACTCGTCAGGGAGGGAAAGTGATCGGGGACGCTGCTGGAGTCTGTTCAGGTGGAGGCGCGCCATCGTCGGCGCCAGGCGGTGGCGAACGGAGGGACGTCCGCGCTTTAACAGGTCGAGCCACGCATATATGCGATGGACGCTTTGAAGATAACTTTCTTTCAGAACTTCAAATAAAGAAATGAAAAAAACTTTTCGATAGAAAACCCAATTGATTAATTCTCTAGCTAGTCATGTACCCGTGTGTAAACTCTCTACCAATTGATTTTTCTTAATTTCTTTTTTAAGAGGCGTCAAGACTTATATTGATAAGAAGTAAGAGAATAATATAAACATGATATGTCCGCTTGCAAAAGCTAAGTATGAAGTGTACCATGTAACAAAAAATTTAGAGAAACATAGATCATATCTATGTTGAAAACCATGAAACAAATAGTAGGTGGTAACCATTGACCAAGACATATTAGGCGTACCGCGTACCTAACTTATCAAATAAGCCAAATCTAAGACTATATGTTCCAGGATCATTTCTCATGGTCACCAGAAACAACTCCAATCATTCAGGAATGAATGCACATCCACCATCTTAATTTTTTATCGTACGTTTGGATAACATCAAGCGGATTTATTATTCATCAACCAAAAAACTAACTACAAATATAAATAGTCGATATCACTTAATAAATGTGACCGGAAAAATTAAAATTATTTTTATAATTCTAGTTATAAATTTTTATTTATCGTCACGTAATAATACGCGTTATAGCTTCCGCTCTTTCCAAGTATCAAAACACATAGAGAATGTAATTGTAATACCTTCCCCTCTTGTTCCCAACGCCCCAACCTATATGTCTCACCAAATTTTACCAAGTCCAGCTAAAATCACCTACTTTTACCTACTCTCCATTTACTAGTCCCGTGACATATTTAGCTTCAAAAAAGAAAAATATAAATAAATAATTTCCAGGTCTAATTTGAACAAGGTTTTGGTTTTTGGTAAACAAATAAATTTGCAACAATTTCCTAGCAAAGAACATTGTGAGACCTTTTATTTAAAAATATTTTATTCTATGTTTTATTAAAAAAGAAATCTTTCGGTATTCTGTGCTCCCGTTGGACCATGTCTCTGCCGGTAAATTTTGACACGACAAGACTAATAACCACCTACGAAGACTCCTGAACCCTCTTCTATATAAACCCTGCTCGTCACGAATAGAAAACAAAGTTTACGAGACGATAAGGATGTAGGGTTTTGAATTCGTAACAGAGAGAAAGAAAAACAGAAGAAGAAGAAGAGAGGTTTAGAGATGGGAGGGTGTTTTTCCGACGTTAAAGGCGGCAAGCAAGCCGTGGGTGGGGCCCATCAGAGGCCCATCAACAGGGACGGCGATGTAAACGACGCCGTTGAGCTCTTTAACCGCGCCCGTGGGGTTGAATCACTCTGCACTCCTCTCGAGGTAACTACATTTTGCCCCAATCTTACTTTTTGGTTCTTCTTTAAAACCCTAGAACATATCCGATTGATTTTTGTTTATCTTTTAGTAAAATAACAGTATCGATATTTATGTGGTGGTCTGTGGTTCTGGGTTTGTCTAGATTCTGTAAAGATTGAAACTTTTTTTTTTATCGATGCATGTAAAGATTGAAACTTGCCCAGAAAACTGAATAGCGTGGTTCGTCTGTTCTTGAAACTAATAATCTCATATTTTATTAGCAGGGTGAATTTTTAATTTATAATCAGTGTCATGTAATTTGGCCTGGTCAATCTGTTTTCAATATATAGTTTTTTGTTTATTATAATGTATAGAATGTTTTTTGAGCCAACTGAAAAAGGAACTTTGATTCCTAAACTTTGTGCTATCTTTCTGGAAAGTAAAGACGGCATGATTGCTGATTAAAGTATTGTCGTTTATCAAAACTGGTGTGCCTGAGTTAAAGATGGCATGCTGCGGGTCAATTTTGCCAATGATTTTCGTGTTCGATTTTGAAATCACTACTGTCTTGGCCCGAATTGCAGCCTGTATTCTGTTGCAACCTGACCTGCAAGAAAGTCTTCTTGAAGTTCAACACCAAATTTTCTACGTTGTTCACTACAGATTTAAAACTCAAAACTGTGTGTTCAACTGTATAGAATGGCTGTGTTTGTCTTGCACACAACACCATTGTCAATTACCAAGTAATGTGACATCCTGTTTAGATTATTTGCATACATTATCGGTGTTTTACGTGACTGGCTTCTTAGGCTGCATGTTGATTGAGTACTGGGCCTCGACCACCTTGTCTGCAAAATGCCTACAACATTCTCTCAGAAACAGAACATTAGCTAGATTCTGATTTATCTTATGCCAATTTGACTTGAGAGCATAGGACAAAACCGTTGATTGATATTAAAATATTGTTTGTCACTTGGAGGTGTGAGAAAAGTCATAATACTGTGCTACTTATAAAGAGCATAGGTGCCACTTATAAAGAGATTCCACCATTCTAGTGGATGTGGAGTTGTGGACATTAAGGTCTCCATCATCAGAAGGGTGACAATCTGTATACCCGGGCCATTTCAAGAATATCAGTAGGCCTTAATCCATTTTGTACCACTTGCTTTTGCTCTGTCTTTCAATACATTATTTAATGGTTTATATATCAACTGACTAAAATTGGTTACTGCTACGCCTAGAGGATTCACTCTGCAGTATTCCACCTAGCTTGAGACAGTAATGAACCATTAAGCTGGACAATGTAATGAAGCTGTAATGGACTATGAAGTACAATACTCAATATTATTTGTCATCTGGTCTGGTAGAATTAATTAAGTGCCTTAAGATTATGACTGCTTTAAACTTTGGTGTACGTTTGATGGATGTGATAAGTCTGGTGTCTCTGCACTCGTAATCACCATGAGTGTATTGATGGTTCTCTTATTTCTAGTTCTCTTCATTTTCTTATATTCTTGTCGGACCTCCTGTTTCCTTCTTTGGAATTTAATGTTGGATTTTGTGTCTGTGTTGCAGTTATCACTGTCAGCAACTAACTTGATTGATCGGGACATTACATCAAAGGTATGTTTATATATCCATATCAATATAGCAGTAATTGATACAGCTAAAGCTTAATCAGCACTTTTCACTCCAAAATTTTCTTATATCTGTTTGTCATAGTTATTACAATACTGCAAACTGAAGAACGTAAAATGAGTACATGAGCATGACCTGTTTATCTTGCTTTATCATGTCAATAATTGTTATTTCTACAACACCCTTACACATCGAAGGCGTAGCATAGTCCTAATCAATCAAGAACAAATAAAATGAATATTTTCTCTTTGATACGGTTCTATGTTATGTATTACATCACATTTAACATGGGTACTCTGTCCTGGTGATGAATAGTTCTTTTAACATCTGTTATTTTGTTTCAGAGTGATCCCATGGTCGTGGTTTATGTGAAGAAAGGAGATGGTTTGCTAGGTAAGCTAGAGGAACTAGGGAGAACTGAAGTGATAATGAATAATTTGAGTCCGGCATGGATTGAGAAAATTACAGTTTCCTATCAGTTCGAGGTTGTGCAGCCATTGATGTAAGTCTCATATTTCTTTTCGTAGCTGCATATCAGTTGTGTTGGTTTGATTAGGCTGCTTCCCTGACCTTTTCTTTTTTCTTGTTTTGTGTTCAACCCAGATTCCAGGTCTATGATGTCGATACGAAATATCACAATGTAAATGTAAAGGTATTCCATTTCTTCTATCAAGGCTTCTATAAACACAATTCTGAATTGTTATAAACCATGCTATTTTTCGAACTCTACAGTTGTTCAGGTTTTGAACCAGTAAATTGCTTACATCTCAAATACATTGAATCGGCAAGAAATATATAGTAATTAAACAACCTGAAGAAGTGTACTAGTACATGTATGGTTGGGCATAGCCCTAGGATTGTGCACATTTTGCAAAATCTAGGAATAATATGGAACAAATTAGGACATCAGGCGAGATGGAAGCAACAGTAAAACAACCCCTTCAAAAGTTCTTTTGTCTTTTGCTGTTTATGACCTATAAATTTTGCATCACGGTGCGAATATAAACCATATGTGAACTCTAAATAAAGGCAAAGGTTACTTTCTTAATCATCTCATTGTGTTGCATTGCAGACACTGAAGTTGGAGGATCAGGAATTTCTTGGGGAAGGCAGTTGCAATCTTTCAGAGGTAAACTACCTTCAGATAAAGAGAGTTAATGAAAATAGGTCATTTCATTGGGGTGTTGCAGTATGTATGAAGATAGTGTAAAAATCATAATTGTTATTGCTATATCAGTTTGTATGTCTTGTATTACAAAAATGTTTTATCATTTGCTATATGGTAAGAGGTATTGTGTTTGTAAACATGTTCTTTTCTAATTGCAGATAGTGACAAAACAAAGTCGAAGTGTAACCTTGAAGCTGCATAACAGAAGCGGGCGTGGAGGTACGAGAAACTTAGGAACACTCACTGTCCATGCTGAAGAAACTATGGCTTCGAAGAGTGTTGTTGAGATAATGTTTCGTTGTTCCCAATTGGAAAACAAAGACCTCTTCTCTAAAAGTGTACGCCTTATGAAACCGATTTTTAAGATCTTTTTCATTTCATACATAGTATTAGTTTTTTTTTTTGGTTTGGTTTAGTGATTCTTATACATCTTTTTGACTTCTTTATTATAGGATCCTTTCTTAAGAGTATCAAGAATTGTTGAGAGTGGAAGTTCTGTCCCAATTTGCAAGACTGAAGTAGTGGATAACAATTTAAATCCAGTTTGGAAACCGCTGTCCCTGAGTATGCAGCAGTTTGGAAGCAAGGTAAGCTTGCCAATTCTGCTCACCTGTTAAATACGGTTAGTAGATTGGCAATTAAGGTAGAAAATTCATGCAACTTAAATTTGGTGCAGGATAATCCATTAATCATCGAGTGCTTTGATTTCAACAGTAATGGCAATCATGTTCTTATTGGGTAATTATTAAAACTATTGGTTCTTTTTTCACTTTTATCTCAACTTTGTATTTTTGCCTGTAAAAGGAAGACAACCAACCTTTTTCAATTTGCCTCTTTGTCTAATTTAGGAAACTTCAAAAATCTGTGGCAGACCTGGAGAGATTATTCAAAGAAAGAAGTGGGGTGAATTTTGTCATTCCATCTTCTCTTGGTCGTGAAAAGGTGTTTATTCAAGCTTGCATTCTAGTTCATATACTTGTATCATACATGTAAATGTACTCACTGTTTGTTAATAATATGATGTTGTAGTTGTCAAAGGGTCAGTTGTTTGTGGATCAATTTAATGAGAAGCACCAGTTCAGCTTTGTCGATTATATTTCCAGTGGGTTTGAGCTTAACTTCATGGTTGCTGTTGACTTTACTGGTAAGAATTGAGTGGGACTATTGAAATGTTTATCATTCCAATCTATTTGCATGCCTTGATACTGAATTTTGTCACAGCTTCAAATGGAGATCCTCGAAAACCTGATTCGTTGCACTACATTGATCCGTATGGCCGGTTGAATTCTTACCAGCAGGTTAGCAAATGTGGTGCTTTAATAACTAAGACTGATTATATTTTAGTAATTAAAAAATGTCTGATAACATGCAACACAATATGTGTTCTTTGAATTAAAGAAATAACCATAGAAGATATCTTCTGTGAGTAATAGTCAAGTGGTATCTGTAAATGTAATCAAGTTTATTTTTGCATTTTGCAGGCAATAACAGAAGTTGGGGAAGTTATTCAGTTTTATGATGCTGATAAACGTTTTCCTGCTTGGGGCTTTGGAGGAAGGACAGCTGGAGGGCCTGTGTCGCACTGTTTTAACTTGGATGGAACTGCAACTGGCTTTGAGGTAGATTAAGAGTCTGGTTCCTCACTTATGGCATTCTACTCTGGTTTGCAAACTTACATACCAACTCACTGACCAATGAATTTTTTTTTATGTTGGTGATTGTTTCATTTATTTAGGTTGAAGGAGTTGAAGGCATAATGACTGCTTATGCCAGCGCTCTACACAATGTTGCTCTATCAGGACCCACTGTCTTTGGCCCAGTGGTTAATAGGGCTGCAGAGATTGCTGGCAATTCTCTATTCCACAGCAACAATAAGTACTATGTGTTGCTGATTATAACGGTAAGAGAAGGATGAATTTTATTTGCAAGTGTTTGTTTTATGTGAGATCTCTTTTATTGAGGTAACATAAATGCCACCTTTTATAGGATGGGATCCTTACAGACCTCCAGGAAACAACAGATGCTTTGGTGAGGGCATCTGATCTTCCCCTCTCAATTCTAATAGTTGGAGTAGGAACAGCGGATTTTAAACAAATGGAGGTATACTTTTGTTTCTTTTTACGAGTCATCTCTTTCTCCTTATGCTACATATGGTGGAATTTCAACAACTAGAATTCTGAATGCCCATGTGAATATTGTATTTGGCAGATTCTTGATGCTGATAATGGACAGCGATTATCAAGTTCAACAGGTCGTGTGGCTACAAGAGACATCGTACAGTTTGTTCCTATGAGAGATGTGCATAGTTAGTCCCAAACATCTCTATTTTTCCTCTCCACAACATTAATCATGTTCATATGGATTGAAGCTATTTATTCTGAATTAAAACAAAAACTCATTGTGGTTTTAGCAGGCGGGCGAATTTCGGCTCTTCAATCTCTTCTCGAAGAGCTGCCTGGACAGTTCTTGAGCTACATGCGCGCCAGAGACATCAAGCCTCTCACTTTCAATGCAACCCAACCATCTGCTCCACAACTTTAGAACAGCTTCTAGTACCAGCACCCCTAAAGTTCGTCTAGATATGTAGATGAAATTTACCGGTGATTAGTTAGCACTTATGTGTTCCTCTTACAAAGGGCAGAAATTTAGCAACTTAAATCTCTAGAATCTAGAATCTAGAATCTCCCAAATTTTAAAAGGATTCATCTTTGTAGTTCTTTGTTGATATTATTATCAAGACTTTACAGGAAGTAGTTCATATGCATTGCATTACAAAGCTCCCAAATCCATTTTTATTTTCTTTCCGATCATTTCATTGAGCAAGGGGAGTTCTACAGTCAGTACAGTGCAAGCAGGAAACCCATTTTGTATTTTGGGTTTTTTACAGTGTCCAGATAAATTTAAAGATTTTTAAAGTTATTATTATTCTAGAGAGAAATTCATCTAGATGGTGTTTCAATTTTCGGTCTTTATAGAATTTGGCATCTTAAGTTTTGAAAACATCAATACGGTATCTCAAGTTACCGAATTTGGGTATATAGTCATTTATTCTCAATTCTCGCTCAAGTCTCAGTCTCCTTCAATTATATTAGGTGATATGCAGCGGTTATGCATTCGTCAAAGCAGAAAAGAAAAGGTAAAGAAGGCACAGAGTTCAACCATTTCGTTGTTATTTTGTTTTGTAACTCCATATACATATTTACAATTTTACACCCGTCCATGCGAAACCGATCGGGTTGGGATCGAAGGAGTCAAAGATAGAGGGAAGAGGGATTTGAAGCCCATAGTAGTTGGATTGGTGAAAGGTGATTGTGGTGTGTGTGTGTGTGTGTGTGTGTGTTAGGGGGGGGGGGGGGGGGGGGGTTATCAAAATGAGAGTTTCATGAGGGAAAAAGAACATGAGAGTTTCATGAGGGAAAAATATTACATAAAGTACGAAAGGGTAAAAAATACCTTTTAAATTTTGTCAACTAAAATCAACTTAAATTCGGTCAAATAAAAACTTGAGAAAGTACGAAAGGGTAAAAGTACCTTTCAAATTTTGTCAACTAAAATCAACTTAAATTCGGTCAAATAAAAACTTGAGATACCATTTGTGATGTTTTCAAAACCTGAGATACCAAAAAACCAAAAGTTAAAACACTAATCGGACGAATTTCCATGTTCTAGAATGAACAATGAAATTGGACACAAACTGACAAACACACTCATTTTCGAGTATTAATTCTTAATATCTGGTTTGGTTTGGATACCAAATTTCATTACTCTAGTTGTTAGAGAGAAAGGTCATATGCAACCAGTCTCTCAATAAAAGCCTATCAATTGATTCAATTCCCTGCGGTCGTGCTGGTCATCCAGGATTACAGTATTCCAATAACCTGCCAAGCTTTTCTCATTTCTGGCAACGAGAATAAGCATATAATAAACGTCAGACGCAGGCCAACCACTGCTGGGTCGGTGGTGCTTGGTATAGGCTTCCACACAGCATTGATGCCGCCGGCAACAACAGCGATGAGAGGGAGGAGAAGAGCAAGAACTGCAACGAGGATCTACGGAGCATCACCATCAGTGACTGTTGATTTCTATGCCAATGTTGTGGTTTGAGTCTTAAAACCTTGAATGATGAGACTGCATGAACGGTGTGTATATAGTAGATTGTATTTGATACTGATTTAGCAAAGAAATTAAATCTTCGACTAAAGATGGAGGTGATAGATTTGCTATATAAATTTTGGGTCCTTTTCAAGTTAAGACGGAGATTATGAAATCACAAACATCTCTACTTTTCCACTCCACAACATCCATCATGTTCATAGGGATTGAACCTATTTCTCGAAGAGCTGCCGAGGTATTTAAAGATTACTCAGACAAACCCTTTTTTTTTCATCGTCAAAACATCTGCCTTTCCCTGGCCCTTCAACAGGAAATCACTTTCTTTCCTGCAAACTGTGTCAACATACAATCAAGTATTTGAATTCTACAAGTTTAATCAAGAGAAACCGTGATGAATACATTCACCATTCAGGCATAGGGGTGATGTCTATAGCGATTCTTCTCCCTTGAAGAATACGAGGTACTGTGGTAGTCACGGTCTGCAAAATAACGATGCATGTCAGATTATTAGGCTCAACCACATTTTATTTTGGGGAAAAAACAGCCTTCATATTTTCTAATCTAATTACCTCTTGATGAGTAATGTCTTGATTTCTCTAAATGCCCCCCTGCAACCACAAAAGTTAAAGACAAAAATGTTTAGAATAGACAAAGTCATGAGCGAAAGGCAGGAAGATGAATATATTGTATGAAAGTGGTGGATGAAATATATAAAAGTGACCAACCTGCATCTTTGGCTCTGTCCTTAGAACGAAGACCTCGGTCCTTGGTTCTATCCCTCTCAGCTTCCTCTCTATCTCCCCGATCACGATCTCGAACCTTTATTCTATCCTTGTCCCTCTCTCTTTCCCTATCCCTGTCCCTGCTTTTGCTTCGTTTAGTCTTGGATTTCATGTTCAGATCTTCTCTTACCTCTAAATCAACAGGCAAGCTCTTAGATTCATCATCACTTTCTTTAGAATCCTTTACCTTATCGGAGGCTGTTATGCTTACACCCTTTGATCCAGAGGATTCAGGATTGGCTACAGCTGTCGGCGCCTTTGAATTAGATGTTTCGGCAATAGTTGATGGGCTACTCTTAGGAACTTCCTATGGACCAACAATGAAAATAGACTGTGTTAGCAATAGAATATCTAAATAGTATATAGCAGGTTTTATTTTATCCTACAGTTCATAGGGGCAAAGCCAAAGATCATACCTTTGAAGCTCGCTGGGACTGTGAATTCCATTTGTTGCTAGAAAATGTAAATGAATCTCCATCATTACAGACCGGAATATACTGAGCTTTAGGAAGACTATACAGATGAGCAAGAACCCTACAAACTTCATCAATCCCTGATTTGTCAGCATCAAATACCTTCCACCAAGGGGGATTCTCAGGAAGGGGGACATGAAACCTCCGAGCAGCAGCATACACAACACCACAAGCAACAACCTCACTCTTGAATCGAACACACAAAGTTGTACGCAAGCTGCTCCAAATAAAAGTTGAGAAACAATAAGAATTAAACCAATAGCATAAAGTTCATGTGATCATTCTAGTGAAAAGCAAAATCAAATGCCATTTAAAAACCATAAACCTTTGAAAGCTTTGAGTCAAATCCATTACTAGTTGCAGACGAGTTCTTAAGTCCTTTACTTTTCTAAATTAGCTTTATTGATCTATCCCCCTATTAGAGACCCAACTTTTGATTTTGACATGCTACACCATTCCGGTTTTCTGGATAGACATGCAACCCATATAAATACGGCATGAAATCTAATCTACACAACAGAGTTCAAACTCTAATGGTTCTAAAACTGTTTTTAATATAGCTATTTCCATCTATTTAAAGTACACTGCTGTATCAATAAGCATCACATTATGAACCTTCTTGTCTACACCCAGATATCCCCAAAACCCGCTTGACAGGTCCTGACTAATAACTGGGGCCTCCTAACCCTACGATCTTTATGAGGCAGGAATCTCTAGCAAATGAGGGATTTCCGACCCCATACCAGGTAGGAGCAAACATGGTCGGCTGCACTAACACTAACCCTCATTGGTATGATAAAAGAGTAATAGACAAACATCTCCAGGTAAAACAGATAATTGTAAATAAACAAACACGCCTACTTCAAATTCAAAAGTTAGAAGTTAAATATCAAGACCAACAAAACGAAAAAGAAATTGGTTTCTGATGAAAAAGCACCTGTCATTTGCTAAATTCCAGGCTTCTTGCGTTAGCTCTGGAGGTGATTCAAGAGTGGCAAGGTAATTTGAAATGAACTTGTGGGGATGCTCAACATGGCAAATGAAACCCATCTCTTTCAAAATATGTCTCTCTGTTCTACTCAACTCCACCTTCAAGTCTGAATACTCCTGCCAAAAACGAAACGAAAACCATGAGTTCTATAAGAGCAACGTAAATATGCTGCTTCGCAATAAATCTGATGCTTTTGGCTCAAAAGGAGGATAATCGGAAACATTGTTGAAACGTGATACGCATAACAAACACGAGCTACTGACCTTTGATTGTGGATCCAAATGCTCAATGGGTAAGTTCTCCCTCCTGCATTCCACTCTGTGGAAAACAATAATCACCTGTCTAGCTTTCTTAGGACATTCCTCCAGCTTTGATGCAAGCCAAAGACAACTAGCAGCAACTTTCTACAAAAGAACATCAAATCCGGAAAAATCATTACTAACACATAACGTCTGATATTCCGCTTCTTACAATCACCCTAAAACAAGTATCTTTCTTTTGAAAAATCAAGAAACTACAAAAGCAGCCTACTCATTGTACAGCACTATTTCATCTTCACTAACCAAAACAAAAACACTACAACATGGAGACCTATATGGACCTACTAAAGGTACAAAAACACAACTTTCAAAATCAAAACAGAATCACCTTAGTTCTCAAAATCAGAAAAAACTCCTAATCTTCTTAACTTCTCACAATCTCTGAGAATCCAAACAAATGGCCAATCGAGCAACTCTATAAACACCAAAGTAAAATGTACCTTGACATGGAAGCGTGCAAACGACTTCTTGCAATAGAAACGATGAAACAAAACCTGACCAGTGGCCATAACAGCCTGAGGCCTGCAATTCATCAAATTTTAACAAACAAGTTTTACCTTTTCCGGCCCAAAAATTCGAAACAAACATCACTCTTGTAAATTATGAACATTAACTTTAGAAATTAAAGTGAAAATTGAAACTTTGGAGATAGAACACGTACATTCTGAGCAAAATGCCGCTCTCCTGGATCAAATCACAGCCGTAGATTCTGAGCGTGGTCTCGGTAGCTGCATCTATGCCGTCCCTTCTCGACGGCGAGTTCTCCAGCTCCTCGCCGCTCAGATAGAACGTGTCTATCGCCGTGTAAATCATCGCTGAAACCCTAACAATCATCACCGCACAGAACGAAAAGAAAATCAACGAAAATTGAATACGGAACAGAATCCGAAATCGAATTGAGCTGAGTTTCAAATAGTTGAAATCGAAATTAAGGAGATTAATGAAGCTGAGCCATACCTCTTCTTCTTCTTCGAATCCAGAGAGAGAACCAGTGCTGCGGTTTGGGGTTTTGAACTTTGAAGCGGAGCTTCTTTTATTTTTTATTTTCTTTCGGGTCGGATCTGCTAGCCGGCCTATTTGATTTGGAGTTTTGGACCCAATTAAAAGCCCAAAGTGTTTTTATTTTGGAAAGCCCAGTGTTTAGTGTTGTAAAATTAGTCTGGAACTAGTTTCCTTTTTTTTTTTTTCCTTTTTTTTTTTTTTTCTGAAAATCTGTCAACTGGTACTACATGTTGCTGTTCTTTACATGAAATTTTGTTCCTAATTGCACCCTGTAGCAAGAAAATGTGGTCAAACATGAAGATTAATCACATTAAATGGCAGAGCAAGACAAATTTAGCATATATTTTTTTCTACGGTTTTAAGTACGTACTACATTCAACATGCACATATAAGATCGAATACCAGACCATACAGTTGTTGAGAACAGAGCTGGCGCGGCGATTAATCTCTTGGTGCATATTTCAGAAAGTGGAGAATCGATCGAAGACATTGGTTTATATTCCAAATTGGTTGTGTTGTATAAATTGACAGAAGAAGGCAACATGCTCTTGAGAATCTCATTATCACAAAGTAGAAAGATAGAGTTCTGTGGCGAACCTTTGTGCATGATATGACTCTTGAAGAACCTGTTAAGTTTGTGGTTGAACAATGACTTGGATTCCAATTATCTGCTAATATTATGATTTAGATTTATTTGTTGAATTGATCCCTACGTACGTAATACACACTTTAGACCAAGCTTAAAGTTCATCATCTTCTGCTTCAAATTAGCAATTTGAGTGTTCACCTATCACTGCAAAGAAGTACCTCGAAGCACTCCTCCCAGTCCCAGTCCCACCCACGCCGATCGAGCATCATTTTTTCAGGGAATGGTCATGTCCACCACCGGGCTACTGCAAATTAAAGGGTGACTAGCTGCTAGCTAGGACTTCTTTCCACCTCCGAGCGATGGGACAATCCGACAATCCAAGCTTGAATTTCCAAGGATAATACTATACAGATCTGCGGAGTACTACTGAATAGCGCTATTGGTTTTTAAAATTGTTGGAGGGAGAATAGGCAAATTAATTAAAATAGTTCCTTCTAGTTCTAGGGTTGTGATATATCATGGATAGCAGTGCAGTATGAAGCACAAATGAAAGGGCACGTCCCTTAATATCATGAAAAATACAAAGTTAAAGAAAATTCTAATAATATGAGAGACAAACCTTAAAGTTAAAGAACGACACGTCAACATACAATGGTATATATTGATTATTGAAGGTACAATGACTTCAAAAATTATTTTCTACTAAATAATAGTTAATCAGGGCAGCGGCTATTTAAACCCTAAACTCCTCATCCAAAAAAAACCAACCAAGTTACAAAGCTTGAAGCTTCTTGCTTTAGAGAGAAAGATCTTATAGTAGCTTCTTGCTTGAGAGAGAGAGAGAGAAGGGAGAGATCTTGTAGCAGTAGCTTCTTGCTTTAGAGAGAGAGAGCCGGAAAAATTTAACCGCAAAAGTGCAAAACCCAAAACTTTGTTTTCCGGCCAAGATGATAGCTCACTTGGAGTACTGTTTGCTCCAAGAAAACGAAAACGACACCGAATCCCGGCCTTACGACGTCGTCTCCGACCTCCAAGCCGCCAAAGATTTCGGCACTTTATCCAACGCTGGTGTCACCGGCCAGGCTTCCAACTCGGAGCTCTTGTTTTCCGTTCTTGTCGGACTGGGCACCAGAGCTAGAGTCATGCTCCGGCAAGCCCCGGACATGGTTGGTATTACGTACTATTTCATGATGAAGCTGGCTGTTTAAGCATGAGGTAATTGCAAGAAACTGAAGAAAGTGTATGAAGCCATTCTCCATTGCTCAAAGAAACATGAAGGAGCAATGCATACAACATTGACAGGATAGCAGTCTACTTCAGCCAGACTTTGATTTGGTGTTGGCATACACCCTTCTTCTCGATAGGGGCCATATACAGCATTCTCCCTCAAATAAGTACCTAAAAGCTAGCACTCCTCCTCCCAGTCACACACTCCCACGCCATAATTAATCAGGGCAGCAGTTGCCTATTTAAACCCTAAACTTCTCATCCTAAAAAACCAATGACCAAGTTACAAACCTTCTCGCTTTAGAGAGAGATATCTTCGAGTAGTAGCTTCTTGTTTTAGAGAGAGAGAGAGAGGGAGAGAGAGAGAGAGAGAGAGAGAATGTAATCTCTACCGGAGAAATTTAAATAGAGTAAATGCTTGTGACACCTTGTAGTTTACACCTAAAATCAGTTTTGTCCCTCACTTTTTTTTTAAACTGGTATACCCTTATACTTTGAATTCCCGACTGATTTACCCTTTTTTTAAACTGGTATACCCCTATTCACAGTCATAATCAGCTGGAAAAAGGGCAAATCAGTCGAGAATTCAAAGTATAGGGGTATACCAGTTTTAAAAAAAAAGTGAGGGACAAAACTGATTTTAGGTGTAAACTACAGGGTGTCACAAGTATTTACTCCAATTTAAATCTTTCTTCTCCGGCCAAGAAAATGGCTCACTTGGAGTGTTTGGTCCAAGAAAACGAAGACGACACCGAATCCTGGCCCTACGACGTCGTCTCAGGCCAGGCTTCCAACTCGGAGCTCTTCTTTTCCGTTCTTGGCGGGCACGGCCAGTTCTTGGCGAACTTGGTCAGTTCGGTATTATCACCAGCAAGCCCGGACATGGTTCGGATTACTATTTCACTGCTACTCTCTTTGCTTACCTTCATCCCCCAACATATGTCTTTGATCCCATTAATTAGAGTTGCATGAGCTGATCGGATTTTGTTTTTATTAATGTTGATTAGGTGAGGTGTATAAGGCTGGTGTATAAGGTTGATTATGTCCACACGTCCTTGAGGAAGAGAAGCACGCCGAGACAAGAAAAATTTAAGACTCTCCACACCCTTGGTTATGACTGAACCTGATTGTGTCGAGATTCGACACAAAGAACCTCAAGGATGGCATTGGTGGCCCCATGCACATCTTCCCTCCTGTGTGTAACAAGTAAGTCCTACATATATAGTGGTGTTATAAAATTTTATGTAAGTATGAATATACCCTTCTGTAGTAGCTTACCAACAGTTACTGCTTACGTTATTAGGTGGGATGCTCGCACGCATGGTTTTACCCACAAATGAGATCTTGTGCTGGCTTTCTTGCGGTTCACTCTGGCATAGCTGAAAGGCCCATCTTGTGAAAGCTTGGATCAAGGTTTCGACTTCAAGTTGTATCTGTCACACCACCAAAGTATCAATATACCGCATGAATAATGAAAAGGGCATTTCATGAATCAGTAGAGTTGATTCGTTGAGCACAGGACTCGTTTTGATCCAATGGCAGTCCGCTCTCGGACAAAAAAGTTTCCCAAAGCATTATTCCCAAAACCATAGCTCATTTCAGGTTTCTTCAATGTAATGTTTTCTCTTGTGTTTGTCTGCTGGGCCAACGGCATTGTTGTTATCAATCGAAACATTTCAGCAAAGAGCTAGCTGTTGGCAGCAAATTAATGTAAAGTAATTACTTTGAGCAAAAAGATGAGAAATTTTTCAGCGTTACGGTAGGACTACGTGACATTATGACGTAGTCCTACATTATAATCAAATATTGACACTTAGATTTTACTAAAGAAAAATTACATTAGCTATTTTGTCAAAGACAATTTTGGGTTTGTTGTTGCTTTTTAAACCCTAAACTATAAACTTTAAACCCTAGACCCTAACCCCTAAACCCTAACCCCAAACCCTTAACCCTAATTCAAACTCAACAAAGATCCATTAAAGTCTTTTCACAAAAAATAAAAAACCTTAGTTTATATTTTAGTAGTAATAAATCCACATGTCAATATTTGATTAGAATGTAGAACCACGTTATACTGCCACGCGGTCCTCATGTAGCGTCTAAAAATTGATATGGATCCTTCCCTTTCTTTCAGTTCCTTTCGTATATTTTCTGCTAAATCCAAAGAAGAAAATTCGACATAAAAATGATCGCATGAGTTCATTAATCAGTGTTATGACTATGTTCTGGATTGAATTGTGGCCAATATCATCACTGTTCTGATTCAATTATGCATGACATTGATGTTGTGCATGTCAATCACTTTTACCAACACAACCTACCCATTTTGTTATGCGCGTTAGTAACACAAACATCATATTTCTTTAGTTGAAACGTAAGGATCAATTAGATCATTGTCCACTAAAACTATCATATTACAACAAATGAAAAACAAGGCCAGCTTTACAATGAAATTCTGCTAAGCCAATTGCTAAGATAACAAAAATGTATGACTATTCTACCTGTGCTTCATCTATCCTTGAGAATTGCCAATGACAAGCAGTCCGCCGCAGCCAATAGGCACATTGGAGTGTTGTTACAAAACGCCAAAGCAGAATCTCATCTTGCCGAATCAGACACCGTTCTCATGATGAAGCTGGCTGTTTAAGCGTGAGGTAATTGCAAGAAAGGGTATGAAGCCATTCTCCATTGCTCAAAGAAACATGAAGGAGCAATGCATTCAACATCGAAAGGACAGCAGTCTACTTTAGCCAGACTTTAATTTGGTGTTGGCATACACCCTTCTTCTTGATAGGGGGAAGATGATCTCAAGAACATTCTGAAAGAACCCTTGATCATAAATGTTATTCTTAACCACAACCTCGACATCTTCGAGTGGAGATCTTCGGAATAGGGTTCTCCATTTGCTCTCTGGAGGTTTTCTTTCACTAGTTATCCCATTAATACTTGCTTTGAGTGCTGCAGAACTCGCCTTTGCTTCACTCAGCTTCCGCTGCCAGTTTATATAGTCTTGCCACTTGAAAGTCTGTTTCAAAACAGCACGTAGTTAGTTCTCATGTTTCAGCTATGATACATGCAGTTCTATCCAGATAATGTTTCTTTTATATATTAGCAGTCCTAGACAACCTAATCATAATGTGAATTGAAGTGACTACTTGATTGCCAGTCTGAAGTCTCACTATAAACTAATGTATAACTTCATGATATACCCACATTATAGGAGAATTCTCAGCAGGCAAGCTCTATAATTTCATCAGAATAGAAAGAGCATATTACAGTAGTTGCAACCACATTTATTTCATGCTTCTTTTACTAAGTGAGTGATTCTGTCTGAGAAATGTGACCTAATAAACTATCCCCACATCCTTACTGACTACCTCTAAACTCCCATTTGAAAGTAAGAGGAATGACAAACTAAGTTATTACACAAAGTTGGACAGAGAACCAAACCTCGTTAGTGGTAGTATTTGTGAGACAGAGTTTTGCATGGTAACCAAAGAAACCCGCGATTAACAATGCCACTATTGCAAGAAACATCATCAGTAGTATTTGAGTATTGTATGCCCCCACCAACCACTGTCAAACATCACAAAAGAATTAAACGAATTATGTGAGAAGGAAAAATGCACAATAAAATGATATCATAACTAAATATGCAAAAAGTAGCCACTCTGTACAATTGAAAGGCTCAACTATAGAACGCTTTACGTTTTGCAGATCACGGATGTAAGCGAACTTTTTTACTATCAAGTTCAGACGCCACCTATTTAATAAAAGGTACATTCAAAAATTGATCATGTACCCCCAGGCTCTTTCTAGTTCATTGACATATAACAGTTCAGATGCATTGCATCTATCATATATTGAGCTTTACGGTTGAGAAAAGGAAAAGATGCACATAGTCAAGCAGTCTCATATTCATGTAAAGATGATTTCTTTCACTATGTTGCACCCAGAACACAAGTGGGATACCGAGAAGTTCAGGATGTCAGCTTGACATTGAACAGAAGGACAAAATATTTCTTTACGAACTTTTCACTTGCTGTATTCATTTACAATAACATATTTGAACAAGTGTAACACAGGCCAGCAGGACAACAGTAAGGTTCCTAGTATTGATATTCAAAACTGATATACATTGATTTCTATAAATATGAAATAAGAATGTTTTCTGAATAACAAAAATGAAAATTCTTACTTGCCTGAATTGCCAAAATGATATAATTAGCTCACCTGTATTACATGTGGTGATAAACTAATAAAAGAATTCTCTACACGATAATAAACTGCAAAAAAGAAATTGGTGAAAAGAATGTCACTTAGGTACACAAGAAACACAAGCATCAACTGTTTTCGTGACATGAAATGCAACTTAGCTTACCAATTAGAATATCAATAACTCTAAATTCTCTAACTTGACCAGCTAGAATTAACCCAACGGCAACTGTTCCATATATGCAGAGTAAAGTGTGCCTGAGAAAAAAGAAATGCATAACTTCAAACAAAAAGAGCGTAGTACAGTTATCCAATTTAAAATAAAGTTGAACGGGTAACTAAGTAAGACACAAAAGATAAACATCTCAAATTCACCGTTTAGCTGGCAAATTTATGCAATTTGTAAGGAAATATGGAGAAGTTTATAGTGAGTTTCGCGAAGGTAAATCAAACCACAAATTTCAACCTCATAGAAAACATGTAAAACTATTCCAACTGTTATTCGTGCTAACACTGTAATGAAGATTCTAAATTATCAACCGCAAGAAACTGATTTGGTGCCCATTGTAACCCAGTGTTGACCTCTCAATTGGGTTTTGGGTAGGATAGGCAATGTAAACAACAAAAGGCCACATGCAATCACACAGTATTGCTGCAGGAGATAGCACTTACCACAAAAGAAAAGCCATGAAGTAATGGATGTTTCTCTCACCTATACAATTATTCTGCAATCAAACCCGATAATAAATTACAATAAGCACCATACAGAATGCAGAATTTATAGGGAGGAAGACCAAAGGAGGAAGAGTGGAGAATTTCAAACCATCCATCCACAATGATGGTCAAAGCGAGCAACACAGCGATCACATATGCTGCAATGCTTAGACCTCGCAGGTCTGAACCACAGAGAAAGAAGAAATTTAGTACAGAGAAAGAAAACCTTAGAGAAACGGCTAAAACAACTGAGGGAGAAAGGTGGAGGTAGGACTCACTTTGGAATTTTGCAAGTTGAACATTCTTTCTCAGTATATATCACATTGTCATACGGGTAAGCAGAGAGATAAACTGAAACATTATCAGAATTCACTGTTCCCGGATCGGAAAGGCTAGTTAATAGAAACAGCAGAACACCGACACCGACAGCCAAGAAGCTTATGTACCTGTAAGAACACCAATTTGTCTATGGAGTTATGTACTAAAAGTGGCAGCAAGAGTGAGAGAGAGAGAGAGATTAGAGTGAGGGAGTAGTCTACAACTTGACATACCTATGAACTTCACCTATATAATAGCCAGGAATATAATGAAACAAAGAAGTTGCAACTAAGTAATAGGTTCCTCCAATAATAGCAAGATATATAACCTGCATCAAAACAAAAAAAATCCTAATGATTAGTCCCGAATCAGAGAGAAAGACAAATCTTTCCTATACAAATTTTACTATTCCACTATGAATTTCTCTAATTAGCTAGACTAAATTTCAAAAACGAGATATCTTATGCATTTCACTCATCCCAGGCTCGCAAAGCAAAATGATTTGACACCAACACTGAAAACTCAAACTTCCTTTCCTCCAGCTTCTTCTTAATACCCTACCAAACCACACCGCATACTCCCATTCTCGCACGCTTACCAACTATCGATCACTTCTCAATGCATGACTAGTGATCGCTATCATACCCTCAGAATAATTCTTAAAAGACCAACACGCTATTGACAAAAAAATGTACACCAAGTCACTAACCCGAACCACAGATTCCAAAAAAGACACAGAATTCACAACCAATAAACCCAATTCGATACCTGCAAAGTTGGATTGGGTCGATCACAGCAGAAATACTCGACAGTCTGAATCGCATTGGTCCCCCTTGCCCCAAACACAAACCCAACAAACCGCCTGGAAATCAAGAACCAAATTAAAACCTGATCGACCAAAACAGAACAAAACAGAATGAGAGATTGAAAGAGATTAACTGGAAGTAATCGCAGATGCCGAAGGTGAGGAAGTGATTGATGCGTTGGATTGGAGTGCCGTCGAAGATGGGCCAATTGCCGCAGAGGAAAGAGACCAAGACAAGTAGAGTAAGTAAACCATGACACACCAGAAGCCACTGTACGCCCATCTCAAACTCTCTCTGACTTCTATTCTATTCTATGATGTTGTTTTGTTGCAGAGATGAAAGAATCGCGAGTTTGGAATCTTCTGCCCGCCCAACCATGAATTTTCTACTCTTACCATTTGGATGACAAAAGTCAGTATTGCCCCCATGATTCAATTTATTTTCAGATACATATCCCCGCGTATCGTGCCGTTTCCTGCCGTACTCTTTCGTATCCGATAACATATTCTTAGCCTACAGGTCACTGGTATTGTTGGAACCGGCGGAAACGGTCAGTATACGCTCCGATACGCGTTACGCGTTCGATACGTACGGATATGTATCCGTAAATAATTTGGATACAAGGGATACCAATCTCTGTTGGATTCTTTTTTTTGGAGAGAAATGAATTAATTCATTAATTAAGGGACATGGCTAATTACAAAAACTCACTATGTGTCTTTCTCGATCTGCAAACTTGGTTGTTCCTTTTGGATTTTCCCCCAAATCATCCTCTGCCACTCCAACCACTGCCAAAAGATCTCTAGATTTCATGCAGGAGTTTGATGATGCTGAGCCTTGTCCAAGGAAATCTTTTAATCCCTGGGAGCCAGAGGAGAAGAAAGATCCTGATCAAAACAAGAACAAATGGGGCACATGGCCATAGCACCATTGGCATGCTATTCAAGGGGAGTAAAGATCAAGTCTTTATTTTTCTTTATCTTTGAACAATATTTCTCTTGGTTTGAACAAATTATTTGTTGTTGGTTTGTAAGTGTATAAGCACTATACAAGTTTGTTTGATTGTTGGATTATTTGTGAGTTTTCTAATAAGCTTAAAAACTGATGATGTTTTTTTAATAGTTGATATTGTGGAAAGGATTTTTTTTTTTCAGAAATTGGAAAGGATGGAAACTGATTCTTAATATCTCAAAAATCTTGGTTTTTGTTAGATCTGGTTTGACATTCTTGCAGGTCTTGATCTTGTGTTTGAACAGCAATGCCAAAGAGGGAGAATATTGATATATTGGTCAATCCTATTCAAACACAAAAAATCCTTGTGGAACTAGGAAAGACAAGAAGAAGGAGATCATAGCAAAAGAGCTTGAAGTCATGCATGTTCAGCGGCTGCAATGAGGTAACACAAAATCAAATGTTTGATTCTATACAAAGGTAACTGTTCTTTACCTCAATTTGGAAAGTTGACAATTGAATGAGGAATTTTACATTCAAGGTTATTATCTCCATGATAATTGGCATTCATTTCATGATTTCCTAAAAAGTCGATATCTGCTCTTTTATGAGAAAAATGGTTTTAGGAATATGGTTTTACTGATATGCTAAGTGCTTAATCAAAGTGAAAGATATGATTGAGGAATATGATTGATGAGTGCAGGTGTTATGGAAAAATACAAAGTTGTTAGGACTCACCCCGAATTTCATCCTGAAATCCGAAATAAACCATGCGGAGACCACTCCAAAGGAGATGCTACCAGAAATTTGGTATAACCTCCCTTGAAAATAGACAACCCTTCCTAAAATACATGCAAACACACTTCTAAGATCATACTCTAACCTTGTACTCTTGGAGTCTTCCTGCTCCCCAAGTTCATCACATCTCCCACAAGAATCAAATACTAATCTAAAAGAATCTCACATCCAACAACAAAGACATTCAATAAATTTACTAACTGGATTATAAGGTTATGCGCCGGGAGCAGCCTCTAACTATTTGACTATGCCACGACTCCATATACGCTCGACTTCAAATAAACTTAGCATGTAAACTGGGCATTTGAAACCGAATGGCCTAAAGGAATGTAATTTGAAATGTTAGAGTGAGTGGACAAAAATAAATTAGATAATTTAACAAAACGTAATTTAAATATTTTCTCACTTTTAAATTTTAAAAACTTAGCTGCACACAACTTTGATCGTCCATAAAACTTTAAATTCAAAACCACATAAGAATAGACAAACCAACCCTGCATACTGAAATCTTGTAAGAAGAGACAAACCAGCCCCGCTGGTTAATCAAATACAAACCTGAGAAAATAAAACAAGGGGAAGAGATATCACCATGTAAGAGGAGTCTCTCACACTCGGGTCGGAGCCTCCCAGGCTCTAGTAGTATCCCACGATAAACGATCGACTCACCTATGATGAGGACCGCTAATAAAGGCTAGCTAGCAAAGAATAATAATCGATCAGTGCCTCTCAGGCTATAGTAGCGTCCTATGCTAAGCGCTCAACTCACCTATAGTGAAGACCACTAATAAAGGCTAGCTAGTAATGAATAAAGGCGACCCTAATATGGTGATTAAAATCATACGAAAACACTTAAATCCATAAAGCTTCCCCAAGATCAAGCGAATGGTACGGTTCCCAACTGTACTTGAAAATTATCATAAGAAATTAAAATAAAACTCAATGACGTGTCTCACACGTCAAAATATTCTCAAATTTTTATAATTATAAGCGAGATTTTGTTATCAAGTATAAATCGTAAATAATATCTCCATTCGAAATACTCGCTAAAATATTCTCAATGTCAAAATCATTATACCACAAATAAACGAGCAGGAAGTTATGATGGAGAACTACCGAAAATCTCATTTTCGGTAATCTTTTATAAATCTCAAAGTCAACAAATAAAACAATAATAATTAAATCCGAAAATCATAAGGAATATCAAAACTCAAATACCAAATTAATAACCTAGGCTCATATCCATAAATCATGACCATTACTTAAGCAATGCAGCAAACTCAAATAAATTCCAATATCATTTCATAAGCCAAAATTATAATGCAAGCTCAGAAAATAAATTGATAACTTATAAAATCTTGCATGCATATTTATTAAAACCAAAGTGTCCACTCACAAGTTAAGCCTAAGTTTTCCATTGCTCGGAACACTCCTCGAGCACAGCCTCCAAATATCCAAGTCCTTGAGTCAATCTCACGCTTGACCATAAGCTGTAGGACAAATCGGTCAGAACTTCGAAATAACCATTGCCTTTTCTTCTTTCCTAGTTTGACTAGGGTTTCCTAAGTTGACCAGGATTGACCTCAACGTTTTCCAATCCAACCTTTGACTTAACGATTCGAGACATTTACCACTACACGTCTTATTAACTGGTAGACACTTAAGCCTAGCTTAATAATTCGTTTTGGTAAACTTCGATTTTGATTAAATAACTAATGTAATTCGTTAACTCAAAAACATACGAACCACCTTAAACTGGAAAACTACCAAATTACTAAGGGCACCCAAAAGGTTTTCATAAATGGAAAGTTTCCAAAAAGGGAAAAGTTTCCTAAAATAGAAATTTTCCTAACTTTGTAAGTTTTCCAATTATAATCTGAACTTCCCCTTTTCGAAACTACAAATTTGAATTTCAGAAAGTCCTCGAAAACTACCTCATCGGCTACTGCCGAAAAAACTGCTCCTTCGCCAGAATCGATCGCTGGATTCTGGCGACTCACCAGAAAATGGTCATAACCTTCCCCAAAACTCCAAGTTCTCGACATACTTGCAACAAAAGAGCCCAGATTAACCACCAATCCAACAAAATACAAAAATAGTGGCATCTCAATGCCAAGAGAAGCATAAATAGAGGGATCCATCACCTTGCCATAAACCCTCACCGAAATTGTGTTCACTGTCAGCCCATACCACAGCTGCAACACAAACACGCCATCAATACAACAGCAACAACACCCTAAGCTTCTACCTCAATCACAAATCAACGTAGCTATTCCAACAACTCATCCAAATGGCGTCTAAGCCTCATACGAAGACTGTAGGACTCGGTGGAGCTCCCAGAACACATCACTGGAAAACCCAGAAAAGATCGAATTTAGAAACTTCCGATTAAAGGCTCGAATCAAAGTATTAAAGTCATAGGAAGGGAGAAGAACCCTACCCCTCGCTATTTTCGTCGCCGCCGGAGCTTGTCGGAAAAAGATGAACACAGCCGTGCTTTAGCTGGTTCGATCTCCCTCTAATCTGGTTGCTTAAGTGATTTACTTTGGGGGTTTGATAGAGAAAGAGAAAAGAAAGAAATTGGTGGTGGTCTCACTAGCTGGGGTGGCCGGAGACGGCGGCGTCGTGCGGAGGACGCCAGAGGTAGGTGAAGAGGGTGAGAGAGAGAGAGAGAGAGAGAGAGAAAGAGCTTGGCTTCGGTCAACGCCCGAGTGTGGGTTTGACATAGTCAACCCAACTCTTTTCTTTTTATGTTTAATTCAACGGCCAAGATCAAAACTCTAATTGATCCGACAGTCCAGATAAATTCATAATTTTCTAATTTTAGAAAATTAATTTCTTTTTGCCAACCTTCGATAAATTGTAGAAAATACTTCAAAGCTCCAAAAATAATCCAAAAAAACACCGGTGAACTCGTGTCAACACGAACTACAACTTCGAGACCTTAATAGAAGAATTTGACAATTTGAGAAAAATTCGAAAATAAACTTGAATGTTACCTTACTAGGTTACCGAACACGGTTAAATTCCTCAGTAACTCGTAGAATACCCAGTAAAAAGGTAAAATTGGGTACGGGGCATTACAAAGTGATGGTTCACTGATTGTAGTTTTTTCCAAAACTATGAATTGAAGAGCATTAGAGGGGGAGAATTCTATTCTCTATAAATAACATATGTACGCTGTGTAAAGATGTACTTTTTGCAGCTTTTGATAAGACTTTGATATCTTAGTCTCTGAGTAACATCGTGTTAAATTCTAGTTGCAAACTGCGTGTGTATGATAAAATTTATCTCTAACTTGGATTCAGGTTGCACTCGAGAGACAATTGCTGATTGTGTTGGAGAATCAAGTAAGGCCTGCTGTGTGAAGAACCTATGAAATGGTCATGAGATGAACAAACTCTTGGTTGTGTAAAGAATCAGAGTTGTCCTTACTGATAGCATAGTTGTATCAGTAGGTGAAGTTTTTTTAGTTGTTCTTGTGTAGAACTACTTGAATTACAGATTGTGAGTGTGGAGATAGAAAGGTGTGAAAACTAGCATGATTAGTTCTTTGTGCAGTTGTATTGTAGAACTAATTATCTTTGTATACTCAAATTGAAGAATAGTGAAATAATCTGATCTGGTACTTTTTCCCTCTTAGAGGTTTTGGATCAGACTTTGATATCTCCCTGTTGTGCTCTTTGTGTTATTTACAGCATTTCCGTATCTTTAAAAAACACCATACAATCCACCATTGATACCTAAGCCATGAAGGAGCCGGGTTGTCAAAAGAGGACCAAGAACTAGAACCAAAGAAAATGGGCGGTGATGAACCCACGCCTCAGTTGGATTCTTTTAGTCATATATTGTGTAGGGATGGTGTAAAATTTTGAAGCCTTTGATTTGGTGTTCTTAATTTGGATCATAAAAAGGGTCATTACCCAAGTTTGGTAGTAGCTTTAGTGCAGTAGTTAGCAGATCAGATGATCATAATGTTGCACAGTTCTTTTTTTAAATATGCATCTACGATTTTATGATATTTCATCTTCGAATTCCACCGTGTATATATGCAATGATAACCAACTGAAGAACCAAATCAGTTAGAACCGTGCATTATATATTCGGTATGTTTTCAGATGACCTAATCACCCCACGAACCTCCTTCATGACTGTGTTAGAGATAGCTGCTAGGGATCATTGTAGTGTGCCAAAAGCCGAAAGCTTCCAACAGTTTGATAATCAATCTGCATCAGCTAACTTTTATTTGTTGGGACATTTTTAACCTAGCAATCATACAATCTTGTTCTTCGTGTTTGTTTTATTGTTTGCGAGATTTTTTCAATTATAATTGACAACTTTTAGCTGCAGAGGAGACTAGAAAAGGAACTGCCTCTCTTTGGTGGAGCTCTCCCCCGGCTGCTGAGGGAGAAGCTGACAAGAATTATGAGGAAGATGTGAGCCGGCTAGCCAGGAGGAAGATGAAGAAAGTGAGCCAGATGCAACGATTTCTGGTACATTTGAAAACTCTGTAATGCATAGACGCAGAGACGCTACTTGTTTGTGTAAGTACTAGCTTGAAGCTCATGGCTGACTATCGATCTTTGTTACTCTAGTGCTGCTAGATCCTCACTGTAGTATTAATTATTTGTTTGTTGGTGTCTGGGCTAGTAAATCATTAACAGTAGACATTGAAACCGATCAAATTTATATAAATAAAACAGTGCTCGTTTTACTCATTGAGAAAAAAAAGAAAGAAACAGTGCTCATTTTCTTCGTGTTTCGGACTTTCCAGTTTTAGTATTGCCACAACTTATCTGGGCATGATCTCCTAAAGCTTTGACTCGATGATCACTGCCCGTTATCAGAATATCAGTGTATGAATGTTGATGCTGTTCATCTGAATGTTTCTTTCTATAAAACCAAGAGTAGTATCCAGCGGTGATAGAAGAGACTGTGTTACTATTCCATTCAGCTTCAGCTCATCCAAAGTCTTAACCCTTTGAGGCACCTGCACAGGAATGGTACAATATAGCTGCAACATAACATCAAAGATAACACATAACCATTAGCAATATTGGTCTAGTTTGCGAAACCAACAGGAATGGTACAATACTAACCTACCTGCCTGGCAGCACCAAAGCATCTGAGGCCACCAGGCTTGCCCTGCAAGTCTTTAACAAGGTAGAGAGCTGCCCTCTCATTCCCTCTAGCCAAGTCCTTATCCAATTGCTTCAAAACTTGCTGGCTTGACACACTTACCTCTGAGGATGATGAGCATAGTATGATTCCAGAAGTGGGAAATCTCAGTTGGGGTTTATTTGATAAGCAATGCATCAAAGTACTCACTAAAACAAAATTCACATGTGGGCTGTACAGCCCTCCCGCTACCAACAAACACAAAAGTCAAAACAAAGGTATTTTAGAATACCTTATAGATTTTAAACAAACCCTAAACGCCAATCGAACCCTCAACCTATGAGACGTTGACTCTCACAACAAACCACTACTCCACAAGGGAGACCGGCAACAACTTGGCTAACTTTTGAATCTTACAGACAACTATTGATCTTTCTCACAAACTGGGATTGATGCTTCGGTTTTGTGGTCCTCTGCCAGGGTTCTGATTTTCTGGTAATTAGACACTTTCCAAAGACATCCAAACAAGGAATTCAAGTTTTTAGGTTACTTGACAGTTGAAAATTTCACTTGTGTAGAGCACTATATATGTTCCAAGCAAGCTAATATTTCAATCATTCATATTCCTCTTGGATTAGTTAGTGCCTTCTTTGAACTGTTGGAGGCAAAGGGTTCGTGCTAAATTGAAGAAACCATTCACAAAATCACAACGCATCTAGCAAACTTGAAATGAACTGTAATCAGTAATCACTATATTAAAGACTAAAATGACTCTTTTATAAAAATTAAAAAAAAAGTTACCAAAATGACTACAAGCAAATCCAATAATCAAAGTCAAACTACTAACATAACCATTCATTTATAGCATAAGATCCAAAGTAACAACTAGGTTAAAAGAATACCCCCTAGCACACATGGTATTTTGAAACTGAGGCAACTAAACATCTCCACATAAGGAGATAAACCCACAAAGCTTTCTTGAGTATCAATAAAAGCAACCTGGCTAGCTGCACTAGATGTCTGCATCGCCTATGGTATTCTCTATGATGTCGATGCAGGATCCTACGGATTTTCCTTCTGCCATTGCCTCTGCGAGTTTAGCCCGTGCTGCTTCATGGCGCCGCATGATTAAGACAGTGTTTAGTACAGACCATCTGACTTGTGAATCAGTTTTCTTCTGTGTAAAGCCTAAGCTTTTAAGCAGTGAATCCAGCTGTTCAAAATCATACAGATGCAGTTAGTAACGTCTTGCATTATTTCATGAACCTTACTTTTTGCCAAGTAAAAGAAATCTGGTGATATATTAACCTGGTTTATATCAGCTAGACCACCCTCAGCATAACCGTAAAGAAGATACTCAGCGACAACACCCGCGAGCGCTATGCACGCAAATCTGTTCAGCGTCTAATAAGATGCATTCCCAATTCATGAACTTGTCTCATTTCAAGGAAGGAAGATGAAATTTGAAATTTTTGAGACGAGGGGTAGAAAACGTACAGTTGCTGATACTTTGCCTGCATTAACCTGCAGGGAATGGGAGCTACTGTAAATCAAGGTCATTATCAACCAATTTTGTACATAGACAATGGTTTCACAATTAATACAATCTACAATTAAACTGCACTACTCCTGTCTGACTGGTTTCACTACTTCCTCTCCTCTTTGACATGGCAATTGTACTGGTTTTTATATCCCATGAACGACTATACTACTGAGCCAGCTGTAATTGAAGTGCGTAAATGAATTTCTCATCACTTGTTTGTTTCATATTTCTTATATAAAATCAGCACTTGATCAACCTGTTATATATGTCTGACTGTACATTAAGCTATATGCTAAAGGTAGGGGACTACTTACAACACACGATTCACATCATTTAAAATGCCTACTAGAAACAAATAAGCGCAGAAAACAATTACAGAAGCAGGACGGACATGATTGTAGAACACCTGTGCGTTTGAGATCAGAAACAACATTACCTCCTCAACAAACTCAATATCCACAAATGCGGTCCCTGCTTGAACATTGAGAGACCCTTCCCTCTTGAACGCATCCAGACTAGTTAGTGTATATCCCTTCGGGAGAATACCAAGCAAGTAAGCAATCAAGAAATGGCCAGCTTCATGCTGCACAAGAAAATTTGTCTTAGATAAACTCCCCATTAAATCCCCCATCATTTCATACATGGCACAAAGTTTCCAGACCTACCGCCTGACAGGTAGTGCACACAAAGAAGTAACTCAACTCATAAAAATGAAGTAGGACAATGAAACAGATAGTTAAAAACGTACGTGAAATTAATTGAAACTGGCAGCATTATATCCTGGAACTAGCATATGCAAATTAATCAGTCTTGCGTGGACTGATCACCATAGAAATGTGAAAGAGATCTTACCTGAATGACCCTATTGCGGTACTTCTGACTAAAGGTGTGACCAATTGTATCAATAGCCAAGCTACTAACTCCTCCATTGAAAGAAATCTACAGGATTTGGTGACATCAAGTATCATATCGAATTGACTTCAAACAAGAGAATTGAAAGTGCCTCAAGATAATCAAATTCAATGGCATTAGTTCTCATGGCCAGCATCATGCTGCATAAGGAACTTACCGCGTCCAGAGTCCACAGAAACAATGCTGCTAAAGAGACGTAGAAAAGCTGCTCAGGAGTAAACCCGAAAACGTTCCAAGCAGAAACACCTCCTACCACAGCAGCAATCTGAAGGTTTCTTTCTATGGAACCAAGAGTAGTATCTACCGGTGACAGAAGCGACTGCGTTACTATTCCATTCAGCTTCAGCTCATCGAAAGTGTAAAGCCTTTGAGGCACCTGCACAAATGAATCAAATCCCAAACCTAAACATCACACATAGCTGCAACATAACATCAAAGCTGACACATAACCATTACCAATATTGATATAGTTTAAAAAAACCAACTAGAAGGGTACAATATACAAGTGAAGTTAACCTGCCTAGCAGCACCAAAGCATCTGAGGCCACCAGGCTTGCCCTGCAAATCTTTAACAAGGGAGAGAGCTGCCCTCTCATCCCCTTTAGCCAACTCCTTATCCACTTGCTTCAAAACTTGCTGCCTTGACACACTAACCTCAGAGGATGATGAGCATAATATGATTCCAGAAGTGGTAAATCTCAGTTTAGATGATAAGCAATGCAGCGAAGTACCCATTCAAACGAAATCCACAACACATCACCATACCCTTCCAGTACCAACAAAACACATGAAAAATAATAAAAAAATTGGGAAAAGAGAATGGTTGCTATGTGGTCGTCTGAGCCACACAAAATGAGTAGTGTCAAACTATCTTCGTCTTATATTATCATCGCAGTCATTTCAAAGAAGGCAAAAAAAAGAGGTATTTAAAAACACCTTATGAGACTCGCTTTGTTGCTGGAAATATTTTCACGCCAGTCGAACCCACGACCCAGCAGATGTTGGGTATAACACCATCCACTACGCTACACCGGCAGTAGGGTAGTATGCTCACTATTAGTAGGTTTTTTCATGGATATCTTTTGCCTTCTCTTTTAAACTGGGATTCTGCTTGGGTTTGTTTATGTAATTTAAGAAAAGTTCACCAACAGTAACTAGACTTTCAAAGCTGTCAAAGTAGTACCTATACTCCTAATTTGTTATCAAATAGATGCTTCCATTAACTTTTAATAACTATTCTATTATTATTATTTATTAAATTTTTTATATATATATTTTTTATCTTACCTTATGTTTATGAAACTAAAATTTTCATCCTAAGAACTAGCCTTCAACATGCTAACATTTCACCTAACGACCTATTGTCTAAATAGTTATTAATTATGATGGATTCACTGCTGCTTTAGATAGGAAAATCTTAGATCTTAAAAACAAAGTATTTATAAAGCAAAATAAAACAAGCACAAAAGCATATTTTAATTTAAGCATATACTAACACTTAATATTTTTGTGACGGATTATAAGACACAAGAAAGAATTTATTTATTCTAACATAAATACAAATACAAAACTTAGAGCCTCGCTCTCAAGTTTAATTATTCATACTTAAAATTACAAGATAAAACACTTACTTGTAAATACAGCACTCCACACCAGATGATTACAACACACACCTCACTCTCTTATTCTCACACTACTATACTACAAAGAATGTATTCTGGCTAACTTGCTTCTCGAGAAAGGTTGAGAGAACTTCAAACTTCTATCTCAAGTTTTTTTAATGTCTTCCTACTGACGCCCATGGCTCCTTATATAGGGAGCGGACTCCAAACTAGAATTAAAACTCACATATACTAAGTGGACGACAATGAAATCTTGTCCTGATAACTTTACTTTTGAAAAAGTAAAGTCTTCTGTCTTCATGCGTCGGCAGCCACTCACTTCATATCAGAAAGAAAAGTTTTTCGTCTTGATGTGTCGGCAACCGTTCATTTTTCCAACATATTTACTATGTTGTGATATTCTGCCGGATTTTCCTCATATCCTGCTGAAGAGTTGGGACCACTGTATTCTCATTCTCGTGCGGTGTAATCTTCTTCATTGTCAAGATATGAATCAAAAGGATAAGAAATGTTATACTTTTCATCCTTCTCGACCTTTTCTAGCCACGTAATGGTAGCTAAAGTGCAATCAACCTCCTTCCTCATAAGGACTATAAAAAAAGTCACAATTTTCTGGTGGAGAGTGATTATAGCAAGTGACCATTATTTTCTCTCCACTTGCCAAAAGACTTGAAACATAGTCTCTTAGGACCACTTCTTTTATAATAGTTATAGCCATAGTCTTCATCCATGAGATGCTTTGATTTGGTCTACCATTGGTACCTGCAACGGCTGGTTTGTGAGCTGGACTTTGGATTAACCTGACATGATGATATAAAGAGATATAATTCGTCTGTCCATTTATCATTGTCCACTCTGGAGGAGTTGAAATAAATTTTAACCTCAAAATATATCCATCAGGTCTAATGTTCTTGACAGCTTCAGATATTATATCTGGGAATCCTTTCAAATCTTTATTAGTTTTTGTCCAAAGATTATGAACAAAACTGTTTTCCACAAGCCACAACTTGTGTTTTTGGGGATGCTCTGCTTGAACATCAACCAAATATTTCCCATAATATAGGCCAGGAACTGCTAATAATGTTCGTGGAAGAACATCTTTACCTTCACCTAAAAGATTATGAAAGTTATACCGTTCAGATTCTTTTAGTGCTAACATTGGAATTTTAGCACTTTCAGGATTTTCAAGGTAGAAAGCCTTAGAATTCTCTGTCTGATTTTCCGCTTGTACACTTTTGTCTTTTGCATGGAATCCATACAATTCTTCTGTTAAAACTTTAAGTGTTTGAAGCAAGTGAGCTTCATTCTCCTTGTAGAATGCATGCAGAATATTATCTATAACAATTTTCTGTTTAAAGGCCAATAGCTTTATGTCCTGAATACTGGTTTTTAAAAGATCTTTAAAGGATGATCACGAACTTCCCAGTAACTGCGGGTAGTTTAGTTTCCCTAAAAGGGGCTCTTCTACTTTTTGGCAAAGTAACAACCATAAACGGACTTGGCATGCCTTTACCATCTGCTGTTTGAGACGGATAGCCGGTCTTTTACCCTGAGACCGGTATGTTGAGGTTGTTCCTTTCGGACACAGCAAGAACTCATTTACAAGTTTTTCTTCATTGGAAGCACCAGATTGATCTTCATCTTTCAGGGTGGTTCTAGAGTGGTTTGAATGTTCATCCCATCCATGATCTAGTCTTGACTTGATTCTTTCTGTAGGCTTACTTGACTTAGCAGCTCCGTAAGAAACAATGTTTTGATAACCTGGTCAGTTATGGAGAGGTCTTACGGTTTTATCACCGCTCTTGTATCTTTCCCAAAGACTCTTTTCCTCCGATACAGGTTTCCGACTTCTAAGATTGCGACATTCTCTTTCAAACATGGTCATTTCTCTTGTAAGAGCGTCAGGAAAATAATTATTGTCACCTACAACCATTTCAACATCATATTCATATTCAGTTAAAAACATTTATCATCACAGTACTCTTTCTCTATCAGCAACATCAGTTAATTTGTAGTTTTTGAAAAGAGAAAATACTGGTCACTCCATTAACTTTCATGCACTCAACAGTTTACTCCAATATATTTTTATTTCAATCGATCACTCCGCGAACTATCCAATGTCACACTATTGGGTTCATCCGTTAAGTAGACGTCAAATCGTGCTGTCAACTTGTTGACTAGACATATTTTTCAATGCCAACTCAATTGGATGAAAGGAGAAATTTCATTTAACACCCCAAAAGCTATAGAAACAGAAAGAGAGATAGAGAGAGAGAGAGATCCACGCACACTGTAATACCCCAAAACCCTCTTTGATGAATCTTCATCTCTCTTTCTCACCTTTCAAAATAACCCAAACGCGACAACCCTTCTAGATAGACCACAAAATGTAAACGTCCAAAACAATACGTATAGTAACTAGACTCTTCACTTTTAAAAATCATAACAGTATTTCAATTTCCAATTGACTAGTTATTCAAGAATAAGATAAATTCCATTTTACCCATCTCAAAAGCACAATTCGCAAATACACAGAACCCCATCTACAAGACATATTCCAAAGCAAAGCTTGATGCATGCATTCCAACTTTTTTTAGCAACAAAGGAATCACGTTGCCAAACAAACTATAATTAAACATGATTACCTCTTCTAATTGGAACTCAGGTTGGCTGACATACTTTCTAAGCCAACCACTTCATCTGCCTGAGACCATGAGTACTTCGCAACTCCAATATTAAACTGACCACCATTGCATGTTAAGCTGACCAGAAGTTCCCTTGAACTCGAGGAGGCCAAAGATAATATCCAAGAAGCTAGAAAAACCGCCGGTGACGCCAATTACGCCGAGACACATGCAGCTCGAATCGCCGCCATAGCCGCTGGGAACTGCCGCAAAACCACCTAAAGACACAGGGCTCCCTGTTGACAAGATCTCCCAGTCCACAATCATCACCAAGGGCAAGCAGTACAGCTCCGACGTCCGGCGATAGTGTAGGTCAGTTGGTTTGAATTTGTGGAGGCCATTGGAGAATTAAAGACTGGAAATTTGACTGGGAAAAATGATGGCTCTTGGTTAGAACCAACTGAAACGAGTGGATATGGTATTGGGTTTGTGACCTTGGTCTATCCGGCCTGTTGCTGGGTTTGGGACATTTACAGGGAAATTGTGCCGGCGGCGAGGTGGGTTTTAGGTCTGAATACACGAACGACCATTTTGAGTCTTTCTCTCTCTCTGTTTCTATAGCTTTTAAGGTGTTAAATGAAATTTCGCATTTCATTCGGTTGAGTTGGCATTGTAAAATATATCCAGTCAGCAAGTTGACGACATGATTAGACGTCTACTTAACGGATAGACCCAATATTGTGACATTGAATAGTTCGCGGAGTGATCGATTGAAATTGAAAGATATTAGAGTAAACTGTCGAGTGCATGAAAGTTAATGGAATGACCAGTATTTTTTCCTTTTTGAAATTTTTAACTCTTTTGTTATCAGTACTTACTACCAGTGGCGGAGCTACATTACGGCCCGGGAGGGTTTGGACCCCGGTTGGGTTTTTTAATTGGCTTAATTACCTTTAGTTGGGTAGTTTAATTAGTTATAGCAAATTTACCATAAATTTTGTTAATGAACACCCCCCCCCCATATTATAGTCAAATCTGATTTCGTTCAAATATTAATATTTATCCGTTCAAAATTAAACATTTGATAGGTTTAATTTTGTGTTATCTAATCATAATATGATATTTGTTACATTTATTTTCCATTTAGCTAGTATTTTTAATGAGATTTATTGTATTTATCTTCTTTTTTATGGTAAATTTACTGGGGAAAAATATTTGTTTTGAGCTTTTTACTTGGACTGCCCCCCCCCCAAACCTTGAAATTATGGCTCCGCCACTGCTTACTATAAATTTATTTTCTAAGAATGTTTCTGCACCCTGAATGCTTTTGATTAAGGCAAGGACTTCTTTGTCTCCAGTAGAATAGTTTAACTCTGCTGCGTTAAACTTTCCTGATAAAAATTTACAAATCTTTTCATGATTTATATCTGCAGTAAGAGCTAGCTAAAACAACACCTGCCCAGTAATAATCATTTGCGTCAGTTTGCAAAATGATCAAGTCTCCTTCTTCAAGTATCTGTAAAGGAGAAAGGTTTTATGTTAATTTTTTGATCTTTCTGACAGTATTACTATCATCTTCTGTAAAAGACCATTTCTTTCTAGAACTTTTTTTTGGAGAGAGAAGTGTTGTGAGACCACTCACTTGAGGAATAAAGTCTCTCGCAAAATTAACAACTCCCAAAAATCTTTGCAGAGATTTTGCATCTGGGATAACTGGCTGATTTTCTTAACAATGTGTTCTTGGAAACGAATCTCTCCGTCCTTAACATGAATGCCAAGGAAATCAATGTCTCCCTTTATGAGGTGAATTTTTTTTTTTGTCCAAGGATGATTCCCTTCTGGACAATAAGTTTACACACTTGTTTTAGGTGCTTTAGATACTCGTTCATAGTTCTAGAGACGACAAGGATGTCATCTATATAAACTATGCAAAAATCTGAGTAGGGCTTGAAAATATTATCCATTTTCCTTTGGAAAATAGACGGGGCTTGCTAAAGACCAAATGACATAACTAACCATTCATAATGCCCTTAAGGAGTTCCAAAAGCTGTCAGGGCAATAGAATCATGATGCATTTTTACTTGCCAAAACCCTGACTTTGCATCAAACTTGGAGAAAATTTTTGCTCCTTTAATCCTGTTGATGAGAACCCTCACCTGAGCTATTTGATAACCGTCTTTAATGGTTTTTTTATTTACATCCTTGTAATCAATTACCATTCTGGCTTTTCCTTTTACTTGTTCTGCATGATTTCTCGCTAAGAATGTTGGGTTATGATGAGGACTATTTGAAGGCCTGGTTAACCTTTTTTCAAGAAATTCTTGGATCTGATTTTCCATTTCTTTCCTATCTTCTTCCTTATAATGAGAGATGACCTTAACATGGCAAACATGCATTCTTAGCTGACAATATATTGGGTCCTTTTCCCAATACAACTGAGGATCTTCACTGATTACTGGTTTCAGCAAATTTTCTATTTATGTGAAAGTCGGTATTTTCTTTTGTTCTACCTTGTTAGCATATACCTTTAAGTTATGCTCTCTGATGTATTCTTCTTCTCCATCAGAACTCTCATTGTCAGAAATTTGATATTCAGAATTTTTCTCTGATTTAGAGTCTTCTGAACTCGTTGCTTCGTTTACCAATATTTCTTTGTGACCTTTAAGCTGGTCTTGTAGCAGTAAAACTGGCTATAAAATTGGCGTATAATCACCACTCTTCGCTAGCGACTTCTAATATTGATCTGTAAATCTTTTACTTGTAATGTGCACCGCGTCTGTTAATCGAGATTCCCAATAGAATTTTTTATTTTTCTCAAAACCAATCATTTGTGGCGTTTGAGTTACTGTCTATTGAAGAAGAAAGTCATTACCAATCAACAATTCAGTTGTCTGGCCTTTACACTACCAGAGGATCTTGATGATAAAATTTCCTCCTCCTAAGGAAACTTTTACATTTAGGGCCATTGTGTCCATAATTATTTCATTTTCTTCCATTGCAATTCTAGTAACTGTTCTTGGAGACTTTACCCAATATTCTTCAGGGATAGCATATCTTTTAACAAGATAATACCCTGAACCACTATTTACAAATGCATGTAGATGATACTTCTTATAATTGGGAAACTTCAGTCCTATGATGATATAATTGTTATATACGCTTGTCTGGACTGGCATTACTCGCTCTTGCTTTCTTGTAGCATCAAGTAATTCTGTGAAAGGATTGACACTTCTCACAGTAGTTATGATGGAATCAAGAGGATTAACACTGCTCACAGCAGTCATGGAATCAAGAGATTCTTTTATATCTTTGTTCTGGCTTAATGAAGTCACTAACTTCATTGTTTTTATATCTTTTACAAGGTTCTTTTCTTGTTCTTTTTTATAGAGTACATTATATTCCTCTTTTTCCAGGATTTGAGCATCATTATTCTTGGTTTTTCTTCTCAACTCTGCAATAAAGCATTTTTGATGATAAGTTTCTCCTGTACTTTCACAGTACAAGGGAATTGTATTATTATCATCGCGTTTGTAATAATATCAAGGGAATTGTATTATTGTCACATGTAAACTTTCCCGAATTGGGATGAAAGGTACTGATAATATCAGAGGTTTCTTCCTTCCAATTTTGTATCTATAATAAAAATATAAGACGATATCCCATATCTTCTTCTTCTTCTTCTTCTTCAGAACTTTCTGAAACACTTTCTGTCTCGCTTTCTGATGGGTACTCAAGAGAATATATTGACTCATTCTCTTCATCGGAATAAGCGACTTCAAAGCCATTTAAATTAGCGTATTCTATTGCTTCATCATATTCAGCAATCAATGCCTTAGAAGATCTTTTGTCCTTTTTAGGACACTCATTTGCATAATGTCTCTCTTCTTTGCAAAGCCAATATATGCATTTCTTAACTTCTCTGGAGGAAGAATTTGTCTTCTTTTTCTTCCTAAAAAATCTCTTTTTAGGAGAAGTTTTTTCTTTCTTATATTCATAACTCTTTTTGAACTTATACTTCTTTTTTAAAGCAAATTTTCTACCATGCTTGCTGCCAGAGAACTTCTTTCTGCATTTTCTTTCTTTAGAAATATGACATCCTCATTATGTTGGAGTATCCAGTATTTTTGGACACATATTTTCAACTCTCTTGAGTTGCTTGGCAATTTTGGATTTTCTGTTTTTTGTACATTGCGTTCTTAGGAGATTCCTAACTCTTTTTGCTATTCCTCCTACAATAAAGTACTGAAGGGGGTTTTCTTCCAAGGACTGTGCTACTGCTTCATTCCAGGGTTCTAGAAACTTGCTATAATATGTTCTGATGAGATCATCATTCTTAATGTCTCCAATAGTGCAGTAGTAGTTTTGGAATTCATTGGTGTATTCCTCAAAATACCTCATGTTACAAATACTCAATTTATGAATATATATTTGCCTTAGCCCGTTCTTTAGATTGCTCATTATGCTCAGTGATATCTCCATAGAATTGTGCATAGATAGGCACTGCAAAATTTGAAGGATTATTAGTCTGAGCTAATTTGACTGCCCAATCAGCCCATTTAGAACTTCTCTTAAAGGACTAATATCATTTATGGACTATTCCTGTTAAGGTTGACTCATAATATGCATGAGCATCCTCGTAGGCATATTTTGATAACACTTAAGCCTAAGTTGACTTTAAACTAGCGACCCAGTTATCTATTGTCTTTCTTTTATCTCCTACCTAGTCTGAATCTAGATAAAACCCCTTTTTTCAGACACTGACTGTCCCAATTTGGGTTCTGTATGGATATACTTCTGAGAACTTCACTCCTCATTCTTTCTTATAGGAGCTTGTCTATTTGGAAGCTTGATATTCTTTTCTCAAATGATCTTGGTCGGATTGTTTATAATATTCTGCACTATGGTATGACCACCTTCTTGAGGAGCCTGTCTTTCACCTTTTCCTGTATCCATGGAGAATGATGTATTTGGCTCTTCTTTTGCTGTTTGATAAGGAAGAATCTTCCTCTCATTTTTTTCAAGTCGAATTTGAGAAATTTTATTCATGATTTTCTCCAATTCTTCTATGGATTCACAAGTCTCAGCTTGTGCATATAATTATTTTAATTCTCCTGCTCTAAACATTTTCAGGTCTTTTAATATCTTCTTCCTCAAAAGATTCTTCATGAAAAATTGATTTAGTTCCAGAGGAACTAGCTTCTTCATAATTAGCAAATGAATGCTTCTTTATAAATTGAAGCATTGGTACTTTCAAGCTATTTAATATGAGGGGTCAAATTCCATTCTCTTGGGAATGTTACTACATGTCATTTTGTGACATGTTTTTGCTGAGAATTATTTTTTGGGTTGGTGAGAACGGATGTAGTAATCCTAGGGCTATTTAGAAACCTGGTATTGGGAGTTACATTTGAGCTCATCAACTTATAATAGATTTGATAATCTATCGCAAGTTCCATCATCCTTTCTTCATAAAAATCTCATTTGCCTTAATTCTCAGTCTTAGACAGTGAGCAGCATCTCTCAGATGCGTTGTGAAGTTTGGAAACATATTGAAATATGCAACTTGGTTGCATAAGGAAGCCTCTACTGTTCCTAACAGACTTTTCTTAAAATCTGTTATTCTATCATATTGTAAGACACATAGAACAGAACAATCAATTCCATCTCGAGCTAATAGTTTTATTCCTACCAGGACTGCTCCAATATGCATATAGGAATATTTTTTCTAGAAGGCTTCACTTACCTCTTTTGGAGTTATTAATTTGATGTTTGTTTCACCGCCTGTGGTTGGAACAATTAATTCTAGTATCTTGAATCTGTAAGAATCCATAATGAAAAATCATTTCTTATATATCTCATTGAATTTAAATATAGGAGCAGATGCTTCTCACACACTAGATTCGATTTCATTATACTCAAATTCTTGAGCGTTTATTAATTGTACCGGAACTATGTTCCTTTTACTGAGGATTCTGCTGAGCATCTTCACATCTCTCTTTGTTGTAGACTGTGATGTTTTCGATGATTTCCATTCAAGTAGCATTGGTTCACTAAACCTTAGTCTACTTTCTCTCATTGGTGAAGGTGGAGAATGTATGATGATTTTACTAGCTACATTTTACGCTAGCGACTCTTCAGCAAGTTTTTCTGTAAGACGATGAAAGCTGATAACTTTAACATCTTCTTGTTTTACTTTTAGATATATTCTTTGATTTATCATATTCTGGAGATAAGAGTTTCTAAAAGCTTTTTCAAGTTTTTTTTAGTATTCCTTAGTTCCGCTGCTTACTGATGAATATTGTTTGTAAGATTCTCAGTGCGAACTAATTTCCTTTCAATATCTATCAGATATTGCTTCTCTTTAAGATAATCTAGTTTGATTTCAAGCCTAGCAACTTTTGAATTTATTTCCTCAAGATGATTAATCCTTTGATTAAATCTCTCGAGTTGTTCTGTAATCTTTTCTGAGGTTTTATCTCTAGATAAATGTTATAGGAACTCGATTAAGCTTGGTCTTGCTGGATCAAGCTCTTCTACTCCGATCTCTCTTTGGAGATGAATATGCTCGTCGTAAAGAGTATTTAATACTTTACAAGTGTATTTAATGGAGTATTGATTTTCTTGAATATGTCTTGTATGAAAGAACACTTTCCACTTATCAGTTCCTTTTGCAGTACAATAGGACTGATAATTTTTAAGTTTGGATTCCCTTTTGTTTGTCAAGAGAAGCCAACTCTGTGGCATAAGCCTTTTTTCTTACCTGTCTTTGAGCAAAGCAGGCTCTGATACCACTTAGGGCGGATCTAACCGATGCTCAAATAATCAAGAGGTTTTTGAACTTCTTCAAATGTTTCTTTGAGAATTTTTTGTTTGTCAAGAGAAGCCAACTCTGTGGCATAAGCCTTTTTTCTTACCTGTCTTTGAGCAAAGCAGGCTCTGATACCACTTAGGGCGGATCTAACCGATGCTCAAATAATCAAGAGGTTTTTGAACTTCTTCAAATGTTTCTTTGAGAATTTTTACCTCTTCTTCTACTTGATAGATCATTTTCTGGATCTGATAGATAATATCCTAATAATTTTTAGTACTTCTATGAAACTTAGCTCGAAATTCTTTTAGTTTTCTTAATTTTTCTCTTTCTTCTTGCAACTCTTTATAAGATTGTCTAACTTCTGATAAATAATCTAATCTAGTATCAATAGATTCTCCAATGATGAAAAATTAATTGTTTACCTTTGAGTAAAGAGGATAAGTTTATATATCTGCAGTATGTTGAATAAACAAATTCAATTTCTTAGGCCTATCATGCTCCGTCAATTTTTGTTTTACTGAATACTTGTTAAAAATTAGTACAAAACAATTTTTTGGTTTTCTACTAACAGAATATTCTTAAAACTAACCGGAGACCCCTCGTTGATATCAAAATAAGACGGTATATTTATGAGTGTGGGTATCACGTTGGCCTTGCCACTTAAGTTTAGGTACCTATGCTGAATTTACTCATGTAATTTATACACTCGAGTTTGAAACACTCCACAATTTATTCAAGAACCAAAAAGGAATCCAATCCCCACTCTACCATGTATCCAAGATCATCCAAACAAAGATTCCAAGCCCCTTGTTTGTTAAGGGTAATTAGTCACTCCTAACAATCTAATATTTCAATCATATTCTTCATTTTGGATTAGTTAGTGCCTTCTTTGAAATGTTGGAGGCAAACGGTTCATGTTAAATTGAAGAAACCATTCTCAACACATCAAGCATTTTAAAGTTGAAAAGTTGAAATGTGCCCTAAACACCACTGAAAACACCATAATGTGATTCCAGAAGTGGGAAATCTGAGTTGAGTGCTCATATTCAAAGGAAATTCACAACACATCACCACCCTCCCAGTACCAACAAGGCAACAACACACATTGAAAAAGTAAATAAAAATAGGGAAAAAGATAATGGTAGTTATGAGAAAAAGAGGTATTTTAGAATGCCTCACGAGGTTGGTTTGTCTTCAAACTCATGCCAATGGAACCCTTGCGCTAGTGAATGTTGAATCATGTAACCAACCACTATGCTACAAGGGGGATCGGCAATTATTCATCATAACTTCTTTTATTATCCACTAAACATGACGACTATTGCTTGTTTCATGACCTGTTTCTGTGTGAATATACACTTGAATTTGAAACACTCCACAATTTATTCAAGAACTAAAGATGAAATCCAAGTCCCACTCTACAATGTATCCAAGATCAAGATCATCAAAACAAAGAATCCAAGCCTCTATTTGTTAAGTGTAACTAACTGAGAGTTCACAAGGGAGCAGAATGTTCCTAACAATAGTATCTCATTTTCCTCTTGGATAAATCACCATACAAGACCAAAAAAGATATCTCCTTAACTTCTCATGACGACTATTGCTTTTGCTTTCGCAGGACTCATACTTGGGATTTGACTTTTGAGGTCCTCTGCTAGCTAGGGTTTAGACTTTGGACGTACATGACCAATTTCATGAACTTGAGTGTGAAACACTCCACAATTTGTTCAAGAAACCAAACAGGGCTCCAAATCCCAATCTACAATGTATCCAAGATCATACAAACAAGGATTCCAAGGGTAATCACTTTACAGTTGAAAATTCAAACCGAGCACAAGTTAGAGCACAATGTTCCTAAAAATCTCTCATTTGAATCAAATTCATTTTGTATTAGTTTAGTGCCTTCTTTGAAATGTTGGAGGCAGATGGTTCATGTTAAATTGAGGAATTCATTCTCAACGCACCAAGCATTTTGAACTTGAAAAGTTGAAATGAACTCTAAACACCACTGAAAGCACCCTAATAAACACCAAAATGACACACAGATTCAATTCATCAAACTACTGACATAACCATTCATTTATAGCATATGATCCAAAGTACCAGAACAACCAGGTTCAGAGAAACACTAACAAAACCCATGGTATATTACAACTGGGGTAACTGAAAATCTCCACAGAAGGAGATAACCAGACAGATCAAGAACCCTAGAACTCCTGCGAAGCAGACCCAATATCACCCTTGCCTTTCCCAACCTTCTTAGGCAAAAGGGTTTGGTGAATGTTGGGCAACACTCCTCCATTGGCAATAGTCACAGACCCCAAAAGCTTGCTTAGCTCCTCATCATTCCTCACCGCAAGCTGAATGTGCCTCGGCACAATTCGATTCTTCTTGTTGTCCCTAGCTGCATTACCAGCCAGCTCCAATACCTGAAATTCCCAAATTCACAATTCAAATCAGCACAAAACCCCAAAGATCAAAACTTTAATCAACAAATCCAAAACCCATCAAATTATAAACCCAATAAAACAAATTCAGCATCATTTGAACAAACCCAATATAAAATTTACTCAAATCAATCTGAAACTGCCACATTCTCAAAACCCTAAATTCCAGATCCCCAAATCCAAAACCCTAATTTCCCAAACCGAATCCACAAACAACAATCTAATCAACAAAGCACATTGAAAACCTAATTAAACCAATTCAGCATCATTTCAAAACCCCAAAACCAAATTTCAAATCTTAGCCACAAATACCCAAATCAATCAGAAACCCAGATTCCCAATTCGAAAACCCTAAGTTCCAGATCCCCAATTCCAAAACCCTAATTTCCCAAACCGAATCCACAAATCAAATCGAAGGAAATCAATGCTCACCTCAGCAGCCAGATACTCAAGAACAGCCGAAAGATACACCGGAGCACCGGCGCCGACACGCTCGGCATACTTGCCGGACTTGAGAAACCGGGCGATCCTACCCACCGGAAATTGAAGCCCGGCTTTGCTAGACCTGGACACCGACTTGGTAGCCTTTGGCTTTCCCCTACCTCCCTTAGTCGACCCACTTTCCTTTCCGCTCATTTTCAAAAACCGGCGGCGAAAATCAAAGAAATCCTAACCCTAAAACTGACCTAATTTGAACGAATGAGAGAGAGGCTTTGGATTTTGCTGTGAGATGAATTGAGAAGGTAGTGGGCTTCTTATATATAGGACGCGATGGTGTGCGTTGATTGGTCGAGAGGAAGGTCACGCGGATCGCCAGCGTGGCACATTAAGCCTTGGAATTCGCGGGAACGAATATTTTGGTTTTGTGTTCTTTTCGTTTTAGCGGTTCGTTATAGGCTCGCAAAGATTTAATTTGGGCCGGAGCTTTTTGTATTGGGCTTTCTCATTTTGGATGGACTCTTTTAAAGGTTCTGGTTCAAAGAACTCCTTGGGCCTTATCTTGTGCTCGTATAATTTGGGTTAAAACCTTCAGTCCAAACCGATGAAGAGTATAATGAGATGCACTGAGTGGAGTTGATAATGATTCTGTTAAGATTTTATTTGATACAATAATGTTCATCTAGTTGTCAAAATAAAATCCTCAATAGGCCGAATAAGAAAATTATGTTTAACTACTTTTTGATGTAAATTTAACAGTGAAATTAATAATTTTTAATGAGTTGGTATGTTGTCTTACTGTCAAATTGCTGGCATGTATAACCCCTTTTTATGTGCTTAATGGGATATGAGCGAGATCGGAGGAGTTTTGGATGCAGTGATTAATTGAAGATGTACGAGTTTGAGTTAATCTCTTGAAAACATGTCAGGAAGAGATGCAACATAAATTATATAATAGCTCACAGTGTGGCTATGTTGGCAATGACCTCGTGGCAAGCCTGTTATTGTTAGGAGCATGGGCCTTTTTGGCTTAAGAATGTTATTCTTTTTTCTTTTCTTTTTTTACAAAAGTAAAATTTTATATAATACCAACCAACGTTACATACAGATCTCGGTGAGGGACAACAAGTCTCCACACTTTTTTTTACCAACATCAACGATTACAACGAGCGTGAACAAAAAAGGTTCAAATGTAACATACCTTTAACTCAAACCAGAAGCGTCGATACATCTTCACAGCCAGACTTAAGACGTTAGTAATTCCTGATTGATAGTATTTATTTGAGTTAATGAAATTTCCTTTTAAGCAAAAAAATATATATACAAGTAGCTTATAATTGATTAAATGAATTTACAAAGAAGTATGAAAAAAACGAAAAAAGAATTTCCAAAGAAATATGAAAGATTGTGAAGTAGGATTATGAAGTCGGAACTTTTTAGCAAAATAGTAAATGAATATAACTAGTGTTACTTTTGCGATCTCAAACATGATTATAATTGATTAAGGTGTCACTTCAGCCTTTAATTTTGTGTCCTTTTAATTTCTGAAGCTAGCTGGACATATGATTGCCGAGGAACCTGCATAGATGCACAAAATTGAAAGGAAAAAAGAAATCTGAATTAGTTTTTTCAATGGAGCGTATAATTTGGCCTCACCATTCCTGAAGAGAAAGAGAATGAACTAAGGTATCATCTCTTCCCCACAAGCAGACCACTATGGAATCTCTTCACTTGGAACTGTACAATTTCCACTGGCCCTTTTTTTCACTCCAGCATAGTTGATGAGACTATATAACATCCTACTGATCCTAGGACAGAAGGGCCCTTTGAGTTGATTGAGAAGAGACGGATTCCATTTTTAGTGTCGATTTTACGAGTACCTCCGTGATCATGCTTCATTGCTTCTGGTAGTCTCCCATGTGTGCACGGTTACGCTCTCACAACCGAACAAATTTCATTACCAAAGCCTGATCAATAACACGACCTGACTTTTGTCTAAAACCAACAACAAAACAAAACCCGTAAGCACATAATGGCGAGAAAAAAATCAAAATGATAACGCTATTCAAGACATACAACTGTGAGCGTGAGATATCAAATTATTGTACTAAATTTAAATTATAAATATGTCATATGATACCATCACGTTCAGAATAATTGTGTCAAAAAGGAGGACATGACATTTAACACGGTATATGTCATCAGAACGATTGTGACTCATAGTCGATAAGAATCTCGATCATTTACTTATGTTTAGGTAGGACTTAACTTTCCAAACCGATTTACAACAATTCAAATAACAATGACATGTATTTGCTACCAATTTGCATGAATAACATGTTTCATGTTAATTATATTACTCGTATTGTGTTATGAAAATATCATAATGTTCGTGTTCACAAAATCTTATATGATTGAACCCCATATAGGGTGGTTGAGTTGACAACTCAACTATCCAAGTGTAGGGACGAACGCACGGTATGAACCCTCCACGGCTCCACCTGAGTTTGAAACTCAACTTGATAGGTGAATGTGATTAACGAAAAGCGTTTCGCTGAAAGAGACTATTCTTCTGGCTTACTCTTCAGAAGGGTTGGGGAATCCTCTTGAAGAGAGATTAGTTTCTACTACATGTTGCACAGAAACATAAACGAGTTTCGGTTTTTGATACGATCCGATATGTGAAAACATCAAAATCAAAATATAGTCCGATACGAAACGTGAAGGAAACATCAAAATTAAAATACATATAATATTTATTATAATAAATATTATTGAAAAAAAATAACATCAACAAAATAGTTTCTTAATAAAAAACATCAATTCAAATCCAAACAAGCATGTATTATCAAATTACAATACAAATAACAGAGAACTTCATCACATAATAGTCGATCCAAACCCAAACTCAAACTCAAACCCAAACAAAAGTTTGGTCAAATTTGCCCCCGCGTCTCGAGGACATTACACAAAATGTTTCCATTAAAGGAGAAATGCGTTTCGGTGACGGTTTAGAATAATGCTTTTGTAGAAACGTGTTTCGGTTGCGTTTTGAAGCGTTTCATTTCTGAAACGCGAAACACGAGTGAAATGACATTTCGGTGCAACAAACTCTCTAGCCAAATATGGTTTAACCTTCCGCGAAAACTATTTAGTCTTTTGGCTTACCCTTCAGGATGGTTGGGAATCCTCCATTTGAATGACTAATTAGTTTCATTTAATTATGTCACTCGTTGCGTCAAGTAATAACGTAGTGTTTGTGTTCACAAAAAGCTTATATGGTTGAACCACATAGGATGGTTGAATTGGCAAACTCAACTATCCAAGTACTCGAGAGAATGCAAAGTTCCAAAGTTTGAAACCCAACTTTATTTGGTTAGCAACAACCGTTCCGCCAAGAGAGATTAGTTTTCTTGCTTACCCTCCAGACAAATATAATAAAAACCTAAATGTTAGGCAAAAGTGCAAGATTTAGGAAAATAAATCAGTAATTTTTGACCTAACACTGATCAAGACATTGGTGACAAAAAAAAAAGAGGTTAACATAATTGGGCTAACACATGATTATGTTTGTATTGCAGTCTGTCTCTAACCTTTTCCTAATACAATTTAGATTATAGATGACGTTGACACTTGCCAACTAATTAACATGGTTTCACACTAAATATTAATTGTCTTCTCTTCTGCCATGTAATATCGCAGTGTTTATGTTCAATTATGGGCGGATCGAACTTCAAGCTTATTTCAAACGTAGTTAGAATGATTTCTGATATGACACATAAACGCGAATTGCCATTATTACATTACAGTCGGGATAGTAAGAAAGAGTGATGAGGAGGAGGCCCAAGATGTTAAGCTGTCCACCGGAGAGCTAAAGTTGCAGAGAAAAGAGTGAAAATTATAGAGCGCACCCGGCTAATCTCACCGTTCACTCACCCGTGTCCGGCCTTACCGGCGATCTCACCGTTAAATTTTCGGGTGCACGGAGCACCCGGATGCGCCGAATACGCTCTCGAGAAAAGAGACAAAAGTGATAGAAAAAAGAAAAAAAGAAAGAAAGAAGAAGGGTGGTGTTGAATCCTGGGCCATCCATACACAAACAAGCAAAGAAAGAAGATGCCAGGAGTGGATGATGATGTCTTTACTTCCAATTTCCTTTGCATTTGGAAGAAGAAATGATAACCCAGGAGAATCCAAGAACAGTTCCAAATTGTTGACCTCACACTTACACACAATGCTTCCAAACCCAGTGGGTTGCAATAATAGGAGAGAGTGAAAGTAGACACCGATGAGAGTGAAGTTTAAAGACAGTGACTGATGAATTGAGAGAACCAGATGCCAAGTGCTTGTTCATTCATTTGGTTGCTTCATTGCTCGTGTGTACTATTTCACTGTATACTCTGCATGCATTTAGGCCAGTGGCTTCCCTACCTCTTCAAAAGCAATCAAATTCATGAGTACATAGTAGCTGAAGTAAATAATTGAGACTGTCTGTCTGTCAAGATTCAAACTTGTTTTGTAATACTCTTGGAATATTCAAATTTCGAATCAAATTAACATTACATAAGACGCATCGTAATAATTAAGTAACTATATTAATGATATCCGGCTCTAAAGAGTCAATATTTTAAAACATTTTCATAAAACTTTTACTGAAAACATAGATTATTTTTTCTAAGATCAAAACGAACAACTGCATGTTATGGTTTTGTTTGAGATATATTATTAAACACTTAACGTGCAATTTTCTCAATCACTCTCCCAAATCTAATTTTAAGTTCATCACCCAAAACCCACTTATACGCACTAAGAAGCAGATGACAAAAACAAAATTGATCAACCATATCGACTTTATTCGAAAGATGAAGTGTTATTTACTCAATTGTCTTTACTTTAGCTGTTTTGAAACATTTCACCGAACACTTTATGTGCATTACTCATTCTCGCTCTCCCAACTCTATCTTTGGTTGATCACCCAACCCCCACTTACATGCACTCTGCGACCATGACAAATCAAAACTGATCTTATCGACTTGAATTGAATGATGTGGGGTGGGCAAAAGTCAGGTATAGTTTTGCAAGAGAAACACACTCACATACATGTGTTTTGGTTTATCTGAAATGAGAAACACAATGAAAGTTGATCGAGTCCGTAGCTGTAAGAGGAAAGAAGATATATCACATGTATATTAGTCAGTTTCTTCAAGGCAATGGCAATTGCATTGGTTCTATATGCATATGTTTTGGTTTACTAGAATATACGATTTTTTAAAGAACTTTCGTCGAAACTCTTGTATTTACACCATATTTTCTTAAGTCAAAACTCAAAAAAGAAATGTTAGAAAAGAATGATAGTATGGAAATTGGATAGATTAGGGGTGGCATTCGGCCCATTCGGTTCGGTTAGGGGCCAAAACCGAAAACTGAACTGAAAAAAAATTTCGGTTCGGTTCGGTTCGGTTCTCGGTTTTCAGAAAATCCAAACTGAAAACCGAACCGAACGGTTCGGTTCGGTTCGGTTCGGTTTTTTTCGGTTTTTGAACAGTAGAACGGATTTCCACTTTTGAACCACTTCTTGATCGAATTTCATCAAACTTCCTTCTAGACATATGTAGAGCATGTTGTGTAGATCATCTCTGCAAAATTTCAGCCAATTTGGTGATCGTTAAGGCCCTCAAATCAATGAAACAATCTCAGCTGTTCATTGCGGAACCGTTACTGTGTTTCATTGATTTGAGGGCCTTAACGATCACCAAATTGGCTGAAATTTTGCAGAGATGATCTACACAACATGATCTACATATGTCTAGAAGGAAGTTTGATGAAATTCGATCAAGAAGTGGTTCAAAAAGAGGATGTCCGCCAATTCGGTTCGGTTCGGCCGGTTCGGTTCGGTCCGGACCCTAAACCGAAACCGAACCGAATTTTTTTCGGTTTTCGGTTTTTTTTTTTTTCGGTTCGGTTTTTCTTTCGGTTCGGTTTTTTTCGGTTTCGGCCCGGTTATTTCGGCTCGGTTTTCGGTTATTCGGTTCGGAAGTGCCACCCCTAGGATAGATGGTGGAAGCTTGTATTTTGCTTTCAATAAAAAGTAGGTTTAGCTAAGTTTAGCTTGATTTAGACGTATTAATGAAAATGACTAATTGTGAGTTGTTGTTTAAGTGGAAAAATGGAATTTGGGAGAGGAAAAAGTATAAAGCCCAGTTTTGGTGCACTGTTGAACTGTTCAATCACAGTCACATGCAATTGTATGCTCACAAAAAGCAATTTTTTTTGGTTTTATTTCATAACAACCAAATACTTTTTTCAATTTCCCAATTAAACTTTGCTTATTCTTCCAAAATTTAGCTACAAAAGTATAGTACCTAATACCTCTAAATTAAGCTCATGTTAAGAAAACTCTTAGCCAGTTAGCCCAACTCATTATATGTTCACACAAGGATTCAAAACTTTTGCGAACAAATGTGTCGTAGCGACCAATGTTATGAACGAACTTGACATTTCAACCAATAAACACAGGGTGTCAAAGCTCACGGATCTCACAAAAAACTATTCAGGTCTCGCTTGAGATTTTGCTTTGTTTCTAAACGATCAGACTTTATTAAAACTAGATTTTACGTCTAGTGAATTAAATAAATCAATAATTTTATTTAAAAGAAATTACAGGTCAATTGCAGCGTATTGTAGAAACAGTCTCAATGCTGATTTTAGAAGCCACTTTCATTCATGTTCAAAAAAAGAAGAAAAAAAGAAGAAGCCACTTTCATCAAAAACACACAAACAAAAAAAATTATAGGTTGACAACACTTGTAAAAGTACAATTTTTCATTATTTTCATAGGTATAACAATAATTTAAAAGAAAAAAAAATCACAACAACCCAAACTGAAACGAGTAAAATCAAAATCCTCTAAATCTATCAAACACAACTTTATAGAATTGATACATTGTATTTACCAGAATCTATATTCCAAACTCCAAAGTAGAGATGGAAAGCATTATCAGGATTCAAGACGTGTGACAATTTTAGAGAAAAATTGAGATACCGCCAAATAATGGTTTAAGGTTTACCCATTGGACAATGACAAAACAAAATATCTCCTCCCCCTTTAAATAATGACTGTAGTGTAAATACACCCCGACACCAAGGACAATTTCGAGACTTTAATAGTCAGTCCTCACGTGCTCTTTCTTCCACCACACGCTCCTTAAACAAACCTTTTCATTTTTTTAATAATCCTAATTAATCCCCAAAATTAAAACTAATTACCGAAATTTAGATCAGGTGGGCCCCCACTCCACCGTGTATCTTTCGGCCGCTCACTTTGTCCCTTTCCCCTCACTCTCTCCTCCACCCGAACCCTCCCCGGCTCATTTTAGCAAAACTGGTTAATAATCTGCTAAAGTGCGCCGGCTCTGTTATTACGATTGCTCTTCTTCTCTAATGGTTTATCTACCACATGGAGTTTAGTAAGAAAGAAACCCTGGAGATTAGGGGTTGTGGTTTTTTTTTTTTTGTCTGGGACCAATGGGTTAAACAAAGTACGGTCCTTTTTGTGTTTAAATGCTGAGCTCGCTTCGCCTTGGTTGGTCGTGTTTTGAGTATCTGACTCTCTTCTCTGAACTGGGTTCCTCTCTAGCTCTCTCTCTGATTCTCTTCTCTTTTCTTTCTTCTTTGTTAACTTGTTCTTGATTACCTGGTTCTGAAATGGCTGATGGGGAGGACCATGACCATGACTATCTTGACTCCAAGGTGTGCCATTTCATCTTTGACTTTTTGTGTCTTGACTAAATTGATGAGCTTTGCTTTGCATTTTGGGTGTTTTTCTTTGTTTGGCTTGGTGGGTTGTTTGTGTTATGTGATGTTGTTCTTGTTTTGAGTTGGGTTTTGAATGTTTTGCTTGTTTGACTTCATCCAAGTTTGTGACTTGGTTGCTTTTGTTGATACACTAGTGTGGAGATTTGGTGAGGATTTTAGAGTTGTGGGTTTGTCATTTGTAATTATGCTGATTTCAAAAAAGCTTGGTAATTGATTTGATGAGTAATGTTTTACTTGGAGATGTGATAATGGGGTTTAGGTTTGCAGTATTCTATAGCCAGCAGCTCCTCTGCTTTATGGGGATATGCTTCAGATGTTGTTATTGTTTTGTGTATACAATGCTGCAGATCATAGCAAAATGGTTTGTTTTCATTAGTGACTTTAGGTTGTAGTTATTGATGTTTGGTCATGCTTATGCTGTTCCTTTGGGATTTGGGAATGTGAAATTAGTTCATGAATTATCGGGGATTTTGTGCTGTTTACAGATGGTGGTGCCATTGAACACTTGGGTGCTGATCTCCAACTTCAAGTTGTCCTACACCCTTCTCCGTCGCCCTGACGGGGATTTTAACCGCCACTTGGCTGAGTTTCTTGACCGGAGAGAGCCAGCCAATGCAATCCCAGTTGAAGGGGTTTTCTCATTTGATGTCATCATTGACAGAGAAACTAGCTTGCTGACTCGAGTTTATCGACCCGCTAGTGCTGATGCCCCGCCAAACCTGACCATTTTTGATCTCATGAAGCCTGTGGAGGATGAGATTGTTCCTGTCATTATTTTCTTCCATGGTGGAAGCTTTGCTCACTCATCCGCCAACAGTGCCATATATGACATTATGTGCCGCAGACTTGTTAAGGCTTGCAATGCTGTTGTCGTCTCGGTGAACTATCGTCGATCACCTGAACACCGATATCCATGTGCCTATGATGATGGATGGACAACCGTGAAGTGGGTGAACTCCCGGCCCTGGCTTAGAAGTACAAAGGACTCCAAAGTTCACATTTATCTGGTTGGTGACAGCTCTGGTGGCAACATTGTACACAATGTTGCTTTGAGAGCAGCAGATTCTGAAATTGATGTGTTGGGTAACATACTGCTCAACCCAATGTTTGGTGGGCAAGAGAGAACTGCAACTGAGACACGCCTGGATGGAAAATACTTTGTCACTATCCAAGACCGGGACTGGTATTGGAGAGCTTTTCTCCCTGAAGGAGAAGATAGGGACCATCATGCATGTAATCCATTTGGCCCGAGGGGTATAAGCGTTAAAGGTCTCAAGTTCCCAAGGAGCCTTGTGGTGGTGGCTGGTTTGGATCTTGTTCAGGACTGGCAACTAGCTTATGCAAAAGGACTTGAGGATGCTGGCCAGGACGTCAAACTTCTATATCTCGAACAGGCCACCATCGGGTTTTACTTGTTGCCAAACACTGTGCATTACCACACTGTGATGAATGAGATGAGTAGCTTTGTGCGTTCTGATTGTTAATAAGATTGACTGCGTCAACATGCCACATGATATATAACGTAAGTTTGACATTTTGCCCTGGCTAATGAAGGGTTTGTTTGCAGTGTGTAAGTTTGTGTAGCTAGAACATTCACTGTTGTATTGATAATTGTGGCACTACCATCCTGCTGGCTTCTGGTTTTTGGTCTGACATCGTTTGTTCTGGTGGACATCAGAGTTTCTGAAAGTTTTCAGGAATTTTGGTTGGATAAACCTTGGCAGACAGCAGGATCTACTTAACTGTGTTTAGCAGTCCCACTGATTTGGAATTCAGCACTCCAACTTCTGTTGGATGATCAATGAGTTGATGACTAGCTAATGTTATACATAAAGCTAATTTCTGAACGTGGATGGAGAAGCTTTAAGCTCCCATGTTATCATGATGTTGTATTGTTTATATCTATAGGAAGTGTGTATCAGGTGGTGCTATTGTAATAAATAATATCTGTTATTCATGTGTCATTGATTAATTGCATTAGTTTCTTATGTCTAGTCCTTGAGAATGAAGAAGCTCAAACTATTGTTGCCACATTAGCTTCATCCTTGAGATCTGGATGGTTAATGCTTGGTTGGATTATTGTTCTGAAAGTCTGAAACAGATTGATAGTGCAGGTTCCATTCAAGCTTTACTTCTTGAAGTCTTTGTAATGTGAGTTTAAATGAACATATGCGTAACCATATGTAAAAGGTGGATGGTGGAGTTAGAATATGATTGAGGAAGAACAGGTAGTGACTTTGGACTAGCATAAAAGAAGAAAGAAAAGAAAGAAAAAAAACAAGTGCCTAAAGGACAAACTTTACAAGCACTGAAGGAGTATAATATATGACCACAAAGAAACAGTTTTGTCTAATACGTCATATTCAACCCAAGCATCTGCATATCCTTGTGCTTTTGAAATGGGGTGAAATGTGGAGCAGGAATGTTATCTTTGAACTTTCAAAAAAGCAGTTTTTTTTCTATGAACGATGAAACATGTCGAATCGTATCTTTGTCCCTCACGTATAAAATGAGATTCCTTGATTGTCTAACATGAAATATCATAACTTTTGAGAACAATTGATCTCATCATTCTCATGAGAGTGATAACATGAGAGCTTCAACAGGATTATGCGTCCCTCATTGTCTATTTTGCTAAATGATTGAAATGTTTAGTATTGTTTGGACTAGTAATCAAGACCGGGGTAGGTCATCTTTGTCGCTGAAAATCATAGGAGTTTGAGATTAGATGATCTTATGTCCTCATCAGAGTCGACCGGAATTAGAATTTCAACCGGATTACGCATCCTAATTGTCTACATTACTAGATGATACAAGTGTTTTAGTATCTTTATGGCCAGTGATGGAGACCTAGTTAGGTCACCTTGTCAATTCATGAAAGTAACCTGGCCTTCCTCCAAGTACGAAAAATTGGAGCTTTTCTTTGATGGTGGAATGGAAATATGCATGAATTGGCTTGGATCTAAAGGAAAAGTCTTAGATTTTAGTGGTGGTTGGCATTTGAGGATTGTGTTTTCATTTCATTTTATTAGGGACCACTATAGAATCAAACAAAGGGTCCAATCTAATCTGGGGTAGTGCCTTTTCACAATGATATAAAAACTAGTACAAAGGTAAGCAACAGCTAAGCTTGTGAGAAGGACATGACCAGGCATTGTCTTGATGAAAAATACTCATAACTATGAAAAGTTTTGTACAACAAACACACCCTGTAATTAGTTTGATTAATGAAAGAGAAACAAACAATTGGACTGGATTTTATTAAAATTGATGGCTAAAAGCTTTCATAAAAGAAACCCATAAATTAAAAGTGATACAAGGATTATGATTATGTTTTTGTCAAATCTGGTTAGTTTAGTGTAAGAGACAAACTTTATGATGTTGGAGCAATCGTCATCTACTATAAATTTGATTGATAATCGCTTACATAAGCATATTCTTACCCTGGATTACATGATTTTTCTCTCTTTCTTTTTGGTTCCTAGATTACATGATTCTGTCACCACTGAATCATAGTATCCATGACTACAAATATGGCACTTACAAGTGAACGAGTCTTATAAAATTGATTATGCAAGTGCCGCTTGGTGTTAGTCTAAGTGGTAGGGTTGTAAAATTAGGTTGGGAATAAGCTAGATTAGAATTCAATTTCCTTTGGTGTGAAAAAGTTGCCAGTGTAACATACCATGCATAGAAAAGCATAGACAATCAACTGAGCAAGTTTTCACTTCCCACATCACTTGATAAGGTTTTTAGAGAACCATTCCTACACACAAAAGGATTCCCCAAATGAAACAAAAGAAAAAGAAACTGGGTTAATGGGTATACGGGCAACTTGGGAACACTAGGTTAGACAGGCTTGGGCTTCTCCTTTCCATATATCAGCTATTCATAGGAATCAGAAGGCATCAGAGTTTAACAAAGAATCAGTTTTCTTTTTTCTTTTTTAATTTCTAAGTGACTGGGCAGAAGAAGATAAAGAATAAACCAGTCAGCCTAGTTTCAAGTTTGCCAAAGCAATTTCATTCATCCAAGAGCCAAAACTTGACATAAACAAGAAATTCCTAAGATCAAGTTGAAAGTCTCTGCTACAACTAACAGCAATTTAAATGTTTTAAGATTTCTCAATTGATATCATATTGATTTGTAATCCTAAAACATTGAATCTCTACAACATTTGTTTTTGATTGAATTATGAAGTTGTCTCAAATTGAGGCAAGGACTGGAAGCATGATAAACATACTGACCCTGGAGAAATATGATAACCAGCATCTTGAGAACCATGATCAGGACCGAAATTCTCACCAGAAAAGCTATATTAAAACCAACAAATAACACCAATTGCATCATAGTCGACTGAATACTGAAATAGAAGATGGATTTCTGACTATGTCACTATTAAGGTCAGAACACTAGTCCAACTTAAGATGACTGATATCTCATTGATCAAAAGCAGTAGAAAAGAAGCTAAGGCTGTAATAGAAATTCACATTTATTATCTAGATCAGAGTTCAAAAAGGACATACATGATATCCATGGTGTCGTCAAGTAGACCTTGAACAAGATAGCAAGGTAGTTGTTATAACAAAATTGCCTCAGCAGGTGAGCCGCTCAGCGACCTTTAGCAGCATACGCAACAGATGCTGCAGCAATAATGGTTGCTGCCGACGACATCAACTTCCACAAATTATTCCTCTTCTGTGCCTGGGCCACAGCAGACTCCAGTTGTTGCTTCAAGTCTTCAACCATCTTCTCATTGTTTCTGAAAGCACTCTGTATGGCATCCAACTCCGCTGCATATGGTTGAACTTCTTCTCCGAGGTTCTTCTCCTTGATAGACAGTTCCTTCTTCCCTTCAGACTGAGAAGCTAGGAATGCTGCAGTGTTCTTCAACATAGTCAATGCTTGCTTCGAGCTCCTCCCAGCCGATTCATATTTAACCCTCCAATCATGAATTTCCCTCTGAGCATCAGAAAGGCTCTTCTGCATGATATCATTTTCCTTTGCCAATGATTCTAAGCGGCTTTCCATCACTTTTTTCTTCTCAGTAATGTTATCACTCTCACTCCTCAGTTTCCCCAACAATTGCTCTATTTCTTTAACCTTCTCCTCCCTTTGGGAAACAATCAGCTTCAAATCTTCCACTATCTTTTTCTGCTCAGCCAAACTTTTCTGAGCCTCAGCCCTCTCTTGCTTAATAGGCTCAACAGTTTCTTTATATTGACTAACTTGAGAAACCAACTCAGCATTCTTCTCTTCCTGCTCCTTGAAGGATTTTCGCAAAGTAAATATAACAACCCTTTGCTCACCCACTCGTCTACTCAGCTCAGCAACTTCACCATCTCGATTGGCCTTTGCCTCCTCAATCTCATTCTTCTTCTGAGCTACTTCCTTGAGTCTCTGCTCCTTGTTCCTTAATTCCTCAGTAACCATATCCAATATCTCCTTCTGCGTTTTCACTTCCTCATTCAATCTCTCAACACTATCCTCCTTCTCCTTCTTCTCTTTCACCAAGGCCTTTATCTCCCTCTCCATTTCCCTTTCCTTCGCTGCAGCCTCACCAACACAGTCCTCCAGCTCCAGAACCTTCTTTTCCAACCCCTTCTTCTCTGCCCTCAAACTCAACCCAACCTCATTCAATTTCCCCACCTCTTTCTCCAAGCATGAAACCATCAGTTCCTGCCCACTCTTCGCCTTATCAATCTCATTCTTCTCCCTCGCAATCCTCCCAATCTCCCTATTCAAATCCTCAACCACACTCTCCAACTCCCCACGCTTCCTCTCCGCCACATCCTTCTCCCTCATCATCGCCTCAACCACTCTCTCCTTCTCACATTTCTCCTCCACCAGCCCCCGGCATTGCAACCTCACCCTCTCCACTTCCTCCTCCGCACACCTCTCCCTCTCCTCCATCTCCACCACCTTCAACCTCAACCCATTTGCCTCCACAGCAAGCCCATCGAAATCCCCCTTCACCACATCTCTCTCCCAACAAACTCGACTCACCTTCCCCTTCTCACTCTCAACACTCCCCAACAACTTCTCCACCTCCCTCCTCAAAACCTCAACCTCATCGTCTCTAACCTTCATAACCCTCTCAATCGCACCCATCTGGGCCGCCACGAAAACCCCGAAAACACTCTTCTCCAGCTCAAGAACACAACTTTCCTCACTCTTCTCACCCAAATCAATCTCCAAAGCCTTCTTCTCATCACCAAACTTACTCAGCTCAGATTCCAAACCCTTCTTGGCCTTGACCAGAGCCTCCACCTGCTGCCTCCCGTCGAGGGCCTCCTTCAGCAGCAGAGAGTTCAAAGATTTGAGGTTGGCGAGCTTCTCCGACGACCCGTCGTCCATGGCGGCGACGGCGGGTTTCTGGGTAGTGGTGGTGGTGTGGTGCTGGGTGTGGTGGTGTGGTTCTGGGTCTGGTTTAGTGGTGTCTTTGGGTTGATGGGTCGCTTTCTTTTTGGCCATTTTGTGATGGGAAATGTGGGATTTGGGGGATTTGGGGGATTTGTGAGGATTAGGGATTAGGGTTTTTGCTAGGGTTCTTGTGGAAGGAAATGAAGGGTTGGGGATTAATTGGGAAGTGACATATATTTATTAGAACACTTGAGAGAGTCGTTTTGAATTTCTGGGCGGATGGATTTGGTTTTTCAAAATTTGGGGCCGAGTTGAGGCCCAGCAGAGATTTGGGTGGTTTCTATTTTTGTTTCTTTCGGTATTATTTTTCTTTTTTGAGATGTTGGAAGAGTGGCTCGAGGACATGTGTCTCCATTTTGTCCACACGTTGTTTATATGATCAAGACTAATGATTAGTTACCGTTAGAATAAATAATTTAATTTTAAAATAATATTTCAGACGTTTGGATTTACATCCAACGGTAACTGATCATGACTTTCTTGGTTACTAAGTGACAATGTAAACACTACTGTTTGTCCACACTAGTTGTTTGAATTGGTGTTTTGGGTGACAGATCATCATCTCACACGTAATTTTTCATTTTTGGTTTTATTCACTGTGTCGAAAATAGCTAGAGTGACTTTACCTGTTACGTTTGATCAGCTTAATGAAACTTCGTTCATGTGTTTTCTTATTTGGTAGGTATTGTTTCTACCATCATGTGATTCATGGTTGACTTGTAACACGTCTACGTTATTGATGAATATTTATTTCGATTAAGTGATGACACTATAACGTATCACACTTTGCAAAACTTCTTATTTCTTATTAGCATTGAACTCCACGTACATGATGTACACAAAATTGATCAAAGAAAACAAAATGAAACATGTGAGGCAGAAATGGCTACAAACATCTTATTGGAGAAAAAAAAAAGTTTTTTCCACTAGATCAAATGCCAATTTGTTATACAAAACAAAAGATTTAAGTTCTTATGTAGCTGAATTTTGGAAAACATAAATATGATATAGTAGAGGGATTAGCATCAATGTTGCTGGGATTTAGAGTCCATCGGATGCCAAGCACTACACTATTTGGACTTCTAGTTGTGCCAACTTTAATGATGAATCAACTCCATGATGTCGAACAAGCTCGTGAGCCTCACCGCATTCTTGTCGATACAAACGTCGTTACAGATGATGTTCTTGCTCTTGTTTATCTCTTGAAGCAAATTAAACAGTACAGAATTTGACTTACTGGTTGATGTTCTTTCCATTTTATTTGGATGGTGAGTGTAACTGAAGTTGGTGCATGCAACTGCCGGCGATCACTATTAACTCAATCCATGGAGCGATGCCGAGCACGCTGCGGATTACGTCCTTTTCGTGATGGATCGAGACTGACATTGCTGTTCGTGTGGGAGGTGAAGGTGGCATCTTGCCTAATGGTACCATTTTTCCAAAATTTGGGGGTTATCACCTATTATCGACCAGGTCTGTGAGACTTGCTTCACATTAATTATGTTTCAACGAATGCTAGCATATGTTGCGTTTTGATTACTTGCAGGGCACATCAATGGCCGGTTGTTGCAGATATAGACAGGCAATTCCGGCCACCAGGGAAATATATAGGGTCTTCTATACACAAATACAAACTATATGCATACGCAAGGCTTTCCTCCCTCATGTAACCAGATGTAATATCTACAGGTTCCATTAGTGTGTTTGTTCTAGGCACACACACAAATTAAGCCATTTTTTCATGACTAATCTTCACCTTAAGAAAAATATTGAGCATATATATGTCATGGGGTGCTATCGAACCCCATGTAGTTAAACAAACAAGTATTGCATTAATTCTGGCATTCCAGGCACACTTGTTCCTTTAGTTGCGACAAGAAGGATATGTGAACTGTGATCTAATTTCTTTGCTGCATTTGAACAGAAACAATATATATTTGACGCACAATATAGCTTCCTTAGCTTCTGTTGCAACAAGAACAGAGAACAGATTCCGAACCAGTTTCCTTCTGTGCGTGTGTAATCATCGTACATGCATGTTAGCAGTGCCCGAAACTCCTCCAAGTACTTGATAATTTCAGGCCTAGACTATAGTCATCAAGAAATTAATAAGTTTACAAGTCTATAGCAGACATGTATTATACATGTATTGTGCTAATGTACCTGACATTGTCTTGCAGTCCTACCTGAACATGACCATTATGCACTCCATTCTTCTGTAAATTGAACTTTGGGATCAAACCCCACATCCTGATGAGAGGATTTGGGAGATCTGAAATTCCATAAGATGCTATTTGATCGAAGTGACCACTGAAATGTTCACATAGTCCATTCAGCAAATTCATTTTCTCCTCCATGACCCTCATCAGATCTCTCTATGTTACGCATTATAAGAGAATCCCAAAAAAGATATTCCTCATGTAACTGATTGTTAGGCCAAGTATCACGAACCATAAATTTTCAAGATCAAATTGTGACATTTACCAGAATATGCCTACGAAACAGATAATAGCTATAAAAGTTTCTAGGAAGTGAACTCCTTCAGAAATAATCGTATGACAAACATTACGTACACAAGTGATTTTGATCTTTCCTTGGGATAACTTGGTTCAATTATTTTCGAATGCAGGTTATAAATCAACCTAATAAGCAAACTGCATGACTTAGTAACACTAGATCAGCGCAGTTTCTGCCTGATGAGTATGAAAGAGTAGTTCAAAAGCAAAAATCAAGTTTTGGAAAGAAAAGCAATATGATTAGACCAGTTTTTTGACATGGATATGAGTACTGCTGGGGATTTTCAAGTTCTTCTATATCCGCTAAATTACCTGCGGAATTGATCAACCTCAAGGGAATACTAGTTTGTCCAAATAGGTGGAAACTGCTTAAACCATAGAAATTCTATATGACTTGCTGCCTATGATGCATAAATAATTCTTTCTGAGGAAAACAAAGACTCAGCGGTACAAGTACCATGGGAACGGAACTTGCTTTTACAGAAAGCAGAAGGAACTTAATTTTCATCAAGTGACTGTCCTAAAGCCAAATGACTGATATTTTTGCAGGAAGTATATATTGTTTGGCGGTTTGGGGACACATTTCTGATGAAAATGATAATGAACATGGGAATGTTTTCACTGTTGCTTCAAATGAATATGCAGAGTTTAACATTTTTCTCGACCCTTTGGCTGCGGAAGCAGCTTTCGATTCCAAACTTTACAAGTCTGTTCTTTCCTGATAATTCTCAATACATAGCAGCAGTAGCAGCAGCTTACAAGTAGGCATAGGGCTCATGAAGCTGCATATGGTAATCTTCAATTCAGTTGTCCTATATAGTTAATCTATCCTTCTAACTTTTACAATAGCTTACTTCTTTTTATTTTTTCCTCATTTCTTTTTAAGACATGTTTTGTTGGGAGAGATACTTGGTGTTGTGACCTTGGCTGGAAATAGCACTCATTCTCAAGACCTTTAAGTTCATTCCCTTCAAGGTTGTAGCTGAGAGAGACGAATCAGTAGTAATCGGTTAGATGCTTATTGATGACCAAAAACAAGCAAAAATAGTGAAGGTCCTATCTAGTGTAAATCATAATGCATACTATGAACAATTTGCTAATGTTTTAACTCATAGGTAAGCACCAACTATTTTATGAAACAATATCGGGGGATGGAGGATTCGAACTTAGTATACTACTCTCATTTCAGTCCATTTGTTTGGAGATTTCTTGTTAGGCCTCTAAACAAGAATCAAATTGGTTGGTTCGAGTGATGTGGTCTCTTTATTCTATTCTAAACACAAAGCAAGGAAAATCATAAACAGATGCATAAACTGATCATACATAGAAGATCCTTTGAGATTTGGTAGGATTAAAAAACTACAGCATGAATGTATAAACTGTATAAATGTTAATATTATTATCCGATGCCATGATAAAATACTGGATCTGTAACTGGACCTTATACATCTGTTCATACATTGAATGTATGTGTGATACAGAACATGGGATTAAGGCTGACTTAATATAGAATTATTACTGTCCATCTAAACTAATTCTACGACTTATAGCATGCTGAATAATATATAGTACAAGCCTTGGTTGGTGGGCTTTATACATTTGATTATATGTGAGAACTGGATAGTCCTCAAGGCATGAGTACCTGCATATTGTTCACATGAAGTTGGAACTCATTGATTCAAAATGTTGGAATATTCAGCTCTATATAAAAACTTCAAATCTTGAAGTTTGGGGAGAATAGGTCAATTGATTTTGGTAATGTATGGGACACATTCATTTCATAATGGTATAACCTATAAAATAAAATTTCAGAGTCACACCAGAAGTCTTATCTAATGAACATGGACTGCTATGGATTGGTTCTGCCAGAACATTATCAGCTTCCATGAGATCTATAGTTGGAGCAGTTTCGCGGTGCTACAATGAAAGTGATTTTGTTTAGTAGCACTTCTGGTGGAAGCGCTTTCATAAAAAGCACACAATTTCTGTTTAAAATGCAAATGCTTCCTGTCAATGCACTTAGAATCCCTTCATGAGGAAGTAATGTTTGTTAATGCATAAACTTGAGTTTATAGAGAAAAACTGTAACTTAACTGCGATATGTCATTATAAGCACATTTGCATATAGGAAATGTCATAAAATTAAGAGGTAGAAAGATCCATTCACATTCTAAGCCATAATGAACAAGGTTCTTTGAGCACCAAGAAATTTGGATGCGCAAACCAAATAGGAGAGAGAGAAACGACATTAAAACAAGCCTCTCTGCAAATTAGCTAGCTACATACTCTGTGATCTTGTTGCTATGACTACTTCACAGGATCATCTCACCATTCTTCATTACCTTGGTACACTGCTGCCAGCAGCCATAATCTGTTGCTCCAGCTATCATGTGAAAAGGTAGAAGATTAAGCAAGGATTTAGGATCAAGAGCTAAGAGCTAGAATAGAGGCCAAGGCTTGTCAATGATGAAACAACTTTTTATTAATAGTTACCTTGAAAAGAGATTCAAGTTTATTTTGCACAATGGCACATTCATGCTTCACTAGCTGAAGAGTTTTTAGGCACCTGAACAAAAAGTTTAACAATGTACTACTGTTTTGAGTATATAGGAATAACTTCACAAAATTATAGTGGTGAAATATCGATGTTACTCACCCTTCAATGTTGTGCTCCTCACCGAAGTTACGGAATGCAATGCAGACTCTCTGAACCCTCTGAGCACCAATGCTGTAATACATTCCAAGAACACATTTCCTCATCAAACTCAATGCAAAAACACAGAAGAGGTTACAAAAAAGGTTTTCTTTTTTACAGTTTAAGGAGCTGAGTACGTATTGCAAAATTAGAGCATCTTCAAGTTTTCTTAGGAAGAGCCTTCAACAAGAAAATATCTCAAAGTATGAAAATTCTGTCAACACATATCTGTGTGATAAATCCTACAAACTAGAACATATTTCAGATTTATTGAAGCAAAAAATGAAAAAGAGAAAACAAGCCAAGTACCTGGAGCTGCTACCCTTCAACTGGTGAACATTGGCACCCACCTTTTTGAAGTCAACATCCTGCTGAGTTCTGCACCAAAAGAAACAAAGACATAACTACATGGCCTTGATGGTAGAATCCATGATCAGAATATAAGCTTTGATTCTTACAGAGTCTTGGTCAGGTCATTTAGAATTCTCTCAGAATCCTTGAAGAAGATAGACACCACCTCAACCACAAATTGTGGGTTGCTCTCATCTTGGAGCTGCTGAAGCTGTTCAAATTGTTCGTCAAGGACCCCCTTCATACAAAACCAATTGCAACAAGTACTCATCATCATCTAAACCCATGCCAATAACCCCAAAACAAAGACACACAAACTCTTGTATATCCAACACATATATGTCTATATAATTTTCACTGACCTCGTGAAAGAGTGAGGCTTTGTAATCAATATATTGCTTCTGCAAATTAGACACAGCCATGTTAGCTACCACTCTCTAACTCTCTCAAGGTTTTGGTCTTCTACCAATCTCTCTCTTAGTATCACAGATCTTATAAATCTAAAGGTTCATTCCATCTCTTGGCTTTGTTCCCTTTTAAAAAGAGAATACTCATCAATACCCAAGAGAGGAAGGGAAGGGTCTTCAAAATCCTACCTTTCCAGGCTATACATGCTACATATATAGTACTCAAACACAAAAGTCACTGCTCTTTCTGGTATTCCATAATGGACCAGCTACCTATAATTCTCTTTATGTTTTTCTTTTTCTTCCTTTTCTTGACATATCATATAAATATACACACATATATTAGATATGCACTGAGCTTTATTTTCCAAAATTAAAAAGCTTCACAAGATCCAAAACCTGATGCCATGTACCATTCATTCATCCTGATGCCATGTACCATTCATTCATCCTTTCCCATATTCTTCAATTCAGTAATTATTGCTCTCTCTCTCTCTCTAATATTAAACTATCTGGTTTTTCCTGTCCTTGGGTGTGTAATCATTCCTAAGTCTTAGTCCACTCTCTTGGAAGTTCTTGCTAGTTTTTTGTTCTACTTTCTTGTGAGCACTCATTAACCTTGTGTAATTTCATACCATGATACTGTCATCAGATGCTAAATCATTTGGACAGATGCCAATGACACAAATCCAATAGTTCAACTGAGGATATGGAGAAATGATAGCGGCTAAGACCAGAAAAATTATCAAGTATATTCGATACATCATCATGTCATACATGTAATACGATAATAACGTAGATATCATCGTTACATCAAAATTTCAAAGATATTGGTGCTCTAGATTCTTTCCACTTGAATACCATCTGCTCTCTAAAATGAAGAGAGCTACAGTCATATGCAAGACCCATCATCTAAAATGAAGTGACATTATGAGAAAGTGACCTCAGGCCATGTTACATCCATATCTTCCAGATTTTTGTATATATATTTGTTAGACTTTGTCTGTTCAGAAAGAAAATAAAATTGTAAAAAGAGAGAGATGTCATCATAATAAACAAGAAAAGTGACATTCTAACACCTTTGTATCTCTCAAAAAAAAAATTAAGGTGGTATAGTGTAGAATGCATATCAGTATTAATATGACAATATGGTACATATATTGATTAATCTTACCTACTCCTCCAAGCACCTTTCCTTTTCATTTGTATCATCTCTCTGTCTCCTCATTTCACAATAGTTTTCACGACGTACAAAAGCTTTTCATTTCAATGATCTATTCAAGATTCTTTTGTTAAATAAGTTAAATGATGGTTGTTTGCTCCTATCATTGTTTGTGTTAAGCGTTGTTGGTGTTTCATTATTGGCTAGTACAACATTGATATCGATAATTGGTTAATACCAAGTAACTAAAAAGGGACTACTCAGCATAGCAAATTAATGCTTTCTTTGTTTTAGTACATGTCCCTACACTTTTCTTCAATCGAGACATTTGCTTCGATGATTCGTTGTCTTTTTGGTAAGTTATTCATTGTTCTCGATACATCTCATTCAGATACTTATATTACAACCAGGATAGTTAACTATGATATAAATTTTTACCAAAAAAAAAATCCAGTACTACGAAACATGATAAAAGTTCTAGCTTTGCAGAGGGTCACAAGTTCTGAGGCATCATTGAGGTGGGTGTGATGTTGTCATCTGTTGCTGCATTTCAATGCTTGATAATTGAAGTCAAATGGGAAAGTCATTTCTGTTATGATGCTTATAAGATTGATTGAACTTTTTATGTTCAACTATCTGCTGGATTTACCCACAATACATGATTTGGGGGATCAATGCCATTGGATTTATACTAACTTATTGGCATGTCACCACTTTGGATAAGATTCATCTTATCTTTCAAGTTTGAATACAATTCTTTGTTAATCTTTTGCTTCAAGTTGGTTGTTTGAGCCTAATAAGCTAATGTGGTCCCTCGCGTGAATTAGAAGTCGTGTCTGGATCAAGAAGAAGAAGGAAGAAAGATCAATAATTTTCTCCATGCCCACCCCTATCATTCATGATTGGTTAGCAAATCAAAGGAAACAATATAATGAAACGACGGACGGTTGGTTTCGAGAAGAAATGTTTCACTTTCTCTCTTTGAAATATAAGTTATGCCTAAGCAATTCACATGTAATTAGTCCAAAATCATCATCATGTGGTCAAGATATCTAATCACGTTGTCAAACATCGGTTTATATATGAGTAGAAGGCAAAATCACAGCTACAATGCCTTAAGCCTTGAGGATCTCATTCTCACTCCATCGATCATTCATAGAAGGCAAAATCCAAACCACATTGATGAGTGACTACGACAAATGCAAGACCTCAAAAGACAAACCAGATCGTTTTCGTCTCCGACCAAGCATGCCTTCCTCTGCATTGACATGTTTACCTCTACCAATACAATCATTCAAATCAAAATGGCTTTGCTAGAGCAACAAAGGACCACTCACCAGTCCTCCAATACGAGTCTAATCCAGCATTCCCTCCTCTCTCATTGATCTCAAGGGCATCAAAATGGGGTACCCTTGAATTCAATTTGATCTACCACAGCCATCAATATAAAGCTCACATCATCTCCATTGTTTAGGCACAAGAAAACAAGAATGTAGGATGTATGTACCAAAGAAATAACTTCAAAGTTTGCAGGAAACGATTGGCTTGTAAAAATTGTGCATCACAAGTTTGATGAAGCATGCATGATGCATTATTGTTCCGTTTGTTTTTCATCACAAAACTTCAAAAGTAGCCATAATCGATCTTTCAGCATTCGCTGTCTGTGGTGAAAAGAACACATGCATATGCAAATGCAGGCCATAAACACACAAGAAAATCCTCACAGGTATGTGCACTGTGCATATGTCTTTTTCCTTATCTGTTTCATGTTGGAGCTAATAGTGAATCAGAGATTCCTCTATTAATGCAACCAAACCCATTTTCACTAGGAGAAAATTAAGGCATTGAATGCAAACTTTTACCAAATGAAATGGAAGAGAAAATGTTTGAGAACCTGAAGTTTTCACCAGCAAAATGGTATAATAACACTCCATGCGTTATGTCTAGTTGAGTCTAGTGCATGCTTATGAAGATCAGAAAACAGCTTCCTAATGTATCCTTGTACATACAGACATCCCCGTAAACGTAATGTTGTTACTTTTCGGTCTAGTTTGATCTTCGATTATACAGGAGAAACATGTAGAAATATACCTTGTTGTGTCGGCAGTGTTGGTGTGGACCTATGTATGAGATATCCAGCAGTACTGTATAGTGATTGCAGCAATCTCAGTGGCCCCAGAACAGTAAATAGAGCTACCGAATTTGTTCTGTTTACTGTTTAGATTTAAACAGGATTAGAAGCTGCATGGTAGTATTTGTATCCAGCAGTACTATATACTCAGATTCAAATAACGCTTTCTTGTACGTACTTGTAATATATTACTGTCCAAAACATCCTAGTATAATAGAAGCATCCCAGCTTGTTTACCGTTTGGTTTTAAAAAAAAATATGATGCTGAACAGCAGTACGTACATGAGCAAAGAAAGAAACCAAGTTCAATGTTACTGTGGCCTAATTATGCCGGAAAAGCCACGTTTTTACCGCTACAGCTTGTAGTGTCAACTATGGACATGAAAAAAGAAGAACAAAGCATGGAAATTCCGGCGATCCGTCACCTGGAACATTATGAGAAGCACAAATTCATAGTTTTACAAAGTGAAGAACTTCTCACTACGCAATTAGACTATGCAATTAGCCTCAGGTTTTTTGGCCATGGAGCTTCACTATCTTTGGTTGTCAAGTACTTTGTACCCCATATATCATACTGAAATCCAATGGTGAAAGAAAAAAAAAAATTGACTGCGTCATTATTTTCCACCATTTCTAAATCTAATAGTAGTTGAGCACCACTGGTCACGAAAGCAACCAACCACCTTAGTTGGACTGTTCTTTTACTTCTGCCATTTTAGGGTAAAACAAACTTCAAAGTTCACAAAAGCAGGACGACTTGATCATTACAGAAACAGTACATCCACCTTAGATGGATATATGTGACCAAGTTTCTCATGTCAAAACAGTACTGAGGTCATTAGATAAAGAAAAAGTTACAATATACGCTAATATTTGATGAGTAAGAATTTGTGGTGAACTGATTAGGTAGGTTAGATGTGTCCAATTGAAAAGAAAGAGACCCCAAGAATAACCAAATATATGAACAAAGAGTTTTATTCCAACATGATATATGAACCAACAGTACAGATACCGAAGAACCTTGAGTGAGTGACCAGAAAGGAATATCAATCTGAGGTCGAAGATGAAAGCACCTGGCAGAAATTTTATATACAGCACCGAAAGAATGAATTACAATGTCATTTCTTATTTTCCGCTTTTTATTTATTTTCTTGAAGAATGAAATTTACAAAGTTATATAGCACGAAAAGAACCTGTCCACACAGATAATTTCCTATTTTGAATTTCCATTTACAACATTTACATGAGAATTAGAAGGGAGGTACCAGGCATTTGCCACAGCAGCACTACGACGAACCAAAGATTTATATCACCCTTGTATCAATTAGTCGGTAGCATTTTTCATTCTCGAAAAAAGACAACCTGAAACTTCATCAATTAAATTTCGCACTCAAATTTGGCGGAGCTTTCTTTACCACATCCAGAAAATAAGGGCATATCTCAGTACTCCAGTACGACTGGAGAACTGGAAACGGTCCATCATCCTGCAGCAATAAACTTGTCTGTGTCAGTCGGGTTTCAATTATCCAACAGATGAAGTTATGCAGCACATGTTAATTCCATCAGGTTCCATTGATTGCAATAATAGTATCAATGAGTACTGAAACAAAGTTTGAGAGAAGCAATCATTGTTATACACACAAGAGAACTACAATGCACTTCAAAACAAAACAAGAAAATAAACGACTTTTAATATGAAAACAAGATTCATGATATATTTATTTAACGAGATCAGCATACGATAAAGGAAAGAAAATCCAACAGTCTTAAACACCTACATTATATCAAAAAACGCTACGCAGGTGAACCACTACTGCGTGGAAAATGGAAAGAGTCTGAAACGTGTTGTTAAGAGGGCCTAGAGATTAAGTCATTGGTATGAATTACCCAGGTGATACTACTAATAGCGGAATTATTAATAGCACTAAAACACACAGGTAATATAGTTCGAAGAAAATGTATTCCTCTCTTATTATTGTGCAAAAGGGTACAATATTTATTGTCTAATGCCTTCTCTCACAATAACACTCTAGCTCTCTAATTCGCTCCCCCCCCCCTAGCACTAAGCTAGACACCTCTATTTATAGAGTCTAAATCTCTATAAATCCTTATCTAACTTGGAGAATACTCCCTAACTAAGTTAGACAACTAATCCCAAACTAAGTTGGAAAACTATTCTCCTAACAAGCTAGAAGAGCTATTTCCTTAACTAACTTGGAGAAGGAATCGGCTAATCCCTAAAAGGCTAGGATACACCCGTATCAGTCATACAGTTTAGAAAGTAGTCAGTATGATTTGAATGTATTCCCAAAAAGGACTAAATGATTACGCCACCTTCGCAAATGCAATAATAAGACAAAACTTCAACTCCATCACAAACTATAAAGAAAAGAAAATTTTACATGTAGGTGAACAAGTAGTTCATGTTGTGAAATATTCTCACCTTCCTCCGAGAAGTCAAATACACCACCAAGCATGTCATCATCGTCACCATCTTCCTCACATTTCTCCCTATCACAGGGGCTGTTGGTGCTGTCCACATCAGTTACAACTTCAGTTGATTCAGGGAAGTTGCTCAAAGGTGATGCTTTACAATACCCCTCTTGGAAAAACTGCTCAAAATCCAGTGAGTCATGTACTGGTCCCTCATCAAGGATGTTCATACTCAGATCAGAATGATTAGAACTTACATTTGAACTTTCACTGGCCCCACCACTGTTCACTGACTGAACCTCCTTTGCAATAGTTCTATCAGCAGCAAGGGAACCACCAGTTAAAGTGGTTAGGCTCTTTGAAAAATTACTTTCCTCAACCAGAGAAACACCTGAGGTAGGTTGTTCTGAAGGTATTGTAACAACATTATTCTTCATGGAGCTTTGATTCAGTAGAGGTGACGCCAAAAAAGATCTCCCTCTTCTTTCCTCATAATTTCCATTCCCAGATTGGAGAATGGATGGATAAGAACCACCTAAATAAAACGAAGATAAAAATGGTCTATTAGAAAACCTGCTCTCAACCCAGCATACAATATAGGAGTAAATACTTGTGACACTCTGTAGTTTACACCTAAAATCAGTTTTGTCCCTCACTTTTTTTTTTAAACTGGTATACCCCTATACTTTGAATTCTCGACTGATTTGCCCTTTTCCTAGCTGATTATGACTATGACATGCTCATTAACAGTCTAAATAACCCTTCACTCTTATCTCTTCTAGCATAGTAATAGGGGGCTTAGACCTTGCTCTCAAAACCCAACCATTGAAGCTCTCACAAGCATTGTTAATGAGCATGTCACAGTTATAACCAGCTGAGAAAAGGGTAAATCAGTCGAGAATTCAAAGTATAGGGGTATACCAGTTTAAAAAAAAAAGTGAGGGACAAAACTGATTTTAGGTGTAAACTACAGGGTGTCACAAGCATTTACTCCTACAATATATCACAGTATCAACAATTATCTTACCAGTGTCTGGGTTGGCAGATGATGCCAACTTGTCACCAGAAATATCAGCATTTTCAAGAAACTTTTCTTTAGCTTCATGAGAATCAGAAGACGAACTCGAGCATCCTCTTCCAATAAGATCCCTGAAAAAGATAGCCAACAGAATTAGGTGCGGGTCTAGATCTAGTTTTCAGGGAAGTGATCCAAAGCAATAGAATCACTGGTTATAAAGCATGTGAAAAATGTGAAGATGGATGTTGTCAGGATATCTAACAAGCCAAAAGGCTGGAAGAATGTAACACCCAGACAACAAGCGCCTCCTACGTTCTACCTGAACAAGACATGAATCACCAACAACTACTTTACTACATCTACATTTTAACTTTGCACAAACAAGAACTGACAAGTTTTGGAAACGTAACGCATGTTAGACCCTGGTCATATTCACTCCATCTTCCAAATTTTGAAAGTTAACACCAGGAGGAAGTGTTTTATTAGATACAATCACTTTTGATCTCTCTCATTTGCAACACATACCTCTCCCTTTTCTCTTACATGCATTCATATTTATCACATGAATTATAACAAGACAAAAAGAACAATCATACACCAGCAAAATTACCTGTCACTCCAATTGGGCTGCACTCTATGGAATTGATCAGAAACAGGTAGCAAATTCTTCCGCCTAACTTCGACCTCGTGAACAGGAAACTTCTCTATTTCAATCTCTCCTCCAGTAAGATCATTAGTACCATTTTGTTCAATGGCTCCCGAGGTACTCATTGTATAGAAATATATCTATTAGACAAATAAAGGGATCACAAACATAATTGAAGATGTCAACAAGGAATCTCACTTTTAAAACATAAGATACCTTAGACTTCTGCCAGATTGGAATCCTTCCAGAGTTGATTTGAACCTCAGCATTGGCAAGGTACAAGTGAGAATGCTCGAGTGGTTTCACAGACTCCTTATCCCCAATATCATTAACATCACAATCAAAAGTATCCATGACTGTCTCCTCACCTACTCGTCTCCCAAGTTTTATCCCCGAAATGCATTCCTCTCTTTCAGGCCAATCAGTTCTTCGGCAAACATCCCACCACTGCAGAGGTTCAACTTTCACTCGCAACTCCTCATCCTGTATCTGTACTGAATGACCTGGCACTGTTCTTGATGTAGCTTCACCAGGCTCTACCCCAACTCTTGGCAGTAGTTTAAATTGAACTGTGTGACCAGAAGGAGTGTAAACCAATAGGTGCTCCAGAGCAGTTACCTTTAAATGAGAAGTTTGCAGATCATGAGCAACACAATTATGAAATACAGCTGTAACAGCACCAGATGGAATGGAAGCTTTTCTGGCTGCAGAAGATGCAGCATTACTGACTGTGTTGATCCAACCAGAGTTATCTTTTATTCTGCTAACCACAGAAAGGGTAACGGGTGGTGGTGGTGGAGAAAATAGTTGCTGGTTTGTCATGAAATAAGGGGTGAACCACCACGGTACAGACGGAACTGGCAAATGACTAGGCCCATCAACATGAGAACTCTGCTTGTGAGTAGTATCACCACCAAAGGGGGAAAGAGTAAAAATATGGCATGTTCCCCTTGATGAAACAATTGCAATCCATTGACTGTATTGACTGAAACATATGTCTTGGATCACCTTATCATTATAACAACAACAAAAAAGAAAACCCGTCTCAACACAAGAGCATAATAGTGAGTAGATACATTTAGACGTTTAAAGATGGAAACATACAGCTGTTGTCATGCCACGATGGAGCTTGTAAAGGTGCACATGAGAGGAATTCAAGTCATAGCTCTGGGTGCCAGATCCACTATGTGATGGCATTATCCGAAAAATGTTAATATTGTTTCCATATATCGAGGCAGTCACAAGGAGAGTCCCACTGGGGTCAAAACATAGAGCAGAAATGGGACTAGTATGTGCCCTAAACTGTGAAACAATCACCCTGGAAACAATGTCTTTTACAACAACCTGCAATAATACACTTTATAAGTAAAAGTGTTTCAGTATCATAATAACAAAAACAGAGAGGCACTGCAAAAATCAACCACACCCTCTGCTTATCATAGTTCAGGCTCTCCCAAACTGTTGGGCAATTGTAAGTACGTTGAAGATCCTTATTCTCATGTGGGTAAGCTCAACTCAAACAGATGGAAAAATCTTCTTTTACTTCATATGCTGTGAAATAATAATGACTTCCAGTGTAAGATTAAAACAAAATTACAAGCCACAAATAAAACTCACCATTCCAGTAATATCTGTTTCTGTTGAATGTGATCCAACCCTCCCAACTTTCCAGATAGAATTCGATGACACTGGAGAGCTGGAACCATCAGGTTGATAGTACTTAGACAAAGTTTTGTAACCCATGTCTCCCAGATTTAGTAACCCAGCAGCTAACTGCTTACTAGATTCCATGGCATACCGAGCCACTAGATTTCCACCACTTGGTGAAGTTGATGGACTGACGCCTGGAGGTGTAAGACTTTGAGGGCTTAGTCGGCTAGTATTCGATACTAAAGGGTTGTTGGAGGCATAAGCCAACCACCTAGGACCAACAGCCATGGGACCATATCCAATATTAACCCCAACATGTCCTTGGACTCCCAACTGGGGGACAGGATAAGTAAGAACACTGAACTTGTTCTCTAGAGTGACAGCGTCAAAGCAGTATATCTGCCAGCACAATATTAAAAACAAACATGAACCAGGTTTGAATATATCATTTCATTATCTATATGACCAAAATTGAAAACAGAATTAAATAAAAAATAAAGAAAAGAAACGAAAAGCAATGAATAACTGAATACATGTAAACTAAATATTAATGAATGCTTGGGATAAGCTAATGCTTACTTGAGAGGCAAGACCAACAGCCACTATCAGAGGACTGCATCGAACCATATACACAGTCGAGCGGAATCTCAGAACATGAACATAACTGTGAGAACTTAGTGAATAAAACCGAACAACTCTAGGAGACATAGCAGAGTTGCTTGTTTGAGGCTCGGAATAACCATTTACCAAACTGTCTCTTCCATTTTGTGTCATACCAGAGTTCTTAGACTCTTCACATGCAACAACCATGAGTAATGGGTGGGAAGATCTGAATCCCTCAGGACCCTGAGAGATTCTAGGCATGGGCTGGAACTGTAAAAATGTGACCGGATCATCACGTTTTGATACAAGCTCACTAACATCAGAGGCATCTTCAACATCAAGGACTTGAAAGCCATTGACATAACCAAGTAACAGAACATGTTTGAAGGAAGATGGACCAAGTTCTACTCTGTCAAAGCATGCCCACAACACCTGTTTTCCCGAAATAATAACCATTTCACTACATCAAATGTAATAAAACATAATCTGGCAAGATATAATCTGAAAATAAAAATCTAAAGCATCAAATCAAATTGCATTTGATAAAGGTTTTACTTGTGTTATTCATGAATCGAAAGAAAACAAAGCACTCAGGTAAAGGAAATGCCGAGAGGGTGTATCATGTTTATACAATGTTTTGAACTAGTTCAGGAAGCTCTTCTACTTCAGTCTGTGTCTCACCAATTCAGAACTAGCTAGAGCTCACATTCAATAACATACCCACTGTTTAAACTTTAGACATCACTCACAGAAAACTACTTGACATCCACACAATTTACAAGTTCCAAAATTCACTTTTTGTTATATATTTATAATATTATCCAGATTCTCTTAAACTTCCTGCTATGCCTAAATGGTAATGAACATTAATCAAATGAATCTTCCATAGCAGAACACCAAACACTTAGACAGGGGCACTCATGAGTGCATACATCCATCCACCAGTAACAGATTATTAACTTGATCACCAAATGTAAACAATAGTCAATAAAGTCATAAAATAATATGATTTTCTCGTTCCATATTCTCAAACTTCACATTTAATCTGTACGCGCCTTATTCTAAATAAGTTATGTTTCAACTATTATGTTCGTTAAATGATAAGATTCCAATTATTACCATCGTTAACACACAAACCAAACCAAAACATCACTTTCTAGTGACCAAATAGATACATAGAAAAGAAGCAAAGCTCCACTACATCAAATATTTCCTACTTGAGCCATCTTATCAAGAAATAACCCCACACAACCAACAATTAAATCCTCCATTCACTGCACTATTCTTCGCAACAGCAAAATAAGAACAAACAACTTCGATATAACCAGCAAAATTCGAAACGAAATCCACAATTTCATCACATTCATCATATTTTTTCTGAAATTTTCTCAGTGAGCTAATCGAGCTCAAACTCTTTTCCACTCTCTTTTCCTCATAATCTTCAATTCTCATCAAATTTGACTCAAGCAAACCAAGCACAAAGAATCAGCAAAAACTTCATTTCTAATACTTTATTCCTCTCAATTTCAATTTTCTGCTAAACCTAACACAAATTCCTCAAAATCAATTCCAGAGCCAACTCAACTTCAACTCCGAAACTACAAAACAAATAATCAAAGGAGGAACAAAAAATTAGAATATCGAACCTGGTCTCGGGAATCGTGCGGTTCAGCGGAGATGGAAGCGGCGACGGAGGCGCTGGCCGACCGGACGCCGGAGGAGGCGGTCTTAATGCAAGAGGAGATGAATTTCAGAGAAGTAGGAAGGAACCGATTACAATTATTATTGCCGTTGTTCGTCTGGACTTTGGTGCTGTTGTTACCGTTGTATAGGCTCTTCTTCATACTATAATACTCCGACGAAGCACACAGAGAATGTAAACCACCGCCGACCGCCGCCGCGGAGGTGGAAGAGTTGTTGTCACCGGGACGAGTAGCAGCACCAGTGGTGGTGGACCCCACCTCCGACGGGGAGTGGCCGGCTCGCGACGATCGGAAATAGCATAAGAGAGGTGGTTGACGTCGGAGGAGAGCGAAACGGTGTCGTAGTGATCAAGGCGGTGGTGGCGAGAGGTGGTTGGGTTTTTTTTTTTTTTTTTTGAGAGAGAGAGAGAGAGAGGAGTTTTGATTGACCTTGAAGTCGGAGACGGTTCGTTTCAATTGGAGAAATGTCTCTCGCTTTTCTTTCTTTTCATTTATTTCTGTGTGCCTCTGGTGTTAATTGTTTGTGTATTGACGTAACTACCCCGGTTGTTGTGGATAATTTCGTTACGGTCCGTAGGGAGAGTTATTGTAGACGAAAATGACTGCCCCACTGATCAGCTGGTTTGCGATTAATGATAAGTGATCATGATTATCGATTAATTATGTTCATGCCTAAAATAAACCTGGAGCACAATAATTCTTGGAAGAGTTTGGTACCGAAAGGGTATAAACGATAAACGAATATTCTGATTTGTTATCTTGCATTTTCGTCCTCAAATTTATATATATATATATATATATATATATATATATATATTTTAATTATGGTTCGATACAATCATTCTGTATTCATAAACGAAAATAAAATAGAATCTTGGAGATGTACGAGACAAGAGACGAAAATAGATTAGCATCTGGAGATATACGAAACAAGAGATCAAACAAAAAAAGTTACTAACAATTCTTAGGGCACGTGAATGACTTAAATTTTGGTAATTTCATTTGCAAATCATTTTCCTAATACGTGATAATTGCCTCTCCCTTTTGTCCTTGTGAGTATTGATCTCAACGGGTGACATTGTTATGAACATTTAAAAGGTAACGCATCTAGACTGAAAGATGGTTGATTAACGTATGTGTGGTTATATTGAAAAACTGACAGTCTTTTGATAAATACGAAACTCAACATAAGCCATACAATATACACAACGAGAAGAATCTTAAATATAATATAATTTCAATACGTATATAAGTTTTAAAGACTACTTTCTATTGTCAAACATTTCTCTCTTCTTGATTATATTCAAGATAACGTTAAAATAACTATTATATATATATATATTCAATATCGTCATATATTCTCGGCTATTTCTCATTTTTGCCTCTTCTAGACTACACGATTTTTATTATGCATGAATCTCTAATCCTATAATTTGAGTATATGACTAAAATACGAACCTAGAGGCTAGAGAGAGTTGGGTAGGTTTACACGGCCTTTGAGAGAGATAAGGTCTAATCCAAGTTCCCATCTTTCATATCATACGCTCCACATCGCTAGAGTGCAAGAGTTAGCCACACGGGGCTAAACTGGTCATTTGCCCTATGAAATGATGGAGGTGATTCAGGTAACCACGGGGTCAGACGGTAATTAATGAAAAATATGGGGGGAGCCAAACGATATTCTTAGGAAGTAGCGGGGAGGGATTTGATGTTACGAGCGTAACGTAAGGAATAAAAGAAAATGAAAAATTCAAAAATAGAGGGAACGTTGGTTACTTTACGACAAGCAAGGAGAATATCTTAAGCTACATGCGGCAGTACCGCAACACGTTTTGTCGTTTTTTTTCGTTTTTTTTTTTTTTTCAAAAGGATGATGATGTTGTTATTTTGGTGTCATCATATAACAGAGTGTTTGAACAAGGTGAAGCAAAAGTACCGGAAGAGACTTGACGTATCACATTGACATTTTTTTCTGAATTATTGGCCTGATATTCTCGTCAGTTTCGTTGGTAATACGAAGTTTTGTTTTTTTAAATCAAATACATAATTAATATGCTACAAAATTATGAGTCGAACTTATGACTTACGCCGCTAAACCAAACGGTACTGTTCATGAGAAATTATGACTTAATATCTCTCACATTGCTCAATTTACAACACCACCAAAGATGAAGTCACAGTTTCAGAGAAAAAGAGTGCTTGCCAATACCATGGAGAACAAAGTAAAACCAACTCAGATCACCATGGGATTTGCAAGCACACCAGAAAACTGCACAATGAGAACTTACAACAATCACAGCTGCTTGGAAAATTTCATCAATCCATTTTTAAGCCTCAAAAGCAATCTGCTTGTGTCGGTGGAGATCGCTCAGATACTTTGTTGAGTTATACTCTTGTGCATCCATCAGTTCTTCCGAGTATGTTCTCAGCAGGGACCTCCTTTTTGTTTCTCTTGCACACTTGGAGACATACTCGTCACCTCTTAGCAGTACCACGACCTGCACCCGATAAAAGAATGTAAATAAATCAGCCAATTAATACCATGCACTGTTTTAAGCATGTCTAGGGGAGTGAGGGCAGATTATGAGGCTGCACATCACGAGAACGGTGAAAGGGGCGATATCCTATATGCCATAGGAATAATCCAGAAACAGAAACAGCCTAAGATTTTAAGATACCCAAACGACCCACAATTTTAGATTTTCTTCGACTCATTTAACTAGAAAAAGGATATAGTTTGAATTTAAATTGTAACAAAAGATAACAGATTACAAACTTAAATTAGGCTTCATGTGTAGGAAGAGACAGATGGGAGATGAAGAAATGCATGATTATGATGGTGAACTAATGTGCATAAAAACAAAGCCCAACTGTAGGGGAGATATACATAATGCATCTCTACTTGCCTGACTCATGCGAGGACGTAGAATAGAAGACGGCTCTGTGCATAGAGATGCAGTCAAAATCATATGATCCATCTCTGTGCTGTTATAATTGTCACGAATAGAAGGATCAACGAGCTCCTTGACATCATTTCTATTAAGCATGGGCTTTGCCTACAATGAAATCAGGCAGCTAAGAATATGTATGCATTGACAACGGGACGGTAAGATCAAATTATGCAGAACTCACCCAAATTACAAGGCTTTGCTGAAGATGATCCAAAGCTGGACGCCCAGTTATAAGCTCCAAGAGTAAGACTCCGAAAGAATAAACATCAGTCTTTTCATCTACAATCCCATGCATGAAATATTCAGGAGCAAAATACCTGCCAATCAAGGTTACATGATTGAGAAAATTAACAATTGTGTGCTAACTGTAAAAGAATAGCTGTTTTCTTACTGACCCAAATGTGCCCTCAAACTTAGAGACGTTATGATGAGTCCACTGTTTTGGTAGCCACTTCGCAAGCCCAAAGTCACATATCTGGAATAAAATCAGGTATGCCGGTCAGCAAATTTAAATAAAAGGGTAATTAGGGGAGAAAAAGATGAATATACAAAGTTCAATAGCACATCATATCTGGAATTAAGGTGAACCAATGGAAAAGGAGAACTAAATTATGTTTATATTCAAGGTATAATAAACGTTTGTTAACTGTATGAAACTAATGAGTAACAACTACACTGGAGCCTCAATCATTATAGTATTTGACATTAGCTAAAATTTTTTTCAGCTTCAATTTTCAACCTTTATCATTCTGAGGAAAATTTTGAAAGTATATCCTTCCTTGTATGTTCTATGGACAAACATTGAGACTTCTAAAAGAAAGTGATCTGACTGAAAGTTTCCTATGTTCTGGGAGGTTTTTGTATGCTAAAGATCTTTATTCTTGTTAAAGTATTATAGTTGATCCTGAATTGATAACATTCACACATACCTAGAGCATTCAAAGGAACACTAATATAAAGTTGTTTCAGATATTCTAGCCATAACTCAACAAAATTTGCATATTTGCATAGACCGGAAAGAGATACAGCGAGTCAGTTTCTATATATTAATGTATAGGTTTATCGATCAAAGTATTGCAAAGGTTAGGCAGCAATAATTAGCCAATATTCTTAGCAATTTGTGAACTCATAACATCAACACGAAATACAAAAAAAAAATGGCAGTTCTCCAAAATTCAATGTTTGATTAAACTTGGGCGTTAGAGTTGCAAATACCTGAGGCACAAAATCCTCTGTAAGTAGAATATTATCAGCCTTGATATCTCTATGGATGATTCGCCTCTGACAACTATCATGAAGATACAGCAGACCATCCGCTGCCCCTAAAGCAATTTTATACCTTTTACTCCAATCAAGAATATCATTTTCTGGACCTGGAGTATGAAAATAAACAAGAAACTCATAAATCAATAGGCGGTATAAATCAACAACAGCAGCATACAGTTTATGAGCATACCATGAAGGAGAGATCCTAAACTCCCGAGTGAAGATAATTGAAAAACAAGGTGCATTCCTTTTTCAACGCAACAGCCAACTAGCTTAGCAGTATTAGGATGGTCTACATGAGCTATAATTCCAAGTTCAGATAGAAAGCCTGCAGTTTTCTCATCCGATGTTCCGTTAGTCATACGCTTTACTGCTACTAGTTGCCCATCCTTTAAAGTCCCCTTATATACTTCAGAATAGCCACCCTTTCCAATTATATTTTCTGCAAACAATTTATTCAGAAGACATAACATTTAATCTTAGAAGCATCTAGGCTAGATATCAGGTGGCTGACATTGCATCCCCAAAAGTGCATGTTCTTCTTCAAAACTGATCAAATGAGTGTACCCAGTGCGTAATAGCTCTAAACATCTGAAAGGAAGTTATGTACCATTGCTAAAATTATTGGTGGCGGTTTGGAGTGCAGAGAAGGAAAAGCTCTTTAATGGAGACTTGAAGTTGTAGATATTATTCAATACTGAATTGTCTTTTGAACTGTTGCTCCTTCTTTTTATTGACATCTTCGGTAAACCAAGAGGGAAGGAAGTAATGTGCTGCTTGATTGATCTTTTCTTCCATAACTTAAAGAAGTTACGCCACTGAGATTGTGGCTTTGAATCTGGACAAGTAGCTTCTGGTTCCTGTTTGTTGTCTTCAGAAACGCTAGTGTCGGGTTCAAAGCTTTCCAGGCAAGCTTCCAAAACTCCTCTAGGAGATTGGCCATCAAGTTTCTCCTTTTCTATATCCCGATATCTCAAATCTACTAAAAGAAGAACAAGAACTATGTCTATAACCCCTAGATACAAAACACACATAAACACATAGGAGGAGGAAGCAAAGCTACCTTGTGCCGAAACAGAATGACGTAGACAACCTCTTCTTTTAGGCTGAACCTCTTCTATATTGAACACAGAAACCTCATTAGGATCATTCACTTCTGTCTTTTCACTGTTCTTATCAGGCCCCCTGAATATAATTCATCCAAAAAGTGTTGTCATTGGTCAACAAACTCAAACAACCACAATAAAATGCACAAAGTGAAATTTGAAACCAACTATCTGGTCTGCAATAGAAACCATCTAGAGACCCCTATATATTCATAATCCACACTCAAAATTTATCCAGCATCCATATTTAAATAGACCAGGAAACTAAATCTTGGTGAAAACTTCCCCAAGGAACCCGAAAGAGAAAGGACCAAAAATGGTAAAGCTTTAGATCATCACCAAAGTACTCAAACTTTTCTAGGACATGACTAAACTCCCAAATCCAAACTGGGACAAACCCAGCAAGCTCAAGCTCGATCTAGAACCTTTAAAACTACACAAAATTTCAAATTGAAATAACAATACATGCCCCGATGAGAGAAGATGAAGAAGAAAACTTGCATACCATAGACAATACGGTCCCTGCGCTTCTCCATTAGCCATTAACAAAGAGCTTTAACAAACCCAAAGCCAAATTTCAGAAACAGAGTGATTTCAACAATGCCCTGTTAATTGTATCCAACTATTCTGAGCTCCAAAATCTCATAGTTTTGATACATGATAGATAGAGAAACTCTGTGGAAAGCTAAAAATGGTAAAGTGGGTTCTCATTAATATGGTTGTTTACGTTTTTGTGAACACACTCTAGAGAGAAGAGAGTCGGCTGAACATGGGTCCGATGGAGTCGCTGTTGGGAGTCACTGGGTTACTGACAAGTGTTGAAAGCTCTACAGCGACTTGTGCTCTCGAACCTTAAAACCAAGTGAGAGAAAGTTTCAGAGGGAAAGTGGGGGGACGTTGGTCGTAGTTGAATCAAATTTAAGTCCCCCAAGACAATGGTGTTTGCAGCAAATTCTATATCTCTTTAGGCCCTTGCTCTGTAAATTATCTCCATCTTTTGAACACTTCAGATGTCAAATCCGTTCAGTGTTGGCCTTCTTCGGTAGTGAATCATCTATAATATTTCAGTTGCTAATTTCGTTTTGATCAATGTATCTAACCATATGTTTTTCTTAAGTTGATGATAAACTAATTTTTGCCTTACAATATCATTACTATATCTGATGAATAAAAATGTATTTGTGTAATGTATATTTTAGATGAAGTCAGTTTGAGTCGTTCGTTGCCACAACAATATGTGACAATCACGTTTCAAAATATATTTTTTGTAGAATTAAATAACAGAACATAACAAAAATCAAAAGAGGCGAGGTCATGGCTTTTAACAAAAGATGAAGGTGCGGTTATAATTTCTTACTTGCTTCATTGATGGACTCAATTGATTATATTTTGAGCAATTCCAGATCATATTTTAAACAAAAAAAATGCTTGTTATAATCTTACATTGTCTCGTTTTGACTTTACGATTCATAAAAGTTGCATTTTACGAAAACTAACAACTAAGAGGAACACAGAGTAAATAGATAAGACCACAAGGGTGCGGCTCGCAATTTCAAGCACCTTGAGAAACAATAGAGACACCATCTCCAATGTGAGAGACTGTTTAAGACCCAACCCCTACAAGATTAAGGGAAAAGAATGTTGTTTTGTCCCATGGCAACCCTAGTCGGACATTACTACCCACCAACTCCAAACATAAAACCCATATATAAGTGCAGGTCCCTGCAATACTTTGTATAATAGAACACTTCGTGAACTACACGAAATTCTAATAATCCTGCCGACGATGTGCCTTGTCTTGCAATCTTGAGCTTGATTACTTCATTAGTTGCCAAAACAAGAGTTTACTGTAATCCTTCTTTGGTGACAAGTTAACACAAAGCCAGAAGACGTTTTGCTACCGCATTTGCTTCATTTCTCATCTGTCTAGATGCTTGAGTGTTAAAGTATACATGCCTAGAGTCCTAGACTCCTGTAACACAAGTGTTATGAACATAGTGACTTGTAGTATTGGCTTTATAAGTTTTCCAGGCATCGTTCGATTTTACTTCTCAAACTTTCATCGTTAGCTCTTATCGTTGTCAAAGAACATGATATGTCTCTCGAATCTCGATCACATCCATATTTTACTATGTAAGTAAACTTATGGAAGAAAGAAGAAAAAAAAAAAGGAAGAGAAATCAAAGAAAATATTGCATGGTAATGATGAAGATCGACTAGACTAGAGCAAAGAGTGAGTGAGTACGGCTATATATGTTAGGTGGTAATGGTAATGGGTACGTAGTGAAATCAGATTTAGAGAGGGTCCATACTTTGCCGGTTGCTGTGCTAACATGGTGAGTGAATGAGTTAATAGGAATGACAATACATGAGTTTGGTAGTGGTCAACAGATGTGGACATTGGAGCTGAAATATTCAAGCAACCACATCAAGTTTGGGTTTGGTTATATATAATTTACACACAACATAGTATAGAGAGACACTGCAATACACATCAAGGCTTTACATGTTAGTGATATTACGCATAAAACAGTGAAGCTCTTGCATGAATGATCATTTTTCTTTTTAAGAAGAAATTCATTGAAGCTCTTAGTCGAACAAGTTTGGGAGTAGATGCATTCCTTTGCATTGTTTGGTTCAAGGAATAGAAAGGAAAGGAAATGAGTTATTTGAATTTTCCTTTCACATGAGAAATTGTAACTCCCTTCAATTTTCATTTCCAATGTTTGTAAAAGCAAGGATTAATGTAGCTAGAATTTATTTTGGAATTTGGGAGGGAAAGTGAATCTTTATTTACTTTGGAATTTGAGAGGGAAAGTGAATCTCTGGGGTGGGGGGGGGGGGGGGGGAATGAACTAATTTCCGCCTAATTTTCCTTTCATGTAGGAATCTTTTTCCGTTCCCACTATTTTCTTTTGGTTTCCAAACAATAGAAAATAATGACTTTTGTTTCCTAAGTGCTTGTTTCCATGAACCAAACATGGCTTTAAGAGGTAAACTATACACAACTACATGTATATAAAAATGATGACCAAAAGCCAAAAAAAAAAACCTGTAGCATTATTCCCAGATATTTCCAACAAGACTGCGGAAATCATTGTTATGATCTTGATTGAGAGAGTTGTTAAACATGTATGATAACTATAATCTAACAAACTAAAGAGAAGCTCAGGTCGAAAGCAAACAAATATATATATATATATATATATATATATATATATATATATATATATAATTATATATATATATATATATGCCGGATGTGGAGCGGACGTCTGCACCGTTTTTAAAGCACGGAGGTCCCTCCGTTCGCCACCGTCCGGCGCCGACGATGGCGCGCCTCCACCCAAACGGACTCCAGCAGCGTCCCCGATCACTTTCTCTCCTCGACAAGTCCGTCGAATTCCAGTTTTCCTGCGAGATCACCCAAAACTTCAAACAAGATCGATCTAGCTTGCCGGAAAACTGTAATTCGGCGGACTCACCGGGGAGGGAAAGTGATCCGGGATGCTGCTGGAGTCTACTCGGGTGGAGGCGCACCGTCGTCAGCGCCGGACGGTGACGAACGGAGGGACGTCCGCACTTTAAGGACGGTGCGGACATCCGTTTCACATCATTTTCGTGTGTATATATATATATATAGTCCTTCTATTTTAGACTCACTTTTCGATCGAATTTTCACATTTCCATCGTCTAGTCTTTAATTAGATACTAATGTATAGATCATCTCTGTAAAATTTTATCTAATTTGATTATCATTAAGACACTCAAAACTGCATTTTCTGTTATAAACATGAACGGTTCAAGTTCGACAGAATTATGTTCATCTATTGGTTTAATTGAATTTGAGTGTCTTAATGATAACCAAATTGGCTGAAAGGATAAGGAGCAGACGTCCGCACTTTAAGGGCTGTGCGGACGTCCCTCCGTTCTCCACCGTTAGGCGCCGGCGCCGAAGCCGACGACGACGCTCCTTTACCCGAGTGGACACCAGAGGCATCCCCGATCACTTTCTCTTGTCAGCGAGTCTGTCGAATACCAGTTTGCAGCCTAGATCAACCTTGTCTGAAGTTTTGGGTGGAGGTTGCTACCCAGACCTTCAAATCGATCTCGCCGACAAAAGAAAATGATCGGGGATGCCTCTAGTGTCCGCTCGGGTGGAGGAGTGCCGTCATCGATGTCGGACGAAGGAGAATGGAAGGACGTCCACTTCACAGCGGGCCTCTATATATATTAACGATCTCAACTGTTGATCTTCTAGATTCATTTGCAAGAAACATGTCTACAAAATTTCAACTAATTTCATAGTCATTTGGTCATTCAAATTGATGTAAACAATTGTAGGCCGTAGAATAAAATTAAAACGAATATTGTCCTAATCAAATGGTTAAACGTTTTTCATTTTGGCTAACTTTTTGTATGATTCATATGTGGGTAAGTAACTAGGGATTTGGTGGCTTTGATTGTCAAAATACATGCTAGAACTAAAAACAACTTTACTTTAAAAGTTTAAGAAGGTCCTCTTTAGATCTGGACTATATATATAGGGTCATTCCACTAAGAGATCCTTTCTTTTTTGACATATATGAGGGATGGTGGATTACACCAACTTTTCGATCACAAAATCACATCTCCACCGTTCAATATGTAGTTCTATATGAGTAGATCACTTCTATAAATTTTCAAAAATTTTAGTGATTGTTAAGGCATTCAAAACTACGATTTATAATTATAAGCATGAACGGTTCAGGTTTGGCAGATTTGGTTCGTTCCTTGATTTAATCTTGTTTGACACCTTAACGATCATCAAATTGGCTGAAAATTTGTATAATTGATCTATATATAAGGACCAACAAACTGAATGGTGGAGATTCAAAAATATAATTGAAAAGTTTGTGTAATCCCTCATCCCTCATATATGTCAAAAAAAAATCCTTTTGTGGAAGGATCTTGTATGTATGTATGTATGTGTGTGTGTGTATTTTGGTGTTTCACAATTCAAGCATTCTTTGTGGCAATAAACTTAGCAATTATGCTCTTTTACGCAGCCGATGTGTTAGATGTTGGTGTAGCAATTCTGAAACTTCAAGAAAATTCTATAATGTGTTAATGCATGTGAATGATGTGATGCATCAACTTTGTAAATTGAGTCCTCAAACTAGTAAATATTAGTCCTCGAAGTTGTAATATGAGTTCTTAAAGTTGTAAAATTTTCTAGTTACAACATTAGTAATCATGTGTCCTTAAAGTGATAAAATGTGTTTTTAAAGTGATAATCGAGTCCTCAAAGTGATTAAAAAACTCATATTACAACTTTAAAGACTCAATTACCACTTTAAAGACAAATTAGGACTAATATTGTAACTAATTTTTTTTACAACTTTAATGACTCATAGTACAACTTTGAGGACTAATATTACTACTTTGAGGACTCATTTTACAACTTGAGGACAAAGTTGATACATCACATGCATTAACACATCGTAGCCTTACCCGAAACTTCGCTTCCATCCTTTTTTCTCCTTTAGCTCCCCAAGCCTTTCAATCTCTCTCATAATATCAATTGGTGAGTACTGCGACTCGAGGCTGTGATCTTCAATGCACTGAATCAGAGCTCTTAGACCCGCTATTTGGTCATCCACAACCTTTTTCTAAAAGACTAAGAAAAAGGTGTAAATTAATTAAGGATGGTCCTGGATTTATATATTTAGAAGGCACTTTTTTTTTGGTAAGCGTAGAGAGACTGACTTATTGTCCCTCCCACGAAAATTTATTAATAAAAAAAGGTACAAGAAGCTAGAGGACTAGGCTAATGCTAGTTATAAAGAACAAATAACCTCTTTTGTAAATGAACAAGTAATCACATAAAAAACATCAATGAACACATGACAAAGACATTAACAAATACAAAAATTCGGGAGACCAAGTGCATCTTGCCGGTAATGATCAATGATGGAAGGAGGAGAAACATCCCACCATGACATGCCAGTTAATGACAACCCAATATTAGCAAGTGCATCCGCCACTCGATTACCTTATCTGAAAATATGAGAGAACTGAAAATGCATCTGCGAGATATGATGCAAGCAATTACTCCAGGCCACTCATAACCGCCAAGGAACAAGATGAGGATCTTAAAGATATTGAAAGACAAGAGTCGAATCCACCTCAAGCCATATATGTTTCCATTCTCTAACCCAAGCTAACTCAATAGCTTGGATTACTGCCATGACCTCAGCCTCAACAGAGCTAGGAATATTAAGATTAGACATAAAAACACCACAAAAAGAACGAAAAATACCACTGTAGTTGGCTTATCCTAATACGCTCTGCTACGCACCATCAGTATTAATTTTCACCCACCCAAGGAGTGGAGGATGCTAATTAACCTTAATAATACGAGGAGCTCTACGTTGACAATATGAAATATTATAATTCTTCAGGACCCGCAAATCCTCTAAAGAGTTGAACATACAACATGTAGCTAATCTACTCGCAGCTTGTATGTGGCCCAAAATAAGCCTACGTAAAACATCCACACCAATGAAACGACCATCATGCTTCATTATGTTCCTTGCCTTCCAAATAAACCATAGTGTAGTAGTAAAACAAATCAGCCATAATTCTCTAAGTTGTTGGCTACGGCCACTCAAACCATATTTAAAAGCTCAGAAATACCTCGGCTTAGAACTTCCTCCGCTAAGCAGAATAGAAGAGGAGACAAAAGGTCCCCTTGACGCACACCCCTGCCACAAGAAATATATCCCACTGCTCTTCTGTTAACCAATAGACAAAGTTTTGTTGAATGAAGTATAGCTCGTACCCATGAAACAAAAGTCGGATGAAAACCGAAACCTTCCAAAACATGAAGAATGAAGTCCCATAAGAGAGTATCAAAGGCCTTCGTAATATCCATTTCGATGGCTACATTTCCACCATGGCACTTGGAATCTAGTAAATTAATACACTCTGAAGTTGTAATAATACAATCTGCAATGTGTCTTCCAGGAACAAAAGCATGTTGTTGTGGTGAGATTATTCTCGAATCAATAGATGCAAGCCGAAGAGACAGAATCTTTGGAATAATCTTGAAGACAAAATTAGATAATGCAATAGGCCTATACTCCTTGATAGTTACGGCATGATCAACTTTAGGAATAAGAATAATCATACTTAAATTGAAAGATGACAGAAGGATCCATGTTGGAAAAAGAATGTACCTTTTCATCATGTGATATCTCTTTACTGAAAATTTCAGTGCAACTATTCTTTGCATCCTCCACATATTCTTTCAAGAGTGGTACAAGGGGAAACTTGTCAATTTGCTTGAAGTTGCAGATATATGTAAGTATGTAACAGCCTCAATCAGCTGCTTTCTCTCAATACGATTCCGAATAATACCTGTTAAGTGAAAAGAAAATTGAAGGACTCATCAACCTGCTAGACAGAAGTCGAATTCCATAGGATCATCGCCCAAACTTAATGAAGTTACTATTAGCGAATGCATTAACAGCAGAAAGCATAGTAAGATGATAAAGATGAAACTAGAAGCTTAGAACACAATCACAGTAATGCAAGGAAAAAACCAGTAATCTAATACCTACACTAACAACTATAATCAATGCCAACTCAATCAATCTGTTAAGAATCTTACTACTTCACGTAATTGTACATAGCCTAAGACATATTTTGAACTCCTAATTGTACATTGCCTAAGTCCTGAATCTTCTGTTTATCAATTAACACAAAGCACTTTGGCAATGATCAAGCTTAAGAAAACTGCGAGTGGAGCAAGCATATAGCCTAATATTGTGAATGCAAAGAGAAACAAAATAAAATAAACTCAGACATATATATGTATTGTATGAAAGATAGCAGTGCTCATAGCCAAAATCTTACCAGGGATCACCTCAAAGCTTCTACCATCCGTATTAATCAGATCGTCAGAGGCAGGGGTAAGATCCAAGCGCTCAGTATTCACTTCAGAATCAGAAAGTTTAAACTTCAGTTCAAGCTCTTTGCCCTCAACTTGCCTCTCACTTGTATGGAGTGCCTGGGAGAGTGAATCCAAATGCTTAATTTGATCTTGAACCGACTGGCGGAATCCCTTTTTGACCGCTTCTATCTGCATTTGTAGTGCATCCAAATACTTTTCTCTTTCCAACTCCTGAGTCTTCACTTGACAAGAAAATTGGGTTTGCTTCAATTCAAGCTGTTTGGCCTCCTCTTCAATGTGTCTCTCTTTCAACTTAAGTTCATGGGACACTGAATCCAAAGCCCTTTCGCGTTCTTGTATCGATTTTTCACTTGACTGCAAGTATCTCTCTTTACACAGAACCTCATTTGAGCATTCATCCACCCTCTTAACAATAACACGAAGCTCTTCAATAATCGGTTCAAATTGTTTCCCTCTCAACTCAAACTTCTCAAACAACCTTTCCAGCTCCCTCTCTTTCAACTCAAGCTTACAAGACCACTCCTCCCTTTTCAATTCCATCTCCTTCTCACATTTCTCAATTGACATCTGCAATGCCTTAACTTGCTTCCCTTTCAAATCACATTCTTTCGTCTGCTCCTGAATCGACTTCAAAACCCCATCTAACTCCATCTCCTTTAACCGAATCCGCCCCTCAATCTCTTTCAGTACCTTCTCCTTATTCTCAAACTCCTTCCTCCTCTCTTCCACACATCTCCCAAAATAATACTCTCTTTTCTCGGACTCCAAAACCCGATTCTCAATCAACTCACACTCCTTCCCCTTCTCTCTAACTAATATCTTCATAGCATCGACCTGATCAACAAGTTCCCCTCTCTTCACTTCCATTTCCTTCTCCCATTCATCCATACACCTCCGTTTCGCTTCAATCTCCTCTTCTTTCAACCCACATTCTCTCTTCCTATCCTCAATCTTCCCTTCCACCTCTCTCAGCTCCACCTCTTTCGCCTTCTCCACCACACATTTTTCCAAAACTCCCAGTCTCTTAGCCGATTTCAAACCCCGCTTTTCAACCAAATCAAACTCTTCCTTCTTCTCACTCACCATCACCTTCAACGCATCAAGCTCTTCCACATGTTTAGTAATCAACGGCTTCACAAAACTCAAGTGGTACTTACTCGATTCCACCTGCTTCTCCAGGGCTTCCATCTCCGCCTTGCTCTCTTCCAGCTTCTTCTCTCTAGCGCCGACCTCCCTTTCCCGGTCGCGGACTTCTCGGAACCGCGTCCGGAGCTCGTCCTCGGTGGACCCCCACCGCGCCTGGAGCTCCTTGAACTGGCGGGTCAGCCCGACGAGCGAAGCCGCCTGCGTTTGGAAGGTGGTGTACGCTTTGTCGAAGCTCCTGCCGCTGATTCAAGTTGGAGTCTTTCGTCGCCGGAGCCGGAACTGGCTTCTCCATTCTCTGCTCTGCTCCGGTTGTCGAAACACGAGAACGTTAATGGCGGAGAGGAATCAAAAAGGTCGTTGCTTTGAGATTGGGGTCGTGCTCACTCCATGACTGTAAAGCTGAATGGTTTTTCTGAAATTTTTTCAGCGGGTATCAGAGTCTATTAAGGACTTGCCGTATTCAAATGGGGAAATGGAGGGAGGTGATTGGTGGGGAATCTTACTATACAGAGTATGAGGGAGAAGCGGTGTGACAATGGTAATCAATGGTAATTTTAACTTTTTCACCTAACCCTGAAACTGAAGAGTGAAGAGTGTTTACAGTGACTTGAAAGTACTGTGAAAATTATTATTTTTATCTGCTCATAAAGATTTTGCAAATCTACAACACTGTGAGATCATCAAGCTACTCTGTTAGTGATTTTTTTTTTGGTAAGCGTAGTCTGCTAGTGATTCATGACATCAAACAATTGACAGCCATTTCCAAAGCTATAGAATTCAACCGTGCACTGTTACAATCTTGAGCAACGGTCACACATCTAGTGTAATCATTAAAGATGTTGTTGTTGTCGGTGGTCAATAAATACCTCATTCGGCCCATGATGCTACGAAGCCCAGCATGAGGCAGCTCGAACAGGCATCAACCTCGATGCTAAAACAGTCTGGGCCGAGAGGGGAAGCCTCCACAGAAACTTAACATTTGTCCCACATTGAAGAAGATGCAAAGTGAGTCAACGCAGCATTTGTCCCACATTGAAGAAGATGCAAAGTGTGAGTCAACGCAGAGGCATAAATGCAGCCAAGACCAACCAGAAAGGTAAGAAAAATCAGCTAGCATTAAACTCTTACCTACCACTACTAACTTAATCATCGGAGAGAGAAAGACCGGAAAGTCCCGGTCATTCTCCTTTTTGCAGAAAGAAGGAACTTTTGAAGAACGTATCACGTGCCGCGGTTTCTACAGAGCCTGCGGGATCTAGCAGAAACAGTTGTAATTTCTCGTACGTGTGTCAAATGAGGATATTAATAAGTAATTATGGGGGTATGAGAGGAAATTGTCACATATATAAATATTGCAAGTTTGCAACACCCTTAATGGCTACACTAAATGTGTGGTCATTCCTCAAAATTGTAGTAGTGATGGACACTGTGCTGTGAACATTGCTACCTGCAATAGAGCACTACCCTTCTGTATATAAGGTTTTCAATTTTGATTATCATGGTATAAGTAGTAATAGGTTTTTCTCTTTGTACTGTAATTTAATTTTCTTTTTCCAATCGAATAAAAGGAAGCGTTGTAATCTTTCATAATAGACTGCTCCTCATCTTTGCATTCCTCTAGAAATGTTGCATCTACTCTTTCAAAAAAGAAGAAGGAAATGTTGCATCTACTGTGAGACTATAATCAGGTTCATTATTAGGTCATTACTTGATCGGTACTCTCATCAAAACCATGCTCGAGTATCATGTCTTCTCTAAGAAATGATTAGAAGCACAAATATAAGGTAGCTATCTAATTGTGTGAAAACATATATAGTTGATAAAAAAGAAAAATGGAAATGACATGCCAATATGGGTTGCATGAATGAGAAATTGCCTTGTGATTTATGCTTATGCAATAATCAATTATATTCCTAATTATATGGTTCCTGATGAAAGATAAAGTGTAGAGACAAGAGATATGAAGAGAATCATCACCTTATTCATTGATAAGTGCCCTTTATATAGGGAATTACACAATATCAATATGGTAAGAATAAAAATACATAGATCTAGTCAAACTATATATCCTAACGGCATAAGACCAAGACACACATAAAGAATATCTAGAAATATATAGAATATCCTAGAACACTCCCCCTTATGTCGCATGCTGATATCCCGATGGTGTTGATCTGTTGCCTCGTCAAATACCTCGTCAAGTCACAAAAATCTTGTGGGAGAAAAACTGAACCTTGATCGTAGGAGAAAGGAGTATAACGCACCCTTCACATTTGATAGTGACATGTATGTATGTGCTAGACTCCCCCTGAAGTTCGCATCTCTCCTTGATCTTTACATCAATCATAGGGCTCTTCTTGATTTTTACTAATCACAGAAGTTTCAACAACCTAGTATGTCCATGCACTTTAACATGTCTTCAAATGTGACATTGGACAATGATTATCTAGATCATGCCGTATTGTCCTCAAACATGATCTTTCACATTTAGATCTTGAGGAGAATGCTGCTTGTAAACTCAAAACATAAGTTCGTGCAGGAAATCAGATTTCTGCTCAGCATGACCTTCGGGTACTAGAACAGCCGTAACTTCCTACAGGAAATACATATGAACGAACCGTAAACAGTTTTGGAAACTAGACTCATTTAAATTTCCAACCGTATATTACACACATTCTGGTTCGTCAGGAGCTATTCACAAAGTCCAGTCAAAGTTGACTTTTTTGCCAAAATCAGATTCTCGGACAGATTCGTCCTACGTTACGAAAACGGCCATAACTCACTCAATATGATAGCTATGATGAAATGGTTGATGTCCTTGGAAAGTAGACACATAGACATTTCCAATGGTACCAATTTCACCATTTTCCAGTGAGTGAGATTTCATGTAGGTCCCGTGAAAGTTGACCTATGAAACTTGGCAGATTCTGATTTCGCTATTGATGTGTCTTTCTTATGTAGTGATAGAATAAGCCTCAACCTTTCATACCATTAAGTATTGAAAAATGAGTTACTGCCATTACATTGGCATTGCGTGAGATCATAGCTATACTTAACTTTTACAACTTTTCATAGCAAATGAGATGTCAAGTCTTTCGTATTGTGTTGAGTACATTTATGTTTCTTATTGTACTTAGATAAGATCTCAATCTCTTAACACATATTTGTCATCTTGCTTTAGACAAAACAATGGATCTCTGTTTAGAGCAAAGAATTTGACTAATCATGGGAGTATATGTAGGCCTCACTAGTTATAGAGTGCCTAAGCCGATTGATGAAAAATCATCATCAATACAGTCATCGAGTACCTTTTCAAGACCGTGTCTTCCCAAGATCTTTTTCTTTGGATGTTGATACATATGGGCATCTCTTAATCCATCAAGAGTCCATGTAAATCCGAAATAAACACGCAAAGACATAATTCACCATATCCCTGCTTCCAAATCAAGTAAAGTCCATATGCGTTTCAATACCTTTAACAAACGTGTGCTCCTGTGGTTCGTTTAAGACCTTCATGTATATCTCTGATCCCATAGAGATGTTGTTATGACCACATTCATAGGCTGTATTTTCAGTTATTCGGAAACTACCAAATTGACAAAGTAGTGGAGTTAATGACATCTATTACGAGAGCATATCTCATCGTAGTTGATCTCAGTGCGTGTTAGTGAGAGACTTTGCGTCATAAGGTGAGTCTAAGCTTTTGTTCTCACTACGCTATCTAACAAAGACATAGTTGATATGGTTTAGCTTGCGGTGTTGACATCACCTGCCCAAGGACCAATCTCTTTGTTAATTCCGGATCACATCTTTTCATTAGGCCAATCAACTAATTGATATCCATCAACGAAAAGTGATTCGATAGTAGACTCATTATCCCACGTCTTCATGTACACTCGTGTAATACTTGTAGAGATTTCTATATGAATTGGATTTGACATTGAGGCGTCCCCCAACGATAATCACAATTCAGACTTCATGAGACAGATTTGAGTATCATTGATCAATGGATCAGGTTGTGTCAAGTTCGTTTTCTTCCTAGTGCGAGAAAATATCGAACCTAAGGGCCTCCTTCCTTTTGGGGAGCCACACGTCCTTGTGACACCAATTTTGCCACTATATGGCATCACTATTTCACCATCTATGGTGATGGCGTCAAGACCAACACCTTTTATTCGCGCCATGTCCTTTTGTAGGACATCAATCCTTGCAGACATATTTGCAACATGTGATCTCGTCATTTTAACACTTTAAGCATTTGAGATCAAGATGAGACTTAGTGGGGACAAACTACGACAATTCACGTCGTTCCACTTGAATACTTGTGTTCTTATCTCCCCCTAACGGCGGGAATATTGTCTCATCAAAATGACAATTCGCAATTTGGCGGTGAATGAGATCGCCTGTCAAAGTTTCTACATATGAGGATTATAAGTGGAGGTTCATATCCAACCGAAACTTATTCATCTCAAATGACCCATCATTGTGCGTAGTTGCATTGCGATTTGGCACCTAGAAATAACGTCTAGCCGAGCTCAAGGATTGGAGATCCGTTTCAATCATGTCGAGCTTAAGGATTGCAATTTCATGTCAATCCTAGTACACAGTCATGAGCTGTAGTACAACAATATTCAATGATGGTGGGTCATAGATGAAATATTCCACATATACCAAGCGAAGATTCGCCTTAGGCATCTAGTATGTCAAAACTCAAAAGGAGCAGAATGTTACATTGCTCTTGCATACAAAACCAAGTTGTTATGAGACTCGATAGAGGTCACAAACAATGCTTTAATGGTTTATCCTTTAGATTGATCACACACAATCCGGAAAAGCCGCGAATTGATTAAACACAATTCAGAAAAAGGCCTCGGATTGATCAAACACAATCCGGTGATAGGAGTCGGGGTTGATCATACACAACCCGGACAAGGAAACAAGAGTGATCAAACACACTCTTGACCCGCGAATAAAATTCTGGGATTTTTGGTACCTGCACGTACAAAATCTCAAGCATAGAATGGAGATGGAGATGGAGAAGGGAGAAAAGATTTTATCCCCCCGAGTTATTCCAAAGTAAATAACTGTAATATTAAAGCTTACTTGCTAGTTTGCCAAATAAACTACGTTTATAGGAGCTCTGATGAGTTTGAGTCGATTGCTGGCTTCGACCGAGGGTTGGGAACCTTTTTGCCTTTCCTTGGAAGACGAGCAATATCGAAATCTTTGGTTTCTAGAGGCTGCCGAGAAGAGAAACAACGTTTCGCCTACTGCTACTTCGAATTTGGGACTAAAAATTTGACAAGAGGAGAAGCTCTGGATGGGGAAGTTGCTGTCAAAAATTCAAGTTGATCGGAGCAAGGGAAGGTGGTGAACTGGTGGTCGGTAACGGCGGCAGTCTGGAATCTTCTGGCGGCCGGTTTGGAGACTTTCTGGCCGGTTCTCAAGGTGAGGCCGGCGACGTTGGATCCGGGACGGAGAGATCTTTCTGGGGATGTAAAATTCTGATAGAGGGAAGTAGGAATTTTGGTCGGAAATCGGAAAAAATAAGGCTGGCCGATTTTTGGGTTTTGGAAAACAAATGGTGGGCTATTGGCTCTAGGGTTAGAAAAAAGTGCATGATAACGTGATGTATAAAGTGTAGAGACAAGAGATATGAAGAGAATCATCATCTTATTTATTGATATGTGCCCTTTATATAGGGAATTACACATTCCCAATATGGTAAGGATAAAAATACATAGATCTAGTCAAACTGTATATCCTAATGGTATAAGGCCAAAGCACATATAAAGAATATCTAAAAGATATAAAATATCCTAGAACAGTTCCACAATTTTTCTAGTACTTGTAATCAAGGAGTAAAATATCTAAAATATTCTCGATATTTCCTTAAAATTTTCTTTTTTTATAATTACCGATATTAATTTTCATATCTTTCTAATATTTTATATTTAGTCTATTTTTGGTCGAATATACAACTTTTAGATAAAATTTGATAAAATTTCCATCGATATTCGATATATCCATCGAGATTTTCTTTTTCGAACCATCAAAATTTACATGATCATCGATACTTTACTCTTGCTTGTAATCTATGTCAAAGGTTTCTAACTTGATTTCTACATGAAAGTCAGTCTACATATATCCACAGTGGCAGCGATCTCACAATCACCATCAGGGTCTTGAGATTTACTGATTTAGTTTCAGAAGTTGGTCAAATCTGGCACTGGAATCTGCAGAAATCTCTGTTTGAGTTTATGGCAAGACAACAGGGGTCCTAATTCCATGGACTTGGTCTAAGTGTCCCTAAACTCTATTACTGGCGGTATGTGGTTGGGTCTAGAAGGGGGCCTGGCCCTCAGAAGCTTTCTGAATTCTTACGTGGCCGTCTATGATTCGTTTGTGATTATAAACAAAGTTATAGGTTAATCATGGTGAGCTAACATGATATGAGCTGTGGTGAGTGAATGAGTTAATAGGAATAACAATACATGAGTTTGGTAGTGGTCAACAGATGTGGACATTGGAGCTGAATTAATCAAGCAACCACATCAAGTTTGGTCATATATAATTTACACACAACATAGTATACAAACACACTAAAAACATTCAACTGAAGAACGTTTCAGATATCCTTTCATACTGCGGCTCCCTAACCCTTGCTCTCTCTCTAGACAACGTTAGGGTTTCTTTGCTATGCGGCGCAAGTTCTCTCCCATGGCAACCATGGTAGCCTCCCAAGCCTCTCTAACGGCAAGGCTGATTTCAAAGTTCTATCTCTCCAACCAAGATGAGCCTGTTGATCTGGGTCACCTTCGGTGCCCGAAGAAATGTTTTGTTGCTCCTCGATACTATTTGGTCAGACACCTCAACACTGCTAGGGAAATGGCCTTTGATGCGTTTCGAAGTGCTATTAGCAATATGTGGCGTCTCCCTTCTCCAGTTGAAGTTCAGGCAAGGGGCGATTGCTACCTGTTTATGTTCGCTAACGAACGTGATGTCAATCGAGTCAAGAAGGGTGGTCTTTGGGCTTACCAGCGCGCAATGATCATCATCAACGACTATGACAGATTCTCTTATATCAGGCAAGTCCCTCTGAATTTCATTTGGATATGGGTGGAAATCCTTGGACTCCTGGCTGCACTGACAACGGTGGCCACGACAAGGTTAGTAGGTGAAATGGTTGGACCAGTTCTGCAAGTGGATCAGCACGGTATTAACTGTGGAATTGTTAAGGTTTGTCTAACACTAATGTTAGATGAGCCTGTGAGGCTAAGTTGGCGCATTAGGGTTTCCCCTATTGATGTTCTGGAGGTCTAATTTTGCTATGAACGTTTCTTGGGTTGGTGTCATGCATGCATGTGAGTTCTATGCTAAACCATGGCGGGCTGCCATTTCCAAGAGAATAAGAGGATGAAGTTCCGATGGTGATTCCAAGCGCAGCTACAGCACCTTCCATGGTGTTTAGAGCCAACATGCCTTCCACAATACCAACTCCAGCTTCTGTGTCCCTTTCTTCCCTCTTCCCTAAAGAGAAGAGAGCTGTAACCATCAGAGAGGTGCCTACTTTCCCTTCTCCTACAAAGATCACCGGAATTCGGCGAGAACGTGAAGAAGAAAAAGAGTCTCCAAATGGTAAGTGTGCTCGACATGCTCTGGCAATGGTCCCATTTCCTTTGAACCCTAATGAACATGGCTTTTCTGTTAACCCTAATGGTGATCTGGGTATTGTTAAGACTGGAAAGTCTCCTAAGGTGAGAGGAAGACCGCGAGGGAGCAAGAACAAGAAGAGAGCTCTAAAAGGAGCATTTGAGACTCCAGATTCCATGGCTCCGAGTGCATCACAGGTTGCAGGTGTTGAAGATCCATGCCTCGATTCAGAGGCTGAGGCGAAGTAGTCTCCTAGTGTAGCTAGGATAGACCCCTTCTACTTTTTAACAACTTTTTTTTTTAATTTGATGAAAGGTACACCATTAGGTCTTAGGCCTGATTCGATTGAAAGAGGAGTTGTATGTTTGAGGATATAAGGTTATATGCTTTTTTAGTTGTTAAATCCACTTTTTTAGATGTAATTTTGAGGTTGTTTTTCAATTCTTAGTTGTAGTTCGTATTTAGTTCTCTAGCTATGCTACTTGTATGGTCTTCGCCTCTTCGGACTATTCATGTTTGACATTTTAGTCGTCATGATTTTTGATCAATGAAACTTTCTCCTTTCCCCTGAAACAAAAAAAAGACACTAAAACATTCAACGTTTGATGAGTTTTATTTTCAACACACTGATAAATATTAAGACTTTACATATTACGTTAAAAACAACGAAACTCTCAGATGACCATTTTTCTTTTCAAGAAGAAATTCATTGTACCTTTTAGTTTAACAAGATTGGGAGTAGATGCAAGCCACAAATGCATGGTTTGGAGCTAGAGGTAATGTAGAACATAATAAAACGTATAACTACACCAAGGAGAATAGTGATAAGATGATTAAAATCTCTCCAAACTCCAAACATGCACATCATACCAAGAAGTCTTCAATTTTTTTCTTTTTTTATTTATTTTTTATAGCAAAAACGTATAGATTATGCGAAAGAGGAAACAATTAAAACTAATTCTAACATAATATAAGACATGCAGGACAAATCATACTAATCATATTGTTAATGGCATGATTGAATCAACTTGTAGATATATAGCTCATCATATATGCCCAACCAGAACTTGACAATTCAATCTCCACAAGGTTTGTAATCCGACGGCCCAGAATCATCTGATCAAAACACACAGAGGTGTGAGCACATACACCCAAGACCCCCAATTTTAAAAATCAGTTATTTTGTACTTTCCAAGCTGCTTCCCTCCAAAAATATAACTATCAAACCCCATTTTTGTACAACATAGCAGGAGAATGTTGTAAGCATTGATCACAGAGCTATTGACTTTCCGGATTTCTCAAAGGTAAAAGATCTTCATAGCAAAACTGACGCTATGCTTTTCTTCTTCTTCTACCTCTATCTTGGATTAGTGTCAAGCTTTTCTAGTTGTGGCTTCTTCATTGTTAGTGGTCAAGAAACCCCAAGTACAAACTTGGGGTTTCTTTCATGCCCATTGAACATTGAGGCTCTCCGGGAGCTAATCTCCGAAGGTGCTCCCAAAGTTCTTGATATTCAAACTGAGTGCCAGTACATCCTTGAAGGAATCAGGTTGCTTCGATCGGATTATCTTCGATCCACCGGCTACTTCTCCCCACCTCCCAATACCATAAGCTCATGCTGGAATGCATACCAAGTTTTGATCAGCGAATCGATACCGGACTTGAGAATTGGATCCACTTGTGGATTCAAGCCCACTTTGCTGTCAGAGAGTTGTATGAGTATCATAACTCGGTCTCAATTTGAGAGGCTGATTCCCAAATCAGAGTTGCAGGTAGTTGAGGATGCTTGTAATCAGTCTCTGGATGATTATTCCCCTTGTTTTTCTTGTAGGCACATTTTGCAGGGTCTGAATATGTCTGATTTTGGTGGAGGGTATGATGGGAATGTATCAGATTGCAATGGCTATCCTTATATTTATGCTGCAGCTTTTGGTAATAGGAATGGACCAATAAATTTGAGCACAGCAAAGTGTTTGTTCTCTCTAAACTTCAATGCTTTTGATAGAAAGACTAAAAACAAGCACAGGGTTTGGCTTTGGACTGTGTTGATAGGAAGTGTGTGTGGATTCACTCTGGCATTTTTTGTGGTTTGGGTTTTTCGGGAAAGGCATAGGGGAAGGAATAAGAAGAACGAGGATGAAAGTGAGACGACGGGGTTTGTTTCCGGGGTAGAGATTATAGGTGAGAATAACAGTTTGGCTAGGTTCCCATTTGAGGAACTAAAAAAGGCCACTGAGAATTTCGCCAGGGATAACATAATTGGGATTGGAGGCTATGGAAATGTGTACAAGGGTACACTGGCAGATGGGTCTGAAGTAGCTTTGAAAAGGTTCAAGAACTTGTCTGCGGCCGGGGATGTGATGTTTGCTCATGAATTGGAGGTTATTGCAAGCATTCGGCATGTGAATCTTGTTGCGGTGAGAGGTTATTGTACAATAAAAGTGCCTAGGCAAGGCCACCAAAGGATAATGGTGTGTGACTTGGTGAACAATGGAAGTCTCTACGAACATCTTTTCGATTCAAGGACGAAGAAGCAGCTCAGCTGGCCAATTCGTCAGAAAATTGCACTTGGAATGGCTCGCGGATTAGCTTACTTACACTATGGAGTTCAACCTGCTGTAATCCACAGGGATGTCAAAGCAAGCAATGTGCTACTAGACGAAGCATTCGAGCCAAAACTGGCCGATTTCGGTCTAGCAAAGTTCACACCAGAAGGACAAACACATATTCACACAAAGGTGGCTGGCACATTTGGTTATGTCGCCCCGGAGTATGCTTTGTATGGGCAGTTATCCGAACGAAGCGATGTCTACAGTTTCGGGGTAGTGCTTCTTGAACTTTTGAGTGGAAAGAGAGCAGTCATTGAAGCTAGCGGTGCCACAACTCTTCTGTTGGCAGATTGGGCTTGGTCACAAGTGAGGGAAGGCAGACCATTAGATGTCATAGACGAAAGCATTCAGAACTTAAGCTTTCCAGAAGTAATGGAAAACTATGTAATAGTTGCAGTTCTCTCTTCTCATCCGGAATCTCATGCAAGGCCAACAATGGACCAGATTGTCAAGATTTTGGAAAGCAATTTTCAAGTTCCCTCAAACATGGATGCTCCTCTTCATAAAATAGATCAGTCAGCTGCGAGCTCTAGCGGTTCGAGTTACATTTCAGGCAATACTGGCTAGTGATCATTGAGTTGAGATGTTATGAGCATCCTGTGCCTCGATCATGGTTTGTTTATATGTTTCAGGTTTCAGTTTCCATTGTTGGAAAGATAGATACAAAAAAAAAAAGATAGTATCTCAATTTTTTTTTAAATTGATGTTACTAAAGGTGCAGATTTCTTTGAAATGACCATAGAGACATTAAGCTTGTAATGGGGAGGGATTATTGGAGACTTGGATCAACTATGCATTCTTAGTTTCATTCAACTTTATATTTAGGCGACATTTTTTAAGAGTGGCGTACTGATTAGTAGGGATTTTCAAATCGCATGACAGCTCTAATGAAAATAATATTATTCAAATAGTTCTTATTGAATGTTAAAGCAACATTATTCAGTCTTTATTGTTGAAGTATGTTCGTATAATCACCCATGAGGTTTGGTTTAGTTGGTAGCAGACTGTTCCTGCAAGTTGGGCGAACGCTACAGCGATACTCCTGGTAATAAGGAGGTCACTGGTTCGATCATCCGTTTGTGAAAAACATTTCATAAGAAGGAGTTTTACCCGCGTGCTCTGGGCCCCAGAGTGGTGGTCCCACCCGACCACCATTTTAAGGAACAAAAAAGTATGTTCGTATAATCATTAAGCATAACCAGGTATATTAGAAAAATATGGTTGTGGTTCTGGCATTGTTAAATTAAGCCAGACTGCGCGCCAGAGTACTATTTTCAACACTCATTGTAGGTTGATTGTCAGTTGTCTTGGACTCTTGGTTATGATAACTCCATAGTTTATGCCAACTGCTCATGATTAATTTGTTATATAACTTTTGTGCTATTGTAATTTGTAAAGTAATGCTAAGCGTATAGCTCTCTTTTGCATTTCTGTTTGTGTATCAAAAGGAGTTTCTAAATGTAACCAGTAAATTGCTATTTAAACTCAGTAGTTCTATTTTTGTCATACTTTTTTCAGTTTTACCCCATGTCTATTTAAACCCAAACAATGTTGCATATCTTTTGTGAGTTAGCCCGCACCTTTCTATCTCTTCCATTACAAGCAACATTTACATAGTTATGTTTCAAAAGCAATACAGATTGAGAGCTAGCGAATGATCTATCTATATATGATGATTATTTTGTGTAATATCTACTTAAATTTAAGACTTAACAGTAAATTGAAAAACGAAAAGGTCATAAATCCTAGCGATAGTAAGAGAATCATAGAGGGTAAATTCAACTAAGAGAAGAGTGAGATATAGTGTGAGAGAGATGTAAGACAATAGTCCTCCAAGGTTGCAACCCACCATCAATTCTTATTCTGATATTTTATGAAATCTGGGTTAACTTTTCTTATAAAAAATCTGTGTTTGTCTCAAGCTCTCATCATATTTATGATTATGCCCTCATGTTCCTACACCATACATTCAATCTTGATGATAATGAACGACATATAAGAGGTTTCTTGGAGGCAAGAACGTCGTACTGCAGTTGAATTTGTTTTGCAATTTTCAATTCATTATTTATTCAAATCGGGGTGAACATGAAAAAATAATTAACGATGGGTACATTTAGTAATTTGCTGGGTACAAATAGTAACACCCTTAAGACCAGTGAGAGGCTCCTCATAAATCTATGTACATTCATGACCTGGTTATAAACTGTAAAAATGAAAGAGGTTTACATAGCAGATTTAGAGGTGTAACGTACGTACTAGAACCTCTTTATTTCCACATTTAGATAAACAAAAACCAGAGAAAAAAAAAATCACATTACATGGAAAAATATAAATTGTCTCGTTTATCAAGACACAAATTTACACATGTAGAATAGTTGGATTGAAACGGAAACTCTATTATTGAGTAGAATTTGAGTAATTCTTAATGTAGAGATTAATATAGATCCTTGTTACTCCAAGGCATATTGTTGTTCTGATACCATGGTAAAGTTATCAAGTGATAGTGCAGTTCATATGCCTGTATGAAAATTTAAAAGTATGATTAAATTTAATATGGTTATATTCAAATTAGAAAATTTTGAGGCTTACAATTCCTTGAAGTTCCCCAACTTATTTAGCCATCCGGCAGAATCATTCTCCACACTATCTGTTTTTAATGCATTTGAAATACTATCTCCTCCTGAGCAAGAGCAAGAATCTCCTCCTGAGCAGAATCATAATGACCGGGGTCAAGGTGGTCGGGTTCTTAGACCGGAGCCAAAGATGACATACAATATTGTCTATGACCGGCATCCTACAAAAAGGTATCCGTTGATTAAATTTACTAAAACTATGAAATATGTTGATAATTTTTTTTTTGTATAGTACGTAATGTTAATATATTGTTACATTAACGTCCACCTAATAGAAAAAATAGATAATATATTGTTTACCATGGTAGAGTTTGCTTCACATCTCAACACTGCTGTGCAAGATGTGCATTGGTGAGAACCGCAGCAAAGAATTTGCGATGTGCATCGGTAACCCTTCCAAGTTCCAACATTTTAACAATCAGTCCCTCTTCATACAATCCCCTCTCCTTTAACAGAATAAGGATTTGATACTCCATTTCTTATAATTATTTCTCGATAAATAAGTGGTGATTCCCAGATTTACCTTTTTTTCCACTGAGGTTTGGTCACCAAAATTGGCAATTTAGACACTCCATGAAGTTTCCAACACAGACGCGACTGAATCTTCATGCTTCCTTGGAGCCTCCACCTTGAAAAACCCTGCAATGAATTAGTTATATGGATATGTGAAACCCGAATCCAAATAATAAGTATCTGGTTTAACATTTGTGAAGTTAATTTCCAAAGAAAAAAAACACTGAATTTCAAATAATAGAATCAGAATTAATTTGAAGTTCTGACCCTTATTGATCATCCACTTTCTGAAGCCTTCACAAAGTTTCGTCATTTGCTCAAACTTCTTACAGAAGAAACACTTGATCTTCTCCAGTTTTGCTTCTGCAGTTCCTGAGCACTCAAAACTCCCAAACTCAGCAGACTCCTCCATGCATATATGATCAGAGGTTCCCCTCCTCTGCAACTCCTCATCCAAAAGTTCAACGTGCTCTCCATGGAGTCTACGTTCTGCCGAGTTCTGCTTTAACCAAATAATATATACAATACCATCAAGATCGATAAACTCATACAAAGCTTCGCTTCCTTCTTCAAGCTGTGTATTATCTATATATAACGACATATATAGCAATTAACTTACTATGGAACCCATATTTTCTTACTAACGACTTATAAGGGGCAGATCTAAAATAAAAGGATTAGAACCAAAAGAAAAATTTGATCCCAAGATGTTCATTATCGGCTACCATGTATGATCAGTTAAGAATAGAGTTGCATGAAAGGAATATATATGTATCGTACCGCTCTGTTACTGCCACCGTGCATTTATACAAAGAGATGACTGTTGTAGAAGACTGATATCGATCACTATCCTTGTATCCGCCTCCATGATAGAGAGAAGATGACCGAGGAGGAGGCAGAGCGATCGGGGTGAGAGCAGGGTTAGGGTTGAGGGCTATTGTGATCAGGGGTTTTTTATACTTTTGCCAACTACTAGGTTTATAGGTTGGGAATGGGTACAGCTAGTGGGCTTTTTGAGCCTGAAGGTTGGCAATGGCCCAATTTTAGTTTTTGGTTTTCTGAGCTTGTTGGTTAGCTAGGTTTAATAAGTCTCTCTCATTTAATAAGTGTTGGTGACGAAAAATAGAGGAGTTTGACTCACCAATAATACAGACCGGATCCGATGCTGACCCGAAACGATTGAAGCTTCGGGTCAGCATTGGACTGAATATTTGTCCGTCGACACCTGGAGGGAGGGTACTTGCTCCAATATCTAAGTCAGTACATATATTTCTCATTTTAGTCAAGTAAAACTATCCGAAACCATATGCATTGCCTTGTTGTTGTGCCTCCTTTATATAGGAGAAAACTTAATCATTCAATGGAATAAGGTAACAGAAAAGAGAATATAAACATTTGGAATAGTACTTCAATGCTGACCTTGTCTTAATCATTCCATCCATCCTTCTAGATGATGGAAGCATTTCACTCCATTTCCAATGCATATTTTACATCAGAAAGGTAGAGTTCTCAAACAAGATGTTGTTATTTTAGCCGGTCAAAGTTACATTAAGGAACGTATCAAAAAAAAAAGTTACATTAAGGAATTCTTTAGCGGGTTTATTACTTAGCATCAACACTCCACTACTAGGAATATAATGAAAGGATTATTTGATTCCATTACTCAGGACAAATACAAAGATGTTAATTAGAATACAAGCTTCAGTGTTGTCAAACCAAATTTTGAGGCGTCTAGAAGGAATTACAGTTCATGCATCATATTATTCATATAGCTAGGTAGTCTTCCACAAGAGACAAATATACCCTAAACCCTTCCGGCAGCTCTGCTGAACCTTTTTCTTTCTTATTGAATTTTATATCTTAGATGGTTTGGATCCGCACGGCCGTCCATCGATCGTCTTGACCGGATGAAAAAGTCATTGTGATCGATGGCTCCGATAAGAGAAAACAAACTTAAATTTTGTTTGTTATTTATTTATAAAACACGCTATTTAGAAAACTTTGATCTTTACTAAAGATCTTAAGTGTTAAACCGAGTCATCTTTGTGATATTCTTACTTTATCCAGTCTCTTATAGTCTTTATCGTAGTTCTTCTCAAACAATTCATCGATCACGTTGTTATTATTTTAAGTTCTTAATATTTATCTAACTTAAGTTGTTTTCAAAGACGTTACCAAACAATTTTATACATTCTAGAGTCGATAGGTCTGCGCACCACTTATCCAAGACTCCCAAATTCAAAAGTCAGTTAGGACTTAGGAACTTAGGACCAAATCCACAATCTACCTTAGAGGTTTCTTCCCTCCAATAATAACTCACATTTGAAGACCATTTCCAAGCTCCCCAAAAATCAAAGTCAAATCCTATTTCCACCCCAACATTCCAACAAACCCAAGATCCTCTTCCCTATCATCAAAACCTCAAACCTTCCCATGAAGTTGATCTCATTTCACTCTCAAATGTCTATTCTCCGATTCCTCCTTCTTGTATTAAGCTTAGGTGTTGCCACTTCCATAAAAATCAATAATGAAACCTCTGCACATAGAAATCTGGCTACTAATCCTCTGTGTCCATGGGACACAGCTTCCCTCCAAAAACTCATCAACCAAAACCACCTCCCATTTCCATCACAGGGCATCTTCACTGAGTGCCAGTACATGCTTCAAGGAATTCGTCTCCTTCGATCCGATTATCTCCGAACCAACGGCTCCTTTTCTCTTCCTCCAAATGTCTTAGACGCCTGCTGGGATTCATATGAAGATTTAGTCCACCAGTTCATACCAGGATTCCATATCAAATCGAGTTGCGGCTACAAGACCAACTTCATTTCCAACACTTGTATGAACATAACAAGTAGATCTGATTTTGAAAATTTGGTTCCGGCTTTCCAGTTGCAGCAAATCAAGTCCTCTTGTGATCAGTCTCTGAAGACCGATTCGGCTTGTGCTTCTTGTGTGGATAGCTTGAATAGTGTTAGATCATCTTACTTTGAAGGATCAGGTGATGGGAATGTTTCGGATTGTAAAGGGTACCCTTATATATATGCTGCAGCTTTTGCTAACAGGTTTGGACCAGATGACATAGGCACTGCAAAGTGTGTGTTCTTGCTTGATTTTAGTTCAGCTAGTCGAAAATCCAAGAACCCACGTGCAGTGATGTGGGGGATTTTGTTCGGTTGTGTTGTTGGTTTTGTTGGGGCAGTTGTGGTGGTTTGGTTTCTTTGGGTGTGGCATAAGAAATGGAGGAAAAGGAGGAGAGATAACTTGGCTCGAGTCGAGGTACAGCCAGATGTGGAGAGTGGTATTAATTCGTCGTCGTTGAAGTTCAGTTTCGAAGAAATTCTAAAGGCATCAGGTAATTTTTCTAGAGAGAACATAGTCGGTATGGGTGCATATGGAAATGTCTACAAGGGAGTGTTGCCAGATGGGTCTGAAGTTGCATTGAAAAGGTTCAAGAACTGCTCTGCTGCTGGAGACGAAGTTTTTGCACATGAAGTTGTGGTCATTGCTAGTGTTAGACATGTGAATCTTGTAGCGTTACGAGGCTATTGCACCGCGACGGTGCCTATGGAAGGGCATCAGAGAATAATAGCTTGTGATCTAATGAGAAATGGAAGCCTACATCAGCACCTTTTTCAGCCAGGATTCAAGAAGTTAACTTGGTCAATTCGACAAAAGATTGCGCTAGGAATGGCTCGTGGATTGGCATATTTGCACTATGGAGTGCAGCCTGCTATAATTCATAGAGACATCAAAGCGAGCAATGTACTTCTAGACGAAGCATTCGAGGCAAAACTAGCTGATTTCGGGCTTGCAAAGTTCACACCAGAGGGACAGACACATATGAGTACAAAGGTAGCCGGTACTGTTGGATATGTAGCTCCTGAGTATGCTTTGTATGGGCAGTTATCCGAGAGAATCGATGTGTATAGCTTCGGGGTTGTGCTTCTCGAGCTTTTGAGTGGGAAGAAAGCAGTTGTGGAAGTTCTTGATGACAATAGGCCTTTGTTGTTGGCAGATTGGGCATGGTCACAGGTTAGGGAAGGTGGGGCTTTGGGTGTTATTGAAGAAGGGATGCCAGAGTTGGGTGTGCCAGAAGTGATGGAGAAGTATGTGTTGGTTGCTGTGCTTTGCTCTCATCCTATAGCATATGCTAGGCCAACAATGGATCACATTGTGAAAATACTTGAAAATGATGATACTCAAGTTCCTTCTATTCAAGGCCGCCCATTCTCTCTTTTAGCACAAATGGATGATACAGAGAGATCAAGAAGCTAAGCTAGCTTCTTGATGATCAAGAACAACAGTTAACTGTAAATGTTTGATTAATTGGAGTAACGTGACCATGTTTATATCAATTTATGTGGTATTTTATTTTTTGATTAAAATAGAGAACTATATATTAATAAGAGTACCTAGACAAAGCCCACATATAACAAAACTAGATAATATATATGAGTGTGTTTTGCCCTAATACTCCTCCAAGCCCCGACCCAAAGGGCAAAAATGCAATATAAAAGGTGTTAGTGCATTGATAGCTTGGCAGACTGTGCGAGCTAGATGCAGCGAGATTGATTCATAGGACTTAGAGTACCGTAATTGAGCGTTTTGGCTCGAGTTTTATGTTTCTCTAGTATCTTGTTTTGTTTATAGTTTAATCCTCTGCTAAGCTCACTTGAATAAGTGAGCTAATTGTCTTATATAATGATGTTTGAATGTCATTATGACATAAGCTAATTAATAAAAATTTTGGGACTGCTGCCATTTTTTCCTTAAAAAGAAAGAAAGAGTAACTAGCCCAGATTAATAAAACAGGCCCGCAAAGGAAACCCACGAAGGGGTACAAACAAAATGTAAAACAAACATAAATGTATGTGGCATGATGTTCTATTGATCTAGCTAGGCTTATATATGCTGATTTTAGTTCATGGCAGCATTGCAACATCGTCTTTAAATTGGGCTGATGCCTACATAAACTTACAGATGCCTAAATTGGTCGTGCTAATATTGCAGCCCATTCCTTAGCTGCTTACTGCTTACGTTGCAATTTTGTATGGGAGGGTTCTACACTTTGAACACTTCTCCTCCAAAGGTGAGGCACTCTTTTTTCTTTATTTTTTTTTAATTTTTAAATTAAATAGAGAATTATGCGTTATTAACTCATCTGCAATAGCCGATTTGGGGCAACAAGCACCCTTTCATAATCCCGAAAAAAAGGGGCCATCACATCTGGGAAACCACCGTCTATCCTTCCATTTATATTTATTAAAGAAAAAATAGAAAAAAACAAATACAGAAAGGAAGGGGACCAAACTAAAACCTTCCTCAACAAAAGTAATACGTAAAATGTCTCTCAAAACTAAAAGAACTAAAAAAGAAAAACCAAACTGAAAAAGACTATGCTTCTCAACTCGGTAAAAACAAAGAAAGTTTCTATCAAGTTGTCGTCCAAAATTCATAACCAACATATTAAGAATGCCTATAATATAGAAAACCGAAAACATCCATACTTAAGTAAGGACAAACTTTAGATGGAGGAGTATCATGCGAGCGCAAGAATAAGGAAGCCAGCCCCAGATTAGCAAACCTATCAGCAACACAGAATTTCCTTTGGGCACCCTTGTCTCACTATATAATCAAACACGACTCACCTGTTGTGACACTTTTGCATCCCAACTCGTTGACACGAGTCACATGACAGTAGCTCTCTCTGCTTTGCATTGCCGATATCAGTCTTATAGGTGGCTATCGATTACCAACAATTCGGTTTAGCGAACATAAAAATAATGGTTGCTATTCGATTGATTTGGTGATTACCAAACCAAATGATAGCCATAGACATGAGAGTAGCTCTCTTCTTAGCATTGTTTTGTGATAATCAAACAAGGCAATGGCAACATAAACCATGGAAGAAGGACTACTGAGTATTTGCAATGCCGATGAGGAAGAGGAAACATCCTCCTCTGCAGTCACTAGTGTTATTGTTCAGAGTACTTTAGTCGCCCTCTGTGGTTCTCTCTCCACCGGCTGTGCTGTAAGTCCCTTCACCCATTTCGATAGTATAGTTTATCCTGCTCTTAATTTGTCTATGAACTTTTTGTTGAAGCAAACAGTGATACATGGTAGAAGAATAGGAGACTAGTGTTATATCATTATATGTCTCGGCTTGAAGCACTATTAGGGTTATTAATAGAATCTTTGCAATTGTTTCTGACCAAGCTAGTATACAATTTAATTGCTTTACAGACGGTATTCATCAGCTGCTGAATCTGGAATTGTGGAAGACTTGGACCTTACTCTTGCCGCAGTAAGTACTTTAGTAACAAGTTACTGATCTTTAACACGTTTTTATGCATTGGACACAATTTACTGGACTTTGGCGTAAAGTGGATTTTATTATCTGACTTTTAATTTACAGTCTATACATTTGGTAACTTGTCTTCTTATTATACAGTACTCGGTTTTTGGTTCGATAATGACAATTGGAGGTGTTATTGGTTCATTGATGAATGGCAAGGTAGCTGAGCTCATCGGTCGTAGAGGTGTAAGTTTTTGTGGATGGAAGCTTCATTTCTAAACCCAATGCAGTATTATCTGAAGCTTATGTTCTTTTCCTATCAATATTGTCAAACAGATAATGTGGTTGTCTGCAGTATTCAGTACTGCAGGGTGGATCACTATAGCATTTGCACAGGTTAACGTTCCTTCTCTTTGTTTCCATCTCTATATACTTTAATGAATGCTATATGTTCATATATGGGATTCATGAAAAAATGTATACTCATTTGAGCCCCGAATAGTCTCTTCTTCAGTCGTTATTATTTAAGCAGAAACCTCAACTAGATTGTTCGACGAGTTACTGATAGCCAATTAGTAGTTTGATCAGTTCAATGCTTGATGCAGAATGCTTTGTGGCTGGATATTGGAAGACTGTCAGTGGGAATTAGTGCCGGGATAATTCATTACGTGGTAATTGTGAATTCAATGAAGTTTTAAAACTTCCATGTTACACATAAAGACCACTTCTTATCTTAAGCAGAAGAACCACTTCTTATCATAAGCAGGTACCAGTTTACATATCACTGATATCAGAAATAACACCTACAGATATAAGAGGAAGATTTGCTTCAGCTAATCAGGTGTTGTGAAGTAAAGTTCCTAATCAGGTGTTGTGAAGTAAAGTTCTTGATAAAGTAGTCTGGGGTTCACATCCAAAACCAATTGGCAATGGATGGAGTGACCCAAATCCTTATAAACCACAGACAATGTCTCATTTTTCACGATATGAGATATATATCTCAACACGCCCTCACATGTGTGGCGAATCTTTAAGCCTAACACGTGGGTGACGTGGACTTCGTGTAGCATTTGGGCTTCACACGTAGACGTGAGCAACCCGCTCTGATACCATGATAAAATAGTCTGGGGTTTACATTCAAAACCAATTAAAAATGGATGGAGTGACCCAAACCCTTATAAACCACAGACAATGTCTCATTTTTTCTGATGTGAGATATATATCTCAACAGTTCCGACTCATTATTCTCTTTGCTTCATCTAACTACCACCCTTTTCTCTAATACTTGCTACTGAAATTTTGTGTCTGCACAGTTAATGATCAGCTGTGGTTTTTGTTTTTTCTATTTGATTGGAAATGCTATAACGTGGCTCACCATGACAGCAATTGGTACATAATCTGAAACTTTTAATATCAAAGTTCTATCAGTCAAACCCTTAATTGCTAATAACAAATATATGCAGGCGCTATTCCAAATGTACTACAAATTGTAGGCCTATTTTTCATTCCAGAGTCTCCAAGGTGGCTGGTGAGTCCAATTCAATCGATGTCTTATCATGAATGCTAGTCCTACAAAGGATTAGTCTACACATTGCTCATCGATCTTTAGTACCAGGATAATATTCCTTTTACAATGGTCAAGATTGATTGATACACTTGTTGTCTGTAGTCTAAAATTGGTAGACAAAAGGACCTTGAAGCTGTTCTGCAGCAACTTAGAGGAAAAAATGCTGATATATCTCAAGAAGCAGCTGAGATCATGGTAACTTGCAAGCTCAAAATTTATGTTATTTTGTAAATTAGCAGTCACAAGTCCACAACTAGGGATCACTTTTCACAAAACATTTCTGAGTAAATAAGACGTACTCTCGCATTATGGCAGGAGTATACAGAAATCTTTCAGCAGGAATCAGAGACATTCGTGGACTTGTTCCAGAGGAAATATGCCTACTCCCTCATTGTAAGCTGCCTAGCTAAAACAAAGTAAATATTATTAAAACTAACATCTTGTGTATTGTTAAACCTTCCATCATCTGTCTGACCTTAGCATACATATTTAATTTGGTTCAGGTTGGAGTTGGCTTACTGTTACTGCAGCAATTTGGGGGTGCAAATGTCGTATCTTATTACGGAAGCTCTATATTTGAAAATGCTAGTAAATCAAAAGCTTTCCAAAATTGCTTCATATATTGAAAATGATTATTGTAACAAACAATATGATATCATTTTCATTTTTTGTCAGGTTTTTCAACTAGCATTGGAACTCTAATGGCTGTTATTGCGGTTAGTAAATAATTTTCAATAATGCAAGTGCATAGAGAACTTAGTTTGGTCCATATTCAAACAGCTAGATCTTTGTTATTTAATTTCACAGATACCTGCATAAAGTAATTTGGGGTTCACATCCAAAATCAATTAACAATGGATGAAGTGGCCCAAACCTTTATAAACCCACATGTAAGGTCTCATATTCCTGATATGAGATTGATATCTCAATATGCCCCCGCACGTATAGCGAAATTTCAAGCCTAACACGTGGACAACTATTTGGGCGACGTAGAGTTCGTGTGGCCATTGGGCTTCACACATAGACGTGGGTAACCCGCTCTGATACCATGATAAAGTAGTCTGTGGTTCACATCCAAAACCAATTGACAATGGATGGAGTGGTCCAAACCCTTATAAACCACAAGCAAGATCTCATTTTTCCCGATATGAGATATATATCTCAATACGCCCCCACATGTGTGATGAATTTTCAAGCCTAACACATGGACAACATTTTTTGGTGACGTGGAGTTCGTGTGACCTTTGGGCTTCACACTTGGAAGTGGGTAATTCGCTCTGATACCATAATAAAGTAGTCTAGGGTTCACATCCAAAACCAATTGACAATAAGTGGAGTGGCTCAAATCCTTATAAACCCATAGACAAGGTCTCATATTTCCGATATGAGATTGATATCTCAACACATTGAGTGTGCTCTCAACAGACAAATTGGGAAGACAACCACTTCTACTGGTGAGAACTGCAAAGAATAAAACTTTCTGATGTTGAATATCAATAAGTTCAAAATGAATTGCCAAATGTTTTATAGGTTTCTGCTGCTGGAATGTGCTTGAGTTTGTTTCTTGTTGGATTGGCTTTCGGCTTTCAGGTCTCTTGCTTATTTGTCCATGTCAAGGACGGAGCAAAGTTATACTCCCTCTGGGCTGTAGCCCATAGAACTATTTTCATCCATTCAAACTAGTACCACCAAACATTGTGTTTGATATAAAAAATTCAGTTATAGCCCAGGCAATCGTATCCAACAAGTGTTATTGGCCTTCATTTTCTTCTCTCTCACGTCACAAACAATTAAATTCTAGTTTCTATACACTAATTTTCACTTTAACCAGCCAAACTCTTAAGTCTATTTTACTTAAATAATAGAAAAATAAAACTCTCCAAGTCTTTGACACTTTTGTTTATATTTTCTTCATTACCCACTTTTGCAATATATAGAAATTCATCCTCACTGTCATTTTTGTTTATGTTCTTCTACACTACCACTTCCTTTTTGATCGGTTCTACACCACTCTATTTGTAGACATATTTACAATAATATACTAAGCTATTTATATCTAATTATATATAATCTCTCAATTTTCACTGATTTGAAAAAAAAAAAATATTTACGTATGCCTTAATTTGCTATAGTCGACTATTCGTATCTTGAACAAAAAAAGAAATACCATATTGATACTGTTTTCCAAAAAAAAAAAATTCTCATAGATTTATCATTAAGAAAATTTTTTGATAAATAAAAAACTTCGCCAATTTATTGAGAAATAAAAAATTTATACGATATATTTAGCCCAAGGTGTTTTAAGTTCCTGGCTCCGTCCCTGGTCCAAGTTGATATTCTTCATATACAAATGGCAGTTCTGATTTTGAATTAGTACCTTTTTTGTGGATATTGCATGCGCTACACCAGTGGGAAGAGCTCACTCCCATTCTTGTGTTTATCGGCGTGTTGGTAATACGATAGGTTCCTTTCTATGCATTAATGTTAGACCAACTCCATGTAATGGCAGATTTCATGTAGTGGTAAAGCTCTACTGAGTAGGCTTTCATTACATGAAACTATTCTACCACTACATCGAGTAGAGCTACATTTATCTAGAAGCGATTAAGTAGAATTTGTATGAACAAAAGACAAGTAATCCCTTACGTTTTTTCTCATTCGGAAAATGTATCATGTCTTTGTCTCTTGTTCAGGGTTATAGTGCATCATACTTGATTGGCATGGCAGGTTTGCCCTGGGTTATAATGTCAGAGGTAGCTAGTTTAGTTTACTCTCTTCTTAAGCTTCATTTGTGTTTTCAGGACTAATCTATTAATTTACAGGATTTCACGTACAGAACGATAAACTTTTGTAACAACGATTCCATAATCGATTTGCATTTCAGATATTCCCAGTAAACATTAAAGGTTCGGCTGGAAGCCTGATAAGTTTGGTGTACTGGTCTTGTTCTTGGATAGTGACATACACCTTCAATTTTACAATGCAATGGAGGTCAGAAGGTATCTTATTCTTTCTTGTTCATTACTTTGCCCCTCTGTTTCTTGTGACTGAAGTTACTGGTGCCACATACTACTTCAGGAACATTTTTCTTCTTCTCAGCGATCAACGGTTTAGCCATTCTGTTCGCTGCAAAGCTTGTGCCGGAAACTAAGGGGAGAACACTAGAAGAAATACAAGCATCAATCTCAATCTCCCATCAAAGATGATGATGATCTCTGTACATATAGCACTTCCTTAAGTCGGAATAAAATGGTTCTGTAATTTGTCAAACTTGGCCAAATTTCAGTATATTTTTAGGCAAGATGACAGATATATAGAACATGTATGACCATATATTTAAGAAAAAAAAAACTTATAATGATAATATTATTAGTATAAATTGTGGTTTCTTTTCTCAATGAAGAACAGATATTCACAGTTCCCCAAAGGGAAACGAAGATCAGGTGCCAGCAACATCAATTTTGCTCTTACACTCGTTATTCTAGTAGCATCTTGGTCACTATTGGTATGTTCTACGTAGTCGGATTCTTGATGAGTTGCCGACGGATGATCCAACTGCAAGTCAACCCGGCCCGATTTCCAGTTTGCTAGCTTAGTTTAGTTGGCTGCAAGAAGGCGGCACTTCAACACTCGTGGCATGCATATTCCTTGTTCTACACACCTGCTAATGACAATTTATTTTAGTTTTTTCCTCACACTTGTCAAGTTCGATAAATGTAAATACTGTTTTTTCCTCACACTTGTCAAGTTATAAGAGACCGTTTAAAAGGAACCGGGACAGGACAGTGACACGCATCTCATCTCACCCTATTAATATGTTATATATTGGAGACTTAATTTGTCGATATATATGACCTGTGTCGGCAGTGTCGACATAGTTAGTCTGTTTCTGTGTAGAATGATGTTTGAGGCCTGACTGCCAAGGTACAAACACTCCCTCTCACCTTTCATTATTGAACTGCAGCATCGATCCCTTTCTTTCTAAGTAGTCATTGCCTTTGCAACAATTTTGATCCATCATCTTGCAAGGAAACAAGGCATACTGACAAGAAGAAGAGGCTAGGGGCATATCCCCATGTATGGAAATCATAAGCCAGTGAAACAGAGGCACTGGAAACTGTCACGAGAGGGGAACGCCGCACAGCTTTTTCTCTAAACCCTAAACCCTAGACGTCCCTCGAAACGAGAGATCGATGAGAGGAGAGAGCTGCGGTTTTTACCATTTCTCATATATATATTTGTCCTAACTCAATCAAGTTGCTTAATTAAACACTAGACAATAATACAAAATTCTTATAGTTCCTAATCAAATCTAATCAAAGCGTACTAAAATGGGGCAATATATAGAGACTGGAGAGTGTGGGTACGTAAGTGGCCGGGTTCCTGCTAGTAGGAAACTCTAATTCACGATGAGTGTACAGTTTTGATCTTTTTGGTGTGTGAGAATATGTGTTGAAGGGGGTAGTATAGTATTGTTATGTCATTGTAGAGTCTCTTTTGGGCATGTGTGAAAAACAATATATATCGACAGAGAAGTAGCCAAGTAGGTAGGTTCGAGAATGTCCCAAATAATGTCCTACGCTACACTACTGGAAATCAATTTGATATAAATGGTAAAATTGTTTTTTGATACTAATATTCTGCTTTGCATTGTTTTGCAATAATCAAATACGGCATGGCAGCAGAAACCATGGAAGAAGGACTGCTAAGTATTTCCAGTGCCGATCAGGAATATTCCTCCTCCTCATCCTCCTCAGTCACTAGTGTTGTTGTTCTGAGCACTTTAGTAGCCCTCTGTGGTTCTCTCTCTACCGGCTGTGCTGTAAGTCCGTTCATCCTGCTTTTTATTTAATTTTATTCCTACAAGTACCAACTTTGCTGAATCGAACAGTGATACTTAGTGTTAAACAGACACACACACATTAATTCCTTTGAAGAATTATTAGGAGGGTTTGCAGTAGTAGTTCTTTCTAGCCGCATCAGTCTTCTTTTAAGTTTTAACCCTAGTCGTCTTCTCCGGCGTTCAAGAGAACTTGTTGTTGCACTCGTATGGTTTCAAGGGTTGCTGGACGGGGAAGAGACTGATATTGGTTGGCCGCCGTCCATCTCTTTCGATCCTGTTGGAGGTTGTGGATCGGAGTTGCCGCCGGTGCTAGATGTCCCAAATCCCCCGCTCAGACGAGTTCTCCGACTAGCTGCTTAGGTGGTGGCGTATGGACCGGGTTGGCCTTGTTGGGCTTGGACCTCGGGCCAGGCTCTTTTGGGCCATCTTTGTGCTGATTTATTTTCTAGTTTTTTATTTTTATTTATTTATTTTATTTTTATTTTCTTGTTTGCAATGAGGGTTGGTTACCTGTCAGTTTGTTTGAAAAGCTTGCAGCCGCTTATGTATATGGCGCAAGACAACAATTTGATGTACATGTCACGGATAAGTGAGGGGAAATATGTCTAGAGAAAGGATTAGAGTTATTATTAGAAAAGCTACCGTGTCCGATCAAGCTAGTATACAATTTAATTTCTTTACAGACAGGGTATTCATCAGCTGCTGAATCTGGAATTGTGGAAGACCTGGACCTTACTCTTGCAGCAGTAAGTACTTAAGTAAAAAATTACTGATCTTTAACACATTTTTATGCATTGGATACAATTTCCTGGACTTCAAAACAGTTTAATGTCATCTTTTTGTGTAAAGTGGATTTTAGTGTCTGAATTTTAATTTACAGTCTATACATTTGATAACTTGTCTTCTCATTATACAGTACTCGCTTTTTGGTTCGATAATGACAATTGGAGGTGTTATTGGTTCATTGATGAATGGCAGAGTAACTGATCTCATCGGTCGTAGAGGTGTAAGTTTTTGCAGATATAACCTTAATTCCAATGCAGTATTATAACCTTAATTGCATTCCTTTCATGTCAATATTATCAAACAGGCAATGTGGTTATCTGCAATATTCAGTACTGCAGGGTGGCTCACTATAGCATTTGCACAGGTTCCTTCTCTTCGTTTCCATCTCTTTGTACATTTCATGAATGCTAAATGTTCATATATGGGGTTCATGAAAAAATGTTTATACTCATTTAAACCGCGAAATGACTATACTTCAGTTGTTATCTTTTAGGAAGAAATCTCAACTAGATTGCTTGACAAGTTACTGAGCTAATACAAAGTTTGATCAATTCAATGCTTGATGCAGAATGCTTTGTGGCTAGATATTGGAAGATTGTCAGTGGGATTTAGCATCGGGATAATTTACTACGTGGTAATTGTGAATGTAATGATGTTCTTAAAACTTATCCATGTTACACATAAGGAATCACTTCTTGTCATAAGCAGGTACCAGTGTACATAGCAGAAATAACACCTAAGGATCTGAGAGGAAGATTCACTTCAGCTAATCAGGTGTTGCGAAATAAAGTTCCAATTCATTACTCTCTTTACTTCATCTAATTACCACCCTTTGCTCTAATACTTGCTACCTTAAATTTTGTGTCTGCACAGTTAATGATCAGCTGTGGTTTTTCTTTATTCTATTTGATTGGAAATGCTATAAGCTGGCGCACCATGGCAGCAATTGGTACATTATCTGAATCTTTTACATATCAAATTCAGTCAAACTCTTAATACGTACTAATATAATTTATATGCAGGCTCTATTCCAGGTGTACTACAGATTCTTGCCCTATTTTTCATTCCAGAGTCTCCAAGATGGCTGGTGAGTTCAATTGTCTTATGAGGAATGGTAGTCCTATAAAGGATGAGTCTACAAATTGGTCATCGATATTTAGGATTAGCATAAAAGTCATTTACTTTGAGAAAAAGCAGGCTTTTAATTACAATGGTCAAAGATTGATTGATACACATGTTGTCTGTAGGCTAAAATTGGTAGACAAAGGGACCTTGAAGCTGTTCTGCGGCGCCTTAGAGGAAAAAATGCTGATATATCTCAAGAAGCAGCTGAGATCATGGTAACTTGTGAGCTCAAACTTTCAATCATTTTTTAACAAAACATTTACTTTCAGACACTAAATAAGACGTGCTCTCGCATTGTGGCAGGAGAATACAGAAATCTTTCAGAAGGAATCAGAGACATTGCTGAACTTGTTCCAGAAGAGATATGCTTACTCGCTCATTGTAAGCTGCCTTGCTAAATCAAAGTAAATATAATTGAAACTAACATCTTGTATTTTTTGACCTTCCGTCATCTGTCTGACCTTCCAATACATATTTGAGTTGGTTTAGATTGGAGTTGGGTTACTGTTACTGCAGCAATTTGGGGGTGCAAATGCGGTAGCTTATTACGGAAGCTCTATATTTGAAGATGCCAGTAATGCAAAAGAGTTCCAAATTGCTTCATATATTTATAGTCAATGAATATGATAGAAAATATGATATCATTTTCATTCTCTGGCAGGTTTTTCAAGTAGCATTGGGACTATAACACTAGCTATTATCGGGGTTAGTAAATAATTTTTGAAAATGCAAGTGATTACAGAACTTTGTTTGGTCCATATCTCAATTGGGTAGATCTTTGTAATTTAATTTCACAGATACCTGCTATTACAGTGAGTGTGCTCCTAACAGACAAGTTGGGAAGACGACCACTTCTACTGGTGAGAACTGCAAAGAATAAAACTTTCTTATGTTCCAATATCAATAAGGTTATAAGTGAAATGGTTTACCTAATGTATCCAGGTTTCTGCTACTGCAATGTGCTTGAGTTTGTTTCTTGTGGGCTTGGCTTTCTGCTTTCAGGTTTCTCCCAATACTAAAGTTGATACTAATTGTGTTTGCCTATGTTGATATTCTTCATAGTTCATACAAAAATGCCAATTCTGATTTGAATTATTACTTTTCTCTCTCATTCTTTTTTGGTATTGCAGGACCTACACCAGTGGGAAGAGCTCACTCCCATTCTTGTGTTCATCGGCATGTTGGTAATACATTACATGAGATTCCTTTCGGTGCATTAGTATTGACTAAATACATGTAATATGGCAGATTTCATGTAGTGTTATAGCTACACTATGTAGAGCTTTCCTTACATGAAACTATTCTACCACTACATAGAGATACAAGATAATTAAGTAGAACTTCTCATACAATATATGAACAATCTGTCACATCTTTGCCTCCTGTTCAGGGTTATGGTTCATCATACTTGATTGGCATGGCAGGTTTGCCCTGGGTTATGATGTCAGAGGTAGCTAGTTTAGTTTAATCTTCTTAATTAAGCTTCATGTGTGCTTTCATAACTATTTATTTTCTGGAATTTGACAGACAATAAACTTTTGTAACAACAATTCAATGATCAATTTGCGTATCAGATATTCCCAGTAAACATTAAAGGCTTAGCAGGAAGCCTGATAAGTTTGGTGTACTGGTCTTGTTCTTGGATAGTAACATACACCTTCAATTTTATGATGGAATGGAGCTCAGAAGGTATCTTATTCTTTACTGCCCCTCTGTTCCTTGTGACTAAAGTTATGATCATATCAGCTTATTGGTGCCACATACTACTTCAGGAACATTTTTCTTCTTCTCAGCAATCAACGGTTTAGCCATTCTGTTTGTTGCAAAGCTTGTGCCGGAAACTAAGGGGCGAACGCTAGAAGAAATACAAGCATCAATCTCCCATCAAAGATGATGACCTCTGCACATATAGCATTCCCTTCAGTCAGAATAAAATGGTTCTGTAATTTAGAAAATTTGTCAAACTTGGCCAAATTTCAGAACTTTTTGGAAACGAGGACAGATACAACATAGAAGGACTAGAACCAAAGAATAAAAAAAGAAACGATCCCTCGATGTTTCATTTCGGCCAACATGTATGATCATAAAAGTAAATAGTTTTGTATGATAATATTGTTTTTATAGAATTGTGGTTTCTTTTCTCCTTGTGAATAAAACATTTTCACAATTCCCCACAGGAAACGAAGATCAGTTGTCAACAACATTATTCTTGCTCTTACACATGTCGTTCTTATAGAATATTGTTCAGTATTGTATGTGATGAACTCAGGTGCTTGATGAGTTGCCTACGGATGATCCAACTGTAAGTCAACTCGGCCCGACCAGTTCACTATGCAGAGTGGTTTTTGAGGCCCAACTGACGAAGTGAATGCCACCAACCTAGTAAGATACCTCTTTTTACTGAGGGCGTCCCTTTCTTCTAAGTTGCTGACCATTGTGTCTTAAACAGATTTTGATCATCATTTTCCCGGGAAATAAGGCATGGAAGGACCAAGCGTGGAAGGACTACTTACTACGTCCAATGCCGATGAAGAGCCCTCCTCGGTCACTAGAGTTGTTCTTCTCAGCACTTTGGTTGCCCTCTGTGCTTCACTCTCTACTGGCTGTGCTGTAAGTTACATACTATTGTCCATACAAGAAGAAAGTTAGGTAACAACCTGATGAATGAAACAAATGACCTGAACCAGAAATAGAATGAACACATTGATGGGGAAAAGCGATGGGGTGGTCTTAAGTTGTTTCCCATGTACTTTATATAGGTTTTTGCTCGATTTTTTATTTTTTTATTTTTTTGAATTTTTTTGTTTATAACTTGCTAGTTTCTCCATTTTTCTGGTCCTGGGTAATTTAGTGAGATTGGTTTATATGATGAGCTTTATATCCTACACGGGGTTTTTGGATTAATTAATCTTCTGTCTATTTTCTTGGTGAGGCTGACAAGATCATAGAAAAACCAGGGTCTTGGTTACTTTGTCAAAAATCAACAAGTATTGCATCACTTTGCTAAATGAAAGACAACGGTTGCGTACTCCTACAGAAATTATGGACATAATATGCAGGTATATGTATTCGTTGAAGCATTACACTTATAATTGCTTTACAGATAGGTTATTCATCAGCTGCAGAAATTGGAATTCTGGAAGACTTGGACCTTACAGTTGAAGCAGTAAGAACATCATACTGAACTTCAACATTGTTAGGTGTTGCTTTGCACATAATGTAACACTTAATTATTATCTAAAATTTTCAGCTGTATGCATTTGATAAGTTGATCTTTTGCTTGTTCAGTACACGGTGTTTGGTTCAATAATGACACTTGGAGGAGTGATTGGTTCATTGGTAAATGGGAAGATAACAGATCTCATGGGTCGCAGAGGTGTAAGTTTTGCATTACCTGTAATATCTAGACCTTAATCAGATGTTACTATTTTAAACCTCCTTTGTTCTTTTCCTGTCCATGTTACCAAACAGACGATGTGGTTCTCTGCAATATTCAGTACCGCAGGGTGGTTTGGTATAGCCTTTGCAAAGGTTTCTTTTCTGTTCCAATTTCTTATCCTTTTAATAAATGCAAGGATGTTCAGTTTGTGGTTTGAATAATTAAATCAGTAGTTGATCAGTTTGATTCTTGATGTAGAATGCTTGGTGGCTGGACATTGGGAGACTGTCACTGGGATTCAGTGTGGGGATCATTTACTATGTGGTGCTAAGTCTTGCTTGTTGCTTTCAGAAAGTTTGAAATCAGTAACTTAAAATTTTCTTTTATGGATAATGAAATCAGTATCTTACATATATAAGGAAATAACTTCCTTTTCGTAAGCAGGTACCTGTGTACATAGCAGAAATAACACCTAAGGATCTTAGAGGAAGGTTCACTTCAGCTAATCAGGTACGTTGAGATAAATATCCGAGTTGATCACTATCTTTGTGCTTGTTCCTCTTACTTGCGAATTCCATTAACTGCAGCTGATGATTAGCTGTGGCTTTTCACTGTTCTATTTGATTGGTAATGCCATACATTGGCGCACCATGGCTATACTTGGTAAGTTATCCAATCTTTGCAACAAAGTTGAATAAAACACTTAATACTCATAGATCATAAATTCAGGTGCTGTTCCATCCCTACTGCAAATTGTAGGTTTATTCTTCATTCCAGAGTCTCCAAGGTGGTTGGTGAGTCCAATTCAAATCTTTTCCAAAAAAAAATGTTAACTTGACTAAAGAAAGTTTCGTATTGGATTTGATAATTTGTTATGACATGCACTTGTCTGCAGGCCACAGTTGGTAGACAAACAGACCTTGAAGTTGTGCTGCAGTGTCTTAGAGGAGAGAATGCTTCTGTTTCTCAAGAAGCAGCTGATATCATGGTAACTTAGAAAGTTCCAAGTTCAAGTTATTGTGAAGAGCTATCAGTTTGGTAGGGGAATTATGTGTTTTAAGTTTACAAGTATTCATTTGGCATGCAAACAAGAAATGAGATGTGTTCTCATATTGTGGGCAGGAGTATACAAAAATGTTTCAGAAAAACTCGGGAAGAATAGTAGACTTGTTCCAGCGCAGATATGCTCGCTCGCTCCTTGTAAGTTGCCTCAAAAGAACATAAAAAAATTTAGAAATCATGTCATGTCCTATTTTACTTCCCTATTAGATGATATTTCTGACGTTTTACACATATTACAATTGGTTCAGGTTGGAGTTGGGCTAATGTTACTACAACAATTTTCTGGGGTAAATGCAGTAGCTTATTATGCAAGCACTATATTTGTGGATGCTGGTAATCAAAAGCTTTTCAAAATTGCTTTATGTGTACTTGAATACAATATCACCGAAAGCATGATTTTGATCTTTTGTTTGCTGGCAGATTTTTCAAGTAGCACTGGGACAATAACATTGGCTATCATTGGGGTACATAAGCCACAGATCTACAAGTAAATAGAGAGTTTTCTTTGATGGTTCTCTCAAGTGTGAAGATACTATTTTTTCTTATAGGTTCCTGCTATTGCATTGAGTGTTCTCTTAATAGACAAATGCGGAAGGCGACCACTTTTGAATGTGAGAAGTGGAAACACTAATCTGACCATCTGATGTTAATATAAACAAGAAGTTAACTCACCAGATGTTTGTAGGTTTCTGCTGCCGGAATGTGCTTGAGTTCATTTCTTGTTGGCTTGGCTTTCTACTTCCAGGTTGCTTCCGAACTATATTTTAGAAAGTCTTTTGACTCTTTTCTATGTTTTTGTTTGCTACATCTAAGAATGATCATCATTGAAGTGCCTTTTCTGTTATATTAGGATCACAACTTGTGCCAGAACCTCACTCCCATTTTTGTGTTTATCGGCATTTTGGTAAAGACAAGTTAAACAAGTACTAGTCCTTTCTTTCATGATAAAACATGGTGACATATCTTGTCTCCTGATCCTTGCAGGGTTATGGCGCATCATACTCAATTGGTATAGCGGGATTGCCCTGGGTTATTATGTCAGAGGTAGGTCCCGGAAATAACTGTGCTCAAACTTCTCCTGATTTTATCAATTTCTTATATGGAACTTAATCGGATTGTTTTTGTATCAAGACATTCCCAGTAAACATCAAAGGTTCAGCTGGAAGCCTGTTGAGCTTGGTATATTGGTCTGGTTCTTGGATTATAACATACACCTTCAACTATGTGATGGAATGGAGCTCAGCAGGTATCTCAATATTTCCTGTATCTTTTCCTCTCTGTCTCTAGCTCCTTACATTATGTGCGAGTCTAATAAGTGGTGTCACCTGTAACCTACTTCAGGAACATTTTTCTTCTTCTCAGCCATTAGCTGTTTGACAATTCTGTTTGTAACAAAGCTAGTGCCGGAAACTAAGGGGCGAGCTCTGGAAGAAATACAAGCATCAATTTCCCATTTTTCACTAATATGATGACTTAAACATTCTGTATACTTGTATCTGATAAAGATGAATAAAACTCAGAATGTAAATGGTTTGTAAAACAAAAGAGAACAAAAGGCTCATATGCTTTTGTAAATTGTCTGAAAGCTCAAATTCGAAATCGCTGTTATATATATAGCCAAGTACATCCTACAAATTCTTCATGTGGATACTTGCTTCTGGAAAAGTACTCGAGTACCAGCATCAATAAGACGATATTTGATAAGGGTAGCATCGTCTGATTCATATCATGTTCATTAACAAATTGATAGGAGGTTATACAATCAAATAGTTTGATATATCCAAGTCCAAGTAACTTTTTAAAACACTTATTCCCCCAGCTACTTTTCTATATCAAATTAACTCCTAAAAACTTTCAATCAGAAGATCTGGTGGGCATGCTGGTGGCAATGCAACCATGAAGGTTGGATCCATAACCATGTTTCTTGTTAATGATGTAAACTAAAGTAATTCTGAACTTGTAGCAAGTAATCTCAGACAACTCATGTTTCTCATAACAAAAAACTAAACTCGAAGAATTCAAGTTGGACCAACTGAAGGTCAACAAGTCTTACTAATGGCTTAATAGGGCCCTCCTCCTCAGCCACCATTGCCGTTCTCAGCCACCTTCTGTGGCCCTATTAATTTGGTTCCTTCTCCAATGCCTGTGCTGTAAGTGACTCTGGATAATTGGCATTCTAAAGTAGACACTTTTCTGATTTGGGTTCATTTTTTGCTCTGGTTAAATATACTGAAAGAACAGAAGAAAAGTGTAAGAAGTGATAGTTTTGATGAACATTGTTCATGCTACTGTGGACAACCAACAGCTTCCAAGGAAGTTTCATAAATATTGATTAAAGGGTTCTTACTGTAAAATAGGATATAGATAGTGTCAATTTTTTTTTAGCTCAAGCACCAGACATTAATTATACAATGACAGTTCTTTTTAGACAGAATATTCATCCTCTGCTGAATCAGGGTGTATGGAAGACTTGGATCTTACTGTTGCGGCAGTAAGTGCTAGTATTTTCAATCTTTTTTGTTTTTCCTTTTTCAAATTTGTATTCTATATATGCATTTGAAAAGCTTTGTTTTCATTTCATACATAATGCAGTACTCAGATTTTGGTTCCAATATGACAATTGGAGGGATGCTTTGGTGGCCAACTCAGTAAATGGGAAGAAACAGGTCCAAGTTTTTTCATTACCACTTGAAGGGATTATATTTTCACTGCAATGATAGAAATTAGAGAAACTAAACAACTTATGGGGCCAACTGTAAGGACTTATGGGTTCAACTGTAACGAAACTAGTCTCAACCACAGTGCTACAGCACTTTAGTTTGCAGTTTTGCACATCCTTTTACACATGTGTTTCTCATTGCAAACCAATTATTGAACTCCCATATATATTATTCTGATAGCTCTTTGTTTTTCTTACAACTTTCTTGTATTCTCTCTCCTGAGATTGTAAAACATTGACAGTGAAACCATGGAAGAAGGGTTACTAACTCTATCAGGGTCAAAGTCCAATATCAATGGAGCTTCAGGTGATTGCAGTGGTATCATAGCTCCAGGTGGGTTTTCCCCCTCAGCCACCCCAGTTGTCATTCTAAGCGCTTTGGTGGCTCTCTGTGGTTCCTTTGGCTATGGCTGTGCTGTAAGTGACTCTCATTGACATTTTAAAGTAGCACATTGTTTTCATTTGGGTTTTATTTATTTATTTTATTTCTGCCAAACTGACCATATTTTAAGATTAAGAAGTATAAAGTGAAAGTAAAGAAGAAAGAAAATGTAAGGAATGTTATTACTGAACAACTGATAAAGTCTGATTAGTATTGTTCTATGTTATTGTGGTAAATCAACAAGTTCCCAAGGAAAGTGCATTTTCTGGAACACTCGTTTATTTTGTTCTATATGCTTTGCTGCATAACATGGCTAGTATTAATTCAATGCTTCTTACACAATACTAGGCGATAAAATGAGGTATAAGATTTTTTAGTTTAAGGATTGTACTTAAAAGAACATAATGACAACGCTTTGCAGATAGGATATTCATCCTCTGCTGAATCAGGAATTTTGGAAGACTTGGGCCTTACTGTTGCAGAAGTAAGTACTGGTACAATTTTTTTATTATTATTACTCTTTTGTTTGATAAAATATGTTATGAAACATTATGCAGTATAGTACTCAGTTTTTGGTTCAATTTTGACAATTGGAGGAATAATTGGTGCACTAGTAAACGGGAAGCTAACAGATTTCATTGGTCGTAGACGTGTAAGCTTTCCTTCATTTCTAGGTCTGTTTCAGATTGTCATTATGTATTCAAAAAACTTATTTTGTTTTTTTTTTCTCTTCCTCTTGAAATTATTGGCCAGACAATGTGGTTTTCCCAAGTGTTTAGTGCTGCCGGGTGGCTCACTATGGCATTTGCACAGGTTTCTTCTCTTTCCCCCCTTCATGTACTCTCTTCACTTAAGGAATTGTAAATGTAGTTTTTACATGCGCAATCATCTTGATCCCATTTTTCTTGTTCACGCTTTATGGAAATAGTCTCATCTTCACTTTCTTCCGGCGTTGGTGTGAAGGTATAAGGATTGTTGGTGTTAGTACATAACCAAAATACTTGGTCAAGTCTAGAATATGACACAATTACCCGGTCGCCGAAGATCATTCCGAGCGAGACAACACCGGCGAGCCCTTCACGGACGTCTAAAGAGTGAGGGTCTGGCAACAATCCGCCTGCCAGACCCACTCTCTGACGCAAAACACCCCTAAAAGGGGAGATGCCGCAGATGACTGCAAATAGTCCCATATCGGGGACTGAGGCCACAACGCCTAACATGCCTATAAAATAGGCACAAACTCCTAAAAGAGGTAAGTACACACAACTCTTCCCATACTCTCGTACACTGCAAGTAGCGACCTAAACTAACTTAAGCATCTGAGAGTCGAAGACTGGACCACCACAGTCCCGACTCCTGAAGTCTTGCTACTTGTGTAGGTACATAACCTGGAACCAAGGATTCGACCTCGTCCCGACTCGTGATCTCGTCCCGATTCGTGATCCCGGGACATGTAGAAACAATTGGAGCTAGAAAGAGGGCTCATCTTGTGGAACTCCCATTCAACTCAGCACAATGGTAGAAATCATCGATGCTAACTTAAGCATCGGAGAGTCTAAGACTGGGCCACCACAGTCACGACTCCTGACTTCTTGCTACTTGTGTAGGTACATAACCCGGAACCAAGGATTCGACCTAGTGATCTCGTCCCGACTCGCGATCTCGTCCCGACTCGCGATCTCGTCCCGACTCGCGATCTCGTCCCGACTCGTGATCTCGTCTCGACTCGTGATCCCGAGACAGGTAGAAACAATTGGCGCTAGAAAGAGGGCTCCTCTTATGGAACTCCCATTCAACTCAGCACAATGGTGAAAATCATTGATGACCCCACCGACCCTGGCACTCAGATAGAGAAAGAACTTTTCCAATCCGGAGATACATCCCTTCCCCAAATTAGGGGCCCTAGGCTGGTAATGACGGCTCATTGGCTACCCCAGGCAGGCCAAGGCAGGCAACGGCGGGTCTAGGCGGCCGCTAGGCAGGCCAAGGCAACCCTTTGGCGCTCTTAGACGGGTGAACGCAGCACCTTAGCGGCTCTAGCCGAGTCAAGGAGGCCCCTTAGTGGGCCTAGATGGTTTAAGGTGGCCTCTTAAAAGCCCTAGAGGGGCCAAGGCGGGTCAAGACAGGCTAAAGAGGGTCAAGACAGGCTAAAGCGGGTCAAAGCTGCTCTAGGTGGGGTAATGCGGGTGAAGACAGCCCAAAGCGGGCCAAAGCAACCCAAAGCGGGTCAAAGCGGCCCAAGGCGGGCTAATGCAGAGCAAGGCGGCTCAAAGCAGCCCAAGGCGGGTCAAAGCGGCCCAAGGTGGGCCAATGCAGGGCAAGACGGCTCAAGGCAAGCCAAGGCGGGTCAAGGCGGCCTAAGGCAGGCCAAATCAGGTTAAAGCGGCCCAAGGCGGAAGCTTAGCTGCCCTAAGTAGCCCAAGGCGGGTCAAGGCGGCCGCTTGGCGGTCCTAAGAGGGTCAAGGAGGCCCCTTAGTGGTCCTAGACGGGTCAGACAGTCTCTTGGCTGCCTAATGAGGGTCAAGAAGGGCCAAAGCGGGTTAAGGCGGCCTTAGGCGGATCAAGGCGGCCGCTTAAGGGCCCAAGGCAGGTCAAGGCGGAACCTTCTTGACTACCATAGGCCACCCAAGGCGGGCCAAGGAGGCCCTTTGGCGGCCTTAACGGGTGAACGATGCCCCTTGGCGGTTGGCGGCCCTAGCCGGGTCAAGGCGGCCCCTTCTTGGCCCTAGACGGGTTATGGCGGTCTCTTGGCTGCCATAGGAGGGTCAAGGCGGCCCAAAGCGGGTTAAGGCGGCCTTAGGCGGGTCAAGGAGGCCCTAAGCGAGTCATGGCGGCCCCTTGGCGGTCCTAGGAGGGTCAAGGCGGCCCCTTGGCAGTCCTAGGAGGGTCAAGGCGACCCCTTGGAGACCCTAAGCAGCCCAAGGCGGGTCAAGACAGCCTCTTGGCGGTCCTAATCGGGTCATGGCGGCCTTAGGTGGGTCAATGCAGATCAAGGCGGGTTAAGGAGGCCTTGGGCGGTCTCTTGGCTGCCCTGGGAGGGTCAAGGGGGCCAAGACGGGTCAAGGCGGCCTCTAAGGCAGGTCAAGGTAGCCCCTTGGCGGGTCAAGGCGGCCTAAGACTGGTCAAAGCGGCCTTAGGCGGGTCAAAGCGGGTCAAAGCGGCCCTAGACGGGTCAAGGTGCCGATTAGTGGCCCTAAGCAGGTCAAGGCGGCCCCTTGACGGCCCTAGGTGGGTAATGACGGCTCCTTAGCTACCCTAGGCAACCCAAGGTGGGTCAAGGCTGCGGCTAAGGCAGGTCAAGGTAGCCTCTTGGGGGGTTAAGGCGGCCCAAGGTGGGTCAAGGCGAGTCTAGGCAGGCCTAGGAGAGTCAAGGCGGCCCAAAGCGGGATAAGACGGCCGATTAGGGGCCCTAGGCAGGTAATGACGGCTCATTGGCTACCCTAGGCAGGCCAAAGCAGGCAACGGCGGGTCTAGGCGGCCGCTAGGCAGGCCAAGGCAACCCTTTGGCGCTTTTGGACGGGTGAACACGGCACCTTGGCGGCTCTAGCCGAGTCAAGGAGGCCCCTTAGTGGGCCTAGATGGTTTAAGGTGGCCTCTTAAAAGACCTAGAGGGGCCAAGGCGGGTCAAGACAGGCTAAAGCGGGTCAAAGCTGCTCTAGGTGGGGTAATACCGGTCAAGACAGCCCAAAGAGCGGGCCAAAGCAGCCCAAGGCTGGTCAAAGCGGCCCAAGGTGGGCCAATGCAGGGCAAGACGGCTCAAGGCAAGCCAAGGTGGGTCAAGGCGGCCTAAGGCAGGCCAAATCAGGTTAAAGCGGCCCAAGGCGGAAGCTTAGCTGCCCTAAGTAGCCCAAGGCGGGTCAAGGCGGCCGCTTGGCGGTCCTAAGAGGGTCAAGGAGGCCCCTTAGTGGTCCTAGACGGGTCAGACAGTCTCTTGGCTGCCTAAGGAGGGTCAAGAAGGGCCAAAGCGGGTCAAGGCGGCTTTAGGCGGATCAAGGCGGCCGCTTAAGGGCCCAAGGCAGGTCAAGGGGCCCCTTCTTGACTACCATAGGCCACCCAAGGCGGGCCAAGGAGGCCCTTTGGCGGCCTTAACGGGTGAACGATGCCCCTTGGCGGTTGGCGGCCCTAGCCGGGTCAAGGCGGCCCTTTCTTGGCCCTAGACGGGTTATGGCGGTCTCTTGGCTGCCATAGGAGGGTCAAGGCGGCCCAAAGCGGGTTAAGGCGGCCTTAGGCGGGTCAAGGAGGCCCTAAGCGAGTCATGGCGGCCCCTTGGCGGTCCTAGGAGGGTCAAGGCGACCCCTTGGCGGTCCTAGGAGGGTCAAGGCGACCCCTTGGCGACCCTAAGCAGCCCAAGGCGGGTTAAGACAGCCTCTTGGCGGTCCAAATCGGGTCATGGCGGCCTTAGGTGGGTCAATACAGATCAAGGCGGGTTAAGGAGGCCTTGGGCGGTCTCTTGGCTGCCCTGGGAGGGTCAAGGCGGCCTAAGGCGAGTTAAGGTAGCCCCAGGCGGGCCAAGGAGGCCTAAGACTGGTCAAGAGGGCCAAGACGGGTCAAGGCGGCCTCTAAGGCAGGTCAAGGTAGCCCCTTGGCGGGTCAAGGCGGCCTAAGACTGGTCAAAGAGGCCTCTGGCGGGTTAAGGAGGGCCAAAGCGGGTCAAAGCGGCCCTAGACGGATCAAGGTGCCGATTAGGGGCCCTAAGCAGGTCAAGGCGGCCCCTTTACGGCCCTAGGTGGGTAATGACAGCTCCTTAGCTACCTTAGGCAACCCAAGGTGGGTCAAGGCTGCGGCTAAGGCAGGTCAAGGTAGCCTCTTGGGGGGTTAAGGCGACCCAAGGTGGGTCAAGGTGAGTCTAGACAGGCCTAGGGGAGTCAAGGCGGCCCAAAGCGGGATAAGACGGCCGATTAGGGGCCCAAGGCAGGTATTGACGGCTCATTGGCTACCATAGGCAGGCCAAGGCAGGCAACGGCGGGTCTAGGTGGCCGCTAGGCAGGCCAAGGCAACCCTTTAGCGCTCTTAGATGGGTGAACGCGGCACCATGGCGGCTCTAGCCGAGTCAAGGAGGCCCCTTAGTGGGCCTAGATGGTTTAAGGTGGCCTCTTAAAAGCCCTAGAGGGGCCAAGGCAGGTCAAGACAGGCTAAAGTGCGTCAAAGCTGCTCTAGGTGGGGTAATGCGGGTCAAGACAGCCCAAAGCGGGCCAAAGCATCCCAAGGCGGGTCAAAGCGGCCCAAGGTGGGCCAATGCAGGGCAAGACGGCTCAAGGCAAGCCAAGGCGGGTCAAGGCGGCCTAAGGCAGGCCAAATCAGGTTAAAGCGGCCCAAGGCGGAAGCTTAGCTGCCCTAAGTAGCCCAAGGCGGGTCAAGGTGGCCGCTTGGCGGTCCTAAGAGGGTCAAGGAGGCCCCTTAGTGGTCCTAGACGGGTCAGACAGTCTCTTGGCTGCCTAAGGAGGGTCAAGAAGGGCCAAAGCGGGTCAAGGCGGCTTTAGGCGGATCAAGGCGGCCGCTTAAGGGCCCAAGGCAGGTCAAGGCGACCCCTTCTTGACTACCATAGGCCACCCAAGGCGGGCCAAGGAGTCCCTTTGGCGGCCTTAACGGATGAACGATGCCCCTTGGCGGTTGGCGGCCCTAGCCGGGTCAAGGCGGCCCCTTCTTGGCCCTAGACGGATTATGGCGGTCTCTTGGCTGCCATAGGAGGGTCAAGGCGGCCCAAAGCGGGTTAAGGCGGCCTTAGGCGGGTCAAGGAGGCCCTAAGCGAGTCATGGCGGCCCCTTGGCGGTCCTAGGAGGGTCAAGACGACCCCTTGGCGGTCCTAGGAGGTTCAAGGCGACCCCTTGGCGACCCTAAGCAGCCCAAGGCGGGTGAAGACAGCCTCTTGGCGGTCCTAATCGGGTCATGGCGGCCTTAGGTGGGTCAATGCAGATCAAGGCGGGTTAAGGAGGCCTTGGGCGGTCTCTTGTCTGCCCTAGGAGGGTCAAGGAGGCCCTTAGGCAGGTCAAGGCGGCCGCCTTGCAACCCTAGACAGGTCAAAGTGGCCCTTTGGCGACCCTAAGCGGGTTAAGACGGCCCTAGGAAGCCCCTTGCCGACCCTAGGCGAGTCAATGCATCCCTTTGGCGGCCTTATGAGGGCCAAGGCGGCCCTTTAGCGGCCCTTTGGCGGCCCTAGGAGGGTTAAGGCGGCCATTTAGAGGCCTTAGACGGGTGAAGGCGGCTCCTTGGTGGCCCTAGGCGGGTTAAGGCGGCCGCTTTGCGGCCGTATGCAGGTTAAAACGGCCCTAGGCGGGTCAAGGTGGCCCCTTGGCGGCTCCTTGGCTACCCTAGGCGGGCCTAAGAGGGTCAAGGTGGGTCAAGGTGACCCCTTGGCGGCCCTAGGCAGGTCATGGCTGCTCCTTAGCTACCCTAGGAGGGCCTAGAATGGTCAAGGCATGTCAAGGCGACCCTAGATGGGTCAAGGAGGCCCCTTGACGGCCTTAGCCGGGCCTAGGAGGGTCATGGTGACCCCTTGGAGAGTCGTGACGGCCCCTTGGTGGCCTTAGGCGAGTCTAGGAGGGTCTAGGTGGCCGAAGGCCGGTTAAAGCAACGCCTTGGAGGGTTAAGGCGGCCTCTTTACAGCCTTAAACGGGTGAACGCGACCCCCTGGTGGCCCTAGCCGGGTGAAGGCGGCCCCTTAGTAGCCATAGACGGGTGAAGGCGGTCTCTTGGCAACCCTAGGAGGGTAAAGGCGGGCCAAAGTGGGTCAAGGCAGCCTAAGGCGGTCCTAAGTGGCTCTAGACGGGTCAAGTCGGCCCTAGGTGGTCTCTTGACTACCCTAGGAGGGTCAAGGCGGCCTAAGTGGCCCTAGGCAGGTCATGGAGGCCCTGAATGGCCCTAGACCGGTCAAGACGGTCTCTTGGCTACCCTAAGAAGGTCAAGGCGGGTCAAGGCAGGCTAATACGGGTCAAACGGCCCAAGGCGGGTCAAGGAGGCCCAAGGCGGGCCAAAGTAGGTCAAGGCGAGCCAAGGCGCCCCTAGGTGGATCAAGGTGGCTGTTTAGGGGCCTTAGACAGGTCAAGGCAGCCTCTTGGTGGCCCTAGGCAAGTAATGGCGGTTCCTTGGCAAGTAATAGCAGCTTTTTGTCTACCCTAGGCAGCCCAAGGCGGGTCAAGCGGCCCTTTGGCAGCTTTAGTCTGGTGAATGCGGCCCCTTGGCACCCCTAGCCGGGTCAAGGCGGCCCCTTGGCACCCCTAGCCGGGTCAAGGCGGCCCCTTCGTGGCCCTAGACGAGTCAAGACGGTGTCTTGGCTGCCATAGGAGGGTCAAGGCGGGCCAAGGCGGCCCTTTGGCGGCCTTAGGCTGGTGAACGCGACCCCTTGGCGGCCCTAGCCGGGTCAAGGCGGCCCCTTCGTGGCCCTAGACAGGTTATGGCGGCTCTTGGCTTCCATACGAGGGTCAAGACGGGCCAAAATGGGTTAAGGCGGCCCCTTGGCGGCCTTAGGCAGGTTAAGGCGGCCCTAGGCAGGTCAAGGCATCCCTAGGTAGGTCAAGGCGGGTTATGATGGCCCTTTAGCGTCCTTGACCTATAAGAGGGTCATGGCGGCCCTAGGCAAGTCAACGCGGCCTAGGCGGGTCAAGGCTTCCCCTTGGCTGCCCTAGGTGGGTCAAGGCGGCTCTTTAGCAGCCTTAGGCGGGTAAAAGCGTCCCCTTTGCGGCCCTAGGAGGGTTAAGGCGGCCTCTTTGCGTCCTTAGACCAGTGACCCCTAGGCAGGTCAAGGCGGCCCCTTGGTGGCCCTAGGCAGGTCTAAAAGAGTCAAGGCGGCTGATTAGGGGCCCTAGGCAGGTTAAGGCGGCCCTAGGCGGGTATTGGTGGCTCCTTGGCTACCGCAAACAGCCTAAGGAGGGCCACGACAGGTCAAGGTGGCCCTTTGGCGGCTCTAACCGAGTCAAGGAGGCCCCTCAATGGCCCTAGACAGGTCAATAAGGCCCTAGAGGGGCTAAGGAGGGTTAAGGCAGGCAAAGACGGGTCAAAGCAGCTCTATGTGGGTCAATGCGGGTCAAGGCAGCCCAAGGCGGGTCAAAACGGCCCAATGCGGGGCAAGGCAGGTTAATGCAGCCTAAGGTGAGCCAAATCGGGTTAGGCAGTCCAAGGCGGGTCAAAGCGGCCCCTTAGCGGTCTTAGACGAGTGAACGCGGCCCTTTGGTGGCCCTAGCAGGGTCAAGGCGGCTCTTCAGTCTCTTGGCTGCCATAGGAGGGTCAGGGCGGCACAAGGGAGGTCAAGGCAATCCCTTGGCGGGTCAAGGCGGCCCCTTGGCTTTGGGGCCCTTGGCAGGTCAAGGCGGCCCCTTGGCGGGTCAAGGCGGCCTTTTGGCGGTCTTAGTCGGGTGAACGCTGCCCCTTGGTGGTCCTAACCGGGTTAAGGCGGCCATTTCGTGGCCCTAGATGGGTTAAGATGGTCTCTTGGCTGCCATAGAAGGGTCAAGGCGGGTCGAGACGGCCGCTTTGGGGCCCTAGGCATGTCAAGGCGGCCACTTGGCGGCCCTAGGCAGGTAATGGCGGCTCCTTTGCTACCATAGGTAGCCCAAGACGGGTTAAGGCGGCCGCTTAGCGGCCCTAGGTAGGTCAAGGCAGCCCCTTGGTGGGTCAAGGCACCCCTTTGGCGGCCTTAGTCGGGTGAACGAGGCCCCTTGGCAGCCCCTTCGTGGCCCTAGAAGGGTCAAGGCAGTTGAAGGCGGGCCAAAACAGGTCAAGGCGGCTATAGGCGGGTCAAGGAGCCCCTAAGCGGGTCATGCCGGCCCTAAGTGGGTCATGGTGGCTCCTTAGCTACCCTAGGCAACCTAAGGCGGGTCAAGGCTGTAACACCCTGACCTAGTTTTTAATCAAGAAAATAATTCCAATTCGTCTATTTCAATTTTCAATAGCACAAAATTCTAATGTAAGGTTTAGATCTTACCTTCAAGAATTTGATTTCTTTTCCTTTATTTGTAAATCGATAATCTACAACACAACCTCAGTCTTAACAAACGAACCTGACCTAGATGCACACCCTGGATAATCGATCGTGACCGATGGCCTCTGTTTTCTTTTTCCTCATTCCAGACGACTCAGAAGAAACGTCATGAGAGGAAGAGAGAGAGAGAGAGAGCGAAGGTTCTCGTCTGTCTCCCGCGCCAACCTCTTCTTCTCCATCCTTCCTTTCCTATATTGGGTTCTTCTCCCTCGTCCTAACTGTATTCAGAGGAGAGAAGAGAGAGAGAGAGAGAGAGAGAGAGAGAGCCCCAAGAAGTCGATGATCCCCCTTTTCTCTCGATCCCCTCCTTTTTTTGTTACATAGAGAGAAGATTCTCGACCCCACATTCCCTAGAGGGTTCTCAACTTCAAGAAAGACGACAGAGACCTTGAGTCGGTGCTCCTTGTAGTCCCTTCTAGTCTCTTCCACATTCTTTATTATATTATTATTATCTTTTAATAATCGGGTATTACAAAGGCGGTTGCTTAGCGGCCTTAGGCAAGTCAAGGTAGCCCCTTGGCGGTCCTAGCCGTGTCAAGGCGGCCCCTAAGTGGCCCTAGACGGGTCAAGGCGGTCTCTTGGCTACCCTAGGAGGGTCAAGGCAGGGCAAGGAGGGTCAAGGCGGCCAAGGCGGCATAAGGAGGCCACTTTGGGGTCCTATGCAGGTCCAGGCGACCCTTTGGCGGCCTTTGTTGGGTGAACGCGGCCCCTTGGCGGCCCTAACCGGGTTAAGGCGGACCCTTCATGGCCCTAGACGGGTCAAGACAGTCTCTTGGCTGCCATAGGAGGGTCAAGGCAGCCCTAGGGGGGTCAATGCAGGCGCTTTGGGGCCCTAGGCAGGTCAAGGTGGCCTTTGGTGGCCCTAGGCAGGTAATGGCGGCTCCTTGGCTACCCTAGGCAGCCTAAGGCGGGTCAAGGCGGCCGCTAACAGGTCAAGGCAGCCCCTTGGCGGGTCAAGGCGGCCCTTTGGCGGGTCAAGGAGGCCCTTTGGCGGCCTTTGTTGGGTGAACGCGGCTCTTTGGTGGCCCTAGACAGGACAAGGTGGCCCCTTCGTTGCCCTAGACGGGTCAAGGTGGTCTTTTGGCTGCCATAAGAGGGTTAATGCAGTCCAAGGCGGGTCAAGGCAGGCCAAAGCGGGGCATGGCGGTCCTAGGGGGTCAAGGTGGCCCCTTGGCGGCCCTAAGCAGGTCACGGCGGCCCTAGGCAGGTCAAGGTGGCCCTAGGCTGTCAAGGCGTCCCCTTGGCGGCCCAAGAAGGGTCAAGACGGCCCCTTAGCCGGGTGAAGGCGGGCCCTTGGCGGTCGTAGACGGGTAAAGACGTCCCCTTGGCGGTCCTAGGCGGGTTAAGGCGATCCCCTAGAGGCCTTAGACGGGTGAAGGCGGCTCCTTGGCGGACCTAGACTGATTTTGGTGGCCGTTTAGTGGCCTTGGGCGGGTCAAGGCGTCCCCTTGGTGGCCCTAGGCGGTTCTAGGAGTGTCAAGGCGGCCCTAGGAGGTGTCTGTAAGCACACCTGAACGGAAAAAGCCGGAGGCCAAAAAAAATGAAACTGGTCAGAAACTCTTGTGCTATAGCAAGGGTTTTGGCTAGAATTGGGAGAAACTAGAAATGAGGGACAATACCTTTTTTATTTTGAAACAAAGGTTCCCGGTGTCAATATGAGAATAATTGAAGAGAACACAATCTTGGAAAGTCACTCAATACCAATTAAAACAACAATTTCAACAGGTTTACAAAACACGATACGCGTAAGTTATTTAAGCCCGATCGCGAGTAAATTCATAAAAGACATGAATTTTTGAAGCTAGAATGGTTCAATATATGTTAAGAGGTGTCTGTAAGCACACCCGAACGGAAAAAGCCGGAGGCCAAAAAAAAGTGAAACTGGTTAGAAACTTGTGTGCTATAGTAAGGGGTTTTGGCTCGAATTGGGTGAAACTTGAAATGAGAGACAATACCTCATTTTTTTTTAAAACTGAGGATCAACAGCTTTACAAAACAACTTTACTGATCTCTTGGCGGCCTTAGGCGGGTCAAGGTGGCCCCTTGGCTGCTCTAGGCAGGTCATGGTGATCCCTTGGCTGCCCTAGGAGGGCCTAGGAGGGTCAAGGCGGCCCCTTGGCTTCCCTAGATGGGCCTAGGAAGGTCATGGCGACCCCTTGGCGAGTCATGGTGGGCCCTTGGTGGCTCTAGGCTGGCCTCGGAGGGCCTAAGAGGAAGTTCCATTCATACATGGGGTCAATTCGTATAGGAAAAAAGAGTCCAAAACTTTGAGTTGCTCATGTCGAAGAACAGAGGTTTCCCCAAAGCAGGAGGAAACAAGATTAAGGCTCTCTATAGTGCTTTTCCCAATTCAGACCAACTTGTAGATGTGGACAGATCAGGGTCGACTGACTTGTGCCCTAAACCTGATATTCTGCACCCTCGTTTATACACTTGTTTTAGTGCATTCAGTTGCTTGAAGCACCTCAGAGCTCTAGAATTCAAGTCTGTTAAAGGACTTACTGGACAAGTTCTGGAGTGCTTCTTGTCTCATTGCCCACTTCTTGAGCGATTAACAGTGCTTCGCGCTTTCAAGTTGGATAGTTTTAAAGTTATCGGCCCGGCAATTGCCTTGAAATACTTACACATCCAGAAACATACCGGTCTATTGAGCATGGAGATTTGTAATGTAAAGCTTGTTTCATTTTTTTATGGAGGAGATGCGATAAAATTGCTGCTTAGGAATGTGCCGCAGCTTGTTGAGGTCTCCATTTCTTCCCGCCAAGTTTCATTTGGACATTGTGACTTTCATCATCAGATAGAGGTTTTCAGACTGAGGGGATTTGTGGTAAGTTTTTATATCAGTCATGTGTTTTGATTTCCTTTTGTTGGATTATGTTAGCTCTTTATCTCTTAATTTGTTTGGTTTTCAGCTAAACAATGAGAAACATGTATTACCTACATATGTGAATCTCAAACATTTGGAACTGGGATTGAAGGAACGTGACAGTTGTTGTCTTCTTCAATTAAGGGCTTTCATGAAGGCATGTCCTTATTTGCACAAACTTGTACTGAAGGTATATAATCTTTACTAAAACTTGGAATTTTTATAGCTGTTTGGTGGATCTCTATCACCGATTATCCTTAATTGTTTTGATTATGGTATGTGCATCTTTCTGAATGAGTTGTTTATTTTGTCAAGTCGTTCATTTTCATGTGGATTGCAAAATAATATTTATCGGCAGCTGTACCATAACGAGATCATATCTATAATCCTTAAAATTCAATTACATTTTCTGGGTTTGAACTTAGTTTAGTGCATTTGGTCACTCCATTGAGATGATGAAATATTGCAAGTGTTTTTATTATTTAGTACATAGCAACTTGGTGTTCTTGATTCTAGTCTGATCATGCAACTAAATTACTGTTTCCTTGATGCAGTTTGCAAGGACTATCTCTGTAGGCTATGAGAGTGAAATGGAGATTAAGCAAGCTCCCAAATACTACCATAAATTCCTCAGGGAAGTGGAAGTGGCAGAGTATCACGATCGTACCGGTGATTTCCAACTTGTCAAGTACTTGTTAGAGAATGCTGTTGAACTAAAAAGCCTTGTTATCCATCCTGTGGGAGAGTGGTATTCTCGTTTGCGGATGTTGTGGAAGTATGGTACCCGAGATACGGAGGAGGAAAGAGAACAAACTACAGAGCGGCTTAAACAACAAGTGCCTTCTACTTTAGAATTCATATGCAGCAACCAGCTTTCAATATCAGTGACTGCGACCATGTAATCCACTTAAAAGGCCCAATTTGTTGTCGCAATTAGCCCCTTTGAGAATTTGGAAGAGTTGGGACTATTAGACATTTTCCTCTTGAGTGATGCTTCGAACTGAATCGAATATTGCTTGAAGTTTTTTTTTCTCTAGATAAACTTGAATCATTACATCCATAATGTTTATGCTTATGAATTTTCATATTGCTTTTGATTTTATCATTACACCCTTGCACAACTTGGATCGTTGTTTAACGAGCTTCCTTATAGCCTGTGTGTTTATGCTCATGTCAATTGAGTTGGTTATATGATTAAGAAGTTGAGAACAGTTGATCTGGCTCATGTTTAGCTTGTGCACATCATCAAATATTAATAGATGGAAAACGATGCAAAAAGGTCCACATCTGGACCTTTGTTACCACTCTCGCACCATGACATTTTTTTCCAACTGCGTTCATACAAATGAGTAAGAATAGAGTCGTAACTTGATAAGTACTTGAATTGGGTGAATAGTGTAATGAAACAACATAGAGGCCCAAGTATCAATCTGCTTAGGGTTTATGCCGATATAAATGATCCCAAGTACGAAAGTTCCATTCATACATGGGGTCGATTCGCCTTGGAAAAGAGAGTCCAAAACTTTGATTTGCTCCTTTCTAAAAACAGAGGTTTCCCCAAAAGAGGAGGAAAGGAGATTAAGGCAGTCTTTAGTACTTTTCCCCGTTTGCATCAATTTGTAAATGTGGACAGATTAAGGTCTGACTTGTGCTCTAAACCTGATATTCTACACCCTTGTCTATACACTTGTTTTAGTGAATTCATTTGCTTGAAGTACCTTAGAGTTCTTGAATTCAAGTTTGTTATAGGACTTGGCAAGTTCTAGAGTGCTTCTTGTCTCACTGTCCACTTCTTGAGGAATTAACAGTAGTTGGCACTTTAGGGTTGGATAGTTTTAAAATTATCGGCCCGTCAATTGCCTTGAAATACTTGCATATACATAAACATACCGGTCCTGTGAACATTGAGATTTGTGATGTAAAACTTGTTTATTTATTTATGGTGGAGGCGGGATAAACTTGCTGTTTGAGAATGTGCCGCAGCTTGTTGAAGTCTCCATTTCTTCCCGCCGAGTTTCATTTGGACAGTGTGGTTCTCATCATCAGCTAGAGGTTTTCAGACTGAGGGGATTTGTGGTAAGTACTTACATCATTTATGTGTTGGTTTTGTTGGGTTATGTTAACACCTTATCCCTTTGTTTGTTTGGTTTGTTTTTTTTGTTTTTTGTTTTTTTTCTTTGCAGCTTCACAATGAGAAACGTGTACTTCCTACATATGTGAATCTCAAATTTGGAACTGGGATTGAAGGAACGTGACAGTTGTTGTCTTCTTCAATTAATGTCTTTCATGGAGGCATCTCCTTATTTGCACAAACTTGTATTGAAGGTATACAATCTTATTAAAAATTGGTATCTGTCTAGCTCTTTGGTCCATCTCTATCTCTGATTATCCTGAATTGTTTTGATCAGGGTATGTACATCTTTATTATTGTCTTGTTTATTTTCTCATGTCAATCATTTTCTTGTTGACTGCAAAATATTGTTAATTAGCAATTGTACCATAACAAGACCATATCTATAATCCATAAAATTCAACATGACATTTTCTTGGGGTTGGGTTTAGCTTAGTGCCATTGGTGCAAGTATTTCACTGTCCATTGAGATGATAAAATAGCAATTTTAATTTTCGTTCATTTTCTGGGGCTAAGCCGTTTCGAACACGAACGCACTTGCGTCTTTTCACTTGAACTCTCCAACTAGGCCTCATCATGTATCCGGGCTAGGGCCGGCCCTACCCTAAATTTTAGGGCTTAATGTAGGGTCGGGTATAGTTTTGACTTGGTCAACAAAATTTAGGGCCGGATAGGGTCGGGCCGAGGCTCAAATATGTAAGCTCTTACTCACTCTTAAAATCCATTTCGTTATGGCTAATAGGGCCGGGTAGGACCGGTCATTTGAATATGACTAAATATAGCCGAAAAGGCTGAATATGACGTTATTTTGTTTAACGAAATAAATTCATGAGTTTTTTTTTTGTTTCCTCAAATATTACCTCAAGAGATATATGTGATACAAGACCCTATTTTTAGTCATATTTAACATACATATATATTATATTTAACTTAAGACATCTACAATTATTAATCTAAGTAGTTATATATTCATATATTTTAATAACTATAGCTCTAAATCACCAAAAATCAATCGTTATTTAACAAAGAAAAATACAAATTAAAGAAATAAAACTTACAAAATTAGTTGTATTGTATAAAAAATAATAACATAATAAAAATAATAAAAAATAAGTAATTATTAGGGTTTAAAAGACGGGCTTTTAGAACAGGGCTGGGCCAGATTTGGCCCCAAATGGCTCAATAAAGGACTAAATAAGATAGGGCGTAGGGTAGGGCTAGGTTTCATTTGCATGACCCTTGTCCTACCCTAATTGAAAAGTGCTAGGGCCGGCCTGTCCTAACGGAGGGCCGGGTAGGGCGGGTTTTAGGACGGGTTAGGACCGAAGGGCCAAATGATGAGACCTATCCCCAACCAAGACTTTTGATTATTGTCCATCCCACTAAATTGTTTGAATTCCTTGATGCTATTGGAAACGACTATCTCTCGATTTTATAGGCGTGAAATGGAGGTTAAGCAAGCTCCCAATCACTCACATCAATTCCTTAGGGTAGTGGAAGTGACAGAGTATCACGGTCGTACCAGTGATTTAGAACTTGTTAGGTACTTGATAGAGAATGCTGTTTAACTAAAAGAGCTTCTTATGCATCCTGTTCGACAATGGTTTTCTCGTGAGCGGATCAGGTTTAGAATGGGTAACAGAGAGGAGGTGGAGATGATAGAGAAGGAGGAAAGAAAACAAGCTATTCAGCAGCTTAAGGAACTAGTGCCTTCTAGTTTAGAATTCATATGCAGGCTGTAGCAACCGCTTTCAATATCGGTAGCTGCGACCAAATCCACATTGGTGTAAAGGCCAATGGGACTATTATGTTCAACAAATTTGCCTTCGCATTTAGCCCTTTCGACAACTTGGAATAGTTGGGACTATTAGCTAGACATTTTCCTCGCTAGTAAATTTCTTCAAACTGAATCGAATATTGCTTGAAGTTTTCTTTTGTACGTCTATATAAACTTGAACCATTACATCCATAATGGTATTTTCAATTTCTTAACTTTGCATTTCGTCTATTTAAAATTAATATTATTTGTGCTTTAGTCTAGCAAGAGGGGTCATATATGAAGGTATAAGGTTGTTGACAATCTTTATATAGAACAAAACACAGTCTATGAAGCCTAAAGCAATTGAGAGATTGGTCTTGCACATCTGAAGAACAAGTTGAAGAAGTAGAAGAACCAACATTATTTTATGGTCTCAGGTAAATCATGCATATGCATATCACTATTTTTCACAGAGGATAGCAGTCTTGCTTGCTATCCTGGTTCTGAGTCCTTCATTTGTCCAGTCTGAACTCAAGAAATCTGTTATAGTAGTTTAATAGATTACTGCTGTCTTTTATTTTCAAATGGACAATTGGTTTGAGGGAAGTGCCTTGGTGCTTAAATCAATCAAAGGGTTAAGATCTTTTGTTCAGCCAACCCGTGACCAAATGGTTTGCTGTTCAAAACTCCAGCTTGGATTCTATGATACGGTATCCTATGCTACAGCTGGTCCCTGTGTGATTCAAAGACCTGTCACTTTCTACTGTGACAAAGTCCATTGATGGACTGAGTAAAAGGGTCTGAAACCTCTCTGCTCCCTGTTTTGAATCATTCATGTTTTAGGAAAAGTTTCTTTGTCTTATTGAGATTTCTCTTGTCATCTCTTTCTTTGGTTACATCGCTCTCAGCATTATAGCCAAAGACTACTGTCCAAACCTTTCTGAAAACTGCTGAGGTCAGCTGATATCATCTTTTGATGTCTTGACTGCCTATTTATATCCATAGCTTTAGCTTTACTCGGTGGTTGTCAAAATATAGTTTTTACATTTGCTTTGTTGGGTTTTGTTTTCCTTTGTATTGTTCATTAGTCTCTAAGTCTTCATTTTGTAATTATAAACCTTAGAGCTGAACAAACTTTTTCTCATAAACTCATTTCATTCTGCATACCATGAGATCGGTTGGTAGTGCAGCAACTCAGGAAGTGTTCATGAAAGAAGCAGCTGAGGATAGCTGAGTTCTGATGTATCCTGTTGAGGTAGCTGGATTCATGAAAGAATCAGTTTAGGATAGCTGAGTTTTTGAGAGTTAAACTTCTGAGAAGCACTCAAGGTTGAATCTGCTAGTGGTTAGCTGAATTTACGAACAAGGCTTCTAAAAGTACTCCATGTTGTAAGAGCTTATAAACAAGAGAGGAAATATGTCTAGACTAGTTTAGGACTAGGAAAGATATCACTGTGGTAGTGTATCACTAAAACTATTATTCTTGTAAAAAGGTACTTCAACTCAGTGAGTGAAACTTCTAAGAAGTGTTCAAGAAGAATCAGTTAAGTGATAGCTGAATTCTAAGATGAAACTTCTTATACCTTCATGTGTAGCCACTTAGAGACAAGAGATGTAGATCTAGACTAGTTTGGGACTAGGTAGGATAGCAAGTCGTTGTTGTATCATATACTGTAATCTTGTAAGGAGTGAGATACTCAGAAATAAGAGAGAAAGTATAGATCTAGACTAGTGGATAGTTTAGGCAGGATAGCAAGTCGTTCATGTATCCCTAGACTATAATCTTGTAAGAAGTGAGTTTTACATAGTGAAAAGGTTTGTCCCTCAAGAGTTAGGGGCACGCAGTTTTTCTCCCTAGTTGCAGGGTTTCTGCGAGTAAAAAACATCTTGGTGTTTATTGTTATTTTATTGCAACTTTTATTTATTGTCATTGTGTATTTGTTATTCAGGATAGCTACAACCCTTATTATCCCTCTGAGAACGAATTGATACAAGAAAAAAGTTGTTAATGGCCTATTCACCCCCCCCCCCCCTCTAGGACCTTCAATATATATGTTCATGTTTTATAAATGGATCATCATCTCCTAATATTGTCGAAACTAAAAGATACAGTATCATCAATGTATCATCTTTTATTGTATTACTGAAGAATCCCTGTTTGTGTCTTGCTGGACTACTTCTGCCTTTTTTGCATTTGGTCTATGTGAACTGCTTTGTTAATTTTCTAAAACAAAACAAAAACTGCTTTGTTAAAATTTTCTTGAACGGGACTACAACTATTAGCAGCCTTTATGAATCCGCTTTCTGTGAAACGATGAATGGCATATGCCTTGATGATAATCATGATAATATCAGGTTATATGATATTATGCAGAATACTAAAGATAATGAGAATTCATGAAAGGTGAGAGTTAAATTTCGATCAGCAAAGCCAAATATCCATCTTAAATGACTCGATAATCATCCAAAAAAAGATGAAACATAAAACACTACTGTTCGATCAATTCGACTAAAACTAAATAAACACTAGCAAAAAACACTCTAAAAAGCATCGAAACACCGTAGACACTCATGAACACGGCTTCCGCTTGCAGACGGCGCACGCCTTCGGAGTGCAGGCAGAGCACACTGACTTCTTGTTGCAGTCGCCACACACTGAGGTTTCAGATTTTGACACGATCGAACGTATGACGCCTAAATCTCTGAGAGTCTGAGGATCGGGTACTTCATATTTATATTAGAGCTGCCATCTTTATTACTTGTTCTACAAGAACTTTTATTTTTTATTTTTTATGTTGGTGTTGTACAAGAACTCTCCATAACCATTCAAATAGTGGTGGGTAATTACGGACGCCCTTGTTGCAATGGACAATATTCTAGATTTCTAGGTCCCAAATTTTTGACCTGAATTACGTACGTGCATGAGAGACCATATTTGTCACATCTTGATAGAACATACTTTTGTGAACATTTATTACGTACTATTAATGTGAATATCTAAAGTAACATGTACATGAGTCGGCCGGCTAACAAAAAAATGACGAAATGAGTAAAATTGTTGAAAATTGAATCAAAGATGAGCAAGTAATGAGCAATAGGTCCCAAATTTTGATCCAATTAGCGCGCAGTGCAGGGCGATAGAAACGCCATTTAACTCCATGAGGACATACTCTTGTGATAATCTTTCTTACCCTACATATACTATTATCTTTTGAGAAAGTGGTACTTTTTTCTTACCCTATATATGCACATAAATTTGTACGGTGAAATAAAATTGAGCAAGTAATTAGGTTGCCAGCAAGTTGTGTCTTCATATCTCTCTAGTACTGGTGATAATGTACACTCGGTCTTACACTCTTACATTAATTGCAATATATCATTCTTCATGTTTTCAAGCATGTATATGTGGAGTATCTGTTCTGTTTGTACAAAGGGGCGAACACTCGAAGGAAGCCTCTATAAAATCTGTTCTGTGGAACGATGAATCATGAATGGCATATGCGTTGATCATCATAACATTCTCTTGATCATTCAGTGAGCTGTGATCTTGCTATCAAATTCCTCCTCAACTCTCAAACAAAGGGATCATATAACTTCTTGAACAATGATGACGAATTGGATCAACATCAAATAAACAGTAGGCGAAAAGGTTAAGTAGAGGCATAGAAGGGAACAACATATATATATATATATATATATATATATATATATATATATATATATATATATATATAAGATGCTCGATCAGCATACAAATGATTAGCCAGCTATTTCACATACAATGCAGCCCTGACACAGTGATACACATACATAACCTTCTGATTTGCCGAAAAGTCAGAAGCTTCCATATGGTATCAACTATCAATCTGGTAAGGTACGTAGTAAACAAGTACTAGTGCTATTTTGGTGACAGTGCATGATTTATCTTAGTATGAAGATCTAATACTATGTATGCAGAATATATATTTAAGATAAAAGGAGTTCAACATATCAAAGAGAACCAAACCAAGACTTCAAGAAACTTGAGAGTTAAATTCTCATCAGCAAATCCAAATACATATATCCAAATCAAGGAGTACAATATAGACAGTCACGGAAATTTCGATAGTTCGAAAAAAAAAATCTCGATGAATATATCGAATATCGATGGAAATTTAACCAAATTCGCATATTCGATAAAAAATAGACTAAATATAAAATATCGGAAAGATATGAAAATTAATATCGAAGATATTTTAGATATTTTACTCCTTGATCCAAATACCTCTATAAGAGCACACTTCTTAATCATCCCAAAAACAAAAACATAAACAAAACACAACTGTTCGATCAATTCGACTAAAACTAATAATCACCAAACACTCCAAGAAGCATTCGGAACACACTAAGATGAACACGGCTTCTGCTTGCAGACGGCGCACACCTTCTGAGTGCAGGTAGAGCACACTGCCTTCTTGTTGCAATCGCCACAGGTGAAGGCCTCCTTCCCGGCTTTGGTTTTAGTTTCGGTTTGGGGTTCATCTTTTGAGAAGATTAACTCAACGCTATAATTCAATGACCACAATTTGAAACCCAGGTAAATCACACCCACCACAGCAACAAACCCCAAACCGTCACCCATCCTTTCGAAGCCCTTACCTAATTTCTCTAGAGCCTACAATCGAAAAAGTTTTACGTGAAAAAAGTGAACGATTACATGAAAATGATCTGAATCAAGGAAAAAGTATCGAAGATGGAGAGATAGATATCTAGAACTACGTACCGCTACTGCTTTGTCGTTGGCAGACATCGTTATTGGTTGTTCTTTACACAAACAAGTGACGCCGATCTTGAAGAAACCCTATAAATCTCTGACGATCGGGTACTTACTATTTATATTGGACCTGCCATAATCTTGTTGTACAAGAACTGTAAAACCAACCAAACAGTGATGGAACGGGTAAAGACAAATGTAGAAGCCCAGTTGGAACGGATAATCTAGACCCCAAATTCTTGTGCCTTAGTTTCATAATACGAAGCTAACCCGTTTTTAGACCAACTACTATTCGGTCACATACCAGCCTTTTCACTGTTTAAATTTTTTTGTCCCAACGAACATATCATCTTTAAAAATTTCAGCTAAATTGGTTCAACGAGTAGATAACACATATTCGTCTGAAACTAAGATGACTTATTCGTTGGAACCTAAAAACTGAACGGTAAATATGTTGATATGTGATCGAATATTTTATGCAAAGGCTGGTTAGCTTCGTATAATAAAACTAACCAGTTATTTCTAACGCAATACTCAATTACTTGAATTCAAAATGCCGTTAAGTAAAGTTTGATTTTTTTTTTAGCAAGCGTAGAAGGACTAAGTAAAGTTTGATTAGTGAGTCTATATTTCAGGTAAGGCCGTCAAGGTATATATAAACAATCTCACTCGCATGAGAGACAATATTACTGACATCGACGCAGTAACGTATATCTAAAATAACAGATATATCATGAGTAGATAGATGAGTTGGCCGGCTAAAAGAAATGATGAAATATGACTAAAATTGATGAAAATGTATATACATTGATCGATCAGCAAGTTATGGGCAATAGGCCCCAAATTGTCGAACTCCATGTGATAATTTTTCTTCATCTTAATTATATGGCATCTGAAAATGTTGAAGGAGACATTTGCCTGTTTGCTTAGTTACAAATATGCATGTGCAGAACCAATCACTCTTGTTTCTCCATGGCTAACTTACCTACCATCTTCGGAACAAGCACAAAGTAGTTCATAAACTGAAGATGCAGACACCAGCCAGTAGAGGGTTGATTTGAGGGGGTGCACTAGCATGAGCAGTAAAACTAGGCACAGTAACTTATCAAAATGTTTTTTACTTATACAGCAGCTGCTTATTAGTCGATGGCGATCCATGTGGTGGACTCATTCCTACTACAGATTGAGTACAAAAACCAAAACTTTTGTCGTAGAAGATGTGGTGATCGATCAGACCTAACAAAATAGATAGTCATCTAACTGGGAACTAATCTTTTAATCTGTTGATCTGCGAATAAAATACAACTATTTAATAGATCAATTCGACTAAAACTAATACACACCAAACACCCTAAGAAGCATTGTGAACACACTAAGCTGAACACGCCTTCTGACTGCATGCAGGTAGAACACAGGTCATAGCCTCCTTCCCGGCGCGGTTTTGGTCTTCTTGGTTTCGGGATTTGAGACGATTAACCCGATGCTATAATCAGACCACAATTTGAAACCCAGGTAAATCACGCCTACCACAGCAACACACTCCAAAACCGCGACCCATCCTATCGAAGCCCTTACCTAATTTCTCTAGAACCTACAATCAAACAAGTCTTAATTAAGTGAAAAAAGTGAACAATTACATGAAAAATCTGATGAATAAAGGAAAAAGTATCGTAGATATGAAGATAGAGATATCTAGAACTACGTACCGCTACTGCTCTGTCGTTGACAGACATCGTTATTGGTTGTTCTCGACACAAATGGGTGACGCTGATCGTGAAAAACCCTATAAATCTCTGGATCGGGTACTTACTATTTATATTGGATCTGCCATAAAGATTTCTTGATCTGCAAGAACTCTAAAACCATATAAATAGTGATGAACAAGTAACCAGGCCCGTACCTGAGGGAGACCTCAGGCACCACAAATTCGAAGGCATCAAAAAAAAAATTATATATATGTACATGCATATATATAATTTTTATAAAAATTTTAGATTTTTTCTTCTTTCTCGGTTTCTCGCGTTCATTATACTTGACCAATATTAGAATACTTCATAAATTCATATTCAAGATTGCACATTTAATGTGTTTATACGTATCTTGTAATCGGCGAAATTTCTTTTTGCAACGGCCATTTTAATTTTTTTTTGTCATATGACCATTAGAGGACACAATTCTCAATATTCGTCTCAGGTCTTCAAATCTCAGGTCCGGCCTAGCAAGTAAAGCTTTATATAAAAATAATTATCAAAGCGCAGGTTGGAATCTGGACCCCAAATCCTTGGGTCTTGGTAATTTGAAGCCCATAAGATTACTTGAGTGTAGCGTTGTAGAATTAACCGGTTAGTTTTATAATACAAAGCTAACTAGCTTTTATGCCAACTATTTGATCACAAATGGACATCTTCATTGATTAGTTTTTGGGTCCTAATGAGTAGATCGGTTTTGAAAAGTTTCAGCCAACTTAGTTCAACGAGTACAAATAACCAATTTAGCTGAAACTTTTCAGACGTGATTTACTCGTTGGGACCCAAAAACCAAACGTGAAGATGCAGATATGTGATCAAATAGTTGGTCTAAAGATTGGCGAGCTACTTGTATTGTGAAACAAACCAGTTAGTTCTAAAGCGTTACTTGATTACTTTGATGTTGAACTGCCATTAAGTAAAGTGTGATTAGTGAATCTCTATTTCAAGTAAGGGTATAAACAATCTCACTCGCAAGAGGACAATATTACTGACATCTTCATCGATATACTATTGTGAAACGCTACTCTATATGGGAAGACAAAATTACTTATATCTAAAGTAACAGTTACATCATGAGTACATACATGAATCGGCTAGCTTACACAAAGAAATGATGAAATATGACTAAAATTGATGTGAAGGGTATACAATGATAAGCAAGTAATGGGAAATAGGCCCCAAGTTGTTGGGAATCCATGAGGTACATATTTCTTGTGATAATCCTCTTTATCTTATATGGCACACAAATATGTTGAAGAAGACATTTACCTGTACGTTTTGCTTGGTTACAGATATCTACAGAAACAATCACTCTTGTTTCTCCACGGCTGGAGTACCTAGTACCTACCTCTCCGGAGTTCGGACAAGCACAAGCTAGTTCATAACCTGAAGATGCAGACAGCAATAGAGGGTTGATTTGCAGTTTTTGGCTCTCCGGGAGGGTGTGCACTAGCACGAGCAGTAAAACTAGGCACCGTAACTTATCAAATCTTTTTTGCTAATACAAATTCAAGTTGGAACAAGTGCCTCTTCCCAGAAACCATCCAAGATTGAAGTCGTAAAAGCCAAGCAACTGGGAAAATGTAAGAATGGCTTCCCATCATTGTTCAGTAAGAGTAGGAGTAGGCATATTGCTACAAATCACATGTCATTGATACGTTTCGTATATCATATAAAGATAGGCCTAATTTGTTTTGTTTCTGTCCCTCACGCTATTCCTCTGCTACAAGGCACAACTCGCATGATTTGCTTTAACTGTATCATCATCTTCCACTTCCTAGCTATAAATTAAGAATTTCTGAATTAACATAAACCATGGTACGTTGCTGAAATATCAACCGGCCAGTGTCTTTGTTTTCCTCATGGCTGCTGAAATATCATCTATCGATCAACCACTCGCGCCACCGCCTCCTCCTGCAATGGTAAAGCGAGGCTCGAACCACCCCTGTTCACGACACCCTAGCCATTGCAGCCAATCTAGCTAACCTCCTCCCTACAGGCACCGTCCTTGCATTTCAAACCCTAACTCCGAGTTTCTCCAACAACGGATGTTGCCAACTGTTAATATATGCCTTGAATCAGCCATCCGGGGGAACCAGCCATCCTGGAGTACCAGCTATTCGGGGATCTCGCTGCCCGGTCAGCGAGTTGGGTCCAGGGGCAATGCGCACTAGTTTTGGGGTTCGAGGGCAACGCCCCCGAGGCCCATCAAACCCTGTTATGCTGGGTTATGGTTTCCTGTTGGGATTAGTATACCCTGTTATGCTGGGTTATGGTTTCCTGTTGGGCTTAGTATATCGGGTTTAGAGTTTAGTATATAAACGACCTAAACCTAGTTGTATTCTGTGGTTGTGTGATTCTGTTTTTCCTCATGATAATAAAAATGTTCTCCTTCTGCCCGTGGACGTAGCTAACACATCGTTAGTGAACCACGTAAATATGTGTTTTTTCTTATATCTGTTACAACAAATTGGTATCAGAGCTCCAGGGGGAGTTCGAATTCTGGGACGGAAGAAAGATGTCTGGTTTGACCGTGAAGATCGATAAATTCACGGGGAGAAACAGTTTCAGTTTATGGCAGATCAAGATGCGAGCTTTGTTAAAACAACAAGGGATGTGGGCACCGCTTGTGAAGAAGTCGGGGGATCCAGAAATCGCTGAGATGGCCAGTCTGGAGGAGAAGACACACTCGACAATTTTGTTGTGTCTTGCAGATGACATAATCACCGAGGTCGCAGAGGAGGAAACTGCGGTTGGTCTGTGGTTGAAGCTTGAGAGTTTATACATGACGAAGTCTTTAACCAACAAGTTGCTTCTAAAGCGATGTCTGTTCAGTCTGCGAATGGAAGAGGGCACGACTCTAAGAGATCACTTAGATCAGTTAAACACAATTCTATTAGAGTTGCGTAACATTGATGTTAAAGTTGATGATGAAGATGCTGCCCTAATTCTTCTGGTTCCGCACAGCAAGTTCCAACATTGTTTGGACTTGCTAAATGTTACAAGCTGTTAGTTGCCCTTTGGGGGCAACATCTGAGGCAGAGGAGTTATCTGGTACATCTGGCATTACTGTGGTGCATCTGGTACATCTGGCATCACTATGGTGCATCTGATACATCTGGCATCACTGTGGTGCATCTGGTACATCTGGCATCACTATGGTGCATCTGGTACATCTGGCATCACTGTGGTGCATCTGGTACATCTGGCATCACTGTGGTGCATCTGGTACATCTGTTATTTGTGAGAGGATTCAAGTCAAGGTGGAGATTTGTTAATATATGCCTTGAATCAGCCATCCGGGGGAACCAGCCATCCGGGAGTACCAGCTATTCGGGGATCTCGCTGCCCGGTCAGCGAGTTGGGTCCAAGGGCAATGCGCACTGGTTTTGGGGTTCGAGGGCAACGCCCTCGAGGCCCATCAAACTCTGTTATGCTGGGTTATGGTTTCCTGTTGGGATTAGTATACCCTGTTATGCTGGGTTATGGTTTCCTGTTGGGCTTAGTATATCGGGTTTAGGGTTTAGTATATAAACGATCTAAACCTAGTTATATTCTGTGGTTGTGTGATTCTGTTTTTCCTCATGATAATAAAACTGTTCTCCTTCTGCCCGTGGACGTAGCTAACACATCGTTAGTGAACCACGTAAATCTGTGTTCTTTCTTATATCTGTTACAACACCAACAACTATCCAATAAGTTCCTTACTTCATCTTTCATAATAACTTGTGCTGTCTTCTGTTTCTTATCTTCTTTCACTAATAGCTTCATCGACAATGACAATGGTGGAAAACTCTACTATGGAATCGCCACTTTCAAAGGCATGTACATCTTTAACAACAATGACATGGAGGAAGATATGAATAAGTACCTGAAGAAGTATAGAATAAAGTTCATAGATTTCGTTCATGCGTTCATCTCACTACTTGTGTTCCTAATCTTTGCTCTTACCAACTCCAACGTGCAAAGTTGTTTCTTTTCTGGAGGGGGAATAAATATCAGTGAACTTGCAATGAAATTGCCACTAGGTGCAGGGGTTTTGTCAACCTTCTTGTTCACCATATTTCCAACTACTCGAAGAGGAATTGGATACGCAGACATCATCTCCACCCAAAGCACTGTCAATGATATGTGATGCACAATATGTGGATTCACTGATCACTTCAGGCACTTAATACATATACGTCCAACGTCTCAATCAAGTTTCCACTTTTATTGAGTGGGAACAAATTTTATTCTTTATCTTGTAAATATGACGTTTTATGCTTATGTAATTAGCATATACATGCCAATAATGCACCCAAATTACATATATTCCCTTTGCAATAATCCCTACATATGATATGAGGTTTAGCCTAAACTCGTATCACGTGTAACCTCATTATCTATTCCCATTGCCACACAACGTTCTCTTATCCCATACATGGCCGAACCGTTTGTTCAACACATAAACCCATCGTCGTCAACACCAGTAGCAAACCCTGCGGCGGCCACCGCCTCCTTTTTCCGTTCAATGGAAGATCAACAGATTGTGCTACAAATTGGGCAGCTATCAAGTTCAACACCACCACCACCATCTAATGATGATCAAACCAAATCAGCAACACCAGCATCACACCATGGTACCTTAAACCTCGTGGGTAATCGAGCCGATCTTGCTACATATAAACTCATTAACACCACTTCTCAGTAACCAACCAATTAGTACTCAACCAACACCAACACCAACACCACCACCACCACCACCGTCTGATCCACAGACTGATTTTCCACAACTTTTGAAAGGCGGCACAAAGCACCAAAAGGCACTTAGCAGTGTGGGAAGCCTAGCAAACTTGTTACCTACAGGCACTGTTCTTGCATTCCAAGCCATCACGCCTTCCCTTTCCTACAACGGTAGATGCCACATCTTCAACAAGTGCCTTGTTGCACTCGTCATGCTAGCTTGTTCTCTCGTCTGCTTCATCTCTTCCTTCACCGACAGCCTGCAAAACGGGAAGAATTCGAAAGTGTACTATGGCATTGCGACATGCAACGGGCTTCACGTTTTCAACTATGAAGACCCTGAGATTGAAAAGAAAGCTCTTGGTGATAAACTGAAGGATATGAAGATTATAACCGCGGATTATCTTCATGCGTTTCTCTCGGTGTTTGTGTTCCTGATATTTGCTTGTAGCAGCTTAGAGGTGCAGACCTGCTACTTTCCGGCTGAGATAAGAGATCAAATGGAGTATTCGATGGTGATATATTTGCCTTTGGTCGTTGGACTTCTGTCAAGTTTCTTGTTCGCCTGTTTTCCTACTAATCGTAGAGGGATTGGCTACACATGCAGAACATGAAGTACATATATAAGACTGATTCACATGAAAGTGTATACATGTATCGTAGTCCTAGCTACTTACTGCCTTCATTGGTTCTAAGGTTAGAGACTCGCGAGTTGCCACCGGTAAATGATTTTCCTACCCAATATATAGTTGATAATAAGCTGCAAATATTGGAAGAAAAAATGAATGAATGCCCACTTGAGTTTGCTTATTTTCCCATCCCACAAAAATGGAATCGATCATTTCGATCCGTCTGAGTGAAAAATCTTATTGTTGTATCGAATTGATAAGTGATAAGTGTACAATTTACAATCCCAAATAGAATAAGGACTACTAATTAAGGTTGATCATTTCAGCATTCCATGCAGCTTGAATTAAAGGATATGGCATTATTGATGTTAGCTTATTCTTGCAATAAAATCGCAAGTGATTATATTATCTATAAGATGGATGTTCAATTTTTCTGAATCATCAGAATAATTTTTCTCATGTACGCATATATACGTACAAGGGTTCTTTAATTTATAATTAGTATTCGTAGTTGAGAATACGTACTTGAATTGGGGTAGTCTACGATGGAAAGATGGTCTATTATTTTCAGGTTGATAGAATTTTTCTTCAAGGAAATTAAGATGGAAATCCCTATGAATCGGAGATTGCCTTTCAATTCCAGCACCCAATGACTAATACGTTCAATGGAAACCCTAACATATCTGGCTGCAGCTAGCTTCTTCTTCCCCATATGACTTATGCATGACTACCGGCCAAAAGAGAAGACGAAGCCGAATGTACCTACTCAAATAGCTAGTAACCATCTAGGGGGTTAATTTTATGCTTATCTATAAGATGTCAGTAATTTACTGTGTTTAAAACTCCCCAGCTAGTTACTGATTCCAACCAACGAGCTCCAATTCAACTATTGAAGCATTGATTTAGCCTTTAGATAAGTCTACTCAAACTCATCGATCACTCATGTGTATTTGGTTTCAGGACTTCTGCCATTTACAATTTCCTTTTTTATTCCTTAGTTTGTTAGGGTGACGTACGAAGAGAGATCGAGTTAAAATTCTAAATGCGTGTTTTTGACAATTCAACTATCAAACACACGACGGCGAATTGCAGTAAGATAAGCATATATATAACCCAATTAAGCACCCAGCAATCATATGTAATTACGTATGATCATCATTCTTTCCCTCATTGGTCACTTAATTGGAAGTTGAAAAGGCTTGCTTGGCCTGAAGCGAATTACAAAGTCCAGAAAATGATTTCTGAGGAAGATCGCGTTTAAAACGAGAGACGACTGAAGAAATGTCAAAGAGCGAGTTGGGGAATGCTCAGAGACAAGTGGCAGGAATAATATCCAACTTTTCTTGGACATACTACCCAAATGCAGTTCTCATTTCTCCATCACTGGAGCTCTGTAATATTTTCCTCTTTTGTCACATAGCTCTTAATTCATCGAGCTTTGTATACATTATCACGCCATTATGCCGCCTAACGAGACCTTTAAAATATAAGCGATCTCATATCCGATCTCCTATAAATCAAGGAATGCTTACTTTCAATTCCAGTATTACCCAACAAAGAGAGGAAAGTTGTAAACCCTAATCTCTAGCTCTACCAGTTAAGCTTTTCCTTTCCTATGCCATGGCTACCGAAACACAAGACACAAACGTATCTGCCACTCAGAAGACCATAGCCAGTGCAGCCAATCTTGCTAACCTTCTACCTACCGGTACTGTCCTCGCATTTGAGACCCTCATTCCTAGTTTCTCTAACAACGGAGCATGCCATCCTGCCAACAAGGGCCTTTCCTCATCAGTCATTTTGATCTGTGCCCTCATTTGCTTCTTTTCCTCCTTCACTGATAGCTTCATTGATAGTACTGATGGAAAATTCTATTATGGGATCGCAACTAGGACAGGCATAAGCATCTTAAATCCTAGGAAAAAAGAGATGAGTTCTGATGAAAGAAAGCGCTTGGAGAAGTATAAGATAACGGGTACAGATTATTTTCATGCCTTTTTGGCACTAACTGTGTTCTTGATATATTCTCTTACCGACCTCAATGTGAAAAATTGTTTCTTTCCTAATGCGGGAGATGATCTCAATCAAATCATCATCAACTTGCCCCTGGGAGCTGGGATTTTCGCATGCTTCTTGTTCACAATTTTTCCTACTACTCGAAGAGGGATAGGATACACGCAGCCGCGGCCGAGTAAGGACACAGATGACGGCAACCAGACCTTGGCCACCACGACTGCATCGACGGGATCAGAAGTGGAATTGGTGGGTGTGGCCGTAGAAGGAGGAGCTCATCAGCCTCAAGCCTCCACCATTACCTAGATTAGTAATTTCTTAGTTCGGTATCCTAGCTAGTTTGATAATTAATATTTATTAATTTAATATATTAATCAAAGGAATAAGATGGATGTGAATGATGATGAACAAATCTTGTAACATCAAAGTTCATCATTTCTTCATTTGGTGTACTATATATACCTAAAACAAATACTAGTTAGTCAAAGACACTTATATAGAGCCAATAAGCCCTTAACTATGAAGTATGAACCGCTGTGATTGTCCCTCAAACATAATAAGGGCAATTACAAAAGTCATGACAAATCTTTTCGAGCACTTTCACCCTTATCGACCTTTGATTCGAAATGGGTTTCTAGGGAATCTCGAAACTAGCTAGTCTTATTTAGTTATTTTCTTGCCCTCTTCGAGCAAATAAGGAGACTAAATAATCAATATAAGGGCAACACAAACTTAACGAAAACAAAAACAGAAGGGCAACACAAAAGTTTGATAAAAGCTCCATAAAAAGAAATTACGGTGTTTAAAAACTTCACGTGGTGACTTCTTATTGGTGATTTGGTTCTACCAGTAGAACCCAAGTACACCAAGATATTGGCTTTATTCTGTAAACCCTAGCTAGCTATACAATCTATAGAATATATATCTCTCTAGGAGTCTAGGTGCAAGTTTGATTGTGCCGGAAACTAGCCATGAGAGGTGGTGATAGTACACTCCTTCTCCAAAAAGAAGACACTCACGCTCGACTTTCATTCGAGCTCTATATCTGAATACTAGCTAGTATTGATGATCTCCCGGATGAGGTACTGATTGAAATTCTCTGTCGTCTTCCTTGCTACAAGTTAGTTTACCAAAGCAAATCTGTGTCCAAGCGGTGGTGCAATCTCACATCCAGTCCTCACTTCATTCGCCACTTTCTGAGTCTCCAAAGTGATCGTAGGCAATCACAGACAAATTGTACCCTGAAAAACAAACGAGGATAAGAATTCCTTGATAGAATGTCTTCGTTCCCTGAGTCGCTAAGTCGATTGTTCAAGAAAATCATGAGCTTCCATGGTCTTAGACAAGCGCCAGTAGTATATTTTTTTTTGGGTAATCAACCCCCTATTTTATTAAAAAAATATAAAGGTAATACAAAGAAAGAGGGGGACAAAAACCTGACCTCCTGTATCAAGCAATTCTCTAACTAGAGATGATAAACAAATATTTAATCTTACATGCATACAGTCCCACAAATGTGGACCATATAAAAATAAAAAACAGTCAGTAGCATCATGTCATTGCCCGTACTGAGGAACGAAACTAGGAGCATTGGCCGATAATTGTGAGATACTAAGCATAGAGTAAACAGAAACAACTGTATGGTTTTTGTAGGTATGAAAAGATTGCCTAACCGATTCCTTGAACAAACCCAGAAGATGACGTCGGACATCTAAAGCATCAAAAACCTTACCTTCAAAACGCAACAGATTTCTAGTGATCCAAATATACCAGATTAGAGTGCAAGCTATAAAAATCCAAAGCTTCTGTTTCTGCTTGGAGAAGGCTGACACCCAAGCTCCCAAATATACATCTTCAAGACTACTCCATGGGGAAAAAGAATGATTAAATAAAAGGCACACCCATTTCCATAAAACCACAATTCGAGGGCAGTGTAGAAGAAGATGTACTCCCGTCTCGGCATGATTACCACAGAAAGAACAACAAGATGGAAGGGAAAAACCACGCCTCTGCAATGCATCATCAATTAATAGTCGCCCATGAAGAGCCTTTCCAAACAACAAGACTTTTGCGTGGTTGAATTGCTTTACTCCATATAACTTTTCCCTAGTTTCGACGATCGATCAATATGACTTGAAAAAAAGACAAATGCTTCTTTTGCTGTTAGAGCTCCTGAGGAGGATTCTGGCCATATAAGTGAGTCAGGTGTGCCCACTATAGGTAGAGTCATCTTGTTTATTTTATATCTACAACGTGAGAGAATAAATTTGTAAAAGCAGCTGGTAGAGCCCAATGTGAATCCACAATAAACTCATTCACCTTGGCATGAAGAGGGATGAAGCCAATTACTCCAATACTAGAAGCCAGAGGCTTCCCCAGCCAATTATCAAGCCAAAATGAAATTTTCCTACCATCTCCCACACACCACTGCAATGAATTAAAGAAAGTAGGCCAAACCTTTTTTAGACCCAACCAGACTGAAGATCTCTTATAAGACTTTAGAGGTTGAAAATCTTCCTTCAAGAACCGAGCTCTAAGTAAAACAGAAGCTGGAGAGGAAGAAGAGAGCACATCCCGACACCTCTTAATTAGAAGAGCACGATTAGCCTCAAATAGATCACGTAATCCCAAACCACCTTCCTCCTTAGGTTTACAACATTGACGCCAAGCTACAAGAGGCATGCCTCTTTTTAAAGGATCCCCTGTCCAGAAAAAATTCCAGATCCAAGATTGCAAATCAAGAAGTAAGCCTTTCGGCCACTCATAAATCTGAAACCTGTACACCAAGGTTCCTTGAATCACCGACTGAATGAGCTGCAACCTTCCTGCCTGCGAAAGTAAAGAACCTTTCCATGATGACAATTTACAACGTACTCTGTCTGCAATGGCCTGAAAATATATTCTTTTCGGACGACCCTGGAAAATTGGAACGCCAAGATAAGTGAAAGGAAGAGACCCTTGCCTGACACCAAGAATTTTCCGGATAATAGTACGTCGACGATAAGCATACTTCCCCAAGAAAACTAATGATTTGGTTTTATTGACTTGCTGCCCCGAATTTAACCCATAATCCTCCATAAAATGCATTAGAGTTTTCAATGAGCGCTTGGTTCCTCGCATGAAAACCATAATATCGTCTGCAAAAAGAACATGAGAGGGTGGAGTAATGCCAAGAGGAGCTAATAATATTGACAATGGATGATATAAGCTGGTGCCAGTCGGCTGCAGTCACGGGTGCCGGTTCGCCTCCCTCTTCATGGTTAGGCCATGCAGAAAAACTGGCGGCCTGACCAACATTTTTGGAAGCTGGGACAGAAAGAGTAATTATGGGGTCTTCTTGTGTCCCGCTTCCTTGGCGTGGCGCGTTGTTGAATCCCTTTGGAGGGACCAGAAAAGCCGCGCGGGGGCGGATTCTTTGAATTGCCTTCCCCTAGCGCGAGCTGCGGGGTCTTCTGAGCCCCGACTTTAGGGTTTCCTCTGGGGCGCTCATTTGGCGGGATATACTTGGATGTCCCCTCATTCGCGCTCGCGCCAACAGGTTCTAGGGTAAGATTTTTCTGCGCTTGCGCCCTTACCCAGTCTTCGACTTCAAGGAGCCGCAAGTTCTGGCGGTCCTGTTTCTCTTTGAATTCGTCTAGCTTATCTAGACTGTTTTTGTTTCCGAAGAACGAGGCGTTCTGCTGATCCTGCAGCTTGGTCTCGTGGTGGTCCAAGCGTCGGGTTTGTTCATCCACTGTCGCGCGAGTGAGCGCCAGGATTTTCGTGTTCTGATCCAGGTCCTTTTGGATCCTTTGGAGGGAACCGTTGATCACATCCTTGTCGTCCTTTACTTCGCCGGCGAACCGGTTAAAGTCTTCAGTGAGTATGGCAAGGTTGTGCTGGTCTGCTTCCCAAAGGGTCTTGTCTCTTTTGACATGTTCAGCAAGGCCGTCTACTTTCCCAGCGAGGTCGTTGACATGATTTGTCAAACTCTGGATCTGTCCCGTGAGCTGTGCGAACATCTGAGAGACTTGCTCCATAGATGAAGTAGAGTCTGTGTCTTGGGTTGGCTGAGAGCCTACCATGGTGGTCTCGCTGAAGTTTGGGTTACCAAACTGAGCAAGGACCTGTTCTAGAGTGAGGGATCGACAAGCTGCGTTGTTATGAGGCTTATACCTTGGTGATTTGTGTTTGAGACAAGAAAACTGAGGCTTTCGGTATGGTACGTCCTCTGTCTTCCCTATGATGTCTCGCTTGTACTCCCTGTCCCACTGGGCGTGCCAATGTTTTGGCCACGATCCTCAGCATGCGGAGCCGAGGTGATTAGCGAACAAAGAGAATGGGGGAGTGTTGCGGGCGTGCCACCTCGCGGACGAGGAATGTGTTGAGTGCGTGCTTGACTTCTTGAATCAGGCGGACGGAGTTCTAGATGCCACCTCGCGGACGAGGAATTTACTAGCACAAGCGGTCGATACTCACGGCGGCGTGAGCAGAGCAACTATAGGGATGTTTCCAAGGAAACGGGGTAGAGACCGAAGAGCTATGAAGAATTCTAGGCGACGGGGCGCTTCGAAGAGGCTTCGAAGGGAATTGGCTTCTGGGAGCGCTGGAGATTTCGACGGGGTGGAGGGGTTTCAACGAGGTTGAAGTTTGTTTGTTGTTGTTTGTTTGTTTGATTGTGTCTTTGATTGTTGGGTTTGAGCTTCTTTATATAGGGGAGGAAACATTTGCCGCAAAAGACAATCTGAATCCCTAATGGACTCTGCAACGTGAAGCATGCAGACACTGTTCATCCCATGCAGACCAGTCCGCATGTGACACATATCCAGTTCGTACAGTCCATTTAGAATAAGGATACTGATTCCGGCGCGCTCTCAACTGTAGAGTCCTATGCGGACTGAAATTAGGAACAGTCTTATCCCGCGGGGTATCACAGTCCGTGTAAAACACTAACTTACGCGAACCGCGGACTCTGTAGCTCAATTCCACCTCGCGAGCTATTGCAGCTCGCGGGCCAACAAAAGACTTTTTAATTGATAAGGGCCACAGGGATTGGCCCAAAGCGTGTCAAAGACTGTAAAAAGTCCAAAATGATTATAAGCATTCGCGCGGACTCCGCGTATGTCTACCTCGCGAACTAGCGAATCAGTTCGCCAACGCGCCTAGATGCAGTCCGCCTCGCCTGACGCCAAAGTCATTCCGCGCAAAGCATTCCGCGCGAACTATGCGTTCTGAGCGAAGCGCGCGAGATCTTCATTCCGCGCTAAGTAATTTCGCGCGCGAGCTCTGTTTTTGTCTGAACGCGCGCGAGATCCGTTGGTCCGCGCGGAGTCATCCCGCGCTCGGACTTTGCATTTCACCTCGCATGGTCTTGCTGGCGGGCCAATATTTGTGAACTTTAAAGAACTTGGGCTCGCCGGCTGACATAGACCAAGAACTCAATTAATATTTACATAGACAATTATTGTCCAGTAAAATATTAATTTAGGCTTAAACAGAAGTCGACGAAGAATTTCAGTCAGTACCTCATCGGGGAGATCGTCAATACTAGTATTCACAGACCGAAAGAAAGTCGACAGGGAGTGTTGTCTTTTTGGAGGAGAACTATCACCACCTCTCATGGCTGGTTTCCAGCACAATCAAACTTTCACCGCTAGGGTTTACAGAATAAACCCAAATCTTGATGTATTTGATTAGAATTTTAGATTCCTAGGGTTTAAAGTAGAACCGTGATACCAATAAGAAGTCACCACGTGGAATTTCAACACCGTAAATTTCTTTTTATGACCATTTATCAAACTTTTGTCAAACACTCAAACATGCATGCTAGCAGTTTGACCCGCCCAAACCCTTTGTGTGTTGCCCTTCTTTCTTTCTTTCCTTTTTATTTTTTATTTTTAAAAAAAAGAGAGTTATGTTGTTTGTTATTGATTAATTCGAATTTCGTAGCTAGAAACCCTTTTCGAATCAAATGTAAATAAGTGAAGTTTCGGCTTGCAAAGATTTGTGATGACAATTTGTAATTGGTTCTCTTATGTAGTCCGATTTTGAGGGACGATCACAGCAGTTCATAATTATGTAGTCCGATTTTGAGGGCTTATTGGCTCAATGTAAGTTTCATGACTTTTCCTTGTGAATGCTCTCTTGCTTTTGATTGATTTTTATTAGACAGTTTGTCGACACTTAAATGCAGGGAAAATTCCGACCATAGGATTATCTCTTCATGAGGCAATATGAGGAGAGAGAGTAGTCTTGAAAGATCTTAATCCGTTGGTATCCCAAGTTTCATCGGATAGCGAGGGTTCAATTCTAAGAGCGTGCTTTTGACAATTCAACGAATGCACACAAGTCTATTAGGGCAAGACAAAGCTAGCATACCAAGCCATTAGCCATATATGCCTTGTTTCTTCCCCTTTGATCACTTGTGGGAAAGGGTTATTTGGCCTAAAGCTACAAAACAAAACAACAAATACGATCAAGACTATTCTTTCTGATGAAGTTTTCGTTTCCAGATGGACCAATGGAATGTTCATCATGACCATAAGAACCAATATAACAAAGACTTTGGAAGGTTCAAAGACTAGTTGCAAGAAAATTTTTATACGTACTTTGGACTAATTGGCATAACCTACTACATGTACAGTCTCTATATAGTCAAACCCAAAGACTTCGGAAGGTTCAAAGACTAGCTAGTTCAAAGTTCAGGTCACTTATTTTCGAGTTCTATATACATTAGTATGTCATTAAGCAAAGCCGCCTCAGTAGACCCTTTAATTATTTGGACTTAATTAAAGTCCTGATGAACTGATGCAATACATGAAAATATCTATATATATATATATATATATATATATATATATATAGCCCCCTTCCATTGAGGGATCCCTATTTTTGGCCACTTTTTAGGGATAGGGCATTACACCACTTCCCAATTGAATTTTTACATCTCCACCGTTCATATCTTAGGTCTATATATATGAGTAGATCACCTCTACAAAATTTCATATGATTTGGTGATCGTTAAGGCTTTCAAAAGTTTGATTTAGTTTTAATAATCTTGAACGGTCCAGCTTATGTCAAACTAAAACCGTTGAAGGTCATTAAAACTAAATTGAACTTTTGAAAGCCTTAACGATCACCAAATCATATGAAATTTTGTAGAGGTGATCTACTCATATAGACCTAAGATATGAACGGTGGAGATGTAAAATTATAATCGGGAAGTTGGTGTAATGCCATATCCCTATAAATGGCTTAAAATATGGATCCCTCATTGGAAGGACCCTGTATATATATATATATATATATATATATATATATATATATATATATCACAGAATATTGCATATGTAGTTTCAATTACAGCACCCAACTGATACGTAGAACGAAATCCCTAATTTCTCTAGCTAGTTTCTTCTTCCCCATGACTACTACTCAAAAGACCATAGCCGGTGTAGCCAATCTTGCTAACCTCCTACCTACCGGTACCGTCCTCGCATTCCAGGCCCTCATTCCTAGTTTCTCCAACAACGGCGAATGCCATCCTGCCAATAAGGGGCTTTCAATATTCTTGATTTTAATTTGTGCCTTCATCTGCTTATTCACCTCCTTTACTAGCTTCATAGACAGTACCGATGGGAAGTTTTATTATGGTATCATCACTACGGAAGGCATACACATCTTAAACCCTAGAGCAAAAGTGATTACTGATGATCATGAAAAAGAGACTCCTGATCAAAAAAAAAAAAAAAGATGATGAAAAAGAGCGCCTGAAGAAGTATGAAATAAAACCTATAGATTGGCTTCATGCTTTTTTGTCACTATCTCTGTTCTTTATCTTTGCTCTTACCGATCTCAACGTGAAGAATTGCTTCTTTCCGGAACCATCAGATGATCTCTGAAACAGATCATTATCAATTTTCCTCTAGGAGCTGGGGTTTTAGCATCATTCTTATTCACAATTTTTCCCACTACTCGAAGAGGGATAGGATATACGCAGCCCCGGCCAAATAAGGAGGAAAAAAGGGGGAACCAGCCAAATAAGGAGGAAAAAATTGGGAACCAAAGCTCGACTAACACGGCGGGGTCAAAAGAATCGGACTTGGAAATGGGGGGGGTTGCAGTAGTCGAGCCTGATGCCAAGGCCTCCATTACAAACGCTACCCCATAGAACTTTGTTATTAGAATTTAGAACATTTTAAATGTTATGTTTCGTAGTTGAATTCTGATACAATTTAGATCATGTTCCATTTTTTTCATATGTTCTGGATCATTATCGACCGAACTAGAATTTTGTTTTCTTAGCAGAAATGATTTTATTTAATTAGAGTATTGAATATGGTTACTCACTTCTCAATGGCACGACAGAAAGAGTCACCATTTAGCAATTGTTACTGTTTAATTCTATTAATTATTCTGTTTTGAGCAACGTATAATAAGGTTCCAAATGAAAAATTTGTCAATTGCTTGAAAACAGTGTCCTATGAGCCAATTGGTAAACTCGTATATTGCAGCTTATAATTTCTTCTACCATTTTGTGATGACATAAATTGTTGAAGGGGGGCTTGGTCTCAAAAATTTCTCAGTTCTTAATAGAGCGTTTCTTCTGAAGAAATTTTGGGATATTTTTACCTCTTCTTCCATGGCTGCTATCTTCTTTCGACGATGTTTTTTTCAATAAGTTTGGACAGCCATGCACTTACTACAAGCGTTCTTCTATCTGGCCTGGTTTTCGTCCTCTCTTCCAAGATATATTGGATGGTTCCCAATGGATTATAGGCTCTGATACAACCCTTGGCTTCTGGCATCATAATTGGTTGGGTTCTTCGGTCATTGAGCGCTTGAATATTCCAATTTCAGTAGCTAAGACTCTACAGTTGAAGTTGTCAAAATTTATTAATAATGGTTGCTGGGTTTGTCACATTAACTTACAGTCATTGTGTGCGCCTATTTGGGATGATATCATCAAGATTACTCTCCCTTTCAAAGATGATTTGGAGGACAGGTTGGTTTGGAAGTCTGCAAAGGATGGTAAGCTAACAGTAGCTCTTGCTTATGATTTAAAACGTCCTCATCTTCCTAGAGTTCCTTGGGCTCGGTTTGTTTGTCATTCATGTTTTCGTACTAGGAACTCAGTAGTTTTGTGGAAATACATGCATGGAAAACTACTTACTGATGATATTCGACAACTTTGTGGCTACTATTTGTCTTCAGTCTGCTCTCTCTGTCATAATAATGTTGAGACTGCAGAGCACCTCTTCTTGCATTGTTCTTTTGCAACTAATATCTGGGAAATCTTCTGGATTTGTTTCAAGTTAGGGGTATTTTCAATGATATTATTTCTTTCTTTATCTACCCTGTACGTCATGGTTATAGCTCTCAGTTAACTTTGCTATGGTGGGGAATGATTGGAGCTGGTTTTAATGCTATTTGACATGCAAGGAATGCTCTTCGCTTTCAAAAGTCAATCATATTGCCAATTGCCAGGTTCCTTACTCCATTCTATTAAGACACAACTTTATGAGATTAATCTTTTGAGTAAGGGTGCAATGAAGAATATTGTAGATGAGCTTTGCATTTTGCATCGCATTGGTATTAGGAGCAGGCCATCTAAAGCACCGAAAATTGTTGAAGTTATGTGGCGTGTTTCCTCTATTTATCAAGTCAAACTCAACACTGGTGGTGCGGCTCGTGGCTCTCCTGGTTTGGCAGGTTTTGGTGGCATTTTTCGAGATCATTTAGGTCGGATTTTAGGTTGTTTTTCAAGAAATCTTGGTTTTTCTACTGCATTAGAAGCTGAGTTGCAGGTGGTCATTCACGCCATTCAAATGGCTGCGCAAAGACGTTGGCATATTCTCTTTGGATTGAAAGTGATTCTAAATTAGTGATTCATTTTCTTTCTTCATTTCAAGTAGATGTACCTTGGCGCTGAATGGTTTAATTGTCGGGCAATTCTTGCTACTATGACTCTTAAAGTATCTCATATTTATCGGGAGGGTAACAGCGTTACAGACTGCTTAGCTAATTTTGGTGCGGATAATGAAGGAGTTCATTGGTGGGATTCATGTTCACATTGTGCAATTACAACTTATTCACATGATTTAGCAGATTTTCCCAACTATCGTTTTAGTTTGTGATATTTTATTGGTCTTTTAATTTGTAACTCTTTGGGTAGTAATAACGAATTTGTTCTTCGTTATTCATTGTCGTAGATCTCAAGTTTTTGTGTTGTTCTTCTTTTTCCATGAGGGGTTTTGGTCTATATATATGTCTTCCTCTCCCTTTATGTATTATTTTGTTTCTCTTTTTTCAATAAAATATCTTGAACCGGGCGTAGGGTATGTTACAACCGAAATTGGCTAGTGCAGGCACGGCCTCACCGCGACGATCACTTAACTGATTACACATAGTGACATTGTTGAACTTGGTAAGTTATCGATGAGTCTCTTCCAGGGTCTGATAGCTAGCTCGGCATATTTACTAATAGTTAATTAGTAATTAGTTTTAACAGGCATGACTTTTGCATATGCTAGCTAATAATATTTGTGGTGATCAGACATGTGACATGGACTTTGGAGATTTAATGGTTGGAGATCAAACCCATCTCCCATGCCTGGCAGAAGTGCAGAACCATTTGTTCATCACATAAAGGGCATTATCATCAACACCGGCAGGAAACCGAGGCAGCTGGCCGGTTAATCCATTCCCGGCTAGCAGATCAACAGTCTGTGCTACATATTAGGCAACCAAGTGAACCAACCAACCAGACACTACTTCAACAGCTTCTGGCGGACAAACTAACCCAACAGAACCAGCACCACACCATGGTACCTTAAACCTCAAGGTACGTAACTAAATTCCCAATTTCCTACACACAAACCCATCAACATGCACCTCCTCCTCTTAGCCTCCTCCACCACCACCACCACCAAAAGAAGATATCCTCATATTAAAGGCACAAGGAACAAAAGGGCATCTAGCAATGTTGGAAGCCTAGCAAACCTGTTAGAGTTATCAGCAGGCACCGTTGTTCTTGCATTCCGAGCCATCATATTCACCTCTCCTCGGAAGATGACCCATGCATCTTACCAGTACCACGTCGTGCCTTTGCTAGTTTGTTCGATCTCTACTTTTGTTTCCTCTCTTTCTTCACCGACAGCGTGGAATACAAGCAGAATTATGGCATTGCTATTTTCAAAGGGCTCGCGGTCTTCAACTACAAACTTTGCGAGTTTGAAGAAATAGGGATTTGGGAGGAGCTAGAGAAGCTGAAGATTACATCCACGGATATTCTTCATTAAGGTAGTATATTTGACACGACCCCAGAGCCTAATTAAGGTAGTCTTGGACACGACCAGAGTGCCTAGGTAATTAACAAGGTGTTTAATACTACACCCGTAACTATTTCTCATATGCACATATACATATGATTTCCAAGAACATTATCAGAAATGATCTGACATCTGAATCAAAAGTTAAGAACATAACTAGCTAGTCAGTCAAACAGCATATATACTTAGACAGGAAGCACCTGCATTCGTGATGTGCCGTGGGCATCTTAGATTTAACACAGAAGACTAATGGACCAAAAATAAAGTTCATTCCATTGCAAACAGTAGGAATCAATTATTCTCAATCTCGTGCCGTTCAAATTAGCATCCAAGAACTAGAATCATACACATGGTTGCAGTTTTTTTTATAGCTGAAAGACATTACTGATTTTGGGTACTCTCGAAGCTCACTTGAACTTTTCCCCTTGTGTGCTATTGTGGTACCAAAAGAACTTTCATTTTCCCTAGCTACCCAAATGTTACCATAGCTCAAAACAATCGAATATGTTACTTTAAGATTAAGGGATATCGCTGTTATACAAAAGCATGGACCAGTCTCGCAACCATACACACTTTTACAGCATGCCGAAGTTCTTTTCATTTTAGCCATCCGGAATGAAAATGGGTATGAGGTTCTCCTGGCCTCCAAGAACTAGTTCTTTTCACTTTTACATGCATGGTTGCTGATTTGGGTACTTTCAACTCTGGATCACTTGAACATTTTTCCTTCTATGGTATCAAAATCAACTTGGTTTTTTGTTTTTCCCTTTTTCTTTGTGAATGTAGCATCGCTCTAATCTAAGCCAATCTTTACATCCTCACATCCGATATAAGATTTGTATCTATTATGATCAGAACAAAATATCCTAAAACGATTTTTCGACCTTCCTATGTTAACAGTTGGATATTTTGTTGCTCATTACCTTTATGGATATTTATTTATGGAACCTCATACCCTTTTCTATACTTTCATGTCACACCAGTATTGTCACAATCGTTTGGAAACGAGAATGACTATAGCCAAATGCCAAGTAGTGCCACACACCTCTATATATGCCAAACCAAAACCATTATCACAAACTATGCTTATATACATATATACCTGCAAGCAAACTACATATGATATAATCGTTTTCATGTAATGTGCATACGTGGGTTGTCTAGGACTCATATATGTACCAAACGTGGATAATGGACGGAGGACGTTGTATAGATAAGTCAGTATGGTCGATCACTATAATTGTAGGCAAATTATCAACAAAATCAAACCAAGATTCTCCATATGGATTATTCATGTTTTCCCTGGAATATTCCTATACAGTCACTAATTCAAATCACAATTAGATCCCCCCCCCCCCCCCCCCCCCCGGATCACCATGCACGTTTTTTGGGTCCCTTTGGTCACCAATGACATTATTGTTATATTCATTATGATGGAAATGAAAAAATCACTATGATGGTTAGTTTGTTTGTGAAAATCCGAAGTTTCTAAGATATTTGACTGATATGATAGCAAACTCTAGTTTATTGAGTGTCTATCTTCTTTATATTATTAGTTAAGTAGATAAAAATTCTTAATTTTTAAGTTCGATAGATAAAGTCATTTCGTTAATGGTTCTATTTATTATTTGATGGATTGTTTACCGTAAAGACAAAAACGAAAACTATTTTATAAATACAGAAGAGCCAAATCCCCCAGTTGGCGGTGCGACTGATGCCAGAAGCATATCCATGCCACCAAAATAATCTCATCTTTGCCTTCCCTCAATTCAAAGTTGAAAGCTTTCAATTGACACCAATCCCAGAAAATTCCAAACAAGAACAAATGCAATTGCAAAAAAAAATATAAATAGATAGAAAAATTAAATACACAGAGAATCGTGAGGGTTGTGTAACAGAAGCACAAGACTAGTGGAAGGCAGAGGCAGATGTTAGAGCGGAGTCTCAGGCCATCTTACCATGGGACCCGGCACCCTTTCCTTCTATCACTCCAGCTCATAATTTTTCACCACTTTTTGTATGCAACGCTGGCACTCTCCTCCACCATAACCCCCGCTCCTCTTCTTCTTCTCCTCTCTTCCTCCCTCTCTCATTTTCTATCCTCAACTTTCTCTCTATTAATACCTCATCTTCCTCCACTTCTTCCTCTCCATTTTTCATCCCCCCCAAAAAAACGTACCCAACATTTTTCATGACCCTTTTTATTCTACTCATCGTTCCCCTACTCTCTTTTATCTTCCTCTCTTCTGCTGCCTATTACAACCTTCTTCACCTCCCAACCATGATGAGCTTCTGTAGAAAGCTCACCCCTCACTCTCTTCTCAGCCTCGCCACCACCACAACAGCCACCGCTGCTCCTCCCACCACGAATGAAAACCTCCACCACTACATTCCCTCCCTGACGGGAGGGCTACTAGAGTTAGTCACTCCAACCGCCAATGACGTCACCCACCGTCAGCCTCATGTTTTGGAATCTTCGTCCGAAAAGAAACAAACCTCCTTGCCACCGCTCCCGTCGTTTTTGCCGCCTCCTGCGACCAAGGTGGTGTCTGCAGGAAGCGGTGACATCGGCGGGTTCGGCTTCTTAGACGAAGTCGGTGGCGGGAAGGACGGGTTTGTGTCATGCACGGAGAGTCTAGGGTTTGAGAGCTCGGATGAGATCATGCGAGTTGACGATCAGGTTGAGCCAGATGAGGAGGAGGTTGAGCTGAGCTTGATGAGGAAGTGTGAGAACAAGAGATCCGAATGGAGGAGAATGAGAGATAAGAGGTCAGTGGATAAGGACAACAATAAGTTTCCACCGCCGATCTCTTCCTTGAATAAGAACGGACAACCGAACTTCTATCTCCGGCCGGTGAGGAAGGACGGAAGGCTGGAGCTCACCGAGGTGAGGATCCATAGGCCGGAGATTCTGCGCGCTCATCGCGAAGATGGACGGTTGAGGCTGCATCTCATTAGCCATGACCAAGAGCAAGAAGAAGACATTGAAGAAGAAGGAGTTGATGTTGAAGATATTTGTAATGTCGAGGAGAATGTAGAAACAGAAAGTAGTGTGAATGATGGGGATCAGTGGAAGATGGGGGTGGCTGGAGCAGAAGGGTTTAGGCGGTGTCAGGATGTGGTGGGGAGTAGCCACCACCACCACCACCACCATCACCACCACAACAACCACCATGTGTGGAGCCAGCAGCATTGTGTGGTGTGAATATGTGATGAGATTGATGATGATGAGGGTAAGGTTAGCTCTTTTAGCTAGAATAGCAAGATTGGTGTGTGTTCAAGTCAAGTGGCCGCGTTTGAGAATGAGACAACTGTACGTAGTTTAGATTAGCTAGCTAGTACGTACGTCTATTAGTAATGCTTGATCAGTCATTAATCAAATTAATCGGCTATATTAGATCGATTAGAGATAGAGTCAACCTATCATCTGGGTGCATTATTGTTTGTGAGAGTAGCTTCAATTCTATGCCAGCCGGCCTCATTTGTACGAAGCATTTCCGATTAGAACTTTAGAAGTTGTAGTGTTTCTCCTCATCAATATGCAGTTTGGTCGATCAATCAGAAGAAGAATGTAATGTGATAATTGTACTATGTGAAGTGAAGTGAAAAGTAAGGTCGAGAATGTATCCCAATAGCAATAGGACAATGCTTGTGGAATCTCTGCAATAGAGAAGGTGGAGGGCAAAGGTGAAGAAAGGAACCAGAAAAGGCAGGCGATGCAGTACCTGGCCTGCAAAGCAACACATGCAACAGCACTATGCACAGTGTGGGATCGATGAAGCGAGAGCTAGCTAGCTAGTTGGTCCTTTTGTCCTTCCAATGCTTCGTAGATTTTTTTGTATTGTTACTCAATTGGCATGGCCGACCAATGGGATAAGTTAATTTATCAAGATATTTAGGTTGTATTTCCAATTACCGTATGTGCATACCTCACCTCTGCTAGTTGCTAATTGAAGGGATATACATCCATCTACAAATACGGTTGTGCAAATTCTACAATTTTCGACTACCACGTACAACGTATAATTTTAAGGGAATTTTCATATACACTCAATTTTGAAAAATAGTTTTAAATAAAACCCACATAATATTCATATCTGATAGACATCTAAAATGTATCAATTATGATAAATATTATGTCCTATTTTTTCTAAATTTTACACAATTGTCATCATTCAACTATAACATATTAATATAATAAATAAGCTTAATTGATGCTGTCTTAAATACCTTGATTATGAGTTTTTCTTCTAATACTAACATTTTTCAATCAAATTGCAAGAATCATGTAGTTTTTTTTTTATTTTTATGAAAAAAATCTAGATTAAAGAAATTCATTCTCTAATTTATACACAAGGTAAAATATAATATGAATAAGATATATGACACTACCAGGACAAGTACTTTAGCCGACGAAAAATTTTCGTCGGCCTGTTAAAAAAATTCGTCGGCTAAGATTTTAGCCGACGAACCTTCGTCGGCTATAGTGTCGTCGGGAAAGGGTCGTCTGTGATGACTTTACCCGACGACACACGTAGAAGTCGTCAGCTATAGTCCAGAGTTTAGCCGACGAAATAATGTCGTCTGCTATAGTCCAGACTTTAGCCGACGACATTATTTCGTCGGCTATAGTCCAGAGTTTAGCCGACGAAATAATGTCGTCTGCTATAGTCCAGACTTTAGCCGACAACATTATTTCGTCGGCTAAAGTATGTACTTTAGCCGACGAAATAATACTTTAGCCATACCTTAGCCGACGACATTTTGTGTCGTCGGTTATCTTCCAAACTTTAGCCGATGAATAATTTAAAATATTCGTCGGCTAAAGGTTGTAATAAAAAAATATAAAACATCTATGGCCGACGAAATATAGTATATTTCGTCGGCTTTATAGGGATTTAGCCGACGAATTAAAGCATATTTCGTCTGCTAAAACTTATTTAAAAAAAAAAAACTTTAGCCGACGAATTAAGGCTTTTTTCGTCGGCTATAAGTCCATTCCAGTAAAAAAAAAAAAAACCCGAAATTTCTGAATTACCATTCCAAGCAAGCTGCAAAATACACCAAAACAATTCCATATAACCAACAACAAACACATAAAAGTATATAATTCATCAACTACATAAATTCTATATCGTCTAAATTAATATCCGCTTCTGGGAGCTGCTGCGGAGGTTGCGGTGGCTGGGGTAGCGGCATGGGCGGAGGCATGGGCGGAGGCGGAAGTCCGTGAATCTGGGCAGCTGTAAAGTCCTGCATGTACTGGAACATCTGCTGCTGCTAGGCCTGCTGGATGACATGTATCTCGGCAACATAGGCTGCCTGCGCGGCATTAAAGGCTGCTTGCGAGGCAATATAGGCTGCCTGCGAGGCAGCCTGAGCAGCTTGCTGTTCTCGTAGTCTCTGAACTTCCGACTCTAGCTGAGTCGTCCTGGTGATCGTGGACGTGGTCCTGCTGCTGGTCGAGGCTGCCTTTCGTTGAAATCCTGGAGTGGTCTTCAGGACCCCCTCGCCTTTCTTTCCTAGACCCCGGCAGTAGAAGTTGTTTGCTCTCGGTGGGAAGGATCTAAACCCTAAACCCTAAACCCTACACCCTACACCCTAAACCCTATACCCTGAACCTATACCCTAAACCCTACACCCTATACCCTATACCCTTGAACCATATACCCTGAACATATACCCTATACCCTAAAACCTAAACCCTAAACCCTATATCATGAACCTATACCCTAACTTTATACCCTTAACCCTATACACTAAACTCAATTTTAGGTTTCTTCTTTTTAGGTATGTTATCATATCATGCCCTACTTAATAGATACATTAGAAACGTAAGTAGTAAAAGTAAAATGTTATCTCAATTAGGATGGGAAATGATATAATAATATACTTAAAAAGAAGAAAATTAATCAAAGAACAAGAACGTGTACCTTACAAATAGACATTTTTTAACTATGTAGAGAGACATCAAATGTGAACTTATGATTGAAAAATATCATCCTATTACAAATGACATACTTCTGTATATAACATATATATACTCAAGTTAGTAATAACAAGTTAAGAAATTAAAGAATGTAATTGATTATGACAAAGTTAAAACCAACTAAATTTTAGTTAGTATTTGAGTTTCAATTAAATTGATGCTAAAATTGAGAAATATACCAAATTTAGCATTCTACTGTCTAAATGGCAAATTAGAGAAATCGAAAAATGAAGAAAACTATTAATTATAGACATTTTCTCTACATGGTATGTTTGTTTATGTAGAGTGGGTGTAAAATAAAAAATATATATATGAGTTTATCTTAAAAAAGATTTAGTATTTTGAGTTTTTATCTAATTTTCTCATAATTTTATAACAATACGTTATGAGTATTTAATGTGAAGTGTTGCAGTATAGAGAAATGATGTGAACTAGTCATGGACATGACACATGAGGGTTGGATATTTAGTGAAACTTACTGAAGCTAGCTGCAACTCATCATGAGCTTCATGGGATTCTTGTTTGAAGTTTGGATACGATATATATTCGCAAATAATGCGAGAGCCTGGCAAGTCAAATAATTATTGGGGTGACAATTGTAGATGATCCGATAGATCTTATTTGTGTATCTTATATATGATGATTGATGAGATAAGGTTGAGGTAATATTGTTATCACCAGTCAACTCTAAAAGGAATTGAGAGGGACTAATATGAAGGTGACGCAAATAGTAAGAAATCGAGACAAAACTAAAAGAAATTAATGGGTGAGCAAAAGGGTGAGGTTTTCTGGGATTTGGATGGATTGGTTATTGTTGACTGCCTGCTGCTACCATCAAGAGGTGGCTCAATTCGATCATCGAAGAGACCGAGACTTCGATTCAAGTCATTGCCAGCTAGAAGTGCTATCAAAGTCCTCACATATCTTAATTTGAAGCAACAAAAATGGGTTCTATGATTGATCGAACTGATAGATTTATCAATCAGGAAAAAGTGTCCAAGCAATTGACATCTATTATGACAAAAAAAAATTTAAAAAAAATTAATTAACATCTTAGTTTTATACGAGCACAAACTTCGTTTTTATGCTATCTAATAGATAAATTCTAGACTAGCTAGCACATAATAAATATCCAAAACCAAAATGGTCATTGAGACATGCATGGATAAATTTCGAAAAGTCCTGACAAATGACGGTTGAGACAAGATTCGGCATTTTTAAACCACAAAACACTCGGTTTCCATTTAAATAGTGAAAATTAGAAGTTTTTGGTGAAAATCTTAAAGCTAGGTACCGGTAGTGCAATTTTAATTTTACCGCTCGATCATAAATCGAAATTCACCCGAGATCAACAGAGCAAAAGAGATTTCACCACAAAAACAAAGAGAGTAAAAGAGAAGTGGGAGACTCCAATGCATAACAAGTCCTAGGTTGAAGGGGGGAAGGCTGCTTAAGGAGTAACAAGAATTGATTAATGAGTCGTTTTGATCATGATTAGTGCGTGGGCAGCTAATTAAGCTGAACTGATCTGTCAGTTGATTCCAACAAAAGAGTTAGGCAGTCGCCAAAGTAGGGGTCAAATGTGTATGATTCGTTCAATGTGTGTCTATCATTACTACCTACATACAGAGCAAAAAGATATAATGGATCACAACTGATAACTTGTATGTATGCCAAGTTTAACTCTATCCAACTCTTCTGTCGTGAAGAAAAAGAGAGAAAAAAAAAATATGAAACTTAAATCGTCGACAGCAGGGTTCAAACCTGCGCGGGCGAAGCCCAACAGATTCCAAGTCTGTCTCCTTAACCAGTCGGACATATCGACACATATCAATAGCTCTTCGGTTTATAGTATAAATATATTTTAAACAGCGCAATTGCCTAGCCAAATCTATTAAAGAAGGTAAATAAAATCTTGAAGGACTTGTCTCCACGTTCGGGGACGTAGCTCATATGGTAGAGCGCTCGCTTCGCATGCGAGAGGCACGGGGTTCGATTCCCCGCGTCTCCATCCTTATGTTTTCATCATTTTTTTTCCCTGGTTGGTCACTAAGAAAATCCATAGCAAGTCATCAACACTGATGCCGTGTGAGCAAAGCCACTCCAAACTCCATCTTGAACTCCCAATTCAACCTAAAGTAAATCATCCAAATCAACCATTAGCCAATTATGTCAAACTGTCTGATCCTCTTAATTTCCTAATCAACTTGCAAAAGGTTGGTGATGAGCCAAACTTGACGTCCGGAATCCTCAGTCCTAGCTCATTGGTCAAACCTCCCCAGCTTCTCAGAATGGAACATTTCTTGCTTCGTGGGCAACTCACCTTCAACGACCTTCACAGCATCTCAGTTTCCATCAAGTTTATTTATTCTCTTCACACCAACTTGTCTCAGTTGTTATCACTTTCTCATATCATTGCCCAAGTTTTGGACCAATTTTAGTCTCTCTAGTTCAAATATGGGAAGTTATGATATTAATGTTAGAACCATTCATTTCTTTAAGTCGTCTGTAAAGTCTATGAAAAAGTTTTTTTCATATTATGATCGAAACTATTCATTTCTTATGTCATTTGTAGAGTCCATGAACAAGTTTTTGGATATTATGATCGGAACTTAATTAAGTCATTCGTAAAGTGCATGAATTTTTTTTTGTTTTTACAGTGTTGGGGTACCATCAAAATTTCTTAAACCGAGAAATTAATCTTACGACACATGTGAACTACAGAAACTATACATTTTAATATATCATTTGACCACTTAAACTGTTTCAAAGTTAGAATCTAGGTTAAACAACACATCCGACCAGACGAAAATCACTAAACCGCTTTTTTGACGGCTATTCATGAAAAAGTTAAAACAAGTGTATTAGTGTAAAAGACCTAAACCTTGATTAGTAAAATAACAAAATGGGAAAGGAACCTTTATGAAATTGGATTAGGGAAGCCTATAAATAGTGGAGAGACCAAGCAAAACATAGCCCAACATCATATTTCTACATACCAAAACACCACCACCGGTACAACTGAGAGAGTGAAATTCCGATCAGCAAGAAAGCTCCAGAAATCCGATCAAGATCAACAACCATGCATCCGATTCATAGAAATGGGAGACCTTCATCTTCATCGTCTTCATCATCATCATCATCATCATCATCATCATCATCATCATCTCCTTCCTGCTCACAGCCATGTCTCCCCAAACGCATAATCCTAATGCGCCACGCCGAATCCCAAGGCAATCTCGACACGGCGGCCTACACAACAACCCCGGACAACAAAATCCCTCTCACCGAACAGGGCCTGGCCCAGGCCCAGCTCGCCGGGGCCCAGCTCCGCCGCGTCATCTCCGCCGACAACGACTCCAACCACCCCGAGTGGCGCGTCTGCTTCTACGTCTCCCCCTACGAGCGCACGCGGTCGACGCTGTCACAGATCGGACGGTCGTTCTCGCGGACACGTGTCATCGGCGTCAGGGAGGAGTGTCGGATAAGGGAGCAGGATTTCGGGAATTTCCAGGTGCAGGAGAGAATGACGGCGATTAAGCAGACCAGGGAGAAGTTTGGAAGATTCTTTTATAGGTTTCCGGAAGGGGAGTCCGCCGCTGATGTTTACGATCGTGTTTCAAGTGAGTTTTGTTATGACTCTTTCTTTCGGTTTTCGGTTAGATTGATGCATGGAGTGTGTGTGTATGTGAATTTTGATTTGCATAAAGAAAGATTGATGATTTGGAGTATTTTAGATCAAGTTTTGTTTGTTTGTGTTTGCAGTGAAGGTCCAATAGTTTAGTTTGTTTATTGTTTTGTGTATAGGTTAATATCGAGTTGATACTTGAATTGGGGTGATGGTGAGTTAAGGGTTGAGTTAGAAATTGAGTGTGAGCATGATTCTTCAATGTGCTTATGGCCTTGGCTTGATGTTTAAGTTAGCTTTGGATGTATGAGAAAAAGGTTGGGCAAGTATCTGAAGTATTTAGATCAAGTTTGTTTGTTTGTGTTTGTAGTAAGGTAGAAAAGTTGGTTTCTTTATTGGGGTTGTTTTGGTGTATTGAATTGTGCATTGCTTAATTTTTTAGTTTGGTATTGAATAAAAGCATGAGATTTAGTAGTTTAGTATGTAGGCGAAACTCGAATTGGGGTAATGATGAGTTGTGGATATTGAGTTTGAGCTTGGTTCTTGAATGTGGTTATGGACTTGGCTTGGTGTTTAAGTTAGCTTTGGATTGATAGGAAAGAGGGCAAGTGAGGTAGTGTCTGAATTCTGGCTTACCTTTGTATGGAAATGAGATCTGCAACTTATGTTTCTCTAGAGCCGAAACTTGATAAGAAACATCTCTGTTTAGAAAATGATAGGTTCTTATGTGAAATGATGATGACTGAGTAGTGATGCATGCTTTCCAGAGTTTTAGACATAATTAGGAGGGTATACTAAAGGTAAGGATATATGGTGAATGATGAGAACTATAAATTGAGTTTCAGTTTACTGAAGGAACTGCTGCATTACTAATGCTTACTCTGCTTGTAAGAGCCAGAGTTCTACCAACTTTAGAATCTGAGATCAATATGACAGAAATATTGGTGATGTGAGCATATATTGTAGTTTTACACATTGTAAAAGTGTTTTAAAATAGAAAATTTGATTGCTGCATAATGGTTTTAGATTTACGTGTTTTTTGTAAAGAAATGAATGTATGGCCTAATGAGACAGATCATTGCAGGTTTTCTTGAATCTTTATGGAGGGACATAGACATGAACAGGCTTCGCCACAACCCTTGCCATGACCTCAATCTTGTAATTGTATCACATGGGTTAACGTCGCGTGTCTTCCTCATGAAGTGGTTCAAGTGGTCTGTAGAGCAATTTGAGCACCTAAACAATTTTGGCAACTGTGAATTTCGAGTAATGCAATTAGGAGCTGGCGGAGAGTACAGCTTAGCAGTCCATCACACCGAGGAAGAGCTAACAGAATGGGGTCTTTCACCTGAAATGATAGCTGACCAAAAGTGGCGAGCCCATTCTGGCAAGGGTTGGACCGACCGTTGCCCATGGTACCTTGATTCATTCTTTGACAAGCTAGCGGACTCGGATGACACAGACAATGACGACGTTTGGCACGAAACTAATGACAAAGTTCAGCAATCAAATTGATTATGCAAGGTCGTAAAGTAGACTGATTCTTTTAGCATATGAACATAGGCTGCCTAGCAATTGGGTTGGGAAATCTTTTCATCTGATATGTACTTGATAGTTGAATGTTCATAGTCTCTCTTGAGTTCTGAAAATAGGAGATTAACACATTAATTGTTGTTCAAAGTGCTCTCAGCATAGGAAAATACTCTTGCTTTTATTATTTTTGTTATCAGATCTTTGATATGTCTGAATATCAGTATACAGAACAGTCATGCTGCTGTAGTTCCTCTTGTAGATTGTGCAGTATGATACATTGTTGGATTCGAAATCAATCTTTTTTGCCTTTTTGTTTCTATAATACCCTGAAATGATATATTTCGAGTTTGTTCACCATTTTATAAGGTAACTTTGGATCTAACAGGGAGGAAACTTGTCTTTCAGAAAACAAAAATCCTCTGTTTTTAAGCAAAGACGATCATTAAAGCAACATTCTTGATTAAGCCAACCAACACCCAACAAAACATGTCACTTCTACTATGCTTTTCAGATACTCGCATGCATTTTCTCCAATGTGTTTCCTACACTACTTCTCTGGTGAGTCCAGTACCGGGGATACGTATCAGATACGCTGGTGTACGCGTATAAAAGACCATCATGCCCCGTCTTCTTTCCCCCTATAAACGTATTTTTCATTTTTTTTACAGGTTATTAAACTGCTTTCATAGATTGGATTTTTACTGCAATTCTGAGTGTGTTATTCAGATCTCTGAACTAGGTTTTTGATTTTCTGATCTTGGGCAGCCTGCCCTTTTGGGATCAGACCAGAGTTGGGTTTTGCTTTTCTTCTAGGGCATAAATAGATGGCTCATCCTCAAGACCATGGCTTTTGTTCTAATGGTGCTGCGAGGCTGGCTTTGGTTTTGGTTGGTGTGTGTTTGGTTGGTTACACCGTACGTCAATCACTACATTGGCGCTTTATGGAGACTAGTTCATGTCCTCCATGTCTTTGTGACTGTTCAGATGAATCTGCCCTCTTACCTATAGGTGAGATTCCCTTTTCAATAATTGCAAATCTATGTGTTTACCAAATATGTTTGAAGAAAGGTATGTTTCTGTTTTGGCAGAGCAGGTTACACTTCACTATATTCGGATTTACAGTGAGAACTGTGTAATTTAGTGTTAAAGTTTTAACCTTTTTCATGTTTAAAGTGTGAAATTCTGATCTAGAAACATACTTGTAATCGTTAATGTGATGTTATGTTAATCTTTTGTTTCTGTCTGTATCTAAAGCATGATTGTATAGTGAAATTTGTTTCCAACATATATTTGACCTTGTTCCTATGTCACTTCAACAGATATCATCAACAGCTCATTCACAGGTCAGTTCCATTTTGCCTTGTATCCATTTCTGTTACTTAAAGTTCTAAACTCGGTGCTTCAGTTTTTCATGAAAACGATCAAATAGTCTCTGCAATTAGGTGTTCGGCTTAAGAAGTCAGTGCGTATGTAAAATGTTATACATTCAGTCATTTATTATGAGTTTGCTGTGAAGCAGACTGTGGAAAACATGAACCAGAAATGACAAAAGGAAATGGAGAAGGATATCGTCGCATTGATGTCGGAAGAGCTAAGTTTGCAGGAGGCTGTTGCAAATGAAACCCTGCAACGGAGCGCAGAGTTGTTGAGAACTGCCAGGAGTGTCTCTTCACACTACCAAAAAGAAGCAGAAAAATGTACTGCAGGAGTGGAAACTTGTGAAGAAGCAAGGGAGAGGGCTCAAGGGCAACTTGCAGAAGAGCTCAAGGCTTCAGAAATATGGGAGAGACGAGCTCGAGAGCTCGGTTGGGAAGAAATGACAATATGAGACTTGTCCTCATGAACATAATTTGTTAACTTTTTGATCTTCAACGTTGGAATGTTTGGCATTCATTTGCCGGATTTGCATGTACAACTAGTGCTCAGAGGCCATTGTTACGAATACTAATAATGAACACTAATTGTGTTCTCTACAGATGTTCTATTGTTTTGAGAATTAAGTTCCTTTCAAAAATTTCGATACCATTAAGAAAACGGCAAGGAGAAACTGTAGTGTTACTGTGCTACTACATTAACAAAATGACTTCCCAAGCACTCTTTTGCTTTGTAACAATGGTGAGAATGTGGAAAGGAGAAAATGTTCGTTAGTAAGAGAACTCGTTGGCTTTATTGATAAACCAACTTTGGTACAAACTAGGAAGCCAACTTCTCAAGTTAGATATAAACTATCTAAAACAGCAAATCCAGCTGCAACCCCACCTTCATCTGATGACGAAACCTTTGTTCGCATCAGGTAGCCACACTGGTCATTCAAAATCACTTTCTCGTTGTTCCTGCACCAAAATTGGAACATGATGTTATGCTTTGGCTATAACTTTGTCTAAAGATTATAGAAAGATGCCACAAAATCAACCCAAACATTTAGTCACAAGTCAAATACCTCAAATAGGCACCATATACCCCAAGCTCAGATACAGTGTCCTCTTTATAACAAATTCCCTCTCGTATCAAGAATGTGGGAGAAACAGCCGGGAATAACCTCTGCATCAGGATGTAAGCAGCATCTGCTTCTGAACCTTCCTTCTGCAATTTAATGAGGGTTTCTCTCACGTCATTGCCATAGATATTGTTCCCTGACGTGCAACAATGATTTGTTATATTACTTAACATTATAACCAGTGGCAGATAAAGTTTAGAAACACAGACCTCCGCCTTCTCTTTGGGGCTTCATGACAAATAGCTCTGACATTTCTATTGCTTTTCTGACAATATCTAAGTCATCCAAACTCCACAATCCTGCAAAGCATTTTCGCAATTTTGCAATGTCCTCTTTACTCTCAAGGAACCTAGCCACATGAACAATAGAAACATTTCAAGGTTACTGATTGCAACAATTGTAACTGTTCTTCCCTAAATTTCAGAAAGCTCATATTCATATTATTTATGAGAACCATATATCTAGCTACCAGCAACAGTCTCAGTAAGTAGCTCCAAAAAGATATTAATAAATTTATAAGTTGTGATAATGTGACAACAAATGCTGTTTGAACTCAGCAATACCTCTCGAGAACATTAGGCTTAGCAAGTTCCTGTTGAACCTTTTTCGTCCCTGCTAGATGATATGATATTGATGGGCACTTGATGGCGGATGACTGCTCCATAAGTAACCTAGCTCTCCACTCCTACAAATGAAACAACCACAGAGTTCAAGCCGTATTATAGACATCATATTCAAAGGTTAACTTTATAGCAACTGGTGCCTTTTGCAAGTAGCCTTTTAAGTATCGTCCTAAACATATTTAAATGAAATAGAAGTTCATGACCAAGGTGGGAGCCAGGGAACAGTTTAGGGGGGACAGTTTGTACATGTTCTGATGTTCATTCTACATATATTTATTTTTCGAAATAAGATTAACCAAGGGAAAATAGAGGCTCACTGATTCTGAAGGATAATCATTTGGGGTATACCCCGCTCTGAAATAAACTATTCCAATTATTTGGCCGCCCCTGCAAATTAAAAACTCTTTCAAACAACAAGTCGAAGATGTAACAACTTCATATATCTAGAGTAGAATAGTGATCCTCCAAGGCCAAAAGTACATACACAACAAGTGTTCCATCTGGTAGAAGCTCCCCCTCGGCATCAATTTCTGCCAAAGTTTTTCGACTAGATGAAATATCATATGTGTTATACAGTTAAGGAACGCGACTAATAATGAATTCTGCAAACGACCTTCTAGCTTAAATTGTATGCAAATTGATTTTTTTAGAAAATAAACCAGACTACTTAACCCAAACTTTTCAGAAGTAATTCACTTCAGAATTATTTCTCTATGAACCTTCTAACTTTTTCTCTTTATTTTTTTCTCTATAAAAGAAGGTACAGTCTCCCAGGCCCACCAGTCCACCACCCCTCCCTATGCAGAATATACTACAGAATGAAAAATCAGATATTTCCCTAGATACAACTAGTGTCTCCAATCTGGGTGAGTTGTTATAGAGCTACAAAGGATATTTTTCTTTCAACGTAACAGAGAGCCAATGTTGGTCATACATGTTGCGCTCTTCCACCTGAACCACAAACAGAACTGCAGCCCTGTATATACTCGGGAGTTAAATCCAACTTTAATCATGTCACAATGAAAGCAGCAGCAGAGGGAAACATTCAAGTCAGGTCACTTACCTGGGGTTGTTGTATTCAGTCCAAGCTTTTGCCAAAGCTGCTGAAAACTGACCAACTGCAGCATTATCAGGAATCCTTTTAGAATTTAATCCGAGAATTTCTCCATAGTTACTAAGTAAGCTCCTGAAAAATGAACAGACAAGAGTAAGATACGTGGTAATTCTGACTGTGTTTACATGTTGACATGCAAAACTAGACAAACTAACCAATAGACTACTGACTTAGGTGAATTTTAACACCATGATCAACAGAATTGGAGGTTGGAGCATGTAATAAGTCAAACTCAGTATGACATTGACCAGTCAACAATTTGTAATAGAATCATTATCAATACATGAGAATGTTTGAATATACAAGTTTAAAAGTAATTAACCTGTGAAGTTTGCTGACAAGACCACTGAGCCCTGCAAATGAAGATGAAATTGTGTTCATCTCTATTTGAAGTAGTAATTTGGTTTGTTCATCAAGCATATAATCTGAGCGATGTAAACCCAAGCGTATCTCCTGTTCAAGTGGTTAAATGAGTTCAGCATCTTCTTTATCAATGAATGAAAAAGCTATCCCCTATTTTATACCAAACAACCTATGCATACAATCTAAACTAGAAAATACTATTGCGGGTTACGTAAATTTCATATAATTTACTAAAATAGCTATAAATAATCATCCAGCCATGAACAACATTATCCAAATCCAGAGCCATTCTACTAGATCACATTGAACACAAACTTCCTCTTAGAATAATTAGGGTTTGAATGAACTATTGATATAAAATTATACAGTTACCTCTTTCTTGTTAATCTCTAGCATCTTTGCATGAATATCTAGAAGTCTAGATGTAAAAGGATCTGCTTTCTTCGTTCTGCGTATGTAAGATTACAATGCATTAGTTCAAAAATAGAGTTATCCTCTAGAGATTAGGTGAAGCTGCAGCTGGCATGGATGAACAACTTCCCTGTATCCATATTTACTTCTTGTTTCCGTTTAAACTCAGACATTACCACTCAGTGTCTCCCTATTCAGTGCAAGACACTGATCTTATCTGATACCCCCAAGTCAAACATATAAGATTAAGCTTTCCCATGTTCAGTATAACATATTATCCGCGTGCTCATTTTCCACTGTCAAGTACCTAGTTAAACAGATTATGTGCAAAAGTACCTGGACAATGAATCCTGCAGGAATTTTGCATCCAAACTCACTCGATCAACAAGTTCATTGAAAATGGGGGCTAAATCATACGCTTGCTTCAACTGACTTTCTGGAAACGGCATTGGAAGTAAAGCGAATGGGGCGTGTACCATTCCTACTCCGGGTACTGTTGATGACCTCTGTAAATTATTGCATTCAACATCAAATTCATGAACTGAAGCTATAATCTTTACATGAAAACCGTATAAAGCCTCAATCTTTAACAACCGAAAACTCCTGAATTGTTCTCAAACTATTGAAAAAGTTAAGGACTATGCAACAACATCACCATTCATTCTCAGGCCAATCTCAACCCAACAATTTACAACCATATGCTGATTCAAGTATTCATATTTCACTAAACTAATCAATAACAGAAACTTTAATTTTCAATCTTTTCTAGTTTTTATAAGTTCAAAAGAGTTGGGTAAGCAAAACCACACTGACCTTTACAGACCTGTCACCAACAACAAGGCCATGAATAGAGCTCCAAACAAGAGCATCATACACAATCTTGTCCACCACTTCCTGATCAATCGCATCAACATTAAGTGGCCTTGAGCTACTCTCATCCTGGGTCTCCCTAACTACAACTTTGCCACCATTGACTGGCAAAACTTGAGAGGTTTGAGACATGGTCTTCAACTGGGTCTTGAAGATTTGGTTGGTTGGGTTTAATCTGAACACTGGGTTTTGTAGTCTTGATTGACAAAACAAAGTGGTTCTGGGATTTGAGTGGAGAAGAGTGATGGTATCAGCGGTGAGTGGGATGGAATGTGAAGCACCCATCACTTAAAGGCGGCTTTATACATCGAAGTATCAAACTATGGCAGCCTCTGGTTTGCAAATGGCAAATTGGCTACTCTTTCTGATAGTCCAATTGTACTAGCCTACTAGGATTCTTTATGTTAATGTGTTGGGTCATGGAGTAGGTCCAAGATAATCGAGGTGTACAATGTTGTTTAACTTGTTTTTAAAAAGAGTCAAAGACCGAAGATTCCTTGCCAAAGAAAAGGGGTATGAAAAAGACCGAAGATTTCAACTTCATTGTTAGTGAAATGGAAGTTTTATGATAACTATGAGAAGTTACTGATTACTCCAATTCAACTTATATACAAGTTGGTACACATTATAAAACACATCAAATCCAAAATTCTTATAACATCTTCAACAATGAAATTTAAAAATTGATATGTTTAGTAATAATTTTAAAATTTAGGTATCGATTTAACAATGATGTTCTATCAGTAATTACTATTTTTTTATGTTTTAACAAATTATAAAGTGACACATGGGCAAGAGATGAGAGAGAAAAAAAATTTAGCAATTGTTTTAGTTATGGATGAATAATTGACAAATTTGTCAATTTCATTTAGCAATTATCATATTTAACAATAATTTATGTATTCTGCTGGAGCATTAATTCACCTCAAAAATTGATAAATTTCCAGTTTAGCAATCTGGTAGACTCTAAATGGAGTCATTTAGATGAGTGTAATATTTCTCATGAAAAATGTATAGTTACTTTAGTAAGGAATCATGAAGACTTAAGAAACGGAATTGTGAAGCCAATAATCAACATTAGTGACCAACTTATGATGATCCCTAGCTCAAAAGCAATAGCATGCTTATCTGCCCTGGCCATAAGATGGGTGCTATCAGCCTTGAATCATTGGAGGGCCTAAAGTGACACTCTTGAAGGCATGAGCGGCTAGCCTTCTCCTGATGAAGTTGTAGAGCCTTTGGCAAATGCCTAGAGATTGAAGACGCTGTTCTATGCCATCCATTTCTTGAATTTATTTCCCTCTAAAATACTTATGAACCATGCAATATGAAGACAACCTGGGCAGTACTATAATTTGAAACTATGATGAAGAGAACGGTGTTTGTGGATTCCATTCTTACGAGTTGTAATATGCAAGTATGAAGTAAGGTATCCTTTCTGAATAGAAGAAACAATCAATCAAAATCTCTCACGAAGTTCATTTGAATGAATAATACCAAAAGTGGGATTAACCTCTCACAAAGCTACTGAAAAGCTAAATGTACCAAGACATTGCTAGCAAGTTATTGTCAACTACGTTATAGGGATTACTTGAAGAAATGAACTCCCCTTGTACAAACCTATCATATCCTATACCCAAGGATAATAACAGTACTGTTTCCAAAACAAAAATGAATAAATGATGAGAAGAGTTGCAGAAGAATACTGAAAACTGACTGTTAGGACTTTTTAAAGGGAAAACTGGAAGTGCTAGTTGGGTCAAGATTTGAATCCAATTACTGAAATCAGAATTGAGATATTGATCATATCACAGATTTTATGAAGCTGGGTAACACATTTATTTCATCATCAACATGGTAGATCTTTGGTGAAAAATAACTTTCTTAGAGAGTAATCCTCCCACATAGACGCCAGAAAGATTTAGGATGGAAGAGAGACTTTTCAAATACCCAGATATCACGGACAAGGACCTACAAAGCACAGTAAAGAGAATGAGTTATGCCAAAGTAGGTGTGGTGTTACTGATAAATACATATCATGCAAGTATGGTGTTGTGTCAGCCAATCAACTCTAGCTCAAGTGGACATTGGAATAAGAGGAAAGTGTAAAAACAGGCTGAACAAGTCTCAGCTTAAGAATATACCCGAACCTAATAAATATTACATAACCTAGAGAACGAAGAACATCAGATATTAATGCATTATACCTCCTTAGATTTATCTCCAGAAATAACAGAACCCTTTGAGTCATATGCTTCGAATTTCTGCCAAGAAAAAAAAGGAAAAAGAAAAGCAAGTGGAATTCTAATCAGATAAATCTTCAAATTAAAAGCAGCTACTTATGAACAGATAAACACGAACCCCAAGTTCGACCATACAATGAATGAAAGCACCATCAAGAACATACAACATGGTAGCAATCATTTAATAAGACTCAATTAGACGAAGCCTAACCACCTAGGTAAAATTATGACTTCTCAAAATTTTATTTTGCTTTGATTATTGTAGAGCTTTCATTTGGTCTGCCTTCATTGTGAGATTTTGATAAAGCTACAGTTTCCTTTTGGATTTAATCTTAGTTTCCCTATCTGATCTTTACAAACAGCCAATGAGGCATCTGCTGTAGGCAGACTTTGGTTAATTAATAGAGAGAAACTAGCAGCCCTTGCTCCCCTCCGCCCTCTTTTTTTCTACCTTACATGTAAATCCCTTTTGATAAATGATTATGATGTTAACTGTATCTTACAATAACCTAACCTTCAAAGCATTGGCACCCACTAATATTTAAATGCACAAGACAACACATGCACTGTTTCTCATTGCATAAGCTTTATATTCTTGCCAGATAATTAACTCCCACAACTCAAACTACTCTGCCAGCAAGGTTGAATGGCAATAGAATGTTAAACTATGGTGAGTGGGAGCACTTAATCCTGAACACTGGTTCTGAATATACATCTCATTCATAACATTCAGATACAGGACAACTCATGAAAAGATTGCGGTGGTCAGTTTACCTGCTTTGACAGAAACTCAAGTGTAATCTGTATAAACACCTTTTCAAGATCTTTTGGATCAACACCAATCTGTAGTGAGAAGAGAAAGGATAAGGCAAAGAAGTTAGCTGGGAATGTGTTGACCGCCAACAGAAGTGCAACCATAAGGAATATTTCTCAAGCTCCTAACCTAGAAGTTGGCATTAAGAATTCACTCATTTAGGAAGATATAGAGTATATCTAGATGCTAACAATATACATGCATGTAAGCCATCCGAGCAGTTTGCATCTTCCTTTTTTAATTAAACTTATGTGCTTAGACAGAATAAAAATATAAAAAGTTTGACAGCAACTTGCCACTCGTGCTCGCAAGGTGCGTATTTTTACAATGGGCTCCACCATTTCCCAATAAACCTTACTCCATATGGATTCTCTCTGTTTTATTTCATTCTTTAGTTCCTGAAAATGGAAAGATATAGATAATGCCTTAGACCTTTAATGCCATTACCTTGCATCAAGAAAGCAGCGATACAACAGATAGTATATTACTATTCGAACAGTTTAACTTGACAATAATTAAAAAGAACAGAGGCATACAGAGTACATTTTCTCCGTAACTGTTTTCCGTAAAGTGTTTTTGTCTCCAGTTGCCAATAGATTATTTATCTGAATAAGAAGGTTCATAAATGAGTGAAATAAGAGTACAAGTGTACAATCCAACTAAAAGAAGCAATACAAAATTAAGTAAGGATGATGAAAATACCTCCTTGTATACAGTGACTGCTTCTTTGTAGAATAAATTCTTTGAATATCCCGATTTCCTTAATTTATGAATAGCATATGCACTTTTAAGCTGAAAATTGGAAAACCAAAAAATATAACAATCTAAGATGTCAAGGAAAGAAATTAGGCCTCAACTGACCAAAGTGGTAATAATTAACTGTTTAATCTGCCAAAATTGACGATGGCTAGCATTCCTCTAAATATTTAATACCACAGTAACCCAAATAAATGACAGAGAATGGCAACATATAGTCATCTAAGTAAACAAGTAGTAGTACCTAAGTACAGCCATCAAAGTAGAACATGGAATGGAGTGGGATGGATTCTAAAAACAAAAGAGAGGGGATGGAGGAAAATCATGAGAGATTACAAGAAGAAAGCTATAATAACTAGTAGCTTGAGTACATGTTCCGGCTCCTATATTACAATCAATGAAGCAAGGAAATTCTTAAAGCTGAATCTATAGCATCACCTCTAAAATAATTTCTTCTTTTGTTTTTCTCCAGCCACTTCTGGTGAACCACCTGATACATAAAAAATCAGCTAGTTTATGCATAATGAAAGAGAAAGACAGTAAGGAGAAAAAATGACACGTAATCAATTAGGTGCGCAGGAAAAGTGAAGCGGAGAGACTTCAATGAAATTCTACAACCATATTCTTTAAAAAGAAAGCAAACTGGACCACAAAAGTCTGTGTCTGCATATATGAATAATTGAATATACATATAGCATAAAGATATAAGACGCCTCAAGAAGACCAAAACTAGTTTCCATAACATGAATAAGCACAGTGACAGGAGATCTGGTAGCATAACCATATTTTAATGGTTAATAAAAAGGAGATCTATCATCAACCTGATTAAAAATGAAAACTATATCAAATACGACTAACTCTCAGTACACTTCCATTACCATGAAGGTCTACTCTAAATACAACAATTTCAAAAGTCACTGAAAGAACTCACTAACCTCCGGAAAAATGGCACTTTTTCACGAGGTGCATAAGGCTCATAGATAAATCCAGGACTTGTCATGGAAACGGTAAGTCCTCCCTGCATATATCATAAGGCAAGCACACATGTCATGATCGCGTGTCTGGAATACAAAACAGACTAGAGAAGTAGAAGTTCATTGGTTCTCTTGTATAATAGCAGAAGATGACAGACACACCTCTAAGACTTTACAGTGACGTTAACTAGTTCTTTCAGTAAAATACTAATGGATATTATATTAACGAGAAGTAAACCAAGAGCCACAATCTGAAGAAAAAACTGAATCAAAAGATTTGCAGTATGAACCGAGCATCTCGATAACATACCATTTTTCTTGCCTGAGCAGGAGCTTTTACTTGTGTGGACAGCAACCTTTTCTCATTCAACAGCATTGGCAACTCGACCTCCTGAATGCAAGATAAACACATAACAGAAAAGAATGCTAATGAGTTCTAACATTCATATAGTCGTTCAGCCGCACCAACACATTCGTTACCAACACATGATCAAAAACCAGCATAGTCAATCAAATTAGTTCTAACTCTATAAACTTACCATTGAAGAACGCAGCGTCATAGCATTTCTAGAAGTCCAAGGAAGTGCTCCATGGAATAAGCTTGAGTACACATTCCGGTTATTAAGTTCAGAAACTGCTCACAAAGTAAACTATGTTAGCTTAATTTCTAAATGCCAAACCAATACGCAACAAGTAGTCAGTTCATGAACTTCCTTAGCAGATAATTACCATTTGAAATACCAGTTGCGTAGCTTCTCCAGCTTCCAAGCCTGAAAATTTAACAACCTCAAACACTAAACAGAGGCACTTTCATTCATTATTCAAAAGTAAAGATGAAATATTTAAGTCAAATTTCCTTCATTTCATCCAAACTAATTCAGAGCAAGGCATTAAACCCATTAGTTATACTCACAGATAGGCAGGTTCTTGAATCTGGGTCGCACGGAACAGAGCCCGAATCGTCTTTAAGCTTCTGAAAGCCATCATTCATCACAAATCTTCAAGACCCCAATTTGATTTTCTAAGAAGGAACATAGAGATCGACAAAACTGACAGGGGGAGAGAGGGGTTTTTGTGTTTCATATAAGGTTTAAGGAAGTATACGGTGCTTCGCAGGTGAGGATGGATTCCATGGGTCTATGGGTTAGTTTTGGACCAAGTAACTTGATCCGGTTTTTTTTTTTTTTTTTCCTTGTTGTTGTTGTTACAAGTTAAAAATACAACTCCAACACAAAGTCTCTCTTACTACCCGAACCTAATAAGTTAAAATAGAAAACAGAATCAGCTGACAGACGCAGTGAGGAGTGCCAAGCCCGTGCAGAGGTATTGCATCTGTTATAAAATTGGATGGGAAGTGAAATTTACATTCCCTTAATTGTAATCAACTCTTATTTTTTATTTGTGGTGACTAAAATTATGTCTTTAATGATTTAATTTTTGTCTTTTTATGTAAATGATGACTAAAAATAAAAAATGTGAGGGTGAATTTCACATTCCAATTTTATTCTCTTTTAATGTGTTGAAAAGTGGAGATGTGCATAATCGAAATAAACATTCGTATGTCTTGAATGATTATTCGAATTTCTCTAAAGACAGATGACTTGATTATTAATACTACTAATGAGGATCTTAGAGTCACCTTCCACTATGAAATGTGTGAAGTTGTGGTACCAAGCCGTAATGAGTAACTTGGTCCAGTTAAGAAGGTGCTAGCTTGATATCATTCTTCCCATACAAAAGTCACTGGGATTTTTTGTGCAAAAAACCAATGAACTTAGAATGCAAGAAGAATGAATCTGAACTTGAATTTTGACTACCAACATCAGCATCAGTAATGTACAACAATCTTTACAAAGAACAAGAAAAGTTTAATCACATTATTGATATATATGTAATGTAAATTTCACATCAATATAAATGTTATTCATATAACTTTGATCAAATATTCAACCGTTGGTTTCGAGTAGTTTGTTCTTCAATTTGCATCATCAAATGCATGACCTTACATACCGGCAAGCAAAACCTACGGATAACCAATGTTAACAATATCTTCTCTAACGTGGACAATAGTCGTATGTCTAGGGAAATGTCTGATTTTTCATTCTATAGTATATGCTGCACAGGGTAGGGTGATTGTCCTGGGCTTCTATTATAGATTTCACTTTTGATTAGTCTTAATTTGCAGCATGCATAAACAAGTATGTCTACTACAAAGTTCTTGCTAGTATCAAGTTAGAAGGTTATAGAGAAAAAAATTCTGAACTGAATTACTTGAAAAAGAGTTTCTGTTGTAGTATGGTTTATTTTTCACAAAATTAAGTTGCCCACATTTTTTCAGCTAGAAGGTCGTTTGCAAAATTCAAGATTAGTTGCTTCCCTTAACCATATATACATATAATATTTCATCTAGTCCGAAAAACTTTGGCAGAAATTGATGTCGAGGGGGAGCTTGGAACACTTGTTGCGTATGTACCTTTGGCCTCGGGAAGTTCATTATTCTACTCTTGATATATGAATTTGTTACATCTTCGACGTATAGTCTAAACAAAGTTTAGTTTTTAATTTGCCGGGGCAGCCAAATAATTGGAAGTTTATTTCAGAGCCCAAATGATTATCTTTCTGAATCAGTGAGCCTCTATTTTCCCTTATTTGGTTGACCTTATTTCAAAAAACGAAATATATGTGGAATGAACATGTACAAACAGTCCTCAACTTCAACCTAAACTATTCCCCGGCTCCAACCTTGGTTGTAAACCAATGCTTAAAAGGCTACTTCAAAAGGCGCCAGTTGCTATAAAGTTGACCTTTGAATATGATGTGGTTATTTCATTTGTAGGAGTGGAGAGCTAAGCTATTTAAGGAGCAGTCATCCGCCATCAAGTGCCCATCAATATCACATCATCTAGCAAGGACAAAACAGGTTCAACAGAGACTTGCTAAGCCTAATGTTCTCAAAAGGTATTGCTGAATTCAAACAGCATTTGTTGTCACCAAGGATCTAAAAACGTCGCCTTGGCGCCTGGAGAAGGGTTGTAAACGGCTAGGTGGCCAAAAAACTTTTTTTTTTTTGAAAAGTGAAAACCATGGATTCATATGAAGATGAAGAACAAATTATAGATTTTGAGTTTGACTCTGATACCGAAGAAATACTTAAAGGATGTGGAGAAGAAGAATTGGATAGAAGTTTCAATTAGAAATCTTTTTGTGTCAATTGTAGTATATAGCAAATAAGGGTATCGTTATAAAAGCCGGAGATTAAGTGTTAAGACCCGTCCCGAATTTCATCCTGAAACCCGAGATGAGTCTTGTGGGGACCACCTCCAAGGAAAATTTACCGAAGACTCGGCAAACCTCCCTCGAAAATGGACAACCTTAACTTATAAGAATTTAAGAACCACATTTTTACTCCAAAATAAAACTTCCGCTACAACCCAAAAGTAGTCAGAATATAAAATTACACAGAAGAATTTCAACAGTATTCAGAGCTACTAAATATAAAATAAAATACAGCGGAAACTAACAAACTCCAAGTAGATTAAACATGTAACCTAATGGTGAAATGTAGCGGATAGATGGGTGACTATGTCTCGACGTTTCCTACTAGACCTCACGCGAACTCTGCGGACTGGGCATTTTTAAAAAAACGAAGAGCCCAGGGGAAAATATTTAACACGTCAGAGTGAGTGGACAAAACGATTCCGACAACAAATAAATATTTCCCCAAAAAAATGCTTTCATCAGCGGCAAAAACAAGAGCTCCACTGGAAAGATTATGAACTGGGGTCCAGCCTGGCTAGACTCCCAAACTTTAAGAAATTGCTTCTCAGGCCAAGATATTATATATATATATATAGTATGTATGCACATTCGACTAACCCTTTGTACGATATCTATGAACAACTTGAATAAAGTAGATATCAAACAAAGCTACTATGTTTGCGTCTATGTTTGCGTCTAACGCTCACATCACCCCACACTGGAATTTTACCTCAGGCTGGGGGAAAGCGGCCGAGTGGTAATATATACATGCTTACTCCTTTTACAAAATCTTTGAATAATTAGATACGAAATTAGAAAGTCGCACAGGGCTACGACGCTCGCGTCTAACGCTCACGTCATCCATACCGGAATTGTACCTCGGTATGGGGGAAATCACGTATAGCTAACTAACATTTAATCATATACATACTATTCTCATATAATAGTATAATCACCGAAATTCTCAATTTCGGGATATGTCCAACAACAGAAAAATCATTCAAAACGATAAAGCATTTCGAACACAATATTTAAAACAAATGTCCACTCACAGGTTAGGCCTAAGTCTGATGTCGGTCGGAGGTCTCTTCCGCTCGAGCCTCCTCACGTCATGTTCTAAATAAATAAAACCTTAAATAAAATACCGACGCTTACAGCAAAACATGCATAACTAAATATGCTTCGCGCGCTCAACCAAGCCTAACACTCCAAAATCTTAAATCCACTGCCAACCTCAAAACTCTCCAAATTTTACCGACATCCTCAAAAACACCTTCCACCAAATAAAATTCAATGGCCGGATTCTAACTTAATAATCTGCCAAAAATACCAAACTTCAACAATTCTCAAACCTATCCAAAACTCCTCCAAAAATTCTAAAACTTATTCCATTAAACTCCTCACATTTTTCCCCACCAAAAATATTTTCTCGGCGGCGACTCCACCGGCGACCTCCGATGGTCACCAAAATTTGGCAGCATCTTCCTCTCAACCTCCTCTACAACATTCCTAACTACCAAAAACTCAAATTCTAAGCCTAACCAAGCCAATTAAACACAAACACACAATAAAACCCTAAAATTTCACAAACCAATTTCTCCTTACCTAACTCGAGATGAAGCGAGTCCTTTGGAGGGATTGAAGCACGGGAGGAGGGCTTCCTTTTGAGCTACGGCTAGCCGGCTATGGCGGCCGGAGGAGGGAGTTCCGGCGAAAAGAGGCTTCGGGCAGCCGGAGCTTTCGGGCGGCTTTTCTCCCGATCGGCGGCGCTAGGGAGGCTGCCACCGGTCTAGAACGACAGCTGGGTCAGAGACCGATCGATTGGGACCGGCGCAACGGTCTGAGGCGGCCAGAAGGATCGGGCAGAAACGGGCTTGGGGGAGAGAGGGAAAGCCGGGAGGAAGAGAGAGAAAAAAAGAAAACGGGCTCTGACCAAAACAAAGGCCCGGTCCACTCTCCAACTTACACCCAAAAATCAAAAAATTCAACACCCCAAAATAACACCCCAATAAAATTACCTTTTACTAGCAAAAATACCATTTTTTACCATCGTCAAAATTTCTTCCTTAGAATTATCCCACAAAATAATCGTCTCCTACACCTCTCTAGGAATCAATTATATTTTATACTTAATGACGAATACGGTAAAATTCTTATTACCACTATGCCAGTAATAAAGGTAAAAATTATGGGTTGGGGCGTGACATTAAGGGTACCTTTATAATTTATGTTAATTACAAAAAAAAAAAAGATAAAACAAAATATGATAGTACTAGAGATATGGGGTTTTGTGATTATAAACAAAAGAACACAAAGAAATAAAATAAAGCAGAAAAGATTAGATGGATGAGACGTTAGAGACTTGAAAATCCACCACCAAGTATATTTCAAGACATGTTAACAACCAAAGCTTCAATCATTAAGTCGTAAATCGGTATCAATCAAGAACAAACAATGAACGCACTGCGTAAGTCCTTATTACTTCCCTGAATACTTAAGCAATATGAACGCACCATTACTAAGCCTTTAGAATAACCAATCAAGGTATAGACGCTATCCTATCAACAAATTATTCTAAGCATTAAGATCAATGAAAGTTTGATTGAACAAGTATGCAAAACTAATGTTGAACGTCTACCTACTATGCAATCCTTTTTATTTGGTTTCATCTATTGTCCTATAGGTTTTACTACTTTGAAAGATTATTCAACATATTTCTAGCCTCACTCACAAGTTCATAATGTTTAATGTTGCGCATACATGAACATAAATAAGCAAGAGTTCCCCATAAACCAAAATCAAATAAACAATTTGAAAGACTCAATAATTTGAAACCAAGGTTTAAAACAATATCTAAAACATTCTTAGGGCTTCAAACCTTTCCACTAGCTAAGAGAAATCAGCCACACATGGCTGCAAAATCACATAAGGAGAATAAAAGATGACAAAGGAAAGGTAAACCGTGGATGATGGAGAGATCGATGATGGATTGGCGGCTTCCTTGTGCGAGTCTGCAACTATAGAGGTTCTGATGATGTTAGATCGTTGGCCTCCTCTAATCTTTTCACGTCCTCCTCTTCTTTTTCTGCTGTGATTAGGGTTATAAAACCCTAAAAACTTGTCCATGGGCTTGCCAATGTGGTCTGGGCCTCCAAATAAAAGTTTTGGTCCAAATCAAAAATTCTGGCAGACTGATATTCGGTCACTTAAACTGTCATAACTTCTTCTTCAAAATAGGTATTGACGATCCGTAAAAATTTATGGAAAGTAGACTCTTGTAGCTTTCCGTTGATATATGTCACATATCCTAGATCGTTGTGAGTCACAATCTTCTGTCGAAGTTGATTGATAATTTCTGACAGATTTTCTGATTTCAATCCTTGCACAACATGGATTCATTTTCCTTCAAGATTTCTCCGCTTTCGTCTCTTTTGGGCTCATCGGCTTTATTTATGACCTAAAAACACAAACTTAGTTAATATGAATATTGTTATAAGAATTACATAGCTAAATAGAGTCAGATATACATTATAAACGTTGCACTTTATGCTCCTATCAAGTAGGCTTGCAAGAATGTATTTCTCTTTATTTGAATTGTATTTGGACATTGTTGCCTAGTTGGTGAATTATGTTTTTTATTTTTGGATTTTCCTAAAGACATTGTTATTTAATTGTGTTTCTTACTTGCTTCAAAGACATTGTTGTTGAAATGTTGAATTGTATTTCTTATTTTCCTAAGAACATTGTTGTTAGTACATTTTAAGGACATATGTTATGTATTTCCATTATTTTCAGTGTTATATGCTTTTTTTTCATTATTTTCAGACATTATAATATCTATTTTAATTGTATTTATATAATTATTTGTTATTAACAAATAAAATAAATACAAAAATACAAATCTGATTAACCCCCGAATAATCTTTTGGGGACAAAGTAACTGAATTAAATAAGAAAGACAGATTTTTTCAAGTCCGATGTAGAGACACAAAACCAAAGTCCCCCAAACTGTTGGCGGCGAGCCTGACGCCGTAGTCGGACGAGCTTTCTTTGTGGGTAGAGAGTAAAGCCGATCCTCGGTCGAAGTTTCCTCTTCAAATCGGGATTTGCGGTGGTGAGGCAAGGATTGTGATCCACTTGATGACGATTGGATTTTGGCTCCTTCCTCTCTGGTCTAAGCGGCGGGGTGTGTTGGCGGAGCATCTACGAAGGTGGTTGGGCGTGGTGGCATGGCTGGATCCGCTTCCAAGGTCTTATCGTTATGCAAGGTCACTGCGATGGGATCGTGATGATGCGATCTGGAGGATCTTTTAGATCTGATTTGGGTATAAAGCCGGCCCTGGGAAGAACTTGGTGGCAACTCCAGCGTGAGGATGACGACTATACGCGGAGGAGGGTGGTCTGACGCATCTGGCGAGACCGGGAGGGCAAGGCTTGGTCGGCGGCTGTGGTTGGCTCAATTCCTTGGTTTAGGGTTTTGGCTTGGGCCTGGGCTCAATGGTTAGGCCTATCCTGGGCTGGCCTTATTTTATTTTCTGGTTGCTAGATGTATAGTTCTCATAAATAATATGAATATGAGAGTTCTGAAATTTAGGGAAGAACAGTTACAATTGTTGCAATCAGTAACTTTTAAATGTTTTTATTGTTTATGTGAGTAGGTTCCTTGACATTAAAGATGACATTGCAAAATTGAATTTTTAAATGCACCTCTACATAAAAGACTTCTCAAGATTGACAATCTTGTGAGCATGGCGCTGCTTAAAGTTAGTCATGGCCTGAGCATGAGCCTTGTTCAAATCATCAATATCTTCTAACTGGTTAGACTCAAGCATATTGACATCCTCTTCCTGGTTAGCATCGAGTTGGGATTAAACATCCTCAAATTCAGCATTCGCCTCAAGCTTCCTATAGACTGACCTCAACGGCTAAGTACTGGTGATTTCTTTTGGAGTATTTTTGATAATACTCATTTGCACTTTCTCAACAATACATCTTATTATTGAAATCATAGTTATGGTTAGTGTCAGCAAATGAAAACGTTTAGATTCATGTTTCATGCGTTCTTAACAGTTCATTGATTTCTCAAAACACTTCCCAGGGACTTTTGCATAGGATCATACATTAGTCGACAAATATTTTAAGTTGGATTTGAAATTTTAAATTCAAGCCAGAGGAAGGCATATACCTGGACATTTCCATGGGCTTTCAATTTTCAATTTCAAGCCAGAGGAAACAATCTTTTTCTCTTCAGATTTTGGTTCTGCATTTTTTGTGATGAGATATAAAAAGAAATATATAAGACATAAACATAACCTTCGGTCCATATTCTAATGAAGCTAAAGTGATGAATGATATTCAGTTCATGTACTATTTATAAAAATTCCTCTACTTACTAATATCAACATTTTCCTCTATTCAAATAGAGATCCAGATTGGTTAGGGAAGTCAAATCCAAATCCACTTTAGATTCAAATCAAACACTTGAAAAACAAACTGAATTATGAACAGCTCTACAAATCACCACTTAACATCTACAGATCATCCACTAAGCATTACTCAACGTCCACAAACATCTACTCATTACTACATCCATATATCGCTTCACAAACAGAACATAACATCCACAATCATATACAATCTTCTACTTCCACATAAACGACAAGATCTACTCCAATATAAACTTGCAATCAAATAACTTTTTCAAACTATGTCAAATTATAATATTACAGACAAGGTTGTTCGGGTTTTATCTTTCTTCTCATAGACTGACCTCAACGGCTAGGTACTGGTGATTTCTTTTGGAGTATTTTTGATAATACTCATTTGTACTTTCTCAACAATACATCTTTTCATTGAAATCATAGTTATGGTTAGTGTTAGCAAATGAAAAAGTTTAAATTCATGCTTCATACGTTCTTAACAGTTCATTAATTTCTCAAAAGACTTCATGGTGACTTTTTCATAGGATCATACATTAGTGGACAAAAATTTTAAGCACTGTAAGCCAGTTATGCCAACTTTTATAGCCAGAACTAAGGCGATGAATACAATAATCAGTTTAACTAACCAACAATACTCAAATCTAAACACACAAAAAATGTAACAATCTTGAATATAAATGACACACTACCAGAAAATAGTTCTTGGGCGACGAAAAAAAATCGTCGCCCTGTTAAAAAATTTCGTCGCCTAAGTACTTAGGCGACTACATGTCGTCGGCCAAGACGTCGTCGCCAGAAGTGCGTCGGCCAAGAACTTGGGCGACGAAAATTCATTCCGTCGTCGCCTAAGAGTAATTCTTAGGCGACGAAACAAATTTCGTCGCCTAAAATATACTTCTCGTCGCCCAAAAATATTCGTCGCCCAAGATTTAACACCTTGGCCGACGAAACATTTTTTCGTCGCTTAGGATCTTATAACCTTAGGCGACGAAAATAAATATTTCGTCGCCTAAGATCACTACATCTTAGGCGACGATATTTTTTTTCGTCGGCCAAGGTGTTAAATCTTGGGCGACGATTTTTAAATTTCGTCGCCTAAGATATATTTAAATTTTTTTTTAAAATAATTAAATAATTTTTTTAAATATATAAATAATGTTTTGTTAATTTTTGCTGGAATTTTTTTTTTCGACATTTCTTTAAATTTTTCTAATACTAAAATTTAATTAAAAATAACACAAATTTATAAATTTATAAATAATTTATTACAAAAATTCTGCCTATGGATCGAGAAACCCGAAATCTAACTCATCATTCGGAGGGTCCTGAGGCGGCGGCTGGTCAGGCTGAGGAGGCTGCTGTTGAGGCTGCTGCTGAGGGCCACTGAGGTAATGGTATAGGCGTAGGCATGGGCGGAAACGGCTGTCCGGCCGCAAGTGCAGCCATGCAGGCAGTCATCCACTGTCCCATAGCCGCCTGGTTGGCAGTGGTGACTTCATTCACCCGCTCCATATGCGCAGCCGTGGAAGCCGCATATGATTCCGCCATCGCCGCCATGTCCCTCGCTCTTTGGGCTTCCAGCTCAGACTCCCTCGCTCTTTGGGCTTCCAGCTCAGACTGTAGACTTGCGAACTGATCCGCTAGCCGAGTGGTCTGGCTGTTGCTGCTTGAGGCTCCGGCGGCTCCCTTGCGCTGAAATCCTGGCGTCGTCTTCAGGATCCCCTTTCCAGCGTCTCCCATACCCCGGCAGTAGTAGGTGTTGGAACGCTGCGCGAAGGCAGTGGCCATAATCCGCGCCCCAACGGTAGGATCTGAAGTGTCGATCCTGAACATGGCCTCTGACATGTCATCCTCTGCCGTGTCCGGCCATGCGTCGTTCACCATGCCTCTGATGACCTCTTGCTCCGCCTCCCTCACCCTCGCCTAATTGGATATATTATAAAAATATATTAATATACATTTAATAAAATGTAATTAAAATTAAAAATTAGAAAATATAAAGAACTTACAAGATCCTCCTCAGAATGAGGATATGCCCTCTGAAAGGTCCCCACATAGGGGTTCTCCTCTGGCCGCTCTCGCCGCACGTCGTCCATGATGGCCGAAAACGGCCTCGAACCGGCACGATGGTTGGTTGTGTTATGTTGCCGGTTCTCAGCGTTCACCCGGGCGAGGTGCTTGAAAAAAAAATTATCGTTAGTAAATATTTAAAAACATACAATTATAATTAATTCACTAATTAAAAATTTAAATTTGTTTACGAATTACCTGTTTGTGAGGGTCGTTGAACTGCGTGACAAGAAGCCACCGCCACTCGTACTCCCGATACTCGAACTCCTTCGGGGTACCCGAACGGTCGCTCCCGTACTTCTTCCAGTGTTCCCGGAGGTCGTGCTTCCACTCCTTGAACCTACATATACAAAAAAAATATTAATATTTTTATTAAAAAAATAAAATTTAATAAATTATTAAATAGCTAGAGGTACCTCTCCCTATGGGCCTTGTCCGCCCAGTCACGTCCCTCCTCGGGAACCACAAACCATTGCTGCAATATTACCACTTGTTAGTATTTTTTTTTCAATAATTAAATAATTTATTAGTTAAAAAAATAGTAATTGATCGAGTAAACTCACCGACATCGACTGATGGAGCATCTCCTTCACTCCATCAGGAACCTGGCTCCAGACTCCCCACAACATAGGGAGTCTGGAGCGGATGGTGCCTCCCGCGGCGCGCGTGTACCGGTTTCCCAACGCGGCGTCCACCGGTTTCCCGTTGGAAAACGGGATGGCGATCCGTCCAGCGGACTCGACCGCCCTATCGAGTCCCTTGTTGCTGACGGTGCCTCTCCTGTTCCGCCTTCTCGTTCCGGCGGCTGTGACATTGTGAATCAAATTTAATATTAATAATACATTTTACCGGAAAAAAAAATGTAAATCGACAAAAAAGTAATAATAAATTACCTGAGGATGAGGCTGAGCCGACGGATTCGTCTCCGTCCGCCTGCTCGGAGACCCTCACGGGATGAAGAGGCGTGGGAAACTCCCGGTAGATATAGGCCTCGTGCGGTGCCACATGCGGGAGCTGCTCCCGAATCGGTCGACCCTCCTCATCGACGCGAGGTATCGCCGGTATCGTCGGAGGAAGGAAGAGGCCGGACGGCACCATAGGGACCCCGGATGACCCGCCATCACCGTCGGTCGGGGACGACTGTGTGGGGGCGTCGCTGCGGGATCGCGACCGGCGAAGTATGGGTGGATGACGAGGATCCGTCGCTGCGGGACCCGACTGCCCAGCAGAACCCGAGCCGCTCGCGCCACCCCTAAGCGCCTCACGTCGGGCCGTCAACTGCCACGGAAACCCGATCGACGGTGATTCCGACGGGTTGTTTGAGGTACCGTCCGAGCCGTCTTGGCTCCTCCCACCCGAACGTTGTCCAGAAGTTCTCCTCATGGTCATCCTGTTTAAAATAACCATAAATTTATTAAAAATATTTTACCGTCTTATAATTAAGTTCACAAAAAATAACCATAAACTTCGAAAAATTTATCAACAATAATAGCACAAATAAAATTTAATAATTATTATAGGATTTATTATTTTTTTTATTCACATAACAAATTATTTACATTAATTCGCAATTATTACATCACAAAAATTATATTACGAATATTTATATCCTTACTCAAAAATAATCCATTATTTTTTACAAAATTTCCACAATATATTTAAATTATAATTTATATTATTTAATTATTTAATCAAAAATTATTTAATTATTTACAATATATTTACAAATTATTTAATCATTTACAATCCTAAACCCTAAACCGTAAACCCTAAACCGTAAACCGTAAACCCTAAACAACAACCCTAAACCGTAAACCCTAAACCCTAAATAAACCCTAAATTATTTAATCATTTACAATCCTAAACCGTAAACCGTAAACCCTAAACAACAACCCTAAACCGTAAACCCTAAACCCTAAATAAACCCTAAATTATTTAATCATTTACAATCACAACAACAACCATTTACAATTATCACAACAACAACAATTTACAATTATCACAACAACAACAACAACAATTTACAATTTACAATTATCACAACAACAACAACAATTTACAATTATCACAACAACAAAAACAATTAAAACCAATTTAGGGTTTTAGGGTTATACCTTAAATTGTGGGTCGACGTCGGGGTCGGGGTTCCGAATTGGGGTCGGGGTCGGGGTCGGAGAGAGGGAGAGAGAGAGGGCAGAGAGAGGATTTTCGGAGAGAGAGAGAAAGAGAGGGCTTGGCGGCTGAAGAAATGGTTAGGGTTTCCGAATTTTTGCCTTTTATACTGTCGTTCTTGGGCGACGATTATGTAAAAATCGTCCGTCTTCACTATAAATATCGTCGGCCAAGAGTTCTATCATAAAATTCAGACTATTTGACCACCCAAATCACGTAATCTGGCCGGACCTTCAACTGAGAATATTTTCCAATCGACGAGACTCTTACGGGGCTATAAAAATTTGGTAAAAAATAAATAACCGGTATAGGGCTACCACTAGGTAGAAATAAGAGAAAAATTCGTTAACCGAAACAACCGGCACCAAAATTTTACCGGAATATCTTCATTTTTCACGGGTTGACGTATTTCACCGTTCCGGTGATATCTTATTTCACGACTTTTTTGCGTTTGAGGCATCTACGTATACGTTGTCTTCAAAACGAATCTTAAACTCAACACTTGTATAAAAAAGTTATACACCTCTCTCTTCGGTCCCATCAAATGCCCCGGTATCTATCCGCCAGGGGTGATCATGTGGTAGGTAAGCACGGTGACCCATCCGGACTATCTTGTTGCAATGATTGCTGCACCCCTGGGAGCTAAGGCACTCAGGACAAGCCTTGTATCCCCTAACAACGTTGCCGGACAACATCCCACGTGCAGGAAAATCACTGATGGTACCAACAATCATGGCATGCATCTGGAACATCTCCTTTTTGTGGGAGTCATAAGTGGGATGACCAACCTCCCAAAGCAATTTACACTCTTCAATCAGCGGTCTCATATACACATCGAGACACTTCCCTGGATAACAACAACAACAACAACAACAACCACAACAAATTCAGATAACGACTATATATGACCAACAATATAGAACAAAAACGCCTGCTCGGAGAAAAAATTGAACCAACAGCAATATATACAATATGAAGGGAAAGTAGATACCTGGATAACCGGGCCCCGGAATCAACAAGGTCAACATGTTGTATTCCTTCTTCATGCACATCCATGGAGGAAGGTTGTAAGGCACCAAAATGACCGGCCATATACTGTACGAAAGACTCATGGTCCCAAAAGGGTTGAACCCGTCGGATGAGAGCCTGAGCCTCACATTCCTCACCTCTGAAGCAAAATGAGGAAACTCCCTGTCTATATGCTTCCACGCCTCCCCGTCAGCAGGGTGTACCATGAGGTCTTCGTCATGCACCTCCCTCACAGCGTGCCATCTCATAGCTTCGGCCGTCTTTGAAGACATGTACAACCGCTCCAGCCTATCCCTCAACGGGAAATAGCGAAGTACCTTAACAGGTTTCCTGTTGCCTGCGGGAGTCCGCTTATACCTGTCGGTCCCACATACCGGACAACGATGAAGGCCTTCAAGGTCATTACCGTCTGCATCTTTACCCCAGAATAGAACGCAGTCATATCTGCATGCATGGATCTTGATGTAGGAAAGCCCGAGATCTCTCAAGATACGACGGACCTTATGATGCGTGGTGGGATGACGATGACCGTCGGGCAGGAGCGAAGCAGCGTACTGTAGATACCTATCAACAGCCGTCACGGTCGATTTTGTCTCAACCTTGATATGCATCACCTCCATCACACACTGAAGAACGGTCTTCTCATGACCTGGGCACAGAGGGGTCTGTTGGAAAGCAATAAGTCTGTTGTACTTGGCTATACCGGCAGTGTTGACACCTCTAGGGACGGCCTGCATCGGCGCCTGCGGAATGTGCTGTCGTTCAGGGCATACACCGCTGTCATGAGGAAACATGTCGTTGATGAAGGCCGTTGTGGGATCGTTGGATGTACTGCCCGTCTCATAAAACTGTCCATGATCATGCGGGCGTGATGAGGTTTCACCGTGATATATCCAACATGTGTAACGTTCCCAGAATCCGTTACTCTTCAGGTGGTCCCATACTGTCCCCAACGGAAATCGATGCATATCACTGCGACACTTACACATCTTGCACGGGCAATAGAACATGCCACTCCCGTCAGCATTGGCCTGCGCATATTGCATAAAATCCCAAACTCCTTCAGCATATTTTCTGTGATATCTTGGAAGAGAAATCCAACTCTTATCCATATCCTGAAAATAACACATATATATATCAATATTTAATGAACATATCCTTTATATATATATATTAATGTAATACAACATACTAATTATTAATTATATATATCTAATTCGAGCGGATTCCGTGGTTTCAGAAGGCAAGTGTCAATGTCACGGAGGGCGAACCCCCTACAGGAACCAGGCAGGACTCGTTTGTGATCACGGAGGCGAACCCCCTATCGACCCCTTCACCGAGAAGAGTGGTCAGTTTGTGATCTTGAGATCCAGTTAAACAAACCTGTGAACCATATCTATGACAGAACGGCCCCTTACTCAGCTTGGAACAAACTCTATGCATATATATATATATATATTACTCAGCTTGGAACAAACTCTATGCATATATATATATATATATATCATTAATTCAACTCAAATAAAACTGAAAATCAATATATATATATATATATATGCATGTGCATATATATGCATATGTACGTACCTGGGAGTAGCTCCACAAACTATGTATGGACAGATTTCCACAACACCGAACGATTTGAAAAACTAGAGAAATTTATGTTTCAAATTTTCAAAGTTCTCATTCTTCTATCCCGGCCTCTCAATATATAGAAGAATCTTGGGCGACGAAATATTTGAGTTTCGTCGCCTAAGAAGTAAAACTCTTGGGCGACGAAATATCTCAGTTTCGTCGGCTAAGGATAAAAAACTTAGGCGACGAAATAAATATCTTAGGCGACGAAATATTGTTTCGTCGCCCTAGTTTCTATCTTGGCCGACGATATTTATTTTTAGGCGATGATTTTTTTTTTCGTTGCCTAAGATGAAACTTAGGCGACGATTTTTTTTACTTAGGCGACGAAAAAAAAAATCGTCGCCTAAGTTCCCTCTTAGGCGACAAAAAAAAAAATAGTCGCCCGGTTTTTTTTGTTTCGTCGCCCAAGTGCCATTTTCTGGTAGTGACATGACATAAATAACAACAATATCTGGTCTGACTACATTTGTTATTCTCAAAATACTCTGAAAGAAACCACCAGTTTTTTGCTGTTGAGGTCAGTTAATAGGTAAGAAGGGTTACACCCGAACAACCTTGGAGACAAGAAATCCACATCTAGTTTAGTTAGGGTTTGAGGATTCACTTCCAGGTACTTTTGCACATAATATGTTTGATTGTGTATTGCAAAATGAGCACGATAATAATATGGTTTAAATGAACATGAGAAAGCTTAATCTTATGTGTTTGACTTGGGTGTATCAGATAATATCAGTGTCTTGCACTTAGATTCTGGTATATAAAACACTTTTCAATTAACCTCAATAGAGAGAGACACACTAAGTGATAGTAGTCTGAGTTCTAGATATTAATTCATGCCAAGATGCTAGAGATTGACAAGAAAGAGGTAACTGTACAGTTGTACATAATAGTTCATTTAGAATTACCAAGTATCTTACTCTTGTCTGTTCATTTTCAGGAGCTTAATTACTTAATTACTTAGTAACGTACTATGGAGAAACTCTCGTATTAGATTCCAAAAAGATTCTTGATAATTTTGCAGTTGGTCAGTTTTCAGCAGTTTTGGCTAAAACTTGGACTGAAATCAGGTAAGTTTCAGTCTTGAATAATGTTTCTTTTATTTCCCATCTCTACTGCTACTTTCAGTTTGACATGATTAAAGTTGGATTTAACTCCAAGTATATACATGACCGCGGTTAAAGAGCGCAACATGTATGACCAACATTATCTGTTACGTTGAAAGAAAAATATCCTTTATAGCTTATAACAACTCCCCTAGGTTTGAGACACTAGTTCAGTGGCATAGCTAGGGGGACAAAAGAAGTCAGTTGACGCCCCTCACATATTAGATTAGGTCATAGTGTTATATAATCGGTCAGTTTTTTTATGGATATATGATGCTGATACTAAATTTGACCCTTCTAAAATCTTACCAATAAGAGAAAGAGTTTGACAAAAAATATTAGTTACAACAATTAGTAGTGTTCAACTCCTATCACGTGTATTTATTGAGAAAGAAAATCCTATCACGTGTGGGTCTTTCTATTTTTTACTAAAGATTCCTAATCTTAATAAATGATTGCTTCTCCCTTTTTTTTTTGGCTGAAAGATGAGTGAGAGAGGAATGACCCTCTAATACTCTTATGTATTAAAAAAGAAAAGAGAGAAACATCAAGAGAGGGGGATTAGAACAAAATAACAACGAAACAAAATTATGAAAACCGAAATTAGGGAAGACTCATACGGTCACTACTACAATATGACAAAATAAAAGGAGAGGGTGAATCTCACCAAACCAACTGTGTTAATGACGTACTGTGATTAGGCAGAACATCTGCAACCTTATTCCTTTCACGAAAAATATGAGAATATCAAAAAGTCATCTCCGATATGCAACATAAACAATTAAGCCAATAGACACGTAGATGCTAAGGTACAAGTAAATGAGACCGTAGATAGTCTAACACAAGCGACGAGTTAACCTCTAACCAAATATGCTTCCAGTCTTATACCTAAGCAAGCTCAATAGCAACTTACTGCCATCACTTCTGCTACTACTAAACTAGGAATATCAATGATGGAAGAAAAAACACCAAGAATATGACCTTTAAAAAGTCACGAAAAACAGCACCAAAACCTCCAACACCCTTTGATTGCTTCTCCCTTTAATATACAATTAAAAACAGATTTCTAGTTTAACTTCTTTTTTGTCTTTTACATATTCCTTTTTGTTGTCCTTCAGCAACTTTTTTCATGTAATCGACAACTTTCATAATTAAAAACTTGCAACTATGGATGCTTTAAAAGATTCTACATGTAATTATTGTGATTGAGATTTGTTATTTTGTTTTCTAAGTATTCTAATGATTTATAAATTTTATATTATTCATAAAAATTATATTTTTATTTTATGTGACATTATTGTTTAAATTTTTGACCATTCTACTTATTGTTTCTGGCTAGACTTATAATAATTGTTTCTGGCTAGACTTATAATACAAGTGTTGCATATAGAAGTCTTATAAGCTGATATTTCTCTCCTGCACCACAAGGTCCATAACCTGAAACCTCACAAGAATAAGTATGTCAGCAAAAGACTGAAGTGCAAAATATTAACTACCTGTCAAATATCTGGTCGGGTATATATGTGGGTGTTTTGGATGTCGCAATCTTTTCTAGCAGTTTCCCCAACAGGGATGACCGGATGAAAGTAGATTTAACAGAATTCTTATAAAAACAATGTGATCATGTGCTTAAAAATTAAACAATGTGAAGTTCAATTGGGTAATGCATGTCGCAAGAAGATGGGGAATGACTACTTACAGTTGCTCGAGTCACACCAGGAAGACAGTAATCACATATTTAACCGTTGGATTAAGTTGTTTGTTCCTCGTCAATTGTGCCATCAAATGAACTCGTGTTACTTCTATTGTCTTGCATTATATCCAGATTAGCTCTTCATAGAACAAACTATTGAAGCAACATGAAAACTTTACTATTACATGTGTTATTCATATGACTGTAATCACATATATGACTGTTGGTTTAAGTAGTTTGTTCCTCTTCAATTGCACCATCAAATGGATGACTTGGTGCACCATCAAATGGACGATTTGGTGCACCATCAATTGCACCACTTGGTGAACTAGGAACGAAAGGAACAAAACCCCGTCCACCAAATACCGGTCTCATGAACTTGTCATCAAATTTTCTCCACAAATGGTGCACTGTAGAACTCGTGAGAAACCTTAAGCCAGTTCGCTTTCGACTTGACTGACCATTGCCTTCTTCACTTGGATCACCAGTTTCTATGAACAATAGCCTCAAGTCTTCTAGACTTGGAATATCAGTTGCATCTGAAATATTGTGGTTTGGTTTTGCATGTCGCAGCAGTACGGCTTCAATCATTGGCTTTGTTATCGAGCCAAAAACCTGTATAAATGGGGGAAAGAACGTGAAGTAACTAACGTGACAAGTTCAGTGACCAAGTAACTGAAATACACTTAGGAATACATACCACTGTGCTGAATAGAACAACAATAATGGTGGAGGTGATCATCAGTGCATTATCTTGCGTTGATGACGTTGTGGCGTCTGCGAACTACAATTGTAGATTGTACATGAGTATACGAATCTGGAGCTGTTTGGACTTGAAGAAACATAATCAAAACTTACTTGGTTGTATGACAAAGCAATAGTAACTGCACCTCTCATTAGGCCTGCCCACCACATTATGAACTGAGATGTTCAATTAGTTAGGGACAACATGGTGAATTTATAGTGGGAAATAAGGTGCCTAACCATGTTGTTAAGGTGACTATACCTGTTGACGGAATTGAATTTTAGTGTTTTCTCTCTTCCTGCAGCAATTCGAAATGTTTGCAATCGGGAATACGAATGCTGCCCTTCCGATTAATACAAGTGCAAACAACATGGAACTCACACCAACTGAGGTTCCTGGACTGAACCAAAGAGAACTTTACAAATCAGACCAGTAGTTTTCGATATTACAACTTTTTTTCTAAGAGAATTTAGTGATAAATACCAATATACCTTGCATTGCTGGCTTTCCATTTGTCAATGTCCATGGCATCCATACCAACATAGAGGAATATAAAGGTTTCTGCAATGAAAGACATTGTTGCAAATGCATGCCTGAAACCATCAAACAATATGGAGATTATAATCTATATATGGAAAAACAGAGGTGTCTTATCAAACTCATACTCATGAAGATATTAGTGCTTTCAATCAGCTAGCTTCGAGCTTGCTAGCCATGCCACTGTTTCTGCTAACAGAAATGATTGTGATACCAATACAATGAAAACTGGGTTCAGTTCTTACTTGGTTGTTATCCTTGAGCTTTCTGTAACATTGTGCCATGTGTAATGTGACATTACTATACCACAGAAGAAAACTGTCAAAATTCCACTGAGACCCAAAAGCTGAAAAACAAACGAACGTATCAAGTCATAAATCAGTTCCTTTGTAAAAATTAATTCAGTTAAAACTTTCATAATGTCCAAGTAGAAGTTGCAGTTCTGTTTTAGGGTACCTCAGCCAGCATGTATGACAAATAAGCCATAAGCATCATGAGAGCTACTTCACGATCTGTAGAATGCCTGTATCCAAGAGAATCATAAATTCTTAATGTCAGGGAAATTGGCTAGTTCACACTTCACAGTACAAGTCTCTTCCATCCTATTGCTATTCAATTATGCTTACGGCTTAGATGTTCAAACTTTTTTTTTTTTTAAATCAACTTAGATGTTCATACTTAATGAACTTAACTTCTGCTTGAATTTATAATAAGTGCAAGAACTCGTGTGCAATTGTAATTGTCGCAGATTCTAATTTTGCTGATGTCAAGTAAATCAGAAACTATAATGGTAAATGTAAGTGCATATGCTGAGATCAATTATCTTCTATAAATTTATTTTCTTCCAAGTTCACTGGATCATAAGTGACTATAAGTCCTGGATTACACACACACACACAGTTGATATATACGCAAATGAAGTGTTTCCTCATACCTTCCAAAGTAAAGCGTTTTTATGATATAAGCACTCATAAGGCCAGCCTGTGACATAGTAATGAAGCAAGTTAGAACTTCTCAAACTTAATTTTTCTCCCAATCATAATATCATTAGTAGAAACTTGACCTTCATTTGCATGATTTAGTCAATTGTGAGTTCTGAAATCAAGGTATAAGAAAAACATCCAATAATCTACAACTTACTGCTATACCAAGAAGAGTGCTGGTGGAGAAGAGGTAAAGAAAGGTGCCTAACAAGTTCAAGGCTGTAAGACCGCTGACGTCCTTCACATCTAGTGATTGTACTGCATTGAAGAGCACGATAGAGGTAGCATCATTCACTACTCCCTCCCCAAATACAACACTGTAGAGAAAGGGAGTGTCATCTTGACTAAGAACCTTTAACATGAGAAAAACCATCACCCTGAACGTTAGAAGTCAGTCCATGAAGTGATGAAACATGTATTCAGGCAGAGATTATAAGGTTACCTGCAATGTACAAACTGAATCCGTTGCCGAAAATATGGCACCAATCGCTGCACACATACGAAAGCGCGCAGTAAATTTCACAAACGACAATCACAGAACCATCAAGATAAAAATAGTAAGATAAATTTTTGTTAAAGTACCTAGGTAATCTTGAATGGTCAGAGTTGTGAAACCAAATCTACTGAAAAGTAAAAAGGCACCTGCAAATTTTTCCACAAGAATTTATGGAGTTAGACTTCAGTTTAATATAAGAGACTTCGATCAGTTAGAAGTAGAACTCAAATAAATAACCAATGGAAGTATTACACTCTTACCTAGTGATATGAGGCAGAAAGAAATTACTGTACCAACTATACCAAACAGCAAAATTGTTGTGAAATTCTTGAAAAATTGCTTTTTCTTGACCTGAAAACTGAACCACAATTAAAAATTTCTGATGATTAGCATACAGTTCTGATCACATATTATATCAATTTTCAAATTTTGCAGTCATAATTCAAGCAATGCAAAGATTCCAAACTTTCATTATAGAAATCCCAAAACCCACATCAGATACTGATAAAGTAGTCTGGGGTTCACATCCAAAACCAATTGGCAATGGATGGAGTGGCCCAAACCCTTATAAACCACAGGCAAAGTCCCATTTTTCCCGATGTGGGATATATGTCAACACGCCCCCGCACGTGTGGCGAATCTTCAAGCCTAACACGTGGACACCATTTGGGGTTGACGTGGAGTTCGTGTGGCCTTTAAGGCTTCACACGTGGACGTGGGTAACCCGCTCTGATACCATGATAAAGGAGTCTGGGGTTCACATCCAAAACCAATTGGCAATGGATGGAGTGGCCCAAACCCTTATAAACCACAGGCAAAGTCCCATTTTTCCCGATGTGGGATATATGTCAACAGATACTATATATCTTCATTGAGCAATGCCTTGCAATTGGAACTGCATAGAATTGAGATCGAGTTCATTCATACCCGGCATTGAAAATGATTGGAGGAAGTAAATAGAGAAAGAACAAGTCCTCGTTGAAGACCAAAATTTGTGAACTCTCGAACTGAGTCACCAGCAACACCACTACTCCAGCAATCAAACCCTGTAAAACTCAACATATTAAAATAAAGAAACAAGAAGAGCTTTCTTAAATGCCAACATTTTAGCATAAAGAATACAAAATTCACCGACCAAAAGAAGGGCGGTGATGGATTCATTAGCCCAACGATGCTCTTCCAACAAATGACCAATGATGATACAGAGGCAGAGGAGTGTGAAGAAGACAGTGAGTGCAATAACGGTGGAGGTGTCAAGAAATGAGTCCTTGAGTGTATGAATGGTTTCAAGAACTGCCATTTCTGGATTTGGGTTGCTGAGTTTGGCATTCACGTTTGTGGGGATGATGGAAAAAAGAGAGAGAGAGGTTTGGACCGTGAATGTGTCTGAAGGTTCTTGAGTGATCGAGGTGGCTTGTGTCTGTGTCTGTGTTTGAGTTTTGTGGATGATTTTTCTGCATTGAATTTAAGATCGACCTGGAGTCTCTGTACCTTAAAAAATTGGAGGGAAGAATGGTAGTTGATGTAGGTTGGGTTTTGTGCTGCCACGTCTACCTCAGTTCCTGCAGTCTGACTAGTGGCACTACCATCTCTCGTCTTCAAGAATAATCAGGATAATCGTAACAATTAGAACCGTAACAACTACTTTTGCTGTTAGGGCATGTGAAATGCTACAGCTATATATTGCACCAACTAAACAAGTATTATACCACTTTCAGTAATTAAACTTATACAGTTTTTTGTTTTTGTTATTATTTTGTTACAGAGGTATAGTCCTCTTTTTTTATGTTTATCTTTTTTCTTTTTTATCGTATAAGAGTGTTAAATGGTCATTCTTCTCTCTCACTCATCTTTCATTCCTCTTTCTTTTTTAGGTGGCAACCGTAGAGTAGTAGATGTTACGGGGAAGCGGTCAACAGGCCTCACGGGTCACACGTACAGATCCAATAATGTCGAAATTCTTTCCAATTTAACCATTCGGATGTGAAACGGGTATGCGATTTTAACACAAAACATCTCAGAATTAGTATATGTTGTACAATTTTTTATAAACCAACGATGACTATGACGTGAGATTCTAAATACAGCTCTAATATTTTTCCATCAGTAGAGATGGAATATTCTAAATCAAAATCAGCATGTGCCAGATTCGCAGGAGGACGTACTACTACTACTCCTGACGGGTCCCGACTTCATTGGATCTTACTTACTCTCTGCCAGTCTTCCGACACCACTGACCACGATGGATCTCGATCACCCTCAAAGCATCAAAGTGAGTATACAACTATACATGCACGTCTTATGTCTAATCTTCTCAAAGTAGAATGAAGAAACCTGCATATATGGATAAGTACTGAACGGAGTTCTATACGTCAGCTAGGTTGATTGCTCATTAATCAGCAACCTGGAGGTTCTTCATCTAATTGATTGTTAGGTACAGAACTATATATAGATATATATAACACATACATCATCGGGTTGAATTCACTAGATACATCCAAAAATGATCGATTTTGGCTTTGTTGGACACTTGGACATTCACAATGTCTGCATAGAAACAAGCTTCACCTATACACTACTCATAATTTCATTGACTAGATTCCCCAGTTGATGATATGGAACGAAGACTCTCACGTATGCAGTCACGTCTATAATAATTTTTTTTAAATACAAACTAATTTAAGTGTCAAATCAGTGATCTCAAATGAAAATCATACCAGCCAAATCCCCTACAATATAAAATATGCAACTTTGTGTTTATATTTATATTGGTCTTAGTATATGGTCTCAATAACCCGTCGATCATGAACTATATCGGAAAATTCGACAATATACATGTTAGTACATAGTAGAACATCAGTCATACTCGTCTAAGAAAACGCGTGCCGCCATATAAAATGGGTTTAGGCCTTAGCTAAGCCCAAGAAACTTACACTATCCATTGAGGGCATAATAGTAATATACCCTCTAATAAGGGCAAAGTAGTATTTTTAGGGTGCATCCACCATATCCCTAAAAATACCAGTCTTCACCCCTCATTCTCTTTCTCTCTCCATCTTCACCCCATTCTCACCTTATTTCTACTCACATTGACTTAGGCATCGGATGGTCGAAGGCCAAAACACCCGGTCTTCCCTCTGACGCTGTTCATTCATGATTGACAGGTTATGGGAGTTTGAAGATAACATTTCTGCATCTGTGTGATCATCACGCCGAAACAATTGGCGCTAGAAGGAGGGTGTCCTCAAGTGGAAACCCTCACGTCGCTCACCATGGCCATAATCTGCCTAGATTTCCCTCTGGAAATTTTCTTTTTCCGGACGCCAACCTCCTCCTTTTCTCGAGCTTCTCCTTGCCCGCGTATAAGGAGCTCACCTCATTAATTTTCGCTCCGTGATAGTCCTTCTGGCTTGGTTTTAGAGAAATCCCGAGGAGAGAGAAAATAGATCTGATTTTTTCTCTCTCCTTTGCTTGGGCGTGCCACCACAAGGTAGCTCACATCTCCAGCCATCATATCCACTGTCTTCCAATGAATCCAGCGGGGCCTCCCCGACCTCCAGCCAAGGCTCACGCGCCGGTGAGCAGCCCCCAGAAAAACTGATCTGGCCACCCAACTTCCCTCAACGGAAGCAGGGATATGCTCTCGGTCTCGCGACCCCAATCTCGGCACCCTCCCCCGGGACATGCCTTCGCCTTTGGCACCCACTTGATACTTCTCTCCAGGGGACGCCCACCCATGTCTCGGTGCCTCTCTCCCGAGACTCCCGCGGACTCCGCAGGTCCCGCCATCCCCTCGCGGCCTCCCCTGGTCACGCCAGTCCTCGCGGACTCACATTGTCGCGGACTCCGCAGGTCTCGCCAGCCCCTCGCGGACTCACATTGTCGCGGACCCCTCGCGGACTCCGCAGGTCTCGCCAGCCCCTGGTCACGCCAGTCCTCGCAGACTCACATTATTGCAGACCCCTCGCGGACTCCGCAGGTCTCGCCATCCCCTCGCGGACTCCCCTGGTCACGTCAGCCCCTCGCGGACTCCGCTGGTCTCGCCAGCCTCTCGCGGCCTCCCCTGGTCTCAACCCTCGAGTGGGGACGTCCCTGGTAGTTCCCCTGGCGGACTCCCACACACTGCTCTCCATCCCGACCTCCCAAGACTCCTCTATCCCGACAGAAGGATACAAAAAAAAACACACACACACATCTCACCCGGCACCTCCATTTCCTAGCTCCCGCCACAACAACTCAAACACTCAGCAACCCAACAGCCTGCTCCAGGCATCTCCCCTTCCTGAGACTAAGTTACACGTCCTCCACAATCAACCAAGGGTTGAATGCAGAGCTCACAAGCAGCCACATATATTATGTGCTACATGCATTTACACATCTATGACTCTGGGCTCTGGCTGAATACTTCTCTCCGAGACCGCGTGAGCAGCCCTCCACCCAGAATTGATCTGGACACCCAGAACCTCCACGGCCTCCTGGGACTCCTCTCTCCCGGTCGTAGGATACAAATTCTGGACGCCCATCAGAGTAGCGAGACCAGTCGCGACAGTCGCGGCGGCAACACGGTCCAGGTAGGGATATGCTCTTGGTCTCGCGACCCCAATTTCAGAACTCTTCTCCCGGGTCCCTGCAATGGAGACATGAATTCACCTTCGGGGCCCGCTTGGCGCCCCTCTCCCAAGGACACCCTCCCATGTTAGCGCCAGTCCCCGTAGACTCTCCTGGTCCCGCGAGTTCCCCCGCGGACTCCCCTGGTCACCCCAGTTTCCAGACGAACCTACCTGTCATCCCTAGTACAGAACCTGGAACCAAGAATCCGCCCTCCCGACTCGGGGTCTAGTCCCGACACGTGATATTGTCCCTACCCGTGATCCCGTGACAGGAAACAAGTGGCTCCATCCCGAGCTCCGGGAGCCCTTCCCACATGGCCCCCCGAGCTCCCGAGGCCCCCCACCCCTCCCTTGCTTACCTTGCTCTCGGAACATGCCATCACAAGTGACCCGCTTGACACCCCTCTCTCGGGGACCCCCTCCCGGGTCTCAGTGCCTCTCTCGAGGTCATACCTCTCTTCCTCCCTCCCAGGACCAACAGTACAGCCCCACCCATTCCGGGATCCTGAGACCACGCTGACCCAGCCACTTACCTCGGCACCCAGCCACTTACTCTTGGCACCCACAGTTCAACTCAATAAATCGCCCAATTATCAGGAAATTGGTTACAATCCCACATTTTAGTAGCAACTCCAGCCACTTATAATGGACTATCACGGCCTCGCCTATGGCCTCTATTCTCTAAATTACTGCCCCCCCCCAGCAGCGGCAGCAGCACACTCACTACCAAAGAGCCAAAATACTTGGTCAATCTCGCAAGAGTCACCGCGGACTCCGCTTGTCTCGCCAACCACTCGCAGACTCCTCTTGTCTCGCTAGAGCCCTCCCGGACTCCACTGGTCGCGGACTCCGCTGGTCTCGACAGAGTCCTCGCGCACTTCGCTCAACGTTCAACCCCTTGATTGATACTCTAGTTCGCACTCGCTTCACTCATAAAGTTCGCCATGTATATACTACATAATATCATGTTCTATTACCACCGACTTGATCCTACAACGCATGGAAGAGGTTGTTACATCTAAAGCAAATGTTCACACAGCTTGACCAATTGCTATGCCTAGCTCGCTACCTAGTTCAATGTCTACAATCATATCAAGCCAAGCTCTAACAAAAAGTTGCTAACAACACTTCGCCTGCAGTTATACATACTTCTCTATGATTTATCAGTGGGCAACATAACAATAAACTCTCATGAGTCATGTTCCTATCAATGACCACGTCTCGTCTACCTATCTGCTTGTCAAATATGACAGGCACAAGCTACATACTATCATATTTGTCATCATGGCTTCTCTTCCCTACGTCGGAACATATACATTACTAGGTCAAATAATATTATCTTCAATGATGCACTCTAATATTGTCTTCTTGACCACCATGACTACTCCATTGAGATTCTTATACCATGCTCTTTTGTCGACATCGAGACTTATATCAACAACTCTAATTTTTTTACAATGTCTATACCGGCTCTACACGGCTCCAGGTAAGTCTTACTTCACGCTATTCAATTGAGTTATTATCATACAAATAACATGCCTCATGCATCATAATATATTCTCATAACATAAAGTTAGCAAACATTCTCTATCACAGGTTACATATATTTTCATGTACATGCTAAACACACATACTTGTAAACCATGTGCAAACCATATAACACTTGCTTCACATGATTACAAGCCAAACATTGCTATACATCCATCTATATCTATCTCGACTACGCCATCGACGACTACACACACAACATGTGTAAACAACCAGCATTCAAACATGCAATCTCAGGCTACGCACAACATGTGTACACAACCAGAATTTAAACATGCAATCTCAGGATACACACACAACATGTGTAAATAGCCAGCATTCAAACATGCAATCTCAGGCTACACACAACATGTGTAAACAGCCAGTATTCAAACATGCAATTTCAGGCTACACACACAACATGTGTAAACAGCCAGCATTCAAACATGCATTCTCTAGCTACACACGCCACAAACGCATACAACAACACCCTTACTTTGAGGAAATGTACCTCATCATGATCTTTCAGGGAACCATTTCCGCCATGATAACATCTCATGACAACTCCATACGATCTATATAGTTCCACCATGATGTTTCAAAGTCCTCTAGAATAGTCGCGACATATTCTCACAAGTTGCACTTGTCAGTCACTCCACGTAGTGACCCTCTGTGATTGCTCTCCAGAATCTCTTCTCTAAGAGTGAGGTTCCAACACCTCGTTATGCTGTTAGCGCGAACTGTTACGCCATTAGCGTGAATGGGCACGCCACTAGCGTGGCCCATCACGCCACTAGCGCGGCCTATTCCGCCCGCTAACGCGCACTGTTTATGCCTCTAGCGCGACCCGTAACGCCACCAGCGCGACCCGTAACGCTCAATAGCTAGGACTATCACTCCACTTGCGAGAACTGTCACGCCACTAGCGTGAATTGTTACGCCACCATGGCGGACCATTCGTAAATCGTTACAACCTTAACTTGGTACTTTCCCCCGTCACCTCACGACCCTCGCGTAAGGACTTGGGGACTCGACTTAGCGACTCTCTGTGATTGCTCTCCAGAATCGCTTCTCCAAGTGTGAGGTTTTGACACCTCGTTACTCCAAATACAGAGTCACAGAGGTTCCGACACCTCGTTTTGCCATTAGCGCGAACCGTTACGCCACGTGCCCTTCATAAGGTGAGGTTCCGACACCTTGTGACGAGCAGCACTCTTGGCACACGACATCTACCACCTATCAGTCACCCGGGACGAGTCAATAAACACTCCCCGACGCGTGATACCTAAATCACCAACGTGTTTAAGACACTTCCCGACACATGATATTATCCTTACCCCTCGAACAAGCCATATGAACTCAGTCCTCATTTCGGTGTCTCGCCACCATAATCTCTCCCGACACTGGAGGAATTGGGCAACAGCCTTATAGGCCGGCATTTACCACGCCTCATGACGTGCCCTCGATACACTTTGGCACCACCCGCCTTGCCCCATCGGCATCTTGGCTACGCTCCCTAGCGTGCCTTTTGACAGCTCTACACAAGCCCTATCGGCAACATCATTATGCCCTAGCAGCACCCATCGTCAAGCCTTAACGGCACTCCTCGCCACACCTTGACGACACACTTGCCTCGATGGTGAAATGGTGAACTACATTTGGTTTGATCCCATAAACGGATACGTAGGCATTCTAGCACTCACCTAGAGGCAACCGCAAAATATGCCACCACAATCTCCCCCTCGAACGTATGCTGGAATAACTCAGCTAGCTCGAGCATATAGCTGGTACATATCAAAGGCTACTAAAACGCCAAGGCATACAAACATGCCGGTACCCGTGGCCCTCGCGAGATGCTCGCCAGCGGTATCTCAACTTCGACCCCCGATCGCCCTGCCATCTCCAAACACTACATGAGAGCAATGACCTAGTGTCTCAATCATATATAGCAACACACGGCATACCCCACTCAGAGGGAGCCGGTCCATCCCCTCCCTTGCATGGGGACTTGGAGGACTGGGGACTGGTTATGTTGCCACTAGTAAGAGACTCGTACTCCTGATATTCTATTAGATAAAGTCCCCACCCAAGAGAGTCTCTTGACCGCGGACTTGGGGACTTGTTAGTACATAGTAGAACATCAGTCATACTCGCCTAAGAAGACGCGTGTCGCCACATAAAATGGGCTTGGGTCTTAGCTAAGCCCAAGAAACCTACACTATCTCTTGAGGGCATAATTGTAATACACCCTCTAATAAGGGCAAAGTGGTATTTTTAGGGTGCATCCACCATATTCCTATAAATACCACTCTTCACCCCTCATTCTCTCTCTCCATCTTCACCCCATTCTCACCTTATTTCTACTCACACTGACTTAGACATCGGAGGGTCGAAGGCCGGAACATCCGGTCTTCCCTCTGACGCTGTTCATTCATGATTGACAGGTTATGGGAGCTTGAAGATAACATTCATGTGATCCCCCTCAGAGATTACGCCGAAACAATATAATCGATCAAGAGCTAGAAGGAATCGAATGTACACAACGTGCATGTGGCCAATTGGTCGAACTATATACATGCATAATATCGACTTGGGATCCTCAAGCTTGATAGAGAGAACAAACATCAAACATGTCTCTTGGAGTCGGTGCAGGACATATGTAGTATTTAAACATTGCATATTCAACTTCACTATTTCAGTCTATATATGAAAATACAGGTACCAAAGTTGCGATGCGGTCCCTCTCTCATACTCAATTAGGCACAACTGTATAGTGAAGCCTCTTTAAATTAGTCTCACAACAGAAAGGGAACGTCAAGATCCTTCTCAAAGTCTTTGTTTGCCCCCTTGCGACTAGCTATCATTTCCTTCATTTTCAAAATTTCAAGATTTTTTTTTTCTTTTTTTTTTTCGAATAATACCAAAAGTACATATGTTGATGATCGACCATTACTTTACGTCTATCTAAGGTCATCTATTATCTCTTTGATCTTCCAAACTCTAATATGTGGCTTGTGGGACTTTCACACTGCATCAAAAGAAAGCATAATCTACAGTTACAGTTTGAATAATTGGCTCCTTATATATAGATTTACATCTGGATGATGGAGAGTTGGCCGGAGACTACTTAATCAGATCGATATCACAAATTGCATGCATGCGTAATCACCTAGAACTCTGCCTCTACCTAATTGATCACTATCAAGTTATCCACCTCTACGATCTATACATCATGTAGATAAACACTGGTGCTGTTTGATGTTAGTTTGAACGTTGGAGGATCAATTTCTGGGTTGCAGACGAAAGGATAGGATATACATGTTCTACAACTACGAAAAACAAACATTTTTTTAACTATCATTTTCAGCTCGATCGAACATGGTTTCATCAGATTTTGTTTTCCCTTAATCTAACACCACATGTCTCTTGTCGACGTTTAATCGATAGTTTATTAGAAGCCAAATCATGGATACATGGATTTGGATTTGGATTTGCATTAGTGCTTGTCAAGTAGAATTGTGATAATAGATCATCGTGATGTTGCAATCACCAATTAGTGTTCAACTCAATAACACATGAATAAGTGTGAGTATAAGAAGCAACGGAACGACCAAAATGAAAATGCAAATGCAAATGGTACCGTAATTCTATTTCTTCACTCACCAAATCTGGCATTGAAGGAAAATTCTAGAAGTGTGACATTGGTTCTTCTCAAGTCAGCTTTTCTATCGAGATTGACGAGGAATGCCCTCGTACAGTCTGAATGATAAAAAGATCTCAACTGAATTTGAAAGTCAAGTTAGCTGTGTAACGTCGGAGTTGGCTTTAAACCATATCAAAGAATCTAGAATTGTATATCGCTCAAAATTTTAACTGCAACCCGCTTTTCAGCCTGCTTAAAAGACACTATAAAACAGTCATAGATACAGCAGCGGAGCGAAGCTTCACGCCGTCCTCATCCCACTTGGACTCTGGAGCAGTTGCTCCAGCAATATATGTCTACAACAGAAATAGGGGACAAGGGTGAGGTTGTGTCTCCATAAGTTGATGAAACAGACATTGACAGAGTCAAAAAATTGAATTGTCACATTCCAATATTCAAGTTCAAAGGTGAGGTTTTGAAATATGACGTGGCTGCTTCAGCACTGGATACTTGATAAAGATTCAATTTGAATCTAAGATTGCTATATATTTGCTCGTCACAAATTCTTGAGAAAAAAATAAGATTATAAAGTCATAGTTCTTGGCAAGTAATAAGTGTTTTGAGAGTGTAATAACTAACCCTTCCGCTGCTAACAGCAGCTACTAGTGCTGCATGCTGTCCTTCTCTACCAAACTCGTAGAAATAATAAGTCCTGAAACATATCAAAACATCGGAGTAGCAAGCATCAGGATAGATATGGCAAATACAACTAGCAAAAGCTGCCCAAATGAGGCATAAAAAGCAGTGTGCTCAGAGACCAGCATTCAAGGTATTTAGTACAATGTTGAGAATGAAGTAATGAGTGCAGTTTGATTGATAAAATAAATGAACTCACCTAAAACCTTCTTCTTCCTTTATTTTTAGTGTTCGGGCAGAGTATAAAGTTGATCCAACTGTCAGTGCAAATTTATGATCAAGAACCAACACCAGATATAGCTAAGAAAAGAAGCAAAATAGAGCCCTCTGTTCCCAGATATTAGTTAAAAGGGCCAATAAAATGTTATTTATATGACGCATCCAGAATGATTAAATTCATGTCATATAATTATCAGAAAAGTTGAGAAAATGGAATTCACACATTACATGGAACAAAGATTTTCGCCACCTCCTTCAAGGAGCCTAAATCCGTTATGTCTTTGGCCTGTCACAATTGGTACATATTAGATAAATTATCATAGTACTTATCAATCAATTTAGAAACAGTACGACACAGAATCTCCTAACTTATATGATTTGTGATTATATAATGCAAGATACAATGCTTCAAAGCTACTCCAAGATAATACATATGGCAGAGTTTTATTTCAAAAGACGACTTCTGCTCCATAATACTGCAGAGGAAGCTATCTCTATAACCAAAGGCACTAACTGTCTGCAAATCAGAATAGAACTAGAGAAGCTCAACACCTCCAGATTAATCATTTTTCTAGAGTAAAAGAAGCAACTGTCCAACAGTAATTCCCCTGAATGCCCATAAGTTTCCTTTCAAAAAAAGAAAAAGACAAAAAAGAATGCCCATAAGTTCATCCATAATGGCCAGGAACCACCTTGACCAACATAATTTCCACAAAGATTGCGGAAGAGAGGAAAAACATAGTCTTCACCAAATTATGGTACGTAGTATGATTCTAAGTCACTCACCAACCCACAGTTGAACACATTAAAACATGATCAACTGCTGATTTCCATTTCCCCCAACCCTTATAAAGTATATTAGACATTATGCATTTACTTCTCAATAGCTGGAAGCGTACTATATACAGCATTCTTGGACTCTAGAATAAGAAGAAATTAGTGGTCCTATCACTACAGAAATTACTGTGAATTCCTGAGGTAGTCTACTAATAGTATAACTACTGTATATAAATGCACCCATCAGAAATAATATCAACAGATAATGAGTTAATGACAGCCACCAACCTCCAGAAAAGTGATCTTGAACTGGTTGGAAGGTTTAATAACAACATTCAGTACCTCAGATCTGCATCAGTCAATAACATGGAGAAAAATCAACTGACAATGACATTGGTGCCAACCACAAATCAAAAACCAAATTTTACAACCAAAAGATTCTAAACAGTTGGTTGAAAAAGAAGTACAAAAATTTAGAGATGTAAACTGAGACCATTTTGAGATAGAGTAATGCTAGATGAACCATCTTTTGGTAAACCACCTAAGAGCCCACCTTAGGTGGCAGCTGATGTGGCATTGCCACATCATCGGAGCATAATTTATGTTTTAGTTTATATTTCTATATTCTTGATTATTTTCTACTTATTTGATTTTATGATTTTATCTTTTAATTTATATTGTTTTCTTTCTTATTTCTGCGCAAAGTCCATTAGAAATTTGTTCGTCTTGGCATCTTGGCATCAAGCTAAGGCTGCACAACAATTCTCCATCTCATCCCTCCTCTCAACATTATCAGGCAGCTCTTGATAGAGAAAGCAAGGAGGTTAATTACACTGGTGATATCATCTTCCTAGAGGTCCTTTATATCTGAATCATTCAACACCTTATAGCTATCAGTTTTAGAGATCTCATCATCATCCTCCTCCTTGAAGAAACCGGCCTCATCGTCGTAGTTCTCCTCTGTATCATTATTTTCACTGTTGGAATCATACACAACATCTCATCCTTAGAATAACCCAGATAAATTATAGAGAAAGCAAGAGGCTATGATACCCAGATCTATCTATGTATTATATATAAACCTAGTTGAAGACTTCAAGTAGTGCTTCGTGAAGCACCCTCATATAAGCACATAGGGTTAGGTCATTGTGGAGTTTATAGCAAATCATGTATCTTTAATTGTTCACACACATTCTCAATCATATTCTCCTCACAACGTCGACAATGATTTAACAAAAAAGAAAAGTAAATTCAAGAAAGTTAAAAGAAAAAAAAAAAGAATTTAGGTAATTAAGGAGAATATAAACATTAAAACTAAAAATTATGATTTGATGATGTGGCCTGCCACCTAAGGTGGATTCTTAGGTGGTTTACCAAAAGGTGGTTCACCTAGCATGAGTCTTTAAGGTAAAGGGCATACCCATCAGAAGATGCAAAACGTGCCGAAAAGATCTTTGGCTTTGCCTTATCTCCATAAAGGGACAATCCAGCATTGTAATCCTACAATTCAAATGAACAATGTGTAAATGCTGTGATATATGCACCCAATTCTAGCATACTCTTAAGCAAAAAATCAACTTGAAGAAACAAAAATGAAGTCTGGAGTATCTATAACTCAGCCTTTTCAGGTCAGAAACTGTTGCGTCAGGTTGCATACGAATAGAAAGATCATAACATTTTCCACACAATCATCTTCCTAAGCAAAAACAACCAACCCAAAAGTAACCAAGAGCAGAAAGGAAGTAACTTTATCACCTAAAAACCTTACACAGTCATAATTGTCAATGAAAGATGAAACCTTTCTGCAACTAATGCAATACCCAACCAATTCTTTGACAAGTAAAACAATAACACTAATCTATTGAGCTATTAGAACTTGAAGGTTACCTCAGGCTCCATAATGTCCTCAAATTGAGGAGGGACCCTAATGGAAAACCCATCACCATAAAACTGGAACCAACTTTTGGTGTTGGCAATGCCAGAAAGAATTGATTTTTGGGGAGGTGAAGCTTCTGGTGAGGAATGGGCAGTTGGGTATTGTTGAGGGATCAAAGAAATGAGGAAGAAGGAAGTTGTCTTGAGGATTAAGTCTCTTCTGGAGGTGGGTGAGTTGTTGGTGATGCAAAGCTTTGAAGTGAGTTTTGGGGTTCTGGGGTTTGGGATTTGGGGTTTTGGGTTTGGTGGATGGGGAGGGAGGGAGAGGAGACGAATGGCCATGAGAGAATGAGGATTGTATTCATGGCTGTTGCAAAAGTTGGAGGGAGATAATGTGGGGACAACACAAGCTGGGGGTTTTGTATGTCAGGATTGGGGAAGAGGTTAGCTTTAGGTATTTGGATATACCAAAAGGTGCTTTTTGTCTTTTAGAACTGAAATTCTGCCACTCTTTCAGTGTATTGTGGAGCCTTGTTGGCAAATGTTGGTCTTATTTCATCTGTAAAGTCCACTTTTACCCTTGTTATATAGAATTCAGCATTTCCAAGTAATCCAACCATGAGAGAGACCGAGACTCTTTGAATCCCAACAGAGCCTACACATTATCCTTACTCAAATTCAACCAACCAAAATCCAAAACTAAACAAATCCAAACCACCCAAAAAATCAGGAAAAAAACATATACAAACTCACAAGTTCACAACTCTCTTATGATTCACCAATCACCATTGCTAGTTCTCTGCTCTCTCTCCCATGGAAACCATTATATCTTCTCCCTCAGTCTCTCCTCTCTTCAACCCAAAACCCTCTTCTCTCCAACCCAATTCAAAGTCCCTCTACCTCACAAAGCCCATCATCAGTTCAAACCTCAAAAAGCACTCTGTCCAATCCATTAAAACATCTTTGCCAACAATACCCACAAGCTGGGTTTCTCATGCTCAACAAGGACTAGCTGCTCTTGCACTTTCTTTAGCACTAAGCTTTTCCCCAGTCTTGACTAGTGGCAATGCACTAGCTTCTGAATTTGATGTGATCAATGAGGGGCCACCCAAAGGCTCCTATGTTGTTGATGATGCAGGGGTGCTTAGCAGGGTGACCAAATCCGATGTGAAGCGATTGTTACAAGACTTGGAAGATAGGAAGAATTTCCACATCAACTTCATCACTGTCAGAAAGCTCACTGTAAGTTCTATTTGATATGTTCATTATAAGAATTTTGTAAATTTTGTAACTTTTATGTAATACCATGTTGATGATATCTTAGCTTTAACAATGGGAACAAATGTTGAAGAATTGTAAAGGTTTGAGCTTTTGGTATTGAACATTGGTATGATTTGGTTGCAGAGCAAAGCTGATGCTTTTGAGTATGCTGACCAAGTTTTGGAGAAATGGTACCCTTCAGTTGAGGAGGGTAACAACAAGGGTATTGTTGTCCTTATCACCAGTCAAAAAGAAGGAGCAATCACAGGTGGACCTGCATTCATTCAAGCTGTGGGAGAAGCTGTCCTTGATGCAACTGTATCAGAGAACCTTCCTGGTAAACTATGCCTTCACTTCAGATTCTTCAGCAACAATTTTTGGATTCTATATATTTTTTGTTGTTCACCAATTTATGTTTATGAGCATGCATAACTCAAACCACATTGATGTTCAAATGAGAGTTGCAAATTCCAACTATGTATGAGAAATTGAGAATGAGTATAGGATTTAGTGATGAAAATGTAGGGTGGTAATAGTTGCACCATTTACAGTAGTGAAATATTAGTCCTTGTATGTGCTATAGTTTTGTTCTTGCAAAGCTTTTGTAGCTAACTAGGGTGATGGAATTGTTGGATGTGTATTGCAGTCTTAGCTACAGAGGAGAAGTACAATGAAGCTATTTACAGTAGCGCAAAACGGATAGTCGCTGCCATTGATGGGCTTCCAGATCCTGGTGGACCAAAGGTTAACGAAAACAAGCGTGAATCCAACTTCAAAACCAAGGAAGAGACAGAAGAGAAAAGAGGACAATTCTCTCTTGTAGTTGGAGGATTGTTAGTGATTGCCTTTGTTGTTCCCATGGCACAATACTATGCTTATGTCTCAAGGAAGTAAGGGTGTAATCATCCACGGTTGGAATCATCTTTGATTATTTGTCATAAGTTTCACAAGAACATGTATAACATGCAGTTATACAAATGGTCATATTCAAGCGGTTGATGAAACTTGCAAACAGAAGATGACAGAGTTTTTGTCAATAATTGTAAAGTATGTAATGGAATTAAGTTTTACTTCGGAGTTCAGACTAGGACTCAATTCAGGTATCTGCATTGCTTTACTGTGTGTCGGCTTCAAGGCTTGGTTTGAGTACCAATGAATGCTCAAATACGTGGAAAACCAGAATACAACAATCCAATAATCACCACATTGGGGTTTCACAACTTGAGAGAAAAGAAATGTTGTCTGACAATGGAGGATCAGAATACTTTCCGGTGAGGATCTTTGATGATACAAACTGATTTGCAGCCTCTGTGTAATGAATTCCATCCCAATTAACATACACAGAACTATTGCTACACCCTTTGGCTATGACCGATGTGCCATTCAAGATCCTTGTTGATCCACAAGAAACCCGACTGTTGTAGTTCAAAGGCGGACCTCCATACCCACAGCAAGCCATAATAGGTTGTTGAAACCCTGCAGAATAAATTCATTCACAATCAAATATGTAAACTGAAACAGCCAAGTCCAGAGGCAGAGTTATATAAGGTATAAGGTACCAAGATGTACTAACCATATTGAGAATAATTTGCAATGAGGTCATATTTTATAGAGAAGATATCAACATATGTGACATTTGCATCAGAATATTGGCCTTGCAACTTTTTACTGAGATCATGAAGCTGCAGGTTGAAAGTTTTAGCTGCTTGGTTGTGTGCGCTAACACATCCGTGCTCATCAAGCTCTGATGTGTTCTTTCCAAATGTGGCTACATTCTGAGTCAAGCACCCTAGAGGACCTGTGTTGTGTATCCAAAAGTTCCTAGCACCTTGATCATATAATCTCTGAAGAAAAAAAACGGAAAGAATGAAACTGCAGGGTTCCTACTTAATTTAACATTGAAACAAAACTTAATTGTTTAAGGTTGCAAAACTGACCTGTATTCCTAACTGAAACTGTGCCAAAATAGTTGGGATAAAAGCAAGAATCTGATCCGGTGTTTTAGAATAAAATGCACCAGCAAGATCATTTTGGCCTATGTCAAACACATACAGCCCCTTCTGAAAGGAATCTTCCGAGGGTAGATAATTCTCAAGTTCCTTACCTAGAACAAAAGGGAAAGTTATTTCAACTTTTGCTGCACATAATATGCATCAAGTGAAATGAGGATTTCTTCATTCCAAGGAACAAAGCTCTAGCTAGAAATTTCATAACCATTTATACCTTTAGCAGCTAGCAATTGAAGAGCACGAGCCTTGAATCGCGAAAACTGATATACCTGAACCCCAAATGAAAAGGGGCAGACAGATGTTGCAGTTGCTGGATGTGTAGTAGCCCCTCCAGCAGCAAAATTGCACCCATTTCGGAAACTTGGGAGGCCAGCTGAATCCAAATAGGGATTCAGAAATGGAAGATTCATTGCCCCCACTGCAAGCAACACCATTCTCGCAACAAATAAGTACATATTCACAGCAGCCATCATAATCAGAAAGATGTGAAAGTAAAAAATGCATACATAAGATTACAAGCATAAGTTACAAGCATTTTATACATCAAGATCACACAAAAAATGACCAAAACACATGGATCAATTCACCAGAAAGTCAGAATAATACTGATAAAATTTACTTGTGCACATGGGGGTTACTGCATGGGGTAACTGGTAAAAGTAAAAACATTCCAGAAAAGGTTACTATTAATTGGAGAAGTTTACGTACTGAGAAAATCTATGATGAGACGGCCATCGGAAAACCTCCCTCCTGATGACAACGAAGCATTGAAGTAAAGCTCTCCATATGGATAAGGAAGCCGGAAACCGATGCCGGCAGTGAGCTCGCCGGTGTCGGAGTTGGAATCACCAAAGTTGAAAACTGCGGGATAGTTCAGTGAGTTTGCACAACGTAAAAGAAGAAAGAAGAATAAGGTGAGAACATGAGAAACATTGAGATTCTTGGTAGCCATGGATGAAACTCAAAGTGGTTTGTAATTGTCGAAATCTAAACGAAACAGAGGTCCTGGTTCATTTGAATCATTGTGTGTCCAAAATGCACATATGCCTTTGTGACACAGCCGGCTTTGGTTTCCAACAAGAACGAACCGATCTCATGAAGCACGTGACTCTACAGTCAACATACACGTGAAAAAAATTGTGTCCTTTTTTGAAGAGAAATTTCAATCTTATGTTGAATGAATTCTGAAAGAAAAGGAAGTTAGATTTGTTCAATCATTGACGGTATGACGTGATCCTACATTCTAATTAAATATTGACATTTAGATTTTACTAAGAAATATTACATCAGATATTTTGTCAAAGACAATTTTGGGTTTGTTGTTACTTTTCAAACCCTAAATTATAAACTCTAAACTCTAACCTCAAACCCTAAACCCTAGTCGAAACTCAACAAAGACCCATGAATTAGTTTTTTCATAAAAAATAAAAAACTGTAGTTTATATTTTAGTTGTAATAGTGTCGATATTTAATTGAAATGTAGGACCACGTTATACTGTCACGTGGTTCTTCTATAACATCTAAAATTTTTCGATGATTGAGTGATTGACTGCATCCGTCTTAAATGGGAATTTTGATTGATGTGTGTAACCAAAAATTTCACCATGAACTTTAATTCTTTACCTTGAAAGAATAACATCAATGTTAAAAATCGAAAGAGTTAAAAGACCTCACGTGCGGTACCAATTGTGTGACAGAAAGAGGAGACATATTTGTTAGACAACCTCAATCTTCTCCTCAAATCAAGCCATCTGATTCTCATGTCTTGAAGTATTCATAGGCAGTTTTGATTCAATGTTATAATTGTAGTAGATCAATATTTATCTTGCAGTAATTGTAGATTCCATATTAGTTTAATATTACCATTGTACGCAGCAGTAGATCTGCTACATATGTGTATACTTGCAAATACAAATCTGAATGAAATTCAACTTCAATAATATTCAAGTTACGTCGGTTAAATTTGAACTGTAAATACTAAATAGTTCGAGTAATATAATTTGATTAATTACGGTATCATTTGCGATATTATCTCTCAACAAAAAGCTTTGTTTGCCTTCTTATTTGGTCAGAGGGATTTTTGAGAAACAGATAGCTAGATTGAAGACTACATAGGATCAGAAAATGATGCATGTAGGAAAGACAAGGTAGAGACCCAATTCCCAAATGCATGAGGAGTCAGTTTGGTTAGTATTATGATAATAGCACATTTCTTGTGCCAGTATAAAACTAAAACTAAACGATGTGGTAGTTGGTGCGGTGTTTAAACTTTGGCATTCGAATAGCTTAGCATTGCTTTTACACAGCACAAGTTACATAAGCAATAATAAAGCACAATGGAGCTTCAGAACTTGAGGTTCAGAAGGAAAGGCATTTGGTCTGAAAAAGGTGGATCAGAGTATACTCCGGTGAGTATCTTTGATGAGACAAACTGATTTGCAGCCTCAGTGTAATGAATCCCATCCCAACTAACATAGGCACTACTGTCACTGCACCCTTTGGCTGTGACAGAGCTCCCATTCAAGACCTTTGTTTGCCCACAGCTAATCTGAAAGTCATAGTTCAAGGGTGGACCTCCATACCCACAGCAAGCCATAATAGGTTGTTCAAATCCTGCATATGTAACTCAAACAAATTAACTAACCGCGGAATTACTAATGCCGATCAAACTAAGGTACTGAAGTGGACTAACCGTTTTTGGAATAGTTTGCAATGAGGTTAGATTTGATGGAGAAGATATCCACATATGTGACATTTGCATCAGTATATTGGCCTTGCAACTTTTTGGTGAGAGCATGAAGCAGCAGGTTGAAAGCTTTCGCAGCTTGGTTGTGTCCACTAACACATCCTTGATCATCAAGCTTCGAAGGGTCTGTTCCGAATCTGGCAACATTTTGAGTCAAGCACCCCACTGGACCTGTGTTGTGTATCCAAAAGTTCCTAGCTCCTTGATCATACAGTCTCTGAAAAGTCGAAAAAATAATAAATATAATGCCCACATTGTATGTGTCATTGGTATATGTATCGCTAGACTGACCTTTATTCCCGTTTCGAATTCTGCCAGAATTGTTGGAATTGAAGCAAGAATCTGATCCAATGTCTTAGAGTAAAATCCACCAGCAATGTCATTTTGGCCAATGTCAAACATGTAAAGGCCCTTCCCAAAAAAATCTTCTGTGGGCAGATACTTCTCATATTTCTTACCTGAAAAAGAAAGTATATACTTTAACTGTCCAAATCTTTCTTGCAGTTAAAGTTTCAAAGCATTAACAAGATTGATGAAGATGATACCTTTAGCTAGAATTTCAAGAACCCTGGCTTTGAATCTAAGAAACTGAGAGACTTGAACCGCAAACGAAAATGGGCTCACAGATGTTGGAGTTGCAGGAAGTATAGTAGACCCTGCAGCAGCAAAGTTGCACCCTTTTCGAAAATTTGGCATTCCAACTGAATCCAGGTAGGCATTGAGAAATGGCAGGTTCATTGCATCCACTGCAGCATTTACACAAAACACTGGATAAGCAACACAAACAAGACCATAAATCGAAAACCAAGTGAAACCGAAGTGTTGGAATTACTGAGAAAATCAACGATGAGGCGGCCATCACAGTATCTGCCAGATGGGGTTTTGAAGTAGTTCTGTCCATTAGGAGGGGCAAGGGTCTCAATGCCGGCGGAGACAAGGTTTCCGGTGTCGGAATTCGAGTCACCGAAGTTGAAGACAGTTGGGTAGTTAAAGTGAATGGAATTGGCAAGAGGTAAAAGGAAGAAGATGGAAAACAAGATATGGAGTATGAAGGTCTTGGTAGCCATGGCAAATAACGCAAGAGATGACCTCAATTATTGTGTATGAGTATTGCAGTACTTGTATGAAGATCAAAATCTACCAGCAAGATGTATAGATTGGGAAACCTTTCATGATAAGTTTTTGTTTGGTGAGCTGTGGGGCTCAAGTCCTTTGTAAGTTGTTGGTTTGCTTTCATGTTTGGAAAAGCCGAGGACAAAACTATATTTTATCCTTGCTCTGTTACAACGATCTATCAGCATCAGGGCGGTCAGGCTTTGTTTAGATGATAGTGTTTTTCTAATTTTCAGATCTTTGGATTGCATGAAGTTACTGAATGATTGAATATGTTTGTCATTCTAGTTAGTTTGTAAGTAACAGATAAATAATATTTACAGTGACCGGAAAAATGAATTACTTCCGGAAAAATGAATTATTTATATTATTAGTTTATAAATAATATAATTCGTTTGAGACGGATACATGACGTAGGGTTTTACATTTTGAATACATTTTTTTTAAAGCCATTTTGAATACATATTAAAACGGAGCATATTCAATCGACTAAATACTTATGCCAGAACAGTATGTATCAGTAAACTTCAGCTCATGCATACCTCTTCTACAGTGGATACAAGCTCTTCCACCATGTGCTGCAACTGTATAATGGTCTGTGAAGTGACATCCTCAAATGCGGAATCCAAATCTTCAGGAGAACCAGGCTCATGGAGAATTCCACTCAATCTGAACAACTCCTCAAGTAACATCACATCTTCAACACCAAATCTGTCCCTCAACTATATACAGCATAGAGGTTGTGTGAGAACTTAGCTCGAATGATAATAGAAAGGTTAAAACAACAATTTTACAAGAATACCCTTACCTGTTCCAAAATTCTCTCACATGCCTGATTTTTACTTGAAGAGGGAGATCCATCCTTTTTAGCGGATTTATCTTCACTCGACTTCGCACATGGTGACATCTTTATATGCTTTGCCCTGCCAAAAGCTCAAAGCCAAAATTAAATTAAATTTAAAAAACAACTCAAGAATTGTTCCATATGAGAATACAAGTGAAAATGGATGAACTGATGCAAATCATGTGATGCCTGTTTACTCGTGAAAATCTTGAAAACGAGAATCCATGTGTTATCTAGATCGATCAAGCATATCTTATTTCCTGGCAACCCTTTACATGCAACGAACAATAGATATGATGGGATATTAAGTAATGTACCTCATTCCAAAGCGAAGAGTGGACAGACTCTCTGATGCATTTGAAGGGCTTGGTGAGCAACAGCACAACAACGCAGTACGGGAGTTCCCTCCCTGTGATATGAAGAGAAGTAAATATTCAATACAAATTGATCATCCAATGGTGAGAAGGATAAGAGGCAGGGAAAAAAAAACTAACCAGTGCATCTTGTAAAAGCCGAGTGAGTTTAGAATCACGATATGGTATGTGGTTTGCTTTGCCTGGTAAACCACATGTGAGAGCATTTATAACATTTCCAAGGGCTGAGAGGGATTTGTTGATGGTCTTGGCTTCTTCAAGAACTTTTCCTTCTGCTCCAGTTTTCTCTGCTTTCTCAGAACCAGCCAAGTCAACAAGAATCAATTTGCCAGTTCTCAACCTGTCCAAAGATGTCAGCATGTTCAAGACTCGCACATCAAAAATATAAAACCAAATCGAAATATATTATTTACCTGTTATCTTTCTTTAGTTCTTGCTGAACTGTGAATAAGTAAACACAATGACTCCTGCTGCTGGACATGTTCATCTCTATAAGTTGTTAAGGTTTGAACACAATACGAAAAGTGAACAATATTCTCAGCCAAAGATTGCTATCATTATACTGTGAAATGAGGAAATAACCAGAACTAGATGTTATGTTGAGGAAAAGAAAAGAAGGATACGGGTCTCTCCAACAGTTCTGTTAGCTATCCCACTCTGGATGTTATACATCAGAATTAGAACATAAACATAAACCATATATTGCCAAAGAATTTGAAGTAAACTTATCTTACAGATAGGGTCTGTAATGCTTCGGCAGGATCCAAAACTGAAATCTGGGAAAGGAAACAGAAGATAATAGTTCTTAGTGAGACAGCATATTACAACATGTATTGCAGATTAGCCAAACATCTAGATCATACATAATATGAACCCAATTTATAACCATCCAAGTTTTCTAAGTCCCAAAAACTATTTTGAATATAGAGGGGAGGTTTCAACAAGCAAAATTTTTGATACAAGACCTGGAGGACGATGGAAAATAACTCATATAACAAATCCTGTCACCAAAGACTAATATTTACAATGGACATGTGGACCAAGACAAGCCTCTGAAGAGATACTATGTTCAAACTTCAGACTTCATGTTAGTAGAGCTACCGGAGATGGGGTATTTAAGCCAATGGAATAATTGACAGCATAAATAAACAGCTTGTCTAGGCATATAATGGAGACTATATGATAATGGACAACCACTATGGACAAGAGACTAGAAATCATTTCAAATATAAGCAGACTTCCGTCACTCCATTTAGCACTATGCCCTGCGCTCTACTCTCCTTGATCTGTATGTTGTCTTTTGACAAATCAAAGAGGTCCCTGTGTAAGAACAATAGTTAATAGTAGTGTCATCATATTCAGCTTACTTTGTCTATGTCCCAAAGGATAATGTATTTGAGTCATTCCAGTTCTACATACCTTACTTTTTCCATGTAAATCTCCACCTGCAAGAGAAACAAACAGATTGAGAAAATTACATAAATGAAGACGTTGCAACCAAACTATAGACTCCAGTGAAAGAAAAGTATATCAATACCATTGACAATTTGATCGAGTACTTCACTGTTCCTTCAAAAAACTTGATGCAATCAAACAGTCCATCAACTACTCTCGGAACTAAACCTCTCTCCTTCTCATTGATTACCATTATGCTAGGCCCCTGCTCCAAAAGTACAAGCATCACCATAAGTGAGCTTCATTAACTTAACAACTATTAGCTAACAACTCTAGAGCATGATGATATCAAAACATTACCTCCATACTATACGTCTTCCCAGCTCCAGTCTGTCATTAGATGAACAAACTTGCAAATTAGAATCAATTCACTACAAGATGAACAAGCCACCGCCATAAGGAGAGGAAAAGTTACCTGTCCATAAGTGATGATCGTGCCGTTGATACCATCAACAGCATCTGGATCATCATCACCAACATAACAGCACAATGAGCATATCATAAGAAAATGAGTTCCATATGCGTCAAATTAACAAAATATTCTCAAATTACTACAATATTTAAACTAGTTCTTTAGAAATTAAGCAGAAAATATATAATGCAACCATTACATAAGTGCTAAAGAATCCATTCAGAGATACCTTTCACAATAGGCAAAGCTAGAAATTCATAGACCTGAGCTTGCTCCGAGTTTTCGTAGAACACCTTATCGAATCCAAAAGTAAATTCTTCTTCCTTCTCATCCTAACATAGAAAAATTCACTTTTATCATTACAATAATCCAATTACCAAACAGATTAGCAGCGGATTACATGAGCAAATCAAACAATTAGCGCCTAAATTAGCGATAAGAGAAAACCTTGAAGACGAAGCTCTGCGAATCTACGAAGTGAACGCAGACCGAGTCGCCGTGATCTCTTCTCTCTCTGGAGCTCAAAGGCCTGAACCGAACGCAAGCCGTTATGCTCGCCATTTCTAACCAAAACCTGCAAAAAATTCAAACGCGAAAATCAAATCCAAAAATCCAAAAACGAACTGTTCGAATCTTCGAGAAATTCAAAGCGAATCGGATTTTCAAATCCGGATCAGCTTAGATAACCGGAAATTCGATCAGAAACCGAAACGACGTCGTTCGGTTTCTAAGCGTCCAAAACAGCGACGGAGATTCACCGTCTTAGAAGCTCAGGAGCTTCGAGGTCTGTTTGGCTACTCAGAAATCTGAAGGAGAAGATTGAAATTGAAGAAGAAAATCAAAAGAGGAGGTTGAGAGATTACTCTGGGTTTTTTCCCGCGAAAACAAAGAAGAAGAGAGAAATGAAATGAGTTGCTGCAGTAGTGCAGTGTGTGAAGCCAGCTTTATATAGGCACAGATGCGACATGTCGTTTTTTCAGTGAGGACCACTGCGACGTCGTTTCGCTGAGGCGTTATATAAAAATTGGGGATTGCTAAAACCCTAGAAGAGTCTTAAACGGTCAACAGACGACGACCATGGCGGACCGGGAGCTCCATCTGCTCTCGGCTCTCTTGGCTATGGAGCCCACCGACTCGCTGATCGGCCTGGCCAGGTAACTCACCGGCGCATTTTAGCACAAAGCGGCGCACTTTAAGTTGCTATAAGAACAAAATCCAATTGCAGAATCCTGCGCATTTTAGCGTCCGGTGGCGCATGTTAGCAGCTTACGAATGCTTCTGTGTTTGTGAATTTGTGTAGGGAATGCGGTGGAGGGTCTGTTACTGAGAGAGTTCAGAGGTTTGTTTGGGACCATTGCATCACCAAATATGTAAATTTCTAATGCCCTTTTTATATACATAGTTTTATATATCTGATTGTATCAAAATAGAGTTCTTAATCTTTATGGTTCAGTTTTGTTTATAATGCTTGTTTCGTTGGAAGCGAAAAGAATGTGAATTTGGTATCAGTTAGTGGGTGTCTGATATGAAGTTAAAGTCATCATGTATGCGATGTGCTGTGTTTTGATGGCTAGATTAGTTTTCTTGATTATGAAGTTTGGTTCAGTTGAATGGTGAATGCAGGCGGGGAAACTACGTGCGCCTTACCTGAGAAAGTTTTTGAAGAAGCTGATTGCTGAAGTTGAGTTGGACCGTGGTGATGTGATTGATGAGTTGTATGAACAATATGCGCATTACATGGCTACTTTGAAGGTACAGCTAATGTGTGAATAGTGGTTTAATGTTGTTGTTCGGATAAGTTATTCATTAACAGGCTGTTTGGGTCATTAGGAGAAGGACTTGGAAAAGGAAAATGCAAGGGTTTTCAAGTACATTTCGTTTCTTTTTCCTAATGGTAATGGTTTCAGTTCACATGAGATAAGTGTGTGGAGTTTTTTATTCTTGGTAACAGATTATTGAATGAGTTGGTGTCTTGGTGCCTCTAGGTTGTCTTGAACTTTCAAGTTGTTTGGAATCAAGGAAACTGATGGTACAGCTGCAATGTTCTCTCAACATGCTTGAAGGAGATACTGGGTATGTTACACCGTTGATATCGATCATTCTAATTGCTTACTACTAAACCAGATAATTGATGCTTTTGTCAAATACAAGTTATGTAGAGTAAAAGAAGTTACCAAATCCAATCGTTTGTACTTTGTAGCTAGCCCATTGCTACATAACTAGTAGTATACAGTGACCTCTATATCCCTATGTCTCTGCTTTTAATTAAGACCTGTTAAATCATTAAGGGAAAATTTCTAAGTTTTATGTGCTACCTTCTCTAGTTGCAAGACATGCCAGACTCTGACAACTTTTACCACTTTGCATATTTGATTAGTTTGTACTTTCATGCAAATAATCATTTCAGTTAGATTTATTTAGTGGTTCTCTCGTTTAGCTTCATGAAACATGCTAACTAAATTAGTATTGGCTTGTTTGATGTAGGTGTTCAGTTTGGCCATCAAGTCTTCTTTTGTCCGAGTGCATACTTTCATTTCCAGAACTGTTCTCTAATAAGTCGTGCTTTGAGGTATGGTACAATTTCAAAAATTCATCGAATTATGATGGCCTATCTGAGTTCTACATTTTGATTGTGTTACCTTGAACTTAAAAATAGGTTGGTTCAGGTGTTGGCTTGGTTGGCATCTGTCTTGCTCACGTGAAAGCATCCAAGGTATGTTATCCACAAGTTACTATTGGATTCTTTAACACAAATAAGCTGAAATTGTTGACACTTCTTTATCAAAGTTTAAATTCTAGTAGATATGTTCTTTGACCACAAAAGCTGTAATCTATAATGAAATGATGAAACACAATTATTGTCAACATTATTTGGTTGTTTATGAGTGTCGAGAGCGATTAACCATGTATAGTCTAACTCTCTCGGTACTTGCATGCATATAGCCATGTATGGAGACATCTGCATCACTTATTTCACTAAGCAAATGATGTCAATTTTCATAGTGTGAATAACTTTGGAAAACTTTTGTGTTTGATATAGGTCATACTAAGTGATGGTGACCTGTCAACTTTTGCAAACATGAAGCGTAATCTGGATTTGAACCACTTGAGCGTTAAAACTGATATGTCAGAAACTACTGAAGATCCAAATATGGTAAGACTGACGATGATATTACTTCAGTCAGTAAAGAAATTAATGGTCATGTATGAGATTCACATGAATTCTAATAAGAAAAAATTAATGGTGCCAGGTAAAATGCATTCATCTGCCATGGGAATCTGTGTCAGAAAAGGAGGTTCAAAACCACAAGCCAGATATAATGTGAGTCGTTCTTTGTTGAGCAAACTATAGGAGACCAGGATTTAGGCTGCTTTGAGTTGCCCCCTTATTCATTAGATTGATGTTAGATTTGTTATGGTACACAGCAGATCATATAGTTAATTGTTTAGAATTTGGCCTAATGAATCCTTACAGGCACACTAATCCTTTTCCAAATTCTACAGTTTGGGTGCAGATGTAATATACGATCCAGTTTGCCTCCCACATCTTGTTCGAGTGCTTACCCTTCTTCTAAACCAGGCAAACCCATATCCTGACCAGTGCAATGGTAATCATACGGGCTCTACATTGGGAAGTAAATGTATTGGTGATGCTAAAGTGAATGGAACTAATCAAGCAAATGCTAGCAATGCCGATGAATCTGATGCTTCTGTATGCAAAAGCACAGAAAGCACAGACATTGACACTTCAAATGTTGGAATGAAGAAGCGTCCTATGGCTTTGATCGCCTCTGTCATTCGCAATGTCGACACATTCAATAAGTTCCTAGCGTTGCTAAACAAGGCCAACCTTACCATCAATGACCTAACTGAAACTGTTAGGCCTCGGAATTTTCTTCCTTACATGAAATCATATGATCGCAGCACTGTACGACTCTTTTCCATCTCATGTAAATAACCTACAGGCATCAATTGTTCAACACTTTCCCCATTGTTTAAGACTTTTGTGTCATTCTGAGTTGTTAATCAATGGTGGGAATTCTTAACACAGTAAGTGATGAGCTTTCACTTCCTATTTGAAAAAGTCATATCATCATATCTTTGTTAAATGGAGTCTTATTTAGCTGACAAGTCATGCCCCAACATGTTTTAAGAGTTTCGTGCACGTATTGAAGCTTGATTCTTTTCTCTTTTAACAATGAAATTTAACCGCTTTATCTTAAGCTTAACATCAAATGTCATTTTTGTACAAGTCAACGTCCCAAAGACACGTTGGGATTTCCATTTCCTGGTAAAAGAGTAGGAAACTTCATCTTGCCTGGAAATAACAAAAGCTTTGGTCTGAAAAAAGTGAAAATGATGAAGCCAGCGCTGCAGTTTTAACTATTTCATGGCAGTTAGTTCTGTATGTTTGTTTTGTACTGAGTTGATCTTTGAGATTGATGCAATGCCAAGTCTGCTGTCTTGTTTCTACGACATAAACTAGGTAGGCCAAAGCTAAAGTCCATTCATTCAATCATAGATTTCACTTTTAGTTGCAGAGCAATCAGCAGAGCTTTGCATGCACTCAACACTGAGGCTCTGAAGCTCGGAGTCTCAAATCCCAGTTACTGTATCGAAGTTTGTGAATTCTAATCCAAACCCATTAGTCAAAGTTACCATGGCAGAGCTGAAGAACCAAGGAGATGTTGAAGTGGAGCCGATTCATTTATGGGCTACCCCAAGATCACTGAGTACAAGCCTCATGTACTCTTTTGCTCAGGTGCCAATCCAATTTATCTGATATTATATTTCTTGGTACTGTTGGGAAAAATAGCAAAGTTTTGAAGATAGATCTTTCTTTCTTTTATGTGAATGAGAACTAGACATGTAGTGTTGACAAACAATGTAGTTTGGAGAAAAGAACGAAAAATAACAAAATACGATACAGATTTATAAACTCTAACAAGCCTTTGACCAGAATCTTTGTTTTGGTGAAACTAAATGAAGTTAACAGCATTGATTACAAGTGTTGTTCTGGTGTGTTCATCATTGATGTGCTATATTGATTCAGTAATGCATCTTCTTTTTAGTGATGAAGTACTAGTTATTGAGACATTTCTTGTTTTGTTTCTGGTCGTAGAGGGATGACATAGAAGTGCTTGATGAACCACTCTACGCAACTTTCCTTCGGGTGACAGGTTTTGATAGGCCCTATAGGGAGGAAGTACTTACCCAAATGGTATGTCACTGAATTTCCATCTCTTGATTTTTATGAGCTTTGCTTCGCTAGAGGACAACTTTGCTACTATCTACAATTCTGAATTAGTCGTTTTTCTAGTATATGACCATTTGCATTCATTTCTCTGATCTCTAGTTTTAAACATCACCATTTGCTTTTATCAACTATGATTTTCTTTGTCCCTATTTGCATATTCAAAATGCTGTGTGTACCAGGAACCTGATGGAAATAAAGTCGTAAATGAGATCATTCTTGGTCCAGGAAGAAAGAAGTATCGCTTCTGTAAGGTGATAAGATTCCTTAATTTAGTATGTCTGTGTTACCTTAAATGTCATTCTTTGTCCTTTCAGTTCATGTTGTCAATTTCTTTTCTCAAGCTATTAAATCCGTAACAGGATGAAGAAAGTATATTTCTTAAAGATGTAATTATGTGACACATACAATATTCAGTGCAGATCTATGAGATTGTTCTAAGATCTCATTTCTTGCCGAAATTTGTCTGCAGTTTTTTGAAATCACTAACCTTATATCTATCATTAGTATCTGCTTAGTATCCATTTAAAGCACATTGGTTGTTTTTTTTTTTTAATTCTTAACTGAATCGGTTCACTATTGTGTCTCTCTTGTAATCTACAGCATATAGCAAAGCAACGAGTCCCTGGCTTACCAAGTGACTTAATGAAGAAAGGAAAGCACTTCATTTTGACAAGGAATCCCCTTGACATATTGGTAATGTATCGTTGAAAATTTTTAGTTGGTCAGTTGTCTATCTTCAATAACAGTTTAAAATCTCTGCCATGGTCTTGGCACCTCCTCTTTGCACCTGCTTATGCTTGCAATTGTTAACCTGAATCTAGAGCAATAGTGCTCAACATTTTGACCAATATTGTTAACCAACAGAATTCTCTCCTTTCTTTTCACGGTTCTTATTTTAGCTCTGTTTAACATTGGCTGAGTTTTACTGACTCCACTATATTATCTCTTTTCAGCCATCCTTTGGCAAGGTTGTGCCACCATCCCTTGTTGAGTTAGGTTTTGCAGATCTGGTGTCTATATACAGTGAGCTCTCTAAATTGGGGAGGCCCCCACCTGTCATTGATGCAGCAGAACTTCAAGAAGATCCTGAGGTGTTTAGAGTTTTTATACTATGAGGTTTCATACTTCCATATTTTAGTGTTTTCATGATCTGTTTTTGGTTCAAACCTTTTTTGGGCATATAAGAAAATAAACTCTTGAGATTTGATACATGTTTGTCTGAGACCATGGTCAGAGAAGAATATCATGTTGGGGGACTTGGTCCAAGTCTAACATTTCTCTCATGAAGTAAATTTTCTCTTATTAATCCCAAAAAAAAAAACGTTATCTTCTACTCAACATTTCCAGGAATATCTCAGCTAAGAAAAGAAGTGAAACTTTTATGGCTTGATAGATTATTCAAAGTAGTCTCCTCGTTTTTTCGTAAATTATTCTGGAGAAAGTTCTCAATCTTCTGTTTTTGGTTTCTTAGCTAATCCGGTTTCTAATGCAGGGTACACTGCACAGGCTTTGTGAAGAATTGGATATCCCTTTTCAGTCCACAATGCTCAAGTATGCCATTCTTTCATATTTGGAACATATTGTTTGTTTAATCACAAGTCCATGCCTAGTGCAAGTTTCTCTTGGCCTTGCTCATTGTCATATATGTGATCTAAAGTAACTTTATTACACTCTTTTCAAGGAGTTGTCTATAACTAATCTTCTTCCACTGAGAATTACTGTTTTTGAGCAATGAGAGTTAAGCTTAAAAGTACATAGAATGGCTCTTCTCTTCTGCAGCATTATCTGTTAATGTGTACATGACAAGTTTCCTATGTAAAACATTTAGATGGGTGGCTGGTCCGAAACCAATAGATGGCGTTTGGGCTCCGTGGTGGTATGAAAGTGTGCATAAATCAACATGTTTTCAGCCAGCAAAAAGATATCCCATGGTATGTCATTTCTGCATTTCATTACATTAGGTTTATCATATGTTCAATTATGATAATTTTCATTTTAATCAAGGAATTGGTCATTTTGTTTCAATGAATGTATCTTCACTAAAGAGCATGTGGCTGTCAACTCTAATTATGACCTGATAGAATGTAGTATATGCTTATGCTCTGTCCATGTATTTCAGCCATTTCCTTTTCCTCTGTATGATGTTCTTGAGCAAAGTCTACCATTCTACAACTTCCTTCGGCGCCACATGCGGCAGACATCATGTCTCCTGAGGTCTGGTTTGCCTGAACCTGAACTCCCAGTTCCAGAAAATGAGAAATTACTTGCATGGGTTGGTGATGAGATTGTACCACGGGAGAGTGCAAAGGTACTTGTACATGGGACACTTGATGCTCTCCACTGAGATAATCAGCCCTTCAGTCTTTTGTATAATGTTAAAGGTATTTCTAAGATATTTACTTTCTATTCTGTAACCTCTGTCTAAGGTTTCTGTGTTCGACTCGGTTGTCCAAGGTGGTGATTCAGTTTGGGAGGGACTTCGAGTTTACAAGGGGAAGATATTTAAGCTTGAAGAGCATTTGGATAGGTCAGTGAGGCTGTGCAGAACCTTTTCGTCCTTTCTTTTGGGAAGTCCTAATCAAAATGTGTATCAATAGGTTATTTGACTCAGCAAAGGCTTTGGCATTCAATAATGTTCCTACTCGTGAAGAGGTGAGGGCTGCTCATGTCATTATATTGGATGTAATATGGAGAGACTTTTGCTTCAATGTACTTTGTTAGTTTAGGAAGGAGTTAGGCTCATCCTTGTACCCTATTGGATTTTCATAATTGCAGGTTAAAGAAGCCATATTCAGAACTCTTATTCGGAACGGAATGTTTGACAATTCACACATCCGACTAAGTTTAACGCGTGGGAAAAAGGTGCATTGTTTCTGGCCCCCTATCAGCTTTTCTCAAAACCTGTTATAATCTTCATTGTTGGGTTGTGTTATTTACCATAGTTCACAGGCTGGTGCAATGCAGCAATAGTACCTGCAAACCTTGACATTCATCTCTTTGTAGAGTTAGAGTACTTTTTACTTGATTAAAAATCCTTAAACTATTGATACCTTGTAAGAGCCTCTACAAGGGGTTAGCAGATCAGTGTGCTCTCTTTTGATCACTATAAGTGTGATGATTGTTAAAACTATATTGACTTCCACTCTGAATGTTTTCTGTGTCTCTCCTTTTATGCTGTGGCTCTTGGTTATTGTGATGTTATTGTTAATCAATTGAATGGTAATATGCATCCGGGGAATGGGAAATTGCAAGTGTTTCTGCTTTAGTTGCTTGGGAATTAAGCCAGGTCTTAGATTTAAATTTGTTTCTGATATAGTTGTTTGTCTTTGTACATATACTGAGTTTTATCATTTTCATCTCCTTCAGGTTACTTCTGGCATGAGCCCAGCATTCAATCTTTACGGATGCGCCTTAATTGGTAAATAAATTTTTTATCTTCTTCCACTTTCAATAATCTATACATCTTTACATTACATACAAATTGTTGGTTTGATGACTGTTGGCTGCTCATTCAAACTGGTGAAATCAATTACCAAAATAATGTTCTAAGTAGGTATTACCTTCAACCAAAGAAAAACTACAGAAGTCTAGGCTAGACTGCAATAACTCCTTTGTTGACTGCATAGTGCACTAGTAACACATGTTTTGGTTTCTATGTTATACTCGCTGTCTCTTCTAAACATGCAGTGCTTGCTGAATGGAAACCCCCCGTGTACGACAATACAAAGGGAATAACTCTTGTTACAGCTACCACACGTCGTAATTCACCGAATGTACTGTTCTCATTTCTTATTCTTTTTGCTTATTATTTGCCTGCATATACATATACTTGAATAATGAAAGCATAAATATCAAAAAACATACTTTGTCATAGTATCAAACTGCTTTATTTGATTGATGTTTTGTCCAAGTTCATTCAATTGAATTTCTTTTCTTCTTTTTTTGGTACCAGAATTTGGATTCAAAGATTCACCACAATAACCTACTCAACAATATCCTTGCAAAGGTTTGTTCTATTTACATGATTAATACCTATTCATCAGATAACAAGGTATTGATGTGCATTTGATGAAGTCATTTCATTATTGCAGATAGAAGGCAATAATGCAAGTGCTGATGATGCAATCATGCTTGACAAGGATGGTTATGTGTCTGAGACAAATGCTACGAACATTGTAAGTTTATAGTTTTGCTTTTCCGCTTTTAGTCCAGTATGAAAGCTGGGTAGTTTTAGGTTCCACCTTTCATATGTAATCCAGTTGATAACAGTACATTATTTCATTGATATATTGTCATTAAAGAAAGTCAGTTCCTTCACTCCATGTAAAGTGCATAACCTTTTGCATTTTCTCTGTTTATGCAGTTTTTAGTGAAGAAAGGCCATGTATTGACACCTCATGCTGACTACTGCCTTCCTGGTGTGACTCGAGCAACTGTAAGTAGTCATTCCCATGTTATTGCAACATGTATTACCCTACTCTCCCAATTGAACTTCACATTGTTTTAAGCACATACTCGCATTGTATTTTATAAGTATTCTGAATCTACTATCATCCGGTCATCCCTGTTGGGGAACCGCTACAAAAGATTGCAACATCCAAAACACCCATACAAGACCAGATATTTGACTGGTAGTTAATATTTTGCACTTCAGTCTTCAGCTGACATGCTTATATTTCTGAGGTTTCAGGTTATGGACCTTGTGGTGCAGGAGAAGTTTCCCCTCCAGGAGAGAAATATCAGCCTATCAGAGTTCCATACTGCAGATGAGGTTCTCTTATATAGATACTAGATGGAAGAACTTGCATGATACGTGTAGATGGTTACATAATATAACTGTACAATTATATAAAGTTTTAAGAGCATAATGTGACATGTTTCATTAGGTTACTCTAATACACTGACTTGCTGCTATTTTTGATATTGCAGGTATGGACAACCGGAACAATGGGAGAACTCAGTCCTGTAAGTGCCTTAAGTATACTGGGATCATCAATATGCCTTGAGTGTGCCAGTTTAATTTCTTATGAACATTGTAAGTGCTTTGTCCTCATAAGAATCAATTACCTATTCTGTTTACCAGGTTGTGAAAATTGATGGGCGTCTAGTTGGTGACGGAAAAGTGGGGCCCGTGACCCAAAGATTGCAAAATGCTTACAAACAGCTGACAGCAGAGTCTGGGGTGCCAATACCAACCTATCACAAAAACTGATGATTATTCTTTCAAATGGTTAGTCTCTGACCAATTTTTATCAGTTATCAGCTAACCAACATTCTTAATATCATCATAGTTATTATTATACTGTATGATACTCGAAAGGCGAAACAATGACAATTTACTTTGGCTTATTGTTGATGACAGGTTGTAAACTTTAATTAGCAATGGGTAATTGAATCACTTGGTGCATTGGTCGTATGAATAGAGCTTCTGTGAAGCAAATGAGAATAAGGAGTAAAGGACCAACTCTCTTAACCATCCAGTTATGGTTAATAATACAGATGTGCAAGCATTATTGCTTTTGTAATTTCATTTTCTTTCTTCGTAGGGAGAACTCCAAATGAACAACATTGCTTTTGTAAGCTCCATTACTAGTGTTACAAACAAATGCTGCAATAAATAAATTCTTCTTTTGCTCATCCACCTCAAGCCTGAAGTGCTTTACTGGAATCTTTACCAATCCTTGAAATGACCAAAAATGTATTGAAAGATTGAGATTTTGACATTTGGATGAAAGGAACATGCGTTTATAAGCTACATGTACCCACATCAGTAATTTCTTGAAGTGTTTTACTGGTATAGATAACTTCTAGTAATACATAGTAGCACAACAGTAAAGAGTTGCAAACAAGAATGACAACCCTAAGATAGAGTAGTGAAGATTTGAAGTACTTACAAATATCCATGAATCATACTGCAGCATAACATAGACTCATTACTTAGGAATGAGAGATCACCCTTTTGCTCCCTATCTTGTATGTAAAACTATTTTTTACTCAAACCAAGAAGCCAAACTTACTCACAATGTTTCTATATTATGAAAGTTGCAGTACTAAAAGCGTATATAACTACTGCTCTTGAATCTTGGTGTTTAGTGTTGGTTCTGCTGATCAAATTGGCCTAATCTTTGTTCATTATAATAATCAGGTGCCACAAGCTTTCGTGTGGAATGCACCCTCCACTTCATTGATTAATATTCTTCCTCCCCAAAATCTTCAAAAAGATGGATTTTTTCTGGACAGAGCTATGTGCTGGTGGCCTCTGTGTTTAATCCACGCTTGCTATAGTTTAGTGATTTTTTTCCCTAAACACTTCAAGTGCTCTTCCCTTTTCAGCATTTTACTTCTAACTTTGTAAAGAAAATGCAAGGTTCATCATTCATGATATGAAAGTTTTTTTTTTTTTAGGAGAAATGTTGTTCACACTCTTTGCACTATTCGGAAAAAAGGTATGTCGTGATGATATTGTTATTGTTCTAAATGAGTGTAATAAGTTTCTTTTTTCCGGAGGTCCGCTTTAACCATTGTTTTTGATAAGTTTAGCCATTCCAAATGACTAGTGCATCCACAGTCACTAAGATCCAATTGTCCATCAACAAGTGAATCAGCACTACTGATTTGTTCATGAGCCTCTATAAGTACCTATAATGGGGCGTGTGTCTTCCACAAACAATCATCCAACTATCTCTTCTTTCTTTCATCATAGTTGCTTTTCTATACACTTTTGAGTTTTGAACGTTATGGCTGCCCAAGGAACTCGTGACCAAACTCCCATTGGCCACATAGAGATTCCAGTTTCATTTCCATTAGCTACAGATCAAATCAGACTACCCCAACTGCCTGAACAAGATGACAGTTTTGACTACTCTGAAAGAACACAATGGATTCGAGCAGCTGTCTTGGGAGCTAATGATGGTTTGGTATCTGTTGCATCACTGATGATGGGAGTTGGAGCTGTCAAACATGACGTGAAAGCAATGCTGCTAGCTGGGTTTGCCGGGCTAGTGGCAGGAGCATGCAGCATGGCAATAGGGGAGTTTGTCTCTGTGTACACACAATGACATAGAGATATCCCAAATGAAAAGAGAGGTGATGAAAGGGAATGGTGGAAGTGCGAGTGAGGAAGAAGCAAAGAAGAAAAAGCTGCCAAATCCGGCGCAGGCTGCCATAGCATCGGCGATTGCATTTTCCATAGGTGCAGTCGTGCCTTTGTTGGGAGCTGCATTTATCGGCCAGCACAATGTGAGGATGCTTGTGGTGGCTCTTTTGGCAAGTATTGCACTGGTAGTCTTTGGAGGGATCGGAGCAAGGTTGGGGAGGACACCTGTGATTAACTCTTGTGTTAGAGTACTCATTGGAGGATGGATGGCTATGGCTATCACCTTTGGACTCACCAAGTTGATTGGCTCTGCTGGTTTAGAAATGTGACCAGCTTGCTTTTGTTCTTCCCGCCCCTTGTTTGATACTGTCGTTCTTGTGGTTGTGTTTTGCTAGCAACGGTGATGCAACATATTGAATAAATGTTGGTAGCTTTGTTTTCTCAGTATTTGACTCTATCTGGGTTGTGACGAGCAGAACTGAACCGGTGACATGATATCAAGGCACTACTAACAATTTCGATCCAACAAGAAAGACAGATATAATGCATTGTTTTTGTTACAAACTTTCTAAGAAATAAAAGTAGCATTCTAACGACCACAGATTCGCTGTGTCATTCATCTTGATAGATAACAAGACAAGTTTAACATGAATATGGACATGATGCAACACAAAGAGGAACACAGATGATATTCATGCAAAAGCTCAGTTAATCTCGCGTTATCCTTCACCGGACTAGGCAGAAGAAAAATCATTCCAACAAGATACCAAATTGTGTACTAATGAGATTCTACAAAACTAAACGCCATCAACAGAACAAAAATAAGGAGGACATCAATTTTAGATCTCAGCAAACAAGCCACAATGGAGAATCTGATCAACTGAAAAAAACCCAGGCAAGACTAAGGACCTTTCCCCCAAGTGCAACACATATACCAGAAGGAAAAACAATGGAGCAGTTATTGAACTCATCAAGAACTTCCAAACACCAACTAGCACAAGATTACGCAGAATGGAAACAAGCCACAAATGAGAATCTGATAAACTGAAAAACCCCAGGCAATACCAAGAACCTTCCCCCAAGTGCAATGTGACACGGATACCAGAAGGAAAAACAATGGAGCAGCTATTCTCATGAACTTCCAAACACCAACTAGCACAAGATTACGCAGAACGGAACTCTTTTACCAGTGTGCTGTGGAGAAAGAGAGGCTCATGTGCACTTAAATTGCAGATGGGTTGTTCAGGTCGAAAAGACTCAAGATTTTAAGTTTTAAAATGCATGCCCAATTAGTAACACAGTAACCCAATCATGAACCGAAAAAGACCACAATTATCGAACATTCCTGCCAAAAGGTTGAGAATATTAATATAGCAGGAATCATGAAAACAGATAGCATGTGTGAAAGTAGCTTATAAGAGAAACATTACCGCCTGACTCCCATTTAATGGTATGATACCGAAAACAGGGCAGCCAAATTGGGCACTCTACTTATAGAACCACTTTTCCACGTGAGAAGAACCAAACTCCCAATAGCGGACCCCTCACAATCTATACTCCGAAATACCGAACACGAAAGCAAACTTCCAATATTGCAATTTCCCAAGCAAATAGTCAGCATCAAGCATAGCATTTGAAGTCACCAATGCATGAAAGTCACAGATAACCACCAGCAATAATGGAACTCACGGAGTATAAGGCCAAATTCAAATGTGATTATCAAGCAAGCATAAAATTCCATCAGATCAAAACATTCGGTCGAGCATTTAGCAACAAAACAGGAGAATATCTATGCAATGTTCGCACTTTCAAAATACTTGTCTAACGAAATTAGTCCACTCAGACATCATCAGAACATATCCAGAAGAAACTTCAATACAGTGCAGACGGTGAAAGACAGTTGAGCAGCACCTTCCAATCGTAAGCTGCAATAACACATTTACAAATTTATGTAAGTACCAAACCAACTGTGGTGAGAAGAACTAGTTACGTAAACTTGAGGAAATTTTCTGTGACATACCACTGTCCCAAGCAATGATTCTATCCAGAACGGAAACTCCCTGTCCCCCGACGCTCATATGGACCAGAGCGGTCACGGCTAAAACGATCACTTCCAGAGCTTGAACGACCACCAGAACCAGACTCCCTGCTGCGTCCGCTCCCACTGTATCGGTCTCCATTTCGATCAGGCCCCCCGCTGTAGCGGCTACCACCACCCCCACCACCACCTCCTCCACTATACTTATCATCCCTACCACCATACCTGCCACCACCACCTCCTCTTGATACTTCACTAGGACACTCCCTTGCAAAATGTCCTGGCTTGCCACACTTGAAGCAATCTCCTCCCCCACCAGATCCACGTCCACCACCTCCATAATCACGACCACGGTCACGATCGCGGCCACCACGATCACGGCCGCGGTCACCATCATAATCTCTACCTGAACCTTGGTGAGGCTGAGCTTTATCAACAGTGATAGTTCGTCCATCTAAATCAATACCATTCATTTCCTCAATTGCCTCTTCCATAGCTTTTTTATCATCAAAAGTGACGAACCCAAATCCACGAGAGCGCCCCGAGAACTTATCCATAACAACCTATGTCAAAGCAAGATATAAATTGAACTGTCAACTGTTATAAAAAATAATAAATAAATACCACATTGAGCAAAGCATGATAAATTAGCACCTGAATCCAACCAAACCAAATCACAATCATATTTTCCCATATATAAAATCAAAACATGGTGTATTCGAAGGCATTGCAATTTCCATTCTAAATTCCTAAAACTCTCATGAAACATGGTGACCATTCAAATCAATTGATTCCACCATGCAGCAACATCATCAAAACCAACACCATATGCCATCAACAAGGAACAAACAAACAAATACTTGATGAAAAACTACGTGGCTGTTTATCATGTACATAACAAAAACAAATACATACCTTGGCTTCAACAAGCTTTCCATACTTGTCAAACGCTTCTTTTAGACTCCTATCAGACGTTGCCCAGGCAAGGCCACCAATAAAGCAACGGTACTCAGGCTCTTCCGACATTTTATAAACTGCAATCCAAAAAAAAAAAAAAACATCATCAATCATCTCCATCAATTAGAACAAACACAAACAGAATCACTATAATATCAACACCAGAGTTGAAAACAACACAAAACCCAATTCGGGGCTTTGTTCACATGCATAATACAACTCAATACAACCACACATGACACGTCCACAAAGCACAAAAGCTCAACTCATCAAACCAGTATCAACCCTTTTCATCCTCAACAAATTGCAGGCTTTCAACAATAAACCCTAATTAATTAACCACAGTATACAAATAGTAAAGTATCGAGATCTGAAAAAAAAAAAAAAAAAAACTACACACCACAAAGAACACACTGAGCTAAGTTAATTGAAATTCAAGCAAACAACTTCACCAAATTTCTAATTGATCGAGCTACGAAACCGAACCCAATCAATTAAAGAAAGAAAAGGGTTGAATTTCACAGCAGCAAAGCAAAAACTCAACGAAATTAAAGCACGAAACTTTCAAGATTATCGAATTAGAAACTGCGAATTGCAAACCCAGCGTGGCAACTATAGTAAACAAGGGTTGGAATTCCATACCTGCGAAGAGAGAAGCGAGAGCTGGATCTCAAGACGAGTGAGAAAGAGAGAGAGAGAGAGGCTGAGGAAGAAGAAGAAGAAAGGGTTTGGGTTTTTTCTTTATCGGGTTCGGCTTCGAAAACAAGAAGACCTAAAAGAGAATAGACAAGTAGGGGTGGGATGGGAACCGGGTCAACCCGGTGTGTCATTGGCCCGCTTGTTTTTTTTTTTTCGAGTTTTTTATTTCTCATATTTTATTACCTAAGAATATACAACAACAAAAATTACGTAATTAAAACATGTAGGTTTTTCGTTTTATCATGTGTAGCCAGCAATGTTTTGTTCATATTGATATTGATATTGATATTGTGCAACTCTAAACTTAATTACTTTTGTTGAAAAAGCTCGGGTTATCTTGTTAGATTAAGACACATCACGTTGTAAACAATATTGATCGAACTTTTAATCGTTTATTTTGGTTTCACATATTGTTGCCTCGATAGTTGTAAACGTAATCTTTCTCACAAAACATCTTAGTCATAACGATCTTAATATTAACTTCTTTTAAAAAAAAAACGATCGTAATATTAAATAATAAAAAGACAATTATTGTATTTTATGTTAAACCATACATCAGTATTCAATTGACCGGTTCTATAAACACGATACAAAAGTATTTTCTCGTTCATTCAAAATCAATGGTCGTCTCAACTTAGTTTCAGGTCTTTAAAATGTAGCGTACTCATGTATGCAGTCGTCTCTCTATCTTTTCATAGCAAGTTTACAAGTAGTGTCAATAATTAATCCTAAATTTCCAACATATTTTTATAAATAAAAAAATAAAAATAAAAAACAAAAATCCCAATAGAAACGCTGTCGTTTTGAGGGACTCACTCTGTAGTGTACTCCTTCCTTAGACTACAGTACATTCATGATTCATACAACACTCCAGGGTTTAGCCTAGGGTTTTTTTTTCCTCTAGTTCCCATTGCACATTTGCACCCAAAAACCCAAGAAGAAGAAGAAGAAGAAGCAAAGAAAACGATGTGGTACCTTTGCTTCTTCTTCCACAGATTACTGGACTACAGAAAAGCCGAGGTCGAATCACTAGCCCAACTCTTCTGCTCCGAAGAAGAACTTCACGATTTGCAATGGAGGCTCCCACTGCACCACCACCAAGACTCCCCCTTTCACTTCGTCAATCTCCCCTCCGAGGAAGTCGCCACCAAAATCGCCAATCGCAGTCAGTTCAAAATTCTCTTTCACTCTGTTCATTCCAAATTTTGTGGATTTTTGTGGAGCCGAATGAGGGTTTAGTGAGGTTTTAGGAAGAACTCTGTTGGTGATTTGGTAGTTTGTATCGAACCCAGATCAGTGTAATTGCTGAGATTAGTGCTTAGCTTCAAAGTTTGGTTTTTGGGTTATTTTAGGCAGTTTGGGTAGTTTTGTTTGGTTAAGTTTACTCTCTTGAACACTATGGTGTGATTGCTTGAGGTTTTAGGCAAAACCGAGATTGGTGAATTGGTAGTTTGCATGAAAACCCAGATCAGTATCTTCGATGAGATTAGTTCTTAGCTTCAAAGTTTTATTTTTGGAGTATTTTCGCACATTGTGTTGTTTTGTTTGGTTAACTTTACTCTCTTGAACACTTTTGGCATTTAGGAATGTCATTTACGGACATGTAATTTGTTTCTAATATGTAGAAATTGTGTACTGGTTAGTGTTTACTCCTATTGTGGTCGAGTTTTTGAACTTTTGGCTCTTCATAGGCATCTGGATGTCATAATCGCAGTCATCGTGGTCTTTGTTCTTGTGTAAAGAACTTAGCTTTTTCAGTTGTGTTATTTAACAATTTAACGAATATGCAGTTTGACTAACACATCAAATACTCAATCTATTTAAAAGCTTATGGTGATGCACTTAGACAAAAAGTTCTCTAAGAAAGGTCATTGCAGTGAATTTTATACTTTGAACTTGCTATATGATAGGCATACTAGTCAAAGGAATGTATGAACTTTGGGGAGAAGGAGGTAGCTATGAGGAGCTTGAGGAGTCTATACAAAATTACCCAGATGAGCGGAAGTTGCCGTACCTAGAGTCAGATAGTACTTTCAAGATTAATGTGGACACATTTGGTAAGGTCCTCGGCCTCCAGGAGCAAACCCAACGCATTAAGGGGTTTCACTACATCCCTTTCAAGGTGAGATTCTTAATGAAGCTTTGTTCTTTGGATGTTATTTAGGATAGATTTTCTATTACATGATCAAGCAATCATTTCTGGAATGATATGCTCTTGGAGTATTTTTAGCCTTACAGCATCCATATTTAGCTGTACATATTGATTTTAAATCATTCGTCATCATCACTAATAGTGGGGGTTGCTTTTGATCAATTTGCGGCAGGGTCGAGTTAATTTGAGAAATCCAGAGCATAAGTTCTGGCTCATGGAAACTGATAATTATGGAGCGAACAATGGTCTTCCACCAATTGTCGAAAAAAGAATCTTTTTTGGTCGGGAGATTGGTGGTGCTGATAGAAAGCTATTGCCAACTTATGAACTGAAAAGCCGCACTTATCTGGGCCCAACAGCCATGGATGCAGAAATCGCATTCCTGATGGCGAACCAAGCATTAGCCACACCAGGGAAGCTTGTTTACGACCCTTTTGTTGGCACTGGGAGTATTCTTATAGCCGCTGCTCATTATGGAGCAATGACAATGGTTCACACTTGTCTCTCTACATATAGTCAATTCTGAGTTATGTTGCAGTTGATACTTTTATGCCAGGCATGCATATAACTATGTTTTCATACGAACTTCCAAAATTTTCAGGGTGCAGATATTGATATCAGGGTGGTACGTGATGGGAAAGGCCCTGATTGTAACATTAGGAGCAATTTCAAGCAGGTGAATATGCTTTATGAGATTTGAGTTTTTGGCTTGCATTGTATTGTTTCTCTAATAGTTACTGAATTTTAAATTCCATCAGCACTGCAATACTATGCTTATGATGATGAACAGTATATGCAACACTTTTTTGGCTACTCACGATTTTTGTTGCTTGAATACATTGTAATTGATTGTACTTATTAGTCCGCAACCTTTTGCAGTATGGACTACCCATGCCGATTGCTTTGTTAAGGGCAGATAATAATCTTCCTCCTTGGCGTTCTGGGTTGAAAGAGGTACTTTTCCTATTTTGTTTTCCAATGTTAATGCCAGCTTCTTCCTTTTTCGTGTTGATTTACAAGCTTAATTGAACTAGCATTCTGCTTTTTTCTTTTATTTCAGTGCTGTCAAATTTTGTTAGTATAGTGTTTGGATGACAGTGTAGTAGCTAAACCGTAGTTATGTAGTAGCTCCCCATCCGTCTTGTTAATATATGTTATTGAAATCATATTCTCAACATATTGTCTTCTGAAAGTAAGACTGTAAAATCATCTTCCTTTGCATTCCCCAGACTTATCCCAGTAAGTATCATATCCTTTGTCTCTCCGTTTAAAGATGGGGTTAGAAAACACTGTTAGAAGGGTTAGGTATGGTGATCTGTTTGATATTCAAAGGAAGATGGCTTCTCGTTTAAATACTTGTTACTTGCCCATAAAGCATTCAAGCATATGGTTCTTTCTGTGGAGAAGTACAAGTGCCATGTTTGGCGTCTTCTAGGCACTGATAACCTTGTTTGTTTGGTTGCTGTAGGTATTTGATGCCATAATCTGTGACCCTCCTTATGGTGTTCGTGCCGGTGGGCGCAAATCCGGCGGCCGGAAGTTGCTTAAAGGGGTTGTTGGCCCTTACACTGTACCTGATGACAAGAGAACAGGCCACATACCATCAACTGGGGCTTACACCTTGGTTGAGTGCGTGCATGATTTGCTTGACCTGGCTGCCAGGATGCTTGTAATGGGTGGAAGGCTTGTGTTCTTCTATCCTGTTTTGCGAGAAGACGAAAACGCAGAAACCCATTTCCCAGAGCACCCGTGTTTCAAATTGATTGCTTCTTCTGAGCAGATTCTGAGCTCACGATACAGTCGAGTGTTACTAACCATGGTTAAGACAAGTCAATACACCGAAGAAGTTGCAGAAGCAGCCAGAATTAAGCACCCCGACTTCAAAGAGAACCATCTAAAGTGGTTAGAAGATGGAAACCTTCATTCTGCTGTTTTCAGTCCCGCCGATGCTCAATTAAATGGGGCCGGTGATGCTAAAGCCACCAAAGAGCAAAAGCCAAAGTACAGGGGGAAATATGTATAGGCTTAACAATAGGCTCTTTAGCTTAGGTAGTCATCATAGATTCCCAATTCTAGCAGGAGAACTTTTTTGTAGTAACTATGTGTTCCTCGCAAATGAGCTGATTTCGGTTTGTTGTATTGTTGTAAGCTAATCTTCTGAAAGACCAATATGACTTTTTTTCTTTGATCAAGTCTTGCGGTATCTTAAAACTTTCAACCGAGGACCAATATGATGATGCTTTTGCGTTAGTCTTGTTACTATATTAATGAAGTTTTAGCTTACAAAGTAATTTAAAAAAAAAAATGGAAAAAAAAAACCGAAGAGTAACATGCCCAACTCCCAAGCACAAAGAGGAAGCAAGCACCCAGAAAGAAGAAAACAGAGCTAGCTGGAAAAAGCAACAAAACTAAGCAGCAAACTGAAAACAGGCAGGCATCACTTCTCAAGATAGAGATGATAGAGGTCGGGGGCCTAATCTGAGCTCATAGACATGTACACAGTACACCGATTCGCTATGAAATTGGAGCCTGCTGGTTCGACTCAAATTTGTTGCTTAATAAATTTGTGACTTGACTGTGGCAGTGTGCCCTTGAGTGGATCTGACTCTGCCTGCACAATAAATCAACTAAACATTTAGAAGACTTCATTCCAGGAAACTTACAGAGAACTTTTACTTTGCAATTAACTGTAAATGAACTTTGACTAAAACCAATACCTTCTGGTTCTGTATTGCTGCTTCGCCTCCAAGAATCTCTTCAATGTACAGTAACGCTCGTTATGAGTCAAATCATATTTCCATATTTCTTACATAACTTCAAATCATATTTCCATAACCCCAACATTAGAAGGATGATGCTAAAAACAATCAATCGGTTGTTATCCAATCTTAAACCAAGTAAGAAAAATCTGTCTGTATCGAATCATGTACACCTAAAATCAAGCAACTTGGACTTCCCAAGTCCAATCTTTCATCTTACTTTGCCTCTTGGCTCTCTTCAATTTCTATTATTGAAGTGACTGAACTCCCTTACTCTTCTTACCCATCAGTTCCGGAATTCCCTGCCATCTCCTCTACACTATTGGTATTTCCAACATCAACATCTATCACATCAACTTCCTTTGGTTCCTCATCTATCTCTATAATCTCTTCCTCTTCTGCTTCAGTATTTTCAACATCCACATCTATCACATCAACTTCCTTAGGTTTCTCATCTGTCTCCATAATCTCTTCATCTTTCGCATCAGTTATTACCTGTAGAAGTTCTAACGGTGTAGCTGCTGGATCTAGCTCCCGGCAACCCTTTGGAGCATTTGATGCTTCTAGACCTGTATGCAAATATGAAGGAATTTGATGAGAGAATCGGAACATCTCTTCTCTAGGAATTCTCCTAACCTCTCTGGGATCCAAGTGTCTGTGAAATACCGACTTGAAACCAGCCACTTTCACCAGAGGAGTTACAGTTACACCTAGTTCTTCATTATAGTCTTCAACCACTTCCACCATATCATACTTGTGTTTTACTTCGTCGGCTGTCAATTCATTCCAGTCAGGGGACCAATTCCTATAGAGAGCCCAAACATCACCCTTCTTGGGATATATACAGATAATCCCTTTTGTACCTTTTGTCCACCGAACTTTGTGCGAAAAAGAATTGAGTGATTTGTTGATTTCATACTTGCCAACTCTGAAATCTCCACATGTTTTTGCGAAACCAGAAGCAACCCAGTTTAGAGGGCCCAATTCACTATTTGTTCTGGAGTTGAGCCAACTGATACGCACTTTGAATGGGTTTAAAGATATCACACTATGAATTATAGCATAATATCGAGGCATCCCATCATCGCCATCATATGCGGCCCAGACCTGATTTTCTCCAAAAGACTCTTCAGTTCGGTCCCTGTCAAAATCATGAAAATCTGAATCTGGCACAGTTATGGTTATTGCTTCCAAGGTTTCTGCATCTGCAGTGTCACTAGAAGTGCTGGAATGTTTCCTTTCTCTAGCTCCATTCTTCTTATCCACCGGCACACCAGACTTGTTCTGATCACATTGCACATCTACATTTTTCTCCTTCCCATTTCCCGCCTGTTTTACTGCAGTTTCAGATTTCTGCTCATTCAATTTCCTGAGAAGTTCCTTCCTAGCCCTGTTCACCAGTATACTCTGAACTTCAAGCACAGACAAATCTCTAGTGATACTGAACTTGGTGGTTCCATTGACCCTACCTGACTCAAAATTAAGCTGTCTAGGTCCAAAAAAGTTAGCAGCTCCAGCTACCCCACCCATTTGGTTTGGAACGTCCCTTGGAGGCTTGATGCTACCACCATCAAAATCATCCACTCCTTTTCTTTTCTTTGCAGCATTAGATGAAGTGCCACTCACTTTCTTGGAGGAGGCTTGATGCTTCCTCCGGAATGCCTCCTCTCTTTTGTTTGCTGCTTGTGCTTCCTCGCGCACTCTCTTTGCTTTCTCGTATGCCTGTTGAACCACGGTTGCAGCTTGGGCGGCTGAAGAAGCACCAGATGATTTGGAGAAGGGACCCCATTGGAAGTTGTTTTGGTGATATGATTCAGTGAACCCTGCAGCTCCTCCTGTATCTCTACTTCTTCCTGTATTAAACGAGCTTTTATCATGATTCGGATTCCATGAGGTGGATGACTTGGTGGCACCTGTTGGTGGTGGATCTATTTCCAGTGCAAAAAACGCTTCATGGCAGTTGGGGCAAAGCAGGTTATGGTTAAGATAAACTCTCATGTACTCATACTGCATCCTACACTTGTGACACACGGTCCAAAAAGTACTGCCTTTCGGTTTAAAAACTGAAGCAGGAGGAGGAGCTGAACTACGAGATGCGCGTGAACTACTACTACTCTTTGGTGGAGGCTTCTTGGTACCGGAGGACGTTGAACTTTTGGTGAAATTGTAGAACCCGTTGTTGGCCCCAGCAGGGAAATGTGATGTCGAACCATTTGCCGTCCTTCTCTGATCATATGCCTTCCTCCTACCCTTATCAGACAACAAACTCCACGCCTCGGAAAGCAGCTTAAACGCTCCCTCAGCTCCAACAGCCTTGTTCTTATCAGGGTGAAGCATAAGAGCTAGCTTCTTGTACTGTCTCTTCACCGTCTCATCATCTGCTCTCGGGTCCAAACCAAGCATCCCATACCAATCTACTTCCCCATTAATCCTACTCTCTGCAGCAACAAGGACATCAAGCGCCGCCATCAATTGGGGAATCCCATCCAGCCCCGGAAACAGATTCTGAGCCTTGACAGCAAATTTCTTGGCTCCCATTACATCCCTCGCCGCAAACTTCCTCTCCGCAATCTCTTTAGCCCTAATGGCCTCGTCTTTATTGCACTCCATACAAATCTGATCTACAAATCTAAAACAACAAAAACTTTCATCAACATAATTACTCAATAGTGAAAGTGAATCAGATCTACCCTAACTTATTCAACCCATCACAGATCTGATCCTACAAAAATGAACTGAAATTTCAGAGAGAGAGAGAGAAAAGAATTACCCCTGAGCGAAATTCTCGCGCCCCTTAGTTTTCGGAATCGCACAAGCCTTGAACAGCTCTGGTCGATAGCCTCACCCACCCTCGCCGTCAAACCACGTCGTTAACTGTCAACGTAAATATTATATGAGAGAAAAAATCTCAAAAGTCACATTATTCAAATACCCGACCCGGCCCACTATTTTCTAACCGCCTAGCGGGCCTGAGTGTCCACCTAGCCAGTTTTTCATTTACTTGGAGTAAAAGAAAAGGGAAGCTGACATTTTCTATAATTCTTGTTGTAATATTATCAGGTTCTTGAAGAGCACGTTACTTGAGGAGAAGGTCACTCGCTCCATGCAATCTGAGTTAGAAGTATATAATTGAGTTTGATCGATGAGTCTGAGCGAGCTTAAACCCCAGCACATATTTCTTTGCCCTCTCCGATCTCCATTTCGTTTTGTTCTGATATAATCCCAAGGCCAACGCTAATGGAGGCCACTATTCTTGTGGGTACTGCTCTTGGTATGAGCTTCATTGCTGTAATTGGTATGAACGAATACGCAGAATATGATGCTAGGAGAAAACAACTAAATGAGATAATATTGAAACAGATCAATTCAAAGGTTGAAGAGACAGGCAGAGTTTGGAGGTAATCATTCTTATTTTATAGTTAGCAGTTTCATCTTTCTTGCCAAACTAGTGGAAATCATGTGCTTCAAGTTTATTCCATATCAATGATGATTGCTTGTTGTTCTTTAATTAAGCTACGTATATGTAACTAATAACATTACTCAATTGCCTTGTACGCATTTCAAATAGCCCAAGAGAAATTGAATCACTTCATGCTGAATACAAAGAAGACTACCTCAGAAGGTATGACCAGTGGAAGAAGAGGATGACTGCTCCTTCCATGTTGCGACGGTTGAAAGATGCATTTCCGTCAGCACGGTGCAGCAACTGCGAATGCAAGGGCAAATCCAGTGACAGGTATCTGTTTGGATATCTTCTTCTTCATTTTTCTTGTGAATGAATAATCGATTTGATACCGGTATCCTTTATTCTAATATAATGATTTATTTTTATTTTGTTTAACAGTTGAACAGGTCGGTCTGAACGCTCGTTGCTGGTGATCGATGGCTTAATTGAGATCATTATTTACTTTCAATTTTTTGGGAGTTTGGACATGTTTGTTGGTTTTATGTGTTAAGACTGTATTTTCTGGGGTTATTAACGGAACTTCTTGTTGAATCCAGCTTTTCATTATCTCGTTGTTCTAGCAAATGCACTTTTTGATGAGGTTAATTATCTAAGTATCACACAATTAACTTGTATAAACTCGCATAAACCTATATAAACTCTTTGATCTCTAAGATCTGCAATGTTGAATGTGGGAGAACCACTCCACATTCTTATGCTTCCTGTGAACGATATCAAAACAACTCAATGCACTACTTCTTCATCCTAGATCAACGTCAAGGTTGTGGGAAAGCCCTATACCACGTAACGGCTTAACATGACTTCGTTGGAGCCCAACCTAGGCCCAGTTATCTTCAAGGTGCTGTACTGCTTGGCTACAATGTCACCCACTCATAACACCCAACAAGGGAAAGTAAAACTTACTGCAAACAAAGCTACAAGTGGTGAAGCTATGTTCGTCTAGTTCTGGTCTCTGTCAAACTGACCTTCACATTGAAGTATAAACAAATTAGCTGCTTTCATTTTTCCAGAAATTCAGTTCATTAGTCTAGTTCACGACTTCACATTAATAAGTTGCTAGGAACTGTTTGAATGACTAAACAGCTCTGTCTCTTCAAATTCACTAATACTAGAGACAGATGCTCTGCATAAAAGTTATGAATAAGAATTGAACAAGACACCTGATGAGTTGGAAAAAAAAAATGCTTCTGGATTTAAACCAGCACGCTAAGTTCTTAAGTAGTATTCTTGTCCAGATTCTTGAGGAACTAGCAAAATCCAAAACAGAGACAACATGACATAACCAAACTCCTCAAACAGTAGAAAACATGAATATTCAGGCAATCTCCATTGGAAGAACTATGATTAGCTTAATAGCCTTAAAAGAGACCAAAAGAAATTGTTTATGCTTATAATAATCTAAATAATGTAATTAGCGCATTACATTGAAGAGCCAGTTGAGAAATCACTTTCTTTTTTTGGAGAAGAATTGAGGAACCTTTTCTGAGTTGAATTGACGGTGTGGAACAATTTGATATCAAGTGAAATGCAATTAGACGAAAATCAGTGAGCAATAATGCAATTTAATGTGTCGCGATAAGTTACATTACAGTCAGTACACTTATCTAATTAGTAAACCTAAACTAAAATGCAACACCAGAATTTTATAAATCAAGTCAAAAATATAAACAAAAAGTAGAATGCATATGAAACACAGTCTTTTTTTTCAGCTCTTTTATCAATCTGTATTTAGAGTTTCACAACACAAATTCACTAATGTACTGATTTCCTTAATTGACATACTTTTTTATCATATTTTCTCATCTCAACCATTCATCTTTTATGTATATATGAGTAGATCATCTCGACAAAATTTTAGCCAAATTGATAATCATTAAGGTGTTCAAAATTATGAATTACATGAACGGTTCATGTTAAACAGATTTGGTTCGTTCATTATAATCATATAGTTTCGATATCTTAACGATTATCATTTTGGCTGAAAATTTGTAGAGATGATCTACTCATATATACCTACAATTTGAATGGTTAAGATGAGAAAATATGATCTAAAAGTATGTCAATTAAGAAAATTCGTACATTTTAAATAAATAAGGATATTTAGACCTCATAATATATATATATATAGTTATATAATATAATTGGATGAATAGCTTTGGGTTTGTATTAAACTTTTAAGCTAGCTGCCGGGCCATCCTACTCCGTTATTGCTTACCATGCTCACAATAAGCCTTATCTCTATCGTATCTGTTTTTGCTACAATATTCGTTCGAGCAAATTAAGATCAAACCCACTTTTCTCTCTTCTTTTCTAGATAGATACTTTCTGCGAATGAAACGCAACATATCGACTTCTTTAAATCACCTAGAGATGCGACAACAATGAACAATGTCTGGCTATGTAATGATCATGTATCAATTCCAAGTCATATAAAATTCCTCACATCTTTCTTGGGAAATTTTGGAATAGCGAAGAACTAATACTTGATCAAAATTTGTATTCTTTAATTTGGTAAATGAAAACATTTAGAATTTCCATGTATATACACATTGGCCTTCAATAATTGTATTTACACTTTGATCTATAGGGTGTTACCTAGGGTTGCAGAAAAGCTGAACTCTATGTATGTTCTAAAGCTGTCAATGCATGACAGCGTTCTCAAGCTTTCTGTTTTGATCTATATTTGATATCAATTCATAGACTAAAATATGATCGAAGATAATGCTATATGCAATTCTTAATTACTCCATGTTTGAACTTTTTAATTGTTAGTATTTTTCATAGACTCAAATCCTTGTTTCAAGTGTTGGAGATATCCGAGTACTACTGCTAAATATTCAAGAGCTCAAGAACGCTAGCTCCCAGCTGAAAAACAATTATTACGATAATTCCATTCAACGATCGACTACAAGTTTAATGCTTAAATTAAAGGATTACAGCAAAATCAATTTTAACTAAAAGGGAGTTAATTTTGATGAGGATGATGATGGGGATCAATTCAAATGCAACATAGCCTCTTCCTGAATCCTAGCTAGCATCTGATACACAGCTGTCGCAATTTCATCCACTGAAGTCAACTCGCAGTCCTCTTCTACCTGCTCTTGAAACAAAACAAAACAAAAAAAGCTAATCAAATGTTTGAGCATGTAAATTAATCAGTAACAAAGTGAGTAGTATTCGTTAATTACCTTGACACTAAGTGAATAGAGGACAATTTCGTCAACAGTTGAAACATTGAGGTGAAGAACGGTGAGGCGCAGTGTGTGCAACCCAGAAACAAACTTCAAGAGCTGCTTCGGAACCCTTTTTGATCTGACCTTGAGGTTTGCATGGCTCTCCACCATAGTCACCTCTATGTCTGCTGCAGCCTTCACATTCATATCCGCCGGGTACTTGTGCTCAACCGACGGCATCTGATCGGAATCATATCGATTTTCATGACTAGTCTGATGAGCAGTACTAGTACTAGCTCTTGTTGATGATGAGTATTGTGGGAAGCTAAAGAAGTCTGAGAAAGGCAAATCCGAACAGTTTCTGTTTGGTTTTTGAGCACCGAGGAATTGCACTTGGTTCTCTAGCTCCTTTACAAAGTTAATAGCGCCTCCAATGATTGATGCTTGGTCACCCTAATAAAGAAAACAGATTAGTTAATCACATTCCAACCATGTCACCATCATATTCCCATCTCCCAAATAACAATAGTTGGACTTGGACGGTCCAATAGGTACATGAAACTTCAATAAGAACAATAATATTGAAGACTAAAGAGAGAGATCGAAGTATATACCCTTTGGACATATGAATCGGGCATTATAGATCGAAGGGCAGAAAGATACTCATTCATTTGTTTTCTTCGGTTACGCTCAACAGCAATGTGCGTCATTCTCTGGTTCTCAATCTCCTCCTTGTTCTTTTTACTCCTGGCTCGCCGTCGTTTGGGACGAGCGGTGGTCGTCTGACCTGTATACTCCACTGATGGAAGTTGGAACTGAGAATACTGATCAAAGTCAGTCGGGGCATCCGGGTTTGAATTGGAGAGCTGCAAATCATCAAAATGCGTAACCATTGAAGGAGTTGTGGAGTAACTAGTAAAATGGTGATCTGTTTGGTTGCCGAGAAAATCAAATGAGGCTGCTGCTTCTTGCAGCTGCTGCTGATGATGATGATAGTTTTCATGACCATCATAGCTCCAATTCCCTGCTAACAAGTTGTAAAGGTCTTTGTTAGTAGTGTAAGTAAAAGGATCTTGAGGGAAAACGACGTCGGCGTCTAGCGCCATGCTAATTAGTTTGATGATCTTGGAGAAATTGGCGATATGGTATATGGTATTATTGTTGGGATGGAGAAAGGGGATGGAGGTTTTTAAAGGGCTAGATGATGAAACAAATCTACAGCACTTCCTGCACGTGAAATAAAGTAGAACTTATTGCAAGCTAGAGGGAAACATTTCATAGCATACAAGCTATATGAGTGTCCGGGTATATGTGCATTATATACATATATAGACACACATATACTAGCCCGTATGGGACATACACATGTCTCCACATCACAGGATATCTGTAGTTTATCAGAAATCCAAATTAGAAAAGAAACCTTGTAAATTCAATTATTAGACATAATTTATTATTTCGCAGCAAAGAAAGCGTTTCTACAAAATTTTAGAGTACGTGTTGTTGTTTTGTCCGAATTAATCGCTTTTGTCACTCTCTTTTTTTAAGGAAGAAACATCAGAATTTTATTCAAAACAAGAAAATAGGATTACAACGCTTGAGAATTATCAGCGGTAGAAGCAACTTCCCCACTCTCATCCTTCCTACTCGAACAAATCACGGATCCATCATTAACCAACACGGGTCCATCATTAACAAACACGGGTCCGTCATGAGCCAATTGAGCTCAACCTCTAACCATAAATAACACCCCTACAATCGGGCTACAAACTTTGAAATAGAATCAGCTACCATATTGAATCTCAAGACATACTGAATCTCAACAACATTGACAGAAGCTAATAGCAGCATAATCTTTTCAACTAACACATCTTCTTCAGCAAAACAATCAATCTCCCCATTTACTAACCTCACAGCTTCAAGGCAATCCGTTTCAACCATCTCTAAAGGCCACCCTCTTTGAATCACCATCTCCAGACCTTTAATCAATGCAAACAATTCAATCGCTTTTGTCACTCGTACAATCATAGAATGTAGAATATAGCACTACACCGAAAATGTTAGGATGTTAGCATCATACACTTCAAAATTAATATTGAACAAACAAAGAGTAAAACTAACATTACTTAAGTGAGTATTTGTCCTCGCCATGAGTTAGGGAAGAAGAACAAATTGTCTTGATCAATTAACAATGGAGCTCTTCGCACCTCAAGTTACAAATTTGAATGAATTCGAGGATGGCTACCAAGTACCAACTGAATTATTTTCCAACCACGAAATTTAACTATACTATTTCAAACTACATTGTTAATGAATGTATACAGAATTAAGCATCAATGATTAAAAATGTAATACAGAATTATGAACTTAAGAAGTAAGTTCATAGTTCTACGTACGTATTGGTCCTTTTCCTTTTGTGAACTAAAGAAGTAAATTAAGCTCTCTGGGAACTATATATATATATAGTATGATGTTTTAAGTTCCAATATTAGGTTAAGTGTAGAGGTTGCTGTACGCGGTAGCTAGCTAGGCATAAAAAAGAAGCTAGCTAGGAGGAGCTGCAGCTGTGTAAGGAAGCTAGGAGAAGCTGCAGCTGTGTAAACAAAAGGATCGAGGAGGGGGAAAGGCATTGTCATTTGGTAATAATACGGTCGGGTCCGGGCAGGAGCTGAGTGACGTGCCAACAAGAAGGTAAAAAGGCTGGTCAAGTTCAGAGATTCTTTTGTGAAAATTTGGACCTATGAAAACTGTGAGAGACACAGATAGATAGAGATCAGCTCATCAGTTTGCAGCTGCATGAATGTCAGAGATGTACAATAAAAATCCATGTGATCGATCATTGATCCACCACTCATCTCTTCAATCCGACGAACTTACTCTGTTACTGTGAGTGTGACTTATCATAACGCAGAGAGAGGGAGAGAGAGTTTTGTTTATCTCTTTTACATTTTGGCCATACATGTAATATTACGAGAGCCGTTAAGCTAGTTTTGTGTTTACGTAAATATATTGCGGTAACTAAGGAATTTTCAACCGCATTTCCAGTAATATTTTTTGGGTTTGTTATCATTTGGCTCTCACAGTTTTGTCGATCACATATCACGATCAATTTATCTTAACAAAGACTGAGAAATTGGTGGGTATGAAATATATTCATACTGTCAAGAACAAGCAAAGAAAACATTTTGAAGTTTTTTTCCTCCATTGTGCAAGTTGTTGTATATATATTCTGCAAATATAGGAATCGAATTTCCTTTTGTGTTGACTGCATACTACCTGCCACACAGATTCAAAACACACAAGAACTTTTAAAATTCGATAGCTCCTTAGTTTATAGTAGTTCCTCAACTTGGTCGATCACACAGGTTTTGTTCGCATTTGGCTACACAATCTTGTTATGGATATTCATGAGTCTGTTAAGTGGGGAGCAAAACGTTATAGATAGCCAATATTCAAACCCGATATAGCGAAGACCGGTGAATGTCTACAAGTTAACTACGATTAATCTTTCACTAACAATTTAAACCCTTTTTCCAACCTCTGAGGGACTAACCTGCTATATATGCTTGCTCAATTTCTTGGTATTTCTCGTAATTACAGAGAATGGCTCGTGCTCAATTTCGAGTTATAGAATTGAATCCTATATATTCTATTATACCAACCTCTCTAACCCATTAAACAAAGCGTTAGACCCAACTGGCGCTAGCTCGATCGGTCGGTTTTATCTACGTACAGCATGCATTTTTGTTTGAATGTTCTACAAAATTGTATTTGGATTAACCACTTCTCTTATGTGGGTTGTCTTTGACCTTTTATCAAACTGCAATAAGCATCTTTCTTAAGATATATATAGCAAGCAATATTAAACAGTCCCTCATGATCATGATGATCGATTAAGTTTAACAAAGAAGTTTAATTACCTTGATGCGATAACAACTAGATCTCTAATCACAAAACGACAATTGCTGGTAGTAAAACTACCAACGTTATAATTAGTTAATATTTGTTCCAAATTTGGAGATACAACATAGCTCATCACCTTGTACCAGAGAGGGGGACAATTTAAGCTATTCTCCACTTGTGTTTTCTTACTTGATGCAGAAGACTATCATAATTTAGAAGCTAGGAAACATGTAACAGCGACAACAGCATGATTAAGATGCATGTAAATGAATCAATTAACTATAAGATGATAGACACAACTCATTAACAAGGGAGAAACAATATGCTATCTAACGCCACATTCACACTTCAGTATCTTATTAGGTCTAGAGGTAACATGGGGAAAAAGAAAAAGAAAAAAAACAACACATAAGATTGATAAGAAAACTTCACCATCGAGTGTGCACCTTATAAACTAATTATTTTGATTATGATTCAAAAATTGTCTATATATAAATAGAGATAGGGGAAGTACTTGTGGGCATTAGGCCGGCCGGCGGGTTAATATGTCTTTGAAAACCGACTTTGAAAATTAATAGTCCTGATTAAGATAATATGCACCAAAACGTACACGTTAACGTTTGAATTCGAATTCTTTTCGATGTTAACTTTGATATATTGAATCAAAGCTTCTTTCAAGTTAATTAATTTGGTGAAGTTTAGGGTTTCAAAGACATATGTTCATGAACTTCATTGCTGCATTCTTTATGGAGTTGGTAGCATATATAGTTAGAGTTGAAGAATGGAAGCGATTTTGTTCAATTGCCTTGTGCAGACTGGCTTAATACACCCAAAATTAGATTGTCAGTATAAGGTATAGAGACGTAGAGTACCTAGTTTTGACTAGGACCAAACATATTTCAAGGATTTGGATTTTGTTTTTGCTATAGTTGGTGGAAACACTAACGCCCCCCTGGGCTACTTCAGGGTTTGTCACTTCTTAATCATGATTAATCTAATAATCAGTCTATTAATTTCCTGCAGTGAAAACCCTCTTCATGTTTAACAGCTCACTACCATGCTTATGCAAATATACCTTTACCCAACATATAAGAAATGAGCATATATAAAACGTTCGCACACACTATCTTGTAATTTATAAAGGTATTCAGGGGATCAGAAATACTACAACTTCGAATTCCCTTCAGCTGCCGGAAACTGCAGCTACTCGACATTTCCACTCTATACGTGATCGCAACATCAATCGATACATGTCGGGAAGTGCTCTGCAGTCTGAACTCCTCCATATCGGCCGGACTGGAGCAAGAGCCACTCACATGAATGTGTAACATGGTAGCACAGATGAATAGCAATTGAACAGTATCATTGAATTTGTTCCTAAGAATAGGTAGGCAATAGTATGGAACATTAACCGGATGCTACGCATTTGCATTTTGCAAGACACTCATATAATTGATGTCCTAGCTCTTCGATCGATCATCATCATCTGATTAGACGCTGCATAACTCAACCATTGAATCCACACAGAAAAACAATGGCTCTCCTTTGCTTTCTAGCTCTTTCCCTCATGTGGAAACAAACACCAGATGACTAGTTTGAAAGTTAATAATACAGACATCCTCCGTACTCATAAAGATTACAATTAACTTAGCTTTTCATTTTTCTTATTCATTCATGTGACCTCTCTCTTGTCCGGGTCTCTATTTCGATCTCCCATGATATATGCTTTATATATTCCCTCGATCCAACTCGATATATACCCAGATCAGATCAGAGAGATCGAGCAAGCTTGGTTTAACTAATTTGGACCGGATTTAACTGCATGCATGTGATTAATTAATCATATGATTCATTCACAGCAAAGTGTTTGGTATATCTAATTGTCACATCCATAGTTCATATTCTTAATCATTGATCAGATTATTCTGGATAGAAAATATTGTTCATATATAAGCCATTGAACCAGACCTAGGTTAGTCTATTTTAGCAGCCGACTAAGCAGGAAAATCAATCCTATAATCAACGATGCCAAACACCTTTTTCCAGATCCATCCCATAATATTAACAAATCGGAAATTGTTGTCGCCTAAAAGCTTCATCGATCATATCTTAGCTATCGACCGCCGGCCACACCAACCTGCTGTCCTGCACTGAATATATACAACAAAGGTAGGTGTGATCATAATTCATAATTGACGGTATAATGGAAGAAAAAAGTGAAGTAATCTCCAATCAAATGCTATGCTTCTCGAGGCTTTGATCAACATAAATTTATACACAGTTTACATAAACAAATAGTAATATATATATATATATATATATATATATATATATATAATATGAAAACCCTTTACGCTTTGGACTACCTAGTCCTGTATGATGAACTCACTTGATCGTTAGTGTCCCAAATGAATCTCCCAACCTTAAAAAGTATTTTAACAAAGAATTCAAACACTTTTATTCTTGTCAAAAAGGAAGTAATAACCTTAAAGAGGCTGCTTCATCATCGCAACTCTTTTCCTGTTTACTATTATGCATCCATGTTCTACATATATACCCTTACTCTTTTCCTGTGAGTTTCTTCATCGATTACTAGAATCGAACCGAGTAGCTTGCATGCATTCCATACAGTAACTTAGCAATATGCGTGTGCATATATAAAATCAGTATACATCTATAAGAAAACAGGCGCACATATATATAATGCATGTTAAATTGGGTTGTTACAGAATGGTGTCCGTGTAACTATTTACCCGATTAACGTTTACTTACTATGTTTGAAAGGACATAAAGAGATGGGAATTATTTGTCCTCGAGTATTTGGAAGAGCACTATCCATCTACCAGGGACAAATTTACCCGTACACGTCGCAGCTGATCGATGATGAAACCTTTAAGACCATTCTACAGTTCTTCAGAGGCAGCCAATCCAGAAACAACGGGCTGCAACAAAAACCACCATCTGTAGAATCAGTGGTTTCTACAATAGAAATTTCAGAAGAATTTTTGCTGCCGACAACACATAAAAAGGAGTAAAAATTAAAAATCTCTCAGATTCACGCATAAAATGCCAAGTTAGTGGCCATTATTCTGTCCAAATTAAAACAATTCCAACAAAAGTAGCAGCATTTGAGTAAGTATAGCCCGTCTAATTTCTTTAGGAAAATTATCTAAATTATACCAGCACGATTTATTCAGTCCGGTCTGTTCTTAGTGAGGTGATGGAAGTTGACATAGCATTATTAGATCGATGAGGCAATCTTAGCGTATTTTATAGAAAGGATAGAGCTGTGACTTCACCTTTACATTTTTAGAACCCTAGCTTGCTTTTGGGATCGTATCAGTATAGAGTTACATTCTTTGTAATTTTCATTTATTTACACAAATTCCATTGTGTTTTAGAGATGTTAAAGCATATGTAATATGGATTGTGGAGTATCAAATCTAAGTGAACTTGACTAATTAGTAATTACTCGCTCTCTGCCGGAGATTGAACAAAGAAACTTAATTACATGCCGGAAAAGTTATCTGGAAGTTTCACTGATTGAACATGAATTCTTCATCATAATTAATATACTTGTAATTATGGTCGCTTTGAACCTAAACAAAACTCCAAAGAACATAGGCCTACCCAGAAAGAGCCCTAGAGATAGCATTTTGTGATTTTGATGCATTCCCATTATCCTTTATCAATCATGATGTTAATTTTTGGGGACCCAATATGCTGAAGCTGACATTACAATACCATAATTCTGTCTGGACATTAAGTAAAAGGCATTTGATTATGAAGGGACAAGCTGTGTACTGTGGTTTCTTATGCAGCTACATATCTCTGTCTTCTGCATAATTGTAAGCCTTTTTTTGCTGTATATATGCTTTTTCATTTGATGTGGAAGCATCAGGAAGCATGCATTAACCTATTAACCTTTTGATAGATTCGTTTAATCCCCAGTCATCTGAGCATAGGCGTACGTATAGCATTTCCTATTCTGAGCTAGGTCTCATACGTACTACTACTAAGAGCTTGCGTCTGTTTGTTTATAATTTTACCACCTTACATTCGAGCTTATAGGTGTTTGACAAGCTCTTAAGAACATCACAAGAAGAGAAAATAATCATTAGTGTTGTGTTGGGCCTCTTGCAAATGATTTAAATCATTTGGGTCGCACTACTGTTTGAGCAGTAGAACCTTTGATACTTGTGAGAGAGCAAATATATATGAAAAGGCCCATAAATCTGAGTTTTAACCCGTTGTTCCGTTTAACATGAAAATATTACATGAGAAGTGAACTATAATGTTTGGGAATTCGATCTCAGAACTTGACCTTGTATAATGAAATATACCGTTATTCAACTATGACAACACGAAATGAAAATGAACTATAACAACACAAAATGATAGTTTATATGGAGCATTGCAACTGAACGCATCAACGAAGGAGGTTGTCTTCATAGTTTTCTTTGTGTTTGAATTTAGTTTCGTGTTGGTAGGCTCAACAAAGTGAGCGGAATTTTCTAGGTGTAATGGTACAAATCTCTCATCTATAGGACGGGACTATGTATGGTGTCATTCTAGCTTGCGATATCTTTATTAATGAACTTAATATTTTCGTTAAAACATATACAAAATGAAAATGAAAAGTAAACTTTTTTATATGAATTCGCAAGATAAAAGTTTTATCGTCTTATTGAAATCGATTATGATCCCTTGATCTATGTGAGTTCGTCTTCTTCCGATGACCATTTCTTTGTTTCTTCCCCTAAACCCTAAACTTTTAGAATCGGTTAACCATGCATGCATTTGGTTTCTATCATTCGAATTCTATGATATATGACAAACAATTTTGCATCTATGCCGGGTGATTGTTCACGATCGATGATAACATTTGTACTCTAGCCATACGATCTTTGTTCAAGATGATAAAGCTAGCGCAAGGTCGTTTGGATCCCTATCTTTAAATTTAGACATGTGGTTCAACATTTTTAAATGCTACGAGAGAACCATGTCGCAGTATAACGTGGTTCTACATTCTTATTAAATTTAGACATGTGAATTTTTTACAACTAAAATATAAACTAATATTTTCTATTTTTTGTGAAATGACATTCATGGGTATTTAGCAAGTTCAAACTAGGGTTTAGGGTTAGGGTATATGGTATAGGGTATAGGGTTTAGGATATAGGGTATAGGGTTTAGAGTTTAAAAAACAACAGAAAACTTAAAATGGTCTTTAACAAAATAGCTGAAATAATTTTTTATGAAGAAAATCCACGTATCTAAATTTGATTGAAATGTATGACCACGTCAGACTGTCACATAGTCCTTCCCGTAGCATTGAAAAGTTTCTCTTTCTTTTGCCTGATCACTATCATCATGCTAGATATATATTGCTGACTACAAAATATAATTTTACGTTTATTTAAATATGCCATTGTAAGCCAGACTTATAATTTCGTTGGTTGATAATTTGTATTAATTTCAAATTTGACTAACTTAATAATGTTGCCTTTTTGTTTTGAGAATGAATTTGTTGCCTTCGGGGATATAATTAACCAAAAGTCAGCTATAATCGGGGGAAAAAACATGAAGTCAACTACTTCTAGAAAACGTGAATAATCCCATATATCTGAAAGCGTGACTAACCAAAATCGAAGAACAAAAGTAGGAACTGAGTTTGATTAACTAAAGTCCGACCATAAACCTCCACAAAGAAAAAACGAAGAAGAATGATCGATGTAGAGTAGATTCTTCTTCTTTTTTTGGTCGAATCATGCATTTCATATCGTGGATGGTTTGTGTTGCGTTACATCTTTGTGGGTTATATGCAGCCACATATAGGTTCATATATGTTCCATCATATTCCTAGTCGGCCACCTTAAGTTTTCACCATGAATATTTGAAAAGCTTTTTCTTAAAACCATTTCTTGATTTATGCGTGTCATTCTCTCGCATGAGTCGATTCAACTAATCTTCTCTCTGTCGTTCCAATTTTATTAAATGTTCATCCTATTATTTGCATGAACATGGTACCAAATTAATTACAAATGCCATAATTGAAATCCTAAGCATTGTTACACAGAAGGCTTCTGAAGTCAAATCCGATGCCAAACACTAGACTTCCCTTCCGAGCAAGTAACCGATCTCTGTGTCACTTCCATTTTGACTATCAGAACTCCAACAACCTAATCGATCAATGAACCAGATTCTTCTGGAAGCTCATCGATCTGCTACGTACTTTCCCACATTCCAGCTGCTCTCTCCAGCACTTATTGACAGCGTTAGCTTTGTTGATAACACTCCGACGTTGACTCCTGCGTTTATTTCCCAGAATGCTTTCGGCTGCTGGATCATCATAAAGCTAATTCAGCTCGCTTCCTGTGAAAATGTTGACCTCTTCCTTCAGATCATCGTTTATCTGCTACGCTATAAAACACATACATAAAACATTACACTTCTCCTTCTCCCTCTCGATTTTATATTCAAAGTCCTCCTTTGTAATTCTTTAGGGCTAGCTGAAGAATCTTTTGTTTACTCGAAAAGAACGTTTTTAATAGATTAAACAGACTTGAAAGCAAGCAGTCCTGGTCAAGAAAGGCTTAGAATTCAGAACAATATTATAGAGCAAGTTCTTCTTTTGACACTTATTATAGAACAAGTTGTAGGTGCAAGTTCCAGCCTTTTGTGAAGGGAGCAATGCCACACAAACATTATTAGATCTCCTGATCTTGGAGAGAATTGGAACCTAGCTAGTATGATGACAATATCTATATGCATTTCTCTAACAATAATATACTTCTAAGTGTGAAAAACATAGCGTTGCAACGTTAACCTAATTGAGTTCCGAATTTGTCCAAACAACAGTAGCAGTTAATTAGGATTTGTATCATAAGTTATAGAGACCCAAATTGTTGAAAGTGATTTATGATTTATAGAAACACAAGTACTTTAACATATATTTATATATATCAATTAATTTGCATGTAAGAATTATTGGTTTATGTGTTAATTTTTCACTACTCGTAAATAATAAACAGTACACGACGTGTATCTTCACATACATACATAAATGATCATGATTACAAAAAATAATATAGAAACATAGTGGTCAAACATATGAATTGTTATGAACGGTTAAAATTGTGTCGTGTAAATACACGTCGTGCATATAAAAAATTCCAAGACTTTTATGAGCATTTCTTAAATCAAAAACATTTGTAAGTCTCAAATCATTTTTAACAAGACTTACTCACGCAGTTAGTAATAAATCTGAAGAAGATCAGTACTGAATTAGTGAATTATGCATTTCCATCGAGTCTTGCAACAAATATATGCTCTTAAAATCTATACCTAAGAAATCACGATCGACCCTACCGGGAAGGCAGCGCGTGATCCGACCTGGCGGCCCCGCACGCCATCCATGACCGGAAGCTGATGTCATCCCTGACCCATTCCCCCCAAGTGCCAGAGGAAACTCCACCGCTGTGGACCCCTCCTTTCCTCCCATTTTCCATCATAGACGTCCTTGTCGTCGATCAAGCTCTTTGATCCACACGACACCTTCTCAGACTGACCCCGATCTATCTTTCTCTCATTTATATACATCTCCCCCTCCCTAGATATCTCTCTCTCTCTCTCTCTACTAAACAACAACATGAATCACTCCCCTCCGCTCTTGTCCTACGCAGTCAGACACGGCGCCGCCACTCTGTTATTGATCCTACTTCTCACGCCGGAAGTTCTAGCTCAGCCTAGTCCCGACGGAGATGACCCTTATCGCTACCAGAAGTTCAGCCCCTCGATGGCGGTCATCATCGTGGTCCTAATCGCCGCCCTCTTCGTAATGGGCTTCTTCTTCATCTACATCCGCCACTGTTCGCAACCCGAGTCCGGCAGCGTCCGCGCCGGGGGTCCCATCACCGGCCGCTCCAGACGCGGCGCTGCGCGTGGACTCGACGCCAGCGTGATCGACACGTTCCCGACCTTGGAGTACAAAGTCGTCAAGGGACTGAAAATAGGTAAGGGAGCTTTGGAGTGCGCTGTGTGCTTGAACGAGTTTGAAGACGACGAAACGCTGCGTTTGATTCCCAAGTGTGATCATGTGTTTCATCCCGAGTGTATTGACGAGTGGTTGGCTTCTCATACTACTTGCCCGGTTTGTAGGGCCAGCCTAGTGCCTCAGGACGGCGACGCCGTCGTCGAGCTCGGTGAGTTGACTGGTCAACACGACGTCGAAGGGCAACAGGAGGAGTGTGATGACTTGGGGCCGGACCACCACAACAGTGAAGGACAGCAGGAAGAAGTAGAGCCGGAGGTGTTGAATGCGAACCAGACTTTGAATAGGAACCGCACACGTGGCAGCTCTAGATCGAGCCGGTTTCGGATGTTGTTTCCCCGGTCTCACTCGACCGGGCACTCTTTGGTTTTGGTTCAACCGGGCGAGGACACGGAGCGGTTCACTTTGAGGCTACCGGTCGAGGTGAGGAAACAGATCATGAATAACGAGTTACACCGGTCCACTAGTGTGGTGGAGTTGCCACGAGGAGGGAGCTCGAGGCGTGGCCCGAGAACGGGGGACGGTGGTAGCAACAATAGAGTGAGGAGCTTTAAGCGGCTCGAACCGCTAGACCGGACATTTAAGTCGGACCGATGGGTGTTTTCTAGGGCACCGTCGTTTCTAACGAGGATGTTGTCGATGAAGTCACCCAAGGTGGCGGCTAACGACGGGGAGGGGCCTTCAACTCAACCCACCGAACCGGTTTTTACAAGGAGCGACTCAGTTCGTCCCCCTGTTTGATGTATTTAGTCTTCATTAAATTTATTGTTTTTTATTGCCATGTTTAGTATCGGTTAAATGTCTATAAAGTTATGTATCTATTTAACGAAATTCAAACTCTAATACAGTAGCAGTCCTCTTGATAGTCTTATACGGATTATTCTATTATACATATGTGTATAGCATAATCAAGTCGTGAGCCGTTTGATCGTCTTGAATTTTAAATTGCTAAACGATTGGACGACTCACGGCTTGATTTATATCATATAAATGTGTAGAGCAGCCGAACCCGTCTTATACTATATACATGTTCAATGTAACAAAACTGAGTTATATTCAATCGACATTAATTTTCGACATTATTAAACCAGACTACGGTGAAACTTTCTCGCAATATAATAGCGCTAATATTCTCTATGTATTATATTTCATATATTATGCCTTGCTTTGCTAGATCTGTTATATTTAGGGGGAAAAAAATATCGTAGTCTTGTTACCTACCTCAGCATAATGTTTTTCTGTAGACCAATTCGATCCCTACACATTTTTAAATTCATTTATGTAGAATGGCATATAATTTCAGATCAAATCTTGCAACTTTCAAAACCAAATTTGCGCCACTATCCATGCTTTTGGAATACAAAACTAATTCTTCATGCGTCAGTGCATTTGAGACTTTGAAACCAAGTATCTGATATATGATGCTCCGGAAGATTATAAGTTACCAATCACCTTCCATATTGGCACATATTCCAGTCTTCGACTTTATAAAATTCTTGGCTCGTTTCTTTGACTATAAAGTGCCATCACAATGACCTTCTTCAAGTCCTTCATAAATAATTCATAGCTTATTAGTTCCCAGTAGGACTCTTCATTTTTGGCTATGCTTTAGCTGCAAGTTTCTTGCCAAAATGCCAACAACTCGTCACAATTGAGTTGTGAATGCCCAGTAAGTGTAACGCCAAGCAAGAAAGGAATTCGAAGTGTGTAACTGTTCAAGAACTACCTGACAAACTGCAGTTCATATTATATGCTTGTAAACATGGGTAAGGTTGTAGATAGGGTGACCATGATCGATATACATAAATGGACCAAGTCTACTCACTATACTCTTTTAGTTGATTGATTAGCTAGAATAATACAATTTTCTAAAGATAACATGCTAATTGAATGGAACAATTATATGCACAGGTAGGAGCAATTTTTCTTTAAAAACGAAGACGCATACGATTAAACAATCACTCATTTGGGTCACATCTACAATTACACTGAAAATAAGTAAATAACTTATATGGTTATATACACCTACGAATCAGCTCAAACTGGTGATAACAAAATATGCAATGCAAGAAGTACAAGTTCTAAAACCAACAATGGTTGTCAGGACTCACCTTGAATTTCACTCTGAAATTTGAAATAAACCATGTGGGGACCACCTCCAAAAGAGATGCTACCGAAAATTTAGCATAACCTCCCTTGAAAATGGACAACCCTTCATAAAAACACCTACACACACTTCTATAAATCCAACCCCAACCATATACTCTTGGAGCCTTCGTGCTCTCCAAATACACAATACCTTCCAATTTATTTATTAATTTGAAAATAATCTCATAACCAACAATTCATAAGTTCAGAGCAACTCTAAATAAGGAAAAAAGAAAACAGAATATACAAATAAACGGAAGCTATATTATTGACTATGCCTCGTCTCCATGTACGCTCGACATCAACTATGTTAACCTGCAAAATGGGCATTTAAAACCGAAGGGCCCATGAGAGAAGCATTTGAAAACGTTAGAGTGAGTTGACAAAAATAAAGTTGGAACGATTGAACAATTAAATAAGAATTTATGTTTGTTGATACCCAAAAAATCAATATTCATGCTTAACGGATATTTCAAGCTCAATAAAGAAATACACATGTAAATCGCATTCGAAATACAAAAGTTACATATTTATTCGAGTATTCATGTCACGCATGTGGACCCAAGCCATATGCCACGCTCTTGGGACTTACAAGTTTGGTTGTGGTGTAGAAGGTAACGGAAGTACATGAGGCTCACTCTCGATTTCAAATGTTGGCGATTTTGGACTTGGGACCAAAATTCAAGCCCAACAACCTAAATTGTTTAACGAGAATGCAAAGATGAGAACCTAAACCCATAAGACCAAATATAGCCTAATACTTTCACCGCAATAGTTATCCCTAGTTATCCAATTACCCCGCAGTAATTTTGTCCTCCACGTTAAGCACAAGTCTCCATCATCCTTGCTTTTACCCTGCAACTATTCCTCATCTTCTACACCAGACACAAAGCCTCAGTCAATTTCTTCTGTTATCTATATATTCTCAGTCCACTTGCACAAGCTATCCCTATTTCTAAAGGTGACAAACAACTCCTCCCTATGAGCTAATCACTTTTTCCTGACTGCCCCTTTTATCAATTCAACTCTACATTAGCCATTCCCAAGACCTGCTAGACTGCTACCCCAATTATATACTTCATGCAACACATCCCTTAAATCATGTGGTTAACACTATGATCTGTCAATTTGGCTTTAAAATTGTAGTTTTCTTTCATATCCAATGGTTTTATCTCATGAACCTGTGTATTAGCCTCACCTCCTCCAGCCTATAAATAAAGACTTTAGTTGTTGCAAGAGGGGGACAACTCTTAGGCAGCAGAACATACAACCCCCAAGCAATACATCCTAGATAACATAAGCAAGCCTCAAGCATCAAGCCAAGAATTCATAGCTTCCAATCCAAAACCATTTTCAAGCTCTATGCAGCCTTAAACCCATCAAACACCACCAGATCTTTTTTTCTCCTCACTGCAGTAGAGTACCTCGCAGCAAACCCTTAGCCATAGGAAATTCTCATCTTCTGCAACTCATGTGCTTCTAGCTCTCATGCTCATGCCATCTTGCAAGCTCTTTCATGTATTTTGTTCATCTGTCATGTTACCAAATCCACAATAAAGTCCATATTGAGCTCTTCTTACTTCGCGCGTGTATGCGGGCTACATGACTTTCTTCTTCACAAAGTCTCCTGAGTGGAGCAATCTCGCCTCACCTGGAAGCCATATCGCCTCGCCTAGACTTCCTCTTCTTCGTGAAGTCACCTCGCCTCGCCTCGCCTTGAAGCCATCTCGCCTCGCCTGGATTTCTTTTTCTTCGCGAAGTCACCTCGCCTCAACTCGCCTCGCCTGGACTTCCTTTTCTTCGCGAAGTCACCTCGCCTCACCTTAAGACTGTTAATTTGACGCGAAGTCATCCCACCTTTGTTTTAGGGCTTCAGCCTCCGTGCGAAGTCATCTTTGCATGCTCTTTCATGTATTTTGTTCATCTGTCATGTTACCAAATCCACATTAAAGTCCATGGCTCCATATCACAAGCAACATGTCTCCGCAACAGGCTATCATCCTCGCAGCAAGCCAATAGTACTACAGGGGAGATCTTGGGGAAAACACGCACAAAAGCTTCAAGAAGCTTTAGGCCCAGTTCTTGAACTCAAAAAGGGTAGAAATAGGAAATCAAGTCATTCAAGCAAATTTAGCAGCCTCTGTTCAAAATGACCCCAACATTGTTTTCCCAACTTAATTTCCATAGAAGAGCTATAATGCATGCCACATGTAATCAAGACTTTTAACTTAGAAACTGGCAAATACCGAGAATACGCAACTAGCCCCGCTAGTCTCCAATATTATATAAAAATTGAGCCTCTTAGGCTCTAGTATATAAGAATGTATTTACACACGTCATACTCCTTGTATGAATTCTTGTGAAAAAAAATAGAAATTCATACAAGGCTACAACGCTCACGCTCACGTCCCATGTTCACTTCACACCATAATGGGGGGTTTAATCGCTACATCATTATGATGGAAAAGACGGGTGTATATACGTGCATATCCCATATACGAATTCTTATATTCATATAAAGCTACGACGCTCACGTCTCACGCTCACGTCACACCATAATGATGATTACATTGCTACACCATTATGGCGGAAAAGCACTATAACGCTCACAACATTACTGCAATCCAATACCAGCATTTAGTTAGCACTAGTTTTAATCTTGATCGTAGACAGGTTGACAACCCAACCTCTCCCAAAACCTCATCCAGTAGCTCCTCCTTGCTGAGACTCAGCTCCAACCATTCTACTGCTGACGAACCATGCCACCAACTGCCTAGCCAAACTCGTAAGCCTCTGCCTTGATCCAGTTCAATGATTGCAACTCCATAAGTCACACCAAGGTCCAACTGGACTCCCTGCAAGGCTTTAGGGACTCACCAAAATCCAAAGCACTCGTCGGAAACCATTAAATGTAGGACGTCGGAGCTAGGAACCTGAAACCCAGAGAACAGAGAAGAAACAGTTTTTAGAATTAGGGCTCGATTTAAGAAGAGAAAGACAAAGAAAGGAAGAGGGAAGATAGGCGAACGAGAGAATAGCTGTCACCATCAGAGGCGACGCCGGAGTTCGCCGAAATTCGGTGAACTCAGTGGAGCACCCTTGATTTTGATCTCCAAGAATTCGAGGTTGTTTATGGAATTTGATTACTGGGTTTTGAAGAGAAGGAGGAGGAGATCATTTTGATAGTGGTCGCGCAGTTAAACGTAGGACGTCGGAGCTAGGAACCTGAAACCCAGAGAACAGAGAAGAAACAGTTTTTAGAATTAGGGCTCGATTTAAGAAGAGAAAGACAAAGAAAGGAAGAGGGAAGAGAGGCGAACGAGAGAATAGCTGTCACCATCAGAGGCGACGCCGGAGTTCGCCGAAATTCGGTGAACTCAGTGGAGCACCCTTGATTTTGATCTCCAAGAATTCGAGGTTGTTTATGGAATTTGATTACTGGGTTTTGAAGAGAAGGAGGAGGAGATCATTTTGATAGTGGTCGCGCAGTCTGGAGCGGCCGGAGACTGCGGTGCTGCACTAGAGAAGAGCGGCGGCAAGAGGAAGACGAGGGAGAAGAGAGAGGGGCTCAGGTTAATTAACACCCGAATTGGGTTTTTGACAAAGTGAACTCATCTCTTATCCCTTTATACTCAAACCAACGATGAAGGTCGAAACCCTAATTGATCAGACGACCAAGATTCAATAAGTTATTTTCTAATTTTAGAAAATTAATTTTTTTTACCAAACCTTCAATAAATCTTAGAAAATTTCCCGAAGTTCCAACAAATAATCCCAAGACATTGGTGAATTCGTATCAACGTGTACTAAGACTTCGGGTCCTTAAAAGAATAATTTGACATTTCAAGAAAATACTCAAAAATAGACTTGAGCGTTAACTTATGTCCTAAGTTACTAAGCACAGTTAATTCCTCAGTAACTCGTAGATACACCCGGTAAATAGGTATAATTAGATCCGGGGTGTTACAATGGTAAATAGGGCTACTCATATCATCTTCCGATGCAACAAAAGGGCAAAAAAATTAACCCCCGAAAAGACCATAGAAGGCCTAAACAACATCTAATTTAGCAATCTCGAGATAACAAGGTCAACCTAGCACCAAAAACCAAACTATTGAGCCACATCTAGCCGCCCTCACAAATCTAAATCCTAGAGCAAGTTCATCTGTTGAGTTAGATTGAACACAGTGACCTGGGTCATTCTAGGTAACTATGACTGAGCAACAGTTTTCACTTGTCATAAATGTGAGATTGCTGCCACGTGGCAGTGACTGTTTATTGAATTTTAAAAAAACGTTTTTAAGTGTGAATAATGGTTCAATCGTAAATAAATAGTGATTAAATAAACAAAATGAGTTATTACAAATTATTTTTTCATTTCATGACATTTAATTGAGAGGCCAAGCCTAGGAAATATAAAAAATACAATTATTTGAAATTTCCTAATGAAAAGCACACAAACATAATAAAAAACAGATAATTTAGATATTCAAGTTGCCCTGAAATTGGCACAAATGCTCTGTGAGATTTGCTTGAAGGTCAGAGTGCTCGTACAGACATCGAATTGCATTGTATCACTACATGAACCATTCAAAGGTATGACTATCTCTACGAACTTCATCAAAGTCTTGACATAGTGTTTTCCTCTTCTTCATCAGACTCTAAATCATCATCATTATCAGTAGGGCGTTCGTCCTCCATGATCATGTTTTGTAAAATAATACAAGCCAACCTGATGTATCAGATATCTTCTTTATCCCAACTATGAGCAGCTCCTCTAATAATACTAAAGCGTGATTGCAAAATACCAAAACATCTCTCCATATCCTTCCTATTCCCCTCTTAGGCCTTGGAAAATGTAATATCCTTAGGACATGTGAGATGTGGAATTGTTTTGACGAAAGTTGCCCATCTAGGACATATATCGTCGGTAAGATAGTAGCCCCACTTGTGGACTCTGTTATTCACTTGCAACTAGATCTTAGGTGCTCGACCGACAATAAGCTCATCAAACAACGAGGATTTTGCTAGGACTGAGGTTGTTGCATGACCTGGGCATTCCAAAGAAGGCTTGCCATATCCAAGTGTCATGTGATGCAACTTCTTCAAGAATGATAGTGGGGATGTGTTTTGTACCACTATATTCATCAGCCCAACCGGATGGACAATTCTTCCATTGCCAGTGTATGCAGTCGATGCTCCCAATTATCCTTGGAAAGCCTCGCCTTTCACATTTAGCCAGAAGTCTTTTTAAATTGGCTGGATTAGGAGCTCGAAGGTACTCTGCTGAGTGCAGAGTAACAATTCCTCTTGTAAATCGTTGAAGGCACTCGATAGAGGTAGATTTTGTCATCTGATTCGAATGCACCGTAGGCGAGTATCCATAAAGATGATGTCATCTTTTACTGGGGAAGTAGACCAACCTTCTTGGTAGCATCGATTTTTTTGAACAAAATATCGATCGTAGTTGCAAATGTCATCACATATGCAGTTGAAGACACCGTGGCTCATCCTGTACTGAACTCGGGATTCCTCATCATTAAAAATAGGACGTTCGATAAAGTAATCTTCAAGCATACATTTGCCTTTGTCCTCCCTTTCTCGAGGTTGGTTTGAAAGACGACCTGGACGAGATCCGCCACCTCGAGGTTGATTTTCAGCTTCAAGGTGAGCGACGGTTGCGATAACAATGTTGTTAGTTGCTAGATCATATTCGTCGTCTTCTTTGAAATTTTCGGATCCTTTCTCACAAATTATTCAATGTGAAGAGAGGGAATGAGAAATATAGTGTGGAAAGGAAAAACTAGTAATCAAAGTTGGAATTTTTTTTGGTGTGAGATATGTAAAATTGACTAAGTATATATAGGAGATTTTTTTTATGTAATCGTTAGAAATATTACAATTTTTATTTATTATTTATTCTCAACCTACCTTTTTTTTTAATTCAAAACTGTCGGAATTTTTTTAAAATAAAAATTCAGTTGCAACGATCATGAAATGAAAACTGTCAAATCGGTGAAACTGTCTCAAATCAATAGACAAGATCTGTGTACCGTTGTGTTTGAAAGGGTCAAACTATCTCCTCCAGCGCGAGACACGTAGCATGGTCCTCCCCTATTCGCATGTCACGCCAAAATTTGTGCAACATGTGCGTCTCCTTCGTTTGCCTCCGTCCGTGTAAAACGCATCTTCCAGGCACGTCAGAATGTGGAGGCCGCGTCGCTGACGCAAGCCACGAGCGTGGGCCTAGACTGAGGTGGATCAATCTCACTTGGGTCACTCTTCTCCTCTAGTCTGGGTTAGATCTCTCCCAAACAAAGTAATTTGGGCTAGAAAATGAGATAACCCATTTTATGGGTGGATTGGTGGTTTTTTTGGTCCGGGTTAGATTGCCTATGTGGCTACTAACTAGGTTGAATTTTTGTGGATGGGTGGACATGCTCCTACAACAACCCTCGAGCCGCATCCAACCGCCGCGAATAAAACGACTGCCGTCCGGCCATCCGAATCATCAAGCAACCCTACTTCCAAATGTTTTCGGATTCAAATCAAACGCCAATCCAAATCCAGCACATCGGGCCATCGCATCTTAGAAAATGCACAATGAAATGGGCTCTTGCAGTCTCTACCATCCACACCCACTTGGAAGGCAAGAAAAGCCTAGACCAAATCCCCATACTAAAAATTCACACGCCTCGTTAGAACAGAACCAAACCTGACAGACATGGAAGACGAAGACAGAGTGCATGACACAGCGTCGTCATCCCAGAAGAACAAGACGGTGATAAAGACACCGTCTTTCCAAGAAGTAATAGAGAGCTCGCAGTCAAAATCAACCCCACCTTCTCTGTTTGCTCCCTCCAAAACCTTTTCTCAAGCTTTCGCCTTTGTCAAATCTTCTGAGTTTTACTCTCCCCCAAAACCCCCAGAAACCTCTAACTCAAGGTACCCTTTTGCCAATTTCAATCCTTTTTTGGTTTCTTTAACTTGGTTTTTATTGAGGAAATGTGGGTTATTGTTTGTTTTGGTGGGAAATGTTTTATGGGGAAGGAATTGGGATTTTATATGAACTTACCAAGAAAGGATAGCTTACGCTAATTGAAGTAGTTGGCATTGCGGAAGGTTTGTGTTTCTCTGTTTGTGGGTGCCTGAAAGTATGATGCTTTGTGTTGCTTGTTTCTTGTATTAGGAAAACTGGCCAATTTGATGTTCCATCGTCATCTGCTCCTACCAATGCTGTTGTTTCTTCACCATCTGCGCAGCGTCGCAATGCAATTCTTGTCAGCAACAGACAGGTACAGTCTTTTTGTGTTCAGGGTAGCATTGTTAATTTGTTATGGGGAAAAAATTGGGTTTGTGTTAATCTAAAAGTTTTGAGCAATGCGTTTGAATTGAATCAGTTGATGGTATGTGTGGCAATGCTCTGAGGTTAGCTTTGCATATTTTGGAGGCGCCATGTTAATCTTGATATGTTTTTTTAAGACAATCATAGGTGTCAACATTAGTAATAGTAATCACCACCATGTCATTAGCCAAACTGTTTGACTGTATCACTAGAAGGAATTGATCCTCCATGGTGTGTTGTTCACATTGGTGGGTATTTTCATTATTGTAATATTTGCTATTCAGCCAGTTCATTATATCCGGAGGACTTCTTAAAGATTCACTTGTTATTTGTTTATACACTTTGATTTCACTATGCATTGCATTATGAGAGAAAAAATAGTTGTAACAACCCATAAGGATAAGACCTAAACCAAACATTCGGGGTATAGTACAGTGAGTCAGTGACAGGTTAGGTGCAACGGTGCAGATTTGAGTCTAGATTTGTATATTCTGTAGTTGCAGCCTCAACAGGAGGAGGGGATTAAGTGGTTCCAAATAAGTACTGCAAAGGGGAAATTATATTTTGTGCCCAAAACGAGGAATGGTCTCTTGAAATCAAACATTCTTGAGCTGGAAGTTTCAAACTTCTGCAGCTTGTAGCACAATTACTTGCAGCTATGATATTTGAACTAAGTGGAGATCTAATTTCTCCTTGCAGAAGGGAAACCCCTTGCTCAAACATATCAGAAATGTGAGGTGGGAATTTGCAGATATTGTTTGTGACTACTTACTCGGGCAAAGCTCATGTGCTCTCTATCTAAGGTTTGAATGTTGCACCTTTTTATACTACACTGTACATGTGAGCCTATAGTAAGGATGCTCTGTAGTAAATCCATACAACTGTTACTGTCACTTACCCTCTACTTGTGATGCTATTCTTGAAAAATGTAAAGTGGGACAGTTTCTACAAACTGATGGAATGGCCTTTTCATGTGATTTTTGTTGTGCTTCATAATTGACATTAGAACATATGTGTGGGAGAGTTTGCCTTCCTAATTAATATAGTAGTTGTGCTACTTACTGTGGAGTGGTCTGCTTCATTTATCATTTACTAGTTTAGTTGCTCCCCCATGGTTTATGGATAAAGGTGGTTGAATTTATAGCTACACTGGAATCTATTTATCTCACGATGAAATCAATTGTGTACCTTGTAAATGATCAACAGATAGACAGGCAGGACTTCTTTGTTTCTTTAGTTTTATGTTTGAAGTGTTTTTGAACTTTGGAACTCATACCTTATGCTTTTTAACTGGTTGTTGTTTTTACTGTATTTGATGTATGCTTTTATCCGAATGAGTTCTAAGTTAACCGATTTTTGCAGTCTTCGTTATCATCTGCTGCATCCAGACTATCTATATTACCGCATTAAAGAATTGCAAAAGAACTACAAGCTTCGGGTCGTACTTTGCCATGTTGATGTGGTAAGGCATTGCACCTATTAGCTGATTTTCCTACCTTTTAGAAGTAGTATATTTCAATTTTTCTCCTGGTTTATGTTTTCATGCAATCCATTTTGACATATGTATCCAACAGTTCTTTTTGGTGTTTGGAACAGTGGTTTTTCTCTCTGTTTTTATTGGTTTCAGGAGGATGTAGTTAAGCCGTTACTTGAAGTTACTAAAACTGCCATGCTCCATGAGTGTACCCTATTATGTGCTTGGAGGTACATACATTTTATTTGAAACTGTAAATCACATTGCTTTGAAGCTTTCAAGCATGAACATGATTAACAGAGATCAGAGATTGTTACTAGTCTTCTGTTTGTAAAGGCGTATAACATTTGCTCCTTCATTATTTTTCGTATTCGTTACTTTGACCTGCTTTTCTTCTAATATGTTTTCTCAGCTTGGAGGAATGTGGACGCTACTTGGAGACTATAAAAGTCTATGAAAACAAACCTGCTGACATTATTCAAGGTCAAATGGACACGGACTATTTATCACGGGTATCATTATACTTGAGGTCAACTAGTCAATTGTTTTCTTTGTGAAGGGCAAATTATCATTTCTTTCACATGCTAAATAACTAGAGTGTATTGTATAATTCACATCGGTATGACTTCGTTGAACTGAAACTTGTCTTCTTATATTGAAGCTAAATCATGCATTAACGACTGTTCGACATGTTAACAAGACTGATGTTGTCACCCTTGGAACTACTTTTGGGGTATGCCTGCATTTTTCCCCTTGAATCAATTTTTCCCCTGCATTTTTGGGGTATCTCTTTTAGTAAATGTTGATATGGATTTAATGGCCATGTTGCAGTCTCTTTCTCATGTCATGGATGCTTCGATGGAAGATCTAGCTCGTTGCCCTGGCATAGGAGAGCGCAAGGTATTCCCCCAGTGTTCAAAGTTTCTCCTTTCTCATTAGACGTAGACCACCATTCGAAGCAACATTCATGCACTCTTGCCGTACTTTCTGTTTGCAACTTAACATGCATGTTAATTTGTGTGATTCTATTAAATGTATAATGTTCATTGCCTTGTAGTTTGTGTTATGGCTTATATCCTTGTGAATGCATTAAATCTTTAACTCACAGACCACAATCTTCAGGTAAAACGTCTGTACGACACATTCCATGAACCATTTAAGCGTGTGGTTGCCAGCCGCCCTGCTGTTTCAGAATCTTCTCCTCTGGACAATGCTGAACCTTGTTCAGTGACTGAAGATAAAGAAACAAAGGATACCAAAGAAGAAAGCAAACGCAGGAAGAAAGAACCAGAACCAACTGTTAAGTCTGCCCTGTCTGCTGCTTTTGCCAAATATGCTGACAGAGTTAAAAAGAAGTCACCACAGTTGAAGAATGGAGATACAAGTGTTGCCATGGAAGCTGAAGCTGAATAGTAAGTCATAATGAATTGGGTCTAAACTTCAGATTGATATATGGGAAGGACATGGGTAGCTTCTCGTATATATGAAGTTGATCTCCAGTTAAGTTTCTGTATCCCCGTTCATAGGTGGTTTTAGAAATGTAAATGTGTATGGATCACTGTCCTGTTTATATCAATCTTGAGAACTTTATCTCTTCCCTTTCTGCAATGGAGAACTTACTTGAGGTGAATAGTGCAGCTTCTGATGAGCCTACTTGGTTGTTGCACTTCTAAGGAACAAACGAACAATATACATGCTATAAACAATATGAAGTTTGGCTTGAATATTGGAGAAGAAAATCAGATCTGTGTGAGAGAAACGTGCAACGAGGTTTGGTTATGTATAGAGAGCATTTGACATGTTACCAAAGCTATACAGCAGTACAACTTTTGGCAAGTAGTTTATTTACCCAAAAGAAATCAGGAATCCTAGTCGATCTCGATCGACCTCATTGTTGAACTAGGATTCTCAATATTTCTAGTCATTGATCGATAATTCCATATCAAGAACAGTAAAATAAAATTCTATATGGCTGGGAAAATTTCCACATCCAAAAATAGTTAAAGGCTATCTTATAGCACCTTTATTGATTAAAGAGCATAGAACAGAAAAATGGTGTTGAAAATGTACAGGAGAGAAGTCACAAGCTAAAGTCCCCAAACCGCCTTCTAAGTTGATCACATCATCCATGCCAGCTTTCAAGCATGCATCTTCTTCTTGTGCATTGGCCGCTGTTAGTGTGGTTCTGTGGTGATCAGCACTATGATCTTGGAGTGAACCACATGAAAGGCTTTGCCTTTATGAGTTCAAGGGTACTCAAACTCAATTAACTAGATGGACATGATCGTTTTCGCATGAGAGTTCCACAATTTTTCTGAGTTCCCATGAGAAGATTGATCTGTCAAAACCCAAAGGCTAGTCTCATATATGTACCAAATTACCAATAGTTCACTTCTAGTTGCAGCCTTCACAGACCCCTAAGCCTAATACCTTGGACTTCCTACTTGAACTTGAAATCTAGAGGAGCCAGAGGAACCAACATAAGAGGAGTTTTTAACCAGTGGAATTAGAGAGGGTACGACATCAGCCATTAGAGGCCGATATTCAGCTTCTGGCTGCACACACATTGCTGCAATAGCTGCTACCTGTAGAGTTGAGTAACAAACATGAAAGTTAGCATATATTACTTTATTCAATTAAATTTAATAGCCAAGGTTATTACCTGAATGAGATCCCTCTTTGAGTATTGCCCTTTAAGAGCTGGATCAACCATTTGCACTACTTTTTCTCTGTTAGTTAGCCTTGGAAGAGCCTGAAAAATTATACAGAAAAAAGTATTTATACATCTTAATTTGCAGTTTTAAATTCATACAAGCAAAAAAGTATTCATTACCCCAAGTTTTCTTCTGTGAGAAATTTACAAGGTTAATATGTTTTTTGTTGGCAATATTGTACAGTTTGATGAGAATCAAAAAGTTCTGGTTCACTAACCCATGAGACAAGGACATGCTCTCCAGAAGGCCTCTTGGTATCTACTGGTACTCGCCCTGTCAACAGCTCTAAAAGAACCACGCCGTAGCTGTAAACATCTGATTTTGTTGTAAGCTTTCCAGTTGAGACATACCTACATCACCAAAACTCGGTAAAAAAAAATTAAACTCTAACAGTTAGTGCACACATAATGCAATTCTTGTACTTTCCCTATCTTTAGAATCATGAGCTTTCGTGTGAAATTTTTACTTCTTTAGGTTATATATTTCTGTACATATGCAGTTTATATAGGTCATGCAGAAGGGTTTTGGTATGAACTTTGTTAGCTTCTCAAATATTCTTTTTTGCTATATCAATGCAAGTACCACCTGAAGATGATAAAAAATGACAGCTACCAGAACAGTGATATTAGCATATATATGCCCATGTGCAGGCTTCTATTGCAGTAGATATGTATTTGTATTTATCTAGCCTACTGATAAGTGAGAGAGAGGTCTGTTACAGATGATTTAGCACTCACTCTGGTGCTAGATATCCAGTGGTCCCAAGCACTCCTGTTGAAACCTGCCCGTTAATCTTGTCTGAAGCCATCTTGGCCAACCTGAAATCAGACACCTTGGCCCGGAAGTTTTCATCAAGAAGAATATTGCTGCACTTGAAGTCACGGTGTATAACAGATGGGATGTTTCTCTCATGGAGGAACTCAAGGGCCTTGGCACAGTCGAGTGCTATCCTCAATCGTGTACCCCAATCCAACGGCTGCTGATGATTTCGAGAATGGAGATGGTCTTGAAGAGTACCATTGTGCATGCATTCAAATACAAGCAGCCTATGATGCTGGTCAGCACAATAACCAAGTAGCTCCACCAAGTATGGAGACTGCAATCGGCTTAGTAGATCAACCTACAATAGGTGAAAAAATAAAATAAGGACTTTAATTAAATTTATCTTCCATTTTCTTTCACTCTCATGTGCAGAACTGAATGAAACCGACTAGAAACGATGTTGCATCCTCAAATTCAGGGTCTTTGCTTTGTTAAATAAGACATACACAGAGTTTAAGAAATATAGAACCTCCTTTGTCAAAATCTGAAGGCAGCATTGCATAATGTGTGTGTGGGAGGACTTTTGGTCAACCTCAAGATTTGTTTTGTGCAAGTGTGGTGATATCATACTATAGCATTTTTTGAAAGATGCAAGGGAGACAGATAGTTAACATATTATAATTAAGGCCTAAGTATCTTCTAATCATGCTTCAATATTGTGTCGAAAAATGCAAATGCTTACATATAGTACGGACAAAAGGATAGTTTTATTTTTTTTAGCCAATGAGTTCAGGAAAGAAGAGAAAACAACACAGAGACAACATTAAACAAAGAATGAGGAATAGATAGATAGCAAATGAGAAAGACAAAAGAGATAATAAATGAAGTCACAGACCTCAAGCCTGAAAGCACGCTCCCCTTGCCTTCCTTCCCTGTGCAGCATCTTAATGGCAGCCATGGTTCCATCACGAAGAACACCCCTATACACCACTCCAAACCCTCCACGGCCCATCACATTTGCCTCGCTAAACTTATTGGTGGCCTCCTCGAGTTCCTTGTATGACAACACTTGAACTCCTCTGTATCTAGTTGGTGTTGTGATTGCCCCTGGTGTCCTCATTGACCTTCCCAAGTTCCCTCCTTGAAGACACCCGCCCTTCACATCTGCAACATGAGTTTCAAGCATACAAAAAATTTACTTTTCATTATGAAAGCTCATGAAAATAAAAACATCAAAACATGATTGTGGTTATTACCTGGACTACAACCGAAGTTCATGGAGTTTTGAACAATGAACCTGCAACTTGTATTGTTCAAGCTTCCCTTCTCATCATCAATGTGGCTGCCACTGGTTTTGGCTGATTTGAGCCGTCTGAGCAACAATATGATGAGGGTTATAGCAAGAATGACCATAACAGAGACGATGGAAATGATGATAATGAGAGCCAACTTGGAAGGAAAACTTCCATGGTGGTGGTTGCTATAGGAATGTGAAGAGTGGTGGTTGTGATCAAAATGGTTTTCCGTAACACTGCTGTTAACTTCCATGAGCAAAAAGAGCAATGCAAACTGGAAAAAAGATGGCAGGTAGAGACTGAAAGAAATAGTTTGTATTGTATATGGTATTTGGGGGGTTGGTTTTGCCTTCTAGGTAGGATGGTCATATAGCTTCACATGATTCCTGATCTTCTTTTCTCTCCCCTCGTGAATACCAAGTGGTATTACGCACTTCATTCGTCTCTTCTTTTGTATTTTCTATGGAATTGTCTCTGTCTTTCTCTCAGAAAGTCTTGGAAGCTTTTGCACCATTTCCACACTCAGTCTCATCAGATAATTAATTGCCAAAAATAAACATCTCCAGCTTCTAGACATTTGGATTATCTGTATCATTCTGGGAATGTGTAGGCATTTGGACAATGACTTTTTCACCAATTGGGTTAACTGCCACTAACATATTAGACAATCAAAATAGCAGCTTGAACCCACAAAACAAGGAGAATATGAAGCTAGACAGTACAACACTACTGCATACCACTAAAGTTCCACTGGTCTAATAAGTTTATATTGTTTTCCACTGTTTCATAGAGCTGGTGAAATCAGTAAAACAAAAAAGTATACTGATCCTAAAACTATAATGTTCTCACTTCCTTCCCCCAGTCGCATGTCACAACATGATCCTCCACAAACAGCATACACGTTCATAACAGATGAAATGCATTACCCTGTGATAGATATTTCTCTCCTTTACCCTTGACAACTGAGAGAGACATTGAATTCAAACTGACCACCGCCTGCGCTATATGCAGTGCCGCATCACTGTCTCCCAAGCTGGGAACTTGTCGCTTTATCTTGGCCTGCCTCTACAATTCAAGTCCTTCTTGGATGTGAAAGAGAGACATCAAGCAACTCGGTGACCTGACATGTGACTTTACTTTTGGCACTAACACTTAGCTGGTGGATAACCTGTAGTTGGAGTTAAAGTAAGGCAAGCATCAAAACTCATTATTGAATTTATTCTACAAGTATGCAAATGAATCTGCTGTGCATAGCCAACACATTAATCTTCATTTGCTTGACCCATCTATGATTGATCCATCCATCTCATTTTGTAACATAAAATGAGGTTACAGGCTTTCGTATCAATATACGACTTAGTAGTAATATCCAGGTCTGCAGTTGCCATCTACAACCAGACCAAATAAAGCTCCACTAAGAAACCTGTCATAACTATGGACAGACAAGTATGATATGTGCAACACCTTGTTCTGCAATTTTTAGTCCATTAGATATCCATGCTCACCAAGAAACAATTCTTATGCTTCACAAAAAGATCCATCTTGATTATGCAAATTTATTATCTTTGTATCTTATGGATAAGCTTGGTTCAAGTAATATACTCATACACTTCTATCAATCCTCTGAAAAACCAAGAAACCTATTGATAAGCTTGGCGACTGGTGTAGCATTACCTGGATGGTATGGAATGAGGGACTCCAGTTTCATATCTGCTATAATGTGACAAAGTGTCTGTGGGCGAGCATAGTACAGATGCTTCCTGTCTGCTAGTTCTTCTGCCAACTCACTTTGATGGTTGTCCATCAAATCTTCATTAACCACAACAATTAAGGGCTTCCCAAGCCGCAACGTCTCAAATATGCTTCCTGACCCTGCATCACAGTAAAATAGAGGCATAAAATACCAAGCATAAAAAAATGTAAAGAGCGCTCAGAATCAACAAAATTTCATTTCCCTTCCAATTCAACTTTTGAGTGCTACAAAATTTCATTTCCCTTCCAATTCAACTTTCAAGTGATTGTAACGTGAAACTAACAACCATATGAAAAGTGACCTCACAAAAGCATTCAAGCATCACTACACCTATCTGAAGTAGTGATTCTCCAATCTGATGTTGTATGACCCAAAATTTTAACAGTTGAAATCCATGGATGCCCCAGGTGGTAACATAAGGCAGAGAATAATTCACACTACTACAACTACACCTGCATGGCTAATGACAAGAGACGCTGCTCTTAAATGGTCTGCAATGCTTGATGAAAAAGTGAAGTAATCTACCGCAATGAAGTCATCACCTCCTTCAGACTGCATTAAAAGAAATTGTTCAGGGCTTGAAAAAGAAAATGGAAACTAACAAGTGATTATATGTAACAATGATCTCTATTTCCTTGCTTCATAAACAAAATCTGTCTCAAGTAAACATGTCTATAATTAACCACAGATGAAGAATACAAACTCCCTCTTCTTCATGATCAATTTTTTTTTTTTCCTTTGTGAAGAACCTCTGAATCCACTACACATACAAAATACTTTCTTTCTCGTCTAAGCTTTCAGCTTTGTGAACACTTCATCATATAATTCCTTTACAAGGACAAAAATTTCAAAATAAGAAAAAGAAAATACCTTTGAGGGAATATAGGAGCCACGGCCCATCTGAATGAGAATCTCAGTGTACCCTCTTCTCCAAAGCTCTTCTTTAACCTCTCTTGTGTCCACCGCGTTCACTAGAGCATCAAAACTAGTTGTTCCAACAGTTAAAAAAACCGTCTTCTTAGACTTCATTCTAACTTCAGTATCTCCCATCCCCAATACTGTCTACAAACCAATACTGTCGCAATCAGAATCAACAAGAAACAGTTTTCGAATAAACAAACTGACAAGTATAAGATAACCAAATGCATTTGTAACCAACAAACAAGCAAAATGTGAAAATTGATCTTATATGGGATTGAAGGTAACAATTAATGTATGGCACAGCGTTACTATTCCTTTCAGAACTGTAATCGGGTCCTATGAATCAGAAAGGCACAAAACCTGAGCTTATATGGGATTGAAGAAGGCACATTTATACGAATCAACTCAAAGCCATCACCTATAACCAAGATCATCACAATTGATACTCTAACCCATTTGGCTCCTCAATCACAAAGCCACGTTCTAAGAGCTATAACGAACATAAAATCCAAAACTCAATCGGGTCTTGGATATAAGATAAGTGAAACTGAAATTCAATGAAACCAAATAAGAGAGAAGGGAAACTGGAGTCTTCATAAAACTGAAACATAAGTGAAGTGTGTTAAACTGTTCAAGAGCAAAGCAAACCCACCTGGTGATCAACAAAGAAATCTGCGAGGAAGGACGAGAAAGACAGAGGAGATATGAAGGCCCTCGATCTTAGAATAGCAACACTGCGATATGCCAAGACAGAAGCCAAACACTAACACCAATATAAAAAGTCAATTTTACCCCCACCATCCACTATACTGCCTAACCTTGATGACCATAGGAGAGAGCACTAACACATGATTAGTAAATAAAAGGTAATAGAGGGTATAAGACCTGACCCTTTTGAAAAGAAAAAGATTGCTAAATCATCCTGAAACTGAAAGCAAGTGAAGTTCCTATATAGCATTCATAAAAAGCTGGCATGGCAGTAGACCTGTAAATAGACCGGATCTTGATCCAGACCTATTCTGGATCCGTGGTTTTTAAACAGGTTTGGATTGAAAATTAGACTCGTTGATCCGTTAAGGACCCGGATCCGGTAACCCGTTTATTAAACGGATCGGATACGGATCGAGGTTGGTCCGATCCCTTTAGGACCCGGATCCGTTTTAAAATAATTAAATAACATTTTATAAATATAATATTATTGATAAATATTAAATAATATAATAATTATTTGAATATGATCATTTGATAAAGTTAAAGATTACTGATGTCTATGTTCTTTTTATGCTCTTTGCTAAATACATTGGAGGTTAATATTTTGAATATATTAGTTTATTGTTAATGAGTATTTTGACCATGTAATTCAATTTTGTATGTAAATCTTTATTTTGTTATAATATTTCATTAGTGTTTTATGAAAATTTATGATAAAATTAAGAAATTATTATTTAAAATTTGAAAATATTTATAATTATAAACGGATCGGATTAATGGGTAGGGTATCCGTTTTTATTACGGATCCGGATCTGGATCTAGGTAGATCTGCTCCAGATCCGGTCCATTTACAGGTCTACATGGCAGATTGTCTTAATTGTTTTCGTAGTTTATATTTAGATATATAGTTGTGTACTGTTGTTGATCACTTTGCTATCATTATATCCTTAGGTGAGGCTAGGTTCTTGGGATGATGGTTGAGTTCATCTGTTTGTACACTCAATCTTGGTTTAAGTAGCCTTGCCGTCGAGCGTGGAGATCCTGTTTATACTTAAATTAATATTTTATTGGACAGTAATTGTCTATGTGAATATTAGTTAAATTCATGGTTCACGTCACACCGGTGAGTCCGAAATAATAGGTTTATGAGTGAAGACCCGCCAGCAAAGTCATGCGAGCTAGACAAGTTTGCACGGACAAAAGACTTCGCGTGGTATATAAAGACTAAGAGACGTGAGTTAACTTGGTCCAATGTTTAATTGCCTACAAAGGCGCGCGAGCTAAACAATACAATTTACATGCGAAGAGGAGTGTTTACAGGCGAGGAGATTGCTTGCATGCAAAGACGAGTAGTTCGCATAAGAGAAGGAAAAGATGCGGACTTCGCCTACAATACCTCAATTGGATAAGAAAGCAATATCCTTAATTGCTTAAAGGACTATCGTGCATGTAAAAGTCAAAAAGTCTATAGAATTTCTATTCCTTGATTATAATTGAGTACACATCTAGTAGCACACGTCCAAGTCTCCATGAGCTGTTCTAACTCAACTCTCCTAAATAGAGGCAGTTAGTTACTTCGCCGAAGTATCAAGCAAGTGATTAATATTGCCTACGCTACAACGTCTCTACGTTGAAGACTTCTACATGTATTTAACATGTTTTGGGTCAATACTTGTGGCCCTAAAATAACTCTATATAAAGAAGTTCGAGGATACTCTCTAGACACAAAAAATAACTCAACGAAAATACAATACAACTTTCAACAAAGTTGAACCTCCAGACGATCCCCGAAAACTTTGCTTTCATTTCCATGTTCACTCCCCGGAGCTTTGTCTTTTTTCCATTCCTTTCCAGTTGAAGCTCTACTCGACCTTACGTCGAATATCGATATTGTGACGCTCAGGCTCTGCTCGACCTTACGTCGAGTATCAATATTGTGACGCTTAGGCGGACTACTGTAAGTCCTTGCCCAGTACGCAAGACGAATCTGAAGAACCCTGTTGTGTAGTTGGTGCTCTCTCCATCCTCAGTTGCTTGATTAGAAACAGAAGGCTAAGCGCAACCCGCTACTACAACCATTACATTCCATGTCCGTGCGATGGCACGCCCGTAACGATTAAAAGAGACTTTACATACCCAGATTTACTGGTATGGCCAAAACAGATCCAAACAGACTTGAAAGCTGTGGTGGTGATGTCTTCTTTAGACAGTCATGTAAGAGTTTACTATATGCTTACATGTGGATGCGTTCATTTTCTGAGGGGTAAAGATCTATGTTGCCGCTGACCAAGTAATTACTCAAATGTTTATGCAGGATCGATCAGGGATGTTTGAGGGGTTGCAGATCAGCCTGATGTGTTCCCTTTGTTAGTTTGATCTGCGAGCAGTTCCTCTACAAAGCTACTCCGTTGCTACAGAGCTACAGAATGTAAGAAGGAAACACAATCCAAAGACCAAGTAAGAGTGTGAGTGAGTTCATTCATCTATCTTAGGTTCTTCTACAAAGCAGTTCTACAAAATTTTCCATTAGATTGGAGACTAAGTAAGGGTGTAAGACAATGATCATATCTTTAGATTGGAGGCTAAGACATTGGTCATGTGATTCATGTCTTCTTCTTCTTCTTCTTCTTCTTCTTCTTTGTGTGAAGGGCTGTCAAAGAGGCTATTGTCTTTTTCAATAATTTTATTTTCATCACCAACAAAACTTATTTGTTGGGCCTATAACACTCTCTTTTGTTACCGTGTATCACAAGAACCTATTTATAATTTTAGCCCTAGAAACACATGAGACCTCGTTCACCTTGGCCGCCAAGGTTCGGATGCGCTTTGGATACCAAATTCTTATATGCTAAGGATAGGAAATTTCTATAAGGATCTTGATTTTGATAAGCCTAGCTAGTATCTTTTGATACAGAAAACCTTAATGCAAACGAGTTCATATATTATGGCAAGAGATTCATGGTCTGTTCTACCGACTGATCTCTTGAGCTTAGTGTTAAACCTTGTCACGTTTTATGATCTCGTTCGTCTTACTGCAGTCTGCAAAACTTGGCTGCAGCCTGTCCTTGATGATCTTCGTCGGCGTCACCGAAACCTGCCATGGATAATTTCACTTGATAATGGAAAATTAAGAAAACTGGATCTTATTGATCCATGGCTCAGCCAATCCTACTCTCTTTTGAAAAACCATAAGGCGAGGTGGTTTGGAGGAATTATTACTTGGCACCAGAGTTGATGCTTCCAAATATGGTTGGTTGCTTGTGTCAAAACAAAAGGTAATGGAGTCTGGTGGTTCAAGTACAGTCGTATCTATTCTGTTTTATAATCCCTTTCGTAATGAGATTATCGAACTACCTCATTTAGATCTCAACACGGATAGACATGATTCGAAGGCCATGTTTTCGACCACTCCAACTTCTCCTGATTGTGTTATCTGTGTCGTCAGTCGAGTAACTAGAGAAGGAACGGCGATTTGCATGTTGAGCACATATAAAGATGAAAATTGGACTAGTGTTACTGTTACTGATGGTTGCCCAGGTTGGGCTGAAGGCAGCTGGGAAGTTCAAGTAGTTCATATGGATGGAAAATTCTATTGCATTTTTAAGCACTAGTACTTCCTTAGGTCATTTTTGAGGCTGGGTATCTACAATGTGGCGCTTCAACAATGGAGCACAAAGAGTACAGGTCCATGATTGAGTTGAATGGAAAGCTCTTGTTGGTAACTGATACATGTAGAACTTTCAAGATACGAAAGTGGGATCGGTCAGAACAGACTTGGAAGATAACTAAAAGCTTGGGGGATGGAGTATTGTTTGTGAATCACCTGCCTTTTTCCTCATCATCAATGGCAGCTTTGGGAGAAGCTAAGGAATTTGCAAACATGATTGTTCATCTTGATCCATCTGGCTGCAATACTTATACTTGCAAAAATGATCATGGCCATTGGAAACACCATCAAACTCGTGAATGCCATCCTTTCAGTCAATACACGTTTTGGATTGATAGCCCTAATTTTCAGTTTTGAAATCTTGATTGATCCTGCACAGTTGCACAAGCATGCATTAGAGATATATATACATGTGTTCCCATTAAGTACGTACATTAATGATGTGTAACATTCGGTTACCTTATATAGATGTATGCCCCAACTGAACTTGTTCTACCTTCTTGATTTTTACCATTTGTCGGATGCTTTTATGATCCATTCTGCTTGAATTCAACAGAGGTAACTGCGATAGAAATTCGTCTTGTTTACCCTTAACAACTGAGAGAGACATTGACTTCATTCTGACCACCGCCTGCACACAGTATATGCAGTGCCGCATCGATCATTGTCTCCACCGCTTGCGCGCGGATATATCAGTGTCGGATGCTTTCATTATCCTGGCATGTCTCTCCAATTTTAGCCACTCCGTGATCTGAGTATCATGCATATATGACTTTAGTTTTGGCACTAACGCTAACACACATAACTCTAAGTGCACGTTTGAGTTATTAGGAAGATGTATAAGTTTGAACTTTTGATGAGTATGAAACACTGTTTGCGTTTGAACAATTTGTATAAAAAAAAATAATTTTAAAAAAAACATGGAGAGTAGAACGTCAAGAGATGTCTGCCCCATAAAATCAGCTATAAGAGATACCACCTCAAGAGAAAGAATCTTTACCTACTGTGACAGAGATTGAAAAGGACGCATACACCTTTTTCATTTTTCATTGTTATTCTCCTCACTGCAGTCTCATTTCTCCTCGCATACACATTTGTTATTCTCGCCATGTATTAATGCATATACATGCATGAACTTGGAATGTGGTTCAAGCCATATTCGTAACACAGAGATTGACTAACAAGCATACGCCTTTTGCATTTTTCATAGTTATTCTCCTCACTGTAGTCCCTCTTCTCTAAGCTAGAGTCATGCCCGGACTTGACATGAGGCTGAGGAGTCAGCCGACTCAAGGCCCAGAGTCATAAGGGGCCAGAAAAAAAATTAACAAGTTTTCATTATATCCAGATCCTACTAGCATATTAATTAAGCTCAACTTTTGCAAATTAAAAGAAAATATTGACATGATGGACCCATACAAGTTTAATAAATTATATATAATTATAGTATATCTTAAAATCCATTAAAGTCCATACATAAGAAATTTGTTTTATAAATAGGATTTATAATGTAAAATATGATTATTAAAATATTATCCAAATAGGATAACTAGAATATTTAGATATAAAATTACTAAAACATAGAGAGGTTTGGTAATCTCTACATATATTTGGATATTACATGAATATTTTCAGAAATTACATGTTGTTTGTTGTTTCAATTGTTGTTAGCTAGTTTCCGAAATTTTTTTATAAAGAAAATGCATTTCATAAAAATAAAATGACACCAAATGAGGGCCCAACTTTGAGAGTTCGACTCAGGTCTGAAAATCTCAGGTCCGGGCCTGGCTAGAGTAACCTTTGGAAGATACCGACGGTGCCACAAGAGTGCTCTGGAGATCAATCAAGGCTGTCTCTGGTCTTTGATCCAAACTAGAGTTGAAGTCCTCAAATCATTCAGTACGTAATGTTGTTGAGGGTCCATCTTCTTGGCCTGAATGTAGAGCCCTTTTGATGTGAAATCGACATATTCCCAATCACGACGAACAACCTTCAACTTGATGTCCATGATATCGTTCCAAAATCGAGCAATGGGGTCCTCATTTGGTGTTGCCTTGGCATGAAAGATAAAAGTTTATGATTGTAGTTTGTAGTATCTTGTTTTATCTCGTAAGCTTTCACTACACTTTGTGAACATTCACAAAATGTTGTGAATGAGAAATGTTTTGAACAGTTCATCATATGACAAAGTAGTCATTTATGTTGAAATTATGAAGATATCTCGTTGTATATGCTAATTCAACAACTTTGATTAAAATTGTTCATAAAAACAAAAAACTTTTGCCACGAGGTTTTCATAGGAACGGAGTCATTATGAAAGTGACCGTAGCAAAAGTGACTCCGTTATGAAAACCCCCGGGCATGATCAAAGCTGCAGCAAAAGTGACCATAGCAATCAGCATAGCAGCTAGTAGAGTTATGTCAAATCCTTTTGAGTCATCCACCAAAGCTTTGACTGGTCTTTCACTTGGAATGGTCGTTGCGGTGGATGTAGCATTCTCCTCCTCCGGTGATCCCAATTCATTGATTCACGGCCGGTAGACGTCCCTAAAGTTCGTTGGACGCGGTGTCTAACAAAGGTTTCCTACAATATATTTGAGATACCAAGGTTTATAGGTAAAAGAAAGCAAATAAACCACCATCTTCAAAACTGAAAAAATGCATATATTAGTTCCTTACCAGCTCAATACTGTCATAACGTATAAATCAATGGCTTTCGAGTGATGATTATTGGTCGCAGTCGTGTCAACCAACATACTAGTTTTCCTTGTCAAGGCTCTCAAAATACAAGTACTACCTTTTTTTTAAGGCAGCCAGATGCGAAGGAGTTTTTCCATCATTTTCTGCTACGTTTACAAGTCCTGCTAGCTCAAGCGCTTCTTCAAAATATACTCAGACAACAAGCACCTCCCCACTCAAAACTGCAACATGAAGAACCGTTTGGCCTTTGTGGCTGAGTAGATAACAGGTATCCAGCCGCAATAGAATTAGCTCTTCTATTACTTTTATGCGACCTCTGTGGGCTACATAATTGTCGCATTTTATCAGCAATCTAATTGCTTCAACATTTCCTCAGAATGGCAGTTTGATCGATTAGAAAAGACATGGAAGAAGACTAAAAGGTTGGGTGATCGAGTATTGTTTATGAATCAGAAGTCTCGTTTCCTCATTGTCAATGGCAGCTATGAGGGAAGCTAAGGAATTTGCAAACATAACTTTTCGTCTGGATTTATTCTCTGGAAACGTTAGGACTTATACTTGCAAAGATGATCAAGGCGAATGGACACTTCATCAAACTCGTGCAAGTTATGTCTCAATGAATCCACTTTCTGGATTGGTGGCCCTAATTTTCAAACTTGAATCTTAATCGAGATCTCGCACGAGCATGCATTAGAGAAATGCTCTGACTCGGTTAAATTACCTATGCAGATGTATGTATAACCTAGCTAAGTGAACTTTGTTTACCTTCTTTTTATCATTTGTGGATTGCTTTTATGATCCATTATGTTCAACATTTTTTATGTTTCCTTTTGATAAATGAATAGGACTTCATTTTGAGATACTTTCCTTTACCGATTCAGACAATCAAGTTCCACCACACCACAATCACATTTCACAATGGTGCATAGACCATTTAGAAGTTAATATGAGAAAGGACTCAAGGAGTGTAGATGGTTCGGGCTTTTAATTTGGATCCGGCAAATTTTCCTCTATCGGTTTTGAAACTCGTAACCGTATCAAAATTAGAGTTTTCACAGTACTGGAGAACAAATAAAAAGAAACTGTATTATCTAATCTAACTCAAAGACTTATACCTTTTTAAGGACAAATCAACTCACAATCTCGTAAAACCCTATTTAACTAATCATTGCGGGTTTTTTTTTAGTAAACCATTGAGGGCAAAAAAGCTCAATGGTTAGTTAAATAGAGTTTTACGATTGAGATTGTGGGTTTACGAAAAACCACCCGGTTTGGTATTGGGTTTTTGAGATTAAAATCACTTATAATTATCATTTTAAATAAATTTTCTGTTTGGTAAAATTTTAAAACGTGTTTATCTAGAACTTTTTAATTCAAATAACCACGATTGTATAAAACAGGTTAGAAATTGCTTATTTAAAACTGAGTTTTTTAAAAAAAAAAATTAAAATTTTAAACCACAATATCAAACTGCACCTAAGCAGGGCCGGTGATCCTAAGGGTGCAACTTGAGGCAGGCGGTCCTAGTGTTTGCAACCGGTCACGATCTCCGGTGGGTCTCTGATAACTTATATGTAGCCATTACAATTATAAAAAGATCTCATTGTATATGCTAATTCTCCAACTTTTGTTAAAATTGTTTTCTTTCCTATGTAGATCCAGTTTTACAATAACGTAGCTTTGTTCTCCTTCCTGTTCATGTGTGTGTGAAATGTGAACCGTGAAAGTTCAAAGGACAAAGGGAGGGAATATGTGCGACACAAGTTAGCAGATAAGAAGGAAAAGTGTTTTGAAGGGGATGGGGTTATGAGATCAAAGCAGGGGAACAAAAGCGAGAGGTCCTCACTCTTTACTCGTTGATTTCTGATTCCAAGTCTTAAAAGAGCGATCTAAAGCATGCCAATCAATAATGACTATGACCATACTTGTTACTCATTCTTGGGGATTCCAAATCTCATTTTTCTCTGATTTGATCTTCCCCGTACTAGACCCACTCACACTCTCGACCACACTACCCCATTGTTTACCTTTCTCGTATATTAAGAACAACAAAGAACTAGGCCCTAGCTATTAGCAATCAATCACTGTTCACTGGCTAGATATATAGCTATTAGTTTCCGTTGCACGAGGAGGTCGAAGCATGCTCAACTACAGTACTTGTTGGTGTTCCTCATGGCATCAAGTGCCGGCAGATTTAGATAAGTTGTTTGAGCCGGTTGGCATTTTCGTCCCCAGACTGCTTCATAAGTTTTGAATAACATTTGGATTAATGTTTATAGTTCTTTTTAATATAAGCTTCGTTAAGAGTTGTAAGCTACGAAAATGCACGAGATAGGTTTCTAAAAGGGTTGTGGCACCTTGTAATAGTCTGACTCAGTCTATTAAGATATTATCTGTTTTAGGCTCACCAACCCTCACGGTTTTGCTATTGATGTTTCACCCTAAGACGCGTCTCAATGTAAGGTGCTAGCTTTGCACATATAAGCATAGCAACTTGTCTCCCCCGGATGATATGGAATTGATGCACCTACTAGCTTGCCTGCCTAGTTAGGTCACCACAATCCACCCCTCTTTAGGGCCCGACGTCCGCGTTGGCATACTTCCGGCCAGGGACAGCTCTGATACCATATGTAACAGCCCGAACCAGTCCATTGAGATATTGTCCGTTTTGGGCCCATCGGTCCTCACAGTTTTGCTCTTGAGGTTTCACCTCAAAACGCGTTTCAATGTAAGGTGCTAACTCTGCACATATAAGCATAGCAACTTGTCTCCCTCGGGCGATGTGGGACGGATGCACCTACTAGTTTACTTGCCTAGTTAGGTCACCACACACCCCGCGAGATAAGGTTGCTCATTATTTGAGTTCGCGTAGGAGTCTACAGTTGGATAACACGGAGGTAGTGTTTGTGACCTAAGTGAAGTTTGTTATACGGCTAGACATCTGTTGAGCAGATGTTCAGTTCACGAGCTAGACGTGTCCTTGTGATATTCTGATTGTTGAGTCCCAATTGGGTTGTGGTTTTATCTCTACTGGCAGACTGTGAGTCGCTATATAACGAGAGCTCAAGGATCTCAAAAGGGACACATAATCAAATCTTACAAACTACAACAAAACTCTTTGAGCCTCTTGAAACCCTAATCCTAAGCGCATCTCACCTTAGTTTTCAGAACCTGTTCGGACTCACCCTCAGTTACTTTCTCAATTGGTTGCTTTGCTCGTTTCCTACAATGAGTATCGATTGCAAACGAATAGGTGAGCTACTTGTAATTCTTTGTCCGCAAGGTGGCACCGGAGCCCCTTCGTTTGATTAGAAGTCAAGCACACACAACCCACATTCCGCGTCCGCGCAGCGGCACGCCTCGCACTCGTTTTTTACTTTTGGTACTGCTAAGTTGCCTATCTGCCCCTACTGAGGATCGTGGTCAAAACACAAGTCAGCTTATTTATCAAGTCATGTGTCTTGTAAATGAAAACCTAATCACGTAGCTGTGACTTACCCTATTGAATCTTGTACATTTTGTGTCTCTTAGGTCTAATCTTACATGACTTTAGCAATCTAGCTACACAAGTGATTATGATCTATGAACAGATTGCTGTACGTAGTACCTCTTCGTTGATGTTTACGTTATAAATATGATTTAGAAACGGACACCGGTTAACCATTTCATTTTAAAATTTAGGATTATTGATTACATACCATCTTGAGTTTATATGAAAGACATAGTCATAATCCCCTTGTCACTTTTTCAACGGTGTTCTACATTGTTTCCCGACTAGATCTATTGTATTGGATCGGGGGAAAAAGACAATAATCAATATTACTATCACACTTAGAAGTTATTGTCACTCGTGGTAGAAAGAGAATAGAGAAGGAAATGTGTGCACGAAACCCTTAAAAATGAGGCATAAATAAAAACATAAACTTCCATATTCTCTCGTTAACTAATTTATATGTCATGCACGGTGAAATACACACACAAAAGAGTATTAACCAATAACATCATCTTAAATCAAACTATTAAGATAGTAAACCATTCTAATTCTAATAAGAATCACTAAAACGATGATTCGGTGAGGAATTTTTGATGAATTATACAAAATGAGCCTTCTAAGTAATATCTAAACATCTCCTAAACCCACTCCAATACATTTCTTTTTCTTTATATAAAAAAGTCCAAGGATATCATCCAATTTGGGAGCCTCATTTTCTGACCAAAAATAAAGATATTTGGATTGAAGAAAATAAAGTAATCATACTTAGGTACACACACTTGAAACAGAACATGCGTGATCGCGTGAAGACCAATAATTTCACTGCATCCTCACATCAAATCCAAACATAAAGAAGAGCCTGACCTCCCCTAGAGGGTGACTCTTCACCAATTAAGCTTAATCAGTACTGTACCTGACCATAATTTTTTCGGGTCCCAAACCCAAACTACTGTGACCAGATGAGTCCATATATTGCCCTCTGGTCCCTGACCTAATTGTCCCCCCGGACACCCAATCTCTCTGTTCCTTAGGGACCCAATTCAGCTACGTACTCCTCAGAAAACCATCACCGGTGAATAGAAACCCCGTAAGTTTTGGCCATTCCCACTGGCAAATATCTTGCTGCACATGATAATCATAGAGGTATGTATATTAGAAGCAGTTGAGATTCCAGCTTTCGCTGGAGACGATTAACCTGTTCTCAAATCTTTGAAACAAGAAAGGGAGAGATGAGTTTTGACAGATGAATTCAAAGTGATCGATCCAATCTCGTGTGCGAATCGGTACAAGCTTAACTTGACTTTACTTCACACAAGATTTGCGATCTTTTATCTGTTTGGAAGTAATGAGAAAATGGGTACACGGCGTTTATGCCCTAGGGTTTGGTTATCTGATGCATGCAAGACTGAAGCTGAGCCTCAGTTACTGAGTGATAAGATGAAGTGGCTTGAGCTGGAGAAGATAAGGTTCCAGCTAGCTAGACAGCGAGGTAAAGATTATACAGACGTCCAAACCCTAATAACCAGTAATGTTCATCAACAAATTAAACAAGATCAATCGAAGTCTCTGAGAGAAACTTCAGAAATTTGATTTAAACTATTTGATGAGAAACTCTGTAACAAACCCTAGACTAATGGTTTGCTTATGTCTTATAATATCAATTCTTACCGTAAATTGGTAAATTCACTAGAGAAAAGACAACATGAAAAATAAATGAAATAAATTAAGAAAATTAACTTGAAACGAACACAATAATCATAAAGCTTGATAGAGTAAAATGGTTGTTGATGCCGATCGACCAATTCATCAACTTATTTTGATGTTTAATATTTCATCTTTTACGTTTTTACAAATTTTGATCTTTCGATACTTAGAGGATGAATCCAACAAGTGTTTTCTTTATGGATGGATTGTTTTACCCATTCAACTCCTACATCGATCAAGTGCTATCCCTAATTAATTCTTTATTACATGCATGAATGATCTAAAAGCAAATCATTGTACCCATTGCTTTACTTCATCACAAGGTTCAACATAGTGGCTAGATATTTTGGTTCATACCCTAAAGATTTGAACCAAAAAAAGTAAGATCAACGAAATGCATAATTTAACCACAACTACACAGCATCACATAAACCGCTCATAAACTATAGCTCTTTGCTCATAAACTATCGCTCTTGTCCTTCTTCTTGTTTGATCTCCAATTCTCCACTCAATAAACAAGTTCACTGGTCAAAGATCAAGGTTAAAAAGTTCTTAATATTGAGCAAACCCAATGATAGGCACGAACGATCTTTAATAGGGTGAAATTCTTTTGTAACCTTGTGGTGGGGGGGGGGGGGGGGGGGGTGGGTTCCGTTTTGTCACCACTGCAGGCATCTTTGGTTTTTTTACACAGAGAAAGAAGAAAATGATAAATCCTTGATGGGACATTTTTTCTTTTCTGGTTTTCTTTTTAACCCCAATGGGAAATAAAGAACAACTCCACGGACAACAATTTTCTTCAGGGGTTAGGCTTTTAAGGAAAACAGCCAATAATTTGGTTGCAAAAGAAGGGGCTCAAAACCCAGAGACATCATTTTCTTCTCCCTCTCCCCCTCCCCTTCTTTTCTTCACATCACATAAAGATCTTGACGATCTCTCTGGTTAGCTTTAAAATGCTTTTGGCGATTTTCCATTGCCAGTCTTTGATTGACAATGGTGCCCTTAGTCCTGGCCTATATTTTCCTCAATTTCAAAAGAGTCAAACTGACAACCATTTGCCACTGACGGGCCTTTTAAAAAAATAAGAATGGAGGAGGAGAACACTAACCTGGAAATGAGGATGAAGCTATAGACATTAGATCCTGCCAATCTCGTGCTTTGGTTTAAAAGATTCTTACTTTGCTGTACTTGACAATAAGCTAGAGAGGCCAGGAGGACTAAAATATTAGTGAAGGAAGGAGAGGAGAAATCAGAAATGAACAACCTATATTCTTGTAGATGTTTTAGTGCGGATTATGCTGAAGTTGAGTTGTAATCCTCAAATCATGTAGCTAAAATGAGAAAAAGTAAGTTTAGGGTTAGGGTTGGTGTCTAAAACGTTTCTTACATTATTGATGCACTAAATTAAGAGTTTAAGTGTTGAGCTAGTCACTTTACGAATTGATGCATTGCATCTAACAAAGTTTCATACATCAATGGAAGTTCAGCTTTATAATATTTTTTCTTATATGTCAATATCTGATTCTTCATAACATCAAAATCAACCGAGCAAACTTGATACAAATAAAAAAGATAAAGTTTCATTCAGAAAATATCTTCGTAGCATTAACATTCGCCGTTACAATGCACAAGTTAAACTAAAAATAGTTCCACTTCAATACTTTTGCAAAAGACATGTGAATTCCAAATTTGCAAGACTAAAACTGCAACTAGAAATGCGACGCAGGAAAAGCTCCACTCCACTCCAAAGTCCACCTATATTGATTGAACTTTAAGCAAAGCTAATAGATCTATTGAATACATGAATTATGCAATAACATAATTCGTTGAGCCTCAATTTGGACTCTTAAACAAAGAGAAACACATGCAAGTGAGCAAAATATTTTTTGTACACTTGCATTGAGAGGACATGAATTAGGTACTAGCCAAATTGATCGAAGCTCATGCTATAACTGAAGGACATTTTGACTGATTGATCAAGCATGGTTGGAAAAGAGCCAACCTTTGGAGCCTAGTGATCATCCCCACCACCATGATGGCTCATGATCCCAGTACATCACAGGGCCCATATCTAACTCATCTATCTTAATCCTTCCCCTCTAATCATGTCTTCCATTATTAACAAACATCAATGAAGCTAAGCAGTTCCCCTTAAATCCCCCATATTAAACTATAAAGATTAAAGCCCCTGTTCTCTGTACCCTGTACATGAAAATTTACAGAGCCGTGTAAAGACAAAGCTCCCTCCAGCTGTTGTTTTGCCATTTTTAGATGCCTTGCTGCGAGAGTAACTGACTCCACTCTTCCCCTCTCTGTCTCACTGTCCCTTTTATCAACATATAAAAACTTGAATAAGAGTGAGTGTTCCCATCACAAACCCAACAGAGCAAGAAAGCTAAAGATAAATATTAGTTTTATATGCTCCCCAACCGACTCTAGCTCTCTCCCCTCTTCTTATAACTCCCCAGCTTCACACTCTCAAAAACCATTTGCCCATTTCTGATACTCTCTCACTCTGAAATCTCATAAAGAAAATGAACAAGCAAGAGTTCATGAAGATTCAGGTGCACCCTCTTAACCATTTGTTCTGAGTGTCTTTCCAAAGTTGTTAACTTTAATAGTGCTACTGTTGTTATTCCCCTGTTGTGGTTTTTTACTTTTGGTTCTTTCACTTCTTTGTTTTAGTTTGCTAAATTGGGGTTGTTTGTTACTTGCAGAGCTGTGTGCTCAGAGTGAACATTCACTGTGAGGGCTGTAAGCAGAAGGTTAAGAAATTGGTGCAGAAAATTGATGGTATGTTCCTTAATCACTCCAAAGTTTACTCCTTTTGTCAGTAATTTCACCTTGTGCAATGTCAAATCTGTTTTTTTTTTTTTTACCTTTGTTGTTTCTGAAACTAAATTTATATGTTGGTGGTATGTATAGGTGTGTTCACAACTAGTATAGATGCAGAGCAAGGCAAAGTGACTGTCACAGGGAACGTAGATCCAGCCACCATCATCAAGAAGCTTGAAAAGAATGGGAAACATGCAGAGCTTTGGGGTGGAGGTGGAGGAGGACAGAAGGGTAATTCTAACAAAGCTCAGCAGTTCAACCCCAACCAGTTCAAGAACATGTCAATGGAGAATCATGGAAAGGGTGGAAAAGACAATGGTAACAGCAAAGCTCAGAAGGGTGGTGGTGGTGGGAAGGACCAACAGAAGGGTATTAATGTCCAGCAGCAAATTCAGCAGCAACAAATTCAGCAGCAACAGCAGATGATGAGGGGGGCTAAGGTGATGATGCCAATGAAGGAGCAGAGCAAGTCTGTGAAGTTTAATCTGCCTGCTGAGGAGGAGTTTAGTGATGGTGAGTTTGATGATGAAGATTATGATGATGATGAGTTTGATGATGAGGATTATGATGATGATGAGGAAGAGGAGGAGCATAACCATGGCCATCAGGTACCTCCCAACAAGGTGATGATGATGCCTGGTATGGGTGCAAATGTTCAACAAGGGCCTTATGGGAAGATGGTGATGCCTGTGATGGGTAATAAGGGACATGGGCCACATGGGCCGGCTGGGATGGTGAATATGAATGCTATGGGCGGCAAGAAGTTTGGTGGTGGAGGTGGCGGTGGTGGGGGAGGGTCTGCCAAGAAGGGTGAGGTTATTGATTTCCCTGTGCAAGGGATGAAGGGTATGGGTGGAAATAAGGAGGAGGGCAAAGATGGGAAGGGAGGAAAAAAGAAAGGTAAAGGTGGAGGTGATGATGAGAAGAGCAGGAGTAAGAAAAAGAGCAAGGGTGGTAAAGATGGTAAGGTAGGTAAAGAAGGTAAAGACAAAAGTGAGGGTAAAAGAGGTGGGTTGCTTGGGTGGCTTAGCAGGAGCACCAGTAAAAAAGAGAGTGATGGAAACAGCAAGGGTGGGAAGGGAAGTAAGAAAGGAGGTGGCATGTTTGATGATTTTGATGAAATTGAAATCATGAATTGCAAGAAAGGAGGCAAAGAAGGTAAAGAAAGCAAGGAAAGCAAAGAAGGCAAGGGAAGCAAAGGAGGCAAGGGAGGCAAAGGTGGTGGTGGTGGCAATGGTGGAGATGTGCATCAAATGGGTCAAAAGGGGCATATGGGCCAGGCAGGTCAGATGGGGCATATGGGCCAAATGGGTCAGATGGGCAATATGGGCCAGATGGGGCAGATCAGGCCTATGGGGCAAATGGGCCGCGGAGGTGAGAGTATGGGTCAGATGGGTAACTATCCAATGGGTAATATGGGCAATGTGCCTGCAGTACAAGGACTGCCTGCGCCGGGGATGATGAGCGGTGGTGGCGGTGGTGGTGGTGCAGGCTATTACCAAGGAATGGGGAATGCAGGAAATCCCTATACTCAACAACAACAGCAGCAGCTCCAGCATCAGCAGTATATGGCAATGATGATGAACCAGCAACAGCAGCCCCAAATGGCTAGTGGGAATGATATGTATCAATCCATGTTGTATGCGCGGCCACAGCCACATATGAACTACATGCCTCATCAGCCAATGCCATCGGCAGGGCCAACCGAGCCTTACAGCAACTTTTTTAACGATGAAAATGCCAACAGTTGTACCATCATGTGAAACTAGTAGTAATAGTAGTAAGTAGTAGAATTCGGATTCATGTATTAGTAGTAGTAGTGCAGTGCCATGTGGTGGTATGATGTTGTGACTTTTGTCTGATATTTGGTAGTAAATGCAATGTTTGGGAAGTGTCCCATTGCTCATGTTAGTAGGTAATTCATGGGCACATTTTGCTCGTTGTGGTACTATTACTGATGATAAACTTCCTTCTTTATTCTCACCTCATTGGGAAACCCCTTGATGCATTTTCTAATCAATTTGGTTAGCCTGTGAATAGAGTAATAGAGATTATGAAGGCAATGTCAGATAGTGTTTACGTCTCTTTATGTTTATGTATGGGGCTGGCCTGCAGAACTAAGACGAGTGTAGGCATGAGAGCACTTTACTCGATGATGCATTATGTGTGGGATTCAACTTGGGGTATTTTAAGCAACGATCTCTATCTGTGGGAAAATCATTTAGTCCACTTTTGACCTGCATTTCTCGCAAGTGACCACCTGATAGCTCAGTGGTAGAAAGCAGAATCAGGTTGGGAAACTTAGGAAGATAAACCATTCTTTAACCTGATCAATTATGTGGGCTTAGGAGCATTTCATATTATAAGTTAGTCAACTCATGATGGCTGATTTGTAAATGAAATTAACTGACCAGGATCAGCTGATAATATGTATAGCGATATCTGTTTCAGATGTTGGATTTTAAAATGTCATAGTTGCACTAGGTTATCCTCCATCAGAAGATAAGGTGGACTATATCTGGCCAAAATGCTATAGTACAGGCGCGTCCGGGAGTTATGTGCTTGGCCATGGTAAACGGTGGGATGAACCCTAGAGCTCCGATCGTGATTGGGGCACATCAGATGGAGGATAACCTAGTGCAGCTGGATTTGGTGAACTCGAGGATTGGCTTCAGCAACTCGTTGTTGTTACAGAGGACTAATTGTGCCAACTTCAACAACAACATGACTACTACTCCGTAGATGATCGAGGCCTCGTAGCGAGAGAGAGAGAGAGAGAGAGAGAGAGAATAATGAAGTAAAGACTGAGCTTAAATGTGTGCTTTGTGTTGTGATCTCTATAGTAATGTTACTACAAGAATAATTAATAAAAGCTCTGATGTTTTATGTAGGTTGTTTTAGTTATGTAGGCATATAGAAACTTGATTAATAGACTCATGCATCACTCTAATGTGTCAAGAAAACCAAACTACCTGTTAATGGATGTGAAAGTAATTGAAAAGCTAACGTATATCTAACAATTATGGTACGAGCTAAACCAAAGGTAAGATGCAATCCCTTACTATCTTGTTGAGCTTATTTGGTTTGTTACAAGCTCATCCACAGACCACAATTCTTATGTTCTCCCTCAAACTATCATCACTTTTCATTACCTGATCAACATCTTCTCCCTCGCTCCCTGCGAATGCAAACCACACCACAGACGTGTCTACATATGCCCATGATCCAGTATGCCATCCAAACTCCATGAATGCTAAACGACTGGAGTTGATCGATCAGAACCAAACACAATCAAGCACTTAAGGGATATTCACTGGGTACGTACCATCCTAGTCGACTCAGACAAGAAACCCTAGCCTTGACTCTAGCCAGTATGGTTAAGCTTCGTTGGAAGGTACGTACATATATACTTTGCTTGACATAATGACACAACTGTATACAATGTTCAGCCGATCGATATAAGTCCCCTCATGTTGTATGCATTATTAACAGGTGAAATAAAACCTCCAAATCACACAAAAGCCTTCAGAATTCAAATTCGTCCCTTGCCATTTCCAACATTAGTAGGAGGCTAGGATTGAAACTTCCGGTTGCTACTAGCTAGAACTACATGTTTCTTGCCCTTGTTGTCGTGATTAACCAAATGCATGGCCAATGACACTCATTTGAAATTGGAAAATTAATTAAAAAGATCTACGTCTCCCCTTTTACTTCAAAATATTGATGTACGTCTTTTCTGTACTGAAATTACTTTCGATTATATACTGATCAATTTACGGATGAAGTTATTAGGAACAACCTCAATTTACACAATTTCAAAATTGATATCAAATGAGGATCAAATTCACCTAAGCCAATGAAGTATATATGGAGATATTGATCTCAAGCTATCAAAGCATTGGACCCTTTTTTTTTTGTTACAAAAAAAGTTTATATGAGAGCTTGGTTACGCTACACCATTATCGTCAGGGTAAATCTGTAACCTTAACCCTAAAGGACTACCTATCACACTAGTCTTTATGTATGGATTTCCATAGAAAAATCTACATATTGCGAACCAACGAGGCCTGTTGGTAGCGGAGATCGAACTTGAATAGGGTTTCCACCACAAACCTGCCCTTACCAAACCTCGTTGGCAAAGCATTGGACCCTTTTTGTTTAGAGAAAATTTTTCAAATGGTGCCCCAAGTTAAATCCATTCGTTATTTTGGCATCTCAATCTTAAAATCTATAATAATGATACCTCAACACTTAAACACAACATAACATTAGTTCTACCCGTGATTGACACCTTTAACTTGGACTTTGTCCATGGGCAAAATTGTCTCTTCATGTTTTCCTTTCACAAACCTTATGAGTTAAATTAGAGTTTCTTGACCAGAAGATATCAACTATGAATGTGAGTCATATTATATAGTTATATTTGATTGTTCTATTAAGTATATATGTTTCATGAACTTCTGTACTTGATACAAAATACATTTTAATCAATGTTGATTCTTTCTTTTCACTACCAGAAAATAGATCTTGGGCGACGAAATGAAAAAAACCGGGCGACGATTTTTTTTTTCGTCGCCTAAGAGAAAACTTGGCCGACGAAAAAAAAAATCGTCGCCCAAGGAAAAAAAATCGTCGCCTAAAGTTCAACTTTAGGCGACGAAAATAAAATCGTCGCCTAAGGCTAAATTTCGTCGCCTAATATAGAAACTAGGGCGACGAAACAATATTTCGTCGCCTAAGATATTTATATCGTCGCCTAAGGTTTTTAATCCTTAGGCGACGAAACTCAAATATATCGTCGCCTAAGTATTTTATTTTTTTATTTTTACTTCGCCGACGAAATAAAATAATTTTGTCGGCCAAGAGTAATCCGAATAATTAAAATAAAATAAAACACATTTAAATTTCATTGTACATGATTTTTTATTTTTACTCTTGGGCGACGAATTTAACAAATATCGTCGCCCAAGTATTATCTTGGCCGACGAATTACCCTATTTTCGTCGGCCAAGAGTAATCCGAATAATTTAAATAAAATAAAACACGTTTAAATTTCATTGTACAGGATTTTTTATTTTACTCTTGGGCGACGAATTTAACAAATATCGTCGCCCAAGTGTTATCTTGGCCGACGAATTACCCTAATTTCGTCGGCCAAGATAATCCGAATAATTAAAATAAATAAAGCACATTTAAATTGTAAGGTAATGTTTTTTATTTTTATAGTCCCGTCAGCGTCTCGTCGATTGGAAACTATTCTCAGTTGAAGGTCCGGCCAGATTACGTGATTTGGAGGGTCGAATAGCCGTTTCCGTCCGTTTAGGGGTTTGACCGCGCCGATTGACCGGACGGATCGAGCCCTTATCGTTGTCCGATGGAGCTAAATTTTTTCCCACCTACGTAATTCGTTATGCTGGTCATATCTGACGGTAGGTTTTCAGTTCGTCTTCTCCGATCACCAAACTCACGATATATGTACTAATGTTGTATAACTTTTTTATATAAGTATTGAGTTTAAGTGTCGTTTTGAAGACAACGTATACGTAGAGGTCTCAAACGCAAAAAATTCGTGAAATAAGATATGACCGGAACGGTGAAATACGTCAACCCGTGAAAAATGAAGATATTCCGGTAAAATTTCGGTGCCGGTTGTTCCGGTCAACGAAATTCTCTTATTTCTACATAGTGGTAGCTCTATCCCGGGTATTTATTTTTTACCAAATTTTTATAGCCCCGTAAGCGTCTTGTCGATTGGAAACTATTCTCAGTTGAAGGTCCAGCCAGATTACGTGATTTGGAGGGTCGAATAGCCGTTTCCGTCCGTTTAGGGGTTTGACCACGCCGATTGACCGGACGGATCGAGCCCTTATCGTTGTCCGATGGAGCTAAATTTTTTCCCACCTACGTAATTCGTTATGCTGGTCATATCTGACGGTAGGTTTTCAGTTCCTCTTCTCCGATCACCAAACTCACGTTATATGTACTAATGTTGTATAACTTTTTTATATAAGTGTTGAGTTTAAGTATCGTTTTGAAGACAAAGTATACGTAGAGGCCTCAAACGCAAAAAAGTCGTGAAATAAGATATGATCGGAACGGTGAAATACGTCAACCCGTGAAAAATGAAGATATTCCGGTAAAATTTCGATGTCGGTTGTTCCGGTCAACGAAATTCTCTTATTTCTACCTAGTGGTAGCCCTATCCCGGGTATTTATTTTTTACCAAATTTTTATAGCCCCATAAAATTCTAGTCGATTGGAAACTATTCTCAGTTGAAGGTCTGGCCAGATTACGTGATTTGGAGGGTCGAATAGCCGTTTCCGTCCGTTTAGGGGTTTGACCGCGCCGATTGACCGGACGGATCGAGCCCTTGTCCTTGTCCGATGGAGCTGAATTTTTTCCCACCCACGTAATTTGTTATGCTGGTCATATCTGACGGTGGGTTTTCAGTTCCTCTTCTCCGATCACCAAAATCACGATATTCTGAATTTTATGATAGAACTCTTGGCCGACGATTTTCTTCATCTTGGGCGACGAGATTTATAGTGAAGAACATCGTCGCCCAAGTAGAGTATCTTAGGCGACGATTTTCAAAAAACAGGGCGACGACTTCAAAAATCGTCGGCCAAGATCATCTTGGCCGACGATTTTCAAAAAACAAGGCGACGATTTTTACAGAATCGTCGCTCAAGAACGCCAGTATAAAAGGCAAAAATTCGGAACCCTAACCATTCGCGCAGCCGCCAAGCCCTCTCTCTCTCTCTCTCCAAAAATCCACCGAAGCCCTCTCTCTCTCCCTCTCTCCGACCCCGACGCCGACCCCGACGCCGACCCACAATTTAAGGTATAACCCTAAAACCCTAAATTGGTTTTAATTGTTGTTGTTGTTGTGATAATTGTAAATTGTTGTTTTTGTTGTTGTGATAATTGTAAATTGTAAATGTTGTTGTTGTTGTGATAATTGTAAATTGTAAATTGTTGTTGTTGTTGTTGTGATAATTGTAAATTGTTGTTGTGATAATTGTAAATTGTTGTTGTTGTGATAATTGTAAATTGTAATGTAAATTATGGTAAATTGTGATGTAAATGATAATTGTAAAATATTAGGGTTTACGGTTTAGGGTTTAGGGTTTAGGATTTGTGGAAATAATTTGTAAATATATTGTAAATGATTAAATAATTTTTTATTAAATAATTAAATAATATAAATTATAATTGTAAATATATTGTGGAAATTTTGTAAAAAATAATGGATTATTTTTGAGTAAGGATGTAAATATTCGTAAATTAATTTTTATGATGTAATAATTGCGAATTAATGTAAATAATTTGTTATGTGAATTAAAAAAATAATAAATCCTATAATAACTATTAATTTTTATTTGTGTTATTATTGTTGATAAATTTTTCGAAATTTATGGTTATTTTTTGTTAAATTAATTATAAGACGGTAAAATATTTTTAATAAATTTATGGTTATTTTAAACAGGATGGGCATGAGGAGAACTTCTGGACAACGTTCGGGTGCGAGGAGCCAATATTCCTCGGAAGGTACCTCAAACAACCCGTCGGAATCACCGTCGGTCGGGTTTCCGTGGCAGTTGACGACCCGACATGCGGCGCTTAGGGGTGGCGCGAGCGGCTCGCGTTCTGCTGGGCAGTCAGGTCCCGCAGCGACGGCCCCTCGTCATCCAGAGATACTTCCCCGGTCGCGATTCCGCAGCGACGCCCCCACACAGTCGTCCCCGACCGACGGTGAGGGCGGGTCATCCGGGGTCCTTATGGTGCCGTCCGGCCTCTTCCTTCCTCCGACGATACCGGCGATACCTCGCGTCGATGAGGAGGGTCGACCAATTCGGGAGCAGCTCCCGCATGTGGCACCGCACGAGGCCTATATCTACAGGGAGTTTCCCACGCCTCTTCATCCCGTGAGGGTCTCCGAGCAGGCGGACGGAGACGAATCCGTCGGCTCAGCCTCATCCTCAGGTAATTTATTATTACTTTTTTGTCGATTTTAATTTTTTTTTTGTAAAAATGTATTATTAATATTAAATTTGATTCACAATGTCACAGCCGTCGGAACGAGAAGGCGGAACAGGAGAGGCACCGTCAGCAACAAGGGACTCGATAGGGCGGTCGAATCTGCTGGACGGATCGCCATCCCGTTTTCCAACGGGAAACCGGTGGACGCCGCGTTGGGAAACCGGTACACGCGCGCCGCGGGAGGCACCATCCGCTCCAGACTTCCTATGTTGTGGGGAGTCTGGAGCCAGGTTCCTGATGGAGTGAAGGAGATGCTCCATCAGTCGATGTCGGTGAGTTTACTCGATCAATTACTATTTTTTTAACTAATAAATTATTTAATTATCGAAAAAAATACTAACAAGTGGTAATGCAGCAATGGTTTGTGGTTCCCGAGGAGGGACGTGACTGGGCGGACAAGGCCCATAGGGAGAGGTACCTCTATTTAATAATTTATTAAATTTTATTTTTTTAATAATATATTTAATATTTTTTTTTGTATATGTAGGTTCAAGGAGTGGAAACACGACCTCCGGGCACACTGGAAGCAGTAAGGGAGCGACCGTTCGGGTACCCCGAAGGAGTTCGAGTATCGGGAGTACGAGTGGCGGTGGCTTCTTGTTACGCAGTTCAACGACCCTCATAAACATGTAATTCGTAAACAAATTTGAATTAATTTAATTAGTGAATTAATTATAATTGTATGTTTTTAAATATTTACTAACGATAATTTTTTTTTGAAGCACCTCGCCCGGGTGAACGCTGAGAACCGGCAACAGAACACAACCAACCATCGTGCCGGTTCGAGGCCGTTTTCGGCCATCATGGACGACGTGCGGCGAGAGCGGCCAGAGGAGAACCCCTATGTGGGGACTTTTCAGAGGGCATATCCTCATTCTGAGGAGGATCTTGTAAGTTCCTTATATTTTCTAATTTTTAATTTTAATTACATTTTATTAAATGTATATTAATATTTTTTTTAATATATCCAATTAGGCGAGGGTGAGGGAGGCGGAGCAAGAGGTCATGAGAGGCATGGTGAACGACACATGGCCGGGCATGGCAGAGGATGACATGTCAGAGGCCATGTCCAGGATCGACACTTCAGATCCTACCGTTGGGGCGCGGATTATGGCCACTGCCTTCGCGCAGCGTTCCAACACCTACTACTGCTGGGGTATGGGAGGTGCTGGAAAGGGGATTCTGAAGACGACGCCAGGATTTCAGCGCAAGGGAGCTGCCGGAGCCTCAAGCAGCAACAGTCGGCTACATGATCAGTTCGAATGTCTACAGTCTGAGCTGGAAGCCCAAAGAGCGAGGGAGACGATGGCGGTGGCTGCGCATATGGAGCGGGTGAATGAAGTCACCAATGCCAACCAGGCGGCTATGAGACAGTGGATGACTGTCTGCATCGCTGCACATGCGGCCGGACGTGATATTCTGCCCATGCCTACGCCTATACCATTACCTCAGTGGCCCCAGCCTCCTCAGCCTGACCAGCCGCCGCCTCAGGACCCTCCGAATGGGAATGATGAGTTAGATTTCGAGATATTCCGTAGGCAGATGGACTGAATTTTTGTAATAAATTATTTATAAATTTATAAATTTGTGTTATTTTTAATTAAATTTTAGTACTAGAAAAATTTAAAGAAATGCCGAAAAAAAAATTCCAGCAAAAATTAAAAAACATTATTTATATATTTAAAAAAATTATTTAAATATTTTAAAAAAATTTAAATATATCTTAGGCGACGAAATTGCTAAATCGTCGGGCAAGGACTTACCATAAAAAAGTATCGTCGCCCAAGTTCTTGGCCGACGCACTTCTGGCGACGACGTCTTGGCCGACGAAAAAAAATTTCGTCGCCCAAGGTTATAACATCTTAAGCGACGAAAATTTTTTTTCGTCGGCCAAGGTGTTAAATCTTGGGCGACGAATATTTTTGGGCGACGAGAAGTAGATTTTAGGCGACGAAATTAGTGTCGTCGCCTAAGAATTACTCTTAGGCGACGACGGAATGAATTTTCGTCGCCCAAGTTCTTGGCCGACGCACTTCTGCCGACGACGTCTTGGCCGACGACGTGTCGTCGCCTAAGTACTTAGGCGACGAAATTTTTTAACAGGGCGACGATTTTTTTTCGTCGCCCAAGTTGTAATTTCTGGTAGTGTTTACTGGTGGGTTGCAAAAGCTACTTTTAATGATATATATTAATGACCGATGATGTATTATAATTTATAGATATCTCTAATTTTTGTATACAGCCAACACATAACTCACCACAAATTCTGATACTGATGAAAAAAAAAAAATTATTCTGGAGGGAAATGTTTGTGGAGGGAAAACATGAAAAAACAATTTTACCCATGGATAAAGTCAAACTTAACGGTGTCAATGAAGGAGAGAACTAATGTTGGATTGATTTTAAGTGTTAAAGTACCACTATCATAATTTTCAAAATTAAGATGCCAAAATGATAAATGAACTTAACTTAGCACACAATTTAAAAAATTTCCTCTTTGTTTAAGCCTATTTCAATATTTAGTACATGCAAGAGAGAATAATCAAAAATTTAAAAGAGAAAAATACCCGGAGTTTCTATAGTGGTGGGTCCAACATACGTGTATTGTCCAATGAGTGATGAGTATAGAGCAAAGTGTGACACTCTTTTCCTAACTGGATTTGGGAATTTATGTGATTTAATAGACGAAAACCCGTCTTCAGTTTCATCTTTCTTTCTCTCGAACCAAAACGCCAGAAGCAAAAACCAGAAAGAAGAAAGAAAGATGCATTCTTTTGGGTACAGATTCAATGCTTTGCTCACCTTCGCCGTCACAATCCTGGCCCTCATGTGCGCCATGGCCTCCGTCTCCGACAATTTCAACTCCCCATCTCCCACTTCCCAAGTCCAGGTGGGTAGATCTTGGATTCCAAAAAGATTGTGAATTTGAAATACCCTGTTGGGTTTTTGGTTCTGATTTTGATTGTTTTGTTTAGGTGTTGAACATCAATTGGTTTCAGAAGCAACCCAATGGGAACGACGAGGTAAATTTCTTGCCTTTTTTATTTTCGGTTTGCAAGTGGAATTTGAATGTGATTTCAATTTTGTGTTGGGGCAAATGGGTTTTCGGTTTCGATTGGTTTAGTGTCATCAAGTTATTAGTTTGAAGGTTGAACCTTTGAGGTATATTATCTATGGGAGTGGTCTTTTGGGGTTTATATGCAATTGTATCTATATGTTTTAATGTATCCGTATTCAGGTGTTGGAGTAAAATTGTGGTATTTCATTGCATATATTGTTTTCCTTGAGCTATACATGGCACTTACAATGTGAATATTAGGCTCCCTTTGCTATACATGAGCTCTTTGTGTCTTGACTTATAAGCTATCAAGTACTAACGATAGGTGGTAGTATTTTTTCGAGATGTTAACTGTTCGCCTTGATTCCTAATAGCGTTCACCTTGATTTCATTGCATATATTGTTTTCCTAATAGTGTCCTTACCCGGGGTTGGATATAATCTTAAAGGTATAGGGTTTTTATTTATTGTTCGATTATTTATTAAAGCTTCTTTATGTTGCTGGAGTGCGGGGTCTGGAAAGTTGGTGCATTAGTTGAGCACTCGAAGATAGTTACATGACTACCAGAACATGATCTGAAATCACAATTTAGAAAGAAGTCAATATTAGAAGGTATTCAGTGGAGGTCAATATTAGAAAGAAGTTAAGGTTTGGAGTAGTACAACTGCAGAGTTTCATGAACTCTTGTCTCATCTGCACTCTTAGGATTATCGACTTTTAGATTTCCTTTGTTGACTTTTGAAGGCCTTGGTAGATAGGTGATTTAGTTTTGAAATTGTATGTATGGAACAAGCCAGAATTTGATATGAAATAATGTTTTCACTTTATGCAGGTCAGCATGACACTGAATATATCAGCAGACTTGCAGTCATTGTTTACATGGAACACGAAGCAGGTTGGTAATTTGATCTCTCTGTGTATGCTAGCTAAATTGCAATGTAACCTAAACTGTTTAATATGTATGTTTTAATCGGGTAGGTGGGTTTTTATGGATACATTCTGAGGGAGTCAGTGATAATCATTGTCTGAAGAGTTATAGTAACTATCATGGTAGAAAAACAAGAGTCCAGTAACTACTTTCATTTCTACCAAGAAGCTTTCTGTTTTTCCACCTGCATTGTTTACAAGTAGCCTTGGGTACATAAGTGGTTTTCAAGAATACACCATGGGAGTCAATGTTAGCTGGATTCTGTTGTTATTGTTTAATGCATTTGCTTTAAGTAATATATAGTTTCCAAGAACTGTGAGGTAATCGGTGATAATCATGGTCTGAAGAGTACTAATAACTATCACACACAAGACTAGGAGAACAAGATTAAAGTAACTAGTTTCATTTCTATTGAAAAACTGTCTTTGTTATCCTGTGCTTTGCTGCATTGTTATTAAAGTGTAGTGTAATTGAAGTTTGCGAACTAACATAAGGCCAATGCAATTTCTCATTTTGCAGCCAGTTTATGTCATGTAGCCATGTCACATAAATCTGAATCTGATCCCATTCTTGTTGTCTTGCAATAGGTTTTTGTTTTTCTAGCTGCTGAGTATGAAACCCCAAAGAATGCATTGAATCAGGTAAGCTATGGATATTGCTATGCACATGTGCTTTTGAGTTATTTTTTTCCATTTGTATTGATCGTTTTGGGCATTCCTTAGATACACGTATTCACTATATCCTTAAATTTCTTGTAGGCTCTGTTATCTTTATATTATATTCCAATTTCTTTAAATTGAAGTCTTGCTTAAATTGTATCGCTATTTTACAGATATCTCTTTGGGATGGTATCATACCTTCCAAAGAGCATGCCAAGTTTTCAATTCATACTTCAAACAAATACCGTTTTGTTGATCAGGTATTGTATCTTCGTGAACCAGCTCTTTTCATCCCTCGCATTTAAGCTTTCCAATGCAGTTTCTTGGTAAATCAAAGTTTGTTCATAGTTTTGTTTCTTGTGCAGGGAAACAATCTCCGAGGTAAAGAAATCAACTTCACATTGCACTGGCATGTCATGCCCAAGACGGGTAAAATGTTTGCTGACAAGATAACAATGCCTGGATATCGCTTGCCACAAGAATATAGATGAGGGTGTCCTGTGTATCTTGTTGTTTATGTAGCTTTAGCCTCTTTAACAAGGGGATATAAAAAAGGTCATTTGACATTATAGACTTAGAAACAGGGAAGAGTTTACTAAGAAAATGAAAAAGAAAAAAAAAAGAAAAAAGAGGGAAATTTCTTGTACTTTTGGATTCTCTGAACATGTTGCTAATTATGAGAGATCTTTTCTTTTAAGCTTCGTAGCTAGCTGTTTATTGCTCCTCTTCAAACTTGTTTCCTTATATTTCTTCATTTTTGATATATCCTTTTGTATGGTTGAGTGAAGATATAACTGGATTTCCAGATGGTTGAACCGTTGCTACTGATCTTCACAAGTGTATGTCAAGAGTTCGCAAAAAGAAGGTACAAGTTCCATAACCACCGAACACCAAGTTGGAACGATAAAGTTTCTCCTCACCTGAATGGGGTCAGCTTAATTGGGTGAACGTGAACCATAGCTCCTTTACACAAGCTCTACTCAGTGCAAAACAAAACCATCACCAGTACACCACAACAATTGACAACACTCACAACAGTGCGACGGGATTGCTTTTATTTCTTTGATCAAATTTCATTTGTTTGGTCAAATCAACTCTGCCTAGACCCTAAAATCATTTGCATCCCTTTCCTACCAAGTTCCCAATTCCCCAGATTTCCTTCCATTTTCACAGATTTTCCAATCCTTGGCTAGTGAATTGAATCCGTCAAAATACAGTGTTTGATTCTTTTTCGAATTTTCGTTTCGAAAGAGAAATTTTCTTTTTCTTTTTTGCTGATTCTATATATAATTATATATTGAAACAAGATAAGGAAGATATAAGGAAGATATCGAATCTTCATAAACTGGAAATCTTTAGTAGTATGTCTGTGAATTCTCTAATGTCTAATGTCTAATGTCTAATGTCTTGAGATTTTCTTGGCCCGCACGCTTCAAGTACTGTTAAAATTATGTTTAGGAGAGGAAAGATTTCAACTTTCCATTATTGATTAGTAGACTATCTTACGAGTAATCTTGAGGTAATTATATCTTCCTAGCACAAGTTGGTTTCCTAATCCTAATAGATCAGAGCGTGCGTTTTATATATTCCTAGTACAAATTGGTTTTCCTGATCCTAATACTTATATAAGTCAGAATGTTTTGTTAGTCTCTGAATCTTTGTCTGAAAGTTTGCTTTGAGGTAGTGAGTTAATAGATTCAACGTCTAGAGATGGAGAGTTCTAGTTCAAGGCGAGAAACATCAGACAATCTGAAACCAGTTGTTCTTGCTCTCAAAGCTTCGAAGAGGAAAAACAGCGCCGATACCACCAAGGGCCAGAAAAGACAGAGACAACAAGAACATGAAAAAGAGGATACAAGAAAGAGAGAATGCCAAGTGACAACAGAAGATCAGCATGATGAAGAGAGGATGATAAAGAGGAGTAAGAACAGTGAGCAAGAAGAAGCTGTAGATACCGCGGAAGAATGTGAGATAAAGAAAAGAAAGAGAGATCAAGAAACCCTAGCACTCTCACTGGATGAAGAAGTAAGACTAGCAGTGTTACTTAAAAAGATGAACAAAAGAAAGAGAGAAGACGAAGAAACCTTAGCAGTCTTACTCGAAAAGAGGAAGATGCAGAAAGAACAGACAGCAGCAGCGTTGTTAATTTTGGAAAACGAAAAGAAGAAGAAGAAGCAGAAAGAAATGCAAGAAGCAGCAACAGCAGAAGACCTAGAAAAGAATAAAAGAAAGAGAAAACAAGAAGATAGCCAAGCATTCTTAGGAAAAGAAAGAAAAAATGCAAAGAAAAACGAGAAGCAAGAGCAGCACAAGTCCTTGAAAACAAAAGGACAAAAAGGAAGAGAGAACAAGAGCTCTTACTTGAAAGGAAGAACAAGAGGCGAGAAGAGGCGGTTCGTATCTCTGATACAGATGCCACAACTTCTGAGCCTTTTACTGAAAAGGAAAATCTAGCAGTACCTGATGGAAGATCCAAATCTGAAGTAGATGAGGTTCAGGTATTGGAGAAAACTTCTTCTTCTTCTGCTTCTTCAACAAGAGAAGAGACTCTTCAAGGACAGAAAAAAAAGAAAAAGTGATGCTATGATGGTAGAGGACATGAGAATTGTAAGGAAAAAAAGAAGCTATACCAGAAAAACTTGGTAAAAAGCTCAGCAAATGAAGATCACGTAAAGGTTCTTTACGACATCCCTGGTCCAATCCCTGACTTGGATGAATTGCTGATGGAATTCAAAGCCAATGATAAACTTTTTCGCAATTTCTTCGTAGGGGTGCCTGAGAGTGATTAACAGTTTTCATATACATGCATGCAGAGGATGCAGAGTTCAATTATTAATATTCTTTCTATGTAAAATACATAATGTATGCTTAGTGAATACTTCAGAGTAATGGATATACAAAATGCTTCTACGACACTGAATATAGATCAGAAAATTGACTGTATTAGCTTTCAGAGTACAAGTACCGGCATGCACCTAGGCCAATTTGCAAGTTTCCTATGTAAGCAGCCTAACTATATGTAAGCAGCTTTAAGGCTATTTGAGGTATAGATGATGTTTTCAACTTCAATAAACAATTATTAGGGGATATACATGACGGTGAAGGGGTTAATTTAGTCAAGCTATCAACAAATCTTGAAGTTGTATGTTAATTATAACATTTAGCTGTTGATAATAATCATGAAGAATCAACTCTTAGATTCACATCCATAAGTTGTGTGTATGAAAATATGCGATATATCAGTGATGGTAGAATCCATTCATTTTCTATTTTGATATCCACATACATGTAAATCGCTCAGCTGTACGTGTTACAACCCCTATGAATGTAAATTCACAGGCAAAAAGTAAGAAATGAATTGGGATTCAAGGAAGTTAAGATCTATTAACGACGTCAGGAATTGATAAAAACTTTCAGTTTTCTTGAGCAGCTAGCTTTACTTAATTGGTAATTTGGTACGGGGAGGATCTTTGTAAACCCGCAGGATAATGTATCGAAAACTGATGAAAACTGCGAGTATTGAGCTCTCGGTACCGGATGTCCTATAGTAATGAGGTTTGTTCCCCTAGGATTAGATCCAAAATCATACAAGATCTTATATACGAGCATATCTAGCCTCTCTTTTCACAAGCATCGTTAGCCCCCTCGTACCTCATTTACATGCTGTGAGCATGTCAACCTTGCTAACATGCTTCCAGGTAGCCTCTCATCAACCTCACTTGTATGAACATGATGTATTAAGAAGTTAATAAGTCTTCTTTTATATGAACCAGATTGGATTAAACCACATCTAACTTCAAGACAAATATAGCAATGCATATGAAGGTAGAGTCATGGTGTGGGAGGCTTCCAAAATCCTATGCCTTCACTCTGGGGATCTTGGGTGCCAACAAAGTTTCATGCTTTCATTCCCCATTCTATTTCCACCTGAATTACAATACAGACATTGGTTGACCAGTTGACAGAACTTGCATCCAAAACAGAATTATTATTTTTTTCCTTAAAAAAAGAAGAAGACTGATGCTGCTAAATAACTTGGTCAGAACTCCAAAGGCTCAGACTTTAGAGTAAGAGAGAGGGAGAGAGCAATAGAGTAGTCACTCTCCTTTAGCTAATGGCATGGCCAACCTCTCCTCCACCTTCAAATCCTTCACTCTCTCCCTCACACTCCTCTCCTCCTTCCTCTTCTTCCTCCTCCTCCCAACTCCCCATTTCCCAAACTACCCCTCCCCTTTCCCCCTAATCCCTCACAGGTCCCTCCTCCCAACCACCCCTTCCTCCTCCAATGGCCTCTTCAACTACCAAAACCCTAGCCTCTCCCTCCCTTCCCTCCTCCTCATCCTCCTCCTCCTCTTCTACCTCCTCATCAAAACCGCCCAGGACCACTTCTCCCTCGTCACCACCAAGCTCACCTCCGCCCTCAACCTGACCCCCTCCATGGCCGCCGTCACCCTCCTCGCCCTCGGCAACGGCGCCCCCGACGTCTTCGCCTCCCTCGCCGCCGTCCGCCGCGGCAACTACCGCACCGGCTTCGGCGCCATCCTCTCCGCCGGCACCTTCGTCTCCGCTTTTGTCGTCGGTTTCGTCGCGATCTACGCCGCGCCTTTCTCCCTCAGCCCCGCCACGTTCGTCCGTGACGTCATGTTTTACCTGATCTCGGCGACGTTCTTGTTCTACGTGTACCTGAGCGCCGAGATTTACTTGTGGCAGGCGGTGGGGTTTGTTGGGTTCTACTTGTTCTTTGTGGGGTTTGTGTTCTGGATGGACTTGGGGTTGGGCGGCGGAGGAGGAGGAGGGAAGAGGGGCCGGAGTGAGGTGGCGGAGAGTGAAATGCAGAAGGGGTTTGTTGCCGTGGACTGCGAGATCGGAGGAGTTGAGAAGAGATCGGAGGAAACGGAGAACCCGAGTTTCGGGGTCCGGCGGGTAATGGAAATGGTATGTTTTCAGTTAAATTTATGTTTACACCATGGAATAGGTTTCAAATAAGTGTGGGATTACTTGCTCATTACTTTAGATTTTAGATGAATGATATGCAAGACATTTTTTTTTACCGAATAACATATGTGGGCATAGTTCTCTTTGCTTTACTTTGTCTCATTCTCATAGCGATCATGAAATCTGCTTTGCCTTGTTCCAAGAAACGAAAAAAGGAAATCTTGGTGAGAAGCTCTTTAAACCTCTGAACTAGTGAAACTTTGGAGATATGAAATCGACATTGAGGTGAGGCAGTGGAGAAAGTAGAGAGTTGAGTTAGGTAATGAATTCTGATGCGGGAAAGTATAAAATTTTATACTTATTGTAAGGATAACCTGAACAAGAGATACTTGAAAGTTTCAATATTTGAATCTGTAAAATCTCCTGACTTCTGACACTAGTTGTAGAAGCATATAATGGAAGAGTTTCCTGATGACTATATGGATAAACTACATGTATTATTATGAAATCTCTTCTGATCTTCCTGAATTGGGATAAAGCATGTAGTGAAAACATGTAGTGGATGAGTTTCCTGATGACCATGTGGATAAACTGCATATATCATTATGAAATCTCTTCTGATCTTCCTGAATTGGGATAAAGCATGAAACTTTGTACTGCCGCTATGCAATATCTATTACATAGCTGGTACAGAAAAAAGAGCATTATTCAGTGTCTTTCTTCTTCTGAAAATTGTACTATTTAGCTCTCTTTTGCGTATACAATTGTATTTAGTATCTATCTTCTGGAAATTGCACTACTAATCCTTTCTCTATTTCATATATAGGTCTCAAAAGTATGGGAGGTTCCAGTCTCGGTTCTTCTGAAGCTGACTATTCCACAAGCTGCCCCATCGGAGTGGAGTAGATTCTACACATCAGCCAATATTGCTCTGTGCCCTCTAGCGCTTCTATACTCTTGCAACGCGTTCATGGAATTCAGTCATCCCGTAGCTTTTCTCCTTTCCAACACCCATCTTCCACTATGGTTTGTTGTATTCTTGGCAAGCTCCTCTCTTGCACTTCTTCATTATATAATAGAGAAAGAGCCCCCCAAAACCGAGCAAATTCCTGTGTTGCTTATAGCATTTGTTATGAGTGTCTTTTGGATATCCACTACTGCTGGAGAATTGTTGAACTGCCTTGCTGCACTTGGAGCACTTCTGGAGTTGCCACCAGCACTTCTTGGGCTTACGGTTCTTGCCTGGGGAAATTCTGTGGGGGATCTTGTTGCTGATGTGGCAGTTGCCAAGGCAGGCCACCCTGCAATGGCCATGGCAGGGTGCTTTGCCGGGCCAATGTTTAACATGCTTGTTGGCCTTGGATCAGCATTGGTGATACAGACCTCTAATGTTTATCCGGAAGCGTATGAGCTCCAGTTCCATGTGGGTATCGTGATTGCATTTGTGTTCCTGCTTTTGAGCTTGATGGGTTCTCTATTGGTGATCACATGGTGCAGGTTCCGGGTGCCTAGGTTCTGGGGGTTCTGTCTTGTTGGACTCTATGTCGTTTTCATGGCAGTCAGCTTACTGATTGCCAAGTTTTCGGGGTGATTTATAACCTAATACAACTATACAAGTAGGTTTATCATCCACAAAATCCAAGCAACCAGGGATGTTCTGGAGCTTCTATATCCTATATCAGCTTGGGGATCATGCTAACTCTGACATGGATTGTGCATATACAATACAAGCATCACTCATTTACAGTTCAAGAAAGAAACAATCATGGTGCAAGTTGAACAATTGGCCACCCTTATAGGTAGAAATTAAATTGTTTCAACATTGAGTAGGTGAAATTTTTTTGGACTAGAATTATTCTGTGATTGGAATTGGAATCATTGTTTGACCCAAATTCTATGATTGGAATATATTTACGGGGCATATATGCTTTGGGTAGTGGCAAACTGGCAACACCCTTGGCTCTTGTACTACTTGTAACATTACCAAATAGCAGTGGCAGTTGGCCACCAGATGTCAATGTTTTGTTCTTTATTCTAGCAAACATTACAGATCTCCCTTACCTCTTAATGTATATCAAAGTTGGGACTTGGCTGATTAGAATGTGAATGAAGTGGGAGATGAAAGCTGGGATTTGATGTTGTTGAGAGGAGAAGGGATGGTACTGACCCGATTGGTCGTGTTCTTGAGAGGAGATATCAGAATTCAGTATTGATTGAAAAGTAAAAAAAGAAAAAGTTAATATTTCTTCTCCACATGTTAACGGCATTTAATTTCTGTTAAGTGAAATGTCACGTGTCAACATTTTATTAAAATACAAGAGAGGAGATAAGAATTTAGAGACAGAAGATTTGAAGTCATCTTATCGAATTTTTTTCGGTGCAACCGTAGCACCACGTGGCATTGACTAATGATGTTACGTGCCTATAAAAACTCGCCACGTGGACAATTTAAACATATCAGTTTAACAGTGTGTATGTGTTAGTTAAGGATGAACAAAAATGCTAATAGACAAACATGAATACATCCGCCTGTGATTCATGCTATGTGCAAACATGAATATCATCTTATATATCAGCTAAGAATGAATTGGGTATTGGGAAGTAGTTAAATATTATAATTAAAAGAAGAAAATCCATTTATAATCATGAAATTTTAGTTTTGGGATGAGTCTTGGAGTCTGGGTTATGTTCAACAGATCGAGAATCAAATTCTTGATGCTTGTATTATATTGATTCTAATTAAAACCCTCTTTTTTTATGATTTAATTGCCTTTTTCAATAAGATCTCGACCTCGTCATCATCACTCTTGTCATGAACTGTATCTATCATAATCTGATCCAAAGGATTATATCAGAATATTAGGTAATTAGGTATGCATTTGCGGTGCTTCTGTTCTTGTAATAGGTAATGCGACATGGAAGATCCAGACCTCAAGGAATCCTGCTTCGAAACTTCTCGTAGATTCAAAAGAACTTATGATATTCATCAATCAATCCTTACCGAAATTGCTCGGAAGATTGTTTAATCCATGTCATATGCCACTCGGCAATGATTTCTGAAATCTTCATTGTAAGAGAGCTTGAATCAAAAACAAGAAATTATATGAAACCTGGGTTTTCTGAAATCTTCGGGATTTTTTTTCTGTAACGACGAACTAACGTTAAGCATTGATATTCACCTGGCAAATTTTTATAAGCGCATAGCACCATTAGTCAATGTCACGTGGTGCTACGGTTGTATTGAAAAATTTCTCCATTTCATCTAACCTACGCGTCACAACTTTTATAATTTACACATAATTAACGCTTTGAACACTCCCAATTACATGTAGAATATCCAATACATTCTCAAAAACTTTTTACTTGCGTATATATGATATCATTGAGTCGGACGTGCAAAGTGAGATGATCATCCCGCCAAAAGAGAGGATTCTCCTACCCTACTAGGAGTGTGCATCTATTCCCGAGTCGGGTCTAATCAGACATTTTTAGAAAAACCCTAAGCAACGAATCTGTGCCACCCCCAAACCGGCAAATGTCAATTTCCACGAAGGGCAAAACCGTCAGAACGAAAAAACTTTCGTTCCACAAAAGTCGAAGCATCTGACATGTTAAGAGTCAGAATCGAACAGTGTCGTCGCAGTTTTGTTGCTCCTTTTAGGTTTGTATTTGCCAACATTAATCATTACGAGAAACACAAGAACAAAAGAGACCCAAATTTGTGTTGCAGACCCAAAATTCTGCAAAAGATTGGATCTTTCTCTTCACCGAAATTTCCCAGAATAGAAAAAAAAACTACGAAAGTTTCAGTCTTTCTGATGCCCAGGTGAATATTTCTTTCAAGTCTTTTTCTGGTTTCTAAGAGAATCTTGTTTCTTTTTTCAGGTGCTAAATCGATTTACGTAGCAGAGCATCAACTGTTTTGTGAAAAAGGCACCCAAAATTTACACGCTTGGTGTATATCTCTGTTCTTATATGTTTTTGTGTGTTTTGGATTTGCTAAATGGGTGATCTTTGGTTTGTTTCTATGTAACATTTTGGTTCTGGATATTTGTTATATGTAAGATCAAATTCTGGTTTTGCTAGCGGGTTTGATTCTGTTTTGCATGATTGTATATCAGCGGTTTTGATATTGAACATAGGACCCTTTTTTGTGTGTTTTACTGTTTCAGCTTGCTTTCCATCCTTTGCGGGTTTAGATGTTTCTGGGTGGTAGAGTCATTTTTACAGTAGAGCAAAAAGTATTTTGTTTTGTTAGGCAGATTTTAGTCCTATATGACAGGATGATGGGATGTAAATCTAGTTGGTTTGCTGAAGATGTTTGATTAGAAGAGATAGCATTTAGATAAGTTTAATGAATTGATGAGTTTGGCTGCCGAAGGAGTATGCCTACTCTGCCCAACTCTTGTCTATTTGATGCATCAGATGTGATATTTTTTGTAAATCACTGATCTTTGATCATCTAAAGAAAAAGAACAAAGAATGAACAAGAAGTAATTCAAAATGAATGTTCATATGGGATGTAAATCTAGTTGGTTTGCTGAAGATGTTTGGTTATAAGTGATAGCATTTAGATAAGTTTAATGAATTGATGAGTTTGGCTGCCGGAAGAGTATGCCTACTCTGCCCAACTCTTGTCTATTTGATGCATCAGATGAGATATTTTTGTAAATCACTGTTCTTTGATCATCTAAAGAAGAAAAAGAACAAAGAATGAACAAGAAGTAATTCAAAATGAATGTTCATATTTGATTTTGTTTGGTTTTGGTCATAAGAGGGATCTGAACCCTGCTTTTGGCTACAAGCTCTTACTGTTATTTATGTATTTGTGTAAAAAGGAGATCCTTCGATTTTTGAGGAGTATATAGTAGGTTTCTAAAGCATGTATTTCAATATTTGTGTAATCAGGAACCGGATGGATCAGCAAGGACATGGGCAACCCCAATCGATGGGGATGGTAGGTAGTGGAGCTCAAATGGCATATGGGACTGCTCCGTATCAGCATACTCAAATGGTAGGGAGTCCGAATCCTGCAACAGTTGGTGCACCAGTTGGAGGCATTCAAGCTAGTAATCAATCTGCCGGAGCTCAGCTTGCACAACATCAACTTGCTTATCAGCACATTCACCAGCAGCAGCAGCAACAACTTCAACAACAATTGCAAAATTTTTGGGCGGGTCAGTTTCAAGAGATTGAGAAGGTAACTGATTTCAAGAACCATAGCCTTCCTCTAGCAAGGATCAAGAAGATCATGAAAGCTGATGAGGATGTGAGAATGATATCAGCTGAGGCACCTGTGATCTTTGCAAGGGCATGTGAAATGTTCATCTTGGAGTTGACCTTGCGGTCTTGGAATCACACAGAAGAGAATAAAAGGAGGACACTTCAGAAGAATGACATTGCAGCTGCAATCACAAGGACTGATATATTTGATTTCTTGGTAGACATCGTGCCAAGAGAGGATCTGAAAGACGAAGTCCTTGCATCCATTCCAAGGGGAACGGTTTCTGTTGGGGCTGCTGATGCACTTCCTCCATACTGCTATATGCCACCTCAGCATGGACCTCAGGTTGGGGCTCCTGGGATGATCATGGGCAAGCCTATGATGGACCCATCTATGTATGGGCAACAGTCTCACCCCTACATGGGTCCTCAAATGTGGTCGCAGGCACCAGATCAGCAGCAACAGCAGCAGCAGCAATCACCATCTGATCATTAGTGGCTGCAGCATGGATGTGAAGGAAGTGTAAGTTACCTATACTCCCTATCTTTTAATTTACCCGGCTTGTGACTGAAAGCTGAGAAATCAATGTTTTAAGGGAGACTGGTTTTGTAATTATAATGCAACTTGTTAACAAGTTGCAGACAAATTGACAATACAGTCTTTGAACTGATATGTCGTCTCTGGTTTAGTTTAAAAGAAAATGGTTATCGCTAGCGTAGATATCATTTTCCCTGTTCTAGCTAGTTTTTATTTGTGTTTCAACCTGTTGTAATGGAGTTAACTATTCTTTCAATATTTCGGTTGTTGATGACTTATGTTATTAAGCTTTGATGTCCTTTTGCCCTCCTTTTCTTGTGGAAAATTTATGTTGATCAAGTTGCAGATCACATTTGGTGATTCCCCTCATGACTTTAGTTGAGATCACATCTGTGTGGACTGGCCTCAAATAAGTTTCTAATGTAACCACTTTTCCTTTCTTCTTATAGCAAATTACATATATATCGTCTAAAAGGATTTGAAACACAAATAAATCCACTTGTGTTGTTAAACAAATAAGGACAGTTTTTAATAATATTTTCTCTGCATGTCATGTGTCATGGATTAATTTACCAAACTAACCCTATACTAATTAAATATGTTTTTAGAAGAGAAAGTTTCTTTTGAGATTTTTCAGTAAATGAAATACAATAGCAAGTTTTCAATAACTTAGTGTAGTAGCAGTTAATTCTAGTAGAAGTAGTAGCAGAAGTTAACATTCCAGTATAAGTAGTAGCAGGGGTTAACATCTTAGTAATAGCACAAGTATGCTTCGACAATCCTCTAGTTCTGCCAATACTTATGTTCAGGTCTTGCTGCTACTGTATATTGTCATGACGGTCAGATCTTATTGCTACTGTATATTGTCAGCTCTTGCTGCATCTGTGACGGTCAAATCTTTCTGTTGCTTTATATGGTCAAGTCTTGCTGCTATTGTATATTGTCAGATCTTGCCGCTACTGCTCTCATGACGGTCAAATCTTGCTGCTACTACTGTCATGACGGTCAGATCTTGCTGCTAATGCAGTCATTTTAGTGTTTAACGTGGGTTTCTCATTCAATTTGCAGTTGCAAATGAATATGATATGGGTTTTTTGAAAATCTGAAACTAGTGGATGAGAGATTGGACAGAGTGTTTTTATTAGTGTTGGTTATGTGAAAATTGTGCCGAGTCTTCGACCTACCCACCCGAGCCCCGTGACGTGACGATGACGGTGTTGTCAAGTGATCAGGTCTTGTTGCTAGGCTCCTTGCTAGCTTTTACAGTGATATGTTGGGACTCCTCGTAGATTATGACATTCTTAAGGTCAAAGTCTGCATTATAGATCGTATATTCTGCTAGACATGGTGCAATCTACAATACAAATTTTGACCTTAAGAACATAATAACAATGATACGACAGATTTCAACCTCAAAAATCGTTTACAGTGACCGGCCGAGGACTTTGTGGTTTATGGCATTCTTAAAATCAAAATCGGTATTGTAGATTATATATTCTGCTAGGCAGATCAGAGTACAATCTACAACAATGATTTTGACCTTAAGAACATAATAACTACGATGCGGCCGACTTCAACCTCAAGAATCGTTTATGTTGATCGATCGAGGACTCCGGTGGATTATATCATTCTTAACGTTAAAGCTGGTACTGTAGATTATATATTCTGCTAGACAGTGTACAATTTACAACACAAACTTTGACATTAAGAAATAGATAAACTACGATACCTAGCTACTTCGACCTCGAGAGTTCAAACCCAAGGCTAGGGTCAATGAATGATACTGAGTAGTACTAACACAGACCCAAAGCCCTTCTTATAAGGTTGGCACGAGCCCAGAGTACTGTCACATCCCAATTAACTTGCCAATAAAAATAGACAAATAACGATTGCTTTGGTTAATTAAGTGAATATTGCTCAGCGGTAAGTCAGGCTTCATGTTCTCCATTATAGATCGATAGCAGAATGGGTTCATACGCATGAATCATTCATCGATCTGAATGTCTCGAGAGGATTACATCTTTTCTCAGAAGTTGCCCCATGACAAACAAGATAATGGCATAAAGGCAGCCTAAATCCGCACAAAGGTTGCCTTAACTTGCTTGGACCTGCCTCAAGGCCGTTTAGGACTGCCTAGGTGCCCCTTGGTGGCCCTAGACGGGTCAAGGCGGCCTATTGGCGGCCCTAGGAAGGTCAAGGCGGCCCAAGACGGGTTAAGGTGGCCCAAAGCGGGTCAAGGTGGTACTACACGGATCAAGGTGGCCCCTTGGTGGCCCTAGGCGAGCCTAGGAGGGTCATGGCGGCCTTAGACGGGTGAACGTGGCCCTTTGGTGGGCTTAGAGGGGTAAAGGCGGCCCCTAGACAGGTCAAGGCAGGCCAAGGCGGTTCAAGGTAGACCAAGATGGGTCATGGCAGGCCAAGACGGGCCATGGCAGGACATGAGAGGCCAATGCGGGTCAAGGTGGCCGCTTGGCGGCACTAGGAAGGTCAAGGCATCCCCTTGGCTACCCTAGGAGGACCTAGGAGGGTCAAGGCAGCCCTATACGGGCTTAAGAGGGTCATGTCAACCACTTAGCGAGTCATGACGGCCCCTTTGTGGCCCTAGACTGGTTAAAGCGGCCCAAGGCAGGTCAAGGCGGGTCAAGGCGGTTCAAGGCAAACCAAGATGGGTCATGGTAGACCAAGGCGGGTCAAGGGGGCATGGGAGGTCAAGGCGGGGGCCAATGCGGGTCAAGGCGGGATAAGGTGGGTAAAGGCAGCCCAAGACGGGTCAAGACGGCCTATCGCGGCCCTAAGCAGGTCAAGGCGGTCCCTTGGCTACCCTAGGCGAGCCTAGGATGGTCAAGACGGCCCAAGGCGGGTCAAGACGTGCCAAGATGAGCCAAGGCGGTTCAAGGCAGGTCAAGGCGGGTTAAGGCGGGTCAAGGAAGGCCAAGGCGGGTCAAGATGGGCCAATGCGGGAATGGCGGCCGTGTGGCCGCCCTAGACAGGTTAAGGCGGGAAAAGGCAGCCCAAGGCGGGTCAATGCGGTCGCTTGGCGAACTTAGGAAGGTCGAGGCGGCCCTTTGGAGGCAAAGGCGACCCTTTAGCTACCCTAGGCGAGCCTAGGAGGGTCAAGGCGGGTCAATGTGGGTCAAGGCGGCTATAGGCGGATTCGCTTGGCGGCCCTAGGCAGGTCAAGGTGGGTCATGGCGACCCCTTGACGAGTCATGACGGCCCCTTGGTGGCCCTAGGAGAGCAAATGAGGGCCTAGGAGGATTAAGACGGCCCTACGCGGGTCTAGGAGGGTCAAGGCTGCCCCTTTGAGGCCTTAAACGGGTGAATGCGGTCCTTCGGCGGCCTTAGCGCGGTCAAGGCAGCTCTAGACAGGTCAAGGTGGCCTCTTGGCGGCCCTAGGAGGGTCAAGGTGGGCCAAGACGGGCCAATGCGGGTCAACGCGGCTCTAGACGGGTAAAGGCGGCAAAAGTCGGCCCAAGATGGGTCAAGGTGGGTCAAGGCGGCCCTAAGCAGGTCAAGACGGCCCCTTGGCTAACCTAGGCTAACCTAGGAGAGCCTAGGACAGTTAAGGCGACCCTAGACTGGCCTAGGAGGGTCATAGCGACCATTTGGCGAGTCATGACATCCCCTTGGTGGCCTTAGCCGAGCCTAGGAGGGCCTAGTAGGCTCAATGCGGCTCTAAGAGGGTTAAAGAGCCTATGAGGGCCAACGCGGGCTAATGTGGGTCTAGGCGGCTCAAGACGGCCGATTAGCAGCCTTAGGCGGGTAAATGATGCCCAAGATGGGTCAAGGTGGGCTAAGGCGGTTCAAGGCGGGTCAAGGTAGGCCAAGGCGGCCACTTAGCGGGTCATGGCAGGACAAGGTGGGTCAAGATAGGCCAAGGCTGCCACTTAGCGGGTCATGGCAGGACAAGGTGGGTCAAGATAGGCCAAGGCGGGCCAATACGGGTCAAGGCGGCCTAAGGCGAGGGGGCCTAGGCAGGTCAAGGCTGTCCCTTGGCTACCCTAGGCGAGCCTAGAAAGGCCTAGGAGGGTCAAGGCTGCCCAAGGCGTGTCAAGGAGGGTCATGACGACCCTTTCGCAAGTCATGACTGCTCTTTGGTGGCCCTAGGCTAGCCTAAGAGGGCCTAGGAGGATCAAGGTGGCCCTTTGGTGGCCCTTAGAGGGTCAAGGCGACCTCTTGGTGGCCCTAGGGGGTCAAGGCCGCCTAAGGCAGTCAATGCTGGTCAAGCCGGGCGAATGTGGGTCAAGGCTGCTCTAGGGGGTTAAGGCGGCTGCTTGGAAGCCCTAGGTAGGTCAAGGCGAGATCTTGGCTGCCCTAGGTTGTAAAGGCAGCCCAAGGCGGGTCAAGGCGGCCCTAGACAGGGCAAGGCGTCCTGAGGCGGGTCAAGACGGGTCTAGGAGGGTCAAGGCGGCATCTTGGCGGCCCTAGGCGGTCAAGGCTATCCTTGGCTGCCCTAAACGGGTCAAGGTGGCCCTAGGACTGTCAAGGCAGCCCCTTAGCAGCCCTAAGTGGGTCAAGGCGTCCTATTGGTGGCCCTAGGCGGTAAAGGCGGCCTAAGGTGGGTCAAGGGTGCGCAAGGTGGGTCAAGGCGGTCCAAGGCGAGTCAAGGTGGCCCCTTGGCTACTGTAGGCGAGCCTAGGAGGGTCTATGAGGGTCAAGGCAACCCAAAGAGGGTCAAGGCAACCCAAAGCGGGTCAAGACGGCCCTACACGGGTCAAGGCGGCCTCGGGCCTAAGAGGGTCATGGCGACCCCTTGGCAAGTCATGGTGGCCTTTTGGTGGCCCTAAGCGAGCCAAAGAGGGCCTAGGAGGGTCAAGGCGGCCTTAGAGAGGTTAAGGCGATCCCTTGGTGGCCTTAGATAAGTCATAGTGGCCTCTTAGCGGGTCAAGGCGGCTTCTTGCCGGCTCTAGGCGTGTCAAGGTAGGCCTAGGCAGGTCAAGGCGGGATAAGGCGGGTAAAGGCAGGTCAAGGCGGCCGCTTGGCTACCTTAGGCGAGCCTAGGAGGGTCAAGGCGGCCTTAGGCAGGTCTAGGAGGTAATGGCAGCCCAAGGCGGTAAAGGCAGCCCAAGGCGGGTCAAGGCAGGTCAAGGCGGGTTAAGGCGGCCCTAGACGGGCCTATGAGGGTCATGGCGAGTCATAGCGAATCATGGTGGCCCCTTAGTGGCCCTAGGCGAGCCTAGGATGGCCTAGGAGGGTCAAGGTGACACTAGGAGGGTCAAGGAAGCCACCTGTACGGAAAACCCTTAAAATGATTCGATCTAACTCGAGCTAGGTAAGGAAAATCGAATGTGTAAAGTTCTAGGGTTTTGAATTTGTGATTTTTATGTTTTGTTTCGATTGGTATGCTTCTACTTGAAATTGTGCAATGTGCTAGGTATGAAAATTGTTTAGAATGTTGAGAGGAATATTGTGTTAAATTTTGGTGGTGATCGGAGGTGGTTGGAATTTGGGGGTGGCCGGCCACCACTGCCAGCGGAGCAGACGGCGGTGCCGCCTCTTCTGGGTGGTTTTTCAAGCTAATTTGGTAGACTATGATGAAGTTCATTGATGTTATGTTTGAAATTTTTGGGGAAGTTTTGGTTAGGTTTGGAATTTTTCAAAAATTAGAGAACTTGGCGGTTGGTAAAATAGATTCGACCATTGGATTTTCTTGGTTATGGTCCTAAAGTGCTAGAATTGAAGAAGTGAGGTTGTAATTGAAGTTTGGTGAAAATCCAATTAGCTTAACCCTAGCTTAGTTAGTGGGTTAAGTGGAAGGATTTTCGTGCTTAATTTAAAACATTTATTTTCCTAAATTTAAGAGTGGTTCTAAACATATTTATTGTGTCAGGATACGAGGGGACCTTGTTTGAGTGGCGATTCAGATATCGTCGAGCTTATGCCTAAATTTGTGAGTAGACATTTTGGTTTTTAATAAATGCATGCAAGATTTTATAATATATTATTTTATTTTCTGAGTTTATATTTTAATTTCGGCTTATGAAATGATCTTGGAAATTATTTGAGTTGGATACATTGATTAATTGTTGGTCATGATTTATGGATTTGAGCTTGGATTATTAATTTGGTATTTGAGTTTGGATATTCTTTATAAATTCCGGATTTCATTATGGTTGTTTTATTGTGGACTTTGAGATTTATAAAAGATTTTCGAAAATGAGATTTTTTGGTAATTCGTTATTTATAATTTTGTCATTTATTTATGGAATATCGTTCTTGACCTTTAGAATATTTTAACGAGTATTTTAGATTGAGATATTAATTATGATTTTTACTGGTTAATTAAATCTTGCTTATATTATGGTTTTGAGAATATTTTGACGTGTGAGACACGTCATTAAGTTTTATTTTAATTTCTTACCGTTTATATGACCTTGGGGAAGTTTTATGGATTTAAGTGATTTCGTATGTTTTTAATCACCATACTATAAGGTCGCTCATATTTCATTACTAGCTAGCCTTTATAGCGGTTCTTACCATAGGTGAGTCGAGCGCTTAGCGTGGGACGCTACTATAGTCTGGGAGGCACCGATCGGATATTATTTATTGCTAGCTAGCCTTTATTAGCGATCCTCACCATAGGTGAGTTGAGCACTTAGCATGAGACGCTATTATAGCTTGGGAGGTACCGACCCGAGCCTGGGAGGCTCCTTTTACATGGTGATAACTCTTTTCCTTATTTTATTTTTCTCAGTTATGTATTTGATTAACTAGTGGGGCTGGTTTATTTTTTTTACGAGATTTCTTTATTTGATTAACCAGCGGGGCTGGTTTGTCCATTTTGATGGGTTTATGGAATTTAAGTTATATAGTTTATCAAAGTTGCATGCAACTAAGTTTTTAAAACTGAAATGTAGGAAAATATTTAAATTACTTATTTTTGTAAATTATTTAATTTATTTTTGTCCACTCACTCTAACGTTTTTAAATTACTTTCCCCTGGGCCTTTTGGTTTTAATTGCCCAGTTTGCAGACTAAGTTTATTTAAGGTCGAGCTTACATGGAGTCGAGGCATAGTCAGAGGCTGCTTCCACTTATTCTTTATTCATTTTTTTCTTTCATTATAGATATGCTCTGATGATCATTTAAGATTGTTATTAGTTGATTAAGGCTCGATGTATTTTGGGAGATGTTATGAACTTGGGGAGCAGGAATGCTCCAAGAGTTGAGGATGGATGATTTATGATAGAAGTGTTTATCTGGAATTTTTTAGGTAAGAGTTATTTATTTTCAAGGTAGATTATGCTGAATTTTCGGTAAATTTTCCTTAGAGATGAATCCCGTAGGATTTACTTCGGGTTTCAAGGTGAAATTCGGGATGGGTCCTGACAGAACTATAGTTTACTTCACATTATGATCAAGTTCAAGTAAAACATGTTAAACTCCATTAAGCACAAAAGAACTAGGAAATCTTGTAAGCAAGAATGTCGACTATGATCAAACATTTGTATTTTATGTTTTCCAAACCAAATAACTAATAAACAAAACCTAGGTCTTATAGATCCCGAGCAAAGATTTTGAATAAAAGTTCAATTAAAACAGTGATTGAGAATTTAACATAGCAATCCAAGAATTCAAAAACAAATCAACTAAAGAAATAAAGTAATCATACTAGAGATTTCATCTCAGCCCTAGCTAGAAGTTTAAAAATTCATAATCAAAGAAAACATGACTAGAAATAAAGATAGCATGAAAGAAACAATGGAAGAGATAGGAACTCGGGTTGAGCGATGTTGGCTCTGTTCTTCTTTCTCTTCTCCAAATATTTATGTGTCTCTATTCTGGTTTAACGTCCTTTAGGGTTTTATTTTTATTATCTTCTTGAAATCCCAATTGATTTGGGCTTTTCGGACTCTCTTTATCCAATATGGAATAACTTTCTTCTCTCTAAATAACATAAGGTTATTATCCTCAATGCAAGAGTAACCTTCCAAATATGTGGACATGCTCAGCCCTTTCATTAAGATTGATGGACTTGGGCCTCACAAATTAGAATCATGAGAAGAAATGCAAAATTTGTCAGAATCTGTCTCCACGCGCTGCGTTCACTCAAACCATCATAACTTGCTCTAGAAAAATGCAAATCCACTTCTGTAAAATTCCTCCGAAAGCTAACATCCATAGATTTCCAATGGTGTATGGCTCGCCTCCAGATTCCTTGTGAGAAGGTACAGTTTAATCCTCAAAATTTACGCACAACATGATAGTTTCTGGATCACTCGGGATAGAAAACACCTTTGCAATCCTCATTTCGACTTTTAGCTCCAAGTTATCATTTTCTCCAACTTGACCTACATAACGTAAAAACCAAGTAAATGATTCACAATTGACAAAAACTAAGCATATAATCTTGCATCTAAGGGTATAAAAATGTATGAAATATGAATCTATCACAAGGCGGCCCCTTGGTGGGTCAAGGTGTCTCTATGGCAGGTTAAAGCTGCTCTTTAGCGGCCCTCGACTGGTCAAGGTGCCCCTATGACAACTCTAAGTTTGTCTTGGTAGCCCTTTGGCTACCCTAGACGTTTCTCGACAGCCCTTTAGCAGGTCTAGGTGGCCCCTAAACGGGTCTAGGTGGTCTCTACGCGGGTCTAGGAGGGTCAAGGCGCTCCCTTCATGACTCTAAGATTGTCGGCAGCCCTTTGGCGGTCCTAGACATGTCTCGGCATCCTCTCAGCGGGTTTTGGCGGCCTCTAAGCGAGTCTGGGTGGTCTATACGCGTGTCTAGGAGGGTCATGGTAGTCCCTTGGTTGTTTAAAGTGGCCCCTTAGCGGCCCTCGGCAGGTCAAAGTTTGTCTTGGCTGCCCCTTAGCAGTCCTAGACGTGTCTCGATAGCCTCTTAGCAGGACTAGGCCCCTAAGCGGGTCTAGGTGGGTCAAGGTGATCCCTTGACAGGTCAAAACGGTCCCTTGGCGTTCCTCGGGGAGTCAAGGTTCCCCCTTCGCAGCTCTAAGATTGTCTCGGCAGCCCCTTGGCGGGTTTAGATGGTTCCTAAATGGGTCTAGGTGATCCCTACGCGGGTCTACGTGGGTTAAGGCGGTCTCTTGATAGTTTAAAGTGGCCTCTTAGTGGCCCTCGGTGGGTCAAGATGCCCCCTTAACGACTCTAAATTTGTCTCAACAGCCCTTTGGCAGCCCTAGACGTGTCTCGGCAGCCCTTTAGTGAGTCTAGGTGGTCCCTAAGTGTTATCTCCTGATTTAGGTGTTTCAAAGAAACATATTGGATTAGTGGAAAATTTAACAGGAACAGGCCCGTCCTGCATACACCAAGGTATATATGACTAAGAAAAAGAAAAGAATTGTCTTTTTAAAAATAGTTTCATCGTGGAGTTTGCTTTCATGGGAGCTACTTTTCTTTGCTTATAATGCAATCTCCCATAACTTTACGTCTTCTACATCGAGAAGTTCAATCATTCATCCAGTGTTTACAAATTAGATTAATGACGAAAATTTGTTTTTCAATGTGAGGGCTAATGTATCTAATGATCTTACTTATATTTGTTCTAGCGACCGTAGAAACCATATCTGGGTTCTGCAACCATGCAAGGAAGGGAGCAGATCTAACCAAAGCCAGGCATTGGATCCAAAAATAAAACATGATGGATCTGAAAATGAAGTTGTAGAATGAACATAATTTGGAGTTCCTCATAATCAGAAAATGAATGTAATATGTTGCTGCAAAATGTTCAATAAGACAGCTTTGGTTGCAAAAAAGTTCCCCTTGTCAATTTTCCCCCTTGTATTTCATTATGATCACAAATTGCACTAGAAATCAATTTGAAACCTGAACTAATTCCATTTTGCTTCAAATGAACCTAAACTTAACTGAGAATGAGCACAATCTCTCTATATTCAGAGCATTTCCAGCAGAGATATATCAAATTTGTAAACACTGGATGATCACTGACAACATAAAAGAGAGAAGTAATGTGCTATACTTGTGTTATGTCTACAATTTTCTGCAACTCTATACATCCAGATTAACCAATTCAGTTCAGTAAAGTCTAGAATGTAGAGGGCTGCTCCTTGGCAACAACCATGGGACCATGTCCCCCATCCTTGCCTGCCGGTACACGTACACCGTCACGACGATTCTTGATGAGCTCTTGGTTGTTCTTGAGAGCCTAGTTTATGTAGTGATGTTGTTGCCGGAGTCAAGGTCAAGCATCAGACAACATGACTAATCTGTCATATTGGCCAAAATAGAGAGAAATCCAAAAATAGATAATAATAATCCAATCCAAAATAGAAAACAATCTAAACATTAGATCACCATATAAATAAGGTTCCAAAATTGAAAATTGAAAATTTAACAAGAACAAGAGTCTTGTGTATCGACATGAAACTCATGAGTATTTCAATCGATTCAAAATATGCTTCATTTTAGAAAAAGAATCTCGGTTTTCTCTTCTATGTTATACAAACGTAAGTATCGAACACATTTGCGAAAGTAAGATTAAGAGTTAAGTCAGTTTACCAAAGACTAAACTCAAATTGAACAGCTGAAAATGAGTTCAACAATGTGGTACAAAAATAATAAATTCCGAAAATCATCTTTATTAATTACTTAATATTTGGTAACTATTATCCCAGCTCAGATGAGGCTCATGATAGTTAAGCTGCACCTCTTTCACACCTCAATATTCTCACTCTAGCTGCTCCCCCTATTTAACCACAGCTCAGTCTTTGTCAGTACACTTCAACACCAACCCAAACCAGCTCCTCGGTACGACGCCGTTTTAGTCCATCTCCGATCACTCTCCGATGGCTTATTCCGGCACGCCTAGGTAAACCCACACTCATTTACTCTGAACCAATTCGCATACTAAAATGCACATGTATAAAGTTCAATACTGTTTTACATTACTGCTTTCAATTACTCGTAGACTAATTTTGGGGAGCCATATCTGCAATTTCATGTGGCTTAATCACGATTTACATGTCTGTTTTGAATAAAGTTGTTATCTTTTTTGTGATTATGATCCTGTAAATAGATTGGTATGTTTGCATGTTTGATGCTGTGTTTATTGAGTGTGTGAATTTCTTGTAGTGTGTTTATATGAAGAGCCAATTTTTGGTGAAAGTTGGTATGAATAAGAAAAGATAAACATCTGTTTGGTTGAAGTTTTATTGGATTTGGGATTTATTTGGATTGAGTTGATGCTAAGGAAGAAAGGGTTTGTTTTTGGATGATGGAGTTTCAAAGCTGTTTGTTTGAAAATTATGGTTATAGGTGCTAGCATCATGTTTTCGAGGGAATGTTAGGGATCATGATGGGTCAAAATGTGATTTTCGTGGGTGATTTGGAATTTTGAGTTCGGTGTGGATTTTTATGGGATGTTGGTCTTTTGGTCTTGAGAAGCATTTTTCTTTTATTAAATTGAACAAAGGTTCCAACATGTCATGCAATCTGAATCTTGGAGTCCTTTTACGATAGCGACACGTGATACATTCCTGCGCTTTTTAAAAGAAAGAAGTTCAGAATTTAGGATAAATGAAACCGTTTTGCTGAAATGGTATTTTAGAAGTTTGATTAGTTCTTGATCATAAGCCTATTTATTACATCATCTACTTTCATTCCAGTTTTCTATGACATCCTATTAACATTTGGAAGGTATTCGTTTTGTTAGTCTGATAAGCAAGTGAAGGACAAGTCAATAACTAATAAAGGAAAAGTAGATTATGGTATTTGCAACACACTAGCATATAATAAGTATGGTAAAGTAGTGGGTTTCGTATCCATAGCTTATAAATGTACAGTTTTTTTGTCTGTAAATTTTGGCTTGTATATGGAAATAAATGACAACCTTATGTGAAGAAGGTACCATATGATATGGTATGTATCATAATGTAGTTCTAGTACTTTCTAATAGGAATGTAATGTGCAGTATGTGTATTACCTTCATAGTTTCAATCTTTCGAATACCACATATAGTGAATACAGGATCCGGCTCCTCTAAAGTTCATAAAATCTAGACTCTTTATTTAATCTAAGGGTTTTAAACATGACACGTCATTCTTGGATCAATTTAGTCTAAACCATGGTTAACTTGGGTTAAGTGTGTTTCTTTTAGATTGAATGGATTAAATGTCGTTAACAAAAAGAAAGAAAACAAAAAACAAAAAGAAAAATTGCTACGCCTTTGTTCAGTCGAAGGTTGTCAAGTCATTCATGGGAATAATCTCGATCGTCTTCACCATTAACCAGTCTTGCAATTCAGTTGCATATCATAAACATAAGACATGTTTAGTAGTCACAGACATCAATACTAAAACCTTTATCACCTGTTAGTCTTGAGGTAGTGTTTCAGAGGATTTCTTATTTCTCTTTATTGAAGTCCAGCTTCTTGATTCTATATGATGAAAGGAAAAGATTTGATTTTGAAAATCAATTTGTGATCAATAAACAGTGATATAAGAAATGAATTGGTGTAACTATCACATGCTAGCACCAACCGAGCCCTTGATCATTCAAACTGAAATGGTCGGTAATACAAACTGATCTTTTTTATGGTTCTTCTTGAACCTGTATGATATGACTAAAAAAAAAAAACTTATTCGATATACACATGATAAACTCATAAAGACAACATAAATTTTAATCTAGAGATACATACATGTTGGGGTTTTTCATCACAAGTTTCAAATAGAGTTAGATTACGATTATCCTATCTAGCTATAACAATAATCCTCTTGGCGTCCAAGTTCTGGGAATTCTTTGAGTTTAACCTAATTTCTTATTAGCAGAAGAAACGGGAAGAAGAGGTGAGAGGCGCCCTTATGTCCATAAAAGTCTCTTACTTTTTATTTTTATTTTTGTTAACGACACTAACCCAAGTTAATCATGGTTTAGATTTTATTGATCCATGAGTGACACGTCATGATTAAATAAAGAGTCTAGATTTTATGAACTTTACTAACTTCACCATTTGCTAACATTAAAGGAGCCGGATCCATAGCGAATTACCTACCCGATAATCGTAGTGCTGTATATAGAGGAAAATACATGAAATCATAAAGAATAGCTTCTTCCATATACAAGTCCAGTCCAGATTGCTCTGATTTTAAGAAACGAAGAAGTATAACTGCCCTGAGAATATATACATAGGAAATTTTCTCATACACTAGCTGAGCAAGGGTAGTCTTACCCACTCCACCCATGCCCCAAATTCCTATAAATCGAACATCCTTTTGCTCAAGAGCTAAAAGCAAACCCATTTGCCCAAGTCTAAAATCAATTCCGACTAACTTTTCATCGGAATTGTACAATGTGATCGTGGGACGAACTTTCTCCCACACACGTTTCACAATGTCTTCTATAAGCACACTTTCACATCTAAAACAGAAATGAAAAAAGAAAAAGAAAAAAAAAACATCAAGCTAATAGTTAATATAATATATGTATATGTATGAAGCACAGAAGCAGAACATTGCTAATTGACAACAAAACAAGGGGTGACGTTGTATTGCTTACTTGTAATTCTTAACATCATATCCAGAGAAATTGGCCACTTTTGTTAAAGCTTGTCTCCACCTCTCCGCCTTATTTGGGTCGTTACTGAACTTCACTTCATGCTTAGCAAAGGCTTCAGCAAAGCTATTCCTTTGATGTCGAACATCGGACGGATCCACATGAAAGAAAACCGGGAGAACTCCCTTATCTCCGGGTTCCATGAACTCGATAATCTTGGCAAGTTCATCCAAGCACCAGGTGGAAGAAGCATAGTTGGGCGAGATAACAACGATGGCGAGATGAGAATGTTCGATAGCGCTTAATAGCTCCGGGGAGATCTCAGATCCTTTTTCAAGCTCTCGATCGTCGATGAAAGTCTTGAATAATTGGGAGATCTGCAGTTTGTGGTATAAATGGGAGATGAAACCCCAGCGGGTGTTCACCTCTGAAACTCAAGAAAACGTCGAACTTCCAACGGGGAGGTGGCTCAGCCAAAGCATGAGATGACGAGGAGGCTCTTTGGGTGCTCAAAGCCATCGGAAACCACCAAGATCAAATATCAAGGTTTAGGAAAGTGGAAGAGGAAATGAAACCTAGTCGCATAAAGTGCAGGGCCACAAAGTTGTGTAGGACTGTATATAATGGAAGAGAGAGAACGCGTTAATCCCGACTCTGCGTATACGTCCTAGAGTAAACGACGTCGTTTCCCAAGACCACTATAACACGGAAAGATAGGTCCTTTCAAGTTTCAATCAGTCGTTTATTTATTTTCATTTTATTTTTCCATAAATCACTACCCATTATAAAGAGACAAAAATACGAGAGTCAATTAGAAACTTTATAATAGTTTGGTACACATCGTATATTATAACATAACTGATAATTATATCAGCGTTTATTAAATTTTATTATATAAGATTTTACTAAATGATTCATCGAATTATCTCTTTGATAGTAATCGTCACTCGCATTTGCTTATCTATGACCAATGGAATGACTGCAAAAGTGGGCCGACGTGGCGGATGAGGAACAACTTATAAAGGTGAATTGAATGATAGATAAAAGTCAGATAAAAAAATAAAAAATAAAAAAGAGTCAAAATCATTTCATTTGATAGATTCGAATTTATTCAACCAATTCATTTACTAGCATTTACTATAACATGAATCTTTCTATGTGTTTAAGGAAATTATGTTCCGTCATTATGTTATGTGTTTTGCCCTAATACATATATGATTAGTTAATCTGTTTCCTTATTAGAATAGGTTACAATATTGATAGAACTTCTATGTCATTCGGGAGACTCTATGTAATGTCTATAAATAGGTATTTCTATCAATGAATGAGTAGACCGTTATTGTCGTTATATTCTCTCCTACAACACGTTATCAGTCACTCTACTCTAACCCTGAGCAACCCTAGAAACTGAAAAAAAAAACCCTAATTTTATTTACTGCCGTTTGTGCGTTCCTGATCACCGGTCTTCCCACCGCAACACCGTGTGCATAATCACACGCAGATCCTTTCAACCTCACTTGTCCGAACGTAGAAGCAAGGCCACCCCTCAGTTCAAGTTCACCACCAAAGTAGCTCCATATGAGGCACACAAGACCCATTCTTGTTCGTTGATTGGTTGTTGCTAACATATAAGTTGAGCCTCCTATGCGACTGGGAGATGCCTCCCTAACGGAACTGTGTGCGAGACAACAATTTTATAGCAGAGCAAAACAACAACAAGAAAAGCTAAGCCTTTTACTGTTATGCGGAAGTGTAAACAAACTGAATATTGAATGAAATTATTTGAGTGACCAAAGAACGATAAATAAAAGTAGAACACTAGGACACAAATTTATAGTGGTTCAATTTCTGGGGGAGTATGGCAGGGTTCATGAGCGGGTTGGGGTGAAGAGAAAGAGAGGGCAGACGAAATGGGAGTGCTCTCCAAGTGGGAGACTGAAAATTGATATTGATGGAGCTTTCAGTGGCTCTTTAGGAAGTGGAGGAATTGAGGTAGTTGTTAGAGATGAAACTGGTTTAGGAATCGCAGCTATGGCAAGACCTTTCAGGCATGCTCACTACAAGTTGAATATGGAGTTTGAGGCGTGCAGGGCAGATCTACGACTTGGTATTCACCAAGGTTGGTCGGATATTGATATTGAGGGTGATTCTATCCTACTTATCGCTACCCTTGAGAGGAAGGAAGATGACATGTCTGAGGTGGGTCATGTTCTGGGTGACTGTAAGGATTATTTGAAAGCATTTCAATCAGTTAGGATCCGCCACATCTACCAGGAAGTAAATGGTGTAGCAGATAAATTATCGCACCTTGCTAGTTTATGAGCACTTCATGATGTTTGGTTAAATGAGACTCATGCTATTATTTACGATGTTCTCTACGAGGATATTAGTCGTTTACTTATTGTAGCATGAGATTTAGGTTATATGTCCCTCCCGATGCAAAATTTTAATATTAATATAATAAATGAAATCGGACGTGAGGCTAAGCCTCCCAGCTAGGCTGAGTTTCAAATCCTTAAAAAAAAAGAAAAAAAAAAGAGGTAAATCACTTTTACTACTTTTTTGAGGTAAATCACTTTTACTGGAGGACGACATATGCAAAGGTATAAAAACAGTTTTCTGGCTGGAAAAAGAAACAGAAGATGTCGCAGGAGCAAGAGTTGAATGTGTGCGGCTCTTCTGGTTCTGCAACAATCGAGGATTCGAATCCTTGTCCTATCTGCCTCGCACCCATCTTTCAAATTTCTTACCTCGACAAATGTTTCCGTACGTTTCCTTGCTCCCTCTCTCTGTTTCTATTCGGTGCTTTAAAATCTTGATAGGTAAAAACCCAATCCTTTAATTGGAATTATTCATCGCTCAGTGTTATGTTTGATCCTTCTTCAAGTTCTTTGAATTGGGTTACTGGAAGAATTTGGAGAAAGAGTCTTGTTTGCAAATAAGAAAAAGATGAATTCTTGATAATCAGCTGTTCAATTCATGTTGGTCAGCTTTGGAACTGTGCATGTAATACGATTCATCACTATGTTTCCATTGTTTTGTGTAATATAATAAGATGTAATGTTTTGTGAATTGGGTTTTGTAGTACTTGTTGTATATGTGAACAGACTGAAACTTATCTGTGATGATGGTCAATTGAACCTTACAAATCAATCAAATTTGTGTTGCAGATAAGTTCTGTTACAAATGCATATTGCAATGGACCAAAGTTGTTGCTAGCAAGCAGTCTGACCCGTCTTCTTCCGTAAAGTGTCCTTTGTGCAAGGTCAGTGTGTTCCTATGGCAAGCATTTTGTTTTGCAAAATCGTTAAGCTGTAACAAGTTATTGGTCTTGTTGCACATTTAAGTTAATTTAAGGTGCTGACTTTAGATGGTTCCAGACAGATAATTTTTCAATAATACATGGATATGATGGATGTTCGTTTCAAAAGCATTACATCAACCAGGATTCAAGGGATAGGTATCCTTCAGTTGCTCTTTTTTCTTATTATATTGCACTTATGTTGTAGAAAACTTATGTTACTTGCTATCTTGGTGTCTGCAGCTTTGTCTTATCAAGCGCTCACAAATATAGGTTACAGTGCTACTATACTGAACCAGGTCTCATGCTGCTTGTTATATAAATTATGGATTCTGTTTGTCCTTACTGTATTTCCTGACGATCACTATTACCTGAATATATAACTTCTTTTGTTTTCTTCAATCAGGTTTCTTAGACAACATTTTTGATGTATCACGGTATTGGAAGTCCTGCAAGTATCTGCAGCCAAACTGTTGGCTTCAAAGTTGGCTGAGAAGGGAAATCCAAGCACTTATGCAGGTTTGTAGTCATTGCATGATTTTCTCAATTGGTGACTTGATGCATGTTTTGCCATCCTAGTTGACACTTGTCATTTATTTATGGTTTCTAGAAACTAGTTAGACATGAATTGTACATAGAGTTAACTGAAGTATCAATAATAGACATTCCTCAAATACTGGTTCCACTGATGTGCTAGTTCTATTCTAATTGTTAGAACCATGTCTATAAGCATTTATGTCTGCATTTGGCTAGGAAATGTACCGGATCCACTTGGTCGACTTGCTAAATTTATAGAATATGCATGTAATTTATCTTTTCCTATGAATGGCAGAGCAGGAAAACCCTTCATAAATCTAATAAACTTGCTTTTGTTGCTGCTTGTACGTACTACGTAGGAAGAATATGTTGAGATCATCATGCACCACATACTTGGTGTGATTAAATCCGTAATGAGGTAATTGTGTGCTGTTTGGAATTTGGATGGTCAATTAATATATGAGTTTATCATGAGACGTTATAGAATGATGCTTGGAGTAGAGTTCTGGTATGAATTCTTTGGGAGAGATAAAAAGGGATTTAACTTTCAATGGCTCCAAAACATGCAACGTTTCTGTAGTCTCTTACCGCGTGTTAACCCTTTAAGTTTTCAGTCATAAGCAAAAAGGTCAGACGAAAACATTTGAAGCAAAACAAAGAGAATTTCAAGAGACAATCTCCGATGCAGCAAGGCCCTTCCTGACTACAAGAACTGACCGATTTGTAAATGAGGTGGAACTATTTCTTGCTTCAGGTTTAAACATTGAAGCATATGATGCTGTGTGTATGCAACGCTTAGGTTGGAGTGCCCGTGGAGTAACTTCAGAGACCGCTGTAGAAGGAGAACTTGCCGAGCACAGACCTATTATCCCTTTCTTGCATATATTTGAAGACTTTGACAGCAGTGATTGAAAGTTTCATTTTTCTTAGTATGCATAAGTGTCGCTTCAATTCAGTTTTCTGCTGTTTTACACTGTTATATTTCAAAGTTCTTCCAAATGCACATACACACTTAAAAAGTAAGAACTTATGAAGAGCTTGAATTGCTATCATTTTTGTTGGTTTGTGCCTTGTATGTTCTTTGAGGCGTGCACCATATAGAACAAATTGTGATCCCCGGTTCCCATTTCAAGTATGCAGTCAGATTGGTCCTCAAGGTTTGGAATTTCACACTCAGTTCCGTAAATAACAGTTCACGCCGACGGTCAGTTGTTTCTAGAGTTAGAGACGGTCAGAGTCCATATGCGTCTGGGGTTTTGACTATGTCTATGTTGCAGTGAGGTGACATGTTGTGTGAATGAACTGTAGAAACAGCACGTAGTTTAGTCTAATGTATTCCATGATCCGGGTGAATTCAGATCATTCAATTTGTCAAATCTACTAGTCCTGTCAGTATCTTTACAGATATAGGGATCGTAAGTTGAGCGTCCAAGCACCAAGATCATGTTTGCAAAATGTTCAGCATCTTCAACTGCAGGAACTAGAAGTTTCAATAATATCAAGGTCTCTTCCTCAAAAAGAAAAAGAAAAACAAAATATCAAGTCACTAATATGAAAGGAAATAAATCAATGCAAAACTTCTTAGAGGTCAATTTCGTCATTTTGACTGTTGGATATATCATCATCCTGATCGACATCGTTGATGAGAATACGTTGTGTAACAAGAAGTGGCCCTTGCTGGTTCACATATGGAGGAAGACTCAGATAATGGAGCTTTCGTAGAGAAATTCCTTCTGCAACCAAGCTCTTCATCTCATGAGCTTCCCTTGAGTGGCCTCACCTTTGCTGTCAAGGACATGTGAGACACACTTACTCTATACTATACACACACTACTAGTAGCATCTTACATATTCCTCATTGTATCACTTTCGTTGGTGAGTGCCTCAGTTTTGTATCATATCATATGTTCCTCATGTACTTGATATACCAACTTCAGATTCTGGGCTTGTCACTAGTCACTATTCTTGAATAAATCACTTTGCATCATTACATGTGCTTGCTGTTGATTGTGCAGACCTAATAATCAACTAAGTCTTCAGTTGGTTGGGTGAAGTTATTTGTATTGTGAAACCATATATTAATGAACTTCAGGGAATTGGGTTTGATGGCGATCTGTTTATGTGTTTAACATGGGCAAAGCTAATGTCTTTTTCTCACTTGAGTTTCAACTTGGAGTCAGATTTGATGTGGCTGGATATGTGACTGGATTTGGAAATCCTGATTGGGCAAGGACTCACCCAGGTGCTGAATCGACAGCTCCTTCTGTTTCGACAATCCTAAGAGGAGGTGCTACATGTATTGGTAAAACTGTCATGGATGAAATGGCATACAGGTCAGTGCACATTGGAGATCAACTCCCTCTTTTATCCTTCGTATGCTTTAAATTTGATGAATTTTTTGGTTTCAAGGAATGGAGAATCTCTATTAGTTTTTCATAGTAGTTCGTTAAAGGTCAAAGGCAACTTTTGGAGCTTCACTAGAATGGCCTTAAAATTTCATGTATAAATGTTGGCAGTATAAATGGAGAGAATAAACATTATGGCACACCGGTAAATCCATGTGCCCCGGATAGGGTGCCTGGAGGATCGTCTAGTGGCTCTGCTGTTGTAGTAGGTGCAGACCTTGCAGATTTTTCGTTAGGTAATTTAAGTTGTTTTTGCTTGCATGATTTTTGAAATTTTGTGCCTCTCAGTGTTGAAGGTTAGGAATCTCACTATTTCAGGAACTGACACTGGAGGAAGTGTGAGAGTTCCTGCTTCATATTGTGGAATTTTTGGGTTCCGACCGTCTCATGGTGCCATTTCTACTTCTGGAGTTACCCCTATGGCACAAAGTTTTGATACCGTGGGTAAGGAATTAACAGTTTTTTAGTTTGCAGACTGTCTTGCACAAATTTTCTATTTCTTGTAGTATCTTGATGAAGTCTTTCTTTAATTCAATTTCTCATATTGCATCTCACTGAAACCTTTGCAAAAGATAAAGCAAGCCATTTACCATTTTATGGTCAGGTTACTGAATATATATAGTATGCCGTTGACACCACCTTCTTATCTAGGATGGTTTGCTAGGGATCCTGTTCTTTTGAGTAGAGTTGGACGAGCATTACTGCAAATTCCTGATGTGCATCCTGTCAGACCAGTTCAGTTGATCATTGCTGAAGACTGTTTCCAGCTTTCAAGCATTCCAACTGATCGAGTAAAACAAGTACTTGTTCACTCAGTTGAGAAGTTATTCGGGGGTAAGCAAATTGGACGGTTAATTTATTTGAAGTATAGCTATATACATATAGCTCATACATTTTAAGACCAAACCTACTATCTAGTTCATAAATTGGTCTTGCTGAAGACTGTAAGACCAACCTACTATCAAGCTACAGTCTATTGGATATTTTCCAGTCGTCACCTGAATCATCATCCCCTCTTTTTTTTCAATAGGTCGTCTTCCAGAGATATCATAAAGACACTTGTGTTATTGCAAAGAAGTTCACTAGCTTATTGTGCCTACTAATGCAGGTCATGTTTTAAAGCATGCAAACCTTGGGAACATTGTGAAGGACAAAGTTCCAAGTTTGAACTGTTTCTTCGGTAAAGGAAACGCAAGTCAAGAGTTTAACATACCATCCTTGGCTGCACTGTCAAGTGCTATGCGGATACTTCAAAGGTGTTGATGCTTTAATGGACTTGATTATCATTGTAATATTTCTGGATCTTTATTAATGAAATTCAATGTATCTGTGGTTGTCATTGGGAGGATAGGCATGAATTCAAGACCAACCATGGTGAATGGATCAAAACAATCAGACCTGATTTAGGTCCTGGGATATCAGAACGTGTATGGGAAGCTGTTAGGGCAGCAGATGAAAATACCAATGTTTGTCACTCCGTGAAAACTGAACTTCGTGCTGCTCTTACTGAACTTCTTGGGGTATTCTCTCTCTTTTGAACATAACAACTTTCCTGTTGGGACAAAGATTGAACTATGCATTCAAACTCATACTATTCTTGATGAATTTTGTGCATTAATTGAAGATCTTTTTTCTGCATTAGTTGAGTAGCAGTTAGTATACTATAGAATATTGTTTCATGTTCAACAAGTCCTGCAAATTGACATCTATATCAGATTCTCTCGAATGTTCAGAATGATACAGTATTCTGCTAACTGATTCCCATTTTACTTGGTTTTCTTTTATGAAAAATGATGTTGGAACTTGGAAGAGCCTAGTTTCTCAATATAAATAAGATTTGTGCCTTTCTTAATTACCATTTGCTGAAGCACTTCCATTACTTTAAATTGAATGAATTTGTGTTCCTGAAGATGCTATATGAAACATATAGGGAGCCAGTTTGTCTCATGTCAATTTAAAATGACCTACGTTGTATTGGTTCCCCTGCAAGAACAACTTTAAATGTTACTTCTCCTGAATCACTTTAATGGTCCTGTCATCTCAAGCACCAAAGTATAGAGCTGATTTTCACAATTTCCGGATTAGTTTTAGAGAGAGACTGTAGATTGTTATTGATTACAACTTTGTTATTATGGTCTTGGTGCTAATTTCTTGCTTGATTTGCCTTCAGGATGCTGGTGTCCTTGCAATTCCTACAGTTCCAGGGCCTCCACCAAAACTACAAACGGATCCTACTACACTTGAAACATTCCGCGCTAGGGCTTTTAGCTTGTTGTCCATTGCCGGAGTATCTGGATTCTGCCAGGTATTTTAGCTCCCCCACCCTCTCTCTCTCTCTCTCTCTCTCTCTCATTGTGTGCATGATGCAAGAGTACAAGACGCTCCAATCTTTTCGTTCCTCAACTGCAGCAAGTACATTTACAATGTCACTGCACATTTACAGGTGAGCATACCACTAGGCATGCATGAAGGCCTACCTGTGTCGGTTTCCTTGCTGGCAACGCACGGCTCAGATGGATTCCTGCTTGGTCTTGTGGAGACTCTCTATGGCACTCTCAAAGAACAAGTTGAAAGCTTGAACTTTCATCCTTGTTTATAATTCAGGAACTAGTAAACAATAAACAGCTACTCATTTGTCTTAAAGACCTATTGAACAACATAGCCTGATTGTCAAGGTTCTTAGCTTGTTGGTTGTGGTTTCCAAATCACAATACAGCCAGTGCTAAAAGGTCAAATGCTGAGCCAAAGCCATGGTCAACGATAAGGTTGGTGAGGTAAAGAACAGTGGGCGCTAAATTGTTCACAATCAAACTAAGCAGTCTCGAACTAAGCAGTCTGGACTACTGTCAACTGTGTAAACAAATGATTTGTTCAATATTGACCAGCTTGATTTATGTCATTTTTGCCACTATGACTATGTGAGTAGTGCAGCACACAAGCTCAAGCGCCACCTGCACTCGTGCAAAGCACTCTCCAAGTCTCCATGCTAGTAACATAAAGAAATTCGTCACACATGTTTTGCTTGGAATCAACATGTCACAATGGATTTCACACCTAAGAAATTCGAAGTTCACACAATTTGTCTTGGAATATACAAAATCTTGCAAACTGAAGGGACTAACAATTATAGATTATCTCTAAAACAGCTGGATCGACCTATATTGAAAATGAAATTGACTCATGACCAATCGACAACATCTATTCCTTCCGGTTACTATTCATGGTTTTTCATTCTCAGATGCATAGTGTATTAAGTTGTCAATGTGATTATCAACCGTCACCTTTAGCTTTATGAGTTGTAGCATCATGTGTTATTTATGTGACACTGGTTGCACAAAGGCGTTGTTGATCCACGCGCCACCGCCCCCTGTGGGAAAACATTAAAAACAATAATGAGAATCAGACCGGTACAGTTTGAGCAGTCTAATGACGACCTTTCCAACAACGATGGATCTTATATATCCTCAAATTAAACTCATTTAACACAACACACTCGTTGGAGTCGTACCAAACACCAACAAGCTCCAAGAACCAAAGCGAGAAATGGAAGTCAAAGCCAGAGCACCTGGGAAGATCATACTCTCTGGTGAGCATGCTGTGGTTCATGGATCTACGGCCGTCGCTGCCTCCATTGACCTCTGTACCTATGCCACTCTTCGCTTTCCCGCTCATTCTGGTACATTCTAATCTCCTCTCTTTTGGGTCCTTCTTTTCTTTTCTTGTATGATCGTTCTGATATTGATTTTGTGCTTTTGGATTTTGGGTTTTGGTTGAAAAGTTATTTGGAAGATACCCTTTTGGCTTCTGTTCATGGTTTTTATTAAAGCTTTGTGATTGTGTTGTGTCAGCTCATAAAGTTTCAATCTTTAATGTGAGCTGCGGTTGGATAATTGTGGTATGTCAGCTTAAAAAGTTTCAATCTTTTTTGTGAGCTGAGGTTGGATGATGTGTTTCTGTTGCATGGAAGCATGGGTTAAAGAAATAGCTTTTGATTTGTGAATGGAAGTGTTCATTGTGCTAAGTTGAATTTGAAAGGTTTAAGTGGTATTAGATAGTCTGATCATTTTGAGAGATAGGTTTTCAAGATTGAGATGACTTCTAGCATTGTTGCTGAAGCTTTTGAGTTCTTGTTGTGGTTATTTGGATTATGCCCTTTTGAGTTTTATTACAATGATTTGAAGAACTTTTGTTATTGGTTGGTTCATTGGTTTTGTTAAGCCTTGTGACTGTGCCATGTCAAACATAAAGTTAGTGGCTTTCTGTGATTGTCTATTATTATTGCTTGAACTCATGAATTGTAGAAAGTCCTTTTGTGATTCTGTGGAAATCTATTCTGTGGATTAAACCCTGGTTTAATTTGCAGGGTTTAATTGTATCAGGAGCGGTGACAATTTTCAGGGATTGGTTTTTGAAAGTAGATAACTTTAGCGTCCTGTTGATCAATTTTGAACTGAAGTTTTCTTCTTTTATTTGTAGATAATGATGGTTTACTTAGACTGGAACTCAAAGATATTGGATTAGAGTTTTCATGGCCAGTTGGTAGGATTAAAGAAGCATTATCTGGAATAGATGTTCCCAACCCATCAACACCCACCTCATGTCCAGCTGAGGCGATCAAATCACTTGCTATTTTAGTTGAAGAACTAAACATCCCAGAGGCAAAAATTGGAATTGCTGCTGGAGTGTTGGCTTTTCTTTGGCTGTATTCATCTATCCAAGGGTATGGACTGTTGTATTCTTGTACAGCCGACTACTTCGAATTCTCAGCAATTTGTTCATATTTCATAATTTCTGATTCTCCTCTCTTATGTGCCAGATTTAAGCCTGCAACAGTTATTATCTCTTCGGAACTTCCTTTGGGTTCAGGTCTTGGTTCATCTGCCGCACTTTGTGTTGCGTTCTCTGGTGCTCTTCTTGCTTTCTCAGATTGTGCAAGTCTGGATTTGGGCCACCAAGGGTGGTTAGATTTTGGAGAAAGTGAACTTGACTTGCTGAATAAATGGGCATTTGAAGGTGAAAAAATCCTCCATGGGAAGCCATCTGGAATTGACAACACAGTTAGCACATATGGTAAGTTATCATGTCACCTGTCCAAGACAGATCTACCTTCACAATGTCGCATTTCTTCTTGTTTTCCTAATCTTCTTGTGTAGGATTCTTGAGCTATATAGTTCTTGGGATGAATCAGGTAATAGTTTGCCATAGTATGTTAAGATGAGAAAAAGCTGCTGGGGGATGGAACTTCATCAATGCAGTCCACGCCATATTTTCTTAATTCAGGAAGAGGCATAATTGTATGAATAGTATGGAACTACTTCTTTAGTGCTTGCTAGAGCCCTAGAAACCACTAGATGCTATAAAAGAACAAAGAGAGAATCATATAAACTTGAATTTATGGATGGTTAGCTAATATCTACATGTCAGCAGTCTCCTTGTAATTAGGTTCAAATCTTTAGGGATATGGTGCTATTAACCTTAAACACATTGCTCCTAAAACTCTTCCCCTTTTGTACCATTAGAATTCTGTATGTAGGCTCACTAAGCTGCAATGTTTATGTTAATGGAAGTTTAAGGATCGGATTGCACCAGGTGTGGTAAGACATCACTGTCTTAGTCGGATCTCTCAAGAGTTATCGAGGGTCAAAATTTGTATTGTTCTAGTGAGATGCATGGCTCTCCTTCTCTTATAGTATTTTGCTATAGGTTGTTAATTTGGGTGTAAGTATTGATTCCATCTGATTGTTTTCCTAATACATGTATATACTGTTGGTTAAAGTTTGTGATGATTAGTGTTTGTTGGAAAAGGCTGCAATTCATTTATACATTGTTCAGATAAACTAGGAGTAGGATGAGTGGACTGGAGTAATGTATATAGTGGGATAGGAGTCATGAAATTTCTCATGCTAAGCTGATTATGTCTAATGTAGAACTATCAAGTCATTAAATTTAACTATCAAATAAAGTCATTAAATTTAGTATTGTACGCCTAAGTAGTGACGTACAATACTATTTTGTATAAGGCAACACCATTTACGCTAATCATGGACTAGAGGCCAGTTGATGAATATAGGAATTGGAAAAAGCATGTTATCATCTGTTGAGATATGTTTTGAGGATAGAGATATTTTGCTTTGCTTATCTGTGTGAACTTTGTTCCTTAAACAGGGAATATGATCAAGTTTAGATCAGGCAGTTTGACTCGCCTAAAATCGAACATGCCACTCAAAATGCTCATTACTAACACAAAAGTTGGGAGGAACACAAAGGCCTTAGTTGCTGGTGTTTCAGAGAGGACATTAAGACATCCAGATGCTATGACTTCTGTGTTTGGCGCAGTTGACTCTATCAGCAGGGAATTGGCTACCATCATCCAATCAGGGGCTTCTGATGAAATCTCTGTAACTGAGAAGGAGGCGAAAATAGAAGAGCTGATGGAAATGAACCAAGGTTTGCTCCAATGCATGGGAGTCAGCCATGCTTCAATTGAAACCGTTCTTCGGACTACACTCAAATACAAGTTGGCTTCCAAGTTGACAGGAGCTGGTGGTGGAGGGTGTGTTCTGACACTATTGCCAACCTGTATCCTTTTCATAATTCCTTTTATTTTAGTTACCATGCTCCTCAAGGTTTTCTCTTTCATATGCTTTTACCATGTAGGAATGATTCTAATATGGTTTAATGGGATTAAATATTTTAACCTGAACTTTTGCCTAAATTCTTCAGCACATTTACCCTACCTTGTACTTAACCATCTTGAATTATGATATTGTATACCATTATTTCCCTTAACCATTCTGTATCAGTGCTGTCAGCAACAGTTGTTGATAAAGTAACTGCAGAACTGGAGTCATGTGGATTCCATTGCTTAACAGCGGCCATCGGTGGACAAGGTGTTCAAGTTTGCTTTGGTGGTTCATCATGAAGTGATAAGTAAGATCCAAGCTCCATTGTTAACTGATAGAATACAATTCACTCTTTGTTGTTTGTATATTAGTTAGTTTGTTGTTTCTGCATTTTTATCCGAGTTAATTTCATCTCCAAGTTCTTTGAAATGCGCTCTCGGCCTTTTTGTTTCATCAGCAATTGAAATATATGGAAATAAATGTCACTCTTTCATTCTTGTCAATCATATCTTTTATGCATAGCTGGAACAACAGACAAGCTTTATTTAGCATAAACTCAATTATTTCCCATATTTTTTTTAGCAGTAAGTACAGCATATTACTGAACCTATAGATGCTTGACATAAAAACAGGCTCGGGTTGAGCTAGATACATCATATCACTTAAAAACCAACCCTTAGTCTCGACATACTACTCATAGTAAACAGCAGTAGCTAATACAATAGGACATGAAAGACCACCAGCCAGAACACTCCACAAACTCATCACGAATTTACTACAACCCCACCTGCGAAATCAAAAATTGCTAAAAGTTGTAAGAAAACAACACAACAGCCAGCAAATGTTAGGTCATAACATAAACAGAAGATAACATAACATATTAAAACACTACAGTAGCAGGACAGAACCGTTAGGATGGATCACTTGGCCGGTTATATAAGAAGAGAAAGCATTGGAAGCAAGGAAGACGTAGGATGGCGCAACTTCACAGGGCTGCCCAGCTCGCTGCATTGGCACTTCAGAGCCAAATTTTGCAGTTTCCTCCTCATTGAAAGATGCTGGAATCAACGGAGTCCATATTGGTCCAGGAGCTACACCATTGACGCGGATGCCTTTCCTCACTAGCTCAAGTGACAACCCTCGTACGAATGCCACAATAGCTCCCTTGGTTGATGTATAATCAAGCAGCTTCTGATTTCCCTTGTACGCATTAACTGATGTTGTGCAAATTATGCTGCTGCCTTCTTTCATGTGCTTCAATGCATGCCTGACATTCACAGTTTCTCATCATCATCATCACAGATCATCCATGTTTTAGGTTTCTATGCTATATGTTAAATTACCTTGTCACGAAAAAGTAAGAAAATATATTGGTTCTAAACACCCTTTCAAGACGAGGCTCATCAATCTCTGCCACCGAGCTGTCCTTGTACTGCTCGGCTGCGTTGTTAACCAGAATATCAATGCATCCATATGCTTTTGTCACCTCGCCTACGACCCTCTTGCAATTATCATCGAAACCAAGATCAGCTGCAACTGCAATTGGATCCTTGGAATCAGGAGTTTTCACCTGCTTGATCATTTCAAGGGTGTCACGTGCATCCTTGTCCTCCTGACCCTTCACATATGTGAAGGCCACTGTTGCACCCTCTTGAGCAAAGCAATAGCACACTGCTCGTCCTATCCCAGAGTCTCCACCAGTCACTAGTGCTACCTTCCCCTGCAAAACTCAAAAGCCTTAGCATACATGATCACCAGTACAGGCATTTAGCAACAAAATATATAATAATCAGTCATAATGTGTATCTGATTACACACTTGGAGCTTATTGGAGGGCTTGTAATCCGGGTTTGAGTACTGAGGGTCAGGGTTCATGGCATGCTCTTTACCAGGCTGAGATGCTTGCTTTTGAGGAGGAAAATTCTGATTGCTACCAGAAGCCATTGCTGTGAATTACTGTTAGCTCTTCCGTGTTGGTTTGGTGATACAAAGAAAAAGCTGCTGATGAAGATCTGGTTGTTCGGGTTCTGGATGAGGATACTGAAGGAGCAGGCTAGAGAACATATATATGAAATGGATAATGCAAAAGGATCATGCAGAATGAGACTAAAGAATAGACAAGTGGAGGAAAACGTGGCAGGGGGAAGTGGCTTCGGGTGTCTTCACATTTGCATGCAGAGTACACATCTGTGGAGGTTGACAATTTCTTTATATGGCCATGACGCTCATAGTGAGAATCTGAGAACTTCTAGAGTGATCCTGTTTTGCAGTTTCTTAAAATAGAAATGGCTCACGGTTATTTCTAAATTTAGGTTTTAGAATGAAGTGTCATACAACACTATCAGAAACGAAGTAGCAATATACACCCAACTAAGCCAATGCAACTCTAAAGTCTAACTTATTCTCAAAGAATTAAACATAAATAAAACTTGATCTAGTGTTCTAGTTAAGAAAACTCGACCTAGTTGATAAGAAGCTTACACCAATTGACCGAACGTTGGCGTCCTTTTGATAAGGTTGAACTGTATTAACACCCTTAAGTTCGCAGAACGAACCTGTCAAAGTTGAAGATTTGGGATCCAAACTTTGGGGGAAATAGTAGCGGAAAGAGTTTGTGCAGAGTCCAGATTCTGCAACATAAGTTAAAAGGTTCCACAGTTGCATATAAATCCTGCTAAGTTGCATGTCTTTCCTGCTCAACAATGTAATGTGTGAAGAGTGAGATCCTTGCTCCACTGTTGGGATTGCCAGAAAAATGTGTGGAGGATTCAAGGGCATCGTGATTATCAACCATTGGTATATATTAGATGTTTGCATTGGTTTGGCCGAGAGTCCTGGATCTTTTTCCCAGCATGCTGGAGTAAAAGATTTTTTTTTTTTTTTTGTAGTATAGTGTAATATTTGGCCTCTGATGTCTGGTCAACTCACTGAGGAACTTGAAGGTATAAGGTTATTTGGCAATTTTTGTCTTACAGAACACTTGGAGATTCCTCTCAACAAGAACAATAGTCACTACAATCCTTTATGGTTTCAGGTAAAACATCCATATGCATATTATTGTTTTTCACAGAGGTTAGCAGCCTTGCTTGCTATCCTAGTACTGAGTCCTTTGTCTGTCCGGTGTGTTTTTCAAAGAATATGTTATATTAGTTTAATAGGTCTTTGCTGCTTTTCAAATTCGAATGGACAACTGGGTTTGAGGGAAGTGCTTTGGCACTTAAACCAGTCTAAGGGTTGAGATCGTTTGTTTATACCAACCCGTGACCAAATGGTTTGATGCTCAAGGCTCCAGCTTGGATTCTATAATACATTATCCTATGCAATGGCTGATCCCTGTGTGATTCAAAGACCAGTCGCTTTCGACTGTGTCAAGGTCCACTAATGGACTAAGTAAGAGGGTTTCAAACCTCTTTGCTCCCTGCTTTGAATCATTCATATTTTAAGAAATGTTTATTTGTCTTATTGAATTTGGTCTTGTCATCTATTTCTTTGGATACATCACTCTCAGTATTGTAGTCAAAGACTATTGTCCAAACCTTCCTGAAACTTGTTGAGGTTAGCTTGCATCATCTTTGATGTCTAGTCTGCCTATATATATATCTATAGTTTTAGCTTTGCTCATCGGTTGTTGAAAACTGTCTTATTGCGTTTTTTGTGTTGAGTTTAATTTTTAGCTTGCATTGTTCATGCTGCTCTAAGTCTTCTTTGTGACTATAAACCTTAGAGCTTGAACTCAAAACTTCTTTCATCAACTCATATCATGTTGCATACCATGAGGGATGCGTAGTGCAACCAAGCCAAGAAGCGTTCAAGTTTGAATCCGCTAGTGGTTAGTTGAATTCATGAACAAGGCTTCTGAAAGTGTTCCATGTTGTAAGAGCTTAGAAACAAAAGAGAGAATAGGTCTAGACTAGTTTGGGACTAGGATGGATAACACTGTGGTAGTGTATCACTAGAACTATTATTCTTGTAAGAAGTTACTTCAAATTAATGGAAAGTTTTTGTCTCTTAATAGTTAGAGACATACAGTTTTTTTCCCTGCATTCAGGGTTTTTGCGAGAACAAAAACATCTTTGTGTTGTTTTTTTCTTTACTGTGTGTTTTACTTTCTGCAAACTTATATTCTGTGAATCTGGGATAGCACAATAGCAAATACTGAAGTTATCGAAAATTTGAAAAATATCTATTCACCCCTCTAAGACCTTTTAGAACTATACGCAACTGTTAGACCTAGGTAATAGCATTACTTAGCTTGAATGAGGATGAATGAGGTAAAAGAAATGGCATGCCAACTGATCATGTCCACATATATCACCATGTAAAACTATAAAAATAAACATTAGAGTTCTTGTAGGCGTTTCATACTTTCATTTTACCCATTATCCATAGTAAACAAAAGGAAACACACCGTTTTAGCCTGTTCAGATGACTATTTCGTGTTGTCATCTATATGTTTGCATCAAGAGAGATACTAAATTGCAAAGAAACTCGGGATGACATGTTTTACTTATATAGATTAGTACACTGGAATCATGATTCGAAACAACAAAAGAGCACACACAGCAACCTTAAGTCTACATATACATCTCTTGACCTTGAGCCTTGGACCAAAAGAGCACTAGCTACCATGCATATTACAAAGACAAAGACCACCAGCCAGAAGACTCCTTCACTAACCCCTTAAGAATTTACAATAACCCCACCTGCGAAATCGAAAATTTCCAAGTTTATCAATAATTTACATGACAGTAAGAAAAATGGGAGCATACACTGCAAGCAGAGTGTGAAGTTGGAACATTACCATTAGGATGGATGACTTGGCCGGTTATGTAAGAAGAGAAAGCATTGGAAGCAAGGAAGACATAGGCAGGCGCAACCTCATAGGGCTGCCCAGGTCGCTGCATTGGCACTTCAGAGCCAAACTTTGCAGTCTCCTCCTCATCAAAAGATGCTGGAATCAACGGGGTCCATATTGGTCCAGGAGCTACACCATTAACGCGGATGCCTTTGTTCACTAGCTCAAGTGCCAGTCCTCTCACAAATGCCACAATGGCGCCCTTGGTTGCTGTGTAATCAAGCAGCTTGGGATTTCCCTTATAGGCCACAACTGATGTCGTGCATATTATGTTGCTTCCTTCTTTCATGTGCTTCAAAGCATGCCTGAAATTCATATTATGACAGCATCAAAATCATTACTAGCCTCCATATTTTTGCGTTGTATGTTACGACTCTTGAACCTTTACCTTGCCATGAAGAAGTAAGCAAATATGTTGGTCCTGAACACCCTTTCAATACGAGCCTCATCAATGTCTTGCACCGAGCCGGTCTTGTACTGCTCGGCTGCATTGTTAACCAGAATATCAATGCGGTTGTACGCTTTCACCACCTCCTCCACAACCCTCTTGCAATTTTCATCGAAACCAAGATCGGCTGCAACTGCAATAGGGTCCTTGGCATCAGAAGTTTTCACCTGCTTGATCATTTCAAGAGTTTCACGTGCATCCTTGTCCTCCTGGCCCTTCACATAAGTGAAGGCCACAGTTGCACCCTCCTGAGCAAAGTAATGACACACCGATCTTCCTATCCCGGAGTCTCCTCCGGTAACCAGCGCCACCTTTCCCTGCAAAACTCAAATATTAGTGCATACAATAACTATAACATGCAGTTTATTACTTGTGTAAATAATTGAGTCAAGAGTTATAAAACAGATAATGTATGTAATATATACTTGAAGCTTGTTGGAGGGCTTGTAATCCGGGTTTGAGAACTGAGGGTTAGGGTCCATGGCATGTTCTTTTCCAGGCTGAGCCTCTTGCTTTTGGGGAGGCATTTTCCTGTCATCAGAAGCCATTGTTGCAAAGACTCTTTGAGGACTCTTCTGAATTTGGGAGTGTGATTTGACAAAGTTGGATTTCGGTGGACGCAAAAGGAAAGCTGATAAGGACCTGGGGTTTAAGGCTCTTGATGAGGAAAGAAGACGAGACGAGAACATATATAGATGTGGATGTTTGGACGGTACAAAGTTTTGATCAAATCAAAAAGGATTATATAGGACATAGGGGGTTTGTAGTTTGACATGTGGAGGATACGTGGCAGAAAGAAGGGTGTTCGTTCCTGACATTTGCATGCAGAGTACATATCTGTGAAACTAGACAGCTTTGTTGATATCCTTGTGCATCAGAGTTGAGTTCTAGATTGATCAATGATCAAGGTATTCTGTTTAGAATGGAGTCCCAAATGTGCAAATAAGAATTAGATAGACTTTCTCATACTAGAATTGGTTCACAGTTGGTAGGTGGAGATTAGAAAGGTCTTAAACAAACTTGATTTAGAGATTTTATGACGCTGTATTGAACTATTGATGCATTTTGAGGTCTTCTTGATACTGTTGTGTCCTACGGAATTCATAAAGCTATAAGTTCATAGATTGAAGCCAAGAACGTATCAAGTGTATGCCTCTGCACATAGTTGATTCCTGCCAACCAAGGGATTCAAAATTGAGGATCAGAATCCCAACCCAAGATTTCTGGGAAACCAAGTCATTTCATGAACTAACCTAAATAAGAATGTATGATAACCTAAATAAGAATGGATATCAATTCCTTAATTCATCTACTGGAGAGAGTTAGCTTCAATATAATATTCTTATATATTCTTCAAATAAGTACAATAAAACAGAACAGCCACAAGATCCCTATCAGAACAGCCACAAGATCATGTAAATATACTAACCTTGAACAAAACTAAACAAATTCTGCTTGTAGCTATGCACAAAGGTTGTGGATCATGATGCATATGCTTCATTTTGCATGTTGAACACGTACAATGCCAAGTGGCCAAGAAAATGATACTTGTCAATTAGGCACCATATTTGGATTTTAGAACTAACCAGCTCTCAAACACCTGGAAAACTTCACTGACTTGCTACAGATATTTGGCAAAATTTCAATCCATATCCAAACACCAGTCTCAAACCCCAGAAGTTCATAAAATAAGTTTCAAGCTAGTTCTGGTGCCATCTTGAACCATAAAGCATTATTCTCCATAATTTTGATTGCTGTAAACACTTGGTAGCATATATTGAAAACATGGCCTCCCTTATCAAACTTTGCTTCTTCTTCCTTCTGTTCATTCAAGCTACTCTCTTACTTTCACCCTTGGTGCACAGTGATCGTGGTATGTTCTATGTATTACTCTATTTTAGCTTGGTGCTCTCTTACTTCCTCTGTAATCCTATTTGTAGATCATTCTTTAGTAGTTCATCAAGTGCTCATCAATGTATTATGAGAATTGTGTAGTAAATTGTTTTTGATTATTGTTCTCAAGCTATACTAATAAAGTCATATGCAGAAATAGGAATATGTATAAAATTTTCCTATCATAGTGCACATGTAGATTTGCATAATCCTTGATTAGAGACGTATTGCCCTTGCATGAACTCGACTCACACTTTTCTATTTTTGGATTATTGTACATGAACATGTAATTGCTTGAGGATTCAACTTTACTTGAAGGATCATTGCCCATTTACGGTCCAAATTATACTGCAGTAGATGTACTTAATCTGTAAATAAAACTCAAGATGCAGTAGATTGTGGTTTGCAGATAACATGCATGGATAAATGGAGTATTGTATACCATGTATGTCCTTCTAGGAAAGAAAACCAGCACTCCTAGAGAGGTTGTATTGTGGATCGATCACCAAGCTGTTCTGATCAGTCTAATTACTGAGAACCATATGTATAGTTGTAGTGATTTCTAAACCAATTTTAAGTTAATTTGTAGCATTTTAAATGATTTTTCCATTAGTTCTTGACCTTAGTTAATCACCTATCATATACGGCAGAGGCCAATGAAGATGATATTCTCCAAGGCATCAATAGCTTCAGACGATCACTAAGCTTACCGGCCCTAATCAAGCACGACAAAGCCGATTGCCTTGCAGGAGAGATTGCTGATGATATACAGGACCAACCATGCAGCAGCCGAACCAATGGTGCCAGCATCTCTCCAGCGTCCGTGTCAACTGACCTTCCCAGTCTTCCAAGTAACTTGATAAAATGCAAAATAGATGTGAACAGTACAGTGGATGGGGTCATCATGCCAGTTTGTGTTCCCAAAGCGGTCGCAACTCTTGTGCTTACCAATTATACTAGTTCCCCACACTACGCGAAGTTTCTGAATGATTCGAGGTTCACTGGGGTTGGAGTTGGTACCGAGGATGATTGGACTGTGGTGGTTTTGGCCACAAGTACACAAACAGGAAGCTTTGCCAATGCATCAGACACTTTGGTTTCGAGGGTTTCCACAGTTCATTACTTGGTTTCCTTCATGTTGTGGCTTATTTTTCTTGGCTGAAGTAGGCTTTGTTGGTGACTGTCTTATGTTGTACCCTTTTGATTTCTGCTAGTTGTAAATTAGTGTATTTGGAAGGTGGGATTTAGTTTCGAATAATTCATCGTGTTAATTTCTTGCTTTTAGTTCTGATGCTTGTGCCCCGAATGAGTTACATGTGCATCATCATAAATCAAATGAAATTCTACCGAAATTACAGAACTAATCACTGAATCTGTACAGAGTACGCAGACGAAAAATGTTACAGAACTTCATCTAGACATTTTCTGTACTTTCTAGAGAAAAAAAAAAGGAATAGAACCTGGAAAACCTTGAGACCCAAGTCAACCAACAGAAGAAGCAAAGAATGAAGAACAGTTATCCGACTCTAAAAGATAATAACTAAACTGGAAGCCATCTTTTTATTCCCATAGTACAATTTGGTGTATTTTTTATATACTACATTGTCACATTCACATTAGCCTTGTGCACAGAAAACATATGGCCTCGTCAAGACTGAGCTTGTTTGCCTTTGTGCTTGTTCATGCCTTCCTCCTCCATTCTTCTCTAGTATCTTGTAATGGTACTTCCACTACTTCCCTCATAACTATTTCACTTTTATAGTTTATACATGCTAACAAGTACGTAGTGGAGTCTTCCATATGTAAATTGTGTTTGCTTTTCCTTTTTGCAGAAGAAGAAGACGACCTTTTCGAAGGCCTCAACAATTTCAGGCAAACCCTAAACCTCTCAGAACTAGTAAAGAACGAAAAGGCCGGCTGTATCGCCGACGAGATCTCAGATGAGCTACAGGGCGAACCATGCTCTCATGCAGCTGACTATGAGATTAAACCAGGCAATGGTCCTGTGTTCCCCTACTTCAGCAAGCTCATAACCAAGTGTAACATAGACAACAGCACCACAACTGATGGGATCATCTTGCCTGTTTGTGTGCCAGATTTGGACCCAGATCTTGTGCTTAACAATTATACCAACACTAAATTTGCTCACTTTCTGAATGATTCTAAGTATACAGGAGCTGGGGTTGGTTCTGAGGATGATTGGATGATTGTTGTGTTGACTACTGACTCACCTAGTGGGAGCTTTACTGGTGGTGCTGCTTCTTTGGCTGCAATTGGCATGGTTCACTACATGGTTGCTTTGTTCTTGGGATTGTCCTTCATTTTGCTATGATTAATTAAGCGGTTAATTTACTTCAATTTTTTTCTTCTCTGATATATTGTGTGATTGGTATGAATAATGTGGTTTTCCTCTCCAACTTTATACATAATAAGAAACATTTTCTTTGGATTGAGTATGATGTGATTCAAATCATTCAATAATGTGGTGCACCCATTTCAGTATTTCTTACTTATGTTTCATCCTTACTAGACCACATTTGATGGCTTTAATGGGTGAATGACATTGAGGATAACAAAAATAAAGTGCCAATTGTTTGATCCTTATGCATCCTCAATCTATGATTGAGAACTTAATTTCAATCTTACAGATAACTTTCTTCTAAATTTTGACACCATAATTAAAAATTAGTACGATTTATATTAAAATCAATAGATAGTTTGAGTCACTTCCGTCGCTCATAGAATGTTGCTTAACTTCAATCCTTGTAAGAAAATGCAAGAGTTTTGAAATTCTCTTGATTCATATGATCGTTCAATGAAAACCGGTAAAATGTTAAATGTCATTCAGTTTCAAGAAGTTAATACGAACATAACAGCAAATTAAAAGTGTGAATAAACGTACTTGACTTCAATAAAATAAGGAAAAACCAAATAAATTAATTAGATGTAACCCGATTCAAATTCAAATCGAAAACCCACAATGTTATAGTGACTTATGTATCAAACGGATCCAATAACCAGAAAAATTCATGTGATTAAAATCCTCATCTTGAAGTTTATGTGATCAAATTCTTATCACCATTTTCCCCACTATGATCTACATATCACATCACCTCAAACTCACATCATAATTTCTACCAAGATCCCACTAACCTCCAGCACATTTTAGGTGGGTTCTATTTATAAGCTACAAAACCATACAAATAATAATATGAAACAAAATTTGAAGGTTAGCTAATGCTTAGCTGTGATTGGCCCCCCGGAGCCACGTCAGACTCGCACGTGCGCCAACACCTTAACCACCTGCGCGCGCAGACCTGAAGAAGAAGAAAACCATTACCAGATCAGAGAGAGAGAGAGAGAGAGAGAGAGCTTCCTTCAAAGCTCCAATGGCGGACGACGAGGGCTTCGGAGACTTCAATTTCGTCTCCGCCGCCACCTTCTATCCCAACCCCTTCACCGCCACCCAACCACAATTCGCCGCCTCCGACGACGATTGGGGCGATTTCGTCACCGTCGCCGCGCCTCCGGTCAAAGCTCCCGTCGTCAACGGATTCTCACCCGCCCCGGTCCAGACCCAATCACCGGACGACCCGTTCGGGTTCTTCGACGTGTCTTACGGCGGCGCCGCGAAGAAGTCAGCCGGGTCGGATCCGAATCCAATCCGGGGCGAGGCTAAGCCCGTCGGAGTTAGTAACACGAGGCAGTGGGAGAAGCCGAAGGGAGCTTTGCCGTTGTCGTTATTTGGGGAGGAGGAGAGAGACGAGCAGGCGAGTCAGGATTTGACCGGGTTGACTGAGAATGAGGGATTTGGGAGAAAGGAGTCGAATTTGAATGTGAAGAAGGGTGAGATTGATGATTTGATTTCGAATTTGTATGTTCAGAACGGGTCGGGTCCGAATTCGGGTTCGGGCGGTGTTGATTTGAAGGGTGGTGGTTTGATTGGGAGGAGTAATGGGAATGGTGTTGATTTGAAATTTGAGGGTGTAGATATAAATGGGAGCTCGAATTCGAGTGGGGTGAAGTTGAATGAGGAAGATGGGAATGGGGATTTTGATGAGGAGGATGATGATGATGATGATGATGATGGTTGGGAATTCAAGGCTGCAGAGCCAGAGCAAAGGGCTGGAAAGGAGAATTCAAAGGTAAAGGTGGTTCCTTTTTCGTGTTTTTGATTTATTGTTTATGATCTGCATGTGGTTGCTGATTAGATGAACATTGGAATGATCTTAGGAACAATTTCTGAATTTTGTTTGTGTTATGCTGGACATGAAGTGGAGCATTGGAAAAGCTATGATCTTCGCTGCTGTTTTTGTTTATTAATTAAGCTTTATTATTATTTGTTCACAGGGACAAGGGGTTGTGGAAGTAGCACAGGTGAGAGCAGAATCAAGTACCTTCGTAAACGGGGGAATCCAGGCGGGTATTGTTTATTGTTAGATTACTTTCTTATGGATGTTTTCGTGCATACTCCAGTTTGCAGTTTGCTTGTAGAATGTAGCACCATTTAGTCATTCTATGTTCGTTATGGTGCAATTTAATATTTGCCAACTCAGTTGGACTTAAATTCTCAATTAACATTGAAATGTGCCATTAGTCATTGAAAGAAGTGTTCCACTGAGTCTGACATTACCTAACTCCACTGTTGATTATATATGGCAGGAAAGTAATGGAGGAACTGGATTTTCTGGGGGGTTTGGTATTCCTGAGTTTAAGAATGTGTCTGTTGCATCTAATGGAACTTCTCTTGGAAATGGTGATTGGGGTTTTTCATTCGACTTCAAGCCAAGCCCTGTTACTCAAGATAATTTCTTCTTTGAAACATACTCAAAAAGCAAGCCGACCAGTGATGCAAATGTTTCTGATTCTTCTAGAGTTGATGATAATGTGTGGGAATTCAAGGATGCACTTTCAGAAACTGGATCTGAATATAAGTTGGTGAGCTAGTTTGATTTGATTTGTAGTCTTGTTCTGGTTTACTTAAACTTCATTTCTTAAGACGCGGATCTGTTAATGCCCAAGTTTAAATGTAGGAAGAGGCAAAGGCTACTGCTCCTGCGGGTTTAGAATTGCATACATTAGATGGTGCTGTAGCTGGTCCTCCTAATGACTTTTTCTCTGGGTCAGATTGGGTCTCTCACCCATCTTCTCGAAGTAACTTTTCATTTCCTTTCATCCCAAAATCTGGCACTAAAGATGATGTGATCTCAGATTCCTATTCCAATGACAAGAAAGATGACATAGCAACAGAGTTGAGTGGTCCTCCAGATAATAACGATGTTGAGTCAGATGACAATTTTTGGGAATTTAAGGATGCATTTTCAGAATCTGGATCTAAGCTTGAGGTAGATGTTTTGGTTAGTTTTGATATATGCAAAAATATCTAAGTCACATTAAAGGAATGTGAAAACTCATACTTTTATCTTGTTCTAGGGGGAGTCGGTGGTTGCCAGTAATTCTCCTACCAATATAACATCATCAGCAATCGATGGTGAAAATCAAGTACAACTGGTAAGAAAAAAACTGTTTTTCTGATTTTGAGATACTTACTTTTGTTTCTTTTACCATCTGGATTTGTATATTCCAATTTATATGGAAATATGAGAAAGATTTAGCTCAGATATATAGCCACCATAATGGCGGTATATGGCAAGCCCTATTTATCCAAAGCATGTCATTTGTTTATAGTTTACTGGAAATAGCTGGTCTGCCTATTGTCTTTGTGGTTGGTGATTCTTGCTAACTTCAAGGTCAGAGGTATGAGGCCAGTGTGGGTTGCTACAATGTGAAATGTTAAAAACTGGAATCATATATTTTTGTGTTGACCGGGGGGAGGGATGAGATATCTGTAGGTGTATGTTGTTGCGTTGCTGTAGATCCACATTTTCCCCCTGATCAATTAGTGTTGAAGCCAAGTTTGTAAGTAATTTACAGTACTAGATAGTAGGCGTGACCATTTTGTAATTATTGTTTGTTTTATCCTACAGCACAGTGAGGTGACGTTAAAAAATCATCGGCAAGCTTTACCCCTGTCCATTTTTGGTGACGAAGAACTAGAAACTGATGCTTCCTCAGTCCATCAAGCTATTCCTACTCAGACAGTTGCTGCCCACCAGACAAATACTGACAGAAACCCTGCTACCAATATATCCATCACTGATCTCATATCAAGCTTATACAGTCAAGTGGAACAGAACACTAAAATGCATACGTCAAATGAAACTGAAATTACTACGCGTCCTGTGACAATGTTAGAACCTGATTTTGGTGATGATGCTGATGATGACCCCTGGGAGTTTAAAGATGCTGTTTCAGAAGATCAAAATCCAACTTCTATTGCTAATCTTGAAGATTCACCTCAAAATACTTGTACTAAAATCCAGCTGGATGACTTTGTGGATTTATACTGCAAGTTGAAACATGAATCATATTTTCTTGCACTCTACCATCTTGACCAGAAAAAGGTCAGTAGAATTTTTCTTACTTCTCTTTTATGATTTTTATACCTGTGTTAACATTTAAAATGTGCATTTTGCTAGAAAGCTCAAAGTAGTGTTTCTCTTTCTGGTGAGGATGAAACAGAGGCTTTGGATGAGGAAATCCAGGTTAGTTTTAAATTGCCTTTAGTTTTATTCCTTTCTCTTTTCTTTTCTTTTCTTTCTCATTATAGCTTGAGCTGTTTATACCTTACTTTTGCACATATAAACTCACTTACACCCCTGGGTATTTGCTATAGATCTTTCTAATAAGTAACTCTGTTTATGAATGAGTGTTTTTCTTATGTTTGTAGTCATATAGTGAATTAATGATGTTCATGGGAGAATAACATGGAGTTTGTAGTCATACAGTGAATTAATGATGTACATGGGAGAATAACATGGAGTGTTTTACTTTTTGTCCTTACTTTTGTAACATATTGAGAATCATCATAGGATGAACTGTATGGTCAGGAGCTGATGTTAGTGGGTTTCATAGATCTGTTGATAAATAAAATGTTTGAGTCATGAATGATTTCCTTGGTTCAATCTTGTTGCAATTATTTTCCATTTGAAAAGACAAACTCACATGGACATTAGATGATATCATTTTCAATGTAGTGCTTGGTTTTTGAATGAATGGTTTTGTTTGGTTTATGACTTTCTAAGGTACTAATTATTGAATTTGTGTTTTCTCTTGTTGTAGAAATTATATAATGAACTGCCTCAAGACAGCATGGGATCAGATCAGTTCCAGTCAGGTAATACTTCACCAAGAAATACATGTCTTAATGAACTTCATAAAGCTCTGCAGGAACTGAAGTTCCAAGTCCTTGAGTCAGAATATCAGCTGTCACAAAGACTATCCTTGGTATGTATCTTTGTATTGCTATGATGTAAAACCATCAAGACTTCATAGTTATAAATTAATCTTCACAAACAAAGACAGGCACGAACAAATGCACAAAAATTCCTAAATGTCTAGCAGAAACCTATTAAAATGTTGAATTGTTAGGTATCAAAGACTGAGAGTTTATATTGCTATTCACAGTTACAACCGGTTGAACATCTTTTTATCTTACATTTATGAGTGACCTTAGCTTGGCACCCCTTGTGTTTTGGCTTTGAATAGGCAGAGAAGGATTCGACATCAGCAATTGAACTTCTAAGACATGCAGCATCCATATTAAGGATTCTTAGACTGGGCTCAACGGAGGAGCAATCTAGGTACATTGCTGAGTGGTCTCAAATGGTCTCCATATGTGCCAAAGAGCTGAAACATGGCTCTCTAATTTGGACGGAATCATTTGAAAAGAATGTTCAGAAGGAGATGTTATCTGAACCTCAAGGTACTACATACAAAAATAACTATTGATATCATCCCTAGTTTATATGACTTCTCAAATGTTATGCCTAACCCCATTATTTTGTAAACAGGCAAGCAGTATATCGTGGCTCTGGGAGAAATTTACCGGGTTGTTTTGGTTCTTAGAGCCTCAACCAAACTATACAGCCCTTGGATTCTATTACAGTCCTCAGATTGTTCTAGCTTGTTTGGTCTTTTAAACGAGTGTTCTACTATATGGTCAAGTTCAGGACTTGACGAAGCTCTCAGAAGTATTTCAGATAAAGGTGATTTCAAATATGACGGACATGTCAATGCATTACTGGATTCCTTAACGTCTATTAATCATCTCGACACATTTTCACTCCAAAACAATTTTTTGAGTGGACAACAAGCTCTATGTTCGCTGTCACTCTTAACTGCAGCAGCTGTGCCAGGTAGCAGAAACTATTATATGTTTTATACTGTTCGTTTATATTACACCATCAGATTCATGTTGCCCAATGGTTATAGTACTTGGCCTAGTTGCACTGTACACATCACTTATCTACAGCACACAGTAATTTTAATGGTCGAGGAATTTGGTTATTCCTGTCAAAATACTAAAACAAGTGATTTTTGTGAACTACAGATTGCTTTAGTGAGATGGAATGTGTACTTTTTAACTTGGACATGTCATCAGAATATAAATATTGAAACTAGGCTTCTGTTCTTTAGTAATATTGGGTGATAAAATAAGGTGTCATCCTTAATTGCTTTATCTAGTAAATTCAGATTTTTTTGTCTCAAGGAAGTTTGATGAGCTTTGAGAATGTTAGAGGTGCATCTGCTGAAAAGTATATTGCCATATCACCATATGAACAAGACAACAAGTTATGCTAGTTACACATAAATATTCACCGTCCTTAACAGTCCACTAAGTTCTTGATAGTTTCCATTGGTTATTCTTCTCATTAATTTGTTTGGTTGTGTATTCAGGTATTAAAATGGTGGTGTGGAATGATGTACACTATTTATTGACACTCGCAAACTTGTGGATTAATTTAATTGGTGGTGAACTGCCAAGATTGCCGCACTTCAGTTTTAGCTGACGAAAAAAACATGTTGAAGGTAGTCATGATCAAAAGAACTTGGAGATTTTGTCTGGCTGAAGTTTTGCCTTGAATTCTTTGGTTACCTCTGAAACAGAGATTTTGGGTTCTATTAAATGGACTGAAATGAAGACCGACAATAACCCAAAAAAGTTTTAGCGACCTCTGAAGCTCACAATCAGGAAGAAAAATCTCAATTTGGCTTTTGGAAGATCCACAAAACAGCCATTCTGGTTGGTTTAATCCTACCGAGTGTTGGTCCAATTCTGTATTTAGTGTTGCCATTCATTTTTTGGGAGCTGTAGTATATTAGCCATTGGAAATGTAGAAATGCCTGTATCACTGTGTGTAGTTGTGTGTGTCTGGTACTGGGTGAATAAGAAACTAAAGAAAGCCTTCATCTACCCAGTAATAGAATTTTGAATCGAGGAAGAGTTCCTCAAATTTCCAGTTCATACTTTGTTAGTCTGTATTGCAAAAGTTAATACTATAAAGGAGGTGTGAAGTGATTGCCAGTCGATACTCCTTAGCAATTGTTATCTGTTACTCTCCTACATTGGATGCATTGATGCACCTAGAACACTAATACCGAAGTGACATTTTGGGAAACAAAATAAAATGAAAACAAAAAACAAAAGAAAAAGACCAAAGAGTACTCATCTTCACTCTTCACTTAATAAAAAGAGGAGGATGAGCTCCTGAAACCAAACGGCGCAAATGATGGATGGTGGTAATGGGAACTGCAGGGGCATACCCAAGAAAAGTATGCTCCTCTTTACCTGTTCAATTTTCTTCATACTTTGATGCATATACAAACCCTAGCTTTTCCATCTTCTAGGGTTTGAACTCAACTAAATCAGGAATCAGGGAATGAATATTGGGACACTGTATCTCTTCTTTGTGTAGAAATTGAACCCAAATTGAACTAGCAATAATGTCAGTTGTGTTTGCCAATAAGAAAGTCAAGATAGAAATCCCACCACCACCATGGTCTGATCTTCACATTGACATATTAGTTTGCATCATGGGACGCCTCTGTTATGTGGATCAGATTCATTTTCGTGCCGTTTGCAAGAATTGGAGACTAGTTTCTGGTGTGAAGCCTAATGATAAACTCCCTTTGGTTCTGACATTGAATTTGAACTGCAAGCATGATTATTATTATCCCATTACCATCTATGATCCATCTAGCAGCATTACATACGAGCTTGGTCATGAACTGGAACCTTCAAGACCACAGGGGTTTGGCAAACTACAAGTCTGTGGAGCAGGAAAGGATGGTTGGTTGCTTATAGCAGAGCTTTCTCCAAACATTGTCACTGATCCATCCACTATATACCTCTACAATCCTTTCAATGATATGGGGACTATCTATTTACCCCTTTTGACTGGCACTAGAATTAAAGCCACATTTGGTGGTACCTCTGATCTGACTTCAAAAGATTGTTTGTTTTTCGCGGTGCACGATGTTGGAGAGGACCAAAGGGGATAAGGATTAGCACTTGCCGCCATGGTGAGAGCAGGTAGACTAGCCATTTTAAAGATGGGCGTAGTAAGGAGATAGTAGTTGGTGTGTTACATGTCAAGGACATCTTTTACTGTGTCTTCAAAAGTGGAATTCTAGGTTCCTTCAACCCTGATACCAAAGTTTGGAGCCTGCTGATTACTGCTGAAAACATGGATTTAGTGGAGTTTTGAAATCTTGCATGCTTTGAAGCTAGTGTTGTTGAGTCTGATGGAGAGGTGTTGCTAGTGTACTCAAAGCGGGACTATAAGCCTTGGCACATCTTCAGGCTAGATTGGTTGCAAATGAAATGGGTAAAGGAAGTTAGCTTGGGCAAAAGAGTGTTATTTCTCGGTGACATCTCGTTTTTGTATTCTGCAGATGGTGAAATAAAGGATCTAGCTGATTGTATCTATTATCAGGGTTTTAGGAAATCTTACTTCTATCCAATCAAGTCTGGTATTGGTAGGCTCCGCAGCAATGCATTGTTACACCACTCCTGCATACATTATGAGTTACGCAGCGATCATATGCTCAGAGTTTGGATCGAACTACCAACACTATAAGGATATGCAGTACGTGCCACAGAGTTTCATACTTCAATGTTAGTAAGTAATACTAGAATGAAGTACTCCTTCTTTTCATATCCATGTTAACATTAAATTGGTGTAACGAATCCCTTTTCTGTTTAATTGTTTGCTTGCTTATTTTGACTATAAAGCTGTATTTTGAGGAGAAGCGTTCATCTTTCGAGGTTTATTAATGTCATATATGATATATGCATATGTTTGTGTGACTTGTAGCAGCCGGTTCCAGTTTGTTTTGGTTGTCAGTTGGAACATGCAAATCATGGTTCTGTAAGCTGTGAACAACTATTTGACCAAGCTAGCACCAAGTCTTAATGCTTTGAAACAGAACTGAATGCTTTTAGTTGAACATAACATAGTCTTATTATTTAGCACACATGTATAGAAGATACTCTGAAAAATATATATAACTGGATAAGTACATGCATGATGCTAATACAATACCCTGGAATGTCTCAATTCCAGGCCCTGAATCTTAATCATCTATATACCGGCAGGGATAGAGTGACTGTGTGTGTACAATGCTAGTGTGGAATTGCCAAAAGAGCTTGGGATTGCTTTTCATAGCGAAAACCATTTTTCTTGGAATCATCAGCAGACCAAACAAAGATGCCATGAAGGTTTTGTTCACTCTTGAGCCTATGACAGGCAGTGAAGAACCCATTTTCAGGGGACAATCCACCACTCCCATCGGTGCTAAAGCTTGCTAAAACCTTCCCTCCGCTATAGTTTGAGCTTTGCTTCTTGAAATAGTTGATGAACTGAGACACAGTGGTGCTCTGATCATATGCATAGAACTGGAAATTCACATAGTCTATCAACTGGCCGTAGTTCTTCCACAAGGCCAAATAGTGGCTCTGAACGTCGTCGTCATCAAAAGGAGCAATGGAAGCAAACTTGATGACACCATTGTCCTTGAGTGTTTTTATCAGCCTTCCAATGCAGTCGGAGAAGGTGTTGGGATCAGACCGAAAGTGCTCGTAATCGATGTCAATCCCATCTAGATTGTACTGCTGGATGATATTTGTGAGTGAAGAAACAGCATTAGAAACCCAAGAATCAACTGAGGAAGGGTTGAAGTAAGCAGAGCCACTATTGACACTGTCCCCTCCTAAGCTTAATCCAACTTTCACATTTGAATGAGCATTCTTGATGGCCGAAACTTGAGAGGCGCAAAGGTTGTCAGTGTCCCAACTCCCAAAAGACGTTGAAATTTCCATTGGTGGGAGAAGAACCTGAGGTGTCGTAGTCAATGGCAAAGGAGAGAAGGAAGTGGAACTCAACATTTGGGTTAATGGGGACATCGGAAAACTTGACATTGTTGAATTCAGCTCCTATGTATTCTCTGAAGATATCAGAGTTTGATGGGGCAGCTTGGATTGAAGTGATGAGGGCTTGAATCAATACAAGGCTGATCATAAGCTTCAGCTTTGGAACTGCCATTGCTGCTGATCGATTATAGTAGAATTGTGGAGATACTAGTGAAGTGAGTGAACATCGTAAGTTTCTCCAATTATATAGTGTGAGGTGTATGCAAATGTGAATATGCACATTTGGGATTATGTGGAGACAAGGTAATTGATCTGGTTGTTGTCCCAAAGCAGTTGTTGCACGTTGTGTTTATGCAGAACCTTGTATTGGCAGAGTAGCAAAAGACAAATTTGAGGTAATCCTATTCACATTATATTTAATCTAGTTTATGTTACTGTATGGGAGCAAAATTTCGATCAGCTATGTTTTTATCAACTTCTTTATATAACTAAATGGTATTGAAGTCGTATAGAACCAAATGAGATTGAAAAGTGGCAATCCTAGTGCTAGGAAGAAGGGTGTACTTTCTAAGGTAAAGAGATATCTGGTAATTAAAGAAATCATAAAACACAGAAACAATGTATTGCTTAACAACATGCCAGTGAGTTTGATGAAGGAATGCTATTTGGACTTTAAGTGACCAATTTGTTAAATAGCTTAAGAAGTTTCAGCCTCAGAGATAGGAGCAAGAAGAGCAGTACTATCTTGAAAAGATATAGCTGTTTACTAATTGAAAATAGGTACAAGGGAACTTTTGAGCTGCTCTGCAGTAATATTATGTCTAAACTTTTGAGCTTGGCTAATATATGGCCTCACTTAAGTAACAACTACAAAAATACATCATATCGATCGAATACATATTATCAAAGACCTCCACAGAACAACACTTCAGCTTCGCAATTTCTTTGTGGATGAATCGAGCGATCCAGTGACACAAAGGAGATTTGCGACTCTTGGTTGCGACATTGTGCAGCATCAAGAAAAGCTTCTGCGTCTACTTCGTTGGTATCAGACATCCAATAACAGTGTCCCCGCTTAATCTAATTAGAAACACATATTCTTAATTGACAAAAAGAACCTACTTAAAGATTCTTATCCTAATAGAAACAAGAAGCTTATTTGAAATTCATCACCAAAAGCCTCTACCAGCTTAACTTGACAATTAAACTGATAATCTAAGGGTACCAGAGGGGCCAAACTGGGCCTTAATCTCCGAATAGCAGTTCGTCGACTTTACCAATGTTTCCCCAGCTTTATCCCAGGCTTTGGCGAGTTTATAATGTTGAGCAGCTTCATGGAAGAGCTTTGCGGCCTGTTTGCGTTTGGATTCTTTGGAACTGAAAATTCTCCGCCCGTCGAGCTTGTTTTTTGCTTTCTTCTCAAATTCCTTCGCCATAGCAATATGATCCTTGGCTTCTTCCATTGTTTCTAGACCGGCCTCTGATTTTCTAATCCTTGGCTCTGCAGAATGAATCCGTATACTAATAGAGCTAGGATGTAAATATCCTTATCCTATTAGGATTAGGAAACACATTCCTAATTAACAAAAGAATGCTAATTAATCCTTATCCTATTAGGATTGTTATAATCAATCCAATATCCGTTCAAATAGTGTATATATATATATAACAACAACAAAATTAAAACGAAATTGGAAAAATTATAATGAAATAAAACGAATAACACTAACTTAATTGATCAGATAGAGACCTGCCTTGCAGTGACCTAAGACATAATTTCGTCCCCGCTTGTGCTGCAGATTCGGACGTCTATCTAGAGGATATAACTATCTGGTTCAAGTTCTTGCGCAAGAACTTGACCCTGGCGAATTTATTTTATGCTTCAGAAGAAATAGTTTTGGGGAGGAAGAAGAAAGAATGATTTGATCATCAAAACAATCAACGACAGAAGTCGTCCTTATATAAAAGTCAATTTGAACATGTATAACTGTTCGAACAGACATAACTGCTCGGACAATTATGTCTTTTGATATTTATCCGAATTAATAATTTAATTAAATGATATTAATTTTTAAAAATTAAATTCGGATTTAATCATCAGAGCCCAAGGCTCATCTTTGACTTTTATTAAATATATATATATATATTAACGTATATATATATATATATTTATTTCTATTGAAAAACTCAATATAGAAAGCTTATCAAGCTCATATTAAGCCTATCATCCATTTAATGAGTCACATGTGTGTTTCCATATAAAGACTTACACATTTAATGTTTCTTCAATGTAGGATGAATACCACACAAGTTCAAACAAAGATTAAGAAACATATATTCCTAGGTACAATTGCACCAAAGGTCTCTTTTTCTTTCTATCCGACTCAATTCTGTCATCCAACGTTAGGACATTGAGAGGAAACAAAAGATATAGACTACAATTAGTAAAATTGAACATGCATGTTTCAACAATGCACAGCATAACATACATGGCATGCTTTTCTTTCATATTTGTTTAGCCGACATTCTGTCTTAAGTTATCATTAATTATGTAACGCGACTTATCACGTTTATCAGACTATTAATCAATCTCATATTATTTAGCTAACTCATACAAAAACTAACCTCAAGGCAAATCAGCAAAAAAGTGATGTAAGACGAGATTTGAAGCTAGAAGATTTCGTCTTAATTATTTGATTCATATTTTAATATTGTTAGGCTAGTTTTATTCTCATTTTAAGATTCTATTCTTTAGGGTTATTTGTTTTCTTTTAAATTTTGATTCTTATTGGTAAGCTAGTATCTGAGATCAATAAAAACAGCCGATGAGAAATTAAGCGAGGGTTCACCGCTACAAAAACAGCCGCAGTACATTGTGCATGATTCGGGTCTTCTAGGAAACCTCCCTACGCCGCAGCGCCGCCGGATCAGCCCGAATGAACGAGCCCAAAATATTCCCAAGTCGAGCAAGGACCTTCTCCTTGCGCATGGCAAGTCAGAGACCCTTGACAATGACCCAAACCTCCAGCAGATTCAGAAAGCAACCCTTGGATCACTCACTCCATCGTAGTCCGCCAAGATAAACATGGATCGAGTTATTGTAGAATCAAGGTCCCCCATGTAGGATGCAATTCTGCTCTTCCGTCTCCGCATGGATCTTGACCTTCTCCTTCACCCTCCAAACCGCCTGAAAGCACTGACGGATCTACCACCTCACTTACTGGCAAGAGCTAGCCAACCGCACAAAAGAGTCGGAATCTTGGATGACCACCACCGCCTCCTATAGCGGAGGCGCCGCCATCCTCTTTTTTCAGCAACTGTCGACTAGGGAGAAACCCTCTTATTAATGATTTATGATGAGACAATAAGCTATAACATATAAGTATATGATTTTGGAGTAACTGAACATATTAATGAATTTACGTAGCTGCATAATGGATTAATTGGTGCCGGAATAATTTCTGATTTAAATGTAGCTTTAATAGTTTACACACTACTCAAGTGATTCAACTTATATAATACACAGATCTATATATGAAATCATATATTATACGGATTACACAATCAATCGATCATGCAAACTCTAGCTAGGGAGCTTAATTGCATGTTCCTGTGATTTTTTTTTTTTTTAGGGTTTAGGGATTTTACACAATACATTTTACGTACGTACTAGATATTCTGGAATTATGGTATATTCCGTCAACTGATTAATTCGATCACAGAAATAAAGGATACCAGTACTATACCCCATTAAACTGAACTTGAAAGCTAGCTTTGTCAGATACTTCTTTAGTATCCCGGATTGCAGCACCCACAAAGCATCTGGAAAAATGAACCGCTTGACTCTTGCTGCAAATTAACATGAAAAACAAAACCTCAACAAACAGAGCACAAGAATTTGCGTTGTCCTGCAAATTACTAGGAGCCAGGCAATTATCAGGATTTCCTAATCACTGTAGCTAGCCTTGCTTAGACATTCACAAAGGAAAGCACACAGAAACCAAGAATATAAATATAGCGATCACAGTTAGAACCCAATTGCTTGACGATGGCCAAGCAATGATGAAACACATTATGTTCCCTTGTTATTTCGAAATAAAAGATAAACCCAACAAAAAGATTGCACTTCACAGGGAGATTCATGCATGCACCAAGATAAGAATCAATTGATTAAGAAATCAGACAAATTTAAGTTGGTATTCAAATCAACTTACAGTATCCGATTTGGTACTCTGATTTCCAATGTTTGACCTCCCCACGGGTTCACTTGATTTTCTCTTCTTCTCTAGGCCTAATTCCTTCCTAGTAAGAGTGTCATTTCGAGTCAAGAATGCTTCATCCATTCTATTTTCTGGTCCTACTTTATTGCTCAAGACCTTGTTGCTTGTAATAGTACTTTTGATGGACTCAAACGTAACTTGGACTAATTCAGCACCACCCCTTGGACCTTGATGACCATTTTCTTTCCTCCCTTCGTTTTTCTCACCATATGGTGAATTAGAATAGGACTTGGCCAAATCTATGGAAAAATATGCATCACTAAATTGATGACTCGGAGTCAGAGTAGTGTCTCCGGAGACAGGAGCAGATGATTCTTGATAAAAAGATTCTTGTCTTGGGTTCAGAGCGATGATATCGGGCATGTTTGCTTCTGTTATCTGATTTGATCCACTTCTTACAAATCCATTCCTTACCAACTGCAAGAGCTCCTTGCCTTCAATATTGTAACCTTGAGAACTGTCAAGAAGTTTTTGATCAGAAATGCCACAAGAAAGATGAGCATCAAATTCACATATGTGACACCTATACAGCCATCCATCATAACCAGGCTCACTGCAGATATCGCAGCACAGATCACACGGAGGCAAAAAGGACAATTTCAACGCGTGAGGGTGTGATGAAGTTGCAATAGAGAAAGGCAGGATGGAGCACAAGCTATGGTAGTAAAGGCCACATTCCGCGCAATCATAGTAAAATCCGGCGACAAGCTTTCCGCAGGCCTTGCAATTTATAGCTCCTTTTCTTGAAGGTGAAGGATGGAGATTCAAATAGTGATTTGGATGTGCCGGGTGGCGATTTTTTCGGGGCATGTTGTAGCACACTTGGTGTAGGAAAAATGGGCATTTTCTGCAGCTGTAGTAGTCCTTACCGGGGAGTATCATCAGACTGCAGCCTGCACATGTTTGGTTTTGCTTGAGAGGTGAATTGGTTTGCTCTAGTGAATGTTCATGGCTAAAGTGGTGAACGTTGAGCTTCTGTTCCAGTCTTTCCATTGCTTCAATTTGTTTGCTCCTATCTGTCTCATACAATCTCTTTGCTGATTTGAGTTTAAAGTGTTTGGCTTTCAACTATTTCTTGAAATATCCGCAATTGGAGTTCCTATTTTTCAAGTGTATTTTAAGAATGATCGGCATATTACATGTTCTTTTGCAAATTCCAACTTCCAAGGCTAATAGGAGCAAGATTCTTGACTGTTTAATTAAGACACTTAAGAAATGTTGCCTTGGCCGGCAGTGTATATACCAATGATTGATAGAGTGACGTTCTTGCACCTTTTATCGTGGAAGGTTTTTCATATCTAGACAACTTGCTACCATTTGGTTCTTACATTCGTTGGTTCAGCAAGACCAGCTGACCCGGCCACATTATATCTGCATCCTAGGAATGAGAAGTTGGTATAAGAATATATATATATATATATATATATATATATATATATATATAATATATATATATATACGAAAAATGATGTGGAGCGGACGTCCGCACCGTCCTTAAAGTGCAGACGTCCCTCCGTTCGCTACCGTCCGGAGCCGACAACGGCCCGCCTCCACCCGGGCGGACTCCAGCAGCGTCCCCGATCACTTTTCCTCCCCGGCGAGTCCACCGAATTCCAGTTTTCCGGCGAGATCGATCTTGTTTGAAGTTTTGGGTGATCTCGCAGGAAAACTGGAATTCGGCGGACTCGCCAGGGAGGGAAAGTGATCAGGGACGCTGCTGGAGTACTCCGCCCGTGTGGAGGTGCGCCATCGTCGGCGCTGGAGGGTGGTGAACGGAGGGACGTCTGCGCTTTAAGGACGATGCGGACATCCGCTTCACATCTAGCCTGTATAATAAAACTAGCAGAGTAGCAGTACAATAGACCAATATCAACGATAAAGAGAATGTTGGTAAAAATCTAATACTTATGTTGTTCTTTTGGATTGTCAATTTGTCATTGAGTCATTAATCAAAATCACTAGTTCTTTTTTTGATTGAAGAGCTAGATTGATGTCATCTTGCAACGTACATAACATTCTCGATATCTAGGCTTAGTAGCTTAAAAAGAGTAATGTAAATTACAAGAGGGCTAATTCATATATTTTATCCCTAATATATAACAAGAGGGTCAAAGGGCCCAAAAAAAAAAAGCCAAATGGTCAAATTTAGCCCTTTGGCTAGCCCAGTCCAGACCAAAGAGTAATCTCTCATCAGAATAAAAAATTGAAATGATGCATGTGAGTTAGCTGAAATTAACTCAAAGTTTGACAGATGACAGCATTTAATTGGTCATACATATGCATCACATTTTCCCCTAACGGAAAAATTTTCCAATACTGATTTGAATGCAATTATGGTTGTTTAATAACAACGGCTAGTTGTTCATTAAATCAAATAATTTTTTTTTCAAACATTTATCTTGGTTCAAATCTAAATAATGTTATAATAAAATAAAGAGAAAATGACATCTCACTATCATAAACAGTTACAAAATACAGAAAAACCACATTTCAACAGATTTAAACAATAATAAAGACATAATCTCAGGCCCACAGTACATAGTACCATGCCCTGTCAGCAATTTTTACGTAAAATACCCAAAAAACCATTCTTTTCTGAAATATCTACAAAACTGCAACTGCCTCAAAATACCACTTTTCCACTATTTTAAGATTTGGGAAACACACTGATTCCTCTCTCTCGCTCTCTCTCTCTCTCTCTCTCTCTCTCTCTCCTCCTCCTCCTCCTCCTCCTCTTCTTCTTCTTCGCTGGTCATCGCTCCGACCAAATCGATAGGAGGGGAGGAATGGAGGTGAATCGAAGCAGAATAATGAAAGGATGAAAGTTGACTAAGGCTTCGCCGAATCTAACCAGATCTGATTTGATTATTCTTTGATCTTTACAACTTGGTTTACTCAAAGAGTCTTTGAAATTAAAACTCATATCTTTTGAATTTGACAGCAAAAAGTGATCATTTGTAGCTAATCAGTGCTCATGCTTCGTGCTGCTACTACATTTTGTTGTGTGCTGCTACTACTGTTGTGTGCTACTGTAGCGTGTGATATTGGTGTGTGTTGTTGTGTGATGCTACTGTGTGTTGTTGTGTGTTGCTATTGTGTGTGTTGTTGTATGCTGCTACTACGTGTTGTTGTGTTATGCAACTGCGTGTATTGATGTTGTGTGTTGTTGTATGCTGCTACTGCGTGCTGTTGTGTGCTGCTACTACGTGTGTTGTTGTTGTGTGCTGTCACTGCATGTTGTTGATATCTGCTGCTACTATATGTGCTACTACTACAAGTTGTTGATTCATGTTGTTGCTACTGCGTGTGTTGTTGTTATGTGATGTCACTACATGTTGTTGTTAATGTGTGTTGCTACTGTGTGTAATATTGTTGTTGTTGTGTACTGCTACTGCATGTTGTTGTTGTGTACTGCTACTGCATGTTGTTGTGTGTGTTGTTGATGTGTGGTTCTACTGCGTGTAGCAGAAGTAGAGGATAATGCAATAGCAGAAGTGGAGGATAAGACAATAGCAGAGTTAACCTTAATTGTCTAGTCTCCATTGATAAGTGTTGTTATGTGCTGCTACTGCGTGTTATTGTGTGCTGCTACAGACAAGGTATCTCGATGTTTGAACACATTAGTGACTTCAATAAGATACTTGTAGATTTGGTTAATTTGGATGTGCAAATTAATGATGAGGATAAAGCTTTGTGTTTGCTTAATTATCTTCGTGACGAGTATGAGCATTTGATTACAACTTTTCTGCATGAAAAGAATGAAGTGCAATTTGATGATGTGTGTAATTCATTGATTAATAATGAATGTCGAAAGAAGGAGAAGCAGTTGCAAAGGGGTTCAGGTGGTGAATCACAAGTACTTGTTGCAAGAGGTAGATCAGAAAATAGAAAGTTTGGTGGAAACCGAGGTAAATCTCGTTCCAAGTCAAGACCTAAATTTCCTGCAAAAGATGAATGTGCTTTTTGTCATCAAAAGGGTCACTGGAAGAAAGATTGTCCCAAGTTGAAGACTAGAGACAAGAAGGGTTCTGAAGTGAATATGGCAAAATTTGAAGATGATGATGACTTCAATTTTGCATTGAGTTGTTCTCCGTTTTCCAAAGATTTTGAAGACGATGAGATTGATTTGGCTCTAGCAAGTTTACCTACACATGATTATTCTAATCAGTGGATTATGGATTCGGGTTGTACTCACCACATGTGTCCTAACATGGAATGGTTCTCTTCTTTGAGGGAATTAAATGGTGGAGTAGTTCTCATGGGAGATGATAGTCCTTGCAGAACTAAAGGGATTGGTACAGTTCGTCTCAAGATGCATGATGAGGTTGTTAGAGAATTGACTAATGTTCGGTATGTTCCGAACTTGAAGAAAAATCTTATCTCATTGGGTACTTTGGAATCAAAGGGGCACACAATTACTTTGAAGGATGGCGTTGCTAGAGTTGTTTCTAGTTCACTTGTGATGATGAAGGGTACTAGAGAAAGAAACTTGTATTTTCTACAAGGGAGTACTGTGACCAGTGAGACAACAGTTTCTGAGATAATTAACATATGATGTAGATACTACCAGATTATGGCATATGCGTCTTGGTCACGCCGCGGAGAAAGCAATGCAGAGGTTAGTGAAGCAAGGCTTATTGAAGGGTGCAAAGACTTGCAAATTGGAATTTTGTGAACACTATGTTTTGGGAAAGCAGACTAGAGTTAAATTTGGCACCGCAGTTCATCAGACTAAAGGAGCTCTAGACTACATTCACACATATGTATGGGGACCTACCACAACAGCATATATGGGAGGTATGCATTATTATGTCTCTTTTGTTAATGACTTCTCTAGAAGAGTATGGGTGTACACCACGAAGCATAGAGATGAAGTCTTAGATATATTTGTGAAGTGGAAGAAGATGATTAAGACTCAGACTGGTCGGAAAATCAAGAGGCTCAGGTCAGATAATGGTGGTGAATATAAATCTGTTCCGTTCTTCAAATTATGTGAAGATGAGGGCATTGTGAGGCACATCACAGTTAGAGGGACACCACAACAAAATGGGGTTGCAGAGCGCATGAATAGGACTTTATTGGAGAAAGTCAGATGTATGTTGTCTAATGCTGGTTTAGACAAGAAGTTTTGGGCTAAGGCAGTCACATATGCAGGTCATCTTATTAATAGATTGCCTTGTTCTACAATTGAGGGTAAAACTCCTATGGAGGTATGGTCTGGTAAACCTGCTAGAGATTATGATTATCTTCATATTTTTGGTTGTCCTGCCTATTTTCATGTCAGGGAAAGCAAGCTTGATCCAAGAGCCAAGAAAGCAATATTCTTGGGATTTAATGATGGTGTTAAATGATTCAAGCTTTGGTGTCCAAATGAGAAGAAAGTTGTTGTAAGCAGAGATGAAGCAAGTATGGTTGATCAGAATAAACAGAAAATTTCTGAAGAGCAGAGAACAACCACAGAGAGTTTACAGTAGGTGGAGGTACAGAGAAAAGTTGTTAAAACTCAAATTGATCCAATGAGTCCTACAGTTGAGTCAGATGATTCAAATAATAAGGACACGATCGAGTGTTGAAGTAGAGGCTCCAACCCAAGAGCCTACACAACAAGACAGACCTATTGCAACAAGAAAGGGGAAAAAGGAATGCTCCAAAGCCAACTTGGCTTAATGATATGGTGACTTATGCACTTCCTATTACTGAAGAAGAAATTTATACTGCCTATGAAGAAGCTGTCGTACATGCAAATTGTGCAGAGTGGGGAAAAGCTATGGGTGAGGAGATGAACTCTCTTTACAAGAATAAAACATGGGAGGTGGTTTAGTTGCCGCATGGGAAGAGAGCAATTGGTTGTAAATGAGTGTTTGCTAAAAAGGAAGGATCACGATACAAGACTAGATTGGTAGCTAAAGGCTACGCACAAAAGGAAGGAATTGACTACAATGAGGTATTTTCTCCAGTTGTAAAGCATTCTTCTATTCGTATTTTATTAGCCTTGGTTGTTCAGTTTGATCTTGAGTTAGCACAGCTTGATGTGAAAACTGCCTTTCTACATGGAGAATTAAAAGAAGAAATTTACATGACCCAACCAGAAGGATTTAAAGTTGTTGGTAAGGAAAATTGGGTTTGTAAATTGCAGAAATCATTATACGTTTTAAAACAGTCTCTAAGGCAGTGGTATAGGCGGTTTGACAAGTTCATGTCAGGTCAGAAGTACACCAGAAGTCATTATGATCCATGTGTTTATTTTTGCAAGCTACATGATGGGACCTTCACTTATTTGCTCTTATATGTCGATGATATGTTAATTGCATCTAAGAGCAAGGTGGAGATAGATAAATTGAAGTCACAATTGAGTTGTGAATTTGAGATGAAGGACTTGGGAGAAGTTAAAAAGATTTTGGGCATGGAAATTGAGAGAGATAGATCAAGAGGCAGAGTTTGTTTGTCACAGAAGCAATATTTAAAGAAGGTACTACATCGGTTTGGCATGGATGATAAAACTAAACTTGTAAGTACACCTCTTGGTTCTCACTTTAAACTTGATGCTACTATGTTTCCTAACACAGATGATGAGAAGCGATATATGGCTAAAGTTCTTTATGCCAGTGTTGTTGGTAGCTTGATGTATTGTATGGTGTGTACTAGACCTGATATTTCACAGGCTTTAAGTATGGTATGCAAATATATGCATAATCTAGGTAGAGACCATTGGCAAGCTGTGAAGTGAATTTTACGGTATATCTTTGGTACCGTGGATGTTGGATTAGTATTTCAGCAGGATAAGACGAGTCAGTATGTTGTTGGATCTGTGGACTCTAATTACGCTGGTGATTTGGATATGAGTCGGTCTACCTCAGCTTATGTGTTTACTCTTGCTAGTGGACCGGTGAGTTGGATGTCGAATTTGGAACATACAATTGCTTTGTCGACTACAGAAGCTGAATACGTGGCAATAACAGAGGGTGCAAAAGAAGCACTATGGCTTCAAGGTTTGCTTGAGGACTTGGGACTTAATCAAGAATATGTGGATATTCATTGTGATAGTCAAAGTGTTATTCATCTGGCAGAGAACCAGGTTACTCATGCACGTACTAAACATATTCGTGTCAGATATCACAAGATTCGTCCGATGGTGGAGGATGGTGATATTCAACTCCTTAAAATTGGAACTGAAGATAATCTTGCAGATATGTTGACAAAGGCAGTTCCATTGAGCAAGTTCAAGCATTGCTTGAACTTGATTGGTGTTACAAGAATTTGAAGATCCCTACGGGGATGTCGGAGCGGCGAATGGTTTGAAGTTCTACTTTGGAGGATTTGCATCAATTAACACCAAGGTGGAGACTTATTGATTATTGGTCTTAATTGAAGTTTGGTTGAACTCAATATTGGAGAAGTCCATCTTGATCACGTGGACTTATACCTAGGTTAATTAGAAGATTTATATATACATGTATTCTAGCCTAACTAGGATTAGTGATAGGTATATGTATATATAAGAGGCTGTCGTCAATTGTTTTAGATAGAGAGATATTGTTTAACCTAGAACAGAGTGCTTCTTTCTCTATCAACAGAGAGAGAAGATTGGTATATTGGGGTTTTGGGTTAGAGAGTATTATTCATATACTCTATTGTATTCTCTCCAATTATTATAGTGGAATTTCTCGCCGGCTCCAAAAGTGGACGTAGCTCAGTCACATTGATTGGGTGAACCACTATAAATCTTGTGTTATTGTGTTCTATTTTCTTTACCGTTCTTTGGTTATCCGAATAGTTTCATATCAATATTGGTGTTTGTTTACGCTTCCACATAACAGATACAAGGAGTAATGATCAATAACAGAAAGTATCAGTTTCTTAACAAAAGCTATAAGCTAAGAGTATAAAAGGCTGAGAGGGAATAAAGCTCTAACAAGAGGCATAAGTAAAGAGAAATCGGTCCTTTTGTTTTAAAATAGGAAGGCCCAAGTTTTATGTACATATATAATCAAGAGCAAAGACACCAGGTGAGAAACAACAGCAAGGTAAAGTTTTGCGAATAACAATAGACATGAAAAAATGAAACATACTAAAGTTTCAGGAATTTCGGTATTTAAGGAGTAATGCAAAAGTTGATCACAAACTGACAGAATTAACCATGAACTCATTATATGAACAAATGACAAGAAATCACTTTCGCAACAATCACTAGAAAGTCTACTACAATATACAAAAAGAACAGAAATGAATTAGTTAAATTGGAGGTCCAAAGCTCAACAGAAAACAATGAAGCGTATTCAAAATTCAGGAACTTTACCAACTGCAGGGTAAACTTTGAAAAATCACCGAGTTTTCAATTTACATTGGAATAAGCTAAAACTTTCCAGATCTCTTGTAGGCTAACAAGGAAGAAACATGTAAAAGTTTCAGACAATTTGGACATTTAAAAGTTAGCTAAACGAATTTCCAAAGTGGCTGTGCAAAACTAAAAAGTTTCTGCAGAATTTCTTTCATTCCTTTATGCAAAAGCTAAGAGTTATAAATACAATGACAATAGAAACTTACAGAAGCTGGCAGCAAATTGAAGAGACAATTTCATATTCTTTGACAGTAGAATTCAAAATTACCTTAAGCCAGCAGTAATAGTCTCAGGCCCAAAACCGAGGCCCAAGTTCTGAGCCCCCTAAACAAAGGGTTTTAGCAGCAGCACTTGGTCTTCTTCTTCTTCTTCACCTCTTAGCTTTGTTCTCTGCGTTTTTCTTCTGCAAAGGCTTCACCTTTATTCCCAGAATCGCAAGCGTCCAGCAATGTTGGACATCAATCTCTTCAGAGAAGAGAAGGGCGGCAACCCCGAGATCATCCGCGAGTCTCAGAGGCGTCGATTCAAAAGCGTCGAGATCGTCGACGAGGTCATCCGTCTCGATAAAGAATGGCGTCAACGTAATCTCTAGAGTTCGCTGTGAAATCTTTATGCTTTTTGATTTGGAAAGAATTCGAATTTACTTGTTTTTGTGGTGAAAAATTTCAGGCCAATTTGAGCTCGACAGTCTCAGGAAGGAGTTTAACAAGATCAACAAGCAGGTTGCTCAGCTCAGGATTGTGAGTATTCTCGTCATTTTCTCTTTGATTTTTCTTTGAATTTGTTTTTGTTGAGTTATGCATATTAGATATTTGGATTTGGAAGAAAGTGTGTAGATTTGGAGGCGTAGGAAGTTGGATCATGGAGTCTGGGACTGTGACTGTGTAGAGTTTATCAGGGGTACTTTGATCAGTGTGTGTTTACAATTAGGTTGCATTGATTTCCTGTTGATGGTGAGAATTTTCGAAAACTTGGACAAAGTGTTTTTAGGTAGCTGTTTAGAGGATGAGAAATTTGGTGTTGAAATGGATGAGGGTCTGCGGGGTTGCGTGTGATTGCAGTTGTGCTTTAGATTCTTAGATAATAGTTCTTAATGTGTGCACTTCATGCATGTTTTGTGTTTAGAAACTTAACCCCAGTACTAGTACATTCCCTTGTGCTCTTACAAATTGTGAAAATATGTTCTTTACTGCCTGTTAAGGATGTTTGTTTGTTTTTTTCTTTGTTACGTTTATAAGTTTAAGCTCAAAGTTTGATTTTGTTATTTGTTGGAACTGAGTGTCAAAATGATTTGGTATAATAGTCAGGTCAGGATGCAACCGATGTGATTAAGGACACAGAAGAAAACAAGAAGTTGACCGCAGAAAAAGAAGTTGAAGTGCGTGAGGCTTCAAACCTTGTGAATTCAAAATTGGAAGGCATTGGAAACCTTGTGCATGATAGTGTTCCCATCCATGATGACGAGGTAATGACTTTCTACACTTCTTGTGCTGTATCTATTGCCTCTTTATGATTCTTGTTTTAAATATGATGTTTTGTCGTATTTTAGGCCAATAATGCTGTGGTCAGGTCGTGGGGTGAGAAACGGATGGAGCCAAAACTCAAAAATCACGTTGAGCTTGTTGAGCTACTGGGTATTGCTGACTTGAAGAAAGGTACTGTTGTCTTATCCAGCTATCACCATTCAAACAATCTTGGAAAAATAGATGATTTAACTTTTCTAAACCTGCATGACATCATTGTAGCCTGTTATTAATTCAAAATAGTTCAAATGTAGGTGCTGAAGTAGCAGGAGGTAGAGGTTATTACTTGAAAGGTGCTGGTGTCCGCCTCAATCAAGCTCTGATTAATTTTGGTCTTGATTTCCTTGAAAAAAGGGGATACACAGCATTGCAGACTCCTTTTTTTATGAGAAAAGATATCATGGCAAAATGTGCTCAATTAGCACAATTTGATGAGGAGCTTTATAAGGTAACAGTCGTTACTATTGCCTATCTTATTTGTTTTGTGGGCCATCTAGGTGTATTTTGTATTTTCTTGTTCTTTATGAACCTGGGCTTTAGATTCAAAAAAAAAAAAAAAAAACTAGGCTTTTGCTGTTTGTGTGGAGTTCATTTTCAATCCCTGATTAGGCAGCATCTGTTTCTAGGTTTTACCTGGTCAAGGGCAGGAAATTGATTTCAGCTGTAGATGTTTTTTGTTCTTTTATAAATTCAACTGAAACCAGCACTTGAATCATATTTTTCTGGATTGTCTGCCTAAATACCTAAGTGGAGCATGACTTTTTTTTTTTTTGGTCTGACTAAGTGGAGCATGACTGAATTGGTGTTTTAACAGGTAACTGGAGAGGGCGATGACAAATATCTCATTGCTACAGCTGAACAGCCACTTTGTGCATATCATGTGGATGACTGGATTCATCCCTCACAGCTGCCCATAAGGTTTGAACATCTCATTAAAAATTCTAGTCATTAAAGAACGCTCTTTATCTTTTATCATTAATTTTAAGGTTTCGTCTTCCTCAGATATGCTGGATATTCATCTTGTTTCCGCAAGGAAGCTGGTTCACATGGTCGAGATACCTTGGGAATTTTTAGAGTACATCAGTTTGAAAAGGTTGAACAGTTCTGTATGACAAACCCAAATGGCCAGGACTCCTGGGAAATGCATGAGGAAATGTTGAAGAACTCTGAGGAATTTTATCAGCAGGTATCGTGTTTTCTCCTAAACAATTATCTAAGTTATGAATATTTTGTTTGAGCCCAGAGAGGTATGGCTGGTGCATTTATTTGATTCAAGCTTATGTACATTGTATATTTATGGGCACTGTATTACAAATTCATGAGGTTACTTATATGTATAACTAGGAGTTTAGGGTTGGATCATCATCTACCGCCACTTCGTGTAAAATGAGTTCAATGCTATTTGTGATCCAATTGGTGTTTGATGTACGTTTCCAGTTTAATACCCTCATTCGTAAAACTGATCATTTGAAATTTTATGATTTTCAGCTCAAACTTCCTTATCATGTTGTGTCCATCGTTTCTGGTGCTCTGAATGATGCGGCAGCAAAGAAATATGATCTGGAAGCGTGGTTTCCTGCATCTAAGACATACAGAGAGCTCGTCTCATGCTCAAACTGTACAGACTACCAATCAAGAAAGTTAGAAATTCGATTTGGGCAGAAAAAGGTAGGTCCTGATGACATCCTCTTACTTGTTGATCAATATATGTATTACTTAACCATGACAGGATTATTGGGTAAACATAATCACTAGTTCATAAACCGATTTGTAGTATGTATGTGAACTGTACTGAAAATTGCACTATGCTGCTCTTTTTCTTTTTCTTTTTGTTCCCTCAAACATCTGAAGTGATTTAACATGTAGATTGTGTTAAAATGTGAAACTGCATCTTAGTTTACTCCTTCATAGTTAGATATAAGATACAGGTGAAGCATGCTCCTGTCAGGATGAGTTGCATGTAACGAATGATAGAGAAAGGCAGAAAGCGTGTTATATGTGCTGATTCTGTGCTGTTGTGACTTTTTGTAATTGCAGAGCAATGAGCAGACGAAGCAATACGTTCACTTGTTGAACTCCACCCTTACAGCAACTGAGAGAACCATTTGCTGCATTCTAGAAAATTATCAGAGGGAAGATGGTGTAGAGGTGCCAGAAGTCTTACGAAACTTCATGGGTGGAGTGGCCTTCCTACCTTTCAAGAGCAAACCAGCCCCTGAAGTCAAAGGGAAGAAATCAAAGGCCTAAATTCATCGTTTTCTAGATTAACAGTGAGATTAGTTAATGATATCGCATACGACTAGTATTTCTAATGAACTCTTTGAGAAATTATGAAACCCAGATTCATCTTGTTGATGTTGTAATGAACTTTTGCTTCTTGTTTAGTCTTGGCTCATGTTATTTTCACACTTCTATTGCTGATTTGCACTAAAATGTTTCAAGTCGTTTAAATGGAATGTACTTTGGATTTTAAATGTCTGCCCTGTGTCCCTCCAAATAGATTTATTTCAGAGTGATTCTATGGCTTTTCTTTCATCAATCACATCGTGCCCTTTTGAAGTAGTCTGTTTTTGTTTCTGCAGGGCTAGAAAACCCGTGCAACTCAATCAAGCTGGATCTGGTTTACATCAACCATGAAACTATTTCAAACTTAGTCAGGGCAATCGGGTTACAAATTGAGCCTGCTATTGAAATGAAAAGAGCCAATTCAATCTCTATGTCAAGTTTCACTGGAAATGCTTCTAAGCTATGTTGATTTTTGACTTTGCCCTTCAGCCCACAAGTTGGAAATTTTTGCATAGAATGATTGAATCCTTGAAAATACTGTCTGTAACAAGTTATCCCTTCTGTCAAAGTCAAAAGAATTATCGACTTTGAAGAACAAGCACATTCTATTTCTCAGTGTTGCATCATTCATATTATTCAAATATTATCAATTTTTGTCCATAATTACATGTGGATTTCCATCTCCTAGCTGTTATAATCTCATATACCTGCTAATTTGTATGGTTGCTCTAAATTTTTGCTGTGCTGAATATCAAAACCACCGACCATGAGCCATAGCAATAGTACAGCAAGACAATGCAACCTTCATTTAGAGTTGTTTATTCCAATGGCAAAAGGTTGTTCAATTATTCACCAAGTGATAAAGAAACTAGAAAGAGAAACAAAGCTTATGAGATAAGGCATTGTGAGTATTCAACTTAATAGATTGAAAGATATTAGAACTTATTTATACTGTAAATCAGTTCATAACTAGAATCTGCATCATAAGGAAACATTTGAAGGTATACTGCAAACATTGCAGGAGGGAAGTTATGCACTTCAAAACCCATCTTGGAGAAAAAAATTAATGTAAATAGTTATTGACTATATGCTGAATTTGATGATATAGAACTCACATTACACCAAAAGCATATTTCTTACAAACCTATAAACCTAACTAAGGTTCTCAAAAATACAAAAAAGTGTCTGAACTTTCTTGATTCTGTGAGAGTAGAAGTTCCAAAAGCTAGAACAAAGACATATTCTTTTCTTTAATCCAATCTTTCATGCTATATAGGTAGTTATGTACAACTTCTGTGTTGGTTTTGAACCTACCTATTGTGCAACGGGTCAGGAGCAGAAGGCACTTCTCTGTTACTTGTGGCGAAAAATCCTCCATCCCGACTTGAATTGGATCTGTTCATCTGACCTTGAGCATTCACTAGATTCTCTTCCACCTTCTCGGAGTTTTCGCTTAACCATCTAGCTCCTGAAACTTCATAGTGTAAGCCTGAGATGCTCAAGAACATCAACAGAAGACCTATAACCTGGTTCTTCGAGATGAACATGATGAGCGTGGCTTCTTCAAATCCAAAAGTATTGCTTTTTGTCTCTGGTTCGCTTCTCTTTAAGCAAGCATGGAGAATATAAAAATCAAACTTTTGGGTTTCTCTTGTTGAGAGAGAGGGAGAGAGAGATCAAGCATGGTGCGGAAGTCGGCAGGTTTTTAAAGGGAGGAAGGGGAGCAAGCTAGTACTTCCAATGGGAATTTGTTATTTGTTTGTGTGTGAATGTGTGCATATGTGAAGGTGGAAATAATTGGTCAGATTCCTCACCACAAACTATGATAGCAGTGAGACTACTAATGACTTTGGTGTCGTGTTTGACTGCTTGTGTCTCACACTATCTCAACTTCTCAAGCAATGAACCAATTGTTTAAGCATTTGCTTAATTTCTCTTAATTACCAAGCAATGACGTGAAACATGACATCTTATTTAATATCAATACTGAGCTAATAAAACTTTTCACCAAATCTTCTTGTTTTGTACTTTCTAGTTTCTAAATTCAAATCAGGTTTTGCATTGTTCAGAAAATGTAAAACCATGTGACCTTAAAACGATATGAGTTTACTAGCTAGCTAACCCACCAGATGACGGCTTACTAATTATTCTTATTCGACTTATATGTGGTGTGGAATAAAAATAAGCCAGGTGTGGAATAAAAATAAGTCACATCTCAGATCTTGGAGAAAGAATATATATATATATATATATGGATGGTTCACAGATTACAAGTCATTCAAACCAACCAGTCCCCTCTCCTTATGCTATACTCTCAGCCTCTTAGGTGATACCAGCCAAAAACATATACAAGGTGCCATAAAATTTAGAATAATAAGAAACCAAATTCAGCATAGTCTTCTAAAAATGCCTCAATTTCAGGATCTTGATATATACTTGGCTTTGACTCTTCATTTTTAGGCTGTTTTCCCTTTCTTGTACTAGCTAGGGTTTTTAAAGTATCTCACTTACTATTGTCCATGTGATTCTATTCAATTCTCTAGGCTATAGTACCACTTATTTCTATTTCTTAATCATTCTTAATCCGGTTAATTATGTTTGATGTAATAACACATTGCATTTGTCTGGTTGGGATTATTAGACATCTCTTGCTACATATAGTTTTCCATATGCCTTTTGTTTCTTCTCCTGGACTAGCTCATGGAAGTTCCTATATCAATGTACCATAATTTCCTAAATCTAAACGTTAAGATTTGGCTTTGGTGGAAAGGAAACAAGACAAAAAATGCTCTGAATTCAATAGGGTTTTCTCTAAAGATCTAGCATAACCCGTGAAAATATCGGGCATATCTAACGAAGGACTTGTACAAATTTGGCATTAGAGAGAACTATCAATTTAACAAAGGCTAGCTTTTACAAGGTATTGATGCCCATACAAACAGGCCTGTTTGATGAATAGGTTATGAGCCAGAGAAAACATGTTTTATTTAAAAACACTATGTGTTAATTTAATCTCACTCTCATCCTCAACTTAAGTGCAATCATCTTTGTCATTCACTTCTTTATTACTCGTGTTTAGGTCTGTCTCTCGTTACCTTTCTCTCCAGCATGTATGTATATATATTACATCCAACAATATATAATGGCAAATACTATATATCAAGGCAATTACAACTAGGTATATCATCAAGAACTCCAACTTCTATTATATCATATATATACTGTATAGGAAATAATACTTCGATCTATATATACGTACAGTAGTACTTCTATACGTACCATCATCGTAAAATAATTGTTGTTTTTAGGCTAGCTTCTAACAATTGTCAATATTGATAGTTGGAGATAAGATATTCTAGTTCATAGACCTCGATAATATATATGATCAATCTTGCTCGTGAGAGTAGGGAAGTTTTTTGTAACTATGTAATAGGGATACATGCAAGAGCTGAAAGCGGAGAAGACCAAAGGTGGATTAGATGGAGGAACCGGAATGATCGAAGGGCTTAAGGAAACCCTAGCTATATATAAAAACCTAGCTGCCAGAGCTGAAGAGATCACCATCAACCAGTGATGGATTTGATGTTTTTTTTTTTCCAATGAGATTTTCATTATATACTTATTAGGAATTCATTTGAATGTCCTAATTGTTCTGTAATTATAGTAGTCTATACATATTGTAATATTGCTAGTCTATAGGAGAGAGTCCTCAAGCGGTAACCCCCGCATAGCTCACCATGAGCATATTCCTCGTGTGGCCGGAATTCCACTTTCTCTGGGAAAATCAGCTTTTCAAGCTTCGAGGTTTCTTAGTGTGGGAAATTCTCATAGATCTGGATTTCCTTTCTTCTCCATGGTTGCTTTCAGCCACCGGAAAGGTAGCTCACCTTCCCAGCCATCATACTAGTCGTCTTCTAATGAATCCATCATGGCCTCCCCGACCTCCGGCCAAGGCCCACGCGCCGGTGAGCAGCGCCCAAAGAACTGATTTGGACACCCAGCTTCCCTCAACTACGACACAACATCCTGGTAGTAGCTTCCCGACAATGATATGTTGTCAATCCAGCGAGACCCATTCCAGTAGCGAGACCAGCCACGCCAGTCACGGCGGCGACACAAGGTCCCGGCAGGGATATGCTCTCAGTCTCGCGACCTCAATCTCGACACCCTCCCCCCGAGCACCTACCACCGGAACATGCTTTTGTCTTTGGCACCCACTTGATACTCCTCTCCCGGGGACGCCCACCCATGTCTCGGTGCCTCTCTCCCGAGCCCCCCACGGACACCGTTGGTCTCGCCAGCCCCTCGCGGACTCCCCTGGTCTCGCTAGTCCCCGTAGATTCCCCTGGTCTGGCCAGCCCCTCGCGGACTCCTCTGGTCTCGCCAAAGTCCCCACTGGTCTTGCTAGCCCCTCGCAGACTCCGCTGGTCTCGCCAGCCCCTCGCAGACTCCCCTAGTCTCGCCAGCCTCTCGCGGACTTCCCTGGTCTAGCCAGAGCCCCCGCGGACTTCCCTGGTCTCGCCAGAGTCCCCGCATACTCCCCTTGTCTTGCCAGAGTCCCCGCGGACTCCCCTTGTCTCGTCAGTTCCCCTGGCGAACTGACTCCCCTGCCTTCCCTAGTTTCCCCCACGGACACCCCTGGTCTTTTGACACTCCTCTCCCGGGGACGCCCACCCATGTCTCAGTACCTCTCTCCCAAGGCCAAACTTCTCTTCTCCCGGGACCAACCGTACAACCCCCACCCTTCCATGGTTCCCGCCAACAACAAAAAAAGATGGTCACGTGACCGAGCAGCTTGCTCTCGGCACCCACCCTTTAACCCAGACAATTATTAATGCTTATACTAGCTCACAAGCGCACCTCGCACTATACTTCCATTATTTCTTTGAAGGTTAACCGATAGCCACATATATTTTATGCTACATGCATTGACACATCTATGCCTCTGGGCTCTGGCTGAATACTTCTCTCCGAGACCACGTGACTATAAGCGCTGTCCATTATTTGGTTCGTAAGTCAACCAAGTTCGTATCCAATCCAATTCTGTGAGCAGCCCCCTTAGAACTAATCTGGACACCCAGAACCTCCACGGCCTCCTGTGACTCCTCTCTCCCGGCAGTAGGATAAAAATTCTGGACGCCCATCCCAATAGTGAGACTAGCCACGACAGTCGCGGCGGCGACACGGTCCCGGTAGGGATATGCTCTCGGTCCCCCAATCTCAGAACCTCCCCACGGGGACTTGCATTCGCCTTTGGCGCCTGCTTGGCACCCCTCTCCCGGGGATGCCCTCCCATGTTCGCACCAGTCCCCGTGGACTCCCCTGGTCCCCGCGAGTTTCCCCGTGGACTCCCCTGGTCTCGCAAGTTCCCCCGCGGACTCCCCTAGCCTCGCCAATTCCCCCGCGGACTCCCTTGGTCTCCCCAGTTTCTAGGCGAACCTCCCTGCCATCCCGAGTATACAGATCCTCTCCCGAGCTCCCGGCGCCATCCCCTGGCCTCGCTAGCTCCCGACGCCCTTCCCCCATGGCCCCCCGAGCTCCCGAGGCCCCCTTCCCTGGCTTACCTTACTCTCGGAACATGCCCGCATAAGTGACCCGCTTGATACCCCTCTCCCGGGGATCCCCTCCCAGGTCTCAGTGCCTTTCCCGAGGCCATACCTCTCTTCCCCCCTCCCGAGACCAACCGTACAGCCCCACCCATTCCGGGATCCTGAGACAATGTCACGCTGACAAAGAGAGCTGGCCTCGGCACCCAGCCACTTACTCTTGACACCCACAGTCCACCTCAATAAATCGCCCAATTCTCAAGCAATTGGTTACAATCCCACATCTTAGCAGCAACTTCAGCCACTTATAATAGACTATCACGGCCTCGCCTATGACCTCTATTCTCTAAATTAATGCTCTCCCAGCAACGGCTGCAGCACACTCACTACCTTTACATGGGAACCAAGATCTCAAGGCTCAATCTTCAACCCTTTGATACTCCAGTTCGCACTCGCTTCACACATGAAGTTCGTCATGTATGTACTACACAAGATCATGTTCTATTACCACCGACTTGATCCTACAACGCATGAAAGGGTTGTTACCTCTTAGACACATGTTCACAAAAAGCTTGACCAATTGCTATGCCTAGCTCGCTACCTAGTTCAAAGTCTTCAATTGTCATGCTCTTGTGGCACTATATAATTGTATCGGGTCAAGCCCAACAGCGAGTTGTCGACATGTCAACACTGTATAACTCATGTACCTACAGTTCTACATACTTCTCTATGATTTCAGTAGGCAATATAACAATAAACTCTCATGAGTCATGCCCCTATCAATGGCCACGCCTCATCTACCTATCTACTTGTCAAATATGACAGGCACAAGCTACAGACTATCATATTTGTCATCATGGCTTCTTTTCCCTACGTCGGTACACATACATTACTCCTTGGTCAAGCAATATTATCTTCAATGATGCAGTCCAATATTATCTTCTTGGCCATCATAACTACTCCATTAGGATTCTTATACCAAGCTCTTCTGTCGACATCGAGACTTATATCAACAACTCCAATTTTTCCACAATGTCTATAGCGGCTCTACATGGCTTCAGATAAGTCTTACTTTACACTATTCAATTGAGTTATTATCATACAAATAACATACCTCATACATCATAATATATTCTCATGACATAGAGTTAACAAACACTCTCTATGACGTACACATGTTACATATATTCTCATGTACATGCTAAACACACATACTTGTAAACCATAGGCAAACCATATGACACTTGCTTCACATGATTGCAAGTCATACATTGCTATATATCTATCTATGATTTTACTCTCGGCACACAATCATGTCGACCTCTCGACTATGCCATAGACGGCTACAAACACAACATGTGTAAATAGCCAGCACACAACGGTGCAATCTCAGGCCACACACAACATGTGTAAACAGCCAGCACTCAAAAGTGCAATCTCAGACTACACACACCACAAGTGAACGCCACCAGTGTGAACCATTCCGCCCGCTAGCGTGAACGGTTACGCCATTAGCGCGAACCGTCATGCCACCAGCGCGGACCGTCACACCACCAGTAAGAACCATTCTGCCCGCTAGCGCGAACGGTTACGCCATTAGTGCGAACCGTCATGCCACCAGAGCGGACCGTCACGCCACCAGCGCGAATTGTCACGCCTCGCCACCATGGTCTCTCCCGGCACTGGGGGACATGGGCAACAGCCTTTATGTCGGCATTTACCACACACCTCATGACGTGCTCTCGGTACACTTTGGCACCACCCGCCTTGCCCCATCGGCATCTTGGCTACACTCCCTAACGTGCTCTCGATATCTTTGCCACGCTTCTTAGCGTGCTCTCGCTACGACACATCAATAGTCATCTTTTGACAGCTCTACACATGCCCTATCGGCAACATCATTTTGCCCTAGCGGCACCCATCGTTATGTCTCAACGACACTCCTCGCCACACTTTGATGGCACACTTGCCTCGATGGCGAAATGGTGAACTACGTTTGGTTTGATCCCATAAACAAGTATGTAGGCACTCTAGCACTCACCTAGAGGCAACCACAAAATATGTCACCATAATCTCCCCTTATAACGTATGCTGGAATAGCTCAGCTAGCTAGAGCATATAGCTGGTATATATCAAAGGCTACTAAACCACCAAGGCATACAAACATGCTGGTACCCTTTGCCCGCGTGAGATGCTCGCCAGCGGTACCTCAACTTCGACCCCTGATCGCCCTGCAATCTCCAGACACTGCATGCATGGGAGCAATGACCCCAGTGTCTCAATCATATATAGCAACGCACAACATACCCCACTCAGAGGGAGCCGGTCCATCCCCTCCCTTGCATGGGGACTTGGGGGACTGGGGACTGGTTATGACACCACTAGTAAGACTTGTACTCTCGATATTCTATCAGATAAAGTCCCCACCCAAGAGAGTTTCTTGACCGCGGACTTGGGGACTTGTTAGTACATCGTAGAATATCGGTCATACTCGCCTAAGAAGACGCGTATCGTCACATAAAATGGGTTTGGGCCTTAACTAAGCCCAAGAAACCTACACTTTCCCTTGAGGGCATAATGGTAATACACTCTCTAATAAGGGCAAAGTGGTATTTTTAGGGTGCATCCACCTTATCCCTATAAATACCACTCTCCACCCCTCATTTGGGGACTCCATCTCCACCCTATTCTCATCTTATTTCTACTCACATATGGCTGACTTAGGCATCGGAGGGTCGAAGGCCGGGAAATCCCAGACTTTATCTGATATTCTATCAGATAAAGTCCTCACCTAAGAGAGTCTCTTGACCACGGACTTGAGGACTTGTTAGTACATCGTAGAACATCGGTCATACTCGCCTAAGAAGACGCTTATCGCCACATAAAATGGGTTTGCACCTTAACTAATCCGAAGAAACCTACACTATCTCTTGAGGGCATAATGGTAATACACTCTCTAACAAGGGCAAAGTGGTATTTTTAGGGTGCATTCACCATATCCCTATAAATACCACTCTCCACCCCTCATTTGGGACTCTTCATCTCCACCCTATTCTCACCTTATTTCTACTCACATATGGCTGACTTAGACATCGGAGGGTCGAAGGCCGGAAAACCCTGGTCTTCCCTCTGACGCTTTCCATTCATGATTGATAGGTTATGAGGGCTTGAAGATGGTGTTCCCGCATTCTGTGTAATCCATCTTCTCAGATATCACACTGAAACAAAACCCTAATTTCCCTTTTAATCTGAATCCTTTTCTTTTCTTTTTTCTGAAACAAGGACGAGAACTAAATTAGCTAGAGATTACAAGCACTGGCTTAAAAAGCCATATATGAATTCCAGTCGGTAATTAATTAAGGAAACCCGACCAACGACGTCCAGAGAAACCTGAATTAAGAGCTAGCTGTGCAACGTTCTCTCATGCACATACACACGAGTGAAAAGAGAAGAAGGCGAAGCCGCTAGACATTAGGATATCTTCCTCCAACACCTGTGTCCGAAGAATCTGACTGTCTATCTCTTAACATCTCTTATTTTTCCTAATTATTGGGTAAGAAAAAGTAATGTTCATAACTTGAAACATGTTATTATAAGCTGGTAAATTTTTTTTTTGGCTGATATTATAAGCTGGTAATTAGAGATTACCCTCTGGTTAATTATTTTGAAGTTTTAACCAAGAAAAAGCCTTCCTGTTTCATGATTTATCAGAACTAAAATCACGATCGAAAGGATATATAAGGATAAATCAAAACAAATTCCCGCGCAAACCAATAATATCTAGGAGGGAAAAGGAAAGAAAATAAAACCAATATCAATCCGAAATCAATGAAAATCTATCTAATTTTGTATTTTGTAACGAATAAGGAAAATATCAGACTCTTTCTAAAGTAGAGGCTTGGACTACAAGCATAAAAATACCTATATATTAACCCTTTCCCCCCTAAATATAATTAGCCCAACTCAATTACTTAAGAATCTCGTCACCATTGATCAAACACATAAAGCTTCAACTTACTCTTTCGACCGATGACATGGCAGCTCCGGTGATGCAAATCAAGGGCATGAGGTTTCATCCTACAGACGTTGAACTCATTGAATATTTCCTCCACGACAAGGCCGATGCCGATCAAGCAGGCTGTTACTCCAGTTTCATCCATGAATGTAATGATATTTACGGCGAAAAGGCCATGGAACCATGGGATATTTGGGACAAGTATGGGGGTTCTACATGTGAGGAAGGAGAGCCCCTCTACTTCTACACCAAGCGCATCAAGCTGAACAGTGACGGCAAACGCTTTAATCGGAAGGTAGGCTCTGGTACGTGGAGTGGAGAGTACTCGAAAGTCGTAGCTTCTTCACAGAATGGCATAACCATAATTGGGACAATGAGGAACTTTCGCTATGAGATCATCAGGGGATGTGATGCTACTCAAAACGGTGCATGGCTTATGCACGAGTACGAGAGTGCGTTCGACATTGAACATGATTATGTGATTTGTGCTCTGAAAAGGAATCCAAGAAGAGCGCAAGCTAATCAGGAAGATGCTGAAATTACAATAAAGAATAATGTCAAAAAAAGAAAGAGAGCGAGTTTTGTTGATCATCAATCCAGAAAGCGGAAAAAGAAATTAAAGGAGGAAGAGATTTCTGAGGTAATTGATCTTGAACCGTCAAATATGGTAAAGGAAGAAAGGAAGGAAGAGACAGTTTACGACGATCAAGGTCGCAGCAGTTGTACGCAGCTGCCGGAGCAGCAGCCCTACCATCATGATCAGGATAATGTTACTGATTATTTTTCAGGGCGTCTTGGTAATAATTATGATGATGGTATTTGTTTAGGCGATCTCATTGGACCAATTAATTCTCCATACTACAAGTCCTTTCAATATGAGAATCAGTTGTATCACGGCCACGACAGCAAGTTCAACTTCATGGATTACACGAATGGAGGGACGTCACAGCTGCCTGAGAATCAGTTATATCACGGCAGCGACGACAGCAAGTTCAACGTCATGGATTACATGAATATTGGAGGGATGTCACAGCTGCCCGATGATCAAGCCACTGTTGATTACCTAGAGAATTTCTAATTATGTCAGAATTGTTTCTTACTTTCTTCTGTACCGTCCAACTTTGTATTGTTGTACGTTGATGATTTCCTGAAATAAACTGTATTTCGATAACTATGTTTTGTACTTGTTGCACCTAGTAATATCGATTCTCTGATTGAAGCTTATAATTTGATTGGTAGTCTTAGTTACTGTTGATATCTAAAAATTCATCCCAAGTCCAGAAGCTGCTTCAACAAACGATATGGTATAGCTAGGGCATATATTAACCAGGTTTCTTCTATTTGATTTATTAATTAGTTATTATATACGTTAATTTGAAATTCATCTTGTCTTGCTTGGTTAAACGCTTTCTGGGAGTTTATGCAGTATGCCTTTTGTATCATCTTTTGGACTGAAGCCTATGGAAGTTCCCCTTTCCCAATCTCAAATGTAAGATTTGTCTCGTTCATGCTTATACATGTAGAGGAAAACAATGTAAAAAATTCTCTGAATTAGAGATCAATGTTATTGGGACAGATTTTGGCGTATTAGAGATCGAACTATCAAATCAACTAAACAAGTAGTTCTTAGTTAATGTATCTACGACTTCTGTTTAAGGTATTGATTCCCATACAAACAGGAATGTTTCACGAATAGGCCAGGTTATGAGCCAGAGAAAACATGTTTATTTTAAACCACCAAGCTAGAGTTTTATTAGAAGCTCCTTTCACTTCATATATATAACTCCCACTCTCACCCTCCCAATAATTTTCCTAAGAAGAACTCTCTTCTGAGTCATCAAGAATGAGTCATCAAGAATAAAATTAAGATCAAAGAAATATTACTTCCATCAACATAACTGAAACACAGGTAGTCGAGTTGATAAGGACATAAGTGTGGAACCCTCGTACCCAGATTCAAATCTCAGCCGATGCTAATTGGACTTAAATCCATTTTATTCTTGGTGACTAGAGGGGAGGAAGCGTTTTGACAAGATCTCTTGACGCGGATTAGTCTCTGAGCTTGGAAAGCCTTTGAAGATACTGTTAATGATATGTACTCTCAAAAAAAAAAAACTGAACTGAAACTTCATGATAAATAACCTTTGGTTAGCCCATTGATAGTTAGGCGGTCTGATTGTTAAAAAAAAATAAAAAATATATCAACATTGGGAGAAGCCGATTGAGTGCAGAAAACTCCACTGGTCAGGAGTACGTAATTGTGTGCTTTTGAGTAGAACTAAGAATATATGGGAAAATGTCTAAATGCACAAAAATATGGTTCCAAAGCCCATTCCTCGGTATATTTGAGGACAGAGGTATCTTTGATTATATATGTAGCATGAATAACAAGTAACATTTTGGGAGTAACCCCTTGAGCATCACATTTTGATGTTAACATCGATGTAGGTTTGATCGTAAGGTTGTTAGGGTTTTACAGAATTGCATGTCACACCATGCCTATTCGAATTGTTTTGTTCCAAAGCAAAGAAATCCGCGGGGCGATTCGTCCTATTCAAATATTCACGACCAAGAAATACTAGATTCTCTTTCGGGTAGGTCCTAAAAGGATAGAAGAAAGGCTGGAACACCAACGGACGTCTATTATTGAATTATAGAATTTACCCGACCCGATAGTACCCATTTTGGGAATATCCAGTGCCAAAGTCATCACTGAATGGTAAGTCCCCAATCCCTAAAACGGACTAGCCTCAATTCCTCGGTTATCCTAATTCATTGTAACAAACGGATAGAAAATCCTAGTTCCTTGTAACACACGGATAGAGAATCCTAATTCCATGCAACACATGGAAAGATACCCAATATACGACCAAAACAATTCCTCGGATATACTAATTCATTACGCACACGGATAGAGAATCCTATATCCTTGTAACACAAGGGTAGAGAATCCTAGTTCCTTGGAACACACGGAAAGATACCCTATATATTTTGCGGTATCCGTCTTCGCATTTTTTCTAGATACTCATGTGAAATAGAATCACAAGCTCACGACCAAGACAATCTAGCCAGTTAGGGCAAACAACGTACTCTTTTCAATACTTTTCTCTCATAGAAGATTTTCGACAATCTCACTTAAAGCCATGGAACGTTTTCCGGTGGGATTCAGGTTTCATCCTACAGATAACGATCTCGTGAGTCACTAGCTCCGCAACAAGGCCAAGCTAGGCGACGGTTTCCGGTCCCCTTACGTCTCCGATTGCCCTGAATTCTACAGCTGGGAGCCTTGGACTGTGTGGGAAAAGTACGGTGGCAACTCAGTCGAGGACGGAGAGCCTCTCTTCTTCTTCATCAAACGCAAAAAGTTAAACCCTAATGGCTCGCGCTTTGATCGGAAGGTGGGCACGGGAACCTGGAGCGGCCAGTATTTTGCCAAGGTTATGGAGGAGGGTAAGGTTATTGGAATCAAGAGGAACTTTCGATACGAGGGTGGAAGCTCTTCAGATCAAAACAATGAATGGTTGATGGAGGAGTATGAGTTGAACAAGAATGATGTAACTGTCCTATGCGTTTTGAGAAAAAATCCTACAAAACCACCACCGAAAACTAACGAAACTAAGAGAAAGCTGAAAGATGTTGTTGATGGTATTGAACAAGATCTAGATCAAAGGAGAAAGCTTATTAGTAATCTGGATCAAAGGAGAAAGCTGCAAGGGAATTACATGCGGGAAAAGGAAGGGACTTCTTATCGGGAGGAACAAGGAGGCAGCAGTAGTAGTATTGATCATCATCAAGCTAGCAGTAGTTGGACGCCAAAGCAGGAGGATTATCGGCCTGAGTTGGCTCCGGATCTCGCTGCTGCTGATGATTTTGTGTTTTATTCACATGAATTGGTTGCATCAACTTCGAAATCTAATGACTTTCTGGATCGATTTTATGAGGACAACAACTTCGACTAGTTGGTCCATAAGCAAGTCTTTTAAATGAACGAGAAACATGAAAAACAGTTCGATTGTACTTGAGAACTGTAGCTCAAGTAGTAGCAGCCTAATTTGATGTGAGAGTGTAATTTTATTTATAGGTAATGATTGACGTTGTTTTTGATTGTAGAACAAATGTTCTTAACCGGGTCACATTGATCACTGCTACTCTCTTTTTTGAAAACGCAGACATGCTCTAAAATATGAGATTTTGTATTTCCGAAAAGAATGAATACAAGATGTGCTTAATTGATGAATAATATTTCGGCTAAAAGCAACAACAAGCCAATGTTCCAAAAATTATCTCAACTTTGTAATCTACATTTTCTTTCACGCCTTTTCTGAAGGCCCAGTTTACTGTATAGTACACTAGACTGTGACGGTGAACAAATAGAGTTTTAGCACGACAGATAGAGCCAACTGCAATAGAAATATCCCAGCCACAATCAAGAACCAGCTTTCACCTGCTGAAACAATATGGGCGCGAAGGTTTATGGCCACAAAAGTAGCAGACATGATCCCAGCCACGCCTGCAATTACCCATCGGAAAATTTCCAAGGGCACAACAGAGAGACACTGCAATAGTACACAGTAGCAATGTCAGTAAGCTATTATCGACCATCAAAATATGAGACTTTTCATAGTACAGATCCCCTAAACAAAGTCATGGCTCTTAATCTCTTATAGATAACACAGAAGATTAGCAATATCATGACTGAGTCTAAACTGAGACATGAATGACCAAAATTCTTAGAAGTGAAGGCTCTAAGTCAGCTTCTCCAGCATTCTTAAAAAACTAAAGACTTAACCACACAAAATTTTAATATGAAGAAAATTCTGGCCCATGTTTTCAAAATCTACAAAGTAAAGGAGTAGAGCTTGGGTGTTGGCATACGCTTTTTGGGACATGCAGACATTTCTAAGCATATTTCTGGTAATAAGCTTAATGCATAAATACCTCCAGGGACTTACCAAAGCTGGTATAAAGACAAACAGGGAATAGCCATACAGACAAAACAGCTGAACGAGACCTGCTGGTGCCGAGAAGTATTTAAGGATTACATACAGCAGAAGAGGAACAACAGTCACGTAACCATAGAACAATCCAGCAGACCATTGCACCACATTAATGTCATATGTCCACTCTTGACTCTTGACCTTGTGTGCTACATATGTCACGAAGGTGCCAATGGCAGCAGCGACAAATATTAGGGTTGTGCATATCCAGAAAGGTCCATACCTACAAAGCATTTGATGTTGAAATCACATACAAATATCCATTGAGATATAGTATAAAAACACAAGCATATTCCCAAAAACAATAGAACTTATTTAGAATAAACAAGTGACATCAGCATTAACAACTACTCAAATTAAAACTGATGTCCATCTAGGATTATCAATTATCAAGGTAATAAGAGATGTATGAATTTTCCATACAACTTGATACTAAATTTCAAAGCTCTACTTTATAGGGTAAAGTTATCAAAGAAAACTTACAAATCTGGATTGTTGGTTGTTTTTTCATTGAATGCTCCACTATATGGAAGGAGTGAGTCTTTAATCCTCTCTAGAACATCTGAAGTGTCAACGTCAAAATATGCTTTGTAAGAGGATACACTGAAAGTATGTAGCCAACCACTCTGCTGGGGTTCATCGGAACCAGATACAGGTTTTGAAAATGTGTCTGCATCAAGAGTTACATGCCTTTAACATCGTAGCAGATAAAATACAGTATATTATATTTATAGTAGTCATCCTTTAATATGCTGGAAAAAATGTCTGGAAACAAGTCTGGATGCAAGTTTCAAACCCCTAACATGTAGCATTACTAACTTTTCTCATATTGTTCAACAACCCTGAGGAATGTCAATGCTCATAGAATGGGAATGGAAACATATGGCCTGAGCTGAGTCAATAATCCATAACTAACATTAGCCCTTTTAAGTTTTCTATTCCAAACATTCACTCTGTTTGAGTTCATCAGTCCACTTATTAGCAGTTTCAAATTACTAAAATCACATCTTTAGGCAAATATTGTTTGGTCTTGTTGACTCTCAGCAGCACACCCTATCAATTGCTACTACAGGTATCTTCTTCCAAAAAGTGATCCAACCCAGATATCCTGCATGTTATGAATACTTTGATCCCTTCACATTCCCCACTAGCCAACCTCGCATTCCTCGGCATCCCTTATTAGTATCCACCTAATTACAGGCACTTATATAGATGTTCATTTTTCCTCTAGATTGAATTCACCCACACAATAGTCCATACTCCTAAATCATTCTTATCATCCTTCGCATGCTACAAAGTTAACTTTCTAACCCTTTGGGTACTGAATTGCATCCACACGACTACAAAAATCTAAAACAATGTAGGAAATTCGCATACGAAATCAACTGCATATATAACAGACAAAATAAGGAACTGCATGTACCATCTGCATCACGAGGAGGGCGAGCACCACTAGAGATCTTCCCTTGCGCCTCGGATGGAGGAAATGTCTGAAGGTGTGAATCTGCAAATATTTACACCAAAAACCTTTAACACCAATGCAAAATGACCGAATCTCGCATCCGAAAACTTCAAACATAGCAACTCAGCTAAACTATACATACATTCAAAATCTCAAACAATACATCATTCACAACTATGCTTATCGTTTTGCCACACTAATCAATAAACCCTCGGGTACTGAAAATTCAAATCGCAAAATGAAGATTTAACAAAAACAAATACAAAATCCAGCTGATTCGTCCTATATCGAAGTCAATTTCGTTTTCTTTTTGCTTCAATCTCACGGCAAAGCAAAAGCTAAGCAACTCTAGAAAGTGATGAACCGGAAACGGAATCTGACCTTCGAATTTGACGGTGTGGTGACCTGGATCTGGAACCGCCTGCAAAATCAGCCGAGATTGATGAGCCAGATGTACCTGTATAGATATACGTATGAATTTGTGTATAAGAGAAATTGGAGAACTTACAGCCGGAACGGATCCAGAGACGCTTTGGTTATCAATGCTGGTGTAATTGCCGGACATCATCTTGCTGAGCTTTTCTTCTTCTTCTTTTAGGCTCTGAGCTCTTCTCCTTCAGATCTCTGTGCGGTGAAGAGTCTTGGGAGTAGCGCGTGGGTTTTGTTTTATTTTTTCCTCTATTTATTTCTTACGTGACAACGTATAAAACGACGTGGAAGCTGAAAAATTGAAACTTTTTTTTATATTTTTTTACCGTAAGCTGAATTACAATTTACAATTTTACAGAACTATAGTTATAATTTTTAGAACAGTAAACTTAATATAATATAATTCAAAATTACAACCATAAAAAAAATCGGTGGCATAAATAAATTTCATACTCGTCTCCCTACCTGAAAGGGCCAGCAATTACAATGGACTATAACCGATAAGGATTTAACCGTAACTTGAACATGTACTGACATATATGCACAGACAACTTTCTCGTTACATTGACAACAAAAACAAACCGACGTTAAAATAATCTCTGAAAATGACACTATAATCATGACACATCCAACGACACGACCTCAACACCAACATACTAAAACCCAACACCCTCACTCAAAGAGGAGAGACAACACAATTTACAAAACTATAATTTTGTGTATAAAATTTGAAATATTAAGTTCACACAGTTTAGTCGTATAAATTCTGATGTTGGGCAGTTGTTAAATTGTCGGTCCAAGTTCATTTTGACGTGATTATCAATTCTTGGTCGATCCGAGATCCATAGAGCTAATTCAGGATAGATATGTCTATTTGTTGCCCTTTACAATACATAGGTTACGATTGCCGAGCCAAGTAATGCCCCAAAAACAATGTAAAATACGTGTGTTAAAACGAGAAAATGTGATATTAACATCTTTCAATGAGATGATAATCCGTCTCTTCCACACATAAAAAGAACCATTTTGATAATAATTATCAACATTTCCTTTACACTTGTTTATTATGGGATTAAGGGGGCCTAAAATTTGAGCAAAGTTATATAACATTTATCAGAGTCAAGGGCACACACTGAACTAGTGTAAATTTTTCAGGATCAAGGTGCCAAAACAGAAGATTATTGCATTGTTACCCGACCTCTAGCTGAACAGACTCTACCACGTTCAAAAATGGAGTCACTAAACAAGGTAAATATCCAATCAATGAAACAAATTTTAACTATGCATTAATGTTCTTGCAGAACAAAATTTTCCATGCTACATTATTTCTGTGGGGTGTGAACAATTCGCTCTAAGGTTTGAGCTTACCCAAACCATGATTTATCTCTAGCTAAAGAACACTTTATTACAGCAGTATGAGCTCCTACCAGAAAATTGGTTCCCCATCTTAATCGTACATCTGTTTCAGCTAATCAGATCAAACCCTCGCCCAATTTACATGTGAACTATGCATATTCTTGTCGATACATAACAATCATGCATTTTTTACTCTGCCTCTTGTGAGGAATAGATACCTTCTGATTGCAAGTATGAGAACCCAAGTAGTAGTAGAAATTTTTTCCTTGATCATCAAAAGCAATGCAGAGCTCAGAACAGTTTTCAAGATCTGGGCATGCAATCCTTTAAAGAAGCCAGGAATGCCTTCCCTTTTCCAGATAGAATTGAGAGTTCCTGGAATAGTTTTTCTGATCTTTGGGCGAGCTTCCTTAGTTTTATCGTCATCATCTGGGCCAGCAGCTTGGATCATGACCTTACACCTGTAGGAAGATGTTTAAATTGATTCCAAAGGTCAAGCTTATAATTGAGATAAAGTATGAGAGAGCAATTGCACACCTGTTGGCAGGATAGGTCAGAACGGTAGCAACAGTTTTTGAGACTGCACCCAGAACAAATGCTGAAAAGGCAGAAAGGGCCTCTGGGGATGAGCCCTTGGTTGGTTTATCTTGTTTTCCCTTCAGTACTCTTTGTTTCAGCTGATCAAACACTGTATACTGAAGTAGGATGATACAATCAGTTTTAGATTGAATCTCAGTTTAAATGGAGACAAGGCAACAGAATACGAAAAGATATAATGAATGACAAGTACCTGAATTGCAGGGTTTGCGGTAAGCAACAGGGAGATTCCAAGACCATCAAATGCATCACTCCAGGTGCCCTCTGTAAGGGTCTTCCACAGCCCTTTGGATTTTCCAAAGGCAGTTGTCTGCATCCTTGACGAGGCTGTATCCAGAGGCTACACAGTTATACAACACAGTCATAAGGCTTGAAATCTCAGGGATGCAGGTTTCTTGCTTGTTCAAATCATAGAGGGGTTCAAAGAAAGTAACAAGAAGCACCATGACATGTATATAAATAAAGCCACAATTTTACTCTAGACAGGTCACAGTCAAGATGAGAATAAGAGAGCATGAGAATACATAGAGGCTGAACTCATGTTTTTGTATAAGGAATTTGTATCCCCAGAATCATACTAGATCATCTAAAGAATTCTCAAAGTAAAATGGGGGAGACTTCAAACAAGTGGCTCACCTGTGTGGCAATGGCAGTGCAAGCCCCAGCGGCAGCAGCAAGGATCAAATTTGCTGTTGTACCAATTGATTTAGAACCGCTGGTTTCCAGATATAATCTTTTGAAGTAGCTATACCCATAAAAGTAAACGAACTGAGAAATGAAGGATTGCAGGTTTTTTGTTTCCAGACCCTGATACAGTGAAAGAACCTGCCGCGTGGATATTGCTTCCCAGAATACGTCTGAGAGGTTCCTACATAAGCCAAAACCAGAGAAATTAGGGTGAACTATACACCAAACTGAAGCTAATCAAGACATTTAGCATTAGTATTAAAACATCAGCTAATGTCCTTATGAGGAACTGCAAGATTATCAGGCTCATCGGTAGAACTCTAAGCATAATTTCATGGCATAAGCATGATAAACTTATACATTATAGGATGAATACCTCCGTGTTTCCTACAAAAGGAGCGGTAAGACTTTCTATGATGCAAACATCAAAAACCGGCTTCTTGAAAAGATATATGCATGCCTAGTTTAGACAAAACCTCTTCCAACATGTAATTTCCCGGCATAATGTACAAGTACCTTGAATAGGTTAGACAACTGAAGAGAAGATCCTAACATGAGTTTTCTTGCAACTTTGCACTATAGAATCCTAAATCCGCTTCTCAAATACAGCAGTTGTATAACCATTACCCTATTACAAAATTTCAATCCTTTTCGAATTCACTAACTGATGCACATCTGATATACTCTTTTCTTAAACACCAAAACAAAGTCACACGGTGTAGCATGATCAAAGCACCCCGAAAAGGTCATCTTCGATTACAAACAAAGCAGAGCATTTAAAGGTACTATCTTGAAGTTGGATTTCCACTATGCTCTAACGAATATCAGATTTCGAAATGATTCATACCTCAATTTCCAAATTCCAACTACTCCTAAACGCTATGATGATGATCATGGACTTCACCAAATCATGCTCTTCATCATTAACAATCTACAGTTCCCAACTGCCACCAACCAACTACAATTCACTCACCCACTTCCCACAAAAACAGAGAAACACCCAGAATTTCACCACAAAACTAATCACAAATCCATGATCCAAACACAATCCACAGACCCAGATCAGATGAAAAGAGAGGGAGGTTGGTACCTGTACTTGGCCTGATCATTTGCTCTGACGTCAGCTTGGTACCTGGTTTTGCAGGTGTCAAGTGGGTACAGAATGGTGGTGCTCAGCAGTGATCCTATGGCTCCCGAAGTGGCCTCTCTAGATCCATCCTGACCTTTCTTCTTTTTTCTATTACTCTGTATGTATCTTTGCGTTAATAATTTGTCTAGTTAGATCGATTTCACATAAATGGGGGAGTAAGGTATGAGGCCTCACAAGTTGGTCTAGCTAGTCACTACTACTAGGTACTGAGAATGAGTCCACAGAGAAAAGGCAACAGTGGTTGCGCGATCATGTCATATGACCGTAAGATATTGATTGAGGTATACGAGAAATGGAGTACAAAATAAATGATATCATTGAGTATCAATCGTGGTTATAGTTTGCGATAATTTGTAATGCAAGAAGGAGGAGATAATTTAGCGCAATTACAACGCACCGGAGGAGGGAGGGAGACGATGGACGGTAATGGCCGATGTTCATTTTAGGAGCAACCCATACCTAGTGTAAGTTGTGTGACGGAAGCTATTACGTCAAAGAATGATGGGTCACGTCCACATTATAGGAAAGATGAACCAAAGGGAAAGTTGTATGCTGTTGCCTCCTAGGTGAGTCCCCGTGTCTTTTTCTCTTTTTAAGTACGGGCATATCCGTATATAGTAAACTACATATTAATTATTAATTAAATATTAATTGACAAAAATGTTTATTAAATATATTACTAAATACATAAAGACAAACGTTTACAAATAATGACAAACTTTTATATGATTGTCATGTGGCATTGCACATTTACAATTTTGTTCATGATTAAAACATATTTCCCTGCTACTGTCTCTAACTGGAAATCTGCTGCTACTGCCTCCGACCGGAATTATGTTGCTACTACCTCTGACCGGAAATCTGCTGCTACTACCTCTGACCATAAATATGTCGCTACTGTCGCCAACTGAAAATCTGCTGCTACTGTCACTGACCGAAAATCTGTTGCTACCGCGCCGACCAGAAATTTACTGCTACTGCATCGACCGAAAAATTTTATGCTATTGTCCCTGTTTTTTTTTTTACTACTTCCAACATATCATAGTAGTAGCAAAATTACATTTCCAACATATCTCAACAACAGTAGCAGCAATCTCAAGTCTTAATAGTAGCAGAAAATTAGAGTAGCTACATTTCAACAGTAGCAGAAAATATAAATAACATACATCACATTTCAAAACTCAAAACCCATCTTCTATGCAACTTCTCCCTCCCCTCCCGATCCACCATCTTCAACGCCGAGCCCAAACCCTTATTCACCTCCGTCAAGAATTTTGCCACTACCACCGTCGCCCAACCTCGACTTACGCTTCGACTCCCTCAGATGCGTTGTTCACGGCCTCAACGACATCTTCTCCCTCACCATCGACCCCAATCCTATCTGGCTAGACTGCCATCTCCGATCTCCGACGACCACAACGCAAAGAAGCTGAGCATGAACCCTCTCTGGATCAGAACTGCATCGGGATCGCCGCCGGAGAGAGAGAAACAACTACTACTTGCCGTATGTTCTAGAACGAGATCGAAGGCATCCAAATCGAATCAAGAGGCGCTAGTTGCCAAATCGGCTGGCGTCACCGAGGCGTCGTAGTCGTGGTGTTGGACGGCGTCGGCTCGTCGTCGTCGTCTTCATGGGAGTCGTTGAGGATGAGATATATATATATATATATATATAATCATATTGAGGCGTGGAGAAAAGAGTATATATATATATATATATATATATATATATATATGGGAGAATGTGTGTAATTTTATTGTAAAAAGTGGGCATTTTGGTTATTTGCATCACAGTTTTGGAGCAAGCCTGGTACTATAAATTATGGGCCTAAGATTGATGTCCTAATGTGTCTAAAAATTATTAGAAGTGGGTTTTTTGTGTTTTTAAATTTGCTCATATACTATTATGTAATTTTCTCATGAGCCATATGGTTAATGGTTCATTTTGTTTCTTTATTGTTTGCTAATGAAGTGGGCTTTGACCCGAATCCGAAAGAGACTGATTTAGTTCACGATCCACCAACCAACTAAAGATAGGCCCAACTTGTCAATGTCAAACAATGAAAGTCTCACACTGCCCATCATCTTAGAGTGACATGCGATATGTTGCGGAAGTAAGTAGCATCATAAATTAGTCTTTTTTTTGTGTGTAGTCGTAACATCATGAATTAGTCTGGTCGTCTAATGGAATAATAACATGTTAAAAATAAGAATATTTAGACTATTTCAAGCAAATACGCATAACATTTTGTATAATAGCATGTGTAGTCTTTTCTTGTTGGTTAGGAGGCCAACACAACACAAGAAATATCATATTCAGATTGATAAAATAATATATTGAGAATTTTAATGATTAAACGTAACAATAACTTACAGGACATTTACTCATTTGGATATCAAGTTAATGGTTACTCAAGAATCAATTCCTCGTAATAGTGAGACATGTACTCATTCCAAAATCTTTATATGTGTTTAGTAAATATGCTAGTAAACACATAAAATCTCGTAGAATCATTATATTTTCATTGATTTATGTTTTCATTTCAAGTAAGTAAAACATTAAAACATGTCACTGACGACAATAACAGTGTGTTAATTCTTTGATTTGCTCGCATAAACAACTTTCATTTCTACACATCACTACAAATTTCAAGTTGGAGTAGGTTTATTCGCATCTCAATAATTAGATATCAAATATGACTAGAAAATCCATAACTATCACATCATTTTAGTCAACTTTCAAACATCTTCTCGATCATCGTCAACCCATAATCACTCGCTTATAAACTAAGTACCCATCATTTGATTAAATATAAATTAATACAAACAGTAAAACACAAAACAAAATTACCAATCAGTAAATTAGAGCTTTATTAAACTAACTTGCTCCATAATTAATCCAAACCTGACGTGGCGCCCAACCGCACAACTCAGCTTGCCTAATAAGCCACACCGTCCTAGATGTCAGCCACCGCTTAAAACCACCACCAGCGCCTCCAAAAACTACAACAACAGAAAAAGACATTTTCATTCTTCTTCCCACTTTCTGTAACAAGCCGCAGCCTCACCTCCACCACCTCCCCTAGGGTTTATCTCTCTCCCTGGGTTTTATCTCCAACCAACCTCCCTATCAATCAGCCCCTCATACTTCAGGTATATTACATCTCTGCCCCTCACTCTCCTTCTCAATCCGTTGCGTTTTTCATTCCCAAGTACAATCATTTATGCTTTTTTTATTTCATTTTTCAACGGATTCAGTTTCGTAAGCTTAAGCTTCATAAACTTTTTCCGGATTGAGTTCGATTCCGGCGTTCTATTTTTTTTCCGGTAATATTCTGAGTTTTCCGGTTGCGATTTCAGTAGTGGAATTTGATTTGTTAGGATTTTTGGTGGTTTTGCAGTTCCGAATGGCGAGAGCTGCAGCTGGAAACGCGAACCAGAACCACGGCGGCCGGACGGCGGTTCGGATTGTGGTGGCGGGAGACCAGGGGACTGGAAAATCGAGCTTGATTGTGACGGCGGCGGCGGAGAACTATCCGGCGAATGTGCCTCCGCTGCTGCCGCCTACACGGTTGCCTGAAGATTTCTACCCCGAGCGTGTGCCTATTACGATTATTGATACTTCTTCTAAGTATGAACTCCGGTGCACCGAAATGGTTTGCTTTTAGTGGATCAAAGAGTGTAGGAAGTTCGGAAGCGAATGTGTTGTTGAACTGCAAGTGCTTGTGTGTTTGAAATCTCTATTTGATTTTGCCGGAAAATGTAGGAAGGAAATTAGATTTGGATTTAGGGTTTTAGAACTCTTCAGAGTTTGACATTTGTCTTGTTAAGCTACATAGTAAGGTTAAGTTGTAACGTGTATGAACTTTATAGAGTTGGCTAATTTCCTGTTAAGATCTAAAGTCTGGTGCTGATGTTTATTCTGTTTTCTTAATCAGGCCAGAAGATAATGTTAAAGTTGCGGAAGATTTGAAGGCTGCTGATGCAGTTGTGCTAACTTATGCTTGTGATCAGCCTCATACGCTTGACCGGTTGAGTACCTTTTGGCTTCCAAAGCTTCGTCAGCTAGAGGTGAATGTTTGTGTTATTATTTCATCCTCATGTGTGTCGTTATGAAAAACAAAGAGGAGAGAGCACTGTTGAATGAAAACCTTAATCTTAACAGATATCACTGTGAAAATGGAACATTAAATATTGCTTTGATCTGTTAGAGAAGTGGTGCTTTGGTTTTCAGCATGTATTTATGATGTGAAAATATGAAATTCCGTGAGCAGGTAAAGGTTCCTGTTATAGTCGTTGGTTGTAAGCTCGATTTGAGAGATGAGAACCAAGAGGTGAGCTTGGAGCAAGTGATGTCACCAATAATGCAACAGTTTCGGGAAATTGAAACTTGCATAGAGTGTTCGGCATTTAAACATATTCAGGTATACTGAAATGAATCTTCTATTTCCCGATTCTTTGCTGGTTAAATGTCACTATTTCGTACAATTCAGCATGCACAGGATGTTGCACTTCTTTATACTTCATTATGTATTTGGGTTGTCCCTTGATCAAGGGGACTAAATTGTATTTAAAGTTTCCCATAAACTTTTCATTAGTAGCATGCATCTGCATTTCAGTTCATCGTTCAAAGAAAAGGGGATGAATAAATGACTTTATTTTGCAACTAGTTTCTTGTTATTTTGGTAATGACATTCTATTACTTGGAGTCTTTATTTTGACTTATTTCTGTTTTTGCAGATTCCAGAGGTTTTTTACTATGCACAAAAAGCTGTTCTTCACCCAACAGCCCCATTATTCGATCAGGAAACACAGACTTTGAAGGACCAATGCGTGCGAGCCTTGAAGCGGATATTCATTCTCTGTGATCATGACAGGGATGGTGCCCTTAGTGATCCAGAATTGAATGATTTCCAGGTTCTCTTTCTCTGTTATGCAACAAGTTAAATTCATTCTATTCTAAGTGTTCTTCAAAATCCTAGTGTCTAACTGTCTATGTTACGTATTGGTATTAGTGTTTAGATTCTCAGTTTTTCATAGCTAAATTAATGGAGTCAATGTTTGAGATACATTGAAATTGGAAACTTATCGCAACAGGTTAAATGTTTCAATGCTCCACTACAACCTTCTGAAATAGTGGGTGTGAAGAGGGTTGTGCAAGAAAAGTTACCAGAAGGAGTCAATGACCAGGGGCTTACACTGACAGGATTCCTCTTCCTGCATGCACTATTTATAGAGAAGGGACGTCTAGAGACAACTTGGACTGTTCTCAGGAAGTTTGGCTATAACAATGATATACGACTTTCAGAAGAACTAATTCCAAATATCCCAAAACGGACTTCAGACCAGGTAAGTTTTCATTGAGTTATTATTTTTATGTTGTCTAGATGCTTTTTTCTAGTGCTGATATTCTTAAAACTAAAATAGGAGATTCATCTTGTTTTGGGTAATCATTTTCAAGAATTTAGTAACCTAGCATGTTCACTTTTACACTACGACCTTTAAGTTTGGTCTGAGTTGTTCAATGAGTGCTAGAGTCCCTACTAGTTAAGTGTTGGGTTTCCAGCCCATGTGTTTTTCCTAAGATGTTTCGTCTTAGAGTATGGTATTCCAATAAGGAAAGGATATCCTTATTGATGATGGTATACCTGTAATCTTGGTTGATTACAGAGAAGGAAGGAGGCATTATTGCCTACCACTAATAGGAATAGGATTTCCTATTTGGTGAAGAGATCTGAAGATCCTTATGGCTATATAAGGAGGGGTTCAGCTCTAGGGTTTTGTATCGCAGAGACAAAGAGCAAAGTGTGTTCCATTCTTGGTTAGAGGGTGAGAGAGGGCAGAGAGGAGAGAGATAGGAAGAGAAGAGAGAGTCCTTGTTTTCTTATACTCTCTGGTGTACCCATTATTAATATAATGGAGAGTGTTTTCTGCTGGTGGACGTAGGCAAAAGTTTTGCTGAACCACCTTAAATCTGTGTTCTTTGTGTCTTATCTCTGTGGTTGTTTCTCTTGGTTTGTTGTGTTCTTTTGGGGTTCCTTGACATACATAATTGGCCAATATCTCAACAATTTTGAATTGACTTAAAAGGGTCAGAACTAAATCTCCAGCTATTATATGTGCATGCATGCATTGGTTAATCAATAATTCTTAAGATAAACATGGTATAAGTGTACATATAAACATCATTTTAAGCTGGACCTTGAGGGCTCAATACTGAGCCTGATCTTGAATAATAGATTGTCTGCCAACTTCATTCAGGTGTTTGAACTTATCCCCTTCCATGATGTGCCATTATCATGCCAGCTTAAGTCTGTCACATTTGTGAAGTTCCATTATTGTTTCTCTTTCCATTTTGTAAAGCCGTTTGACGTTGATGTATACTTCGTCATATGTGCAGAGTGTGGAGCTGACAAATGAAGCAATCGATTTTCTGAGTGCAACATTTAACTTATATGACGATGACCGTGTATGTCTTATTATATGCTTATTTTCAAAAGCTGCTTTGTATTTTATCATGCTGTTATATTGATGGTGATTTATCATACAATTTCCTCTATGCATTAGTTGTGTTCGTCCTATTCTTATCATAAGTATGCTGTTATTGCACCAGGATGGGGCCCTACAACCACGGGAACTGGAAGAACTATTTTCGACTGCTCCTGTAAGGTATTTTTCTTCCCTCAGAATCATCATTTTTATGTTTGTTTGCAACCTGTTGGTTATTTATTTATGAGATTGCATTTTGTGTATTTGCTTGTGTGGTATTATGTTACTGTTATATCTCTTCAATGTACAATCAACTTGCTATGTCTATTATATAGATAGATGATCAGAACTTATTTGCTCTATCTAAATGTTAGTTTTCAGTTGAAAGCTTCTTCAATATTTGAACTTTGATCGGTAATACTACTTATGAATATGTTGGCATCTTCTAAGTGTTGCCTTTGGATTTGCAGTCCATTTAGTGAATTTCCATACAAAGAAGCTGAAGAGAGAAATGCATTTGGAGGCCTCTCACTTGATGGGTTCTTGTCACAGGTATGTATTATCTGCCACACAATATTCCCCCACCCAATAAATTTATAAAAAAATAAAATCAATTGTAAAAGATTACAATTGAATTGCCATGTCTCATCAAATTGTTATACTTGTATCTACTCAAACATATGTGTACTTTATGACGTGCACTAGGCATATGTAAATAATTTTTGTCATTTTTCTCCTGTATGCCTAAATTTTGGTGAAATTGTGTAATTTCAGTGGGCCCTCATGACACTCCTAAACCCAGCTTCTACCATGGAGAATCTTATATACATTGGTTATGCTGGTGATGTTTCCTCTGCAATCTGTGTTACTAGGAAAAGGCGTTTAGATCGCAAGAAACAACAATCAGAAAGAAATGTTTTCCAATGCTTCGTCTTCGGCCCAAAGAAGGCTGGAAAGTCTGCATTGTTGGATTCTTTTCTTGGAAGGTCTATCTCAAGAAACATTGTTCATTTCTGATTCTTGTGGGATTTTTTACCTCTTGATTTTTGTCTAATTATGTAAATTGATCAGTGGTAACTGGAAATGCAGGCCATTTTCTGATAACTATCATCCAACCACCGAGGAACGTTATGCAGTTAACCATGTTGATCAGCCTGGGGTAAGTTGTCAAACATGCATCTTGTGTCTTAAGACTCTTTAGCAGTTGCATGGAGTATGCTTGTCCCTTTTTCCCTTCTCTTATGCACATCTACATATAAGGCAAACGTAACCAGATACTGTAACCAGACTGTATGGGATATCTAATGTATCTCGAAATTGTTTTCAAGATACATATGATGTTCTCTCATGGTATTGTATCTGAGTGAATTGTGTGTTAACTTGATTACTTCGTATTTTAGAGAGCACCCATTACTAGTGTCCCAGTATGTATAGGTTGAGTGGTTGACCAGTTACTGTTGTATCAGTCACTGATAGTAGTAATATCCAATATGTTGTCGATGCTTGTTTTAACATTAAGTTTAAATGCATGTCGGTGAGACATGTAGACGAACTGTGAGGATAGCTCTAAATTAAGAGTCGCTTTACGAAGGCAGTCACTTTATAATGTGTGTGTGTATATAATACATATATGTTTGAGCTAAATATTCTGAGTTCTATTATTTGTTCTTTGAGCAATTTTGTAATACTACAACTGTTCACAGGGAACCAAGAAATTCCTAGTGTTGAGAGAAGTTCCTGAAGATGGAGTTAGCAAATTACTGTCTAGTAAAGATGCTTTGGCTGCATGTGCCATAGCTGTATTTGTTCACGACAGGTACTACCTGCATAAATCCTTATTGGTTGCATGATTGCATCTGATAATGTAATGGATGCTGTATGAGTTTCACTAGTACAACAGTAACAGTTGTTTCTTTTGTGTACATTCAAGTGTCTGTTTCAGATTTGTAGCTTTATTGTACCTTAAAATATCTCTTTGTTATGATATTTAAAGTCATGTTTTAATAGGGTGAATTATGCAAAGTTTTCCCTTTTGACCTAGCACTTTACCTTTTTGATGCGGTCACTTTTTCTTGAGTCTTAATACACTTCCATATTGATATGTTTTAGACATTTTTTTTTCCATTGTTCTGGTTGCAAGCATAAAACTGTGAAGAGTATATGCAAGAAAGAAATATAGGCTCATAATGGCATATTAAATAGAATATCTAAAATTAATTGAATTTATTGCAGTATGAGAAAAGGTTACATCGATGACCTTAAGAGGATATAAACCTGTAACTTCATACCATACTATCTGCCAAGTGCATTACTTTAGGTTAGGTGCATACATCTCTTTACCTTAAAATTGGCAATTCATGCCTTGTACTTATGGAGTCTTTTGCTTTGCTAGTTCTGATGAATTGTCCTGGAAGAGAGCAACTGAGTTGCTGGTAGAAGTTGCTAGTCATGGTGAGAATACTGGGTTTGAGGTGCCTTGCCTCATTGTTGCAGCTAAGGATGATCTGGATTCATTTCCATTGGCCATACAGCATTCTACAAGGGTATTATATTTATCCATTGACTACATACATGTATTTTTCTTCTGAAAAAAGAACTCAATGATAAATATTACCAAAAGATGATATTTTGAAGAGTGAAGTTTGTGTAGACTCTTGTGAACATATTGACAGATAAGGTTGTTTGGAACTTGAAATATATACCTCTGATGGGCGCTATATTGGAATTGTCTCACTTTATTAGAGTTGATTCAACTGTCTGAAACAAAAAGTTACATGTTTTAAATACTAATGCAGGTCAGTCAGGATATGGGAACAGAGGCTCCTATACCTATTAGCACGAAGTTGGGTGATTTCAACAGTGTATTTCGTAAAATCGTAAGTGCTGCAGAACACCCACATTTGAGTATTCCCGAGACGGAGGCTGGGAGGAGTCGCAAGCAATATCACAGGCTCATAAACCGCTCGCTCATGTTTGTTTCAGGTATGATGTCTTTTATATTCCACCTGTTAATCTATGGGGTTCTCTGAATCCTCGTTCTTTTGTTTCCCATTGAGTATCAATTTATTGGTGCCTGTTGTTGAATGTGTGTGGCTCCTTACAGTGGGAGCTGCAGTGGCCATTGTTGGACTGGCGGCTTACCGCGTCTATGCTGCAAGGAAGAATGCCTCCAGTTAAAGGATGATGAAGCTTTCATTGAAAGATCGGCTCTTTGGGAGGCCTACGCCCTCGACCTTGATGGCTTCACAAGGCCGACGTCTTAAAATCCCCCTTTCCGTTGAATTGTAGAGAGATTGCCAAAAAGAATATATATATATATATATATATATATATATATATATATATATATATCCTATTATTACACCCTTCGACCTCCTGCCTTCTCTACAGCGAGACATGTAATGTGCTTATGTTACCCAGCTTTTTACCATGGGTAAAGGTCCTCTGAAACTACGATGGAATGAGTTATTAGCTAGTGCAGTGAAATATTTTGGCTATTACTTGAGCCAAATGAAGCATTTTAAACATTCTCAGAAAAGAAAAAAGAAAAAAGAAATCAAGCATTTTAAACAACTTTTGACCTAATCAATCAAAATTAGATCATTGAACAACTAGAATGGATCTTCAACGGTGGATGTTCATCATTCTCAGACAGGTTTACAGGTTAGCAACTGTATTGTAGTTTTGTACCGATGGAATGAACATGCTGTTTTGGTATTCAATGGTCATCGTTGATTATGAGCTGCAATATTTCGAGTGTAATCCTCATTTCTTCAGTTCGCTTCTTGTTGATTACAATGTGCAATATTTCTAGTATAAACGTTCGGTGATGATGCTGGTTGATCTCTTCAGTGATCACCGCATTCCGCCATGGCGTCCTCAGCGAATCCATAACATCAATTGTCACACAAAACAGTAATCAAAACAAACACAAACAAAACTGAAGCACATCATGCAAGTCGTGTTAGTTTTCCAACTCTTCAAAGAGCAGGACAGACATATTTTGGTCATGCTTAAGCAGCTCAACCTTTTTCTCTGTGTAAAAAACTGGCTTCCTCGAATTATAACAACCTCGATATCCTGCAATTTGACATTCATTATAGAATTTGGTCCTTCATTTATTTTTTATTTTTTAACTTGGTCACAATGAGCATGAAACCAGTGCTGAACCAGCCATAGCGTCGGTGGTTAAGAATTAAGAGTGCCTACAGGCACAAGATGCTATCTCATAGGAATCAAGTGAATGTATTACGCTATATGATTCATTGTTCCGGTGATTGTGAGACAGTGAGTGCACACATTGGTTTTTCGGTTGCAGTAGCTTCGTTTGAGTGCACGTTGCAACGTCCCCGCCAGAGTTGTATCACTTGTATAATTGTATTAGTTGCATAGAGTTACTTCTATACAAAAACTGATCCAAGTGCTTGCACGCTAAAGCATATTTGAAACAAAACATACAGCAATTCTACAACATCTGTAGTCACATAAAAGTAATTAACTGTGGGCAATTCTACAACATATGTAGTCACATAAAAGTAAATTACAAACGACAAGCCAAATTAAAAATATAAATTTATCGACCATCTTTATATATATTTGTCTTCTAAAGTGTCAACTCTTAGTTTATTTACACATATCTTCAAATGGTTTAACTTTACAACTGTTTTGAGAAGAAGATAGACATGATTGGTTTTAGTTGAAGCTTGGTGGCATGGCTAAGAATAATAATAAAGCAACAATGTCATTCTACAATTGGACATGCATGTATTGCTGAATGAGCAAGAAACTTGTTGTTGCGCATACATTTCTAAGCAGTTGAGGAATAAGCCTTTTCGCTTTCTTTCTTATAGAACACGTACGATGGCTTAGAATCAGAACAAAAAAAAAACAATATTATGTGCGCGTACGTCCTCATGTTCCATTAAGTTTGTAGCAAACATGGATCACGCTGGCGATTAAGAAATCTCATGTCTTGGATGAATAATTGCTTAGACAATTGTATGAGATGATGGTTTCACATACAAGAAATTAAGGGCTTAGGCTATATATATGATATATAGTAATAGAATGTAATAATTAGACAGCTCAATTGTATGTAATAATCAGACGGTTCAAACTGTCTGATTATTTAACATTTTATTGATCTAATTCTTCTTTAACCCTTAATTCAACGGTGTTCTACACAACATGAATGTTGGACGATTATGATTTTCTTCAATTGTAGTAGAGACAATTCATCCACATTATTAGAATGCCAAACTACATGAAGGGATTGGAGGCCACCAAGAAAATATGTAACTCGATCTCATGTTATCATATGCATAAATAAAAGAAGTTACCCTGACATTAAACCTTTAATTTGATGATTCAATAATATCGTTTGTAAGCACTATAATCTTTCTTTTATTAGGTTAACCATGGAAATACACAAGCCAAGTCCCTCTAATATTTTACTGGCTAGTACTGTTTGCCTCGACTATGACACGTTAATGTTGTCTTAACCTTATTTGGTCCAATGATCTTTCAATGTCTGGAAGGTCTGAGTGATTATGAAGTGCCCAATTCGGTGCCCTCCCACATCTTCAAGTTGCTGACAATACTTCCCAAACATCTCTATCGTGACATGGAGTTTGAAATCCAAACTCAACAAGAATCTCATCTCTAGGTTGTTCATCGATCTCTCCAATGCTCACTCCTCCCACTTTGGCATAGTAGCCATTGCTATAACAACTACAATCACATACATAGAATATGATTCACAATACAAAAATGAACAAACTAGAGCACGAATATATACAACATATATACAAACTTGGTCATGTGGATTTTGAGATTCACCCTGAGGGCCTAAACATAAAAATAACGCACACAAAATGAGCATGAACCTACATCAACACACAGATAGTACTTGATCTTTATTGTTGAAACCCGATGGCTCAGAATCATATAACAAGCAACGAACAATAGTATATAGGCTGACACGCACATATCATCATCCATAAATTTTGCAGCAACTAGAATGCTGGTGATTAAAAGCCGGTGAACATTGAGAGAAGTGGGACAAGTCCCCGTACGTTGCAGAAATCTTTCCCTGTATATGTATGCAACAACAAAGCAAGAATTGCTGCAGCTTGAGTACTTGAAGATGTGCTCTATGTACTTTGTAATGCTTAAGGCAGGAGCTTCTGATGCATGGAACATTGTAATGACGTCCTTCATCTTTGATGCCCTTACTAATTTCTCATTCTTTTGAACTGATCTCTCCAGAATTGAAGAGAGGACTGATAAAACTCGCGGTTTTTCTGTAAGCAGTCCTTCTCCATATTTCTCTAACTCCAAGGATGAGAAAGAACCCGAGATTACAGCCATCCTATCCAGTGCCCCAGATCCCGGTTTAAGTCAAGCTGCAAAACAAAAAAGAACCAATTGGAACGCAACAGATATGTGCTTACAGACCAATCTTGTTTTTGATACATTGCTAGCTAGCTTTAGTTCAGAGAGATATATATACTTTGTCCGAAAGGTTGGTAAAGTATAAATGTAATTCTGTAGAATGCAATAATAAGAGAATAAAGTGGCCCTAACAATAAAATGAAAAAACTGAATATTCTTTTTTCATTCTAGAGATCAGATGTGACAGAGAAATATGCTCTTGTGTATGTTATATCAATCTCAGGTATTTATTCTTCAGATAATTGGAGGGTACAAAATTAACGTAGTAGTTTAAATATTACAAGTAACCAACAAGGTATTATTCCTTTTGCTATTTCACAATTTCACAATTTTCCAAAGAAAAAAAGTTTAAATTTTACACTTTCATCAGTTTTTCCAATATGAGGGGAATGAACTCGCTGCGACTACAGATCATAAGTCGAGCATGTTCGAGTAGTGAAGAATCGGTAGAGAATTTGTTTTTAAAGCAAAACTTCGTTAACATGGGAAATCAATAATGAATGAAAATGGCAAGGATATATATGATTTAGAATTAATAGAGATTCATTTGACCCGGTAGGAAAAGATTTACAGTGCATCTCATTGCGAAATTCATATCTACAACTTTGTTGTATCAATCATCTACGCACCTTATTGCTATTGAATAATGATTTGAACACTTAAATGTTTTCGATCGACTAGGATTTTATCTCAATTTTGTATAACCCTCAAATAAGAGAAACATTATGCAAGATTATCTGCTGTACGTATGACTAGTGCAGTGCCCTAATAGAACTCGATCACATAGAGAATATAAGTCCTACTATATATGTATTAGAGGAAAACTCTAATTCGTATTCAAAGTAGAGTACGCAAGTCTCATATACCATTGATACATGATCAAAGTATATGGAATAATCTCACTTGCTCCATCTTTGGGGTTGTAGAAGGGAATGAGGGATACCATATATACGTATCTGGAATCAGATATTCAGATGCATTGTCTTAACTCAAGAATGACCAACGTATACATGACAGTCATGCAAACCTTCCTATTAAACCCTAACGTACGTTACAATACTTAAATGCCCTTTAAGGCTCCCCCTCACTGATGCTCGATCTGTACTCTCTACAAATCACATCAACAAAAACCCCAATATTTCAGATGACCACCCAATGTGGTGATGCTCAGATGGCTTCGAAGCTCTCCTCTCCTTCTTCTTCTTCTTCCAAACCCTTCTATCTCTACGCCTTCATCTTCTCTCTATTCCTTGTACTCCTCGTTTCATCTTTCAGACTCAACGTTATCAACTCCGTCGTCGATCAACACCAACATCAGCAAGAACAACCATTCAAGAACCAAACCGATAACGCCGTCAACGTCCTCAAGGCTGTCGCCAAGAAATTGGGTAGGAAAAAGATGAGGGTTGGTTTGGTCAACGTAGATCACGACCGTATTCGACTAATGCAAGGATCAGAAGATATAGACCCGATTCCGGTAAGTTTCGATAGAGTTGGAGGTGATCGGAAGTGGGAGGATTTTTTCCCGGAATGGATAGACGAAGACGAGAGATGGGAACATCCAAAGTGCCCGGAAATCCCCATGCCTAGGTTTGAGGATTATACGGCATGGATGTTATACTTGCAAAGGTTCCATGTGGGACTAGTGGTGATGAAAAGGAAGGGATTAGGGATGTGTTTAGGTTACAAGTGAATTTGGTGGTGGCGAATATGGCGGCGAGGCTAGGGTGGAGGGACCCTGATTCCGGTGTTCCTCACCGGACGGTGTACGTTGTGTTCATCGGATCGTGTGATCCCATGGTGGAGATTTTCAGATGTGATGACCTAGTGATGCGTCAAGGGGATTCTAGGGTTTATAAGCCTGAGCTTGGGAGGCTGAAGCAGAAGGTGCTTATGCCTTTTGGGACATGCCAACTTGCCTCTGGTTATGCACGAGCAGGTAATTATCCATACATATCATAAGATAATCTGCAATTTCTTCCTTTGACATTTTATTTATTTATCTTTTTAAATCCGGAAGAAAGTGAAATTTTAACTTAATATATATAAAGCTCTACATTATAACCAAGGTTCAAAAACTCTTAAGCCCTCCTAGGCGGATGGCAGACTTGGTGCCTACGCCGTCAAGGTGGGCTGGACGGCCTGGTTTTTAGAACACTACATGCATATAACCAAAGATAGAAAACCTATTAGACGGTAGACGCTACTAGCTAGGACGAACAAATGACTTGAAGTGCTTAGACGCTGCCTAGATGGTTGGGTGACCTTGTTTTAGAACACTTTATAACTGTGAGGTGAAATTTGTTGATATCAATCGGACCATTCGTATTTCTTCAAGTATGCTATGGAATTTAGTGGGATTTTTGGTCTCTCATTCTTAGGGGATATCTCTGGTTGAGTGGTTGGTGATTTTGAAAAATCACTTTTCACACTGAATTACACAAATTTTAGCCAATTATTGATCAGTTAAGTTGATCATTTGGTAGGTAAAGAAGCTTGGAGACCAGAGAATTTCAAATACCGGAGATACGCCTATGTAACAATCTTACACTCCTCAGAAGCCTACGTTTGTGGTGCAATAGCTTTGGCTCAAAGCATCAGAAGAACCAACTCCACCAAAGACCTAATCCTCCTCGTAGACAATTCCATCACTCCCACATCCATCGCCGGCCTACAAGCCGCCGGATGGGATGTCAGGCAAATCCAACGAATCCGAAGCGTATTTTCCCAAAAGGGTTCATACAATGAGTGGAACTACAGCAAACTACGTGTATGGCAACTAACTGAGTACTCCAAAGTCATTTTCATCGATGCAGATCTTCTAGTCCTAGAGAACATGGACATTTTCTTCACATACCCACAATTATCTGCTGGGTTGAACCACCAGCACTTCTTCAACTCCGGCTTGATGGTTGTAGAGCCATCTCAATGCATGTTCGAATACCTAATGCGAAAAAGCTTCAAAATCAAGCCTTACAATGGTGGTGATCAGTGTTTCCTAAATGAAATCTTTACCTGGTGGCATAGACTCCCTTGGTGGCTAAATGCACTGAAAACTTTCGAGGGAAAGAGTATCGAAAAACATGTGATGGCTCAGGATCTTTACGCAGTGCATTATTTAGGGTTGAAGCCATGGATGTGTTACAGGGATTATGACTGTAATTGGGATGTAGAGAGTCGTCGAGTTTTCGCGTGTGACTCAGCTCACCGGAGATGGTGGCAAGTCTATGATGCCATGCCGCAGGAGTTGCAACCTTATTGTGGTTTGACAGAAAAGATGGATAAGAGTTTGAAGACATGGAGAGCTAGAGCAGCTAATGCTAGTTATGTTGATGGTCATTGGAAAATTGAGATTAAAGACCCTCGACAGCACCATTAGAATTGATTAGGGTTAATAAATTTGATGTTTCCCGAAGTACTTCGATACAGCTTCATATATATAGCTTCTGTGTATGTACTATACAAAAAAAATGTCGAGGTTCTTGGTTTTTCTTTTTTTTAACTATTTTTTCATGGGAAAATTTGTGAGATTTTGATTATAGTCAATTAGAAATTGTTCTCTTCTGTGTAACAATTTGTGTCTGAATTGGCTTAACTTCTAAAGTTGCACTTGTAGAAGATATCTTCCATTCGATTATATGTGTACGAAATGTCTTTGGGCAACATATCTCATATAATCACACAATGTTTTCGGCTTTTGTACTTTCTTGGGTTGTTGGGTTTGGTTCTTACGAGGGTATATAGATTTCATTTTTATAGAAAATTTTCGGTTTAACAAGCCTCAATCATAAAAGTTACATTAAGGTAAACGTGCGAAATGCACTAATTTTAAGCTTGGTGTGGATTTCGCATGACTTGCATATATATGACGATATCAGATGTTATCATCATTCTTACATTTTATCTGTGGATTAAAACTAAATAGCGAGAAAATGAAAGATAAATCGCTTTTGATATACTAATTTTAAGATATTATCTAACTCATGTATTAATTTTTTTAAAAATAAACCAAAAATATGTACGAAGCAGTTATACTTGATATACCTAGGATAAAACCAACAATATTTGCATTGTTGAATACAAATAATAATATTTTCACACCATCACCGTAGTCATAAATCATCATGTGAAAAGGTCGCACCAAAAACAAGAAAACACTATAATTTCCATTTCCTCGAATCATTTTTCTATTTTAATTTCGTGATCGCTATTTTCAAAAAATAAACTCATCCCACCTTTTTCCCTCCTCTCCCTCAAATCCTTGTTCTCACTCTCAAAATCTCAGACCACCGCAAATGCAGGACATCTTCGGATCAGTCCGCCGATCACTCGTGTTCCGGCCACCGGACACCGACGACTCCCCGGTAACCCTAGTCGACAAGATCACCGCCTCCCTTCGGAAATCCCGAGTCTTCTCCAAACCCTCCCCGCCGCCGCCCTCCTCCGTCCCTAAAGAGACCGCGCCTCCGATCCGATGGCGCAAAGGCGAGTTGATCGGCTTCGGCGCCTTCGGCCGCGTCTACATGGGCATGAATCTCGGCTCCGGCGAGCTTCTGGCCGTTAAGCAGGTCAGGGTTTCCAATTCGAGTTGTTATGATTTTCGGATTGGAGTTGATTCTGCTTAATTTTGGTGCTGGAGTGTGTTATAGAGCGATTTGGATTGCTGCTGTTTCTAATTTCATCTTAGTTTTGGCTTATAGTTAGGTTTCGATTTGCTAATTGCTTGATTTTGATTCTGGAGTGTTCCTGTTTTAGATTTCGAAATTGTTTGAAACTTCGCCTTATCGAAATTCGCCCCAGTTTTGGTTTAGAAGTTCATTTCCTTGTTGATTTTCGTCGATTTTGGTAATTCAATTGTACTGAAGAGTTAATTGTATATGATTTATGTCCTGGAGTTCAATTCAGAAGATGAGAGCTAGTTCAGTAAGGGACTTGGTTCAGTTTGTAATGTTGATATGTTTCTTGCTTCTTTTACAGGTTCTTATCACAGTGAACAGCAAGGAGAAAGCTCAGGTGTGACATCTGTTCTTGTTTACTATACAGCTTAAAATTTGGAGTGATATGTAGTTTACTATGATGGTTGTTGATACTGAGGATCAACATTGACTCTCCATCCACATTTCCCTTTGTTTAAAGCATACACATTCTAGAGCACCGTACGTTAGATTTCAAATTGGTATTTTCAGTAAAAGTAAGAGTTCCCAGGATTGAGTGAGTCATGTGTACCATTGAGGTGTGATAGGGTTAGTTTGGCTCTATGTGGGTGAGGTCAAATAGGAAGTGATTGCGAGTGGAAATGTATCCTATAAGGCAGGTCCCTGTGTAATGAATTTGAGGTGCATGTTGTGTATGACACAACTGTTTTTGTGAATATGATTTTGCTTCATGTTGTGATATCCTTATTCCTTGTTTGATAATGCCATTTGTTATTTGTGCTGATTGTGAGTATCAATACATGTCTGGGTTACAGACTCAACATCTTATATCTCGTGTCTGTTTGGTCCTATCTGCAACCTAAGAACAGTAAGTTATGTACTTAAAATTCAGTGTGTGAGCAACGTTTGCTTTCTATAATCACAGGTTGAGTAATATGGGATATAAGTCTAATTTCTCAACCACAAAGTTTATTTTCAATAGGCGTCTGAAATCTGACTATTTTACAAATATGACAATTATGATCTTATTAATTATAGATGGTATTCGGCTGATTAATGGTTTTCATGCTATAAGTAGGCTCACATCAAGGAGCTTGAGGAAGAAGTGAAGCTTCTGAAGAATCTATCTCATCCAAACATTGTTGTGAGTAGGACTATCTTCTATCTATTTCACCTCTTGAGTTATCATTTTTCTGAATATGTTCTTCCTTTTGGTTTCTCTTAGAGATATTTGGGTACAGTGAGGGAGGAGGAAACCTTGAACATTCTGTTGGAGTTTGTCCCTGGTGGATCTATATCATCACTTTTGGGAAAATTTGGATCTTTCCCTGAGGCTGTAAGTTCTTGCATATCAAATTTGTGTTTTGCCAGTAAATTGAATGCTAAACTTATACAAATTCCTTTGAGCCAGGTAATGAGAACATACACCAAGCAGTTGTTGTTGGGATTAGAATATTTACACAAAAATGGGATAATGCACAGGGACATTAAGGTACTCCCCCTTTGCTGCTAGTCATATGAATGTATAAGAAGGTTCCTTACCTCTTCCCGATCCTTTTCCTGCAATTGGCTAATATATATTGTATAACCTTCAGGGAGCAAATATCCTTGTTGATAACAAAGGATGCATTAAGCTTGCAGATTTTGGTGCATCCAAACAGGTCATGGAGCTGGTATGTACATTTCTTATCATTTCTACTAGATGTGTGTTTTGCTATGTTTGATTGATTATCTAGATAGACTTGATTTATATCTATAGTAGAGAGTACTTGTATGATGACTGTCCTATAATTAAGAGGTTGCATTATTGTAGGCAACAATTTCTGGTGCTAAGTCTATGAAGGGTACGCCACACTGGATGGCTCCTGAAGTTATTCGTCAGACTGGTCATAGCTTGTAAGTACATTTATTATTACTGTGCTATCTATTTCTTTTCAGGCATTCTATTTGATCATAATATGCCATTTCTCTATTATTTTGTGAAACCAGTGAGAGTTTATTGATCGAAAGTAGACTGTATTATGAAGGGAAAGTAAGAAATTTTCTCCAACAGAAGTGAAAATTGAAAAATAATATAAGATAGGTACTGCAATCAAAGTCATGTTCGGGAACTCCTGAGTTGATAAGATCTGTTGTTTATAAACTATACTTACTAGGCCACTTTTTGGCTATCCTTTATGTTGGAAGATGTTGGATTGTATTCATCTATTTCTGCAGTAGATGGAGAATTTGATCACTGAATTCTAGCCTATCTCTGAAAATAATAGAATATTTGCCTGATAAATATTTAGATGAGCAAATTTAGGGATGTAACCGAGTAGACCTTTCTTGGTCTTTATTGGATGGAGATGCACCTAAATATCTTCTTAGTGGTATGCCTGATCCTCCAATGATAGTGATGATCACAATTTTGCATCATGCATTCTATTATTCTTGGATAAGATACAAATACTGATATATGAGAATACTTCTTTTAGCTCTGCTGATATATGGAGCGTTGGATGTACTGTGATCGAGATGGCCACTGGAAAGCCTCCTTGGAGCGAAAAGTACCAAGAGGTAATTTTACTCCTAAATTTTTAAATGCTTTAAAGGAATTTCTCTCTCCTGCTTGTTGCAACTGATGACATGTTTCTGTAGGTTGCTGCTCTCTTCCATATAGGGACAACAAAGTCTCATCCACCAATCCCTGAGCACATTTCCTTTGAGGCGAAAGACTTTTTGTTAAAATGTCTGCACAAGTATGCCACTTCTTGTCTTCTCTAAACTATATTAATTTGAATTTAAAATCTCCTTGATAAGTGTTGCATGGATTCTTTCTCATCTATTTTATGAATGTTCAGAAGTCTGGAGTTTGTCTGACTTTATGTACTTCAGTCTTAGATTGAGATAGAGATGGCTTTATACATTTACAGTTCTGATTTGTGTTAAACTTCGTCCCATGTCAGGGAGCCAAATTTGAGGCCAACGGCATCTGAGTTGCTTCAGGTAATTTAAGTCTTCACTGGTGTCGAAAGTTTTTTTTTTTCTTTCTGTAATATATGTTGTTAATCGTCTCAAGCCAAACCTTATATAATATCATGTTCTTACATTTCTACTTTTCCTATCACATGCAGCATCCATTTGTGACTGGGCAACCCATGGAATTTCATACTGTTTTGTGTCCTTCTATCATGGTTGGTATGCGTGAATTTAATTACATAATTTTGTGGTTACTCCACCATTTAAAGATTTCAGTTGACACTTAATTTACTACCATCAGGAAGATTCTGAGATCCCTTCTCCATCATTTTCTTCAAACCTACAGACCTTGTAAGTATTATATTTGATGTATCTTTAAACATGTAAGATTAGACAAAATTTCTATGATTCTTTTACAGGCTTTTGATGTGGTAGTCATTTTGTTGCAGTGAGATGTCAACATGCCGAGATTCATCTGATATGTGTAATATGGATAGTTTGCACTGCTCAACCATACATCCTGACAGGGTGTTGGAAAGTACACACATTTGGAGAAGAGACAGTGATGATGACATGTGTCAGATTGATGACAAAGATGATGTTATCGTCGGTGAAGTAAACCTCAATTCTTCCTATATGCCCGACGACCTTAAGGTAATCACTTTAATGCCTTCGTGTTTCAAGAATTTCATAAGCTCAGCTAATCATTTGTATGCAATTCTCTTACCTCAGAGCTTTAACCCCATGTGCGAGCCCACTGATGATATGAGGTGCCAATTTCACCGAAGTTCAGAAACCGAACAAAATGGGAGGAATCTGGATACTAGCCACCAAATTGATATCCATGCTGGCTGTTCTGGAACAATTGGTGCGGATGAAAAAGATTTTTCATTTCCTTGTGGACGATCTCTTTCGGAGGATGATGATGAACTTACTGAATCAAAAATTACTGCGTTCTTGGATGAAAAGGTACTACTTTGGTTAGCGCTGACTTTGTCGGTATTTGAGGTCATGGATATGTGTATTATAGTGAAATTTTAATTCTTATTGACTTTCTGGGAGAGTTAAATAGCCAAACTATATTTACCTTTTTCATGCGTACCAACATTATGATGGCAGGCTAAAATGAAGGGTTTATGAAATTTGTTCACTTTCTGATGCATTTGATTTTCTGAACTGCACTTATGATCAAAACTGCAGGCTCTGGAACTGAAGAAACTGCAAACACCTCTGTACGAAGAGTTTTACAATAGCATGAATGTAGTGGGTTCTCCAAGTTTTGTGGATAGCTCGCCTGATGAAACTACTTCAAAGTACTTGAAATTACCTCCCAAAAGCAGATCACCCATACGTAGTCCAATTGGCACTCCATCTGCAGTAGCTGATGCACTTGGTACTGTAAGCCCTGGGAGTAGTGGTAGGCGCATATCAAATATTGGTAATGCGAGCAATCAAAACTTAAAGGACATGTCATCACCTCCTCACACTGATCGGAAAGGATTTGGAGTTGATGCTCAGCAAGAGCCAGGCAGCCCAAGGTTAGTTCATGACCCTAGTTACCGCAGGTTGGTTGTCTTTTCTTCATCCTTTTCTTTCACCTTTTTCAATTATCTGATATATTATACCCCACTCTATACCACTCACAGTATGAGCTTCTCTGAGATACAAAGGAAGTGGAAAGAAGAGCTTGATCAGGAGCTAGAGAGAAAGCGAGGTGGTCTTTTTTTCTCATTTTTTTTTCTTCTAATTATGTGGTTTGAAATTGCAACTATATGGAGTTCTTGTAGCAACCTGTTTCTTTGATGTGCCTATGAATCAATATATCTCGATAAATGTAATACAGCAGGTCAATAGTATTTTTTTTCTGTGAAGTAGCAGGTCCAAAGTTTAGTAAACAAATCTAAGGTTCTAAGTGCACAGAGCACACACACATGTAGATGAACAAATCCTTCTATAAGCAGTTTAAGTCGTATGGATGATTGTGGAAACTGTTTTTGCAGAGATGATGCGTCAAGCAGGTGTAGGGAAAACATCATCGCCAAAAGATCGAGCTCTAAATAAGCAGAGAGAGCGGAGAAGGTTTGCATCTCCAGGCAAATGATCTAATCGTCCTGGAGAAAATAGTTGTATTTTTCCATCAGGAGTTCATCAGAAATGGACTTTTTGGTGAAATCGGTAAATATCTCCTTGGTGCTCGGGTTTGCTAGCTCCACGTGGAAACTGCGGCGCTGCAACATCTCATGCATTCTATTCAATTTCTCATTGTGCAACCTATGATTGTGTCGTTGTATGTTTGTTCTAACAAAGGCCAAGCTAGTGTAAGCAGGCTTGTATAAAGCATTTTCTTCGGGATTGGCGGTGGTTTCTGATGTGTGGGGGTATTAACTGTATTATACATGGTTTTGTTGGTATCTTATTTTTTCGGGTTTTTGGCGAGTTCTTGGTATCCAGTCCATAGAAATTGTACTATCAATGTATTAAGCTTGATCAGTCTTATGGCACAGTATAGTATAAATCTTATGCCACTTTTGAGGATTACAGAAAATTGTTTTGATTCTTGTGACTTGCGAGTAGTTGATTCCAGAGTACTTTTTCATGTTCATAAATTTTCGATCAACAACCTGAACATTATGATGCATCTTCAGGAAATGTTTGTCAGCGAAAGAAGACATGCCTGAATTGTAAAAATTGCATTCCAAATCTAAGTAAACCAATCTAACTGGAGAAAATTATGCATACGGATTGGAAATTTGTACAAACAAATTCATTCAGATTCAAATTGGTTTTCACGAACAAGCAACTTTACAGACTTTTACTCATCTGCGAGACAACTAACACTGCGAATTCAAATCCTAATATCTAATTCATTAACTTCTGCTTCTTTTCTTTGCTCAACCTCTCTCGTTTGGCTTCTTGCTCAAGCCTTAGAGCTTCTATTGCATCTTCCTCACTCGCGATCCTTGCACTCCTATTCTCTTCTCTCAAGATATCATTAAAGCCAGACACCATAGCACGATCATCGCCGTCAGCACCATAATCCCTGTATCGCCTCTTTCCTCTTTTCCCCATAATTTCTTGAATTATTGAAGAAACATCTACATCTTCATCATCCCCCAAATCCTCTTCCACTCGGCGTTTCTTGATAATCTTTCTCTTCAAGCAAGGACCTTCTTTTCTTGGCATCGCTTTTGTGTTACTGGTATCTGCTTGTTTAGGGCTCAAGCTTTGCTTTGCAGATGCGGCTTGTGACTTTGTCACACGAGGCCGAGACTCCAAACTCTTTGAACCATAATCTTTCGGAACCGATTCTGACTTGGCCGAGGAGACTTTGGACTTGCTATCATTACTGCTCTTCTTGGGTTTCAAAGAAGACACAGACTTCTTTGGGATCCCATTCCCAACAGCTTTGGGAACAGGCTGACTCTTCTTTGTGATCCCATTCCCATCAGCTTTGGGAATAGTCTTCGGTGGTGATGGTTTCGGAATCTTTGCAACTTCTGAAGTCTCTGATAACAAGGAAGAGTAATCACGCGATTCCTTCACCTTCTTAGGTTGCTGAGTCTTCAAACCCGCACAGGAATTCGGCTTTGTTGTTTTTGCGGGCATTTGATGACCATTGTTGTCCATCTTCTCCAGAATCTTGATCATCTCCGGCATGAGAGCTTTGCTGTCATCGATCAGTCTTGTTGCAAGAGAGTACTCCGAGGCGAACAAGGATGTGTTCGTGGCCTCTTTCGTCTCAGCCGAGCAGCTCTTCAGGTTATTAGCCTTTCTGTATCGCTCTTTGAGAATTCGCCGGATTTCAAGAATATCCATGCCACCTGCTTCACCCATCGTCATCGTGGACATATTTCTAATTCGAAAGAAAGAAAGGAAAGGAAATGGTACGAGATTTAGAAAGATAGGAAGGTTTGGTCTCTATTTATAAGAGATCAAATCCCAACGGGTGAGGGAAATAGATTCGAGTTTCCTAGTCGGTTTAGGCTTTAGTTTCCTAATGGGTTTAAGCTTTAGCTTCCTAGTGGCGTCCCACTTATGACCAACGACATAATATTGCGGATCATTTTATTTCGGTAAACTTTTTTAAATTAAATAAAACAAATTTTGATAAAAAGAAATTAAAATAAACAATTTACACAAAAACAAAGAGTCTGATCAGGGAGAGGGAGGAGGTATGTGAGAATGGGGAAGATGAGAACAATAACTTGTCTGAACATGTGACCACTATGTTTTTTTATGGTGCATGTGATAGCAAGGCTGGTATGACTGGTTTGGGAGCAATAATAATGAGTGAGTTTGGTAATCAGTTGGGAGCTTTAGCCTTTCCTCTTACTGATGTTCTTAAACCACACATAATTGAAGCTTTGGCTCTTTGGTATGGTATGAAGATTAGTAAACAGGTTGGTGTTTTTAAACTGACTATTGTTGGGGATGCAGTCAATGTAATCCATGTTATTGGTTAAAGTGGCCTTGATTTGAGCGATATTAGAGGAGTTATGGATGCAGTTCGTAGCCTAAAATCGGAGTTTGAATGGATTTCATGAAAACATGTAAGGAAACGTAAGAATCAGATTGCGCATACTCTTTCTAGAAGAGCTTTGAAGATGGATCAAGCTTTGTTTTGTTTTGATTCTGGGCCACCCTGGCTCTAGAAGAGCTTAAACATTGGTAAAGGGAGCTTCTATTTATAGATTCACAATTGGTATTTAGACCTCCATCTTACTTTTAAACCTTGGCTTAATTCATTCACTGATATAAGCAACTGAAGCTAGCAGAACCACTATTCCAGTTCCTTGAATGCATTTAACATTTTTCCACTCATGAAATTAATCAACAACCACATCACAAATTCACAATACATAAAAATAATTCCGAGGGGCAGTTGATAGTGTGGCAAATGTGATTTTGCAAAAACAAACTTAGAGTTGTGCCACGACATGATTAAGAATGCATAACCAGTACGTTCATGTCTAGCCTAGAAAGAGCTTTTTCCCGTGTTATATATATCATATACATCTATATTCTTATTCAAGCATGTCGTTGTGGCCAAATCTCTTTAGCAAGGATCTCTTGCTTTCATCCCTAGAGGTATCCTCCTCCAGTCCTCCATCTCTTCTCATAATCCTCAAGTTGTACCTATTTTACATGTACATCTTTTTCTTTCTTTGTTTCCGTATAATTATATAACTCGGTGTTAGAGACTTTTGCTTAGAGTCCGTTTTCCCTTAGAGAAACAAAAAGAGGAGCATCAACAACATTTGACAATTTTTTTTTTATCAAAAAGAATTCGAGTTTTGAGCAAGATGTGATTGTTAGAATAGTTATAGTTCTATTGATGTAGTCATGTCAAAATTTCAGGCTACAAATCATGAAAGATGTCAACTGAGGACGACATTAGGGAATGCTGCTGGTGCTGCTACAATGAGGTTGAAATCTTGGCGGTTGTGTAACCAAAATCCATCATCTTTGAACAAATCACTTAAGTCCCATGTTTGGTCATCGACAGTCTCAGACTCCTTTTTCTTAAGATTCACCAAACTTTTGAAGCACTGCTCATAAACCTCTGAAGCACCTGCACCAGATAAATGAGACTACGCCAGCCTTCCATCATAACCAAAACACACCCCAACTGGGCACTTATACTATATGTTGGTTCTCTCAAAGGCCCAACTCCAAAGTCGATGTCCCCCACACCATATCTATTGTTTTTAATTATTTATTTCTATGATCTTCGTTGGCTTATTTTTCACACTTAGTGAAGTGCTTCAATTTGGAAAATGAATATGCAACTCTCACTATTGGGGTAATGGCATGGCTTTAATGCCTGGCTCATTCTTTTGACTAGGCAAGTGTGAAGTAGTGCACAATACCTTCATTTTTGTTCAAACTTATCATTCTTCATCTTTTATCAAGTGGAAATCCACTTAATGAATAAATGTTTGCTACTGACAAACTCACTCAGAAACAAACCGATGTATCTATATGTCCTCAGAGAAGGTATATATAATGGCAGCCAAAATATGACAAAGTTTTCTTTTTCGGGTTATTTTTCTTCAAAAAAAACTAGTTGTAGCATTTGAGTTGTTAATCCGAAAAGTTTCATAACATAACATTGGTCTCTCAGAATAAAGAATAAAGATGTGCATTGGAAAAAGAATAAGACTGAAATTGTTTATTATATGATTATTCAGTGGATATGTTATAAAATCTTTAAAATGTTGTCACGTTTCGCTGAAAAACAATTACAAAAACTCTTCTCAATATGCCACTTGGTTAGAGTATTAATTATTAAACATAGATATGTGACAACACTGAATAATTTGTAACATACCCAGCTTGTAATACTTATTTTCTTTTACAAATCATTTTATTCTGAATTAAGAAGAGAACACCGCTAACCAGACTTGGGAATACCATATATCAAAGTGAAATAATAAATTTGTCATTTCACATAATTATCGGTGTGATAGTAATCCATTGTCTTTTAACGTGAATATGGATTTGATGCAACTCAAGGAAACAAAGAGGAACACAGATGATCTTCAATCTCTAGGCATTTGCCAAAGGCTCAGATGTGCCTCCTCATGTGGGTCTCCCGTAACTTGGCAACATCCTGGGCAAGTGTATCATCCTGCTCGACAACCTCCTCCCCGTAGGTCTCCTCGAGCTCATTATGGACATCGTCAAACTCACCATGGGCCTCAAGCTCATTTGAGTTGTTTGTTTCGGAATAATTATGAAATTGACACTTATGCTTAAGGTCCGTCGGAGCATCAACAACATTTGGCAATAGTTTTGCACATGTTTTGATAAAAATTGGTTTTTAACTATTGAGTTGTTTTTTGTTCTTAAAAAAAAATTATCGGAGAAAAATGATATGCCACACATCTTTTTGTCTTTCGGAGTTTGTAGTACTGACATGTTGTAGATCATGTTAATCATTAAAATCTAACCAAAGTAGAATGAATTAGACAACAATACCCTAAAAAACAATTACAGTATCAAAAAGCCCATATCATGTTGTGTTGTCTCTTCTTTTAATCAAATGCATGTGTTCTCACAATGTGTTAGTTATTTGACTGATTTTCTACTTCATTGATAACAACAAATGAGAAAATCCAGCACTTGAGCATTTACCCATGACAAAAATCTTGCAAATTTAAACATAGCTCAGCGTTCAGAGATAACTTATATTTTCCAGTACACAATTGCATGTTGGTATGCAGGTTTCAGATCAATGAAACTCTAAGTTCCGTACCGTGTACCAACTAAAAGATTTGATTGCTTATTTCATTGTATTGACATATTCCAACAACATGCAGATTTGCAGTATGACTTTCACTATATAACCTTTTAGTTAAGATTGATGGATGAATTGATCATAACCCAGATATCATGGGCGTCATCAACAAATCGTTAGTGATTTGTGCTTTCACATAATCAAAGTTCACATCTTAGTGACTACACCTTCACGGGTCACACACACACACATAATCAATATATGTATTAGCACTGCTGTACACAGAGGACTAACTCATTTGGTTAAAAATATACCCAAAAAAACTTGCATCTCTCCGATCAAAATTATTTGGGTATTGTTGCGCACCTCGTTCATCTTTGCAAACAAGGGTTTGAGGCACATGCAGTACGCTATCAAAATTTCGAGGTTTTTTCTGGCCTAATTGTTGTAATTCTAACTGACATAAACACCCAGGACATTGAAGTTAAACTCTCCCATTTCATCCTCTCAAGGCTGTCTCTATTTGCAACACTAAGATGAGTCACTGAACACCACCTAAAACAACAAGAAGCCTCCGAGAACCAACATTCAGCCGAGAATGGATTCTCATTTACCTGGTTTTAGTTCTCCCAAGAGTGAAGTCAAGATCATCCGATTTCAACACAGAGGAAAAAAGAGAGAAGAATGGCATAGATAGTTCAAACAAAGAAGTCATATTTCAAAGTTTATGAAGTAGTTCTATTGAGTTAATTATTGAACTTTTCTCAACCTTATACATGAACAAATTCACATCACCCATAATCAATGAAACTATTGACATTGAGAAAATATATCTCAAACAATCATACAATCCAAAGTACCAAATCAATCCATACAAGTATGTAATCTCAAACATGTTTAATTCCTCCGAGCTGAAATTCCCAGTGGCATTGAGGAAGCTGGACGCTGTTTCAAACCCGGCATTACCTCACTCTTCTGCACAATCTTCCTGCTCTTCAATGGAGACAGAGACACCAATCTACTAGCCAATCTGGACGGAGAAAATGACCGCCGCAGTTTCGACACAGCAGATTTCTTTGGAGACTTCTTGGCCTTAGTTGGCGAAAGAGAAGAAACCAATGGAGGGCTCTTAATCTTGACCTGGAACTTTGAAGCCGAAGCTGGAGACTTGATCAAAAACTTGTGTGGAGTCTGAATTTGCTGACTGTGTGGCTTAGTATTACTAGTACTACTTCTTCCGATCATTGGTGACCTTGTTCTACAAAACTTGTTTTGAGTTGGTGAAGTATCTGTAGCCAAAAACAAAGGGTTGGGAAACAATACACTCTTTTTAGCCCATGGTCTGTTTTTGGGAGACACTCTGTTTGCCAAGTATCTGGTGTTCTCTTTCTCTATCTCTCTCTTCTTAGGAGGCGAAACCTTGAAGTTGATTCGAGACCGGGCTCTTTGGAGAACCGGTGAGCGTGATTCTGATCGGTTCAATTGAGCTTTGTTGTGCTTCTCCCTGTTTCTTCTGGCCATGAGCTCTGTGTTTTCAGGGGGTGGTCTCTGTTTCCTCTGTTGGGACATTGGGGTTTTGGGGTCTTCTATGGTGGTTTTCTTGGAAACTGATGCTACTATTTCCCTTGCAAATTGACTAGACTGAAGAATTTCTCGGACTGTTTCGCTGAGCAGCATTGCCGGCAGTGACATTCTCTGCCATTCCCCTGAATATAACAACGAAAATTTCAGGCATTTCTCAAAATGTTGCTCAAATTTGGTTTATAAGTAATAGATTTCCAGTCTTGAATATGAACCAAGTAATAGAATGCCTGATTGAAGTAACAAACTACGGAAATCAAGAAATGAAGCACCAAAATATAAATCTCATAAGCCCATTTTAACAAACCCTTTCTCTATCTGTTTTCCAGTGATAAGTTTCAAGTTTGAACACAACCCATGATATATTCAAGAAACAAATTATTAGGGAATTCATCAAAACTCAAATTTGAAGTGACCAATGTTACAAACACAACTTAAGTAACCAGATACTGAAACAAAGAAATGAACCACAAAACCTGTTTGACCCAATTAGTGATTTCAGAGAGAGAATGTTACCTGCTGACTTTGCCGGCGACTTTCCAGACGGAAACTTCCCCACCGGAGATTTCCTCGGCGTCAAACCTTTTATCCTTCACAAAGAAAAAGATCCATTTCAATGCCCACATCAAAAATCACCAAAAACCAACCTTGCAGATTCTTGTTTATATCAAAAGCTTGCAGATTCTTGTTTACACCAAAAACTCAAAACTCAAAATCAAAAGCTTAAACCTTTACCTGGCAGATTCTTGTTTACATCTGAGACTAGTCCTCATATAACCTCTAGTACTTCTCGGGCTGAGACTCACTCCCGATATCACCTTCGTCCCACCCGTCACTGTATACTGCAGCTCCTGCAACCTAGCCATACACCTATCCACCTTCACAAACCCAAAAGAATAAAACACACCCATTAAACCAAACACATAAAATTTTATCAGACTTTCAAATCCCACCAAGAAATGAAAGAAATATAGCTCACCTTCTTCACTGTTTCTCTAAGCAGAGCTGGATTGAGAGGGGCTACCATCTTTCTTTGCTTTGGTGGGGTTTTAGCAACCATTTTGATTTGGGTATAATAGAAGAGAAACACAGAGTTGAAGTGGGTCTCTCTCTCTCTCTCTCTCTCTCTCTCTAACTCTATCTCTCTCTAAATACAGAGTAAGTGGGTTTGTTTCAGTTTCAGTTTTCCAGTTTGCCTCCGAAGTGAAAAGTCAAAACGGCTGGAAACACAAACACTATAGAAACGGATCTTGTTGTTTTGCTTCTTTCTCTTTTGGGAGTCCAACGGTCGAATTTTTCACAAAACGGCTACTTTTTATTTTGATATTCATTTTGCCCTCTATTTGAAGCCAACCCCTTTATTGCATATAGATTATAACGGTCTCTCTCTCTCTCTCTCTAGAAATGTGAGATTGAGATTTGAAGACAAAGGGAGAGACCTTGATTTGTGGGGTTTGTTGCCTCTCTGGGTTTCTTTTCATAAAGATAAGAAGCATGCTCGGATGAGTGGGAGGGAAACAAAAACAATGAAGGATTTCATATTGAATCAATCAATGGTAGGCAAGAAGCATACATTTTTGAGTACTATCACAAAAGATGTAAGGTAACCAGAAGATCCAGGAAAGGAAAGGATTACTGTTTCAAGGTTTTCGACAATATAGACAATGTGACAGCAAACAACTTTATTCACTACATCTCCACTCTAGAGGGCAGAGCCAGTGACGGCCTCCTGTTCTTCATGAACTTTAGCGGACTCCAAATTACTGGTTTTCGCTGCAATGCAATGGCTGTGGGAAACCTTGATTTGAATGAACTAGCCTGCTGTGCTGGGGGGCTGCACATGAACTTACTACTGCTCCTCATGGCAGTAGGGGTTGTCTCTGCTGCTGACTTCAAATCAGGCATTGGAGAGAACAATCTTGAATATCTCTTTCGCGGTAGAAATGAGGGCCTCCCATTGTTGAACCGAGAGGCAGAGGTGTTGTTGTTGAGGGGAGTAGCCATGTAAGAGTTTGGTTCGGGCCTAAAGTTAGGAAGAGTAGCAATGGAATGTCTCTTAGGCTTATAAACCTGATGTGTTGTTGTGGTGGTGGTTGTTGTTGGAGGAGGCCTCACAGCAATGGACATACGTTTTGGTAAAATAAGGCGGCTGGTGTTTCTTGTGGCTCCTGATGTTGTTGAGACGTTTTCTTTGCCATCCATTGGAGATGGAACAGCAGAAGTCGAGTAGCTGTTCTTTTTGGGAGGAAAAGCAGATGGCTGGGGCAATAAATTGCCGATTCTTCTCAGGGGAAGCCTTGATTTGTTGGGAGCCAATGGTGGCTTCTTCTCTGCAACAGCCTTCTGTGCTCCTTGTTTCCAGGATGATGTTGATGATGAAGTAGCCAAAGCTCTACTTTCCTGCTTCAGTCTAGTCTTCCTTTCCTCTGCCAATTGGTTCTCAAGGTCTCGGACCTATGGAAATTCAGTAGTTAAATTATGAATGAAGTGTGTAAAATTCTAGAGAAGAAATTCAAGAAATCAACTTCCTCTATCATAATAGGTTACCTTTTCTTGAAGATTTCTGCACATGTGTTCTCTTGCAGCTAGCCTTAACTGTGCAGCTGATAAACCATCCTGTAGTTTCTTTGTCTCCTTCTCGTCATGTTTAGCTTTTTCTGCCAATTGCTTGTACTTGAGCAGCTCTGTGAGGTCTGCTTGTTTGCGAATTGGGCCACTCTCAACTCCTCGGACTCGGCTGGCAAAATTCAAAGAACATAGTGTTTCTCCTAAATCTGCGGAACTTGGGCTGATTTGGACAAACATCAAGGTTTTGCAATCTCCTCCTGCAGTTCAAATTTCATTAACATTGTGGATGAAGAAAAATTGAAAAGCCAGAGAATCAAGTAAAACCTACAATAAAGGCATACCTAGAGAGCTCTGCAGCATATGAGTGAGCTTTGAATTCCTGTAAGGAATATGGGATGTTTTGGAAGCAAGGGATGAGATCACATCTCCAAGGGCCGAGAGAGATTTATTTATAAACTGAGATTCCTTCAGTCTTTCCCCTTCAACCTCAATCCTCCCCACACGCTCGCTACCAGCCAAGTCTACTAGCCACAGTTGACTCCGAGTCCTGTGCCCACTTATCAAGTTCTCCCCCTTGACAGTCACTCTCAACAAGCTACAGCAAAGAAATACATGAAAATTAGGTTACCACATAATTATGACATACATGGTTTGAAAGATTAAATTTTGCATTATATTTTCATGACCCATCTCAATACATTTGCAGACAAAAAGGCCAAATTTTTAAGTAGCACAAAAAGTACCAGTGAGACCGGCTGCTCAGCTCATTAGCACTGGTTGATCCAACAGATCTGGAGCGGCTTCCTGACTTCAGAAGTTCCCACATCTCCTCAAACCCATTCACGTGAGGTTCAACAAGTCCTGGCACATCTAGGGTTCCGTCTGCAGCTTGCTTGATTTCCAACCTTTGTTCAATAACACAAAATTAGTACAACTCTACAAATAAAAGATTACTACTCCTTCCAAGTTCCAACATTGCTTGAAAAATATGGAAATATTGACTGTAAGTCAGAGATATTTTAACAATTGTTATGCAAGTCCATCTTTGATAAAAATAGTAACACTGCTATTATTTCCCTATTAGTATTTTTTCTTTTCTGCTAATTGCAACCACCACAGTGTATCTTGTGACTGTTCTGCGTTTCACACATATTGTACATTTAACAAAGCAATAGCTGTTTGGTTCTTCAAGCATGCTAACAAGATCCCAATAAGATTCTAATCAACAGTTTACTAAATGCAAGATAGCAAGGTATTCAGTTATGATGAAAGCAGAAGAAAACTCACTTCTTCGTGGGTTGGTGGGTGTTTTCTACCAAAAGGTCCCTTATCTTCTCATTATAAACTTCAAGCATGCTAACTGATAAGTCATATCGCATGGAACCACATCTGTCTTCTGAAAGCCGAAACAACTCCTCTAGAGTTCTGTAGTTGACACCCCTATTTTCAGGAGTTCCCTCCATTGTAAAGGTCTTACCAGTTCCAGTTTGTCCATAGGCAAATATGCACACATTAAACCCATCCAACACTGAGGTGACAATAGGTTTAGTTTGAGCGAAAACAGCCTCTGCATATTAGTAAAATTCAGATTCAGTGACACAAAATCAGCCTAGAAATTATTCATTGTAAAAAAAAGTCATCTATAAAGAATTAGCCTGTACAAATAATAAAATCAGTACGATTTCTCAAATACCTTGGTCATCCTCAGGTCTGAACACATGGTCAAACTTGAACTGCTTTTTTGAAGAATCAGAGGAAAGGACCTGCAGCTCATTATCTAAGGAGGTGTCGAACTCAATAACGGAATTATATCCATTTGAAATTTCATTTTGGTTCAAAGGTCTACATCTGCAGAAAACCCTGATATTGCCTTTAAGCTCAATCACTTCATTGTATAGTCGCTTCCGTTCAGAGGACTCAGCAAGGTACTTCTTCTTCAGAAGTTCATGTTCAGTACCTAGAGCACAGAAGCAACAACCAATTACAATCAAAGAATGAAAGAAAGAAGGAAAGATGGGACATAAATCAGTTCATTCTAGAGACTTACTTAGCATCTGAAGATTTTTCAAAACTTCAGGGTCTGGAAAAGAACTCGTCGTTTGCTTGACTTCATCAGACAATAGAGTATGATCTTTTTTCAAGTCCTAAACATAGAAGTGCAGTAAAAGGAAGGAATTAGATTGACATTTAATGCAGGCACTGAGCCACATTGTACCCTCTCTCGGTCAATACTTAGTATCTAAAACTAAAGGATATGAGAATAATATTGAAATTTCACCTTAATTTTCACACTCAAATCAATGATCTTCTGCAGAATTGGAAGGGTCTCCCCTTGAAATGGGGAATGTTCTTCAGTTTCATTTGACACACCACTCTCCTCAATCAAATCAGAAACTCCCACAACTTGTTCTGCAGCATCATCTGAAACTTTAACAATCAACAGTCAAGTTACAGAAGCAATAAGTATCTGCCTTGCAAAAGAGACCAACATGTGTCGTTTGGAAAAGTGTGTTGCTATCTAGTTACTGAGAAATGTTAAACTGGTTATGTAGACTAAGGTCATTAACCTCAGCCCATATCTAACCAAAAATTAATTAGACCCAACTCTAATTCATCACTACCTGCAAGCCAAGAGAACATAGAGAACAGGATTCAAAACCCATCGTTTCACTTTTCCCAGCAACAAACAAGACTAGAGAAAATACTTCCAATAATTTCGTAAACAAATTTATGAAAATTAAAGAACCCCAACAATTGTAGAATAACGCACCTTTACCAGTGACATCACTGTCCAAATCGTCTGTCACAGTCTCTAGGGTTTGAACTACAAGAAAAAAGTTGAATTAAATCCGATAGGTCCCCCAATTCTACATTTTCTTGACTCGAAACACGAAATCGAAATCGAAATCGTAACAGTAACAGATGATGGAAATAAAAAGGGAACACACACCTTTGTCACTGACATCACCATCCACCTCGCTCTTCACAGTCACTAGGGTTTGAACTGCAACCAAAAAATCAAATTCAATTAGAAAGTTCCCCCAATTCCACATCTTCTTGAACTCAAAATCGCAGTAACAACGCACCAGAACCTCAAACTCAACATTTTCTTGCAAATTCATAAAATCCAAAACCAAAAGAAAAAACGAAAATTGAAATCGCGTAAAGGAACCGAACCTGTTTCGGAGGTTTCATAAGGCTCCGAATCGTGACCCGGTGTAGCGCCGTCGCAGATTTCTGGGAACATTTCCGCCACTAGATCTGAAAAACAAAGCGTGAATCAAAACGTCGTCGTTTCACGAGTTTCAAAAACCAAAATCAAATCAAGAAAATCTAGAGAGAGAGAAAGAGAGGACTACCAGTCATCGCTTCAAGAGCAAGATTGCGATTCGGTGAATTCTAGAGAGAGAGAGAGTTTCAGAGAGAAGAGAGAGAAAGAGAGTTGCGAATTTGATTTGGGGGTAGGGTTTTAATTTGGATTCAATTTTGAATTTGAGTGAATCACAGCCGTCCGATTACATTTCAAGCAGCTCCTCCTCTCTAACGGCTATCGAAAAAAGATTCGGGAACCGGCCCAGTTTTTCAACCCGACCCACCCGGCCCATGTTATACACGACGTGTCGTTTTTGGTTTCTTTTTTCTGTTGGTATTATCAGCTACCAGTGGGCTAAGTTCAATCATGGCTGCATCCACATACCCAAGCTCCTTGTTAATCTTGAGCTCCAGTTCTTCAGTACCCAGTTCTTTAACGTCAGCCACACGCTTGCCCTTGAGGTTTTCTGGGTCTAGCTTTAATGGGTTCAATGGAGTATCAGTGACTAAAGCTTGGTTTAGTAGTGGGTCAAGAATATGTGCCAAGTTTGAGAAGTTTCAAGCTGAGGATGACCTTGAAGAATCTACCACACAACCTTCTTTACAAGAGGTTGAAGAAGATGGTGAGCAGGAAGAAGATGACAGGTTAGTAAAGGTTGTTACTTGGTTGGTTTCAATTGTGTTAGATTGTTAGTGTTACTTACTGTTGGGTTTTGTAAATTACACAGCTTTGTTTTGTGTTTTGATGTCATAAGGTGCATGATGTATTATTGGACATATGTGGAGGTAAATAAAATGTAAGGGAGGATGGTGATACCCATTTGTGTTTGGATGGTGAATTAGAGGTTGTTAGGATGAAACTGAGTGAATGGATTCATCGAGTTGTGTTGCTAATGCATTTTACTATACTATATGTGTTAGTCTGTGTGTTAATGAGATGAAATATGCAGGGGAACCAAAATGGCTAGCAATTTATTACTTTTCATGTAAGCTCAATTTTATGTATCTGAGCTGGAGTCTGGTTTCTTTTACTTTCCAGTTGATTTTTGAGGATTGGACTACCTAATTTAGGTTTAGAGAATTTGGGTTTAGCATGTTCAAGGGGATCCGGCTTGCCTTGGTATGTACAGCAACATTTGAATGCATAGTGCATGTTATATGAGATTGAAATGGAATGTGATATTCATGCATTTACATGTTGTTTGGAAATGTATGGCGGAGTGATAGGAAGGATTAATGTACTTCGTTTATCATTCAGCTGCTTGCCTTCTGACTTGGAGGGTGCAGTCCGTCAATCGGGTGAAGCAAGTGCATCTTTTGTTTCTTCAGGAGGAATGAGAGCCATAGTATGTGCCATAAGAATATGTTATGTTATTCATTCATGTAGGAATTATCATGTGATTAATAGCTATCCACCTCAAGACTTCCACATGTATAATCTGACAATGAAGAGATAATTTAACTAGGTAAATTTGGAGAGAAGCTCTATAGTGATGTTAAGATCTATAAACATCGTAAGGAAGACTAGTTAACTTGAGTATAGTACTTGGAAATATGGGTGCAGGACTGTCAGTTTTGCTTCTAGCTATTCATTAGTTTACCAAAGTAGCCTTTGCTTCAATGTATAAGCTGAAGATCTCTTTGGGCCAGTATAAAACTGGCTTAGTTAAGCTCAAAAGAAATAGCAACATCCCTAGTTTATGCCCTTCTTTCTCATAACAGATAAGGCAAAAAGGCTAAAACTTATCCTCAGAGAGTGTTCAGTAAATAAATAAATCTTTAGCTTGATAGAGGATAATGTCCACATGGAGGTGCACTTCATCCATTTCAGTTCCTTGTCTGCCCAACTTTCTTATAAACTCATTGTCTTTTTGCAGGTTGAACTTTTAATTCCCCAGCTGCAGTTTCTAGATGAAGAAGGGGCACAGGCTGAGCTCTGGGAGTTGTCAAGGGTTTTCTTGGATACTCTTATAGAGGAAACTGGATGTGAGGTTAGTTGTAAAATGTTTCTTTAGTTAGTAAACTGTACTATATCATGTATTACTCTTACTAATGATAGGGCGACTTCATGCATATGTATAACTCAAATCTGTCTACCTCTTAGCAGTGATGCCTACTAGCTACATATATCATAATACCACTTCCATTGAAAGCAACTTGTTTATGAAATGAACACGGCTTCAAAACTGCTTAAATGTTCTATAGTTTACATCTCTCGTTATATAACATCTTTTGATAAGTTACAAATTTATTTGCAAGAGAGTTAAAGCTGTATTTCCAGATGCTGGAGCAGCAGCTCTTCTAAAATATCGGTGGACAGATGCTGCTTTTGGGTTCGCCAGGTAATTTATACCATACCAGTCTAGGTTCTCTTTGGATAGTAATACATTTCTGTTGAATATGGCACAGCATGCCATATGTTAATCATGTTTACTAAATTAAATGCTCTTAACTTTGTTTTGGGAACTGTATGCTTATATCTTTTCATCTGGGAGTTCATAAATAAACACTTTTACCTCTTTCTAATACAATCTTCTGGCTCATTACATTCAGCTTAAGTGACCGGAAGCCCATAACAAGTGAAGATGAGATTGTGGTTATGATTGTACCTGATTATCAAATGTTGGAATATGTAGAGAGACTTGCATCCAGTTTGTTAGATGATCCGGTAAATTATAGCTTCAAAAGTTAAATATCCATAAAAGCATCAAGTTGGAACATTCCATATGATGGCTATTACTCTTTTTGGATCATTTGGTTTTTCTCTTATGCACCTGAAAGTGGCAAGATATATTTCCTAATATTGTTGAGTTTGCAGCCAAGGCCTCTAATCATGTGGAACCCACGTCTCATCAGTGAGGATGTTGGAGTTGGATTTAATGTACGAAAGTTAAGGCGGTACTTTTTGAGGTATACTTCTTGATCTGCATTGATATGTGCTTTTTTGTATCTTTTCAGTTTAACTGTTTCCACTGCTAAGGGTGCTATGTCCCTCCTGAGATTATCTGTTATTTACCTCAATAGCTGCTTGTGTAACCCTTCTGTTTGTTCTTCTTTTTAACTTTTCCTTGTCCAATTTCCATGCAGCACTTTTACGACGGTCTACTCAATGAGGCCTATGGAATCCGGGGCTGTATTTAGGTGCTATCCAGGGTAAGGGATTTAAAGCATCTTATTGGATTCTTAACGTTTTGGTGGACCTTTGATCTATGGTTTCTTAGCATTCCATTGCATACTATGTGTAGGTGCTGTCCAGTTAACCTAACTTCCTCTTGTTGCCATGGTATTTTCCTTGGTCATTTACCAGGTCATGGAAGGTATTCTTTGATGACAAGGATAGACCAAACAGATATCTGCTTGCCAAAGAGCTTTTGCGCCGTCCTGATGCTGAAGACCTTGAGGTCAGTTGCTAACAGTTGAAAATTTTTACAAAATGTGCACAAACAAGAGGATCATGGGTTTAATTTGATTTTTTTCAGATGATATTTGGAAATATGCAAGAGGATTCAGAGCAGGGCCCATCTTTGTTTGATAGGGCAGCAGGAATGTTCTCTTCAATGAACCGATTTATGAGGATCATTTCAAAATAGACTTGAAATGATCTTTGCAGCAGGTATCCTACATTAGATATCGATAGGAGGTTTTTTTTTTTTTTCTCTCTCTAATGAAAACAATAGATTATCTTCAGTTCTTCACTAAAGATAGTAAACTGTATTATATCACTGAAAACTGTGTTACCATTCTCCCTTTTACCCAGAAACTATTATGTTAATATGGTAACATGCTTGAGAACGCAATCATTAAAAAACAGGACCTACTTTTATGAATGTAGAAGTTATATCATCTCTTCAAGTCTCAAAGTTTATTGGAGCATTCCATAAACTGTTTCAACTTCTGCACAACAAAAGACGTAGCAGGTCTTTTTTGTGGATTCTCTTCTGTGCACAATACTGCACATCAACCCTACATCAAGCATTTGAATGCAGCATTTCTCAAGCTCATCCAAAGCACGATGTGTGCTTTGTATCTCCATTAACCTTCTGTCAACGACATCCCAAACACGGTCGGGGAAACATATGTTTCCGGAATGAGACTGTATGCCATTCTTTCTCTGGCTTCTATCTTCAAAGTTTTGGTATTATTGACATAAATGGTAAATAATATTGGTTTGACAATTAAAGCTGGCTTATAGAATTCAAGCTGAGGATTCTAGAGCTGTGACATTAAGGAGCAGCAATGGCGGATTTGTGACTTGTACTCTTGTAGTATACCAAAGCCGACTTGTTACCATTTCTAGGTGTGCATGCCCTTATATTAGCAAGTGCATGGTAGTATCATCCATGATAATAATTTAGGGTGTGCTTGTTGGCAGCCATAGCTGACGCTTCTTAACAGAGCCTCTTAAGAAATCTGAACCAATATTAAGTACCAAGCATAATCAAGCAGTAAAAAGTGATCACTCCCCCTACTTACAATTTTTCTACATGGTAAGAAAAAAGGCTGACAATAATTAGACTTAAGATTATAGACTCGATAATATACCAGAATTGTAAAACTCTATTCCTACATTTGTGGATGCAGAAGTTTCACCATCTCTCCATCTCTCCAGGTCTCAAGGTATCTCCAGCTTTCTAGGCACTGTGTCAACTTCTGCACAACAAAACACATGGAGGGTCTATTTTGTGGAGTATCTTCTGTGCACCTCAACCCTACTTCAAGCATCTGAATGCAGCATCGCTCAAGCTCATCCAAAGCACCATCTGTGCTTTTTATCTCCTTTAGTGTGCTGTCAACAACATCCAAAACATGGTCTGGGTACGAAGAATGCACCCACTTCCTTAGATCAACCTCATCTCGAAACATATTGCTTGTCGGTCTTTTTCTTGTTATCAACTCGAGCACCATCACACCAAAGCTATAGACATCTCCTTTAGCTGAAACCTCAATCCCTTGCGCATATTCTGTAATGCAAGTAATATCTGTTAAATACCAACCAAATGTTGGTGTATAAATGGGGAATTACTAAATTAGTGATGTGAGATTCTGCATACCTGGGGGAATGTACCCAATTGATCCTCGTAGAAAACGCGTTGTGCTCACATGTAGTTCCTTGGGTTTGTCAGCTGATATGAGCTTTCCAATCCCAAAATCTACTACACGAGCTACCATATCATTGTCAATAAGCACATTCTCTGGTTTTAAGTCACAGTGTAGAATTTGGACTCGACAACCTTCTTGAAGATACTCCAAGCCATTGGCAACATCTATGGCTATTGACATTCTTTCCCTCAACGATAGTTCACATGTTCCTTCCTCTAGTCCGCCAGGATAAAGATGCTCTGCCAAGTTACCATTTCCTATGTATTCAAGAATCAGAGCCTTGAACTGTGTACTCCAGGTATATCCTAGCATTCTAACAAGATTCCGGTGCTTAATTTCGGACATGATTTGACATTCCCTCTTAAAGCTTTTGTAACTCTGTGTTTTGGCCCACGTTCCTCAGCGTGCTGAGCCGAGGTAAATAGCGATCCAAAGAGGATGGAGAGTTGCGGGCGTGCCACCTCGCGGACGAGGAAAAGGTTGAGTGAGTGCGCAGGCTTGACTTCTTGATCAGGCGAGCGGAGTTCCAGGTGCCACCTCAGATGAGGAATTTACAGCACAAGCGATCGATACTCACGGCGGGGTGAGCAGAGCAACAATAGGGAAGTTTCCGAGGATCGGGGCGAGTTCCGGAGAGCTCTGAAGGGTTCTAGGCGGCGAGGCGCTTAGAAATAGGGCTTCGAAGAGGCTTCGAAGGGATATCGGCTCCTGGGAGCGCTGAAGGTTTCGACGAGGTCGAGAGAGTTTTCAACTAGGTTGAAAGTTGTTTTGTGTTGTATTTGAGTAATTGTTGTTGTGTCCTTTCTGTAAGCTGTAAAGCTTCTTTATATAGAATACCTAGGGCCACAGGTATTGGCTCAAAGCATGTCAAAGACTTGTAGGAGTCTTCAACGATAAATGTGGTGTAGGCGATGTTAATCACTTCGTGATGTGATTATCCTTTGGCGAAGTCACTAACTGCCTACTATGTAGAGGAGTAGAACCAATCTCATGAAGATATGGATGTAGGCGATGCATGCAAATCCAATTAAGGAGTAGAGTCCTTAACCACCAATACAACCAAACTCAAGAAGATGTAGACGTAAGCTCCCCATGCAAACATGCTTAAACCAAGATAAGGATCCTTAATGAACCCCTCCCCATGCAATCATGCATGGACGTGGACGTGTGCACATGCATGATAGCCCTTTAAGTAATCAAGGAGTATATATTGCTTCCTTATCCATTTGAGGTATTGTAGGCGAGGTCTTCTCTTGCTAGCTCAATCGATATATGTTTGTATATATACCAAACGGAGCCCGCCTCTCCCCTTCTTTCACGCGAACTGCCTTCGCATGTAAGCATAGTTAACATATGTGATTAATGGATAACATTCTTAACCAATGCAAACTCATTGACATGCACGGAGCCATCCTTTAATTAACATCAAATCAGCTCAAGGCCCTTGATATTTATCTCTCAGGCGAACTCCTTCGCATACAAACTTCTTCGCATGCAACCTCGCGTCCCTTGGTCCAACTCGCATGGGCTTCTGGCGGGCCATCACTCGTAAACCCATTATTTCGGGCTCGCCGGTATGACGTGGACCATAAATTTAACTAATATTCACTAAGACAATTACTGTCCAGTAAAAATATTAATTTGGGTGTAAACATTGCCCCCCAGCCTCGAAGTCATGAATGTCAAGAATGACTGAAGAGGCTTATGTTCATGCTGCCCCAAAGCCACTGGTATTGGCTCGGTTCATACATTAAATGACTTGGACTTGAATGATGCCATGCGCTTCGCCTGCTCCACTCAGAGAACATAGTACCATGCATGCACCTCGACTAGATAATATCCTCGAGAGGATGTTCCTCGCATGGACGCACCTTGCGGCCAAAACTTGTTGACTCGCCATGGACGTGTTGACTCGCCATGGACTTGTTGACTCGCCATGGATGTACCTCGAAAGGATGTACCTTGAGTAAACGTGCACTTTGACTGGATTCAAAAAAATGACCTCCGCTTGAGCTCTTGGCGATGGCGAACCAACTTTTTGATATTCAGATCATGGAGTGACTTCGCTGCCCCCCAGTGCGAACCAATGAGAGTCAAACAAAAAGACCATGTCGGCGAACGATCGCATAGCCTTGAAATTTTTTTTTTTTTTAGAGGCCACAGGTGTTGGCCTAAATAATGATCAAGACACCTCAAGAAGGGTCTAAAGTCTGAAATATCTGGAACACATATCTACCCTAATGTGCCCCCCAGTTTTGATGTCTGTTCGACGAATAAAGGACATCAAAACTTTAGTATGCCCCCCCAGTGAAGGAGTTGTTAGTATGCCCCCCAGTGAAGGAAAGCTCGCTGCAAGGTTATGAAACACATTGAAAAAGCACATTGCAACTTCGCGCGTATCCTGACCTGTCTGCATTCAAACTGCCATAACTCGCTCCAGGAATGGCGAAATGACGAACCGTAAAATCCTCTGGAAAGTAGACATCCAGAGCTTTCCATTGATATAGGGCTCGCCTTCTAGGTCGTCCTGGATCGTTCCAGCTGAATCGGCGAAGTTCTTCCTGAATCGGCGAGGTGGACTGTCTGGTATCCTGACCCGCCTGCATTCAATCTGCCATAACTCGCTCCAGGAATGGCGAAATGACAAACCGTAAACTCCTCTGGAAAGTAGACATCCAGAGCTTTCCATTGATATATGGCTCGCCTTCTAGGTCGTCCTGGATCGTTCCAGCTGAACCGGCGAAGTTCTTCCTGAATCGGCGAGGTGGATTGTCTGGTATCCTGACCCGCCTGCATTCAATCTGCCATAACTCGCTCCAGGAATGGCGAAATGACGAACCGTAAACTCCTCTGGAAATTAGACATCCAGAGCTTTCCATTGATATATGGCTCGCCTTCTAGGTCGTCCTGGATCGTTCCAGCTGAACCGGCGAAATTCTTCCTGAATCGGCGAGGTGGACTGTCTGGTATCCTGACCCGCCTGCATTCAATCTGCCATAACTCGCTCCAGGAATGGCGAAATGACGAACCGTAAACTCCTCTGGAAAGTAGACATCCAGAGCTTTCCATTGATATATGGCTCGCCTTCTAGGTCGTCCTGGATCGTTCCAGCTGAATCGGCGAAGTTGCCTGCTCGGTAGTAGATGTTGCAACTTTCAGCAACTATTGGAATTTCTTCTCTGACTCGACTTCGCTGGCAGCAATTCAATACATATGGAATGCCTTATGTATTGTCTCCAAGCCTCAGGGATAGGCCTCAAATAAAGTTTAAGCCTTTTGTAGGCAAAAACATTGTCTTGCATCTCAGCAAAACTAAGGATCTCTTTTTGGTGTTTTTGCTATTTGATTTTTTTGTATTTTTTTTTTTTTCAATGTGAGAAATAAAGAAAATGAAAGAAACGGAAGTAAAAGTTGAATTTAAAGCTAGGAGCAAAGAAAAGAAGGGATCATAGTATGATTAGTTACCCTTTGTAAGGCCATCGGGTGGCCACCGATGCTTCACTACAAGCCTCGTCGCCGTTATGTTTTCAACGTGAGACTGTTGCTGATGATCATGTCCAAGCGTTGAGCAGAGTTGTCCCGCGTCAACCACTTGAAAAGTTGGGCAAAGAATTCCGCAGGGTACGTCTCGCTGCCCCCCACGCATCTTCGTTTGGTGGCCCAGCAAGATCTTCAACTGTGGCGAAGCAGATTGTATGCTGTTGAGATCTGCCTTATTGCCCACTACCATGTCGAAATGCATGGTCTTATCAGGAACAGCCATGCATTGGTCAGGAAAGAAAACCACCGGCTGGTCTCTGTTCACCTTAGCAAGAGCTTTACTGGGATTAAGCTCTTGTGGCATGTGATTTGGGGACAGACGCACCAACATATAGTTTTCATCGTACTCATCATAAGTTGGCTCCGTGTCAAAATCAAATGCAGAATCCACAGAGGTCGGTAGCTCGACCCTTTTTGCAACCACGGGCATGCATGGACTCCAAGTATATTGGAGAGTGACACCGCGGATTGGCCGAGGGATGTCACCAAACCATATGTAGTTAAACTCAATATGATCATGGTTTGGCGAAGCGGAGTGAGTCCTCTCGCTGGTGATCGTAAGATTGGCGAGATGGACCTTTAGAAAAGGCGGACTCAGCCAAACTTGTCGCCCCGCGTGTGCATGTTGAAACAGAGACTCAAGAGGTGCGGGTCCATCTTCAGTTTGCTTGTCGTGAACTGGTAAAGAAAGCAGGCGAGCTTCGCCTTGCCCTCCATGCCGTTGACCTGTGTCCACGTATACATCCCGCATGGGGCAGTCGGTGTCTTGGCGGCTGCAGTTCGCCATCACAGGAAGTTGTGGTTCGCCTCCCATGTGAACTTGCGGTTCGCCAACATCATTAGTGTTTGAACCAACTTCTTCTTCTAAGATGGACTGTTCTGTCCTATCTTCATGCTCCTTTTTATGAGGAACACTTGCTTCAACAACCTCCCTGGCAACCGCCTGTTCGGCTTGGTGTTTGCTGATGGCTGCTGCTATCATTTCATCAAGCCTCCTTTGGAAAGCATCTATTATTTCATCGAAGGCCGCAAAATGTTTATCAATAACCGCAACCGCCGAATTGTCGTGCCAATCCATTATCGTATCTTGTATTCTTTCTCTGACCCCAACGAAGGTGACGTCAGAGACCACCCTGGTTTCCCTATGGTGTCTCGCTTATGCTCCTGGTCCCACTGGGCGTGCCAATGTTTTGGCCCACGTTCCTCAGCGTGCTGAGCCGAGGTAAATAGCGATCCAAAGAGGATGGAGAGTTGCGGGCGTGCCACCTCGCGGACGAGGAAAAGGTTGAGTGAGTGCGCAGGCTTGACTTCTTGATCAGGCGAGCGGAGTTCCAGGTGCCACCTCAGATGAGGAATTTACAGCACAAGCGATCGATACTCACGGCGGGGTGAGCAGAGCAACAATAGGGAAGTTTCCGAGGATCGGGGCGAGTTCCGGAGAGCTCTGAAGGGTTCTAGGCGGCGAGGCGCTTAGAAATAGGGCTTCGAAGAGGCTTCGAAGGGATATCGGCTCCTGGGAGCGCTGAAGGTTTCGACGAGGTCGAGAGAGTTTTCAACTAGGTTGAAAGTTGTTTTGTGTTGTATTTGAGTAATTGTTGTTGTGTCCTTTCTGTAAGCTGTAAAGCTTCTTTATATAGAATACCTAGGGCCACAGGTATTGGTTCAAAGCATGTCAAAGACTTGTAGGAGTCTTCAACGATAAATGTGGTGTAGGCGATGTTAATCACTTCGTGATGTGATTATCCTTTGGCGAAGTCACTAACTGCCTACTATGTAGAGGAGTAGAACCAATCTCATGAAGATATGGATGTAGGCGATGCATGCAAATCCAATTAAGGAGTAGAGTCCTTAACCACCAATACAACCAAACTCAAGAAGATGTAGACGTAAACTCCCCATGCAAACATGCTTAAACCAAGATAAGGATCCTTAATGAACCCCTCCCCATGCAATCATGCATGGACGTGGACGTGTGCACATGCATGATAGCCCTTTAAGTAATCAAGGAGTATATATTGCTTCCTTATCCATTTGAGGTATTGTAGGCGAGGTCTTCTCTTGCTAGCTCAATCGATATATGTTTGTATATATACCAAACGGAGCCCGCCTCTCCCCTTCTTTCACGCGAACTGCCTTCGCATGTAAGCATAGTTAACATATGTGATTAATGGATAACATTCTTAACCAATGCAAACTCATTGACATGCACGGAGCCATCCTTTAATTAACATCAAATCAGTTCACGGCCCTTGATATTTATCTCTCAGGCGAACTCCTTCGCATACAAACTTCTTCGCATGCAACCTCGCGTCCCTTGGTCCAACTCGCATGGGCTTCTGGCGGGCCATCACTCGTAAACCCATTATTTCGGGCTCGCCGGTATGACGTGGACCATAAATTTAACTAATATTCACTAAGACAATTACTGTCCAGTAAAAATATTAATTTGGGTGTAAACACTCTGAATACCATCACCATGCAGAACCTTCACTGCCATAATAGTTTCACCGTCATCAACAATTGCCTTATAGACTGATCCGAAGGTTCCTCTACCCAACAAACGAGCTTCACTGAACTCACCTGTTGCAAGTTCAAGTTCCCTTTGGGTGAAAGTACGCCTTCCATGATGGCTTGGTGATCCCATTACTGTTACCATTCTGTCTTCTGCTTTTGAATCCCGCTTTCTGAAGGAGAAGAAGAAACAATAAACGAAAACAGCCACCAGCACACAGACTAATGCAACTGCAGCAACCAAAGAGTAAATTATCAATTTTCTTATCTTATGTTTTCGCTTTTGAACTTCGCATGGCGGAAGACCAAGTAGTGCAGAACCACCACACAACCCCACATTCCCCAACAATGAGCTTCTATTAAAAGTATTTTTCCTTCCGGTATCTGGAACTTCTCCTGATAGCCTATTGTAAGATAAATTAAGATTCCTGATCATCTGGTTTTCAGCAATCCATTTCGGAAGGGTGCCATTTAATTCATTACGAGCCAAGTCCAAAACTTCAAGATGAGTGATCAAACTCAACGAATCTGGAATAGTCCCCTCGAACATATTGTTGGATATGTTTAGATAGGCCAAGGAAATGCAGCTTCCAATCAAGGTAGGTATCAAACCAGAAAACTTGTTCTCAGACAAGTCAATTGCCTGTACAGATATCAGCTTTCCAATGCTTGCAGGCAACTGTCCTTCAAACTTATTGTTCGAAAGGTTAAGAGAGAGAGAGCTAGGTTTGAAAAGCCGCCAATCTGTACAGGAACAGAGCCTTGTAATTTGTTGAAAGATAGATCAAGCAGCATCATAAGAGAGCATTGAGTAAGCTCAATTGGAAACATTCCTGATAGGAAATTTCTGGACAGGTAAAGATATCTCAGCTGTGAGAGATTACCAAGTGAAGGAGGAATCGTCCCACCAATCGAATTGTTGCCAAAATCCAGTACACCAAAGCTAGACATCATCCCTAACTCATCTGGCATGGGCCCAATAATTCTGTTGTTCCCCAAGTATAACCTCTGCAAATTCAAAAGCTTGCCAAGGGAAGATGGTATGCTTCCTACCAAACGGTTGTTTGACAAGTACAATGTTACTAGGCCGCTTAAGTTTCCAATACTTTCTGGCATACTTCCTGTAATGTGGTTATGAGAAAGATTCAAGTAATACAGGTCTTTTGAAAGGTTTCCTATAGAAGATGGTAGATTTCCAGTGAACAAACACGAACCCAAGTGTAGTTTTTGCAGATACGAACAGTTAGTTAAAGCTGTTAAGAAACTGAGAGAAGAATTACCAGAGCCGCCACCCAAGTTGTTGGAATGTAAGTAGAAATTCTCTAGGTTCTTTAGCATGCCCAATCCTCCAGGAACTTCCCCCTCTAAATTATTCAAACTAACATCAAACAGTATCAGCTGTGAAAGATTGGAGAGGGCCACTGGAATTTTCCCAGAAAGCTTATTTCTTGACATGTACATTTTCTGCATATTCTTGAGCTTAGCAAACAAATCTGAAGGGATTTCTCCACTAAACAAATTCTCAATCAGCGAAATTTGACGTAAAGCAGTGCAGTTACCAATTGCTGCAGGTATTCAACCTTCAATATAGTTCGTATGGAGATACAAAATCTCTAGCTTTCTTAATGCTCCAAGCTCTGGTGGGATCTTTCCAGTAAAATAGTTGACAGCCAGTTCAAGTTGTGTCAATTCTGTCAAGTTTGAAAGAGAGGCTGGAAGCACTCCACTGAGACTGTTTACGGAGAGAGCTAAATATGCTAGACTCTTCACCCAGCCGAGTTCTTCAGGAATGACACCAGATAGATTGTTGTAAGTCAAGTCTACGACTTTCAAGCTTCGACAACCATGTAATGAACTTGGAATGTTACCTTCAAGCTTGTTTGAGCTAGCATTCAGAAACGCTAACTCTGTAAGTTTTCCAAAGGAAGATGGAATTTGTCCATGGAACCCATTGTTCTGTAAAGACAGGTTGGCAAGTAGAGAGAGATTGGATATGAATGGTGATATTTTTCCTTGCAACCCCATATCTATGAGCTCAAGACCTATAACCCGGTTTTGGAGACGTTGGTGGCATGTAACTCCAGTCCAGTTGCACAAGGGATTGGCTTCATTCCAAGTTTGAAGATGATCTTTGGAGTCACTTGTTAGCTCCTCCTTGAATTTGAGCAGAGTCAGGCAATCACTGGAATCTTCACAAAGAAGTGCAGACTTAGATGGCAGAACAAGTAAAATGAAGAAAAAACATAGTATAGATTCTGTTATACAATACATTCTTTCTCTATATCCAGGAAAAAAAGGCTCTGTAGTCTTTACAGATATAACAGGTCCCAAGACGTTTTACTGTTATTGTTGTTATGGTAGATGAACCGCCAGAACAGACTAAATTGACAGGGATGACAATTCAACCTGGCTGAAATTTATTATGATATATCACTGTATGTCCATGATTGTTACACGATTCTGAAGCTGTGAAACTAAAAGAAGCAAAGCATGCATGACTTTTAGTATATAGTATCAGGCTGACGTGCTATTATTTCTGGCAAGTACCAAAGGACCACATCATTAAAACCCTGGTGTGGCAGTCAACAATGGTTGGCCCTTGATAATAATATAATAATATAGGCACAACTTGTTGGCAGCCATAGCTGGCGCTTCTTTCAGAGAGCACAGCGACATATAATTTTGAACGAATCTTTCATAAGGATCATAAAAATACTCGAAAGGTAAAGATAGTATCTGCTGAATGCATGTATTATATGGGAGAATGGAAGTCAATATAAATCCTATGTTGTTCAGTTTCGCTTTGGTTTTAGCTACCAGATATGATGAACTGTATGAAAAAACCCAGCTAGAAGTCTACCAGCTTTTGTTTCATCCTACGAGTAAAGAGTAAAAGAAAAAAGGTATAAGAAATCACAAATCCACATGCAAAAGTTTAACGATTCAGCTTCAATGAAGATATGCTAAACACAGAAAATTAGTAGAATGTGGGAATAAACACACCTTAATCCTGCTCCCTTTGTCTCTAAAAATAAATGTACTTGAATTGGTAAAGTTTAATTTGAAGGATTGGCCTTCATCTCTTTTCATCTTGATCCAAGTAATAAAGTAAAAACCTCTCATCCGGTACGTATCCTTCATCCTTCATAAGTCTAAGCAAATCTGCCAAGAGCCTATAAATGACCTCCACTTGTGGATGCATTTTATCACCAACAACAAAGCTCTGAACTTTCTTTTCGATTTCAATCCAACTAATACCCGCTTCTTTTGCCACTCCCATCTTCTTCATCCCCTTAATAGTCTTTGCTCTCTCTTTCCACCTTCCTTCAAAAGAATATATATTGGCAAGCAAAACATATGTTGCGGGACTCTGCGGTGCTGTCAAAAACAACTGATCTGCAGCATATTTCCCAATATCAGATTCTTTATGAATGCTACAAGCACCGAGTAATGCTTGCCAAACAAGTATCCCAGGATTTTCAGGCAGTCCTTCAATAAAAGATTTAGCCTCAGTTAAAAGTCCTGCCCGACCTAACATGTCAACAACACAAGCATAGTGTTCTGGCCTTGGACTCATCCCATGTTCGTCTTTCATAAAGTTCAGAAATTCCATGCCCCTTTCGATCAAGCCAGCATGGCTACAAGCATGAAGTAGAGACAGAAATGTAACATCTGTCGGTTGCACGCCTTCCATTTGCATATTTTCATACAGTTGTAATGCTTTGGAGCCATCTCCATGACGGGCAAACGCCGCAATCATTGAATTCCATGAAATTGAATTCCTTTGAGGCATTCGAGTGAACACTTTTGCCGAATCCTCCAGCTCTCCACACTTGGAGTACATATTTATAAGCCCATTGGTGACAAAAGAATTATAACCAAAATTCTTTTTGACAACCAAAGAGTGGAGTTGCTTTCCCAGACCTAAAGAAGTATCAACACCAAATACTCCAAGAACTGCTGAAACCATGTTTGGGTCAATTTCAATCCCTGCCCTCATCATTTTCACAAAAATCTGGATAGCTTCAGTCTCAAACCCATTCTGTGCAAATCCCACAAGGATAACAGTCATGGAAACCTCATCAAGTTCTTTAGTGGACTCAAAGATTCTCCATGCATCTTCCACACTACCACATTTTGAATACATGTCCATCAACGAACTCTCAACGCACACGTCTGACTGAACTCCCAATTTCCATAAAAGTCCATGTATCTGACGCCCCTCCTGTATTGCCTGCAATCCAGAGCACGCCATAAGTGAGCCCAAAAACGTCATAGCATTCGGTTCCACCAGACCACCACGCATCTCCGCAAACAACTTCAAGCTCTCAGCATAGAAACCATAATGTGCAAGCCCCGAAATCATCGCTGTCCACGTAATCACATTCCTCTCAAACATCTCATCAAAAACCCGCCTTGCAGAGCCAAAGCACCCACATTTACAGTAAGATGTTATCAAAGCATTCCCCACTGCAGTTTCCCGCTCAAATCCATTCATAACCGCCAAACTATGCATCATTTTGTTCAAGTAACAACCCTTCACCCCATCAAAACCCGCTATAATGCAAGTCAAAGTAGCTTTATCAAATCGACAATAATTCGACTCCAACATCTTCTTGAAGTACCCAAAACCAGTCTCAGACTCCCCATTCCTCAAAAACCCCGAAATCACAGTGTTCCACGAAACCGTATCTCTTACAGGCATTTCCTCGAACACCTTAACCGCATCCCTCAACTGCCCACATTTCAAGTACATAGAAAGCAAAGAGTTCCAAAGTACAACGACATTGCGATTATCAGGTTCGAAAAGTTCAGGGTTCTTAATGATAGATGCATGAAGGGAAGAACCCAATTGAAAGTGACGATTTTTGGCACATAAGGAAAGAAGCAGGGTTACATCGACATGGTTGAGGACCAATGGCGAGGTTTCGGAAATAGGGTTTTTGAAAAGAGAAGAGAGAGGAGAAACCCAGGAGGGGGAGAAGTAGTGAGAGGTGAGGTTGTGGAAGTGAAAGACCCATTTGGATTTCATCCATGAAACTTGAGTCGCAAGACTAATGGGTTCCCGCTCTGTTTAGTACAGTAGTCTTCCTTTTGATCTAAACATCAGAACTTCTACACTTTCTTTATAACAATGGCAGTTCCATTTATGTGAAAATAACTTGATCTTTGGTCCTTTTCCTTGCTCTTAATGATTTGATCAGGTAAATCAAAAGCTCCATTTTTCGTTTCAGATTGTAGCCAAAAATGAGTAAGGGACCGTTTGTAAAAGCATCTCCATCAGCTTTCAATTTTTTTGATTTTATCAATTTTGAGGAATATTAGGTTGTTTTGTGGTCTAACAGCTTCCCTATCTCATTTCCTAAAATGGGGATGGAGAACAAAGAGAAGCACTCATTCCCCAAATTTACAGCAAAACTTTATTTCCATAAATATTAATTATTCACGTGCTTCAACAATAAGAACAAAAATCTAGAATATTTTATTGGATAATATATGTTACAATGAAATATATGATTTTTTTTGTTATTATTAATAATAATGTATCATTTTTTATTGTTGTAATAAATACCTAAATTTCCAAAATAGAGAAGTTGTTGGAGTTGGAGTATAATTTTTTTTGAAGATTTTGGCATTTGCTTCCGTATTTTAAAGAAATTTTGGAGAAGCTGTTGGAGATGCTCTAATACCCTGCATGCGGTGCATGAAACATATTTGTAATATCCTGGAAACTTGACCAACTTAATTTAAGGTCATTTGGTAAATAATTTATCGACCTTGATAGTTTTGACTTTTGACATATGCTCGAGAAAGACTTCATAAGTTTATGCAAGATGAAATTATTATTTATCTAAGAGTTGGATAATAAAGTACGTTTTTATAAGTTTGGAAATTTTGAAAATATAGAAAATTAGATACAAAACTATAATTCGAAACCCCAAAACCCATAAATGAAAAATCAGTACGTTTGCTTGCTCGAAACCCCAAAACTATAATTCGAAACCCCTAAAATTAGATACTCTACATTCTACGTCGACAACTTCCTGGCCCTCTTTTGCTTGCTTGCTACATGGAAGAAGACCATCTCTTCGAAATCTATAATTCTAGGTAAGAAATTCTTCTTGATGCAGCTTTAAAGATTCGGGATTTTGGGATTCTACTGCTCTCGTCGACACCACCAACTGTGGTGGTAGTTCTGTGTTTGGTTCTTTCCTTTTGATTAAAATTGGCTTAATTGTGTTCAACTTTAGAATTGCTGAAGAGAGGCAAGTCGAGCAACAAGGAAAGGTTCGGCAAAATTCATTAGGCTTGGAGGCTGTGACCTTTTTTAAGGAGAGCAGAGGAAGGGGTATTCATAGTTTGCTGTTCTGTTTTTGGGACTGTAATGCCTTCAAAAGGCTGCGGTTAGCAGAATGAGGAAATTGGCATGAATCCAGAGATTGCAAGGTTCGATTAATTCTATTCTATTTGTACGTCTTGGAATGTTGGTTATTGGTTTGTGTCAATTTTATAGGTTACTTTGTCCACTACTGGTGCTATATATCATGCTTTGAGGTTTAGAGTTGGAGTCATATTTGGTATCATGAAGTCTGGGTTATGATTTGAGATTAAAAAATTACACGGTCTTGACATAGTGTTCAGGTTGGAATTGCATGTTGGGATTTTAATCGGATTGTGTTCACTTTAGAATGAGCTTGAGTTGGTATTTCTAGCCATTATGAAGTTTGGTTTGTAATTCAGTAAGACGAGACGATGAGAATTTGTCTCGGTGGGTGTCCTTAGTAGATATGGACACACCAATGTAAAAATAAGAAAATACATTGAAATAGTTGGGTGATCATAGTAATTGTACGTTCAATTACGTGATATATTGTCAAAGGCATGGATATCGAATGCTATATCGATAATAGGGAATCAAATGTTGGATTTGTTAAGAGATTGGTCAAAAGAAAATTAATAAAGAAAATCAATTGGTCGAGCACCGTCGAAATTGGTTCCACAGAAAAGGTTGATTCAACTATCAGTGTTTCGTCGTCGTGATTTCTTATACTTATATGATGAGTTATTAATTAATGAAATGTTGGACATCAGGGACTCTAATTACTTGAGGAGCAGGATGTTCGTGATTCTCGGAGTTCGTAAGAAAAACCTCGAATTCCAGGTAGGGGGACTCAAAACTCCCTTAATTAGTGATTTTTATTTTAATAAACGACATATTAGTTACTGACCAAATTTCAGTTTACAAATACATCATTTACATATTATCTTATACAATTAAGGACAAAAATTAACAAATTAGGACAAACCAATGTCAACATGTCTTCTCTCACTACATATTTTACCAAACTACCATTCACTACATATTCTCCTGCTATTATGAACGTGTTACTGTCGTGTCGACGAGAGACATGCTACTGTCGTGTCGACGAGAGACATGCTACTGTCGTGTCGACGAGAGACGTGCTACTGTCGTGTCGACATGAGACGTGCTACTGCCGTGTCGACATGAGACGTGCTACTGTCGTGTCAACATGAGACGTGATACTGCTTTGTCAACATGAGACGTGCTACTGCCTTGTCAACATGAGACGTGTTACTGCCTTGTCGACATGAGACGTGCTACTGCCTTGTCGACATGAGACGTGCTACTACTTTGTCGACATGCGACATGTTATTGTTGTGTCAACATAAGACGTGTTATTGTCGTGTCAACGAGAGACGTGCTACTGTCATGTTGACCAAAGACGTGCTATTGTCGTGTCAACATAAGACGTGCTACTATCGTGTCGACCGGAGACGTGTTACTGTTGTGTCAACATAAGACGTGTTATTGTCGTGTCGACCGGAGACGTGCTATTGCTGTGTCGACCGGAGACGTGCTATTGCTGTGTCAACCGGAGACGTGCTATTGTTGTGTCGACATAAGACGTGTTATTGTCGTGTCGATCGGAGACATGCTATTTCCGTGTCGACGAGAGACGTGCTACTGTCGTTTCGACATGAGACGTGTTACTGCCGTGTCGACCACAGACGTGCTACTACCGTGTCGAAGAGAGACGTGATACTGCAGTGTCAACGAGAGACATGCTATTACAGTGTCGACCGGAGACATGTTATTGCCATGTCGACGAGAGACGTGCTACTGTAGTGTCGACCGAAGACATGTTATTGCCATGACGTGCTACTGCTGTGTCGACCGGAGACGTGCTGCTGCGTGTCGACCGGAGACGTGCTACTGCGTGTCGACCGGAAACGTGTTACTACCGTGTCGACCAGAGACGTGCTACTACCGTGTCGATCGGAGACGTCTCCGTGCTATTGCCGCGTAGGAAGGCGTTACTACCATGTCGACGAGAGGTGATACTTCCATGTCGAAATGAGACGTGATACTGTCGTGTCGACATGAGACATGTTACTACCGTGTCGACATGAGACATGTTACTGCCGTGTCGACATGAGACGTGCTACTGCCCTATCGACCAGAGACATGCTATTGTCATGTCGATATGAGACGTGCTACTGCCGTGTCAACTAGAGACGTGTTACTGCCGTGTCGACCAGAGACGTGTTACTACCGTGTAGACCTGTAAATGGACCGGATCTGGAGCGGATCTACCTAGATCCGGATCCGGATCCGTAATAGAAATTTTGGATCCGGATCCGACCCGTTACCCGCCGGATCTTTGATAGCTAGATCCAAATCCGGATCCGGCGGGTTAACGGATACCCGACCCGTTAATTCGATCCGTTTATAATTATAAATATTTCAAATTTTAAATAATAATTTCTTAATTTTATCATAAATTTTCATAAAACACTAATGAAATATTATAACAAAATAAATGTTTACATCAAAAGTTGAATTACATGGCCAAAATACTTCTTAACAATAAACTAATATATTCAAAATACTAAACCTCCAATGTATTTAGCAAAGAGCATAAAAAAAAACATAGACATCGTAACCTTCAACTTCATTAAATGATCATACTTTAGACGCAATTTAGACGTTTAGGTTATCCAAATAATTATTATATTATTTAATATTTATCAATAATATTATATTTATAAAAATATTATTTAATTATTTTTAAACGGATCCGGGTCCTTAACGGATCGGATTAACCTCGATCCGTATTCGATCCGTTTAATAAACGGGTAAACGGATCCGGGTCCTTAACGGATCAACGGGTCTAATTTTCGATCCAAACCCGTTTAAAAACCACGGATCCGGAGCGGGTCCGGATTAAGATCCTGTCCATTTACAGGTCTACTACCGTGTCGACCGAAGAAGTGCTACTGCCGTGTCGACCGAAGACGTGTTATTGTTGTGTAGGAATGTGTTACTACCGTGTTGACGAGAGACGTGCTACTGTCGTGTAGGAAGGCGTTACTGCCGTGTTGACGAAAGACGTATTACTATCGTGTCGACGAAAGACATGTTACTGCCGTGTCGACGAAAGACGTGCTACTGCCGTGTCATTTTGCGTAAATTTATTTAAAAATGGGTATTTTAGTCATTTTCCCTATGAAAGTCTAGATCAGATCTGATACCATTAGTTTGGGCTTGGGCTTATGTCCTAATTTGTACAGAAAATATTGAAAGTGGGGTTTTGTGTTTTTAAATTTGGTCATGTGCTATTATGTAATTTCTCCTTTTATTTTATAAAATGTTTATGCATATTTGAGATTGCATGATCCGGTTATCCGATAAGAATATGGTAATCGGGGTTATGAGATATTAATGGCTTGAGAGTGAGAGGAGCATAACGATTATCTTAGGTTCGATCCCCTAAACCTCCGGAAGGGCCTTTATGGACAGAAGAGTGTCTTACATCCCTTGTGGAGTGACACTGCTTCTAGGCGATAGGGCGTTTATGGACACTCTCGCTACACTTACCTGTTGTACACATATATAGTGAGGTAAGTTGGATAGTGGGTCTAAAATTGACCGATCATCAGGTATAGTTTATGGCGCCACATTTATTTAATATTGAAATTATTTTCTACAAGTTTGTCGTTCATTTTATTTTTGTTTTAAGCATGTTTTCATACTAGGCAGCCCATATTATTTATTGGTTTTTAAACCTAGTTAATGGTAAAGTTCTTTGAGCAACCAAGATGAAAGCTCACCCCTACAATAGTTTTAGTTGAATGTATTGTGCACTGGAACGAAATAATGGTGAGGAGTTGGGTGTGCATATTTATGATTGGTAATTTGGTTTCCATGATGTTCCTTTCATTTTTATACCGGAGTTTCATGTACCAAATTCTATTTGTGTTGGTTTTGTTCTATTCTGACTCATAATTCTATTCTCAGAAGTTCATTAATTATTGGGCATTTTATATCAAGTTTTACGCGAATATGAAAGTCAAATTCTATTGTCAGTTTGCTTTATGATACTCTTAGTAGGAAATTGTATTTCCTTTGAGTTCATTATTTTTAACCATTCTTTACATCAGGTTTTGGTGAATGAAAGTGTCACACCCCGACTCTTAATTTTTACCATATTTACTAGCTTGATATTAATAAGAGTTTTACCGTCTTCGTAAATGAGTTTATAGTATCAAGGGTTCCTAGAGGGGTGTTGAGGGACAATTATTTTGAAGAAATATTTGAGGACTGTAAAAATAGTAAATTTTAGCTAGTAAAAATGTAAGTTTTATTAAAGTATTATTTTGGGGTGTTAAATTTTGGAGTTGGGTTTTAAATTGGTGGTGCTGGACTGGTTGGGCAAAAGCCCAAACCATTTCTCTCTCTCTTCTCTCTCCAGCTCCCTCCCGATTCTCTCTCTCTCTGCCGCCGTTCGGCCACCGTAGGTCGCCGCACTGGTCTTAAACGGTCGGTCATCACCACCTCTTCCTTTCTAGATTAGTGGCAGCCTCCCTAGCGCCTCAGTGAGAGAGAAATCAAACCGAAAAGGTCCGGCTACCGGTGACGTTCCGTCGCCGGAGCTCCCTCCTCCGGTCACCATTGTCAGGACCCACCCCGAATTTCATCCTGAAACCCGAAGTAAGTCCTGCCGGGACCACCTCCAAGGAAAATTTACCGAAGAACTTGGCAAACCTCTCTCGAAAATGGATAACCCTAACCCGAAAAAATTATAGAATCACCATTTTACCAAAATTAACATCCTCCACAACAACCCAATATCCAGAATAAGTTATACAAAAATCCCAAAAGTATTCAAATCTACTAAAATAAAAACAACGGAAACTGACAATCTCAATGTGTTTTACTCATTCATATATATGTACGTATGTACATATGTGTGTATGTATTCTGTGTTCTGCTGTTTACGGTGAGGGGTGAGTTCAATCTTCAAAGTGGTCTAGAGCTTTCTAGACTTTCAGAACGGAACAATGAAGTTCTTCTTCAACCCTAAAACATTATCTGTTATTGAGGTGAACATTTTCAGTACACGGCGTGTATCTTCACATACATACATGAATAGTCATGATTAAAAAATAATAATATAGAAACATGGTGGTCAAACATATGAATTATTATGAACGGTTAAAATTGTATCTTGTAAATACATGCCGTGCATACAAGAATTTCCAGTTATTATTAAGTGGTATAAAAGTCCGTTTTTTTTAACAGGGGGTATAAAGTAGTTTCCTTCAAAGAATTTAAAACTAAAGGTTGACCCGTTCAGTCTGCTTAGGCCCACTTCCGCCTAGCCCGCTTATTTTTTCTTTTTCGAAAGGCAGGCCCATGCCCGGCCCGATAAGGCCCGGTCCACCTAGGCAGTCCTCCATTCCTCCTCTCTGCTTTTCAGTTGACTATCACTGATTTGTATTGACTGCAACATTATAACTTTCCATCAAAACGACCTGCCGTGAGTGAATTCCCACTCCCATTGTGATATAGGTAATTAGTTTATAACTTACTCGTAGCTAAGTAGTTAATTAGCTGTCAAGCAGGTAATTAAGTTATTTCTTGTAATAAGGATATTAATTAGTTGCATGGTTAATTTTATTTTCTTAAAAGAAGGATTAGTTTCATGTTTAAAAAGAATGTTTAGTTAGTTGCATGCATGGTTAATTGTTATTTTTCTTTTGAACATAGAAAGTTTAGGTTAGGGAGAACCTGCACCAAGTCAGTTGTATGGTTAATTAGTTTCGTAGTGACCTACAAACCGTATAAAAATAACACAATCACCCTGCTTTCTTTTCAAATATTTTCTTCATCTTCCATTTTCTCTCTTAATTTTACGTAAAAGCTTTCAGAATGAGAAGTGTAGGGAAGTATTGCTCCACCTTATTCCTAGGTTTCCTGCAACTGTGCCCCGTCGTCGCCGTGCGTGTGCCGGTTTCGCACCTCCCTAACCTCCCCACCCCTTCCAAGGAGGAGTACGAGTCCCTCATCGTCCAATGGGGTGATCAACATGATTATGAGGTTGTGAAAAAAGTAGGAAATGGGGTATTCAGTGAGGTTTATGAGTGCAACAATGTCTATACCAATGAGAGCTGCATAGTAAAAATGCTCAAGCCTGTGAACAAGAAGAAGATTGAGAGGGAGATTAAGATTCTGCAGAACCTTTCTGGTGGCCCGAATGTGATCAAACTTCTTGATGTTGTTCAATATCATCACTCGAACACTCCGAGTTTGATTTTCGAGCATGTTAATTGTACAGATTTCAGGGTTTTGTACCCGACACTGACGGATCATGACATTCGTTACTACGTATATGAGCTACTCAAGGCATTGTACTATGCTCATTCACGAGGAATAATGCATAGAGATATTAAGCCTCAGAATGTTATGATCGACCACAAGTTGCGAAAGCTTCGATTGATAGACTGGGGTGTGTCCGAGTTTTACCGCCCTGGAAAGGAGTATGATGTTCGTGTGGCATCAAGATTTTTTAAAGCTCCTGAACTTCTAGTCGATCTTCGAGATTACGACTACTCGATAGATATGTGGAGCCTTGGTTGCATGTTTGCTGGGATGATATTTCGGAAGGAACCCTTTTTTGATGGTCACGATAATAATGATCAGCTCGTTAAAATTGCCAAGGTACTTGGGACGGACGAGTTGGATGCATATGTTAATGAATATGATCTAGAGTTTGATCCTGAACTGGATGAGTTGGTTGGGAGGCACAGCAGGAAGCCATGGTCGAAGTTTATTAATGCAGACAATGAACATCTTGTTTCACCGGAAGCTATTGATTTTGTGGATAGACTCCTTCGGTTTGACCATCAAGACAGGCTAACTGCAAGAGAAGCCATGAGTCATTCGTATTTCTCCCAAGTGAGGGAAGCAGAAACCAGCAGCTAGATGAGGAGAGGTCATTGCCTTATATTTCGAGCAGAAAATACAAGACATGCACAACATCAATGTCACGCATAATTGAATCAGAACAGTGATGATATTGGCCACATTTCAATCCAGAACATGATAGTCATAACAAGGATTGACTCCTTATGCGATCATTTTGTAACAATCAAACTACAATATATCCATCAGATAGGTATGGCATGGGAACAAGGCACCGCAGATTTAAGAGAAATAAATACTTTCCCTCGCTCACATTCATTTTTCTGAAGAGTCTTGTAATCACAGAAACTATCAAATCTGCAGGGCAAAGTATATACAAGGCTATTTACTGTCTAATTCTTGGTATAAAGGGTACAACATGGCACAACAAATAAAGGGTACAACATGGCACAACAAATAAAGGGTACGAATCACTGCTTGACTAAAGGTCTTGTGTTGTCCCAAAGCCATTGACGAGCAGGACCATCCAGCAATGGTGAGACCTGTGAGCACCCTGATGTTAGCTATATATGATCTCAAAGAAATAAATATACAAAGAACAAGAGTGTTCCATGTTTCTGTCATAATTCGATCCTCCAGAGCCAATATGATAAATAGCACAGAATAGTTTCACGATATCTACTCACCTTGTCCCAAACTTGTGAATGATAATCATTAAGCCAATCAAACTCCGCAGCAGATAGCAAAGACAACTCTATCAATTTGGCCTGCATAGATAAACCATTATGAGTACGACCTCATAGAACCCAAACCATAGCTTCAAGAATAAGTTACCGCCAAGTACATTAGCACCACAACAATTACGGCGAATTTATTCATGAAGCTCAGTAGGGGTAACAGAGCTCTCAGTGTTAATTATCATTTTGCCATTTAAGACAATTCTGACATGAAGGCCACATTTGTTTTTTTTTTTTTTTGAGAGAAACTGAACATTTATTCACATGTGATTAGTACATGTACAAAGGCTATAAGTACGGGAAAGTCAACAATGACAATCCAAAACCTAATAAGAAAGCCAGGAAACAAAAGCGCAGATGCGCTGCCTGCAGCCTTTGAAGCAAATCAAATCACACTAACAAATTATACTACACTAATACCGAGTCATTGTCCACATACCTGAATGGGGACAAATGTGAGCTTTTCAAATCCCAGGTATTCAATTCCTCCAAAACGATTTGGCGTGTCAACTTCTTTCACGACAAGAAGATTCTGCATGAAAATGAACATGTGAATTACTGAGAGACAGTGAAATACATAGCATAAGAATTGTCACATGGAGAAGCAATGAAGAGAATTAGCATCTGCGTCCTGGTTATAATTAACTGCAGTACCTCAATTCGAATGCCGAAGGCATGGTCTTCATAATAGCCAGGTTCATTGCTAACAATCATGCCACTCTGTAAGGGCGTTGTATTTCCATATCGAAAGCTAATACTTTGAGGACCCTCATGAACATTTAATGCAGCTCCCACACCATGCCCAGTTCCTATTACATTGAAGTATAAAAGACACAATAACTCAGCTCATTATGAATTCAGCAGAGAAATAAAATTCATAATAAGACGATATAAATTCCTGGAAAGTACCATGCCGGTAATCCAGTCCGATCTTCCAAAGAAAAGAGCGAGCAAATGCATCTAACACAAAACCAGGCGTGTTTTCAGGGAATACTGCCTGATCAAGAGCTATATGACCCTGTGATTGAACACTTGATTAGAAAAGTCCAAGAAAACCTCATCTTCTAACGCAAGGAATAAATCAATCTTTAAACACTATTTGATAGCAAATGATTTGATACCTGTAAAACTCGGGTGAAGCAATCTTTTTGACGTGCAGTAGGTTCACCAAAATGTACGGTGCGGGTTATGTCAGTTGTTCCATCCACATACTGAGCTCCACTATCCAAAAGAAAGAGTTTCTTTTTGTCCAGAACACTGCAACTATCTAGTTCTGGTTTATAATGTATGATAGCACCATTTGCACCAGAGCCTGGAATACATTGAAATTGTGATCAATGAAATCAAAATAAAATAGACAATGAGATAACTACCACCACACCAACCCAAAAGACGGGACGCAGAAAGAAAAAGGAAAAAAAAAACAGAGTGAGTACAAGGAGAAGAAGCACCGAAAACACTACATTGGAAAACTGAAAATAAATTAAGCGTACATACCACTGATGGTGTCAAAACTTGTATCTAGAAAACCAGGCTGCGTTGAACGAAATTCAAGAAGTTTTTCAGCAACTTCTACCTCAGTTAGTTTCACATTTTTGTTAATTTGCTCTTCGATCCAAACCCAGAACTGCGTTAAAGCAGCAGCATCCCTGCACAGAATTACAATACCCTTAAGTTGTAAGGCAATATTTGTCTTTATAATTACAATATACATATAGTTAATCCTAAGAAGAGAATCAATGATCATTGTGTTTTAAAGGAAATGAAACATGCATACCCATTAGACTTTTATGCTTCCATTTTGATTGTCAAGATTAACCCATCCACACCAAAAGTGCAGAAGCATATTGCAAAATAGATATCTGACTAGTGGATAGAACACTTGGTACAATAAACTTGTACATGTTCATCTGTATTTCTTCCACAGTAGTCAAAGTTACATAACCAAAACTAAAAGCTTAGAGTTTAAAGGCATTCTACTATGCAAATATCTGATGCTAACAACTGTGCTTCAAACCTCCCACCAAAATTTATATGCATGATCCAAATTAAAGCTTAATCATGTATGGTATCTGTTGTCAATGTATCTGATGCTGAGGCTATCTAAAAACAAATCTAACCAAAAAATGATATTCAAACACAAAACTATCAGCACAGATCAAGTTTGGAGGGAGGAACCAATTACCTTAAATGACAGTTTCGCATCCCTTCTAACTCAGCATCATTTTTCAGAGCCTTTGCCAAAGAGATAGGGGAAACCCTATACATTCCAGTGGGTCCTTCAGACCAACCATTGGAGTCCTCATAAGCCTTAGTCTTACTTTTTCTTTTTCTTTCAAGGCTCTCGTAATATTTCTCACAAGCAGTGTTGTAGGTGTGGACAATAGCAGCATTCACAGATGATGCATCCAACCAAATTTTAGCTCCTTTTGCTGCCAGACTGAATATATTAAAAAGAGATTAAAAAAAATTAAAAATTAAGTCATGCAGTAAGTACCAAAATAAGTTTGCATTCCTGTTAACAAGAAATGAAGGCCAGGCTAGAAGCAGAATTAAGACATAAGATACAACTTAATTTGCCTGACTATTACAGCCTAGAAGTCATTACAGCATAGAAGTCATAATCTGCCATTGACCTGTGACTGCTATTGAAGCTGTACATGCAATTGCATGTACACGGTCGCCACTTATGAGGAAAAAGAAATGTTTCATACACAAAGAGAGTTCAGCTCACAAGCTCACCTTTCTACTTCAGAAAGAATGGAGTCATATGGCCTCAATTCAATACCCGCATTCTCCAGGTGACCCAACACATCAGCGCCTACTTTGGACGTATCTACAAATAACTTTGCTTTATCAATCTCCACAATCAGATAAGCATACATAACAGGTGAATGTGGAACATCACTTCCTCTCTGCAAAACAAACAAACAAACAATTTGGATCAATACATTAAAAGATAGAAGCAGGATCTTTTACAAAAAACTTTTAAATCATTATTTTGTATTTGTTTCAAAGCATCAGTTCAAAAGCAAGGTTCAAAGCATTACCAAATTCAACAGCCAGGCAATTTCATCAAGCATAGATATAACTATCGCAGATGAACCAGCTGCAGCAAGTTCATTCCTCAAAGATGATAACTTTGAAGCCACATCTACACCAGCATATTTCAGTTCATGTACTCTAATTGGTTTGTTTGGAGGCTCTGGTCTTGAATCTTTCCATATTTCATCCACAAGATTTTTATCATACAGGAAAACCAACTCATGATTGTTCTTAGCAATGCCCTGCTTTAATTCCTCTGCAGCATCGGAAGAAAAAAGAAACTGATCCCTTCACAATACAAAGGAGGTGGCATCACAAACAAGCAATATAAGAAATGACACAATACAATAGAGAATACAAATTTAACGTGGAGGATAACAATGGAATCAAGCTTAATAATTTTGAATTATTAGATCACCCATAAGAGCAAACACGTTAAAAAAAGAAGATACAGAAATGGTCACTCAGTTGAAGTGACTGATGCTTCTCAATATACAAAATAATAAGAGAACCTATTCACTTTACAAGGGACAAGTAATCAATCAACTTATGCTTCATGTAACTGATTAGAATTGAAGAGGCAGTTGAAATCGATGCCCAAAAGCAACCAGTTCAAGAATCCAAAAACAGTATAACTTAATGATATACCTACACATACAAAAGAAAAGTGAAACTCCCAATTTAAGAGAATAAGTATTGCTCACAGGGTCAATGCCGACTCTCCCACCAGGGGCCAAAACATCATTCAGCCATTCTATAGTTGTAGGTACTCCAAAATTACCAGCCCGCATGAGAATCCAGCTCGAGCTCAACTGCTTTTCAGCCTAACAATAGAATACAGTAAATCTTATCAACTTCAATCCAAATCATATAACCAGAGTGAAAATCAACTTTCAATCTTTACACACCTGAAGAAAATAGCGCCCATCTGTCCAAAGAGCTGCTTTATCTTTGGTGACAACAGCAGTGCCTGCACTCCCAGTGAAACCCGATATATATGTCCTCCTCATGTAACATTCAGCAATGAACTCGCTCTGAAATGCATCACAAAAACTCCAATGAGCTCTTATTTCACAATCTCAATATCGGAAAACAGTAAAAGCTGGCTGATTTAATCCTCAATAGTCAGTAGCACATCATAACACTCAAACTTAATATCTCAATCACAAAGTAAAACCAAAGCTCCTAGTTTTCGAAACAACGCCACAAAGACTAAAACTACACAAATCACAACTAGAATTTCACACCAAGCTGGAAATGAATCCATATTTCCAACAGCAATTAAAATCGAAACAAAGCTCGAAACTTTCTGAGGCTAAAAGCTCAAAAACCAGCAAAATCAAAACACAAACTCTCATAGTATCAAAACGACGTAGTTTTAAACCTGGTGAGCATCCTGAGAGGGGATGACGTAAGCGTCGATACCGACGCCGGGGAAGAGGTTGCGGAGAGCTCGGAGCTTGGCGTCGGAGGAGTCGGAAGCGGCGGCGCGGCGCTTGGGGCGGAGGTCGGAGGAGGGCTTGGCGGAGATGGAGGTGCAGCTGCGGATGGAGAAAGTGGGGGGCTTTTGGGAAATAGAGAAAGATTTGGGGTGGGAATTGGGAGAGTGGAAAAATGAGAGGAAGCGGAAATGGGAGAAGGAGGAGGAGAGTGGACGAGTTAAGTGGGAGGAGAGGGAGTGCATCGTAGAGGAGCGAAACCCAGAAAGATGGGAGCTTTTGGAAGAGCGAGACCTGAAGTCGAAGTGTTATCACAGAAACGGGGGGAGGAAGAAGAAGAAGGACATGCCGTCGAAACAGAATAAACGACAAACGACCAATCGTTTCCTAACTTTCCTCCCAAGTTTTACTCTCTCTTAACATTTCCTTTACTTTTTAGTTTTTACATGAAGAAAAAGAAAAAGAAAAAAAAGATTCATTTTTCTTGTGGATTCAAGCAGCATATACATCAACAAAAAAAATCACTATGAATAGATGGCTGCAGAACTAAGGTTGAGAATTTATATGTGTCTAATAAGCTTCTAAGATTGGCTGACACAAACGGTAGAAGAGATAGAATTGAGGTACCGGTGGAAGAGATATTTAATAGGCTTCTGAGATTGGTTGGCAAAACGGTAAAAGAGATATAATTCTCAGTTTCTGGTTTTCACTTTCTCAGTTTCCGGTTTTCACTTTCTCACTTTCTAGTTTCCTTTATATTTATTTAGTTGTTTCTTTAAAAAGTCGGCTTTAATTTTATTATCTTTTGTCATAAAAAAAAATCTTTGTTATCTTTTTAGATACTTTATTTAGCAACCGAGTAGATATTGGAGCTTGAATGAGGCAATTGAGGACTCGAACTTGTAGAACTGATGTCAAGGATGAACATTGATCACTCAATTTGTCAAAAGTGACAAGAGAAGCTCACAGAAAACCATGTCCAAAACAGTCGCCGAGTAAGCAAAAATCATAAAACCATAAGTTGCTTATTTTATCTCAATTTTGGGAGTTCATTTTTCATAGTTCCGAGTACACCTTCTTCAAAAGAGTGGGCATTCCTTGAAGCCAAAATGTTGTACTACATTTTCAGCCAAATAACTGTCCAAGAAGATCAAAGATGAAGTGGAAAATCATGCTCAAAGTTGGCATCTCAAGCAGCTGTTTCTTACGGACTAGTTTGGATCCAGTTTTTCAGGTATCTTTCTTGTCGTACAACATTTATAACTTCTATGAAAACGACCTGCCGTATGTGAATATTCCTTCATCATTTACACTCCCACTTTTTAGGCTCCCTCTTCCTGTATAGATCCATCTCCATTACAATTTCAAAAGCTCCAACCTTTCATCAATGGTGATCATCACAGAGGGAGAAGACAACAAAAAACCACACCCAAAACCCTCCCCAAAGCCCAAACCCACCTCTTCTTCCAAACCCTCTCCACCATCAAAACCACCCCAAAACGTTCCAAACCCATTCGCCTTCTGGTTCTACTTCACCATCACAGTCTCCATCATCACCATCTTCTTCATCTCCTTCTCCTCTCTCTCCCGACAAGACCCGAAGTCCTGGTTTTTAAGCTTACCCACATCGCTGCGTCAGCACTACTCCAAGGGCCGCACCATAAAGGTGCAGACCCACCCGGACCAGTCCCCGTTTGAAGTCTTCACAGCTGAGAAAGGCGTCACGGAATCGGAGAAGGTTATAATCGTCCATGGGTTGGGGCTCAGTTCGTTTGGTTTTCGCAAGATGATTGAGGCTTTGGGTGAGAGAGGGGTTCATGTTGTGGCGTTTGATTTGCCCGGAAATGGGTTTTCGGATAAGTCGACGGTGGAGATTGAGGAGAACCCAGGTGGGTTTTTCGGGAGGTTGAGGTTTGTGGTTAGTGAAATTCAAGAAAAGGGGCTGTTTTGGGCGTTTGATGAGATTGTGGCAACTGGGCAGGTGCCGTTTGAGGAGATTGAGGCTCGGGCGATGAAGAGGAAGGTTTTGAAGCCGATTGAGTTGGGGCCTGGTGAGATTGGGAAGGTGTTGGGGCAAGTGATTGAGACAATGGGGTTGGCTCCTGTGCATTTGGTTCTGCATGATTCGGCTTTGGGGATGGTTTCGAATTGGGTTTTGGAGAATGTGAAGTCTGTGAGGAGTGTGACATTGATTGATACAGGGTCGAAATCAGTAGGGGCTTTGCCTTTGTGGGCTTTGGAAGTGCCGTTGGTTAGGGAGTTGGTGTTGGGGGTTTCGTATGCTCATGCATTGTTGATTAGGATGAGTTGTTCGAGGGGGGTTGGTGGTGCGGATTTGGATGCGCATAGAGTTCTTTTGAAAGGGAGGGATGGGACGAAGGCGATTGTTGGAATGGGGAAGAAGTTGAATCATAGCTTTGATATTGCAGAATGGGGTGGTTCAGATGGACTGAAAGGAGTGCCAATGCAGTTGCTTTGGTCTAGAAGTTGGTCGAAGGAATGGAGTGAAGAGGGACAACGAGTTGCGAATGTACTTCCAAAGGCAACTTTTGTCACCCATTCTGGTGGAAGGTGGCCTCAGGTGAGAGATTAATTTCCTTACAGGCTACTGCTTGTTTTTCCTGTATGTTGTATATTAACACTATTTAAATTACTTTTGGCTGGCTTTCAGTTTCCTTCAATTACTGTTTCAAAACAGAAATGTTAGAGGTTTATTAACCAAATAAGCTCCTAATGAACATTAAGTAATGTTAAGTAGATATTTGTGACTTCAAAATTGATATACACAACATAGCACATATAGTTTTTGTACAAGTGTCCCTGTAGACCTATAATTGTCAGGAATAGGAGGTTAATTCTCGGGTGGCTAATTATGATTCAAAATCTAGAATACTGAAGTCCTTGCTAGAGAATGTAGAACTTGCTAAGTGAAATTTGGTAGAATTTACACTTGTCAAGCCAATTGTTTGGTCTATGGTAAAAATATTGTGCTTGATTTATGGTCTTTTTGGATGACACTGCTCTGTTGGAATCTGATATTTAAGTGAACTACTAAATGGCTATACTGGAGGTTCCCTATCTGAGTATTAGACTGTGTTCTGCAACTATTATTATATTGGTTTCCAAGGCTTTTTGTAGACTTTAACGTGCCTTAGTTTCTATGTTGATGTATGCTGTGAACAACTGAGACTTGAGGTATCCTGAAATAATTCTCAAACCTTTGAGGTAAAAAAGTATAGAGAGTAGAAGTTTTGAAGAATTTGGTACTATATTGGTTCATGTTTGTCTGAACTCTGAACTCATTTACCCTGAGACAAAGGGGTGAGATTTTGTCCAAAAGATAGGATTGTATGTAAAGGTTGTTACTGAAGTGCAAATTTGTGGACAATCTTGTATTCTGATGGGTTGAAAACGTTTTCTGGAAAGGACTGATTTTACGTGTCTATTTAAGATTTGAGCTTTTACATGTGCTTTGAGGTCCTTACACAATGGCAGACTTGCTTTGTGTTATGGTGTTCCTTTTGTTGCCTTTACAATTTTTATTCTCTTCTTGCATGAAATTGATTATGTATGCAACATAAGCTATCAATGACAAGGTGCACTGATACTGCTTCTATTGGTATCAAGGGCAGTATAGTAATTATCCAAAATTGGCAATCACATTACAGTTCAGATAAAAGAAGGCGTTATAACATTGTCTGATATTAGTACTGATACAAGTACTGATCTTTTAAGTAAAACAATGTATATGTTGGTTCTAGCTCGATCCGGGATTTGTTTGGTTAACAATTTAACATTCCTGTGTTATTCTAGCTGATAGCGTGTTCTAGTTCTGCAACATTTGAGATGGTTTTGCTCTCTTATTTTGTCAGTAAAGATTACAAGTAGACCAAAATATTACTCTGTTGGTTTTACTGTGGAAGTTCTAACAAGTTGTTTCCCTTTGTTGATACAGGAGGATGCAGCCGATGAAGTAGCTGGACACATTGCAAATTTTGTAACCTCATTGCCTGCTACTGTCAGAAAGGTCCACGAAGAGCCGATCCCTGAGCGTGTTCAGAAGTTGCTTGAAGAAGCCGAACAAAGTGGTCATCACGGACATGTTCATGGCCATGGAGATCATAGTCATAATGTTCATGGCGCTGGAGCTGGCTATCCTGATCTGTACGGCCTTGGTCATGGTCACGGATGGTGAAATCTACAACCTTACTTTTCTTTTTCTTTTTTCCCAAGGCAACAGTGGAGCTAGAAGTTAGGTTTTGGCCACTGCATTGCCTTTGGAAATTTTATCTATTGTACAAGATGCCTTGAACAGCAAGTTTGTTGTGCTGAATCTTTGAAGCTTTGAGCTATGTTGTATCTTTATTTCTAAGTAAAGAAAGGAAGCCGAGAGTCATTTTAATCTTTTCCCTTGTGGACACAATTGTAATAAATCAACCAAAAGATGTCCAAAATGGACAATTTTCCTAGAAACCATAGCCGCGCAAGTTGGTTGGCTGTTGAGTGTTGACTCCCGCGCGTCTTGTCTTCTTCGACCAACAGTCAACACTCCCAAAACGACGTCGTAGCTCAGCTTCAAGGCTAATACAAAACCGATGGCCCTTAAAACCCGGCGCATTTCCACCATCCGCTCTCGGATTTTAAAACGACGACGACGGGTTGCTGCGGCGACGAAGAAAACGACGACGATCTCAGCTCCACCGCCACCACCGAAACCCTAAACGACTCGTCGTCCTCGGACTCCACCACCATATCTCCGATGAACTCTCACTTCTCCGCGCTGGAGTGCCGCGACACCCTCCGCCTCATCTTTGAGAAGCTTCCGATCCCCGACCTCGCTCGCTCCAGCTGCGTCTGCCGCGCGTGGAACTCCGTCGCCTCCGATCAAGAGATCGTCGCCAACGCCTTCAAATCGCCGTGGAAGCTGAAGGACGTCGTCGGGAAACCCGCCTCCGGAAGCTTCTGGAGAGATAACAGCATTGGGAAATTCGCCATCTCTCACCGAATTTCCCGCGGCGATAGCGTCGCTAGCCTCGCCGTCAAGTATTCCGTTCAGGTAACGGCCACGGTGACGGTCTCTTATGTTTGCCTAGAAATTTCAGAAAAACATTACAGGTGTAAAATGTCGATTATATCCTCGAAGTTTTCGATTACGCATACTTGTTTCCAGTACATTGCAGTTGGTTTAGCCAAAGACTTCATATAATGTACATTTGTATCGAAATTCTGTTGATATATGTGTAGCTGTTCGGAATTTTTGGTCATTGATGATGTGTGTATTTGATCAGGTGGTGGACATAAAGCGCTTGAATAACATGATGAGTGAGCATGGGATATACTCGAGGGAGAGGTTGTTGATTCCGGTAAGCGATCCTAAAATGCTTGTGGGAGCTACATGCTATGTCGAAGTGGATCCCTGTGCGAAGAGAGAGGTTGCAGTGTTGTATTTGGAAGATGGTCCTGACCAGAAATCAATCGGCTCTTGCACTTTGTCGCAGAAGAATGCTGAAAGCAGCGGGGCGAATTCTGAACTAGGCAAGAAGAGGGTTCTTGAGTCTTTGAGGAGAAGCATGCAGGTTGATGACGCCACTGCGCTGTATTACTTGTCCATTGCTGATGGGGATCCGAGAGCTGCATTGTCTCAATTCTCGCAGGACCTTAGATGGGAGAGTCATTCAGCTTTTGCTTAAAGCAATAAAAGCATTGCAAGCAAGTCTCTCCAATTGTCTGTTATATCAATGAATAAGTGTCTGTGCGTCTTATAAAGTATTGTAAATCTCTACCTGAGTTGTAACTTGGGCCTGTACATTCCCATTGTTAAATGTTTGTGATAACATATAACAATCTATGTTCAGAAAGATAAAACTCAATTGGTTGATGCATGGATTTTTCCTGGAATTGTGAAAACGGCATTGATATTATTGTCATAACAGTGGATCCAAATCCAATTGCGTTTTCTCAGTCCTAATCAGAAGCAGTTCTGGAAATAAGGCTGTTCTCCAAGACTTTTGAAATTTGAATCCACTTTTGAAATTTGCAGGATGGCAACACTTTCCTGAGCAAGATTGCTTCTATTGTATACATGAATGTCTAGAATGGATATTATTACATTGCAGCAAATGTAAGATACAAAGACCAAGAATCGCAATATTGTTACAAATAAGTTATACCATACCCTAGAAGACATGTAGATACTTTTACTAAACCACCTCCTGCTTCATTGCAGTTTCTAATTTATGTACAAAATGAAACAATGGAGATGTTGAGCTTTGGTAGCTATAATTATAGCAGATATAAAAACTTTCTGCCACTAAAATCCAAAGCTAAGAATGCTATGAAGAACAGATAATTGGATCTGAATGCTCTTCAGAATAATTCAGTTGGCTGCTTTGCCGAGTTCTGATGCCTGTAAATTATTCCTCAATGCAGTCAACTCTTCTTTATGTTCTTTCTTGAGAACGTTTTGTGCAGTTGCTGACACAATACTGCCGAGATCTGATGCATGAATATTGCTCGTCAATGCAGACATCTCCTTTTCATGTTCTTCCTTGAGAACAGTTTGTGCAGTTGCTGACACAATCTTGATGAAAAAGTTGATGATCATGAGCCACACAACAGTATTCCAAATTGCACCAATGGAGAAGTTCCACTTTTTCATCTGAAAGCATAAAATGGAGAAGAGTATAAGGACAAGCATGGTTACTCGGGAGATATAACTAAAGGATGGGCACAAACCAAAAACACAACCTCACTGTTTGAGATAGCTTGAGGAGAGCTATCCATATACTTCTCTTTCAAAATATGTAGTTTGGCAATGAGTTTGGGCGCAACCAAACCAAATCCAGGGAAAATGCTGAGCAACCGAATCAATTTATTTTCTACCAAGTCAAGAAGTTGATTGTTGCAAACTGAGATGAGAAAAATTGTCTGCACGTACAGATAGACATAACTTCCTTCAGTTATGTAAACTCATGAACCATCAATTCGAGGAATCCTTACTACTATGTAAAATGAAAGCTTCTGTCAGTTTGTCCTACCAAGATGAAGTAAACTTTAAATTTAAGAATTTGCAGGGCAAGCATTGTTTAACCATTTAATAGTTTGGATCAAGGATCCAATCAGTGACACAACTCATTTTAAAAACAGCACTAGTGTCTGCATCATGGATGACAAAATCCCTATCAAGTTGGAGTACCTCTGCTGGCATGACATTAATTACATCTAGCACCCCATAATTAATAGCAATTGTTGTGCATAGCACATGAATATTCGATGAGCAGATAGTATTAAATTCTCAAATTTTGGAGTATATCTTACAAGTTAAGATACCTGTATGTGAGTCTTAATAAATGCCTTTCCAACCATTGTCGAGACAAAGAACGTCCAAAACGGGATGCCAAATTGTCCACACATTATACCAGCAAGGTCAAATAGAGGGTTGGGTACCTGAAATGATCTATGATAAGAACTAGGAGGATATTGAAGGAAAAAGTAATAGTAACATATATGCCACAGTGCAAAATGGAGTTAGAGACGGCATATATAAACAGAAATTCGGGAAATCATGAGTATGATTAAGCCAACTTTGAAACCCTCTTTGAAACAAAGAAAAACAACTCTATAAAAATATATCTCCACTGCCATGTTTTGGGAAATGACATAAGATTTCCTATACGAGGAAGAAGAAACCATACTGAAGCGAGAACTAATATCGTTACAAAATTCAGATACTGTGAATGTGAAAGAAGCCATAATTTGATCCGGTTCACGTGATTAGCTACAGCTCCACCATCTTCAGTAGAAGAATCCAATTCTTTCATTACTTCCAATTCGCTCCCTGCTATACGAGCTGCAATACTTCATAGGTTAGGATAATGCACATCAGCAGAAATGTATTGCTGTGATGAAGAGCAAAATGTAGAACGATAAAGACTCACTAAATATATGTGAAACAGTTATAATATATAGTTACTTATTCAACCGAGATTAATCCCTACCTCCGTAAGTGGAATGTTTTATACTTGTATATATTTGTGAGACGAAAAGACGAAAATAAGAGTTCGGAAGAAAAATAAAAAAATTTGACTCGATGAAGTTCCAACAGGCTATTCCCACTAGAAAGAAACTGTTTACTAAGAGATACAAATAACAGAGCAACAAACATGGTAACATTAAGAACTTATTTTATTTGTTTGGTAGTTACCAGCTCTTGATATGAAAAACGGAGGAAGCTCTCCCAGTGCAGTTCCAATTCCCCACAGAATAGCTTCTAACTGAACCTGAGGCAAAATGCTGCTGAGTGGGAGCCTTGAATCTTGCTGGTTTGAAAATAGCGGGGGGCCATATTCAGTGCAGTTTCTATTCATCCATGAAGGACTGCTTTTCAATTGAATGGTGTCATATGGGGCACTTTTTAAGTCAACTCTACCGCACTGCACGGCTTTCATGGTAAACAGAGCTATATGAGGACCCAAATACAGTACAAATGTATGCAAACCAGACCCTGCATAAAATATAGATGAAAGTAAGTCGGTGTTTGTTACAGAAGCGAATTATTCACAACAGTATGGCATTTGGGGAAAGAAACAAGTGTGCCAGGATTATTCCTAATGGACTGATACACATAAAATGATGTTCAATGTGATAACAAGTTTCTGGCATAAAGTACAAAAGCAAGAAATGTTAAACATAAATCATACTTACCAAGACCAATTGAAGACGCTACACCAAGAGCCAGCCACCAGAGTCCAAATTGGAGATAACGGATAAGCTCCTGCATGTGCTGCACAGAGATGTATTTTAGAATGACTAACATATAATCAAGAAATGCATGCAAACCATTCAATCAAGAAACACATTCAATAGTGGTACAAGGTCCTACAACTACAATCTTACCTAATAGGCGATCAATAATAAATACACATCCAACAATCTTTTTGCAAATGTGGAAAAAGTGAAAATGTATGCTTGAAAGTAATTACCTTTTCATGAGGTCCACCAATTGTCATAGTAGCAATTCCTAAACCTCCAGCTAGCACAGTAAACAACACAAACGAACCACCTCCTGCCATAAATTGCCGAACATATCGACCAATTGCCACCGTGAAATACCTTAACGTCTTCACCGGCCTTGCCGTAAGTGTTAAATTCTCAAGCTCCCGGTGATGCCTCTCACGCATTCCTGAGCAATCAAAAGAAATTAACAAATCAAAACCAATGCACCATAATTTCCTAAAAAACAACTTAACAAGCAATCACCAGAAAATAAATGAGGTATTAATTTCCTAAATTTGACTGCATTTAAAGCGTTATAATCAGCACGTCCTCAATTACACAAATCCCACCTGATAATTTCGAATTCATCAAAACAAATAATTTTAAAAAAAAAAATCAACAAAATTTGACAGCTCCTGATTACAGTATTACGTCCTTGTTTCAAATTTAAAAATCAAAATGAACAGATTGAATAATCATTTGACTCGTTCCAGCTCAAATTCAAACACAAGCGTAAACAATTCGATTGCGTAATAACATCAAAAGTAATGAGAAAAAAGAGATTGAGACTCACCGGAGAGAGGCGAATCCGAGGGATTTGACGAAGGCGAATCAGGGAGATCCATAGCGAAACCCTAACCGTGTGTATACGAAATCGTATACGTATATAAATCCGTATTAGGATTTCAGAGAGCGAGAGAGAGAGAGAGAGAGAGGGGAACGTGAAAAATGATTCTGCAGGGAATCGATCACGCTTTGCGCCCAAACTTTCGGTCTCAAAGAAAAGAAAGGAAAATTAAAAAAGGAATATTTGGGTTGTTGAAACGTTTCAACTTTAACTAATGATACGTTGCAGCTGAGCGCACGTGCACTCGTTTTTGATTTGGGCCGGCCCAACTTAGAAGTGCGCTGAGTCCATTAGCTAAATGTTACTGGGCCGGACCAGCTTTCTGCACTGGCCTGATATTCAGCATCAATGGTCAAGAATTTCAAGAACTTCACACATGTATTATCAAACAGTTAATATTCGATTTCAGAGTGGAAGATCAAGAGCAGATTCAACAGAAGAAGGTAAAAGTTGGAAGGCTCGCCAAATGTGGTAACTTCATCGTTGGTGACAGTGTAATGTACTACGTCTTTTGAAAATTTGTTACTTTCAGTGTATCGTGTTTGCGTTGCTGCCCAAAAGAAGTAATCCTCTCGCATAAAGCCATGCTTTGCAAATATACATTCGCTGCCAAGGGATATGCCCTAGCTAGCTTCTTGGTGGGCAAATTTGTTTTTCCATGACAACATGAACATTTACGTATTTGCAAAGCATGGCCTTGTTGCCGTGGATACTCGAGGATATAAACACGGTTGCTCTTCCGACTATGTATACATATAGTACATGTCTTTAATCACCCCGAACTTCGGCATGAGCATGAGTCCCAACTTGGGAGTAGAAGAAATTATAAGGGTGGTGAGACCGAGCTCGATTCTTTTCTGAGTTTCTTCATGATGTTCTGAAATGAATCGAACTTGGAAATGCATGTGTACTCTCTTTGCTTGCATATTTATAGTTCCTCACGCTTCCTCGTCAAGCACAATTGTCACGTACTGACCCTTAATTTTTACCTTAATTACTAGCATAGTGTTAATAAGAGTTTTACTGTCTTCGTCATTAAGTGTATAATTTAATTGGTCCCCATAGAGGTTATAGGGGAAGATTATTTCGAAGAAATTATTCGAATGAAGAAATTGTGACGACGGTAAAAATGGTAATTTTTCCTAATAAAATGTAATTTTTATGGGAGTATTATTTTTGGAGTGTTAAATTTTTAGGAATGGGTTAAAGGGAGGTTGGACCGGCTGGGCCGAGCCCAACCCATTTCTCTCTCTCTCCTCCCGCTCGACCTCTCTCTCTCTCTCTCCCTGAGTCCCTCCGCCCGAAAAAGATTCCCGACCCCGACCGCCGTCGTCCGGTCTCTGTTCGCCGCCACACCGATCCCAAAAGGTCGGGCTCCGACCCAGCTCCCATTCTAGACTGGTGAGAGGCTCCCTAGCGCCGCTGATCGAGAGGAAAGCTTGTCGGAAGTCCCGACTGCCCAAAACATCCCATCGACGGAACTCCCTCCTCCAGCTGCCATAGCCGGCGATCCTTGGCTCAAAATGAAGTCCTCCTCCTGTGCAGCAATCCCTCCAAAGGACTCCCTCCCTTTTGAGCTAGGTAAGGAGAAATCGGTGTTTGAATTTCTAGGGCTTTTGTGGTGTTTTCGTTCGATTGGCATAGTTAGGCTTGAAATTATTGTTTGTGCTAGTTAGAAAAGTTGTAGAGGAGGTTGAGAGGAATGTGCTGTCAAAATTTGGTAGGCATTAGTGGTCGCCGGAGCTGGCTGCCTTCGGCGCCGCAGCTGAAAAGTGTTTTTAATGGGGAATTTTATGAGGAGTTTAATGGTTTGAGTTTTAGAATTTTTGGAGGAGTTTTGGATAGGTTTGAGAATTTTTAAAGTTTGGTATTTTTGGCTGATTAATAAGTTAAAAATCCTTCCACGTGATTATTTATGATTAGGATGGTGGAAGGTAATTTTCAGGATGTCGGTAAAAATTGTGAAGATTTATGGTTGGCAGTGGAATTAAGATTTAGGGCGATGGGCATGGTTGAGCGCGCGAAGCTCATATTTAATTATGTCTATTTTCTTTAAGCGTCTGTGTTTTATTTAAGAATTTATTTATGTTTTTGGAACATGACGCGAGGAGGCTCGAGCTGAAGATGCCTCCGACCGACATCAAGCTTAGGCCTAATTTGTGAGTGAACCTTTGTTTTAAATAATGTGTTTGAAATGTTTTATATTAATTGAATAATTTCCTTTTGTTGGAAAATAACCGAAATTGAGAATTTCGGTGATTATACGCATATATATATATATATATATATATGTTTATGAGAATAGAATGTATATAAATAAATGCTAGCTAGCTATACGTGTTTTTCTCCCGTAATGAGGTAAAATGTCATTATAGGGTGACATGAGCGTTAGACGCCAGCGTCAAAGCCTTGTATGACTTTCTATTTTTCGTATTTGTTTATAGAATTTGTATAAAGAATATGCACGTATATATATTCACTCGTGCGATTCCCCCATAATGAGGTACAATAGAAAGTGTGAAAATTAGACTGCTCATAACGACTTAAGTCGGCGACGAATTGGTAAAAAGTGTGAAAATTGGACTGCTCATCTTTTAAACCCAAAATACATTTAATCTAAAGTCCAACACCCTTTTACTTTACAAACTCCCTTTAGAAAAAAAAAAAAAAAAAAGCCTAACCCTCCTTTCCTTCTCCTTCGCCGATTACACGGTCAGTCATTTCATCTCCCCCTCCTCGCAGCAGTATAACAACAAGCTTTGCACAACAGAAAAATGTCATCCGCTCCCAATCTAAAGAAGAAGAGGGTCATCAACTGGTTTCAAGGCAGCTCTTTCATCCTTGGATGGCGAGATCGCGAGATTCAAGTTATTTGGTTCGTCCTGTCCCAGGATTTCCGTCCCTGCAGTCGTCCTTGCGGCCTCCCCGCAGTGAGCTGTCTCCTCCATTGCGCAGTCAACTTCTCTCTGCTAGCCCGCGAGGTATTCCAGGAGAGCGATCCTTTTACATAGTTGGCTAGACATCGCGATCCATAGCAAAACCCTCCAACCCCGTTCTATAAAAAGGGGGATTGGGGAGCTGCAAGGGCATCAAGCAACACAAACCCAGTAATCCCCCAAAACACTCAAACCTTCATTCTTCCGAACCTTCAAGCCTCTTTGAAACCCAGATCCCTTCCAAAAATCTAACTCCAAAAACGCAGTCCAATTTCCGCCACCGCAGTGTGCCTTCAGCTCCCTCGCCAGCTCATGCTACAAGCCTCTCTCTGGTCTTGAAACACACCCAAGGTTAATTTGATAATCCAATTCTTTGAGTTAACTTTGGCTTAGTTACTTTCAAATCAAAAGGAACCCTCACACTAGGTATGCATTTTTGTGTGTGTGATATATCATGTATAGACCAGCCACCAAGCCTAACCCACCACAATCTCACTCTCTTGTCTAACAACGACTCCTCCTATAGTGACCTAATCTCCTTTGCCTCCTTCTCAACCTCCTCCTTCACCTCCTCGGCTCCTACTTCGACTTAGTATTAAACACGTCCAAGGTCCAACAATGACCTATCCTTCTTCCCCTCTGCCTCCAGTCATCCACCATAATCTCCTTCTTCTCGGTCTCCTCCGGTCCTCCCCGACAGTGACTCGCCTGAGTTGCCCCCGCGCCTAATTTCAATCTCTCCCTTCTTCAATTTCTTAGTCTTTCACTCACTTTCTCAGCTGTTCTACTATTGTAATCATCTTTTTGCTCCATTGAGAATATGATTGTAAGTGGGGTTATTGAATTTCTTATGCAAATTTCTTTAGTATACTGTGTACAATTTTCCCAATTTCTCAACTAATTGTCTAATTTGTCAATTTGTATCTAATTTTCATAAATTTGATGATGGCTTGGAAGTTTGGGCAGAGTATTTTTTATTTTTTTTGGTTAAGAAGTTCAAGTCCGTCACTGCATCAAACTCCAAAGTCCAGAGTGCACAGATCGGCCTTCCTGTGTCTAGACAAAGAATGGAAGAGTTGTTGATCGGTTTTGCAGGAGAGAAGCATCAACTCATCAAGGATAAATCATTTTGGCTATGAATTATTTTCCTTTGCATAAACATTTCATGGAAGGCGTAAATTATGCAAAAATGAAGCCAAGCTGAACCCTATCAAGGCCCATCTCATAGATACTTTGGCAATAATTGAAATTTTGAATACAAATGTATTTCAATCAGTCTGATCCAAAATCAATTTTTAAAAGAAAACGAAAATGGTCATGAATCGACCAGGTGATAGTTTCCTATCAATTGATTGATTGGTTTATTTATTTGTTGGACAATGAGTGATCATCCAATTAGTCAATTTGATCAACCCGGTTAAATCACGTTGTGTGTAACCGAAGTAAAAAGAAAGGAGGATGGGCGGTGGTGCTGCGGGGCATGGGGGTGAAGGGGGATCATGACTTCAGTGGTCTCGTCACGCCCTCGATGCACGCGACCTGGTTTGTCTTTTGAGAAGAGTGAGAAGCAGTGAAGTGAGTGACTGGTATATAGGACAAGTCTTTTCTTATGCTTTTGGATTTCCCCTTCAAAAGTCTCCGGTTGGATTCCAATTGGGTCAGTCCAGTTCGGTTCGATTCTGTCCTTTATGGAATGCATGATTGGTGGTTTAGATTTGAATCTTGTTTCACTAATCCTGCAAAACTCTATCAAACATTTGCCCTCTTCCCCTGGTTTGACACTTCGGCCTAGCTCCACTTGGTGACATAATCTTCATCTCTGTCAAACTCCACTTAGAATCGATTGCGAGATATACATCAGATGTTGTGGACTACCTACGGTTCATTGTTCTAAGTTAATATGATTGAATTGTTGAAATTAAGAAATTTTGACCCAAACTCGAAGACAATTAGTCGCTCTTTAACATCATTGTTTGCTTCATCTGGGGCCTCCTTAATTATAATTTGATACGTCGATTATATACGGAGTTGAGCAAAGTAAAACCCTTGATAACCATATTAACATTGCGCGTGTTATAAAAAATAGTTTTGTAAGTCTTGAGAATGAGACTGAGAATTTATGTTTCGAGCCTAACACATTGATTCGTAGTGTTTATGACTCATTTCCAGCCTTCATATAAGATCAGGTTTCACATGAGCTACAAAACTCAATACTCTTAACACGAACATTGAACCTCCCAACACATAATGAGTCGTATGGCTTAAATCACTGTCACTAAGCTACTCCTAGTCTCCTACTAGTCCCCAAATCCTACAACAGGTCAGCCAACAGCTTGGTGAAACTTCTTTAGTATATCTTATCTCCATTGTTACATGTATTCTTCAGCATCAAATGCCGTCATACAGTGAAAGTTTCTGAGCTCATGATATAGCATGAAAAATTGAAAAATGGAAGATAGTTTGGTGCGTACGTGGGTATTTAAATTGGATCCAGTCGATTATTGATTACTTGTACTGTGCTGACATGAGGGAGAGGCCAAAGCTTTATCGATTCATGGTGAAAAACAACAGTACATGAAAATCTCATGGGGACTCTCTCCTTCTCCCTCACAGAAACTACTACTCTCCTACTCCTTCATTTTCTTCACTGACAGACGAATACCTGCACGCTTCCTCACGCATGTAAGACACTTCCTCACGCATAAACAGAGTACCTCCCCATCACACAGCAGAGCCACTCTCTCTCTCTCTCTCTCTCTCTCTCTCTCTCTTTCGATGGATATGATAACAGAAGAAGGGAGAGGAGAGAACAGAAGAGGACAGAGCAGAGAAGACAGAGAGATTTTTCCAGCCATATTTCCAATCTCTAATTATTATTATATCTATCTGTCCTGGCCTTTTTCCCTGTCATTCACATTCATCAACTCCCTATGCAAAACCCATCCCCACACTCTTCCTCTTCCTCCACTCTAAAACCCCTCCCACCTGCTTCTACACACACTCCCTCCTTACATCCCCAGCCACCCACAACTTTCATTCTGCATTCTTCTATCGCTAGCTAGGTTTCTATCCAAAACCAAAAACCCTTGCAAATGGAGCTAGGTTTCTCTCCAAACTTAAGACCCAATCAAATGGAGCTCATGATCAACCTCGAGGACAGCCAACTGCCTCCAGGGTTTCGCTTCCACCCTACCGACGAGGAACTCATCGGCTACTATCTCCTCAGGAAGGTCATGGACTCCAACTTCACCTGTCGCGCCATAACCCAAGTTGACCTCAACAAGTGCGAGCCGTGGCAGCTCCCTGGTACTAACTCTTTACACATTTAAGTGATTTAACCATCTTCACTCTGTAACACTTTCTTGGCAAAAATTTGGGTATTCTAATTTGTATTCTAAATGATCAGAGAAAGCAAAAATGGGGGAGCAAGAGTGGTACTTGTTCAGCTTGCGTGACAAGAAATACCCGACCGGAATTCGCACCAACCGTGCCACTGAAGCCGGGTACTGGAAAGCCACCGGGAAAGACCGAGAGATTTACAGCTCCAAGACTGGTTCCCTTCTTGGAATGAGGAAGACTTTGGTTTTTTACCGCGGCCGAGCTCCCAACGGCATGAAGAGTAACTGGGTCATGCACGAGTACCGCCTTGAATGTCGATTTGCTTACAGACTCCTCCTCCGGAACTCCCAGGTGCTTCTTCTCCTTCACTCGAACGCACACACAATGTTCCAAACCTCATCATATATCATGCACTTAATTAATTAAACTGTATACTAGCAACCAAGAATGTACATGAGTAGGTCCATATATCTCATAATAGTATTCTTTCATATGATTCATCTATTTGATTCAAGCTTTCCTATGTACCAAGCTTGTTAATGTCTTGTTACTGTTGTACGTTATTGCTATTTAAAACCTGGTAACGCACACATATTCAGTATACAAATAATGCATCCAACATAGTTTCTGCCATGTCCACTCCATTATGTTCCTCAACATTGATACTACTACAACCTCTAGATAATTCTAGTAATACATAGACTGTGTGACATTCTAGCTCTTTACCGGCCTACTTCAATGCATGTAATTATTTATTAGCCTTGATCAAACATTTTTGGATGATAAAATTAAGTACCAAAGATTGATAATTTGATCCCAAAAAGTATGCATATATGCAGGAGTGGGTGATTTCGAGGGTGTTCCAGAAGTTCAAGAAGAGCAATGGACCCGAATGCAAGAAGGTCCGAATGATTGCTGAGCCCAGCTCGCCTGCTTCTTCCTCCGTCTCACTGCCACTACTTTTCGACTCCTCCCCTTACTTCTCCAACGGCAATGCGAATTCCCTGACCAACCGTGACAGCTGCTCTCATGACAACCGTACCCCGAGGGATCACGTGTCCTGTTTCTCCACCAGCGCCAACACCGCCACTTTCAACCATCTCATGACTTCCTCGGACCTCGCTCCGCCGCCGAAGCCGCCGACTACTTCGTTCCACGGCTTCGGCGGCCTCTCGGACTTTCCGAGCCTCAGGTCTCTCCAGGAGAATCTCCAGCTACCCTTCTTCCCGCAGGGAATGCTGCCTCATCAGCCCCCCTACTCCAGCACCAGTGGCTCCTTCGACCTCGGAGACTGGAGCTCGCCAGGAAACTGGCGCTGAAAACTCACTGCTTAGAAAGTGACCAACCCAGTTTGTTTATCATGTCGCAGTGGACCTAAATTTATTTCTATTTGAGTTTAAGTATGTAATGACTTTATGACGACTCTCTTTCCCTATGGTTTGTGTTACGTATTTGGCAAGGTAGTGATGAAGGTTAAAAATGTGCTTATATGCTGTGGTCTGTGTCTGGGAAAGGTTGAGTGGTATGTTTTTGTTTGGTATGGAGGAAGAAGAACAGTGACTGGTTACTGGATTTGCCTGCAAAATCCAGCTTAATTATTAACTATTGTGCAGAAGATTTTTGTCATAATTTGGGTTGCCTGCCTTAGATGGTATTGCACGTATGGTTCTGACTTCTGAGAAATCTGAGATCATGCATGGTGTTCTTTGGACCATTATGCTATGGGTTCTGGTTTCATCACTAAGTTGCTATTATCTTTCGTTATCTTTTATTGATTTCTGTATTGGGATCACCAATTAACGTATCGCAAGTGTAAATCTTAGAAATCGAAGGGTAAGACATGTAATATGGATATATCATGGTTGTTCATATTTTAAAAATGATTATCTGTTTATTCTTAAATCTTAATGTCAAGAAGTATATGAGCTAGAAATATTTAGTTAGGTTATCTGTTGGAAAACGTGTGGCTTAGATTAGAGCCATTTAGAATCTCACATCAGAAACGTGAAGAGTTATCATTGGGTTATAAGGAATGGTACCACACACACTAATGTCGAGGCCTTTTGTGTAAAACTCCATACTTGTTTCTTCACTGGGTGGCTAAAGTGGGGGGAGTATCAGCATTATTGGACCCGTGTGTATGGGACCCTCAAGACCCGTCGGCCGCTTCCGCCTATGAAATTTTTTACACCAAGGTTCAAATCGATGGCCAAATCGATGGGGGGCCAATAGAATTGGGGATACAATGACCACACAAAAAAAATGACATATAGGGATGAAAATTGGTATGGCACGCGGGGTTGTACCATTTTGGTGAAAGTATCGCAGAGTTTGCATGCAAAGTGGAATCTGAGGAGGGTGAAAGTGTGGGTTTGAAGCTGAACATAAGGAACCAAAACAACAAGAAGGTGCCAAAGCCGGGGTTTGGAATTTGTGGAAGAAGAAGTGAATAAACATGTAATGGATTCTGATTTAGGTTGTCACATTGTCGTATAGGTATTTGATCCGCCTAGGGTTGATGATGAGGTTCAGCAAGAGCACAACTATCTCGTGCCTCTCGATCATGACTTGTGATGGTACATTAGTTTTGGCTTCTAGCATTGAATGAGTAGTATATCCTAGAGGAATGCAAATCCCAGCTAATTTTCTAGTGTTTGAGGTTCAATTACCCTAAATCCAGCCATGGTATGAATTTAATCAATATATATATTAGTATTGCTGGAATTCACTTTTCTAAATTCATGATTCATGAACATCTATGATTGATTTCTTGACTGTATAGTTCTAGGTTTTGGAAACTTTAGACGTGCTCAAGAAGAAATCAGATGCTCAGGCGCCTGAAGAAGTTCTTCAATTGAGAAGCTTATTGGCGAGGCATACTCACGTATGCTCCAAGGGGTTCCTTCCCATATTAGTTTCCTGCAATGCCAAGTTGGAAGGCTTGAAAATGCAGGCAGAAGTGATGGCTGTAACAGTTGAATACCTAGCAAATATGAAGATAGTGAAGGTGATCAGCATCTAGGTAAACTGGTAAAGAGCCACAATACCCAGTTTTACTCTACAGTACAAGTAACAACAATATATCAGAGTCAAAGGTACCTAGATTTCAATAACGAAAATGGCCAAAGAACCTAATGTAGAGTTTAGTAAATAACTAAATATTCTTATAGAAAAATCAACAAAACAGTATCAGAAAGCTGGGGTTAGCCCTTGATAGGGAAATGATCAAGTTCGGATGGAAAGGCCACTGATTTGATCAAAGTAACAAAAATAACACAAAATCAAGTTAAAGGGTGAAACCAAGGATTAAAATCTCTGCGATATATCCGATATATCCTCCGATATATCCTCCGATATCTCCTTTTTTCGAATGACCGATATATCTTTAGGGGTCAATATCTTATCTTCCACCGTATCTACGATATTTCCCCGATATTTAGGAAATATTGTCAAATATCACCGATATTTAGGAAATATCTCCGACATTTAGGAAATATCTCCGACATTTATAATATTTTCGATATATCACCGACATATTAAAAAAATATTTGTAAAAAATTGAAATGTTATCCGGAAGAAAAGTAATTCCGTTGAGGTGTATCCTAATGAAGAGTGGTGGTCTCGAGTTATAGTACAATAATGTGCTTACACACTCCACATGCAATTGTCAGTTTCAGTGACCACAATAATCTCATCATGCAAGATATTATTTCAAAGACTTGACCCAAGAGAAAGGCTTTTGTTTGAAATTAAACTTGAGAAAATAAAAGAAAAAGAACATAAGAATCACATGTTTATGTGCTGTCAATTTCAAAGGTACTAGTCTCGACTCTCGACTCTCGACTCTCAAGAAGAGCATGATTCCTTTCAAGATATATCTGGATGCAGATCGATCTATTACACAATTATCAAACTTGGAGATGAGTAGACAGTGGAGGAATATTTACACTTGAGAAAGAGAATGAGTATAAGATAGAGAACATATGTACTCGTGAGAGTGTGAGACCGTGAGTCCGTGACATAAGATACATAATACAATTATAGAGATGAGAAACAGAGAGAGAGAGAGAGAGAGAGAAATAGAGAGATATGTGAGTCCGTGACATAAGATACAGAACACAATTATAAATATGAGAAACAGAGAGAGAGAGAGATATGTGAGTCATGTGACTCCAACGTCCCACACTCTCACCATATCTTGACTGATTATAGAGATGAGAAACAAACAGAGAGAGAGAGATATATGAGTCATGTGACTCCAACGTCCTATCATATCTTGAGTGAAAGATCTCAATGAAGATTTGCAAAATGTGTTGATCCAAAAAAGACGAGACCAACTGAATAAATTTTTCAATTATAGAGATAAGAAAGAGAGAGAGACATAGAGAGATGTGAGAATTATACAGATGAGAGAGAGGACTGAGAATTCTATATAAGAGCTTAGCCCGGCCTTTAGGTACATCATACATGATACATCACATACCTACTCCAAAACATAAATCTCAATTACATAACTTCCCCAAGAGGCAGACATCAACATAGAAGCAATACGTATTGCATTCCTGCAATTATTTTGAAAGAAGTTGTTTTGTTCAGGTATATACTATATATATATATATATTGCCATTTTGAACTTACATTCTTTGTTTTAGTAGTTACTCACTAATTTACAATAAATGTGTAATAAAATTTGTATTGTTATATAATAGATCAAAAATGGCAAGTAGCCGTGGAAATGATCCAGCATGGAAGTATGCAACAGTTATCCCAGGAAATCGTTCTGGCACAAAATGTATATTTTGTGAGAGCATTTTTCAAAGCGGCGGAATTACAAGATTGAAGAGTCATTTATCAGGTTATGATCCACACAAGAGTGTAAAAAAATGTGAAAAGGTGCCAGCAGATATCAAGCATGAGGTGATAGCATGGATAAAGAAAAAAGAATGTATCAAGCAAGATAAGAAAGTCGTTGAAGAGGACATCAGACAAGAGCTCCGAAATGATTATCTTGGGAGTAAAAAAAAATTCTACGATGACGACGAGAGTGATGGTGACGATGGATATCAGTATCCAGCTGATGTGCACCCTGCAGAACAATATGGTTATCGGGAAGCACTAAGACGTTCAACCATATATCGTGATAAAAATTCTCAGTTTACCAAGAGCAAAAGTTTACGAACTCCTACACAATCGAGAGGTGGTAGCAGCAGTAGTCAACAACAACAAGTTGATCGATCAAACTCCTATCACTATTCATTTCCAGAGCCTCCAGTGGAAATGCCACACCAGAAAAGTCGATCAAAGCAAAGCACAATGAAAGGCATACTAAAAGGTGCTAGAGAAAGAGTGGGAAAGGCAGTTTCCAGATTTTTCATATTTGGTGGTGTCCCTGCAAGCAAAGCTAATTGTCCACATTTTAAGAACATGCTTGCTGAAACAGCTGCCTCCGGTAAATAATCTATACATTTGTGATTTATGGAATCAGAAAATTATGTTATGTTTAATTATTATTTAAATTTTTTATTTTATTATTTGAAGGTCCTGGCGTGAAGCTTCCAACTCCCTATGAGATTCAGGGTCCTTACCTAGAAAATGAGTACATAGAAATGAGAAAGTATGTGGATAGTCATAGAGACATTTGGAAAATATATGGATGCACTATTATGTGTGATGGATGGACAGGACCTACAAAACTGTCTATTTTAAATTTTATGGTGTACTCGAAAGGTTCAACAGTGTTTTTAAAGTCTGTAGATGCTTCTCATAAGAAAAAAACTGCTGAGTACATATATGGTTTGCTTGATGAGATTATCCTAGATGTTGGACCAGAAAATGTTTGTTCAGGTATGGAGCGCAAGAGGATACCATATATGGGAGGAGGACTAGAGGTCCAAATGATGATCAAGATGTTGCTTCAGTTGTGCTAAGTTTTGATTCTATCAGTTTAGGTAGTGGGACTGGAACCTCAAATGAATCCCAAGAAGGCAACAATCAATATGGCTATAATCAATGCGCGGAAGTCAGTGATCAGTCATCCAGTTGGATTCATCCTTACTATCCACTGATAGGGGAAACAGTCGGCAGCTCCAAAGACATATATGATTATCATATGCAACACTACAATTTGTACTATATGAGTCATATGTCTTGGTCTGATTATTGTATTTTTGTGGATCAGCGTGTGTCTTATGACTCTTATCAACAACCTAGATTCTCATTTTGGATGTAGATGAAGTTGATATTTGTAATATTTATATATAAATCCAATAAATTAAATATTTCAGGAAAAAAAAATTCTTCTCAAAATACCGATATTTTTTCCCGGGTTTTCCCGATATATCCCCGATATATCTGAAATCTCCCTTTTTCAAAGGACCGATATATCTACCGATACCGATATTTTAATCCTTGGGTGAAACTCTCACTTATGATAAGCATCTTGGCTGCATTTTCTATCTCCCGGGAAGTAGACTTAACATAAAGATGATCAAAGCGGCATCCAATGTGCATATCAACCTTGTGATCAACTATCAGATGGTCAACCAGAAAAGCCATATCCCCAATTGCTGAGCACTCAGATCCAGGGTAGGGGAAATGGTATGGTCTGAAGACTGAAGTCACACTTAGCCTCGTGCTTAACTTTCTCTTGTAATAATACCGGAGCATATACCCCAGCTGATTCTGAGAAAACTGAAAACAAAACCCGTTTGTTGTGTCATATTGTTTTGTGTATGTGTTCTGTTAAATTTCATTTGTAATGTATGCTATCTATCCTTTTAATCTCTGTATCGCGCATATATGGTACAAGTGTAGTACTCTTCTGGTGTTCAAAATGTTGATTAACCAAATAGATGTTGATTAGCCAAATAGTGTCGATCGATTTTTGCTACAAAAGCACATTTCGGATAGAAGGGAGATATATAGTTACAAAACACATAGCAGATACATGGATAGTTATATAGTTATATAGTTATATAGTTAAACTATATAACTATCACAATTCTCATATGTTACAAAACTCATATGTTAGTTATATAGTTACAAAACACATAGCAGATACATGGATAGTTACAATGGTAGTTACATAGTTCCAAGACACTTAAAAAACTGAAATAAGTCAAACATATGAGGTGCATTGTTTTTAAAACTATCACAATTCTCCATGTAAATATGCATGTAACTATCAATGTAACTGTACATGTAACTATTAATGTAATTATACGTGTAACTATCAATTTTTCATGTAACTATGCATGTAACTATATATGTAACTATCTATGTAACTATGCATGTAACTATCAATTTTCCATGTAACTATCAATGTAAAATGTCCATATATTGATTAAGTCGTATAAGAACTCATACCGTCAATTGAACTTTCTTTGTTAGCTTTGTGAGGTCCCATTTGCTCATCTTATTTTCCACATCCTCTGTGCCTTCAATCGGTTTTATGACGTTTGTCTTCTCACAGAACCAATACTAACACACATAAAAAATAAAAAAATAAAAAACAGTTAGTACCAAATTATTTTCTTACCAAAAACAGTTAGTTACCAAAAAAAACAATTAGTTACCAAAGATACATACCAGAATTAAGTGCGCACAACCTCAAATTTGATTTTTTTCTTAGTGTCACAACATCACATGACGGGAAATTGGATGGAAAATGGATGTTTGGACACGGCTGATAAAAATTGGAAGTCGATGGGTGTTTTTGATGAAATTGAAAGAAAATGGACTAACATGATGATCGACCTAAAGTTGATGGGGGTAAACTGAAATCTGCTAAAAAAATTATATTGATGTGATAATCCTTTTTATTTTATTTTATAAATTACTGATAAAGATTATATGATATCAGCTCCTCTGTAGCAGTATATTGGGTGACAGAGCACCCACTCTACCCCGAAGGGAACCGCTACAACCAGGAACCCACCGCCCGCCCTTTATCAAATATTTTTAATTTATAATAAAAAGAAATTACATGAGGTGAGGAATGGGGGACTAGGCCAATATCATTCCAACAATAAACCCAAAAGTCTCGGTTCAAAACCACACCGATATCAAAGTTCGAACTCCTAAACCCCTAAACCGTAAATCCCTAATCCTATTCCTGAACCCTAGATCTTCAAAATCTTCAAATTCTGTTAATAGGATTTACTGAACCAAAATGCAAAATAATCGAGCTTAAAATATTGTGTAATCAGAATGACAATGAAATCAGAAGGAATCGAAAGCAGGAGGCAGAGATCAAGGACTACGAAGATGTTACCTAAGGTTTTTCGAATTCTAGTATTGTGGAGGAATTGTTTTCAACATCTCCCTAGAGCTTAAGATGAGCCTTGTGTCAACAGTTGCTGGGGAGGACGACAGATTCACCGGAGATAGATGGATGATGGATTCCCTGGAGACACAAAGAATTAGGTTTTTCAGCGAGAGCGAGAGTGAGAGAGAGAAAAGGAGAGAGAGAGAGAGAGAGAGAGAGAGAGAGAGAGAGAGAGAGAGAGAGAGAGAGAGAGAGACGAGAAATTGAGAATCGATGGAGATTTAGAGATGGGGTAACATAGTGGATGAGGTAACGGCGTCAGTGGCACAATTCGTAATTATTTTCATTTTTTAGGGGCAACGTTTTAAAAGATTTCAATGGTATAGATCGTAATTTTTTTTATTTTCATGGGTAACGGTTTAAGACTTTTAAATAGGTGTACCATTTTATTATCAAAGAACATTTGTTAATATTTTTATCATTTATTACTTCTAAATGTACTATTTTATGGGTGTTGTTAAATGTACCCAGCAAATAACTGAGTAGACCCAACATCATTTTCAAACCCACTAAAATTTTATAATTTCTAATTATACCCTTACTGTGATGAAACCCAGCTAAACATTTCAAATGATACCCAGCAAACCCAACTATACATCCTAATCGATCCTAATCGAAAAAAAAAAAACAGCAATATATCTCCAACAAAACCCAACAAAGAAAACAAATTAGTTCCTTAATTGTGTTGTATTGAAAACTTGCAATTGACAATTTCAAGGAGATGCATTCATGCATATTGACATTTCAGTTGGAATCTTGAAACTAGACATACAAGTTGACAGACCCTTCGTTGGTACCCTAATCCACCAAGCTCCAGCCTTATACTTTCTGGGCACTAGTATACATACATAAAGTCGGGTCTGTGTCGATCTTCAATTAATCAACAATGAGGAGAAGTTTAAATTCGGAACTCTTCCTTTATAAGAGCTAATTCTGGCTTCCGTCTTTGCAACCACCACGACAGCCACTCTGTGCCAAAATCGAGTTTGGAACCCAACCATATCAGCAGCAGTGGTAATCGTGTATTTCTGGTCGAGGGCTTTTGGGTTTATGAACGTACTTAAGGGTATTATTGGAATGTTGCTGGGTGTGGATAGAAATTGGATTATTTTGCTGGGTGTATAAAGCTTGCTGGGTCTACTTAGTATTTTGCTGGGTACATCTAGCAGCACCCCATTTTATCATTGGTCCAATAAAATAAAACATTAGAATTCCAACTACTAGTAGAATCCAGCGGACAGAGACATAGCCAAAAGCGGATTCAAAGGTGCAGGACAGAGCCATACCAAGAGGTGAGATTATCTTTCCTATTCCTCCCATTCCAGAAATGGAGAAATTAACGCTTTTGAATCCATCAATGCCTGCAATATAACAACAAGTGCTCTTAGATAAACTTATCATATACACATGCACAACCCATAAAATTGCATATTTCCATCTATACTCTGTTAACATTTCGGGTCTAAGTACAATTAAACTAAAATTAGAGATACATAGCTAACATCGAAACCAACTATACCTCGTAACTTCAGCAAAACTTGATCTACGGTTGTAAATATCTCTTCGTCTTCTTCAAGGAAATATATGATTTCTCTCTCCATTTCGTTTACTGTGGATGGAGGGAAGAACAGAGTATGCTAAGATTGGAGAAGTTAACTGAAGCAAAGCACGGCGGAACTGTTATATATAGAGGGAAGCAAAGCACGGCGGAACTGTTATATATAGAGGGAAGCAAAGCCGTAAGCCCGTAACCCTTATGTTTCAGATGACGGGAATATCCCCCATTTTGGGTTGATGGGCTTCAAATCTGGTTTTCTCATTTGTCTATCCATTGGGCTGTATAGTCCTATAGCACTAGTGCACTACTCCAATATCACCAACTTGGTTTATTTTAGGAATGAAATGGATGACCTAGCTAGCTAGTCTTATTCAGTCATGTTGTCTGAATTTTCGTGGAGAATTCCGTCAGTTCCCGACGTATTGGACTAAGTTGGTATAAGTTTCATTGCTCTCATGGATCGCTCACTTCATTCTTGCCATCTCTCCTGGAAGCAGCTGCTACTCTCTCTGGCCGCCTCGGCTTTCAACTTCTTCTCCTTCCTTAACAGAGACATGGTACCACTGCATGCATGTCTGCATGTAGTTCACAATGATGAAGTTCATATCTAACACTCTCAAATCTCAATGGCGCTACGGCAACTTCTCCTGCGATCGAGTAGGCCTCCCATCCCGAAAACGTTTAGATATATGGTTATTGACTTCACCCATACATGCGAATTTGCAATTAGCATGCGTAGATTACTAATCGCATAGTCATCCTGGGAAATGAACCCAGAGACAAAAACCATGCACAAACAGAAGTACGTAGTACGTATAAACAGTCCAGCTATTGTTTAAGAACACTAGCTAGTTGTTATCAATTAGCATTAGTGCATCCACCTATATACCATTTCGATCAGCCAAGCAAAATGAGAATGCATGAGGCAGTTCTAGTAGTCTTTCGTGGAGATCCGATCAGCTATAGGCATGTCTGGAGATCTTGTAACTTATGTCAAACAATATATCAATGTTGCAAGCTAGTGCTTGCCCACTTTCAACCTGCCTAATTAACCCTTCAACCACGTTTCCCATGCAGTAACAATATTGTACAAAAGTCCAGACATAAAATTTAACAAAATATGTTGACACTTGACAGTAATATTATAGAACACGATAATCACATTGTTTTCTTAAATTAAACAAAAAATTGATAATCACGTTGTTTACTGTATACGAAAATTAATAAAGTAAATTCTTTATGGTAGAACATAGTATATAGGCAAACACACAACACGAGTTTAACATTGCGGTTCAAACTAGCTATATATTCAAAGTTCTATATAACATGGTGATTAACAATGTCAGAGGTACTTTGCCTAATGCATGCACCACCAAATATTATTGTCCTTTTGGATTCGTAGCAGTTTAATCGGATATTCAAACCTAGATTGAATCTGCATGTTTAGTACTACTAGACATGTAATTGCCAACCTAGATTGAATCTGCATGTAAAGTACTAGACAATAATTAATACGGGTCACAGGATCACTGTTCTAGCTACATTTCTATATCTACCTTTCTCATTCCGATCCATATATATCTTCCCTAGCTTCATATCATTTCATTCGTTTGGATATCACTTTCAGTGAGTACTCCATAGATATGGTCATTATGGATCCTCATGGAGCAGACATGCTTAGTTTTCTTGAAAAAAAAATCACATAATCAATCAAATGGCTTTCAAATAAGAAGGATTTGTTTAGTACGTTATATATGCAAATTTCAATAAAACTTTCGTCTTTTATGTTCCAGTGTTCCTTTCTATAGTATGATATCTAACCCTACATTAGACATCTGCAGGTATTCTGGTAACTAAACGAATTGATATTCTGTTTCGCTTCTCTGAAACAAGCTAAGGTTTCAAGCTCATATTATTGTTTCTGCTCGCGCTTCCTTGATGCTTCTCAATGCTATAGCTATTATGATCCTATCTTTGGAAAATAGACGTGAGATCTCGCACCTGTTCTTGAGTAGTAAGTTGAGAACTACAATCCAAATATGAATGCATATGGTAATTGGCTTCTAGTTGATAGTTAGGTTTAATCATAAACCCTAGCCTGGCTACCCCATGCCAGTTAATACATTTCTAATCCTAGTAGGGCGGCTAAGAATATGTTTATCCCCATGATAGTTTTTGTTATGCTTAGTTGTTATCTTCTTCTTTTTCTATTGTCAACTTTGGATTGAAAAACGACACTAGTTATCAAGACTCGAAAGCAACCGTATCATATGTAAAATACTCCGACATAAACAAAACTTCACAGTTTCATACCTAGCTTAACCATAAAAAACGTTACTATAGTTTTGAACTTATGTAAGCAAAATCCCAATGCCACAAGCATAAATAATTGATTGACTACTGCAAACTATTTACTTCACGTCTTATCATCATTATGAACAACTTAATATCCTCTTCTTGTGGATGAGATGTACTTCCTAGTTTACTTAGAACTTAATCTGGTGGAGAACTTAATCTGGTGGCCAACTTTCCTTGCGTTTAGGGCTTTTATTCAAACGTCAATCACTTCAAATTGAAATAATCTACTTTCTATGAAAGCAGAAAGAGAAATGCACACAAATAATTCAGCAGATGATTAATTAACATAAATAGAAGTACCGTAACCTCTAGCTCTCATGCTTACGAAATTTGAAACATTAAGTTTGATAACTACTCATCTTTTTGTTTGTATTTTATATAATCGAACTTCCTAAAAATGTAAAAAGAAATTTAGATGTAATCGACCATTTTCGGATTTTATTGAAGACCACATATTTGTTCAAAATTTTGATTCATCAAGTCCTCTGTATATGCATTGATCGTTCATACCTTATTTGCCGACCATCCTTATAAAGTCCTCATCTCACACTGAGATAGGCAAATAAAGGTGGTCGGAAGCAAATTTACCGACCACTTATATTTGTCTATTTTAATGTGAGATGTGGCTCCGTCTATAATTATATCTCCATGAGTAAAGAAATTAAATTAGTATAACCTAAATACTTCTGATTCGAGCTCTCACTAAATAAAGAGTGCAGATGACTATAAGGCGCGCATGAGCCGGAGAAGAAAACGCCTTCAATATTGGAACCTTACTTAGTTATTTTGTGCTCTGTGTTTATTTGTTTGCTTATAAACATGATCTCAGAGGGCTAGATTTCTTGTTTTAGTACGTGTCCAGATAAGTGTGTCTCTTTCTCTAGTGATTAAACTATTTAACACTAATCCCACACTTGCCCTAAAAAACTCGTCGAGGGTGATGTGTTCAAAGAAATAAAATAAAATAAATCGAGTTTCCCACATGTGAAAAAGTGAGGAAAACACAAGGAATAATATCTATATTTTATCAAAGCAATAGCTTGGGTGGAAGAAGAATCATATTACAGAGAATTTATCTTCATCTTTTCTGGGTCAATAAAATTACAGAGATGGAGATAAGAGATGAACAAGTCCAATGAGGCAGCTTGTTCTTGGTTTTGCTTAGAAAGGGCTAAAATACCAGTCTGCAGCTAGGTAAAGCCATAGGCCACCGAAGCTGATGGCAGCGGTTCCAATTTGGCCACGCACGTTGACTTTTCTTGATGTAGAAGATGGATGTTCCAGCTTCTAAACTAGTATCGTTTACGTCCCAATCTCTGCATATATGTGATAGCCTTTTTTATTTCATTTTTCCCATGAAGACCATTTTTTTAATTTTCCCATCCCTATAATGGTCAATAATGCAAACCAGATTTTGGCCTAACGATTGCCCGGCCAACTCGCAAGTTTTCATGCATGCAATAATGTATGTGGGGGTATGGGGTTATGTCGATTAACGGCGGTTGTGGTTGTGGCGTTATGTGATTTACATTCGAACACGAGTGTGTGGAAGATTATTATTTGTGGATTGGACGTGGTAATTTGAAACTTTTTTTTTTCCAGCTTTCACATTAATATTGAGTTTGCCTGCCAATAACATTTTCTTTTGTTCCATGAGTTGGTTCCTTCCATTTTCTTCTAACGGTGGTTCACAGTTCATATTTAAAAAAAAAAAAAAAACCCCCAAAAGTACGTACTTGCGTATTGGCCAATTTTAATGTATATATATTTTTTTTCTTTGAATTTTCCAATGTACGTATGTCACTCCCACAGTTTCGCAAGGGCCTCTTGTATTTGAAAATGGTAAAGAAATGAACATGGCCGGATGAAGGTGCACATTTCTTGCTTCCCTTGATGGTTTGAGGTTGGCGATCAACATTACAAAGTCGTCGATCCTAAGAAGAAAATTCAAGTAATAGTTCCATAGAATAAGGAAGATCAATACTAACTGTAGATATGGGCAAATTATTTAATTTAGTTGTGGAAACTTTAGAGTTGTATTTCTGTTTACTAAGTTACGGTCATACAGTTTTTAAGATACTGTGAAGAAAAAGTAAATCTAACTGCTGAAAATATATATTTAGTTTTAAAATTGTATTAGGTTTTGTATTTGAAAAATATTTTAGAAATGTAATAACAAGGATTTGGAGTTGTCATCATTAGAATGTCATCCCTCGAAAGCTTTCGATTCCATGCCAAGGGAGTGATTTTCGTTAACGATAAGTTAAGGAAGACTAATCTTTAACCCAGATGAAAGAATATGACTCGACTTCTTGTTTATATCCCAAGAAAAAAAAAAAGAAAGAAAGAAAATTGAAGCTAGTTAAACGGAACGTGTCCGATCCCAATGTGAAGAAGCAGTCTTGAAACTTCATGAGGATTATGAATAATATTCCCACTTCATATTCTTCCTCCCTATAAATACCCCCAAGCCCCTCCTTCACTCTTATTTACAAACCAAACCAACTTTCAACCTCATCAGTTTCTCATACATATATCAACTACTTTTTCAGACACAACATATATTCTTTGCTTTGGTGTTTGGAAAGCAAGCATACTACTCAAGATGTTGCATAACTTGGCCCATAACTTGCTTGATGCAGTCACAGGCCATCATCACAATGGCGGCAGTACGAAACAGATTACAGGGACTGTGGTGCTGATGAAGAAGAATGTGTTGGATTTCAATGACTTCAATGCTTCTGTTCTTGATCGCGTGCATGAATTGGTGGGGCAAAGGGTTTCTCTGCAGCTCATCAGTGCTGTCAATGCCGATTCCGGTAAGTTATTCTGATCAGATGTGACTCATATCCGATCCATTAGTCTTCAGAAGTATTTATAACTTTCTGCTAAGCATTTTGAGTTTTGTTCATATATTTAGTCATTTGGGAATTACACTATGATTAACGTAATGAATTCATCATCATCATGAACCAATTAACTCTATCATTTTTCCAGCGAGTTTTCAGATTATGACCCTTCATTTTACAACTTAAAAAGGAGAGCGTATTCAGCGCACCCAGGTGCGCCGTGCACCCGTCCATCTCCGCCGTTCATTTTGAAAAAAGTACAATCGGGAGTTACTTTACTTTTATTACTCTCAGAAGTCATAAGATTCTAAACCAAGAGTTCAAACGATCAAATCAACTTGGTCTATTTCCAGTCAATCTCACCCTCAAACATACGCATGCATTTGGAACAAATAGTCAAAAATCTATAAGCCGTCACCGGTTATAGTCTAATTTATAAGCCATCAGCGGCATATTGAGGTCGTTCATTGAAATTGGCACGGGGGTCTTTATAATCTGTAAGCATTTTATAATTGATCAAGTTGTTGTTAGACAATTGCATCTTTGTCATGATAGCAAAATGAGATGACTGAAAGTGGATTGGTTCAAAGTGACATAATGAAAGTTGTGAAAGATATGGTAATGATTTCAAAATCATGAAGATGAGCTATGCCAGTTGTGGGGTTTCATAGGGATTATTGAAATAAATATTGATTAGGACAGGTAACAAATTAATCCTTTGAACCCCAAGTCTCAACTACTGGTCCATTTATATTTATCTACCAGTTTCACCTGAAAATGGAAACAAGCAGTTGGGAATAGCTCTCTCTCTCTCTCTCTCTCTCTCTCTCTCTCTCTCTCTCTCTCTCTTCTGCTTTACTTTTAACTTTCTTTGTTCATGGTAAAATTTTAGAACATGAACCTATTTTTAACCCAGTGGCTTATTATGATGGAGAAAAAATAACTGTGTTGATGAGTGATTTTAGGTGGTTAGTGCATAATTGAATAAATGTTGCAGTTGCAAATTGACATAACAGAAAAATTTTGCTAGTTAGAATTTAGAACTTGTAGAGAATCAATTTTTGAACTTGGATGTGTTTTTGTAGAGAATGGATTGAAAGGGAAACTTGGGAAGCCTGCATATTTGGAAGACTGGATCAGCACAATCACTCCTTTAACAGCAGGAGATTCTGCATACAAGGTTACCTTTGACTGGGAAGACGAAATCGGAGTTCCAGGAGCAATCCTAATAAAAAACAATCACCACAGTCAGTTCTACCTTAAGACCATCACACTCGAAAATGTTCCTGGTGAGGGAACAGTTCACTTTATTTGCAACTCATGGGTGTACCCTGCAGAAAAATACACGAAAGACCGCATTTTCTTTGTTAACAAGGTAATGATGCATGAAGAGATGGCAAATCTGATAGTATTTTGAGGTTGTGACTTGCATACTGAGCTAAATGTGTATTTTTATATATTTGTGCAGACTTACCTTCCAAGTGATACACCACTACCACTACAACAGTACAGACAAGAAGAACTAGTACACTTGAGAGGAGATGGGAAAGGAGAGCTCCAGGAGTATGACAGGGTTTATGACTATGCTTACTACAATGATCTGGGAAATCCAGACAAGGGTTCAGATTATGCCCGTCAAACTCTTGGAGGGACTAGTGAGTATCCTTATCCTCGAAGAGGAAGAACTGGCCGTGCTCCAACTGAGTCAGGTTAGCCATTATGTGAACTTGGTTGTTATCATACTTGAGTTGCTATTTACTAGGTGATTTAAGTAACATACCATTTCATGACCATTAATATTTCTAATCTTTTGTCAACAGATCCAAGCAGTGAGAGTAGGATCCCTCTTCTCATGAGCTTAGACATTTATGTTCCAAGAGACGAACGATTCGGACACTTGAAGATGTCTGATTTCCTTGCTTATGCACTGAAGTCCATAGCTCAATTCATCAGACCTGAGCTAGAAGCTCTATTTGATCCCACTCCTAATGAGTTTGACAGCTTCGAAGATGTACTTAAACTCTATGAAGGAGGAATTGAAGTACCTGAAGGTTTCTTAAAGGACATTGGGGACAACATCCCTCTAGAGATGATCAAGGAAATTTTCCGGACCGATGGTGCACAGTTCCTCAAGTTCCCGACGCCTCAAGTGATCAAAGGTATGAGTTGACATATATCTGAGAACATTTTGTACTTTGGGGATTCTAATTAAGCAATAGCCTGTGGTTCTAAAATATAATGCATTATTTGATGTTTTCTCTAATTGTCGTGTTATATTGATTTTGAGCAGAGAATAGGCTGGCTTGGAGGACAGATGAAGAATTTGCCAGAGAAATGCTAGCTGGAGTGAACCCTGTCAACATTAGTCTCCTCCAAGTAATTTCAACACAACTTTTGTGTGATTTTTTTCGCAGTAATATGTTTAGGACTTGCAGGGGTGTCAATTTGATATTCCTTTCCCTTCTGCACATTTAAATGTAGCATCAAAAATTTCATGTTTTATTCTAACTAATATTTGGTTCTAACTTAAATGCAGGCATTTCCACCGGTTAGCACTCTAGACGAAAATGTTTATGGTGATCAGTCCAGTACAATAACAGAAGAACACATCAAGAATTACTTGGATGGACTGACAGTGGAGGAGGTAATATCTTCGATTCATTTCCTTCGAAAGATATTTCAGTATGAAGTCACCTAGCAATTAGCTTATCTTGATTCATGCCATTACTAATGATGGATTCTGATGTACAGGCACTCAAGAGCAACAAGCTATTCATATTAGACCACCATGATGCATTGATGCCATACGTGAGGCGTATAAACTCAAATACCTCCTCAAAGATCTATGCTAGTAGAACACTCCTTTTTTTGAAAAGTGATGGAACTTTGAAGCCATTGGTGATTGAACTAAGCTTGCCCCATCCTGATGGAGATGAGCATGGTCGCATTAGCAGTGTATTCACACCAGCTGAGGAAGGTGTAGGAAGCTCCATATGGCAGCTGGCCAAAGCTTATGTTGCTGTAAATGACTCTGGAGTTCATCAACTTATCAGTCACTGGTATTACTCTCTTAAGCAATCCTCAGGGAACAAGTTTCTCCTATAGTTTGGAATCGGGTTCTGATAACATTTCCTTTATGTGTTTTGGTCACAGGTTGAATACTCATGCAGTGTGTGAGCCAGTAGTAATAGCAACAAACAGGCAACTGAGTGTGGTTCACCCAATTTACAAGCTTCTTCATCCTCATTTCCGCGACACCATGAACATAAATGCACTAGCCAGGCAAATCCTCATCAATGCTGGTGGCATTCTGGAGACAACAGTGTTTCCAGGTAGGTATGCCATGGAGATGTCATCAATTGTTTACAAGAAATGGGTTTTCCCTGAGCAAGCTCTCCCTGCAGATCTCATCAAGAGGTAAGCACAATACTTTTAAAAAGACACTAGAAGTAATTTAGAATAAGAAATGTATGTGATCCAAAATTTAAGCATACTACTTCACATTATTGTATTGATGACATTACAATGTCTTTGATCAATGCAGAGGAATGGCAGTCAAGGATGAGAGTGCTCCACACGGTCTACGCCTAGTGATAGAGGACTACCCCTATGGTGCTGATGGGCTCAAAATCTGGTTTGCGATAAGAAATTGGGTAGAAGATTACTGCTCACTCTACTACAAGAGTGACAACATTGTTCAAAAAGACACAGAACTCCAATCCTGGTGGAAGGAACTAGTAGAGGAGGGTCATGGTGACAAAAAAGATGAGCCCTGGTGGCCTAAAATGCAGACTCGTGAAGAGCTAATTGAAGCTTGCACTATCATCATATGGACTTCATCTGCACTCCATGCAGCTGTCAACTTTGGACAGTACCCTTATGCAGGCTACCTCCCATGCCGCCCCACTGTAAGCCGAAGGTTCATGCCCGAAAAAGGAACTCCTGAGTATGATGAGCTTGAGTCCAACCCTGATAAGGCCTTCTTGAAAACAATCACTGCTCAGTTCCAGACAGTGCTTGGCATTGCCCTGATTGAAATTCTGTCAAGGCATTCTACTGATGAAGTGTATTTGGGCCAGAGGGACACTCCTAACTGGACAGCAGATGCAGAAGCATTGCAAGCTTTTAACAGATTTGGAAAGAAACTTGCTGAAATCGAAGAGAAGATTACCAACATGAATAATGATGAGAATCTGAAGAACAGGGTTGGAAAGGTGGAGGTGCCATACACTTTGCTGTATCCCACTGGTGAAAGTGGAATTGCTGGCAAGGGAATTCCCAACAGTGTCTCAATCTAAAAACCTGTCAACTAGAATAGGGGAAGCCTTTGAAAAGCTAGTACAATATCGATAAAGCAAGCCACTTTGATTTAAGAATTACTTACAAATTAGTGTTTCAATAATTCCATGTAAATTAATTACTCAATTTACAGCAGAAGAAGCTAGAAGTCTGTACTGAACTTGCTAATGTACAACATACATATTATTCATTATTTGATTATCTGCATTTTTTCAGTTGTCCCCTTTTAACTAGGAAACTATGAAATGCTTACTATTACGTTGGTCATCTGAACTCAAATTTTCTTTAACAAAAACTAATCCCAGAAATGGAACTACATCAACAGAAACCATGTGCAGATTTCAAATTGTCAACAAGCTAGCCTTGTATGTGTCTTTAAACTCAATCCAGAAGCAATGCCCTGGACGTGATCGGAACTCTGATACGGTGTGCCAATCCGATTCCATTTACCTTTTGTATGGTGTGATACACATTGTCATGTATAGTACTATCTGTTACATCACTTGAACAAGGACAAACGTGGCCTGTGGATTACCATTGAACCGATATTGTCTCAACTTAACCACCTTTAAGGTATTAGATTTTAATCACAAAAGGCTTCAGCAATTAAGTGTGATTCATCCACTTATAAGTTAAATTTTATTTATTCTTTTTCTAATGTGGGATCTTTCCTCTCCAACACTTTCCCTCATATGCAACCTAACTTTTTAGGTATGCACGTGAAATTCATCTAGTCCAATTCCCACATTAGAAATCGATAATGTTTTAGTCCAAGGCCTACTACAGGCACTTGGTATAGTATGGGCCAATCAGAATTTTTCCGATGACAATTCGATGAACCCAAATCTGGGCTCATTATGTTGGGAGACTTTCTCCCGTTACACTGGGAGACGTAATTGAAGAGGGGCCCACTCTGATACTAACTTGAACAGGGACAAGCGTGGCTCGTGGGTCATCATTGTATCGATATTGTCCTTAGGGCTGACAATTTGGACCCTGGTGAAACCAACCAACCATGTACCAACCGTACCAAACAAATTGGTATGCCAAATAGTTGGTAACTGAGTTTTCGGTACAGTAGTACCGTACCAAGTTTGAAGAGTCGGTTGATACATGGTACAAGTTTTACCCAAAATACAATATACCGTGTACCAACCGAGTTATATTAAAAATAATAAAAAAATAATTAAAACTACTAATCAAAGTCGTTGATTTGTGGAGATGAATCTCCATCGTTGATCTAACCCTAATGACCTAATCCTTACAGACTCATTCACTCATTCACTTCACTTCAGCCTCTGTCGCGTCTCTCGCTCAAATAGACTCATCTCTCGATTCTCACCTCACCTCGCCTCTTTCGTCGTCGACTCGGCAACACCTCCACTTCGCAGCACCTCGACTCAACTTCGAGAAATGGGCAGCACCTCAACTACGTAGCACATCGCCTCTCTCATCGTCGACTCGGCAGCACCTCGACTCAACTTCGAGAACGGGCAACATCTCGACTTCGTAGCACCTCAACTCGGCAGCGCCACGACTCTCCACGACTCCGTTCGGGAAGCCTTTCACCAAGCCTCGAATCTTCGTATGTATCAACTTCCTAATTTGTGCTATTTATCAATCTATGTGCTATCTATCGATCTATGTTCTGTACTTCTGTGTTTTGTGTTCAAGCATGTGTTATGTGCTATGTGTTCTATAATAGTTTATATGTTCTGTACTTCTGTGTTCTATGTTCTGTGTTCTGTGTTCTGCTACCTATAATTCAAGCCTGTCTGATTTGGAACTAGCTACTTTGTACAATTTGTGTTATCTATAATGAGTATAATCATTGATGTTGAGCAATCTATAATTTGTGTTCTATAGTTTGTACAATTTGTGTTATCTATAATCAATGATTTGTGTTGTGTTTCGCATAGGCTATGGACTCTCCCAAGTAACACCTTTGTCCAGACTAATGTTTAGCAGTCTAGTACTCTCCTGACATTGCAGCATCACTCTTTCCCTGCAAATTTTGTCCAGTTTCTGCTAATCTGGACTTTTATGTTTTCATTGGCTTTTGTTGTTCAATTTTTTGTATAAGACTTTGGAGTTTGGACGTGTGTTGTTTAATTTTATGTATAAGACTTTGGACGTTGTTGGCTTGTTGCATTTGAAATTATATGATGTGTGAAACTTTAAATGTGTTTGAATAGTTTGATAAATGATAGAAGCTTGGTAGAGACCCAAAAAAAGGATTCAAATGAGTTGGGCCTCAATCTAAACTTGGTAGAGTTTCATTATCAACCGTACCAACTAAGTTAGTATACAAACTTTGACGGTTGGTTTTGGTACAAGATTTTGCTTACCAATTTTAAGTTAGTTGGTACATGTATTGGTAAATAGAGTCAGTATACCTACCAATGTCAGCCATAATTGTCATAACTTAACCATCTTTTAAGTGTTGGGTTTTAATCACAAAATGTCTCAGTACAATTAAGTGTGATTCATCCACTTATAAATTATATTTTATTTATCCTTTTTGTACGTGACATCTTTCCTCTCCAACAACATCAAATGCTACTGTTTCAAGTTTACAACAGCTTGGTTATGGTCTTAATATACCTACCAATTCATGAAGGGTTTCAATATCATTATCTATTAATTGGTTACATGTCATTTTCATTTCTGTATGAAGGATTCTGTCATCATTATTAACTGGCCATGTGTCCTTATGGCTAGAAAAATCAAAGTCATTGCTAATTTCACACCATCAATAGAAAACCTATATGCATTAACAATACCAAATCAAATGAATCTGTTACTAGGAGAGGGAACAAGTCAATTCCATGACTGCCTTTCTTCTCAAATTCAAATTTCTTTGTTTTGAGGTTGAACGGAGAAGATTAATTAGGTGTCACACAAAGTTGAAAATTTCGTCAAGAACTTGCATACGTTTTACGTTTTTAACATAATGTGTCAAGACTTTCACGCATAATGTGACATGGACCGATTAGGTGCCATAAAGAGTCCGAATACCCTATAGATGAACTTTTTGTTGCAAAAATGGGGGAGCCAACACAGGTATTGTATGTTCTGGTTTGACAATGCAAGACCTCTAAGATACAAATAGTTGGTAGTCCACTACCTAGGCAACCTTAACCTCCCTAAAAACAGAAGAAGAAAAAATAGTAATTTTGAGATCTATTGGGCATAACTAGGTCTTCTACCATGTGATTCTTGACTTTAAGCTTCAATGTGAAAGATTAAGGTGGCTCCATTTTAATCTGCAACTAGAAAATGACACTCCCAAAGCACCTTCCTTGTTAATATTCTGAAAACCATGTCTACTTGATTACCAGATTTGACCGACAGTTTTGTAAATGGGAAAAGAAATGAAAGACTTTAGCTTTATGGTCATACCCATTAACCATGTAAACTCTCCCTACTATTTCATTGACAATCTGATCACTAACAAGAATCTGCACATATTAATATTTCAGGGTACATAATCCAGAAGAACCTGCCTATCTGAATTGGACATTTTTAAATGCTCTATGATATGAGGGCATAAAGCTATGGGGCCTGCTTGGATCATAAATCACATTTATTCTTTCTATTGAACAAGAAGAATAATGAAATTATAAGCACCGGCCAAATAATACTAGGGTGCAAAGTTGGGGAATGTTCCTTCTGTTTGCTCAGATCTATGAACTTGATATGCATCCTAAGTCATTGAACGATATTAAGAGATTCCGGTGTAAACTTTTGAGTATCGGAACGATTTTGTTTAAAATTAAAACTGTATATGTAAGAGTTCGAATCATAGATTTTTGTTGTTGTTGTGTGGAGTTTCTAAGATAAGGTTGACCAGGTATATCAAATATCCTATTCCAATTAGCATGTCAGCAAATACTAAACTTTTAAAGAATGTGACGATATTAACAGGACAGATGAAGCTAGATAGTTATGCATACAAGTCAAGTGGCTGCTATGAGAAAATCTAGTATTGCCAAATTGCCAGAATTTGGCCACATCTTTTGATTTGGTAAACATCTTTGAATACAAGCAGGGTTTGAAGTTACCTTGAAAGTGGCAAGAACATGGCTTTGAATTCACTTTGACAGTGAAGGTCTATCATTCTTTCAAATATTGATGAGTAGGTGAAGAGCCCTCTACTTTATTCTTATAGAAAAGCCAAAAGCCAAAAGCCAAATCATAATTCATAAAGAAAAGAAAAAATCAAAAATGACCAGTAGTCCTAGTTCCCCAAGTCTTTTTCTAAGAAAAAAGACAGGAAAAAAAAAAATAGTATGCAACTATCCATTGAACAGTGTAAATCTCACTCCCTCTCAAGGCTCAAGTCCCCATAAATACCACACACCCTTCTCCTCACATTCCTCACTCACTGGGATTCCAAACCAAACACTAAACTAGTTCTTAACCAACTTTATTTCTTGGGGTAAATTCCAAAGCACAACTTTAGTTCAGTTAGAAGACAAAGATGCTTCATTTCAAGTTTCATCAAACTCTGATCAGAACCAAACCTCCTCCATGTCCACTTGGAGCTCGCCTGAGCTCATCAGCTGTTGCAGTCAATGGCAAACTACTGGTGCCAGCTGGGTTTGTATCCATGACCAATGTGAGACGATCTCGGCCGTTGACTGTGTCAGCTACCAGCTCTTCCCAGAGCACCACCACCATTGATCCTCCGAGTGATGCCAACAACATCAAAGGGACCGTGGTTTTGATGAAGAAGAATCTTCTTGAGCTCAACGACCTCCGAGCTTCTTTCATCGACCGTGTTCATGAGCTTTTGGGGAAAGCTGTTTCTCTCAGGCTTGTCAGTGCTGTCAACACTGACCCTGGTGAGAACACTACTACTCTGATATTCGATCTTTCCACATTAACTATTTTCACTATTTGTTCATCCTTTTTGAATTGGTTTCGGATTTGATGTGTTTTATAGCAAATGGGAATCGAGGAAACGTTGGTAAGGCGGCTTATTTGGAGAACTGGATCACCAAAGTTACCCCATTGACAGCAGCAGAGTGTGCATTTAAGGTTAATTTTGATTGGGATGAGAAGATTGGAGTGCCAGGAGCTTTCATCATAAGAAATGAACATGGCAGTGAGTTTTACTTGAAGTCTCTCACACTTGAAAACGTTCCCGGAAAAGGTAGAGTTCACTTTGATTGCAACTCATGGGTGTACCCTGCTGAGAAGTACAAGAAAGACAGGGTTTTCTTCACTAACAAGGTAACGATTTTGAGTTTTTAGCATGGTGAAAATCATTGTAAATTTGTGTTGAAATTTTGTTACTAGGTTGAGCTTTACTTATGTGCAGACGTATCTTTCGAGTGAGACGCCGGTTGGACTAAAGAAGTTTAGAGAAGAAGAGCTAGTGACCTTGAGAGGTGATGATGTTGTTAAAAAGGGAGAGCTTCAGGAATGGGACAGGGTTTATGACTATGCTTATTACAATGACTTGGGGAGTCCAGACAAGGGTGAGAAGTATGCTCGCCCAATTCTCGGAGGGTCTGCCAAGTTCCCTTATCCTCGAAGAGGAAGAACTGGAAGAGCAGCAAACTTGAAAGGTCAGTCAATTGAACTTGGTATTTGATTATATGAGATTTTTCATATCTGTGTTTTACTCAGTCACTACTGAAAATTTTGTGCTTTTAGTCATTGAGATTTTTGTGCTTTTATCATCATAGATCCCAAGAGTGAGAGACCTCTGCCTCTTGTTAAGGGCTTATTTGTATATGTTCCAAGAGACGAAAAATTTGGTCACTTGAAGATGTCAGACTTGATTGCATATGCCCTGAAATCAATATCTCAGATCCTGAAACCTGATGAGCTAGCTACTCTACTTGGTCATCAAAAAGAGTTTGACAGCTTGGAAGATGTACTTAAGCTCTATGAAGGAGGATTAGAGTTGCCAGAGGGCTTGTTAAAGTTTGTCAGGAGTACCACCCCTGCCGAGACAGTGAAGGAACTTTTCCGGACTGATGGTGAACGATTGCTGAAGTTCCCGGTGCCTCAAGTGATCAAAGGTGTGTACTTCACATGTAATGCAGCCAGTTTCTTATTTTGGTATCATTTCAAGAACAATACTTTGATCCTTTTACCTGACTGGTCTTTTAATACTTCAAATCAGAGGATAAGTCGGCATGGAGAACTGATGAGGAGTTTGCAAGAGAAATGTTGGCTGGTCTAAACCCTGTCAGCATTTGCCGTCTCCAGGTAATTTGAAGCTTTCATTATCTACTGTATATTTGTTACGCGTGCTGCGTGCAACGGTTGAGTACTATAAGATCATTGTTGTTCATCGTTGGTCATAACTGTTTCAACATGTACTACAGGAATTTCCGCCAGCTAGCAAGCTAGACCCAAATGTATATGGAGATCAAACCAGTAAGATATCCAAAGAACACATAGCAGATAAATTAGATGGACTCAGCATAGATGAGGTAATACTATTTGCTTACTTCCTTTCACTATTTAGCTTGAAGCAACTAGACTCATAGTTACTGAAATGTATTTGCTTTCAATAGGCAATCAACAAGAACAAGCTGTTCATACTAGACCACCATGATTCATTGATGCCTTACTTGGAGCGTATAAATTCAACTTCTGTAAAAGGTTATGCAAGCAGGACACTCCTTTTCTTGAAAAATGATGGGACCTTGAAGCCAGTAGCTATTGAATTGAGCCTGCCAAATCCTGGCGGAGTTGGTTGCACTAGCGAAGTCTACACTCCAGCTAGCCAAGGCGTTGAGAGTCACATTTGGCAGCTCGCCAAAGCTTATGTGGCTATAAACGACTCAGGCTATCATCAGCTTGTCAGCCACTGGTATAAATCTGTCAAACTAAGCCTAGCATACTAGATCATTAACATCTCTGTTCCCTTTTTCATAAATTCATCTTAAATATCTTCGTGTTTGATTGCAGGTTGAGAACTCATGCGGTGATTGAGCCGGTTATCATAGCAACAAACAGGCAGTTGAGCGTGCTTCACCCAATTTACAAGCTTCTGCATCCTCATTTTCGTGACACCATGAATGTTAACGCAGTAGCGCGACAGATTCTCATTAATGCTGGTGGAGTGCTAGAGAACACAGTTTTTCCTGCAAAATATTCCATGGAATGGTCGTCTGTGATGTACAAGAACAGCTGGGTTTTTCCTGAACAAGCACTCCCCAAGGATCTGATCAAAAGGTAGGTTTCATCATTGATGACATTTATATACAGAACGTACTAGAACAACGTGATCAATTTCTTTTTTCTTTGTTCAGAGGAATGGCAGTTGAAGATTCAAGCGCCTCACACAGTGTGCGGTTACTAGTAGAGGACTATCCATATGCTGCTGATGGGCTTGAAATCTGGTCTGCAATCAGAACATGGGTGGAAGAGTATTGCTCCTTCTACTTCAAAACTGATGAAATGGTGCAAAAGGACTCGGAGCTCCAGTCGTGGTGGAAAGAACTCCGAGAAGAGGGTCATGGCGACAAGAAAGATGAGCCTTGGTGGCCTAAAATGCAGACTGTTGAAGAGCTAATAGAATCATGCACTATCATCATATGGACTGCTTCAGCTTACCATGCAGCAATCAATTTCGGGCAGTACCCTTATGGAGGATACCCTGCAAACCGTCCCAGCATAAGCCGGCGGTTCATGCCGAATATAGGCACTCCTGAGTACGAGCAACTCAAGAAAAACCCCGAAAAGGCCTTCTTGGAAACAGTTACACCTCAGCTGCAGACCCTTCTTGGCATGGCCTCCATTGAGATATTGTCAAGGCATTCAGCTGATGAGATTTACTTGGGGCAGAGAGAGAGTCAAGAATGGACAGCAGACACCAAGGTCTTGGAAGCGTCCGAGAATTTCAGAAGCAAGCTCAAAGCAGTTGGGGAAAGAGTGACAAAGATGAACAAGGATGACAAATTGAAGAACCGGACTGGACCGGCCAAGATGCCTTACACTTTGCTCTATCCTACCAGCGAACCTGGACTCACCGGAAAGGGAATTCCCAACAGTGTCTCAATTTAGTGCCCCATGTAGTGTGATTATTACTTAAGTTTGTGAGCATGATTAATTCTCTTAGATTTTGCATTGGTTTGAGAATAATATCCAGGAAATATTCATGTATCTCATAATAAATGGAAAATCGCTTTATTATGTGACAAGTGAATTTAAATTGGATGGAGACGATTGAGGTTCAGCTATATAGAGATTTAGAGATAAAGAATCAAACAAAAATATTTATATACCCAAACAAAGTTCATAGCAAGACACGAATTTCATTTTGGGTGCTTCCAACACAAGAACCAAGCCTCTAATATCAAAGAATTGAATCGCATTATACATCGGAGCACTTTAAAGTTTAAATCTTTTCCAAACAAGTCCATTATGTTCACCATCAACATAAGCTTCTTCATAACATATTGGGATCTGCAAAAAGAAATAAATATATTACAAACATTCCACAATACAAATTCAGCTTCAAGCAGCATGTTATAGTATAGTGAAATAACACAATGCAACAAGTAAATAAAAATAAAATAAAATAAAAACCAAGAGAAGACAGGAAAGAGATGCATGACAGGAAATCAAGGAATGGCAGGACTAGGAAAGAACCAATGTTTTTTTTTTCCAAATTACTTGGAGAAAAACCATGGTCTTCTCCACTCCACAACTTCCGGCCACTCCTCCCTTTCCCCCAAACTCCTTTCTCTTCTCTGTCACACCACCAAGTTCAGAGCTTTTTCCAAAGGCTGCGTTGTTGGATTGATGAATCTGTCTAGTAAAGAAAGAAGGAACGGGAAAGGGAGAATGTCTTGAGCAAATCTGTAGGAGTAAGAGGTGTGGAGAGGAATGGAACTATGTGTTCTCGATCTGTTGAAAGAGAGAGTTTGAATCCTTTCCTTCCCTCACCTCCACTCTAAGCATTGCTCAAGACACCTGCCATTCCCACCCATCTTTCAAGCTCCTGTAACGACGTCCTACCAAGTTATAGAGAAGAGGTCCTCTAGGGTTTGTAACATGTCCGGCCCATTACTGTTCTGATCCAAATTGAGTCTCGGGCTCATTTGTCAAGCAGATCAGTCGTCTCCTAGCGGGTCGACCCGATTATAAGGGCCCAAATATTTTTCAAATACAAAACCGGGTCGGGTAACCACCGTCTTCCTCCCTCCAAATAGTTCTAAACCCTTCCATAACCGCCCTTCCTCTCTCTCTCTCTCTCTCTCTGTCTCTCCTGAGGCCCATATCGTCATTTTGCCACGAATCCAATGGCGCCGTCCGACGGCTTCAGCGTCCGGATCGTCTCCGTCGACTTCTACATGGCGCCGCCCATCCCCGGCGTCGATATCTCCTACAGTAGCTTCCACGGTACGAATCCCCTACCCTTAAAACGACGCCGTTTTCACTCAATTCGCTCAGATTTTCACTTGCTTTAAGTCTTGAAATTGTGGAATTTGATACTTCATTGTGACCAGTGAGAAGTGTGAGTGTGTGAGGGAGTGAAGGTTTTGGTTTAATTTTAATATTTTTTTTTTGAAATATTGATGAAGGTGGGAAGGTGAATGAGGTGCCTGTAATCAGAATCTACGGCTCGACTCCGGCCGGTCAGAAAACTTGTTTGCATATTCACAGAGTAAGATTAGTTGCTTTCTTCTTCTTCATTGAAAAATTCTTATTTTTTAAGGTATAATTCTAGTTTACTACTGCATAAATTGGTTGGAAATTACAACATTTTTGTTAAATACTGCAAATATGTCTAATTCTAGTTTTCTGTATAAGTTGAGTTGTGACGCTACCAGAGCACTTGCGATGTGGTTTTATCAAGTTTTTCGGGCTGATTTTTTACTGTTTGTTTTGTAGGCATTACCATACTTATATGTGCCGTGTGCCGATATACCAATTCAACCAAATCAGACAGGTATTTAGTATGTTTAGAACTGGGGTGATTGGTGATGTTGAAAAATGGATTGAGTAGATTAAAAAGGGGTTAAGGCCTTACTGAGGCTGATAATGCTAGTTTTGTGTTGATGATCAGGCTTAATGTGCTCTGGCAAATTCTGTTATGGAGTAGTCGTTGAGTTATTTTGTGTAACTAGGATGTGCCCATTCTCATGTCTGATAATTCCTTTATATTGAAAAGGTCTTTGATATGATTTTAGCTGTGTTCATGCTTTAAGTACCTTTTTTTTTTTGGGAAAACAGACGTGATGCATTGATGTTTTTGTTTTTCCTTAATGTGCAGGTGCTTCGTACACATATGATATATCTCATGCTTTAGAGAGGGCTTTGAAGGTATGGCTCATTGCAGTAGATAGGGTGCTCTGTGCAATAAATATTGTATATGTATTTCTGCTTGACATGGTTGGTACTGAAATGTGAATAAATGAACTTTGTATGAATTCTTACAGCTCAAAAGCAGTGCTGGTTCAAAGCGACAACATGTACATGGTTGCAGCCTTGTCCAGGCAAGGAAGCTCTATGGTTACCATTCATCAGAGGAGGTTTTTGTGAAGATATACCTGTATCCTTCAGTTATTCTTGATTTATTATCTTAGCGGTCCAGGGGTCTTTTATGTGACACCTTGACAAGAGACTAAGCTATTATCCACATGATGTGACTCGCGCAGCCAATCTTCTTCTGGTGCTGTTCTCTAACATCTTACTTATGTTACTGTTTGAGAGCAATTTCTGTTAGCTGATATTGGGTTTTGACTTTTGAACTATATTTTATCTCTATTTGCAACTTGCGATGTTCTTTCTTTTGACTGTAAAGTGATATACCACTTGATATTTTATTTGGTACTCTACTTTTCTGGTATCATCTTGTTGAATGAGATGAGGTCAGGGTCATACATTCTTAGGATTGACTAGATGCTTCTGATTCTTTTGGTTTATTCTTTTTTTGAAGTTTATAGTTTTTTGGCCTGGTATCTGAAAATCTCTTGCCAATCAAGCTTGGAGAATCTTTCTGAAAACCTGGAATTGAATTTTTTATGAATGACATCATCATTATCATATCCATTGCATAAAGTTCATACTAGTTCTTGTATACGTTTTCGAGTTTGAAATTTAGTTATCATATATGAGCATATGCATTTTAAATTGTGAATCTCATTTTTTTAATGGACTCGGTTTAGCTTTTACCAAATACATAATCGATTCAATGCATGAATACAATTACGTGCTTCTCAGGGAGGTGCAGTTCTTGATAAATGCTTACAGCCCCATCAATCGCACATTCCCTTCATTCTCCAATTTATGGTATGAGATTTGCGCATTAGTTATTTTTAATAACCTTGCATGTTTATGAAGAGCTCTTTTTTTATGTTCTGACCCAAGTTTTTTTTTTCTGATAGATTGACTACAACTTGTATGGGATGGGCCATCTGCATCTATCGAAACTGAAGTTCCGGCATCCAATGCCAGATGTTTTTACCCCAAGGAGATCTGTTTACAATGGACCGTCTAAACAGGTCATAGATAATTTAATTGGCACGTCTACAGATGTCCAGGTGAAGTTTGTTTCTATTCTTTCAAAATGATTTTGGATAGGCATTAGCAGTGTTGATGTTCTTCACTAGAATATTTTTATGAGGATTATGTGTCGTTAGTTGAATGATGTTTTGGGAACTTCGCTTTAGGCAGATGTAAGTGATCATCTGCCTTTAGATTCACCAGTTTGGATATCGTCGACAATTCCAGCAGACTGGATATGGCTTTCTCCCGGTGATGTTGCGGCTTCATTGAATGCAGATGCTATCTCCACTAAACGACAAAGTATTTGTGAACTTGAGGGGGATGCTACGACAGATGGTTTGTTAAATGCTCAAATGGTGTCTTTTTAGTTCGGTTACCTTTTTTTTTTTTACCTGATATGATGAACATGATTTGTGGTTTTGCAGAGATTCTCAATCAGCAGTTCAAAATGTATACATCCCTCTCGCAAACTCGATCTGATGTGAAAATGGTTCACTCTCTTATACCAATTTGGGAGGTTTGTTTTGATTTCATTCATTTGCTATCTTTCAATGTATTCTTAGATGTATTATAATTCTTTTGTTGGTTTGTAGGAGCTTGAAAGAAGTGGGATACATGAAGCAGAAATATCTTCTAATCCTGCTAAACCACTTCCCGAAGATGTTTTGAGAACTCTATCACTTGGTCCAGAATTTAATGAGAAACTTGTCAAATTGCATTTGGATACTGAAAGCTATCTGCCTTTACCTCAATTGAAGAAAGATGTAAAGTCTACGCACCAAATAACCTCTCCAAAAGATGGAGGAAATTCTGTTGGACATAGAACTGATAATCTTATTTCTGGAGAGATGATGGGATCTATATCAAGACGAGGTTCTACAGAAAAGACGGATGCAAAATTGAATAATGAACTGCCAGTATCTCAAGTGATTCAGACATTAAGCATGAAGGTATATAACAGCTCTGGCTGGTTAGCGTTATTGCTCATTGAAGTTACTGCTATATGTAGTGTTAATGGGCTCCTAACCAATAACAATTTCTACTGTGGTGGAGTCATGGAGATAACTAGTTGGAGTTTTGATGCCTATTTTCAAGAATTAAGAAGTTGGTTATTATTGTCTTCTGCATTGATAAGCCATATGTTTTCAGGCTGCAGATAATGAAGCACTAGCACTGCTTAGATGGCTTGCCACTTCTCAGGCAGCTGATGATTTGAATTCCGATGATGAACTTGTTCGGGAGACAATACTGAGTCCTTTGTTGCCTGCAACAACTATTGACAAAGTTCTGGAGAAAGCTAATATGGATTATGAGAATGAATCTCAAAAGGAATGTCAGGACATCCTTGATTCAGTTGGTGACTTTGAGGGATCAAGGGAAAAAGTTTCTTATCCTGCTGACCAAAACTTTTCTTCTAAAAGTGAACCTGCATGTATGATTCCACAGGTGGATGGTATTGGGGATGATGTTCTCTCAACTCCATCTCCTTGTGCTGGATCAATCAAAAAAGTTTCTGAAGTAGAGATGAAGGATGAGTTTAGGACGCCCGAACACCATGTTTTAAAACATGGCTTAAGCTCCAATCATAAACTCAAAAGGAAAAAATTACTATGGGGATCTTTACCTCTGTCTGCTGCACAAAAGCTGAAGACTGAGAAGGAACCCGTCAGTTTGTTCAAGGAAAGTAAGGATTCTGTTGGTACAAGTTCCTCCTCTGAAAGTGAAGTGAGAAAACATGCAGGCACTGATGCTTGTGATAGTATGGTGGAAACATGCTCCGTGCGGGACTTGATGAGGAGAAAACGATCATATCGAATTGTGCCACCTGCAAAAGAAGATTCACTTCATCAAATGTTGCATGTTGACGAACTTAATGGAAAGTCTCGTGAGACTTTAGCTGACAGGCTATCCCTAGATCACCATCACTCAGTAAGTCATGAGGCTAATGATGTTAAAACAACCAATTCTGGCTGTCCCTTGTATGGTAAACTTCCACTTTTGCCTGGCAGTGTTAACTCTTTAAATGCAAGTACGTTAGATGGAAAGTTTGACACGGAGTTTGGCAGTGGAACAATCGCTAAACTTGGGAACATCGTAATGACATGCTCTTCTGAAGCTCCTCCTGTGAATACAGGATTATGGCAATTAGAGCCTTACAAGCTCAAGTCTGAACCTTCCCTTGGCCGTTGTGAAACTTTAAAAAAATCTAATGCTCAGATTTCCAAGTCAGGAGCTGAGGAAAACAAGTCAGGTACTGAGGGAAACATTTTTGTTGATGAGAGTTTTCATAGCACTGCTGCTGACCCTGAAGTCTCTAGTGGAGATGGTCACACTGGAAAGGGCATTGATGCCTCATCTTCTGGGAATGGAGTATCTGCGATACCTTTTGAGATTCCTCTGGGCACAAATGTCACATCTGACGCCACTGCTTTAGTCAATGAGAGGTGTGGTAGCCAGAAAATGAGGAGGAATTCTTTTTCATCTGGGTTTAGTAACTTGTTGCCCTCGGTCATCCAATCTGATGACAAGGGCTTAATTGGCATGACATTCTCTTCGAAACCCCCAATTGCAGACTGGAAGGATGGGGGATTTTTGGCTTCTTCATATTTACAAGAGGGTAATTTACTAGATTATGAAATCTGATAAACTAAAATTGTTGAAATGGACTTTGAAATCTTTTTAAGTGTTACCCTTGAAATTTGCTCGTTTTGCATCCCTTAAAAATTGGACCGTTGTGTTCTGTCTTTCATATCAAGTCATTGGTTAAATCTTCTCAAATGTCATACATTATTCCATTTATTTGGTATTGCTTCAGTGTCATGTTATAACGCTTGCTTGAAATTATTACTGATGAGCATTTATTTTTTCTATTCTAGAAGGAGATTTGGATGATATTCTTCCGTTCTTTATGAGAGACTGCCAAGATGAGACAGAGATCCAGCACAACCGTGTTGGAATTAGTGAGTCTCATTCTCATCAAGAAAGTGCCATAGGTGTCCTTACTCACTATCAAGCTGATGGCTCTTGTTTGTATCTGTTAACACCTGCAATTTCACCTCCTTCTGCCAAAAATGTACACTGCTGGCTATCAAGTGGCGGCAAAGGTACCTGCTAAACATTTCTGTGTTGGGCATGGTTTCACTGGAACTCCTTAACTCTGAGACTTGTTTATGCACTTCTAGGTACTACTGCAGAAAGCAGTAAGAAGTGTGAATCGGAAAACTTGTACACTAGAGTTATGTGTACCTGGAAGATAAACTTTAATCTTTCTAAAGTAGGAATTTCTTACCAAGTGTGTATCCATCATGCAGGATCTTCTGCGATTCTGACTGGTTTACAGAAGTCTTCGCCTGATGATTTGGACAAGCCTTCACTCAAATATGGTTCTGTATGTGATGTTCAACCTAATCTATGCCAAGGACCACAAGTAGATCATAGAAATCTTGAAGCAGAAAGGGATCCTTTTTGTAATGACATGACAGAAGCATTGGAAAGAGAAGCAGATGTTATAAGAGTTAAGACATACCCTGATCGCTCACACGATAGTTCTCAGATCTCTGGTCCAGATAGGAGATCGAAATCCACTCCACTTAGTCAAACTGGGTTTCAAGACCCAGCAAGTGTTGGTATCGGCCAGCAGTTGATGTTGTTAAGTATAGAGGTATATTCCATCATCATCCCCCCCCCCCCCCCCTCCCCCTCTCCCCTCTTCCTTTTCAACTGAATTTAGTAATCCAAAGCAGCATTTTTTTCCATAAAGTTATATGCTTGATAACTTGGTTCAAATATCTACACATTTACATGGTACAGTTTGAAAGTGGACACGTTGGTTGACAGGTTCAAGCAGAATCTAGGGGTGATCTTCGACCCAATCCTCAGTTTGATGCTATCAATATTGTATCGCTCGCTATTCAGAATGATTGTGATTCCATCGTTGAAGTTCACATACTTATGCGCAGCAATGCCAAAAATTGTAAGAGGTAGAAATTATTGTTACTACATTGAATATCTAATGTACTTTTCAAGATTGAGTAGCAGATACATTACATAGTGAAAAGTATAATTTGTTTCATATAGTTTTGACTTTTGAGGAAGTTATGATATAATCTCTGGAAAGCGATAAGCACCTTTGTAAATGTAAAATCGCTGAAGATAGTACGGAGGAATAGATGGTTTCTAGGTTTTATTACCAGACATTTTACAAAAGAGTTTTATGCTTGTTTTTTCAGGAGTCATGACGGAATTTCTGACTGCAAGCTGCTGATGTTTCATGAAGAGAAGTACTTATTTCATCATTTTATCAAGTTTGTATGCTCCTTGGACCCTGATATATTGATGGGTTGGGACATTCAGGGTGGTTCTCTTGGTTTTTTGGCTGAAAGGGCTTCACATCTTGGTATAGGCTTACTCAACAAGATATCTCGAACACCATCTGAAGCCCAGATGGTGGCTGAGGATTTCGAAGTTCCAGAGAAAGTCTCACAAGATAACCTAGTTGCTGAATCGATTACTGATTCAGTTGTATTAGAAGATCCAATAATTGAGGATGAATGGGGACGAACTCATTCCAGCGGTGTCCATGTTGGTGGTAGAATTGTACTTAATGTCTGGCGGCTGATGCGCAGTGAAGTGAAGCTTAATATGAACACAGTCGAAGCTGTTTCTGAAGTTGTGTTAAGGCGGAAAGTCCCATATATTCCTAATAAAGTACTGACAAAATGGTTTTTAAGTGGTCCTGGAAGAGCAAGATACAGATGTATCAAATATGTGAAGGAGAGAGCAGAACTGAACCTTGAGATGATGAATCAACTAGATATGGTATGTTAATGTTCTTCTTCGTATTCGTTTTGGAATGTGTGTGTGTGTTTGGACTTTAGAGTGAATTTTATGCCTTGTAGGTGCATACGCTGATACGCTTGCTGTGCAGTTAGATATGAGGTTGCTTTAAGTTCTGTTTCTTACAATTTTTGTTTCCTTTTTTTCTTTTCCCTATTGAAGCATGACAAAGTATTCGAAATGCTCCGATCTTTCTTCAGTTTGTCTTTTTGAGGCACATGATTCTATTTCTATTTGCACTGGATTAGTCAACATAATCTTTTGATGTTGACACTTGACAGTATCATGTATTCTTCTATAAAATTATTTGTATTTCCCTGATTGTAATTGGATTCATTATGACTTTGGTTTTGCAGATAAATCGAACATCAGAACTTGCCCGTGTCTTTGGCATCGACTTTTTTTCTGTTCTCTCGAGAGGCTCACAATACCGTGTTGAATCTATGGTTCTGAGACTGGCACATATACAAAACTATCTTGCCATTTCCCCTGGGAAACAACAGGTTGCACTGAGTTAATCTCTCTCTCTCTCTCTCTCTCTCTCTCTCCTGATGCTGAGTTGTATTTTGTTGTATGAATGGTATTTAGTCTTTAGAGCTGGAGTTTTGTCACTTGGTTAATTTGATTCATTCTGCAAATTCTTTACAATTTCTCAGCACTTTTCATTTGTTTCTTTTCTTGGCCATTGGGTTCTAGTGTATGAGACTATACTTGCTTAATGCACTTATCTATATCTATGCATTAGGTTTTGTGTTGACTGTATGATGACTCATTTGATGTAGGTAGCATCGCAGCCAGCAATGGAATGCATCCCTCTTGTAATGGAACCAGAATCTGGTTTTTATGCAGATCCAGTAGTTGTTTTGGATTTTCAATCTCTTTATCCATCGATGATAATTGCATACAACCTTTGCTATTCTACATGCCTTGGAAAAGTTGCACCTTCAGAATCAAATACACTTGGTGTCAGTTCATTTTCACCAGATCCACATGATCTGCATGATTTAAAAGATCAAATACTTCTTACTCCAAATGGTGTTATGTACGTGCCAGCAAAGGTATTCACATTTTACAGTTTTCATTTGCATATAAAAAACATGCATTTTATGTTGGTGTGGACTCCGAAGAGAGATGAGATAGAGTGACATCCTTCTGTGGTGTGATACAGGTCCGTAAAGGTGTACTACCCCGCTTATTGGATGAAATATTGTCAACCAGAATAATGGTTAAACAAGCAATGAAAAAATTGTCTCCATCACAGAAAGTTCTTCACAGGGTATGGAATAAAAATTTATACAGTAATTGTTGATCTTGCTCTTTCAAGTACTCCCTAGCATTGAGTCATTCTAATTACCAGGCATTGTTCCCCAGATATTTAATGCAAGACAACTTGCACTGAAGCTGATAGCAAACGTGACGTATGGTTACACTGCTGCTGGGTTTAGTGGCCGCATGCCTTGTGCAGAGATTGCAGACAGTATTGTCCAGTGCGGCCGTAGCACACTTGAGAAGGCTATTTCATATGTAAATGCACATGACACGTGGAAGGCTAAAGTTATTTATGGTGACACAGACAGGTATTCTGTAAATTTGTTATTAGAAATGGGACGAAAATCTAGAGTCAATCAAGAATTTTCATATTTTCCGTTTTTGTGTATATTATGCAACAAGGCATATCATAGTTATCTTAACAAAAATAAATAGGCATATCATAGTTTAGTCTTTAGACTCGATTGTTTTTTTGGTGTGTTCTACTTGAGTGATTTTTCTTTTCAGCAATTGTGTATCTTGCTCTTGCATGTTTTTGACGATCAGTTACTGGTGTTGTGCCTTGCAGCATGTTTGTCCTTCTAAAAGGCCGCACTAGGGAAGAGTCTTTTCAGATTGGACAGGAGATTGCCTCTGAAATCAGTTCTATGAGTCCGACTCCAGTTGCTTTGAAGATGGAAAAAGTTTATCAGCCATGTTTCCTTCTTACCAAGAAGCGATATGTCGGTTACAGCTATGAAAGCCCTGGACAGAGTGAACCTATTTTTGATGCTAAAGGCATTGAGACAGTTCGCAGGGATACATGTGCGGCTGTTGCCAAGACAATGGAGCAGTCTCTGAGACTTTTTTTTGAACATCAAGACATGGCTGAGGTACAGGTGCATGTGACTGGCTGATTTGGTTTTATAAATATATAAGTTTCAATCTACTTTACCCATTTAGGAGGATCCCTAAAAGATAAGGAGATGAATATTTTCATCAAGTTAAAAGTGTATCAGTATATTTTATGATCAGTAATCCATTGCTTATGAATCAATTCATTAGGATCTTACATCTTTGATTTTATGTCTATCTGCTGTGTTTCTTGAAATTTCGTCAGGGCTTTTCATAATGTTAAATGCTTCATGTACTTATTTTGTTGATCACCTATCTTTTTGTGCACAGGTCAAAGCATACTTACAGCGCCAGTGGAAGCGAATTCTTTCTGGAAGGGTGTGTCTTCAGGATTTTGTATTTGCAAAAGAGGTTCGTCTAGGAACTTACCGTGCTAGTGGGTCATCACTTCCACCAGCTGCAATTGTTGCTACAAAAGCTATGAGAATTGACCTGAGGGCAGAACCACGTTATGCAGAGAGAGTACCTTACGTTGTAATTCATGGGGAGCCTGGGGCCCGTCTGGCTGATGTGGTTGTGGACCCCTTGAGCCTACTGGCCACTGATTCACCCTATAGACTAAATGATCTCTATTACATTCACAAACAGATAATCCCAGCTTTGCAGCGAGTGTTTGGGCTTGTTGGAGCTGACCTGCAGCAGTGGTTTTCAGATATGCCCCGCCCAGTAAGGGAATCCTTGGGGAAACGCCCCTCTTCTGCTTCAAATGCACACCGAACCAGAATTGACTATTACTATCTTTCAAGGCATTGCATATTGTGTGGTGAGTTGGTCCAGGGATCAGCCCATCTATGCAATCAATGTTCTGGGAACAAAATTGCAGCAGCAGCAGCTATAATTGGAAGGACTTCAAAGCTGGAGAAAGAGATGCAACACCTTGCTGCTGTAAGCACTCCGGTTGATTTATCCTTTAATGATGTCATGAACAAAAATAGATAATATAATTTGTTTTCTTACAGAATCTCTCTGCTCTGTTATGACATTAGTTTTACAAACATGTATCGTCTTGTAGATCTGTCGACATTGTGGAGGTGGGGATTCACTTGAAGGAAATGGCATCAAATGCACTTCTCTTGCATGCTCAGTGTTTTATGAGAGACGCAAAGTTCAGAAAGAACTGCAGGGAACTGCTTCTGTTGCTGCAGAAACAGGTTTCTACCCTCAATGTTTGGTCGAGTGGTTTTGAAGATTACAAATAGACTTTAATCCTGAAATCTGAAGACTACCCTGATGAAATTTAACAGAGGCATAGTTGTATAAAGCATACATAGTAACTTAGTATACAGAGTAACTTAGTGCACATTATTACGTTCTTTCACTAACCTCATCTTGGAAATGCAATTGGCTCTTCAAATGAACAATGTGGATAGGCTCAGAGTTTGTGTTAACTTGAGCTGCCGTGTATATATATTTATGCTGGCAAATGCAGCTAACAAGTTTGTAGAAAAGATTCCCAATATCAGTGATTATCTGTAGCTCTTTTGTAGCGCTTGTAACAACTACAACACCAGTCATCTTACGCAAGTTTCTCAAGCTTGCTTTAATTGATTCACTTACACAGCCATCTTACGCAGCATGGTTCTGATTCTAACTAACGTAGCCCTAGGCCCCAGCACTTGATCGGTAGATCTTGTAACTAAAGTAGCTCTACAGCTGAGCACGATTGTTTGTACGAATCCTGTGTTGGACTCGAGCTCATCAAATACAGGACTTCCTCATTCAGAGGCTTACATCGCTGTTTAGAACATTGCCTACTTAAGTATGCTGTCCGAACTCGGAGCTGCATGGAGAGCAGAGGCATGCCATGTGATGGCGGCAAATGCTACGGCCCTCCATTTTTGGTGATGTTAGCAAGGTCGGAGGCCTTTCGCAGCTATCATAAGTGGCTCAATCTCTGCATGGGTATTTGATCTGTGACCAAAAGACAAAAGTGAATTCATCTCTAAGTAAGGAGATAAACTCAAAAGCACCAGTTTCTGATTACAAAAAAAAACTTAAAAGCATGTATTTTGTTGCTGATTGAGTCCCACATCGGTTTCAAGCGTCTGAGAAGGTTTCAACAGGAGTATAAAAGCCACAAGGAGGCACTGAAGATAGCACTTACCTGGACGGGGTCTATGGACGATCAGTAAGGTTCATGGCCTAGGTTTGTGACCTCCATTGCACTTAGGAGGGGTGCTCGCCTATGGTCTCCTCATAGTAGGAGCTCCAACGTCATTATTTCTTGCTGTGGGGGCTTGCGTTCGCGCAGCCCCTGCCCAATATCAACTCAAAATTTCTCTGGGTATTCTTGTTACTGTTTACTGCGCTAATGAACATGGTTCACAATTTTGTTACTCCATACCACTCCAGTGAGATGTAAAAGTACCCAAGCTTAAATGTCATTTAGGTTCCCTGCTGAAGGCTCCCATGCTGTCCCAGAACAGTTCAAATGGATTGTTAGGGTAGTTGCTAGGATTTTGTCTCTTTCTCACCAGTGAAAGAAAACTACAATTTCTTTACAGTCGGTTTTAAAACTATCTGCAGCAGTTTTTTTTTTTTTTTTTTTTTTTGCAGAGAAGAAATACGGTAAAACATGCATCATGGACTCTCTTTATAAGAATTGGGGTAGAGTTGTTGATCGCCATGCTTGCCTGAGATATAAGTAACCGTTAACAAGTCGGGGGACACAGCTGATTCATATTCGTAGGCAAAAGTTTAAAAGTTTATAACTGATAGCCAGCCGTTCACTCTTTGTAAACATTGAGTCTCCCACATCGATATTGTTGTGAAATAAGACGGAGGTGAGTGTGCTCGATTATAAAAACTGAAGCCCACCACAAGTTTAAGCATACCTTTCTCCGCCTTTTGGTTAAGATCAAGTATAGTATCTATTCTTATTAGTTTAATATCTGATATGTGGATCAATGGTTCACACGATATTAAGTTAATTTTTTAAAAGGGTGAGTTCATCACAATAGCTTGTTATTGGGGCTGGGGCTTGCATGTGTTATCCTTGTTGCACTACAACAAGGCATCCTACCAAACTTAGTTCAAAGTTATGTTCCACCTTAGCAAAGTTATGTTCCACCTTAGTAGAGTTGTTGAGTGTTGGACACGGTAAAATACGTGTCTGATACGTCACGTGACGTATCTGAAAATGTTAACTTGTCGGACATGTTGTTCGGTATTGTGACATTAGCATTTTAGACTCGGAGGTGCCGGAAAAATCTAACCCTCATTGAAAAATCTCATAACTTCTACTATTCAATTCTCCCTCCTCAGTTGTGGACAACCAAAGACATAGATAGGTTCTCCAAGTCGAGGTGAAGCTACTAGCACCATCCATGCCCGCTGCCGTGGCCGGATTTAAAAAATCACCGCCGATGAACCCATAAAAGCTTCTTCTTCTTTGAATCTCTCTCTCCTCAGCTTCCCATGGAAATCCAATACTAAAACGACGTCAGGGAGGACGAGACGAAGCTATCCATACTAATCGTGCTCATAGTCGTAGTCGAAATCCGAAGATCGCCGGCGAACCCAAATTTTCTTCCTTTGCTTCTTTCCTCTCTCGCTGGAGCTCCTCTTCGTAATCCAACATCACAACCACTTTGGGGACGACGTGACAAAGCCGTAGCCACCGGTTAGGCGCCGGGAGACGGCCGAACGACCGAGAACTCCTCCGAACTCCTCCTCCACATTTGTATATACTCCAAATTATACGACCTAGATCTTGCGGTCTAATAAATCTAATGGTCCAGATCAAGCCACCATAAAAATCTATTTTTAATAAAATTTTAGATAATACAAACTTCCAAAAATCATTAAAAATAGCTCCGAAAAATCCTACGAACTCGTAACGATGTTTAAATTAATTCTATGGGCTTAAAAGACAAAATTCGATAAACTAAAATTTGAATAATTTTCGAAAGCCACAAAAAAATTGAAGAATAATAAAAATTGAAATAAAAATAGCTCGAAAATAATTTTCCTATTAAAAAATAGAAAATCGAAATTCAGTGATATTACAGATGATATGAAGGAAACCTAAAATTTTTGTTATTCAAATAGTCGCAAGAAGTAGAAAGCCCTTCGTCTGTTTTAATGTGTGGCATTCGTCTGTTTCAGAGTGTGATTTCATGCTATGGTTATGATATTATGTGTGCAAATAAAGGAATTTCTGAAATCAAATTGTGTGGTTTCAAATTTCTATGAAAGACATCAATGTTTTCTTTCCTGATGTTGAGCTCAAATTGATTACATACATCTTCCTTGTTGCTCAAACTGTTTATTCTATATTCAATCAATTGCTCAAACTGATTACTTATTTCTTATGGTTATGAAATATGTTGAATTTAGAACTTTATTTGGTAATGTAATAAACTTATTTCATATTTTAGTATATTTTTTATTTTTTAAAAATACATAAATATATAATTCTGTTTGCCGTGTCAGAAACTCAGTTTTTAAGTTTTGCTGTGTCGGCGTGTCATGTCGCCGTGTCGGTGTCCGTGTCCGTGCAACATAAGTTCAAACAATTGGTCTTCTAATGAATTGTGAATGCCCACTCTATAAAGCTATGGTGTTTGATACATTGAGTGCAGGCACCACTGCACCTATAGAAATTGCAATGGCTGAGCTCTGCCCCTGCCCACCAGGCTCGGCACAGCCTCATCACCATCATTTCGTTCCATCATCCTCTCTTTATTTCGTCCCAAACTCAGGTGTAATGCATGTGCTAGATGATTTTAACTTTCTGCACTAAATCCGCAACATCCAAGTCTCAAGCAGCGCGCTGAGCACAGCGGCCATCTGACTATGCAGAATTGCAGATCGAGCCCTCTCCAACCACAACCTAAAAGAATAGGGACATGAAACAACCTCACCACATCACACCAGCGACAGGGCCACATGAAGCCTGTGCCAGAATGAAACCGAATACCACTAGGCAGGCAGTCGATGAGACAACACCCTATGCATGCAGTTAAGAACTCGCAACACTAGGGATCCTAGAGTTGTTGTGATAAGCAACGAACACTAGGCAATCTAGAGATTACCGGTAGAACTGAGAGAGAACTTGCGCGCCACTCACGTACACTTTGAGTTCTCTCTCTAGTTAGGACTGTTCGTATGAACTTTTTGAGGAAAACAAGCATTCACCTTATCTATATTTTCACAAAATACACAAAAGAAGACAATAGTTTACAAATCAGAACTAATTAGTAATACGTAGTAGAAGAAGAAATTAAATTGGTGAGTCCATAAGTGATAGCCATAGCCATCCATCCTCCAAGTGATAGCCATAGCCATTGACACTAAACATTGGTGTGTCCATAAGTGATAGCCATAGCCATTGACACTAAACATCGCGTAACGTGTACTATGACATGAAAACACAAGCTATGACATAAAATATGAAATGTAAAGTTACATGAACTAAAACACAAAATATGCACTATAACATCATTGACATGAAAATAAACGGTAACACGAAACTATGATATGAATCGAAACACAAAATCATAGATGCAATGATAATCGCAATATATCGACCAAGGGAGTCACCATAGCCCCTGTCCGTCACACAACTTTTGGCTCTGAAGGAGGAGGACGGCGTTGAGGGCCGTCGTCAGTCTGCCTATTACTATCATCATCATCATCATCATCATCATCATCAACAATAAAAATTACACAACTAATTATTATAAACAAAACAAAAAAACAGAAAAACAAAAACAGAAAAAACACAAGGGTTTAAGGTTTTAACACCCCATCAAAAACCATGGAGGGTTTAACACCATAGCTACTTCACTACACTCCCCATCTTCTCTAAAAATGGCTCAATCTCCATACTCCCTACTCCTCAAACGCCTCTCTCGCTATTTCCCAAACCCAAAACCCTTCTCCTTCCTTAAACCCTACTCCACCTCCTCCCCAAACCCCTCCTCCCTCTCCGCCCGCCTCAGCTTCGTCTTCGACCAAATCGACGTCATCGAGAAAGAGCGCTCCGAGAAAGACCAAACCCTCCAAAAGATTCGAGCTTGGCGCGAATCCAAAAACCCCCAAACCCCAGAACTAGGGTTTCAAAATCCCCATGTCGATGAAGCAGTTTCATCTTCCGATGTGGGACCGGAGAAGCCCAATTCGGCGGCGGTTAAGAAGGAGGTGGAGGTGGTGCACCCGTGGCCGGAGTGGATTGAGTTGATGGAGAGGCTGGTGGGGCAGAACTACTTTGACCATAGGAGGAAGGACGAGGACAGAATGGTCCAAGTCATGGGGGTTGATGCTTCTGAAGTTGCTCCGGCCGGCGATGATTGCCAGGGTTTGGATTTTGGGGATTTCAAGGCTGTTCATACTGCTTGTCTTAATTTCGGCAAGGACCGGTTTGATATCTTCAGGTTTGTAATGGAAATGTTATGGATTTGGGGAAATGTTTTACTGTTTCAGCCTGTGCAATGTGGATGCTTTAGCTTGCTTTCGATTACTGATGCATCGGTTAGTGTAATAGTGTAGTTCCAAAATGTATGTAGTTCAACTGTTTGTTGTAGAAGTAGCTGTTGCAAATGCTTGTGCTGGGTGGCATTGGTTTTTGTGTTTGATGTTAGTATAGTTGATGCGCTCTGAGTCGTATAATTAATTTCAGGTCCTTGTCGAGACAGGATATTCAAATTTTGGTTGGTTTTGGATGCCCGAGTACAGACAAGAAGGTGGTTTTCTCGTCAAAGCTGTTAAGGAAGCACACCCACCTTGATGAAGGAGATGTGAGTGCTACTTAGACTAAACCTCGTATTGCTTGCTTATATAGATTGTGTATGATGAGTAAACACCAACATCTTATTCCTTGTTGCTTTGCATTGTGCCTATTTGCTAATTTCTTTCTCTTGGATCCACTGGTGTAAAATCGGGTATCTGCATGTTTAGAGTTTGTCAGCCTTTACATGATTTGGCACTTCTCTTCCTATACATGAGTATTTATAGTGAAGCCCTCAAGTTCATGTATCTGAAAGAAAAATTATATGGTCAATGTCCACTGTCTAATTTCTTTTCCCTCATGTTTACTATCATACGGTTTCTTGACTTAGCATTTCGAGTAATATGTGTTCCTTTTATGCCAGGTTTGTAGTTCATGCAGTTTAAGAAATTCCTGTGAAAGAGCATATCTGATTACTAACAAAGAGGATGAGGCACGGACCATTGATATAATGCGTGTTTTATTGACTTACGGCTTTGATCCTATAAACGGATCAGTACAAAACAAGTCACTTCTGAAACAGAAATCTGTTAAAACTGTAGTCCGCAAATTGCTTCATCAGGTTGTCAAGCTGAGTTCAGTTCCAATTGATCCTAGTCTACCTCCTCCGGTGATCAAAAAGCCACCCCCAAAAGTGAAGCAGCCTCCTCCCCCTCCAAGAAAACGAGTTGGACGCGATGACATTGAGATGAAAAAGGGGGACTGGCTATGCTCTAAGTATGCTTCTTCTACTTGTCCTTCATTTTGTTCTTTTGGTTCATTAGTACTGTGTTTGATAATGTACTTGATCATGCATTTAAATTTTGCGTTCTTTTCCTAGCTGCTGTGTGAAAATTATTCTGCTCATGATGCATTCAGGCATTCGTCAAACTTAAATTATTCTGTGCATGATGCATTCAGGCATTCTTACAAGTATCTACAACTTAGATTTCTAAAGTGTCAAATAGCAACGTAGCCTTGGCTATGATATTATGTAAAATCTGCTATGCTACATGCTCTGGTACCCTGACTACCCTCCTCCACCACAATTTCTCTTCCTGCTTTGAGGAATTGTTATGTTTTGGTTTCAGTGGCGAAACAATTTTCTTTGTTATTAAGAAGCATGGATGAATTTAATGCAAGCAGTCAACTTTTTATCTTTGGGAAGTTTGATTACAATTTTATGAGGATGCTGAATATTCTTATCAGGTGCGACTTCATGAATTTTGCCAAGAACAGCCTGTGCCTGCAGTGTGATGCCAAGCGTCCAAAGAGACAGCTGCTTCCAGGAGAATGGGAATGCCCAGAGTAAGATATTATTCTAGTACTTTACCAATTAAACTCTAGTCCTGTTACTCATTTGGTTTCAAAATGCTTGCTTTTGCTTATGTATTTCCGTTATATGCAGGTGCAATTTTTTAAACTACAGGAGAAATATGGCATGTTTTCATTGTGATTGCAAGCGCCCACCTGATGAATATATTGAGAACAACATGCAAGAAAAGCAACGTGGCCCTAGGACTAGGATGGATAACACTGCGATTCGGCCCGATGCCTCTAATGCCTGGAATTTTGATTTTGATGACAATGAGTCAGATGGGGCGGATGTTGCTGCTTTTGAGTATGCAGATCCAGTTATGAGAGAAGGGTCTCTTGACAGCCAGGGTCAAGGGGAAAATTTTCGACGTCCTGAATACGATTTGAGTAAAAATAGGAGAGTGTCAAGGGTTGACCATGGAGAATATTCTGTTGCTGACAATATTAAGCCAGGCAGAGGGTTTGATGATTTTGATGATGAAGATGATGATCTTGACAATTACGAGTTGGACACTCGTACCAAAGATTCAGCACAGAAAACTTCTTCAATTGATTTTTCTGAATTGGAGGGGTCTGAATCAGAAGACAGTGAAGGTCAAGACAATAATTTGCATGCTCACAGGGCAAACTCTTCATCTTACAATAAGCCATCTAAGCCTATGCCTCGACGAGCAGCATACTCTGTCTCAGATGATGATGAACTTGATATAAATTCTGACAAAGACCTTCCAGTTCTTCCCAACCGGAGATCAAGTCATGTTGCTGATTCTAGATCAAGCGGTAGGGGTAGAGACTCAAATGGTCCATCAAAGAGAGTAAGCTTTGTTTCTGATGATGACGTTGGGCTCTACTCTGATGTGGATGATGATCTAGATCAAAATATTAGATCCAGACAAGGTAAACCATACAAACTGGGTTCTGGGAGAAAAGACTTTCAGAGGAGAAGAAATTTTGATAGTGAAGATGATTCAATGTCTGGTTCAGAATCAGAGAATGATGATTTTCATTCTCATAAAAATAGGCCCAGAGGAAATAAACCAAACAGTGTCAAAGGTGCACAATTTCAATCCAACGGAATGAAGAGTGGCAGGAAGAGTTCTTTCAGTGATGATGACTTTGGTGGATCAACCCGAGGGTCTCGTGATAACAGAGGATTTCGAGGGAATGGTTTTGATGGGCAGAGAATGAGTAACAGAGGTGTTGATAGGCAGAATTTCAAGGGGCCTAAAAGAGAAGGATTTGGAAATGGTGGTAGGAGAAACTCTTTTGGTGACCATTTTGATAGATCTAAACAAGTATCTCGTGGTAATAACAAAGGATTTCGGGAAAAAAACTTTGATGGGCACAGAACGGGTAACCATGGCTTTGATAAACACGATTTTAAGGGACCTAAAAGAGAAGGATTTGGAAAGCCACAGCGTGAAAGATTCAATAATGATAGAGACAAGGACGGGGACTTTGGTAACTTTAGCAATAGCCGACGTGTTATTGAAAGATAGATCCATGATAAATGGTGATTTCTTGATCTGATAATTTGTTACTGTGGTGATGGTCGTAAGTTGCTTCCGATGTCACATGGATCAGGGCTACTGGGAACATGAGGTCCTAAGAGTTTGTAGGCTCAGTTCACCCTTAGACTGGCAGCACATATTGGAGCAGATTTCCCTTTACGGATTTGAATTCTTCATGTACTCAGCCTGGCAGAAGGAATATTCATTCATAGCAGATTTCAGTTTCATCGCCAGCAGGATCTCTGCAAGGTTGGGATTTAGTAATTTTGAGCGGGAATAGACTGAGCCTGCTCAAGTGCTCAGACAATACCATAACGTCTCGTATAGAATCAATCCAAGTTCTCCAGAAAGTTTTGTAAATGAACCTACTCAACTCAGATCTTGGTCCAAACTTCCGAAGCATTATTCTTTGGATGATTTTTTTTTTCAGCCTTCTGGACACATCTTTCTTCCTTGCAGCACAATTTCACTGGTGTTCACATCTAGATTGTAGAACACACGTACAAATCGTCTGTATACTTTTTTTTTGCCCTCATGAAAATAAATATTTTCTGAATCAACGTTAGTTGGTTCAGCTGGTGAGGGTGTGTGCTTGTGGCTGACATATTCGACCCTGTTGTCTGCAGTCTAATGTTGGGTCGCACATTTTGTATATCTCCTTGCATAAATACATATCTGGAGGCTATGGAGACATGTACGTTTCCCACGTCAGTTATTCGGCGTCGAAGTTGTAGGTCTGTCTTCACATGAAGGTGCTATACAAAAAAACACCTATTTTTCGATAAAATTTCTTGTATACACGATAATGCAAGAACACGGTGTAATTTTAACAATTCATAAAATCCTCTGTATTTGTATTAGTAACATGACTAACATCTATAAGACCCTCTAATTTTCCAGTGACATAAGAAAAACACGAGTTAAAGGTTGGAAAACCGTAGGTGAGACGTACACGGGAGTTTGATTCATTTCTCGTTGGGCCTGAGCTGCTAGTTGGGCCATTGGGTTATGAAATGAAAAATACGATTCATAACAAAGCTGGGCCGGCCCCCAAACACCAGCCCAAACGACTCCACAAAAGGAGAACCCAGTAAATTCACCCGTGTATTTCAAAAACCACACGAGGCACAATTAAAATAATCCACATCCCCAATCGTATATTCAAATCCAATCCCCTACGCTCCTCCCCACCCTACCAAACACCCGCACCAAGCCTCCACTGTTCAGATCCCTCCTCCCTCCACGTGTACGGAGATCCCCTCCCCCAAAAAGAAAACCCCTGTCTCCCTCATCTTCTACAACCCAAACAGAGACTGTGAAATTCCATTGGCCCCCCCAGCCCCTCCCTCTCCTTTATATTCAAGTTTCGCGGCAACGCCTCGCCTCTTCCTCTCTCTCTCTCTCTCCTCGCCTCCGCTTTCTCTCTCTAGAAAAAAAAAATCCACCTTTTCTCTTTCTCCTCTCTAAAACTATTTCCCGCTTTGTCCTTCTCCGATGCTTCAATTCTCGTTTGCCTAAACCCTACGGCCGAGTAAGTACCTCCGATCTGGTTCGATTTTAGGGTTCTGTGAAGAGTCAGGTAGCGCCGGAGTTTGTTCCAATTGAGTTGATTTTCCGTTTGAGGTTAGAGGTTTTGTGTTGTTTTGGTGGGAATCGGTTTCCGGCGGCCGGTTTTGTGGCCGGAGGTGGTTGGGGTTTTGAATTTTGGGGCTTGATCTTGAAATGTGGTGTGGTTTTGGGGGCAATCGAGAGGTTTTAGGAGGAATTTTGAATTTGGTGTGTGTGAGGTTTTTGATTTTGAGTTTTTAGAATTTGAGAGTTGGAATGGACTGTTTTTCGGTTCGGGGTTTTCGGAATTGGTTTTGGTTTTGTGATGATAGGGTTTTGGTCTGAAGTGTTTGTGCCTTGTGGTTTGATGGGTGTACTCGTTGTTGCTTGGGTTTTGTGGTTTGATGATCAGCCTTTGAGGTTATAGATCTTGTTGGGTCTTTGATTTCGGTGGGTGAATGTGGGTTTTTATGTTTTGGGCTGGTATTATCAGGAATTAGTTTATTGATTTAGCTTTTGTTGTAGTTGGTTTGATTTTAGTCCTGGAGATTTTGTGGTGAATTTTTGCTATTTTATTGTGTTTCAGATTGAAGATTTTCGATGGCGCCCACCAGAAAAGCTAAAACCGTGAAACGGTATTCAAATTTGAGTGAGGCCTCTCCTGGAGGCAAAAATAAGCAAGGGGTAAGTCTTAGTTTTATTTATATATTGGTTTTTCATTTTAGCATTTTGTGGATCAGTGTTATGTGAACTAGTTGATGTTTTGTCCCATTTTTAATGCGCAGAAGAGAAAGTTTACCGATCAGTTAGGACCGCAGTGGAGCAAGGGAGAGCTTCAACGGTTCTATGAAGCCTACCGGAAATATGGGCAGAATTGGAAGAAGGTAGGCCATTATATGCTCTCCTGATTCTGTTGGCTTTGTCATTTCATGGTGTATAATGCTTGTTTTAGCCTATAGATAAAGTAGTACGAATTTTCTGAATTTTGATTTTGTGGATTTCTAGGTGGCTGCTGTAGTGCGTAACAGAAATATTGAGATGGTGGAGGCTCTTTACAATATGAACCGAGTATGTGTCCATTATGCTACTTCAACACCATTGAAAATTGGCTATAAGGTGGTCTTATAGAATCTCTGACTTATAGCCATCATTTTTTCATTTGATTTCAGGCGTACTTGTCATTGCCAGAGGGCACGGCTTCTGTTGTTGGCCTTATAGCAATGATGACAGATCACTATAATGTTATGGTGAGAGTACAATTTCATTTATCTCTTGAACTCTTACTATTTTCTATCTGGAATTAGTTTCGACCTATACATTTGGAGATGGCATTCCAGTATCTAAACCTGTGTCCCTTTTTAGCTATTCTTTTATGTGTATTTTGGGGAAAGGAGTCATGTATCAAGTTAAGTGTCTCAGATTACTGATTAAAACAATGTCAAGTGTGTGTATGTGTGCACTGTGTTTGTGTCTCCATTTGCTTGTATGTCTGATATAAACGATTTGGAGGTAATTTGATTTAAAATGTGGTACTACTCTAGAGAGAAACTTGACAAAACGAAATGCATGATAGATAGATAGTGCTATGTCAGTGAAAGTGCTACGTCAGTGGAAGTAAAAGTGCTATTCTTTTATTTAGTGTTATGTCAATATGAATTTAAATCAGGGATCTCTTTGTAAATTGATATCATGCTTATCAATTGACAGGAAGGCAGTGAAAGTGAACGGGAAAGCAATGATGCTATAAGATATTCTCAGAAACCCCAGAAACGTAAACTTGGTAAAGATAGCGTGCCGAAAGACATGTTCCAGCCTCATTCTGCTGCTTCAGTAGATGGATGCCTATCGTACTTAAAACGAAGAAGACTTGATGGTATGATATTCTACATGAAGGCATCACAGTCACTGTTTTTCATAATAGTAATAATTCTGTTTAGTTGGATTTCTGATATGATGCAATGTCCATAAATCAAAAGGAGAATTCTTGTATAGAGTGAGTGCAAAAAGATGTATTCCCAGGTAACACAGAACATGTTTTATCTGTTCAACTGATATTCAAATTATTTGTGTGCTATTGGGAAAGGATTGTTTCTTTTTGGCTGTGACTTTCACTATCGGTAGTCATATAGAATTGAGAGTAGCATAGAAATGTTCAGTTATTCTTTAACGCCGGTGCTCACAAGTATAACAATTGACAATGACTGTTACCTGAATGTCGTTGTCAATTGTGGATTAGCTGGATACAATTTTCTTCCTGTGCTATACATATATTTGAAGTTGTCATAATTTGAAGTTTGAGTTCTGCTCATGTGATATCAAATTTCGATTAGGTAACCAGCCTCGTGCAGTTGGGAAGAGAACACCACGCTTCCCAGTTCAATATTCATCTAAGAAAGATGATGGAGAAAATTATGCTTCTCCAATTAGAAAGGGCCGGAAATCAGAGGCAGATAATGAGTATGATGTCGCCAAGGTTGCAGCATTATTAACTGAGGCTTCTCACAGAGGAGGCTCTCCCCGACTTTCGCAATCACCATACAGAAGATTTACTGTTCAGAGCTCGCAAAGAATGGTAAATAAGTATGCTTTCACTTATTGTATCACTACCTCTGTCACTATCTCTTGCAAAAATAAACCAACTCCCTTACATTGTACTGTAGCAGCCACCATCATGGAAAGCTCAAGCTGACCTTCGTGATGATTCAATGGAAGAAGACTGTCTGGAAGGTAGCGTAGGAAGTAGAGGGGCTGAAACTGGAGATTATACCAGAGATAGTAGCTCCTTGATGGACATGGAAGGTGTAGGTACGGTAGAAATTAGGAGGGGAAAGAAAGTTTATGGAAAGAAAGAGAAAGTTAAAGACATTGGAAACCATCAATTTGATGATGGTGGTGAAGCATGTAGTGGCACTGAAGAAGGACTTCATGTCAGTACCAAGGGAAAAACTGATATTGAAGTTTCAGATGCAAAAGGAGATCGGTTTTACTCACAAGTTCCAAGGCAGGAATGTGGGAAACCATATTTTGGAGGTAATGTTGGTTCTGCACATTTGTTTATTGTTCCTGTCCTACATTTTTTATTTTAGAACAGAGGGAGGTTACCATACGATTGTTCCTTTACTCGGTTTCTCTTGGTACAATTGAAATTTGAAATAATTGGAGTGATGTTGTTATCTTTTATTTATTTTTTTGGAGTTTTTTCTGGTTAATGAAATTTACTATGATATTCTTATCTTCTTTGTTGAAGACTGTTGAACTTAACTGCTTAGGTCTTAGTGTTAGAAACAGGAGCTGGAAAAAAGCTAGTATGGATTATGTTAATCTGTTATTGAGAAGCTTTTTGTGTTGAGTGGACTAGACCATATGGTTGAATTTATGCAACTGTAAACATACAATTAGTTAGTTTGTTTGGCCAATTTTGAGTCGTGAAGTTCCATATATAATATATTATGTATTTTATTTCTGGATTTTGTATGCAGTTTGTTTGCTGGATATATTTGGTTCTACCTTTTTGGATTAAACATCAATTGAACATTGATAGGGAAGCAATTTGTTTTATCTTAAACCTCTCTTTTATTTTATTAAGTCAAGAACTACCTTCCAGCTTCTGTAGCTATGTGGGTAAACAACCTACTATATGAATCAAAAATATTTGTCTGTTGGGAAAAAATAATACACTTCTACTGGTTTTGCTCTGTGTGTGCCTGAAACAATATATTGATACTGCAATTGCCCGTCATGTAGATGATAGTGCAGAACTGGATGCTCTGGAAGCTTTGCACACTTTGGCTGATTTGTCATTGATGATGCCAGCGTCCACAATGGAATCTGGTAAGTGTTTTGTGGTGCTATTCTATTGTATTCTCTATTGGTTTATTTGCAATGCAGTCTCTCTCTCTCTCTCTCTCTCTCTCTCTCTCTCTTTCTCTCTCTCTCTCTATATCTCTCTCTCTCTTTCTCTCTCTCTCTACATATATAAGGGGGCAGCTTTTTGAATTTCACTGTACTGAACATTCAATCACATTTGTTATCACAATAACTTCTGAGCGATGAAATCTTTTTAGAAAATTGGATTAGATGAATTGATCATAAAACTCTTATGTAAGTTACGATTACTTTCCAGGATTTGATGCTTTTATATAGGTTCAATTTGTCCTAATCACTTTAATCATGTGTGTTCAATGATGACATCTCTTCTTTTTGTCGGATGTAGGGTCCTCAATGCCGTTGAAGGACGAAAGAACAGCTTCCGAGATGGAAGCTAATATGCCTGAATCCACATCTACCAGCCAATTTAGAAACAAGAATAAGCTCCCAGGGGGGAAACAGAGAGAACCCATTGCAGATTCTCGAACTGAGGGTACTAATGCCAAAAAATCCAAACTTGCAAGGGACTTGACACCCATTGATATCAATGTTGTCTCCGAATCAGAACAGCTGCACTCTACCAGTAAATCATGGAGAAGGAAGCGGAAACCCACAGTATCAAAGGTAAACATAGGAATGAAGGATTACCCATTGCCTCGCCCTCTCTCGCATATTTAATCTTACTTTAAACGTTTGGGTTGATTGATGATAAAGGACGGCTTTTGTTTAAGCTGCAGATATCAAATGCCGAAGCAAATATTGATTCTACTGTGAATGAACCTTCATATTCTGAGGTATATAGATTGTTATAGACATGTTTATATCTCATTTAATATGGTCATTGATTTATACATCTTATGCGTTGATGACAAGGAGGTGTTCTTTTTTAAGATCCATTACTATTTATTCAGATAAAAACTTGTCTCCCAAATTTTGCCATTTCATCTCTTACCCTTTTCACATTTAAATTCTAATAATATTTTTGGTTATTTTTTATTTCTTTCTCCGCGTCCTCCTCTTTTCCCTCACATTCTCGTGTTCAGAAGATAGGAAATTTCAACTTCCACCTTATTCTCTCTCCTTAGGTGTGTCCAAAAAGAAATAATTGAATCAGAAAGTTAAGATGATTTTAATTGATATCACCTCCACTATGTTGCTTTGAAGTATTGTGGCTATGTTAATATGGCACTAATAAAATATTAGTGAAATTCTTGAAGAGTAACATATAAGGATATGGACATTTTCCAAATATATCTAAGTTTGTCAAATGTCATAAACTCATTGAATTAGGGTGTTAACTTCTATTATGTTTCATACAATCACTTTTGATGGTCCAAAGTTGGTAAGTTGTTAATACGCAAATAACCTTTATTATCAATTACTAGGATTCTACTTGGTTTCGAAGTGAAGTTGTTTAGTATGAAACATGGATTCTGTACATTTTGAAGAGAAAATATCAGTGGCAATGATTGATATAGTATCTCATTTTCCTTGCCATATATTGTAGGTCTTTGGTCAAGAAGAGAATAAATCAGTGGTTAAAGGGAGACGTACTGGTCAAATCTCCACTCCTTCAAAACAATGGAAGTCGGTCAGACCAGGGGACGGCTCTTTGAATAGTGATTTTGGGCAAACCGTGAGTAATGTAATGGTAGCGACTGCAGAAGGTCAACCCACTGCAAAGCAAGGTCATTCCCCAACTAAACAAAGAAGTAGACGTAAACGGTATCTACCCAGAGCAACAGTGCCCAAGTCATCTGAGAACATATTAAAAACTCAACTTCATAAACACTCCAACTCACTGCAGGACAGAATTCTCTATCTAAAGGTAAGTTTCATGCTGTTCTCATGTATTCATATGAACAGTTTTCAGCAATATTAAGTTTAGAACCAATATATTGTTCTCTCATTAAACACAGGAGAAGATGTCTTGTTGCTTGTCATCACATCTGGTACGTAGATGGTGCACATTTGAGTGGTTTTATAGTGCAATTGATTACCCTTGGTTTTCCAAAAGAGAGTTTGAGGAGTATTTAAATCATGTTGGACTTGGACACATTCCGAGGCTAACTCGCGTTGAATGGGGTGTGATTAGAAGGTACTTTTTGAGTCCCTGTTCTATCTACTATTTCCAGTTAGAAAATGCTACTGGGAAACATATAACATAATATCTTTACTTATCTTTTTTTTTTTCTTCTAATTCTTGTTAATACAGTTCCCTGGGAAAACCTCGGAGGTTTTCTGAGCACTTCCTATCTGAAGAAAGAGAGAAACTTAAACAATATCGGGAATCTGTGAGAAAACATTATGCTGAACTCCGCAGTGGTGTTAGGGAGGGACTTCCAACAGATTTGGCAAGACCTTTATCAGTTGGACAACGTGTCATCGCTCTTCATCCCAAAACAAGAGAAGTTCACGATGGAAGTGTGCTCACTGTTGATCACGATAAGTGCAGGGTTCAGTTTGATCGTCCAGAGATAGGTGTTGAATTTGTCATGGTACAGGCCTTTTCTAACCTATCTTCATATATATATATATATATATATATATATATATATATATATATATATATATACAGGAATGTTCTGAAGCGGACGTCTGCAACTATGTTAAAGTGTGGACGCCGGCTCAAATCAACTCCAGCGGCACCGATTGGCGGCTCTTCTTCCATCCTCAGACGCCATTGGCATCCTGGACGCCATTACCATCAAGTTGAATGCCAAGGTGATCGAAAAAGAAGGTCCGGCGCTGGAAAAACTGCAGAAACTTGAAGAAGCTCAATCCCGGCTTCGAAACTCATCACCGTCGAGTCTGCCGGCGAGAAGAAGCTCAAGATGGAGCTCTTGTTTGGAACCAGCAAGAAGAGCTCCCAATCGGTGCCGCCGGAGTTTATTTGAGCCAGCGTCCGCACTTTAACATAGTTGCGAACGTCCGTTCTCGAACGGCCCTGTATATATAACCGTTCTTTTTTGGGTTGCATTAGCTGTGACATTCACCCACATAAATATAAGATTATTAGTATTTATTGTGATTCTAATAGTTACCAGTAATATCACAATAATCTCTGTCTCTTGAGATTTAACATGACCAAATTTCACTGCAGGATGTGGATTGTATGCCTTCAAACCCATTGGATAACATGCCAGAAGCCCTTAAGAGACAGAATATTGCTTTTGACAAATTTCCTCTCACATTACCCCATATGAATGGGAATTTAAATTTTGAAAGACCTGTGATGAATGTTTCAAGTGGGCTTTTGGAGAAAGATCCCAGCCCCATGAATACTTCCTTACCGCAGGGAAAGGTTAGATCTCATGCTAACCTTTTCATTTACACATACCTATTCTTAACTATTTCTGTTTATGACTATTGTCTAAATTTTGTTAATTTATGTTCATTATCTGTTGGATATCGTGCGATGATGTTGGATTTTCTGTGGTCAAGGTTAAAAAAAAAATTGAGTAATATGTTTTGCCTTTCATTGAATTCACATATTGAACATGGTACCAACCTTTTGATCATAACACACTTGGTAGCTTGAATTCCCTGAGACCAAGCCTCTTTGGTTTCATTTGGGTAGCTCCAGACTCCCAAGATACACTAGGTTCACTTATTTCTTATGGGGAAGTATCCACTAGTTTTATTAATAGACCAGGTTTTTCTACAGACTACAGGCTCTGTGACAAACTCAGTTCACAGAATTTACATATTGAATTCTGTGAACTGAATTCACATATTGAACATGGTACCAACCTTTTGATCATAACACCCTTGGTAGCTTGAATTCCCTAAGACCAAGCCTCTTTGGTTTCAGTTGGGTAGCTCCAGACTCCCAAGATACACTAGGTTCACTTATTTCTTATGGGGGAAATATACACTAGTTTTATTAATAGACCTGGTTTTTCTACAGACTACAGGCTCTGTGACAAACTCAGTTCATATATTTATTGTAAAAAAGCATGATTGAAATGATTAATTTCTACTTCTTTCACTATTTTCTATTTATTGTCTATTTAGAGAAGTGCCACCTATATGCAATGGATATCTTTATTTTCATAGATTTTCTGTTTTGCTTTCTTGTTTTTTTTAATGCCAATGGATATGAAATTTAGAGAAGTACTACATATGTGCATTTTGATTTTTAGTGAAGTACTACATATGTGCATTTCTTGTTTTTTTTAATGCCAATGGAGATGAAATTTAGAGAAGTACTACATATGTGCATTTTGATTTTTAGCTGGCATGATCCCTTCATGGATTAGGGGAAAGAAAATATATATATATATATATATATATATTTATATATAGGTAAATTATATTGAGACATGTTTCCTTTCTTGCAAAATTAGTGTCTCACTGTTTAAAAATGGGTGGACCATGTACAGATCTAATAAATTCTGTCTTGGGAATCCCCGTGAGAGATTATTCACAGTTATACATTTAATAAACAGTATCTTTTAAATTTTGCACAGGGGGATACAAACCATATAATTTCACAACCAAAAGGAGCATCTGTTGATATTGCTGGTGCACAGACAGCGGTTAGTCAACCTGGCATGGTGGCACACAATCAAGCAAGGGAAGCTGATATACAAGCTCTTTCAGACCTGAATTGTGCTCTTGACAAAAAGGTTATTATCCTTGTATCCCTGGAGTTGATTATAGATGTACAAAATTTTAATATTGAACTTTTGGTGCTAAACTATGCATTTCACTTGTAACTTTAGTTGGTCTACCTGTCTTTTTTGTTATGTTTTTTCATTTGGTTAACAACACAACAGCCTTCTGACCTCTAACCATGGGTAATGCGATTGACTGGGTTTGAAACCTCTCTCATAATTGTAAGTTTGGGCATCAGTGTTTTTGACTTCTATACCACTCCTGCTGGACTCCGGAGGTCTAGGTCCTGTTGGTGGTTTTGCATAAACTGATGAACCCACAAAAATAAGATCCAGCGTTTACTTGGAATCAGCCACGGCTTATCCTGTGTCACCTAGATATACTCTTGTTAATTTTAATCCATCACTGTCCGCATCAAGCCAATTTGATAATCTTGTTTAATATACCTCCTTCAATTGCATTAGTAATGATGCTCGAAAAGGGTTTGTTTTTGGATTTTAGAAAGCATTGTTGATGGAGCTTAGCACAATTAATAACATCCTGGAAAACCAGAACAGTGGAGAATGCTCTTTAAAAGATTGCAATAAGAAGCATTACGCCACAGTACTTGTACAGCTAAAGGAAGCCAGTGGCCAGGCATGTGGCTTCCGTGAATTTATGTCAAGCTTTTGGTGTACTATTTTTTTTATACCATACTCTGGAAGGACTTTGTATTGGTCTTAAAATAATTGATTTCATGTGCAGGAATCTTCTGCTTTGCTTAATTTGAGGCACCGAAATACTTACCCTGGAAATACCCTGCCTCCTTCGCTGAAATACCCAACGAATTCCACAGTCTATGGGAGCCTCCCTAGTTCCTTCAATATATCTACTTCTCAAGAGTCAGGATCCAGCATTGCTGAAATTGTAGAAGTTTCAAGATTGAAAGCACATACATTGGTAAATGCTGCTGTTCAGGTATGGGATTTCTCTCGGTATGAAATTGGATGTCACAATTTCTGTTCTGTGTATTCATTTTGGTGTACGATACTCTTTTTTTAGCTGGTCCTCTACTAATTTGTATGTATATGGCTCTAATTAGTTAGATCTCCTCTTCCATTTCCTTTGGTGTGAGAATAAATATAGTCTCAACATAATAATGAATCAAGTCATTACAGGCAATGTCATCAAGGAAGGAAGGGGAAGAAGCTTATGTAAGGGTAAGGAGAGCTCTAGATTCCATCAATATTCAGAATTTGACATCAGACTCTAGGTCAGTAGTCAACAGGACTCAAGAGCAGGTCAATGGCACATTGGGACATCGCAACCAGTTGACTTCCGGTGCATCAGAGCCCAACACTAGTGATTCATCTGGTCCCAAGTTACATACTGAGACAGATAAAAATGAATCACAGATGCTTTCGGAGGTTATCACTGCTTGCGTCATGGCTATGAACATGATACAGGTAACAAAGATATTATACACTCTTGAGCCTTAAGTACTCTATTCGCCACTGATCATTACTAACCACAAGCAATTGAAAAATAGACCGACAGCCTGGATTTAAAGATGAAAGCTAATGTTTCCCCACCATCTTTTGCTATGCTGAAACTTTGCTATGCTGAAACTGTCACTTGTCATTTGCAGACATGTACTGAACGACAATATCCTCCGGCTGTTGTGGCTCAAGTATTAGATTATGCAGTAACAAGCTTGCATCCACGTTGTCCCCAAAATGTTGGAATGTACAGAGAAATTCAAATGTGCATGGGCAGAATCAAAACCCAGATATTAGCACTCGTGCCAACTTGAGTATTAGACTCTCATCGATTCCTGGGAGTCATTCTGATCGCCTAAGTTATTACCAACTGCCAAAAGCAACTTTCTTGGTTATTCCCGAGAAACCTGTGAATTAGAAGCACCTTCCTGTGTATACATACGCCTATAGCATATTGGTCTTCATCTTGGTTTCCAGCTCTTTTTCTTCCCATTTTTCATTTGTAACTTGTATGTGATGTGCCCTGGGCATAAATAAATAGGGTGATGATTATTTACAGATGCGAGAGCAATCATCCCACCATTGATTACTGACCAACTGTAACTCAGTTATGTCGAAATCTCTTATTTCCTTTAGAATATAAACCGTAGTTCTCTCATCTTGGTGTTTCTCTATCACAAAGTTTGAATTATGTACAAAGAGATACCCATAGGAAACTCATGCGATCCTACATATAGAAGTGTAGGAGTAAGTTCACCCGTTAGGTTATTGTTTACACTTACGGAAAGGCATACTTCCACGTATGACCACACCACCCTTTTTCTAAAGATTTGTGCTTTCTAAAGAGCATGTGGTAAGATTCATAATTTCAAACTTCAGCTGCAGATCCATAGCCTGCAACAACCTTTTGATATTCAAAGATTGTTGATCTAGTTTCTTATATCTACGTGATTCTTATTATCGTCTTGTAAATAATTCAACTATATGGCTAGTCTTCGTCATCTACACAAGAACTAATCATAGAGAGTAATCCTTGCTATTTCTTTACTTCAGTTTATGTAACAGTAATAATGGTGGCTTCAGCGCTCATCTTATTCGAAAAAGTTTGCCAAATTTACCTTTGCACAAGCACAACCGGTACATGATGGATTCAGACACACCACAAGCAAAGCTATAAAAAGATCCAGAAAAAGACGGACATCGTATGAAGTTCTCCATAGGAACCCCAGCTTTCGATATCTATGCCAGCCATTGACACAGGCAGCACATTACTGTGGACACATTGTCAGCCATGTCAATCTTGCAAAGGAGACTAAACATGGCATGTTCGACCCGAAAAATCCTCAACTTATAAGGAAAATTCCTTGTTCTGCAAGTTAGGGCGAACCTGTCGACCAAATAATGAAACCAGAGGAACACTATTGCAAAGATTCTAAAGACCAAACTTGCAGGTTCATGAAGACACTTGACCCGAAATTGGAGCCCTTCTTTAAAACTCACGACAGGAATCCGGAAAAAGGGTACGACGATTCCAAAAGAACCAAAAGTGGATATCAAATTCGAGGGTGGTGGAAAATGGCAGTTTACCGGGGAACAAATATTTCTTCCAAACAAAGATGCAAACATAACCTGCTTTGCAATGTCGAACACTACTATGGATGACCTCGCCACTGACAGCTATGGATACTATGGAAGCAATCTACAAGCAAATTTCTTGATTGGTTTTGAGCTAGATAATATGATGCTTTTCTTTTCCTCTTCACTTTCAAGGAAGAGAAAGGAACTTCAATTTTGTCATCAACAAATTAACAAATAAGAGGAATTTCAAACCTGATATTAACACCCCCGATGATAATTATAGGTTTAAACCAATGAAAGGGAAAAAAATGAATCTCATAATTTACAGATTCTTTTCCTTTTTCCTCCTTGAAATGCCTGTGTGGGGCTCAGAAACATGAGGCCTATGACTTTGAGTGATTAAAGGAACCCGCTCAGCATGTGCATGACATACAAAGTGTCCAAAAGAACAAAAAAATGGCCTCGGAATCCACCGCCACAAAGCTGATTTAAGCTAAACCTAGTAAGAAAGTGAACACATCACTCAATGAAATGATGCCCTCTACACGCTTGCTTCCAGCCTCCACAATCACAAGTCTCCTGACCCCTGAAAGCAATTGAAGCACAAAGGAGTTTGAAAAATTTGCTTCTAATAGGCTAACCAAGATGATAGAGGTCTTAGAATAGCAAAGCAGATGAGAGACATCAAATACCTGGTTCGGTCAACCGCTCCATCACATTATGCAGAGGATCGGATCGCAAACACATATGACATTTCTGACCACGGCCGTGAGGAGAATTTGCATTTTGCCTAAGTTGCAAGGTCTACAAAATGCAGACAACCACATTGAGTTTAGGCACAATAATGTAGAACCTTCATTGCTAAGCACTTATATTGTCAAAATCTGTGCAACCGTGTGCACAGTTCCAATGAAAGGGGACACATATCTACGTGTAGCAACAGACATATTCACTAACATTTTGTCTTTGGAATTGGTGTTTAGACTCTTGTAAGCTCTCACTTATATAACATCTCCTAATCCCAGAAAGTAGGTTGTGGATGTGTTTATTTTAAAACTAAAATTCCATCATTTACAGAACCATATTAACTTAATTTGGTCATGCACTTACAAGTAAAAAAAATTGTGATCCTACTGAAAAGGGTGATCACCGTCCTACTGAAAAGGGTGATCACCGGAATCTAAGATGTAAAAGCCACAGCAGTCTTTTTGATTTAGAAATTACCTGATAGATAGTTAACTCATTAAGGCGAATCTGTGTATAAGCTCTATCTCTTGCCAAAGCCGTAATATCACTGGAAAATAACATATAACAGGGACATCCCAATCAGTCAAGGAACAAAGTTACTACTTCTACAGTTCTACATATGACTCGGTCAAGAAAGTAAATGTAAACATCAACTCACCTTCGTGAATAAACATCCAGCAACGAGTTAGCCTCGTCCACTATGGGTATTGAACTAACTTCAGCTGCAAAAGGAATTTCCAATAGCATTAGCCCAAGTAGAACCAGGATTGGTTGTATATAAAACCATGTGTCTAATTCTAGAATCAAAGTGTAATAAAGACAGTAATCAAGATATACGTTTCATAAAATTCCATCCACAAGAAGCCTAAAGTATCAAAACCTCAACAGGATGTGATTTTCCTGATATTTCACTAGCACGTTCCGAAACAGAACATTATGACATAATGGGATTGAACTGGCAACATAATGACATAATGGGATAGAACTGGCCACCAGATAAGGAAGGGGAGAAAGGGGGAGAACAGAAACCACTTTAGTGGCCATGAAAGGTTTAGCATAACAATTAAAGATTACAAATATATATATATATATATAGAGAGAGAGAGAGAGAGAACCTTGTATCAACAAAGACAGAGCATCAGCAAGAGATGAATTTGGTCTCAACATTGCCAGCAGCCTTCCATTTGACTCCCCAATATTTGGAACCCATGTACCGATACGGAATTCTGATATAGGATGTTGGAGTATTGGCAAGGAGCTAGAAGAATATCTGAAATGCCTGCATATGCCTGACAATTATATCACAGATTAGTAATTAATATTCATGTATCCTGCACTAAAGTAATGGAGAAAAGCTTACATTTTAGTATACACGCAAGGGAGGCAATATGCAATAGCTGTGGAAATGAACCATCCTCTGAGGTCTTATGAACAACTGGAACTGTGGCCACCTTGTTTTGAAGAATTCTGACAGCAACTTCTTTGAGAGAATCATCTGGCCCGGCCTGGATGCAAAGCAGTACGTATGAGTTTCAAAACACAAGATCCCCAGGTGTCACGATTCAGCACCAGAAATCAGAGAAGACACTGCAGTTTCTGACTCCAGGGCCTTAGTACATATATATACTGCTATATCAAAAAACTGAAACTTTTCATATGAAGTATTTGCTCCACATATGAATCCAAAAAAATAAAGGTAGAACATTCTCCAAATTTTTTCAAAAGATAGCCAAGTATATGTTCATAATATTTTCTTTCTTCGACAGCAAAAATTGAGAAAACAATTTAATTGCATGGGATAGCATTTTATTCCAAAATATACTTACAGAGATCAATTGTGGCGGATAGTATCTCCCATTTCCATCAAGTTGTCTGTTCAAATTTAATTTCCCCGCTTTCCATGCTGCTATAGTATGAGTCTCCAGCTGTTCCTCCGCTATATTTGACCCATGATTCCCAAGCTATAAGGTGCGCCAATTATAAGCAATTTTCATGGTAATGAGCTTTAGAAGAATGGTTTAAGTGGTAAAGGAAATGGTGTAACTGAGAAATAGTAAGGTACATGGAAAGGTGGTAACAGTCTTCTGGCTCTTCTTTAACTTTTAATTTTCATACTGATGATTCCTGGGATGCAGACTTACTTCCTCTATCATAAATTGACTCTAACAAGATTTGGGAAGAAGAGAATCCCTTGTTAGATCAGTCGTTGGTGGTGCCAGGCAGATGATAGATGTCCAATTGATGAATGTTAAATGAAGATGTAATTTGGGATTGTAAAAGAGAAATTGGCATATCTTCAACTTCAAACATAGTTGAGGCTCAGAAGCCTCTAAGTTACCCTGGAGATCAACCCATGATGGATGCCCGTTTCATATATGATTATATATACACATATTCACATTATTTTTTATATTTCATCTAATACTGGCATAAGCATATATTGGCAATCAAAAAGGGATGGCAGAAATTAAATTTAGAACACACCTCTCTCAAAATTAAAATGAAATCCAACGCGCTAAGAACTCCTACTATTTGTCCCTTCTCAAAATCCCATAGAGGAGCCCCAGGTATTCCCTGAAGGTAAATGAAATTAGCAACCAAAAACTATACTGCAAGTAGCAAATTATCAGAAAGCCACAATCCTTTAAACAGCAGAGACATTCAAGAAAATTATGTGAAAAGAAGAATACAATAAAATTTGGAAAGCTGGGGAACTGAAGTCCCGTCCCGCCTTTTGTGGTTTTGTGTGAGAGCATTGCAGGTTTTGCAAAAGACATTCACCTGTTCATATAGGATATGGAATGCTTCCTTCACCGCTAAACCGACATCCAAGGCGACAACCTGCAGTTAACACAGTGAAATAAAACTTATAAATTACTCAATAAAGTGGTCAAATCCTAATACAGGACCACCAACAGAACCTAAAGAAGGGTAAAGCTTTCAAACCTTGCCTGACTCAGGAAGCAGTTCGTAAACTTTATGTGTGGATAGAAACACTGCAATACGATCACGAGAGACCTCCAAATCAGCCGCCGAGATCCTAGGAGCTACTTCCTGCGAGATACCGACTAACAGCATGACCCACTCTAGTGCAAAACAATAATAAAGGAGGTACAAAGATAACTATCAATAATAGCATCAGAAGTTCTCTGTAATTCCCTATCACACTTTTATCCAATCTAAGAATTTATCTGTCTTTTAAGAGATTAATAATTTAGACCCCTATTTTTTTAGAATGAATAATTTGGACCCTTCAACACTATGAGATCTAAGTATTGTGATGATCAGACCAGCTACTGATCATCGCCTTGGTAAGCTATTGCCTCACCAACTAGCTAATCAGACGCGAGCCCCTCCTCAGGCGGATTCCTCCTTTTGCTCCTCAGCCTACGGGGTATTAGCAGCTGTTTCCAGCTGTTGTTCCCCTCCCAAGGGCAGTGGCATTCTCGCCTTCTCCAAAGGTCCAATCAGACACTGAACTTAACTCATACTACCTGTTGCATAATACCGTTCCCACAAAAGTTGATCTATGATAACTGTTCTTCAGAAAATCAGAGGTAACTACTCTAGTTTCTTTTTTTAAATAGAATAAAAAGGAACTATAACAAAGTTGTTAATATAGAATTATGGCCTTGCTTGTTTCTTGATTGTTGGTGAGATTGAAAATCTACCACGCATCTGAGTATTATCAAGATGATCAATGTTACCAAATCCATTTCTATGAACTGCAGTGTATCATTTTGAGAGATTTCCATCAGAGAATAGGCCACATAACCTATTAATCTGTATGGTAGGATTCATGTCCTATTAATACATATATCACAGAATTCTATCAAGTAATCCTTCTATGTTTGTGTGCGTGGATGAGTGATGGAACATCCACCACAGTGGCGACGCATTGGTTACCCAATTAAGAGGAAGTAAGAAAGAAACCAGTTCCTAGGTCCTTGACGTACAGGCAAACAGAAACATACCATATGTGTAAAGACTTCATTATCTACATCCATATTGGCTCTGCCAGAAGTCTCGGGGCTGAAACTAGATGGAATTATATCTGGCTCCCCTTGTAGAAAGACGGTATTCACTGTTCCAAAATTCCCAGTTACAAAAGGCTGGTGCTCATTATGTCGCCATTCTCCATCAACAAAGAACTTGTACTGAAACAACCAACAGATCCCAATGTCAGCACAAGACTTCTTCATAATATATCAGGTGCTAGTGAAGAGACAGTGTCTACCACCCTTCGACGAATTTAAAAACCAGATCATCAGCACACAAATAAACAACTTCGATATTTTATATACCTGAACTAGCAACAACAACTTCGATTAATAAGCATATACAAACCTGGTGATATCCTGGAGTTAAGTTCCAAACAACTTGAAACACAGTAGGACACCCCTCCATAGGTGACATAGGTATATGTTCTACCCACCTGTAAGGTTCAGCAAATCCGACATGAGCTCATATACTAAATCATACATTCAACTCTAACAAAACTGAAAACTAAAACTAAATAAGAATGTAAGATGAACAAATAGTGAAATTTGAGTTGAAAATAAACCACACCTTGTAAAAGAGCCACTGAGAAACACCCTCCTTCCCCCATAAGGCCAGACAAACCGGGTCGGAATTAAAATGGGTCCGGGAAGTCCTCTGCTTTGGTATGCCGTACTGCCAGAACCAAACATTTCCAACCAAACTAGATAAAACTTAGTCTAAAATTTTCACACAAACTGCAAACTCAAAACCCAACTCCGCCAACCAATTACTGTTAATCACAATCCACTAACACTTCCCAAATCCAACATCAAATCCCCAATCCCTGTTTTTTGTTTTGCTTAACTAAAATAGGAATCCTCCACAGCTGAGCAGAGGACCCTAAAGTTTACACATCCAAGTCCTCTGAAAACCAAAAGCTCAAACTTCAAATCCCAAAACCCACAAAGCTTTTCACTGAAACTCACACTGTTTATATCCTCATGCACCGTTCACCAAAAATCTGAAACTTTTTTTTCTCAGTGATCAAATTATGTGTTCCAAAAAAGTCAACAAAACCCTTCAAAAAACCATCAAAACACCTCTTATTTCACCCCAAATTCGATCTGTGATCCAAAGACTCAAACTTTGACACCAGAGACTCAAACCAAAAGCTCAAGACTGGGGTTCAGAATCCAACTCAGGAAGTGGGTGTGGTGCCATAATAGCTAGAAAAACAGAGAGGGATGGAGGAGGAAGAAAACCTAAGTGTGAAGGAATGGGTGAGAGAGAGAGAGAGAGGAGTAATGTTATGGCCGTATGGGATTGGTTTGGATCTTCAGAAGTGTGTCCTCTATAAACAGACCTCAAAAGAAAGAACGAGAGAAAAAAAACAGAGAGGAGAGGACAATTATTAAGGTGGCAGCAGTAGGTTAGTTTTTAGTGATGGTGACACAAAAGTGGAATTTTCTCTTCTTTTTTTTTTTTTTTGATTGGGGGTTAGCCTTTGTTAGATTAGGTAACACACACACCCATGCAGGGTATCCCAGCACAGCCGGACTAATCCCTGCATCGCCACGGGGCATGAAAGCGAACACCACACACCAGGCACACTTGCCTAGCACGGGCCACCGCCGGCTGGCCACCAAGGCCTTAATGGGGATTCGAACACCAGACCTCTTGGTTAGAGAAGTCAGTGCTTTCCACCCCACCGTTTCCCCTTTCTCTTCTTTGTGGTGAAAAAGGGGAAAAAATTTCCTATCAAGAAAAGGGAAATTTTTCCATAACACCCCTTATTATTAAAGCAGCATTGTGTCTTTTAACTCTTTTTTATCTCTTTTTTCACTCAAGGGGCCAAACATTAGCTAATGCATCCTTCAACTATTAAGTGTTTTGCATAATGGACCTCCTAACCTAACCTAAAAAATTTTCCTGTGTTGTTTGGGTAAAAAGAGTAACTAACCTAACGATAAACTATCACGATACTCAAAATGAGGCTGTTTTTTCTGTTGATGTGTCAACTCATTTGGTTCTTTATGATGAAGAAAGAACAATGGGTTAGAGAGAGACTATCTTTATGTGATTCAATATAATGAAATTAAAAAGGGAGGTTGTGAAGATTTCATTTTCCAACACGACTTTTCATCAAAATAATTAGGTGATGGATACACAGTCTGCTAAAAAAATCGGTATCTCTCGAGATCTGTGCGTTCAGTTAAATTACATCAAATAAATAAATAAACTAAAGTTACGTCATTGATTTCTCTCGAGATTTGTGTTTCTGTTAAATTACATCAAATAAATAAATGAATTGAAGTAACGTCATGTTCAATCTCTCTCTTAAGATTTGTATTTCCGTTAAATTACATCAAATAAATAAACGTAATAGAATAACATCATTTTGGATCGCCTTGATCAGTATCAAAAGAAGTTGACCAAAGAGTAGACATGGCAATAATTTAGAAGATGAGGCAAATATGGTTTCACAACAAATTTGTAGCCATCGACAAAATCTTACAATTATCGTTAACTAAATAATATGTTATTTGAGATCATGTCAGCTAGCGTCTTTTAATAGTGTGATATGTTCTTCATAAGATCTAGTTTAGTAGATAAACTTGTCAATAAGCTATGATCCACAAGGAAATGCAATAAACAAAGTAGGGTTATGATCTTGATGTTCAAGACACATTATGTCATCTACATTATGACGTGATTGAGTAAAAAGAACGAGAATGCACGACTAACATTTTGTCAAAACATATTTAAAAAATCATTAAAATACAAGTCTTATTCTTCATAGCACTCTGCGTAAAAACCGAGCCGTTACTCATCTTATAACTTTTAAACAAACAAAATATTACATAACAAATTCTTTTGATACGATATTACATAACAAATTGAGAATTGGAAATGACACACTATACTACCACAAACCAAGAAAAAAAAAAGGACAAATTTTAAAACACAATCATGTGAAAACAAAATGGGTAAAACAAAAAACATGTGTATGTTCTAGGATATTTCATATGTGTGTCTTGACCTTATGCCATAATATATGTAGTTAGAATAAGACTATGTATTCTGTATCATTACCATATTAGTATTTTATAATTTCTTATATAAAACATTCTTATCAATGAATAAGATGATGATTTTCTTACTGCTTTTTGTTTCCGATATTTATCTTTGGTCAGAAAGAATACAGTAGTTCTTCAATTTTCATAGATGAAATCAAGAGGACTGGTATTTCAAATGTGTATAGAGATTTGACGGGTTGGGTATTTGGGTTAAATCCTTCCGATTCGACGACCATGAGGTGACTTGACATTGGGGCCCACAGAATCACTGCAACATCACAGTCGGGCCCAGCCCTCTCCATCCAATCATTTGCCAGTCCTCCGCCTACGTGGGAGCTCCTCTTTGTCTCTGGGAGTGCTCTGTGTAATTACTTTGGAGCCCTTTTTGCAGAGGGAGAGGTCCAAAGAAGAAAAGGAACCCTTTCCTTTCCAGGAATTACCTGAGGAGTTTACAGTCACAGGGATTCATCCCAGAATCAAAACTGTAGTACTGGGATTTTGTGGCAGAAAAATAAAAAAGCATTTATGTCAGCATTTATACGTAACTAAATTGGTTTTTTTTTGTTTTTTGTAACATACCCAATTTGTCATTTTTTCTCGTCTTAAACTAAATACAAATTATTAAACAGTCCCGACCTATCACGTGTGTATATTCTCAAATAACAAGATCAACCCATACAAACCTTTGCTTTTACAGTGCCATTTATTTTCCTTCTTCTTCTAAGTTCTAACTATGTATATACGAAATAATTTTGGATCATAAAATTATATAAACTAAATTGTGGAAATAAAAATAAATGGAGATTGAGGCTCATTGACAACGTTTTTCTTTGGGATCAAGTTCTCTCAACGCATGGCACCAGCACCTCTATCTCTCTCCCTCAAAACACACAAAATCACATCAGAAAATGTTGGAATATACATAAGAATTTGATTCTTAAACACCACAATAAAACAATAGGACTGAAGCTAGGCTTTAGATGCCATGAATAAAGTATTGATTAAATTGCATAGGAAAAATGCAATTAGAAATGTAGCTGCTATCTGATTTGAAGGCTTTGATGTATATTTAAGCGATATCAAAGGCTTTTATGGGAAGGGGACCTTTGTGTAGGAATGCTTGCATATAGAAACAATATAGCTAGGAAGGAATAATGGTCCATTAGTTAATTGGACGTAGTGAGTATCATATTCTCTAAGGTCCCGTTTGTTTGACAGGAAACTATGGTATGAAAAATGAATTAATTTGGTTTTCCATTCCATTAGGTTGATGTGTTGTAAATAGAGACTGTAAAGGAAACAAAAAAAGAGAGCTGACTGAAAATCGACTTCCTCATAAAACATGAATTTAATTATTTTTTCAGAGATAGTATTCTAATTTCATTCCCACCGTCAAAGCCATAATTACATAAATTATTCCTCTAATAAATTTTAATGTTGTATTTGGAAATTATAAAAGGGCATTATTAAAAAATATAATTTTGTATTTCATTATTAAGACTTACTAAATGTTACAAACATAATTAATACTTGATTCCATCATTTCATTTCTAATATATACCAAACACCCATATAGAAATACCAAAACATATTCCTTTCCATATCTGTTTGGAAAGAAAAATAAATCTTTTTTCTATTTTTACATTATTGTCAACCAAACGGGGCTAAGTATTTGCAAAACTTCAACTTCCATGTAAATGGCTTTAATGTATATTCAAGAGATATCAAATGCTTTTATGGACCGAACTCCGATAGGAATGCTTGCATAGAAACTGAGAGTGATCTAAATGCAACCACACAAACTGTCTATTTGCGGCGCCTGGGCGCACACATAGATTAAAGAGATCGCGACAGAGAAAAAGATGCCGCAACACTCCTTCGGGCAGCTTCATTAGACACATCAAGACAGTGCAATTGGCGCCATTTCAATTGGTTCTTCACATCTCACATCCCAACCAAACATTGTTATGACCAGTATATACTAACGGAGAAGAGAATAAGAAGAAAGCAGTGCTACATTGTTATGACCAGTATATACTAACGGAGAAGAGAATAAGAAGAAAGCAGTGCTTATAGGTTTGGAATTTGCAGAACTACTTCTTCTACCCAGTTGCATGTTACTTCCCGCTTTGTAGTAATTGCTAAAGAAGTTGAAGATCACTGAACCTTACACTTACGTGTTGATATTTGATCTAACTATAGCATCATATTATATGTATTACATTAATGTACAATATGTCTTACTCTTGCGTGACAAATCAGAATTTTTTCTTCTTCTTGAAAGTCAAAATTAAAGCAAAAAAAATTAAAGCAATAAGAACAACTAAAGCGATGCTAGCCATTTTTTAGTTAAATTAGCTAAAATGTCATTTTTTTGTACTCGTGAACAACTTAAATATTACAACTTCGTGAGTCGAACTCACAACCTCTCACTTACTAAAGGGGAGACTATGTCACAAGACCAAATAGTACTCGGCAATGCTGCTGCATCAATATTCTCTATTTTAGCTAACATTACATCAACATTATTTTTCAAATAAAGATTTAATAATTTAAATATATTTATATATTATGTAAAATATCTTACAAAGAATGTATTAAATTATAGCTAGCCTCGTATGAGTCATCTTGCTCTCTATATTTAGCTAGCGAGATAGCTAAAAGTCATAATAGCTAAACTTTGGCTAGTCTGCTGAAGCTCCGAAAATATTAAAAAAAAACTAAATAGAAAGTCTGCTACAGTTGCTCTAATAGTTACTTCTAAATTCTGCAAATTCATATCGAAAACATACTCCTTCATAAATTATTCAAACAACTCGGGGTTTGGGGTTCTTCTGTTCTATATAGTCGTCTATAGAGTCGCTAGCTCAACTCACACCAAAAATGGATCTCAAACATCAAAGGGAACCCATCACCAACCAAACCGACGTCTTACTAGTTACTACTACTTAACTGAAGCTAACCAAGCTTCAAACTGATCTCAAGGACAGGAACGTGGTCTCTACTCACGGTTATCTATATAGCCACCCTAAACCCTAGCAGTCATTCCCAATTTCTCTATCTTTTCTGAAGTACTCAAGCCCATCGACGACTTCACCGTACGCCATCGCCTTCAATCTCGCCACTTCGGTTCTGGCCAATTCCTCCAGCCGAGGTCACAAACAGTTTCTGACATACGTACGTCAACCACGAGTGTCATTACAAACAGGCGGTGTTGGATAGTAATTGGATTCTTACGAGGGGGCTCCAGCTAGTCAGAATATATTTCAAAACCAATAATCCAGAACTAGTCAGAATCAAAACTCAGATCGATTTCAAGACCAATAATCCGGAGCTAGCTAGTCAGAATCAAACTGGAGAATTAGAGACCAATATTGGCTCAAATTATTACTCTCGGATCAGTCAATTACACTCAACACTGCGACGATGCTAATATATATCTGCAAAAGCCTTATTCTTCAAACCAATGTGGAATGGTCGTCACTTCAATGCATAAAAACAAAGTGAAGGTTCACCATTTGAATGGGGACTCAGTAGTTAACGAAGTGCCTTTCATGACAGTAGCAGTCGTTACCAGTACTCCATCGGCTCCAAGATCTTGAGACTTAGATTTTCGAAGCGTAATGGTAAAGAAGAAGACTACCCCTTCATATTTCTCACAAGGGAAAACCTGACCGGAACACGGTAATTATGTTCATCAGGCAGGTGCTCACATATCCTCTTGCAGGCTGGTCATTATTAATGTGGATCCCAAGATATGCTTTAGTGGGATCCCGATTCTCTCCTCATATTTGTTTGTTTATATTTCCTCATCAGAAAATCTTGGCCATCCATTCTTAATCAAAGACCAAGATGTCTCTAAGTTTACCCCTTCAAATATTTTCTCATATGACATATCTATCTTCTCCAATCTCTTTCTCTGGTTGCTTTCATATATGCTTGAAAGAATGATTCAGAGTGTTGTCAAGTCCCTCAAAAAGAAGATTCCTTACCAACTGACATGATGGGATCACAATTCTGTCGACAGGCAGTTAAGGAATCTCATTCCCTTGCACTCAGCAAAGTACCCAAAGTATATCAGACGACATCTCATGAGTATATTGGTCTAGTGTCATCTCAAATGCGACGTCCATATCACAAATGATTCCAGCTTGAAGAATTATTGCGTGCGACAACCGTACCTGCGACCGTCCAACCAGAGACTGACAGGTGTTATAATTTTGCTGACGTAAACATTGCTCAAAAGAAATTAAAAAGAAAAAAAAAATCGGAGGAAGAACGAGTTGGTTCAAGTATGAGAATAATGGCTTCACACTGGGTAGGCCAAGATATCATAGGACGAGATCGACAAGCAGGCAAGCACTGATAATGGGAAAGCCTTAGAATCTTAGATATCCAAAAGACTTTGTTTAGGGATACCGCTCATTCCTTTTAACAACAATAAGTTAAACTGAATCACAGGTTATGAACTTGATTTTGATTATTCAAATTTGTTGGGCAAATAAGTTCACTCCAGCAGCATAAACACCCACTCGCTGTTATTGTTGTCATTCAATTACATCTACTTCTTCCAAGATTAAAAGTTTCATAACCATTATACATTAGCTGACAAGTGAATATGGGGCGTTTGCTCGGTCCCCAATAATATCAGTGCTTCTACGGTTCTACCCGTGTTCTAGTCAGTCTGAACAGGCTCAATGAATATGAGCCGATTTTGCCATTAAAGCAGAAAGATGATCCCCGAGAGTTGATGTAGAGCTTTCCTCTCCAATATTTAAGCTGGCACATTTTGACAATATCTCCTACAAATGATCCCCAATAGCAGATATGAAACAGATAATAACTTTGAACTAATGATGACAATGACAGTAAACAACGCTCAATTTTGAACAAGAGTGATGAAAATAAGGATCACAGAAAGATACCAATACATTTTGAAAGAGTCAATTTTGAAAGAGTCAAGCTTAGAAGCATCAATTGTAGATCATTCAGCTGGAAGTTCTAGAGTGGAGGTTCATCATATTATCTGAGCAAACAACAGAAATATACCAATACATTTTGCAACAACCATTGGTTTAAGAAAGCAAGCTAGCTGCTCTTTAGTTATCATGTTTCAGGTGATCACTGCTAGAGGAAAAGGGTCAGTGACACTTTTCTTTATATCAGTTATTATGGTTTTTGAAAATAGCTAAAGGGCCACTTTATTGGTTGTAAAACTTGAATGGCAACAAATAAGACATGAAAACCAAAACGTTAATATAAGCAATAGGCCAGCTATGAGAAATGACACATTCCTTGATTGAAAATCATAGCAATTAGTGGCAATGAAGTTCTAGGAGGTTTGTTCACACCTGATAATCCAGTTGACTGGAGTTCTGAGACTGTAGCTTTTCAACTAATTTAAGTGCTTTCATATCCAGCAACTGGCACCGCAAAACCTGCATTGCGAATTAAATTAAGCACAAGATGGAAACAATTCTAACACCCCAACTGAATATCATAGCCATGAGGCAGTCCTAATATGAAGTCATGAAGTCAAAACAGAGAGTCTGCAAACAAGATGTGGGGGGGGGGGGGGGGGGGGGTACCTGTATCAATTTTATCACGGATGTCAGATCTAGATAGTGGCCAGCTCTTTCTTTTTCCTGCATCATGCACCATTTCAACTGCAGAGTGCAGAATAAAGGGTAAACCATCACATTTACTTTATCCCATTAGTTATTATTACACCCTAAGGGATTGAACAAAAGAAAAACCTTCTGAATATAATCAGTCAATGAGTCATGCACCACCCACTGAGAAGATAACTGGGAGTAGAAAGTGACACTTTCATCAAGCATAGCCTGCACAAAGTTTTCATAGTATGGTGCTGACATGTTTTTGCCAATTTCCATAAAGATACTCATGACATCTTGCAGCAGCTTCGTATCAATCTGCTTCCCATGACGCTCTTCATAAATCTGTAGCAAATATATGTCAAATACAGCTCCAAACATGAGGCTTAAGTTATTAAACCATTTGAAGCAAATAAACAAACCAAAGACAATGCAGCTGCCTGTATTCTACTATGCAACACGTTGAAGACCTGAAAGATAAAGAGAATTATTTCTGGCATCCATTCAGTTCAATTTAGAGTGCAGAAAAGAGCAGGAATGTATGTAGAGTTATGCTTGCACAAGTGTGCAAACATACGGATAAGACTTGGTACTTACCAAATTGCGGAAGCAATCAATTGAGGTCTCACCAAGTGAAACTCCACAACAAAAACTGCTATAATAGCGATCCAGATACTCAAAGAATCTACATAACCACCTGGCCATTAACTTGTAATTTGACCACATAAGCACCAATTCCCTCAACAGAAGTTCATTTTCTTTAGCGGCTAAAGAGGGCAGTACCTAAAAAGAGAAGAGAAGACAAAGATTAGTAGAGAAATGAATCTATTACTGCACAAGTGATTACCAGAGAATGTACAAGACATCAATCACTATAAAGGTTTCTTTCTTTTCCTGTTATTTTAATGAAAAATTGCTACAAGAAACTAGTTTCTGTCAGAAACTTGTGGAACATACTTTTTAATATGGTAATAGTACTCATGGACTCCACAAACATCCTAGGTAATTAAGAATTAACTATTCAGCCAACCTCACTGAGAAAGTTCTAAAATGATAAAACAAAGGTCCATACAATTTCTTTAACAAAAGCTAATTCAAACTCCAAACTTATTAAGATCTAATGTGTATAGAAATCTTATATGGAGAAAGTAACAATCTAATCCTAAGAACTTCAAGCAAGAGATAATATTTACTCCTACAATAACATGAATCAACTAAATACAGAATACCATATACTGTGGAGTTAATGGTCTCTTCCAAGCTCGTCCTAAACTTTTCATGGAGAACAGCCTTGTTGCCATCCCCAGGTTTATAACACAAAGTATAAACACATCTAAATAAAGAGTCAAAGAAATATCCTCAACATTTTTAAATGAATTGAAATTTGTCTAGTCCATGTGGTTTGAAGTTGACATATGTTTAGTCCTTGTGGTTTCATTTTAATCTGAATGATCCTTAAAGTCACGATTTTCTTTCCAGACGGTCCTTCCGTCAATTTTTTCCGTTAAAGTGCTGACTTGGCTGATTAAAAACATTACAATTTTAACAGCCACGTCAGCAATTCGACTCAGAAAATTGATAGAAGGACTATTTAGAAGAAAAATCGTGACTTTAAGAATCATTCAGATTAAAATGAAACCACAAGGACTAAACAAATGTCAACTTCAAACCACGGGGACTATACAGTATTTAATTATATGAACTCCTTTGCATAAAAGCCTGTAATTTTGTCCAGTAAACAGGTATTCATATACATATGTGTGTGTGCATGAAGGTTTACAACTTGCAGGTGTAAAGGATACGCGTGGAACTTCATATATTCTTCAGTTGTGAACTTTGTTTCAGGGTATCCTTCCACGATCTTCTTTGCCTTCTGAAATGCCTCATCTATAATCACTAAACCTTCATCAAGTTGTATAAACTGCATCTTCGATGCTTCACTTCAAAAATAACCCTGTTACACCAGATCCATCTCAATCAAGCAGATCTTGTAAATTCCTTCACTTTGATAGTTACCATACATAAGAGAATCAAAAGCTCTAAAACCAAAGAAAAATCCTCAGAACTGAAAACCAACAACTACTTTTTTTCAATTAACAACTGACAATAAAACTCAGTATCTACTATAACCCACTTCATAAATCCACTTTATCAGAGATTTCTAACCACCGAAAATCGCTCTGGAATGCAATCTTTCACAATCAACCAAACCTTTTTTGGGTGAATAATCTACTAAACCCAGAGTTCAAGCAAAACCCTCACAAAACCCTATAAACTTCCAATTAGGGTATTTCACCAAACACATCATGCAGAATTCAATAACCCAGAAACCCTAAAACGATATGAAGTACACAAATTTGAAAAATACGAAGTACACAAATTTGAAAAAGAACTCGGAAATCTTGGAGTTACCGGAATGGGTTTGGGTCAGAAATCTCCGATCTCTCTCAATTTGGGAGCGGAGCTGAGTTCAGTGATGCTCAAATTATTGGGTCTTTCTCACTGGTCTATATATAGAGGGTCCCTAGAGAAGAAAAGGAAATTAATAAATAAAAAAAATTTAATGGCGGGAAATAGGGAAGGGGGAGTATAAACGACGTGTCGTATTTTGAGCAGGCTGAAACTATAATTTAAACCCGCTTCTGGGTCTGGGTCTGTGTCACTGTCACTCTCTTTCTTTTCCTATTTGAGTTTTCTCAGAGCTCCTGAGCTAGGGTTTGTGATTTGATCATGGCCGATTTCCAGGCCTCGACTCACCGGAGAAAGTGGATCTTCACGCCGGAGCAACTGGTAATTGTTCGCCAAACAAAGATTTTCGGGTTTTTAGGGATTTGATTGTGAGGGTATGAAGAAATTGAATTTGGGGGTTTTTTAGCTGTTAGGGTTTTTTTTTTAATCTTAACTATGTCGGATGAGAAATTGAACAAAAACCCATGTAGAAACCTTAAGAAAGTTGCGTACTTTATGATAGTGTATATGTATTTGATTCAAAGCAAAAAAATTAGAGGAAGTAAAGTTTGTGGAAGACGAAAGTGAAATCTGGTGTAGGAGTTAGTTTGGGTTTTGATGCTTGGAAGTTATGGAAGATGACTTGGAAACTTGTATGTGATGGTAAAGTTTTGATTTTTCTGTTGTACAGGTTGAAAAGTACAAGGCTGCTAATCAACAAGCAATAGAAACATTGGAGAAGGTATGTTTAGAGTCTCTCTTCATTGCCTGTGTATTGATGCCTATCCTTTACTGCATTCGTGTCAATTGTGCTTCAATTGAATGAAGCCATTATTTTTCTTGATGGAATGAGAGCATTCGGTGTATGTTTGATTGCTTATAGATATTTTAAGGAGATGATCTTTAGGTAAGCCCAGGCTATGTTGAAATCAGGGAAGTCTGTAATATTTGCTTGAGGATAACAATAGACTTTACTTAGTTGTATCCGGCATTTTATTTACCATAGAATGAATAGAGAGGAGATATTCGTTGAAGCATGGCATCTAATGAATTGTTCATGTGAAGTATGGAGTAGCGCTGGCAAAAGTAAATGATGATGGTTCATTATCGTACCCCGAAATTGCAAAAGAAGATGGTAATCCTCTTTCGTGACTGGTTCCATCTCCCCAATCTTTCTTGCTTTGAGTTTAGCTCCTAGGTTCTTGACTAGAGCTTTCTGTGCTTCAGAATAAACTGGTTTCCAAGTGACATTGTTTTTTGTTTCTTCCTCTAATTGTCAGCTGACAAGCATTCTCGTCCAAAAGCGGTTACCGTTGAAGAGGAGCAAATGATGCGAGTATTTTATGAAACTAAGCTTCAAGAAGTGTGTAACAACTTCCATTTCCCTCATAAAGTTCAGGTATTTTGTCTCTCCTTACAGAAGAAAAAAGGATAAATAATAGTTGATCAGTATGAGAAGCAAAAAACAATAAGCTTTAACCTGTTCAATGGTTTATTTGCAGGCAACAGCTCTCATATATTTCAAAAGGTTTTATCTACGGTGGTCAGTTATGCAACACGAACCAAAAAATATAATGTAAGTTGCCATATATTCATGTTTTTTTGCACATGAATATATTCATGTAAGAATGTTCGGATGTGTCCATTAATGTCCCTCTCAAAGACATATGTTCTTCTATAAATAATTTAAGGTCCAAATTCAGTTAGAAATTGAGTGAGATTGTAGAAATCATGTCCTTGAAAGATTTGTTAGTGATTATGATACCATACGTTTCATTATATTTGTTTCACAGCATCTATGATTGCAAAAGTTCATTTAATGTACTCTTAGTGAAAGCTTGACATGACGTAATTCACTTTTGCACAGATTAACCTGTATATATGCGGCTTGTAAGATTGAAGAAAACCATGTATCTGCAGAGGAGCTTGGTAAGGGGATCTCACAGGATCATCAACTGATACTCAATAATGAGTTGATAGTTTATCAGGCATGGATGTGCCACAAATTTCTTTTGGTTTTGATTCTGTTTTTGTCCTTTTTTGCAATATAATATGCATTTATTTTGCAGAGTTTGGAATTTGATCTTATTGTGTATGCACCATATCGCTCAATTGAAGGATTTATCCAAGATATGGAGGTTCGTCACTAGTGCATTGTTATTAGTCTCTCCTATACAGAACAACTTCCGTTCAAAGTTCCTTTCCTTCCACGTATGTTGATGACAATTAATGTTGGTTTATAGGATTTCTGTGGATTGAAGGATGAACAGCTTCCAATGCTTCAGGTAATTCTTATATTCTAGATTTCACATTTTTGCTTGACTAGTTGTATGTTGGCTTGTCAGAAGCAAAAGTTCCAACATCTGTACTAAAAAAGGGGTTGATAATTGGGAATGTAAACTTCAGCTTTTTGTGAGTATTTTAGCTTTTTCTTAACCAATTAAAATCTGTATGTTGTAATGATTTGTAGAATTTGCGTAATGCTGCAAAGATGGATGTTGATAAAATCATGCTCACTGATACACCACTTATGTTCCCTCCTAGGCAGGTAAATTGAAGCTCTGAATGTATTCCTTGGTTCTTTAAACATAGAAAATCTAAGGTCTTGCAACCTGAACTTTACTTTAAGAACAGAATACTACTGTATACCCCTTAAGTTCTTCAGTGTTATGATTTGTTGGAAAGTGTTAGGTAATAGTAGCAGTGTTTAGTGATATAGATTAGTTTGGAAATGAGTCATTCATGTCATAAAAGTTGATTATAGTAGTGCAGACAAAGTAAAAGAGTGTTGACATGTACTGTTGCTCCTTTTCTTCTTTCACTATATGGTATATTGTCTCATGCAGTTTCTTTCTCCACAAAAGATATGCATACACTCAGATAAATATAGATGCATCCCCTTTAACTTTCCCAATTGAATTACATGCAGTTGGCCTTGGCTGCATTGCGTAGTGCAAATCAGGTGCACAGAGTTGTTGACTTTGACAGGTTTTGATTTAACATTCAGATATCCAAAATTTTGTATTTGCCATATAGGTTTCCTTTCTGTTTTCCACTTTTTCTTTCTAGTCTTTATAAACTAATTTGTCAGACAAGGGAGGGGTTTCGTTTTTGTTGTTGTTCAATGCTGATAAACCTTCTATGATTTATGCTTGTTTTCAGATACCTGGGGAGCATGCTTTCTTGTTAGAGTTCTGCACATACCATTTCAGAGCTAGTTGAATCCCTCGATGCAATTGATTTTTGGGTAAGAATTCGTCTAACTTTGTTGCAATCTACAAAAATATTGATGAAAACTTAATAGTACTTTGACATAGCAGCACAATATTATTTGAAAATTACACATGATATCTCTACTATCAAGCTCAGGGTTTAATTGTCTGAAAGAAAACTGAGGGTTTAAAGAGTTTATTTGCTGCTGCTTATCAGGCCAGTAAAACACATTTCTTTCATTCTCTAATCTGCTTTTTCTCACGGCTATGTGTGTAGGTAAGTAGATATAAATTTCCTTCAGACAAGGAAATCCTGCACATCAATCGGAAACTGAAATCTTGCTGGGGTCAAAGTTCGCGCGACGAGTATTTCCTCTGCTCTTTTCTCATCTGGACAATGGCGTTTAGTGCTGTGCCCTTTCTTTTCTGTGCTAATGAAAAGTTTGATTGTTTTTCAGAAGCAAGAAGCGGGATAAGAAATCAAAGCACAAGTCGAAGAAGAGTTCAAATGAAGCACAACCCGTAAATTTACCTGTTTAGTTTTGGATACCAGCATATGTTACATACCATTCGGTTGAGTTTCCTAAGCAATTTCTTGTTCTAGGTTTCCTGATTCCTGACAAATCACATGGTAGTGTTTTGTTCTGCTCCGGGAGACCCTTCAAGGCTTTTTACAACTGATTGTAAAAGAGAGAAATTTTTGACATTCTCTACTCTCCTTTCACTTCCATTTCACTTTTGTGTTGTTGTATTGTCAATTAAATCGGTGAAGACTGAATGGGAGAAACGAATTCCGAGTTTGGACTGTGATTCAATACATTCAATCATATTTATATCTGTGGCGTTTAGAAGATGCACGTACCACTGATAAGTCAGATTCGAACCAAATTATCGCAAAGGATGTCAAGATAAATAAATGAGATTTTCTACAAAGCTCTGAAGTCAAAACCCTGTGAAATGGTAAGACACTGAGAAGCAGAAAATACTATGAGATTAAGACGGCTACTATTCGTTGCAGGCTTGCAGCCTTTAAATCATGATTTATGCGGACAACTACGATTTTCTACACAATAAGCAGACTCAAATCTTTTATGCTAAAAGTGTTGAAAGCTTTGAGGTTTATAAGACTGTGGAGGCTACTGTGTCCTATGAATCTGAGGTGGAACAAAGACCCAAGTGTCAAGGGTGAAATGCTGAAAGATTGTGATGGTTGAACCTTGCACATTCTTGGAGGAAGGGAAAACTGAAGCAGATGATGCACTTAGTCCGGAAGTGGAAGAAGCAACCCGAAGAATACCCACCATATGTTTCAACAAGAAAAAAATACAAACATGGTGTTCGAGGTTGGAAAAAACGTTGAGGATGAAAATAGTGAAAGATGAATGACGTTCAGATGTTGAGTAAAGATGAACGATACGTAGTTACATACGTCCATGGACTCCATTCCCAACTCATCATCCTCAGTTCCTCACCTGGATTGTGAGAAATGGGTCTCACAACTCTCATTGCACTTGTGGGTTGTTTGATATTCCACCAAAAGCTTCTTCGATCTTCTAATTGGTTTCAATCTTCAAGTTGTACCAACATGAGCAATCCTCAATCAATCTGACATTGAATACCACCAAGCTTCCAAGAAACCCAGAATCTCTAAGGTTGCGTCAAACTCAATGTTGTTTGAGCGGGACGAAGACGACGGTAAAACTGCAAAAATAATAATATTATTTTTTAAAAAGAAGAAGAAATAAACGGGGTAAAAAGAAAAAATAATCATGTGGGTTAGGCGGAAACGGGCTACGGCTAGGCGGTCTAGTGTCGCATAGGTGATAGGCCTATTGGGCTGGGGGTCCACCATTAACAAAAAAGAAACGTGGTACAAAGAAAAAATATAAAGAAAAACAAATAATGTGGGCTAGGCGGCTAGTGTGTGATGGGCCTAAACGGGTCGGGTGGTCCACCATTTAAATAAAATAAAAACTAAGATCACTGCATATTTTCCTCGCGAAACGCCGCCGTTTGGCACTAAACTCTGAAGTCAAAACCCTGAGAAGCAAAGCTTCAATGGCGTGCCTCGTCTCCATGGCCTTCACTAATGTAAGTCCTCAATTCCCATACCTCTTCCCCAAAACCAAAATCTCAGCTTTCATTCATTTGATTCAAAATCACTATCTGGGTCTGTGCTGTGAAAAATGTTAGAATCACTTGGGTTTTGAAGTTAACACAAACAATGGTTCCATTTAGTTTCTGGGTGTTCCTTTTTTGTATGAGAAATTATATGGGAACTGTTAGTATCTAGATAATGATGCCCTGATTGCAAAGTTGGGTTGTGTTGTAAAATGAGTACTGTGTTTATTACTGATGCTGGTTATTGAATTTTAGGAAGTAGCTCTGAGAAAATCAGGTCTGGTTAGAGTTTCAAGCCGAAGAATTTCCGGAACAGGTTTTACTTCTTTGTCCTCATTTTTCTCAGTTCCCATTGTGCTTACTAGGGCACTTCAAACATGATTAGTTTGTGTATTCATACTTTGTGTAACTGTCTCATCCATTTTGCATCGAAATTTAACGAAGTAATTTGAGTATGTTAGCTAGTTTCCACCTATTACAATATAACTCTACCATTCAGAGTCTAAATTTACGTCATGATGTAACTAATTGGGTGTAAATGAATAGTTTCAGTTAAATTTAACATATGCAAAGCAGCTGTTAAGTCCAAAGTACTTAGATTAATACACATGAGTCTATAGTTCTACTTTATGAGCTAGTATAGTATAGTTGATTAAAGATAAGCATCCAGGTTCCAGAGTAGTCCATATCTATTGCAGTCAAGCTTTTCCCCACCAATATATAGATCACATATCTACATTTATTTGTAAAGGAAAACGATACAAACCAGCTTTTTACCAGAATTGTCCTGTATTCTTTAACTTCATTAGTAAGCTCATTCTTTAATCAGTTAGCAGAGCATATAGTTGGATTTGAGCCTAATTATTGATATGGTTTGCTTTAAACATTAGGATCTTCTTACAAACTAGATTAATAAGATTTTCAGCTTATGCAATCTCTAGCTAGCTAGTTAAGAATGTTTCTTTTAGTCTTATCTATTAGTAATTCAGGTTGTAGAAACTAGAAAGGTTCTTTCTATCAATTAAACAAATCTAAGGTAAAATTTTATTAGGTTTAGTATAGTGCACTAACACTAACAGTATTAAGTAATGGGAACGATCCAGAAAAACCCTAGATACTTGGAGTGACTTGTGACGGCTTTATGCCTCCTCTTTTTGTAGGCCATATATACCTTTCTTTAGTTTGATTGGCATCAGATCAATTGATGATAACTGATGATTCTGTTGAAGTAATTTTAAGATAAATTAGCTTAATCTTGTAACTAGATCATTCTGAACAGGCCCATATCCAAATCCAGGTTGAGAATATATGGGTTTGCAATTTGGTGTGAGTCCCTTTGTTATTGTCTGGCCTGTTTTGAAGCATAAGCCTACTGATTTAATACAGTAAATTCAGTAATACCCGATCACATATCTTGCTTCACTGCTTCATATGTTTCAAAGCATAAGCCGTTTGTTTAAAACAATAGTCTCATTACTGTCATAGATCGGATGGAACCATTACCCAAGTAAAGTCCATATACTACATTGTTTCTGCTACTGCTCAGAGTCTGTCGCAGTGAAAGAGTGACTAGATTAACTTGTTAATGCTCCAAATTCTCCTATGGATGTTCCTTCTGTGAGCCGGTAAGTGATTCGTCAATGCTTGGCCAACTTGAGGGTGAGAATCCTGAGAAAAACATAAGAAGCCAGAGAGAATCAGAGGCTCAAAACTTCAAATAGATCAGTACTTTCATCTTTTTTGCACAGTAATAATTTAACCAAACCTTGGAAAATATGAATATTGCTTTAGTGGAACAGACATACTATAAGAAAAGTAAGCTATACTTAATTAAGAAAAGTAACCAGAATAGTTATGTTAAAAGAAATCAAACAATTAAGAAAATTAAGCTATACTGAATTAATGCAGGAGCTCCCTTCACTCCAATGGGCAGCCTAAGCAGCGACAGAGTTGCTCCCATATCATGCAACTGGCAAACCCTTAGCATTATACTTTCCATAACGACTAACGGTAAGCCGAAGAGCAGGAGATGGCAGCTCTAACCACTACCTAGCCCTCTCAATTGGAGTAAAGGAAGCTCCTTTCCGAACTCACATATATCTCTCTTTAGCTGAACTCACTCAACTTGCTCTATATATCTAACCTAACTATATTGCCTGAGAAGAGAGAAGAGCATGCATAGAGAAGAGAAGAGGATGAATGGTGTGGGAAATGGTTCACCAAAGGGTCCTTTATATAGTAGTTTGGGGAGCTCGTTCCATAATTGTTGTGGCAATCTTGTTAATTCAAAAGCCTTAGGATACAGCACAGTAGTAGTGAATGCATGGATGGGTAAGTATGTTTCGTCCTCATTCAAATATGATGTAAGAGCAAGGACAGACTTGCCTCATTTCTCCCTGAAAATAAGCATAGTAATTGGCCCCCATAAATCTTTGAAGCCAAATCTCACCAACTTCACAACCTAACTTAATTGCATTGAGACAGTTGTAGGTTTAGAACTGAAATGAAGAGAGGCCTGAGTCTTGTTCTGAAGCAAACTAGCAAAGCAAAGCAGAAGAGAGGCAGTGAAAATCAACCACCTTGGAGTAGCTAGTGAGACTCTAGGTTACCGTCAGGGCTCGACTGTGTCGCATGGTTGCTTCCATAGCTGAAGTATCTGCTAAAGTGCTAGCACAATATGTGAATCGTATTTGTATAATTGAACAGTACACATACACCTCCAAGTTTTCTCAAAAAACACATTTTTGACAGAAGATATTTGTGCAATTGCATGTATTATAGGACAGAGTAAAACAGATCTTTTTTGTTTAATGTGCGAATTGACCAATCACAAGCAGCTAGGGTTGTGGATACATCGATCATCATTGATTATAATTTGAATCGTACAAAGAAATTAGTTGGCTTGTGTTGATTTTGAATAGCATAGCAACGAAGAGGAAATCACTTGAAGAGATATAGAAGTATATGACAAGAGGGGTGTCCATTGTGCTGGTCCTAGTACTGTCTTCTGTCTTTAAGCTAGAAAGAAAAACTGCTGCGAAGGACAACCGAACAGTTCTATTGGACCGCAAAAACATTTGATTGTTTTGCCTCAATGAGATCATGCATGGCTGGCTTTTGGTGTTTGTCATGTTCCACCTCATAGATGCCTGAGAGTGGAATCGGATTCTCTCTGTGTTTGATCTGATGAAACAGGCAGCTAGCGTGTCTTTGGTGATGAAGCATGGCATGCATAGATCAAACTAGCTAACCTTCATTAGGTTTCAAATGGTTGCTTAAATTCATTAAACATTTGTTAGGGTGAGGCTGTATTTGAACTAGTATCACTGTATCACCTCAAGCTTCCTAAGAGAATTTCAGCTCAGGTTGTTCCAATATGAGTTCAGTGTCAAGTGTTGAAAGTTAAGTCCAAGTTTGTTCATTTTTCTAGACTTTTCAAGTTTCTCAGTTAATCTCAGGCATTTTTGTTTTTAAAGTTCAAAGATGCTATCTATAGGGCTTAATGCACTAGGAATTTTCACATCAGATAATTTTGTTCCTGATTTTCATTATTCAATCTGACGAATCTGAATTCCATATGCAGCTGCAAAGCATTCTGCCTCCTGCAATACAAATGGAGCCATATCATCTTTGAATCGAAGCTGTCGACATCTTCTTTCAACAACCGCAAAACCTCTCTGTGAAATCTTGTATTCTCGTATGAATGTAGATTATTGTAGCCACATGATCATACATGGTTATTGGGTAGGACCTGATATTAATCAAATTACTTAAGAAGTTTTCTTCCCGTTTCTCATTTTGGCAGAACTGATGGATATCAAGATTTCACCATTGTTTCTCAAAAGCTAAAAAAATTAAAAAAATATAAATGAGCGAGGAGGAGAGCCTCCTTGGGTGTTCTCATTTCTCAAACATGGAAATCCATGTCCAAGTTCACATGTTTACTAGGTTTACTAGAGTTAATTAATTTTACAAGTTTATATCAGAGCCTAATTTGGAATGCGTCATTCTGAGCCAGGTTGAACTCGCAAACACAACCTCTAGTCAAGAAAATTGGGTGCACCAGATGCATTATAGTGGTAACTATAAATCATGGATCATTAATTAGGTTTACTATTATGAAGCTCGATGCCGTGATTCAATGATCAGAGTTCAAGGAAGCAACTTGTATATCATCTCAACCCATATTGAAAACCAAAACATAACATGTACATCAATAACTTGGTCCCCTTGTTTTAGGGTTTCAACATTGAAAAACGCTAAACTCAAAACACCTGAGTACCCAATATGGACGAGAATCTCTCGCCCATCGATGTTTGTGGGACCGATAATACTCTTTTAGTATTACTTAATAGAGATAAAATTCTACCACATTATTGTATCCAGGAAGTATGTGACATAAATTTGGGCATCTAAAATGCATGTAATTCTATATATGAGAGCTTTATGCCATATTATATCGCTATGGTTTTGTACTATAGCTTATATTTTTGAAATTATGTATCTATAGGACCATCACATAGTACTGCAATGGTTTAATTAGTGTAAGATCTTGGAGTTTTTTCAGCTCTTGCATCTCAATTCTGACAAATTTGTTTTGAAGAGATCTTCTCTAGAGTTGCCATCTTAGTTGAGAAGTGGTCCCAAAAGAGGCAAGAACCTAATTAAGTTGCAGAAACCCTGCTAGGTCTTGCATTATGTTCAAACCCTAAATCTGAAACTTCTAGTTTACTATTTATAGGAAAATTATTCTAATCCTTTATTAATAGGGCTTAAGCATTCATATAGTAATTTATTTTAAGCATGCTTGAGATTCTATTGTAGTACTTTCATGGCAACTCATGTTATATCTAAGCCCTAAAGCCACAATTATTGTGGTCCTTGCTTCTAGGGTTAACCAAAAACCCTAGTAATACACTAGCACATTCTCAACATATTTTACTATAATTTGATGGAAGATTCAGTTGTACATGTGAGTTTGACTGTCCAACCTGAAGAGTATGGTAAAATTAAGTTGTTCTAGGCGAAAAAATCTGATGGCATTTGCAGTTTAGCACATAGAATGTCTTCAGTTCAATAAGTCAGTTTACTCTTGTGAAAATACACATACACACAGGAGAGAACACTATGTTTTCAAGAATAATAAGAACATTTTAGCTCAACCAGACCCGTACCTGAATAGAGTCCTAAGAGTTGATGGACTCAAGGCCCGAAGCCTTAAGGGGCCAAAAATTTTATTTTCTCTTTGTGTGATCACATTAGTTTAGTTAAAAACAATAAAAAATAATTAAGAGCATCCAATTAGGGTGGTGTTAAATTACAAAAGAGAAAAATAAAGATAAAATCTTACCCTTATATTACTATTATTAGTTGCTATTTTAGAAAAAAATGAGGAGTAAGTAAGAGATTTGTTGTATTAATAAGATTTTTAATATAAATAGAATTTATAATTTTTTTGTGGTTAGATTTTGAGTTTATAATTTTAGTTTGTGAAAATTTTTGTGTTTTTTAAAAAGAGAATAAAATTGAATGAATACTATATTTTGAGGGCCCAAATTTGAAAGTTCGACTCAGGTCTAAAAATCTCAGGTCCGGGTCTGAGCTCAACTAAGTGACAATATAATTTTACTCAATTCTTAGAAGGCTTGAACCCAGGCATATTGTTTCACATATACGAAATAATGTGTCGATCAGTAAACAGTTTCTTATTTGAAAAAAAAAATCGAATAACAGGGTAATGAACTTATGAACATTAGCTTAGAAATGTTCTTAACTACAAAAGGTAAGTGAATTTAGAGCAGTGTGCAATTAACACCAGGCTGAAAACCACAACATACGAATATAGCAAGATATATAGTGTACGAATACACTAGAAGTAGTTTTCATACAATTGAGAGGGTACGTGTGTCGGTGAGCTATCGCGTGGTTGGTTAAAGTAGTTAGCTAATAACTTTGACGTCATAGGTTCAAATCTCATTGACATATGTAAGATGTGTGAGTTATTTAATAAAAAAAAAATTTTAAAAAAAAAAGAGGGTACGTGATCTTATCCTCAAGCATCATAGATAGTGCTAACTTAATTTTGTTTTACAGATAGTAATTAATTTGAGGAAACTAACTTCAAAACGATTAATAGTAAGATCACTAAGATGTACGTGCATACTAATTATATATAGATCCAGATATCAAGGTATCAAGAACTATTAATCAGACTGTAATATTGTCATACATATATTATAAGGCTAGTACGGAATATATTTGTTATCTGGTGATCGTAATCTTACTTACAACTTAGCTAGCTAGTCGATCTTTTGGATAATACTATGCCTGTTTGTGATTCATTGATCATATATATATTGGACAATTAGCTAGAGATGGGGATTTTGAGGAAATTGGCGGTTCAAAAGGATTTGGGTATTTGGCTATACAATAATTCATATGTACTTTTTTTTTTTTTAAAAACTTTTATTAATAACTCACACACCCTACATATGTCAGTGTGGTTTGAACCCATGACCTCAAAGTTGACGGTTAAACACTTTAACCAACCAAGTCATATGTACTCATATATGAAGAACTCTTCTACCTGGAAGTATTATTAGTTATATACTCGTATATATATAAATAGGCATGCTAGGTTATACTGCAAAACTATATATTATTAATCATTTTGGTATGGTTGTTCAAAAACAAAAAACTAAAACATTCTGGAGTTTGCATGGGTGAAACGCTAAGCATTCATGAATTACAACAAACATCAGCTAAATTTTCCTAAGAAATGCAGTAGTTGACACACACACACACACCCACTGTTTTAGTCCAGAGAAAATAAAAGGAATGAAGGAATAGAAATAGAATAAAAGAAATCAAACCATAGACAGATGTAGGTCTTGATCCAATTTACATAAGATCTGAACTAAGAGATAGAGAAACAAGGATTTTTCAGTATCCTAAAGACCTAAATAGACCCCTTTCAAAAAGAGAAGAAGACCTAAATAGATATATACCTTTACTTTGTAGTGAGAAATCTGTATTTCCAGCATCTATATGTCAAACCTATTGCATACGAAGTACGTAGCTCAAAGATTTTGTTCAAATGAATTGAGATCGATTTTGCAATTTGACACTCCAACTGATGAACTCAGATCTGTTTCAAAATTCAAATACCAGCATAACATTCTGAGCTAAAACACATTGATATATAATTCATCTCATTATCCTTAAGCAAACCAATCCCTTCTCTGCTATGAAGTTTCTAAAACAGATCAGCTTAAGCTAAAACGATACATAATTAACATCCAAAAGTTGAAGAAAAGCATGAACATTTCACCAGCAGACAAGATACAACATTACCTCTCAGATCCAAGCTAGCTAGCAAGAAAACTAAGTCAGTTCGTACTGATAATTACGCCTACAATTAACATGGTAATCATGCAGAAACAAATCTTCAAGATGGCTTGGCAAAGGAGTTGTCACCCGTCTCAAGAATCCTAAACTCCAGATTCGGAGGCTGAGTTCCACTTAAATAGATTGGCAGCTGATCTCCCTCTCTGATTTCTAATTGGCTGGATGAGCTAGTATTAATATTAATATTGCTTTGGTTAGCAGCTAATCTGTGTTTCTCAGCTTCCCTATACTTGTTCAAGTACCTTGTTGTAGCCTCAGCATAGTTATCAAATCCAAGAGCACTCATAGCCCAACAGATGTCGTCCCCATTCACCGTCTTTCGATTCTCTTTGTGACACTTGTCAGAAGCCTCTGCCGTCACAAAACTTAGGAACTCAGTTGCACACTCTTGCATCCTTTGCTTGGCTTCCTTGGAGACTTTTGCTCTTTGGGGAAGACCTTGCTTCATGATCCTCCCCACGTTTGCAATTGGCAGCAACCGATCTTGTTCTTGCTCATGATCAACCATTTCTAACTAGCTCTCACTCTCTCTATATATATATATGATTCTACAATTAGCTAGCTAAATCCGGCGTTTACTTAATAGACTGATTTTTTCTAATGCCGACACGTCGTTTCAGATCAGATCGTCTGTCTCTATTTTTATAAGCGTTTACACATGTTTATGCGTACGCGTGTGTGAAGGTTGCTTATCGATTATTCTCAAAAAGAGAATTTTACTTGTTTATAATATTTGCAATATATCTTTTAAAAAATCTTTAGAGACACCTTTGAATCGTATCAATACATTTCTAGCTAGTTCGATGGAGCACAACAATTTTCGAATAAATGGCAAACAGCAGAGAAACTGAATCCCTTAATTGTAGTACTATATATTTGGTCCCCACTAAACCTCTAAGATATGCTTGATCTTGATTAGTATTCTAGATTAATTTTATAGAGCTATATAAGCTTAAATTAATCAGTGGTCTTGTAGTTCGTAATGGTGAGACTACTTTGAGTAACCGAGTGGATCACATCCGTGCACGTCTCATGCTTAGGGATGGATCCAATCAAGAATCACCTAAAAAGAACTGATCACCAACATTAGTGTTTGATTAGCTCATATTCATTTTGTTACTCTATTTTGAGGGAGTACTGTTAGGTCCTGGTCGATATGTATTGCCTGGCTCACAAACCCTTTCACTAGCTGACTTAACTTATGGATCAGAGAGATGCTAATGTATATAACTAGGCCTATTTTAATCTCCTGATTGTGCTCTCTCATAACATGCTGCTTGTAATTATTTTGTTACTTAGTTTGTTCATCACAGCAAATCACGTAGGATAGTTATAAGCAACTAAGGAGTTTACAAAAACAAAGTAATTTGACGTAAGTTAGTTTCCACCTTTTATTCACTGTCTAAATTTACGTCGTGATGTAAATAATTGGGAGTAAATGGATAGTTTCAGTTGATAAATACTCCAAGTACGGAGTTAGAATAATGCAAATGAGTCTCCAGTTGTACTTTATGAGCTAACATTGTTAAGTAAAGAAGCTAACAGATTCCAGAGTAGTCCATCCATATCTTTCGCAATCAAGCTTTTCCCCACTCAAGCAATATATTGATCACATATCTACATTTATTTGTAAAAAAGGAAAATGATACAGACCAGCTTTTTACCATCGAAGTATATATGCAGATACCCCATGTATTCTTTATTCCCAGAATTATCCTGTATTCTGTAACTTCATTAGTAAGCTCATTCTTTAATCAGTTAGCAGAACATATATAGATAGTTTGATTTGAGCCTAATTGATATGGTTTGCTACTTTGCTTGATCTTCTTACAAACTAGACTAATAAGAATATTAGCTTATGCAATCTAGCTAGCTAGCTAAGAATGTTTCTTTAAGTCTTTTCTATTAACAATTCAGGTTGTAGACACTATAAAGGTTCTTTCTGTCAATTAAACAAATCTAAGGTAATATTTTATTAGGTTCAGTGTAATGCACCAACACAAATGGTATTAAGTAATGGAGACGATCCAGAAAAACCCTAGATACTTGGAGTGACTTGTGAGGGCTTTATGCCTCCTCTTTTTGTAGGCCATATATACCTTTCTTTAGTTTGAGTGGCATCTGATCTGATGATAATTGATGATTCTGGTGAAGTAATTTTGAGAGAAATTAGCTTAATCTTGTAACTAAACAGGCCCATATTCAAATCCAGGTTGAGAATATATGGGTTTAAGCAATCTGGTGTGTGAGGCGTACCCCTTTGTTATTGTCTGGCCTGTTTTGAAGCATAAGCCTACTGATTTAATACAGTAAATTCAGTAACACAATCGCATATCTTGCTTCATATGTTTCAAAGCATAAGCCTTTTGATTAAAACAATAGTCTCATTACAGTCATAGATTAATTAACCAACTAAGGACCAGATAAACCGAGTAGCAGTGAAAGGGTGACAAGGTTAACTTGTTAATTATCCGAATCCTCCTATGGATGTTCCTTATTCTGTTCTGTGAGCCGGCCGGTAAGTGATTCGTCAAAGCTTCACCATCTTGACGGTGGGAATACTTGGATCTCCTCCTGAGAAAAACATAAAAACAACAGATCAGTACTTTCATCTATTCAGACTATTCTGTACAGTTATAATTTAACCAACCCTTGGAAAATATATCAAAATAACCAGCATAGTTATGTTAAGTGAGATCAAAACAATTAAGGAATATTGTAAGCTACACTGAGTTAATGAGGGAGCTCCCTTCAATCCAATGGGAAATACAAGCAGCGGCAGAGTTGCTCTCATATCATGCAACTGGCAAACCCTGCATCTTAGGGCACGTTTATTAATTGGAATAGAACTTTTCATGAATTGGTATCAACAAGAATCGGTATCAACTAGAATCGGTATCGGAATATTTCATTCCATTCTACTGTTTACTTACCATCAAGAATCAAAACAAGAATGAAATTAAATTACGATTGATGTTGTTTACTTACCATATGGAATCAGAATTAAAACTAGTTTGATTACTAAAATACCCCTACAAGAAAGGAAGCTAGATGTTTGCAATTTTATTATTCTTCTTTTCAAGTGCACGTGTTCAAAGTTTTGCATAACTAATCACCTGAACCAACTAACAATCTACTTCATCAATCACCAGGTTGTGATATCATTCATTAGTAACCACCGGAAAAAAAAAAAAAAGAAGAAGCAAAACACCGGAAGCTGATGCACCAACATCATTCAGCATAATATAACAATAACAAAGTTCCATAATATTCCAAATAACTCAAAATATAGCCATAGTACCAATTCAGCAAACAATAACCATAATACCATACTTTTTAACATAACATAAATTGAAAGGTCTCAAGAAGTTATTATCTTCAAAACAAAGCAGCAACAAAGGGAAGATTGCTCAAATGACAGACTTAGTCTAAGCCTTCATTCACTCTAAGCCACATTGCAGAAAAGTGATTATGTAGTCTCTCTTTTCTTCATCAGTCATGGTAAAAAAGACCCTCAACCAGTCATGCTCTTTAGATTGTTAGTAATGTGAAATACCTGCACTGGAGTTAGGAATTCCATCTTCCGAAGCTCACCACAAAGTTTCCCTTGCATATCAGCAAGATCCTTTTCTGTTGAGAGAACGTTAATCAAGCCTTCAAACTTTGGAGTCATTCCAGAAATGGCTTCAGCGATGACTCCAAACTTGTTTGCCATATCATTTAAAGCTCTTGCCTTTCGACGGGTTTTATTTGGAGCATTTGCAACATCTTGGGCTGACCTCGGTTGTTTAGCACGTTGGTTGGTATTTGGTGGTTGGGGAGGACTTGGTTGTGTAAAAGGCACATATTCATTTTCCACTTCATCAAGTCCTTCATATTCTGATCCCACATATTGAGATCCACCATCAGTTGTCATATCCTCCATTTGCTCGAAAAAATCATCAACTCGTACACCAGCTTGATTTATACTTGCATCCTCTTCTCTAACTTCTTCTTCATCATCTTCAGCATTTCCAGCATTTGTTCCTAGTGCACGATCTTTTCCATATATCTCTCCAAGTGCATAATAATATTCAAACGGTTTGCCATACAAACCTTTTGCCTCCTTTTTGTTCTACAAAATAGAGAAAACACAATACAATGTTATAGACTTACAATTCATAACCAAAAACCTTGAGTTAAAATCTTGAGTTAACCATAACCAATTCATTTACGTATAGATTTCAACATATAGACCTACTTTGCAGTAGGAGAAAGGTACCACAGCTAAAAGAAGCATTACATATGTTACAATGCAAAGAAGACTTACAGTGAGTACACCCAATTTATTTGATATACTAGTTTTCTGTATCTAGTACCATATCACCATAGTAAAGAAACATGAAGCAAAATATAATAAAAAGAAATGTTACCTTTGCCCACTCATCAAATACCGTTCTTTCACAAACCAATGTCTTTGTTTGTTCATTCCATCCAAAACCACTTTGAGATATTGCATCATCTAATGCAACAAATTTCCCTTTTAGTGTCTTTATTTTTGATTCAATGTGTGGATTTGCTAGTATCCCAGAAGTTGGTAGTTTGGCTTCCAACATATTTTGCAATTTCTGTAAATAACCATTTCTGAAGCCGGTATCCACACGCCACTTCGGATCACGGTAGAGTTCCAATAAAGAATCTACCAGCACATCATCTTCCTTAGATGTCCAAAAACGCTTGTTTTTACCCCTTCCTCCTTTTTTCGGTTGGCTTGAAGTAGCTGTCGAACTCATATTCAGCCTACTGCATATAAGAATGAAGATCATTAACTATAAGTGAAGCAAAGCACAAGCAAAATGAAGTATAGACAATAAAGTGTAAGATTGACCATGTATAAGAGAATCAGACACAATTGGAACAAAAACAGTAACAACCAATTTCACATATAAAATGACAATGAAATAAAACCAACAAAGCAAAGAAAAAAAAAGCCAAAATCATAACTCTAATGATCCTGTTTCATTTGAAAGGTCTGAAAGATTGAAACAAGTACAACAAAGTCATTCAACATTCATAATTAATAATAATCGGCTAGTACTTGAAGCTAGTTGTACTTTCTTTCACTACAACTACATATCTTAGGTCCTATTTCGACGCCATATATCCCACATTTTATTTGCAAGGTTTTGCCTCCACATTGTCCACTCATTTGAGGTCTCAACTGTATCAATATAGTCATCATCTTCCAAGTTCTCAACTGCTGCCGGCTGTCTATCAAATTCTGCTTCTATTGGATCTATAGCCATCTCACTTCTAATAAAATTATGGAGCATGCAACACACTGATATTATACGACGTTGTGTCGTAATATCATAGAATGATGGACTCCTAAGAATTGCCCAACGCATTTTCAGTAAACCAAAGCTCCTCTCAATAACATTCCGGGCACTTGAATGTTTCATGTTAAAAAATTCTTCTGCTTTATCAGGTCAGTATCCATTTCTCCACTCATTGAGATGATACCTCTGTCCTCTAAATGGTGCAAGAAAGCCATTTCCATTAGTATAGCCAGCATCTACTAAATAGTAACAACCTGGTTGACAAAAATAAAATTGGATGTTATATCTCTCTAATGTTACTTTAAGCAATGAAGAGTGAAATAATTAAAATTTGTGTTCCGAAAAATACCATTAGGAACTTTTAATCCATTTCTTCTACTCAGAGCATCCTTAAGAACACGAGCATCATGTGCAGAACCCTCCCATCCCGGTAAAACATATATGAACCTCAAGTCTTGAGAGCAAGCTCCTAAAACATTTGTTGCGATCTCACTTTTTCTTGTTCTATATCTTGGCTTGTCTTGTTCCGGGACTTTCACCCTAATATGGGTTTCATCCAATGCTCCTAAACAATTCTGCAATAATGTACAAACAAAAACAGTTTAAGACTTCTATTAATAATAAATGCAGGTATTGCTGAATATTTTTGTAAAACCAGATTATGTGTACCTTAAACCACTTCCACCTATTATCTGTGGAGTTCTCGGGTACAGGTTCAGGTGTTTTCTAGAAGTCCTTTTAGCATCGGATCATGGCTTTCAAACACTCATGAAAGTATTTACTTACAGTTCGTCCCGACCTAGTAAAGTACAAGGATATGCTACGATTCTTCTTGTGGTGTGCAAGAATATTTAGAAACATTGCTACCATCTCCACTACAGACACATTTCGGCTTGATCTAGGTTGGCCTTTACTGATCAGAATTTGACACAATTTATGAAAGGATTGTCTGTCCATTCGTAGTTGGTCAATACATATAGCATCGCTCCAATAAACTAGAGTATACAAGTACTCCCGTCGTTTATAGAGTCTTATGCTTGGGGGTCGACTTTGTTGACGTTGTTTAGTACCAACTAAGTTGACATAAGCATAACCAGCAACACATACAGCAAATAGTATTCGAAGGTAGCCAAGCAATGCATTTATGGTGACAACTAGTTTCCTCTTTGTAGACAAACTTAGACGAGTCATTTATCTACATTAAGAATATCATTGTGTATATGTGTATTATGAGAACACATCCAAAATATTGATCATAGGTGAGCACCAAATATATTCAAATAAGCACGTTATTAGCTTCCGATACAGAAGCCACAAGGAAAAAAAAACTACAATTCACAGGTTCAAAACTCACATGCCCAGTAGGTCCTGGGGAGAAATGTTGCTCAAGTACACAGGATAAATAAGGAGAGCTTCATCTTTTAATCAGACATTATAAAGATGGCTAGTTATGGAGGTAAATATGATATACTAGCTAGAACCAAGATAAATAAGGTGGAGCTAATGACATCGTCTCCTATTATGATTTCATTGAAATATGCTACTCACAGAAGAATCATCGTGAACAAGAATTCATAAACCATATAACGAAAAACATATTACGAACAGAGAGGAGAAATTAACATTGCAGCACAGATATGAACACTTGAGAATGAAATAGAACCTAACGAAACAAAGAGGAGACGAGAAACAAAAACAAGTAAGCTTATCGATCACCATGGAAGAGAGAAACTGACCTTGGAGTGCGCCGTCTGCTCTTCTATTTTGTCGTTGTTGTTTTCTCATTTTGTCGTCTTCTCTTCCATATATATATCTAGGGTTGGGTATTTTGGAAATATTATAATTATGAGAGGATTTTTTGGAAGCAAAAGTTGATTCCATAAGCTTGATTCTGATACCCAAGGGGGGAGATGGGTATCAGATTAGGGGGTCTATAAGGAATGATTCCTGATAAGCAAGTGAGACCCACACCCATTCCAATACCTTGACAGGTTAGTAAACACCGGAATTCACCCATCCCGGAATCAATTCCGCCACTTTTAATTCCATTCCAGGTTAGTAAACATGCCCTTACTTTCCATGACGATTAAGGGTGAGCCGAGTGCATGATTTGACAGCTCAAACCACTGTCTAGCCCTCTCAATTGGATTGAAGGAAGCTCGCTCCTTTCACAACTAACATGTATCTCGCTTTGACTGAACTCACTCAACTCGCTCTATATATCTAACCTAACTCTATTGCCTGAGAAGAGAGAAGACTCCGAAGAGCATGCAAGGAGAAGAGAAGAGGATGAATGGTGTGGGAAAATGGAGAAGAGGATGAATGGTGTGGGAAAATGGTTCACCAAAGGGTCCTTTATATGGGGGTTTGGGGAGCTCGATCAATAATTGTTATGGCAATCTTGTTAATTCAAAAGCTCTAGGATCGATACAACACAGTACGTAGTAGTGAATGGATGGGCAAGTATGTTTCGTCTTCATTCAAGTTTTGTCTTCGATACTGTCACATGATGTAAGAGCAAGGACAGACTTGCCTCATTTCTCCCTGGAAATAAGCATAGTAATTGGCCATAAGTTACCAACTTCAAATGGTCCAACCGTAGCTATAGAAGCCCCTCATAAATCTTTGAAGCCAAATCTCACCAACTTCACAACCTAATTAATGTAATTGCATTGAGACAGTTGTAGGATAAGAACTGAATGAAGAGAGGTCTGAGTCTTGTTCAGAAGCAAACTATCAAAGCGAAGCAGAAGAGAGAGGCCGTGAAAATCAACCACCTTGGAATAGCTAGTGAGAGTACTCTAGGTTACCATCAGGGCTCGACTACGTCGCATATGTGCTCAAGTGGCATGCATGGCTCATATATAGCACAATATGTGAATCATGTTTGTATAATGTACACCTCCAAATTTTCTTTAGAGGAAAGCGCTGGACTACGCCGTAGTCCAGTACGCCACAAGTGGGCTGAACCACGTGCTGACTATTCATCGGCGGATAGGAAATCCAGAGCACCCACGTCTCCGCCGTCGAATTAGAGTCCTGCAAAATTAGGAGGAGATGATCAAAACGTTTCAAATCGATTTTGTTTTGGCCACAATCCTCAGCACGCGGGCGAGAGGTAACTAGCGAACAAAGAAAAAGAGATGTGTTGCAGGCGTGCCACCTCGCGGACGAGGAAAGGGTTGCGTGCGCGAGATCTGACTTCTGATCATGCGGAAGGGGGTTTTCAGGTGCCACCTCAGATGAGGAATTTATGAGCACAAAGCGATCGATACTCACGGCGGGATGCGAGCAGAGCAATTATAGAGAATCAGAGTGATCGGGGGCGAGTCTAGGAGGGCTCTGAACTAAGGCGCGAACGCAGTTAGGGTTAGGGTTTCGAGTAGCTCGAAGGGTAACTGGGTTGCAGTTTGTCTGTGTTGTTTGTAAAGAGATTATCCTTTGAGAGTTGTTGAGAGATTTGATTGTGTGTAGATTGTGTGTTGTCGACCCCTTTATATAGCAATTCGACTTACGGCAGAAGAAAGATAATCATAGTTCAAGTCGGATTTCGAAACCCTAATCTCACAAGGACACTGTTAACCCGCGCGGACTAAACACTTTGTGACACATGTCCAGTCCGCACACTCCGCACACTTTGCATGGGTTTTTGCTTCCGCGCTGTCAACTGTAGACTCCTATGCGGACTAGACTTAGGAATATCCTTATCCGCGGGGTGTCATAGTCTTTGTGAAAACCTAACTCGCGCAAGCCGCAAACTCAAACCATCTCCTGGGCCTTTTTAGCTCGCGGGCCAAAAGAAAGCTTTTTAATTAATAAGGGTCACAAGGATTGGCCCAAAACATGTCAAAGACTTGTAAGAGTCTTCAACGATAAAAGTGGTGCACGCGGACTCCGCCTGTCGCTTGTTCGCGAAGTTTCCCACGCGAGCCAGTTCTCCAGCTCTCCTTGATGTATTCCGCCTGCCTCACCTACGCGAAGTGTCAATCTCGCTCACCTCGCCTACGCGAAGTCAACTAGTAATTCCGTGCGAAGTCCATTCCGCGCGCAGGGACTTTATAATTCAGTTCGCGTGGTCCATTCCGCTTCCGAACTGTGTAATTTAGCTCCCGTGGCCTCACTGGCGGGCCATTACTTGTAAACCCAAAGAATTTGGGCTCGCCGGTGTGACACGGACCAAGAATTTAATTAATATTCACGTAGACATTTATTGTCCAGTAAAATATTAATTTGGGCGTAAACATTGCCCCGTAGCCTCAAAGTCATGAATGTCAAGAATGACTGAAGAAGTTTATGTGTATGTTGCTCCAAAGCCACTGGTATTGACTCGGGTCATACATAAAATAAGTGTGAGTAGACAGGCTTGTGAATAGGCCTTGAAACCCTAGCACCCAACAAAGCATTGTAGCAAAGCTGCTATATGGCTCGCCTAGTCACCTTGGATTTGAACTTCGCTTGCATCTCGCTTGCATTCGCCTGCTCATACTTCTGCATTCGCATGCTCTTTTCCTGGATTCGCCTGCTCTACTCAGAAGACATAGTACATTGCACATACCGCGAGCGGATGTAGCTCGCATGGATGTACCTCGAGCAGACATTTGCTTAGACTATATTCCAAAAATGGCCCTTCGCAAGCTCTTGGTGATGGCGAACCAACGTTGTGATGAACATGGAATGACAATGGCCATGTACTTCGCTGCCCCTTGTGCGAACCAATGAGAGGCAAACAAAAGAGTCGGCGAACGGCCGCATAAAGATGACGAACCAACTTTGAAAATTTAGAGGCCACATGGATTGACTTAAATAATGACTAAGACACTTGAAGAAAGTCTAAAATCTGAAAAACTGAGAAAGGGGAAGAAGATGTAATGTTTTATTTATGGCCTCTAGGATAGGCCTCAATCTTGTACTTGTCTTTTGGTTAGACTTTGCACGTTTATGATGAAATGGAAGAGAGAAATGAAGAAAAAATTAGCACAACTAAACTGCATGTAAAATTTAATGTAGGGCCTCTGGAATAGGCCTCAATCGTGTACTAGTCTGTTGGTTAGACCTCGCACATTTACAAATAAATGAACTAATTACTCTTATCTCTCGTGTTGCCCCCTAGTAGGAGGCGGTGGAGTGCTATCGCGAAAGCACGGAGCACTATGAACAATGGTCACGGGGTCAGGAGGCGGAGGATCTGCGCGCTCCTAAATACTAGCGATATGGCGCTTTAAGAAACGACCATTAATAGGATTAGGATGGAGTGTACCGTCAAAGTCGCGCAAATGGTATGTCCCCTTTGTCAATATGCGATGAATAATAAAAGGTCATTCCCACCGCGCGGACCACTTCTCGTGGCCTTCGCTCTTCTCTCCTAATGGTAACACGGGCCACACTGCTTGGCCCTCGGCAAAGCTCTGTCTGCGGGTAACTCTATCATAGGACCGCGCAATACGCTGCTTCTCAAGGATGAGATTGTTGAAGGCAGTGATACGGTGTTCGTCGAGGTCTTCAAGCTCTTACCACATTGCCTGGACGTAATCGTCACCAGGCAATTTGTGCTGTTCCTGGACGCGAAGCGAGGCGACGTGAACCTCGAGGAGGAGGACGACATCATGACCAAACATGAGAACATAAGGGGTGATAGCCGTCAGATCTCGCTTGGAAGTGCGGTAGCCCACAAAGTATGGTAAAGCTCTAAATGCCAGACGCGGGGGTTCAACTCTAGCATCTTGCGCAAGATACTGAGGATAACCTTATTGCTCACATCGGCCTGATCATTAGATTGTGCATAATAGGGGGTTGAATGCAAGAGCTTGATACCATAGCCGGTGAGGAATGTGACTACAGAATCAGCCATGAAAGCTGCCTCCCGGTCCGTCACGATGCACTCCGAAATACCAAAGTAGGAGATAATGTTGCAGAAGATAAAGTTACGAACAGAGGTCAAGGAGGCGACCTTGAGTGGCTCAGCTTCAACCCACTTGGTAAAAAAATCGGTGGCCACGATGATGAACTTATGCTACTCCGAGGAATGGGGGTGAATGATACCGACGAAGTCTATCGCCCATCCTCGACCTAGCCATGGTTTAATGTTGGGAATGTATACCGACGAGGAATGTTGGGAATGTATTGCACTGGTCCGTGAGCCTGGCAATCCTAATAACCTTTGACGAAAGCAATACAATCCTTGAGAATGGTAGGCCAGTAGTAGCTGTGGCAACAGATTAGCTAATGCATTTTTGGTGCTGCCTGAGGCGAACCACAAACTCCGGAATGAACCTCGTGCATAAGCCGCTTAGCCTCGTTACCATATATGCAGCAGAAGTCATTACCGTCTTTGTCGCGCCGGTGAAGCTTACCGTTGCGAAGTACAAAGTTGAGGGCAAGAAACCGTATGTGCTAGGAATGAGTAGTGTCATGAGGGTTCTTGAGGTAGGTGATAAATGGCAGCCACCAGTCCTCGTCGATAGGGTCTAAAGCAGCGACGTCAAGAGGATCAGTTTGATACTGCCCCTTGTAATAAAAGAAGGAAGAGTGTGTCGTTTGACCTTGAGTAGTCGTTCGCGTACTCCATCATGCAAGCTAAGACCAGATGCAATCTGTGCGAGCTCATTTGTCGTGAAGTTGAATTCGCGCGGAATGTGCTCAATATGGACGTCATCGAAGTGATCCAGGACTTCAAAGGCTTTTCGCAAGTAGGGCTCAATGGAAAAACTCAAGCACTTAAACTTCGCCACAAGCTGGTTGACAACCAATAAGGAGTCACCAAAGACTTAGACGTCGCAGACTCCTAAGTCCAACAAGATTTCCAGTCCGATGATGAGCGCCTGATATTCCGCCTGGTTATTTCGTACATTTGAAATCCAGTTGGAAGGAGTAAGAGAAATGATCACCTGCAGGGTTTTTAATGGTGATTCCGGCACCTGCAGCGAGTTCAGTACGCGATCCATCAAAGTAAATAGTCCATGGGGTGAGGGAAGCAGCGGCAAACTCCAACTCGCGAAACGCTGTGAGCTCAGTTGGTGGGTGATGAGCGAGGAAGTTTGCTATGGCTTGTCCTTTTACTGCCATTTGCGGAACATATTGCAAGGAGAACTCAGGCAAAACCAATATCCATTTACCTATGCGGCCATGTAGGATAGGGTGGGAAAGCGTGTATTTGACTAGATCAGACTGAGCGATCACCACCGTGGTAAAAGCCAACATGTAGTGGCGGAGCTTGCAACCTGCAAAGAATAGGGCGAGACACAACTTCTCCATTGGAGAGTAGCGCATCTCGCAATCTGTTAATACCCTGCTAAGGTAATAAACGGCGTGTTCCATCCCGTTCTCATCATCTTGTGTCAAGAGTCCACCAATGGACAAGTTAGCAGCAACATCGATGTAGAGTTTAAGCAGAATGTCAGGGCGAGGTGGAACCAAGACAGGTGGGTTCGTAAGGTAGTCCTTGATAAGATCAAAAGTCTTATGGTGTTGTGGTTCCCAAACAAACTCGGTTGCCCCCTGGAGCTTTAAGAGAGGTGAAAAAGGCTGAACTTTCCCTGCCGCGTTTGAAATGAAACGGCAGAGGAAGTTAAATCGCCTGATCAGTTGTTGGAGCTCCTTTTTGGTTGCAGGTGTCACACCCCAGTCCTTAAGTTATTTTACGGTTATTTATTCCGGTATTATTTTGGTCTTTTACCGTGTTAATTAACCGTTTACTGTTAAAGACTTTAAAGTTGACTTTTTATTCCGTTGGGAATTTGGGAAAACTTTCTTCATGAAAGTTGTAGAGGATGTCGTTACGAGTTCGTAGACATGCTATGAGTTAAAATCGGAGTTAGCATGGTAAAGTTATGAATTTAATGGTAAAGTTTTTGAGTAGGTAAAAAGGGGAAATTTTAAAGTGGGTTTATTTTTTTAGTTGGGTTTGAGAGTTGGGCCAGGGGTGGCAGCCCAACTTTTTTCTTTAGAGTTGGGCCGGGGCGCCGGGAAAATATTTTTGTAGAGATTTTGATGAGGAGTACGTAGTATGGAATGAGTTTTATAATTTTTGGAGGAGTTTTGATAAGGTTTAAGATTTTTTTTTCGATGGTTAAGGAATTTGGTGGTATTTAATTTGGAGTGCCGATATTTGGGTTAGCTGGATTTAAAATTTGTTTAAGGTTAAATATTGGCCACCGGGGATGGTATGGTGAATTTTGAGTCTTAAAGGATTAGACATGAACCCAGAAAAACAGACGAATTGGGATTTTGATTCGGGCACGATTTGGCGAAAAGAAAGGCACCAGAATGTGAAGTAGGAAGAGAGGAAGATAACCCTACCACCCACTCGTCAAGCCGTGCCCGGAATCTTGAGGAATCACCGGAAAACAGTCTCGCATCTTCAACGTCGATCTCCCTTGTGAGAAGATACATATGCGTCGATCTCCCCAGTAAATAGGTAAATTTAGTACGAAGCGTTACAATAGAAGTGTTAGAGAAAAAAAAAAAGATACAGAGAGATCACATACTAACGAGATTCAGCCAACAGTCATTTATTGTTTTCTTTTTTAAATCAATCAGAATTCTATACCGACAAAGATGTAACAAGCTAGTAATTGACAACACGATCGAGCAAAGGCACTAATTAATCGATCTGGTAAAAACTTAGCAAATTTGGTCTTTGCGGCAAGTAAGAACACCGGCATTAGCCGTCATGGCTCTAACCATGGAAGCTGGCTTGGCTAAGGTGCTAGAGGCCTTGACATAGGCCGCCGAACTTGCATCACCGGACGGAACAAAGTAAGCGCCATTCAAGAACAGATCTCCCGACGACCTCCAATTCCATCTCTTCCATTCTGACTCGCTTCCCACAATTCTCTTGGTAACCTGATTCGTATAGGGATGCTTAAGTGCATCGGCATAGAATCTATTGCCTTGGCTGTTGATGGTAGGGTTTGCAGATCCTCCAATGGCATATACCCCCCACCCTTTAGGGTAGTCATTGTTCACTATATCGAAACTGCGTACCTACAATGCGGCAGTCTCTGCACTAATCCCTGCCCGAAATGGTTGTAAGCAACTGTCACTTGCATCACCTTGTCTTGAGTATAAGCATCACTGTGCCCTAACAGCATCACCTTATCGTGGTGCTTAAACAGATTGTTGGAAATGGTAACTGCAGTTGAGGCCTGCACAACATCCACAAGGCCATCGTCACAGTTGGAGAGTGAGTTGTGATCGATCCATATGTGTTTCGATCCGAAGATGGAGATGGCATCGCCATCCGCCATTCCTCTCCATCCAAAATGAGATGGGGAGCTTCTCACCATCGCATTGCCTGTAGGCTTGCAGTGGTGGATGTGCACACCATGGATGATAATGTTTGTGACATATTGGATCGTTATGCCTGCTCCGTAAGCTATTTCAATGTTGACTCCGCGGCCGTCAATGGTCTTGAAGCTATTCATGATTAGCTCCTGCTTCAGTGTGATCAACATGTCCTTAGAGAAAACGATCCAGAGAGGCTCGGTCTGGATGACAGCGTGGCGGAGAGTGCCTGGTCTAGGGTTTACAACATCGTTGTCGCTCGAGTCGGTGATAACGTAAAAGCGTCCATCGCGGCCGCCCTTGGCATCTTTGCCAAAACCAACGGCGCAGTCCGCAAGACGCTTTCGGTTGTAGAACCAGTTGGGATCACAACGCCAGCAGTCATCGATGGAATTGCAGGTTCTACATGAGGTTTTGTGCAGCTTCCTCATGGTTTCTCTTTCAGAGCCGTTGTTGCTCATAATGGAACCAATTTGGCCTAGGTCATCAACGACATAACTCGAGCAATTTGCAACGAAGCCAAACACTAGAAGCAACGACATGCAGGCATAGAGGCAATATCTATTACTCTCAGACACCGCCATTTTATGTTTCAGTCTCTTTTGTGTCGATATGTGTTCTCAGTATTACATACATACATACATACATACATACATACACATACATACATGCATGCATGCATACATACCGAAAGCCAGAATATATGTGATAAGTAAGAACTGTTTTAAGAAAATGATTCTAGTCCTAACTATAAGCCATAATATTCACTTTCCATCGCAAATCATTGATCCCCTCTTTAATAGAGATGGAAAGATAACGATATTTCTGGCCCTGATTGAGCCATTAAGATTGGTATTTACAACCATGAGGATTGTTTTATTATATTCGTAATGAATTCCATAATTGAAGGTGTATGTGCAGAATTCCGGCCGAGATTTTCAATTGATAAAGATCGGAGATCTATCAAGTAATGAGTGTCCGTTTAATTAGCTGAATTTCTTTGTATAAATGCAATAGTTTTGCTCGATTTACAGCACTTGCACCATTAACATATATGAGATTGTTTACGGAGATCTCCTTCCTTCTTTTGTTCTGGTTTCCGTGGTGTTCACTTGGCACTCGATCATGCCAGAAGCGCATACACTCAACAATTTGGAAAATGCAATGTACATATTTCATAAAAATTTGTTTTCTTGTAACTTAGCATGCAAAGTCTTGTTGACACTAAACCAAGTTCAATAAAATGCGTGAACTCGCATATATAGCTAGTTAGCATCTCTTTTATCTTATAACGTACCATGCATGACTTCTGTGTTCAAGATCATATACTGACTAGTGATTTGGACTCTCAATGAAACTGGTTACAAGATTAAATTTTGAAAATAAGGGATTAGTGGCAAGTATAACTTTTTGATACTCGCATGACCAGAAATAGCTTCGGAGCTTGGATGGGGATTTCAAAACCAATAATAATAGAGAAGCAGCTAGAATCCAGTCGGACCGGTCCACTCAATCATGTAGTATATATCAGCAGCTTTTCTAATTTCTGCATGCCATTCCATTCCAAAGACTCCAAAACAAACATGCATATACTGAATGATTGATATAGATGAGCTATTTACTTGCATTTGTTGATAAAAATTGAGCAGCAAATGGATGGTTTCTACTACTGCTACATCTTCTTTAGTTTGCGTAGGTTAAGCTCCATCTAGACATGCATCTATTAGGGTGGACATGACAAGTACGTACCTAATAATTCAACCTTGTGTATGCTTATTCCAATTTGGGGATGAAGTAATTTGATTGCTAAAACAGATCGAGATCATGAGTTATGTCTACTTTGATATGAGCCAACTATTGGAAAGCTTATATTGCAAGGGTTGATGATAGAAACCATCTATTAATTATGGTTGAGCTGTGTGATAATCCTGGCTATGTATCAATATATGCATGATCATATGAATTTTCTTTTTTAGTATATGCAATTTTAAGCAAAATAGAAAATACAAATACTAGAACAGAAGTTGATGATACAAGTCATACAACAAACTCAAACCAACAAACAGACCATACACACTCGTCGAATAAACAAGAAAATGAACACATGCTCAAATTTGTTATAAAGAAATTATAAGGAATCAGGTGTTTTTGAAGCACAACATTTCAACATCCGGCCAATTCAGAAACTGAGTTTCTTGATCAGTTTTACAGGATTCATGTTGAGAAAGTTCAACAATTGACCAAGCATGCATGGCGGTGAGAGTGAGACTTTGATTCATGGTACAAATCCACTTTGAAGACCATCTTTCTTTGATCACGCATGACCTAAGACTATATTATCCCTAATATATTATCCATAACAAAACAACTAATGAATTGAAGTAAGGAATATATAAGCAACTTAAAAGACATGTCGATCGAGCATACATTATCAATTACTTGGTCTATTTTCCTGCAGTCTTTCACTCTTTCTTCTTCTTTTCTTCTGTAAGCTTAGGGTGCAAAAAGATGTTCCCTTTGGCCCTGATGTAAATGTTGACTTCTTGTTTCAATAATTTTCTGCAAAAGAATCAGAATTTGATATAATTCTGTTTATTTGTGGGAAAAAGAAATTTGACTGATAAAGATGGCCGTCTAACAGTACTGCAATTCAACTTATGTGAAGCATGTTTTTTTTTTTTGGGTTAATATGTGAAGCTTGTTGACCGGTGATTGTACTACCATTCCAGAGATAGGCCAAGGTTTTTTATTTTTATTTTTTATTTATCAAGAAACCTTCAATAAGATGAAGATGAAGATGAAGATGAAGAGTACAACAATTTCGTAACTAAACGTAATCCGAACATTTCGGACAAGAAATTCATATAACTCAGTTCACCGAATTCTACAGACGAAATCCAAAAAGACACAGACTTCAACAAGAGAAACAAAAGGCAGACATTAACAAGAAAAACAAGAGCACAAAGACACAACGACAAAAAAAAACTTCTCTTTACATCAACAACAAACGTATGTATGACCGTTCCGCCTGAACTCTTAAATTCAAGACTTATGCCAAACTCGGCTCAACCCAACCTATTCCTTGTGCAATAGCAATCTTGCTCATAGTTTTTAACATTTTCCCATGCAAAATACTGTTAAAAAAAGAAAGAAAAAAAAGGAATAATGTCGAACTATTCTTCTCCCTCTGGTTCCTCTCCTACATGGCTACATCTCTTTGCAATGTTTGAATTGCTTTTTGAAGCAGACAGCTGGGCGCGATTAAAGCCTGTAAAAGTAAACCTACTAGCCCCAGAGATACATCAAATCAAATAATTTTCCTATATTTCAAAAGCCAGAAAAACCGCTGAACTTGAGTCTCTATATATGATCATGTATTGGACACGAGTAAAGCATCAATATCAACAACAGAGGGGAGCTCAGAGCTAGACGAGCGAGCTCGAGACACTTAAGAGCACTGATCCAGCTTCTTCAGGAAGTCCGGTCTCGTCGAATATCGGGTTGTCCTATAAAAGCCAACCCTTCCACGTAATCGAACGAGTCGTCGCCGTCGTCGCTGCGACGGCGAGTGACTAACGACTCGGCGTCGTGGGTGAAGGCGCGCGTCCAACCTCCGTGGGATGGGCATGCTGAAACGGGACGCGACGCTGAGCCGCTAGTCACTCGCCGCCGTCTCGACGACGGTGACGACTAGTTGGATTACGCGGAAGGGTTCGCTTTTATGAAGTGCGACAACCCGGTATTCGACCCGACCCGATTTTTGAAGAAGCTGGATCATCAGTACTCCACTCACTACCGGAGCTAGCTCTGACCACGCCTCACTGCTGCACTCGATCCAGCAACAAGAACAAAGGTGGTGGTGAAAACTTGCTTCAACAAGAAGCTGACGTGTGTCCTGCTAAGTGTTTCACCTCCGATCCTACACAGCCACTCAGGGAAGGGCTACGGCGGAGGCGGCGGTGGTTGCACCATCGACTGCAAGAACAAGTGTACTGTACTGCTAGAGGAGTATAGGCTGGTCTGTCGTTATGTGCAGCTAGCTAGTAGATGGTAACTATTAGTATATAGAATCCACGAGTTTGTAATAATAGATCCTGGTCTATGTTTTTAACGAGTCATTTCCTCTCTAATCTATTTAGTTAAATAAAGAATTACTTGGCTTTAGGATTTTCTTTGTGTTATATACAGCTTTAGGGTTTGGGGGTGTTAAGGTTTTGTTGAGAACCCATATAAATTGATACGAGGACGAGGAGTTTCTATTTCAGGTTTCTTCAGTGTAATTTTGTATCCTCTTGTTTTGTTCTGGTACGTGGGTCAGTGCCATTGTTGTTATCAATCGAACATTTCGACAAAGAAGCAAGTTAGTGTACAGAATCTCTTTTCTCAAAAAAAAAAAAAAAAAAAAAAAGTTAATGTCATAAATTAACTTGGCGATCTAAAGCTAATGGCCATAATTTAGGTAACATCTCATAAATTCATAATCCGAGTTAAAACCAAATGTCAATTAGGAAAACAAAGATAAGAGTCGCAAGTGAAATCCTATTCCCAGTATGTTAATGACTAGACAAAAGTAATATCCAAGCAAGAAGTTCCATTGAATGAATTGATGATCAGATAGCTCTTGGAGGTTTCTCTAACACTGCTGAGAAGTAGACCTCATCCTTTGATTTAGGAGTAATAGCCCACTTGTGTTTCTTGTATCTCAATTGCAGAAACATGTACATGAAATCATCCAAATCCTTTTTATTGCAGAAGAACCTGTCGATCCATAACAATCCGCCGGGCCTCAGAACTCGGTCCCAATCAAACAGGATGAAATCCAGCAACAGCAGGTCAATCCAGCCATCCAGAAAACCAGCTGTGTGAATCAAGTCCATAATGTTATCAAAGAAAGGTAGACGCTGATTCAGTGTTACATACAGCGGCACCAAACCTCTTAATGCAATCATTTCATTGAAAGGAGCCCCAAGGTTAAGAGCAGTAGAGACTACAGTAACATTATTTTCTCTCATTCTTGCAGCAAATGTACCTGTGCCAACACCATAGTCAAGACCAATTCTTATCTCCCCAAGCTTAATAGCCAAAATTTCACTGATCAGGAAATCAACTGGTAGCGAGCTATTCTTAATCACCCATTTAAGCTTTTCCTTCTCCATTTCAAAACATCCTACGCATTTTAAATAACCCCTTTTGGTGTTGTTGCTCATTAAGCACTGAAAGTTCCTGCACTGATAATTGTTCCACCGCACATTTCTGTCATCCGGCAATTTCCACAGAGACTCATTGATCGGATAAGGCTTCTGATAGACCTTTGAGGCCCTTGTCAAGCACCGCCTCCGGGGTAAAGGATCACAACCATTAAACATCAGTTTCTGAGCCAAGTTCCAATCATCGTCACAATAAGACCCAATGTCATAGTTCATATACTCTTCCAGCTCTTTCTTGTACAACACACAAGCATGTCCAATCGTATTGTATATCCTTTCTGTACCAAATATATTAATCTTCCCAATTCTGCTCTCCTTTGGGGTTATGTACTTCCTTATCTCTTCAATCACAAAAGTATTAATCAAAGGTTCCTCTTTCATTGTTGAGTTTCTAATACCTTCTGGGATAGGTAACCGTATCAGTCTCAGAGAAATGTGAGCGCTATAAAGAGGTCTGATTACGTCCTCCTCCAGATACTTCTTGAACTCCAATTTTGTGATATTAGTTGTATGCAAGACATCTTTGTTCTTCTCCATTTGCTGCACAGCTAACTCAAGCTTTTCTTGTAAACTATCCAATTTGTTTAGCACTTCCCCTACTCGATCAGACAAAGCTTTTATGTCGAAATCTTCATATTCATTTCTGATCCCATAAAAATGTCGGCATATGTCTTCATTGCGCCAGAAAAATCCGGCAAAGTAGAACTTGAAGAGGCTGGATATGCTGACAATTATAACAAGCCCTCCCAGTAGAATCTGGAGCCATCCCATTATCCTACCAAATCTGCACTTGGGAAGGCATGACCTCCTCATCCTTGATAGAGCAGAGAATTTCAGCTTTTCTTCTAACCAAGCTCAAACTCTGTCTTCTCTGTTCTTAGTTCCTCAACCTAGTAAAAAAGAAAACTGATTCTCAGCTATTATTAGAATGAACTGAGCTTAATATCTCAAAATCACCAAGCCACATTGTAACTACAATCACTTATCGATCGGTTACTCTATTCATGGAAAGAGGATTAGAGAAACTCCTCGCCAAGTGTTTATTCTCACGGTAACAGTCTAACAGATATGATGAGCAAGTACTCTAGTATCTAAGACTAGTATAATGTGAAATCAGAGCATACTAAACCCAAGATTCACGGTGTTTCTGTATACTCAAGTATCTAAGACATATAATGTGAGATCAGAGGATGCAAAACCCAAGATGCAGGGTGATTCTGAAACCAAATTACTCTACATATGTCTCATACAACATGAATCAGAATGAAGACCATTTCCATTATCGACACATTAGCTAATGAATTTCTGGAAACATAAAGAATCAACCAATTCTCTCACAATAAAGCCAAAACACATGATTGTCTTGCAAAATTTCAGGACCTACCGACCTACCCAACTCTCATTACCACAATTCTACCATTTGAATTAGTTACCCTCCAAACATTACATACAAATGCCAAAACCAAATCAAACACTAGTTTAACTTAAACTTCCTTTCGTAAACAAATGAAAGATAGGCAAATGAAGCTAATCACAAACTAGCAAAACCAAAACTGACATCAAGTATCTAAATTTAGACATACCCAGATGAAGAATCTCCATAAACTTGCATCAAAGTGGAGCCAAACCCATCTCCCTGTGCACACTTCAACACGAACTCCAACTCTCTCCCACAAGAACCTAAAACAAAATGAACAAAAAGATTGAATCTTTCAGTAAATACGTGAAAAACACTCCAAACACACTTCCCAATTGAGCTTTTAGAGCTGTAAATTCGTGTTCTTGAAGCTTACTAGCTTTCCAAATTGATCAAATTGGTCAATATATAATGTCATTCTGATTACTCAATTTATAAAAGAAGCATGAATCTTACTCAAGAGGCATAAAAGCACGAATCTCCATGAAGAAACTGTGATCAGAAATGAGTTTGAATAAAATTAAATCCTCTGCACAAATCTGAGTTTGTTGTTTAATATAGGAAAGGCGTTGACTGTGAGAAACCGGGAAGCTTCAAATAACGGTGGACCGACCCAGATAACGTCGGGTCGGGTAAAACTGGATGGACTTTTTTGGATGTGACATTTGGGATCGGGTTTTTATTTTCCATGGAGGAAGCTTGGCGGAGACAGGAAGAGCTGCGTAAGATCACATCATCACATGTGTGTCCTTTACATAGGATATTAAGGGGTAGAGTTTCAGATCATGCTACTTGACCATCTCAAATTAATGGTACTTGATATACAATTTGGTATTTGAAAGAAGAATTAAATTCAGTTTATCCTCTAAATTTTTGGTGTCAAAATCAGTTCAGTCCTGTAACTTTTTTTAAAATCAGTTCAGTCCTGTAACTTTTGTAAACACATCAGTTTGGTCCAATTTTTGAACTGATTTTGAGGGGGCGAACTGATTTTAAAAAATGTTGAGGGGGCGAACTGATTTTAAACTAATGTGTTTACGAAAGTTGAGGGGGCGAACTGATTTTAAAAAAAGTTACAGGACTAAACTGATTTTGACACCAAAGATTTGAGGGATAAACTGAATTTAATTCTTGAAAGAACTTTGCCCACAAATTCTTACTTGTAAAACTGGTGTTTGTGATGTGTGTGTATACGAATCTTAAGATAATTTTGGGTGATATATGAAAAGGGATGCATGTAACATTCTAAAAATGTTGAACTAACCATATAAAATTAGAAAGAAAAATTGAGTAATTTTAACATCGCTCCATGTACTTCTTTGCATTCATTTCATATAATTTGTCGTCTTTTTTTTTTCTTTAAAATAAGCCATATGAAAAAACATATTAGTAGCTTACTCAAATTATGAACTATATCACAAAACTTTTCACTCTTATAAAATGATTTTCAAATCGACGAGACTCAAAAATTACGAAACATTTTCTTTTATACACTCTTTCAGAAAAAATTCATTATGGAGATACAAATTTAATGAAATTATCGTCATTAAACCTTTGGTGTGGGATTAGCATTGGATTGACTTAAAAACATCGGCCAAATTAATATTTAACACATGGTGTTATCTTATTCGAGTATTGTGAAGAAAAACGAAGAAGAAAAAGTCCTAAGACGCCAAAGCGAAGAAGTCTAATTTTTAGTAGTTTGAAGGTCGCATTGCACGTAGCTTTGAAACTAATCACTCCGATATCAAAGAGTATAAAAATAACAATCAAAGTTAGAAGGAGGTTAATTTTTTTTTACATGCAAAGCAAATAGACTGAATAGTTCCATAAAACATCCTCTAATGGGTACCTAAAACAAGTATTTTATGAATTAAATTATATTTATCTAATTGTATTTAAATAAAAACAACAAATAAATACATCCACAAATAAGACTCATAGTTTGTTGTATGCAACACATGCGGTATGATTAGCTCAATTACTAGAGAAATTTGTATCGAAAAAAAAAACTAGAGTAATTGATAATCACTTGTACGTATGATTCCAAGTGTATTTACAGTTTGGGATTGATAGCGTTGAATTTTTTTCATTAATTCTCATAATTAATCTGTGTGCGTCTCAAGTATTATGACGTGATAAAAAGTTACTTTTTAAATTTTTTTTTTAGTAAACTTACAAACTCATGCATTGCATAGTAACAATCTTTTGCATACAACACTTAGTGGGTTATATTGTCTCGAATGCTAGAGTAAATGTCAGCGTCCTGTTAAAGAAATGCATCTACGGTTTTAAGGTTGGTGACATTGTTTTTCTTACAATACTATCAACACTCTCTTAACTTGAACCCAGAACATTATAACGTAACGGAATCCTGCTTTCTGAATACTTTATCACCAAAAACACAAATCATGCATTGCAAAAATAACAATTTAGGAGTGTGAACAATTAGCCAAAACCCCATGAAAAGCATTGTATGTTGTTGCCAATTATTTCTCTCTTTGTACTAAAACTCTTGGTTGACACGAGGGACAACAATATATATTCTCTCTCGTCTCCACTCTTCTTCTCTATCGAGTCTATTCTATGCAAAACCAACACACACCACTTTGATTTTCACCTTCCCTCTCCTCTCTCTCATCTCCTCTTAACCTCGTGATTGTGATTTCACGACCCATGAGAGTTCAACCTCTCTTGAACTAGGTACTCTCATCTCTCTCTCTCTCTCTCTCTCTCTCTCTCTACATATCTCCTTATGTTTCGTTTGTGTTCACTGCTTTGTTTTGTTCTTGGTATTATTTATTGCTTGTAGCCTTGTACTTGGTTTCGATGTGGTTCCATATATAGTAAAGCTTGATAATTGATGTGAATCAAAGCCTAACACGAAAACCCATTTGCCCAGGTTTAATCTTTCACGTGGGTTCTTGACGTTTTTCGAGCTCGTCAATGGAGGTTAGTTCATTACTGATTTTATGTCCATGTTCAATGCTCGTTTTCATTATGAGGTAGCTGTTTGCGTTGTTGTTATTGTTTGAGTTGTTCTGCTGTTTGATATGAGCTAAATTTTGGTGCTTGGTATGAGATTTTGGAATCAAAGTTTGGGTTTTGTATACAAGTCGGGTCTGAGTTGTGGTTGGTTTGGTTTCGATCCCATAAACTTTGTGTGTTGGTTTGGTTGTGTGATTGCATATTAGCTTCTCTTAGCTTTGAAGAATGGACTCAACGTTTGGTTTCAGATATTTTCGTCGGCTGTTGTTTTATCACATAACGTCTTAATTATTGCTTTGACATGGTAGATGGGGTTTGGTGTTGTATCCTAGATGAATATGGATCTGGTTCAGTTATGGATTTTGGTTTTGGCTAGTGAAATCCTCTGATTGTATTACAGATGTGGCTGTGCTTAGAGTGATCAGATGTGGATGTGCTTAGTTGGGTTTTCTAGTTATATGAGACCAGATAATTAATGGGTTTGGAGATTACATGCAGTTTGTGAGTTTCAGTGGGTGATCAAGATAATTTTCCTCTCAAATATTGGTTTTGCTTCCTTGAATTTTGAGAGGAGTTTGATTCTGTCTTTTTCAGTATTCTGTAAGATTTCAACAAGGAAATATTTAGTCCTGCAGATTTTTTCTTGTCCAGGAAACGATCTTGTATATGTAGTTATTGCTGGTGTACATTCGTTCACAAAAGTTTGTGTCTTCATAGAGTCTGTTCTCTAAGAAAGCTGTTGCTTTTCTGGTTGTGCATATTATGAGTTGGAGACTGCCATTGCTATAATGCATAATATTTTTCATAATGGAACAAATAATTTCTAAAATATCATGATACATGGGTTTGGTAAGTTAAACTTTGCATGATAGCTTCTAGCATGAACGGCATTACCATTCCTTATTGGTTGTAACTATGTTTCTATGTTCTTTGGCAGATGGAATCAGCTGAGTCGGATCTTGTGGGTAATTCCTTGAAAGAAACACCTATTGAAGATCTGATTCATTCAGATACTCCTACAAGCAATGTGTTCGGAGATCAACATGTGCTTCCCCGAGTTGGTGGCAAGTATCAGGTGGAAATTCCTTTTATGACAATGGAGACAATGGAATCTGAGTGGCTTAAGCTTTTGACTAATCCCGCTGACTCAGAAATTGCCAGTGATTCCCATTCCTTTCTTATGGGATTACCCATCCCAATTGCATGGGTCAAAGAAGGGGATAACATTGAAGCTGAAGGGTTGGATTCTCCTACAACCCCTGATGATGCAGTTAATGTAAAAAAGTCTCTGGAAGCTAGAAAGAGAAAAAAGATTCATAAGAAAGCAAGGAAGAAAAATTCAGAACTCAATGCTGATCACTTGGAATCTGGGTTGGGTCAGGGAGGAGATTCAAGACCAACAAGTTTAAAAACATTGTTGCTGAAAGAAAGGCAATCATATCAGCTGCTAAAGAGCAAAAGCTTTTCTCCAGTTCCTGATTCATCTAGGGAACCCTGGAGTGATGCTGAAGCTGATAGTTTTCTTCTTGGCTTGTACATTTTTGGGAAGAACTTCATTCAGGTGAAGAGATTCATGGAGCACAAGAGCACAGGAGAAATAATGTCATTTTACTATGGAATATTTTATAGGTCTGATGAATACTACAGATGGTCAGATTGCCAGAAAGGTAGAAAAAGGAAATGCATTATTGGCGAGAAAATTTTTACAGGGTGGAGGCAACGAGAATTGTGTTCTCGTATGATTCCTCATGTCCAAGAAGAATCGCGAATCACTTTGTTTGAGGTACTTTCTCATTCATCACTGGCCAACCTTTTTCGTCTTGTCCTTGAAAATGATCGAAAAGTGCAGTGCTTATAGGCTAGCTGAATTAAAAGATAGATTTTTTGTTTCCTATGATATATATTGCCAGAAAAAACATAAGTCTTTTAAAGGTGCACTCAAAATCGTTAAGTACACCAATGGTTTCACCACTCCATTACTCCCTTACTGTTCATCAATATAATCAACAATTGATATCAAATGTAATTGATATATTTGGGGGAGTCTTTACTGAATTTTATTTGGAAGTTTGTTTTCAGCTGCTAACTGTCAAATGTAATTGGCCTTTGTTGCAAATGTGCTTCCCCCAAATATTTACATACAGGCATTGTACATATGTTTCTAGATAAAATCATGATCTATTTGAGAGGTACACGTAACTTCTCTCACTGTCGCTTTCCATCTGATCTGTGATCAGGGCTATAGGTCGTTTGCAGAAGGAAGAACTTCACTAGAAGAATATGTCTCCTCTTTAAAGTCTACAGTTGGCATTCCTGTACTTGTGGAAGCTGTAGGAATTGGGAAAGGGGAAGAAGACCTCACAGGCTTTCCCATAGAGCCTGGAAAAAATAATCAAGAGACTCCAGGTTGTTCAACTCCAAGAGTACCAAATGGTAAAGCTTTTGCTTCTCTTTCATTTACGGAAATAGTGAAGCTTTTGACTGGAGGGGTTCGGTTGAGCAAAGCTCGATGTACTGATATTTTTTGGGAGGCTGTATGGCCCCGATTGCTGGCAAATGGATGGCACTCTGAGCAACCCAAGGATCGAGGTTATGTCAGTTCCGAAAATTATTTGGTTTTTCTTATGCCTGGGATAAAGAAGTACTCGAAAAGAAAATTGACAAAGGGTGATCATTTTTTGGATTCTGTTAGTGATGTTTTGAACAAAGTGGCATCTGAACCAAAACTCATTCAGCTGGAAGCTGAAAAAGATCCTGTTGGGAATGAAGTAGGTGGGTGGACTCCGGAGGTGACATCAGACCAGGAAGATGAATCTTGTTTTCAACGTCCTTGCTACCTCAAACCCCGAGTCTCTAAAAGCAATTCGAACCATCTGAAGTTCACTGTTGTTGATACCAGTTTGGCCCATGGAGGAAAATCACGTGGCATAGTGGAACTGATGAACTTGCCAGGTGAAGTGAAGACTAACACAGAACAATCCAATTCCTCATCAGACAGTGAAGGGGAATCATCTGAGTATAAACTTGTACTGAATGAGTACCAGAATGGTATTACTCAAAGAGGTGAAATGCCATTGAAAAAGAATAAGGCCAAGAATGGTGGTGGTGGTAGTGATCTGAAGAGGTTCACCGTTGTTGATACCAGTCTAGTTTTTGGAGGAAAATCATCAACTGTGAGAGAGATAAGGTGCTTGCCAGCTGTAGATAAATGTTTACTCAAGTCGAAACGTACTTCTTGGGAAACTGAAGCAGTCTCATCTGAGGATTTACTGCAAAAGGTTAAGCCTGATGCTACTGATATTTCACAGAATGCTGAAGTGAATAACTCCAACATCGACTGCCATGAGGATACATTTGCTACTACAGAAAAAGTAGAAAGCCACCAGGATCAGAAAACCAGCATGTCTGATGACAAGCAGCCAAAAGGGAGCACATTTAGCAAATTCAGTCGGAGAGCTAAATCTAGCCATTCTGATTCCATAGGTCCTCTTATCAAACGGCGAAAATTAACTGCTTGTGTTAAGGCAGAGACAAGTAGCCTCATTGAAAACTGCTCGCAAGGTTTGGAGTCCGAACAAGTGGAACAAGTGGGACTCCATGGAACATTGACTGATCTAAATTCAGGAACACTTGTTGTTGCTCTAGTGGGTCCTAAACAAAATGAATCATCAAGTACTTCTGAGGCTGAAGGTAATCTAGAAGAGGAGAGCAGTTTGGAAACTCGCAATGGAGATTGTTCTGGCATGCAGACTTCCCAAACCCACACATCATCTGACCTGAGCCAACCTCAGGATTTGGTGGACAGAACAGGTGGTAATACATGTTTTGGGTTCAGCCATGAGACAAATGCAGATAGTTCAGGCCTTTCATCTAGTGGAACAAAGACCGTTGATGATTCTCTGGGAACCTCTAACATGAATTCTAGGAGGCAAAGCACTAGGACCCGACCGCTAACCACTAAAGCAATGGAAGCTCTTGCAAATGGATACTTAAGTATTAAAACTAGACAAAAGAAAGTTGTTGGTATGAGAGAAAACTCATTGTCACGTCCCTCTCGCAAGTCCCACAGGCTTCGCAGCAGAGGCGAAGCAACTTCAGGCCCTCCTGAGACTGTTGGTGGAACTGTGACTCCAAAGGAAGAAATGGAAGTCAATGAAGCTTGCAATGCTACCGAAGATACAGTTAGGAAACCTCTTGATCAAATGGCAGATAAGTGGCTCACTAGCTACTAGCTTATCTTTGAAGACTTGTGTCATCTTGAAGTTTTCTGGTGGAAAGTAGAAGCAAAGTCTTCCAGACCGCATTAGAGCATGTATAGATGTCCTTGTTAGATATTGTCAAAATTAGTAGAATGCTAGAGGGAATGCCGAGAAGAAGCACCTGTTTTAGTTAGTTAGCGAGTCTAATAGTTTATACAAGTAATGTGGTCTCATATAACTACAGCCTCCTCTTATTTCCTTGAGATTTCATCATCTTTGAAGTGGATCATATATTGGTTTTATGGTATATACTATCAAAGCATCTCTTCTTAGCTTGAACGAGTGATTCGATATTATTTTCTCATGCTCGTCTGGATGTGCTCTGGTTTACCTATCACTGAAGTGGATCGAGTGCTGACCTCGTTCCATTTGCAGAAAGAATAGTTCTTAACGAAGCTCAGTAACTGATCTCGATAAATTTATATTTAAGATCATGAAGCATAAAATGTAGTGCATATGAGTGGAAATTGGTTCGAGAGAGACTAGAAAGAAAGAGAGGAACTCTTGCTTCAAAAAAACAAGAAAGAGTGCGTTGCTTAGTTAACCCGTTGGGCCATTGTCATAGAAGTACATGTTTTCTTGCCGTTTCAGAGATAAGAACATCTTTAGGAATCCCAAATTCATAAATAGCGAAAACAGTTAGGATGTGTTGGTAGCTGAATTAGTCACTGCTTTGAGATATAATTTCTTACTACAACAATATCATATGATCTTGTTGAGGGAGATTCGAAAGTCATGATGGATTGCATTCTTCGGTCTTCACAAGACTTAAGTTCTATGGCGTGCGGACACATTATCAAAGCCTGGTCATTCCTCTCAGACCCTGTAGTTCGATTTTTTGTGTCCTCAGCGTTTCATTTGGAAGTGCTTGACATAGACATTCGTCAAGAGGGCCTTTTTGCCTTTCATGCCTTCACATTTAGGTCGAAGATGAGTTGTTGCACCTATACTTATCTTCGATGGATGCTGCTCGTTGGTGACAAATCATTTAGGCGAAACAGGAAGGAAATATTTCTACACATTAACCATGGTGCAGAAGATTGTTCATGATTGATTAGCAAACCCAGCTTCAGTTGGTCCACAACTCTATTATCTTTTATAGTTTCTTTTAAGAAAGTGAAAGATGAACTGCCCTTTTCCCTGCAATCATGTGACCTTCATCTATCTTTATATAAACATTTTTCATCTTTGGCCTCACATTTAGGCGCCAAAACCAGAATCAAATTCAAGACTTTGAGTTTGAGTCGATGATTAAGCAAAATGAAATAAGTTGGAAGAATAGAGAATAGGAATTTAAGAACCTCAAGGATCAAATGCTGGTGATCCATATTTCTTAACTATCATCATTTGTATACTGATAATGATACAAGTAGTTGCTTCTAAGTAAATACCGATCCGGCAGGCACCATGTGAGTGATGTGATGATTCTGAAATCCAAATTCCTTGTCACGTCTAATTTCGTATCTCCTCTAATTGTCGGCTAGATTATATTGAATTAATTGTCCTCTAATTCCAATTACGGATGAGCCGGTTTCAACTTGCACATGAGAATTTACAACACCGTGATTAGATTTTACAACACCAAGAGAATTCAAATTACTTGGATAAGTTTTGGCTGGGGCACCTTGATCTCTGGAGCATTCGGGCTTTCATGATTTAACGCCCTCTTGAGAACATTGGTCTCGTTCTCTAGTGCTTTGACATCCTCCTTCACTATGGTAGTCAGGTTTGTTACTTCTTCCTAGATGGAAGATTACTTGTCATTCTCCTCTGTGATGAATCGCTTGAACTCCGCTTTCATCTCGAGTATGGTCTCTGCTCCATTTGTGAAAACAGTTGAGCCTCTAATCGAAGTGTTTACTAATGAACCATGTACATGATTATGAATTTATGATAATCTGTGAATGATCGAATGAATCAAACTGTTTATTTGGCATTTTGAATTAGGATTTAGACCTCCACTTTGGAATTCATCGGATAGTGAGACAACAAAATCTAGGGATCTGTTTTGAATTGAAAGTAGCTTTACAACTACACCGTCTAGATCCCTATATCAACAAAAGGCAACAAAAAGCTGAGATCATTTTTCACTTTGTGGGAGAAAAAAGTGTAAAATGCCTAGCTAGCCTAGCTTGCTAGCTACTCGAAACCTCATCCCCCACTTCCTTCGAGACTAGTGTGTTAACTGTTGACGATAATCTTATGCATTTCCCACGATCTAGCTTGAAACTTTAGATGCGATTAATTTATCGAAGTTTAGGATAAATTATATACGACACTATTATCATTGATTAAGATTGTGTATTGCAAGAGCTTCTATTTCGTAATCTCTATATTCATACATGTTTTTTCACTAAATTTAAAGATGAAATAACACGTAATATATCATACTTCAAGATACAAATTTTTCTCGTCGAAGTTGAGTACATAACTCAACTTTGTTATACAACTTATACTCGTACGTAATAGATTTTCGTATTACAAATAATCATGTATTCATTTAGAGGTCGGATCGATAGACTTTCGTCTTACCAGTTATTAATTTTCACATTGAAGCCCTTCTAAATTTCATTATCAAGTTTCATACATATATATAGACAAAAATGGTGTTTCATTTTTTATATAACGATGGTGGTGACAAGAATATATACTGATTTTTATCTAAATAATTCTTATAGTTTAGTATAAAGCTGGTAACAAGCTAGCCATGAAATGATTACTAGTTATCTAGTTTTTTTTTTTTTTTTTTGATACTGATTAGTTATTCAGTTAACGATTGAGAGATGAATGTGGATCTTTTCACCTTTGGTAAATTATCCACCTTTTTGTTTAAATGATTGTGGATTTTGAACGATCTTGACAAATATTATGATCTCAAAAGTATGAGGCTAGGCATAATCAAACCCTCTCGATCAGTTTTGGATCATTGCCCTTGTTTTCATTGTGTATATGATTAACTTAATTGGTAGGCACCATTTCATTTTCCAGGTCGACTGCGTTAATTTGTTTTGAATCATTACCCCTCTCTCTCTCTCTCTCTCTCTCTCTCTCTGTACCAGATCGATTAGATTACAGACATACATGAACGACAAATACACGATCATATTACGTTAGATATAGTTAGCTAGGTTAAAGACAAACGCATTAAGCGACATGCATGCATGCATAGAGAATGCTAAATTAACTAACTCATATCTGTTTGTTCGATCAGTTGGGGTTCGATAGCTAGAAGCCTAGAATTCGATACTACAGTGAATCAGTGATCGAATTCATCACACAAAAAGCCAAGAAGAAAAAATGAAAGCGAAGAGTAATCTCTTGAAGACTAATTATGAGTATGATGGTAAAATGTAGAACTGGCCGGAACATACAGCAGTTGATATTGACATGCATGCAGAAGTGTGGAACCCAGAATTAATATGCAGTAAAAGTAACTTACAGAGGCAAATGCAGACTTTTATCATATGGCCTGGCCTGCTCCCTCGAGCCTTGATTTTCAGACTGTACTAATCTCTACGGACTGTATCACAGATCAACACTCACATGCATTGCATCCATCGACTGACTAATTAATCGACCATATATACTTCTTCTTCTTTTTCGATTTACTCATTATTTTCCGAATTATAGATAAGAACTCGATCACATTCTTCATATATACATACAAAAAAATAAGAAAAAGTTTTTAAATATGGATGAAATTTCTAATCGAACTTTTGGTTCGATTCTTCAAAGTATCAAGGATTGCCTTGCTAGCTAGATCATTTCACAGATTTGAGAAAACTTAATTTCTTTCCCTAGACTAGGTAGCTCATTGACTACTTCAAGCATTAGGGATCGATATTGCCAGATTTCAATAATTGTGTCCAACATTTCATACATATAGCTACTAGCTAGGCTTCAACTTTCAAATGAAACATCATTTCATTCCGCAATGAAAAATAATTCAATGCAAACCAAGACTACGTACTTTTGTATATATTGGGGAGTTTTTCTTTTATGGTGCCTTATCACAATCGTAAAACAAATTCCAACATTCTCCACAATATTACAGTCTAACTGGCATGTTGCTCGTGAACAGTTGTGTTATATTATAGCTTCGTCACACGTTAATTTTGATGATGAAACCGTTTCAACGGTGGTGTTCCAAACCATTGTGAAAAGACGTTAACAAATTTTAGGGGACCAACATTTTAAAAGAGAAAATTTCTAAACTTGAGATCCTAAAATGTTTTGTATTTCTTTACGTTTTTTTATAGTGTCTTTTTTAGACGAATAATGCTGGTCGAACTACTTTTTGGTGAACCACCTATAACCCATCTTAGGTGGCAGCTGATGTGTCATATCTATGCCGTCATATTGTAAGTTCTAATTTGTATATTTATGTTTTTATCGATTACAAAAATTCCTTCTATTTTTTTAATCTTTCTTAGTATCTTTTCAATTCTATATGTTTTTTAATTAAATCCTATCTTTTGACTTTCTTCATCGGACGTTTTCTTCACTCTCTCTACTCCACCCTCCTCTCAAGTCTCAACCATAAGTGTCACCTCCTCCTCACTATTTTCTCTACATCCTCTTCATTCATAGCTCCCTTCTTCTCCCATGTCCTATTTTTGAATGGCAACAACAATTTTTATGAATCAATTTGATCTCTCTCTCTCTCTCTCTAAAAAAAACCTTAATTTGGTTATCGTGATTTCATTCATACTTAATCACGATAATGCTTAATACTAATGGGCAATATTTTTATCGATGATGCTTGTGAATCAAATGAGAAGCTATTTTGGTCAATTAAGGAGGGGTGAGAATTTTTGAGAAGAGAAGGTCGAGGAGAACAACATCAAATGAAAGACGTTTGCCCATATAAGATCAGAATGAAAAAAATAAAGATAAAATCAAGAAAGCAAAAAAAGAAAATCAAAATTAAGAAAATAGAAATACAACAAAAATATGATTTTATGATTTGGTGACATAAATATGTCATATCAACTGTCACCTGACGTAAATTCTATACGATCCACCTGGCATCACTCTTTTTAGACAAATCGTCTTTACTGATCTATATTGTTGGTACATATGCTATCATAATTAGTGGGTTCATATATTTCGCACCAATCACAATTAGTGAGTTGACGACGACGCGTCATCATAATCCTATCACAATTTTGAAGCAAGCCGCTGCCTATCAAACTGACCATCAATTATTCATTTATTATTATTAATTTTTATTGGCAATATAATATTATTCGTTTATTATTGAAAATACCCCTCTGGGTATATTGACCTTCCGGTCTATACTAAACTGCACGTGAATTAGAGAATTTTCGAGTACCATGTCGGGTCCCTTGCGAGTGCACACCCGTGACCGGTAAGGATATTTTGGTCATTTACCACGCATGACCTGCATGAGGGTGGCTAAAATTGAATTCGAGTCGCTGAAAGTGACATTTTTGGAACAAGAGTTCCTTTTATAAAATCTCTTCACAAACGGACAATTCCCGGCGAGAAGCCCTTGTCTGCCACAGTGCCACTGGCCTTTGACAGCAAATATTACCGTAGTTAGGGGCATATCTATATCAAAGCCAAACAGTGCCTTGAAAACTATTATTAGTTTACTACAATACAAAGCCAAAGAAAGAACTGGTTTCTTAAGTTTCATATCATGCCAACCAGAAGTCCCTCTTCCACCACAATTGAAGGAGAATTTTCTGGGTTTTGTCTTCCCTCCACTTGAAACAAATCCCATCTTTTCTGTTTCATTTTTCTTTTTTAATTATAATTTACTGCTCTAGAACTTAGAGTTAGCTAGTGTCTTCGATTAGGGAGAGTGAGAGAGATAGAAGCAAGAACAAGATAGAGCTAGCTGATCGAGTTGGGAAAGAAACAAATTTAGAGAGCTAGTTTTAGTTTGCAAGAAAGACAAATTAGTGAATAAAATTCTCTTTCCCTTTTATCTTTATCTTCCTAGCTATGTCAACTATCACAGGCAGTGGTGTTGGGAGCTTCTCTTCTGGAAATACTACCAGTGCTGACGAAGTACTTCAACAACAACAACAAGATCTACTGAATCACTTCCATGGCTCCGATTCTCTTCAGGAAATTACAGTCAATGGTACTTCTGCAACTCAACAACAGCAACCTCCACCAGCCAAGAAGAAAAGAAACCTACCAGGAACTCCGGGTACAGTTCAAACTACATCGATCTTCATGATTAATATTACTAGTATTCTTTTCTTTAGAGTTTTGTTTTCTGATTTGATGGTCATGCTAATTGAAATTGATAGATTTAGTTTTTGTATAGTGCATATGCTTAATTGAACTTAGTAGATTTCAAAGACACCATTAGTGGTATGTTTATCTCTCATTAAGATTCCATCTTTTATATTCCATCAATTATTTGTGAGTTAATTCAGTAATTAAGTTAATTAGGTGCTAGCTAAATGCTTATTCATGTCTGCGTGTATTTGTGTGTTAAAAATCTATAATCAGTTCTTCCTAGATAACCTTGAAACACCTTTGATTTGAAGAGAGGCGTGGAGAAATGATTTTCTTGCAACGTTCGAAAAGATGAACTGTGTATTATTGATGTGTAACTAGTTCTAAAGGATTCAATTATTGGCTTCTATATTTCAATCATTGTACTTAACTATTGGCTTATTTTGACTGGTCTCCCACCCCATTTCCTTTATATTTTGTGTTTCAATATCTGTTTAACTTTAAAGGAATTAGATTTCTTCACACATTCTTTACATTTTTTTTTTCTCGAACAAATGTGTACGATGGTGTGCTCAAAAAACGCGATCAGATATCATTCTCCTTAATTTCTTGGGGCATTTAGTCTTTTGCTGTAAATTCTTACTGTGCAGGCTGAAGTTGTATGCATTTTGAACTTCATAATGCTAGTTGTTAGTTACATTGTTTAATTTGGTAATGACTAATGAATGGATTCGTTTAATTATATCATGTTAATGTTAAAATGATCTATGTACTAATTCTACGTACATTAACGCAGATCCAAGTGCTGAAGTGATATAGCCTTGTCACCAAAGACCCTGATGGCAACAAACCGATTCGTGTGCGAAATTTGCAAGAAAGGGTTCCAAAGGGACCAAAACCTGCAACTGCACCGAAGAGGCCACAACTTGCCATGGAAGCTTAAGCAAAGATCAAGCACTGAAATCCGGAAGAGGGTCTATGTTTGCCCCGAACCCTCATGCGTCCACCACGAACCCTCCCGGGCACTCGGAGATCTCACCGGGATCAAGAAGCACTTTTGCCGGAAGCACGGTGAGAAAAAGTGGAAATGTGACAAGTGCTCGAAGAAGTATGCTGTGCAATCGGACTGGAAAGCTCATTCTAAGACCTGTGGTACTAGAGAATACAAATGTGACTGTGGAACCGTCTTCTCCAGGTTTGTGCTAATTATTCTCTAATATCTCTTATAAACTATACAAAATTAGATGGTTAAATGGTAAACAACTCTAATAAGATAATTGTGCACTGCATGATTGACATGCATGAGTAGAATTAGAATATCATGTGAATCTTTTAAAACGCCAAGTTGATTAATTTGCCGGAATAATTAAACACAGATGGGAAAAATTAGTTTGTCATCATTTGTGGCCTGAGAGTCCTAATTAATCCCAATGATATAATCAAATAGAATACCCATATACAATATCTGAACCAATTTGTATCGGGGGAGTGCTATAGCACGTACAGATTTCTAGAAGCTTCTGGCACCCAATTGGAGAAGACAAATAAAACAGTCCAAAATACTAATAGACAAATTGAAAGAGAAATAGGAAGTATTAAAGTGCAAGCAATAATAAAATAGAAATTGATTCTTGTAATACCTTGCCGACTTGTGATCATAAGCTCGATCTTGACTAAGAGACTTGTGCTGTTCAAATTAGTTTATAGTACGTATACTATCGTATAGTAATCAAAATTGAAATTCATAATTAAAATATCCACGGCACCTATAGAGATTAATTTCAGTGATTAAGTTTTTGACGTTTCTATATAATATATGTTATGCAGAAGAGATAGCTTTATCACCCACAGAGCTTTCTGTGATGCCATAGCTGAAGAAAACAAGACATCAGTTCAAGGACAAGGAGTAGTACTAATGTCCAACAACTTGGGACAACAGAACTTACAACAAGGCGGCCAACTAGTTTCCGGCGGCGAGCTCATGATCCCGGCCTCAGTGCCGATGAGCAACACCGATATAGCTACGGCAAACCCATCAACAAGTAGCAAGACATCTAATCACTTTGATCATTTCGACACCAAGAACCCTAATTTAACCCTAGTGCCCCAAGGAGTCCCCTCAAACATGTTGTCATCACCGAGAAGCGGCCTGCACAACAATTCATTGTCATCTTCAACAAGCAGTGCATTGTTTCATAATCACCACGGGCGCCAAGTACTATTCCCCAGCTCAATCTCCGGCCACTTGTCCGCGACGGAGTTGCTCTTGAAAGCGTCTCAAATGGGTGCAACAATGAGTAGCAATTATAATTCTAGTGGTATGAGCATGGCACCCTCAACCTATGGCGACTTTTCTAGGTACGTGAATAACCAGTTCATGCAGCAAAAAAACTGTAACAATATTCCAGTACAACAGACCTCGTCGCAGTTTTTTGGTGCTAGTAATGGGAATATGGGAATGTTTAGTGGGCTATTATTTGATCAGAGCAATCGGGAATTGATGAAGAACATGGAGCAAAGCGTCAATGGCAGAAATAACAACAACAACAACAACAATAACAATACTAGTAACGGTCTCAGCTTGCATGGTAAAAATGTGAGTAGCGGCGGAGATACGATGACCGTAGACTTTCTGGGGGTTGGAAGAGAAAGAGGAGGTGGCGGAGGAGGAGGTAACAGACCAGAAAGTTTTCATGATCATCAACAAAGACAAGTACTCCATGATGAGCAGCAACGACAAATTAAGCAGCAGGAAGAGGATGATAATCAATCGGCCGCGACCTTTGGTTGGAGCTGGGGTTGATGAACTTTGTATTGCGTTTAATTTTCAGAAGAATATATGCAAGGTGGTTTGGCTGATGATGATGATGCATCAGTTTTAACATGAAGCTAGCAATGGAAAAGCACTTGTGAGGAAACCGAGCAAGATCAATCGAGTGCTAGTTTTTGTACAGACCAGCTAAGATAGCTGGTAAATTTTCACTTGATGTACGTGTTGTTTTCTTCTTCTTTATAATTTCATGATCAAACAAAAATTAGCTGTTATTTTGTTTTAATCTCCAAATTTCTCAGGGTGAGTACGTATTATCAATTATCCACAAAAATTGAAATTGTATCATCATAATTGTGTTCTCAGATGGACTTGAATATAAAGAAAAGCCATTCACGCCAAGACTTAGGATTCCGAGTGTGATAAATTGATAATTATGGTAACATATATGATGGAGAGTAAAATACAAGAGCTTAATTATATATGGTTGGAAATATGACTCGTAAGTATACTAGACGGCACTACCACTCGTTTGGATAACAGGCCCTGAACTAAAATAAGCAAGCAGTCCTTCACACAAAAGGAACACAATGCCGGCCTTGCCACACTACTTGTACGCATGCAAATACGCCTGCTTCAACCAGAAATGCGTGACACAATTCTCCGGCAGCCGGAAAGGGGCTTTGCAAGTTGTAACTATCCGGGCAGAGAGGTCCGGCGGAGCAATTTGCACCACTGGCGTCCAGGTTTGGCCGGCGGCTTCTAGTTGGCTTGGGGTCAGCTTCTGTGGTTGCTCTTGGTGCTAACTTTTTAGGCATTACAAGTTTCCTTCTTGGGTTGTCGCCAGAAAGTAGTAGGAGTCTAAAGCTGGATGTGCTATATCCTATAGGAGGGTACAGTACGTGCATTGACACAAATGAAGGATTTGGTCAGTGAAGTTAGTACATTAATATGATGTTTAACATGTTACATCTTGCAATTGGGATACATTAGCATGCTGAAATCTCTACTTTATTGCTTGATTGTGAACAACAGAGTTCATATACCCAGTAAATTGGGTTGGTGATCAGGCATTGTTGTATAGAGCTGCTGAGAAGAAAGAGTTTGAAAGATCACTTGATCCACCTCCTTTGAACATGAATACCAAATCCGGTGAAGGAATTGGACGCCGGCGAAATGTCAATGAACCAGTTGTTGCATTTGGACCGCCTGGCACAAGCGGCGAGCTCAATGTTAGTGTCATTGTGTCACCAGTTTCTCTTGATTTCAAGTAAGCAAGCGACTAACGTTTTATGTCAAGTATGAGAAGAAAATGCAATATGGCTATAGTATGACTGTGTGTGTTTGTAGAATTGAAGCTTTTGGAGGACCAAAAGAGGTGGGAGAAGCTGTGGTTAGGACGATTACAGGAGCTGGCAAACGCCCTGATGTGAAGGGAACTTTGGTGAAATCAAATCTGAGAGAGGACAGCTTAAGAAATGTGAAATACTATGAGCTTGAATTCAGAGTTGAGAGCCCTTTGTTTCATCGTCATAATATCGCCGTCTGTTGCGTTCGCGGTGGTCGGTTATGTACTCTGAATGCTCAGGCACCTGAATCGAAATGGCCAGAAGTGAAGTCTGATTTCCAAAGGATTGCTGAATCATTTAGTCTTAGCTCTTTGATTTGAAGAGAGAAGGCATGAGTACTTGGTCTTCTCAAATATGAGTACAAGGTCACATCTTGGATATGCTGATTTTGTACCTTCTCATTTGCAATTATGGGAGCAAATATGACAGTAAACAAAAGAATGGTAAACCAGCCGATAATTAGAGCAGAAATTAATATATATATATATATATATATATATATATATCTTTTCATTAACTAATGGCACAACTGCTACACTGTTGTTTTTGGTATGAGGCACTACCCCCCTACAATCAGACAGCTTAAGAATTCACAATATTGCACATCACATTTACACTTCGAAAACTGATCAAGAGGCATCTAGGCTCTAGCCACCTCTTTAATATATTTTCTACCATCGGTCACCGTTTCAAGAACACGCTATCTGTCTCTGCTTAGTAATTTTCTCCAAATTCTCAGAAACTGCTGCAGTCAAATTTGGATCTTCAAACCCAAGCTCTCCACTGAATCTGCACGAGACGCATAAAAGCTAAAGCCTCAGGACATACATAAGGAGAAAGTAAAGCTTAGGAGGTTGGAGTAGTGAATAGTGCAGTTAGATGCGTATTCTCTAAGATGGAAGTGCTCAACAATACTTGTTTATGTTTTTAACTCAGATAAAACAAGAAAAACAATGTTGGTTAAAGTAGCAACAAACAATAAAAAGATGGATATAATGCCTGGTTTGCTTACTTTGGATCAAGTACCAATCTCTGAATTTCTTTAATAGCTGAGCTTGCTGCATAAAGTGATATCTTTCCTACCTGTATCAGAACCCAACCAAATATTGAGAATACCAACAAAAGAAAAGCAATTAGATTAAGCTACTAGACGCAATTTGAGCACAATAGTTCCACATCTAATACAAAAAAGTACCAAGTAAAAGAAAAAGAGAGGATAGCATGGAATACTTCTACATAAAATTTCCCTTGTCCGACCTCCGACACTTGTTGCTTTGCTTCATGATCATTTGGAAGACAGCGAATTTCTTCGGCCAGTCTTGCAGCGTCACCGAGGCTTTCAGGAGATAAGAAATCAAGACCCAGCTGAACCGTAGACTGAAAAGAAAAGTGCATAAAGATCAAACATAAATCATATTTGTTATAAAATAAACAGCAGAGAAATTCAGGATAGCCATACGGTAATATAACTGAAACAAGGAAAACTATATCAAAATTTTCAATGCATCTCTATTCATTGGATCCGATCTAGTTTTATCTGTACACTAATTTAAATGATGCCACAAAGGCCCAATACCACCATAAAGTTTCTAATGGAACATTATGTCAAGTTAATCTGCAAACTTCATGTTTTCTTTTAATATTTTGAGAATTAGAAGTAGCATTAGCAACAAAGCACTACCTGAAGATTCCTGACTTGAAACGGGCATCCAGCAGGAATGAATACCGCTTGCCCCAAATTCTGTTCAAATGACCATGGCTCTACCCCTGATAAGGAAAGAAGAAAGTTTATGGTTACTCAAACACCAATGCTATTTTGACTTCTCAACTATCAGGACCATCTTAACAAATCCAAGACATACATAAATTTATTACTCATACATATACTATACACATGGTCACATGCAGATTTTCAGTGGTGAAACACCTACGATTGATCAATTTTTACAGAGCCAACATGATCAACATAGTTAAGGGTGTCGCAGATTGAAGTCATAGAAGAGAACTGGGCAAGATTGTTATTAGTGTAAACTGCAGCACAAGTTAGAAATACAGGTCTATATGGTCAAAGTGCTCAAATTGGGAATTCACATTTATAAATTCAAGAATACACTGTCAGAAACTGTTTTAATCAAATCATAAACAGTGAATTAGGTGGCCACTAACATTTTTCCTAGTGAATCATCTTTGTCAAAAGTCAGACCTCTGTTTCTCTCCACCCAAAATGATTAAAAGGAAAATTTGAGTTACCCTTACCGAATTCTTCCTTCAATTTTCTTTTATGATGTTCTTTCAGGAAACATGTTTCATCATAAAGAGGTCTTGTCACCTGTCCAAATAGTAGGATCAGCTCTTAGCCTGAATTGCAGCTACTTACATTTTACTGAGCGAAAGGGATCTAATACTCAAGAGATAAACTTACAAGGTCGTTTGTTTCACTCTTCAGTTTCCCGAGTTCTCCCCCATGTATTCTTAGATACTCGGTCAGCTTTGGAACATCCTTTCGACGGAAAACATCCCAAAGAACTCCCGGATGAGTCTTTTGAGAGATATCATCACCCTCTTTCTCTGAGTGTTCACAACTGATGGTATTCATTTCAACATGAGTAGTTTCAAGCCCATGATTAGCTGCACCATCAACTTTATCTGTATCCAATCTTGCCTCATATGGATTTTCCTCACTCTGATCTATTGATAGATCAGGGAACGTGCTGTCTCCAGCACCCATTACCAGATCCTCATGAGATTCTTTAACCTCAGATTCCTGGAAGGGTTTTTGCACGTTCTCAATTTTTGTCTTCTGCTGACCTTTTTGCTTCACCTCACATGCATGCACCAGCAAATAGACCTGATTGATACAAAAATAAAATAATAATCTATCTTCCTTTCTTTGAAATATATAAAATGGCCCCCGACTGAAAACATTTGGACTAGTGGTAAGTCACTTCTCTCCAACATTTGCAGAGGTCCTAAGTTTGAACACCCCCCCCCCCCCTCCCCAACACACACACAAATCTATATACCATTTTATTGTAAAATACTTGAATATGAATAAAATATCAAAAGAAAAAATTACACCAGACTAAGCATTTAGCAGTGCTTACAACAAGAATAGAGAACAACTAACCATGTCACACATGTTGAAATGAAGATTGGTCACGGAATTGCCTTTATCAAGCTCCTCATGGGTCCCATAAGATATGAAAATCTTAGGTCCCACATCATTTTGCAATGAATAATGTGGCAATTTTGCAGCAACATTTAAAAGACCAAACTTCGAGTGGATATACTCAAGTAAAGGCAGTTTCCTGATAAATTCAGGTCTCTGATACAAGAGAAACTCTTCAGATGCACTGGGAGAGGGCCAGTCTTTCAATTTTAAAATCCTTGGCCGACCATTTTCATAAATTTGTCCCTCAGAGTATCCTTCGATGAAGTGACCAAGCTCAATATCTACCTGTCATCATGTCAATCCCAAGGTATAGTTTAGGTTTGGTAAACAGTATTAAAAAATACCGACCTAGTAGATTATTTTCATTAAAACAAAAGTCAATTATAGCAGTTGATCTATAATTAAGAAAGAAAAGCCATAGAGATAGATACAAGCAACAGCTGATAAGCGAACCTCAGACCAGTCATAGCAATCGATAGCCTTCACCATTCTGTTTTGATCTTTCGATTTTTCATCTGTCGTTTCCTGAATCCCTCTCCATATAACTGCGGGATCCCAGCTTGAAACTGTTGAGCTATCAAATACACGCTTTACAATGATGGGCTCACCCCTGAGCCAATGTCTTTTAAAAGAGGCAATCCCATCACATTTAATATCCTCAGATGTAGGACAGTACAAGAAATTGTCACTGTCCTCTCTATGGGCATACTGACAAAGTCTTGGATCATTAACTTCAGTTTGCGCAAGACTGGCAGCATCGTTAACTCTACAGCCACTAACCATTTCCTCTACATTCTTGACAAGCTTTGCAACCCAGTTCATCTTAAATATACGACTTAAACTCAATGCTGAATATCCACAGCCACCATACTCCTTTGGGGGGCAAGGAATACTGCCATTACTATTTGCTTTCCAGTCAGGGAACTTTTCCGAAAAATTTAGTCTGACTTTGGCAAACTGCTCCAGCATGGTTTCTTTTTCTTGACTTTCACCATCAATCTCCTCTGTCATTTCTCCTTTGACCACTTGCTTACATGCTTCTCGAAGATCAAGACAGCAGTTAAGGCACACATCATAAGCACAACTGGGACAATGCCAATGATAATCAATGATGGGAATCCTACAGAAATTACTGCATTTAAACACACACAAAATATGTATTTCAGAACAGGAAACAAATAATTGTAAAAACACAGCTCTCCCAAAATAAACCTGAAATTGCAGGCAAGTTACCAAGATAACAACCCTAAAGATGGAAACATTATGTTCCTCCAGTTTCAGGAATCAAGATTACAGTTCTGTTCATCTAAAAAAAATGACTAGAATCTTGACATGTACTGGGACCTTAATTGACGTCTTGGATAATAATATCAAGCATGCAGGGAAAATTAAAGTACCAGCACATCTGCTCATCTGCATTCAGTTTTGTCCTGGCAAGATCTATATCACTTCCTGCAAAATATGTAATGGTCACTCGGTGTAAAAATAATATATAAAGGTATCAAGTTCAGAATGCTACTGCGAGCATCTTACCACGAAGCTTTTTTTCGAGTTCAACTTCAAAGCACTGTTCTTGATGGATTTGCTTAACCACAGGGAGCACAGAAGACAGCAGACAGTGGAGATATTGCAACTTGTCCAGAGCGGGAATCTCTCTGATCCTTACCTAAAATACACAAATGTCAGAATAACTCATCAACCAATTGATCGTTTTAAACTCAATGATCCAACCAGTAACAGACTACTCCGTTCAAAATATGAATTACCTTTACTAAATTGTCTCTACGAAGGCACACTTTGCAATTACAGGTACCAGAACATGCAGGACAAGAGCTCTGAATATCTTCCAGTGGGGTGTTCGAATACCTGATAGATAAAGTGTAAGTATACACTACGGACATGAAACATAATCAAAAGCATTTTTTCCAAAAGACTCAACCTCACCATGTACGAATACAACTATCACAGTACCCTCGCCTATCACATCTGTGGCACCAGATGACTGTGTCATCCTTCCTCCGGCACTGATGGCAAGTTTGACCACCAGCATCTTCAGAGGATTCTGAGCTTCCATCAGCGGATTCCTGCAAGAAGTATGTTTGCCTCGGTATCAGAAAACATAGTGAGTAATGGTCACCGAATTCCAAAGAGACAAAGATGTGTTCTTTGTAAAGCTTTCATTTTATGTTCTTAATGTAAAGCTTTGTTGCAATGACAAACACACTACAGACACAGATTGAAATACATCATTCCAATAGATTAAATGTCATGCTTCAGTTGACTTTTGAGTCCCTATGTTCAATAATTTGGTTATATTAAGGAACTACAATCCATGGAAGGACTGAGATTAAATAAACCTTAAAAAGCTCCTCTGTCATATTTTGTATGACAGTTCATTACAGAAGCAAAAAGGACAGCAACATCACAATAGAATTAATGACACTAAGAGACACAGCTAATATAATGAGAGTCAACTTACCGAAACTGGCATAGCATTAGCATCAAAACTTCTTTGTGGCCTATTCCTGGGTGAGTCCAAAGCAGAAACAGGTGGTGACTTATAAGAACTCCAATCATCCTCATGCTCATCTGATTTTCTCTCTTCATTTGGAAGATGACGCCTAGGCACACTTCTCATAGGCGGTGGATCAGGTGAATAACGAAACTGGTTTTTTGATACCTTGGTGAACTTTTTCCCATGGGATGGACGAAATTTCTCCTCTGATTTGATACTTTCCGGTGGCACATCAATATCATCACTCTTACTCTCCAAGAAAAGATCACCTTCGCCTGACGGTTTTCTCTTGGCTTTTTTCATATTAGCACGCAGTGCAGAATTAGCTGCCCTCTTCTTTGCCTGGATATAGTGCTTCTCACATACTGTTTTATCTGGCATAGACCTGGCCGTGCACCTCCACTGTTTCCCATCTGATCTCTTGCATCGCATATCATCAGGAATGCCAACATTATCCTCGCCATTCCCAGGGCCTAAACGTAGGTCCATTGCAGTGAACTCCTAATGTTTTTAACGAATCAAGGCCTACCTGTAAACAAGCCCTTCAGAACTTAACAAACGTAATCACGAACGACGCAATGCCATCAAAGACTTCCAAAACGCACCAAAGAGTTCGAAACCTAAAATCAATAAACAACAGATATATCTACATTGCACTTCACTTGTTCAGGAAACGATGCCTTTTTCACCTACAACTATTATAATCACAAACTAACCTAACACTTCTGACACATACATACTTTCCATGAACTCTAAACACACCTAGCCATAAAATCGTCAGTTCGCACCAATAAGTAGAGTAATTCATAACTAAAATAAATTCACACATTGTCTCTTTTTTCTCATGGAATAGTTAAAATTCAGTTTTCGATCAATTGGACAAGCTCAGTGAGTTATTTTAACATGAAAACTCCATATACAATTTCTAATTCGAAAAGAAGTAAAATTTCACAAATTATTATGTAAGTTTCGCAAATTGCTTAGTTGGGGCGGAAGAAGTCCGGAGCTCAAATTGGAGCAATGAGATGAGTAGAACGGGAATTCCATTAATAAAAAAGAAAAGAAAAAGGAAGCATTAGAGAAAATTGGAGACCGAAATTGGGAATATTGAAAGAGTACCTGAAACTAGGGTTTGGCGGAGTAGACGAACGCAGTGAAGCAGAGAGACCCAGCATTTAATAATTGAATAGCAAGGGATGGAGAGAGAGAGAGAGAGAGAGAGTCAATCGCAAACTGGGCAGGGAATTTGGGGGAGCTCCCTCTGTTTTCTTCTTCGTCTTCTTCTTTCGTCTCTCTGTGTTCTTGTTATTATCAACTTTTATCTTGTATTTATCGTTGTATTTATCGTGGTTCCGGCTATTTTCCGACATCTGTGAAAGTTTAACCAGGACCTCTCTGAAAGCTCTATTCTTTTTTTTTTCTTTCTTTTTTTCTTTTTTGGACTGGAAGTCTGTTAATGTGTGTTCACACTGGTATTTTTCCAGTTGGCCCAAGCTCTTGCTCTGCCCCACTTTCCTTTAGATCAATTTTTTTATGATAAAGAAAATTCTTAATTTAGACAGATTTTATAGAAATTGAAAAGGAAAACACATTTTGATTTTGGATTAACGTATGAGCCTTGGATGATAAAAGTTTCCAAAGCATAATACTATTAATTTGTCGTTACAGTTCTTTGTAATTTTGTAAAAAAAAAGTGATACGCTGAATAGTTATGTTAGTAATTTTACTAGATGCACACCTTCACACGAGTTGAATTATTGTAATACCCTGAAAATTAGATATTAGTTTCTAATATTATTTGGAAATTTTTGATTTAAAAGTTAGTGTGTTTTTAAGGTTCGAAAAAAGAGTGGAAGTGTTTGGTTGCATAAATTACCTGAAACAGTTCTAATTTAAGGGTTACATAGTTGACTTTTTATTCATTTAGTTTCTCGAGAAACTTCTTTCATGAAAGTTGTAGGGTACAACGATACGAGTTCGTAAACACGTGACACATGTAAAACGGACTTCGTATGAGGAAGTTATGGTCAACAGAAGTTTGTGGCTTTTCGGTCCTTATCCAGCTTGGAAGTTCGGCCTAGAGACCCGATCGGTTTTCCACCTCCAGCGGCGGTGACGAGGCTTGAAACCGGTCAAGATAGAAGCTCTTTGGCGCCCTTGTTCGACTCTCAGTGATCTTGAAGCTCAACTCACAGTGTAAAGGTGTTAAGTTGGACAAAACGTGACATAACATCGATTAATACAGTTCTTAATTGTCAGAACTCACATCGAATTTCACCATAAAACCCGAAGTAAATCCTGTAGGGACTACCTCCAAGGAAAATTTATCAAAAATTCAGCATAACCTCCTTTGAAAGTGGACAACCCTTCCTTAAAAAAAAACACCTGCAAACACTTCTAAAAATCCAAATTCAACTTTATACTCATGGAGCCTTCATGCTTCCCAAAGTCACAACACCTCTCAATTTATTTATTATTATTTTTTTCTAATAATAATCTCATAACCACCAAATCATAAGTTCAGAGCAATTCTAACAGTGAAAGGAAGATAAATATAAAAATAAACGGAAGCTATATGATGGACTATGTCTTGACTCCATGTACGCCCGACCTCAACAATGCTAACTTGCAAACTGGGTATTTAAAACCGAAGAGCCTAGGGCAAAACATTTGAAAACGTTAGAGTGAGTAGACAAAAATAAAGTTAATCGAACAATTAGATAAGACTTTATGATTTCCTGATTTAATTTCCATAGAGAAGTTATGCTGCATGCGACAAGCTCAAAAAGCTCTTAACTCAAAAATTGACTAACATGTGACTAGCCTCGCTAGTCTCCCATACTTTATAATAAAGAGCCTCTCAGGCTAAACTGTGTGTGTGTATATATATATATAATGTATTTACACTCGTCATATTGCTTCTACGAATTTTATGAAAAAAAAATATGAAAAATAAAAATTCATACAAGGCTACGATGCTTGCGTCTAACGCTCAAGTCGCGCAATAATAGAATTTTACCTCATTATGACAGAAAAGCACGTATGACTAACTTGCATTTATATACATACTATCCTCATAAATATCTATATACATATCTACCGAAAATCTCATTTTTGGTAACTCACTAAAATAATTAAAATTATCAATTATCAGAAAAGTAATATATTCTACCAGAATAAATAAACTGATCAACAAAATAATGCATTGCATGTTTTCGATTTAAAACAAAAGTCACTCACAATTATTTGGGTACGCCAACCGAGACTTCCCAAGTCAAGCGCCTGACCATTTCCTGTAACAATCCACTATCTACCCGATTAATACCTCACTTCCATTCCAGGTATAAGAAAGAAGAAATTAAATCGTAAAGCCTTACCCAAATCCAATGATTGCCAAATTACATTTAACTCAACTTAAATATAACTTATCTCGAGCACTTATTGGACTTGGACCTCAATCAAATTTGGAGATCACATTTTTACTCTTAATGTATATCAAGTGGACCAACTCGACTAAATTCAACAAGTTAGATAATAATTCTAGCTACCGAAATAAGTACGTGAATTTACGATAAAGTCGTACTATTGAAATGTTTACTTAATAATCAAAAGATATTAGGCACACCTTAAATACTAAGGACACCCGATATTCTACTCTCATTTTATCAACTTAATAGGCAAGACCAACATTGATCCTATTCCTGCACTTTAACTTTAAATCGGAAATACTCTCGACTTTTTTATTCCATTTTCTTAAGACTGAATAATTATTATTTCGGCCGCATAGTAATCCATCTCGAATTTACTATACACACCCACCGGTTAAACATCTCTTTACCTTGAATGTTCCAATTTCTTACGGACCTCAACACTTGTCATATTTCTTTAAGCATTCAATCAAATTAGCTTAGTCTACCGTCAAGCCAAGTTTTTAACAAAAGTCATAATAACCACTCCAATATTGTCAACCAAAGCTTGTTTCTCACACAATAGAGAAACCACAAATTCTGTTATACACTATCACAACAATATGTGTTCCCAAATGCCCAAGACCTTACCATTCTTCTTATTCAATAGGCTAAATAGTTTCACCTTCCAGCCTCAACATACCTAATAGCAGCAACAACCATTATAATTATCAACTCTTGTCCAAGACGATTCCCATTGACTCATTATTTTGGATCAACGAAAGCAATTATTTCGTGATTGGCAAGCATTAATGCTTAAAACAAAATCTGAAATATTCTTCCTTAATTTTATAGATCAACTAAAAAAAATTCAAACATTAAAAAAAGCAAGATGGAAAACCTTCACTAGCTCGGTCATTTCTAGTCATCCTCCTGTTGAAACAATAGTAATTGATTATCTTAACAGTCTAATCATAGCCACACATTTCAAAATCGCTATAAAAGATCCAGAGACTAAGAAAGTTAACCCAGAAACTAAAAAAATTATTAAACAAAACAATTACACAAACCATAGCCTAGTAACCATAAGAGCTCAGTTAGATAAAATAGAAACAAAGGTTGACAACATATCCTCTAAAGTCAACATTCTACCTCAACCCAAAACAGAAGCCTATTTAATTCATTTCAGTGAATCATATAAACCTACTCTTAAGCTTACTTCTTCAATTCAAAAGATCGAACGAATGTTAGAAAAATTAAAAACTGAAACACCTAAACCTAGTGCGATAGCAATTCTAGTGACACTAGCTAAATTACAGAACTAAACCAAATATTTTAAAATTTAAAACTAGACATAATAGTTCATCCAAAGAAGCAACCTTTTAAAACTTGGACAGAACGTCCTCTTCCTTTGGATATACAACCTTGTAATCATCTTAATAATCAATTATCAGTTTCTTCTAATAAAACTTATTAATAGAACATTGATAATTTATCAGAACAAGAAATCTTAAATAAGTTACAACACATGTCTATGACAGCTAATAGCTATGTCACTAATTATAATTTCAGCCATTGACATACTTTCCACAAGATTTACAGGAATGCTTCGTTCCTGGTGGGAAAAACATCTCACTCCTGATTAGAGGTTATCTATTAAACATGCCACCAAATGTGATGAAGATGGGACACCCATCTTTGACGATCGCACAAAAATGGGAATTTCGGATGCTGTTAATACTTTATTCTACACGATTATCCAACATTTCATAGGTATCCCTAGTCATATTACTTCCAAAATTCATGATCAACCAATAATTTTAGGTGTCCTACCTTAAGTGATTTCAAATGGTACAAAGATGTTTTCATTTCTCAAGTTATGCTTAGAGACGATAGTAACCAACCGTTTTGGAAAGAAATATTCATAAATGGTCTTCCAAAATTGATTGCTCATAAAATCAGGCAAGTCCTTAGTAATGAAATATGTCATATTAACTACGATTCTTTAACTTATGAAAATATAATTACAGTTAACCAAAAAGAATGATTAAAAATGTGTATAAATATGAAACTAAATGCTCAAATAAAATCAGATAAGAAAACAGCTAAATATGAACTAGGAAATTTTTGTGAACAATATGACTTATCTCTCTTACCTCCTTCAAGAAGAAAAAAGGCAAGCAATAAATTTGTTCCACATTATTCAAAAAAAATAAAAAAAGATTTAAACCTTATAAAAGTAACCATGAGCCAAACAACTTGGTATAGACAAAACAAAAATCGAATTGACTATGTGTCAATGAATTTAAGTACACATTTAGGTTGATGGGTGATTTCCTTAGTTTTGTGTAAAGTAAGCGGTCGTCCTCCGAACATCAAAAATGAGAACAAGGACATGATCGTAAAGTTTTATATTTGAGATTGTTCAAGTGATTGTCACAAGAAGTTACCAAGTTAATTATTTGTGAAATTCGTAACCGGTCTGTTAGTACATAGCCAAAATACTTGGCTAAGCCGAGAATACGGTACAATTACCCGGTTGAGATAGCCTTGGTGGGTCCTTCACAGACATCCAAAGAAGGAAGGGCCGGTAGCAAACCGCTTGCCAAAGTCACTATAGCGGCAAAACACCCCTAAAAGAGGAGGCACTCCAAAGGAGGGCAAAAAGTCCCACATTGGAAACAAGCTCAAGGTACACAAGCTTAGCCTATAAAACAAGCTCAAGGTACACACATCTACATACTTACATACTCAAATTCACATACTCTCTCTCTTACTTTCATTCCTCTACCCGTACAAGTGCACATAGCTCACTTAAGCATCGGAGAGTCGAAGACTGGGCCACCCCAGTCCCGACCCCGTGACGCTGTTATTTGTGCAGGTACTGAGTGAAAGCCTCTCAGGAAGTCTATTTCGTTCCGCCCCGCGACCACTTCCCGGCTCGGGACGTAACAGGTAGAAACACGGTCCAATAGAATGTCATGTGAAACAATCGGTTTTGAGATGCAATAAAATTCATACATATCTTGTTTTATTTTTTTCGTTTTCATATTATTATGTATAATTTCGAGATTTATATTCTATGAATTAAAGTAATGACATTTACTAGTCTTTTGGAAAAACAACGGTAGGTGGAAAAGGTTGATCAATGCTTGACCCATAATGAAGAGATCAATGGTTTGACACCAACCCATAAATCTTCACACACTGTAAAATACAAACCTAAAAATCCAATAAATAAAAAAAATTGATCAAATATTTTTTTTTGTTTAGGGAAAATGGTGGTCGGGTGGGATTACCACTCCGGGGCCGAGAGCACGCGGGTAAGACCCCTCCCCATGGAATGTTTTTCACAAGCGGGTGATCGAACGAGTGACCTCCTTACTACCAGGAGTATCGTTGTAGCGTTCACCCAAGTTGCAGAAACAGTCTGCTACCAACTGAACCAAACCCCATAGATAAAAATTGATCAAATATTTAGATCTTAAGAAACCTAACAGAGAGAAAATAAAAAATAAAAATAAATAAATAAAAGAGAGAGACATCCAGATCATCACAATGGTGGCAACTTATAAAAGTGCGAGAGCATAAACAAAACAAAACAAAAAGAAGAGTTTGTTGCTCACTTGCACTTTACCCAAATCCCAAGCCAACACACATTCCTCTTTATATTAATTTGAAAAATCAAAACTCCCAAATTGAATATTTCTGAATCCCGAAATTACAAATTGACGTTTCCTCTTTCTCTTACACAGCGAGAGAGAGAGAAAAGAAACGAGAGAGAAGAAGAAGAAGAAATGGCTACTATGGGTCGGGCGAGCTCGGGGCTCCAATACCCTGAGCGGTTCTACGCGGCGGCCTCCTACGTCGGCTTCGACGGATCTCCTCCCTCCTCCTCCAAAGCCGTTCGCGCCAAGTTCAACTCCGAGTCCGCTCTCATTCTCTACGTTCTCTATCAGCAGGTACTACTACTGCTCGATCTCATTCCCCAAATGCCGATCTCAACCGCAATTCGTCGTTTTTCGATCGCATTTCGATTAGAAATGTAGATATGAACTGCAATGTGATCCTAATTGTGTTGAATTTGGCTCAATTTTGATTTGATTGTTTCGTGTTTACTCTGTGTGATTGGATTGAGTACTGTGTGTGTAATTTTAGGTAGATCTGGCATTTCGAAACGCAAATTTGATGTTGATCTGGAATTTAGTTTGAATTCTGCTCATACATAGCTGTATGTGCGTTTCGGATTACTTTCTACATGAACAATTGCTTGTCGGTTCCGTATTGCCTGATTGTGTATGCAAATGCAATGGCAGGCTACTGTAGGACCGTGTAACACACCGGAGCCGAGTGCTTGGAATGCAGTTGAGAAGAGCAAATGGAGCAGGTATGCTTACATAAGACACTCTACTTCACTTGATCATGTCACACAACATGTATGTGAATCTATTACGATTGAAGTTCCCTTGTTTCATTGACTTGGTGATTAGTAGGTGCTGTTTTAGATTGTTGAGGCTATTGGTAGTTGCTCGTGCCAAAATTTGTAGCCTCATTTTTCTGCTCATATAGTGCACTATTTCAGTACCAAAATTTATGTACTGTTTAGTAATCCGCCTTGAACATTGAAGATCAATGCCCGGAACTTTGGAGGCTTTATATTTTATATGAGGGATTACAACTAAGAGTTGTTGGGTAATGTTTCCTCCAGCAGAAGTTCCAAATATATAGTTTGTAATGAATTTCTTATTAAAAGTACCAAAAGTAGTGTTCTTGATTATTCCTGACCCCACCCCCACCTCCTGTCTATCACTCTCTCTGAGTTGTTGCTTAGGGACCTCTCTTTTGGTGAACATTAACTGTAAACTATTACACTGCTGTACATATGTTGGTAAAGACTACACTGCAATAAGTTTATGGCCTATTGGAGATTATGTTCAGCGATCTCATATAAGTAATAATAGTGTATCATATGCTAAATTTGCAGCTGGAAGAAGCTTGCGGACATGGCCTCCACTGAAGCAATGCGTCTTTTTGTAAAGATATTGGAGGTGTGTGTAATATCAGATCTATTTGCAATTTTTTTTTTGGTGGGTTACATCTGAGGGGATTGAACCCTGACCTAGTCTAGTTCTAAACCTATTATCCACCCTTGATCATCACTTGGGCTAAACCCAAGGGCTTCAGACTTTTCAGATGTATGTTTTTTTTTCCTGTATGGCAGAAAGAACTCTAACTAATATATATTGTTCTGCCATACTTTGAGTAGGAAGAAGATCCAGGTTGGTATTCAAGAGCATCAAACTCTGTTTCTGAGCCTGTGGTAGACGTACAAATGAACGTGAGTTATCTCAAAGTGTTATACTTTATCGTCTATTCTTTCCCAGTATATTGTCATCTGGTAGAAATAATAGGCTTTCCAAAGATATACTATATGTGCGCCTCTTTCTCATTCTTCTGTACGTATGTTGCTTTCAGCAAAATACAAAAGGTGGGCCAGTTGTTGAGAATGGGAACTCTTATCCAGAGACAAAGACTATCTCTACTGAAAATGGGAGCATACAGGAAGCACAAGATAAAGATGTTGTCTCCGAAGGCATTGGCTCTGTTGGTGTTTATGATAAATGGATTGCTCCTCCAGTATCTGGCCAACGTCCAAAAGCCCGATACGAGGTATTAGGACGCTAACTCATCAGATCCTAATTTTGTCCATTTTCTCCACAACATGGTTCTGAACAAAAGGTTCTCAACTTTCAGCATGGAGCAGCAGTTATACAAGACAAGATGTATATATATGGTGGAAACCACAATGGTCGTTACCTAAATGATCTCCATGTAAGCAACTTATTTTCACTTGCCACCATACATATCTGCAACTACTTAGTAGTCTAAGTAAGTGAGCTGGAGTATATATGCTAGTGGTCTTTTGGGTTATCTGTTTCTACGATTCTTGTATACTGGTATCAATTGGTGGATTAGAGCTTGGGTACAGGGTTGTCAGCCTAAAGAGCTTTTTAAATATTACATTTCACTCATGAAGAAAAGTAGAGTTATGGATGATAAAGTGTTTCTAATGATTCTCCCGTTGTCACTGATTTGAATTACAATTTAGGTGAATATATGCTTTTTGTTGAAGGCCTATATTCAAACTCGAGATTCTCCCGTTTTCACTTATTTGAATTACAATTTAGGTGTTCGATTTGAGGAGTTGGACTTGGTCAAAGATCGAGGCCAAAGTTGGGGATGAATCACATGACTCACCGTCTCCAGTAACAATAAGTCCATGTGCTGGTCATTCCTTGGTAAGTCTAGACAATGTTGTTTTCCACAATGAATTTCAGAAACTGAGTATTATCATAAATGCATGAACTATTGCACAATGTAAATCTCTTTGTACTGGATTTTCTGGCAACAATTCTATATACCAATGGTGACATTGTGCAATCATTTCTCTGTTTCTGTAGATACCATGGGATAATAAACTTCTCTCAGTTGCCGGACATACAAAGGATCCTACTGAGTCTATTCAAGGTATGAATTATTATCTTGGTTTCCTATGATTCTGCTGGTTCACTCTTCTAAACTAGTTTTTAATAAAACCTTTGACCAGCTTCATTCTAAGATTTTCAAGCTGCATCCTTCTTATTATTGAATTAGTGCTTTCTCAGTTATATAATAAAGATACTCATGCTGATACAACTTTGTTTCTCATCTATTACTCTCATTTACTCTTTCTTCATACTTGTTTTTTTTTTTTTAATAAATATTTTCTTCTTATTATGTGTTTCCTCCTGTTTTATAGTGAAGGCGTTCGATCTTCACACTTCTACTTGGTCATTCTTAAGGACTTATGGGAAACCACCGGTATTACAGTTTTCTTGATTATTATGTATTCCTAAAGACCTAGGTATAAACTAGGCATAAGTTTATTACAGGAGTTTTTCATAACATGTACTTCCCTTTTTACGTTTGCAGACGTCACGCGGAGGTCAATCCGTCACCCTTATTGGAGGTAGCATGGTGATATTTGGTGGACAGGATGCGAAGAGAACTTTGTTAAATGATGTCCACATTCTTGACCTAGAAACAATGACATGGGATGAAATTGATGCTGTGTAAGACATAACTGCTAACTTCATAAGCATGTGCAACGCATCTATTTGACATAACTATGAAGATCATTTTCTGCTTGAGTTATAAATTTTAACATGAGTTTCATTTTTGTTTTATGCGACTGGGGGGGGGGGGGGGCGTTGTTTTCATATATACATATGTAATCAAGTTAATGGTACCTTCTCGGAATATGTATCCTCTGGTTAATGATATATGAGATGGAGCAAAAGCTCTTGATTCTTAGGTGGTGATTCCTTATATATAGAGCTTTCTATTTCTCAAAGCTGGATTTTAACAATTTATGTGTATGCTTGAATGCACTTTGAGGTTAATATGTTTTCATCGTCATTCTTTCAGAGGGGCGTCCCCTTCTCCAAGGTCTGATCATGCTGCCGCTGTTCATGCGGACCGCTACCTCCTTATCTTTGGTGGGGGTTCCCATGCAACTTGCTTCAATGATCTGCATGTCCTTGATTTGCAAACTGTAAGAACCTTTTTTCTTTCTAAAACGTGTATTTTGTGTTGTTTAACAAAATCATAATTCATGCCTTTCCTACATTTGGACCTTGTAGATGGAGTGGTCAAAACCCACACAACAAGGCGAGATACCAACTCCACGGGCTGGGCAAGCAGGTGTGCCAGTTGGTGAAAACTGGTTCATTGTTGGGGGTGGTGACAATAAGAGTGGTATGTATATAACTACTTCGTGCCTGGCTGGTATTGGGCTTGATAGGTGTTGGTAGATGTACTTCTTACTTGAAATCCACTTTCATATGGGTTAGATACTTAGTTCTTCATTTTGTGATTTCACAGGGGTTTCAGAAACCGTGGTCCTAAATATGTCTACACTAGTTTGGTCTGTTGTAACTACTGTTGAAGGTCGCATTCCTGTTGCTAGTGAGGTATCTATTTGTGGGCATCATATTTTTTAAATTTTAAATGGCTTATGATATTAATGCTATATTGATTGTTTGCGCCCTCCTGGTAATATCTTTGCCTACACGAGGGATCTGATGTCATGTCGTTCCGGAAATGATGATTTTCTCGCTACCAGCAGTGATGTAATGGAACTGCCATCTTTTTGCATTATTCTGTAGGGATTAAGTTTGGTCGTAGGTTCTTACAATGGTGAAGATGTGCTTTTATCTTTTGGAGGATACAATGGTCGTTACAACAATGAGGTGAGGAGCAATTGTCAATATAATTTTGGCTTCTTTGCTCTTGTTTCATTTTCTTTCTAAATTTGCTTCATCATGATAGGTTAACGTTCTCAAACCAAGCCTCAAGTCATCCTTGCAATCAAAAACTGAAACTTTGGTGCCAGACAGTGTTTCTGCAGTGCATTATGCCCCTAATGTCACCAGAGATGTGCAGTCTGAGTATGAAGCAGGACAAGATGGAAAAATTAGGGAAATAGTTATGGACGCAGAGCCGATGGTAAGAATACAAAAGCATGCAGAGAGTTAGCCTTTTTATTTTATTTTACAAGAAAGCATGCATTTATGCTATTGGTTGGTCAGTGCTTATTGAGTTCAATCAGGGTCAGTCTCTCACAAAAATGAGAAATATCATCTAGATCGCCATTTGATGTCAGAACTATTTGCATATATGCTTTACTTGGTCAGGTTACTAGTCCCCACTCCCTGCCTTCCCTGTATACTATAGGTTTGATATTGTAAATTCATTGTGGAGAGCAACTGTTCACTATTAGGTTGGTTATCTTGCCAAAAATGTACATGGGTACTTCTTCCTTACTCACCCAGTAATTCCCAGAGTAGAAAGTTTTCATGTGTTAATCTGTTTCTCTGTTTCTGTATCCATTTTTATTTGGCCAAAGTACTGTGTTCTTGTTAGTTGTAAGTTATTGCTCATTCATCTGATTTATGCAGAAATCCAGAGGCAAGAATTTCAATGAGCATCTTGTGGCTACCCTCAAAGCAGATAAAGAAGAATTAGAATCTTCACTCAGTAAGGAGAAGGCGCAATCTCTCCAGTTAAAGCAAGAGTTATCAGAAGCAGAGACTCGTAACACTGACCTATACAAGGTGGGGATACTTTTTTTTTTCTTATTCTTTTTTATTTTTCTAGCTTAGTCCAACTTTAGGTTGTGACCGGTGTTAAATTCGTGCCAGAGATAACAGAATTTGAAAGTTTTTTCAATTATTCTCCTTTTTGTTGTGATTATAACATTTCGCTAGGGAACAGATAATGCTTGTATGTTTTCACTTATGAATTGCCAGTGATTTGATTGTTCTTATTATAGGAGCTTCAATCTGTACGGGGACAACTTGCATCTGAGCAATCCAGATGCTTCAAACTGGAGGTAGGTCATCACGTTTTAACTGATTTTACCTTCTGGGTCATAACAGGGACAAGTATCACTTGATTATTTATTGAACTTGATGTTCCAATTGCCAAACAAGATTTCTTGCAAGTCTTGTTCAAATTTAATGCTGGTTTACTCTTTGAATGTACAGGTCGAACTAGCGGAACTACGACAGAAGCTCCAAAATATGGAGGCATTGCAGAAGGAACTTGAACTCCTCCAGCGACAAAAAGCTGCATCTGAACAAGCAGCCCTGAATGCTAGAAAGCAGGGCTCAGGAGGCGTCTGGGGCTGGCTTGCCGGAACACCTGGCAGCGAAAAATCTGATGATGCCTAAATACTTGTCAAAAGCCAAATTGGATATATTTGTGTTACTTGACAAAGGTCGTTTTTTGTGATAGAGAAATAAGACATGAGGTTCTTATTGGCGATGATAGGGAACCCCCTTTTGGGGTTTTTGCATGAATACATGTACTGCAATTTCGGTTATGTAGTTTCATGTGTATCGGTGCTATATTCTTTTGGGTCACCAATTTTTGTGGAGATTGTATTCAGAGTGAACATAATTGGGTGAAGTATAGATCACATTTATTATCTGTTTGCTATCGACATTATTGGAGTGACCCCCATTTTGAATATTCGATTTTTTGTTGTGTTTCGCTTGGTGTGATTATTCATATTATCCCGTTAAGTGTCAACCGTAACATATGTTGAAGCACTTTATTCAAGTATCTCTTGTACACACATTTGGAAGAAATATTCCTCCGTTTAATAATTTGGTGCAATTAGTGTAATAATTTGAAAATAAAAAAATAACGTGGCAGCATTCTAATGGCCAAACTTGTTAGTAATATCGTATAGTATAATAGCCCAAAAGAGAGTAGAGCGCATTATTCGTGTTTCAGAAAACCCAGCCCAGAAAAAAAAAAAAAAAAAAAAAGATATCACACCTTCACAAATTACAACTCTCTCTCTCTCTCTCTCTCTCTCTCTCTCTCTCTCTTCCTCTTCCTCTTCCTCTTCCTCTTCCTCTCTCTTAGGGTTTACTGGTAACCCCTCAAAACCCTCACACTTTCAAATTCACCAGCTTCGGATTTCAATTCATGACCCCACATCAGGACCCCTAACTCTATCGCTCCACTCTTTTGAACAATTCCACATCGTCCATAGCGACCTCAGAGATCTCCGTAATGAACAACGATTTCGAATCCGACGCGAAATCCGATTCCGGCGACGCCGGTAAGGCTTTGAACGGCGGCGCCGGTAGCTCCGAGGACGAGGCTAGGGTTTCGCCGATGGAGGAGAGCGAGGGCGGCGGGAGATCTGAGGAGGATAAGGTTAGGGTTAGCGATGAGAGTGGCGGTGGAAATGTAGATAAGGTAACGGAGTCGAATCCGAGCGGCGGCGAGGGGTTGAATCACGACGACGACGACGACGACGTGTTTGATATCGGGAGGGTTGAGCTTGATGAGGATCAGGAGGAGGACAGCTCCGAGGCTCGGAACGATGGGGATAGAGATGGGAGTGTGGATTTGTTATCGGAGTTTGATGAGTTTGTGGCTAATGAGAAGGACGGTGTGGCTTTAGGGACTTCCAGAGCTCTGAGCTACGGTTTCGAAGTCGGTGACATGGTGTGGGGGAAGGTGAAGTCTCATCCGTGGTGGCCTGGGCATATATTCAATGAGGCTTTCGCGACGTCTCAGGTGCGGCGGACTAGAAGAGAAGGTCATGTCTTGGTGGCTTTCTTTGGTGATAGTAGCTACGGCTGGTTCGACCCGGCTGAGCTTATCCCATTCGAGCCTCATTTTGCTGAGAAGTCGCGGCAGACGAATTACAGGAATTTTGCCAGGGCTGTGGAGGAGGCTGTGGATGAGGCGAGCCGGAGGTGTGGAGTTGGGTTTGTGTGTAAATGTAGAAATCCGTATAATTTTCGGACCACTAGTGTGCCCGGGTACTTTGTTGTTGATGTGCCGGATTATGAGCATGGGGCGGTTTATTCTACGGATCAGATTAAGAAGGCTAGGGATGGTTTTAATCCTGCTGAGCTTGTGTCTCTGGTAAAGCAGTTGGCGAAGTCACCAGTCCAAGGGGATCAGAAGAGCCTTAACTTCATTAAGAATAAGGCTACTATGTTTGCTTATCGGAAGGCAGTGTTTGAGGAGTATGATGAGACCTATGCTCAGGCATTTGGGGCTCGGTCTTCACGACCTGCTGTGCCAGATCAGCCTGTTAAGCCTCGAGGTATATCAATGCTTTGTCCTCATTGTTGTAATCATTTTTGTACCTTACTTTGTCCGTTAATTATAACCACAGTTGATTGTGTTTGGTAATTTGCTTTATTGGTTCTGAATATTTTCAAAAAAAATGAAGTTTCTCATTCTTGCATGGGTTGTGGCCTTAATGCCGATAAGGAGACGCTTTGATCAGTTTCCAGTGATATGATTGTTGCATAGGTTTCATGAAGTAAATTTTTTTTATGAGCATTAGTTCTTGACCTTGAATCAAAGTCTTGGTAGCACTGTGATCTGAAGTAGCCTTCCACATCAAGGTTCCAATATTTTTTTTTTCTCTCTTTTGTATTTCTTCTTAACTTGTACAGTCCATGACCATGTTTAGAAAGCCTTTTGTTCTCTGCCCTGCATTTCATATTATTTTTATCATCTTTACAGTTTTCATCTTACCTCGAGTTTAATTGTTTTCTTGCCTTTTTGTCTGTCTTGCATATTGTATTGGCTTAATATGTGTGCACTGCTCCTCTTTCCTGATGGTATTATTTCCTGATTCAGCACCTTTGAGCGGTCCTTTGGTGATTGCTGAAGCCCTGGGTGGGCGGAAGAGTGCCACAAAACCCATGAAAGTCAAGGGCCATTCAAAAAAAGACAAATACCTTTTCAAGCGGAGAGATGAAGCTAGTAATGTGAAACCCCACCAAACTACGCAGGGCCAAGCTAGTTCCTCAGCCGCATATACTTACTTGGAGGGATCAGGAGCATTAGGAGATGGAGATTACAAGTTGCAAAAGAGGGCACCGTCTACCTCTATGAAGCCTCAGATTTTAAAACATGAGCAGACTGAGAATATGAGCTGGGATGCTTCTGGCAAAGAACCTGTAAACATAAATCAGGTACCAGCAAACAGCTCTGTTGCCAGCCAAGGTGTTACCACTGGTTCAAAGCTATCTCTGAAGCTTTCTTTTGATAAGGATACTGGAGCCCTGCAGGAAGTGAAAGATGCATCGACACAGAATGTAGCTGAGGGTCCTACAAGCACAGGTCACTCTGAATTATTCAATCAGGGGGCCAAGCAATGTATAAAAGATGAACCATCACAATCTTTGAAGCAGGAAGGAGAGGGTCCAATGGAGGTTAACTATGAAGGGAGTGCCAAATTGTCTGGTTTAAAGGAAGACAATGAATTGTCTGGTCACAGTGTTGGAGATTCTTCACCGATTGAGGCAAAGAGTTCAGCTGGAAAGAAGGCTGTTGGTGGAGTGAAAAAGGCAAAGTTTCTTAAACGGACACGGGGTGACATGAACCCTGCCATATCTGTTATGGAAGATAAAAAGAAAAAGAAGAAGAAGAGACAGTTAGGTTCTGAAATAGGCTTCAGAGATCCACAGAGGATTTTGACTTCCAGAAAAGTGGGTTCCATGGTGGATAGGGATGCAGGAAATGACAATCATGCAGGTTTGCCTCCAGAAGAAGATTTCAAGGTAGAACATCATAAGAAAGATGTTGCTGTCAAGAATGCCTTGTCTGAATCTGCTGGATTGTTGCCAATTCTTACAGAGGTTGAATTACCGCAACTAGTAAGCGATTTGCAAACCCTTGCCCTTGATCCTTTTCATGGCCGTGAAACAAACAGCCCTACAATTGTTCGGCAGTTCTTTCTGCAATTCCGGGCCCTCGTCTATCAGAAAAGCTTGGTCCTGTCACCACCATCAGAGACAGAGCCTCTTGAAGGTCACATCGCTAAAACTCCATCGGGTGTCAAAACCTCAGAAATTTCTCCTCCGGAACCAGCAAGAGATGTTCCCTCCTCGAAGTCGGCAAAACCCTTGTTCAGATCTGATGATTGCACCATAGCTGGGCGGAAACGTGCTCCATCCGATCGTCAAGGAGAGATTGCAGCTAAGAAGTCGAAGAAAATGAGTGATTTAAAATTATTGCATGCAGAGAGGAAGATTGGACAAAAAAGTCAAGAGACCCAGCGTGGAGAGGTAAAAGAATCAGCGGTGCCCATTCCACGGAGGGCACTGAAGCCAGGTCTTGTGAAGAAAATGGAACCTCCGTCTAAGGTTGTTGAGCCCACCATGCTCGTGATGAAATTCCCTCCCACAATCTCTCTGCCTTCACCAGCAGAACTGAAGGCGAAGTTTGCTCGTTTTGGACCTACGGATCAGTCTGGTCTCCGTGTGTTCTACAAGTCCTCAACATGTCGAGTTGTATTTCTGTACAAATCTGATGCTCAAGCAGCATTTAAGTTTGCTAGTTCAAACAAATCCTTTCTTGGCAACGTCAATGTGAGGTTCCAGCTTCGAGAGGTGGACGGTCCTGAAGTTCCTGCATCTGGGAAGGGTCATGGAGATGACAATTCTACTGAGACCCCGCGGGCTAAGGATTCTGCATTTATGCCAACTCCAGCACTCAAACAGCGGCAGCACCAGTCTCTCTCACACAGTGCAGTCCAGCCGAAGTCGATTCTGAAGAAGTCATCAGGTGACGAGCCTCGAGGACAGGTAACTGGTGGCAATGGAAATAGTAAAGGAACTGCCCGTGTAAAATTCATGTTGGGTGGTGAAGAACCTAGTAGAAATGAGCAATTGATGATGCCTGGTAATAGAAATAACTTCAACAACAGTGCTAGTTTTGCAGATGATGGTGCACCTTCTTCTTCTACTTCTGTTGCTATGATGAATTATAATGCTAGAAACTCTCAAAAGGTTACCCTTCCACCTTCTTCATTGCCTCCTATTCTTCCTCTTCCCCATAGTCGGCCTTTACCTTCTCAATATGCAAAACCACCACCACCACATAATAATTTTTCACAGCAGCATTCAGAAATAGCACTACATCCACCACCACCACCACCCAGCAGAAACAGTCACAGTATTCTAAACACCCCCGCCACATTTCCGAGTGCACCCACAGTTGATATTTCCCAGGAGATGCTAAGCCTGTTGACCAGGTGCAATGATGTTGTGACCAACGTAAAGGGTTACCTTGGATATGTGCCCTACCATCCTCTTTGATTAGTCCCTGAATGTATATGCCCATGAAGCAAGTTCAGAAAATTACATATCGCGTCAAAGAAAGGTTCAAGTTGGCTTGAACCCTTCCCAGCTATAAATTTGCGGCGAAGCTGTCAAGAGGCTGCCAGTCTACAAGCAAATTGTTGTCTCAGCAGACCATGTTTTTTGTTTACGAGTGAAATACTCACATGTGTACTCATGATATTGGTAGTGGCATCTTGATTATCTGCCCTTTTTTTGGTTTGAGTTTCTGTTGAGGTTTGTTCGGCGGGCAAGTTATCGCAACCATTCTCCTTACTTTAGACTGGCTTTGTGCTCGCACAAATTGTGCCGTGAATGGAACAACTGTGCTCATAATGGCCTTGACGTTTACAATCGTCAAATGGCACATAATGTATAGGATGGGACGGAGCCCGATCACAAGTTTCACAACATAGGCATAAGAAATGGGTAAGTGACTAATTACAAATATCAGGAATGTTGAAAAAGAATAGCCCCATCATCTACAGTCCACACATATTATCATAATTTGGTTCTCTTAGATTTGTTGTAACTAGTTAGGATGAAGTGTATAATTTTGTTGGTTTGCTGATAATGAATCAAATGTGTCTATAAATTATTTGGTCAAACAATGTCCGTAATAAGCATTTACTCCAAACCGTGATCATCTCTAAATAAAGATTCTTTACAGTGACTTGTATCACTTATATGAGAGATAGGAAATTTGAAAAAAATTTTGATCACAAAGTCACATATTCACCGTTCACTTTATAGGTTTATATAAGAAGATCGCTTCTGTAAAATTTCATCCAAGTTGGTGATCGTTAAGGTTTTGAGCTAGCTTAAATCAATGAACGGGTCAAATCTGCCAAATCTGAATCGTTCATGCAAATTGTTGTTTTAAGCACCTTAATAATCATCAATTTAGATGAAATTTTGCAGGAGTGATCTACATATTATGACCTAAAATATGAACGGTTAAGATTGAAAAATGTGATCGAAAAATTTGTCAAATTTCACATCCTTCATATCAGCCACAATAATGAATCACTTAGTGGAATAACCCGGTATAAAGTAAGTCAAGTTCAAATAGCATAAATACTCACTTTCGGAACCACATATTCTAATACCGCTGTCAAATGATGGAACTAAAAGTAGCATTTTCTTTAATTTAAGCAGCTATCATTTTCCATAAAAGAAAGAATAGTGGAAAAAGATAGAAGTGGAAGAACTTATCCTAATCATCTTTGCAAATTTGCAATGTATGACGATGATGTAAGGGGTAAGGTCACGTCGGGCATTCACACGCTTACCAAATGACCTATATTTTTCTTAGCAAATGCTTGCTACTATATTTGGTCCTTCTCCCATTATATTACTTTTGTGCTAAAGTGTTTCTTAGCCGCTCAATGTGCTCCTCTTAGATTCTTCGTTATTTATGTATGTCACACCAATAATTGTATCATAAATATTTGGAGTAAATACTTGTGACACCCTGTAGTTTACATCTAAAATCAGTTTTGTCCCTCACTTTTTTTTTAAAACTGGTGTACCCCTATATTTTAAATTCTCAACTGATTTGCCCTTGTCGTCAAGTGAACCCGTTATGTAGCTGACGTGGCTAACATGTTGACACATGTATGAGACCAAGGTATTGAAATGACAATTTTACCCACAGAGCAATTCCAAACTCATTTTGAATCATCAACTTTTTCACTCTCCTCCTCTCCCTCTCCTCTGCCGCCCTTGACCACCACACCCTCCTCCTCTCCCCCCCTCCCCTCCACCCCCTCTCTCTCCCAACCCGAATCCTTTTCAGAAACATCTGAACCCGACTCCGACCCATCTTCCCTCCACTCCAACACCTGCGCGAATCTCCCCAGGAAGGACCGGTACGCCGGAATCACCACCGCCGATATCGAAACCCTAAGCTCCGACTGAAGCTGCTCGTCACTCACCACCCACGTGCTCTGCGTCTTGTGTATCTCATCAAACATAGCGTTGAAGCTCTTGAACCTCTCTTTCAGCACCGGCTTCTGCACTTTCCCATGGTTGCTCAGCCCCTCGTGGCTCAAGAAACTCAGCAGCCGGCTCCACGTCTCTCTCTGGTAATTCTTGTGGTACTGCCGCAGCTCCGACGACCTCTTCCGGCACCACGTGTCGCCCATGCATGCGTTGATCTCCTGAGAGTCCTTGATCTTCTGCAAGATGTAACGTCCGTTGTTCATCATGAATATCGAGCTCAACGCCACTTCCTTGTACAGCTTCGACTTTGCCTCCAGGTTCGAGTCCAGCAAAGCCATCACCCGCACCAGTTGCACCGCGAACGGCGACTCGTCGTCGGCCACCGCGTACGACGTGTCCCTCGCGTCGTACTCGTCACGACTTTTGCTCGTCGAGTCGGTCCGCTCAATCTTGGCGTGCTCCTTAAACACCAGCTCCAGCGTGTCCTTGTACTCGCAAGCATATCGTGGTCTCCGTCTTGAGATCTTTGACGCGTGCCTCCGGAAAAAGCTCATCCATTTTGGGGACCACTCCCTTCACGGCCTCGTACATGTCGAGCGTCTTGAACAGCTTCTCTGCCGCTCTTTTGGCCATCCCGATTCCTTCGGCGAAATTCAGGAGCTGTATCATCACTCCTCTGCTCAGATTGCTGAACAGGCATGACAAAATTTCCGGGTGCTCGGAAAACACAGACTCGGCCAGCTTCCGTTCGCCGGAAAAGCTGAATTCGCCGGTGCCGGTGCCGATGAGTCCTCAGTGGTGGCCATGAGAGCTCCCTCTGTAAACGAAGACTTGAGAGTCTGGGAGGAGAGTTGGGAGTGAGATGCAGAGAAGGAAATGAAAGAGAGCAAGAATTTAAAAGTCACTATAGTCGGGGGTATATTGGACATATTATGTCGATGTTGCAGGTTTTTAGCTGAGTTGGAATCGCAAGACCGGTCATCTCAGCAACTTAACAGTCTTCTTTAACGGTCAATTGACGACAAGGGCAAATCAGTCGAGAATTCAAAGTATAGGGATATACGAGTTTAAAAAAAAAGTGAGGGACAAAACTGATTTTAGGTATAAACTACAGGGTGTCACAAGCATGTACTCCTAAATAATTATAATGAAAGTAGTGAGAAGCAAAATTTCTTAGCAGATGTTGATGCTAACCTTGGTCAATGATTTCTTGTTCAAACTTGGTTTTATGCAATACCATTAGCTGTTATTTTCAAAAAAAAAAAAAAAACCATTAGCTGTTGGTCAATGATTTCAAAGTTTGTTACGTGTAGTTCAGATTTGTTAATGAATCAGCTTCCGACACAAAATAATTATCGCAACACAATTTTTAAATGTATTAACACATCTTTTTTTGTTATTAAATACAAATATATTTTTCTCTCCACACTTTTTTATTTTATTTACAAACTTGTCACTTGAATTTGATTGATGATTGGTTCTCACCATATAGATGGTGTGTTAATAGCAATAGCATTAGCTGTTGGTCCATGATTTCAGAGTTTGTTACGTTTAGTTCATACTTGTAAATGAATCAGCTTCCGACACAAAATATTTATCGCAACACAATTGTTATTGTTTGAGCCCAGTGGGCATTTTTGGTCCAAGACTCGAGAAAGGTTTTTGATATCATTTGGGCCAGCGCCTGTGGCCTTTTTAGCCCACAAAGGGTGGCGAGGTCTGGCAGCGCGTGACGAAAACTTTGTCAAAAGATTTTGATACCTCGCGAGATTCGATGTCCTCGCGGGATCCTTATCTCAAGTTCGCATAGGACTCTACAGTTCCTGGCGAGGGTGAGTTGGAAATGAACGATAACGCCCTCAGGATAAGGTCGCTTAGTGTTTGAGTTCGCGTATGACTCTACAGTGAAACGATGCGAGGCGGTAAACAAGACCTAAGCAGAGTATGTTTGACACGTGTTGCATGGAGCGCACCACTGGCGAGTTGATTGTATCCTTGTAGGATTCTGATTGCTGAGTCCAAAGCGAAAAGTGATTAGGTTTCCGCGGGTTGCTTGCGGACGATTATATAAAGAAGCTCCACGCTTTCAGAAAGACACACAATCAATCAATCAACAAATCTCTCTCAAACAGACAAACACAGTCGAAACCTTCGAGCATCCTCGAAACCCTTACGTTCTAAGCGCACCCTGCCTTAGATCCCCAGAGCCCGTCAGGACTCGTCTCCGATTTCCCATTTGTTGCTCTGCTCGCTCTCACAGTGAGTATCGATCGACAGGTGACAAGAAGATTAAGCTCGTAAATTTCCTCATCCGTGAGGTGGCACCGGAGCTCTCTTTCGCCTGGTTAGAAGTCAGAACGCGCATCGTTCTCTTTCCTCATCCGTGAGGTGGCACGCCCCGCACACATTGTTTTTACTTTTGGAAGTACAATCTCCTCTCTACCCTTGCTGAGGACGTGGGCCAAAACAGTTATATGTATTAACACATCTTTTTTGTTATTAACACACAAATATATTTTTTGTGCTACATGAGACGTGCTACTACCCTGTCGACAAGAGACGTGCTACTGTCGTGTCCACCAGAGACGTGCTACTGCCGTGTCGACCGAAGACATGTTACTATCATGTCGACGAGAAACATGCTACTGTTGTGTTGATATGAGACGTGCTACTGCCGTGTTGACATGAGACGTTTTACTACCGTGTTGATATGAGACGTGCTACTGCCTTGTCGACCGAAGATGTGCTACTGTCGTATCGACGAGAGATGTGGTACTGGAGTGTCGACATGAGATGTGCTACTACCGTGTCGACCGGAGAAGAGCTACTGCTGTGTCGATTGAGATGTGCTACTGCCGTGTCGACTAAGATGTGCTACTACCGTGTAGGAATGTGCTATTACCGTGTCAACGAGAGACGTACTACTACCGTGTAGGAAGGTGTTATTACCGTGTCGACCAGAGATGTTCTACTGCCGTGTCAACGAGAGACGTGCCACTACCGTGTCGGTGGAAGACGTGTCACTGCTGTGTCGACCGAAGACGTGTCACTGCCGTGTCGACCGAAGACGTGTCACTGCAGTGTCGACCGGAGACGTGCTACTGCCGTGTCGACCTGAGACATGCTACTACCCTGTCGACATGAGACGTGCTACTGCCGTGTCGACGTGAGACGTGAGACGTGCTACTGCCGTGTCGACGTGAGACGTGCTACTGCCGTGTCGACTTGAGACGTGCTACTGCCGTGTCGACATGAGACGTGCTACTACCCTGTCGACTAGAGACGTGTTACTGCCGTGTCAACCAGAGACGTGTTACTGCCGTGTCAACCAGAAACGTGCTACTGCCGTGTCGACCGAAGACGTGTTACTATCGTGTTGACGAGAAACATGCTACTGCTGTGTTAACATGAGACGTGCTACTGCCGTGTTGACATGAGATGTTTTACTGCCGTGTTGATATGAGACGTGCTACTGCCGTATCGACCGAAGACATGTTACTGTCGTATCGACGAGAGATGTGGTACTGGAGTGTCGACATGAGATGTGCTACTACCGTGTCGACCGGAGAAGAGCTACTGCCGTGTCGACTGAGATGTGCTACTACCGTGTCAACGAGAGACGTACTACTACCTTGTAGAAATGTGCTATTACCGTGTCGACCAGAGATGTTCTACTGCCGTGTCGACTGAAGGCGTGTTACTGTCATGTCGACCAGAGACGTGCTATTGCAGTGTCGACGAGAGACGTGCCACTGCCGTGTCGGCGGGAGACGTGTCACTGCTGTGTCGACCGCAGACGTGTCACTGCCGTGTGTTAACCGGAGACGTGCTACTGCCGTGTCGACGTGAGACGTGTTACTGCCGTGTCGATGTGAGACGTACTACTGCTGTGTCGACCAGAGACGTGTTACTATCGTATCATTTTGCGTAAATTTATTTGAAAAATGAGTATTTCAGTCATTTTGCCTATAAAAGTCTAGATCAGATCTAGTATCATTAGTTTGAGTTTGGGCTTATGTCCTAATTTGTACAAAAAATATTAAAAGTGAGGATTTTATATTTTTAAATTTGGTTATATGCTGTTATGTAATTTTTTTATAAGGATTAATTACTGGTCACTCCATTAACTTTTATGCGCTCGACAGTTTACTCCATTAACTTTTAATTTCAATCGATTACTCCATTAACTATCCAATGTCACACAATTAGGTCCATCCGTTAAGTGGCCGTCCAAATCAGTGGTTAAGTTGCTGACTGGACATATTTTTGAACTGAAAATTTCATTTAACACCCCACCTCTCTCTCTCTCACATTTAAAACCCATCAACCAGCCATGGCTTCCCACTTTTCTCTCTCCGCCATTTCTCTCATCACCCTCCTCTTCCTCGCTGAACGCCGCCTCATCCATCACCATCGGCGTCACCTATTCAGCCTCCACCGTCACCACTTGCCCCACCCCTTCACTACCGGAGCGTCTGGCCTCGACCATCACTTCTCTCAACCTCGCCGCCCTCCGCCTTGACGTCTCTGACCCCAACCTTGTTCGCGCCTTCCTCGACTCCAACACCACCCTTCTCATCACCATCCCCAACGCGTTGGTGTCCCACCTCTGGCCGCCAATCGCACCAACGCCCTCTGTTGGCTCACCGTTCAACACTTCCAATTCCCAAATCTAAAATTTTAGGGATTGAAATCCCCAATTCCCAAATTTGTTTCCAATCAAACAAATGGCTTCAATTTCATATAGAGGAAAGGGAGGCGAGTGAGAAGAGGTTGTTGACTGGGGATTCAAAGTGGTTGAGATTTCAAGTCTAGCACGGTTTGAAGCGGAAAACGGAAGGGCTTCATGGATGGTGTTGTTTAGGGTTTGGTTGGCGGCGAAGGGAGAAGATTGTTGTGAGGGTTTGAGTTTTAGGCTTCGGGAGAGAGATGCGAGGTAGGTGGGTTTGAGTTTTTGGCGTTGGGAGAGAGATGTCGAGGAGCTGCGGGGTGAGCTACTGGTGGTGTGGTTGGTTGCTGGTGGTTTGGTTGCGGTGTATTTGATTACGATGTTGATGTGGTTGGTTGCTGGTATTGTTGTTGAAGGTTCAACTGGTGATGTGGTGGCGTTGTGGTTGCGGAGGAGGTGGAGGAGGAGAGAGAAGAGATTGAAGAGATTAAGGAGGGAGGGTGGGAGGGTGTTAAATGAAATTTTCAATTGAAAAATATGTCCAGTCTGCAACTTAATCACTGATTTGGACGGCCACTTAACGGATGGACCTAATTGTGTGACATTGGATAGTTAAGGGAGTAATCGATTGAAATTGAAAGTTAATGGAGTAAACCGTCGAACGCGTGAAAGTTAATAGAGTGACCAGTAATTAATTCTTTTTATAATAAAAAAAAGTGTTTTATTATCACCCAACCATTTTTATTTATAAAAAACTAAACTCGAAACGCGTGTTGCTTTAGTGCTGTTCCATTTGTCAATAGGAGAAAGCATCTGACTGAAAATTCATTATTTAATTATTTATTTACGGTGCCCTGCCCCTGCCACACACGCATGAAACACGTAAAGAATTATCCTCTACCTTCTAGTGAAGCCATATTCCAGAACTCCCCAAACTACACTCGGACAAACCACTGAATTCCCCACTGACCTAACCATCCAACCTCCGCGTAGTAAAGGGTAAAGCCGTCATTCCACCCCTGAAAACGAACATTCCCCTCTCATCCCACAGTCGGTTTCTTCTCCCCTCCTATATATAATCCTACCTCATTCTGGTTCTCCCAAATTCTCAAATCCAAATCTCTCAAATTCTCAAATCCAAGATTTCAATCAATTTCTCTTCATCCATGGATTGCAGACCTTTTGAAATAACCCTGATCGGCGCCAATGACATCAAGGACGTCAACACGTTCTCCAAGATGGACGTCTACGCCGTCGTCACCGTCTCCGGCGCCGGCGTCAGAAAGCAGAAGCTCCGCACCCCCGTCCACAAAGACGGCGGCACCAGCCCCAAATGGAACCACACCCTCAAGTTCACCCTCGACGACGCCGCCCTCGTCTCCGACCGCGTCAAGATCAAGATCAAGCTCATCTCCGACCGCACCTTCGGCCCCACCAAGATCGGAAAAGCTGTCGTTCCGGCCAAGGAGCTCTTGCAGAGCGAGAAGGCCAACGGCGAGAAACCCGTGAGCTACCTCGTCGTGACTCCGAAAGGGAAGACCAAAGGAAGTGTGAGTTTCGGCTACAAGTTCGGCGAAAAATTCTCGGCGCCTTTACCGGTTCAGCCCGAGGCCCACAAGAAAGCCCAAGAGCCCATTATGGCGTACCCGGCGGGCCATGCCGGGTCGAGCTCGGCTTACCCGCCACCTGGTGTGGCCCACCCGGTTTATCAGCCTTACCCGCCGCAGCCGCAACCGGGTTATGCCTACCCGCCGCAGCAGCAGCCGGGTTACGGGTACGCTCCGCCGCCGCAGGCCGGGTATGGGTACCCGCCGGTAGTGCAGCCGGGTTATGGGTACGCGCAGAAGCCGCAGAAGCCTAAGAAAGGAGGAGGGAACATGGCGCTTGGGTTGGGAGCTGGATTGTTGGGTGGTTTGTTGATCGGAGATATGGTTTCCGACGTGGGTGACATGGCGGCGTATGATGGTGGGTTTGGTGATGGGTTCGATTTCTAGAATTGGGGGGTTTTATTTGTTTGATTGGTTTTTTATGTTTCTAGCAGCCTAGTTTTTCTACGAGTAATGTAAATGTGAGACCATGGAAGAAGAAAGTTTTGAGGGTTTTATATGACGCTCAATAAATCAATGGAAACTTCATTGCATATAGCTGATGATGCATATATTTGTTTTCGAAACTATTGTTGTGTTATTTGCTTGTGTTTGAACTTTGAAGTTAGAAATTCGATTTTGGATTAAGGGATTGCTGAAGAACAAGGTTGAAGTTGTGGAATTGTGTTGTGCTATTGGCCAGAGAAGTCAATTTGATTGGAGGGAATATTGATAGGATAATTCTACTTCTAAACTAATAAAACAAAGAAAATCAAGATAAAACTAAATCAGTTTTTCGTCCATATCTTAATAATAGAAATTTACATCCCTTTTAAAAGAACTACAATCTGTATTTGAAAGGGCCTCCTGCCTCCTCACCCGGAACTAGAGACGTCAAAATAGTCATATGTGGATCTTCTTGACTTGTCCAATGAGGTATTGGACTCGCAGAGTTTTTGCCTGATCATTTTTGCACGTCTAGATACTACTAATTGCTAACATATGTAATGTTTTCTCAGGTGGAGTTTCAAACAGCGTCAGGTCAGATGATAGATTTGATCACTACCATTGAAGGCAGGAGAAAAAGATCTATCCAAATACTCATTGGCAATGTGAGTGAAAAATTGACAACGATCTTTATCCATAGTAAACATGCTTAGAACCAAATCACGCACAAGTTTTCCATTAGTACAGCGGTTCATTAAGTATCTGTCTAGTATGTCACAAGTTATAGCTATTAAGAACTTACGGGCTCTGCTAGAGAAAGAATATAAGAGTTACATGAAATGCACAAATGTATGTCATGAGTAACGATTAAATCATTACAGCGACTAATCTATTTGCCTTGTTGTATAAAGTGTATTATGGAATATGGATAGCTTATAACACCTACGTTCCTTATGCAGTCTGTCATCTATGAGCTATAAAGGTTTAAGCTACTCAGGTTGCATATGCATTGCTTAAGTCAGGTGAGGAACTGGACAAGCATATTGATGTAAAGAACCTCCTTATTGATATGGGGATCTACTTTCAAGTACAGGTATTGTTTTGGTGATATCTTATATATACAAAATACTTGTAAATTTTGTCTTCAATGGTTTATTAACAATTTCATACCATTTTTTCTTTTTCTTGATAGGATGATTATTTGGATTGTTTTGGTGATCCGGAAACAATTGGAAAGGTGAATCTAAGGAAGATGAAATACTGTAACAGTGTAGTCGTGGTTGATGTTTGAAGTTTGACGTTCTTACTCAAGTTGTCTGTGCTATCAGATAGGAACAGATATTGAAGATTTCAAGTGCTCTTGGTTGGTTGTGAAAGCTTTGGAACTTAGCAATGAGGAACAAAAGAAAACACTATATGTATGTTATACCGTGCTATTAACAGTGACTCTTAACATATCTAGTTTCTGGTTGGTGATAAAAGATGGATATAGTTAATGTTCCAACTTATGTTTGCAGGGGAACTGTGGAAACCCTGACCCAGCAAAGGTCGCCAAAGTAAAGGCCCTTTATAAAGAACTGGATCTTCAGGTATGAGCTTGAACTTATGAAGTTATTCCATTCCTCAGTAAAATTCACAGTAGCATAACGTTTTCTACCAGTAGAATGACTAACTAGCTAGGCGATGAAAAGGCGTGGTGTTGAATCTAACTTTGTTGTGATGAATGATAGGGTGTGTTTGCGGAGTATGAGAGGCAAAGCTACGAGAAGCTTACGAGTTCTATTGAAGCTCATCCAAGCAAGGCAGTGCAAGAAGTGTTGAAGTCCTTGGGTAAGATCTACAAGAGGCAGAAGTAGAAATGCGGCTCATGGAACTTGGAAGGATCGAGTACTTGGACAGAGCTTGAGAAGGGCATGGCAGGCTAACCGGAAGATATGAATGATTGTTTTGCCAATATTACTCCTTTTAAGCTAATTCAAACTATTACGAACAAGGGTTATTCCGTACTAACTTATGGAAGATCAAATCAAAAAAATGAGATTGGAATCCCCAAGAATGAGTAACAAGTACGGTCATAAACATTATTGATCGGCATGCTTTAGATCACTCGTTTTAAGACTTTGAATCAGAATCAACGAGTAGAGAGTGAGGACCTATCGCTTTTGTTTTCTGCTTTGATCTCATAATCCCATCCCCTACAAAACACTTTTGCTTCTTATCTACAAACCTATCTGTCTCAACGTTGAGACTACATAGTTTCTATTGAAGAAATACCCCTTTTCGACCTAGCAGCCGCTCTGCTAGGTTTATCGAAGCCATCTGGTTTTCGACAATATCTTCTGCAAAACATGCCTCGTGCTCTATTAGGTTTGGGATTGCGCCGTTTACGGCCTCTCTGTGTCCTCCTCCATCAACCATGGAGAACCATGCCGGCCTCGTCCTCGGTAGTGCTCCCTGTGTGCATGGCCTCTGCTGTGCCTATTTCACGACAAGCACGTCTGTCGGCAACGAACTTCACTCTGGGCAGTGGTAGATAGAGTGACGATACGGTTGTGCAGATTGGTGGGTTTGGATCGGGTTCAATTGTCAATCGTATTTGACCGAATCTAGCACGCCTCAAAGCAGCCTTGTTGGAGAGATCTGAGTCTGGGTTGTTGAGACGCTTATTGGGTCGGTTGCTGTTTGCAAGGAAGGTGGTTGGGATGATGATTGATCAGTGGTCGGAGATAAGCGATTGCGTCTTGGTGTGTCGATCTGAGTCCTATGGAAAGTTCTCAGTTCAAGTTATGCTGCGGTTGGGGTCGAAGGATGGTGGCCGGGCATGTTTCCGAACTCCTTTGACGACGGCAGTGGCTGGACATCCACCAAAAGGCGGGGCGGATCTGGTTTCAGACGTGGGTCTTGGGCCGGATCTAGATGCGGGCTTGGGGTAGAGTTTGGGTCTGGGATCCAGTGGGTCTTGTGGGCCTTGGGATCCAAATATTTTTCTTTGGAAACTTCCCTAGTGTTTTTGGTTTTGGCCTCTAACCTGGTTTTGGTATGGTTGACGGACCCACAACTATGGTAATTGTTTGTCAAGCATCACAGCTATGTCTAGAATCACCTTTGGCCGGCTTTGATACCTTAGGTGGAAGATTGCCCTCATCCCGGTGTCAAAATGGTGTTAGACCAGTTTCAATAAGCTCTTAACTCAATACATATGCTTAACAAGAACAGACAAGTGATTAAGATTAACAAACGTACCATCAATATGAACAACACATCCTTCCATTGTTGTTGACCTGAAACACAAAGTACTAGTTTAGGCCTTCTGTTAGTCACAAACTTAAGCTTCGCAATGGACAGAACTTACGCTTGTAATCGGTGGTGATAACAGGGACCAAAACCATCTATTTATATAGGAACACATAGCCCTAAGATTCATTCCATTAAGGGATATTTTAGTCGCCAAGTATCCTAACTAGATACCACATACAATACCGATATTTTGTTTTTCTAGACAAAGAATATGATTTATTACCATAATGATTTAATACACATAATCATTATCAATCTAGATTTTATCTTGTATTTGTTTCCATGTAGAAGTAGATTTGATATTATGCTAAATCATCATATTACATTATGATAATGTGTGACAAGTCCATATCGTTCTTACAATCTCCCACTTGGATTGACACAGATTATACATGATGATCTGCACTTTTAAAACATCAAAGTCTATTCTACCTACAGTTGTGCGCGCCAGATACAAATATAAACCAAAAAATCATTTCACAACATGGTCAGATCACAGTCACCTATCCAGAGCAAGAAACGACATACACTTTAACAAAAATGCAGTGCTTCAGTACCACAATATAACCTTATGTGATCCACATATGTCTATTATGCAGTATTGTATGTCAATGTGTATTAATAAGTAAAACATATATTTAGTCCTACCTTATGTTTCCTAAACCAGAAACTCAAGCAATTTTACTTTACACTGATGGCTCATAATCTGTTTAAACCGTGTCATCATGCTAAACATGATTTAAGCCACCTAATAGCAAGTATAACAAGTAACCATAATGATAAATTTTTAGAACAAAACACATAGCTGCAACAATACAAAAACCATTTTGAAAATATCTCAAAACTTTATTATAAACTGTCATTACAAATAAGTTGTGACACAAGAACTTAGATCACTACTGCAGAAAATACAACAACTCAAAACTGAAAACAAAATTTTGACTTGACTTTGCTCTTAGCTCCTACTGAACCTAACTACTTAAACTTGGTAACACTCCAATGCTTTTTGTGTGTTTCTTGAATGCAGCTACTGGTAGAGGTTTAGTAAAGGGATCCGCAAGCTGAGAATGAGTATCAATATTCAGAACAATAACTTCATCATACTTCACCATTTGTCTAACACTCAGGTATTTCAAATCTATGTGTTTTGAGTTATTTGATCTTTTGCTGTTCTTACTGAAGTAGACAGCAGCCTCATTGTCACAGTAGATTACTAGTGGATCATCTACTATATGACTCAACACTTTGGTTTCAATTAGAAAGTTCCTGATCCCAAGTCCTTCACACATAGTTTCATACACTGCAATAAATTATGCTTGCATAGTGGACGTGGAAATCAACTTTTGTTTCATGGTTTTCCAGGCAATAGCCCCACCAGCTAATAGAAACACATATCCACTAGTTGACTTACTTGAGTCTGGATAATTTCCTGCAAAATCAGAATCTGAAAAACCAACGAGTTCCAGATTTTTCACTTGCTTGTAAACAAGCATGTGACCTTTGGTTCTTTGCAGATACCTCAATACTTTCTTTCCAGCTACCCAGTGCTCATGAGTTGGATTTGATTGAAACATTGACAACATCCCAATTGCAAACGACAAATCCGGTCTAGTACAAACCTGAGCATACATGAGACTTCCAATGAGTTTTGCATATGGTTTTTTTCAACTTCTTCTTTTCAATATCACTTATTGGATTTTTGTTCTTTGTGAGTTTATCACCCTTAGACATGCACTACCAGAAGAAAGGTTATAGCCGACGAAAAAAAAAAAACCAGGCCGACGAAGTATTTTTTCGTCGGCTTTAGTGGGCTTTAGCCGACGAAAATTTCTTTCGTCGGCTAAGGTGAATTTTCGTCGGCTATGATGTCCACTTTAGCCGACGAAATTTTATTTCGCCGGCTATTTTAAATTTTCGTCGGCTATGACACACTTTAGCCGACGAAAAAAATTTCGTCGGCTAAAGAATTTATGTCGTCGGCTAAAGTGCACAAACCATGGCCGACGAAATATTTAAAGGTTTAGCCGACGAAATTCATAGTCGTCGGCTAAAGTGTTTTATATTTGCAGATCTGGGCAGCAGCAGCTCATTTCGAAAAAAACGGAAAAAAAAACGGGAGAAGAAAAAAGGGGAGAAAAAGTTTGGGTGTTGTCGAAATCTGTCCATAATCAGTTTGTGGAGCCATATATATATAGGTACGTATATGTATATATATGTTGATTAATTGAGTTTTATTTGAGTTGATCGATTTTAATTAGTGTGATTAATTGAGTTTATTGATTGTGATTGAGTTGATTAATTTTGAGTACGTTGGATGTATATATATATGTGTTGATCGATTTGGTTGATGATTTGAATTGATAATATATATGAATTAATTTGTTGTTAATAAATAGTAAATATATATATATATATGTTAATATTAATTTATAATATTATTGTGTTGATATGGTATGAAGTTGTTGATGATATATATGAGTTCATAATGATAATTTTGTAATTAATTAGTTGTAGTACGTACGTACGTAGAATATATATATATACTAAATGAATTGAGATTTTATATATGGCATGAAATTTTATTAATAATTAGCTAGCATCGTTATAAATATATATATATTTTGTTATATTTTCAGGATATGGATAAGAGTTGGATTTCGCTTCCAAAATGGGACAAAAGATACGGTGCAGGAGTTATGAGTTTTCTAGAATATGCGATGAATAATGCTAACGGGATTACAATTTTCTATTGCCCGTGCACGAAATGTCAGTGTCGCAGCGATATGTATCGATTTCCCATTGACAAAGTATGGCAGCACCTGAGGAGTAACGGGTTTTGGGAGAAGTACACATGTTGGTTATATCACGGTGAAACATCATCAGGGGGTCCGCATGATCATGGCCAATTTTCCGAGACGGGCAGTGCTAGTACATCCAACGATCCAACAACGACATTCATCAACGACATGTTTCCTTATGAGAGCGGTGTATGCGCTCAAGGACAGTATATGCCTGACCCGGTGCAGCCCTTCCCTAGAGCTGTGAACACTGCTGGTATTGAAAAGTACAACAAACTGCTTGCTTTCCAACAGACCCCTGTGTACCCCGGTTGTCAGAAGACCGTTCTTGAAAGTGTGATGGACGTAATGAGGATTAAAGTTGAGACAAAATCGACCGTGAAGGCTGTTGATGAGTATCTACAGTACACTGCTTCGATGCTGCCCAACGGTCATCGTCTTCCTACCACTCATCGGAAGGTCCGATGTATCCTGAAAGATCTTGGGCTTTCCTACATCAAGATCCATGCATGCAGATATGACTGCGTTCTCTTTTGGGGTAAAGATCCAGAAGGGAATGACCTTGGTGGCCTTGACGCATGTCCGGTATGTCACACTGACAGATATAAGCTGACTCCTGCAGGCAACAGGAAACTTGTAAAGGTACTTCGGTATTTCCCTTTGACGGATAGGTTGGAGCGGTTGTACATGTCTTCACACACGGCCGAAGCGATGAGATGGCATGCTGATAGGGAATTGCATGACGAAGATACCCTTATACACCCTGCTGACGGGGAGGCTTGGAAGCATATAGACAGGGAGTTTCCTCAATTTGCGTCAGAGGTCCGAAATGTGAGGCTCGGGCTCTCATCCGACGGGTTCAACCCTTTTGGGAACATGAGTCTGCAATACAGTATATGGCCGGTGATTTTGGTACCGTACAACCTTCCCCCATGGATGTGCATGAAGAAGGAGTACAATATGTTGAGTTTGTTGATTCCGGGGCCCGGTTATCCGGGGAAGTGTCTCGATGTGTACTTGAGACCTTTGATTGAAGAGCTTAAATTTTTGTGGGACGTTGGTCATCCCACTTATGACAAGTACACGCACGAGATGTTCCAGATGCATGTCATGGTTGTTGGCACCATCAGTGATTTTCCTGCCCGTGGGATGTTGTCGGGCAACGTTGTTAGGGGATACAAGGCTTGTCCAGAGTGCCTTAGCGATGAGGGGAGCAGCAGTCATTGCAACAAGATATGCAGATTGGGTCACCGTGCTTTCCTTCCATATGATCACGAATGGCGGTTCGATGAAAAGGCATTTGATGGGACCGTAGAACACGGCGTGCCTCCCAGAAGATGGACGGGGGAAGACATTTTAGCGGTGCTTAATGAGTACGATTTTGGGCAGCTCAGCAATCATCCCAACATTGTTGCTGCTATACCTGAAAGACCCGACATGTACAAATTCTGGACACATAAGAGCATATTCTGGGAACTCTCATACTGGAGTAAGTTGTTGATCAGGCACTACCTGGATGTGATGCACATAGAAAAGAATGTGTGCGACAGTGTGGTGGGCACAGTGCTGAATTTGGAGGGGAAGACGAAAGACGGTCCTAAGGCACGCATTGATCTAAAAAAATGCGGAATAAGAAGACATTTGTGGTTGAAAGAAGGGAAGAAAAAAATGCCTCAAGCTCCTTACACCGTGAAGCCTGACCAAAAGAACCTAATTTTCAGGTGGATGAGTTGTGTGAAGTATCCTTCAGGCTATGCAGGAAATATTGCCCGGTGTGTGAACTTCCGGGACAATAAGATGTACGGGTTGAAGAGTCATGACTGTCATATCCTGCTGCAACGTCTCTTCCCTGTTTTCATTCGACCGTTCCTTCCCCGTCAGGTGGTGGAGCCGTTAGTAGCGTTGGGAAGGTTTTTCCAGAAGTTATGCACACGGGAAGTGTCTCGATGTGACCTCCGGGAAATGCAAATGGACATCATTTATATCATGTGTAAATTTGAGAGGATATTTCCTCCAAATTTTTTTGACATCATGCCTCACCTGATGATCCATCTTCCCGAGCAATTGTTGCTTACCGGTCCAGTACACTACACTTGGATGTATCCCATGGAAAGGTACGTTTTTTACTTTCATGAATTCCTCAATACATATACATGTTCAATAATCATAACATTTTGCAACTTGATTTACAGGCAACTTGGAGACTACAAAGATTATGTGGCTAATAAATCCGCTCCTGAAGGATGTATAGCTGAAGCATATATTGCGCACGAGTGCGTCACCTACATGAAGTTGTATTTAGGAGCGTTGAAGGAAACTCCGCAAACCATGCCGGTAGATGTACCGAAGTTCAATCTTTCCATAGTCTCCAGTGATGTTGAAGTGTATGGAATTTTGCCAGACTCCTACAAGTTGCAACCACATGAGCTAGTCATTGCCCACTGGTGGGTATTGATTAACTGTCCAGAAGTTGAATACTGGAAAGACATCCATCTCAATCATCCCAACATTCAAGGTGATCTCGAGTACCACAACAGGGAGTTCGCAGATTATTTTGGCGGTTGGGTACGTAATTTAATTTTTCTCTACGGGTTTATGTTTATTGCATAATTATCCATATTTACAGTTGAGATGGTTGGTTGCAGATGAACCATATTCAATCTGATGGTCACCCAAATTGGTCGCACGAACTAAGACTTCTAGCCATGAAGCCGATAGTCTCAAGAGTTTATCCGATGTGCAAGGTGAATGGCGTGCAATTTATATGCGACCAAAGAGACAGCAGAAAGAGAACACAGAATTATGGGGTCATGGCACATGGTGGGCGGAATGGAGTTGACTATTACGGTGTTCTTGATTCAGTGGTGGAACTCGTTTACGGTGAAGGCATGACATTGCACCTCTTCAAGTGTAGATGGTTTGATACTAGGCCGCAGAGCATGAAGACCGATCAGTACGGAATATTATCGGTGAACACTGCTACAAGTTCTTACCAGGATGACCCCTTCGTTTTTGCCACATCGGTAAAACAAGTGTTTTATCTTGATGACCTTGCTAAGGGTGACGCGTGGAAAGTAGTCAACCTTGTGCACCCTCGAAACATTTATCGGGCGGCTACACTTGGAGAGGCCGAAGGCGAGGAAGAAGATGTTGCGTATCAAGAGCCCAACGCAATAGGTATTCCTAACTCCTCTACCATTCGCCTTAATAATTTTAAAGCGGGTCGTTCGGTGCGAATTCGTGATGAAGAGCCAAGGCTTGTTGATGTTGATCCAAATCAAGAGTCAGACGAAGACTCTGGTGATGAGGAAATACATATATTACCAGAAATTAATTCTGACACCGAAGAAGACTCATCGGATGATTCCGATTACGAGCCTTAGTTTTAATGTATGATTCCGATTAATTTGTATAATTTTTCAAAGACTTTTTCCTTTATATATAGTTTACACATATGTTGAATTCATATTTCAGTTATGAATATATGAGATTTTGGTGATACATGATGAACAGGGTTTTTTTTAATGTATGGTTTATGAATATCGTCTGTTTTTTTTTCCCTGTTTTTTTACTTTAGCCGACGAAATATACTATAATTCGTCGGCTAAGATGTTTTTTGCCGACGAAAAAAGCCTTAATTCGTCGGCCATAGATGTTTTTTTATTTATTTTTATTACACACTTTAGCCGACGAAATAAACTGTGATTCGTCGGCTAAACTACCTTAGCCGACGAAAAAAGCCTTAATTTCGTCGGCTAAACTTGTTTTTTTTATTTTTTTAATTACTCACTTTAGCCGACGAAATAGACTGTAATTCGTCGGCTAATATGGTTTTTGCCGACGAATAACCTAATAATTCGTCGGCTATAGTTATTTTTTATTTTTTAATTACATACTATAGCCGACGAATATGTTAGGGTATTCGTCGGCTAAACCCTAAAATATTTCTATTACCTACTATAGCCCTATGTTCGGTGGTTATTTTGCGTAAAATTTTTATACGACTTGTTGCGTGTCATAGGTTTGAAACTATTTTCAGTTGGAGGTCCGGCCAAAATACGTAATTTAGACGGTCGAACGACCTTTTCCGTGCGTTTAGGGGTTTGACTTACGAGATTGACCGTCCGGATCGAGCCCTTATTCTTTTCGGATCAAGTTGAATTTTTTCCCATACATGTATTTTATCATGATGGTCAGATCTGACGGCTGGATTTGTGTTTCTCAAGTTTGATCATCACGATCACAACATGTGTACTAATGTTGTATAACTTGTTTACCAAGTGTTATGTAAATGTTCCGTTTCAAAAACAAACTATACGTAGATCCTTCAAACGTAAAAAAGTCGTGAAATAAGACATGATTAGAATGGTGAAATAAGTCTACGGTTGAAAAATCACGGTATTCCGGTCATGTCTCGGTGCCGATAGTAGCGGTCAATTCAATTTTCCATTCTTTCTCCCTATGGGTAGCCCCGGGTTCAGTGGTTATTTTGCGTAAAATTTTTGTACGAATTGTTGCGTGTCATCGGTTTGAAACTATTTTCAGTTAGAGGTCCGGCCAAAATACGTAATTTAGACGGTCGAACGACCTTTTCCGTGCGTTTAGGGGTTTGACTTACGAGATTGACCGTCCGGATCGAGCCCTTATTCTTTTCGGATCAAGTTGAATTTTTTCCCATACATGTATTTTATCATGATGGTAAGATCTGACGGTTGGATTTGTGTTTCTCAAGTTTGGTCATCACCAGAACAACATGCCAAATGTATAAAGGTTTAGCCGACGAATTTCAAATGTTTAGCCGACGAATTTCAAAGGTTTAGCCGACGAATTTCAAAGGTTAGCCGACGAATGTTCAAAGGTTTAGCCGACGAATTTCAAATGTTTAGCCGACGAATTTCAAAGGTTTAGCCGACGAATTTCAAAGGTTTAGCCGACGAATTTCAAAGGTTTAGCCGACGAATTTCAAAGGTTTAGCCGACGAATATATGTATAGCCGACGAACAAATTATTTCGTCGGCTAAAGTCCTCGGGTTTTAATTGCGAGCCCTAGCCTCCTCCCTCATTTCTGCAGTTTTTCAACCCTAGCCCTAGCCTCCTCCCTCCCGGTCTCCTCCTCCTCCCTCCTCCCTCCCGGTCTCCCGGTCTCCTCCTCCTCCCTCCTCCCTCCCGGTCTCCTCCTCCTCCCTCCTCCCTCCCGGTCTCCTCCTCCTCCCTCCTCCCTCCCGATCTCCTCCTCCTCCCTCCTCCCTCCCGGTCTCCCGGTCTCCAAAACGCTAGTGGTGCTGTTTGTCTGCTCAAGGTACGCTCCCATAAACCCCAAATTCATCGATTTCTTTTCTGCAAATAAAATATATGGATTGATGATTGCTTCTGCGTTTTGCCATTTTGGTTGTATAAAACTGAGAATGACCGTAACTTGTATGTGTTGGGTTTCGATTTGTAGTACCAGTAGTTGGATACAGTAGTTGGATATGTGCTAACGTAATTTGTAGTTTCGTAACTTACTGAGAATGACCGATTCGTAACTTACTGAGAATGACCGTAACAAAAATAATTTGAAGGTGTGTATACAGTAGTTGGATATGTGCTAATAAAATTTATTTTAATGTAATCATCTTGTTAAATTTGTAAATTATATTGGACAAGTGAGTTGTGTAAAAATCGGATAAATATTTAACAAATAATAATTTAAAAGGTTGTTAAATTATAAAAATGATGGTTAAAAAAACAAAGTGACCCAGCGAAGTTGTAACATTTTAAATTATTGTAACATTTTAAATTTTTGTAATCTTTAACATTACAAAATTTTAAATTATTGTAACATTTTTGTAATTTTTAACATTACAAAATTTTAAAATTATTGTAACATTTTAAATTTTAACATTTCTGTAATTTTTAATATTATGAATAAATTGTTTTAATATTATTGAATTGTTGTTTTGTAATTTTTAATATTATTAAAAATTTTAACACTAGATTAACTAGAGAATCGGGATGAAAACGCGAAGTTGAAGAAAGGAATAAAACTTGTAATCTATTTTTTTTGTTAATTTAATTTGTGTTAATTAAATTTGTTTTGTAATTTAATTTGTGTTAATTTAATTATGTTAGTTTATGTGTTTATTTTTGAATATATGTGTTAATTTATTTTTGATTTCGAATTTAGTTTTACGATATGTTAGTTAATATATAATATTGTTATGTAAGTAAATATATATATATATATATATATATATATATATATATATATATCTATATATATATATTGGTATTTGCGTGTAAATTTTTATTGAATAAGTATAATTTTAAAAATGTATAATTTTTTATAAAACAAAGACAAAATAATCTAAAGCCTTTAATTAATATTATAAATAGGATGAGCGGCTTTTTTCGATCGAAGAAGAGTTCGAAGGGCCAAAGGTCCGAATCGTCTGAGGGAACCTCTAGCAACCCTCAAACGACGTTTCAGGGCCACATGACAGCCAGACGTGCGAGCCTTCTGGAGACAGCGCCGGAGGTGCCCGTTTCATCGAGGCAGGCGGCCGTCCCTCGTTCCCCGAGGCCCTTGACGGAGGTGTCTGCACCTCGTATGCCCGAGATACACCGGGCGCCCACTCCGGGTCCTACTTCTTCGGATAGTGGGTCATCTGGGGTACAGATGCCGCCGCCTCATCTGTTCCTTCCGCGGATGATACCGGCGATACCTGTAGTCGATGACTCAGGGACGCCGATTTATCCACTGCCCCCGCCAGTGGCTCCATCAGCGGCGTACCGGTTCCTGCCTTTTGATACGCCTCTTATTTCTGCGAGGGTATCATCATCGGCGACAGAGCCGGAATCCGTCGCGAGCTCCTCAGGTAATCAGTCAGGCAACTTGATTACTTTTAAAGGGTCATATATATATATATATATTTTAATAATCAATTTGGCCGAATCATGTCATAGGCACAAAGAAGAAGAGAGGCCCCGTCACAGGGAAAGCTCTCGAGAAGATGGTGAGTACCATGGGGAGGATCCCCATCGATACTGACGGGGATGGCCACGCAGTATCGGGCGGAAAGTCGAGGATGTACTCCGGCCGCGTGGGTGCTCTCATTAGGGATAGAGTCCCTATGTTGTGGTCCGACTGGGGCGAGGTCCCGCAGGAGGTTAAGGACATGGTCCACAACGCGATGTCGGTGAGTTTACAAAATAATATTATGTATTAAATTGTTGATTTCTCAAAAAGCTAAACTAATAATAATCGGTTAAATGCAGGTGTGGTTTGAGGTTCCCGAGCACCTGAGGGACAGCTGGGCCGACGTTGTGCATGGGGGAAGGTACGTTGGGAAGTTAATGAAAAACAATTTTGTATGTGATATTAATAATATTTCTAATATTTTTGTTGTATCTGTAGGTACAAGGAGTGGAAGAACGAGCTGCGGACCCATTGGACTAAGCACGGGAACGCACGTTCTGGTACCCCTACTGAGTTCCAGTACAGGGAGTACGAGTGGCGTTGGCTTCTGACATCAGAATTCAACAACCCTCGTAAACAGGTATTTAAATAAATTAGTTAGTTAATTTAAAAATAAGTACGTGCGTTTTATAATATTCTACTAATAGTTTACTTTTTTCTTTGAAGGCGGTTTCCCGGGTGAACGCTCAGAACCGGCAACGCAACACAAGGAACCATCATGCCGGTTCTAGACCGTTCGGTGTCTTCATGGACGAGGCGGCCAAGGAACATCCAGAAGTCAACCCCTACGTCTATACGTACGAGAAGGCATATCCTGACTCCCAGGAGGATATTGTAAGTCACTTTACGTTTTTAAATTTTTCAATTTATGTAAAAATTTTAATTAATAATTTTTTTCCTATCCATATAGGCGAGGGTGAGGGAGGCTAGTGACGAGGTCCTGAGTACCTTAGTGAGGGAGGCATGGCCGGAGACGCAGGATTCCGAGATGTCCGAAGCCATGTCCCGGATCGACAATTCGGATCCGACGATTGGGGCGAGGATCATGGGCAGAGCCTTCCCACCGAGAGAAAACAACTTCTACTGCCGAGGTCTAGGAAAGAGAGGCGAGGGGGTCCTGAAGACCACTCCAGGATTTCAACGAAAGGCAACCTCGACGAGTAGCTGCACCACGTCCACGATCAACAGGACGACTCAGCTAGAGTCGGAAGTTCAGAGACTACGAGAACAGCAAGCTGCTCAAGCTGCTCAAGCTGCTGAGGCTGCCTCGCAGGCTGCCTCGCAGCAAGCCTATATTGCCTCGTTGGCAGCCTTTAATACCGCGCAGGCAGCCTATGTTGCCGAGATATATGCCATCCAGCAGGCCCAGCATCAGCAGATGTTGCAGTACATGCAGGACTTTGCAGCTGCCCAGAGTCAGGGACTTCCGCCTCCGCCCATGCCTCCGCCCATGACGCTACCCCAGCCGCCGCAACCTCCGCAGCAGCCCCCAGAAGATGACTTCAATTTAGACGATATAGACTTTACGTAGTTAAAATTGATACTTTTATGTAAATTGATACTTTTATGTAAATTGATATTTTTATGTAGTTCATATATTCTTTTATGTGTTTGTTGTTGGTTATATGAAATTGTTAAATATGTCTTTTGCAGCTTGCATGGAATGGTAATTCAGAAATTTCGGGGTTTTTTTTTTTTACTGGAATTCGCTTATAGCCGACGAAAAAAGCTATAATTCGTCGGCTAAAGTTTTTTTAAAAAAATAATAATAATTTAGCCGACGAAATAAGCTTTAATTCGTCGGCTAAATGTCTATAAGGCCGACGAAAAATACAATATTTCGTCGGCCATAGATGTTTTATATTTTTTATACAAACTTTAGCCGACGAATAGTTTAAATTATTCGTCGGCTAAAGTTTGGAAGATAACCGACGACATTATTCGTCGGCTATAGTTCATACTTTAGCAGACGAAATAATGTCGTCGGCTAAATGTTGGACTATAGCAGACGATATTATTTCGTCGGCTATAGTCATACTATAGCCGACGAAATTTTTTGTCTCGTCGGCTAAAGTCATTACAGACGACCCTTTCCCGACGACACTATAGCCGACGAACCTTCGTCGGCTAAGGTTGCAGCCGACGAATTTTTTTAACAGGCCGACGAAAATTTTTCGTCGGCTAAACTGCCTGTTCTGGTAGTGATGGGAGTTTTTCCTAAAGAGCAATTTTCCATACCAAATCTTTTCAAAACTTTGGTAATGTAATTTTGTTGGCATAATCCCAACACTCTTTGTGCTCTATTCATTTTAATTTCAATTCCTAGTACATAGGATGCATCTCCTAAATCTTTCATGTCAAAATTGCTTGACATGAAACTCTCGGTGTCTTTTAGCAATTTTTTATCATTGCTGGCCAAAAGTATGTCATCCACATACAGTACTAGAAAAATAAATTGATTCCCAACTGTCTTAAGGTAAACACACTCATCCACAATATTTTTTGTAAATCCAAAAGAAGAAATCACATAATCGAATTTCCTGTACCACTGTTTAGAAACCTGTTTTAGCCGGTAAATTGATTTGTTTAGCTTACAGACTAAGTGCTCACTCCCTACTTCAATATAACCCTGTGGCTGCTTCATGTAGATCACTTCATCGAGCTCTCCATTTAGGAAAGCAGTCTTCACATCCATCTGGTACAACTCCATGTCAAAATGTGCTACTAAGGCCATAATAATTCTAAAATAGTCTTTACCTGAGACTGGAGAAAATGTCTCAGTGTAATCAACACCCTCTTTCTGTGTAAAACCCTTAGCAACCAGTCTTGTCTTATGCCTTTCTATTCTCCCAGTTGCATCTTTCTTGGTTTTGAAAACTCATTTGCAACCAATAGGCTTCTGTGTAGGATTTGGTTCAACTAATTCCCAGACTCCATTTTTATACATGGACTCCGTCTCTTCTTCCATGGCCTGATTCCATTTTGATGACTTAGAGTCTTCAATGGTTTTATTAAAAGTGTTGGGATCATTATCTTCTGCACAATTCTCCTCAATGTCTGCTTCTTGAAGATAAACGACATAGTCACTATCTTCCCCCCCCCCCCAAATATTTTGGTTTTCTTGCTCTCTGTGATCTCCTAGGTGCAGGGTTTGATTGAGATTCAGTAATTTGATCAATTTGAGGTTCCTGAATGGGTTGTTCTGTAGGGATTTGTTGATCATGCATAACTGCATCTTCAACTTGATCATCATCATCAATACGCATTTCCTGGTGAGTTTCCTGATCTTATGCATTTTGATATTCTAAGGTGTCTTCATCTTCTATTTTTTCGTCTACTAAAGGCAAAAGTGCAGCTAAATTTTTATCTGTCACAATTTCCTCAAAATTAGAAGATAAATCTTCAAAATTTGTATTTTGTACCCTTTCATTTAGAAACTTTACTTGATTAGTTTCAAAAATTCTAGGTGAATGTTTAGCTGCATATAGTTTGTAGCCTTTCTGGATAACCTATAAAATAACAGCTTACTATTCTTGAATCAAGTTTGCTTAAGTTTGGAATATAAATCTGAGCTTCTGCATGACATCTCCACACATGACAATGGTGAAGACTTGGTTTTCTACCACACCATAATTCAAACGAAGTTTTCTCAATGGCTTTACTTGGTATTCTGTTGCAAATATAATTTGCAATTTTTAAAGCCTCACCCCATAAATTTTTTAGTTCGCCAGTTGCACACATCATACACCTAACCATATTCAAAAGGGTTATATTCTTTCTCTCAGCAACACCATTTTGCCTAGGGTTATGTGGTGTTGAATACTGAGCCTTAATCCCATGCTTCTGCAAAAATAAGGCAAATGGACCATTTTGTTGACCTGCTTTTGTGTATCTACCAAAATATTCCCCACCTCTATCTATCTGATCTTACTGTTTTGATTTTCCTTTCCAGTTGGTTTTCTACCTCAGCCTTAAATATTTGAAAAACTTTAAGTGCTTGAGATTTTTCTGAGAGTAGATAAACATAGCTGTGTCTACAAAATTCATCAATGAACATGATGAAATACACATTTTCACATATAGTTTGATGTTGAAAAGGACCACAGATGTCAGTGTGTATGAGTTCAAGTAAATTTTGGCTTCTAACTGCAGTCTTTTTCCTTAGTTTTGTCAGTTTTCCCTTAAAGCATTCAATACAATCATTAAGATTAGAAAAGTCTAAGTTGTTCAGGATATTGTTTTTACCAAAAGTTTCATTCTTTCTTTTGAAATATGGCCGAGTTTCCTATGCCATAAGTATGCAGACTTTTCATTTGAATTGGTTTTTTTAACACCTATAATGGTGTTAGTAATTTTAGTGTTTTCCTTTTCAACAAGTGAAATTTCTTGTTGAGACATAGAACAATTAAGCTGTAAATAATCATTCAATATCACACAAGAACCAATTTGCTCAGAATTTCTTGAAATAATAATTCCATTATCTACAACCAGCTTTAACCAAAAGAGAAACCGAAACTAAATTCCTTCTCATGGAAGGTACTTAAAAAACAGTGTCCAATACTAAGAAATTTATTGATCCTAAGTTAAGCTTTAGGGTTCCAATAGCTTTGACTGCCACTCGCATGTCATTCCCCACACATAGGTTCACATCATCACTTCTTGGGACTCTCCTCCTTATGAATCCGTGCAAGGAGTTTGTAATGTGAATAAGTGAGCTTGAGTCTAACCACCAAGAACTAAGGTTAACATTTATAAGATTTATTTCTCAGGAAAATACTGTATTAGAAATCATCTTACCTTTATTCACCAACCAGTTTTTATAGCCATTGCAATCCTTTTTCATATGTCCTATTTTTTTACAAAAGTAACATTAGAATTTAAATGGCTTGTTGTCTGTAGAGGTTGATTCCTTGGTGATGGTTTTGATAGGTTTGATTTTGTTTTGTGGCTTCTTTTTCTTTTTAGCTTTCTCGACAAAATTTACCATAGTCTCACCCTTCTCAGCCTTAATCGTTTGTTTCTCATCAGCACAAATAGACATGAGCTCATCGAGGCTCTAATTTTCTTTCTGAGCATTGTAACTTGTTCTGAGATGGATGAAACTGGTTGGGAGAGAATCCAGTGCATGATGCACCATCAATTCATCCTTTATTCCCATCAGCATCTCTCTAAGCATGTTATTGATATTGATCAACTTCATAATATGCTCCCTGACCCCTCCAGAGCCTGAATACTTTATGTTGTGAAACTCTTTATTCAGCCTTGCTATCTCAGCCTTCTCACTCTCCTTAAACCTCGCACTCACAGCCTCTACGTAATCAGTAGCCAATTCTGGTTCCTTCACACAACCCTTATAGTTGAAGACATAGAGGTCATGATGGTGTTTTTAGCCATCATGTTGGACCTCATCCACTTAATGTAATGTGCTTTAACAGAATTTTTGTCACCTACGGCAGGTATTTCTGGTTGATCCACAGTGAAACAAAACCCTATATTTTCATGCATACATATGTAGTTCATGACGAAATCTCTCTAGGCCCTATGGTTTTAACCAGTGAGCATCAACACATTTTTGAAGTTCATGTAGGTGCAAAAGAGCAAAATAAATTTTGTGAGTTCTTTTATTTGTAAAGTTATGCAGACTTTTAAGTGTTTTATGAATTTGTTTAAGTTAAACAAATAGAAACAAACATACAGAAAACTTAGCACACATTATACTTTGCACATATCAGTCCATAACTTTAAAACAATATTAAGAAACACCTTTGAGCATAATCTTAACATCTCTTAGTTCTTTATCAATAAGCCACATTAGATAAAAATATGTTATCCAAGGAAAATAATCCACATCTTTAGACAGAAGATATTTCCAAGTATCCTGATATATAATCATCTAATCTGCATATTGCTGTTTGCATTCTAAAATCATACTGAACTACTTCTTTGGAAGATTTAATAGCATGCTTTTAAAAACACATAACACAAAACCAGATTTGTTCATACTGTAAGTCTACTGCAAATATCAATGAAGAATGCTTTGTGCACTATGTTCACTTATACCAACAGAATACCACAAATTATATGAGTTTATGCCTTTATTTTCTAACCAGGTTTGCATGCCTTTATAAGAAAACTAAAATCTTGCAATCGTAATTTTGCAACGAAAATTTGGGAGATCAAACATACTATACATTGCAATTCAACCACAAAAACAATAGAATGTAATCCAAATCACCATGTATATCAACATCCAATTATACACACAGATATCTCAATTCAATACCACAGAGCATATATAAAATTGAATTCCCTTCGGACACCTCCAGCTATCCTAACGTATGTGCAGTCCGGACGTGCTCTAGGGTTCTTTAGCATAATCATAGATATAACATGCTTTGAATCAAAAAATTTAGATAAAACCTGGTTTTGCTTTTTTCCCCAAAACGCTGCAAATTTTTCAGCTGAAGCTTCGAACTTTAAAACCCTTATGCAGCAGCAATCCCTTGGCCTTTCTTGATTCATAGCAGATGAGTTTTGAATCCCTTTAGAGATGGAGACATCTCGAGCACTACCAATCCAGTCCTTACCCATTCTTGATCGAACTAAGCTTTTGAAAAAACAACGAAGGAACTTATCGTTGTTTTTTCTTTGTTTCTGGAGTCAGGGTATGGGCCTGGATCTGCGCACCTGCATATGATTATGGCCCAAGGATTTTTGTTAACCCGTATAGCAAAACCTTCTTTTTTTTTTGAAAAAATTGAATCGATTTCTTGTTTAAGCAAAACTGAATTTTGAGAGCGAACTTGGTCGCTTTGATACCATATTGTTAGAACAGTTTTAATAAGCTCTCAACTTAATAAATATGCTTAACAAGAACAAACAAGTGATTAAGATTAACAAACGTACCATCAGTATGAACAACACATCCTTCCATTGCTGTTAACCTGAAACACAAAGTACTAGTCTAGGCCTTCTGTTAGTCACCAACTTAAGCTTCTCAATGGACAAATCTTACGCTTGTAATTGGTGGTGATAACATGGACCAAAACCATCTATTTATATAGGAACACATAGCCCTAAGATTCCTTCCATTAAGGGATATCTTAGTCGCCACAATACCGATATTTTGTCTTTCATCTAGACAAGGAATATGATTTATTACCATAATGATTTAATACACATAATCATTATCAATCTAGATTTGATCTTCTATTTGTTTCCATGTAGAAGTAGATTTGATATTATGCTAAATCATCATATTAATAATGTGTGACAAGTCTATATCGTCCTTACACATGGTTTTTATCATTCTAGGCATTGGTTTTGCATGGGTAGTCAAATCACCGACTACTCATTTCGCTTAACGGCTGCAATTCGTAAGCGTAAACCGAGTTCAGGTGTTATTGATTTAGCGTCGATGCTCATATTGCACTTTTACTTTTGTATGTTTTCTTATTTCTGGATGTATTTTCTATATCATCTATCTGTAATATTTTTCTTATAATAAAGTTTGACCTCTTTCTTAAAAAAAACAAACATAGTTTCTATTGAACTCATCTATTTATTCAAACAGTCGATGAAAAGGAGTGAAGCAAACCAAAGTTAGAGATCGAGGATCTAAATCCTTTTTCACACTATAAAACCTACTCTTTGCTCGATCGAGTCATCGATCATGTTCGAAACCGCAACGTTTTAAAACATGAATTACCTATCAATCACCTCCAACAGTGGCAATAATAAGTGAAGTGGCAACAACAGGACACTAAAGGTAAGGGCTTGGTGGGATTCTGAAGAAAAAGCTGTGGAGGTGAAAGCGTCCTTGATATTGTCACGTAGGCACAGTTTGCTATTGATTTCCTTTTGCTCTATTATGATCGATTATTGTTGCAAGTTCAAGAGAGTTCAAAGCATTATTGGTTCTCATGTACGAGCATGCATCATATGCTGGCTTGACAGATCATCTGCTTTACCATGACAACTGCATTATATTTTGGTACCAAGTGCATCAGATTCCACCAATAATGAATCAAGCTAGGGGAAAAGTTTCAACTTCCTACATAATGTTGAGGTGAATTGCTAGCCAGATTGGTTGAATATATAGTACAACAAAGATATATCAAATCTTTAGAGCCAATGGTGGGTGTTGAAAAAGTTTGAAACGTACACAGCCATGCATGGTGACCAATAAGTGCATGTTTTAGAGCTTTGCAGAGTGATATTGATGGATCAAGAACTTTGCAGAGTTGCCGGCATGCGTGATGAATTGAGAACCAGCACTAGGGCGCCACTCCACTCTTTGCTTTGTTCATAGCAATCAAAGTGGGATGTGAGGTTGATGGTGGAGAGCTTCAGAACTTAGTACGATATAATTGAACTCAATTGCTTTCCAGAGCACTTCCACTGACTTCGATCTTTGAGATAAATTCTCATGTCTAGAATTATGTAATGCAGAATGATTAAAATCCTAAACCTGCCCAATTGAACTCAAAACTTTTATCTCAACAAAACCATAATCTTAAATATCATAAAGTAAAGATTGCTGTGTTAGGAAAGAGACATTGCTCACTGAGAGAAAACTTAGCAACACAATGAGCTGGTAGATTACTTGATAAATCATTAGATTACTCTAATGTTGTTTTGTTTTCCAATGATTGTATCTGAATGTAATTTCTGGGCCGGGCTAAGAGCCTAAGACTATAAGAGACTGATAATTTCAAATGCAAAGGAGTGAACCAATCAATTTTGATCAATCATATAGCTAAGAGCCAAATATAAGGACAAGTAAAGGAGTAGTATAAAATTTGAATAGGCAGAGGGGTAAGATATTCAGATAGCCCGGATCAAATCTCAATCAACAAATTCAGAGCAAAAGCACCACAGATATGTTGGTTTATACTGAATTACTGATCCATCTTCCATCTTTCACTGCATTTTTGTTTTCATTTCTGTTTATCAGGGGTAATTTAGTCATTACAAATCATAGAGTTTCCTCTGGTTCCCTTGTATATATATATCAATGTCTCCTCCTAGAGTTTAATCGCCGCCAGCAATCCCAATTTCTAAATTCTCCAGTAGCTAGAGATCATAACAATATGCATTTTAATATTAGAAAATTTTATATAAGTCTACCTTGACACATTTTCTCCCGCATAAGTCCACCCTAATATTTTTACCCATATAAGTCCACTTTGCAAGCTCAATTTTTTTATCATGACTATCTTACCATTCTCTGCCTCTCACCCGTTCATTTGGTTCTCTCTCTCTCTCTCTTTCTCTTTCTCTTTCTCTTTCTTTCTCTCTCTCTCTCTCCATTCCGACGCCGCCGCCATGACGAAGCCATCGGCCGCCTCGACGCGACTTCTAGCTCGACTCCTCGACGACCTCCGCTTCGGCCTTGATTGCATCTCCCCCGCTTCTGGATTTCAACCACGATTAGGCAGCGATGGTCATCGTCTTCCAACTCTCCCTCTACGATATCGCCGGAACCCTACCTTTGCCATTGACGTCAGCCACATCAACACCATATCTGAGGTACTTCTACTCCTTAGTCTTTGAATTCGTATCTGATTTGCTCCGATCTGACTGTTTTTGATTGATTTTGGGGGTTTTTGTTGTATGATACTCGTCTGATGACGACGAAGAAGCTCCGGTCTCTTTCTTTTTGATTCAATTCATCTCCGACGAGCTCTCGACCTTGACACGATCCACCTAGATCCATGGCCAGGCGGCTTCCTCGGCGACTTGTACAAGTCTTCTTGGATTTCCTGGTCGTAATCTTCAAATTAATGTCAAGCAGGAGTTGAAATGTCAATAGCCACAACAATAAGTATATGAAAACGGAGCTAGGCACCGTCGACAACAACGTCCAATGTGGAATTGAAGGTTTTTCATTCTTTGTATGGCTTGGATGATGGATCTGTAAGGGAGTATAGTGATGTGTAAGGGAGTAGATGCATCACAGCGGCAGTGCTTATGTATGATAGTATAATTTCAATACTGTGATAATATATTTATGACACTGCGATAGTACATTTTCGATACTGTGATAGTATATTTTCCTGACACATTGAGTATATTTGGTAATACTTGGTAGTATCTTTTATTGTGCTTAGTAGTAGCTTTTATTACAGATTATGGTAGCCTTTGTTGCTGACAATAGTAGTTTTAATTTATGATGGAAGTAGCTTTTGTTGGTGGTAGTAGTAGTTTTTGTTGCTGATAGTAGTTTTTGTTAGTGACAGTAGTAGCTTTTGTAGTCGGTGATAGTAGCTTTTGTTGTTGGCTGTAGTAGCTTTTCTAGCTACGGATAGTAGTTTTTGTTGTTGGTTGTAGTAGTTTTTTGTTGTTGGTGACAGTAGCTTTGTTCTACCTTGTAGCAGTTTTTCATATGCTTAATAGTATCTTTTATAACTGGTGGTAGTAGCTTTTTTTGTTGGTGACAGTAGTTTTTGATATGCTCAGTAGTATATTTTGTAGCTTGTGGTAGTAGCTTTTGTGTTCATCGGAAATCTTACAGTAGTAGCTTTTGTCAGCGGTGATAGTAGCTTTTGTAGCTGGTGGTAGTAGCTTTTGTCGGCGGTGATAGTAGCTTTTGTAGCTGGTAGTAGTAGTTTTTGTGTTCGTCGAAAACCTCACAGTAGTAGCTTTTGTAGGCGGTGGTAGTAGTTTTTGTAGCTGGTGGTAGTAGATTTTGTGTTCGTCGGAAACTTTACAGTAGTAGCTTTTGTAGCTTGTGGTTGTAGCTTTTGTGGTTGGTGGTAATAGCTTTTGTGTTCATCGGAAACCTCACAGTAGTAACTTTTGTAGACGGTGGTAGTAGCTTTTGTAGCTGGTGGTAGTAGCTTTTATAGCTGGTAGTAGTAATTTTTGTCATCGTCGGAGGTCGGCCGAAAACCTCGCCGGAGGTCGGCCGGAAACCTCGCCGGAGGTCGGTCAGAAATCTCGCCGGAGGTCGGCCGGAAACCTCATTGGAGGTCAGCCGGAAATCTCGCCGGAGGTCGGCCGGAGAATGTTCTGAAATGAGAGTGGTTGTTGACTTTTTATACTAGTGGCATTCTTGTAAATATAAGGGAGAAAATCTAATTTTTTTTATTGGATGACAATCTGTAATTATGTTGAACTTTAATACTTATAATACAAAACCTTATTTAGACTTGGGTAGATTTATGTGGATAAAAATGTTGGGGTGGATCTATGTGAGAAAAAATGTCTCCAAATGGACTTATATGTAATTAGCCCTTTTAATATCTACCCCAAATAGGGTTGGCTAATACTAGTAATTCCGCTTCTTTTAGGACTTGGAGTTGCTATGATCATAACATTATTCTTCCCAGCCTAAAAGATCGAAGAGGAAGTACTAGTATTAGGCAAACCCTAATTGGGGTTGATATGATCATATTCTTGTAGTCTTTTCTTCTTGCATTCAAATTATACTAAGAATAGTGTTATGTATTGTGCTTCAGTCCGTCCTTCTTCCCTTTTATATGAAATCAATTTGTTGTTCCCCTTTTCTGAATTATAATGTTGGCTTGATCCAATTTTCAGGCTTGAAGATTTTGATGAATTCGAAGACTGGAACTACCGGGAAGACTGGTACTGGGTTTTGCTGGGCGACCAGAGGAACAACCGGGAGGTCTTTTTGCGGAGTCACCGGAGAATGGAGGCGAGTCGGAAGAAATGAGGAACAACATTACCTCGATGACAATGAGTTACAGACTTACAGTTTGTGCTCAGGTACTCGTGGGGATCATCAAAGCACTTTCTTTGTACATGGTTCTTTTGTGAATTTTGGATGACCATTGTAAATTATACACTCTTTATATATACACTAAAGATTGTGATATTCATGATCTCATTATAACTTGATACAATAAAATCACAAACATTAGAATCGTTATTAATCGATTTCATAAGCTGTTCATAAGGCAAGCAAAGAGAGATTGCTCACCGAGAGCAAAGTCAGCAACACAATGAGCTGATAGATTTACTTGGTAGATTACTTTAGTGTCCCTCCTGAGTCCTGACCATGCAAACCTTTCACAAGACGGTTCAGAAATTGAATAAATCTAAACGCTTGCTTTATAAGATAGAAATATAGATGCATAGATAAGAGGACTAAATCAGTAATTCATCATGGTTTCTATGAATTTCATGTTCAATCTTTACGCATATATGCAAGAAACAAAGCCATGATAACAAAAAAAATGGAAGATTTCTAAACGATCGATAATATCAAGCATATACAATGTTCATTTTGTTAAAGAACTTTTTACAGAGTGAAACCTACTCTACGTTCTTAACGTCTTCTTATTGTTTACTGAGCTAAATACATAGGTGAACTACTTGCCCTCTGTAAATCTGTAATTAAGGTGATTGGAAACTAAGAATTTTGATCATTATCATAAATCAATTATGAGATGTAGTGAATTCTAAGGGCTTCTCATCAGTGCATGAGGTGTATTAGCATTTTCTGATGATAAAGCTAAGGGATTTTGGGATTCTGAAGAAAAAAGTTGTGAAGGAGGTTTAAAGCGTCATTGACATTGTCAGGGACTCAGCAAGTGCGATTATAATAGAGCAGATATTTTGGTGTATTATTGGGGCCTTGGAGGGCACTAAATATTGTTCTTTTACCTTGCAGGGTACCCTCCAGCTCTTCTATATAAATCACCACCAGCAGTCCAGCATTAACAATTTGTTTTATCTCTCTGAGTTCTCCTGCAGCCATCTCAGAAACTCAAGGGTAGAAACAGAAACCCCATTCCTTGCTTTCTGACTCTCAAAACCTTTTGGTTTGTTTTTCTGATCGACCATGGGGTTATCCACCATTGGTGACACCCCTCTAAGTTCTTAAGGTCAGGTCTCACTTTCCTTCTCTACCTCGATCTGTTCGCATTCAATTATATATACATAGAAGAGTGCATGTTATGTAGTGTGATTCAGTTTATCTTTTCTCCCTTTTATATGAAATCATGATGTTAACCCTCGTTTCCAAATTGTAATGCCGCTTCTTTTCACATTTCAGGTTTGAAGATTTTAATGGGATCGGTAGAATGAGAGTGAGAAGAGGTCATTGTGCTTCATCCAGAGATTAGGCCAGCAAGGCAGTTGAGTGGCTGATCACTGAAATCAGAGAAGTAACAAGAGAAATGAAGGGTCACAACTTCAGATTGAAAATGGAGTTGTGGTTCTAACTCCCGCACTTTGGCCTATGCCTCCGGCAGCAGTAGTAGCTCCGGAGCTTTGGTGACAATGACCTGAACCTGAAACTCATAGAGGGCTCCTTAAACACATATACATAAGCAGATTGGAGGGAATAATAGCAGTTATAGCACGCAGCAGCACCAAATAGTAGTGGATGAATGATTTTTGACAAGGAAGAAAATTTCGGTGATTAAGGAAATTTCGACCCTTTAAAATATGGAAATTTCGGGGAAATATCGATTGTAGTAAAAAATGAGAAAATTGACAGAAATTTGAAGCAAACAAGAAAATTTTAAACCAAACTTTAAGAGATGTTTGTTTTCTATATTATGTACTATATTTGAAATGAAAACCTTGAATAAAAATTGATCTATAGGGAATTGTAGTAAGTTAAGATGGAAAGGTTAGTGCTGAACCGTTAATAATTCTTAAAAGTTTACTTTAAACATTTTTTTTTTATGGCTGGAAACCCAAAGAGAAACTTGGTCATCACGCCTTATATACATATGATACATCTCACATGAAATTACATGAGTGTTTTAAAACCACGTAGAAGACCTATGGGGTACAAAATTTTCACTAATATTGGTTAGAAATATCAAAAATATCGGGAAATATCAAGAAATATCAGGAAATATCGGGAAATATCAAGAAAAATATCGAGAAATATCGGGAGTTTCGGACAAGAAATGCTTGGGAGGGGAAAATATATTGCTAGGTGAAAAAAAAAAATTTCGGCGGAATATCGCCGAAACTTTCGATTTTTTCTCCTTGGTTTTTGAAGATATGGTGTGTAGTTTTTTCTTTTTTGTAGTATCGATGGTACAAATTTGGAAGAGAGAAACATCACTTGAAGATCTGCCTTAATTGCTTTCACTCTCTAACTATGCATGACTTTATGCATCAACTCTCTAAATGTTCGAAACCACAACTTTCTAATCACTTTTTCTTATTTACATTTATTTCTTAGTATAACTATTTTTTAGACCGTGAAAAACAATTTTAAAGTTTTTTGAGCTTAGACGACCTCCATAAATAATCCTAATATATATCATGTACCAAAAGATATATTTTCTTACCATCCAAATTCGACATTACCCTAGACGATCGTCGCAAGGAATAGATAACAAAAAGAGAGAATGAAGAGACGGTCGCATTATAAACTCAAAATTAAGTATCTATTATCGATGTTCTTGTTCATCGTGCTTATGCATTAATCCATTAAGGTTGATATATAAATATTACTAATCCATAATTGCTGAAAAAATAGATGTTGTTGATGGAAAGTTGTATTTTCTGCTTTAAAAAGTAAATGAAAAAGAGATTTATATATAAAAGCTAGAAAAAAAAAACCATTATATAGAAAGAAATCTATAAACCTGAAAGACAAAAGCAACCTGGAGACGAATATGAGTCGTACTCGGTAAAACAGTTAAAACTGTGCTTGGGAGTTTAAATCTTTCGGAGTTCCGGTGCACTATAAAACAAACCTACTGAAAAAAAAACTAAAACCGCGAAACCATGGCCACCGTCCCCGACGCCGATTCTAATTTGCGCGCCAAAATCCGCCCCACACCCGAAGACTCTGACCCGACCCGACCCCTCACCATCTTCAACCTCTCCTTCAACCAGGACAACGCCTGCTTCGCCGTCGGCACTGACTTCGGCTTCCGCGTTTACGCATGCGACCCCTTCCGCCTCTCCCTCCGCCGCGATTTCACCACCGGCGGCGGCGTCGGGCTCCTCCGCATGCTCGGCTCCTCCCAAATCTTCGCCGTAGTCGGAGGCGGACCCGACCCGATCCTCCCCGCCAACAAGGTCATGATCTGGGACGATCGCAAGTCCCAGAGCGTCTACGACATGTCGTTTCGGTCCGAGGTCAGGGGAGTCAAGCTCCGCGGCGATCGCATCGTCGTCGTTTTGAAGCAGAAGATCGTCGTCCACGCCTTCTTTGATAAACAGCCGCTGCACGAGATTTTGACCACGGTGAACCCTAAGGGGCTGTGCGAGGTGTCGCAGAGTCCGGGTCCGATGGTGCTGGCGTGTCCGGGGCTCCATAAGGGTGAAATTCGGATCCAGAATTACGCGTTGAATCAGACCAAGTTTATAATGGCCCACCAGTCCAGTCTCGCCTGCTTTGGTCTCACACACGACGGCCGCTATTTGGCTACGGCCAGCAGCAAAGGGACTCTTGTTAGGATTTACGGTACTCTTAATGGTACATTACTACAAGAGGTAACCTAAACCACTATTATTATGAATGTTTTGATTTTATGGCAAAACGTTTACATGTGAATGTTTTTGAACTACATTGTGATGTTTTGGTGGTTTTGGCAGGTGAGGAGAGGAGCGGAAAGAGCAGAGATTTACAGTCTCGCTTTCTCGTTTACTGGCCAGTGGCTAGCTGTGTCTAGTGATAAGGGAACTGTGCATGTTTTCGGCGTGAAGGTTGATTCAGGATCCGTGGAGAGTGAGAGATCACGCGGTATGTCAGAAGGCGGTGTTACTAATCCATCCGGCATTTCATCTCTGATCAAAGGTATTGTAATTTGATATGTTGTGCTTGAAGTTCCCTGTTTTTGAATTCTAATAACAAATGAGAGAGTATTTTTATAACTAGGTTGATGTAGGGGCTATTTGGGTGGAGTCGCTCTTAATCCATTGATATTATTATGTGTTGATAGCCAGAGCCCCTTTCAACTTATAGTAACTCATAGTTTATACGTATGTATATTCATTGCCAACTCTATTGTTGGTGGCAAGGAAAACTTTTCACAGCTTGTAAGTGAATAATATCAGCTCTGGATCATGGTTTTTTTTTTTTTTTTTTAATATCCTTATTTTGGGTTTCATCTTTTTGGAGGTGTGCTGCCAAAGTATTTCAGCTCAGAATGGTCGGTGGCCAAATTTCACTTGCCGGAAGGTCTGCAGCATATTGTTGCCTTCAGCAAGCAGAAGAACACAATCATGATTGTTGGCATGGATGGAAGGTACTCCCCAAAATAATCTTGCTCTTTTTCCTTTGTAGTAATAGGGAATTAGGGTAGATGATCAACACATTTTCTACTAGTCCTACTGAAGTTCTTTTTATTGCTTGCAATTACCTCCCCACCCAATAATGGTATTGGCAACCTGCCAGCGCCTACTCTGAGTTTATTGATTCATGATGCATGTTTTGGTCATTGCATCAAATTATATGCTCTAAAGTCTAGTATCAAATTTGATTGTGTATTTCTTAATGAGATTATGGGATGGTTATACCTTTTTCTACATCTATTGGAATTATCGGACTGTCAATGCAGCTTCTATCGATGCCAATTTGACCCTGTGAACGGAGGAGAGATGACGCAGCTTGAATATCACAACTTTGTGAATCCAGACACAACTTTCTAACATTTGTCAAGAGAAGCAATTTTGTAGTAGCCCTGTTTATATTACGGTTCTGTTTTTTCCTTATCACATTCTTTAGGTGACTGAATGTACATTGTAAATATCCGCACAGTTAAACTACTCTACATAAATTACAGTTTCTGATGCATTCATCAAATTAATTACATTTTACGTTTTCCACCTGCATTTTTCAATTCATGGATGAGTTATGCTAACGTTCAAAGCCAATTCTGATATCCGGAAAATAAATAGATTTCGTTAGATTCTGCTGAAGTTCCAATAGATTTCGTTGGGCCGGAAATTGGGCCGCAACCGCAAAGAACTAAATAAACTTTTATTCGGCCCAAAACTGGGTTGACTCTATTGCAAACGTTTTCAATTACCTGCGGCACTATAAATAGGGCAAAGCGCCTTACGCCTCCTCCTCCTTTCTTTACCTCCAAAAAAACCGGCAACGGTTTCACTTCACCCAAAAACCATGACTATCTCACCTCCTCCTCCTCCTAATTTCAATCCCCTCAATCTCGGCCCCGAATCCCTCGCCCCACCCAAAGCCGCCTCCGAACCCCAACCCGACCCGACCCTCACACCACCCGCATCCCCAGCCCTAAACCCGACCCTCCTCCACCTCGCCTTCAGCCACGACCACACCTGCTTCTCCGTCGCCACCACCTCCGGCTTCCGCGGTTACGCCTGCGACCCCTTCCGCCGCGGCGACTGCGACCACTCCCGCCCGCGCGGCAGCGTCCGATTCGTCCAGATGCTCTTCCACTGCCACTACTTCGCTGTCCTCGGCGGTGGACCCGACCCGTTCTGCCCTAGCAACAAGCTCATGATCTGGGACGACCGCCAGTCCCGCTGCGTCGGCGAGATAACTTTCCGGTCTGATGTCAAATCAATCAGGCTCCGCCAGGGCCGGATGGTCGTCGTTCTCCTCAACAAGATCATCGTCTACAATTTCGCCGATTTGAAGCCGTTGGATACGATGATGACGTTGGACAACCCTAAGGGACTGTGTGAGGTGTCGCAGAAGTCCGGTCCGGCGGTGCTGGCGTGCCCAGGGCTTCACCGGGGGCAAATTCGTGTCCATCATTACGGCTCGAACCGGACCAAGTTTATAACGGCGCATAGCTCCGGTCTGGCGTGCTTTGCTCTCACACTGGATGGCCAGTTTCTAGCTACGGCGAGCTGTAAAGGGACTCTGATTAGAGTTTTTAACACTTTGGATGGTACATTGCTCCAAGAGGTACTTTATATTTCAATTCATTCTTGTTTTCAGTGTTATATGTGTCAAATTTCTATTCGTTATCGTTTCCGATATAATGTGGTTGAAGTTTGAATCAGGGTTATAGTTGTGCATGTATATGCTCTTGATGCTATGTCAGTATGAATGTGTTTGCTTTCACTGATGTCGGTATAAATCACATGTGTTTATAAATAAGATGGGATGAAATTTTAATTATCGTGGCTGTGAATTTTCATGAATTTATATGATAAGTTGTGGCTCTGTGCATTTGTCATGACTGTTATCATGTTTACTTAGAAGCTGTCTTGATATCTATTGGGAAGGTTGAGTGAACTTTACTAAACTTTGGCAACCCCGTTGAAATAGTTTACAGTAAGAAAGTTGTGTGGTTTCAATGTAGGTGAGGAGAGGAGCAGAAAAGGCCGAGATTTCCAGTCTTGCTTTCTCTTCCAGTGCCCAATGGCTTGCTGCCTCGAGCGACAAAGGTACTGTCCATGTTTTTAGTGTAAAGATTGACGCAGGATCTTTGGGGAATGATGGATCACGCAGCACATCAGAATTCAGCCGTACTAATCCATCAGCAATTTCATCTCTCTCTTACTTCAAAGGTAATATATTTAGGTATTTTGCAATATAATGATAGTAAAACACTAGAGTTGGTCATATTAACCTGGTGTCCATATGGATGGATTTATACTAGATCTATACTTATTAAATCATTTTAAGTTGCCAGGATTTGAGTTAGAAGAAGAATACAGATTATTGAATTCTTCTATGGTTTGAAGCCTGTTGTTTATGAATTTAGCATGTCTTCATATACAAATTGTCATGCTCTATATCTACTGGCTACAAGGCAACTTCTAGTACTTTTTTCAACTTATCCTTGACTAGTATCTTGATTAATGTCTGCTGCTTTGGTGACATGGCAACTTTTTCCTATACGTAACTGATTAAATAGTTTTGGATCTTAATCTTGGGCTTTTGACCTCACTGTCAGCTTATCTTTTACAGCTGTCCTTCCAAGATATTTCAGCTCAGAATGGTCAGTGGCCAGATTTCGGTTGCAGGAAGGTGTAAAGTACATTGTTGCCTTTGGCCACCAGAAGAACACTGTCATCATTGTTGGCATGGATGGGAGGTAACCCAATCTTCATTTTCTCTTATTTCTTTCTGGTATATCAGTATGTGGGGTTGAGGTTGGCTACTTTGCTACTTACTCTGCAACATATTTAATGTCCTGCAATTCCTGCCATTACTCAATAATACAGTATGTCAATCTGCCACCCCCTTATGTGAGTCTATTGATTTTGGCACTGGGTACAACTGAAATATCTGTTCCTCATATGTGTTTGATTTATTTATCTGTTGTCATTGCTACTTGTTTTGCAAATTGAAAATATTCGAGAACATTACTTTGACTCGGAGCTATCATCTAAAACTCTGTTTCATGTGTGATCGTCATCATCTATTTTGTTTTGTATATAAGTTGATTTGTTGGTTCAATGTGGATTTTGAATATAGGTATACATGTCTACTGAAAATATTGGATTTGTCAATGCAGCTTCTATCGATGTCAATTTGACCCTGAAAATGGAGGAGAAATGACTCAGCTCGAGTATTCCAACTTCCTGAAATCGGAATAGAATTTCCTGAGTTTTGGTATATGCATAATGTTATTGGTGTGAATCCCTGGTTCTGTGATAGAAGGATAGAAGGGAGAAGAAAAACATGTGGAGCGCAAAATGTGGCCGCACTATAACCTAGCCTGACAGGAGAACCACTTCCCTTAGGGACAACATTATTAACATAGCAGCTTAGACTCGAGTAACCAACCAGTCTAGAGGATTATCGTACTTAGTTGATCAAACATTAACTTACTGCAGTAGAAGTTACAAAATGCACCATCAAGTTATGGTTTTCTCCTATATGTTATGCTTTTTTATCTCCTTTCCTTTATATTCTGTTGGTGAAAACTGTAAATATCAGTGTAAAATATGCAGTTCTCAGCCTGTACTGTACATGCATGAATATACAGTTCTCGGGCACTACTGGCGTAAGTTACAATGTCTAGATTAATGCTAGGAATCAGAGTGTGAGAAGGGTGAATGAAGACTCTTTTCTTACATTTATCTGGTTTGATTCATTTACGTCGATTATTCACGCTAAATCGACATGAGTTTGCAAATACAATCTTCATGAACAACATGAATGGTCGACGCTCAAGTTATCATATAACTTTAGATTACTATCATTATTGTTAGAAGAGATCTACCTATTTGACTTAGATTTGCATTGATGTTCTTCACATGTTTGATCTAAAAATGGATGAGAAACCGTTCCGTAATGTTGAAAGGCTACTAGCGTTTAAAAATAGGGTACTGCAATTAATACATTTTTAACACACCTTATCTATTTTTTTATCTATACATTTATTTATTTATTTACAAACTTGTCATTTAAATAACAAAAAGAAATATGTTAATAGTTATATCCAACAAATAACATAAATGAAATAATTCAATATTGCCTAAGGTCCAAAGTGGCGGTAAAATCGTCTTTTCAACGAAGCCAGGAGACATGAGAAACAGAGAAAGCTATTCATAGATGTAAACTCGCCTTCAACCTTGGGCACAACAACACAACTCACCAATCCGATTCTTCCCTCTCTACTTCGCTGTACTACTCCACAAACCCCAAACTCGTCATTTCCCACTTTTTCCGATGACCCTATGACCACCGCCTCCTCCTCCCCTCCCTTCCATTTCCCCGATTTAATGGCCTCCAACTCCGAACCCGACGACAACTACTCCCCCTCCCAAAACCCGACTCCGATCGGCCCAAACCCGGCCCAACTCCTCCACCTTTCCTTCAACCAGGACCACGGCTGCTTCTCCGCCGGCACCGACCTCGGCTTCCGCATCTACAACTGCGACCCCTTCCGCGAGATCTTCCGCCGCGACTTCGGCCCACGCGGCGCCGTCGGATTGGTCCAGATGCTCTTCCGCTGCAACATCCTCACCATCGTCGGTGGCGGACCCGACCAGCTCTACTCCCCCAACAAGGTCATGATCTGGGACGACCACCAGTCCCGCTGCATCGGCGAGCTCTCCTTCCGGTCAGAAGTCAAAGGCGTCCGCCTCCGCCGCGACCGGATCGTCGTGGTTCTTGTCCAGAAGATGTTCGTCTACAATTTCGCCGATTTGAAGCTTCTTCATCAGATTGAGACGATCGCGAACCCCAAGGGACTGTGTGAGGTGTCGCATTTGGGGACGCAGGCGGTGCTGGTGTGCCCGGGGCTCCAGAAAGGTCAGATTCGGGTCGAGCATTATGGGCCGAAGCGGACTAAGTTTATTATGGCACATGATTCCAGGCTGGCGTGCTTCGCTCTCTCGCAGGACGGGAGGTTGCTGGCTACGGCGAGCAGTAAAGGGACTTTGATTAGAGTTTTCAATACTTTGGATGGTTCATTGCTGCAGGAGGTACTCTAAATTTGAATTCATTTCTTGCTTTCGAATAATCTGTTTCATTGTATCATAGTTTAGTTGAATTTGTTTCCTATGTATATGTTTTAGCTCATTGCGGTGGTTCACTCAAAAGATTCAAAATTTAAGGGATAGGAAGCAATTGAGTCTCAACGAGCTTTCGTCTTTCGCTCAAAGATTCAGCAATTTAGTCTCAAGAAGCTTTTATGTTTTGAAAGTTTCGAAAGGTTTAATTGGTTATGATGCTAGTGTTGCTTCATCCTCGGTTTAATTGGTTATGATGCTAGTGTTGCTTCCTCCTCCGATTGTTTTAACTTGATTAAGTATGAGCTGCATAGGTCATTGTATTCAGTTATTCAACAGCGATACATGACTTCCACTCAATATAGTTACTCAATAGCGATAGAGTGACCTATGCAGCTCATTAAGTGGAAGTCACGTATCGCTATTGATCAGGGCATCTGCATTGACTTGGTTGAAAGCTAGCTGTATCACTGTAAATGGATAAACACAGTATGTTAGCAAATTCTAAGTCTTTGCTAAGGAAATTTGTGAATATGGATTGAGTTGAAAGTAACATAATTAAGAGACGTTAAGTATTAACTTAGGGGGTTATGTTTCAGTATGAGGATTACTCCGAAACTTACAGTGAGAATACCTTCTTTTTCATAGACATAAGGTGTCTGGCAAAAACGATAGTATTTCGTCCTTTGAACCGCACAGTAAATTTTATCTGAAGTTTACTGTGTTTGCAACTTTTTGTTTATGTGAAGTTTGGTGACCAGTATGTAGTCATTATAGCTTTAAGAAATTACTTGGTCTGCAGGTAAGGAGAGGAGCAGATAGAGCAGAGATACATAGTCTTGCTTTCTCTTCTAATGCCCAATGGCTAGCTGTCTCGAGCGACAAGGGAACTGTCCATGTTTTCAATCTAAAGGTTGATTCAGGATCCTTGGGGAATGAAAGATCACGCAGTCCATCAACTAGTCCTCCTAATCCTTCAGCCATTTCATCTCTTTCTTTCATGAAAGGTAATATAGTTCGATATCTTCTACTTTGCTTATAGTTCTAATTATAGGGGAATTCTAAAGTTTGTCACCAAGATTATCAGGTAGGCACTGTTGATCGACGGAAATTGTTAATGGATGATAGGTGTTCAACCTTTACCTGGTCTTTCAACCTCATGCTGAGTTGATCTTTTGCAGGTGTTCTTCCAAGGTATTTCAGCTCAGAATGGTCAGTGGCTAAATTTCACTTGCAGGAAGGTTTAGAGTACATTGTTGCCTTTGGCCACCAGAAGAACACAGTAGTGGTTCTCGGCATGGATGGAAGGTAACCGATTTTGATATTTCTCTTCTTTTGTGGAAAGGTTTTGGGGATAACGATTCAATGTCAAAAATTTCATACTTTTCCTACTACTTTCCTTGTGATGCCTGGCAATCGGTCCACTTTAATTACAAGCCATTGCATAATGTTTTGCAAAGTTAGATTATCCATCAACATTAAACATGCACAATGATCCAATTTGTTTCATTAGTTTAAGTGATGAGTTAAGCTTCATGTTTTGATTGTTTGCACTTTGCAGCTTCTATCGGTGTGAATTTGACCCTGTGAATGGAGGAGAAATGACTCAGCTTGAATGCTATAATATCTTGAAGCCAGAAGAAACTTTCTGAATCATTGTAAATGTTTTTGTTTCTTGATAGTGATCTCTTATCTCTGTTTATATTATGTTTTCTCTTTAAACTATTTAGGGAATTGAAATACTCAAATACACTGTAAATATCTGAGGAAATGAAATGAGTCCAACTTCTTTTCTTTGGACCAACATGGATTATCCAACTTCAGCCATTGTGTCCAAAAACTTGTCATGTAGCTCTTTTATGTTAATTCTCTAGTTTGTCAATACCCGTCCTAAACTTTGGCTTAGGACAGACCACTGGAGCTTAAGATTTAGCTTAAAGGTTTGATTTAACGGTCTTTCATAGCCATCCTGCCCATCCAAACTTGCCGCTGTGTTTATTGTAAATATTGAATTACAGTTTTCTTATGCTAACTGAGCATGAGCATTAGAGTCGATCCATCATAGATCTTCAACCATTTGAGTCGATGCACTTCAACTTTTCGAGTCTGTATGCGTTTGTAGGACTGTGTGACTACTGATGATATACACGCGGATTATCAAAATCAGAATACCCTTATTAAGTCCATGTAGATCATTACAAGTGTATGTACATGTATTTATACTAAAATGATGATCTGTTCAGGTCTGTACAAAGAGTCCTAGAGAAGAATAGACAGCTGAAGATAGTACTAACGTTACAGAGGATAAGGTCGGCCATTGTTGTAGTGGATGTGGAAGAGGCTCTCCTAATGTTAAGCCTGAACTGCTTTGTCTCCATCACAGAGTCTCTATTCCTTTATGTACGTGAATGTTTGGAACCCTGTGTGGTCTTGACAGCTTAGCTAGGGCTGAAGAGACAGAACATTGTGCCATTATATGTTCGATGTCGACTTCACTTGCCTGGTGCCTGGTTCAATGCTTCAGCCAGTTCTGTCGACTTGATTTAAGTTTCAACCAAATTTTGATTTCCTTGCAAACCATCCCTGTTGATCTTGGATCCATTAAAGGTGGATTCAGGGGCGTCATAGGGTGAGGTTTTGCAACTTTCAGAAAAGAAAAAGAAGAAAGGGTGAGGTTATGCATAAGGTGGCTTCAGTGATTCTTTCTTCGGAGAAAAATCAACGAGTCATAATTCCAAACAAAGAAAAACAAGCAGCAATAATGTTACACACTCTTAAGCTTACCGAATTAATATTTTTTAAATTCATAATTTACGGAACGCAAGATGAAATAACTTAACACCCAATGTGGTTGGTCTAGTAGAAGCATGCAAGGCTACAAGTGGGGTAGACGCTGCAAGGATTCTCATGGTGAGAGAGCAGATTTTACGCACCAAAGTGCACTTGCACCATTAATGTGTAAGTGTTCAAATCGCTGTATGGAAAGATCGAATGAAAATTAGAGACTCAATTCCTTCCTTTCAATTTCATATTTGATCCGATCAAATTAAACGCTCATAATAAGAGTACATCTTCTTCGACATAATGTTCTCGATCACCTCCTTAGTTGGAAACACTTGATACTATTTTTTTTTTTTAAATTTTGTTAACGATATTAGTATGAATGTAGTGCGACTTAAATGACCAGATCAAAATATTACATATTAGTTGCTCGGATCACTTGCTCCTTAATTGGTGCATAGAAGAATTTTCTCACCTCCTTGGTTTGAAACACTTGAAACTATTTTTTTAGATTTTAATTTTGTTAACGGTATTAGTATATATACATGTAGTATGACGTAGATGGTCGAATCAAAATACTGTATATTAGTTGATAAGGTCACTTACGCCTTAATGCATAAAAGAATTTTTGCTCAATAATGAAGTCAAAATACAAAATTGTCTCAAAATTTCCAACCTAAGATCTGGAAAAATCAGTAGCCAATAATTGCGAGTCGCACCGAGCAACAGTTCCAACCGTACTGGTCAGGTACTGACCTCCTTGTTCTCTGTTGGGTGTTTGGCCACGTGGCGTAACCTCATCTTCTTCAAACCGCTTTCCCGCCTTTTCTTCACCTTATGATTCTCTGATTTCTCTCTGTCGCTCAATTCTAAAGGTCCAAATGAATTCATTTCTTGTTATACTTATGAATCCAATTTACGTGTCTTCTGCATTTGTTTTTTGGTTTGAGTTTGAAGCTTAAATGCTTATGAATTTTGAAATAACATGAACCAATTGTTTAGTTCAAGAAGTTTAGAACAAGTACTATTGACAAACGTATAAACTTGTAATTAATAGGCTTTTTAGCCAAATTGTTACTTTAATTTTTATCTTAATGTCAATTTGTTACCCTAGCTTCATTTCAGCCAATTTGCTACTCTAACTTTTCATAATTAGCTAATTTGCTACCCTGACTATTATGTATGCTAATTTGCTATCATATGTTTTCAAAATTAGCTAATTTGCTACATTTTTATCATTTTAATTTGTTCATTTCTTCATTCAAACATGAATTAATACTGAAAATCGAAGGTTAAAGTTGGTTGGTATTGAAATTTTGATAAGTAAATTGGTTAATCTTGAAAGCCTAAAATAGCAAATTTGATGAAATGGTAGCAAATTGGTTGAAATAAAAGCTAGGATAGCAAATTGGCTAATTTAGAAAAACTAGGGTAGCAAATTGGCTGAAATGAAAGTTATGGTAACAAATTGACATCAATGTAAAAATTGAGGTAGCAAATTGACAATTATGCCTGATTAATATTCCATTAGCAGCTTAAGCTCACTCTTACACCTAGAAATTCATAGTACATGGATTACAAACATAGGATTGATCATTCATAGCAACAAATTATGGAACTGGGAATGCTAACTACATACAGAAGAATCTTAGTGCTATAACACCGCTTCATGAGACTTCTCCTTGTGCTGATCATTCAGTGGAGCTTCAGGTTCATCATCCTGGAAATTTAGCAGACAATTCTCAAAGGGATTAGCTTTAGCTTTGGCTAAAAATTAACTCTAATTAACAGATTCCACTGTTCGAGTTTAGTGTAACACAATAAATCTTAAATCTATGATTACATGCAACAACCAAGTAAAACCATGTTGGAAAAGACCTACATGGATATGGGTTCATGTGAAGGCTTGAAACTAGCTTGGTGTTGTTACAAGTTAAAATAGGCTTAATGAAACCAGTTGGTACGGTCTTAAGTTTGGAAATACTTTTAGTTTTGGATACCGGCCAGTTTATTGGTAAGTTAACAGCTTCTCAGATATTATCCATTAGCAGAAGCCAATGGTTTAGGAGGTGGTCTTGTTATAACATATATAGAATAAGATGCACAAAAAGAAGCTTGCTGTTGTTGAATGGTAGTACAAGAGTTTATGAACAGAAATTTCGAAGAATCGGGAAGTAACAATTATATATGTCATTGTGTAATTAGGTGGTAGAGGAGGACTTTGACAAATACTATTAGTACTAAAGACTACGTACCTCTTTGCCATGACCATTCCCACTCCCACTAGAAGTTCTGTAATCCGGGAAAGGAACTTCGCCTGACTCAATTAGCTTGACATCTTCTAGAAGAAGGTCATAGTGCCTCTTGACCTCTTCAGGTGTCTTATTCCCGACGATCCTGGCAATATTGTCCCAGCGGTCGGGGGTGTCCTTGGAGAAAAGGGCTAGTGAAATCTCGAAGGTCTTGTTCTGCTTGGCAGTCCAAGACGAGACCGAGGTAAGGGAAGACATTGAGCCAGCAGATGCCATTGAGGAGAAGATGAAATGGTGTTCCAAAGGGGTGAAGGGCAAATGAGAGTGAGGACTGAGGAGGGTGATGATTATAAGGAGTCAATAAAGACGAAGACCAAAATCAAGAGTTGTGTGATGTATCTGAAGTGGTGGAAATGCCTGATCTTTTTTAAGCAAGATTGAGGGGATTGGGGTAGGGTAGTGCCAGTTGAGGAACACATTTTGCAAAAATGATGTGGAATTTGAATGATTGTCTCCTTCCACAAGAAGCAAGGACATGAATCACATGATGGACACTAAACAACCTAGTGAGACTCAGTATCTCCAAGAATTTTTGATACAGAGAATATATAAAGTTGATTACAGTCCTCTTCTTTCCTGCCCTTTTCATTATGTATATTATATCAGGAGGACAGTTTTCCTTATTAGGAGCATGAAGGTTAAGCAATGTAAGGGATACATTACAAGTTCTAAATATATACAGTTGGATTTTCAGTCATCTCATTCTCTTGACGGTACTTGCTTCCTAGTTCCTAACATATCATCTATTAGAAATAACTCAAGGGCTACACAGAAACCTAAAAGCTATTCTCATGCTTTATATGTTGCAAATTAACCTAACTAGGAATGAAGTTGATTCAATTCATTCTTATTCTGTATGTGCGTGTTATAGTACGTAGCAGACCGATTTGGGTTAACAAAATGCACTAAACATTCTAAGACCAACTTAAACCAGTCAATGTAAGCCCAGAAACCTGGAAGATCATGCTTATGCATGAAAGGGGTAGTTTAGTGTGTTAAAATATGATCATTCCTAGAAAAGGAAAAAAAAAAAAAAAAAACAAAGTAGAAATACTATATGAGTGAGTTTCTTCATTTATTGAGATTTTGTTCAGATAACTTGCATGGTCTCCCAGGTTGGGTCCATATGATTCGAACTTCGAAGCCACAGTAAATCAGATTGAACCTACAAAACTTTCACTTGAACATGTACAACATAAACCCCATTTTTCATTTTCATACTCTTCCGATTTTTCGAAAGAGTTTCCTGGAAAGAGACTTATGTGTACAGAGAATAAGTGATGATCTTTGGATACTGTTTTGGTCTACGCACTGTTTTCGTGAACAACAGAACAACCTTCCAAGCTCACAAGCTGGCTTAGGTTGCAGGGTCCTTGTTGTGATGCAATGTTGTACCATGAGTACGTATGAGATACTTTCTTATCATAATCCCCGATTTTTTTCATTTTCATTATCATCTTGAAAGAGTTTCTGGAAAGAGGCCTCTGTGTACTGAGAATTAGTCATGATCTTGTTTTAGTGCAGTGTGACCTGAAGTCCCAACCTTCCAAGCTCTCTTAGCTAACATGTTTCTGGAAATTTGAGTTGTTGGGAATGATAATTTAGATCAATTATTTCATGACTCATGAGTCCAATAATTTGGTCCCTTTTATGCGCCACACAGTTGCAAAGCATTTGTAGAGAAATAAAAGCTTCAGTACTGGCATATAAAAGGATCGATATATATCCATACGTACATGATAATTTGGCCTTCATGGACTGGTGTTAACCATGTCATACATACATTAGTTCATTACTGCCTCAGTCTGCCTGCCACTAGTTTTTTCATGTTATAGCTCATTTAAGTGCAGAAAGTCACTGCTCATCATTTCACTATAAGAGGAGCCAACTCCATTTTAGTCATGGATAGTGTAAAATCCATTTTAATCATGGATTCATGGGTAGAGTAAAACCAAAAGAAGCTCTCCGTGAACAAGGAGTTACCTACTTTGAGTCTGGTTCTTGTTCTGTCTCTTTGCTTCTATCATTCATGAACGGCTAGAGACATGTCCAAGCTGATATAATCCTAGCCAAGGAGGCATGGGAAACCTACTTGTAATAATGTAATAGGATCTTTTGTAGGCCTTATTGTCTTGTTGCAATTTTGCAGGTTGATATTGTATTCTCATTTATATGTTAGTGTTACAGAGTCTTTTTCGGAGTTTAGTGTTAAAATTAAGAAAGCGTGCCTTTGTTTGGAAAATTTATGAACTTGAGTTGGCACACCTACTTGAATGTATTCTAATAATCTGGAAATGCAAGATCTTTGCTTATAATACCAGAAAGAGTATCCTCGTCTTTTTTTGGTGCGAAATATCAGTATCCTTGTTAATTGCAGAATATGCATGAGATTGAAAACAAACAAAATTAAGGCCTTTGACAAGCGTTGTGAAGTTGAACAATCACTTCTACAAAATAATATGCTCGACATTATTGCATGTTTAGCGTTTTGTGTTTATTGATCATGCACACCATGTTCTTCAAAGTTCACCGGGTTATATTGACTCATGAGAACTTCAAGTTTCTCACCTGAAAGATAGTAAACAACCACTTGAGTGGCTTTAAAATAAGACTGTCACTCAATTATAGGATTGTTGAGACTAATAGGCTAATGCTAAGTATAGGAAAGATGTGCGATTCTTCAATCTCAGGAGAAGCTGTCCTGATATGAAAATGAGGTTTGGGGCCTCATCTTTTCGTGCTTACCTTCCTTTTCTTAGCTTATCTGTAGTTTTGATAAAAGAATGGACACAGAGTGGGCATAGAAATGTTCTACACCACATCACTATAAGATCCATTTTTGATGTTCTGGTTACTTGCTGACAGACGTTGACTCTTTGAGTTTGAACTAGAGGGACTAGTCCCCTTGGTAGTGAAGCTAATGAAAGCAAGAGGCTTTAAGTCGGAGAAGAAGGCAGTGAGGGAGGTTCTTACAGCCACAAATACTGAAGCTGCTGTGGTTGATCTTCAACTTTCTATTTGGTAATTGGCTACGTTCAAAGTTAGGAACTTGAGTGGGTTTATTGATTGCTCATTACATTAGTGCGCTAGCTAGCTCAGTTTATATGTTCGTTATTAATGGAATTGAAAGTTGAAGTTGTAATGAAAATGCTTCAATGTTTTGTTCAGTTGTTATCTTAACTTGATGGACAAATTGATTGATTGGTTGCTGGTTCCATAATTTTGCTAGCTACCTCTGTTCTTTGTTTGTATTGATGTTAAAATTTAAAAACTTGTAATGGAATTGCTGCAATGTTTCAATTGGTTGTTGTTGATCTTAACTTGTCTCCTCCTGATCGATTAATTCAGAGGACGATGATGACTTGCAGCAACTCTCGTCCTTGATGATGCAGTCCGCCAAGGGTGTCAATGCTGCCAAGCATTTCACCAACATGTTTGCTGGTTTGATGGAAGATGGCTACTTCAAAGCAGCTATGGAGATCAAGAAGATGACCTTGGACAAAGGGGTTGATACCCGATGTGGTTATCCAGATCGGCCTGATGGAGGCCTCTGCCTGTGCTGGAATGACAAAGGATGTTCTCAATGTATACAATGACATGATATCCTCTCAATGTATACCAATGGTGTTCTCATCAGGGCACTTGCTGCTGATGTTAACTTCCTCGATGATGCTAAGAAGTACTAGGTGGAAATGGGTAAAAAGAGTAAGGCACCCTATTATTCGACCTACATAAAACTGAGTAACGCGTTGAAAGACGCCGGTAAGGATGATGAGGACTCCACCACGGCAGCTTATAGCCCAACCCTAAGAGGCCTGTAAATGTCATGAACCTCGTGCACTCTAGGACCCCAATTCTGTGATGGTTGTGTAGAAATATTGGTTGCTGTTGTAGACCTGCAGTTATTTGCTGACTATTCGAATTTACTAGCTTCTGTGATGCTTTTGGGAAGCAGACATTGTTTGTTTGGGAATTCACTAGTTTCCTACTACTGCAATTGTATTTCTTTGAAGTTTCTATGGAGTAGGAGGACAAGACCTCACCATAGGTATGTGTTCTAAGGAGAAAAGAGGTAAAATTAGTATTGCATTAAAAAAAATTTACTTTACTGGTAGTGATACATGGATTATTGATTCCGGTGCGTCTGATCATATGACATTTGATAAGTCCTTTTTTTTCGAGTTTGTCCCCATCTCTCATACCTGAAGTGTCTAATGCAAATGGGGTGTCCTTCCTGGTCCTAGATATAGGGTCAGTTCAAGTTACTCCAACAATTTTGTTAAACAAAATCTTTTATGTTCTCACTCTATCACATCACTTATTGTCTGTTTCTGAATTGAATTCATAAAATAAATGCTCTGTAACCTTTTTTTTCTATGTATGTTATCTTCCTGAACCTGTCATCTCAAGCAATAATAGGCAAGGGGGATCTGCGAAGGGGACCGTTTCACTTAGATTGCATGTACAGCGGGGAAGCAAGAGCACCGTCACCAACTGTTGCCCTAACATTGAGTTTTAATCGAGTAAAAGAAGTTTGGACACTACAAGAACTCGTGTCCTAAGAAAACAAATCAATGAGCTACCTATGATAAAAGCCGCGGTGGCAAGGCTATCATTCAGTTGGTCCAAGAACCTGATTTCTATGGAGTAGGAGGATAAGACCTCACCACATGTATGTGTTCTGAGGAGAAAAGAGATAAAATTGGTATTGCATTAAAAATTTCTAACTTTATTGGTAGCGATACATGCATAATTGATTCTGGTGTGTCTGATCATATGACATTTGATAAGTTTTATTTTTCGAGTTTGTCCTCATCTCTCATACCTGAAGTGTCTAATGCAAATGGGGTGTCCTTCCCGGTCCTAGGTATAGGGTCAATTCAAGTTACTCCAACAATTGTGTTAAACAAAGTCATTTATGTTCCCGCTCTATCACATCATTTATTCTCTGTTTCTGAATTGAATTCACAAAACAAATGCCCTGTAACCTTTTTTCCTATGAATGTTATCTTCCAGGACATGTCATCTCAGGTGATAATAGGCAAGGGGGAACTACGGGGGAGACTGTTTCACTTGGATTGCATGTACAACGGAGAAGCAAGAGCACCGTCACCAATCGTTGCCCTGACATTGATTTTTGATCGAGTAAAAGAAATTTGGCTATGGCATCGCCGAATGGGTCATCCATCTTTTGGAGCCATGAAGAAGTCGATACCATCTTTGTTTTTTGGAATAAAAGAGTCAGTCTCCATTGTGAAACTTGTGTTTTTGCTAAGAGTCATAAGTCTAGTTATTCTCCTACTTTTTCTTCTAGTTATGCACCATTTGAGTTGATTCATTCTGATGTATGGGGGCCTTAGAAGAATTTGACATTGACAGGAATGAAGTAATTTGTTTTGTTTATTGATGACTTTACAAGATTAACTTGGGTTATGTTATTGAAAAAGATGGATGCTGTGTTTTCGGCTTTCACCGCTTTTCATAGTCTCATCCGAACTCAGTATGATGCTTGTGTGAAAATATTTCGATCTGACAATGGAGGAGAGTTTGTTAACCACTCTTTCTGAGACTATTTTCAGCAACATGAAATTGTTTATTAGACTACTTGTCCTTAGACACCAGAACAAAATGGGGTATCTAAGAGAAAAAATCAACACCTCTTGGATATTGGAAGAGCTCTCTTACTCAGTGTCAATCTACCCAAATATCTCTGGGGTGAAGCTATGTTGTGTGCCTCTCACCTTATCAACTGTTTATCATCTACAACTCTTTATAATTGGGTTCCCTTTGAGGTATTGTCTGAACATGTTACTATTTCATCTCTCAACGAACCTCGTTAAATATCTTGTGTTCATGTTACATTGTTTCTGGTCATTGTCTTCATTTGGTTTCGGTCCTGGTCTAGGGGATTCGGAGGGTGACCCGGATTTCCTAACACAATGAAGACAACAACTTTCGTCTTTCATTTCTGTGTTACTTGAAAGACTATCTGCTTTAGGTTACTTGAAACTTGAAAGACTATCTGCCTTAGATGGTTAGTTTTGTTGGAAGAAAATGGATATGTTAGTTTTGTTGCTCTTGTTACTTTTGTGTTGCTTGGTCCGATTTCTATATATATTGGAGCTTTCGCTAGCTAACGTGTGGAGAGAACAAGTTGAACAATTCCCATATAAGTGAAGAAGTTGCACATTTCATGAGGATTTTAGAAGCTCTATGGAGTATGGACTATGGAAGAGGTTACAAAACCCCTTATTTCTAGCTACTTCAAAACCAGTGCACAAGCTCGAACTGGTTGTTCGGCAAATGAACAAGCTGCTGTTGTAGGATAACGCTGTCAGCCACTCAGCCCTGTTCAGATATATAGTCGAATGCATTACCAAACACTGCAATACCACTTAATACAGTAATATACTCAATGTAATTCCACAATTTTGTACTACAATTAATCAAACTCATTCTCTTTCAATTAAATAGATCATTCAAATTCATTCTAAGACATTCAGTTTTATAAACGAGTCATTAAGTACCCTTAGTACAGCCACTACTACTTCTGATACTTGAAGTACACCAGCAGTGCGGCTGTGGTTACAACTTGCAGTAGCTGCCTTACAAACAGTGCCTAAACATACCACCCCTAATACCTTCATTCGTTCACATATCCGGATCAGATGACTCCTCTGGGATCACAGTCAGTATCACCTGCTCATCGTTCACTCTTTTCACAACAACTTTCAAGGGTTCTCCTACTCTGTCTCCAACTATTTCAATGATCTGCAACAAGTTCAACAATCACAAGAATCACCAAAAATGTGCAGTAAGAAATGATTACCAGTTTTTAATAGAACAAGGAGAAGGTTTACATCCTCAACAACATGATTAATTTGTCAACATAAAAATAAAACATCAGTACATATCCAACTACTTTTGATATCGGTGTCCTTTAGCTTTATAATTTTACTGTCTTCACAAGGAGTTGGGTAAAGTCTGGACATTGACGAGCACTTTAAGGAGATTACAAACTTCATATAACAATCATCCAAAAACTCAAAAAAGTTAATGATGTTACTAAGGTGTTCAATACCTCTTTAACGGTTTTAACAGTCCTTCAATCAAATTCAGAGACAACATCACCAGGATGGAACCCAGCACGCTCACCGGGTGACACAGGAGTTACCTGGTTAACAATTGGGCAAATTACATAACTTTGAATAAGTCTTAAGTTCTTAATAATAGCTCAAGTGGCAAAAGCTTGTGAACTTCAAATTGCAGACAGCAAAAATAGTATTCAAAAGGAATCACTAGGCCTGGCTTTTTGGTCTCAACCTCTTGGAAACCTCCTCGTTTCCACACTAGGTGGTACATTCGAATACCCCATTCAGAAAGCCAGCATTAGTAATTGTTATTCCAAAAGTCATGAAATACACAATTGAGGTGCTTACCAGGCTAGACTAGGAAACCACTTCAAATCATTTGCAAATAGAAACTGACAAAGGATGAGACCTATATGTATATGAGTATTTCTCCCAAAATACTACCATCAGGATAAATCGCTATAAGAATGTAGTAAAAAGGGCGCATAGTGCTTACCATAGGCACAAGGATTCCTTTTTTAACATTTGGAAATGCAGAACCTCTTTCCTCAAGATGAGAGATTATCATATCATTAAGCTCAATCATTTTAACTCCAAGCCAAGGCCGAACAACCCTCCTGCAAAACATGATTAATTAGTTTCACATCTGTTTGAGTTATCAAAGAGGTGGATGACTTTCAAGTTCCAGCTGATATACAAAGTAACATACCCATTTTTCTTAAACTGATCCATAACTTTAGTGACTGAGTCAATTGGTACGGCAAAATTCAATCCATCAGCAGCTCGTATCATCCTAACATTAACAGCAATAACTTCTCCGTCCATATTTACTAAGGGCCCTCCCGAATTTCCCTGCACCATTCATGTAAAGAGACCTGATTTGTTGTACCATCATCATACAGGAGCCAAGTCATAGACACATTTCAGACAAATACTTCAACAACAAGCATCATAACACATTACAGAGAGAGGGAGAGAGATACCGGGTTGATTGAGCAATCTGTCTGTATATACTCTTTATACTCTCTCCACCCATCTTGCCTCATTTCGCTGTTTTTACGAGCAGCACAACTGGATTCAAGAGAGAAGACAATAACAGAAGGCTAGTTAAGTTTACATCATCAACTTCAGAGCCAAAAATAGTTTGCTTACTCTAGCGCAATCATTTACATATCATTCATTTATGTGTTCTTTTTAGAAGTTAGAACCATAAAGATGCATCGACATGATATATGAATAAAATTTAAGGCTATCTGCTTTGTGTCTCTCCTATGTAACACTAGGATTCTACGGGTTACAATGTCTATAGTACTCACAAGTCACAATTGATCTACCTTACAATACCAGCTGTGACAGTATGTTTAAATGAAAGTGGAGATCCAACAGCTATGACACACTCCCCTGGTTGGACTTTACTTGAGCAACCAAGTTCTGCTGATGGCAATGGGGTGTCAGAATCGACTTTGATAATAGCAATGTCGGAATGCACATCCAAATTCATCACAGTACCCTCAAGTCTCCGGCCATCTTGCAAGGTTATATAAACCTGTACAAATCGATCATACTTCAAAAACCAATTACTAAGTCTAACCTTTCAGCCATCAAATTAAACAAAAACTAGTATGGAATCCAACCTTGCACTCATACGAATCTACAAGTGTTCCTAATCCTAAATCAACAAAAGCATGAGCGCATGTCAAGATAGTCCCGTCCTTATCTATGATTGTTCCAGCGCAATGGCCCCTAGTAGGAGCATGAATATGAACCACAGCAGGGCCAACCTTAGCAAATGCAGTGGCATAAGTACGCTCCGGCCTCTCCCCGGCTATAGTGACAACAGAAGCATCATCTTTCTTTGTGTCCAGTTGAGACACCGAACCATCCTCCACCAAAACATCACTAAAATAATACATTGGAAGCATTCCTACAAATTCAATTTACACAATATATGAAAAGAAGAAACAACACGTACAATGTAGTTTTTCGAAATGAACTCAGAAAAGGAAGAAGAGACTAGACTAACCAAAGGGGCATTGATCCCATTGCTTTGGTTTCCATGGAAGCAGCAATGATTCCCTTATTGTTGTAGGAATCGATCCCACTACAGTCCATTCTAAAATTCAACCCATAAGTTTTATAAGATTACTAAACACAAAGGGTCCAATAACAGACTTATCATAGACTTTAGTTTCTACTGGTTTCTGATGTATTTATCTCTTTATGTTGTATTTATCCCTACTTGTACAACAAGATAATTACCAACACAATTGATGTAAATCGTGTAACTAATGATCAGTATACAAAGCATAGCTCAGCCACTGTTTATGTGTGCTTGACAGTCCAAAAAGTCTTCTCTCAAACTCTACACTCTTTAATACACACTCAAATCCGAATAAAGATTTGATTTTTTTTTTCATTTAAGTAGGATATGTTGCTTCTTTTACTTTTAACTTCCAAGAACAAAAGGTGGACCCAAAAATAAAAACACAGCAAAAACCATTGGCAAAAAAAAGCCAAACACTTTAGAGCTCACTGGATCTTCCGGTGCTGGTGGCGTACAACATAGCCGACCCGGCGGCAGCCACGGCCAGAATGCGGTCCTTTGTTGAAACCAGCTTCCTCTGCCCAAATCCGATGAGATTATGAGAATGAGCTTATGGAACAGTAAAAGAGAAGCTTATCAGAAGAAAAAGGAAGAAATGTAGAGAGGCATTTGGAGTGAAAACCAGAGAATGGATCATGTTGGACAGAAATGGAAGTTGATGATCTGAGTGACGTTGGTTTGGTTGGGCAAACTAAACTTCTCAGTGCTCTCTGCTCTTAAAACCCCCGCCTTTTTTTGGTGAGGGTGTCAGAGAACTTCTACTCACTCTCTGGCGTTGCCTTCCTATAATTGGGTTTGTTTTTTTTTTTTTTTTTAAGATATTATTGAGGTTACAAAACAAAAACCAATCAGTTTTAACTTTTAAATTTCAACTTTTTTTTTTGTGGACGAGTTTAGATGGGCTTTACATACATCGTCTCAGGACGAGTTGGCCCAAAACCATCGTCGGCCGAAAATTATGTCAAGTCTCAATTCGAAAGCTGAAATGGTAGTGCATGTTGTGAATGGTGGGTGCTTGTTGGTGTTTGATCTCAAACCCCAAAACCCGAAAGTTGATGTACTACATTGCTAAGATGATCTAACTTTGCATGATTTGTGTGTTTTGCAAAGTTGTCCCGCATTTGATAGACTACGGCCCTGCTAAGATTCCTATATCCACTAATGTTTCATCAGAGATTGTACAAGTGATGTTCTTCTTTTACACTCTTTAACTGGTTCTTCATTAAGAAATATCTGTAAAGGAATTGATTGTTACAATACATGAATCTATCACTAAAATCACATCCCATGTTAGCTTTCGGCGGATGACTGTCGCCTGTGGAGGGAGGGAGTTTTACAGTCAAAAGCTTGTCATTCACATATCTGTATGGGATTCCTCTGCTATTACTGTCAAAGTCACCACCTCATCTTTCGCCCTCTTCACAACAACCTTCAATGGTACTCCAACTCTATCTCCCATTATTTCAGTGACCTGTCACATATTCATCAATCATATAAACCTTTCATAATACAGTATCACATATATACTACTAGGTAAGAGATTACTAATATATACTACTAGGTAAGAGATCACTAACGGGGAAGACTGAACAGGAGAAGCTTTAGTTTCTCAGGATCCAAATCCACAACCTTATACCATCCAGTATATAACAAGTTATTTTAGCATCCTTTTGCTTTACACATTTTACTGCATCCCTTATTGTGTATTAAGGTGCTCTTGTAAGGTTATGCAATGAGGACTTTAAATACATGAAGTATACTTAATACACAACTACTATTAACTCCTTCAGCAAAAAACTGCTGCCATTTGCAAATATTAAGTCCTTACTGCACATTCTCCCACTAGTATTTACCCAAAGAAGTTCTCGACTTGTTTTATTAATAATATGACCCAAGTTCATGGCTTTGATTATAGAATAAGGGTTCAGAAGTTCCAATACCTCTATGATGCTTGCAACAGGCTTTCCATCAAATTCGACAACAACATCACCAGGACGAAACCCAGCACGCTCAGCAGGTGACCCAGGAGTTACCTAGATGAATAATAATCAGCAGTTACAACACAAAGTATTCATGGCTTGAATACTGAACAACCCAACACGCATTAGGTCATTCAACCGAGTTCGAGTTTAAGAATGAATTCAATCCTAGGTACTTTTCCTCTCGTAATTTAATAAACAACAATGAAGAAACAACTAGAATACATACCATAGGTACGAGAATCCCTCTTTGTATACTTGGGAATGAACTATCTCTTTCTTTGAGATGAGAAATTATCATATCGTTTAGGTCAATCATCTTCAGTCCAAGCCAAGGCCGAACAACCCTCCTGCCAAACATGTCGTCCAAATAATTAAAGAGGTGTATATGACCTAATGCCAGTTACACTTATACCACTGAAACAAGACGTACCCATTTTTCTTAAAGTGCTCCATTATTTTGGCAATTGAGTCAATCGGTACAGCAAAACTCAATCCATCGGCAGCAAATACTTTCATGATATTAACACCAATAACTTCTCCATCCATATTTACTAGAGGTCCCCCAGAATTCCCCTGCACCACTCATGTAGATAAATCCAATACTATAAGCACACATAGAAGAACCCCAAGTTTGGACAGACATCCTCCTCAATTCACAACTTTAAATAAGGAAACACATGCAAAGAGGGAGAGAGATATACCGGGTTAATAGCACAATCGGTCTGTAAGTACTCCCTCCGCAGTCCACCAAGCCCCAAATCACTACTTTTGCGGTCGACACAACTATATTTAAAGGAAAGAGAAAATGTCAAAAGGATTCGTTAAATTTTTCCCTTATTAGGACACAGTATTAATTGGCATAACACAGTCCCGCAACAGTCATTTTTACCCCATGCTGGCTTGCTCTACAGTCTACAGCAACCATTCACAAAATGTGAATTCATAGATGATGAACATGATACAATACAAAGTCAAGGAAAATAAAGCTTCATTTAGACATATTTAGCATGCATTTGTACGTGTACTATGACATATATTGTATAACGGGTAAAAGGAAATGAAGTCTATATCACTCACTAGTAACTACTGGTTTTACCTTACAATACCAGATGTGACAGTATTCTGAAGCGAAAGTGGACAGCCAACTGCTATCACCCAATCCCCAGGTTGGAGCCTACTTGAGGTGCCCAATTTCGCTGATGGAAGGGGAGTTTTAGAATTGATCTTTACTATAGCAACATCAGATTGGAGATCTGCATTCACCACAGTACCCTCAAATGTCCGACCATCTTGCAAAGTTACACCAACCTGAAACCAGTACACTGACTTATCAACTGTGGAAGACTAATAACAGATTAATAACGATTACGATCTATTACCAAATAACTAATTTAAGAAACATATTAACAGCATACTCAATAATGTACTAATACAGTTTGTATGTAATTAAACCTGTTTTCCAATATATATGAGGAACGTTAGGACCATCTATGCATTCAATTGAAACTGCAAATGGAGTCTGACCTTCCCCTTTGATGAAGCTCTCAGCCCATGAAAATCAACCACAGCATGCGCACACGTTAGGATCGTGCCATCCTCATCAATTATAGTTCCAGAGCCTATACCCTTCCCAACACCAACACCATACATACCTACAACAATCAAAGTCGACAAGCCAACACTACTATTAATTTCCAGATAACACAACTACATCAAAATAATACTGCCAAAACTTCAAAAAGAACAATGAAAATGTAGACATTACCCTGTTGAAGAGATATATTGACAACAGCAGGGCCGACTTTCGCAGCGGCCTTTGCAATTGTATCTTTGCCCAAACACCCACTACAGCATGGCTTTGGGATTTCTCCGGCTACAGAGAAACCAGACACATCCTTCCCTATGTCCGGAGAAGGAGCCGACCCATTTGTAACAGAAAACAATGGAACAATTCCTACAATTCAAACAAACACAATAAACAAAAGGAATAAACAACACCAAGTACATTGTACAATGTAATGAGGCAGAGAACGTAATGAGGGACAAACTGAATGGCCAGTTTTGCCTTGGCAGCGACAGCGATTCACACCATGGTCCAGGAATCGACACCGAGAATGAAGAATCTACAATTTCAGTACACAATAAACGGGTTATTAATTGAACCCCAGTCTATTCATGGTGCCCAAATCACAATCCAAATCTCTTAGTTCATTTCTTATTATTGGGTTACAAACTAAGCAGCAACGAAACCTAAAGTTTGATTCTTTTCTTAGGTTTTCCGGCAACCAACTAATCAAAAATCACAATGAAATTTCACGTAAAAAAGAAGAGCTCTCACTGAAACTCTCGTTCCCTTTGGAGTATAACAAAGCCGAACCAACGGCAGCAATGGCCAGAATCCGATGTCGGTGCCGATTTGCAATCGAAACCTTCCTCTGAATATCACAAATACATACAAATCAAACCACATCCCATATATTCCAACCAAAACAAACCAAAAAAGCGAACCCAATTTAAGCAAACCATACCAGAAAATGACTCATGAGGTAGAGATCAAATACAAGCTTCTGGATCTTGGTACTCAACAATACTCAAAAACCCAGCTAAACCCTTTTGCTTCTAGATGTGAATGATCTCTCAGGCTCTAGAACCTCCCTTCTCATTTTCTCAATTATGGGCTTGTTTAGTTTAATTGATTTTAATCAGCCCAGAGCCCAATAGGCCCAACAGCGTTTACTGAGATTCAAGAACTGAAAGAACTAAAACATGAATTGAGAAGCCAGATACACCAAACACAACTTTTTCCATTTATGAAACATAAACCATTTTCACTGAACATAAACCAAATTTAAACCTACATACTACTATCATTCTAGAAATCTAAACGACGTCGTTTAAGCGGCGGCCTTCTTTGGCGATTTGGGTGACTTGGTCGCCTTCTCCGACGCGTCGGAGTGTCCGGTCTTCTTCGGAAGCAAGACCGGGTTGATGTTAGGAAGCACTCCGCCGCTAGCGATGGTCACTCCGACCAAAAGCTTTCCCAACTCCTCGTCGTTCCTCACCGCCAGTTGCACGTGCCTAGGGTTGATCCGTGTCTTCTTGTTGTCACGTGCCGCGTTTCCGGCGAGCTCCAGCACCTGAAATTACCAAAAAGGACAAAATTAAAACAAAATTGAAACACACAGATTCGGATTGAAATTCAAAGAATTGGATCTGAGATTTGATTGATTACCTCAGCGGCGAGATATTCGAGGACGGCGGCGAGGTAGATCGGAGCGCCGGAGCCGGTTCGCTGGGCGTAGCGGCCCTTCTTCAAGAACCGGGCGATACGGCCGACGGGGAATTGGAGGCCGGCCTTGACGGATTTGGAGACTGACTTCTTCCGGTCGCCGCCTTTGCGACCTCCGGCGCCTCTGGTGACCTTTCCGGATTCCATTTCTGAGAAAAATTAGGGTTTGAATCGGAGGGAAGCGATTTGAGATTTGAATTTGGGAAATGAGGGGAAACTGGGTGGTATTTATACAAGGTGTGCCAGGTTGGCGATCCGTGTGGTTTTGGTTTTGGCCAATGGGAGTGGATTTGAGGGAAGGGAGTGGGTGGTTGAGATTTGAGAGTGGAGTGGGGATCCGACGGCTGAGAGATAACACGCTGGCGATCCAAGGATTTTGGTTTTGGCCTTTTGGGAAAAGATGGGTTTTGCTTTTGGAGGTTGCCACGCTGGTGATCCGTGGGCTTTGAGTTTCAGCCAATGGGAGGTGACATGCATCTAAAGGCCTTTTACACCGGTGATATTAGATCATTATCAAATTACCAGGGGTAAAACCTATAACTCAATTTGACGTAGTTTGAAATACACCAATCAAAAGGTATAAAGGAATTGCTTCAATCAATAATGAAATAAGCATGAACTAATATTACTTACTAGTTGCAATCTCAATAAATCATCGTGAAACATTCTTTATGTTCGTGTTTGTTCATCCAGAGAAAACATGCATCAAAGCAAAATATATAACTGAAAGAAAACTATGGTCGTGTGTGCATTCTAAAAACCACAAAACACCGTAAACCGATATAAAAAGTGCAAAGACTTGAAAATTCAAGATACCCCTAGCCTTCTTCTAAAAAACTGGATCTCAAAATTGGTTGTTATATAACCTTAACGACATCTTGCTCAAGGGCTATGAGAGAGATGGAAGAAACGCCGAAAGAGGTCGAGATCCCACCACGAGCCGTCATTGGTGAAAACATAAAACATTATGTTTTGAAGCTTTTACCTTCAACGCCCGTGAGAACCGTTCAACGAATTTAGAGCACTCCTTAATTGATATTCATGAAATACTCGGTCAAACTTAATTTGTTTTCATTCTTAAAAAGGTCAATTATTGCATTTGTTTTTCTCATTTACATTGTTTCGCTTTTTGAAAATATTACTTTTCTATAAGCAAACCAAAAAATCTCTAGCGCCTAATAAATATGATAGTGAAGGAAGTTATCCATGAATGGTTATGCGTTAAAGTCAAGCGCTTAGGTTTCACCAAATTGTGGATTGCCCAAAATACTCTTTATACTAAATAATGATTAAAGCTTATGATCATAAATCCTCTTAACAGTTATTTGTTAAAAAAAATAGTAAAATAAATACACAAAAAAACAATTTGCTGATAAAACTAAATGGTCTTACTCTTAACTAGTCACACGTACATCGCACGGTTATGAGGCTATCAAAGCTAAAAAAAACAAAGCTGAAATGGACGGATAAAGGTTCTAGTTAGGATCTCTTATGGGCTGATTTGATGTGCCCTAATATGCTAGAATTTCATATTTGAAATCCCGAAGGTTTTGATCCAACAAAATATGCTTACATTAGTGTAAGTGGCACTATTGAATATTATGGAGTAGTGCTTAGAGCCCTCATCTCCAAATAACAATCTGATGCTTTAGGTATTGATGTTATTGGTTTTTCTATATCTAAATTGCAGATCAGCAAGTCTGATTTGGGTTTTTTTTTTTTTTTGAGAGAGAGAGAGAGAGGAGAGAAGAGATAAATCAGAAAAAAAGAAATTACTACAGGCTCGGTTTGGATCAAATTTGACCTGATGAATCAAAATTGTCATTCACACCGTGGATTTGAGTCCATAGTTGGAGTTGCTCTTAGGGAATAGGGAGGCCGGAATCAAGTTATTACATAAGGGAAAATGGAACCACAAGACATTTACCATTATGTAAACTATCATAATGTCTTGTTCCGTATATAGATGGCAACGTATGTGTATTTAATAACTACTTCGACTTGCTAGCACAAATTTATAGCAACTCAATTACACTCTACATCTGTTATCTTGATGGCGGCCTACATGGCTACATCCATTGGGACATGCAAGTATGTGAAGCCTATAAATTAAGTAGCTGATCACCTGGGAAAGAAGTAATGATCTTCAACTGCATCCTCCTCAACTGAGTAGCAAAGTCCAAGGCATCATTCACGGCGGCTCGAGCACTCGCCAAGGCCTCCTCGAGTTCCTTGTTCGTCAAGTAAAACGAGCACATTTGATTCAACATACGGTCATGCCTCTCTTGAAACTTGGCCGCCCTTTCTTCAGCATGCTCCAATGCTTCGGTGACGATCCTTAGTTTCTCCGTTGTGACTTGTTGCCTGTGCCACTTCTTCACATTCGGCACGAAGAGGACGAGTGACGTAGAGAAGCCGATGGCGGCGAAAACCACACGGCCAAAATCCATGGAGTTGTTCATGAAATCCTGTTTAGTTTGGTGGAGATGAGATATAAAATGAGAACAAGATGCTTCCTTTGATGGATGGAGGTTCAATTCTTTTGGATCACTCATGGGGGTTTGCCATGTTAACTAATAAAGGGATATTCTTTGCGTTTCTCTTTTGTTTTGTAAACTCCATCTCAATTCCTATAACCAAACCTTACGTCACAGTGTGGAAATTATGGTGGTGATGAAGCCAAAATGATATAAAAAAAAAAAAGAAACGTGAAAGAATATTGCGCATCCAGGGAATCGAACCCTGGTCAGTACCGTGGGAGGGTACTATGATACCACTACACCAGATGCGCTTGATATTCTAGGGTGCATAGAAACAATATGAGATGGAAATTACATAACATTAACGCTGCCTAAAACTATCGGTTAAGCAGCTGATTTGATAGACACATTGGGACTAAATAACCATAAGATGGGAAACTTTGATATGAATAATTGCTGTATTGAATCAGAGGATCCACTACAATGTAATTTGTCAAAAGCTACTATATATTCTACATGCTAATTGCAAACATTTTAAAACATTCTATGAACTTGGTCTGATACTTTGTTTGGAGAGTTTAGCCTCTATTCTACCTCTAACAGTTCTAACACTAGGACTACTAGCACTTGATTTTCTCGTTCGTTGCTTTCGTGATTTTCGTTTTCCTCTTTTACCAAAGGAGCTTTGTGGGCTTCTGTTGCGTCGAAAACTCTCCAACCGCTGACGTCGAATCTCAGGATCAGCCCAGCCTTTTCCCCACTCTGAGAAAGTAGAGAAAGATTTGGGCATGCTTGCCGAGAGCAGCATATCTGCTTCAGGGTGAACATAGAAACTTTTCTCCTTTTCGGATAGTAGAAACTCCAGGCCAAGTTCTGTTAGCTTGGGGAACTTCAATTGAACATGTGTCTGCAGAGAAAGTTACAGTTTACAGTTCGTGTCAAGAGTGACCAAGTACTTGAGCAGAAGCATAACATAATATTTTTCCGGAGAAGAAAGGAGTGTATACCTTATCATCTCCCTCTCTGACAAACCCTTTACCTTCCATAATCCGGAGAAGACCTTGCCACCAAAGCAGCTCAGTTGCCATAAACTGCTGAGACTGCAGATGGTAATCATTTGCAATTAAATGAAGATCACAACACTATGTTTTAGAATTTCAATTGCATCTTAAATAGCATCTTAAGATTTTCACACACACAAAGAGAGAAGTACCTGCTCTCTTATTTTACTGACAATCATTCTTAGATTGAGTCTCCCCGTATAGCTCTCACGTCTAATATCATTACTCATGACATCGTTATTCTTGTATCTGCCCTGTCTCTGAAACCAAATTCCCGTGTCAACAAGGATATAATCCGTTAATAGATGCTGAAGCATGAATAAAATAAAATGTTTTAAGTCTGCTCATCACCCCAATTTTTACATGCCAGCAATAATTAATGTGTAGACCTTGCACCCAAAAACTTTTAAATTCAGCATACTTACATAATGAGCAGCAATAACTTGCAATAAGACATCTGCTTCCTTCCTGAAATTCTGCATTTCTGGAGGTCCGTTAACACAGACATCACACCTACGTTAAAGGAAGAGTTTAATGAGCATAAAAGATTCAGCCATGTTTACTTGCAAGATGACACAAAACATATCAGTGTGATTATGAGAATCTTTATTGTGTGTGTGCGTGCGTGTGTTTAACAAGCACAAAAAAGATTAAACTAATTTGATGTCTACTTTAGAAGGACTACAAAACATTCTGTTTTGCAATTGATTGCTTAACATTTAAAGATTACAGATTAAGCATTAATATAGTTCCTAGTCCAAAAGCCTTTACTGAAAGACTGCTAAATAGAACCTCAAAAGAGAAGAAAGAATACATACGAGAGACACTTGTCATGACTGAAATCCTCCCCAAAGTACTCCACAAGCTTTTTAGCCCGACAGCACGAGGAAGTCATTCCATACCTTCAATTAAACAACGAAAAATAGATCATACAAATGTTTTTATTTGATGTGTGTATGCATGCAACTGTGTGAAGTTATTATACTGGAAGAAACCAATCAGATCTCTAATCATATCTTAAGAGTGGAAACATATAAAAAGCAAGATGTATGGAACATTGATACCTGAAACAATCAGACAACATTCTATATGCTTGCTTTGTCTGCTCTTCACTTCTTCGACTAGGCAAAAGTGATGGTGCTCTTGTTAGGTTTGCAAATAAAACTGCTCAAGTAAAGAAGACAGGTCTCAGTTATGTTGGAAATCCATTAGAGATGTGGAGACCAAAAAAGGGAAAAAGTGTTGGTGCTCTACCATCAACTTAGAAATAAGAAAAGGTAGCTCAGAAACAATACTCGCCACACACAAAGGAAAAAGTTGTTAAAGACCTCAATTGAGCCTAGCTCATTATTGTATTCTGAAGAGATAAGTGACTTACTGCAGTCAGCTAACTTTCCATCCCTTCCTGCTCGACCTGCTTCTTGATAGTATGCTTCCAAACTCTGGACCAATTTGAATGTTATATGAAGCTCAGAGAAATGATGACATAATACAAGGGAAATAATCAATAGCTGTGACTAAAGAAAGAATTATGATACACTAACATTGAAGAAAAGTAAGATTAGGAATAAGAAAAAAAAAAAAAAAAAACCTGTGGCCAACCATAATGAATGATTCTTCGGACATTTAACTTGTCAATTCCCATTCCAAAAGCAATTGTTGCCACGACAACCTACAGGTGAGGGGTACTCACATCGTTATCAAATATACTGTCTGATCTGTTTATCGGATAAAAGGAATGAATATATAAAACAGCTTGCCTTAATGGATTCATAAAAAAGTACAGTCTCCATGCAAAAGTAAATTACAAATTTCCTAGTACTACAAACAGGTTCACTTCAATAATCTGATTTTAAGATCCGAAACGGCTAATATATTCTCAAAACAAGGAACACGGAGGAGTGCAAAATTACAAGAGGCAACATTAACAAGCTATATCAAATGTAGCAGGCACATGCCTCACAAAGTTAAATGCCCTAAGATGAAGTCTAATATTATATACGCAACAACATCTGCATAGTTTTCAAAGGTGATACACAAGCACAAAAGAAAGAAAGAAAAATACACACACACACACAAGCACAGAACAATATCAAGTTCAGCATTTCTGGTATCTTCCATAAGCCTATGAATCCATACCTCTATTGTATTTTCATGAAACATCTTGTGAACCTGCCTTAAACGTGATTTTGGCAACTGCAGAAAAAGTAAACCCACATATGAGTTGTTTGAAAACAAAAGAGCTTGAGTTTCAATGGCAGCATGGAGACCTCTTTAAGTTAGCAAGTCAATGGCTGGAGGTCAAGATTAAATAGCAGAATAGACTTTTTTTTTTTTTTAATCTATGAACAGCATTCATCTACAAGTCTATGAAAATTAGTCTTATTTCAATGCAGCCAAAACCCACATCATATAAACTGCGCTGAATTTTCATCCATATAACAAATTCTAGTGGCCTAGAATGTTTGGTAGTAGCGAGAACAGAATTCTTAAGGAGCTCATAGATCGGTTTAGATTAAGAGAAACCTACACTAGACTACACGAAAGAAAAAAACAATCTGCATGGCATACCCCTGCATGATAGGCAGCAGCCTTCAATCCACACCTACAAAGATAAGTTGCAATTTTCAACGTTTGTTTTCTTGTAGGAACATATATGATAGTTGATCCTTTCTCTAGAGGCTGTTGCAGAAATCTCAGTCTTTCTTCTGGTTGATTTGGTAATTCAAGTACCTCAGATGTAGTTTCTTTTCTAGAATTCATGTCCTCACAAAGAGGTAGTCCACAGAATTCACCACAGCTAACTGAAAGTATGGAAATGATCAGTGCAATGCACAACAGTCAATCAGTCATAAATATGTCAAAATGATGAACTTACCATCCCAATCATCCACACTCTGAAAGACATCAACTTCATTCTCCAAGTAGTCAACTGACAGTTCCCTTCCCTTTGAAGCACTTGAACTAATTTCCTGGAGTGAATTTGCTTCATCATACCTGTCATAATTACCATCCTCAATATTGTCCAAATCATTCTCTGAATTGCAATCAGCCTCTGACATACTACTGTTAGATGAGCTGTCCAGCACTTCGTTTACTTCTTTTGAGGTGATCAATTGTTTCTTTTCACCTTTTCCTCTCTTGCCCATATACATGTCTATCAGGTCAAGGAAATCATTCTCATATGATGATGTTGATGTTCTACTATGCTGTACCTGTATGAATTATATAATGGAGGAAGCAAAGTGAAATTGAATTCTTTGGGAACTTGTGAATTTAAACATGCAGAACCAAACCCAATTTTGCAGATAAATTTATATAAAGAACCTAAAACAATACACAAGAACACCCAAAAAAAAAAAGTGGAACAAGACTGAAACATGTGATAAAAGCAATAAACTTACCCTGAACCTTAGATTTGGGCGGAAAAATGAAGTAAGCACAACTTTTGTTTCCTTTGACATGGACAATGAATTACGAATGTCTTCACGAACCTGAATTGTTGCAGTAGCAGTCAATGCCATCAGTGGTATATCGAATTCCAAGAATTTTAAATTGCTAGCACTGAAGTTCTTTCGCAACTCAGACAATCTCCTGAAACATTTGAAAGTTCATATGTCAAGCAATCATGATAACTTTAGTCATCTATCTAAAGAAGTAGAGTGGTTCCTCAATGGAGTGGATATCTACTTTGAAAACACAGCAAGGACAAAATAGAGGCAGTTAACTAGATGTGAATAATGATACAATTGTGATTAAAAACAACGGAGGAGATACTTAATTTATCATTGGTTTACTGAGTCAAAACTGACAGCACTTTTGTGCCACCGGATTCACAATGGTTGATCAAGCTCATAAGTGAGCACAGTAGTAGAGTCATCTATACCTCATCCCCCAATGCAGCCACAATAGAGTAGTGATACGTGCATACATATATAATACAGTTGCAAACAGCTATCTGACAAACCTGTAGTCAGGCCGAAAATCATGGCCCCACTTCGAAACACAATGGACTTCATCAATTGCAAAAAGAGCAATCCCACAGATTTCTGCCAAATTCTGGAGTGGTTTTATCAGCCTGCAGCATGGTAGATTGATTTTTTCAGTCTGAGATCCTCGGAAACACATTAGTCAAACAAAAGCAAAGTAATCATGAAGTCCCTCACCTTAAGATTGTCTCGGGGCAAACATATATTATGTTGTACATGCCTCTCATTGCTTTATTTTCCATGGTACTGTCAGGTTGCCCAGATCCAAGGAAGCAAGCAGAAACCCCATGTTTTGCCAGCTTGAAGCACTGATCGTGCATCAAGCTTATTAACGGTGAAATCACAACAACTACCTTCCCAGTCAACAATGCTGGAATCTGGAAACACAGAGATTTACCTGCTCAAAAGTAAATATCAATAAAACATAGCCACCTATGTGCTAGAATATCAATAAACATATACAGAATTGTGGAAGAAGATTATACCAGATCCTGTTGCCGCAAGAACAAGTGTGTCTTTGTGAGCCAACCAAGCAGCTAACACCTCCTTCTGGAAAGGTTTTAATGACACAAAACCAAAATGCTTTTGCAAGAGACTCTCAGCTTTCTTCTTCCAATCTGAACCAATGTCCAGGCAACCAACCGGAGGCAATTCTGATAAAACCTCCACACATTGGTCTACAGAACCATGTACACTTTCTGACCTGGAAACTGGTACATCAGGTACCACATCAGTCTTCCTCCGCTTAGGTCCACTTGAGGATTGGAAATGATCCAGTATGCTAGACTGCCGAATCTGTCCCAACGGTTTCAAGGAGGGCAAAGCTCTTTTCCCAGGAGCCTTTGCCTTGCTAGTGGACCATGTAGAACTACTTGATGCTATTCAATATAAACTCCAATGCATCATCAAAGGACGGCCCTACTTCTTTAACAGCTTCTACTACACTGAAATTCTCGAAACCCATTTCAAGCAGCTTCGCAATGACTTCATCTCCTGATACGCCATTGCCATTCATATTATGCATAATTTCTCCCTAGGCCAAAATTCAGGAACATCCAAAGTCAAAATGCAGCAACATGAATATATGAAATCACCGCTCCAAATCCAATAAAGCTTTGAACTTTACTTAACCCAAATATCTTTACCTAAGAATCTCCCTTTAATTACTTAACAGAGTTAAAGAAATGAAAGAAAAAAAGAATTCCCAATTCAATTTCTTGATAAGAACATCAAATTTAGCCAAGCAATACTGTGTTTTACCAAAACCCAATATTGGTGAGAAACTGGGTTCACTGCCTGAAGATAATTTCTATATCAATTTCTTATTACCTTCGTTTTCAATGCAAATAAACCCGTGAAAGCTAGCGGCGGTAAGAATTAGTTCAGCGATTTCAATCGGAAATTCAATTGAGTAAAACGAATTTGAAGAAATAAGAATGAGATTGAAAATGCAAAAGGGTAAAGGAGGAATCACATACTTGAGCTCTTGAGTGCCGAGAAGAAGAAGACGTTTGTATCTCTGAGAACTCGAACCCGCCAAACACAAGAACTGGGGAATTTTGAAGGCTGTGGCCTGTGGGTATCATGCTTCCTTATTTTAGCGCACGGCATGTCGTGCAGCAACAACTGGGTTGAGTCACGTGCTTTCCTCACGTGTTTATTCAAAGTATTTTTTGAGAAAATTTCAGTATTGGTCTCCAAACTCTCACGACACGACCACACTTACAAAACTACCAATGTGGTATCAAAATTTTATTTTATCTCTACTATTTACTGGTTAACGTCGTTTAATTGATTCTATCTTCACAAGATTCCGATGGAAATAACTTTATACATAAGAAAATATTATAGGGTTAATGCAGATCAACAACTTTAGTAAATTATCCATACAATTCATTCAGTTTCATAGAACAAGATAAAGATCAATCAGTAAAGAGTAACCTCAAATAAAGTAACCAGACCAACATGTCACTTCATCATTATAGTCTCTTTCTTCCGCATCCGTCTTATAATTGCAACCATTCTATATATGTCAATCACTCATACCATGTTTATAATCACGAATTCAGACATTTTTAACTTATGACAAAGAATAGAATGAAACTGAGCTCTCCATCAGTACGAGAGTGGAACTGTAAAAAATGAAGATGAAGAATGAGACAAATTGCTTAGAGGTGGAGCATTTAACTAAAACACGTCATGTCCCGTTAGGGGCGTCTCAGCATATTAAAATCGGTATGTGGTATTCTAAAATACCATTATTTAAATAAACTAAAGGTATTGATATAATGATCATTTCGCACGGTTTCTGTTAATAATGAGAAGGCTAGAAGAAGGTTCAGCATTTCTAAAAAAAAAAAAAAAGGGCTCACCACTTAAAAGTATATATTTTTAATATAACTAAAGTACATCATTAATTGTTCTCCATATTGTAACTACTTATTGTTTTGGCCACGTTCCTCGGCGTGCGGAGCCGAAGTGAATAGCGAATAAAGAGAATGAAGGAGTTGCGGGCGTGCCACCTCGCAGACGAGGAAAAGTTGAATGAATGAGTGCGCTTGACTTCTTGAATTAGAAGAAAATGAGGTTTCCAGGTGCCACCTCGCAAACGAGGAATTTACTAGCACAAGCGGTCGATACTCACGGCGGCGTGAGCATAGCAACTATATGGATGTTTCCAAGGAAACGGGGTAGAGTCCAGAGAGCTCTGAAGAATTCTAGACGGCGGGGCGCTTAGAATCAAGGTTTCGAAGAGGCTTCAAAGGGTAACTGGTTGCAGTTGATTTGTGTTTGTACTTGTTTGATTGATTGATTGTGTGTGTGTGTCCCTAAAGAGAGCTGTCGAGCTTCTTTATATAAGGAAAGAATCCTTGCCGCGAAAGACAATCAGAATCCATGTTGGATTCTGCAACGTGAAGTATGAAGACATTATTCATCCCATGCAGACCAGTCCTTGTGTGACAAGTATCCAATTCGCACAGTCCGCATAGGATAAGGTCTGGACTCCCATGCGAAGCGGAATTAAAAGTAATCATTATCCCTCGAGGTATCACAGTCCATGTAAAATACTAACTCGTGCGAACCGCAGATTCTGTAGCTCAATTTCACCTCGCGGGCTATTGCAGCTCGTGGGCCAAAAGAAGGCTTTTAAATTAATAAATACCATAAAGATTGGTCCAAAACATGTCAAAGACTGTAAAAAGTCCAAAACAATTATAAGCATTCGAGCGGGCTCCGCGCGGACTAACGGATCTCGCGCGCATTCGGACAAAAACAGAGCTCGCGCGCGAAATAACTTCGCGCGGAGTGGCGATCTCGCTCACTTCGCCCGGAATATACAGTACGCGTGGAATGACTTTGGAGAAGGCTAGGCGGAATGCATCTAGGCGCTGGCGAACTGATTCGCGAGCTAGCCAAGAAAGCACATGCGGAGTCCGCGCGAACACTTATAATCGTTTTGGATGTTTTACAGTCTTTGACACGCTTTGGGCCAATCCTTGTGGCCCTTATCAATTTAAAAACCTTCTTTTGACCCGCGAGCTACAATAGCCCGCGAGGTGGAATTGAGGTGCAATAGTCCGTGGTCCGTGCGAGTTAGTATTCTACATGGACTGTGATACCCCGCGGATAAGGATTACTTTTTATTCCGCTTCACATGGGAGTGTAGACCTTATCTATGCGGATTGTGCGAGTTGGACATGTGTCACATGCGGATTGGCCTGCATGGGATGAACAATATCCTTATGCTTCACGTTGCAGAGTCTAATAGGGATTCAGATTGCTTTTCTTCCGTGGGACAAGGATTACTCCACTATATAAGGGAGCTCGCACCCTCTCTCAACGGACACAATCAATCAATCAAGCAGAGACAAACACAAAATAATCTTCAACCTCGTTGAAAAACCCTCGACCCCGTCGAAACCTCCAGCGCTCCCAAGAGCCAATCCCCTTCGAAGCCTCTTCGAAGCCCTGATTCTAGGCGCCCCGCCGCCTAGAATTCCTCAGAGCTCTCCGGAACTCACCCCCGTTTCCTCAGAAACATCCTTATAGTTGCTCTGCTCACCCCGCCGTGAGTATCGACTGCTTGTGCTAGTAAATTCCTCGTCCGCAAGGTGGCACCTGGAACTCACCCCGCCTGATTCAAGAAGTCAAGCAAGCACAATCAACCTCTTCCTCGTCCGTGAGATGACACGCCCATAACTCCTCATATCTCTTTGTTTGCTAATCACCTCTGCTCCGCACGTTGAGGATCGTGGCCAAAACAGGGGCAAAAATATAATGGTAACGTAAGTACAAAGATGAGGAAAGTAAGAAATACTTACTAAATAAGCAAAACGATACAAGTGCATCGTCAACTATGATCATGAAAAAAGAATAATACTAGTAATGATGTGGCCACTAAGTGTTCATGGTTCTAATGTGGTACGTACTTGATTCTTGACTCCCTCCATGATCAAGTTAGCCAATAAAAGCTCTTCACCTTATAAAGAGGCATATATTCTCATTCATTTAGTTTCATATGTAATGTTTGAACCAAACACGTCGTTACCTAATGTAAAAGAGGTTTACAGGTGAAACATTGGTTTGATGAGTTAGGTCGCATAAGCTGTATATGATGGTAGTTGTCATGTGTTGGGGTAACTCATATATTTCGTATTGTTCTCTATCAAGCTCTAATCATCATCAAAATTTATTTAATAATATCTTTTTATTTCACTATGCAGAGTAATTTCTAAAACTCTCAAGCGAAAAGAGATACTTAAAATATCTTAATTTATTTTGTTACAGTTACTAGTTACTGATAAACTCTTAATTCTTTAAACTCATATATCATTATGTAACATAATCTCAGATCACTGAAGCATCTGTGAGAAAAATAAAAGTAGTATCTGATATGCACCAACGTGAAGCGGAAATGGCTCGCCGAGCTGATGGTTTTTTCTAAATAAATAAGGGATTAGGCGATATTAGCTCATTAATGACTTTGTTCATTGTGTCACAATCACTACATATGTCACAATTGTCACTAAAATTGTCACTGCATATGTCACAGCCTATGTTGCATAGACACAGACACGGCGTGACACGCCGACACGACAAAACTCAAAAACTGAATATCTGACACGGTTTGGACATGAAAAATAAAATTATATATTTATTATTTTTAATAAATAAAAATATATTACAATATACATTACATTACGAAAATAATGTTTTAAATTCAATTCTTTGCATAACTATAAGATATAACATTAAAAAGAGTCAAATGCAAATGATAGAAGTGCATAATTAATAATATTAGAAATAACAGACATTTAACTTAAAACATAACATTAAAGAAAATAAAATTTGCAGTAGGTTGCTGATAAAACTGGACAGTAGCTTGCTTTTAAAAGTGAATAGTAGCTTTATTTAGGTTTTGGTTCCTTTTTTTTCAATTAAAAAATAATAAATGATGATGTGGTGTGTAGGAGATGATGTAGCGTGTCGGTCAACGTGTCCGAAATATGTCAGAAAAGTCAACATTTTCTAACATGTATTTTGCTGTATTGGGCGTCGTGTCGGAGTGTTTGTGCAACATAGGTCACAGCTGTCACTACATATTTATTTACTATTTTGCCTTATATTTTTCAATGGGGAAATAGAATGAAGATATACTTGTTAGGTATAATCACCTCCATGCAATCATGTATCATGATAATGTATCTAGTTGTTGATGTGTCACAATGTAATAATCTCAATTTTAATTATTAGGTTTATTTATTGAATTATTTCTTTTGTCTTTCTGTTTTGTGTGTTTTGTTCTCTGATTAGGATTTGGTTTTAGTATATTGTAGACTGTTAATAATAAAACTCAATTTGATAATTTTACCTCTAGATTAAATAATATTATTTTTAATATAAATATATGATTGAGTGTAGAAGTTTTTAGTGACCATCTAGATAAGACCACGTGTTAATCGACCATATATCTATCGCTTTCTTTTGTTTTTGTTTTCGTTTTTATGCTAAAAGACTTAAATTACAAAGAGAAGCCTCTAGAACAACCAGCTTCAAAGAAGTCGAAATGTAAAACAATAGCAACCGACTGAGGAAAGTTTAAATCCCAAGATTGAGGATGGTCAGAAACTTGCCAATCTCAATTTCAAACGTTGAAAAAAAAAGCTTAAAGAGAGCAACCAACTTCAAAAAAGTCGAAATGTAAAACAATAACAATAGCAACCGACTGAGGAAAGTTTAAATCCCAAGATTGAGGATAGTCAAAAACTTGCCAATCTCAATTTCAAACGTTGAAAAAAAAGCTTAAAGATTGACATAATACACAAGTTAAAATAAGAAGTAATATATCGAGCAGCACCAACATAACAACTAGAAAATTGATGCCTTTGAAGTTGGACAAAGCAAATGTCTCTTACGTTTGTAAAACTAGACACAAAATTTAGAAAAAACGTTAAGCGTATCAACCAGTAGAGTTTGACTAGTCTTTTAAGATACCAAAAAATGAAGCATCTGCATCAAAAATTCAAAATACAGCAGTAAATTCTTCACCAAATGAAAACCACTATGGTTTCCATTTAATCTTGAAACTTTATACATGAAGGTCGAGAATACTGATCATACTGCAGTTTAGTCTTAATAAGTACTGAACAAATGAAAAACTGGAACCCTTGAATTGATTCGTCTCCGTATTATCCCTAGTTTCTAACTCTACAACTCATCATTTGGTTCATCTTCATCCTCCTGCTGCGAATCAGCAGAACTTCCACCACTCTTCTCATACACTTGCTTTATGACTGGATTGCACACTGCTTCCACTTCCTTCAGCTTCTCATCAAAATCATCCTTCTCTGCGTTTTGGTTGTCATCCAACCACTCCAAAGCCTCCTTCAGTGTGCTTTCGATGTTCTCTTTGTCATCCGAGTCGATCTTATCAGCGAGCTTGTCCTTGTCACCAATCGTACTCCTCATGTTGTATATATAGGTCTCAAGCTTGTTCCTAGCATCTATCTTTTCTCTCAATTTCTTATCTTCTTCAGCAAACTCCTCGGCCTCCTTCACCATCCTGTCTATCTCTTCTTGGCTGAGACGCCCCTTGTCATTAGTAATCGTAATGGATTGAGACTTCTTCGCAGCCTTGTCCTCCGCTTTCACTTGTAGGATTCCATTAGCATCAACCTCAAATGTCACCTCAATTTGTGGCACTCCCCTGCAAAAGATGTTACAGCGAGGTTCAGTAAACGTGCATTTCCTTAAACCAATTAGGAGACATTCTATAGTACTCATGTAAGTTTCTAATTACCTTGGAGCAGGTGCAATGCCAGTTAGATCAAATTTTCCAAGCTCATGACAATCCTTTGTTAAACTCCTTTCACCTTCAAAGACCTGAAAAATTACCAAGAATACATCAGTATCGAAGTTCCATCCAGAAAATCTGTACATTTGTTTATTGCAAACTATTATATACCTTGATCGACACTACGGTTTGCTGGTCTTGATATGTGGTGAAGATTTGTGACTTCTTGGTCGGAATAGTGGTACCCCTTGGAATCAACTTTGTCATCACACCACCAGCTGTTTCGATTCCAAGACTCAAAGGAGCAGCTTCAATCAAGAGAAGGTCTGAAACAAACAGAAAAGTAAATCTTCATAGTATGAGTGCTATGAAACAGCTCCAATAAAAATCATCAGCTTATGTAAAGTCATGTGTTACCTTTGTTATCTTTCCCGCCTTCGCCGCTGAGGACTCCACCTTGAACTGCAGCACCATAGGCCACAGCCTCATCAGGATTGACACCCTTGTTCAGTTCTTTCCCATCAAAGAAGTCCTTCAACAGCTGCTGTACCTTCGGAATTCTAGTGCTCCCTCCCACAAGCACAATCTCGTCAATATCTGTCTTCTTCAACCCTGCAATTTGCAAAGCTTCTTTGACTGGCCCCATTGTCTTCTTGAACAAGTCCACGTTCAACTCCTCAAACCTAGCCCTTGTCAATGGCTCCGAGAAATCAACACCATCAAACAGTGACTCAATCTCCACTCGAACCTGGTGCTGGCTACTCAAGATCCTCTTAGCCCTCTCGCATTCCTTGCGAAGCTTCCCTATAGCCTTGTTGTCCTTGCTAATGTCCTTGTTGTACTTCTTCTTGATCAACTTGATGAAATAGTCCATCACTCTGTGGTCGAAATCCTCTCCTCCCAAATGGGTGTCTCCGCTAGTAGATCTCACCTCAAACACACCATTATCAATACTCAAGATGCTAACATCAAATGTACCACCTCCAAGATCATAAACCAATATGTTCTTCTCCTCCTTCTTGTCTAGACCATACGCGATGGCTGCAGCCGTTGGCTCATTGATGATTCGCTGAACATTGAGCCCGGCAATGATGCCTGCATCCTTAGTAGCCTGCCTCTGTGCATCATTGAAATAAGCTACAAGAACCAATCCAAACAAACTCATTAAACCATAAGTTGATGACAAAATTAGACTTTTATCTAAAATTTAAGAGAGGAAACTTAGACATTACCAGGAACTGTTACTACAGCGTTTGTGATCTTCTTCCCCAAATAAGCCTCAGCTGTTTCCTTCATCTTAGTCAGTATCATAGCACTGATTTCCTCAGGGCTAAACACCTTGTCCTCACCTTTAACCTTGACCTGAATATAAGGCTTCCCTTCCTTATTCACAACCTTATAAGGCAAAAACTTAAGGTCCCTCTGAACTTCTGGATCATTAAACCTATATCAACAAAACCAAACCAAACACTCAATTTCCTGTTCACAATCTAAAGCTCTAAACTAAACTCTATCACAAAGAAATTTAAGTTGCTTACCTTCTCCCTATGAGCCGCTTGACATCAAATATGGTGCGTTCTGCGTTTTGAGGGGCTTGGTTCTTTGCCGCCTCTCCGATTAACCGCTCGGTGTCGGTGAATGCAACCCAAGAGGGTGTGATCCTATTGCCTTGGTCGTTTACTATGATCTCTACATTGCCATTCCTGTACACTCCCACACAGGAATACGTGGTTCCGAGATCGATTCCGATCACGGTCCCCGGTGTTGATGAAGCCTCTGCTGCCAATGCCATTCCACACAAGAATTCTAACAAAAGAAACAACGAATTTTTCAGCAAACTTTTCTACTTGAACATGATCATATTAGGTGTAACTTGTAACAAACAAAGATCGTAACATATTCTCATACCTGAAACAAAGAGAAGCAAAAACGTCAACGACAATGCTCTGGTGTTCTTCATCCTCTTCTGTAATTCTAGGCTTTCTTCTCTGACGGTGTTTGTGATTTCTGAATGTGAAGTTGGTGATGGAGGTGGCGAAGCAGAGGAGCTTAATTTATAAAGGCTTTGCTCTAATGGGTTTTGAAATCATACTAGAGAGTTCGATCCTGTCACAGTGCGCCACGTCAGCAAGTTTGCATAATTGTTTGTCGGGTCTTTCATGTTTCGACAGGTCAAAGAGCCAATGGCATCAGGACGCGTGGATTCTGATGGAATCCGGATGTTTCTTGAACTTCTTTTCAAAAAAGGCGCGTAACAGGGCTAGGTATAATATATTTTGATGCTAGTGTGTTGTCCATCCTAGTTGAATCACAGCAACCACTACATTTAAGAGCATTCCAGACATTTACTTGGTGAATATAATATTGATGATGTGCAATGATTCGTAAATAGTTGAAATGCTACATCAAAATCCATAATCAAGTTACACATATTCTGCTTAATGAAAAGGAACAATGCAGCTTATGAACACACCAAGCAATCTTATATCTACAATCTATCTGAATGGAGCAAGAGGATTTGGAGTGCGGCTGGCTTTTGAGCTTCTAAGCTCTTTACAGACATGGTCTAACATGCCTAGAAAGTCTCTAACAATCACAAAAATTTTAAGTGGGTTTGCTTCTTCTTTGCTCACATTTCCATGAAAATACTGTTATCTCCTTCACATGTGACAACACTCTATTCTCATCACCCTGCAACTCTTTCAAACTCTTCTCTGCGTCGCTTATGAAAGACTTCATGGAGATCACAAAGTTACCACTTTTCTCATCCATGGCCAACTCTTTGTTTATCAAATGCTTCAGCTTGGTCATTTCATCAGATAGGTTTGATACACCACTTGCAAGAACATCCAAGTCCAATGTAGCTGTCTTCTTCGCATTGTAGAGTTCAGTGCTGAGACCAGATACAAGGTCTAGCCCCATTCTTCTATAATCTTCTTCCTTCTCTTCAACAGTTTTGATTTTGTTTTTCTGGCTGATCCTCCCCATTATGCTATCCGAGACTCTGATTCCTTCTGCCCTTATTATCTCTTGCACAACAAAGTGTAACAAGGTAGTCTTTCCATCAGTTCCTTTTACATCAGCGAGTTTGAGAAGCGCGTCTAGCTTGAATACTCTTGCACCTCCCCTGATAGTTCCCACATTCATCCGATTTCCTGTTTTCAACACGGCTTCGAGTAACTTCAAGAACAGCCTGCTTGACCTCAGTTCCTTGCAGGCCTCCTATAATAATTTAGACAAAAGTAATATTATTAGTTTCTGTTCATATATTTGTAGCTGCATAAGGTGGTTTGGCCATTGATGGTTTGTTACCTCTAGGACTGAAAAGGAATTCCTAAGATGAACCACCTCATCTTCAAAAGTTTCTCTGTAAAGCATGGCTTCAACTCGCTGAAATGCAAAAGGAACATGAAGCACTGCCATTACAAACTTCTCAACAGAACCCAATTCCTTGATATCTCCTTTATAGCCAGAGAGCTTTGCCTCTTCTTCAGTTGTTGGCTCCATCTTTGCAAGTGCTTCAAGTTGTTGTAAACCCAATCCACTTCCTGTTTTCAACCATAAGTGCACTTGTTTAAATGGTTATGGTTTACAGAACAAATTGTTAAGATTTCATTTCAGTACTAACTTTAATAGTTGATTAATTATCAGTCTTATAGCTTTAGGAGCTACATACCTTGTACTAGTGCTTCACATACTTGCTCAGTAGTAGCATTCAGGGCTTTTGAAAGTATGGTAATGTTTTGTAGTCTCTTTGGCTCAAGTACATGTTTGCTTGGAGAAGGTGTCTTGCTTTTTCCTTCATCATTCTTCATTGTGTTTTGAAGATTGTATCCAAAAAGTGATTCAATCATATCCTCGTCAAACCTGTTTCAAGGTGCATAATTTACTCAGGTCCAAATAGGCAGAGAGAAAGCCAAAAATAACCAATAATGATCATGTCACTTACTCAAATGAGCTTGATCTCAGTTTGTCCCACACCATAGAATGGTCAGGTGCAGCTCTCACTTTGTCCCAGTGTAGCGGCTTCAATTTAGGCAATGGAGTTCCATCTTTTCCCAATGGTGTGAGCTGAGGGAATGGTGGAGGAGGTGGACCTTTGCCAGAGTTGTTAGCTGCTTTCAAAAAGGGAGGTGGGCAAGGTGGTGGAGGAATAGAATGTGGAGTTGGAGAAGGCGTAGAGGACTTTAGAGGCGAAAATGGAAAGCCACCTTCTGAGACTTGGTTTGATCCACAAGAAGAATTCGATTTTCTTGGAGGTGATAGATTTTTCAATGTGGAAGAGGATGAAGCTCTAGATGTAATTCGAGTTGAACCAACAGAATAACTTAAAGGATCAAAGCGCATGGGTGGGGGTGGGGGTGGATGAGGGGGAGGGGTTGGAGGAGGAGTGAAATTGTTTGCATTATTGGAAGAAGATGGTGCAGTCAAAGATGGAATTGAAGTTTGGTTTGGGGTTACTGATGGATTTGGTGAGTTCATAAAAGAGGGTGCTAAACAATGCTCTCTGTTTGGCACATTTGTGGACATATTTTCTGCTACATTGTCGCAGAGACTACTCGCTGAAGCATTCGAAAGGCAAAAGCTTGATGAATTGGAATCACCAAAAGAATGGAAAGATTCCTCATCAGAAGAATAAGCATCAATGGGAGCAACTTTAACCCCAGTTGAGGCACAGTCAGACTCATACTTAACTGAGTCTGCATTATCCTCATGAACAGAGGTAATTTCCCTTGTGGAAGAACTACTAACATTGTCAAAATCTGGTTTCACCATATCTTGATTACACTCTTCCTCTACCGTCTCATTCAATGTGCCTCTTTGTGTGTAATGATTTGGTGAGGCATTTAAAGTGGGAGAGGTTTGCTTAAGACAAGAGCGCGGTTGTTGTTGTTGCTCTATATCATCAATGTCTAATGAATCAACATAAATGAGATCATGAGTGGCAGGGTTTAAGCTCACCTTGCTTTCTGGTTTTTGAGAACCAACATACTTTGATCCACCGCTTGTTCCTCCTCCCTTTTTGCCGTAAACTGAAATCACTCTTGTGGGTTTCTTCTTGTGCTCTTTGTACTTCCTGCAACCCCAAACGAGGCCAATCACACTAATCAAAGTAGCAGCTCCAGCTGAAACAAGAACAGCAACAAGTATCTTCCTGGTTCTGTCTTTATCATCATCCTTCTTAACAATTTTCCGAGGTCGTGAGATTGAGCGCAACCGGTGTGGACGTCGTAAATGTGGGTGGATGTGCACAACCGGAGCCGGAGCCGGAGCCGGACTTGGAGCCTCAGCTTCAGTAAAGGGTGAAGGAGAAGGAGATGGGGACACATTTTCACTGTCACCATTTGATGGTGTTCTCTTGTGTAAGCTCCTCAATCCAAGCAAAGACCTGAACTTTTCCACCACTGAAATCTTATGCTCTTCACTCTCATCTTTTCCAGAAACCTTCTCAATCTGCAAGTTCTGAGTCCCCTCAGCATTGTCCTCCATGGAATAATGCACCTCTTGTAGGCCATGAACAACAAAGCCCTCTGCATCTGCTAAAGCATCAACACTGAAAATGTGGGTGGTATTGAGTAATGAAAAGAGAAGCAACATGATGAAAATTTCCATCATGTTGGAAATCTCAGAGCTATGATAACCCATTTTTTTCTCTTTTCTCACTCAAACAAAAACCATCAAAGCATATAAATCATGTTCTTCCTTTTTGTTTCTCTGAAGAAAGTTTGTTGTTTTGGAGTTTTGTCATATAGGTGGTGTGCAATGAAGATCAAGACCAGGGAGTCTTTAATGCTACTCCAAGAAACCCCTGAGCAAGGCAGCAGTTGTAGTTGTACTGGGCCTTCTTTTCTTCTCACCTCCATAAATATTTCTGCAAAACACTATTAATACACATCTTATGAAAGACCTAAAATCTAATTTGACTGCCTTCATTGGTCTTATTCTATATAAAGGCCATGTCTTCGAGTGTAAAGTAGGGAACTTTCCCTCAGTAGTTCATCATTTTCATTCAGATTTAGTCATCACTTTAGAGTTGATGATGATCACAGCATAGATCTTCACCTGTCAAATGGGTCATGAGATTTGCAGCTAAAAAGGTCATCAAAACCAAATCAAGGGCTTGATTGGTCCCCAATTTGGTTACCATGTCCATTTCATATAGAGGTTGATGGTACCAGTTACTCTCCAACCCTAATAATTAGACAAAGAATGGACCGAGGGCTCCATCCCTTTTCCATGTGGGCTTCTTACAACAGAAGACAAGGGGCAAAACAGCAAGAGCTCAAGAAAAGTTAGGATCTTGGAGATGCAATATTATAGAGGAGGCTAAAAGTGATTTGGGATTGCTCGTCTCTTTCTCAGTCTTTTAGGGGATGAATTTTAGTGTTTTTTTTATGTTGTTCTCTTTGGAGTTTGGACTAATATTCCAGACTTTGGTGGGATTAAATTTGGTTTCATTTGTTGTCCCCTATCTACTCCTAGAGAGAAAGAGACTACAGTCTCAAACCGACAATACACCAATACACAAAATTTGCTTAGATTTCAATCAAATCCCATGAGATATGGCAGGTCATCAAAATTACTATGATCCCTGTATTAAAAAAAAAAAAATTACTTTGATCCCCAGCTCATTCTTAGCAGTTAGCTACTTAGCTCTTCCCTAATCAAAAGCTAGGAAGCCAACATTTTGTAAGTTGATATTTAATAACATAGAGTTTCTGGACAAATAATCACATGTTATCAAACTTCTTAATATTCGGTTTAAAAATAAAACTTTTTAATATTTGATTCAAAATAATAAACAAGCGAGTGAAGAAACTCAAGACATACACACAAATTTCTATAGGCTAACTCTTATACATACTTCTCTTGTTTTCATCTTACTATACTTATATAATCGGCGCATAGAAGTATGAATGCTAAACTTTTCCTGAATTTTTGTATCACTTATACCAATACTCTTCTCTCTTTTCTGGGGGATAAATAATGTATATTCCATTCTACCGTGATTTTCCGATAGTATGTCTTATTCCTCTCGAGCCAAACAAGATATATATATATATACACACACGGCTCTATTGTGATAAAAGGTGTTCCCAATTAGAATACTGAACAGGTGGATATATACAACGATGTTGATCAAATGGGGTCAAAATTGAGTACATAAGTGAGCGGCTTTTACTTGTTCATGTGACATGTTCTTCTTCTAGGTAGCTTCTAAATTCTCAACTGTAATTTCTTTCCTGGTCACAGTTTCAAATATTCGAGTTATTTCATTTAGTGCATCTCATTGCAAAATCAGCATTTGTGGAAAACACTCGACTAAATTGTAAAACTTCAAAAGTACATATGTCGTGTAAGAACTAAACAAATGAACGAACATAACGTAGCCAATACTACCCTCTGAAGTATATATGTACACAACAGCTACCAATAATTCACCTATCTTTTTCCATGCGTGTGTGGTCGTTCATAGTGGTGATGCTAACAGTTGTGGCATGCGCATCGGCACAACTAACCTTGCAATCAAAACCTTGTGACACGCAATTGGTTTTGATCTCTGTCGCAATCAAAACCTAGAGCCTCAAGAACTCGATCATCAGGTTCACATCCTCTCGGTACTCCCATCATCCTGTTTGTCATACTCTCTAAGAGGATAGCTAGCTCAGAGAACACCATGAACTGGGACAAGCAAAGTTCCAATTAAGGTCTTCAAATCATTGTCGCGGCTACACTCTTGGAAGTAACCACAACATGCAACCGCACCGGGTCGACGGTCGTGTATATATATACACGGTCCTTCTCAGCTGCGGACGTCCGCACCAATGGTTTTGGTGCGGATTTCCATTTTTACACCACTTTTCGATCGAATTTTTTCATCTCCACCGTCTAGTATCTAGATAATATTGTGTAGATCATATCTGCAAAATTTTAGCCAATTTGGTAATCGTTAAGGCCCTCAAACTCGAAAAACAAATAGACGGACTGAATTCTGTCAAACATGAACCGTTCATGTTTATAACAGAAAGACACAATTTTGAGGGCCTTACCGATTACTAAATTGGCTGAAATTTTGCAGAGAATATCTACACAATATTATCTAGATACTAGACGGTGGAGATGAGGAAATTCGATCGAAAAGTGGTGTAAAAATGAAAATCCGCACCAAAACCATCGGTGCGGATGTACGCATATATATAGGGTTTCTTGGCTACAAACATTTGCACCGATGGTTTTGGTATGAATTTTCATTTTTGCACTACTTTTCAATAGAATTTCTCCATCTCCACCGTCTATTATCTAGATAATATTGTGTAGATCATCTCTGCAAAATTTCAGCCAATTTGGTAATCGTTAAGGCCCTCAAACTCGAAAAACAAATTGACAGACTGAATTCTATCAACATGAACCGTTCATGTTTATAACAGAAAAACGTAATTTTGAGGGCCTTAACGATTACTAAATTGATTGAAATTTTGCAGGGATTATCTACACAAAATTTAATCTAGATACTAGACGGTGGAGATGAGGAAATTCGATCAAAAAATGGTGTAAAAATGGAAATTCGCATCAAAACCATTGGTGCGGACGTCCGCATCTGAGAAAGACTGTATATATATTCTTCTGTGAGGATTCCACCATGAACAGTAGAAGTGGCATCATATATAGGCCGCGAGCTCATCAGGATTTCAGGATTGAGTCCCCTTCATCAGATCTTTCCCATCAAATCACCAAACTGGTTCATTTCAGTCCTCCACGGCCTCCAACTATCACAGTCTCATAATTCATAAACATAATTTTTCTTCAACCCTGCGTATTGCAGTCTTTTCCACTATCCTAACTGTAGAAGTGGCACCATATATATAGGACGTTACATTCCGGATAACGTGTGAAAGTGCTTCCGATCATCTTGGATTCGATCTGATGAATTTGCTTACCCTATTCGACCAATTCTACTTCACCTTGATTGATTTGGGTGTGTAGTATTGAATTTTGATTTGGAATTCCAGACAAGGTGTTGATTGATTTGGCTGTGTAGCATATAATATCAAGAGGCCGGCTTGGTTAATCTAGGTTGCAGCATAAATTAATCGACTCATACCGTAGCATTTTTAGCGGCCTCTAACAAAATGTTATGTGCTTTAGCAAAAAAAAGTTACGCAATAATCGCATATCCATGTTTTGATTTGGTCCGCGCAGTTGGTGAAATGCTGGTATAGCTGATTCAGACCCCAAACCATAGAGTTGAAAAAGCATGCATATATGAAGCTGATAAGCCTCCTTTCTTTTTCATATAAGGCATGCACATATATATGTTTATACACGTCAAACTCGACAGCGTGCGCACTTGTATATTCTCATCATTTTTCCAGACCACGCATGCACATTCTTAATCATGCAGCTTTTAGTTCTTCCACTTAGCTTCTTATTTTGTAATCATGTAGATCTGCTCGGAAATTAAAGTCCAACAAAAACTACGAACTAACTTATTGCCCTAGAATATGACTGGTTAATTTTCCTAGAAACAGAGAGGCTGCGCATCCTTCTTCTACTGGCATGGTTATTTGATCCTGTAGCTGGCCATTATCAGTCGAGTATGTACGTATAGATATATATATGAATTAATGAATATGATCTTAATGATCTAATAGAGAAGAAAACACACTAATAGAGATCAGAGGCTGCCGATACAGAATATGATGATAATAATAATCTCTGAAGAAGTTCGTGTATGAGTGATGCAAGAATGCACAAGAATGGTCAAAACTTGTCTTTTTGGTATAGTTTTAATATAAAGTGCTCAATTGCTATTCAAATTGTATTTTGTATTCAATTGATGTAGTTTTATCATGTATCATAATATAGCTTTGCTTCCGCGTTTTTAGTTTAGTTTTATCTCAATTTTCAATTCCCCCGATGTCAAACCCTAGCTCGATTCCTTTGCATCTCCTGCCTTGGCATCAATCTCTGTGTTCGACGAGGTCTGGTCTCCGAATCCTCTCATGCTCAAGCCAAATTTAATCGCGCCATCTTCAATTCCGGCCTTCGCTTTCTGGTGCGGTGATTCGTTTGCAGTCTTTCATCGTCACTCTAGTGTGCCGTCGGAGGGGGTGATGTTAATGGTCTCTGGTATGTTACTCACATCCTCCAAACGTAGTGGTCTGGTCTGTTCCTCTCATCCTTCCAAATTGCAGTCGTTTTGCCCATTTTCAACGCAGCCAGTGCTTTACTTCAATTTCAGAGCAGATGGTAATTTCTTTCTGATATAGGCATATCTATCACTTGGAACATGTAATCTCTCTCTGAAATTCGGTTGTTTTGCTCTGCATCAGTTTTCCAATTTTCTTTTTATCAAAGTTCAAGTTGAAGTCAAAAATTGACGAAGAAGTTTATTTTTCTTTTGTTTTTGGACTGGTGAATTGGGTTGAGGAGTTGGAATTCAGAATTGATTTGTATGGCTCTGTGTGCTGGTTGTGTTTACTTATGAGAGATGGTTTCCTATGATCTAGTGTTGAGGCCTAGCTATTGGTAATATGGAGTTTGGAATGTTGTTTATGGTAGTATTGCAGCATATGATGGTGAGGACAGTAGAAGTTGTCTATTAATTGATATGGTTATGGAATTGAAGAATGGGCTATGCAAAGAAGAATTGAGAGTTGATGTTAGTATACAGTATATATGTGAATCTCTACAACTCTGGATCTATCTATCTGTATAGTGCAACATATGTAGCAAAGTTGGTACTGTTTTTCAGATTGCATCGCTATCACTTCATTCATGGATTCTCCCTATGGTTTAGCTATTATGCTCAATTTCAGTTTTCCATGTTTTCTTTTTCATTTATCCAAGTTTATGTCTGCCGTCAACCAAAAGAGAAGGTGGCGAAGCAGTTTATGATTTTTTTTTTCGGACTGGTGGTTTGGGCTAGCAAGTTGGAATGTGGTTTGAATGTTTCGGATTGAGTGCTAGTTTTGCCAATTTGGGAGATGGTATACAAATGTGTTGGTATGTTGTTCTAGTGATGGGAAAAAAATTGGCAGGATTACTTCCTTTGACATATAGCTGCTACAAGAGCTGAAATGGTGAGGAGAGGTTATATTGTTTCATCTTAGACAATGGTGAGATGTCAATGAGTTTGTTGCGATTGAATTAGACATGGTATGGTTGCTGGTAGAGTGCAAGTGTGTCTGATATACAAGTGTTAAACAAGCTTCAAGTTATCCCTGTGGCATATATGCAGCTCTCAATCTTATACATTTCAACTTTTTAAAACAAATATGCAGTTTCAGTTTGAATTTTCAGCTTTTCCATAGTTTGCTGCTGGGATTGTTCTTCATATTGTGCACTACTGCCAGTTTTGTCTCCCACCCATTGTGACTTATGAAAATTTTGAGCACGCTCTTTCCTCTATCAGCCTAACATACAATGGAAGTTGGAAATTTGATTTCATAATACTGGGTTTTGATTTTTGGGATGTTAATCTATAATGTTCTACATCATGTTAGATTGTTGGTTATTTCTTTGCAGCAACCATTATGCTTATTACCAAGCATATGGTTGATGGAGGGTGTTAAAAGTATAAGACTAGTTTAGTCTTTTCTTATTAATCCCTACCATGTATATTGAATGAGATGTAATTGTTCACATTATTGATCCAATACAAGATGTAGACATTCAAGCTCTTCTTGCATTTTTCTTTTTAAGTTTTCTGCTCGTTCATTCAATAATCCATGATTTCTATCCTATTATTGGTTTAAGGTAAAATCACTTGCGTGTCAACATATTGGCTTCCACTAATCCTCATCTTTTTCATTTTTCAAGTCCATACTTGTTAGAACGGATGTCAAACCAAATCTGCACTATAGAACTAAATCTGACCTTATCTCAGTGACATCGATATATCCTTAATTTTCATCTCCAAACTCTAAAGTGATCAAACGTGTTAATTATGTTTCGCAAACGGTAAAATCAAATCAACGTACCAACAGCCAAAAACAGCTGTTTGAGGTTGACCTGCCTCCAAGAATCCATTATCACTTGCTATTACACTTTCCAGATTTAGGGTTTTTGCATATTCTCAGCTTCCATTCTCACATTCTGGCTTTGACGTTTTTCCGTTGGTGCCATATAATTTGCACTATATAATGAGACACTTAAATTGAATCCTAACCACTCCCGTATATATTATATGTGTGTCTATATATATAGTCTTCTTCCACCATGATCAAACACCATGCGCCCCTTGGTTTCTCTTTTTGAGTACTCACTATAAACCCTCTCATCCCCTCCTCACAAATTTCCACTCCAAACAATCACATTTCATTCCTTCGAGAATTCTGATAATCAGAGAAGTAGCAATGGAGATTCAAGAAAACCCGCTGCCGGAGAAAGAGAGCATACGGGTCGGCGGGCACAGCGGCCCACCAGTGACCGGCAGCAAGACGAGGAGCAACAGCAACTTAAGCGCAAGGTTCAAAGAAGACGATCAGTGCTATGTGGAAGTGACACTGGACGTTTGCGACGACGACAGCTTTGTGCTTCGGAACATCAGAGCAGCTGATGAGCCTGGTTCGACGTCGGCGAGGCTAGAGGGAAGACCTTCTCTTGCTTCTCAACTCTCGTTTAAACTCAAGAAAGTCTCGCATGAACTGAAGCGCATGAAATCTTCCTTGAGCTTCAAGATGGTCGACCGGCCAGCCAAGCCTGGTGTTGCTCGTGCCCTAAAGGGGCTCAAGTTCATGACCAAGAATGTGTGCAGTGAAGGTTGGCCGGAGATTGAAATGAGGTTTGATGAATTGGCTGTCGATGGAACTCTCCCTAAATCGGTCTTTGCTCAATGCATAGGTGTGTGTATGCTTTGTATTTTACTTTTAAACCGAAGCGTTGCTCTAGATAATAACTGTGTATATGGATTAATGGTTTTGTTTGTTGTGTTTGCAATTAGGGATGAAGGAGTCGAGTGAGTTTGCGTGCGAGGTGTTTGATGCATTGGCTCGTCGGAGAGGAATTACATCATGTTGTGTTACCAAGGAAGAACTGAGAGAATTTTGGGAACAGATTTCAGATCACAGCTTCAATGCCAGGCTTCAAACCTTCTTTGACATGTGAGATCATTCGTTCCTACAAATTATTTTGTCCAAAAGAATTTGATTTGGATTTTCCTTGATCTACATCACTATGGTATACATTATTGAGTGCCTACTAGCTACTTCATGTGCAGCCCATCTGGCATATACTATATGCTTTTGTAATCATGCTATTTTCAAACATATAATAATTGAATAGTAGACATATATATAGATAAGCCTAAACTTTATAAATGGAAGTTCTTGATAGTAAGTGAATGATGTGTTATTGTTTTAATCAAATAGTTGGTCTTCTTTTGTGTGTGTGGAGAATAATCATATAGTTGGTCATGGATGAATATATATTCAACATTGACAACATTTTCTCACTGACCCACTTATATATATAAGAGTGGCACTATATTCAACTTTAAATGCCAGACACTATATATATATATATAGTTAAATCTTGACTACAATTCTAGAAAACTTTAGTTTAATTTTTTCTTTTGTTTTTATCACATTTGTTTCTAGCATGCATGATACATACAATGCATGTTGAATATGTAACTGCAGGGTGGATAAAAATGCAGATGGTCGAATCTCAGAAGAAGAGGTGAAAGAGGTGGGTGAATTGAGAAGATATTAAACTTGTTTTTAGTGTTTTTCTTAGGAGAAATTACAACAATTGAATATATATCTATTTATTTTGTTGTGCAGATTATTACCTTAAGTGCCTCTGCTAATAATCTGCCAAAAATTCTTGAACAAGCTGAGGAATATGCAGCACTGATCATGGAAGAGCTTGATCATGACAACCTTGGATATATTGATGTCAGTCTCATATATCTTTTTCTTTGTTTTTCAACTTTTTATATTTCATATCTTTTTCTTACCAGAAGTTGGGCCTGGTTTGTAGTTGCACAACTTGGAAATGCTGCTTCTCTCGGGCCTGTCTAAGACAGTCCTGTGTAACAAACATGCACCAAGTATTCTGTATTCATTCAAAGATGCTATTCTGTATTCATTCAAAGATGCTACTGTTGCTTTCTAATAAACTTTAATTAGCAAAATAATAATAGCCAAAAAATTTGCTTCAGAAAAAACTGAACCACCATACTGATCCTAAATGTTAATAAAGGCTAATCTTTATACTGAATGCCTCCTAATTGGAAAGTTATTCTCTCCAGCCCATTGAGACCAGATTAAGCAACCTAGGTTCAAAAAGCTTCAAGCTTTGTTATTTCATAAGATTGGTACACTTTACATTAGACTAAGCAATAAGCTCAATAACCAACCAGGGAAGGTAGAGAGTATAAAACTCAAAACTGGGATTCTGATTAAACTATATTCTACAAACCGAGCCAAATACTAAACTTCCTCAATAGTGTTAGTTAAATGTTAGTCCTCTAACTAACTTCCCCATATACTTACCTGCCATGTATTATAGCCTATTGAAAGTTTTCGTTTAATCTACTTCTTGTATCTTCTTACTTTGAATTATTATGGTAGTGTACTCTATCTGTACTATATGAACTGGTTGCCTTCTGAAAGTTTTCGTTTAAATTTTACTTTGGCAGTGTACCCTATATCTGTACTAAATGAACTGGTTGTGTTTTAATGGACTTGGCAATATTGATGATTCAATTAGATGTGTGGAATGGGAAATCCTTTGTATGAACTTAAGTTTTTGAGGCATAAATTAGTCTGACTTGCCCACCATCATAATTTATATTTATTTATATATAGTTGTTTTGCTTTTCTTTCCTTTTTCTGGGAAGAATGAACAGTATCTAGGTAATGTTTGAAATGAGTCTGGCAAGAGTGATGATTCAATTAGATGTGTGAAACAAGGGAAATCCTTTTCTTGAACTCTATACCAAAGAAGAACTCAATTTTTTTAAGCCATAACATGTGTCTAGACCTGTAAATGCTTTTAGTAAATTGCATACAACTTCAGAGCATCAAATTGATAAAGGATTGCAGACAAGAGCTAAGTGCCTTCATACTATCATAATATCAGCTCCTGGATTTGAATACAGGGTTTGTTGTGGTGTCTATTTCTGCACAGGATTGCTCTTTTGCTGACTAGTACATAGAGAGTTTAAGGTTGGTGCTGCACTTAACACCTTACTGAATTATCAATAATGTACAATGAGGTCTGTTTGTAGCTTTGATGTTAGCCTTTCTGCCAGTAAAATTACTCTACTTTATTTTCCATTAAAATAAAAAACACTAAATTTCCCCATATTCTATAGTGATCAGAAAAAGTAGGAGATTTTGGGGTCTGGGGGTTCCTCCTTCTGTTCCTCTCATTTTTCAAGAAAGGATTCCCTTATAAAACTGGGAATGCTAGTAATCTTAGCTAGCAGAAGCATCAAACCTAAATCTCTAGGTTTCCAAAGTGACCAAAATTAAAAAGTTTTTCAAAACTCTTTCTATTTTATTGGAGTCAATGTACCAAATGGTAAATTGCCACCCCACCAAGAACCAAAATTTAGGGGACCCCTGTGTATTCTCCAGTGTGCAATTCGTTTAGCTTCATATCACCAGAACGTTCTCACCATCATAAAACCATCTCTTTTCTGAAGCTCATTCGTTTCAGAATTAACAAGTTCTCACCACCATAAAACCATCTCTTTTCAGAATTAACAAGTTCTCCCAACCAGACCTCATTAGTTTACCTTCACCCCCTTGCTTCTGAAGCTCTCACTTGCCACATTTCCTCTCTCTTTTCTCTTTACCAAAACCAAAACAGAACACCCAGAGATACTGATATCTCTGCTGCCTTAAACTCAAAAACACTTGTGTTTGCGTGCTGTCGAGTACATCTTCTGTCAATACCCTGATGGCTTCAACAACTCAACCTCAAGGAGAACTCCAACAATCATCTTCAGATGCTTTTACTGAAACAACTCTGAGATACAAGGTAAAAGAAAACGAAGAACTATGTTTTAGCTAACTTCAAACTCTCCTGCTTTCCTTTGTTTTGCTTTGTCTCTAACATTCTCTTATCTCATAAATATGTAGAAATTGAGTTGTCAGTGATTTCAAATTCTTATGTTGGTTACAGCATAGTAGCAATCCAACTTAAAGATAGTGCTTTTAAATACTCTGCTTTGTTCTAAATCTAAGATTAATCTCCGGGAGTCTTAGATCATGAGAGAAAGTAGTATACCAGAAAAGTAGTCAGTTCAAAAAGGACTGAAATTTTGTGATAGGGGAGTGATTATAAAACACTGTTGCACTTGAGAAGGGGGTCTAAGATTCTGTACTGCATGTCAGTTGCAACACAACCCAACTACCAAGTGTTAGAATGTTCTCTGTGTGTGTCTAATCTATACAAGGTACTTGTACAATATGCCCTGATTAGTTATTGGAACTTTAAGAGGCCTTGTGTAATCTTTGTGTGTGTATATAGTATATAGTAGCCTGTTTGTGATTTTAGTAATACAAAGTGTTACAGATCCTTGTATAAGAAACATGGGGAAATTTTATCATCTTGAGACATGAAATTCTGCATTGTAGAGTTATGGCAATGATCATGATCACGTAGTTCCTCACGGGGACATTAGTTTGTGAGTTGATATATACTTAATGCTGAATGTACCTGATTCAACTAATTTCACTGGTAATAGAAAACGAAGAACTCTGCTGTAGCTAATTTGAAACTCCCCTGCTTTCCTCTGTTTTGCTTTGTCTCTAACATACTCTAAATCTTTTTTTGCAGACTTATGTCTTAAAGGTAGATGCTTACTGTAATGCTTGCGTCAAAAGGGTGAACGAAATTTTGAAGACTATTGAAGGTGTATATATTACACAAGTCGACTTTGCTCATCATACCGTCACGGTACATGGCAACGTCGAAGTTGCAACCTTGATCAAGGGTCTCGCGAAGAAGACGAAAAAAGATGTCAAGGTTTTGTGGCCTGAACGGAAAGCCAATCCCAAAGAAGTGCGTCTGAGCAAACCCAAAAGCAATGAAGAACATAGTGGCTCAGTCGAGACATCAGAGGAAGCGAAAGAAAACCAAGGCGGCGGTGATGAGAAGAGAAAGGGGAAGCAGCCAATCAAGGCTGAGGTTGTTGAAGTCAAGGAGTCTGGAAGTACTAGGAAAAATAATTTCGAAGCAGGTAGCTGTAGTTATAGATTGAAAATTGAGGAGGAGGCACAAACCAGCAACTTGCCAGGCCAGTTACCGCCGGTGGTGGCTGAGAAGCAGAGTGGGGTTGCTGAGAGTGAAGTTGTGGGTGAGAAAGCAGGAGGTGGAGATGGCAATAGCAATGGGAGTGGTGGTGTTGGTGGCAGCGCTAATGAAAACCTTCACCTAATGGAGCAGCAGCCGTACTTCACTCCAGTGCATGGATTGCATTATCATGCAGCATTGCCCAACTCTAGCTATGCCCAAGAGTCTGCTTATTGCGAGACTCCGACGTATGCGCATTGGGGTTTGGGCAGTGAGCATGGTTGGACTCATAATTTGGACCACCTTCCGCCGTCGCTGCTGGTTCAGCCTCCTCAGCTCTATCCACCACCACCACATTCCTACAGTTCCTCCATATCAACTGATACATTTTCATTTTTTAGTGATGAAAATCCTAATGGGTGTAGTGTCATGTAGAGGTCTTGGACTCTTGGTGGTGAAAATGCGGGAATATGAGACTAATTTAAGATGATGATATGATAATTCAACAATCACTGTGGAATGGTAATTAAGATGATGATGTTTGATTGGGTAGCTATGATTATACGAGGACTAATTTATGTTTTTAATTGTAGTAGGTTAAGCTAATGTGTAACTATTGCCATGTCTGATGTACATTAATCTAATTATTGATTTGGCATTTGGGTTGTGTTTCTACCTGTTGCGTCCCGAGCCGAGAAGTGGTCGCGGGGCGGAACGAAGTAGAATTCTTGAGGGGCTTTCACTCGGTACCTGCACAAATGACAACGTCACGGGGTCAGGACTGGGGTGGCCCAGTCTTCGACTCTCCGATGCTTAAGTTAGCTTTGGGCACTTGTACGGGTAGAAGAATGAAAGTGGGAGAAAATATATGTGTGTATCTAGATGTGTGTACCTTGAGCTTGTTTTATAGGCTAAGCTTGTGTACCTTTGCTTTGATCTCTAATGTGGGACTTCTTGCCCTCCTTTGGAGTGTCTCCCCTTTTGGGGGTGTTTTGCCGCTAGAGTGACTTTGGCAAGCGGTTTGTTACCGGCCCTTCCTTCTTTGGATGTCTGTGAAGGGCCTACCAGGGCTATCTCGACCGGGTAATTGTACCGTATTCTCGGCTTAGCCAAATATTTTGGCTATGTACTAACAAGTCCCCAAGTCTCCAGTCCGAGAGAGTTTTTGGGTGGGGAGTTATTTTAGAGATGCCGAGGATAGGTTTTACCCGGGTGCAGGAGGCATGGTGCCGAGTCCCCAAGTCCCCACGCGAGAGCCGCGAGGTGACGGGGGTGATGTTCCAGAAACCTGTTGGCAAGAAGAAAAGTTTGATGTTGCTCTGGCGAGTCAGTCCGCGCTTGGTTGGGGACTGTGGCTATGTGGCGAGGCAGTCCGCGCTTGGTTGGGGACTGTCGCGAGGTGGCCAGTCAGTCCGCGCTTGATTGGGGACTGTGGCTATGTGGCGAGGCAGTCCGCGCTTGGTTGGGGACTGTCGCGAGGTGGCCAGTCAGTCCGCGCTTGATTGGGGACTGTGGCTATGTGGCGAGGCAGTCCGCGCTTGGTTGGGGACTGTCGCGAGGTGGCCAGTCAGTCCGCGCTTGATTGGGGACTGTGGCTATGTGGCGAGTCAGTCCGCGCTTGGTTGGGGACTGTCGCAAGGTGGCCAGTCAGTCCGCGCTTGATTGGGGACTGTGGCTATGTGGCGAGTCAGTCCACCCTTGGTTGGGGACTGTCGCGAGGTGGCCAGTCAGTCCGCGCTTGATTGGGGAGACTCGCCATTGAGCGTTGCGGGCTGCTACATGATCTCTGAGAGGGGATCATCCAGATGCAGGGGCTTCCTCCCATATAACCTGTCAATCAAGGAGAGAAAAGTGTCAGAGGGTCTAGGGTTTTAGTGGATCGACAAACCTCAGATTTGGGAAGCATCCCGCTTCACCCTCGATCGAGTGGGCGCTAGCGCCTAGCTGTTTGCAACCAGCTTCATTGCTACTACGCGGATCCACTGTTTCACGGTATGAATTGGTGGCGTTCTTTGTCTTTGAATTTATCGGGGGTGAATGAGACGGTTCATATGTTTGTGATGTTGGCAGGAAGCTCAGGGTGAGAGTTTTGTTGTCGGGCTGACTAGGGTTAAGGGGTGGCCAGGGGAACCGCGTTAGCCGTGTGGTGGGCCGCTATGGGGCGAATAGGTGGCGTTGTGTCCTGCGAGGGCGTCAGCCTTGGAGTTCTTGGCTCGCGGGATTTGGGTGAGTTTGTATGAGGAGAAGCTTTGCAGAAGTGCCCCCGCGAGACTTTTATAGGATTCCAAGTTGTGCTGGTTAGCTTTGAAGTCCCCTGCCACCTGACTGACAACAAGTTGGGAATCACTAAAAATGTGGAGGTGTCGGGCTCCGAGTTCTCGGCAAAGTTGAATGCCTACAATAAGGGTTTCATACTCAGCAATGTTATTGGAGGCTTTGAATTCGAACCGGAGGGCATACTCATACGAGTGACCCTCGGGGTCCGTGATGATGATTCCTGCTCCGCTGAGTTTGCTGTTGGAGGATCCATCCACTTGGAGTTCCCAGATGGCGTCCCCGGCAGGGGTGTCTGGGTGGGAACTGCTATCAGCCAATGGGATGAACTCAGCAATGAAGTCTGCAGCTGCCTGCCCTTTGATGGCCACTCGTGGCTTGTAGTGCAAGTCAAGCTCTCCCAACTCAACTGCCCATTTGACCATGCGGCCTGAGGTTTCAGGTTTCTGCAATATTTGCCGTAAAGGCTGGTTGGTGAGTACATGGATTGTGTGGGCTTGAAAATACTGCATGAGTTTCCTGGCGGCAGTGATGAGGGCGAGAGTAAGTTTCTCTATGTCTGGATAGCGAGTCTCTGGATCTGCGAATCCTCTGTCACAATAGTATACTGGGAGTTCTTGATCATGGACATGGCGTGTAAGTGCTGCACTGACGGCCGTGGCGGAAACAGCCAAGTATAAATAAAGTATTTCCCTGGGAATTGGCTTGGAAAGGAGAGGGACAGTGGCGAGGTATGCCCTTATGCTGTTGAAGGCTTCGTCATGTTCCGGGCCCCAAGTGATTTCTTTTTTATGTTGTGCCTTGAGTAGTTGAAAGAAGGGATTGCACCTGTCTGTGAGGCGGGAAATAAAGCGTGCTAGGGCTACCAGGCGTCTAGTAAGGCACTGGACCTCGCTCCGGGACGTCGGAGCAGTCATGTCTAGGATGGCTTGGAATTTTTCTGGGTTGGCCTCAATGCCTCTTTCACTGACCATAAAGCCAAGGAATTTGCCGCCTCCCACAGCAAGGATGCATTTCTGAGGGTTGAGACGCATCCCGTGTTCGAGGAGCTTAGTGAATACTCTGTCGAGGTTGGCAATGTGGTCATCTTCTGTCTTGCTCTTGACGAACATGTCGTCGACATACACTTCCATAATCTCACCAATTTCATCTTCAAACATGGCGTTAATGAGCCGTTGATAAGTTGCCCCCGCATTCTTGAGGCCAAAGGGCATGACCTCGTAACAGTACAATCCTTTATCGATGACAAAGGTTGTGTGAGCTTGGTCGGCGGGGTGCATTTTGATTTGGTTGTAGCCTGAGTATGCGTCAAGGAAGCTGAGTGTTTTGAAGCCAGCTGTGGAATCAACTAGTTGGTCAACTCGTGGCAAGGGGAAGTTGTCCATAGGGCAGGCCTTGTTAAGGTTCGTGTAGTCAACACACATGCGCCACTTGCCGTTAGGCTTGGGGACCATGACGATGTTAGAGACCCATGTCGGGTAGGAAACTTCCCGGATGAATTTGATTTCCTTGAGCCGTTGAACCTCGGTTTGGATAGCTCGATATTTATCTGGGTGGAAGGCGCGTCTCTTTTGTTTGATAGGTGGGTGGTCTTTGAGGATGTTGAGTTTGTGGGTGATGATGTCAGGGGAGATCCCCGGCATGTAGGCGTAGGACCAAGCGAAGACTGCTTGTTTGTCTTAGAGGTAAGTAATGAGCTTGTGGTGGAGTTCCGGGCTGAGACTTGAGCCAATGCGGACTTTTCTTTCCGGGGCAGTGGGGGACAGGGATATCCATTCCGTGTCTTCAGCTGGATTAGGTCACGGGGCCCTCTTTTTTCTAGTCCCCTCTGGGTCGTCCCGCGGGTCATCTATGGGTTCCGAGGGGCTGAGAGGCAGCATCTCATAGGAGTTGCGCCCCTGTTGGATGGCGTTAAGATGACAGTGTTCAATGGCTGCTCGGTCCCCTTGGACTGTCATGATGCCACCTGGGGTAGGAACTTTCATGAGGAGCATGTGGCCGGCTACGAAGCATTGCAGTCCCCACAGGATGTCCCGGCCTAAGATAAGGTTATAGGACGAGGGACAGTCAACTATGAGGAAGCGAGCTGTAATGGAGAAGCGGCAAGGAGTAGTTCCTACCGCCACGGTTAGGCGGTCTGAGCCTAGCGGTTGTACTATGTCACCAAAGAAGCTGATCAAGGGGTCATGGTTGTTATACAGTTTGGCGCGGTCCTGCCGAAGTCCCTTGTAACAATCAGAAAACATGACACTTATAGCGGCCCCTGTATCCACTAAAGCTCTGTGACACCTGTAATGATCCACCTGCACATTGATTATTAAAGGCTCACAGTGGTGGCGATTTGTGGTATCCTCATCTCTGCGGAATGTCACTTGATCCCACGCTGATGGGGTGATCGTGACACCGCGTTGGATGTTAAGGATGTCTGAGGGTGCCGTGTATTGCCGTGTTACAGAAGACTGACGTTGGGGGAACCGTGGAGCTCCGCCATGTAAGGTTAGAATCTGGCCACGAGCACAATATTGATGGAGTTGCCCATTCTGGACTATGGCGTCGCTGTGGCCAGTGGAACTATATTGCGAGGAGAGTGTCTCAGGGTGGAGATAGGGGTCCCTCGTGCCTTTACACTTCATCTTCAGTGATTTGGTGGAAGTGGGGATGAGTTGGGTAGATGGATTAGGTTGATGTGGCGGGGGGGGGGGGGGGGAGTCATTGAGGATTAATGTTGGCTGGGGGGCCGGGAGTGGAAAATGAGGGATGGGGAAGGGGATGAGATATGTATACGATCTGGTTAGGCTCTCCCGAGAGTATGGGACCAGTCTGGCCTTGGAGAGAATCCGGGGTCCCGGCAATTCGCGCCGCGTAGTCTGAGCGATCGTTGTACACATTACGATGCTCTAACGTGGCGCGGAGCGTGGATTGCTCTTTCTCCATCTCAGCAATGCGTACCCGGTACGCTTCCGCTTCTGCCCTTTCCTTCGCCGCTTGCTCGCGGAACGAATAGAAGTCTCGCTTGAGGAGTTCAAGGGCTGTGGCGGGGTCGGGATGGCTAATGGGGGCTGGGCTGCTGGTGTGGGGAAGGGATGTGTTGGGTTTAAGTTCCACTTGAGTGCCAGGGTCCACGGGGTCATCAATAATCTCCACCATGGTGTTGAGTTCCGAGGCAAGTGGGAGTTCCACAAGATAGAGAGACCCTCCTTCTAGCGCCAATTGTTTCTACCTGTTGCGTCCCGAGCCGGGAAGTGGTTGTGGGGCGGAACGAAGTAGAATTCTTGAGGGGCTTTCACTCGGTACCTGCACAAATGACAACGTCACGGGGTCGAGACTGGGGTGGCCCAGTCTTCGACTCTCCGATGCTTAAGTTAGCTTTGGGCACTTGTACGGGTAGAGGAATGAAAGTGGGAGAAAATATATGTGTGTATCTAGATGTGTGTACCTTGAGCTTGTTTTATAGGCTAAGCTTGTGTACCTTTGCTTTGATCTCCAATGTGAGACTTCTTGCCCTCTTTTGGAGTGTCTCCCCTTTTGGGGGTGTTTTGCAGCTAGAGTGACTTTGACAAGCAGTTTGTTACCGGCCATTCCTTCTTTGGATGTCTGTGAATGACCCACCAAGGCTATCTCGACCGGGTAATTGTACCGTATTCTTGGCTTAGCCAAATATTTTGGCTATGTACTAACAGGTTGTTATGACATTTTGATTCATGACATGAATCTCCAAGGCTCTTAAGCTTGAGTGGTTAAGTAGTTTGAGAGCACTATTAACCTTGTATCTTAATCTCAATATTGTAAAGCCAAAGACTGACCCCATGATGTACTCTTTTTTGGTTAGCAAATAGCTTTGTTTGTTGTAGGACCATTGCAATCTCTCAAGCTTCAAAACGCGCTATCTGATGTGTAAAGATTATGGTAAAAGTTTGAAGATTTGATTAACTTGATTATCTTAGATGGTGTGCTTAAAGTTTCTAATGCAAGGCCCTAAGCTATATGTCTCTTTCTGGGTTTAGTAACCCATTTCTAGATTCTTTAAAGCAATGGAAGCTTTGACCCTTTGGATTTGATAGTTATTTTTTTCTGTTCTATGCTTCACTGCACAGTTCTTTCTTCTCTGTATGACTGCTGCAATTGCTACAAAGTTTGTGAAAGTTCAGATCCACCAAATAATAGAGCGCTCCTCCTTTTTTTTCATAAGGTTTATAGGCCTATATAAGCTTTAAAGAAATAGATCTTCAAGAAAAGGTTTTACTTTAAAAGAACATCTCTGGCTTCTATTAACCTCTGGAGTTTGTGATACACTGTGCTCTTGCTTTTAATCTGATTTATGTTTCACACTTCTTTTAGTCTAGGCTACTGCTTTAGAACTTAAAGCAAATTTGTACAGTAGTAAGCATGCCTTTCTTTAATTTTTTTTTTCTTTTCTTTCGAGACCATCTCCTTGAACATAAAACCCTACGAAGAACTCATGCTTATCAGTTTCTAATGTGAGATTTGCTTGTTGATTATCTTTTACTATTTGACTTCAACTTTAGTCTGTTTCTCACAAGTGGTTTTTGTTATAATATCCAGACCAAAATAAATAAAATAGTATGAAAGGTTTCATGAGTTACACAAACGTTTCATGAGTTACACAAACGTTACATGAGTTACACAAACATTACATGAGTTACATGGATGATTTTGGAGTTATGGTTAAGGTATGAGTTACAAGAATATTCATGAAGAACCATTTATTGGGAGAGCCTAATGAGGTCTAGATGGTTCCTCCTTAGCCTATAAAGGAGAGTCATTTGCTCATTTCATGCATCTCATGCATCTCAAGCATTTCTTCCAAGAGAGAAACATCCATCTTCCAAGTAGAGAAGAGTGTCCACTCCAAGTTGAGAGTGTAGAGTAGTTGATAGCAAAACAAGTGTGAGAGAGAGTTTCCTTCAAGTACTGTTTTTGAAGTTGTGTATCTCGTGTATCCATTATTTCATAGTGAAAGTTCTTGTTGTTGCTGCTCCGTGGATGTAGGCACATCGCCGAACCACGTTATATCCGGTGTTCCCTTTCCTCTATCTTTTACATCTTTGCATATTTATCCTTTGTGTGGTTTTGAGTTGTTACTTCCATTATATTATTTTCCCAACAGTTTTGACAATTGTGTTATATCACTTATCTGATTTAGAGAAGCAGCTATTGACACTTAACCAAACTCCACCTTAATACTTAAGTGTAACAATCGGTACATGAACCAGCAATTTGATGGTTCAGTAACATAGATTCCCCTTTGCCATCTTTTGAATAGAAACCGTGGGCTCAAAATATGAACAACAAAACACTGCCTTGCTTTGATGATCTGTTTTAATCTGTGGAGAAAGCTTCTTTGGGTATTTTATTCTCTTGGCCACCAGAATTTTCATTTGACATTGCAAGCTTTACAAGCAAGAGAACCTCATTGAGTTATTCTTACTTGAACATAAATATGGCTTTCTTACCCTTCTTAACTCAACAAAGGAAAAAGAGCTATAGACTCATTATCCATCTCATAAAAGTTATAACGCTTTAGTTGAGATGAAAAATATATATCGGAGGAATAAACCGATGACATGTATTGATGAAACATTTCATGAAAGCATCTTGGAATCAAAAAATCAGTGCAGACAATTTACTGTTGAGTCTGTTCACAGTACTATGGTGGGTGCAGGGTTTAATGCTTCTGATATCTCACATGTTTTCTGTTGTCGTTCTAGTACATTTGCGAGCGAAGATATCAGGCCTGCACTACTTAGCTGTACTCTAGCTCTGTGTTTGTGACAGAGATGTTTGAGACAAGTCTCAGACAACGCACCTTACCGTTCCATTGTTCAATAGTAATCTGATTTTGAAGCGGAGAGAAAGATGAGATTCTTATTGCCATTCATGGAGAGGGTTGCTTCAATAAGTGAAAAATACAGTTGTCTTTGTTTGTCTGTTTTGATTGGGACGGGAATTTGATCAATAATCACAAGCATCACCAGACGATACAAGTAGTTGAATGATAACATTGGATAATCAGGAGCTTGTGAGCTTCTGTGTTTTAGGGAAGACACTAAACAGAAGGGATGTGACCCTCCAATACGATTCACATGTCCCTTGAGATTTGTTTTCTGTGGATTTGAGCCGCATGCTGGTTTGTTAAGAGAGAGTAGTTGATCTGTTGAACAAGGGTGTGTCACATTTGAGATTTGACAAAACATCTTTTCTTCTTTTAACTAAACAAAATCTTCTGAGCTTTAAGTCTTTAACCTAAGATAAGGGTCATTCTGTCACAAGAAAGCTTAATGCAGATGGAAAGGTGGATATGTTGTAAACTCTACACATTTTGAATGAAGGTCAGTTCCTGCAGCTTATCGGCTAGTGGAGGTATTCTGCTTCATACGGATGAACACTGAAACTGATGTTACTATGGTTTTCTGCAGATGAGCTTGCTGGTTTTGAAGAAGCTTGGGATGGTAATGTTAAACTGTTAAAGTTGATGCCTTGTATACATGGATATGCTTGGGGGTGTGTGGATGAAAGCCGTAGGTTAAAAAGAGAGAAGAACAGGTTACAAGACTGGAAGTCTGGAACTGATAATGTATACCAGCTAGAGGTGCAAAACATATAGTGACAATGGTGGACTTGGTTAATAATACATCGGCAAGTTCCCTGATTTATAGCTACTGTTTCATCTAAAGTCTGAGCACAAAATGACTCAAATGACAGATTCAAAGTCTAGCCAACTACCCTGACTTTGGTTCTTAGCGAAGTTTTGATAATCACAAGCATAAACATGACTGATTACTTGAGGTGGTACTATAATTATGTAAAAAATGAGGTCAATCATCACAAACACAATGATGTAAGCACCTGATATCCTGAATGATCTGGGATGTCATTACCATTAGGTATTAGCTTGGAGCCAATTAGCTTTTGGTTATGTCCCTCAAAATAGGGAACTATGTCCCATGAAATTGGCATGATATGGATTTGAGCCACACTAGCTCAGTTGGTTAAAGGCTTACCAAAGTGAAAGAGTAGTTTAAAAGGGTGTGCCATGACATATTTATCATCAACTCCTTTCTTCTTTCTTTTGTTTCCCTCTTTTTCCCTGAACTCAATCTGCTCAAGATAACAACCATGAAAAGTTGAACCCACATTACAAACACTGGTTTATTGATAGCCAAAGCAGATAATTACTGCAAGATTAAAATCATTATGCCTTCCACTGAATGCAAACACTGGTTTGTAATCTACTTCTTGCATTTGCTTACTTTAAATAAATATGGTAGTGTATTCTATCTGTACTATATGAACTGGTTGCCTTCTGAAAGTTTTCATTTAATTTTTGATATGGCAGTGTGTACTCTATCTGTACTAAATGAACTGGTTGTGTTCTAATGGGGTTGGCAATATTGATGATCTAATTATATGTGTGAAAAGGGAAATCCTTTTGATGAACTTAAGTTCTTGAGGCATAAATTAGTCTGACTTGCCCACCATCATAATTTATCTTTATTTAGTTCTTTTAGTTGTTTGCCAACTGCCATGTATTTTTTTCCTGGGAAGGATGAACAGTGTTTAGGTAATGTTTGAAATGAGTTTGGCAAGAGTGATGATTCAATTAGATGGGTGAAACAAGGGAAATCCTTTTCTTAAATTCACCTGTTGAGGCATAACATATCTCTAGACCTTTAAATGCTTCAGAGCAGCAAATGGGTAAAGGGTTGCACACAACTACACAAGCTAAGAACTGCCTTCATAGTGTCAGCTCCTGGATTTGAATACTAGTAATGTCTATTTCTACCTAAAAGAAAGTTCATTAAAAGAAAGGAATGCACTAGGATACACATGTCCCTTAAGATATTGTGGATTTGATCCCCATGCCGGTTTGTTAAAGAGAGAGTAGGAGGAATTTAGCCAAGCAGTAATCACTAATCACAGGTAAAATTGATTCTCTGGATGACATATATTTGGGTGGTTTAGTTACTCCATGTAGCATTGTAACTTCTACATTTACATACACTCAAAAAAAGGAAAAAAACTTCTAACATTTTACCTTAATGTTTTTATTTTTTATTTTTAAAAGTTAAAATTTTATAATGACGTAAATCATGAAACATGACATTGTCCAAACTTCAAATGATCTCTATATAATTATACCAAACATACTTTTCTCTTATAAGGACGGAAGTTGTTGGTCACATTAATACCTCTTTCACATTTTGATCAATGAACTCGTAAGAGAAAATCTCACTAACAAAAATCTTTTGACATTAATTTTCCTCTTCACCGGTAAGTTATCTCGAATTCTAAAAGGATCGCTCTTTTCTTAAGCATATAGAAAAGACAAGGTTACACTCCGAAAGTCCAATCGTAATGAACAAAGACAAGGTTTTCCTTCGGATTCATCCCAAACGCAACAGTCCGGCCCAGTCCTCTCGGATCCGGCCCAAAACCCGAAATCACTCCAATTTCCCATTCCATTTTCCCTAAATAAGTTCATATTCGCGCGCCTTCTTCTCTCTATGGAGATCGGCGTGAGCGGGAACGCCCTCAAGACCTTCGCCCGCTCCATCACGTGCCTCGCACGCGTCGGCAACGAGCTCGCCATCCAAGCCTCCTCCTCTCAGGTCTCCCAATCCTTTTTCCCCCTTTCACTCTCTTTTTTAACCCATCCCTCTTACCACTCTCGTAAGCTCATAGCTCATCGATTATGTTTTACTCCTTCGAATTTAAGTTAATTCACTCAGATAATGTTCTAGTTTATATATTTTTTATTATTAATATTTATCTCGTTGTGTAATTAGAGCAAGCTCTAAGATCTGCATCTCGTTCAGTTATGGTAGTAAATTTTCTCAATTTAAATTGCTATCTGCTGAATTATGGTGAAAAATAGTTAAGGTTTTGCTTATGCAATTTTTACGGGGTTTAGATGAGAAAAATGTGTGTGTAGTTGTTTAATTTGTTATGAGGTTTAGATGAATTGGAAGGAATTATTGACCGTAGAGATCTAAAAATAGTCATGTTTGGTTTGGTTGGCAGTAAATTGAACAAGAGCCGATAGAATAGGGAAATCTCGGATTCTTTGTTGCTTTTGGTTTTCGATATGATTTCTTTAGTTAGTGTTTGTGTTCTTCGGTTTCGGGGACAAGAGCTTAATTTCGAGGTTCTTGGTAAATTAGTTGATTGGCTGCACTTACTCTATATGTCAATGTTTGCTAAGGGTTTTGTTGCTGTCTATGCAGATGGCTTTTCACACACTCAATGCGTCAAGGTCTGCCTATCAGTCGATGATCACGTTTAAGCCTGAATTCTTTGATGTCTACAATGTTGCTGGTGACCTGGTGCAATGTAGTGTGCTTTTGAAGGTAAATGTGTTGGTTTGAGCTGAGTTTCAGTGGTTGACCGGCTTTCTTTTTACCATGGTGTGGTTACTGCCTTGGTTTGTGCAGGCTGTTTGTGCTGTGCTGAGGACGCCTATAGGAAGCATAGATCATTTGAGTGTGAATTTGCCTGATGCCGGTGCGTCAAAAGTGCAATGGACTTTAGAATGCTATAGTGGTAAGTTACATTTTGCAGATTGTATGTGTTGTTTATGCAGTTGCTTATAAATATCTGCAAAAGTGGAATATGCAAACTCATTTTGGGTGATATTACTTCTCATTCTATATTATTATTGGAAGTGGAAGCATGGATATGTGTACTTTGGAAGCATGGCTGGGGTTATGTCTATTGTCCTTAGGAGTTCCAGGCCCACCTATTACTGTACACTTTACTTGTATAGCTTACCTTTGTAAGCTCTATGTCAGATGATAGTGTGCTTTGTTAGCCTTGTTCCTTTAATCAAGGATCAGGCTACTGTATGAGATGTAAAGGGGATGATGAAGTCTGTTCCATCACTCAAACTTCTCTTATATATAGTGTAGGTCTGTAAACCTATTAGTTATCAAGAAATATCAGAAAAGCTTCCACAAGGTTTTGTGTCTTCTTTTCTTCAGTTAAAAAGTTTCATCAATTTTAGGGATTACTCTGTATATTGTATAATAAAGTCATTGCTATCTCCAATCAAGAGGAGGCTTCTGAAACTGTTATTCATAAAATATGGAATCCCTTGAATTATCGTTCTGAACTCCATATATTTGCAGGTATGAGGAAATACTATTGGATCATCTGCAATGTTGAACCCGACATACAACTTTTGGCACTTGATAGGACAAAATTCCCTAGCAGCCTAGTAGTGAGGCCTCGAGATCTCAACAGATTGCTAGCTAATTTTCAATCATCACTTCAAGAGATTACTATCTTCGCGACAGAGCCAACTTCCTTACCTTCGGATGCAGCAAGTGAAATTGGAGGAAAAGCGGTTGAACTTAGAAGTTACGTTGACCCAACCAAAGGTAATACAAATTTTGATATTCTCATTTTAATCTTTTCACACAGAGGATGCTTATGCTTTAGTTGTCTGATGGCAGATAATGACTCATTACTGCGTACTCAGTTATGGATAGACCCTACAGAAGAGTTTGTGCAGTATATCCACACCGGAAACCCTGTAGATGTGACTTTTGCCATGAAGGAGTTGAAGGTTAGTGGTTAACCGAGAAACATAAAGCTGGAGTTACATTGAATATTTTTGGTAAATAAATATGGAGTAATTTTGAAAAAAAAAAAAAAAAACTCATTTAATATTAGTTCTTATATGAAATGAACACTCTAGCAGGAAGTTAAAGGGTAAGCATCAGGATTCAGTGAGGCCATATAAGTGTAAATGATTCATCTAGAGCTCAAAGAATATCGCATATCCCACAACCATTATCATATTTTATTTACATAACCATGACAACATGATGAAAACTATCAGCAAAACCTTTTACTGAGCATGCTAAAAAATTTGTCATGTTTGTGGAAGTAAAGTTCTCTGCTATTCAGTTTTCCTAGTTGGAGTAGAAAATGCAATCCTTGGGACATCCTTTTATAGTTATCACATAGTGAAAAAGCATCGTCTTAATTGTTCAGCCTTTTGTTCTTAGATAGAGATGATATCAAGCTTATTACTTTCATTAGTTTTTATTAACTGTTTTGTTATTAATTCGTTACTTTCTTTTGATATTTATTTCAGGCATTTCTCTCATTCTGTGAAGGCTGTGAAGTTGAAATTCACTTGTACTTTGAGAAGTCTGGAGAGTAAGATACTTATGATTTCTTTCAATTTAAATTTTCTCCATTTGCATTTTTTTCTTCCATATCCAATAGTGAGTTTCTAGCTTCAAGCTAATATGTCTGTCAATAGCTGACCATGTTCGATATTAGCCAAAAATTAGAGTACTACTCAAACCTAACCTGCTGTTTAATGGTCAGCTTCCATATCCATATTCAAGTGTCCCTGTGCATCCTTTTGATGCCGATATATAAATGAGGATGTTCATTGACTCCCTCAATACTCCGGGGTTAACCATGCCATATATCTCAGCTGGTTTTCGTAGTTCAATTCTCAGTTTTGTTCTGGACTTCTATTTGACGTTATTGTGAGTGGTCATCAGGAAGATGTTACATAACTTAGGATCAGTTTAATTAGTTGTCTTGTCAGCATGTTGTAGAGGATCATACAGTGATTACTAGATTCATAATCCATCTGTCTTACACTACTATCACGTACACCAAATGGTAACTTACAATTGGTTAATCATTTATTGGGGAATGCAGGCCTATTCTCATGGCACCGAGATTTGGTCTTGACAATTCATCCGCTTCAAATTTTGATGCTACACTGGTACTTGCAACCATGCTAGCGTCACAGCAAGGAGCTGCTGAAGTGCACATCCAGGATGAGAATGGCATGGGGTCAGAAGCGCAGCATCAAAGGACAAATGTCCCTGAGCATTCATCTGATCACACAAGAATGTGGTCTGATCTTACAGGTAACCAGTTTTCGGTCTTGTAATAGTGACAACAAGTTGCACGTCCATTGTCTAAATTCTCTTATCTGTGCAGGAAGTGGTGCGAAAAATAGTAGTGGTGCAGAAGTAGGCCAGGTTCAAGGGGAAAGAGATTTGAATGCCAATGCGCAGCGAGATATTCAGAGGTTTAACACGATGCATATATCAAAGGCTGCGTCTGCTGGGGGAAATGAGCCTGTTGGTATTGACATGTATCCTTAATCTGACTTGCGCTTCATTGTGCTTTCAGTTGCTTATCTGTTTCTATTATCAAAAAGAACCAAACCATGTCTTTATCAGTCTCTCTTCAGTGATATAAATACTAGCTCATCACAGCCCCTAGCTCCCAAAATGTTGTTTAGATATTTGGACTAAAGTTACTTCATGATGTTGTTTGCCAATTTTGGTTGTATTCTCTTGACTTGTTAGCTGCGACCCTGTTGGGAAGAATCATATGGAAGAGCCTCAAGGTTAGTGAGAGGGCTAGTTTGGTTTGTATTGCCTGTTTTGTACAATCCTTGTAAAAGTTACTAAAGCTTATGCATTTTGGTACTTGCAGATAGGTCAACAGTCATTGGTATTGGCTTGTCACAACATCATCCGAGCAACTGGGTAGATGCAGATGAAGATGATAATGAAGAGGATGGCGAGGAGGATGAAATGTGCATCCAGTCAACGCCACCTTACTACGAAGAACACTAGGATGCTTTTGGGTGTGTTTATTATCTTCTTGACATAGAATCTCACCTCTTCAATGCGTTAGTGTAGTTCTAAATCATTTCAGCTACTCAGTTACGATCATTTCTCATGTTCATGTTATTTTTGATTAAAATTTCTCATGTCCATGTTGTTGATTCTGAAATCTTGAAAATGTGGCAGGTCGGACCCATTAGATCCTAGTGGCCGTGTGCTCTCTCTCAAATATGTCAAGTAAGATCCTAGTGGAAGTGCGTTCTCTCTCAAATTTGTCAAGTAAGATCCTAGTGGAAGTGTGCTCTCTCTCAAATTTGTCAAGTAAGATCCTAGTCGGAAGTGTGCTCTCTCTCAAATTTGTCAAGTAAGATCCTAGTCGGAAGTGTGCTCTCTACAAATCTCATCTGTCAAGTAAGATCTCCACATGATACTCTTTAAGAATGTGATTACAGTGCGGATGTGCCTCGTGACACACACCAAATTTACATCCTTAGGATATCAGGGGATCATTATAATATACAATTTCACTCTTTGTCGTTCTAGATCTTTTAACTGGTATTCGTAGTAGGACTGAAACTTTGAACTGCTTATGATTTCTTAAGAATGTGATTATAGGGAGGACCCTTACCAATAACAGATTTGAAGAACATTTAGAATGATCATGGACCTTGGTATTTTATATTTCACTCTTCTTCGTTTTAGATATTCGAATTGGCAGCATGCATGATGAGTTTAAAATCATTGAGAAATTATGATGGATATTTTACCAGTGTACCCAATAATTGGTTGCAAAGGCAAAATAAAATAGTCTCCAGTGGAAAATTATTATTATTATTTTTTTCCAATTAAAAAAAGAAAATGATATTTATTTGGAATTTGGGGAAAGCTCGTTAAGCTCCAGCTGGCTATTTCGGAAACGCGCAAACACCGCCCTGGCGATCTGTGGTGGGCCCACGATTTCTTCTATCGGCCACGGCACGTAACAGCTCCCCTGTCCTGGGTTTTAACTAACGCCGTTTATTTAACGTCTAAAGCGCGGGTGTAAACAAAATAAAATTTTAAACACTCCAAATGTCCTTCAATGAACAGAGAAAAATACTTGTATTTTAAGTATGAGAATAGGTATTGATCAGTTGGAATAATTTCTCTATTACAAATCAAATTGCTCAATAGGGGAGCTCGAACGCAAAATTGATTTTAGTTCACAGTTTTTCTTAGTTTGAGCTTCGAGGGATTCTGACGGACATATTATACCACAAAATAGTGAGTGAGCTACACATTTTTGATGGAAGGATCCGAGTGAAGTTGAAATCTGCGTTGTAGTATGGGCATCAACATCAACGTATGGACTGATAGAGGATATTGTAATGTAGTATTATCCATAATGAAGAAAGAAACAAAAAACAGAGTAAAAGGCCCGACGGTCATACATTGAAAAAAAATGCAAACGGCACACCATCAATAACGATGACGCCGATGGGATGGAGATTGAAGTCCGTTACTGTTTTGATTTTCTGAGAGGGGGTGAATTGTTTAATAGACCATATGGAGGGAGATTAGATTAGAGAAATACAGGTAGGATGATGGTGATGATGATAGTAGAGGAAGGAGAAAACGTGTTTCGGTTAACGATTCTTGGAGGGACTCCCCCCCCCCCCCCCCCACTTGGGAATTGGAACCGGAGGTCGTCTTTCTCCTATTTTAGTCTCTATTCTCTAAACTAGAGGGAGGGGGGAGACAACCAGTCAACTATTCACATTTGATTCCTGAGAGTAGGTTGAGCTAAGAATGGGCCCCTGGTTGTATCTCTTATTACTATGTTGCCATTGCCGCTAATTATCGAAGTCCTAATTTTTTGTTCTCTTATTACCATGTTGTTATGGCCAACATTGGCCGATATTTGCAATTGCATTAGCCAGAAAGTTTGTTTTACTTCAAGTTTGTGCAAGGCACCTAATATCATGAACAATTGTTGAAAGTGATTGACATGTTTTCAAAATCACTTTAAAAAATAGAATTTTTTTACTTAAATGGCACTATCGTAATAAGAGCTAACCCCAATGTCATTTGACCAGATCGCTTACAATAAGTCGTGTGCTGCAGCCTGACGCTCTTATTAGTTTTTGGTCTGGTTGGCTCTGCTTCTCTCTCTCTTGCTCACTCTTGAAGAAGAAGAAGAAGAAGAAGAAGAAGAAGAGAAACAACACAGCATCAACAAAACATCAAAACCAGAAGATCACCAACATCACAGTGAAACTCAACGCAGAGAAGAAGCTCAAGCAACCAAATCATTCAACTTCAATCAAGGCACCAAAACCCAGAAGCAGCAAACAGAGCAATATGGCCAAGTTACTGTACTCTGTAGCAATCCTCCTGATCTGGGCCACACTCCTTCTCATGGCCTCATCATCCACCATTGAAGCTGGTGGAGACCTCTCATGGATACCCACCACCGTCTCCGGCTTAGTCTCCGACGATGAGTTCGAGCTTGACTCTGAGATCAACAGGCGCATCCTAGCCACCAGCAACTACATCAGCTACGGTGCGCTGCAGAGGAACACTGTCCCCTGCTCCAGGCGTGGCGCTTCCTACTACAATTGCCAGCCTGGGGCTCAGGCCAACCCCTATAGCCGCGGCTGCAGCGCCATTACAAGGTGCAGGAGTTAACTTTTTAACTTTGGAAATGGGGTGATGGTGTATTGTTGTTATTATTGATGGAATATATTGGTGTTTATGATCAAATCATATTTGAATATGATCTCTCATTCTCTCTGTAAAAGATTCATTTTATTGCTTAATTCTTTTGTTCAAGATCTAATAGTTCTGTGTATGGTTAATGCTTCTTATCTAACTCACACATTTTAATCCAATGTGGATTAATTTGGTCATGAGGGTTGGAAACTAGGAATAGTTTGGGGACTTATGATTGGAAAATCCCTCTTTACAACTTGAATGGTGGCTCTCTTCTGCTTTGTGTTTAGAGAATAGAAAGGTAACCCCAAGAGAGTTGATAGGAATTAATATGAGGTAGACTAAGACATAAAGGAAGCTAACTAGAGGGAAAAGGTGCATTCTTGAGTTGTGATGACAGTAAAGATGTAATTTTGAATGGGAAAGGTAGAATGTGAAGATGAATTTGATCAAATGGTGGAAGGGAGTCGAGGATTTTCCCTTTCCCTGTGTTGTCTTTGGCATTTGGCAAGATGTCAATTGATTCAAAATTGTTGGTCTGTACTTTGAATATCTTTGATATTCTTACGTAGTGGGTTTCCTTTTTCTTTCTAGCAGATTTTGAGGTCCATCAAATCTAAAGTTCTTGCTTTAAAGTGGGGTAGAAGAACTCAAGAAAGTGATGTACATGCAACAGAAGAACATATTGAGTTTATTTTTCCTACCTTTTGCAAAAAAACATGAAAAAGATGGATATAATTCAAAAATCAGTAGAGATAGGGACAGCTTAACTTACTTCTCCTTTCGTTTTTTTCCCCTAAATTTTCTATGAAGCGTATACCTATATTGCCAGGGTTACATGGGCTACCATGGTTTGAGAAATGGTATGGAGAAGTTGCTCCTCTATGTTGGTTGATGCATTGTAGATATATATGTTTGGTGTGTTGTGTGTTGCCTGTTGGTGAGGTAGTAATGTGCGGACTGAATATTGTTCTTGATGAAAGCTGAATGGAGATGCCCCTAGTTTGGTTTCTTTTGTTTTACCTATTTGTTATTCCCATAATCTCTTTGATGCAGTTTTGCAAGTACCTTTTCTCCATACCTTCAATGAGTGAGTAGAAATTATAGTGTGAGGTCTGTGTTAGGAACTTAGGATCATAATGGTCACAAAGTTAGAGGGTCAAATTGATCAACATTTTTCATCGTCATCATTTTGAAGCTGCATATTCAAGTCTTGCATGTGATCTGCATGGAAATGAGCTATCAAAAGATGATCTTCCTGATTTGAATTCACTTCTTTAAATTTTGTTGGTGTATGTTGGGTTGTTAGTGATAGGTCATAGGTCCATCACATTCATCACCAACTGAGATGTGGATCAAGTTAGAACCATTTGTGGTCCCTTATGCCAAACATGACTTGGTTCAGCAATGACCCTCTCTAAGATTTCCCTTCCATCATTGAGTTATGATATCTCTATCAGGTAAAGTTTAAATGTTTCATGGATGACCACGCTATGCAAAGTAGATTCTTTTAGAACAGAACAGGTTCTGGGTGGGTAAAAGCTGCACCAAAGTTGGGTTAAATCTGGGTTAAAACTTGAAGATAGATTCAGTTTGGTTGCTCAGGAGGTTCAAATGTGTGATTGTATTTAATGTGTCTTAACACTGACAAAATTCTAAACGTTTTGCATTTGTTGCTACCTCGTGGTAAATGTGAGCAAAGGCTCTGAAATATCACTTGAAGATGATGATGCCTTGCCCGTGGTTACAGTGTTTAATTTTCCATGGGCCTGATGCCTGAAGGTTCAAGTCTTCACAGTCCCATTAAAGATAACATAAGCTAAACATATAATTTACAGAAACTGAGTCCAGGATTTCGGGGAGTTCCCATGACATTGTCCTCTCTTTTCTTGCAGTAATTCTGTATTTGTTCTCTTCCAACTCGATGAATCAGGAGTTGTTATTTTGCAGTTCGAGACTGCCACATTTTGATAAGCTAGCACAAGTTTAGAGCTTTGTTTTACTTATTTTTTACACATCGGCCCACTAGCCGAATTCATTGGTTGCGAGGAAGATTACAACACTTAATGATAATTATTACGATTATTTCATATTATCATCACCATTATTAAGATTTTCTGAGATTCATTATTTGGTATTAAAACCACATACCAAATATTGAAGCAACGACGATATATGACAACAAATTAACATTATGGCTAATTGAAAAAATTGAAGACCGAAATTTCAACATAATTAGTAAATCAATTCCAACGAAGCCGCAAGAAGAAGGAAATAAACGTGTGATTAAGGAGAAAACAATATGGAGTATATTTTTGATTCAGTCATTAAAACCAAAATATTTATTTTATTTAATTGTTTTCTCCTTCCTTAATTTTTGTGTTTGTAATAGTATATATAGGAGACATATACCTCATTGTAAAAGGTCCCTGACCAACATACCACTACCAGAAGAAATGTTATAGCCGACGAAAAAAAAAAAACCAGGCCGACGAAGTATTTTTTCGTCGGCTTTAGTGGGCTTTAGCCGACGAAAATTTCTTTCGTCGGCTAAGGTGAATTTTCGTCGGCTATGATGTCCACTTTAGCCGACGAAATTTTATTTTGTCCGCTATTTTAAATTTTCGTCGGCTATGGTAAATTTTAGCAGACGAAATAATTTTTTGTCGGCTAAAGAATTTATGTCGTCGGCTAAATTGCACAAACCATGGCCGACGAAATATTTAAAGGTTTAGCCGACGAAATTCATAGTCGTCGGCTAAAGTGCTTTATATTTGCAGATCTGGGCAGCAGCAGCTCATTTCGAAAAAAACGGAAAAAAAAACGGGAGAAGAAAAAAGGGGAGAAAAAGTTTGGGTGTTGTCGAAATCTGTCCATAATCAGTTTGTGGAGCCATATATATATATAGGTACGTATATGTATATATATGTTGATTAATTGAGTTTTATTTAAGTTGATCGATTTTAATTAGTGTGATTAATTGAGTTTATTGATTGTGATTGAGTTGATTAATTTTGAGTACGTTGGATGTATATATATATATATATGTGTTGATCGATTTGGTTGATGATTTGAATTGATAATATATATGAATTAATTTGTTGTTAATAAATAGTAAATATATATATATATATGTTAATATTAATTTATAATATTATTGTGTTGATATGGTATGAAGTTGTTGATGATATATATGAGTTCATAATGATAATTTTGTAATTAATTAGTTGTAGTACGTACGTACGTAGAATATATATATACTAATTAATGAATTGAGATTTTATATATGGCATGAAATTTTATTAATAATTAGCTAGCATCGTTATAAATATATATATATTTTGTTATATTTTCAGGATATGGATAAGAGTTGGATTTCGCTTCCAAAATGGGACAAAAGATACGGTGCAGGAGTTATGAGTTTTCTAGAATATGCGATGGATAATGCTAACGGGAATGCAATTTTCTATTGCCCGTGCACGAAATGTCAGTGTCGCAGCGATATGTATCGATTTCCCATTGACAAAGTATGGCAGCACCTGAGGAGTAACGGGTTTTGGGAGAAGTACACATGTTGGTTATATCACGGTGAAACATCATCAGGGGGTCCGCATGATCATGGCCAATTTTCCGAGACGGGCAGTGCTAGTACATCCAACGATCCAACAACGACATTCATCAACGACATGTTTCCTTATGAGAGCGGTGTATGCGCTCAAGGACAGTATATGCCTGACCCGGTGCAGCCCTTCCCTAGAGCTGTGAACACTGCTGGTATTGAAAAGTACAACAAACTGCTTGCTTTCCAACAGACCCCTGTGTACCCCGGTTGTCAGAAGACCGTTCTTGAAAGTGTGATGGACGTAATGAGGATTAAAGTTGAGACAAAATCGACCGTGAAGGCTGTTGATGAGTATCTACAGTACACTGCTTCGATGCTGCCCAACGGTCATCGTCTTCCTACCACTCATCGGAAGGTCCGATGTATCCTGAAAGATCTTGGGCTTTCCTACATCAAGATCCATGCATGCAGATATGACTGCGTTCTCTTTTGGGGTAAAGATCCAGAAGGGAATGACCTTGGTGGCCTTGACGCATGTCCGGTATGTCACACTGACAGATATAAGCTGACTCCTGCAGGCAACAAGAAACCTGTAAAGGTACTTCGGTATTTCCCTTTGACGGATAGGTTGGAGCGGTTGTACATGTCTTCACACACGGCCGAAGCGATGAGATGGCACGCTGATAGGGAATTGCATGACGAAGATACCCTTATACACCCTGCTGACGGGGAGGCTTGGAAGCATATAGACAGGGAGTTTCCTCAATTTGCGTCAGAGGTCCGAAATGTGAGGCTCGGGCTCTCATCCGACGGGTTCAACCCTTTTGGGAACATGAGTCTGCAATACAGTATATGGCCGGTGATTTTGGTACCGTACAACCTTCCCCCATGGATGTGCATGAAGGAGTACAATATGTTGAGTTTGTTGATTCCGGGGCCCGGTTATCCGGGGAAGTGTCTCGATGTGTACTTGAGACCTTTGATTGAAGAGCTTAAATTTTTGTGGGACGTTGGTCATCCCACTTATGACAAGTACACGCACGAGATGTTCCAGATGCATGTCATGGTTGTTGGCACCATCAGTGATTTTCCTGCCCGTGGGATGTTGTCGGGCAACGTTGTTAGGGGATACAAGGCTTGTCCAGAGTGCCTTAGCGATGAGGGGAGCAGCAGTCTTTGCAACAAGATATGCAGATTGGGTCACCGTGCTTTCCTTCCATATGATCACGAATGGCGGTTCGATGAAAAGGCATTTGATGGGACCGTAGAACACGGCGTGCCTCCCAGAAGATGGACGGGGGAAGACATTTTAGCGGTGCTTAATGAGTACGATTTTGGGCAGCTCAGCAATCATCCCAACATTGTGGCGGCTATACCTGAAAGACCCGACAGGTACAAATTCTGGACACATAAGAGCATATTCTGGGAACTCCCATACTGGAGTAAGTTGTTGATCAGGCACTACCTGGATGTGATGCACATAGAAAAGAATGTGTGCGACAGTGTGGTGGGCACAGTGCTGAATTTGGAGGGGAAGACGAAAGACGGTCCTAAGGCACGCATTGATCTAAAAAAATGCGGAATAAGAAGACATTTGTGGTTGAAAGAAGGGAAGAAAAAAATGCCTCAAGCTCCTTACACCGTGAAGCCTGACCAGAAGAACCTAATTTTCAGGTGGATGAGTTGTGTGAAGTATCCTTCAGGCTATGCAGGAAATATTGCCCGGTGTGTGAACTTCCGGGACAATAAGATGTACGGGTTGAAGAGTCATGACTGTCATATCCTGCTGCAACGTCTCTTCCCTGTTTTCATTCGACCGTTCCTTCCCCGTCAGGTGGTGGAGCCGTTAGTAGCGTTGGGAAGGTTTTTTCAGAAGTTATGCACACGGGAAGTGTCTCGATGTGACCTCCGGGAAATGCAAATGGACATCATTTATATCATGTGTAAATTTGAGAGGATATTTCCTCCAAATTTTTTTGACATCATGCCTCACCTGATGATCCATCTTCCCGAGCAATTGTTGCTTACCGGTCCAGTACACTACACTTGGATGTATCCCATGGAAAGGTACGTTTTTTACTTTCATGAATTCCTCAATACATATACATGTTCAATAATCATAACATTTTGCAACTTGATTTACAGGCAACTTGGAGACTACAAAGATTATGTGGCTAATAAATCCGCTCCTGAAGGATGTATAGCTGAAGCATATATTGCGCACGAGTGCGTCAACTACATGAAGTTGTATTTAGGAGCGTTGAAGGAAACTCCGCAAACCATGCCGGTAGATGTACCGAAGTTCAATCTTTCCATAGTCTCCAGTGATGTTGAAGTGTATGGAATTTTGCCAGACTCCTACAAGTTGCAACCGCATGAGCTAGTCATTGCCCATTGGTGGGTATTGATTAACTGTCCAGAAGTTGAATACTGGAAAGACATCCATCTCAATCATCCCAACACTCAAGGTGATCTCGAGTACCACAACAGGGAGTTCGCAGATTATTTTGGCGGTTGGGTACGTAATTTAATTTTTCTCTACGGGTTTATGTTTATTGCATAATTATCCATATTTACAGTTGAGATGGTTGGTTGCAGATGAACCATATTCAATCTGATGGTCACCCAAATTGGTCGCACGAACTAAGACTTCTAGCCATGAAGCCGATAGTCTCAAGAGTTTATCCGATGTGCAAGGTGAATGGCGTGCAATTTATATGCGACCAAAGAGACAGCAGAAAGAGAACACAGAATTCTGGGGTCATGGCACATGGTGGGCGGAATGGAGTTGACTATTACGGTGTTCTTGATTCAGTGGTGGAACTCGTTTACGGTGAAGGCATGACAGTGCACCTCTTCAAGTGTAGATGGTTTGATACTAGGCCACAGAGCATGAAGACCGATCAGTACGGAATATTATCGGTGAACACTGCTACAAGTTCTTACCAGGATGACCCCTTCGTTTTTGCCACATCGGTAAAACAAGTGTTTTATCTTGATGACCTTGCTAAGGGTGACGCGTGGAAAGTAGTCAACCTTGTACACCCTCGAAACATTTATCGGGCGGCTACACTTGGAGAGGCCGAAGACGAGGAAGAAGATGTTGCGTATCAAGAGCCCAACGCAATAGGTATTCCTAACTCCTCTACCATTCGCCTTAATAATTTTAAAGCGGGTCGTTCGGTGCGAATTCGTGATGAAGAGCCAAGGCTTGTTGATGTTGATCCAAATCAAGAGTCAGACGAAGACTCTGGCGATGAGGAAATACATATATTACCAGACATTAATTCTGACACCGAAGAAGACTCATCGGATGATTCCGATTACGAGCCTTAGTTTTAATGTATGATTCCGATTAATTTGTATAATTTTTCAAAGACTTTTTCCTTTATAGTTTACACATGTTAAATTCATATTTCAGTTATGAATATATGAGATTTTGGTGATACATGATGAACAGGGTTTTTTAAATGTATGGTTTATGAATATCCAGAAGTTTTTTTTTCCCTGTTTTTTTACTTTAGCCGAAGAAATATACTATAATTCGTCGGCTAAGATGTTTTTTGCCGACGAAAAAAGCCTTAATTCGTCGGCCATAGATGTTTTTTATTTATTTTTATTACACACTTTATCCGACGAAATAAACTGTGATTCGTCGGCTAAACTACCTTAGCCGACGAAAAAAGACTAAATTTCGTCGGCTAAACTTGTTTTTTATTTTTTTTAATTACTCACTTTAGCCGACGAAATACTCTGTAATTCGTCGGCTAATATGGTTTTTGCCGACGAATAACCTAATAATTCGTCGGCTATAGTTATTTTTTTTATTTTTTAATTACATACTATAGCCGACGAATATGTTAGGGTATTCGTCGGCTAAACCCTAAAATATTTCTATTACCTACTATAGCCCTATGTTCGGTGGTTATTTTGCGTAAAATTTTTATACGACTTGTTGCGTGTCATCGGTTTGAAACTATTTTCAGTTGGAGGTCCGGCCAAAATACGTAATTTAGACGGTCGAACGACCTTTTCCGTGCGTTTAGGGGTTTGACTTACGAGATTGACCGTCCGGATCGAGCCCTTGTTCTTTTCGGATCAAGTTGAATTTTTTCCCATACATGTATTTTATCATGATGGTCAGATCTGACGGCTGGATTTGTGTTTCTCAAGTTTGATCATCACGATCACAACATGTGTACTAATGTTGTATAACTTGTTTACCGAGTGTTATGTAAATGTTCCGTTTCAAAAACAAACTATACGTAGATCCTTCAAACGTAAAAAAGTCGTGAAATAAGACATGACTAGAATGGTGAAATAAGTCTACGGTTGAAAAATCACGGTATTCCGGTCATGTCTCGGTGCCGATAGTTGCGGTCAATTCAATTTTCCATTCTTTCTCCCTATGGGTAGCCCCGGTTTCGGTGGTTATTTTGCGTAAAATTTTTATACGACTTGTTGCGTGTCATCGGTTTGAAACTATTTTCAGTTGGAGGTCCAGCCAAAATACGTAATTTAGACGGTCGAACGACCTTTTCCGTGCGTTTAGGGGTTTGACTTATGAGATTGAATGTCCGGATCGAGCCCTTATTCTTTTCGGATCAAGTTGAATTTTTTCCCATACATGTATTTTATCATGATGGTAAGATCTAACGGTTGGATTTGTGTTTCTCAAGTTTGGTCATCACCAGAACAACATGCCAAATGTATATTTCAAAGGTTTAGCCGACGAATTTTAAAGGTTTAGCCGACGAATTTCAAAGGTTTAGCCGACGAATTTCAAAGGTTTAGCCGACGAATTTCAAAGGTTTAGCCGACGAATTTCAAAGGTTTAGCCGACGAATTTCAAAGGTTTAGCTGACGAATATATGTATAGCCGACGAAATTTTGTTCTTTAGCCGACGAACAAATTATTTCGTCGGCTAAAGTCCTCGGGTTTTAATTGCGAACCCTAGCCTCCTCTCTCATTTCTGCAGTTTTTCAACATCCGCTCCTCCCTCCTCCCTCCCGGTCTCCTCCCTCCTCCCTCCCTCTCCCGTCCCGTCGCCGGCTCCTCCCTCCTCCCTGCAACGTAAACACTTTGCAGCTGATTCACTTCTGTTAATCTTCTTCATTTTCCGATTTGCTGCTTTGATTGCTCACAAGATTATGATTCAGTTTTGGATTACAATAGTATGGTTGTTCATACAGTATTTCCCTTTGTTGCTTTTGGATCGTTGGGTGTATTGTTTGGATTTTGAGGATACAAGTTACTGTGATTGATGAATAAATACACACTTTGGTTGGTTTGAATCTTATGTGCTTCTCTTCTGATCAGACTGCTAGTTCCGATGTTATTACTCCAAATTTTGATGTTATAGTTTATAATTTTGATGTTATAATTGGATTTTGATGTTATAATTTTGATGTTATAATTGGATTTTTGATGTTATAATTTTGATGTTATAATTTGATGTTATAGTTTATAATTTTGATGTTATAATTTGACGGTGACTAGGATGAATCATGTGCAAATTTGCTATAGTATGAGAACATTTCCCAACATAATAAAAGAATATGCGCTAAAAAAACAGAAACCAAAACGTATTAATAATTTTATAATACGTATTAATAAAAGAACATTATTAACACATGTTAATAAATGTATATTTCAAAGAACATTAATAAAAGAACATTATTAATAAATTATTAAATTTATTAATAATTTAACACTAGATTAACTAGAGAATCGGGATGAAAACGCGAAGTTGAAGAAAGGAATAAAACTTGTAATTTAATTTTTATTAATTTAATTTGTGTTAATTAAATTTGTCTTAATTAAATTGGTGTTAATTTAATTTGTGTTAATTTAATTTATGTTAATTTAATTATGTTAGTTTATGTGTTTATTTTTGAATATATGTGTTAATTTATTTTTGATTTCGAATTTAGTTTTACGATATGTTAGTTAATTTATCCATGTTGATATATATAATATTGTTATGTAAGTAAAATATATATATATATATATATATATATATATATATATATCTATATATATATTGGTATGTGCGTGTATATATTTATTGAATAAGTATAATTTTAAAAATGTATAATTTTTTATAAAACAAAGACAAAATAATCTAAAGCCTTTAATTAATATTATAAATAGGATGAGCGGCTTTTTTCGATCGAAGAAGAGTTCGAAGGGCCAAAGGTCCGAATCGTCTGAGGGAACCTCTAGCAACCCTCAAACGACGTTTCAGGGCCACATGACAGCCAGACGTGCGAGCCTTCTAGAGACGGCGCCGGAGGTGCCCGTTTCATCGAGGCAGGCGGCCGTCCCTCGTTCCCCGAGGCCCTTGACGGAGGTGTCTGCACCTCGTATGCCCGAGATACACCGGGCGCCCACTCCGGGTCCTACTTCTTCGGATAGTGGGTCATCTGGGGTACAGATGCCGCCGCCTCATCTGTTCCTTCCGCGGATGATACCGGCGATACCTGTAGTCGATGACTCAGGGACGCCGATTTATCCACTGCCCCCGCCAGTGGCTCCATCAGCGGCGTACCGGTTCCTGCCTTTTGATACGCCTCTTATTTCTGCGAGGGTATCATCATCGGCGACAGAGCCGGAATCCGTCGCGAGCTCCTCAGGTAATCAGTCAGGCAACTTGATTACTTTTAAAGGGTCATATATATATATATATATATATATATATATATATATTTTAATAATCAATTTGGCCGAATCATGTCATAGGCACAAAGAAGAAGAGAGGCCCCGTCACAGGGAAAGCTCTCGAGAAGATGGTGAGTACCATGGGGAGGATCCCCATCGATACTGACGGGGATGGCCACGCAGTATCGGGCGGGAAGTCGAGGATGTACTCCGGCCGCGTGGGTGCTCTCATTAGGGATAGAGTCCCTATGTTGTGGTCCGACTGGGGTGAGGTCCCGCAGGAGGTTAAGGACATGGTCCACAACGCGATGTCGGTGAGTTTACAAAATAATATTATGTATTAAATTGTTGATTTCTCGAAAAGCTAAACTAATAATAATCGGTTAAATGCAGGTGTGGTTTGAGGTTCCCGAGCACCTGAGGGACAGCCGGGCCGACGTTGTGCATGGGGGAAGGTACGTTGGGAAGTTAATGAAAAACAATTTTGTATGTGATATTAATAATATTTCTAATATTTTTGTTGTATCTGTAGGTACAAGGAGTGGAAGAACGAGCTGCGGACCCATTGGACTAAGCACGGGAACGCACGTTCTGGTACCCCTACTGAGTTCCAGTACAGGGAGTACGAGTGGCATTGGCTTCTGACATCAGAATTCAACAACCCTCGTAAACAGGTATTTAAATAAATTAGTTAGTTAATTTAAAAATAAGTACGTGCGTTTTATAATATTCTACTAATAGTTTACTTTTTTCTTTGAAGGCGGTTTCCCGGGTGAACGCTCAGAACCGGCAACGCAACACAAGGAACCATCATGCCGGTTCTAGACCGTTCGGTGTCTTCATGGACGAGGCGGCCAAGGAACATCCAGAAGTCAACCCCTACGTCTATACGTACGAGAAGGCATATCCTGACTCCCAGGAGGATATTGTAAGTCACTTTACGTTTTTAAATTTTTCAATTTATGTAAAAATTTTAATTAATAATTTTTTTCCTATCCATATAGGCGAGGGTGAGGGAGGCTAGTGACGAGGTCCTGAGTACCTTAGTGAGGGAGGCATGGCCGGAGACGCAGGATTCCGAGATGTCCGAAGCCATGTCCCGGATCGACAATTCGGATCCGACGATTGGGGCGAGGATCATGGGCAGAGCCTTCCCACCGAGAGAAAACAACTTCTACTGCCGAGGTCTAGGAAAGAGAGGCGAGGGGGTCCTGAAGACCACTCCAGGATTTCAACGAAAGGCAACCTCGACGAGTAGCTGCACCACGTCCACGATCAACAGGACGACTCAGCTAGAGTCGGAAGTTCAGAGACTACAAGAACAGCAAGCTGCTCAAGCTGCTGAGGCTGCCTTGCAGCAAGCCTATATTGCCTCGTTGGCAGCCTTTAATACCGCGCAGGCAGCCTATGTTGCCGAGATATATGCCATCCAGCAGGCCCAGCATCAGCAGATGTTGCAGTACATGCAGGACTTTGCAGCTGCCCAGAGTCAGGGACTTCCGCCTCCGCCCATGCCTCCGCCCATGACGCTACCCCAGCCGCCGCAACCTCCGCAGCAGCCCCCAGAAGATGACTTCAATTTAGACGATATAGACTTTACGTAGTTGATAATATACTTTTATGTAAATTGATACTTTTATGTAAATTGATACTTTTATGTAGTTCATATATTCTTTTATGTGTTTGTTGTTGGTTATATGAAATTGTTAAATATGTCTTTTGCAGCTTGCATGGAATGGTAATTCAGAAATTTCGGGGTTTTTTTTTTTACTGGAATGCGCTTATAGCCGACGAAAAAAGCTATAATTCGTCGGCTAAAGTTTTTTTTTTAAAAAAATAATAATAATTTAGCCGACGAAATAAGCTTTAATTTGTCGGCTAAATGTCTATAAGGCCGACGAAAAATACAATATTTCGTCGGCCATAGATGTTTTATATTTTTTTATTACAAACTTTAGCCGACGAATAGTTTAAATTATTCGTCGGCTAAAGTTTGGAAGATAACCGACGACATTATTCGTCGGCTATAGTTCATACTTTAGCAGACGAAATAATGTCGTCGGCTATAGTATGACTATAGCCGACGAAATTAAAGGTTGGACTATAGCAGACGATATTATTTCGTCGGCTATAGTCATACTATAGCCGACGAAATTATTTGTCTCGTCGGCTAAAGTCATTACAGACGACCCTTTCCCGACGACACTATAGCCGACGAACCTTCGTCGGCTAAGGTTGCAGCCGACGAATTTTTTTAACAGGCCGACGAAAATTTTTCGTCGGCTAAACTGCCTGTTCTGGTAGTGTACACACTTCAATACAATCTCAAACACTTCAAATTCTCTACAATATCAATCTTTTCATTCATGTTCTAGCCTAGTTTTCTTATTCTTTTCATCGCTTTCTTTATCTTCTGTATTTTATCGCTTTCTTTACATTCCGCATTTTACTTTCATGCAATTTCTCTTCCGCGTATTTAAATTCATACATTTTAATTTCTTGCAATTACTTCTTGCAATTTACGTTTCATGCAATTTAAATTTCGCCTTTAGATTCTTGTTCCTTTACTTTTTGCACTTTAATTCTCGCAAACTTATACAAAAATCACAAAAAAAGGAGGAGCAACATCGGAGAAAACGCTGGTCCTTGCAACAAAGGCAAGAGAACCTAAAGGCCGAGACAGTTCCTTCCTCGGCCTACAATCACTTGGAAGAAGTTAAATCAGGCGCAAAATATTTATCAAAAACCTCGCTTAGCTAACAGGCCGTGAGTTGGCACGCCTGCGCACTTAGAAGAACTATTGTTCTCAAGACTCTCGACCTCTCTTTTCGGCCGAGACGATTTTTGAGGCAAACAAGCTTCCACAATAGTTGTAGTAGACTAAAGAGTGAACTCATAATTGACTCACAAGTGAGCGATCGATGAGAGCAATGAAACTGATACTAACTCAGTCACACACGTCAGGAACTGATGGAAGTTTAGAATGACAACGTAGGTCATCCATTTCATTCCTGAATAAACCAATTAAGTTGGCGATATTTGACTAGTGCTGACTGCTGTAGTGCTATAGAATTTTACAGCCCAATGAGTGAACCAGATTTGGAGCCTATCAACACAAAATGGGGAATATGTTGGGTGATGCAGAAGAATAAACTGTACAATGAAATCGAAAACTCATAATTACAAATGTAATATGTAGTGGAAATAAAATGATAAAGAAGGCCGGGAATTAACGTGGTTCAACAAAATGTCTACGTCCACGGGGCAATAATAACAAAGAACCTCCACTATACGAATAAAGGTTGTAGCAAGAGAAACACTACTTCAAGACTCACACCTCTCACACTCACTTTGTTTTGCTACACATACAAACTCTCAGCTTGGAGTTTTCTCTCTATCTCACACTTGTATAACACAAGATTAACTCACCGGTACATCAATTGCAACATTGCTCATGCCTTTATATAGGAAAACTTCTTTATACATTTCTCATGCAAATCCTTTACACAAGGAAGAGAATTCAAACTTCTTCCTTAATTCAAGCTTCAATGTTTGTATGCACCATCAATGCATCTCCATTCTTTTTGTCAAACATTTCAGTCAACCACAAACTTATATGTATAGGCTCTCTCTCGTATTTCAACATATACACACCATCAACTCTGCTATTCATATATCATCTTGCCTCTTGGTTAATTGAATGAGTCTTGAAGCTTCACCGAAAGGTATTTTCACATATAGTAAACCATATGACATCCTCCTCCAAATAAGGAGGGAAATTTGACCCATCAGAATATTCCCGTCATTTGAAACATTAGGGCTACGGCTCTGCTTCCCTCTATATAACAAAGTTCGATATTGGGATCTGCCTCCATACTTAGCAGAGTAGCAGACACTCTGTCCTTCCCTCCTTCCACACTACGAAATGGAGAGAGATCTTGAAGAAGAAGAAATATTCACAACCGTAGATCAAGTTCTGCTAAAATTACAAGGTAAAGTTAATTGGTTTCGATCTTAGCTGTTTGTCTCTGATTTTAGTGTAAGATTTGACAAGTATATACGATCAAATTGTACTTGGGCCGAAATTTGGCCGGCCTTGGTCCAAATTGCTGAACAGCCTGATCATAGCAACGTTTAAAGGCCTCATGTCTTAACTTCCTCTTCAAGAGTGGCGGTATATGGTTCCTAGTCAAATGAGATCAATTTTACATGGTATCAAAAATTTAAACAAGGCCTGCATTGTATTAGAACTTGACTAATAACAAAGTCACAAATATCATGATGATGCTATCTTACAACCTTATACTGAGACACCTACATCATAATTTTTAGTTTCATATCCCATCCACAGCTTAGAACACACCATGACTTTATTATTAACATAAATGTTGAGACTACAGTAGGAGGAAAAGTAACACAAATTAAGAAAGAAAGAATGTACATGTATAACACAAAAGTAATAACACAAAACATTCTAAGATCATAATATAGTAGTTAGTTTATTATAAACTATCTGAAACCAAATATGACTCATGACATGATATCAGATATACCCCAGAAGAGAAACCATAGCAGATGCAAGAGGATCATGTATACAATTGCTAGGAGCAAAATACAGGAGACTACACACAGAGTCACAATCACTTTCTAGATTGCTACAATTACAGGTAAAGTGAGCTGCTATATTCAGTTTCATAAACCATCCCCCCTGCCCCCCACCACACACACACCACCACCACTGCTTTAATCACAGTCACCTAAGGCACTAGAGCCTCAGCTTCACTCAATCATCACAAAGTCACAAATATCATGATGCTTTTATCTTTCAACCTCATATACTGAGACACCTACAACATAATTTCTAGTTTTACATCCCATCCACAGCTTAGACACACCACGACTTTGTTACTAACATTAAACCTGGTAAACCTGAATAAGCCATAAATAATGAAACTCTAAAATATGTTTCTATAACTAAAATCCTAGAATATATGTTTATACCTTGATCTCATTGCAAAGAAGGGAACAACAGAAGCCCAAAAAAGCCACGAAAATCTTAAGCTGCTCCTCAACCTCAACCGCACACTGGACAAGCCTTATACCCTTTAGTGACATGAGACGACAACATACCATAAGCAGGAAAATCGCTAATGGTCCACATCACTACTGCTCTCATTATGAATAAAGTTTGATTATACCTATCAAAAATGGATACTCCATATTCCCATAATTCATTCAATTCATCAATCAGTGGTCTTATATACACATCGAGACACTTTCTTGGAGATTGCGAACCTAGAATTAACAACGTCAGCTTATTATACTCCTTCTTCATACATATCTCAGGAGGCATGTTATACGGGAAAACAATAACAGGCCAAGTACTATGTGACAAACTCATATTTCCAAAAGGATTGAACCCGTCTGTTGTAAGTTCAAGTCTTACATTTCGAAAGTCTGCTGCAAAATTGAGAAACGATCTGTCAAAGGATTTCCAAGCCTCACTATCTGCAGGGTGTCTGATAGTGTCGTCATCTATCCTCTTTCTCCCATGCCATCTCATCTTCTTTGCAATGCGTGAAGACATGTAGAGACGGTTCAACCATGGAATTAACGGGAAATAACGAAGCACCTTCCAAGGAACATTTTTCCCCTTCGATGAAGGAGATGGCTTATACCTCGATTCCTTGCACACGAGACATATATCAAGGAATTTGTTATCATCTCCATAAAACAAAATGCAGTTATTCTTACAGGTATGCATTTTCTTATTGTCGAGGCCGAGGTCGTTTAGTATCCTGCGCATCTTATAATAACAATCATGAATGTTATTTCCAACAGGAAGCATGTCCTTAATAAGAGCCAAAATCTCATCAAAACCCGTGTTGGACAATATGTTCTTCATTTTGAATTGCATCAGTGATAAGATGACACCCAAAACAGTTTTATCACTCCTAGGGTACAATATGGTGTGGGCTTGCACTAGGAGTCTGTTATACTTTTCGTAAACAGTGGTGTCAACGTTAGAGAAACCATCAGTTCTATAATTAGTGGTACCAAAATTTGTTTCTTCATATATATCTTGGGAAAGATGGAAAAACATCATGTATAATGTTCATAGCGGGGTCCATGAAAGACCCGATAATACCACTAGATGAGCCTGGATGATGACTGTGTCGTCCTTGGAAATTGACCATTGTAGGTACATGATCTGCTACTTCACCATGATGTGTCCATGTAGTATAACTACACATAATACCTAATCTAGTCAGGTCATTGTACATTTCCACAACTGTCTTCCACTCTTCTAAATTACATTGTCTACATGGACAACGAAAATGTTCAACTCCATTACCATGTTGAATTGCAAATGTCATAAAATCGAGAATTCCTTGCATATAATCCTTGTGACCCCTCCGTAACTGCATCCAACTCTTATCCATTTTCAGAATATGTTGTCATAAGAGAATCAAAATAACCACAAAGTTAGAAACAAGCAACAAATTAAACATGTATTCGCTTCTTCTTCTCAACCTTATGCCTCTGGTTAAAGTCCTAATCTCATTCGGGTGCACATGATTTTGTTTTGCAGTTTACAGTTCTTGTGTTTTGCGTTTTCGATCGTGGGTATAAATTTCGGCAGCATCTCCTTACAGTTCCTTAAGTGCACGAATATCTATACCTAATGTGCACTCGAGGAACGGTAACAAGAGACCTCGTTGAAATATATACCTACGATCGATAACGCAAAATACAAGAACTGTAAATTGCGAAACAAAATCATATGCACCCAAACTGTCCAAAAATAGGATAATTCAAGAATTATTTTGTCAAACACAGTTGTGACAAGATGATTCTTAAACGGGATTTCTAAGGCTAATTAAATATTGATGAATGAAAGAATTTTACCATTCATACATCCAACACATAACATAATCTTTTGAAATCACAAATGATTTCCATAACAACCAACAATTCAATATATATATATATATATATATATATCACTTTTGCTACATCATAATCAAACATGCAAGATGTATCATAATCACACAAACTACACTATCAACAATATGTGACCGGAATTCTACACTGGAAACTCATTGGAAAACATGAGAAATATGATGAAAAAGAGAGAGAGAGAAAGGGATCATAACAAGCTAAAAACTAAGAGGTAGAGGTTGATAAAGCTTTATGATCACCAAAATGGAAGAATTTCATACCGAAATGGAAAACCCGAGCAGAAGACCAATTTTTGCAGCTTTCCTCTTTTTTCCCATCTGTTTTAGATCTGGAAACTGAATTGAGATTATAAAGTGAGTTTAATTAGGCGACGAAACATTTGTGTCGCATAAGTAACCACTTTCATCGCCTAAGATAACTTATGCGGCGAAATAATATGTTCGTCGCCTAAGTGGTTCATAGTTTAGGTGGCAAAACCATATTTGTCAACTGAATATCTACTAAGGTGACGAAAATAGTATGAGTCATTCTTTTATCTCCTTGGTAATCTAAGGCGACGAACCATTATTTGGTTCGTCACCTAAGTTATTTTAGGCGACGAATGAAGTTTTCGATGCATGACTGCTTACCTAGGCGACAAAAATGTTTTCGTCGTCAAAGTTCTTTTTTCTAGTAGTGAGATCACTTATCCCTTCAAAATAGAACATAACTCTAGCAAGCAACTAGCTGAATTCAGTCTGAAAAAGGGTTTGGAGGTCGATGTGGTGTGTCATTGTTATTATTATTGATGGAACATATTGATGTTTATGATCAAATCATATATTTAATTCTTAGTTCTTTTGAACATGATCTCTCTGTAAAAGATTCATTTTATTGCTTAATTCTTTTGTTCAAGATCTGTGCTCTTAATAGTTTTGTGTATATATGGTTTGTGTTATCTAACTCACAATTCAACCCAATGTGGATTAATTTGGTCATGAGTCATGACTAGTGAGTTGGTTTGATTTTGGGGTGTTATTTATAGAAAATCCCTCTTTACAATTTGAATGGTGGCTTTCTTCTGCTTTGTGTTTAGAGAATAGAAAGGTGACCCCAAGAGAGTTGATTGGAATATGAGGTAGACTAAGAATCTAAGATTAAAGGAAGCGAACTAGAGGGAAAAGGGGCATTCTTGAGTTGTGAAGGATGACAGTAAAGATGGGAAAGGTAGAATGTGAAGATGAATTTCATCAAATGGTGGAAGTGCAATGGTGGTTGATCTGAATATTGTTCTTCCTGAAAGCTGAATGGAGAAGCCTCTAGTTTGGTTTCTTTTATTTTACGTATTTGTCATTGCCATAATCTCTAGTAGAAATTATAGTGTAAGGGACAATGTTAGGATCATAATGGTCACAAGTTAGAGGGGAGGTATTGTGCAAAAGGTGATGCCATTGGCTTTACTTTCACTGTTCGATTTGATCGATCTGCAATAATACTGGGCAGAACAAGACTTAGTGCTAGCTGCAGAAACATCATATGATGATATCTCACAATGGCCCCCGCATATCGCAGTGAATCAAAATGATCGATCTCAACCTCAAGTCCTCAGCCATTCAATCCCAAATGCCAAAACCTTTTCATGTGAGTGATTGAGAACCGTGTCAGCAATGCACTGCACAGAGCATTGTACTGACAAGCTTTGAGAAAAGGAGATGCACGGCTTAGTTGTACATGTTTCAGTAATACTCCTCGTCATTCAAGTTCATGTTTGGTCGAGTTCACTTTTACCGTCTTCTTTCTTACACGAATGATATATGGTTCAAAGTTGGGGACTAACCACGTACGTTATTCATAATGAAAGGGTTGGTTTTAAGTACGCAGTTTTTGCACTTTCATTAATTGATGGAAATTGTTTCTGATCTATCGAGTGATCTTCATATTCTAGCTTCTTCTGAACATACTTGAAAATATGTCAAGAAGCTAGAAGAGAATTACCAACGCTTTCCTTGATGGAATCCTAATCCTTAAGGGCAGTGACCGAAAGTGGCTCAGGTAAACTAGAGCTAATGCCATCAATGCAATGCCAGAAAGAAGAAACACGCTGCAAATATCTTGGCAGTTAGCAAATGTAATGACCTAGTGAGGGAGTGCACTGATCAGTGCGTGGTCCATGGCACTTGATACTTCACCTTTTCTCAGACATGTGAACGAACACAGGCATGACACCAACTGGTGGTGCAGTGATTCCTACGTACTACGTACTGGAGATGCTGAATAGATTGATGCATGACAAAAAGCAATGAGGTTCTGTTAGTCTCCAAGAGAACAGAACAGGTTCTGGGTTTAAGAAAATGAAAATTATGCATTTGCTGTTACCTCGAGGTAAATGTGAGCATGAAGGCTCTGAAATATCGGTAGAAGATGACGATGCCTTGCCCTGTGGTAAATGTGAGCAAAGGCTCTCTCACCCAAAGCACATAACCCCTCTGAAACAAAAATAAACTGAAAACAGGAGACTCGAACAGTTAGACCAAAAAAGGAGGGTCGAACAGAACCTCAGTTTTTTTTTTTTTTTTTTTTTGAAGGTGGAACCTTGCAGCCCGCATGGGCCCACTACACTGGGATCCGCCTAGCCACATTCGGGCTCTGCCGAACCCACTGAAACCCAATTTGCCTATGTTTCGCCCCAGCCCAAAATTACTAGGAGGAATTAGGTGGGTCCACCATGCTACCCAATCAACTTCTCGAAGCCTACCTTCCCGCGCAAATCACAACCACCCATTGAAACATTCCAAAACTTCATCCTCTCTAACCCTACCAGCCTCACGCCGTTAACCTCCCCAGAGTCAACCTCTACCACAAGTAAACGGCGGTAAACTAACGGACGTGGTCGTTAAGCCAGCAGAATATAACGCGCCTTGGCAGTTGCGTTGGCTCAAATCGACCCAACGCGTCCCGATCTTCTTCATCGTCACGAAAAATTCTTAGTTGTTAAGAAACCGCTCTGACTCTTTTCTCCTATAAAACCCTCCTCCTCTTCCTCATTTTACTCACAAATCAATTTTCAAAACCCTAATTTCCAATTCCCAACAGCAAAAGAACTAATTTTGATCATGGCCCAGCAAGATTCAAGCGTGCAGGAACCACAAATGGTAATTTCCTTTCTTTTCTGTTGTGAACTTTTTGTTTGATTTTAGGGTTTAATTTTTGTTTAATGTTTTGGGGTTTTGATTTTAATTGAATTGAGTTTGGGGGTTTTGTGCAGAAGGAGGAGCAGAGTCTCAAGTATCTGGGATTTGTGCAAAACGCCGCCGTTGCGTCCGGGGTGTGCGTTTCGAAAGCGTACGGGTATGCCAAGGAGAGGTCGGGTCCTTTGAAGAATGGGGTTGAGTCTATGGAGGGGAAGGTTAAGACAGTTGTTGGACCGGTTTATGTCAAGTACCAGGAAGCCCCGGCCCAAATTCTCACCTTTGTTGATCGCAAGGTACACCCTTTTGTTGGTTGTAAGATTTTGTTTTTGAATTTTGATTGCAGAAGTTTTAATTTGCGTAGTTAAAACTTGGGTTTCTTTTTATTGATTGATATTGGTTGTGAATTCAAACTTGTGAATTGATTTTGGGTTTTATGTAGTTTGTTCGTTCATAGAGTAGTGCTTCTACAATTGTGAGACTTCAGGTTTTGCACTTGAGATTTATATGTTTTACTCGATAAGATTAATGCCTTTCCTTTGAAATGTTGGGTCTCTTGTAGTCTTCGTTGAATAATTCGAGTGAATCGATAGATGCAATTCTTTTTTCTTTTTTTTTTTATGAGCATGCAGGTCTTTGTTTAATGGATGCCTTGATTAAGATACTTCTGATGGTCTGAAGATTCTAATTGTTTTATGGAATGTGTAATTGATTGTGGTTATTTAAACTTGTTCAGGTTGATGAATCTGTGACCAAGGCTGCTAAGCTAGACGTGCGTCCGGTGATCAGGCAGGCCTCCTCCAAAGCCTTATCAGTTGCTCAGAAGGCACCAGAGGCGGCTTGCACAGCTGCTAAATCTGCCTACACCAAGTATGAACCAAAAGCTGAGGAATGTGCTGCTTCTGCGTGGCGAAAGCTGAATGAACTCCCCGTCTTCCCTAAGGTGGCTGAGGTGGTTGTGCCAGCTGCAGCATATTGTTCTGAAAAGTACAATGAGACTGTGCAACACACTGCCGAGAAGGGGTACAGGGTTGCTGCCTATATGCCTTTGGTTCCCACAGAGAGAATTGCCAAGGTTTTCGGAGAGAAGGTGCCTGAACCAGAGCCGGTGATTGCAGCAAGTCATGGGGAGACTGATATTGCTGTTCAATAAGTACTTGTTTTTATTTGAGTTGTGATTACAATATTAGATCTGGTACTAATTAACAGAAAAACAAAATATATGTAAGGATTGGGCATAGTTTTTCAAGCTTTGAATATTTTTGAGATTTTTGTATAACTTATTCTGGATATTGAGTTGTTGTGGATGATGCTAATTTTGGTTATTTTTTGGTTAAAAGGATGGTTCTATAATTTTTCCGGGTTAGGGTTGTCCATTTTTGAGGGAGGTTTGTTGAGTTTTTTGGTAAATTTTCCTTTGAGGTGGTCCCTGCAGGACTTACTTCGGGTTTCAAGGTGAAATTCGGGGCGGGTCCTGAAACACCCAGTACCAGATGATCATGAATTACCTGAAGACTTGCCAGACAAAAATGTCTTCTCAACCGAGGCTCCCTCATGGCAGTTGTACTTCGACGGAGCAGCTAGAAAAGGAGGAGCTAGAGTTGGCATCGTGTTCATCACGCCTTTTGGCTGTATAATCCCTTACTCATTCTCTCTAATGGCTTTATGTTCAAACAACATTGCAGAATATCAATCACTCATAATTGGCCTCGAGATCGCCTTAGAGATGAAGATTGACTCTTTACAAGCATTTGGTGACTCCCAGTTGATCGTCAGACAAGTAAATGACGAGTATGAGGTCAAAAATGAGAACCTTGTCCTATACCACCAACAGGTCAAGTACCTTATCGGACAATTTCAAAACATAAAGGTTAGCCACATTCCCAGATCAGAGAATGATAAAGCAGATGCATTGGCTAACTTAGCGGCTTCTTTAATCCAACCTGACGAAAGGGACATCCAGATTACGGTTGGGGAACGTCGATTGCTGCCTACATCACTTGAACGAATAGAGACCGTCAACGAAGTACATGTCATTTCAGTGTTCAAAGTTGAAGAAGAATCCGATTGACGAATGGACATGATCAAATATTGTCAGATAGGCAACATTTAGATCCCAAAAAAAGAGTCTACGTCAGGCGGACGACACCTCGATACACATTCCTCAATAACACTCTGTATAGAATGTCCTTCAATGGAATACTCTTAAGGTGTCTTTCAAAAGAAGAGGGAGTTAAAGCTCTTAAAGAGGCCCATGCTGGTATGTGCGGAGCCCACCAAACTGGTTCAAAATTGGCAGCTCAATTAAAGAGAGTAGGCTATTAATGGCCATCAATGATACAAGACTTAATAAATTATGCGCGATCATGCAAGGTCTGCCAGCTGCATGGAGATTTTATACACCGGCCTCCAATACCTCTTCATCCCACAACTCTCTCATACCCCTTCGAAACATGGGGGTTGGATGTTGTGGGTATCATAGCTCCTAAATCCTCACGCCTGCATCAATATATATTGGCTGCAACAAATTATTTTTCTAAATGGAGTGAAGCAATTCCTCTCAAAGTAGTAAGAGCAGAGGACATTGCAAAGTTTATCAAGACTTACATCATTTATCGCTTCGGAGTTCCCTCCAAAGTAATATCTGACAATGCCTCATATTTCAAGTGTAAAGCCATGGTCACAATGTGTGAAAAATATAAGATACAACATGCATTTTCATCCAGCTATAACCCAACAGCTAATGGTCAGGCAGGGGCTTTAATAAAGTGCTTTGCAACATCCTAAAGAAAATGGTCTCAACAAACAATAGAGACTGGCATGATCGCCTCCCTGAGGCATTATGGGCATATCGGACCACTGTTCACACATCAATCAGTTGTACTCTATTCAACTTGGTTTATGGCTCTAAAGCAGTACTGTCATTAGAAGTCCAATTGTCTTTTTTGAGGATAGCTACAAGGTTGACAAATCCAAATGAAAACATACAAGTTAGACTTGCAAAACTTGAAGCCCTCGATGAAAAGAGACTTGTAGTGCAACAAAGACTCGAGATTTACCAGACTCAAATTGCAGGGGCTTTCAACAAGAGAGTTAAGTTCAGGTCATTCAAAATAGGCGACTTGGTCTTATCAGTCCGAAGACCCATCATCGTTACCAGGAAGTCAAAGGGAAAATTTGAACCCAAATGGGAAGGCCCATATGTGGTCACCAAAGGCACATACGAGCTTTCAAACGCAGACAAAGATTGCATCTACCCTTGTGTCAATGGGAAGTTCGTGAAAAAATTCTATGTCTTTTGAAGCTCGCTGGACTAATAAGCTGGGAGGGCGGTCCAGGCAGAAATTAGAGCATAAAACCTCCTGAACTACGATGGCTTAATCTCCCAAAAGGGGTACGTAGGCAGTCTAGTCCCAAAAAAGCTAGATGCAGCCACCCAACCAAAAAAAATCATCCTGAATCAATCAGGCGAACTACGTGTAGCTTGATCCCTTCATAGGGTACATAGGCAATCTAGTTTTAAAACTGGATCTAGCTGCGAAAAAAAAAGTTTTCAAAAAAATCTTTTCCCAAAATCAAGTGGGTGAACTACGTTTGGCTTGATTCTTTCACAGGATACGTAGGCAGTTTGATAACAAACTAGATTCAGCCATATTTTCAAACTAATCCCTTTATTTCTAATGTGTTTCTCTCATATGATTGTAAACATGTAAAAAAAAGGGGGTCGGTTTGACAGATCCATTGTTGTTGAATAATGATATCAATAGTTGAGCATATACCGAGGTATGCGAGCTTAGATGACAGCCCAAGTGTTCGTTTCATCAAGCAAAGCAACCGATAGTCTACAAAAGCATTATGTGTTTGTGAGGGTTCTTTTTTGATTTGGAAGTAACTAAGCCAAAGTTAACTCAAAGAATTGGATTATCGAATTAACCTTATGCGTATTTCAAGATCGAGGAGAGGCTTGTAGCATGAGCTGGCGTGGGAGCTGAAGGCACACCGCGGTGGCGAAAATTTGATTGAGTTTTGGGGTTAGATTTCTGGGAAGGGATCTGGGTTTCAAAGATAGGGATTGTAAGATGGCTAGAGAGGGGGGTTTTAGCTTGAAGGTTTGGAAGCATGAAGGCTTGAGTACTCTGGGGGGTTTTTGTTGCTTCATCTTGCAGCTCCCCAAACCTCCTTTTTATAGAAAGGGATTGGAGGGTTTTGTGATGGGTCGCGATGCCTAATCCGCTATGTAAAATGATCGCTCTCCTCGAGTACATGATCTTGGCCTCAAAAGCTAGCAGAGAGAAGTTGACCTTGAGGGATGGAGGAGATAACTCACTGCGGGGAGGCTGCGAGGACGACTGCAGAGACGGAAATCCAAGGACAGGACGAACCAAATAACTTGAATCCCACGATCTCGTCATCCAAGGATGAAAGAGCTGCCTTGGAACCAGTCGCTGACCTTCTTCTTCCTTGGATTGGGAGCATATGACACTTTTCTGTTGTGCAAAGCTTGTCGCCATACTGCTACGAGGAGGGGGAGATGAAATGGCTGACCGTGTAGTCGGCAAAGAAGAAAGAAATGGGATTGAGCTTTTCCTAAAAAGAGTTTGGGTTTTTTTCTAAAGAGAGTTTGTAAAAAGGGTGTAGGGCTTTAGATTAAATGTATTTTGTGTTTAAAAGATGAGCAGTCCAATTCTCACGCTTTTTACCGATTCGTCGCCGACTTAAGTCGTTAGGCTTGAGTTTCGGGCCAAAGACCGAAACTTTTTAACGACAGTAAACCAGTGGACGAGCGTTATGTGCCTCCGTAACCATCTACACCATACCCACTTCTATAATCCCCAATGATGCGTGTATGCAGCTTGGGCCCACATGAATGTATGTGAATGTTCGCTTGGGTTAAATCAATGACCTAAGATTGCATGAAATTATTGTGTGATGAAGTATTAATGGATCATGTGATTTTTTAGGTATCAACAATGTTTTGTATTACAAGTCCGCAAATATAAAAAAAATACTGACAGCAAGACACACGGGCTCAAATGACCCGCCCCGCCAAGACGTATTCCTTGTATACCTATACACATGACAAATAAAAGGGACATGGAAACAATTTGAAATCTTGACAAATTAACAGTTGATGTTCAAATCAAATTCTTTTACATCTATGTTGACAAAACCACTCACCAAATCTTCCAAGCGAAGCAACAAAAAAAAAAAGGTAACAAAGCAAGTTAGGAAGGAAAATAATACATGAAGGCAAAATGACTTCGCGTGTCCTAAGGCGAGGCGAAATAGCCGCGCGAAGGGAAAGCAAGAAGGCGAGACGCGGAGTCCGCATGCATGCAGATTCAAAGATTTGACTAGCTGTTTGAACTCCTCTTCTTGAGCTTCGTGTGAACTTTTGAGGAGCTCAAATTCTACAAGCTGGTTTTCTTTGGCCTCAATCCTTGCCTGACGAAGTTCTTCATCTCGCCTGTTTTGTTGATCAGCTGAGTCTTTCAAGAAGGCGATTCTCTCTTCAAGATGTTTCTTCGCGAGCTCATACTTTTGGCGCAATTGTTGTGCTTGTTGTTCTGCCTTTATGATATACTCCTCACTAGCCCTCAAAACCTCAAATTCTTGGTTAAGGCCCGACGATTCTAAATCTAAAATTGTCTTGGCACGGTGACACTTTTCATGGCTACGTATCAAGTTACGGATGCGTTCAGTATCTATTTTAGAGCACTCCTCAATAACACGCGTGTTCTTGGAAAGCATGTCTGCCAATTCAAAGGTTTTTCCAACATTTTCAACAAACCTTTCAAATCTGTCCTTACCAGATCCATATGATATAATGACTGGTCCCAACATCTTAAGTGACTTCTGGACCTCGCCGCGACAATCAGTGATAAGTTTCAATGGTTGAGACAAGTTCATCTTACGCAAAATGTCTTCTACCTCTATAATAATAAAATCCCCCCAGCGTTCATTCGAGCCTGAGTTGAAAATCGTACGTAAGATAAATGAAGTTTCATTTTGTTGATAAATACCTTCATCCCCAGTCTTGCATGCATCAGGATCTACTGGCTCCGTACTACCACTTTTAGAGTCAGAATCATCTCTTGGTGGTATGTTAAAACCCTCTGCTTCCAGTTCTGACCCCTTCAACTGAGTTGGTTCTTTCCATTCCAGTTAGAGTAATCCTGGTCCTAAACTGTTTGTCGCTGGCTCTGTTCCTATCAAAGACAGCTCCACATCATGCTGAGTCTCCTCACAGACTAATTCCAAGTTTTCAGGCTCAGGTGATGGCAACTTTGATGCCAAATCCTTCATGAGCGACTTTGATACTTTTAGAGGAAACCCCAAATCATTCTCTTGCAAAGTGGACTTGCGCGGGTTTTGACCTATTTCTTTTGAGGATGGTCTAGGGCTATGCTCTTTCTACAATAGTTTCTTCCTCTTTGATTCAGAAACATATGGATTACATCCCAAATCCTTATGCTCAGTTTCTACTTGCTTCGACCTAGATTTTTGCTTCTTCAAGTTTGTTTCCGAGCCTTTTAAACTTGGCTTTAGACTTTGCGGCCTTGCAATCAGGTCATGTACTACCACCGATTTCAGCTTGGAGACAATAGTTTTGTCGCCATTATGTGAGGCATGATCAGGTGGCGGAGATGCAGTTTTGTCTGCAAGATCATTATACCGAGCTCGCTTGTTGCCCTGACTTTCCTCTTCAAGGTTTGTTCTATGAGCTTTCCTGCTCATGCCTTCTCTTTGCACTCCAAAAGGAGAAGTACTTACAGAATAAATAGCTGGATCTCTTTCCTCAAAGTCAGAAAAAAGTATTTTTCTTGGTCTGCCAGTGGACGCATCTTTAATGGACTCTGGCAGAAAAATGTCATTCTGCTTGGCAAGAGCACGTTTCTTCAAAGTCAGGTAAACAAAAGACACTGACCGACCTAGATAGGGGGCACATGCTGTCATCCACCATCTGCAGTAAGTCCAGGTACACATCCCTCATAAGAAGAACGGGGAATGAAAAACGGGTACCAATGTCAATTCTAAGAAGCGTAATTTGAGTTTTCGCTAAGTCTTCAACAACACACTTACTTCTCTTCTCAATCTTGAATTGAAGTTTGTTCGCTGGAATCCCTTGATCAAAGCCAAACTGACGAGCAAATCTATTTGGATAGTATGGTTCTAACTAGAGCTCATCACCAATTTGTATAGGGAGTAATGATGAACGCAGACAAACCAGCAAGTCAAAGTTTTCTTCAGACAAGTTCCCATCGTCAATCAAAAAATATCCCTTTGCTCAATAAAGGGGCTAGGACGATACTCCACGGAGCCTTTGGTCCTAAAAACAAGTCTAGCTCTAATAATATTGAAATATTGAGCTTTAATGCCGGCACATCTCTTTAGCTGGGGGAAGTTTTCAGGGAACTCACTGTCAGCATGATGTCTATATAAACAGTTGAAGTGTTCTCCCAACCAACCAATCATATAGTGAACGGGAAAATAGTCCCGTGACCCTCCAGGTCCTTGTTGATCTGTCACGATTTTCCCAAGACTATGATAAATATCGTCCAACACTGTTGGCGCAAGAGACACTCTGATTCCTTAGGCCATTAAACATGCCATATGGAAAGTTTCAGGTCTAATTACATAGTGATAAGAGGGAAAGACAAACCTGCTGAGCCAGTAAGCTAAGAATGCAGCCAATTCCCCTTCTTTTGAAATTACCAAAGTAGGCCGGAAACCCATAAATTTCTCACGCTGCGTATGGTTTATGTACTGTGTGTCTTCTCCATAGCATGTGTATAGCAGTTGGCCTCTACGAAAGTGTCTAACCCAATCTCCCCAATGAACAAATTTCTGTTTACTCGCAACATATAGTCGAGAATGTACGCACAAAAGCTCAGAAAGCGTAGCAGGGTATGGACCATCTCGATGTAGCCTTTTGTTTTAAGGAATAAATTATTTATAGGGAATCCCTAAAATCGGCAAGCCACCAAGCATCTTCATATCCCACAATGATATACTCATTTCCCCATTTCCATGGTGTAAGGTGTTGGTTAAAGGACTCCACAATTCTAAGGATGCTTTCCATACGTTGGAACAGTAATGGTAAGGATATTGAGAGACGCCAACGACACCATATATTCCAGCTTGGTTCAATATACCTTCAAAATTGGCTAATATAGATTCCGTCAACTCCATTATGCCTATCTCAAATATGGCACAACCCAGGAAATAAAGGCTCGTTGACCAATCGTGTTTGGTACTTAGCATCTTGTAAAGTACCGGGTAGAAGTTCTCTTCAAAAATGAAAGGACCTCCATCATGTTGATTATTCACCTTCTCTAAAGAATGCCCTTTAAATACATGGGAAAAGTGGCAGGTTGTTCTTATCACTTGATCTTCCAAATCTTGACGAAATGTAAGAGAGCCTGAGTTCATTTCAACTTTTGTCACCAAAGTGATGATGTTTTTGGTAGGGTCATCAACTTGAATGGAGTTTAAAGGTCGTGATCTCATGTACTTTATGCCTTTCCCAACTATCCGGCCGTGTTTGTCCAAAGCTGCCTCGTGAGAAATCAGGCCATATGCTTCCATCACCTAAGATTACGACACGAAGAGATGTTAGAAGTAAGCAATAGCAGGTCAAGCTTTGTGCACGAAAAATAGGTTCCACGCACAAAGCTTGAGAGGACATTGTTGATACCAAAAAAAAAAAGGAGAAAAGAAAAAATAATAAAAATAATGATAATCATTTTCTTGTGCTACATGCACAAAGCTTTTGAGTTCAATTGTAAGTCTTGCAACAAAAATGTGTCTGGATATGAATACAATTCCTCCTAGGCTTTTCTAGGGTAGCCAAGGGGGGGGGGCCAAGGGGGCGCCTTGACCCGCCTTGGACTGTCTTGGGTTGCCTTGACCCGCTTTAGACCGCCTTGATCCACCTTGGGCCGCCTTAACCCGTTCTGAACCTCGTTAAGCTACCTTGACCCTCATAGACCCGCCTTTATTTTCCTAGGGCCGCCTTGACCCGTCTTAACCCGTCTTAGGCCGCCAAGGGCCGTCTTGACCCGCTTTAACCCGCCTTGGACTACCATGGGTCGCCCTGACCTGCCTTGAACTGCGTTGGGCCGCCTTGACCTGCCTAGACCCTCTTAGACCTGCCACGGGGCTGCCTAGGGCCACCTTGGCCTTCCTAGGGTCTCCAATGGGGACGCCTTGACACACCTAGGGCTGCCAAGGGACGTCTTGACCCGTGAAGGGGCTGCCTTTACACGCCTAGGGCTTTTTTAACCACCCTAGGGATCACCATGACCCGCCCAAGGCTGCCAAAGGGCTGCATACGTCCGCCAAGGGGCCACCTTGACCAGGATTGACCCGTCTTAACCTTCCTTGGGCCGCCTTAACCGGTGTTGACCCACCTAGACCCACTTTGGGCCGTCATGGGCCTCCGTCTAGGACAACCAAGAAGCCGCCATGACTCGCCATGACCCTCCTGAACTCTTCTGGGCCAACTAGGGCAGCCAAGGGCGAACCTTGACCCGCCTTAGCCTGTCTTATCATGCCTTGAGCCGCCTTCGGCCGCCTTGACCTGCCTTGAACCATGTTAAGCTGCCTTGACCTGCCTTGGCTCACCTTAACCTGCCTTGACCTGCTTTGCACTACCATAGGCTGCCTTTACCTGCCTTGGGTCGCCTTGACCCACTTAGACCCACATCAGGGCACAAGAAACTGCCATGACCCGCCTTGACTTGCCTTAGCCCATCATGACTTGCCTTGGGCAGCCATAGGCCATCTTGACCCGTCTTGGCCTGCCTTGACCCACCTTGACCCACTTTGGGCCGCCATGGGTCGCCTTCGGCCGCCTTGAAGCACCTTGGGCCGATTGACTTTTCTTGACCCACCTAGGGCCACCAAGAAGCCACCATGACTAGCCAAGGGGTTGTCATGACCCTCCTAGGCCCGTTTAGGGCCACCAAGAAGCCGCCATGGCTCGCCAAGGGGTCGCCATGACACTTCTCGGCTCTTCTAGGCCCATCTAAGGCAGCCAAAGGGAGGCCAAGGGGGCGCCTTGGACTGCCTTGACTCGTCTTGGCCCGCCTTGACATGCTTTGGGCCGCCTTGGCCCACTTTAGACTGCCTTGGCCTTCTTTGGCCCGCCTTGGACTGCCTTGAGCCGCCTTGACCCGTTTAAGGCCGTCATGGGCTGCCATTGCCCGCCTTGGGCCGTCATAGGCCGACTTGACCTGCCTTGACCCGCCTTGGGCCACCTTTACCATCTTTGGGCCGCCCTGGGCTACCTTTAACCGCCTTGGGCCGCTTGACTCTCCTACACCCACCTAGGGACACCAAGAAGTCGCGATGGCTCGCTAAGGGGTCGCCATGACTCTCCTCGGCTCTTCTAGGCCCATCTGGGGCAGCCAAGGGGAGGCCAAGGGTCGCCTTGGACTGCCTTGGCCCTCCTTGATCCGCCTTGGGCCGGCATGGGCCTCCTTGACCCGTCTTGGCCCGCCTTATTATTTTGATTCAGAAATAGTAAGTTTCCTAAATCAAAATAAGAAAGTTTCTTAAAATGAAATAGGCAACTTTCCCTTTTCAAAACAGGAAAGTTTCCTAAACGACTTATCCTTTGATTCTGCGACTTAATGAGACTCCTTGCTAAACCAGGAATCCTCTTTTGATTAGGATTTCGCTCAACTCTTGCGTTTTAGCCTTCTTTTGTGTAAAACTGCCTCTTTTGACCCACAACACAAAAACAAGCTAGAAATGGCATTATTAAGGAATTAACGAAGTTAAATAGGGTGGGAAATACATTAAGAATATAGCATAAAATGCGTGTATCACCATGACCCTCCTAGGCCTTTCTAGGGCCACCAAGAAGCCGCCATGACTTGTCAAGGAGCCGCGTTGACCCGCCTCGGGCTGCCTTGACTTGCCTTAGCCCACTTTGACTCACCTTGACCCGCCATGACCCGCTTTGGGCCGCCATGACTTGTTTTGGCCCGCCCTGACCCGCCTTGAACCGTCTTTGGCCACCTTGACCCTAGTAGACCCACCTAGGCCGCCATGACTCGCCAAGGGGTTGCCATGACCCTCCTAGACCGGTCTAGGGCCCCCATGACTCGCCAAGGTGTCGTCATGATCCTCCTAGGCTCTTCTAGGCCCATCTAGGGAATCCAAGGGGAGGCCAAGGGGGCGCCTGGGACTGCCTGGGACTGCCTTGGCCTGTCTTGACCTGCCTTGACCTGTCTTGGACAGTCTTAACCCTCATAGACCCATCTAGGGCCACCAAGAAGCCACCATGACTTGCCAAGGGGTCGTCGTGACCCACTTAGATCCACCAAGAAGCCGCCATGACTTGCCAAGGGGTCGCATGGCCCTACTCGGCTCTTCTAGGCCCTTCTTTGGGAGGCAAGGGGCGGCCAAGGGGGTGCCATGACCTGCCTTGGCCCGCCTTAGACTGCCTTGGGCCGCTTTGACCCACTTTAGGCCGCCATGATCCGCCTTGACCCTCTTAGACCTGCAACGGGGCTGCCTTGGGCCGCTTTGAACAGCCTTGATCCACATATGGCCGCTTTGGGCCGTCATGGGCCGCCTTTACCCGCTTTGTGCCACCTTGACTTGCCAGGGCCCACCTTGACTAGCCTTGACCAGCCATTAACCGCCTACTGCCACCAAGAAACCACCACGACCCTCTTAGGCCCATCTAGAGCTGCTAAGGGACCGCCTTAGCCTGCCGTGACCCTCCTCGGCCCACTTAGGGCAGCCAAAGAGGCTTCATGACCCACCTAGGGGGCTGCCTTTACACGCCTTGACCCGTCTTGACTCACCAAAGGGCTGCCTTTACATGCCAATGACTTTTTTGACCTCCTTAGGGACCGCCATGACTCGTCTTGGGACACCAAGGGGTTGCATACGTCTGTTAAGGGGCAACTTTGACCTGTCTTCGCCCATCTTGGTCTGCCTTAACCCAGTTTGGCCCGCTTTGGCCTTCCTTGACCCTCCTTCGGCCGCCTTGACCCGCCTTGCCCGCCTTGAGCAGCCATAGGCCACCTTACCCCGTCTTGGCCCGTCTTAACCCTCTTTGGGCCGCCTTGGGCCGCTTAACTCTCCTAGACCCACCTAGGGCCACCAAGAAGCCGCCATGACTCGCCAAGGGGTTACTATGACCCTCCTAGGCCCGTTTAGGGCCACCAAGAAACCGCCATGGCTCGCCAACGGGTTGCCATGACCCTCCTCAGCACTTCTAGGCCCATCTAGGGCAGCAAAGGGGAGGCCAAGGGGGCGTCTTGGACTGCCTTGGGCCGCCATGGGCCACCTTGACCGGTCTTGGCCCGCCTTGACCTGCTTTGGGCAGCCTTGGCCCTCTTTGGACTACCTTGCCAGCCTTGACCAGCCTTGGCCCGTCTTAGACTGCCTTGACCCGCTTTGGGCCATCATGGGATGCCTTGACCCGCCTTGGGCCGCCATGGGTTGACTTGACCTGTATTGTTCCGCCTTGACCGACTTTGGGCCGTCATGAGCCAGCTTGACCTATCTTGGCCGCCTTGACCCTCCTTGACCCGCCATGGGTCGCCTTGATCCGCTTTGGGCCGTCTTGAACTGCCTTGGGCTGCTTGACTCTCCTAGACCCACCTTGGGCCACCAAGAAGCTGCCATTACTCGCCAAGTGGTCACCATGACCCTCTTAGGTCAGTTTAGGGCCACAAAAAAGCCGCCATGGCTCATGAAGGGGTCGCCAAGACCCTCCTCGGCTCTTCTAGGCCCATCTAGGGCAGCCAATGGGAGGCCAAGGGAGCGCCTTGGAGTGCCTTGACCCGTCTTGGGCCACCATTGACTGCCTTGACCCGCCTTGACCTGCTTTGGGCCACCTTGATCCGCCTTGGCCTGCTTTGGACTACCTTGGCCAGCCTGGACCTGCCTTGGCCCACCTTGGACTGCATTGGACCGCCTTGACCCGCCCTGGGGCGACTTGACACGCCTTGACCTGCATTGGCCCGCCTTGACCCGCTTTGGGCCGCTTGACTCACCTAGACCCATCTAGGACCACCAAGAAGCTGTTATGACTCGCCAAGTGGTCGCCATGACCTTCCTAGGCTTGTTTATGGCCACCAAGAAGCCACTATGGCTCGCCAAGGGGTCGCCAAGACCCACCTTGGACCGCCTTGGCCCGCTTTGGACTGCCTTGGCCCGCCTTGGGCCTCCATGGGCCGACATGACCCGCCTTGACCTGCCTTCCCCTCATTGACCCGACTTGGGCCGCCTTGACCTGTCGTGGGCCGCCTTGACCCGTCTTGTCCCGGCTTAACCCGCTTTGGACAGCCATGGGCCAGCTTGACCCGCCTTAACCCTCCTAAACCCACCTACGGCCACCAAGAAGCCGCATGACTCACCAAAGGGGTCGCCGTGACCCTCTCCTAGACCCACCTAGGGCCGCCATGACTCGCCAAGGGGTCGCCATGACCCTCCTAGGCTCTTCTAGGGTAGCAAAGGGGCGGCCAAGTTGGTGCCTTAACCCGCCTTGGCTCGCCTTGGACTGCCTTGGGCCACCTTGACCCGCTTTAGGCCGCCTTGATCCGCCTTAACTCGCCTTGAACCGCGTTACGCCGCCTTAACCCTCATAGACCCGCCTAGTTCAGCCTTGACCCTTTTAATAAACCCGCCACGGGTCTCCCTAGGGCCACCTTAACCCGTCTTAGGCCGCCAAGGGCCGCCTTGATCAGCTTTAATCTGCCTTAGCCCGCCTTGGACTACCTTAGGCCGCCTAGACCTACCTTGAACCGCGTTAGGCCGCCTTGACCCTTATAGACCTGCCTAGTTCCTCCTAGACCCTATTAGACCCGCCACGGGGCTGCCTAGGGCCGCCTTGACCCACCTTGGCCTTCCTAGGGCCGCCAATGGGGACATCTTGACCCGCCAAGGGGCTGCCTTTACACACCTAGGGCTGTTTTAACCACCCTTAGGACTATCATGGCCCGCTTAGGGCTACCAAAGGGCTGCATACGTCCGCCAGGGGGCCACCTTGACCATGATTGACCTGTCTTAACCTGTCTTGGGCCGTCTTGACCCACCTTGGGCAGTGTTAACCGGTCTTGGCCCCCGCCTTTACCCGCTTTGGGCCGTCATGGGCCGTCTTGACCCACCTAGGCTTGTCTAGGGCAACCAAGAAGCCGCCATGACTCGCCATGACCCTCTTCGACTCTTCTAGGCCCACCTAGGGCAGCCAAGGGCGAGCCTTGACCCTCCTTAGGCTGTCTTATCACGCCTTGACCCGCCTTGGGCCTCCTTGACCTGCCTTGAACCATGTTAGACCGCCTTGACTTGCCTTGGCCCGCCTTGACTTGCCTTGACCCGCCTTGCGCTGCCATGGGCCACCTATACCCACCTTGGGCCGCCATTACCCTTTTAGACCCACATCAGGCCACCAAGAAACCGCCATGACCCGCCTTGACTTGCTTTGGCTCGCCATGACCCACCTTGGGCAGCCATAGGCCACCTTGACCTATCTTGGCCTGCCATAACCCACCTTGACCCGTTCTGAGCCGCCATGGGTCGCCTTCGGCCGCCTTGATCCACCTTGGGCCGATTGACTCTCCTAGACCCATCTAGGGCCACCAAGAAGCCGTCATGACTAGCCAAGGGGTCGCCATGACCCTCATAGGCCCGTTTAGGGCCACCAAGAAGCTGTCATTGCTCGCCAAGCCATGACACTCCTCAGCTCTTCTAGGCCCATCTAAGGTAGCCAAGGGGAGGCCAAAGGGGCGCCTTGGGCTACCTTGACCTGCCTTGGGCCGCCATGAGCCGCCTTGACCTACTTTGGGTCACCTTGACCCGCTTTGGACTGCCTTGGCTAGCCTTAACCTTCGTTGGCCTTCTTTGGACCGCCTTGGGTCGCCTTGGGCCGCCTTAACCCATTTTGGGCCGTCATGGGCTGCCTTAACCCGCCATGGGCCGACTTGACCCGCATTGACTTGCCTTGACCCGTCTTGAGCGGCCTTTACCGGCTTTTGGCCGCCTTGACCTATCTTGGCTGCCTTGACCCTCCTTCACCCGCCTTGGGCCGCCCTGGGCCATTGAACCGCCTTGGGCCGCTTGACTCTCCTAGACCCACCGAGAGCCACCAAGAAGCCGTCATGGCTCGCCAAGGGGCAGCCATGACCCTCCTCGGCCTGTTCAGGGCCACCAAGAAGCCACCATGACTCGCCAAGGAGCCGCCTTGACCCGCTTTGACTTGTCTTGACCCGCCTTGACTTGTCGTGGGCCACCATGGGCCGCCTTGCCCGCCCTGACTCGTCTTGAACGACCTTGGGCCGCCTTGACCCTCGTACTTCACCTAGGCCGCCATGACTCGCCAAGGGGTCGCCATGACCCTCCTGGGCCAGTCTAGGGCCACCAAGAAGCCGCCATGACCCTCCTCGACTCTTCTAGGCCCATCTAGGGAATCCAAGGGGAGGCCAAGGGGGCGCTTGGGGCTGCCTTGGCCCGCTTTGACCCGCCTTGACTTGCCTTTGACCGCCTTGACCCTCCTAAACCCACCTAGGGCCACCAAGAAGCTGCCATAACTCCCCAAAGGGTCGCCGTGACCCTCTTAGACCCACCTAGGACCAGCAAGAAGCCGCCATTACTCGCCATGGGGTCGCATGACCCTACTTGGCTCTTCTAGGCCCCTCTTTGGCAGGCAAGGGGAGACCTAGGGGGCGCCTTGACCCCTTGGCCCACCTTGGATTGCCTTGCGCCACGTTGACCCGCTTTGGGCCGTGATGATCCGTCTTGGGTTACCTTGACCCTCATAAACCTGCCGAGGGCCAACTTGACCCTCATAGACCCGCCTAGGGCCGCCTTGACCCTCTTAGACTCGTAACGGGGCTGCCTTGGGCCGCTTTGACCCGCCATGGCCCACCTTGACCCGTTTTGAACTGCCTTGACCTCCTAGACTCGCATAGGGTCGCCTTAACCCGCTTTGGGCAGTCATGATCCGCCTTGTGCCGCCTTGACCCGCCATGGCCCACCTTGACCCGCCTTGGATAGCCTTGACCCGCCATGTGCCGCCATGAACCGCCTTGGGACACCTATTGACACCAAGAAACTACAATGACCCTCCTAGGCCCGTCTAGAGCCGTTAATGGACCGCCTTAGCCCGCCTTAACCCTCCTCGGCCACTTAGGGTAGTCAAAGGGCGCCATGACCCACGTAAGGGGCTGCCTTTTCACAACTTGACCCATCTTGACCCGCCAAGGGGCTGCCTTTACATGCATATGGTTGTTTTAACCTCCCTAGGGACTACCATGACCCGTCTAAGGACGCCAAGGCGCTGCATACGTCTGCTAAGGGGCCACTTTGACCCGCCTTCGTCCGTCTTGGTCCGCCTTAACCCAGCTTGACCTGCCTTGGCCCGCCTTAGACCGCCTTGACCCACCTTGACTTGCCTTCGCCAGCCATGACCCGCCTTCGCAAGCCATAGGCCACCTTGACCATCTTGGCCCGCCTTAACCCACCTTGACCCGCTTTGGGCTGCCTTGACCCCCCTTGGGCAGCCATGGGCTGACTTGACCCTCATTGACCTGCATTGGCCCACCTTGACCGGCTTTGGGCCACCTTGACCCGCTTTTACCTATCTTCGCCGCCTTAACCCTCCTTGACCCGCCATGGGTCGCCTTGACCCGCTTTAGGCCGTCATGGGCCGCCTTGACCTGCCTAGGCCCGTCTAGGGAAACCAAGAAGTTTCCATGACTCGCCATGACCCTTCTCGACTCTTATGGGCCCACCTAGGGTGGCCAAGGGCGAACCTTGACCCGCCTCAGGCTATCTTATCACGCCTTGACCCGTCTTGACCTGCCTTGAATCACTTTAGGCCCCCTTGACCTGCCTGAACCTGCCTTGGGTTGCCTTGGGCCGTCTTGACCCACTTTGGGCCGCCATGATCCGCCTGGACCCACGTTGAACCGCATTGGGCCACCATGATCTGCCTAGACCCACGTTGAACCGCGTTGGGCCGCCTTGACCCTCATAGACCCGCGTTGGGCCGCCTTGACCCTCATAGACCCGCCTAGGGCTGCCTTGACCCTCAAAGACCTATTTAGGGCCACCAAGAAGCCTCCATGACTCGCCAAGGGGTCGCCATGACTCTCCTAGGCCTATTTAGGGCCATTAAGAAGACGCCATGACTTGTCAAGGGGCCACCTTGGGACGCCATGACCCGCCATGGGTTGCTTTGACCCGTCTTGGGTCACTTTGAACCGCTTTAGGCCGCTTGACTCTCCTAGACCCACCGAGGGCTACTAAGAAGTAGCCATGACTCGCCAAGTGGTCACCATGACCCTCCTAGGCCTGTTTAGGGCCACCAAGAGCCCGCCATGACTCGCCAAGGGGTCGCCATGACCCTCCTAGGCCTATCTAGGGCCACCAAGAAGCTGTCATGACTCGCCAAGGGGCCGCCTTGACCCGCCAAAGAGCCGCCTTGGGACCCCATGACCCGCCATGGGCCGCCTTGACCCGCCTTGGGCCACTTTGAACCGCTTTGAGCCGCTTAACTCTCCTAGACCCATCGAGGGCCATTGAGAAGCTGCCATGACTCGCCAAGTGGTCACCATGACCCTCCTAGGCCTGTTTAGGGCCACCAAGAGCCCGCCACGACTCGCCAAGGGGTCACCATGACCCTCCTTGGCTCTTCTAGTCCCATCTAGGGCAGCCAAGGGGAGGCCAAGGGGGCGCCTTGGACTGTCTTAGCCCGTCTTGATCCACCTTAGGCCGCCATAGGCTGTCTTGACCCGTCTTAGCCTACCTTGACCTGCTTTGGGTCACCTTAACCCTCTTTGGACCGCCTTGGCCCCCCTTAGCCTACCTTGACCCACTTTAGGCCGTCATAGGTTGCTTTACCCGCCTTGGGGCACCATGGGCCGACTTGACCCGCCTTGACCGGCTTTGGGCAGCAATGGGCCACCTTGAACTATCTTGGCCGCCTTGACCCTCCTTGACCCGCTTTGACCTGCTTTGGGCCGCCATGGGCCGTCTTGAACCTCCTAGACCCACCTACGGCCACCAAGAAGCCGTGACCCTCCAAGGGCCAGCAAGAAGCCGCCATGACTCGCCTTAGCCCGCCTTAGGCTGCCAAGGGCCTCCTTGACCCACCTTAACCCGCCTTGGACTACCTTGGGCCGCTTTGATCCGCCTTGGGCCGCCTTGAACCGCGTGGGCCGCCTTGACCCGCCTTGAACCGCGTTGGGCTGCCTTGACCCTCATAGACCAGCCTAGACCCTCTTAGACCCGCCACGTGGCTGCCTAGGGCCGCCTAGCGGAACGCCTTGACACGCCTAGGGCCGCCAAGGGGACGTCTTGACCCACCTTGAACCGCGTTGGCCTGTCTTAACCCTCATAGACCCGCCATGTGGGTACCTAGCTAGGGCCGCCTTGGCCTTCATAGGGCCGCCTAGCGGGACGCCTTGACATGCCTAGGGTTGCCAAGGGGATGTCTTGACCAGCCAAGGTGTTGCCTTTACACGTCTAGGGCTGTTTTAACCTCTGTAGGGACCGCCATGACCCGCCTAAGGCTTCTAAGGGGATGCATACGTCCGCTAAGGGGCCACTGTAATGCCCCGGAAATTTGATATTAGTTTATAATATTATTTTGGAAATTATCTAAGTAGGAGTTGTGCGGTTTTGTGGTTTAGTGAGTGGACTGGAAGTATTCGAGCATTTAATTTCTTGAAAATGTTTTATTTTGAAGGGTCAAGAGTTGACTTTTTAATTTGTTGGGTTTTTTTGGAAAACTTCCTTCACGAAAGTTGTAGAACACGTTCATAGACATGTAGCATGCATAAAATGGACTTCGCATGAGAAAGTTATGGTCAGCGGAAGTTCGTGGATTTACGAAAAATTTGGGTTAAATAAGGAAAGTTTAGGGTTTCCATTTCACTTTCTAGAAACCATCTCTCCTCTCTTCCTTCTCTCTCGTGTCTCACCCTCACTATCTGAGTTTTTCGGCCAACCCGACCCTAAACTGGCCATGACCCTCCTAAGCTCTTCTAAGCCAGTTTAGGGCCACCAAAAAGCCGCATTGACCCGCTGTGGGCCGCCTTGACCCTCCTAGACTCAGCTAGGGCTACCAAGAAGCAGTCATGACTCACCAAGGGGTCGCGCTGACCCGCCTTGACCAGTTTTGGCCCGCCTTAACCCGTCTTGGGCCGCCATGGGCCGCCTTGACCCGTCTTGACCGCCTTTGGACCACCTTGACTCTCCTAGACCCACCAATGGACACCAAGAAGCCGCCATGATTTGCCAATGGGTTGCCATGACCCTCCTCGGCTCTTCTAGGCTCGTCTAGGGCACCAAAAAGCCGTCATGCTTCGCCTTGGGCCGCCATGACTAGCCATGAGCCTCCTTGAACTGCCTTGACCTGCCTTGGCCAGCCTTGACTCACCTTGGGCCGCCTTGACTCTCCTAGAGTCCTAGACCCACTTAAGGCCACCAAGAAGCCGCCATGACCCTCCTAGGCCCGTTTAGGGCCACCAAGATGCCGCCATGGCTCGCCAAGGGGTCGCTATGACCCTCCTCGGCTCTACTAGGCCCATCTAGGGCAGCCAAGGGGAGGCCAAGGGGCGTCTTGGACTGCCTTAGCCCGCCATGGGCCGCCTCGACCCGTCTTGGCCCGTCTTAACCTGCTTTGGGCCGCCTTGGCCTACTTTAGACTGCCTTGGCCAGCCTTGACCTGCCTTGGCCCGCCTTAACTGGCTTTGGGCCGCCATGGGCCGTCTTGACTCAGTTGGCCACCTTGACCCTCCTTGACCTGCCTTTGGGCCGCCTTGACCCGCCTTAACCCGTTTTGGGCCGCCTTGACTCGCCTTGACCCTCCTAGACCCACCTACAGTCACCAAAAAGCCGCATGACTCACCAAAGGGGTCGTCGTGACCCTCCTAGACCCAACTAGGGCCACCAAGAAGCCGCCATGACTCGCCAAGGGTCGTCGTGATCCTCCTAGGCCCATCTAGGGCCTCCAAGAAGCCGCCCTGACTCGCCAAGGAGTCGCCATGACCCTGCTAGGGTCTTCTAGGCCAATCTAGGGTAGCCAAGAGGCGCCCAAGGGGCGCCTCGACTTGTCGTGGGCCGCGTTGGCCCTCCTTGGACTGCCTTGGGCCTCATTGACCCGCTTTAGGCTGCCTTGATCCGCCTTAAGCTGCCTTGATCTGCCTTAAGTTGCCTTGATCCGCCTTGGGCTGCCTTAACCCGCCTTCAACCGCGTTAGACCGCCTTAACCCTCTTAGACCCGCCACGGGTCTCCCTAGGGCCGCCTTAACCCGCCTTAACCTGTCTTAGGCCGCCTTGATTCCCCTTAACCCGCCTTAGCCCGTCTTGGACTAGCTTAGGTCGCCTTGGGCCGCTTTGATCTGCCTTAGGCCGCCTTGACCTGCCTTAAATCACATTGGGCCGCTTTGACCTGCCTTGAACCACGTTGGGACGCCTTGACCCTCATAGACCCGCCTAGGGCCGCCTAGATTCTCTTAGACCCGCCAAAGTCCAATTGCAAACCAATCTTCCTAGCTAAACAATTTATATAAAAAGGCCAAAGCCTCCAATAGAGAGATAGGCGGAAAGACGGAGCGAAGCGTAGGAGAAGAAGAAGAGAACAGGTGAAGAAAGCAAAGAAGCAAAGCAAAAAGCAAAAGAAGAGCGGCGAGCCAACAACAAGAAGGTGGAGCTCTCATTCTAACTCTTCTTTTCTTTTGCAGCATCTTTATCTTTCTGTCTCACTCCGCCGAAAGCCCCTAAAGCACGCAAGCCATCTCCCCTAAGGCGCGTGGCGAAACGACTTAGCATAGAAGCAGAAGTCCTAAGGCGTGGCGAGAGGACTTCTCATGAAAGCAGAACCCCTAAGGCGCGGCGAGAGGACTTTGCATAGAAGCAGTTCCCCTAAGGCGCGGCGAAACAATTTCGCAAGGAAGCAGAAGCCTTAAGGTAAGGCAAGACAACCTCGTGAGGTCGTCACCAAAAGGAGGCGAGATGACCTCGCCCCCTCCTCTTGTGACAACAAATATATGGCCTTGCGGCTCGTATAATAAGCCACACAAGGGGAAGAGAACAAACTTTCCAAGCAACGCGAGTTTGAAGAACATGAACTTACCTTTGAAAAATCTCTGATTAGATCGAAGTAAGCTTAAGTATTCAATACACGCTTTCGATCAAAGCAACTGAGACGGCATATCTCCATTTATAAAGGAGCAGTTTCCTCAAGTCCGACTCCCAATCACATTCGATTTTCGTCTGTAAAAAGGTTTATATCCTCAAGATGATAATCATCAAGGTGGTGTCAAGCTAATTCGAACTAGGAAAGATGTCTCTGAGGAGTTATGTGGTTCGTTCGATCTTATCAATCTCATCAAGGCCACAAGTTCTTCTGGCCAAGACAACAAGGTCCTGTTAAGCATTACCATGCGAGCTGATTAGCAGAGTTCGCATGTAAAGATAACTTCAAGTGGAGGCTGGAAGCCTAAAGCAAAGGCGATATGACTTCACATGGAGGCTAAAGCCTTAAAGCAAAGGCGAGATGACCTCGCGCGGAGGCTGAAGCCCTAAAGCTAAGGCAAGCCAAGATGACCTCGCGTGAAGCCTTAAGCCCTAAAGCAAATGCGAGATGACCTCGCGTGGAGGCTGGAAGCCCTAAAGCAAGACAAGATGACTTCGTGTGGAAGCTAAAGCCCTAAGGGGCGCCAAGATGACTCCACGTCAAAGCAGAAGCCCTAAGGCGAGGTGACTTTGCGGAGAAGAGAAAGTCCAGGCAAGGCTAGATGGTCTCGTACAAAAGTGGAAGTTAAGGAGAGGCAGGATAACTTCACAAAGTTGGAAGTCTAAGCGAGGCGAGATGGCTCCGCTCATGAGACTTCGTGAAGAAGCATGCACGCGGAGTCTGCATACATGCGGATATTGGATTTGCAGGAATCACCTGCGCCCTTACCAAAGACTGTAGCTAAGACAATTCAAGCCTCTTGGTCACACTGATGCATCACCCATTTCGGGTGCTCAAATCAAATCAACGGACACTCTACCAAATTGTGTGTCCATAAGAAATACAGTTGACAGATTCAAAAATATATCTGTCAAACCCAAAGTTGGCACCAAGTCACAAAACCCAAAATCACTAATGAACTACGGTCGGTTTGATCCCACAATGAGATACGTAGGCAATCTAGCAACCCACTAGATGCAACCACAATTCCAAACAGAATCCTAACACCACTAGTAAAATTCAATAAAATACGCAAATCACTAATGAACTACGGTTGGTTTGATCCCACAAAGGGGTACGTATGTAATCTAGCAACGCATTAGATGCAACCACAATTCCAAACAGAATCCCTAACACCACCAGTCAAATTCATCCAGTTCAAATCACTCTGGTCAAATTCCTAAAGCACCAGAAAATCAAACATGTAACCAAACCCTTTCGACAAGTCATCTACTTCGTCGAAACACCAAAACCCACAACTTTCGAACTATAAAGGTTTGATCTCTTCACATGGTATGTAGACAGTCTGGATTCAAATCTGGATACAACTACACCTTAAAAACAAAATATTGGTTCTTTCCAAGCTAATTCCCCTCAAAAGCACACATTCCCCGGTTGTTACTTCGTAATTAGAATTAAAGAGTCTTCCCTTAAAAATAAGGGTTGTAATTAAAGAATTTACTTTATTCTGAATGAGTCGAACCAGACATAATTTAAAACTTTATCTTAATTAATAAGATAGAGTGAAATTGTGTTGAGTATATATGTATTTACAATTTTTACTCAGAGATATAATACAATACAAGAAACTCATAATGATGCGTATCCATTTTTGTGTTTAAATGGGTGGAATATTTGTTGGGCTGGGCTAAACACATGTATCGGCCATTTTAGTTTTACAAGTCAACACCACTCCAAAGCCCAAAATCGTCCACGCCATCTAAATTCCCAGCCAATTAAACCTTCAACAAAAACACCAAAAGCAAACTCTCCCATTTCTCTTGAGCTCCAAAAATGGCGAGCAGTTTGCAGATACCAATCTGCATACCCACGTGTTCTTCCTCACGAAAGTCACGAACTTTCTCAACCTCTTGCTCCCTCAACGCCAGAGCCAAATCCAAAATCCCAATGCCTCCTATAAACCCTAGGGACCCCTTCCTCTCCCGCCTCGCCTCCGTCGCCGTCAACTCGCCGGAAACATTGCTCAACCGCCCCTCCAACAACTCCGACTCTCTTCCTTACTTGGATATCTTCGACGAACCCAAGCTCATGGCCACCCCTGCACAAGTACTAGTCTTTTTTTTTTTAAGTTGAATTTTTGAGTTTAGATGTTTTAATGTTTAACAGTAATTAGAGCTTGTTATTCGGTTAATTTTTTTATATTGAGATTGTTTTTATGACTGTAATGTTTGCTTATTTTCGATGAACTGGTTGAACTAGGTGGAAAGATCAGTTTCTTACAATGAGCATAGACCAAAGAAGCCGCCTCCGGATTTGCCCTCATTGCTACTCCATGGCAGAATTGTTTATATCGGCATGCCTGTAAGTTGTCGAGCCTCAATCGGTTATAGATGCCATGTCGTAGAACTTATCTGAATTTATCAAATTGATCATGTTTAGGCTCAGAATTGAAATGACATTAAATATACAAAAAGGGGAACAGGTGTTTGTCTTGGTTGAGTAAATTGGTTCCTGGACTTTTTTGGGCACATACGAGTAAATGATATAGGAAAAAAAGAAGGAAGGACTCTGGTAATAGACACGACTCAAGGTCTCATAAGAACCTTCTATGTTTCAGCTGGTACCAGCAGTCACAGAGCTTATTGTTGCAGAACTGATGTATCTGCAATGGATGGATCCGAAGCAACCAATCTATATTTATATTAATTCAACTGGAACGACACGTGATGATGGTGAAACGGTACGTCTAGTGAAGCTGATATGTATGAATGGATATTTCTTCCTTCTTGGCCGATTATTCTTAATTATGTATTCCCTACGGTTGCTGTTCAGGTTGGCATGGAGTCGGAGGGTTTTGCCATCTATGATGCAATGATGCAGTTGAAAAATGAGGTGATTCCATTGTAGCTAGTCTCGTGTTTTACTTAATTATATCCGCTATCTTGTTGGCGGTGGTGGTGTTATTGTTCATTGGTGGTTTTTGAAGTGCATAGAAATGTTTCCAAATTAGCAACTTGGTTATGAGGGAGATGCATATCATAGAGGGTGGGCTTTAGCAGTGTCTGAATCTGTTGCCTTTGGTGGCAGAAGTAGCTGCGAAGTTTTGACATTGAATATTCTATTGTTGAGTCGTGTTCATAAATTCTATCAAGTAGTGTAATGTAGGTATTATGTGCACAATATTGACTTTTTATCCTTTATCTACCCGGAACTGCAAGTTCTAAGGGAATTTGGCATTGAGAAGTACGAGTATCTTATGCATGTGCTATGATAAATATTTTATCTTTGGGTTTATAACATAGTTGTTCTTTATTCAGATACATACTGTTGCTGTTGGGGCTGCAATAGGTCAAGCTTGTCTATTGCTTGCCGCAGGAACTAAGGGCAACCGGTTCATGATGCCACATGCCAAAGGTATGATGCATTTTGTTAAAAAAATATATTAAGTTATAGACCTTCAAAAATACCAACAATTTCCATCACTCCTGTTTCAGCCATGATCCAGCAGCCTCGTGTCCCGTCATCTGGACTGATGCCTGCTAGTGATGTTCTTATACGTGCAAAAGAGGTCAGGCTCACTTTAATTGCTTCTACCATTAAAGGGCAAAAATATAGTTTGAATATTTTTTTTATTCATTGTTCTTGTCCTATGCACATACATGTACAGTATCTGGTTATTTGCTTGGTCTCTCTACTTGTTCAGAGGAGATAGAGTAGAAAAGGTTTCAATCAAGTCATGATCACCTTTTCATCTTGTAATACAATATTTGTCAACTACACACTAACTTCTCCTTGCGTACTTTATTTGTAGGTAATTACAAATAGGGACACTCTTGTAAAACTTTTGTCCAAGCACACTGGAAATGTAAGTTCTTTTCTAAGATGTAATCAATATATGAACTAAAAGTTAATGAACTTATTTTTAGTTCGTGTTTGTTTAGTCAGTGGAGGCTGTATCTAACCTGATGAAAAGACCATATTATATGGATTCTACAACAGCTAAAGAATTCGGTGTTATTGACAAGGTAAGTGCTATGCTTTTGGATTGTTATGTGCTGTGGTTTTTCACTAGTTGTGGAATAGTTGACCAATCTATGCTTTTTGCATGCAGGTCTTATGGCGTGGTCAAGAAAAGATTATGGCTGATGTAGCCTCCCCTGAGGATTGGGACAAGAATGCTGGTGTCAAAGTTGTAGATGAACTTTAGTTTATCTGAACATGGATGCTCATTATAGATATGTTGGCCTTCCATTGTCTTTGGTCTACCATCCAATATCATTATTTATAACAAGTGATGGAGAAGTCATATTGTACTCATGGCAGTGCAATAATGTGTTTTTTAGTGTGTGATACTGAGATTTATACTTTGTCATAGATAGTTTCATTCTTTTGTGTCAAGTTATGATTATTAGAACTCGGTAGTGCTCTTATGTGGAGAATGTTGCAATAATCATGCATTTGTATGGTTGTATTCTGCATTAAAAGATCATAAAATAGGCATAGGATGATGTATTCAACTAGTTGGTTAGTATGCACTTAAAAGCTGATCCAGAGTACACTTCAGGTATTGTTGACTCTCTGAAATTCGATTCGAGTTTACATATGACTTTAATGTGAATTGATTTATGATCTAAAGACTTCTGGCAAACGTGGCCAATTAATCTTTATTTATTTATTTCAGATAACTATATGACCAAACTAGTAAAAGTCAGTTTTCCTAGAGAGGAATATAACTGTAATATTAGTTGCTTGGTAAGTCGTCTAGTGAGGTCGCAAATGTAAATAAAGGCGATAACTTTAGGACTAGCATAGAAGCTATACTTTCACTCATTCTTGAGTCCTTGTAATGGAACATGTTTTGCTATTGTTGTTTGGGAAAATTTATTGTAGCAAGCATCTCTTAACTGGATTTTTTATACGAATGCTTCTCACAGTGTAGGATATTATTAGAAGCTGTTACATGGTTGGTCACTCGATGGGACAATTGGTTGAAGCATTAAAACGTCACAGTGATGGGAGTAAAACAATCTCAGTTCGGACAGTGACCTGTTTATGAGCAAAGGTTTAGACGAAAGAGACTGAACAGTGTAGTTGGTATCAAATTGAAGTGGCTCTCGAGCAATCTAGAGGGTTCACAAACTCACTTGAAACTTACAGTGGCTCACTTTGTTTTGTGTTGATGATGTAAAATTTTCATAGATCACTTATCACTAAGCTTTTACGTTGTTAGATGGTGTTTCATGCTTGAGGAGCAGTATTATTTTCTTAATAAATTTTAAGGCTCACTTGATTACCTTGGATTAAGAAACACTGGTCTGCAATTGCAACCGGCAGCCTAGTTTATAGCAATAGCTTATCTTGGTGGTAATCAAGCCCTCTTGTGTAGTGCCTCCTTGTACCTGGAATGAAGTTGAATGTGAAAACTGTATTTGTATGCCCAAGTTATGGGGGGCTCTTAACAAATGGCCAAGGTCCTGGCCAGCCAAATCCTACTAACATGCAAGCCACTATTTTGTCATACGAACGCTATCGATGGAGTTATATATTTGCAAACAGAACACTTTGTGGAGCAAATTCTATCACTCCTGCCTCCCAAGTCTTTGATGCGATTTAAGTGTGTGTGTAAACTGTGGTGCAATTTAATCAGAAGCCCTTTCCCTAGTTTTATAGCTAAACACATTTCCACTTCTCCACGAGCATCCTCCTTGCTCATCCTTTTCAAGCGCCAAGTCCCCCTCAGAGACAAGGACAACAACCCTAAATATGATGAGAAGAAGGAAGCTGAGAATAATGATGAAGACAATGTCGAAATTCTATTGTCGTCACTCAAAATATGCAATGAGAATGATGATGATGATTGTTTCCTATCAACTGTAGTTGAGGATGTTAATGTTCCGCTTCCGGCTCCTCTGAAGCTAAAACATTCCTCAGAACTCATAATTGCAGGCCATTGTGATGGGATCATCTGTTTAAAACTTTTCCTTGGCAATGTTATATTATGCAACCCAGCCATGCAGGAATTCAAGCTGATTCCCCAGTCTTCTCTTGTCCTTTCCGAAGAGGTTGAACTCCGGCCGGGATCGCCTGGATATGAGTTGGATTACTACACTGAATATGTGGGATTTGGCTATGATCCCAAATGTAAAGAGTACAAGATCATTAGAATGCTAAACTTTATTGAGGCATATTGTATGTCAAGTTGGTCGAGACTCAAGAGCAGAAGTGTACACTATGAAATCTAACTCATGGAGAGAGATCGAAACCTTATATGATCATAAAATTGTGTCTCATTTTGATCATTGGTCCTGTATACTTAAGCGGAATATGTTATTGACACGTAATATTACATGGCCGGGAGAATATTCTTTCTTTTGATATGAGCAGTGAGCTATTTCATGAGATCCCCACGCCAGATTTTCCAAATGAAGTTCTTCGTATAAAAGGAACTCAGCTTGCAGTGTGGAAAGAGTTCATCGCTCTTTTTATCTTTCATGATGAAATTGGAGTTGCTCATCAATCTTATGATATGTGGGCGATGATGGATGATCTTGGTGAAGGGTTCCTGGACAAAATGTTTAACTATAGGTTTCTTTGGAAGGTGTTCAAAACTTCAAATACGACCAGCGATATTTTGGAAAAGTGACAAAATGGTATTGGGCTAGTCGTTTACCAACATTTTGTAATTGCTCAGTAAAAAGTAAAAACTTGCACCATATATAAGACTATTCTCTCACGAACTACTGCGGAGAGCGAGGGAGAGGCAGATGGGGAAGGCCTCTGTGTCACTTAGACTGACACTTCTCTTCTCCTTCTCTCTCACAGCTTCCTACTCCTCCTTCACAATCACACCCTCTTCTTCTCTCAAACAATCTCCACCATCTCCTAAAGCCACCCCTTCAGACCTTCTCTCTCTGCTGGGCCCCAAGTCCCAGTCTTCATCCGTTGATCCCCTCTTGGCCCACCAACTCACTTCCTGCTTAAAGTTCCTCGTACCCTTTACTCCCAAAGTCCCGGAGAAGTTTCCCGGTAGAAAATTCTTGACTTTGAAGCAAAAGGGTCAACGAGAAGCGGAGGAGGATGAGCTTGTTTGGTGGCCCCCACAGCCGGTTTTGGACCTGGCCCGCCTTGCCGTTGACTCCGGCGGAGACCCGGCTGCTATTCACCGAGCTTTGGATCCCACTATGATCACTGTCAGTGTTTCTAACTCTATCTTTGCTTTTAGTATTTTTGTGCATTTAGTTCCGGAATCCTAAGGTTTCAGAGGCAAATACCCTTAAGTAATTTGAAGCGAAAGAAGTAATGGGAGTTGAAGTTTCGAGTTATAGTATTGAAATGAATAGCTGGGTGGGAATGGTATGTTTATGAGGAGAAGGAGCCAAGTATTGTTTTTTTTTTTCTTTTCTAGTTGTTGATTATTAGCACTTGAAGCACTAAATGTATTGTGTACGAATTGGGTTTACAAGATGATGATGATACACTGTAAATACTAATAAAGAACCAAACTTTGGGGTCACTTCTGCTTGGTAACCTGGAATATAAGTGAGTTCCAGGAACCTTTTTGACTTGTTCACCTTACCCCAGGGATGGTTATGTCGATTGATTAGCTGGTTTGATAGGATTTGGTCCCTGTCTAAGTTAGGCCGCTGTGAATTATGCTCAAAATTGTACCTTGGTGTTGCATCGTTGTGATAAGTTGGTGTTGAGTGAATGACTGTTTTGAATTTTGTTTTCCTTGCAACACCACTGAGTACATTTTCTGATTTTGTCCTCATTGTCTAGCCCTTTTGGCATTTTGTACACTTGGGAGTACTAATGTCGCCAGTTTTAGAAATATTACCTGGCATGTTTTTATATGTTACTTGTATTAATGGTGTTCCAGTTACATGGTGATATTGCATATAATTTATATGAAGTACATGTAATATCTGGTTTGTAACTGGATGATGTTTATTCTAGTGGTGTATTAGGTACCTGATGTTGAAGGATGCGAAGAAAACCGATGTCAGCTTACCAGAACTCCATATGGAAGACATTTCATTAGTGAGGTTTGCATCAAAGCAGTGAAACTTTGTTTTCATGTTATTCCAGACACGGGACAAATTCTCTTTTGATTGATACAGTGTTCTTTTCTTGTACTGCAGGAGTTGAATTCATATCTTGAATTTTTATTTGAACTTATTCTTTCCCGCGGTCCCACTGTTGGGTTGAATGTGTTATTGAGTCGCTATGATTTGTTCCATGGCCACCTATTTCTTGCCTTAGAAACCGGAAGACTTGGTATATTGTAAGTTGGTATCTTTCTCACTACATCGTAATATTTTTGGTACTATAAGGGAGCCTGCGCAAATATGATACGAAATTGAACAGCAAACAGTTTGTACCTGTCATTTCTTCTGTTAAGAATTTTTTTTCTTATGTTTGGCAGGTTTCATGCGAAAGAATACCCTGCATATGATAAAGAAGTATTTCCATACAACATGGGTTACTGTCAAATAGGTAAAAGTTCCAGACAACACTTTTTATATTAGTAGGATCTATTAGATTCTGTTTTACTTTTTAATTCAAGGTTTACAAATACTAGGTGTTTTGTTTTCAGTAATGGCTTATCTGTTAACAAAATAGATCAATGAAGAAAGAAGCTACCTCGTTGTAACCATTCCTAAGTTGTTCCTCACATTCTTAGATTTAGCATATCAAGCAGTTACAATAGTCTGAAAGTATGGTAAGCACCTTTTAATGAAACTTGTATATATCGTTCTAATATCACCTCTTTCAGGGTCTAATGTGACGTATGATGACTCAATGAACCTGCGAAACATCCTCTGGCTGGCTCCATTGCCAAGCAATTCAACCAAAGGCTGGGAAGCACCAGGTACCTCTTCCTTACAATAAGAATTTATAAGAAGTTGAAATGTCTTCCTGAACCAATAAAAAGTTTCAGACTTTATGGGATGTAAGTTTCTGACAGACCAAGTCACCTGTGGGCTATCTTCTATGAGCAGCATGTTCAGTTTAATATCTGAAAGAAATGTGGAGGTCTGGTTTGCATTTGTATGGGATGCATTAGCAACCAGAATACTACAATGCATCGCATGAATGAAGCACATTCATTTGTCTGTCAAATCAGAATACTCTTGTCAGTTTCTTCCTCCGAAAGATTTTCACTGAGATATACACTGGTCATTTATCAAAGTGAAGCACATGATCGTTCTTTTGCAATAAAATTTATGTAATTTGGATTACTAATTTTCAGGTGTCCTGGTGGTGCTGGATGCCCGTCCAGAGGGAATCATTTACAGAGATCTAATACCAGAATACGTAAATTTTGCAAGGACTATATATGAAGGTGTGACTTCCATTGATCATTTTTAATCCCTCTTGGTATTTGGAAATTTGAGAATATCTTATTCCATGTCTTCTCCTCATAGAAGTTCCAGAAGGTTAAGAAACTAAAACTTTTCATTCTGCTACCAGACGATCTAGGGGAGGTTGCAGTTGATGTCAACTATTTGGCTGTGGGAAATCCAGGGTCGAAGTTTCAACTTTTCATTTGCTGATGCTCAGTCCGAAGTAGCCATATGTATGTACATGGTGATCTCTGCTCTGTCATATATCTGTAAAACATTTCCTGCTCATTTTCTTTTCATCCTGAGCGGATGCGATCAGCTTCTAAATTGCTTTGGTCGCCAGTTGCAGATTATGCTATGGTGGATCAACCTGAAATGAGATATTTGTTAAATTGGAATTATGGAAGCGAGATGATTCCTTCGGTATGATTGCAGAAGGTGGCAGATAGCATTTGCAAGTCTTGGCGCGTGTGGCTTTGCTACTTCTTAGGTGTGGAGCACAGCCTATTCATCGATGTAACTCAATTGATTGTTGCTAAACATTATATCTTCTGATAATGTAACAAGGATGTGATGGGATATACAATAATACAAAGCAGAGCTAAGATTAAGCATGTCTACTACAAAATGAACATAACAATTTCAGGGTACACTTTAACTATGTTGATTGTATGATAGTCATTGCATTTGCAGCACTGAACCCTGATTTCAAATTTTCAATACTAAGCTGGTTAAGTTCCCACCAAATTAAGTATCATGAAAACAAGGCTTAATCTGAAATTGGCTTAATGGTTAAGGTTGGTGAAAATGAAGTGTGCGTATCTTACAAAAAAAAAAAAAAAAAATTATCAAATGACCCGACATGTCAGGTCAGGTAACCATCCGGGTCGGATCCGGGTTTGGGGTTCGCCTACTAAAACGAAAGAAGAGAAAATATGCAGCACGCTCTACAGATTTTTTTCCCAGTATTTCAGCTCCGGCCGATTTGGCAAAATCTCCGATCATTTTCTAATCAGAAATCAACAGATAGCGTGGCCAGAAAGGCTCGAAGGTCAAGGTAATTGCTAATTCGCTCTACTTTTCTCTTCCTCTGTATTCTCAGCAAACCAGTCTTAATACGCTGTGAGTATATTTCAAGCCAATCTTAGTGTGTGCCGTTTATATTGTAGTTTGTGATCTCTAATGCAGTCTAAAAGTGCCATGTTGTACATACCCATTTCCCCAATTCGAGGATTTAAGGGTATTTTGCTATATGATTTTAGGGTTTAGGGTTTATCATCCCCTACATTCCTTGAATTTAGGGATTGGGTTTATCATCCCCAATCCGTATACCAAGGCAAGAGAAGTAATATGGATCATCTAAAATTTCGATTTCAATATATTTAGTGTTAAATACAGATCTTAGTTCTATTCTTGGTAGCACTCGGTGATTAGAAGCTGTGATTTTTAGTTTCTAGACTTTTTGGTTAGCAACGAATTGGCTGTTGTCTTTTGGGCGTGTTATTTACTGTTGTTTCTTGCATTGCTTGCAGTCTGCAACTTCAGAAGTTGTGCAAGCTGTGAAGGGAAGAGAAATGGGCACCGAGGAGCCAAGAGACCCGTTGCAAGGGGTGGATTGGAAAGCTGTTGGTAATGATATGCAGAAGAACCCTGGTGACAAACCGGGGATAAAGAAGCGGCTTCCCAGGAAGATTAGGCAGATTCCAGAGTGTTATTTTCTTCCTCGAAGATCCCGACTTTATAACTTTACATTTGTCAGTGCATGCATTGCTAGCGGAATTGGTGCGGGGATGCTGGTGGAGATGTGGATAAACAAGAAAGTTAGAGGTGCGCCCTTTTGTTTCCATGTTTGTTTTTTTTCCTTATGGTAGAACTCAACCTGTTCTGTTCAGTGTTTATAACAAATTATGAACCTCTTATTACCAGTGAATGTAATGTTTTGCTAAGCATTCTAAAATGTAGTGTGTCTGTACTGCTGGCCTATACTTTCCATTTCTTGGAAATTTTGTATCATCTTTTGGGTGTTCATATGTGTGTTTTCAGAATAGATCTTATGCTAATGTGTTTCTTCTTTGCTGTTGCAGAGGACGGAGGTGTTCTATGGGAGTTCGACAAATAAAGCCAGAGTTGTGTCTTGTAACGGCATTAGATTTGAAAACTTTAGTAACGAGGCATTGGCTGTAAAGACATCTCTACATTTGGTTTCTAAGCTACTGTTTGTCATCGGCACTTTTATATGAGCAGAAATTGTTCTTCTCTTTTGTTTCAGCTCCTATTATTTAGATTTTAGAGTACAAGACCTGGCATAGAAGTTGTCTTAATTGTTCTTCATACACATTTGCTATGTGCAAAGAAAGCCTGTGAAAGAATAAGACTGGTGTTGCCTCTTCCATCTCACTCTCTATGTCTGTCATCTAATTCTCTCAGTTGACAATACTTGTTTCTAGATTGCAAGATTGCAGCACTAAGATTCAGTACCTTCATGTTTACGATATCTTTATGCCAGTTTTACATGTTCAAATGATTAAGATCTGTGATCATGAGTCGAAGAAAAAACAATGTATGAAGTAACTTTTCCAAGGGTTAATAGGAAATTAGGAATATTTGGGGAGCAAGTAAAAGTAATAAAATTAACCAAAACGAAACCAACTATTTACTTGCGCCCTACGCACGTAGACCACACCCAAAACAAGCTTTGCCGCACACACTCCCTTTCCTTCTTCTTCTTCTTCTTCTTCTTCTTCTTCTTCTTCTTCGTCTCTCTTTCCTTCTCTCTACACTCGCGCTCAGCTTCTTTCTCTCTCTCTCTCTCTCTCATCATTTCCTTCTCTCTTTCTGTTGATCTTTACGGCGTCGTTTTGATGGCGGCTGCGAGGGTTGAGCGGGGAGATCCGTGGAAGACCAACGCCCTCTCCGTACAGCGCCAGCTCCGGGAGCGGTTCAGAGTCGAGGTCGACCGCCGGTTCAGGCGCCACCCGATTTTCGCCGATAGTTACTTCGCCTCCACCGTGCAGCGGTGGCTCCAGCGGTTCCGTGATTTCAAGAGGGACTCGCTTCCGTCCTCCACCGCCTTCTATCGCAAACGAGGTCGGTGCTTTGCTCAGGCTCAGTGTTTTTGATTTTCGTTGAGATTTTGGTAGTGATTGGAGTTTGATTGGTTTGGTTCTGTGTTTGATCGTTGAAATTTGATATGATCGCGATCGGTGATCGGTGAAGTTAGTTTAGGCCGTGAAGGAAATTAAGAATTTTAGTTTTGATTAGTAAATCTTGCAAATTGATTTAATTCACTCTCTGCTGGATTTCTAGGGTTAAAAGTCAGGTAGATTGAGTGAGAGGTTGAGCCTAATTAGATCTGAAGCTTGTTAAAGTTCAAATTTTTAGCTTGCATTCTGTTAGTTCTTAATGATGTACATAATGAAATGAAAATCTTTGAGTTTGAAGATTCTGCGAGTATTCGTAATAGTACTTGTTCACTTGCTGTGTTTGTGCTTTCTATAACATGTACAATGAGACAATGCGTTATGTGTTTTCATAAGAACCCTAATTAAAGGTTGATTGTGATTTGCAGTGGGCAAGGAAATAAATGCTGAAGAAGAGTCCGCCATTCTTCGGATGGTGCAAGCTGTTGCTGTGCCGGTCATTGGCAATGTTTGTCATGTGTTTATGAATGGATTAAATCGTGTTCAGGTGTGTGGAGTTGTTAATGTCCCAAGATGTTTGATTTATATGTCTTTGGAGCAGTAGTAATTTGAGTTTCTGGGTGTGACAGGTCTATGGTTTGGAAAAATTGCATGATGCTTTGCTATGCAGACCCAAAGACAGGCCTCTTTTAACGGTAAAAACCTCATTATCTAATTTAATATTTCTAAAACTTGATGTACATAAAGGTTACTCTTTCCTTCAACTGCAATATGCTCCTCTAGGACCTCCACTATTTCTGGTTTCCCATTGTTAAATATGTACTTAATCTCCTTTCCAGGTTAGCAATCATGTGGCTTCTATGGATGATCCGCTTGTTGTTGCTGCACTGCTTCCTCCAAATGTTCTTCTGGATGCTAAGAACTTGAGGTGGACACTCTGTGCATCTGATAGGTGTTTTTCAAATCCTGTCACTTCAGCATTTTTCCGATCTGTCAAAGTTTTGCCAGTGTCTCGTGGTGAAGGGATTTATCAAAAGGTACTCTTTCATTCTTTACTAAATGTTGACAATTTAGTTGCGACCCTAGAATTTGTATAGTTTCTGAAGCTTTTGTGCACGACTTGAGAGTAAATCCAACGGCCCTAGCATATTAAAGTGCTTTGAGAGATAGATAGATTATTTTGAACATTACTCTGATTACAGTGTACATATCTTTTGTACGGAGGATTTACTGAAACGCTCACATCTATCGTTTTGTCTCCTATTCTATTGTTATTTGACCAAGTAATTTTGTTGTGGAAAGTTGGGTGAAGTCTTATGTACTCTATATAGAATCAAGTTATTAATTTTTGTTTTGGTTCATGTACAGTTGTATTCATAGTCCTTCAGTCTGATAACCATGCTTATCTTCTCATCTTTATTCATTTATTGGTTCAGGGTATGGACATTGCTATTTCAAAATTAAATCAAGGTGGCTGGGTTCACATCTTCCCAGAAGGTAGTCGTTCTCGAGACGGTGGAAAAACCCTGGGGTCATCCAAGAGAGGTGTTGGGAGGTAAAGATCTGTTGCAAAGGTTTGTGTGTGTGTGTGTGTGTGTGTGTGTGAATAATAATGATGATTTGGCTCCCAAGCTATGGTCTTTGAGTTTCTTTATGTAAGATGTCATGTATTCTTGAATGCTAACTTGTGGCAAATTGAATACAACTGCATTTGGATTCAATTCTTTTCGTTAAAACATTGTTTGATTTTTATTGCATATTCTTACTTGACAGGTTGGTCCTTGACGCTGACAATATTCCCATGGTTGTTCCATTTGTACATAGCGGGATGCAGGACATCATGCCTATTGGTGCCAGCTTCCCAAGGATTGGCAAGACGGTAGGTAGTTTAGTGCTTGTAAACATGATTTGAAGTTGAAGTTTTGATGAAACTTTTGATACTGCAGCGACCATATATAATTGGCCTTGATATCAAGTCGTGTACTGCTAAAGGCCTTGATATCAACTATTTCTCTCTTCAGCGTGCTTACTATTTTTACCTGTACTTTGAAAATGTAGGTGACTGTGGTTATTGGCGATCCAATCTACTTTGATGATTTGCTAAATAATGAAGGAGCAAAGCATTTATCAAGAGGAAAGTTATATGATGCAGTATCCTCAAGAATTGGTCATCGACTACATCAACTGAAAGTTCAGGTTGACAAGTTGGCTCAAGGGATCCCATTACTAAATGATGGTCTACTAATGGAAGAAACTCCAGAACAACTGGCTGTGGCAAGTACACAAGAGCCCAGGTCTTTAGATCGGTTCCGAGCGGGTTTCTCAAAGGATGGCTGGATTGCATCAAGGATGCGTACTTTGATGGAACCTACCGAGCTGATGGGATTTGCAGCCAGAGGCTTGTTTATGAACCGTAGAGCGGTTGAAACCTCTGAGAGTGGTAGTAGAAGGGTTGGCCCGTTGAAAGCATGGAACCAATTTCTTGAAGCCAATGTACTACCGCGATGGAACTATGCTTGACATTTCTCAGTCTGTTCCTTGCTTCTAACTTTGCTCTAGGGTGATGTAAATAGTAATTAGGGTGTTCATCTATAAATGAACTACAATTTTGGTCAGTGTGTTTTCTTTAAGCTCAAAAGGAAGGTTATAATAAAACAAACTGTCTGCCGTTTCCATATGTAGAACAGATGAATTTTACTAAGCTGAAGTTGATCCAGTCTGAATTTCCAGTCTGAAATTCCAATTTCTAGCTAACAAGAATTGAAGTCCAAAGGATCCACATTGAGCTTGTCTTAGGGAGGGTATTTCCGGACTAACAATTTCTACTACTACACTTAATGTATTGCAATGCATAGTTTGAATCTCTACTTAGGAACTAGGAAGCCCTTGATCTACCAAAAAGAAAAGGTTTGAGCTTGCTAATTGCATCATTGCAAACCCTAATCCGGGAACGACAAAACGGCAGCGTTTAGCGAGCATCAACAAAGACCAAAACCCCACCAATCAAAATCATTTCTCGTCACACAGCTCCCAAGTCTCCCTTCACAGATGGAAGTGCACACACTTGAAACTCCCAAAACGGTTACTATCCTCTGCGACGCGTTCTCAAAACATGTAAAACACATCAGCACCGTTGATTTCTATTTCCACCCTCAAACTCAAGGTCTAAGATTCACACAGTCCCAGCCGAAGAAACACCTTGCTCTCTTCTCCCTCTCCCCCTGAATCTTCAAAATCAATCTCCGACTGCGTTTTAGAGAGAGAAAGAGAAAAAATGGCGGACGAGGAAGAATCAGAGCTAAACGAGAAGCAGAAGATTGACATAGCCAAGTGGTTCCTCCTCAACTCTCCTCCTGGCGAAATCCAATTCGTCGCCGAAGGTATCCATTTCCTTTCATCCCAATCCCAAATTCAATTTGTAAACGACGCCGTTTTCGTCGCAGCAGTTTCTGAATTTGCTCTATGTTGATAAGTTTCGATTTTTTGTTCTATCATGTGGATCACATTGCGCAGATGTGAAGGCGGTACTGAACGACGACGTTTTGTACGAAGAGGCGCTGTCAGAGGCTTTCCCACTCTATAACAAATCCCAGATGATTTCGCTGGAAATGCCTGGTGGAATTGGAGATGTAAGTTTATAAACTGTGATTTTGAAGCTCCTATTTTGTCAAATTTTGCAAAAAAGTTTCGAGTTTCTATATATAGAATGTGGTAGATACATCGGATTATATGTTGTTTGTTTGAGCAGGTTCTGGTTACATCTTACGGAGAGCTCAGTGGGACTGAGTACCTTGATCCCAGGACTGCTCACGTTGCTGTGGTTGACCATATCAAACAGGCAAGTCTTGTACTTTTCCTCCATTATTGATGGTATTGAGAAGTAGGTGAAGATTAGGAGTTTGTTTAGTTTAAGGTTTAGAGTATAGGGTAGTCTCGGATTTTGTACTTGCTTGCTTGAAGCAAAGGGATTCAAATCCTGAGAAGGGCACAGCTGCTGCCCTTGTCTTTATATTAAGGCATCAATGCATTTATTAGTTCTTTCTGTCATAATAGTTACTTATGCACCACCAACAGCTTTTGAGATTGATTTATCTATATTTATCGAGTCTATATATGATATCTCTCATCAAAGATGTTGTTTTGTTTCTTTGTGTCACCTCTTTTCTTTTTTGACTTTTTCTTCTAAATTATCTTTTACCAACTATTTAATGCTAAATTTGGTTCAGGTTTGTACAGACGTGAGACCCACATTGGATGAGGAACTTCCATCTGCATATGTTGAGGAATTCAGGTACTGTTATAAGTTTTATTGCAAGAATTTCTGTAAGTGTGTTTTTCCAAAATCTTTAAATGCCAAACTGAGCATTTGTATGCTCCAGGATATAGCAACTCTACTGCTCAGCTTTGTCATAGGCAGTTACGGTCACGTGCTTAATTGATGTACTTTAATGTGGCCAATGTTTTAGATTCACTTCTACTATGGTGTCAACTTTGATACATCAAACTATGTTTTGATTCATTTGGTAACAATATTTGATCTTTAGTTTCCAAATGGTCAGAGGGACCTATCCAATAAGTCTTCTTATCATCAATTTAAGTTTTAACTCTGCTCTTTTGATATCCATACAAGAATTAACAACTATTGATAGATGTGTAACAGACAATGGACCTTACTTGTCTTTATTTTATTTTTGTGTGCATTGCCGGCTCATCTATGTTTTTGTGTATTTGGTTAGGGTTTTGTAATTCCTTATTCTTTTGTTTCAGGTGTGCTTTGGATGGAGAAATACTTAGATATGTGGGTGAAGCTTATCCAAAAGGAGTTTGCTCGGTGTACTGTGGGAATGGTAAAGATGTGGAGGGCCCAGGTTCTGACTTTGAGCTTGTAGTAGTGATTTCAGCTGTGAGATATAGCCCACAAAATTTCTGGTGTGTGAAATAAGTTAATTACCCAACCCTCAAATGCGCTTTTGCTCTTATCATTATATTTCAATGCACTTAGTCTGCCCCAACACCAGTTAAATTTACACTGTCCTGTTGTCATACCATGTATGTTCTTAGCTACAAATATAAGGAAGATAATGTAGATTTTCTTTTTTCTTTTAATAGCAATGGTAGTTGGCGTTCAGTGTGGAGCATTGAGTTCAAAGATGAAGTGCAAGTGCTGGAATTTAAAGGCAAACTGCAGGTATTGTTTGTTTTGTACTTGGTGCATGATGGTTATGCAACATGTATGTATATCTTTGCAATTTATATTACGAAATGCTTGATTCCCAGCATAAAGGCCTAACCAAGAACAAACTATTACTTTTCTGTGTTCACGTCTTCTCGTTTAGGTGGGTGCGCATTATTTTGAGGAGGGAAATGTGCAGCTAGATGCAAACCATGAATGCAAAGATTCAACAATTTTTCAGGTGGAGTGACTTTTGCTATTTTATTTTGGTATAACTTGGGAGTATCATGCAAGTTCTGTGAAACTTAATGCATTAGGTATCATATCACTTTCTACATCAATTCTAATCTAGGCTACCAAGGAAAGAAACCTTCATGACTGGTAAGCAGTGCTCATCTAATAAATGTAATGCTATAAACATGGCAGTTGGTGTTGCTAAGTTGGTAAACAGTAAAGAATTTATATATTGGTTTGCTGGGTCATCTTGTCTGGTCCTACTAGGATGTTGTAAACAGGTGCTACTATTTATCAGTAGCCTGCAAATCTCTGAATTAAGCTGATGTAAGTTGATGTTCCTAACCTTCTAAAAAGTCTGAAAAAGTGCAAACCAATCTAAAGTCTGAGAAGAGTACAATTTATCTGACCTTATGAGGATCTTTTATCTCGTTCAGTTCCCATGTCATGCTTTTTAACAAACGTTTGACAGAAAATTTGTGTGGCTGCTGCATTTCTTTATTACTTTTTCCCCATAACTTAAGCATATGATTCTCAACCATTGATGTCCTCTTCTCCCACCTCATGCAGTCCTCTGAAGATTCTGCAATTACCATAGGCAACATCATAAGGCAACATGAGGCAGATTACTTGGCATCTCTTGAGGTTCAACATTTGCTGATTTCTCAAGTTTGTTGTTTTACATTTTGAGATTCTTACTAACATATTTACTCCTGCAGGCATCCTATTCAAACTTGCCTGATACCACTTTTAAGGTACCATTGAAACTGACCCTTCCCAGAACAAAGTTTCTTTACGAGTTCCTTACCTGAAAATCCTACCAGTATTCGTTATTAAATATCTGATTAGATTCACGTCAGTGACAGAACCTTTAAACTTTAACAAATGAATGTTCTGCAGGATCTTCGTAGAAAGCTTCCAGTTACTCGCACCCTATTTCCATGGCATAGCACCTTACAGTTCAGCTTGACAAGAGATATCACAAAAGAACTTAGCATTGGAAAGTGAATTCACCCTTTCCACTCTAAGGCGTTTGACTGAGAGGACGATTTTTCTCCCATGTAGACCCATTTCATGAGTATGCCAGTTGTGCATAGAGGATTTGCTTATTATTTATCATTCCCTTTCTCTCAAGTGATGTCCTCTGCCATTGGAGCTTCTCCCTCAGTCTTGTGCATTGTAATATAATTGATATCTATGTCTGTGTATAGTACAGGACTGTGGCTGATTTCCTACTGGTGGAAGATGTTGGGGAGTTTGTAAACTGTATGTATTCTGATGAACGTCTTGCTCCGTGCATTATTCTTTCTAGAGATTTCAATTGAAAACATCATCCTTGAGTTTCTTGGCCAACTCAATCTGTGTGCTTAGTTTTCTGTTTGTGTTTTTCACTCTGGGATGATGCAAATTAGCCAAATCATATGTTGATATGCTCCAGGAGGCATTTCTCCCAACCTTTGCTCTTACTAGGGAGGCGGAGAGTCTCTTCTATGGACTTGATAAGGCTTTGGGAATTTGCCTTTTGTTGAAGTGTATCCTCTCTGATGATAAAACCGAGATTGAGTGCTGGCTGACCAGAGTTCTTCATAACATTTGTTCTCTTTGTTGATAAAAGATGCCGACGATTCTTTTATTTTTTGAATTATATGTTCTTAAACAATTGTGATGGTAGAAGTTTTCATATTTTATGGCTGTAATTTTTGGATTATTTTTTCCTGCATTTCAAAGCACGTGGATGGTTGGTGCTGGCACGCAGCCATGCAGTCTTTCAACACTATGTGTGGACTGTGACAGTGAACCTATCTTCTTGCAACTTGTAAGTTACATTCAAGCTTAGCTATAGTTCTAGCTCACCCTCATATCATTCATCCACTGTTGAACTCGCTGTTTCATATAGCAATATGGCCGAAATCAAAGCCGACACAACTCACCAGCACCATCTCATCGTGTCGGAACCCGATATTTCTGACCAGAAGCCTTCAAAACCGAAACGTTTAGCTTCTCTTGACATCTTCCGAGGCCTCACTGTCTCTGTACTCCACTCGTTTCCTTTGTTCTTTCTATGTTCATGATTTTCACTAACTAAACTGAATAGAAAACTCGCTTTTCAAGGAAATACTCTGTTCTAGTTCTATGGTTTTGGTTTCACAGCATAATTTGATGTGAGGAATTTTTTGGTAGTTGATGATTTTGGTTGATGATGCCGGTGGAGAATGGCCTATGATTGGTCATGCACCCTGGAATGGTTGCAATCTTGCTGGCTTTGTGATGCCATTTTTCCTCTTCATTGTGGGAATGTCTATTGCACTCTCTCTCAAGGTTTGGTTTTCATCTATCAGTTGTGTCCCCAGAAAATTTCAATAGTGTCATTAGTTACTGCACTGCTATGCATTCTTTCGTTGCATGATTAGATTTTTCTTATAGAGGATACCAGACCAACTTTTGGCTGTCAAGAAGGTGATTCTTAGAACTCTCAAGCTCCTTTTCTGGGGTCTCCTGTTACAAGGTTAGTGTCTTTTCTCTATATTTTAAACTTTGAGCTGTTAGGTCTCCTTACTTGTTGCCTTGACGTAAGAACTAGAAAGACATATTTTGATTCTATTTATTACCAGATGAGGGGTGAGGAGGAGAATCTTACCTTACTAATCAGGAAAAACAATTCCCATCAAAGTCTTTGTTGCTTAGCTGTGCTGCCTCTGCATGATGCATTGTGATTCAAGTATTTCTTTTTGTGATGGCTGTACTCTGCAGATATTTGCTTAGATGGAGAACTAATTAAATTTTCCCTATTAGGCCTCGAGGTAACTAACAAATTTAAGTATTTCAAAAAAAGTTTTTTTTTTTTCTTTTCTTTTCATGCGAGTGTTATTTTTTAAGGTCTGGAAGTGATGTTAACATGCCTTTGATATGTTCTGAAGGAGGTTTCTCACATGCTCCTGACAAACTAACATATGGTGTTGACATGAAAGAAATAAGGTGGTGTGGGATTCTCCAGGTAAGGTTTATAATTGATATGCATTTGCATGCTGTTAGTGTTTGATTACTTGGTCTTAGTTTAAAGAGGCATATAGCAGTATGTAGTAATTTTCGTCACCCTCTGTAGAGAATTGCTCTTGCATATCTGGTAGTGGCTCTGATAGAAATTTTCTTGAGATGCACATGAAAAAAAGATGTGGCACCCGGCAGGCTTTCCATTTTCAAGTTATACTATTGGCAGTGGTAATTCTACGTGACTGCAATGATATGGTCTTTTCCCTTTGCTGATTTATTTTTCTAGAAAAACATTTACTGATGATTCTCCATTTCAAAATTTCCAGGCTGGTTGCAGCATGTGTACTCACTACTTACTTTGCTGTTATATATGGGACATATGGGAGATTGGAAATTTACCGTCCACGACAGAGACAGTAGTGATTACGGGAAAAGTTTCACTGTAAGCTTTTGGTTCTCAGATCACATAATTATTAATGATTGGCATGTCTGAACATTAGTCAGTGAAAGCGTTCATTTCAATTTCAGGTATTTTGTGGCACTAGAGGAAAACTGGATCCTCCTTGTAATGCAGTGGGATACATTGACAGACAAGTGTTGGGAATTAATCATATGTATCAGCATCCAGCTTGGAAAAGATCAAAAGTATGTAGTTTATCTCCCTTTCTTTCGTTTAATCATCTCTGATCATCAAGAGATTATAACACTGGTCAGGTTTAAAGATTTAACTGATTTACTCTGGATTGCTAGGCTTGCACTGAAAATTCCCCATATGAAGGACCTTTCCGAAATGATACTCCATCATGGTGCCGTGCTCCTTTTGAACCTGAAGGAATTGTAAGGTTAACCTTTGTTAGATCCCAAGAAACTTGGATATGAAAACTTATTTCCATTGACTTCTAAAAGAAATGGTTGAGAAAAGGTACTTGGAAGTAGAGCAATTCATTGTATCCTTACATTTACGGAGTCATAGTTTTTGTAATAACCCCATAAAATCTGATATTTAAGGCTCACAAATCTAATTTTAAAGCTTGAAGTCTTCTAGAACTGTTTACTTATCTGGTTTATTTCTTCATATATGTAGCTCAATATCTGCAATTCTCTCCACAATCATCGGAGTACACTTCGGACATGTGCTTATACATATGAAGGTTAATTAACTGTTGTGTCTGTAATTTGGTATACTTGATGCTTGGAATTTGTCAAGACAATTCCTTACTTGGCACATCTTGCATTTATAGGGTCATCAAGCTAGATTGAAGCATTGGATCCTTATGGGCTTTGCTTTCCTCATCTTAGGAAATGTTCTTCATTTCACCCATGGTGCGAACTGAGGTGAAGTGTATGCAACTTTGTTTGCACATACCACTCCATTATTCTTTCTAATGTTTTATCCCTGGTGTAGCTATTCCGTCAAATAAACAGCTATATACATTTAGCTACGTATGCATAACATCTGGAGCAGCAGCTTTGGTGTTTTCAGCCTTTTACAGCATGGTAGAATACTAAGATAATATCTTGGAAAATTATGGATCTATGAGTTTTTTGTTTACTCTTTATAAAAGTTGATATCCTCTCATTCCAGGTTGATATCTACAATATAAAGTTCATGTTTCTTCCTCTGGAATGGATCGGCATGAATGCTATGCTTGTCTATGTTATGGCAGCTGAAGGCATCTTTGCTGGATTCTTCAACGGTTGGTATTATAAGGACCCCCATAATACACTAGTACGTTCACATACTCTTTCTGTGATTACCATGTTACATCGATTATTTTCTCACCATAACAAATTCGACAGTAATGCTCGTGCTTGCTATACATAGCTGACTGTGATTAGTGGGATTCTCTTTTCCATGGAAATGGTTTAATAGCTTGTTTTTCAGCTGATACTGATACGAGAAATATTTCTTGTACCTTGTGGCAGATATATTGGATCCAGAAGCACATTTTTGTTGGGATTTGGCATTCAAGGAGAGTAGGCATTCTGCTCTATGTCCTCTTTGCAGAGATCTTATTTTGGGGCATTGTTGCTGGCATTTTGCATTGGTTGGGCATATATTGGAAGCTTTAGGCTCTACTGATATGCTATACTTCTCGCAGTGAATGAGAGTTTTTCTGTACTGTATGTATTCGAATTTGATCTATTACATTTTACCTAAGTAATTGCTCAACAGACAGTCATGGGAATGGGGCAGCTTATAAGGAGCGTGCCCATGAAAATATATAATGGGAATCAAAATCAGCATTCAACCTGAAACAGAAGAAATGTCCATTGAACAAGAGTAGATTAATACTGTTGCAACAGCAAGCTCAAACAATTTTCCCTTGACCTCATGCGCTTGTAGATCAAATGAGCTTAATACCTGCTTCCATCACGTTATCTATGACAGCATTAACCTTACCATGATATTTCTGTTCACTCTTCAAGTGGACTGCCACAGCAGTGATGTTCTTCAGCAGCAGGCGCTCCCCAAATATCTTCACAATCTTTGCAGCAGCAGCAACATCCCGTTGCGATTCCAACCTTTCTCTCAAGGCCTTCTCCTTAGAGCCTGCGGAAGCAGCTACAGTTGCAGTTGGTGAGTGGAAGACCTGTGCAGTTACATATTTATTTGTGATGTGCATTTTCAGAACATAAGGCCTTATAGGAACTTCGTAATAGTTGGTGGCCTGACTGGAGGAGGAACAACCGTCTCTGTTTGCTAAGTGCTAACACTCGAACAATTATACGTAACTTTGGTTAATACCCTCATAATCCATTCTGTTTTGCTCCAATCTGCTCAAGTCTTCTTGACCGAGTCATACTCTTAAAATAGCCATTTTAGTAGTCTTCTTGGATTTCCTAGCAAGTAACGATTAGTCCGCTCCTACATTAGAGATCCTTTAGACCATCTCCCATGGTAGGCTAAAAAGCCAAATTTAGCCTATGATTACTCCCACCATAAGCCAAATTTCAATTTCCAAGGCAAAAAATTTAGCCTAAGCAATTTTGTAAGCCAAATTTGGCCTTCCATTTCCATAGGCTAAATTTGGCTTTAGCCTACCATGGGAGATGGTTTAAGCTAAAGCCAAATAATATTTTATTCAGTTTTATTTTTTTTTCCAGATTTGCCCTTTTACCTATCATCTTATTTCATTTTATATCCTTTTTAAATTTAAACTAAAAATCTTTAATCCCTCACAAATACATAATTAAAAACTCGTTTCTATTTAATTTTTTTACCATTACGAAGATCTCGACGAGACATTTCATGTAAGCCCCATATCTAATATATTTAGATAAAATCATATACTTGATTCATTATTGAATTAAAAAAAGTACATAACTTATTCATGAAAAATGTTACGTTACTTATTAAAACGTACGTAAACAACACAAAATGCTAGACTTAACAAAATAACAACATAACGAAATAACATAAAATGCTAGACTTATTAAAAACACATATTATTTTTCAATAAAAAAACCGATATTATAATAACCATCAATTCAGTACTACACCGCTTTCGTTACGGGGCTCCTCCATGTCCATCGCTTGTTCCAGTACCTCCGCTTCCTCCATAGTTTTTACCTTTTCCATATCCAAAAGGTCCTTCATAAAGACTCATTCCTCCATAGTCACTAATTCCTCCATAATTTGGCGTTGCTCCGTATTCACCACTTGATCCATATTGACTTGAAACTTGAAGTGCATTACCAAAGCTTCCAGAGTTGAATGTAGCTTGTGTGTCACCTTGGAACGGATTCATGTTAGCAAAATTGTCATAGCCAAACGTCATGGGTGATTGCTGTTGTTGGGATTCACGAGCTCTTCTTTGCCTAATTTCATTTTTTCTCATCTCAAAATACTCACGATCTTTCGGATCCGAAATGGAATTCAATCACGTTGGGCAATTATTAAAGGACTAGCACGATTTTGGGATAAACGTGTCTTACATGATATAATGACTACATGCATCATAATGCACAACATGATTATCGAGGACGAGCGAGATTTATCGGCTCCGATTGGGGAATTTAATGAAGCACCCGCCCCTACTGTTGAGATGGTGATTGATGAAACAACAAGATTTAACCAATAATTTCTTGATCGCCATAGAAAAATTAAAGATAAGAAAGCTCATTATGAACTTCGAGATGCTTTGATTGAACATATTTGGCAGCGACATGGAAGAACATAAGTTTGAAATCGTGATTGTTAAATGTTTATTTTTAAATAAATATTTTGTTTTCAAATAAATTGAAGGAATAAATGTTTATAATATATTGAAGGAATAAAATTCATGTATGTCATTCTCAATATTTGTAGTTTCAAATTTTTTTAAATATTATATATATTTATATATATGAGACAAAACAAAATGCATAGAAATATAACATTACATATATATGACAAAATAATTAGAAATGGCTTTACCTTGAGATTTAGCTTATGGTGGGAGTGTTTTTTAAAGTCAAAAGGCTATAAATTTGGCTAAAGATTTAGCTTATGGTGGGAGACTTTGATAGGCTAAAAAAAGATTTCACAGAATATTCTTGTTTTTTAAGCCAAATTTGGCTAAGGATTTAGCCTACCATGGGAGATGCTCTTAGGCATCCTCATCAAACTAAATCAACCATGTATGATGAGCTCATGAACTTTCCATTTCAAACTTGTATTATTTGAATCTCATTTCAACCAACCAACCATCAAAACAAGTTGGTGAATCTTTTGGAGACTGAGCTTGGTATTCTTTCTGTTTGTTGCAGTATATGCATGTTTGAATAGAAAACAATAGAGTTTTGCAGAATGGCTGAAGAGATTATGGTGTCGATCCTATCACGGTTGCCTCCCAAATCTGTGATGCGATTCAAATGCGTGCGCAAGTCATGGCATTCCTTGATCAAAGCTCAAGCTTCATAGAAAAGCACCTTTCCATGTGCAACAAACACTCCACATCCATCTTTTGCAAGCATTTTATCTTCAGGGATATCAACACAAAGGAGAAGGAAGTTGTATGCTCATTGATCACATTTTCCAATAACGATGAGCATGACACTCACTCTGTAGCCGAGCACATTCCCATTCCCCTTTCTTCTGATATACAGACGAGGGGCAGCTTCATAGATATTGAAGCTCTCTTCGCCGCATCAATTATAGGACATTGTAATGGAATTTTTTGTATATCTTTTGGTCTAGGTTCTGGTAGCATTGTTCTATGGAATCCAGCAATCAAGGACTTCAAGATTCTTCCCAAGCAGCAGTGCCTTGATGGGGCTATAAATTCCATGGCATTTGGCTATGATCCCAAATCCAAAGACTACAAAGTTTTGGACATTGTGGATCCAACTGGAGAAAGAATAGGTGAGGATCGTCTCGTTTTTAGTCTTCCAAAAGTAGAAGTATACACCTTGAGTACCAACTCATGGAGAGAAATCGAGAACTATAGTTTAGAAACCGAAACCGCTTTGTTCTTGCCTATGTTTCACCAAATGTTCATGAATGGAGTTTGCTATTGGATTGGATGTGAGAGACAGAAGGAGTTCATGGACTTGTATGATAGAAATGACGAGGAATGGGCAAGGCAGGTGATCAATACATTTGATATGAGCAATGAAGTGTTTGATCATATATTGTTTCCTTATAGTTTATACGACCTAAAGGCCAGGTATTTTCACATGCACGTCATTCCCTGGAATGAGTCTATTGCTCTTTTTGGTATGTATTCCTTTGGAGCTCTTTTTATACTGATTCATATGGATTATGGGTACTGAATAATTTGGATGATGTTCATGAGGGTTCTTGGACAAAGCTCTTAACCCTAGACGTCTTACTGGGGATGCAGAAGGAATTGGTGTTTTGGAAGAGTGACGAAATTCTTATGGTTGCGAAAGATGGACGTATATTCACTCACAACATAGAGACTGAAAGGTTTAGGTATGTCCCTATTGACAGTTTGTTTCCTGATAATTGTGAAGCCGTTGTTTGTGTCAACAGTATAGTTCCGGTCACACTTGAGAAGCAACAAGCTTGAGAGTTACATATACTTGTGTATCTGTAAGGGTGAATTTGTGTTGCATTTAATTGATTAAAGTCTCATATGGTTCTTTCACTCTTGAGATTTTGTTGCTACTTTTTAGTAGGGGAGATCCTCGATCGTGCAAGCATCGAATCATATATCAAACTGCAAGTCCGGTAACTAAATTGTTTTTTTGTTCGACAGTATAAAAAGAAAAACAACTTCAAATTACAAAATTTCTATGGCAACCACCACTTAAAAAGTCAAAATAAAAAGTCAGACCAGCTATAAGAGGAAAGGATCTGATCCAAGCTTATATTCTAATTTTATGTCTCAATTTTGCAATAACATTCATCACAAAATTCGCTTCTCGGTGAACATGTGTGAAAGAAATTTGACCAATTTGAGAGGCAAGAAAGAGAATGTCTCTAACAAGAACTTGAATCTTCTAAAGAGAAACACATGTACCAGATGAAATTAATTAAGATCCGGTAACAAATGTTGGGTGTAGTAACACGAGTGTTGTTAAGTACATTAACAAAGACCTAAATAAAATAGAGGTTGACGACATATAGGCCGGCCCACCTCTCTCCATTAGGCCCATATCTTTTTCTATATAGGAGACAGGTTTCGGCCCAAAACGCATAAACAGAGAACAGAAAAACCTTCGTGTTGTATAAGAAAAAGGAAAACCTCTATATAACCAACAGCAGAAGCATTCTGTGAAGTCCCTAGTTCTTTTTCTTCTGCAAAATCTGAAAAGCAAAAGCAAATCGGAATCGGAGGAATATGGCGACGAATATGGTGCTGGAGGACACGAGCTTCGAGGACGAGCAGCTCGCCGCCATGACCACCGACGACATTATCAGAGCCACTCGTCTTCTCGACAACGAGATCCGTATTCACAAGGTCCCTGATCTCTCTAACTCTCTCTGTACTTGGGATTTTACTATTCTAGGGTTTGTTATAAATCTTAAGAGTTGCTGTAGTTAATTGTCGATTTTAATTCGGAGAATTAGGGCGAAAAGCCCTCAAATTTGATTTTGGGATTTTTTGTTTTGTTTTCTGAAGTAAGTTTATGATTAATTGAGTATATTTTTCTGACTTGATTATTGTGGGATTGAAGGAAGAATTGCAAAGAACGAATTTGGACCTGGATTCGTACAAGGAAAAGATAAAGGAGAATCAGGAAAAGATTAAGCTCAATAAGCAGCTGCCCTACTTGGTCGGCAACATTGTTGAGGTAATGTTGTTGTAATTTTTGCGTTAAGCATTGTTGTTGTAGTTTTGAATGTTCAGGATGCAAATATATTTAATGGGAAAGTGTCCAATTTGCCTTGTTAGTCTGATTTTTGAGCCAGAAATTCATTAACTTAAGTTCAACTTATGACAGACTTGAACCGATTTAATTGTAAGCTGTTGAATGACATATTTTAAACTGTTATGTAACTTGTTTGACTCACCAGACCCTGGGACCATGTTAGATTACTTATAAGTCTATGAATATGTAACTTCAGTCATGATATATATATATATATATATATATATATAGAGAGAGAGAGAGAGAGAGAGAGAGAGAGAGAGAGACTATATGTAGACCGTTGAGCTGTGAGCCCTTATTTGAGATGATTTGTTTGTTATAACAATACCTGGTTCTGACTTGTAATGTTTTCAGATATTAGAAATGAATCCAGAAGATGAAGTTGAGGAAGATGGTGCCAACATTGACCTTGACTCGCAAAGAAAGGGCAAGTGTGTTGTTTTGAAAACATCTACTCGTCAGGTAAAGCCTGCTGATCAATGTTTTGTTCATATTTTTGTGTGTAAAAGCAAAGAGTGCAGTTAGTGGTATTGTTGCACTCGCTTTATCCTTCCTGCGATTTGATTCATTTTAAAACAGTCATTCATCAGTATTTGGAAAACTAGTTTTTAAGCTCAGCATGGCTGGGTTATGTTTTTCTTCAAATTTGAGAAAGAGGGGATTTTGGATCTAATTCTTTTTTGTATCATATTGGACCCAGTAGTTTAACTGTGAACCATTGATGGTTTTTATTGATTGCAGACAATCTTTTTGCCCGTTGTCGGGCTTGTTGATCCCGATAAATTGAAGCCCGGAGATCTAGTTGGTGTGAACAAAGATAGTTACTTGATCTTGGATACTCTTCCATCCGAGTATGATTCCCGGGTAAAGGCTATGGAGGTTGATGAGAAACCAACTGAAGATTACAATGACATTGGAGGGCTAGAGAAACAGGCAAGTCTCCGACTTTAAGCATGCGCTGTTGACTTGCTCACTTGTATCCACCAAACAGTTATTATGTACCCTAATACCCTTTTGTTTTTGCTGCAACAGATTCAAGAACTGGTTGAGGCAATTGTTTTGCCCATGACCCACAAGGAGCGTTTTCAGAAGTTAGGGGTTCGCCCACCAAAGGGAGTCCTTTTGTATGGGCCTCCTGGAACTGGTAAAACTTTAATGGCTCGTGCTTGTGCTGCACAGACAAATGCCACTTTTCTGAAACTTGCAGGCCCACAGCTGGTTCAGGTATAGCACAATTTCTCATTGTTTTTTTCCTGCTTTTGTAATGATTTTGAGGATGCTTTAATGCCTTTGTTATTGTTTCATTTTCTCCAATTTGGCTTTTCATTTGCTTCTTCTATTACCAGTATTTTTGCTCTGTTTACACAAGGATAATCTCTTTCTTGAAGTTATAATGTCCTTGCTTGTGAAGAATTGAATTATTTGTTTGTGAAGTGTCTTAGATTTAAATGTTTCTTCTACAATCTACAGACTTCGTTTGCCTTATCTTTGTAATACATGATTGATGTTAGACTTGTAGTCCTTTAGAAGTGCAAATGATAATTGTTACACCAAATTTTGTATTTCTATATAATTTGTTTGCTTTAGCTTTTCTCACCGGGTACATAATGAGGTAATCATAATTGCAATGTATGTAGATGTTCATTGGGGATGGAGCAAAACTTGTTCGCGATGCCTTTCAACTTGCAAAAGAGAAATCTCCTTGCATCATTTTCATAGATGAAATTGATGCAATTGGCACAAAGCGGTTTGATAGGTACACTATTTTATCACCTTTGTTTTAAGTTAATATTGATTTTAACTATCGGTTTCATATTAGATAACAACTATGTGCTCAGTATGTGGATTTTTTTTTTCCCATTCTCAACCCTGAATTAATGGAATCATAACTTTAAAGTTGAGCTTTCCTGATTGAATTTGTTCTCTCATTATTGGCTGCAGTGAAGTGAGTGGTGATAGGGAGGTGCAGCGTACAATGCTGGAGTTGCTTAATCAACTTGATGGCTTTAGTAGCGATGACCGGATTAAGGTTTGTTATTCATATATTCATGTAACTATAGTTATTCGAGAACACAATATAGATGTTGAATTCTTTTTCCTGCTATTATTTTGTTGTTACACATGGTTGCTCATAGATTTTAAAGTACAGTAGACTTGCAATGTTAGTGAGTTATATGATTTTATCATCTAAAGTTTAATTTCGTTTGTAAAATGTAGTCATACAAGACATAGGTTCAAAACTTCAAAAGTTAAATTATTTAGTATATAAAGGAATGGGAAGTTTATATTTTTATTAATGATGAAGAATCTAAGGCACTTTTGAAGTTGGACTAATTGTCTTTAATTTACAGGTGATAGCAGCGACAAATCGTGCTGATATCCTCGACCCTGCTCTTATGCGTTCTGGTCGATTGGATCGTAAAATTGAGTTTCCTCATCCTACTGAAGAAGCAAGAGCTCGGATTCTGCAGGTTTGTCTTTTGCAATTGGTTATGTTTTGGAGTATTTCGATCTGAGCTGGCTCTAACCTTATTAGTTGCGTTACTTTGTAGATTCATTCTAGGAAGATGAATGTTCACCCGGACATCAATTTTGAAGAATTAGCTCGCTCCACTGATGATTTCAATGGTGCACAGCTAAAAGCAGTTTGCGTGGAGGCAGGCATGCTGGCCCTTCGCCGTGATGCAACTGAGGTAATCTCGTTACATGACTATTACTTTGATCTTTAGGATGTATATACATCTGGGATTCATAAGATGGGTACAGTTTTTCTTATGAATTCCTTGTTCTAAATACTTTTATCTTATGGGTAGTTTTGGTTCAATTCAGGTAAACCACGAAGATTTCAATGAAGGTATTATCCAAGTTCAAGCAAAGAAGAAGGCTAGCCTCAATTATTATGCATAGACTCAATCTTGGAAGTTCGAAATATTTTGCGGAGTACAAATGGGTATTTATCCTTTGCGCAAAAAGCATGTCTGAGTTCATGTTATCAGACCCTCATATACTGAAACATGTAGTTTATATTTATTGTGTGGTATTCTGTTTTTGCTTTGTAGCAAGTGATGAAATGAAATGTACCTTTGCACTTGCATTTTACGACAAATGGAATCATTTCATTGCGAATGTGGTGCCAGATATTGTCCTAATAATCAAGATCAAGAGTGTTCGGACCAGAACACATTATGCTCACGGTTTGCCTACTCAAAACTGAAACTCCATAATTGGTTCCTTATCAAGCATATTGCTGCCATCTTTCACTGAAAGTCTGAAACTATACTATATTCAACAATTTGAGTTCTACCCAGAATCCCGCCGTTCAGAGGAACATAGTTAAACTTTTTGGTACGAATGTTGTAGAAGATTAGATCAGAAGCATCATCACCCAGGGCATGCAACAAAAACAAACGGCTCATCGCTCTTTCCAAATAATGCAAAGTGACATTGGAGCCTTACCACCGGCTTTAATCACCAGGTGTTTTGTCCAAGAATCCTTGTCCAGTTGTCCTCCATTACCAAGCACAGCAAGAATTAAACAACAATCAGAATATTATGTAGAACAACAATCAGAATATTATGTAGCACTGAAGAGGAATTCTTCGGTGCGACCCTAGTAATAATCAGACACGTAGGTCATTTTTTACATGTTATCACTCTCTAAAAAAAACCCTAAATTCTTAAATCCCTACACTTTCAATATCGAGCGAGCTAGTGATGAATAATCATCGTCTTCCCATCGCTTACATTTGCAGATTCACCAAAAATTGTGATTTGATTAAACTCCATATCTAAATTAGTTGAATGCATATGCCAAAACTCTTTTCTCTGAAGAAACCCATTCACTGCAGTAGAACTCTAGAAGAAACCCATTTCAATAGAGTGAATTGTTTTCTGTAGCCAAACATTTACAAAACCAGATCAAACCCTACTCTTTCTACTTTTCTACTAACAAATCAAAACCATCATAATTAATATTGGTGAGATTGGGTAGACGAGGGAGTTTCTGTTAGGTGGTATGGTGTAGAAGTTGTGAGAATTTGAAATTGGTGAGATTGGGTGGAAGCTATGCTGGAAAGCTGGGTTTTGGACTCATATAATTAAGTAATGGGGTGAAGTGTATTCATTTGGTGAAATGTGGATTTACAAAGATGAGCCAAGTGTTTGAAATTGATTGAAAAGTTGATACATTTAGAGCGGCAGGAGAACCCCTCAATAATCCAAATCATCCAATCTCACCCTTCTCATTCTTCTTCGGCGGCAGATTATAATGAATGTTGGGAAGAACATCGACGACCTACCTAATCGGCTAAGTATTCAAGGACGGCAGAGAGATAGATGAAGGAGCCGCCGACAACGCGCTGGTCTTGCCTCGGCCGATCTTAGGCAGTAGTCATGGAGACTTGGGTTGGATTGAATCAGTGAGATTTCTAAAAGGGTGTCGGCGAGATATTATTGAAGGTGAGATTTCAAAATTTGGGGTTTTCTTAGCTGAGCGATGACATGTTAAATTTGACATGCGTGTCTGATTATTACTGGGGGTCGCACCATCCACGTGGTGCGAGTGCTGCACGGAAGATTTTCTCTAGCACAAAATGTTTCATCACCTATATCAAACGAAATGATGTGTGTATTCATGATTTTATTTACACGTCCTTTTATACCTTCTCTTCTTCCCTTCCATACCAGATTCGGCTTTGGAAACCCACCACTAGAGGTGGGCATAAAAAATCTAAATTCTAGTCTCGTCTCGAACCCGTCTAGAAATTTGACAGGATGAAACGTGATCTAATTCTAAAAACACAAGGCCAGTCCTGTAGAGAAACAACGGGACGGGACACGGGATTGAAAAGTTGAGGTCCGTAAGGCCCATCCCGTCCCATGTAAAAATATAGACTAATCTGAGCCATTGGTTTTTTAGATGTTTTGATGTCAACCTTACATTTTTGAACCCTAATACTAACTCACATATGTAGTCTTTCACTCTTTCTGTCTCAGTCTCATCCTCAATCAATAATGCTTGAAATCCCAATCTAGCTAAACCGTCTCCTTGAACTCCTCCACCGCTCGCCTCGCCTCGGCCAGTCCTCCACCTCCCCCTTGAACTCCTCCACCGCCCACCTCCTCCTCACCTCGGCGCCAGCCTCCTCCTCGCCTTGCCTCACCTCACCCGTCTCCTCCTCCCTGTTGAGTAAAGGTGAGCTACTGGTAATTAATTGTTGCTGTTGCATATGTGATTATCTATAGATTCATGTGATTATCTATTGCCAACTATGCCATCTAGTGATCCAAGTACAAAGGTAGCCATAAGTTTACAAAAATCAGTTGCACAATAAGAAGCTATCTTTCACTACCCCAAAACAAAGGGGCCAACGACTTAGTAATTGGAAGAAGGTTGTGCAAGAAAATGAAGAGGCGGTCGCAACTCATGAAGTTGATCAATACTTAGATGCTGCATTAAATCCAACCGATGAAGACGATCAATTTGACATCCTGTGTTGGTGGAAGGTTAATGGATGCAAGTTTCCAGTCTTAGTAGAAATTGCAAGAGATGTTCTTGCAATTCAGACCTCAACAGTGGCCTTTGAGTCATGCTTCTCAACAAGGGGCAGAGTTATTGATTGTTTTAGGAGCTCATTAACTCCTAAATTAGTGGAGGGACTCATTTGCATGCAAAACTGGATGTTAGGTGATGATATTACAGAGGTTGTCAAAGATATTGATAAACCAACAATTGAAAACACAGAGTTTTATTACGATGTTGAGTGAGATATGAATTTTGATGTGTTTATACTTTTTGGTTATTTTCATATGCATGGACTAACTCTTTTTCATTTTTGCAGAGCATGAGAGCATTGCTTCAAGCAAGAACAATTGTCCACCTCCAATTACAAAAGTGAAAGGGAAAGGGAAGTTTGTTGCAACTGGTATTGTCATCGATAATTAGAGTTGAAATTGTTTATATTTAGAGCAACTTGGAGCAACTTGTATTGTTGTGCTATCAGATTCACTACTAACCTGTTTTCTTTTGAACTTTATGATGTGTGAACTTGAATAATTGTGGATTATTGATGTTACTATAATTTAATTGTAGTTATGAATTATGGATTCAGATGATGCAGTCTTTATATATTGTAAGAATATATTGGTATCACTATCAGGTAATATTGCGGCAGGATGACTGGATTGGACTCGTCCTGTCTGGGATAGGACTTGCGTGAGATCAAGTCTTAAGAACATAAGGCGCGTCTTGATCCCGTCACGTATGCAAGTCTTTGGTTTGGTTGTTTTGCAGTTGGTTTTGTTTAGAATGAAAAGCCTTTAAGGTTAGGTTGTTGTACAATTGGTTTTCTTTAGTTGGAGAAGGGTACGTAGACTAGCTAGATGGAGAAGCCTTTAAGGTTTGTGCAGTTGGTTTTGTTTAGTTGGAGAAGGATATGCTAGCTAAGCTAGGATGAATGAATGGTTTTGTTTAGTTGCAATTCAAGGTGTTACTAAAGAGTAAAGACTTTCTATGAACAAATTATGCATATATGAAAATTTATTGTTTGTTAAATTTGCAGTTTTATAGTTTATGTTTCTATAGATGATCATGATGATGATGATAGTAAAACATGGAGGGTAAGGAAAAAGCACATAAAACTAGCCTCAGTGAAAAACCTTATGTGACGAAAATATATTTTTCGTCACATAAGTGAAGCAAGCTTTCGTCGACCATTGCACCCATGTTTCGTCGTTACAGAAAAACTGACGACGAAATATTGTTCGTCGGAACATCTATGCGACCAAAATAGACAGTTCGTCGCATAAGTGAATCAACCTCCTCGGCAATTGCACTCGTGTTTCGTCATTATAGAATTACTGACGACGAAAAACTGTTCATTGGAACAGATATGTGATAACATTCATCGTATAAGTGGACATCAGTGTCGTCGCCTCTTTTATGTGCGATAAAGGTTTATTCATCACATTATATATATTGTAGCGATGAATACGTTTTTTTTCATCGCATAGATTCTTATGCGACACCACTTATGAGACGGCTCTTATGCGAATGACTTTTCGTCGCATAGGTACATATGCGACGAATAAGGTCTCTTATGCCACGAAATGGTATCGTCTCTTAAGTCTGCCATTCTACAGCGCAACCTTGATTTCTTTCCAACAGTTTGTAGCGAGGCTGTATACTTCTGCTCTAGGAGGATGTATGACAATGTCATTGTCATGAAACTCTCGCTCCGAATATAAAACCCTAACAACTTTGTATTCTTCACATTTGAGGTCACATCCAAATCCCACTGCAGCTGTGGATGAGCCTTGCGGTTTATGTTCAACGGCAGAGAGAGCAAGACTTGAGACCGGAAGCCGGTTGAATTCCTTGATGGCTGGATTGCATAAAACAACTCTTTTTCTGTAATCAGTTAAGCAAATGATCCCATTGTAGTGACATGCAAGTTCTATACACTCGATCCCGGTCCATATGTCCCTCCTTTTTAGACCCATGGACAGTGGAACATAGAGGTCCTCCAATGGAATGTTAAGGTTGTCGTCATCATCGACACGATTAATATCATCATTGCAAAGATCCAACAATGACAATACAATATCCCTCCTTTTAGTGATGAGGTCAAGAGCATAACGTTTGAAAAGAATGGTAGCGGTGGAAGAGGGTTTGTTGTCCGTCGAAGCTGAGACGTGTTTGGCTGCGAAGTTGGAGCTACTGATCAAAGCACGCCATGATCTATGGACGCATTTGAATCGCATAAGAGATTTTGGAGGCAGCCTTGATAGGATTTGCACCTTCATCTCTTGTGGCAATTTCGAAAGCTCTCCCATTCTCGACCTCATCTTAGTTTTATTTCTAAGATGAAATAAAAATTAAACACAATTGAAATAACAGTTCTCAAAGTTTTGTCTAATGAAAGAAATTGAGGCCTTTACCTAATCACCAATTTAGCGGGGTTTTCTGATTTCTCTCTCCATTTGCTTCGTAATTTCTTATTGTTTCTGGCTCTTTGCCTTGCACTTCAAACCGACAAGAAAACTCATAGATCTCCAAAGAGTGAATGCAAGGATTCCATGTGTTGGATGGACAAGGGGCTCTAATTTTTCTCAGGGCCGTTTCGTTATGCCTCATTTCCGGTCAGGAATGCAAACCCTATTTATGGAGTTCTTCTTTTTTCAAATATTTATGGTTTTGTTTCTTTTTCTTTTCATCACAGTAGTTGATCGATTTCTTTGTATATATATTGGGCATATTTGGTTATAGAGGTTACATATGTTTGGCCAGTCATGGTGACCCTCGCACAAGTTTACGAGTTATATATGGACATCGATCCCAAAAGCTTGCAACCATCAGCTAATGACAGTTACATTCCGATCAAAAGACTACGTACTGTAAATTTGTATATAAACAAAATCATTAGAGGAAAAAGACTACTAAATGGTACTAAACTCCATCAACACTTGACTTCCTTCAAGCCACGACCAAGATAGACGAAGGTCGATCAGGACAACAAGATTGCCACATATATCAAAATCTTGATCGACAAGTTATTCTCAGAAAAGAAAATACTGATATACAAACCAATCGAAATTGAATTCGACTGCGGTAAGCAATTGATCGATGGTCAATTACAATTGGACGTCCTTCAGCATCGAGAGCAGGGAAGTACTTGGTAGCTCTTCTTCTATATGCTTCTTGAAAAGCTCTTGCTGCATGTTCACCATCCAGTTTGGGTGTCAACAATTTGATGATGTACCTCGCTCTTTAGGAACCCCACAAACTGTTCTTTTTCCATGGCAGCTGGTTGCTTGCTCCTGCAATAGAACCACCAGTTGTGTTCGTACTATTAACTTATCATCACCGTCGCGTCCAATCACTTTTCTGGAAAGCACTTTGCTTGAATCACATGAAAGGTTCTCTCTATAATTTCTCAGTAGTCAGGACTGAAAATATTGAATGACACAAAAAATATCTTCAATTATTAGTTTATTACAGTGTGGATAAACAAAAAACCATTTTTCTGTTTTTGCAAATGCTGTCAAAAAAGGGTCCAGAAGAACGTATGCTACAGTAGTAAGACTACATATTTGTAAAACAAAATGGTGTCAATTTCAGTCATTTATAAATGGTTTTTCAGCTCATTTGAAGCCTAAAGTTATCAACAATACAAAAAGAGGTCAGTTGATGTTAATGAAAATACTACAATCTTGTGTGTTTAGGAAGAAACATAGACACCAGAACTAAAGTACAAAGTAGCTAGCTAGTAAACCATACACGTCCCAATCTTTCCATCCACCTCCCAAAGTATCCGATCCCATTCTCTGTTTCCTTGTATTGAAATGAGTCTGAGAGAAGCTCGATCATCGCCTGAATCAAAACCATAATTTGTTAAACCTAGCTAATGATCAACGCAGAATTGATCGAAATTCCTCGACTAAACTTTCTCCAGCTAAAACCTTCTGCATTAAAACAAACATCACAGGGAACAACGAGAACCTGAATTTGAACTTGGAAAGTATACATACATGCAAGAGGATCCTGAATTCCTGATAGATAAGCAGGGTTAGTCGTTACAGCACTTAATTTGCTTAATTCACTCTTGTATTGAAGAAGGAGCTTACGTAACGCAATTGTTACTATCCGGTCACATTCTCTTATTCCGGTCCCATAATCACCTTGTGCAATGTACCTCTACAGGAAGGTTAGAACTTAGAACTCAATAAACTGACCAAGATAGAAATCTCCTATATGTGCAAATTGATTACCTAACGAACATTGAAGTTTGATTTATATGATTTTCTAGTTGCATCATAGTATGTTGATATTAGATCTTTCATAAATAAATATAAGATCACGCTGTTTTTATTCACATTATCTTGATTTTACGACTTGAATCATGTTCAACAATTTATTGTTCTAACAAGCTATTATCATGAGATATTCAACTCTTGATACCGTATATGCTAACCTTATTACAACGACTATTTGATTATCAAAACATGCATGTTCATTATTGTACTTGTGTGCGACATGCATTTAGGATCAAGCTAGGTTCATGAACCCTAACAATTTTCCACCAACATATTAAATTTTGGTTTACCAATAATACATCCATTCAGTATTTTCATCGGTCCTAAAATATGCATCAAAATAACGTGAATGAGCTGGAAATATATTAGTTAATCAAAAACCCATGAAGTTAAATATTCCACTACACCCTGCCTAACTTCCCTTTTTAGGTAGGGAGCATATTCCTAACTTGAATCACAAGTAAATAAAAACATTACCCGACCCGACAACCCGAATCACACCCGGTAAAAGAAATCTGACCTCATTCCAGACAAATAATAACAACAGCGTCAACCAGAATCAAACGGCAAAAGAAACTCAATCCTAACCGTCGATGGGTCTTATTACGACAGCGGTTATGACGCCTAAAGTCCAACCTCTCCTGATCCGACGGTCCGAAAACACGGACAGAGAGATAGAGAAAGAGAGAAGAAAAAGAGAGCGAGCGACAGAGAAAGAAAGAGAAAAGAAAATAAGAAAGAGAAGAGAGAGAAGAACAAGAACCGATTTGGATTTTTTATTCAGATTATTTTCCTCCCCAAATTTCCCAGAAAAAACCACCGTCTCCGACAACCGACTCGTCGTTTCTTCGCCTCCGCTTCTTCTGATCCACACGACGTCGTTTCGGCCGTCATCGTCGTTTTTAAATTTTCGCCGGGAAAATCTTCCGACTTCGCGCGGTTGAGAGATTGGGAGGGAAAAGAAGCTGAATTGGAGGCCGGAGGATTGGGATTAGGGTTTTGAGGAGTTGATTTTGGGGGTTTGAGATGGGTCTGGGCAGCGGTGAGGAGGCTGTGGTGGAAGAAAGCGATGGTGTCGGTGGCGACGGTGGTGGTGGTGGTTGTGGAGGCAAGTCGTACGGTGGCTCTGTGTCGTGCTCGATTTGCCTTGATGTCGTCGCCGATAATGGGGATAGATCTTGGGCCAAGCTGCAATGTGGCCATCAATTTCATCTAGGTGAGTCTGAATTCTATGTGATTTCAGAGATCCAGGTTCAATTATGCTTCTGAGCTGTGAATTGTTTCGGTTTTTGATTTGTTTATGTTAATGTGGACTTTTGGTTGATTAAGAAAGTTGAAGATTGATTAAACTTAATTTTGTCTCAGCCAAGCATGATTAGAGTTCTTATTTATTCTTCAATGTCAAGGACTCAAGGTGTTATCTCGTCTTAGCTTACTGATCAGATCTTTCAGTTGGAAATCTTGTAATTTGTTGCATTGATTCCGATTGGTTGAAGTTTTTTAATTTAATGGATCAGCGTATCGCTTACATTGAAAGGTTTGGGGTTACAGATTAGGATCAGCCACCCAAAAAGAAGTATCTTTTTGCACATTTGTAATTGAGAATGTGAAAATTCAATCAGAAGTATAATGTATCAGTCTTTACTTCACTTTTTAACTAAATCCGTCCACATTTGCAGTTTTTACTTCAATTTTATTCAACGCTTCCAATATCAATTTCTATTGTTGATTGATAGTTTTGAACCTTTCATCTATGTAGAGTAGCAATTCTTCTTCTATTGTTGATTGATGGTTTTACTTGCACATTGTATTTTGAGACAAAAACTTCTTCTATAGAAGTGAGTTTTGTTATGACTTTTGCTTGAAGCTGTTTATCAGGTTTTCATTATTTTGTTACAAACCTTTCAGATTGTATTGGTTCGGCGTTTAATATAAAGGGTGCAATGCAATGCCCTAATTGTCGGAAGATCGAGAAAGGTCAATGGCTTTATGCTAATGGCTGCCGTTCATTTCCAGAATTTAGCATGGATGACTGGAACCATGATGAAGATCTGTATGATCTAAATTACTCCGAGATGGTAATTACTGTGTCTCCTCTTCAAGTTTAACTTGTACCACAAAGTGTATTTTTTGTGTGCAGCTATAGTTTCCTTTGTCAATGCATAGACTTGTGGTTACAACCATTATTTTATGCCTACGTATGTCTGAGGGTGTGCACAAATGGTGATGAACATTAATGTTGTAAACTAAACAGTTAGGTTGTTATTATAATTATTAGTATCATCTTTCTGCTTCCTTGCCATTAGAACACAAACAGAATTCATTATATTGAAGTAATAGTACCAAATAAAGTATATATGTATTTATGTTATGTCTGTCTCATTTGTATATTACTCATCCTTGAATGGGACCAATTTGTTTGTTTTTTTTTACTTCTACTAGCATTTTAATGATGACATATGAAGGTGTCCGTGAATAATATACCAGTGGGACATTTTCTTCTTCCTGAATGTGCTAAGGACTTAGAAACCTTTGCCGCTACCAGGAGGTGACTGGAAGAAGTAAAGCCACTGACAGAAAATTGCTGTGGGATTGAAAAACTTGATAGTAATATTGGCAAGAGTAGTCCTACCAAGTTTTAATATTGAACTGCATTGTGGTATCAATGCAGCATAAAATAGCTATAATTCATGTCTGCATGCTAGTTTATATTCTGTGGGTGTGGATGCTTACCCACTTTTTAGTTTGCAGGTTAACTGAATTTCTTCATCATCTGATATATCTAAAATTTGCGTATGTAAATGCCTTTTGCAGTCCTTTGGTGTTCACTGGTGTCCATTTGGTAGCCTAGCTCAACTTCCTTCATCATTTGAGTAAGTTATCTCGTTTTAAAATCCTCTTCAAGTTTGTGGAGAATTTCTATTTATTCCTGGTTTTATTTTTAAAAGTTTAATCATTTATAGAGGCTAATTGGGAAATTCTCTCATTAACTCTAATCAGTGACCATTTGGTCTTCCCAAGCTCATTTTCATATCTTAGAATGGGCATGTGCAACCAGAATTTTATAAAGGTAACCTTAGGTATCTCTTTTTATTTTTTTTCTTTTTCCCTTATCCACATAAGCTCTTGTTGTCTTTTACACAAGTAAGTTTGACTGGAAAGTTATGCATTTATCAAATTCTTTTAGAAATTCAATGAAACCTGAAAGATTAAAGTGTTGGAGAAGTTGCATGTAGCATGATTCGACTTCAGAGTTTTCTGACATCAGCTGGGTTTTGAATAAAAATATGTTTAATCAGTGGTTTGACAGAATATCAGTGCACATTGGGTTATTGGTTTCCCTGGGAGCAATGTTTAAAGGGAATTGAAATTTGCACTCCCCAATTTACAATCCACACTCCTCATTTCCTCCTATAGTAATGTAATTTTTGTCTTTACTCACTTGTTTTGTCTTTTTATAAAAACTTTTACCATAAAAGGAAAGAGGGAGTGTAGATTGTAAAACAAGGAGTGCGAATTTCACTCCCCTTTTTAAATTGATTATTGCACCATCATGGGTGCAGTTCAATATTTTTGGAAAATAACAAGATAACATTGAGCACTATCATCTGGTTGTACCACTGTCTGACATTCCTACTGAATTTTTCTGATACGCCTGAAAAATTCAACTATTTCCCCTGGTCCTGCGGCCTGTGCCCAAAAATAAGTAAAACGAATAAAATTTATGATCACTTTTATACCTTTAACTAACTGTCTCAAAGAAGCAAAGTGAGGTCCGGGGACCTGGTTAAAAGTGAGACTAAGAATTGGCAGGCATGCTATTGCGTCAGACATTGCAAGATAAAGTTTTCATTTTTGACAGTGATATTGACTAAACACATTCAAAGTTTCAACAAAATGTGAGTTTGTGATTTTTTGTTTTTAGAAATAGTTTGAACATCTCTTTCCAGTTTAATTCTTTTTATGCATGTTTATATATATATATATATATATATATATTTATGATTAAGATTTCTTTTTCTTGTCTGAAACCTTGACACCTTGTATTTTTTACTAGTCAACCGTTCCAAAACATCTTTGTTGAAGATCATTGTTTTACCCTTTGTTTTATATTGCTTTCCAACTGAAAGTTATGAGGGTTTTAAAAGGAGGGGAAGTAGAGGTTGAGGGGGCAGGCTAATCCCAGTTTGGATAGTGTTAACACCAGGCTCATGATGAGACTTCACCTTTTTGGAAGATAGGATGGGCCATTTGACTGATATGATAACCAGTAGTCTCACCTTTTTAAGGATGTCTTAAAAGAGAAAATTAGTTTCTTCATTCAATTTTTATGTATTACAAATACATGTCAATTGGGGTAGGACATGAGAAAACTTTGGCAAGCCTTATTTGGAGCAGCATAGCCTGTTTATGACTCTTGGCCATGCTAGCACCATGTTTTGGTTTCTTAAGATAGTAATTGGATTTAAAGTTTTACAACAGGTGTTTGAAACTGTGCGGAGTAATTTCCAAGTTCAAATAGAAACTTCCTATCAACCATGCATACTTGCAATTTTATTTTATTTTTCAGTCATTCTGGTTAATGCAATATTTTCTCCTCCTTTGTGTTGAACCTTTTGTTTTGGCTATGAACAGGGAAGGGGAGTTCTCACCCACTTCATGTAAGCCTTTCTTGATTTCCCCTTGTGATATTCTATTGATGTTTTAGTGCTTAATGTAATATTGATGTGAGTTATGATGTTATGCAGATCATGATTTACTTGGACAACATGCCATATTTGCTGAGCATACAGCTGTATCATCTGCTGGTCATCCTTGCCCGTATATTGCTTATTTTGGACCAGTTCACCCCTCATCCTCTAATTCTAGTGGAAGTATTTCAGAAGCTTCCAACTTTAACCATCATTGGACGGGCACAACTTTTCCTAGTGAACTACCAAGCTCCTATGCTTTTCCTGCCATGGACCTTCATTACCCCAGTTGGGATCATCATTCCCCTCCATTCTCTACAAACAGCAATCATATTGGTGGGATTGACCAAACGTCAATCCCATCTGTGCCTCAAAGATCTGCTAGGCCAAGTTCGGAGATCCCAAGATCAGGATCTTTCATGCATCCATTTCTTGTTGGTCACAGGTATGCCCTTGCTAAAATTCGAAGATGGTTTCAGACTACTTCTGACCTTCAAGTTGCTGTTTCACATGTATTTTATTAATTGCTTATCATTTATGCATTATTAGAAAATACTAGAAGTATCTCTCGATGTACATGTATGCAGATTTCAGAGACTGAGGTATGTTTAGTAAGAGTTGGGCTTGAGATGTGGGTTTATCTTGTTCTCATATTATTTTAGTGAGATAATTGTATAAATATTTTCAACCAAAAAATGATAATGGTATAATTTTCGTTTCCTAGATGACAATAGACTGACATAGCTATATTTGCCAGTAGTTTAGATACATGTCCCGCTTATTGATCACTAAACAGTTTATGCATGTCTTTTTGTTGTAAATCCTTCCTGCAGTTCTAGTGCGAGAGTCGGCAGCTCAGTCACGTCTTCAATGATTCCTCCTTATCCAGGCAGCAATGCTCGGGCTCGCGACAGAGTCCAAGCTCTTCAGGCATACTATCAACAGCAACAACCTAGTAATTCCCCAACCATGCGCACACCCATGATTTCAGGAGCCCGAAGAACAAGCAATCAAAGAGGTTTGCCTCAAGTAGGGCCAGTGGCTTCATCATCAGATCAGAATGGTGGTTTCTATTTTTACCCTTCTGGTTCATCAGGCCGTAACTACCAAGAAGCTGAAAATCCTTTATCTACTCGTTTTCATGCATGGGACAGAGATCACCAGCCTTCATTCTCGATGAATCAGGTTGACCGTGATCCTGGTTGGGCTGCTCTTCACCATGCTGGAAGTGGATCAGAGTCAGGAATCAGGGGAAACGGCTTACGGCGGCATTGGTCTGAGAGGACATCTTCACAAAATCGATCATAGGCTTTTCTCCTTATCCTTGTTGGTGAAGTAAACTACCACTACTATAACTGAAATCCCTAAATTATGTATGCTTGAGAAATGATATATAATGCTCGGGGTCTGTTATCACCTGACAGGCTCCAAGTAACTGTGGTGGCCCTGAAAATGTTGTCTATAGTCACATGGTGGTGTGATGGACTTAAAGTCTCCTCTAGTTTCTTCGCCTTGAGGATATGAAATAAGATGGTGTTAATGGCAAATGTTGGATTTGAGTGAGTACTCTCTCGGCCATGCTATCTCCGATGATCCCGTCATCCTGGTTTGACAAAACCAAACTATTCTTCTGTCTTGAGTTATAAGTGGATCATTATTTGTGCCAAAAATATATTTGAACAATTGTTGGTAAAGAAATGAAATCTATACCAATTTTTCCAACACAAGGAGTGCTTGAACTTGTGCTGAACATAAGTGAACTGCCTATGACAATGATCCAGCTTCCAAATTTATATGGCTGATTATGCCTTCGTAATTGATTATAAGCAAGGTCTGTAATCTTTTGTTCATGTATTTCTCGCGTGAAATGCCCGAGGCTGTATAACTTGCAACATCTGTGCGCTAAATCTGCCATGAAGAACTCCCAAAATTTATGAGACATTTTGTTCACATCTCTACCTTTTAGGTGTTCATGTCTATTTTGATTTGGCAAAGTCCAACATTCTATATTGCATTGCATATTGACGCTCTATGTTACATAACGTTACAAAGTAGTCCTGACAATAGTACTTCAGGACCAACATCAGAACATTGGCAGGGTGTTGCCAAAACTACCAATACAGTAAGAACTTGTTTTTCCAATAATGCAGGATAACAATTTCATGGCCTAAATATATCCATACTGTAGCAGGCCTCGTTAAAGGTGTTACCAAAGAAAAAATTAGACCATATATTCCTAGATTACAAAACAGAATCCCAATTCACAATATCCATTAATTGTTTGAAATTGAATGCAATTGTGGAAAATGAGAGACAATGAGAAGAAAAAGAAGAGAAGATCATGGGAATTTTTGTTATCTTTATACAACTTACTATATAAAGCATCAAGTAAAAACTTCCCTTTGCATGATTTACCAAGTAAAACTCTAGACTCTCTCCCTGATCAGCATTTCAATATTTTACATCTTCTTGCATCTCTCCCTCTCTATCTCTTCAACCCTCATCGTTACAAGCTCTTCCACTAGGTATGACTTTCTGCATTACTTTTTTTTTTTTTTTCTTCACTATACTTTAGCACAAGATGTTTTTGCATACGTAATTATGTATATATCAGATTGTATCAAATTTTCATCTTTCTTTAGGATCATTTCATCTGTGAACAAATATATGATTCTATGAATAATCAATGACGAGATAAACTTGCATCCAGGTTTCTTCATGTCAAAGAAGTGACCATTTCTTACAATGGCAGACTCTCAAAAAATTCCATTTGAACTATTGGTGCAAATCCTATCCAGGCTGCCTCCAAAATCTCTAATGCGATTCAAGTGCATCCGTAAATCATGTGAAGCTCTGATCAATAATCCCCAGTTCGCAGTGAAGCACCTCCACTATTACAATGATCTCTCCTCCTCTACTAGCATTCTTTTCAGGCGTACTTCCGAGCACAAAGCCTGTGACAACTTCCAAATTTACTTTTCATTTCTTCATCTCTGCAACGACAATGACATTGATGATGGTGATGATCATAGCCTTCAATTCAGTTTGGAGGACATCCACTTTCCACCTTCTATGGGATTAAAGGTTAGGGGGCCTTTTATTGAGTTCCCTCCTATTAGTCCTAGTAGAATTCGTGATGAATCTGTTACTATTTTAAGTCATTACGATGGGATTGTTTGTCTATCTCTTCACAGTGACAACATTGCTCTATACAATCCAGCAATCAACGAATGCAAGATCATTCCCGAGTCATGCATTCCAGATGGTAACGGATACTACGTCGCTCGGGTTTGATCCAAAATCTAAAGATTACATACTTGTTAGGGTCTTATTTTCCAACGACATATATGATGGCGAGTATGGAGAGCATGTTGTTATTCTACCTCCTAGAGCAGAAGTGTTCTCATTGAGAGCTGATTCTTGGAGTGGGGTCAATGCTGATAATTTACGAACAGAAGAAAGAAACATATTTGGCTTGGATTGTGAGACATGCTTCAAAGGTGTCTTCTATTGGAGGGGGTATGACGAACCGAATGAGTACGAGAACTCTTTAGACAGAGATGTGGAGGACCTTAAGTATCTGGTCATTTTATTTGATTCGTGTGACCGAGTATTTCATATTGTAAAACTTCCAGAGTGCTTCTACCAGTTTCCACTTCATGAATTTATCGTCACGGTGTGGAATGAATCCGTTGTTCTATATGGTTTTTATCGGGGTGGAGATCAACCTTTTGAGATTTGGGAAATGGACGACTTTGCTGCTACTGGTGTCAAGTGTTCTTGGACAAAATTTCTATCCATTGTGCCCGCAATGAAGGCTGAGATCAGGGTTCCGCTTACATTAGAACTTTGGAGGAGCGATGAGGTTCTTCTGCTTACCAAAACTGGATACTTATGCTCCTACAATTTCGTCACCGATAAACTTAGGCATCTTCCCATTCATTATTTGGCTCATGGAAACTATAACCAAATTGTTTGTAAACGTAGTGTAGTTTCGCTTAAGAGTGGGAATAAGTTTGATGTATCTTGTCCTTGAAAGACAAAGAGATCAGACAACTCTGCCACAATAACTTTTTCTTATTTTACATACTTGCCATTTATCATTGTATATATCCGTACTGTGCCCCCCAAATATTTGGTGCCTCTTCAGCCTCATCTCAGGTACGGGTCTACTCGTTTCACTCGGGCTGGGGCAAGGGATCTTGGTCAAAGTGACGCAGTAGAAGTATGAAGGGTTAACAAACGTTGAACCCCAAAAAATTGAGAAGAGTTTACAAGCGGTAAATCCCAGATAGAGTCTGGAATCCACAAGAAAATAAGAGATGAACTTTTTAAGGTTTTTGATTATGATTAATTACAGAACATCATCCGAACTATGATATTATTTTCATTTGCATACCTAACTATCAAAAACTTACATTTTCATACCCAAAGTTTCATTTTGTTGGCATTTTGATACCCTGACCACTAACACCGTTAAATTTTGAGCGTATTTTCGTCATTTTAATAAATATATCATTTTACATTTATTTTATAGTAAACTACATATTAGTTACTAACCAAATATCAATTGACAAAAAGGTTCATTAAACATATTATTAAACAAATAAGAACAAACATTTACAAATAAGGACAAACTGTTATATTGTTGTTATGTGGCATTGCACATTTACAATTTTGTCCTTAATTAAAACATACGTCCCTGTTGATCTGGTGCTACTGCCTCCAACTGGAAATCTGGTGCTACTGCCACCGGCTGAAAATTTGTTGCTACTGCCTTCGACCGGAAATCTGCTACTACTGCCACCGACCGTTTACAAACGTTCTGCTACTGTGAACTGAAGAAGCTGCTACTGTCGACTATTTACAAACGTTATGCTACTTCCCCCATTTTAACTTTTCTGCTACTGCCCCTATTTTAACTTTTCTGCTATTGTCCCTATTTTTTTCTGCTAATTCCAACATATCATAGTAGCAGCAAAATTACATTTCCAACATATCTCAACAACAGTAGCAGCAATCTCAAGTCTCAACAGTAACAGAATTTTACAGTAGCTACATTTCAACAGTAGCAGAAAATATGAATAACATACATCACATTTCAAAACCCAAAACCCATTTTCTGATTCAACTTCTCCCTCCCCTCCCTATCCACCATCTTCAATGCCGAGCCCAAACCTTTATTCACTTTCGTCAAGAATTTTGCCCCTTATTCAGTCTCCCAACCTCGGCTTAGGCTTCAACTCTCCCCGATGAGCCGTTCACAGCCTCGACGACTTCATCTCCCTCACCATCGACCCTAATCCTCTCTGGCGAGACTGCTATCTCCGATCTCAGACAACCACAACGCGAAGAAGCTAAGCACGAACCCTTTTCGGATCGAAACTGCATCGAGATAGCCACCGGAGAGAGAGAAACAACTGCTACTCACCATATGTTCCAGAACGAGATTGAAGGCCGCCAAATTGAATCTGGAGGCGTTGGTTGCCAAATTGGCTAGCGTCACTGAGGCATCGTCGTCGTGGTGTTGGATGGCGTCAGCTCGTCATCGTCGTCTTCATGGGTGTCGTCGAGGATGAGAGAGAGATAAAATCAGATTGAGGTGTGGAAGAGAAGGTATGGGAGAATGTGTGTAATTTTATTGTAAGGAGTGAGCATTTTGATCATTTGCATCGCAATTTTGGAGCAGGCCTGGTTCTATGAATTATGGGCCTAAGACTGATGTTTAATTTGTCTAAAAATTATTAGAAGTGGTTTTTTGTGTTTTTAAATTTGGTCATATACTATTATGTAATTTTCTCTTTACTTTAACAAAATAATTTATTTTTGCAACAATAGGGATAAAAGTTAGTAGACATTTTATTTTCAATATAAATTTTATCAAATTTTATATAAACATATTTAATCTACTTTTGGTTAGATATACCATGTTTATATAAAATATGATAAAATTTTCATCGATATTCGATATTTCTTGATATAATTTTTTTTTTGCTTAACATGTAACTTCAAAAATATATATACATACAAGAGTTCTACTAACTTTTATCACTATTGTTGCAAAAATGAATATTTAATTTTGGAGTTTTTTTTTTGAATATTTTTGCGAAAGTAAATTGTTCTATTTGTATTTGATAACCTTAAAAAATAAATTATTTTGTTAAATTAAATATAAAAATTGATATATTTATCGAAATGACGAAAATACCCTCAAAATTTAACGGTGTTAGTGGTTAGGGTATCCAAATGCTAACGGAATGAAACTTCGGGTATGAAAATGCAAGTTTTTGATAGTTAGGTATGAAAATGAAAATAACATTATAGTTCGGGTGGTGTTTTGTATTTAATCCTAGAGATTATGCTCCAACTCTACAAGGGTTATATAGGTCCATCTTTGGCAGTTGCAAGAACTCCATGGATTCCCTTTAGTGCAAGTGCGTTGTTGAATTCACTGTGGATATGCTGGTGAATTATGTGACGTTGGACGAGTACATAGCTCAGTTTAATACTAATAACTCTCATATGGAGTATTAGAATGGAAAAATCCATTAGATAATGAACTGTTGGTTCTAAGCCATCTTTGGCAAAGAATCAATAATTTGAAGTGTCTTTCTTGCGTATTCTTGATAAACCAGTGTTTATATAGAGTTGTAGGAAGATTTGTTTGGGAAGTAAGAAGCCCCTTTGGCATCTCTTCATCTACAAAAAATTCTCGATGTGAAAACACAGAGCAAGAAAAAGATTATAGTATGGAAGCAACATAGAATCAAGAAGAATGACATGAAGATACGTAATTCATGAATAATGAGGTTATTAACCGCTAGAATATTAAAGAAGTTGTTATTTCGAACATTTCGAGTTGCTCATGTGAAAAGTCAGGTTTTAACAGTGAATCAAATTTGGAATAACTTTTTCCAAAACGTCTATTTGGAACACATGATTTCTTTTCAGAATACAAACGACGAGACGAGTCAAACTCGGCGCTTTACCCTGACATATGAGATTTTTCGGCCATCCGAGTTCGTCTTGGGCCTCAAAACAACAATTTACTTATTTCTAGCATTTTATGTTTTCTAGTTTGTTTTGGATTCGGTTTATTTTAATATGCGGGCTTTTAGGATTGGTGGTAGTTGCTCGTTGTCTCATATATAATCACCCATTGCAGACATGTATCTTATCATTATTAATCTCTACGTATCTCCACATACATGGCTTTGTACTAAAGAGATCTTCAAGCAGTTGATTGTGTGAATAGTCTAGTCTCAGACTCTCAGTGAATGATTAAGATTGCGAACTACATCTTGAAAGTTGAAACCAATGCTGGTGTTCCGAAGGAGGAGCGCCTCTCATTGCATCTTTGTTTTGGTATCTTGCACATTTGGATTTTATTGCTAATATTTAGATCTTTGTGGTGTGAAAGTAAAACACGTTTCTATTCACGATACTTGTTATGTGAAAACGATTTTGACAGTTTGCACATGCCTCTACCATTTCGCAAAACATTCACGCTTGTAAGTACAAGTACAGTAATGGAAAACCATAATCTAGACATGATCACATAATTACACTAAAAAGAATAACAGAATGTAATACCGATATAACCAGTGCCCAGCAGCACAAATGACCCAAACAGCAGAAACAAAAATATAATAGAACTGTAAGGAACTTCAATCACCGGAGATATGAATTATTCTGTATAACAAATTGACGGCATTCAAAAAACCAGAAGCCCTGATTACCTCAATGTAAGCAAAATGGTTATCGAAATTACACCATAATAATTAAGTCAGTACAACCAAGGAAAACATTGGTTGCAGATAACCAATAACCCTTCTGTTTAGAAAAGTAGCAAAACCTCCACCATGGATGTTACATGAGACGTTACTTAATCCTTGTTCTGGAAGTTCTCAATGTGCATGTACTTGGCATACTTGTCTGCCTTTTTACCAGTGTTATGGTCATAGTATTCAACAACAGCACTACCAAATAATGCAGCCAGTGTGATAGCCTGTGCATTCAACCTGAAATTTCATATGTGACGAGACATGAGAAACAAAGTGAAATTTCGTAAGTGTCGAGACACGAGAAACAAAGCATGGCCAGTTAAAATAAAACCAAGCAAAGAAAGCTGATATATAATTCTTTGTACTCCATACTCCTCTCTAGAGGTCACAAGCTCATAAGTGTAATGCTTGGCAGATTAATACCTTCATCCTCTTATCTTCCTAATGATGAACTATTACATATTATTGCGGTACCAGATTCCTGAAGTAATCCTTTTAGCTTCAGGCTAAAGGATTAAGGAAACTACAGATCCCACTAAGCAATGTCCATTGAAAGAACATTGATGGCGACTCAATAGCAAATGAGAGAGGTATAATATGACCACAACAAACAGAAACGTATGGCATATCGAATTACCACACTGAGTGGCAGTTTCCAGAGAGCGCGCATCATATCTGAGGACATTTTCTGACAAGAACATGCTTTGTAGATGGCATCAGTCAGAAGTACAGACTGCCAACTAGTGTAGTATTTAAAAACAGTAAGATAATTCATCTAAAATACGAGCATACAGAATACGAGGATGCCAGCACAACTGGAGAAACTGTTCTTTCTCAAATTCAGGCACAATTATACCCATGAACCAGAAATTATTCTTATATAAACGACTATAAAGCTCCAAAACTTTTTCTATTTCAATGACAATAAGGCAACATTTTTCATACCTATGCATAAGACTTTCAAGAGAAGAGTTACACACTGGCCGGGAAAGAGAATACTAACAAGGCACCAGTTTGAGGCACAAGTAACGAAACTAACCTCTGGTTCAAAACTAAATTGTCCTACACTAAACCAGCCACTGGCTAAAAGGTAATATAGTATCATTGAATCAACACTCAATAACCCAATACGCATTCCAGTTCAACAAGCCAGGTCTGATAGTAGGCTCAATTTGGTTCATTACATATCAAACAACACAAAATTTAGTGAAAAGATAGACCTGATTACTGTTGGCAAATAATTTTCTACAGCATAGTTTCATTAGCATTCAACAAAGCTGCAAACCAATCTGTCTTCGGAATATCAGAAAGTCACAAACACAAAGATTTACCTGGAATGAATCACCTTCACTTGAAATTTCTTGGGACTTGACCATTGGTAAGCTATTGACCCGACTATTCCAGCAAGCCACACAGCCCCTTTTTCCAATAATGCAAACAAAAACAAAATTGTCATAACCAGAATCATAACACCACCTTCTCATTATATATATATATATGTTATTCACAGCCATACAACAAACAACAAACACAAAGAACAAGAGCAATATCCTGCCAAAGAGAAACATCAAGATGCCATCTTTTTCCAGATAAAAGATTCATCTGATAGAAACCGCTGATCATAAACCAAGCCAATCACAACAAACTAAATCCATCGATACCCTTTTCAACAATCATCAAAACCAATCTAGATCACTGAAATTTTATATCTTGCATTTTCTATAAACGAAAGAGAATAACTTTGGAGGCTAAATCAACGAAGAAGAAACTAGGGGAATTACCAACAGCTCGGAGCTTATGCTCGACCATCCATTCCCTTAGGGATTCGATTTTGGTCTTGGATTCCGACATTTGCAGAGAGAATTATTCAGAGAGAGGAAGACAAATTTGAGAGAGTAAATGGAAGGTTGAAGCTGTTTGAGAATCTTATTTTATAGTTAGACGCAGAAGAAAGGAAAACCGAACTTGTGAACCTGCAAATCGGTGGGCGGTACTACATATTGCAACGTGTACGACATTTTTATACGTTTCTTTCATCTGTCACGACGGCTGGTCGTATTTTTGAGGCTTTACAAGGTTGTAAATTTGTGTTTACTAGGATTTGTACCCGCGTCGAACCGTGAGATTTTAACGTGTAAGAAGATGGTAAAATCGATACTAGATAACAATTGAAGGGTAAATCAGACATTTCATAAAGTTTCTTAATAATAAAGTTGCAAATAAACAAAAAACAAGAACGAAATCGTCATTTTAGCCCCACATGTAAGAGTTGTAATTAAACAAAAAACATTGATAGAACCATCATTTCGGTTCCATAATGGTAGAGTTGTAATTAAACAAAAATAGGGACAAAATTATCATTTTATCCCCACAGGTAAGAGTCCTAATTAAACAAAAAAACAAGGACAGAACCGTCATTTGGTCCCCACAGTACTGTTCAAATCCAAGGAATCCCTTGTTTTAATTAGGGCTGTCAATGAGTTGTGTCGTGTCAAGTTTTTATCGGATCAAGAAAATTTCACGTGTCACAAGATACAGACTCAAACCCAACCCATTTAATAATCGTGTTAAAAATATAAACTCAAACCCAACCCGTTTGTTAAACAGGTTACCCGTTTAACTCATTTAATATATATAGATCGTGTCGTGTCGTGTTCAACAAATGACCCATAACAACTGTGACCCATTTAATAAAAAAAACATCACTTAATTATATTCATTAAAAACTCCACAAAAGCATAATTTTATAACTCATTACTAATCAAATCCAAATTTCCAATATAAAGTCAAACACTCCCGATCTGAAATTGAAAGACATAATCCATAATTAAATTTGAAGTTTAACTTTGAAAATAAAAGCCTCAAATCCTAACTTCTAAGTTCCAAGAATCCAAGTCTTCATTTTATTTAGCTTTATTTTATTCAGCATAAAAGGTAAAGCAAGTAATCACCACCTACAAATTCAAGTCAGTAGACTAGTATCAAACTCATAAGCAAACATTAGAATACATAACTGGAAATCTACTTTCTCACAATCAAATAAATTAAATGATAACAAAAATAAAATTACTTACGTACCAAGAAGAGAAAGTCACTTTCTAATATGTTTCGACGTTATTTCTCTTAGCTCGAATGAGCAACAACAGTGGAACAACCAACAGATTCTCTATTGGCGCCACTAATGCTTAACTTGGTAATATCTTCAGTCAAGTCATCCAATTTTGGTGGTAAAGTATGAACATCAACATATAAGAAAAAACAACAAATCAATATGGCATGTTTAAAAGAGAAGAAACTATTATAGAAAAAGTATAAAACAAATATCTTTTTCCGCAAATATCCAATCATGTGTGCAGATAAGAGCTTCTAAAGTTTCAGATTTAAGTGCACTACAATATTGGTCAAGAACTCTACCACCAACGCTAAATGCGGACTCGGAAGCAACTGTAGAAATCGGAATGGATAGTACATCACGAGCCATGATAAATAATTCCGGGTAGCGAAATTGGTTTGCCTTCCAAAAGTGAAGGACATTCAAGTTTGTAGTCCTTAGTAACCTTAGTTCATCTAAATACAATTGCAACCGAGTCTTCTGGGTAGAGAAAATAAATTCTTCACTCTCAAACTCATCAAAATTCTACAGTTACACAATGTCAACATAACCAAGTGAACAACAGACAAAAAATAATTAAAAACATAACCAGAACTTATCAGAAAGTAATAAAAATATATAAGAACATAATAGATACATAGTGCGTCCAACACACAAAGTTTTAGAATTTTAGGAAATTATTTACTATTTTAAATAAATTCGTAAAAACAGATACCATAATATAAAGAGAAAAACAGATTTTATTTACCTTCATAATATCTATACATTCTTTAGAAATCATTGCATCAGCAGCAAGAGGAGGACTAGTATCTTGATTTCTTGATGATGTAGAGGCATAATTCATTGACGTAAAATGAACTTTCATGTAAACATCAAAAAGAGAAAACAACTTGTCACGTACCCTTTTCATTTGAATAGAATCACTGCCATATAGCCGTTTATATGAAAACTCTACAAACTACAACTTGTATCGAGGATCAAATATTACAGCAATTGCAAGAATCAAGCTATACTCAGACCAATACTTTTCAAATTTGGTGATCATTTTATATGTCATACTACTTATAAACATATCATGATCATCCTTGGCTTTTTTCTCAAAGTATCTTCAACCATAAAAACTTGAGGGAAGTACAAAATGGATGTGGGATAATTAGTTCCGAAAAACAAGCAAGTAACATCATAGAACACCTTCAGAAACTTGCATATCTTTTCCACTTTTTTCCACTCATCATGAATAAGTAGATGCTTGTAGTTAGAGTCACTTAACTGCATATGAAGAAATGCATGTTGATAATAAATTACACTATCAAGCATAAGGTATGTAGAATTTTATCTGGTTGGTACATCTTGACGTAAGTCATTTCTACATTCTAAGGAAACTTGTGCAACACAATATAAGAATTTTTGTTTTCTTCCTTGTGGACCCCTAACATACTTGATGCTCTCCCTGATTTTCACAATAGAACCATCAATTTCTTTCAACCCCTCTTGCACAATCAGATTAAGAATGTGAGCACAACAACGAACATGAAAAAACTCACCATCCATTAGAAACACATCCCTCGGTCTAAGTTGTCCCTTTAGTAAATCAACAAAACAATCATTGGCAGATGCATTGTCTAAAGTCATTAAAAACAATTTTCTTTCAATACCCCAATCCACTAACGGAAAATTCTAGGGTGAGTCAACTCTTTTGAATATTCTTAACCGTTGGATATAATAAAACTTTGAATATATCTAACGGCTTAGATTATTCAATATTGGTAACTTGTTTATCAGGTAACATGTAGTTTTATAATTTATATATAAAAAATATAATTAAAACATAATTTTAAAAAAAACCTAACTTCTTAGAAACATATCGATTTTCACCGATTTGCTAAGATAAAACCCAAAGTGAAGAGAAGAGGAGAGCATCTTCTATTCGCTGGGATAAATGTTTTCCTCTGCAGGGGCCTTGTGCAGTAAACCCCAACGGGCGGTCGTCTGTCGTCGTAAAGTAGTCCCCGCGAAGCTTTCGAGAAGAGGATAGCATTTTTGGTCGAACTCGCCCAACCCAACTAAGAAGAACTGAATCTGACAGACACATCTTTTTCTTTTTGGGAGGGTACCTCTTTCATCCATTTATCCCATTCATCTCTAGTTCTCCACATCAGAAGATTCTCCTCAATTTGAAGAGTTTAAGGTATGAATTAGTTGTTGGGTGTTTGGGTTTTTGTTTAGGATCAATTTGATATCAGTTTAGTTCGATGACAATTGGGTATGAGTTTTTGCTATCAGAAAGCTGCCAGATCATGTTGTGGGTATTTAATTGATAATTTGGTGTGTTACTTGTACTGATTCCACTGGTCTTGGTGTGTTATTTGATAATATGGTTGAATCAAAATGCTTAAAATTTGATGCACACCACCTGTTCGATCAAATGCTTCAGTCAGTTTCTATGGTATACGGTTATATACAATTAAAAACATTAGTCTGTTCTCTTCTATGTCATAATGAATTGTCTTGGTTTTCCTGTTTATGAAGTCTTTGTTTCTGGGTAATTGAATGGATCCAATAGATCATAAGCTAGGAGCAAAACGCAGCCAGACCAAACCTTGATTAGTATTGGTACTGTGATGAATATAACTGAACAGATTTGATGAGGCTTGGTAGTTGCTACTTGCTAGTGCTTTGACTAGTTCATTTAGATTCTGAATCACGTACTTGTGTATAGAATGAAGTCGTTTTGAAAGACACCCTTGTTAGATTTAAATGTGTTGATTTGTGCTCTAGCTTCAGTTAATAAAAAGTTCAGTGTTGGCGAATGATAATGTTTTGGTACTTGATAAATATCTTGTTCATCATTCATGAGATTTGCAATATGTTCTGCTGTTGTTAAAGCTTTATCACAATTATATGCCAAGACAATAACATATATGAAATGTAAGCTTGAAATTGGGGTGGAAGAGTTGCTATGTTCTGAAGTTGGTTATATCTTTATTTATTTAAAAGAGGGGCACTAATGTAAGTTTAAGCAAAATAATGAATAAAAAAAATTTAGGTATGTGTATCTAGTAACTATGTATGTGTGAATAAAATTTCTCAATTCCTTATTCTTTTCATGATACATACAAAATAAAATCGGCGAAATAAACTATTGTTCTTCTATATACATTTATGACGAGGTATCATGTGGAAACAATACACTCACAGAATGAATTTCATGTCAAAGGAAACGAAATTTGTATCCAAAGCAAATCAGTTCGTTTTCTAATATATAACATGAACGTTTAGTTGCATATGTAATATTTCAATTCAGTATGAATATATTTTACATCTCTAAAAACAAAATTTTACCAAAAAGGAGAAGAGACATGTTTTTACATACCAAATTCCTTAATGCACACCTCTATTTCGTGATATCTTTTTTAATATAATTTTACCCTTCTTAATCAAGAGTGAAGGATTAAATGTTTTTGTACCTTACTTTATTATATATGTGTTGGATGAATATTGACAGTTTGAATCAGTCAATTGGATGTATTGAATTATTTATGCAGCTTTTAGTACGAGAGTCTACTCAATGCTTGGTTTGTGCTACTGTCTTGTTAATATATTTTTGTTTTCATTTTCTTTTACAAGCATGGATGGACCGCATGAACGTTCAGCTTTTAAACAAAGTGACCGTAATGAGATGGAATATAAGGGTGTTCAGTATGATAAGTTGTCTACAGAAGACATTAAAGGGCAGAAATTTAAGACTATGGAGGAAGCCGAGTCTTTTTACTACGCTTATGCAAAGGTCATGGGTTTTGGTGTTAGACAGAACTACAAGAGACTTAGTACAATCACACCAGGGAAAATCACTTCGTTGAGGTTGGTTTGTTCTGCTCAGGGACAAAGAGATGTCGAGCGCATGACAAACAAGAAAAGGGTTCGTAGGCAAAAGAAAGAGACAAGATTCAATTGTCCATGCTTGTTCAATTGTCCACTTGCGCAATAACCAAGCATTGTCTGAATTTCGTCGTTGTATGTGGGAAGAAGTAACTCCATATGGTTTTGAAAGACGTTGGAAGGCCATGGTTAACAGACATAAGCTCCACAACAAAGATTGGGTTAATATGATGTATGAAAAGCGACACTTATGGGCCGAGGCATTTGTTAGTGGGCATTTTTTTGCGCGTATGCGAAGCACTCAGAGATGTGAGGGTATGCATAGCTATATGAAGCCTTATTTGAAAAGTGGTGTGAAGTTATTCGAACTTGTTCCGACGCTTGATAAAGGACTATTACGGCTTAGGTTCAAAGGTGTGCTTGAGGACTTCAAGTCAAATAACTCGACTCATGTCCTTACTTCTTCACTTCGAAATCTGGAACATCATGCAAGTAATATTTTCAAAGCTAATGTGTTTTGAGTATGTGCATAAATATTGTAGGTTATATACCTCTACGTAAAGAGATTATCGGAGTTGGCGATCTTATAATATCTCGGACTTTCCGATTTGGGTCATGTTGTGTGTACGTATCATCTAGTTACAATGATGAGGAGCCACATAACAAGTATATGACATCGTACTACCAGGATAAAGACAATCCTAAAATTGAATGCTCATGCAAACTGTTTGAATGTGAAGGGATCCCATGTTGTCATATATTTAATGTTATGAAACACAATAATATTTTTTCGTCTTTAGTGCTGAAGAGGTGGACGAAGTCTGCAAAAGTTGATATGCAGACATCTTTTTCTGAAGGCGAGGTACCTAAAGAATCTATAGAGTTTGCAAGGTACATAGTTCATACTATAGTATTTTATCATTGTTTTTATTTTAAATTGACAATGTCGCTCCTTTGTTGTTTTTGCATTTTTTTTCTTTTGTCTGATGATGTTGTTATTCTATTTGTGAATCATATTTATTGCAGGTACGGCGATTTGAATTGTTTTGGAAGTAAACTATGTTATCTCGCATCGAAAACAAAAGAGGGCACCGACATCCTGAACAAAGAATTCATGAGATTAGAACCCATACTATCAGACTTGTTGAAGCAAGAAAAAGAAAATGAAAACGAAAACGATGCTACTCCAGAGAATTGTACTAATATCATAAAGGATCCAATTAAGGTGAAGACCAAAGGCACCGAAAAGTCCCCAAACATTAAAAAATCTCGACAATGCAGTTGGTGCAAGGACTATGGACACACAAAGATGACATGCCCACAAAAAAATCGTCGACGGAATAGATTTTGATTTATTTTATTCGTTTAGACTTTAGACGAAATTTGTGTCGATGGTCTTTTTATTTATTTATTTATTTATTGTTTTATTCGTTGTTATGGATATAAGTGCAGATGACTCAGTTGAGTTTGCTATTGATTGTTAGTGACCATCTTAAAGTTTGAATTGAATTTTTCTGGGTTCAGGAATGGTCTATATATGTATGTATGTTATATGTATGCTAGCCACTTGATTTCATCTACAAGATCTTCTATATTGTGGCGTAAAAATAACATAATAATGGTATTTAGACAATAACGTGAACCAAAGAGTGGATAATAACGTGGATCTTAATTGATTGACTTTAATGTGAATAAATAGTACGATTGCCTAAAGGAAACTAGCTTCCAGATTAAGACAATCTGGAATCCTGATTTATAGCGTCACACCTTGTCCATGTACAATGCATTGAAGCAACTTCATATGCTATGAGGGATAATTAAGGTATGTTAGAATAAACTATTCGATTTCAAACTATACTACGTACTCGTTAGCTCCTTTTAAAACTAATTGGATTTAATAACAAAATGTTCAGCAAGATTAGTAACCCTAGTTGTATACTGATTCAAGATCTTCTCAACCCACTTGGAGAGATTCTTCACCTTGAAGAGATTGTGCATCACTATCTTTCAACTGAGCTCAAGAGATTATTCAACAGTTCAAAATCATCCAGCAAAGGGGAATGAAGCTCGTTTTCGGGGAATGAGTTGAAGAAGAGCTAGGTCGTGAGGGATTGAATCGAGAGGGAAAGGAAGTGTGGAAGATGAGTTTATTATGGTCATTGCTCATCGGGGAAGATGAGTTGCAGAGAGAAGGTAGGGATAAAACAGAAATAAGAAAAAAGAAAGAAAAAAAATTACAAAGTCTTCAAAATTTCATGTTACAAGTTTAGAGAACATGTATACCAATAAAACAATAAATGTATTGTAATACAAGTAAAATATTATTAATATGAGTAAATCGTCGTTGAGACCCTTATGATGTAATAAGGATGTTTATATTGTAAATCATGTCCTTTAAGAAGTTTTAACTTATGTGACGACATTTTTACATCGTTTATCAACAATTGAGGTGAAAGTAGTAATTAATGTCGATTTCATGGTAAATCTTTGTATGAGAACCATTTGATTCATAAGTCGACGAATTGTTGAAAAAGTAGTAATCAAGCTTGTATTTGTAGTAATTTTTTCCATTACAAGTTCGAGAACTATTTTACCAATCTGACAACAAATTGTTGTAATAGTGGTAAAACTGATGTATATATGGTAAATAAGTTATTTGTGTAATAAAGTCCTTTATCTAGTAATTAATACCTTACTTTAAGTAAATTTGGTTGTGATTAGGATAATTACTTATAATACAATGTGTTTTACTATAAATTACAACAACTAAGGTATAATTGGTAAATATAGTCATATTCTTGATATTACTTGGAATACGATCATTTTTACGAAAATAACAATAATTTTATCTCTAGTAACAACGAATATTGTAAACATTAATAATTAGACCTACATTATCTGAAGTTGTTAATCTTGTAAAATAGTTCTTTCTTATGTAATTATAGTCATTTTTAAAGTAAATTACATCATTCATGATATTTTTACTACAAATACCACATTTAACGTATTTAGTGGTAATTACAGTAGTAAACTAAGTAATTACAACATTTATGACCCTCATTACAAGTTTTTTAACAATTCATGTATAACATAGTTAAAATGTTCTTAAAATTGTAATTTTTTTACACATGTCACAATATTACTGGATGACTTGTTTACCTGTACAACAGGTACTTCATTTTTATATATTATTTTAAAATAGTTGATGCATGGTATGCATCAACTCATCCTAGCCTCCAGTATGTGGAGGAGGCATAAAACTAAAGTTCAATACTCTCTTTTGTAGTTTCCAATCATCATCAACAAAATGAGCAGTCAGAGCAAGATAACCATCAGTTGCAACAGAAGTCCATAAATCAATTAAAGTCTTCTTAAGCTTCTTCATTTCTCTAGCACGCATACTCATAACATCTTCTCTAGCAGTGTTTCTAGATATCAACTTGATATCAGCATGTACATATATAAGTAAATAGGTTTCTAATCCTAGCATACTCAACGAACTGAAAAGGCAAATCAAGCATAACAATAGCTGTCACCAATAGTTCACGAAATTTTTTATGATCAAATCTAGCAGACCTTATGATTAGAGAGCCATCATCATTATGTGACACAACTAACTGTCCTAGGTCTAGAATTTTTTGTTTCACACAAGATGCTATACGACGTTTCAGATTCCCTGTACCATACCTGCTAGAACACAAGTAGGTAACACCGCATCTTAGGCAAATAGCCCTTTGCTTCTTATCCGGACCCAATGGAAGAACTTCAAATTTAGACCATACATTTAAGGTGAGTTTTCTTCTCCTCTTACCACACTTTGGAGATGCAGTATTTGTTTCTTGGCAATCTTGCATCACATTCTCATTGGTCTTAGCAATATCACATTGAGCGTCTTGAGTATTGTCATGAATAACATCCATCTATCATACATAATATAATATATTAGTAACTAAAAAGTTATAGGCAGAACAACGTTTTCTCTTAATTGTGAGTAAGGCTGAATATATAACAAATGTATAGATTTCATGAAGTTTATATAAATGATGGTATCAAACAATAACCATAAAAAGTTCATGAGAATTTGGTAAAAAATTGGTTCACACTAGCACGTGGACTATATGCAAACTTAATTAAGATTTATAATGAGCAATAAGCATCACGTGAAACAAAACAAGAGAATAAGGATGGAGTGAGAGACACTAAATTGAAAACAACCATGTCTCTCAACGCAAGAGTTGATCAAGCAAAACTAAGAATCAGTCAAATAATTCTCATACATAAAATTGTCATTGACGTGATCAAAATACCTTGCAAAGAGTTGATGAGCCGCGAACACATAGAGCTAATGAGCTGTGAACCTTAGGGTTTGTGTATTGATACAAGACTGAAACAAGAGAATTTATAGTGTTTTGGTAACCCTAGAGTAAAGTGAAGAAAGATGTACTTGACCCTTATACACATGTAATATTACTTTTTAAATGGGTCGTGTACGCGGGTTATATATTATATAACCCAACTCATCTAATAAACATGTTCTTTAGGTTCATTTCATGTTGGCTGGTTAACCCACAGTTGACCCGTTCATTAAATGGGTCATGACAGATTGACCCGCCGTTGACCCGCTTTTTAATCGTGCTGGTTCTACCCGCTTTATTTCGCATGGGTTTCGAGTCATGTCAGAATTGATAGCCCTAGTTTTAATGAGTTTTTATCACATACAATCTTTGCTCTCAAAAGGTGTGTTTATTAACAGGAAAAAAATAATGAATCTTTAGGGAGTCATTTATGTGTTTTTTCTTTAGAGAATGAATCATTCATTAATCATAGGACAAGTCTAATTACAATACTCGCAAACATGAGACTGAAAACTACCAAAAACAAAGAGCATGAGTCTCCAACTCGATCAAGCTAGAAAGAGTGAGAGGAAACTAACAGCTCACTATTATATGTGGACCGAATTTCTTACAAGCAGATAAGAAAATGCAACAATACCAACTAATCTACAACACTCACCACCTAAGCATGCTAGTATTGTTGTCGTCATCACCACTAGCAGTCGAGAGATAATGAGGAGTGCTAAATCGGAACAATGATGCTCGAGTAACTGATGCCAATCAAATTCTAATACACAATATGGAAATCCACTCACTAGAGGAAGAGCTCCCTCATAACAACATCATACAATCGACCATCGAGACCCAAGTCATGGAAGCGAAGAGGCTGACGAGAGAGGACCGAGAACCATATCCAAGAGCCGTAACCAAATAAAATGGGGGGTGATGAATCCACACATGCCCATAATCTAATAGTTAAGTGCAAATTACACTTTAAGCGTGTAGCCACACAAGTCACATGAAGGTACACAATGATAGTTGATGAGTTATTTTGGAATTGGGTGAACAAACATCTGGAAAGAGTTGGGACCGACTGACACCATGAGGAACTGAGTCCTCCCGTGCTAGACCAAGCCAGAATAATCCATATAGGGATAAAAATACACCACTTGGGTGACATGAGCCCAATAATTGAAGTCTGAACTAACATGAAAACGTAAAGTACATTGAAATTTAAGATAGATACCTCATGTGAGTTGAAAACCCAGTCCCATGCCCAGCTTCAGTCTTCATGATTTTGGACAAGCTTAACGAAACCAACATACACTTGTAAAGAAAGTATAAATACATTTTTAATCCATCATTCTCGAGAGGGATTCTAGACTCCTAGGCTTACTCCTTGTCAAGGTGCAACCGCCTGATCCAACCACGAACAAGTCCTTTTATTCAATCAAACTAGTCCTAGCCTCCTCTGTCTGTTAAAAGATGTCTTTTGCCTTATAGAGGAATCGTCTACTCACTCTATTGTAAATCAATTTCACCATGTGAGAACCTAGAAACAACATCACCTCAGGAAATTCTATCTCGAACCCAAGAGCCAAACTTGCTCTCGACATCAAGGTTCTAAAAAACGCTGGGCGCTAGTCGGGCGGACAGCGCAGAAAAGATTAATCGGAGATTAATTGGATTTGTATTTTTGTATTTATTTTGTTTTTTAATAACAAATAATTATATAAATACAATTAAAATATGTATTATGATATCTGAAAATAATGAAAAAAACAACAACATATTGTTGAAGGAGAAAGTATAACGAGAATAACAGTCTACTCATTCATTGATAGAAAGACCTATTTATAGGCATTGCATATAGTCTCTCGAGTGATCTAGAAGTTCTATCAACTGTAATATATTCTAATAAGGAAACCAGATTAACCATTTCTACGTGTATTAGTGCAAGACAGATAACAGAATGACAGAAACATAATTTCCTTAAACACTCCCCCTTGTGTTGTGTCCCTAATACAATATGGTGCTTATGGTGTTGCCACGGTAAAAACTTTGCCAAGTAAAACAAAAACCTCATGGGTAAAACAAAAGACTTAGACGAAAGGAAAAAGAGCACAACGCACCAACTACAATTAAAGATAACATGTGATGCATGTAGACTCCCCCTGATGTCTACACAATGACTCCCCCTGATTGGTAACTCAATCTCAAAGTACAGATAAACGGCATAAGCCAATGCACTTCACATACTTCAAAAGTAGACTTGGGCAACGATTTAGTCATTAAATCCAGCCACAATATCTTTAGATCAGACTTGCTAGGCTTAACATTACTTTGATCTTGAAGGAGAAGGTTACCTAACAACTCAAAACATAAGTTCGCTTTGAAAATCAGACGACCTTCGTGTACTTAAACAGTCATAACGTCTTCGATACAATAGGTGTAGACGAACCGTATAAAGTTATGGAAACTATACACACTTAGATTTCCAACTATATAAGGTTCATAACCTAGTTAATCTTGAGCTGATCACAAAGCTCTGTCGAAGTTTACTGTTCTACAAAAGCAAATTCTCGGACAGATCCGTCCTACTTTACGAAAATAGCCATAACTCACTCAATATGATAAATGTGATCAAATAGTTGATTGCTCTAGAAAGTAGACACATAAACCTTTCCAATGGTATCAAGTTCACCATTTTCCAAAGAGTGGGCTATCATGTAGGTCACGTGGAAGTTGACCTATAAAACTGGGCAAATTCTGATTTCGCATTTGATGTATCTTTCTGTAGGGATGAATAAGCCTGAACCTTTCATAGAAGGAATCACTACCATTACATTGGTGTTGCGTGGGCGCATTCGGCCACTAACTTGATGTTTTTTCACACTCATCTAAGAGGGAGCGAAGATGCTCGACAGCTAGGAAGAGAGTTGAAAGACTAAGGAGAATTTGGCCTTACAAGTTTATAGTGAATGAAATGTCGAGTCAAGCATATTGTAACAAGTACATGAATGTGCTACCATACTTAGATGGAGAATTTCTCCCAAGACTTCTTCTTCATATGGACGAAACAAGTCTTCTCAAGACTTTTTCCGATCAAGGGATACATACAGGCATAACTTTATCGTCATTTAGCTTGCCTTAAGCCAACAGATGAATAAGCATCATCAATAACGGTCCTCACTTTCGAGACCAAGTATTCCCAATATCCTTTCATTCTTAATTTTGGATCAGTGACATCTATTAGTTTAACAAGAGTCCATCACGATTCATCTAGATTTTACACACAAAGAGACATAATTCATCATAATCCCTTCCCTAATCAAGTTGATAATACCTTGCAAACACGCTCCGTGGTCAAGAGGCACTTGATTTGGGTGAAAACTGATCTATCCAAGATCTTTATGTACATATCTTAGTTCCCAACAAAGATAAGTTATGACCACAAGTTGCTTGTTCAGTTTTTTGAAAAATACCAAACTGACAAGCTAGTGGAGTGCAATGACATCCATTAAGAGAGTATATCTCATCGTAGTCGATTTCATAGAGATTGTGAGAGACCTTGCACCAGAAGGTGAGTTTAAACTCTTTTTCTTACTACGCTTTCTAATAAAGACATAACTGATAGAGTTTATACTTGGGGTGTCGGCGTCACCTAACCAAAACATTATCTTTTTGTTTAAACTAGATCGCATCTTTTTAGGCCAATCTACAACGTTGGTATTTTCTCAACGAAGTATGGTTCGATATCAAACTCATTAAACCACGTCATCATGTACACCAGTGTAATTTCTAAGTGTAGATATCTCTATATGGATTGGTATTGACATTGAGGCGTCCCCCAATGATTACCATAATCTAGAAAATAACAGACGAATGAGTATCATTGATCAAATGATCAAGTTGTGCCAAACTCGCATTCTTCATTGGCGAGTATGTATCGAACCAAGTGGTTTCCCCCTAAACCATGGGAGCCACGGCCTAGTGACACCATATACCACTTTTGTGGTGTCATCATGCCACCATCTATGGGTGACGACATGTCCTCTTATCCGGACATCAACATGTCCTCTTATCCGGATATCAACATGTCCTTATCTGAACATCAATCCTTGTAGGTATGTTTGCAGCATGTATATGTGATCTCGTCACTTTAGGGAACTTGATGAGACACAGTAGGGACAAACCATAATAATTCCAAGTCATTCTACTTGAACATTCTTATTCTTATCTCCCCCTAACGACGGGAAGACTGGCTTATCAAAGTGACATAAAAGAGAACGCCTGTTAAGGTTTCTATAGAAGCAGACTATAGTCGGAAGCTTATGTCATATTCAAAGATGATATTCATCAAATAACTCATCATTGTGCACTTGTAGAGGCGTAGTATGACACATACAACATGTGGACGATATAGATTGCAAAATGTTAACTCAATCCGTTAACAAATATGCATACCGTTACAACCGTAATATAAAGATTTGAATGATGGTGGGCAAAGATGAATAAGTAAAACTATGACCCTGCTACAACATGTAGTCGTTGGTCTTACAGGTCCAAAAATACCACTGGCCTCACTGCCGGAACAGGTCAACAAGAAACCGGTTGAACCGACTGCCAACATGACCAGACCTCTGTTTTACTCTTCCTTTAACGGTTCACTATTTTTTAGAGCTTCAAAAACTACCAAATTTGTAAACAGGTAAACATGGGCGTCAGGAATACAAAACCGCCAGTCTTAAAGACAGAACCGGCTGCAAAAGTGCTGAACTGGCCGTCGGAGTCGCCAGACATCAGTGAACACTTCTTTTGAGCGGTTCACCACCTTCCGCGTCTTTAAATGCCACCAAATTTTGTAAATAGGTAGGCTTGGATGTTAGGAATCTATGGTCACAAACAGAATTTCAAGAACCGATCTAAAAGTTGGTGAATTGGTCTTCACAATCCGCAAGCTGAAAAACTGAAAATTCTAGGATTTTTTCAACTTTTCAATCATTATTAAGGCTCCTCATAACATCTAATTGTCATGGCTTAAGTTAAACCAGTGTGAACATCACTATAGCATCATTATGCCTAGTGAACAATGAGAAACCATTAAGCCAACATCTTATGTATCATTCTTGTAGAATCACTCATAGACATTGTAATGTCTTACTTAGTGAACAACGACTTAGCATCTTGTTTATATACTAGTCTCTACATTTCATTGTCTTTAGCATAGGAGGGTGTCGCTCCTAATCTTTGCTAAAAAATAGGCTTGACAAAACAAGTAACGAGCATGGCCAATGTGAGATCATAGGAGGTTCTTTTGCGTCATATTTGTTTATGAAAGCATGAGTAGTACCTCTATTGTATAGGAGGATAACGCGAATGGCTTTAATGTCATCCATATGCCGTGAGTTTTGCTCATAGTTCCACCAAGTTGTATTTTGGTGATGATCTTTGATCTCAATGGTTACTTTTTCAAAATAAAGGATGTCCATGAGAGTTTTTACTCTTTTGTATATGGATCATCAAAATACGTCTAAAATTGTTCCGGACGATTTAAGTTAAAGCCTACATGAGTCGATGTATCCATTTTCATCATTAGTGACAATAACCGATTCAATTAATCGAATCTTAGTGACTCATGAATGTTGCGCATTAATTATAGTGACACATAAGAAATTTTCATCAATTCTTACAATGTGTTTCTAGGTGATAAACGTTAGCGTGAATATCATTAAGTTATAGCACGGTTCAATTGCTGCCTTATGAATAAAGAGCATGTGTGATTTGAATCATAACGCCATTAAGCATTAGAACTTGAGCATTAATTTGTTCTTTGATTATTTGTCATGATCTAGTCATTGTAGTCACAACGGATTTATAAATAACTAAATCCATGAATAGTTGTCTATTCCTTGCAATAAGCTAAGCACTAAATCTCTCTACGACACATTCGTATATAAGAATATAGAGACAACAGTCTTATGTCAAGACATAAAAACCAAATATGTTAACAATTTCGATGGAGATTGAAAAAAATATTGGAATCTTTTAGAGTGCATTACATGACGTGTAATACTATATAGATGGACGAAATAAGGCTTAGAACATGCCAAAACTTGGCAAAATTGGTCGTTAGCACCCACGGCCCACTGTTGGATTTGTAGAGAAAGAAGAGGATTGTTCAACATCCAATTTTAGATGACATTTAGTGTAACACAATTTTCTTTTTGTAATTATGAATCCGCTCAAGAGTGTAGAAGACTACTCTTGTTTGTAATGTCTTTGCAATTGTATAAGTGTGCACTGTGCCACACTTGATATTATAAATCATCTTTTGATCCAAAAATGATGTGTATTGCGCAACATCAGGATATACCAAGTGTGCATTGCGCCATACTTGATGTGATTTCAGCATTTATAAACGTCACTTTATAGTAACTGGTGGTCTTTTGTAGTCCAATGTAGTGTCATGTTGTAATGCGATATATTGCATTAATATATAGCTTACGTAGATTGAACCATATGTGCAAGACAAAATTCGAATATATATATATGCCAACAATTGTATCGAGGTCTTGACCATGAATTTAATTCAAAATATAACGACTAAGTAACTTTAGTCAAATATGTGAGGTATACGCCTTCACAAAACTTGAAAAAATAAACGGATTTTGTAGTCACTTAGACTATTAAACCGAAGTCATGTACTTCATATCTTCTGCGATTTAACTTTTGCTTTTAAAATTCGTAACCGTGAGAATAATATTCTCATCTTCTTCCATGCATATAATAAGTTTCTTGTTACAAGAACTCCATATATTTTGTATACATTGACAATAATATTGCTTTCTTTGCAATTAGTGAACCGATGTAGAACCATATAAATAACTTGATTTTTCTTTTACTAGCGCAATCTTTATATGACATATGGGGTTCGAGGCGTTGCCTCTCCTCTTTTCAAAATTCGTGACACAAAATTAGTCACTTTTTTTATGTCAAATTCAGGGCTCATGTTTCAGTCAATTATTTCAAACAACAAGATGAAAGATTTACTATCATCGATATACAATAAATAATTCCAAGTATTGAATTTGGTCAAGACCAAGGTTTATGGTAACTCAATTCGATGTAAATAATGACAAATTCCGTCACAAATCGATATTAACCGTGACAATTTCCATCACAAATCGATGTTAACCACGATAATTTCCGTTGCAAATCGATGTTTGTCCCTTTATTAACCACGATAATATTTCGTCGTAATACCGTGACTTGTCAAACCGTCACAAATTTCAACTGTGATACGAGGGGTCTCAATTCCTCACATCAGCCCACGTCATAAGAAATGTGTGGATAGAAGAAGGCTATGAAGCTCGACTATGAAATTAAAATTCAAAAGCGGCAACTTTTATAAAACTTATGTGCTAGTTTGCCGTGTAAGAGAAGTTGCTTTTGTAATTTTCATGATTACTTCCATGTTGCGAAGTTACTCTCACAATTCCAACGCGATCCGTCACGCGAAAAATTTCATGAAAAATAAAAACATATGGTTATTCATATTCACCATATATATGAAAACAATAAAACTAATTAAATAGTTATTACAGTAAATAAAATAAACTGTTTTTACTAGTGGTAAAAACTTTTTTCCCGGAGGGAAAAATTTACCGTTTTGCCCCCTTTGTTTTTGTGCTGCCTCCGGATCTGAGTATTGATTCGAGTCTTGCGGAACCTATGTTGGGCTACAGAAAAAGAGCGTCCGCGGAGCAGTAGCGGTGAGCATGATTGGATAGGCTACAGAGGCACGCCGGTTTGGATTCAACCTGAGCGGCATGGCTTGCTTGACAGGGGCTGAGAAGCTAGGGTGCTCACAGGTCTAGCTGAGATAGGGTGGTGCGTGTCTGTGGGTAGCGGCGCCGCAAGGCTGGGATGGGGCTCGGCTCAGGGCTAGGCATGGTAGATTGCGCCGACGAGGTGGGTTGGGGCATGTCGGAGGTGATGTTGGGTGCCCAGATCATATTACTGGTTTTGAGAAAACCGTTGTAGTGGAACTCAAGGGACATCGACGGCAAGAGAGAAAATTTCGAAGGGTTTTTGGGTTTTTTTTTTTTTTTAGGTTTCTAGGGTTTTCGACTATGAACTCAGGGTTAGAGCAAAGAGTCTGATAACATGTTGAAGGAGAAAGTATAACAAGAATAACGGTCTACTCATTCATTGATAGAAAGACCTATTTATAAGCATTACATAGAGTCTATTGAATGATCTAGAAGTTCTATCAACTGTAATATATTCTAATAAGGAAACCGGATTAACCAATCTTACGTATATTAAGCCAAGACACATAACAGAAGAACGAAAACATAATTTCTTTAAACATATATAACGCTGAAAATAATAAAAATACATAACATATGTCCTTAAAAATGTACTAACAACAATATTCTTAAGAAAATAAGAAATACAATTCAACATTTCAATAACAATATCGTTGAAACAAGTAAGAAATGCAATTAAACAACAATGTCCTTAGAAAAATCCAAAAATAAAAAACACAATTCACTAACTAGACAACAGTGTCCAAATACAATTCAAATAAATAAAAAAACATTCTTGCAAGCCCACCATCCAATTCCTCTTCTCCACATCCTTCAAATACTTTTTCGGTATCGGAGTCAAACTCAAACTCCATAGTTTTTTCTTCCTCTTCATATGAATCTATGGATTTCACTTAAAAAAAAATAATTTGGCCGCCCAGCCGCCTAGGAGCCCGCCCAAGCAGCCAAAAAAACACTGGCCGCCTATACTTGCCGATTTGCCTAAAATTGAGATGGCAACCCTTAGAACCTTGCTCGATATAGCCTCTGAACATACAGTCTCCAAAATCCAATGCTGGAGCATCCTATTTGCAGTCAGACCATGAGGCCGCCGTTGCACTCCTACACAAAACCTAGGGTTTTGGTGTTTTGGTCTAGGTGCTTCGATAAAAAATGTGTGATTTTCTTCTTTATTTGAGGTTGCTTTAATTTCAAGTATCACTGTATCTCATTTTGATGTCAAACTTCTAATACAAACCTTGTAATGATGACCAATGAGGACTGTTAAAACTATAATTATACTCAATCCAATCGTTCATTCAAAAGTCTTCATTGTTCCTCATTATAAGGGCTCTCTCTCACATCACTACTCTCTAATTTCTATATTTCCCCTCCCACTTACGCAAGTATAAACACCAAGACTATTAAAACTTCATAAGTCCCACTTATTAAGCAAAAACTATGTCTGTATTGGGCCTATTAAAACTTCCTGAGTCCCACTTATTAAACAAAAACTATGTCCGTAGGGGCTAAACACCAAGACTGAAGCTCTCTAATTTCTATATTTCCCCTCCCACTTACGCAAGTACAAACACTAAGACTATTCAAACTTCGTAAGTCCTACTTATTAAAGGGAGACTATGTCTGTACTGGGCCTATTAAAACTTCTTGAGTCCCCCTTATTAAACAAAAACTATGTTCGTAAGGGACTAAACACCAAGACTGAAGGAGGAAAATTAAAAATTCACAAATATAATGGTCGCACATTGGAATATTGCCACGTAGTAAGTTCTAGAAATCCATGAAGCAGAGAATCTAACCCACCCGTGTACTCGCTCGGTTTAAAGCCTCCACTGACCCTTCCAGAAGCTCCATGACTTGCAACCTCAAATGACCCGCATCACTGATCTGCTCAATCTCTGTCAAGTTTAAGGTAAGGCCTTCTGTTTCTGTTGCAGAGATTCATAACTCGGAAGAATAAAGTCTGCGCCTTTCGATTTGTTCACTTTGGTACTTGAATATTTTGGTCTCGATATGGTTCAATTTTATTCTTCTTTTCTTTTTCTTTTTTTCTTCAGGGGAAAATGAGTAGCCGATCGAGTCGTACTATCTACGTGGGCAATCTGCCTGGAGATATTCGTATGAGAGAGATTGAAGATTTATTCATCAAGGTCGGGTTTTTTCCCCTCTTTAATTTTTCTTTGAATTTTTCTGTTTTCTGCTGAATTTCAGAGCTTTTTTTTTTCATTTATTGATGAAATTGATATTTTTCTGCATATGCTGAACAGTATTTACAAGTTTCACAAGTTTTTTGTTGTTTTTTTTTCCTCTCTGAAAGGAGGATAGCTGTAAGTTGCGTCTGCATGTAGAATTAGTACTATTTTTGTGTGAAATTCGATCCCCCATATGCCAAAGTTGACACCTGTCTGCGCAAGATGAACGATTTTACAGTTTCACTAGATATTTAGTTTAATCATTCTCAGTAAAAGATTTTAGATGCGCAGTATTAATTAATAAATATTTTAAAAAAAAAATTTGACACCCACGTCGGAGACTTCCAAATATTGCTTTCTCATCATCTGGCTTGCATATTTAAGCTGCTTTTTTGATGCTGATTAACTGGAATTTTTAGGCTATAGTTTCTTCGATTTTCATGATTGTTGATCTTTCTTTATGATTGCAGTATGGACCGATTGTTGACATTGATCTCAAGATCCCTCCCAGACCACCAGGTTATGCTTTTATTGAGGTGAGTTTCAATACAGAAGAGTATGGTTTGTTTTTCCATAGTCTGTGTCACTGAAGTTTCATATTGGTGAAGTTGCTTGATATATATTTTAGCTTGCATTTAGTTATTTTTTATTTTCATGGTTTTCTAATGATGTTCATGTAATTCTGTACTTTTGCAGTTTGAAGATCCTCGTGATGCTGATGATGCGATTTATGGCCGGGATGGTTACAACTTTGATGGGTATCGCTTACGGGTTAGTCATAAATACTTGTGTGTTACACCTTCTGTGCTAGTTTCTCTTTTCATTTTACTACTTTGCCCTCTTGAAACATGTTTTTGTCTTTCATCCTACTTTACAGGTTGAACTAGCACATGGCAGACGTGGATATTCATCATCAGACCGATTCAGCAGTTATAGTCGTAGTAGTAGTAGCCGTGGAGCTTCCCGCCGTTCTGAATATCGTGGTAGGAGTCCAATTAACTTACTATGTATTAACCCATCAGTTAGGGATCGCAAATGAGTTTTAGTTTGCCGTCAGAGTCAAATACAATTAATTTGTTATATGTCATCCCACTATGCAGTTCTGGTCACTGGGTTGCCTGCTTCTGCTTCATGGCAGGATCTGAAAGTAAGTACACACTTGCTTTTATTATGACCTATGAGCGCTTTTACCCATTATTATACTTGAAGACGATAGCTGCTTTCAATGTTCTTGTAAAATGAGTACTTGCTGCTGTTACATGTATATATAATCAGGATCATATGCGTCAAGCTGGAGATGTCTGTTTTTCGCAAGTGTTCCGTGACCGTGGAGGTGAGTTCTAATGTCAATTTTTCAATCAAAAGTGATCAGCTTAGACCTTGGAATTTTACATTGTTTAGTAAATTGCTGAATTTTTGTATAATACCATTGTAGGCATGACAGGAGTTGTAGACTACACAAATTACGATGACATGAAATATGCAGTAAGTTAATACTGAAAATAGGACAACTCTCTCTCTCCCTCTCTCTCTCTCTCTATATATGTTAAAACAGTTGAATTTTGTTGCTCTGCAGATCAGGAAATTGGATGATTCTGAATTTAGAAGTGCTTTTTCTCGGTCCTACATACGGGTAATGTCTTTTTTGCACTTTGATCTTTACCTGATTGGGCTCTGAGATGCATACTGTACTAAGTTTCCTCTTAATTATTATTATTATTATTATTTTTTCGGATTTTGATCTGCTACTTACAGGTCGAGGAATATGATTCTAGTCGTGGGTACTCCAGGAGCCCCAGTTATGGCTCGAGACAAAGCTACTCTAGAAGTCCCAGTCGTAGTCCATATGTGTCGAGAAGTCGTAGTCGCAGTCGGAGCCGTAGCTTTGGTGGCCAGGGCAGAAAGTGCGTATCACATTTTTTTAAATATTTTTATTTATTTAATTGGACAACCTTACATAAAAATTAGTCTTTTTCTATGCAACTTGACAAAGATTTATGCTGTTGCAGCCTTTCACCATATGTGGAATATACACACTGCTCTCCGAGGTCTGCGTCGTGTTCCCCTGCAAGGTACATCCCATGCTACTGAACTATGTAGTTTTCTTATTTTGTGTACTTTGGTTTCGTCTTTTCATACAGACATTCTTGCCTTTCTTTTCCCTTTAACTAATTGAGCATATTGGCATTGAAATGCTTATTTTTCTTCTGGCTCTTGCTTTTCTTTTAGCCGAATATTCTAATATTTTTTTTTCACCATTAGATTTTTTTGAACCATATATCTAGATTCTTTAAACTGGTAGTTAACCTGGATGTTTGCTAACATCCCATCGAATTATATCTTCCACTAAACTCTATCAACATATCTTCAGAAAGGGTTTCCGCTTATAATAAGTGATATTGATGGTCTCTGTATACCTGTGAAACTTGAGCACTTATAATGTTGCTTTAATGGCCATGTGGTATGGTAATCTTTGCTCTAATGTTACGTTTTGTGAAATAAGAGCAAGACGTATTATTATAATGAGAAGTGGACATTAGGTAAATCTTACTATATTTCCTTTTGAAATTGAGACCTGAAAGTGTTTTGAATTTATGGTTTTGTAAAGCTGAAGTACATTCGAGTCTGGAAGGTTTCTGGGTACCTCTAACAAACGTGATTGGATTCACCTCTTGAGATGTTTGTTTAGTTTATATATACATACATATGTATATTGTCTTCTCATCTTATCCCTGATCTGTTGGCGGATACCTTCCCAAGCATGCACCGCGTCTTATTTAATAGCCAACTTTTCTTAATTGGAAAAATACTGAAAACTTAGGTTTTGAGTTATGCATTACTTCTGTCATTACCATTGAACATGATCTTTGTGTTTACAATATTACGGCTGCTATACTGTAGTCTCTCATACAACTTGAGTTGGTGACAGCTGACCTTCAGTAATTATTTTCCTCTAGTTGGTTCAGTAACTCCACTGTACTTTACCAATCGAGTTGCTTAGTTACCTCTTGATAATTCAAGATCTTAGTCTTTCAGTTACCCCGAGTGTGCTACATCTCCCCTTTTTTTTTTGTCTGACAGGATAATAATGAGATTTGATGTCTGTTCATCTTTCCTATCATAAGCATAATACTCGAGTATGTTTTTGACAGGGGGTGTAGAATACTAGGATTGGTTATGATAAATTTTGCTTTCTTATCTGTCTTATTTTCAACCTTCCCATAATTGGGTTGCTACTAAAAGTGAGCTTTTTTGAAATTCACCAAACTTGTTGCCATCCTTTTCCTGATTTTTGAAATGGTGCAAGGGGTTGTCTTCATGGCTTTGTAAGTTCTCCTAATTAGTTGGTGAAGGTTGCCTTGTTTCTTGCTAGATGGGTTCTTCTGGAGGTGTCCTAGGAGTGGATGTTAGGAACTTGACAGGAAGTGGTGTTGATGCCTGCAACTCTTTTGGTTCAGGTAACACCAATTTGTTGATGAACACCCCTGAAAATAAAGGATAATATTTTTATTGAGTTCCAGTTCTAACTATCGTTATTGTGAGTTGGTGCTATAGCTATGGCTAAAGAAGTCGGTGGTGCACATTTTGTTAACTTGCAATTAGGGTTGTGGGTGTATGATCTCCTTTGGTTTATGATTGGATGTTATGCTGTGCTGGTGTTTTTATTTCTTACTTTTTTTAGTTGGTTTGACTTTATAAGACTGCCGGAAAGATCATGAGATGTGCTAAGGGACATGGGGCTAAAGGTCTATGATTTTACTGTTTGCTTCCCCTTTGATTATGGTTAGTTATGTCAGGACCTAGAGTCAGATGGTATACTGTTATTGAGATTGATTTAGTCTTAATATTATTGCAGATCTCGGTCAAGATCTAGATCTCCAGTTCGTTCTGTAAGTTCTCACCCTCATTATTTCATCTAGTCTTTCATAAAAAAAAATAAAAAAAGAAGGAAAGAACATAATAGTCAAGCCTGTATAGGCTCCTGGGAGGTTTCTACAACTGAAGTTGGTGCTTTGTACTTGCAGCCTTATTATTGATCTCTGCGAAGATTGCCTTCAAGACAGAAGCGTATCCTGTTAGCGTGGTATGATACTTTTTAATTACAGAGATTTTGATATTATTATTATTATTATTATTATTATTATTATTATTATTATTATTATTATTATTATTATTATTATAACCACTAAACGGTAGACTTGTGCGTCTATCATGCATGGATTATTGATTTTTGGGGTACTTGGGTCATGTGCTTACAAGTGTTCCGAATCAGGTTCTGATAATAATTTGTGACCTCCAGGTGACATCTATAGGAGCCACTGTTGACTTGGGAGATTTCTGTTGGTAATGCCTTTGCAGTTGTTTTGGTGGACAATCGGACACCAGATAAAAGCGTGGAATGGAACTTAGGAACTTGATGTGGCACCTTATAGATATGGATAGGGTTGCTCCGTATTGCATCAGGAATCTATTATCACCGTATTGAACTATTTTCTCCTGTTTAACTGAAGTATAGAAGAAGGTAATTGTCTTCTCTGTAGTGAACTATTATTTTCTGTTTAACTGAATTACATTAAGGTAATTGTGGTCATGTGTGTTGGTTATGTTTCTCGTTTCATTTGCTGGTGTGGTGCCTGTTATTTCATAGGTTGCACAAGAGTGCAAGACCGGGAAAAGGACCCGAGTTTTGCTTATATATGTTGATGCTTAACCAATACTTGTTCAGTCAGAAAGAATAAACAGCATGGTGATGGAACTCGCAATGTGAAATCACTAGGCTTTCTCAGAAACCCAAATCAAGAAATATCAGCACAAATTAGGTCCCTATTGAGTGGAACTATACTATTTACAACAGGAATTGCATAGAAATAATCAGAAGCATAAATTGGAAAATACTGGGACGTTTTTGTTGCAAAGCTGTACAGGGCTACTCGTACACGCTGATTGCCTTCCCAAAGTACCAATGACAAAGGTGACTCCATGATGTCAATTGATAGGCGCTTTATCCATTCACAAGTGAAACCATCAAACTTACCCATCACCCAGATTTCAAAGGGCTGGCTTCCTTCACGATGATAGCCAAAAACAGCAACGGAATTGTTCCACACTGCAAGCTCGAAGTCATGAGCTGGGTATCTATACAGAGGATCAGGAGTCAATGCAGTATGGAAAACCCGATAGCTCGTGTCGAACCAAACGATTGCTGCCCGTCCCATTTCCTCAAGGCTATCGAACGATGACATGAACTCCTTCGAGATTTCTAGTGCTAAATAGTAACACTTACCCTTGAGATACACTTGAAAATTACAAGGACGAAACATAGTAGTTTCGTTCTCCAAATTGTGAATGTTGATCTCTTCCCAAGAATCTGTTCTCATTGTGTACATCTCTGCTCTCTGAGGATAAAGAGTGAGACGTTCTTCTATACCACCGTCATTATAATGACCGTAACCTGCAACGACGACAATGAAGAAATCTTCCGAATGGGGATAATAGCCAAATGCTTCAGAACGGTACAACAGCTCACGGATGCCAGGGAGGCAAGGCTCAGGTATGACCTTGAATTCCTTGATCGCTGGATTGTATAAGAAAAGGTCGCTAGGATGATAAAGAGTGAGACAGATTATCCCACCACAGTGACCTACAATACCTGCACAATCATAATTTGGACAAGGATTCTCAATAAATTGTCCCCTAGTTTTCAGACCAACTGCAGGAGGAAAATGGAGGTCCTCGATTTCGTAATATAGGTTATCCTCATCACCATTATTCTCATTGCGAAGAGTAAGCAAAGAATGAATCACTATATTAACACATTTAAGTTTTCGATCTTGAAACGGTTATGAACTTTTAGATTATATGTATGAATTTGAGAAAATGGCCTAGTTTGTATATATGCTAGCTGATTAGGAATCATATGTACGTAAGCCATTTTTATTGATTGAAATGAATTCTACTCTTATGTGCGTAAGCCATTTTTACAATCGAAGTTGGTATATATATGACCATTGATTGATGAAAGGCGAGCATTTCCAATTAATTTAACAGTATTGGATTTTTTTTTTAGGAAGAATATTAGAATTGGTCATAATATACAAAGAAGATATGTTTACCACAAAAGTGTGATCTTTGTCGGACAGATTGATTAGAAAGAAAATCTATTGCTAGATAGAATTATCTATGCCGCACTCTCATGCTTGCAGTCTCCTTTGACAGAAATAACACTATTTACATAATTAACAGCTTGCAAATAGAGCGCGCCTTCCACACCTTGAATGGGAAAACGGTGAAGTTTTATGGTACCTATGTTATAAGAAACAACACGACTCTCATTGCTAACCATTAGAAGCTCCTCACTATTCCAACATACTAGTGGAATTATGATCCCTTCCACTGGTCCGAATGTCAGGTATTTTATCCATGAACCCTTAACACCTGTAGACTCATCCATCATCAATATCTTAAACGATTTGGGAACTTCATCATCTACTTCATAGGTCAAAAGAACAATGGATTCTTTCAGCACGGTGAGGCTCCTATAACCCCTATCGGTGCATCATATTCATCCTCATCTTCAGCTCTAGGAGGGAGATCATAAAGGACGCAAGACTTGGGAAGAACACTGAATTCTCTGATTGCGGGATTGCACAAGACAACATCGGCATTAATGCTTATAAGACAAATGATCCCATCACAATGCCCTATAATTTGTAGAGTTGAGGGATATATGCACGAAGGAAACTGAACATCAAGCTCCTCAACAACAGAAGTAAGATTATTGTCATTATCGTTGCAAATATGAAGTAGTTATAGTAAAAGATCTGTCATTATTGTCGAAACTTCTCTTTTTCTTCAGAGCAGCAATCTCTTTCTTATCCGTAATGCTTCTATCCTTGAAAAGACTATGCATGCTTGACAAGGATGGGTGTGGCAGAAACAAATTTATTGTGCCTGGAAATGGAAAGGTTCTTGGCCACAAAGCTAGGATCAATGATAATGGTGTACCGTGACTTACTGGCTCACCTGAATCGTACCAAAGACTTGGGTGGCAGTCTTGATAGGATTCGCACCACCATTTCTTCTAACATTTCACAAAACGTCGTCATTTCTCTTCTACTCTCTTTCCCTTTTCTACTTGCACGTATACGTATGCACATACTCTTACATCACAAATCGGTATCCCAAACGGTTTCTATTTCATCTGGTACCTGAAACTTTCAGATTCACCATGTTGAAAGCAGAATACTGCTTGTATTGTTCCACTTCATGATGTCGCTTTTCGTAAAACTTTGGGTAGATCGATTCGGACCAAGTATCTATACACATATGTAATCCTGCTCTTCGGTCTTGATTAAGTGATTGTCGTCGTCGTCCAGCAAGGCAATGAGTAAAATCCACCGCTCACGGTATCCGGTTTCATATGTTGGTTAGAAGATCATGAACAAAAGAAAACCAATTAGATAGAGTTAAGGAAATTTAAACATGGCAAACCGAGAGATCGACTTCCTTTGATTATACGGTCTTGGAAATGTGGTTCATATGAGAGGGATAATGAAGTGATGGATCCAAGCTGAGGCTATGAGAGAAACCAGGTGACACCTTCGACAGTTGACCACGCTCTCCAATTTCATGCATGTCCTGGTTGACATTTTCAACTCTCAAATCCTCTCTCGTATAGTCGTATCACTCTTTATTAATTGTCTAATTTTTATGTTGGACGTGTTTGAGAGGAATAGATCACATATTAAAAAAGTGGTAAATAAAATATATCTTATAAGTAGGTGAATTATGTTCAATTGTACCAAGATATTTTGTGATTAAAACCCAACACCTTAAAGATGATTAAGTCGGGACAGTATCAGTGCAAGATTGATCCACAAACTGCGCCCTTGTCACTGTTTAACATGATATCAGAGCGGGTCCATATTCTAATACTTCTCCAATTCTCATGGGCCCGATTGAGTTCTATATCTCACCTAGTTCGGTGTTCTTATTTCGTCATTGTCTCTTGTGGTGTTGTTCTTTAGTGTCGATAGCTTGTAAAGGACACAAGTGGAGGAATGGTTATGCATGGAAATGGATAGGTGCTTGGCAATGAATTTGGGATTGTTGATCATAGTATACCAACTAGTAGAAATAAAGTCTTAAGCGACGGGAATAAATCGTCACTTAAGTGTCAAGTTTTGTCGCCATACGACTTAAGCGACGAAATTGGCGTTGCTTAAGCTCTGTTGCATATGACGCGTCTCATAGGTACTTAAGCGACAAATAATATTATCTGTCGCCTAAGTAAACGGAACAGGCGACGGGTATAGTTTAGTCATATTTATGTCATGTGACTCATGCCATGATTGTCACTATGATGCACCAAAACTAAAATTGCACAACAAAAACCGTGCTAACTAAAAATTCACTATATAATCACTTTAATTTTCACACAAGTGTTTATAAGTTAGTTAACACTATCACTCAAAGAATTTCATGTAAAGGTTGCCAATATGCTTGATTTTCATACGCCCATATAATTTGGTCTTGCGGCATAGTCTTCTCTTAAAAAGTCTGAAGTTATGAGTTCGACTCACAAAAGACTAGTTATATCATTTGAGTTATTTACCCGATAAAAAAAAAAAGACAACTTCGTACAGACAATGACTATTATTAGAAACAGATTATGAGGTGACCCATACCCGCAGCAACGGGGATTTTGTCTAATTTCCTTCTATTGTTGCGATTCATGCCTCAATACCTTGTGGTACAACCAACAATTTTCATGTTCTTTCCTTGTGGACTTGGGGACTAGTGGCATTAAACGCTTCAACTTTATTTGTTGTGAGATTATACGGCCCATTCAGATACCAAATCGTTTAAGCCCAAACATTATCTCTCATTTCGAGCCAGGCCAGTGTAAAAGCCCGCGAGAGTGGCGTACCAACGAGGAGTCGCGGACTGTAGTTCGCAGCTGCGAAACTGATCCCCGCACCAGTCTCAGTTTTTCCAGGAAAAATAAAAACAGAGCTCAAGGTTTTAGTGTTCGGTTCTATCCCGCCCTAGCCAGTTGATTTTTATTTTATTTCTACTTGGGAGTCGAAGATCATAGATCTATTCTTTCCTCCATCTCCAAACATGTTCAAAAAGTAAGCTTATAAACACAATCCCGCATACAACTATCCATCAATGTTATTTTGTAGCTGGGTGGGCACTTGTTCCATTCTTTGTTGATAATTGACACGGATGATGCATAGGTTTGGTTTGATTCGATGAACCTTAATTAAAGATTCTTGCTTTGTTTGATTATGTTTTTGTAAGGGTTGTAATTTTCGATTTTTGGCTTTGCATTTTTATTTTTTTATTTTTTTTCTGTGGTAGAAAGTGAGGAGGTGAGTTGGGCAGTTATTTTTTGTGGTTATAAGAAAAATTTAAATGATTAATTAGATACAAGTGTGAAACGTTGAACTGTCTCTGGTGAGTTTATTTTTTGTAGTTTCAATTTTTTGTACAATTATGGTGCTTTTTGGAGAAGCAAGCTCTTGACCTGTGCAATCTATCTCGCTAAACATGTTTTTCCATCACCAATTCATATATTGTTACAATGCAGATTTTCAACTGAAGAGGTATCGGCACAAAACCAAGTGAAGGCATCTGTCCAGCGTAAAATTCGACAAAGTATTGCAGAAGAGGTAATACTATTCTACGACCAGTGGCCTCTACATAGTATTACTGATGCTTCGAGATATATTTTGCTTATGTTTTTGACACAAATTTAACTCTACTTGCAGTACCCTGGACTGGAACAAGTGTTGGATGATTTGCTTCCAAAGAAATCTCCTCTCATTGTTGCTAAATGGTTTGACTCTGTTGTTCCTGCTTATACAGTTTACTTCTAACTTTGCTATAATAACCAATTATATCTCATAACTTCTTATAACCTCCACTTGGCAGTCAGAACCATCTAAACTTGGTGGTGGTAAACAGTGTGCCACTATTTTTCAACATACGTGATGGACCATATATGCCTACTCTCAGACTGCTTCACCAATGTAAAATATTCTTTCCAAATAAACTATCTGTATCTCATTTTAGATTGTTGTGGGTTTTTTTTTTCGGTCAAGTTATTTTCTGGCTTCTTCCTTGTAAGGGTGTAAAAAAGATTTAGGAGTGAATGATTTGGCAGGATCTTCTAATAAACTGCTAAGTGGTAGTTGTACCAAAAACTTTGCTTCTGTTTACACTTGAGGATAGAATGATAAATGATTTGTTTTAACTCCTCCAGGATGGTGATGGGAATGACTAGACAGTTTTCACAAATTTTTCCAGAATAAATTGGTAAATAAGAATGTATTGAATGAGATGACAATAGAAACCATCTATTCTGTGGGATCAGCAAATAAGAATGAGCCCTACTCTGAGGAAGCAGTTCTTGTGCTTGGAAGAATCTATTCAACAACATGCTGGTACCATATTGAAGAGAGAGAAGGATTTCATAGTATATCTCAAGTCAAAAACTATGAATTTAGGGGAAAAAGGTGGGAAGGGACATTACTAGGATCAAACTGCTCTTCATAATTTTTGTTTGAAAATACCATAATTAATTTCGTTCTATGAATCTCTCATGCAAGTACATGAATTCCCTTGTTTTTGGAATTTTTCCTCAATAAATGTGTATCTGGGAATACTCAGAATCTTTTGTTTTGGTTTTGGCAGATCCAGATATAATGAAAAAGTTACAAGTAGATAGGGGTGCCATAAAGTTTGTACTTGCTGGTGCAAACATAATGTGTCCAGGTTTAACTTCTCCTGGTGGTGCTTTAGATGATGAAGTTGCTGCAGAAACTCCTGTGGTAAAACTCCTACGTCCTTTTTTGTTTTTTTGTTTTTTTTGTTTCTTTTATGGTTCTGTCTGAGATGTGATTTTAGGGGAAAAAATAAAAAATTCAGGTATTATGTAGAATTGATATGGATTAGTTTCCTTCACATGTAATGGAGATAAGAAGTTTATGATTCTGATCTGTGGGATTGCATACTGTCAGGCAATAATGGCAGAAGGAAAGCAGCATGCACTTGCTATTGGCTTCACAAAAATGTCAGCAAAAGAAATGTAAGTTAAGGTCTTGTATTAAGGGACTTGGACTGATTTCAGTTTACCCCCATCAACTTTAAGTTAAACATCATGTTAGTCATTTTTCTTTCAATTTCATCAAAAACACCCCTCGACTTCTAATTTTCATCAGTCGTGTCCAAACTTCTAATTTCCATACAATTCCCTGTCATGTGATGATGACGTATTAAGAAGAAAACCAAATTTGAAGTCACTGGGCTCATAGAAAAAAGGTAAAATAGACAAATTGCATTCAATCCCACCAAAATCACTAAGGTTAGGGGGTTGTGATGAGAACGGAGATGTGTATCGATATGAGGGAAAAATGGTCTGAAATGTTACTTTCGGAATTTGACTTTCTTCTTGATATTAAGTCATCACTTGACAGAGGAATTGGATGAAGATTGGAGGTTTGGACATGCACGGTTGATGAAAATTGGGAGTCGAGGGGTGTTTTTGATGAAATTGAAAGAATGACTAACATGATGATCGACTTAAAGTTGATGGGGGTAAACTGAAATTAGTTCTATATTAAATTTTAACTAAATAGTGTGAGAAAAAAGAAGTGATGGAGTATGCAGTGACTGATTCAATCTTCAAACATCTGACAGACGATGATTAAAACTTTACTGATGTGTCTTTCTGGTTAGTCAAGTATTATCCTTCATTTATTGAATAAAAGGAATGAAGAAAGAGCAACTATGGTTGCTCTACATGCATTTGATAATACATCCTTGTCTACCACTTGATTTCTGCTCTACAAATTACAAACACCTTAGCATTGTTTACAGTTTTGTTCTTTTTATTCCCACTAGTTATTTGGTATAAACCTCAAGTAGCGTAACCAATTGTCCAATTTGTTTAATTATTGCTTCTCCTGTTATCCTAAGCCTGTAAAAATGTGGAAGAGATATTTGTTAGTTGAATCCAATATCAGTAACTTGTATTTGTTGACCTGGAATGACATGAAAATTTTATTGTTGTGCGGTTGTGCCTCAGTGGAGTAGGTGGTCAATGTAGACCTTTCTATTTGGCACTGTCTGTTATATAGACGTCCCTAAGTTCATCTTATGGCAATGTTATACGTGTGTCAGAGTTAGATTACTTATCTATTTCTGATTGGTTTATTCAACAAGTTGAGTCCTCTGTTTGGCGTACAGTAAGCTGATCAACAAGGGAATTGGAGTTGACAACTTGCATTATCTCAATGACGGTCTTTGGAAGGTATGCCTGCACTTAATACTGTCATTGTGTCTATGGTCCTTCACATGTACTTGTTATTGTTTTTAAATTATTAAAGCAGATATTCCTTTGGTAGAATCAGTGAGGCATTGTCATGCCAAAACATTTGTTCCTTATAATGGTGTGCTTCCAATGATCTGATGAATTGCAATCACTTAGGAGTAGTCATGCTATGGCATCTGCTGAATATTATAATGGTCCTTCCTGTATTGTGGGTGTTCCTAAATTGTTTGCCTTGCTCTGCAGATGGAACATCTAGATTGAGTATATTGGCGATTAACTGTGCTTATCATCAGGAAGAAATGAAGAATTTTATGTTTATCTATTTCATAATAGTGTTCGTCTTCTGAGTATCATACCCCAGCTTAAAGAGTTATGTGCCCTTTCCCTGTCAATTGGCGTTATCTTTGTATGTTGAGAAATCATCCTTTTCAGATATTTTAAACCTTGAATCAAGCTCATTCTGTTATGGTGAATCTCATTTTGTTACATTACTAACAGGCTTTTTCTTATGATATGCTGAGCCTCCTATGGATGTTCTTGACTAAATTATAAACGAGGTCTTGACATTCTATCTATTCTCCTCCTGATGTTGTAAATGATTCTGATATTTTTGATGAAATTAGGCAAGAAAGCTAGTAAAATTGATGATTTGGATTACATGGGGTACAGTACTTAAATTTTGGTTGTTGTTACTAAATACCAACTAATGAATGATTAAATTTCTGGAAATTAGTTTTGCAAAAATGAATACACATGAATTGCCGAATTGGGCAGATATCTATAGTATGAATATTCTTATGACAAAAAAGGATTTTACAATGGGCTAATTAAGCTTAAGGGACTCGATTTCCGGACCTAAATAGGAAAAGCCAAACAGAGTAATAGATCCATTCCACACTGTTAGTCTCATAAATAGAACCTGTCCTGCTCCTTGGTCCTTGAAACTATCCGGAAGTAGCGTAATATGAAACACCTCCACCCATGTCATACAAAAGGATTACATCCCTAATGCTTGGAGATGAAAGCCTGTCACATAGGTTTTCCTTATCTTGTTCATGACCCAACCAATAGAAAACTCCATTGAAGCACATTTGATACATGTCAGGCCAAAAGCTAGTAGTTTCTGTTTCTAAATAATCAACCTTGATTTGCCTCCAAGAAGCAGTACCCAAAGTGTATACTTCTGCCCTTGGAGGACAAATAACCAGACGTTTGGGGTTATGATCATATGAATCTTCACCTGATTCTACAATGTTAACCACCTTGTAATCCCTACATTTTGGATCATATCCGAATCCCACATTACAAGAGAATGACTCGTGAAGACATCACGGTGGAAGAATGTTGAGTTCTCGTATCGACGGGTTGTACAACACAAGGTCTCCGGTATAAAGAACTAGACAAATGATCCCATCACAATGATCTATATATATAGCTCTAATAGCATCTGACCCAGGAAGCTCAATAATGTTGCCTTTGGTCTTTAGGCCCATAGAAGACGGAATATAGATGTCTTCAACAACACATTGAGGGTGACTGTCTTCAGCATCATGGTCATTAGGAACATAAAGGAATGAAAATAAGATTTCCTCCTTGATAGTTTGGCTTCTTGGAACTACTGTGCGCTTGAGAAGGAAGCAAGTGTAGGAGTCTTTGTTGTACGAGTGGAGGTGCTTGTCTATGAACTTGGGATCATTGATCAGAGCATACCATGACTTATGGATGCACTTGAATCTCATCAGAGATTTGGGAGGGAGCGTTGATAGGAATTCCACTATCATCTCTTTTGGCATTTTGCGAAACACCTCCATTTCTGCTCTATTTGAATCTCTTGTTCTTCTTCTACCTCTTTTCTAGTCATATATATACATTCTTCACGTAAAATGAGACAGAATTAAGCTCATAATCATAAGAAATTGCATTGCTTTGAAGATAAGAGATTCAAAACAAAAAGCCATGCAACAAGATGCAATGGTAAGATCTTACCTCGGTGGCGTTGATAGAAAGAGAGGATTCTTGATTGTTATGAAACTCTTTTTTTGGTGTATTTGACCAAGTATATTAGTTATCTGATAGCGTGTATTGATTGATCTATTTTTAGCAAAATGGGTTGATTGATCTATTTTTAGCAAAATGGGTTGATTGATCCTGCTTGTAAGCTACGACCAAAAGGATTTCGAAAGGAATAATACAGCGAAACAGAGGAAGTACAATGATGAGAGAGATGGCTACTGCGTGTAGTAATACGAACTTGGAACATTATGGTGGTCGCAATGTGATATGAAAGACGTTAGCATGCTGCACAGTAGCATAAAAGAAGTTACTATATTTGGCTGACAATTGAATGTACATCATTCATGATTCCTTCACAAAGATCAATCACAGTTGTAGAAAGAGTTTGAACAATCAATTTTCGCTTTTTCATCAGGTTCTAGCATCGCCTTCTCCAACTCGTGGCACAGCCTCTATGCCACCAGCATTGAGAATCGAATGGTTGAAGGGATATGCAAGTGGAATGCAAGGAAAGACAATGCTGAAGATTTTCAATTGTGATCTTGAAAGGAATTAAAACTGGAATCGAGTCCTCAAAATTCTTGAATATATAGTCTAACTATCTAAGTAATACATCATCCACTGTTTGTAAACTAGTAAAAAGAACAAAGGGTATACCATATTTGGAGCAATATATTGATACATCTGAAGTACATTGACAAAATTAAGTATTGCAGAAACTCATTTTCATCTTTTACTTACTTTCCTATTTCCATGACTATCAGTAGCTTTGGGGTACGTCTTGGCTTCCAGTTTTTTAGTGGTACGCTGGAAAGCAGCTTGTCTGTGGCGCTGGTTATGACCTTTCCTTCTGCTGCATAGCCAATAAAGAGAGTATAACCAAATTAAAGATCCACAAAAAAGGATCAAATTAACAAAACCAAGCACAAATATAGCACTAAACTAGGGTGCTTTTACCCATCAAACACAATCTATAATAGAGCAAACTGTGGGAGCTCATCAGTACTGCTCTTTTAGCTTTATAAGAACAAAGAATGCATTGTACTCGGACTGGTATTTTCACTTATCAACAATGCCATAATACAAATATGACTGCAAAAAAGTTGTGGTATTAGAGTTTCCCACCTTACAAACAACAGGCCTGCTGTAAGGACCAATCCTCCCACAGCCCAGGAAACTCGTTCACTGTATGGCATTTCCCTCACTCTCTCCTGGAACTCCTCTAGCAGCCTCAAGCTCCCAACTTTCTGGGGCACCTCAGATTGTGGATCCTTCCATGAATCCGCAATCAAATCAAGACTAGCTTTACCACCATAGCAAAATGTTTCTTCCAGGCTATCAGACATATCACCCTTAACAGCAAACCCTGCAGCATAGCAGAATTCTGTGCCATTAAGAATCCACTCGGAGGCTCTCCCACAAACATAATCATTTACTCCACAGGGTGCTAGAACCTGACAGAAATCAGATAAATCAGTAAAAAAGATATTTCAAATTCATCTAGAAGGCGATAATTTATTTAGTTATATATCACCATACTGGACTTGATCAACAGCCATGAGTGTTATTATCCTTGGCACCATTTACAATTCTCGCACACTAGTGTAGACTAACAATTTAGAAGATACTTAACACGAGATCTCGTAGGTGGACAAATCCAGCAGCACATGGACCCCCTCCCCTTTGCCTATGAGCTACGTCCCCAACGTTCCCTTTCTTTTAAATTGGGCTTTTAAGAAAATTGTGGACGAAAGTTTGAAAATCAGCCACATACCTGTGTTATTGCATCTGTTGAGTAGTAAGCCCCAGAACAAGCATTGAAGACCCAGTCACAGAAAGAAGCACATATAACTGGAGGTCCTGGCTGTACACCAATGCGGGGATCACAGATAGAACATTCCAATAATTCCCATAATTGCAAGCACTCTGAGTTAGCTTCACCTGACGAAGCCAACTTCCTAATGGCTATCAGCGCAGGATGTGTCTGGGCTACATCACAACAAGTGTTTTTGCGGAACACCCTGCAAAGAGTTAGATCTTTGGGACCCTTGCTGACTCGTTTTGGAGGCTTCCCCTCAGAAGAGAATCGAGGAAAACGACTACCTTGGGAAATGCACAATCTGTCCAATTTACCTGCATCAAAAGGATTTAAATAAAACTTTATCATTATACGGAACAAACAGATAAGAGAAAAGGAGAAAAAGCATGAACAAAAGAGACAAATTAGCGTGCCACCAGAATTATTAGAAAACTTGTTATGAAAATAGCACTAAATTGGGATTTAACTGTGAAAAGTAATTGAGTAACTGGACCAACCAACATATATATCAAACTAGTGACACAAGCTTAGGACTTCTAAAGATAGATTTCATGGAAACATAGTATCATTAGAGGATTTAGATGCCAAAGTTTAGCCCCACACAGAAAGACATGTTCTTGACGTTCTAGGAATTTCTTCCCGCATACTTTGAATTAAACAAGTAAATGAAGCTCAAGGATATAACTCAGAGTAGATGACCAGCAATGATATGGAGGAAAATGCAGAAAGACAATGACATTCCTGCTTGAGGAGAACAAGAAACAAAAGTGCCCCACAAAGAGATTCAGCTGTTTTGACAGACTTTACGTTTCAAACTAGGTGACTTCACCAGAAGCTTGTATTGAGGTGTTAAGGCAGTAGAAGTAGACCGATGATCAATCTCAGCCTCAAAGAATACAACCCCTTCAGGGCATGTCAACAGCAAGTACAAGTAGTTACACGTCACAAGTTCAAAATACATCTAGCATATCTTAGCTTTCTTCAGACTGTGTCCAAAAGCATTCAAGTGATTTATCTATACCCTTTCTATGTAAACACATGTGATATCATAGGAACAAGGTGCTTAAGCTGGTGATATCAACTGAATAAGGGATGTTGCTTTTCATATAAGGTCATAGGTGGTTAAAGCGACTAAAGACTGCTTCCATTATCGGCAATCCAAGATTGCTGCCTGTGCTAGAATACAGAGCAGCCCTTAGTGGTAATGTCATCAATGGAAAAGAAGAGTGCTACCTGACTTTAATTCGAAGAAGACACCAAATATCTACAATTAAGCATGAAAGTATCCAACTGTAATTCTTGAGTGATACGAACAACACATTGAAATAATGATGCAATTGATTTCATAATGACATCAAAAATGGACAAGGATGAACTTCACCCCAGACAACAACAAAACAAAACCAATCCGACAAGGCCAGCCAAAATACACATACAAAATACTTCCGAAGCTTAAATTTCAGATAGATATATTCACTGATGTGATTTCATGCCTATAAGTCTACATAAAGGTTCACCATACGAACAAAATAAACAATCAGGAGTGATCAATTTACAAATCTGATAGACAACTGAAAACCCAGATAAAAAAAAGATGTATAATTTACCAGAAGACAAAGGATCCAGTGTATTGATAAGGAGCAGCAAGATCAGATAACCATAACCCATTTCCCTTCACGAGTTTTGTAGTGAGCTTCTGGAGGACTCGGAACCAAAGAATGGACTTTGTTCCATCATTAACGAACCTGAGGCAACCAAGAATAGTCTCACTAAGAACGGTGGCTGTGGGTTACCCGAAAACCCGATAGTAAAATTGGTATTTGGGCCTACATTGGGGTTTAGGCCCAACATGTTTGCCGGTCAAATTTTTTTTTGATCAGGTAAATTACAATCGTGTGAATCGAACTCACAACTTTTTATTTACTAAACGGAAGACTATGCCACTAGACCGAATGGTGTTGAGCTTTGCTGGTCAATCTTGTTTATTTTTTTAGTTTTATTTTGATTACAAAGGGTGCCTAAGCACAACAAACAAACAAAAAAAAAGCTAAATGTTGAAACAGTTGCCAGATTTCCTGGCCTTAGAACAGCAATCTATGAAGGCTTGAGCAGCATGAACATGAGGGTTGCCAAAGCATACCAGACCGAGCTCATGTGAGATACTGCATTCAGCTAAAGAGTCATCAGCAGCAGTGCATTCCCTAGATATATGAGAGCTTGGCATCAATCATTTTGCTCATTAAGTTGCTGCAACCATGAAGAAGAGATCCCAAGGGATGAAGAGAAAGGTCGGACATGTGCACCAATTGAAACCAAGGTAGCAAAATCATATTCAACCTTTAAATTCATAATGTTTAAACCTACAGCAAGTTCATCAAGATTTTCACCAACACCAAGATTGATTTGAAAACGAATGATCCAATCCCCACAATGCTGGTTAATCTTGTTTGAAGATGTTGTTTACTCATATCAATGCTTGTTGGGTTTAAGTCTCAACCTATTATTGGTACATGGCCAAAGGTAGGAAGCGTTTTGACATATAAGGATCCAAGCACTAAGAGGTAACGTCAAAACTCTTCCTTCTCCTTGATCACCAATAATAGATTGGGATACAAACTTTAATCAGTATCGGCGGGTTTCGAACCTGAGTAAAGAGGTTCTACATCTAAACTCTTACCAACTTGACCACATGGGGTGATTTTACACTTTTACTAACATATGGTTATCAATTGATTTTCTCAACAGGTGGGACACATTCTAGGGGTGTTACTTCAAAACTGAAAACCGAAAAAAACCACACCGAAAACCAAATCGTAATCGAAAAAAACCTCACCGAAAAAAACAGCACCGAAAATAAAAATTTCGGGCCGAACCGGAGTTGTTCGGTTCGGTTTTTGGTTTTGGGTCAGTGAAAACCGAACTGAACCGTTTGAACCGAAGTCAACAGTCAAACAGTAAAACGACGTCGTTTAAAATAAAAATATGCTGCTGTTCTTCAGCCCGAGTCCCTCTCTCTTTCTCTCTCTGTCTCTCACGCCTATTCTCTTTCTCTCTCTGTCTCTCACGCCTATTCTCTTTCTCTGTCTTCTTTCTCTCCCCTCTCGTCGGACCGTTCCCCAAGCTCTCCCATGCGCCACTCCCCTCCGCCCTGTCACCACTCGCCAGTCCGCCACCTGCGCCAGTCTCCTCCGCCCTGTCGCCACTGGACTCTCCCTCTTCTATCTTCTCGCCGGACTGTCCCTCTGGGTGTATAGCTTATAATTTGGGCTTAATATGGTTCAAGAATAACACAGAGACTCTCTAGTTTGTAGCAGACCAGAATCGCTGAGAGAGAAGAAGTGGTAGAAATGATGGGGGGTAGCCGGAGAAAAAACGTCCAGTCTCGGGTGGGAATTGCAATAGCCATTGGAGTCCTTTTGGGTTGTGTTTTCGCCTTGTGCGTCCCTAATGGCTTCATCACCATTTCCAATCCCGCCCCTATTCTCAATCGCCGCTTCGCCAAATCCATTGCCCAAGTCAGCAACCCCTTTTCTTCTTCTTCTTTGTTTCACTCATTGTTTACTATTTGAATCAAATGTTGTGAGATTCTGAAACCAAAATGATGCCCAGTTGACTTCTGATTTTGGTGCATGTAATTACAACTGATCAAATGGGTGATCAGTGCTGTGAGTTGACTTCTAATTTTGGTGCATGTGAGTTCTGAATCAAACCCAGTACCTGCAACTGATTATTTGATCTTTGTGTGATATGTCATTGTAGAATGATTATGACTTAATAATACCAAACATGATAAAGTGACAGTCTTTCAATACTAAATACCTTTTCATATATGGTTTGATTGGATTTTGAGGTGTACCCATTTGTGCATTTTGTGTGAGTGGTTACAGAATTGTGGGCTGCTTGTGTCATTTGATATCTGTTTTGGTGTTCTAGCAGCTTATAATAAATTGGTTTGGGGTGCAAATTTGAGGTCATGTTCATGTTTTTAGGTTGGTTCTACCCTGTGTGAATCATCTTAACGGCTCAACATGCTGAAATCGGAGTTTGTTGCGGCGTCAGATGAGAATTCCGAGTTGAAAAGGAAGGTTAGGGAACTGACAAAGAAGTTTCGGTTGGCTGAACAAAGGAAAGATCAGGCTGAAAAGCAAGTTCTTGTCTTGGGTGATTAGAATAAAGCTGGGCCTTTTGGTACTGTCAAAGGCTTAAGAACCAACCCCTCTGTTGTTCCTGATGAATCTGTGAATCCAAGATTGGCAAAGGTTTTGGAGAAAGTTGTTGTTAATAAAGAGATCATAGTTGCTCTTGCAAACTCAAATGTGAAGGAGATGTTGGAGGTATGGTTCACTAATATTAAGAGTGGGCATACCCAATTATCTGGTTGTTGCTTTGGATGAAGAAATTGCCAGATACTGTGAAGCAAATAATGTGCCAGTATATAAGAGAGACCCAGATAAAGGCATTGATTCTGTTGCCAGAACCGGGGGGAACCATGCTGTCTCTGGTTTGAAATTTCATATCTTGAGGGAGTTTTTGCAGCTGGGATATAGTATCCTTCTGTCAGATGTTGATATTGTGTACTTGCAAAACCCTATATAGAAATATGCATCGAATATGAATCACAATATATTAAAAACTCTATATTAAAATTACCAAAAATATATATATATTTAAAAAAAAAACGAAAAAAACCGAACCGAACCGTTCAGTTCGGTTTCCGGTTTGCAATTTCAAAAAAAAACCGAACTGAACCGAACCGATTTTTAGTTCGGTTTTGTTTTCGGTTTTAGGTGAAAACCGAACCGAATAAAACCGTAACACCCCTAACACATTGTTAGTCATCTAGGTCATTGTAACCGTAAGCTTTTGCGTCGCTTATTTACTGTTCTTCTGATGATCACTTAAATTCATTACCCATATCACACATGAGCCTTCCTTTATGGGAATCTGATAAATCAAGAGAGGAAGAGATCGAATTGTAGAAAACGTTACCGAGCTAGCTCGACGACATTGGTAGTCTCAATTTACACTAGGTCACCTAGTTTTGTACAGACAAAACACAACGAATATAGTGACAAAACCCCAAGAATTTTCTACTGGAAAGCTTCTCCGGGACTTTGGGGCTAAAGAACTTGAAGCAGGAAGTGAGTTGGTGGGCCAGGAGGGGATCAATGGATGAAGACTGGGATTTGGGGCCAGCAGAGAGGGAAGGTCTGAAGGGGTGGCTTTGGTAAATGGTGGAGATTGTTTGAGAGAAGAAGATGGTGTTATTGTGAAAGAGGAGTAGGAAGTTGTGAGAAAGAAGAAGACGAGATGTTGTAAGATGATCTATACAAGTTTCATTGCTAAACAAATTCAATTTCAACAATGAACTTAAAATTTTGTCCCAAAGGTTACAGAGGAGATCGAACAAGAGGACACTTGGACAAGATTTGACAGTTAGGTACTGGATTGCCAAACTTAACGAGAACATGTTCTTAAGTAAGCGAATGGCAAGCCGCACTATTATGGGGCTTGTACCGTAGTGATCTGTGTTTGAGACAAGAAGGCTGATGCTTCATGTATGGTGTCTCCTCGGATTTCCCTATATTGTTACGCTTGGACTCCCTTGTCTCACCGGGTGTGCCAATGTTTTGGCCACGATCCTCAGCGTGCGGAGCGGAGGTGAATAGCGAACAAAGAGAAAAGGGGAGTTTTGCAAGCGTGCCACCACGCGGACGAGGAATAGGTCTTGACTTCTTGAATCAGGCAAAAAGGGGTTACAGGTGCCACCTCAGATGAGGAATTTACAAGCACAATGCGGTCGATACTCACGGTGGCGTGAGCAGAGCAACTATAGGGAAGATTCTGAGGAATCAGGGTAGAGTCCAGAGAGCTCTGAAAATCTTAGGCGGCAGTGCGCTTAGAATCGGGGTTTCGAGGTGGCTCGAAAGAAACTGGGTTGCAGTTGGTTTATGTTGTTTGTAATTGATTGAGTTGAGTTTTTCTCTATAAGCCTTCGAGTCTCTTATATAATGGGAGCTAGAAGAAAGATAATCAGAATCTATGTTGGACTCTGCAACGTAAAGCATAAGGGCATTATTCCTCCCATGCAGACCAATCCTTATGTGACACATATCTAGTTCGCACAGTCCGCAGGATGAGGTCTGGACCTCCATGCGAAGCGGAATTAAGAGCAATCCTTATCCCGCGGGGTGCCACAGTCCTTGTAGAAATCTAATAACGCGCGCGGACCGCGGACTTCTGAAGCTCAATTCCACCTCGCGGGCTATTGCTGCCCGCGGGCCAAAAAGAAGGCTTTCTTATTAATAAGGGTCACAGGAGTTGACCCAAAACGTGTCAAAGACTGGTAAAAGTATAAAACGATTAAGAGGGTTTCACGCAAACTCCGCATGTATCTACTTCGCGAACTAACAAGCTAGTTCGCCAGCTCGCCTAGATGCATTTCGCCTCGCCTGATGCCAAAGTCATTCCGCGCAAAGCATTCCGCGCGAACTGTGTGTTCTGCGAGAAGCGCGTGAGCTCGCGAAGCCATCCCACGCGAGCTATGTTCTGTGTCTGAAAACGTGCGAGATCTGTTAGTCCGCGTAGTAATTCCGCGCGCGGACCATGTAGATCATCTCACGTTGTCTTGCTGGGAGGCCATTATTTGTAAACTTTAAAGAAACTTGGGCTCGTCGGCTAGAAACGGTTAGGGAAGTAATTAATATTCACATAGACATTTTACAGTCCAGTAAAGTATTATTGTTTGTATAAAAATGTCTTTTGGCTCAAACATTTACGATTTTCAAGCATGATTTACACATTGCGATTTTCAAGCCTAATTTACCCATTGCAGCTTGGAATGAATCCGTTGTTCTATTTACTTTCAATTTTACGGTTCCAGTTATGAACAGTATTCATTTGATATATGGGTGAAGGATGAAAATGGTGATGATATTCATATTTGTTGGACAAAACACATAACCATTGAGCCTATAGTCGGCCTTGCATTGCCATTGACATTCTGGAAGAGCGATGAGTTTCTTATGGTTGCACCTTGATACCCAAAAATAGTCTCCTACAACCTTGATACCCAAAAATATAAGCATCCACCGCTTCATGGCATCTATTCGGGATATTTTGAAGCTGTTATTTGTGTGCATAGTATAGTTTCAATCGAGGGGAGCAATATGATTGAGAACAAGGACTTTTAACAGGCCTTGTTTGGGTGGAGAAAAGAAAATCAGTAATCTTTATGTATCATTTTTGATAAGATGAGAAAATAAAATTTCCATAAAGTTACCAATTTAGCTACTGTTGAAAAGATGAGGGAAGAATTGAGAACACATTCGCAAAATCAACTAACATGACTTTGTTCAATTGTTGTTCCTTGTGAATTAACATGTTCATGTGTAATGGCTGCTTTTTCTAGTAGTGTAGAACTGCGGATAGAGATGGGACGACTGAGGAGGCAGGGAGGAGTTCACCTTACATATTTGGTTGGGAGTGTTATTTCAAACTGGAGGGTGGTTTCAGTTTCATAATGTGATTTCATGGATTTTTATATATAGGACATTTGAAACTTGCAAAATATGTTTTAGGGCTGCAACCATTCACTCCTGTAAGAAAGTGTATAAAAGTGCATACCGTGAAAAAGAAAAAAGCTACCGGAATAGTTTGTGAAGTATTCCCCGTAAAATGCTATCATGAAACTAAATATACACATGCCGAAGCAAACCATTATTAATCTGTACCCTCAAAATCTAATTAGCAAATATTGACCAAAAGAAGTCAAAACTGAAAACCTCTTCCCTGCACAAGCATATGCAGTTCTGATGTACAAATTTCATTAAAACTTCCGCGCAATTGACTCATCAGATATCTTCCAATAGGCTTGAGCTTCTCCTGTGTTGATCAATATGATCATGCTTCTCCCTTATCGTGCAAGGTCATCTATTAGAAGAATTTGAATCATTGGTTGATTTTGTTGGGTTTCTTAATGGAGCTGAAAGAAATCTCCAAATCATCAGATCTTTCCAGCTTTAGGAGGCTGCCAAAGAACAAAAGAACAAGCCAGCGTGATAGGATATCACAATACATTTTTTTATCAAAATGAATATAATGAACGCCACAAATACCTTTTTAAGAGTTAAACGACTACTTGAGGCTTCATCAGCACTTGATTTAAGTATCTCAAACGAACATAGTAGAGCTTCATCAACACTCATTAGAGCACCGGCATTATCAAACTCCCCTCCGTAGTTGGGAGCTGAGAATATAGTGACTAATCTTCGTTTCGCAAAAAATTCATAGCCATCCTCAACCACCTGCAAGTAACTTGAATCAGAAAACAATTTGAACAAAAAGGTTCCTAGAGCTACTGTAAAACCTGAGAGGTATATATCTTCACATGCCTACATTGCTTATACTAGTCCAAAGTATTCTAGAAATGTTTGATTGGAAGGAATATGGAATACAAAGAGGAAGCTTATGATAACCTGACTCTAAAGCCACTTTCCAACAGTAATTAAATCTCATAAAAAAATTACCTGATGACCTCTACAGACGAGATCAAGGTCATTCTTGTCTAAAAAGTCAATAACTCTATCTGCTCCAAAAGTACAGGAAACACCTCGATCACTCTCTGCCCAGCCATCAATTCTAGCATCAGGATCAGACCAAAGCAAATCACATAACAGACCATTATCTGGAATGTCAGTCGGCCTTGGAAGTTCCTTTATTTGATCCAAGTTTTCCAACTCTGGTGAGAGCCCACCATGCATACAAAGTATCTTCCCATCAATAAGTGCAGACACAGGCAAACAATTAAAGCAGTCGGTAAAAATTTTCCAAAGCCTAACATTGAACCGCCTTTTACATTCGTCATAGAACCCATATATCCGGTTAATCTTTGCATCTTCATGGTTTCCTCTTAAAAGGAAGACTTTGTCAGGGTATTTTATTTTGTAGGACAGAAGTAGACAAATTGTCTCCAAGCTTTGCTTGCCTCGATCCACATAATCTCCGAGAAACAGGTAGTTTGCAGCTGGAGGGTAACCCCCCTGTTCAAATACTTTCAGTAGGTCTTGGTATTGTCCATGTATATCACCTGTAAGACACCTGCAATATTAGGAAGGCCGGGGGAGAAAGAAATATAAGGACAGAATTGTCTATGCTTGCATTTGGTCTATCACTTCTTCCTTACATTTCATGCAAGCGACATTTAATACAAGTATTTTACTAGTAAGAAAATCACAAAGCAATCTTAAACATACAAATTCAGTGACATTCAAGGAATCAAAATGGAGCAAAGAGTCATCCAATACATGCAAGTAGCCTTAGAATAAGAGCCGATAAACTGTATATACTAACTTTTATCATCTAAGGCTCTATGGGACATTAAAAGCATCTAGACGTAGACAGCATAATCAAAGCAGACGTTTTTATAGTAAGAAACAGGATCTCGTCATTCCTTGACCACAACTCGAAGCAGACCGGTTTCATATCCAACATCTATAGAATATCTGGCACGTAAATGGAAAGATATGACATTACTAAAGAAATGAGCCCATTCTGTACATTTTTCCACATTGTCTATATACTTTTTCATTCAACAAAATGGCACTCTCAGATCTTTGGGCTCATCTCGATGTAAATTCTCATACCTAGACTCATCTCATGAAGAACATAATTTTTCTCATTTTAATCAAAACACAGTCTGTGAGCCGTGACTGGTTGGTTAAGTTGTTAACTAACAACTTTGAGGTCATGGCTTCAAACCTCGTTGACATATGTAAAGGGTGTGTGAGTTATTTAATAAAAAGTTAAAAAAAAAAAATCAAAACACACAGAAAATTCTCCAGATGTTCATCATCTAAATTACATAACAGAGATCAATTCCAACACCATTCTTATCAAATACTACTCTGTAAATCAATCACAAGCCAACATCAAAAGCAATGATCTTTAATTGCATAATCAATATCATATCAGAAACTCGAACACAATTGGAGAGCTTACCGCATATGTGAATTGGGGATCGAACCTCAAGAAGATTAGGCTGAGAAAGGAAGATTTGGCGGGCGTTGACGCAAAGTTGACGGATCTCTGCCTCTGAAAGCTGCACTTGTTTTCCTCCTTTGCCTTCCAATAGCCTCCTTATAATATCATCCAACACACCTTTATCCATCATTCCCTCCATTGTCATCATCATCATCCCTCTTCTACAACCCAGATTTAAATTCTTGGAATTGATCCAAAGATATTTATATGAAAAACAGAGAAATCAGAAACCAGCTAGGTGGAAATTCAGAGAGATGATTCAAGAACACGTCTTTTTAAGAAAGATGAAATGGGCCGACAAAGGAAACTCAAGAGTTTCACATCTTGGATTGAGACAGCTGCAAAATTTGAAGAAATAAATAAATAAACGAAGAAGAACAGAAAGAAATGCCCAAGTGAGATCAAGTTTTGGATTGAAAGAACAAGAACAGAGGAAGATTGAGGAGCAGAGATCGTTGAAATGTTGGAAGGAAGCTAATAATGGGGTTGGCACTGAATGTTTCTGTATCTCTTGTTGCTTTTCTTTATTGTCTTCTTCCATAAATTTTTGAGGGAGTGCCAAGTAGATTTTGATGATGTTGAAACCTACAAACTTGGACGACCAAGTGCGCGAGAAACATAGACCGGCGCGCGATGGCAACACTGTACACGTGGTATGTCCGATACGGTCGTATATGCAAAATTATAACATGAACAGGACGATCGGTCCGGATACATTCACACACTATGATTGACGCCAAGTAATAGAGATCATGCTTTAGTTGAATGTTCATCAAACCATATTTTATTTTGGGCGATTTGAAAATAAAGAACCCCCTTCTCATCGTACATATGCTCATAGGATGTGTTTTTTGAGTTCTCGGTTTGATGAAGGTAAAATTCTGGAAGATGTGAATCTTTCAAGTCTATCAAGCCCTTAAATTTTATTTTATTTTATATAAAAAAAATTTAGATAGAGGTGTCTCTACTATCTAGTATACTCAAAGTTTATAACGTCAAATAAAAAAACAAGCAAAATTTCATAATGAACACAACCATCCGAAAAGAAAAAATGATAGTAAGTTTGTAAGGAAATTGACAACGAAATTTGCTTCCCTAAATACATGCTTAAAACTAATGAAATCAAAAGCACTCTTCTCCCTTTTGATGTCTTGTGTAATGCCGAGAAGTCTCTACGACGGATAAACATCTTCATTGACTGCATCAATAACCAGCTTCGAGTCCCCTTTGACTTCAACCTTCTGAAACCTCTATCTTTGTGCATAAGAGGCTATTGCGGAGGGCTACGGCTTCAACAATTGGGATAGAAGACATGCCGGAGTTAAAAGAACATGCAACAAGAGGATTTCTTAAATTGTTTCTAATGATGAAACCCCTCGCTGCAGACATGCTTCAAACTGAGCCGTCAAAGTTTATCTTAACCCTGTCACCAAGGGGTGGAGACACCTAATCATAGAATCATCACTTGCATTATTTACTGGAGCATTATTTTCCAGTGTAGCGTTTCTATGGTGGCAAGCAGCAGCCATCACAGTAGTTCCAGGATTGGGAACCTTTCCCTAAAGACCACATCATTTCTTGTTTTCCAGAGTTGCCAATATACAATAACAACCTTTTCAAAGATCGTTTTGTCACACGGATTATCAATGAACTAATGGTGAAGAACTTTAAAGATTCCATCATCCCAATTAATGGGAGGATTCAGATTGGAAATGGCTTAGAACGCATTGTGTACTTGCACTGCCATATATACAAGAATTTTCATGACTAACCTAGAATGTCTTGTACGTTTTTATTAGTGAACTTTTTCTGTGGCATTTGGTTATGGCATGTCGGAGATGGGAGTTGTTTTAGTTGCTGGTGGGTAGTAGTCCCTCAAGGTTGAGGGCAAAGATCCCTACACAAGTCTAATAGGGTAATTACCCTCTACATTGACGGGAAAATATGTCGTTGGGCTTGTAGATTTATTGGAAACTCTATTTAGTTTTGTGTAGGTTTATTCGCTTTCTAAAATATTTTGAATAATTGAACTATTTTGAGTTTGTATTGAAGTTTTTGCTCATGTCTTACCTAACATTATTTGGTCGTATGACGTTTTTTTTTTCTATCGAAACATAGTAATGCATTCATACTCAAAAACTTACATCATTAAACCTTCCAAATCGGAAGGAAGAGTACCTATTCTCCAACTACAAAATTAACTACTTGATTCACGAACTAAAATTGAAGAAAACCAATCGGGCTCCAGTTATTTAGTCTTATGGTGTAATGTCACTGGAATTTATCCACCTTTTTTTAAAAGTAAAATGGTAAATAAACTAGATGCCCAAGGAAGAGTATCAACAAAATTTCCAAATGTGCTTTCAGAAAAATCTAAAAAATAGCCAAGCTGTTGATACTGTAGCAACAAAATCAGTTTGCAGGGGCTGCAAGAGGTCTTAATAACTTGGTTCTAGTATGGTAAAGGGACGGTACTACATTTTTACTCTAATTAAGCACGATTTTGACGAGGCCACCTACCTTAACTCCACAAGGTTGTAATCGTCAAGTTCTATGGGTGAAGTTACACTTGTCTAATTTTCTATTTTAATCATACAAAAATCGTGTGGTACGTGCTACCTGTGTTTCTTCTTCTAACGATGATGCATTGTATATGTTTCTTTTTCTAAAGCCTACCAATTTGCGGGTGACTTGAGTTTCCGGCAAAGTTTTCTCCGTGCATTGGTTAACATAGTACTAAAAATGAGGGGACCTAATTCAATCGAGTAAAGAGAGGAAGGAGTGTGTTATGGAGTATTTCTTTCCCAGCCTCAATTCGCAAAGGGACTTTCTAACCTCATTTTTCTGATTCTCTCCCGACTTCATAACCATTTTCCTCAGATTGAGCTGAAATTCAAACCTCAAGACAAAATAATTAACCACCATTGTTGTACTTTCTATTCAACTAAAAATGATCCAGTTTGTCAAAGAAAAGGCAACCTCATGATACAAAGATTGCGAATCTGCTATCAACATGGTATGTAAAAGCTCAAGAGTCAACACATGAAGCTGGAAATCATATAGCCCAAGACAACGAAAGCTTGAATTAAGAGAACAGATAGAGGCGGCAAAGGAGGAAAATGGCGAAGCTTGGCACATTGTCGGAAGAGAGGGTCATGAATTTCCTTTCAAGATTGCCTCCTAAAGATTTGTTGCGCTTCAAATGCATTCATAAGTCGTGGTACAATCTAATAACTTCTCCTAGCTCCATAGCCAAGAACCTTTCTGTTTCCAGGAACAACAAGTTTTCCTCCACCACTAGTATCGTTTTCAAGCGTACAGTTCTCAAAGACTCGAAGGATAAGCAATGATATATTATTCAATGTCCTTAGGGACAACGATAATTCAAGGAAGAACATTTTTGTTTCTTTACTTGATCTTTACAAAGATAATGATGGTGATGACCAAAACCTTCATTCTGACGTCGACGACCTTATTCTTCCGCTTCCTTTTAGTATATGTCCCTTTAGTTTCCAAATCGCAGGTCACTGTGATAGGATTCTTTGTCTTGTTAATACTGAGGATGTTGCTTTATGCAATCCAGCTCTCAAGGAAATGAAATTTCTTCCTACGTCTCCCCTTCTTATTCCACGCAGACATCCATAAGATATTGATGGCATAGAAACGGATGTAAATGCCGTCGGATCCGGCTACGATTACAAAACTCACTGCTACGATTTGGGCCAATGGCAACACCCATTAAATATGGCAAATTGTGCTAAAAACCACATTTATACGTGCCCAAACTTGGTTACAATATTGCAGCAACAAATAAACAGTCTGTGGGCAACAGGCCCGTTGCAAATCTGTAAAAATATCTCATACATAGTCCAAACGTGAGTTTGGCCACCTCTAACATATGTGGGCTCATTAATCTGTAAACAATCAACTCATTAATCTGTTTTGTTAAAAAATAAGTAAACCATTTACATTATGTAAATAAGTTTCTACCCCCACATGCACAATAATTTACATTTACTGCGTCTCAGTTAATCATTTTTTACTGCGTCTCAGTTAAGTATCATACCATTAGTAGGTTTAAAACAATCCTGATAATATTTACGAAAACAAGATTTATGCTTACAATAGCTTGTTTAGTCCTTGGTTCCTGAGGTTTTTCAGAGTCACAGACATGGGTAAGCTCAAACATTTTGCAACAGTCTGGGTATACATCTCCATTTTCATTTTTCTGCACACATATGAACCATAAAATAATCTAACAAAGAAAAACATAACATATCAATATGAGATTGTAATACCAATAACAGATGCTATTTTTCATCAATGCTTAACTACAAACCAAACTATTGAAACCATATAAGAATAGACTCAGTACAAACACAAACTAATTAATATGTTTTATATTGCTATAGGAATTTTAATTCATTTGAACATGTCTTTATTCAAATATCATGATGAGTTAGGTGAACCAACACTATATCCTAGAGACTCCTCTCTTATAGGTGATCAAAACAGTCATTTGTCATCAGTAAACCTCTACATCCAGAAAATATACACAGTGCCTTCAAAACATTTACTGATTTGAACCTTATGTGAATTACGTTTTATTTGAATTTAATTTAAACAATCTCATTCCTCTTATTTGTTGTCTAGTTTATTTCTAAGAAGAGTGATTAACAACCTGTCACATAAAGCATTTATAGACATATTTATAGAAATTCCTTCCCCTTCAATATTTCTAGAAACTCATTTATGAGAGACCATAATGTGTTATTCATTATCCTGATATGCTTTGATATTTATTTGAAATGCAGAAGGTTGTTCATTACTCTTCTTTTGTTGTCTAGTTTCATTCTACTAAGAGTTATTATTAATAACAAAATACCACATGCAAACACATTTGCTACATACATGACAGCTAATATCTTAATGATTATCATGTGAAATCCTTTAATACTTCATGTTACTCCACAACTGAGCTTTTATAGTAACACCGCCGTTCACAACAACGACCACCCATATAAAAGGGACCAGAGCCCTCCACAACAACGCCGTTCCGCCCCGCCACTTTATTACAAGGTCCACACTACCTTGACCACCACATATAAGGACATATGGGCCAGGCACAAAGATCTCATTCCCCCACCTCATAAAAGTAGGTATCCAAAAAAGCCCCGGCGAGCAACCGGCAACAGGTAATGTGCCTATCATGATGATAACGGCCACACAACAGAGCAGTGTCATGGCCTCCGCAATGCAATCGAGCATTTGGTCCAGAATGGGCAACTCCACCAATATTGTGCTACCGCCACAGGCGCTAACGCCATTGAAGTACATGGCTAGATCTTAACTCTGCATGGTGGAGCCCCACGGTTCCCCCCACGCAAGCCTTCTATAAAACGGCAATGCACAACATCTTCAGAAAACCTAGACATCCAACGCGGTGTCACGATCACCCCAACAACGTGGGATCAAGTGACATTTCGCAGCGATGAGGATACCATAAAATGCCACCACTGTGAGTCATTCATAATAAATGTGCAGGTGGATCATTACAGGTGCCACAGAGCTCTAGTGGACACGGGTGCCGCCGTAAGCGTCATGTTTTCCGATTGCTACAAAGGACTCCGCCGAGACCGAACTAAGCTGTACAATAACCATGACCCCCTTGTCAGCTTCTCTGGCGAGACAGTGCAACCGTTAGGCTCAGACCGCCTAACCGTGTCAGTTGGAACAGCTCCTTGCCACTCTTCCATCACGGCCCGCTTCCTCATTGTCGATTGTCCCTCATCCTATAATCTCATCTTAGGCCGGGACATCTTTTGGGGGCTGCAATGCTTCGTAGCAGGCCACATGCTTCTCATGAAAGTCCCCACCCCAGGTGGCACCCTGACCATTCAAGGGGATCGAGCAGCCATTGAGCATTGCCACCTTAACGCCATCCAACAAAGCCGAGGCGCCTATGAGATGTTCCCTCTTAACCCCTCGGAACCCATAAATGACCCGGGGGACGACCCAGAGAGGAGCGGGAAAGAGAGCCCCGCGACCTAGTCCTACAACAAACATCGTCCCCCACCCCCGGAACACTCACCACCAATTTTAACCTTGGCTTTGAAAAGCCGTTGTATATGTACTATAGCCCAGTAGCGGCTCCAACATTGTACACTTCGCCCGCTAGCGGCTAAATTTAAGTGCAATGAAGTCTTTTATCACTCTAACACGCTACACTTAGCCCCCGCAACGCAGGGCCACAAACATACAAAAGTAAACAACAGCAAGACAAACACAAAGGCTACACATAACGCCAAAACATCAACCTGGACTCCCAGGCAAATTAGTATAAACTAATTACAATGGCTAAGCACGTCACTCACATTGTTCAAAACAACAGTCAGTCCTACAACTATCAAAATGGCTAAGTACATTTCACTCTCCCCCAGCGGATGAGTCGCCAGATTTGTTAACACTCCCCTTCGACCCGCCACTGCGGCCACGAACCTGGCTCACATTCCCCGCCATCCTCTGTCCAACCAGCTGCCTCGACTGGTCCCGGGACAAAAATGAAGGCCTCACAGCTACGGTAGGGCGCACAAGTGAGCTGCCAGGAACTCCCTCAGGGCTAGAGCACCCCCTCACTGTTGCCTTCTGAGCTTCAAGGCCCGCGCGTGCCAACAACCCCGGAGCCCGAGGATCGCGAGACAGGATGGCAGAAGAAGCCACCTGCGACGCCACTACTTGGGTAGGTATCGACCCTTCAGGGCCGGTGGCTCTTACAGATGACGCAGCCCCAATTGTAAGAGGTCGCGGGTCGCCCGCAGCTAGCATCCCCTTCTGCCCAGCAGACGTTACGCGCCACGCCTCATGCTGCTTCGCCAGAGACCGCGAGATCTCGGCTTGCTTCCTTTGTTCAGGCGTCATTTGTTCACACGCCCCCTTGGCAGCATTCTTCTCTGCGTACCACTTGCGCATGGCAGCCTCGTCAATCCAGCCCGCCTGGCAGCCTAGTCAACTCAAGTCATCTTGTCATTTATTATAGGCACCCTTCAGCTGCTGCTTATACACTTCGCCCTCCCGGAACAGCCTCTGCCCTGCCGTGGCTGCTCGCTCACACTTTGCCTTCCAGGACACCTCCAGCTCTGCAAGAGTGCCTGCGTCAGCTTCTCCACTTCAGCTTCCAAAGACACTACCTTGGCAGCCGCCACTTCCCCAGCCGCCACTTGCTCATCCTTCCTCCTTATATCTTCTTTCAGCTCCGCCACCTGGGCCTGGAAGACAACAGGGTTCTGTTCCGCCTGCGCTAGCTGCTCCGAAAGGCCCCGATTGCTTTTCTCAGCCTCCCTCAACTGCTGACTCTTCGCCTCAGCATCACTTTGCCAATGGGAAGCCGCCCGCTCGCTCGCGGCATACATCAACAATGTAGCCTGCAGTCACACAACAACACATAAATCCCAAGCTCAAAACAGTGGAACACAAAAGCATGCAGACACTTACCCGAGTCAATTTCTCCTTGGCGAGAGCCATGCCCGCCGGCGGATCCACCTCCTCCAACACATGCATGTCACGAGCGCGGTGACGCATGTCATAGGCCATTTGAGCCAAGTATGGCTGAGCGTCCCCTGTCCCTTCCAAGGCTTGGGCAACCTTGGCTAAGCTTGCCGATCCCCCGGACCGACTGTCCCTCCACGACCTCTTCGACTGGCCCTCGCGAGCTGGCTCCGCTCTCCCCTTCCTCTTACGAGTTCGAGCCACACCAGTCTCTTCCTCACAGTCCGCAACCTCCTCCACGACAGGTTCTTCCCCCTGCGCCTCGTCGGGTTCACCCTCGTGATCACCCTCTACTTGCGCCTCCTCTAACTCCACCTCTTGGACCCCTAAACCCATCGCTTCCGCCACCAGCGGAGGCACATAGGCATAATCCTCATTTGCCAGGTTCAACCTCAAAAAGTCTTCACAATCACCCAGCTCCACTTCCCTTCCCTCCCCCGTCTCCAAATCAATGTCATACTGCTTGGCATGGTTAGCCTCAGCCAGCAGCCCATCTAACACGTCCTCATCCGACACCTTGTTGTAAGGACCTTCCTTCTTCCGCGAACCCCCGTCGCGTGGCATTGTCACTGCAACAAACAAACAATAGTCAGGCAGTGACTCGCAAGCCTAAAACAAATAACGCAACCACTAAAATACAGACCCGGAACCCGGGCATAGCCGAAGTGGCTGTATATGTCAAGGCGGCATATCTGATACGAGCTCCTACATTCAAACGCCTATATCACCCGGCGAATCCGCCGCTCCATCAGCTCTGTGAGATTATACTCTTGCGGCACAGCACAAAGCTAGTTGTCAGCAGTGACAGAGCAGACAAAAAAAAAACACAAGGCACAAGAGCACGGTACCTATCTTTTGGAAACTTCCCGGGACCCAGAAAGGATGCCCGTGCCACTCCTGCCACTGCCCCCCAACAAGAAAACACTTGCGCCTCCAAAGTCTCACTTGTTGAGATGGGCAAGTCTTCTACCAGGACCTTAAACTTCCCACGTGACTTCATCGTCACGCAGCCCCGGCTGCCCTTCTTCGCGCACCACCCTATGTGCCAGCACGCGTTGAACTCCTCACAATTTGGGAACTCCTGCTTCAGCAGGCGGAATAGCACGCCTGTTCCCAAAATTTGCTTTAGCATGTGTTAGTACATAGCCAAAATACTTGGCTGAGCCAAGAATAAGGTACAAATACCCGGTCGTGATAGCCCTGGTGAGCCCTTCACGGGCATCCAAAGAGTGAAGGGCCGGTAACAAACCGCTTGCCAAAGTCACTCTAGATGCAAAACACCCCCAAAAGGGGAGACACTCCAAAGGATAGCAAGTAGTCCCATATTGGAGACTAAGGCCAAGGTACCCAAGCTCAACCTACCATAAAAGGTACATACACTCTCTCTCTCTCTCACACTCATCTACCTTGCAAGTGCTCAAAGCTAACTTAAGCATCGGAGAGTCGAAGACTGGGCCACCCCAGTCCCGACCCTGTGACGCTGTCACTTGTGCAGGTTCCGTGTGAAGGACCCAAGAATTCTACTTCGCTCCGCCTCGTGACCCCTTCCAGGCTCGGGACGAAGCAGGTAGAAACAATTGGCGCTAGAAGGAGGGTGTCCTCAAGTGGAGACCCTCACGTCGCTCACCATGGCAATCATCTGCCCAGAAATCCCGAGGAGAGAGAAAAGTAAATCTGACTTTCTCTCTCTCCTTCGCTTGGGCATGCCACAGCAAGGTAGCTCACCTTCCCAGCCAGCATACTCACTGTCTTCCAACGAATCCAGCGTGGCCTCCCCGACCTCTGGCCAAGGCCCACGCGTCGGTGAGCAGCGCTCAGAAAAAACTGATCTGGACACCCAACTTCCCTCAGCCGAAGCAGGGATACGCTCTTGGTCTCGCGACCCCAACCTCGGCACCCTCCCCCCGGGACATGCCTTCGCTTTTAGTACTCATTTGATCATTTTTGGCACCCATTTGATACTTCTCTCTAGAGGACGCCCTCCCGTGTCTCGATGCCTCTCTCCCGAGACCCCCGCAGACTCCGCTGGTATCGTCAGCCCCTCACGAACAGGGTTAAGCCAGCCTTCATGGACTCACATTGTTGCGGCCCCCTTCGCAGACTCTGCAGGTCCCGCCATCCCCTCTCGGACTCACATTGTCGCGGACCCCCCTAGCGGACTCCGCTGGTCAAACCAGTCCTCGCGGACTCCGCTGACCTCGCCAGCTCCTCGCGGCAATCCCTGATCTCGCCAGAGTTCTTAAACCTCGCGTGGGGACATCCCTAGTAGTTCCTCTGGCGAACACCCCCACACAGCTCTTCATCCCGACTACCCCAGACTCCTTTATCCCGACAAAAAAAAAACTTAGCCTGCCCTCGGCACCTCCCCTTCCTGGTTCTCGCCACAAAAATTCAGCAACCCAACCGCTTGCCCCCGGCACCTCCCCTTCCTGAGACTGAGTTACACACACCCCCCCCCCCCCCACAATCAACCAAGGGTTGAATGCAGAGCTCATAAGCAGCTACATGCATTTACAAATCTATGACTCTGGGCTCTAGCTGAATGCTTCTCTCCAAGACCGCTTGAGCAGCCCTCCGCCCAGAACTGATCTGGACACCCAGCTTCTTTCAGCCGAAGCGGGAACGCGCACTTGGTCTAGACACCCAACGCCTCTCCACGGCCTCCCGAGCCCCCCTCCTGGGTCTCAGTGCCTCTCCCAAGGCCATTCCTCTCTTCATCCCTCCCGGGACCATCCATTTCTCACCGCGGACACCGCTTGTCACGCCAGTCTCCGCGGACTCCTCTTGTCTCGTCATTCCTCGCGGACTCCACTGACCTCACCAGAGTCCCCGCGCAACTCCAAGTTTTCTACAATGACTATAGCTGCTCTACGCGGCTTGCTTCACATGATTACAAACCAAACATTGTTGTACATCTATCTATATCAATCACATGCTACACACACAACATGTGTAAACAGCCAGCATTCAAACATGCATCCTCTAGCTACACACGCTAACTAGCGCGACCTGTCCCGCCACCTTTCCCGGCTCGGGACCTCGGGACGAGACAGGAAGACCCTTTAACCTTAACCAACCCGACAACAAACCTCTCACCCTAGAAGTCCTACCAACATCACACACATGTGAACAATCCCACACCCCAAATAACCCGAAACAACGTCGCCACCACATACAAATCCAAAGACAAAGAACGCTACCAATTCATACCGTGAAACAGTAGATCCGCGTAGTGGCAATGAAGCTGGTTGCAATCAGCCAAGCGCTCGCGCCCACTCGATCGAGGGTGAAGTGGGACGCTTCCCAATCTGAGGTTTGTAGAACCACCGAAACCCTAGAACACAAATTGCAGCTCGCCCAATTTTCAGTTTCCACATAGCGACAGTCCCCAATCAAGCTCGAATTGACTCGCCAGGGCAGCGGCCCACAACGCTCAATAGCGAGTCTCACAAACCAAGCGCGGACTGACTCGCCACGCAGCGGCCGCAACACCACATAGCGACAGTCGCCAATCAAGCGCGCACTGACTCGCCACATAGCGACAGTCCCCAACCAAGCGCGGACTGACTCGCCAGGGCAGCGACCCACAACGCTCAATAGCGAGTCTCCCCAACCAAGCGCGGACTGACTCGCAACGCAGCGGCCGCAACGCTCAATAGCGACAGTCCCCAACCAAGCGCGGACTGACTCGCCAGGGCAGCGGCCCACAACGTTCAATAGCGAGTCTCCCCAACCAAGCGCGGAATGACTCGCCACGCAGCGGCCGCAACGCTCAATAGCGACAGTCGCCAATCAAGCGCGGACTGACTCGCCAGGACAGCGGCCCACAACGCTCAATAGCGAGTCTCCCCAACCAAGCGCAGACTGACTCGCCACGCAGCGGCCGCAACGCCACATAGCAACAGTCCCTAACCAAGCCCGGACTGACTCGCCAGGGGAGCGGCCCACAACGCTCAATAGCGAGTCTCCCCAACCAAGCGCGGACTAACTCGCCTCGCAGCGGCCGCACGCCACATAGCGACAGTCCCCAACCAAGCGCGGATGGACTCGCCAGGGCAGCGGCCCGCAACGCTCAATAGCGAGTCTCCCCAACCAAGCGCGGACTGACTCGCCACGCAGCGGCCGCAACGCCACATAGCGACAGTCCCCAACCAAGCCCGGACTGAATCGCCAGGGCAGCGGCCCACAACGCTCAATAGCGAGTCTCCCCAACCAAGCGCGGACTAACTCGCCAAGCAGCGGCCGCACGCCACATAGCGACAGTCGCCAATCAAGCTCGCACTGACTCGCCACATAGCGACAGTCCCCAACCAAGGGCGGACTGACTCACCAGGGCAGCGGCCCGCAACGCTCAATAGCGAGTCTCCCCAACCAAGCGCGGACTGACTCGCCACGCAACGGCCGCAACGCCACATAGCGACAGTCCCCAACCAAGCGCGGACTGACTCGCCAGGGCAGCGGCCCGCAACGCTCAATAGCGAGTCTCCCCAACCAAGCGCGGACTGACTCGCCACACAGCGGCTGCAATGCCACATAGCGACAGTCGCCAATCAAGCGCGCACTGACTCGCCACATAGCAACAGTCCCCAACCAAGCGTGGACTGACTCGCCAGGACAGCGGCAAACGTTTCTTCTCGCCAACCTGTTTTTGGAACATCACCCCTGTCACCTCGCGACTCTCCCGTGGGGTCTTGGGGACTCGGCACCATGCCTCCCGCACTCGGGTAAAACATATTCTCGACATCTCTAGAATAACTCCCCACCCAAGAACTCTCTCGAACTGGGGACTTGGGGACTTGTTAGTACATAGCCAAAATACTTGGCTGAACCGAGAATAAGGTACAAATACCCGGTCGTGATAGCCCTGGTGAGCCCTTCACAGGCATCCAAAGAGTGAAGGGCCGGTAACAAACCGCTTGCCAAAGTCACTCTAGAGGCAAAACACCCCCAAAAGGGGAGACACTCCAAAGGATAGCAAGTAGTCCCACATTGGAGACTAAGGCCATGGTACCCAAGCTTGGCCTATAAAACAAGCTCAACCTACCATAAAAGGTACATACACACTCTCTCTCTCTCTCTCTCTCTCTCACACTCCTCTACCTTGCAAGTGCTCAAAGCTAACTTAAGCATCGGAGAGTCGAAGACTGGGCCACCCCAGTCCCGACCCCGTGACGCTGTCGCTTGTGCAGGTTCCGTGTGAAGGACCCAAGAATTCTACTTCGTTCCGCCTCGTGACCCCTTCCCGGCTCGGGACGAAGTAGGTAGAAACAGCATGTTCGGGGTAACTTGCCCCGGGGCGACATGCAGACACGCCAAGGTGTACTGCACAAATGGGGGTAGCGGAAACATCAACCCGCATCTCAGTTAGTACTCGTATACCAACGTGAAGTTACCCGGGGATCCCAAAACTTCACCCCCTTGCCAAGCGGTCGCAACAAAACCTATCGTTCATGATCATATTTAATAATATATCCCAAAACTTCATGTTGCTAACGATGTCTAAATGATCATGAACGATAATAATTATTTTATTATCTAACCATGATTTAAAGGCCAAGAAACAAAAACGCCGAAGCTTCTATTTTGGCGGGTTGCGTGCAACTCTCACAGAGCGCATACAAAATGCCAAATTGAGAATGAAAATTGAGAACAAAACCGATGATTTTGAAAAGTCGACAAAACGTATTTTGTGTAAATTAGATATTTTTTTTTTTGGATAAAATGAGGGGGCATACTTGTATATTCGCTTATAGGAAAATGACTCTCCCGACGTCGTTTGCCCGCATGTGATCGCTGCCCATAAAATCTCCTGACTCCTCGGGGTCCGCCTCGATCTTATCCAATTACGTGGTCCTCGATCCACAACCCACGTCATCACTTTCCCACTCAAATCAACAAACGTCCCAGATCTCTCTAGACCCCGGATACTTGTTCGACCTTTAACGCCCCCCAACCTCGTTAAATCACCTCACAAGCTCCACTCTCTGCTTCTCTCTCCAGTCCAACCCCACCGCTATAGTTCAGCTAATACTCTCCGGCGAGCAGTATGGGCCTACTCGACCAGCTCTGGGACGACACCGTTGCCGGGCCTCGGCCAGATATTGGCCTCGGCAAGCTTCGGAAGAGCCAACCTTTGCGATCCAACTCCGGCAAGGGTGCGTCGCAATTTAATTAGCACATGAACATACCTAACCTAAGTTCAACGAATTAGAATTTGATTTGTTATAAAGTTTAGATCTTGCAAATGATCTTCGGCGTGTTAGGGAATCTATTATCTAAGTTGCAATGAATACCTCTAACTTCATCAAGATTCGATCTTGTGTAGGAGTTGATGGCGGGAGCGCGAGATCGTACGGTGAGGGATCAACGGAGGAGACGACGAAGGTTACACGGAGTATTATGATAGTGAAACCCCCAGGTTATGGGAGCGGCGGCAGCGATTCCACTCCGGCGTCGCCAGCTGGATCTACTCCACCGGTGTCTCCCTTTTCTGGTAAGCCTTTTTTATAAAATGTCATTTATGCCCTTTGGCTGAGATTCAGGTGATGTTGGAGGGTCTTGAGGCGGGCGTCTAATTTGTCTTCCAAGTCGTCGGCAATTATTAAATCAATCTAGACGGGGATATAATTGCAATTTCTTAGGGACTAAAATGAAAATAAGGCTAAATTACATTGACGTGGTCGTGATTTATCCATTTGTTTATAAGATAAGGGCAGTGTTAAGTTGGTGGTTTTTGATTGTGATGTATACCTGCTTCTTTTGAAATGACTTTAATGTCCTCCTTGTTGATTTTGTGAACAAGTGAGAATGATTCATAGTTTTAACCTACTGTTAAGTACAGATTCATGAGTTAAATGGAGTAGATTTGGTAACAAATCATTAAGGAATAGGAACTCATTGTGTTGTCCTGAGAGTGCAATATGGGAGTTTGAGGATCACTTCTGTTGTCCTGATTGTGTTCATTCAGCATGAAACAATTGGACTGATAATGTTTTGGTTTGGAGGCAGGGAGTCGTTCCGTTTTCGAAGAAGGTCGGCGTCCGATGCTTACGAGAAGTCACGCGAGGTCGTTGGAGCAAAGAGCCCCCCTTCTTCTTACGATGTGTGACATATGAGCGGGAGGTGTATAGCATGTTGGTTGCCCCCAGAGGATGTGCTTTACTTTGTCTCCACGGCATGTGATGTCAGTAAGCTGTTACCGAACCAACCAAGGCGGGAAAGAGAATGCGATGATCTTTATATGTAGCGCTTAAGTAAAACTAAGTTTGAGCACTATGGTAACTAGATAAGTTTGAGTGTTTCTGGTTGTGAGGATGTTTGTTTTTTGGAACTGTGTGAAGGTGTTGTGTTAAGTTGCAGATCTTATGCAGCAGTGGATTGTGTTTTGTAATATGTCATATGTGGAGTTGCTAATCTAATCTGTATCGTATTTCCTTTCAGTGAATGTAGTTGTATTTGATTTCTGCAGTACTACATTACTTATTAAGTTCCCTTAAACTCCCAGGTTTTATGTTTCATAGATGTTGAGTTCGGACATGTTGAAATTATAAATGCACTTGCAGCGGAGTGACAAGTATTATTTTCTTACTACATTTCGCTTGATTACCCCTAATGCTGGACTTGGATTAAGAAACACTGTCTGCAATTGCAGCCTATAGTTTATAACAATGGCTTAACTTGGTGGTAAATAAAGCCTTCTTGCTGTGTGCTGCGTTGTTGTACCTCGACTCTGAATGAAGTTTAATTTGAAAACTATACGTGTATGCTCAAGTCTTGGGGGGCTTCTAACAAATGGCCATCTTTCTAGCCAGCCAAATCCGACTAACATGCAGGCCACTATTTTGTCTTTGCCAACGGTATCGATGGGGGTATGTACATTCAAATCGAACACATTAAACATAGAACTGATATCAACTTACGAATCCAAACTCATCTGAGATTGGAGTCGTTCTATACGTTGGTCTCTACGCGACCATAATTGCAAACCAAGAATCATTTTCATTTCCCTGAAGGAGATATGGAAAGCTTTATCAAATTGTATTCATCTGAAGATTTTGTGGAGCAAATTCTATCAGGACTTCCTCCCAAGTCTTAGATGCTGTTTAAGTGTGTGTGTCAATCGTGGTGCAATTTAATCAAAAGCCCTAGTTTTGTAACCAAACACTAGCATTCTCCTTGCCCATCCTTTTCAAGCGCCAAGTCCCCCTCACAGACAAGGACAACAACCCTAAGGATGATGATGATGATGATGAGAAGGAAGCTGAGAATGATAACGACGATGTCGAAATTCTATTGTCGTCACTTAATATATGCAGTCAGTGGGAATGATGATGATTGTCTCCTATCAACTGTAGTTGAGGATGTTAATATTCCGCTTCCTGCTCCTCTGAAGCTACAACATTCTTCGGAACTCACAATTGCAGGTCATTGTGATGGGATCATCTGTTTCAAACTTTTCATTGGCAATGTTATATTATGCAACCCAGCCATGCAGGAATTCAAGCTTATTCCCAAGTCTTCTCTTGTCCATCCCGAAGACGTTGAACTCTGGCCGGGGTATCTTGGATATGGGTTACGTTATTACACCGATTATTTGGGATTTGGCTACGATCCCAAAAGTGAAGATTACAAGATTATTAGAATGGTAAACTATGATAAGGAATATTATTGGTCTAGAGCAGAAGTATACACTACGAAATCTAATTCATGGAGGGAGATTGAAATCTTATATGATTATGAACATATGCATCATATTGATAGTTCTTCTTTTCTGCCTATCTACTTCAACGGTATATGTTATTGGCGCGTAATATCAGATGACCTTATTCTTTCATTTGATATGGGAAGTGAGCTATTTCATGAGATCCCAATGCCAGATTTGGCAGATGGATGTAAAAATAGAGCTCAGCTTGCAGTGTGGAAAGAATTCATCGCTCTTTTTAACTTTCATGACGAAATTGGAGTTGCTCATCAATCTTAGGATATGTGGGTGATGATGGATGATCTTGGTGAAGGTGGCCAAGGGTTCCTGGACAAAATATTTAACTATAGGACCTCTAGAAGGTGTTCAAAGTCCAGTGATATTTTGGAAAACTGACCAACTTCTATTGGTTACTAACGACGGACAGAGTCGTATATACTAGAACAGGGACAAGCATGACCCGTGGATCACTATTGTATCGATATTGTCCCAACTTAACCACCTTTAAGGTGTTGGGTTTTAACCACAAAAGGTCTCGGTACAATTGGATATGATCCATCCACTTATAAGTTGTATTTTATTTGTCCCTTTTCTGATGTGGGATCTTTCCTCTCCAACACTCCCCCTCACGTGCAACCTAATTTTTAGGTCTGCACGTGGAATTCATTCAGTCCAATTCCCACATCGGAAATCGGTAATGCTTCAGTCCAAGGCCCATTGCAGGCACTTGGTATGGTATGGGCCAATCGGAATTTTCCGATGGCAATTCGATGAACCCAAATCTGGGCTCATTATGCTGGGAGATTTTCTCCCGTTACGCTGGGAGACGTAATTGAAGAGGGACCCGCTCTGATACCAACTAGAACAGGGACAAGCATGACCCGTGGATCACTATTGTATCGATATTGTCTCAACTTAACCACCTTTAAGGTGTTGGGTTTTAACCACAAAAGGCCTCGGTACAATTGGATATGATCCATCCACTTATAAGTTGTATTTTATTTGTCCATTTTCTGATGTGGGATATTTCCTCTCCAACATATATAACATTGGCACACAAAAACTCAAGCATCTTCCTATTCATTTGATAAGATCGCTCTATTCTTTTCATGATCAAGCCCTTGTTTATGTAAATAGTATTGCTTCCATCAACGGAGGTTACGTACTTATGAGTCCACATATAGGGTGGTGTGGATGATTATGGTGCAGCAACTGTTAGAGCCATTATGCATTGGCAGTATCGAACCATTAGCTGGGAGAAGTACTCAATACTTCATAAACTTAAAGTTTTGCTTGGTGCTAAGACACACTACATTTCTTTCTATGGTCTGAGAACATATGGAAAACTTTCTGAAGGTGGCCCTTTATCCACAAGTCAGGTATTTTTTCGCATTAACTTGGTAATATGAAGCAAACTCTAGTATGAGTCATGAACTTTAACATGGTTACCGTGTATCCTCAATGTTATGCAGGTATACGTACACAGTAAAGTGATGATTGTAGATGACCGTGTTGCTTTGATTGGATCATCAAATATTAATGACAGAAGTTTACTTGGATCAAGAGACTCTGAGGTATGGGTTGGGTTTTTCTTCAAATTAGGCTTTTAGCATGTAGTTCTTAGTTTTTATATGTGACCTCACAAGTAATGGCAAATGTTGTAGAGAAGAAACATATGGTGTAATTGAGATCGTTTCAATGATATGAATGGACAACCTGGTGACTGTTTCATATTAATTATAAGTACTTCATTATATTTGTTTTAGATTGGTGTTGTCATTGAAGATAAAGAGTTTCTCGAATCATCCATGGCCGGACAGCCTTGGAAGGCCGGAAAGTTTTCTTATAGTCTTAGGTGTTCTCTGTGGTCTGAACACCTGGGTCTTCATGCAGGAGAGGTTGGTAACTTTGATATAATCATTGATATTTTATGGTTACTTGTTTACACATAAGTTTTGCGACTTAAATTGCTCTAATTTTTATTCATGTATGTCTTCCTCATTCAAAGGTAAACATTCTTTCATGAGTTTTTATTCATTCTGCAGATAAATCAAATCAGTGATCCTGTGTCGGACTCAACATACAAGTATCTGTGGCTAGCAACTGCAAAGGTGAAACTTGCATGATCTACAACCTGTTCATGTTTCTCATATTTTGCTTTCTGCTTTTCTTCTAGGCTCCCTTACCTGATTAAATTATCTTTCTGCAGGAAAATTCAATTATATACCAAGAGGTATTCTCTTGTATTCCGAATGATTCTATAAACTCAAGGTACAATACTATACTACCAAAGTTCTCTACTATTATTTCTATGCTCTATGCACTCTAAAATTTCTACCATCTCCATCAACTACAGAGCTTCTCTTAGAGAATCCATGGCTTTTTGGAAAGAGAAACTTGGTCAAACTACAATTGATCTGGGAATAGCTCCTAAGAAGCTAGAATCGTGGGAGAACGGAGAGTATAAAGAAACAGATCCGATGGAAAGATTGAAACAGATAAGGGGACACCTTGTTTCCTTTCCTTTAGAGTTTATGAACCAAGAAGATTTGAGACCAGTGTTTAACGAAAGTGAATTTTATACATCTCCTCAAGTATTTATGTAATTCTGTATATCATGAGAAGGCACGAGAAATCTGGTATGATTATAAATAGTGGCACCATGTGTTTTACTTGCAATTGTATGTAGCCTTACAAAGCAATTAACAACAGTAGCAACATTTTGAGAAAAATACTGACCAAATTCATGTCTTGTTTGCAATGATGTATATACTGTACAGCACTAATTTATAGTTGCAAAGAATGTACAGGTGCATTTCTTTTCATCTTTTTGTTTTTATTTGTTTTTAATTGTTCATATGGAAGTTTAACTCCTTAATTATCTGCAATTGAGAAAGCAAGTTATCTAGTCCCTAAGGCATCCATCACAATTTTGGCAAATTCATAGAAATCAAGCATTCGGATATTGAATGATATAACAAAACAGTGTTAAAATGTGTACATAATTCTATCTCGTAGCATTTGTGACATTGTTTATATTGCAAGTGTTTATGCTTTGTGGAATTGTATCCAGTTCTTGTCTACCTCGTCAACCTTTTACCAGTTGCTTAGTTCCTCAAAGAAGGGGACTGTGTGAGACCATCAGGGGCAACTGTTGTGTGTTGGAGGCCATTCTTCTGTTGCAGTCTTCTCTTCGCCATATAGCCTCGAATCCAAGGTGAGACATCCTCACTGAACTTGATCATGATGAAAAAGATGATCCGGTAGACGACAATCATGCTGAATATAACACCAAGGTCTATCCATTTTGATCTGCTGGTGTCGATCTGGAACACAACTTCTAGAATGTAGTCACCCGGTATCTTAATTTGATCTGGTCTCTCATTGTCAAAGAGTAAGCCAGCCAAGTCATTCTGATATTGACCCTGAGGTTCAAACATGCATGCATTAGTTTCAGTTCCTTAGAAACACATCTATCAGCAAGTGATTTCTAATAAATAACAGATGTTTTACCTGTAGAGCCCAGAAGTGGAAGCTGATGTATGACATCGGATAACGCCACACTGGCTTAGGGATGTCATTTGGTAGCCTGAAGTAGCCAGAGACTAGCATGAATATGCCCTGAAATGTAAAGAAAACCACAAACATTCATCAATATGGTTCGACACTTAAAAACAAATATGCTTCAAAATCATAACTCTGATATGAACCTGAATTCCGGCCCCTATGATGATACCCATGAGGAAGTTAGGAACAATGCTGGCTATGGCCATCATCAGGCTCTCTACTACAGTGACACATGCATAGAGGCACAGCACAAAGAACAAGTAATGCTCGAAGCCTGGATGGAGTCCGACCATGAAGTAGCAGACAGTTCCAGCAAGAAAGGTAATCAGTATCAGGAATGGCATTGCAGAGAATGTGTTGCTGAGGACAAAGGCGGTGACACCATAGTGACCATTCAGCCTTTCTCTTTGGAAAACCTGGTAACAGCCAATTGTCGTGATCGTGGGATATCATTGAGAAATAGGAATCCATGTTATCAAAAGATTTACTGCGATTATTTCTAGTATGGAATGAGTCAATCACCCACTTGGTATCTTAATCTTATTGAACAAAAACGGTGATATTGTTCCTCCGTTGATCAAGAATTTTGATATATGGTCTCAATTAAAGAGACATACCTTCATATCCTCTACAAATGAAGGAAACCCGCCAATTGACATAAAAGTGACGAAACCAAAAACAAAAGATGCACATGAACCCCTTGCCTGCAGTCACAGAAATGACAAACCTGAATGAGATTCAGATTCCAAATATAGATATGATTTTACTTAGCAAACAGATGCATACCAGAATCGAAGCATAGCCAGTTCCGATATTCAGGTAGATGGTTCCGATACAAACTACAACAACAATGTAAATGACAAGCCTGAGCCAGTAATAGCCAAAGTCTCTTGACATGTTGACGAATGAACGCTTTGTCAATGTAAAGGTCTGCATTAGAAAACTAGCCTGACTTCCTTCAGAGTCTAAAACGGTCCCTTTCTGCAGCATATCACAAATCGTCAAATCCTTCTAGTAACCAACAAGTATCAGTTCACAAATCCCACTCAGTTCTTACATGAACGCTTACAATTTTGGATATCTCTGCAACTTTTTCTGTAGCTGCATAAGAGTACTGCGAACTACGATAGGAATCAACAAGAACTCTTATAGCTTCAGTGGTCGTAATCTTTTCCAGAGGATCATCACTTGCCTCAAACTGGTAGTAGATAAGATACCAATATCGAATTTTACCAAAAGTGAAAACTAAGTAGTGTAACAGAAAGATGAGAAGGAAAAATTTATATATGTACATACCCTGAGTTTCATAGACCCTTTCAGTGTCGCCTTTACTTTATCAAAGTCAGAGTTTACACATCTAAGAAAATGATCAGATGGGTTCCTCAAAGCAGGGCAGGGAAAACCAGCTTGTGAAAAAAACTGCAAACACGTAGCAATCAAAATGTAACTAAGAGTACCTTAAAATAAGTCGTGATTTTCATAAACCAAATTAATTGCAAATACTGATCAGGATACTTACCTCATATGCCTCGGAGGCCTGACCAAAGTAAACTGTTTTGCCACCAGAAAGCAAATACAATTGATCAAATAGTTCAAAGACTTCACTGCTTGGCTGGTGAATGGAAGCTATCACAGTCCTTCCATCTCGTGATAAGGCACGCAGTGTCTGTGTTACAAAAAATGCTGAAGCACTGCCACAAGGTAAAGCCCAAATGACTGTTAGCAGATTAACACTAAAAAGGCTATGACAGAACAATGCAGTATATACTGGAAACCAATTTTAAAATAATGACAACAAAAATCACATTGTTTTCTTTGCAGAAATGGAAGTTATACTTACGAGTCTAAGAATACTAGTTACAAACCTACAAAGAACCGCATATAGAAAAAACATTTAGAGCATATCAATTATGAAGAACAGCATATAGACAAAGTAACTAGATAGTAATATATTACGTATCCTATAATTAAAAAACATGATCTAATGATCTAATATATACCTATCAAGTCCACTGGTTGGCTCATCAAGGAAGAGCAGTCTAGGCCTCATCAAGATCTCAACAGCAATGCTAACCCTTCTCTTCTCTCCCCCGCTGATCCCACGCAAATGCCAATTCCCGATTACTGTATCGGCGCAATCCTCTAGACCCATCTCCATGATTGTCCCCTCCACCAGTGCTCGCTTCTCCGACCAGCCCATCTTATCCGGCAGCCTCAACCTAGCTGAGTAAGATATCGTCTCTTTTACAGTCAGAGTCCCAATCAAATTGTCATCTTGGGTCACATACGCCTAAACCAATATCCAACACAAGAACACACATCAATCAAAAACAGAGCAAAAAGAGAGGAAGTGCAAGGCAAAAAACAGAGGAGAAACAGAGATGGACTCACAGCTGTGCCGAAAGAAAGCTTTCTTTTGCGGCCATTGAGTAAGACAGAGCCAGAAAGGAAGGCATTGGAAGCCAAACGGCTAGAAAGAGCATCAAGCAAGGTTGATTTGCCGGAACCAGAAGGGCCCATCAAAGCTGTGAAGCTTCCAGGCTCTGCATAACCAGTTGAACCCTCCAAAACAGTCTGAGTTTCACCATTGCTCAGAGTCACCATCACCGTCAGATCCTTCCACGTCAACCTTGCCGACACATCCCCTACCATATCCACAGTGGCCTTCTCCCTCCATAGAGTCTCACTCAGAGGACTAAGCCCAACAGCCACAAGACCATTTCCTGAGGGCTTGCTGCTCTCTATCTCCATCATAGCATTTTCTGCTGCAGGGTTTCTCTTCTCTGTCATTACTACTCAAAAATCTCAGAGCTTTTCTGGGTTGATATGGTTTTTAAGAAGGAAGGTATGGAATGAAATATGTGAGTTCAGAAATGGGGTTTGTGTGAAATTGACTGAGTGAGGTTAGGAGAAGCAATATTATACCAATCCCATAAAAAAAGTGCCTCCTCAAGTTTGAATCTTTCTGGCCTTTGGAAACAAAAAAAACACTAACTTATAACTTGGTGCTTGTTTTCCATTACTTGCTAGAGAGCTTTGAATCTGAAACAAACCAATATGAAGAAGAAGAAGAAAAGAGAGATGGTGTAGAACATGATCTACTACTCCCATTGTTATCCAACAATTAATGGTTTCTGGTTGAGATTGGTGGGAGCATTCAATACCAAGAACTAATACCAGAACATGACCCCAATCGCTTTGGAATGGCTACAGCAGTGACAAATCCAACCAATAACCAATTTTTATGTTAAGGGTGGATTCACAATATGGGGGAAATGGACATGAGAATTGACAAGGAAGCTTAACCAGTGATGGGAGTATTGGGTCAACCTACATATTAATACAAAGTGGTTGTTAAATGTAGGCATGGCCATGAGTATATGTGAAATGCCTACCTCACCGCCCAATAGTTAAGAGTTAAGACTACTTGAAGTTCGAGCTGTCATCTCTACCAAGAGAGGGAGTAGAGTGTTATGGGCACTTGGACTGCCCTATTTGGCACCCTTCTGCATCATAAACACTAGCAGTTAGAACAGCCATCCCTAATTACTCCGGTGGTTGTCTGGTTGAGGCTAGGGGTGGCACTTCCGAACCGAATAACCGAAAACCGAGCCGAAATAACCGGGCCGAAACAGAAAAAAACCGAGCCGAAAGAAAAACCGAACCGAAAAAAAAAAAAACCGAAAACCGAAAAAAATTCGGTTCGGTTTCGGTTCACGGTCCGGACCGAACCGAACCGGCCGAACCGAACCGAATTTTCATAATGAAAAATTTCTATGGTTTATGAATGTCACGGTCCTTACCGAAGCTTCTATGATCCTTCTATGAAAAATTTCTATGGTTTATAAATGTCACGGTCCGGACCGAACCTTATAAATGTACACTTATAAGGGTTTTTTTTTTTTTTTTTTAAACCGAACTGAAAAAAAAAAAACCGAAAAAAACCGAACCGAACCGTTCGGTTAGGTTTTCAGTTTGAATTTTCTGAAAACCGAGAACCGAACCAAATTTTTTTTTCGGTTCAGTTTTCAGTTTTGGCCCATAACCGAACCGAATGGGCCGAATGCCACCCCTAGTTGAGGCACTTGAGGTGATCCCCAAGTTTAGTTTGCCTTTGAGTATATAGTATATAAATGGTCACACTTCGAGTTCATTTGTCACATATGTTTGTATATATACACACACAAATTTTCTCAGGTGAGGATGTTCATATTTATTCTTACGGTGCAGGTTTCCACTTTACACTAACTTTTCAATATAATTTTCACATCTCCACCGTCTAGTCTTTAGATACTAATGTATAGATCATCTCTGCAAAATTTCAGCCAATTTGATTATCATTAAGGCACTCAAACTCGGTTAAACCAATAGATGAACATAATTTTGTTGAACTTGAACTGTTTATGTTTATAACAGAAAAACGCAGTTTGAGTGTCTTAATGATAACCAAATTGGCTAAAATTTTGCAGAGATGATTTATACATTAGTATATAAATACTAGACGGTAGAGATGTGAAAATTCGATTGAAAAGTGAGTGTAAAGTGGAAATCCGCACTGTAAGAATAAATGCTGACGTCTGCAGCTGAGAAGCTATGTGTAATATATATATATATATATATATATATATATATATATATATATGTTTCTGCATGATCTTTGAGGGGGGGGGTGGATCACACAGATGCGAAACACCATCTTCAAGCTCCCATAACCTGTCAATCATGAATGAAGAGCGTCAGAGGGAAGATCGGATGTTCCGGCCTTCGACCCTATGATGCCTAAGTCAGCCATATGAGTAGAAATAAGGTGAGAATTGACGTGTCGCATAACCGGGGTAAAAAAACTTCAATTTAATTACCCTGCAATCGTAGTAATATAAACAAGTAAGGATCGTTCTAGCCGGGGAAACCAAAGGGTGATCGAAAGAAGAGAAATCAAACAACTTAAAAACAAGTAATCACAAATATACATCGAAATACTGGGTGTTTAAGATTGATTAAGTCTAACGAATAACCTATTGAAAATTAAACCTAAGATTATTATATACAAGTGATCAACATACTCATGCAACACGTAACACGAAAAACCATCTAGAACACATAACAACTTCATGCAAGGCTGGGCAGCAACGTTCAAATTGTCCTTGACTCTAACCAATTCCGATTCTAATTAGAGCCTTTGCGGTTATCTAATTGTTAAGACTCCTCATGTATTTAGAACCATCTTTGCGCTTAATCCTAAACATGAATGCTAACTCATTTAAAAACACGTTGCATAGAGATTAAACAAGAAAACACTTTAGCACATGAATTAATCGGAAACATGATCTAAGGCATGGCATCACTCATCCTATTAGCATGCAAATTATCAGAATTAAATCCGCCCTAAGTTAATAACAAGGACCAAGACAATTTTGCGTATGAATTGATCCAAAATTATTATGGTAGATGAAACCGCACCTTAAGGACAACCATGGCCGAGGCGGCCTCAAGGATTGATTTAGATGCATGAATTCATGACAATTAATCAATTAGAAATCAAAAACACATAAGAAAATGCTACTGCCCCAAAACCTAACTCACGAAATCATCATGCACTCAAGAAGTTATAAATCAAAACATAGAACAATCAAAGATCACAAAGAAATCCGAAAACCATGTTTGATAAATAAAACCAAAATCGAAAAGTATATTACAATAGAGTTCGAAACTAAACAGAAAATAATACAAGAAGCCATGAGAATATCACACTTTTACAACCTTTAAAGATTCGGCAAGTGTGGGGGAAATCGGTGGAAGGATGGAGTGATTTCTATGGTTTGTGGTGGATGAATCGGCTAAGTACTTTTCTGTATAGGGTTTGGTAGAGTTTCGGCTATGTAATTGCAAGAGTAGTGATCCGTCTGCCCTTGAAGTCATGCTTTATATAGAAGAAAGACCCTAGAGAGGCCAGCCACACAAGCCTAAACCGAGTTGGTTTAGGTTTCACTAGTTATTCTCAATTCGGCCCAATGACCTCTGTCTGATGATTTCGTCATAACTCACTCTAGAAAATATATATTGAGGTGATTTCAATTGATTTGGAAACTAGACTCATGTAGCTCTCTATCCATATCTAGTACGTTTTCTGCTTCATTGTGAGCTGTCCTAGAGAGCCCGTCGAAGTTGTGATATGTGCAAAGGAATTTCCCCGAATTAATTAGGAATCAAGACTTGGACATTCCTTGATATTCTGCCGAATTTAGATCTTCTTCTCCATATTGGACTTGGTTTGGACCTCTCCTTCATGGACTAGGCTTCATGGATCTCATTGTGAGCTGTCCTAGAGAGCCCGTCGAAGTTGTGATATGTGCAAAGGAATTTCCCCGAATTAATTAGGAATCAAGACTTGGACATTTCTTGATATTCTGCCGAATTTAGATCTTCTTCTCCATATCGGACTTGGTTTGGACCTCTCCTTCATGGACTAGGCTTCATGGATCAGCTGCTTTGCTTCCCGAGGTCCAAGAGGAACACTTCTCTTGGCAGGCAGTAGGTTACTCTGTTCTGGCAGTCTGATCTTCCGGCAATGATTTCGGCATAACTCCAACTCTTTTAATTCTTTCTCCCATGAACTCTTCTACATGTCACCTAAGTATCAGAGAGTTAAATCAATTTGTGACAATGTAAAAGCTTTACAGAATCATAAGAACATCTCTAAGGCTCCACAAATCGGCTTTTGATAAATTTCTATATCGTTCCTCTATGTTTAACGCGTTTTACACACAACTCTACCAAAAACTTTTGACTCTACATTATGACTCTATTCTATGACAATAAGAGATAATCAAACTACAAATGGAGGTAATAACATCTTAAGAATGTTGATTTTATGCTCTTATAAAGAATAGGGTGAAGATGGAGAGAGACCAAATGAGGGGTGGAGAGTGGTATTTATAGGGATATAGTGGATGCACCCTAAAAATACCACTTTTCCCTTATTAGAGAGTGTATTATCATTATGCCCTCAAGGGATAGTGTAGGTTTCTTGGGCTTAGCTAAGGCCCAAACCCATTTTATGTGGCGACACGCGTCTTCTTAGGCGAGTATGACTGATGTTCTACTATGTACTAACAAGTCTCCAAGTCTGCGGTCAAGAGATTCTCTTAGGTGGAGACTCTCTTGGGTGGGGACTTTATCTGATAGAATTTCGAGAGTACGAGTCTTACTAGTGATGACTTAACCAGTCCCCAGTCCTCCAAGTCCCCATGCAAGGGAGGGGATGGACCGGCTCCCTCTGAGTGGGGTATGTCGTGTGTCGCTATATATGATTGAGACACTGGGTCGTTGCTCCCATGTAGTTTTTAGAGATTGCATGGCGATCGGGGGTCGAAGTTGAGGTACCGCTGGCGAGTATCTCGCTAGGGCCACGGGTACCGGCATGTTTGTATGCCTTGGCATTTTAGTAGCCTTTGATATGTACCAGCTATATGCTCTAGCTAGCTGAGCAATTCCAACATACGTTCTAGGAGAGATTGTGGTGACATATTTTGTGGTTGCCTCTAGGTGAGTGCTAGAGTGCCTACGTACCCATTTATGGGATCAAACCAAACATAATTCTCCATTTCGCCATCGAGACAGTGTGTCGTCAAGGTGTGGCGAGGAATGCCGCTGGGGCATAATGATGTTGCCGATAGAGCTTGTGTAGAGCTTTCAAAAGGGCATGCTAGGGAGCGTAGCCAAGATGTCAATGGGGCAAGGCGGGTGGTGCCAAAGTGTACCGAGAGCACATCATGAGGCGTGGTAAATGCCGGCCTATAAGGCTGTTGTCCAAGTCCCCCAGTGCCGGGAGAGATTATGGTGGCGGGACACACAAACGAGGACTGAGTTGGCATGGGGAATTTCATATGGTGTGTTCGAGAGGTAAATATAATATCATGTATCGGGAAGTGTCTTAAACACGTTAGTGATTTAGGTGTCACGTGCCGGGGAGTGTTTATTGACCTTTCCCGGGTGGCTGATAGATGGTAGATGTCATGTTCCAAGAGTGTTGCTCGTCACAAGGTGTCAGAACCTCACCTTATGAGGGGCATGTGGCGTAACGGTTCGCACTATTAGGCATAACAGCTCACGTTGGTGGCGTAACGGTTCGCGTTGATGGCATAACGAGGTGTCAGAACCTCTGTGAATCTGTATTTGGAGTAACGAGGTGTCAAAACCTCACACTTGGAGAATCGATTCTGGAGAGCAATCAGAGAGAGTCGCTACGTCGAGTCCCCAAGTCCTCATGTGAGGGTCGCGAGGCGATGGGGGAAAGTACCGAGGTAAGCTCGTAACGATTTACGAATGGTCCGCCCTGGTGGCGTAAAAATCCACGCTAGTGGTGTGACAGTTTGCGCTAGTGGTGTGATAGTTTGCGTTATTGAGTGGAATGGTTCGCGCTGGTGGCGTAACGGGTCGTGCTAGGGGCGTAAACAGTTCGCGTTAGTGGGCGGAATTGGCCGCGTTAGTGGCGTGTCCGTTCGCGCTAGTGGCGTAACGAGTCGCGCTAGGGCCTTATACAGTTCGTGCTAGGGGCGTAAACAGTTCGCGCTAACGGGTGGAATTGGCCGCGTTTGTGGCGTAAAGGGCCGTGGTAGTGGCGTGTCCGTTCGCGCTAGTGGCATAACGGTTCGCGCTAGCGGGCAGAATGGGCCTCGCTTGTGGAGTAACGGGCCGCGCTAGTGACGTGTCCGTTCGCGCTAGTGGTGTAACATTTCGCGCTATTGGCATAACGAGGTGTCGGAACCTCACACTTGGAGAAGTGATTCTGGAGAGCAATCACAGAGAGTCGCTACGTGGAGTGACTGACAAGTGCGACTTTTGAGAACATGTCATGACTATACTAGAGGACTTTGAAACATCATGGTGGTACTATATAGATCTTATGGTGTTGTCATAAGATGTTATCATGGCGGGAGTGGTTCCCTGAAAGATCATGATGAGGTATTTTTCCTCGAGGTGAGGTTTGTTGTATACTCTTGTGGCGTGTGTAGCTGGAGATTGCATATTTGAATACTGGTTGTTTACACATGTTGTGTGTGTAGCCTGAGATTGCATGTTTGAATGCTGGCTGTTTACACATGTTGTGTCTAACTTGAGATTACACTGTTGCTTGTTGGTTGTTTACACATGTTGTGTGTGTAGCCTCAGATTGCACCGTTGCATAATGGTTGTTTACACATGTTGTGTGTGTATCCTGAGATTGCACCTTTGCATGCTGGTTGTTTACACATGTTGTGTGTGTAGCCTGAGATTGCACCGTTGTATGCTGACTGTTTACACATGTTGTGTGTGTAGCCGTCGATGGCATAGTCGAGATAGATATAGATAGATGTATGCCTTGTAAACATGTGAAGCATGTACATGAGAATATATGTAACATGTGTACGTGGTAAAGAGTTTTTGCTAACTCTATGATATGAGAATATATTATGATCCATGAGACATGTTATTTGTATGATAATAACTCAATTGAATAGTTTAAAGTAAGACTTATCTGAAGCTGTGTAGAGCCGTTATAGACAGTGTAGAAAAATTAGAGTTGTTAATATAAGTCTTGATGTCGACAAAAGAGTGTGGTATAAGAATCTCAATGGAGTAGTCATGGTGGCTAAAAAGATAATATTGGAGTGCATCATTGAAGATAATATTGCTTGACCAAGGAGTAATGTATGTGTACCGACGTAGGAAAGAGAAGCCATGATGACAAATATGATAGTCTGTAGCTTGTGCCTGTCATATTTGACAAGCAGATAGGTAGACGAGGCATGACCATTGATAGGGGCACAACTCATGAGAGTTTATTGTTATGTTGCCCACTAATAAATCATAGAGAATTATGTATAACTGTAGGCGAAGTGTTGTTGGCAACTTGTTGTTAGATCTTGGCTTGATATGATTATATATTGCCAAGGGGCATGACAATTGAAGACTTTGAACTAGGTGGCGAGTTAGGCATCGCAATTGGTCAAGCTTTGTGTGAACTTGTGTCTAAGAAGTAACAACCTCTTCCATGTGTTGTAGGATCAAGTCAGTGGTAATAGAACATGATCATGTGTAGTATATACATGACGAACTTTATGTGTGAAGCGAGTGCGAACTGGAGTATCAAGGGGTTGAAGATTGAGCTTTGGGATCTTGGTTCTCATGTAAAGGTAGTGAGTGTGCTGTCGCCGTTGCTGGGAGAGCATTAATTCAGGGAATAAGAGGTCATAGGCGAGATCGTGATAGTCCATTATAAGTGGTTGGAGTTGCTGCTAAGATGTGAGATTGTAACTGATTGCCTGAGAATTGGGCGATTTATTGAGGTGAACTGTGGGTGCCAAGAGTAAGTGGCTAGGTGCCGAGGCCAGCTCTCTATGTCAGCGTGGTCTCAGGATCCCATAATGGGTAGGGCTGTACGGTTGGTCTCGGGAGGGAGGAAGAGAGGTATGGCCTCGGGAGAGGCACTGAGACTCGGGAGAGGGGTGTTAAGCGGGTCACTTGCGCGGGCATGTTCCTAGAGCAAGGTAAGCATGGGAGGGGGGGCAATGGGGGATGGCGCCAGGAGCTCAGGATGACGCCAATTGTTTCCTGTCTCGGGATCACGAGTTAGGACGAGATCACGAGTCCGGACAAGTTCATAAGGCGAGACAAGATCACGAGTAGGGACAAGATCACGAGTAGGGAGGTCGAATCCTTGGTTCTGGGTTCTGCACTCGGGATGGCAGGGAGGTTCGCGGGGGAACTAGCGAGGCCAGGGGAGTCCGCGGGACAGAGGTGTCCGTAGGACCACGAGAGTCTATAGTTAGGGGTGCCCAAAATTGAGAGGCCAGGGGTGCCCGAAATTGGAGTCACGAGACCGAGAGCATATCCCTGCCTGGACTGTGTCGCGGCTGGTCTCGCTACTGGGATAGGCGTCCAGAATTTGTAGACTACCACCGGGAGAGAGGAGTCCCAGGAGGCCGTGGAGGTTCTGGGTGTCCAGATCAGTTCTGGGGGGGCTGCTCACGGAACTGGAGTGGATACGAACCTTGTTGACATACGAACCAAATAATGGACAACGCCTATAGTCACGTGGTCTCGGAGAGAAGTATTCAGCCAGAGGAGTCCGCGAGGGGCTGGCGAGACCCGCAGAGTCCGCGAGGGGCTGGCGAGACCCGCAGAGTCCACAAGGGGCTGGCGAGACCAGCAGAGTCTGCGGGGACTTTGGCGAGACCAAGGGAGTCTGCGGGGACTCTGGCGAGACCAAGGTAGTCCGCGGGGACTCTGACGAGACCAGGGAAGTCCGCAAGGGGCTGGAGAGACAAGCTGAGTCAGCGGGGACTCTTTCGTGACCAGGGGAGTCCCCGGGACTCTGGCGAGACCAGAGGAGTCCGCGAGGGGCTGCCAAGACCCGCATAGTCCGTGAGGGGCTGGCGAGACTAGCAGAGTCCGCGGGGACTCGGGCGAGACCAGGAGAGTCCGCGAGGGGCTGACAAGACCAGCGGAGTCCGCGGGGACTCTGACAAGACCAGGGGAGTCCACCGGGACTCTGGTGAGACCAGAGGAGTCCGCGAGGGGCTGGCGAAACCAGGAGAGTCCGCGGGGACTCTAGCGAGACCAGGGGAGTCTGCCAAGGGCTGGCGAAACAAGCGGAGTCTGCAAGGACTCTTTTGTGACCGGGGGAGTCCACCAGGACTCTGGCGAGACCAGAGGAGTCCGTGAGGGGCTGGCGAGACCAGGGGAGTCGTGAGGGGCTGGCGAGACCAGCAAAGTCCGCGGGGACTCTTTTGTGACCGGGGGAGTCTGCCGGGACTCTGGCGAGACCAGAGAAGTCCGCGATGGGCTGGCTAGACCAGGGGAGTCCGCAGGGACTCTGGCGAGAACAGGGGAGTCCGCGAGGGGCTGGCAAGACCAGCGGAGTTCGTGAGGACTCTTTCGTGATCAGGGGAGTCCGCCAGGACTCTGACAAGACCAGAGGACTCCGCGAGGGGCTGGCGAGACCAGAGGAGTCCGCGGGGACTCTGGCAAGACCAGGGGAGTCTGTGAGGGGATGGCGAGACCAGCGGAGTCCGCGGGGGCCTCAGAAGAGAGGCACCGAGACATGGGTGGGCGTCCCTTGGAGAGGAGTATCAAGCGGGTGTCAAAAGCGAAGGCATGTCCCGGTGGTAGGGACCTAGGGGGAGGGTTCCGTGATTGGGGTCGCAAGACCGAGAGCATATCTCTGTCGGGACTGTATCGCCTCCGCCACTGGCGTGGCTGATCTCGACCAGCAGAGTCCGCGGGGGTCTCAGGAGAGAGGCACCGAGACATCGGTGGGCGTCCCCTAGAGAGGAGTATCAAGCGGGTGTCAAAGGCGAAGGTATGTCCCGGTGGTAGGGACCCGGGGGAGGGTTCCGAGATTGGGATCGAGAGACCGAGAGCATATCCTTGCCGGGACCGTATCGCCGCGCCGACTGGCATGGCTAATCTCGCTACTGGAATGGGTCTTGCTGGATTGACAACGTATCAGTCGGGAAGCTACTGCCAAGACGTGTCATAGCTGAGGGAAGCTGGGTGTCCAGATCAGTTCTTTGGGCGCTGCTCACCTGTGCGTGGGCCTTGGCCGGAGGTTGGGGAGGTCACGCTGGATTCGTTGGAAGACAACGAGTATGATGGCTGGGAAGGTGAGCTACCTTACGGTGGCACGCACAAGCGAAGGAGAGAGAAAAAGTCAGATCTATTTTCTCTCTCCTCGGGAGTTCTCTAAAACCAAGCTAGAAGAACTTGTTTTGATAATCATCTGTGAGTAGTGAAAATTAAGATGTAAAGAAGGCGAGCTCCTTGTACGCGGGCAGGGAGAAGCTCGAGAAAAGGAGGAGGTTGGCGGCCGGAAAAAGAAAATTTCCAGAGGGAAATCTGGGCAAATTATGGATATGCTCATGGTGAGCTATGTGAGGGTTTCCACTTGAGGCCCCTCCTTCTAGCGCCATTGTTTCGGCATGATCTCTGAGGGGGGTAGATCACACAGATGTGGAACACCATCTTCAAGCTCCCATAACCTGTCAATCATGAATGAAGAGCGTCAGAGAGAAGACCAGGTGTTCCGGCCTTCGACTCTCCGATACCTAAGTTAGCCATATGAGTAGAAATAAGGTGAGAATATAGTGAAGATGGAAAGAGATCAAATGAGGGGTGGAGAGTGGTATTTATAGGGATATGGTGGATGCACCCTAAAAATACTACTTTGCCTTTATTAGAGAGTATATTACCATTATGCCCTCAAGAGATAGCATAGGTTTTTTGGGCTTAGCTAAGGCCTAAGCCCATTTTATGTGGCGACACACGTCTTCTTAGGCGAGTATGACCGATGTTCTACTATGTACTAACAATATATATTGTGGTATAGATGAAAATCCAACCGAACTACGTAGGCTCAATGGACTACTACAAATGTACAAATTGATATATGAAAGTGAAAATGTCTATTTAGTACTACTTTATCTCTATTTTGTCTTAATAAATAAATACTCTTAGAAATTATCCTCATTTACATAATTATTCTTATTGTATTAATTATTAAGTGTTTCATAATACACAAGTAAGTTCTTGTTTAGTTTTTTTTTTTTGTGATTGCCTTCACGTACCTTTTGTCACATAGAGAGAGAAAGTGGAAGAGAGAGAATTCACATGAGACTATGATGGAAACCTTGCCGGAATTCGGCCACTAATCACATGACTTCGTTGGATGTCACCACAAGTCCACAACATCACTGAACATTGCCAAAACCATACCGGACCATCACCGAATTTTTAAGTGGGGGTTAAAAGGCCACAAGACAATATTGAAAATTAAGCCCAAAAGGCTACAAGACAATATTAAGACTTAGTTTGGTATTATGGTTTAAAAACTTAATTTTTTAAAAACTTAGTTTTAAATAAGCAATCTCTAATCTATTTTCTAAAATTATGGTTATTTAAATTAAAAAATTATAACTAAGTATGTTTTAAGATTATACCAAAACAGAAGGTGATTTTAATCTCTAGAACTCAACATTAAATCGGGCCCGAGCCACTTAACAGTCGTCGGCGTGAGGTGGCCCGTATAAACAAGAACTAACTCTCTCCTCCGTGTTTCATTTCATTCGAACTCAGCCTCCACCTAGAGAGAGGAAGCTTCCACCTTTCAGATCAAAACTCGGAGAGATCAAGGTATATATCAGTTGTTGTGGTTAAAGTTTCCATCTTTTTACTGCCCTGTGAATATTGGTGTTTGGGTATTGTCCCATTGCTAATTTCTATCATTCTATTACTGAATCTTATGTTAATTCTGAACTGGGTGAAGTGCATTCAATGGCAAACAAGTGAACTCTTATATTTCCCTTTAGTCAGAATAGTTAGACATTTTGGGACATGGATTCTTAGTTTTGTTGAACTCTAAGTTGTGGGTATGTAAGGTGTAGATATAAGCGTTATGATATGTGTTTAATGTGCTGTCTAAATAGTAAAATGTATGAATTTGCCACAACCCCATTTTTGTTTTCTTTGTTAGTTGTTGTTTTCGTTAAAGGTTGTAGTTCAAGTGGCTGATCCTTGCCTCGAGTCATCTGACTGACCCAAATAACTTCATCAACTTTGTAACTTTCAATTGCAATACGCCTCTATCCCGGTGTGTAACCTTGATTTCATAGGACATATCTTTTGCCATACATTCGACCATCACCTTGATGCTAGTACATTTTGGTTATCAACTGCAGGAAAGATTTGGAAATTTGGAATAAAGGTTAGGAGTGTACTTGATGGCATCGTCTCCAACAGAATCTGGGGCATTGGTTTTATTGCAAGAACTGCATCCATGTTCACCACACTTTAAGCAAGGGGCTTCACTAAGAGTAACCGGAAAGTAAGACTTCTGTTCTTCCATTGTTAAGTGGTATTTTCAATTTAGAGCAATGTTCTTAGTGTTAGTCTTTTAATTTTATTTTCAATCATCAATGATAAATAACCTCCTGGTATTAGGACCTTCAGTTCTAACATTTTTCCTAGAATTAAATGTGTAAGGTCGTTCTCCAAATTGTATTTGTAGTGTCAGATTAGGTAAAATAGGTTATATTAAGGCTGGCTGTGTTCGCTTTAGGAGCGTTTGATGCATCCTTAATGCTGACAGAGCTCGTGGAGATGACGGGGAAGATTAAAGATGAACTCGAGGTAAAATTGATGATAAAAGCATTGGAGATGTGATGGTTTTTGCCTGCCTAGGCACCAGTAAAATCAGTCAATGATAATTTTATGGTAATTTTTGATTAGTGAGACACTAGTCATGACAGTAGTGTTGGGCGATATGGGACGCAATTGATGAATTATATTGATGAGATACTGGCAAGACAATATTCTCCGAGTGAATGCGGTGTCTTGAGTTGATGGTAATGTAGGATGATATCTTTGGTGTATGGTGAATGAGTAGATGATGTTAGCAGCAGCTTTAACTGGAATGGTAGCACACCACTGATTGTAACAGTAGCACTGACAGAGGTTTGGAGCAACATTATATAGATTTGGTTATGTTGGTTGCATGATGAGGTAAATGCTTTGCTAGAAGCTTTTCGTAAAGGTGTCAATCAAGAAAACTTGGATTTTGCAGGTCTGGACTAAATGTTGAGACTTGTATATCTAGTTCTTTAGAAGGTTTAGAGTCTCCTGGAGCCACTGATGCATATAGAATGACGATTTTGCTGGTTCAGGAAACAAGAGAAAAATAAAAGGAGCTAACTAATATGAGTTCCCTTTCAAACAAAAACTAATATGAGTTTATGGATTAGGCCATTAGGGTCCAGCTGTGTGTCTGTGATATGTAATGCAATTCCCTATCAACTCATGTAGTGTACTATAAAGAAGTTTAAAGAACTCTAGCTCATATCATAAGCACATTTTAAAGCTTCTTTTAACTTTTTATTCCAATGATGTTGATTTCTGACCTGGGGAATATCTTGGTTGGTACCAACAAACTACGATCTTCTATATCTCCCTATGCTCATGCTTACATGAATTTATCATTTCTTAATGCCAATTGTAACAAACGATACACATTTTAGACTAGGATTGAGGTAAATAATTAGAAACATGTTAATTGTAAATAGGTCAACTGTTCAAACAATGAGTTGCTGGTTTGTTGCTCCATTAAATTATCATTTCATGAGATGGATTCTGCAATATCATTAGGAATCTTAACCTCCATTGTCTCTTTGGCAGGTTACAAGAGTATTCTGTTGAGACAGCTATTGCCACAATAGTAGATGGAAATGACAGCTTAAAGATCGATACCAAACTCCTCAGAGAGCTTAACATTCGGGTTGGATCCATGTACCAGTTCATTGGCGAACTGCATATTCAACCTGATAATGAGGTAAGCAGTATACAAAATCCAGTTACAGCACATGAAAGTAAATGCAATGGTATAAGCTATAGCCTGCTTGTTATTTTCCAGGCAGTCTTGCAGGCACGTGTGGGTAGGAATGTTGATGGCATTGACCTCAAGCTCTATTATCAGTCTCTTCAATTGCTAAGGCAATTTCAAGCCAACCATCTGAAGAACCCAACTGCTTGACAAAGTTATGGTTTGAGAAAACTTTTCGGAGATTCAAATGAATTTACTGTAGTAACCACTAACCAGTATGTGAAATCCATATGAATTTACTATCTAGTGTTGTCTACATTGTGAGTTAGTAATCAAAAGACTCATGCTTTTGAAGACCGTAACATTCTAAGAATACTTCATTCTCCTAAAGAAAGTAACGAACCATTGAGAACCAAAAGGAGCTGCACTATCATTGTGGCACTTTTGACTGATTTGACATTCTTTGGTGATCATAGGATCAAAATATCAAATCACACTCATTGGTCAACCCCCACTTTCCAGTAATCCAAATCCAACTTGTCAAAAACCCATATGAAAGATACCATATTTGGAGAAGATGAAATAAAACTTGATTAAATTCAGTTTACCTCTTAAATTTTTAATGTCAAAATCAGTTCAGTCCTGTAATTTTTTTTTTTAAATCAGTTGGTCTTTTCAACTTTCGTAAATACATCAGTAATGTCCAATTTTTGAATTCCCCTAGAAATATGACATCACAAAGCTGTTGGAACTAATACGAGGACTGATAATTTAATTTTATCCCTCTTCAGAAAGGTAAAACAGTCAATTTAACAAAATATTATTAAAGAAGATAAAAAAATGCATCTATTTGGCAAAATGAATAAAAACAATGAGGGTACTTCAGACATTTTGTTAAAAATGAGGGGATAAAACTGAATTATGTGTCCCCTTATCAGTTCCAACGGCTTCAGTGACATCACATTTCGAGAAGAATTTAAAAATTAGACCGACTAATGTGTTTACGAAAGTTGAAGAGGATAACTGATTTAAAAAAAAATTACATGACTGAACTGATTTTGACATCAAAGATTTAGGGGGGTAAATTAATTTTTTTTTTCTAAAACTTATATATTTCGGTTTTTGGTGCCTCCATATTCTTCTACGAACCTATTAGGTCATGTAAAAAGAAAGTTACATTGTGTACATGACTATCATGACAAGACATTGTCAATAAGTCTAAAACAAGTAACCAATCTGACCTACCAAGAAACACGAGAGACATCTAGGTAGGTCTATTGTGCAACGTTGTATACCATATATACACTCACAGGAGTTTGTGCATGTGCTTTGCATGGGGTGGGTGGGTGTATTGTTTTGAAATTTTTTGCCTTGAAAACAAGCATGTAGCGCTGGAGGGGAGAAGTTTATGAGACATCCAAGCATCAACCTCAACTTATTTCTAATGAAGTTACGTTATAAAAAGAAATAGTCTAGATATTCATAGACACATTTCGATGAATATAGTGCCTAATCACCCTCACGCCCTCACCGTCTTCCACAAAAACAACTCAATTTTTCACAAAAGTGCCTAAACCCTTAAAAGGGGTAAAATCAGTGATGACCTAATTCACTGAATAAACCAAATTCAATAATCTTCAGCCTCCATTCAATTGAGGACGTTCATGCCCTGCCCTATCCAAAGTCATCACCTACCCTTAACCTTTCCTGCTTGTCCTTGTCAGGTGCACCGCCCCCCACCTGATTGTTGTGTTCTACGTGTCACCTCTTCATTTGTCCGAACCTACGCGGTGCTGGACCCACGTAATCACCTCCCCTCTTTATCACGCGGTCCTCTTATCCTGCGGTCACAACGGTGCATAGTACTTTGAACACGTGTTACACAATAAGAACACACGGGATTTTAACTGTTTTCACACCTTTGGTAAAAAAATTAAAATTTGAAAAGAATTTTTTTTTACTGACTGGGTAACACGAAAATATCTCAGACCAACTGTTTTCACACTTTTGGTAAAAATAATGTAAGATTTTACTGTTTAACTTTTTGGGGTTTTTGGAAATGTAAAGAGGATTTTACTGATTAGGGGGCCATCCACTGACTCAACTTGGGTCACTAGCACACAAGTTGGTACGGTAAAAACAACCTTGGTCACAGAAAAAACTATGGTGGAGATTAATCTTGTCGACTAGAGAATCCAATATGTATGAGTCATATGATGAACTATGCCCTAAATTGTCATCTTGGACCGACATAAACATATGGTCAAGGACCAAATGGTTTAGCTTTTGTTGTAGAGACACTATCACGTACAAATTTAAAATAGATTATCGTCACGCATATGAATTGTACGAAAGAGAATGTTTTAAAATTTTCTTATATGCGAGCCGAAAGTGTTTTAGACGTGATGATTTTAACAATGTAACTATCAGAACGGAAATGTAACGTGATAGTTTTGATATCGGTTGTTTTTGAGCTATGACACACACATAGCCGGTATAAGTTCAATGAATCATTGTAATGGACACTTAGGCCTTCTGCTTTTTAAGGACATGATTGCTAGATTTAGATTAGATTTCATCTGCTAGTGTTTAGATTTGTGGGTTTAGGTGACTTGAGGTGTGCAATATGTTATTGCATGTTGTGTTCTTTGTTAACTTTTTTCTTGTTTGGTAATCAAACCTATGATTACTATCCATTACCACATTCCTAGGCTTTACAGCTTTGCTTGATTTGAGTAGGTTTGTTCTGTGGAGACTTCAGCTTGTTTTTACCTACCGGTGCACACCCAAATGGGAGTAAAAAACAATGAGAATCTCTCAAAGTTGGAGCTTTACCAGATCGGGAAAATAATCGAAAATGCATGATTCTACCGGAAAAAGATTAATATTTCTTAGAAGTTTCTATCATGTTTATAATCTTCAAAGTGTTTGAGCTATATGATGCATTTTAACAGTGGAAAACGTGGAACATCATATAGATTCAACTATTTAAGTGCAGAAAAAACCTGTTCATGTTAATGTTTGGAGTTAAATTATATGAAATCTGTAGCTTGCTTAGTAAGAAAATACATTAATAATAGAGTTCAAATTGGACCTGTTCGTGCTGGTTCTAATCTACATTATCATTTCAAAGTTAATAATTAGCTGCTTCTTTCTACGAACTAATTCATGCGCTCACAAATTATTTTGTCTGTTGCGAATGATAATCATAGCAATTCTTAAAATTGAATTGATATGGTGACCCTTGTTGTTTTCAGCACACTTATTATGTATTACCAGACTTAATCATTATATTTTTTTTTTTTTTTTTTTTTTAAAAAAAATTGTGAGGTTTGAACCCATGACCTCAAAGTTGTCAGTTAAACACCTTAACCAACCAAGCCACATCTCACAACATAAGACTTAATCATTATATGATTGCTGGTTTCTTGACCTAATAAAATAATTATGTTCCATAACTATGTAACTACTCGTTCATTATTGTATGGTATGTATGGGGTTAATTTGGAATAGATTACCAAAGTAAGTAGAATCGATCGCGATGCATGGTTTAGTATTTTCTGTGTATTGGAGTTAGCAGATGCTTCAGCTACAAAGCCAGGTGGACGGTAGAGAGGACATTCCATTAGTTTAATTTCCATAACACAATTCTTCATGTTGTATATATTTTAGTAATTGCATGTGATCGACATACTTGATAATTGACCCCCTAATTCTCAGTTTGATAATCTGCAAAAACTGTAGCTGAATCACAAGAAGTGGTTAAACATTTTTCTTATTTATCTAGTTTCCAATTTTATGGGTATTAGAGTAACTTTAATAGACTCTCTATTTTAGTTTTTATTTATTTTAGAAAGTGTGTTTAGCTTTTTAAAATGTTTTAGGAGCTCAAGCAGACTAGCCAAACTTAAACTATTATAACTTTTAGCTATTTCATTAGCTATAGTTAGCTAGCGAGATACCTCAAATGAGGTTAGCTATAATTTATTACATTCTTTGTAAGACATTTTTATGTGATATATAAATATATTTAAATTATTTAATTTCTATTTGAAGAATAATGTTGATGTAATACTAACTAAAATGGAGAATATTAACGCACCCACATTTTTAAAACGTCTAACCAAAATGACATTTTAGCTAATTTGACTAAAATTTAACTTAAAAATAGCTAGCATTACTAAAAAATGCTCATAGCTCTATACACTGGAGTATTCTTGCAAATCTGTCTCTGAGAAGATATTTCATTCTGGCTACAAATCGTTGACTGCCTTGAACTCAACCCATGGAACATGATAGTTACATGAGACCCCAAAGAAGAATCATTTTCCTATCTGTATTCATATGGAAAATACAAATATACCTTAACAACATGTGAAAATGTATATAAGCAGACCAAACAAGAACAAGGTATAGCCAATCTCGAGTTAATGAATGACCATAAGAAACTGGTTTTACTATGGTGAAGAAGTTGGTATAAATTTGAGATAACGAGGCGTTAATACAATTTTTTTATTTATTTCATAAGTCAATAAGTCATTTTTCGTAAATGATTCGTACAAGAGAAACATCCGAAACAAAAATGATGTAACATGATGATTATCGATTTTACAATTTAAATGACTATACGATCGCCCAAGGTTCTTGAATCAAACATACCATGGTACAGAAGACAAACGTAACCTTGTACACTATTCACTCTCTTTGTATTTCCTGACCAAAGTAGAAATCACAAGCCTTCTTGCATATTTAAACGGGCAAAGAAGCTCAACTATTTTTGGGAGCCTCTCTATATATTTACCTGACGTAGAGTTTGCATCGAGCATTATTTGTATGCACAAAGCTCCTTGTGTGCTTTGTTTTCTTCTCCTTCGATAAGTATCATCATCATCTATATTACGGTACCAAACAAACACAATCATTCACAAAGTTAAAAGGGGAGAGAGAGGCTCAGGGTGGGTACTGGGTACAGCTATGGCTTCTGATCGATCTCTATCTTCATTTCTTCAAACTCTCAGCTGGGCTTGTCGGAGTTGCTCCAAGTTCCGGTCGGTGAAGCCTGTTTTCCGGCAACTACGTCAGGTTCCAGAAGGTTTCTAGCTTAGCCCCACGATTTTGTGGTCCAAGACATCCCAACTTGGCTGGAATATCAAGGTTTTTCACGTCAACTTTGTTTGGTATTTTTTATTGTGTTCTGTTTTTGCGGGCAGAGAAAATGAAAGAAGTTTTGTTCTTTGGGTAGTTGAGAATTTCAAGTTGAGTTCTTTGTGTTTCATATCTGGTTTTGTTTGGTAAGTTAGGAATTTGAGCTGAAATGAAGGTTGAAGCCAAACTTGAAATTCTGTTGGATTTTGTTTGATGAAATTTTGATCTGAGTTTTTCATGGAACTCAATTCATGGGGGGAAAGAGTTAAAATGGCCAAAATGAGATTTTTCATTTTTCTTTTTCTTTTTGGCTTTCTAAGTTTAGATAAGTCTACGACTCTACGTATATTCTCAGTTTTACCTTATTTTCTTGAATTTTTTTTGTTAGCTTTCTCAGCCAAAAAGCAATTGGCTCAGCTTTTTCTTCACTTCACAGTTTGCATATGGTGGAATTTATAAAAATAGAAGGGGCAAAGTAAAAGAATAATTATTTTCCCATTGTATTACTGGATCTTAGAAGTTTAGCAGCCAAATATTTAATTAGTAAAAGTAGCATTCAAGCTCTTGTGAATATGGTTTGGTTTTTCTTCATTAAAAAATTTATAAAGTACATTCTGAATTGATCCAATGCTGGAATTGCATACAAGCATGAATATTCTTTGCAATTTCTGAGATTCTTTTACCTTTCCGAGTCAGCTAGATCATGTCCTTTAGTCCTCACAGTATCTATGTATCACTCAGTTCAAGGTGAAATGAGTGCCTGAAGAATGTTATATAATACATACATGGAAATAAACTTACTTGCTACGAATATGATAGTATTTGAAGCGTTTCTTGGCCTTCTTCTTCCTCTTTCTAAGATCCATACTTGCTTATAAAGTAATGTTGAATGTTGTTGTTCAGATTTTGAGTCTACAATTTGGTGTTGGGTTGGCGTGGAATTGAGTACTAGTTAAATGGGGCACTTATCGTCCATGTTCAGTGGACTTGCGAGATCGCTATCATTGAAGAAGGGGAAGAATAGTTCAGGATGTAAATGTAATGTAAGAGAAGCTGCAGAGGCAATGGCAAAGGAGGCGAAGAGAAATGACTTGATACTCCGAACTTCTGGAACTGTCAATGTTGATGGCTCAAATAATTTGGCTTCAGTTTTTAGCAAAAGAGGCCAGAAAGGAGTCAACCAGGACTGCTGCATTGTGTGGGAGGTAAGCATGCTAATTCAAAACTGATAATTGGATTAACACCTCACAATTTGCTATCGAAACTCCACTTAACTCTTAGTTTTTGGTTTATCTTAGGAATTTGGGTGCCAACAAGACATGATGTTTTGTGGGATCTTTGATGGGCATGGACAATGGGGACATTTTGTGGCGAAAAGGATCAGAGAAACAATGCCGCCCTCTTTGTTGTGTAATTGGCAAGAGACTCTTCTAGCTCAAACTTCACTAGATCCAGACTTGAAGGAGTTGGACTTGGAATCTGATAAAAAGTATGATCAGAGGTTTAACATATGGAAGCACTCCTATATAAAGACTTGTGCTGCTGTTGATCAAGAGCTTGAGCAAGATCGTAAAATCAATTCCTTTTACAGCGGTACCACTGGTCTCACCATTGTCAGACAGGTACTAATTCATTTGGTCTTGGTACTTTCATCACTAATGACTATTTAGCACATGCATAGATGAAAGTATATCCTGATATATTGCTCGGATTCAGGGTGATCTTATTGTTTTATCAAATGTTGGCGATTCTCGAGCTGTTTTGGGTACAACTTTAGAAGATGGAAGCTTGGTGGCAGTTCAGCTCACTGTTGATTTCAAGCCCAATTTACCTGGTCAGTTTCTATCTATTTTATAGTTTTATGTGAAATGGGAAATATAGAAAATTGATACTTACTTTTACATTGTGTGTCTTGCGTTTTTATCCAACTATGCAGAGGAGGCTGAGAGAATAACTCAAAGAAATGGGAGAGTGTTCAGTTTAGATGATGAAACAGGAGTTTACAGGTTGTGGCTACCTTATGAAGAGTCACCGGGACTAGCAATGTCTAGGGCTTTCGGAGACTACTGCGTCAAAGATTTTGGACTTATTTCCGAGCCTGAAGTCACTCACAGAATCATAACAAGCAGAGATCAATTTGTTGTGCTAGCAACCGATGGGGTATGAACAAAAAGAAACTAATAATACTTGGCAATTTGGATAAAATTCTGCTCATAGCGCTTTTGTTACAAGTTTTGTCAAAACTACTTCTGGGAAATTCACATGTAAACACAATCTAGGAAGCTAGGATAGTACTGCCGCTTACTTCTCCATAAACCATTAAAAAGTGCTTCTACAATCTTAGTAGCTGTTATTAATTTCAGTTTGTTAATTGTAGGTATGGGATGTGATATCGAACGAAGAAGCAGTGGAAATTGTGGGTTCAACAGCAGAGAGGGAGAAGTGTGCCAAGCGACTGGTCGAATGTGCAGCTGCAGCATGGAAGAAGAAGAGGAGGGGTTATGCAATGGATGACATTTCCGCCATTTGCCTCTTCTTTCACTCTTCATCCTCCTTGTCACAGCAAGTTCACCCCATTAGTACACCTAAATAAGCAAAGATGATTGCTAGCTGATCGAGCTCCTTGTCTATTTATCATTTAACTTGTTATTGGATCATAGTTCGATTAGATATTTAGTTTTGATATGCACATCCCACCCATTATCAATCTTTTTGGTATGACAGACTTGCAATATTATGCATTTCTTCACCGAATAGTTAGATTAGTTGGTACTTGCTCCTCAATTGGGGTAGTCGATTACAGAACTGTTGGATGTGGGCTGAAGCCCATACCATGTGGTAGTGTTCTTGTCCGTTCGCAACGTGAGGACAAGAACTGCTCTTTATTTTTCGTTAACGGCGCGTCTGATGATGCTGTTGTCGGACGGGATTTTTCACATATCCCGTGCTAGGTTGGATGTGAGCTGAAGCCCATATCCCGTGGCAGTACTGTTCTTGTCCTTTCACTAGATTTTTGCTCTTTTAATTTCCTTATTTCATTTCTCGCAGTTATATATCAAATTATGCCAACAAAAAAACATTTGTGAAGACGCCAAAGTCTTTGCTTGCAACAAAATTAAAAGAACTTAATGGCCGAGACGACTTAATTTTCGGTCCACATCAATTGGAAGGAGTCAGTTTAAACAAAAATTAATCAAAAGCTCGTTTTGATAATATTTCGAGGCAATATCAGTCATTCAAAAATTTACATGTGGGGACCACCATGTATCTATTTATGTAATTCAGTCGTAGTCATTCATATTTTCATATATGTATATGTATATATACACGTCAAGTACAGTTTGGTATTACTGTGAGAATACTCAATTTTATAAAAACTTAGTTTTAACGTCCTCCGTCTTTTTGCTCCGTAGAATACGGTCCTATTCTAGGGTTTCACAATATGGTTTCTTCCTTCTGTCTGTTGACGCTTTCATCGGACGAGACTTTGTGGTGGCCAGATGGTGGTCGGGCTTCTTAGGTCGGTGGTGGTGGATCGAGAGAGGGAGGCTATCCAAAGAGTGGACTGTGAGGTTGGTTGATGGTTTGAGATGTAGTTTGGTTTCTCTCCAACATGGTTGTCTAGTGGTTGAACATGGGCAATGACTAGTCTCTTAAAGGTCCTGCTTCAGACGACGACCCGACGATCGTGGTAGAGCGGCTGACTTGGTTTCAGACATGAGGCCACTTATTTGGGCCGGTTCTTGGATGGATTGTTTCTTGAAGTCTATTGGGTGTGGAGGTTGGGCCTGGGCTCTTGTTGGCCCAGGTTTGGGTCTTTTAGGTTTTTAATTTGTTTGGTTTTGTTGGTTTTGGTGTTTTTTTGTTGTCCCTCCTCTTTGAGCGACGGTTAGGATTTTGGTAGGGTGGTGTTCATCATGTCTTTAGGTAGCTGTGGTTATGGTGTTATTTCTAGTGACTATTTTAACGTCGGTTAATTCTTGTTGTCAATGTAATATGGTGGCTACCTGTGCATATATGTTGGTGGTTTTGGCATGTAGTGTTTAAAATAGTTGTTTCTTGTTAAGGTTGACTGTGAGAATGTATCGAGGTTTCTAGATTAGGTTAGATTAAGGTTGAACTATGTTCGGTTCTTGTCCACTGTAGTTGCTGGTTGTAACATTTGATCTTATACTATAGAAAATATTCCTAAAAAAAAAAGATACACGTCAAGTACTAATGAAGTCGCTCTATGTTCCGACACACAACATGTGTACACCAATACAAGTGTTTAACCTAATAAAGATTTATATCGTTCTCCAAAAAAAATTAAAATATTATATCATACGGGTGTAATTCCGAGCATGAGTCATGGGGTTATGTAACAAATGGCTGACTTTCTAGCCAGCAAAATCCGACTGCATGTTGGCCTTCATTTTTGCTTGGCAGCGATATCAATGGGGGAACACAATAACAATAGGACCAAGAACACGAAATTGACAAGCACTGGAGAGTCATTCTTTCTCGTGGCCTCTACACGATGAAAATTCTAATGTAAGAATCTTCTTCATTTTTTCTCCTGAAGGAGATATGGAAAGCTTTATCAAATTGTATTCATTTGGAGTCAGGTTATTGGTTCAGAGCAGAAGTATACACTACGGATTCTACTTCTTGGAGAGAGATCAAAACCCATGAATATAATGATCGTTCTGATACGCCAACTAATATTGTTTAGAACTAATTTCAGTTTACTTCCATCAACTTTAGGTCGATCATCATGTTAGCCATTATTTTTTCAATTTCATCAAAAACACTTCTCAACTCCCAATTTTCATCAGCCGTGTCCAAACTTCCGTTCTTAATCTAATTCCTCCATCAAGTGATGACGTGACATCAAAAAGAAAATCAAATTCTGATAAAAATAACCTTTCTGATCATTTTCCCCTTATATTAATACACATCTCCGTTCTCATCACAACTCCCTAACCTTAGTGATTTTGGTGGGATTGAATGCAGTTTGTCTATTTTAACATTTTTCTGTGGGCCTAGCGACTTCAAATTTGGTTTTATTCTTAATGGAAGTCATTATATGACGGAGGAATTAGATGAAAAATGGATGTTTGGACACGGTTGATGAAAATTAGAAGTTGAGGGGTGTTTTTGATGAAATTGAAAGAAAAATGACAAACATAATGATCAACCTAAAGTTCATACAGATAAACTGAAATTAGTTCTATTGTTTATGAGTGTGTTGATCTGCCTATATACTTCAAAGGAAAATGTTACTGGCTTGTCTTGTCGGGTGATTACATTAATGCCTGTGGTTATAAATTCTTTCATTCATTTGATATGGGTACCGAGCTATTTTAGGAGATGTTGATTCCAGATGCGCAAAATGAAGAAAGAATACCAACGCTTGGAATGTGGAAAGAGTTCATTTCTCTTATCATATTTCAAGAAAATTGTGGATTTCCATCTTACGGTATGTGGATGGTGATCGATGATCTCGGTGATGGAAAAATTTTGTGGGAGAAACATTTAACTCTAGGGCATGTGGAAGGTGCTATAAATCCAATGCTAATTTGGAAAAGTGACTACCTTCTTCTTATGAAAAGAGTGAAAAGAGTGACCAACTTCTTATGGAAACTAATAACGAGAATATCGTCTTATATAAGATTCGCACACATATATTAAAGCATTTTCCTATTCATCTCAAGGATGATGTGTTCGATGGGAACGTCCGTTGTATATGCAGTACTGTCCATGTCTAGTTGACGACGTTATAGCACAGTGATGCAGTTGAATTAGGACATTTTAGTTTTGATAAGAAGCACGTGCGCTTGGCGCGTCTAGCATGGCAATCTTCATCTCACCAAATCCATCTCAGGAGGACATCATATCGAGTGAAAACAAACAAAGAGTTTTGGGTCGGAGGTCTCTCTGCTCGGTTTTGTTTCCTAGGGTTCGATACAGCGGCGGCGACGTTTTCAGATCGGCTCTATAAATCGATGGGTTTCAGGTGGTCGGATGCCTTTTGCAGATCGCAAACGGGGGCACTCAAATTTGATCCGGAATACTCCGAGTACTTCGACAAGCAGTGGTTCACACCCCCCCCCCCCCCCCCCCCCCCCCAAATTCTGACGAGCGACGCCGCTCCCTCTCCTGAAAGTCCCGCTGAAGGTACCATTCTATTGTTTCAACTCTCTTTTTGAAGATTAAGGATACGAAAACTTGTTTGCTAACAACTATAAGTTCTATTAATGAATTTATCGTCAATAAATGTTTCAATTTGATTCGGGAATGGGCGTTTTGGTCAATGTGAATGAGTTTCAGCTTCTGGATTTCTGTGGTTTGTTGTGTTTTGGAATTCTAGGTTTTGTAAAGTTGGTAATTTATATGGTAATTAACATATGAGTGTTTGCGTTTGATGTAATTGTAGGATCTCAAATCCTTTATTTGGACTGCAGTTTAATACATGTTCAAAGATACGCTCAGTTGCCACCTTCGTCTTCCCAAATTGTGTTTTCGATATCTTTCTTCTCGTTGAGCATTAAACCATATATTATATAGTATCGGAAACATCCGGAAATGTATCCATAAATAAATTAGACTATAGGGGTAATAATGACATTCATTAGGACACCGTTAAAAATTAATATCCTTAAGAAAAAAAATTAATAATACGAAGAAGAGAAAAAAAAAAAAGGGAAAACGCCCTAATACACAAAAACATGGATTTTAATACCACTTCAATGTAAATCTTTTCTGTTAGCATATTTCAATGATTCTTATGTAAAAGACATTATTACCCTCTATAAAATTAAACCCACACAAATCTCATCTCTTTCTCTTCTCTCTCTTCTTCTCCTCCCGATCTACGCTCTCTCTCTCTCTCTGTCTCTCTCTCTCTCTCTCTCTCTCTCTCTTCTCCTCCCGATCTGCTCTCTCACACAGATCCTTCGTCGGCGACCTCATCCTCGCCTCCACCATCTCCGGCGACCTCTTCCATGGAGGGACGATCTTAACGATGAGAGCCTTCTCGAGGAGCTTCCAAGTGATCGGCACATGATTGGCCCAGCAGATATGGGAGACGAGGAGATGCGCGAGCTCGACAGACGGCAAGGACACGACGACAGAGTTGAGGCTGGAGTTGAGCCGGAGAGCCCAGAGGAGTAGGTCACTGTTCTTCTCTTGAGCTGATTGGTGAGATGGAGGACCGAGTCTCATAGGTGACTCGGCGGCTGCTGTGAGGGCACCACCGCCATTCAGAATCACAGTAGAGAAAATTAGGATTTTAGTTCATTATAGAGGGAGAAGGAGGAGAGAATCTGGAGCTGCTTTTGGCTTCTCGCTTTGACTAACAAGGCTGTCCCCTGCTTTGGTGCTACCGGCGCCGGTAAGGTTTTTTTTTTTTTTTTTGACTTTCTGGAGCTGCTTTTGACTTCTGCTTGAGGTATAGATTCATGGAGAGTTAGATCCTTGTGGGGAAGCATGGCAAATAAGTGTGTACTTTGTTGTTTTCATAGAGGTAATAATCGATTATTGGGAGTCAGTAATCAATTACTGGGGGTCAATAATCGATTACTGAGGGTCAATAATCGATTATTGAGAGTTAGTAACTCGAGTTACTAGGTGTCAGTAATTGAGTTATCCAGGGTCAATAGCCTTTTAAGGAATCATTATTCAGTTATTGGGGATCAGTAACTCAGTTCTGGCGGTCGGTGACCAAAATAACTCAATTACTGGGGGTCAGTAACTAGTTATTGGGGGTTAATAACTGGTTATTGGGTGTCAGTAATTGGTCAATAACTGGTTACTGGGGGTCAATAACTGGTTACTGGGTGTTAGTAACTGGTCAGTAACTGGTTACTGGGTGTCAGTAACTGGTTACTGGGTGTCAGTAACTGGTTACTGGGTGTCAGTAACTGGTTACTGGGTGTCAGTAACTGGTTACTGGGTGTCAGTAACTGATTACTGGGGGTTAATAACTGGTTATTAGGGGTCGTTAACTGGTCAGTAACTGGTTATTGGGGGTCAGTAACTAGTTACAGGGGAAATTCCGGTGACCGGAGTCCGACGGTTAGGAAAATTCCGGTGACCGGATTCCGACGGTCGGGAAAATTTCGGTGACCGGATTCCGGCAGCCGGTGACCGGAGTCCGGCAGCCGGTGACCGGAGTCGGAGTCCGGTGAGATTCCGACCAAGTATTCTCTCTTTCATTTTCTCTCTCTATACATGTTTAAAGAATGAGGGCAAAATAGTCTTAAAATAATATAGTTTATTAAGACTTTAGTAAAGATTTATGCATTTGGGCATAAAAAAGGTTACCTTATATTGAAATGGGCTAATGAAAAAGATTGTCATTGGAATGAGGAATGAGGGGTTCAAATTAGTACTAAATGGACATTTTTCCAAAAAAAAAAAAAAGGTTGATCAATACGACACCGTTTGGAACATTCCTCTAATCCTCGTTTTGGCGAAGGACCGCATCAATTTTGCTCCGAGTTATATAGAGGCAAAATCCTATTTCAACATTTAAATCACATCCCTCTTGTAGGGTTAGGGTTTATCCTCTTTTTCTTCTGCTTTCAATTCCCCTTCTTCCCGCTGCAATGGCGAACCGCACGGACCCGTCGGCGAAGAACATAAGGGGCACGAACCCCCAGAATCTGATCGAGAAGATCGTACGGACCAAGATCTACAACAACACCTATTGGAAGGAGCAGTGCTTCGGATTGACGGCGGAGACGCTTGTGGACAAGGCCATGGAGCTCGACCACATCGGCGGGACCTTCGGCGGTAACCGGAAGCCCACGCCGTTCTTGTGCCTTGTGATGAAGATGCTTCAGATCCAACCGGAGAAGGAAATCGTCATCGAGTTTATTAAGAACGACGACTACAAGTGAGTGTTTGTGTCTAATTTGATGGATAATTGTTGTTAATTTGTGTTGAAACTTGATTATGTGGTTGCTAATTTGGTTGCATCAGGTTGAAATAGAGCTAAGAAACTAAGGCTAATAGTCTGGAGCCTAGTATCATCTATGAAGGTCAATGCTTTAAGTAGAGAAAGAAACAAGTTGAAATTGGAGAATTTGGGATGTGAATATGTATTGAAGTATGACATGAGTGTACTCTTGATTGATTAGGAAGACGTGTGATACGTGCTAAGTGGAGGTAGAGGAGAAAGAGGAGACGTAATGGGGTTTCGGGTCATCTTTACTTTAAACTAAAAAGGGAAATTGGTGTATTGTTTGTTTAGATAGGTCTTATAGATTGGGCTGCTCTAGTTGCTTTTCGTAGTGTTCTATTCTGTTTGAAGTAGCCTGTATGATTCTTGGGCTGAATATGTTTTAGTTCTTAGATTTTGTGTTGCTGTTTACACTCTGTTACACTCTCTGTTACACTTTTTTGGTTCAATGTGATTTAACACTTTTATTTACTTGGGTTTCAGATATGTCCGGGTGCTTGGTGCATTTTACTTGCGGATTACAGGCAGCGATACTGATGTTTACCAGTACCTTGAGCCTTTGTACAATGACTATCGGAAGTTGAGGAGTAAATTGGCTGATGGACGTAAGTTATGATCACCCTGATTAATTTTTTATATTTAGTATATAACTGTTCTTTATCATTGGTCAGTTGACGATCATGCTAACTCAAGTGTGGTTCTCATTGTCTCAGGTTTCTCATTGACTCATGTGGATGAGCTCATTGATGAACTTCTGACAAAAGACTACTCATGTGACATTGCCATGCCAAGAATTAAGAAAAGGTGATTATCTGTTGCAATGAGTTTTTCTATATCACCCCTTTTATTATTGTTTGTGTTTCCTTTTATCTTCTTAAACTGTATAGTTATCCCACCTATCTTGATGTTCTAATTGCATCTGTTCCTTTCTACTTATTTTTTATGCTACCTTCATTCCTATCATAGGTTTATAGGAGGATATATTGTGTTTGTATAATTTTGAAGTTTGTGTTTGTAATTTCACCTCTGTATTGATACGCAGGTGGACTCTTGAATCACTTGGTTTGTTGGAACCTAGAAAAAGTGCTTTGGAGGAGGACTTTGAGGAGGAGGAAGAGAAAGAGGAGAACGATCAGCTTAATGGAGTGCATGATGAAGGCCATGATAAGGAGTATTACCGTGGCCGAAGTCCTGAAAGGGAAAGAGACAGGGATAGAAGACGTGACAGGGACCGATACAGGTACTTAGCTTGTTTGTGGTTTCTGATTTGTTTTTCTTAAACATAGTAGTAATGATTTTATTAATTAATTTATTAATTTTATGGTTCTTGATCTGAACTTCCTATTTAGTATTTACTGTTGATAGTTTTGACCCAGTAGGTACAGTATAACTATATACTCCATAAATTGTGATGCTTCACTGAAAATATATAATTTGCTATTGGTACTTAGAATCCGGTGTCTGTTTCTCCCAGTTTGGATGAAAGGTTGGTTGATACCTTTTGAGTATGTTTGTATGTCTCATTTAGGTTGGTTGGGCTCTGTGAGTGAATGGTATATTCAGGGATTTTCAGGTCATATAGAATTTGTGTTTTCCAAATTATAAGCATAAGAAAAATGGCGTACAGCAGCTGTCTTCAGTATTAAACTGTCCCTTTTTCGTCTGTAAATGAGTCTCTGATTGAACGAGCCAACTTTCTTTGAGTTCCTCTCTGTCTAGTGAACCAATCTTGTAGTTGTGTGCAAAGTGGAAGCTGTTGCCTAACAAGTTCATATGTTACTGATATGAATTCAACCTAGTACATTCATATGTCATTGAAGTTTCTACCATGGCATTTCAAGCCAGTGGTGACATATAATGGCTTCCTATATTGATGTCTTTGATCCTGCCAGGTTTCACTGCACTGGCAGTGTGCAGGTGAGAAGTATGATGGATCATACAGTTTTCCCTAATGTAGTTTCCTGGTCTTTTGTGGCTCTTTATTTTATACTGTATATGACTTGTTTGAGCCAACTTTCCTCAAGAGCTTTTACTTTCTTTCAAGTATTGAGTGTGATCTATGTATATCTAAAAATTGCAAGTTCTTTTAAAGTAAATCTGTAAATGGGTTTAATTAGTTCTGTTTTCGTGGTTGGTATTTTGTATTTTTATCAAGCTTTCATGTAAGCATAGAATTCTACTATGTAGTTGTTAATGGAAGATTACCTGTCATCATTAACTGACACTGTTTTCTTTCCCCCTTTTACAGGGATCGTGATTATGACAGAGAATATGATAGGGATAGAGACTACGACAGAGAGCGTGGACGTGGGAGAGAAAGAGATAGGAACAGAGACAGGGATAGGGACCGGGACAGATACAGACTGAGAGATGAAAAGGATTATGGCTGTGATAGGGAAAGGGATCGGGATCGGGATAGGGAGTGGGATGTTAGGGAGCGTGAGAGGCGAGATAGGGATCGTGGCAGGAGGAGGAGCGATTCAAGGAGCCCAGGGAGTAGGGAGCACAGGGATCGTGATGGTGGGGATCACCGCAAGAGACATGCCCGCAGCATCAGTCCTAGGAAGCGTGATGGGCCTGATGATGGCACTCGTGAGGAGCCGAGGAAGAAGAAAGAGAAGAAGGAAAAGAAGGCTGATGGCACAGACCATCCTGATCCTGAGATTGCTGAAGCCAACAGAGTCCGAGCATCTCTTGGTTTGAAGCCCCTTAATGTCTGATGGTCTTATTGATGACTGGTTCATGTAAAATTAATGCATTTGAGCTCTCTTCGGATTTGTGGCTTTCTACAGCTTGTGTTTATTAGACTTAATGATGCAACAACCAAATACATCCAGATCAAATCACATAAACATGAAAACACATCTCATGTAAGTAAGATCAACCAGTATACAACATTAACCTGATGATGGATTCATTGAGGTCGACATCTTGCAGTAGCAGTTGCACTAAAACCAAGAGTTAAGCCTTATGCACTTCAACACTTAGAATGTTAGTATGGAACTAAAACTGAATGTAAGCGTATTGAGTGCAGGGGCTTCTCCTTGTATATATATCGGTCAATTAACTAGATAAGAGACTCATCCCATTAGGAGTCCAATGTCTGTTTAATAGTTATCAAGACAATCTAAAACTTATCACAACTTCTAAGATTAATCAGGTAATTAACATAATGAGTATCCTACTTATGTTAGGAGATACAACCTTAACAGATAACCAGAAATAGAGTTATAGTCATGTATTTCTTGTTTTTGGTATTTAACCGAATCAATTGTATTTATCTTAATGTAATGCATTGAGTGTTAAAATCCAATATTTTTTAACATTTTCCCACTGAACTTAACACATACTGCATGACAACAATTGAACCAATAACTCAAAACAAACAACAAATGAAGTGTGCACTAAAATACACAAGAACTCAGAACTCATTCAGCTTGGTCAATTAAAGCATATGGTGCAGAATTCAAGAGCATGTTGATTTAGAAAAACTAGATGATTGAGAACCACTAACACCACACACAGTAACCACATAAGCTGCAGTGATAACTAGAGCAAAACAAAGATAAGCATATCTACCTGAAACATCTTTTGCTCATACCCCAAATGAATGATTTCATATGAAATCTCAGCAGAAATTCTGAAACACCAGTGAACTCATGTTCTGCCTTTACTGAATTGCAATTTCTTAATGCATGAAAAAGCTCACAAACAAACATATTATATGAAAATTATAAATTTCAAAATCGACACAATGGAATATATCTGAAACACCTCATTTTATTAATATCTTGCTGAATCAAAAATACAATCATATTTGCAACAGAATGACTAAACAAGGAAACTAATACACTAATATAAAATTCTAACTTTGCATAGCTCCCATTGAGCTCATGAATACAAATTTTCCAAAACTCCCATATTGTTGACATGTTCCTGAAACTTCACAAGTTGGCAAGACTTTAGTAAAAGGGTTTGCAAGCTGTGATTCAATATCAATGTCTAAAACACTGATTTCACCACGTTTAACTCTTTTCTCACACTGTAGAATTCGAGATCTATATGTTTAGAGTTATTTGACCTTTTACTATTTTTGCTGAAAAACACTGCAGCCTCATTATCACAGTAAATTTTAAGTGCATCTGAAACAAGTGAACTTAAGACTTTAGTAAACAACAAAAAGTTTCTAATCCACAGTCCTTGACAAACTCCTTCATATGCAGCAATAAATTCAGCCTGCATTGTGGATGTTGATATGAGTTTTTGTTTTCCTGTTTTCCAAGCTATAGCCCCACCAGCAAGCATAAATACATACCCAGAAGTAGACTTGTTGGAGTCTGGAAAGTTGCCAGCAAAATCCGAGTCAGTATAACCGACTAACTCAAGATTCTTAACCTGTCTATAAACCAAACTATAACCTTTAGTTTTTTGCAAATACCTAAGTACCTTTTTTCTTGCAACCCAGTGCTCTTGTGTGAGATTTGATTGAAACCTAGATAAGATACTTACTGAAAATGCCAAGTCAGGCCTGGTACAGGTCTATGCATATATTAGGTGGCCAATAAGTTGAGCATAAGGTTTGCTCTCTATGGCAGCTATCTTCCCCCCATTTTCAGTAATCTTATTCCTGTTTTTGGTCAGTTTGTCTCCTTTTGACATAGGAGAGTCACCTGATGCACATGTTTCCATATTAAATCTCTTAAGAACTTTTGTGATATAGCTCAATTGAGATAAACCTAATAAACCTTGTGCCATGTTCTTGGTTATTTCAATCCCTAAAACATGAGATGCTTCACCTAAATCTTTCATGTCAAAGTTACTTGACAGAAAGTTTTTAGTTTCCTCAAGCAATTTTACATTGCTGCTAGCTAGAAGAATATCATCTACATATAATATTAGGAAAATAAAAATATTCCCAACTGTCTTAATGTATACACATTAATCGACAATGTTTTCAACAAAGCCGAATCTTGAAATTACTAAATCAAATTTCTTATACCCTTGTCTAGAAGCTTGTTTTAATCCATAAATGGATTTCTTAAGTTTGCATACATATTCTTCTTTTCCTAGTATTACAAAACCTTCGAGCTGCCTTATATAGATTGTTTCATCTAACTCTCCATTCAAAAACGCAGTTTTTACACCCATTTGGTGTAATTCCATATTATAATGTGCTACTAGAGCCATTATAATTCTAAATGAGTCTTTAGTTGAAACTGAAGAGAAAGTTTTTGTATAGTCTATGCCCTCCTTTTGTGTAAAACCCTTAGCAACTAATCTGGCCTTATGTCTTTCTATTCCCTTTTGCATCTCTTTTGGTTTTATAGACCCATTTACAGCCTATTGATTTTTTATTTGGATTTTGCTTTACTAAATCCCAAACTGCATTATCACTCATAGACTTCATCTCAGCTTCCTGCCATTTCTCTACTTCTTCAGTTTTTAAAGCTTCTTTGTAACTCTTTAGATCATCATCTTCATCTAGTACATCTGTTTCTTGCAAGTACACCACGTACTCACTATCTTCCCCATAATCTGGTTTTCTTTGTCTCTCAGATCTTCTAGGTTGAGGATTTTTAGCAATTGATTGGTCTACTGTATTAGGTTGATCTAAAACCATGTCATCTATAGGTTCAGGTTGTGGAGGTTCAGCTACTTAAGGTTGTGTTGATTTTGGCTCTATTGGATTTTGATATAGAAACTGATTTTCTGTAAATATAGCAGCAGCTCTATAAGTTTGATCTAAGGATATATTGTACTGAATGTCTTGATCCTTAACAATTTCTGTAAGTTCTGAAGAAAAATCTTCATAAACATTGTTATTAACTCCTTCATCTAGAAATTTTGCTTGACTAGTTTCAAAAGTTCTAGTTGAGTTATGAGGAGTATAAAATTTATATCCCTTAGATTTTTCACAATAGTCTATAAAGTTACAACTGATTGTTTTGGACTTTAACTTATCTGTTAACTCATTTGGTATTTTTGCCTCAGCTTTGCATCCCCACACATGAATGTGATGCAAGCTGGGCTGCCTACCACACCATAATTCAAATGGTGTCTTTTCTATTGATTTGCAGGATGACCTATTGCAAACATAGTTTGCAGTCTTAAGTGCCTCTCCCCACAAGAAAATTTGTAAACCTGCAGTGCACATCATGCACCTTACCATGTTTAATAAAGTCCTACTTTCTTTCTGCTACTCCAATTTGTTGGGGATTATGGAGAGTTGAATACTAAGCTTTAATGCCATTTTCTTGAAGAAACAATGCAAAAGGTCCCTTATGTTGGCCTGCTTCAGTATGTCTACCATAGTACTCTCCACCCTTATCAGATCTCACTACCTTAATTTTCTTTTCAAGCTGTAATTCTACTTCATTTTTATAGATTATGAATGCTTGAAGAGTTTGTGATTTTTCTGATAACATATAGATATAGTAGTATCTAAAGAAATTATCTATAAAGGTTATGAAGTAAACATTTCCACAGATAGTTTTATGCTTAAAATGTCCACAAATGTCTGTATGAATTAGTTCTAAGAGATTCTGACTTCTAGTTGCCTTTTTATTACTGAAGTTAGTCATTTTTCCCTTACAACACTCCACACAATCAGTCATATTAGAATAGTCTAAATCTGCAGGTAAAAGTTTATTTTTCTCAAGTGTTTTAAGTCTTTCTTTTGAAATGTGACCTAATCTCTTATGCCACAAGTTTGCAGACTGCTGATTATAAAAGATTCTTTTGGTTCCAGTGATTTTATTGCTGTGATTCTTAATGTTTTCATTATTTTCAATTAATAGAATTTCCTGTTGTGCAACAACAATTTAATTGCAAATAATTATTATTGAAAACACCACAACCAATATATTAAGAATCCTGAAAAAGCTTTATTCCATTAATATTAATGAAAAGTCTACAACCATACTTAACCAAAAGAGAAACATAAATTAAATTCCTCTTGAGTGAGGGAATGTAATAAACATTGTCAAGATAAATAAACTTTCTTAAACCAAGATCTAATTTTAAAGTTCCAATTGCCTTAACAGCCACTCTAGCGCCATTTCCAACAAAAAAAATTTCCTTACTTTTTCTTAGGGCTCTCCTCTTTATTATACCTTGCAATGAAGTGTTAATATGTATAGGTGAGCCAGAATCTAACCAGTAGGTAAGTGGACTAACATTAACAAAATTTACTTCTACAGAGAAAACTGAAATTGGAAAACACTCACCTTTCTTGGTCATCCAGGCTTTGAAACCTGAACAATCACGCTTCATGTGACCTGGCTTTTTGCAGAAAAAATATTTATACTTAAATGTTTTTCTAGCTTTAGCCTCTGAAGATTTTCTAGATACCTTAGTGCTAACAGTTTTCTTAGCCTTGAGTTTGTGATAGTTCTTCCACTTTGCCTTATCTTTCTCCACCAAATTGACTGTAGTAGTTCAGATTTCTTAGACTCCTTCTTAATCCTAGCTTCTTCATTAATGTAGACAAAAATAAGCTTATTCAGGGTCCATTTTTCTTCAGAGGCATTATAGGTTGTTTTTAGGTTGCTATAGGTGGCTGGCAGTGACCCTAGTGCATGCGCCACAACATGTTCATCCTTAACACCCACTTCTAAATACCTGAGCCTAGAATTAAGGTCCATCATTGTCATGATGTGCTCCCTCACTGAACCATCTCTAGAAAAACTCATGTCATTAAACTCCCTATTCAGTCTCAATATTTCAGCCTTATCATTCTCTAGATATTTCTCAGATATAGCCTCCAAAAAATCCCAAGCAGTATCAGGTTCCTCAATGGATCTCCTAATTGAGTCAATCATGGTAGTCCTAATCAAGGTTATGGTTTTCATATTACTGTTATGCCAATCCCTATAGGCTTTCCTTTCCTCATGGTTACTATTAGCGTCTAATTCTTCAGACTGTCATCAACAATGCAAAGGTCTATGCCTAGGGTCATAGTTATATGGTAATCTATGTGTTTCCTCCAATTCTTATAATTATTACCATGCAACAACTCCACTTGAGTCACATTAAAAAACAGAGATCCTAAAAAGAAAAATAAAGCAGTGTAAGTTTATATTCCATTTGTGTGTTACTGAAAAAATTGCAAAATTTAAAAAAAACACAACAATCAGGCAATTCTAAAGTACCAGAATGGTATATGCTTTCAAAAACAAACAAGCAATCAATATAAATCCCTTAGCTATAGTAATGTTGAGTAATCCCTTTGTGGAATAAAACTCACCATTCTTAAGTTTCTTTATCAATATATTATTCACTACAAAAACCTGGTATCTCATGAAATAGTCTTTCTCTTTGGACAAAGTAAAATTTCAAGTTATCAGTATTGGTCTTTGTGTTAACATATATTGCTGTTTTAAAAACAAAATTACACAATGAACTACTCCTTTGGGAGTCAAAATATAAGCGTAATGTTAAAATCAAAAAACACAAGGTCCCAATTTTGTTTTTCTCAAGGATTCTGAAAAAAAATAGAAGTGAAGACTTGCTTTATGCAATATAATCAAACAAGTTCCTCAAAATCACAAAACTCGATTAATACTATATGTTCAGTTTTTACACAAGAACTTTCATTAATATTTACTGTAGTCTTTTAACAAAATTTTGTAGATTTTATATGTTTACAATTACATATAGGGAGATTATTAAGTATTTGTCAAAAACAACAGCAAACCAATTTAGGCAAATTCAACCCCAGAATAAGGACAAACATATATTGTTTACGCCTAAATTAATATTTTACTGGACAATAATTGTTTATATAAATATTAATTACATTCTTGGTCTATATCAGTCGGCGAGCCCAAGTTTCCTTTTAAGTTCACAAATATCGGCCCGCCAGCGAGACCACACGAGGTGATTTACAAAGTCCGCGCGTGGAATGACTCTGCGCGAACTAAAAGATCTCGCGCCCTTTCAGACAATAGCTGAGCTCGCGCACTTCTGGACAAAATAGAGCTCCCGCGCGAAATGACTTCACACGGAGTGTCGGTCTCACGCCCTTCGCGCGGAATAATACGGTCCACGTGGAATGACTTTGGAGCAGGCGAGGCGGAAATGCATCTAGGCGTCGGCGGACTGGTTTGCAAATAGACATGCACGGAGTCCGCGCGAACCCTTGTAATCGTTTTGGACTTTTTACAGTCTTTGGCATGCTTTAGGCCAATCATTGTGGCCCTTATCAAATTAAAAACCTTCTTTTGGCCCGCGAGCTGCAATAGTCCGCGAGGTGCAATGGTCCGCGGTCCACGCAAGTTAGTATTCTATATGGACTTCGTTACCTCAAGGGATAAAGATTGTTTTGTGCTCCGCTTCATGTGGGAGTGTGAGACCTTATCTTATGTGGATTGTGCTAAATGGATACGTGTCATGCAAGGACTGGTCTGCATGGGATGAACAGTGTCCGCATGCTTCACGTTGCAGAGTCCATTTGGGATTCTGATTGTCTTTCGCAACAAGGATTACTCCACTATATAAGGGAGATCACACCCTCTCTCTACACACACACACAATCAATCAATCAATTACTCAAATACAAACTTCAACCTTGTTGAAAACCCCTCGACCCTGTCGAAACCTCCAGGGCTCCCAGGAGCCAAACCCCTTCGAAGCCTCTTCGAAACCCTGATTCTAAGTGCCTCACCGCCTAGAATTCCTTAGAGCTCTCTGAAACTCGCCCTCGTTTCCTCAGAAACATCCCTATAGTTGCTCTGCTCACCCCGCCGTGAGTATCAATCGCTTGTGCTGTAAATTCCTCGTCCGCGAGGCGGCATCTGGAACTCCGCTCGCCTGATCAAGAAATCAAGCTCGCGCACTCTTTCAACACATTCCTCGTCCGCGAGGTGGCACGCCCGCAACTCCTCCTATCTCTTTGTTCGCTATTCACCTCGGCTCTGCACGCTAAGGATCGTGGCCAAAACATATATATAAGCCTTATAATCTCAATCAATTTCAATCATATGAACTTAACAGATTCATAATCATTCCAGCAGTCAATCACCAATGTATCAGTAAAGCAATTTGACAGTATTAATGAGGAACGAAAACAAATTCTTAAGGGTATCTCTAATAACACTAGATTCTTGACTATATGAAAAACTCATCCAAATATAGATTGAAATAGAAGATTTAGATTTCTAGAATTTCACACGTTAGCCTCTACTACAGTCTTGATCAAAATTAGCGGAAGCAAGCAATCATACAAAACAGTAGCAATCCATATCCCATCCAAAATCGAGAGCCTAAATGGGTCTTGAATCCCTTCTGAGATGCTAAATCTCATTGCGCTCAAAAACCAAAAAAAGAAAAGAAGAAGAAGAATGCCAAAGAAACAGAAAGACGCTGAAAAGAACATTGTTCTCCTCCCTTTTTTTTGTTTTATTCTGTATAGGGTTTTGGGCTTTAATTAATGAGTTGGGCTTGGTTTACAAAACGAGTCTTAAGCCCTATATTCTGAAAAATGAAGAACAATACATGTTTTACAATACATGCAGTATGCATACATATCTTACTGATCTTCAAGTTTTGCAGCCAAATCAAAACGTAAAATATGATTCATGTTATTATGATAGCCCTGTGAGCTCTGATATCAATATTAAACTTAATGATGCAACAACCAAATACATCAAGATCAAATCACATAAACATGAACACACATCTCATATCAGTAAGATCAACAAGTATACAACACTAACCTGATGACAGATTCATTGAGGTCGAAATCTTGCAGTAGCAGCTGCACTAAAACCAAGAGTTAAGCCTTCTGCACTTCAACACTTAGAACGTTAGTATGAGACTAAAACTGAATGTAAGCGTATTGAATGCAGAGGCTTCTCCTTGTATACATATCGACCAATTAACTAGATAAGAGACTCATCTCATTAGGAGTCCAATATCTGCTTAATAGTTATCAAGAAGAGAATCTAAAGCTTATCACAACTCCTAAGATTAATAAGGTAATTAACATAATGAGTATCCTACTTTTATTAGAAGATACAACCTTAACATATAACCATAAATAGAGTTATAGTCATGTATTTCTTGTTATTTATATTTAGCCGAATCAATTGTATTTATCTTAATGTAATGCAGTGAGTGTTAAAATCTAATATTTTCTAACAGTGTTTTCAGTATCTGATGTACATCATAAGCGGTGCACAAACATCCTGGATATAACTTGACGATTATGCAGGCTTGTCTATGATATTCTATGTATTCCATATGGTCACCTAGGTTACAGTACTTATAGATTTTACTTTATGTTTTAGTGGAGCAAGTTCAATCTCTCATCAAAGCAAAAACGCACTAAAACAACTGCAAGTATTTACTATATATCTATTCTTTGTCGCACTGTTCACGGAAACAGTGTATGAACAGTGCGTTTCCGTGTTTTGTCCCTGATTTGAGTATGGGTAATTACATTTCTGCCCTTGTTGCCACGTTCAACTTCTCTCGGTCTTTAGAAACCCAAACCAGAACTCTAGAAGATAAAAGAAGGTCCTAGAGAAAAGAAGGCCCTAGAGAAAGTGAGAGAAAAAAAGAGAGCAGAAGAAAAAGAACGGAAAAAAGAGAACGGAAAAACCTAGAAGAGTGTGACAGAGAGAGAGAAAATAATGTCCTAAAGAAAGTGAGATAGAGAGAAAAGAGAGCAACAGAAGAAAGACTATCGCTTTTGTTTTGGTTGTTGATCTATCGTTTCCGAATTATAATCATTCCAATCCAGACCGTTCTCCTCTGCCTTTACTCATCTGGTATGTCTCCTCTTCTTCTTCTTTTTTTGCGTTTTCCGTCTTCGCTTTCTTTCGTTTCGGTTCGTTAACACAAAGTAGATATTGAAAGAGAGGGAGAGCAAAGAGTGTGAAATTTTTGTCCAACGAATTTGAGTCATCGAATTAATTTTCGGAGCTCAAATTCGTTGCAATAGTGCGATCTAAAGACATGTAAGCCTCCTGATCTTGTTTCTTCTTCTTCGTTATATATGCATGTGTCGATCTTCTTCTCTTTTCTTCTGGGTCTTGGTGTTGGACAATGCTGGGCTTCGATGATGGACGACTTGGACCTGCATCCCTTTCTTAAACTCTCTGGAGCCTCCTCTTCTTTATCTCTCTAGATTCTTCACTCGATCCCTGTCGCCGCTTTGCATATCTTTTTCTTTCTCTCTCTCGATATCGTCAAGATAGGGGTTCCTGTCGACCTGACCCGAATTGCATTGGATATCTAGAGGCAAGGGCCGCCGCTGAAGAATGGGGAATAAAGCTTTGTCCCTGAAAGAGAGAGCCGCGTCGGGTAGTTGGGCATGACGAATGAAGCTTTGTTAATGAGCTTGGAGGAGGATGAGATGGAGAAAGGGGTCGATTGTGAAGAGGATGAGGTCTGATTTGATATATGTGCGATCAGATGAGTAGGTCGATTGGCCAGGAACTGGGGTTGGTTGAGAAGAGGAGGTATGATTTGATGAAAGGATCTGATCGGTGTACTTATCTTATCCAGCTCTAATTATATGAACCAAACACATGAAAACATTAAAGCAAATCTAATCTTATACTTATCCTAAACCATTTCCTATCCTGGATACCAAACACAGCCAGGTAGATTATCCAAGGATTTCTCATCCCCAAATCGACTGGATTTGTTTCGTTTTTATTATATATAGCTCTTGATTTTGATTTTTCTTTGTATGGGTTTCATATATGAACTCATATATATCATCAACAACTTCATACCATATCAACACAATAATATTATAAATTAATATTAACATATATATATATATATATATATCTACTATTTATTAACAACAAATTAATTCATATATATTATCAATTCAAATCATCAACCAAATCGATCAACACATATATATATATACATCCAACGTACTCAAAATTAATCAACTCAATCACAATCAAAATCAATAAACTCAATTAATCACACTAATTAAAATCGATCAACTCAAATAAAACTCAATTAATCAACATATATATACATATACGTACCTATATATGGCTCCACAAACTGATTATGGACAGATTTCGACAACACCCAAACTTTTTCTCCCCTTTTCTCTTCTCCCGTTTTTTTCCCGTTTTTTTTTAAAATGAGCTGCTGCTGCCCAGATCTGCAAATATAAAGCACTTTAGCCGACGACTATGAATTTCGTCGGCTAAACTTTTAAATATTTCGTCGGCCATGGTTTGTGAACTTTAGCCGACGACATAAATTCTTTAGCCGACGAAAGTTTTTTTCGTCGGCTAAAGTTTGTCATAGCCGACGAAAATTTAAAATAGCCGGCGAAATAAAATTTCGTCGGCTAAAGTGGACATCATAGCCGACGAAAATTTACCTTAGCCGACGAAATAAATTTTCGTCGGCTAAAGCCCACTATAGCCGACGAAAAAATGCTTCGTCGGCCTGGTTTTTTTTTTTCGTCGGCTATAACCTTTCTTCTGGTAGTGATATCATTTTTGTTTCTTTTCTGCTCAGGAACCCGAACCCTTTTGGGTTGCTTATGGATTTGCTTATTGTTTGGTCGTTGATGCTTATTGGTGCAGGTAAGAGGTGAGAAAAAAGAGAGAAGAAAGTTGATACATGAAAGGGAGATTATTGACAACCATTCAACTCTGCAGGTATATTTTCAGATACATTCTTGCAACTTTTCTTATACTTCTGGAACATTTATGATTTCTGTTTATTGATCAACTTATGACAACCAACAACCCAAACACTCAGTTAGTAATTAGGAACTCTAATCAAATTTCAGATTGCTATGGATATGTGCCATTAAAAAACCAACAACCCAAACACTCAGTTAGTAATTAGGAACTCTAATCAAATTTCAGATTGCTACAAGAAGGGTGATCGATCAATTGGAATCATGTATTGCAGATATGGGATATGAGATAGTTTTGGTTATTTTATTTGATAGTTTTAAATTCCAGTTATCAAGTGAACAAATTTCTTTGATTGCAGAGATTATTACAATTTCTTTGACTCGGTTAGTAATTTATTTGACTCAGTTAGTAATTTCCTAGGATTGCTTGCTATACTAGAGATGGTGGATGTAAGTATCAGCTCAATTGCTTAGATAGTATGCTGAAAATTTGAATAGCTGAATTCATTGTGCTATTTGAAAGAGATAATGTTGCTTTATAGTGTTCTTATTTAGTCATTTCCTAATATATTACTATGTTTGACGAATGAAAAATTGTTGGCTTATATATGAGAACACATGATTAATCTGAATTGCTTTAAGTTTTTAGCGAATTGAGGATTTAAAATCAAGTACTCTTTGTTGGTCGCATGTTTTTGGTGTTAGGAAACCTCTGAAGAGTTAGTGAAATTGTTTTTTTTTCTTCTTTTTTCTATTTACATTTGAGAATTTTGAACTGATGATATGTATTTACATGTAGGATGAAGACTGCTATCATGGATCATGCAGAGGAGTAAATAAAATGCCAGCCCTTGAAGTTAGCTGACACATTTGTTATTTTAGAGAACATCAGGTAACTCTATAGGTATAGGTGTTGGTTGTGAGTCAAATTGGAACTAAAGAAATGAACCATGAATTTTGGAAATGTGAATTATTGGTGCTTTGATTAAATAGATATAATTCTTGGATTTGCTCAAATACTAAAATGGTGGAACTGATGTTTTGATGTTAAAATGTTACTTCCACCAGTGTAAGATAGCCAATTTTAAGCTTATTAAACAATTCTATTGATTCGCAAGTACATATACTGCTCTTTAGCTGGTGTCGATATCAAATATGATCGATTACCTCACTGAAAGGTATGCTTGATGTTACAAAATTTCTTACTTTTCAGTTATGATGTTATTTTCTCTGTAGTTTTTGATGACATTCTTTCAGCTCAATATATTGGCACTCTCTTTTATATATTGATGTTTTCCTATTTTTGGTGATAGACTGATGCAGTTGATCCAAATTCCCAAGAGCAGGCACAAGGGAAAGCTTGAGACACAAAACTTGCTTGAATCAAGGTGTGCCAATTGGACTTCCATAAGGCCGGTCTGCATCTATGGACCACTGAACTACAAACCTGTTGAAGAGTGGTTCCTCCACCGCTTGAAAGTTGGCCGCCTAATCCCAGTTGTAAACTCCGGAATACAGATAACACATCTCAGTCATGTTAAGGTAAAAATGATGTAAAAATCTTCTTATATAATTTTGAGCATATATGTGGCATTATTGGACCCTCATTTGGTCGTATGTCTTACAGGATTGAACAACTGCATTTATTAAGGTTCTTGGTAATGAAAATGCTAGCAAGGAAGTGATCTCTGTAATGCAATTGCTCGAGTCAGGGAGTATTAATGTTTAGGCACTACTTTCTGGGTACACACATGATAGCTTGCAAAGCACAAACCAAGTAGTTGACGAGTTGAAGAATATGGATAAGAGTTTCATGACATAAACATGTAGTTTTCTTAACTTCATGAAACTAACAATGTATTCTTTATTTAAAATAATATTAATTCCTTTTACTCCATTGTAGCTTATGAGTTCTGATTTTAGTAAATCAAAAGACAACAAGTTGATTTTTTGTTCTTAGTTGAAGGATCTTATGGCATTTTACATATTTTGATATTCATTTCTTACATATTTCAAGATATGTAAGAAAATAATACATAGTAGCGTAAAATGAATATAACTGGTTTCCATGAAATTTAGTAATAATGGCAATGCCAAACCATATTGACTGGATTAGATTGTTGAGAGGGAATTTGTGAACTTGCTACATGTTTATTAGACACCATTGCATGACTGAATTTTTTATGTCTTGGTTGTAGTAGTTGCTCAACCTTTGGAAAGTTATTCAGCAGACCCACAGTTTAAGTCAGAAGAACCACGTGATATTTGATTGTCAAGGGAAACAAGAGTACTCAATGAAGGCAATGATAATGTGAACTGGGATTTTACTCCGATTGTAAAGTTTGATAACCTAGAAACTATAATCTTTTATAATTTGTTATTTATACTTGAATCTTTTTTTTCTTACCTCATCAATCTTATTATGTTAAGCTTCAAACTATATTTGTTTGTTTCAAACTTATATCCTAATTTATCATTTCTTATCAGTGAACCTGACAAATCCCGCAGCAAAGCGCGGGGACTATTTCTAGTGTAACTTCTTTACTGCAAACAAAAGTTTACAAGCCATCTACTGAAGAAAATAAAATCGTGATTGGAACCAAATTTCCATATTATAGAAGAGCATCACTTAACAAAATTCCATTTTGATCATAGTGAAGGCTACCCGATCTGCACCTGCCTCCCATCAGAATCCTCTTCTTGCTATCTTCTTGCTTTTCATCTTCCTCCAACTTCTCCCTAGTTTTCATCTTCCTTGCTCTCTTGCACGACATTGCCATCCTCAGTTTTCTGCAATTGGACAACATAGGTTTTGGTAGAACCCAAACCAGATGACCTGAACTCTCTTGTTTCCCAACGTCATGAACTCCAGCAGTGTCAGTTTTGCTTCTCATCAACTTCTTCAGGCTTTTCTTTTTGGTGAGGAAACTCAACAAAGGTATACGCACTTTCAGAGTCCTCAGCTTGCTCCCATTTGCACCAGCCTCGCTGGATTTGGAGGACTTGTACTTGGAAAATGGATTGGTGAATACAAGACCGACTTTCCTTACACAGAAATTGTTATGATCTCCATGATGATGAGCAACTCTCTTTTGCATGGTGTTCACTAGTAACTTGGGGAGCTTGATTCGTATTTTTGGCTGTTTTTTCATCCTGATGCTGATGAAGTTTGATAATGGAGATCTAGTCCTGCGGCATTCCATTCCAATAAGGATATGAACAACAACAACAAGAATGACAGAGTGGCTTATAGGTTGTTGAATGAAGTGGAAAGTGGGTTTGAGAAATGAGGGAACAGTTGGGACTTGGGAGACGTGGGTGCGTGGATATAGGAGTTACTTAGTCTCTGCTACAAACCTTGTGTAGAAAACTAGAAATGGTTTTCCATTAATTCAAAAGATTTACAGAGTTCACATATATAGCAGTGTTGCTATCCTAACAATTGCTACAAGTAAGTAATTACAAGATCCATATAATTAGCCTAATATCAATGCTAACAGTAACTGTCATATCTAGAATATATCAGTAATCAATGAACTTGATTTGGGGAAGATAATAGGCTTGATTGAGGCAGTGAGTGAATAGCTCTAACACCCCCTTCAAACTGGGCGGTTTTGGACGCACAAGTTTGGCACAAAGGAGATGATGTCGTTGCTTGTGGAGTGGTTTGGTAAGAAGATCAGCTGGTTGATCTACTGAAGGAACAAAATTAACCCGATGACTCCCAAGTGCAACTTTTTCACAAACAAAGTGATAATCCAACTCTATGTGTTTCGTGCGAGCATGGAAGACCGGATTAGAAGCCATGTATGTGGCACTGAGGTTATCACAATAAAGCAGTATTGGAAACTGAATTGTGACACCAAGTTCATAGAGTAAGAAGCCTAACCATGTTGTTTCAGCACTGGCATGTGCAAGAGACCGGTACTCAGATTCTGCACTAGAGCGAGCTATAGTGGGCTGCTTTTTGGAACACCAAGAAATTAGATTACTGCCAAGGTAAATGAGATAGCCAGAAGTGGAACGGCGAGAGTCCGGGCAACCAGCCCAATCAGCATCAGAGTAAGCAGAAAGGTGCACAGGTTGTCGTTGAGGAGTGAAGGAGAGACCATGACCAAGTGTGCCTTTGACATAACGGAGGATGCGCTTAGCAGTAATAAGATGTGGAACTCGGGGCTGGCTCATGAATTGAGAAACAGAGTTGACAGCAAAAGCTATGTCAGGCCGGGTAATAGTGAGATACTGTAACGAGCCAACTATCTCGCGGAAGGCAGTAGGATTATCAAGAAGTTCGCCATCAGTGAAGGTGAGAATGGACTTGGCTGACATGGGAGTGCTCATCGGTTGACTTAGTAACAGATCATGCTTCACTAAAATATCATGAGCATACTTGAGTTGATTTATGTGCAGTCCAGTGGAATGTAATGTGACCTGCAACCCAAGGAAATAATGAAGAGGGCCGAGATCCTTGACGTCAAATCCTCGGCCTAAGGCATCAATAAAACTTTGGAGGAGCGTGTCATTGCTGCCTGTAACCATAATATCATCAACATAGAGTAAAAAGAAAATGGTATGCGACCCATGTTGATAAATGAAGAGAGAAGAATCTGCCTGACTATGCCGAAACCCAACAGATAACAAAAAGGAACTCATCCTTTGGAACCAAGCACGAGGTGCTTGTTTGAGGCCATAAAGTGCCTTGTGAAGCTTACAAACATAAGAGGGCCGAGAGGAGTCGACAAAGCCAGGTGGTTGAGTCATGAAAACATCTTCTTGAAGATAGCCATGAAGAAAGGCATTTTTAACGTCCAGCTGACGAAGTGACCAGCCTCTAGACACAGCGATAGTAAGCACAGTACGAATGGTTGCTGGTTTTATAACTGGGCTATAGGTTTCCCCATAGTCAATGCCGTGCTGTTGGTGAAATCCTTTTGCCACAAGACGGGCCTTGTGGCGTTCAATGGAACCATCAGGGTTACGCTTAATACGAAACACCCATTTGCAACCCACTATGTGCTGTGATGGGGAAGGAGGAACAAGAGACCAAGTATTGTTTTTCAGAAGAGCATTGATCTCTGTGGCCATGGCATCTCTCCATTGTTCATGTTTTGATGCTTGAGTGTAACAGGTAGGTTCCATAGAATCAATGATGGATAAGAGAGCACGAGGTAAGGGGTACCTGACAGTGCCATCAGTGCATTGGCGAGGTTGAACAATACCGTCCCGAAGACGCGTGGTCATGGGATGAACAGAATGAGGAGCCAGAGCCGGGTCTGGTGGTGGAAGAGCAGATGAAGAGACTGCCGCCGGTAATTCAGTGACGACCGGAGGCGGCGGCGGTGGAGCCGCATCTGATGGAGTGGAGATGTTTGATGGAGTGACAGACTGGTCATGTGGTTGTGATGGATGCGCCACAGTGGAGGCTGTCACCGGTGGGTGGATGACGGCGGCAGAATCCGGCCACGACTGCCGAGGACGGCGGCGACTGTACTGTATAGTTGGGATAACCAGTGACGTCGTGTCTGTACTAGAGATTGGAATTGAGGGCGGTGGTTCAATGTGGGGCAGATCTGTAGGTGACGGACCGGCGGGAGAGGACGGAACAACGTCGACCGGGAGGGAGTCGGCGACGGCAGGTAATGGGTCGCCGTCAAACAGACCGGCGGGGGAGATCAAACCGGGCAACTCGATTTGCGGCAGGAAGATTTGGAGGACTGGGGCAAAGAGGAAGTTGTTGGAGGACTGGGGCTTGAGCCCGAGGACAATGTGACTGGGCTCGGCAGGGGAGCCTGCGGAGGTGAACTAAAATTATTGACGTTGCCAGATGAGGATGGCAATGGGCTCGGCAGTGGGGCCTGCGGAGGTGTTATTGGGCGTGGACTAGATACAAGAATAAATTCGAAAGAGCCAAAATCAATATTGGAAGGTACCTGCAAATCTTTGTAAGGAAAGTGATTTTCATTAAATAATACATGACGCGAAATGTAGACACGATTGGTGGAGGGATCAAGACACTTATAACCTTTGTGATGAGGACTATAACCAATAAAGACACATTCAAGACTAGGAGGAGACAATTTGTTGGACACATAGTCACCGAGATGAGGAAAACACGAACATCCAAAGACGCGAAGGGAAGAATAGGAAGGAGGAGTGCCATAAAGGCGAGTGTGGGGTGTTTCCCAATCAAGAGTTCGGGTAGGAAGGAGATTGATGAGATAAACGGAGGTGATGACGGCTTCAACCCAAAGATGTTGAGGAACGCTAGAGGTAAGAAGTAAGATACGAGCCATTGTAGCGATATGGCGATGCTTTCTTTCGGCAAGTCCATTTTGTTGTGGAGTATGGGGACAAGAGAAGCGTTGTTGGATGCCCAAGGACGCACAATAGTGAGAGAATGCTCGGTTTACATATTCTGTTCCGTTGTCACTTTGGAGATATTTGACCGAGCAATGAAAAATATTTCGGATCATAGCAACCAAGGTTTGAAAATGTGTGAGGACTTCATTTTTCCGACGCATTGGATAGAGCTATGTATATCGAGAGTGCTCATCTGTAAAAAGCACATAATATTTGAAGCCAGTGAAAGATAAGGTTGGGGACTGCCACACATCACTATGAATAACATCAAAAGGAGAAGAAGCAGAATGATGACGAGATGGAAAAGGTAGTTGATGGGATTTTCCAAGTGCACAATTATTGCAAAAAGAATCAAAAGAGAGTGTGGATCCAATAGTAGAACCTAAACGAGCAAGAACAGAATAGGAAGGATGACCCAAGCGATTATGCCAAAGAGACGAGTAAACAGTAGATAATGCTTGGGGGACAGTGGATTGGGAAGACAAACGAATCGGGTAAAGACCATCTTGACATGGACCCTGAAATAAGAGACGACCAGTACGTAAGCAGTAGACTTGATAATGATCAGGGGCAAAAAGGAAGAAGACAAGATTATCCTTAGTAAAACGAGCGACAGATAGGAGATTTTTCTGAATTGACGGAATGCGAAAGACATTATGGAGAGAGAAAGTTGAAGAACCCAATGACATGGGAAGACTACCAGTATGGGAAATGGACATTGAGTCCCCATTCCCCATATACACATTGTGAGGCCCAGCATATGGTCGTGGATTATTGACGGGCAAAGCCATCATGTGGTGGGTGGCGCCTGTATCCGGGTACCAGTTCAGGTCAACAGCAGAATGAACACCAGCAATTGGTATGACAGGGACTTGACTTGAAAATTGATGTGGGCGTTGAGAGAAACTAGATGCATTGTGTCGCTGCTGCATCAGGTAAGAGGAGGCGACATGTGGCCAGTTTGGAAAGGATGAGTGACATGCACCAAAATTGTTGGTAGACATACGTGATGAAGAAGAAGTCTTTTTTTTTTTTTGACTGAGAAGAAGGATTTTGATAGGATTGAAACGAACACAACAAGAAAAGAAACGTAAGGAATCAAGAATCAGAGACTGGGACAAATAGTAGGAGAGGAAGAAAGGATGAGAAGAGGGTCACAGGTGAGGATCGAAAAGGGTTGATACCATGTAGAAAACTAGAAATGGTTTTCCATTCATTCAAAAGATTTACAGAGTTCACATATATAGCAGTGTTGCTATCCTAGCAATTGCTACAAGTAAGTAATTACAAGATCTATATAATTAGCCTAATATCAATGCTAACAGTAACTGTCATATCTAGAATATATCAGTAATCAAGGAACTTGATTTGGGGAAGATAATAGGCTTGATTGAGGCAGTGAGTGAATAGCTCTAACACCTTGACCAATACTTATCCACCTTAATTCGAGAGTATCTTTAGTACACGGCGTATATCTTCACATACATACATGAATGGTCAGGATTAGAAGAAATAATATAGAAACATGGTGGTCAAACATATGAATTGTTATGAACGGTTAAGATTGTGTCGTGTAAATACACGTCGTGCATACAAGAATTTCCACCTTAATTCATCATTATCTACTCGTATAATCTGATGTAATTTTGGAAAATAAAATAAAAATCCAAGTCCAGGTGGAAATTCTTGAACAAATCAAGTATCCATAGAGAAGAGAAGGAAACTAACTATGCACATTGAACTACCTTGAAAATCAAAACCCACACCGCAGAGAAAACACAACGATATTGTAACACCGGAAAAATTTGACCAACTTAATTAGAGGTTGTTTGATAAATAGTTTATTGACCTCGATAGTAATGAAATATACTCGAGGAGATTATGAGAAATTTGTATTACGTCAAGTTCATGATTTCAGAGTTAGATATTAAAGTGCACGACATGACGAGTTCGTGGGAATTTGCATAGAATTTTCAAAATTCCAAGCTATTTTATGTTAAATTCTGAAGTTTGGAAAGTTTAGAAAATTAGTTAAATAAAATGAAAATTGTAGTGGTGCAATCTAAATGGCACGATTAATGACAGATTGATCTCGGTCACCCAAATAAATGACGGTGGAGCTTTATGCAAGGGAACTTGGTCAATTTCGTCATAACCGCCTCAACCTCAACCTCTTTCGATGCATAACGCCGACCATGACGCTACCTCGCCAACCGGCAACCGGTGACTTTTCGACGGCGTACAACCATCAACTGGACCGCCTTGAGGTCCCTGACGTGATCCTAGCTTTGGTTGCTTCAACCGGCGACAGTAGGAGGAGGAACGACGCCGAGAAGATTCGAGTTTCTCCGGCGACTTCTGCAATTCCCGGCAACTCCGTCCACCAATTTGACTGCATGTGGTAAGAATCTTACTCCTCTTGTCTCCTTCTACACGTCTGTGTTATTAACTTTGGGACTCGATCAAGCTTTCACTGTTGCACTTTAGGATTTTCCGGTTTTGGTTATGCTAGCGATGCCGACGAGCTCTTCCGACGCTTTCTAGGTTGCTTGCTAGTTGAATGGCCATCAATCCTTCAAGCTTTGTAAGTCTGGAAATTGTTAAGGTGGTGGAGAGAAGGCAACTGTTTGTTATTGGATGTAAAGCTGCATATTTGAGGATTCTTCCTTTCTGACGATGAAGGTAATTTTGAGGATTTTGCCTTCAAGTGATTCTCGTTGTTCAGATGTTGTCATACTGGCTGAAGTTACTGCGTTGTTTCTCTATTGTAATTTGGTGTTTGTGATTAGTTGAATTGAATTGGAGGAAGCTACTGCTAGGGATGAAGAGGTGTTGGTCGGTAGGATCGACAACTTGCAACTCAACTTGCAACTCAATTTCTAAATGTAAGTATCGAACCCTGAATCGCAATTCTATCTCCTGGAAATATATATATATATATATATATAGGGACGATGTAAAGCGCACGTCCGTTTTTTAGCAAAACTGCGCACGAACTCATATCAGTCATTGAATGGTTTAAACGAAAACCAACGGTTCTAGATGATCGAAGCGGACGAAAACTCATAGCACGCGTGGGTTAAATAGCTAAAAAAGAATCCGAATATTCAGTTTCCCTCTCTCTCTTTCTCTCTCACTCTTTCTTTTTCTCTCAATGACCATGTCTCGCACTTCTCCACCCAAATCCATGTCTTCCGATCTTGTCTTCTCACTATTGATGATTGAACTCTTTTCTGTTGCACGATTCTTGCAATCAAAGCTTTCTTTTTCTTTCTTTCTCTATCTCATATTGCAGTCTTGTGGTACATAAAGCTTGCCTTAAGGTTTTCGCGCCAAAAGGTGGAGCTTTGGAAGCATATGCGCATATAGATTGGTATTGGTTCTCTCGTTTCTAATATGCATGATTTTCCTATTATAAAATTTAGGGTTTATCAAATTTGGGGCTTTTCTTCTTTTTGTTTCTGGATATTATTTTCTTTCTTTGTTGAAGTGATTCATTGATTCTCTTATATATATATATATATATATATATATATATATATATATATATCTAGTTGGTATTAAACATCAATGAAAACAGTTCACCGAATTTCTTTGTATTCTCAATTTATTAACATTGGTTGAATTGTGTCTTCTCAATTCATTGGCATTGCTAACTGACAAAAGAATGATGGGTGTATGTGTGGCTTTCAGTTTCAATAAAATGGAGTCAGATGATGATCAAGTTTATATTCCTCAAGCGAAGTCTGAGGTAGTTCCTAAATTAAAACAAGAGTTTGAAACAATGGAGGACGTTGCTACTTTCTACAATAGATATGCAAAAGAAGCAGGTTTTAGTATTAGAAGTCATACTAGTGCAAAGAACAAAGATAATACCACATTTATGAGGAAGGAATATGTTTGTTACAAGCAAGGAGTTTCTAAGGTTCAGGGAGAAAAGCGTAAGAGAGGATTACCAAAAGTGGGTTGTAAAGCGAGAATTGCAGCTATGAGAAAGAAATATGGAGGATATGTAATCTATGTATTTGTCAAATGTCACAACCACCCATTGGCAAGCCCTACTAGAGTACCGTTTCTAAAGTCTCATCGTCGTATTTCAATTGTTGATGAACTTTTATATGAGCAATTAAGCTTGGTAAATGTGAAGAGACATAAACAGTTTGAATTATTTGGTGTTAAAGCAGGTGGCATTGAAAATATTGGTTTTACACAGCGTGATCTTTATAATTATGGAAGCACTATTCATCAAGAGAAAAAGGGGTATGATGGAGATCTATTGTACATGCATTTCTTGAATGAAAAAGAAAAAGATTCTTCTTTTGTCTATAGAATAGAGTCAGATAAGGAAAACAGAGTAACACGTTGTTTTTAGGTTGACTCAATTTCAAGACGAGCTTACAATTTTTGTGGGGACGTTGTTATCTTTGATACTACATACAACATAAATTGGTATGAAATGATTTTTGCACCATTAACTGGTGTTAATAATCATGGGCAGACTATCATCTTTGCTTGTGCATTCTTGAATGGCGATTTTTTTGTTTGGTTATTCAAGGAATTTCTAAATGCTATGCCTGGAAATGTCCTAGAAAATGCCCCCAAAATGATCATTACCGACCAAGATCCTGCTATAACTAAAGCCATTTTAGAAGCACTTCCACAGACATTTCATAGATATTGCAGTTGGCACATTCTTAATAAATTTTCAGAGAAACTAGATGTGGTTAAATATTGAGATTACTACCAAGACTTTCATAGCTGCATATGGAATTCAAATAGTGCAAATGAGTTCAACTCCAAATAAACTGAAATTGTTGAGAAGAGTGGATTGAGTGATAACAAGTGGTTAGAATCGATATTTGGAATTCGTTCATATGGATACCAGCACATGTAAATCATTGTTTCTTAGCTGTAATGTCAAGTAAAGAGCATAGAGTCGGCATTCTTTCTTCAAGAATTATGTTTCTCAATCAAATTCTTTGGTAGAATTTATGGTTCAGTTTAAGCGGGGACTTCTTCACCAACCCAACCATGAGTTAGAAGATGATCATTTTAATATTGAAGAGAAGGCAAAAACTGTCATGTCCCTTGAAATAGAAGATCATATGGCCAAAGTTTACACACGCAAGTTCTTTTATAAAGTTCATGAATAGTTGACAGAGAGCTTCAAATATAAACTAGAACTTATAAGAGAAAATGAGACTCATTCCATGTACAAAGCAGTGAGAAAGAACATTGATACTTGTAAGTATCGTGTACTCCCTTATGAAAAAAATTCTGATTTTGTGTCATGCAGCTGTAGAAAGTGGGAGAGTGAAGGGCTCCCATGTCGACATGTTTTGTCATATTTGATTAAGATCCAAGATGTTGATAAATTGCCTATTCAGTATCTTGAAGAGACAAGCAAGACAAAGTCTTGCGTTAAATTTTGATGAAGCAGAGACAGAAGATAACAAAGCTTTACTTGCAAGGAGAATTAAATTGTTACAGTATGCTACATATGTTGTTGATAAGGCAATCGTCAGTGATGAGGCTAGCCAGCTCCTAATGGATTTGTTGGATGCTTTCTTGGTGAATTTTAAATCATTGAATGTTGATAATGAAAGTGGATAGAGTACAGTAGCTTTGGAGACCAAGACTACTACTATTCAACATGTTTTTAATGAACCAGATCAAGTTAGAGCAAAAGGGTGTGGGAGAAGGTTGAAGAAAGGAAAAGAGAAGAGGAAAGTTAAGGCAAAGGAGAGTCAAGGTAGGAAATGTCATAGTGTTGACTATATGGTCAGTCACATGACAAAAGAAATTGTCCAACACTTCTTGGAAAGTAAGAATCTATAGTTAATTGTGTTTGATATTACTATTTAGGAGTAAATGCTTGTGACACCCTATAGTTTACACCTAAAATCAGTTTTGTCCCTCACTTTTTTTTTAAACTGGTATACCCCTGTACTTTGAATTCTCGACTGATTTACTATTTTTCCAGCTGGTTATGACTGTGACATGCTCATTAACAATGCTTGTGAGAGCTTCAATGGTTGGGTTTTAAGAGCAAGGTCTAAGCCCCCTATTACTATGCTAGAAGAGATAAGAGTGAAGGGTTATTTAGACTGTTAATGAGCATGTCACAGTCATAACCAGCTAGAAAAAGGGCAAATCAGTCGAGAATTCAAAGTATAGGGGTATACCAGTTTTTAAAAAAAAGTGAGGGACAAAACTAATTTTAGGTGTAAACTACAGGGTGTCACAAATATTTACTCCTACTATTTATGTTTTCATAATTTTTTGATTGATATATGTATCTCTATAATCTTCCTTATTTATGTAGGCCTGTGAATAGTAAAGATGTGTATTCAAATTCAATTAGTATGGATGAGGATAGTTGTCACACCCCGGCTCTTAAATTTTTACTTTATTTACTAGCATGGTGTTAATAAAAGTTTTACCGTCTTCATCAATGAGTTTATAGTTTAATTGGTTCCCAGAGAGATTTTGGGGGACAATTATTTTGAAGGAATTATTCGTAGGAGAAAAATGTGACGACGGTAAAAATGGTAAATTTTAGCTAGCAAAAGGGTAATTTTTATTAGAGTTTTATTTTGGGGTGTTAAATTTTGGAATTAGGTTATATAGGTGGTATTGGACCAGTTGGGCAAAGGCCCAAATTTTTACCCTCTCTCTTTTCTCTCTCCTCCCTCCCGATTCTCTCTCCCTCTTCCCGGAAAGCTTCCCAAGCCCGTCCGCCGTAGGTCGCCGCACTGGTCCCAAATGATCGGCCATCTCCTCCTCTCCCCGGAAGGTCCGACTGTTCGGAGTGCTCCGTCACCGGAACTCCCACTCCGGTCACCATAGCTAGCAATCCTTGGCTCGTTTGGAAGCTCTCCTCCTATGCTTCAATCCCTCGAAAGGTTCAGTTCGACTCGGCCTGGGTAAGGAGAAATCGGTGATTGAAATTTTAGGGCTACCATTTATCTTTTCGTTCGATTGGCATAGTTAGGCTTGAAATTGGTGTTTGTGCTAGTTAGGAAAGTTGTAGAGGAGGTTGAGAGAAAGATGCTGTCAAATTTTGGGAGGTAAAGGAGGTCGCCGGTGTCGGCCGCCGGCCACCGTTGTTTAGGGGATTTTTATGGTTTTAGATGTGTTTTCTTGAGGGGAGTTTAATGAAGTGTAGTTTGGAATATTTGGATAAGTTTTGGATTTTTCTAGGATTTGTGAATTATGGCGGTTAATGAGTTAAAATGTAATCATGGGTTAAATATTGTTAGGACTGTGGAGGGTGATTTTAAGGATGTTAGTAATTGTGGTGAAGTATGGTTTTAAACGAATTTAAGAATAAGAACGTTACCCATGGATGAGCGTGTGAAACTCACATTTAATTCTGTCTATTTTTATATAAGCGTTGGTATTTAGTTGAGGATTTAATTATATTTTTAGAACATGACGTGAGGAGGCTCAAGCGGAAGAGGTCTCTGACTGACATCAGGCTTAGGCCTAATTTGTGAGTGAACTTTTGTTTAAATAATATGCATGTAATTGTTTATGGTTGAGCAATTTATTTTGTTGAAGCATTTGATGTCATTTTTATTTGACAATTTTATGTATCTTGGAGAATTACCGAAAATGAGATTTTCGGTCAATTATAAATATTTTTATGAGGAGAGTATGTATAAATACTAGCTAGCTATGTGTCTGTCCACCATAATGACTTAGTATATAACTGCATTATGGTGTGACGTGAGTGTTGTACATAAGCGTATTAGTTTTATATGAGTATTTAATTCATATAGGGGGTATGAGCACATATTTATACACATGTCTGTCCACCTTGATGACGTGGTGTAACACCGTATTAAGGCGTGACGTGAGCATTGGACGCAAGCGTAGTAGCCCTATATAAATTATTTTAAATCTATTAATTTATATTGGGAGTATGGGCATGTGTAAATACATACATATATTGATATATATTTTTGAGCTGAAGAAGCTCGATATTTATGAGATAAATGATTTCTCATTTGAAGCATGCATTCGATTTTCATGGGAAATTAATTTGGGAAAGCATAAGTGTTGTTACTCATTTTTCTTTATTTAGTTTTGTCCACTCACTCTAACATTTCCGGATGTTTTCCCCTGGGCCTTTCGTTTTAAAAATGCACAGTCTGTAGAGTTCGGGTTGGAACTAGTAGGAGGCAACGAGGCATAGTTACCCATCTCTCAACTACTTTCACTAGTAGGTTACCTGCTTAACCTACTAAGATATTTTTCTGCTTCCGTTGTTCTTTTTAGTATCTCTGAATACTCTTTGAGAATTTTGTATAACATTTTCGGTGATGTGCTAAAACCGATATTATATTATATTGGATAATTATAGGTTGAATGGGAGAATAGTTTAATTGTTAAGAGGGTCGTTCTTTATTTTTATTTTTTTCCGGGTTAGAGTTGTCTATTTTCAAGAGAGATTTGCTGAGTTTTTCGGTAAATTTTTCTTGAAGGTGGTCCCCACAAGACTCACTTCGGGTCTCAGAGTGAAATTCGGGATGTGTCTTAACAATAGTTGTTCATCTACTGGTGAATTCGATACCTGTATGATAATACACTTTTTTTTATATGGTTGTTGTTTTATTGTTAGAACTGATCATCCTTTTTTTTCCTTATAAGTATTGACTGATCAGTCTATTGTTTTGTTAGAACTGAACTAATCAGCCTTTTTTTTGTCTTTATAAGTACTAATCAACCTATTGTTTGCTTTGTTTTGCAGAATAATGTGTAAGGAGAACAATTGACAGTTGTTCTGTGAATGAACCTCATTATGTACCAAGTAGTAGATTTTGCAGAATACTTCCCATTTTGTGATTGCAGATGCACATCATTTTTGTTGGTCGTATTTATAAGTCGTACTAACTTGGTGAGAAGAAACAGTGATGATTTGTTGTATTATCATCTGAGATACCTTATTCAGAAGAAACAATGATATTTTGGCACATTAACATATAGTCTCTTTGAATAGATTTTAGATTCATATGCCTTGAATAGATCACAGAAACAATAAACTGTTGTTGGCTTTTTTATAGGTCTGTACACAATGAGGAGAAACAAAGATGATATGTTACATTATCATGATCTTTTCTGTGTTTCCCTTGTTTTATAGTAGTTGATATCCCAACATTCATGGTATATATGCCTTGAATTGATCTCAAATACATAGCATAGTGAATTAGTTTCTATCAAATGTACTGCACAAAGTCAAAAATATGTGAAGTATTGTACACAATGCCTTTGATTTCATATATCCAACTCCAGTAGTACATATGTTATCCATATACACAACTGAATCTAGAAGGATTCAGTTAGTTTCAACTTGTAACTTAACAGAAACACCAACAAGGGGATAAAACTGAATTCATAGGTATGAAACAATTGACAAAATTTATCTAATAGTTGTTGGATTTATAATACAATAGTCATGTACAAATTTCATTCCTTCCCACAATCTGTCATCTAAACCATGAATATGCCTCTGCATCAAGTTGATTTACAAAGCAATAAATTGTTAAGATAAGCTTCCTTTCCTTTTAGCCTAACATAGGCAGATTTTTTGTACACTTACTTTTCGATCGTGTTATATTCCTACAGAATTTACTACCACATTGGCAGTTGAACACCTTAACAGGATCATCATGGTGGTCAAAGTCAATGCCATAATCCTACATACAGAGCATGAATAGCAGACTTTAGTGTGGAGTTATGGGCACATTTCAACTTGAATAAGATTTTCCAACATATAATTTACTGAAACTTGGGACAACACACTGTTTCATTCATCAATCATTCAAGTGTTTGAAATTGATAATATTAAATCTCATTGTGTCCTCATCAAGGAGACCAGCAATATGCATAGCTTAAAACTTTGAAGCATGATATCTATGTCAACAATGCTGCAACAATAAGAGTAACCCAGAACATCACTGGTATGATCAAAAAAAAAATCCCAATTACACTATCTTTTATAACAAAGACGGAATGAACCCTATATTTTGTAATTAGCTAGAAATCAAGGATATCAATAACGAGATCAGATAACCCATACTTGAGTAACTCTAGATGAGTTTTTGTGCTCCCAAATCTCTAATTTTGGGGACAAAACTCCATGGGAGGTGGACATCAAATGACCGAGAACTTCAATTTCTGTGAGAGAAAGGAAAAGGAGAAAGCTGGGCTTGTCACAAATCGTGCAATCTGAGACCAGCAAGTGTTAATGAATTCGAAGACATGAATTTCGGGTGGAGAAGGGCGATACAAGATCGTTGAGAGAAAGAGAGAGAGAGTGAGAGAGAAAGAGAGAGAAAGAGGGAGACTGAATATTCAGGTTCATTCTTAGCTATTTGACCCGCTTGCTATGGGTTTTCGTCCGCTTCGATCATCTAGAACCGTTGGTTTTCATTTAAACCATTCAACGGCTGATATGGGTTCGTGCGCAGTTTTGCTAAAAAACAGACGTGCGTTTTACATCGTCCATATTATATATATATATATATATATGAAAACGATGTGAAGCGGACATCCACACTCGGCTTAAAGTGCGGACGTCCATCCGTTCTCCCCCTTCCGGTGCTGGCGACGGGCGCCTCCACCCCACAAGACTCCAGCAATGTCCCCGACCACTTTTCCTCCCCGGCGAGTCCGTTTTTTCTACTTTTCCGGCGAGATCGACTTTGTTTGAAGTTTTAGGTGATCTCGCCGGAAAACTGGAAAAGAACAGGCTCGCCGGTGAGAGAAAGTGGTCGGGGACGCTGTTGGAGTCTTGTAGGGTGGAGGCGCACCGTCACCGGCGCCGGAGGATGGAGAACGGACGGACGTCTGCACTTTAACGTCTGCTCCTCATTCGGCCTATATATATATATATATATATATATATATATATATATATATATATAGACACACATATAATGATGGTGGAGGTGCAAGGGTGATCCAATTATTTGGCGTGGAGTATATGCGAGCATAATTGAGGGTAGGCATGCGATGTCTGCGTATTGGATTCCCCCTAAGCTTGCTTATGGGTGACTGAGCATGAAATCTTTGTATACAATTGATAACAGTGGTACCTTGATTTGGTTGGTTGTTGAGACTTAGACTCAGATTTTGATTATAGTAAGAATGTCTCTTGTGTTGCAAAAGTGAGCATCTTAATTGATAATCATTGGGAGCTAGAGCTCATATTATAGTTGAAAGCAAGTGTATGATTGTTAGCAAATTGGGAAGAGGGAACCTGGAACTAGTTTATGAGTTGTTTGATTAATCTGGTGTTTTGAATTTTGGTGTCCATAGTTTGTCTAAGGGATTTACTATGGTTAGACTGTTGAGTAAAGTTAAAGTCTGTGCTGCACTTGTGTTATGACGAATGGAAATGTAACAGGATGACATTATGATTTTGGATTAAGTCATGTGTCGGATTAAGTTCATGTTGAGACTATGGGTGTCCATAGTAATTTTAAGATGAATTACAATGTCATGAAATTTTAAAAATAACATGGTTGAGACGTTTATTATGGTATAGAAATTGAATGTTATTTCGATTTCAAGTTAAGGTTCGGTAACGGGAACCAAATGTGAAATTTTTACGAGATTTGTAAAAAAAAAGGACCAATGAATATCGATTAGTCAAAATTGGTTTGGACGACAAGAATTTAATGTCGTGATTGTTTATATTTATTTGATAAGTTGTTAACTATTGAAATGTTGGACGTTTGGGACTCCAGTTTACACAAGGAGCAGAAGGCTCGAGATTATTTTAATTCGTGAGGAATGCCACGGATTCCAGGTAGGGGACCCGAAACTCCCTTGACTAGTGGTTTTTATTTTATAAAATGTTTATGCATATATGATATTGCATGATCCGGTTATCCGATAAGAATATGGTAACTGGTGTTATGAGATATTGATGGCTTGAGAGTGAGAGGAGCATAGCGACTACCTTGGGTTCGATCCCCTAAACCTCGGGAGGGGCCTTTATGGACGGAAGAGTGTCTTACATCCCTTGTGGAGTGACACTGTTTCTAGGTGATATGACGCTTGTGGATACTCTCGCTACACTTACCTGTTATACACATATATAGTGAGGTAAGTTGGATAGTGGGTCTAAAAAGGACCGATCATCAGGTACAATTTTATGGCGCCGCATTTATTTGATCATACAAATGTTTATTGAAAGTTTGTCGTTCATTAAATATTTGGATTCAATCTTGTTTTTATACTAGGCCCTATGAAATTATTTCTTTATCTGTTTTCAAGAGTTCCTTGAGCAGCAATGACAAAAGTTGACCCCTACAACAGTTTGTGGATGCAAGTATTGTGCACTGGGATGAGATAGTGGTGAGGAGTTGGGTGTGCATATTTATGATTGGTAACTTGGTTTCTATGTTATCCCCTTTATTTTTATATTTGAGTATCATGTACCAAATTCTATCTTATTGGTCAAATTTTAGGTGAAGGGAAAAACTCAATCCTATTATGAGTTTGTTTTATGATACTTTAATTGATAATTTGTATTCCTTTGAGTTCATGATTTCATAATTGTTCCTTGTATTAGGTTTTTGATGAATTAAAGTATTTTGAGAAAAATTAAGTTTTATACCTTAAGATGTTTTTACGCTTCTGTTGTGTTTTTCTTAAATATACATTAACTGCCTTGCGCGTTTCTCCTTTTATGACTTGCGGTACTGTGACGTGCATAAACTAAAGAGGTGCAGCTTGGGGCGTTACAGATACCAGCTCTTGAAGACAATACTTCACTATTTATAACATATATTGAAATCTCATTAATGTTTCATAGATAACATTGTTAATAAAAAATTTCAGCAAGGATATAAATGTATTTAAGCTATGTAATTAATGCACATTTAATGTTGGGAAAGTAGAAATGGAAGTGAATTATTTGGATGATGGAAGGACTGAATTTCCCACATATTTTCCTGTCTTAAAGGAAAGTTGTTCCTTTCGGTGTGCATTTTCATTTCCCAAACCCTTAATTCGATGAAACAAACAAAGCATGAAGGAAGAGTCTGTGGGATCCGACATTGCTCAAAGGAAAGGAATGGTGCGCCTTTGCAAACACACATCCTCATAGTGAGACGAGTTTCCAATTAGGAACTCAATAACAAAACCGTGAGGGTGAAGACTTATGATGATATCAGTGTTGTTTCAATAAGTTAATTTAAACAACTCAAATACTACAACGAGTCTGTTGTGAATCAAACTCATGATCTTTTACATATAAAGAGAGACTTATATTACAAAACCAAATGGTACAGGAAATCCCACAGATTTTAATTAACAAGGAAAATATATATATATATATATATATATATATATACAGTCCCCTTCCAGAGAGGGACCCCTCTTTGAAATTAAAGTGAGGGACTCCTTATTTCGCTCACTTTCAAGTCGTATTTCCACATCTCAACCGTACAATGTCTAAAACACAGTGTGTAGATCATTCCTGCAAAGTTTCATCAAATTTGAAGATCATTTGGGTACCGAATTAGATTAAATAAATCAACAGAACAAAAGTTGTCCAAACAGAACCGTTCGTGTAAATTACGATTACGGAAGCTCAAATGATCTTCAAATTTGATGAAACTTTGCAGGAATGATCTACACACTGTGTTTTAGACATTGTACAGTTAAGATGTGGAAATACGACTTGAAAGTGAGCGAAATAAGGAGTCCCTCACTTTAATTTCAAAGAGGGATCCCTCTCTGGAAGGGTACTGTATATATATATATATATGGTTAGAAAAAAAACTATATATTTGGTGAGAAACCGCCTCTAGAAAGCAAAGAAGTGTATTTGCCCACGCCAACTGGACCAGCCCATATAAATAAACTATAACGCTCCTCTTAGGGCCACAATATCCAAAGAGCCCAATAAGACTGGACTAGTCATCTCGGATAGCAAAACAGACCTAAAACCCTAACTCCATTTCACTCTCGCTCCTCCTCTCCCTGCAATCTCAGAGCGGCCACTCCAGGTACTACTCTCTCTCTCTCTCTCTTCTATCTCTCCGAGCCTATTCTATCCCCACAGAAACCTTCTCATCCTCACAGCTCCTTTCGCTAATTCCACGAATATAAAACTCAGTTTTCTTTCGCGATAACTCAAACCTTCCGGCTGAATCGTTTCGATTTTTCGAGGCTGATTCGTCTGGTAGATCTTCGGTTTTCGATAAGTTTCGTCAAAATCTGTTCGGATTTGGATCGTTTAAACTTTGTTTTTTTTTTTCTTTTTTTTCTCAGTGATCAACGATTAACTTACTGTGATTCAAGTTTTGAATTGAGATGAATTGTGCAGCGATTGCGATTCTCACCGGATCTAAATTTTGTGTTTGTGTGGTTCAGGTGACTGTTGTTGCATTGCGTGAGGCGTGTGGAGTTTGCAATCATGGCGAATTTTGCGAAACCGGAGAATGCTTTGAAGCGAGCCGAAGGTGAGCCTTGGTTGATTTAGCCATTGATAGAATTCATTTGATTGTTTAGTTCCGATTGTTTTCATCACTGAAAGAGTCAAGCATAGAATTACCTTTGTCAGTATGTTGTTATCGAAGAGTACTAGTTGAAATTGGTTCCGGCTTTGATGTTCTTACTGAACAGACCTTGCGTTATAACAGACATGTTAAATTATTTTGAGGTAGCTGAGGTGTGTTGAATTATTTTATTGTTTAGTTCCGAACTTTTCATCAATAATCTAAATAGTTAAGCATCAAATTATCTTATCGAAGAGTAATACAGTTAGATTGTTAAGTCTTTGGTGTTCTTGCTGAGCAGGCTTTTTGTTATAACAGACATGTTAAAATTTATTGAGATAGCTATGATGTGTTGGTTTATTTGGTGGCAACGAGTGTTTTTTAGTTTTGGACTGACAGTTGTGATGTTTGGATGCAGAGTTGATCAATGTTGGGCAGAAGCAAGATGCCTTGCAATCACTTCATGATCTTATCACCTCGAAGAGATACAGAGCATGGCAGAAGCCACTTGAAAAGATTATGTTCAAGTATGTGGAGCTTTGTGTTGACTTGCGTAAGGGAAGATTTGCCAAGGATGGTCTGATTCAGTACCGAATTATATGTCAACAAGTGAATGTCAGTTCTTTGGAAGAGGTGATCAAGCACTTCATGCATCTTTCAACTGAGAAAGCTGAGCAGGCACGTACTCAGGCTCAGGCATTAGAAGAAGCACTTAATGTTGATGACCTCGAAGCAGATAAGAGGCCTGAGGATCTCATGCTCAGCTATGTCAGTGGAGAGAAAGGAAGAGATAGGTCTGATCGTGAAGTTGTTACTCCTTGGTTCAAGTTTCTTTGGGAAACCTACAGAACAGTGCTTGAGATCTTGCGCAACAACTCAAAGCTTGAGGCCCTTTATGCGGTACTCTATTACTGGTTCAGATAAAGATTTTGTTAGTTGTTTGATCATTTTTCATTTGCATTTTTAAATTTAGAATAGTATGTGAAATCTATATTAGTAAGGGTCTCTGTAGGTCTTAATACATCCCCTTCATATACTAGCTGTACAAATGACTTGCCCTCCCTGATTATTTTGTGAGTCTAAGTGGTCTGCAATTTTCTATCACTTCTACTGCCTCTAGAAGGATTTGCATGGCTTGTTCATGTGTTCAGGTTTCCCATACAGCTTGATGATTAGTTCCTTTTGCCTTGATGCTGTTTAAATTACCTTTGTAAATAATAACGTTGCCATTTTTATAGCCTTCTACATCATGCACTACCGTGGATCATGCTGCCATTTTTTCTTATACCCTAGCATTATGCAGCTTAATATTGTAATTTGCATTAAAGCATGCAGTCTTATTGAAACTGTTCGTTTATAGATGACGGCACATCGAGCCTTTCAGTTCTGCAAGCAATATAAACGAACTACTGAGTTTCGAAGGCTATGTGAGATCATCAGGAATCATCTGGCCAATTTGAACAAGTATAGAGATCAAAGAGACCGACCTGACCTTGCTGCACCTGAGAGCTTGCAACTGTATCTTGATACTAGGTTTGAGCAGCTGAAGATAGCTACTGAACTTGAACTGTGGCAGGTGTCTGAATTTTTATTGAGCGCCCTCTTTATTTGTTTTCGTTGTCAACAAAGTGCAAATTATGGAAATTTCTATCCTTCTTAATACTTTTTCCTTTATGCTATCTGCAGGAAGCATTCCGTTCTGTTGAAGATATTCATGGGTTGATGTGCATGGTTAAGAAAACTCCTAAACCATCGTTGATGGTGGTTTACTATGCCAAACTCACAGAAATTTTTTGGATCTCTGCTAGCCACCTTAATCATGCTTATGCATGGTTCAAGCTATTCTCGCTTCAGAAAAGCTTTAACAGAAACTTAAGCCAGAAGGATTTGCAGTTAATAGCGTCATCTGTTGTCTTGGCTGCACTTTCAGTTTCCCCCTATGATCAGACACATGCTGCCTCTCACGCGGAAATTGAAAATGAGAAGGAGCGCAATTGGAGGATGGCTAATCTGATTGGCTTTAATCTTGACCTTAAAATTGACAGAGGAGATGTGGTATTGCAAGTTTTTTTTAATTTTTTTAATTTTTTTTAACTTTGCTGCTTCTCTAATTCCACCTATATTTGACTTTCTGACCTGATAATGTGCTTTATGACAGCTTTCGAGATCTGCTCTTTTATCAGAACTGGTAAGTTTGTTGATTTCTGCTTTATTTTATTGAGAGTTCATTGTATATTCACTTTTCCTGTACTGAATATGGACAGTTATTAAATTTTAAGGAGGTAATTTGGTTTTATGCATTCTGGGTCAATTATTAAATTTTAGCTGCTTATTAACTAGCTTTTTTAAATCGAATTATATTGATGCCAGCTTTTTTTTTTTTTTTTTTTTTGAGATTACTACAGCTTTTTTCCGAACAACTTCCTTTGGCTTGCAAATTGCAATTTTGTTCTGCTTCAGAAATTGTCTTCTTTCAATTGTTTTTTCTTTTCAGTATAATCTTATTTGGCTTTTGTTTTCAGGTCGCCAAAGGTGTCTTGAGCTGTGCGACCCAGGAAGTAAAGGATCTTTTCCATCTCCTGGAGCACGAATTTCTACCTCTCGATCTTGCTGTAAAGATACAACCACTGTTGACTAGAATCTCAAAGTTGGGGGGTAGGCTGGCTTCAGCTTCTTCTGTTCCTGAAGTGCAACTGTCTCAATATGTTCCCGCCCTTGAAAAACTTGGTGCTTTGAGATTGCTCCAGCAGGTGAGTTGATTTTGTAATTGACTGATTCAGAAATGTATCTTTGGTTTGCCTAATGGGTTTTTAATTATTCTTTCTACATACTGCAGGTATCTCGGGTGTATCAGTCTATGAAGATTGATCATCTATCCCGGATGATCCCATTTTCTGACTTTTCTGTGGTGGAGAAGATATATGTGGATGCTGTTAAGCATAACTTTATAGCTATGAAAGTTGACCATATGAAGGGTGTTATGATGTTTGGTAACATGGTAAGTTAACTGTTATATCATCCTTTTGTTGTGATTTCATTGACAATTTGGAACTGGAACTTTCAGCAAGTATGATTATATGACGACTTAGCTTGTTATAACAGCTGAGCTATCTGTGCTATTGAACTTGGTACTTAAATGTTTATCCAGGATATTAAAGAATGTTTTCCAAATGTAACTATTACTTAATTTCATTTACCAACTACCCCCTAAATTTGCTTTATAATTGGCTCTCATCATATATGGGGTGCGCGAATATAAAAAAGAGAGGTGTGAATGGGACCACCCTTTTGCTATGCATTATATGGGGAAGTGCTTGTTCATAGTAATTGTGTTGCTTCTTAAGTTCACAAATGCATAGCAAAAGTTGTGTCGTCATTTTTGCAGTTTCTCTCCTTCAGCTTGTCTGTCTATGACTGATGTATTTTCAGTTGCAATATAATTTTGGTTTCATTTGTCTTCTCACTGTTTCAGGGTCTGGAGTCTGATGGATTAAAAGATCACTTGACTAATTTTGCTGAGTCCTTGAACAAGACAAGGGCAATGGTCTACCCTCCTCCAGAGAGAGCATCCAGACTAGGTGAAATTCTGCCTTCTTTGGCAGAGACTGTAGAGAGGGAACATAGAAGGCTTCTTGCTAGGAAATCAATCATTGAGAGAAGGAAGGAAGAACAAGAACGTCAACTTTTGGAAATGGTATGCCTGTACTCCTAACTTGAGTGGATGACTTGTAGCTATATTTTGCAATAGTATGGTAATTTGACTCCGCATTTGACTTCCATCTGTAAGGAACGCGAGGAAGAGTCGAGGAGGCTCATGCAACAGAAAATAACTGAAGAGGCAGAGGCAAAAAGGCTTGCCACTGAATCTGAATTAAGGAAGAAACAAAGGCTCCTGAAGGAAATCGAGGAAAAAGAACTTGAAGAAGCACAGCAACTTCTTCAAGACGTAAGCAAAAAGAAGAAGGGGAAGAAACCTCTTTTGGACGGGGTGAGTGAAAACTACTCTCATTCAGTTACGTGTTAGAAGGATTTGGCAGTTTATTGATATATTTTATGCAGGAAAAGGTGACCAAGCAAACCTTACTGGACATGGCTGTGCACGAACAGATTAAGGAGAGAGAAGAAAGGGAGAAGAAATTAACAAAACTCTCCAAAACAATGGATCACTTGGAAAGAGCTAAGAGGGAAGAGTCAGCTCCTCTGATTGAAGCTGCATATCAACAACGTTTATTGGAAGAAAGCGTACTTCATGAGCGTGAGCAACAGGTATCAATATTGGAAAATTTAGTTTCTCTATTTAGTGCTAAATTTTATATTATGAGCAACATGTTTCTAGCTTTTGATCCTCAAATAATTTTGTCATCATTTCTGTATCTTAAAAACAGCTGGAAATTGAGCTGAGTCAACAGCGTCATGAAGGCGATCTTAAGGAAAAGAATAGGCTAGTGCGGATGTTGGGGACTAAGGTGAGTTTGTAGTCTTACTTGAAGTATTCACGTATGATTGCTACTGCAGAGAAGTTGCACTCATAGCTATTTCTGTGACACAATAATAGGGTGGTCTTTATATTATATATTTTACGATACAAAAACACTTGCATCCAATTGTACCATTGGGAGAGAAAATCATGTCCAAGATATTTTATGCTTTTCCTTTGGAGAGAAAAGTAAATGCATGTACGAGATATTTTATGTTCTACTGTGTTGCTACTTAGATTGTTATAGATCATTTTGTTCATTTGATTTCTACTGTTTACTTCTAAGATCAAAAGTTGATTTCTTAATTACTAGTATTTTTCTTTTCTGGCAGACTATCTTCCAGGAGAGGGTTGTGCATCGAAGGCAGGCAGAGTTTGAAAGGCGGAGGGCTGAGAGAGAAGAACAAATCAGTCGAATGATTCAGGCCAGGAAACTTGAGAGGGAAGCAATGAGGAAGAAAATATTCTATGTGAGGTCTGAAGAGGAAAGGCTAAAGAAGCAGCAAGAAGAAGAGGAAGCCCGCAAGCTTGAAGGTATGTTTTTGTGAGAATTACCAATTCAGCTTTGTTATGTCAGAAAGTATATTTATCTATTATGCCTCCAACATTGTTAGATAACTTGCCATTATTTTGGCTCTTAGATTTATTAGGTGTCTAATATGTTTCCCTTTTGAACATGCAGAAGCCGAGCGAAGGAGGAGAGAAGAAGCTGAGCGCAAGGCAAAATTGGATGAGATTGCTGAAAAGCAGAGGCAAAGGGAGAGGGAACTGGATGAAAAAGCTGAAAGGCAGAAGAGAGAATTGCTTGCTAGGCCGGGAATTGAGCCTCGTCCAATTGAGCCTGTGGTTCCTGCTCCGGCTGCTCCTATTGCTGTGGCCGCTCCTGCACCTGGAAAGTATGTTCCTAGGCATCTGCGACAATCCATCCCTGCTGCTGCAGAACCTAGGGGAGTCAGGCCTGATGATCGCCCAACCCTGTCAAATGATAGGTGGCGCAGCGATCGCAGTGATGAGCGAAGACCACCAGCCTTTGGTGCAGGTTCAAAATCAACATGGTCTTCATCCAGACCTCGTTGATTGAACCTCTGATCATGTAGGTGTTTGGTTGCATGCATGCCTGAGGCTGGAGCATTTTTGGTTTTATTGAGATTGCAATGTTCTGGGTGTTGCTAGAATTCACAAGTCATTATTTTCAAGTATTCAAAGACCTAGTAGAGCGGTTACTATGCTTTTTTATTTTGACCATCTTCTCATCATGTAATTCTGATATTTCAGACTTGAAGTTAGCTTCGTCCCATGTTCTTCATTCATTTCGCTTCCCTAAGCTTGCTTGCAGCATTGGGGGGTTCTAGTGTTTTCTTAATCTCGTATGCCCTCCTCAAACCTTTAGTAATTTAACTAAGTATTATGCGGCCTCGCGCCGCCTTTCTGTTCCTAAGGAAACGGTGGGCCTTGGGCCAGTTTTTGGCCTCTAACCATTGGCCTGGTGTTGGGCTTTGCTGGGATCTTGCCCACTGTTCGAGCTTCTAGCGTTTTCCACACAAAGAGGGAGAGAGAAAAAGCGGAGGGAGGGAGATCGGTCCTGATTCAGGACTCCTTCCAGAGCCATCTCATTCTTCTTTTCTCCTTTCTTCCTCTCTAATTCTCTCTCTCTCTCTCTGAAGATCACGTTTGAGTTCACAACATCATCAAATCTCACCCGTTTTGATTCTCTTCATCCTCTGATCGGGACTTCCCTCTCTTTCGTCGCTTCCTTCATCGGTTTTACCCTTTCTCTTGCTCCGCACACCGATCGCAGACGAAATTGATTTCTCAGAGGTCGAGAGACAGAAGGGAGAGAAAGACAGAGAAGGAGAAATAGAGAGTTGGATAGGGTTTTGGGGTTTCTAGGTATTCTTCTCGAAAGTTTCTTATGAGAATTCGTTTTCTGATAGTGAATTTGAATTTCGATGCTTTGTTTTCCTCTGCTGATGTTTTTTGTCCGGTTGAAGGCGGGTGGTGGCTGCGTTGTGCTTTTGGGTGGTAGTTGTTTTTGGTTTATATCCTAATGTGATCTTCTTATTCTTCTTCTTCTCCATTCTGTTTCCTTTTTTTTTTTTTTCTGGGAAAGTTTTATCAATCCAATCATTTGGTTAGAAAGTTTTATCAATCCAATCTTTGTTTCCGTACTGGGTAGCGAATAATTCCCGTCTTCCTATCTAGCATGGAATCGAATTTGGTTTTATGCCTGCAGAAATAAAAAGAGAGTGAAAGAGGTAGAGACAATGATGATGAAATTCAGAGGTCGGTATTGGGAGGAAAAAGAAGTGGGGAGGCAGAATGTAAGCAGCTGCAAATAAAAGGTTTATGACAATTGCGATTTTTTTGTTTTATGTAAATCACTTTGTTTCTTGATTTATTCTTTACAATTTTTTAGTGCTCTTTTTCCAGAAGGACTTCTCTAAACACTCATGTGCTCTCAGGACTCAGCAAAGATCAAATTGAAGATGGGATAGGTGAAGCAATGTACTTCCTTGAACTGTTGCTGCTCATTTTTTTTAACGAGCTATAACTTTCATTCTAGGTTGCTAAACTACAAGCTTTACTGTGTGGTATGGTTTTTGAATCTAATTTAAGTCCATGTTCTGTAGCAGATACCAAATTGTTAATGTGTCCAGTGTAGACTAATCAGAATGCTCAATATAGGTGATTTTGTTCTTCAACTGCCTCAGTTTTTTTTTTTGGACAAATTCAACTGCATTAGTTAGATTATAAGAAACAATACTACATATTAAATAGATTTAAAATCAACTGGTCATTTTTAATGTCTTTAGTAATTTTTTTCCCACTGCAGCATAGTTTGGAGATCAATCACAGCAAAGAGTAATGTAAATCATCTACTATGTATTTGAGAATAATGTTTTCTTAAACTTCATCTATTTTATGTCATTTGCTAATCGAAAAGGCAGTCGATTTTGCAATTGGAAGAATGCGAGCTTTTATCTTACTCCCAAATGTCGTCCTTCCCGGCTAATCTACTGTGCACTTCTTTTCTTTTTTGTATTTTATTATTATTATTTTTTCAAGTAGAAAGAAGTAAAGGAACTTGCTATAGCAATTTTATTAATCTTTTTGTTCACTTCTAATGTATGTGTTTTTTTCTTCTTCTTTTGGTTGGTAATGAGAGACTAGAGTTGACTGATCGATCGAAGATCAAATTTGTTGCCGTGTAAGCCTGCCGATCTTCTTTCTTCTTCTTGGTTAATTATTCTCTGTTAGTTCGATTTTGGTTCTTTGTTCTTCTTCTTCATTGTATCTTTCTGGAAGATCAATATTTCGAAATGCCCTACACTGAATCAGAGATCAACTCAAAACTGGAAGAAAATAAAAGAAAGAAGAAAGAGGAAGCTTCAGCCAACGACTAATACAGGTAATGGAGCAAGCAATACACATGATCTCCATATCTTTTCCTTTTCATAGAAGTTATTTGGTTTTCATCTGAAGTTGTTTTCTTTATTTCTTTTTGTGGAGTGTCTGATTTAGTTTGAATGTCATTTCAATTTGATGTTGGGTTAAATAGGGTTTTGATTTTGAGTTGGTTTAGTCTCATCAAATCTTATGGGTGTGTTCTGAAATGAGTTCAAGGATGGAGAATTTGGGTGAACGTTACACAGTAAGGCAGGTTCGAGAAAAATGGATTACAATTTATGCCCCAATAGTCTCCCCCCCCTCTCCTGTAGGATTTGGGGTTTGGGGTTTTGGAGTTTTGATATGGTATTGAGTGTGATTCATGTCTCATGCAGAATTACAACTTTGTGAAGTTTTGAGACCTTTAGACTTTCACAGCAAAATATTGCAACAGTATTTTGCTTCAGTTTTTCTTACTTCTTGAGATTCAGAATCCAATTCTTTTTTCAAAATTTCGGTTTGCATGTTAGTCATTTGGTTTGGATTGAAAATTTTTGTTTTCTTGCAGGGTTTTGGTTTTGCGTGGATAGTGGTTGTGGTCATTCGAGGTTTCTCTCATCCGATAAGGTATATTGCTATCAGCTTCTCTCACCAAGCAGTTCTTTCTCTTCTTTCTTTTTTGTTTTTGCTTCTTAAATTTATTTGGGATGGATGAATAGAAGGAGGGTGGTAATAGTAGGTACTCAAATTTCTGATTGATGAGTCAATTGGCTTGATAACTACTGCTGGTAGAGGCATGTGATTTTGAGTTTTTCTCCGTTAGAAGTGGATATCAATTACATCAGCAAATTCAACTTCCTTTCACTCCGACTAAACCAATTTTTATCTTAGGAGTTTTCATGTAGAATCAGAGATCAACTCAAAACTGTAAGAAAAGGAAAGAAGGAAGAAAGAGGAAGTTTCAGCTTTCGACTAATACAGGTAATGGAGCAATAAGCATCCATCTCCATATATGTTCCTTTCCATAGAAGTTATTTGGTTTAGATCTAAAGTTGTTTTCTTTTTTTCTTTAGTAGCACAATTTATTTTTTTTGGGTTCCTCTTCTGATTATGTTATTTTTTTTCCCTTCATTTCATCAGTAGAAGTACAACATGAATGAGTATAAGTAAAGATCTTGAATGAGTTTGTATATGTAAAAATTAAAAGTAACATGCCTTTACAATTTCAGGCAACAAATTGATGTTAGTTGATTTTCCATGTTGCTTTCAGGTTGCAATGGAATTTTTGGAATGAATTGGAATTGGTATTTCAAATAAATGCTGAAGTTATATGAAATCACTTATGGGAAAAACTTCAAACTCTACTTCATGGTATGTAAAGTTGCTTACTCTTTCTTTTCCTTACAATTTCAATTCCCGCCTAATAATTTGAATTCCCACGGTTTAGTCTTTGATAATTGACTTCAATTTATAATGCTTGATGTGCATATTTTCAGGTACTGGCTGAATAGTATAAATAGGGTGAGACAAAGGGAGCGAAGGATCTCTGGACTACAAATGATCAAGCATTGATAGTCTTTCAAAATCTGTAATTAAACTGTAGGTCTTCTGCTGCATCTATGAGGTATATTCCTTGGCTGTAGTGGTTTATTGATCCAATTGTATTTAGAACGCCCAACACTAAACCTAATTAAACTGTCATGATGAGGATTGAAAAAAAGAAGATGATATAAAAAGAGTTAAGAAATTATATATGGAAGCTGTGTGTTTTTTGTTCCGAGTTCTCATGTTATGTTTTTTTGGTATGGTTGTTACAGTATCATCTGTTGAGGCTGTGGAGAGGATTACAAGGGACGATATTGTTTTTAGTTGGTGCGTTTGTTTTTGAGCTCTTGATAATCCTTTCTATCTCGGATTTCCTTCTTTTTTTTTTTCTTTTTTTTCAGTTGATGTTCTGATATTGTTTTTCTTTGGTGTTGAATTCTCTTTCTTTTTCCTCTCTATTGTTCATGCTCTTTAGAGAAGAAGAGCTATTTTGTATGTATGATTACAGGTTAGTGTTGACTGCGAAACCTCTGTCATTTGGAATTTTGCTGCTAAATTGTTTGGCAGGTATTCTTTTTACTGCTCTCATGTACTACATTATCTCTTATTGTGTTTTTAAAAGTCTCCACTTTCCTCTCAATTATCCCAAAAGTGTATCCAATCACTAATTCAGGCTAAGATAGATATATATCCCCTGTGTCTATTGGTTTTGACTTGGTGATATCTATAATTTAAACTATGTTTCTTGCAAAACATACTATTAGATCTTTTGCATTTCATCTGTATCTAGCACATGTATGTTTGAGTTTTTTTTTGGGTATTTGAATAGTTGGTTGGATTCATGTTTGATGCTATATATGGATATTTTTCTGGTTTTGTAGGTTGTGGTCAAGGTTGCTCTGATTTCGTTGATAAGGTTAGCTTCTTCCCTTCTGGAATTCTTTTGAAATTCTCACGTTATCATCAAAATTGTTATCAGTTTCAAAATAAACTGAAGTAATGAAAAATGGCATCACTTTATTTTGAAACTGAACGAATGAGAAAAATGATTGATAAAAAATTCCTCAGGGGATAAAGTTTATACTTTTGCTTGGGAGTGATAGAAGGTATGGTATGCTGATAGATATGCTTTAGAGAATCAGTTTAGAAGGATATTTATAACAGATTTTTTAGCATAAGTAAAGACAAGTTTATAGAATGTGAATCAAGTTATTTTGGTGGTCCGAAGTCGCTACTGTTATTAAGTCGTTCGTTTTTGGTTATACTTCAAAGATGAACTTTTGTTTCTGATTTTGGATTAGTAAAATTGCTATTATGATACAAATGTTATTATTGACATGCAAAGGTTCATCAAGTCTAACAATACCAAACATTTGTTTTCCAGCAGGAAACCTATGAATTTTCTTTCTCAGGTTCCTACCACAGTTGAGGTAATTGTTATTATCTTGCGTAGTGTGATTTGAATGAAACTGTACACTGTAACATACATTGAAATACTGAAACTACTGAAATTTAACGCTGACCCAACCTCCGACGGAAAGAGAGAGAGAGAGAAGCCAGCGAGACCTAGCCGTCCACACTCCGACGCCGATTGGCTTCCTTTGTTTCCTCTTTGCTGGTTATCTTTGGGTTGTCTGTAAGATCTAGTAAGTATTATTGCGATTGATTTTGTTTTCTGTTCCTTAGCTTGTAGATGTTACTACTTGAGAACGAGGTGTCAAATCTTAGATATATGTCTCAGAGTACTGGTATCTATGGCCGATTACCAAACGAGGTTAGTTACAACAAGGAGAAATCACCTTGAACGGTCTTGGCTTTGGGTTCTAACCACTGCAGAGGGACGATCTAAACCCACGATCAAATTATGAACCCAGTTTAGCAATCGAGATGATGAGAAGGGTGGATCATCATTTTAAATGACAAATTATATAATTGTCTTGGACATGATCACAATGTTCAAACATGGAGTAATGATGCACTCTTGAGTTAGAATCACATCCCACCTAATACTATAATGGTATAGATTCATACTACACTTTGTGTTACTAAACATTACGATGATATAGATGAGTACAATTTTGAGTATTTCTAATACCCCTTATTTGATAAATTTTTACCCATAAATAATTTATTTAAATAATTGAAAAATTTATGTACTAAGAAAAAAGGAGAGCTAAACCCTCATAAACCCTTCTCCGCTGTCGCTTTGAGAGTTTCGAATTGAAAATGAGTTCAGCCGCTGCGAGACTTTCCAAGTTCATCAGAGCCTCTGTCCCTTCATCGCAAACTTCCTCACTAGGTAAATACCATTTTATATGTATTTATGGGTTTGAAGGTGTGATTTGCAGGCCTCATTTCTGCTTATGAATATTGTTATTTTGTTTATGGGTTTCTTTGGGTTCAGTTTATACTCCTGTTAACTGGGTTCTTCTCACCCTGGCAAATTTTGATCTCATTGGTTCACATGCTTTATAATTTGGAATTACTGAAATTCAAAGTGATTGGGTTTAGTCCAGAAATCAATTTCAGTTGAATGTTCACTAGAACCCAGCACGCTGTACACTCTCTTTTTTTTTTTTTACTATGAGTAATAATCTGAAATAGTAGTAGGTATACCCAGAATCTGAAAATTGGTTTTGGTATCTATGTGTGCGGGGCACTGATTGTTTTAGGTATGTTATATTGTGTGTATGGCTAACATGAGCTCTATTACAGCGGTGGGCGGGCAGCGAAGCTCAAAATTGTGGTACTCTAGCAGCTCAATCGACAGCAAAATGAAGGTTGCCGCTGAAGAAGATGTTGATGATTTTCTTGGTGGTCTGAAAGATGTGAACCAGGCAGCCCAAGGTGTGGATCCCAACAGGGGTTGGGAATTTCGCGGTGTGCACAGGGTATTTCACTCAACTGGTGTTATTGTTTCCGTGTGTGGAGTTGTGGACGCATATGTTTGCCAATAGCTCTGCATTGTGTCATAATTGTATAGGGGTACCAAAAAATAAATATTTAATTTTGGAGTTTTTTTTTTTGAATATTTTTGCTAAAGTAAATTGTTCTATTTGTATTTGATAACCTCAAAAAATAAATTGTTTTGTTAAAGTAAATATAAAAAATACATTTATTGAAATGACGAAAATGCCCTCAAAATTTAACGGTGTTAGTGGTCAGAATATCAAAATGCTAACGGAATGAAACTTCAGGTATGAAAATACAAGTTTTTTATAGTTAGGTATGACAATGAAAATAACATCATAGTTCGGGTAGTGTTTTGTAATTAATCCTTTTTTTTTCCCTGAATAAGTGTTTATCTGGTGAATCCCTGTGTTGTCATTCTGCTGTATTTAGATAGAGTTATGTACATATGATTCTGGCAGGCACTTTTGCTTCGGTTACATTTACATTTTGATAGTTTGATGTAAACTTGCAATACATGTTTATGGAGGAATGTATCTAAGTTCATAGGTCTGAAGTTTGGTAATGGTTAAATAAACATGGGCAAAAACTTGTGATTGTGACCTTTTGAATCATTCAAAAGTGTTGACATGGTAAACGAAAGGGTTGAAAGAATAAATCCATATGAGCATGATTTGGAAGGCCTACCCAATACTCCTGCTCAAAAAGGAGAAATGAAAATTGGAAAGATCTACATGTTTACTTACTGTCTTGATATAATGAGAGATTCCTTATAGTGTGATTTACTCTGCAGGGAAGATCCGTCTTATAAAGAGTGGATAAAGCATCAGCAGTATATCCTTGGATGACCTGCGTAAGTCCCTTTTACTTCTTCTCTTCTGCTTTCTCCCACACATGAGACTTCAATGTGTTTGCATTTCACCTTTCTGACATCGCTATTGGTCTATGTGATAGTCTGCCACTTACAGGAGAAGACTTACCTTAGTGTTAATTGGCACTTTGGGGGAAACCTCAGCCCTGGAACGGGAAAGCATCTCAAGCCACTTCTGTAGGAAACATGGATATGTTTCCAAGTTGGGTGTGACCTGGCACAGGAAAATGCTTGAGTTATATTTCCAGTTTGTCGAGATAATCCTTTAGTTCATTAGCTTGCTCATCACTGTTGCCTTAAAATTGAAATCGATATGTAAAGACAATTTTTAATCAAATGAGAGCTTCTTTCTTATTGTGTTTCTCCTTGAAGCAATAAACTTCATCAAAAGAGTGCCTTCACTGCAATCTTTGCTTGCTGCTCTGTTCTTTTTCTTTTCTTTTTCCTTTCTCCTTTTTGCCTCTGTCACATTACAGCTGAATTTGCTTCTGTCTTGGGGATTTTATATTGTATTGTATTATATTTGCTTATATTTATTGGGGAGTATACATACAGTAAATATTGAACAGTTAATTTGCAAATTTTTGATTGGTTTTGTGGGGAGTAGGAACATGACACTTTCTCTCAAGAATGAAGTGATGGTACCATTTAGCTTGATTCTGCAGTATGGGACACAAACTGCAGTACATTTAGTGTTTGACAGTACCGAACATATTTTGATCCCTTTGAGCAAGAATATAAAAAAGGGGAGTGATCCTCATTTTACAATCTACATTTGTGTTTTTGAAATTCTTATAGAAAGAATAAATTCAAATTATTAGAAAGAGAACTGTGGATTCTAAAACTGGAAGCCTAAATTCCACTCCCCGTATAAAATAAATAGAACATATGATGGCTCCAGAATTCCAATGATATTAAATTACAGATTCTAACACTACAAGCACTACAACCATGTCCTTGCTTTAGTCCTTTCCAGAATGTATGCTTCTTTATAGAAACCCACTTCAGGAACACCAAAAAACTTCATTTGAATATGGAAAATGGGAGTAATGTGCCACTCCATCTTGGCCCATTGTCCATCTTGTTTTCTTTTTCATATTGTTCATCATCTTTGCTATTCCTCTCTTGGTGAAGGGAAAGGCTGTTAGAGCAATACAATACATTATATTATAGATTCTAACACTACAAGCACTACAACCATGTCCTTGCTTTAGTCCTTTCCAGAATCTCTTGGTGAAGGGAAAGGCTGTTAGAGCAATACAATACATTATATTATAGATTCTAACACAACAAGCACTACAACCATGTCCTTGCATTAGTCCTTTCCAGAATGTAATCAATGTATGCTTCTTTCTAGAAGCCACTTCAGGAACACCAAAAAACTTCATTTGAATATGGAAAATGAAAATCGATATACTGGAAGTCTGAAACCCTGCATTGATGTTTGTCAATGCTGAAACTTGAAAACTTGAAATCGATATACTGAAAGTCTGAAACCCTGCATTGGTGAAAGGTTTTCATACTAATATGTCTGCAGACCACTGATGTGTTCTGTTTAATTTTTGATAGGGAGAATATCACATAGGTGCTTGCCCCAATCTAGATACAGTGCGATTATACCTACATATTCCATAAATATAGATGCACGATTGCTACTGAGTGACACAAGTCCCAATGAAACAGCTAGTTTGAAGTAACTAATTAGATTCACTATTCATGAGCGGCGTACTGCCATTGATATTAAATCCTTAAATGATTAGGATTTGTATAGCTGTTTGTTAATTCAGTGAAATTCTGCACATTGACATCTGGTGCCACACAGCTGCCTTGATGGTTAGGTTATAGCTTATAACCAGTATTTTATGTATTAGGTCTTGTATAAATAGAGACTAAACTCTCAGCATTCTTGCCAACTCTGTTTCTGTAGAGTACTACTTTAGTGTGTTTAAGTTCTGATCTAGCTACATTTAACAATGGCAACTAGTACTAGAAGTAGAGTACTCGAAATAGTTTCGATGCTCTTTGTGGTGATCATGATCATGTTCACCAAAATTGGGGATGTATCAGCTGATGCTGGTGCTTGCCCAAAATGTGGTAGCCTAGAAGTTCCATACCCTTTTAGCACTGATGCTAGTTGTGGAGACCCAAGATACAGAATCTACTGCAACAATGCCAATGAACTTCAGTTCATGTCAGCTAAAGGGTTTAAATACAAGATACTCAGCTTCGACTTGAGTGTCAACAAGCTCATTATACTCCCACCTGATCTGTTAGTAGTGAATGATAACACTCCTACATGTTATTCTTCAGATTTCTCATCACAAGGCTTAACACTCGATGAGCAATTGCCCTTCAACATTTCTACTCGTAACACTGTGATGCTGTTCAATTGCTCGGATAATCTTCTTCGCTCGCCTCTAAATTGTTCCTCAAGCAGCTTTTGTAGGCAGTTTGAGGATAAGATAGAGGCATGCAGAGGTACCCTTTGCTGCCATTTCTTGAAGGATTCTCGCATGACTTCATATATGATCAGGGTCAGGCTTGGAGGCTGCACTGCTTATACTTCCGTTGTCGATATTCAACCTCATGATCCTGTTGATAACTGGAACTATGGCATTGAGCTTCAATGGTTGCCTCCTATGTAACTGATTGACTGTGCTCAGTCCTTCAGGGCATTCCTCTTATTAACGTGTAATCATGTTTGCATCTATGCATGCATTTCCTGGCAAGTTACCACTTCATGTCCTACTGCTATGCTAATGTTATCTTTCTCTGTATTCAGTTACTTACGGTTCATGACATGAAGTCCATGTATTATGAATATTTAATAAATTGAGAAGATAACTTATCAATCAATTTCATTTTGTTTTTATTTTAGGTCTTCACTATGAGAAACTGAGAAAATCTGCAAACTTTCAGTGATACTCCATTCTTGATAAGAGAATCGAAATTTTTGCCATTTCAGAAACTCATATTTACATGAAAAAACACCTCTCATATATAAAGAATGAATGGAGTTTGACATTCGCACAAAATGGTAGATAAAGTTAGCAAACACTTGTTAGCAAACCTTTTTGTATCAATTATATTTTCATCGTTCAAACAAAATAAATAGAAGCAGCACCAAGAAGTTGGATGCTTTTAGAAGCTATTTTCCAACAGAGTACAGGGAGCTGCCGCAACAAACGTATCCATCATGCAAACTTCAACTTGCTTGCGAATTAAAAGCTGTTAGGGATAGAACTATCTTAAACACATCTGTTAGATAACACTTCTGCTATCAGTCAGTCAGTCCAACAGCTGAGCACAAACCAGAATCGACACAAACTGTTGACATGTCCAAATACCTACTTACTCTGCATATCTCAACTTCATTTCTTACACACATCTATAAGAGTCACCACCTGAAAAACATAAAACCAAGCATGCTCACACTGCCACAGAAAAAATACAACAAATTATGTTATCAGATATATTACTACAAGGCCACTGTGGGTGTGCTCATTCTCTTTCCTTCCATGGCATCTTTCTTTCTCCGACAGACTGCACAGAGGAAGGGGCCTTCCCATGGCTTTGATGATGGTGAGAAGAAAGGTCCAGAATTTACTAATAAACCTTCTGATTGGGGCTGATCCACTTGGCAAACTGCACACCGGAAGATCCCAGAATTTGCATCCAAAGGAATATCTTTACCCAACCTGTAAACCAGCCAAGAAAAGAGATAAATTAGAGGCTGTCACTCAAGATGACAAGATTTAGGAAACAATCAGCCATTTTTAGAGAAAGACCCAAGGGAATCATACAGAAATACTTCACATGGTTAGTATATGATTCTTATTTCAATAAAAATGAATGTGGAAGAGAAGCAGCCAATACAGTGGCTTCACATTATTCTTTTAGTTTGTCTATTCAGCTCATTCCGATTTATCATTAGCAATTAGGTAGTAAGCAATGCTAGTTGAACCAAGAAATAAAGTACCTTTCAGCGAGCATTGCTGAACCTTCTTCAAACAGTTCCTCCACAACTCCCACTGTTGAAAGCTTATTTGTTTTGCTCCCATTCTGACTTTTCTTCCCAAAAATAAGTGAAGTGAGCATGTTTTGTTTCTTCCTTGGAGTTGGAGGCAAGACAGGACGTTCTGATGGGATTATGTCAACAACTAGGCAGGTAGTATCATCTTTCAGACCCCTTGACCTCAGAGCCTCCTAAAGCAGAACAAAGAATATTAGGATTAGATCAGTAAAATCACACTTTCATTCTGGGTCCGTACATAATCGTCTCAGGTATTACCTTCACGACCAGCTTTGCAGCAAGCTCTGCAGGCAATCCCCGACAAGACTGTGCAGCCATTTCAGAAGACAGAGCATCCCAGATGCCATCAGAAGCTATTATAAGTCTTCCCCCGGCATTTGAAAGCTAATTAACCATGAAAAGAAGTTATTGAATTAGAATTCTCTACGAAAAGCAAGTTGATGGAAACCTTTGCCAATAGTACAAAATGAACTCACCTTTACTTGCTTGACATGTGGTACTGGGACAATATATTCACCCACATCTGTGTCACCAATTGACCTAGAAAGGCATAACCCACCAGGCCAGCAGCGTAGGGGACCAACCTGTGAACCATCGAATACATAAGAAAATTAAATCCTTGGAGAAATAATTTACCAGTGAATTTTCTTTCATTTTTACTAGTTACAAGAATGAACAAATAAACTATGCATACCTCACTACCCCCAAAGACATTGAGCCTTCCTACTTCACCCCCACTAGCTGTAACACGCTCCCTCTCTTCTTCATTTTCTTCCAGCCTGTGATCTACAGTCAATAGTGAAACCACACCTCCCTGGGTGTCTAATATGCATCTAGAATCTCCAACAGATGCAACAGTCACAGTCCAACCATCAATCACAACAAATGTCACAGTTGTACCAGATGTTTCCCCTGTACGAATATTAAATCATAAAGGTAAGAACAACAAAAGCAATTACACACACATACAAAAGAAAAATAAAATCATTGTAATAAGAAAAGAAAAGAGACCAAAAAAAATATATATATTGATACATGCCTTTCTGCTGAAATTCTATATCAGTTTTCACAAAACCAGCAACCAGTGCCCGAGGCAGGGCTTGAAGCCATTCGTCCCGAGTGATACCTTGAGGAATTGCACTCAAAACATTATCCAATAAAGTCTCCTTTGCATAAATAGCAGCTGATATACCATTATGCCCATCAAATATCTGCCGATTAATAATTTCAAATTTTTATCAGAAAGAATGTAGATGCTCTTATTTGGTACAAAAGAAAGAATAGTTACTTGACTTTTTGATTTAATCTGCTAGAAGTTTTTTGGAAACATGAGGAATACAGGATTCCACTTAATCTAACAAATATAACTGTATAGGACTCCAATTCACCTTTAACTAATCTAATTTTAATTGTCTTTTTCCTCAGATTCAGTCCACAAGAGAACAGTTTTTCTCTAAGTAAGCAAAAAGATGGAATATGGGGACAGAATCTACTTTACCGCAAAAACGGAAAATGAGGTTGAAGGATTCGCATGAATTCTATGGCAATCTGGTTTTATCAGAAAATAATCCTCTCCTTTCTTTGCCAAAGCAGCCTGCCCATACTTCAAAAAGGGTTCCTCAACCTTCTCACTCCTAATCTCACGCCCAAGCAAAGTTGCAAGTGGAACAAGAGGAGATTTCATCCTTGCTACTTCAGTCTGACTCATTTTAGTCTTTGTGACATTTTCAAGAGACAAGTGCGGAAACCTATTACCCAAACAATCAAACAAAATCTTGTCAGAACTTCACTCCCTACAATGTTCATCTACGTATACTACCCACTCCGTACACTAACTACCAAATTTTAAACTTTCCCACATCAATAGCAGAATGACAGTCAGATAAACACAACGTACCACATAGAATAAAGATCAAACTAAGTTAAGCATAAACTGAACATTTCAAACACACTAGAAAACCAATTCCTAAAAATTCATACACTCAGTTTTACAATCACCGGAACCAGACACAGTCCTTCACTGCTTCCTGAACACACAAGTGGGTAAACTGGAAACTATATTGACTCGAAAACAATTCTGAAAGCACAAAAACAAAAATCAATTGAGTACACAGCTCTTTCATACTTCCTTCTAGTAGAATGTCAATACATTTCATACCGTTTTCTCAAAACCACATCCCACCAAAACCAACTCCCCACCAAATTAAACCCAGCAATGCCAAAATTACACCAAGTAATGCAATTTACATCAATCCCCACATAGTGATGTAAAGTTTCCATCTTTAATAAACATAAACTTAACAAAAAGGAGAAATCTTTGGCTCCAATAGGTACTCCAATCCAATAAAAACGACCCAGAAAAGCAACCACGTTAAACCAAGCACCAATTGAGCCAAATCCAAGCTACAGAAAACGATTCAAACTTGTAAAAGCTGTGAAATTGAAGTCAAAATTGGAGAAAATCAAGTACCTTAGAACACCCAGCTGAAAGATCCAACCTTTGGTACATTCAACTCCATCTACAAATTCTTCATTGCAATTGAGCTAAACCCTAAGAGAGAGAGAGAGGGGGAGAGTCAGAAGTCTCAGTGATTAGATTGGAAGAGAAATCTAGAGAGAGATGTGAGAGTTTCGGGCAAACACAGCAGAGCTGTCACGTAAAATGACACTTATGTCCAGTCTCTCCAAGGCAGATGCCGATTCTAAAAGACAGAATTGACCTTTCCTCGCCAGATACGGAACTGCCGGCACAAACTTTATTGTGCATAAACTCTATATAAATTTACGGCAAATTATCCTGTCCGCTTCACTTAGGTTAAATCAAACCAGTCAAACACATATCACTTATTTCAACCCAAAACTAACTCTATCTCTCTCATCAATATTCAAATTTCATCCCCGTACGGTACGCCGTTTATATTCCTTTTCTGAATTGGAGAAGCTTTGGCCTTGGTATTCTAAACAAAACCCAACTGACGTACAAGAGTTTGTAGAGAAGAGACGGACCGACGTAAGTAGCTGTAACTTTCTTGCTTCTCTCGATCCTATTTTAGTTCGAAATACTTTTCTTCACTTTTGATATAGTTTGATAAACTCTGCTTCTCTCTTTCTATCAGAGTTTACGAAAGGAAGAACAGAAGGCACTCAAGAGGGCGTTAGTGTAATGGAAACTATTGAGGTTCGAATCCCTGATACGCCCGTAAAGAAGACTCATCATAGACAGCTTGATGGGAATTCTATGCTCTCTGCCTCTACAAGTGCTTTAGAGGATGAAAACAACAAAGAGAAGTCAGAGTACTCGTCTGTGATGGATATGGATAAGAAGGAAGAGGATTGTATTGCACTGACGAACTCGAATATGGATTCAATTGGTCCCGACACCGTAATCCATGAAAGTAGCAGTCGTCGTGGTTTTGGCAGCATTGAGGGTTCTTTCATGCCAGTACTTTCGCAACCTGAATCCATGTCACAATGTAAGTGACGTTTTTTTAGCATCCATCACAAACTCTTCACAATATATCATCTATGATTCTTGTTTATTATACTGGTTTCTTTATATAATATTAGAACCTATATCTGATTCCCAAATCAGAATATTGAGGATATTTCTGGCTTGCAGCATTGTCATTGATTGATTTCTCATGTAGATGTGTATTCCACATCTTTAAGACGCATTTGTTTTGAGCAATTAGGCATTCATTGTGGAGTTTTGTTTTCTATTTTATTTATATATTTTTGTATGTAAGCATGATGTTGAAATAGTGTTGTATACATACTAAAATAGTGTATGTATGTCACTGCAGATAATTTGAAGAATCAGGAATTGGTTGACGGCATTTACAGTACAACTAATATTGATATCCTAAAAAGAAAACTACATGATGCTACACTTCAAAGTCCACGAAAGAGACTCAAGAGGCTGAAGAAAAAGGTTTACCGACCAAAAGTGGTACGAAATCTTGGAAGACCTGTACCTAGAATGGAACCGAAGACTCCCACCAAAAACAATAAAAGGTTGAAGCTCAAGACGTCAAAAAAGAAGAAAAATGTGTCATTGAATGAGAGTTCAAGTACAATCGATCTCAATCATGTCCCATTTACTTTAGGTCCGGAGGAAACTGTATCAGAGAAAGAATCTCCAAGCATTGACATAGAAAAACACTCTGAAGATGGAACCCGTATTATATCAGAGAAGGCAGTGGAGTGTTGCATCACAAAATGCGTTGGTGATTCTCATATGGGAATATATTTTGTGAAGAAGAAAAAGAGGACGACAATGGGAAAGAAATGGGAACTGAAAGATTATAGTAGAATAATGGAACCAAATCTTCAAAAGATACAAAAGAAAAAAAGGATGGGCAGAAGGAGAATGCAAGTAGAGAGGTGGCAGAAGATAGCTACCAAGTTTCAGGCAAACTATCTTAAACGGAGATATAATAAAAAGAGAAGAGCTGCCCTCGAAATCAGTCAAAAGGAATTGCGGAACATTTTTGACACCGAAAAGCAGTTGTCTCCATGTTTCATCACCCAATCTGGAGGTAATGTATCTTGTTTAACTTTTTTGAAGGAAATTTTATGAACAAAGAAGACTCATGTTTTTCTCTTCATAGGTTTAAACATTGAAGAAAGCTTAACCGGAATAGTAAGCCTACTGGAAAGTGATAGTTTTGAGTTGTTCGTCGAATCAATAGGTATGTGGGAGTTATTTTTTATTCATTATAAGTAAGGGTCTGCATTATTTTTTATCTTTCAAGTTCTTTATTATTATTATTATTTTGTTATAAGCGCAATTATATCTTCGAATTTAATACAGATATATTTGAAGAGAATACAAGTCATGAAAGCAACCATGGGATACTAGTTCATTACCAGAAAAATGAGCTCGGTATCGTAGCTCATGGAAACGGTGAACTTGGTATGGTAGCTACGACAAAGAGAAAAGGAAGGAGACAAGAAAAGCTTGAGAAATTAGAACACGGTGAACTTGCTCATCCATGGAAGCTTCAATTGCAAAATGGAGTTAAGGATGAGGGGGGAAAACACGATGAGGAGCATTCTAAATTTTGGGAGAAGGAGAGAGATTTTTTTCATGGTCGGATTGACTTATTTCTGACTCGTATGCGTATAGTTCAAGGTATGTTCTTCATTTCTGACTCATAGTACTTAGTTATGAATAACGATCATATATAGACCATTAAACTTGACTTGAAGCTGCGAAACTAAGGTCCATAAGCACTATATATATAAAAATTGACGTTGAATCCTCTTTTTCGCAAATCACATATTTTCATAGACAGTCATAAGGTCCTATGATCCATCAACACCGAACTGAGTCAGAATTCAGAAACATATGGTTTGCATAGTACGTACTTTAGCAAGCAACAGTTTTTCTTCAAATCACATGCTATGTATACAATTTAGGAATCTCCCTTGAGAGATTAAGCAATAGACAGTGATAATTTACCTGCTTGCAACATCTGCTTATAATATTTTTAAAGAGTATGATGGACCAGAACTTATCATATTCGCATAAGCTAATGTGACATTTTTGTCCTACAATTTTTTTCTTCTTTTTCGTTTGCAAATCGGTATTATTTTTCTAGTTTTGAATATAATTCCATCAAGTAATTTATTGGTTTGTTTCCTATTCATTTTAGAATCAAACTTATTGTTTGGATTTGTATTATGATTAGGAAATAGAACATTTTCAGAATGGGATGGATCAGTTATAGATTCCATAGTTGGAGTTTTTTTGACACAGAACGTATCAGATCATCTATCCAGGTAACTTAAAGTTCAGTATACGAATTTTGTCATATATGTTTTTATGATCATCCTTAAACCATTAACTTAATCTTCTTTGCTACAGTTCTGCGTTTATTTCACTAGCTGCAGCTTTCCCATGTCAGCCCAGTTGTGAGCAATCAAAAATTGTTCAAATTGAGGAGTACGTAGAGGATGAGATTTCAAAGTTAAGCTGTGAGCCACCAAATGACCAAACATATGGTGAAAATATAAATACTACCAGCCCTACATCGGTTGGAAGTAAGTTGGTATTTGATAAAGAGTCGTTCACAAAAGAAGCCACAACTACAATGGAGTGCGAAAATCAAAAGATAAGTGATTCAGAGATGGTGTTATCTTCTAGATGTGAAATAGGAGATTATGGAAGATCAAATCAAGAAGACATGTCATTTGATAAATCCGAGTGCTCATCAGGTGCTATTATAACTAACAACTCGCAGTCTTACTTCAATGAACTAAAACAAAAAGGAAGGAAGTTGAAGGCGGATGGACTTGATTGGGATTATTATAAGAGAGGAGTAGCGATTGAGCTTGGGAAAAAAAGACAGATTGAGCACATGGATTCAATAAACTGGCAGGCTGTTAGACAAGCAGATGTTGATGACATTGCTGAAGCCATCAAGGGACGTGGACAACATCGTATCATCGCAGGACGAATAAAGGTCCAAAAAAAAAAAAATTATCTATAATTTCCGATTTATATAATATGTGATATACAATCTATTTTATTTCTTAATTGATTTATTATGCTATTGGTGATTTTATTTTACTTTTCGACAGTAATATGTCTCTTGATTGGTTATATTTTTTTTGATTCGATGAGTTACTTTTGTTAGCTAGGAAGACTAATTAATGGTTCGATGTTATATATATTTTCTTGTAAGGATTTTATCAAATTTAGGTTTTTAAATGAAAAAAGAATAGTTGATTCTAAGTTAAACTGTGTCTGTCTAGTTCTTGTAAAATGGTTCAAAAAAGTGTTGAGACAAATCTTAATAAACCTATGAAGGACCAGTTTGGTTTTTCTACTGCTGTCTTTTTGCTTCTTCTTTTTTTCTTTTTTTTTCAGTACCTTTCTTTTTCGGACTCTTTGTCTGGAACTTGTAATTTGTTTTTTCATGTTAAAGCTCATTTGGGAGAAGACAAATCCATTTTAGTCATGGGTAGAGTAAAATCCCATACGTATTTGTTACAGTCCAAAATAGCTTGATGTCTTTAACATAATTTCTGTAGTAATTTCTTTTGGCCCTTACTCTGTTATTCTCTGCATAATTTTCTTGTTCTTGTGCATGTACAATGTTCCCTGCAATGTTTGGACTAGACGAATGTTACTTAGTTATGAAACAGTTGGAAACCTAGCATCAAATATGTAGACTTTGTTTCTTTTTTATTTTATTTTATTGGAATTGAAACTAAAATCAAATAATTTCCATGATAATGAGGTTAGAGAGAAGTTTTCGGTAGTCAAAGAATATTATTTCATATTGTGACATGAAGTTTTTGTTCATTTTGTAGAAATTCCTTAATGAAGTGAATCAAGATCATAAAGAACTAAACCTTGAGTGGCTAAGATGGGCTCCGGCAGAACTAGTAAGGTATATAAATTGTTTTACATGTGTGATTTTAATTACATGATATTTAATGTTTAATTCTATTTTCTTGCACCTAATATTCATTTATTTACATTTGTAGGACATACTTGACTAATATTGAAGGAATAGGCTTGAAAAGTGTTGAGTGTGTGCGCCTTTTAGCACTCAAGCATGTAGCATTCCCGGTAAGAGATGGATAATAAACGAGCAATTACACATAAGTCATGTTATATTTTTACAAGATTAACTTCTTCTTTTTTTCCTTCTATTAGGTGGACGTTAATGTCGGCAGGATAGCTATTCGTTTAGGGTGGGTTCCTATGCAACCACTACCTGAAGATGTTCAGATACACGTATTAGAAGAGTGAGTACATATATATGTATATATACTTACAATACGTATTATTATACAAACACATGTCAACCTAACTATTTATACTTTTTGTAGGATGCCGGTTATGGACAATATTCAAAAGTATCTTTGGCCAAGGCTAAAGAATTTGACGCACGAAGAATTGTAAGCCTCAAAATTTTCTATTTTGAAGTTAATTTTATTTTTTTTATATAACCGTATTCAACTCTTTGATTTTTATACAGGTATGAACTACATTATCATTTGATAACTTTTGGAAAGGTATGCATCTTGAAAACTTTTACAGCACAATTGTGACGTTCAATATTTTAGAAGAAATTAATGTCTCTTAAATTTATGAATAAACGAGCTTTTTAATATTCGTGCAGGTGTATTGTACCAAACGTAAGCCTAATTGTCGCTCATGTCCGATGAAGAACGAGTGCAAGTATTATCTCAGCGCGTACGCCAGGTTTGTTTAAATTTAAGGCTTTGTCTTATATTCCTTATAATCAAGATTTATGAATTTCGAATTAATTCATTAAGACATTATAATTAAAAGGCGGTTGGTTTAATCAACTCTTTTAACAGTACCATACCCAAATTCAGTTTGAAACCTTTTAACATCTTTCAATTTCTTTACTTCAAACTTTCAAAGGTATGAAAATTATCAATGAACCATGTTTTAATTTAATTGATGTCATATAACTAATGTAGTCACAGCATGTTATTTTTTTCTTTTTTCTTTTTACTTGTGAAATATGTTTTTATAAATTTCAAAATCTGTGTACTTCTAATAACAATTGTGCAAATTCTGATTTCGTTTGTAATAATATAATGTTTTAGTCTAATCTATATATTTGATGCAGTGCTAAACATGCTGCATTACCAAAGTCGACGGAGAAAGAAAGACAAAACAAAAGGGATGAAGTTGTTTGCAGTAATCATCTTTCTGATGGAGACGAGCCACTAAATCCAGCATCGCAGTCATATCTTGAGTATACTACCAAATTAGAATATAAATTGAACGGATGTGAACCGATAATTGAAGAACCATCATCACCTGGAAGTTCATCATCAGAACCAGAATATGTGGAAAGAGACATTGAAGATTTATTCCTCGACAATCCGTTAAATGAGTTTGTAACAAGAAGTCCATATATGAATGCTTTTCGCGGAACTGATATTTCATCACTAGTTCCGTTTATGACCCATGAAGAAGCTTTCTCAATCCCTCCTCGTATACTAAAGGAAGTGGAGCGTCTGAGGACAAAACATTCGGTGTAAGTTTAGTTTTACATTTTTATTTATAGAACGTTATAGTATTGTATATATTTATGATTAACTTCAACTATCATGCAGATACGAGATCAAAGATGGAAGCACTTTGTTCAAAGAGGTAAAGTTCATTATCATTATTTTCTCTTCCAAACTCAAAGTTTTACCATGTTGTGAGTTACATCTCAAATTAATAATCGTAAATATGTATATTGCAGCTTAAACTGGAGAGACTACACCCTAATGATGTTAGTCCTTATCTTTTTGCGATGTGCACACCAGGTATATATGGATCTTAAAAACATCCAAAATACTATGAAATATTTACACATGAAGAATCCCTAGTTATTATGTTAGGAGTTGCTATGAATGTGTTTGCTAATTGATTATTTGTGAAAATGTCAAAAGTATCTCAACCACATGAAGACAGAAACAGTTGCAAAGATTCATCATGTACCGGTAAGAAGTCATGTCTTTCCTGTTGTAGTCTCTCAACACAAGATAATACTGATATGGTTCGAGGAACGATTTTGGTGAGTAATACGCATGAACCATGCATGTATGATCACTTTATTTATGAATGTTTTAAACAATTTTACATAATTGTTCGTTATTGCTCTTGCATGAACAGATACCTTGTAGAACAGCAACGAGGGGCAGTTTTCCATTAAACGGTACATATTTTCAGTTTAATGAGGTGAGTTTACTTGATCTTTCTTTAGTAGTTCATAGTTTTTAGGTATTGCTAACCATAAAATCAATAACATTATTTTACATTAAGAAAAAAGTTTAAGAACAAGAGAGAAAAGGTCCTCATTAATTTGAAATTGAAAATATGTACCATTTAGTGGAAAATACTGTCCTGTATGTTAAAATTTTGCTGGGTTGCTGGTTAGCTTCTGCTAAAATCGGAGCTGGGTCGCGGGGTTTCGTTAGCTGATAAGGTCCAAACAAACGGAGCAAGAGAGAAAAGGTAGCTCTGAGCCGTACGCCAAAGCGGTGTCCAAGTGTTGGTGACCAACCTTGATGGCCTCAAGAACAGCTGTGCCGAAGCTAAACACAGGCATGGTCTTGCGGCCATATTGGAATATATTCAAGAACCGCCTCTGGGATTTGGGTTCTTTTTAGTGAGTTGTGGGATTGAGAATTTGAGATCGTGGGTTTCATTATAGATATCGTGTGTTCTTTAGTCAAGGGTGTTTTTGGCCGTGCTCCATTGTTGACACCCAGATAGTAGTTTTCGAGGTTGAGAATCGCCGGCGGGAGGAATCCCAGCCGTTTCTTTCTTGAAGGAGCTTGGGCTGTTTGGTTTGTTCCTCAACTGATCAAAACCCATTTTGACAACCCCCTCAGACGGACCGAATTAATCAATTATTGTATCCAGTTAAGTTACTATATGCTAAAACATTAACCTTGTTGTTTTGTAGGTTTTCGCGGACCATGAATCCAGCATAAACCCCATTAAAGTTCACAGAGATTTGTTATGGAAACAAACAAGAAGAGATGTGTACTTTGGAACCTCAGCAAGTCCAATTCTCAAAGGTAAATAAATTTTATCTAAAGATCTTTGTATGACTGGTATGTAAAAGTATTTAAAGAGATTTGTCATGCAAGAATATCACTATCTATGATGAAAGTGAATGACTGGATATATTTTGTGGCAGGGTTATCAACGTTTGAAGTTTATGAGTGTTTTGACAAAGGTGTGTATTCTCATAGCTTTTGTTAATACTTAGTTAATAACTTTATAGCTAATACTATAAAACTAGCTCAACCAAATTATTATTGATTAGTAAGAAAGGTTTACACATAAATTGGTTTGAACAAATTGCAACTTCAAATTTTTCTCTTGGCAAACTATAAATAAAAGGTATAAAATTATATATTCATTTGACATCGGAAATATATAATTTTTGATACTTGAGCAAACTTAGTAGTATTTTGTAGATAACTTATTTTATCATTATTCAAAATTTAGTGTGAAGAGAATTTGACCTTACGTCAAATTTGGTTTCAGTGCTTTTCATGTACGCTAATAATTTCAAAAAAGGAAAAGAGAACTATTATATCATACAAAATTCAATGATCATATTAATCTTGAACATCATTTCAGGTTTTATTTGTGTGAGAGCATTCAATCGAAGAACACGTAGGCCTGAGCCTCTTCATGAAAGGTTTCATATTTCAACTGTCAAAACAACAAAGAAAGGGAAGAATAAGTCAGAAGAACAGGAGGAGGATGACTAAAGAGTTGAAGAGGCTGAGCTACTAATAGTAACTAGTATTATTATGTATATTTCGGTGTAACATTATAATCCAATGTTGGATAATTTTAATGTTTTCAAAAGCATTCTATCACATGCTCTCTAAAAATGCCGGCTCGGGCCCTTTTCTGGAAATTTTCCGAAACTTTTTTGTTTTGTTTTTTCGTTTTGTTCCAAAAGCTCAAACCAACAAGAACTTGTAGAAAAGCATATTGTAGGAGCCGGAAAAGAAGAGGGTAACTCAGTTGTGGTGATTGATATTGGATTCCTACTTTTCAATCGGTCCAAAGGAATAAAAGGAGGTTCAAACCTTACCCAGGCTATTAATATAAACGTGGATGGTGCAGCGGTATCACATAGAGGTGTTTTTGGTACAGGCAGGGGCAACAAAATTGGTTGTGTTTGCGGTCTCTGGAGTGGGTGGAGTGAGGCCACATACTTGTGAATTTTGAGTCTAGTTGATGAGTCTTGTCTTGTAAAATTGACTTTTCCTGCTGATTTGGTAGGTTTAACGAGTCCATTATATATTCCTTGATTCGATCCTTGTGAATGAATTTTTTTTTTTCGATGAAAAGAAAATAAGAACTTGTTCTGTTCTTTGTAGTATACAAAATAATTGTCATTTCAAATATACATATCTTGAAACTTCTCTCTCTCTCTCTCTCTCTCTCTCTCTCTCTCTCTCATGTATAGACACAGATACACAAAAATGACTCCAAACAAAATTACGTATATCTGCAAGTTTTCACACCATGATCCTCACTTTGCACTCCTATACCTTCGCTTGCCTTCAGCAGAGACAGATTGCCTCTTAGGTAGAGCTTGACTAACACCATTGGGCGATTTTCGCGACGGTGAAGGAATCAATGATGGAATGAAACTTCTGCTAACAATAACAAGATAAGTGATGTATTATATCAGAACACATTAAGGGAAGAGTAGTGTGTGCAGTGATCTTAATAAACTAACAGATAATGCAGCTTAAAGATAAATGTGATTATGAGCTCATCGAAATCAGAGTTCACCTAGTTTCTGGGCTCCTTATTGACCCGGAGTTGGTTTTCTTTGCTTTTGGTCCCAAGCCATTTGGAATGTTTGAAGCTTTAGTAGGACCATTTAATTGCCAAAGCATGTCTGGCTCTGAAGAATCACTTGTTGTAGCATCAAGCTGATCATCAGATTCGTTAAAATCTTGACTCTCATCTTTATTTGTTGTTGAACATATGATGGAAGGGTGTGGGAGGCGACTCTCACCAAACATCTCTGGTAATTGTCTGTTGTCCACATGATCCCAACATGATCTTAATGGGCTCTGTTCTCTACTTTTACTCACAAGCTTGTTCACCATCACCTTATCAACCCAGTCACCAGGAATTGAGGAAAATAACTCCTTATCATCCTCTTTCCCAATCACTCTAGGACTTGTAACTGGTGGCCATGGAGGTGAATGCATCAACATGTCTTGGAGATCTAAACTCCGCCTTTTTGGCTTTGATGAAGAGGTTTGATGAACCTAGTGAATCCAAAATTTATGAAGCAAAATGATATGATAAGACACCATAGATAAAATAAAATATTGATCCATGTATAGTATTACTTTTTAAAAACATTTTCACACCCTACATATATTGTGAGGTTTGAACCTATGACCTCAAAGTTGTCAATTAAACACTTTAACCAACCAAGTCACAGCTCTCGCAGACGCCATGTATAGTATTACTTACTTGGTTGTGTACCTCTATGTTTCCAATATCCTCCATTGGTTGCTTGCAACCACTAGAAGAATCTCCAATACTTTTCCTGATTGGATGCAAAGGAGAAGAGCCAGTAGACTTCATTCTAAATCTTTCTGGGCTTAGGGAGAGCGAATGTTTCAAGTGTTTTTCCTCACCTTCTTTTTGTGCCAAGGCTGTCTTTAGAGTAGCAACCTGATACAAAAAGAACAAACATTAAAAAGGAGTTTGACATATTGCACACAGTCCTATGGTTATAACAAAGAAGCCAAAGACCACCTGTTCTTTTAGATCTTTAACATTTGCACCATCTTTGTTGACTCGAGCAGCACCAAGTTCAACTGTGGAAACCCGTTCTGCAAATTTGAGAGTACTCAATGTTTCTCCAAGAGCTTCATACTCAGGGCTAATGTGAACAAACATGAGTGTCTTTGCTTGCCCTCCTGATATCACACCAAACAAATAATTACAAAGGAGACATACATAGATTTTTTTTTCTATGTAAAGCTCAAGGTTATTAAACAATCTTACCGAGCGAGTCTTGGAGTAGTTGTGTTAGTTTACTATTTCTATATGGAACATGTGAATTCTTTTGAGCAAGAGAGGCAATGACATCTCCTAAAGCTGACAGAGATTTGTTAATATGTTGTGCCTCCTTTAATCTATCACCAGTCACCTCGGATTTATCAACTCTTTCACTTCCTGCTAAATCAACTAGATGCATGCAACCGCGGAGAATGCTTCCAGATGTCAGGTCCCTTCCGTGAACATGAACAGTCAAGCAACTGTTTATCATAACAGAAGAGAGTTAATGTCTGTTGCTTTTTATAAAAATATATTAAAACGACTTGTATTAATATCCATTGCACATCATTAATCCCACCTATGAGATCGGCTGCTCCGGTCATTCATGGCTGTAGAACTCACTGCACGATTCTTATGCCCAAGGTTCATCAAATATATTACATCAGATGTTGATGATACGGGTACAAGGTTCGCTTCAGGTACATTAATGCCGTTTTGAGAACTATTTCGAATTTCTAATGTATGTTGGGGTTAAGGTCAAAGATGAATATGATAATGCATCTAATGATTAAAATGAGCATCACAATCTAGAAACTAAAGTAGGGTCAGGACTTTTAAAGGATATCTTTGGTTAGAGCCATCGACTGCAAGGAGATCCCTAACTTGCTCATTGTAAATTTCAAGCATCTGAACAGAAATTCCATAGTGAATGGTGTCCCTTCTCAATTCTGATAGATGAAACAGATCACTCAGTGCTCTGTAATTTACACCTCGGCTTTCCTCCGTAATCTCACTTGGTCCAGTCTATATTGGTGAACAAATAAATCCAATATTTAGCCTATAGTATTTTAGAATAAATACCCCTAAAGCATATTATATGATGAAATCATCTAAAGTATAATTCCACATATATGTACCATTGTATAAGTTTTTCCTGATCCCGTTTGTCCATAAGCAAATATGCAGACATTGTAACCATCAAGAACAGACCGAATGAGAGGCTGTGTATCTGAAAATACCTCCCCTGCATGGGAACAAAAGTGACAGTGAATAGGCTGACAATGTATGATTGAATCCTACTTTGAGACTAGCTAGCTAACCTTGGGTTGAGAATGGGCCAAATACTTTGTTGAAACTGAAAGATTTCCGCCCCTCTTTGCCATATTTTGAAGGAGTGACAATTGAAATTTTTCCATCATCTATGTGATCAAAAGTATTGGAACGATTTGTTTGCCCAGGCGATGGAGGACGCACTCGGCAGTATACCCTTATATTGCCTAATCAAACAAAACTGATGACCATTAAATTTGTAAAAATCATATATTCATTTTTATACACAGGAAGACCAGTAACTTACCTTTCAGATCCTGCACCAGATTGTATAACTTGCGATTTTCTTCAAGAACTTTCTGGTACCCTGATGCTGCATGAGCCAAACCATGCAGGTGCGTACCTATATTGCGAAACTAATTATGGTCCTGGTTAAGAATTTGGAAAAGAAATAAAAAAATAATATCGATTTTAGTTTGAATATATTACCTAGGTTGTTGAACTCCTCCTGGCACTTCCTCTGTAGAAATTTCATTCCTGCTTTTGTATCATATAGAGTATGTTTCAATTCCTACAGGATATCAGCACCAATTTCACCAGTTCTTTAGGACAGATTAACAATATTAGTAGCTATTATGATACAACTGCAGTTTACCTGAATATTTTTCTTTTGTTGTTCAACCAACATTTTATGTTTCGTAAAATGGCCTTTTGATCCCTCTTGATGGTCATATGTTTGATTGCAACAATCATCCTTCTTTATTTGAGTCGCAGCTCTCTCTTCATTCTAAATTGTCCATCAGTAGAAGAAAATGTATGTCACCAATTACAAAATCAATCAAAATTACACAAAATGCTACCCCATTGACTCCAATATATTTCATTCTTGCAACATCTATGGTGAACGAGAATCTAAAGACATGTAGACATACCTTCATATCACCAGAACCAGGTTCTGAAAGAGATATGAAGTCCGAGTCAGGGCCAGGGCTATCTTTGGAAGGTGCTTTTACCTGCCATTATCAAACAGGTATAAATCATCTATGGAAAGCTTGATCTTAAGTAATAGTGAAACTGCATACATAATTCATCTTCCTAAAGACAATGAGACAGAACAGAAGAAGTTCATAAACTATTCAGGAAACAGGATCTAATTATAACCAGAGTAGAACTTAGTCATCTAATATATATCATGTACACTAAGGAAGCAATGAAATCTCAGTAGAGAAAAATGGCACATGAAAAATTAAGCCATTGTCCATGGACAGACAGCTGCTTACCAGTTCAGTTTGGCTTGCTAGGCGATGCTGAAATTCCTCCATCACTTTACTCAGCATAGATTCCACAATCTGTTAAAAGTACATAACAGGAAATGGTTTTTCTCAGTAAAACAGAATGCTCATGCTAAATAGCATATGTAGTAATATCATGAGAACAATGTTAGGCTTAGGATAACAAATGAGGTAATCCAATGACTGATCACAATATGCTGATTTTACTGATTAACAGGAAGCAACTAGGTCAGTTAATGGCCTTGAATATCTCTGCAGTTAATTTCATGAACATAATTGGATTTAATCTTCATTGACTCCCATCCACATCAGAATAATTTATTAAGATACTTACAAATGGAATTTCTTCCTGCTTTTTGTCCGAAAGAGCTTCACGTACTAGCACATGCAAGGATTGAGAAGAACTCTGAATAATGAAAGACAAAACAATTAAACTCTAAATGAATGTAAAAGATAACTTACGAAATAGAAAAATTTCACTAACCGCTTCATTGGTATCTTCACTGGAGAAACTATCTTGCGACCTTTCGCCCCATGATGAGGTCCTTGTAAAGGAACTCATGAATGGTTCAGAATTTTTCCGCAGAAAGGGTTTCCCACTGATAGGTGGTTTCAAGTTTCCAACAAATTTCCATGATCCACTCCCGCCTGCTTGTTTCCAGTCATTATATGATTTTAGTGCTAGAACACAGTTGACAATCCTTGCACTAGCAAATTTTCCTCCCTAAAAACTCAAAACGTGGACAAGTGTCAAAAAACAAAAACAAAGTATCGGCAAGTGCACAGCCATAAATACACTCAGCACCAACCTGTTCCAAATCAGAGGCTTCAAAGGTTGGAAGCCCCAATTCCTCCACAGCCACAAGGAAATTTCTGACGTTCTCGAAGTACTGAAATGCTGATAGAGCTGCCCCATCAGGAATAGTCACGGAGTCACAAGAAGGGCCTTCAACAACCTAATAACAAATAGGCAGTTATCCTCATCAAACCATTCAATAAACAAATAGGAACACATGAAAGAGACTGAACAAAGGAAAAATAGAAACCAAGTTTGATCCATACCTTTGCCACAGCTCCGGGTTGAACCTTGTTAATAACATTGCAAAGGATTATTCCACTTCGCAATCCAAGCCTAAAATCTTCTTCAGAGGGCTCGGCTGGCAAATCTTTACCGCCCACCACTCCAACCGTCTTTCTAAGCCACCTGGCTGCTTCATACCTTCTCAAGGCTGCATAATAGTATGGTACCATGTATGCATTATATATTACATTACATCACATAGAGATTCAAGTCATAGGCTGAGAAAACCTTACTTCTACTGTCGAATTGGGGTTTTGAGGTTCATTATAAAAATTCATCCCCAAGATGATTGAAATATAAAGCAACAGACTATGCATTCAAGTTTTGTTTCCAATTTTATCTGCATTAAACCAAATGATAGCATTCCTCACCAATTACTGATCTTCCATGATGTCAATTCTATCATTAAGACAGGGATAACCAAAGCTAACCATTTATGAAAAATTGGATTATTGACGTTTCATTAAACATTCCAAAATCCAAATATTAAAAAGAAAGTGCCTTTGCAATACATTTCCATCAAAATTGAAAACCTCACCACATTTATCAAGAAAACTCAGGATTATATTCCAGAAAACACTAAAACAAATGAAGAACCAATTAGAAAAGAAAAGAAGAAAATCAAGGATAGAAGATTACAAGCTTCATCTGCCTTCCTGGAAGCCAATCCCACATCGGTGAGACGAGTCCCCTGCTGTTGAAGAACGGCTTCAACCACAGCAGCAACATTAAAAGGCAACGAGTGCTCCGTTGCCATTACCACCAAGAAATCAAATTTAATTCACAAATTCAGCTCATACCCATCAACCCAGAAGCTTACACTTCTCTTAAGAACAATGCAGGCCACAAATTTGTGATGGGAACCCAGAAAAGTATTGGGATTTTTGTGTTAAAGATCGAAGCTTTGGTTGAACTATGTGGGAGAGAAACAGGAATTAGATATAGAGGGGGAGACTTGGGTGTGAAGATTTAGGTCCTAATATTGAAGAAAAAGAAAGAAAGAAAAGGAAAAGGAGTAATAGAAAGTGAAGGTTAGGGATGATTGTCTTTCCCTCACTTTCTTTGTTTGTGTTTGGTTTGTTTTTTTTTTTTTCCTGAGGTTTGTTTCTTGGGGGTTCTCTTTCTCTGTTTTAGCTTGTTGTCTGTCTAATCTAGAAAGGAGAAAGCTACACCGAACCTAGTTCCGAGGCTCCCGGAGAGGTGGGATTTAACGGTTTATATTCCACAACACGACAAAAGGTTTTTACAAACATTTGGAAAATTAGAGATTATAGAGTTCTAATTTGGTAGAAAAAGAAAAATAAATCAGTCTTTCTTTTGTGAATTGGGGTTGGATGGTATCTTTGGCTAACAAGTATTTTCACATTTCCGATTGATAATAGCGATCGTCATTTTGGATTATAAATATAACATTAAATTAAATTGATCTAGTAACTTTTTTTTTGAAATATGGATGTGAAGTTTTTAATATTGCAAAAAAAAATAACAGTTAAAACATAACTTACCTGCAAGGACAACGATAGAAAAAACCATGTTATATGGCCTGAAAACAACCTAAATGAAATTACTATAAAGTTCAACCAAGCATAAAATATAACTAAAATTAAAATCAAAAGACCATAACCAACAGAATTGGGCATGCCCTTATCCTGGTTTATTTGACACTCTGGAACCATCCTACACAGAGGAGGTATCTCTGAGGCCTTCTTCCTCGACCATCAACGTCATAGCAGTCGGCATGGACTCCGAGATAGTAGTAAGACAAGCCCGAAAATAACCAAACCAGAGTGATAGCAGGCCCAAGGCCCAAACCTTCAACCTTAGTACCGTAGAATTGAGGCCCAAGGCCCAAACCTTCTACATCGCCGTCAGCCACCACTGCACCAGAAATTGCCTTGCCGGTTGTTCTGGCATGATCTCTGAGGAGGAGGAATCACCCAGATGCAGGAGTTGTCTTCAAGCTCCCATAACCTGTCAATCAAGGAGTGAACAGCGTCAGAGGGAAGACCGGGTGTTCCGGCATTCGACCCTCCGATGCCTAAGTCAATGAGCAGAAATATGGTGATAAGGGAGTGAAGATGGAGAGAGAGAGAGAGTGAGGGGGGAGAGTGATATTTATAGGGGTATGATGGATGCACCCTAAAAATACCACTTTGCCCTTGCTTAGAGGGTGTATTACAATTATGCCCTCAAGGGATAGTGTAAGTTTTTTGGGCTCAGTTAAGGCCAAAGCCCGTTTTACGTGGCGGCACGCGTCTTCTTAGGCGAGTATGACTGATGTTGTACTATGTACTAACACCGGTCAACCTAGAGATCTTCGGCAGCCATCTCTGATAAGCATCAACACCATCACTACTCCAACCATACAAGACGAAAGTTGATCCCGTCGAATTCACCATCGTACACGTCGACCATGCCTTCATCCTTGCAAGATCTGTATCTGAAACTCCAACTCCAACCCGCTCGCTGCTAGCGCCACCACAGAGGATGCTCCAACTCTCATCTCCAACCCCGTGAGATCATGTGCCAATCTAGAGCACCAGAGAAACCATTCGGTAGGAGTGGGTAAACCTCCCTTCCACCACCGTGAGGAGATAATAAGAAAGAGAGATGGGGTTGAGTCGTAGCTCACCTCGTGCTTGAAGCCAACCAGGGTTGACAACACAAAGCCTACCGTCGCCGTTGTTCCAAAACCCGCCGCCATAGTCGGAAGAGAAGACGAGGACTAGGATTAAGAAGAGAGCGACCAGACAAGAGAGAGCCATACTAATATTAATTGATCTAGTAACTTTATTGCACAATGTCATATGTCTCATGCATTTATTCTACATTGGTATATTACTCATATGGGTGCGGCTATTTCCACCCTACTAAATGCTCAGTTTACCCTACGTCTTATATATTTTCTTTATCTTTAACGTTCCAATTATGCCCTTAAAATTTCGAGAAAATATGTTTTTATGTTCTTTCTTTTAACTTACAATTATGATAAAATCTAAAAACATATACAAATATATCATCGATATATTTGACGCATACCTTCATTCTTCTCAAATCACATCCTATATATGTTCTCTTCGATCTCTTTCTTGAGTTCCTTCTTTACAATTATATATACATATATATATATATATATATATATATATATATATATATATAGACACACACACATAGTGTTGATCAGGTAAGGACCTCCTTACCTTAGCTAAGGTATGGATTTGTTTATTCAACCCACTTTTCGATCATAGCCAGCCAATAACTAGATATACATGACTTGATCATCTCTATAAATTTTTAGCCAAATTGATAAACGTTAAGACATTCAAAACTATGATTTAGAATTACAAAAAAAACTTACGGTTTAGGATGAACAAATTCAATTCGTTCATTGATTTAATATATTTTCGATACCTTAACGATAACCAAATTAGCTGAAAATTTGTATGGATGATCAAGTCATGTAAATCTAGATATTGGCTAGCTATGATCGAAAAATATGATGGGAAAATGAGTAAAATTAAGGAAATCAGTACCTTATATATATATATAGACACACACACACACATGGCTCTTCCACTAAGGGATCCTTTATTTTGACATATATGAGGGATGAGGGATTACACTAACTTTTCGATCACAAAATCACATCTCCACCGTTCAATATGTAGTTCTATATGAGTAGATCACTTCTGTAAATTTTCAGAAATTTTGGTAATCGTTAAGGCATTCAAAACTACGATTTATAATTACAAACATGAACGGTTCATGTTTGGCAGATTTAGTTCGTTCATTTATTTATTCTTGTTCGACTCTTTAACGATCACCAAATTGGCTAAAAATTTGCATAATTGATCTATATATAAGGACCAACAAACTGAATGGTGGCGATTCAAAAATATAATTGAAAAGTTGGTATAATCCCCCATCCCTCATATAAACCAAAATAAGGGATCTCTTAGTAGAAAAGTTCTGATATATGTATATATATATATACATCTACAGAGTTTGTTAGCTGCGGACGTCCGTATTTATTCTTACGATGCGGATTTCCACTTTACACTCAATTTTCAATCGAATTTTCACATCTCCACCATCTAGTATTTAGATACTAATGCATAGATCATCTCTGCAAAATTTCAGCCAATTTAGTTATCACTAAGGCACTCAAAACTACGTTTCTTTGTTATAATCATCAACGCTTCAAGTTCGACAAAATTATGTTCATCCATTGTTTTGAGTGTCTTAATGATAACCAAATTGGCTGAAACTTCACAGAGATGATCTATACATTAGTATCTAAATATTAGACGGTGGAGATGTGAAAATTCGATTGAAAGTGAGTGTAAAGTGAAAATTCGCACCGTAAGAATAAATGCGGACATCTGCACCTGAGAAAAAAAAAAAAATATATATATATATATATATATATATATATATATATGAAAGACTACATTTGAAGCCATAAATAAAATTAAAATAAGAATGAACAATCTCACCACACCGTATAACCACTTTGTTGAAGATTGAAGTGATTTTCAAATCTGATTAGAAAGATGTAAAGAATTGTTTTTTTTCCGATATAAAGATGTAGAGAATTGTTGTTGTTTGGATTTTATAGATTTTAGTTTAATATTATATTTTCACAAAAATTCTTATTATGAGGTTAGTATAGAAATATTTAGTTTAAAATTAAAATATGAGGTAAACAAAGTATTTGACGGGACGGCAATAGCCGCACCCTATTCATATTTCCAAGCTGGATGTGATTGACGTTATCAAAATTTTACTTTTGGGATGGTTTTAAATACGAACCTTCTGTTTTGTAACTGAAGTAGGCAAGTAGCATAAGTCTTTCAACTTACTGTATTCATATAGTTGTTAGTCTGAGTGTATTTATCTCTCTTCTATGTTGAATATACATAACCATATACACAATGACCTTCATTGTTCCAAATTGACTTAATCATCTACTTGTTTTGTTCAAGAGAGTCTGTTTACCTACTTGGTAATACGTTAAAATAGAATAACGAAAGTCAGTGGTCATATATACTTCAAGGGTAAGTGAATATATTTTAGTTGCAGAAGCAGTCCAAATAAATGTCTTTTAAGATGCCATTTCATTCTATTAATTGGGTACCCTCTATGAGTCTTTGCTTATTTATAAAGGCTAAACTGTTAGCATGGTTATATTAGGGAAACTAATCGATCATTTCTTCAGAACAATTAATAATTCACTTCTTAAAAGCTAGAATGATGATGAGTACCATTGCACTTGACCAAGAAATGAGAACTAGGGCCTTTAGATAATGTTTCTCGAAATTAACTGACTTAATTTTCATGATCTAGCACTTTCAAATGTATGTTACACAAAATTCACAATCATGAAGCTACTCCAAAAAGGCTGTGATCAAACATCTAATATTGTACATACACGACCAGTTGTTATAATTAGGGTAAAAGGAAAAAGGGTAAGAGGGGGGGGGGGGGGGGGGGGGGGGGGGGTGGGGGGGCTAGCCATGCCCAGCAAAACAATCAAATACAACCCGAACAGAGGAAAAGATTGAAGGAGGAACACCACCACCCTTTTTCTTCTAAGTTTCCACTCGACACTGAGGATGATTGATGACCCATTAGCTTAAGATGGACAAGGCAAAGCAAGAGGAGCACATGAAATGAACGCCCACTTCATGATTTAGGCCATTTGCAGTCGCATAGAAGAAATGCTTTTCAATTTCAAGCCTACATTATCTTTAAGATGTATATGCTGATATTTCTCATCTTTTTTATGTTCTTATTGTAAAGTTGCTTGATTAGTCCAAGATTCTTCTAGGCTTTGTGGTGGGGGTGAAGTGGGGTGGGTTTAGGAGAAGATGCACATGATCTTAAATTGTAGTTTAAGGATGTAATGTAGTATGTTCTATCCAAACTAAATTGTGAAATAGTGTCTAGCTTCTTTTTCTTTCTAGCTTTTTATGTAAGTTAATTTAGTGGATTGAAGAGCAAGTCAAATTACCATTCCGATCAGATTATCAGAGCTTTTGATATTAAGCTAGGATTAGTGGTTTCAACCTCTCTCACCCGCGAGAACGGACTGTGAACTGCGTTAATAGTATATGAGCGATTATACTTGCTAAAGCTCATTAGAATAAGGATTTCTTGGTGGATCACTTACCATATATATGCACTGAGTAAAATGTAGGTCTACTAATAATGGAGACTTTTTGAAAGAAGTCTAACTCAATTCTTCGACATACTTAAGAGGAGATGAATTGTCGGATCGTTCGAAGATGAGGCTAGGTTGATCTCGATTCTCAGGAAAAGCAGGGGAAATCGATTAGGCGGATATAATCGAGAGTCCTGTCTCTTGAGAGGTGTAATCAACAATCAATCAATCCATACCAAAATGGTTATGAGATTAATGCCACGCCTTGCATGCCAAGATGAATCATTGTTCATTGACTTCATTCTTCGTACATAGAAATGAGTATCACGGTAAATAAAGTAAAGAAGAAGGGCTGTGCTGTCAATTCGTATGCCGTTCCCTCCAAAACTGTTGAAAGATTCAAACTTACGGCTTGGATCATAACACGAGCCTACAGGTTCGGAGCGCCAATTTTAAATGTCCGTTACTCTCCCATTGACAAATAGGCACGTGGGTCCCAAAAGTAGCCAGATAGGACCCAAAGCTCCGTGCCGGCATATGTAGTAGTAGTTAAAGTTAGGACTGCCGGCCGACTATAACACTGGCAAAGAATGGGCTCCACCGGTCCGGCCAAAATAGGTCGATAAAATCAGATCAAACGTCAGTATCACTCCCACCTTCATCGCTATCTGATACTTATTTATGGTCAGGTCAATAATTCGATAAGTACCGAAAGAATATATATTCAGTAATTCCTTACTTAAGGTATATCTTACTATCGATTAACTACTCGAGGTAAGTTTCAGCAGTAAAAGTAACCTTGGAGACAACAAGATTGCCTGACGGAGTAAGTAAAAACGACGATACTGAGGATGATTGATGACCCATTAGCTTAAGATGGACAAGGCAAAGCAAGAGGAGCACATGAAATGAACGCCCACTTCATGATTTAGGCCATTTGCAGTCGCATAGAAGAAATGCTTTTCAATTTCAAGCCTACATTATCTTTAAGATGTATATGCTGATATTTCTCATCTTTTTTATGTTCTTATTGTAAAGTTGCTTGATTAGTCCAAGATTCTTCTAGGCTTTGTGGTGGGGGTGAAGTGGGGTGGGTTTAGGAGAAGATGCACATGATCTTAAATTGTAGTTTAAGGATGTAATGTAGTATGTTCTATCCAAACTAAATTGTGAAATAGTGTCTAGCTTCTTTTTCTTTCTAGCTTTTTATGTAAGTTAATTTAGTGGATTGAAGAGCAAGTCAAATTACCATTCCGATCAGATTATCAGAGCTTTTGATATTAAGCTAGGATTAGTGGTTTCAACCTCTCTCACCCGCGAGAACGGACTGTGAACTGCGTTAATAGTATATGAGCGATTATACTTGCTAAAGCTCATTAGAATAAGGATTTCTTGGTGGATCACTTACCATATATATGCACTGAGTAAAATGTAGGTCTACTAATAATGGAGACTTTTTGAAAGAAGTCTAACTCAATTCTTCGACATACTTAAGAGGAGATGAATTGTCGGATCGTTCGAAGATGAGGCTAGGTTGATCTCGATTCTCAGGAAAAGCAGGGGAAATCGATTAGGCGGATATAATCGAGAGTCCTGTCTCTTGAGAGGTGTAATCAACAATCAATCAATCCATACCAAAATGGTTATGAGATTAATGCCACGCCTTGCATGCCAAGATGAATCATTGTTCATTGACTTCATTCTTCGTACATAGAAATGAGTATCACGGTAAATAAAGTAAAGAAGAAGGGCTGTGCTGTCAATTCGTATGCCGTTCCCTCCAAAACTGTTGAAAGATTCAAACTTACGGCTTGGATCATAACACGAGCCTACAGGTTCGGAGCGCCAATTTTAAATGTCCGTTACTCTCCCATTGACAAATAGGCACGTGGGTCCCAAAAGTAGCCAGATAGGACCCAAAGCTCCGTGCCGGCATATGTAGTAGTAGTTAAAGTTAGGACTGCCGGCCGACTATAACACTGGCAAAGAATGGGCTCCACCGGTCCGGCCAAAATAGGTCGATAAAATCAGATCAAACGTCAGTATCACTCCCACCTTCATCGCTATCTGATACTTATTTATGGTCAGGTCAATAATTCGATAAGTACCGAAAGAATATATATTCAGTAATTCCTTACTTAAGGTATATCTTACTATCGATTAACTACTCGAGGTAAGTTTCAGCAGTAAAAGTAACCTTGGAGACAACAAGATTGCCTGACGGAGTAAGTAAAAACGACGACCAGTGTGTTTATCATCGAAGATGCATGGTCTCCTGGTTAGGTCAGGAACAAATTAAGATAGGAAAATCACGTCAATGATAGCCATACATATCGATCTGCAAACGTGCTTGTATGGACCATCGATCGATCATTTCAGTTGTGTTTGTGAGACGTACTAGTCCTAAAAGCAGACATGATCCAAAGTTTGAGCTTGCTTCTTTTCACTTTCATGTAGACCTAGCAGAGAGGACTTTCATGCATGCATGGGTCGCTGCTGGGTCATCAGCCTATCGATCAACTAGCTAGCTGCCTCAGTTTGCTTATATGGGGGTCGTCGATGGGAAGTGAGACCTATCGGGGCTATCTAGCTTTCTCTAGATTGAAAGATGTCGACTGCATGCGTACTTGAGTAATCACTCTTTGTCGTCGGCTATGAAATAGTAGGCAGTGATAGAACGAACATGACAGTGTGGTAAAACAAAGAGTAACCTAGCATTATTAAGGGATATATGTACTAGCCATGAAATTTTCCATCATATATTGATCGGATAATGATGGAAAATCTACTTAACTGTAGCTTTGCAATAGAAAAAACTAAAGGAAACATGCAAATAAAAACGGGATGAAAAGTGAAAGTAGCACACTAACACCATATACATGTAATGCATGCCTTGGTAAGGTCATTATGCAACTCATATCATGACAGTTCCCCCAAAAGCCATGACAGTTCAATCGATATGCATTCATGTCTTTCCCTTCATAGGTTACTCTTCTGGACAAACCAAATAAGATGGAGGGTAAAAGCTAAGAACTTATAAGTAACTAAAGAGTTTTCTCTCTCACTGAGTGATTGAATTGACCCACATACACTTGCGAAAACTGAGTGACATTCGAATTCCCACATTTTCTTGTGATCTTGTCTGTTGGTCCTTTAGTCCCTCACCAAGATCTAGCATGCCTGGGGGAGCTTTAAGCTCGTTAGCTAGCTAGGGGCAAAGATAAGCTCAAATATTCAATCAAGGGCTTTGGCTTTAAAGCTTCCGATGTTCTTCTTTTAAGGGGCAGAGATTGTCGTATATCCTATCTTTCTTCACTGGGATGGTCCCTAAAGTTTGGGTATTATGCTCAACGAGTTTGAGTGGTTAGGGGGTTTGTATATGCCTAACAGCCTATCGAAGTCATTGAATTAGACAACTCAACTCGTTCGAGTCCTATCATACTCATATGTGGAGAGTAATGGAAGATGATGATCATGAGTTGTTCCTAAAAGAAAGGTGATCCAAGTTGATATAACAATAACCTACTTGTACATCAATTATGTTATTGTATTGATGATGAAAACTTCAATAATAGCTAAGCTAGATTCGAAGGTTTGCATAAAGATGCGTCGAGGCTTTAAATTTGGCCTTGTTAAACACTTGCTCACACTCACAGCAATTTTGGTGAAGGAAAGAGTTCCCCCTTCACAAGTAGATCGAGCATAATTTACAAAACATAAGCATTAGCATCCCTTCGAACTTGTTCAACATACCACAATAGCAATATAACTGTGCTACATCTTAATTCCTAAACTACATAGCTAGATGAAAATGATACAAGTATTGAGGGAGAGATATTTGATCTCTTCGATAAAGTTGTCATCATCGGAACAAAAACAACATTCTTCCATTGATCTCTTATAACACAAAGACAACCATAACTCAAGTATACACATTCTTTCATGGACACTGCTTAATTTAACCATTCAAGATTGTGGAAATCTCACTTTGTGTCGAGATCGATCGAGGAGATGCCTAATCTCTTACCAATCTGGCATCCTTATTATCACAAAAAAGTATCTCCAACACCACCTAATCTCTTACTGGGAAAGAAAACCCCATCCAAGTTCATACCACCCACTTTGTGGCAAACTCTCCTTAAAAGATCGACGGCCTGCATAATGTAATGCATCTCAGAGATCATTATTTTGGCCTACATATTCATACCACCATATATATCCAAGTTTCTATATTACATTATCATGTCGCATGCATGTTATGCGATTTACAATCACACTAGCTCTACAGCGTTCTTTTTCTTCTTCTTTTTTGTTCTTTTCTCTCTCTTTTTTCTTTCTTTCTTTTTTTTGGGTTTTGGGCTGAAATTGAATTAAGTGGGCTGGATGAAGATCAATGGAAGGCCATTAAGATGGAAATCCTGGAGCAAGAAAATCGTCTCGTGTTAGCCCAATCCAAAGTAAGCTCTTCAAACCCTGCTTTAAGTCCACGGTTTGGTTAGAAACTCAGACCCTAGTGTCAGTCCAAATATCCACGTCCAACAAAAAAAAGTGTCAGTCCAAATATCAAATGTTTCCAATTGAAATATGAAATAGTTTCGATAAAAACTAAAACAGATCATAGATATTTTGCAACTAATGTGTTACCCATTAGTTCTTGTTGATTGATTTAAGCTAGCACTGTCTGCCAGTAAATCTTGGGGAAAATTCGGTGTATGTTTTCTTTTTGAATTAAATTCAGTTTATCCCCCAAATCTTTGGTGTCAAAATCAGTTTAGTCCTGCAACTTTTTTTAAAATCAGTTCGCCCCCTTAACTTTCTTAAACACATGAGTTTAAAATCAGTTCGCCCCCTCAACTTTTTTTAAAATCAGTTCGCCCCCTCAAAATCAGTTCAAAATTTGGACCAAACTGGACCAAACTGATGTGTTTACAAAAGTTGAGGGGGCGAACTGATTTTAAAAAAAGTTGCAGGACTGAACTGATTTTGACACCAAAGATTTGAGGGGTAAACTGAATTTAATTCTTTCTTTTTTTACCAAACCAATCCTTTACAGAGCTATCAAATCGATGTTGCCGTTCTTACCCCATACAATATGAACTTTTGAAACATTAATCATGCTGTTTGGGTTTTTCCTGCTCAAATTAGGAAAAACAAGTTAAAGACACGGTAATGTACCTTAGCTTTATGTTCATCATGCATGTCATTTCGTAATGGTGGAGTTGAGTGCACATTTTGGTGGGGTGTCAGCAATAGAAATAATTCATATCCACATATAATAATGACAAGAAAAGGACTAAATAAAACTTGATTAATCAACTATTTAACTCTATTTATCCATTATATAAGTTACGATTCTCAATCAGATTTGGACATAGGAAATGTATCTTGAGAGATCTATGTAATTGGACACTGCTAATTACAAAATTATGGTGCCAACTAGGCTGCTTATAAAGGGATTTTTAGATGATATACGGCTTTCCTTTTTCTTTTTTTTTTGTACACTTTTATATAATTGGGTTTTAACCTTTCTGTTTGGTTTTTTTAAAATGTAAAGTATAGTAAAACAGAAAACAGAAAAGAGAATTATGTTTTATTGGATGCTTTTCTAATAATAGCTTAATTGCACTTTGCACCCTGAAATAGGGTGTTATTCATTTTTTTCGTTCTGATTGTAATAATTTATGAGTTAGAATTTCATTCTTTGAACGGCAAATACATATTCACCACATATGACCAAAGCAGAATTGCAAAGTAAATAAAACAAGAGAATGGGTTCTTCTACCCTATTTCCCTTACGTTGTTGGCAATAGTCACCCAAGGGTCTTTGCATACTATCACAAGTACATTGTTAGGCGTTATTCACTAAAATTGTTATCTGTAAGATCTTACATTTGTAGTCATATAGAGTATACACTTATTGTGAATTGCATATATCCAACCAAAAACTTCAAAATTACCTTCTCTCTTCACTAATACTTCAAAGTCCTTACTACCGTTTCATTTCAGAAAAAAATATAATTCAAGTCCTTCTCGTCCTCAAATTCTATTCATTGTTAAGGTCCATACATATATTATAAAGCGTAACGTAATTACTATCGTTTTTATTGTGTCAGCTTGTAACGCTTGACGTAACGGTCCACCAAAAGACTCATAAAACTGCAAGTCCTCAACTTTGAAAAATGTTAAATACTAATGTCATTTTCGTTTCTATCATGTTAACTTGTAACGTTTGAAGTAAAAGACTCATAAAAATCATAATTTTTTTGAAAATATTAACTACCAAATTGAGACCGTCAAACATCACGGTACAAAGTGAAAACACCTCACACTTGGGGGGTCAAACAATAAACTGATCATTTTCCAAAAAAAAACCCAAAAAATTAGAAAAAACAAAAAAGGAGAAGAAGATTTGGGCAAAAGAAGAAACCTATCAAAGAAAGAAAAAAGAAAGCAGAGTACATGATGGTTATATAGACCCAGAGGGAATGGATGGGAGAATATTTGATTTGATGTTGTTAACTGGAGGCAAGAACAGTAAAGTCTAGCTGTTTTGGGCTAGGCACCAATCAAATCCCGGAAATTCAGACGTTGCAGTAACACTAAAATACACAATGAGTCATAATATCCTTTACAAAAAAGTACGGCGACGATAACGGCCGAGGGGCAGTTTGGTCATTCGGGAAAAAGGAAGGTCCAACTGGAGAAGCCAAGTTGCGTACGCCGTGAGTGCCAACGCTTCAGGTATATATCTTTATATGCGCAAATAAAAACTCCCACAGCCAAAGAAAGAAGAAGAAGAAGAAGAAGCAGCAGCAGAAATGCGGAGCTTCAGATAAAACAAAATAAAATAAAATAAAAACCAAGCCCAGCAAAAAAATAAATAAATAAATAAATAAAATAAAATAAAATCTCCGGGCCATTGTTTCCGGTGCTGTCTATCTCTCTCTATCTCAGGTACTATTTTTCTCTCTCTGTAATTTTTTGTGTGTGTGTTTATGTGTAAATTTGATGTAGGTTTATTGTTTTGTTGTTGCATGGATTGGAATTTGATTTGAGGAGTTTGTGAAGGCCGGGTCTTTGATTTTGTTTTCTGTGTTTTTTTTTTGTAAAGTTTGATTTGCTTTTTTAGTTTTTTGGGGATTTTTATTTGTTAAGATTTGGTTTTCCAATTTGGGAGTGTGTGTACAATTTGAGTAGATTTGAGCTCTGAAGAGGGTAGGAATTGGATGATTAGAGAGTCAAGGATTTAAAGTTTCATTGATTTTGTTGTAATTGAGGAAAATCGAATCTGGTGATTTAGGTGTTGGGAATTCAATGTTGTGAGCAGATCGGTGAGTGGAAATAATTTGTCAGTAAAATTCCAGACTTTAGAAAATTTCTGACGAAGAATTTTTTGTTTATTAATTTAATTTATTGTTAATGTGATATTATTTTTTTGAGAAGATTGTCTAATGTAAATGGATTTTGGGAAGTTAGGGATTGTATTTGATATGTGGGTTTTTGGCTCTCTTTTTTTGGGTGCAAAATACAGATGGTAAAGGGAGGGAAGGTTGGTTCCAAGCGAAGAGTCAAGCCACGGATTCGGTCAGATTATAAGGGTTCCGATGATTCGGATGAAGATTATGTAGTTTCAGATGAAGAAAAGCTAGTTTCTGAGGATTTGGAGGAGGATTATTGCTCCTCTTTGGATGCATCAGATGATGAAGAGGAAGAGGAAGTGGAAGTGAGATGGGCGAGAAAGAACAGTAGATCAAGAGGGAAAAAAGGTGTTGATAGATTTATTGAGGAGGGGGAAGAGGAGGAAGATGAAGAGGAACTGGAAAAGGTGAGAAAGAATGGTAGATCAAGAGCCAAAAAGGGTACTGATAGATTTATTGCTGATGAAGAGGAGGAGGATGAGCTGGAGGAGCTCGAGGAGGAGGAGGATGAAGAGGAAATGAAAAAGGTGAAAAAGAACGGTAGGTTAAGAGCGAGAAAGGGTAAAGATAGATTTATTGTGGAACAGGAGGAGGATGAGCTGGAGGAGCTTGAGGAGGATGAAGAGGAAATGAAAAAGGTGAAAAAGAATGGTAGGTCAAGAGCGAGAAAGGGTGAAGATAGATATATTGTGGACGAGGAGGAGGATGAGCTGGAGGAGTTGGAGGAGGAGGAAGAAGAAGAAGAAGAAGAAGGAGAAGAAGAAGAGGAAGAGGCAATGAAAGAGGTGAGAAAGGTGGCTAGATCAAAGTCCCAAAATGGTTTATCTGGTAGGCAGAAAAATGGGGTTAAACCATCACAAAAAAGGAGGACTAAATCTGAAGAAATGGCAGATCAGGATTATGAAGAAGAAGAAGAAGAAGATGATGATGATGATGATGATGATGATGATGAGTACGACGAGGAATTTACACCTGATGAAGATGATTATTCAGAATTGGAAGAAGCATCAAGGGTGAAAAAGAGGAAAACTAATTTGAAAGTGAGCAAGCGGCGTTTGAAGAAAAAAGGTCCTATAAGAAGGAAATCAAAGAAGCCTTCAAGAAATAAACAAAAAAAGACTCGTACATTGAGGAGGAAAGTAAGATCTGATGACGATGATGGTGATTTTATGGACAGTAACCTTCCTCCTGTTAGGGAAAAGAATGGGAAAAAAAGACCAAAGAAAAGGAGGAGATATATTGCTCAATCAGATTCAGATTTTGTGTCTGCTGGATCATCCGACTGTGATTACACAATCTCTGAGGAAGAGAGAGAGCAAGTTAGGGAAGCCATGCAGTTGTGTGGAAGTATAGAACCTAATTTGAGACTGTCTGACAAAATTCAGGATATTGAGATTGTACAGCCGCCAAGAAAGCCTCCTGGTAGGAAAGGTAAAGAAAAGATTGAGCAAGTGAAGGTCGAGGTGGTTAAGCAGGTCTGTGGAATTTGTCTCTCTGAGGAAGATAAGAGAAGAGTGAGGGGAACACTAGACTGCTGCACTCACTATTTTTGTTTCTCCTGCATCATGGAATGGGGCAAAGTGGAATCTCGCTGCCCGTTATGCAAGCAGAGGTTCCAAACAATTAGTAAACCCACAAGAGCAGGAATTGATTTGAGAGACGTGTGTGTAACAGTCCCTGAGCGTGATCAGGTACCTATTTACTCTACTTTTATTGGCGTTCTTTATTTTGTATTTTCATCGTTTCTTTATCTTATCTCAGATGGATTTATTTGTCTGTGCAGGTTTATCAGCCGACAGAAGAAGAACTGAGAAGTTATCTCGACCCTTATGAGAATGTGATTTGTACAGAATGTCATGAAGGTGGAGATGACGGGCTCATGCTACTGTGTGATCTGTGTGATTCACCTGCTCACACCTATTGTGTTGGTCTTGGGCAGGAAGTACCCGAAGGTAATTGGTACTGTGATGGTTGTAGACCTGTTGCGCTGGGATCCTCGAGTTCCCAGGTTCAAGGTTGGTTCACTGAGCAGAGAACAACAAACAACATCTTGCCTAATAGACACTCACCTGCTGTAAGTTTTGGTGAAGGTTTAGAGATAGACCTTAATTCACTGTCCTCTCCTCGTTCCTATATTACTGAAGGATTTGGGACTTCTTCTTCCCCTTGGTATAATGTTAGAGGTTTTCAAGCAGCTTCCCCGGGATCTGGGGCAGGGGCACCAACACTGTCAGGAAGACGTTTAATGCACCGTCATATTCAACAATTGATTTCTGCTAATAGAATGAATTATCTGGCCAGTAGAAATGAGAGGAATTCACCTGCTAATTTGAGTACTGATACCTTGAATGCTCAAACTGCTCAGGGGAGGGAAACAATAGTTCAGCAAGCAAGGACAGATGGAACAGGCAGATCTTTTCACACATTCTTTGAGGAGAGATTACAAGAAAATCCCTCACTACAAGTGCAGGACAATGATGTATTTTCGTCAACATCAAGCCATCACAGAAGGCAAGTAGTCCAGGATCCAACTACAACTTCTGCTGATAGACCTAGCAATGGAACATTATGGCCTGGACTTACAGAGAATACAATAGTAGGTCATATCCAAACTCATCAATTCAGCAGTAGGCCAAATATTGGTTTTGATGGAGATTTGTCCCCCAATGCAGTTACGGGACCGAGTGATATTCACAGAGGAAAGGAACAACTGCAAACAATGGTCATAAGCTACATAAAAGACTTGTCCTGAGAGAAGGATTTAGGTATGTGGAGCTTTCAATTGCGCTATATAAACATCTCCAATGTCTGGTTCAGGCAGACGTTTCTACATTGATATATCAAATGCCTATGTCTCAATCTAGTCGTTCATTCTTATGATTGCTAGATAGCCTGAAGTGTTTGTGATGGTTTCAAAACCTTAAACTGGTATTTTTCTGTTTCAGGCCACAGTACTACTGCTTTCCAGGAGATCACAAGGAGTGCTATGCAGACCGTCCTAGCTGCATGCGAGCTGGAGCACCTCGGCAATGACGTAATCCCTGTGCAGCCTCCATCACCCTGTTCTCATACTGAATTGATGGCGGGAAAGACGAGTCTGATAAAAGGTTGCTGTTCATCATGTTTTGCACAATTCGTCGAGGACGTCGTAAAATTGGTCATGGAACATAAACAAGCATCATGGTTGACATTGGGTTTGTAGTTATTGATGCAGCAAGGGTGTCCCTTGCCCCTCTCCCCATTTTGTTAGGGATGTAGAACAGTGTTTCTTTTAACTTGTTTATAGATTTAACTCCAAACGACTCCATTCATACTCGATCCAATTGTTTAGATAGCATAATTCAAATAATTCAGTGCCAGTATTATTCTGCTTCCAATTGTTTGTTGAAGATGGACCAACTGTACCAACCAGTCATCCCTAATAGAAGTCGTAAAGGGCAATTGTTTTCTAGTTGATAGATAGTGGAGACCGCACCACCTTCATAAACATTCAACACATTCAATTCTCATTGCTCACTCTTATTGTTTTGCACTAATCGTTTCTTATTCCATTCTGACGAAAAAACCAAACAAATGGAATCCACGTTTGTTGAATTGTTTCTGTGACTAGTTCTTACTCAAAATAATGGAATCATTTCCATTCCTCCAAGCAAGCAACACCATTGAACCTGTATGCAAGAAGGTGATCGGGGGGAACAAATAATGAAAAGAAAAATTACTTTCTTCTCTTTTTCCTTTAAACTTAATAACGACCAGAAAACAACCGAGGGTATCAAGTTTTGTTCAGGCCTATAAACTAAAGCGAACATGCCACATAATTACACTCAACACTGAACTCCTACAACAGCTTATTCAACACTGTTTTGTACATTGGCATACTCTGCAACAAACAACGAACAGAAGGCTCCTGGTTGTGAAACTCCACTCCTGGCGGCCTCCACTAGAAACTTCATAACCCGTCATCAAGGATGGTTGACAACAACATCCCTTGAACAAACTCACATCTTTTTGCTTTCTCTTTCTTATCCTTGACAGACAAAGGAGGCGACTGCACTTTTCTGGAGACAGAATAGCAAGTGTTAGACCTAAGAACTTTATTGGTAAAATGAAAAGAACCAACAAAACTCAAGCATGCTAGGAGATAAATCACTGAACAAAATTTGCATATGCAACAATTCTATGTATTAAGCTTAATCATCTGTTCAAGCATATAAAACGTACATAGTTAGTCAAAAGGAAAGATGATAATTAAACCCTAAACCTAATAGCTATGAAGTATGAACACAACAAGAGTTTGTGTTGACTGTGATTTCAAGCATCAAAGCCAAAAGCTATGAAGTATGAACACAACCAGAGTTTGTGTTGACTGCATAGAATTTAAAACCCATGTACGCAGACCGTTTATGTAAATTTAAGCTTCCATAGAAACGAAAACAGCAATCCCTCTCCATACTTCTCATTGTAAAAAGGCAGGAGGTTGAGAAAGAAAGAAAAAAATCAGCTGAGGCATTCAGCTAGTCCTTGGGTTAGAAGGTCCAAAAGCCATTGTACATCAAAGCAGTTGGAGATATAATAACTTACCGTTCTAATACTTTCTCTGTGCTTTTCTTGGGTAAGCTTGTTTCCGTTGAAAAGCTTGTTTCAGTTGAAAACTGAGGCTGAACACTGACAAAATCATCAGCCATGGGTAAAATAAATGATGACAACAATGGATCAACTGCCACATTGTTAAGTAAACAGGAAGAGCCCCCAAAAAGAGACTGCAAGTTTCCTTCCCGCAGCTCTTTCCTCAACAATGATAGTGTTGAATGAGCTCCACCTTTCCGTGTTTTCCTCTTGCGCTGCATGTAATCAATAGTTAAGGAATTCAGAGCGTTGGGCCAAATCTTCATTTGATCAATATTTCACCATATCTTAGCCATATGATGAAAACCAAGAAGAAAGTATCCAAATTTAACTTGAAGTAATCATCACTAAAGCAAATTGATTGACCTTTATGTTTCAAGTCTCCTACTTTAATTTCTGGAAGGTTTTCAAAACTAGGCAAGAAACATGAAAAGCTCAGATAACAGAGTTGAGAATTTTGGGGATTAGTTGAGTGTATTCTCAGGGATAAACACAAAAGTTATGTTTTAGACCATTTATCATATCTATCAGACTACATATAAAAATATAGTTGGAAACAGATGACGTAAGCAATGCTTAAAAAACATGCAGTGAAGCATAAAGTTTCATTTAAAAGGAGATATCAAAACCATCTGAAATGGGTGGAACACCAAATAACCCTCCACTGACCCACAAAGTTGACTATGGCAAGAAAAAGTAACTGAAAAAATCTGACACACAACAACACAAAAGGGAAGGATATCTTGAATATATTTCCATGTTGTAAGGTAATGTGAGCAACCATATCAATGCCCACCCTCAATGAACAAACTGGGCAGACCTGCACATACACAGTGTTCACCTTGAGTACGTTAAGCTTCAAAAAAACCATCTTCATGGGAAAAACAAAAAAAAAAAAATGTATAATGTAAAGAATTTATCCTTCAGGACCAACACCAAAGTCCCCTATGTGAACCTCACCACTCAAAACATGTAATGAACTTGAATACCAATTGAAGCAAGTAATATAGCATTAAATTCTTCAAGGGGTACAGGCAACCATTTGGACTATAACGAGATATATCTCTCCCGTTCATGTCAAAGATAGCAGGGTTTGTATTAACTTGTACTAAACAGTGTCATTCTACTAAATTGATGCTTGTGTTGAGCCTGCTATTTTATGAAAAATCATTCACTGCTCACTAGATACCTAAGAAAAAGGTGAACTTATTCAACTGTGACATCATAATTAATAATGTATGTGCACCAAAGCAGGTACAATCGACTTTCCTTTTCAGTCAATAAATAGGAGTTAGCTAGTCTTGAAGAATAAGAAAAAAGAGCCGTACCCCATTCTTTGCCTCCACCGGGTGCTCTTCATCTATATGGCAGCACAATCCGACAATATCATAGTACTCTGAGCAAAATGGGCATGGGAATTCCTCCCTTATATCATCATCCCCATCAATCTCTTCAAATCCCATGTACATATCTGCGTTTGCACAAAACCATGTTTCAGTACACAGACATTCGTTGAATAACAAGCCCCAATATTCAGATCCCAAAGGAACAAGCAATCAAACAACACATCAATGCTACAACAATTCCTCATTGTGTTCAACAAAGTCGAAAACTGAAGAAACAACACAAATGAAGCCAAAAAGTTAAGTTCAGCTAAATCCAGTGACTTGCCACTTAAAAAAATTAGTAAGAAGCTCAATCTGTTTGATCTTGATAGAAAGCTGGCAAGTGACAAAAATTCAATCTTTTCATAATCAAGCTCTAAATTTCTGTCCTTTGCATTCATATGCATTTCCACACAATAATCAAATCCATTAAAAAAAAAAATCAAACTTGAACAGATAAAGCTCTATCAAACATTTCATCAGCTTCAAACAAGCATCAAACCAAAACCAATCAAAAAGATCAAAACTTTACAACAAAATCAAAACGGGAGAGCTGACCAGATCGAGATTGAAGAGCGGATTGGTAACGCTTGGAGGCGCTGGAAAGACGAGAGCTCCAGGAATCACCGTCCATGATTTTTGTATGTCTTTTAATTTGAATTTGTGATTCAAATCGCTCGATCTGAGAGAAACCCAGAAAATCGAATTGGGTGGGAATGATAATGACGGAGGCTTTAGGAGAAAGGGATGAAGACGGAGGCGGTGGCTGAGGTGGTTAAAATTCAGCGAAGAAGATGAGAGAGAGAGAGAGAGAGAGATGTGGTTAAATTTGGGTATTTAGATGAGTTGGGAAGTGAGACGAGAGCGGTGAATGTGACAAATGTCTAAAGAGAAGCAGTGAAAGCGAATTTTACAGCTCCTCCTTGTTTGTTACTCTCTCTCTCTCTCTCACTGCATCCGCGTGTTCAGGAGAGGTGTCACTGTCACGGCTCATCGGCAACTCAACCTTCACTTTCACTCGGTTTGGCGCGTGAGGCTGTTTGCTTCCTAACAAACCATTTCAAGTAAAAAAAATTCAAAAAAACACACTAAATCAAAATCGACCCCATAATTAGTCGTTATTAATAAATAGACCAACTGACCAAAAACCAAAACAATCACACCATCTTTCCCATCACCACCAACACCTTTCCAAATTCGCCGGGGCACGTGACTCGCCGTCGCCGCAACCCCTCCTCCCGGATCTCTGATCACGTGACCTTCCTCCTCCTCCGCCGCTTCATGAACCGAGCTTAGCTTCCCCACTCGATCCGCACCTTTGTGAATCTGAAATCAGAGCTCGTTCCGTCCATGGCGACGCGGAATCGGACTCCGCTCTTCAGAAAGTACCGGGATTCTTTGAAGAGCGCCCGCGCTCCGTTGAGCTCGTCGGCGTCCACCAGCTCCGGCGGGAGAGGTCCGGTGATTGAATTGTCGTCGCTTGTGAATCAGAATCGAAACTATGCTCCGCTCAGCACTGAAGATCCCGGTAATTCAAGGTCACTCTTTCTCTATTGATCTCTGGATTTTTGAATTAAGCAAAATTTGAAGCTGTGTGATTTAGTTGGATTGAAGTTTGGGGATTTTGTATTGGAACTTTGGAATGTGTGGTATTTGAAGTAGTGAGGTTAATGCGGATTAGGTGATGTTGAATTATTAAATTTAGATAGGAATTGAAGGCTGGATTGTTAGATCAGAGTTTTTAAAGTTTCGACATTTGAATGATCTTTAGGTTGGGAGCGATACATTACGATTTTCTTCAACTTGTTAGATCAGACTTCTTAACATTTGGCATTGGTTGTTTGAATGTTCAAGTAGCAATCTTAATGTATAAGGTGAAGTTGGAAGTGGATTGTGATGAGAGACTTAAGGATTTGAAGATATGAGTTTATGGAGATTATTCGTTAAAAATTATCACTGTGATATGAGTTATCTTCAACAAGTTACCAAAATGAGCTATTCAAATGGTTTAGGATCCTGCTTTTCTGTGAGACACTTTCACTTTTTTTGTTTGTTTATAGTTTGAATAAGGAGTTATATGCTGCTAATTTCGAAAATGGGGAACATTACCCCCTTAAACTCTGTGCACATAATAGTAATCAACTTTTGTGACGGTGGTAGTATGCAACTTTTGTGATTTGGTGTGTTTTATTCTTTTGGCTGCAGTAAGGGTGCACTCACTGTTGGTCTACCGCCAGCATGGGTGGATGTATCAGAAGAAATAGCAGTGAATGTGCAGCAGGCACGGGTAAAAATGTCTGAGCTGTCCAAGGCTCATGCAAAGGCTTTGATGCCATCTTTTGGAGATGAGAAGAAAGATCAACTCTTGATTGAGAGTCTTACACAAGAGATAACTGGATTAATAACGAGATCTCAGAAGAGACTACAAAGACTTTCTGCTGCTGGACCTTCAGAAGATGCAAATGTTAGAAAGAATGTGCAGGTGTGACTCAAAACCCATTATATACTTTTGGCATTGCCAAATGTGATGTATTAGCTCTATTGCAGCAACAACGCTTGATTTTCCTTGGCTTTCTTTTTTGTTCGAGACTTGTCACATGTCATTTGTTTCTGTATCTCCCTTCTTGGCCATAATACCATGCTTTTCACATGGGTGCATGTAGATTACCACCGATTCCTTGTATTTCCAAATCCTCATCACTAACTGATGGTTCCCGGAGATGGGAATATGGGCATCTCTTCTTCCTTCTTCACTTTTCTGTTGGTGGTGAGTTAGTAGCCAGACTGGGTCTGGCAGATTTTGCTTGAACACCTTCGCCAGTGTTGAGGAGAAAGAAGTGAACTTTCATTAGGAAGCTGGTTGTAGAAATTCTTTAGATGGGTTTATTCCATAGTTTTACATTCTGGCCTTATATATAAATGAACTATCTGAAACATTAGTGCTACTGTCTGCTTGTTTTTTTTGCAGGTATCTCTTGCTACGGACCTTCAGAGCCTCTCTAATGAGCTTCGTAAGAAACAATCAAATTATTTGAAACGCCTCAAACAGCAAACAGAGGTATGTATAGAAATTTTACCTTTTTGGCCATTCGAGTTTGTAGTTGCTCTGGCTTCATAGTTCATATGCTATATTGCCAAAATCATTTGGCACTTTGTATGAGGATTTCAGGGATTCATTAGTACATGAAGAAGTTTGCTTGACTGGGTATTGATCACTCATTAACTTTTGGTGATGTAGGGACAAGATGGGGACGACCTTGAGATGAACCTAAATGGAAGTAGATCAAGAATGGACGGTGATGATTTGGATGAAATAGTATGTTTTTCTGGCTTATTAATTTTTCTTTAAACTCTTATCAATTATGATTAGTATGAAGAACCAAATATCTAATTGGAATTCTTTCCAAAACGAAAAAGGTTTAGTAAGAATAAAAGAAGCATGTTTCTGGAAATCAATTTTTTAATACTTTTTTTTTTTTAACTTAACCTTGGTTGAACGGTTTCTGATTATAAGTAAAAATGCTCTCAGATGTTTCACGATCATGAGACGGCCCAGCTTAAGAAACATGAAGCATTCACAGCAGAAAGGGAAAGAGAGATTCATCAGGCAAGTAAAGTTTTTTGCACATGGAACATCATGCTTGATCCTGCCTTTTGTCACTACTAACTAAAACCTTCACCCTTTCCAACAGGTTGTTGAATCTGTGAATGAGCTTGCTCAGATTATGAAGGACCTGTCAGTTCTAGTGATAGACCAGGTTAACACCAATCTCCTGTCAACACTTGAAATATCAAGTAATACTCGGTATCTAACCAAATATGTTTCTCCAAATAGGGCACTATTGTTGATAGGATAGACTACAACATTCAGAACGTTGCAAGTACGGTCGAGGATGGCCTCAAGCAATTGCAAAAGGTCACTATCTTCATCTTTTGTTGATCACTGTACTTCAGCTGTAAGTTGTTTTAAGTATCTGTACTGCTGTGTTTGTACTAATGGGAATATGGGTTTGCAGGCTGAGAGAACACAGAAACAAGGAGGAATGGTGATGTGTGCTACAGTACTCGTTATCATGTGCGCTGTCATGTTGGTTCTCCTAGTTCTCAAGGAAATACTTTTTTGATGTGAGAGGACAGTCAGTTCCAGATTTTGGTCACATTCTAATTGTCATAACCCTTCCTTGAGAGACATCGACACGAGAAGAGATGGTCTCCCTACAGAAGATGAGAGGAGTTTTGGCGTGCCCTAGGTAGATATACCACATAAAAGTGATTATTTGTTGTATCTTCAATATTTCTGGGTATTATTGAACAGAGGGAGGGGAAGGGTAGTGATTGGTTGGGGAATGAAAGCCCTGGAAAGTATATAGAGCACATATTGTATGTTGTTACTTGAGGAAGGGTGTTTTCCATCAGATATATGTTGATTCTTTTTAATTGTATTTCTCCGGGATTTTGGTGCTTTCATTCCCCAGCACCATACAAGTAACATGAGGGGCTTTTATTTGTGTCGTAGTGAATTTACTTGATCAAATACAACAGATGAGGAGCTATTATTTGTCTCAGTGGATTTACTGATACATGATACTTTTAGTTCTTTGCCCCCAACTTCCTCTTCAACATTATGTGATGTGGTTCATCCAAAGTGTCTATACAATAGTTGAGGAAAGAGTAGTTATTGGGACCTCTAAATTTGCTCGATATACATCTCATTCTCTCTACACCTTCTTTTTATTTTTCAATATAAACATTTTCACAATGTATCTCATTTCAAATTTTTAATATAACCTTAATTATTTATTTCAATTAATTACTTATTTTACATCTTATTCACTCAATAGACATTTCATTTTTTTTACCTTTTTGTTTTTGAACATTCATTATCCCTACCTTCATTTTTTTTCATGCAAGACAATATTTTATCATGAACTATTATATATATTTTTTTAACTTTTGTTTTTCTCTTTTTTATGTGTTATTTTTTCTCTGTTTTCTTATTTTGAATAATTTGATCTCTATTTTATACTTCATAATAAATTATTTTAATAAATAATTATTTTATATAATCAATAGATATATATATATATATATATATTTTGTAAAAATATTTATGCACCTTACAAGTATATACGTTCAACATATATAATAATACAAAATTTTTATGTCACATAATCGATATTTGATCATTGTTTTAGCTCTTATGAATATATATATATATATATACACACACTTTAGTAAAAAAATTGGAAAACAAAAATATAGAAAGAAAATAATAAAGAATGTAATCAATTATTATTGAATTGGAAAGTCTTGAGAGAATAAATATAATATTTTTTTTTGTATAATTATTTTCCTTAATAGTCATTGTGTATGAGGATATATATATCATTTAATAATTTACAATAAAATAAAGTATAATGAGCAAATTTAAAAGTCTCAGCCGCACTCTTGAGGAAATTATTACACAGAAAATATCAAACTTCATAGTTGTGGAATTATTACACAACAACTAGGAAAAAGGCATCCATTTTTTTTTTTTTTTGTATATCTATGAGTTAGTTTGAGAGTTACTAAAGTACAGAAACAAGCATCAATCGACAGATTCAGGTGCAGTGAAGTACTAGTTATTTTGTCATTGTAAATCACATCCGACAGAGGCAAACATCAGATTATTGTGGTCATTGCATAAGTGACTGTATCTGTAAGAATGTAGAACAATTACAATGGTACAACATTTTTCTTTTTTCGACCCTACCCTATCTGGAGTCACTGACATCCTTGAGGAATCTTGAATTCTAACCTCAAGCTCTTCAAGAGGCATCCCATAAAATCCACTGGATCATTTGATAATAGGTTACAAAGAAAATGTATTGGTACCAAGCTGGGGCGTATCCTACCTAGAACTCTTCTTCTTCTTCTTCGGGTTGTCAATGTCCGAAAGAGAGAAAGAATGTTCAACCACGACGTTGGCAAGTGTCTGTTTCAGAATATAAGTTAACATTGGAAACACTTTTGACAATACTACCACATCTGACATGGCTCTGTGAGCTGAACCAACCAATGGGATCCCAAGGTGCACACGAAGGTCTTGCAATTTTAATGATTTTGAAGAAGCTTCTGATCCTGCAGAGTAAACATAAAGGCTTTAGTATCCCTTTAACAAAAAATACATGTCAGCATGAGCAGATGTACACAAAAAACAGACCTGCAGACTTCATTGCTTTTCGTGCCATAATAAGGCTGTCTGCGAACAGCCAGTTTGAAGGAAACTCTACGCCACAACGAGAGAACTCACTACGGAGAAAGGGCACATCAAAACTACGACCATTGTGAGCAACCAACATTACATAACCGCCCGGCTTTCGACGGCTTTTGATATAGCTGAGTAAGATTGGTATAAGTTCCTTCATCCTGCATGAATTACAGGGCAGGAAATCCATAAGCGAGCATTTCTGCAATTGTTGCAATATCGATGCTAGTTACATTCGTGCACACGTTCAAATTGATTGGGGCAAAGCAGATGTGATGACAAACAGAAAATGCTGTGCATAGTAAAGTGCTCTACAACAGTTGTAATATACAGAAGTGTGATGTGCACGGGTGGACAATCCCAGCCATCCAGTTGAGGTACAGGTGGTTCCATATGAGGAGAGACACCCATGGATGGCTGGGATTGGACCACCGCAACGGTAGCACCCCTCTTTCAAGGGTTGGTACTTCCTGAGTTCCCTCAAAAGCATATCTGATTTTCTTTACATAATAGGTAAACAGATGCAAGGACTTGTTGTCACTACAGAACCAAAGAAATATTTGGTTTTTCTAACCATGCAATGGACAGACCAAGAAATTTCATCTTTTCCCCTCCTTGTTATAGTCTTGCTCTCAGCTATCACAGACCTAGCCCATGGTTATAGTAATAAATGCTCATTCATCGCATTATATGTAACTTTTGGAATATCAATTCTCAAGCAATATATAACCCAGACCCATGTCTCCAGTTAAAAATAAAACTCAGCATTGACATATTTCCAGAAAAATTAGGGCTCATAATGGAATTAGGATACTCTTGAACAGATCACTATAATAGATGGAAAAGAATCTTGGACAATAAGAAAACAAGTCAGGAAACATTACCTTGGAACACTAGGTTTTCTCACCATATCTGTAGTAATTCCATGAATTTTGGTTGTATTCCAGGGGACATCACATTCGGGGTTTATCAGTGTCTGGAAGGTACTGTTTTCACCACCTTGAAGATCTTGAAGTGCAATTTCTATGATTCGATCATCTGTTCTACTAAACCCAGTAGTCTCAATATCAAATATAATAACTGTCACTAGACTGGCTAAATCTCCATTCTCAGCAATCAATTCTCGAATGTCATGATGTTGAATCTTTTCACATCGACTTGTGTTGACTTTACTTATATTTATTGTAGCACTTGTTGAAGCTTTTACATCCAACAATTCATGCCTAATCGTGCTGGGACTACTGTGCTGGGCAGTTTTGTTTCTGCCTTCTGTATTTGTTGTTAGAGGCCTTCTGGTCCATTTCCTACTGTTTCCACCATTAAGGGCATAAATTTTGAAGCTATGCAGCTTAGAACTACAACTGTATCCACAATTCCTACTCGAACTGTGGAAGTTGTCACCCCAAAATCGCGCTAAGTTAAAAAGCCCACATCTGGGAACTCTTGATAAAGAAAAGGTTCTCATCTTAACTCAATGATCATCAAAGGGAAGTTCACAACCTAATTAAAAGCAATTAGCAGACCTGAAAATGAAGACGCAAAAGAAGTATATGATTAAAAAATAGGGACAACTAGCATCAGAATAATACTACCTCAATAACCAGAAAAATAAATAAAAATAGCATGACTCGAAAAAAAGATAAGTGGATACTAATCAACATTCAAAGTATGGATCTTGATATCAGACTTTGCACGGTTTATCAAATCATATGCATAGTACAGCAGCAATATTAAAACATGAACAAACATACTTTGGTGGTGGCTCCATAATGTTCACCACTTACATCACCAAAATTTCCACCATGGAATCTAAACTGGGTCCAGTTTTCAAAAACTGAATTTTAACTTGAATCTTTGTAACAAAATCTGAATGGCAATTACATTAGGCTATATGCATCACACACGCACACAAATTCCAGTTTTATTCTAGAAAACCAACGGCTCGCTCAATTAAATTGTACTTGGAATGAAATCATGATCAAAGATTCAAACTTTAACACTTTTTAAGTATCAAACATAAATCAAAGCAATATCCAAGTAAACCAATCTTACACAAACCAACTGTAAAATCCAATGTCATTCAGACAAACTCCAAACAAAGCAAGCAAATGGGAGAAAGTAAAGCTAGAACCTTTAAGCTCAAAAACCACAATTCAGATCGCAAATACAGCAAAACAAAAGAACCCATTTCAGCAAACAAATGGAAGCTAATAGAAACCCATCAAGACCAATGCCCAGAACACCATATAGCTAGTCTAACATTCATTGCTTTGAGAAAGAAGAACAGTATGAGTAACACAAACAAAAGCAACAAGAGAGAGAGAGAGAGAGAGAGAGAGAGAGAGAGAGAGAGACTTGCCTTATAAATTCAACCAGACGAATTGGAAAACGAAGCCCATTTGGAGAAAACGTGAAAGATGAAGTGTTTGGTTTTATAGAATGGAAGGGAAAATGAGTCGTGTGGGGTTGAGAGAGTGGTGATGAAACTGATGGCTGAAGAGAAGGTTAGGAGAAGGTCGCGGATCGCGTGCACGATCCGGTTTTGGCTCTCCCTCTCTCTACTTGCACTCTATCCTTTTCTTCGGAAAACGCCTTCCTTACTGCACCCACGATTTTTTGAACCAAATTTCATTATTATTTTTCTCCTCCGATTCCTGTTACTAAAAATAGTCGCTTTTAGGGCAGTTTTCTTTTGTTAGTCGATGCTCGTTAAAAGATTTTTTGATATTATTTTAGAGTTTTTGTAATTAGAGTTTTAAATTTTATGTTCCCTCTTTATTGTATAGTTTTATTAATAAAAACTTGAGAACAGTTGTATGAGAAATTTAGAAAACTAACCAAGTTTAGGTTGTCAAAATGATTTTTAACCTTACTTTTCTATTTAGTTGAAAAATGACCATTTCATGAGGCAAGAAGTCATTTGTACCCTTATCAGATCACTTTAACAAAAACATGAAAACTTGGACGTACTCTCCATTCTCCAAACAACTCCAAGCCGTGAGTTTTAAGCACTCTTGGCGCAATATTGAAGGTGCCACATTGCTCATACACAAAACCAGTGTTACGTCCACAAATTCGATGGCTTCACCACCAAAGAAAAGGCTTCTCTCCAAGCTCCAGTAACCACTTCTAGCCACTTAATACAGTCTATGGATTCCTTCTTCATCAGTTTATTGGCTCCTGATCTTCTTCTTCATTGTCCATGTCTTCCTATATTATATATCTGCATTTCCAATTGCCAAAAGTTTCAAGACATTTAAGTCCTTGAATATTTGGTAATCAAATACTCTTTAGCTATAGTATATGGGTAAGTTCAAGACCTCTGTTCATATAAATATACCAACAGATTTGTGATAATCATACTATTAACGAATAAGTACAAAGAACCCATTTCAAATCAAACAGATTTGAATCACGACAAACATATTCTACACCAAAATTTAGCCGGCCCAAAACCTGGCCTGGGATTCATCATTTGAGGTAAGGATCATAGGGCAAGAATGGCTTATTATTCCAATCCTACAGATTTGAATCACGACAAACATATTCTACACCAAAATTTAGCCGGCCCAAAACCTGGCCTGGGATTCATCATTTGAGGTAAGGATCATAGGGCAAGAATGGCTTATTATTCCAATCCTCGTCAATGTACTGAAGAGCAAAGACAAGATTGCAGACCGCTTTGCCATTGTGAATGAAAACAAGGATCTTCTTGTGAACTGGGTTGGATTGGAACAACAATAGGTTCTTGTTCCTTAGGTTCTCGTTCTTAGAACTTGTACTTGAGCTTTTCTCGGCCTTGTTTCTTTTCTCAGAAATTTTCATATTTTTGTTGAAGTGATCTGATAAGGGTACAAATGACTTTTTACCTAATAAAATGGTCATTTTTCAACTAAATAAAAAAGAAAGGTTAAAAATCATTTTGACAGCCCAAACTTGGTTAGTTTTCTAAATTTCTCCAGTTGTATCAGCATTTTATTCAAAATAAATAAATAAACATTCAAACTTAAAAAAAAGAGGGAACATTTGTCTTTACACTATAAAATTCTTATTTCATAATGTTGCAATGTAATGATGTTCATGCCTACATGCCAGAGCAAGGTGAATTATAACTTTCTAAGCGAGACAAAGTATATCGAAAGATGACTTATGTTTTTCTAACTTCATGAAAATTAGATTTGGAACTATTTCTCAAAGAAAAAGTTTTCCTAAATCTATAACTTCTTATCCAAAATCGTAAAACTATAGCACATATTTTGTTGATCAAAATCAGACACTGTTATTTTCTCATTAAAATTTGTCCGCTTCTAATTTATCATAGTTAAACAGTTCTACAACATGAAAAAACTCAAAATCATGACCTAATTTTTCCTCCTTCTGATTCATCATATCTAATATTTTTAATTTTTGAACTTGGTAATAAGAAAAACAACCTGATGACAATAATAAAGATTGAATCCAAATTTGGTGGAACATGGCATGCTTTAAGTCAGTAGTGACCAGTAGTGATGTCTTAATTAATTCACATGCTTGTAGTATACCTTGCTTGATATGGTAGGGCAAGTAGAAACCAAGAGTAGTGGTACAAGTAAAGCAAATGTCCAGCAAGTTACAACTCTTTCTCCTTTCTCTCTATTTACATGTTACTGTTTCTTCAGAATAAGAAAAAAGATTAAAACTTATCTATTATTTAACAAAGATAAAATTAGTTAAGGGTAATAAACAAGGAAGGACTTGGTTTATATGAGAATCAATAGAGTGGGATTTGACTAGCCTCACTAGAGCTAGAATGGGTTTGAACAGCTTTTGTAAGAGGAAAGGTCGCTGCCCAAAAACCAAAATTTCACTCTTTATGTATTAGCCTATTAGGTGGGCATGAATCTACTATTTATGGATGCTTGAACCATGGCTTTACAAATTAGACCACTACCTCTGATTGAATTAATGTTATTTTACGCACGAAGGTGCATTTGTAGCATTACTGTTGAAGTCCTCAAATCGTCGTATGCGAAAATTGAATAAACACTAGTGACCTTAAATTCATTCATTTCATTTTCATTTTTGATTCGATTAAATTAAACGCCTATAATAAGATTATCTCTTATTCGATCTCAGGTCCTCATTTTTTATGTTGAAAACACTTAGGATTATTTTTTTAAGTTTCAATTTTGTTAACAGTAGTAAAATATATGGATGTAATACGACGTGGATGACCGGTTCAAAATATTACATATTAGTTACTCGGTTTACTTGCACCTTTATACGTAGAAGAATTTTTGATGCGTTTTCAACACTTCTTGATAAAAGTAGCTCAAAGTGGGTATGCATTAATCCAAAAATGTTTTCGACGGAGCGAGTTGTGGCAGCACGTCCAAAATGTCATCCAGCTCTCACCCAAAAAAGGTTGATGAAAGATGTTTACGATTTGGGTTGCTCTACAAGAGCGTGGAATGTGCATTGTTTTTTTGGAAATGTTGTATATGCATTTAAGTTTCACCACAAAGACTGTTCCTTTCCCACAAGCATCCACTGGTCACAGGTTGCAAGAATGAAATTGGTCCAGACATGCCTCAAATACACAAATGTAAATATAAACAGAAAAGAAATTGACACAAAATAATTAGATAATTGTTGAAGGAATTTACATTTATATATTTGATGACGTGTCTTGACCGAATCTTCACTTTATTAGACTAAAATATCTGTTAGATATCAAACCATGATTTACACGAATTCTCCATGTGATACTTATATAAAGACCATAATATCAATAAAATTAGTAGAACTTTATTCTCGTATTATCAATACTAACATCTTTTCATTGATTACTCCCATATTTACCATAGTTGCATACACATCTAATCAAATTTACTCCCAAAACACAGGAATGCCATTCCCTCAACTATTTTCTACTTCCATGGCATCCCCAGATTACTACCTACCTTTTGATACCTCCAAATATTAACCCAACCAAAATACCATAAACAACGGTAGGGTAAAATCACAGTCGTCCTTGTTGTTTACCCTAAATCAGTAAAATCAGTAATAGTTACTATCAGAGAGTTCAACAAGAGCTGAGCCAGCTAGCTCTAGCAGTGCTGCCACAGCTAGTTGTTGGTCCTTTTCCATCGTCCACATCTTCCGGTTGTAGCTCCTCCGTTTTTTCATCACTGTCTCGATACCCAGTAGTCCTCTTCCTCTGTTGGTTGTTGAGCCAGCACTATGAATTCTTGGTTTTCTGGGCTTGGTTTTCATCCCCTTCTTTGCTCTGCTTTCTGCGTCCAGTTTGGTAAGTAGTTTCTTCCGCCTGAGGCCGCAGGCATTGCAAAGTGTCTGCATCATTTCAAACCCAAATTCTTACACACAATCATGAATGAAGATATGGAATTCATGAATATAAAATGAACAGTGAATTCCCAAGACTCATTAGATAAATCAAACCAAATGGGTTCTACGTTTATTCCTGGAAATGAGCTTCCTTTTTGGATGCAGGTAAAGAAATCCAAGAAAAAAGATCGTCTTTTTCGTTTTAGTCCTCCAAATCGGTTTTGAAAAAACAGGCCAAAGCAAGATGAAATCAAAGCAGAGTCATCAAATGGGTACACAAGATAACCAGAGAGATGATCAACCAGAAACCAGCAACGAGATCATGAACAGTTACTCAATAAGAGAGAAAAGCCCAACCACAAAATCCTTGCACACAAATCAAAAAACAAGTTCCTGTTGAGAAGATAACATGAATGAAACAAAAAAATCGCAGAGAAATGAATGGGGAAATGACAAAGCAAACAAATCAACAGAGGGTGGTGCCGTGGTGGGTGTCCAAAGTGGGGACTCATGAGTGGCTGACATTTTTCCCATCTGCTCCCTTTCGCCACAATGGTGTTTTGGTCGTGTAAGTCTTACACCTCCTCATAGGACTAGTCTCCTCCCCACTCTCTTCCACCATTATTGATCGCTGCTTCCAAGATCAAAACTCAAACATTACACAAATGAAAACCCAAAACCAAAACAGTAAGCAATACTCTAAACCACAATTTAAGCCTCTACCTGGCTCCTCAACTGCATGATGTTGTTCACAAACCAAGAGAGTAGCTCAAAACCTCAAAGAAGAAAAAGGGAAGCAATGCTAGAGAGAGAGAGAGAGAGAGAGAGAGAGAGATTGCTCAAGTTTTGGGCTTCATGGACTCATGCATATGGAGGAAGAGAGTGGGGGTGGAGAAATGACAAGAGGCAGAGTGCGGGGTCAGGACACAGTGGTCACTACACGCACCAACACTGGAGGTCTGGAGGTCAGGTGGACAAGGACACAAAACCCCATGGCCCCCAATGCGGAGGGGCTTCTGTGTCTGTGTCAAAATTACAATACTGCCCATTAGTCTGATGCACCTGCCACAACTGTTTGGGGGAGAGAGGGAGGACGCGTGCCTGGGGCAGGAGTGGGGTTCCTCTATTTGTAGTACGATGGAAGAAGCATCTACATATATAGACCAGAGTCACCAGACCATAGTGCTCTTGTGCTTTCAATAATTGGTGTCAAACGTCTGATGTAATTGTGGTAACAAGACGGCACAATTCTGATGTGTGAGAGATTAAGCAAATAATTGGCCCGGGTGTAATCATAGACACATTCGTTTCTATGAAAATAATTGGCCGCTAAAGCGCACCGTTTCGGGTAGATAGAAGCCACAAAAGGGTGTGATCATATTCCTCAAAAAAAAAAAAAAAACGGTTGTAATCATAAACACAGCTGAATGGTAGTAACTTTAACCTATACTGGTAATCTAGTATCTTAATAAAAAAATAAAAAAAACCTACACTTCTATTATCACGTACTTCATGATCTAAATATGTCTCCAAATTGGTGGCTTGGAGTTTGTGGGCAGTGACTTCGATCACAAAACGTACCATTTTGGTAATCAAGCCACAAAATCGTAAAAAAGTGACCAAATCTCTATCTCATAATTATCCTCAAAAGATGAGCCTTCTAAATCTCAGTATAGTATAGACGTTGACTAGAGAAGGTCACCCAGCTACGCCTAGACTTCATTGGTAAATCGAAACTTGTTTTACTTTCTGATATAGGCTTGTCACACTCACACCCATCAATCAACATCTTTAATCAACCCCAGCAAAGTGCTTTGGCACTAACCACACGCCTTAATCTTTAAAAGTAGAATAAAAGCTTTAGACTTTAGACAACTTTGAATATATAACCAACAAATTTGGAACCAAAACAGGGAGAGAGAGAGAGAGAGAGAGAGAGAGAGAGAGAGAGAGAGAGAGAGAGAGAGAGAGAGAGAGTAGTAATGAACACAGAACATACAATGAAAATGGAATAGAAATCTTGGGACTGACTGAAGGAACAAATTTAAACCGAGTTTGGGAGTTCCAAAACCACCTGTGTGAATCATATTTTCACCTATATCACTAATAAGACTCTTAACATTTGCTTCGCAAAACAAAACAAAAAGAAAACCAGGACTGATCTTGTTGCAGAATGCAGATGTTCTTCATATAGTAGTGTATCCCAATTTTAACCTGTAGTTCAATACACCTGAACCAGCCACCCCAAAAATCAACCCTAAAGACGACCAGACTTGAGTAGACGCTTGACCTGACCTGACTGGACTATTCCCTTGCAATACTCAAGGACTTGTGTATTATATTGAGGATAACTTCTGCAATTGATAAGATGGCATACAAATACCGTTCCAGATCCAAACACCATGAGCTGTATATATGATGTGTGGAAACAGCATATATCACCTCTAACTGAAGTTGAATCCACCAGACGGGACAGTTGGAGCATTTCCTCCAAAGTTGAATCCACCAGTAGGAACAGTTGCAACATCACCCGGTGGCATTGTTTCATCACCATCATCGTCCTCCAACCAATAGGTCTCAAGAAGCTTCACTGCCTTCTCATAAATTTCAGCATTGTCATGAGTCTGTAGATTCTCAATCTTTTCTAACCCCTCAGCCTCATCAATTGCCTGAGCAAAGAGATTTACACCTCCTGTCATGCCCAAATTCTTCTCAGCTTCTCCAACCTTCAAGATGTTCTCCAGGCCTTCCAAACAAACTGTAACTATTCTTGGATCAGGGCAGATAAGAAGATCACACAACGGCTTGATACACCCGTGATTTACAAGAATTCTGTAACCAAACAAACCAAGTTAATCAGCAGTCTAAGATCTGGCATATAGTTATGGAATAAAACTAACAGGTTAAAACTTCATACTTTATCTGATCATGAGAACCACCAGATGTTGCATTTGATACTGCCCAGGCAGCTTCTTTCTTTATATCAAACTCGGCACTTGAAAGCAGTTGAACAAGTGGACCAATTAAATTAGCATCAACAACAGCCTGTTAAGTATTGCAAACATCAGAAACTTGAAATTCAAAGCTGACCATAACACTACTCGAGTTGTGAACTTCATCCTAAATGACAGGGCATATATACAATAAAATAAATGAGAATCACTTGATTATTTCCCAAAATATTTGAAATCTTTGTTACCTGAATCTGATCTTTGTTTCCAGCTGTGATATTTGAAATCGTCCAGCAAGCTTCCTTCTTAATGCTCTTTTTATGATTGTTGGTCAGAAGGGTAAGCAGACAAGGAAGAGCTTGATGTTGGATGATCACCTGGAAATAAACAACAGCTTATTATCACCAAATGCAGTAAAAGGAATTCCTAAATTTAGGTAACCACATTGTAAAGATTAAAATATGTCAACTATTTATTTGCACTGAGCTAAAAAAAAAAAAAGTGCAACAGTCAATCTTGAAGCACAAAATTGACACTGCATGGCAGAAGTTCTCTACAGTTGTCATGAGCAATACATATATACAAACAGAATTCATTTCTCTCAATGTGCTTGAAGAACTTAGAAGAGGCAGAAGGGGATCAATATAAACACACGTTTTAGCAATGTTGTTCTTTATCCTCCCTTCTATAATTCCTAATTGGTCCCAACATTAGGTTAACTTTACAACCATCCACACAATTCTATCAAAAAACAAAAGACATCATTCACATAGACAGGCTAAGATTCAAGGTCAACTGCAAGAGGTGGTTTGACATTGCCTTGCAAAGGATGCATAATCTTAAACAAGCCCATGTGATGAACAATAGAACAGAAGGAAAACAAAGTGTTTGTACACCAGTAGTTCAGTACGAGGAAAGTTAGTGTTTGTACACCAGTAGTTCAGTATGAGGAAAGTTTTACTATGCTGATCTGTGCTTTCTTTTTCTAAAGTGTGTTTGTTTCTTTTAAGTGCAAGTGCTTCATATAAAAGTTCTATTAAACACTTGCTAAATCTGTTCATCTACAGAACCAACATATAATGGGAAAACAAGAGTGAAAAGGTCGAATGAAACAAATACCTGAGTTTGCATATCATCACCAGTAACAATATTTCCAACTGTGCGGAGAGCAGGAATTAGTACAGAGGGAGATGGATGACTGACAAAATTATGAAAAGTTAGCATTTCTCGAAGAAAAAAAGATCAAAGACAAAAAGTTCCAACAAGAAATTAAAGACACTCACAGCAGCAGCTCGACAAGCCTAGGGCATACTCCAGACTCAATAACGGCTTGAATTTTGTCATTAGTACCATCGGAAAGGTATGAAAGAGCCCAACATGCATCCGTCAATACTTCTTCATCATTTGAGTGAATCAAACGTGCTAAAGCTGGAAGTGCTGGCTTAACCTAAACATAATAGGACAGTTTGATCAGTATTTACACCCACCAAATAACAATACATGTCAAACGCACTATCTAGCATATATCATTCAGTGCAATCTAAGACATTACCACTTGACTAAATATCAAATCATCTGAAAAACACCAACCTCATCAAAAGGAGGCTGTGGCTTGCCCCTGCAAAAGTTTGACAAAGTCCAAGTAGCATTTCTCAACATTGACAGCTTTGCATGTTCATTCAATTGGGATAACAATGGAATCAAAGCCCCATTGCCAAGTACAAGATCCCGGCATTTTGGGGAATCACCAGCAACATTTCCCAATGCCCAAACAGCCTGAAAGTTGAAAAGTAATATATGATATACATGACAAGAACAACAGAAAAAAGCTCAAGATGAGGAATGGATGACCATCTCTGATTCATACCTGCTCACGAACATCATCACTTGGAGAACTCAGTAGTTTGACAAAGATAGGAACAGCACCACGTTCAATAACCACCTTTGTGTTCTCAGACGTCCCAGACGCAATGTTTGTGAGAGCCCAAGCTGCCTCAAACTGCAGTAAGTTGAAGCCAATGAGAATGTTCTCAACAATACGTTGCATTAAAGTAGGTAATATACATTATGAATGGGAGGTTTCTGACCTGAAGTTGTGGAAAATCCTCCCTCATAAGAAACTCCACAAATCGAGGAACAACACCAGATTGAATAACTTCCTCAATAGGAGGGCTGCGCTCTAGTGTACAGAAAAACATGAAATAGTTAAATAGACTAGTAAACGGAAAAATAAATTATATATATAGAGGCCGGATGTGGAGCGCACATGCGCACTATTCTTAAAGTGCGCACGTCCCTCCATTCGCCACCATCCGGCGCCGACGACAGCGCGCCTCCACCCGAGCGGACTCCAGCAGCGTCCCCGATCACTTTCCCTCCCCGGCGAGTCCGCCGAATTCCAATTTTCCGGCGAGATTGATCTTGTTTGAAGTTTTGTGTGATCTCGCCGAAAAACTGGAATTCGGCGGACTCGCCGGGGAGGGAAAGTGATCGGGGACGCTGCTGGGGACAGTGCGCACATGTGCTCCATATCTTTTTCGTGTGTGTGTGTATATATATATACACACACACACTCACACAGTCAATTGCAACCTTATATATGCCTTTACTCACCAATTGAAAGCAACTTCCTAAACTGAGTAGTTGCCTCAAGCTGCAGGGTGGGCTCTTCACTCCAAACACCAGCCACCATGGATGGTAAATGCTCCAGCTGTAATGAAATAGACACAAGGTTGTTAGTATATAATCCAGAATATGTCAGAAACACCATGAGAAGTAAAACAATATCTGCACTATACTTTTGAATGCAATTGCAAAAAGACGTACAATGATTATAAGATGGATAAAATATTTCTGTCAATCAACAATCAACACAGAGTCGCAAAAAGAAAAGGAAAAGAGAAGCATTTTCTTGTCATTGACTACGGAGTTGACTATCCGGACATATCGTAAAATAAACAAACTACAAAATGCCTGACTCATGAAATCAATATTTCACTATAAGAAAAAAGAAAAACTATTCAATCCCTAATCTATCTCAAACTCACAACCTTACAAGTTTGATTGATCTCAACTTGGCATTAACTTAACAAATCGAACACAAACTACAAAACCGCAAAATCATTTTCGGCTAAACAATTACAAACTATTCAATTTCGATTCCGATACAAACTAAAGCAACCGAAGCAAAATCACATTCATCCTAATCAGCCATCACAAGCTTCACCACAAAAATTCAACTAAATCAGTAAATCTCAACCTGTAAGATCAAACAGCAATACTAAATAAGAACTAATAGCAGGTATCCTCTAATCGAAACCTAAATAAAGCACCAGGTTAGGTTATTACCTTCCTCTCGAGCGCCGGCGACTGAGGCGGCGCCTGCTGCGGCGGAAGCCCCTCGCGGCGCTTCTTCTGGAGGCTCTCCTCCCTGCGATTCTTCCTGATCTCCACCATGTTATCCTCCCTGCGCCGCCGCCCCTCCTCCGCGTCCACCGCCACCTTGTACTTGTTCCGGCGACCCTCCGCCTTCGAGTTCGGCCTCAACGACATCGTTTCGGTGCTTCAAAAGAGACTTCGAAACCCTAAGAGAGAGAGAGAGTGGGGTTTTAGAGAGCAGCAAGGGAAGGAACGTTGAGAGTCGGAAGTATTTGAAGTGAGAGAGGGGGGATGGGAATAGAGGCCGGTTTTATAGCGCTAGTGGGAGTGGAGGGTCATACACTATTGGGCTCGGATCGGAGATTAATTATGGATATTGCCACTGGGTTTGAATTTGAATATGAGGGGAAAAAGTGTCGGATTGTCTGCGAAGGGGTGGATATGGAATTTTCATCTGCTTGGGAGGCCAATAACCGGGCTGAACCGCTCTAAAAGTCATGAACCGGCCCCGGTTTTGAATAAATTTTATTTTTTGATAGATTAGAAAATATTTAAGAGACAGCTATGTGTGCTGTGGCGTATTCCGAATTTGCGATTTTCAGATTTAATGGCGAAAATGTTCCAAGTATCTAGTCCGGTTACGGTGAGATTTCAAATTTTCGTATCCAACATTTAATTCTTAGTTGCTATTATTAATATATATATATTTTTTGTTATTAATACAACTTATTGATTTTTCTATCAACACATTTTAATTTTATTTACAAACTCGTTATTTGAATATGTTTCATGATTTGACTCTCTTCATAGATGGTGTGTGTTAATAACAACAATCTTAATTCTTTACAAAATGTTCTTATATTTGATTGATTGAAAAGTTGTTGTTTCTTACATTATAAAATTAAATTATAATTTTATAGACGTAATTTTTCTGGTATGTTTGTATATATGCTTATTACATCACATTTTGACTACGGAACTTTAGGCACCGGAGTTTCTTATAACTTGTAAGTGGAATTGAACTAAACTAAGTAATTAAACTTATGTTGCCAAATCACCTTAACGAGCTTAGATTAACTGACCCCCTCCCCCTAGTTCATTTTGGTGAAACTGCATAAACAATGTTTTCAAGTTGAGCTTTCATAAATTTCTTTTGTAGAAAGACAAATCTCTATTAAAGTTAAAAGTTTCTTTGTGCTACAAGCAGCCTTCAATTGATAATTAAGGAGATTTATAACATGCATCAGTATATTTTCCGAATTAGATGCATATTGGGCCTCATTTTATGCTTCACTGGTATAGTTTCTCGTCATCATGGAAACACTCGTCTCCAAAATACCAAGGATATGTGAAAAAGTAAAGGTAAAACTAATTACATGATGTTCCTTTTTTATTTATTTTTTTAGAAATAGGTCCAAAAATAAATAAATGACTAAATGAGTACTAGTCTTCCTACACGCGCGATGCGCGTGCAAAGGACCGCGCTTACGCGTGCGTTTAATTTTTTTCCGCTTAACATTAGATAGTCTTTCGCGAAAAGACCTGCGCTCACGTGTGTGAACGGGTTACACTGACAAATGCGACTTTATTTTCTTAACCATGATATTTTTTTTCATTTACATGGTAGCAAATAAGGTAACATTAAATTAAAAAAAACTTAATCAATCAATTCCCATGTATTTTTTTAGATACAATTGATCCATATATAATTGTGTACAGTTGCCATATTACAGAGTTATATACACTACCAGAAGAAAGGTTTTAGCCGACGAAAAAAAAAATCAGGCCGACGAATTATTTTTTCGTCGGCTAAAGACCACTTTAGGTGACGAAATTTTCCTTCGTCGGCTAAATAAAAATTTTCGTCGGCTGAATAATTTTTATCGTCGGCTATAGTCTGTGAACTTTAGCCGACGAAATTTTCAAAAGTTTACCCGACGAAATTTTTAAGAGTTTAGCCGACGAAATTTTGAAAAGTTTCGTCGGCTAAAGTGTCTTATATTTACAGATTTGGACAACAACTCATCTGGAAAAAAAAAACTATACGGTTGAACCTTCAAACGCAAAAAAGTCGTGAAATAAGATATGACCAGACTGGTGAAATACGTCTACGGTTGTAAAATGACGGTATTCCGGTAAAGTCTCGGTGCCGATAGTTGACTTACCATTATTATTCACTATGTTGCATATTTGGCGTTTGGTGTCTGATTGACTATTGTGATACCTTTCCAGAAGTGTAACGGCCCTACGAGTCAAACTCATCGCTTTGCCATGACGTATAGGCTTTTTTGGCCATCCGAGTCCGTTTAGGGCTTCAAAATGCAGTTTTCTTATTTTTCGATTAGAGTTGACCGTTTCGATCGAGCCCTTAACTTTGTCGAATCCAGTTGCATTTTTTACCATAGACATCTTTCATCATAATGATCATATCTGACGGTCGAATTTTGGTTTGTGGATTTTAGTCATCGGAATCACAACTTGTCTACTATTTTCTGTTATTCGGGTTTATGGGGAGCCCTATCGTCGGAAGCTAAATGTCTCAAAATTTTTATATGGACAGTTGCGTCTCATCTATGTGAGAGTTTTTTGTGTGGAAGGTTTGACCAAACTACGTAATATAGAGGGAGATATGAGCGTTTTCGTGTGATAAGTGACGATGGATTATGGTTGACCGTTTCGATCGAGTCCTTAACGTTGTCGGATCCCGTTGAATTTTTTGCCATAGACGTATTTCGTCATAATGATCATATCTGACGGTCAAATTTTGGTTTGTGAATTTTAGTCATCGGAATCACAACGTGTCTACTAATGTTGTATAACTTGTTTAGTAGGTTATACAACTTTGTGAACCAACTCTACATAGGAAGCAAAATTATTAAAAATCTCGTGAAATAAGATGTGTTCAGAATGGTGAAATACAGCTATGGTTTAAAAATTACGTAAATCGGGTAAAGTCTTGGAGCCGATAGTAGCGGTCAACCCTATTTACCGTTATTATTTCTTATGGGAGCCCTATCGTCGAAAGGTAAATGTTTCAAAATTTTTATGTAGGTGGTTGCGTCTCATCTACGTGAGAGTTTTTCGTGTGAGAGATTTGACCAAACTACGTAATATAGGGGGATATATGAGTGTTTTCGTGAATTTATAGACTTTAGCCGACAAAAATATATGAAAAGTCGTCGGCTAAGGTCCAAAAATTTTAAAATTTTTTAGGCGGTAAACCAAAGTCGGAGGAAAATTTTCAAAGGACTTTAGCCGACGAAAATATATGAAAAGTCGTCGGCTAAAGTCAAAAAAATTTAAAAAAAAATAACTATAGCCGACAAAATACTCGTCGGCTAAGATGGTTTTTGCCGACGAATAACCTAATATTTCGTCGGCTATAGTTATTTTTTAATTTTTTAATTACATATTATAGCCGACGAATACGTTAGGGTATTCGTCGGCTAAACCCTAAAATTTTTCTATTACCTACTATAGCCCTATATTCGGTGGTTATTTTGCGTAAAATTTTTATACGACTTGTTGTGTGTCATCGGTTTAAAACTATTTTCAGTTGGAGGTCCGGCCAAAATACGTAATTTAGACGGTCGAACGATTTTTTCCGTGCGTTTAGGGGTTTGACTTACGAGATTGACCGTCCGGATCGAGCCCTTATTCTTTTCGGATCAAGTTGAATTTTTTCCCATACATGTATTTTATCATGATGGTCAGATCTGACGGTCGGATTTCTGTTTCTCAAGTTTGATCATCACAATCACAACATGCATACTAATGTTGTATAACTTGTTTACCAAGTGTTATGTAAATGTTCCGTTTCAAAAACAAACTATACGTAAAACCTTCAAACGCTAAAAAGTCATGAAATAAGATATGACGAGAATGTTGAAATACATCCACGGTTGAAAAATCACACTATTCCGGTAGCCCTTATTCTTTTCGGATCAAGTTGAATTTTTTCCCATACATGTATTTTATCATGATAGTCAGATCTGACGGTTGGATTTCTGTTTCTCAAGTTTGATCATCACAATCATAACATGCCAAATGTATAAAAATACTTTAGCCGACGAAATTGGTACCTTTAGCCGACGAAATTTTCAAAGGACTTTAGTCGACGAAAATTTATGAAAAGTCGTTGGCTAAAGTCTAAAAAATTTTGAAATTTTCAACCAAAATTTTTCGGCGGCAACCAAAATTTTCAAAGGAATTTTGCCGACGAAAATATATGAAAACTCATCGGCTAAAGTCGAAATTTTTTAAAAATTTTCAACTAAAATTTTTAGCGGTCAACCAAAGAGTTTAGCCGACGAAAATGAAGAATTTCGTCGGCTAAAGTTCTTTATATAGAAGTAGAGCAGGGTAATTAAATATCCTCCTCCTCCTCCACACAACCACCTCCCAACACTAGACATAATGCGGCTCTCCTCCTCTTCCTCCTCCTTCTCCTCCTCCACCTCCGCCACTCTCTCTCCTCACCCCACCGTCTACTCTCCACCCCTACGCGCCCAATGGCCACCTACCGTGCCCTCCTCTCCCTCAACTCCTCCCTCGACGACCCCGACTCCCGCCTCTCCTCCTGGACACCCAACACCAGCCGGAGTCACGTGCGACTCCTACAACCACGTGACGTCCCTCGACTTTTCCGGCTTGAATCTCTCCGGGTATCTCTCCCCGATATCTCCTTCCTTGTCTACCTCTCCAATCTCACCCTCGCCGAGAACAACCTCTCCGGTCCCATCCCGCCTGAGATCTCCGCTCTCCGCCTCCTCAACCTCTCTAACAACGTCTTCAACCGCACGTTCCCGCCGGAGCTCTCCAACCTCACTAACCTCCGTGTTCTCGACCTCTACAACAACAACCTCACCGGCCTGTTGCCGGTTTCGGTGGCTCACATGACCAACCTCCGCCATTTGCATTTGGGTGGCCGAAAGTTAACCGAAAGTTTATGCAGTTTTTTTTTTCAAAACCCAGTAACTTTAGCCGACGATATTCAAACACTATATTTCGTCGGCTATAGTTATTTTTAATTTTTTTTTTTAATTTTTTTTATAAGGTTTAGCCGACGAATAACCTAATATTTCGTCGGCTATAGTTTTTTTAAATTTTTTTTATAAGGTTTAGCCGACGAATAATCTAATATTTCGTCTGCTATAGTTATTTTTTAATTTTTTTAATAAGGTTTAGCCGACGAATAACCTAATATTTCGTCGGCTATAGTTATTTTTTAATTTTTTTTTATAAGGTTTAGCCGACAAATAATCTAATATTTCGTCGGCTATAGTTATTTTTAATTTTTTTATAAGGTTTAGCCGACGAAATATTTTATATTTCGTCGGCTATAGTTATTTTTAAATTTTTTTTACAACTTTTAGCCGACGAAATATAAAATATTTCGTCGGCTATAGTTATTTTTTTATTATTTATCAGACACTTTAGCCGATGACATATTTTTCGTCGGCTATAGTCACTATAGCCGACGAAAAAAAAAATTTCGTCGGCTAAAGTTATCACAGACGACCTTTTCCCGACGACACTATAGCCGACGAATGATCGTCGGCTAAGGTCTTAGCCGACGAATTTTTTTAACAGGCCGACGAAAATTTTTCGTCGGCTAAAATACTTTTTCTGGTAGTGTATATAGTAAGAGGTACAAAAAAATCAAAGGACTGTTCTTGGTTCAAGGATGTTCGTTCTCCTCTTCCAGAGCGGTTTTTTGAAGATTCAACTTCACCAACAAAAGAGACAGCAAAATAAGTAATAGAGATAGCAAAGGACGTTCTTTCTCCTCCTCTTCTTCATGTAATTAATAGAGATAGCAAAAGAAGTGTGAGAAAATTAATCTCAAATCACAATTTTCATTGAAAAAGCCTGTGGTGGGACAATCAACTTCTGCATTTACCAAAATCCATTGAATTTCCTGTGGAGGAGAAAACAAATGAGCAAGGAGTACATAAACAACCATTCAATCAGTATCAAATTTTTATGCATCTCCAAAACCTTAAATCCTTGTCTCTTCTCCGTTCACACCAACGTATAATTTGCAGGAATATACATGGTAAAGGATACATCATACATGTATAGCATCATGTAGTCTTCTTATCGAGTTGAACTAAGCCTCTTCCACTCACGTAAAGAATCTTCTTAGGCTTGGTACCCCTTTGCAAAACCATGATAATCATTCCCAAATATAAGTCTGTAGATAATATCCTCCTGGGTTTAAAAGTAAATGTACGGTTGGCATTACAATTCATTGAGTAATACTCGTGGGTTTATACCTACCTAATAATATTAGCGGGTAATACCAAAATGTTAGGTTTGGGTAAGTATCACCTACTTTAAATGGGTAAAACCCATACTCTTTTCCAGCCGACGATGATGAGCCACAATTTAGATATAGCAGCATTACCACGCAAGAGGAAAGCAAAGACCAAGAATTGACCAACCACCATCTTCAAGAAGCCCAAAGCTCCAAGAAGGCTATCAGACTTAGAGCGATAGTCAACGTTCTTGTACTTGTTGGTCATACTCGCAAACAGAATCCCCTAATTGCGTCCCACCCTCACTTGCTTATCAATCAGCTCATAGATGTACACCTGAGCCACCCCTTCTTTCCGGAGCGGAGTGGCCCGACCCGACTTGAGATGACCTAATAGCCCCTGAAAGAGAGGTTGTAAGGGTAGACGTTGACGAAGGAGGAGTTGGTGTCGCGGCCGGATCACCGTTTGGAGCGGCGCGGCGGAGGGAGGGAACGGCGCCGTGACGACGTTGACGAAGGAGAAGGTGGTGTAGATGGCGTTCTTGCGGATCCCGAGGTCGAGGAGCGCCAGGTCGATGAAATTCGACATTGTTGGCGCCATACCTTTAGCCGTCACTACTCATATTCTCTTTTCAATTCGGATCAAATAAGAATTATAAAACATTAATAAATAAATTAACAAAACTTATATGATCAATCCCCCCTCTTCCGGAATTCTACATGAATAAAATAAGAAAGTTCTTCAAGATCAATTCGAGGAAGATTAATAATCCTAATATAAAAATCAACTGCAATATGAATATGGTAAAGAGATCATACAACCAATTTCTTCACCAGAACCGTAGCATGATACTTTTCCAGGTGCATAGAGATTTCGTAGGAGGGCTAGCTTGACGTGGTAAATAGAGCAAAATGAAAGCCACCACTCCCCGACATTTTCAATCATCAACTTGTCTCCCGGCTCATCCTCTTTCCAAACTCAATGGGATAGTGATCGGTTTTGACAGTAGTTATCTGAATTACAAATTGCAATTGCAGTTAACAACTTGCACGTCACCCTTCTCTTTTTTTCTTCCAGAAAAATTGTTTTTTTTTAATTACTGGTTTTACTGTACTATCCTTCATACAATAAGCTTTTGAGTTGTAGAAATTAAATAAATAAATAGGTTATAGAAGAGATTTCTGAAAATTTAACCATTAATGGTTACATAAAACAAATTGCCTTAATTAATAGAGATTAACATGAGACCAAAATCAGACATGAAAGTTTCCTCTCATCCGGCTCCCGTAGTTACACCAAATAAAGATAAAGAGAGGGGTTCTTACTTTAAAATTTGAAAAAATTCTATGACCACCATAAGAGTATCAACTCACTATCCATCGTGACGCAACCACGCAACCCCCACAGTCTATTTAAAAGAAAGTCCAATGTTTATGGATATGACTGAGAACTGAATGACCCATTAGCTAACTACAAGCCCACATTACAGTATTACCCCGGTAACAACCAACACCACCAAAAAAATTTCATACTGAAAGACCTAGAAGCCGCTGCTTCTGCTATTGACACCCACAGCCTACAGATGGATTGCCAAGAGGTTTTGGAAACTTTTTCCTGATAAAAAAAACCTGTAGATTGATTGCCTTGAATTTCTTTATTCCACTTTGGATGAACACTTTCAAGGCTTATATTTCTCACCAATCAGTTACATAGCTGCTCATATAATAACATTTCACCATCATAGTAACATATAAAAGGTGACACCATTACTATCTTGATGTGTGACACACGTCATCTAGACCAGTTGTTGATGTTAAACACCTAGTGGCAAGTCTCTTCAACTATCTAATAAAAAAAAATTAATCAGGATAACATTAAGAATACACATAAAATAAGCAAAAGAAACCAACAAAAAGAAAGTTTATTACTAAAAAGGACCAACATTGCAAAGTTTTGGTGACAACCCACCCACAAGGGCCACAAACTGAAGTTACCTAAAAATCCACCTACCCATTTCAATACAAAGCCGATTCCGACTACATCAATAGAAAAGACACAATGGGCAGGTGGGGTTAAATTCGACAAATTACACAAATGAACCGCCGTGATCCGGCATCTCGCTAGCAGCGCGAACTGCCGCGCTTGGCGGCGGCATTAAAGTTACTTCGGGACGAGCCGACACGTGCCTTCTTGTTGGCCGTTGGATCCTTGCCGCCGATGTCAAACCCCATTCCGTGGTTCCCATCAGCACCCACCATTTCCACAAACATCCTCTGAAGGTCCTCAAAGCTGTCGCCCTAAAAATATCTCAATTCCCATCCCAATTAAGAAATTACAGTTTCACCCCTACACAGTAAAGAGTAAACATGTAATAAATCTCACCTCGTCCTTCACATCGTTCATCATGGAAATCATCTCTTGCATGAAATCCCCAAATTCCTGCTCACACAAACTCTAAGTTACTCAAGCTCATAAAAGTAAATAACTAAAATAAATAAATAAAAGGCGAAAACCGATATCGTCGAGGCAAATCATTCACCGTACGAAAAGCGGAATTTAGGCCTGGTATTTTTTACTGCGCCCTTGAAAACGACGTCGTTTTAGTATTTTTTACCGCGCATTGTGTACGGTGAACATTTGCCTGAGCGGGATGAGGAGGAGGAAGGAGATACGAACTTCATCTTCCTCTTCAAGCGGGTCGTAGAGCCCGGCGTCGTACATTGACCTCTTCCCCTGATCCGAGAGAACTGCGCCACCAAAATCGCCGCCGTTAACTCCAACCCCCAAATAATAATAAATTTATTAAAAAAAAAAGACGTCGTTTTGATGACGGACTTACCCGAATAAGCTTCCTGGATTTGCTGAGACCGCCGATTCGCGTCTCCGGCCACCGACGGGTTCTTGTTGCCGGCCCACCTATCTGGATGCCATTTCTTCATAAAAGTATAACAAAACTATAATCAAAATCGGAATTAAAGAAAGAGGATGACAACGGCGTCGTTGTTTTACCATGGCGAGTTTGCGGTAAGCTGTGCGGATGTCCGAGAAGGAGGCGTCCTTGCGAATCCCGAGGACGGAGTAGTAGCAAGATCCGCCGTTAGATCCTCCTTCCCAGTCCATAGCTCCAAATCGAAATCACAAAGCCTTCAAATTAGAAGAGCAGCTGCTTCGAATTTCAGAGCGTAACCATAGAGAGAGAGGCCCTGTGCGTTTTTGTCTGGTGTATTTTTGTGTGGTGACGTGAAAATATCTTCTCTATAGATACGAAGCAGGAAACTTCGAGAGAGAGATGATTTATTTATTCCCATTACGATTCGGCAAACGCCAGTCAAATGCTTACGTGGACAGGTGGCTGCTTTAGATATTTTTTTTATAGGGTGGTGCCTTGGGAAATCGGGCTGAGGGTTTACCGATTTTAACGACTCTTGAAATTGGGCCTTACAAGAGCTTGGAAGTTCGAACAACGTCCAACAAGCCCAACGTCCCCCAATATTTGGAACAGGAAACAATAGAAAACGGAAGATGTAATGTCATGAAACAGAGACAATTAGAATAGTGACCGGAAAAATTAGGGTGAAGATTCACACTCATATTCTCCTTGAAATGAACTAAAAGTTTTGATTCCTGATAGAAGGTGGGGCACACACTTGTTCAAAGACATATATATATATATATATATATATATATACAGAGTTTCTTGGTTACAAACGTCCGCATTAATAATTTTGATGTGAATATCTATTTTTGCATCACTTTTTGATTGAATTTCTCCATCTTAACTGTCTAGTATTTAGATAATATTGTGTAGATCATCTCTGCAAAATTTCAGCCAATTTGGTAATCGTTAAAGCCTGTTGCGTTTTTCTGTTATAAACATGAACGGTTCATGTTTGATAGAATTCAGTCCGTCAATTTGTTTTTCGATTTTGAGGGCTTTAACGATTACCAAATTGGCTGAAATTTTTCAAAGATGATCTACACAATATTATCTAGATACTAGACGGTGGAGATGAGGAAATTCGATCAAAAAATGGTGTAAAAATAAAATCCGCATCAAAACCATTGGTGCGGACCTCCGCACCTGAGAAAGACTGTACATATGTAAATGCATGAATCTAATACAGTAAAATAATTCTTATGTCTATAAATGTTAATAAATGTATTAAAACCCATATATTGGAATTATCATGATTACACATTTCAATTCTTAATTCAAGTAAGTAAATGTGTCATGAGTTTTTCCACCATAAGTCCATAACGCTTAAGTTTAAGATGTGGAAACCCCTCATGTGCTACATTCGAACATTAAATTGATTGTCTAGGCTCCAAATAATTAGTCCTTGTGCATATGATGCTTATGGAATGCTGCGATCAATTTGAACAAGAGGGTGTCCATACAAAAACGAAAATTACCTGAATGATATTCTTTAAAGGAATATACAATTTATTTTTATGGAACTCACAAAACAGTTTAAAACATTACGTGTGTCGTAGTCACATTTATTAAAATAGTTATGCGATATTTAACATGGTATCCAAGAAAGCAAAACAAATCCGAACAACTGACAATATAACAATGATTCATGACCAATCAGTTTGTCTCCGATAACAAACATACATGTATCCTAACATTGTGCCTGATGAAGTAAGATTATTGGACGAATTAGCAATATGATAATGACTCGTGAGCAAATCAATATTGTTCCTAACCACTACATACAATTTTCGTGAATGTTTTAACTATGAAACACATCATTTATAGTTTACATTACTTGATTGTGAGGATTTTGGTTTCACTAACAATTGAGAACAAGCTTCCAAGTATAGGAAGATTATATAACTTTCGAGCAACTTGCTTGAGAGTACAATCAACAGAAAAAGTACTGCTCTACATAAACTGCTCGTGGAACAAATAAACTGAATCTTATTAGATTTTTTCCAGAAACCACTTTTACATAGATCATTTCAACACTATGTACATCATGGCTAACTATATATAACAACAGAGTAACCCCTTTTTGCACATTTTACACATTAAAGGAGAAGAGAAAGACTGAAGGAAAATAGACTAGTGACTAAGTGAGTAACCAAGTCTTAACACATCTAGGAAAAGCCTACCCTTTTTACTTTAGGTACATGCTTTACAACTAGTGGTTCACTGAAACTAAAAAGGGAGGATGAGTAACACTAACAGTGATCTTCTAGCTGGCCAAATACAGAGGCCTTGCCATTCTTCTAGCCCTAACAGAAACCCAAACCTTAATGGCGGCACGAAGCTTGCACCAGCATGCCTTGGGTTTCTTCATCGTCCCTGAGTTATGTACAAAACCGGAAATGCCACTTTCGCTACTTGAGCCGAAGAAAAATCCGGTCCCTTGTCCCCCCCAGTTAGGGTTCATTGGAGACCAAGTTGATGTTTGTACCGGGAAAAAGTTTCCGGTAGTGCCTAATTGAGCAGTTGGCACAATTTGAGGCAAACTGTTTTCGGCATTTAACTGTAAGGAGCTGAACTCCTCCATTGAGAAACTGTTGCGTAGCGCTGGACTGAACGCTTGCATTGAATGATTAGTTGGTGCTAGAGACACCGTTAACTGATTGCTTCCTTCTGATTGATAATGATATGAAGTTGAAGGCGATGCGTGGTGGAATCCCAAGTGCATTGGCGGTTCATCTGCGCAAAGTTTTTGATCACAATTAGTTCGAAAACCATTTAAAGTGTACAGTATGATGCAAGTTCATGCACTTTGAAATATGAGCTTAGATAACCCATATTGGCCTAGTTTATACCTTGCTGTGGGAATTGGAGACTATATTGTTGCAGCTCTGAGTTTGGATTATTGAATGGTTCTGCTTGTAGACTAGGCAAAGGCTTTGAAAGGTTAAATAGAGTTGAAGCATCCACGAGGACCATATTTGCTTCATTTCTATACGCCTGCAGCTTCAAATTTTCCACTATAACCTGCAAATGTAACTCAGTTCATCAGTTTCTCAACTAACCAAGTCATAGCAACCATCAATTAAAGGAGATAAATAATAACACCAGAAATTATAAATCTGAGCCTAATTTTGAAAGACGTATGCATACCTTTTGAGGTGGGGTGAGTTGCTCCAGATTACAGAGTTGTTCGTCAATCATGACTCCCACGAACTTGTAGATTGAGTTGAACAGGAGGGTTATGTTGGCTCTATGGTAAGCATAGAGCTTTTGTTCATCTATCTCACAAGTCAATGCATGCTCCATTATTGTTTCCCACATCTTGTTTGGGACCGAACCAAAGCACTGCAGTTTACAAAAAAAAGTGGATGAATAATCGATGCACAAATTTCACTAAGCTACTTTAGGCTCATTATGTAACAGAACAAATGAGACTCTTACATTTCGTAGCGAGGATTGATCTTTCACATATGACTGCAGCAAGGCCTTCACAGTAGTAATCCCAAACTCGGCCAATCGCTTATGAAATGCGCCATCCTTTGCTATCTTCTCCAGGCGCCATATCTCATCATTCAAGGATGGAGGGTAGTGTTTCTTGTACACTGAATGAAGCATGTTGTGACAAATTGTTAGCATAGAGCACAAGTGAAGAAAATATGGTGAAACATAGTTGATGATATTGAAAAAGATCAAGAGATAAGTTTGTAGAACTTACACTCTCCGCGGTGATCTTTCACCTGAAAAGCCTCACTTATAGCTTCCCTGATTCGAATTTCATCACCAGGAGCTTTCGGCACAACTCTAGCTGCTAGTCTGAACTTCCTGCTTCTGATCCAGCTTGAATTGTCAGTGAAGACAATGTCACTGAGACTGCACACTCCATCCCGCAGATTAAGAGTCACCTCACCAGTCACCAACGGCCTCTTTCCTTCTCGTTGTTTAACTAGGCCATTGCTGAATTCTCTCTCAGTCCAATCCACTTGATCATCAGACCCGAATTCACTACTCAGAACAAGCACTTCAATCTTCACTGAAGACTGCGGACCGGAACTGACCACATTTTGCGTAGCAGCATCACGTAGCACAATTTGAAGAGGTGTGCCATATTCTGATTCCACCCTGCTGCCTGTGAATATTGTTGATGGCAGTTTGTTGATGAAATGCAACTGAAAACCTGTTGCTCCAGATGAACGACCAATTTGAAGAGGAGGCCTGCTACAAGATTAACAACAATTCCAACATTCAAAGTAACAGTAAGAAACTTTTCAGCACAGTAATCTAAAGCTGGTGGAGATTGGAAAAAAAAGATTGAAGACATTAGAGAAATGATCAAAGAGCTAACCTTGAAGTTCCCCTCAGGTAGGGAATAAGCAAATTCTCCAGCTCATCTCGCACCTATACAACAAAGAAGTTCGAATATCATATCAGTATCAACTATCAGATATCTCAACCAGAATAGAATTTCAAACACAAATGCATAGTAAACTCATCTTTGAAAGGTACATGCTTCTTAACTAATGGAACTAAACCTAACGGTCAACCTATGTACAGGGTTTGGTGTTCTTTTACTTTTTGTTTTTTTTTTTACTTTCTTACACAGAAAGAAAAACATGATCATGTTAATTACTGCCAAATCTTACCACTTTTCTGAAGAAATTTTCCCACGCTTTTTCATTCAGGGGACCATCTCTCATCACATCCCTAGCAACACTGCACAAAATATGAACACAAAACCCAAAATCAAAAACCAAACTCAACCATCCAAACCGCACATAAAGCACCAATCTTTACTCAAACTTAAACCACCCACTTCTTAAAAAGAGGTCTCCTTTTCGATTCCGGCATCGGAAACTCAAACTCCTCACCCCCCACGACACTGAAATGCCTTTTAGGTACCATAAAAAACCCTCTTTTTTTTTCTTTTTTTTTCCCTTTGATGATTCAAAAACCCAACTTTATTGCAAGTCTTCTTCTACAAGGGAATCGATATGAGCAATAAAGGAACACGAAACATGAAGTTGGGTTTATATAGGAGGTCCAGATTGACCGTTGTTAACTGTAGAGGAAGAAGGTACAAGGAACCTTCGAGGAAGTAATCACATCAAAACACGCAAATCATGAAAAGTCAAGATCAGATTAATAATATTAACAAAGCTATATTTGGACAAAACCAAGTGACTTGAGCTTTGGGTTTGATGGATTAGTGCTTGTCTGTGATTTTGTCTCATTTTTAAGGAAAAAAAGAACTAGTTTAAGATTCTGGGAAAGCTTGGATTTTAACGACCAAACGCGTCGGGATTGAAAAGTACTCGTACTGTCACAGACACCAAATAGTAGAACGAGCAAAATCCAAGGGGTACGGGACGGAAAAGGTCAAGTGTGAGAGAGAGATAGTGACTGGATTTTAGAGAGGAACAGCATTTCCACGTGGAAGCGACGCGTACAAGAGCTAAGATTGAAGGTCGCTGGAAAGTGCAGACAAGAAATTTTGTGTTGGACGCGTTTGTTTATGTTTGGTAAAGTGACGATATGAAAAGGACTGGATTTCAGATGAAATGAATCCTTTTCTCAGTTTCTCTGAAGTTTGATCTGAACTTCCATGTAAATTTCTAACCTAGAGAGAGCACTTTATTAGCTCATGATTCTAGCGAGTACGTGCAGCCAGAAGCACAAAGTGAACAATCTTTGCAATAACGGAGCAGATGATGATGATGATCGGAATTACAACGCCCATAATTTAGTCACTCAGCGCATGCGAAAACGCTCCAACTACACTTTACAACACAATGTGTGGTCATTTTAATAGCTTCTTGAATCGAATTCAGGTTGTGTTTTCTTTGCAAAAATGGAGCAGATGGTTGTGATCATAATTACAAGTTCATGTTTTAATCCATCAACACATGTGAAATGCTCCAACTATGCAGCGGATATAAAATGATCTAACTAGACAGTATCACACACTACCTTGTCACTTTGACAATTTCGTGAATTGAACTTGAGTTGATGGTTTTTCTGCAGAAACAGAGCAAATGATGGGGATGATAATTAGAATGACATGGTCCATGACTTAATTCCTCAATGTGTGTGAAATGATCCAATTATGTAGTGGAACATAATACCTAATTACTTTGATAGCTTCATGAATCGAACTCAGTTTGAGGTTTCTTACTTAAGGCTTAACCACTAAGCCGCTTGTACTGATTTTATTAGATTGTAACTCATTTACTATTAATATAAGACGCAATGTTGTCATCTAAGATTTAAAGTTTGATTCTACAAATTTAATTTAATAATACGTTGGTCATCATATATCATTAAGAAGTCCTATTCAACAAGATCGACCATCCATCTATATTTCTCCTATAACCTAACCGCAGCTTCCTCTAACTAGAGTATGTCACAATCTTTGTCTGCCCGCGTGGACATAGTTGATCTCACATGCTGTATAAAAAAGGCAAGAAGAGAATATAGCTCGCGGTCTTTTGAGTGTGAGACTGGTGCTTTGGTAGTTTAGTCAATACTCAATGCTGCTTGGGTTGGTGGGGGGTGGTTGCATATTCTGCGAAACTTTCCGGCGATACAGTTTTTCCAAGAACGCTGTTTCCGGGAACATTCTGGGAACCTCTCAGGAGGTAGAGCTTGTTTAGTTTTATATGTTCTCCTCAGGCTCATCTGACCCAGAAAGAACTTCATTGACTATAAGATTTTAACACCAATGCTTCTTTTTAAAGCAATGGGATTATGTTACTATAACCCATTTTAAAGCAATGGATTATGGTACATCTTAATACTCCAACAATCATACAATTAAATACAGGAAAAGAGTAAGATCCTTTTTGGAATATCCATAAAATGAAGGGTTTTTTTTGTTTTATTTTTGAACAGGATGAAGTGAAGGGTTTAAGAATCAAATCATAAAAACAACGAAGAAAATCATAATCCACTAAACTCATGCACAGTGCATACACATCATCGTGTCCTTAAATTCTAAAGGTTCGGAGAAGTGCTTTAAAGATAAGAACTTCGATTAAAAGGAAGGACTTTTCAGAGTGTGTTATCTGGGAACTGAGTTTATGAACCAGTTGTAGTGCCCAATGTTACAAGTTTCTGTCACAAAACCAAAAACCCTATGGCTTCTTCTTCTTCATCACTCTTTGCAGCCATTGACATGGGCACAAACTCATTCAAGATGATCATAATCCGAGCCTACCCAAATGGCAAGTTCCTCACCATTGATCGTCTCAGAGAGCCTGTTGTTCTTGGCCATGAAACCACTCCCACATCATCATCATCATCAACCCCTTTTACACTCTCAGCTCAATCTCAGCTCATTGCTCTTGAGGCTCTCAAGAAGTTTCAGAACACGTTGACATCATACAAAATCAGCAAAGCCGGAGTCCGCTGTGTTGCCACTGCTGCTGTGCGTGAGGCTGTGAATAAAGGTGAGTTCTTGAAATGTGTTAGTGATAACATTGGTTTAGAGGTTGATGTGTTGCCTGGTGAAGAGGAAGCTAGGCTTGTGTATTTGGGTATGCTTCAGTTTTGGCCTATGTATGAGAATTTGGTTTTGGCTGTTGATATTGGAGGTGGGTCTACTGAGTTTGTGATTGGGAAGCAGGGGATAGTTGTTTTTGGTGCTTCATTGAAGTTGGGGCATGTGAGTTTGACCCAGAAATTTGGGAACAGTGTTGGTCAGATTAGGGAGCATATTAGGTTGGTTGTTAAAGAATCTGGGTTGGTTAGGAAGATTAAAGATTGTGGCTTTGAGGTTGTTGTTGGGTCCTCTGGTACTATTAAGGCAGTTGAGAAGGCAGTGTTTAATGGGTATGTGAATAAGAGCAATGTGATTGAGGTTGGCAATGTAGCTTGTTTAGGGGATGGTAGGAAGGATTGGAGGTTGAGTAGAGGAGAAGTGAAGGGTGTTGTTGAGAGTTTGTGTGGTGGAGGAGAGGGAGAGAAGATTAGGAGGGAGAAGTTCTTTGAAAGGCGATCTGAGTTTATTGTTGCTGGGGCTGTGTTGTTGGAGGAGATATTTGAGGTGCTTGGAATTGAGGAAATGGAGGTTTCTGGTTATGCATTGGCAGAAGGTGTTATTGTAGAAAGTTTGGCTAAGGTTAATGGTGGCTATGATTTGACTGCCAATGCAAGTTGGTCTTCTGTTGTTCGGCTTGCGATGAGGTATAATGGCAAGAAGAGGATGAGAGCTGCTGTTCAGTGTACAAACACCGCAAAGGTGTTCAGTTAATTTCTTGATTTTGATTCATTTCTAATGGTACTCGACTACTTGTGCAGTTTTGGATAAATGTGATCAATAGTAGATACCAGCTTAAGCTTTAGTATCCTAGATCTCATCCCCTATATTATCATGTGTTAAGAATTTGGGAAATATGCGCTCTAATAATCTGACCACTCAGTTCAAATATGAAGAGAGCGACTTGCATTGTAGCTGATGCTATATGTCACACCTCTACTGTTTGAGGATTTACTTTTCAAATGCAATGAAGCCTAATGAAGAAACCAAAGTAAATGTATATCCATGTTAAAATTGCATGTGGAGACGATCGAGTTATTTCGTAGCGTCTAGTGTTTTGAATAGTTGAGTTTTGCAGGAGATTTTCGAAGGTTTAAGAAAAAGTGATGACCTAGCCGATAATCAATTTGCTGCCTCCCTAGATGACAAGGATCTTGAATATCTTGAAGCTGCAACTTTGCTTCACAATATTGGGGTTTTCATGGGGAAGAAAGGTTACCATAAGCACTCGTACTGCATCATCATGGTAATGATTTTTCCTCTTAATGATTGAATTCATGTACAATGAAAATCAACACCAGTATATATAGATCTTCAATTTAATTTATTGAAAAGCTCAATCTTTGGTGTAGAATGGCGAGCATCTCCATGGTTACAGTTCTGAGGAGGTTAAGGTATGTCATCTCTTTGAGTGTTCTGTCCTGGTGTCTTGCTTTGTATTTTCTGTATAGTGACAGTCATTTCCGCAGCTGATAGCACTACTTGCAAGACATCATAGGAAGAAATTACCAAGCTCTGATCATGCTTCCTTTACACAATTTCCAGGAGAGGTAGCTTCTTATTGAACTGTAAAATTGTGCTACTGTGTTTTTTTCCCCTTTGGATTTTATATGTAATTGGAGTATTATATTTATTGGTTTTTTCTGTTTGCTTATGCATACTATCTAATTTTTCTTGCAGATGACGAAGAAATTCAGATTTCTATGCACAATTCTCCGTGTTTCTGTTGCACTACAGAAAATGGAATTCTCAAATTCTTATGAAGGCTTTAAGCTGGTATTTCTCATAAAATCATATCCGATGTGCATTAAGCTTGCTCAGTCTAAAACTTTTCATTTGCTGTAGTATATTTATCAGAATGCATGCAACGCCTTTTAAATGTTATATCAAGGTTTTAGCTACCATAGCCTATTGACCGACTCAACTGTAGTGCTGCTTAACTAAAGAAATACCTTTCCAGTATCCCTTGCTGCATCATTAACTTGGTGTCGTTATCAGGTAAACTGTGGTGTAAAAGATCAAACTTCTTTACTTTTTAACCCTCTAGCCGAGGATATTGAGGATGAACTAAGACAAGAATTGGAATACTTCAAGCTGGTAAGTTTCTTCTTTTACGCTTTCATATCTAACTACACACTTCCATCCATATTTTTACAGAATAACTTATCTTTTGTTTTGTAGGTATTCTTTAAAGAGCTGCTCATGATTGCTCCTTCGAGTGTACCAGACCCAAGAGATGAGGATATTCGCACATAATATGTTGCATGATGTCTTGCGAAAGTTCTTATGACATTCGGCCCATTGAAGGTTCCATGCTGCCTTTAGATCATTGAACCTGTATCCCTTTTGAACTGCAGATTTAACCTTTGATTGGCAATGTGAAATGTTAGTAATCAAACAGCAGATCACATGACCATATAGAGAATGTACACCTTGGAAGGATGGTTGCCCAAGGGGAAGGAAAGCTTTAATGAGCCATCGACAGAGGTCATCATGGATCCTTTTTTGGCATTGTTACATGTTTTATCCGAGCAATGTGCTTAGTTCAAAGTTCAAACTTTAAACAAAGGTGAAATCTTGAAATGTGTTGGTGATAAGATTGGTTTAGAGGTTGATGTGTTGCCTGGTGAAGAGGAAACTAGGCTTGTGTATTTGGGTATGTGTTTATTTTTGGCCAATGTATGAGAATATGGTTTTGGGAGTTGATATTGGAGGTGGGTCTACTGAGTTTGTGATTGGGAAGCAGGGAAGATATGTTTTTGGTGCTTCATTGAAGTTGGGGCATGTGAGTTTGACCCAGAAATTTGGGAACAGTGTTGGTCAGATTAAGGAGCACATTAGGGTCATCTGGTACTATTAAGGCAGTTGAGAAGGCAGTGTTTAATGGGTATGTGAATAAGATCAATGTGTTTGAGTTAGCAAAGTGGATACACTTGGGGATGGTAGGAAGGATTGGAGGTTGAGTAGAGGAGAAGTGAAGGGTGTTGTTGAGAGTTTGTGTGGTGGAGGAGAGGGAGAGAAGATAAGGAGAAAGAAGTTCTTTGAAAGGTGGTCTGAGTTTATTGTTGCTGGGGCTGTGTTGTTGGAGGATATATATGAGGTGCTTGGAATTGAGGAGATGGAGGTTTCTGGTTATGCATTGGTAGAAGGTGTTATTGCAGAAAGTTTGGCTAAGGTTAATGGTGGCTATGTTTTGACTGCCAATGCAAGTTGGTCGTCTGTTTTCCGGGTTGCAATGTGGTATAAGGGCAAGAAGAGAATGAAAGCTGCTGCTCCGTGTGCAATCACTGCAAAGGTATTTAGAGAATTTCTTGATTTGATTCATATCAATGGTACTGCAGTTTTGGATAAATATGATCAATAGTAGATAGTTAGATACCAGCTGAAGCTTTAGTATTCTACATACCATCCCCTATGTTTAATCCTTTGTTAGTAATTTGAAATACTTCCTTTAAACAGTTTTCAGTAAAGGTCACTTCTTACAGAACTATAAAATCGTACTAATGTGTTTTTTTTCTCTTTAGATTCCATATGTAACTGGAGAACTATATTTATTCGTTCTTTTATGTTTGTTTATGCATACTATCTGATTTTACTAGCAGATCACAAAGAAATTCGAATTTCTGTGCTCAATTCTCTGTGTTTCTGTTGCGCAGTACAACAAATGGAATTCTCAAAATCCTATGAAGGTTTAAAGCTGGTATTTCTCTGCTCTGGTTACCAACCACCCCTCCCTTGTATAGTAGGATTCTTTTTCTTTGCAGTCGTAGAATCCTGTTGATAAAACTACAGAGATCAAACATATCCTGTTCTATTAACGTTAGAGTAGTATTGTTGTTTTTTCGGTGAGTGAATTTGCCTCCTTATTTCAGTCCCTTTATGTTCTAAGAAAGGGAATGCACTGCGAGGTGCCAATTTCACTCCCTTTATTTGGGAAAAAAAAAAGTTATCCAAATTTCCATTTCCATTTCCATACAACTATTTCCCCAAATTCTTTTTTTGCTGTTGCCATTTTATCTTTTCATCCAACGGTATAATTGCAGAAAAGAGACCATTGGAGTTCTAGTGAAATTATATAATGCATTTTAGTTTGGCATAAGCTTGCTCAGTCAATAGTTTTTCATGTAAAGCCTTTTAAATGTTATTTCAAGGTCTCAGCTACCACAGCTTATTGACTGAATCACCTCTAGTGCATCTTAACTATAGAAAATTAGAAATATCTTTTCCATTGTCCCTTGCTGCATCATTAACTCGATCGTTGTTGTTATCAGGTAAACTGTGGTGTAAAAGATCAAACTTCTTTACACGTATTAAACTCCCTAGCTGAGGATACAGATGATGATGAACTAAGACAAGAATCGGAATACTTCAATCTGGTGGCATCTAAACATGATGCTCATGGATTTCGTATATTTTCATTAGAGGCAGAGGTGGATTCGCTGGACTATGGTGACTCTAAATTTGATTTTGACACAGCCAATTTATGATGAATATGATGAAGACTATATGTTGGTGCGTCTGTCTCATAATCATATTCCACAAGAGTTCAATCCCAGTGAAGCTCTTGATATGGTCTTCTTCCATAAGCAATGTGTGGCTATACCTGATAAGACCATGCATTCTGACATGATAGTCGGTGACAAGGCAGATCTTTACACCATTTTGTCCGCAAGAATGCAATTGAAGACCATGCTTTGCCAAAAAACAAAGATGCTTGGGGGGCAACAAGGCAGTCCCTACGAGCTACTTTCTTCAAATTTTCAGGTGGTTGATGCACAACATCTCTGCTCAACACTTGAAAATTTTCAACGACGAGGTTCTCATGCAGGAATCATAATGGCACCGAGGCTTGGAGTGAAGCACTGGTGGCCTCCCCCGTGGCCTTACGAAGGGTAACTAGCCATGCTATACTCTCTTCTTTCCTTTACTCTTAGTTTTACCTCAGTTTTTACTTTTGTTTGCTTTCATTTTTCTTTCTTTCTTGCATTGAAAAAGAAAATACAAAAAAAAAAATCAAATAGCAGAAAACACCAAAAAGAGATTCTTGGTTTTGTTGAGATGCAAGACAACGTTTTTTCCTATAAAGGCTTAAACTTTACTTGGAGGCCTATCCCCGAGGCCCGAAGACAATACAACAGGCATTCCATATGCCTTGAATTGCTGCCAGCGAAGTCAAGTCAGAAAAGAAAATTCAATAGTTGCTGAAAGTTGCAACAACCACTACCGGACAGTCGCCTTCGCCGATTAAAATGGACTGATACAAGAAGCACCAGCAGGCGAGCCATATATCAACAGAAATCTCTGGATGTATACTTTCCATAGGATTTTACGGTTCGTCATTTTGCCATTTCTGGAGAGAGTTATGGCAGATTGAATACAGGCGGGTCAGGATACCGGACAGTCCACCTCGCCGATCAACCTGGAATGATCTAGGAAGAACCAGCAGGCGAGCCCTATATCAATGGAAATCTCTGGATGTCTACTTTCCAGAGGATTTTACGGTTCATCATTTCACCATTCCTGGAGAGAGTTATGGCAGATTGAATGCAGGCGGGTCAGGATGCCGGACAGTCCACTTCGCCGATTCAGCTGGAATGATCCAGGAAGAACTTCGCCGATTCAGCTGGAATGATCCAGGACGACCTAGCAGGCGAACCATATATCAACAGAAAGCTCTGGATGTCTACTTTCCAGAGGATTTTACGGTTTGTCATTTCGCCATTCCTGGAGAGAGTTATGGCAGGTTGAATGCAGGCGGGTCAGGATACCAGACAGTCCACCTCGCCGATCAACCTGGAATTATCTACGAAGAATCAGCAGGCGAGCCTTATATCACTAGAAAGCTCTGGATGTCTATTTTCCAGAGGATTTTACGGTTCGTCATTTCGTCATTCCTGGAGAGAGTTATGGCGGTTTGAATGCAGACAGGTCAGGATACGCGCGAATTTGCAAAGTGTATTTTCAATGTGTTTTCATGACCTTGCAGCATGCTTTCCTTTACTGGGGGCATCCATATAAGTTTTGTGTACCTTTATTCATACACTGAGATCTACTCAAGGTACTACAACCCCTTCACAGGGAGGCATACTAAAGTTTTGATGTCCTTTATTCGTCGAACATACATCAAAACTGGGGGGCACATATGGGATAGAGATGTGTTCCAAATACATATTTCAGACTTTAGACCCTTCTTGAGGCGTCTTGGTCATTATTTAGGCTAACACATGTGGCCTCTAAAAAAAAAATTCAAGGCTATGCGATCGTTCGCCGACATGGTCTTTTTGTTTGACTCTCATTGGTTCGCACTGGGGGGCAGCGAAGTCGCTCCATATATCAAAAAGTTGGTTCGCCATCGCCAAAAGCTCAAGCGGAGGTCATTTTTTGAATCCAGTCAAAGTGGACATTTACTCGAGGTACGTCCCTTTGAGGTACATCCATGGCGAGTCAACAAGTCCATGGCGCGTCAACAAGTCCATGGCGAGTCAACAAGTCCCTGACGAGTCAACAAGTCTTCAACAAGTCCATGGCGAGTCAACAAGTTTTGGCTGCAAGGTGCATCCATGCGAGGAACATCCTCTCGAGGATATTATCTAGTCGAGGTGCATGCATGGTACTATGTTCTCTAAGTGGAGCAGGCGAAACCCACGACATTATTCTTTAAGTTCAAGTTCAGGGTACCTAACTATGTTAAGTTTATGGTCATCAATTGATTAATATGGTACTGGGCGAATCGTACAACAACTTTGCTACAATGCTTTGTTACCGGGTACTTGAGTTTTAGAGCCTATTCACAGGCTTGTTTACTCAGTTATTTTGTGTATGAACCAAGCCAATACCAGTGGCTTTGGGGCAACATGAAACATAAACCTCTTCAGTCATTCTTGACATTCATGACTTCGAAACTGGGGGGCAATGTTTACACCCAAATTAATATTTTACTGGACAGTAATTGTCTTAGTGAATATTAGTTAAATTTATGGTCCACGTCATACCGGCGAGCCCGAAATAATGGGTTTACAAGTGATGGCCCGCCAGAAAGTCATGCGAGCTGGACAGTCCACGTACGAATGGACTTCGCGTACAAGAAGAATTTAATTGTTGGGGGAACACCTCGCCCCGGCTTGGAACACTTCGCCTTGACTTAGCATCGCACCCGACTTGTATATACAAGAGCACGTGCATGGCTTGTGGTTCTTTGATCACATGAGCATCTTGACAGCATCTCGCCTGCTCACCTTGGCTTGGAAAAGAATCCCGCCAGCATTCTGAATAAAGGCATAGTTATCCTTAATTGCATGGATAAGGGTATGTTGCACTTGGATATGGTATAGCGGGACAGAAGCAATACTTATCCTATATGCATGCGAAGGTTGCATGCGAGATGGTTGGCGGGTGAGCTGGACCAAGGGACGCGAGGTTGCATGCGAAGAAGTTTGTATGCGAAGGCAGTTCGCGTGAAAGAAGGAAAGAGGCGGACTCCGCCTACAATACCTCTATTGGATAAGAAGCAATGTATATATCCTTAGTTAAGCATGATTGCATGGGGAGGGGTTCATTGAGGATCCTTATCTTTATTCAAGCATGATTGCATGGGGAGCTCACGTCCACATCTTCATGAGTTTGGTTGTCTTGGTATTTAAGGACTCTACTCCTTAATTGTATTTGCATGGGTGAACAGTGGTGCACGTCAAAGTCATCATGAGGTGTTCTAACTCAACTCTTCTAGATAAAGGTAGTTAGTCACTTCGCCAAAGGATAATCACGTCCAGCAAGTGATTTACATCGCCTACACCACATTTATCGTTGGAGACTCCTACAAGTCTTTGACATGCTTTGGGCCAATACCTGTGGCCCTAAGTAATTCTATATAAAGAAGCTCCACGGCTTACAGAAAGACTGTCTACAACTGCACACAATCAATCAAACACAAATACAACCTTCAACCTTGTTGAAACCCTCGACCTAGTCGAACCTCAGATGCTCCCCGGAGCTTCCCTTTCGTTTCCTCGTACGCTCTCCGGAGCTTTCTCTTTGTTTTTTCCTCTCCTTCCCAATTGAAGCTCTGCTCGATCCTACGTCGAGTATCGATATTGTGACGCTCAGGCGGACTACTGTAAGTCCTTGCCCAGTACGCAAGGCGAAACTGAAGAACCCTGCGGTGGAGTTGGTGCTCTCTCCATCCTCAGTCGCTTGATTAGAAGCAAAAGGCTAAGCGCACCCCGCTACTACAACCACTACATTCCGCGTCCGCGCGGTGGCACGCCCGCAACAACTAAAAGAGACTTTGCTCGCCCAGACATACTGGTGTGGCCAAAACAGTTTCTATTTGCAAATGGGAGAGGCATGGTATCAAACGTGCTGATAAATGCAATATGAGGGAATATAAAGAGGTTGGAAGATTTTTGTCGGATTGTTTAAAACAACGACTAAAATCAAAGGGTAAGGGGTTAAACACAGAGGCTGCGCACACTTAATTCTGGTATGTATTTGTGTTTGTAACTAGTTATCTTATGCGTTTTTTTTCTTCAAGAAAATCATTTGGTAACTAACTGTTTTATTTTTATTTTTTATGTGTGCTAGTATTGGCTTTGTGAGAAAACAAACGTCATAAAGCCAATTGAAGGTACAGAGGATGAGGAACTAAGATGAGGAAATGAGACCTCACAAAGCTAACAAAGAAAGTTGTATCAAATCGTTGACGATATGGGTTCTTATACAACTTAATCAATATATGGATATTTCAATGTAATTAATCAATCTTTCATTATATATGCCTCTTCAATTCTGGTATTTATTATCTGTTGGAATCTATAAGTACATCTAGCCCTTCATTTCTGGTACTGATCGATTATGTCTATATATAATATTGGTAGATACGTATGTAGTTACATTGATAGATACATATGTAATTGCATTGATAGATACCTATGTAGTTGCAGATTAACATATCAGACATCTTCGTATGTAAGATCTTATATCACTAAATTTGAGACATGTATCAAGTGCGTTCTTAATTTGTTGTGTTTCAGTTTGCTGGGATAAATCGAAACTATGAATTACAATACATTAAAATCAAAACCATTCTTTGGTTTGCTAACTTTTAATAATGTTGTATGATAAATTGTGATAGTTTTCAAAACAATACACCTCATATATTTGACTTGATCAGTTTTTTCAAGTGTCTTAGAACTATATAACTGCCATTGTAACTAGCAGTGTAACTATCCATGTATCTACTATGTGTTTTGTAACTATATGACTAACAGATTTTTCTTCTTTTTATTACAGCAACTGTTCGCTAGAATCAAGTCTGATCCAGAAGAAACAGATTGTGAATTTGAAGAACAATCAGTGCAGAAGAAACAGATGGAAGAAGAAGAAACATGGAAGGCAGCAGAGGAAGGAGAAAGGCCAAAGAAGCAGCAACAATGGTCAAAAGCAAAGGAGGTTGAAATGAGACGGCTAACAGAGGAGAACGAAAGGCTGCGCTGTCAAACTGAAAGCTTGAAAGAGGAAATGAGAAACATGGAAGAGGAGTATGAATCATGGTAGACAGAACTACGGGAGAAGTTGGAAAATGCATAAGAGGATTTGTTGGTTGAGAATATAACTAACAATGAAACAAGGATGAAGAATAAAAAACTCAATGAAGATATAAAGAAGCTGCAAGCTTTGGTGGCGGCATTAGCACCAAACTCTCAAGATGAGAGAGCTCTAGAAAACAATGAAGATGATCAGGATCCTGAAGGAAGAGAAAACAAGGAAGAAAAAATCAATGAAAATCTAAAATACAAGGAAGCTGATAAGGTAGCTAAAGAAGATGATGGTAAGGAAACGGATAAGGATCCTGAAGGAACTGGCAAGGAAACTGAAGCAGCTGAGAAAATGGAGGAAACAAAAGAGAAGGAGGTGGAAGAGAAAGAGAAAGATGTGAGTGCTGAAGATAAGTGTGAGGCAGTAGAGAACATAGCTTAGCTTCCAATACAAAATTCGAAAGAATTAGATCTTGAAGCATTAGAACAAGTTGAGAAAGAGCTAAAAAATAATTCAAAGAACATGGCCGATGAGGATAAAGAGAAGGATGAGGCAGCAGAGAAAGATGCAAGCGCTCATCAAAAAGAGAAGAGTGGGGCTCAGATTCCAACCCAATTTTCGGAAGAATTATATCTTGAAGAATTAGAACGGGTTGAGGAAGAGCTTGAAAAGAAGAAGAAAGCGGACGATGAAGCGAAGGGGTAATTCTCAAGAATTGAACTTGAAATAAATTGTTTAGAGTTTTCGAATGAGATCTTTGCTCAAAAACATATATATGTTTGATTTTTAAAATTCTTCTTGAGAATGAATTGTGGTTCATGTTTAAAGAATATTTTTTATATTGTGAATGTTTTCAAAATCATAAGATGTAACTGTACAGGTACACAAAAATGCAGGTTATATGTCTGCATGTCTGCAGGTTAATGCATGCGACTTTGTATCCCTGCACGTAACTATAGATGTATCTATGTATCCATGCATGTAACTGAGTATGTAACTCCGGATGTAACTATGCATGTCTATGTAACTATCCATGTAACTGACATGAAGTGGCTGGTAAGTAACATTATTTATTTTCTACTATGCAGCTTATGATGAGCAGCCACCAGAGTCACCACCGAGGATGGTTGCGAAAGAAGCTTGTTGGTTGCCGAAAACACCGGTGACCGACATGCCTTCTTTTGATTTGAGAATCTCTTCCTGGGTATCTTGACAAAGCCCATTGGTGACTGAAATAATAACCATTTCGGAAAAGAATTTCAATACTCCCTCTAGCCCTCAAATCATTGACCTTACGATGATAGAACGAGAACCGACAAAATACCAGATGATTGTATCTCCACAGGTATGATATTGTGATTTTTTCTGCATTATGTGAGAGAAAAATAAGAGTAGCTTGTTATGTAGCATGTATGTAACTACACAGGTAATTGTTAACCTGTAGTTACATGGATAGTTTCAGGGATAGCTTAACATATGATTATTTTCTCAAATGTTGCCTTTATGAATTACTAGTTTTATCAGTGAAACTATTTAGGATTATGTAACTCTCCGTTTAACAGGTTATATATGATTGTCTCTCCACATGGAGCAGTGGAAAGAGTCATTCCTGTCATTAATCTAGATGAAGAGGAGAGTGATATCGAGATCCAGCTGATAGAGGAAGAATCCGGAAGGACAACATCATCATTGGGGATGTATTCCTATGTAGCCCGGATCAAGAACAAGCAAAGAATGCCAGCAAGAAGAGATAGTATATACTAGGGGGGGGAGGTTAAAAAAAGCAAAGAAAAAGCAGAAGAAAGAAAGAAAAATCTTGAGCAGAAGAGGAAGAACAAGATAGGAGAAAGAGATGAACTTACAGAGTATGGAGACGTAATTCATACCATCGGTGATGATGAGATGCAACCCATGTCGATATAGATTGTGACTACTAACACGAAGCCAATACAGACTATGACTAAGATAATGAAAGAAAAACAATGAATAAAGATTAAGTGGAAGCAGCCTTTAACTATGCCTTGACTCCATGTACACTCGATCTCAATTAAACTTAGCTTGCAAACTGGGCATTTAAAACCAAATGGCCTAAGGGAAAATAATTTAAAAACGTTAGAGTGAGTGAACAAAAATAATTTAAACAATTTAACAAATATGTTATTTAAATATTTTTTCACGTTTTAAATTTAAAACTTAGCTGCACACAACTTTGATAAATCATATAACTTAAAATCCAGAATTGCATAAGAATGGACAAACCAGCCTCGCTGGTTAATCAGATAAAGAAATATAGTAAAAAAAGATAAACCAGCCCCGTTAGTTAATCAAATACATAACTGAGAAAAATAAAATAAGGGAAAGAGTTATCACCATGTAAGAGGAGCCTCCAAGGCTCGGGTCGGTGCCTCTCAAGCTATAATAGCGTCCCACGCTGAGCGCTCGACTCACATATGATGAGGACCGCTAATAAGGCTAGCTAGCAATAAATAATAGGAGTAAATGTTTGTGACACCTTGTAGTTTACACCTAAAATCAGTTTTGTCCCTCACTTTTTTTTTTAAACTGGTATACCCCTATACTTTGAATTCTCGACTGATTTACCCTTTTTTTAAACTGGTATACCCCTATTCACAGTCATAATCAGCTGGAAAAAGAGCAAATCAGTCGAGAATTCAAAGTATAGGGGTATACCAGTTTAAAAAAAAAAGTGAGGGACAAAACTGATTTTTGGTGTAAACTACAGGGTGTCACAAGTATTTACTCCTAAAATCAAAAGTCCACTCATTGTGCATGGCTATGTCTGCTGACGATCCGAGGCTTCCTCTACACGATCCTCCTCACGTCCTGAATAGTAGATAATATTCAATCTCAAGACTAAATCGACACTTTAATAAAAACACAAGAATAAAATGATCCTATAAATTCTTCGCCCTTACCCAACTTATCCATTCTTAATACACTAAGGCCCGAACTTCACCACAAGCATTGACAACCTTAAAACAACTTTATAAAGTTTAATCTATGCTAATCTAACAGCCGGATTCTATTCTATCACCCGTCAAGTTCACCAATCTTTGAAAAATCCCAAACCTAACCAAAACTGCTCCAAAAATTACAAACTTCACACTATGGAACTCCTCTCAGCATAACAAATTAATTAACATGAAAAACTACCCAAAAATGGCGGCGATGCCGTCTGCTTCGCCGACACCGACGGCCGGCCGGCCCCAACTCAGGCCACCTCCAATGCTCACCAAAATTTGACACATTCTTTCCCTCAACATGCATAACTTCCTTAACTAACACAAAATCCGATTTCAAGCCTAACTAAGGTAATCGAAGCCAAACTGTAAAAATCTCAATTTTAAACCCTTGAATTTCAAAGCTTCGAATCTCCTTACCTAGATCGAGTTAGGTTGATATATTTTGGGGTTTTGTTGTACAAGATGAGAGCTTCCAAACGAGACAAGTAGCTCCAGCTATAGCGGCTAAAGAAGGAAATTCCGGCAACAACTCCGCCACGCACAACCACACCTTCTCGGCGTGATTCCTCCCTCACGGCGGCGCAACATGACCAACCACCTACCTAGACTTGAAGAGGATGCTCCAAGCTTCAATTTGATACCAAACTCGCCACCTAACTCAGTCGGACGACAGCAGATGGCGATGATGAAGTCCGACGAAGGAGAGAGACGCGGGAGAGAGAGGGTGAAATATGATTTTCTACCTTATCTCAAATGGTAAGTTTTCATTTTTATACCCCCGACCGAAATAGTAACTTTACATTTTACATCATAACTTTTACATATGAACCCCGATTTTAACGTATAGCATGTCTACGGATTTGTTAACATCCTCTACGACTTCCTTAAAAAAAATTTCCCAAAATAATTCTCTTACAAAAAGTCAACTCTATGGTCTTTTAACAGTAAACGGTTTCAAAATGGTAAAAGGTCAAAGTAATACAAAAATAAATAATCCACAAATTAACTTAAGAACCAGGATATGACAAGAATTGTAACTGTCAATATAACTACTAAAAAAAACTTGTATCTATCAATGTAACTACTGAATCCATCAATGTAACTATTGTATCCATCAATGTAGCTATCATATGTAACCAAAGGCTACATTGGAGCTTTACAACTTATTCTGTTGTGCCCGTCATATTTCCCGCACCTGGAACACTTGATCTACCTTTTTTCCTCCCTCCTACTTCGGTATCTTCTTGTTTTTGGCCTTCTAGTAGGTCTTTTAATCAAAGGAGGCTGCAATGGAAATGACAATTGAGCAAGATCAATAGGCATCAAAATGGAAGGGATTGGGTTAATGGTGTGAGAGTAGGTTTCTCAGAATTTATTCACCTTAAAAAATAAGCATTTACATGATCAGTTACATTAGTAGATCAACATGTAACTGGACATGTTAGTTAACAAAAGAAGGAAACAAAAATAAACAAGAATAGATATGGAGTGAAAAGAAACAGAATGTAAGGAGATACACCATGTTGCTGAATTGCAACAAGGGCATGTGAACAAGGAAAACCATGACATTTCCATTCCCCACACGAACAAATGAAATCCTTTCCCAAGTTCACCATAACCTTGTACTTTTGACATTGAACTTCATAAACATAAGTATCAGATCTCATAACTCGCCAATGTAGTCCAACCGCCAAGTTATTAATCAATTTCTTTTCCATGTTTGGACAAAAAAGAGTGACATTTCCTTCCGCTCAACAATTCTCTCCATGAACTTGGTTCTAATACTTTCATTCAGATCATAAATAGGAAGACTCTTCAAATCCCCCACCCAATTGTTAAAAGTCTCAGCCAAATTTTTGGTCATTTCACCAAACCTCTCCCTATTAAAAAAAGTTGAACACAAGCTCTCCTTGAGAAGGTCCTTTAGAAATTCTTCAACAATAAAACCCCCTTCCGCCTTCAATTTTGCAAGGTTGATCTCATACGAGTCCGGGGTGAGAGAATAAGCACAACTCATGAACAAACGAGGAACAGATTTATAAAGGGGAGACTGATATGGATACTTTTTGGAGAGATTGTCTACAAGGTGCCTAAAACAAAAACCATGTGCATTATTGGGAAAGACATGCGAATATGCACTAAGAATACCAAGATTCCGATCAGAAATGAATGTCACCCGCCTCATAGGGTGTCTTGACAACTCTTCAGATACACACTGAAGGAAAAATCTCCAATTACTTTCAGTTTCAAAATCAACAATAAATAAGCAGCTGGATATAAACTTGCAAAAAAGATGAACAAAAAATCGGTCTAAATAAATGAAAGTTACATAAACAGTTATATAAAAATGTTAAAGTCATCAAAACTGAACCCCCTGAAAACTATGTAACTATCACAATCAAAGAAATTGCCAATGTAACTGAACATTTCATTAAAAATGTACTTTGATTCGCATCCTTGGAAGATGCACTAATAAGCTGCCCTCTATATTTGTTGGTGATAAAGGTAGCATCAATGAATATAATGGGTCTGCAAGATTGAAAACCCTTCATCCATGCATTATAACACAAACATTCGCTGAAACCTGTGAGTTTCAGGTTCATACTCAATCTTGATAGTAGAGCCAGGGTTTGATTCCATTGCTTTTTGACCAAACCAAACTAACTGAGCATAAGAATCAGCACCACCACCAAGAACAGATTCTCTAGCATGTTATTTACTGTACCAAGCCGTACGATAAGATACCTCCATCTCATAATCTGACTTTATCTCATGGTATATATCTATAGCCTTCTTGATAGGATTCTCGCGAACCTTATCAAGCATTATAAACTTTATAATCTTGGAACCCATCATCTTATTAGTTTGCGAACAACATTATGACAGATATGCTCATTCACTAGATCAGTAATGACAAAAAAATAATTATACTGTAACAAGGAAGCCTTCACACACCATCTATAATGCTTAGACTCGCTTTTAGAACAATAAGCAACAACACGTTTCTTATTATTTCTAACATGCTAATACTCAAATCCCATCTCAATTGCATACATATGCAATTTCAACCTAGACTCTTCCACACCACCTTGAAACTTCTAGTCTTTTGATTTAATATAATTCTCCCACTCTTTGCTATAATACCTCTTTTGCTTCCTCTTTGTAGCATCCTAAATAATCATTTTCATTAAACGAAACACTAGACTCTTCATTAACATTGTTACTCAACACACTTTCAGAACCAGAAGCACTAACATCAAAAGAGCAAACATCCACATCAACAAAATCTGAACTATAACGAGCCAAAACTCTAAACATCATCTTCATATCTTCATTTTCAAGACGATAAGATACAACATCAAGAAAAATAGTATACCTCAGCTTAACAATGCTTCAGCCCAGTATCGGAAATCAGTCACGTATAGAATTAGCAAAATCAAAATATGAGATGTTATGATCAAATGAAACTACTGCTCATTCACCAGAGTACACAAGCTTTGCAGTATAGTTACTGTCCATAGTATATGAACAGAAATATGTATAGTATTTCAGATTACAAATAAGTCATGACAGCTATGCTCATTCACCAGAATACACAACCAAAATAAGCAAAACAATACAACAAATCACTTTTTCAAAGACTAAAATCATTAAAATCCCTGGGAGGCTGGGAATATAGCACAGATTGAGTCAAAGAGTTTCAAATCCCTAAATTCCTATGAACTCTAGAATTCACCAATTGACATCATATAAAATTGTAACGATGAAACACATAAACAAATCAATCAAAACATCGAAATCTGAAAGAAATCAAAAATATTGTGTCTGAGCAAAGCATCGACCTCGTTTGCGTTAGACGGCGGTGGATGGTGGAAGAAAGTCGCTCTTGAAATCGCGAAACTGATGGAGCCACCACGTCACCGATACGAAGTAACTATCGACGAAACTCAGGTGATGCCAACGGGATGAAAGATAAGCGATGGTGGCAGGGTTAGAGAGAGAGAGAGAGAGAGAGAGAGAGAGAGAGAGAGAGAGAGAGAGAGAGAGAGAGAGAGAGAGAGAGAGAGAGAGAGAGAGAGAGAGAGAAGCTGAAAGAAGAGAACGAGAGAAAGTAACAGACAGAGAAAAGAGTGATGTTTATAACAGAAAGGGTAGAATCGTCAAACCCTAAAATTTAAAAATGTATTTTTCTTTTATCATAATTGACACTTAATAATGACCATTAGATCATATGATATAGAATTAAGTAAATAACCTTTAGGATGACCATTTTAACATGCGGAACAATTGATGATTTTTTTATCATTTGTACTTTGAAATAATACTTTAGTGTTATTTGCCCTATATAAAAAAAAATTCCTAGTTTTCGGAAACGTCACTGGGCTTAGGCCGATGACACATACACCGTCAACCATGTATGGGTTTTGACTGATATAGTACAAGACTCTCGCACCCCATATTCCTTCATCACCCAAAAATTAAGAACATCAGTGTTAAAACATTAAGAACATCAGTGTTATTTTCCGATGAATTCAGTGTCTTAATGCTAAAGTGCAAGGTTTACTAGTTACCTCATGTACTGTTTTGTGCATGTGGAAGTTTCCAAGTTGGTTTGATGCTTTAATGATCATTGCAGGAAGCAGCAGTAGGTGATGAGCTTTCTATCAGCCATCCACAGAATTTGGCTGAAGAAATCCAAAAAGCTTGAGAATCCTTATTGTGAAACGTTTTACTTCACATGTATTCTCATTCATTGATTTCTAGGTGATAAGGATAAGAATATCGAGTTGAAACTGAGGAATTTTGGACCTCCTCAACAAAACTCAGATGCCTATATTGTGGCCAACAGTTGCACAAGTAGGAATCATGAGAACAATGTTGTTGGTGTATGCTTTGTGGGTCATCTGCAAAACTATGAAGGGAGTCTTGCCAATTTAAGTACTACTGGCTTCCCTCATCCTACTGCAGTTTGGATTTTAGTGGATTTCCAGCAAGCTTTGCAAATATGATTCTTGATCAGAATAACATACGAGTCATTTCCATGATTAGACTAGATTACAGTGTAATCATAATGATAGTTGAGTAAAAGTTCTACAAATGCACTTAGAAATCTAACTTGATCAATGCAAGTCTTGTTTAACATGCAAGATCATCATGGTATGTGTCATTTTGCAAAATGTGGTCATAAAGAAAATCATGGGATTTATAAATCCTTTGTAAAAACAAAGCTGATGTGTGGTTGTGGCAGAGGTTTTGATCGAGTTCTTTTGCAGTTTACTTCAATTGTTACCGATAAGCTCTACTGAGTATGATATATAGAGAATGCCAAGAATTCTAAGCGTTTTCGATTGTTTCTGATGCATAATAATTTCAAAGATAATCTATCTTCTACTAAGATGAGGATAGATGGTGATCGATATGAGTCAGGTTGCAAAACATTATCAGAAAGAAAATCATGAGACTTCTGAATGTATTGCAGATTCGAGGAGGTGTGATAACAAACACAATTAGTGGTGGAGGTATTGAATGTGATGTATGATTTGAAAATTCATCATTCCTGGTACAAAAAAAAAAAAAAAAAAAAAACTAAAAAATTTCTGTTAGCCTGTCTACTTCGCTATTCTCTGCTATAATGTTGTTCTTGTTGTAAGCTCGTAATGCAACACCTTGATCACTATCCATATGATATAACTTTGTTTCACTACAAAACGATTTGCTTTAGTTTAGTTTCTGGGCCAAGACAAATGACACTGGATTAATGCTATGTCACCAGCGACCCCTCCTAGCTTACACCACTAGCTACTCAATCCAAACATGATTGTAACTAAGAACATGAAAAAGGACCGCTCTGATTTAGGGTAAGGTTGCAACTTGGAAAGTTGGATAAGTTTAAGTGTATTGATTAAGACGAAGCATGAGCCAAATCATTGTTATCCCCAGTAGGATTAGGTTAGGACTAAGGTTGGATTTGGGGTTCGAGCAAATCCTAGTTTATACCTAACTCGCCTGAGTTGAGACAAGCCTCACGTAGTTGAAACAGTATATTTTGGTATCTTCTGTGTAGATCTCTCTAAGATACTCATTTGTCCTTACTCAATGCCGACGTTGATATAATTATATTAAGATTAAGACATACATAATCACATAGTATTAGGAGAAACAAACATATATTCACGTACAACCAGCGTGATAAGAGACGATTACTTTATCTATCATACACAACGCAATAGAAATATCAACATAACTTGAAATTATGGACGATAAGAGCATCATATGACCCATAAACAATGATGAAATCTCAGGTCCGATGATGAGCACAATTTCACTAAATTGAATACATTAATTGCGATCACAGTACATAGACTTACAATTTTCACTAAGACACCTGTTCAATTTCAATGCAATCATTTTCATATATCAAAGCTTTGACTTTCACTTCTCCGTGATAGCAAAATCACTACCCCAAAGACAACAAGGGAACAAACCTTTTATGCTTTTTGTTTTTCTAGCTAAACACTAACCATTTTCTTCGAATCAAACTGTATCTGTCGTTGCAACCGAGAGACTTGCATGGTTGCACCTGCACCAAAGTTGTCAAACGCCATATTCTAAGTCTATAGTTCACAAAGTCACAATCATATGATTAAGAGCATTTATCTTATTCCGAAATTTTATTCTTTTAATGTCCAGAAACATGAAAAAGAAAAGAAAAAAAACATCAAAATAGCATCAATTTGTTGGCCGAAATGAATTTTGTTGAAGAAAAGAGGAGGCCCAATAATACCATTTTGCCGCCATATTTAAGCAGCTTCGTAAATTTAGCGCGGGAGATAAGAGTGAGCCTTTCAATCCCTAATTCCCAAATCAGCAAATCCAGAAATGGGCGGCCACGATCTGGAAATGGAGAAAGCTCGACTGCTCAATCTGGCTCTCAATTTCGGGTTCGATGAAGAATCCGCCAACAACTGCTTGGATCGTCTCGTTGATCTCTACGGTACTCTTTTTCGTCTAAAACCCCATTTCGATTTTCAGTACGAAAGTTAAAGACTTTGCATGTTTTGGGTGCTTAGATTTGTGGGTTTTGATTTAATTGAAATGGGTTTATTCGGTTTTGTGATTTTCTTGATTCCAATGTGTGTTGTTTTTGTAGAAATATTAGATAGTATGTAAAGATTTTTGATTTTTACACTGAAATACTGTTGGTCATGTTATTGATATTTTGTTCAGGTGGCATAGTTTTAGTTATTATGGGTGCTTTCTTGGATTTCAATGTGTTTGAGAAGTTGAATTGGGTCTATATTGGTAGAACTGTGCTTAGAATTTTAGGTGACTTGTGGACTAGTTTTTTGACCTAATTACTGTATGGTCATCTGCTTTTTTGGGTCATCTGTTTAGGTGAAGATGGTCAAGATTTTATTACTGTGGAGCTCTGTGGTGATGAGTTTCTTTCACGGCTGGCTGAAACCGTTCAAGACACTGAAGAATGGGATGATTTACAAGCAATGGAGTCTGAAGCTTGTGGAGCATTGAATGACATGTTTGGAAATGGTAATGAGGAGGGTAATGATGATAATGCTAGTGCCGAGACCAACATGCCAGAAGATTCAGCTGATCATCAAAAGTACCCAAATTTGTTGGTGCTGGATTCTAGTGATAGCGAGGACTTTGAATTGAGAACTCCGTTAAGAAGAACAGTTGGATCCTTATCTTCTTCATGTCCTATTCCGAGCAGTTCTGCCTTGCTCCAGAATATGAAAAAAAGGTCTTCAAGTTCAAAAGTGAGAACAACTTCTACTACGTTTTCACTCATTAGTCTCTTTTCTGTAGGAATTTATTTTCAGTTTGCAATCTGATTTCAGCTTTTTGAATGATGTGACAGTTTTCTATCATTTTTGTTAATGTTTGCAAGGAAAATCGATCACAATCCCCAACGAATATATTCACCATACGACTGTCCCATCATAAACTTACTTGTGAAAGCCTGCACATCCCCAGCTGGTGTTGTGTCTTAAAAAAAGATAAAGAAATAGTGTCAAATGCTGATTTCTCTTTTTGTGCTGTAGGATTGTAAAAGCACCATTACTCGAGACGCAGTTCCATCAATTTCTAGTAAAAATCAGTGTGCTCGAACATCAAAGGATGAATTTAAGACTCTTACTTATGAAGAGCTACAGTTACTAGATGATGCTGAGCTGGCCAATGTTGTAATATTTGGTAATAGAAACTTTCGACCATTGCAGCATCAGGCCTGTAAAGCAGCCATGGCAAAGAAAGATTGCTTTATCCTAATGCCTACTGGAGGGGGTAAAAGTTTATGCTACCAGGTAATTTTTCTTTTCCTATAGAATTTGGCTATATCTGCAGCACTTTGCTTGTTGATCTGTTTGTAATCTTAAATTATTTGACAATGTAAACTGTTTGATATTTTATGTGCAGTAACCTAATAAGTTGGATGTTGGTAACTAGCTCCTTAAATGACAACTAATTGTTCAAGTACAGTATTAGAAACCGTTATTGAGTTATTGATGTATATTTTTGTGTTTTGCACAGCTTCCTGCGATCCTGAAACCAGGTGTGACAATAGTTGTCTCTCCACTGCTTTCTCTGATTCAGGATCAGATAGTAACTCTGAACCTGAAGTTTGGTATACCAGCAACTTTTTTGAATTCTCAGCAAACTGCTTCCCAAGCAGCAGCTGTCCTCCAAGAGCTGAGGCAAGATTCTTTTCTTTTCTTTGAATAAATAAATCACTTTTATTTTCCATCATAGAATCTTTCTCAGTTCAAGATCCATATATCCCCTAATGAAAAATTAGTTTGGGAGTCTGGGGAGTTGCGTGTGTACTTTTGTGTTCTTAAGATATGGTTTTGATGTTTCTTTTCTTTTCTCCACCCTTTATTTTTAGTTTATATACACCAAGAATGCTAAAAGTACTTTTATGTTGTTTATTACGTGGAAACTTAACGAGCCCCTTCTTATATTTATCTTTCATTTTCTTGTTTGAAGGAAAGATAAGCCGTCATGCAAGCTTCTGTATGTGACTCCTGAGAGAATTGCTGGAAGCTCATGTTTCCTTGAGGTTCTAGAATGCTTGCATATGAAGGTGAGGTTCTTCAGGTAACTGAGTGATATACCATTACCATGTTGACATCTTTTCTGGCAGTAGCTCTCAGATTTTTCTATGTTTTGTAATGTAATGGGTGGTCCAACTAAATTGCAGGGGATGCTAGCAGGATTTGTTGTTGATGAAGCACACTGTGTAAGGTATTTCCTTTGTTTTGGTTTCAGTGGTCTTTGGCTTATCAGCAGGATAGTTTTATCTTGGGATTGTCCATCCTTGTAGAACACCCTATTTCTTATCGTATTTTATGGTCCGCTGACTCAGATTGTGCCATACATGATTGTTTGCCTTGTCTCAAACAAATTGTAAACAGGAGATATGTTAGAAATTCCAATAAAATCAATAAAAAGGAGGAGATATAGTATTTATATGTCTTGTTTTTGGCTTAGTTTATGATATGAATATTTGTTATAGTGGCCCTAATTTCCTACACAATAGTGTTAAGATTTGCTGCTCTTACGAAACTATCTATCAACGAAAGCATTCCCTTAATCTCTTGTTATATTCTCCAATCATCCTTTGTAGCCAATGGGGACATGATTTTCGTCCAGATTACAAGGGATTAGGATGTCTTAAGCAGAAATTTCAAGATGTTCCAGTGATGGCATTGACTGCTACTGCAACCCATCCAGTTCGTGACGTAAGCTGATTGCCATTCTGGATCTGTGGATTTTCTTTTATCTCCTATATGTAGTAAAAATGTTTCCATGGATGCTTTGCAGGACATACTAAAAATTTTGAAAATTCCCCATGCTCTTGTCCTTGAAAGAAGCTTTGACAGGCCCAATTTGAAATACGAAGTCATTGGTAAGGCAAAGGATGCACTGAAGCAGCTTGGGCAGTTAATGATGAGCCGTTTCCAGGACCAGAGTGGAATTATATACTGCCTCTCCAAAAATGAATCTGTTGAGGTTTCAAAATTTCTGAAGGAGAAATTTAAGATTAAGGCAGCACATTACCATGCCGGGATGGCAGCTCGCCAAAGAGTTGCAGTACAAAAGAAATGGTACACAGGAGAGATCCAAATTGTATGTGCTACAATTGCTTTTGGGATGGGAATAGACAAGCCAGATGTTGTAAGTCCACATAAACTTTGCATTTTCCAACCTTGTTGCTCTTTATATACATTAAAAAATGCTGCTTGATCATTTGCAGAATCTGTATTTCACCAAAAAAAAAAAATGTTCTCTCTATAAAGTGAGAGGAGTATCCACACTCAAAAATTACTTTTAGACATCATTTGTGCTTCTTGCTAAACTCATGCACCATCATACTTCCTGTGACCTGAATGTCTAGTGTTATTATAACCTGGCCATGCTTTAATCACACATATATTTGACCTACTTTTGAAATGATTCGTTTATTCCCTTTTTCTAGCGTTTTGTTATACACAACAGTCTATCCAAATCCATTGAAAGCTACTATCAAGAATCTGGAAGGGCTGGCAGAGATGATCTTCCTTCAGCATGCATTGTCCTGTACCAGAAGAAGGATTTTAGTCGTGTTGTATGTATGTTGCGAAACGGACAAGGATTTAAAAGTCAAAGATTCAAGACAGCTATGGCTCAAGCTCAGAAAATGCAAGAGTATTGTGAACTAAAGGTATTTACTTCAATATTTTTTTTACATCGACTGAAGTAATTCCTGTGCCCTTTCACTTTGTGTCACTTGTACTGACAGAAAATGTTGTTGGTTTCTTTGCTTTGATATATTTAGACTCAGTGTCGGAGACAAATGTTGCTCAAACACTTCGGAGAGTCTTTTGATGACAACTCCTGCAAAAATGGATCTAATCCTTGTGACAACTGTCTCAAGAGTACTCGCGAAACTAAGAAGTAAGAATCTCGAGACTTCCTTGGTTAAGTTTTATCCCGCTGTGACTTCAACTTCATTGTCATCAGACATTAGCTTGCTAATTTGGTCCATGCTGTCCTGCATATGATATATGTAAAGAATATGTTGATCTATTTTACCTGTCATGTAATGTAGCATCGTATGTGCTTGTCAGGTAGGTTTTCCAATGTCTGTCTCACCACTGATTATATAGCTCAGAACTATTCAAATTTTATGTCATGTATATTATTTTTTTGAGTGATTTGATTATGTCAATTTACACCTAGACTGAAGATTCCAAGTTCATCGAATTCTCCTCCCTCCTTATTGCTGCGTTCAATATAAGAGTCAATATTGATTCATTTTGGATTCATGGGGTTACAGAAGCTGAGCTGGAGTCAAGTCCCAAACTTTCAATAAGCTGAAACAAGGTTTTGTGGTTCTTCATGAGCCTTTGCCTGTTGATCTTATGCAACTTTGATTGCTAATTTATTGCCATGCCAACCAATTCGCCATGTCAATTTGTCATAGTGTCGGTTTTGTAGTCGAGGAAAAATACATAATCAGTTTGATCAAGTCTAAGATCTAAGGAGTAAGATCCACAAACCAGAAAGATATGGGGGATTTTGACAAAAGCACATGCAAACATTGTGATCAACAATATTGTTATGCTGTAATAATAATTAAGAAAACCTTAATTTTAGTAGACCATGACATGCTAACAACCCTAATAATTTGTTGGCGTGGGACTCGTTGTCTTTGGAATCCAACCACTCTTAAGTCACTTGTTTTGGTCTTTCTCCCTATCTCAATGTGAAAGGGATTCAAGTAGAGGCCACATATAATTTCTAAATGTAGGGAGTGATGCTACAAAATCTGCACAGGACAGAGCAAAACTGTAACTCTTTCCTTCTCAAATTATGGCAGAGTTTTAAAACATGGAAGTTGAATCACTCAACTTGAGTTTACCTGTAGCATGAAATACGAACAAGCAGCAAGGTAAAGCTTTGAAGTTGGCAACATGCCTAAAGTTATGAAATAAGGTCACTAGCAATCAGCCAATCACCATCCAGAAAATGTGAATCAAGAGAAAGATAGTACAACTTTAATGAAGGAGACTAGGGGAGCTACAAACAGAAACCAATTTTTGTTTCTTTTTTGGACCACTTGATGATCCTTTAATCTCTTAGACTCTTAGTTACTGTCCTTGTGTGATGTTTGCAGATCAATAATGTACAATACATTCTTGGTTACAGACAGATGGGTGCTTTTGTCATGCCTCAAATGATTATAGTCTCAGCCAACAACAAAGAAAATGATATCATACTTGATTATAACTACAGATGATATCACACAGTGAAAACTAACTTTTAAATTTAATTTTTCAATTTATAAAAAAAAGTCATAACATATACATATACATAGTATGAAATGATTGTCATTGTTAATATCTATAAATCTCTAAATTTCATCGAAACAGTTAAACAAAATGCTCATGTTACGTAATATTAACGTGTTTTTTCGATTTCCACTTCCTACGAGTTAATTTTTTTTATTTCCAAGTCTATGACTTTGAACAGACAGTTTCATTGATGCACATAACTTTGGCATTAAAATTACAAATTCAGCTCATGTCCAAGAAACATTTACCTCATTTTCCATGAAAAGAAAAACTAAAATAAAAAATGAGAGGAAGAAATAAGTTTCCCCTAATCTCCAATCAAGGCAATTCCCAAAACGAAGACTGAAATTTCCTCCAAAAGAAGTACAACACGTGGCAGGGCACTGATAAGTTAGTGGGTACATCAAACATAGTAAAAGATCTCAAAAGAAAAAAAAAAAAAAAAAAGTTGAAATCTTTGGTACTTTGAGAGGTCTCATCAGCCACTCAAGAGCTCTCATCATCAGAATTTCAGAGAGAGCCACTGTTGTTTCATTTCTGATTCTTTACTCAACTCTGACGTTTCTCTGTTCTTCAAGTTTGAATCTTTCTGTATTTCTTTACTATTTTCTTGGGTCACTCTGTCTCTCACTAGTAACTAAGTTAGGTTCTTTCAGTTTGACTCTTCCCTCAGATTTTTAAAGACTCCAACTTTTTGTTTCCTTATTCTTCCAGATCCTTAATTTCTTGCACCACTTCCCATTGTGCTTGTGATTTAGTGCAAAGAGGTAAACCCCAAATAGAGAAAAGGGAGGAACTTGGGTTTTGTGGGGAATGTGGGTTCTTGGGTGTGGTTTTAGATTGATTTGGAGGGTACCCATTTGAATAAAGGTGCTTTAATCTTGGTTTCTGATTGTGGGTAGTTTGAGATTTGAGGGATTTGGTGGTTCTGTGAAGTAAAGGAGTGAACTTTGGAGTTGTGGAAAATGCGGCTTTGCATTTAGGTAAGACTTTGACTGAAATGGCTTGTGGTTTGTGCTTTCATTTTATTTGAGAAGGTCTTGGTGGTGTAATCTGATTTGATTCCTTCCTGCTTTCAATGATGCGGTGCTATGTATGCAAATGTTGAATGTTTATTGTCTATTTCTTTCTGAAATTGGAGCTGTAGGAGTTAATGGGTTCTTTAAGTTATGATAGAGCAATGTAGGTAGTGTTACTCTAATTTTGCTGATGAGATTTCACATCTTGTGATAACGAAGTGTTGATATATATTGTTCTTCTTTCAATTTCTTTGCACATTCTTGTTGGGTAGGATATTGTAACTTAAATGTTGAAACATGGAAAATTGTGGTATACATTGGAATAGATTATATTTACTAACATTGTTTAGTTAAAAGCTTAACATCAAGAACTGCTATGGATTTGCAGATGACAAAATGGAGGTTGAGAAAAAACGTTCAAAAGGAGGGTTTTTCAACTTATTTGATTGGAATGGCAAATCTCGGAAGAAGCTATTCTCCAGCAATTCTGAATCATCTGGTAGGTATCAAATTATGTATATTTGGTTGTGTCATGCATATTTGTTCTATAGATGTTTCTTAGTTGATCATGATCGTTACTTACATGCCATTTTGACTGTAAAGGATCACAGCAAGGAAAAGAGAATGTAGAGAATTTCTCGCAGACCCAGCTCAGTAGGGTAGGAAATGATTCTCTACCATCATTTTTGTCTTCCTCTTGTGTTCTTTCATGTGGTGTAGTTAATAAGAACTTGTTTTGTTTTAAAATGGTTACCTTTCCAGGCAGAGTTGGATGAGAAAGGAGCAAGTTCAAGTCATAAAGGAAGCAGTGAATGGAATTGTGCTTCATCAGTGACTAGTGATGAAGGAGGTGGGGGTAGAGCCCCTGGGGTAGTTGCTAGATTAATGGGTCTGGATTCATTGCCAACTACAACGGTTACTGATTCATCTTCTACCTTATCAATTGACTCCCACTCACGTAGAGTACCTCATCATGACAGGGGCAATCCTAATTTGTGGGGTGATTTGTATTACATGAATATGCCCAACAAGCTGGATAGAGTTTCATGGAATCCTGTAGAATCTAGGGCACAGAGGGTGCAAAACCGGCCAATTGGGAGATTTCAGACAGAAGTCTTGCCTCCAAAATCAGCCAAGTCAATTCCAGTTACTCACCATAAGCTTTTGTCACCTATCAAGACTCCTGGCTTCATCCCAACAAAGAATGCAGCTTACATAATGGAGGCAGCTGCAAAGATGATTGAGGCAAGTCCTAGAGCATCTTCGAAGAGCAAAATGTCATCTATGAGGTCTTCGTCAATTCCCTTGAAAATTCGGGATTTGAAAGAGAAGATGGAAGCTGTGCCTAAAGTACCAAGACCTGAACAGCCCAAGGAACCTCGTGATGCTAAATATGTGAAAGGAAGGCCTGGTTACAAGAGCTATAATGGGTCAGATAATGTACCAGTGCCCAAGGCTTCCGTGGATTCAGAAAAACAGAATTACCATGATATAAGGAATAGGGATAAAGCAGCATCACTTGCAGTACAAGCAAAGGCCAATGTTCAGAGGAAGGAAGGTTCCCCTCCTTTCAGTAATAGGAGTTCCACAAACCAGAAGGAACAGAATGAGGTCAAACAAAATGAGTTATCCAAAAGCCAGCAAAGCACACAGAGACCTGTGCATAAGAGAACTTCCAGTGTCAGCAACAAAAGTGTGCTCAAGCAGAACAACCAGAAGCAGAACTGTTTATCTAATAAAGATAGAATGACTTCAAAGAATGTGGTCTCTAATCAACCTACAAGAAAATTGCGGCCAACTAATGGGTCTAGTCGGCCAAATAGGACTGTAAATAAGGTTCTTGTAAATTCCGATACTGGATCCAGAAAGATGGGCTCAATGGAAAGTGCTACCGGAAAGGAGTTCTCATTCTCTACAGTTAAGGATGTCTCCGGGAAGATAAGGTCTGCTAGTCAGGACTTTCATTTAGAAGAAATTGTTGCTGATAATGGGTTGATTGGTAAAGATGAAAGGTCTGTAAAATGCAATGTTGCAATGGAGGGGTGCACCAATTTGTGCACGGATAATAGAAAACAAGACATGGATGTTGTCTCATTTACATTCACGTCGCCCCTGAAAAAATCCATTTCTGAATTGCAGTCGGATGGTCAAGTTGTCAGTATGAGTGATAGATTTTGTATTGATTCATTTAGTAACAATGATCAGCGCTACCCAAAACATTTTACATTTTCTTCACCTGGGTTGAATGTGATTGGTGGTGATGCTTTGAGTGTTCTTTTGGAACAAAAGCTTCAGGAATTGACATGCAAAGTTGAGTCATCTCAGCGTAACCTGTTCAGTGAAGGGACTTCTGCTAGTTCTTCGTCTAGCTTGCAAGATTTGGTTTCCAGTGAGGTAAGCACCGCATCAAGAGGCAAGAAGTTTGAACTTGGTTTGCTCAGAGATAATGTTGATGGCGTAGCGGACTACGGTTCCTTATTGTCTAATGCAAACCAGAAGTTGCAGGTTTGTTTCTTTTGTGTCTAAAGTTTGATACTACTACTATCTAATTGTTAATGATCTTGAATCGTGATCTCTATCCTTGTTTTTTTTTTTCTAAAGTGATATAGGACTTTAAGGTATTTCAGAGGACTTAAATGGCTTCTACAAAGATTTTAAAAGATGGTTTTCCTTAAACCCAGAAACTAATTTGTTGTGCTAATATAATAACAAACAATGACAAACTCAATTTTGTTGCTAAGATTGGTTCTGTTAACTTGAACTAATTGTTTAGAATGTGGAGGAATATTTAGGTTGTGGGTAGGCATGCACATGATGCAATCGCTTAAACAAAAATAGACCATTCTGACTAGATTAGGTATTGGGGACCAGACTGTAATGCAATTTATTTTATGCTAAACTAGAATTGTATATATCTTTTAAATATGAAAACATACTTCACCGGTCGAGGTTCTATACTAAAGTTCAAATGGTCCTATACAGTACGAAGATGTTTAAAGGTGAAGTTGGGCAATTAGTTTTAGTATTACTAATCTTCATTTGATAAACAAGTTTTGCTGAAGGATATACTATTCCACTTTGTTTCAATCATCTTTCATTTTAACCGCCTTACATCAAAGAACGAGTTGTCATATTTTGAGTTTGCATCATGAGACACTAATCAAGTTCTTTTTTTGAACAATATATATCAGGGACCAGAAGGGACGGATGAATGCAGCAGTAGCAGCAAAAACAGTGTACCTGGAAAGGATTTTGATTATCAACTTGACCCAATTTCAGTTTTTGAACCCTCATTTGAGAGTGGAAGCTTCACAGATAACAGAAGCAGTGCCAATGGTAGATTTACTCTTCCTTATAATTTTCCCTTCAGTACATACATTCATAAAAATAAGTGTCATATTAAAGAAAATAAATGCCATTCAGTAGTCATCCATAAAAATATGTGTCGTGTCAAAGAAAAAGTTAATTTTTTGGCTGCAATAGCTCCAGTGTCGTATGGGTTTCAAGTAGAGCATCAAAGAACCACGAACCTAGTTGACCAGATAAAATAGGGCAGGAATCTGTGAGATTCATAATGGGGACGTAGTTAGTCATATAGTATGCAATATAGACCCTCTCATCAATGGATAGGTTAGGATTCACTACAGAGTTTTTGTGGAAGAACATCAATTGTGCACAGTTGTGAAATGTCTGCCAATTCAGATTTTTGGAAAAATTAAGCCTATAGTATAATTAGATAAGACAGGCTTAATGGAAGCTCTTACGTGGTCCGCATATGTTATAATGTCTTGAAATATTACATGCACTTCAGACAGAAAGATGACTGAACATGTGTATTATGCTCTCCATCTACAGGAAGTGAGAGTGAGAGGTGCTCATTTGCTCAAGCTCAAGATCAATTCAATGTATTCTCCTCATTTGAAATCCAACCATCATATGGTGCTTCCGAGTTATCTGACTCGGCCTCCACTTGGGAAGTGAGTGGAAAGAATATGAGTAGAGTATTTGGTTTTCATTCTCCCAATCAATCAAACGATTGGGAACTAGAATATCTTCAGTACATACTTAGCAAGGTGGACTTAGTGATTGAAGATTTTGCATTGGGTGATACCGACCATGTAATTTCCCCGAATCTGTTTGATATTTTACACTATCAAGAAGAGTATCCAAAGCTCGAGCAGAAGCTTTTGTTTGACAGTGTAAACGATAGCCTGCGCAACAGATGCAAACAAATTGTTGTTGGAAGCAGGAAAGCATGGGATCAATGGGATACATTGTCGCAGAGGAAGGAATCGTTGGCTGATGAACTGTATAAAGAGATTTCGGTTTGGAGAAATATGGGGGACTTGATGGCCGATGAACTTGTCGACAAGGACATGAGCACTCAGCAGGGGAGATGGCTCGACTTTGAGATTGAAGCATTTGAGGAAGGTGTAGAGATTGAGAAGGGAATACTAAGTTCTTTAGTAGATGAATTAGTGTCTGATTTTCTGCTGTATTAGTCCCTCCTAAGGTGACCTTGTACTATGAAGTTCACTGGAATGTAACATAGCAGGTTAAATAATTTACCTGCGGTGGATAATGTATGATAATCTTTTTTCTGATCTAATTATCATTCTGTCACTGTTCTATCTCTAACATATGAGAATCTACAGCACATTATTATGTGTATGGTATAATTTCAATACCCCCCGGAGTAGAACATCTCAAGTCTTAACATTCTACTGCTAGTTATGCGAGGGGTATATACCTTACTCCAAAAGCACTGGTCTGATAGAGCCTTCATGTTTATTATTACTGCTGCACACTGCAATGTCTATGGGATACAAGGTTGTGAAGTTAGTCAAGTTACTACACAAAAGATTCTATCTTTAACGTCTCAGAAACCTTTGAGGATCCTGGGGTTGTTAGGAATAGTAAATTAGACTGAGGTCTGTTGTCAGGACCTTTCACCTCATCAATGAACCATGTGATTCAAGTACTTTCAAGCTTTGCATGGTACCAATCTGACCTCTGGGCAGTGAAGGGTCCAATACTGCTCAAAGTAGAAATTGACTTGTAATGTAAAGTAATTACCAACGTAAAATAGGGTAGAGGAAAATCTGTCATAGCCTCCAAGACCAAGGCATTTACCCCAAATGAAAAGTCTTCAATAACAAGAGCAGTAAACATTTGGGGGAGAATTGAACAAATTTCAACCCAGAAACTTGTTCCCTTAGTTCTTTAACTAAAAACAGAAGTAACTGAACCAGAAATATGTGCATTGCAATTTTATTGGGCCAGAGAAGCAGAGGTGTAACTAGAAGGATCTAATTAAACCAATTGAAAACGAAAGGTCATTGTGTTCAAGTGCATTACCTCCTTGAGGGAGACAAGGCCATCTGTACAAGTGAATAGCAGCAGCTTTGTCCTAATAAGTTTACCATATTGAAGATGCCTATTAAATACTTGGGTTGCAGAACAGTAACTTCTCATTTATACCATAACATAAAATAAGACCTAAACTTTAGATAGCAAACACAGACAAGCATTTATGTGGTTGCTATAACAACAGAACAACTAATGTACTGAGTGGTTGCTAATAACCCACAAAAGAGCCAGACACTGCATTTAGTGAACACTGCAAAACCATACACAGTACAATCTCAAATTCTCAATAGCCCAAAATAGTTCTCTTTTTTTCTTCTTAATAATATCTCCTCAGAATAGATTTTCCAAATCTATGAAGCTGAAATAGATTGGAATCAAATTGGTCATTATTTACTTTGATTAGAATTTATTTAAGGAAGACTTGGAATATGTAGAGGTTAACCTTGGCAAGGAAGAGATTTTCCAAATCTTAACAAATCAAATACCACAATAGATACATATGATACTAGAAAAAGTTCCATTTTATGCCTCTACTGATATTTCAGTTGAACCAATTCTCTTGAACATTTGAAGCATTTCTGATAAAAACCAAAACAAGTAGAGGATCTAGACCCCATCATAAAGAATCTACCGTCTTGGAAATCATGTGTCACCAAAAAGCTTACAAAGGCACATCAAGATGGTTATTCAAGTGGGGGCCTTTCTGCTTCTTTGAGTGACTCCTGCATTTCTGTTCTGGTATCAAACAAAAGAGTTCATATCAGTGATTGCTTCATTTTCATTGAAGTAGTGACTAACAAAGCCTACACCTTTATAAAGCTGAAGCTACAACCACCATGGATTGCTGCATATGCTGGTATGGAAATTCATGGATGCCAAAAGTTGATTGTTTGCAAGACCCTTATGTTATAACCCCCTAATGATGATGATAGTTGATAATTATATTCATGGATATCATTTAATGGCTCGTTGACTAGAAGCTTGTGGATGTGAAAAATAACATTTTTGTGATTTATGTACAGTAACCCAAGATTCACATTTCTCAGAAAACATATCATGTGCAGGTTTGGCTAAACCCACATGGTGGTTGCTCAACTCTTTTGTCAAAACTAGATTGGTTCTCATTTCTTTGTCTATCCTTCCGTACTCTTTCAGCCTGGTGAGTGGTTCAGTGGTCTAGCCTTGAATCTGATATTGGTTTTGTAATGTGGTCATATCACCAAAGCAAGGATGCATCTCCCAGTCTCCCACTAGTTACTGCATTCCACCATTGCAATTCACTTTTAAGTTTTAACTAAATGCTAGCACAAACAAAACAAGAAACTGTGACAGTGAAACTTAGTATTTCTACAATGCCATCATTCTTTGTCTAATCTGTTATAGATTCTTCTATACAGTCTTTTCCAGATTCCAAATTATTGTGTTGGTTCTCCTCTCTTGACCCCAAGAACACCATTGCACAATAGGTTGAGGAGTAGTTTCTGGCTTTTCTCCATATTCAACAAAAAAATATAAACGTGCACCTCTCTCCAGTCTCTTCCATACCAGATAGATATGGCCAATGCTGATATTCTGTCATCTTCTTCTCTCTCTTAACCAATATTCTTATTTCTTGGGTAGAGGGAAACCTGAAAAGAGACCCCATCAAACAATGTTTACAGATTACTATGCTAACTAGTATATTTATATTTCTTCATTCTGATTAGCATATTATACTTTAACCATAGGGCTTACTTGTTAAATACAAGTGCTTAGTTTAGTAATCACAAATGGAGGATATATATGCAGAACCCTAGCCTTGGAATAGCTGCCCAAAAGTTAGGATCCTATGAAGAGAGCTATATGCCTTGTATTTGGAGAGCAAAGGGTAATGTCCAAAACCCTTTCTGTGTTATTATAATCTCAAAACTAAGGCACCACCTCACCAGAAAACAAAATGTGGACAATTCAATAACATGTTTAAAGGAGATGAAGAACAATAAAGAAACTGGGTCATTGATCTCAAAGACAATCCGACGGCCATGGCCAGAACTTTAACCTCTCTGTGTTTTGTAGGTAAAAGGATTAAAGAGGGGGGAGAAGAGGTAGGAGAGGAGAACAAGCAAAGATAGGAGTAAACAATATAAATGTGCAGCCATGTCTGGTATCTCAGCCTCTAGAATTTTTTTTAGTGTGTTCTGAAGAGGTTGAGCTCAACTCATTTTCCCAAGTCGATCCCTTTTATTCTTTCCATGATAATTGATCCCCTAATTACATTTCTTGTCTCTTTAACAACCTCAATTCTCATGAGTTATATGAAGATTTACATTAATTCGATCTATATTTGTTGATGAGATTGATTTCGCTTCAAAAATTATACATTTCGGGCCCAACAATCATATTTGTTTCGCTTGCACAACAAATTATAACTTAATTTGTAGCTTGTAAAAAAACATATCAAAGATACAAATTATGTCTTGATTGTATGTATCTAAAGAAACCTCCAATTGATAATTGAGTGTAACAAAACATTATAAATTGAAAATGCATGCCTTTCAACTTGAGATAGGTTTAGATTTGCAGAAGTTGACTTTTTTTTTTTTTGCTCTCTTCTTTTTTTATGTTTTGCTGAATCTGTTGGTAGTTATCATTGACTATATAGTTTAATAAGCACTTGAGAATAACTAACACCAATGAAAGAGTAAAAATATAGTTTGCCAGAAAATTAAGAAAGAAAGAAAGTCAAGAATTTCAAAGTGAATGTATATGACTTAAAATATATACAGTATCTGGGTAGATGTATTTCTACGAATTAGTATTCGTAACGGTTAATATATTCTGACATAGACATGCAATCAGTGCTTACAACACCAATAGGAATTTAGGGAAACGGTTTGAAAAAAAAAATCAGAGATATATGAAATTCACGAAGTCCTAAATAAGTACACATTTCAACCCCTGAAGAAAATAATGACGCCCATTCTAACTCTTGTCCAACTATACGTAGTAATCCTTCATACTCTAGAGTCTAGAAGGATTGAGAAATATGTAGAGAATGACTTGTATATTTTTCTAGTTTACAAGAATATTAGTTGAACCTCATATTGACAATGATGTGTTTATTCTTCTTAATTTTCGCTTTCAAGAAATGAGCTTATCTGGAAAAGAAGTAATTCATTAATGTGTAATATTCAGTTGAAATTTTTCAATGATGTCAAATTTTATGTGACCTAAAAAGTGAATAAGAATTAGACATTCAGATTAAATATTCTAAATGAACGTTAATGCATCACAAATCCAAAAAGAAGACAAGATGCAGAATCTCGAATCAAATAAGAATCAAAATAAAAAGAGAGCATTAAAGAAGGAGTATCTTACATCTAACAATTAATCATTTATTTACCTCATAAATCTGAAATTTGATTACCAGAACGACATGTTTTAAGCGTCATTTCTTTCCGTCACACAAATGTGATACGATATGTCTTTCCTCTTCTCTGCTTTTAAAAATTAATGACAACCATGTTTCTCTTAATCAAGTTCCAATTATTAACAAAACCAGATGGCTTAGTGGTCCGCAATCCTTCCCAATGTTTTCACAATTTGGTGTCAAAATATTGACTGCTACTTCAATTTAGAAATTCCAGAAAGCTCATCCTCACTGTCGCACTCTAAACGAAACATTTCATTTCAATTTCTTTTATTTTATTTTTGATTAATTTATGACTGATGTGGCTGTCAAGTTAATTTACAGTTAAATTTCTTAATTAAAAACATAAAATTGATTAGACCCCTAGTACGGACGTTAAGAAGACTCATGGCAATAACGTAAATAAAAACAAACTCCAGGGCCAATTCCCACCACCCACTCTCCCTACTATATTTTCAGACCTTCTGTGCTGCTTCTTCTGCTCAGCTCAACAAACCAAGCTCTCTCCATCACAGAAAATTATGGAGCTCAAACCAACCTCCAACAATGGCCAAACCTCAACCCCTGAGAATGAGCGTAACCCTAGCAATGGTGAAACCCACGACCCCCATTTCTTCTACGAAGACATTGACAGCAACTGCTCCACTCCTTACGTCAGCGCTCCCTCCAGCCCCGGCCGCGGCCCCATCTCCGGTTTTTTCTACAGTGCACCGGCGAGCCCAATGCACTTTGTTCTCTCTTCCGCTTCGATGAACAATCACAACTCTTCTTGTTTTGATACTTCCGCATCGGAGTTCGAGTTCTCAGCTCGATTCGGGTCCGGTGGATCTAGTGCCACCGGGCCGATGAGCTCCGCGGATGAGTTGTTCTTGGATGGAAAGATCCGGCCAATGAAGCTGTCGACCCACCTGGAGCAGCCGCAGGCGCCGCTGCTCGATCTGCAAGGTGTCAATGAGGAAAATGGTGATGAGGTGTTCGAGTTCGGGCCGATGAGGGGAAGGGATCTGAGGTTTAGGGACAAGTCGCTGCGGAGGAGGACTAGATCCATGTCGCCGATGAGAAACATGCCTTTCGGGTGCGAGATTTACGGCGATAATGAAATTAGTACCGATCATTCTCATTTTGATAAACATCCAGAGCACGGCGAGTTGGGGAAGAAGGAGGAGAATGGCGAGGAGGAGGAAGTTGAGAGCTTGGAGACTACACCTTCGGTTTCGGCCTCGTCTTCGAGGTCATCCTCAGCTGGAAGAAACTCGAAAAGATGGGTGTTTCTGAAGGATTTTCTTCACAGGAGTAAAAGTGAAGGAAGAAGCAACAACAAATTCTGGGCAACAATCTCATTCTCTGGAAGTGGCAAAGAGAAGAAGACAATGAAGAGTGGGAGTCAAAATAAGGAGGGTTTGAGTTTGGGCCCGGAGCCGGCGACCCAGAAGGCCAAGGCGGCAAGTGGGTCTGCTTCAGGGAAGAAGCCGGTGGCCGGAAAGCCAGCCAATGGAGTAGGGAAGAGGAGGATGGTGCCGTCGCTTCATGAGCTGCATTACACTGCTAATAGAGCTCAGGCGGAGGAAATGAGGAAGAAGACTTACTTGCCCTACAGGCAAGGATTGCTTGGATGCTTGGGTTTTAGCTCGAAGGGGTATGGAGCTGCCATGAGTACTGGGTTTGCTAGAGCACTAAACCCAGTCTCTTCCAGGTAAAAAAAACTAGTCGGTTAAAAGGTTAAAAACTCTCTTTTGGAAGGAAGTGTATAGATTATCTTTTTAACTTCATGGTGAGGATTCCTCTTGATGGGTTGTTCTTAAAGGATCTCTCTTCTGTCTGAAAGAGAGGATCTGCAGTAGTAGGAGTAGTCTGTCTGTCTATTTGAAGGGGGATTGTGATGAAAATGGTTGGGATAATTCTTTTATTCCCAGCAACAATGTGTAACAACCTTTGCCCTAGCACTGTAAATTATTCTCTAGCACTGTCACTCTGGTTATGATGATGGTAGCAATCCAATCTATATATGATGATGATTATGAATCGCTTACTTTTGTTTTGGATACTTTTACTGAATCTGAATCACCCAGACTGAGATGATCTACTTGATATTGCTTACCCTGCATCTTATGTTAGTACAAAAGATGTGGTCAGCTAGATGATAAACTGCATCTTACGTATTAAGGTTGTTTATGACTTTAATCACTGTATGTTAAAACTTATGCTTAATCTATGGAGTTGGGCCATCGATTAGTCACTTTTAGATTAGTTCATTAATCCCTTAGTATAGTTTTTCTTCGGAGGCCCATAAAGCGACTAATCAACGATTCTCGATGTTAAAATTTCAATACTTTGGAGGCTCAGACAGTAACTAATCAGTGACTCAGTTCTGGAGTTCCATTACTTGAGTTTTCTGAACACAAACCAAATTGAGGACTATGTTCTTGTTTATGGGGATTAATTGTAATATTACGTAAATGATTTATATGGAAAATGAATGATGGTGTTTAAGAACATGGCCATGAGATGATGTTGGGATATTTGCATTGGATGGTAGTTGGGATTTTGAGGTGACCCAACTTGCTTTTTTTGATGATGTTGCTTGTTTGGGAACTCTAGAAAGCAAACGTGTCCTAGGAGCATCATTTCTCCTTTTCATCTTTACAATTACACCTAAGAACAAGGTAGATCTAACTGAAGAAATGGACTATGCTAAAGTGTAATTGAAATCTTAATTCACAAAGGGGACAAGGTGCTTCCTTCACAGACATAAAGGAGGAGTTTGAGATTATGAGACATTCTCATGAACTTTGTTTCATGTATGTATCTTTTCCTACTCATAATAATTAAGATTCCTAATATTACCTTTTTTGGAGAAATTTTTCAGCGCCACAAGAAGACCACGTGATAGTATAACGTGGTCTTACGTTCAAATCAAATATTGACACTTGGATTTTACTAAGAAAAAATTACATAAGTTATTTTGTCAAAGACAATTTTGGGTTTGTTGTTGTTTTTCAACTTTATACTATAAACTCTAAACCCTAAACCTAGACCCAAAAACCTAACCCCTAAACCCTAAACTCTAGTTCAAACTCAACAAAGACCCATAAAGTCTTTTCATAAAAATAGAAAACCTTAGTTTATATTTTAGTTGTAATAAATCCACGTGTCAATATTTGATTGGAATGTAGGACCACGTCATACTGCCACGTGGTCCTCCTGTAGCATCTAAAAATTTCTCCTTTTTTTAGATGCTTCTTTGTAGACTTTAATTATTAGAAATCCAAGTGACCCCATGAATTGGCAAATTATTCAAGATGAGATTAATGTATCTTAGTATTCACAATCCATATTGAGAAAGAAAAGAAGAAGTTACCGATAATAACATAAATGTTCACCTGATCAGTTATTGACTGAAAAATTTATGCTCAACCATTACTGAATGTTATAATTTTTCCCTTGATACCGAATTCGGATTCAACGTCGGAAGGTACTGAAACAATCCATCAGCTTCTCATGTCACCGACGCAATTTACCCGGATCAAGAACATAATGTTTGGATGTAAAATAGATTATGAATTGGATACTCAAAACACGGTTTTGAATTAGACGCTCAGAGTGTAAGCACTACTAGAAAAAAGCTCTAAGGTAACGAAAAAATTTCGTCACCTAAGAGCTTCTGTCGTCATGTAAACACTCAAACGACGAAAATTTCGTCACCTAAGGTTCGTCACCTAAGGGCGGTGGTCAGAGAACTCAGGTGACGAAAATATTATTTTCGTCATCTCAGTAACCACTTAGATGACGAAATAATTTTCGTCGCCACAGAACTTAGATGACGAAATAATTTTCGTCGCCAAAGCACTTAGATGACGAAATATTTTCCGTCGCCCAAGCACTGAGATGACGAAATAATTTTCGTCGCCAAGTTCCTTAGCTGACGAAATAAGTTTCGTTACCAAATTACTTAGCTGACGAGAATGATTTCGTCGCCAAGTTAGTTAGCTGACGAAAATTGGTTGGTCGCCAAGTTACTTAGCTGACGACAACTATCGTTACCAAAATACTAACACTACGAAAACGGTCAGTTTGCTGATAATTCTTTCATCCGTCTAAGGCCACGAAAGTTAAACTTTCGTCACCTTAGTGCTATTTATTTTTATTAAATTTAATCATTAAAAATTATTAATATCACATTTAATATTAACATAAATAAATTAAAAAAAAAAAAAAAGACTCAAGATTTCAAAGCACCTGGCCAGTAGCAAAAATATATCTATATATATAATCATCTAGTTCATATACAAACTCATCAACTGTACTTGATCAATATAGAGACTAGCAGCTAGCTTGTTCATACAAAATATATACTAGAAACTCAAGTAGTGACTATGGAGTAATGTCTATTGAATCAATGCCTTCATCATCATGATCATCATCATTGGGCTACTCCTGGGGTGGGACTGCTGGCTGGCATACGCCGAATTTGGTGAAGAGAAACTGCTCACATTGTTGAAGACGTGCCACGATCGCCTGAGTTTGTTGGTCAAAATGAAGATCATTTGCTTTGAGCTTTGGCAGAGATGGGCAGAGTGGAATAATTTTCGTCGCCAAAGCACTTAGATGACGAAAATTGTCATTGAGGTGACGAAACGGGTTTCGTCACTAAAGTGTTCTCTTAGGTGACGAATTAAAAATATTTCGTCACCTTAGAACCTTTTTCTAGTAGTGAAGGGAAATAAGATTGAGTAGTGCAATAATGGAAAATCTTGACAACTAATAACTATGTGATCTAATTTGAGGACCCGAAGTCCATTTACTATGCTGGGGTCTTCATTCCGGAGAAAACATCAGCAAAAATCCCATCATGGTCCCCAGGTTCATTATTACTCATGGGCGCTCATTATCCAGATTTTAATTTATGCTGTGTATGATTATGATCGCATAAGAAGCATATATAGAGTTGTACATGAAGCATCTATTTGAAACACAAAATCCCACACGAGTAGTTGAAATCCTTTGCATTTGTTTCAGAAGTTTGGGCAGCTTCCTCATACATCTGGTTGTTACCCCAAATGGTCCCAAACCCCAACCTTCATCATGAATCGTATCCCATGGATGTTCTTGCTTTTTATTGCTTTGAATCTATGTGGGAGGCATATTCACGGTCTTCTTCAGTTGGATTTAGTGAAATTGTATGTAGCAAATCATATTTCAGTCTCATTGATGTTGTTGCACAGGGTCGTCGAAATGGACACAATTTTTGACACTATTTTTACACAAATTTTTGTCTCTTAGGTTTAAACTGATCAAATGGTTATTATTAATTGAGAGTGTGATTTGTCAAGTGACATGACAATAATATTAATTGTCAATTAAAGATACAATATATATATATATGTAATTGTTTTATAAAAAATAAAAACAAAAAGTTTTACATGATCGATCTAACTCCAGAAGAACATAAGTGTTCTTCAATCAAAACACCAATATGGGGTCTTAACAAATTGAGAATCCACCTCTAATATTCTTTCTTTTAAACATCCACATCAATCTTCTTAAATGAATTCCTTTAACTAATTGATAAAAAAGGGGCAATATCTTATTTAATGCCTCTGCAATCTACAATGAGATTAGGGACTTGAGCAAACCCTAATTCTCTACTTTTAGAATATGCAGGAAGAAATTGAATACTATGATTCATAACGAACTAGTTTAATAGGACCTTATATTTGGTATTTTTATTTGAAGAAGTGGTGTTTTATTTTTTTTGATGGGGAAGTAATACACCATTTTGCTGTTTGCATGAACTTGAACTTAGTTCTGCAGTTTCGTTGAAGAACACCCATGTTCTTCTTTCAATAATTTACTCTTTTTTTCTCATAAAAAGAATTTAATTTATATATATATATTATTATTTTAATTAACAATTAATATTATTGTCAAGTCACTTGTTAAATCATACTCTCAATTAATAATAACCATTTGATCAACTTAAATCTAAGGGACAAAATTAGTGTAAAAAATAGTCTAAAAAATTGTCTCTTGAACCGGACCCTCTTGCATATTGTGACTTTCTATCTTTTACGTCTAATGAAAATGTAAATCTTATTCTGAAATATCATATAATAACCAAAAGATACACATATGAGCGTGACTTGGAAAGACACTAGATCAATACTCTTCTTACTCTTGTAGAAGCTAAAACAGGTTGTATTTTGTACTATTTAGTAAATTTAACGAGTGTCGTTTGATGAGGAGTACCAAAGCATTGTAGATTATTAAGTAACTTCACCGAGTGAAAAAAAGTTATAATATAAGTAAACAGTGACCTATCCGACGGCTCTGAACTTCAAAACTTCAATACTTCATGAAACTAGAACTCGCCTAGCGCACATGAACATATTGATACACTAAGTAGTGGAGCCGTTTTATTCAAAAAAAGATAAGAAAAGTAGCAGAGCCGTTAGAAGCAGACGTCCGCAAACCAGAAAAAGTGTGGCGTCCCTCCTTCCAGCTTGATTCAAGCGCCAAGAGCTACTCTTCTTCTAGACGGAGACCATGGGCAACCCAGAAAGCGTCGTCGTGAAGATGAAGGCCAATTTGACCGAGGTCATAGGTCTGGCTGTTTGCGCCTAAATTAACATTTTTTCTGGACAATAACTGTCTACGTAAATGTTAATTACTTTCTTGGACTGTGTCAGTTGGCGAGCCCAAGTTCCTTTAAAGTTTACAGATAATGACCCGCCAGTAAGACCGAGCGAGTTGGATTGCAAAGAATGTCCGCTAAATGACTCCGCGCGGATTAACGATTTCGCGCACTATCAGACAAAAGACGAGCTCGCGCGCGAAATGGCTTCGCGCGGAGTGAGGATCCATCTCGCGCGGAATGCTTCGCGCGGAATGACTTTGGAGAGGCGGAATGCATCTAGGTGTTGGCGAACCGACTCGCTGGTTCACGAGCTCGCGAGGTAGACACACGCAGAGTCCGCGCGGATACTCATAATCGTTTCTGACTTTTTACAGTCTTTGACATGCTTTGGGCCAATCCCTGTGGCCCTTATCAAATTAAAATCCTTCTTTTGGCCCGCGAGCTGCAATAGCCCGTGAGGTGGAGTTGAGTTACCTAGTCCGCGGTTCGCGAGAGTCACTGTTCTACTTGGACTGTATTACCCCGTGGGATAACTGTTCCTAAAAGTTCAGTCCGCATAGGACTCTACAGTTGGTGGCGCCGGAATCATTATCCTTATCTTGCGCGAATTATGCGAACTGAATATGTGTCACGTGCGGATTGGTCTGCATGGGATGAACAGTCCTTTTGTGCTTCACGTTGCAGAGTCCAACACTCTTCTCATCATCTTTCGAGGCGGACTCTCTATCTCCATTATATAAAGAAGCTCCACAGCTTACAGGAAACACACAAACAACAAATCAACAACAATTACTCAAATACAACAACAAAACAACTTTCAATCTAGTTGGAAACCCTCTCGACCTCGTCGAAACCTTCAGCGCTCCCAGGAGCCGATATCCCTTCGAAGCCTCTTCAAAGCCCTGTTTCTAAGCGCCTCACCGTTTAGAACCCTTCAGAGCTCTCCGGAACTCGCCCCGACCCTCGGAAACTTCCCTATTGTTGCTCTGCTCACCCCGCCGTGAGTATCGATCGCTTGTGCTGTAAAATTCCTCATCTGAGGTGGCACCTGGAACTCCGCTCGCCTGATCAAGAAGTCAAGCCTGTGCACTCACTCAACCTTTTCCTCGTCCGCGAGGTGGCACGCCCGCAACTTTCCATCTTCTTTGGATCGCTATTTACCTCGGCTCAGCACGCTGAGGAACGTTGGCCAAAACATTGGCACGCCCAGTGGGACGAACAAGCTCATTTTTCTTTGTTCGCTAATCACCTCCGCTCCCAGCTGAGGACGTGGGCCAAAACATTGGCACGCCCAGTGGGACCGGGAGTTTACTTTTCTAGCAATCATTGGGAAGTCCGACGACTCCCCATACCGGAGACCTTCGATTTCTTGTTTGAAACATAAGGCTCCGCAATACAAGCCTCATAACAGCGCGGCTTGCAGATCTCTCACTAAAGAAGAGATTCTCGCTCGGTTCGGCAACCCCGACCATACTAAGACCACAATGGCAGCTTCACGACCAACCTCGGACGCAAGACCTACTCTGTCCACAGAGGAAGTCCGCAAGATGTTTGAAGAACTAAGGAGCGATCTCAAGAATGAGATCGGCGCGCTCCGGAGTGAGCTCGGCTTGAAAGTCGATGCCACCCAGCAAAACATCCAAGACCTCTCTGCACAGGTCTTCAATCAACATGTCCTTGCCAAAAAGATTGAACTGCCTAGCAGCCAATCTAATGGTGAAGATTTTCCTTTGGATGAACCTACGTCCAAAGAAGAAACCACTTTGTCAATCAATGACGAAGAACCTGAGGTCGAGGCCGGCGAGATTTTGGATAATAATCTTGTCTTAAAGATTGACGTTGTTCCTCAGGAAAATGAGCCGGAAGATAGGACAGAACAGTCCATCTTTGAAGCAGAAAGTAGTTCGCGTGCTAATGATGATGGCGAACCGCAAGTTCACATGGGAGGCGAACCACAACTTCGTGTGATGGCGAGCTACACCAACTGTCCCACGCGAGATGTGTATGTGGACACATGTCAACGGCATGGGGGGCAAGGCGAAGCTCGCTTGCTTTCTCTACCAATTCATCACAAGCAAACTGAAGATGGACCAGAGCCGCTTGAGTTTCCTTTTCAACCTGTACACCCGGAGCGTCAAGGTTGGCGGAGTCCGCCCCTCTTAATGATTCGCCTCGCCAATCTTGTGTTCATCACCGAGATGCCTCAGTCTGCTTCACCAAACCATGGACATATTAGGCTCAACTATATATGGTGTGGTGGTATCCCTGGAATCACATTGCAGTATACTTGGAGTCCATGCATGCCCATGGTTGCAAAAAGGGTCAAGCTACCGACCTTTATTAATTCTGCATGTGATCTTAACACGGAGCCAACTTATGATGAGTACGATGAAAACTATATGTTGGTGCGTTCATCCCCAAATCACATGCAACAAGAGTTCAATCCCAGTGACACTCTTGATATGGTGCAAAGAGACCAGCAAATGGTTCTCTTCCTTGACCACTGCGTGATTATTCCCAATAAGACCATGCATTACGACATGGTGGTGGGCGATAAGGCAGACCTCAACAGCATACGATCAACGAGAATGCAGTTGAAGATCATGCTTGGTCAGACTACAAAGATGCGTGGGGGGCAACGAGCCGTACCCCGTGCAATTCCTTGCCAAAATTTTCAAGTTGTTGACGCGACACAACTCTGCTCAACGCTTGGAGATTTTAAACAGCAGCAGTCTCACGTTGGAAACATGACGACGTCGAGACTTGGAGTGATGCATTGGTGGCCTCCCCCGTAACCTAATGACGGGACAATGTTCTTGCCTATCTCAGGCTTGAACTTTACTTCGGAGCCTATCCCTGAGGCTTGACGTCAATAGGCAGACAGGTCAGGAGACGCGCGGATTCGCACGTTGCCTTTTTCAAAGTGTTTTCATGACCTCATAGCCCGCCTTCCTCACTGGGGGGCATACTAAAGTTCTAATGTCCTTTTTTTTTCAAGCATCGGCAGACAGACATCAAAACTGGGGGGCACATTGGGATGAAAATATTTTTTCCAGTTAGTTCAGACCTAGACCTTCTCCAAGTGTCGTAGTCATTATTTAGGCCAATCCCTGTGGCCTCCAAATTTTGAAAGTGGCCTCCAAATTTTGAAAGTGTTCCTCCAAATTTTGAAAGTGTTCCTCCAAATTTTGAAGGTGTTCGCTACCTTTATGCAGCCATTCGCCGACCATTCTCTGTGGTTTGCACTAGGGGCAGCGAGGTACATGACCATATGCCACGCACACAGCTCGCGACGTGCATGGCCCTTAAAAAACAAATTTCATCTACAGAGTGCCGACGACTTTGTTGTCTCTTACTGGGGGAGCGAAGCGCATGGAAGTTGGTTCGCCAGCATTACTAGGCCGTTCGCCGAGCTTTTTTGCCTGTTTCTGATCGGTTCGCGCAAGGGGAGCAACGAAGTATATGGCCTCTAACTTTTTCATCTGCCGCTCGCCAACTTTCTTGGGTCGGCGTAAGGGGGGCAGTGAATTGTCATTCCATGATTATTAAAAAGCTGGCTCGCCATCGCCAAGATTCATGAGGCCATTTTTAAAGTCTGGTCAACGCAAATGTCCGCTCCAGTCAAGTTATATCCAGGCGAGCTACATCCGCTCGCGGGATGTACAATGTACCATGTGTTCTGAGCAGAAGGGCAGGCGAATGCATTTGAGGTCCAAGATGCTTAGGCGATCTATACAACAACTTCGCTGCAATGTCTTGTTGAATACTTGAGTTTTAGAGCCTATTCACAGGCTTGTTTGCTCACACTCATTTGATGTATGAACAGAGCCAATTCCAGTGGCTTTGGGGCAGCATGACATATAAATCTCTTCAGTCATTCTCGACATTCATGACTTCGAGGCTGGGGGGCAATGTTTGCGCCTAAATTAACATTTTTCTGGACAATAACTGTCTACGTAAATGTTAATTACTTTCTTGGACTGTGTCAGCTGGCGAGCCCAAGTTCCTTTAAAGTTTACAGATAATGGCCCGCCAGTAAGACCGAGCGAGTTGGATTGCAAGGAATGTCCGCGGAATGACTCCGCGCGGATTAACGATTTCGCGCACTATCAGACAAAAGACAAGCTCATGCGCGAAATGGCTTCGCGCGGAGTGAGGATCCATCTCGCGCGGAATGCTTCGCGCGGAATGACTTTGGCGAGGCGGAATGCATCTAGGCGTTGGCGAACCGACTCGCTGGTTCACGAGCTCGCGAGGTAGACACACGCGGAGTCCGCGCGGATACTCATAATCGTTTCTGACTTTTTACAGTCTTTGACATGCTTTGGGCCAATCCCTGTGGCCCTTATCAAATTAAAATCCTTCTTTTGGCCCGCGAGCTGCAATAGCCCGCGAGGTGGAGTTGAGTTACCTAGTCCGCGGTTCGCGAGAGTCACTGTTCTACTTGGACTGTATTACCCCGTGGGATAACTGTTCCTAAAAGTTCAGTCCGCATAGGACTCTACAGTTGGTGGCGCCGGAATCATTATCCTTATCTTGCGCGAATTATGCGAACTGAATATGTGTCACGTGCGGATTGGTCTGCATGGGATGAACAGTCCTTTTGTGCTTCACGTTGCAGAGTCCAACACGCTTCTCATCATCTTTCGCGGCGGACTCTCTATCTCCATTATATAAAGAAGCTCCACGGCTTACATGAAACACACAAACAACAAATCAACAACAATTACTCAAATACAACAACAAAACAACTTTCAATCTAGTTGGAAACCCTCTCGACCTCGTCGAAACCTTCAGCGCTCCCAGGAGCCGATATCCCTTCGAAGCCTCTTCAAAGCCCTGTTTCTAAGCGCCTCACCGTTTAGAACCCTTCAGAGCTCTCCGGAACTCGCCCCGACCCTCGAAAACTTCCCTTTTGTTGCTCTGCTCACCCCGCCGTGAGTATCGATCGTTTGTGCTGTAAAATTCCTCATCTGAGGTGGCACCTGGAACTCCGCTCGCCTGATCAAGAAGTCAGAATGCGCACCGTTCTCTTTCCTCATCCGTGAGGTGGCACGCCCGTAACTCTCCATCCTCTTTGGATCGCTATTTACCTCGGCTCCGCACGCTGAGGATCGTGGCCAAAAGATACGGACCCTCTTGCATATTGTGACTTTCTATCTTTTAAGTCTAATGAATATGTAAATCTTATTCTGAAATATCATATAATAACCAAAAGATACACATATGAGGGTGACTTCGAAATACACTATAGTGTATAGATCAATACTCTTCTTACTCTTGTAGAAGCTAAAACAAGTTATATTTTGTACTATTTAGTAAATTTAACGAGTGTCGTTTGATAAGGAGTACCAAAGCATTGTAGATTATTAAGTAACTTCACCGAGTGAAAAAAAAAGTTATAATATAAGTAAACAGTGACCTATCCGACGGCTCTGAACTTCAAAACTTCAATACTTCATGAAACTAGAACTCGCCTAGCGCACATGAACATATTGATACACTAAGTAGTGGAGCCATTTTATTCAAAAAAAGATAAGAAAAGTAGCAGAGCCGTTAGAAGCGGACGTCCGCAAACCAGAAAAAGTGCGGCGTCCCTCCTTCCAGCTTGATTCAAGCGCCAAGAGCTACTCTTCTTCTGGACGGAGACCGTGGGCAACCCAGAAAGCGTCGTCGTGAAGATGAATGCCAATTTGACCGAGGTCATAGGTCTGTTTGGCGAAACTTCATGAACCATCAAGGTCCATGGTAAACTAGTAGCCGACAAGTCCATCGGCAAGAACGAAGCTCAAGATGGACGTGTGGTCTCCGTCTAGCAAGAGCTACACCGTTGTTAGCGCCTAATCAAGACGAGAAGATGACTGACGGCGACGAGTCCGTATTTTTACAGGTTTACGGACGTCCGCTCTTGAATGGGCCTCTACTAAGTAGACTAGTTCTACATTTTAGAGGTAAACTAGCTTCAATGTAACTCTTTCTATGTCAAAACCAGTGTAGCATTATAACTCTGTAACAGCCAAAACGGCCATGAGTTTATCTAGATGCCATCACCCACTGCTGGGATGGTTCACTGGTCACCCCACACTTCTGATAGGAAAAAGCGAACACCAATGGAAAGATGAAACTTCTGACAAGCCAGTTAAGTTTCGAAAGAAAGGTGCTTGGATTACCTCTTATATACTTCATGCCTCCTAATACATGAAGGTTTGAATGGGGCATTCCTCATCACTTTGCTTTGTTCGTTTCCACTTCCAAATAATGACTCACATGAATCTCAGAAGAGGCCTGCCCACACAGAAGAAATTGTGGTGCCACCCACGTTTTCTGACTGAGATGTCGAGTGGTCACTACTGTTCCAAACGTTACAGAGAATCCTATTCTCGATTCTCTACAAGTACCACAGAGCAGTAGTTCTGTAACTTTGGGTTGTGTTAAAGCTCTAGTTATAGAATCCGGATTCTCTCCTCATGAGTGTCCTCATATCTCCTTATAAGTTAATCCTGGCCTTTCATTTTCCACCAAAGGCCAAGATCTCTCCTAATCAACTTTTTGCACGTGCACTCACTCTCTTCCTCACCCAGTCCCTCTCTTCCGAATCAGTCCCTCTCTTCCTCACTCTCTTCCTTACTCTCTTCCTCTCTTCCTCACTCTCTTCCTCACTCAGTCCCTCTTCCGAATCAGTCCCTCTCTTCCTAACTCAGTCCCTCTCTTCCGAACCAGTCCCTCTCTTCGAACTCGGGAAAAACTACATCTCATCGCAAAAACCAAAACCCCGTCGCCTCCCTTCGTCGGTCAACCGCCAGTGACGGCTTCCGCCGCGTGGCGTCGGCCCTCCCTCTTCTCCGGCGTCCTTTGCATCGACCGCGAACCCATGTAGAAACCAGATCGACGGATTGTGTATCGATCGTCCCATATTCTCCGGCGTCGACCGCTTCCTCCGCTACGGCTTCGGCCCTCCCTCTTCTCCGGCGCGGTGTTTGTGATGGTGTGCTTGTTTTAGTCTAGTTTATTGTATACTCCTGTATTACATTATGCTATGTTTGCATAGAAGTCTTGGTATTTTCAAGAGAGGGACTGATTCGGAAGAGGGACTGAGTGAGGAAGAGAGTGAGGAAGAGAGGGACTGATTCGGAAGAGAGGGACTGAGTGAGGAAGAGAGTGAGTGCACGTGCAAAAAGTTGATTAGGAGAGATCTTGGCCTTTGGTGGAAAATGAAAGGCCAGGATTAACATGAGGAGAGAATCCGGATTCCTAGTTCTAATGCTTATTGCGACTTTTTTTTAGTACCGTCTGATCATATAAATCATATGAGACCTAACGGTACAGGAGTGTCTGATTGAATAAGACATGACATTCAAGAAGAAACAAGTAATTGCAGTGTCCTTGGTTCATAAGATATTGTGGATGCAGAAACACTAAATTATTGTTAACATATCTGGCTAGTGGATCTCTTCTACGAATAATCGAAGCGCAATCTGGCTAGTGGATTTCTTCTACGAATAATCGAAGCGCAAAAATGTTTAGTCAAAACATGTGTCTCGAGAGTACGTCGGAAACACTATCTTATCGAAGACATCAGGAGTTGGGAGATGACTTCCCCCAAACTATGGTTACAGATTCCTTCCCTGGAACAACTGAAGTGCCTCCTCATGAAGATGAAGCGAAGGTGTATAGAACGTTCTTCTTGAGAGTGAACTCATCAGCCTTTGTTGGGTTGACAGACTGCATTAACAAAAGAAACAAAGGTGAAGCAAGTTCAGATCAGTCTTTGCATGCCATTTAAAATGCAGTAACAATAATGACATTGATCATAAGTCGTAACAAATGCAACACATTGTAATTTCCAATGCAAGGATCTGACCTTTTCGAGAATGCGTTCAAGACGCTGAATTTCGTTCTTTGCATAGTCACCACCTTTTGCCAAAGACTTCTTGGCAGCATTTAGGTAGATCTTACCGTATCTGAAATTTAAACAGAAAGATAAGTAAACTTGTGATCAGAAAATCAACTTAGAATATAACTAAGATAACCATTAAAAAGATTCACTGGCTGATAGCCCTGGGTTCATATTCATTGAAGTAATGTGCAAAAAAAATCTTATCAAAATAGGGAGTGATTGTGTTGACCTTGCAGAAGAACCCTCAAGCTTTCCAACTTCCTCTTCGATTTTGGAAACAATTGCCTTCTTCTCCTCACCGCTAGCTTTCACAAATTCCTTCACTAACTCGTCCAAACTTGCGACTATACCAGCCTGCATAAGAGAAGATAATTGATAAGAAAATGACATTATCCTGATGAGGTATGTTCATCACTCTAAAATGGTACTAACTTTGGTAGTAAGTTGCCCTTTCGCATCTCTGCTAGTACCACATTTCTCATTGATGAAATTTACAAAATCTTCCAAATCTCTGCCTCCACCATACTCTTCACCATCCTTGTTTCCCTTTGGGAAAAATTTCAATGTAGGATATCCACTCACTCCATACCTGCACAGGTTTTTGCAGCAGGCCATGAATTTATCCCTCTATAACTCATGTCTTTTGAACATAATTCCTCAATCATATTTTGTGCTGTAAAAATGTACCAAAGTACAATAAACTCACTTCTCAGCGATATCCTTGTATTTGTCAGCATCAAGGTTAGCAATCACTACATCTCCATCCAACTTAAATGCTGCTGCAACCTTCTCATAAGTCTGGTAGAACACAGATGTTAACATGTCAGGCTTTGTTCCGGTGCTGGATAGGATTGCAAAAACGAAAACAGTGAGTAGCAAAATACACTTACAGGAGCAAGGGATTTGCAGTGTCCGCACCTGCAACAAAGATAAAGAGGGGAAACAAGTGAACATTTGTTTTAGAGATGCAAACTTCCAATTAAATTTCAACAACGTATCAACATCATCAAAGAAAACTCAAAGACATGATCTTACCATGGTGCATAAAACTCCACCAGTACATCTTTTGTTTTGTCCAAGACAACCTCATCAAAATTATCCTGTGTAAGTACCACAACACTGGATGGAATTGCAGCTATTTTCACATTGGTCCCTGTTTGCAAAGATATATTATAAGATCAATCACAATCTGAGGAATATGAACCATTATCCTTTGCAAATTAGAATGGGAAAAAAATGGAAACATCCTCCAAGGGATCGATTAACTAATTTAGTACAAGGTGAAACTATTACCTGCTTCCTTATTCACATACTCAACAAGAGCTTCTGAAGTACGGGCACCTTCATACCTAATACATATATAACTTGATCAGGAAATGTCTACCACAGCATTATTAAGATGAATAAGGATGGTGAAACATACAACATGCACTGATTCAGAATGGATGGCAAAACTATCCAACAGGAAACTTCCTTACTTTTCATAATGAATTAAGCTAGGGATAGGCACTCACTTTTTGGGTTCTAGTGATCCTTTCGGGAACCATTGAATTGTGGGGTAACCAGAAACTCCAAACTTGCCACAAACACTCTTGTGCTCATCACAGTCCACCTATTGAGAACCATTAAATGAAGCAATCAGTTACTGATTACATGATTGAAACTCACCAGGCAGCTCAAAATCTGGTGTAAAGCACAAGATGAATCCGCCAAGACACAACTTTACAGGACCGTAGCACAAAGATTATCACACTCAAATGCGGAAATCAGGACACAAAGAAGTTACCTTTGCGATCAAAACCGACTTTGCTTTCTTGAAACTTGCGCCGAGCTTCTCATACTCTGGAGCAAGCTTCTTACAATGTCCACACCTGCAGCACAAAATATCAAACAACAGCGTAAACAATCAAATAACGCATCGGAAGGAAATGATGCAATTCAAAGCCTCAGCAGAGTAACTACTTGAAATCAAAACGCTAATATCAACAAGATTAAGAAATCGAACACTATAATGATAGCTAGATCTAGAATTCCGAATTCGCTCTTCACAGGTCTCCAACCGATCAAGCTCAGATTAATCAAAACTTATACCAGTCGCACGTATCATCATTCGACTAAATCAAGCTACGAAATTCAAATCATTCTGATTCTCACATTAAGCTAAATTAATCTCCTAGTGATTTAGATTCATCCAGATCAATAATACAAATACCTGATGGCTATAAAAGTAGAGCAGCTAAATTTGACGATAAGAATCGAATTAGTGAAATCGAAATGAGAGAGAGAGAGAGAGAGAGAGAGAGAGGGATTACCAGGGAGCGTAGAACTCGACGAGAGCAGGGCGATCTTGACCGACCTCCTTCTCGAAGTTGTCCTCGGTGAGCACGACGACGTCGTCTGCGAAAACCGATGAGACGAAGAGCAGAACGAGGGCCCCGATTGTGAACAGAGTGTTCTTTGAGCTCATCATTCTGATTATTCCTGCTTCTTTGTTTCTGAGGACTCCCTGCTCTGTTTTTATATTCATCTACTTACCAACTCCAATTTTGGTTTTTCTTCTTTAAAAAAACATGAAAGAAAAAATTGGAAAAATAAAAATAGAAATTAGCTTTTTGTAACGTAAAGCGGAAGGTACGCTCTGTACGAAAACAAAACTGGAGGTATATTTCACCTAATGTTCATCGACCAAATTCAAATTTCTGTTTAATGCGGTGTGATATTATTATTATATCGTGATTTGAACAATAGATGAAAAATAACAAGTAAGCTTACACAAAAATCGTATCACTTTTATATTGAACTTGAGATTACAATGTCGTGATCTGACAAAATAGAATAGCAAGAAGTGAGAATGAGAGCACACATTTACCTGGGTTGCAAGTTACTGCCCCACTAAAAAATATTAAAACGAAGAAGCCGAGGGGTGTTGCGAGAATCGAACTCGCGACCTCTCGCACCCGAAGCGAGAATCATACCACTAGACCAAACACCCAGTCTTCCTACAATTTACGGGAAATAAAAAATTTAGCACAAGATCAATATTTAAACAGACGCTTCTTGTTCATTCCATTTTCATAGAAACGTCATGGATTCGATTCTCTGCTAAGTTAGCCCAGAAGCCCTAAATCTCTGTCTCTCTCCCAAATTCCAATCCCATCCTCGACAGACGGAACTCACAGATTGAAGCCATGGCCGCCAATGGTGTAAGTTCATCTTCGAATTAACCCTCACCTTTTCTATTTCACTGTGAATTAATCAATTTAGCTTAATTAGGGTTAAAGTATTGATTTTTAGGGTTTTGAATTTGTTGGGTGCAGGCTGCAGCTGGAGTAGATAATACTCATAGAAGGAAATTCGACCTTGAAGAGTACGCTGAGAAAGCCCGCGAGCGTGAAAGAAAGGTTTCAACTTTCCAAACCCTAAGTGCTGTTGTTTGCTTTTACATTTTGTTTATTGAAATGTTAATTGCTTTGTTTAATTTGGGGGTTTTGCATTGTGGTTTCAGGAAGAGGAGGGAGCTCGTAAGTCGAAATGTGAGTTTGCTGAGTCTTTTTCTTATGGTTTTTTTTTTGTTTGTTTTGGTCAGTTTGGTTTGTTTGATTGAGACTCAAGTTTGGTTTCTGTGTTTGTGTTTGATTATCGTGTGCAGCGAAAGGTCCTCCGGTGCAGAGGAAGCCGTTGAAGCACAGGGATTATGAGGTGGACCTTGAATCTCGCTTGGGGAAGACACAGGTAACCAAGTTTGTTGCCCAATTTGCTTATAACAAAGTTTTGGCATGTAGGTTAGTCACATTGTAGATTTCATGGGCACTTGAGAAGATATGATGAATGTATATTAATGTCCTGGTTAATCAGGACAGTAGATATATTTTGTGGATGATAAGTAAAAGTCGTTTTTCTTAGATGATACTGTTTGGCGTTGTACATCTTTCGAGTACAGAATGTAGTTGGATTGAGAAGTTTGCATCTTCCGGAGTTGGAAAGATTCTATAATAGGATACGTATAATAGATATTGTTGTGTTCTGTCTATTTTTTGGTCTTCTGAATTCAAGAATCTAGACTTTAGGATGCTGAGCCTGGAAAAGTGAGGGTTAATGAAGTACAGAACTAGAGTACAAAAGAATGTATGAAGATTGAACAGTACAGAGTAAAATAATACTTTTCCTATCCCCCACCCCACTCAGTTTAGTAGTATCAGAAACAATCCTCAAATGCACTGTTATTCAGAAGTTTGTGTAGCTTCTTTTATTGGATATTATGTTTTTTCTTTTCAGTGTCAGTGTCTGATCTTTCTTTTTCTTTGAATGTGTTTTGCAGGTTGTTACTCCAATAGCACCTTTAAGCCAGCAGGTAAACTCTTCCCATGTTTGCATAGTTCTTTACATAATCTGATTTGCATTCTACTTGTTCTTCTAGTTCACAGTTATCATGTATGTACTTGTGTTTCTTCCCTTTCTTTATTCAGATAGCTGAATAGTTTCTTTAATTTCTATTTAACCCGACAAATCATGTTATGATGATGTTTCACTTTCTGCGTTAAAAGGATGAGCATTTTTTTTTTATGTCAAAGGCGTTATTTTTTATGTAATATTATACTTCTGGAACCATTACTGAGCTATTGGTCATTTTTAGTCCTAACCCAAGTACCCAGGAGATACTACTGTTCTGTCTCTCTCCTAAGGAACTAAATCTACATGTTACCTACATTTTTCTTGCTTTGATATAATGGCCGATACTACCAACTAGTTGGGGAACAACAACTTTGGCTGACTGCAAAATTAATTGTCGGATTGAAAAATTGAAAGATATCAGCCTGTAATTGCAACATGTTGTTTCCTCTGTCTCTTTGTGATTGATCAAGTTCTTTGCAGGCTGGATACTTTTGTTCAGTTTGTGAGTGCGTTGTTAAAGATTCTGCAAACTACTTGGATCATATCAATGGAAAAAAACGTATGTAACATTCTCATAGATGCTCATTCAGCTTTGTCCTTTGTACCTTTTTGTGGTTGTTATTTAATAATTACTTTCATTGCTGTAGATCAAAGAGCTTTGGGTATGTCTATGCGGGTAGAGCGGGCATCTCTTGAACAGGTGAGTTAGATCCCTTATCTATTGAGAATAGCGCATATTGATTGGAACAGATACACAGAAATCCAAATGTGGAGCGTTCCTTACCAAAGTAAAATAGACCATATATACCACTTTCTGGAGATTTAGAGATAACCACAAAACTTGTAGACATCAGATATTTATCATGTCTGTTAATTTTTAATGGACATAATTGCAAGTTTTGAAAATATGATTTTTTTGTCTCATAAACTGTGAATTCATTTAATGGTATGCAGGTCCAGAGTCGATTTGAAAAGCTCAAGAAGCAGAAAACTGATATGCCCTTCACTGAGCAAGGTAAGACATTGTAGCACTGAGAAGCAAATGAATCCCTTTTAGACTTTAGTTGAGACTAGGACCCAATTATTTCATGTTTATGATTTCGGTGAGTGGTATAAAATCTGACAATTCCTTTTCCTTCTCAGATCTTGATGAGCGGATCTTGAAGCTGCAGCAAGAAGAAGAGGAAAGGAAGCGACAACGTCGAGAAAAGAAGAAAGAGAAGAAGGTTCGTGGAATTGATTCTTGTACTTCTAATCTTTGTTTGACTGATTTGAAAAATCAATATCATGCTATTAACTTTTCATTTCTATAATAATTTCTTCAATCTTCCTTTCCTGGTACAGAAAGAGAAGGTAGATGAGGAGGAAATTGAAATTGACCCTGACGTTGCAGCAATGATGGGATTTGGTGGATTCGGTTCGTCCAAGAAGTAATCTCTTTGCGCCAATTCAATCTTCATGCCTCTACCAACGTTGTTCTCTTTATCGGTCAATTTTACCGCATGAATCACTTGATTGAGGTTTTGAGACTTGTACAAAGTGTAACATCATGAAATCTTGGAAAAGCGAACTTCAAAATCTTGCATACGTTACTGATAGTGGTTACTCGTGCTGCGTCAGGTTCTCATTCATTTCGTTTTATGGAAATGGACCATGGATTGGATCTTAGAACTATGGTGTCTTCTTAGAGACATAAGCAGAACGGAACAGTTTTAGTGTACATGCAGTCATCAATGCCTCGTCTATTGTCTAATTCTATTGCATCAGTAACCTAAAATGTTCTGAAGAAATTTGCATACATTTGCAATTGTAAGTCTGCTGAATTGAAATCATTAGTCTGATTACATTCATGATTCAGGGTTTAAGACCTCAAGGGCATGAAGCTATCAATAACCATAGATATCAGTGCAGAGTCAGAATAACAATAACCAAAAGAACCAAAGATTTATTGGTGTAGTAGTATTATTCAACCCTAATAACTTGCATACTCTGAAAGAAGTTCTTGTGTTCGCCAAAAAATCACACGGAACTTATCAATCAAAGTACCTAATACAAGTTGCACAAAATAAACAATCTTATCAATCAGCAGATACTTGACTCTCAAGCTTCCACCTAGCATGGAGCCTCTCTATGAACTCCTCACAAGCAGCATCAAAAGCCTTCCCCTTTTCGTCATCATCTTCAACTGCTGATGAGTTGGTTGCTGCGCTGCCGTGACGCTGCTGCTTCTTGTAGTCATCGTAATGAACATGGTATTTGTAATAGTTGTTGTAGTAGTCATCATCACTGCTCTTGAAGGATTTGAATATACGTCTCCAGTGCTTCCAACCCTTCTTACGAGATGTGGGAAGCTTATCTGATTTTGGGATGAAGCAAGACATGTTAGTAGTACAACTCCACGGTGATGATGACCAGATTCTTGGATATAATACTATCATATATATTGTGGTTATGCTGAACTTGACACCGCTAAACCTAAGCCTAAACCCCATTTAAATGTTAGAATCATTACTCATTTCTTTCCTGATCATACCCTAAACTTCAGCTATTTTTTATAGACGAGATTAAAGGAATATATCCCAGTATTTATCATGATTGATACGGGACTCAAAATTTCAGGATAGTATATTTCTTCTCAACTCAAGACGGGAAATTATCCAAGGCAATTGATATCCATGCAAGGTTGTTGAAGTTGGAAAGAATCGAAAATGGTATCCTGCGTCCACTAATAAAACTTTCCCCTCCTCATTAACACCAAAACAATATATTTTCTAATTATATGTCTTTATATTTCCTTAATTCAGTTCTTAACTTCTTATCATAATCTCGGCGTATGTGTGTTTGTTACCGTAAATCATCATTTTTTGCAATCTTAAGCAACTCTTGCAGAAATTTCTCTAATAATTTGATTAATAGTTAAGATAACTAGATCTGCATCCTGTAAGATTTGATTTCCTTAAACCAATTAATTAAATGATGGCTGATTGTAGGCCAGAAGTTGCTTACAATCTTACTGTTGAAATCCAATTGGAGTAACTGATCCTCAGAGATTTCATGTAAAGCCTCACATATATCGAACTGGAATACATACCTTATTACCTTTACATATATAATGTCTGTATTGTATGGTTTCAACTTGAAATATCATAATAGGGTGTAAGGCAGGTGATACTTAGTCACCGTAAGATGAAGAGACAACAGCCTACAATACATAAGATTGTGAAGTAGAAGATGACTAAATTTGGTAGCTTCCCTGCAGCATTTTCACCTTGCATATACTCACCAAAAGGACCAAAACCATTGAAGTTCCCTACACGATGAATGAAAGTCATATGTTTCAGCCATTTTTTCAATATTCGCTAATGTTTCTTCATACTGACATGTTATGTTGCCGAAGTGTCAGTTGATACGGATCAGAGTTTCCACATGAACAATGGACAATGGTCCACAAATTGGCCGTATAACATGTCAGACTATCCGGCAGTACTTACACTGTAACTTATTATGTAGATTACCTCTTTGGCTGGTATAGCTGCAGCCGTCATGGAGGGCACCTCTAATGTCTGCTGTTGTAGCCTTATTGTTGAAAATGAAGGTTGATAACATGCTATCAACGCACTTCAGGACTTGCTGTGTCTCAGCTAGACAAGGTCCATGGCAGAACAAATCAAGTGCATCAGGAGGCACATTAAGGTTTCCACTTTCGTTCAATCTATACACTTCGTTACAACCAGAATAAATCTGCAGATTACAGCTTACATCTCATAATCAACTCACAATATTTAAAAGAAAGAAACTTATGGAACTGAGTACATATTTAAGACTCACAAACTAATTGCTGAAGCATGTCAAGGCATTAAAGAACCTCGCCCCCGGGTTGTCTGCTGCATAGCCTGCCGTATATATATACCAAACAGTCATATATAAGATGATTATCGATCAAGGTGTCTGGAAAAAAAAAAGCTATAAAACAGAAAAGGGCGGTAGGAAATAAAATCTACTAACCTGAGAAGCAGCAAATTACAACAATGAGAACAGTAGTGAAACCAAGGAACTTCTGTTTTAAAAGGAAATTACAGAAAGTCATTTTACTGGTGAAGCTATGCATGTGAAACTGATTCGTGCAAGTAGTACTGTAGGAGAAGTGGATAGTTATTATCTCTTTAATAAGGCATGAGAGTCTGCCACTTTACTTGGTAAACCAAAAGGAAGAGAGATTGGTTGGTGGTTTGAGCTAGTTATAGCAGAAAATGGTTGGGGACAAATGGACTTGTAAAGAGTGAAGTTGGTAATGTAAGCCACCAACTTTGTACATAGTCTTTGAACATAACCATCTCGGGTGTAATAATATAGATCGACTGAATGTGTCATCTTATAAAAAAACAATTCTCTAGCTTGATCTTTACAGGCAATCTATACTGATTGCATTTGTGGAAGAAAGTAGAGTAGGGCAACCATGCTTCCTCCTTCAGAACATAGAAGTGCTATAAGGAAGTGTTTCTTTAACTGGATCAAAATTACTCTCAACAAGTAAAAATCGAAAGGTTAAGAAGAGGTAAAAAACATGGAATGTTGGTAACTTCTATTGAAGCAAATGGTTAATGGATACTGTTGAACGAATTGAAGACAGTCGTACAGATAGCTGCTCTAGCACTTGGTGATACAGTTGAACTTAATTAGCACTTTAGCAGTGCCATTTCCATGACTGAAACCAAGGAAAAATGATAATGAACAATGAGTGCATAAATGATGATGGATCGAAGAGGTTTATGAGTATGAGTAGCAATATGATGCTACTTTCATGACTGACACTTAAGTAGTGTGTTAGAGCGGTAGAGCGGTAGTAGGTGTGTCATGCATCTCATCTCTTATGCTATACGTATGAACTAAATGAAGAAACTAACAACCAAATGGCCTCAGCTAACTATTTGACTGTTAGTTCAACGCTTAAATTTACGCTCCAAATCTGCCAAAAGCAATTGAATTTGATCGTCTATAGTGTGATGATTTAGGGATGAATTAAGCAAGAAACTTTGGGAAGCATGATAAGGTCATCACCACAATTCGATTTGTTACGAGTAACTGTAGAGATCTAACAGAGAAAACTCTGTTCCCTCTACTAGTGAAATCTCTTTCTTATTTGTTTTTAGAATATTATGACGAAACTTAATCTATATAATATTTGCCTAAAATGTTAGTATCTTCTCATTTGATTAAGATTTGAATACGACCTAAAATTTGATGCATAGGTGATCCTGAAAACACTAGTGTTCTCACACGAGCAGGGAAATAGAAAATGTGAAAGAAAACGTAACTTGTGATCAGGGCACAAATCGTCAATTGCTTTTGCTCATCATAACATGGATGGGGTACGTTTTGCCATTTCATGATAACAAAAAGGAAGCAATAGAGTATCTCCAACAATAATAGTTCAGTCAATTGGAAAGAACAGGGGAGAGTGAGAAGACTGGTCTTTACTTTCTCGTGCTTTCCTATTTGATGTACTGAGAAACCCACTTGAATCCATCTCCATAACCCATTTTGCGAACAATGCTGCACATGAATACTTCGAGAGGGCGCACGTTTGAGTCTGTCAAGTTAACTTTACCCTTGCCTGTGGTGAAGTTGTTCAGACCAAGGTGATATCGCAACTCTTCTTCTGATGCTGCATATGGTATGTCGATCTTGTTTCCCAGAATGAGGAATGGAACAGTGGCCAATGCCTCATCAGAAAGGAGAGCATCCAGCTCCTTTTTTGATTCTGCGAATCTTTCCTTGTCATAAGAATCCACTAGGTAAACAACCGCATCCACCTTTATAAACAAAAACAAAATGCATTTCTTATGAGCAGAACTTAAAAAGAAAATAATATAAACAAGTAACAGAAAAGAGAAAAACTTTAAATTTACCCTCAAAGACACATGAACAGCTATAACATTCTTTCAAGACAAGCAGTCAGATCCAAAAACTTTTCAATGAGATGTTCCAAAAGATAGTCAAATACATAATTAGTCCACAGCTGCTACATCTCCCCACTATAAGTGCCAGTTACCTATACAACATACGTAATTACATCTCCCAAGTTCTACATCGTACAATTTCTCTAGAGAAAATGTGGATTCATATGAATCAAAGTGGTACCATGACTCAGTAGTCAACAACACAAGTTTCTTTATGCCATGTATAACCATCTATATAAAACTAAGTTCCAAAGCAAAAGATGTGTCTGGTGAGCTACTAATAGCATACTTCTAAACACAAAAGTTGCTATCTGTGAACTACCATTATCTCTATCTGCCTCCCATGAATCAGATAAACACAAAAACTTTTATCTGGGATTACGGAGGCACGAAGATCCAAGACTTAACAGTTAATCTGGCTGGTAAGTATTGTCATCTCGACTCTGGGACCTTTAATCCAAAATTTCTGCAATAACTAGTTGCCAAACACAAGAACCATGCCGTCCATTGAGCACACACAATGAATCAATCAACATAACTGACTCTTCATCATAATAGAAGCTCAAACATTTTATTTTAAGCCGAAAACCAGTTGCCATAACATTATATCATCAATAATACCTTGGCATAGTAATCTTTCCAAACCCTGCGAGCAATCTGATGCCCACCCAAATCAAAAGCCTTGAACTTGATCTTCCCAATGCTTAACTCCTCAGATGTCGGATACTGCGTCGGTTGGTGCTGAACTAATCTCTGCAAAATCCCATCACAACGAAAACCCAGAATCAGAAAATCAAACAAAATGCTAGCTCTTAACCTCAATTCCCAATCAATCCTTTAAAGTTCACAATAAATTAAACACTATGATCCTATTTACATTTCACATGAGAAATTTACAATGCTTACAGTTGAAAACAAAACACAAATTGTATAAAATGGAACACTCAAACAGACCCCATAATGAAATCAAACCCAGATTTTCAATATCTCAATCAAAATCAAAATACCCAACAATTCCAAAAGATCATAAAAGCAGTGTAAAACACTGAATCAATTGAGAGGGATCGAAAAAAAGGAAGACCTCGTCTTTGAGCATGTGAAGCAGGGTGGTTTTGCCGGCATTATCGAGACCCAGGAACAAGATCTTTGCCTCCTTCTGCCACAAGCCTAGAGATGCGAGAACCCCATAGAACCAATCCCACAAGAACATGGCTGGATCGAAATGAGAGAGAGAGAGAGAGAGAGAGAGAGAGAGAGAGAACACCACGCTTGTAAACATAAAAAGTGGGTTGAGCCTTCTAGGTGGGCTGGATTCCAAATAATTAGGCTGACATTTAGTGTTCGGCTCGTGTTCGTAAGATGAATGAGACGAATTTGAGCTCAATATTAAGTCCGACAATAAACTTGAACTAGGATATACTCGACTGGTGTAGCTCGTGAGTAGCTCTTATTTTATAAAATAGCTCAAGCTGTTAATGGTATGGGGTGGTTGATGATTTTGTATTGCAATCTCGTTCTTAGTCGGTTCACAAAATTATAACTAAAACTTTAGTGTTGCAAAATACCAAGCTACACACTTGAGTATATGGCTCCATCTTTGGAAATATAGTCGTCACTAAAATTCTTAAAAAGAAATTTTTTTTATATTATCACCAGTTTTCTATACCATAGTTTTTTTGAATTTATTTTACAAATATAAGCACATTTGGTTAAACTTTTTTTAATAAATATCCATATGTTGTAATTACGAAGTGTGAACTAAATTTATATATTTATGATCAATTTTATAAAATTGAGGACAAATGTGTTGTCGAATTGTAAATTTTCAGATTTAGACCAAATAAACTATTTGTCATCGTTCACATAATATCGTTCTCGTTTTTGTAATTGAGTTGTGTTTTTTTGTATTGAGAAAATAATTACATATTTCATAATGCTTTTACAAACATAAGAAAATTTGATTGAAAATTTTGTAATAAAATGTTCGTATTTTGTAATTACGAGGGCTGGACTAAAATTACAGATTTATGACTCGTTTTATAAAATTGAGGACCAATGTGTTATCGAGATAGTAAATTTTCAGATTTAGACCAAATAGACCATTAGTCCTTGTTCATGTAATATGGTTTTCGGTTTTGTAATTGAGTTGCGTTTTTTCTATTGAGAAAATAATTACATCTTTTACAATGCTTTTACAAACATAAGGACATTTAGTTGAAAATTTTGTAATAAAATGTTCATATGTTATAATTACGAGGTTTGGATCAAAATTACATATTTATAACCATTTTTACAAAATTGAGGATGAATGTGTTGTCGAAGTGGTAAATTTTCAATTTTAGAGCGAATAGACCATTTCTCCTCGTTCATGTAATATGGTTCTCGGTTTTGTAATTGGGTGCTGTTTTTTGTATTGAAAAAATAATTACATTTTTCACAACACTTTTATAAAGATAAGGACATTTGGTTTAAACTTTTGTAATAAATGTTTATATGTTGTAATTACGAATTCTGAACCAAATTTACGTGTTCTGAATGAATTTATTTATATTTGTGTAATTGTGTTGTTAAGTTTATAAAATAAAAAAAATAAAGATGTCACGTGTTAGAATTTAAATGGGTAAATAAAAAAATAGTACGGCTATTGAGACCTCCAAATTTGCTCACTTGACTTCACTCTATTATGAATTATTAAATGACATATTTATCCTCTTACACAATAACTATTAAGGACACTGATTAAACAAAAAGTAATATACAATTATTCTCTCTAAACTTTCTAATTCAACAATAATGCCATAATGGATTGCATTTTATTATTTTCCTTATTGATTTTTATTTTCTAGTTTTACCACATACTTATTAAAGTATTTATATATTTATATTATCATACATATCACATGCATATACAAAGTGAAATTTTTTTACAAAAATTATGATATATCAATTATTAAAAAAAAATAAGTATAATAATATTTTTACAAATTATGATCTATGAATTATTAAAATAATTTATCATCATGAGTATAAAAAATATATATAAACTTACAAAAAAAATAGTATATGTAAAATAGAAATACAAAAGTAACAAAAATATAGAATAGTTCATGTAAGAATATTCGTTTGATAATCGATAAATAAAATTTGAGACACAATCCTTGTTTTTCTAATATTTAAGAGAATATGTATTCTTCATGATTCGAATTAATTTTTCTCGAAAATTGATGTCATTGAAAATTATTTCATACAATTTGATCAAAAAATGAATGTCTAGTGACATTTTATGAAGAAAAAAAATAATTAAGAAATCAAGGTCAGGAATGGTGGTTTGCATTAAAAAGAAAAAAAATTAAAGAATGGAAGTTGAGAATGGATGTGCGCATGCAAAAAGAAAAAAGAAGAAAAGAATTGGAGGTATAGTGAATGAATAAAAAGTATAATGGATAATATATTAATATATATGTAAATTACATAAACAAGGCTATTTTAGGAATTTGAAAGGAGATATAATAAGAAAATATTTGTATTTAAAAGTAAAATAGAGGTGTAGAGAGAATGAGAGGTATACTGAACAAATTTAAAGGTCTTAATAGCCGCACTCATAAAAAAAATGTATTAAGTATCGATGAGTATGCTAACCTATCTATGTTAAAAGGGTGAGGAATAAAATATCTAAAATTTATTGTAACGAATAGACATGAACACATGTTGCTAAGAAATGATTTCACGAGCAAAAATGATATAGCGATCAACGTCCTCGACACTACCTCATTGCAATGCCCAACGAGATGAAGGTAAAAGCAATTAGTAGCTACTAGATTATTGTTAGGGTTTTATCCCTAACTGAGAGAAAAGGAAAACAAATTGAAATAAAGAACAAAGGAAATAAACTCAGATTTTCATTGATGGCCTCTCAAAGGCAATTGTTACAGTACTTAAAAGAAAATAGAGAGCAAATATAGCTGGCAGTGGTCCATAACAGATGAGGGTGTCTTTAGTAAAGTTAAGGGTGTGTGCTAACTAAATGACTCGTAACATTTCTTCCCCCTTCAACAGAAACTTGTCCTCAAGTTTCACTTACAGAATCATAGTCCAACATAAACTTCTCCTCAAGTTCATATTCAAGAGACATTGCAAGAGTAGCATCAACAGCTCCATACCAAGACATCTGCATAGGAAGGTAAATCTCCATACCAATAGCTGCAAAACTGTATACAAGAGTAACATGTCCTCAGAATAGCAAGCTGATCAATAGTAACAGGTCTGTATAGATCCCCACCCATTATAACAAGAGAGTCACCATCTAGCTTTGATGCCCAAGTAGCCTCAATGAACTGGAAATTGACATTCAGAAACAAAAGCTGTTCAATTTCTTCTAATGAAAAATCTGCCTTTCCCATTCGAATGATCGCATGTGCATGTGCATGTGCAGAACATGTTTCATTAGTCCCTTGTACAAGCCTTCTTATCTCCCCATTACCATAATTACTTGATATTGCAGAAGCATTAGCATGGTTGAGCTGGAAGGAAAATTCAAACACCTGGTCATGTAGCTTGTGGCCTTGATTCCTAGCTTCTGAAACAATTATATCCTTATAATTCACCCCTTGGTTCAGAACATTGCCAAACATTTCCATGCGCGCTACTTTTATGAAACTCAAACTTGCAAACAGCAACTCAAATCCAAGTGCCAGACTCTGGGTGTCTAGTGCAACATCACGTATTCTAATATTTGTATACTCCTTCACAGCTTTACCATTTGCTGATGATGATAATGCTTCCATAATCTGTTTTGGAGCTTTAATATTTCTCATGTAGAAGAGGTCATAATCTCTTGAATGAAGTGAATCAGCAGAGTACCTCATAAAAGATAACTCTGGATTGCTCTTGATAAAGTCCAAGGTTCTAAAACTCGCTACTCGGTAGTCGGTCGGCCGGCCGGTGAGTAACGAGTAGAGGAGTACTCGGCCGAGTACTCCCCGAGTACTCGGATTCTAATTTCTAGATTTTTTTATTATTTTTAAAACATATAATCTAATATATAATGTCTAAAATAATAAAAATAGTCCATAAAATATTACAATATTTAAAAGATAATAATGTCTAAAAAATAAAAACAACCATTAGTCTATTACAATAACATAAGTAATAAAAGCAAACCAAATTCAATTCTTGCAAACAATCCCAAGCATATGTAACTATGCCTCAAATTCTTCTTCTCCATATCCATCTTGTACTCCCTCCGAATCCGACTCAAAATCAAAACTCAAGTCATCTATTTCCTCTTCATCATCGGATATAAAATCATCCTCAACAGAACAATAGCAATATGCTGCTATTGTTGTGACACAGAACACAGAACAACTGAACAAGAACACAATGTGACATATCAAAATCCAATTCGGCAATTCCTATCTCAGTCCAAGCAGCAACAAGCCAACAACTCAACAGATCAATAAAATCCATGACCCAAATATGCAAAGCCAAAAACCAAAGCCAAGGATTCCAACTTTACCAGAAACAAAATCTTACCAGAAAGTCAGAAACAAAGAGGAGGGCGAGAGGAGGCGGACTGGGCGAGAGAAGAGGGCGGGGAGGGTGAGCCGGCGAGGTGAGGGAGAGCGACTGGAGCGAGAGATGAGCGGCTGAGCGTCTGGAGCGAGAGACTAGAGACAAATCGAGTTATTAGGGTTTCAAAACGACGTCGTTTGCCTCTCTCTTTTTTTTTTTTCGGCTGACCGAGTTGACCGAGTTGGACCGAGTACTCGGCCGATTTTCTGCTGGCCAACTAGAGGCACTGAGTAGGCCAAAATCGCCACAGTGACTAGCCGAGTACTCGGCCGAGTTGACCGAGTTTTAGAACATTGATAAAGTCAGCAACTTCACCACTTAAGAACCTCCTTGATAGACATTGCTGAATTAGTGAAACTATCTCCAAGTTGCTCGATGTCTTTTCAACAAGCTGTGAGAGGTTATCAGAAAGATGTCTCTGCAGTGAAGAGGCCAAACTCTTTTGGTCTGCGAAACTGCAAACACTGGAACCAGTTCCTGTTTTCCACAATTTCTCAAACTCAAGTGCACTTCCTATTATCACATCTGATTCCTTGCATATCTCAATACCTTCATTTAAATGCAATTGAATAATTAAAATTGCAATAAGCAAACATATCTCCTCTGAATTGTTCGCCAGCCCCTTATCAGTTTCCATTTGACCATTGATGTCAAAGACTTGAACCAAAGAGGTTAGATAATCAAGGACACTCTTTTGGTCAAGCAGCAGCCTCTTGAATAAATTTTGACCATGCATCCCAAACAAATTGATCATAATAGTCCAAAAACTGAGACTTTTGTTTCCGATAGAATTATACATGTATGCATTCATCAAAGTTCCACAGTGTGCATACATATCAACAAGAGAGCTCACAACAGATATACTCTGACCAACTGAAACATAAAGAGGCATTGAAGGCAAGATAAACGACTGCATGACAGCTTCTAACCCCTTTCTTTCTCCAAATACCCAACAAGTGTCCCCATTCTGAAGTATAGTTTCCAGAATGCTTACAACATTGCTCAACCAATCGGGAGGCAATAGTTTAGCATTTGAAGAATTAGATGATGGTTTAGTTCCCTGCCCCAAACTATTCATTTTGGACGAGTCTCCACAATCTGTCTTGACTACACTCCTCTCTTTGTCCAGAATGCTTATATTGGCAACAATCTTTTTTCCTGCAGTACATAACCCATCTGATTTCGAAAACTCATCAAACAAGTGGAGAGCACTTTTCCCACACAGACTCGTCTTCTGATCATCTTGCTTAGCTCTAACTCCCACAAGCTTATGAGTACCACCACTGTCTTGCAACAAAATTCCAAAGTTTGGAATGATAGTACTCGAATTCCTTTCAGTAGATAAATGAGCACATACTAAGGACCCAAATAGAGGAGCAGAAGCATTTCTTACCCCCTCTATACCTTTTGAACTATGAACCAGTGCACTACATGAAGAAACAATAGTATTTTCCCGAGATGTGACACTCCCAAGCTCATTAATCTCTCTACCATCCTGAAGTCTTCTACTCGATATGACTTTAACAACAAGCCCATCAGTACTTATAATCGCAGATTCTCTATTTCCCATACTAACATTGATGTTATTTCTCTCAACACTCAATTTGTCAGACATATCAACAGCCAGATTATCCTCACTACTACTTTCAGATAGCATAACAGCAGAGATATCATCATTCAAACCCAAAATCTCATCAGAAAGATCACTACCACTTGAAATAGCAGATGTTGTAACACCATTAGATTCAATACCAACCTCACTAACAAAACCCAAATTCACATCAGTATGATTCAAATTTAAATTTGGTCTAGGAGAGGTTCTCAGAACACTACCCTTAACAGATGCCACAGTGGGTGATGGTGTAACAACAGATGTGTGCACTGCAGTGGTAGCTGTAACAAGCTCGGGTGTTGTCATTGGCGGCAAAGAGCCCAACTTCAATGGATTATCAACTTGGCTTGGCGGTGACAGTAGTGTCCCACTCCCCTTGAGCTTGACCATAGTCTCTGGTTGTTCCACATATGAGCTATGGAGTCTCAGACCGGTCTTCACATCTTGTGTGATTGCACCGAGTAGGCGCTGAAATTTGGGCTTGCGCATCAAGAGCTGATTGCGCTTCTGGGAGTTAGCGGTCTCGCGAGGCAGGATAGTTCCTGGCCTAAATCGGCTGGGCTTCTTCACTCCTCCAGTGGTCGCAGTCGACTTGAGAGCGACTTGCTTGCAACGAGCCCTCCACAGATGAGAGTGAACCACCAAAGGTTTATGTGAACTGTGTAGGGAAATTGGAGGATGAATCCGGAGGTTAGAATAAGGTGTGTAGTAAGAAGGGATTTGAGGAGTGGTGGTGAGTGGTTGTGGAGCAATAGGATGAGTGGGTGGCGAGTGAGGGGAAGGGTAGTATTGTGCCTGAGTTTGAGAAGCACAAGGGAATTGGAGAGGAAGCAAGTGCCCATTAATTAGGGTTGCAGAATGGTTGTGCTGCGGTGGTGGGTAAGATTGTGGTTGTGTGAAATGCTGCAGTGGTGGTGCATAATAGTTGTGTTGCGGTGGTGGGCAAGGGTTAGGCGGTGGTGGTAGGTGATAGCTCGGTGGTGGAGGTGGGTGATAGCTCGGCGGTGGCGGGTGATAGTCCGGCGAGAAAAATGGTAGATCCCACTGTTGCGGAGGCGACGAGAACTGCACTGAGTGGTATGGGTACTGGTTTGAATATCACGACGGCAGTTCAACACCGTAAGACAGAGATGCCGGTTGCCCAGCTCCCAGATTCACGGCGCTGATACCAATTGTTAGGGTTTTATCCCTAACTAGTGAAAATGAAAACAAATTGAAATAAAGAACAAAGGAAATAAACTCAGATTTTTATTGATGGCATCTCAAAGACAATGGTTACAGTACTTAAAGGAAAATAGAAAGCAAATACAGCTGGTAGTGGTTCATAACAGATGAGGGTGTCCTTAATAAAATTAAGGGTGTGTGCTAACTAAATGACTCGTAACAATTATGCCTTTATGATACTAACGTTGATTCAATTTTATCATGAAATTCTTAATTAATCAAAAGAAATGATAGAGATAATTCTCTACTTTTGTTATCTTGCTCCCCTTTAGATAGCTTATGGCCATGTGGAGCTGCCTGTGATACAACTAAGCTCCACACTGTGAGATTCATAATTGAAGGTTACGTGCATGATTCATTAGCATCCTTATGACACCTTGAAAAGTGTGGATTATTCCAGATCTATATAGAGAGAGGGAGTACTGGTCTGCATTTTAGTTTAAAATTCCCTTCTTCGTTTAGACTTTGATCATTCTCTCTTTTGGTCATTTCTTGAGTAGAATAAGCGAGTGTTAGGTTTGGTTTTTTTTTTTTTTTTTTTTTTTTTTTGGGGTCTGAACGCGAGTATTAGGTTTATATCCAAAGACTACTCCTACTTACATATTAATTTTAGAGTTAATTTCAGTTTACCCCCTAAATTTTTGGTGACAAAATCAGTTCAGTCTTGTAACTTTTTTTAAAATCAGTTCGCCCCTTTAGCTTTTTTTAAATTCAGTTTACCCCCTAATTTTTGATGTCAAAATCAGTTCAGTCCTGCAACTTTTTGTTAAAAATGGGTCCCCTTGTCAGTTTGGTGACAAAAATTGGACAAAACTGATGTGTTTACAAAAGTTGAAGGGGCGAACTGATTTAACACAAAGTAAACTGATGTGTTTATGAAAGTTAAAGGGGCGAACTGATTTTAAAAAAAGTTGCAAGACTGAACTGATTTTAACATCAAAGATTAAGGAGGTAAACTGAATTTAATTCTTAATTTTACTAGTTCGATGACTACTTCGATCACTCTGATCTTAGCTTAAACGAGTTATTACACAATAAATTTATGGATTGGTATAATAGATCACGTACCTTCAAGTTTCAGTCAACGATTACATACAATTTACATAACCTAGCTAGCTTCCCTATCAATATTAGTATTATATAAAACTATTTTATAGTAGGATACACAATAGTAACAGTATTTCAGTAGAAGATCACAAAAGTTTCAAACCGAGCACGAGACACGTCTTTAAATAACATTTCAAAATACCGACACAATATGCTGTATGATTTTTATGATTTGTTGTATATGATATTGTCATATACATAAACAGAGAATAGTGAACATGGAATATTTTATCAATTCATAAACAGTGTTAGGTTTCTATAGTGACTAATTAGTACCTTCCTTGGTGGAGAACTCCTATTTTCGAGTGGAATATTAAGAAACAATGTTAGGTTTATATTTGAGCTAATTGGTACCTTCCATGGTGGAGAATTTTCTTTAGATCGATTTGCTTCCACCTGTACCCCCACACGTTACATCAAATCATCATTATAGTATAAACTTAGCTGGTTAGATTGGTTTAATTAGTTTCAAGCTAGTTCTCTTAGTACATGACTAAACGACCCATTTAAGCGACCATGTAAACAATAATATCACAATTTCTTGCATCAAACACAGATTCTTTCATTCACGTTTCGGAAGTACTTTTGTTCTTTACGTCGACAATAATCTATAACAACAATAAACTCGGCAAGATATTTAACAATGGCATACACAGTCTTATCCAAAGTTCCAAAGCTTTCAAAACCATTATACAAAACCAGATAACCATCAAAGAAGACAGCTGACAAAGTAAAGCCCACCGTCTTCAAAACCACCGAACCCATCAGAGCCCAAACCCGGAAACCGCCAACAGACTTTCCCACCTTCTCCACCCCCTATAAATTCACACTTCACCTTCCTCACCTCTCTCCAAAACCATTTCAGACTTCGGTTCATAATTTCATATATCTAATATCTTCAGCTGTTTTTACTAAACTTTCCGATCAACGGCATGGCTGACGTGGCAGAGAAACAGCGGAGGATCCTGGTGGCCGTCGACGAGGGGGAGGAGAGCATGTACGCTCTCTCGTGGTGTCTCAAGAACGTGGTTTCTTCCAAAGATACCCTCATCCTGGTGTACGTTAAGCCCCCAAAAGCTGTGTACATTCCTCTAGATGGCACAGGTAGGAGAGAGAGAGTTCTTCACTAATTGTTTGGGGCTATTTATATATGGAAAACAAAATGGGATTAACTCGGTGGTGTGATTTGTGATTCATCAGGGTATATGTTTTCGAGTGATATTTATGCGACGATGGAGAATTACAGCAACGAGGTGGCCAACAGCGTCATCGAGAAGGCCAAGAAGAAGTGCAGGGATGTTCTTGAGGAGCAGGATGTGAGTGTCGACATTGTTTTGTTTGTGACTTTGTGTCAGGGGTGACAATGTCATGTGGCTTGTGTTTTTGAATTGTTTTTTTTTTTTCTGTTTTGGAATAGGTTAAGGTGGAGACGAGAATAGAGAATGGTGATCCAAGGGATGTGATTTGCCATCTGGTGGAGCAGCTTGGTACTGATGTTTTGGTCATGGGTAGCCATGGCTATGGTCTCATCAAGAGGTAGTCCCTCCTCTTTCTTTTGTTTCATCCATCTCACTATTTTGAGTATTTTCGAGTAGCTTATGGAGTTTTCAACTGTTGAATCTCTAATTTACTTGGATCAATCGTAGAAATTAATCGAATTATGTAGTAATAGTGTAACAAATGTTGCAACTTTTGTTTCCTTCCAATTTTTCTCCTATGTGTTTTGACTAAAAATTTACCATGTTCTTGTTTATGATCATAAAATGTACTGTGTGGTAAAGCGGAGTGTTTGTAAAGTTTTAATGAAACAATTACGAGATTATATTAGAAGAGATTTTAACCATTTTGAAGAATGTGTATATTGAAAGCAATTGGCTTTCGCAGGGCTTTTCTTGGAAGTGTTAGCAACCACTGTGCACAGAATGTGAATTGTCCCGTGTTGATTGTGAAGAAGCCGAAAACCAATGGTGGGAGCAAGTGATCTTGTTTTTCTCTTCTTCTTTGAAATTTACTTCCCTTGGCTTGTGCTTTGTACAATTACACAATCTGTACTTTAAATTGGTAACTTTTTCATCATTCGGTACATGTCAAATTTCATGCTGTAAATTTATAATGCATCAATGTAACTATCACAAATGAGCGAGACTCATTTCTGGTACTGAAGCCCTATGTGACACAAAGCGATTACATGATTCGAAGTTTCGAACAATTTGGTTTATACATATCATTTCAAATATCATCCAATTTTTCACTCTGTAACAATACTAAGTACCAAATGATACAATTAAGTTACCCCGAATTTTATTTTCAGTTGTAAAAGTTGTATGTAAAGCATTATTCACTGTGGATGACTAATTAGCTGACTTTTGAGGTTTCCCTCACGAAGCTTCACCCAAGACTTTCGAGTTCTATCTGCAAAGTTAACTTGGTACAATGCCACCCGACTCGTGATGAATTCTAGTCCAGTAATGGTCGGATCCATAGCAAGAACTTTCTCTTTTGCTCTTTTTTTCTCTTCATCTGTCAAATTCCCATATAAATAAAACTGATATTGGGTGAATATTTTCTTGTATTGATACGTTCACTAGGTTACAATATATATACAAGGGCTGCCTAACTTGTAGGACTTGATAAGGAAAGATTTACACCATATCAAACTGATTACATCATATCAAAACTAATTAGTTACACAAGGATATCGATCAGAAATCCTTAACTGCTTAGGATAGTTTCCTTTGGTGCTTCAATACTCCCCCTCAAGTTAGAGTGTATATTAATTACACCTAACTTGCTCAACAATTCGGTAAACTGTGTAGAAGTGAGCGGTTTGGTAAACAAATCTGCTGGTTGGTCTTGTGTCCGAATGTAGGCAGTCTTGATCAGACCTCTTTGAATTTTCTCACGAACAACATGACAATCAATCTCTATATGTTTGGTTCGTTCATGAAAAACAGGATTGGATGCAATATATAAAGCAGCTTGGTTGTCACAGAAAAGTAATGCTGGCTGTGTACCTGTGACATTGAGGTCTTTTAATATGTTCTGCAACCAAGTAATCTCACAACAAGTGGAAGCCATGGAACGATACTCTGCTTCCGCACTTGATCTAGACACGGTTCCTTGCTTCTTTGTTTTCCAAGAGATAGGTGAATTACCGATAAAAATGCAATAACCAGTAACTGATCTTCTAGTGTCTTTACAACGCGCCCAATCTGCATCACAAAAAGCACGTAATTGTAGTGTACCTTTCGAGGACAATAGCAAACCTTGTCCTGGCGTCTGCTTTAGATAACGTAACACTTTGTGCGCTGCCTCTAGATGAGGTGTTCTTGGTTTATCCATGAATTGAGAGAGGATGTGTACTGCATAAACAAGGTCGGGTCTTGTAATAGTGAGATAAATAAGTCTGCCTACCAATCTTCGATACTGAGATGGATCCGTAAGTAGCTCTCCGTCTCTTTGCGTCAAAGCAGTGTTATATTCCACGGGAAATTTTGTTGGCTTTGCTCCAAGGAATCCTGAATCCTCCAATATCTCCAATGCGTACTTTCGTTGACTCAAAACAATGCCTTGTTTCGATCTGGCCACCTCTATGCCAAGAAAATATTTCAGCACCCCCATGTCTCTTAACTTGAACTTGCTGGATAGGAAGCGCTTCACAACATTAATTTCTTCAAGATTATTCCCTGCTAAAATGATATCATCGACATACACTAAAAGAACAGTGAATGTTCCTTTGCAGTTTCGAACAAATAATGAATAATCAGACCAACTTTGATGAAAACCAGCCCTCTTCAGCTCATTAGACAACTTGATGAACCATTGTCTTGAAGCTTGTTTGAGACCATATAAAGATTTGTGCAATTTGCATACCCGATTCTCCCCCTTTCCTCCGAAACCAGGAGGAAGTTGCATATAAACATCCTCAGATAAATCACCATTCAAGAAAGCATTACTTACATCAAGTTGGTGGAGATGCCAACCACGCAAAGATGCCAAACTGAGTAGAACACGAACTGTAGTGAGCTTGGCAACTGGGGCAAAGGTCTCCCGGTAATCAATTCCTTCCACCTGACTGTATCCCTTGGCAACAAGACGAGCTTTATATCGTTCTATACTGCCATCCGGGTTGTACTTTATCTTGTATACCCATTTACATCCAATGGGACGTTTGTGAGCAGGTGGTGACACAAGGCTCCAGGTTTTGTTAGCTTGTAATGCATCAATCTCCTGTCTCATGGCCTCACGCCATTTTGGATCTTGAACGGCTTGAGAATAAGACGTAGGCTCTCTATCCAGGGTTAGAGCAACTGCAAATGCTCGATGAGTATCAGATAATCGATTGTAAGACAATACATGTGATATAGAATGAGCCGTACCTTGGACCTTGGTCGGTGAAGATGGTGGAATAGTACGTGAGGGGAGGGCTGCCTCGATATGAAAGTCTTGCAGTAAGCTTGATGTTCTCGTTGGCCTTGTAGAACGACGTGGGTTAGGTGGATTGGAAAGGGCTGAAGGGCTTGACACAGGAAGAGGAGGAATGATCGAAGAAGGTGAAGAAGTTGTGTTTGGTTTAGATTGTGGAGACGTGTTTGAAGTAGAAAGCTGTTGGTCGAGGTTTGGTGCAGCGGAATGATGTGGAGTTGTTTTTGAAGATAAGACTGTGTTGTGCGGCTGAGAAGGAGAGGAACTTGTGTGTGGAGTTTCGATATCTATCTCATGATGGTTATCAATAGGATTCCGAATAGAGCTAGAAGAAGGATCTGTATCAACATTTTCCCGGGTAATATCATGATTTGAGCATGTAACTGAATCCCGTGTGCTAGAGTTACGCACTGGCTCCCCAAAATTAAAGGAAGAGATATCATATTGAAGTCTTAGAGAAGAATCAGGAAGAGTCGGAGATAGAGATTTATAATGGAAATCAGTTTCATGGAATATTACATCACGTGAAAACAAGATTTTCTTCCTTTTGAAATCATAAACTCTATAACCCTTTTTGCCATGAGGGTAACCCAAGAAAATACACTCAACCGATCGAGGATCAAATTTACTTGGCTTGGATGGATGAGTAGATACAAAACATCGACAACCAAAAACTCGGAGATGATCATATGTTGGCTCTTTGGAGTGAAGTTTTTCGAAAGGTGTTTTACCATTCAAAAGTGGAGTCGGTGTTCTATTGATGAGGTGACTAGCAGTTAAAATAGCTTCACCCCAAAAACGTTTTGGAAGATTGGCTTGGAAAAGAAGAGCACGAGCCACATTTAAGAGGTGACGATGCTTTCTTTCGGCAACACCATTTTGTTGGGGATTATTGACACATGTTGTCTGGTGTTCAATGCCTTTCGATGCATAAAAATCATGCATAAGAAATTCAGGACCATTGTCACTTCTAATGACTTTGACACATTTATTGAATTGATTTTGGACTAAATGAATGAAATTGACAAGAAGTGGACGAGCTTCAGATTTGTGTTTCATAAGATAGATCCAAGTACCCCGTGAATAATCATCAACGATGGTCAGGAAATATTGTGCACCAGTGAGTGAAGGAACATGATAACCACCCCAAATGTCAACATGAATTAATTCAAAACAATCTTTGCTGAAAGTAGAACTTAAAGAAAATGGCTGTCTAGTTTGTTTAGCCAAAGGACAAACCAAGCAATTATTTGGTGCACAAATGTTGTTGGAAAAAGGAAATAACGATGATACTCGTTGTGATGGATGACCTAATCTTTGGTGCCAGAGACTCGACTTCTGAACATGGGCTACACTGCACGTTCTTTTCTGGTGAATGTCAAGGCAGTATACTCCCTCCCTCTCATGGCTCATCCCAATCATCTTCCCCGATCGTAGGTCCTGCACAATACAAAGTTGTCTCAGAAATATGGTCACATAAAACGAGTCACGAGCCAACTTGCTAACTGATATCAGGTTCAGGTAGAATGAGGGAACACATAATACGTTCTCAAGTTTTAAATGTGATGAAAACAGTACAGTCCCAATGTGTGTGACCTGAGCAGATGAACCGGATGGTAGCTTCACAGTATAATTCATGACAAGGTGCTTTGAAGTAAGAAATTTGGCATCACAAACTACATGATCACTTGCACCACTGTCTATAAGCCATGTTGGAGAATGACAACAATTATTGGCTAGGGATGCAGCCTTACCAGAGAGTTCTTCATAGTTGGTAATTTTACCGGCTTGATGTGATGCCTTGCTTTCTTTGAGAAGCTCCATCAACTGTGCATATTCTTCTTGAGAGAAAGGGAATGAGGGTGCAGATGTTTGACCCTGATTTTCATAATATGCCGAGATATGATTCACTCGGCTTGAACCCTCTCCGGACTGCATGTGTTTTCTCTTCCTGCATTCCTCGATTGTATGACCCTTAAAGTTGCAAAAAGTGCAGCGCAAGTGTGCACGGCATGTCTCAGCAGTGTGTCCTCTCCAGTTGCAAGTGCTACAGCGCAAGTGGGCTTTACAGTTCTCGGTGGAGTGATTGATACGGTCGCATTTGGCACATCGTGGTTTCATGTCACCGCTACCTGGATTGCGCGACTGCTTGCGTGCGTTGCCTGCAAAGGGGTCATGCAGGGGCTCGCTGCTACGCTGCATCTGAAGAGGGTCGCTGCTGCGTGGCACAAGGGGCTCGATGTTACGCCCCAGCAAGTTTGTTTGTTGTACGCAGAATGCGGTAGAGTCCGAGGGAGGCATGATTGTCTTGCTGGCTGAGACTGCTGCTTGCTTCTCGTGCCTCAGCGCCATCGAATACACTTTGTTTAGGGTTGGCAGTGGATCCATGCCAATGATGTTGCTTCTCACAGTAGCAAATTCATCAGTTAACCCCATCAAGAACTTCATGATTTTCTGAGTTTCAACATATGATCTCAACTCCTCTCCCGCATCACAAACACAAGCAGGAAAGTTGCACAGGGCTTCCTTCTCATCCCAAAGGCTCTTGAGTTGAGTGAAGAAGGTTGTAACAGATGAAGAGCCCTGCGTGCAATCATGAATGGAATTCTCAATGTGAAATAGTTGAACGGTGTTAGTTTGTCCGAACCTTTCATATAGCTCAAGCCAAACCGTCCTTGCATCCTTGCAATGAGAAAAGCTTTTCGAAATTTCTTTGGACATCGACGCTAGTAGCCAAGTTTTGACAAGAATATTGCATCGATTCCATTGGTTCTGCTCATCTGGATTCTTTACAGGTTTAGGTAGGGTTCCGTTGACAAACCCTATTTTGTTCTTGATTTGGAGTGCCATGTTCATGCTTTCGATCCAAGCATTGAAGTTGTCTTCTACCAGAGATTGCGGGACTAGAATTGCTCCCGGTTGATCCGAGTGATGGATGTAAAGAGGATGATTGGAATTCTCCCATGTCGGACCCTTCTGTGATGAAGATGAATCCGTTTGGGGTTTTGGTTCTTCTTTTGTCATTGTATCGACAAGAATTTGAGGTGTTTAGGTTTTGTGTTTGTAAGGTCCTCAAGAGCACGAAGGCTCTGATACCAAAATAAAACTGATATTGGGTGAATATTTTCTTGTATTGATACGTTCACTAGGTTACAATATATATACAAGGGCTGCCTAACTTGTAGGACTTGATAAGGAAGGATTTACACCATATCAAACTGATTACATCATATCAAAACTAATTAGTTACACAAGGATATCGATCAGAAATCCTTAACTGCTTAGGATAGTTTCCTTTGGTGCTTCAATATAGGAGGCTCAAATGTGGCATACAAGCTGCATTATAAATCACATAAACCAATCACTCCCAAGAAACGAAAAGTCATCTTATTAGGTAAACTCATCTCGAAAATCCCTCGTTCAAACAAGAACAATGAAAGTTCAATCGAAAACTTGTGAAGGGAACGTCTAGAATGTACCCAGAGAATGCTGCACCCAGTCTATTTTTCACGTGTCAACGAGACAGAGGCCACACGGGTTATCTGATATGTATAGAGTTAAGGTAAATACAGAGTTAGTATTTGAGAGTTGAGGTAAATACGGAGTTAGTATTTGAGAGTTAGGGTAAATACGGGGTAAGAGAAAGAAAGCTACAATTCAAGAAAGAATGAGGGCCTGGGCAATAGACTTGATAGAGTCGGAGAAAGAGAAGGAAGATACGGAGAGGATTCTCACGTAGTTGGAGAAGAAAGAAATATTTTTTGTTATTTTCTTTAGTTATTTTTTGGGTGAGCCCGGACGGGTGATTGGTGTGAGTGCGGTATCTCAATCCCGGAGGCTTGGATCGGAGGGGGGTCTGTTGGATTGGCTTGCCGGAGTCGATGGCCGGATGGTGCAGATTGGAGGCGGGTTGGGTCCGACAGCAAGCAAATACGACGGATCCGAATCCAATTGAATGAGTACTTTGTTTCGATTGGAGTTGGGTGGCTTGAGGTTTCTCGACGTTGGGTTGGGTTGACAGCGACGGTGGCGTAAGGGTGGCTCGACTCTGGTCGGAAGGCGGTGACGGACGTGGGAAGACGCAGCCTCTTCTTTGGGCCGGGCAGACTGCATGCCTTGAGCACAGAACTCACAACAGCCATCACATAGAAATTTCAAAATCCAAACCATCAAAACCTCATGCCAAAACCCAAAACAACTTTCACTATCAAACTCAAAACTCACATACCCAACTCACTGTTGATCCTCAACTACAAAACCCAGACATAAAAATTCACACTTAACACAATTCGATCTCTCCAACTCCAATTAAACCCAGAATTCAAAAACACAACTCAACCCAATTCAACCGACTCTCCAACTCCAAAAACCCAATTCTTGAATAAGCAGAAGTATCAAAATTTCACACCACTCAGTTCAGTTTTCCCTCCAAACCTCGAATTCAACGAACTCAACAACAATCTCACAGCCCCAATCCAACAAATTGAACTCCCCCCAATCACTTAACTTTCTCTCTGACTCTGTTTCTGATAAGGATAGGCTTACAAAAAGATGAGGGGAAGAACACAAATGTGTGATGTTTCAGGGTGATGATATGATTGGGAAGACCAAAAGTGATTGCTTGTCTTGAGCTCCAATGATTTGTACAATGCAACCCGACTCTTGCTAATAGTAGTAGAGAACTAGAGACTATCGGAAACCGGCGACTCAGGGCAGTATTTTCTGGAATAACCCACAGCTTGAGCAAGAATTCGGATTCTGCTCCGACGGCTGATATGAAGGAACAGAATCGTTCTGCTTTCGTCCACGCAGAGAAATCCTAGATTTTGGAGAGAAGAAAAGGAATCAGAAGATCTGTCTCGGTCGATCCTATTAATCGATTCTGGATGGCACGGCGAGACGCGTGCGTACACGGTAAAAGTATGAGTGAAATTTTAGATACCGTATACATACTAGCTAAATACAAACCGTCTTAATACAGAATCCAGGAACAGTATGAGGCAGCTGGGAGCATTCCAGAACTTACCACTTATGAAAATGTAAACAACTTACGGAAAGGTCGATTCACACATCCGGCAAACCAACGAGTTTTCTCTTTCAGCTGAGAAAATAGAAGGTTGTACATTATATTATATAACATTAAATCTCAAACAAGCTAGCTAAAATAGATCGACAATGCACATATAGGGAATTATGGAACAAAGCATTAACAGAAAAAACTAACTTACATCGTCAGTTATTTTAAGGGTAAAATGCACCAACAGTGTCTGCACTCTTAGAGGACTGTCAATATGGTACCCGAAGTTTTAAATGTATCAAAGTGATACCTGGACTTGTATTTTTGTACCAACGTCGTACCTGTCGTCATTTTCCGTCACAGCTCTGTTAGTTCATGTCACATGTGACGCACGTGACTGAAAAAAAAAAAGTAAATGACTGAGCTACCCCTTCATTGATGACGACCTCAACACCCCCTCCTCCTCTGCTATCAAAAGGTCCGCACCGGTACCTACCGCCAGCTCTTCCACCCCGAGCAGCTCATCTCCGGCAAGGAGGACGCCGCCAACAACTTCGCCCGTGGCCACTACACCATCGGCAAAGAGATCGTCGATCTCTGCTTGGATCGGATCCGGAAGCTCGCCGATAACTGCACCGGGCTCCAGGGGTTCCTGGTGTTCAATGTCGTCGGTGGAGGTACCGGGTCGGGTCTCGGGTCGCTTCTTCTGGAGAGGCTTTCATAGAGTGGAGGCGAGCAGCAACAGCAGGAGGAACAAAAGGGAGAGCCATGATCTGACTGTGAGAGTGAGTCAAGGATGCCCAGGTATTTACCATGCATGCAGAAGGACGTACGTATTTACCATGCATGGATGACCCGCCATCCAAGAAGTGGAGGATCCGGGTGGTGTAGGCTCCAAGAACAAGGGCGATCTGAGAAGGGGGGAGACTTACCTGAAACCCTTTGAATTCCAGCCAGCGACGTTCGCCACTTTTGTTAAAGCATCTCTCCACCCTTCCACTTGCTTACTATCTTCTCCAAACTTCTCTTCATGTTCATCAAACGCTTCAGCAAAGCTGTCCCTTTGGTGTCTCACATCAGACGGGTTGACCTCATAAAAGACCGGCAGAATGGTCCCTCTCTCTTCCATGCATTCCAAAATCTTACAAAGTTCAAGCAAACACCACGTGGAAGAAGCATAGTTTGGAGAAAGAACAACGATCGCAAACCTGGACTGCTCGATTGCTGAGATGAGCTCCGGAGAGATGGTTGTGCCTCTTTCAAGTTCAGGGTCGTCCCTGAAAGTTCTGATTCCTCGCCACTGCAACTTGTCGTATAAGTAATCAGTGAAGCCCTTCCGGGTGTCTTCGCCTCTGAAGCTCAAAAACACGTCGTATTTCCATGGGAAAGGTGAACCGGTGGAAGCCCTGACTTGGGTAGTCAACGCCATCGAAAACTGATTGATTGGTGATCAGATGAAGAGAAAGAGGGGTTCAAGAAGAAGTAGTCGTAGTTGGTGGAGTTGTTGCCGGAGAAAGGGTCGTTAGGGTTGGAGCGGGAGGAGGAGAAGGACTTGGAGGTTCGGGGCTTGTGGGAGCTCCGGGATGGCTCAATTGCCTGCGTGCTCTTTTTGGTCTTGCACATGGGGTTGTGCGTGGTGATGGTGGCGGCGGCGACGCCGTAACATAGCAGAGGAGGAGGGGGTGGAAGTTGGGACGGTGGATCTAGGTGTGGCGGAGGAGGAAGGGAGTAGGTTTTGGAGGTTGAGAGCTAGAGGTAGGCGCCGGAGTTTCAGCTCAGTGGAAAAAGTCATTTATGTCCTCAATTTTCAACTCACATGACCCGCACGTGACATGAACTAACAGAGCTGTGACGGAAAATGACGACAGGTATGACGTTGGTACAAAAATACAAGTCCAGGTATCACTTTGATACATTTAAAAGTTCGGGTACCATATTGACAGTCCTCCAAGAGTGCAGACACTGTTGGTGCATTTTACCCTTATTTTAATGACGAGAGAAATACACTGAAAATATAATCTACTAGTCTCTAAGGTTTCAACTTTGCATCTAATTTGTTCGACCTCATTACAACCTCCATTAAATGCCCCGATGGCTTCATCTTCTGTCATTTGGGTGGATCTGACTATGGAGATGTGATGCTCGATCTCCGGCCCACCAAACTCCTCCTGGAGAGCCTTCATCAACTTCTTGATCCTTGTGTACGCATTTTCAGGTATGAGGCCCCATGCCGCATACCTGTGCACTTCCAACGCATCCCTCTGTGTTTCAAGTGCTTCTTGTTCAGCGCTAATTGGCATCAAAATTGAATGTAGATATTGAATGTAAAGTTAGAAGAAAATGAAGAGGAAGAAGTAGGAAGGAAGGAGCTTCTTATGTTTTTGAGATGACAGTTTATGGTTAGAAGGAAATAGGTTGTAGCATTGCTCTTGAGAGCTTGATAGAATCTCATTTTTAAGGAAGTCCTATTCTTTTGCATTCATTTTTTCAGGGACGGCCCCTATTGCCATATAGTGATGGCCGGAATTTCTGGAGCTACAACATCTCTCTTGAAATGGTGCTTGAATTTCTTTAATGATTTAAGAATGTCACTTTCTTACTTCCATGAAAAATTGTGTTACTATAGAGTTTCTTGTAGTTTTGACATGGTTACGCACACAAACCGAAAAGACACAATGCACTGTTAGCAGGCAGTATAAACTAAAAGAAATACCTTTACTTTAATCCGTATAAATCCATGAATTGAAAAAATGACGAATAAATGTAGGGCTTTACGTCTTCAATTGGATCAATAATGAGGGAGACACACCGGTAGTAAAACCGACTAGTTTCAATGTGATCGACAGTACATTCAAAACGGGTGATAATGTCGCATGCATCTTTGAATTGCCGGGTCGCATCTTCTTCTGTCTTCAGCATAGATCCCACGACGGTGAAATGGGGTTCAATTTCCGGCCCACCAATATCACCTTCTTGATTCGTGAGAGCACATGTGTGGGCGGAAGAGCCCACGCCGCATACATATGCATTTCCTGCGCATTCTTGAATGCTTCTTGTTTTATGATTAATGATTAAAATATCGGTATAGATGTATTTATCGGTCATTTGAAAAAGAGAGGTTTCGAATATATTGGGAAAATCCGTCAATCCTTGCAGACATATTTGCAACATCTGATCTCGTCATTTTAACACTTTAAGCATTTGAGATCAAGATGAGACTTAATGGGGACAAACCACGACAATTCACGTCGTTCCACTTGAAGACTTGTGTTCTTATCTCTAAAATTTCTATTAACTAAATACCTGTGAATGTTACTTAACGTTTTCCCAAATTCTAATTTCATAAAACTGTCAGAAAACCAACCATGATCAATCTTGATATTTCAACAAGCATATATAGATTTGGGAGTAAATATATATATATATATATATATATATATATATATATATCTGTCAATTTCAATCATAAACTATGCGTGATCATACATTCAAGTACTCAAAATCACTACAATTTCATCTAATCATTCATAAGCATACAATCACAGTAATTCACATTCCATATTATGCATGCCAACTTTCAAACAATTTGAAATTGAAGTTTCATCTGGGCATCTCAACATACTCCACAGGCGAGTTCTAAGGTTCATATGCATGATTCAATCGCACAAAACAATAAAATCTCAATTTCATTGAGATTGAAAACGTACCAGGACGCTCATGCGCTTGCAAAACAGAGTTAGTAACAACAATATGTATTTCAGAATCAAAATCGTGCACTAACCATGTATAGCAAATCATCAAGCAGCGAAAAAACATCCCAAAACGAAGCTTTAGCCGAAGAACCATAATCCCCAATTCTGGGTTTTGTTCTTGACTGTTATGTTTAATAACCAGTTCGGTTAAGGACGAACGGGTCAGATATAAAGGATCCGCGTGTTTATAAGAAAACGGGTCTGGGTTCATGCTTGTGCTGGGTTTGTGTATTGGGCCTCGACATATTCTTGGCCCAACTAGTGTTCATCAGTGTTCATGGCAGAAAAAGAAATTTCCAGAAAATTTTCAATGATCATGCATAACACAACAAATGGTTTATGAAAATTTATGGTTGGCTCTGATACCAACTGTTAGACTGTAAACCACATAAGACATAAACACATTGTATCATGTTTTAACAACAACAAGAACATGTAAACATGTATAAGGATTAGAAACACCAACCTTGATTGTTCATGTTCAACGCTATCAAACAAGAGCAGAGGAAATCTTCTGTGTAATTCTCCATAATGTCTTTTCTTAGTAAGTATGGAAACCTTACCGCGTAGAATGAGCTTACACAGGGACCCCTTTATATATTGACAAGTTTTACTTAGAGTCTCATCTCACAAGACAACTCTAATAAACCAATCAATTACCTTATGTGATAATTATAACACAAATTCTATGTTAACTCAAACTTCTTGTATTTATCTAATCAGATTACTAAGATAAATATCTAAGTTAAGTATTATCGATTAACCTCATTTACTTATTTCACAAGATGTTTATATATGTTGGAGTCTCATGTGTTATTATTGAGTCCACATTAGATATAACTCTAACAGAAAACAAAAGTCTTCAAATTGAATCGAGATGTAGAGTAGCTTACCCAATCACATGCAACTTGAACAGACGCCGGAGTTGCCGAAAATCACAGAAAGCCTGTCAAGAAAGCAAAACTATCGCTAGTTGAATCTCCTCTCTCAGTCGTCGATTGAATGAGCTACCACCACCTACGTGTTGGCGATGCCAAGAGGAAGCTATTGGTGCAGCTACATTGTCGATCGGTGGTCGGACGACAGAGATATGGGCAGTGTTTGGCTTCTCTCGGTTTCGGGAAGAGTCGAGAGGAAGAGAGAAATGGTTTTTGGAATTCAATTTGATCCAAATCCTATTTATACCCTCACTTTTATGAGTTTCAACAACCTGGATTAAACTGTTTAAATTCCAACGGCCCAGATCGCACCACATAAATATCTAATTTTCTGAACTACTTTCTATATTACCAAAACCCTCAAAAATAATAGAAAAAAGCTCGGGACTCCAATTTCCTAAAAGTTCTCGTGAACTTGTCTTGTCGTATGTTATATTATCTAACTCTTGAATGAAGTATTTCACCTTGTCTAATTTTCTGAAATCATTACTCGAATATCTTTTATAACCATCAGAACCATCAAGGGTTTCCGAAACGATCTCAAATTAAGCTGGTCAAATTTTCCGGGTGTTACATTTCCATCCCCATTAAATAAATTTCGTCCTCGAAATTTCACTATTGGTCAAACGGTCAACACTCGTAACAAACTCACTTTATTTTCTATGTGAGACTCCAGTACCCGTATCATATATCTCAATTTCCCTGCCAGGGAACTCGACTTTTACCAGTCACATATATCAATTCCGAAGCTAATCATTTTATGTATCAAGTGTTCCAATTTTCTAGGACACACTTCGCCCTGAGCAATCATTTCTCTATACGAGATAACAATCTTTGATCTGGTTCTCATTACACAATGATATGATATCCCATCAACATTGTCCATGGTTTATTCATATTTACATTTCATTGTATAAACATGCTACACTCTAGGACATTAAGTCCTAACGTAGGCTACCCAAATAAGAAATCAAGTCTTTCTAGACTTATCGACTCAACAAAGAATGACTCAACGTCGTCGTCAGTATTTCACAATTTAAAACAGAAGGAAATGCATCCCTCAATCAATCAAACAGTCGTAACCAATAAACGACTCACAAACACAAGGAAATCACATCCTTGTAAAAGCTCAACGTACACAAAACAGGCTATACTTTCAGCCTTCTACACCTCAAGTATGAGGAAAACACAATGAAACTCCATAACCGGTTTCCAAAAATGAATCCATAAATGATCGTGTGAGTAGAAAATATCTTGTTACACGACCCGAGTTCATTATGTACTCGCTAGCTGCAACATTGGGTTAGCATACCCAATCCATGAACTCCTTATTTCTAATTTTCATGTACGTGACATTAAGTCTATGGATTATCGTACACGATACATGATGCATTTTCAGCTTTACACACTTCAAATAATAAGGAAAACACGATGGCACTCTATACCCAAATTTACTCCACGACTCATTGTTCGATAACACCATAGTAAGTACCTTATACGACCCATGTTTGTCAAATTCTTACATATGACCGCGTCCTTGCATTACCATACCAATTCCCTAAACATGAAGAGACGAGTTGCCTACTAATCGCGACCGTAGATCATGCTGCTATTATCCTAACATAGAAATGCCCACAATTGCTTGATTCTTTAATGACCTCTTATTGTTTGTTTAGATTCTTAAATGATTTCTTACTTTGCTGTGGATGCTACTCAACTATTTAGCTTGCTGCGAATGCTAGTAACTGAGTGAGCTTTCTGTATATATACGAAACGTTTTCTTCTATCCGGTCCATGAAAACTCTGCTTTGAGAAGGATTTAGGCTGGTGCTTGATTCACATTACATTTACCAATCCAGACTTCATTGAAGCATGTTTGCTATTGGAGAACCTTCAACTTTTGTAAGGTTGGCACTTGCTTCAAATGAGTAATCTTGCTACTGTAAAAAAGATAATCAGGTATTGACAAGATGATACTGGACGATATGGTATTGACATAGGAAACCAACAGTTTGTATTGCTATTGTATACAATTACATAAGGCAAGTCAGAGAAGCCTTTTATACAGGACAAGTACAACAGAAAGTAACAGACGAACAAAAATAACTAGGGAGATATCATTTCCTTGCACGAGTTATTTATTTTTTTTACTTTGAAGTTACTGTCTGTCTCCTTTCATTCAAGTCCTTGACAGGGTAAAAATGGATAAATGCAGGTGTGCATGTGGGTGGTTTGAAGGTATAAATGGATGGTAGATTAGTGAAGGATGATACATAGGACCACACAAAACTCAGATTACAATTGTTTACACTAAATGCCAGTCGACTCCGAGAAAGCTGATTTTCTGGACTCTGTTTCAGTCCAAATGTTACCATAATACACTACTCCGATGATCTATAAGGAAATTCTCCCCATCTTTCAAGTCTCCCGGCGCCACCGAGCACAGAAGTTCAAGTCAGTTGGGCCCAAAAAAGTGGACCCATACTTCACTTGACTGTCAGGTGGGACCCATACTGGATTTTCCTACCACAAACAGGAAACGCATGTTTGCCAAATAAAGGAAACACACAAGTTTTTTTTTTCTTGTTCCTGAATTTTGATTATGAAAACCACATCACAATAACTCATGATTGTTCTCATGGCTCAAACAGCAGCTAAATGAAGATCTTTTAAGACATCAGAGCTAAAAAGCAGTTCAGCATAGAGACACTCAGGCAGTATCTTTCCTCTAATAGTTCTCTCTTCCTACAGCTAACAAATAAGAAGCAAAACAGAGAAATAAAATCGGTGCCTTGCCCCAACCTGCAATGCTTTCTTCCTACAGTTCATCCTGAAAACCAAAGCACAGAACAATCTGATTAGTAAATGTACAGGTTATGCAGTTGAATTAACTAGCGGCAAAGCGAAAGTAAGATAGCAAGCCTACATGTTTTGCTGCCTCTTCAGCCTCTTCCAGTTTGGATTCAGCATCAGAGTCCTCTCCGGAATCAGCATCTTCATCTTCATCCTCAACCTGCAAAACAAGTGGAGGCCTCAGTTAGGACCACAAACAAAAGAAGATGATAAATCCAAGACTTTTCAGGAACGGTTCCCAGTTACGACCAGAAAAGATAAACCAAAGAATTTCAGGTAACGGTTTAAAGGCTTACATCAGAATCAGCTGGTTCATCCTTTGATTCCTCCTCCTGTTTCTTCTCTGCCTCTTCAAATGCTGCTTTCTCAGCCTGAAGAAATCCATGGGAATTCGATAAGAAATCTAAAACCACATTTTAAAAACAGGAGGCAGTGGTATCTACGATAAAACATACATCTTTTTGTTTTCCCCATGTGTCTTCAGCCAGCTGTTTGGCATGCTCCGGCTCATCAGTGATTACGATATTGTCAAACAGAGTTCCAGATTTCACCTGGAACATTACACATAATGATCATCAGAATATGAATATCATGGGAATACAATTAGAAAATCGCGAAGTAAGAAATGAATTACCTGCCACAATTCAATACCGACGTATTTCAAGTTGGGGAAAACATATAGGTCAGGGTCATCGGAGAAGTTTGGGTTGTCAATCATTGGTACCTTCCACTTTCCCTTGTAGTTGGGGTTCTTAATTTTCTGCACAGAGGGAGCAAAATCATGAACAACTGTTCTAAAAGTTACTGTTACGAGCCTATAACTAAACATTAGAATTTTACAAACCTTTGGCTTCCATTCACCCTTGTATTCAGGGTTGGGGATGGTTGGGGCTGTCCATTCACCATCTTCCTCATCATCCCAATCTTCGGGCTGAAACACCAAACCATGTCAGTGAGCAACAAAAATAGTCTGCAATAGCGTTGAAATATTTCAAAACCAGAAGTGGAGTCATTACCTTTTTGGCTTCTGGGTCAGAGATTTCCTTGGGAATGTCATCATATCCCTACAAAATGGACAAAAATAAGAGTCAGTATGGCTGTTATATTCACCCCGTATAAGCCATGAAATGTACAAAACTTATTAAACTAGGGGACTACCTCTGGCTTCTTGTCTTCAGGGTCTGGGATGAATTCCTTGTCGTCCCAGTCTTCAGGCTGCCAACAACAGATAGTCAATAATCATTCATCAAACTACCAGTAATAACTACTTTGTGGAAATAAAAATAGAATGAAAATCAATGGGATTTACCTTCTTGGCTTCGGGATCCTTGATTTTCTTTGGAGGAAGAAGATCCCAATCACTGTAGAGGCTGCCAGTTTGCTTCTCTACATTGTCGATAAGGATGCTGTAGGTAGCATCTGGGCGGATGATAAAGGTATATACATGAGTGAGCTGGTCAGTCTCACAAGGTACATCCTTCTTGATCAAGTTGTTTGTTCCGTTGTAGTGGAGAATTGCATGCACTTTCTTGGTGCTGTATCCACAGATATCTGGCCCAAACATGATGCTGTGAACCAAACAAATTCATAAAAATTCAGCAATTTAAATTTGGTAGGGAAATTGAATTACAGAAACAAAGCGAGCAGACACTCAAACCAAAAGGGAGATCACAAACCTGTATGGGGTATCACCACCAAAGGACTTCTGATCTACATCACCACTGAGCAATTTGATGTAGCCACCACCGCAGTCAAGTTTCTGTTCATGCTTCACAGAAAACTGGAACACTAGTGTATTATCCTTGTTGCTGAATTCAGGGAACTCAGCTGATATGGCATAGAAACGGTAGTCCTCACTGGTTTGGATACCTGGAACAAGAATCAAAGTCAGTAAATATGGTCATGAGGACACCAGTCCAAATGTGTCAAACACAACAAAAGAAACTCGCAGACATTATTGGTTTAAAAGTTTACCTTTGTCATTAGCATCGCCGTTCCATTTACCAGAGGTGTAGTTCCATTCCCCAGCTAGGTTCTCATCCTTCTTCCAGTCAGATTTAATCCAACGTTTCTCCCATCCATCTTTTAGTATTTGTGAAATCATACAGGGAGAAAGAACAAAATGTAACGTGAGATAAAATATTACTGCAAAAGAGTTACAGAGCATAGAGAAGTAGTGATATTACATTTACCATGGAAATAAAATCTCATTTTACAGTGATTTTTACACTAGTTGAAGAACCCTATTAGACTCCAGGTCTCTGTCACATTCCTAATCCAATTACCAAAGCTGAAAATCCATTCAATTTTCAAACCCCAATGAAATCTAGCCAGTTTTCGAGAACATTTATTGCTAATTGACAAGTTCAGCAACAGAAACAACATCTTCAGAAATTCAAAAGCACCGCATATCAATTCACATTATGATTTCAATTTTAGTGTGACAGAGGTTTCAGCTTCAATCCTAAACCTCAAAACTACCGTACTCTCCATCCACTGTCATTCGTATCCGCTACAACACAAAATCATAAACCTCACTCTGTCATATACAAACACCACACCACTCCTACTGAGTCCTTGACTATAAACACCTACACCAACACTTGCACATTCACCATTTCGATAACCAAAAACCACAAATCAAGCTCAAAACTCAACAATACATCAAATTTCCAACAGATCCATTCCATATCAGTAAATTCAATTCACCTTTACGTCTACGAAACAAATCAACGAAGAAAAAACAACCAGATCGAATAGCAGACTCACACTCAGCTCCGATCCTCCATTAACGACACTCGATTTCATCACACACAAAACCTCATAAACCCTAATTCACAGGAAATGCAAACAAACACTGATCCATTACAGAGAGAGAGAGAGGTTTTACCTTCGAATTTCTCCTCGAAGAAGACCTTGGCGGAGGCGAAGGCGAGGAGAGAGAGAACGATCAAGGACGCCAAGCTAGAGTTTCGAGCCCTAGACGCCATGGCTTTCACCAGAGAGAGAGAGAGAGAGAGAGAGAGAGAGAGAGTGAGAGAGCCTCGGCAATCGGGGGTTCGTTATATAAGCCTTTACCCGAATGGAATTTACTGCCGCGGTTAAAAGGTTAATTCCAGCTCGGGTTGGATCCTGAATTTGATGACGTGGACGAGTGCGAACTCGCCACATCAGGTCGTCTGGTCATTGGTGTGATATGGCGGTGCTGGATTGGGTGGTTACGGAAAATGAGACTGCAGCATTTGGGCGCGACACGTAGATGTGAGGCCAGCGGAGTTTACGGAAATGCCCCCTATGGTCTACCTAACCCTGATTGGGTACAAGCTGGGTGAAAAATGGCATGGTAATTATCTTCGTGATCAATTGGCTTTATAAACTTTATTGTAATACTTAATATGCAGATTAGGTTAGGTTAAGTGTGGATTAATTATAGGATTAGAATAAAAAAATTGCTAAAGCCTTTTGTGTAAGAACAGAAAGGTTGATACCAATGCTAGGTTATTTTTTGCAGGATAATTTGGTAAGTAATGTTACATTGTTATGATCCATGATGGTGTGCCTAATAATGTAAGAGATAACCAGATTGATCGTGAAGGGGCGGATAAGTCACTTTGTTTGAATAAAATGGTTTAGATAGATGATCAAAGGCGAACTAAAGTCGGCACAGTCGCCGGGATCTTGATCGAGCATAAACATTCCTAGACATATTCGCGCATCTAATTGTGACCTTGTTTAGGATAAGGACATATGAAAAGGCACTCAGCTAGCTCAGCAGGCTTAATTCTTTCAAGTTCTCATAGCGGGGGCCGGCACTCAATTTGTTCTGCTCTGCAACTCTGGATGCTTGGATTGGAAGTCACTCAAAAACCTCATTAATTATATTATTGTCAAAGAGTCACACAGCGCCCAGCTAACCTAATAAGGTAGAGGGATAGTGTTGCTGTATTAAGCCATTGCAAGCAGTATCTGACAATACTAAGGTAGAGGGCTCAAGTCGAACCATGACAATAGTGTCCTAGATCTTTCTTACTGCGCATGAAAGATGATCAAGTTGATGGATATGAGATATTAAAGCCATGGATTCCACATAGAAGAGGTCTCCATATACATGAATGAAATAGTGACTGAGAAACAGAAATTCTAGAATGCAGATTCAGAAGGATGCCAATACATCGTTTTAGTTGTAGTAAAATTGGAAATTAGTAGCCATACTTGATACACTGCTCACCCAGTAAATATATACATATTTACTGAAGTTAACCTGATTTCTGTTACAGCTCCATCTCATAGCCATTTGAAGATTAGGCCTCCATGAGCTGCAAAGAATGGTGCAAACACCAAGGACTCAACAGCCATGAGCTTGATGAGAATGTTGAGTGAAGGACCAGAAGTGTCCTTGAGGGGATTTCCAATTGTGTCACCTATCACAGCCGCCTTGTGAGGATCCGAACCCTTAGGACCAAGCGATTTGGCATATTCAGGATTACCAGCCTGCAGGCACATCAAAATGGCTCAAAACTCAAACTCACTCAAGCAAAAGGAATCATAATTTTGCAAGAACAATGGCTTTACCTCTATGTACTTCTTTGCATTATCCCATGCCCCTCCGGTGTTTGACGCTGAGATGGCAACCTATCAAGGAAAACAAAAAGGAAATGTGAGACATTGCTCAAGAAAGACTATGAGGAATAGAACAGCTGTAAGTAAAGGTCACCTACCTGAACACCAGAAACAAGTGAACCAGCAAGAATGCCAGCGAGCGTTTCAACTCCGAAGAAGGTTCCTGCAATGAGAGGCGTAAGCATGACTAAAGCGCCAGGTGGGATCATCTCCCTCAGGGAAGCATCAGTAGAAATCTTCACACATGTGGCATAGTCTGACTTTGCCGTCCCTTCCATGAGCCCTGGAATGGTATTGAACTGTCTGCGAACCTCTTCGACCATTTTGAGTGCTGCACTTCCTACACTCTTCATTGTCATGGCTGAAAACCAGTATGGAAGCATTGCCCCCACAAGCAAACCAATGAACACTTTCGGTGTCAACACATCAACTGTCTCTATTCCTGCTCTGCTGACATAGGCGCCAAACAAAGCAAGAGAAACAAGAGCGGCTGATCCAATAGCAAAACCCTGAGACATAAAAGTGCAAAGAATGTCAAAACTGAACGAAGAAGGGTTACATATGATCGATCATAGTCAATACTTAGTCTCCAGACTGTTCACCTTGCCAATAGCAGCAGTGGTGTTTCCAGCAGCATCCAAAGCATCTGTTCTTTCACGAATCTCATGGCTCATCCCAGCCATTTCTGCAATGCCACCAGCATTGTCACTTATGGGGCCATAAGCATCGATTGCAAGACCAGTGGCGATAGTACTGAGCATTCCCAAAGCAGCCACAGCAATTCCATACATGGCAGCCAAGCTAAAGCTGACATATATAGCAAATGCAATGTCAAATACAGGAATGATAACTGATTTGTAACCTAAAGCCAAACCAAAAATCACATTTGTTGCAGCACCAGTCCTGCAAGAATCTGCCACATCCTGCACTGGACTGCACATTCAACATGGTAACTATAAGCATCAGATTTTTGAAGACTGAATGTATAAATCCATTGTGATTATAACTCAAAGAAAATTGCTCACCTGTAAGCATTGCTAGTTAGTACTCAGTAGTATATCCAATAACAAGACCAGCCAATAAGCCAATTGATACACAAAAGAAAAGGTACCTGCAGACCATATTTAGTTCAAATAACGAATGTTAGGTACTATGGGAGAACAAAATCATTGCCCTTGAAAAAGAAAAAGAAAAAGATGGCTCAGATGGCTTGAAGGAATCTAATATCTAATCTAATATCTAATCTTATTTTCTTTCCGAGCCTTGTAGCGAAGACTTATAACCAAACGAGGCACTTATGGTTTCTTAGAAGGAATCCTAAGCCGGTTGAGGAGTAACAGTAACACATGAATTGAAGAAATCTCATTTTAATTTGTGGAACTTGTTCTTTATCTTAGTCTATAAACCAAATGAGCCTCCAATATTGATCATGATGAGCCTTCAGTAATCCAAAAATTAGAATCAAACTTCCTGCACTATTCTTGGCAAAAGGGTAAAATATCTAAATTTGGTATTCTCTTATTCTAAAAAAGCACCACGTTTACAGCACCTAATTGATTATCCTACATGAATCTAATCCCAACTACACCCACAACCCTCGAAAGTCTGTCATTGCTAAAACGAATTCAGTATTTTATGTGACGAAGATCAACATGAGTTTTGCCACGCATTCTTTCACTTTCACACGCTAGAAAAGGACTTGGGAAAGCTCAACTACTGAACCAAACGAATAGACTATTACCTTGTTTAGCACTCTACGTGTCTCTATTAGTACATAATGATAATTTTATCTCCAAAAAGAATCATACAACTGGTTAAGTTTTCTTCTGGAAGATCTAAAGTGATGAGAAAAAGATCGTAAACTTACTAGAAAGTGTTGGTAAAATGTTGTTGTCAATTCATATGGTTGTTTACAAAGCACTACTATAATTGTATATTGTTTTACATACATACTGATGTTAAGGACATATCACTGCCTATTTCTTCAAATCTTAGCAACTATGAGATGAACTTATACATAATCTGAGGGAACAGAAGTTTGACAACATCAACATAAGCTAGCAAGCGCAAATTCTAGTTACATGCACCGAAATTGAGAAGAAAATGGTATATCAGAATTTCCTAGTAACTCATTACTTACAAGTTAGTCATGACATTTGAACTCCAAACCATTCTGTCTGTATGATCAATCAAAGCTGATTATAAGGAGCTCAAGCAATGAGGAGGAAGAGGCTGCTGCTGCAACTAGAGGTCAAAACTTCGCTCAGAATATAACTGTAATGAAGCGAATAGGGGAACGGTTGAAAATAGAGGGAGATGTCTGAAAGTTTTAGCTCCCTTCAAATTGAAAATCAACTGCAGTCAGTGCATAGTGACTAACAGTTTTACACCAAGATTCGATCTGTGACTTCTCCTTTCATGCATGAAAATAAAACTGAACATTTAACACCATGAACCTCTAAACCTAACTATGGCTGCCATACCTGGTTGGCCCAAGATGGTAGGGGTGCTCGAAACAACATAGGAAGACCATTAATAGGGTGCTCCAAAGACATGCTTTCTGCATGAAGTTCATGACCTTCATATGTTGTCCCTTTCCACTCGTAGACACCCTCATACTTGACATCCCCTCTTATCGAAATTCCAAGATACTGGCAATGCAACCGGATTTGGTGCGTCCTTCCACTCCGAGGACATGCTATCACCAGAATCTCATCCTTCTTTGCATCTCCATCTATTACCGCTTTTTCTTCAACCACTAAGATCTTATCATCATCTGTTCTAAACTCAGATGGCTCTCTGAAGCTCCCTTGTCTGTTTATCAATAAAATTTCAAACGATGTCTCCATGTCTCTGACTACCGATCCACCTGGAAGTGACCTCCCTACATCTGAAGCAGCATATACCCTCCATGCCCCAAACTTTGACCGACCATGACCTGATTTAACCGTGATTCTTTCCCATTGCGGAGCTGAACCAATGCAGCGTGCAATGTATGTTTTCGAAACTTTATGATCAGTAAATGCTTTAACAAGTTTGGCAGCTACTTTATGCGACTTGGTTATGATCATTACTCCACTAGTGTCCCGATCAAGTCGATTTGCAAGATGGAGCTCCGGTGCCTTCCCTTCCAACCCTGCAGCTAGTCATCAAACTCGGCTCAATATTCATGAAAGAATCTAATATAATCACAACCTCCTATTCTATTCGCTACACTTGGATAGTTCAAGTAGCCAGCATTTCACAATCTACTGAAGTAAACACCTTTTCCTGAATCTGATTATCGCATCTAAACCTTTAGAATGAACATAAACATAGTGAACTTAACCAATGTGTGGCACTAGCATACTGATTCCAACATTTAATTCCCAATTCGTATATAAAAAAAAAACATTTAATTCCCAATTTACTGAGTTAAGTAAAGACTCAAAAAGTTACTAACTTTCAACAATTAAGCATTACCCAATACCCAAAACAGCACAAAAAAACAGACCCAAAAGACGCACAGTCCAAATTAGAGCTAACCTGACTCGGCAAGGAGCTTAGGAACCGATTCCAGCACAGTCTCACAGTAAATCCCCTGAGGCTTGTTCACCACAATAAGCCATTGATCCTCGTAAACGACGTCGTTTCTCGACAGAGTAAAGAGGCTTGATTTGGAAGAGGCCGACATGGCCTTCGCCAGCTCCATGTTCTTTGAGATCAACGGAAGAGGAGGGGAGAGTGGCACCGGGTAATTTTGTGAGATATGGAGGGCATTTTGGGAACTGGGTTGGTCTGACATTGTAACTGACCTTAGAAAATTGAAGGGTTTGGGGAAGCTGGTTAGGGTTTTGGGGTTGAAGAAGACGAAGGCATTGACGGGCTGAAGAATAGGAAGGGGGGACATTTTTGTCGTTAAAACGGCAGCGTTTCTTCCTTCTTAATTACTTTGCTGGACTCGTTTTAAATGGTGGGCCCTAAGCCCGTATTGGCCCACCACGGCTCCACCGCCTAGACACAGCCCATCTCCGCTATGAGCAAAAACGCTGTCGTTTTGATCTTCTTCTAAACTTATCGGAGCTCTGAGATTCAAACCCTGGAGAAGAAACTCTGCTAAACCCTAAAAATGTCATCTTTCTTGTTCAGAAAACGAGCCAGCTTTGGATGCCGGGTTGTTCTGTACCCAAACCCTAAATCCAAAACTCAATTTGGTGATCTGATTAAACCCCCAAATTCTGAAATTCGCAGGATTTTGGATCATGGGTCTTCCTCATTTTCACCCAAAACCTCAAGAACCCTATCTCGGTCTCTCCAGAACCTCAAAAACTCAATTGGTTCCGGTGAAAGTTTTGGGCTTCCTTCAACTTGTGGCTTGGTTCGATTTTATGGGACTCAGGCAGCTCAGGAGCCTTCAACCTCTGATGGGCTCACAGTTGATCGGATACTTAATAGTGAGTGGTCGATTCATACAGAGGATGAGAGTGATTGGAAGAGCCACGCTGCTGCAATTGCCCAGTCCATTCATCTTATTAAGAAACGTTTACAGGTACAGCTTAATATCACTAATTGTTATTGTTTTAAGTCTCCTTTTGATGCGTAGTTTTGTTGCTAATGTTGGGTTTCATCATTTGGCTTACTTGGCACTATGAATGTGATAGAGTGAGTTTGAACTTGGCAACTGTCATTGCAACTCTTTGTTTCGGCTCAATTTGAAGTGCAAAGTTTATGTTTGTGGTGGCAGTGGAAGAAGTTGATGGTCAGGTTGGATATGTTATCGGTGGAGCTGAATAAGCCAAACCTTTGGGATGATCCTGTACATGCCGGGAAGATAAGCCGTGAGCATGGCTCACTAATGGGTAAAATGAAAGAAGTGAAGGCATTTGAGCAGGAATTACTGGAGCATGTGGATATGATAAAGCTTGCTCGGGAAGAGAATGACGCGGAGTTGGAATCGGTGGGATCTCAATACTTCTCATAGGCATGTTATCACTCTTTTAACAGTTTGTGTCATTTTGAACAATTAGCAGCAATTTTGTGTTCTGTTCACTGACTATCGTAGATTTTTGATGTACTCTGATATGTGAACAGGTTTTAGTTTAATAGAGAACATAGAATTGGTACATTATAGATATGAATCCAATGGCTGCTTTTCTCTGTTAAGTTGAGCATTCGATGACTGTAACATTGTACATTAACGCCAAAAAGAAATGGTTAAGTTCTTGAAAGTAGAATCCTTACCATAGAAGTTAAATTGTGAACAGCATTCATTGTACACTTTAGTTACTTGGATTCTCCTTTGCAGGAATCCATGAAGGCTTTGCTTGAGATGAGAAGAACTTCAAAAGAGAAAGAGACCCAAGCTTTGTTAGCTGGGGAGCAGGATCCTTGCTCATGTTATATAGAGGTCTGTCATATTTTCCAAATGCTTTTCTATGTCAAATTTTCCTATACTTAACATATATTGGCCATAGTTTTGGCACTTCTGCTCGAGTTATTATAACCAAACCCTTCGATTTTGTTGTCATGTAATGTAGGTGCAATCGGGAGCTGGGGGTACAGAGAGCAATGACTGGGCAGCAATGGTCATGCAGATGTATAAAATGTGGGCTCAACGGTGTGGATATAAAATGACTGTGGTGGAGGAAATGCCTGGTGAGATTGCAGGAATCAAGGTTCACCTTCTTACCATTCATCACCAATCCTTCTTATTAGTCAAATGGATCCTTGAAACATATCTAGTAGTTAATTACCAATAAAGGAAAATTTTTGTATTGTAAGCATTTGATTTGTCATTTCATATCCAAAAGCATTTTTGTGGGTTATTCAACCAGAAGTTTTAGTAGGTTGGTGCTATGTTTCTAACTTCAGATCATTCTAATCTTTCAGCGGGCAACTATCAAAGTTGATGGTGAATATGCTTTTGGATATGCCAAAGCAGAAGTAGGAGTGCACAGGTTGGTGCGTATCTCACCTTTTGACAGCAATAAGCGCAGACATACGTCATTTGCTGCTGTTGCTGTGACTCCAATCCTGGGAGATGTATCTGCTCATGTACAAATTAATGAATCTGATCTGCGCATTGAGCGTTTTCGTTCTGGGGGATCTGGAGGCCAGCATGCTAATACGACTGATAGTGCTGTGAGGATTGTTCACATTCCCACTGGAATAACTGCCACTTGTCAAAATGAAAGGTAAGGAGTGCAGACACATGTCTGTGCAACCCTAACCTCTCATATTTTGCTTCTCATATTTGAGAGTTGAAACCAAGGATTGCCGATGTTCTCTTTTTTCTTGAATGCACAGATCACAACATCAGAATAAGGCTTCAGCAATGGCTGTTATCCAAGCAAGAGTAGACCAGCTTGAAATGGCACGCCAGACTCAGAAGAATGCACAATATTCACAATCACTTACTGATATAACCTGGGGAAGCCAGATTCGCAGCTACGTGCTCCAGGTATGCCCATTCTCCTACCATTACCTGGTCATATATTGACAGTTTAAGCTGTAATAACTTATGTTTGCTAAAATTGCTACTTTTGATGCAGCCATACCGCATGGTGAAAGATCTTAGAACCAACTATGAAGTCTCTGATCCTGATTCTGTCCTTGAAGGAGATCTAGACGGTTTTATCTTGAGTTATTTATCAGCTTCCTTGGATAAAGATGAAGATGACCGCTAAATGAGTTTTATTTTGGAAATAAACTCTGCATATCTTTAGCAAAACTGAATATTTGCTGCATGCTGATGCATCAAATATGTGATGGATTCGACTCATTCGAGTCGTTTGACGGCAGATCAACTCAGTGGTACGATGACCTTTGAAACCAACAGAATTATTGAATGCGTCATTTGTATATTCAGTGAAAAGATAGAAATGTCAAGAACCTCATATGATTGATGATTCTTTGATAACAGAGAAGTTTTGGTAACAATCCTATGTTGTAATACATCAAATCAATAATATGAGCTGATTTCAGTAGTGGAAGTTGATACAAGATATTTGGTTAATAACTGGAAATGGGTTGTTGTCTAGCAAGTAGGCATGCCATTCAAAACAAGCGAGGCTAGGCACACAAGCATGGCTGCCTCACTCCCTAGGCTTCCCTCATGATTCCAAAGAGTTCTCAAATCAAATTCATCATAATGTCATATTGAACCGTCAAATAACGACGTATCTTTTTTATTGTACAAGAATAAGAGAGTAGAATCTGCATTCACACTCGAGGGTTTATTTTCATTTACACTTCTTGTTATTTCATGTAAATAAATGTGTCATTAGTTACCACAGTTACATTGGATTAGAATCAAGGATCCCCTTAAATGGGCTTCAAAAAGTGTTCATTTGGGCCATGATAAAGCCCAATCTCAAGATATATACCTACAACTTTCCCAAAAAAGTAACACGAGACTGAAAGCTGAGTTTGCAATTTAGGGATTTAGGGCTCTCACCCAGAGCGCGCGCGACACATATCAACCGGAATCGGAGTCGGAGTATTAGGGCTGACGTCTCGGAATCGCAAACTTGCAGGAGAATCGCACAATGGGTTCTTCTTCGGTGATAACCCCGGAAGATGTATTGGAGTCTCTAATGAACGACGGCACCATTGACTCTCTCCGATTAAAGATCATCAACCAGCTCAAAGCCAATGTAAAATTCTCTTTATCTTTCTATATCTATCTGCCCTTGTATATTCACATTGATCATTATCATGTTGGACAATATTGAATCGTGACATTTGATGGTGGTGGTGGTTGCAGGAAGAGCTGAAGAGCACGACAATCAAAATGGCGGAGCAGAGCCGAGTTCTCAACACGCCCGGTGCCGAGAAGCAGACGAAACGAGAGCTGTTTGATGCTCTGAGGCAGGAGCTGGAGACCCAAGTGCTGGAGAAGGCGTCCAAGTCTGTTTGGGAGTTGATTTTGGATAATAATGGGATGGGGAAGGAAATCAATCAGACTGTTGAGAGGGTGTTTTGCAAGCTCAGCGGCCGCGAACCGCCGCTGTTTCCTCCACCTCCTGCTCAAGAAGATGCCAATGCCGGTGGTAAGGACAATGTCAATGCTGTTCCGAGTGGTAATGCCAAGGGCAAGGGCAGGGCCAATGGGAAGGGGAGAGTGAAGGCAAAGGGGAAGGGAAAAGAGAAGGAGAAAAAGAAGGAGGTGGCGAGTGAAAAAGTTGAAGCCAAGCCTGAAGAGGAGAAGTTGAATTCAAAGAAGAGGAGTTTCAGTCAGGTAAATGCACAAGGAGAAGGAGAAGGAGAAGTTCATGTGGGTTTGGAGCAACAAGTTGAAGCCAAGGCTGAAGTAGTTGAAGCCAGGCCTGAAGAAGGTCCTGTAGCTATGGCAGAAGACCCTCAAGTTTGAAGTCCAAGGCACTTCGTTGTTTATCGGGTAGGAGGTACTGGTGCAAGTCTTGGATGTTTTTGTTCTGCACCATTTATTGATCTTGTATTCTTGAAACTTTAATGTCGGGTGTGTTGCTGAGCTATCCTTTTTGCTTTTGTTAACCTCCAAGTAGATGAGACTATGCTTCTACATTGGCATTCTCTACATTTCTGGCACTATGATTTGGGTCTTAAAGATTGTAAAATTTGGGTGTTTAAGATTGTAATAGAAAGCAAATTGTAGGTGCCTCATGTATATATGTGATTCTTTTTTGTTTATGTTTATGATTTAGATTCAACTATGTAATCATTGGTGAAGCCTTTGAACTCAAGCTTGAAGAAATTTCAAGAACAAAGCATTGTCAATACTCACAAAAACTCGATGCTTGTGAGAAATATCAATCTGGAAAAATAAATGCTAGGCACTAACTAAAGCTAAAAGGAGCATCAGACTGCCTATTCTAGCTGAATAATAATTTTACAGGAAAGATGAAAACAAAAACCTAACACCTAACAGAAGGCTGAAGCCGAGAAATAAAATACACTCATCCCTTGTATATCTTCCCTTTCGTTCATCCTTGTGAGGCAGTCATCTCCAGCGGTTCACCGAGTTGTTGAAAGCGGCATAGTCATCTGTTGTTGGATTTGGATTGAAAGATGAATACCTCGAGTTGTTATCAGCCGGATGTATCCCTGGGTGCCTCAAAGGAACAACTTGGGGCAGCGCACCCCAGCTGTTTGGTAGAGGTGCCATCATCCAGCTTAACGGGAGAGCCTGGCCTGTATGATCCCTTGCACCCGGAATCAAGTTTGTGTTAGCACTCACTATCTGGTCATAGTTTGTTTGCTCAATACCAGTAATTGCTCCAGAATTCAAATTCTCTGGAAATGCTGTTGATGAGCCTAGTGAGTTGTTGTAACTCTGAATCTGCATGTGGCTGAACAACTGCTTTTCGATGTCGATATTGTACAGCGTTTGGGACCCTTGATTATAAGCTATTGGTTCATTGAAGTTTTGGAAAGAAATGGCTGGATTGAAGTGTGCTTCTGCTGCAGAAACCGGTTGTGGAATTTGATCTCTCGCTAAAAGATATGCAACGACTTGTGAATCCCATGATGATGGCACACACTGAGTTTCAACTCCTTGGTTGCCGATGACCTCATCTAAAGGCGAAGAAAAATCCATAACTATAACATCACAAGATATTTGCAAAGACAACATTAGTGTGTAGTTCAACTTGAGTAGTGTCCAAAGCCCAAGAAAAGCTACGGTGAAGGAGGAGATGTAAATACCTGATACTGGTGAAGTAGAATCTGTGTAACAGAGAGATGCTTTGGTTTGTTCATATGCTCGAATTTGTCTGGGATCCAGATGTGTTGGGAATTGTAACGGTAAGTTGGAGGGGATTTCTGCTCCATGGCTACCAAATTCGAAAGAAATATCCGCACCTCCATTGTATGATTGGAAGTAAGGAGATCTTTGACTTGGGAAAGGTCTCTGGCTCATCTCTAAAAACCGGCTTTCACATTGTAAAAGCTTCTCATAGTGTTTGTCAAGCAAACCAGGCGGGAACTGAAGATAATGCCTCCTACAGAAAGAGAATTTCATGAACAAATATCAGCTCAGCTACTCGCGGTTTGAACAGTAGTGCGGAGTGCAGACGGGAGCTTATCCTTGTTTGGGCACATTTTGGCAACAACAGCAACAAACCTAAAGATTCTTTTACCTGTGAATGAGAGCTGCACCGCCGGTGAAATCTGTTGCGGGATTCCACATAGTATGCTTTCTTGGCTGTGGATTAGACTCTCGATGAAATGTAGGTGGCTGGCCTAGCTGCAAAAGTATCACCACTTTAACAAAGATACTACCATAACAATTTGCAGCCTGCTTAAAAGGATAATTTTAGTTACTAGTTGAAAACTTGAAAGAAGCATAACCTCAATCTCTAGAATGCCAGGTTGGTTTTCTTCACTGACAGCTCTAATAGCAATAATATCAGACCACTGCAACTCAATCTTGCTCTTCAAACCATTATCCAAGATTTCCCAAACCAGTTTTCTCTTAGCATAGTAACACTTTGCAACCAGGTCACCTTCATGTTCAGTTACTCTCTGCACATAGTAGAATCAAACTTGAATGAAAAGTTCATTTTCATTACTTTATAATGTGTTCTAGAATCTAGACCGAGACTACCAACCTGCCATGAACCAATTCTGAGTAATGAGGCACAGAAGTTAGAAGCTTTCAATTTTTCTTTCTCGGACATAGATTGAACATTAACTTCAGCTGCACGTTTGGTCTTTCGTTTGCGGGGCAATTTTTCTTTCAAGTCCAAGAAAGAGGGCGTCTTCCCAAGTGACAAACCAAGTGGTGGTAAGCTTAGAAGGGTTTGCGCCAGTTGAGCCTGCAAACAATGTAGCAACACCAGAACAGAACACAGATGTTAGGTGACAATGGCAAATCTTATATCGGAAGTACAGTAACATGCATGCACCACTAACAAAAACAACTCTAATATCTGAACGAAATCTCTGAAAGCCTATAAACCCTAATATGTGTAATCATTGATTCACTTCTCTTCCTTCTATGTAATAATCTATGATTGAGATGATGAAAAGAATACAACAGAAAATGGGCAAGAAAAAGAACAACAAAAAGAAATTCAAAGTAGAAATCAAAATGCTAGGTTTTATTAACAAAGAAGAAAGAAAGGGAAAAAAAAAACTAAATTCATGAAAACACAGAGTTCCAAAGTAACACAGAGGGCATATATCTGCTAAACCCTTAAACTCCACAAAAACAAAGTAAAAATCATCAATTCAAATAGAAATAAGATACATATTCACAAAATAAAACCTAAACAAGATGTAGTTGGGAGAAGAAAATGGAAACCTTTTCGTTGGAGTGAATAGGAGTTTCCTTAAGCCTCTTATTTGCAGCTTCTGAGATTTCATCATTATGACAACCAGAGTTGATAGACTCATGCATTGAATTATGAAACTGATCAGAACAAGCAGAAGAAGAAGACTCGCTACCACTTTCCTTATTGCCTCCCATGGAAATCCCATCAAATCCAACCTCTTGAACCATTTTTCTTCCTCTATTGTTTCTCCTGTATTTTCGGGTGAGCACCTGAAAAGAAAAACCTAGCCAAAACCCATTTTGGAGCGGTCTACGCTTATACATAAGCAATTTTGGCAGAGAAAAAAGCCGAGAAAACAGAACAAGAACGAAGGTGATGATGAACCAGAGCCGACTCTGCTCTGCTTAATATAAGCCTTCAGGCTTCAGGACTCTTTTTGACGCTGGACTGCTGAGGTCATTTTTTCCACGTGGACTCTTTAACTTGCTTCAAGCCCTACAAAAAGGAGGGAATTCATTTATTTCTTTCTATTTTCCATTTTCCCTTTTTCTTTTTTCTCATGATATTCATGGAGGTTGGAATTGAATTAGATTCTCATGGTTGTTAGAGGATCTCAAAACGATGTTTGAGCAATTCGACCTCTCTCTAGAATCCAAAAACATGATGGATTGGGGAGAGCACCAGAGAGAAGAGACAACTAATGAGTGAGCGAGTGTGATCGAGTATAACAAAACCTACATTTTTGCCAAATATTAGAGTGAATATTCTTTTTACGAACTTTTAGTTAGAATATCTGATGAATTTGTTATACTGAATATATATTGGTTTGTTAGAGGAAAGTATTGTATTAGTTGTTGGATTTGTTTGTTATTATTCTAAAATGTAAATGAAACTAACACTTCCATAAAATGAAATAATAGACTTTGGATAAGATGTTTAGAGCACTTCTTAATTAGTTCTTACATAGATTTGTTTAATTGTTTTCACATATCATCACCTCCTTTTGCACGTCATATTTAATTTGATTTTTGGAATTGTCCCTAGATATATATAATCTCAGCAAATGCTTATATCTAACATGCTAATATATATGTCATATATATCTATGATTCAAGTCATGCATGCTTGTATTATATCATGCTCAACGAACTGAATTTAACTCCATATGCACAGCTGCAGGCCATATCTATGTTAGTGCGTACCGCACAATTTACATAATGAACTTGAATTCATGTCAACTCAACGTACAATTGTTTTGTACGTAATTCAATTCACAGAGTGTCCCGTTATGTTAATTACACTAATCCTTTTTCAATCATGAGTTCAGTAATTCAATTTACCGTTATGCAAGAATGTCAATTGCAAAGGGCTCTATGAAATTCCTTCTTTCAAATGGGACATCGTGGACGACTGTTGATTTAGTTTAATTAATTATGTGCGGAATAGAATCATCATTGTTTCAAATAGAATTGTGGCATGTGATTAGTGAAGGCAACTCTATGAGATTTGATGAGCGTGAGTCATATAATTATACAAGGCTACTTAATCATAGAAGAAATTTTACATACATACTCCTAATCTTTTAATACACACCTCTATTATTTAATGTTTCTATTTAAATTTTATAGGTAAGCTAAATGACCAAAACAAACATCTATTATTAAATAAAAAATCGCGCTAAAAGTATTATTTTCAATATCTTCTACCCTAAAATCATCGAAAACACGTCTTCTTCCTTAACCCCAACTCTTCTCCACAATTCATTTGGGTTGTCTTTTTCCTTCTTCTTCTTTTTTTATCTGCATCAGCTTTAGTTTGATCTTGCAGATTATGTTGTTAAGTACTACATCTTTAACATGACATGTTTTATCGAATAACTAGCTATCTATGTTTAATAGCTACTATACTTCTATAGTTCTACTTGTTTTGGCCACGATCATTAGCGTATGGAGCGAAGGTGAATAGCGAACAAAGAGAAAGGGAGAGTGTTGCGGGCGTGCCACCTCGCAGACGAGGAAAGGTCTTGACTGCGTGCTTGACTTCTTGATCAGGCGAAAGACGGGTTCCAGGTGTCACCTTAGATGAGGGATTTACGAGCACAAGGCGGTCGATACTCACGGCGGCGTGAGCATAGCAACTATAGGGAAGATTCCAAGGAATCAGGGTGAGTACAGGAGGGCTCTGAAGAATTCTAGGCGGTGGTGCGCTTAGAATCGGGATTTCGAGGTAGCTCGAAGGAAACTGGGTTGCAGTTTGTTTGTATTTGTTTGATTGATTGATTTGTGAGAGAGAGCTCGCTTCAACGGGGAAGCAGAAATAAAGCTCCTGGGAGCGTTGGAGATTCGACTGGGTCGAGGGTTTCAACTAGGTTGAAAATGTTTTGTTCTGTTTGTTTGAGTTGTGTAGAGAGATTGTAGAGATTGTCGAGCCTTTATATAGTGGGAGCTGTTTCTGCCACAAAAGAAAGACAATCAGAAGTGTGTTGGACTCTGCAACGTGAAACATAAGAGCACTATTCCTCCTATGCATACAAATCCTTATGAGACACATATCCAGTTCGCACAATCCATTTAGAATAGGACACTGCTCCCGACGCGCCTCTTAACTGTAGAGTCCTATGCGGACTGAAATTGGGAGCAATCTAATCCCGCGGGGTTCCACAGTCCATGTAGAAAACTAATAGCTCGCGCGAACCGCGGACTCTGTAGCTCAATTCTACCTCACGGGCCAAAAGAATGATTAATAAGGGTCACATGAATTGGCCCAAAGCGTGTCAAAGACTGTAAAAAGTCTAAAACGATTACAAGCATTCGCGCGGACTCCGTGTGTGTTTACCTCGCGAACTAGAGAATCAGTTCGCCAGCGTGCCTAGATGCATTCCACCTCGCCTGATGCCAAAGTTATTCCGCGCTAAGCATTCTGCGCGAACTGTGTGTTCCGCACGAAGCGCGCGAGCTCTGTTTTTGTCCGAAAGCGCACGAGATCTGTTAGTCTGCGCGGAGTCATTCCGCGCGCGGATTTTACATTTCATCTCGCGTGGTCTTGCTGGCGGGCCATTATTTGTAAACTTTAAAGAACTTGGGCTCGCCGGCTGACATAGACCAAGAATTTAATTAATATTCATATAGACAATTATTGTCCAGTAAAATATTAATTTGGGCGTAAACACTACTAGCTCGTGAATTTTAAAAACTTGTATTGGTGATTTTAAGTTGAGATATAACAATAATCATTTGCTTATAAATTGAACGATGATAACCAAAAATTTCTAGCAAAAATTATACGAAATAATATGTAAAAGAGGTACCAAATGGTAAATATATACATTAATTATATTAAATAATGGAATATTTCATAAATTAAAGACATTTTAGGCAGTTTGGGACGTGTATTAAGTATAATACTGAAATGAAAAACTTGATAGGTAATGTATTAAGTAAGGGATGTGTATTAAGATATTAAGGGTGTATATTTAAAATTTCTCTAATTAATCATAATGCTCCAATATCTAAGCACAAGAGACATGCATAACACTACCAAAAAATGGTTCTTGGGCGACGAAAAAAAAAAAACCGGGCGACGATTTTTTTTTCGTCGCCTAAGGAAAAAAATCGTCGCCTAAGTTTACTCTTAGGTGACGAAAAAAAAAATCGTCGCATAAAAATAAATTTCGTCGGCCAAAATATAAACTAGGGCGACGAAATAATATTTCGTCGCCTAAGATATAAATATCGTCGCCTAAGTTTTTTTATCCTTAGGCGACGAAACTCAAATATTTCGTCACCCAAGATGTTTTAATTCTTAGGCGACGAAAATCAAATATTTCGTCGCCCAAGATTCTTCTATATATTGGAAGTCCAGGATAGAAGAATGAAAACTTTGAAAATTTGAAACATAAATTTCATTGTAAATGATTTTTAATTTTACTCTTGGGCGACGAATTTAACATATATCGTCGCCCAAGTACTATCTTGGCCGACGAATAACCCTGTTTTCGTCGGCCAATATAATCCGAATAATTAAAAAAAAATAAAACACATTTAAATTTCTTTTTATTTTTATCTTGGGCGATGAATTGAATAAAAATCGTCGCCCAAGTTCTCTCTTGGCCGACGAAGACAGTCCATTTCGTCGGCCAAGATAATCCGAATAATTAAAATAAAATAAATAACATTTACTGATTTTTTATTTTAATCTTGGGCGACGAATTGAATAAAAATCGTCGCCCAAGTATTATCTTTACCGACGAATAACCATGTTTTCGTCGGCCAATATAATCCGAATAATTAAAAAAAAATAAAACACATTTAAATTTCTTTTGAATAATTAAAATAAATATCCCAGGTATTTATTTTTTACCAAACTTTTAGGGTCCCGTAAAATTCTTGTCGATCGGAAATTATTCTCAGTTGAAGGTCCGGCAAGATTACGTGATTTGGAGGGTCGAATCGCCGTTTCCGTTTGTTTAGGGGTTTGACCGCGCCGATTGACCGGACGGATCGAGCCCTTATCTTTGTCAGATGGAGCTGAATTTTTTCCCACCCACGTAATTCGTTATGCTAGTCATATCTGACGGTGGGTTTTCAGTTCCTCTTCTCCGATCACCCAACTCACGATATTCTGAATTTTATGATAGAAATCTTGGCCGACGATTTTCTCCATCTTGGGCGACAACATTTATAATGAAGAACATCGTCGCCCAAGTAGACTATCTTGGGCGACGATATTTATAGTCAAGAAAATCGTCGGCCAAGTTGACTCTTGGCCGACGATTTTCTTCATCTTGGGCGACGAGCGAGATTTATAGTGAAGAACATCGTCGCCTAAGTAGACTATCTTGGCCGACGATTTTCAAAAAACAGGGCGACGATTTTTGAATTCGTCGGCCAAGATAATCTTGACCGACGATTTTTTAAAAAAAGCGGGCGACGATTTTTACAAAATCGTCGCCCAAGAACGCCACTATAAAAGGCAAAAATTCGGAACCCTAACCATTTCTTCAGCCGCCAAGCCCTAGCCTCTCTCTCCGAAAATCCTCTCTCTGCCTCTGCCCTCTCTCTCTCCCTCTCTCCGACCCCGACCCGGACCCCAATTCGGAACCACGACCCCGACCCCGACGCCGACCCACAATTTAAGGTATAACCCTAAAACCCTAAATTGGTTTTAATTGTTGTTGTTGTGATAATTAATGTAAATTGTTGTTGTTGTGATAATTGTAAATTGTAAATTGTTGTTGTTGTGATTGTGATAATTGTAAATTGTGATGTAAATTATGGTAAATTGTGATGTAAATAATAATTGTAAAATATTAGGGTTTACGGTTTAGGGTTTAGGGTTTAGGGTTTAGGATTTGTGGAAATAATTTGTAAATATATTGTAAATGATTAAATAATTTTTGATTAAATAATTAAATAATATAAATTATAATTGTAAATATATTGTGGGCATTTTGTAAAAAATAATGGATTATTTTTGAGTAAGGATGTAAATATTGTTGAGTTTAATTTTTGTAATGTAATAATTGCGAATTAATGTAAATGATTTGTTATGTGAATAAAAAAAATAATAAATCCTTTAATAACTATTAATTTCGAAGAGTGCTATTATTGTTAATAAATTTTTTTAAAATTTATGGTTATTTTTTGTGAACTTAATTATAAGACGGTAAAATATTTTTAATAAATTTATGGTTATTTTAAACAGGATGGCCATGAGGAGAACTTCTGGACAACGTTCGGGTGCGAGGAGCCAAGACGGCTCGGACGGTACCTCAAACAACCCGTCGGAATCACCGTCGATCGGGTTTCCGTGGCAGTTGACGGCCCGACATGCGGCGCTTACGGGTGGCGTGAGCGGCTCGGGTTCTGTTGGGCAGTCGGGTCCCGCAGCGACGGCTGCTCGTCATCCACCCATACTTCGCCGGTCGAGATCCCGCAGCGACGCCCCCACACAGTCGTCCCCGACCGACGGTGATGGCGGGTCATCCGGGGTCCCTATGGTGCCATCCGGCCTCTTCCTTCCTCCGACGATACCGGCGATACCTCGCGTCGATGAGGAGGGTCGACCGATTCGGGAGCAGCTCCCGCATGTGGCACCGCACGAGGCCTATATCTACCGGGAGTTTCCCACGCCTCTTCATCCCGTCAGGGTCTCCGAGCAGGCGGACGAAGACGAATCCGTCGGCTCAGCCTCATCCTCAGGTAAATTATTATTACTTTTTTGTCGATTTTAATTTTTTTAATGTAAAAATATATTATTAATATTAAATTTGATTCACAATGTCACAGCCGCCGGAACGAGAAGGCGGAACAGAAGAGGCACCGTCAGCAACAAGGGACTCGATAGGGCGGTCGAGTCCGCTGGACGGATCGCCATCCCGTTTTCCAACGGGAAACCGGTGGACGCCGCATTGGGAAACCTGTACACGCGCGCCGCGGGAGGCACCATCCGCTCCAGACTCCCAATGTTGTGGGGAGTCTGGAGCCAGGTTCCTGATGGAGTGAAGGAGATGCTCCATCAGTCGATGTCGGTGAGTTTACTCGATCAATTACTATTTTTTTAACTAATAAATTATTTAATTATCGAAAAAAATACTAACAAGTGGTAATGCAGCAATGGTTTGTGGTTCCCGAAGAGGGACGTGACTGGGCGGAAAAGGCCCATAGGGAGAGGTACCTTTATTTAATAATTTATTAAATTTTATTTTTTCGTCGAAAAATATATTTAATATTTTTTTTGTATATGTAGGTTCAAGGAGTGGAAGCACGACCTCCGGGAACACTGGAAGAAGTACGGGAGCGACCGTTCAGGTACCCCGAAGGAGTTCGAGTATCGGGAGTACGAGTGGCGGTGGCTTCTTGTCACGCAGTTCAACGACCCTCACAAACAGGTAATTTATAAACAAATTTGAATATTTAATTAGTGAATTAATTATAATTGTATGTTTTTAAATATTTACTAACGATAATTGTTTTTTGAAGCACCTCGCCCGGGTGAACGCTGAGAACCGGCAACAGAACACAACCAACCATCGTGCCGGTTCGAGGCCGTTTTCGGCCATCATGGACGACGTGCGGCGAGAGGAGAACCCCTATGTGGGGACCTTTCAGAGGGCATATCCTCATTCTGAGGAGGATCTTGTAAGTTTAATTATATTTTCTAATTTTTAATTTTAATTACATTTTATTAAATGTATATTAATATATTTTTATAATATATCCAATTAGGCGAGGGTGAGGGAGGCGGAGCAAGAGGTCATGAGAGGCATGGTGAACGACACATTTCCGGGCACGGCAGAGGATGACATGTCAGAGGCCATGTCCAGGATCGATACTTCAGATCCTACCGTTGGGGCGCGGATTATGGCAACTGCCTTCACGCAGCGTTCCAACACCTACTACTGCCGGGGTATGGGAGACGCTGGAAAGGGGATCCTGAAGACGACTCCAGGATTTCAGCGCAAGGGAGCCGCCGGAGCCTCAAGCGACGAAATTTCTAAATCGTCGGTCAAGGACTTACCATCTTAGGCGACGAAAAAAAAATATCGTCGCCTAAGATGTTGTGATCTTAGGCGACGAAATATTTATTTTCGTCGCCCAAGATTATAAGATATTAAGCGACGAAAAATGTTTTCGTCGGCCAAGGTGTTAAATCTTGGGCGACGACTAATTTTTGGGCGACGAGAAGTATATTTTAGGCGACGAAATTATTATCGTCGCCTAAGAATTACTCTTGGGCGACGATGGAATCAATTTTCGTCGCCCAAGTTCTTGACCGACGCGGTTCTGGCGACGAAGTTTTGGCCGACGACATGTCGTCGCCTAAGTACTTAGGCGACGAAATTTTTTAACAGGGCGACGATTTTTTTTCGTCGCCCAAGTTGAAATTTCTGGTAGTGTAAGAAGATGATTTCCTATTAGTGGGTGATTAACACATGGATCTTATCCCACATCATTAAGGGGATTTTAACAAGAAAGTTAAAGTAAAACACTTGCTTAATGATAACAAATAGCAAGTTGACTAGAGAAGTTAAGTGACGAGTGATGAAGGCATAAAATTCTTAAAATGAAAAAAAAGAAAGAAAAAGGGTTATTGCTTTTTCTATATATCCACTTATGGTTGATGTGATGTAATCAAAACTTTGGTGATTGGTACATCATCAAATTTCATGTAATCATTATAGTTGATGGCTGCTCTCGGATTATAGATTTCATTTTGTCTAATTAGGTGTTTAAGGTGTAAAACGTGATTGCTAATTGTATGCATAGTTTTGTTTTTATTGATTGAGAGGATGCATATGGATTAAACTCTGGGCACATTTTACTGATCAAAAGAACAATATAACTAGCTTACATAGTTACTATATTTTTATGGCATCTATTAAGGAACTCCAAAACAACCAAAGTGTTTGTTCAAATATGGTGATATCTCTAGGGTATTTACACCTTAAATGTTTCAGCCATAAACATGTTTACGTGACTTTAGTAATATATAGTTTTATACTAGTGATCTTAGCCTCTTTAGGGTATCTCATATTAAACAAAAAAAGGACACCGTAAATGGAAGGGTCCTGTCCCATATTCATTAGAATCTCTCCACAGATCCGAGCATATAATTGAGGCAATATAAGAGAGCACAAGTGTAAGAAACAAAGAATGATGATGATCCAAAATGACTCCAACAAGAAAACCTAAAGTTGTACTTGCATGATGATGTGGATTTGATGGTGACAAATCTGATATATATGGATTAGCTTGTTGAAAAAGCCACAGGTTTAGATCACCTGGTTGGCTGCTAGCCTGCGGCAACAGGTTCCATTATCGAGTCTGATAGTTAGGCGCCTAACATTTCCATATTCAAGTGAAAGCTGGAAAAAGATTAAGTCACTTGGCTTGAAATTTTCATCCATTTGTATAAAACTATGAAACCCACTTTTGACTAATAGCGCACATGATTTTAATCTCACAAAGCACCAGTTCTGATAGTGATCGTTTAAGATTCAACTGGTTTTCTAGGGTCCAGTTCTGTAAGACTCGGAAAAACTAGAACATTCTTCATTTTCTGGGTGGAAAATGACCCATCATGGACCCGATCTCTGATCTTCCCCTCTTGTTTTGAGTGTGCCAAGTACTAATCGTGAAGGTTCATGCATGATATCTTAATGGGGTCGTTCTGGTATTGATTGGCTTTTCTTGCAGGCATGGAGCTTTTTCCTGTCATGGAATTGAGTCAAAGGGATTTCCTATACTAAGTAGGTTAAACTTGAGCTTTGGTTTTTGATAATTGGCAATGATTCGTGAGGGTTTTTAATCATACTAATCTAAAGGTCTTATCCAAATCACTTTGCTTGATTATGATCATACGTACGCACGCGTGATAATATGTCATTACAGGAAATTAAGGAAGATTGAGATTGTGTTATGTGTGTTTATAGGTCAGAGATATTGCCTAGTTTATGTAAGATCATCACTTTAGTGCACGTACGTGCACAAATCTCACGTTGGATTCTTATTAATTCTATTCCAATGCGCATTGTACTTGTGATCATGAGCAATATATATAACCATACAAGATCTAATTCTCAATCATTCATACGTCAGAATAGTGAGAATACTGTTTCTAGATAGGTTATCAGATTTTACTCTAAATGACGAAGTATAGAATACCTATACTTACAAAACATTAGGATTTCCGTCTTCCGTGAAACACTCAATGCGATGAGTGTGTTGCGTTAATTGATACTTTTATAGACCAGATGAACATGGTTCAGTGGCGGAACCATAAAGTAATACTAGGTTGGGCTAATTTATGGGGGAGTTAAAAAAAATTTTAAGAAATCTCATAAATGACATTGAAATGAAAAAGAAAACAGCGAAAAATGAAGAACTAAAGGGTAAAAAAATTGAAACAAAAGGTTTCAATAAAAATACCAGATTTTCATAATTAATTGAGCATTACTGCTTCCAAAAGGACTCAAACATGTGAAGGAATGAGTAATAAGAAAAATACATTACTAACTGAACTCACGTTAGATATCTACAAATACGCTAGTACATAATTTATATTTATCTCACAGAATTTTGGTAGGGCTATAGCAGTAACATCTTACTACTTGGTTCCGCCACTGACATGGTTGTTTAATATAAATTGTTGATACGTTATGCATGTCGCCACAATAATACTTGTTATGATATTCAAGAAACGCTTTTATTATCATTAGAGAATCCTACGCAAGTAAATTTTAAAATTTCACAAAACTAATCACCTCATTCAAAATTTGGCCTTACTGCTAAGCTAAAGTTATAGTTGCCGTCTTGCCGAGATAGAAGTTGTTTAGGATTACCAGCCCTTGATAGGAATATGGATGGCATAATCCCTATCCAAATGTGAAAGCAAAACATATGGATGGAATGGTGGCAATGCCAAAAGCCAAAATTTTGATTCTCTGGGTGTTGATTAGTGCCCGGAAAGAAGAAAAAGATGGAGAAAGAGTCACCACCGCCGCCGCCACCACTATGACAACATCAAAAATATACAGTATGTTATTAAAGAGGTGTAGTCTCAATCTGCTCGAGTGACACTCACCCAAAAAGGGCAAGGATTTGTTTTTTTCTTTTCTTCCATAAACAGTTGACACTGATCATTGAGGTTACCGACCCACTCTCAAACTGCCCTATGAGGCAGGCCTTCCGAGAAGGAAAACGGGGTCTCAATCTAATAAGGATAACATCGTTGCTTTCAGAATCCAAGTGTCAATGAGTCAATGATAATAAGATGAAAATCTTCCCTGTGCAGAATTTGGCCTTGTCAAAGAGCACTCAGATTATGACACAGCCTCACTCCTTCAATCTTGGATTAAAAATGAAAAATGGAAACGTGCTATTGAGAAAGGAAATATGCAACCAGAGTGACACACATGCAAGCGATACAACCACCAATCTGGAATGGTTTGGATCATCCATATCCAGTTACTGAAAAGGACTAATCTTTATTGAGATGTATTATCGAATCAACTCCAAGAATTGTTTTACCTCATCTTTTTGGCGCCTCAGACAGTCAATATTCTGGTGAAGAACAATGCTATGTTACAAAAATGAGGCAAATGAGTGATCCAATTTTACAAGTATAATGAGGTAACTGAATGAATTAAATGTATATCACACCTCCATCAATTGATATATCTCAGCTCTAATGCATCTTTCGGATCAGGACTCTCCAGATGTATACCAGCAAGGTCCTGACATGGGTTCACGGCCAAATGATGTATGACAATTTAAGTTCTCTCTTGAGGACTACGGTGGAGACTTCGCTTATTTTTCTTGGTTCTTGTCATCACCGAAAGCCAAAGCGAATATCTGGTTGTAGTCGTTTACAAAGTGAACATCAAGACCTTCTTTTACATTAGCTGCAAGCTCATCAAAATCCTTCATGTTGGCTTCAGGGAATATGATGGTCTTCACTCCACTCCTCCTTGCTGCTATTGTCTTCTCCTTCACCTAAAATGTTAATTAAAAAAGGAACTTTATATGAGTTTGAGATTCAGAATATACACAGAACGGCAGATATACAAATAACGAAATTTAATATCAGACATTTATTACCATCAAACTCATTGAATAGATGAGGCTCATGTAAGTGACATAATTACTAGAAAAAATTTCATATATTTCATAAATAGATAATATAGAGGAAAGATGACATACTCCGCCAATTGGAAGGATCCTGCCGGTTAGTGTTACTTCCCCGGTCATTGCCAAGTCCTTTTTAACAGGCTTCTTCATGGCACTGGACAGCATGGATGTGATCATGGTGCAACCAGCACTTGGCCCATCCTTTGGTGTGGCCCCTGCAGGCACATGGAGATGAAGCTTGGAATTGGCAAAGAAAGTGTTCTCTGGCTCTTTCTCGAGCAATATTGCTCTGGCCACAGTGTGAGCTATTTGTGTACTTTCTTTCATAACATCTCCAAGTTGACCAGTAGCATGAAGTGATCCTTTCCCCTCTAATTCCTCAACTTGAGTGGTCTCTATATACAGTGTGGAACCACCCATGGCGGTCCAAGCAAGACCCATAACAACCCCAACCGGAGTCTGTTCATAGATGCGATCAGCATGAAAAACTGGTTTGCCAACAAAGTCACCCAAGTTTGAGTCATCAACCAACACTTTCTCAACTGGTTTTTTTGTTTTACCTTCCTGAATTTTCTGAGTTTCTTCTGAATCCTGCAAACAAAACAAACAGTGATCAAATCCATCTGGATAAGCACAAATTAGAAGGCAGAGACAGATGGCTAGGAAACACTGAATAGCAACTGAGGAAAATACAAACCAAAAGGATAACCAGTACCTGAACTTCTGAAGCTGCAGTATCATCTGGGATAGTGACACTGCCCACAGAGGTTTCAGTATCATGTTCATGACCTATACCCTCTGCAGACTCATCTGCAGTTAGTTTATCACTAGCAGTATCTTCTACTTTGGCGTCGTCAGAATCAGCAACAACTGCAGGTTCATCTGGCTGATCAGTCTTACTGACGGGAGTTTGTACTTCGTCAGCATCTGCTGGTTCATCTGACCATCCTTGCCTAACAAGTCGCAAAGCTATCTGCCAGGCCATAAAGGATAGGTTAAAGCATATCACCATTCAAAAGTTCATAATAATCTTGCAGGTAGTAGCAAATTTCATAGAGATACTTTGACAAACCTTGCGGTAGATCTTTTCTATGTGCTTTTGAAGGTTCCGAACACCTGCTTCTCGACAATAATTTTCTATTAGAGCAAGAAGAGCTGCATTGGTCATGTCAACCTGCATATGTAATACATTAGTATGAAAATCTAATAAATAATGGTAGCCAGACACACAGATATGGATATCAGTACCTGTTCAGGTTCAATGCCGCACGCCTCACGTGTCGTCTTCTCCAAATAGTCCCTAGCAATGTGCATTTTCTCATCAGTGATATACCCAGCAATGGAAATGACCTCCATTCTATCCAAGAGAGGAGCTGGTATATTCTCGATAACATTTGCTGTACAAACAAATAGAACCTGCAATAAAATTTTCAGAGCGTGATGAGAAACTATTCTATAACTTAGAATGACACTTCCAGACGCAACAACAACATACGTGAATGTGTGAAGAGAGGAAATGAGTCTACTGCACACACAATAATCACAACAAGAAAATTGTCCTAAAATAGTAAACTACTATCACCTCCTCCATCTTCTTTATGATAATCTCATGTTATCTTTGAGTCTTTAAAATACCGAGTTGGAGATAGCATACAAATACATCTCCCACTGGGTTGAGATTTTGGATATGTATTGGATGCCTTCTCATTCCATATTACATTGAAGATTAAAAGATGGCTTCAAATTCAATAAACTAACCTTGGTTAGGTCAATTGGAACATCCAGATAATGATCTAGAAAATTGGCATTTTGCTCTGGATCTAGGAGCTCCAACAAAGCACTAGCCGGATCACCAGCATGTCCTCTTCCCAACTGCCACAAAACTACAATTTCAGTACCAATTATTTTTTTTTCTGGAACTTAGAAACATGTACGACCCTTGGTTACCAAAATTAAATTATAAAGCAAGAGAACAGGCCATATATTACCTTGTCGATCTCATCAATCAAGACCAGAGGGTTAGCTGTTCCAACATTTTTAAGGCATTGAACCATCTTTCCTGGCATAGCACCAATATAGGTTCGGCGATGTCCCTGAATGCAATTTTTGTAAAAATAGAGTTAGAAGAAGTAGCTACACATATACCCCTGTTCATAGTGCAAGGATATTCCAAATTACCTTGATTTCAGCAACATCGGATAACCCTCCAACAGAAAATCGGAAGAAATTGCGATTCAATGCACGTGCAATTGAACGACCAATGCTCGTTTTGCCAACTCCAGGAGGGCCAGAGAGACAAATGATTTTTCCTGTGAATATACAACCATAGGCAATATTATTGCTGATGATAAATAACAGAAATTTTGCAGATTTTTATTTTATTTTATTTTTTACAAATGAGAGAAATAAATACAAAATGAGGGTTAAGATTAGTGTATGAAAGAAAAAGGTAACCATGCATCCAGGGAAGGAGGATAGGCCATAATAGTGGCAGAACAAAAAATATACTGACCTTGTGAGATTCCTCTGAGTTTTCCAACAGCAATAAATTCCAATATCCTTTCCTTTACATCATTTAATCCGTAATGGTCCTCATCAAGAATTTTTTCAGCCCGGACAACATCAAAGTTCTCATCACTGCAGTTGGAATTGAGATAGGATATATCATTCTACTTGAAATTTTCCAAAGGTGAAAATTCAATAACGGTGCACATTTCTCATAAAAATAAAATAAAACAATAGTAACTCACTAAATGTTCCTCTTCTAGCTTCTTTAAAGCTTTTCATGCTAGTATCCGTCACCGTCATATCTCATGATGAGTTATAGAAATAATAACTTGTTACAGATATGCCAACAATAGACAGTAGTTTGGGGGGAACAAAAAACTTCGCATCTGATCAGTTTTTTTTTTTTTTCCCGACAGCCATATATTAAAGACCAAGGGCAAAGTCTTGAGATGACAGCCGCCTAAAGTATTATCTCACAAGTTCATGAGTGTTTTAAATGGTTCCTAAATTTACTTCAACAAGGTCCTCTCTAACAAGATTTACTAGAATATGTTAATAAAAACAAGATTACTAATTTGAGTAGTGAAAATACCTGTAATTTCCCCAGGGTATTGACGTCAACCAATCTAGGTAATTACGTGTCACATTAAATTCACTCGAACTGGCCTCCAACAGCTGTAATTTTGTAAGCTCTTCTTCTATAACTTGCAAAACATGAGGTGGACATTTATCCTTTTTTGGTTCAAGCCTCTCCCTAAACTTTGCTGCGAAACAGGATACAAAAGTGATGCACTAGTTACTATGATGTATCTGCACAACTTTAGGAGCACCAGCCAACATCTTCACTTAAATACTCAAACCACACTCAGATTAGAAATGGTGACAATAAAGCACGAAGAACATACAGCCATGTGCACCTAATTGCACGCATGCTACTAACACGACTTAACTTTAGATGCAATATGGATTGTTGGGACACAGTGGATGAGAAAGATTTTAAAGGGTTATATCTAATTTTTAAACTGATAAACCAATCTTTACTCCTCAAGTCCAGTCCCTCAACTAGGGTTGTCATTATATACAACTTCCACATATAATAAATGCACATACTAGCAAAACCGTACACAAACCTGACTTTGGAAAAGGTGGAACAACAATATATATAAATGTATGTGTGTGTATACACATAAATACATAATGAAAAAGGATCTGAAAAGTAACTAACCAGAAAGTGCTGTTTTGTCATCTGTCTCTAATCCCAACTCCTGCAGCAAGTCAAGCCAACTAAATTCAATATGTGTCAAATGACCAGCACGTGCCATTAAATACACTAGTATACATGGCTGGTGGAGATGCAGTACTCATAATGACCAGCATGGCGCAAAATTTAATGTGATGGTGGAGTAAACACCTTCTTTATGGCTTTAAGCTGCTCATTCAACAAGTAGCGGCGTTGCTCACGGCTTATCTTCTCTTCAATCGCTTTTGCAATAGTTTCCTAAGAACAGCAAGTAAAAGAAATAATACTTTAATTATAAAACTACAATTGAGAACAGGAGTACAAGTAAATGAGGAATGATATATTAGAATCATAGCCTGACATACCTGAAGCTTGCTGATTTCCATCTCTTTCTTCACTAACTCTAGTGTGAGATTCAAACGCTTGTACACCTGAGAGAAAAAATTGTAGTGTTTAAAAGCATCAAGGATGATATAATAAACTTGAATCAAGAGGCTGGTCGAAACAGTTTTGAAGATTGACATCTTTCTCAGCATACAGGAATTGGATGTTTGCAAAAACAAGCAACAAGATGAGCTATCTAATAATAGAAACCCCATTAAGATTGATAGATACTTACATCTAGCTCTTCAAGCACTTGCTGGCACTGCAATTTGTTTGCACCAGATATTGCAGCTCCAAAATCAGCTAACCTTGGAAAATTAAAGTCACCTATATGCTGAACAAATTGGAAAAAGAAAATCATGAGAAGATTGTAAACCAAGCAATGTATTAACACACTAAGTCACTAAGACATGAGAACAATTTCTCACTAATTCAATCAGTGTTGTAGGCTACAAGCAAAGAAAGTGATGACAGAGAGGAAGAAATACATCACGAAATTCCAACATAATGGGAAAACAAACTGAACCTGAGTGTATGTTTGAACATGATCTCGCCAAAGAGAACTAGTCTTCAGAACATCTCTTAAGGTTGCTATAACCTCAAAAGATGTAGCCTTTATGACATCGTCATCCTTGTTATATGGTTTATTCTGTAATGTAAGGAACAATTCAATTAGAATACTGGATTAGAAAAGCTTGTCATACATGTCGAACTTCCTAAAGTTATAATTCATTTTGAGACGATGAATAAATAAGGACATAATACCTTGAGATGGTCAACTTTTACAGTCAGTGGATCCTCGTCAACCTGTCAATATGCAATAACAATGCTCAGTTAACTAATATGTATACCGATCTATGTCTCAAAAATACTATACAAATACTTATTATACGTGTGCGCTCATTAACATATGATATATTCAACAATAATAGATTCAGTATAGATATATGTTAAATATATGTAATTGACTCATGAGTCATATTCATGGAGTTATACATGGCTTATCACGACAGTCATTTAAATAATCATGCTTAGTATTTGTCTATTTATTTCCCCTTACCATCTCTGTAATCCGTAGCCGCCTATGACCAATAAGCACTACTTGGTCTCCTTGGATGCTAGAAATCTGATACACCAAGACAAGTAAAAACCGTATCAAAAAAACTGAACAGTCAAGAGGTTGAATCCACATTAACCTTGCACCAAACTTGATACCTGCGCAAGCGTACCAACTTCATGCAACCGATTAAACAAGTCTTTCCCTTTTAACTCATATATGCTTTTCTCCGTGTCAGAACCTGACACCAAACTTGGATCAGTCCCCGGCTCATCCTTCACCAAAAAAGCTCCAGCATACGGAGCTTGCCTTTTCCGGCTTTCCTGTAAAGCCGCTAGCAGTTTGGGATCCTACAAAAACACCACAACACCAATCAATCACTTCAATTCCATCAACAAAAACCAAAATGCTAACACTACATACACAATTGATCCGAAAATAAACCAAACATGATTTTGAATACTACCTTCACATATATTGGCATGTAGAACCCTGGAAAGAGTGGTCTATGCGGCAATGGCAAAGCTAAAACCTTCACAGCACGAAAACAAAAATGTAAACTCACCAATCCAAACAATAAAAAGCTTCAAACTTTGAATTGAATAAGCGTCAAAAAACCAAGTTTTCACCAACCGTTAGGTAATCTTCTGGTCTAGGGTTTGTGGACACTATAGCTGAAGAAGCCTTAGCCTCAGCCTCAGCCTCACCATCACTCCCCGCCGCCTTGGCCTCCACCTCAACCACCTGATCGGAGCCGTCGCTTGCATCCGAGCAAAAAAACGCCCGGCGAGCCATATTGGGCCGATTCCGGCCAGTTATCGTGCTCAGAACCCGGAGTAACGGCGACGACATTTCGGGTGACCCGGCCCGGAGGCCCAATTTAGGGCCCAAACCTTGTAGGCACGATGAAGAAGAAGAAGAGAGAAGCTTCAACATAGTGGTGTACCCAGTTCAATTCAAAACTCTAATTAACAAAAAGGTTGAATCTTTGTGTGTTATAGGAGAACCTCCATTGAATTGGGTTTCAGAGCTCAAAAGGGTGCTTCGTCTTTGAGCCTAAAGCCCTTCTTAAACCCTTGTTTTTTATCAATTGGACGAAACTGCCCCTACTTGGTTTTAAAGACACCAAAGGCAAAGGGGTTGGTTTGGTGAGCGCAAAATGCATCCCAGGCTTCAAATCCTGAGGCCTCTCTGCTCTTTGGCTTGCGTACCCGGAAAACCCACATCGGAAAAATTGCATCTTGCGGTGGTTTCAGACCTTTTAGCAAAACAGAGGTGGTCAGAGGTCAGAACTTATCTCAAAGATTTGAACTTTGGCTCAGTTCTTCATCGGGTTTGGGATTCTGGAGCAGACCCAGTACTTATTCTCAGGTACTTAAATAGTTCTAACAAGGATTTCAATGATGAGTATGATCTAGGACTCACTTTTGGGCTCTTAGGTTCATTAGCAGAAGCCAAAAGGTACTCAAAGATTCGAGCTTTTTTACATGAGTTTGTTTGAAGCAATGAGAACCTTTCAAATTCTGCTATTTTTAGATCGCTTTCATTGGGTAGGAGCCATTTTGTGCCAATTCGGTTGTAGTTAACTTGTTGGTATTGGCATATGCGAAGAATTTGAAGAACTAGTTGGGTGTTGAAGCGTTTAGGAAAGCTGGTGAGTATGGGTTTAGGATGACAGTGTTTGCTTGTAACCCTTTGTTGAGGGCTTTGGTGAAGGAAGGTGAGGTCGGGAGTGTTGAATATGTTTACAGGGAGATGATTAGGAGGAGAATTAAGCCGAATTTGTATACTTTTAATATGGTGATCATGGGTTTGTGTAAAGTTGGGAAGTTGGAGGAGGCGAAGGATGTTGTTGTTAATGATATGAAGGCTTGGGGGATATTGCCGAATGTGGTTAGTTATAATACTTTGATTGATGGGTATTGCAAATTTGGTGGGTTGGGGAGGATGTACAAAGCCGATGCGATTTTGAAGGAGATGAAGGAATATAGTATTCAGCCCAAAAAGTGTACTTACAATATTTTGATTAGTGGTTTTGGTAAAGATGAGAATATACCAGCTGCAATCAAAGTTTTTGAGGCGATAGTGAAGCAGGAGTTGAAACCCAATGTGTTTACATGTTGTTCGCTGATTAATGGGTTGTGCTGCATTGGGGAGCTTGACAAGGCTTGTGATTTGCTGGAGGAAATGTGTGGCTTGGGTTAATGTTATTACCTATAATGCTCTTATTAATGGGTTTGGTAAGAAGAAGATGATGAAGAGAGCTAGGGAGTTGTTTGATGACATTGGTAGACAAGGCTTGGAGCCCAGTGTTATAACTTACAATACATTTATTGATGCTTACTCTAAGGATGGGATGATGGAGGAAGCATTTGAGTTTTATAATTCAATGTTAGAGAGAGGAGTTTCTCCAACCACTTCAACCTTCAACTGCCGGATTGCTGGTTTGTGTCGACAGGGAAAATGGAGATGGCGTTGAAGCTTTTACTTGAAATGGAGGGTAATGGATTGAGAGCTGATCGCATAACATATAACATATTAATAGATGGATACCGCAAAGAAGGGGAGTCAAGAAAAGCACAGAAACTCTTCAATGAGATGATCAAGAAGTGTTTGAGTCCGAATCACTTGACATACAATTTTTTGATGGATGGCTACTGCAAAGAAGGAAACCTCAGTGCAGCTTTGAATCTGAGGGCACGGATGGAGAAGGGAGGGAAGCGACCAAATGTTGCAACATATAATTTGTTGATCAAGGGATATGCGAAGAAGGATAAACTTGAAGATGCAAATGGACTTCTTAATGAGATGTTAGAGAAGGGTTTGGTCCCAAACCAAACTACTTACGAGATGGTAAAAGAGGAAATGATGAAGAAAGGTTTTGTTCCTCATGTAGATTGGTACCTGTATGATATCTCTAGCTCTTAGCATTGAGATGAGAAACTGAATCGGTGTCATTCTCACGGTTGTACAATAGTGTTTCATTTCCATAGTGGCATGTCATGATCTGCTTATACATCCATAGGTGGTCATCAATGTGTGGTGAATAAGAACAGGAGAAGTGTTGTACGGATAAGCATCTCTGGTCATATATTGCTCCAAGCTTCCAGCTCTGAGAAATCTCATGGAGGAAGGAAGACTAGGGCTTTGTTTAGTATTCTTATAACCATTCTTTTAATCATTGTAGGCAAAATTTTGATTCAATTGATTGTATAATTTTTGAGAATGAATTATAGTGTTTTCTGTTTCTGATGACTTAGGAACCTTGGTATAACTTGAAGTGCAACTCTCCAACTCCTTTCTGCATAGCTTAGTTATCAGTATATACTAAAATTCCAACCAAATAATTTTTCAATAACAAAACTTTGTAGCTTTATTACCGGCAATGTGCCTTTGTAGCAAAATAGGTGGGAGGTTAGAGTTATGTTCTGCTATGCTTTGTAATTGTGTAGATTTTGTTTTACTTGTTCATGAACCTGTTAGAATGATCAGAGAAGGGAAATATCTATTATGTAGTAGTGTATGTCGAACTCAGGACCCCTCTGTTTTAGGTCACTCAGCTAAATGAACGTGGGTGATGTTTTGATACATGTACATGAGATTTCCATCAATATTGAAAAATCTACTAGTAAATTTCAATACTTAAGACTTTCCTAGAGTACTAGACGATACGGTGCGTTTCACTAAGTGAATCAAATAGCCTTTTGGGATCCAACAAGGCTCTTATTCAATTGGGAAGTTCATAAACGTGGAGTCTTGACTTTTCATTCAAACACGGCTTCACATATTCTTCCCTGTCCTTCAAGCTTCCCCCAATTCCAAAACCAAAACTTTGATTTAGGGTTTGCTTTACATTCCCAAATTGGTCTAAATCCCATGGATTTCCAGATGAACAGGATCCAAGTAGCGGCCTTCGTTATTGGCATCATCGTCCTCAGTATCACAGGTACCCTCACTTTGCTTAACTTGAACTGAAATATCAATTAGAGTTCAAAGTTGAAAACTTTATTATCTGTTACTTGTATTTCCAAATTGGGAATTTAGTTGAGTGTGTAAAGATCTGTGCTTTTTGTTTCATTGGGTCTTGAATCATATACATTTCGTGTTTAGTTGCTGAGGAAGTTCAAGGTTCTCGAATTGAAATCGCTTAGTTATGTCCATTGTTTTTTTTACACCCAGATCCTCTCATTTGATCATGTTGAGTTAATTCTTAGTTGCAATGTGAATGATGCATAATAATGTTTGTTTCATGATCTTTGTGGTTATGCTATTTGTTGTGCATGGAATTCATAGACTGTATATGCAGTGCTTGAGAATCTTTTTGCTTCAAGGAAAAAGAAACAGAACTGGTTTTGTCATGAATCATGATATTGTTGATATGATTCTATTAGAGCAATGTTAACTAGGAAGATGAATCACCACCGGATGTTAGAGTTCAGTTATCGTCATATTGTTACATGCATTCTTGTTGAATGGAATGATATATATTGTTAAGTACCTAGTATATGGGAAATGATCTTGTTTAGAGTAATGCAGTTTATACTCATTTGGGATTTTTGAGACATTTTGTGGTCTACACATTTAAAAGGCAAAATCTAGTTTTTAGCATTTTGGAGTCTTATTATACTCTCTTGTTTATCTGTCTGTTTATTCATTCATACTAGTCTAGTTGAAACTTTTATACTCGTGTTAGGCTTTTTGATGCATTGTGTATAAGTAATATTCAATTATAAGCATTTTTCTTGTCTTATAGGCTGATTTATTTTTCCGTTGAAATAGCTGAAAAATGTCGGCAGATGGTTGGGGAGGAGCATTCGTCCCAGAGTGGGAAGTTTACAATTATGAACTGCTTTGATATGAGTTCTGGAACACTAGCTTGCGGGGTGAAAGAGGGTGTGAAACTATATGCCAACAACATCAGATCTGCTCATGTCGAGGCAGCAAGGCATAAAGCAATTGAAAGTGCTTTGGCTGATGCATTGTCACAGGGGATGACTGCTAACGAAGCGGCCAAGCTAGCACAGAAAGCAGGAGCAAAAGCAGCAAAACTAGCAAAACGACAAGCCAAGCGGATAATAGGTCCTATAATCTCGTCTGGATGGGACTTTTCTGAAGCTATTTACTACGGTGGTGCAGTAACAGAAGGGATCGTCAGGGGCACTGGCACCTTGTTTGGCACCTATGCTGGAGGTTTTCTAGGAGACCAAAGGCTTGGGAGATTTGGTTATCTAGTGGGAAGTCAATTGGGCAGTTGGGTAGGAGGCAGGATTGGATTGATGGTGTATGATGTGGTTAGTGGAGTTAATTACATAATTAGATTTGGTATACCTGAAAGTAGTGAAGTTGGTGAAGCTCCATCTTATGAAAGTTCTGATGACTCTTACGTTAGTGAAGCCCCTACAGACACGAGCTCTGAAGATTCTTACATTAGTCAATTGGGCAGCTGGGTAGGAGATAGGATTAAATTGATGGTCTATGATATGGTTTTTGGTACACCCGAAAGTAGTGAAGTTGGTGAAGCTCATGAAAGTTCTGATGACTCTTATGTTAGTGAAGCAGCTCCTCCTTATGATAGTTCTGATGACTCTTATGTTAGTGAAGCAGCTCCTCCTTATCATAGTTCTGATGACTCTTATGTTAGTGAAGCCCCTACATACACGAGCTCTGAAAATTCTAACGAATATGAGTCTTCGTACGAATCTCCCAATGAAGAGCTCTGAGACATTTGAGCATTGTGAAATATAAGGTGGATGGATTAGGTTCTTCGTTCCACTTCTTTTATTCACAGTTGATTCTGTAGATGGCATATAGGTATAGTTTCAGTACGTGACTCATTCATCTTGGTGTATAATTCGTTGGATGGTGCTTCCATATAGACTAGTTGCATGCACCATTCTTACTTACACTGACCTATTCTGTAAATTCATATATTAGTGTGATTTTGCTATAAGTTTCTTCTGTCGTTATGGTTTATCCGAAATTCCGAATGAAGGCCAGTAGGGTGCTGGACGTATCGTATATAGGCTTCATGGTTCATGATGACATGGTCAAGTTTTGATAAACCAGAGAAATAGATAATTTCTTTTTCTTCATTGAACAAACCAAATGCGCATTCGTTTATCCTACCTTATAAAATCGTGAGGTTTGGTTACTCAAGTCCTGTTTGAAGTTCTGAAAGTATTTTTCACTTCTCAGTTCTCAGTACTGTTAATGGCCTGCACATCTGATCAACTGCTTCCGGTTTCGCTGAGACTTCAGCAAAGGGTACTGGAAATGGAAATTTTCGATCTATATCATACTTTCACCACCATAAACCATTCTCAGATTAACTGGTTAGTGATACAACTATGACCAATATAGACGTGTGCAGAACACATAACCTGCAAGTCTCTTCCATATATCTGCTCAATAAAGATTTCAAAGCAAAGTGAGGGCTCAAGAGCTGGTGTTGCTTGGACTTGCGAACAGTCTGGTTCGAGATCTAAGAGGCCCATCACTCTCAGGGCAGTGTGAGGCACATGGAGGAGTGTGGTTTACACACAGCCACTGCTTTTTAGTTGAGGGAGACACATCCATCCCTTTAACGCCTATTGTGAATTTGACTTCATTCTAGCCAGCCAATATGCCACACTCCTAGCTTTAGTTTTGATCCTTTTGTTTTGTTTATTATGCATGTTTAGAGGCACTACCTTTCATTAGTGCATGATGGCACACCCGCGCATAACTTTATCTTTCATTTTTGTTAAGTTGAAATAATTTGATTACGTGATTCGGTACAATCTTAACTTATAATCGTTTCTTTATCAGATAAATTTAATCTTAAAATTTTCATAAGAAAATTGGTCGTTTTAATATAATATTTGATAGCAACAATCGTAAAATCGATTATATAAAGCAAAATGTTGGTAACATGTTGCATCTAATGTTATTTGGACAATCAAATTTAGAAAATTATTTTAAAAGAAAGAAAAAGAGGAGCATCATACAGATGACGGATATCTTGAGACGGTCAAAGTGTTTCTTCATCAAAGGACTCGAGATCTGCTATTTATGAGAGGAAAATGAAGCTAACTAATCAATCAACCAAAATTAATTCAATCTTATGATTAACAAAGTTTCCTAATTGTTTCTATGATTTCCTATCAAGTCTCGAGCTTTTGTATGGAAAAGATATCTCAATGAATTCAACGTCGAGTAGTCGCATTACCACCCAGTAGGCCAAAGGGACAAAGTTGTAGAATGACAACAGGACAATATAAAAAACATTATCAAAAACTATATCATCAAATTCAACATATCAAATCAAATGTCTACGTCTACATGCATCTATAGCTTACCACCTCGCCCAGTGTGGTTTTCCTTTCAGTTTTTTGTTTTGTTTTTGTTTCAATGGACAATTAAGAAAAAGGACTCGGGAGAAGGCAAGTTCTAGCTCATCAGAATTCAGAAGGATTTATGAATGAGTCGCAAATATTCATGAACACTACTCCATTCGTCTTTGCTGATCAGAATGTTTACAGTACATAGAAGAATTAAAGAATCATGGTATCATGTACATTAGTTTATATCACTGAAGTCTGAATAAGAAAAACTAAAGAATTGCTGAAAGAATCTAAAAATATTGTATGACACAGTAATAATATCTAGGATGTTGAAGATTTGGGATTATGGTCGTTCAGTTTGGAAAAAGGAGCTTTGAAGATTAATTGGGATTTTTCTGATTATAGTGGCCATCCAGTTTATGTAAAGCCATTTGTGATAATTAGGACAAAAAGAAAGAAACAAGAACTATATTTAGTGGAAGCTACTGTAGTAACTTTGCAGAAGGCTGTTTAACAATATCTGCTTCTTTTTTGTGACAAAATTAACAACTCAGATCAGTGCATATGTCAACATACTTTGGTAGAGGTTGAATTAGTTTATGCTGAAACTTGAAACAGCATAGATTTTTTCTTTGCACGTACCAATATTACACTATGGTGATGACTGATGACGTTCGAATAGCTGCAGGTACTATTTGTATAGTTGTAAAACCATAGAATGCAGAATCTGGACCATTCCATTGAATATTTATAATTATCATCAGGCATAAAAATATGAATATCAAAAATATAACTACCTTTGTAAGGTGTAGAATTAATCGAGCGTGATGAGTACTTAGATTTCAGAATATAACTTACGTTTTGAGTATTTTATGCTGAAATGAACTCATGAAAAGAGGAAGAAGTTAAACGGATCTATGACTTGGAAATGGTTAGGGTTTTGACTAATTTAGGGTTGGCGAAAGTTAGATCTCATTCTGGTGATGAGATCCTAACATAAGAGGCATCAAACTAGTATCAGTTATACAAATATATATAAACCCAGAACTAAGTTTAACGGTTGGTTGAATACAGTACATAGCAGCATGCATATGAATGCAAAACCATCGTAAAGCATTTTATGTAAAATTATGAAAATTAGGGATTATATGTCCAAATCCAAATCATTGTTTATGATATTATAGGATAAGACACATTGGATGACGCTAAATTTGCCAATTTAGTTGCAGCAGCAGTGTGAACTGTGAAATGAATGATGCTGATAGTAACTTGAGAGAACTGCAGTACACATACTGATCAAACATCGATATATTTCATTTTATTTCTTTTTTTTTATGATTTATTTTTGTCTATTTGTATTTAGTAGTGTCATTTGTGTGTGAAAGCATGAGGAAGATAATCTTTACCCAACCTAGCTTAGCTTTCATCTTACTCATCAAATTTCCAAGTTGACATACACACACAGTTCATATCCAGAGCGAAGTTTCACTTTGAAATTAAAGTGTGGAGTTTATTCTTTGACTCACTTTTCGGTCATATTTCCATATCTCCACCCGTTCAATTTATAGAACCTGATGCATAGATCACTCATGTCAAGTTTCATTGAATTTGATGATTGTTAAGGCACCGAATTAGATTAAATCAACGAACAGACCATAAATCTGTTTATTCAAAACTATTTGTGTAAATAACGATTATGAAAACTCAAACGATCATCAAATTCAATGAAACTTGGCATGAGTGATCTATGCATTAGGCTCTACAAACTGAAAGGTGGAGATGTGGAAATAAGGAACTTCACACTTTAATTTCAAATAAGGAACTTCACACTTTAATTTCAAAATGAAGCTTCGCTCTGGATATATATATATATATATATATATATATATATATATAGGCTTTCTCAGGTGCGGATGTCCGCATTTATATTTACAGTGCTGATTTCTACTTTACACTCACTTTTCAATCGAATTTTCACATCTCTGCCATGTAGTCTTTAGATACTAATGTATAAATTATCTCTACAAAATTTCAGCCAATTTGGTTATCATTAAGACACTCAAAACTGTGTTTTTCTGTTATAAACATGAACAGTTTAAATTCGATAAAATTATGTTCATCAATTGGTTTAATCGAGTTTGAGTGTCTTAATGATAATTAAATTGGCTGGAATTTTACAGAGATGATTTGCACATTAATATCTAAAGACTACACGGTGGAGATGTGAAAATTCGATTGAAAAATGTGTGTAAATTAAGTGGAAATCTGCACCGTAAAAATAAATGCGAATAAGTGTAGCAGAGAAAATATATATATATATATATATATAGAGAGAGAGAGAGAAAGAGAGAGGTGCATTCTCGTAGTTGTAAATTCACAGTTTCACAATGGTAATATTGATGAAGAACTAATTAATTAGTTAGTCCCAGATGGATACAAGGTGTTGTTGATTTTCCACTGCAACTCATTGGTCCTCATTTTTCTGCATTCACTGTAAGATACCCAGAGGCAATGCTGCAACTTGCATGGCCGGCTAGTAACTACTGGCCTGTACGTGGAAGTTTCAAGAACGCCATGTTATAACTTGATTGTGCCTCTCGGTATTGGGATCATGGCCTTGATCCCAGTCCCAATAAATCTGCTCAAAAATTCAAGTAATATGCAGAGAGCTAGGTTAAAATCTAAATTAGCGCTTTTTAAATACAAGAAGTTGTCAATTTGATAAACTTTTTACTCGTTGTTAATGATGTTTAAATATAAGTTTTGTGTAGTTTGTGTCGGATTAGAAGTTGTCATTTTGATATACTTTTCGAATATAAATGAAGGGTTTGGCTACTGTACACTACCACTCGGATCGTTCAACAATTCAAAAATCAAGACAATCTGACTGTTCACAACTTGTTGCATAGTATGCGGTACTGGATAGCAAAAATTTCTATAAATGGATAACATCAATAAAAATGCATTCAGTAACATATGTGTTTAATTAATTAAGTTATCTTGATGTCAAAATTACATGACAAATTATTCTCTATCTAGAGGGTGGCAATATGTTGAGTATGATTCACATAGGAAAAGTAGAACTTTATTATTGAGTTTATACGGATTTGGATCATTTGTTCAATATTAACTTTTAGATGTGAAATCCAAATTAATTTATCGCAAAGGTTTTATGCGAGCAGAAACGACGTACACGATATGAATAATAATTAATATAGACCCTTCACAACAGTGATCCCACTAATGCCCATAAATAACGACCCTCCAAAGCCTTGGAGGATCACCATCTCAAGAGCTAGCGAAGCTAATAATCTTTCATCTTGATTTTTCTACTCTTTAACATTCCCCTTCATATCCTCATAGTGTCGACATGTGCTGCCATGGCGATGCTTTGGTCCAAAGAGTTTGCCAACTCTACGAGCAAATCTCAAGCCTCGAGAGCCTCAAACCCTCCCAAGATGTCAACACTCTCTTCACCCAACTCGTTCTCACATGCATGCCACCAAATCCAATCGATGTCACCAAGCTATGCAGAAGTGTGCAAGACATAAGATCCCACCTCATAAGACTCTGAGGAGAAGCAGAAGGACTCTTGGAGTCTCATTTCTCCACCATCCTTGGCTCCTACGAAAACCCTCTTCACCACTTCGACATTTTCCCTTACTACTCCAACTACCTCAAGCTCAGCAAACTCGAGCACTCAATCCTCACCCAACACTTCCTTCATGTACCTTCGAAAATCGCCTTTGTGGGTTCTGGCCCTCTTCCCCTTACCTCGATTGTTTTGGCCTCAAAACACCTCACCACCACCTCTTTCCATAACTACGATATCGACCCTTTGGCCAATTCCAAGGCTCTTGGCTTGGTTGCATCTGATCCTGACCTGTCCAAGAGGATGGTGTTCCATACTACTGACATAATGGATGTCACGAGTGATTTGAAGGAGTATGAGGTGGTGTTTCTTGCTGCTCTAGTTGGGATGGACAGGTCTGCGAAGGTGAAGATCATTGAGCACTTGGCCGAGAACATGAATCCCGGAGCGATTTTGATGCTGAGGAGTGCTAATGGTGCTAGGGCTTTTCTGTATCCGGTGATTGACCCTAGTGATGATCTTATAGGGTTTGAGGTTCTCTCTGTGTTTCACCCAACGGATGAAGTTATCAACTCGGTTGTGATTGCCCGGAGATCCTCGTATGCACCGCCGGCAGGGATACACTTATCGCCGCTCGATCAGAAGTCTGGGTTTAATGTTGGTTCTGTAAAGCTTCCCAACAAGTGCTGCTCTGAGGTTGAAGCCTTCAATCCTCTCAACCATGGCAACAATATGATCGAGGAATTGGTCTTTGATCAGGAGCAGCTTTCATAAAGTGCTCTCTTATATAATTTCTTCAACGATCATGTTCATCAGTTCATGTGTTGCGGAAATCAATGGCATGGAAATAAGGTCAATTTAATTGGTGTTCTATGTGTTTCATACATGTCTCACCTCTTTAGTCATATATCTACTGATTGTTAGATATCCAATTAATATGTATCATGGCATCTTTAGTTTCAATAAGATCACATGGAAATTGGATCCTTATTTATCTTTTTGTGTGTTCAGGGTTGGTAATCGAGTATCTATATATGATTAAACATTTTGGATCGCAATGTGCTTATCTAACAACTAGGCCATGCATGCATTACATATCATGATTTGTTGTTGCTTCATAAGATTGAAGACCTCTATCCCACTAGTAATATCAATGATACACATTACATTCCAAAATGTTCGTAAGAGGTAACAATCTAAGGTTCAATGACATATACGTTATCGCACATTCTATGATTTATTCCAACAAATGGAGCTGTCACACCTATCTTTCTGATATCAAGTCCATTGTCTTTTATCTTCCTCTTTTAAACTTATAATTCGTCCTCATCTCAATCTGTTATTTTGTCAAGCTTGCTTTTTTCTGTATATATATATATATATATATATATATATATATATATATATATATTTATATATATGGATAAGTAATAGGGTTTCTGGCCAATCACATTTTAGTAGAGGGGATATATACCTTGAGAAAATGATCCAGGTTGAGACTCGAGAGAGACCAAAACTTAATTTGTTTTGTTAATTAATCAGCCTTCCTTTGCTATGTAGCCGTAGAGAGTTTTAACGATCCAGAACCATCATGGTGGGACAAACAAAGGAGGCTTTCATGCATTGTTGTATTTGTTGGTTATCTGATAGCGATCGTCTTTTAGGAAAATTATAACGATTCACCTAGGTGGTTGCTTTGTTTAAGTAATGTGTGATTTGTCTAAGGGTGAGTTATTCATGGTTATAATCAAAATATTTGTCTGATCATCAACCAAGTTTTCTCATCATATCCTTGTTGTTTTCAATTATCTCAACGAGTCTGGAGCAAAGATTCACATATATATGGTTCTTGAAGCTCTCATCATATCCTTGTTGTTTTCAATAATACACAACTACAATATTCAGCAAAGCCCACACTACCAGAAATTTCACTTTGGGCGACGAAAAAAAATCGTCGCCCTGTTAATAAATTTTGTCGGCCAAGAACTTAGGCGACGACAGATCGTCGGCCAAGACGTCGTCGCCAGAAGTGCGTCGACCAAGAACTTGGGCGATGACAATTCATACCGTCGTCGCCTAAGAGTAATTCTTAGGCGACGATACTAATTTCGTCGCCTAAAATATATTTCTCGTCGCCCAAAAATATTCGTCGCCCAAGATTTAACACCTTGGACGACGACTAATTGTTTCGTCGCTTAAGATGTTATAACCTGGGGCGACGAAATTTTTTCGTCGGCCAAGAACTTGGGCGACGATAATTTGTTTTCGTCGTCTTATATGGTAAGTCCTTACCCAACGATTTAGCAATTTTGTCGCCTAAGATATATTTAAATTTTTAATTTTTTTTTAAACAATGCTACATGCTTTTGTGTAAATAATTCTTTGGTGGCCGTGGCGGTGCGGAGCCTGAGCTTGAGCTCAGCCAGAGATATAGTAACAAGATGAAAATTTCTTGAGCTCCCTTCAAAATCCGCACCTGATGTGCCTGTGTATGTGTAAGCTAAATAAACTAAAATCCTGGAAAAGCCTACATGGTATAATGATTCCCAAGCTCCTCTTTACAATTGGTGAATCTAATCCTCTCCCTTCCCTTTCGATAAGACATTAAAGAAAAAACAGTCCAAGTAAAATACACCTGTGGAGGGGAACCATGACTCTGCGGAACCCTTTTGTACCAACCAATACACCAAAAGAATATGAGCCAGGACTTTACATTTCTAGGTCAAAATCGAGAAGACCAAAACATGTTAACCAAAGATGCATGCATCTTCTTCCTCTGCCACCCAAAATGGGGCATCAAATGATTGCATTTCGGGCTTGAGAAGTACCTCTGCCTTCTCTGTGCAACCTACACTTCCAGGAACTAAGAAAATTGGCGTACTAATCTTCATCCTCGGTAGCTAAGGAGGCGAGGGAAAAAGGTTTGAACTTGTACCCATCACCAAGGTAGAACTTATTTTGAAATTCCACCGCAAAACCTAATGACATTGTTCCGAATTTTTTGCTTTTATATTGGAATTCTTGGGCGACGATTCTGTAAAAATCGTCGCCCTGTTTTTTGAAAATCGTCGGCCAAAATAATCTTGGGCGACGATATTTGACGTCGTCGCCTAAGATACTATACTTGGGCGACGATGTTCTTCACTATATATATCGTCGCCCAAGATAAAGAAAATCGTCGGCCAATAGTTATCTTGGCCGACGATTTTTATAGTCGTCGCCTAAGATACTCTACTTGGGCGACGATGTTCTTCACTATAAATATTGTCGCGCAAGATAAAAAAAATCGTCGGCCAAGAGTTATATCATAAAATTCAGAATATCGTGATTTTGGTGATCGGAGAAGAGTAACTGAAAACCAACCGTCAGATATGACCAGCATAACAAATTACGTGAGTGGGAAAAATTCAGCTCCATCGGACAACGATAAGGGCTCGATCCGTCCGGTCAATCGGCGCGGTCAAACCCCTAAACGGACGGAAATGGCTATTCGACCCTCCAAATCACGTAATCTGGCCGGACCTTCAACTGAGAATAGTTTCCAATCGGCGAGACGCTTACGGGGCTATAAAAATTTGGTAAAAAATAAAACCCGGGATAGGGCTACCTCTAGGTAGATTTAAGAGAAATTCGTTGACCGGAACAACCGGCACCGAAATTTTACCGAAATATCTTCATTTTTCACGGGTTGACGTATTTCACCGTTACGGTCATATCTTATTTCACAACTTTTTTGCGTTTGAGACCTCTACGTATACGTTGTCTTCAAAACGACACTTAAACTCAACACTTATATAAAAAAGTTATACAACATTAGTACATATATCGTGAGTTTGGTGATCGGAGAAGACGAACTGAAAACCTACCGTCAGATATGACCAGAATAACTAATTACGTGGGTGGGAAAAAATTCAGCTCCATCGGACAAAGATAAGGGCTCGATCCGTCCGGTCAATCGACGCGGTCAAACCCCTAAACGGACGGAAACGGCTATTCGACCCTCCAAATCACGTAATCTGGCCGGACCTTCAACTGAGAATAGTTTCCAATCGACAAGATGCTTACGGAGCTATAAAAATTTGGTAAGAAATAAATATCCGGGATAGGGCTACCACTAGGTAGAAATAAGAGAATTTCGTTGACCGGAACAACCGGCACCGAAATTTTACCGGAATATCTTCATTTTTCACGGGTTGACGTATTTCACCGTTCGGGTCATATCTTATTTCATGACTTTTTTGCGTTTGAGGCCTCTACGTATACGTTGTCTTCAAAACGACACTTAAACTCAACACTTATATAAAAAAGTTATACAACATTAGTACATATATCGTGAGTTTGGTGATCGGAGAAGACGAACTGAAAACCTACCGTCAGATATGACCAGAATAACTAATTACGTGGGTGGGTAAAAATTCAGCTCCATCGGACAACGATAAGGGCTCGATCCGTCCGGTCAATCGGCGCGGTCAAACCCCTAAACGGACGGAAACGGCTATTCGACCCTCCAAATCACGTAATCTGGCCGGACCTTCAACTGAGAATAGTTTCCAATCGACGAGACGCTGATGGGACTATAAAAATAAAAAACATTACCTTACAATTTAAATGTGCTTTATTTATTTTAATTATTCGGATTATCTTGGCCGACGAAATTAGGGTAATTCGTCGGCCAAGATAATACTTGGGCGACGATATTAGTTAAATTCGTCGCCCAAGAGTAAAAATAAAAAATCATGTACAATGAAATTTAAATGTGTTTTATTTTATTTTAATTATTCGGATTACTCTTGGCCGACGAAAATAGGATAATTCATCGGCCAAGATAATACTTGGGCGACGATATTAGTTAAATTCGTCGCCCAAGAGTAAAAATAAAAAATCATGTACAATGAAATTTAAATGTGTTTTATTTTATTTTAATTATTCGGATTACTCTTGGCCGACGAAATTAGGATAATTCGTCGGCCAAGTAGAAATAAAAAAATAAAATACTTAGGCGACGATATATTTGAGCTTCGTCGCCTAAGGATTAAAAAACTTAGGCGACGATATAAATATCTTAGGCGACGAAATATTGTTTCGTCGCCCTAGTTTCTATATTAGGCGACGAAATTTATCCTTAGGCGACGAAAGAAAACTTTAGGCGACGATTTTTTTTCCTTGGGCGACGATTTTTTTTTTCGTCGCCTAAGTTTTTTCTTAGGCGACGAAAAATAAAATCGTCGCCCGGTATTTTTTATTTCGTCGCCCAAGACTCATTTTCTGGTAGTGCCATACAAGATGTGTGACATTTAAAAGTGTCGCAATTCATATATATGTGACATTTTCCTCTTATATTTTACTAATATCCTCACTTGTCACGTTTATGTGAAAATACAACACCTCTAAACGCCACACCTTACTCCATAATATGTGACATTTGCTCCATATTGTTTTGTTTTAGAGATGATCTCATCAATTGGCAATCAAGCAAAGATATTGATATTATATATATATATAATATGGTTCTTGAAGCTCTCATCATATCCTGGTTGTTTTCGATGATCTCATCCAATTTGGGAAGCAAGGATACACATATTTATATGGTTCTTGAAGCTCCACCTAGTCTAAGATGTCGTAATTAATTAGCTAGTTAATCAGGGCATTAGCTAGTTAATTAATTAGGGCATGCATAATAAGCTCTGTTATTTATTGCATCCAAAAGAAAATTGGCTATATTCGTCCAAAAAAGATGTTGCTTGAGTCTATAATTAATTAACCACTTTGATTTTTGTCTCATGCAAATGGTTGGCGAAAGGATAACTTAGTTACAAATTATTCGTAACCACTTCCAAATTAAATAGGGATCATTCCAAACCGTGGTAATTGTTTCTCCTAACAATGAAATTTAAAGAAGTACGTACACTCATTGCTTCTTCATAGATGTGCCCGTCGTGCAGAAGCGAATGAATTGAGCCTCTAGAGCAACAGAAAATCCCGTTCAAACTTATGGGAAAGCATTTTCAAGGTATCTGCAATAAGAAACAATATATCAGTGGCAAGAGTTTACAAGGTTTTCTATATACTTGCACGACTCTCGTCCTTGGTTTCCACTCATCCATCATCCCGCTCAGTGGCGGAGCCAGGATGAGAATGTCACCTGGGCTAATTATAGCATACAAAAAATTTTGTTCGACGATACGAGAAATATTGGTTAATTAATAAATGACACATACATAGGGGGGACGTAATAAGCCTTACCCTCAAACACATACATAAAAACTAGGTAAAAACTAACTAAACTTTACTCTACGAGGCCCCAAAGCTTCAAAATCATTAATCACCGCTTCATTGTCAACCGCTTCAGCAAATTCCTTTTCAATGTGAAGCACCATGCAATCATCAAGAAAATCATCCTCTATCTTATTTCTAAGTTTGTTTTTGATGATATTCATTGATGAAAAAGCTCTCTCAGTGGTTGCACTAGAAACAGGAAGAGTCAACACCAAACTCATATCAGGCATATCAATATTATGCGTCTCGCAGAAAGATGCAAGAACCATAACAAAATCATCCCAACCATCATCTCTCATGTCTTGAAGAAGTTCTTTAGTATGATCAACAAACTTCATTGCTTCTCCAATGTCAATGGATTTCCGTTGTACCACTTGACAAAGAACTTCTGTGACTTTCATGACTCTATGCATCAAAATCAGACAAAACACAAACTCAAACGATCTCATAGCTCTCAGAATACCACTAGCTTCTCCCTGAATAGGTAAGGTTGCAGTGTCCATCATATGATCCAAAGTTGTCATGGTTGAACCAAATAGTTCAATCAAACTCTTAATAGAACGAAAATGAGAGCTCCAACGAGTAGTAGCAGATCGTTGCAAAGTACAAGTTTGATTATAGCCCGTACCTGTTTAAAGATTGCAAATAAGTATAACAAAAAAATAAGATATCTAGTGATGCAAATAGAATAAAAATTTAATTACCGTCATACCTGTTTAAAGATTGCCAAGAGCTATCAAATCTTGGATTTCATCCTCTCTAGCAGCTTTTAGCGCACCTTTGCGCTTAGCAGATGAATCCACAAAATTCACAACCAATAATAAAGTAGAAAAGAAGCGATATGTATCATGAACACCCTTAGCCGCACCATTTAATGCTAGTTGCAAACGATGAGCAAAACAATGAACATAATATGCATATGGACAATCCTCAAGAAACAATGCTTGTAAACCATTCCAAACACCACTCATGTTACTAGCTCCATCATATCCTTGACCACGCATATTTTCCACTTGCAAATTGAACATACCAAGAACTTTGACTATCTCTAATTTAAGAGTTAATGAGGTTATATTAGGAACACTCACTATCTTAAAGAACCGTTCTCGGATGAAGCCATGACGATCAACAAACCTCAAAACAATAGACATTTGCTCCTTGCCAGCTGCATCTACTGCTTCATCAACAAGAATGCAAAACTTTGCATCACCAACTTCTTCACGAATCATTTGCCTCACTCTATTACCTAGAATATTCAAGAGCTCTTTTTGAACAGGTGGAGAGGTGTACTTGGCATTTCCAGGAGCATTCTCCAATATAACCTTATCATCATCACTAGCCATTCTTTCAAAAGACTTTCTAACTTGCCTAAAATTTCCAGCATTAAGAGAGCTTTCAGATTCATCATGGCCTCTAAAAGCTTGTCCCTGGTTTGCTAGAAGTCTCGCAGCCTCTATTGCCGCCTTCAACCTAAATCGATTATGCTCCACCTCTTTTGTTGTTCTTTTAACAAAAACACTCTCAATTTGTGTAGCTAAATTTCTCAATAAGTTCCACTTCTCCATTGCTTCATTATGTGGACTCTCTATACCCCCAATATGTACTGTGAGTACATTCTTACTCTTCCAATTTCTCACCCCATCCACAGTAAATACATGGTTAGAAGTGTTTTCTTTATCAAAAAGAAAACAAGGGAAACAATATATCTTGTCTTGATCCTCTGAGTACTCAAGCCATGGATGCCCTTCAAACCAATCAAAGTTAAACTTACGATTTTGAGACCTATGAATTGAAAGAGGATAATTTTTCAACCTAGGTTGACATGGACCCAATGCAACATAAGCTTTTCGAATGGCTTCACGTTGATTCACAGGATACTTCCATAGAGGACATCGTTTGCCCGGATCACGTTCAATGGCATTGACATTGCCATGTGGATCAAACTCATTCCTTTGAGACCCAAGTAAAGGAGACTCTGAAGATGGCTCTTCAGTTGCTGCAACAGCAATTGGAGTGCTTACAGAAGCTTGTGAACTTGCACATGATGATGGTTGAGCACTCTTTCTACTAAATCATGTACTTATATCTTTTGATCTAGGCCTTTTAACACGATCAATGTGTTCATCAGACATTATTTTCTGTCAAACAATTCAGTTATCAATATCAACTGATCAACAATTCAACATCAAGCTTTAATATATATATATATATATATATATATATATATATATATATAGTCTGTGAAAGCATGCCAAACAAACATCTAGTTAACTGAATTCTATTCCCTATTCCATTCCAGTATTCCCTATTGAATTCTATTCCCTAATTTAGTAAAACAACAATTACAATTTAGGCAAAGAACAAGTTAGGAAGTAAAGGATCGGGGAAAGAGGCAAAGAGCCACTAGGCATTAGCCAATAGTCATACCTGAGGAGTGAAGATTGAGGAAGAACCGAAGGGAATCACTGCCGGACTGGGAAGAGCATCGGCAGGAGGCCAGGAGCGCGGCAGCGAGTGAGCGAGAGCGACCGGCGAGAGCGGCGGCAGCGAGAGGCAAGAGAGACCGGCGAGAGCGACGGCAAAGGATGAAAGGATTTGGGGCTTTTGGCGTTAGGCGTGGCTGTGAGTAGGGAGAGACTGAGACTGAGACTGAGACTGAGAGACAGAGAGACTAAGCCTTTCAGATCGAAAGGAAAAGGATTTAGGTATATAGTTTTTTTTTTTTTTTTATATTAGAAGTTGGTTTTTTTTTTTGGGCTTCAACTTCACCTGAGCTGGCTCCGCCCCTGATCCCGCTCAAATAAAAACAACTACGTACGTATTTACGAATGCCCTAATCTAAGCAAAGTCCAGAGGATAATACAGTGTAAAATGCAGGGGATATATTGATTCATTCTGTGTAGCATTCAATTATATGTAGATAGAGTGTATCGATCTTATCAATATCGATCATTAATGAAGTAATACATATGGCTGGTGTCAATATCAGAAGAGGGTTGAGAGCAACGTATGACTTCAAAAGTTTTCAAGTTGATCGATCAATGCTTAAGAACTACATGAGGAAACGAAAAAATATCTGCAATTCTACAAACAAAAATAAATTCGAAATCGTTTTATCATCCTAGGTTGATATTCTTGTTAGGAATCATGGTTTATTGAAGCTAAACTGCAAAAACGTAAAGAAAAGGAGAGAAATCTGAATGATTACATCGTGTATTCTCTTGATAAAGGTGAACAGTATAATAGAGATTTGTACGTATATAAATAATAGGGTTACACAAGCAAATATCTAAACTAGCCTTGTATGGTTAACGATTCTCATATAAGAAGCACTCATTTTTTTTGGTAGATTTGAGAGAATGTCAGGAAAAATGTAAGGAAAACCATTTTCAGTTTTCCATTTTACCATGTAGTGTACCCGTAGAGTTGGTGCATGTCCATAAATTGTCCCATGATGAGTTAGGGTTTCTAAGGTAGATTTAACTTAGAGTTCATTTATAACATATCCAAAGAGGGATCATAGAAGCCTGCACATACAACACAACATGCAATGTGCGATCCTCGACTGCCTACAAATAAAATAATGGCCCCGTATGGCTGGAAATGTGTTGTCATCTCCACTGCTACAGCCCCTGCAACTCTAAATGTGAATTACCTTTCTCCATGGTGTCGACATGGGCTACAGGAATTGGTGCGGTTCCAACTCGTATGCGAGCTTCAACTGTCCTCAACTCTCAAAACCTCCAAATATGTCAACATCTATGCTTCTTGAGGCTTCAACCAACTTTTCGACACAAATGGCTGATGCATAGAATTGCCTCATTCGTGTTCCTTTTGTTCTATTGCCTAACAATTCTTTAAGTTCGGTTTATATCAGGACAAAATCTCTTTAACCAGGATACAAGTGTGTGCCATGCATAGAATTGCTTATGAAGAAGACACGCATTTACCTGCTCCTATTGCCTTCATGCACGAAACACCTAGTGCCCGGAACGATTCGTTTTCTGGCTTCAATTTACTATGAACTGGACACCCAATTATTCATATTGTCATTTTTGAGCTACATATATACTTTCTTTTACACTGGAAATTCAGGTTTTGTTGTTTTCTACGATATCATCACCTTTCTTCTAAAAGGAATTTGCTTAAAATGCAACAATGCAAATCCATTTTGTGATAACTGATAATGAGAATCCAATACGAACTATTCTGGCCCGTCCAACACCAAAGAAAATGATGACTTTGGCCCACATAGTGGTAATTTAGAGCCACCCAATACCAGAACCAGTTGTTCATAAGGTCATCCAAGGCTATAGAATGTACAAGCTAGGTTACTAGCTGTACTTAGTTGCAAGGTTCACACAACAAAGATGGAGGGCGACTAAATATTATAGCTAGGCGAGCTGATAAGAGAAACTAACACTAATGCATGGTTATTGAGTGGTGATATATCTGATGATTAAACATCATTCAACCTGCTCATTATTGCCTAATGCATCGATCACATGATATCATCATGTCCGAATCCAGGGTCGCATAGCAAACTTGGTCCTCCTTCACCATTGATGCTACCACTAACACCCTCCATGAGAGCGAACTTCATGTCTTCAGATGGCTTCCAGTGCCTCTTCCTTTGGTTTATGAACCAATTGTTTATCTGCCTTTGGTCCAGACCAGTTGCCACAGATAGTTGCATCTTCTGCTCTTCCTATTCATACACATTATTTAGTAAATGGAAAACTAATTGATCCATAACAATTACTAGCATTTGAAAGTTCAGACATCTAACTTTCATGACAGAATTGGCATGTATTGAATCCATTACCGTAGGATATGGCCATCTATAGTGAGTGTTCCACCAGTCCATTAGTGCAGACCTAGCATCCTTTGGAAGCTTTCCTTTCTTCCTCGACTTTAAGAAGTCCTTCTTCAGCTTGCCAAGGTAGCCACTGTACTTATGCAGCAGCATATCTTTCAGCTCCCTATCACAAGCACGAAACGCGGAGGTATCTTGACCCTCAGCTGCTTCCATCTCCCCATAACTAAACTCCTCTTCTGAACTTCCAACAGCTTCATCTGGCAAGGGTACTATGAATCAGTACTTTAGTAGGAAATACTTATAAAGCTAGATAATTCAGAGGTACAATTGATATTATATGTTTCAATACATTATAAGATTTACAAAGTATTTAGTCAATTAATAGATATCAGAATGGCATGTGATTGATCAATTTTTCTTTTGCATTCAATACAATGGTATCGCTTCTTGCATCATCAGACTACCACATTAACAAGAAACTTGGTAGTATGATCAAGAAGCGCAGAAAACTTCATGTTGGTGTTTACCCACAAAAACCAATCTCTATATGTAAGGCTACCCACAAAGAATAGACTTGGGGATTAAATTAGTGATGGTAAAATAACACTGACCATATGGGTGCATATGGGGAATTATGATATAGCAGAAGTGTAATTATGAGCTCAATTAACCTCAAAGTAACACTTCCACTCAGACAGGAGCTAAACCCATACCCATCTGCATAGCAGAATTTCCCTCAGACACAACTCTTTTTAATTTCTAACCTTCCCTAGGGCATAAAAACCATTTTGTAATTACCAAAGAGAATCGTGATTTACAGTGACAAACCCCAAAACTAAATTAATTCATACCAGCTGGGTGATTATCCCATTTAACTAAACCAATGCATACCAGTTGCCTGTAGGTCACAGTTGTTTTTCTGGAATGTGCCTTTGCAGAGGTCGCTAAGCTGCAATTCAATGTTGTTCAAGAATGTGGTTGCTTCGTCGACCGGTTTAGAAAGCTCTTCCTTGTATGTATGAAGAACTCCACAGTATGTGTCCTTGCAAAAGAGTCACCATAACAGTCATTTATTTCACAAATTTCATTACTCTTACTGAGACTCTTGCCCAAAACCCAGTCCAAATCCCATCTCAGGTTTAAAAGCCTAATCAAGTTCAGTTTCTTATTTTGATTGCCAATAATGGTGCTTTTGGACTGGTTGGAAAGACATATCAGCTGTAAGATATCAAAGACAAATGCAAACACATGAGTAGTATAAATCACCAGAAAAGATTAATACTGTTTAAAGATGGACAAAATAAACAAACTCATTAAGTGAGTATTTAATCTGGTGCTCGAATTTAAATAGATAATTTCAGTTGTACCATGAACTCATCTAGTTCTGGATCAGCTCCTATCTCACTCCTGCAAGTGCTTATTGGGAAGCTTAGACGACCTACTTCTTCAAGTAGGCTTTTCATCTCTGATGGAGCCCCAACCTAAAACAGAAGTAAAAATTAACCATCCATACTTTCTAGCAAGAAATCATCAGTTTTTTTTTTCTTTCTCGGTTTCTTTTATTTTTCAGAAATAAATCAGAGCTATGATAACAATAAACTAGTAATGTGCTCACAAAAAGAAACAGAAAATACCTTTTGGCAATCTATGTAAGCAGAAACCAAATCTGGGTAACGAGGGTGATTGGCTATCTGGGTCTTCATCAGCTCTGTCATACCCTGATCCGTTTCAAATTGAAGCATGTTGAAGTTACGGTGACTCATTATTATTGGAGCACCATGATAACCAGCACCACCTTCAGTAGTAGTCCTAGTACCATTTTCAACCTGATTCACATTCCCCGATGAGCTTGATATCATATTCATAGTGTTTAGCCTGTAAAAATCCTCCATTATCCCTTAATGTTTCAATCTCTGGTTGATGATGATATCCAAGAACTTAGTGGAGAGAGAGAGAGAGAGAGAGAGAGAGAGAGAGACGCCAAAGTAGAAAAGCTAAGCAAAATGTTGTTGCAGAAGATATGCAGGTAAGGTAAAGGAGGTAGCCATTAAAGCTCTAGAAATAGTTTTCAAGGTTTCAAAGAGGGAAGAAGCCGCCATATGCCTCAGGAAAAGGAACTTCAAGGGGGGATATATAACACAGAGATTAAGTGACTGGTGAAGGGTTAGATATAAGGGAGTAGAAGAATGAAGTCCCGGTGGGTTTTTGTTAATTTAAAAAAAGAAAAGCTTCTTCACAAGGAAAAAGACCATACTTTCTTTTCCGAGGAGGACCTGAGAAGAGAGAGAACACAGAGAAATAAAGAACATGAATCATCACCAAGTAACTGTTACAGTTTGTTTGCATGTATGCGTGGAAACGTGTGAGGGAGACAGGTCACACGAAAACCAGAGAACAAATGAGCCCACTGTCTGAAACGGTGAGGTTCCTCCGATTTTGACAAGGTTTGGTTTTGAGGTGAAACCCTAGTCTCATATAGGCCTGAAACATATTAGACCTTCCCATCCTTCTGCATTTGCATTTGAACTTTGGGGAAGCTTGACATGACAATTCTGAATTTTCTGATACGTTTCAAAACCTCATTGGTTTAAGCATCTGCTTGCTCTGGAACAATGCGTACAGTTTCAATTTCAAAATAATTTCTTTGTTCCTTGTTGCTTTTACTGCTCCTGGTTCTTGTTCTTTTTCACCTGCACGAACAAAACTCATCATTATACGTGGTGGGAATTGTAAGATAATATATTTACAGTCTCACATTCGATTGCATATGAACGAACTAGTTGTATCTGAACGTGGACCAAACACTGTATATGATTCAAAATTTTCTTTTCTTTTTGTTCTTGAAAATGAAAAACCAAACATTGTAAACTACTGGCTAGATTCTTTAAGTCCAGCTAATATATGTATCTTGTGTTTGTATGTGAAAGGAAAGTTATAGTACTGAGATGAGTAATGGCTGAAATACGAAATGATTGAAGTTATATAAATACTTCACTGAACAAATCAAGACCAGCACATAGTCCATCTTCAATTCCACCTCAATAATTGTTGCTGTAACGAGACTTACATGAGAGTAAATTAAGTATTACTGTACAAGTAAATGTATAATTAATCTAAGAAGCAGTAACATGTGTGGAGATGATCTTCGTTTTTTGCGTTCCATGTTTCCACATCAATTTGTTAATTACTTTGATATACTTTACAAACATTGTCTCCTCTAGTCCTCTCAATTATCAAACATTGTCCTCTAATATATACAAGATGTATGCCCAAAACAACATAAAAGAACTAACCACAGATATGATGTTGCTTCCTAGAAAATGACTGCATCTTCCCTTAATCTAGAGTGCCAAGACTTATTGTATCTTCTTTAATCATATCTTCAAATGGAAAAAGAAAAGGAGTGGACTTTCTAGGATCATTAGTATATAAAAGACAGAAGAAAATCTACATAATTATAAGTATCTGCAAAGTGAGAAAGATAATCTTTGATTTGGCTTGACTGACTTTCCCTTTCAAATTATTGATCTTGTCCTATATATTAGAGAAAAGGTTTATGTTCCTTTGTTCTCCCCTTTCATGAGTTAAGCTTTTGATTATCATTGCTTGTGTTATAACTTACTTATTTAGTAGTCTTTTTACTGTTTCAAAATTAATTTGTTTTGTAATTTTGTATATAAATGATGAGTACCTTGATCAATTACTCTTTGATTTGTAATGATTTTACTAATTTATAATAATTTTATCTTATCAGTAGGACAATTTTAATTATGGAGGTATATATCCCCGCTATCATGGTGGTTTTTCCAGGGTGGTGATGGATGTTTCCAACTGATTCCAAGGACGGGGGAGAAGGTTAATGGTGGCTACTGTGGCGGAGGAACGGAGATTGGCTGGTATGCATTTGTGGAGGTACGGCCACTCCACTGGTTAGTGCTTTCAGGAAGGACGATGCTGACTCGTCGTTGGGTTAGGGTACTCGTAACTTGGTCATTTAATGATCGGGTGAACATGACCGCAAATGTATTGTTATTATTAGGGATTTTGCTTTTGGATTTTTGGTTTGTGATGTTTGTTTCGGTTTAAGTTTACAGAAATCATGTCTGAACTTTGGTCGTAGTGACTAGGTGGTCTGGAACGAAGGCAAGGGCAACAACATTTAGCCGGTTGTTTCCTTCGTGGAGTTAAAGTTCTAAGTACGTACTACAGTGAAGTAAGAAGGGCATTTATTGGCAATGATATCGTCCAGAAGTAAATGAACTCATCACAATTGTACACAACGAAAGCCAGAAAATTACAGGGTCCAAGGTCTGAGGAACCACGTGAAGTCGGCCAATTTTGCTACAAAGGAGTACAGACATGAAGATGAGGCCAGCGAGAGTTTAGGTTTATGAAATGAGGCAATTTTCCATAGTTACAAGTTAAGACACAGCAGCTGGCCACAAATGAAGGATCGCATAGGAAAGTACATTCACCAATTCAGCTAGGCATCAAGCAATGCCTTGTGAGAGAGTTTACAAACCCTAAAACATATACGCATTGCTTGATTTCTATATGACAAGAGCATCTCGGCCGGTCTTGGATTAGGCCGCATGACCATTTTAATGGTTTGGCCGATCAATAATCATAACTCGTCGCATGTGCAAGTTCAAAATCCATTATGTCACATGGAAAGGGGCAAAGGGCAACCTATCGACCTATCTCAAACTTTCTCCTATAAGACCATCCACGAGACAAGAGGAAAGCTCCATGGATGATGATGGATGGGATGTGAAGTGTAGTCTTTCCTCCTCAAGGCCTGCACTGGCTTTACCAGTTGAGAGCTCAAAGCCTAGGATTACAAAAGCGAAAAAGAAAAGGTTGGGAGAGTATGAGACTGGATTTGTAGAGCTTTGCCTTGTTTCACAGGGAAAACTCTGTTACATGATAAAGCTTTATTTTGAGGTGTCAATCAGGCTATTATTTTTCAGAGGTTTCTTCCTCAAAAGAGAATCCAACATTATATAACAGTGTGAGTAGGTTCCTAGGACTACAGATAGGTAGGCTTCCTCTGGTGAAAGTGATATGACAACACAGATAGAACTTCTCAGATGTCCATTATTACCTCACATAGTGCTTGTTTTCTGAAAAGAAAAGTTGATAAAAACCATACACCAATCAATCACTTTGTAAAACAACACAGTACTGTACAAGAAAAAAAGTTGGGAGTATGGAAGAGTGCATAAGTACACCAGTAATATCTTCATCCATTAACGTAATTAAGTTGTCCTGAGTGAGTAGATGGCAGATAATTAGAACTTAGAGGCCGAGCTGTATGCGTATTATCTTCATTTTGAAACCAAGGCACAATCGTAAGAGAGCAAGAGAGACGAAAAGATGTACTACTACATGATGCTTAACACCATTACAATCAGATGTTCCATACTAGTAGCGAAGGGCATGGAAGCCCTCAAATGATCAGATCCGAGACCAAATTTAGAGCTATTTATCCCGAGTGAAAACTGCCTAACACTTTACAAGACGATTACATTACACTAGTTGAACAGGTGTTAGCTTTTCTTCTACTAACAACCAGCTGCCTTGAGGAAGTTGTCAAACGGACTAGCAGGAGGCAACCTGATAGCAGCTAACCACGAGTCCTGTGCTGATGTACCTCCCTGGGTAACCCCAGGTCCAGGTTCATTAATTAACTGCATTAACATTAACACGAGTTAAATATCAAAACAAAGCATTATCATTGACCAATTATCCATATCAGCTGAAAAAACGTAAACTATAACTGAAGATGAGCCGACCTTCTGGAGTGCTGTGCATCCACCTGCGGGAAATGGTGGAGACAAAATGTCACGGACAGTATTGCTTTGATGATGTTCATGGGCCAACCAATTAGAAAGCTTCTTCCTTGTGCCTGCGCCAAGGGCCTCACACTGTTTTGTCATGGTGTTGTATGGGAGGGGTGATGTAGATACAGATGTTCCCGCTACTTGACCAGCTACCTCAAGTGCCTGAATAAAAACAATATGGTGTTCAGAACGTCACTTTTACAAATATTTCTAGTTCAGTATTGTTGGGGGGTTACCGATTCCAAAAGCTGTCCAACACTGATGACTTGGGGGGCAGAAGATGATGATGGCATTCTAGGAATGAACCGGGAGAAGTCAGCAACAACAGATACTTCACTTGTTGCATCATCCTCAACTGATGAATTGGTCGGAAATTCCTGCAAAATTTGGGAAGTCAAGTTATTACTGTAAACTTAACTGCTAATAAAGAAGTGTCAGTTGCCTCAGGTCACATGCCAACTCAGCAGTAGCAAGAATAACGAGCGCGAAGAGTATACCCCATCAAAGGAAAGCGATTCTTTTGAATGGCCAGGCATTTGATTTTGGTCAAAGTCCAGCATTGATTGTGGACCAAACATAAATGCATCATCAGGAGTGAATGACTCCGAAAGTTGGTCGGCCACCACCTCTGCCTCCATCTTCACAAGGAACAACAAACAAATGAGATGAGAGGACTCGGAAGAAGAAAACTGAGTCCATAAGTTAACCATCCTACCTCAGTAATGTCTGATAGATATTGGACCAAGATTTCCCTGATGACATTGTCAGATTCATATATTTTTTTCCGCAAATCAGATAGTAATGATGTAGCTAGCTGGTTATCGATAACAGATCCATATTTTGTGATGTCTGCCTCAGGCCTTAGAAAAACTTGAAGGTCATCACTGATGCCCAAATATGGATCAACCTGAATTGCACAAATATAAGTAATTGTTAGGGTAGCTTTATGCCACTGGCAAATACTAAAACTTTGACAAGCTCAAAGATCAAGGAGCTTGAACATTACTCATTCAAAAAGCTGGATTCAACTGCTGACCCTAGTTTTTTAGTAAGAAGCATTCAGTATCAGGATAATATCTACTCACATCTGATGGTAATGATTTGAGCAGATCATTCAGATTAGGAATGTGATAGATCTGAGCAGCAAACATCAACATGCCAATCGATAGCACAAGGATAGATCTCTGGCAAGCTGGGGGCAACATCCCTGCTAACACACAAAAAGATTATTTACATCTAATCATAAAAACAATTAACTGGTATCTCCATTTTCATCAGAACAAGCAACTGTTTTTAGGATTTCCTGCCCCCACCATTGTTAGGATCCAGTGAAATATTCCTCAGTGATAGCAGAAGTTGAAAGGAACGGACCATAAGGTTGCCATTTGGATTCTGCAAAATTATCAATAGATTTCAGACGCAAGTAGGGAAACATGGGCATTTATGGGTATTGTTATCATGGGCTTTCTCTAGAAAAGGATACATGTAAAAAATGTTCACCTTCAAGTGAGAAGAAACTATCATTAAAATGAAAGAATGAGCTATAGCTTCAAAATTTGAAGGCAAATTATCTGGGAGATTGGCTTGCATCCAAAAAGCAGACAGCAAGTCTGCTATTTGATCCTCACTAAACTTCATTATGTATGGTTCCTGTGTCAATTAGAAAGTATACAGCATTAGTAGAGCAAGCAAAAAAAAATAAACCACAAATGTTACCTGTTTTTGGAAATAATGAAACTTCTTACAGGGTCTGTTAGGCTTGATCCAGCAGTCTTGTCAATAATAGAGCTAATTTTATAGAAGTTAGGGGAACTCTTGAGGGTAAGCCCTTGCTTCCAATCCTCTTCTGCAATATCCCTATCTATAAAATCATCACGAGCATCAGTCTCCTGATTTTCTGTTTTAGGGCCATCTTTTTCCCTCCTAAGCTTTTCAAGTCTAGCTGTAATTGAAGCAATAGAAGCTGTATCCGAACTCCCTTTTCTTGACTGGTATACAAACCCAGATCGTAGAGGAGCGACTTCATGTCGGGGCCGATTAGAACATGGAATGAGAAGAACTGAAAATATTTGGTGTGCTCCAACAAGCACCTCAACATCTGGATGCATCATCACTTTCAGAAGCTGGACAAGAAGGGATTCAGGAAAAACCTACAAGATTGAAGATTGTAAAGTATGTCAAACCAACAAGAGCAGAAAACAATACGTTGACCATTTTAGTCCCACAAGAACTATTCTATCACATGTCAATAAGAAATTTTAAAGTGATATACAGTAATATTTCAAAGTGACATACATTATTAAAAGTATCAAACTACATGCCCACCGATTCAAGTTTTGAATCTAAATCATATCTCCAAAAACATCCGATCAACAGTCGATCTTCTTTAATGTGACATGCAAGTATATCCTTTATACAAGCAACACTAAAAGAGAGTTTCTGAGGAATGCAGACACATGAAGAAGTGTATAAAAAGCTTGACAACAAGAAACAGATTTTCAAACTTTTCTCACCTGCTGTGAATGAGAAAAAATCAATGCTAACGAGATCATATGAGCAACAATCATCAATGATCCCATGGTGGCCCTGGCAACAGTTCCAGATGGCAGCTTCTCCAGAGATATTGACATCATGTCAAACAATGGCCGAATATTTCCAATCTATTAGGAACAACAGCGGATTGTCAGTAATAATACATAGACCCACATCATATATGAACTGCAAACACCAGAAATGTAGAACTTACTCCTCTAGCTATTTCTAATAAGCAATCTTCAATTGAACTCTGTAGCATGGTATTAATGCTAGACTCTAGCTCTCCAACTGATTCAGCAGTGGCTTGAAGACTCTTCCTCAAATGCCTGCATAGGTCAGAGACAAATCCAATTTCCTCTAGCACTGTTCCAGATCGAATTTGGCAAGCCAAAGCACTAGCAACCTGAATGATGTGAGATTTGAGTTGTAGATCATGTGAAACGTTCTTGTGGTCAAGATGACGGATCGTATAGGCTAAAATCATCTGTTGATTTCCTAAATCCAAAAGTCAATAATGAGATTAAGTACATGTAGACATATTTGAAGAACCTAACGACAGACTATACTAACAGAGAAAGAAGATTAAGATACCTGAAGTCTCCAAAAAGTATGACATATCAGACAAAACCATCATAGCTAACCCTTGCCGAGAAACCCAATGGTGCCTAGAGTCGAAGTACACAAACATTGGATCCAATACCCGGCGCATTGTTGTGCTCTCCTTCGCTAATTCAATCATTCTCTGAATACAAATTTGAGCCCAAATGTTTGGTGTCTCTGTCTCTTCTCTATACAAATGAACCAAAACTATTAAAAAGGGAATCTGATGGAAACAGCATAATTTGAAATTACAACTTCTTTGACTGACAAGCTCTCCCTTACAGAGTTTCAATAATTCCTACCTTGTGAGAAGAGAAGGATCCTTCTTTTCTGGCCGTGGCCTGATGACCTTGCAACTAGGGCTAGAATACCCACCAGCAATTGCACCAACTCTACCTTCACTTCTAACTACTTCATCCACCCAATTATGATGCGACTTTGCTCCCTCATCATTTTCATTACGTGTATCAGGCTGATAGTTATCCAAAGTGGCATGTACAATCTTCATTCACAAGAGAAAAGGGAAATGCTCAATATATATGTCAGAAGGAGCACTGACTCCCTTGATATCTAATGATGCAGTCAAAAAGTGTAAACTTAACTACACATAGTAGAGAAAAATCAAGAATGTTAGTCAAAAGAACTAACCTCATCAAAATCAACAAAGATATACGAAACTTCAGTCATGAATTGGGTCTGCCAAGGGAGAAATTTATCAAAAAGATGAAAATGAAATGCAATTTTCACATTGAAATGGTCTATAGAATTTTCAAGCAGTCAAATCATGTAATTACCATGGCTGAAAGGCACTGCAAGCTTGATGCTCTCAAGCAGCGCTTTTGAATGTCTTCACCACTCTCATGTGCCAGCTCACATACTTTATGAACCAAACTCTCAATGTTGTGTGTATAAGTTCCATCAGTCTGTTCATAGCGAAACAAATAAGAGTGCACATTTTGACAGTCAGAAAAGTTATAACATATTTACTTTATGCAGGAACCTAGAAACAACCATCAATTATATATTTCACCCATCCACTTACAGAATAAGAAATGCCGCAAGTAGGACAAACAATTCATTTCCAAAGATGCAATCAAGAATTACAATATTACCCAATTTGGGGGAAAGTTGTTTATCAGTCTCACACATTGTTCTAGCATTGATTAGGCAGAGAGATGAAATCCTGTCATTCTGCTATGTACTAATGTATAATAGCTCTTGAAACTCACCTGACTGTAGATGAACCTCGTCAGAGTTTGGCATCCAATTATACGGAGAGCATCTTGCTTAGAGTTGTCCAGAAGCTCAGTGACCACATTTAGCACACTCCCAGCAAAATAAGCCCTAAAGAATGTGAATTTAGAGTCAGGTGTGAGTTTACAGTTTTCCAATCAATGACACGCTAGATTATCTCCAAATAAATATTTAGTCCCTAAAAAAATTACCAATAGAAAACATCATTAAGGAAAGGGATAGCAAACAGGTCACACTTACATCTGGTTCTTACAGAGGCAAAGTAACTTGTTGTAAGTCTCTGCAACAATATTAATGAATTTCACATGCTCAAGACGTAGCTCTTTGTAACACCTATCTTCAAGATGTTTGGCAATCTGTTGAGAAAAATAGGAAACAGATGCATCTCATCAGCAGAACAGTAATTTACAGTAAGCTCAAGTTTACTGACCAAGACATAAAGAAATGGCAGAAAAGAGTTCATACCTTAGGGATTCTAAAAGGATTCTTTGCAGCATATTCGCATAGCTTAACAATCTTTCTTTCATTGGAAGGACCATCCTGGAAAGTATTGGGGAACTTTGAACTTCAGTATTCCAATACTTGATAAGAGAATTATAAATGATACACAGATTTGAAGTATTATGGAATATTATATATACACGTCTACGTGACTGGTTTCTATTGAAGCATGCTGTTGTTAGCTGCTTATCAGAAAAGATTCACAACTTACAAATTTTAGTGCAACTGTTCTTGGGTTAGAAACTCATAAACCTTACAAATCGTGCTAAGACTCGATTAGGATCAAACATTCAACATAATTTCACTTTTTACTGTCCCAAACATAGCCTAGAGAGAGCATAGTGTTGATTAACAATTGACAGAGAGAGAGAGAGAGAACAACTGCTTCAATGAAAATCTTTTTACTAAGCATCCTAGCCAATTTCTCATTACTAAAGGGAGAGAGATAATCTCCAAAAATAAAGAACAAAAACAATTGAAAAGGCAAGTTTAAGTTTTGCTACTACTATTACATTGCTGGACATGTGACATGAGGGAAGGGATATTGTAATTTCCTTTCCTGCAATGAGTGCCTGGTGGCAGCGCTGCTGCCTCATTACATGATCAACTGATCAAATTATCAACTAATCTACTACTATCTGTGTCTATATCGGACAAGTAGCGCAAGCATAAGGTCAACACGAACACAAGATTGTCTGCCAAGTATAACATATCTGTGGACATTATGGCTTATAAGCATAGGTTAAAACTGTGACAGCATTATACTCACAGGAGACTTGGGGAAGATTTCTGCAAGCAGCTTTTTGTAACGCTTAACAGGTTGTCTAGATCTTGACCTCATAGCAGGGCAGCATACACACATGTTCCCACATGCTGGGAAAATCTTCCTGGAGATGATCCCCATTTTCCTATAGAAAATAGAAAACACTGTATCAGAAGAGACATTGAAGTTAAGATGAGCACAGTTCAATCAGCTCAACAGATGAATAATGCACCAAATGACAAAGAATGCATCCCAAAGCCCCCAATGAAAAAAGGAGAAACACCACAATCTATTGAAAAGAAAATAATTATGTATAAATTCTTCAAGTACAATGAGAAAACACAAAAGGAAGAATGAGGGTGGTAACAAACAAGAAAGGAGTACACAGAGAAAAGTTCTAATCTTTTATATCTACATATGCATATAACCTCAAGTACAATGAGAAAATAGAAAACAGAAAACGAAGAACGCCCAACAAGAAAATCCAAGAAAGAAAGAGGTGCATAAAGAAAAGTTCAAATCTTTTCATAACAAATAAGAAGAACAGAAGAACCAAACGAGCCAGACATTGCATCAAAGCGAGAGTTTTCACTTGAAAAATACACCCAGAAACCCAAATTAACACACCAAATGAACAAAACAAACAACAGAAATCTATGAACAAACCCAGATGATTAAATGTGGAACCTTTAAAAGAAAGAAGAACCAAGAACAGTAATTTAATAGATAAACAACGGAGAAACCAAACCAGAAAAGTTGCCTTGTTCTTGCGCAGAGACAGATCTGGGGAGTGAGAGCTTTAACCTCCAAGGGAGCTTAAACTTTGAAAACAAGAAGGGACATGGAGTTGGAAATCTATGAAAGAAACGCAGAAAGAAATTGGCGCGTGGATTAAGATAGTGAGAAAGGTGAGACTATTTGAGCTCTTTTTCACGTGATGGGGTTGTCAGTTGTATCTCTCTCTCTTTTTTCCCTTTCGAGTTACCTGAAAAAGTGAAGTGCTTGTTGGTCTTGTCAGAACATGGAAGACTACAAAAAAAACTATTTAATTCAAGGAGGTTTGAAATGGATTGGTTGCTATTCTAGGAGGAGGTAGGTTTTTCATTTTTGATTTGGCAATTTGGTGTTGCCTTTCATTTGAACTCGAGTCCAAGAACCCTGTCTACTTTGAACTCAAATTTATGCATCACCATGGTTACATGTGGTATGTTTTAGAAGAATGATGGTTAAAAGTATTAATATAAAGATGAAGTTATATGTTTTCTTTTAATCACATTCTTTTACGTTATTTGATTAAAAAACGTATATTATATATTGGATTAAATTCAGTTTACCATTTCAAACTTTAAGACTAAAATCAGTTTGATCATTGATCTTTTTTTAAATCACGTTGGTCTTTGTACTCTGAAATGACATCATCTAAATCTAAAATTTGAATTTTAATGCAAAAAATGGTGAGTTCGGTCCTTGATAAATGACATTTTTTTGTCGTTAGAATGTTTATTTTGCCCTGTTTGTAGGTTAAAAAACTCAAATGTAGATTCTCATATCAGTTTAAAGTCAGCAAATGATATTATTTTTGAAGTCGTATTAAAATTTTGAACTTAGTTGATGATGTTTGAGAATACAAGGACCAACATGATTAAAACAAAAGGTTATAGACCAAACTGATTTAATCCTTATATATTTCATCAAAGAGAAGTAACATGATGCTAAACTGAAAGCTTATGAAATTAATCTAAGCAAGTAAAGAAATAAGAGGATCAAGACTTTTCTTGGTTTTAAAGAAACAAGAAAATTATCCCTAACCACATTGGTGAAAACTATGTTTTGTTTCTTGTCACATAACGCAGATAAAAAAAAGAAGCTTACCTCAGAACGCTAGATAGATCGGTTGATTGAATTTGACCACATACACTACATTAATCTAACTTTATGCAAAAGAGGACATATACAAGCTTCCCGACACAGAAGATGAGATTGATATACAAAGTGTTATGCATTTCAACGTCATTAGAGGGGAGCAAGAGACTGTAACCCTATCCTAGTTGCATATTTGTATTAGGAATCTAAGCAAATGTATAATTGCATTCCGGCTCATGGTGACTTTTGGCACCATAAGTTAAACACAACTGGGTGAGTTTCTGGTTGTAGCGGTCCTCTTTAGAATAGAGTCAGTGTTCTGTCATTTAATAAACTCTTACAAATGAGCTATATCGTCTAATTTTTGGTCAGTAAATTATTTTAAAAAAAAAAGAACGAAAAATGTTAAACACAACTCCCATACTGACAGAACGCCAAAGGAGTGGAAACAAAGAGAGGAAACTCCCACTTAATCGAGTTTACACTTGTGGGAATTAGGGACTAGGGAATTATAATATGAACTAATCTTTCCCAAGAATCTACTTTGTTGCTATTTTATGCAGATGCTGGGACAAGATAATCATCCGGACTTCTAAATTATGCCTTTCGTAATCTATGCGTCAGTAGCCATGCTTTGTTTAAGTACCCTTTTGACTGGGGTGAGCTCTGCTGCTTCAAAGGTGCATCACATGCACCATAGCTCGCCAATCAGATGTCTATTGATGTTGGCTTCATTATATTTGATACAGTTTAGAATGCAGATATGATGTAGGACAAGAGATTTTAGCACACGCCTCTACTCCAATATAGCTCATTATAACTCACATCCAAGGCCAAAAGAATGGCCATCATTCATAAAAAGCGTCGACTTGCATGTTATGGAGATAGTAGACAAGAAGCACTGTATTATATTTGAAGTCTTTGTATTTGGTTTAGGTAAATGAAGTCTGGCCTTGGAAGACAACAAATTAGCCATCAACTAAGGACTTGTTTACCCTGTGAGTCTAATTGCTTAAATTTGGGAGCCTGAAATACTAGATTCCCAGAAGACTTGAGACTTCTGTATAATGGTGATCTAGATGACTCATAATAGCCATGTGGAAGACGAGCAATTCCAGGAGACCCCATGTTGAAACAACTCAACCTGCATAAATGTGCTATGTAAATATGGCTGCCAATGATAGGTGGGTCATTAACAACAGGTCATGGCTCTGGACCATTAATTTGGACCCCCTATTTGATTATGATTGAACAGTGAAATTAGGTAGGCACATTGAATAGCACAATGATCATATGCCACTCCCACAAGTTTCAATTTCCACCATAACCAAGGTTCAAGTTAAACAAGAACCACCGAGTGCTCACTACTGGCCTCTTTGAATACACACAAATAAGAGACCCTCCCTGGCTGTAGCATTACTAAATTTCACCACTTCAATTCACAGTACAGGTAGAGTGAAGGCAACAATTTGATGGCTTGAGTCATCTGTTTTATAATGCATCTCATTATCGCTTGAGGCAGTACTTTGCACGCAGGTTATCAAGCTTTTCAGCATACTCAATGGGGGTTGCTTCATTGTAAAACACTTCATTCCATATCTTAGCAAGATCTGTTACAAGGTAAGTGGAGTTGGTATGATAAGATATCTGACCTACTCTACTACATGCAACAATAGAAAATATGCATACCAGCCTTGTCGTTGGATGAAAGAAACAAGATGAGTGTGTCAAATCTAGGAACCTTAGTTAAGTTCTCCAAAATACTGACCGCCAAATCCATTTCGTCACTGCCAAAGAAATAAAGGTGCTTGTAAGCCTTCCATCGAGCACATCAAGCAAAAAACATACATGAGATAAGCATTACTTACATAAAAAAGGTTGTCACACACTTGAGAATATCAACTAGTATGTGAACAATCAAAGCATTTTTGAATATCTGCGGCAGTGCACTGGGAGATATAGCCTATATGAGAATACCAGAAATTACAACAGGAAAAGGACTATAACATAATTGAAAACTAGCAGGGTTCTGATTTTCTATGCAAATGCCAACTGCAAGTGCAATTATCTGTCTCTATAATGAACCTCTGAACATTGTTAACAAGAATAAAACAAACGGCAACCTCTTTGAAGGGCCCCTAGCATGAACAAGCCACATGGGCAGACTGACACAGGTGACCACTGGCATCTTAGGTTTAGCTAACCACTCAAAAGGGTCCATAAATAATACCAACAGTTCTTTGCAATTCATGCAAAGACACCGTACCCATGGTCACCAACACAGGGATTAAAATTATGAGCACAAATCTTTCGTATTTATTTTTGCAAACCTTCAACAATTTAGCCTGAAGAGCACGATCTCCAGAGAGTCCTCTCCAAGAAGCCTCAAATTGATAAGCTGAACTTGGTGGTGTGATGTTTTCTGCAGCTAGAGCCTTGGCTCGTGAAGCAGCTCGAGAAGCAAGTTCTTGTACTGATAACTTCGACGCTTGCTTCCCATTTGTGTTAATTTTCTACAAAATAATCATTGTTAGACTAGTGTCAGCTATGAAAAGACTAAAAGGCATATATGCTGTAAATAAGAAAGTGGTTGCAGGAGCATACAGCATTTATGTCCAATTACAAGCATAAAAGACTAATGCAGTTAATTAAGGCTTCATAAACTAGTCAAATTTACTTATCGACCAGTAGGCACTAATTACTGATACCTTAGTGTGATCTCCAACTGCAGTCGTTTCTGTCCTTTGAGTAGTACTAGAGACAGGTTGGATGCTGTGTCCATTTACTGTGGTACCTGACTTTTCCACTTTCTGCTTGTCTTGTTCAGAGATTTTTATTGCTCCAGATACTTTCTGAAGAATTCCCTGGGAATAAACCATTGAAAGACGACCTGTTCATAAGCTAGCTTCACCTATACTGTCGAAAATCCATTAAACTAACTATTCCATCTCAATTAAGTTATCATTTGCCCCATTAAGGAAAAAGCAAAAGCTACACTCAATGCCACTTTGTTCACTAACAAATTCCAGGCAACTCTATCTTCTTAAAAAAAGTTTGTGATACTTATAGTTGAAGGTAAAGTAACAGAACTAGGAACACCAAAATGCTTTTTTTTCCTTTCCCTTTCAGACCAAAGAAAAAAAAACCCTAAAAAGTATGAAAACTCTTAAACTGTAAAAAGTTAACAGAACAATAGTTTTTATATGCAGGAGGGTACGATTCTCTAAAGGTGCGCAAATTTATATTGATCAATCAACATTAGTGAAACATCCCTATCAACATTAGAATTAGATATTCAATTATGTGTAAATTATCTTACTTTCTCATACAAAGATTTGGCCTCAGCATACTGTTTCTTGATTTCTTGGTTGTGTGGCTCCAACCTCAGAGCAAACTCTGTATCTGCTATGTTCATTACATCAGACAGATCAAAAGTACAATATATCAGAAAATAAACCATACAAGTCTATCAGGAAACAAAGTCATATTACAGTCTCAACATACCCTCAATATATTCTTTAAGTTTTCCTTGTTCTTTTCTAGCTGTTGCACGTCGTGAGTATGCTTTTATATAGCGATCATCCAAATTCAAGGCCTCTGTACAGTCATTCTCAGCTTCTTGGAATCTAATTAACAAAGTGGAGAACACAAATACTTCAGGTGATAACTTCTGAAAAGAAAAACGCCTCACAGATATGAAATGGAAACCACTTCCTGTAATCAAAAGTTTAAATTTACATTCAAAGAAGCATAAATAGGTATGTTTATACACTAAAAAGTTAACTAAGAGCGGGTGTAAGATAAAGCTTGCCTTTTGATTTTGATATATGACATTGCCCTATTTGCAAAAGCTACCGCTGTTGGAGTTAAGGCAATGCTTCTTGAATAGCAGTCAATAGCTTCCTTAAACTTCTTCTGCTTAAAATACTCATTACCCTAACACAATAGCATAATAGGGATGAGATTGACCAAATTCTTACGAGAAAACCATATTTAACTACAGCAGAATACTATGAATTCCTACCAAGTCCTTTTCCGAAGCAGCATCCGGAAGACCATCTTCAGAAGCGAAACTACTTGAAACTGTATTCATTGGATCATAATTCGTCGAGTAGGAACTAGTTCCATAATCTCTTGATTTCTGTAAAAGCAACAGCATTAGGAAATGCCGATGATCAATAACACATCGAAGAAAACAATACCAACACTAATTCCAAATCATGCAATGTCACATGCAACAATGAACAAACTTACAATTCCGAGAATGAACACACATGGAAGATAAAATACATAACAATTTCTTAACAAATCAACTACATAACTAAAATGGGTTGCTAAGAAAATTACTGGAGCAGCTTCCTTGATGGGTTGTTGAGGCCTCATTTTCTTGTCCTTGTCCTTGAGCGAAAGCTCCCAGTCCTGCAAGTCACTCAAAAACCCCTGTAAATCCAGGACCAAAGGATTAACAGGACCAAACCAAAAAACACAGCAATACACTACAATTATAATCTAGAACCCTAGTAAGTAATAACACACAAATCACTATGCCAGGAAATTTATAAAGATTCAAACTTTCTTCAATTGAAACTCCATTTTACTTGCTCAGCCAAACCACATTAACCCCAGCTACATGCCCAAGTCTTGGTAATTACAATTGTGAAATATGGAACACAAAGATTTCACCTTTTCATTTTATTTTTTCTGATTTTCAATTTTTACCAGCTCCCATATATTAACGAAGGTAAGAATAACAGCAAAATAGAGAAGTAGAAAGTAAAAGTGAGGTACCAGAGCTTGGTCGCGACCGTGCTTGCTTGGAGCCCTAGCCATGGCCGCTTTGATTCGGAGACGATGATGCTTCTGGAAGAGACAGAGAAATAAAGAAAGGCAAGTTTTATTTTCGGGGTTTATATATGTTTGAAAGGTTTGATCACTTTTGCGCCCAAAATGACACGTATTTTCGCTTCTTTGGTTAGAGTTGTAGTGGTAAATTATACCCAAAAAAGAAAATGGTTGTGGTAATCTTCATTTCGGTCTAATGACACAAGTCTTGTTGATAAATTTTAGTAGTTGAAATTCATCGACTCTTTAGGTTGAGTGTCAACCTTTTTAGTTCGACTTAAGAACGATTGATATGTAATCTCTTGTCTGTAACATTTTGACACAACCAAAGGGAAAAACAAACATCCGAGTTTTCTCCAAGCATGAGAACTAGAAAGTGCAAGAGGTAACTGAAGGCCAAGAAGTGGGAGGCAGGCATATACCTCATAGGGGAAACACATGTACTGCAGTTAAACAAACATGGAAGCTTTGACCTGTTGTGTGAAATCCTGGTTTTTATTCATTATTCATATCTGTGTGTAACTAACAATGCTAGAATCACTTCAATCTCTATGGCATTACACTGTATATATACATATACGGATATTTGAAAGATCTACATCTATTAAATCAACGTACGAATGACGTGCAGGATTATCCACATATGAGATTGGCAGCAAAATTGATTTCACTGAATTTAAATTAACATGCGGATAGAGAAGGCATCTTTTCATGAACTGCCTTGTAGCACTGGAGGCTGCACAGAGGGAGCTTTGATTGGGAATCCCTGTACTTGTATGGGTTTGTACAATATGGTCCTGCACACTTCTCACGGGGAGGAGGGTAACTGAAATCAACATAAACAACCCGAAATTAGTTGACTAGTAATAATATCAGCACAGCTTCAATGGAATAATTGTGCTCATGATCTTCACAAACTAATATTCAGACCGGAAAAGCAATTTCATCGTTTAAAACTTGAGAAATATTTAACCCCAGATCCAAGAGAAGCATCACTTGGCAAGCCAGAGGATTTCGAAATACTATTGTACCTGCAAGGCTTGGAATCAAATATGGTTGGTAAGCCAATTGTATCAGGAAAAGTAACAATTGATCCTGATGGACCCATCACCCATCGAACAGAATCTGATGGAAGCATAGCATTTGCAGCTCTCTCCTACATAACAAATCAACATTTTGTTATTAAAGGAATGTTACGGGGAATGATATTAAGTATAGGAGTACATTATCCACCATGAGTTACCTGTGCCATATCTTCTTGCCGTTTCTTTATCTTGTCTTCCTTCTTCTTCCGACTGGAATCTTGACCTAAAATTTTTCTGATCGCCTCAGCCTATGATTTGATAGCAAGTTTTAAATGAGTTTGACAAATACATTCCAAATAACTTGTCAGCATTGCATATGGAAGACATAAGCAAACTAAAAGGCCAAACCTCTGATTCTATGGCTGCCTTCTCTACTTGCATCTTCCGTCTCTGAGCAGCCTCAGCTTTCTTCAGTTGCTGTTCCACCACACACAGTTCCTCTTTTTGCTCTATCAATAAACAACAAAATAAAATCATGAGAGATGTGAGTTGTAGAGACATATGTTAATAATAAAAAAGATATGATCACCTACTTCTTGGTGGTGCAGGGGGCAACCCGTTGGGAAACTCAATTGCACTTGGACCTATGCTGGAAGATGCATCTTTGTTAGTTTGAAGGGCCCTTCGACGAGTAGTGACTGTCATCTCCTTATTATCTGAGGAAGAGTCAGCAAACTCCTTTCTCGTGTTTTTCCTGATCTTGAGTTCTGGCTCGCCATCAGAAACAGGTTCATCTTCTTCTACATAATCAGTATCATCAACTACTCTTCCTGATCTTGACTTCTTACCCTCCTTGTCTGACTTTGAAATGCCATCTACCAAATCTACACCGTACTGGCCAACACCACTTCTATTCAACACTTTTGAAATCTTCTTTTCTTTCCTGACTGCTCTTTCCTCATCCTCTTGGTAGTCCAAACTGTAATCTGGGGTATTCTTAGATTTTCTGAGTTTTTCAAGGTATCGAACTTCCACATCATCGTCATCATCTCCAACATCAACTGTTCCATCCAGCACACGTCTCTTAGGAACCCGTTTGCTTTTGCGAATAGGTTCTTCACGTATCCTACCCCTTGAAGTATTATCCTTCCCAACATCAAAGACACCTTTAGATGGATCCTTAGATGCAACCCCTCGTAACCCACTTTCCTTATCTGAACGAAAGGAGTCATTTTCATCTGAATTTTCCTGCAACAGGGATGTAGTTTCTGGTTAGACGTTAGATTAATAAAATTTAACCTTAATCAATATTATCTCCCTAATTAACCATATGGGAGAAGAGAATCAACAAGACCGAACCAGAGATCTTTAAGAAAAGGAAAATAAACTATGAACTTTGCAGCACCATTTCTGATGTTTGTAAGCATTTTGTTTAAAAAGCAGTTTTTGCTGTATCATACCTAATTCCATGTCCACCGGCCATAGGGTGGGTTTTGCATTACCAAGGAAATCATGATGAAAATTTGTTACCGACAATGGATGTCAAATCTATAAAAATCTTAAAGCATATGTCAATGGTCTCAAACCTGAATAATCGACCTCTTCCGTGGTCGAGGGGCATCAGAAATATGAGAAGATTTTGAAGAAGTCAACCCAACATTAGATGCACCATCAGATGCAGACTTGGCCTGAATTGTGCGTGTAACACCACCAACCTTAAGCTTAACCTTTTTCACAGTACTCTTATTCTCTAAAACATCTGAACCAATACTGAATGACCCATCCTTACTTGGGCCTTTCCTGTTAGCAGGGCCAAGGCCACCCTTGCTGGACATTTTAAAATCAATCGCAGTATGCTTATGCTCATTACTGCCTCGAAAAGAACCATTATTCGAAGCTTCATCAGATTCTACATAGCCTCCTCCCTCAGTTTTAATAACATTCTGGACAGAATCAGATTCAACATTATTAGCACTTCACAAATAATCACAAGGTTCATTGACTTATGAATTTGTCTCTTTTGGGTGATTAAACAAATAATCATTAGTCTCAGCACTTGACAATGCACTTACATCGTCTGAAGGAGGCGTTGATGAGATCGAAGAGATGTCACGATAATCCAGAAGCTGTGCCTCATTCCGAGGACGACGAGACATATTGCTCCTTTTCCTCCTTGCAGCACTGCTTATATCACTGAATCCCAAGCCGCCAAAACTCTCCATCCTAACCACAGGGTGATGAAGACCAATCCAAATGCTGCACAAACAGAAACTGAGAAAGTCATGAGTAACAAATAAGCATTGATTGTATTTGCCACACAATTACACAACACGAGTTCACAACAATGAAGCATAACAATACAAACAACATCGTAAATCTTCGAAACCAATGGATGCATTAAACAACTACCTCTACCTACTTGGTTAGTTCTCAACATAGCAAAGTTGAACCAATCTGAAACTCAACTGAGCTGAAAAGCTAATCAGAAAGCATATTGGCGCCAAAAATAGATAAACTCAGCGGCAAAAATAATCATGGTAGAAATGCAAAAATCAAACATATATCTTGGAACCCAGTTCAAGTAAGAACCAAACAAACACAACAAAACCATTAGGACTAATAAAGATCCATTCTTTCCATCCCAAAACTCAATAATTGGAAATAAACCAAAACCACACGAATTCACCAAAATGTATCAATGATTGATCCTTAATCGAATACCCAATTGAATAAACCAAACAGAATCAGCAAGAATTTGATAGAATCAACAAAGATGAAAACTTTACCTTTACGATTAGGCAATGAAGAAATCCAGAGCAAACCCTAAGATTGGCACCGACAAGACGGCCGTGCCGGACTTAAAGAATACGAACTGGGTGGGGTTGACATGTGGTGCAATGTGATTGGAGAATGAGAGGGGGTGGAGAACCTGGTTAAAGTTCGGGTTTTTCCGAGTTATTACCATTTTGTACATTTGTGGAGCTCTTTCATCAGCAGTCACTGTGAATTGGGACCCTTTGGTTGGGTGGACAGTGGACTTGTATCATACGTGTCCTTCTATTTAGGCCTAACATGGTACAGTTTTGTTTTAAAAAAATTCAATTTTTATCTGAATTTTTAAATTTTACAGTCTTTAGTAAATAAAAAAACCGTTTTTTTTTTATAAAAATTACAGGTTATTAGCAGCAACTTTTAGAAACAACATTAATGTTACTTTTAAAAACAGCTAACATTAAAAACACTAGAAATTAATAAATTTTATCTTGACAACACCTTTAAAACTAGTATTTATCAAATGCAAAACTGTTTTAATTCACAGCTGATTATTTTCGCAGTATAGCAGCAATAGTTTTTTTTTAAAGTCACAACAAAACCAAACTAGCCCTTAGTGGGATAAGGTTAGTCGAGTGGTCTATTTGGAAATTCACATCTAGCGTCCGAGTTCTACTTTCATCAATTTACGAACAACATGTTTAGAGAGATTTGTCATTATAGAAATCGGCCTGAATATCGACTGGGTTGATATGTTACAATAATCATTAGGGAAAATGCCTATTTAGCTATGTTGCATGGACATAGACACGGACACGGATATGGCGACATGACAAGAAGTGACACTCCGATACGGTAAAACTCAAAAACTGAATATCCGACATTGTTTAGACATGACAAATAAAATTATATATTTATTATTTTTAATAAATAAAAATAAATTACAATATACATTACATTACCAAAATAATGTTTTAAATTCAATTATTTGCATAACCATAAGAAATAACATTAAAGAGAGTCAAATGCAAATAATAGAAGTTTATAATTAATAATATTAGAAGTAGCAGACATCTACCTTAAAATATAATATTAAAGAAAATTAAATTTGCAGTAGGTTGCTAACAAAACTGGACAGCATTGTAATACCCTAGATTTTCATTTTACTTTCCTTGTGTTATTTTCATATTTAATGAAGGATTATTTATGGAAATTCTCTAGTTTGTGCGAAGTTGAAGTTTCGGAAATATTGTTAAGGTACTTTGACTTTTAAGAGACCCAAAAGTTGACTTTATTTTCCGTAAGTTATCTTCGAAAACTTCCTTCATGAAAGTTGTAGAGCTAGTTGATACGAGTTCGTAGATATGTAGCACGCCCAAAACGGAGATAGTATGAGAAAGTTATGGTCAGAAGAAGTTAGTTTCCGGGTTTAGAAACAGTATAAATAGAAAAATGTGGGAGAGTTATTTTTGGAAACCTAAAAATAGGATCGGATCATTTTCTCTCTCCTCTCTCCCGATCTCCTCCCGCACTCCGATTTTCTCCAACCGTTTTCTCCGCCGTCTGGAAGCCGCCACGGGGAGGCGGATCTGCTCCGGTATCACCTGAAAACCGGTGATTTCGGTGGCGTTTCGGGCAAGAGTTAGATGAGTCTTTCTCCTTTCCTTCCTCTGGTGACGTTTTTACGTGTTTGGTGATCTGAAAACCATGTTTTGGTGCCGGTTTTGCAGCTTTTAGTTTTAGCTCCGATCCGAGTTTTTCGGGATGTTTTCTGGCCGATCCCAGTAGAACCAGTCAAAATCCCAGGTATTAAAGTTGTTCACCATACTTCAATCAACAAGTTTCATGTTGTGAGTTTCTCCTAATTCAAAAATTTTGGGGTGGCGCGTGGGGCTCACTAGCCGCCGCTTGTGGCGGCGCATCCGGCTGAGTTGTGGCCTTAGTTTCCTTTGGTTAGTCCTTGTTGTTGTGATCATGTTGAATGATAGTTTGGTTAAGTTTTGAGCAAGGTTGACATGTTAGGACTTAGGTTTATTTGTTTTGGCTTGGTTGAGTTTGAGTTTAGGTTTTGAAGATTTGCGGCAGCTCAATTGTGTCGTTGAGTTCAATGACCTTGGGAAATTGTTCTCCCTTGAGCTAAAGGTTAGTTAAAGGGTATTGTGTTATCCTTTAGTATTTTCACTCCCAGAAAAAAGGCTTTAGCCGACGAAAAAAAAAAACCAGGCCGACGAATCAATTTTTCGTCGGCTAAAGTAGACTTTAGCCGACGAAATTTTCTTTCGTCGGCTAAATTATATTTTCGTCGGCTATAGTCATCTTTAGCCGACGAAATTTTAATTTCGTCGGCTAAATAACATGTCTTCGTCGGCTAAAGTCTGTGACTTTAGCCGACGACTTTAAACATTCTTTAGCCGACGAATACCATGTCGTCGGTTTTTTTCCCAGACTTTAGCTGACGAAACAATTAAGATATTTGTCGGCAAAAGTGTTTAGGTTAAATAATTAAAAAAATAACTATAGCCGACGAAATTTACTATATTTCGTCGGCTAAATCTTATAAATTTTTTTTAAAAAAATAACTATAGCCGACGAATTACAGTGTATTTCGTCGGCTAAGAAGGTTTTTGCCGACGAATAACCTAATATTTCGTCGGCTATTGTTATTTTTTAATTTTTTAATTACATACTATAGCCGACGAATACGTTAGGGTATTCGTCGGCTAAACCCTAAAATTTTTCTATTACCTACTATAACCCTCTATTCGGTGGTTATTTTGCGTAAAATTTTCATACGACTTGTTGCGTGTCATTGGTTTAAAACTATTTTCAGTTGGAGGTCCGGCCAAAATACGTAATTTAGAAGGTTGAACGACCTTTTCTGTGCGTTCAAAATTTTCAACCAAAATTTTTTGGCGGTCAACAAAAATTTTCAAAGGACTTTAGCCGACGAAAATATATGAACAGTCGTCAGCTAAAGTCGAAAAAATTTCAAAATTTTAAACCAAAATTTTTTGGCGGTCAACCAAAATTTTCAAAAGAGTTTAGCTGATGAAAATAAAGAATTTCGTCGGCTAAAGTTCTTTATATAGGTGAAGATGACAGGAAGGAGTCTATTATCTGCCGAGCCCACTCGAGCCCTGTCGAGCCCCCTGCCGAGCCCCCTGTCGAGCCCCCTGCCGAACCCCCTGTCGAGCCCTGCCGAGCCCCGTTTAAAGTAACAAGTTCTGTAGTTATGAGCATTATCTACCTTGCCAATGTAATTCTCATGTTCTCTGCTAATCTTTGCCGTCTCATGTTTGACATTGTCGTCAAAATGGATTGGTTGGCTGCTGTATAACCTGTACCTTGTCAATCTACTCCATGTTCTGTGCTAATATCTTTGCTATCACATGTTTGATGTTGTCAAGTTAAATTGGATTGTTACCGACTTACTGTGCTACATTAAACAAACAGACGATATTCAAACAGAAACTTAACAAATAGAAACTTTAGCCGACGATATTCAAACACTATATTCGTCGGCTATAGTGTTTTTAATTTTTTTTTAAATAAGGTTTAGCCGACGAATAACCTAATATTTCGTAGCCTATAGTAATTTTTTAATTTTTTTTATAAGGTTTAGCCGACGAAATATAAAATATTTCGTCGGCTATAGTTATTTTTTTATTATTTATTACGCACTTTAGCCGACGAATACTTCGTCGGCTAAAGCCTGGGACTATAGCCGACGAAAAAAAAAATTTCGTCGGCTAAAGTCATCACATACGGCCTTTTCCCGACGACACTATAGCCGACGAAGGCTCGTTGGCTAAGGTCTTAGCCTACGAATTTTTTTAACAGGCCGACGAAAATTTTTCGTCAGCTAAAGTACTTTTTCTGGTAGTGTTTGGTTTCTAAGGTTTTTAATTGTGCGATTTTAGGTGAATTGTGATTTTGTGTTGGCTTGCCTTCATTGTGTTGGGGGCTTTGCAGCAGGATTTCAAGGTGAGTAAATCTCACCAAGGTTCATGTTTGAACCAAATTTTATTATGGTTATGTGATGATGATAATGATTATGATGTTTAAATTAATACTATGTTTTTAACTGTTTTAAAATATATGAGCTTGATCGTCAACGACTCATAGGTAAGATAAAACAAGCTTTCCTAATTATTATTAAGTTATTCATGTGGAATAATATTTTTACTGTTCATATAATTATATCCTTGTGAAGGATATAATCATAAGATGTGATCATGTGTTATGATGATTGTTGGATAAATAGTCTAACCGGGTTCCAAGCCTTTAATCGGGTGATTGGTTGCGGTTAAGATGTTATTTATCATTTTTATGTTTTGATATTAAATAGTCAAACCGGGTTCCAAGCCTTTAAACAGGTGATTGGCTGCGGTTCTGATGCTATTTATTATTTTGTTTTGGTATTGGACAGTCAAACAGGGTTCCAAGCCTTTGGCCGGGCGATTGGTTACGGTTAGGAATTGAGCTTTAGTCCGTCTGTCAGTGTACGGCATGGGGGATACCTTATTGTATCTGAGTCCCATGAGTACACAATTGTGATGTTGTAGGTCATGAGGGGTATTACATTAATACAGAGACTCATGAGTACACATTATCTGAAAAAGTGTTGGAATTATGGATATATTCATTGATGTAATTGTTTTTGTGAAATTTCTATCTGTGAGAAATGTGTTTTAATTTTGAGTTTACTCATACGGGCTTTTTAGCTTAACGGGTTTGTTATTTTACAATCCCGGTACACCAATTATTGGTGTTGGGGTTAGACCTGCAAGTGTTGATCAGCAGGGTTGAGGAGGAGACATAGCACCAGGTTCAATTTTGGCTTTTGCTGCACGTACTCTGTATAGTTTTGTAAATCGGGTAGATAATTTTAAGCTCATGAGGTTGTTCTCATGTTCTTGTATTTCAAGTTTATGTAATTATGGAAGTGTAATATTTAACTCAGTGATGAGTTGTATAATATTACTTTTCCGTTATTGAGTTATAGTTGTTTGGTTTTATTTTTAAAACCGGTTGGGTTATTTAATTAAGTTAGATCATGCTACAATTTTTAAAATTTATCTTTCTGAAATTGGGGTGTGACAAGCATCTTGTTTTTAAAAGTGAACATTAACTTTATTTATGTTTTTGTTTCCTTTCTTTATTTTTTTAATTAAAATTAATAAATGATAATGTGACATGTCGAAGATGATATGACGTATCGGTCATCGTATCCGAAATGTGTTGGAAAAGTCAACATTTTTCGACATGCCACCAAGCGTATCGGTGTGTCGGCGTGCAACATAGTTATTTAGTACTAATTTCAACTCCACATTGCCTATTTCCATCACAATCTTTTTTAAGAACCCATTCTAATATACGGTACCTCTATTTTTGTCAAAATGAACAAATTTTTACTTAAAGTCTTAACAAACAATATTATTTTAAGATTATTTTGTCATCACCCCTTAAACATGTATAGAGAGAGAAAATGGAAGAGAGGGAAGATTTGGCCAGAATCTCACTGGACTCCTGACTCCAGCCATCAGCCGTGGGACTCCGGTCACCGGAATTTTGTCATTTTTTTTAAAATGTCACCGAAATCTCGTCGGTCGTCGAAAATCTAGCTGGATTTTTTTTTTAAAATGTCACCGGACCTTGCTGGAAGTATACTGCAACATCGCTAAAGTTTAATTAAGAGACAGTAATGATGAAAAATGTTTTACTAAGAAGTAATACACTTTTACTGAGATTTTACTGGGTGACAATAAATTTCTACTGAGATCAATAAACCCTTATTGAGGGACATTAATGATAAGAATGAGGTTACTGGGGACAATAAACTTCTACTGAAATTTTACTGAGAAACAGTAAACTTCTATTGACGTCAATAATAATGATGAAAAATGGGTTAATGAGGACAGTAAATTTATACCGAGAAAGAAGTAAACTTCTATTGAGATTTTATTAGACGACAGTAAACTTCTAATAAACAGTTTTTATTAAGGGGAATAAATATTGAGAAAGTTTTTAACACATATCCAAATGGTTATATGCACCTACCACATACACAATACACGTCTCCTGCCATGAGTGTTGACTATCAAGAATCAAGGAGAAAGACCTCCCAATTGCGGACGTCATGCCCTCACTACCACCACAGTTTACTACCCCTAATAGTTTGCACTGACAGCCCAACCAAAACCCAGCAATTGACCAAAAAATTAAAAAACACCCAGCCAAAAACAGATAACCAGATGAGGTCGGAGGACGCAACACAACCTGATCTGGATTCCAAACCTTCGAATCTTCTCACCGGAAGAACCAGACCTCAAAACCACCGCAAGCAGACGCCCGCGGGTGCTCCAACAATTCTAGTAACCCTCACGTGCTCCTCCGTTTGACATGTCGCACCATGGACTCGGTTTTTCCGGATCTGCTTTGATCAGATCTGATGCGAGGTTCGACGAGTTGGCCGGATTTGATTGCTCGTCCTTGCTGATCTTGTAGTCGCGGTCGGAGCCAAGAACGTCGAATGCGGGCGGAGATCGGAGATCGAAGAACGATGACGCAGTCGTCGACGTTAGGTTTGAGAGAGGGCGGAGATCGGAGATCGAAGAACGATAGGTTTGAGAGAGAGAGAGAGAGAGAAGGACGAGAATGAGACGTGAGAAAGTTTATAAGTGCATGTGTCTAACCCATCGGTTTAATCAATACAGGCGTGAATCCTCACCGTAGTCGGTAGTCCATATATATGAACCACGGACCATACCAGTTGCTCTCGTTACTAAGATGATGAGTGTACCATAAACATTAAGCAGTCTCTGTATAGTACTTTACTTTATGCTTCACCATGAACATATTTTAGAAACTATTCATTTTAGAGAAATTGTGAATAACGACTCACTCTACGAGTGCGTTATGGAAGTCTGTAAGCTACTCTATATGTTCCCCACGTTTGCAAGCCGGAATGCTCAAGTTATCAAATTGTAAACATCATCTATCACGAAGTCTCCGATTGAAAACAAATGACTGCAATTTGCAAATAGACCCTATCTCAATAATCCAAAGCATGCGCGCACATAATTGTTCTGGCCAACCGTCTAAAGGTTACAATAAATTAATAACTTGAAACAAGAACCATAAAAATTCAGCAAAAACAACAGAAGATGAGGAAGACGATGATTTCAATCAGCCAAGATAACACAAGACCTTGAACCCCTTTCATATGTCAAGAGATTCCTGTATATCTCCTTCTTCGTATACAGAAGACCCACACTCGCAGTGTGAATACTCACTGTATTTAAAACTTCACCATTCTTTAACAAAAACTCAGCCACTTCCATCTCATCCCGTTGTCCCTTGAATCCTTCTATGGAGACAGTCTGGAGGTGAGACACCAAACAAGCAGGACGCTCCTGTGGATTCCAGAACTCCCATCCTAGCTCGTCTTCTCTGCTACGCCATTCATTGTCCTGCAAATTATTTGAAAGAGTAGTGGAAGAATAAGAATTGTTAGTTGCTGCATGCTGTGTTATCAACAAGTAAAAATACATGCATACATCTTACCTCATGTTTGAAGACCAGATGTTTCAGATTAGGACATCTTTTGAGACATTCAATAAGAAACTCCCAGTAATTGAAATCATGCAGAACCAGCATCAATCGACTCAGATCGACAAACTGAGGCAAGTAGGAAGCCTACATGAACGACAGAGAATGATCAAGCAGAATTCTTCATCGAGAAATTAAACTGCCAAAGGCATTAGAAACCTAGAAGGTATCCAGTTACAAGCACAAAAAGTGTTTGGTCAAGAAATAAAGGAACACATAAAACAGTGTGAAGTATGAAAAAATTTAGCAACTTACATTGAGACCTTGGAGACTAAGAGACAGATTTTCAACATTGGAAATTTGTGCAAACAGAGCTACTGCGCGACCGGCAAGGTCATCAGCGTCAAGATCATCAACATCAAAAGAACGATGGAGTCTTAGATTGACCTCGATTAGAGATTTTCCATTCTCGAAGACATATTCATTTGGAAGAGAAAAGTTATCCAAGAGATCAAAGTTTTCCAGCTTTGGGGCATTAATGAATAAGACGTTGGAATAAGAATCGAAGTATTCCATTCTTAATGTCTTCAGTTCAGGAGCAGAGATCTTGATATTGGACTGTGAAATAACTCCCCCAAAGATAGTGAGGTCTTCAAGGAGAGGACAACAAGTAAAAAGGTTTTCCAGTGAACCTGGTGAGTCTTCGTTAGATTCTTCAACATCAACAGAAAGAACCTTAAGGCTTGGGAAACACCCTTCTATAGGGCAATTTGAAAAACTGATACTATTGGAGTCCACCTTCAAATCCACAAGTGTTTTGCACATGAAAAGATTTTCAGGAAACAAAAATAGGCTAGTTTGATCAGCATCGCTTGAGTTCCAAAGACTAAGATGAAGCTCGACGACATTGTGCTGAACAACAGTGCAAATACATCTATGAATACGAGTGTAATCATCAGCTACCATATCATCTCGTGAGCCTTGATTATGATAAGTAATATGAAATTTTAAGATGTCTGACGAGTCATGAAGGGAAACCACACGTTCAACAACTGTCATGATACGATCATCACTCTCGTCATCATAATCTAGCCGAATACTAGAAATGGAAGTCCATAAATTGTTCCATCGTTTTGAAAGAATGGTGGTCTGCACAGCTAAAATTGTGTCATCAAGCAACGAGAGTATGCGAATAAGAACATCGTCTGGCATTTGGCTGATCCTGTCTTCTCCTAATTCCTCTTCAAGCTTTGGTGATTTGGAATCCATTAAATTGCACACTGAAAGGTGATAAAAAAAAAACAGATAAAGGATTAGGAAATGAAACCTGGGCTATGAAGTTGGATCGAAGAACCAGGAAAGAGAGACGCGGACTTTGCTTTCTCAGTTATTATTCATTGAAGAGAAATTGTGAATTAACGGCTCACTGCCTCACTCTATGTAAGTGCGTTATTAAAAACTCTGTACAAAAACCCAAGTTGGAAAAACATATACAAATTACTACAAAGGAAAAATTGTGTAAACGGTGTCTCACCTTTTACCGAAGTTAACTTTTGGTATCTCACATTTGAAAAACTTCAGAACGGTATCTCACGTTCTTAACCCGATCGAAGATTAGTATCTAAAGCCGTTAATTCCGTTAAAAAAAATTAATGGCAGATTTTTTTTCAAAAAATGACTAATATACCCTTTCACGTTTTTTTTCGTTATTTTCTTTTTTTCTTCTGAAATGTTTTTCTTCAAAAATAATAACAGCCAAAAAAAAAGAATTTGAAGGGTGAGTTTTGACTTTTGAATTTCTGAGATGGTAGCGGTGCTGTATTGACGACATTCAACTTGGCCGTCGCTACCGGTGTCATCCTTAGAAGGGCACCAGGCCTTCCCGCTGCATGTCTTCGTCTTCCTCCGCCTCCACGACGTCGTGATTTACTTTGTTCCAATTTCGGAGAAGCGCCGTCGGAGAACAATAAGGGAGAAGCGCCATCGTCAGAGATGAGGAGAGATACAAAGAGAAGAGAGCAGCGCCGCCGTTGGAGGTGAGAGAAGAGAGAAACGATTTTGTCGGAGAAGCAGACATGTCTCCGTCATGATTGTGGAATTGAGAGGTTGGGTTCACTCTTCTCCCCCAATGTTTAGATTCCAGATCAATCGGCGGTCACTTCCAAACACCAAATCTAAACCCAAATTGTTCTTCACCTTTTCTCCAGTACCTGCACTTTTTCTTGAGCTTGAATATAGATATTCAATCTATTTCTTATCTAGAATTTTGTTTTAGAGAGTATGAGAAATGGAATATTTCTGTTCTTAGGATCATGATCTAGAATTCTGGGTTTGTTCTTGTTTGAATTATAATTCTGGAGTTGTTGGGTTTCAAATTCATATGGAATATTTCTGTTCTTGGGATCATGATCTAGAATTCTGGGTTTGCTCTTGTTCGAAAGAGAATTCTGGGTTTTTTCTTGTTCGAAAGAGAATTCTGGAATTTACTCAAAAAAAAAAGAAGAGAATTCTGGAATTGTTGGGTTTCAAATTGATTACCTTTAATGAGATACTTTACTGAGAAAGAAAACGCAACGCAAATTGAAATCATACAAGTTGGAAAAAGAGAAGTACGTAGGTAACGTAATCCATTACCCCATTTTTGAAAAAATTCGGTTATATACTGATTATACTCTCTCTCTCTCTCTCTCAAACTCTCTTTCTCTTCTCCTCGTTCCAACACTCACCTCAATCTTTTGTCTTCATATGCTTCTGTATCTTCCAACCAAATTCAAACCAAAGCTTTGAGATTTAATTGAACGAAGCTTTTTTTCTCATTTCGGTTTTGATATGGGGGCCTTGATTTTTTTTTTTTGTCGTTTTTTTCTTTTAAATGAAGAAAAAATAATGTTTAGATGAAAAAGCGAAAATATCCTTCAGTTGTCATTTTTTAAAAGGGAGCTAACGGCTCCAGATACTAATCTTCAGTCGATTTAAAAACGTGAGATACCGTTTTGAAGTTTTTAAAAAATGAGATATCAAAAGTTAGCTTTTGTAAAAGATGGAACCCTGTTTGGATATTTTTCCCTACTACAAATTATACCCCACTTTGGCAAAAGCAGTACTGCATGTACTACAAAGGTTATGAGTTATGACTACTCGTGAGTAACTCAGAGCCTGAGAGAGTTGGAGGTCATTCCATTTCCACCATGTCATTTCCTTTGTAGTTCACATCATTCAGGTCTATAGAGTGAACGCGTGAGCAGAGTTTTGAGAGGGACTAAACAAGATTGTAGTGGACTATAGGCAGTAGTGAGTGGCTCGGGCACCGAGCACCCTAATGGTTAACGTTCATTGGTTCGAATAATCAGATTCTGCATTCTTGTTAATTCATTTGATGATGCAAAGTCCCAACTTATCTCTTCATCCCTAGCCTTGGGTTCTCTCCTGGATGGTTGCAATAGAATTATGGCTGAGCAGATGGGAGGATGTGAAGCTTGTTCACATTTTTAGGGAGTGAAATTAAGATGACTGCTGCTGCACTAGCAAAATGGGCATTATTACTCATGAGCTGGGATTAATCACGCAATTTTGATAATCCCCCTGCATATATGCAACTCAAGCTTTCCTTGATGTTAAGAGAACTGGCTCCTACTTCAATACTCAGCTTTTTCTTTCTTTTTGTTAGGCTCTGTATGTGAACTGGCTCCAACTTCACTAGAGTGCCTTAGCAACTTCAGACTACAGTGTATAACATCCTGGTTAATGCATGGCTTCGTGAGTACGGATCAAAGGATCTAACAAATAATCGTATGAACCTCAAAGTCTCAAACAAAAAAATAGGGATCGATTGGTTAGGAAAAAAAGCGAAAAAGATAATGATTGTACTCATGCATGCCCTAATATTCGCCCTATTCATCATAACGTGTCCTCTTTAATTTTCCTTTTCTCCTTTGCAGTTAATTTGTACTCTAATAGCAGAACATGCAATAATATTTGAACTGGGTTTACCAGCAAACAGGAAATTTCAATTACAAGCAAATTCTGCATAACCAGGTGGTCAGGTCAGAGAGAGAGAGAGATGCAGAGGAAGAAGACTAAAACAGCATAGGGGTCAGTTCACATCTGGTTAGATTCCAGTCGACACGTACGTACGTATACAACTCATAGAGTTAGGTGAGACAGTGATCGAAGAGTGGTGGAGGGCCCAAAAAACGCCGGAGTGATTGGACGAGGTCTAGTCTCTCCGATGACCCCCTGGTGTCAGTCAATCAAATCACTCTGAGAGGCTGGTGGTGGAGATGACTGGGCAGACATAGCAGACGGCTGACAGAGACCCTGAGAAGGCTTTCCCTTTCTTTCCGGTTTGACAACTCCTTTTTACAGCAGCAGTATAATACGACAGTAGCGCGCGATGCGCGGGTGCTCTTTTAGCTTAAAATACTAGGAAATCAGATGAGTTCTGATCCTAACTTTATGTTTACTTCCTAAATGTCTTCCTTTACGTTCTTAACGTGTAAACAGTTGCTCCAAATTCCAGAATCGATCCGAAACCAACTTCACCAGTAAAAACTAAAAAGTTCGATGTAAAACCCAGCTGGGTATTTTTACTATGAAACTCACAATTTCAATTCGCTCATTTGGGTTGGTTATTTTACAGTAGAGTTGACAAGATCAACTCTTTTTTTTTTTTTTTTTTTTTTTTTTTTTTACTGTTATGAGATAAAAGAAGATGACTGGAATGGACCAAGTGACTGCTAAATTGCTAATACAATCCAACACAATGCAAGCTCCTGTTAACAAGTGAAAACATACTTCACTTGGTACAAACGCTCACACGATGCAAGAACAAGGTTTTAAATCTCAATAGTGGCATTCATAGAATATCAAATAGCAGTAAACTTGGCTCGTAAGGATTTGTGAAATATATTGAGAAGAGGTCTCAAAACCTACTCGTCTCCCACCTAAATATGGCCCCAATGAATTTCCAAAAAATGAAAATATGGCTCAAATGAGAAAATGAGATTTTAATTTGTTTTGTAGATCTTTTTGAAACCTTTGGTAGTATATTGTAGTTATGCCTTGTTTGAATGATAAAGAACAGATAAAAAAAACTCATAATTTTCCATCCACTGCAAACAGTTTATCGGATCATCATTTCATACAGAAGATTAACTAATCATCAACTCTACCACTATATACTTACGAACCTGTCTCCACAAGCCAACAAATTCGTACCACTTGCGTCTTAACAAATTTCACCAATCATAAGTTACCTCTCTAAGGACCACCAGAACCACTTCCTGATCCAAGTGTTAAAACCAGACCTTGAAAATCACTTTGGTGATTAGGTTCTCTGTCTAGAGATGAAGTTCTAACTCCTGAAAATGGTTGAGCCACCTGAGGCTGCCTGAGGCCTAGACTAGACCTTGGTAAAAAATTCTTTGTTGGCTGCTCGGATAGCTTTGAGGATGACGACTCTGCATGATTTGAATTTGCAAACGGTTGTGTCACAGCATTGGCAATTTGACTTTGTGGAACAATTGACCCTCTTCCAATGACTCCAGGTCCCAGATTGCAAGTGTGACTAGTTAAAGATGATGAATTCTCTGGAACTGGCATTCTAGGGGCAAGCGCACGGCCCTGGTTTGTCAAAATTGCACAAGCAAGCTAAGTACATCTGTTTTGCCTACTACATTGAAAAAATTCAGTGCTAGTTATGCAACGTAGTTTGATATTTGAAACTTACCGGTGCAAATAAGACCCCTCTAAATATTCTCCCGTTAACAGTTGCAGTCATTAGGAAACCGGAGTCGAATGCACCATCAACTTTACCATGGACCTCAGAACCAATCTAAACACAAGAAAAATCAAATAGAAAACTCAACAATGCGAAACAGAAGACTACCAACTAGCATAGAAGATGAAGCTTAAAGGAAAGGCGTACCAAGTTGCACATAGGGTTCACTGCCACAAATGGTACACGTTCTGCAGCTTGAAATTGCATGTTTGGTCTACCATGGAGACACTGTTCTCGTCTGGCTTTCATTTGATGTGCTCCTAACAAGTGGCTAAGTTCCTCTGGACTTCTTTGTGTGGAAAATCTGAGATCTTTGGCCGGAATTTCTAAGATCTTTATGTTCGGACTCTGATTTAATTGCTTAAAGACATAACCTTGAGAAGGTGGGGTGGAATCTTCCAGATTGGGAGTTGGGGTCGGTTGCTGCTCTTGGTCCGAGTGAGATGATGATGAATGCTGGGACAGAGACAGAGAACGCTCTTCTTGTTCTGATTCAATCTCCCATGCTCTAGCAGTGGTAGTTCTTCTCCTTTTCGGATGCAGAGTACCTACAATGATAATATAAAATTATTAGCAATGATAATACAATGTATACCCAGAGGCACACAACGGAACTTTTATCTATATACAAACCTGATTTTAAAAAAAGTCTACAAACCTGATTTTAAAAAAAGTCGCTTTGTTTCTGATTCTGATTTCTTAGATGTCTGTCTTACTACTACAGGATTCCCCATAAGCATAGGTTTCAGATTCTGCTCAAGCATTTACAAAAACACTCCCATTCATAATAGGAAAATAAAGATGGATAAAGATATCGGATTGCTAAAACAAGTTCTGTACCGTGTTAAAATCAGCTCCCCTAGAGATCCTTCTCCTCTCATGGTTTAAAGGGTTTCCAAAAATTTTGCATATAGGAACATCGTAGCAGCCATTTGACTGTTCTGTTCCAAGCTCCAACACCAACAACTCATTGAGAGGACGATCATCCTCCCCACACCTGCAGGTTAAAACCAGCAAATTAATATGGAACACAACTATATGCACAGTTGCACTACGAAGGTACAAGGACTTGGAAGTAAATCTGTAAAAAAAAACCTACCCTCCATAGATAGCAATGACAGAGTCGGTAACAACGGCAGTGTGAGAGAATCTCCCTTGTGGCAGTTGACCGCATGCATCCAGTTGGGTCCATGAACAAGTACTTGAATCCAGGACCCATGCATCATTATAGTACCGTTTGTGTCCAACCCCTCCAAAAACATAGATCTGCACTTTTTTTTCCCCAGAGGTCAAGAACTTTCACTTTTGAAATTTAACACTCATGGGGTGAAACTCTAACTAGACTTGATATTTATCAGGTTGACAAAGGTGATCCATTTAAAATGCTCAGGAAAGAGAGCATTCTCATAGCTTGATCTCTGAGAATGAGATGAAATTGCTCCTTTTTCAATTATATGCTTATGCCTATTTACCATAAGGTAGTATTCCTTACCATTGTGCCAATACTCACAGCTGCATGGCCAGCCCTGCCGCCGGGTGAAGAACCATGAACAGCCAACTGTTCCAAAACAACCATTTCATTTTGACTTGTTCAGAACATATAAGTAAGATCTTCCTGAAATGGAAATTCAAACAAAACAAATAAATAGATAACCATACCCTTGACCAGGTCATTGTGTCCATGTCAAGCATATCAACATCACCATAATACCTATCGCCACAGTCACCACCATACACAAACATCTTGTTTCCTATTGCAATAGCACTATGACTGTCTCTAGGAACAGGAACATCACCCTTCACCTCAGGGGAAGTCCATCTCATGGTTCTAAGGTCAAGAACATGCAGATCATTCAAGCATTCACCTTCCCCACTTCCCCCAAAAACCACTAATTCTACATCATCCACAAGCGTGGCAGAATGACTTTCTCGAGGCGAAGGTGGAGTTCCGCCACATTCTAGTCGAGTCCATTCTTTGGTAATCAGATTTAAAATGTGAAGATCATTACACTTCTTGGAGCCACTTGTACCTCCAAAAACTATCATATTATTACCCAGAAGAACGGTACTGTGGCTATCTCTAGGACCAGGCCCTGGTCCAGTTGTGACAAGAGTGTTCCAGACCATCGTTTCAAAATTAAGCACCCGAACATCACTGTAATGCATACCTCCAGAACACCCCTATATTTCAAAGACATAATATGAGATCCAAAGTTCAACAGAGTACCACAAGTAATTTCCTCCCAGAATTAAGAGGACAGTTTAGAGCATCATTAATTTGTACAAGGATAATTTTCAAATTAAATAATTAGATCAAAACATAACAAATCTGTATATGAAATATAATTTTTTATTTTTTTTATGATCATATTCTATAATGAAAGAACATACTGCATAAAGAAAACAGTTAAGGTACCATGACCGACCATATTGCTGTCCTATTAACCGGAGAAACATAAGCAACAAGTCAACAACAGGTGGTCAAATTCAAAAGCATTCTCAAAATTAAATTCAAAGAAGAGAGTAAAAATGGACAGAACAATAGTTAGCAGAAGGAAAGTTGGTTTGGCATTAACCAAGTATAAACCATATTGCATATAACAAGAAAGAATCACAACTGCACCAAACAACAGAGTAAAGTAAGCATTCAAAATGCATCAGAAAAAATGAACAAGAACTAAGGATTCACCACCAAAAACTTTACACAAAATCAAGTTTATAGCATAAGAACTTCAGACTTCCAGATGAAACAATCAAATTAGTTTATGAATATTCATAATTCCATGAAAATATAAGGAATTTTATACAGGTTAATATTAAGAGAAAGAAGCAAAATTTATACATACCCCAAAGACATACATATTCCCTTGAAAATAACAAGCAGAGTGCCCCCATCTTTCAGAAGGATTGCTTCCCGCAAGGTTTGGGTAGAGCCACATTGCCTTCTTCCTTCCAGGTTCTTCACCTTCCAAAGACCCCATTACCTCTCACCTTATTTCTCTCTTCTCTCTCTATAACTATGAACCAACTCTAACAGCACAGGTATATAACTGGAGCACAGTGTTTGCTATGACAAGGGATGTGAGGGATAATAAGAGGGAAATGGAGAGAGAAAAAAAGGGTCAAAAGGACATTAATAGGCCAAGAGAGCTATCAAACATCAGTGTCAATAGACATGAAAAGATGGGCGCTTTCAAGTCCAAATCACTGTGGCAACAAACATCAGAAACACACCTCGAACCAAAAAAGAAAGTAGATATCTTTCGTGGGTTAGGTTAATCTACGAAGCAATTTAAAGAAAAACATTTAGTAGTGGGTAGAACCGTGGGCTAGGGTTTGGAGAATATCAACCCAATGGTGTAAAATCATGGAAATCTGACTGTGAACTAATTACTAGGGAGGGAGGGACAGAGAGTGAGAGAGATTAACCTCTTTGCCTCGTGGTTCATATTTGTGCTTTGTATCAAGTGTCTACTCAGTTTACAAAATTGTCCAGCACAAAATGGAGGAGTGTGGGTGTGTCTGAAATGATGGTCAGGTGGTCTGGGTTAAGCAGCATACAAGCAAAGAGAAAGATTTGGTTTCCCATGCTGTGTTTTTAGGGCCGGTAGAAAACTCACATGGGTTTTCTGAGTTACTTTGCACCCTTTTTTCCAGTGTGATATGATATTGGGATTGATGGGAGTGGATCTCTCTACTGTCTAGCTCTCTCCCTCCCATTCTCACACATCGGGTTCTCTCCCTTTCACAAAACAATATCAAATCACCATCTACAATTTTCAAGGTGGGTTATTAATGGTCCATCTAGAAATGTCCCTTCTCAAGGAGCTTTGGGGCAAGAGTGGGTCTTTGTGGTATGGAAATTCTTATTTAGTTTTGGGAAACGGAATTGTTTTGGTTTTTACTTCAAAAGATTGAGTGTTTTCTTGAAAACTGCTTCCTACCAGTTCCTCCCCACCCAACAAATGAGTTGAGAAATCTTTTCTAAAGCAGACTGGATATGAATATGAGATTTTGGTAGCTCATTTGTATGGTTATTTCCTCTAAACTAATATTAGTGTTAATTAGCAAAACATTAGTTGTCATGTAAAATTTTCTCAAAAAATTATATAAATAAGATGTATCGTTTGCTTCAGCCATTTTTTGGAATGAAATATCAATGCTATTATGACAAATATTCCACTTAAATAGAAATCTTACATTGTCTAAACATAATGGTTAAATTTCAGAAATAATCTAACTATTCGACTCTTGAACATGAAAACACGTCATTTTATTACATGATAGATCTAGTATTTTATTTGATAAAAAATTCTGCAGTATTTGACAACCTAGTATTTATTTTTTCTAAAATTTACGATTGTTCTTTTTAAAATTTCACTCTTATGTCGCATTTGCTGCATTTTCTTATTTTTTTAAACAAGTGATTTTTGTTGGGTTTGATATTGAAAAAATATATCGAATCTTACACTTGATTGCACAAACTTACAAGTATACTATATGTTATGTTCTCGGAAGAGGGGATCAAGCGTGACGGGTACGTGCTGCTCACAAGAACGAAACCCAATGCCCGGCAGATGTAACCCGACCCGGTTACCCATGAACACAATTCGGGCTCATATATTTTCACAGGCTCGGTGCCCCATTTGGCATCTACTAAAGAGTCACAGTTGCTGTTTTAAAACTATCTTAAACGGAAGTTCTTATATGCACCATGGTACATATGAACCAATTATAACTGACAAATCACTGTTATTTATTTAATACAGTCAACTACATGACACTAACACCAATACTAACACCGTTAAAGAGAATTGAGACAAAAAAAAATTGAATGAACATGGTAAAAATAAGGGTAGGGTAAATATTAATTAGCAATTAATTCCAAAACACAATTAATATGATTTTTAAATGTTTTAGGGAAACTTATTATCCTTCTTTATTTATTCTGTTAAAACGCATTAAATATGAAATTTACATATATATTTACCCATTTTGAATGATGTATATCCCATGTGCTCTTATAAGGGGTAGACGTGTAAAATTTGCTATTAGAATTAGGATTAGATATGATCATCTATTTATTATTTTTATTGTTGTATTTGTAATAAATAATTTATTTTTAATTAAAATTAACCTAATAAATCGAATTACATTTTTAAAGGGAATGAAAAAAGTACATGAGTCAACTAAAATTGAATCAAAATTATCTCTTGAGATGCCCCGACCACCATTTTATGTAACCAAAAAAAAAATTATCTCTTGATCGAGATTATTTTCATTTTGTCGGATCGAGCCAACTCCATTCCGTTCTATGTAATTTTTCAAATGGGCTACATTATCTAAATAAAATGTTATGTGATGATATCAAAACATATGATTCCATTACTCATGCTCAATCTTGTATATTTTTATTTTTTAGTTTTATAATCCTACATTATTTAGATAAAATTTTGGTTATGAGTGTCGTTATTTAATAGAGTACATTTGATAATGTCAATTGTGACACAAACGAATATCATAGGGACAATTATTTTACATAGCTATTTTATCCTAAATTGCATTATATGAGAAACAAAAAAAAACTCGAGTCACTCGACATTGTCTATATATATTTGAACAAGGACAAGAATAGCATGTAGATCACTATTGTTTGAATTAAATTCAGTTTACCCCCCTAATCTTTGATGTCAAAATCAGTTCAGTCCTGCAACTTTTTTTAAAATTAGTTCGCCCCTTTAACTTTTTTTAAATTCAGTTTACCCCCTAATTTTTGATGTCAAAATCAGTTCAGTCCTGCAACTTTTTGTTAAAAATGGGTCCCCTTGTCAGTTTGGTGACAAAAATTGGACAAAACTGAGTGTTTACAAAAGTTGAAGGGGCGAACTGATTTAACACAAAGTAAACTGATGTGTTTATGAAAGTTAAATGGGCAAACTGATTTTAAAAAAAGTTGCAGGACTGAACTGATTTTAACATCAAAGATTAGGGGGGTAAACTGAATTTAACTCCTATTGTTTTGATACAGTCTCAATTCAACCACCTTTAAAGAGTTGACTTTTAACCACAAAAATGTTTCGGTGCAATTAGGTATGATCCATCCGGCCACTTATAAGTTATATTTTTCTTTGTCTATTTTCTGATATGAGATATTTCCTCTCTAACATATATATGACTTGGTAATATGAATCGTATCTATCATTGTTTAGGTTTGAATACGCTAAAACCTAAAAGTTTAAAGAAATATTAAAGAAAATTAAAAAAACTTGTGCAATCTGGACCGTTTATTTTCTCCATGAATTGATATGAGCCATTTAGATTGAGTACATAGAAGCTGAAATGTGATCACGTACGCCAAATCATTCACCTGAGGATCCAGACACAATCACAGATCGATGACCCGTCGACCTGCAACTCCGATTGGGGACCTCCGCCATTGGCTTCAAAACCTCAGGCCTCGAACGACCACCATCCGCCGCTCTCTCTCTTCCTCTCCATCTCACTTTCAGTCTCTTTACGTCCATCTTGTTCAGGGGACCTCCGGTCACATCCGCGTTTTCACCCCGCCGACGCCATCGCTATCACTCCCGCCGTCGATTATCAGTCTCCTTGGCGATGGAGTGATCTATGGTCCAGCCCTTCCACATCCACCAAATCCCAAACTCCCCAATAACGAATCTGGTGTTCTCTCGAAGACGTCATTGAGCCTGAAGACCTCGATGACCTGCGATGGGTCGAAATTGGGAGGTTGGAAAGGCTGGGTTTTTGGGGAGATTTAGGTTTTGGAGGCGGGGAGATGAAGACTGAAGAGAGGCTGAGTGGTTAGTGTTCTCTGAAGAAGAAAGTGTTTTGGGCTCCTGAGTTTTTACTGTGGTTTGATTTTTTTTGTCACTAACTATCGTTAGTTAGTCTGTCAGCGGTTCAAATGCACCATGGTGCACTGAATCCGCTCCGCTATCTTAAACTCATTCATCTTTCTCAAGAAAATATATCTCAAACCATGCATGGGCCAGAAAGACGGAAACCCAATAAACCCTAGTTTTTCTAAATCATAAATCACTTTCCTAAATCATAATGGAGACCATGTTTCATCGCTTTATGCTGAAAACCCTAGCTATATAAACCGTATTTGATCACATGAAGTCGGATAGGATGTTTTGGCCCACGTCCTCAGCGAATGTAGAGAGGGAACAAAAAGTAAAATGGTGTGTGCAGGGCGTGCCACCTCACGGATGAGGAAAGAGAACGGTGAGCGTTCTGACTTCTGACCAAGCGAATGAGGGCTCCGGTGTCACCTGATGAGGAAATATTTCCGAGCTTACTCTTCTAATCACCTGTCGATCGATACTCACTGTGAGAGCGAGCAGAGCAACAATTGGGAAATCGGAGACGAGTCCTGACGGGCTCTGGGATCTAAAGCGGGGTGCGCCTAGAACGTAAGGGTTTTCGAGAAGACTCGAAGGTTTCGACTGTGTTCGTCTGTTTGAGAGAGTTGTTGATTGATTGATTGATTGTGTTTGAAGACCATGAAGCTTCCTTATATATTCATCCGTAAGCAACTCGTGGAGACTTAATCACAATCCAACTCGGACTCTGCAATTAGAATCCCACAAGGATACGATTAACTTGCCAGTCGTGCGCTCCATGCAACACGTGTCAAAACTATCTCGCTTAGGTTTCGTTCGCCGCCTCGCTGCATTCATTTGTCGTGTAGTACGCGAACTCAAACACTAAGCGACCTTATCCCGAGGGCGTTATTAGTCATTTCCAACTCACCCTCGCCAGGAACTGTAGAGTCCCATGCGAACTGGAGATAAGGATCCCGCGAGGACACCGAATCTCGCGAGGTATCAGAATCTTCTGGATAAAATCCTCGTCACGTGCTGCCAAACCTCGCCACCCTTCGTGGGCTAAAAAGGCCACAAGCGCTGGCCCAAATGACATCCAAGCCTTTCTCGAGTCTTGGACCGAAAATGCCCACTGGGCTCATACATACGATACCAAGTTTTTTCAAGCTTTTACAATCCTATTCTTTGTGAGAGGATAACGTACCTTCTCTGGATTTGAAGAGGATAACGTACCTTCTCTGGATCTAAAAATATGAGTTCTAGGGTTGGATTTATGGAATCGGATTGGGCAAATCTGCCGGAGCACCTTTTATACTTGGTTTTAGAAAGATTAGAGTTACTGTCAAACTTTCGGCGATTCAGCCTTGGTTGTACGTCATGGCTTCACGTTGCGAAGGATAATCGACGCCTTGCCAAGCTGCTAGCTCGTCATCATCAACCTCCAATGCGCCTGATCCCTAGTGACAGAGAGAATACATGGAACGTATACAACATGAGGAATAACAAAGTTCTTGATATACAGATAAACCTGCCGATGAAACGATTTTGTGGGACTTCTAAAGGATGGCTAGTACTTGTGGAGAAAGATTTCTCAGTAACCTTGCTGAACCCGTTCACAGAACTCAACCATTCACCTTCCTCCTCTGCCTGCTTCTTATACGACTATTGGATCTGCTGAACAAATTAGAGGTTTTTTCAAGGCTATGATTTCAGGTGATCCAATAGGAGATGCAGGAGATTGTGTTGTTGAAACTCAAGAGAGTCTCGTTTTTTAGAATTGGTAAAGACATTACATGGACTACTGCCTTTGCTTGCGGGGTTGAAGAAGTTCTTTACACTGGAGATAAGTTTTATGGTGTTGGTAGTTTGAATAGGCTCATCTCTTTTGATACTACTACGTCTAATACTCAATCCATCTCACCATATGTAAAGCTGTTGCCGGTGTTGCATGCACCAAGAGGGGTAGTCCATCTCAAGAGATATATCGTGGATTTGAATGAGAACAAGTTAATAATGGTACATAGATATATGATCATGGAAAGATTGTGACAACAGAAAAGTTCCGAATATTCGAACCGAGTTTGGACAAGTTTGAGTGGGTTGAGATTGGCAGTTTAGGTGATGCAGCTCTCTTTGTAGGTGATATGAATACAATATCTGTTCTCGCCTCGAGCTTTCCAGGATGTCAACCGGATTGCATATACTTCAATCGTGATAATCTTTATTTGGCATGTTCCGGCGTCTATCTTTCAGATTTCAATTATGATGATCTTGGTGTGTATAACATGAAGACACAGAGAGCATTTCAAAGCCTTTCTCTAGGGATGCGATGACCTTAGTGGAGAAGACCAAACTACCTCCAGTTTGGGCTTTTCGACTGTGAAACACCACATATTGTACATGCTTAACTTTGATTACCATTTGATTTTTGGGAATGTTTTTTCTATATCATACCATAAGTTCTGTGGATCATGAAGTTCATTTTCGAATATATCTGTGGGCACTAGTTATGCGATAGAAATTTCTATCTTGTAGATACAAAGAGAGCAGGCCAAGAGATGTGGCCAACATTTCTGTGGTTTTGAATGTAATATGCATTATGACTCGCAAGTGCCATTATCCAATCGAGCTATTCATATCCGCTCCCCAGTTTCTTTTCATTCTTTTCCCAAGCCAGTGAAATGATTCACATATGCAAAGCTTCGTTGACACAAACCGATTTTGAATAAATAAAATTGATTTACGAAATGTATATATGTACATGAAGGGTCCATCAGAGCTATCATCTATATCCATACGATACAAAGGTGCCTTACCAGCATTACTATATCCTGTTTCTGATCAACCCCAAACACTATCTCCACCAGTCAAAGATAACTGCAGACAACATACGATGATAAGAAACGAGTTGGGACTCGAGTAAAGAAATTGATTCCATCTATTAGGATAGTTAATGAAGTCAAAAGACAATTGACAATACTTACCTCTATATTTAACAGCGAGCATCAAATGAGAAAAGACTTCTTTGTTCATCTGTTGGATTCAACAACCACCGGCAGAACATCCATGCTGCTGCAATTACTGATAGCAGTGACAACATTGCTAGAAATCCGAAATGTGAAACATCGTTGGCAATAATCGCAACTCCCAACATTGCTGACTCTGCCAGACTAGCAACAGCAACTTCTGTTGTCCCAATGATATTTACTTTAGATGGCGGTATCCCAGTTTGAAGAATCTGGGCAGCCACCACATCGTATGACATGTGTCCTAACCTTGACAATACCTGCATACAAAAGGAGGACAATTTACTTCTTGTCACAAAAATCCTCTAATATAATCTGGGTGATACAGGGGATCCAAATGAACATTTTAGTCACCTTCTGCCTACATGTCCTCCCTCATTCTCTAACATCCTTTCTAGTTCTATTTGATCAACTGATGCAGGTAAAGTTAGAAATCTCATCTTTATTTTAAAGCAAATTATGTACCAAATTTAACCAGCCATCTAAGAATCAGTAATCAGATCATTGGTCATGGACATATTTGTGAATTCAACATAACATTATAGCTAATACCCAACTACCATCCCGATCCACTAAAGATGAGGCCAGTATTCCAGGCTACCATTCTTATGTAATAAGCTTTTAGATCACATTTTCCAGCTTCATCTATTTACTAAAAACAAGAAATAGAGAAGTGATTCTTACGATCAAGCACAAGAAGAAAAGAAGGGGGCTTTGCTGTGAAGCAGATCTACTACAATAAACAGCCACAGCTACGGTGAGAAGTGAAGCCTGAATTATCAACCCAGCTGCTCCAGCCTGATAATAAAACTTGTTGAGAACTAGACAGAATACAAATGAGAAAAACATTGTAAGAGGAGAATAAAGAAGATGAGGCCACCTTTAAGATGCCAAGCCGCCTGACCAGGCTAGCCGACAAAAATGTTGCTGCAACACCCATAAAGGCACATAGTCCGCTGAAACCGCCAATGATAGATGGATTTAGACCTGGTATAAATTTATAATGTTAAACTATCTTGGAATTATAAACAGGTTTCTACAGAAGCCAAACTAAAAATAAAAATGACAAAGCAAAGGCATATGGAAACTATAACCAACTCTGCAGAAGAGAGATCAATAGTGCGGATGGGATTCACACCAACAATATTAATGTCCCATGATTCTCATAAATGTGCCATTGAACAAACAAATGGCCACCTAATAAGTCAAAAGGAATGAGCACATGCAATAATCAGTAACAAGTAGCCGTTAGACACCCCTCTGACGTACATGACTACATTCGTCGTACTGCTAAATGCATGTTGAGGAAGTCTAGTTTCACTGAGGTATACCATTCGCTTGTGGGGTTTGAACTTTACTGAAGTCAAGGTCTTCTTCTCAAACAAAAAAAAAAGTTTTTTTTTTTTTTTCAATATATTTAAATGTAAAAAAGGACAAAGCATCACAATACCACTCTGTGTTAGATACGCCGTCATCAAACTGCCTGGAGTTAGTACAATATTAAAATAAAGCAGGACATAGGCTAGGCTTGCAGGAAGAACTGGCTGCTGTAAGTATTGCTTCCATCCAAGTTTAATAGCTTCGACACCTTTATCCACTGATATTCCAAAAAAACAAAACAGTCAGTATGATAATAATTTTTTAAATAATTGATAGAGCCATCAAATGTATTAATCTATATAAAAGTTTCCAGTTTACCTATATTGTTGGTATCCAGTAGAGGTCCTTCAGTAGATGTCCTACAACAGGTTTGTGAACACTTAGGGCGGTCAAGAACCCCACTAGAAAGCTTGTTGGTTAAACACGTGAGAAACACCTGAGAATTGGAAATTTATAGTTAATATGAAAGAGTATACGATCAAAATTGTCAACAAGAGCAAGGACAAGAGCATTACAGCAAACGGCAACGACCACACCATTAAACATGTGGCAAACTTCAAGCATGTTACTGGATCATACTTTGAGATAAGAATGCCAAATAGTGATGCCCCAGCTATCTGCATATATATGAACATACAAGTCTCCTCAAGATTCACATAAATTATCATAACCCACAAAAACTCATAATATATGCATCCCCTGGGATTCAATGTAATACGAGCCAAATTCAATTTGAGAACCGTTTGCATATAAATTTCATGGAAAGGTAAGATATTATTTGATGACCATATAACAAATACTGAAATAAATTTGCATGAAAAGATGATCATAAGATTAGCATGTACCTCACAGAGTAGATCAATTCGACTAAGAATGGCATTTGCTTGTGCTAGTGCAATAGGCCTGTTCACTCCTGCCAACTGTTTACAGATGAATCCTTGTTTAAGAGATGATGACTTGGACGACAGAAGTTCGTACATGCATGTATCTTAATGGAACAAGGAACAGTAGAAATAGGAGTACCTGCACCACCCAATCACGCTCCGCTGCAACTCCTAATGCAACACCAGATAGCCTCTCTACAGCTCCACTTAATACAAGTACAATGAACCAGGGACGGATAAGGAGGGACGATGCAGAAGGTGGAACTGAATGAGCACGAATTATCATTGCTGCAGATAATAACTGCGCAGCTGCCTAAGAGAGAAAGGGTGAGAATATAAATCTTCAGGAGATTCATTTGACATACATCTAATTCACAATGTAAGCAAAGCTGGTACCTGGATAATATTAAGACAGTTATAAGCAGGCACTCTGGGTAAATGATCCATAAGAGTACCCACTATAGGACCTCCAGCAATTATTGCAAGCTGTTCAAAATGAAATCGAGTAAAGTCAGGAAGAGTATTTTGCAACCTTTAACTCGTTAGGTCATTTAAACTTTATTAATACAAATAGCAAACCTTACTAACAAAACCTATGAGGGCCACTGGCAAAAGGCTTGGATATATCAATGCAATAGCAGAGGGCCAAGCAAAATTCCAAAATTGTTCCACCAAATTTCCAGCTAGACAACTAGCATACAAAGCTGAAAAATGCACATTCAAATCAGAAACACCTCAAGGTTCATATTATAATCATTGACATCAACTATTTAATTCAAATGATGCATGAAAGACGGCTTAAATTAGACATCATAATACTTCAATGTTTATTTGAGGTGCAAGGAACTTTACCGTATAATCCCATAGGATGGGCCGGAGTAGCAGCAAGAGTATGCTGCTCCTCTTTCGACAAAACCTAAATGAAAAACAATGGGAAGATAAGTCAAGAAAGAACATAACATTAACCAAATGCTAAGAAGCTAATAAAAATAGAAAGGAGAATGTGAAACTTACAGGCAGTGTTATCAAGAGACTATTCACATAAGTGTCTCCAGTTAGTAAACTCAAAGATTCAGTCTCCAGGATATTAGATGTAAGATGAACAATTGGGACCGAACACTCCCGCCCTACAGCTGGTGATTCCTCCTGGGTCTCATTTTCAGTCGCCACATGGTTGAAGTGTACATCAGTGTTGGTTATTGAACACCTCGAGTTAATACCCTCAAATCTGTTATCAAGCAAAGAGGTTGATAGTCACATTTCCCATATGGCCATATCTATCAAGTGATGATCAATGCCTCTTGTAGATTTCTTATCATTTACTTTCCTCTAACTACTCAATGACAAATTTAAGGTTTCTATTGCTTCAAGTCTTTCAACTTAGCCAAAAAAAAAAAAAAAAAACTTTGGTCTTCTAGTGTCTTATATCACTCACTCTAAGTAGCTAAAACAGTGGTAATATCAAATACATGCACTCTAACTTGATTCAAACAAAACAATCTTATCAAAGATTAAAACTTTATATGACAAATAAGAGCATTCGAATTAATTAATCACCAATGAAAAGCCTGAAGAAATTAGTTTCCAAAATTTGAGCTTACCTATGAGAACCAACAGAAACATGGTTCGAATTCAACCATTGGCGAGAAGCAAAGCGATGGCGAAATCTAGAGGAACTGAAATTGAGAGAATACTGAGAGAGAGTGACAGATGAACCAAAAGCCAAAGCCATTGCCTTTTTGGCTTCAACCTCCAAAACTTGAAACACCAATTGGCCTCTTGCTCACTCATGCAGACTCCAAAACTATGCTTTACCCTTTTGCTCCCTTCAGCTCAAACACAAAGAGTACCTCTCAGAATCTATTGAAAAAATTAAAGCTCTAATCTTTTTTGGGTTTAGTTTCTAAGGAGAGGGATTTGGTGGAGATAAATCAGAAGCTTTTTGAAGTTTAAAGTTTGCTTTACAGAATTGCAACCAATCCCAAATGGATGCCTCTCAATATCCATGAACAGCTAGGATTCAATCTCAAAGTTGGGTTTTTTTTTAAAGGAAGGTGTTGGAAAATCAGGGTGTTGTCTTTGTGGGTTTAAGGTTTGGTTTCATGGCCTTATCCATGTCTCTCTGTGTTTTCTGACTCCGCCGCTCAGCGGACAGTTCAAAGAGGATGATGTAATGTTGGGTTTAATCGTGTGGCCATGAGAGGCATCAGAGTTGTGCGGGAAATAGATTAGTTACGTGGTCATGTTGACACGTGTAGATTTCCGCTCTTGCTTCTTCCACAGTAGGAATTTTAAGGAGTGTGTTCCAATGAAGATGAAGCATTTGGAATTTGGATTTATGGAGAAGAAATAGGAGTGTTCCAAAGAAAATAGTCCACAGAAATGGATAACTGTTTTTGCCAATTGGAGAATTGGGTACCAACTAGCTCCATTCTCATTGCTTCCAATTTGCATCAAAATGGATATGAGCGTGTACGGTGCACATTTGCACAATAATAGTCTCATGGTCTCCCAAAATGCCCCATTGTTTCTCATTCATTGAGAAAACCCAAAACAGAAAAAGAAAAAACTAATGTTCCTGCCCGGGATCGAACCGGAGACCTTTTGCGTGTAAAGCAAACGTGATAACCACTACACCACAGAAACATTGTTGACAGGATGGTCACATGTAATATCCTTATCACTACTCAAAATTTGAATAGAATCAACAAAGCAAATTTTCATACTACTCCATAACAGTGTATCTAAAAAGAGAACTCATCTAAAAACAGTAGAAAAAAACATCCTTTCCATGAGTATTCCTGATAGCATCAAGATGACATAAGCATATAAATTAAGCGCACACTGAAGTAAGTACATGTTCTTCATTCCACTGATGAAATGAAAACACAAAATACAAAGGCTTGCTAGACAAGACCTCATGTCTTCAATCTTGCTCAAACGAGGCTTTATTTGGGTTGTTTTTGCATCCATCCATCTTGGTTTATGAAAGAATAAGCTGCATTACTGAAATTAGACACTTCATTAGCTGTTAGCTTCTTCTCCCATGGTACACAATGAGACATGCGAGCACCAGGTCCTCTGCCATCCACCTCCGAGAACGCAGTCAAATAGTTGTTCAACAATGCCTAAAGAGAATCAGAGAAATTGAAGTGTATCACCGTATTACCGTATACACATATCTGTCCACCTTAATGACGTAGTGTATCACCGTATTAAGGCTTGAAATGAGCGTTGGACGCAAGCGTAGTAGCCATATATATATTATTTTAAATATATTAATCTATATTAGGAGTATGACATGTGTAAATACATACGTATATTGATATATATTTTTGAGCTGAAGATACTTGATATTTATGAGATAAATAATTTCTCATTTGAAACATGCATTCGATTTTTCTTTGAAAATAAATTTGGGAAAGCATAAATGTTGATAATTATTTATTTATTTATTTTTATCCACTCACTCTAACGTTTGCAAATGTTTTCCCCTAAACCCTTCATTTTAAAAATTCCCAGTATACAAGTTAGCATAGTTGAGGTCTCGGGCGTACATGGAGAAGAGGCATAGTCAATAGTATAGTTTCCGCTCTTTTTTATATTTCTAGTTCATTTCCTCTCAAATAGAGTTGCTCTGAACTGTAATTATTGGTTGCGGGATTATTCTTATTAAAGTTAGTAAATATTTTTGGGAGATGTTGTAACACCCCGGACCAAATTTTACCTATTTACTAAGTATTTCATGAGTTACTGGAGGAATTTAACCGTGTTTGGTAATTTGGTGATTTAACACTCGAGTTTATTTTCGAGTTTTTCTCAAAATGTTAAACTCTTCTTTTACAGCCCTAATGTCGTAGCACGCGACGATACAAATTCACCAATGTTCTCGGATTTATTTTTCGGAGCTTCGAGCTATTTTCTACGTTTTATCGAAGTTTGGTAAAAAGATTGTTTCCTGAAATTCAATCTGTGCTATTTGATCAACTAGGGTTTCTTTTTTTATCATGGCCGTCGATTTAAGCATAAGGAGAATTGAAAGACTGACTTTTCGGTCAAAGACTCATCTCGGCTTTGACCCGAGTCTCTCTCCTTCCTCTCTTTCTCACTGCAGCCACAGCTTCTCCGATCGGAAACTTGGCCGTCCGGCCACCCCTGACGACGGTACTGCCACCAAAGTGATCCTCTCCTCCTTTCCTTTCTAGCCCAGCTCGTAGATCACGCGTGCAACCAAGATCGATGGAGATCGAAAGCTTGGGTGCTTCATTGTTGCTGCCGATTTCCGGCGAGCTCCGGCATGGGCGACAACTTTGAAGGGTATATTCTTGTTCTCCTCACTTCCCTCTTCCTTGTTGTGTCTTTAATCTTTTGATTCGTGCCCTAATCGGAGGAACCCCTTTTCTTCTGTTTTCTGGGTTCGGGTTCGGGTTCCTAGCTCTGGCAACGGCGTTCTTCGACTTCCAGCGACCTCCTTTGTTCTCTAGTGTTAAACCATTTGCAGCAGAGGCTAGTGGAGGTGACCCGAGGTGATGTGGTGTTGTGTTTGTGGAGATGGCGACTAAGCATAAGCTTCTAGGCAGGTAGCTTTTCGTTAAAGCTTATGGGCTGTTGGTTTTGTTCTAGAAGTAGCTGAAGGTATTGCATGTCGATAACTTGGTGTTTTGAAGGTATTAGGGAGGTCATGGCAAAATTCCGGCAAGTGGCCGGAATCCGGCAGAATATTCCGGTCAGTCGCCGAATTCCGGCGATGCTGCAGTTCCGACAGAATCTGTGAAGGTAGCTGTCGACTTTCCGTTTTCGTTTAAGTTATAGTTTACAGTTTAGGAAAACTTGCCATATTGAGAAAATTTCCATTTATGGAAACCCGTTTGGGTGCCCTTAGTAATTTTTAGGGTGAAGTTGTGTAGAGAGGAAATGAAGGAAATTCTTGGTTTTGTTTGATCGTAGGGGATCATAAATTAATTTTGGAAGTATTTTGGTTAATGTGTTAAGGCATGGAAATTGATGGTGACTTTGTTTCCAGGTTAAGGTTCATTCCGAATAAGTTATAGTTGCGAAGTTTAGTCGGAATTGATTATTTATTATATGTCGGTCAATCCTGGTCAACCTAGGATACTTAGTCAATTTAAGAAGAAGACGAATCAATGAATATTTCGGAATCTGGTTTGACCGATTTATTCTGCTGTTTATTATCAGACGTGGGTTTGACTCGAGATTGTGAATAGTGGAGGCAGCGCTCGAGGAGTATGCCGAGCATTGCAAGGCTTAGGCCTAATACTGTGAGTGGACTTTTATTTGAAATAATATGCATGCTATGGTTCATGATTGAACATTTCCTTTTGTTGGAGTTTTGACGTCAATTAATTTTGACGTTTTTATTTCTCTTGGAGAGATACCGAAAATGGGATTTTCGGTGGATATAAATATGTATTTATGAGAGAGTATGTATAGAAAATGCTAGCTAGTCATATGTGTCTGTCCACCTTAATGGCGTAGCATATAGCCGCATTAAGGCGTGACGTGAGCGTTGGACGTAAGTGTAGTAGCCCTATTTGAGTGTTTAATTCATATAGGGAGTATGGACACATATTTATACACTCGTCTGTCCACCTTGATGGCGTAGTGTAGCACCGCATTAAGGCGTGACGTGAGCGTTGGACGCGAGCGTAGTAGCCCTATATAGACCCATGAATCTATATAGGGAGTATGGACGTGTGTAATTACATACATATATTAGAGTCTGGGAGACTCGATATTATGAGATGAAAGTTTTATCGCTTGCAGCATGCATTCGATTTTTCTTTAGAAATTGATTTTGGGGAAACATAAATATTTTATTTGTTGATTTATTTTTGTCCACTCACTCTAACGTTTCGTTTTCAAATGTTTTCCCCTCGGCTCTTCGTTTTAAAAATGCCCAGTTTGCAGGATTGCATAGTTGAGGTCGGACGTATATGGAGAAGAGGCATAGTCAATAGTGTAGCTTCCGCTCATTTTTTATATTTTTAGTTCATTCCCTTTCAAATAGAGTTGCTCTGAACTGTGGTTGTTGGCTATGAGATTTTCTTGTTTAAGTTAGTATTTAAATTGGGAGATGTTGTGATTTGGGGAGCACGAAGGCTCCAGGAGTTATGGATGGATTTAAATTTTCAGAAGTGTTTGCAGGTTTTATTAGGAAGGGTTGTCCATTTTCAAGGGAGGTTATGTCGAATTTTTCGGTAAACTTTCCTTGGAGGTGGTCCCCGCACGACTTACTCCGGGTTTCAAGGTGAAATTCGGGGTTGGTCGTGTCAGTTGGTATCAGAGCATTAGGTTATTCGATTCCTTTCTCTTTTAGTACTACCTCATATTCTTGGTCACACTTAGTGTCTATAGAGTGATGGTCCGTCCGCGGCGGATCTATTAGCATTATATGCTTTAGACACTATGTGTTGATTAAGTGAGTGATGTAGTTGTTCTTATTTTATTTATGGACAGTAGTGTGCCATAAATGTTTTCATTTCTAAGACTATGCCTCCGTACGCCGACCGCTTAAATGATCATCATGCTTTGATTAAGGAAAGAGGTTTTTGGATTATGCCTTTTCCAAATGTTATTGAGTTGATATCATAAATTGTTAGAGTTCAATTGTGAGTTGGGAACTCCAGTCGAGAACTCATATGCGTGGCAGCATTCTTTTCATTTTGTCCCAAATTATTGCTTGGGTTATGATTAAGATGCTAAGGTGAGCATCTCGTGCGAATTTTTAGAAGGTGAAAAGTTTAAGTCAAGTCTTGGAGTTCACTATTTTTAGTGGGCAAGTGTGAAGTTGTAGTAGTCCGATGGAAAAATCGTGGTATCAAATTACGTGATTTCTGGGATAAAAGAGTTGGAAGGAAAGTTTGAAATAAGTGGTGTATTCTTTTGAGGTAAAAGTTGATTGAAGTGATGAGGGAGGTACCCATAGTAATCTCAAGGGGTACCTTTACAAGTTGTTGAGGACCATAATCCTGAGCGAGTTAGTCACATGGGATCTGTGACTAGTGTTGGGTTGCAGGAAGTTATTGTATAAAAAGTTAAATGTCAAATTAGATAAGTCATGATTGAAGGTCAATTTACCGACTATGTTTATCCGCAGTAGAAAGCAGTTGGGAACATTTTGGAATAATGCTGGTTATGTCAGCACGTATTCTGGTTCCTACAACTTTAATTATGGATAAGTTTTTATCTTTTGAGCAATTTATTAAGATAGTGGTGGTAATATCTTTTGGAAATGACGGATAATAATAGTCGATGAATAGTAAGATTTCTGATGATTTGGGTCTCTATTGTGGGTTAGTTGAAGTTTGTTAAAGCACTAAGTAGAATGACTTGGATTGTTGGTTTTACAAAAGTCATTCGTCAGTGCGTTGTGACAACTTCTTGTTGTGCCACAGTCGGGGAATTTTTAAAATTTTATTGATGGCACTAAATGTTGAGTTTCAAGCAAGTTTGGAATCGTGGAGTGAGATGTCAGTTATATTATTTTAATCGTGTAGCCAGTATGGATTCTTTCGGAATTCCAGGTGTTGAAGTTTGGTTTCCAGAATTGTTGAGTGTTTGGAAGATGATATTGTAAATTGAATTGAAAAGTAATGGTGGAGTGAGAGCGAAATAGTTGTGGTCATTTCAGTTTTACGACAACACCTGGTGAATTTATTCGTGTTGTCATAGGTATTCTATAGCAGTTGTGTGGAGTTGGTGGAAGTAGTAGCAGTGGAATAAAACCCACTGGATCATAGAGCAAGAGTGCGTGGGTGTCCAAAGTAATTTTTAAGCAATGTCGTTCTTAATAATTGAATTAAGTCTTGAATTTGTGATCGAAGTTGGTTCATTGTCATCATTTCGTTAGCGATTGGTGACTAGCTACGACACATCTATGAGAGGATCTGTTCACTCACCTTATTTCTAATTCAGTGAAATGGAGCAAAGTTTTGGGTTGTGGTGTGTGTGGGAATATTTAAATTATTCCTACTTTAGTTTTTGGGTGGCATCCTCAGAGCTTGAAATTATGGAATGCGATTTCAACGCTTCGATTTGAAAGGTAGAGATTCTGGTTATTTTGTCGAAGTTTCGAGGTAAATGATAAATTGGTAGTTGTGTCGTAGTCATGGATTCGGAATAAATCCAGTGGGGATCCCAAGTGAGCTGGAGTTCATTTAAGCAATGAATCTTAGTGTCGTAAATCCTATGTGGTAGTTTAAGAGTTGCATGGCGATGTTGATTTTGATGGGTTGTGTCGTTGTAGGTATATTTCATGTTGTAGCCTTATGGAAGAGGGTTTTCCCCTGTTGACTCAAGAAGCGTCTAGAGTCGAGGTTTATTAAGAGTTTTATTATGGAGAGTAGTAGTTTTTGATAGGTTTATCAGCGTCTCTTCTTGGCATCGTATTGTGGTGGGACCACTCATTGATCCAAGTATGATTTGGGAGGTCTTGTATAAAAATTTGTCTTTGCTTTTGTTAGTTGCATGTTATTGCAAGCTCGGTTTTCGAAGAATCTTTTTGGTGAGAAGTCATGGCCTTGGGAGGTGTAGGAGACTTGAGCATGTTTGTTTTTCATATCGTCTTCTGCTAACAGATTAATCGTTAAAAAGTGTGTTGTCGGGTCCTAAGGTTTTGGCTTTTAGAATCGTTCTTGTGGAACGGCTAGAGTAAGCCATGTGCTTTTAATTATTACTCTTGGGGTCGCGTTTGCACCCAAATAAGTAACATGGCTGGAGATGTAAATTTTGTCAATGCTTAAGGAATGTGTTCTATTTATGTGGATTTCAACGTCAAGTTTAGCATCATGAATTGACTGTGCCAATTTTTCGTGGGCATTATTAGTCAGTTTTGCTTATGGCGAGCAAGGAGGAATATCTAGATTCCACATGATAGTCATGCTTCAGATTATCTTATGGGTTGTGGTAAGGAGATTAGCAGAGATAGCAGAATCAAGAAAGAGTTGGAATTCCCACAAGTTGCTAGTTTGTGGTGCACAAAATGGTAATGTTATAGTTTCGGCGGAGAGACCTCAGTGATGTAGTATTGATCTCTTCATAATGTCATTTCGAGAATCGAGGTTATTATTTATTGGTGGACTGGTCACTTTGGTAGAGCGAGGTTATCTTGTGGACTTGCGAGAGCTTTGACTCCGCAAAGTGCCTCGGTATTAGACATGATTGTGGCAGTTCTGCAGTGTTGGCATCCTTAAATTTGTTTGATTAGCGGGTCTTAATTTTGACCTCTATGAGCATGTGGGAATGCGTGAACTTTAGTTTCCTAGCAAGTGGGCTTCATTGTCGAGTTGTGAGCAGCGTGCTATCGAGGTTGTTGCGTGACGTTAGGAGATTTGAGCCCGATGGTGATAGCAAATTTATGCGTTTTATTTGGGTTAGCTATTTCCATTGCTCAGGAAAGAGTGTGCATACCTACGGGTACTCGTACTCTGGAATAGATATCACTGAACTCACTTACGTGTTAACGTTAGTGGTAGTTCAATGAAGGACTTAGAATCTTCGAGAAAATTTAAAATAATTCAGGATTTAGATGAAAAGGTTAAAGGAGTCAAAGTTAGACTCAAAGCAGCTCTTATTTGCTAGTAGAGTTTTAAGATGTTTTCAGGAAGGACCATGAGTTTCAAGTGAGTATTTTGAGTGTTTTCGAAATTGTCTCATTGGAAAGGGGTGGTACGTTTTAGTAACGTGCAAAGCTTGGTCCGAGATTTATTGGTCCTTATGGGTTTTTAGATCAAGTTGACTCTCTTGCGTTTCAGTTAGTTTTGCCTCCAGAGTTATCCAGGATACATATTGTGTTTCACGAATCCATGCTTCGCAAGTTTATTGCCGATTCCTCTCATGGGTTGCAAGAGCAGCCGATTATTTTGAAGAAAGATTTGACCTTTGATGAGGATCCGGTTCACTTTTTAGACCAGAGGGAGCTACTGGTTAGAAGCAAATCTTTTCCTCTTGTTAAATTCTGTGGAGGTGTCACCAAGTAGAAGAAGCTACTTGGGAATCAGAGGAGCAAATGAGGTAGCAGTATCCTTATCTCTTCGGATGTCAGGTATGTAAATTTCGAGGACGAAATTTTTATAAGGATGGGAGATTGTAACACCCCGGACCAAATTTTACCTATTTACTAAGTATTTCACGAGTTACTGGAGGAATTTAACCGTGTTTGGTAATTTGGTGATTTAACACTCGAGTTTATTTTCGAGTTTTTCTCAAAATGTTAAACTCTTCTTTTACAGCCCTAATGTCGTAGCACGCGACGATACAAATTCACCAATGTTCTCGGATTTATTTTTCGGAGCTTCGAGCTATTTTCTACGTTTTATCGAAGTTTGGTAAAAAGATTGTTTCCTGAAATTCAATCTGTGCTATTTGATCAACTAGGGTTTCTTTTTTTATCATGGCCGTCGATTTAAGCATAAGGAGAATTGAAAGACTGACTTTTCGGTCAAAGACTCATCTCGGCTTTGACCCGAGTCTCTCTCCTTCCTCTCTTTCTCACTGCAGCCACAGCTTCTCCGATCGGAAACTTGGCCGTCCGGCCACCCCTGACGACGGTACTGCCACCAAAGTGATCCTCTCCTCCTTTCCTTTCTAGCCCAGCTCGTAGATCACGCGTGCAACCAAGATCGATGGAGATCGAAAGCTTGGGTGCTTCATTGTTGCTGCCGATTTCCGGCGAGCTCCGGCATGGGCGACAACTTTGAAGGGTATATTCTTGTTCTCCTCACTTCCCTCTTCCTTGTTGTGTCTTTAATCTTTTGATTCGTGCCCTAATCGGAGGAACCCCTTTTCTTCTGTTTTCTGGGTTCGGGTTCGGGTTCCTAGCTCTGGCAACGGCGTTCTTCGACTTCCAGCGACCTCCTTTGTTCTCTAGTGTTAAACCATTTGCAGCAGAGGCTAGTGGAGGTGACCCGAGGTGATGTGGTGTTGTGTTTGTGGAGATGGCGACTAAGCATAAGCTTCTAGGCAGGTAGCTTTTCGTTAAAGCTTATGGGCTGTTGGTTTTGTTCTAGAAGTAGCTGAAGGTATTGCATGTCGATAACTTGGTGTTTTGAAGGTATTAGGGAGGTCATGGCAAAATTCCGGCAAGTGGCCGGAATCCGGCAGAATATTCCGGTCAGTCGCCGAATTCCGGCGATGCTGCAGTTCCGACAGAATCTGTGAAGGTAGCTGTCGACTTTCCGTTTTCGTTTAAGTTATAGTTTACAGTTTAGGAAAACTTGCCATATTGAGAAAATTTCCATTTATGGAAACCCGTTTGGGTGCCCTTAGTAATTTTTAGGGTGAAGTTGTGTAGAGAGGAAATGAAGGAAATTCTTGGTTTTGTTTGATCGTAGGGGATCATAAATTAATTTTGGAAGTATTTTGGTTAATGTGTTAAGGCATGGAAATTGATGGTGACTTTGTTTCCAGGTTAAGGTTCATTCCGAATAAGTTATAGTTGCGAAGTTTAGGCGGAATTGATTATTTATTATATGTCGGTCAATCCTGGTCAACCTAGGATACTTAGTCAATTTAAGAAGAAGACGAATCAATGAATATTTCGGAATCTGGTTTGACCGATTTATTCTGCTGTTTATTATCAGACGTGGGTTTGACTCGAGATTGTGAATAGTGGAGGCAGCGCTCGAGGAGTATGCCGAGCATTGCAAGGCTTAGGCCTAATACTGTGAGTGGACTTTTATTTGAAATAATATGCATGCTATGGTTCATGATTGAACATTTCCTTTTGTTGGAGTTTTGACGTCAATTAATTTTGACGTTTTTATTTCTCTTGGAGAGATACCGAAAATGGGATTTTCGGTGGATATAAATATGTATTTATGAGAGAGTATGTATAGAAAATGCTAGCTAGCCATATGTGTCTGTCCACCTTAATGGCGTAGCATATAGCCGCATTAAGGCGTGACGTGAGCGTTGGACGTAAGCGTAGTAGCCCTATTTGAGTGTTTAATTCATATAGGGAGTATGGACACATATTTATACACCCGTCTGTCCACCTTGATGGCGTAGTGTAGCACCGCATTAAGGCGTGACGTGAGCGTTGGACGCGAGCGTAGTAGCCCTATATAGACCCATGAATCTATATAGGGAGTATGGACGTGTGTAATTACATACATATATTATAGAGTCTGGGAGACTCGATATTATGAGATGAAAGTTTTATCGCTTGCAGCATGCATTCGATTTTTCTTTAGAAATTGATTTTGGGGAAACATAAATATTTTATTTGTTGATTTATTTTTGTCCACTCACTCTAACGTTTCGTTTTCAAATGTTTTCCCCTGGGCTCTTCGTTTTAAAAATGCCCAGTTTGCAGGATTGCATAGTTGAGGTCGGACGTATATGGAGAAGAGGCATAGTCAATAGTGTAGCTTCCGCTCATTTTTTATATTTTTAGTTCATTCCCTTTCAAATAGAGTTGCTCTGAACTGTGGTTGTTGGCTATGAGATTTTCTTGTTTAAGTTAGTATTTAAATTGGGAGATGTTGTGATTTGGGGAGCACGAAGGCTCCAGGAGTTATGGATGGATTTAAATTTTCAGAAGTGTTTGCAGGTTTTATTAGGAAGGGTTGTCCATTTTCAAGGGAGGTTATGTCGAATTTTTCGGTAAACTTTCCTTGGAGGTGGTCCCCGCACGACTTACTCCGGGTTTCAAGGTGAAATTCGGGGTGGGTCGTGTCAGATGTTGTGATTTTAGGGAGCACAAAGACTCCAGGATTTTAAGGTTGGATTTGGATTTTTTAGAAGTGCTTGCAGGTTTTATTAGGAATGATTGTCTATTTTCAAGGGAGTTTATATCGAATTTTCGGTAAATTTTCCTTAAAGATGGTACTCGTAAGATTTACTTCTGGTTTCAGGGTGAAATTCAGGGTGGGTCCTGACATTTAGGACGTTCACCTCTTGACGATAGGGCACCCCATAAGGAAGCATAAGCGTAAATATGGTTGACCACTTCTAAAGGGGACCAAACGTTACCGGAATTATGTGATTTTTCAACCATAGTCATATTTCACCGTATCGATCATCTCTTATTTCATAATATTTTTCAAAATTCTGCTTCCTTGGTATAATTGGTTCACAAAGATGTACACTTGCATATAACCTACTAAACAAGTTATACCACATTAGTAGGCATGTTGTGATTCCGATGGTTAAATACAAAATGAAAAATCATCATTTTAATGTGATCGATATAGTGAAATACGTTTATGATAGAAAATTCAAATGTATTCGGTAACATTCGGGGCTCCATCAAAGTAGGCAACCATAATTCAACGTCACTTACCACATGAAAACGCTCTTACGTACGTTTATATGACATTGTTTGGTTAATTCTTCCACACACAAAACTCTCATACAGATGAGATGTGACCACCTATATAATTTTTTGGGGACGTTCATCTCCCGACGATAGGGTTTCCCACCTAAATATGGTTGACCGATTCTAACGGGGACCAAACGTTACCAGAATTATATGATTTTTCAACCATAGCCGTATTTTACCATACCGATCATTTATTATTTTACAAGATTTTTTAAAATTCTACTTCCTCTGTACAATTGGTTAACTGTCGTTAAACTCAAACAAACAATAGTTAATTTAACTTTATATTATCGTCACAACTTGGACAAATTTATAAATGTCTAGCTGTATGCGTTGTTTACTGATCTCATTCAATAAATAATCAAATTCATGCACGGAAAGAAGCTTAGGCCTCCTGGAAAGAATTTTATTGGAGGATATCAGGGAAAAAATTTTAACATCCCAAAGAAAAAAAACACACACACACAACAAAGAACACACAGGTAGCTGCAATTGTGATATTTTAATAATGGGCTGACAAAACAAATACAAGCCCAAAGAAGAGAAGTCAACAAAATCACAATCAAAATCAAAACATTGCACTACTCATCAAAATAGCCATATGAAAAACCAAGTTCAACAGTTAGATATGGTCAAAAACTCCTGGGTTGCTTCTTACTTTACATTCAATGACGACTAAGCATTGTCATTGCCTTGTTCAATACCTGAAATTACAGAAACAGAGGGTAATGAGTTATGATGTGGTAACAGACACAGCAAGCAGTTCTAAAAGCAACCAACATAAAGCACAAAACAACGAAACACCATTTTCTAACTCGCTACACAGGCCATATTATTAACAAACTGATTTCAGTCTTGTTCAAAACACAAGGTGACGTGATCATCACACGTTACATTTTGTATTGCCTTATCATATCACAATCTCAACACATTTGCTTCTTTCCTTTTTACAACTAAAAAGAGAAAGACAAGTTCACAAAGGGTTTATCAGAACAATCACATTATTCCCGTGTGTCCAAACTAGCCTATGTGGCCGAGGATCACAAAGAGAGCTCACAACAGAAACAAACACATAGATACTCGGCAATTCAGATAAGTTTTTCAAATATAAGCACTTAGATGTGTTAGATTCTGCATTACCACATTCTCTATTACAAGCATGTTTTCAAATATATCTAACGGGATTACAGAGACTGCGAGTCCAAATAATAATATCTTTTTTTTATTTTTTCCAATACAAGGTAGGAAAACCCTATAACACAACCGCAACTGTGAAAATCAAAATTGTAGGCAGAAGAAACTGAAAGTCCAAATAAAAAAATTGACCATAAAGAAATAAAATGTTCATGCTACTTGGACCAGACTAGACTTGGGAATACAAAATAGTCAATAATGCATCTACAAAACCAATACCAGTTGGCCAACCTAGATCAGAAAACAGAGAGAATACAGAATCACTCGAACAAATACTGAACATAAAACAAAAAAACAAACAAGACATAGTTCCTAGAGGGATAAAATACTGACAGACGACAATCAAGTACTATCAATAGGAAAAGAAACTTTGTGGAATTGATCATGAACGCATTACTAAGAGGCCGTTAACAGCTGAAAATAAATTCACAGACAAGAAAATGCAATCAGTAAAACATTATACACAACATCCCTAGAGACATAAAATACTGAGACACGACGATCAAATACTATCAATAGGAAAAGAGACTTTGTACAATTAATCATGATTGCATTACTAAGAGGTTAGCCGAAAGGAAATTTTACAGACAAGAAAATGCAAAGTAACTGCATCTATAGATTCATTGCCGAAAGAAAATTTACAGACAAGAAAATGCAAAGTAACTGTCACCAACACATGCAAAGTAACCACATCTATTGATTCACTGTGAGAGGGTATTATTTACATAATTGAGTGATGCACATTAAGCATAACAAAAGATTAATCATCAACAAACAAGACCACAAGTTTCCAGCCGCCTGGAGCGAACTAGAGCAACCACAACTGGTACGAAGATTTTCCACTAGCATTTCAGTACCAAGCAAAAAACATTAAACATTAGACTCAATGAGAGGGTTCTATTTACTAACCGAGTCATGCACATCAAGCATCACAAAACGATGAATCATCAACAAAAAAAACCTATAAGTTTCCAGTTGCCTGGAGCAAATAAGACTGATCTACTTTCACAACTTCTTATACGTACCATTTTGGTACAAAGATTTTCCACTAGAATTAAACATCAGACTCAATGATTATCATCAAACACGCTCCCAATCAGTGACTGAAATTATATTTATAACATTACAATCATGCAGATCAAATCATAGTATATGTACACAATTTCAATTATTCTTTCACACTAATAACAAACTAACCTTGTACGAATCAGGAACGAAGATGGTAAATGAGGGCAGATGCTCCACCAAATGCTTCAGTATAACTAATTAAGGTACCTAACATTAAATAAATAGAAACAGAACCGGGCATGAAAGTTTTAAGTCTCTTATGCTTATCACAAGACACAAATTGCTACACAATTTCAATTCTTTTTTGGTGCAACTGTGGAACATATATCATGATGGAGCAACCATATCAGTTGTATCCAACTATCATATACAACTGAGAAAGAAGTTTGAAAGATTTATGATGAAATTTCCATTTTGTTCAATGGACTTCATGTTAATAGATATTAGCTTTATTTCAATGCAAACATGTTTGTAACATATCCTGAACAAAATCAAAATTTTCCTCTAACCATAATCAAACTTAGTTTCAAGATTAAAAGACAATTTAAGGATGCGTAACATCTTCTATATATATTCAACACACTACTGTTTTGACATGCAAGCACAATATAACCGAAACACTGCTATAGAAATTCCTAAACTCTAGCTCTTCAAATACACCAAAATTGTTGCAGCTGAATCATGCACAGTAGGATTATATTATCTACTTGTTTTACACTTGCACTGGAAAACTGTGTCTAAAAAGACTCATCCATAAGTAACTTACCTAAGGTCTATAAATACAGAAACTGTACTAATGCTAATATCAAAATCCAGTCAGTTATCTTCTCCGTTGTGAATACAACTGGTGGTAATAATTCTCCTCGCTGAATCGGAGACCACCATCATCAAGTTCCGGATCCTCTAATACTATATTGTATAAACAACAAGCATTAAATTTCTTGCTCCCTATACAGCACCCTTCAACTTCCATTCCATTTCCTTCAACAATACACGGTGCCTTCAACATCATATTCTTCCTCAATCACTTGATCATTTTCTTCTTCAATCACGTCAACTGATCGCTCCACCGGTTGATCAACTTGTTCCACGGTTTCCCCACCATCTGCAGTTTCTGCATCTTCCACTTTCTCATCGCCAATGCACTCCTCCTCTAACTCTAAATTCTCTGCCACCTCAATTACCTTCGTGGCATCACCCTCCACAGTTTCCCTCTCATTTCCACCATCCTCCTCGCAATCCAACTGCATTAAACCATCTCCATCCTCCCCATCTCTTCTACCCCCACAACTTCCTTCCTCTTTAACTTCAACCAACTCATTATCCTCATGCTCCGAGCCATGCGTTGCTCTCCCTGGCCTCTTCGATTTCACAACCTTGGGCCTCCCACCTTCGACTTCCCCCTCCTAGATCTCAACCTCCATCTCCTCCTCCTCTTCTTCGGCGGCCCCGGCGACAAATCAAGCACAACCGGGGCCCGCCGCTTGTGGCCATTTGGTTGAAAGACACAGGGAATGTTACATAGATGAAAGCTTTTGAAATGTTATCCCCTCAAGGTATGAAATGTTACTCCATTTTTTTTTTCATATAGCTAGGAAGACCGAAGATATGTGATATAATGAACAAATGCTTGAATCCATTCTTGATGATTCCATTGGAATATGAACAGAAATGACCCTCACGACTTTTCCGTTGAAACCCACAAAGAAAGAAAGCAAGAAGACACAGGGATAGATACAATTACCCACCACCATAAAAGTAGAGACAGTTACAAGCATTCACTACAGTTTAAATCCCAATCTTACATATAACACACACAGTCACAAGCCCTGTGATCTAAATCTCCCAAATGGGTTTTCCCAAACTCTTCCTCCCCTTCTTCTTCCTCTTGGTCTCAAACCCATCTCGATCTTATGCTGCAGAGAATGTGAGTGTGACTCTCTACTACGAGACACTCTGTCCTTATTGTGCCGATTTCATAGTGAACCATTTGGCCAAGATCTTCGACAATGGGCTCATCTCCGTCGTCAACCTCAGAATGGTCCCTTGGGGCAACGCTTGGCTCAATTCCGATGGCTCCTTCGCCTGCCAGGTCAGCTTTCTCCACCCCCAATCGCCTCCCCTTCTTTTCTTTTCAGCTACTCACTCATCTTCTTCCAGCTACCTGTGACGTCGTTTTGACTGTCCGCCGCCTTATCTTTCCATCTTTTTAAATTACCTGCCCATATGTTAATCTCATTCACAACTTTACCTCTGTACTTGTAGAATTTACATTTACATAGGCATGTTATTGAATTACTGAAAAGTCCAGCTAGTTGAATCAAACGACATAATCACACACAGGAGAGAAAGGGTATTTTTGGACATTGACATGTCTCAAGCCCTGAAGGCTTACATGTGTGAAGTTTAGAAGTACAAGGTGAATGGTGATATAATGAGAATGCACTAAAAATTGGGGGAGTGTTTATCCAAATTTGTTTAGTAAAGGTTATGTGACAACTCTGTGAAATCATTAAGGTTGTTTGAATTTTACTATACCTATCAGTTTTGTAGCTCTATGATTATTCTTTTAACCCCTTTTGTGTTGTACAGCATGGAACAGATGAATGCTTGCTCAACACAATTGAGGCCTGCACCATCACCATCTATCCTAATGTGGTAAAGCTGTCAATGCCTCTAGGAAAAGATTTTACATACTTTGTCCCAAACATGTGCATCCTTGAAACTTTGGTTTGGTTACTAACTATGGTGGATTAATTCTGATGCAGAATCGGCATTTTAGATTCATCCACTGTGTTGAGCAGCTCACATTGCAGAACAAGCACAGCAAATGGGCCGATTGCTTTGAAATATCGAAGTTGGGGACTGTTCCTATCGATTGCTACAACAGTGGATATGGCAATCAGGTCCATTCATTTTCAGTCCCACTTTGTTCTTGATGTTTTTGAACTATTTCATCATTTGAGCCTTGACAAAATTAATCTTCATGGATTGGCAATTTGGCATTGATGCATAGATTGAAACAAAATATGCAAAGGAAACTGCTCAGCTTAATCCACCACATAGATTTGTGCCATGGCTGGTTGTCAATAATAAACCACTTGCAGAGGTTAGTCTCTCAATAATCACATTTTGGATTGCTTATTCCCTCAATCTTTGTCCCCCTGATGACCAATTTTGTCCTTGTAGAACTATGATAAATTCAAGACCTACATATGTAAAGCATACAAAGGAAAATCTCCAGAAGCTTGCAGATCGATTCGCTCCAAGACTGAATCAATTGGGAATGAAAGATCAACTCCTCAAGTTTGCTTAGCAGAAGAACAAGGAAGAAACTCTACATCTTAAGCCCTAGGAGCAGAAAATGTCTGATAGTGTGTTCTTATCTTTTGTGTGTGTTTTCAATCCATGTTTTGTTACTGCTAAATTATTCTTGCCAAAATCTGGAGGCTTTTTCACTGCCACCATCATGTACTTATGATTGAGATGATTAAGTAATAGTAGCAGGTAGGTGTGACATTGATCTATAACCCTGCTGATCCTGCTGCTCTCTAAGACGTATAGAAACAGAAAGCAACTAAGTTAGTCTTATGGTCCATATAAACTGATGCAGAAAGCATTCAAGTTAAAGTCTCTCTTTTGTACCTTTTCACTGCCTCGGTGTGTGTCTGCATTTTCAGGGTTTCTCTTAAAAAAACAAACCGACTTCTTTTAGTAACCTAAAACTAAATATCAATTAGTACTCTGATCGATTTATAAAAATATCCGCATGTCTAATTATTTGAAAATTTAAAACAGTTTAACTTAAAATCAAGCGGTAGGTAACATGTTTTTGACGCTACTTCTCTTAAGTTATATGTATTAAAACATTATCTTATATGTCGAAAATAATTATTGTCAGATTATCGGTTCACTGAACATACATAAGTGATCTCAAAACAAGGATAATATTCAAAATTTGCATGGGTAGTTTATTTGGTTTAAGTGTGTTTTGAGGGTCTTGATTAGGAGAGAATAATTTTCTGATGTATTCTTTACAATTGATTATAACGCTATTTTTTATTTTTTCTAAGTTAAGCAGGAGCGCATAAACAATACACCTACTTAGCTATTTGCTTGAGAGTCAGAAATTTTGAGTTCCAGAGTCATTTAACGTGGGTACTTATCTTTATATTTTATTTTATGCAGTGCGAAGTATCATGTTTTTCTTACTGATCTTATTCATATTGATGTATACACTTGTCATGATATATTCGTATACTGCATATTAAATATCATTGCACGCTTTGCATTATAGATTGCTGATCTGAACATATACAACACATTTGTTTACGTAAAAGTTTAGAGATTTTGCATATTGGAATATTGAACTATATCTTTCTTCCAAAATGAAAGGAAAGCACCAAAACTGGACTAGCAAGTCATCAATAGAAATCATCAGCAAAGAAAACACCGAAGTGTCATACAAGTATAGACAAAATTGTAGCAATATACAGCTTTTATAGCATGTGTTAATCATCTACTTTTTGCAAGCCTTCCACTAGCAATTGTAACCGGTTAGTCTTGAAAAGCCTGTTTCTTCAGCACTCTTTGCAGCATCATCTGTATTTGTGGGTATCTCAGTTGTCTGAATTAATTTAGCAGTTATATTATGATTCATATGAAATAAATTTTTTATCTTTTGAAGTTTGGTTCTCTAAAGAAACCCAAAATAAAACCACTCCTGCAATTTCTAGTACAGTATCCGATTAAAATATTTTATTAAATATGGTGACTGTGTCACATAAGGAGGATAACGTTGAGAAATATCAATGATTTAGACTCAGATGTCAACGTCACATAGGTGATGTATTATGCTTTCAGGTTCGTTGCACTTAATAATGACACAAGTGGATTAACCAGTCACACCACAATGTGGTCTTTTATCCTTGATTTGATACGGTGATGCTCGAAGATGCCAAGAACTCCATGGATAAGAGCTAGAAAACAGCTGTCCACAGTAAACCTAGGTTCATCTACCCCGATGCAGACACGTGTAAGGCTACAGACTACATTGCAGTTTCCCATATAGTGTTTAGCCCTTCAGATCAAGCCAGTGGGAATCATTTCGAGTGAAAGCAGCAAGGCCATCCAACTAAGCACTTGCTTCAGTATGCCAATGAAGAATGTGAGAGATGACGCCAGAGATAGCCAGATCAGCGGCTTCTCTGAGTTCTCTAAACCACAATGCTTTGGTAAACTGATCAATCCCAATGTGTTCAATTCTGGGTTTGAGGGGAAAAGCATGTTTGACAGCTCTGATAGTCAGAGCTTCTATGAAAGGCTAAGCAAGTTGAATGAGTCAAATGGGTACAATCTTGTGTAAGTTTCCTACTTCACTGCAAAGTTTTGATCTTTTGGGCCTCATGTTCTACTTTCCTTTTATGCATTATGTTTTCCATTTCTGTAATGTGTTCAAAGCAAGGAATTCTATGATGGGTTTCTGCTTTGTTTTGGGAAGCAGAAAGAGAACTAGGAATCTTTTATCACATGCAATTCAAAATTAAGTTTAACCGGAGTGCTCGATGAGTGATGTTAATGTGTTTCGATCTTTTAGTTATATTGGATAATTCCTGTCATTTTCATATATATATATTTTGGCTTTATTAGACTGCTGGTTTTTACTCTTGCATGTGGAATATATAGAAGTGTATATTTGATTTGGGTTATTTCTGAGTGAAAATTACTCAACATATCCTCCTTTTGATTGGCAGATTTGATGTCAGACATGCCAAAATGAATTTGCATCTGTTTTACAAGGAAGTTACTCTCAGGGGAGGCTTTAATCAGGTTTATTCCTATCGTTTATTTGCTGATCCTATTTATTAAGTGAAAGGAACTGTTTGACCATGTCATTTTAGTATCTTATATCCTGAAAGCTTGTTACCCGATTGTGTTGTTCTTGGCTTCATGGAGTTTGATATCTTGATGCATTTCCAGGTGAACAAAGATAAGAGATGGGATGAGGTTGCATCCTCTTTGAAATTGGATGGGAGGAAACTCAATTATCAGGATATTCTTCTAAAGCTTTATGCGCTCTTTCTGTTTCACTATGAACAGATTTACTTTTATAGGGGACCCGAGAAATCGGCTTCAATGCCAGGTATAGGAGCTAATCCAATAGTTAGCCAAGCCTTCAGGATTCTACCATTCATATGTTTTGCAGAATCTATGCAAAGTGCTCGGTGTTTACTGCGTAGAAATTTTTGGTTTCAATTAGAGTTAGAGTGTATTTTAGACTGATGAGGTTGAAATTTGCAGATATCACTATAGATAGGGAGGATAGTCCACAAATGGAAATGAAGTACACCAACCAAGCTTCTCGAATAGTACCAAGTGTTGGAGAAGGGCCTGGAGAGAAGAAGATGCTCAAGGAGAACTGCTCTGATATTAAGGATAGCCCACAAATGGAAATGAAGTGCACCAACCATTCATCTGAAATTGTAACAACTGTTGAAAATGGGCATGGAGGTAAAAAGATGCTCAAGGAGAGCTGTTCTCAATCAACATCGACAGGTGATACAGTATTGTCACCATTTTCTTGTACTTTGTAGATTAGCCATCATGTAGCAAATGCACATTGAGTAGTTATAATTCAACCTGGTTTCGCATAGGCGAACGGTGCTAATTGTTTCTCCTTATCATGAACAAATATTGAAGTGTGAAGTTGGGTGATTTTATAGCTTATTGAACTTTCTTTTAACCCCTGGTATTGAAAATACGAGTAGGTTCGGTGTCTGCAGAAAAACAATCAGCACCTGAAACAGAACAAAAGCAGATCCCCCAGCTGCACTCAGAGAAAGAAGAAATAAGAACAAAAAGTTCTGCATTGGCAGAAAACCAACCAGAAGTACCTGAAGTAGCAGAGGAGCAGACCACTCAGCTGCACTCGAAGAAAAAACAGATGAGGAAAAGAGGTTCAGCATCAGTAGAAAAAGAATTGGCTGTACCCAAGAAAAAATGTATGAGAAAGCCAGGTGCTCGACAAGGGTTACGCAGTGGTTACCACATCTTTATCAAGACAGAATGTGATAGGTTAAAAGAAATTAAATGTAATAAAGGCCAGAATCTCCGACATATGGCCAATGATGCGTGGAATCGGCTATTTGAGGCTGAGAAACAGGTACAATTCCCTCGATATTTATTTATTCCCTAATCAATATGTGACTCGACTTTTTTGTGACTATTAATCTAGATGAGTGCTGGGTTTGAAACCAAACTTGTAGCACACATAGTGAGAGTATTGAGTATTGAGTATTAGTATTCACGAATCATGATTTTCATGGGGACAATCAGTAACTTATCATCAAGGAGAGGACAATGTTAAGTAGCATGAGTAACAAAAACATGCCAGGTTGATTGTTTCTAAGTTTTCTACTGCCGTTTACTCTCGGCATAGATATTAAGGTTGTCTCTTTCCTTGCAGCCCTGGATTGAGCAAAGTATCAAGGAAAAGGAGCAAATAATCAAGGAAAGGGAGCAAAGAATCAAGGAAAAGGAAAGCTCTGCCAACAAAGTGGTTGTTGATGATGAACAAACCCATGCCATGGACTGCTGATTTGGAGAACAAGCAGTCTTCACCGGATGGTGACAACCAAGTAATTTTGTAATTTTGGATCCAAGTGATTAATCTATTGAGGTAGATTAATCATCAGTTAACCCAATAGTACAAACAGAGTACTGGGATAACTGATGTAGATACAATGCGGGTGACTAATTTTAGAAAATATATTAAGGTGCTTTTATATCCATGGGAAGATGGATTCTTGTACATATCCAATGGGACTAAGGAAACTTTTTTGCACATGTTTTGCAGTATGATCTAGCTTCTTTCTGTTTCAGTTTTTTCTTGTATTACAGAAGAATGTAGGGATAAATTTGGTTGCTCATCGATCCATCCCTCTTGGTTTATGAAATCAGTTGTGTTTGTTAAATATGCATCAGTTCCTGATGAGATAGCTGCTTTTCCCACTTAACACGGTAGGACATGTTTGCCCCAGGTCCGCTGCAGTTTGCTTCTGAAAATGTGATTAAATCCCTATTCAGAATAACAGAAAACAAGGAAGCATTAGATAACCAGAATTGTTACTGTGTGAACAAACGTTCAGACATTAGAAGAGGAACTTACTCAGAACCAACACTCCATGATAGTAAATTCCAACCTTCTGGGGTGATTATATCTTCCATATATGTCCCGGCAAACAACACTCTTGAGTAGTTCCTGTATGATCTTCCCAGAAATATTGGACCCGAACCAGATACATAACAATGTTTGAACACAAAGCCAGTAGTTTCGTTCGCGCTTTCACGGCCCTGAGCTGTAGTGAAACCGGCACGGCCTATTCTTGATGTTGTTGAATTTATCTGGCATTTCTGCAAAATGCAAACACATATGTAGCTAAATGTATCATGGTTTCTGGTAATGGAAGTGAAATGAATAGGAGAGAAAGCTACAAGGATTTTGTACCTCGTACATTGACTGGCCATTTCCCCTGATGAAGTCTATAGCACCTTCAACAGAGGAATCATAAAAATAGTGACGACCTCTGGCATCACTTAACGTGTCTTGCAAGCTAATGAAATCACACTGATAGAAACTTGCTTTGTCCCCGGCAATGGCAGCCGCCGGTGCCCACGTAACATTCCTCACTTCATCATCCGTTTTTAGAAGAGTATTGTATGTATTCTGCTAGGATCAGAATAAAAATTATTAGCAAAATGTAAAACTTAATTACTTAAAGGTAAAGAAGGTGAGAATATATAACTCAAAGCATCATACTTAACCTTGAATGTTACATGACGTGCAATGAAGTTATCTGCCTGCAACTTCAACGTAGGGCTTTCAACAACATTTCCAGCATCCCCATATTCGAGGGATTTCAACTTTCTCACTAAATCACACAGTCACACAGTCATTACGTAATTAGGATTCAAAATCTGTCACTCAGCTCAGAATTGAAATATTTTTGTCACTTACATGTATGTACCAGAGCTAATTAGGATACGAGTCCACAACAAGTTATTTGATGGTATGGAATCAATGGCTTGCTGCACTGAAGTAAAATTTCCTAGACCACTTTTATCGACTACAATAGTACGAGACACGCAGTTTGGTAGACCTGATTTCACTTCTGCACTACTAAAGCGGGCTTCCAATGCACCTATGAAAAGGAGGAGAGGCAATAACTTTGATAGAAGAGATTGCATACTGCAGAACTTCAAGAAAACTTGGCAGAATGAAAAATGGACAACAATGAGAACCCAATAATTGTTTCCACACAAGAAGATGATTGATTATCGTTCTCTGTATTATATAGAAGACACAATCAACTGTGCATTTGGTCTTGTCTGTGTGCAATTGTATAACCTGAACTGTGATCACAAAGAGAAAATTTTCAATGGTCAGAACAATAATGACCTTTGTTTTTTCGATTAAGATTACTTGGCTAATAGAGATTATCAAATTCAATTGTCCTTCAGATTTTCACCAAAATAATTGAATTATTCCACCCTAATTATATGATTTCTTTTTCTGTGGTTGACCATATCTTCTATTTTTTTTCAGAGAAAAATAGCTAAAGAACAAATTGAGGATTGCACTTCAAAACCTACAAACGACATGTCATATCTAATGACATTATCGCTTTATCTTCAGTGATACGTAATCTGCACCTTAGCCTAGTCCGGATAGAGCAGAGAAAACATGAGCACAACCACCACCACCACCACCACCACAAACCTTCCTCATCACGTCAAACCAAAACAAGCCTCACCAGAACCAAAACCACCCACCTTCAAACTCTCCCAGAAAACAATCTTACACATCTTGAACTCAAAATGCACCACCTCTCTACAAAACCTCAAGCAAGCACATGGTGTTGTGCTGCGGTCAGGCCACTTCCAAGACCATTATGTAGCAGGTACCATACTAAGATGCTATGCAAGTCCGAACTTCAACAACTTTGGGTTTGCTTTGAAGGTGTTTGATAATGTGTGGAGGCCAAATGTGTTTGTATGGAACATTATGATCAAAGGGTGTCTGGAGAACTATGAGGCATTGGAGGCTATTTCATTTTATTGTAAAATGGTGGATATGAACGCCAGACCAAATTAGTTCACCTACCCTATGTTGTTCAAGGCCTGCAAATTAGTTCAAGCAGTGGAGGAAGGTCTGCAGATTCATGCACATGTGGTGAAGCAACAGCTTAGTGAAGATGGGCACATAAGAAGTGCTGGGATTCAAATGTATGCATGTTTCGGGCTTGGGGAGGAGGCGAGGAGGATACTGTTAGAGGACGCAGCGTCGTCTGATGTTGTTTGTTGGAATGCAATGATTGATGGGTACATGAAGTGTGGGGATGTGGAAGCGGCTAAGGAGTTGTTTGAACATATGCCAAGTAAGAATGTTGGGTCTTGGAATGCAATGGTGAGTGGTTTTGCTAGGTGTGGGATGTTGAAAGATGCAAGGGGGCTGTTTGATTCAATGATTGAGAGAGATGAGATTTCTTGGAGTGCTATGATTGATGGCTATGTGCAGGGAGGGTACCACAAGGAGGCGTTGGAAGTTTTCAATGAGATGCAAAAGGAGAAGATTGTTAGTCCTAGTAAGTTTGTATTGTCGAGTGTGTTAGCTGCTTGTGCTAATGTGGGAGCACTTGATCAAGGAAAGTGGGTTCATGGTTATATTAAGAAGAACTCAATTCAGATGGATGCAGTGTTGGGGACTGCTTTAGTTGATATGTATGCCAAATGTGGGAGGCTTGACATGGCATGGGTGTTGGGTTATGCGGAAGAATAAACTGTAGAATGAAATCAGAAACTAACAACCACAAATGTAAAATGTAGCGGAAATAAAATGATAAAGAATACCGGGAATTAACGTGGTTCGGCAAAGTGCCTACGTCCACGGGGCAACAACAACAAAGAACTTCCACTATACGAATAAATGTTACACAGAGAGAAACACTACTTCAAGACTCACAATTGAAATGATACACTCTCACACACACTTTGTTTTGTTACACACACAAACTCTCAACTTGGAGTTTTCTATCTCACTCTTGTATAACACACAAGATGAGCTCACCCTACAACTATCACAAACTCTCTCTATTTTGTTTGTGACTCTTCCCTTGATCTTGAACATGGAAGTCCGGATGCATTTCTCTTGCACTTTGATGCCTTTATATAGGCATAGCTCTTCATGCATTTCTCCTTGTGCACGTACCATGCATGGAAGCAAAGTCAAGCTTCTTCCTTGTTTCATGCTCTATGTTGGCATGCTAACTAATGCATACTTCCATCAACATTCAACAACTGCTGCACCACCCTAGCTACACATATAGCTAGCCTTCCTTTTACATTTATTGGGTCACCAAAGCAATAGTTCTTCTTGCTTTCCTCATGTGTAATTCAACACATGGTTTCTCACCTCCACTAAGGAGGGACCAACCCAACAATGGGAAGTGTTTGAAAATGTAAAACGGAAAGAGGTTTCGACATGGAATGCCATGATTGGTGGGCTTGCTATGCACGGCCGAGCAGATGATGCATTGGATGTTTTCTTCAAGATGCAAGGGAATAACTTGGAACCAAATGGGATTACATTTCTGAATGCTCTAAGTGCCTGTGCTCATGGGGGGTTTGTTGATGAAGGTCTTACAATTTTCAGTTCTATGAAGGAAATGTATGGTATGGAGGCTGAGGTAGAGCACTATGGTTGCGTTGTTGATATGTTTGGAAGGGCAGGACTTTTGGAAGAGGCAGAGCAGGTTATAAATTCAATGCCAATTGAACCTAGTGCAGCTGTTTATGGTGCCCTGTTGGGAGCTTGCAGGATACATGGAAATGTTGAAATGGGTGAGAGAGTGGGGAGGATTTTGCTTGAATTGGAACCGCAAAATGGTGGACGCTACGCATTGTTATCTAACATCTATGCAGAGGCAGGTATGTGGGATGATGTTGCAGAGGTAAGAAAATTGATGAAGGAAAGGGGAGTGAAAACAAATCCTGGAATCAGCATGGTTGATATTGGTGGCAAAGTGCATGAATTCAAAATGGGAGAAGGGTCACACCCACAAATGAAGGAGGTCTACTTGATACTTGAGAAGATCATAGAAAAGCTGGAGATGGAGGGTTATTCACCGAATATCTCTCAAGTTTTGTTCGACATTACAGAGGAGGAGAAGGAAACAGCACTACGATACCACAGTGAGAAGCTTGCAATTGCTTTCGGAGTACTCAACACGAAACCAGGAACAACCATCCGTGTTGTGAAGAACTTGAGGATTTGTGAGGACTGTCATTCTGCCAGAAAGCTGTTTTCACAATTAGACAACCGGGATATAATAGTGAGGGACCGTATGCGCTATCATCATTTCAGAAATGGAAGATGTTCGTGCAAGGATTTTTGGTAAGGTCTAGAATTTGATACACCATACTCTTGGATGTTCATACATATGTATAATTTATATACAGATGTAAATATTTTAAAACACCCTTGCAAACCTTCTTAGTTTACACTTCAAATATGGTGGGATCAGTTAGTTATATAAACATCATCATCATCAAACTCATGGAGACACTAGAAACAAGTTGGTTGTTCATAACTTCATCTCACAAATGCAGAAAGTAACCCAAGAGTAATGTAGAACTACAGTTTAAACCGTTACATACAGTCTACGGTGGATAAGCATTTTTGTTGCTGTTGAGGAACTGATGTTGGCCACCCTGGAAGCACAAATGGGTAGATACAATATGTGAAACCACTCAATGAACACTATCTCGGATCTTTTGTACAGTCTCTAAGGTTCCACCACAAAGCTTGCACAAGACCACTTCGAATTCATTTCTCAACTGTAAACGAATCCACACACATCAGCTGCAAGCGCCCTCCGCACAACTAGCCGTTTTTCATAGTTATGATACCTAAAGTTGGGAGATAAGATTCAGGCAATTTATATATGAACACTACTAGAAAGCCGATGCCATCTCTTTAAAAATATCCACCATCTCTGTGCATCTCAGCAGTAAGCTGATGATACCGTCTCGATCCATGTCACACTTCCTAAAGCTCAAGTACTTTAATTTGGGCAGCTTGCTGGAAATCGCAAATGTGTTGTGTTTACACATCTGGGAATTCAACACGCGCAAATCAACAACACTCTTGCAGCGAAGATGTGTGAGGATTAGAAAACTATTAAGTTTCTGGTGGCGGAAGTTGCGGGAGCTGCTTTCCAATGACAATGTCTCCAAGTTTGTACACTTGGTAAACAGTTCCCTAAGTGCGAGTTTGTACTGCATTGTGAGCTTGTAGTCGCACCAAAGAGACAAAAACTTAAGTCTGGGAACCCTGCATACGATAGTAGCATAGCATAAAATACTTGTGGTTGAAATGGATACTTGATTGATAAAAGAGAATAGATGCAATCCACAAAGATTACAAGTTTGGTTCTGAGAAAACTTACACATCTGAAACAGATGTAAGAACTTGGGGTACGCAATTTCGGGGTAGCCCAAGAGAAGTGGCAAGTCCGTTGCTGCGCTTGAGGACAACCTTTACAATACCACTGATAGAGAAACGACTGCTCTCAATTGGATAAACGTGCACGAACTTATCATAGAAAGCACCCAAACTCGGAGGTTTGGGTTCCCGAGGTTTGGGTTCATCTTCCTCAGAGGAATCATCAGAATAGTCATCCTTGTCAATGGCACTATGATCAATGTCTGGAAAATCAAGAGACTGCCAGCATGAAGGATTGTGGCTTGCTCTGTGCCATGACTTGCATACGAAGGGGACATCGTAGAGCAGTTCCTCCATTCCAAGTCTTGCAAACACGTTTAGTAAACAGTCGAGGTTCAACTCGTCCCATTGTCGCTGCTGCTGCTTATCCATCTGCAAAAGAGAAATAAAATGCAGAGACAACACACCACACACGCAAATAGAAACATCTCTAAACACTCCTATTCAGTCATATGACATATTAAGACTAAATTCCAACTATACACCAAACCAAAACCCAAATCATCCAACCCATCAAAACCCAATAAAAATCGAATCTTTCATTCAAATTTGCACAAAACAAAACGAAACCCAACAAGAACAAAAGGGTACCTCGAGAGTGGCTGTTGAGACGAGAGAGGAGAGGAGAGGATGGAGCGGTTGGGCCCAGTCGACTAGAGCTCGAACCTATATTCAGTCGAGGAACTGTAACAGATCTCAATCGGATAATATGGCATCACCCCAATTTCTCAAGCTTGAAGCTAAAGACGTATAAATGAATCCAAAACAGACCACTATTGCTCCATATCCGATTCCGAAAAAAAGAAAAGAAAAGGAAGCACTGAAACGTCACGGAGGGCTCCATCGTCCTCTGTTGTGTCTTGTCGCCCTAGTATAGTAAAATGAAAACGGTTAAAGCTACGTCGCTTTGGTTTTATATGTATCTATCGATGTGATCATTTTGTTGTTTGTTGATCTGAAAAATTAGTTCGATTTTGAACCATCTAACTGTTCAAGGATTTTTGGTAAGGTCTTGAATTTGATACACCCTAGCTAGTCTTGGATGTTCATACACATGTAAATATCTTAAAACGTACCCTTGCAAATTAACCTTCATATGGTCTCATGGAGACATTAGAAACAAATTGGTTGTTCATAACTTCATGGGAAATATTGTAAAGTAAAGATAGAGAGAAGACACTGAAAGAATAGTTGAAGAAAGGTAAAAATATTATCATTCATTCTTATTAGTCTCCTTATATAGAGGTAGAGTTTGCATCAGAGTACATAACTAATGAGTAATTACATAAATAACCACATAGATTATGATATTTATAACACTCTTCATTAGATGTCCACCAATAAATGATGAAATTAGACGTGCTTAATGTTGTCTATAGTTAAAAACCTTGTCAGGTAACAAAAACTCATGATGGGGATCAATCTCACACAGGTCGGTAGCAATAGAACAACACACCACACCAGAAATTAAAGTATTAAACACCTTAACTGCTGCTAAAGCTGCACTTTTTATTCATTATATCAAAGATAACGCCAAGGGGCTAACATCTGCTAGTTTAAATAAGAGAAGAATCATACTAGAAAGGAAATTAATGAAAACATAAGATATTCAAAGATACTACACTATCTAGGAAATCTGTCATGAATCTAAACAATAAAAGCTAAGATTACTCTCTAACATAGTCTTTGAGATACGTTGGGCTGTGAGTCTTCCTCTTTGGCCTGCCAATAATAGATGCCCCTGCATCAGACTCCTGGGGTTGAAAAGGACTCGACCTTGAGTCTGAATCAGCTACTGCATTCTGCCCATGGTAAACTTGCAAATCAGCCGCATTGAACGTTGGTGAGACCCCAATATCTCCAGGGAGGTCTAGCACATAAGCATTCTTACCAGCTCTCTTCAACACCTTGTAATGGCCTCCACGAGGAAACCTTTCCTTACTCAGATTAACCCAAACTAAGTCTCCCACCTGGAACTCAACATCTCGGCGGTGCTTGTCAGCAGCTTCTTTATACTTCATATTGCTTTCTGCTAGTAGCTTACGCACCTTCTCATGTGCCCTCTGAATAAATTCAACCATGTCTTGTGCATCCCCACTAAAACGATCAGTAATTGGTAAAGGAACCAAGTCCAAAGGACTGCTGGGGTTTTGACCATATACTACCTCAAATGGACTCATGCCAATACTTCGGTGCTGGGAGCTATTATATGCAAATTCAGCTTGTGGTAATGACTCACTCCAGCTTGACTTCTTACCTCCTACCAAGGATCTTAGTAAATTTCCCAACGTCATGTTCACCACCTCTGTTTGCTTGTCATTTTGCGGGTGATGAGTGGTACTAAACTGAAGTTTTGTACCCAACATCCGCCATAAAGTACGCCAAAAGTGTCCAACAAACTTAGTATCCTTGTATGAAGTAATGGTGTTAGGAATACCATGAAACTTCACAATCTCTTCAAAATAAATGCGAGCAATATGGCTAGCATCCATGGTCTTCTTGCAAGGCACAAAATGTGCCATTTTCGAGAAACGATCCACCACTACCAAAATCGAATCATATCCTTGTTGTGTTCTTGGTAAGCCCAGAATGAAATCCATACTAACATCGATCCATGGAACTTTGGGTTCAGGCAAAGGTGTGTAAAGTCCTGTGTTTTGGCTATGACTTTTAGCTAAGTGGCATACTCTACAACGCTGCACATACTTCGACACCTCTTTTGGCAACTTCGGCCGATAGAAATTTTCACTTACCAAGGCTAGTGTTTTGTCGCGTTCAAAATGGCCACATAAACCACCACCATGTTGTTCTTCAATGATCATGAACCGCAGAGAGCAGTTAGGGATGCAAAGTTTGTTTCCCTTGAACATATATCCATCCTTGATATGAAAATCACGTGTAGGATTTGATGCCATACAATCTGCCCATATACTCCCAAAATCATAATCGTCCTTGTATAGCTCCTTTAATTGCTCAAATCCAACTACTTGAGCTCCCATGATAGATAACAAGGTCTCCTTACGACTCAAAGCATCTGCTACCTTATTTTAAACTCCATATTTATGTCTTATTACAAAATCATACTACTGGAGCTCTTCTACTCATGCCTTCAGTTTAGCTTATGTTGGCCGTTGATAAACTTCAATGCCTCATGGTCAGAGTAAAGAACAAACTCTTTATAAATTAAGTATTGCCTTGATTTAGAGGATGTAAACCTTTCTTATTAGGAATAATGAAGAACTTCTGGTGATTTATCTAAAATTACAAATTGAATTACAAAATTCTTGAACAACATCTTCATTTTATTTCAGCTACTCAACTCTCCATGGGATGTCTGCTATCATCCAGTGAATGAGAAAGTTTATATTGCAATGGCCGGCCAACATCAAATTTGGCAACTTGATATAGTTGATGGGGTTACTAGAGCATTTAGTGGTGATGGTTATGAAAGAAATCTGAATGGATCAAGGTAATTGATAATTTGAAGTTGCTAAAAGGCAATATCAATTTTTTCTGCTGTTATATAATTCCAGGCTTGACTTGGTCGTTTTGTTCTTTCATTGGAATAGCGCTTCAAGCACATCGTTTGCACAGCCTTCTGGAATTTCATTATCTGCTGGTAACATTACACCCATTACTTTCAATCATCATGTAAGGTTTTTTTTTTTTTTTTTTCTTTTCTGTTTTTTCTGTAAATGGAGTTTCACAGGTTATAACTATTTTGGTTGTTTCAGATATGACGGAGCTATATATTGCCGATAGTGAGAGTAGTTCTATCAGGGTTCTTGTTCTAAAAACAGGAGGATCGAGATTGCTAGCCGGTGGTGATCCAGTTTACTCAGACAACTTGTTTAAGGTGATCTGAATAACTTGCCTACTATGGACAATGCAGCAATCAAAAGAATATTTAAAAGTAAACGTCCTTTTGTTTATGATGCTTTTCTAACAATGCTTCTTTTCAATTGTTTAGTTTGGGGACCATGATGGAATAGGTTCTGAAGTACTTCTTCAACATCCACTCGGTGTCTTGTGTACAAAAGACGGTCAAATCTATATCGCGGATAGCTATAATCACAAGGTAGCTTGGTAACTATTCTAAAATGTAGCATGTACTTTCGCACGTTTCAATTTATTTTACTATTATGATTACTTTTAGAAGTATTAACTTGGTCTCTTTATTTCCAAACTTCAGATAAAGAAGCTAGATCCAGCTAGTAAAAGAGTCAGTACCTTAGCAGGGACAGGGAAAGCTGGTTTCAAGGATGGAACAGCTCTTGAAGCTCAGGTTGGCTAACCAGTTGTGAACTTGTGATTCTTTTATTTGAGCAATTTAGGATACTAATGATGCAGGACGTTTGTTCACTAAAAATTGCACAACTTACATTCAAGTATTAGGCTGATTAAATATACTCGTCTCGGAAGTATATGATTCAACACATCACTATATTCTTGAATCATTTTACTGCAGAATAATTTTCCTGTTTGTTGTATTGCCCTGTCACACTAAAGAAAAAGAATGAACAGGTCAACGTATTGATTCATCCTCCATATTATCTCTTTGCAGCTTTCAGAGCCATCAGGAATCATTGAAGCGAAAAATGGTGATGTTTTTTCTTTTTCTTTTTTTTATAACATAGATATGCCTTGAATTTTTAGATTCATCTGTCAGACTACATTCTCTTATCTCTTTCATTCATGGAAAATGTAAAGTGAGATATCAACGTATATCTTGCAACAAGAATTTGAACCAAGTCTATATCTTTGTAGGGAGACTCTTCATAGCCGATACAAACAACAGTCAAATCAGATATATTGACTTAAGCAACGAAGAACCTGCCCTTCTTACTTTGGAGCTAAAAGGGGTTCAACCTCCCACAGTAAAATCAAAGTCTTTGAAACGCCTCAGAAGGCGCTCATCAGCTGACACACAGACCGTTACAGTTGATGGTGGTTCATCCAATGAGGGCAACCTCTCTATTAAAATATCATTACCTGAAGAGTATCATTTTTCAAAGGTCCCTTTCTCTCTTCTAATTCAAACCTCACAAGCTTGTTGATTTCAACTTAGTGATACTGTTCTTTTTTATCATCTTACTTTCAATTTGGCTACTGTACTTTGCTCTTTTCAGCATTTGTCAGTTGTCATGTGTAAATTTTAAATGCAGGAAGCTCGCAGTAAGTTTAGTGTTGAAACTGAGCCTGAAACTGCGGTTCTTGTCGATCCCTCGGAGGGATATCTTAGTCCAGAAGGATCAGCAGTACTTCATTTTAGGAGACCCTCTCCCTCAGCTTCTGTGGGGAGAATTAATTGCAAGGTATTGCTTCTCTTTCCCTACAATCTAATCAGCTATTATCCCAAAAAAAAATCAGCTCTGCCAAAACAGAATTGAGTTCTTGTGGTCTTTCTTTGTACCACTACTGTTAACTCACATGCTTTTGTTGTACCTCTACTGTTAAACCACAGGCTTTTGTGAGGCCAGCATTACTAGCCTGACCCGTAAAAATCTGATAGTTGAAAAAGATTAGCACATGAAAAGCTCAACATATGTTATGTTGTGATGTTTAATGAAGTTGGCTTGTCTTTGCAGGTGTACTATTGCAAAGAAGATGAGGTATGTTTATACCAATCCTTATTATTCGAGGTACCATTTCATGAGGAAGTTCCAGAATCCAACCCAGAAGAAATCACACTTGCCTACCTTGTAAAGCCCAGAACTTCAACAAACAGCTTACAGCTACCAGCTGCACGCTGACACGATTACACAAACATTTTGTATAGATCTTGTACTACTCCATGAAAATAGGAATACCAAACTACATATAGCTGTTAGATACAAAACACTTGATCGAGTTACACTAAGGTGGAGAGATGAGTATGGATCATTATGCTTCTTCATGTGATAAACGTGATCATTTCATGTTAATTACTTCATTTTTCAGAATTTGTACCAACTTTTATAATGAAAAATCCAGTGGAACATTGACTTGTATACATATCCCACAGGTCTGGCAGGTCCAACAGTATCCTTAACAAATGACAATGCGTTACACATGCTCAATCTTATTCAAGATTAGACCTTGAATACTTTGTGTCATAGTCATATTCTTACTGCTTCATTCTGCAAATTAAACCATACAAGTTACCAACCACCAAGTGACTCTTATTCTCTGGTGCGTACAAGGTCCTCCCTTTCCTCGTGTGTTTTATCCTTTGGTTTTTTCGTCGTATTATTATAGCAATTGCCACAGTAATGTTGGGTAAATCTTCCCTATCTGTGTACACATCTTTTTCATTTTGTACTGATCCTTCGACAAAACAACAGTATATGCATTGGGGGCGGTTGGCAGTTGTTGATGTGTGTTAAACTCGAATGTATTGTGACCGTTGAGGATATCGTTTTCCTAAACATTCTCATCAGGAGGTTGTTAAGTGTTATTATTAGCTTAAGAAACACCCATTATGACTCTTGGCAAACTTAAGGTCGTAATTTCTTGTCAAGTCACGCAATCTTGCATCTAACTCTGGTTAGGGTATAGAGTTGTTTTTTCAACAAAACAACCATCCGCTCTTTGTGAACGATTGATAAACGTTGATGTGTGTTGAAAACTCGAACTATAATTCATCATGGAACTTGAAGAAACGGTTTCGGAGTCCATTCCTCTTGGCATTTTTGTTGTCATTAGTAGTTTAAGATTAAGCAACATCATTAAGGTTCTTGGCATAAGCAAGGTGTGGATTGCTCACCAAGTCACACACACTCGTGCGCACCTGTCCCCGTTTGATCAAATGATGAAAGTGCAATCACTTATATTAAGCATTTAAGCTAAAGAAACCACATTAGTACCCCATTGGTACCTGCAAATTACAATAATTAGTAGATTGGAACCAATCTTTGACAAACTCTCAAGACTTGATCAAATCATATGAATGGAACATGTTTCCTAAACTTGTTTAATCAAACTAATCAAACCCTACGCGCACAGAGATTATAATATACAAGATTGACAGCCTAAAACGTGCTTCTTCCACCAAATCCCATGTTTATCTTCTTCCCAGAATTACATTTCCTCCATTTTTAGTGCAATGCACAATGTAACTGGCTCTCTGTGCATGAACCCAGATTCATGTGCAGCTGAAAATCTCATGCACTGGTTTATAGTAAAAGATCGAAGCTAGCGCGGGCAGTTTTAGTTTCTAAGGATCAAATAGAGGATCAAGTACGTAGTTTACTTCTATAATTAACCTAATAATTCAGAAACAACATCCTCCGTGACATATGAAACAAATTAAGGGATGGGTTTCTTGTAAACCAAGGATTGATGTGTAGAAAACTAATAATAGAGCAAGGATATGACAAGTATATATGGAAGAATAAGAAATTTAGGAAAACCCATGACGGGGAGCAAGGCTGCACCAGAACCAATCAAGTTCCTTGTCTTATGCAATGCAGTCACATCGCAGATCTTTCATTTCATGTTTTAAGTTTCAGTTCAGTTATTTGGTTCCAATTAAATAATTTATTATATATTTATTAGTTGAGTATTGTTTATAAACACTGTTTATCTACAGTGAAAAATAGTGTTGGGCTTGGGCTGTATTTCGTCGTTTTGTATATTTCTCTCTCGACCAATCTCGCCGCTTTGTATATTGTTGAGTACTGTTTATAAGCGCTTGAGCTTAGTCTTGAGTTTTTTTTTTGACGAACTCTCTATGTCCCTCTAGATTTTTCTATTTCTCCGCCCTAAAGAAGGCCGCGGACTCCGCCCGCGAGATAGGCGCGGAGTCCGTTGGCAAATCATTTTTTTTTTGTTTTTTTTTTGACAAACTCTCTCTGTCTCTCTAGATTTTTCAATTAATCCGCCCCAGAGAAGGGCGCGGAGTGCGATCAATCTTTTTTTTTTTCACAAACTCTCATTCACTCTCATTCAGTTCGCTGGGGGTTCGTTTTTTTTTTTACGAACTCTCATTTCCAGAGAAGGGCGCGGACTCCGCCCGCAAGATGGACGCGGAGTCCGCTGGGGGTTCGTTTTTTCAATTAATCCCGCTGCTCTAGTTTAGATTTAGTTAGTGTATGAAACTCCAAATGGAACCTAGCTAATTGGACAATATTTGCAACTCCTTCAGAAGAAAGGATAAGCAAGAATAAACATGGAGCAGGAATCAAGCAATAGCATAGTCAATCAGCAAAACCTAACTCTCATTCTGGGGTTAAACAATATTACACTTTTGATTCAATCACCAATGTAAACTGAAACTTTTTTTTCTGGGATAATTACCAAAAGTTCAAGTGATCAAGTACTTAGGTTTCTGAAGGATCAAGAGGGTCAAAGTGTCTCATATATATTAAACTCTTAATTAGTGATCTTGAGTGAGTAAATTATTGCTGCTAATGTTAAAGATTATCCAACTCTGGTCCAGGTGTTTTGCACTGAATTATATATATACAGCAAATTTTAATTGAAATCTGATACAGAAGACTGTCTCACACTAGGAGACAATCTCTCTGGCTGTAATTAGTAGTTCAATTTCTTTCTTTCTTTTTTTCCAATTTGCAAAGTCAGGCCCCTTATGGGTTTAGTCATATTAATCTGGATTTGAGATAACATAATCAATCAAAATGCTTGCCTTTAGTGACAAGTTTGCACATGCCAGCCACTGTCAAAGTTTGAAACTATACTATTTAAGAGCTGAATTGCTTGACAAGATTATGAGTCATATATATGAGGGGAGCAATTGTAGCTACACCAAGAACAAAAGGGCAGCAAACAACAAAAAGCTAAAGGAGCATGTTCATGTTGGGTTGTGCTAATTTTGATCTTAATAGTGGGGGGAATAGGGAGAGAAAAATGGGTGAGGCAGGGTGGATCATACAGGGCCACATCCTACATTGATCAGAAAACAACAAAACAGAGGCCCAGATGATAGAAAGTGCTATGAAAACAACCACATGCCTCTCTTTAATTTTCTATTTGGTGCATCACCCACTAATCATTGCCTAGCTAGAAAACAAAAAATTCCATTGGTCCCATGCCAAAACCAATTAGTGCAAGCCAACACATTTGTTATTTTCTTATAACTTATTTCCACATCATCAATCACCAAAAATTTTTCAAATTAGAAAGATGGTAAAAAGTGAATTATCGGAACCCTAGCAACTACAATTCAAAGTAAATTTAACATCCTTGGATAGCAGTTAAGCATAATGTAACAAAAAATAAATAACATCGCAAAATAAATTATTGATGTAAACACTTTACTTATTTATAAAGTTCTGCACCACCCTACGCATACGCATAGACATAAGAGGTATCCTAAAAGCATTGAAAGAAATTACATGTTGTTCATCAAACGCAAAAGTAAACTTCAGCTTTCTTCATCATCTAAGAAAAAAAAAAACTTAAGCTTTCTTTTCCTAATCCTCCCAGGCAGCTTTTCCAACTTCATAGCAACAACTTTATGCCTGTTTTTTAAGATAAGTGAAGATGAGACGGTAAATTAGTGAAGGCTCAAACATTATAAAAACTAATTAGAAAGAAGTAACCTTAATCTCTTTTAATATGGGATCCGGCTCCTCCAATCTTACATGGATGTATAAACGGGGAAGCAGTACTGATCATTCTGCATTCCCAACCCATGAAGAAGCTAATTTATTGTGTATACGTATAACGACAAAGTTCAATGTTTTCTAGCCAAACCATATAGAAAAACGAAAAGTGAGATCGCAGATTTATAAGAAAATATTAACATGCATACCGACCTTGCAAGACAAGAAATCAAGAATCACGATTAGACAGGGTCATGTTGTTTTTCCTCTTTCTCCGGTGCCAACTTGTTCATCGCACTGTGGGTTAGGCTTCAATCTCTTCACTTTTATAAACGTGTCTGGTAAAAATGTCTAAGCACAATGTGGCACGTTTGTAATGGTCTTACTAATATGTCAGGAGAGACATCGAAATGTTTCACCTGCCAGAGTGTGACGTGCACCTCAAAACATTCATATCACCAAACACTAGCTTCCAATGTCTCTTTGAACTATGATCAGGTTTCACCAAATGACGGTTTAGAAGCGGCTTTGGTTGACCTAATTCATCTTTCTTTTCTTCGACCATCATTCATTCTATGATTTTAGCGTTTAGAGTCGCATTCATTGACGAATTCCGTATAAATCGCACGTTATCGGATCCAACATACATAAAATGAAAATGAGGTGAATTGGAATATTATGATCCATAATTAAATCAGTATTCAAACTGAGGTCCACAAAAGTATGAATATCCTGGCAAAAGCTAGACTAATATCTTGTCGCAGACACACGAATCTGAAACCCCTTCAAAACATGTTGGTCATAAGCTGGTAGGAGTTTTAACTCAAACTGTTAACATGAGGGTTTCATAATAAGCAGCTCAATCAACTTTATCATACAAGGTGATTATAAATGGTGCGTCTATTGTCACCCCACAAACAATTTTGTTCACCTCACGTTCTTTTCACACCCTATTTATATATTTTTAATTGTAAATTTACTTTGTTACCAATTTACAATACTTAAAATACTATTTTCCCGTTTTTACTTTGTTCGCCCTAAATTTTTTTTCACCATGCATATATTTTTTTTCAATTTTAAATTTGCTTTGTTCACCCTACATTCGATCTCTTCTCACTCAGTCTATATATTTTTTAATTTTAAATTTACTTTACTCACTTATTTGCAATACACACAATATCAGTCTCTTTCAATTGCCAATGAACTCTAAAAACAAAATGAAATTGAAGAAAACCATAAGATTAATATCATTTGGGTAAGTAGAATCACAAACTGAACAATAAAAATCACATTATAGTATAAATCTCAATTAAAGAACAAGAAAAAGCTTTCAAACTTAATAACTCATTGGTATATATCCGTCGATTTCAAGATGCACAATATCTGTAAACTCTACTTGAAAAAAGCTCTGACGCCGATGGAAAAAAACAAATCGAATATATATAAGTGAGCGACTAGACATAGAAATTTACATACAAAATCGATATGAGAAATAATGAGTAAAATGATAAACGAAGCATCAACAAAGAAAGAAAGAAAAATACAAACAGTTCACCTCGTTTTCAGTTGAATGCTAGTGTCTTCTTCAGACTTCATAGAAAGATCGAATATGATAAATATTCTGGGTTAAAATTTATGAAGTACGTATTTATCTAAAAAAAATTGTAATTTGTCACAACTTATTATCTTTTGTTGTAATTTTACATTATGATATATTATTCATTCAATAAATCAACAACGTGTGGGGTGAACAAACACTACTAGAAATTTCACTTTGGGCGACGAAAAAAAATCGTCGCCCTGTTAAAAAATTTCTTCGGCCAAGAACTTGGGTGACGAAAATTCATTCCGTCGTCGCCTCAGAGTAATTCTTAGGCGACGATACTAATTTCGTCGCCTAACATATACTTCTCGTCGCCCAAAAATATTCGTCGCCCAAGATTTAACACCTTGGCCGACGAAATTTTTTTTCGTCGCTTAAGATGTTATAACCTGGGGCGACGAAATTTTTTTTCGTCGGCCAAGAAGTCGTCGCCAGAAGTGCGTCGGCCAAGAACTTGGGCGACGATAATTTTTTTTTGTCGTCTTATATGGTAAGTCCTTGCCCGACGATTTAGCAATTTCGTCGCCTAAGATATATTTAATTTTTTTTAAAAAATATTTAAATAATTTTTTTAAATATATAAATAATGTTTTTTTAATTTTTGCTGAAATTTTTTTTTGACATTTTTTTAAATTTTTCTAGTACTAAAATTTAATTAAAAATAACACAAATTTATAAATTTATAAATAATTTATTACAAAAATTCAGTCCATCTGCCTACGGAATATTTCGAATCGGTCGACCCTCCTCATGCGGAAACTCCCGGTAGATATAGGCCTCGTGCGGTGCCACATGCGGGAGCTGCTCCCGAATCGGTCGACCCTCCTCATCGACGCGAGGTATCGCCGGTATCGTCGGAGGAAGGAAGAGGCCGGACGGCACCGTAGGGACCCCGGATGACCCGCCATCACCGTCGGTCGGGGACGACAGTGTGGGGGCGGTGTTAGATCGCGACCGGGGAAGTATCTCTGGATGACGAGGGGCGGTCGCTGCGGGACCCAGCTGCCCAACAGAACGCAAGCCGCTCGCGCCACCCAGAAGCGCCGCATGTCGGGCCGTCAGCTGCCACGGAAACCCGACCGACGGTGATTCCGACGGGTTGTTTGAGGTACCGTCCGAGGAATATTGGCTCCTCGCACCCAAACGTTGTCCAGAAGTTCTCCTCATGCCCATCATGTTTAAAATAACCATAAATTTAATAAAAATATTTTACCGTCTTATAATTAATTTAACAAAAAATAATCCATTATTTTTTACAAAATTTCCACAATATATTTACAATTATAATTTATATTATTTAATTATTTAATCAAAAATTATTTAATCATTTACAATATATTTACAAATTATTTAAACAAATCCTAAACCCTAAACCCTAATATTTTACAATTATCATTCACATCACAATTTACCAAAATTTACCCTAAAATCCTACCATAATTTACACAAATTTACCCTAATTTACCATTAATTTCTTAAATTACAACAACAACAACAATAATTTCACCAACAATTTCACAACACAACAATAATTTCACAACCAATTTCAAATAATTTCAAACAATTTCACAATTTCAAACAATTTCACAATTTCAAACAATTTCAACAATTTCAACAATTTCAAACAATTTCAACAATTTCAAACAACAACAACAACAATTAAAATTTTCATCAACATAACCAATTTAGGGTTTTAGGGTTATATCTTAAACCGTGGGTCGGGGTCGGGGTCGGGGCCGGGGCCGGGGTCGGCGTCGGGTTGCGGGGTCGGGGTCGGAGAGAGGGAGAGAGAGGGCATCGGTGGATTTTCGGAGAGAGGGAGAGAGAGAGGGCTTCGGTGGATTTTCGGAGAGAGAGAGAGAGAGAGGGGGGCGGCTTGGATTTGTGGAAACTGCAGCGATAATGGTTAGGGTTCCGAATTTTTGCCTTTTATATTAGAGTTCTTGGGCGACGATTCTTGAAAAATCGTCGCCCTGTTTTTTAAAAATCGTCGGCCAAGATAATCTTGGGCGACGATTTCTTAAAGTCGTCGCCTAAGATACTCTACTTAGGCGACGATGTTCTTCACTATAAATCTCGTCGCCAAAGATCAAGAAAATCGTCAGCCAAAATAATCTTGGGCGACGATGTTCTTCACTATAAATATCGTCGCCCAAGATGAAGAAAATCGTCGGCCAAGAGTTCTATCATAAAATTCAGAATATCGTGATTTTGGTGATCGGAGAAGAGGAACTGAAAAGCGACCGTCAGATATGACCATCATAACAAATTACATGGGTGGGAAAAAATTCAGCTCCATCTGACAAAGATAAGGGCTCGATCCATCCGGTCAATCGGCACGGTCAAACCCCTAAACGGACGGAAACGGCTATTCGACCCTACAAATCACGTAATCTGGCCGGACCTTCAACTGAGAATAGTTTCCAATCGACGAGACTCTTATGGAGCTATAAAAATTTGGTAAAAAATAAATACCCGGGATAGGGCTACCATTAGGTAGAAATAAGAGAACAATTCGTTCCCCGGAACAACCGGCACCGAAATTTTACCAGAATATCTTCATTTTTCACGGGTTGACGTATTTCACCGTTCCGGTCATATCTTATTTCACGACTTTTTTGTGTTTGAGGCTTCTACATATACGTTGTCTTCAAAACGACACTTAAACACAACACTTGTATAAAAAAGATATACAACATTAGTACATATATCGTGAGTTTGGTGATCGGAGAAGAGGAACTGAAAACCTACCGTCAGATATGACCATCATAACGAATTACGTGGGTGGGAAAAAATTCAGCTCCATCGGACAAAGATAAGGGCTCGATCCGTCCGGTCAATCGGCGCGGTCAAACCCCTAAACGGACGGAAACGGCTATTCGACCCTCCAAATCACGTAATCTGGCCGGACCTTCAACTGAGTTTCCAATTGACGAGACGCTTACGTGGCTATAAAAATTTGGTAAAAAATAAATACCCGGGTTAGGGCTACCACTAGGTAGAAATAAGAGAATTTCGTTGACCGGAACAACCGGCACCAAAATTTTACCAAAATATCTTCATTTTTCACAAGTTGATGTATTTCACCGTTGCGGTAATATCTTATTTCACGACTTTTTTGCGTTTGAGGCCTCTACGTATACGTTGTCTTCAAAACGACACTTAAACTCAACACTTGTATAAAAAAGTTATACAACATTAGTACATATAACGTGAGTTTGGTGATCGGAGAAGAGGAACTGAAAACATACCGTCAAATATGACCAGCATAACGAATTACGTACGTGGGAAAAAATTTAGCTCCATCGGACAAAGATAAGGGCTCGATCCGTCCGGTCAATCGGCGCGGTCAAACCCCTAAACGGACGGAAACGGCTATTCGACCCTTCAAATCACGTAATCTGGCCGGACCTTCAACTGAGAATAGTTTCCAATCGACGAGACGCTGATGGGACTATAAAAATAAAAAACATTACCTTACAATTTAAATGTGTTTTATTTATTTTAATTATTTGGATTATCTTGGCCGACGAAATTAGGGTAATTCGTCTGCCAAAATCAGACTTGGGCGACGATATTTGTTAAATTCGTCGCCCAAGAGTAAAAATAAAAAATCATGTACAATGAAATTTAAATGTGTTTTATTTTATTTTAATTATTCGGATTACTCTTGGCCGACGAAATTATTTTATTTCGTCGGCCAAGTAAAAATAAAAAATAAAATACTTAGGCGACGATATATTTGGGTTTCATCGCCTAAGGATTAAAAAACTTAGGCGACGATATAAATATCTTAGGCGACGAAATATTATTTCGTCGCCCTAGTTTCTATATTAGGCGACGAAATTTAGCCTTAGGCGACGATTTTATTTTCGTCGCCTAAAGTTGAACTTTAGGCGACGATTTTTTTCCTTGGGCGACGATTTTTTTTTTCGTCGGCCAAGTTTTCTCTTAGGCGACGAAAAATAAAATCGTCGCCCGGTTTTTTTTGTTTCGTCGCCCAAGACCCATTTTCTAGTAGTGAAAGTGGTTTGTGAGGTGACAATAGACGAACCCATATATAAATCGTATACATAATTAACTTGTTGATTTATAGATTAATGCATTGAAGATTAATAAATATGAGTATCATTTTCATTATTATTGAATCAATTCTTACTAAAGAACTGTAATACTTACTTGTTTGCTACTTATACCTTTATTAATATGGTCCATGGTGTTAATTATGACTTCAACAGATTTTTTGTTTGAAACTTGAAACTCTATGTATAACAGTATAACTCATCAGTGAATTACGAAACAAAGACTTGGCTAAACATGAATGCTCAGTCCTGTTAAAAAAAAAAAACAAAAAAAAAACATGAATGATGAGTCCCCCCTATGCTGCACGGACATGGCGACACGACACGACACGACATGGTAAAACTTAAAAACTGAGTTTTCGACACGGCTTGGACACGGCAAATAGAATAATATATTTATCTATTTTAATATATAAAAAATATGAAATAAGTTCATTACATTACTAAAATCATGTTCTAAATTCAATATTTTTTTTTCTTTTTTGTTTAAATTCAATCTATTGCATAAACATATTAAAATAATATTAAAGAGAATCAAATGTAAGTCATTAAAGAAAATCAAATGAGCAGTTCCGATATAGGTTGTAAAAATAATTAGACATCAACTTAGTAACACAACAGCCCTTTAACACTTAATAAACAAGAAAATTTCAATCATTTCATAATCTATCTAAATCTCTATTTTTATATAAAAATAATTATATATATATATATATTAAAAATTGATAATGTCGTGTCGGTCAACGTGTCAAGATGTGTCAGAAAATTCAACATTTTCTGACACGACAAGTGTCTAGCCGTGTCGGAAGCGTGTCGCCGTGTCGGACACTCTGACACTCCAAGGATGTGAAGTGTTCATGCAACATAGCTGAGTCCTAATGTCACGTATGAAATTATTCGAAATAAGAATCGAGGAAAGAAATAACAAATGACTTGGCCAAACAAGAAAACGCAATATGGATGATAGAAAATACATTTCTTATTTCCTGAATTAGGATGAAAAATAAAAAAGAACTTTCCTGAGTGAAAAAGGAGCGGCAATAAATGTGACTAAGGAATCGACGCGTGGTTCCCGTGGGTTGCTTTTATACTCTTCCCTCTCTTCCCATTTTCTCTCAAGTCTCAACCCCCCTCCTCCTCCTCTTCTCTCTTTGCTCTCTTCTCTCTTCTCTCTTCTCTCTTCTTTGCTCTCTTCTCTCTTATCTGAGTTCTCTCCCTCTAAAACTCTCAACTGAAAAACCTCCAACAATCTCAAACCTTCTTCACCACTTCTTGCTTTACTCATTGAAGGTATGAATACAATCTCATAGATATACATGTTTGTACTATTATATGTTTTGCTTGTATATATGCATGTTCATCTTGCTTTCATCGAAATAACGATCATTTCTAACGGTTGTAATTTACAGGTTTCAGAGTACGTTGTTGTGTCTGTTGAATTACACAAGCTAGCTTTCATGGCGCCCTCGTTTGTCTCGAATCCCGACGCCAGTCTTGACTCGAGTCGCAAGAAACGTCGAAAGCTCAAGGATGATCAGAACCCTTCTGCAACTACTCAATTGAGATGGAGATCCGATAACGAGCAACGGATCTATTCAACTAAGCTGGTCGAGGCTCTCCAGAAGGTTCGCCAGGGGCCATCCTCATCGCCGACGGCGGTCGTCTCCGGCGGGAAAACGGTGAAGGAAGCAGCTGACAGGGTTCTGGCTGTGGCGGCGAGAGGCACGACCCGGTGGAGCAGAGCGATTCTGACGAGTCGACTCAGGATGAGAAAGAGGCTTCAGAAGCGTAAGAAGGCGACGGTGAGCGGGAATAGCCGGTGTAGGAGGGCGGAGGTGAGGAGGATGACGATGACGGCTGTGCAGAGGAAAGTTAAGATTCTTAGCCGGTTGGTTCCCGGTTGCCGGAAGGCTCCGTTTCCGAACCTTCTAGAAGAAACAACCGATTACATAGCGGCGCTGCAGATGCAGGTTCGAGCTATGACGGTTCTGACGGAACTTCTTTCCGGTGCTCCTACGGCGGCTAGTCGTCTCAACTCCCCGAGTTGACACTATTGAATAATAGGCCAGCCACCTCTGCTTATTGTGCCAGGTGTTTTTTTTGTTTTTTTGTTTTGTTTTTGTTTTTGGAGGGGGGCTTATGTAATTCCTATAAATATTCTATATTTATGAAATTTTTAATTCGTGTATCTTATTGTGTATAGTAGGCTTTACTTTCTTCTGAGCTCCGCCATCATTTTATTTTCTTTATTTTTGATAGTTAGTTTATTGGATTGATTGAATATATATGCCACCTAATTGATTCTCAATCTTCATTTATCCAACCAGCAAAGTTGGTTTGTTTGAAGTTTTATATTTTGTGTATGAACTTTGAATCTAGCTAGATTGAACAAGACCTACCGTATAGTTGTTCTACAAAAATGCATATTTCTAATCGAAATAACACGTCATAAATTAACATAAAGATAATTTGTTAAAATTTAATCATGAAAAAATCTGAGAAGAGAAAAATACCACATACATGCATGCATGTTCACAAAACACAAACTCCTTGCTAGCTACACAATTTATTAGGCATATTTTTAAATTTTTCTTATCGATGGACTGACATTCGAATGAGATTTTACTAAGAAAATAACTTGGGTGACCAGCTATGGTCACTTATGATAAATCTAACTATTGTTTCAAAGGTCAATTTTTTTTTTGAAGTGGGTCAAAGGATTGATTAAGGTAACAAATTTGTAAAAAGCAAAAAGCAAAACATAATATGATTCACTCCAATATACTTATTATCACAAGTTAGTTATCGATAGTTGATGTTTGTTGATGAAATAAACTATCTTTGTTACGTAACTATGCACAAATTGTATGATAAAAGAATATATTTATCTTTATATCATGATGAACACAAAAGAAGAGAGATATTTATGTGTGTGGTGGTAAGTACGTCGAACAAAATTAAAGTTCCCATGTGAATTACAACAACCATAATCCAAAGTGATTAGTCACCTAAGCGTGAGATAAAGACTCATGATGATAATTACATTTCCATTCTCTAGCTAGCAAACTTCTCTTCCTTTGGAGATAATGTCATAGCTTAAATAGGTGATTGATCCCCTTGATCAGAAAGATTGAGTGATTCACATGCATCTAATTCCATTAGCCAGACCTTAATCATGTAATTAGAACTAACCCACATCGATCATTATCAAATAAACATAGGTATGCAAATGAAGAGGGCCGGGGTACACTACTGTGAGCGAGGAGGCAGTGGCTTTGGATATTTATGAGATACGAGATCGCGAAGAAGAAGGACGGTGGTCGGGAAATTCTACAAAAACAAAAAACGAAAACCTTTGGAAATTTTAGGAAAGAGTTGCGCATCATGTGGCTCAGCGACCCTACAAAATTTCAAGTGCACGTACCCAGTGACCCTCTAAAACCCACCCTTTTTCCCCCAAAGGCTGTTTAATTTGCATTTCCATGTGCCTCTAAACCCAAAGGAGCCATCCCCTCTCACATGGTACCTATTTCCAGCAAATGGGATATGCCAGAAAACCTAGCTCATAACCATTTCATAAAAACCGATCGATCACTAGTGTAATGCTATAGCTTGTTTGGTTGTGAGAATAAACTCGTACACTTAACAAACGAATACCAAACCCTACCATCGACTATCGTTAGTTCTGGGAAGCTAGCTAGCCAATTTGGCAACGGCAGTCACCCAGTTGTCACATTGTGAATTGTGACGGGTAGACGTATAGATCGATGCTCGAATGCTCTAGTGGGATCGTCGATCATCTCATATCCCTATCTATCAACTATAACTATCAAAAAGGGTTACTCATATCTTGATGGTCGAATCGAGGACCACAAATACACCGTTGCTTGGTGTTTTGTAGGCTTTCATGTCCCAAGCCCTAAGAATCAATCGATCTCCCATTCTGTTTTTGTGCTATGTTTCTTTCTTTCTTTCTTTTTTTCTCTCTTTTCGTTTTGGTTTGTGCATTTTCAAACACTCCATACATCACATGCAACCATGTGCACTCTTCAATTCCAGATGAACCCATCTCTTTCTTTGGTTTTTTTTTTTTTTTTTTTCTAGCTTTATTATTGTTGTTGAATCTATGGCACACATGAACTTTATGTGTGTGCATGGTGGCCCACATTGTGTTATAATTATTGTAGGGCTTGCTTAAGCTCCAAAACATGCCCTAAAATGATGAGGCAATCTTTTGGCTTATACTTTTGGGCATTGCCAGGGTGGGATTTTGAGTCTTGTGCCATGGATTTAGAGCTTGATTTTGACTGGATAGTACGATTAGGATCAGCAGTTGGTGCTTAATTAGGGTCGATTCTTCTAGGATTCGGATAATCCATCGTGAAGGTGGGGATATAGGTAGTACCTGAAACTAGAAGGGCGGTTCATTTTGTATTATTCTTACAAATCTTTGTAATTAAGGGTCGAAGTTCAAAACATAATTAATGTTTTTTTCGGATTGATTGTTCTAAGATTTGAAAATTGCAAAATTGTGGATTCAAATTAGGTTTCGACTTACCAACGAAGGTCAAAACATGACAGAGCATCAATAATTTTTGTACTTATGATTGGAGATTAGTGTAAGAGTAAGGAGGGTTTTAATTAGCTTCTTGGTTATTCTTGTTACCTAGCACTACCAGGACAAGCATTTTAGCCGACGAAAATTTCTGTTATCTTAATTCGTCGGTTAAGATCTTAGCCGACAAAAGCTCGTCGGCTATAGTGTCGTCGGGAAAAGGTATTCGGTGACGACTTTAGCCGAGGAAATTTTTTTTTTCGTCGGCTATAGTCCCACAGTTAGCCGACGAAAAACATGTCGTCGGTTTTTTTCCTAGACTTTAGCCGACGAAACAATTAAGATATTTATCGGCTAAAGTGTGTAATAAATAATTAAAAAAATAACTATAGTCGACGAAATATAGTAAATTTCGTCGGCTAAACCTTACAAAAAATTTAAAAAAATAACTATAGCCGACGAAATATGCCATAATTCGTCGGCTAAACCTTATAAAAAAATAAAAAAATAAAAAAAATACTATAGCCGATGAATAAACCTTTAAATATCGTCGGCTACACATTTAAATATCGTCGGCTAAAGTTGCTGGTTTTTGAAAAAAAACTGCATAAACTTTCGGCCACCTCCAATCACCACCAAAATTTGACAGAATCTTCCTCTCAACATTTCAAACAACTTTCTAGAATAAGTCGAAGCCCAATTCTAAGCCTAAACAGGTCAATTGAATCAAAACATAAAAATCCCCAATTTTAAACCCTAAAAACTTCAAATCTGCGATTCTCCTCACACACACCGAATCGAGCTACCAAATTCTAGGGGAATGTAGTACTAATCAAACTCAACTTATCCATATATAGAACTCACCAAATGGTGACCTGAGGAAGGAGAAATTCGATCGACACCGAATCCGAACCGGCGGAGTTTTGGAGCTCGATTTATCCCTCACGGCGGCGCCACTCGATGCACCACCTATCCAACAATGAAGTAGAGACGACGGCGAAGCTTTTGGTACAAGTGTGGCGGTCTCCAGTGGCTTGACGGCGGAGCTAGGCGGAGAAGAAAATTCGGCAGACGAAACAGACTTCTTACCATCCACCTCCGGTAAAACTCCTATATAAAAAACTTTAGCTGACAAAATTCTTTATTTTTGTCGGCTAAACTCTTTTGAAAATTTTGGTTGACCGCCAAAAAAATTTGGTTGAAAATTTTGAAAATTGTTCGACTTTAGCCGACGACTCTTCATATATTTTTGTCGGCTAAAGTCCTTTGAAAATTTTTTGACCTTAGCCGATGACTTTTCAAATATTTTCGTCGGCTAAAGTCCTTTGAAAATTTTTGGGCGGCTAAAAGTATTTTTATACATTTGGCATGTTGTGATTGTGATGATCAAACTTGAGAAACAAAAATCCAACCGTCAGATCTGACCATCATGATAAAATACATGTATGAGAAAAAATTCAACTTGATCCAAAAATAATAAGGGCTCGATCCGGACGGTCAATCTCGTAAGTCAAACCCCTAAACGCACTGAAAAGGTCGTTCGACCGTCTAAATTATGTATTTTGACCGGACCTCCAACTGAAAATAGTTTTAAACCGATGACACGCAACAAGTCGTATAAAAATTTTACGTAAAATAACCACCGAATATAGGGCTACTCATAGGGGAAAAAAATGAAAAATTGCATTGACCGCAACTATCGGCATCGAATATTTACCGGAATAGTGTGATTGTTCAACCGTGGATGTATTTCAACATTCTCGTCATATCTTATTTCATGACTTTTTGGCGTTTGAAGGTTTTATGTATAGTTTTTTTTTTTAAACGGAACATTTACATAACACTTGGTAAACAAAGTTATACAACATTAGTATGCATGTTGTGATTGTGATGATCAAACTTGAGAAACATAAATCCGACCGTCAGATCTGACCATCATGATAAAATACATGTATATATGGGAAAAAATTCAACCTGATCCGAAAAGAATAAGAGCTCGATCCGGACGGTCAATCTCGTAAGTCAAACCCCTAAACGCACGGAAAAGGTCGTTTGACCGTCTAAATTACATATTTTGGCCGGACCTCCAACTGAAAATAGTTTTAAACCGATGACACGCAACAAGTCGTATAAAATTTTTACGCAAAATAACAACCGAATATAGGGCTATAGTAGGTAATAGAAAATTTTTAGGGTTTAGCCGACGAATACCCTAACGTATTCGTCGGCTATAGTATGTAATTAAAAAATAACTATATCCGACGAAATATTAGGTTATTCGTCGGCAAAAACCATCTTAGCCGACGAATTATAGTGTACTTCGTCGGCTAAAGAAAAAAATACATTAAAAAAACAGACGATATTCGCTGTCCAGATTTGCGAATATAAAGAACTTTAGCCGACGAAATTTTAATTTCGTCGGCTAAAGAAAGTTTAAAGTCGTCGGCTAAAGTCTTTTAAAGTCGTCGGCTAAAGTCACAGACTTTAGCCGATGAAAATATAATTTAGCCGACGAAGGAAAATTTCGTCGGCTAAAGTCTACTTTAGCCGACGAAAAATTGATTTGTCGGCCTGGTTTTTTTTTTTCGTCGGCTAAAGTCTTTCTTCTTGTAGTGTAGGGTTTATGTAGAGGATGATCAACTGAGCTGCATCTCGTACCTAGAGAATGATATCAGAGGGATTCAGAGCTTCCTAGCTTCTAACTCTGTAATGTGTATATATCGTACGGATGTTTTCCTCTAATATATAGCTAGTGTAAGAATCCGATTCCGATGAATGTGATTGAATAGTCATGAAAACGAGTTATATACATACGGAAAATTCTAAGATACCATGTGATATAACATGCTTCACAAAATGTGTGACAATCGTTGATTGAAGAACAACTAAATGACAATGTAATGATCATTTACCCATTTAGAAGTCCCAATATATCATACAATTAAACACATTTATAATATGTATATCATACCATATAGTATGATAGACAAACCCATATATATACATGCAGTATACAACAACGTCATCGTGACACACAAATGAGTTATAGGTACTGAATTCATTTTTCACTTCCTAGAAAATGCATGGACCAATATATTGAATTATTGACAATAGTACCGAGTTTTAGGTCTTCTAATTACTTTTTTTCACGGACGTTCACCCATGCTTTGGACCATTTTGATCCAAGTCATATGCATGTGTATGAGTTGTTTGTGTCTCTCTATGTTCATGTAAAAATGCTTGGACCAATTTATTGATAGCCTCGCGACGTTTTATACCTAAGAAGGAATAAGTTCCTACTCACTATATGTACTGTGTACGTAAATGATAAAAAGCTTGACTCCATGACAACCTCTACATTGGTTGTGCTCGCTGGCTTGATTTTGATCGTGGAGGAATATACTTCTTTTAAAACTTTGTGTTGCAAAAATATTGCGAGTTCATTAGATATTCTGTTTTGTTCGATCCAGTAAAGATTACTCAGATATTCATCAAAAGAAAAAGTAGTCGAAGTTTAATCGAAAGTGTATCGTTGATACACGTACATTATTGATTTATCTCTAAGTGGGTGAGCTTATTTTCGAGGCGAATAATCTATCGACGCACAAGGACATGGAATATTGCCCCTACCCAGCTTCCCTTTGCTTGAATTATATGTATGAACATCGTTGTACAAGATAGATAGCCATCTGAGTTTGGAATAGTCTTCATGCACCAATAATGGTCCCCGGAAACTATGGCTTTAGGGTTTAGATTTATGAGTTAGAGAGCGATGCTATGGCACAAAAGCTTGGAATTCACATTGGCTTTTCCATTGAAATCGCAACACCTGTTCTAAGTACCAACTGATCATGCATGCAATCTGTAGTTTTCTTGAGAGGTACCTGATTCCGAAAGGTCACAATTAGCGCGGCATGTCACTCTTTGCTAGCTTCCAAACGACATGTCAAGGTCGTATTGGAGCATCGGAGACCAATACCATCAGAGATAATAATTGTTATTTCTGCAGCGTTATTCTTATTTCTACTCTATGATCTTATATATGCTCTGCATCATATCATCATGAATTGCTCATATAATTGAACACCATCTACAACCCTAGAACAGAGTAGCTAGCTTTGATTATGTGAACTATGTGCTCACAGTCACACCCAGAAACGCCATATGATGCATCTTTCTCTTTTTTTCTGCTCATGATGGGTTATGTTTGTGCTGTATCTGACAAAGCTGAAGAACCATATCCCTATAATTGCAAGGGCTTTCACATATTTGTGCTAGCTCGCACATGAGCTAGGGTTCCAAGTACGACTAAGGTCATGTCGCTTCAAAGTTCAGTATAAGCTTTTCTTTCGTTTAATTATTTACACTCATTTTCCCAAGAATCGCATGCAATACAATAGTACTTTGTTGTGTCACGTACATGCGTGAGATGACAAGATGCCTTTGTTTCCTAATGTACCTGTATTCTAGGTATAATAATCATACATTTCTTCTTAGTTAAAACGAATTTTCTAAAACTGTACGCTTAATGTTGAATGCAATGAGAATCATTTGATTAGTAGTCGGTTGAACGAAAACTTCATTTAGGTAAAGCCTTCGATCATCATAAGAATTGTTATGGATTAACACCATGGAAGAACGTATGCTCTATCTAAGCATGAACTAATTGAGGGTTGCAAAATTAGCAGTAAGCGACGAAAGAGAAGGAATGGGAAGCACTTTTGAGTTGTCAAAGTCGAACAACCATCCCCAATAAAGGAGCTAGCTAACAACAATGGTCTCACTTGGCATCGAACCCAGATCGACAATACAGATTTTTTTTTTGGACAATACAGATCGACAATACAGATGGGTATAACAGGACAAAACACAAAAATGTGCGCAAAGCAACATATTGGTGAACTAGTGGTTCTATTCCAAGAGATAATTCGCAACTCGTGGCACAACCTATGAGCACACACACACGCTTATTATACATCTCTCTCTGACAATCGACCAAAGTTTTTGTTGTGTTTTGCTGTACGTGGATCCTCGTTGGCTAAAGAAAACGTCCTTGCTGCTGCACCATAGACAGTGCTCTCTGCTTCTTCACTACTTGTTTTTTTTCCGACCATTATTGATCGTTATTAGTTGGTTTGATCTTGGTTGGCTAATCGTACAGGCTCTCTAAGAGCATCTTTAATTAATAGCTTTTTCATTTTCTTGATTTTATCAATTTTGGAGAATATTAAGTTGTTTTGTGGTCCAACAGCTTTTCCGATCTTATTTCTTAAAATGAGGATGAATAAGAAAGAGAAACACTCATTCCATAAATTTGCAGCAAAGTCTTTCTTTCCCAAATATTAATTATTCACGTGTTCTAATGATAATAACAAAAATATAAAATATTTTATTGGGTAATTTATGTTATAATGAAATATATGATTTTTTTTGTTATTATTAATAATCATGTAGTATTTTTTATTGTTGTAATAAATATAGAAATCTCTAAAACGGAGAAGCTGTTGGAGTTAGAGCATAAATTTTTTAGAGATTTTGATTTTTGCTTATCTATTTTAAAGAAATTTTAGATAAGCTGTTGGAGATGCTCTTATACTACTACTGTGGTTATGGTTATGCTCAACTTACACTGTGGATAGATATAGGAAAGACAAACCTCACAAACACAGCTTGAAGTGAGAAAATGGATCGTTTTTAAATCAATGGAAGGTAATATGAATAGTTATGACTTATGAACTCATGCAAGGCTATCGTGAATAGACTGGCAATAATTGAGCAAGAAATAAGTCGGGTGGAAATTGGAAACTTCAAACCACATATCAGTAACTAAGCATATAACGGCACAAAACTTCGAAGCCCAACAAGATGAGCTTAACCCATTCTCATTTCACCAAACCCGTCAAGCCCGAACTATATGCATGCATTTAGGTCGATTAGATACTACTCTTGCAGGTAGTTCCTCATACAATTCAGTCCTCTACTTCCAGCTACCTGTATTTTCTGCACACGGCGTTTGTGATTGTTTTATCTTCTGTTCTACATATCATTGAATTAGTATGGTCAGCATACTACAATAGAGGGAAATATGATCAATTCGCTGCTCAGAAAACTTCTCAATTGCTCTTCATGCACCAATGTTAAGTTGAATTTTAATTATCAGGAGATAAAAATAATGTATTAAGATAGGATAACAAGTTACAGCATAGCAAAACTACTCGTATAGTGAACCATTTGAACCATCTGTTTCATACCTTGCAAAATCATCTGGACACCTCGTAATTAAATCCAACAAATTCACCAAATTTGCCTAGGGCTATTTATATTTTGTATGTGTGCGCCTTTCTTTCTCAGCAGTCTTGCTAGGCCTTTCGAAATTTCGAATATGATTTCACAATGATCCCTACCTATTTGCTGTCAAAGTTGCGTCCGTACGAAGTTCAAGTTCATGGTGTCAAAGTGAAGGTAACTGTGGTGCCAGCCAAAAGTAGTGCTGCTTTCCTTAATCAAAAACTGTATGAATTAAGGGGCAAGCGCGTTGTGGGAGTCGATGTGAAGTTTCAAAACAAAGCAGCCTCATTGTTGCTGCTTTGCGATGAGGGTCATTGCTTGATCATCACAATTCGTTCACATTTCTCTAACCCAATTTTTTATTTTTCTGAATCTGGACTCGGACGGCTTCTTTCTAACCAGACTATTTGTTTTGTGTACTCCAAATTTAAGAGCGAAACAGATGCTAGCTATGATGCATGTCTGCCTGAAATGATGAAGAAGACAGCTGGTATAGAAGTGGATCATTTGGCCGCTACCGTATTGAAGAAACCGAGTCTCCTCGGAAAAGGGCTCCATGAGTTAGGACCTGAAGTTGGTATTGACATCAAATCAGCTTATTATGATGGACGATCTATAAAATGGGAAGATGTCGAAGTTTTCTCAGAGGAAGAGATCATTTATGCAATTCACGATGTCTATGCTACATTCCTATTGGGAACGAACTTTTGGGGACGCTTGCAACTTGATTAGGATGGCGTCTAAAACAATGTTGCAGTACTTTGTTTTGCAATAATGAGGGAGCCTTTTCCTCAATCCTCAAGGTTAAAAATACTATCAGTTTCATTATGTACTACTTTTACTTCTTTAGTACTGTCTGAGCATGACTTCTTCTAAGAAAATTTTCCAGCTATAGATTGGAAAAACGAAAATATAAAACTTAGCGCACGAAACTTCAAAGCCCAATTACAATCAAAAAGAAATTAAACCCATTCTCAATTCAACAAAACCGTCAAAGGCCCAAGCTAAGGTTGATACCAATCATAGTATCATACCATATATCCGACGTTTGTGATTGTTCTGTTCTACTTGTCATTGAATTAGTATGGTAAACATACTACAATAACTAGTAATCTAGAGGGGGATCTGTTCGATCAATTCGCTTCCCAGAAACTTCTTAATTCAAGCATCTCTTGCACCAGTGTTAAGTTGAATTTTAATCAGGAAATGTTTTAATCATTTGATCTACTCATCTTGTATGTAAAGAATATTAATGTATTAAGTTATGATAACAAGTTACAACATGACACAACTACTCATATAGTGAATCAATTGAACCAAGTGTTTGTGTCTTCCATATCTTGAAAAAGAAGACATAATAAATCAACCAAACGAAGATGACACCTTAACCCTTTGTAATAAAACAAGATAAAAGTGTATTGAGTTCAAATCCTTCTTTGAGTTTTTAGGCTTGGAATTGGAAAGAAATCACTGAAATCACTAGCACATTGAGAGCCAAACCCTTCAAGATTTCATGGATGTTACCAAAGAACAAGAATCAAGGCAGCACATTAAAACTAGCTAGTATGTTTGAGAGGCAAGTAAACCATGGTTTTGTTGAAATATATCAAAGAAACTTGAATTGATGAACAACTGTCGTTGCCAATCTCCACATAGCTAGGTATAGATTCATGACAGTTATGATTCTGAAGAAACCAAGTCCGGAAAAGAAAGGGCTATGTGAGTTGGGAGGTGAAATTGGTATTGATATCAAACCAGTGACTGGAACTTGTCCAGCTGACTGGATGGCCGAAACCTTTTCAGAGGAGGAGATCAAGTATAAATGAAATTCATGATGTTTATGCTTCATATCTTATCGGGGACAAGCTAGTGGGGATGCTTTGATTTACTTGCTAATTGTTAGCAAAGCAGATCTTTGATTTGTACTACTCATTTTGCAATGAAACACAGATCTTTTGAAAGATTAAGATGCCTATAATTTGGTTGGGATTTTACTTTAGTTTGTGAAAAAACAGCACACGAAGGATTATATATAGTACTGGCGTGCTGCGCATACATACACATCAATTTCATTGTCTAGCTAGGGTTTAGGGTTTAGTGATATTGTTTTTGCCACACCAGTAAGTTTGAGCGTGCAAAGTCTCTTTTAGTCGTTGCGGGCGTGCCATTGCGCGGACACGGAATGTAGTGGTTGTAGTAGCGGGGTGCGCTTAGCCTTTTGCTTCTAATCAAGCGACTGGGGATGGAGAGAGCACCAACTCCACTGCAGGGTTCTTTAGATTGGTCTTGTGTACTGGTCAAGGACTTACAGTAGTCCATCTGAGCGTCACAATATCGATACTCGACGTAAGATCGAGCAGAGCTTCAACTGGGAAGGAAGAGAAAAAAAGACAAAGCTCCGGGGAGCGTACAGGGAAACAAAAGCAAAGCTCCGAGGAGCGTCTGGATGTTCAACTGTGTTGAAGGTAATATTGTATTTTTGTTGAGTTGTTGAGTGTTGAGTGTGTCGAGTTGAGCCTTAAACTCCCTTATATAAATGTATTTTAGGGCCACATGTATTGGCCCAAAGCATGTCAAAGATTTGTAGAAGTCTTTAACGTTATCGTAAGCATTTCTTATCAACTCTTCGCCATTGCTCTTCTTGAAGGTAGTAGAATTGGTTTAGGATGTCTCCTTGTCATAGACATGTGCATGGATCACATATAGCTTAGGATGATTGCATCCTTACTTGATTACGTCTCTCATCCATGCATTAATTGCATTTGCAATATATATACATGTAGATAAAGATAACTTTGAAAGCCCCTCACGTCCAGGACTTCTAGGCGAAGTCCTCCATTTCGCATGCAAGCTTTAAACTTTGTAGACTCCTCATGCTATGTGAACTCTGTCCTCCTTCGCCTGCAAGCACTTTTGTTCGCATGTAAACTCCTCTTCGCACACAATCCATCTCGCATGCCACCTCTATTCTTTCCATGCATATAAATTGCGCCATCAATTAACCATTGGACTAAGTCAACTTGAATATTTTGCGTCTCCTAGTCTTTCTAAGCGAAGTCTTCTCCTCTCACGCGAACTGTGCATTTAGCTCGCATGACTTTGTTGTGGGTCATCACTTGCAAACCCATTATTTTGAGCTCACCGGTGTGACTTGGATCATGAATTTAATTAATATTCACTCAGACAATTACTGTCCAGTAAAATATTAATTTAGGTGTAAACAAATATTAATTTTTATTTTTTGGTCCTAGAAGAACGATACCAAGAAGTACGTCTCATATTCATATGCAAATCTGATTCTATACATACCTCTATACGTACCATATCGATTTGTTTCTTCATTTGAATCATTATATTTGATTGAAAATATTGTCTCAACTACTTATCACTACTAGAAAATAGATCTTGGGCGACGAAATGAAAAAAACCGGGCGACTATTTGTTTTTTCGTCGCCTAAGAGAAAACTTGGCCGACGAAAAAAAAAATCGTCGCCTAAAGTTCAACTTTAGGCGACGAAAATAAAATCGTCGCCTAAGGCTAAATTTCGTCGTCTAATATAGAAACTAGGGCGACGAAACAATATTTCGTCGCCTAAGATATATATATCGTCGCCTAAGTTTTTTAATACTTAGGCGACGAAGCTCAAATATATCGTCGCCTAAGTATTTTATTTTTTATTTTTACTTGGCCGACGAAATAAAAGAAATTCGTCGGCCAAGAGTAATCCGAATAATTAAAATAAAATAAAACACATTTAAATTTCATTGTACATGATTTTTTATTTTACTCTTGGGCGACAAATTTAACAAATATCGTCGCCCAAGTATTATCTTGGCCGACGAATTACCCTAATTTCGTCGGCCAAGATAATCCGAATAATTAAAATAAATAAAACACAATTAAATTTTAAGGTAATGTTTTTTATTTTTATAGTCCCGTCAGCGTCTCATCGATTGGAAACTATTTTCAGTTGAAGGTCCGGCCAGATTACGTGATTTGGAGGGTCGAATAGCCGTTTCCGTCCGTTTAGGGGTTTGACCGCGCCGATTGACCGGACGGATCGAGCCCTTATCGTTGTCTGATGGAGCTAAATTTTTTCCCACCTATGTAATTAGTTATACTGGTCATATCTGACGGTAGGTTTTCAGTTCCTCTTCTCCGATCACCAAACTCACGTTGTATGTACTAATGTTGTATAACTTTTTTATATAAGTGTTGAGTTTAAGTGTCGTTTTGAAGACAACGTATACGTAGAAGCCTCAAACGCAAAAAAGTCGTGAAATAAGATATGACCGGAACGGTGAAATACGTCAACCCATGAAAAATGAAGATATTCCGGTAAAATTTATGTGCCGGTTGTTCCGGTCAACGAATTTCTCTTATTTCTACCTAGTGGTAGCCCTATCCCGGGTATTTATTTCTTACCAAATTTTTATAGCCCCGTAAGCGTCACATCGATTGGAAATTATTATCAGTTGAAGGTCTGGCCAGATTACGTGATTTGGAGGGTCGAATAGCCGTTTCCGTCCGTTTAGGGGTTTGACCGCGCCGATTGAGCGGACGGATCGAGCCCTTATCGTTGTCCGATGGAGCTGAATTTTTGCCCACCCACATAATTCGTTATGCTGGTCATATCTGACGGTCGGTTTTCAGTTTCTCTTCTCCGATCACCAAACTCACGATATATGTACTAATGTTGTATAACTTTTTTATACAAGTGTTGAGTTTAAGTTTCGTTTTGAAGACAACATATACGTAGAGGCCTCAAACGCAAAAAAGTCGTGAAATAAGATATGACCGGAACCGTGAAATACGTCAACCCGTGAAAAATGAAGATATTCCGGTAAAATTTATGTGCCGGTTGTTCCGGTCAACGAATTTCTCTTATTTCTACCTAGTGGTAGCCCTATCCCGGGTATTTATTTCTTACCAAATTTTTATAGCCCCGTAAGCGTCTCGTCGATTGGAAATTATTATCAGTTGAAGGTCTGGCCAGATTACGTGATTTGGAGGGTCGAATAGCCGTTTCCGTCCGTTTAGGGGTTTGACCGCGCCGATTGACCGGACGGATCGAGCCCTTGTCTTTGTCCGATGGAGCTGAATTTTTTCCCACCCACGTAATTTGTTATGCTAGTCATATCTGACGGTCGATTTTCAGTTCCTCTTCTCCGATCACCAAAATCACGATATTCTGAATTTTATGATAGAACTCTTGGCCAACGATTTTCTTTATCTTGGGCGACGAGATTTATAGTCAAGAACATCGTCGCCAAGTATAATATCTTAGGCGACGACTTCAACAATCGTCGGCCAAGATAAATCTTGGCCGACGATTTTCTTTTTCTTGGGCGACGAGATTTATAGTAAAGAAAATCGTCGCCCAAGATACTATACTTGGGCGACGATTTTCGAAGTTCGTCGCCCAAGATTATCTTGGCCGACGATTTTGAAAAAACAGGGCGACGATTTTTGTAAAATCGTCGCCCAAGAACGCGATTATAAAAGGCAGAGATTCGGAACCCTAACCATTCTCTCTCTCTCTCTGCTTTTCTGTTTCTGAAGGGGTCTGTCTCTCGATCGACTCCGCTTCCCCGATCCGACGCCGAATCCGTTTCGCTCTCAATCGATCGATTCCGCTTCCGCTTCCCAGATCCGACGTCCATCTGCAAGTCTGCAACCCAATCCATTTCCCAGATCCATTCCGCTTTCTGAAATTCTTGTACTAGAGTTTGTTTCTATTTTATGTAATGTGTTTATGTAATGATTCAAGATTGTATAACGCAAAGGATATGGTACTTGTAAATAGGATGTGTTGTGGTTTGAAATGTATGATTCAATTCAAAATGATATGTGTTTATCAATGAAAAATATTATTTGATTTGTTTGTTTCTTCTGCTCTTTACAACCTACGTAATTTCAATATCAAAAAAAAGAAAAAAAATAAAGGAAAAATATCATCTAAGCCTAAATGTAAAAAAATTTACATATATCTTAGGCGACGAAATTGCTAAATCGTCGGGCAAGGACTTACCGTATAAGACGACGAAAAAAAAGTATCGTCGCCCAAGTTCTTGGCCGACGCACTTCTGGCGACGATGTCTTGGCCGACGAAAAAATTTCGTCGCCCCAGGTTATAACATCTTAAGCGACGAAACAATTTTTCGTCGGCCAAGGTGTTAAATCTTGGGCGACGAATATTTTTGGCCGACGAGAAATATATTTTAGGCGACGAAATTAGTATCGTCGCCTAAGAATTACTCTTAGGCGACGACGGTATGAATTGTCGTCGCCCAAGTTCTTGGCCGACGCACTTGAGGCGACGACGTCTTGGCCGACGATCTGTCGTCGCCCAAGTTCTTGGCCGACGAAATTGATTAACAGGGCGACGATTTTTTTTCGTCGCCCAAAGTTAAATTTCTGGTAGTGTATGTCTCTAGCTATGTATGCCCGATCACTTATATTTGGATGTTTCGAGTTTGGATAGTTTCTCAGTTCGGTATATCTTTTCTTCTTCACAAGATCGAGTCGGAAAATTAAGAAAATTGTGAAGAAAGTAGGTTAGTTTTTTTTCAAGTTATATCAATTGAAAATTCCAAGTTCTATCACTAATGGTACGACTAAGAAACATGACAAGTTGATCGAATGAATGAAGTTGAAGTATATGACTCTAAAATGGTTCGACACATTGAGAGAAGCCATGCATAGTTGCTCTCGACTCCAATGGAATGTAATCATGTTGTATCTTATCAACTCGATCTATTTTTGTTTCAAACCTTAAGCTGATCATTTTTAGAGTACAATTTTTAGAACGTATCCCAATTCATAAAGCACCAAAATTTTGAATTTTTTGAAATTTTATTTTATTTTATGAATTATATAGTTTGATGACTTTGAAGAATCATGGACTCCCCGTAAATTTTACCAAGGTAGCTTATTTTGGCACCATAGGGGAATGCGAGAAGTTGATGAATTATGGTATCAAATACATTGTCACTGATATAGGACTTTCGACCTTCCATGTACTCTGCAATTAGTAGGTACTACGTACTTAACTGATGGATTCATATAATCATCCAAATTCATGTGACCAACTCCCAAGTCTCAAAAATGAAGCAATAAATTTACATGACTATAGATGAACATATATATTCCTCGGTGTGTCTTTCTCACTTGTTGTCAAGATTACTTGGGATACCATTTTCAGTTTTTCACAATGATACCTTACCATCTTCTGTCAAAAATGCGTCCTTACGAAGTTGAAGTTCATGGTGTCGAAGTAAAAGTAAGCGTCGTGGCGGATAATGATCGTTTGATCAATGAGAAAATATCTGAATTCAAGAAGCTCAATAAGAAGAATGTTGTGGGAGTTGATGTTAAGACTACATTCAATAATGCTTCACTGCTCCTTTTTTGTGTTGAAGGTCATTGCCTGATCATCCCAAGGCTTTCCCTCGCTCGTATAAAGGATGCTCATAAATCTGAACTTTGGCAGCTTCTTTCTGACCAGAATACTTGTTTTGTGGGTTCAAATTTTGAACACATGAAACATTGTTCTTACAGTGGTAAAGAAATATTTGAAAAGGTAGGTGGAATAGGTGTTGAATTGGATCGTTTGGCTGCTATGATACTAAAGAAACCAAGTCTGAAAAAGAAAGGGGTGTATGAGTTGGCAGGTGAAATTCATGTCAAGCCAGTGACCGGAACTTGTCCTAAATATTGGGATGCCAAAGTGTTTTCAGAGAGGAAGAGATCAAGTATGCAATACATGATGTTTATGCTTTCTATCTTATTGGGGAGAAGTTGTTGTTGGGGATGCTTTAGGTTTAGGACTCCGATCTTTTTTTTATTTGTTCGCAAAGTCTAAAGGGACTCCATATGTACGCACTTCTCATTTTGCAATAATAATACGTAGCAAATCTGTGACATACAAGATTATAATCAAAATTATAACTAAAATATCATCCATTATATCTAATAACAACTAACGGTTGGGATTAGTCATAAAACTAAATATTTTTTCTTTTCTTTTCTTTTTTTTTAATTCAATTTATGAAATCTATCTAAATAAAAATTGATGATTACTATTCTTCATTTGGAATATAATTAAGAGGAAATAATTCGTTTCCTATTGAAACACATTTACTAGAGAGGAAAGAAAACAAATTAAGTCACAAATATCATGTTAGAAAATGACTATAGGCGAAAGTGCCATCTAGTGCACCTTAGACGTACTTATTTCAACTTTTTGTTGTTGTTGTTGTTTTTTTTTTTTTATCAAAATCAAAACCTTGTTGTTGTTCATAGCACAAGATGATATGAGTACTTTCATATAAAATTTGATCATAAGTTTTTCAACTTTTTATGGCAGACATCATCTGATAATTTTTTTTCTTTGAAGAAGAAGAGGTAGATGATAATGCTTTTTTATCTAGTAAATGAGTTTCAATAAGAAACCATTAACTTCCTGTTAATTGTATTCCAAAATGAGAGTAGGTAATCATCAATAATTTTCATTATGTTTTTAATAGATATATTTCCTTAATTGATTTAAATAAAAAAGAAAAGAAAAGAAAAAAGATTTAGTTTTATGACTAATTAATCTCAACCGTTAGTTGTTAACAGATCTAATAGTTGATATTTTGAATTGGTTATAATTTTAATTATAATCTTGTATGTCACAGATCCACCCATCTATCTTTTGAGATTAATTCTTTTGATACATTTTCTTTAACATCAATTTACACTTGAAGAACATACAAGTTCTGTAATCTACAAATATCTCTTGTTGGAGAACAAGTTGCTAAATATCATATACGATCGTCCTGCATGTCCCAACAGTCCAAAACCATGGATGGACATGCATGCTTCAAATCTCAATCAATACTTCATTCTTACATTCATAGACTCACGTATAACATACAAAATAATTACTATTTATTGATAACTATATTTGATACGACGTTGTGTTGGCAAGGTTGATGATCGAACGTACTCGATCCATGAGAATGGAATTGCTACAATAATATTAGACTTTCTAATATGCTAGTGATGATTAGTATTCATACACTCTATTATTTATTTTCAGTAGTATAATTCACTTTAGTACTAAAAATAAAATGATGTTATTAACACACCTTATCTATGAAGATAATCAATCATGTAACAAATTCAAGCAAGTTTATTAATAAATTTGAAATATGTGGATATGAAAAAACATAAGGTGTGTTAATAGTAAAAAAATGGGTGTTAATAACACTACCCTAAAAATATCACACCAATATATATATCTCACATGATCTAGTGATTCAATATTCACTGCAGGCAGATGACTTTTCTACTTTCAACTTCAAAATCTCTCAACTTCTCTCTAATACGATGGACTGATCATCGATCCAAATTCATGTGAGTGACTCCCAATAAGTAACCTAGACACCAAGCAATTTAAATCCAATAAATTACCAAATCTAATCGGCGTATATGGCTATAAAAGAACGTCCTCCTCAGTCTGCCTTTCTCATGCACCAAAAGAAATACCATCTCACAATGATACCCTTATCAGTTTCTATCAAAAATGGGTCCTTATGAAGTTGAAGTTCATGGTGTCAAAGTAAATGTAAGTGTAAGTGTCGTGGCGGAAGACGATCGGTTGATAGTAGAAAAACTACGTACGTGAATTAAGGACGTTGCTCAAACGGGGCGTTGTACGTGGGAGTTGATGTTAAGATGTTGAGAGACAAGGTTCCTTCAGTGTTGCTTCTTTGTGTTGAAGGTCATTGCCTGATCATCCCTATGTTTTTTTGTTGACTCATTGCTGGTCGTCCAACAAGAGTTTCTGAGACTGAACTCAAAGAGCTTCTATCTGATCGGACTATTTGTTTTGTGGCTTCAAACTTGGGAAGGTTAAAAGATATGACCGATCATCCTTACAGTGCTTTTCCTTATGATGGAGATTTATCTCTAATGATAGTGAATACAGTTGTGGAACTGGGTCGTTTGGCTGCCATGGTACTGAAGAAACCGAGTCTTCAAAAGAAAGGGCTGCATGAATTGTCAGGCGAAATCGGAATGAATATCAAGCCAGTGAGTGGAACTTGTTCAGATCTGGGTGCCGATATTTTTTCAGAGGAAGAGATCAAGTATCTTGTTTATGATGTCTATGCTTCATATCTTGTAGGTGACAAGCTATTGAAGATGCTCTAATCTAAGTATCTAGCACTTGCTTTGTTAGCAAGTTCCTTTTATCATGTCCTGCTCACCTTTCAATAAAAACTCAATCTTTTGATGAGATTTTTGAGTACAAAACAATTAAATTTAGTAAAAAGTAATTTTATGCGTTGAGTTGATAAGGTAACTTGGATCGTCGACCCTGCTGATATTTAGTCCATGGTTGCCTGTAACTGGCCGGCACCCAAATGAAGATGCATGTAAAAGTTACTGCACACAGTGAGAAACGATTCATCATGTTTATGCTTCCTTAAAGCTATTGGGAATCCTTTTGTGTACTTACAATAGAGTTTTCCCAAATTGTAACTTTTGATTGAGGCTAAAAATTAGTAAGAGGACTAAGATCCAGTTTTAGCAACAAGCCTCTGCTGCAAATCAAAACTTGATCTTAATAAGAGTTTAAGATTAGATATAGCAAAGTAGGATTATATATATATAGATCCTTGGAATTTAGAAACGTAATGCCAAATATTACCCAGACTCATTTCCTACACAAAGAAATCATAAAGCATGTGGTCAGAATTCAACTATCAAAATAGGAAGATCCAGTAAACCCTAAATGCAGCATCCACCTAAATTGGCAGCGGAATTCAAGCTTCAAAAATGGGACCAAAACTCATATAAATGATCAATCTCTCTCATACGAATTTCGAACAAAACATTGAGAGACAAGCGGCTGAGACAAAGATCATGGCATTTCCAAGCACAAAGTCCTTGGTCTTTTGTCTAGTCATTCTTGTTAGCATGGCGATGCTAAGCCATGGATTTGGAACTAAGCGATTTGACGTCGTCAATCCTGCAATTGATCTATGCAAACTTCCTAATGGATTACCACGCCCGGGTTGTACTAACAATGATCCTGAGCATCATCCAGAGACACCGGCTTCACCCTACAAGCGTGGATGCTCATTCATTCATCGTTGCATTGGTGGTCATGATAAAAAACAATGAAGCACAGATTTTGTGCTGGAAAGGAAGAGGCGACACAGGGTATTGCATGTAGCTAGTAGTGCTTATATATCAATGTTATTCAGAAAGCTACTGTTGGTACCCTACGTGAGATTATCGCATCCTCCCAATGACTGTTTCCATATTTTTTGTTTTTGGTACGACAGCATATATATGAACATCTTTTTTATGAAGTTGAAATTCATGTGATTTCGATCATGATATTGTTTTATGTCAATTACTTATAACTCTTTACCATGTGTGATTTGAGTTGAAATTATTGTTTTATGTCAATTATTCGGGTTTTTTTGATACATTTGTTTAAGAAAATTACTTTCATGTCCTTCTGTTATGCATGTCTTGATCTAATCGTTTCCTTATTAGAATAGATTACAGTATTAATAGATGTTCTAGATCCTTCGGGAGATTCTATGTAATGCCTATAAATAAGAATTTCTATCAATAATGAGTATACCGTTATTCTCGTTATATGTTCTCCTTCAAGATGTTATCAACACGTTGTTCTAAACATAAGTCCATAGCCAAAAGAAAACCCTAACCCTAGAAAACCAAAACCCAATATCGGCCGATGAAACTTCCAGTACTTGGCCGAACCTGAAAGCCATCATATAACCTTTGTTCCCAGAATTCCAAAGCCGTCGGCCTCACCCCAAGAACCGGCTGGAACAGTAATGAATCGGTCATCGGGATACCCGAACCTTCTGTCTCACTAACGCCGCCGGTTCATGCCCTTCCCGGAGTCCGATTGCCTTCAAATTTTGTCACCAGTAGCATATCGTTGTCAGGTCTCTTGTATCAAAATTTCACTGCAAGAACCGATCTAGAAGTAGGTGAACAGCTCAACAGACTGACGATAACACATAAGGAGAAGAAGAAAAAAGTTCTCAAAACCCTAACATCGTAATGCCACAATTGCGCGCCTTCGTACACACCGTGTTAGGCGGTCTTCTGCTACATCTTGTCAACAACAAATCCCCAAGGTTCCAAGCACTTTCACGCCCGTCTCCGAAAGCGAATTCTCCGGCAATCAAAACAAGGTAAATTTTTTCTAAAAGTTGATGCTTTCGAGTTTTTAATTTCATAGTCGGGCTTCCTAGCCTTCTTCTCCATCCCACATTTCTTTATAATGTGGGACGATATTGAGGGATTGGGGCCCCTCATATCAAGTTTGATTAGTGACGGCTTTGTCACGGTACAACTCAAAAATAAAATAAAACAAAGGGAAGAAATCGATTGTGATTGTCTAACAGTCACGGTTTTTCGCATCGATAGTGTGACCAATACATCTTGGCCCACGTTCTAATTCCATATACTTGATTTTAGCATTCAAATTCTTGATACTAACTACTCTCCCTTGTCTTTTGTAGATGACCAAGCCATCTAGGCTAGAGTTCGAAATCCTTGATGCTCAAGGAAAAGAGTATCATAGGTGGGTGTCGGACGTGACTCACATGTTTGTCGGTAAACGATACACCACCACCATTTTCCCTTCGGATGTTCCCAATACTCCTCCTCCTAGTTTGGAGACCAGAGCTCAAGCCCTCATGTTTTTGAGGCGTCATATCCACCCAATTCTGAAGAAGCGGTATTTGAAAAAAGAGGATCCCAAGGATTTATGGGACGTTCTAAACCAACGCTTCAACAATGTACATGACGTACAACTCCTAGAATTGACTGCGCGATGGGAAACCATTCGTTTGCTGGATTTTGCCAAAGTTGAGGACTACAACCAAGCTATGTTGGACCTCCAGGCAGAGCTTAGTTTTTGTGGATTCGATAAATCCGAGCAAGACATGATCGAGAAAACCTTGAACACATTTCCTTCCTCCATGAGCTTACTTGCTCATCAATACCGCCTTGAGTATGAAAACGAAAGAGTTAAAACTTTCAGTGACCTCATGAATATACTTCAGAAAAAATAGAGGCATCATGAGATTATTCTCAACAACAATTCAAGGCCGGTTGAGGCCAAGAAAATCCCTGAAACTTATCAGGCTAGTGGTGGGAGAGCTCCAAGGCAAGAAAACCGATCGGGCCGCACCTTATACACATATGCAATCTGCCCCACGTGAGGGCAGCAAAGGAAACCAGCAACGCGGTTCAAACCGCAGCCTCACATGGAAGAGGAATGGCGGCGCCACCGCCAACAACCAAGGAGGGGGCCAGTCCGGCCCTAGCTCTAGTAGAGGTGGAAATCCTCCACCTAACTTTGTCAAACATGGTCGATTTTCTTGCTTCAAATGCGATCCAACTATGCATATGCACAAACAATGTCATGCAAGTAAGGACATTCAAGATATCTACAAGAGGCATAAGCAGTATTTGGCTCAAGAGGCTAATTTTACTGGTGGAGATTATGAGATGGATAACGGAGACGCATAGCTCACCACCAATCTCACTATAGCAGATTTTGAGACCAAGAAGAGTGTCCCTTCAGAGAGTGTTGAAACTCCGAACTTTGATTAGTCTATGTATTAGACGGTTCTTCTGCTATGTTATTCAAGTGTTCTTTTGTTTGGCAATGACCATGTTTTAAGACTTTGGTTTTTTTTTCTTAGTCGTTTTGGAATTAAGACATCTTTGATGTATTAAGTTGGCATTAAAAAAATTTCTCTTAGTTTTCTGGTTTGAAGAATGGTTGAGAATTTTATTTGCCTTAATAATGCATGAATGGTTCGAATTGCAAAAGCTACTTTGCGGAAACATCAATTTGTCCTCCAACTTCGTACGAGTTTTGTGAACAGCTCAGGACGAACTAGAATGTGTGTGACACATATCTGGAAAGATCTATGAGTCTAGTTTCTAGATCTTCTCACGGTTCGTCCATATCTATTTCTATGACGAAGTTATGACCATTTTAGTGAGCAAAAGTCATTCTGCGCGAAAATTCTTATGCACTCAATTAGGGATCACAACTTGATCACAATTCCCTAAAATTTCTCTATGTTATTTAGAGTGTTCGCCATGTCTTGAGTTCAAGAATAATTGATTTACATTTGTTTGTAGATGTCTCGCGGCAAAATTAAGTGTTTGGCTGACAGTGGGACTACCCACACTATTTTGCGGAATAGGCAATTGTTTACGGATTTTGTGCCTTACAAATCCTCAGTGACAATTATGATTGGTTCATCGCCGGTTATACAAGGGCGAGGTATTGCACAATTCTTGTTGCCAAATGGCACAAAGATTCATGCCACTGATGTCATATACGCGCCAAAGGCCAATCGAACCCTGCTAAGTTTTAAGGACATTCGCGCCAATGGTTTCCATTTGGAAACTCATCGTGAGAATGATAAAGAGTTTTGTGTATTACCTCTAATGAATGTGGCCGTAAGCGCATCTTAGAGAAACTTTTGAGTCAAAGTAGTGGTTTATATCTTACTACAGTTCGGATTATTGAATCCTATGCAGTTGCTCGCAACTTCTGCGAATCTGACTCATACAAGCTTTGACATGATCGTCCAAGACATCCCAGACATGATATGATGATCTGTATTCTTAAAAATTCACACGGTAATCCGTTTTTTAGGGCACATAGGCGTATGGGAACACACATAGCCACCGAAAATGGTGGCGGTGCCGTGAGCACTGCTCATGGTTAGGGCTCGACCTTAATGCCGTCCCAAATGTTGTTAGAGCCTTCACAAGCTTCTGTGCTGCATGGTTCCACTTATGATGCCTCTATGGCAATCTCCAACGCTCACCGCTCATTTTTCAAAGGTTGTCCATTAGCAAAGTTGCAAGCATGACCCTCTTTTGCTGTAGACATAAAACAAAACAAACCATTCCATTCTTACAGAGGATCCAAGGTGATATTTGTGGACCTTATTTACACCTAAATTAATATTTTACGGGACAGTAATTGTCTATGTAAATATTAATTAAGTTCTTGGTCTATGTGAGCCGGCGAGCCCAAGTTCCTTTAAACTTTACAAATAACGGCCCGCCAGCAAGACCACACGAGATGAATGTAAAGTCCGCGCGCGGAATGACTCCGCGAGGACTAACGTATCTCGCGCGCTTTTAGACAAGACCAGAGTTCGCGCACGAAATGACTTTACGCAGAGTGAGGATCTCGCGCCCTACGCGCGGGGTGAATTACTTGTTCATTTCGCTTAGGCGAGGTGGACTGCATCTAGCTAGGCACACTGGAGAATTGATTCGCTGGTTCTCAAGGTAGACATACGTGGAGTCTGCGCAAATGCTTATAATCGTTTCTGACTTTTTACAATCTTTGACACGCTTTGGCCAATCTATGTGGCCTTATCAATTAAAAAGTCTTATGTTGGCCCGCGAGCTACAATAGTTCGTGAGGTGGAATTGAGCTACAGAGTCCGCGGTTCGCGCAAGTTAGTCTTCTACATGGACTGTGATACCCCACGGGATAAGGATTACTTTTAATTCCGCTTCGCATGGGAGTCCAAACCAGAGTTCGCGGGCGAAATGACTTCGCGCGGAGTGAGGATCTCACGCGCTTCGCGTGGAACACACAATTCGGGTGGAATGCCTTCACGCGGGGTGAATTACTTGTTCATTTCGCTTAGGCAAGGCGGACTGCATCTAGGCACGCTGGCGAATTGATTCGCTGGTTCGCGAGGTAGACATACGCGGAGTCCGCGTGAATGCTTATAATCGTTTCTGACTTTTTACAGTCTTTGACACGTTTTGAGCCAATTAATGTGGCTCTTATCAATTAAAAAGCCTTCTGTTGGCCCGCGAGCTGCAATAGTTCGCGAGGTGGAATTAAGCTACAGAGTCCGCGGTTCGCGCGAGTTAGTCTTCTACACGGACTGTGATACCCCGCGGGATAAGGATTACTTTTAATTCCGCTTCGCATGGGAGTCCAGACCTTACCCTATGCGGACTGTGCGGATCAGATATGTGTCACATACGGATTGGTCTGTATGGGATGAATAGTGTCCTCATGCTTCACGTTGCAGAATCCAACAGGGATTTTGATTGTCTTTCGCGGCAAGGTTTCCTCCCACTATATAAGGAAGCTTGACGGCTACAATCAAACTCTCTACATACAATCAATCAATCAAACAAATACAAAATAAACAGCATTCAACCTCGTTGAAACCCCTCGACCCTGTCAAAATCTCCAACGCTCCTAGGAGCCAATCCCCTTCGAAGCCTCTTTGAAGCCCTGATTCTAAGCGCCCCGCTGCCTAGAATTCTTCAGAGCTCTCCGGACTTTACCCCATTTCCTCGAAAACTTCCCTATAGTTTCTCTGCTCACTCCGCCATGAGTATCGACCGCTTGTGCTAGTAAATTCCTCGTCCGCGAGGTGGCACCTGGAAACCCCCTTTTCGCTTGATTCAAGAAGTCAAGCGCACGCATACAACCTCTTCCTCGTCCGCGAGGTGGCATGCCCGCAACTCCTCCTATCTCTTTGTTCGCTAATCACCTCGGCTCCGCACGCTGAGGATCGTGGCCAAAACAGACATATCAAACCAGAATGCGGAACATTTCGATACTTTATGGTTCTGGTTGATGCATCGACGTGTTGGTCACACGTCGCTTTGCTATCCACAAGGAATGCTGCATTTGCTAAACTCTTGGCTCAAATTTTAAAACTCAAGGCTCACCACCCTAACCATCCGATCAAGTCTATTCGACTGGATAATGTAGGAGAGTTTACATCAAAATCTTTTGATGATTATTGCATGTCTATTGGGATTGATGTCGAACATCCCGTTCCCTATGTTCATTCACAGAACGATCATGCAGAAGCAACAATCAAACGATTACAGCTTGTAGCTCGGGCTTTGGTGATGCGCACCAATCTACCCGTCTCTGCATGGGGTTATGCAATTTTACATGCAGCTGTACTTATTCGTTTCAGACCCACCGCTAACCAACCTTTTAGTGAGTACCAATTGGTAACTGGATATGAGCCTGACATTTCACATTTATGCATATTTGGTTGTGCGGTCTATGTGCCTATTATGCCTTCACTGCGTACTAAAATAGGTCCTCAAAGACGATTGAGTATATATGTTGGCTTTGAAGCACCAACGATTGTCACTATTTAGAACCTTTAACAAGAGATCTCTTTACTGCAAGATTTGCAAATTGTCACTTTGATGAGACATACTTCCCGTCGTTAGAGGGAGAAAGGAACGGTACTATTCCGGTTGAACGACAAGAATTGTCGGGGTCTGTCCCCACTATGTCTCATCATGATCCCCGCACATCTCAGAGCGAGAGATCTTCCAAAAGTTGCAGATTCAATGCCTGACTCTTTTACTGATATCGCGAAAGTGACAAGATCAACTATCCCTACTGCAAACATTCTTGCAAGGTTGGAAGTCCCGAAAACTAGGCAAGTTAATGCCACACCCGGTCTAGGCACCACCGGCGTCGCTGGCGTACCTGATGCCCATGGTGGAGGGGTGGCTACGTCCTCGGCTCCCACCCGGAAGAGGGGGAGACCAAAGAAAGGTTCAATCGATGTCTTGCCGCGGAAAAAGCAAGACATTAAGGCACAAAATGATCAGCTCATCATCAATGCATTGAATCCATCATATGAGATTGTCTCTGACTATAGCTATGTCCATGAATCGATATTGAAACCCCTGGGGGATGCCTCAGAATCAATATTGATGTCAGAGAACAAAGAAATCTCGTTAAATTATACAAGTGCGCGCGTTCTTATGGATATGTCTTCCATGTTTATTGATGATGCTTTTGCTTATTCTGTCGCTCAGGAGATTATTGATGAAGATGAAATAGAACCTCGCTCTGTTGCAGAATGTCAACGTAGAGCAGATTGGCCGAAATGGAAAGATGCAATCCAGGTAGAACTAGGCTCCCTATAGAAAAGGAAAGTTTTTGGTTCGGTTGTGCCATGCCCACCAAATGTTAAGCCTGTTGGACATAAATGAGTCTTTGTTCGGAAGCGTAATGAGAAGAATGAAGTCATGCGATATAAAACTAGACTTGTGGCGCAAGGATTCTTGCAACGCCCTGGTATTGATTATGAGGAGACGTATTCTCTTGTTATGGATGTCATTACTTTCCGCTACTTAGTCAGTTTAGTAGTGTCTGAAAAACTGAATATGCAGCTTATGGATGTGGTTACCACATATCTCTATGAGGATCTTGATACAGAGATATATATGAAAGTGTCTGACGGCCTTTCGTTGCCCAACTCAAGTGACTCTAAACCATGAAGTGCTTATGCCATCAGATTGAGATGTTCACTATATGGATTGAAACAATCCGGACGAATGTGGTATACTCGTCTAAGTGATTACTTGATTGGGAAGGCATACAAGAACGATGATTTGTGCCCATGTGTGTTCATAAAAAGAACAAGTTCCGGATTCACAATTGTAGCAGTCTATGTTGATGATATGAATATCATCGGAAATCTCAATGAGATCAATGAGACAGTTAGCTACTTGAAATCCAAGTTTGAGATGAAAGATCTTGGGAAGACTCGATTTTGCCTAGGCATTGAACTAGGACATTGAGGGACTGGAATCTTAATACACCAGTTGACTTATGTCCAAAAGATGCTCAGGCGATTTAATATGGACAAAGCACATCCTCTTGGCACTTTCATGATTACCCGAAGTCTAGATATTAAAAATGATCTGTTCCGTCCGAAAGATGATAATGAAGAGATCCTGGGAGCTGAAACTCTATATCTTAGTGCGATTAGAGCTCTGTTATATTTGGCTCAGTGCACTCAACCAGACATTGCATTCTCTGTGAACTTGTTAGCTAGATTTAGCTCTGCGCCAACACATCGTCATTGGAATAGTGTTAAACACATCTTTAGGTATTTGAAGGGTTCCATTGACTTAGGCATGTTCTTTCCTTATAGTGAAACAAGAGAGCAAAAGATCTTGTTTGGGATCGGTGGATCAAAGCTCTCGGCCTCCCACTAAGAGACTTTGTCCGACGCTGCCATAGTCGCGGTTCATGCGCATGGCAGACTAGTCCCCTATCCTGAAACACCGAATAACGTGTTAGTTAGATTTACTAATGTTGGGTATATCTCTGACCCACAAAAAGGACGTTCCCAAACTGGATATGTGTTCACAATTGGGAATACGACGATATCTTAGAGATCAACCAAGCAAACCCTTGTTGCTACTTCCTCGAATCATGCTGAGATTATTGCACTACATGGAGCAGTTAAAGAGTGTGTTTGGCTTCGATTTGTAGTGTCTCATATTCGAGAGTTTAGTAAATTACCATCTACTACGGATGAACCAACTTGCATCTATGAGGATAATGCGGCTTGCATTGAACAAATGAAGTTATGTTATATTAAGGGTGATAATACTAAACATATCTCACCGAAGTTTTTTTACAATCAGCAGTAACAACAGTTTTTGAATGTCCATGTGAACCAGATGAGTTCTGAGGATAATGTAGCATATTTGTTCACCAAATCTCTACCCAAATCTACCTTTGAGAAACATGTGAAGAGCATTGGCATGTGTCGTTTATCTAAACTCCAAGATTGAGTTACCAATAAGGGGGAGTTGTTCTGTATACATCAGGGGGAGTCTACATTACATGTTATATTTAATTGTAGTTGGTGCGTTATACTCTTTTTCCCTTCGTCCAAGTCTTTTGTTTTGCCCACGAGGTTTTTGTTTTACTTGACAAGGTTTTTAATGAGGTAACATCTCATGCACTATATCGTATTAGGTAGGCCACATAAGAGGGAGTGTTTAAGAAAATTACTTTCTTGTCATTCTGTTATGTGTCTTGACTTAATCGTTTCCTCATTAGAATAAATTATAGATCTTCTAGATCATTCGAGAGACTATATGTAATGCCTATAAATATGTCATTCTATCAATAAAAGAGTAGACTGTTGTTATCGTTATATGTTCTCCTTTAACAAGATTGAAGATAATGATGATTTTTGTAAGAAAATATGATTCTTTTATTACTTATTAAGATAGGATCACAAGTTAATCAAGTAATAGTTGTAATAAAATCACTGGCGCTTGTCCGCAGCCGTATTGGAGAGTTCTTTTTGTTGGAAGAGATCAAGTATGTGATTGGTTGTGCTTCTTATCTCATTGGCAACAAGTAGTTTGGCAATGCTCTAAGTTTGGTATTGGCTTTTTATCTTTTACCAAAATTATGTCATGATGTATTAGGCTTCTGGATTCTGGTATTAGTAATACTCTGTTTCGCAATAAAGGGAGACTTCCAAATCGAAAATAAGTATGAACTGCATGCTAAGAAAGTTCATTGCTGTTTCACTGTATGAGCCTATGACTTCACTGCATATAATACAGACTTACCTATGTATTGATCTTTTCTCAAAAGTTACATGTTGAGATTTAGGGGAAATGAATGGTGAAACTCAGAGAAGCCACTGGAAATTATTATCCAACATATTCATTCATATAAAGGGATGCAAATATTGTGTGGGAAGTCAATGATCTCACTTGTCACACAACAGGTCAATAAAGCCAGACTAAAATTGGGAGGACACCACTGTTAGATCTTGAACATCCCCTCCTTTTATCTTCATCAAGCTGTGACAGTTATCTTCATCAAGCTTTAATATTCTTCATCAAGGCTATGTCTTGTAAAGCATGCTATGCTTCCAATCTTGTAACAGCCTCAAGGATTTTGTGTTAAAAATCATTTGTGCATGTATCTTCATACAACAGCCACTATGTTATAAATGGATACTCAATTTCTTAGACGGAAATGCACAGAGCGCCACCATATGAGCACCCATAGTGGCATTTCTTTTGATATGAACAAAAATATTGGGGATAAAATCAATATCCACATATATATCTTCATAAATTCAGCATACAAATGAGATATTGAACAAATAATTTGATGCAGTTGTTACTTCATAGCAGAAGTGCAGAAATATAAGTCTCAGTGCTCTAAACTTTCCACATGAACAGATCAAATATGCAATTTACAATGTCTTGCTTGTCTTCCACTCTTCTTTCTTGTAATTGAGCTCTTGGTTTGCGTTTTCAAAGGTTATGTCAAGTACTAATACAGCTCTGTATGAAATATTACGCATATCCGAGACACTAATTTCTCCAAACCGTCCTATGTACAGACTAATCGTTACAACTACTGCAGAAATTCCACTCGAGTAATGGAGGGATGCTATCAAATTGCCCCGATGATAGAAATGGGGACCTAGACGAAACTTATATTTAACTAAATAGCAAAATAACAGTGCACATGTGAAGTAATCTATTTCAACTCTCCCTGAATCTTTGTAATCATTGAACTACATCGGTACCTATCGTAATCCAAGGATGAGCAACAATTATGCTAGAACTAACAACAATACAAGAAAGTAATAAAGCATTGGCACACATAAGGTGACATGAAATCAAACTACCTTTGGTACCTATCTCCCACTGGCTCAAGTCTAAGAACTACTATATCCTCTAATCCAATTTATAACCCCATCAAACTCCCATTCCCGCGGCGTGAACCGGTTCGAACCCTCCATCCTAAACTCTGCAATGTGAGCACCAAGCCTTGCTAATTCCCTGTCAAGCTCAGTAAAACCCACACAGTCCCTAACATCCAAAACCTCAAGCTCCCTGCACCCCTTGATCAACACAATAAGCTCCCTCTTGCGAATCTTGGCCTTCCTCAAACACAAGTACTTAATCTTGGGCACATATTTCACAATGTCCTTAGCCAAATCCACATCAACCAATGCATGAGACATATGCAATCCCTCAAAACCTCTACAATTCCTCCCAATGTGCTCTAGTACATCTCTCATTACATTCATATAATGGCTGCAGATTCCGGGTATCTTTAAAAACTGAGTCTCCCCTCGGCTACGATTAACAGCAAACTTGACCAACTTAGAAACAGAGAAACGACTCCAATCAATCCCAAACTCTCTCGCATATCTTCTGATAAAGTAATCGAAACAAGAACTCTCGTCATCGTCGTCGAAAGTAAAAACGGGAAAGCGCCAGGGATGAATGACTGTACCATTTTCAGTCTCCGCCGGTAAAACGATGCGTTTCCACAAAGAAGGAGTGAGGCTTCCTCTGTACCATGATTTACAGACAGAGGGGACCGACAGTAGTAAAGACTCTGTTCCGACTTTGTCGAAGATGTTGAGCCAACAGTCTTCGGGTAAGTCTTGCCATGTCCGATTAAGGTGGTGGTCCATGGTTGGGGGAGAAAGAAGAGGGGAAGAAACTGCGACTAAATGCTTGAAGGCTATAGTTTCAAAGCTATTCTGGGATTCTTTACATTGGCAAAGCCTTGCAGCTTTTATAGACTCCAGAGCCATTGGAGGGGATTTTGACATTTGAATTGATGGGTTAAGCAATATATTCCTATCAATCAATACATCATATATGCCACAAATCTAGGAAACGAGATGTTTTGCTTGGAACATGAGAATTTGGGAGACGTACCGTAGGCCACAACAGTTGACAGAGCTTCCTGTAGAAGCAGAGGCAGAGACGGGAAACAAGGGCTCGTTGTTTGAGAAAGATTTCCCTTTCTTAAGCTCTCGTACTCCTACCTCTCCCTCTCTCTGTGTATTTGGCTGAGACGCAGGGTAATATACACATTACTCATTTTACAAAACAACCCAAGTATGTAATCAGGGCATCATTATCTGAACACAAACATTTCCCATATAATTCTCAGGAAAAAAAAGAAGGAATACCCAGAAACTATATTGAATCATTGGTCGTGTTAGCTTCAAAACCCAAGTGATTCTAACATTTTTCTCAGTAGCCCAGATAGTGATTTGCAGATTTTGAAAGCAATTTGAAGAATGAAAGCTGAGACTTTTGCTTTGGGGACAGGTACGGGAATTGAGGACTTACATTAGTGGAGGCGTGTGAAGCAGAGAGAGGCATAGAGAAGGTCATGGAGACGAGGCACGCCATTGAAGCTTTCAAACGATCTGCGTTTACGATTTCACAGGGTTTTGGGTTTTAGAATTTTTCCGTTAATTAAATGATGGAACCCCTCAGCCCCTTTGGGCCCATATGACACAAGACCGCCTATCCGCAGCCCGTTTCCGCCTAACCCACATGATTTTGTTTTTATTTTTTATTTTCATATTTTAATAATTAAATGATGAACTCCTCAGCCCGTTTAGGTCCCTACAACACTAGACCGCCTAGCCAGTAGCCACGGCTCGTTTCTGCCCAGCCCATATGATTTGTTTTTCTTTCTATTTTTTCTTTTTACCCCGTTTATTATTTATTTTGAAGATTTCTTTTTACAGTTTACCGTCGTCTTCGTCCCGCTCAAAACAAAATTCTCACACGCAGAAGGAAATCAACAAAGCTTAGCCTCTGCCACCCAATACGCATCTCCACTACTCTGCCATCATTGAGTCTGAAAAAACCTCAGAGATTAATTCTGGGTTTCTTGAAAGCTTGGTGGTATTCAATTTCAGGCCAATCGAGGATTACTCATGTTGGTACAACATCAAGATTGAAACCATGTCAGAAGGTGAAGCTTTTTGGTGAAATATCAAACAACCCAGAACTGAAAATCTAGCTAAGAAGACCCAGATCCATTTCTCACAATCCAGGTGAGGATGATGAGTTGGGAATGGAGTCCATAGACATATGTATGAAAAATGACCCAGAAAGACGAGAATTTAGTGAAATGGGATGAAGGTGAGGAATGAAAGGGAGTGTGGAGATAAACCACCTAGCTGCTTTCGGCTTTTGATTTGTCTAAATAGACAAATATCAACTTTCCCCTCGTCCAGGAATGTGGAGTCTTTGCTTAACTGTTGAGATCAAGGACTAAAATATCGGGTATCGAGAAAATTTCGATAATAAAAAAAATAGATATCTCGAAGAAATATTGGGAAAGTATCGATTTCGTTAAAATTTCAAAAAGAAATATCCAAATATAATTACATATACTGAGCCTATTAATATGTTTAAATGTAAATGTATAACAAATATCTATGTTAGTAGAGATGGTTAAGGTGTTTCTCATATTTCCTTGAGATCAATGTTTGAATCCCTAGCTCTCTCAATCCCTCCAATTTTATTGAAAATTTTCGAAATTGGGCCCATTTTGAGATGAGATACGATTTTGTGATAAAATCGAAAATTTCACAAAATGTACCTCAAATTAAATTCGATCAGTATTGTTTAAATAAAAGAGAGCTATAGGTAATGGTTTGAGACTATTGGTGTAGAAACATTGAATGTAAAAGATGGAAAAGCTAGACTTTGCTTTTCTTCTATACATGGTTCTACATGTTGTAAGATAAGGAGTTGGTTATAAATAGCCATTCGACATTGGCATTGTGTAGTGTGACATCCGGAATTATATTTAGTTCCTTATATTTAGTTCTCATATTTCCTTATATTTAGTTCTCATTATTCTCAATAGTAAAGAGAGATCGGATCACGCCCCGTGGACGTACCTTAAAGAGTGAGGGAACCACGTTAAATCTTTTATTGTTGTGTGTGTTTGTTTTTCCTTATTATAGTTGCATTCTCGATATCGTATCTTGTTGATCAATCCGCTGCATGAAACCCAACATTAACATCTCAAGATATATCAATGATTCATCTTAATTTCCCATTTTCATCCTCAACTCTCTTTTTTTCAGGCCCAACCTCGAACATCATGTTTGTACCCTAAAGAGCTTTCAGTTTACAACATTGCAGAAGTCTTGGTTGAAACTGAGAGGACAGCAGTGTAAGAGCTAGGAATTGGAAGCACTACTCCGGGGACAGGTTAATCTGGAAGTACATGCTCTAGTACGTTTTAGTGTTTACTTTTTAATCCGGAAGCACTACTTCAATCGTAGTTCTACATATATGCAATAAGGAGACTATATGGGACAAGGGAGCCATTACTTGATTGTTCACATCATTTGGATAAACTTACCAAATCATCACAAGTTTTCTATGAAGGTTACTAATTTTGATCCATTGTGATGTTATAAAGACAACTTGCCAGAATAAGAGTTCTATATTGTTGATGAAGGAAAGTTATATATATGAGGTCTGAAAACTATATCTGATCTATGAATTGGTAGCAACTGTGTGTATTTACTTGGCACTGGCCCCCTCTGCACTCCTCTCCCCTCTCATGCCTAATACATGCAATCAGATCAAGATTCAAGACTAGAAATAAACATTGCTGAAATATGCAGAAGTTGTGTTAATTCATCAAGTCAAGGATGTTACAGGTGTAGAAGTTGATATGGATCCAAGCAAGATGGAGAAGGAATGCAGGATGCATAAAAAACAAAAGTCTAGACTGTTTTTCGACTATAATTTGGCAAAGTAGATCAATAGATTATGAACCCAAGTGCAGAATGATTTCCACCTAAACCCCTTAAGCCCAATTTGCTGGGTTAGTGAAAACAACATCAACTGTGACAAATTTTATGTTTGAGAAGAAAAATATGTGTACGAATGGGACGAGGAGGGACATACTGGAGGTAATCATCATTATTGAGCATGGAGTATACCAGCTTGAATGGGATACATCGCTGGAGGTAATCCAACAGTGAACATAAAATGTAGCAGCACTTGAGCACTATGATTCAAATTTGCTTCGTATCTGTGCACTTTAAGCTTATTCATACCTGCAAGACAAAATGAAAGATATTACTAGTCAAAACAACCAAATGTATGGAAATAATAGCGCTGAACAGACTATTCTGCATCTGAAGTTCTGGAAATGAAAAGGCACTTTACATGGGAAACACAGAGCTGGGCCAGAGGTTCACTTGCACGCAGATGAGCTGTTTAACTTGCATCCCAGAACTACGGAATCATGGGAACACTTGAATCATACACGAGCACCCAAAACTCCTGAGATCCAACATGTAACAGACACATCATACATCCATACTCATCAAAGTGTAGGCATGTGTTAACTGTTAGCAATCAAACTCATAGAACATTCAACAAAGGCACCTCTGTAATTTGGTACAATACTACCACCAACCAGTGATATCCAACAAGCACACAACAACAACACATTAATTTTCTTACATATTACCCTAGCTTCCTAATTGCCAAGGACCACTCCCTTCTGATCTGATATATATCTTCTCAAATACTAAATCATACACCCAAATGCTCTTGAGCATGTAACCTGAATCCTAAAACTGAGCATCGCGTTGCAGCTAAAAACAAGGCAGTTCAAGAATTTCTGTAACTGAACACAAAGCAAATCCTCAAAGATATATTAGGAAAAGGTCAAACTGGAATCTGTTGCTCCAACAACAAAACCATACAAAGAATATCTTTCTTATTGAAGAAAATGGCAGTGTCACTGATCTACTGCTTATACCAAACTGTAGTAATTTTCATTATGTATTACTCAGGTACGAAAAGTTACAGAAGAACTACTATCCACTGTGCTTATTCAAATTTTCTAACAAAGAAAACTTCTATGGTCAAAATCTAAAATGACTTGAAGGACATGAATCATTCTTCAGTATACGATGTAAGAGATAGCAACAAATATATTAAAACGCATAAGCAGAATCACGACAGGCATAAAACAAATACCTTGGAAGATTATCACAAGGCCAAAGATAGCTGTGACAGTTATTGCCAAAAAGTTAATATTTGCAGATGATGTTCTATCAGTTTTCATGTTCTTCAATGCCTGCAATCTTTCTCTCCTTGCACGCCGCATTCTAGTAAGCTTTGATATTTCTTTAACTAACTCTATATCGGCTGCGTGTAATAATGGACCAGTAGGAGGCCGAGGTGGCTTGGGATGCTTCTCACCTTTCGTTTTCTGTTCATCCACCATCTTCTCAATTCCTCCTTCTATCACATTCCTAGTCTCATCAATATTTGATACCTTACTGCTTGTGCCTACAACATCATTAGCTGCTATTGATCCTTCAACAAACAAGTATCCACTCTTTCCCCTATTCAATAATCTCTCGGAATATTTACCATGGGAACCGAACCTCTTCACTTCCATCTTCTTCACTGCCGGATTCAGTCTCACCGCTTTCCAAATCAAACTCCAAATCACTCTCTCTACAATCTATATGATCCATTACATGCCTAATTTTGGACTTCCATCCCAATCATCTCACATGAAAGACCTTAAACCGATAGGATATATATCTTTTTGCTCTCATCTTTTTGCTAAATAAACCTATTTCTAAGAAGAACTCCAAGAAACTATGACCATCAACATTGATGGACTCCTCTTTTAAGCAAGAAATCTCAAACAAGAAATCATCTCCAACATGAACTAGGAATTGCACAACCTATAACAAATGGTGACATGAGCATGATATTCAATCTCAATGTAATGTCCATCGATCTGTTGTCATTTCTTCTTCCTGTCATCGAATCCAAGATAGCAAAAACATAAAAATAAAAAAAGATCTGGCAGAATACTTTGTGATAAATCTCATTCAGCTTGCACAAACTAAATCCATGGAATTATGCAAATTGTTTCATTATAAGATGAGAAAATTAACATAAAACTTAGCTAATCGAATAGAACAGAATAGAATAGGTTAGAATCGGGAATCATAACAGATACAACGAGACAAACACACACACATATGAATCAATATCTTCAAAAAGCTTGTTTCTTAGTAATGTACTGTTGGATAGAATATTTGGCGTCAGCGCACGTACCTTAGGTTTCAGAGAAAGCTAAAGGAAAAATGTTCAAGTCGTCAGAGCATGGGATCAGGGAATTTGGATCGTCTGGAATAGTTTAACAGAATTTGGGGTCATGTTTTACTTTAATATGTTTACTTTTTTACTTTCACTTTCATTTACTATTGTTGTAAAGAAAAAAGGAAATTAACGAAACAAGAAAACACATATACCCCAAGTTGCCAATCCCTAGTGGCAAAACGTACAAACATAATTGGACGAGAAACACTTTCGAGTCGAGCATATATAAAGATTTATACTCATCACACCAGCTGTAGATCAGACTTGTGTTTTATGCACTCACTGATGTAGAGACTTGAAATTGCAAGTGTTTTGTCCAATCTGCATAGCAACATTATAACCATCCTGCTCGACATACCAAACGCCTCATCTTTCGTTTGGTTTCATTAACTGGATCATAATCATCACAGATCGACTTGGCACTCGCCACCTTCCATTGGAGTCTCTCTGACTTGTCACCTCAGTCGGCATGTAAAAGCTGGGCTTAGCTTCTGCAAAGTCGAAGCTATACACAGCAACAGCTCACAACTCTATAGCCGTTTCATGGCTGCTTTTATTAAAAGTAGAAGCATGGAAATATCCAATGGAGTATAGACCTAAATCCCAACCGTACTTCCAAAGGACATGATCATGCTTCTACTTCCTATTACACCTTCCTGAGTTTTCTCGATCATGAATAACGCCATCGAAGGTGAGGAAATACAAAATCAAGAGGATATATGTATGAACTTAAACTTATCCTTTTCTTTCTGTTTCTGTTTTATGTGTTTCATTCAATTTTTTTTTACCTTTCATTACGACATACATAAATGTTAAACAGTGTCTCCCCTTGATATATTGCCATTAAGTATTCTGTTTAGAATATGAGACTGAGTAGAGTTGGGGGGGGGGGGGGGGGGGGGTGTTGGGTCAAGGAAGCCATATATTAAACAAAGGCAGAAGGCAGCAAAGCACAGTAGAAACAAAACTAAGATACACACAGAGACTGAAACTAAAATACAGCCGAAAGGAAAAATTGAAACACAGATAACACAAATAGCTAGATCGGTGCATGTATATTTGTGTAAGAGAACGTTATATATCATTTTCAGTACCATTTAGGGTTTGAGTGCGTACATGTTGGGTTGGTCCCTCTTAACGGAGGTGAGAAACCATATGGGAACTTACACATGAAGAAAGCAAGAATTACTATTGCTTCGGTGACCCAATAAATGTAAAAGGAAGGCTAGCTATATGTGTAGCTAGGGTGGTGAAGCAATTGTTGAATGTTGATGGAAACATGCATTACAAAGCATGTCAACATTGAGCATGAAACAAGGAGGAAGCTTGACTTTGCTTCCATGCATGGTATGTGCATATGGAGAAATTCATGAAGAGATATTGGACACAAGAACAAAGGCATCTGAGCTTTTCAAGTTCATGATCAAGGTATCCGAACTTGCTCCAGTTTGAGATTTAGGCCAGGCGGAGTCATCCAAACTAGAGAGAGTTTGTGAGAGTACTGAGATCCTCACTTAAGAGATTAGTGAGAAGAAAATTTTTCTTGAGAGAGAGGTGTGTTACCGCCACTTTATTTAGTCTAAAATGAGGTGGTTTCTTATAATCTCATTATTTAATATAATGGAAGAAAGTATTACTGTTTCCCTAAAGATGTAGGCACATTTGTCAAACCTCGTTAAATATTGTGTCTTCTCTTTGTTGTTATTTTCGTAAATCACACAAGGAGTGAGAAAGTTAGATCATGAGATAACTAATTATTTGTCAGCCTTGTATTAGGCAACCACTTCTTTCTCAACAGTATATACGTACATACAATTGCTATTTAGCTAGTAGATGAACTAGCCGGGTGTAAGTGGAATTACAAATCCATATCAAAATCGATGATGAACAATCTTGCTCGACATCAAACGCCTCATCTTTAACCTGGGTGTGACCTGGATCACCACCATTAGAGAGTAGCTTCCACTTGTTTGAATCTAAATCTAGATCGTCACGTGACATTTACCGTTTATTAAATTTGACATTACATTTTTAATCGTAAGAAAAGGTATTAGGTGTATATATATAACCAATAATAAAGAATATTTTATTCAAATGAATATTTTAACAAAAAACTATGACAAATTTATGAAAAATTTATAAATATTTACTATTAGAAAGCTAGACGTGGTTTTTGTGTCTTTGGTGAAGTCTTTTTTTTTTCAATTGCCCAAAAAACCAAGGTAGCAAAGGCTCTCAAAGAAATAAAAATATCATAAGCTTAACCATAAAACACCACTAAAATTCAAATGAAAAAGGTCGTGCTAGTTTCATCATATTTTTAGTGGAGCAGTTATCTAAAAAAAATAAAATTAGCATATTCATTTCACTTTTGAAGAAGCAGTTCAAGTAAAAGGCTAGTAAATAGTAATGCTAGGGATATAAAAAATTGGTTCTAAAAACCCACAAATCGTTTTTTGGTGTGTGGAATGTAAAAGAACTATAATTTATCCTATTTACTTGTTCATTCCATTTAATTATTTTTCCCTATTGTTTTTAAAAAAAAAAAGAGGATATAACACAAAACTACCATTTACAAACACAACTGATAAAAAAAATCTTTGATTGTTCCACATAATAAAAAGGTAACCTCCCGAACATATTAGATGATAAAATGATTACCTCTAAAGTTATTAAATGATATAACAGTCCATTTGAGAATTTTTTATTGACGCTTAATCCCTTTTGTCTTTCCCATCTCTCTAAGATCATAGCGTCTCGAGGATCTGAAAACCAGACCCCCAAAAGCGCGACGGAGACGCGACCTTTCTCATGGCGTCGCACCGGTGGACGTAGCTTCCTCTCAGCATCGCATTCATTTATTATTGCTTTCATTGCTGCACCTCCGGTAGATATTGATGGTATTCGTGAACCTGTTTCTGGATCTTTACTTTACGGAAACAATATTATTTCCGGTGCCATTATCCCTACTTCTGCAGCTATAGGTTTGCACTTTTACCCAATATGGGAAGCGGCTTCTGTTGATGAATGGTTATACAACGGTGGCCCTTATGAGCTAATTGTTCTACACTTCTTACTCTGTGCTTTGGGGGTGACAAGCTCCGGTGAAAGAGAATCGAAGCTCAAATGTTTCTTGGCATCTCCGTTGTATCTCCCTCTCCCATCCCTTGTGTCTCTAGGCCGTGCTAATCGACGGCGCTCGCCGGTGGCATCATCCACTCCACCTCGTCAAATCTGTCAAGGCCCGTCGTGTCCCCCCTCCTCGTCATGTCACATCGCCTGCCAGATAAACTCCACCGCTCGACTCCACCACTGCTAGATCGACTCCACCACCTGCTAGATCGATGCCGCTCGCTGATTGACTCCTCCTCTTGCTTCTTCGTGAAGTCTCATATGCAAAGCCATCTCGCCTCGCCTTCAAGTACTTCTACGCGAAGTCTATTTCCCATGTGAATGCATGTAACTATGTAACTATCCATGTAACTACCCATCAGTCATATAACTATCCATGTAACTATCCATGCAATTAAATAATAGAGTTCTTAACCAACACATACACCTCCAGGCGCATGCGAACTCCTCAACCCAGAATTATCCTAGCTCAACATGGTCTTTAAGCAATTAAGGACACTTGCCTCCCTATCTAAGAGTCACGCGAAGCCAATTTTGTATAGTCCTACATTTGTATGTGAACTCCTCCTCTTGCTTCTTCGTGAAGTCTCTTATGCGAAGCCATCTCGTCTCGCCTTCATGTACTTCTACGCGAAGTCTATTTTGCATGCGAATGCATGTAACTATCCATGTAACTGCAGTTTGATAGTTACATAGGTAGTTACATACATGCTACACTTGTGTAACTATGTCTGTAACTATGTAACTATCAATGTAACTATTCATATAACTATGCACGTAACTATCCATGTAACTACAATTTGATAGTTACCCGAGTAGTTACATACATGCTACACTTATGTAACTATGCACATAACTATCCATGTAACTATGCATGTAACTATCCATGTAACTACCCATCAGCCATGTAACTATGTAACTATCCATGCAATTAAGGAATAGAGTTCTTAACCAACACATACACCTCCAGGCGCATGCGGACTCCTCAACCCAGAATTATCCTAGCTCGACATAGTCTTCAAGCAATTAACGACACTTGCCTCCCTATCTACTCAAGCGTCACGCGACGCCAATTTTGTATAGTCCTGCACTTGTATGCAAACTCCTCCTCTTGCTTCTTCACGAAGTCTTCTATGCGAAGCCATCTCGCATCTCCTTCATGTACTTCTACGCGAAGTCCATTTCGCATGCGAGTGTAACTATCCATGTAACTACTCATAAGCCATGTAACTATCCATGTAACTATCTATACAATTAAGGAATATAGTTTTTAACGAACACATACACCTCTACACACATACAGACTCCTCAAAACAAAATTATCCTAGCTTGACATAGTCTTCAAGCAATTAAGGACACTTGCCTCCCTATCTACTCAAGCGTCACGCGAAGCCAATATTGTATAGTCTTGCACTTGTATGCGAACTCCTCCTCTTGCTTCTTCGTGATGTCTCCTATGCGAAGCCATCTCGCCTCTTCTTTATGTTTTAGGACTCCACTTCTATGCGAAGCCATCTCGCCTCGCCTTCATGTACTTCTAAGCGAAGTCTATTTCGCATGCGAATGCATGAAACTATCCATGTAACTATGTAACTCACCATGTAACTATAGTTTGATAGTTACATGGGTAGTTACATACATGCTACACTTGTGTAACTATGCATGTAACTATCTATGTAATTATCCATGTAACTACAGTTTGATAGTTACATGCGTAGTTACATTGATAGTTACATGGGTAGTTATATTGATAGTTACATGGGTAGTTACATTGATAGTTACATGCATAGTTACATTGATAGTTACATGGCTAATTACATGCATAGTTACATGAATTTGTTTAATAATAATTGCAGCGTGCCGCTGCACCACAACTGCAACGTCCCACTATGTATTAGAACGAAAATCTATTAAAATTCATGTAACTAGCAATGTAACTACCTAGGTAACTAGCAATTTGTAGTTACACGGATAGTTACATGCATAGTTACATAGATGAATAGTTACATGAATTAACGGCAGCGTCCCGCTGCATATTAGAACAAAAATCTATTAAACTCCATGCAACTATCCATGTAACTACCTAGGTAACTAGCAATTTATAGTTACATGGATAGCATGGATAGTTACATGTATAGTTACATGTATAGTTACATGCATAGATAAATGGATAGTTACATGGATCGACTCCGCCACCTGTTAGATCGATGTTGCTCGTCGATCGACTCCGCTTGCTAGGTCGACTCCGCCACTTGCTAGATCGATTCTGCTCGCCGATCGACTCCGCCTGCTAGATCGACTCTGCCACTTGCTAGATCGATTCTGCTCGCCGATCGACTCCGCCTTCTAGATCGATTCTGCCTTCTAGATCGACTGCTGTCGGAATCAGTCAATTTCTCGCCGGAAAATCCCAGAACTTCTTCTCTTCGATTCTCCTTCCTCCGAGCTTCTCTTCAAAAAAAATAAGGTCATAAAGACGTTCTCCAGATTGAGGCGAAGCTATCACCACCATTCATGTCTGCCGCCGTGGCCAGATTCGTAAACTCGCCGGTGAACCCAGAAAACACTTCTCTCATCTGATTCTCTTTCAGCATCGCTTTTTCATGAAATCTGATACAACAGAGATGTCGGGGACGGCGAGATGAAGACGTGAACACTAGCGTTGGGCCCGGGAGGTGGCAGGAAGACGGAGGAGCAATTCGCAGCTCCACCCCGCTGCAAAACGTCGACGTCGACGAGGTCGGTCTGAACTGTGTATTTTTGAGAGTGAGAGAGATGATCATGGTTAACGTGTTGTTATTTTGGTTAATGACATGACATGTAATTTTAAAAAAAAATTATAGGTAACTGTTTAAAGAATTTAAATGAGTATACTGTTTTATCATCAATGAACATTTGTTAACATTTTTATCATTTATTACTTCTAAATAAACAATTTTATCATTGACCCAAAAAAAACCTATTTATTTTTTTTACTGTTATAGATATAAATGAGTTCTCAATTATACTGTTAGAAATGGTTGTTAATTATATACCGTTAGATTCACAAAATAATTGAAATAAACGTTCCAGATCTAAGGACAGTTAAATTTAAAAATTTCAAATGTTTGAGCCGATGATGAATGGCATGTGGCCCGTGCATTAATTCCCTTCCTCTCCACTGCAGCATTGGCTGACCTCACCCTCCAAACAGACAAAAGTACGTACTTACGTACTATGCTCTGGGGACCATTTAATAATTTCTCCACAACCCAATTAACGCAATTGCACCACAACACTCTACTTAATTTATTTACTGATTCTCTCACGCACACAATTTTACATCGAAAAAGAAAAAGAAAAATACAATTTTACATCGAATCAAATCATCTCATCATCAGTGCGGCCCTCGTCCTCGTCCTCGTCGTTTTTCGACTTGATGTAAATCCCGTACACATATGAACAAAACCCCCACACACAGAGCAGAGTCGAAACCACTTTGACCCCACCAAACCTGTCCCCGTAAACCAGCACTCCCCCCAACACGTTCATCCCCATCAACGCCGTCATGCATATCCCGCCGGTCAGCGACGTCGTCAAGAAAACCATCCCCGCCGTCCCCATAAAGCACAGCTGCCACGTCACGACGTTAAACACCACCGTCCACCAATACAGGCGCTCTCCCTTGTCAAACACCTCCCTGCCCTCCCTCACCATCGCACCAAACGCGCCCTTATACACCATGAACGCTGTCGACAGCGCCGTAGCCGCCGCCTCCATCACCACCTGCATTTCCATCATCATGGAGTAGCAGTTAACTTTTATGTAGACTTTTTCCATGACGGGGAGGTAGAGAGCAAACAGCAAGCCGGCGCCGACGGTGGACAAGAATCCCATCCAGTACTTGTCATGTGTCAGCCCATGCTTGTCGGGGCTCGAGTCTAGGGCTACTAGAATGGTGCTGAAGGTAAGGAGGATTACGCAGTTGAGGTTAGAAAATGTAACCTTTTGTTTAACGATTACGGCAGAGAGGACGAGGTTGAATACAAGATGTGAAGAGAGGATGAGGGAGAAGGTGGAGACCGGGAGGTTGGAGTTGCCGACAGAGAAAAGGAGATTGTTGAGGCCCAACATCAGTCCCACAAAGATGGATATGAAGAAGATTTTGGGAGTGAAGTGAGTGAAGGGTCTTCTAGTGGTGCGGTTTAGGAAGTAAGGGAGGATAATTGGGGGAAGAAGAAGAGGAAACCCAGCAGATTGGACCCATGTAGAAACCCATAAGTTCGAGCATCCGTGAGCGAAATAATATTTTGAGAGAAGGGAGGAGGAAACTGATCCGACGAACAGGAGGAAGTAGTTTATGACCAACAAGAGGAGAGAGCCTTTGTTTTCGGTAGGCATTGCTAAATCTCGCTGTGAACGGTGATTAGAGTTTAGATTTTAGAAGGGAGGTGTAGAAAGTGAGGAGATGGAGCTAGGATGGAGATGAAGGTCTGATAGGAATGTACGTGGATCCAGAAAGAGAGGGGAGAGAAGTGTGACTCACAGAGTCACAGAGACTCGAATGGAAGGTGGCGAGTACTAAGTTCGATCTCTCTGAGATGTTCCAGTTGAAGCCTTGAGCTGGGTAGTCACCACGTGTTTCTGGGCTTGGTTGGCTGGGGTTCGTTTGGGGGTTTGCACTTTGCACCATCAAAGAGGTATAAGAACTTGCTCTGAGGCATGATTAAATATATAGTCGACCTAGCTAGCTATCTCTCAAATTAATCTTCTGGGTTTCTCGCAATCTGATCACACTTTCACAAGCTAATCTGATTTATCTATGAGATAACATCTAGTACGGGACGTCTGGACCTGATATTTATTGGAAGAACGTAGAAGAATGGTTATGTCTTTTGGATGATTGGTTGGGATTAGGTCTATTGTTCTTTGGATATTTCCAGGCCTTGCTTTTTACTGTGTACACCGTACACTGCTTTACTTTTCTCTTTCACTTTCGTTCCGTTGTGTTTATCGATCTGTTCCTGACGAAATGACTTGATTGTTTGGATGTTCGCTGCCGGAAATCATGGTTTGAGGGACTTTTTTCTGCCGCAAGCATGGCCCCAGCTACATGCTCGTTACTTGGTTCTGGAAATACGAGTGCGTCAAGAATGGTTCGAGCAAATGCTGTTCGTTAAATATTTCCCCATAACGTCCAATTACATATTATGGTTATTAATTGATTTATGTATATATATATTATATAGACACACACACTCACTCAACTTAAGAGTGTGATATCAGCTACTGCATGTAACAATAAGTATGAGAAAAGGGGTCCCGATGATAGATATGTTCCATTTCTTTGATATATATGTTCCATTTCTATTGTACGAATCAATAATGCAGAATATATGATAGTATGAATTATAGTAATTTTACTTGACTTTGTTTAATTAATTGTCTTGCACGTAAGAAATAAACTGATTATCGAATCTGATACATGACAAGTGCAATAGAAACTTACACTGCTGATACGTGGATTTGGAGAACTAATCAAAATAAGGGAGGGTCTGGGTGCTTTCAGCAATATCTTCTCCCACGATTTGAGAGTCTTATTGATCTGTAGTCAATTTTGTACAGTGCAAATCGATTTATGGGGAAGCTCATGCCAGTAATGCTCTCATCCAGAATATATACTAACTTTTTCTGGAGCTCTTCTCCTCTTTTCTTCCGTCAGATTCTCATATAGCAGACTCAAATTAATGTGGCCTAACACCTGTGCAGAGGACACACAAATCACATTCGATGGAAAGAACATTAGTGACAAAACAAAACAATTAAGCTCAGGCTCGAAGTAATACTTGATTAGTTCTTGCAGAGTTATAGCATTGGCAAAACGAAATATATAATGTCTAAATGCCCAGCAAGAATTACTTCGTTTATCTAAAATGAGCAATTGATTTCAGAGGACATGGCATATGAATGAACTTCATAAACGTATAGGTTCAGTATCAGATCGATTTAAGGGTGCGTAGCACTGTGATGCAACACTATGTACAAGCTAATAATAGCATTTAAGGTCTGCTTCTGAGATTTTGTATATATTGCCTGACACATAGAAACTTTGTAAATATAATTTCAAGAAGCCATGTATGATGAAAATGAGAAACATAAAACTAATCAGCTGATCTATCACATGGAATCGTTTCAATTATAAGATGAGAAAACATAAAACTTGGCTGATTTATAAGATAGCTAGCTGGGTTAGAATTGGGATTCGAAACAAAAACAACGAGACACACACAGATGGACATATATACGAATCAAAATCTTCAAAAAAGCTTGTTTCTTTATAGTGTACGAGTACTGTTGTACATCACTTTCACTCTTTGGAAAGCATATTTGGCGTCAGCACACGTACCTTAGGTTGCAGAGGAAGCTACTGGAAAATTAATGTTGAAGTCGTCAGAGCAAGGATCAGGGAATCTTTGCCGTCAGGTAAAGTAAAACAAAATTTCGTTTTACTTTTTACATTTGCATGCATGTTGAAAAGGGTAAAAAAAAAAAAAACGAAACTAGAAAACACCAACATACGCCAAGTCTTTATACTTACACTATCTGTAGAACAGACTTGGATTTTACGCACTCACTGATGTAGCTAGACTTGAAACTTCATCATAAAGAATATTTTATGATGAAATCCTTGGTCGGATTCTTGTACCAAAACGAAAGATGAGGCCGGCGTTTGTTGTCAAGCAGGATTGTGCATCGATCATCGATCTTGCTCGTTGTCTATCTAGATATGGATATCTGATTCGATTAATACCCGACCGGTTCATCTACTAGCGCTACATGTAACTCGATCATACCTATCTCTCAAATTTATCTTCTGGTGATTCTCACCCTTTCACAAGCTAATCTGATCAGATTACATCTAGTACTAGACCTAATATATATGAACCATCCATGAACTTTGTCACTGTAACTCTGTACGAGACAATACGTACGGGTAGCAAGCAGTTGTATAACCTAATTCTTCATACTTGTCGCAGTCCAAGGTATACATGGAGATGGTGTTTTTAATTTTCTCTGAGGAAATTAGGATATTAATTGTCGCAGTCTTCCAATTAGTGTTTAATTTTAAGCTTTTAAACTATCGTTCCACTTTTTCCTCAGTTTGGAATAACTTAATAATGTGAGGTGGCTCAGGTTAGCAGGGTGCCAACAATATAACTTAGTATTATCGACGATAATAAGGTGTGACAAATGTAAATATGGTTGTATCAGCCACGATTAGACCTTGAGTGTGTACATTTATCATATTATTCATATAAGTGTGGCAATAGCGGGTATTGGTGGATTATAGGGGGAAATGTCACACATAAGGGAATTGCAACACCTCTAAAGGCTACACTTGATGTGTGACCATTGGTCAATCTTGTTGTAGTGTTATCAGAAGCAACTCTAACTCAACTCTGAACGTGCTCCACGATGAAAAGAACTTTACCGTTCCAGAAAGAAAAACAAAAAAAAAACATCTACGCAGGCTGCTTCAATTGCAAAGAAAAAAAAATTGATATGTATCAGCAGAGTACAAAAGTGCATATAAGAAATATGATGTTTGCCAACAAGATCGAAGTTTCACAGTTTGAACTTTGAAGTACTAAAAATCGGAGAACATCTTCAGTACACGGCATGTATCTTCACATACATACATGAATGATCAGAATTACATGCAATAATATAGAAATATGATGGTTAAATATATAAATTGTTATAAACGGTTAAGATTGCCTCATGTAAATACACGTCGTGCATACAAGAAGTTCCACAAAAATCGTGCACATCATGTATTTATGTACCCTCCCATATTTCAATTAGTTCTCCTAATCCACGTACTCCTTAAGTTATTAAAGCTTGTTTTGTAACCAGACTTGGTATCAGCACTGCAGTCATGTATTAGATTAAGTTTGATTCTTACGTGCAAGACAAACAAACTCGAGTAAAATTACTATAACTCATACTATCATATATTCTTCATTAATATTCGTACATTAGAAATAGAAATATGTATCAAAGAAATGGAACTCCTGACGACAAGGTACAACGTTGTCTGCCCAACGATCAAGACAGATGATGACCTCCTGCAATAGCCAACTATCAACCGTACCTACTCTTACCTTCTTGCACATAAGCAGAGGCTTCTCACTGGTCACTCTCTGAATGGCTGCTTCAATATCTCTTGTGTAATAGTAATTGCCAGGGTAGATTTGCTTCGGCGATGCCGCGAACAGAATATAAGCATTGAATCTAGCCCACGCCCAGTAAGCTTTTCTGAAATAATCCATCTGATTCAGATAGTTCTCCGAGCACGTACTGTGCTTTTCGTACTCGTATTTCCAGAACTCCAAGTTGGTATAACGAGCATTTAACTGAGGCCATGCTTGCGGCAGAAATACTTCTCTCAAACCACGGTTTTCGGCAGCGGACATCTAAACAATCAAATTCATCATTTCGTCACGAAGAGATAAGCAAAACAGAAACTGAAAAACTAAATGAATGTAATTAAGTTACGTATTGCAATGGTGCCATGCATGCAATATTGTGCAATACCTGCGATGGATCAAAGGGTGTGCCAACGCATGGAAATTCAGGTGTCGAGTAATTGCTGGGCCAAAGGCCGTGAATCGTAAAAGTACTGTGCGGTGGATTTGGGACACAATTAGGATTACCATTGCAGAATGTCGCCGGCCATTGCTGGACGAACTGCATGTAGTCGTAGAGTTTCGCTGCATCAGCTGCACCACATGTTAGAACCAATCCAATATCCGTTCAAACAGTATATATATATATATAACAATGAAATTATAACGCAACTGAACAACAACGAAATAAAACGAAAAAACACTAACTTAATTGATTAGATAGATGTCTGCCTTGCAGTGACCTAAGACAGAAATTCGTCTCCGCTTGTGCTGTAGATTTAGACTTCTATCTAGAGGATACAACTATCTGGTTCAAGTTTTTGCACAAGAACTTGACCCTGACGAATTTACTTTATGCTTCAAAAGAAATAGGTTTTTGAGGAGGAAGAAGAAAAATTCGATGATCAAAACAACGACAGAAATCGTTCTTATAAAAGTCAATTCGAACATATATAACTGTTCGGACAGACACAACTGCTCGGACAGTTGTAACTGTTCGGACAGTTATGTCTTTTGATATTTATCCGAATTAATAATTAAATTAAATGATATTAATTTTCAAAAAATTAAATTCGAATTTAATCAACAGAACTGTTCGAACAGTTGTAACTGTTCGGACAGTTATGTCTTTTGATATTTATCCGAATTAATAATTAAATTAAATGATATTAATTTTCAAAAAATTAAATTCGGATTTAATCAACAGAGCCCAAGAGCCCTAAGGTATCTTTGACTTTTATTAAATATATATATATATATATATATATATATATATATTTCTATTGAAAAACCTAATAGAAAGCCCACCAAACCCATATAAAAACAGTAAACTAATGAAATAGTTATTATTGTAAATAAATTGGTTTTACTCATGACGTAAAAAGTTTTTACCTGGAGGGGCAAGTTTTACCGTTTTGCCCCTCGTAAATTATCTGATTTCCCAGTAGGGTAAAATTCCCTTTTCTCTAGGTCGGATCCGGGTTGGGATATTTTGGGATCGAAGGAGATTCGGTCGCTGGGATAGAAGGAGCGGGTTTGGGTCAAGGCCAGAGTGGCGCGCAAGGCTGTTGGGCTGAGCTGCTTTCGGATGACTGCGTTGGGGACGGCCGCCAACGGCGCCTGGGTTAACCTTGTCCTCCGTTTGGGCAGCAAGTCAGGAGCAACGTTGTGAACAGAGGATTGGGTTACTGCTGGTGGCTTTGGGATCTAAGGAGATCCAGGGCGAGGGAAATCTGAGTTGCTAGCTGGGGTAGAGCCGCCTAGGTGAGGAGGCGCACATGGTTGAAGTTGAGCGCCGGTGGAGCTCCAAGATGAGGGGGTACGGCAGCTGTTGACAAGCTAGGGTGCCCACAGTAATTTAGTGGGTGCCCAGAGCAAAAACAATGGGCTTTTCCTGTTTAGAGTTTCGTTATCATGCTCGGGTCAAAGCACAGTGCCGATAACGTGTTGAAGGAGAAAAAATAACGAGAATAACGGTCTACTTATTCATTGATAGAAAGACCTATTTATAGGCATTACATAGTCTCCCGAAAGATCTAGAAGCTAGATCTATCAACTGTAATTTATTCTAATAAGGAAACTGGATTAACCAATCCTACGTGTATTAGGACAAGACACATAATAGAAGGACGGAAACATAATTTTCTTAAACAATAATAAAATTCTATTGAGATATTGCTAATAAAACACCAAATTATTTTTGCCAATTGGCCAATATTTCAAGGGCCGATTTACCAAAATTGGGTACAAACACCTATTTAATTTTGGTCGTAGGTGTAAAGAAAAACGTAGAAATTTTGATTGATAACTGCGCGCACCTCGACAATATACTTTCTATTATTCTCAGTTATATTTTATTTTATTTATTTTCATTACTATAATAATCTTTGTTTTTACTTGTTTTAATCGGTGAAGTTTCTGAGGGCTTACTTTTAGTGCAGTAAAGATGTAGCCCAAAAAACGAATTGACATATATATACTAGCAAGAGTCCATATATAATTAAACTTCATAGTCAACAAATAGTATAACACATTGGCTTTTTCACCAACTCCACCCGCATGGCAAACGTAGATCCAACGACCGCCGGCGACCAGGACGCCGTGAAGACACCTCACAGGTACGTAGCGTGGGGCCTCCTGTCCGATCCGGTATCTCGTCGGATCAAAAACGTGACGGAGGGCCTCCGGGCCGAGATCGGTGGTCCGGAGATCATGATGCCCCATATACCCATTTTAGGGTCCATCATTATGACGGAGGAAGACGCTGTCAAGACCTTCAGACAAGCCTGCGACGCCGTCGGTCCCATCCCCTGTAATGTCACTCGCGTCGCCACCAGTCCCTTCTATTACCAGTGTCTTCACCTCTTCATTGATCCAGACCGTGTGGTACGTAGTTTGTTATACTTGGTTCATATTTTACATCATGTTTTAGGTTTAGATTTGAATTTCGACTAATGATTTTTCTGTTTTATTTTTTCAGTACAAAAATTTGAACATCAACTTTCGCAATTTCGGGAGACGTTTTAGTCGAATTTGTAAGTTCATCGACTTAACCCTGATACGAATATTTTTGATACTTAGCTTGTACCTAAAGATATGTTATCAACGAATAATCGAGCAAATTTTACAATACATACAACATGTTTTAGGAATTTAGGTGATCATCTTTTGGTAGGATTGAGGTGCATGTTTCGGTTAAGATAGTCATATTTTGTGTGAAATCAGTGTCGACCCTCACTATGTGTTGGCCATTGCAATTCTTTTTTTGTTGTGAGTGTTGTAGTTTACCTTAGTTTTTCATATTTCAATTTTGATCCGATCGAATATGAAATGTGAAACATGTTAGAGTCCACTTAGTGTAGTTTTGGGTTATGTGGACTTAATTTCTAATAAACATAAGGTCTTTCTGTGTCTGCTCTTTGAATTGACTAGAAATTGCTCTTTTCTTTCACTGAAGCAGGAATGTTAGTGATCACTAGTCACTACTGCTAAGTACTATTTCTTAAGTATTGGTGAACTATATATGACATTAACAACCTACAGTAAGTAGTCTTCTGAAAGTTGACATATCCGATTTCACATTTAGAAGCAGCCAATTCTTGTTATATGGTAATTTGCTGAGCCTATGTTAAAGAGCATTGAAGAGATTACAGATTTGTCATTGCTGATACTTGCTCCAAATATTTTGATGAATTCAGTTAATTAAGGATGAAGATTACTGATTACATGGGTTTTGCTATTTGTACTGCAGGTAGTATGCCACATCTGAGTCTCCTTTACGGGGAGCTGACAGATGAAGAGAAGAAAAGAGCTCAAGAAGAAGTTAGAGTCCTGGATGAGACCATTACCAGCCTCAATTTCAACATAGATCGCATTGCTTTGTACAAATGTAACGATGAAGACAGAACTCAACACTCTTGGGAGAAGATTCTTGAACTCCCCCTTCGTTAGGTTCTGGTTCAATATTTGAGCATCTCGCTAGCTATACCAGTTCATCCAAGCTAGCACTTCATTGTAATTCAAAACTTCAAGTGCGTGATCGAGAGTTAGATGCAACTACAGATGTTTGATCAATGTTTTGTTTCTTTATGGGTTTTGAATATTAATGTTTTTAGGAACTCTTTGATCAGCCTAACAAAGGCTTATAAATTATTCCTACTGTATAAATTAACTCTGCAATCACACTTATTATTAGATGGTAGTATATATAGGAAAGTAGAGTGTCTCCCGTAGAAGATTGTTGGTAGTAAACGTTGTTTGTTTTTTGTAGATTGTTGAGCCTCATATTGTATTATGTGGTACTCGTTCTTTAGATTGATGGAGTGACATCGTGTTAATTGATCGGAATTTGACTCATTCTCCTCAAATAATGTACTATAATCTTTTCGGTTATTAATGAAAATATAAAAGAAAATTCAATTGAACTGATGTCCTCGTGATGTATTCGGCTCTAGCTCTAGAAGAAGTCTGCTACGATGGAGCCATGAAAGGAGAAGGAAGCCAGGAAGGCGCCATGACTACATTGGACTGATTAGAGTTGGGAAAATTCCAGAGGTAATTAATCTTTGATATAACATTGACTTGGTTGGATTGATGGGTACGTGCAACTGCATGTTTCAGTTGGATTAACACTTGCAAATTTCAGGCAAGCAGACTCAAATACGTAGTGTCAGTGTACCATTACTTGCTATTCCCCTTTCCTTATTTTTGGATTAGACGGTTTCAAAATTCAAACTATTGTTTTGGAAACAATACATATACAACCCTTGTTCCCCGATCTCATTGGATTGATCTTATTAATGTTTTTGAAAGCTAGCTTAATCTAGAAAAGCTTTGAGGCTTTGCCTTGGTGCTTTTTATGATAAACTTAGACAACACAGTGACCCAGTTTGTTTGATATAGCTATATATGGTTTTACGTCCAATCCTCTTACTCTCTTATTATGCATTCATTAGTGACTTAGACTAGGCATGGAGACCCGAATGAAACTTTGTTGAACGTAGACGTATTGGCAATGTACCAATTCTAGCTATCCCCGGCCTTTATTGTTTTAGGACTTGCCAGATCAAAATATCTGATCATTAGTAATTTTTACGTGCTCTAAACCAAATAGATTAATTAATCACATACCGATAATCATTTTAAAGGTTATAAATTTCGGGCGTTTTAATCGACATTAATTGTATGTATCCAGTGGGTTGTTTATAATACATGCCCCAAACCCTAATCCCACCGAACCATTTCTACCACTAATTAAACAGAACAAAAATGAATGACGTTGAAGAGACAGGCCTTCGTTCAAATTTCTCTGTAAAACCCTAGCTAGGTCAACTCTCTGTGATCTGTATCATTTCTTCTCTTTAACTTTCCACGGATTTCATCATCTCACGTAAAAGAACAAAAATGAACTACTACTGTATATAGTAATATAGCCGGCTAATGCGCTATATATAATGATCAACAAATTAGTTTTTCTTACGAGTCAGAATACACTAGGAAATGTATGTACGTACCCAAAATGTGATAGCGTGAATAAACAGAACAGCCAAGTAGACTAATTGTAACCGTCCAAATATACATATATGTACATTATTATTAACATTTATGTAGATATTGCTCAAATTGCCGAGTGATTGCAAGTAATCATGCAATGTGGTTATAGGCGAGGTTTGAAGTTGTTAGTACCAAGATCACAGGAAAAAAAAAAAAAAAAAAAACCAAAGACATGTATGCGTGAAAGTAAGCTGATCTTGGACTCTAATTAATCATCAAATTTGTGTTGTGTAAAGCCTTAAATAGATAATTTTAAATTATTAAAAATTAAATAAATAAAAGGCCATAGACTATAGACCGTAATAGCTACCTGATTAATGTATTTCATTTGCTATTTAGCCAAATTTGACATATGTCAAGCCTATATAAACCTAGCTCCTCGATCGATCATTTCATCTGTCATTTCATATTTCATCATGGAAATGGCATTGCTAGCGGTTTTTCTTATCTCAGCTGCTGCTTGTTCATCAGTCACTGAAGCAGCCAAGGCCTACGACTATTTCCAGTTCGTACAACAATATCCTATTACCTTATGCATGTTCGACATAAGTTGCATTCCAGGACAATCACTGCCTCGATACTTCTACATCCACGGCTTATGGCCCAGTAACTTCTCTTATCCGCATAACGATTGTGTGGGTACACTGTTCGACTACAATCAGGTATATATAGCTTGTAATTACCTTAATTTAGTTTTAACCAACTAGATCACTAGTGCGACTGAGTACTACTGACTTTGTATACGTACATTCGATATATACAGATGAGCAGTGATCGTACTCTCTCAAACGATGTGCTGCAATCATGGCCCAGCTTCACGTCCAAATCCCACATCAAATTCTGGGCGGATGAGTATGACAAGCACGGGACCTGTTCGGAGATAGACTACCCGCAGCACCGCTATTTTGCCGAAGCCCATATGCTCTGGACGTTCGTCAATGCATACCGTATCTTAGCAACATACAACATCGTTCCCGGCAGAACCTACCCTGCGGTTGACATTATATACTTCGTCCAAGCAGCACTCAAAGGAATCACACCATCTGTTATGTGCAAGGCCGATTCTGCGGGTCAAGAATATCTCCACGAGATCATCATATGTCTTGACAAAACGCTCACCAGATTCATCAATTGTGTTCGACCATCCACTTGCCGTGGTACAGCGGTAACGTATCCCTAGCTAGCTAGCTAATAAGATCGCCAGGTCAGATCGATGATCGATAAGTGAATCATTCCAGCGGAGGATGATGAACTCTAGCTAGCAGTGCCAGATCCAGGATAAAATTGTCACTCGGGTTAATTGTAACACACACAAAAATTCACATAATTTTGACTGTATAAGAAACTTTTATAAAAACTAACAATATCTTACGAAACGAGACAGAGTTGGAAATAATCGGTGACATGCTTGGTTCAAATTTTTATGGTGGAATGGTGAATGTTTTGGTGTTGCAAGAAATACAAAACTTAGAAAAAATTATAGATCAGCTCCTCGAAGTGACTTCTTGAAAAATTTAAAACTTAAGTAGATTAAGGGCCTAGTGGCTGAACATCTAATTTTGGTATCAAATGTATGGTTCACATTGGTGCAAATCCAATCACCTCAACCAAAGCTCTTATTTTCTATTGAGTAACAGTTTACAATCACCTCAACCAAAACTCTTATTTTCTATTGAGTAACAGTCTGAGTAAGTCTTCTTAACCACTGTGGTTTCCACTCTTGATAACAGTTTTGCGCACAAAGAAGAAAGACCGATCAAGGAAACAAACACAGACTAGATAACTTCATGAATGTCAAGCACACTTGTTGTGCATATTGTAGTGAGATAGACGTGCACAGACGAGGTAGGAGTTAGTTTTGAACTTTTGATTATTATGTGAGAGTGCTAATGGTTGTTGTAGTATATGAAGTTTGCTCACTAATCAAAGGAGAGTGCTTAAGTAAAACACCTTAACACTACCAGAAAATAGTTCTTGGCCGACGAAAAAAAATCGTCGCCCTGTTTAAAAATTTCGTCGCCTAAGTACTTAGGCGACGACATGTCGTCGGCCAAGAAGTCGTCGCCAGAAGTCCGTCGGTGAAGAACTTAGGCGACGAAATTTAATTCCGTCGTCGCCTAAGAGTAATTCTTAGGCGACGATACTAATTTCGTCGCCTAAAATATACCTGTCGTCGCCCAAAAATATTCGTCGCCCAAGATTTAACACCTTGGCCGACGAAATTTTTTTTCGTCGCTTAAGATCTTCTGACCTTGGGCGACGAAAATAAATATTTATTCGCCTAAGATCACTACATCTTAGGCGACGATATTATTTTTTCGTCGGCCAAGGTGTTAAATCTTGGGCGACGATTTATAGATTTCGTCGCCTAAGATATATTTAAATTTTTTTTTAAAAAATAATTAAATAATTATTTTAAATATATAAATAATGTTTTTTTAATTTTTGACATTATTTTTTTTTCGGCATTTCTTTAAAGTTTTTTAATACTAAAATTTAATTAAAACTAACACAAATTTATAAATTTATAAATAATTTATTACAAAAATTCTGCCTATGGATCGAGAAACCCAAAATCTATCTCATCATTCCCGTTCGGAGGGTCCTGAGGCGGCGGCTGGTCAGGCTGAGGAGGCTGCTGCTGAGGCTGGGGCCACTGAGGATGCCACTGAGGTAATGGTATAGGCGTAGGCATGGGCGGAAACGGCTGTCCGGCCGCAAGTGCAGACATGCAGGCAGTCATCCACTGTCCCATAGCCGCCTGGTTGGCATTGGTGACTTCATTCACCCGCTCCATATGCGCAGCATTGGAAGCCGCATATGATTCCGCCATCGCCGCCATCTCCCTCGCTCTTTGGGCTTCCAGCTCAGACTCTCTCGCTCTTTGGGCTTCCAGCTCAGACTGTAGGCTTGCGAACTGATCCTGTAGCCGAGTGGTCTGGCTGTTGCTGCTTGAGGCTCCGGCGGCTCCCTTGCGCTGAAATCCTGGCGTCGTCTTCAGGATCCCCTTTCCAGCGTCTCCCATACCCCGGCAGTAGTAGGTGTTGGAACGCTGCGCGAAGGCAGTGGCCATAATCCGCGCCCCAACGGTAGGATCTGAAGTGTCGATCCTGGACATGGCCTCTGACATGTCATCCTCTGCCGTGTCCGGCCATGTGTCGTTCACCATGCCTCTGATGACATCTTGCTCCGCCTCCCTCACCCTCGCCTAAATGGATATATTATAAAAATATATTAATATACATTTAATAAAATGTAATTAAAATTAAAAATTAGTAAATATAAGGAACTTACAAGATCCTCCTCAGAATGAGGATATGCCCTCTGAAAGGTCCCCACATAGGGGTTCTCCTCTGGCCGCTCTCGCCGCACGTCGTCCATGATGGCCGAAAACGGCCTCGAACCGGCACGATGGTTGGTTGTGTTCAGTTGCCGGTTCTCAGCGTTCACCCGGGCGAGATGCTTTTTTTTAAAAAAATTATCGTTAGTAAATATTTAAAAACATACAATTATAATTAATTCACTAATTAAATATTCAAATTTGTTTACGAATTACCTGTTTGTGAGGGTCGTTGAACTGCGTGACAAGAAGCCACCGCCACTCGTACTCCCGATACTCGAACTCCTTCGGGGTACCCGAACGGTCGCTCCCGTACTTCTTCCAGTGTTCCCGGAGGTCGTGCTTCCACTCCTTGAACCTACATATACAAAAAAAATATTAATAATTTTATTAAAAAAATAAAATTTAAAAAATTATTAAATAGCTAGAGGTACCTCTCCCTATGGGTCTTGTCCGCCCAGTCACGTCCCTCCTCGGGAACCACAAACCATTGCTGCATTACCACTTGTTAGTATTTTTTTCGATAATGAAATAATTTATTAGTTAAAAAAATAGTTAAAAAAAAGGTAATTTATTGAGTAAACTCACCGACATCGACTGATGGAGCATCTCCTTCACTCCATCAGGAACCTGGCTCCAGACTCCCCACAACATAGGGAGTCTGGAGCGGATGGTGCCCCCCGCGGCGCGCGTGTACCGGTTTCCCAACGCGGCGTCCACCGGTTTCCCGTTGGAAAACGGGATGGCGATCCGTCCAGCGGACTCGACCGCCCTATCGAGTCCCTTGTTGCTGACGGTGCCTCTCCTGTTCCGCCTTCTCGTTCCGGCGGCTGTGACATTGTGAATCAAATTTAATATTAATAATACATTTTTACAAAAAAAAATTGTAAATCGGAAAAAAAGTAATAATAAATTACCTGAGGATGAGGCTGAGCCGACGGATTCGTCTATGTCCGCCTGCTCGGAGACCCTCACGGGATGAAGAGGCGTGGGAAACTCCCGGTAGATATAGGCCTCGTGCGGTGCCACATGCGGGAGCTGCTCCCGAATCGGTCGACCCTCCTCATCGACGCGAGGTATCGCCGGTATCGTCGGAGGAAGGAATAGGCCGGACGGCACCATAGGGACCCCGGATGACCCGCCATCACCGTCGGTCGGGGACGACTGTGTGGGGGCGTCGCTGCGGGATCGCGACCGGCGAAGTATCTCTGGATGACGAGGAGCCGTCGCTGCGGGACCCGACTGCCCAGCAGAACCCGAGCCGCTCGCGCCACCCCTAAGCGCCGCATATCGGGACGTCAACTGCCACGGGAACCCGATCGACGGTGATTCCGACGGGTTGTTTGAGGTACCGTCCGAGCCGTCTTGTCTAGAAGTTCTTCTCTTGGCCATCCTGTTTAAAATAACCATAAATTTATTAAAAATATTTTACCGTCTTATAATTAAGTTCACAAAAATAAAGGCTCGATAAACTTCGAAAAATTTATCAACAATAATAGCACAAATAAAATTTAATAATTATTATAGGATTTATTATTTTTTTTATTCACATAACAAATTATTTACATTAATAAGGGCTTATTATATCACAAAAATTAATTTACGAATATTTACATCCTTACTCAAAAATATTCCATTATTTCTTACAAACCCTAAACCCTAAATAAACCCTAAACCGTAAACTCTAAACCCTAAATAAACCCTAAATTATTTAATCATTTACAATCCTAAACCGTATACCCTAAACCGTAAACCGTAAACCCTAAACCGTACATCACAATTTACAATTATCACAACAACAACAATTTACAATTATCACAACAACAACAATTTACAATTATCACAACAACAACAACAACAATTTACAATTTACAATTATCACAACAACAACAACAACAACAACAACAATTTACAATTATTATAACAACAAAAACAATTAAAACCAATTTAGGGTTTTAGGGTTATACCTTAAATTGTGGGTCGACGTCGGGGTCGGGAATTGGAATTGGGGTCGGGGTCGGGGTCGGAGAGAGGGAGAGAGAGAGGGCAGAGAGAGGATTTTCGGAGAGAGGGAGAGAATATGCTTGGCGGCTGAAGAAATGGTTAGGGTTTCCGAATTTTTGCCTTTTATAGTGGCGTTCTTGGGCGACGATTTTGTAAAAATCGTCGCCCGCCTTTTTTAAAAATCGTCGGCCAAGAGTATCTTGGCCGACGATTTCGAAATCGTCGCCCGCCTTTTTTTAAAAATCGTCGGCCAAGAGTCTACTTGGGCGACGACATTCTTCACTATAAATGTCGTCGCCCAAGATGAAGAAAATCGTCGGCCAAGATAGTATATTTGGGCGACGACATTCTTCACTATAAACATCGTCGCCCAAGATGAATAAATCGTCGGCCAAGATAGTATACTTGGGCGACGAGATTCTTCATTATAAATTTCGTCGCCCAAGAGTTATATCATAAAATTCAGACTATTTGACCCTCCAAATCACGTAATCTGGCCGGACCTTCAACTGAGAATAGTTTCCAATCGACGAGACTCTTACGGGGCTATAAAAATTTGGTAAAAAATAAATAACCGGGATAGGGCTACCACTAGGCAGAAATAAATGTGTTTCGTGCGACCGGAACAACCGGCACCGAAACTTTACCGGAATATCTTCATTTTTCACGGGTTGACGTATTTCACCGTTCTGGTCATATCTTATTTCACGACTTTTTTGCGTTTGAGGCCTCTACGTATACGTTGTCTTCAAAACGACACTTAAACTAAACACTTATATAAAAAAGTTATACAACATTAGTACATATAACGTGAGTTTATTGATCGGAGAAGAGGAACTGAAAACCGACCGTCAGATTTGACCAGCATAACGAATTACGTATGTGGAAAAAAATTCAGCTCCATCTGACAAAGATAAGGGCTCGATCCGTCCGGTCAATCGGCGCGGTCAAACCCCTAAATGGACGGAAACGGCTATTCGACCCTCCAAATCACGTAATCTGGCCGGACCTTCAACTGAGAATAGTTTCCAATCGACGAGACTCTTACGGGGCTATAAAAATTTGGTAACAAATAAGGACCCGGGATATTTATTTTAATTATTCAAATGAAATTTAAATGTGTTTTATTTTATTTTAATTATTCGGATTACTCTTGGCCGACGAAATTAGGCTAATTCGTCGGCCAAGATTATACTTGGGCGACGATATTTATTAAAATCGTCGCCCAAGAGTAAAAATAAAAATTTAATATAATGAAATTTAAATGTGCTTTATTTTATTTTAATTATTCGGATTACTCTTGGCCGACGAAATTAGGCTAATTCGTCGGCCAAGATTATACTTGGGCGACGATATTTGTTAAAATCGTCGCCCAAGAGTAAAAATAAAAATTTAATATAATGAAATTTAAATGTGCTTTATTTTATTTTAATTATTCGGATTACTCTTGGCCGACGAAATTAGGCTAATTCGTCGGCCAAGATTATACTTGGGCGACGATATTTGTTAAAATCGTCGCCCAAGAGTAAAAATAAAAATTTAATATAATGAAATTTAAATGTTCTTTATTTTATTTTAATTATTCGGATTACTCTTGGCCGACGAAATTAGGCTAATTCGTCGGCCAAGATTATACTTGGGCGACGATATTTGTTAAAATCGTCGCCCAAGAGTAAAAATAAAAATTTCTTTACAATGAAATTTAAATGTGCTTTATTTATTTTAGTACAAACATATTCTTTTAGTATACAAACAATTACAAAGCTAAGGCTCAATTATAACTAAGCTAAGGCTCGTAATCTGAGTCATCCGATGAGTCTTCTTCGGTATCGGAATTAATATCTGGTAATCTATGCCTTAATTCGTCGTCAGAGTCGTCGTCTGTTTCTTCATTTGGATCAACATCAATAAAGGTTGAATCTTCGTCACGAATTCTGAGCACTCGACCATGTTTAACATTATTTTGACGAACAGTAGCTACATCATGAATACCTAATGCGTTCGGCTCCTGGTACGCATCAGCCTCTGGCCCTGGAATGGTCACTCCAAGTGTAGCCGCCCGGTAAATGTTTCGAGGATGCACAATGTTCGCTATTTTCCACGCGTCACCCCTGGCGAGGTCATCAAGATAAAACACTTGTTTTACCGATGTCGCAAAAACAAACGGGTCATCTTCGTAGGCGCTTGTAGCAGTGTTGACCGATAAATTGCCGTACTGATCCATCTTCATGCTCTGTGCGCCTGTATCAAACCATCTACACTTGAACAGATGCACTTTCATGCCTTCCGCATAAACCAGTTCGACCACTGAATGGAGAACACCGTAATAGTCAAGGCCATGACCTTTCGCCATCACCCCAGAATTCTGTGTTCTTCGTCTGCTGTCTCTCTCTTCAGATACAAATTTCACGCCATTCACTGTGCAAGTGGGATAAACTCTAGCCCGTTGCGGTTGCATCGCAAGAAGTAATAGTTCGTGCGACCAGTTTGGATTATCATCAGATTTTATCATGTCCATCTGTAACAGATATTGAACTGTAAATATCCGAAAATGTATGCAATAGAAAATAATTACATATATATATATATATATATATATATATAACAGGGAAGATTAAATTACGTACCCCGGTGCGAAAATAATTTGCGAACGTCATGTTGTGGTACTCGAGATCACCATCAACTTCCGGAAAAGATAGGTGCAACTCTTTCCAATATTTAACTTCTTCACAATTGATTAGTACCCACCAGTGCGCTATGGCTATCTCTTCATCCGACAATGCATACTCGGCGGACAGTCGTGCTCCACCAACTTTGACATCACTGGAAACTATAGAGAGATTGAACCGCGGCGCATGTTCCTCCATGGCTTGCGGAGCTCCCAACGACGCTCCTAAATACAACTTCATGTAGGTGACGCATTCATGCGCAATATATGCTTCAGCTATACATCCTTCAGGCGCGGATTTATTAGTGACATAATCTTTGTACTCACCAAGTTGCCTGTAAATATAAGATTGCAAACTATACGTTATGGTTATTGAACATGTACGTACATATATGTATTCTGGAGATGTAAGTGAATAAAACATACCTTTCCATGGGATACATCCAAGTGAAGTGTACTGGACCGGTAAGCAACAATTGCTGGGGAAGATGGATCATCAGGTGAGGCATTATATCGAAAAAATTTGGCGGAAAAATCCTCTCGAATTTACACATGATGTATATGATGTCTGCCTGCATTTCCCGGAGATCGGATTTTCTCACTTCCCTTGTGCATAACTTCATGAAGAATCTTGACAGCGCTACTAACGGCTCCACAACCTGGCCAACCACACATCACAAATTTAATATAAAATCCATTTACGACAGGTTAACCGTAATTTTAACCACAAATTTACCTGACGGTGAAGGAACGGTCGAATGAAAACAGGGAAGAGACGTTGTAGCAGAATATGACAGTCATGACTCTTCAAGCCGTATATCTTATTCTCCCGCAAGTTCACACACCGGGCTATATTTCCTGCAACGCCTGAGGGATACGTCACACAACTCATCCACCTGAAGATCTGGGTCTTCTGATCAGGCTTCACGGTGTAAGGAGCCCAAGGCATCTTTTTCTTCCCCTCTTTCAGCCAAAGATGTTTTCTGATTCCCATTTTCTTAAGATCAACGCGTGCCTTAGGACCGTCTTTCGTCTTCCCCTCCAAGTTGAGCACTGTACCTACCACACTGTCGCAGACATTCTTCTCTATGTGCATCACATCTAGGTAGTGCCTGATCAACAGCGTACTCCAGTACGGGAGTTCCCAAAATATGCTCTTATGTGTCCAGAATTTGTACCTGTCTGGTCTTTCAGGTATTCTGGCCACAATATCGGGATGATTGCTGAGCTGCCCAAAATCATACACATCCAGCACTGCTAAAATCTCTTCCCCCGACCATCTATGCGGCTCCACACCTCTCTCTTCGGTCCCATCAAATGCCCCGGTATCTATCCGCCAGGGGTGATCATGTGGTAGGTAAGCACGGTGACCCATCCGGACTATCTTGTTGCAATGATTGCTGCACCCCTGGGAGCTAAGGCACTCAGGACAAGCCTTGTATCCCCTAACAACGTTGCCGGACAACATCCCACGTGCAGGAAAATCACTGATGGTACCAACAATCATGGCATGCATCTGGAACATCTCCTTTTTGTGGGAGTCATAAGTGGGATGACCAACCTCCCAAAGCAATTTACACTCTTCAATCAGCGGTCTCATATACACATCGAGACACTTCCCTGGATAACAACAACAACCACAACAAATTCAGATAACGACTATATATGACCAACAATATAGAACAAAAACAATAAATGGAGAGGTGTTGAACCAACAGCAATATATACAATATGAAGGGAAAGTAGATACCTGGATAACCGGGCCCCGGAATCAACAAGGTCAACATGTTGTATTCCTTCTTCATGCACATCCATGGAGGAAGGTTGTAAGGCACCAAAATGACCGGCCATATACTGTACGAAAGACTCATGGTCCCAAAAGGGTTGAACCCGTCGGATGACAGCCCGAGCCTCACATTCCTCACCTCTGAAGCAAAATGAGGAAACTCCCTGTCTATATGCTTCCACGCCTCCCCGTCAGCAGGGTGTACCATGAGGTCTTCGTCATGCACCTCCCTCACAGCGTGCCATCTCATAGCTTCGGCCGTCTTTGAAGACATATACAACCGCTCCAGCCTATCCCTCAACGGGAAATAGCGAAGTACCTTAACAGGTTTCCTGTTGCCTGCGGGAGTCCGCTTATACCTGTCGGTCCCACATACCGGACAACGATGAAGGCCTTCAAGGTCATTACCGTCTGCATCTTTACCCCAGAATAGAACGCAGTCATATCTGCATGCATGGATCTTGATGTAGGAAAGCCCGAGATCTCTCAAGATACGACGGACCTTATGATGCGTGGTGGGATGACGATGACCGTCGGGCAGGAGCGAAGCAGCGTACTGTAGATACCTATCAACAGCCGTCACGGTCGATTTTGTGTCAACCTTGATATGCATCACCTCCATCACACACTGAAGAACGGTCTTCTCATGACCTGGGCACAGAGGGGTCTGTTGGAAAGCAATAAGTCTGTTGTACTTGGCTATACCGGCAGTGTTGACACCTCTAGGGACGGCCTGCATCGGCGTCTGAGGAATGTGCTGTCGTTCAGGGCATACACCGCTGTCATGAGGAAACATGTCGTTGATGAAGGTCGTTGTTGGATCGTTGGATGTACTGCCCGTCTCATCAAACTGTCCATGATCATGCGGGCGTGATGAGGTTTCACCGTGATATATCCAACATGTGTAACGTTCCCAGAATCCGTTACTCTTCAGGTGGTCCCATACTGTCCCCAACGGAAATCGATGCATATCACTGCGACACTTACACATCTTGCACGGGCAATAGAACATGCCACTCCCGTCAGCATTGCCCTGCGCATATTGCATAAAATCCCAAACTCCTTCAGCATATTTTCTGTGATATCTTGGAAGAGAAATCCAACTCTTATCCATATCCTGAAAATAACACATATATATATATATCAATATTTAATGAACATATCTTTTATATATATATATATTAATGTAATACAACATACTAATTATTAATTATATATATCTAGTTCGAGCGGATTCCGTGGTTTCAGAAGGCAAGTGTCAATGTCACGGAGGGCGAACCCCCTACAGGAACCAGGCAGGACTCGTTTGTGATCACGGAGGCGAACCCCTATCGACCCCTTCACCGAGAAGAGTGGTCAGTTTGTGATCTTGAGATCCAGTTAAACAAACCTGTGAACCATATCTATGACAGAACGGCCCCTTACTCAGCTTGGAACAAACTCTATGCATATATATATATATATCATTAATTCAACTCAAATAAAACTGAAAATCAATATATATATATATATATATGCACATATATATGTGCATATATATGCATATATATGTACGTACCTGGGAGTAGCTCCACAAACTATGTATGGACAAATTTCCACAACACCGAACGATTTGAAGAACTAGAGAAATTTATGTTTAAAATTTTCAAAGTTCTCATTCTTCATATATAGAAGAATCTTGGGCGACGAAATATTTGAGTTTCGTCGCCTAAGAATGAAAAATCTTGGGCGACGAAATATCTCAGTTTCGTCGCCTAAGGATAAAAAACTTAGGCGACGAAATAAATATCTTAGGCGACGAAATATTGTTTCGTCGCCCTAGTTTCCCTCTTAGCCGACGAAATTTATTCTTAGGCGACGATTTTATTTTCGTCGTCTAAAGTTGGACTTTAGGCGACGATTTTTTTCCCTTGGGCGACGAAAAAAAAAATCGTCGCCTAAGTTCCCTCTTAGGCGACGAAAAAAAAAATCGTCGCCCGGTTTTTTTTGTTTCGTCGCCCAAGACCCATTTTCTGGTAGTGTAAGCTATATATGAAGTCATAAAGTAGCTCACCAGCCATACGTACATTAAGTAGTATATTTTTTCCCTCAAAGAATCTCACCTAGGCTTAAGCCCAGGTGAGCCAATGGCTGGATCCGTCACTGCTAGCTAGTATATATGTAATAAATAAGACAAAATGAATGCTTGCTCAGTTGCTCGATCTCTATATATGTTTATTACTTAAAGTTGAGAGTAAGGAATGAGTTTGAACTCAGTAAATTAAGAGAACCAAACCATGTTTTTAACTTAAGGAGATAAATCTGTTGATTGAAGACAACTGAACACTTTAGATAAATAAACAGATCGATGATAAGGAAGGAAATCAGGCAACATGCCACCATCATCTACCCAAATGTGTTTTCACCACTGGAGGTTCTTCAGCCAACCCAGTGGGGGATCACTAAACGTGCCTTTGGTTTCTCAATCAATTCAAAGATCTGAGGTGGCTCAGGTGGATATTTGACTTTTCCGGCGGCTCCGGCCATGAACATCGACGATCATCGCACCCTTTCCTCTATCTACTTTATACCGGAGTAGGTCTCTCGTCAACTTCCCTCCGCCGTCACATTAGCCGTGAACCGACTCTCAAACTATGCAATTTTTACCAATGAGGCAATGAACCATGCATTTTCACCCTTTGTTTTCCATTATAAAAAATGAACTTACCTTTTTAACTCAGCCTCCGCGTTCAAAATTGATGACCAACGACATTGATACTACTTATTTTAATGATAGTACCTTTTTAATTTAGACTCTTGTTTTGCTTTTTTTTGTTTTGTTCCGTTTATTTGTTTTTTGTTTTGTTTTGTTCTGTTTATTACTACAAACCTAAAACACAAGTGCATGTTTTGTCCAAACACCCTTAGCAGTGCCACAATCATCCATCACCCACGCGTTGCATTATGTAGTGATTCTGATCCACATGATACAACCCGAAAACAGTGATGGACGTCGTAAGATGAAGTTTAATGTACATAAGTCATTAAGATTGTTAGCTAGTGTGGTTAATAACACGTACCAAGTACATATATAGAAATATATATGGACTTGTTGTTCTAAATTAATACCCGAATTTAGACATTGCAACCCCTCTATTTGACATTGCAAATCCAAATGGAACAAAAACAACAAAACTGGATCCACAATCCCATTCGTAGGCTATGGCTTTTACTAGAGGTAAATGTAATTTACATTCACATGCAAACAAAACTTTCACCACTCTCACGTGGACTTCACGTGCTCAACATTTCTCTACATCCAGGTGAACCGACTCATCGGAATCTCCGCCGCCGCAGGAAAGTGGGTCAGACGGTGCAGCCGCAGAAGACGAAGAAGAAGAAGAGCATGGAGACCAAGGCTACCGACTCCACCGCGGTGACCATCGACCAGACGACGTCGTCCACCACCATCGACAGGCTCAGCTCCGGCAACCACCTCCGTAGGGTCCACCCCATCGATGACCGGAGTGCTGACGCGGATCGACACCAGGACATTAATTTCTACGCTTATGTTCGAGTTTCGACTACGAGTAGGTTTTGGAAAAGAATGATTTATATAGGGATGAAAACGATGATGGCAGAGATGTAAATATCATGGTTTTGGAAGTGATTAACGGCTGACATCTAGGATGGACAGCTGGTAACCACGTTATAGGGACTTGTTCTTATTGATGAGACAAATTCCCAGTTTTTTTGAAATGGAGAGTGGAGGGAAAATTTGAAATGGGATTGATTACGGTCAAAATATTTGAAAAGCAGGAGAAAATTTCAATTGTTTATTCCGTGTGCTTGTATTGTTTTTATTTTTTGTAAGAAGAGGAGTGAATTGCATTTATAAGCAATTGAGATACAAATACATAATATGATATAGAGTAAAAGTGACGATCCATCACTTATGTAAAAGACAAAACACAAAAGTTATAAACTATTCTTTAGTTAATAGTTACAAAAGAAATTATATTAAAATGAGTTTATATACAAATTGAACCATTAAATCGACACGGACCGACGTAATAACAACCACCAAAATCTCTAAGTAACAGACATGAGATGGTGTAGAATGATAATCGTAAGCTAATAATTAATAAACGATTCATAAAAAATGCCCACAATTTAGTGTTGATAAGTACACGATCAAATCTGTGAGGCTTTGCACACTACTAGAAAAAATGCATAAGGGGACATATACATGTGTGCGTATTGAAAGTGTTCATGTTGCTTATGGGGACAAATGAGTGTTATTTGTTTCATTTAGCAACTTGAACACTTTCAACAAGCACACATGTATATGCCCCCTTATGTATTTTTTTTCTAGTAATGACAAATCCTTGTTTTCAACTTCTAATGATTCCATTACTTATTCAGAATTGTTGAAATATGTATGATTATGGTTCATTGCTTAAAATTGTGATGGATGGACAAAAGACAACGTAGTTCAAACCAAGCTAAATCAACCTAATCCAATAGACAAACTTCAAAACCCAATATAGACTATTCTAATTGTATGATATACACATTATCTCTCTCCAAATCAAACCCATTACCAATCTTGTTCTAGATTCACATAACTCGATATTAAACTAATGGGGAATAAAAGAAGCCAACATCATTCTCTTTCCAATTCATACATCCATCTTGGCTCTTGTTTCATAATTCATATATTCCCCCAATTATTGCACAAAACATGGGGTCTAAATCGTAATTCACAATTTCGTTTTTAAATAAATTACAAATACCCGTAATTAGTAAGTGTATTTCACGTCGTAGATATACACGAATATATAAAGCAAAACCCAAACCCGAACCCGAACCCGAACCCGCCTAGTTTATATTGGCGAGCCCTGAAATCTGAATCCCTTTTCTTTCTCTCAGTCATTTCATCAAACCACTGGTGGGCACTAGCAATGTCGCTGCGGCCGAACTCGCGTACGGAGTCGCGGAAGAAGTCCTACAAGTCGGGCGTGGACGCCGACGACGCGCGGCGGAGGAGGGAGGACAACTTGGTCGAGATCAGGAAGAACAAGCGCGAGGACAGTTTGCTCAAGAAGAGGAGGGAGGGCTTGTCTAACTCCCAATTGCTCGATGGGTCTCCCAATCCCGTGGTCGTCGAGAAAAGGGTATGTTTTGATTTGTTAAAATTCGTTACATTTTGTGATTTGGGTTTTAGGGTTTTGATTTTGTTAACTTGAAATTGTGCTGTGAATTTTGATCTGAATGAAATGTAGGATATGGTGTAGTTTCTAATTGGGCCGGAAGTAGTTATTGTTTCAAAAATTCGGTGACATTTTGTCCTTTTAATGTTAGGTTTCCTAATCTTAGTTGGTTTAGGGTTAGGTTTGTTTTCTTAATTTTAAATTTGATTCCTATTGTTTATAAATTGCCTCCAACACGGATAATTTGTTAACATGAGTAAATTGCCTCCAACATGGATAATAATTTGTCAACATTGGGTTGTTTCGGAACTTTGTGCTGGTTGTTTACAGTTACTCTTGTTGTCGGATGGTCTTTAATTGATGTTTTTGGGTTGTTTAACAGTTGGAAAGTATACCTGCTATGGTGCAAGGAATATGGTCTAATGATCCCGCTTTGCAGATGGAGGCAACTACTCAGTTTAGGAAGCTGTTATCGATTGGTATGACACCAGCTGGGGTTCTCGAATTATATCCGGATTCCCTGTTTTAATGTGCTTTTCATCTCTGGTTGTTGACTTCTTTTCGTCTTAACTTGTAGAACGTAGCCCTCCAATTGATGAGGTCATAAAGGCTGGTGCTGTCCCTCGATTTGTGGAGTTCCTTGGAAGGCAGGATATGCCACAACTACAAGTATGAATTATTTTGTGGAGTTTCTTGTTTGTAGTCAAAACTATTCTGACAAGGTTACAAAAACTGAGGATGACCACCTTATTTGTGTGCAGTTTGAAGCTGCATGGGCTTTGACCAATGTTGCATCTGGAACATCTGAGCATACTCGTGTTGTTATCGAACAGGGTGCAGTTCCCCTGTTTGTGCAGCTTCTAAGCTCCGGCAGTGATGATGTCAGAGAGCAGGTTTTCATCCCCTTCTATAACTTTCATCAAGTTAATTGCACAGTTTAAGCACATTTTGGCATTACATGTTTCTTTATGTTATTAGTTTCACTGGTTATACAACTCATAGTGTTTCTTCGTTAGATAGGTAATTGGGTTAAATCCTTGATTTCTTGTCTCTTGAACAGGCAGTATGGGCTCTAGGTAACGTAGCTGGTGACTCACCAAGTTGCAGGGATCTTGTTCTTGCACAGGGTGCACTAATGCCACTTTTATCCCAGCTAAATGAAAAGTCAAAGCTATCTATGCTGAGGAATGCTACATGGACTTTATCTAATTTCTGTCGTGGCAAGCCGCCCACACCGTTTGAGCAGGTTCGTGGACATATCTAGATTCATTTTTGTTTTTTATGGTTTAACAGTGGTACTATATTTTGAATGTCAGTTGTACTTTCCTCTCATATTGACAGTAACAAGTGCCTTTTTTTGCTTTCTTATTTTCATTTTTTCTTTCAGGTGAAGGCTGCCTTACCAGTACTACAGCAACTCATTTACTTGAATGATGAAGAAGTGTTGACAGATGCTTGCTGGGCCCTATCATATCTCTCAGATGGCCCAAATGACAAAATTCAGGCTGTGATTGAAGCAGGCGTCTGCCAACGTCTTGTGGAGCTTCTGCTGTAAGTTTCTAAACCAAAATGTGCACCTTTAGTGAGTTTGTATTGTTTGGGCATAGTTGTTTATCATATTCACCTTGTGTATTTCATATTGACTACATTTGTTCGTGCCAGCCATCCATCAGCTACGGTTCTCATACCTGCACTCCGGACGGTTGGAAATATTGTTACGGGCGATGACTCCCAGACTCAGGTATTAATTATGATCTATCTACCACTGTAGTTCTAAGATACTATCATCTGAAATGTGCTCTTCATGTAGGACAGGATCTGAATGTTTTTGTTTAATGATAGTTTGGTCTTTCTTTGTTATATAAATCATTTTAGGCTTTTAGCAACAAACTGACCTTTATAAATGTTTCAGTTTGTTATTGAAAACGGGGTGCTTCCTTGCCTGTATCAACTTCTCGATCAAAATCACAAAAAAAGCATCAAGAAAGAGGCTTGTTGGACAATTTCAAATATTACAGCTGGGAATAAAGCTCAAATACAGGTAAAATATTTGCTTAGATTGCATTTTGTTTTGTGGGTTAAAGTGCTGTATTCCCACTTGACTGCGACTGGAGACTTATTTTACTATATCATCATTATTATTAAGTTGAAGCTAAAGTCTGATAATTTGTCCTTTTTGTTTCTTGTGATAATGTCTCTTAGAGGCTGTCATTATTATCTGCAGAGCATGCATAGTTTTCTTTCAAGCTCTGTATAATTTCTGTAAATGGTGGATGATTACCAACCTTTTGCTGGTTGAGTTTTCTTGATTTTCTTGCTTGGCTTCTGAGTGGATTAATTACTCATCACGTTTGTCTTCTACACATTCTAATTTACAGGCTGTGATTGATGCCCAAATCATACACCCACTAGTACAACTTCTTCAACATGCAGAATTCGACATTAAAAAGGAAGCTGCATGGGCCATCTCAAATGCAACTTCTGGAGGATCTCATGAACAGATTCAGTATGTTTTACCCATTACACTGGATAAGCTTTTTACCTTAATTTTTGTGTTCCATCATATGAACATGTATACATTACTCATGTAGGAAATGCTATACAACCCGACTCTATTCCACTTATCCCAACTGTCTAACATAGGATGATGCCCACAATGTTTTGGAAACTACCAACCTGTGGGGTTATACAATGTTTTCCAGCTGAATAATAAATGTCGTATATATGCATACTAAGTATTCTCATATTAGATCCTGAATGTATTATTATCATTCTTCCTTTTCCCTCCCCTCGTTTCTGTACTTTCCATATGAGTAGGTGTGGTTGACAGTTTGTCCCTTCAGATTCCTTTTGGTTGAATATCAAAAGCAATAGATTGTTGCCATTCATGGTCTAATTTGGGATGCAAGACATTAGACAAAGGCTAATATTGACATGCATCATCAATTTGTTTTTGCAGATTCCTGGTGACTCAAGGTTTTATTAAACCGCTCTGTGATCTGCTAATCTGCCCAGATCCAAGGATAGTAACAGTGTGCCTTGAAGCTCTGGAGAACATTCTGAAGGTGGGAGAGGCTGACAAAGAAATGGGAGCCAATAACGGGATCAATCTTTTTGCTCAAATGATTGATGAGTTTGATGGATTGGAGAAGATTGAGAATCTGCAGACGCATGATAACAATGAGATTTATGAGAAGGCTGTGAAGATCTTGGAGAAATATTGGGCTGAGGAAGAAGACGTAGAGCAGAACCTCCAGCAGAACCGTGATGGAAATGCTTTTACTTTTGGGGGAAACCAGCCTACTGCTCCCCCTGGTGGCTTCAAATTTGGATAGATAGCGGTTTAGGAATCTGTTTTCTGGCAGCATAGGTTTCATTTTGATTCCAATGAATTTTAAACCTCATTTTGATTCCTCTTACTGCCAAGGGCCAGGGTTTTTGGTTTGGCAGATAAGCTTTTCTATGGAATTTGATAGAAGAGCTAAAGCTGCAACCGGGCTATTTTGCATTTTCATACTTCTAGTAGGAAAAAACTGCGACACTTATTGTGTTTATGTCAAATTTAGCTCTATGATAATCACTTCATTTTTTTTTTAAATGTCTGTGCTGTGTTATCTTGTTGATTTGACTAATGGCAGTGGCTGTTTGCCAGAAACGTGCCGTTCACATTGAGCCTTCCTCTCTTGATCGGTTCACATTGAGCCTTCCTCTCATTGAACATCTTCAGCCTGCGAAGTTTTCATATGGTGTTGTTGCCCTCCAAACCCTAAGATAAACCCTAAAATGATTTTAACCCTCGTTTGTTTTAATAAAAGATAAAGCCCTCGTTTTGTAATATGGATATTTTGGCGGGGTCAATCTCCAAATTTACTTTTTAGAGCTAAACCCTCAAATTTTAACCTTCTTTTTCTGCTGCTGCTGCTTCTGAAGCACAGAGCTTTCAACAATGGATCCCAATACTAATAGCAAAGAAGAACAAGACGAGGACCAATATGGGGTTCTTCTATACTACAAGTACACCCAAATACCAGACCTTGACGACCTCTTCAACTTCTACGATTCCAACTGCAACTCCCTCTCACTCCTCGGCCGCGTTCGTCTCTCTCCTCTCGGCGTCAACGTCACTGTACGTTCCTAAAGATCAAAAATTTTATCCATTTATGAACTGGGTTTTTCCTTATTGCTCTAAAAAACTGGAATTTTTGTGAGAATTTATTTTTGTTTGGATTGGTTTTAGGTTGGTGGGAAGTTGAGTGCATTGAAGAAACACATCGGTGAAGTTGAGTCGAATAGTTTGTTTGAAGGAACTGACTTCAAGCTTGCAGCTTGTGGCCGCCCGTCGAATGATAAGGTGGCCGAGGAATGTGGGTTCACTTCTCTCTCAATCCGCATTGTCAAGGTCAATGCTTGGCTTTTCGTGTTTTCCTTGTATGTGTTATGGCCTTATGGGGTGAATATTGGGGTAGTTAGATTTAGCTAAGTATGTTCCACCAACAGTATGAGTTGTTTGATTCATTGTGCATTGTATGATGATAGAAGGTTCAATTGTTCATGTAATAACTGCTGGTTGGTACTTAAGTAGTTGGTACATGGGAGATAAATTTTGATTTACAGTTAGTGGCGCTATGATTGTTACTGTTTCTGATGTAATTATTTGATGTGTTGGAATCAGGAATTGGTTACTCTTAGCTGTAATCCTCTGATAAAATCGCCCGAGATTTCACATGCTGGAAAGCATCTTTCTGCAGCTGAGTTTCATTCTGTTTTACAGAAAGCTGGTTAGTGACTTCCAGTTGAATTTCCCATTGCTTGCTAAAACTTGTTACTTGTGAAATGTGATATTGTATTTTTTTTTTTCACTTGTTAATTGGCTGTTCTGCTGATAATTGAAAGTTTTATACATGTAATGGTATCTTGGTGAATTTTTCCAGGACAAATAGACACTGAGACCGAAGAACACAATAGAGAACTTGTTCTATTGGATGCAAGGAACCTATATGAAACGAGAATTGGGAAGTTCCACACACCAAATGTGGAAACCTTAGACCCGGGCATTAGGCAGTATAGCGATCTTCCTTCATGGATAGATGATAACTCTGATCAATTGCAAGGAAAATCAGTCCTCATGTAAGTGCTTATAAAAACCTGTAAGGGGTTTAGTGTCATTTTATGATGTTAGTTCTTATAAGAAAACTAGTCATCCTTTCTCGTTGTATAATCAGTCTGCGTTCAGTGGTCAGAACTATCTCCATAAAAGTTTATGTCTTACTTGATGTTTTGACCAGGTATTGCACTGGAGGAATTAGGTGTGAAATGGCATCAGCCTATATTAGGTCAAAAGGTGCTGGGTTTGAAAACGTCTTTCAGGTGTGCTCTTCTAACAAAGTAGCCTTTTGTTTCATAGACAATAAGATTCGTACTTCCTGATGACAATACTTCATGAATTTGTTTGCAGCTATATGGTGGAATACAGCGTTATTTGGAACAGTTTCCAGATGGTGGTTTTTTCAGAGGGAAGAACTTTGTTTTTGATCACCGGTATGATTCTTTAGGCTTTTGATTCTGCTTGCTATTATTAGTTAATTACTCATATGCTGATATCCTCTCTCTTCCCCTCAACTTTCATTATATGGAAACATAAGGGAAGGCATGAATGCATATAGTTGTATACAGTATCATTAGTCTCTGGCCATTTGGTCATATCGTAGACAGGAAGATTAGCTTTTGAAGTTCAGATAAACATGTCTATGTATGCATTAATGGAAAAAATAACAAAAATAAAGAATAAGAAAGAGAAGTAGAATATAATATCATCTAGTCTTTCCAACTCATAATACTTCAGTGTATTTGTATAAAGCTTGGATGATAAGCTTAACGTCGTGCTAATGAGTCTGGGTGATATGGTATTAAAACTAAATATGTTTGAAATACTTCTTTCATTGTGCTGTAGGATTTCAGTTGGGAGTTCAGATGCAAATATTCTTGGTGCCTGTCTTCTCTGTGGCACCTCATATGATGACTATTCGCCACGCCTTCGTTGCACTTATTGTAGAATGCTAGTCTTAGTTTGTGACAGTTGCCAGGTATGGTCTTGTGACTTTCTTTTGTCATTACAGATTAAGGGATCTAGTACTTTTAAAGACCATCTAGTTATTTTCAGTGAGCCATTTCTTGCAGCCCAATAAATATAGCCACTGCACTGTGCTTCAGGGTTCTATAACATATTGGTGTTCATCATAAAACTCTATGCTACGTGTTATATAAAAATAAGTCCAAAAATGAACCTTCTATGTTCTATCAGTCTCTCAGCAATATATTGTTCTTGGGTGGTACTTTCTAGATATGTATGTTTTAAACTTGGCTGATCCCTGAAGTTTTCAATTTGTATCAGCAGAGGAAGGGCTCTGTATATGTTTGTGAGCTCTGCCAGAATCATCACAAGGGCGTTGGGTTGACTTCTATTGAAATTGGCAGAATCAGTTCACTACCATCAGTTGAAACGGTCTCTTCAGATGCTAAGCTCTCATGTCAGGTGCCTTGCAGACAGGGTAAGGTTCGTAATCTGAATCTCTTTGAGCAACCATGTGTTCTCACTAATATCAACACATCTGGCATTGTGGATATAAGCATTTTGTTTGCCTGTGTGCGTAGTCTTCTATATTCACAAGTCAGTATATTTTTTGTAGTGTATGCACATGTATGAACTTGGGTACTGTTAACTTTTTGCTTGTAACAGTCACTGTTTGCCTTGTTCTGTGTCGACATTGGCTACAGTCCCACAACATATCATCTACTGCTAATTTTAAGAACTTGATTCTGTTATAAGTACATGTGTTCATATGCAATGTCATTTCCTCCTATTTGCATTGTTCCTGATGTTGTAATGATTGGTATGACACAGCTAATGGGACTCCAAAAAAATTGAGAATCTTGTGCTTACATGGGTTTCGTCAGAACGCCTTGAGTTTCAAAGGAAGAACTGCCTCACTAGCCAAGAAACTCAAAAGCATTGCTGAGCTCGTGTTTGTCAATGCACCTCACGAGTTGGCATTCATATACCAACGACCCTCGGATTCTCACAATTGTACCTCTCCACCAACTTCACCACAACAAGGCACCCCTCTTCCACCACCCTCAGAGCACTGCAACAAAAAGTACGCATGGCTTGTAGCACCTGATTTCCGAGAAAAAAATGAAAGCGAAAGCTGGGAAATGGGGGATGGTCCATTCGATCCACTACAGTACCAGCAGCAAACCACAGGGTTTAATGAATCATTAGCTTACATCAAAACCGTGTTTGCTCAGGAAGGCCCATTCGATGGAGTCCTCGGATTTTCACAGGGTGCAGCAATGGCAGCTGCCGTAGCTTTCACCCAACAAACACAACAGACATCATCAAAAGCCCCAGAAATGCAGTTCAGATTTGTCATTCTGTGCTCTGGCTTCGGCATCAAGTTACTAAATCAAGAGTTTGACATGGACAAAATGACCAGGAAATGCCACTGCCCTTCGCTCCACATATTCGGCAAGGATCACAGCAAAGACCGACAGATTGCCGAGCAAGAAAGCCGTGAGCTCGCCTCCTTATTCGACAAGGGCTGCTCCACCGTCATCGAACACGGCTCCGGCCACATCATCCCCGCTCGTGCTCCGTACATTGATCAGATCAAGGACTTCCTCTCCCGCTTCCTCTAACCCCTCAAGTCCCTAACCCTAGTGTGGTGGGTTCATCTCAGTCATCTGTGACCCTTTTGTTTCCATGTGCCTCCCTTTTTAATGAATTTGGTTTACTTTTACCCAAAAAAGAAAGAAAACCAATGCATCTTTGTTTGGCTTTTTGCTTGTTAGTCAAGTCTCGAGTCACTACCCTTACGTGTATCGTCTGACGTGTTCTGACCCGACAGCGACGCGTTAGATATTTAAAAAACAAAATAATTAGTGTGAGCCGGAGATTTATTACGCGGTGATGACATCACGATGACGCGGCAAGACTGCCAAGACGTCTAGAAGCAAACGGGGATAACACACTACTACTCTCAGAGACTGGTGACGGAAGCATGTACGGAAGGCTGACGCGTGTCCCCGCGAACAACGCGTTTTCTTCCTCCCTCTGTCCACCGCCCTGGGATCTCTATATATCCCAATGTCTTCCTCCCCAAGACTCTCAGGACCCCATCTGGTTACTTCATCCTCCAAAACACCACCACCTCTCTCATTTCTTCTTTCTTTTTTACTCTTTAATTCTCAGACTTGTCGATCTGAACCTTCGACTATCAAACTTGATTAACATGGCGGCGTCGGATAACTTGGCAGCGATGGAGCCGGGGGTGTACAGGCCGACCACGACGTTCGCTGACTCGTGGATCTCGGAAGCGTTTGCGAGGGACAGTAAGGCGCTGACCATGGCGCTGCAGAAGTCGTTGTCGGAAAACAAGAGCTCGGATTCAGCGGATTCCGAGTTCTTGCCGTTTTTCGGTACTTTTCAGGCGGCGACGCCGACGGTTTCGGGGGTTTCAGGGTCGGATCAGGAGACTTCGGTGGCGGCGCCGATGAAGCGGCAGCGGAACGCGGTTCCGGTCTCCGGGGGAAAGGTGGCGAAACGTAAGTCGCGGGCGTCGAAGCGGACGCAGACGACGTTCATCACGGCGGACCCGGCGAACTTCCGGCAGATGGTGCAGCAGGTGACGGGAGTGAGGTTCAATGGGCAGAAGTTCTCTGCTTCTTCGGTGGGGTCGACGATTGTGAAGCCGGAGCCGCAGAGACCCGGCAGCGGCGGGGCAGCCGGGGTTCGGTTACCGACGCTTGACACGTCGGCGTTTCTGTTTGACCGGCATCAGCAGCAGCAGAGGCAGCAGTACCAACAGCAGCAGGTGGTGGGGCCCGTGGTGGCGACGGGAGGAGGAGTGGGGCCAATGTGTTATGGGGCTGGGAGGGTTGAGGTGGCTGAGGGTGGTAGCGTCTCTGGCGGGGGATTAGGGTTTGACTCCTATTCGAGCTTGAGCTTTCCCACTTTGGAGTCGTGGAAGGTGATGTAGTGAGAGGGAGAGAGAGAGAGAGAGAGAGAGAGAGCTAGAGAGAGAGGGTGATAGAGATGATATGACCGTTGATCTTTTGCCATGTGGTCACTTGTTTCTTGTTAATATAATTATGTCTTTTAACTTCTTCTTCTTCTTTTTTTTTTAATAGTTTTTATTTATTTACTCTTGTATTTGTTGAGCTTAATGGAGTAGAATTTTGTGCAGTTCACCTTGCTAAACTACCAAGTTAGAAAGTATTGTCATCTATATTGGTAGAAGAAAGGAGACGTTTCATTGTGTGTTTAAGCAAAAATAATGGTGATAAAAGACGGTGAAAGTTAGATTCTAAAGACTTTATGAGGTGGTTTTACTTTGAAAGCATATTTTTAATTAGTGTTATAACGTCACATCGGTTTAAATTTGAATAAATAAAAAGACAAACTTCCTCTCATCCAAAAAGCAAGGTTGAAAATGTGCGGTGTTTAATTTTTTAGGTTTCAATTTCATAGTGCTAAAGAGATGATGGATTGTTGATCATATTATTGTGTTATTTTTTTTATATTTTTGCTGAGAGATATAGATCGTTGTTATGTTGATATGATATGATATGTTATCTTATCATTTGATACGAATGAAAAAGATAACTAGAGGCTTTGGAATCAAATTACATCTACACTAAAAACCATTTATAAAAGTGTTGATTTCAAAAGTTAAGAACCTCACTGTAATCGACTAGATAACGGTCCATTTATGCTGACAGTTGTTCGAAAGTCGTATGAAACTCAAACTTTTGTCTAAATAGTGATACATGTAATTGGTGAACCTTCTTATATTTCCACTTATATAAAACGTATACTTGTATTGTTTTTGTTAATAATTATGTAAACCAACATAATTATTGTCATTGTGCTCACTAGTACCGTCCCCCAATAAATACAAATATTTCATCAAAATAGTTGTGCTCAAACGCTCACGTAAGAACTGTATAAACATATATGTATAATTTCTTTTGTTGAGAATGAGACGTAACAAATATTAAGAAAGAAAGAAAATAGAAATATATAGAAGCAAGTTCTGGTTGTTAAAACGACACCAAATCATTGGAGCTGGACCGGTCACCAGTGTATCTGGCTTAAACCCCCAAGCCCCCAAGCCCCAACCATATCTCACTTAAACCCTAAAACCCTAAGACACTCAACTACGGGGATTGCAATCTTTAAAGTAAGTTTAAACGTTAAACGAACCAAATACTCCAGCTTTTGATTAAAAGCTCTCTGTGAATTGTGAAAGCAACAAAATGCGAATTCTTATTGGAAAAGTACTGCAGAGAATTTCATACAAGCAGGTACTTTCTTCTCTCAACTTGCAAGCACCGTTAATTTGATTGCTTATTTGCACCTCTTTATTTGAATCTGAATTTGTTCATTTGATGTTCTGGATTGAATAATCAACTGGGTAGTGATCCATTTGTGCATAAATTGTCCCCTTTCTGCTGAAGTTTCAATCTTTTAGCGCATTTGGTGATAAAAATGGTGCCTTTAATCTAAACCATATGGTTCTCTGAGTGAACAATTGTGTTGTAAAGCTGAAGTTTTGTACTTCAATTGGATTTACAGACTATTGGACGCCGTGCATTTTGTACTGAGAAGATTGTTGATATTGGGCAGCCAACTCCTTCATCTCATCCAGAGGTACTAATGGTTCACATTGTGTTGCTCTTGGTGTGAGTTGTTGTGTTGTAATTGTTGTTTGGCTTTGCAGTTAATGAAAGAAGGGGAGCTTACGCCTGGCATAACTTTGGAGGAGTACATACTGAGAAGGAAAAGGTTGCTCGAGGTGCTCCCAGAGAATGGCTTGGCCATCATTGCAGCTGCGCCGGTGAAGATGATGAATGATGTTGTGCCTTATACGTATCGGCAAGATGCTGATTACTCATACATTACTGGCTGCCAGCAACCTGGCGGCGTGGCAGTCTTGGGTCATGAATGTGGTTTTTGCATGTTTATGCCAGAACAAACACCTCAAGTATGCTCAGCCTTCTGTGACAGCATTTTATACTTTTTCGTTTTACTTGGGTTTAGCTGGAGTGAATTCACAGGATCATACTTGTATCATTTTAAGCATCAAAATCCATTTCTTGTATTTTTTTTTTCTGAAAGCAAAGTGAATACAAATTTACAATATTGAACATGCATCAAGTATGGCTTATGTTTTTCCCGTGGTCAAGGAAGAATTTTTGCAAGCTATCATGTAAAGTTATCTGAAATGGGATGCTATTATCATTGTCTGAGAAAGTTTTCATTTGACAAGGTAGCTGCCATGTATCATGCTACTAACCTTTGCATATAGTTTAGTCATGGCTGCAATATATATCACACAGATATATAAGCTTCCTTACCTCATTTATCTTCCGTCACCTATGGTTTTGTGTAGGATGTGACTTGGCAAGGACAAAATGCAGGAGTCAATGCAGCATCAGAAGTATTTAAGGCTGATAAAGCTTATCCAATGAGCAAATTACGGGAGGTCAGTTGAATACTACTGATATTTGAAGCTCAAAGAAATCTACCAATTTGAGTTAAAGCAAACCAAATTGTAATTTCCTATTTTCTGAATATGCATACCTGTATACATTTCAATAGATTTGGGAGTTGAGCGTTAATCATGCACTTTTTGGTAAGATCAGCTTGCATCACCTCATATAGATGTTGCATATTATCACCAACACAAATCCATGTGAGGTTATCATACTCGTAGCAAAATGTCATAAACCAGCACTGCACCATGTAAAGCATTTGTAAGTGTCACGATTGTTTGTTCAGGATTGACATGACTACTAGTTTTATGCCCTCAAACTGTCCTTTTAGCTTGTTTTTCACATAGAAACATTCTGAAGTTCTTGGCTATGTTGTTTAAAAGCTATTTGGATTCTTCTTATGCATTTTATCATTATATGTACATTGCCTTTCTTTTACTGACTGCAGATCCTCCCAGATATTATGAGGAGATCGTCCAAGCTGTTCCACAATGTGCAGACTGCTCTACCAACATATATGGAAATGGATGCCTTTCAGAAAGCAGCTACATCTGGAGAAGTTAAAGACGTTTCAATTCTCACACATGAGTTACGGTTGAAAAAGTCGTCAGCAGAGCTCAAGTTAATGAGAGAGTCTGCATCAATTGCTTGCCAGGTACTAAATTTAATCCCTCTGCTAACTATTTCATAAGGCCATATGTCCTACCATATACTGTCTCATTGTTCACCTATAGCATATATGTCACACGGGATCCGTGTTGGGGTATTCAGTTGGTTCAGAATTCAGATCATACCATTTCAGTAAGAGTAGGTCCACAGTCGTCAAGTGACGATCCTATTTCTATCGTACATCATAATCAGGAGGGACTTTTCTTTTTGCTTTTTCATGTTATATGACATTACATTATGTATAAAGCTGTTCCTGCAACAGCATACTGGTGCTATAATTTTGAACAGTAGTTGTAATTGATAATCCATACTTGTATTAAAAGTAAAAGATACATATTGGTCTTGGACAGGCTCTGTTGCAGACAATGGTACATTCAAGGACACATCCCTATGAGGGTATGCTCTCAGCTAAGATGGAATATGAATGCAAAATGAGGGGTGCTCAGAGAATGGCGTGAGTTATTATTTTTTCTCTTTTTATTGTAGCCGAAATTGGTTTTGTATGGTACTAATTTGATAGTTTTTGTAAGTGCTTGACAATTTAAATTAATTAAATTTGTTGAGGATTCGCTGATTTCATTCTCCATTACAGGTTCAACCCTGTGGTTGGTGGAGGGCCTAATGCTAGTGTAATACATTATTCTCGAAATGATCAGAAAGTGAGTTATTTACCAAATACAATGTCTACCTTTTCTGGTCACAATCTAGATTAGTAAAACAGAAGTATTCACTTTTTTCTTAGGTATCCCCTGTATACTTACAAAGGATTGACATGCATTGTTGTGCAGATAAAAGAAGGAGATCTTGTCTTGATGGATGTTGGTTGTGAGTTTCATGGTTATGTCAGTGATCTTACTCGCACCTGGCCACCCTGTGGCAGCTTTTCTTCTGCTCAAGTATGGATGGCCAATAATTTCTTAAGCATTTTTTCTTTTCATTTGAACTTTATATGTTTATCTTTAGACACAATATCCTCACATGAGCCTAGTACTAGGAATTGAAACTCAATTATCTCTGCTTTGTGGACACATACTAGGGATTACCTCGCTTTTATCACTCTGTAAATCAAGAATCCATCTTTCTTTTCCATTTCTCTGACATTGAGACTGGGAGTTCCAACTGCAGTTTCATACTAGCATGCAATGTTAAGTACAGAGCTATGTTCTAGAGTCAAATGCTTTCCTTCTGGTATGCAAAAGTCTAGTATTATCTGTCTCCATTTACACAAGACTATGAACTTTGTCTGTAATGCTTTTCCTCAAGAGATGCCACATCCTGACAGCAGCTTTCAGCATTTCATCCTTGACTATTTTTAATTCTTATTATTTTTCTGTTTATGCATTCGAGCATCTTCTAGATAACTGAGGCTTATCATTGAGGTCCATATTTCAGGAAGAGCTTTATGATCTTATTCTTCAAACGAACAAGGAATGCATGAAGCTTTGCAAACCTGGTGCTACTATTAGGCAAATACACAACTTTTCTGTATGATCCTCAGAATCCAAATTGGATTTGTTACTTTTTTCGTTGTTTGCTCAAAAATTTCATCTTTTCTTAATGAGACCTATTCTTACATTCTTACCTAATGACTCACATGCATAGGTCAACATGCTCCAAAAAGGACTCAAGGAGATTGGGATTCTGAAGGAGGACTCCAGACGTAGTTCGCACCATCAGTTGAGCCGTTCCTATTATCAGCTGAACCCTACTTCCATAGGTTTCTCTATCCACTTCTAGTCAGAAATTTCAGCTTTTTATTTTTATTTTTTTATGTCAGTATAAGGCATATGTTTTGAGTTTTGACTCTCATTGTGTCAACTAAGCCAGAAAAGCGCTACCAAATTTCAGGATGACTGCTTATCTCACCTTTTTATTAGGGATTTAAACTAAAATATTTGTCTGTTAATCTATTCTTTAAATGTTAAATGATTTGGATCAAAAGTTATTTCACATTCAGAAAATCTCCCCCATGTGTGAACCTGGCCTGCCTCTTAACATGCTCCATATGAAATCCAACATAAATTGGGACAGTCATATATTTGATTTTAGGATCCCCTGCTACAGTTTGTGACTGCTCTTGAGAAATTACTGATTTGTATCAGTAATTATTATATATCTCAGCAAAGACAATTCCAAGAATATAGTCTTTGAATTGGTTAAGCAGGATGATATTGCTAAAAAGATTTTGTTCTCTGTTGCACAGGTCACTATCTAGGAATGGACGTCCATGATTGTTCTAAGGTCAGCTATGACCATCCTTTGACGTCCGGTATTGTAAGTTGCCTCCCTTATTGAAGAACATATAGCTTTCTACCTTATACACTTTTTTCTTCCAATTTTCCTGCTTTCAAGCTGAAATGATGACAGATTTTACATATACAAGTGTATTGTTGAGTCACTTGTATACACATACTCTACCTAAATGCTTGCATTGAACCAGCAAGGCTGCTACACCTTTTTTCTTTTCTTTTCTGACTAGATCATTGTATTTGTACACAGGTGATAACAATTGAACCAGGAATCTACATCCCCTTGTTCTCTAATATTCCTGAGAGGTACTTTTTAGTTTAGTTTAATTGGATGTTTTTTCCTTTACCAAATTTAGAATGCCACAAATCAGATTCCTTATAAGCCAGGCCCATGTAAAGTTACTGTTGCCTTGGACAACCACTTATATTCTGTAGAGACTAACTAGTCATCCCAGCAAGAGTTATTTTCTGCATTAAGCTGACTGCACAAAACATCATACATATCTCCAACTTTTCACAATCTTTAGTAGCTAATTTTCTACATGAAAGATTATTCCTGAATGCGAAACATTTCATGCTTATGAATGTCTCCTACTGTCTAAGTGCATCAATCATCCCTACCTTTCCTTTAAACTTGCTGTAAATTTTCTGATACACTATTGATGTGTTGAGGATATATAACATGCTGCAGATATCAAGGCATCGGAATAAGGATTGAGGATTAGGTCCTTATTACAGACACGGGTTGTGAGGTATAATTTAGATTAATCTATTATATGACCAATTTTTTAATTCAATGCAACTTCCTGGTTGCTGCGTAGCTTTCCAAATTGGTTGCCTTTACTTAGCTTTCAATCTATATGTAGAGTCTTGATTCATTTGCTGTTTGTTATTGCTACTCTGAGTAGCCATATAAATTGGATATGGATTTCATATGGTTTAGTTAAGAGGCAAATATTAATTCACCGTCTATAATGACTGAAGCCTCTTTGAGGGGACAAAGTCACCTGCCATCAATTGTTCTCCAAGCCACTTCACACATTCTCTATGTGGTCTAGATGTTAACAATTCATTGATTAATCATCTGCTCTCCTTCATAACTACTACATATTCATAACAAGCATGCGATTTTTGTGTTCATCAGGTCTTAACTGGTTCAATACCGAAAGAAGTTAAACGCATTGAATCCTTGCTAAACAACTTTCACCATGGAACTGTAATGAAGAGCCACAGTAATCAAGAAGTTTCATCCAGTTGATGATTCCCTGTACATTCGCAACAGATAGGAATATGCTTGCAGTCGAAATCCATACCATATCGTACTTGTTGAGGAGCCATTGGAGGCATTTTTCCGCAGGTTTTGGATGTGAGCCCGGCTGAGTCTGTGTATCGAAATTTGAACCTTCATGAATTAGAATCGTTGCCCAAAATTCTGGCTATATAAATGCACTGCTATTGTTATTGTTGCCATACACAGTTGATATGAAGGCATACAATTAGAGCAAGTTTTGCAGATTTGTATCTCATTCAGAGATTGCTGATATCATAATGATTGTAGCAAATCAGACACCCTCTATGTCTGGTTTCATTATTTGTTCTTTTGCAACAAAATTCAAAACTTTGTGGACGATGAAATAATCAAACATTAACCAAATACAGAATATATTCTCTCTTTTTTTTTTTTTTTTTTTTTCTGAGAATGAAATATATTCCTATTTAAAGAAAAAAAATAAGAATATATTCAGTAACGAACGAGTGGTCAACTAATTGTTGTAAATTCCAAGCAAGCCCTAACCCACCACCACAAACTTGGCTGTGAGATGCCGCCACGTGGCTTCAGCAAATCACAGAGATTAGCTGCATATAAATACCTCAAAATATACAACATCTCTCCGCTCCAATTGAAACAGATTTGCTTGTTCCTCTGCCTGTCTGAATCCTCCTCCGTCTCAACAGAACACCACCCAGATCAAATCAGGTACTTTACCCTTTCCCCTACATCAATTTCTATCATATTGCTCATGTTTGTTTCATCATTAACTAGAATTCTAGATTCATTCTACCCTCTTGGGTTTGTTATCACGGAACATGTTTTCATGTTTTGGTATTAGTTTTCTTGTATCTAGTTCAACATGGCTTGGTCATTTTGATGTTCAGATCAGTATGTGCTTTATTGCTTTGTTATGATAATGAATCTACGTATGCAAAATATACTGAGTTTTGTTTTGTCTTGGTTTGTATGGCCTCTGCTTGTGTAGATCACACAGTTTATAGGATTTCAGATTGTTAAGATTTGACATTTCATGCAAGTTTAGGATTTGATGGTGATATTGCATTTGATTGTTCGTATCATTGTTGTGGTCGAATTCTATTATGTATGAAATCTGGATAGATGTGCAATGCATACCAGGGTAATTAGCTAGTTTAGTAGATCAGTGCTTGGTTTTTCTCAGATCCACTTCAAATTTTACAGTTGCGGATTTTTAGTTTGTGTAGATTCAGAGAGGTTTAGTTTGTGCCCATGGGAACAGCTGTGGATGCAGTCGCCAGGAAGGAGGCAGCTAGAAGCTTAGCTGATCTGAATCCTACTGTAGTGTTTGTCTTGGGTGGTCCAGGCAGTGGAAAGGGTACCCAATGTGCAAACATTGTTAAGCATTTTGGGTTTACCCATCTCAGTGCTGGTGATCTTCTACGAGCTGAAAGGAATTCTGGTTCTGAAAACGGAACCATGATTTCGAACATGATCAAAGAAGGACAGATTGTTCCTTCTGCAGTGACAATTAAGCTTCTGGAGCGAGCAATGCTGGAGAGCGGTAATGACAAGTTTCTCATTGATGGGTTTCCTCGTAATGAAGAAAACCGTGCTGCATTTGAGGATGTGACTAAAATTGAGCCCTCATTCGTCTTGTATTTTGATTGTTCTGAAGAGGAGATGAAGAAGCGCCTTTTGAGTAGAAACCAGGGAAGAGATGATGATAATGTAGAGACAATCAGGAAGAGGTTTAAGGTTTTTCTAGAGTCTACCCATAAAGTGTTGGAGCATTATAATGCCCAGGGGAAGATTCGAAAGATTGATGCTGGGAGGCCTGTTGAAGAGGTTTTCGAGTCAGTGAAAGGCATTTTTGGCCCCAAAGTTGAGAAGGCAGATTAGTTATTGCGAAGGGGATTTCAGTACTTGAGATTTTTACTTCTATGGATGCATTTCCTACAGTTACTATATGTGTTCTGTATCAAAATCTTAAAAATTCATGATTGTTGCCATTTTGTTTGGTGCTTTCATTTGATCATGTAATAGTGAATACAGTGGAGTGAGTTTTGCTCTATTGTGTATCAATTCCAGATTGTTGATTTCATAATGATGATATTATATGATAAGATTCATTTTTCTTGATGTCATTTAGTAGATAGCTTTGATGTCCAATTATATGATCCAACCAGACCAAACTAACTGACCTTAAAGCACATTAAGGACTTGAATCATCAATAAATTTCACATTCTCGACTGAAATGTTAATTAAATTTGGTATGGTTTGGACACGTTTAGACCAACAAGAACCAACTAGAGCACTGTTACTCCATTGATGAATCTGTTGCACGCGGATCGATCATTGTCTCATTGTATGTGTCGGTTATATAATCTTGTGTTCTTATAACATGAACTGATGTATTAAAGCCAGCCTCACACCATTAGAACAAAAGCCATGGTCTTGAGGATGAGCCATCTATCCATGCCCTAAAAGAAACAACACCCCAACTCTGCTCTGATCCCAAAAGTGCAGGCTGCCCAATATCATTTAGATGGTTTTCAGTATATACTTTCTGCTGTATCAATATTTCCCCTGAGTTTTTTCTGATATGCAATTATGCATAATTAACTCAAATGGTAAAATTATGAAATGGTACTGCATTGTTTCTTTTGTGTGTTTGGAGGTCAAAGTTAGATTTTAGGAGGCTGAAGGCAGTTGTTTATACTCCTTTTGAATGGTTTATTTTGTTTATTGTAAACCTTTTGCATATTGTTTTCAAATTCATATATTTCTGGTCCATGGTTTCAAAACTACTACATGCCCTTCAGATATTTCTGGGTGTTGTATACTCGTAAAACTTAGAACCCTAATCACCAAACTATCCGTGAATGATGAAAACATAACCTTGGTGTGAGATTAATTCGAGTCACACTCTTCATGGAGTAGTTATAGGTTCATGAAACCGACATGATTGAATTCGGCAAAACTAAACCAAGGGCAAAATATATCTGTATCAATCACTTTTTGTAAACCCAAATTTCTCCCAAAGATTTGTAGTTGGCTACACGAAACTACGATAACTTAACCAACGTGAGGGTAATCCTAGACTTTATGGTATGAACTCCAAACCGAAAAACATCTTAACCTTAACCCCCTAACAAAATGCTGTCCTTGTCTGATACTTACAAGAGGCACTATGCCATATTCATCATCAGACGACGGTCCAAGTCCGTCGTCTGACGTTTTTTTTTATGTCGTCTGAGGAGCTGTCGGGTGATAGTCTATCAGACGACGGAGAATAGCCGTCGTCTGAAATACTATCACACGACATATCTTATGCTGTCTGAGAAGAGTGGAGATTGAAAAATTTCAATAAACACACCACAGTTAAGTGTGGACTAAATAAGCATCCAAAAACTGTAATATCATATCACAAGACATATCAAATGTCGTCTGTTTTGTATACCTACCACATATAAGTGTGGACTGATTGGAGAATAATTTGATTTATTGGAAATTTCTATCAAATCACACTTCAATTAAGTGTCGAGTGTGTGAGCTTACAACGTCAAAAATTTGTAATATATGTGGTTATATAGAAGATCTAATGTCACTTATCTGTCGTCTAACTTTGTAAACTATTATACATTTTGCTAGTTGTTCTGTCAGACGACATTTAATTGTACTTTCAATTCTATTCCTACCACAAACTTTTAACTTTTCCGCTTAGACTCTACAATGTAACCACATTTAAATGTTGTCTGAAAGAAGCATTATCATAGTTTATCATGGTTTTTGTCGTGCCGAGGTGCTTCACTCAACATATAAGTGTCGTGTGATTGAAAAATAAAAAACGTTCAATCAACATTTTGTCTTGTGACTCCAGCTCACACTGCATATTTGTGTTGAGGTTATGTTGCTTGTTATAAACACATATGTTGTCTCTATAAATTGAATTTCATATATAAAGAAAAACCAAGAATAAAAGAACAAAAGAAACACTTCATTGAACTGCAGGGATATCTTCCTTCCTTGATATGTAGAGTTCCTTGATCAAGCTTCGAAATAAGTGTACCACATCATAAGTTTGGGAAACGGTAATCCACACACAACAATGGAAATGCCCCTTTACCCTTTCGTTGTAGAAGGCCTTGGCAGCTAGAGTTGTCTTTCCAGAACCTCCCATGCCAACCACAGATATAACAGTTTGGTGTTGCTCTTCATCCATGAGCCATCCCATTAGTATTTGCTTCTTGCCTTCAATCCCAACCAGTTCGTCTTCCATAATGAATATAGAGGACTCCGCTTGGTTCTGCACCAATTTATGAATATCTTCAGATGTAGCTGCTCCTCCTAGATGGCCAACACCATATCTTTGATTCCTCACTGGTATGGCTTTGATCATTTCATTAAGTTTCTGACACTTCTTTGCAATTTTTCGCCTGAACCAGAGCTTCTGGGGAGCGCTAATTAATGGTTTTTTGTAGCCCCCTTGAAAGTCGACCCCCACTTTGCTTCTCATACATGTGATACATGAATTCATCAATAATATCTTCAACATCATAGGCCAAGTCTCTGATGCTTGCGACCCACAATTTCTCTCCTTTGGTTTTTGCTGTGTTGGTCTTCGCATTCGCAAGGAAAGCTTGCATGCTTAGAAACTCCTGCTTAATCTCCTCAACTTCATCACGAGCACCGGTTATGGTTGTTCCTTCATGCTCAAGAATTGCCACAATTCTTCCAATTAAGAGGTCCGTTGCAGATATAGTCATATTAGCCATCTGTTAAATATATTCGATCGCTCTGGAAAGAAGAGAAAAAGGGGTTCAAGTATCCAAAACTGAACGAGTAATGATAACAGGTATTTCCCAAACTAAACGAGTTATAATAATAATATTGAAATGTAACTTGATAGATGTAAAAAGGAATGGGTTAAAACAGATACCAATAACAAAAAAGGCAAAACCTTCCGACATATTTACATACTGTGGAAGGATCACTATCACAAAAAGCCTCAAGGCATATACTGCAAGCATCATCACAGGCTTCCTGGATTCCACCCTCCACAAAAGCCGCTGCGGAGGTCAAGTGGGCCTCAGACTTGCCGCTCTCTTCCATTTCAGGAGGAACCTGTAAAGCAATCATCCACGATATGAGACAAAACTAAGCGAAATCCAAAAAGGAAGGCTCGAGTGGAAGATATGGAAAAGAATTGTAATTGAACAGTGAGAGATTATAGGTAATACCTTCGCTTAATTTTTCTCCACCCTCGCTTCACTTTTCTCCACCCTCGTTTCAGACACCCCCTCCCCTTTCCCTCCTCCTCCGCACCTCCCTCACCGTCTGATCCTTCCCCTCCCGCTGGCACCCCCTCCGCTCCAACCTCATCTCCCTCTACTCCTCCATCTCCTCCGTCTCCGACTCCCCACTCGTTGCTGAGAATACTCGAATCCGGGACCACCACATTGAAAGAGAAGGCCGCTATCGCCGTCGAGGCTCTCACCGCTGACCCGGAAAATGCCTGGGCCGTCTCGGCCTACGGCGGCGAGAAAAGGGGGAAGGGTTTGCGTTGATAGCGGGGAAGGAGTGAAGGGAGTAGTAGTAGTAGTACTGTGTGATGGGGTTTTGTGAAGAGAAGAGAGACGGCTAAGAGGAAGAGGGAGAGAAGAATGAGATTGAGGTGACCAAGTATTTTTGATGGAAAAAAAGTGTGGGAAGTTTAAGTTTTGGTGAAAAAACTGAGCGGGAGCCGAAAAGAAAAATTCGAGATTGAGGTGTTCATCTGACAACATACATATGTTGCCTGAGTTGACCAACATAGGGTTTTCGTTTAGATAAAAGTGTTGACTTTTAAAAGTATTTTTCAGACAACATATATATGTTGTCTGAAGTTACTAAGCAAGATTCCATTCACGTTGACCGCATCGACTGAGATCCGAACTTTATCGAAAATGCTTGAATTTTGTTCTACACCCATAATTCACTATCATGTTGACATCTGACACTCAAACTTCAAAAAAAATTATTTCCGTCATTTGAATCACAACGTGCGTACTAATGTGCTATAACATGTTTACTAAGTTCTTTGTAAACATACATCTTTATAAGACAACTATATGCAAGAAACAAAATTTACCTAATTTGACCGTTGGATATGATCGCAGTACTTAAATATGTATGTGGAAGAAAATTTATCCATTTTCGATAAATTATAGGTCTCGATCATTAGAGTCAACTTCATATATACATAAACTTTCTTATAGCTTTCGCAAGAAGTACATAATCGTTTCACTATCAAAGTGCCCAAACTATTACATAGATCTATTTTCCTACTCTTAACAAGAGTTTGAGTACCGGCTAATCAAAAATATAAGTTTTGGTCGGAGGAGATAAGAGCGTTTCCGTTTGGAAAATATGCACAATTTATGTTGACCACTTATTTACAACATTAGACGACATATAATCGCCGTCTCACATTGAAGAAAAGCAAGGGAAAATTTCGGCGCCCAAATTCAAATATTTCAGGTCCAGACGACATTTTTATGTTGTGCGATGAATACATTAAGGTTGGCGCCATCTCACAAACTCAAATGAATTTGAATATTTCAAGTTCATACAGACGACATATTAACCTCGTCTGATGAATAGAATAATAGGTTGAGCCATTTTTCAAACTTATATATCAGGTTCCCACAGACGACATTTATATGTCGTCTTATTAAATACAATAAAAGGTAACCAAACTCAATATTTAATTATAAATTGAGTATTTTAGGGTGAGAGAGACCACTTTCATATGTCGTCTGAAGTTATATCGCATATGATCGGTCGATAAACGGGTCTTAATGTTCGCATAAAATAGTTTCGTTGACACCAGATGATGGTATAAGAATTGACGAATCCCAACTTTAAGTATTGGTCGGTCTAGATAAGAGCATTTTCGTTTAGATAAAAGTGTTGACTTTTAAAAGTATTGTTCAGACGACATATATATGTCGTCTGAAGTTACTAAGGAAGATTCGATTAACGTTGACCGCATCGACCGAGACACGAACATTATCGAAAATGCATAAATTTTGTTCTACATCCATAATTCACTATCATGATGACATCTGACACTCAAACTTGAAAAAAATCTATTTTCGTCATTTGAATCACAACATGCATACTAATGTGCTATAACATGTTTACTAAGTTCTTTGTAAACATACATCTTTATAAGACAACTATATACATGAGACAAAATTTACCTAATCTGACCGTTGGATATGATCGCAGTACTTAAATATGTATGTGGATGAAAATTTACCCATTTTCAATAACTTATAGGTCTCGATCATTAGAGTCAATTTCATATATAGATAAACTTTCTTATAGCTTCCACAAGGAGAAGTACATCATCGTTTCATCAAAGTGTCCAAACTATTACATAGAACTGTTTTCCTACTCTTAACGGGAGTTTGAAAACCGATTAATCAAAAATATAAGTTTTGGTCGGAGGAGATAAGGGCGTTTCCGTTTGGAAAATATGCACATTTTATGTTGACCACTTATTTACAACCTCAGACGACATATAATCGCCGTTTCACATTGAAAAAAGTGAGGGAAAACTCTAGCGCCCAAATTCAAATATTTCAGGTCCAGACGACATTTTTATGTTGTGCGATGAATACATTATGGTTGGCGCCCTCTCCCAAACTCAAATGAATTGACTATTTTAAGTTCATACAGACGACATATTAACCTCGTCTGATGAATAGATTAAAAGATTGAGCCATTTTTCAAACTTATATTTCAGGTTTCCTCAGACGACGTTTATATGTCATCTTATTAAATACAATAAAAGGTAACCAAACTCAATATTTAATTATAAATTGAGTATTTTAGGGTCAGAGAGACCACTTTCATATGTCGTTTGAAGTTATACATTACAAGGTTCGTACACTCAATTTTATGGGTTTGTTATACGTCATTTGTTTGTCGTCTGAATAAGTGAATTTAAGAGTTCAAAATGGAGGTATAAATCAAAGATTTATGGTTGTTTCAGACGACATTAATATGTTGTTGGACGAAGTATATAAAAAGGGGATTAAAAGTAGATTTCGCATTCTTTCACAGACAACTTTTATATGTTGTCTGACGTATTACCATAAAGTTGCTAAATGTTGCTTTTTTACACTGCATATATATGCCGTCTTAATTTTTGTATATGACAGCCAAATTGAGCATCATCCAGAAGTATGAAGGGAGCATGGCACTCATACGACTTATATTTTATAAATGTCGTCTGAATGGTCGAAAAATTAATCAGACGACACAAACTCAAAATCGTCCAAAATATGTCGTCTGAAAACTGTCGTCTTATGATATAAATGGCATAGTGAGGTAAGCTCCCTTTGAAAGGAAACTCTACCAAGATCCATGTATAAAAATGTTTTCTTACTTCTATTCTTGAACAAATGTTCATTTATCCCTTCGGGTATATTTGACACATAACTCGACCACAATTATATGCATGACATACACAAAGCTCATTTGCGATGATCTTAAGAGATATCGAAAGACTTTAACTTGCGACTATAACTTCATTAATTCTGCGATTTATATAAATTATGAGGTGGGGCTGGGTGCTGATATTTAGCATGCACAAATTGATCAGGGTGATGGAGAGCTCTGCATTTTCTCCATCTTCCTCTTCTTCCTTCAAATAGATGTCAACTCCATTACTAGGTGAAAAACCTTACCCTACTATATACCACGTGGAGCACTCCTATTTGTTGTTTACTTAACCCTGCTCTTCCCATCTTAACTACATTACTTCTCCCAACTGTCTTGAACACATCCCTCTAACCACTTCTACCCCTACTCTTCAAGGAAACTACAATTTTTTTGTCAAAACAAATATTCAAATAATGTTTTTTTGGGTAAATAAATTTGTAAATAATGTTACTGTTTAGACTTTCTTAGCTAAAGATGTCCTTATTTATTTTTATGGTGCGGATTTTCACGTTGAACTTACTTTTCAATCGAATTTTCATATCTTCACCGTTTAGTCTTTAGATACTAATGTATAGATCATCTTTGTAAACTTTCAGCCAATTTGGTTATCATTAAGACACTTAAATTTGATTAAACCAATGGATAAACATAATTCTGTCAAACTTGAACCGTTCATGTTTATAACAAAAAAACGCAGTGCCTTAATGATAATCAAATTGGCTGAAATTTTGTAAAGATAATCTATACATTAGTATCTAAAGACTAGACGGTGGAGATATGAAAATTTGATTGAAAGTCTAAAGTATAAATTCACACCGTAGGAATAAATAAAGACATCCTTATCTGAGAAACACTGTATATATATACACACACGAAGCCGTTCCAAAGAAGACGTCCGCACAACCTTTAAAGTGTGGACGTCCCTCCGTTCTCTACTGGATGGCTTCGACGACGCGCCTCTATCCGAGCGGACTCCAACGGCGTCCTCGATCATTTTCTCTTCCCGGCGAGATTGATTTGAAAGTCTGAGCAACAACCTCCACCCAAAACTTCAGACAAGATTGATCTCGGCGGACAACTAGAATTCGGCTGACTCACCGGGGAAAAAATGATCGGGGATGCCTCTGGTGTCCGCTTGGGTGGAGGCGCCTCATCGTTGAAGCCATCCGGTGGAGAACGGAGGGATGTTCGCACTTTAAGGGTGTGCGGACGTCCGCCTCTGATTCGGAATATATATATATATATATATATATATATATATATATAACATCATTTTACAATAAACTAAAAATATGAGTACAACATGAACAATGTTACTTATTAAACTACATGACTCTTAAATATAAGAGAAAATTTTTAGAATAGTACATGACAAATAGTCCACTTTTAATTTTGGTGTTTCAAGTTTCAAAACAATCATAAAGGTACATGAACTTCTAATCTCAACCAAATATATGTACATACCGTTATGTCTTCTATTATCTTGTGTGTTTTCTGTTAAAATTTGAGGGACAAATCCGTCACTCTCTAATTTAACAGTAATAAATTATTAAAATTAAAAATTACTAAGAAGAGAGAAATAAAAAAGATATAATTCTCATTGCTGAACTAATAATAATTTTTTTTAGGAGCAGCAAAGTCATTTTTTTAGCACAGATGATCCAATTCTCATTGCTGAACTATAACAAAACAACAATTTCTAGAAGACCAAAATTAAAACATAAAATAGAATAGAATGATCTACTTGCAAATAGCAAAGTCATTAAAATTATGGTATGAGTTAACAAAATTTTAAAAATAATAGAAATAGAAAAATAGTAAAACAAATATAAAGAAAAGGGAAAATCAAAATCACCCTTTGAAAATTTAAAAATTACGTAAAGTTAACGGCGTTACTGACGTTATGTACTAAAAAGGTGTGGTGATTCTAATGTCATGTACCTTTATGATTGTTTTGAAACTTGAAATACTAAAATTAGAAATGGACCATTTGTGTTCTTAAATTTTTTCTTAAATATAATAAAAAATATAGCATTACTTAACTATGTATAGATAGAGCATATCCAAATCGAAATTATAGTCATATTGTCAAGTTTGAATGAGAATCTACTTGCTAGTTGTGTTCTCTAAATTAAAATCTGTTATAAACTTTCTTTTTCAAATGAGGAGAGACCGAGCTAGCACGAGAATGCATAAATAATAGATCGGTTGCCCTGCTACATGTAATGTAGGCCTCGTTTGTTTCGCGGAAAGTAGACAACATGATATGAAAGTTGTTTATTTCTTGCGTTTGTGAAATCCAAAAGAAAGAAAAGACTTTCTTGATTGAAAAGAAAATACGGGAGAAAGTGGCTCCTTCCAAAATCTAATAGAACCACTTTCCTTCATTCTTTCCCTGCATTGACTATTCACATCATAATATTTTATTATATTTTTAAGAATTTTTCTAATAATTTTTCTTGCGTTATCAAATATCGGAATAAAAACTTATCTTAAAATTTTATTCCCGTTTATTTTCCCTCCTTATAGAAAAAAAGAATGAACTACTTTCATTTTCACAAACCAAACAAGACCTAAAATTGTCATATGCAAAGAATCATCAACTCTCTTAAGTATCATTAAATTTGGGCCACTCAAAATTGGGTAGATGTCATATATCATCTTTGAAAGAATGAAAGAAAAAGAAGGGTTTTATCTTTAAGTTTAACACTAACACCTATTACTCCTATTAGCAATTGTTGTGATATACCCATATGGAGGGCAAAAGTAGAGTGGCATTTTGGATAATTTAGAGAACCCACAAGGGCAAACTTCTAACTCCATAGCTATATGAATCCCCATCGAGTCTCAACACATGTCACATCCTCACCTTTGTTCAAACACTTCAGCACATTTCAAAAACCAAATTCCACCAAAAGTACCAAGCTTCACAAGTCACAACAATGTCAATTGTAACTGATGAGTTGAGAGCCAAGGCTGATGAGCTCTACCATGGAGATGCTATCTGCCAAGATAAGTCGAAGTTCTTGCTCACAGAGATGGGTCTCCCCAATGGTCTCCTCCCCATGAAGGACATGATGGAATGTGGCTACCATGTTTGGTCTCCTCCCCAAAGATACTGGTTTTGTTTGGCTCAAGCAGTAGAAGAGCACCACCCACAAGTTTGAGAAGGTTGGGAGGCTGGCCAGCTATGCAACTGAGATCACAGCCTATGTTGAGAAGGGCAAGATCAAAAAGGTGACAGGAGTCAAGACTAAGGAGCTCATGGTCTGGGTGTCAATCGGTGACATCTTTTTGGATGACCCCCCAACTGGGAAGATCACCTTCAAGTCTCCTACAGGGCTATTCAGGACATTTCCTGTCTCGGCTTTCGAGCTTGATGGACCAGATGGTGTCAAAACTGTGGAGGTCTAGTTCCTCTCACCGCTATAGATTTCAAGGTGCATGATAAAGTACTACTACCACAGCCCAGAAGAAGACTTTGGCTTTATTTTCAGGATCTATTTTGATGATCAAATGTAAATTACATGCTGTTGTTTTCAAGTACTTTTACTAGTGCTATTACCTTCATATGAAATAAAATTTACATTTTCCTAGTGCTATCTGTTCTATGGTTCTACCAGTTATTTATTTATTTTTATTTCTAGCTAGCTATCTGGTTCTGTGTAGTGAAAAACGGCAAGAGATATGTAAGGTCCTTTTCAGGGTTTGGTAATAGTATTGTGTTTTGAATTGGTCCATCTTCATGAGTCACATTCTTTGCATGAAGAGGGTTTAAAACTTAAAGCTGTGCTGCAAATTGAGAAAGAGAAGTGCTTGTCTTCCATCTTTACCCAGAAAATGAAAATGAATGGTGCTTTATTTTTTTTGGGTTCGAAAAATTCATCTGAATGATATACGAACTTTTGATCCTTATAAACTTTGGTATAACAAGTTTTAAAAATATCATATTAGAAACATGAGATACCGATCTGATATTTTTAAAACTTGTTATACCAAAGTTTATAAAGAGCAAAAGTTCGTATACCATTCAGACGAAAATATCTTTTGGGTTCTATTGCCATTCACTTATTCAGGATCTTACTTGGTGTTTGATGCTAGACCTTACAAGGTTATAAGGAGTTCTATTGATTACTTACCAAAGAATATTAACGGTTTAGAAACTAGCTAGAGACATAATTCACATTGCACTCACTGGGTTGGCAGAAGAGGTTTCACATGAAAGGTGTGATTTTTTTTTTTTTTTGGGAGAAAGTACTTCAACAAGACAATGCCTTTTTTTCTTTTTCCTTTCATTCTTTTATTCAAGGATGATAAATGACATCTACCCAATTTGGTGTAGCCCAAATTTAATGATACTCATGAGAGTTGATGATTCATTACATATGAGAGTCATACATTATGGGCATGCTTACTAACTTGGAATGAGATTGAAAGTGGTGTAATTAATTACGGAATTGATGAATTTCGGCATTTACTATTATGTCAAAGTATTTTAATGGATGTGAGTCTCATTTGCCTATCAGGAATCAATTAGTGATAAAACCCTTTATTCGATACCCAAGGGAGAAGATGAGTATCAGAATTTAAGATAATGGAATCAATATTTTCTCCCCAAAATATCCTCACATAATTATAATATTTTTAAATTACCCAACCCTAAAAATATATATTGTATTTTAGAGGTATTTTAAATTCATTTTTTGTAGGGGTATTTTAGTAATCAAACTAGTTTTAATTCCTATTCTATATGTTAAATAAATAACATCAATCGTAATTAGTTTTAGGGCCAATTACATATAAGTCCATTTTGAGACATTTTTTTTTCCACATAAGTTCACCCTAACATTTTTACTCACATAAGTCCACCCAAGCCTAAATAAGGTTTTGGTTTAGGTATTTAAGTTCAACATAATTACAGACTGCCATCCAACAAAAAAAATTAGATTTTCTCTTTTATATTTATAAAAATGCCACTAATGTAAAAAGTCAACAACCACTCCTCCCCGGAAAAGTCTCCGGCCGACCTTCGGCAATGTCTCCGGCCGAAATTCCGATGAGGTTTTCGACAGTTACGAAAGCTACTACCGCCACCAATAAAAGCTACTATCCCTAGCTAGAAAAGCTACTACCACTGACTACAAAAACTACTACCGTCAGCAAGAAAAACTACTATCCCTAGCTACAAAAGCTATTATCCCTAGCTAGAAAAATTACTACCACCGATTACAAAAGCTACTACCAGCGACTAGAAAAGCTACTACCACTGACTACAAAAAGCTACTACCGTCAGTAAGAAAAGCTACTACCGCCAGCAACAAAAGCTACTATCTCTAGCTAGAAAAGCTACTATCACCGACTAGAAAAGCTACTACCGCCAGCAAGAAAAGCTATTATCCCTAGCTACAAAAACTACTACCACAGACTACAAAAGCTACTACCGGCAGCAAGAAAAATTATTATCCCTAGCTACGAAAGCTATTATCCCTAGCTAGAAAAGCTACTACCACCGACTAGAAAAGCTACTACCACCGACTATAAAAGCTACTACCGCCAGTAAAAAAAGCTACTATCCCGAACTACAAAAGCTACTATCCCTACCTAGAAAAGCTACTACCACCGACTAGAAAAGCTACTACCACCGACTACAAAAGCTACTACCACCAGCAAGAAAAACTACTACTGCCAGCAACAAAAGCTACTACCATTGAATAGAAAAGCTACTGTCACCGACTATAAAAGCTACTACCACCAGCAAGAAAAACTACTACTACCGACTACAAAAGCTATTACCGCCAGCAAGAAAAGCTATTATCCCTAACTACAAAAGCTACTACCATACATAATAAAATCTACTACTACCAAGTAATACAAAATATACTATTACAGTGTCAAAAGTATATTATCGTAATGACAAAAATATACTACTACTATGTTGGAAATATACTATCATAACCATAACCAGTCAATTGTGAGCTTGTTGAGCGTTGAGCATGTCAAGAGGACGGTTCCATTCTCTGTAGAGCCTTCGTTTCCCGACGTCGAGGTCGAATCAGAAGAGGCCGAGGTTGAGGCCGAATTAGAAGTCGTCGTTGATGGAATTAGACGCAGTCGAGGCGTCAATGTCAAGCTGGCAGCGTCGAGGTCGAGGCGTCATCGTTGGCCGGCAGCGTCGAGGTCGAGGTCGAGGCGTCGTCATCGTCGTCGGAGTAGCAGATCGGCGTCGAGCTATCATCGTTGAGTCAGTGTTGGCCTGAGACGCCGCCATGGCCGGAGATTTAAGATCGGAGAAGAGAGGGAGGAGGAAGACGATGAGCCAAAGAGAGAGAGAGAGAGAGAGAGAGAGAGAGAGAGAGAGAGAGAGAGAGAGAGAGAGAGAGAGAGAAGTGAAGGATTCGTATGAGAGAATGGATTTATAGGGAATGAGGGTATTTTAGTAACATCATAAAAGTAAAATAACAGGTTTTGGCTTAAAAGTTGACTTATATGGGTAAAAATATTAAAGTGGACTTATGTTACAAAAAATGTTAAGAAAGTGACTTAAGTGAAATTTTCTATTAGTTTTATTCATGTTTTGATTCTTTATGGTTAATAAACAGTAAAATAGTATAAAATATTCTCATACTGATTATGTTGATACCTATTAATGATAATTTTCATTCCAAGTTAGTAAACATGCCATACATGTAGGAGGGCAATCAGTTCAGTATTTATGCATTATAATGGTAGTTTTTTTTCTCCTACAAGTGCACGTAGCGAATTTTAATTATAAATTTTTTTCCCTCAAGATCAAAGTGTAAAAGGTCATGTTTGAGGACAATTCGATAAGATTTGGTTAATCATTGTTCAATGTCACATTTGGAGAGATGTAAAAAAGCATTGATATGCATGTTAAGTTATTGAACCTTCCATGATTAATGTAAGAATCAGGGGAAGGTGATGACTTGCGGTGTCTGACATATACATGTCACTATCAAATGTGAAATGTGTAGTTGTGTTTTTCTTCCCTTAGATTAAGACTTCAGTCCCATAGGGTTTTTATTTGGCAATGACAAAGTTTTTAACCAGACAAAACCATATGCACCTTTTGGCAGTTAAATGAGCGACACAAGAGAGAGTGTTATAGAATAACTCACTTTGTATGTGTCTTAGTCTAATGCTAATAAGAATAAAAATTTCAATTTCATGTAATGATATGTTTACTTGATAAAATAAGATTATGTTTCATTTTACATGCTTAAAAGGTACTTTGTAGAGACTCCTATTTATGAATAAAAATGATTATTCTCCTGTGTACTTTGTTATCTCTCGTGTTTCTCTTTCAACACAGTTGTGATATAGGAGGGCAAAAACGGAGTGGCATTTTGGACAATTTAGAGAATCCACAAGGGCAAACTCTAACTCCCTAGCTATATAAATCCCCACTCTCGACACAATTCTCATCCTCACCTTTGTTCACACTTTTGAACACAAGTACCAAGCTTCACAACAATGTCTATTGTAACTGATGAGTTGAGAGCCAAGGCTGATGAGCTCTATCACGGTGATGCTATCTGCCAGGAGAAGTCAAAGTTCTTGCTCACAGAGAAGGGTCTCCCCAATGGGCTCCTTCCCATGAAGGACATGGTGGAATGTGGCTACATCAAAGAGACTGGCTTTGTTTGGCTCAAGCAGAAGAAGAGCACCACCCACAAATTTGAGAAGGTTGGGAGGCTGGGAAGCTATGCAACTGAGATCACAGCCTATGTTGAGAAGGGCAAGATCAAAAAGCTGACTGGAGTCAAGACCAAGGAGCTTATGGTCTGGGTGTCACTCAGTGACATCTACTTGGAAGATGGTGGGAAGATCACCTTCAAGTCCCCTACAGGGCTATCCAGGACATTTCCTGCCTCGGCCTTCGAGCTTGATGGACCAGATGGTGGCAAGGTTGTGGAGGAGCATGAGGACGTCCCGGAAGCTGTGGAAGTCTAGGCTCACTGCTGTAGATTTCAAGGTGTATGTTTTAATACTACTACCATAGCCCAGATGAAGGGTTTGGCTTTATTTTCATGATCTGTTTTGATGATCATATGTAATGCTGTTGTTTTCAAGTACTCTTACTAGTGCTATTATCTTCATATGAAATAAAATTTACATTTCCTGTTATAATAGTTTGAGTTGTGAAAAAAGGCAAGAGATATGTAATGTCTTTTTCAGGGCTTGGCACAAGTGTAGTGTTTTGAAGTGGTCTATCTTCATTCTTTACATGTCCAGGGTTAGAACTTGAGACGGGGTTTCAAACTGAGAAACAGAAGTGCTTTCCTTCCAAATTTAACGTAGAAATTAATAAGATAGGACCTTATGGTTTTTGATGCTAGACAAGTTCTATTGATTGCTTACCAAAGAAAATCAATTGCTCCAACTCTGATAGGCGAAAGACGGACAATAGTTCGCATTGAACAACAAAGTAACTAAACTACCTTCTGCAAATGTTGAGATTTGTTGATCTATTGCTTCTGGGACCGTTGTAACATTGAAACTTGAAAGTGATGCTATCAACCATGAAAACGAAAATTTCCTCAAGGAGCAGCTCCTTGTGATCTTTGGATTTTGAACCACCAACCAGAAGGCAAATATTGGGAGTATTGAGTTATAGTGCAGATATCTAAGTCACTGCACAGCAAGCCTTGTGCAGTGAGCAGTTGGGTGTTATACTGACAAGGCATGTAGAGCATGAAGTTATTGTTGAACCAGCATGGTGTTTGAATCCTACCTAAGACTGAAAATAATATGGACAAAGCCATTTACACCATGCTGCTAATCCATGCTCTAGTGATTGATAAAGTAAGAAAGCCTATCAGAAGCCATGCTGCAAATTAGGCCATGCTGCTGCAACAGTAACACTTGCTTTATCAAACACCATGCTGGTTCAACAATAACTTCATGCTCTACATGCCTTATCAGTATAACACCCAACTGCTCACTGCACAAGGCTTGCTGTGCAGTGACTTAGATATCTGCACTATAACTCAATACTCCCAATAGCAAACAAGGACAAGGAAAATTGAAGATGCAATTCTATTCCATTTGATCTATCTCTACTGAATAACTTTGAGAACCGTATCCCGTTAAAAGGAATAGAATGAAATCTGATAACCTCTAAATGTAAATTCAAGGGATTTCAACTAGTAATTGTATATTACAAAACGAATTTTCCATCAATTATTGACACCTTGTCACATAACTAGAGACAAAGAAGCAACAGAACTTCACTCTCAGCATGAATCACGAATGCTGGAACAACTCGTCCTACTAAATTACAGTAGCTGGTAAAAACAAATTTACAGCTCCGGCCATGGTTTTTAACTGACAGCTTCAAGGTTGCTTGATCAGAGGGTTTTTGTCAGGCAAAATGATCGACTAAATAAGATAAACACTAGGTTTCCCAAGTACTTTAGAATTCAGATGAATCCTATTTCATTTTCCATTAAACTATAACTTTAATTCCTGCCAAGAATACAGATCAGCAAACAATTAGATAACAGTACAATAACAGAACGTATTCAAAGAGGAGATATGCAATTTTGGAAACTCAACTTATCAGAATAAGACATCGACACCTGTTGCCATCAGAATATGCAACACAACGTAGCTTTCTTGACCACTTGACTTAAACCCCCAACAGACAACCATGAAGCAGCTTTCAGTTAGCAGGTGGAACTGTAAGCAGCCCTAACTCTCAATTTATTTATGACTAACTGTCCCACACCTTTCCATTTATGGTGCCTTTTGGCAACCTTAAACAGTTACCATAAGCAAATGTTACCTACATGAGTGACTCTAACAAGTAACAACTGCAGCCAATAGACCAGTCACAGTTACTCTCCCACAAAGCTCAAATTTTCACTTTGTATTTTGCCAATTCATCTTCTCGAACATTCTGAATCTGACTAAAGTTTTTGCAGATTCTATATAACTGAACCCTCGGATTGGTTTTCTCATTCGTATACAAGATGTAAGACTTATGTGATTCCGAAAATAATAGGAGTATCACCTCATGTAAAAGAGTTGAGGAAACAGTTGGACTCTAAAATATTTTCCAACTAGTGTCATGATATATTATTCATCCCCCAAGAATGGAAGAAATCAAAGAATTTATTTCAAGAGATGGTTTGTAATATCTTAATGTCCCTACAGTTTGGAAAACAGTCAGTGTTTGCCCAGAGCTTTGCTACTTTAGTGTGAAATGTTGCACTTGGCAACCAAGGATTCAGTTTCTCAGAAAATCTGGCACTGAACACTAAAACAAAGTACAAATATGTCAATAAAAATGGTTGATATAAGATAGAGCCATACCTGAGATGGGATAACCCATTTGCCATCAATCCAGTCCTGATGAAGTCTTAACACAGAGTGATGATATTCAAGTTCCTCACAGGTTTCCCTGAAGTAGACTATGTACCTTGAACCTCTTAGAACCTTAGAAACCACACCAACCCACCAACCATCATTGTGCAAAGCATCAACTTCGTCAAGTTTCTTGAAACAATCAACAACATTTTCCGGTGGATGAGGTCGTATGTGCATGTTATCCACCTCTTCTCTCAAAAATGCTGAATCATCCTCCGTCCTCAAGCACTTGTACTCGATAAGGAACCTGTCTTTCCACACGGATTTCACTACAGTTGCTGCAAACCAAGAACCATGGAATCCTTCCTCATCACTGCTAACCTCAACCAATGCTCCTTTGGTGAAGTATCCATCGCTCACAATCGGATCATTCTGCAATTTATAAAATTTGAACTCAGAAAGAGAAATGCACTGAAAACACTAAAACAAATCCGAAAAGAAGACCATAGCTAGAAAAACACGATGTGCTGCCAAAACAAGCAACATGAGCAAAGTATGATAATGCATAACCATACAAAGCTCCTGTCTTTGAGTACTAGACACCTTCATCAGGATTAGCATCACCAGAACATATTATACTTCATAATCTTACTATAACAATTACATGCGTTCTCACACAAAACAAAAATGACATCATAAATCAACTCTTGAACTACCTACACATTTCTCAAGCACTAAAATACACTAAGGTCACTTAAACATCCACAAAAGTCTGACACTCCAAAATTGTTTATACACAAAATTTTACCTTCGGGTTAATTTTGAAAAATATTAACACAAAAAGCCTAAACAGTCTCATTTCAATTCCGACAATGTTAATCAGAATGCAAGAAATTTCAATTCTCAAATAAAGATCAAAACTTTTCTGACCTCTCCAACTTCTTCCATCGATTCTTCACCCAACGGAGACGGCGGAAGCGTTTCCGGCATGGAGGCCAAACCAGGACCCCAGGCTTTGGCCGAAAGTTGAAGACTTTGGGTTTTCGAGGCACTTCTCAGCTTTTGGGATTTTACTGCCCACAGATTTCACATAGCTCACAGATTTCACAGATTTTATTAGCCCATTTGTCCTGAAATCCGGAACGACGACTGTGAGATCACCTTTAAACGAGATATTAATGAAAATTCGACTTAACTTTTTTTTGAAAATTGACGACTCTTTTTAAAATCATCTGTAAACACACTTCTCAAATCATATTCTAACTATGTTGCATGGACACTTCATTAGGGTAGAGACACTCCGACACAACGACACAACGATCGATACGGCAAAATACGTGTTCGACACATCATGTGACGTGTTGAAAAATATTGACTTTTCAGACACGTTTTGGACACGTTAACCGATACGCCACATCATCGTTTATCTTTTTTTAATTGAAAAAAAAGGAACAAAACATAAATAAAGCTACTGTTCACTTTTAAAAACAAGCTACTACACAGTTTTGTCAGCAACCTACTGCAAATTTGATTTTCTTTAATGTTATGTTTTAAGTTAGAAGTCTGCTACTTCTAATATTATTAATTATGCATTTCTATCATTTGCATTTGACTCTCTTTGATGTTATTTTTTATGGTTATACAAAGAATTGAATTTAGAACATTATTTTGATAATGGGTATATTGTAATATATTTTTATTTATTAAAAATAATAAATATATAATTTTATTTACCGTGCTCAAACCGTGTCAGATATTCAGTTTTTGAGTTTTTCCGTGTCGCCGTGTCTGTGTCTGTGCAACATAGTATTCTAACCTCGTACTCCTAGAGTCTTCCTGCTCTCTCAAGTTCATCACATCTCCCAAAATAAAATACTAATCTAAAATAATCTCACAACCAACAACAAGTTTAATTAATAATTTACTAACTGGATTATTAGAACATATCTAAAAAAAAAAAATGAAGGAACAAGGGAAGCAGCCTAAAGAAGAAGCAGAAGCAGTCTCTGATTATTTGACTATGTCTCATGCCTAAAGAAGAAGCGGAAGCAGCATATGATTATTTGACTATGCCTCATGCCTAAAGAAGAAGCAAAAGCAGCCTTTGATTATTTGACTATGCCTCAACTCCATGTACCCTCGACCTCAAACAAACTTAACCTGTAAATTGGGCATTTAAAACCGAAGGGCCCAAGGGAAAGTAATTTAAAATGTTAGAGTGAGTGGACAAAAATAAATTAAATAATTTAACAAAACGTAATTTAAATACATTTCCACGTTTAAACTTTAAAACCTCGATGCACGCAACTTTGATATAACATTAAACTTTAAATCCAAAATCACATAAAAATAGACAAACCAGCCCCGCTGGTTAATCAAATACAGAAATCTCGTCATAAGAGATAAACCAGCCCCGCCATTTAATCAATTACATAAATGAGAAAAATAAGACAAGGGGAAGAGATATCACCATGTAATAAGAGCCTCCAAGGCTTGGGTCGGTGCCTCCAAAGCTATAGTAACATCCCACGTTAAGCGCTTGACTCACATATGGTAAGGATCGCTAATAAGGCTAGTTAGCAATAAATAAAAATATCTGATCGGTGCCTCTCATGCTATAGTAACGTCCCACGCTAAGCGCTTGACTCACCTACGGTGAGGACAGCTAATAAAGGCTAGCTAGTAATGAATAATAACGACCCTAGTATGGTGACTAAAAACATATGAAATCACTTAAATCCATAAAATTTCCCCAAGATCATGCGAATGGTACGGTTCCTAACCGTACTTGAAAATTATCATAAGAAATTAAAATAAAACTCAATGACGTGTCTCACACGTCAAATTATTCTCAAAACCATAATATAAGCGAGAGTTAAGTAACAAATAAAACTCATAAATAATATCTCAATCCAAAATACTCGCTAAAATATTCTCAAGGTCAATATCGATATTCCACAAATAAATAAGAAAATTATAAATAGAAAACTACCGAAAATCTCATTTTCGGAAATCTTTTATAAATCTCAAAGTCCACAAATAAAACAATCATAATGAAATCCGTAATTTATAAAGAATATCCAAAATCAAATACCAAATTAATAATCCGAGTTCAAATCCATAAATCATGACTAACTATTAATCAATGCTTCAAACTTAAATAATTTCTAAGATCATCTCATAAGCCAAAATTATAATATAAACTTAGAAAATAAAATAATAAATTATAAAATCTTGCATGCATATTTATTTAAAACCAAAATGTCCACTTACAATGATTCAGTTGTGTTAATTGTCAAGCCGATGTTTCCCAACTCAAGCCTCTGACAAAATCTTGCGACGGTCCACTTTTTATCTAATTAATACCTCAATTTCATTCTAAGAATGTAGGAACAAAGAAACAACATCGTAGAGCCTTGCACAAATTCCATAATTACCGAAAAACATTTAACTCGACTAAAATATTATCCTTTCCCAAGCAACTCATTGAATAGATTAACTCATTTGGGATATGGTGATTTATACAAACACTTTCAATTTAACTCACGTCCCCAAAGTTCTCCTCTTTACTTGATATTTCAATCATAACCAAGGAATAACCATTTCATTCCCGATATGACTTTAATACTTAAAATTTTGAGGACATAGAACCCTAAGTTCTATTTACGACTCAGTTCATCATAAACAACTAATATAAGCTTCACCATTCTCAATTTCATTTCCCTTACATTCATGCGTGCCAACATAACAACACCAACAATTCCATTATTTCCTCTCTACACAACTTCACACCAAAATTTACTAAGGACACCCAAAAGAGTTTCCATGAATGAAAAGTTTTTATAAAGAGGAAAGTTTCCCAAAATAAAAACTTTCCTAACTTAAAAAGTTTTTCTATTACAACCCGACATTTCTATTTCCGAATTGACATAAAATGAAAAGGAAAACATCGATCACTACTCATCCGTTTTTGCCAATGCAGAGGTACTAAATCCTTAACACACAGCCACACATTCATTGTTTCTTTTTAGTTTTCAATCTTGAATTGAGATTATCTTATTTCTCTGATATGCTTTAATTGAGGTTTTTTATTTTTATTTTTATTTTTTTTAATGCTAAGACAACTTCAACTGAACTTCAACTAACAGAGGTAAGTTCCCCTTGTTGTATACATAATGAATGATGCAAATCCATAGTGGATTAGTGGATTGAGTTCTGCTGTTCTGCAGATTGTAGTGTGTCAAAAGGTGATGACGGATGGTCGGAAAACCCAAAGGTACAAAAATATGTTGTCATGGTTTACACCTAGTAATTTTCCATCAAGTGATAATGTCCATGATAGTCAGATAGGGAGTGGGAGTGGCAATAGAGATGTGACAAGATAAAGATTAAGACAAAGGGAAGTTATTGACAGTTCCTTGATGGAAGGAACTGCCATGTAACCAACTACACAGTAGCCTATAAAACCTATCTAGATCCCTGTTAGAACACTAATCATTCTCATAAATACTATACCATCAATAGAGAGAAAACTGAGTGGATCTAGGAGAAGATCAAGATGGATACGAACACAATTCAAACAAGTTAGTGCAGCAAAACTTAGATACATTTGATCTATATTTGACATAGCTTAATCTACATATATGTTTATGCAGTAAATGAAAACTTACAGAGGATACGCATGCAGCCCATCTTAACCGTTGTCATCTTTGCTCCGAATTAAATCAGCAACAAATTTTGACGGAGCTTAAGATCCGTTTGGAATCTCATATATTCCGTTTGGAGTTATATGTTTGTTTTTTTGGTTTTTGATAGGAGTTGAGTTAAATCTCTCTTATTATGGTGTATTTTTCTTTTTTCTTCTTAATAAATTACCCTAGTTTTATCGAGGTTAAAGTAAAAAAAAATTACAGATAAAAATTAAGTAATAAACTCTATCCTTAGCTACGTACCTTAACTAGATGAGTTTTATGCTAATAGATTCTTTTAGTCTGCTATATCATTAGGAATCATGTTTAGCCATAAGATATCTGCTGAGAAGTGGTCTGCTGAGGAGTGGTCATTGTTTGTTATTCGATCGTCTTAAACCTACGTTTGTTTGAGTGGCTCCTTTGGTAATTTTCTGTCAACATACAAACTATCATACGTACTCACACAATTCCGATTTTAGTTTGGTGCATTTTAAAAGCATCATGATTATTTTGTATGACCTTCAATGTTTTTGCATAAAATATTTTTGATTAATTAGTGTTGATCGCCAAAAAAACAAGAAGAAAAAGAAAAGAAAAGGGGTTTTTAAAAAAATATATATAAATACTTTTCTTGTGCATGTTGCACAATTCTTTTGAGTTCAATTGTGACTCTTGCAAACAGTTGTACGGACATCAAAGTCCAATAGGAACTCAATCATCCAAACCAATCACTCTATATAAAGAGGCCACCAAAAAGAAAACAAAAAAAAGGACGGAGAGAGAGAGAGACAGAAGACGAAACTGAGAAGAAGAAAGCAGAGAGCAGAAGAAGAGCGGCGAACCAACAAAGGTGGAGCCCCCATTCTAACTATTTCTTTTTGCAGTGTCTTTATCTTTCTGTCTCACTCCGCCGAAAGCCTGGAAGCAAAGCCATCTCCCCTAACGCGAGATGACCTCGCCCCTGCTTTCTCTTATTGCAACAAATATATGGCTGCTCGGCCCTTACTCTTGTACACATGGCCTTGTGATTTGCATAACGAGCCGTACAAGAGAAGGAAACAAGCATTCCAGGCGAGGCGAGTTTAAAGAACAGGCCGCTCAACCCTTCTTCTTATACATATGGCTTTGCGTGTCGCATAACAAGCCGTACAAGAGAAGAAAACAAGCATTCCAAGCATGCGAGTTTGAAAAAGCAAGAACTTACCCTTGATGACTTGGAGAATCCTTGAGCAGATCAAAGTAAGCTCAAGTAACGGAGGCGACATGTCTTTATTTTTAGAAGGAGCAGTTTCTTTAAGTCCAACTCCGAATTACATTCGATTTTCATCGCCAAAAAAGTTTCTGTCCTCAACAGGATAGATCATTGAGTTGGAGTCAAGCATGGTTCGAACTGGGAAAGATGGCCCATCAAGGCTACAAATTTCTTCTGGCCGTGACAAGCATTCCTTCTAAAATATTATCAGGCAAGCTAGATAGCAGTTCTCATGCTGAAATCTTAAAGCAAAAGCACTAAGGCAAGGTGACTTTGAGGTCCAGACGAGGCGAACTGGGATGGCCCCAAAAATAGGAAGTTCTAGGTGAAGCAGGATGGCCCCACAAAACTAGAAGTTCCAGGCGAGGCAGATAGCTTTACAAAGTTGGAGGTCTAGGCGAGCCAAGATAATGTCATGTAAAAGTGGAGGTCCAGGCGAGCCAAGATAACTTCACAAAATTAGAAGTCCAGACGAGCCAGGATAACTCCACAAAATTGGAAGTCCAAGGCGAGGCGAGATGATGTCACGTAAAAATGGAAGTCCAGGCGAGCCAAGATAACTTCACAAAATTAGAAGTCCAGGTGAGCCAAGATAACTCCACAAGATTGGAAGTCCAAGGCGAGGCGAGATGACGTCACGTAAAAGTGGAAGTTCAGGCGAGGCAAGATAACTCAGCACAGTAGACTTCGCGAGAAGCAAGACGTGGGGTCCACTTACACGCTAAGCCCGCAGGCACGCAGAGTCCGCTTATATGCAAGGATGACATGCACGCGGAGTCCGCCTACATGCACGAGGAGTCCGCTTGCACACAGAGGCTGGATTTGCAGGAATCACTTACACCCCAAAGCAAGGACTGTGGCCAAAACAATTCAAGTTTTTTGTCACACTGCTGCATCACCCATTCCGGGTGCCCAAGTCAAATCAATAGACACTCTACCAAATTGGGTGTCCACAATATAGTTAACGGATTCAAAATATATCTGTTAAACCCAAAACTGGCATTAAGTCGTAAAGCCTACAAACCCCTTAAGAACTACGGTCGGTTTGATCACACAAAGGAGTACCACAATTCCAAACAGAATCCCTAACATCACCAGTCAAATTCATTCACCCCAAATGACTCTGGTCAAATTCTTAAAGCACCAGAAAAATCAAATCCATGACCAAACCTTAAGAACTACAATGGTTTGAACCCTTTATAAGGGTATGTAGGCAGTCTGGATTCAAATCTGGATACAACCACACCAAAAATCAAATACTTTCAAGCCAATTACCCTTAAGCATACACACTTCCCGGTTGATAATTTGTAATTAGAATCAAATGGTCTTCCCTTGAAAACAGGGGTTGTAGTTAAAAAATTTACTTTATTCTGAATGGGTCGAACCAGACATAATTAAAACTCTATTTTAATCAATAAGATATAGTGAAATTGTGTTGGGTATATATATATATATTTACAATTTTTGCCCAACATAGTTTTTGGCGACTCTGCTGGGGACCCATTTTCTTTTTCATCTCTGTTATAAAGATGTTAACTTGTTTTGTGTGTTATACAGGGGAAAATAAATCAATGGCACCACAAGTAACCGTTTTCTTCCACAAGCTCCCAGCTACGTACTGTTGCTCACCCAAACCAAACTGGTCATCACATGTCATTCGTGATTGGCCGTGTTACTGTCACTTGTACAAAGGCGAAGATTGAAGCAAAACAAGACAAGCTGGACATAGGTACCATGAAGACTCAGATATTCAAGGCCGCTTCCAAAAATGCTTTGAGAAATCAGAGGAAGTGAGTAGCAAGAGTTTAGAGGAAGAGAAGCGCCCAAGCCAAGGCAGTGGAAGCCATCCTGGCAGAGATTGCTCAGCCAAAACCTGATAAGGAGGGAGTAAAAATCCCCTCAAAGAAAGTGAAGACTCCCTTACAAAGCCACATTATGGTGGGCACCATGCGGGTCAATCTGCCAAGTGTGGAGACTGTGATGGTAACTTTCACCAAAGGAGGTGAAGATAGCAAAGAGGATGAGCATGAACCCCAACTTCCCCTCGAGGGCTCAAAATGCTCCACAATGTCCTCATAGAAAATAACATCTCAAGCTAGTCAAGAACTTGACCCAAAGAAGCTGGCAGAAGAGATCTCAAAAGCTCTTGATTCGTCAACAGGAGGACCAGCAAGGCCCAGGGATCCAAGACTAGAGAGTACCCTGTCTATGGAGATGATTGTTACACAGGACCAATTACTTGCAATACGGCTAGAAGGAGGATGCTCAAAGCATCGTCAGCAAGTGCTATCTCAAAAGAAGGATATTCGTCTCTTAAGGATAATCCATCATTTGTCTTATGGAAGGGTAATCCCTTATATGAGACCTCAGCCCCAACTGAGGTTTCCTCACATGCATTGATACCTCAATCAGTCGCCAGGTCTAGTGAGAGTTGTGACTCTGATTCTGACAATGTTCAAGTTTTCATGGCAAGTTCGTCAAGCCCAGAAGAACAGTTAAAACAGCAGATGGAGGAACTGACAAAGAAGTTAGCTTAACTTGAACACGATGCTCTACAAAGGCAAATAGAAAGAGGAATCGAAGCCAAGAGGATAGCAGATATTGAGAACGAATCGAGAAGGAGATTGGCTGAAAAAGAGGCTGAGGTTGTTGAGCTTGTAGCAAAATGTGCTGCACTCATGGAAAATAGGCGTCCTGAACCTTCATTCGTTAAGGATGACGAGAATTCACTCTCGCCTGAAGGGATTAGGAACATGATCACCGAAGGGATCAGAGACTTCTAATTGTCTTTGTCTACACCGGTCCTTGGATACCGCAAGCCATATCCAGACCACTATGATGTGATACCTTTCCCCAAGGGATATCAAAGGCCGACTTTCGACAAGTTTGATGGGATAAATAGCTCCCCCCGAGAGTATTCAGCTCACTTCTATTCAACTTAATTGTGGTGAAACTTCACAAATTGATGCCTTTTTAGTCAGACAATTTGTCCAATCCCTCAAAGGTGCTGCATTTACATGGTACACTCAGCTAGAGCCAGTTCCATTTAGACATGAGATGATATGCAAAGAGCGTTTTTGGCACAGTTTGTCAGCTCTAAGAAAAAAGTTTCAATTATTTACCTGGCAGACACAAGATAAAGAGTTGGAGAAAGTTCCACTGAATTCATCACAAGGTGGAGAAGTCTCAATCTCCAATGTCCTGACAAGTTATCCAAGACCTATGTTGTTCAAATGTGTGCTAATAACCTCCTCCCAGAGATCGCGACATATGTTAGTATAGCAGAGCCCCAAACGTTTGATGCACTAGTCTTAAAGGCAAACAATGTGGAAATGCAAGTCGCTCGCCAAAAGTCATCTGCAAAAATTCAAATTGCGGATAAGAAGAACGATTCCAAGAAGTTGGTTGTCAAGAAAAGGGAAACAATGGCAACCTTTGTCAAGAATGAAAGAAAAAACGACACTGTCCAAAGTCAAAGAAAAAATGACAATGTCAAAAGTACCAATGACAATAATAGAGTGAAGAACGATTAACCTAGTAAACTCACACTCAGTGAAAGAAGAAACGTCACTTATTCTTTTGATGATGATGATGTCGAGGCGATTTTTGATGAGCTCATTTCATCTGAAAGTATCAAACTTCCAGAATCAAAACGACCTGCCGAAATGAACAAGACCAATGATCCCAAATATTGTCGGTATCATCGCATAGTAAGCCATACGTTGAAGGATTGCTATGTTCTAAAAGACATAATTCAAGATATGATTAACAAAGAGGAGATCGTGACAACAACCGCAAATGTAACTACAACTGGTTTGTCTAGACCAGATGGTGCCATATCGGTCACGTTCAAGGTCGACGACGAGGTTACAATTGTCGAAGCATATCCGGACATGCCTCGTCCTGGAAACCTAATATTTCATCCTTATACGAGCTCATGACAACGCCCAGTTTTGATGTATGGGAGGATTCTGACAGGTTGGAAGATTCAGATGAAAAATGGAGTGTAATAGGGAATAACGACGAATCCCTTACTGTGAAGACCCTTCCGCCTTCTTCAAACAAATATCGTCGGAGCTCATCTTCAAAATATAACAAAAAAGGAGAACCGCAAGGAAAACTGAGGACCAAAACATGGAGGAATACAAGCAGCCGCCAAGAACTCCAATCACCCTTGTGGAATTCTTACCCAAAAAGCTTTTTGAAAAGGGTGCGGAGTCTGCATACACACGCAGTCCGCATGCAGGCGGAGTCCGCACTCATGAAAACGAGGAAGAGAGGGACACACTTCAATGTTGCATGGTAACCATTAATACCATCTCGCCTCCCAACTCAGATACAGAGGTTGAAAGTGTACAAGAAGTGCAGCTACGTTCTAGCTTGGTACTTCCACCACCAGCTCAAAAGAAGGAAGGATCACAACCTATGAAGTTTAGGATAAAAGACGACGCAAAGAATGTGACTGACAAGGTAAAAGCTGCATCAAAAGAGTCTCCTCAGAAGACAAAAAAAGCTTACCAAAAAAGCAAATCTGATGTGTTGTCACACCTGAAACGTATCCCCTCACTTTCAAGTGTATATGACGTTTTGTGTATGTCAAGAGAGTTAAGAGAAGCATTGATTGAGTCATTGCTGAGTCCAGATTCGTATAAAGAAGACGTTGTTGAAGTTGATATAACTACCACAAGAGTTTGTCCCCATTACAGGGATTGCATCTCGTTTCTAGAGAAGGATTTGTTGTTAAAAGGAGAACATCATAACAGACCTCTCTATGTCACATGGCTTGTGGGTAATACGACAATCAATAGAATTTTACTTGATTGTGGCTCAGTTGTGAATTTGTTACCTCTCAAAACGCTTCACATCATGGGAATGAATGCTAAGCAACTTACTCCATCCATGCTCACCATCCAAGGTTTCAACCAAGCTGGTAAAAAAGTAAAATGTACGATTGTCTTACAAATGGAGATTGGGGAACTACTCTCAACCGCTTTGTTTCATGTGATTGATGCTCTTACATCCTACAATGTATTGTCAGGGCGCCCCTGGCTCCATAATTATGGTATTGTCCCTTCCACGCCGCACCAATGCTTTAAGTGGCTGGAAAATGGAGAGGTCAAAACGGTCGTGGCAGATACTGATCTTTTTAAAGGCGAGGAGGTAAACTACTCAGATGCTAAATTCTACAAGTTAACGGATTTCCTTGGTACGAAAGAAGCTCCCAAACCCGTGCTAGAAGCAAGAAAGCCGGAAGCGCCAAAACCATTAAAACCCCCGGGTCAGAGTAACTTCCCTGGTATTATCCTCAAAAGAAAAGGCTCCAAGCTCAGAAGCATCGAAGCCGAAGATGGTCTTTAAGTATGTGAAAAAAGACTAACGAGAGCCTGGGCAAAAAGCAATGATGCCTATCAAGGACATAATGGACACGCTCATGACAAGCTACGCACAACCTCTTCATAAAATTGACCAATCTATCCCAAAGAGTGATATTGTGATCTCTACAACACTCGATAATGGGCATAATAGGCGTAGGCGGTTTTTTCTTTCAAAAGCGGAAATCAGAAGCAAGCATCAGGCCCTCTAAAGATCAACCTCAAGAGTAGAAAGGCAGCTTCAAAAGCCATTCCCCTAAAAGTCATAGTTAAGCAGGTAAATGACATGCTTAAAGTAAAAGTTCCTGAGTTAGATTCCTCCGAGATAGGTGTCTTTTCGGATCTTGAGAAAACTATGTTCCGTGATGAAGACGTGACACAAGAAGGTTTGCCTCGTGTGTTTGTGTTTCAACACCTTACGAAAGATCCCCAACCTCGAGTTTCAGTGTTTCAACGATTGGGCGAAATTCATCCCAAACTACAAAAAAATAGAAAATGGAAGCTCAAGGTTAAACGACAAAGGGTATTAATGGCTAAACAAGTGAACGAGTGCATAGAGGGAATTGCATCAACAAACTGCACTTCCATCGAAGAAAATCAAAATGAAGACGAAAAAGAATACGAATTCATCGATAATGCCCAACCTGCCCCACCCCAGATGGAAGACGGAGGACAAGCGATAGTTGATGAACTCCAAGAAATAAATTTAGGCACCAATGAAGGCTCAAAACCTATATTTGTGAGTGCTCTTTTAAGTCCGGAAGAACTCCAAGACTACAAGAATCTTCTAGAAGAATATAAAGACGTGTTTGCATGGGGTTATCAAGACATGCCTGGCTTGAACCCTAATTTAACAGTTCATAAGCTTGCGGTCTCAAAAGAAAAATCGTGGGTAAAACAGGCTTCCCGACGCTTCCGCTCAGAGCTTGCTGTCCAAATCGAATTTAAGGTCGACAAACTCATCGATGTCGGTTTTATTCGAGAAGTTAAATACCCCACATGGCTCGCTAGTATCATACTTGTTAAAAAGAAAAACTGGCAAATTTGTATTTGTGTCGACTATAGAGATCTCAATGACGCTTGTCCAAAAGATGAGTTTCCACTTCCAATCACGAAATTATTAGTGGACGCCACAACATGATATGACGCTTTGTCCTTCATGAACGGTTTCTCACTCAGGTTATAATCAAATCAAGATGGCACCCGAGAACGAGGAGCTTACAGCCTTTCGTACACCAAAAAGAGTATACTGCTACACAGTAATGCCATTCAGCTTGAAATATGCAAGTGCAACTTATCAGAGGGCAATGACTCACGTCTTCAATGATATGTTACACAACACCGTTGAATGTTATGTCGATGACTTGGTGGTCAAAACAAGAAAAAGGCAACACCATCTAGCTGACCTGAGGAGAGTCTTTGAAAGGCTTCAGAAATTCCAACTGAAGATGAACCTGTTAAAATGTGCCTTTGGAGTCACATCTGAAAAATTCCTTGGCTTTGTTGTTAGATACCGAGGAATCGAGGTCGACCCTACCAAAATCACGACAATAAGGGAAATGCCAGCACCAAAAATCTTCGAGAGTAAAGAGGGCTGCAAGGAAAGCTCGTCTATATAAGAAGGTTTATATCAAATCTTTCTAGTAGGTGCCAACTATTTTCAAGACTGATGAAGAAAGACGTACCTTTCATCTGTGATCAAGCATTTCAAAATGCATTCGATAGCATCAAGGAATATTTGCTCAACCCACCGGTCCTAATGGCACCTATAAAAAGGAAACCTTTAATCCTCTACATAGCAACTCTTGATCACTCCTTGGGGGCATTGCTAGCACAAAAAAATGATAAGGGGAAAGAAAACGCTCTCTACTATTTAAGTCAGACATCGGTAGGAGTTGAACACAATTACACGCCAATAGAGAAGATTTGCTTGGCTTTAGTCTTCGTCTTTCAAAAATTACGGCATTATATGCTTGCTCACAGTGTCGCCTTGATATCCAAAGCTGATCCATTGAAGTATTTGATGACAAAGCTCATGCCCTCTGGTAGACTTGCTAAATGGTCTCTGATCCTCTCAGAGTTCAAAGTAAAGTACGTTCCCCAAAAGGCAATAAAAGGGAAGGCACTTACAGACTTCCTAGCAGCACACTCGGTACCAGATGATTATGAATTACCTGAAGACTTGCCATATGAAAATGTGTTTTCAACCGAGACTCCCTCATGGCAGTTGTACTTCGACGGAGCAACTAGAAAACAAGGAGTTGGAGTTGGCATCGTGTTCATCACGTCTTTTGGCAGTATAATCCCCTACTCATTTTCTCTAACGGCTTTATGTTCAAATAACATTACAGAATATGAAGCACTCATGATTGGCCTCGAGATCGCCGTGGAGATGAAGATTGACTCCTTGCAAGTATTTGGTGACTCCCAGTTGATCGTCAGACAAGTAAATAGTGAGTATGCGGTCAAAAATGAGAACCTCCTCCCATACCACCGACGGGTCAATTACCTTATGGGACAATTTCAAAACATAAAGGTTAGCCACATTCCCAGATCAGAGAATGATAAAGCAGATGCACTGGCTAACCTGGCAGCTTTTCTGATCCAACCTGATGCAAGGGACATCCAGATTACAGTTGGGGAACGTCGACTGTTGCCTACATCACTTGAACGAATAGAGGCCACCAACGAAATACATGTGGTTTCAGTGTTCGAAGTAGAAGAAGAATCGTATTAGCGAATGGACATAATCAAGTATTGTCAGACCGGCAGACTACCTTCAGATCCAAAGAAAAGAGTTTACGTTAGACGGATTGCGCCTCGGTACACGTTCTTTAGTAATACTTTGTATAAGAGGTCCTTCGATGGAATACTCTTGAGGTGTCTTTCAAAAGAAGAAGGAGTTTAAGCTCTTAAAGAGGCCCATGCTGGTACGTGCGGAGCCCACCAAGCGGGTCCAAAATTGGCAACTCAGTTAAAGAGAATAGGCTAATACTGGCCATCAATGGTACAATACTCAATAAATTACGCACGATCATGCAAGGCCTGCCAGCTACATGGAGATTTTATACACCGGCCTCCATTACCTCTTCATCCCACATCTCTCTCATACCCCTTCAAAACGTGGGGATTGGATGTTGTGGGTATCATAGCCCTTAAATCCTCACGCCTGCATTAGTATATATTGGCTGCAACAGATTACTTTTCTAAATGGAGTGAGGCAATTCCTCTCAAAGTAGTAAGAGCAGAGGATGTTGCAAATTTTATCAAGACTCACATCATCTATCGCTTCGGAGTTTCCTCCAAGATAATATCTGACAATGCCACGTATTTTAAGTGCAGAGCCATGGTCACAATGTGTGAGAAGTATAAAATCCAGCATGCATTCTCATCTAGCTATAACCCAACAGCTAATAGTCAGGCAGAGGCTTTCAATAAAGTGCTTTGCAATATCTTAAGGAAAATGGTCTCAACAAACAAGAGAGACTGGCATGATCGCCTCCCCGAGGCATTGTGAGCACATCGGACCACTGTTCGCACAGCAACCAGTTGTACCCCATTCAACTTGGTTTATGAGTCTGAAGCAGTTCTACCATTGGATGTCCAATTGACTTCTTTGAGGATAGCTACAATGTTGACAAATCCAGATGAAAATGCATAAGTCAGGCTTGCTAACTTGAAGCCCTCAATGAAAAGAGGCTTGCAGTTCAACAAAAACTCGAGATTTACCAGGCTCAAGTTGCAGGAGCTTTCAACAAGAAAGTTAAGTTCAGGTCATTCAAAACAGGCAACTTAGTCTTAACAGTCCGAAGGCCCGTCATCGTCACTAGAAAGTCAAAGGGAAAGTTTGAACCAAAATGGGAAGTTCCATATGTGGTCACCAAAGTCTTCACCAAAGGCGCATACGAGCTTTCAAATGCAAACAGAGATTGCATCTACCCTTGTGTTAATGGGAAGTTCGTGAAAAAATTATATGTCTTCTGAAGCTCGCTGGATTGGTAAGCCGGGAGGGCGGTCCAGGCAAAAGTTAGAGCCCAAAACCTCCCGAACTATGACGGCTTGATCCCCCAAAAGGGGGTACGTAGGCAGTCTAGTCCCAAAAAGCTAGATGCAGCCACCCCACCAAAACAAATCATCCTAAATCAATCAGGCGAACTACATGTAGTTTGATCCCTTCATAGGGTACGTAGGTAATCTAGTTTTAAAACTGGATCCAGCTGCGGAAAAAAAAAACTTTGCCCAAAATCAAATGGGTGAACTACGTTTGGCTTGATTCCTTCACAGGATACGTAGACAGTCTTGTAACAAACTAGATTCAGCCATATTTTCAAACAAATCCTTTTATTCTTAACATGTTTCTTTCATGTGATTATAAGCAGGTAAAAAGGTAAAAAGTTTGGTTTGTTAGAACCATTATCATTGAATAATGGTACCAACTGATGATCATACACTGACGCACGCGAGCTCAGATGACAACCCACTCAGTGGATAGCCAAAGTGTTCGTTTCATCAAACAGAGCAACCAACAGTCCACAAAAGCATTACAAGTCCGTAAATCAAAAAAGAAGAAGAATACTGGCAGCAAGACAAGCGGGTTCAAATATCCCGCCCCGCCAGGATGTATTCCTTGTATACCTATGCACTTAACAAGTAAAAGGGACATGGAAACAATTTGAAATCTTGACAGAGTAGCAGTTGATGTTCAAACCAAATTCTCTTACATCTATCTTGTCAAAACCACTACCAAATCTTCCAGGCGAAGTAAAATATATATATAAATAACAAAGCAAGATAGGAAAAAAAATAATAATACATTAAGGCAAAATGACTTCGCGTATCCTAAGGCGAGACAGAATAGCCATGCAAGGGGAAGGCATCAAGACGAGACGCAGTCTCATGCTTACACTTCGCCAAAGGACTTTAAAGAATTGACTAGCCGTTTGAACTCCTCTTCCTGAGCTTCGTGTGATCTTTTGAGGAGCTCAAATTCTACAAGCTGATTTTCCTTGGCCTCAATCCTTGCCTGATGAAGTTCTTCATCCCGCCTGTTTTGTTGATCAGCATAGTCTTTCAATAAGGCGATTCTCTCTTCAAGATGTTCCTTCGCGAGCTCATATTTTTGGAGCAATTGTTGTGCTTGCTGCTCTATCTTCATAACATGCTCTTCGCTGGCCTTCAAAACCTCAAATTCTTGGTTAAGGCCCGACAATTCCAAGTCTAAGGTTGCCTTGGTGAGATGACATTTTCCATGGCTACGTATCAAGTTACGGATGCGTTCAACATCTATTTTTGGAGCACTCCTCAACAATACGTGTGTTTCTTGGAAAACATGTCTGCCAATTCAAAGGTTTTGCCAACATTTTCAACAAACCTTTCAAATCTATCCTTACCAGATCCATATGATGCAATGACTGGTCCCAACATCTCAAGTGATTTCTGGACCTTGCCGTGACAATCAGTGATAAGTTCTAGTGGTTGAGACAAGCTCATCTTACGCAAAATGTCTTCTACCTCTGTGATGATAAAATCACCCCAACGCTCATTCGATCCTAAGTTGAAAATTGTACGTAGGATAGATGATGTTTCATTTTGTTGACAAAAACCTTCATCCCCAGTTTCGCATGCTTCAGGATCTATTGGCTCTGTACTACCACTTTTAGAGTCAGAATCATCTCTTGGTGGTATGTGGAAACCTTCTGCTTTTAGTTCCGACCCCTTCAATTGAGTTGGTATTTCTCATTCTAGTTGGAGTAATCCCGGTCCTAGACTGTTTGCTGCTGGCTCTGTTCCAATCAAAGATAGCTCCACATCATGCCGATTCTCCTCACAGACTAATCCCAAGTTTTTAGGCTCCGGTGATGGCAACTTCAACGCCAAATTCTTCATGAGAAGCTCTGATACGTTTTCAAGAAACCTTAAAGCATTCACTTGCGAAGTGGACTCGCGCGGATTTTGTCCTACTTCTTTTGAAGATGGTCTAGGGCTATGCTCTTTCTGCAATAGAGCCTTCCTCTTTGAGTCAGAAACATATGGCTTACGCTCCAAATCCTTACGCTCGGTTTCTACTTGCTTTAGCCTAGATTTTTGCTTCTTCAAGTTTGTTGGCGAGCCTTTTAAACTTGGATTTGGACTTTGCGGTTTTGGAATCAGATCATGTACTACCACTGATTTCAACCTTGAGACAATAGTTTTGCCGCCATCATATGAAGCATGATCAGTTGGCGGAGATGCGATTTCATTTGCAAGATCATCATACCGAGCTCGCTTGCTACCCCGACTTTCCATATAGAGATTGGTCCTATGAGCTTTCTTCCTCATGCCTTCTTTTTGCCCTGCAAAAGGAGAAATACTTCCAGAATAAACAGCCGGGTCTCTCTCCTCAAAATCAGAAAAAAATATTTTTCTCGGTCCGCCAGGGGACGCACCTCTGAGGGACTCCGGCGGGAAAATGTTATTCTGCTTGACAAGAGGGCGTTTCTACGAAAGACACAGACCGACCTAGATAGGGGGCACATGCTGTCATCCACCACCTGCAATAAGTCCAGGTACACATTCCCTCATAAGAAGAACGAGGAATGTAAAATCGGGTACCGGTATCAGCTCTAAGAAGTTTAAATTGAGCTTTCGCTAAGTCTTCAACACCACACTTGCTCCTCTGCTCAATCTTGAATTGAAGTTTGTTGGCCGGAATCCTTGTTCAAAGCCAAATTGACGAGCAAATCTATTTGGATAGTACGGTTCTAACCAAAACTCATCACCAATTCGTATAGGGAGTAATGGAGAACGCAAACAAACCAGAAAGTCAAAGTTTTTTTCAGACAAGGTACCATCGTCGATCAAAAAGTAACCCCTTGACTCAACAAAGGGGGTGGGTCGATACTCTACGGAGCTTTTGGTCCTAAAGACAAGTCTAGCTCTAGTAACACCAAAAACTTCAGCTTTAATGCCGGCATATCTTTTTAGCTGGAGGTAATTTTCAGGGAACTCACTGTCAGCATGACGTTTATATAAACAGTTGAAGTGCTCTCCCAACCAACCAATCACATAATGAACAGGAAAACAGCCTCGCGACTCTCCAGGTCCTCGTGGGTCAATCACGATTTTCCCAAGACTATGATAAATATGGCCCAACACTGCTAGCGCAAGAGACACTCTGATTCCTTGAGCCATTAAACATGTCATGTGAAAGATTTCATGTCTAATTATATAATGATAAGAAGGAAAGACAAACATACTGAGCCAATAAGCTAAGAATGCAGCCAGCTCCCTTCTTTTGAAATTGCCAAAGTAGGCTGGAAACCCATGAATTTTTCACGTTGCGTATGGTTTATGCATTGTGTGTCTTCTCCATAACCTGAGTATAGTAGTTGCCCTTTATAAAAATGTCTAACCCAATCTCCCCAACGGACAAATTTATGTTTACTTGAGACGCATAGTCGGGAATGTACGCACAAAAGCTCAGAAAGCGTAGCAGGGTATGGACCATCTCACTGCAGCCTTTTGTTTTCAGGAATAAATTCTTCATAAGGAATCCCTGAAATCGGCAAGCCACCAAGCTTCTTCAGATCCCACAATGATATACTCATTTCTCCATTACCATGGTGTAAAATATTCGTCAAAGGACTCCATAATTCCAAGAATGCTTTCCATACGTTGGAGCAATAATGGTAAGGATATTGAGAGACGCCAACGGCACCATATATTCCAACATGATTCAAGACATCTTTAAAATTGGCTAGAACGAATTCCGTTCACTCCATGATGCCTATCTCAAATATAGCACAACCCCGGAAACAAAGGCTCGATGACCAATCTTCTTTGGTACTTAGCATCTTGTAAAGTACCGGGTAGAAGTTCTCTTCGAAAACGAAAGGGGCTCCATCATGTTGATTATTCACATTCTCCAAAGAATGCCCTTTAAATACAGGGGAAAAGTTGCGGGTTGTTCACATTCGTTCAACAAAATGTAAGAGGCTGATTCAGCCACTTACCAGCAACATTTGGCGAAAAACTTGAAGCCTTCCGTAGCCATCACCTCTGTGAGTGTATCCAGTGATCAAACTAGTCCAACTCACAACATTCTTCTCATGAAGCTCACTGAACACCTTGCACGCATCGTCCATACTAACACAACAAGCACCATACATGTCCATAAGCGCATTCTCAACATATATAGACCCCTTCATTCCATACTTAACCGTCGAGCCATGAACCAATGCATCACACAAAAGAGAATCCATCCCCTTACAAGCCTTGAGCACACTCAAAAAAGTAAACGCATTCGGCTCCATATCACTCCTAAACATCTCACAGAACACACCCCAAGCGCTGCTGTGGTGACTGCAAGAAGTGTAGCCAGCAATCATGGCAGTCCAAGTAACAACATCTCTCTCAGACATTTCATCGAACACCTTGCGTGCTTCTTTGACTGAGCCCTTTTGGAAGTAGGACTCGATTAAGTCTGTGGCTAAGAGGTTGGGGCCCTTTGAGAAAAAAGGTGGGTTTGATTGGGCGGCGGGCTGTTCTTGGGAGCAATGGAGTGAGTTTCTGATGATGGGTGGTATTGGGTTGAAGTGGGTTCTGGGTAGTAGTTTTCTTGAGGTCATCTCTGTTGTAGCTGAACATGGTTAAGCCTTCAAATTCCAGTCTATGGTGTTGCAAGCTATAGAGTTGCTATAGCTCCAGTTCACACGTTTAATTTGTATTGCAAATTCTAATTTTCAAGAATCGAGATGGGAGAATTAGCACCCTTGGACACTGCTCAAGATCAAGATATCAAGAACATTGCAACATTCTTCTCTTTTATTTATTTCAACCATGTGTATAGAGAAACCAACTTTATGGTAGACGTCATGGCTTATGAAGGACACTAACTTCCGGATGGTTACATATGGAGAAATAGAATTTCTAGCTCGGCTTCTAGAATCTTGCTCTTTGATAATGTAAATTCGGGTTGTCCGAAATGTTTCTCTTTGTAATTTTCTTTTCGTATAAAAAAAATCGAGGTGTTATTTATTGTATCTATTTTTTTAAGTTAGAAAACAATAAAATGTATTTCTTTAAAAATTATTTGAGATTTCGGTATTCCATAAATTGAAACAGGCTCAAGTATCATTATCTATGATTGATTGATGATAACATAAGTTCGAGAAAAATTAGTGTTAATAAGGTTTAACTTGTTTTGGCATATGCAGCATTATAGATATGCATTTTTGATATTAAAAAGTGCGTAATAGGATCATGATCATGTATTCTAGTTTCATTAATGTTAGTTAAAGCAAATGAGTTTATGTATAAGAAGAGTTGCTTTCAGTATATATTTATACTTGGAATTCTTATGTTCCAATTGATGGGAACGGATTGAATCTAGTTTGCCTAAAAGCAAATCATTCGTCAAAGAAAGTTGACAATGGCGATTTGCTCTGGGAAGGTCTCCATTCATATGAGAATTTCATAACTGGGTAAGTGCTGCTTGTTGCAGACTAAGCACACAAGGAAGAGTCTCTACTCTCTAGCTGGTAACCTCATCGTACTCTTTGATAAAGTAACTATTAAATTGTGTTTGATGCATTAATCTCACTTAATAAAACATACTTTAATAAGAGAAAAAGAATGAGAAAATTCTCACTAGCCTTAGATTCTAAAATTTCCAGTAACAAAAACATATTCTAAAATTCTCATAAACCCTTATAACTCTTATAGATCTATTCTCACTAACAAATTTTTTAACTTTTAGTGTTTTTTTTATAGATCAAATTACTCTCTTCTAATATCTCCCTCTATTCTCTCATCTAATATTCTGACATTCATCTTTCTCTCTCTTAGCCATGAACCACCGTGCAAGAACCGTCGCCCACCGGTCCTCACCAAACCGGTCCTCACCGTTCCTCAAACCAAGAGCCCTAGCCCAAATCCGAGACTCGAGAATCAACAACTCTTAATAAAATTCTTAAAATTAAAGCTAACAAACATGGTCTCAAAAAAAATATTATGATTAGTGTGTAACTAAGATTTTGTTTCGTCACACCCTCACACGAGTCACACTAAAATTATTAAAAAAAAATTGTGAAATCCTAGAATCCCAGCGAGAATACACAACAGACAGACACTGTAGGTAGCTTTTGTGTTCACAATGACACATAACATTATACACTAGACTCTCTCTCTCTCTCTCTCTCTCTCTGCCTCTTCTCTCACATTCTTCACTCCCCAAATCACTACCTCGGCCACCACTCCTCACCGCCGTTCAGCTTCTCCGTTTGTTTCTGCATTGCGCTTTGGTTTTCTTATTCGCCAAAATTCCCCCAATTTACGTCACTCCCTGATCACAAAGGTGACGTCTTTTTAGTCTTTTTAATTATTATTGTTTTGAGCGATCAGACAAGGTTTCTCGGTTTTTTTGCTTTGTTCAAGATGTTGAATTTGTTGCTGTTTTTGCTCTTCTGGTTGTTCCTTGGACTTTGGTAGCATGAATGGTTGCATCAGTGTTCGATTGTACTACATTGTTAGGGATTTGTGTTTCGAATTGTTTACTCTTGTTCTTGTCTTGTTTGAGATAATTTTGGTCTTTTAACCTTAACAGTCTTGTTTCTGGTGAATGCATTGTGTTGTTTTTATGGTTTAGATCATAAAGGTAGAGACTTTCGTGCAGAAAAGATTGAATTTTTAGGCTGTAATTTTGGGATTTTACATTTGGGTCTTGGGGTAAATTTTAGAAAATAAAGGTTGAATCTTTTTACTTTTCTTGTTTATCCTCACATCCATGAAATCATAGCTCTTGTTTTTGTTTTCTCCTTTTAGTTTTAGTGTAGGAACTGTAGATGGTACATTGATTAGTCCTTGGGAAGCCTTTTACTTTCAGTAAAATACTAAAATTTGTAAGGGCCATTTTGATTTGGAATTGCTTAAAGCAGACATCTTTGTCAAAATTAAAGTAGTCTGGAGATATTAGATACTAGGATTTACCTTATCAGTTGAACTCTTGAATGATGCTGGGTTGTTCTATTTCGACTTGCTTTGTTATGCTTCTCTTGAGATAAATTTCGATTTTGTCTGTCAGAAGAATAGAGCATGCAGAATGTGGATTTTCCTTTCTTTCTTTTTATGATTGAGTTGAATTTATCGTTTATTTATAAGACGAAGCAGCATGTAGAATGCATTAAATCGTTTATACTCATGTGGATATTGTCCAAACAGATAGTAAAGTAAATTTATGCTTGTCTCATAATGATTGTTGTTCTACTGGTTAACCACTTGGCGATATAACGCTTTGTGAACCTAGAAGAACTCTTGATCCCTTTCTTTATCGTACATGCATATACTATGTTTTGTTACACGTGCGTGTGTGGGCGCGTTCCTGGGACCATAGGTTCTGGCCATTTCTTATAATGCCAAGAGTTATACTTAAATTTCAAAATAATTAATTGCATTGTTAGACCTATGTGAAAATTGTGTATGTGTCATAATGGAATTATCAAGATCAGTTCTTAAATTGGAGAGTTGAGGATTCAACTGAGAATCTTCCGATTCTCTTCCTTTATGATGGCATAACTCTTGTACTGAATTGGTATCCAATACTATTGAGAAAGATTCTGTGTGCGTTGGATTTTTGTTAAGTTGGCATAGAAAACCATATTGCTTCTAAATTGAATATGACTTTTCTGCAAGTCACTTGTTTAAATCCTCTTTTGTCAACTGTTTGTGCTTGTGTCTCATGATCCTTTCTCTTATGGTTGCAGTAGTTAGTCTCTGTTGGGAGAAGCATTCCTATTGCATAAGGAGACAGCAACCATGGCAGACTTAGAGAATTTGCTTCTTGAGGCAGCAGGACGAACCAGTGCAGCTGTGAAAAACCTCCAGCAACTTCCAACTTCTAGAAAGCGACATGGAGGTTCCTTCTCTGATGATGAAAGTGACTCTGGGGATGAAGACTCAGATGGTGGTCGTAATCATGCAAGCAGGAAGCCCTCCCAAGTACCTCTGAAGAAGAGGTTTGACCCTGCTGAAAGAGGCAGTGATGAAGAGCACGATGATGCTTCTGATCATGAGAGCGAAAACAGTGATGAATCTGATATTGGTCCTGATCTCTACAAGGATGATGCTGATCGAAGACGGCTTTCAGAGATGACTGAACTTGAAAGAGAGATGATTCTGACAAATAGAGCAGAAAAGAAAGATGGTAAAAGGTTAATGGAAAAATTAAGATCACAAAGAAAGATCAATCCAATCAAAGAAAGAATCTTCTTATGTCACATTCTCCCGTGGTGTACGCTCATCAGCTAGGACTGCTGAAAAATCAGCTGCTTTGGGTGATGCATTGAGTCAGTTACGAGAGAAGCGTCTGAAGCAACAAGACTCGAAGGCTCGCAGTAGTCTGAGGGATTCATCAAAAGAAAATGTAGGTAGCCAGGATTTTTCACCAATTAAGCGTAAATCCCTTGTTGCAGAAACTCTGATTGACTCAGATCAAAATGAGAATGAAGGGGGGTTACAAACTGAAGATGTAGGATCAGCTTCGGATAATGAATTTTCAGATAGTGACGAGGAAAAGGTAGAGCTACCAACATATCAGGACATAAAGGACATTACCATTCCAAGGTCGAAACTTGCAAAATGGTGTATGGAGCCATTTTTTGAGGAGCTAATTGTGGGTTGCTTTGTTAGGCTTGGATTTGGGAAATCATCAAGTGGTCCAATCTACAAGCTTTTCATGGTTCAGAATGTGGATGCCACAGATTTGAACTGGCGGTACCAGCTAGAGGGAAAAATGACACATAAATATTTGAACTGTGTTTGGGGAAGTGAAAGTTCTGCTTCAAAGTGGCAGATGGCTATGGTCTCAAATTCTGCTCCAGAGGAGGAGGAGTATAACGATTGGATTAGGGAAGTGAAGCGTAGTGCTGGCTACATGCCAAGCAAACATGATGTATTAGAAAAGAGGGAGACCCTACAGAAATCCAACACATTTGTTTACTCAGCAACAACTGTGAAGCAAATGTTGCAGGAGAAACGAGCCTCAGCAAGACCAGTGAACATTGCAGTTGAGAAGGATAGGTTGAGGAGGCAGTTGGAGGTTGCAGAAAGCAAGCATGACATGGAGGAAGTTGGGAGGATTAAGACAAGGCTCCAGGATTTGGAAGCATCTAGGCAATCCCAGGAGAAAGATTCCAAGGCCATTAGGTTAGCTGAGATGAACAGGAAGAACAGGTTTGAGAACTTTAAGAATGCTTCTGGATTGAAACCAATAAATACGAATCTGAAAGCTGGGGAGGCTGGTTATGATCCTTTCTCAAAAAGATGGACTAGATCGAGGAATTACTATGTCGGGAAGCCTGGAGGAGGAGATGAAGTCGCCGAAGATGAGACTGCTGAGGCAGCAAATGGATTTCCAGGTGCCACCAATGACAAGGCTGAAGCAAAAGTAATGGGAGAGTTTGGCGTGACAGCAACAGCGGCAGCGTTGGAAGCTGCAGCAGGTGCAGGGAAGTTGGTTGATACAAGGGCTCCTGTGGACCGAGCGACAGAGGCGTATACACTCCACAATTTCGAGCTGCCAATCTCACTGGCTGGACTTCAGAAGTTTGGTGGACCTCATGGGGCTCCGGCTGCGTACTTGGCCAGGAAGCAAAAGATAGAAGCTACAGTAGGATACAAGGTCCCGGAGGATGATGGCAAGAGACATGCTCTGACTTTGTCAGTTAGTGATTATAAGAGAAGAAGAGGACTTCTCTGAATCTTTATGCTCCACCCAAGCATGGTTGTATGAGTTATGTTTGTCCATTTGGCGGGAACCTTTATGCATTTAGTCTGTTATCTTGTTTGACTAATTACCTAAACCTTTATATGGCTATGGTTTTCCTTCCCTACATTTGTTTATAGTTATTGATTGCTGAGGGGAAGTAATATTCGACTACCAAATGCAGTTTTGCTGAGATAGAAGTTTCAATCATGTCAAAGGCAAGTAAAAATATCTAGAAAAATCAGCTCAAACAAACAAGTGAAAACTGTTATATGTAATTTACATACAATGACAAAGATTAGATCAGGTACGAGGTACCCTCCACACTTGTCATTTTAAGTGTCTATTCCGATCAACTCAACTAATTAATCGGCTGACAAAACCAATCATTACTGTGTAGAACATATCACATGACTTTATGATATACGCTTCCAATTGAAGGCTGTTCTCTATCCAACTCTTTCCGTATCCTATCCTAATGTGGTTGCTGTACAGTTCAACGGCAAAGTTGCCTTTGAAAGAATGGTTTCCTTATACAAGAATCTGAGACTTTGCAGCACCTCTGGAGCACTTTTTCCTGCCACTCTTGCTAAGTGCGCAAACACATATCTCAAGAAGCTCGTAATCTTCCTCCCAGAATAATAAGGCTGCCTTCTCTGGATTCTGTACCAGCATTTTAGTTGTAAGGAACCCGGCAATGGTCCACGTTTGGTGAAGTCGAGATTGCTTTCCAATGAATTTCCCAGTTCTGGTATCATAATATTCAGGCCAGCGGTCAGCTCGAAGCCTCTTCTCAGCTAAAGCAACTGCCTTTTCAGCTAGTTCTGTTCTGCCCATCTTGATGCATGCCAATGTGAACTGAAATAGGACAGCTATATCATTTTAGAGGGAAAATCCCATAAACAAATGAATGCATAGTAACAAACAGGAAGAAATCCAAATGCAGGCATATTTGCATTCCACAAAACATCTAAACTTTCCATCAAGGCAAAACGTACCTGCCACAAAAGTGTGGGCCAAGATCCACCATTATGATATGACCAAGGACTGCAGGAGTTGATAACGAAATTAGTACAGTTATAGAAACCCGAAATATACAAACAAGAGTATACAAACAGGAGTATGACAACTCACGTATTCTTTGGGTCACTGCCAGTGATTATACGCCACTCTTCATATTCCAAGGCAGGATAGCATATCTTAAGTGGCATATGCCCCACAAGATCATCCCACTTGGCTTCAACCAAATTCAATATAGCTTCATTTTGCTTTGGAGTACCCAAAGATGAAACAATAGACCATAGATTTCCAAGAGTGAAAAACCTAAAGTCCATGTGAGCTGGTTGTAGATTGCCAATAAAATATCCGCCTTCCTCTGGAATCCAGTCCATTAACCATAAAGGAATTTGATCAGGGTAGATATTGAACTTGTTGGTGGCTTCTGTAGAGTACTCCTCGGTCTTATATCGGTATATCTCATTCATCTTTCTCATATCCACCCAGTAATATTCTCTGATGTGGAATGACAAAGCACTGAGTCTGTTGTTGATAGCCCTTACCAAATTCTTGGATCCATCATTTACGGCAAGCATCTCACGGGAACACCGAAGAGCCGAGTAGAATAAGGCCTGAAGAATCAAACTTCATATAAATCATATGCCAAAGATGAGGTAACATACAAATAAACTTGAATATGATGCAGTATAGTTGATATAGGCTTGAAAAGATAGATAGGAATGCATCACAAATTCAGGATACAGCCCAAGATTCTCAGAAAAAGCATAGTCAGCCAGCTGAAGTTAAAAGTTCAGGAGCAGATGCTTTCAATTAGTTCGAGAAGGAAACCACCATCATCAATGATTTCACCCTATATATTCTATGTCCTTAAGCATGATATCCAATTAGACCATATTGGCCTCCTAGTTATTTTCATCTCAGGTACATCAAGAATGGAATATTCAATATTGAATCTGAATTTATGGCAGTGAAATCACAGAAAGCAGCTGATAAGAATATAGGCTAAAGAAATAACGTAAATGAATCAATAATATTCACGCCTAATAATTCAACCACTTAAACCAACTTTCTAAGCTATGGGATAAAGGAACTCACTTGGATCTCAAGGGGATGACCGTGGATACCCATCCGACGGTCTATCATACACGAGCCATCTGTGACCAAAAGAGATGGGAACATATCAAAGCCATCAGTTAAACACAAGTTCAGGATCATTTTCAAGCCTGTCTGAACATCAACCCTTTCTTGTAATCCATAGTCACCAGTTATCTTTCCGTAAGCCCTCAACAGAATAATCCACCATAATCCTGTCAGAGAAGTTAATGGCGCAACAGCAAATCATTCGAATAACTGGGCAAATTACTAAATTTATTGGAAAAAGAAGATCCCTATGTGGAGTATTTGCAAAATGCGCATTAGCATCCAACGACAGCTGGAAAACAATAACAAAGACAGTGTGTAGCATCTTTCAAAGAATTACTTTTTTACAGCACAATATATAATGTTCAGATATTATTACCAGAATCCACAGGTGCGACACGACCAATTGCTGATTCACCAAAATCTGGATCCAAAACTTCTTCAAACTTATTCTCATCAAGAGGCACAGTTCTCACTTTAAAACTTGCAGGCATCAATCCCTGCCCTGGACTATAGCAATCAACAGTTTTCTCCCAACTCTAAGTAAAAACAAAACTATGATTAGAAATTTCATGAAACCCGAAACATTTAATTCATAGTATATTATGTTGACAGTGTTGTCAGCATGAAAGGTTTGGGGAAATTAATTTTCATAAAACATAAAAGAGATTAGGACACTTTTGACTATATATTACTACAGAAGGTGTCACCAAGATCAATGGAATGCTGGTTTTGCGAAAAAATGACTGATTGATGGCACTTTTTGATCTCTATAATTAAATAACTTCTAATCAACAACAAAAGATAACCAGGGTTTTCATTCAAGATTATTCAGTTGATCATATATTAGAATAGCACCACAACACAAAATAAGGAAATGCATACTAATTTAAGACCAACAAAACAACATGAGAAACCACATAGATAAATAGTTGTGAACGGTTACCTGCAATTGCAATGTATGAAGCAGGAAGTTCCTCACAATCTCTCCTTCTCCCTTGAGCAAGAAAGCAAGTGCCGACGGAACAAAATCCCGTATAAACACCTGATCATAATTCAACGGCAGCTTATCATTCGGATCATTTGCAGCCACAGTCCCAACAGGACTCCCACAATACGTCACAATAGACTCCCTCAACAGCCTCCACGCTTCCTTCTCAATGTCCGAAAACTCCCTCTCGGAACTCAAAACCTTAGCCTGCTCATCCACACCCTCCACATTTTCATCAGTAGCAACTTCTATCCTAGACTGCTCCTCCCCCAAAACATTCTCATCCTTATCAATCCTCTCCACCACCAATGGCTTCACATTAACACCACCCTGAACATAAATCCTCTCAAAGTTGTTCTCATTAACCCGAGTCTCCACCGATGTGGAAAACTCACGACCCTGGGATTCAATACCAGCAATGACACAACCACCCCTGGTACTAAACGACCTAGATACAACCCCAGATTGGCCAAAACTCCAATTGGGTACCTTAAAAGCTTTCTGGGTATCACTCAAAACACTCCCAAATCCCAAAACACGACCTGGGTATGTATGATATTGACTCTTCCGCTCATAATTGACACAAAACTTGGATACTTTTGCATTCTTTGATGACCCATTATGGATTTTCACAGGGGAAAACCCGAAAAGCGTAGACTTTCGAATACTACTCATGATTCTACAACTGGGTTTCATTGCAGAATGACAAAGAAAACTAAGGGAAATCATATCCAACAATAAACAAGTATGATTGATCAGAAAAATCAAAGCTTTAAGATTGTAACTATAGCATATGCAAATAGAGCTATTTGTGGGGGTTTGAAGATTGAGATGGAGAGGTGGGACTTGCGTTGAACTTACGGAGAGGGGAGACGATCATCGAGAAATTGTAGCAGAAAGAAATGGCGCTGGTGCCTGAAAGTTTTGGATGGCAAAATTGGTGGAGAATAAATAGTGAAAAGTTTTGATTTTGTTTATATATAGAGGGAAGGAAGGGCAATCCTGGCAAACAAGATAACTTTCTTTTAAAATGGATTTTTTAGATTTAGTTAATTAAGCTTAATCTACTTGTTCATTTTTCTTTCTTGTAATTGCCATGATAAACAAAGTGGATGCATTTAGCAATAAATTGTATATTTAGGAAAGGATATATTGGATTTTCAGGTAGCTACCTCATATGTATTTGTCATTCTACAGATTGTGAAGATAAAAAAAGTTTAGGTCTTCATTGATTGAGCAAGGAAAAGTATGTCTATATATGTCTCCTTTGATCAAAGACTTAACACAACTTTTGCTTGTTGTGTAGTTTTTTTTTTTTTGATTAAACGAACTTTCATTTAATAAACTGTAATTATAAAATAATCACTACACCTAATAAGACATTACAACTATGAACAAATAACTCTAACATCAATCTACTTGTCCTCACTCCGAAGAGGAGAGACTGACATGTCAATGGATCTGATAAAAACCGAATTGGGCAGTCGCCCAAGTTAACTTGACCAACATATGTAGTAATTACTGGGACAGAATCTGATCACAATAGAAAATCATTGAGTGGGTCATTCCAAGATCTCCCGGCACGTTCAACACATGCTGATAATATGTGCGGTTAAAGACCGGCTGAAGTCTGGGTTCTTGTAATGACGAACCAACTGCCCAAATTCAAATAGCTATCAGAAACCATGACATCTATCCAACAAATTTGATAGAGTAAGGACTTATTTGAGATCTGAAAATCAGACCCAAAAACTAACTCAAATAAAACTGCATCAATAAAACCAGAAAATAAAATAAGGCCAGCACAGGATGAGCCCAACCATTGAGCTCAGGCCCAAGCCGAAACCCTAAACCAAGGAATTGAGCCATCCACAGCAGCCAACCAAGCCTTGCCCTTCCGGTTTCGCCAGATGAGTCAGACCACCCTCCTCCACGTATAGTCGTCATTCTCACGCCGGAGTTGCCACCAAGTCCTTCCCCGGGTCGGCTTTATACCCAAATCAAATCTAAAAGATCTCATCCAGATCGCATCACAATCCCATCGCAGTGGCCTTGCATAATGACAAGACCTTGGAAGCGGATCCAGCCATGCCACCACGCCCAACCACCTTCGCAGATGCTCCGCCAACACGCCTCACCGCTTAGACCAGAGAGGAAGGAGCCAAAACCCAATCATCGTCATATGGATCACAATCCTTGCCTCACCACCGCGAATCCCCGATACGAAGAGGAAACTTCGACCAAGGATCGGCTTTACTCTCTACCCACAAAGAAAGCCCGGCCAAAGACGGCGTCAGGCTCGCCGCCGGACATGTTGGGGGACTCTCGCTTGTTGTGTAGTTTAATATGATATTGGTGTAGTGATATTAATATCTGATGTGGTTCTTAGAAACCAATAAAAAAAACTGACGTTTTGAGTTATTAATGAAATAAAGAAAAATAGAAAACATCATCGATAACACATTAAAACTTAAATCAACATTCACTAGATTAATAATAATTAGAAATTACTCAATCACCCAGTTATGTTTATTCCCCTCAAAATGCAAAATTACATTTTGAATTACTTAGCTTGTTGTCAAAACAATCCCAAATAATATGCCTTTGAAATTCTATTCATGTCTTTAAGATTTCAAAACAATATATTTTTAGCTTTTGGACTTCGGACTTTCGAAAAGCGTAAATTATAAGTCTAGTTAAATAATTATTTTCTTAAATATCCTGTATTAACTAATTTTGGTTTATGGCTGTTCATTGCGTGCACGCAAGGGCCTTTCAGACATTTCCATGTGTCTAGAGTTCAGTGGATAAGGATTGGTGACTCGTCCAAGGAGCCAGGACCTTTCATATCCTAAATTGTAGGCAGCCCCCATTTCTCATGGACCACTTATATCATGCCCAAGATAAAATAACCAAACGAGAATCACACGTGATGCATATTTGGTGTACCAAAACATGTTATAGACAATGTTCAAAAAAACGCTAGGTGCTAATCGGGCAGACAATCAATGATTAACGTCTAAACAGATTAATCGGAGATCAATTGGTTTTCTAGCACTCTCAACGGAAACGGTAAAGCACCGCCTAATATCTAGGCGGGGATTTTTAGAACATTGGTTATAGAGCTCTACACCATGTCACCTTCCCATGAACATGTTGCAAGATATACGAGAAAAGCACGTTTGGTTTTGGAGAGTAAAATTTGCACCACTGTTAAGAAGTCATCGGAAAATATCATTTCTCTTCTCATTCAATTTTCATTGGAAATACAAAGCAAAAGTAGATCATTTCTACGAACCAAATGAGGGAAAAGAAAATGGATATTCAATCATACAGCCCATTGCTGTTGGCCTGCAGTTGGCATTGGGCCTCAAAGTCCATCACTTGTTTCTTTTCGTGCTATATGATTAGGCTACACTGTCAGGGAGATCCTTGCTGATAATATGATATGAATGATAGGCTGTGGATATAACAAACAGAAAGCAAGAAAAGGAAAGCAGGATAGGGAAACATGGCAAGGTTGGTGATGATGCAGCAGCAACAACAGCACAGACTACCTTCTTTCTCTCCTCTTCCTTCTCTTTCTGACTTCAATGGCACCAAACTCCAAACTCAACTCCAGGTTCTCTTTCTGTCTTTCCCAAATTTTGCTCTACTTCCTGCTCCAAGTTTCAAATTGTTAGAAACTTCATTGATTAGTTATCCTTAGTGTCTACATATACTTTGCAGTATAGGAGAAAAGTATCACAGCCAAAAGAAGCATTACATGTTACAGCATCAAATGCAAAGAAGACTCTTCCAGTGAGTGGCACCCAATTCATTTGATGTACTGATACCATTTTCCTTAAAATTTTGTTCCTTTTCCATGTCTTTTGGGTTTTGTTCTAGAATTCTGTGTCTAATACCAAATCATCACAATGGCAGGTGAGCCTCACTCAAATGCCAGGTGAATCAAATAAGGGTGGTGCTGATGTTTCTTCCAAGGTATGATAGTGGTCACAAAGAGGCCCTCTATACAACCCATTTTGTAAATTTGACATGAAAATATGAATCTTTTCTAATATATAATCAGACTAAAGATTTTGCAGTTCCTAGGAGGAATGCAATGGCCTTAATCTTGTCAGGTTGCATCTTCTCCCAAGTCAGTTTGCAAACTCCTGCATTTGCTGTACAATCTGTTGCGTTAAGGGAATACATAGATAGTTTTGATGGCTACTCATTCAAGTACCCTAAGAATTGGATTCAAGTTAAGGGTGCTGGAGCTGACATTTTCTTTAGAGACCCTTATATTCTTGATGAAAACCTAGCTGTGGATTTGTCCTCTCCTTCATCCTCGAATTACAAGAGTGTTGAAGATCTGGGGCCGCCAGAAGTAGCCGGAAAGCAAGTGCTTAGGCAGTATCTGACAGAGTTCATGTCTACAAGACTCGGGGTGAAGCGTGAGGGGAAAGTTCTCTCTACATCTTCAAGAGTTGCTGACGATGGGAAGCTTTATTATCAAGTTGAGGTGAGGTGATTTTGATGTTGTAACTGTTAGTTATATGGATGATTAGAACTATTTCCTTACAATGTGTTTTGAAATGTGTTTCTAGGTGAACATAAAATCATATGCAAGCAACAATGAACTAGCTGTTATGCCAAAAGACCGCGTAGTAAGTATGGAATGGAACAGGAGGTACCTTACTATTCTAGGAGTTGAAAACAACCAATTGTATGCGTTGAGATTACAGACACCAGAAAATGTATTTGTGGAAGAAGAAAATGATCTTCGCCGGGTTATGGAATCATTTAAAGTGAACAAGGTGGCCGCTTAAGTACCATGAGACTGTACAAAATTTTTGTGATCCAAGGCTCCCTTTTCTTTTTGTACCAATTTGGAGGTCAAGTTCTATAAAACATTCATTGTTTAATTTATCAGCAATTCTCCCATGTTTGATGCGTCTCAGCCTGGAGCATAGTAAGTTCACATGTAGTGCCAACAAATTCTAATCCAACGATGTGAAACAGACTTCTCTTTTATTTTCTTCTGTCATTTTGTAAATTTTCAGCACTGTTAGGGTCTCAGACCAATGATTTTCTATAACAACAAATTTACAGATGAAACTATCAGTGACATTTTCAGCACATTACCCACAAAAGCACACCATAATGTACACAGATTGATCACATTTCAAACAGCTTTAAAAAAGAAAAGAATTTGGATTGCTGAATTACGACCTCACTTCAAATTGCCCTGCTTTAGTGAGTGCTCGAAATCCCTTGTATGGTCGATTTGGTAGATTCCTCAAATCCAGCTTATCTATCTGCAAGCCGGAGAGAGATACACCCATGATCCTAAAACTCGCTTGAAATGTGGGGAACACATGAAGGCGCTCTAATCCTGTCTCAAGCACTAATGTTCCAGACATTGAAGGGGTTTTATCTTTAGGAATACGCCCGATTGACCATGAACAGATCTGCATAAACAATATAGGGATATAAAAGAAAAATACGACTGGGAGATACACATTAGCAGGTTTTGGGAGCAAAGTGAAGATGTTTCAATGAGAAATCATAAAAGCTGTTGAAAAGTATCCTATTGTGGAAGCCTATATACCATTTTAAAAGGGTAGATATGATGTCAAGGTAACGAGTCATATGCCAATTGTCCAATACTATATTAGTACCTTATTTGCAAGGATGTTTACTGTTCCATGATTTGAAGTCAAATCAGCTGATAAAATACATGGAGGCAGTTGAAATTGCACAGTTATCGAATCAATGGTCTTTCCAGGATCATTTCGTATTCCAACCATTACACTAACACGACATGTTCCAGCATCAGAGGTCAGCTGTGGCTTTACATAGATTGGAGTACTTTTCAACTTTCTAACCCTGCACATGACATATGAGTTGTGTTAGAATCAAAATAAGACAAGGACAGAGATCATGCAACACTACACACTCTAATTTGTATAGTGGGTATTTTTCGCTGAACTCAACCATATTAACCATTCAGATATTAAGCATCACAGTAATGAACTTTATCTACCCAGCTAAAGCAAGTCCCAAATTTCCATATGAAGTATTTCACACCTGTATTTCTTTAACACCATACCTGTAACTCATTAGCTTAAACTGGCCGTCAGGAGGCACAAACGACAGAATTTGCTGGGATTCCCAAGGTCGAAACCGAACACATGGATGGAATCTTACATCATCAAGAATAGAAGGGTTTGAAAAGGAAAGAGTCAAATCAGGCACGCCTGATAAATGGGAGTTCACTTGAACTTCACCATATATCTCGCATTTCACCATGACCCCATCCCTGAGCAGCATTAAAACAACTAATGTGAGTACGAATCCTTGAGATACAATCGTAACACACTAAATACTAACTATTAAACTTGCAAGTTTCTGTACAATTATTTCTATTCTATTTCACCATCCATAAGTGACACCTACAAAACCCTAGATTAAAATGCAACCACTGTATTCAACTACATTATTCAATTCTTCGAACTTAGACACTACTTTTCATATCCATCTTATTCAACAATATTGCAGAGACACCAGGATGAGATATACTGGAAAAGGCATATGACGCAATACGGATATAGTGTTTGAATGAAATTTACAAGTTGTTCAAAAAAGAAAAGTTAAAATTGAAACGATGACCTGTTTATTATTGTATCTATTTCTTCAACAAGATCAACATAAACTTCATTGTGAGCATATTTCGGATCTGTTTTTCTCCATGGAATCAGAGATGATGTTGCACCTGGAAGCGTATCTCTCATGTTAGAACTGTTGCCTGTCACAACACTCAACATCTTGTTGACAAGATTTGGTGGAGCAATCATCTCTCTCAGAATATTAGGTTCTGTAGTGAGAGGGAATCCATTGTCAATCATCTCATCCAGAAGCTGCAAATTGCAACATATATTTTGGTTAGTCTATTTCAAGAAAAACTGATGAAATATGACAAAGTGGAAAACAGTAAATGATATGTCACTAAAGAATCACAGCCGTGGAGGATAAGAGTTTAAACTTGTTCATTTTTTGTTAACATTGTGCATGTAACACAAGAGTATTAAGCAATAATCATAAAGATCAACGACTAAACTTGTCCTCACAACAGACATTCTAGGAGAGAATATAAGTACGCCACCAGATGAGATCTAACCCTTGACTTCCAATAACATAATAAGCAGCAGAAGTATAATTAAGACAATAACCTCATAAACGATGATGAAGTTATCTTTTATCAAGTCTTCATTCAAGCTGCCAAGATAATCTGTGAGGACATCGGCTACCCTGCACAGGAACTATAATTGATGGTTAGAGGCTAATCAGTTTAATGCTACATAGTGAACTCATAATATTAACATAGATTCAGCAATGTAATCACCTCAATGCCCATCAGAGGTGGCATTTCAACTTGGGTACAAGCTAAAAATGTTATCCCCTCACGAAGAATTTGGAAAAGGTAATGTGTTGGTGAAGCAATTACTGGTTGGAGCTGATAACAACCATACACCGCGTAAGAAATATGCACAACTCAAGAAAATATCAACCTACTCACAACTGAAGAACACCCATACATTGAATAGTCCTTTGGGCAAACCCAGAGCCATTAGTTATATACACAACTAAAATCTAGAAAGTATATAATAAACATAGACCCAAAAAATCCCCTCTAAGTATTCATAAATATGAAGTGAATCAGTACAATAATTTGTAATGAAGCCAATTACATTATATTCAATCATATATCAAAAATTGCAACAGCTACCTTGGAGGAATCACCTTGAGAAATGGCCTGTTCCCAGAACCATACACATATTGAGCGGTCCACACGCTGTCCAGTTAGCTGTTTCTCCAGCATTACCTCACTGTGAAATCCAAAAAAGTTAACTCTTTTGTCCCGCTAAAATCAAGAGAGCTATAGAAATACCAGGAGTATTATATGATCCAACAAAATCAGCTAAAGAGACTCTCTTACCCCGAATCGGATAGCAGAAATATGCACTGCAACATCTCTCTCTCTTCCTTTACGTTGTTAGTTATAGCTTCTGGGGAGGAACATAATGGTAGATTAGCTCATTAGCCGGAAAAAAAAAACCGAGGTGAACAAATAACTTCAACGACTCACAAACCCATTTCTCTTTCAACTCTACCCTCATACATTGTGTGTTGAGCAAAATCTACAAACCCATCAACTGCTTGAACAAAATTCCTGAAGCAGATACAAATCTACAAACCCATAAACTTCTCCCTTTCTAATATCAAAGCAGCTTTGCTTAGCTAAACAATAACCCAAATGGAATCTATTCAAATTGCCTTCAACAACAAAACCATTACTGAAAATAATATCTTCAGAAAACAAAAGCATGCAAAATTCAACACCAAAGTAACAGCCATCTGAAGCTATTAAGATCCCATCACAAAACCCTCTAGTGAAAATTTTGTTTATCAAAGCAAATAGCAGACTCTAATCAAATCAAGCATCCATTTTCTTAAGCAATGTGATTCAAATGTCAGCTAATTTGATCGAACAACTGCAGGGTTTGCATATCAAAGATTCAATCTTTCTTTACCTTCTGGGTTAAAGCAATGAAATTTAACAAGAAAAACCAAAGAAAAAAGCAATACCTTCTTAAATCTTCACCAGCAGAATCCTTCGTCTTCGTCTTGACGTCTGCTTTTCCTTGTTATATTCATAGCTTTGCTGGCTACTCACACTGGGTCTTATAGCCCAAAACTTTACCCGACCCAAAAGCCCAAATTGACCCCAAACCTCCCAACGACGTCGTTTAAGAGCTCAATTCCCAAATTGGCAGCTTTGGATGACGATGACCCAAAACGCAGCGTTTTGGAGGGTGGTAATGAGTGGCTGAAGGAGATGAGAGGCTAAGGAGTGAGTGGGTCATAGTATTAGCCTTATCCGGACTAAACGTCCGACGGAGAAGAAAAGCCAAACCCCCAAACATGAAAAAGCTCAAGTCTTTCACCAATTTCAGACCCCATTTTCAATCATGGCGAGATTGGTGTCTGTTCAGAGACACCCTTCTGTCTCTCTCCTCCCTCCTTCTTCTCTCTCCGACTTCAATGGCACCAGGCTACTCCAATCTCAACTCCAGGTCCTTCATTTCTCTATCTTTCTTTTTATTTTGATTAAAGATCAATTCTTTAGATGGAATTGCTTAGTACCCATGTGTTGATTTTTGCAGTATAAGAGAAGGGTTTCACAGCCAAGAGGTGCATTGCGAGTTTCGGCTTCGAGCGCGAAGAAGATTCTGATAATGGGGGGAACTAGATTCATTGGTGTCTTCTTGTCAAGGCTGCTTGTCAAGGAGGGCCATCAGGTATCTTCCTCATCCTTTCCATGTTTTGGAGCATTTTATCTGTTCCATTTTCGCTTTATGTCCTCTAGGTAAACCAGATAACTTAGAATAGTGAGTTTGGATGTGATAGGAAAGCTTAGAGACTTTTGACAATTATGTATTTCATGATTACACTAGTGCAATGTGAGCTTTATGATGGGAATGGTTAGTTTGCGACAACTTATGGTTTAGGTGTGAGATTGCTTTAACTTGAATTTAGCTTATTGAGGTTCAAGGTTTTTTGAAATTTCATCCTACATAATGAGGTTGCTATAATGTGAGCTTCATATAAGGTTATAATGCTTCAGTTGCAATGTAGTTGAAACTATTCGATAATTTAGAATTTGGGAGTAAAACGATTTCTATAATAATGCTAAATTAGTTTGACTAAGTTGTTATCTGCCTTGGATTTCGGTATGTTGTTAACATCAGGTTTACTTGGACAGGTTACATTGTTTACCAGAGGAAAAGCACCCATTACTCAGCAGTTGCCTGGTGAATCTGATAGTGACTACACAGATTTTGCTTCCAAGGTATAATGCTGTTAATAAGGCTCCCAAAACTCATTAACTTGGAATGAGTTCACATTCTTTTGCACCCTTCATTTTTAATGATCATTTCGTTGTTGTAGATTTTGCATTTGAAAGGAGACAGAAAGGACTTTGATTTTGTGAAGTCCAGTCTTTCAGCTGAAGGATTTGATGTTGTTTACGACATAAATGGTATGCATCATTCACTATAATTATCACTGCATTACCTTACTGCTCCTTACTCTTCTACTTCATAATCTGAATGTCTCTGGAAATTTTCAGGACGAGAGGCAGAGGAGATTGTGCCCATATTGGATGGACTTCCAAAGTTAGAACAGTAAGCTCTTAGAAACCTGATCAAGTCATTTTGTTTATTGATGGTCGGTTAATGAAGCAATTTTATAATTCTCTCTCCTTTTTTATGGATGATCTGTTGTTCCAGATATGATTTTAGATCAGGACTAAGTACAAGCTAGATCTAAATTAACAAGCGTGGGGTGTGATTTTTGTATATTTTATTTAAATAATGGACTTGTTAGTTAACAATAATAATATCAAAGTTGACGTCATAATATATCTGGTCAGAAGATTTGAAATTATAGAATTTTCTGTCATCAAATCAGACACCTTGTTCTGTGACCGTCATTTATGTTAAGAATTATGAATAAGCCTGGTTATTGTCAAACAAGTTATATGATTGGGTAAACCAGCTGACACATATGGGATTTTAGAGAAGATTGGGTAACTCCATAGGTAGAAATGTAGTTGTGAGTCACAATTTAACTAAAGAATGAACCATGAACTGGAAAAGTGATTTTTGGAAATGTGAATTATGGGTGCTTTGATTGAATAGATAGTTCTTTGATTTACTCACATACTGAAATGGTGGAACTGAGGCTAAACTGCCATTTCCACCCATTTAAGATAGCAAATGTTAAGATGATTTAAACAATCCACTGATTCTCAGGTACATATACTGCTCTTCAGCTGGTGTTTATCTGAAATCTGATCAATTACCTCACTTTGAGGTATGCCTGATGTTCTAAATTTCTTACTTTTCAGTTATCGGAGTATGAACTTCCTGCTGTATAACTTTCTTTGTATATTTTGATGACATTTCAAGCTCAATTATTTTGGGAGTCTGCTCTATATTATTCATGTCTTCCTGTTTCTGGTGATAGACCGATGCAGTTGATCCAAAGAGCAGGCACAAGGGAAAGCTTGAGACAGAGAGCTTGCTTGAATCAAGGGGTGTCAATTGGACTTCTATAAGGCCAGTCTACATCTATGGACCACTGAACTACAATCCTGTTGAAGAGTGGTTCTTCCACCGGTTGAAAGCTGGCCGCCCAATTCCAGTTCCAAACTCAGGAATACAAATAACACAACTTGGTCATGTTAAGGTACAATGGTGTCAAAATCTTCATATACTTTTGTTTAGTATATTTGTAGCATTATTGGAGCTTCATTTGGTCATATGTTTTGCAGGATTTAGCGACTGCATTTGTTAAGGTTCTTTGTAATGAAAAGGCCAGCAAGGAAGTATTCAACATCTCTGGAGAAAAATATGTCACCTTTGATGGATTAGCAAAAGCATGTGCAAAGGTATACTGTAGGCCATTGACAAAAAGAAACATCACTATCTTCTAAAATTTTGAGTTTCTCATTAGTCTTTAATTTTGTTAGGCTGCTGGGTTTCCTGAGCCTGAGATCGTTCACTATAACCCTAAGGAGTTTGATTTTGGCAAGAAGAAGGCATTTCCATTTCGCGACCAGGTGATTATTGATGTTTAGACATTTATTTTCTGGATACACAAAGGATAGCTTGCAAACTAAATAGTTGACAAGTTCAAGAATATGGATAAGCATTTCATGAGAAATGACAAAAATGTAGTTTTTTTTTAATTCATGAAGATAACATTGTGTTGTTGACATGATGCAGCATTTCTTTGCATCGATTGACAAAGCAAAGAGTGTGCTTGGGTGGAAACCCGAATATGACTTGGTCGAAGGTCTTGCAGACTCCTACAACCTAGACTTTGGCAGAGGAACATTCAGAAAAGTAGCTGATTTTTCAACAGATGACATGATTCTTGGCAAGAGTCTGGTTCTCCAAAGCTAGCTCTAATCTCTTTCCTCCCTTGATTTGTAATTTCCCTTGTATATCAATTTCCATTCAAGATCAAGAGGAAATCAAGCTCTTCTTTTAGTAATGTTGTTGCATATCAAGTCTATAGTACAAGAAAAATAATTTTGCATAATTGCATAAGAGCCCATATCCAAATTCTCCTATCTTACTGATCAATGGGTCAAGGCAAATTTCCCAGTTGGAGCATCACTATCCACAGTCCAAACCTAATCTTGAACACTGTATTTTAGAGCTCGCTCCAGGTATCATCTGGAATTTGGCTTCAAAGGTCCAACACATTGATTTGAAAAGTAAACTCTATGACTAACCCTTTCTTTGAACTGTTCCAATGGATTGAATACGCTATGTCATAAATATATATAATCTGTCAAGTTGAACCATCAAGATCACCGGTTCACCTGATTAACTGCCAATTCTGTTGAAGGTCCCAGAAACAAGTGCTGTATGAGGAGAAAGTAATGTCAAACTTAGCTAACATAAACAAAAAAAGTCCGAGACCCTGTTACAAGTTCGAATAAATTATGAACAAAAAGAGTCTTGATTTTGATTTTGCTGCACCTTTTTTCTTTTTTTTTTTCTAGTGGTACTACTTCAACTTTGGATGCAAATTTACTGACCACTTCGAGCTCGCCCGTCTAAATGCTCATTTTCAGGTTTTTAAAAAATGTTTGACTAAAAAAGACTTGAAACGTTAATTTAAAATAAACAAGTTAATAATGGTCGGCAAATTTGGTTCCCTTCGTCTTCATCTCCTCAAATCCTAAAGCAGTGTCTTCCAATTAAGGAAATGGAAACAAACTCCAATTAAATTTCAAGCATATGGAAACTAATCAATGGCTCAAAAATAGGGGAATTAAAATTAAAAGAATCCCAAAAATCTGGACTAGTAAATCACAGATGATTCATCCAGAATTAAAGGAATGGAAGATTCTCCACGAATATGTGAGGAAATATTCCCAAAGTGCATTAGTAAGTAAGATTATCTTTCTAGTTTGGTCAAAAAAGAATAAATTAAGATTATCCCATTTATCCGGGACTAAGATCTGGGCGGTTAGCTTATCCTGCAAGGCCCGCTATCCTACCTAATTTAATACCATGACGTCGGCACCGAATTAAAGTTAAACGCGTCTTAGTTTTGGCCCAACTAACCAAACCGAAAAACTAAACAGTGACGTAGGATTACTTCTAGGAAGCTCCATCCCTGCCACGTGGCTGAGACTGGTTGTTAACTGTGGAAGCTGCCACTTGCTCTCTACCCATGCAGGAGCATGACACGTAACGGATGTGATGAAACCAACTATGATTTATGGAAGGTGTATTTCCAGGGTCATTTTACTACAAACGTCGATCGTCACTGCATTTCACCGTCGTGTTGAATGCTAGTGTAGACGTCTTAACAAAACGATGGATGAAACATTTCATATTCCATATTCTAAACTAAAAAAGTATATCAAAACTCTAACTTATAAAAAAATCAAACATATAATGTTAGGGTTTTTAGCTGCAAAGAAATTATACCTGATTGTTCCATTCAACATAACGTAACGCGAGGCTTAAGCTTTCTTATTATAATCTTATAAATGGACGTGTGTTAATAATCTTACAAATGAATTACTTTTGATTGTTTCATTTAACGCGCGCATACGTGTGGCGTAACTGTTTTTTCGGTAATTTTGATAATATGATCGATTCAACTATGAGCCTGCCGCGGATTTGCACATCTGTACGTGGCTAAGAGGAAGTGACATTTGGTGTATGAAGATCAGAGGTTACTCATGTATGCTTTCATGCTTTAGTCGGGTGGTGCTGGAGCTAACAGACGTCGTACTGTCATGTGACCAATTCATTTTTCTATACAAAATTAGGTGATTTTTTCTTGAATTTAAAAAGCTACAATGTCAAACCAAATTTGGTGAGGAATCGTGTTAATTTGCTATCCATTACTCAATAAGTAACTGTAAAAATGAATCACCAAAGCATTTACTTGATCAGATAACGCACCGGCCTGTTCTGTAATGGTAGCAAATGAAATCACGGCATAAGTGAGTCTAATACACCACCGATCAACTTCCAAAACGACATGTATACCTTTATATCTGTAATATCACACTGTAATGAAACAACCGACCTCATTTTCCAATCTAAAAATAAATTCCATAAACAAAAAATGAAAGTTTCTCTTCCTCAAAATCCTATATATACTCCCCCACCCCTCCATCCTACTCCATCAACCTTCAAAAGCTTTAAGCAAACACAACAGTCGTTATAACATTTCTTTTCATCTCCAAAGCCATCGTTTTCCTTTCTCACAAAACCTCAGTTTTCCATCATGGTTCCTCGTATCACCAAAGCTGCCAAAACCGTTTCAACCGTCAAGTCCGCCACTGCACGTGGCCGTGCCTATGTGACGTTCTTGGCCGGAAACGGTGACTATGTGAAAGGTGTGGTTGGGTTGGCCAAGGGTTTAAGGAAGGTAAAGAGCAAGTACCCACTAGTTGTGGCTATCTTGCCCGACGTCCCTGAAGACCACCGTCAGATCCTAGTTTCCCAGGGCTGTATAGTCCGAGAGATCGAGCCTGTCTACCCTCCTGAGAATCAGACCCAGTTTGCTATGGCCTACTACGTCATCAACTACTCCAAGCTTCGTATTTGGGAGGTACGTGTAACTTGTTAGGGTACTGACTCGTGTCCACTCAAATATGGACTATATATTAGGGTTGATCTTAATATCTCTCTCTCTTTTTTGTTACAGTTTGTGGAGCATAGCAAGATGATCTACTTGGATGGAGATATCCAAGTTTTTGAGAACATCGACCATCTGTTCGACTATCCAGACAACTACTTGTATGCTGTCAAGGATTGCTTCTGTGAGCCCAACTGGAGGCACAGTCCCCAGTTCAAGATTGGATACTGCCAGCAGTGCCCAGATAAGGTTCAGTGGGACAATAGCTTGGGTCCGAAGCCACCTCTATATTTTAACGCAGGCATGTTTGTCTATGAGCCTAGCTTGTCCACTTACCAGGAACTCCTCAGTGCCCTCAAGACTAGCACACCTACTTCATTTGCTGAGCAGGATTTCTTGAACGATTTCTTCAAGGATAAGTACAAGCCTATCCCTTCAGATTACAACCTTGTTTTGGCCATGCTTTGGCGCCACCCTGAAAACATTGAACTGGACAAAGTCAAGGTTGTCCACTATTGTGCTAATGTGAGTGTTACTCTCTATTCGGTTACTCAATGATAACTATTTTCGTCGGAGATCCTATTTTACTGAACTGTTAGTTTGTTATTTGGTTTAGGGGTCCAAGCCGTGGAGGTACAATGGAGAAGGGGAGAACATGCAGAGGGATGACATTAAGATGCTAGTGAAGAGGTGGTGGGATATCTACAACGATGAGTCATTGGATTACAACCACACCGTTGCTCCTCGGGCGGCTAGAAATGGAACTCGGCAAGTGAACCTACAGCCCTTTCAGACGGCTTTGTTTACGGAGGCTGGTGATCTCAACTATTTTACCGCCCCATCCGCTGCTTAGTGCCTGCAGGCTCGAGACTTAATTAATTTCTGAAGTATATATATGGGGGGTTATCTAAATAATTAAGAGCTGGTTTGTTTTATTTTCGTCTCGGTCTCCCCAGTCCCCATATCCATTTTATTTGTCATGGGGACCTTAGACAGTACAGTTACTACAGTAGTTTTGGAGTTTGAAGTGGTACTCGAGTCCCTCTTTTTCTTGGGACAATATTTAAGATGTGAAGTTGGTAATATGTAAGTGGTGTGAAGAAATATGTTCCTACTTATATACAAATCTGGCTTCTCGATCATTAGATCATCGTGCAATCCATCCGGCCATCTTTATCCTTGTAGCAATTGTTTCTCCCGGATCAAATTGATGTTAATTTCAGAGACATGCGAAAAGTAAACTTGCACTTATCAGGTTAGATTCAAGTTAGCGTTTTATTTGTTTTGGAACCTCTCGTCGGTTGATGAAATTCATACCTATTAGATTACCTATATATACATATTAGAAAAGAAAAATGAAAAAATTATTAATTAATAAACAAATCAATGGGAACTGATGAACCAAGCATATCCAATACTAGCAGTTAATATCATAATCAATTGGTAGAAGTGAATCAATATATTAATGAACCGTAATTGCCACGAAAAATATTCGACTATCAATATATGCGTAATAACTTCATAAGTTCATATTCACTCAAATGAAAAACCCTAATGTTGAGCATCGATACAAATTATTGGTCCCGATCGAAGATATACACTCAATACTTCCCGAAGCATAAGAATCCAATGCATTTGTAAGGTTTCCACATTCCTTGGATTAAGCACTAATAATCGACTATTCAGGAAACATGATCGAATAATGTCACTAAGTTTGTATTCCTCTTTCATGTTAGTAAATATGGTGTATGGGGCTTAGCCTAACTTAGTATTAGGATAATACCAAAGCCCATTCGGCCCAAGTAAGTAGTTACGAAATAGTTACTTTTTAGATTTATAAAATCTGTAAACTTCTCTAAATCAGTTATTGATGAATGATTTGAATGTTGTTTGGTTTATGTCTTTAGATTTCCTATAGTTTTCCTCTTCTGTTTCGATATATGGATTCTGACCCTAACATCTTCCAACTATTAGGTAATATGATCGCATGAGCCTAAAACGTAAGCCCTAATGATGACCCAAAAGATTCTCCTAACTTTGGAATCATAATCAATGGGAAATTCTAGTTCTCTACCTAAAAGGCGTAGATCTCCTCCACAAGAATATCACATACATTAATTCTTTAAATTCTTCTTCTTTTCCATAATTAGAGATGGTGATATTCTTGATAGCCAAAATTTGCCAAAGGGAAAATTCCTCCGTAGATGGAAAATTCGCAAGCGAAATGGATCATTTCCTTCAAGGGAATCACGTAAAGGAATCAACGCAATCAATGGCTCAAAATGATGGAAATAACCCAAAGAAATCCCAAGAATCTCTAGACGGTTGGATCACACAACCAATTTTTAAGGATTCTCCAAGAATATTACTTACTCAAGACACCTGCCAAATTAGTCCCCGAGTCAAAGAAACATTATCCAATTACTAAGATATGGTCGGTCGGTGTTACCTTATCCCACACAAAGTTAATACGACGCCGTACCTCCACCGCCGTATTAAACCTAAAACGCGTCTTATTTCGGGCTAACCAACTTAACTAAACCGAAAACGAAAGCGCGCCACTCGTGCATGCATGCATGGTTGTTCTTCTCAGGGAAGCTCAGCTGTCTTATATGCCAAGTGGCAACAACCCACCCTCAGTGAGCCAGATGCGCCCACGTGGTGTATTACTAGTCACTAGATTGACACCTAAGCGAAGAAAATGGGTCCCATTCGGCTAGGAATCTAGAATATCCCGAAAAGTGAACCGGGTTTTTTGGGTAGTTTGATTCCGTGAAGCTTAAGCCATCGGTGTCCCTACTTATTAATAAAAGCGGACTATAAGGAGCCACGTGTCTGGAGTTGTATACGTGGACGTTGAAATGAGATATTTCGTGTATATAACCGGAGGGTATTATAGTCTTCTTCGCTTCTGGTAGGAAGAGCTAGCCCCTCCCCCCCGTCGGTGGTAGCTAGTGGAGCTGTAGATTATGTTATTTTAATGAAATTACCACTTCACCCTTTTCGTTTAGGTTCGATCACAACGTTTTTGTTCACCCCCTTGTGCAAGTTTTGCCTTTTAAGATCAATATTTCCTTTCAAAGAAAAAAAAAGGATCAGTATTCTAGAGATGTAATTATATTTCCTAATTTATAAATAAATAATTCACTGATCAACAATAATAATACCAAAATCAAAGTATGATTTCTTGTAGTAATATTTTCGTTTATGGTGTTTTTAAGCTATGGTATTAATATGGAAATGAATACGGCGAGTTGGTGTCGATAATGTGATCAGAAGGATATTATAGTCCTAGCAAAAAACATGGTGGACTTGGAGGATAATCCAGTATATTGAAATATCCAAACCAACAATTCTTTCAATATTTGTCCAATTACAATCCAAATCAATTTTGACTTTAATGACAAAATTAGTATTAATTAATTAACAGATAACGCCTCAAAGATTTAGGGTGAGTTGAAGATTCTTGATCATGAAAGACATGTTGCTAATCACCCTACATCAGTGTGAAATTGAGACTCATCGGATTCCTTAGATTCATCCACCTATTACTTTCCTCCAAGACCCACTACTACTAATTAAGTATTTACCCCTAATCTACCATTTCTTTTCCATAATCTAAACCAACCTACCCCATTTTCCATATCTTATTACACACCCCAATTCCTATATAAACCCCTCAACCAACACAACTTCATCATCCAAAACATTGCAGACAAAGCCTTTCAGAGCATACACAACCCACTCTTCTAAGTTCGAAACACTTCGATCTTCGTCTCAAACACCAATCCTTTTCTTCCATCCCGAACAAACACTCAAACATGGCTCCTCATGATATTACTTCCGCCGCTATCCTCCCCACCAAGGCCGCCACTGCCCCAAACAGAGCCTATGTGACGTTCTTGGCCGGAAACGGCGACTACGTCAAAGGTGTGGTTGGTCTGGCCAAGGGTTTGAGGAAGGTGAAGAGCAAGTACCCACTAGTTGTGGCTATCTTGCCTGATGTTCCTGAAGAGCACCGTCAGATCCTTGTCTCTCAGGGCTGCATAGTCCGAGAGATCGAGCCTGTTCACCCTCCTGAGAACCAGACTCACTATGCCATGGCGTACTATGTCATCAACTACTCCAAGCTTCGTATTTGGGAGGTAGGGCTCTTTTCCCTTTGTATCATTTAATGGGTTATTGACACGTGTCCGTTCCGTTTGATTTTTAGGGTTTCCATTGTTTTCTTATGATCGGGTTATTTGTGTTGCAGTTTGTGGAGTATAGCAAGATGATCTACTTGGACGGTGATATCCAAGTTTTTCAGAACATTGACTACTTGTTTGACTACCCGGACAACTACTTCTATGCTGTGATGGATTGCTTTTGTGAGACCAATTGGAGGGACAGTCCCCAGTTCAAGATTGGGTACTGCCAGCAGTGCCCAGACAGGGTACAATGGGACAATAGCTTGGGTCCCAAGCCTCCTTTATATTTCAATGCTGGCATGTTCGTCTATGAGCCAAACTTGTCTACTTACCATGATCTCTTGAGCACCCTCAAGACTTCTACTCCTACTTTGTTTGCTGAGCAGGTAAATAAATGTTATGACAGTAAATTTTTGGTTATTTGTTGCTCAACTGGGTTTTAATCTGACAGTAAATTTACTCCTTTTGAACTCTGCAGGATTTCTTGAATGCGTTCTTTAGGGACAAGTATGTGCCTATCCCTTCAAACTACAACCTTGTGTTGGCTATGCTGTGGCGCCACCCTGAAAACATTGAGCTAGAGAAGGTCAAAGTTGTTCACTATTGTGCTAATGTGAGTATATATACTACCTACAAGTTTCATCATATTAGCCTTGAATTTTGTAACAAAATAGTAATGGTTGGGTTCAATGTGTTTAGGGTTCTAAGCCATGGAGGTACAATGGAGAAGGGGAGAACATGGAGCGAGAAGACATCAAGATGTTGGTGAAGAAATGGTGGGAGATTTATGATGACGAATCCTTGGATTACCAAAATTGCATTGATGCTGCCGAGGCTGGAAATGGCACCGAACAAGTTAACCTGCAGCCATTTGTGGCGGCGTTGTCGAAGGCTGGCGATGTTAATTATATTCCCGCCCCATCAGCTGCCTAGTGTCTGTTCTTGGTGGAATTTCAACCCTATACATCAGAAGTACATAGGGATCTTAATAATTGATTGTATTTAGTACTTTTGTTTGGTCTTCCCATAATTATTAACTTGGGAGGCCTTTTCTGAAGTTTTAGTATAGGAGTTTTGAGTCCCCCTCTGTTTTTCATGTTGGGGTTGATTTGATTTGTTATGTTCCGAACAACGTTTGAAATATAATTCCAATTCTCATATTACAAATTTACAAGTTGTTTTCATTTGAACCAATAATTTGCAGCTACTCGCATTTGCAGCAACTCAGCATGGTTGTCATAAGAACCATATAAGCCAAACAAGTTAAAAGATTTTCCGATAAAAATTCTTTGATTCCAAAGGTGTCTTTCAGCTTGTTTTGCTCATAAGGTGAACAATGACTCATATCTTGTTCTTATTGCCAAATAACCATATAACATTCAGATCCCCAATATTGCAAAGGTTACATTGTGAACAAGAAACAGGCCGGAAGCAAAGCTTGATTTGTTTAATAAACTTGTACAGTGGTTGCAGAATTAGTGTGCGATATATAACAATCTATGAACAACACCTATCACTTTTCCTCAAAATAACACCTTTTATTATTATTATTATTATTATTATTATTATTATTATTATTATTATTATTATTATTATTATTTTATTTTTTTTTTAAAGTAGACGCATATACCAAATGTATGGAAGCACTGATTTCCACTTTCCACCTCTAAAAATAGAACGAACATGAGGCTCATCTGGAAAACCATCACAAAAAATGAGGTAATCCTAGATCGCCTTGCAACTTGCTTCTTGGTTCTCCTTCTCAAGATGGGCTGATTTATCTAACTTGTGATCCTAGCTTATTTTATGCTTGGAAAATCAGGATTACGATGGAGCAGAGTTTGCAAAGACATGAATAACATGGTCAGTAGGAGACTAGTATCTGGTGCGGGAGGAGATGCCGGATACTTAGACGGGTGCAGTGGCAACATTTAAAGGCTACTTAAAGCAAGCAAAGGTTATAGTCGGATGGGAAAACAATGGTGGTATTGAATTGGTGTCATGATGAGGAAACATAGCAGATCTAGATAGTTCATGGTATATATAGAAGACTTGAGATAGAAAAGGAGGGTTTTTTTTTAAAATTCAAATCGAAGATGGGAAAATTTTCAGTCAAAAAAAAAAGGCACATGCAAGCTTTGCTGCTCAGTCCAAATGGGTGGTTGGTCTTCACGGAGTGTACTGGTTTATTTGGTCCATCGTTCTTACTTCTCTGATGAAGAACTAAAAAAACAGGGTATTAATGATGGACCAAGAAATGAGTGGTGTGAACTAGAGGGTTTTATCTTCACAATCTCTGTGTGCTGGTTATAGGGTGCAGAAAGATTTACAGTCTAGGCTAAAGAATAATTCTTGACATATTAGGAGCAAGTTTAACAGTTGTGTTATACCATAATCGATTGAATGATACATAATTTGGGTTTCGAAAGCAGAGTTCTTCATTTTAGGACTGGATGCAGTGGCGGAAGTATAGCTGTGGCTATCACCGCTATAGCCATAATCAACAGTTGGGTACATATATTAGCTAGCTTACTAGCCATACCCAAATTAGCCCACTAAACTATTAGTATAGCAAATAGCCCACAACCACCGGCCCATCATTAGCTCTCAATTCCTCAAATCTCACAGTCACAGGCGCAAAACGCGTTTCCTCAAAAAAAAAAAAGACGTCATACGCGCACTCGAAGTCTAAAACCTCGCCGCTGAGTACTACCGATGCCGACACACTCAAAGTCTCAAATCTAACCGCCCTGGGTTACAAACCTCAAACAAAATTTCTTGTGTCTATACAAAATTAATCATACCCACTGTGAAATCATGGTTCCGCCACTGACTGGATGCCTTGCCTATTTGATTCTTTTTTTTTTGCTGGAAATTGCTGTTCAGATATGAGGTCAGGGGCGGAGGTATTCAGAGGCCTTGGATGGCCCTGGCACCCCCAAACTTGAAATTATACAAGTACATTCCCCTGTAATCTGGAAGAGATGATCTATACTCAGTCTATCACACATGTAGTGGCACCCCCAGTTATATTTTGTTGGTTGGCCGGCCCCTGTTAGCTTTAAATCCTGGCTCCGCCCCTGTATGAGGTTATGTAAACTACTGATGAGATAATACTAATTGAAATTTGGCCGGAAATGTGAAGCTATTATTATTGGAAATGATTTTGGCCATTACAGTTACTTTAACACCTTCAACTTCAAGGTCCTCTCTAATTTAGCATGGCAGCAATTCCTCTAGAATTAAGACTAATTAAACTAACTGTATTGTAATTCTTTTCAAGTTTTGAGTAATTTGATCAGAAACACAAACCATTGAGACAACTAGTTCCTTGTTTCATACATATACGAATGAGAATACAGAATTGATATCACTTCTGCTATGCAAGAAGAGGCAAAGCATCCATTCTTATTGAAAGCATCGCATACATCAATCACAGTGTGCACCCAAAAAAAAAAAAAAAAATTCAATCACTTGCAGTGTGACCCTCTCATTACATGCATGACAGGAAAATCTTGCATACTAATATCTTCTTCTCCACAAACTTCTTCATTCCAGCTTGTTCATATCCATATCAGACTTCAGTTTCTGTCTAGAGAGCTAGATATGGCATAAATAAGTAATGCCCGTAAGAAGTGTCATGACTCATGACCAATCTCATCCTCCACTGCTCCTCACTTGCCTTTTTGTTGTCCTCAACATGCAATATCTGAGGGGAGGGCCGCCTATGATCCTCACTTAGGGGGCAGAGGGTTCAATTGAATCCTCTCACATTTTAGAAAAGTTTAATTAGTCATAATGAGTATTGGATATTAATAGAATGTAATAAAAATTGACCCTTCTCCTCTTTAATATTCTTCAACATTAATGGTAAAATACGAATTTGTATTAGTAAAATTGTAAAATACTCAATCTAATTAATAGAAATCGTGTCAATGGTTTTTTACCTTACTAATTTAAATTCCATGTATGATTTTTTTTCTTTACAAATAAGCTAAATGTAAGCAACATATTAATATTTACCGTCCATTGACATTATCTCTAAGAAAATAAAACATTATTTTCAATATTTATCATACATGTTCAATTTAAGAATCGATGTAGAACAAAAATTAATTTTGCGTCATTTGTTTTTTTTATTTTTTAAACAAAATTATGTCATTACTAGAGAGTAATTGAATATGAATTTAACTTTTTAGTTGATAAAAATTGACCCTTTTAAGTGTGAGTTCTGGCTACGTCACTGATCCTCATGCGACATTCATGATGAGGGCTTATTGGCTTCTTTCAAACTCCCTCATCCTTGAAAATCAGGTTTTCGCTAGATGGAAGTAATTTCTGGTTATATAGATGTATCAAGGCTTGACAAACAATTGAAAGGGGCAGTGGCAACATGATCAACCAGCAAAATGCAAGTTATAGCCGGATGGGGGCACAAATGGTGGTAATGGTGGATTGGTTGGTGGCGCAATGGTTAAAGCGATGGAACATATCAAAGCTATCTAGTCCATGATTTACATTGGATAGGATGTGCTAAATCTATATGTATGTGTATATATAGAAGGATTGAACTATGAAAGGAGTAACAAAAGGAAGGTTTTTATGCTCAAAACGAAGTGGAAAATTTCCAGTCAAAACTTTGGCACATGCAGGCAGTGGCGAATCCATGATGAAAATCTCACATGGGCTAAATATAACGCAAAAAAAAATTTAACCAACAATGCGATAAATTTTGGTTCATTGAAAAAGAACATACATATATAAGGGGATGTAACAAGTTACCCTTAAACGCATTTACATTAACAAAAACTATACACAATACAATACAAGAAACACAATTAAAAACTAATAACAAACTCATTCCTCTGAGACCCAAATAAAGGAGGCTTTGAAGACAGTTCTTCAGTTCTTCCAATAGTAATTGGAGTGCCTATAGAGGCTAGTGAACTTAAACATGATGACTGTTGAACTTTACTAAACCATGTGCTGATATCTTTTGATCTAGGCCTTTTGACACGATTAATTTGTTCATCTGACGTTCTGTAATTCCAAATAAAATTTCTAGCAATTCAGTAATACAAAACTTAACAAGACAACAATTCAATTGAATAAACATACTAGCAGCCTAGTTCATTCAATTAACACACAAGCAATAAAGTACAAGTTATACAGTTATACGCACCTGGACCGCTGGACGCAGAGCAGGAGGCCAGGAGCAGCCGAGCAGACATCCGAGCAGGAGGACTAGAGGAGCAGCCGAGCAGGCAGAGACACAGAGTAGCGCAACAGGTGCAGGCGTGGAGCAGCACAACAGGCGGAGGCAGCCGAGCAGGCGGAGGTGAGGAGCAGCGCAGCAGGCGACTGGCGATCTGAGAGTGAGACGCTTTGTTTGAGTCGTATGGCTATTAGCTGCAGTCACTGAGGGATCTGCACACTCGACAGTGTTTTAGGTGTTTTTTTTTTACTGGGTCTGTTCCAAAATATCACCTGGGCTCCAGCCCAGACCAGAATGGTGAAATACGTCTACGGTTGAAAAATGACAGTATTCCGGTAAATTCTCGGTGCCGATAGTTGACTTACCCTTATTATTCACTATGCTGCAGATTTGGCGTTTGGTGTCTGATTGACTATTGTGATACCTTTCCAAAAGCGTAACGGCGCTACGAGTCAAACTCATCGCTTTGCCATGACGTATAGGCTTTTTTGGCCATCTGAGTCCGTTTAGGGCTTCAAAATGCAGTTTTCTTATTTTTCAATTAGAGTTGACCATTTCGATCGAGCCCTTAACTTTGTCGAATCTAGTTGCATTTTTTATCATAGACATATTTCATCATAATGATTATATCTGACGGTCGAATTTTGGTTTGTGAATTTTAGTCATCGGAATCACAACGTGTTTACTATTTTTCGTTATTCGGGTTTATGGGGAGCCCTATCGTCGGAAGGTAAATGTCTCAAAATTTTTATATGTGCAGTTGCATCTCATCTACGTGAGAGTTTTTTGTGTGGAAGGTTTGACCAAACTACGTAATATAGAGGGAGATATGAGCATTTTCGTGTGATAAGTGACGATGGATTATGGTTGACCGTTTCGATCGAGCCCTTAACGTTGTCGGATCCAGTTGAATTTTTTACCATAGACATATTTCGTCATAATGATCATATTTGACGGTCAAATTTTGGTTTGTGAATTTTAGTCATCGGAATCACAACGTGTCTACTAATGTTGTATAACTTGTTTAGTAGGTTATACAACTTTGTGAACTAACTCTATATAGGAAGCAAAATTATTAAAAATCTCGTGAAATAAGATGTGTTCAGAATGGTGAAATACGGCTATGGTTCAAAAATCACGTAAATCGGGTAAAGTCTCGGAGCCGATGTAGCGGTCAACCCTATTTACCGTTATTATTTCTTATAGGGAGCCCTATCGTCGGAAGGTAAATATTTCAAAAATTTTATATAGGTGGTTGCGTCTCATCTACATGAGAGTTTTTCGTGTGGAAGATTTGACCAAACTACGTAATATAGGGGGAGATATGAGTGTTTTCGTGAATTTATAGACTTTAGCCGACGAAAATATATGAAAAGTCGTCGGCTATAGTTATTTTTTAATTTTTTAATTACATACTATAGCCGATGAATAACCTAATATTTCGTCGGCTATAGTTATTTTTTAATTTTTTAATTACATACTATAGCCGACGAATACCCCAACGTATTCGTCGGCTAAACCCTAAATTTTTTGGCGGTCAACCAAAATTTTCAAAGGACTTTAGCCAACGAAAATATATGAAAAGTCGTCGGCTAAAGTCGAAAAATTTCAAAATTTTAAACCAAAATTTTTTGGCGGTCAACCAAAATTTTCAAAAGAGTTTAGCCGACGAAAATAAAGAATTTCGTCGGCTAAAGTTCTTTATATAGGCGAAGATGACAGGAAGAGTTTAGCCCCCTGTCGAGCCCCCTGCCGAGCCCCTGCCGAGCCCCTGCCGAGCCCCCTGCCGAGCCCTGCCGAGCCCCCTGCCGAGCCCCCTGCCGAGCCCTGCCGAGCCCCCAGCCGAGCCCCCTGTCAAGCCCCTGCCGAGCCCCCTGCCGAGCCCTGCCGAGCCCCCTGCCGAGCCCCCTGCCGAGCCCCTGCCGACCCTGCCGAGCCCTATAAAAAATTACAAATAGAAACTTTAGCCGAAGATATTCAAACACTATATTCGTCGGCTATAGTGTTTTTTAATTTTTTTTTTTTAAATAAGGTTTAGCCGACGAATAACCTAATGTTTCGTCGGCTATAGTATTTTTTTAATTTTTTTATATTGTTTAGCCGACGAATAACCTCATGTTTCGTCGGCTAGAGTAATTTTTTAATTTTTTTTATATTGTTTAGCCGACGAATAACCTCATGTTTCGTCGGCTACAGTAATTTTTTAATTTTTTTTATTGTTTAGCCGAAGAATAACCTAATATTTCGTCGGCTATAGTTATTTTTTAATTTTTTATAAGGTTTAGCCGACGAAATATAAAATATTTCGTCGGCTATAGTAATTTTTTAATTTTTTTTATAAGGTTTAGCCGACGAAATATAAAATATTTCGTCGGCTATAGTTATTTTTTATTATTTATTAAGCACTTTAGCCGACGAATACTTCGTCGGTTAAAGCCTGGGACTATTGCCGACGACATTTTTTTCGTCGGCTAAAGTGGGACTATAGCCGACGAAAATTTTTTTCGTCGGCTAAAGTCATCACAGACGGCATTTTCCCGACGACATTATAGCCGACGAAGGCTCGTCGGCTAAAGTCTTAGCCGACGAATTTTTTTAACAGGCTGACGAAATTTTTTCGTCGGCTAAATTTCGTCGGCTAAAGTGCTTGTTCTGGTAGTGTCTACAGCTAAAGATAGCAGGGAAGGACCAAGAAATGAGTGGTATTGCTTTTCACAAACTTCGAGTGCAGGTGGTGGTTCTGAGCAAGATCAATAGGGATTGATTTGGTCAAAGAGGGTCTGCATGAGTGTACTCTTTTATTACCCCTTTCTCTATGTGCTGCACAAACATTTCAATCTACAAGACAACTCTTGTATATATATATAAAATTGTTAGAAAAATTAAAATTTTAGTACAGTTTTTCATTTACCATTTGATTGATATCTGTAAATATATTACTGAATTTATAGTATTGCAATTACAGTAAATGTTTGGAGGAAGACAGAGAAAAAATACTTCGTTTTAACTCTGGAGTTGATTGAAATAGATTTGGAATTTTGGATAAAGGAAATGACTAGCAGTATTGGCCACTTAAAGTTACTTTAACACCATGAACTTCAACTTGGTAAGGACTAAGGACTAATTTTGAACATGAAATCGCAATGCTAGTATTATGGAATAATGATAATCAAAATGCTAGGTAACTTAAGAAGGCTTATGGATGATGTTCATAAATGACCAACTATATTGGGGTTAATTTTAAGGGTGGTGTTATTAACACACCCCTTTTTGTTATTAACACATCCTCATCTATGATGAGAGCCAATCACGAATCAAATTCAAGTGGTAAACATGCAAATAAGATTGAAATGTGTGGATAAGAAAATAGATGATGTGTGTTAATAACAAAAAAAAATGTGTTAATAACATCACCCTAATTTTAATTGTTATGATCGAACATATGTATGAAATAGATTTTCGATCAATTTTGAAGTTGTAAATCAACCCAATTGAAACCAAGCAAGCTTGCCTATCAATCAACTTGTCTATGAAAAAAAGGTAAATGTAATATGCTTCTGTATTAGTTAATTTTACAAAAACAACAAGAAGCTATTCTAGGAAAGCTATAAAATGTAATTAACAAATTACACAATCAGATACTTTAGTTTGTCTAATCTGATCAACCAATTACTCTGCTAGAATCATTCACAACATTCATTGATACAAGGAATTAGTGACATGATTTCCTTCCTTTCATACTCCCTCTCGAGTTGGAGTGTGAATGTCAATAACACTCAACTTGCTAAGATGTGCATGGAAAGCAGGTCTGCGCAACAGCTTTGTAAATATGTCAGCTATTTGACTCCCCGTAGGCACATAAGCTGTTTTGATTTCTCCCCTTTGAATTCTTTTACGAACAATATGACAATCCAACTCAATGTGTTTTGTTCTCTCATGATAAACCGGATTTGCCGCTATGTGGACAGCAGCTTGATTTTCACAGAATAGTATTGCTGGTTCAGGATGAAGTACACGCAAATCTATTAACAAGTACCTAAGCCAAGAAACCTCACAAGTAGATGCAGCCATTGAACGATATTCAGCTTCGGTTGATGATCTAGAAACAGTTATTTGTTTCTTGCTTTTCCATGAGATAAGTGATTGTCCAAGGAAAATGCAATAATCTGTCACAGAGTGACGTGTGAGTGGGCATCTAGCCCAATCAGCGTCGCAGTACCCAATTAAACGAATCTGATTTTGTGATGTGAAAAATAATCCTTGGCCAGGAATCGACTTTAGGTAATGGAGGAGACGAAGAGCTGCCTTAAAATGATGTAACTTCGGTTCTTGCATGACTTGACTGAGTGTATTGACTGCAAATGTGATGTCTGGTCTAGTAATTGTCAGGTATATCAGCTTCCCAATCAAGCGCCGAAATCTGGTTGGATCTTTTAGAGCATCACTTCCCTTTGTTGTCAACACCAAATCAGGTTCCATAGGCACTGTTGCAGGTTTCACTCCCAATAATCCGGCTTCCTCCAAAATATCCAACATATATTTTCGTTGGCAGATTGTAATCCCAGCCTTAGAGCGTGCAACTTCTATGCCCAAGAAATATTTCAAAGGTCCAAATCCTTCATTTTGAAACAGTTATGGAGAACTGCTTCAGCTCAAGGATGGCCTCTTGATCATTGCCTGTTATAATCATATCATCTACATAAAGCAACACCACAGTAATTGAATGGCCTCGAACCTGAGTGAACAAAGAATAATCGGCACAGGATTGTTGAAAGCCAATTTCTTGAATGGAAGATGAAAACCTTCGAAACCAGCTACGGGAAGCTTGTTTAAGACCGTATAAGGATTTGTGGAGTCGACAAACCAAGTTCTTCCCCTGTTGACGATAGCCAGGTGGTGGCAACATATAGAATTCCTCAAGGAGTTCGCCATGTAAGAAGGCATTTTGGACGTCCATTCAATGTAATGGCCAGTGTCGGACAACAGCAATAGCCAACAAGCATCGAACTGTAATCGACTTGGCCACTGGTGCAAAAGTATCCTTGTAAAAATTGCTTCGCGTTGATTAAAACCTTTGGCTACAAGCGGAGCCTTATATCTCTCAATTGTTCCATCTGAAATTGTACTTGATCTTGAAGACCCATTTACAACTGATTGGCCGCTGACCTTGTGGCAAAGGGATCATGGACCATGTTTGGTTATCTTTAAAAGCCTGAAGCTCGGCTGCCATGGCTGCAACCCATTGTGGATCTTGATTGGCCTGTTCATAATTAGCTGGTTCGACTATCTGAGATATATTGTTCACAAATGAGCGATAACCAGTCGACAAACCAGATTATGAGATGTACCTTTGTATTGGATATCGAGTGTCGGACGTGGAGGAAATAGGGACGTTTGGGCCAAGCAGAACAACGTGGTTGGTGGTGTAGTCGTTGAGGTAGCTAGGCAGGTGTTGGGTGCGGTCAGACCGGTGTGATGGAGGTGGGGCAGGAGGGGCGACGGTGGGATTAAGAGGTGTTGTTGTCTGGGTGTCCGGAAGGCCAGTGGGTGGTGGAAAGGAAGAGCTAGGCGGCGGTGGTGGAGGTGGAACAACACGTCGGGTGTTTTGATAGGTTAGAATCGGTTGGGGAGCCTCAGACGGCGGTGGTGGTGGCTGTGCATAAGAAATTGGGGTTGAATGGTTAAGAGGTGGTGAAGAGTTGCGATCGATGATGATGGGAGATGGGGCCGATGGTGAAGGCGACGCTGGTTGTGAGAGCTCGGCTCGTTGGTAATGTCAAGTGATGGTGGTGGAGTTGAATTGGGATTTTGTTGTGGTGTAGATGTGTTATGGATCGGAGTTGTGTTTTGGGCTGGAGTAGGAGATGTGTTTCGGGCTGACGATATAGGCTGAGTATTTGGAGCTGGACTGGGTTCATGAACTGGTAAAATTGGTGAATCATCTTGATCTTCTTGTGGGAAATCAGTAAAAGGGAGTATATTTTCAAGAAAAACAACATCCCTTGAAGTGAAAAATTTCTTTTTGTCAAGATCATAAACACGATACCCTTTTTGTTCAAGTGGGTACCCAAGGAAAATACAACGATGTGCCTGTGTGTCAAACTTGTGGGTAGGATTGAGATTGGTGGCATAACAAAGACAACCAAAGACACGAAGATCGGAGTATGTGGGTGTAGTGCCATGGAGAAGTTCATATGGAGTTTTTTGAGAAAAAAGAGGGGTAGGAAGACGATTTATGAGATAACAAGCAGTTTGAATGCTTTCGTCCCAAAACTTTAAAGATAAATTCGCTTGAAAACGAAGAGCACGACCAACATTTAAGAGATGTCGATGCTTGCGCTCAACAACCCCATTTTGTTGAGGAGTATAGACACAAGTGTGTTGAAAAATTGTTCCATGGGCATCAAGGAAGGGACGAAGTGAAGTAAATTCCCTACCATTATCGGCACGAAGAATTTTGATGTCACGATTAAATTGTGTTTTGACCCAAGAGAAAAAGACTTGATCAATGGTTGTGTGTTGGATTTTCGTTGCCTAAGATTAACCCAAGTAAAACGAGTGAAGTTGTCAACAATGGTGAGAAAATAACGAGCACTAGAATGAGTATGAGTTTTATGGGGACCCCAAATATTGCAATAAATCAAATCAAAAGGTGCAACTGATTTTATTAAACTTGAAAGAAAACACAAACAAGATTGTTTTGCTAAAGGACAAATATGACAAACATGTTGCGGATTAAACATAATTTCGGGAATGGTTTGGGACAATGAATGAAGAGGTGAGGATGATGGGTGCCCAAGTCGTTGATGCCAAAGGTCCGAGGTGCGGGTGACCTGGTGAGCTAAGTGAGGGTTTTGGCTTGGGGTGAGGTAATAAAGCCCATTAAAATGTTTGCCCAGGCCAAACGTCCTCTTCGTATCCACGTCCTGCACAACACAAAAATCCAGATAAAATGTCACAATCCATCGTAAAGCTCGAGTCAATTTACTCACAGATATCAAGTTCACTCGAAATTTAGATACGTGTAATACACCGTCTAGAGACAAATCTCATGACAGTTTAAGAGTTCCAATGCTTTCAATGACAACTCATCCCCTATTAGAAAGGCCAAAAAAATCATGAAATGTGGTAACTTTATCATGGGTGGGTGACAGGTGAGACACATGCTCGGTGGCTCCACTATCCATAATCCAATGTAATGTCGAATGGGGATCAGCATGTTTAATATGGCAAGTAGGAGTAAATGTACCTGGTGCATTTGCAAAATGTGGATTATTACCGTTGTGATTTTTGAGCATGGCCATTAGTTGTTTGTATTCCTCGGCTATAAAAGTTGGGCCTCCATTCTCAGGTATTGTCTTCAGTTCAACATTATAAGGGTGCGTTTGGCGTAGCTGTGACTTATAAGAAAAGCTGACTTATACTTATTTCTGAGAAAAAGTGACTGAAAAGCAAAAGTAGCCTGAGTGTTTGGTAAACTGACTTATTACAGGTGCTGTGAGTGTTAAAAGCAGTGGAAGTGTTTGGTAAATTGGAAACTAAAAGTGCTTTCAGTTTGCAGAATGACCAATTTAGACATGAAACAAAACTAATTAATTATACAATAATTAGTCTTTTTATGTTTTTGCTCAACTTGATGCACTTATAAATTAATATTTATCATCTATTTATATAGCCCATGGTGATCATCACCATATGATAAATATTGGACAACTTAAAATAATTTGAAATTTATGTCGTTTTCCCATTACCATCTTTTGGTCAAAGTGCAGGAGAATATGAAAACTAAGCCATATAAGAACCAAAAAAAAAAAACCAAGGCGCATGGATTAAGGTATCAATTATGGAAAACTAAAAAATTGATGATTCATTGTTTTACAAAAGTATGGTAAACATGTCTTAAAAGGGAACCAAATGAGAACTACAAAGTAAACAGTATCGCCTCCTCTTCAAACTCTCAATTAAGTTGCTGCACCTATCATCTAAGAAATCTGGACTTCAGCATAACCTGCAATCATAGGAAAACAACATCAGTCAGTATCCTCATATTACCCTGTCAATCTGTCAACAGTCTCATCACAGAAATTCCTCCCAAACTAAACCAATAAATAAAAGAAATCGGCAAAATAGATGACATGTTTAGCTACAACATAATAAAAGTTAATCCTAGAAGTTTATTCTTCTCAATCATGGTATCATCTCATGCATCTCTAACCAAAAGCAAAGTGCTCTCAAACATTATATTTACTTAAACTAGGGTGAAATACTCAAACCAATTACCACACACTTACAAATTGTACAGACAACTTCATCTGGAGACAACTTCATCTGGAGACAACTTCATCTTTCAGACCAATTTCACATATATTATCAGCAATAACAACATTTCTACTCAAACACAGGATCCAGCTATAAGCTAAATTCTTCACAACTTTCTTCCTAAATTTCTAATAATGCATGAACCGAAAACAGGCATTTGATTTCCAAACCAAATCATCACACAGCTGAAATCCTAATCTTCCCTCAGCTGAAATCCTAATCCTCCCTCAGCTGAAATCCTAGTCCTAATCCATCTTCACAACTTTCTTCCTAAATTTCTACTAAAATCCTAATCCTCCCTCAGCTGAAAGAGCTCATAAATTCTTTTACACAAACACATAATCAGAACAAAACCATTGCAATCTGAATCCAGAAGCTCACGCGTGCAAATAAAATCTCTCGAGAATTGAAGAATATACCTAGACAGATCCGACGATTATGTTGTTGATAGGAATGAAGATGAGCTTGACGAAGAAGCCGACGAATCCCATCACCACGAATCCAATCGCGGTCCGGAGCCACCTTGGAGAATTCTGCATCAAAATCACACCACAGATCAAAACCTCCAAAATTCAGCAAGAATCAATTGAGATCTACAAAGAAGAGAGAGAGATCGGAGGCGTTATCTTTGCGATCGGCTTGTGGCAGCGCTTGACGAGACGAATGGAGTCCTTGGAGAACTCTCTGAGGGGATCCACGACTGAGTCTATGGCGTCCATGTCTTCTTTTCTGCGAGCGAATTTGAGAGAGAAGAAGAAGAAGAAGAAGAAGAAGAAGATCTGGGAGATTTGTATATATCTGGTTCATCATGTAATTTGTCGAAGAGAACAAGGGTACCCAATGTCATATAAAAAGTTTCATTTAACTCGCGAAAGAAGGGACCGGCGACTTATAAGCATAAGGTGGGCTGAACTACCTTCTCCTTTTTCCTCAGAAATGACTTTTACTTTTTTTAAAAGTAACTTAATTTATGCTTACCAAACACTAAAAAGAATTTTTCTTATAAATAAAGTGACTTAAAAGCCACACCAAACGCAGCCTAAGTCTGACTTCCTTTTTGGCGGCTTCACATTTTTGCCATGTCACTTGTGACCAATCGGGAACCTAATAATGTACCAGCACCAATCAATTGAATGATTTCCCTCAGAGTGAGGACACACATGAGGCTGACGACGGTTGGAGGAGTCAGGATGTGGCATGGGGCACGAAGTTTGCATTGCATGAGGAGAAGAGAGATTCTCGCTACGGCTGGCTGCCTCCATTTGCCTCTCATGTTGAAGGATCAAGCCATGGACTTTGCGGGTATCAGGGAGGGGATGTATCATGAGGATGGAATCACGAACAGTAGAATACGAATCATTCATGTTAAAATATGAAATATAGGATCGTCTACAATAATATCACAAATACATCAAAACAAGAACACTAAATTAAATATGAAGCATAATACCTTCGTTGCTCCTCCAGTCAGACTTAGCTGCAGTCTTCGATGAAGCCACCATTGTTGTTTGCGAGTTTGCTTGGTGCTCACGTTGTACTTGGTGAATACTGAAGGTCGGCCTTCTGTGTGTCTTAACCTTATTGCTGGCACAATGGGAAGCCAATGAATGCAGAACGGTGTGGAACACAGGGACCTAGACCCTCTATATATAGTGATCAACATAAGACTTGATCCCATAACCAAATCCTAATTGAACAATGTAAATAACATGAAGATCTTTCCTTCCACAATACTAATTCCTTGTACATCAGGTTTTGTACTATGAACCTTCTAGATTTCTAACTGATATACAACTCGGAAATCTTATATGAATCAGAATATAATATCTATTGTTTCTTGTTATCCAAGATAAAGTCTTAAACAATTAACATGAATATATCAGACTGTGTTTAAGTCCATTTTATTTCCAACAATCTCCCACTTGGACTAACACTGTCTGAAACATGTTACTGAATTAATTAATGAAGGATAACAACTGAAGTTGCGCAATTTTGAAACAAAAGAAAATTCTTGGTTCATCCAGCTTGGTCAATTTACAGCTATTGTTGCTGAATCAAGAACCTTAAGGATAACAAATAATCCTCTCAGCTAAAGATCACAGAACAACAATCACTGCAATCACATATGCTAACGAGTGAAAGGGTGAATAAATTTTGACTTGTATATCTCCCTGAGGTGTCAAAAATTCACAGTCCAAATTAATGTTTTTATGAACTGAATAAAAACCTGCAGTAAACATTTTACCAGTGCTGGACTGAAAATGGTAAAATGCATGAACTGAATGACATTATGACTATAAGTATAAACAATAAAATCTGTTTTATAAAAATAACAACACAACTAGAAATTTCTGAACAACACAATGAATTCTTGTATCTGAAAATACCTCGAGACTTTATTGATCAATAAAATAGAGTACAAGAATCTGTTGAATTGAAATTACATCTGGAAAAACTGCCTAATACAAAAATCTTCTGAAAATATATACTTTAGATCAGATAAAATAAATTCGGCTCCCACTGAACCTAAGAACTCAAATTTGAAAGAATTCCCATATTCTCAGTATGCTTCTGAAAACTTGAGATGGAAAGTGCTTTAGTAAATGGATCTGCTAGTTGTGAGTCAGTGTCTATATTTAAGACCTCGACCTCAACCTCACCATACTTAACCTGTTGTCTCACACTATAGTATTTTAAGGCAATGTGCTTTGAACTATTTGATCTTTTGCTGTTTTTACTGAAAAATACTGCAGCCTCATTGTCACAATACATTTTCAATGGACCAGAAACTAAATGGCCTAAAACCTTAGTGTACATGAGAAAATTCCTAATCCATAGTCCATGACAAACCCCTGAATATACAGCAACATATTCAGCCTGCATGGTGGATGTCGAAATTAATTTTTGTTTTTCAGTTTTCCAAGACACAACACCTCCAGCTAACATGAAAACATAACCTGAGGTGGATTTATTTGACTTTGGAAAATTACCAGCAAAATCCGAATCTGTATAACCAACTAGTTCAAGCTTATCAACTTTCCTGTAAACTAACATGTGAGATTTGGTTTTCTGTAAATATCTAAGAACCTTTTTCCCTGCAACCCAATGTTCCTGAGTAGGTGCAGATTGGGACCTGGACAAAATTCCAACTGAAAATGCTAAATCTGCTCTAGTGCAAACCTGTGCATACATAAGGCTACCAATAAGCTGTGCATAAGGTTTGCTTTCCATAAGAGACGTCTTCCCCCCATTTTTAGAAATTTTGGACAGTTTGTCACCTTTTGACATTGGAGCATCACTTGTGTTACAAGTTTCCATATGAAATCTCTTGAGAACTTTCTGAATGTAGCTCTGTTGAGATAAGCCTAAAACCCCAATTTTTCTGTCTCTCTTAATTTCAATTCCTAAAACAAAAGAGGCTTCACCTAAATCCTTCATATCAAAATTACTCGAGAGAAAGTCCTTAGTCTCATTTAGTAATTTGACACTGCTGCTAGCTAAAAGAATATCATCAACATACAAAATCAGAAAAATAAATCCTTCATTTGTACTCTTAAGGTATACACATTCATCAACTATGTTTTCTGTAAAACCAGAAGAAGTGATAACTGAATCAAATTTTCTGTACCACTGTCTAGAGGCCTGTTTTAAACCATAGATTGATTTCTTAAGTTTGCATACATATTCTTCTTTATCAGTTTGCACAAAACCTTCAGGCTGTTTCATGTATATAATTTCTTCTAATTCTCCATTTAAAAATGCAGTTTTTACATCCATTTGATGAAGTTCCATATCATAATGTGCCACTAGTGCCATTATAATTTTGAATGAATCTTTAGTGGACACAGGAGAAAAAGTTTCATTAAAATCGATGCCTTCTTTTTGTGTAAAACCCTTAGCTACCAGCCTAGCTTTATGTCTCTCTATGTTGCCTTCAGCATCTCTTTTTGTCTTATACACCCATTTACAACCAATTGGCTTATGGTTAGGGTCTGGTTTCACTAAATCCCATACTCGGTTCTTATGCATAGAATCTAGTTCTTCCTGCATAGCTGCATCCCATTTTTCAACTTCATCTGAATCCTGAGCTTGTTTAAAACTCATTGGATCATCCAGTTCTACAAGTTCATCCTGTTCTTGGAGATAAACATAGTAATCACTATTTTCTCCATAAACTGGTTTTCTAGGCCTTTCTGATCTTCTTAATGGAGGTTGCTCTATGTTTTGAGGTTGCCCTAAATTTTGAGGCTGGGAATTCTGAGGACCTAAATTTTGAGGTTCAGGCTGCATAGGTTGCGCTACAGGTTGCTGAATTTCTTCAGCAACATTATTTTGAGGTTCAGGAAACTCAGCTGCTGCATTATTATTGTTATTTTGATTTTGAACAAAAACATCAGTCATGGTAGTGTCTGCATTTAAAGGCATTCTATTAACTGTAGCCTCAGGTTCAACTAGTTCAACAAATTCTGAAGACAGATCTCTGAAATTTGATGTACTGTAAGCTTCATCCAGAAATTTTGCATTACTGGTTTCTATAATTCTAGTTGAATTATGAGGTGCATAAAATCTATAGCCTTTGGATTTTTCACAATAACCTATAAACCTACAGCTAACTGTTTTGGGATCCAATTTTTCTCTTAATTGATCTGGAATTTTTGCTTCAGCTTTGCATCTCCAAACATGAAGATGATGCAAGCTCGGCTGTTTGCCACACCATAATTCATATGGTGTCTTTTCTACAGCTTTTGAGGGTGATCTATTGCAAAGATAATTTGCAGTCTTAAGTGCTTCACCCCACAAAAATAAAGGCAAAACTGTAGTACACATCATTGATCTAACCATATTTAACAAGGTTCTATTTTTCCTTTCTGCTACACCATTTTGAGTTGGACTATAGGGGGTGGTATACTTAGCTTGTATGCCATGTTCTTGCAGAAACATTGCAAAGGGTCCCTTTTGCTGGCCTGCTTCAGTATACCTCCCATAAAATTCTCCACCTCTATCTGATCTAACAGTCTTAATCTTAGTCTCTAATTGCAGTTCAACTTCAGACTTATAAATTTTGAATGCTTGCAAAGCTTGAGACTTTTCTGAAAGTAGGAAAATATAGCAGTACCTCGAATAGTCATCTATGAATGTAATGAAATAAAAATTCCCACAATTGGTCTTATGCTGAAAAGGTCCACAAATATCAGTGTGTATTAATTCTAAAAGTTTTCCACTTCTAGCAGCTGTAAGTTTTCTGGTCTTTGTTAATTTCCCTTTAAAACACTCCACACAATCATTCAAATCATCATAACACAGTGCAGGCAGTACATTTAATTTCTCAAGTCTTTTAAGTCTGTTTTTAGATATATGGCCGAGTCTTTTATGCCAAAGATTTGCAGATTTGTTATTAAATAAAACTCTTTTAACACCAGCAACTTGATTATCAGTGCAAGTTCTTGAATTATTTTCAAGTAGATGAATCTCATTCTTAACAGTAGAACAGTCAAGCATAAGGTATTTATTTGAAAAAGAACCAGAACCAATATAAGCTGAATTCTGAAAAAGTTTTATTCCACTAAAATCAATAACAAGACTACAACCAATGTCAACCAAAAGGCCTACAGAAATCAAATTCCTCTTAAGTGAGGGAATATAAAAGACATTCTCGAGAACTAAAAAATTTCATTGTCCTAAATCAATCCTTAAGCATCCTATGGCCTTTACTGCTACTCTTTGACCATTTCCAACGCAGACATTCTGCTCACTTGTCCTTGGAGCTCTCCTCCTTATTATACCCTGTAATGAAGTGGTAATATGTATTGGTGAGCCTGAATCTAGCCAATAAGTGTGTGAACTAACATTTAGGAAATTAACTTCTAAAGAAAAAACAGAGTTAGGAAAACAGTCACCTTTCTTTATCATCCATGCTTTAAAACCAGGGCAATCCTTCTTAACGTGTCCCATCTTTTTACAGAAGAAACACCTAACTTTAGAGGACTTGTCACCCTTAGAATCTGCAGGTTTGCTGGATACCTTAAAATTGGTGGTCTGCTTAACCTTGTTCTTATTCTTCTTCTTCCACTTAGGCTTCTCCACCAGATTAACTGCAGTTGATGGTTCAGCTTCTCCTCGGATAGTATTTTCCTCATCCACACACACTGAAATTAGCTTATTAATAGTCCACTTGACCTCTAGAGCATTATAAGTAGATCTCAGTTGGCTGAAGGTTGATGGAAGTGACCAAAGTGCATCATGCACAAGCTGTGTATCTGCAACTCCCATTTTTAAATCTCTGAGTTTCCCATTCAGCTGAACCTTATGCATTATGTGCTCCCTAACACTCCCATTCCCATCATATTTCAGTTCATGGAATTCTTTATGGAGCCTAGCTGCTTCAGCCTTTTCACTTTCCTCATATTTATCAGCAATATTAGCCATAAAGTCTATAGCATCCTCAGGTTCCTCTATCGATCCCCTAACAACCTCAGACATAGTTCTCCTTATCACATTCTTAGCCATTCTATTGGTCCTAAACCATTCATAATAATGCCACGAGCTATCAGCATCCATGTTGTTTTCTTCTTCGGTGCCTACAGGTTTAGGTTTGAGGAGGCAGTAATCTATGTTTTGGTGCATTCCCATGTAAAACTCTACATCATCCCTCCACTTCCTATAGTTGTTCCCATTCAGCTCCACAACTTCTCCAATAGAAGCAAAATTGCCTAAGAAAATTAAAATAAAATTTTGTAAGCGTTTTTCCTATGTTGTTTTAACTGACTTTTATCAAGGTTTTAAGCATAGCAAAAAACACACAAACACAGTCATCAAACCAAACAGAAAATTCATACTTTCATAATGTCATACTGCATACATATATATATATATACATATATCCCATGTGAATAAAACAACAAAATCAATGCCTTTGTGACATATAATTTTTATGAAGAAAACTGAACTAATATGCCATATGCAACAGAAACAAGATATTTGATGAAAGCAGTCCAAGTCTTTAGACTAGGAAAAGTTTTCAAAAAATCTAAAACAGTTCCTGCACACACACATACCACTGCATATATCACAAAATCATGCTCGATTACTTCTTTGGAAGCCAGAAAAAACAAAACTTTATAACACTGCACAATTTGGTATTTTTCTTTAAGATTTTCTAAACCTGTTAACTTGATTTAAGCATACTTTGTGTAAGACATAAACCAAAACAGTAATCAAAACACCAGTAGATATCATGTTCATGTCTTAGATTTCGAAAACAAAATTTGGGGAGATATATTCAATCCAAACATGCTGTATACACAATATCATATTAGAAACAAGAGTAAATCTACCGCCCTCCTCCACTACAACACACGTCAATTTCAAACAATACATGCATCAGAGACAACGAATTCATGAACCAGCACTTCTCCATATGAACATTCCCATAGATGCAAGAATTGAAATTGACAAGTTTGAGCTTCAGAGAACTTACCTTTGCCTCTGCTTCAGCACAGCACCAATTTAAAAGCATGAAAACGAAAATCAATGCGGAAAACACAGACCTTTAAAGCCCAGAGCTGCAGCAGGGAGAACCAAATCCCTTTTCCTCTTCCAACCCAGAAAACCCAGAATGAAGAACTCGATCAATCTGTTATGTTCATAACAGATAGTCAGGTTTTATTTTATGAAGTGGGCCGGGTTTGGGCTCGGGTAAAACGGGTTAAAGGCCTGTTTTTTTATTTATTTCGTTTTTCAAAAAATCATACTTAAAATTGATTAATTAATTTTGGTTTTTTTTTTAAGAAAAATTAATCCCAGAAAAAAACCTGTTCTTGTATGAAAAAAACCAATTTGCGATTTGTGATTTTGTAGAAAACCATATGCTCTGATACCATGTTAAAATATGAAATATATGATCGTCTACAATAATATCACAAATACATCAAAACAAGAACACTAAATTAAATATGAAGCATAATACCTTCGTTGCTCCTCCAGTCAGACTTAGCTGCAGTCTTCGATGAAGCCACCATTGTTGTTTGCGAGTTTGCTTGGTGCTCACGTTGTACTTGGTGAATACTGAAGGTCGGCCTTCTGTGTGTCTTAACCTTATTGCTGGCACAATGGGAAGCCAATGAATGCAGAACGGTGTGGAACACAGGGACCTAGACCCTCTATATATAGTGATCAACATAAGACTTGATCCCATAACCAAATCCTAATTGAACAATGTAAATAACATGAAGATCTTTCCTTCCACAATACTAATTCCTTGTACATCAGGTTTTGTACTATGAACCTTCTAGATTTCTAACTGATATACAACTCGGAAATCTTATATGAATCAGAATATAATATCTATTGTTTCTTGTTATCCAAGATAAAGTCTTAAACAATTAACATGAATATATCAGACTGTGTTTAAGTCCATTTTATTTCCAACAATTCAATCCCATCAAGAATTGCATAACTCTTTCTTTTTCTTCTCGTTCGCCCAGTTGCTTCGAAGCCTCACAGCAGGTGCATATGATGGGTTCGGCGTAGGAGGCCATTTCATCCCAAAGTGTCTTGAGTTTGGTGTAGTATACCGAGACCGATTGTTGATCTTAAAGGGTCTCAGAAATTTCCTGTTGGATCTGGTACATCCTAGTGTCATCTCCTTGAGAAAACATGTCTTTGAGATCACTCCATACGACAGTTGCTGTGTTAGAAAACAAAACACTGCGGGCGATCCTGGGCTGGATTGCGTGGACAATCCAACTCAAGACCATGTCATTTCAACGTCTCTACAGCGGAAATTTTGGATCACCGGATGGAGGTGCTTTGATGGTCCCATCGATCAAGCCATGTTTGTTCTTGGCACTGAGACTGAGGAGCATTGCGCGGCTCCAATCGCCATAGTTATGTCCATCAAGGAGTTCATTCACCAGTTTCAATCCTGGTGTGTCAGAATGGTGTAGAATGAGTGGGTCATTAGGATCCAACACAGCATTGGAGAACGGATCTGGATCGACCATCTCCTAAGGTTTGTCGGCCATTGTGTTGACCATAGTTGCAGATGGTTGTGTATAGGTGTTTTGCGGAAGATGGGTTGTGGGTTATCAGAGTCACCAGGATCAATGGTGCACGTCTGATACCATGAAAAAAAGGTAAATGCAATATGCTTCTGTATTAGTTAATTGCCAATTGCTACAACATCTTTTATATATACAAAAACAACATGAAGCTATTCTAGGAAAGCTATAAAATGTAATTAACAAATTACACAATCAAATTCGTTAGTTTGTCTAATCTGATCCACCAATTACTCTGTTAGAATCATTTATAGCATTCACTGATACAAGGAATTAGTGACATGATTTCCTTCCTTTCATAGTCTAGACTACGACCAAGCTAATCATACAATGTGTTGGTTTTGAGTACATTTGTTAAGAAACATAAAATACAGAAACTACTAGTTCCTTGTTGCATAGTGACTTTACACAATTGAATCATGAGAATGGAGAAACTTAAGAATCTACTACATATCCTCTAGAATCTAAGACCAAATACATGGTGTTGAGTGCATTGAAGCCTTGAAGGAGCATAAACCAAGAAATTACTGATTCATTGTTCCATTCATGTTTTACAGTAAGTGTGAGAACAGACAATTGGTATTCAGTTATTCACTTGTGCTTTGAAATTAGGATAAGCTGCAGTTAAAATCACTACCAATTAGAAAAACTAGAACAACATTCGATCAAATCGAAAGCCTTGTTCACATCAATCACAATGTGAGTATGTGACCCTTTATTACATGATGAGAAAAACATGACTGGTTTCTTCATTTTTTTCGGTTCAATCCTTCATATCAGTTTGTTTAACTGAGACATTACATGTTATCACTTAATAACATGCATCTTGCAGCTCTTCCTGATGCATTTGAATTCTTCCCCTAGTCCCCAGGAGTCTTGAACTCCCACAAATATCAGTACACTTGTGTTAGTTCCACACTAGAGAGTGTCGATGCACAACGCTTAAGAAAAATTGGCATGGGGCCTTCACGTCTCCATTCGTGAACGAAAACCTTGTGCGAGTTACCTACAAGGCTTCAACACAAAACCAGTTTTGGCCACCGTGACACTTTTCACTAACTTGTGATCTTAACTCAATGAATAATACAATACTTTCAATTTCAAAATCAGAGTTTTTCCCCGATATCGGAGAAAAGAAAGAAATAAAAAGTTTGAAGCTGAAGAGATAGAGATCAATTTCTAGTGATGATATGTATTGAGCCATGAGTCCATGCATTGTTTGAGTCCAGTGGACATTTTGGTCCAAGACTACATAATAAGTTTTGGATAGCATTTGGACCATACATATGGCTTTTTTAATGAAAAAGCCTTTTAAGTCTCGTGAGCTTCAGGGACGCGTGAGATAGTTTTCTACAAGGACTGTGATACCTCGCGTGATAAAGATGCTCATAGTTGAGTAGTGCGGAGGCAGTGACCTATGCGAAGTATGTTATGCGACTGGACACGCGTCACGCAGACGGTTGGTTCGCGCGGGCAAGGCGGTGTCCTTGTGGTACTCTGCTTCAGAGTTCGACTTGAATTGTGATTACATTTCTCCTGGCAGGGTGCGAGCCACTATATAGGAAGAACTCGAGGGCTTACAAAGACTCTCTCTACAATCATCAACAACTTTACAAATTAAAATACAGCCTTCAACCCAGTTGAACCTCCAGATGCTCCTCGGAGCTTTGTTTTCGCTTCCCTGTTGAAGGTCACTCTCTCTACAATCTCAACAATCTTTACAACTCAATACAATCAAACACAACTACACAGTCGAAACCTTCGAACCTCTCGAAACCCAGATCCTAAGCGCACATTGCCTTAGCTCAGAGCCCGTTCGGACTCACCCCTGATCATTGCCCTATTGTTGCTCTACTCGCTATACACAGTGAGTATCGAATCGCGAAGTGCACGTAAATTCCTCGTCCATGAGGTGGCACCGGAACTCCCCACTTGTTTGGAAGTCAAGATTTCGCGCACCTTTTTTCCTCGTCAGCGAGGTGGCACTCTCGCACCCTTCGTTTTTACTTTTGAAAGTACTAAAATTACCTCTACGCCCTTACTGAGGATCGTGACCAAAACATGCATGACACATACTTAACGAAGTGTGGTGACGACATGACAATAAGGCAGAAGCTTCAAGGAGAGATTATAGATGGGGCAAGAATGGAGGTGGTGGAATTGTGCACAAAGTTCATACTTCATAATCTACAATTGTAGAGAGATAGATGAAGACTAGAAATTGCTAAATCAACAGCTCCTCCAGAATGGCTGGTAATACCACTTAAGGGCGAAAATAGGAGCAAGAGACTTGGGTCCTATCCTCGATCTTTATATATAAGAATAGAGTAATAGGGAGTTTTTTTTTAAATTCAAATTTACTATATATCTATTTGTTGGTCTACTGTTCACATAACTAAATTCACTATTCATAACACTGTTCCAAATTACTGTTTACAGTGTGTTTCTTCATGTGATTTTTTTTAGGATTATGTTTGATCTAACATTGATTAAGACATAATTAAGTCTGCTCATTCTATTAAATTGGGTCTATGAGAGTTAGGACTAAAACATCAAAATTTTGCATAGTGATATCTTTTTTTTCCCTCTAATATTTATACTAATGTTCTCTCTTTCTGCATCTTCGACAAGTTATGATCGGACCCAACTTTTAAAAATAAGCTGGGTCCGTTCTGTAATTTTCTCTTCCGCTTTGTATACGTACAAATCAAAACAATTAGAGTATTTATATTTTAGGTAGAACACAAGACTAGCTAGATATTTTGTTATATAAAAATGATTCGGTTAAGGCGGGTCTTGGTTTTGTCCCAAACAAGCCAATTAAAATCTCAGGTAGAAGAAAAGCTGAGAAGGCAAGCATGCAGTACATAAGCGTCGAAGAGGTAAAGGATGAGATTCCACAAATCCAATCTGTTTCTCGCACTTCAGCGTTCGATCGCATCTGCCCAAGTTCTCAAAATACTTCTACTAAATCAATAGGCAGAGTTTCGGTGTTTGAGCGTGTTGATAAGTCAACAAGTCGAAGCTCCATCTTCAATCGTCTTGCTGCAACTACACGAACTTCTGTGTTCAAAAGGTTGTCATCATCAAATGAAGAAAATAAACTATAAAGACAATTCCTCGAAAGTCGGCACTTGAAAGGATACAAGCTCCTAAAGAACAACAATATAGAAAGAGAAAAGGAGAAGTTGGCCAATCGGAAAATAAAGAAATCCAAAGTCTCATCCCATCACGCATGAAAAAACGTTGTGTGCTAGAGGTGAATTCGACTGACCAACTCAAAGTGAGGCAGCATACATTCATACTCACTGGTCAAGATAAAGAAGGCGATGATGCTAGCGGCGATGAAGATGATGTTATTCAATGTGCCTATCACATCACAGTAGCCGAAGTGGAAGCTTATGAAGAGGATGACCATGAAGGCTTCGAATATGAAGTAGAGGCAGCTCCTCTAGAACTTGAAGATGGGGTGAAATCTACGGTCGATGAACTTAAGAAAATCAATCTGGGGACGGAGGAAGACCCAGGACCGATATTTGTGAGCGCGTCGCTAAGCTCTCAAGAGGAGAAAGAGTACCATGACTTGTTGCTTGAATACAAGGATGTCTTCGCTTGGACTTATACGGAAATGCCCGATCTTGATCCACAAGTAGCAGTTCATCGATTAGCTGTGAAGCCGGAGGCTCGACCCATCAAACAGCTGACACGACGTTTTTGAACGGAGGTACAAACTCAAATTGAAGAAGAGGTTGACATATTAAAGAATGCTGGTGCAACATACCAACGTGCCATGCAGAAAATGTTTGGCGACATGCTTCACAAGTACGTCGAGTGCTATGTTGATGATTTGGTCGTCAAGTCAAGAAAAAGGAGTGATCACTTGCAAGACCTACGAAAGGTGTTCGATAGGTTACGTGAGTACCAACTCAAAATGAACCCATTAAAGTGCGCTTTTGGTATGAGTTCAGGCAAATTCCTTGGTTTCATTGTGAAGCACCGGGGTATTGAAGTAGATCAATCAAAGATTAAGGTCATTCAAGAAATGCCGGAGCCAACGAACTTAAAAGAATTAAGAAGCCTCCAAGGAAAACTCGCGTTTATCAGGCGGTTCATCTCCAACCTCGCAGGCCGGTGTCAACCCTTTAGTCGACTCATGAAGAAGAATGTGCCTTTCGTGTGGGTTGAAGCATGTCACAATGCTTTCGAAAGCATAAAAAAGTACTTGGCTAATGCTCCGGGGTTGGGTGCGCCCATTCCTGGAAAACCTCTTACCCTTTACATCGCAGCTCAGGAAAGATTGGTTGGAGCACTTCTAGCCCAAGAAAATGAGGAAAGAAGGGAGATGGCCTTATACTATTTAAGTCGAACTCTCATAGGAGCAGAATTAAACTATTCTCCAATAGAGAAGACGTGTCTCGCTCTCATCTTTTCCATCCAAAAGTTGCAGCATTACATGCAAGCTTACACGGTGCATTTAGTAGCCCGAGCTGACCCAATCAAGTTTGTCATGTCTAAACCAGTCCTATCAGGACGAATGGCGAAATGGGCTCTGCTCCTCAATCAACATGACATCGTTTATGTACCTGCCAAAGCGGTTAAAGGTCAAGCTGTGGCTGACTTCCTAGTGGATCACCCAATCCCTGCGGATTGGAAAATTTTAGACGACTTGCCGGATGAAGAAGTCTTTCTTGCAGAAATTCTCCACACTTGGAAGATGTTCTTTGATGGATCTTCAAGAACATATGGCGCAGGAGGAGGCATTGTCTTTGTCACCCCCCCATAAGAAAATATTGCCATATACCTTCACTCTCGGTGAATTGTGTTCCAACAATGTTGCGGAATACCAAGCTCTCATCATGGGGTTGCAAACGGGCTTAGAAATGCAAATTGCAAATTGCAAATCTAGAAGTGTACGGGGACTCGAAGTTAGTAATTGATCAGCTACTGACAAATTACAAAGTCAGGAAAGAGGATTTGGTTCCTTATTTCTGTCTCGCTACCCAACTCTTGACGGATTTCGATGTTGTTACACTAGAACATGTGCCAAGGAAAGAAAACCAGATGGCTGATGCCTTGGCCAACTTAGCAGCAACTTTGGCATTATCGAATGATGAAATTGTGGACCTGTCAATTTGCCAACGATGGGTTGTCTTAACAAGAATTGTCCCATTGTGCGAAGATTCCAATGTGGTCTCCGTCTATGCTATTGACATTGAAGATTGGAGGCATCCTTTGATCGACTACATTGAGCACAACAAACTTCCTGACGATCTAAACGGCGATCAGATGTCAAACGAAGAGCCCCACGCTTTTTCTACTACAAGGAGACTCTTTATAGACGATCATTTGACTGGTTACTCCTTAGGTGTTTGGGAAAAGAAGAGGCATCCAAAGCCATGGAAGAGGTTCATTTTAGAATATGTGGAGCTCATCAATCAGGCCCTAAGTTGCATTTTCAAGTAAGGCGAATGGGTTACTACTGGCCCACAATGGTCAAAGATTGCATGGAGTACGCACAAAAATGTCAAGCTTGTCAATTCCACATAAATTTTATCCATCAACCGTCTGAGCTATTGCATCCTACGATCTCTTCTCACCCGTTTGATGTCTGGGGGATAGACGTTGTGGGACCCATAAATCCAAAATCTTCCGGAGGCCACATATACATTTTGGCAGGCACAGATTCCTTCTCAAAATGGTCAGAGGCGGTACCGCTTAAAGAAATAAAGAAAGAAACCGTCGTGGACTTTATCAAGACATCATCCAGCGATATGGTGTGCCACGTTGCATCATCATGGAAAACGCCAAGTACTTCTCCAATAGTGCCATGCAAAAGCTTAGCGAGAAATAAAGTTTCAAGCTACACTTTTCTTCAATGTATAACGCACCAGCTAATGGTTTGACGAAAGCATTTAACAAGACGCTCTGCAACATCTTGAAGAAGACCGTCAGCAAGTCACAAAGAGACTGGCATGAGAAGATGGGCGAAGCATTATGGGCATATAGAACGATATATCAAACTACCACAAATGCCACACCTTATTCTCTAGTGTATGGTGTTGAAGCTGTCTTGCCATTATAAAAGCAAATTCCCTCATTGAGGATTGCTTTGCAAGAATGCCTCACAAATGAAGAAAATATCAAGTTACGACTTCAAGAGTTGGAAGCTTTAGACGAGAAGAGGCTCGATGCGTAACAACATCTAAAATGCTACCAAGCCCGGATGTCACGTGCATTCAACAAAGGAGTTCGGCCTCGATCCTTTCAAATTGGCGATTTGGTCCTTGCTGTACGCAGACCCATCATCATGACACACAAGACCGGTCCCAAGTTCAAATCAAAATGGGATGGCCCTTATGTTGTCAGCGAAGTCTACACTAATGGCGCCTACAAAATTGTGGCCGAAGACGGTTTGAGAATTGGCCCAATCAACGGAAAGTTCTTAAAAAAATACTATGCTTGAAACAAGTGAAGACTGCTCCTTGTCTGCACGAGCTTAAACTGCAAATGACAAAAAAAAAATGCTCCTTGTCTGCACGAGCTTAAACTGCAAATGACAAAAAAAAATGCTCCTAGCCTGCATGAGCCTAAACTGCACAAGGCACCTAAAAAAATCTCAAAAAAAAAAAGAGTTCTAAATCCTCATCCCTGAACTACGTAATGACTTGATTCCTTCTTTGGAAGGATACGTAGGCAGTTTGAGAATTATATTCTTGAGTTCAGTCACATAAAAAAAAATCTCTTTTTATTGCATAATGAGTTCTATTGTCATAATGACTTATTACATGCGCAAAAAGTGCACTTTACGTCTCTCTGACACTGTTCAGTTGAATGGTTGTTCTTATGAAACTTTTCACACCATCTTCCCTTACGGTTTCCTGATTGCTCACTGCCTCGAGAAGAAGAGGCAACCTCCCTTTTGACAGAAAAAGCCGCAAACTTAGGCTGTGAGGGAACTTTGTTGCTGCCAGCAGCCGCTGCTTGTTTCTCATGATGGAGAGCCATCGAATACACTTTGTTAACACTAGGCAAGGGATTAATCGAAACTACGTTACCTCGGAGAGTGTCGTAGCTTTTGTTGAGTCCCATGAGGAACTACATAGTCTTAAGATTCTTGATATACTCTCCAACTTTTACTCCTTCACCACAAGCACAGGCTTGCATATCACATATGGTGTCTCTTTCATCCCACAAGCTCTTGAGTTTGGTAAAGAATGTGGTCACGGTGTCTGAGCCTTTAGTGCAAGCATGGATTGCATTTTCAATGTTGAAAAGTTGAACAGTGTTGGTTTGGCCAAACCTTTCTTGAAAGTCAAACCACACATCTCGAGAGGTTTTGCAGTTCTTGACACCGCCAGAAATCGGCTTTGACATGGAAGCTATAAGCCATGTCTTGACGAGTGTGTCACAATGCTCCCATTGTTGCTTCTCCTCTTGACTTGTGTTCCAAGAACAAAACTGATCTTGAGTGCCATGCTCATTGATTGTGTCCATTCGGAGAAGTTGTCCTCCATCAAAGGCTGTGTAACAAGAACGCTATGGGTTGATCCGAATGGTGCAGGTAGAGAGCATGATTGGAGTTCTCCCATGGTGCGGTTGTTGTGGATGAGGAGTTGGACTTGGTGTCATTCACATTGGCTATTGCATCGCCTGCCATGAGATCAATTTAGGTTTGGGTGGCTAAGTGTTTAGGTCTAGGATCGAAACTTGCTCTGATACCATAAAGAAGCGTGAATATGCTTCTAGTGAATGTGTTTTTACTGTATTGATATTAATCAAGTTTACAAGAGGTTTATATACAACCTAACATCTGCTAACCCTAGATAACAGGGCTGATGTGTATAGTTCTCCAGTTACAATAGGAAATCTAGAAAGATAAGGTAACAACTTAATCAGTTGTCACAGATTGATCTACTTGAGTTATAAGTTGACCCTCTCCTTTAATAGGTTCTGTCACTAACCAATATTTGACAATGAAAGTTTACAAAATGTGGACGACTGTAGACTCATATTCAATCTCAACTTCGAGTACTGTCAGCCTTTACCCTTTAGACAATAGACATATACCAACTGAAGTATTGCTCATGATCTTGCTTTGACTCCTTCTGTAGTACCCTGCAAGATTTTCTTTCTTGGTCTCCATTGGCATTTAGACATCCTATTCATTTCCCTTTCGAGCTTTCACGAGCACAGTGCAGCTTTCCTACAGCGCATGAAGTAACAAGTTTCTCACCCGGCTCAAATTTATATAATTTCTGGTCCTAACTTAATCACTGGTCCAAGTTTAAGGCTTTTCAAGAGGGAAGACATGATTTTCAAGGTGAAGATAAAAGAAATATTATCTGGAGTAGAGAATTGATCTAGGCCTAGTAAGCTATGACAACAACTACTTTGATGGTGCAGTCAGGACAAGAAGAAGAAGCAAGGTAATGGAACAGCAAGATAACAGGCGGTGTTACACTAGAGAAAAATACTGAGAACCAATGCAATAATGAAGAGAATATACAAAATTGCAAGGGTAACTATCACAGCTGCACTAAGCTGAAGACAACATATACACATAGTTGATGTAGAAGGATAGGCTGAGGAAAACAATGAGCTATGTATAAAAGGGTTGAAATGACAAAGGAAAAGAGTTTCAAATCACAATGCAAATCTGATATTTCATTCAAGACAGGGTAACATATGTTCGGTAGTTATAAGCAGGTGGTGGTGGGTTTGGCAAAACAAAAAAACCATTTTCGGTGGTCAACGTTTGCCTGCAGGTCTTTTGTGTACCTTATCTGTGTTCTTAAGAAATTGGTATTTTGAAGAATCTTTTTTGTTCTTATTATGTGCAATCGGTTTACATAGTATTTATACATACAGAAGGGTCTATTAATAACCCAAGCTATACTAGGTAACTAGATAATTACAATTAAGTTAGGATTCTATCTTTAAGGATGGAATAGCCAACTAATGCTAACAGGTATGATGCTGCTAAACTACCGGATCAGATCTCATGCTTTAACACTCCCCCTCAAGTTGGAATTGATATTGATGACACCCAACTTGCTAAGTAAAGCTCCAAAATGTGCGAATCCGAGTGGTTTAGTGAAGAGGTATGTTGGTTGTTCTTTGGTTCGAACATGCATAGTTTTAATCATACCTCTTTGAATCTTTTCTCTGACGACATGGCAATCAATCTCGATATACTTGGTGCATTCATGAAATACTGTATTGTTTGCTATACGGATTGTTGCTTGATTGTCACAGTATAGCTTGATAGGCTGCAGCTATTTAACGCACAGGTCATTAAGTAAACTTTTAAGCCATGTGACTTCACAACTCGTTGTAGCCATAGAACAGTACTCAGCTTTAGCACTAGATCGAGACATTGTGGTTTGCTTCTTGGTTTTCCACGACACCGGTGCATTTCCTAACATAACACAATAACCTTTGATAGATCTTCTTGTGTCCTTGCAATGAGCCCAGTCTGCGTCACAGTATGCTGTGAGTTCGATATTCGCTGTAGAGGGTAGAAAAATGCCTTGTCTTGGTGTCCTCTTCATGTAACGCAATACTTGATGTGCTGCTATCAAATGTGGTTCACGTGGTTCATCCATGAACTGACTCAAGATGTGCACTGCATACACTAGGTCTGGCCTTGTGACAGTCAAATAAATTAACCTTCCAACTAGTCGTCTGTATTGTGAGGGATCAGTAAGCAACTCACCATCACCTTGAGTTAAAGAAAGGTTATGGTCGACGAGAATTAAGGATGGTTTTGCAGCTAGGAAGCCTGTGTCTTCTAGTATCTCAAGAGCATACTTCATTTGACAAAGTGCAATTCCATACTTTGAACGTGCCACTTCTATTCCCATAAAGTACTTGAGTCTTCTAAGATCCTTAAGCTTGAATCGATTCAATAGGAATGTTTTAGTGGCAGTGATGTCGTCGAGACTATTTTCTGCTAGGATCACGTCATCCACATAAACAAGTAAAATAGTAAACTTACTTCCATTGGTTCGAATAAACAATGAATAATCTGCCCAAGACTGGTGAAAGCCGGCTGCTTTTAGTGTCATTGACAACTTGATGAACCATTGTCTACTAGCCTGCTTTAAACCATACAAACTTGTATGTAGCTTACAAACTCTTGTCTCCCCCTTTCCACCGAATCTAGATGGAACTTTCATGTACACTTCTTCATGCAAATCACCATTTAGGAAAGCATTGTTCACGTCAAGTTGATGAAGATGCCATCCTTTGATGGAAGCAAGACTAAGAAGGACCCGAATTGTTGTGAGTTTGGCAACAGGAGCAAAAGTCTCTCTGTAATCGACGCCTTCTATCTGACTGTAGCCTTTTGCAACAAGCCTTGCCTTGTATCATTCAACACTGCCATCCGGCTTCAGTTTGATCTTGCATACCAATTTGCAGCCAATAGGTGTCTTGTGCAGTGGTAAAGGGACCAAACTCCAAGTAACATTGCTATGAAGTGCATCAACTTCTGCACGCATGGCAGCTTGCTATTCTGGATGTTGGGCTGCATGTGAGAATGAAGTAGGTTCTTTGTGTGTGGAAAGGTTAGCGACAAAGACTCTATGTGAAGGTGAAATGCAATTATAAGAGATGACATTAGCAAGAGAATGAGGAGTACCGGACGACGTTGAAGATGACGGAGCAGACCGAGAGGGAAGTGCTGCCTCAACATGGAAATCTTGCAAGACTAACGTGGTGGAGGTCTAGATTGTGGGGGTGATGGAGGATTGGTTGGATTTTCTGGTGGTAGGGTTTCAGTGATGGGTAGGGTCGGAGCTTCTGTTTCGGTTGAATCAGATGTGTTTTGAGTGAGCGGAAGACGAGTAGGAGAAGAAGTGGAACCTGGAGAAGAGTCCATATTGAAACCATCATCGAAAACCCTAGATGTAGGAACAATATCTGAAACTATAGGTAGAGAGGAAAACTCGAGTTGACCTATGTGGCGAGGTGGACTAGGATTACTTAACTAAGGAGAAACCCGACTTTGACTAGGGTTGGGAGATGTATGGAGAGAAAGTTTTTTGAAGGGGAAGACTATTTCATGGAATGTGACATCCCGCGAGATGAAAACTTGTTTTGTCTCCAAATCATAAACCCGATAGCCCTTCTTTCCATTTGGATACCCAAGCAAGACACATTTTGTTGCTCTACGCTCAAATATATTTAGGAGGTTTGTGAGGATGTGTAGATGGGAAACATAAGCAACCAAATACTTTGAGATGAGTGTATGTGGGAGGTTTGTTGAATAATTTCTCAAAGGGAGTTTGTCCAGAAAGTAAAGGTGATGGTGTGCGGTTTATCAGGTAAGAAGAAGTGAGAATGGCATCACCCCAAAAGGATTTTGGTAAGCTTTCTTGAAAAAGAAGTGCACGAGCTACATTGAGTAGATGGCGATGTTTGCATTCAACAACACCATTTTGTTGAGATGTGTTGACACAACTCGTTTGATACAATACCCTTTTAAGAATAAAAATCATCCATTTTGAATTCTAACCCGTTATCACTACACACAATTTTGACCTTCTTTTCAAACTGTATTTCAGCTAGTTGAATGAAATTGATAAGAAGTTGTCTGGCTTCAGACTTTTAATCCATCAAATAAACCAAAGTGCATCGAGTAAAATTATCAACAATTGTAAGAAAATACTTTGCTCCAGAAAGTGAGGGTTTATGATATCCTCCCCAAATGTCAACATGAATTAAAGAAAACGATGACTCACTTGAAATTGTACTTAACGGAAAATGATTTCTTGTTTGCTTTGCTAGAGGACAAATTGGACACTTGCATTGCAAGATTTATTGGAGAGGAATGAAAATAAAGAAAAGACATGGCTAGAGGGGTGTCCTAAATGCTGGTGCCAGACATTGGGTGATGAATTGCTAAATACATGACATGTTCCTTGCACTATTTCGTTGAGGCAGTATAATCCTCCTCTCTCATGGCCCGTCCTAATCGTCTTCCTCGATCGTAGGTCCTATACAAAGCAAACTTGTTTGAGAAATATGGTGACACAAAATGAATAATGGGCTAGTTTGCTAACAGAAATAAGATTCAGGTAAAACATTGGAACACATAGTACATTTTGGAGTTTAAACTGAGGAGAGAAGACCATTGTGCCTATGTGGGTTACTCTAGCATGACTACCATCAGGAAGTTTAACAAAATCCAATATCCACACACTAGTCTTTGCATTATTGCGAAAGCTAAATGCTTTACCTGAGAGTTCCTCATAAGATGAGGTATTACCAGCATGGTTTGCCGATGTATTGCAGTTTTTGTTAAGCATTTCATATATCTCGTTGCATTCTGACTTTGAGAAAGGGAAGTTACTTGGACCACCTTCTTTGCGGAACAATGAGGACACATGGTTTCCTCGAGCCTGTGATTGTAGCTCCTCAAGAGCTGCTTTTCTCTTTCTGCAGTCTTCAGCTACATGCTTCCATCTCCCACAGAATTTACATTTTAGGTGAGCTTTGCAATTCTTGGTGGAGTGAGTGTCTTGGTTACACTTGGCACACTTCCTCATGCCTTCTTGAACTTCTTGATGTGCTGCATAGCGCTGCGCTGCACTCCTTGCACCCTTAGCATGAGCTATGGGCCGCATAGACCGCTCCCTCGGGGCTCGACTACTGCCGCTGCTTGCTGCAAATGCAGTGCCTTCAGGTTGTACAGGCCCTTTGCTTCTGGTTATGGCCTCCGCTTGCTTCTCATGGCGGAGTGTTATGGCAAACATTTTGTTCACGGTCGGAAGAGGGTCAATAGCCATGATGCCTCCACGAATGACTGAAAAGCGCTATCATTCAAACCCATTAGGAACTGCATTATCTTCTGGGTTTTGATGTAGTTTTGAACTTTGACACCTTCTGTGGACAAGTCACATAGAGCATCCCTTTCATCCCAAAGACCCTTCAACCTGTTGTAGAAGGTTGTGACAGTCTTGTTTCCCTGTTTACAATCATGAATTGCATTTTCAACATTGAATAATTGCACAGTATTGGTTTGAGAAAACCTCTCTTGGAGCTCAAGCCAAATGTCTCGAGCCAACTTGCAATGTTTGACACTCTTCGAGATCTCCTTTGTCATGGAACCGGTGAGCCAGGTTCTAACCAGCGTGTCCATAATATCCCATTGCATCTGCTCATTGTTCTCTTCAGTTGGTCTGGAACTGCTTCAATTCACGAGTCCAGTCTTGTTCTTGATTGTCAAGGCGTTTGTCATGGATTGGCTCCATTCCGAGTAGTTATCTTCAACAAGTAACCCAGGTACGAGTATTGCGCCTTGTTGGTCAGAGTAGTGAAGATATAGTTGATGGTTGGGATGTTCCCAAGGTTCTGCTGTGCGAGAAAGGCCGGACGTCGAAGCTTCTTTGAGGTTGGCATCCTTCAGAAACTGTATGGCCAGCTTGTGTTCCTTCTCGGTGTCGTCGCTCATGTTTAACGAGGCTAGGGTCTAGCAGAGTTTGTGTTTGTGAGATTTAGGCCAAGGATCAATGCTCTAATACCAAGTAGAAATTGGTATTTGGAAGAAGCTTTTTTTGTTCTTATTATGTGCAATCGGTTTACATAGTATTTATACATACAGAAGGGTCTGTTAACCCTAGCTATACTAGGTAACTAGATAATTACAATTAAGTTAGGATTCTATCTTTAAGGATGGAATAGCCAACTAATAATGCTAACATATATGATGCTGCTAAACATCCGGATCGGATCTCATGCTTTAACATATGTACAGAAGTTTTATTACTGGCCAAAAGATCCAGATTGACCACAGAGGCTGATGTATGTACGTAACCTTTAAGTGGCATTTAGTTACAGAAAGAGCTGGTTCCATAAGACGATTAAGATATTTTCTTTGCAACTAATTGAAAATCTTGATGAATACTATTTGATCAAGGACATTACCAGCATTATTGGCCACTTTACTTTAACACCCTGAATTCATCTTGGTAAGAACTCATTTTAAGAAGGAAATGGAAATTATGATCATTGTGAGCAAGCTATCGATCACTGTGAACATTTAAAATGTTTGAAATATAGCTTCGAGTTTCATATTAGCATGTTGTTACCACAGTTCAAATCAGTAGTACAAAAGAAGCCAAAAGTAGTTTATGTGTAGTGTTGTTGATCCAAAAATTTCTACTTGGAATTTGCTTTGATTTCTAATCACTGAGGTCTTATGCACCCTTGACGTATTGCCATGGTTCGTTCTTCACTCTATTGTTGTGTGTTATCATCCGAGAAAAAATCACAATTTGTATCCGGAATCTCTGGTGTGATTCAAACTTCAAAGTGAACAAGTCTCTATTGAATTTGAATTGTACTTTTCCAAGCCCAGTTTTACTGAATGGAGATTAAGATTCTCTGTCTATGTACCAGTTTTACCATCTGCCACAGCTATAAAATTTTGTCTTATATTCCTAGCCTGTTATTGCAAGGACTACTCGTGAAGTGTAACAAGTATTTGAAATATGGATGTGATTATGCACATTACCTGTGGAGCAAGGGCGTAGCCAGCTAGGGGGCAGAGGGTTCAATTGAACCCTCTCACATTTTAGAAAAGTTTAATTAGTCATAATGAGTATTGGATATTAATAGAATGTAATATAAATTTACTCTTCTCCTCTTTAATATTCTTCGACATTAATGATGAAATACGAATTTGTATTAGTAAAATAGTAAAATACTTAATCTAATTAATAGAAATCGTGTCAAGAGTTTCTTATCTTACTAATTTAAATTTCATGTATGATTTTTTTCTTTACAAATAAGCTAAATGGAAGCAGCATATTAATTATATTTACCGTCCATTGACATTAACTCTAAGAAAACAAAACATTATTTTCAATATTTATCATGCGCATGTTTAATTTAAGAATCGATGTAGAACAAAAATTAATTTTGCATCATTTGTTTGTTTTTTTAAACAAAATTATGTCATCACTAGAGAGTAATTGAATATGAATTTAACTTTTTAGTTAATAAAACTTGACCCTTTTAAGTGTGAGTTCTGGTTACGCCACTGCTGTGGAGTGCTTCAAATTTAATACTGAGTTACACTAAAACTAATCCACTGACCTAATTCTATAGAAGTTTAGAGCCAACTGACTAAAATGATCTGAAAAACACGCCCAACGTACCAACATGTTCCTACTTAGATAGGGGTTTGTCTACTTGGTAGAATTTTCCCTTATACAACAAGATGTTTGATATTTCATCTCTTGATCTGTGACATATAAGGGTCACCGGCCCGGCACCGGATCAACTTCAAAAGGGATTGTATACGCTATAATGGTAGATACCAAAGCTACTTCATAAGAAGAGGTGGAACACAACAAATACTAGATCACTAGCTAGCTAGATTGGTAGTCTGGAGAAAAAGGATGAGGGAATTCGGCGGACTTGTCGGGGAAGGAAAGTGATCGGGGACGCTGCTGGAGTCCGCTGGAATGGAGCCGCGCTGTCGTCAGCGTCGGACGGTGGCAAACAGAGCTCCGTGGGCAATATATATATATAAGAAAGGAGGGATTTTCAAAAATTCAAAGCAAAACTGAAAAGTTTCAGGCAAACCACTGGCAGTATCCAAATGGTTCACAGGCTTTGTGTGCATGTACTCAAGGATTTTGGTCAAATATATTGTCCCTGCAAATGCACTTCTAGTTTTGGGCCAAAAAGAAATGTTCCTGCCCGGGATCGAACGGGAGACCTTTTGCGTGTAAAGCAAACGTGATAACCACTACACCACAGAAACTTGGTTTTTCACGTTAACAGATTTATTCCTAGATTTGACCATGAAATGCATAAATAGTTTTCTAATTTTCTTTTCAACTCGAATAAACAAATAAATAAATTATATTTAGTAATTTTAAATAGTTTTCGAGCCTAAGTAAAAGTGTAAAACATTATAGCCTACGATTTTACGGGTGACTAAGATCAAGTTATGTAACTTTTGGAGACAATATCAATACATACACTGTACTTAGAATTTTCACTCTTTAACTGCAAATCCATAAAAACCTCGTTTATGCCCTATAGATTCCTTAATCTCCACCCCACTGTGTTGTTAATATCGACCGAACCTCCTCTCATACATAGTACCTTGAAAAACAAAGCATACAGATGAATTTGAGGTTTCCTCTTGGTGCTGGGACAGGTCCTTAAATGTATATGTTTCCTTGTCCCCCTTTTGTATTTAAGTATTTAATCTCCCTTTCCTAGACGCATTCGGATTTCCTCAACCTCGTGGATTACTGTTTCCCTTCTTTTTAACTAGCCCGGGTTTTGATTTTTTGAACGTACAAACTTCTGTCTAATCTTTACACAAGACCTAATGATGGTATCAGCAGACGACTTGGTGATCATCTTCCTCCAGCAACCAGGGTTTCGATTCCATCCCACCCAAGAGGAACTCGTCCTCTACTATCTGAAACGAAAGATCTGCCACAAAAGGTTCAAGCTCAACATCATCACCGAAACCGACGTCTACAAATGTGAGCCGGAGGAGCTTCCCGGTTTGTCTTTGTTACAAACCGGAGACCGGCAATGGTTCTTTTTCAGCCCCATAAATTGCAAGTACCCTGACAAATCGACAAGAATGAACAGAACGACCAGACTCGGATACTGGAAAGTTACAGGAAAATATCAAACGGTTGTACATAATTCACGTCCAGTTGGAGTAAAGAAAACCCTAATTTTCTATATAGGCCGTGCGCCGAGGGGGAATCGAACTGATTGGGTGATGCATGAGTATACGTTGTACGATGAGGAGCTGAAGAGATGTGGGAACGTGCCGGATGCTTATGCTCTTTGCAAGGTTTACAAGAAAAGTGGACTGGGGCCGAAAACCGGTGAGCACTATTGGGCTCCGTTTCAGGAGGAAGACTGCTCTGATATGGATGAAGTAGTCCAAGAAACCCCAGTGAAGAAAATTGAGGATCAGATTAGAGTTACACCAGGCGTTAATAGTTACAGTGAAAGTTATGAAATCCCACATTCTTCGTTTGATGAGGACATGGAGGAGTTCATGAAAAGGATTGCTGGTGAGGCTGAGCAAGACATGTATCATGAAGCAAGCATGTTTCTACATGACTTGAGGCCTAGGTTTGATCAACATCTATATATGGATCCAGAGCTGGACGCGGGTAATTATATTGACCATGATCAGCTGAACGCACAAGAATCAAGTCAGTTTCACAATCAGGATGAATGATACTATATGTATTGTGAAGTGACTCCAAGAAAAGTTATTAATTTCTTGAGTCGGCTTGGGAGTGAGCTTGCTAGTAGTAATTAAGGACATACGTTTGTACGTTTCGATGAATTAATTAAACAATCTCCATGAATTTTATTGATGAATAAAAAAAAAATGGTTACTCAATGATTTGCATTATAAACCTGTTTAATTATTCCCTCTCTTTTTTTCTTTTTCTTTTTTCAGGGAAAGATTATTCACACATACATCCCTTAATACTTATTACACACTTCTTAATTACTTTATCCACAACTCTGTCGATTTTTTACCTAAATTATCCTCAGATCTCAAAATTCTTTACTCATTTGATGAAGAAGATCTTAGTTTTCCAACTAAGGTTTGTAATGATACTGTTTTTAGAGTCTTTATTTTCTTTTCTCTCTGTTACAGCTTACAAAGTTAGAAGAAAATCTAGATTAGGAATATATTGTCGTTTAACTTTGTATTATATCGATCTATATTCTATAGGGAAAGTACGCGCATGAATGCATGCTTTGTAGTTTGTACGATACACTGCCATAGTTATCATCAAATCCAATCATACATATATAGCAAGTCAAAATTTCATTTTATTATCACAATCAATCATACATATAGTAAGTCAAGATATACATTTCACATTTTAATATGACAGCCACTCATACATATATAGCATACATAGCAAGCACGATTACTGGTACGTAGTTTCAAATTTTGTTGCGCTGGAGTGAATATACATAGTATAGTTGAACATATAGGAAGCAAATCACCTATTCATATTATATTTAAACTTAGCATATATATTGCAACGAGATCTCTATTGCAACTAGTTAATTAGTACTGCACATTACACAACATAGTATAAATTACAACTTCTCTCTGCCGTCTAGCATGTAGTACTACTTGTTCTAGCTTCTAAGTACTCTCATTAATTCCCCACAGTACTGCATGCTAAGATCATCAATGGCTTTTGCTAGCAAGTTTGTACTTGTTTCATCACTGTTGGTTGTGTTCCTCATGATCAACATCAAACCATCATCGAGTCAAACTACAGACGAACTGATCGATGAGATATGCCGGTCCACAGAGGACTTCGGGTTTTGCACGGGAACTTTCAATACACACTTGAAGGCCCCAAATGCCGATATAGTTGCTCTAACCCAGATAACCATAGAGGTAGCATCTGATCAGGCAACCCAAACCCTTAGCTTTATCCGGCAGACACTTACCACCACAACAGACCCGGCATTGAAGAAACCTCTGAGTGTCAGGATGCTTATGCTCTAATCACGCAGCAATATGGCTCGGCAGCGGTGTCATTTTTCCAGAAGGACTATAGTAGTGTGGAGAAGGATGAGCGCCCAACCGCTCGAGTAGAAGCGAGCTGCGAAGCGACACTCAGCGCGCCGCCGAATAATCAGTAGCACATTCTGGACGATAGAAGCAAGCAGATGAGGATTGTTATTGTCATGTCTGTGAATGCAGTGGAGACACTCCTTCGAATGAAAACAAGTGTTAATTTAGCACAGGCAGGGGCACCTGCTCCGATGTAAAACCACCATCCAAATTAACCACCGTTTGTCCGATACAGTTTGATATTGTTTTTCCCTTGCTATACATGTTTTTCATTGATGTTCGATCAGACACAGTACGTATGTGAAACTATGAAATGGAACAAATAAAGATCATAATATATTACGATGTGATTTGTGTATTGGTTTATTTCGACAACAGACGACATAAATACCTTCGCTACTCTCCTCCATCAGCTCGCGCAATATATTAGATATTGTCCAAAAGTATCAAACTATCGATCCATGTATATACAAGAATATGCAGTTTGATTAGGGTTTAATTATCATATATACAGATGTACAGTAACTCAATCTGACCCTTGCTCTGGGATAATTCTGTTTTACTCGTGTCTAGCGCAACATCATCTTCTAGATCAGAAAACGATCACCCATCCACAAGTCAGACGAATTTAATACGATCTTCTTCTTTTTTGAAGAATATATAATTTCATTGATTTATTCATGGCTAGGAGAGGCATACATTAATTTCGTTAATTTCATATAACCAAACATGGCACAAACTAACCCTTATAAATGATGAGTAGCGCTCATTGTATATGCACCCAGATAGAAAAAACCTACGACAGATGACTTATAACTATTCCTATCTAATTCGTATGATAGGTAATATAGACCTCAATTGGTATACAACAAAATAAAACTCATAATTAAATAAAAGCAAAAGACCTATATCTAGGTCTTCCCTTTCCCCTTGTCATTAGGGCTAGCTAGCCAGCTCACCATCAGTAACAGGACTAGGATAAATGATACACATGAGGGTCACCTTCAACTTTCCGTAACTATACAATTAGTTTATACTAAACTGTTTATAGAGAAGAGATGTATAGACTAAAGATGCACCCCTCAATTTTGGTGAAGAGAAACAAAGGGGTGATTGAATGAAGGGTGTACATCTTTAGTCTATACATCTATTCTCTCTAAATCACAGTTTAGTATAAACTAGTTGTATAGTTAGGGAATGACATGTTTAGGAAATCCCTCTTCTATTTATATCAATTATATGCGGTCGACGCCTTTCAAGAAAGAACTAGTCTTGGCGAGCTCATTGAGAGGTTTATCCGTAAATCTGATAACGTTGTAGACCAAGGCACCACATAATGCTCCAAGAATCGGTGACACAAGGTAAATCCAGAGGCCTTTGTAATGGCTCCAGACAATTGCAGGGCCTAAGCTTCTTGCTGGGTTCATTGATGCTCCTGTAATTGGCCTACATAATATTCCCATATCACACGTGAGAAACTAATAGAATGACATAGGTTAAAAAAACAAAGGATACTAAAACAAATAAGACAAAGTTCTTATATATGCATCCAAAAGGGAAAACATATCTCTGCTTAGTGCTTACTAATGAAGTTCTAATAATAATTATATTGAGAAAGATTACTAAGATTATACCCTCCAAAAGACCCTCCAAAAAAAGAAAAGAAAAAAGAAAAAAGGAGTCTACCCTGCAAACATCACATTCAGAAGAACCGTGGAGCCAACTGCAAGTCCAGCAAGCTCTCCAACCTGCATGAGCGAACAGTTTGGAATATTATTATCGACACTTCAACATAACAAAGTTAGGATGCAAATTGGGCATGACTAGCCGGGTTCATTCGTTTCAAAAAAAAAAAAAAAGAGTTGATGCAAACATTTGGATTACATTGATCAATTTAAGTAAAATGATAACATACTAGCCTCGTCAGTTAAGCAGGTCAAGCTAGGCAAACCATATTAGGTACTTCTGAACTGAAAATGTAGAGCAAGAGTTGAGATTAAGAGGTAGAATAGTTCTAACCGCTCTGCTATCAGTGGCCACGCCAGACACAACAAACATGAGGTAAAATGTGATGATGAACTCAAGCACGAAAGCCTGCAAATTAGATCCACTAGGATCTGTTCCTGCAAAATGGTCTTGACTGTGTTGGAATAAAAGCCTGAGGGTACCACTTGCTAGTGTTGATCCAAGGACTTGAGCAATAATATATGCGGGTACCTGTAGAGAAAGCAAAACAAAGTTAACAAACAAAACACATATTGAATTAGAAGGATAGGTAGTCATCAACTGAAGTTGAATTAGAAGGATACAGGTAGTCATCAACTGTAAATTTTATTTTTCCTTTATTAATTTTTTCTTTTTTTCTTTTCTTCTTTTCTGAAGGATGGGATTTTGAGTGTGAATGATACTACCTGTCTAATTCATGATCTCAGAGAGGTTGAAATTCATGTCTAATTCATACTTGCTAAAACTAGAAAACAATGCCTTCTAGAAAACTTGTTATTTTTACACAAATTTTAATCAAGTAGTAACACACTAACACATTTTTCTAAATTAACACATGGATCTCTATTTGGGAAGTTTAAAATCATGGCTTGGTTTTTTTATTAGCTCACCTCTTTCCATGGGAACCTATGAGTAATAGCAAAAGCAAGAGTAACAGCAGGATTGAAATGGGCACCAGAGATGTGACCAACAGAGTAAACCATAACCATCACCGTCAGTCCCCAAGTAATTGAAATTCCCGGAAATGACACCAGCTTGTCTGTGCTCAAATTCACAATCACAGATCCACAACCAGCAAAGATCAAGAAATATGTCCCCAACACCTCAGCAATAATCTGAATGTACAAAGATCTCAACTTCAGCCATTTGATGAAACGGTTTTAAAACTAAAGGATCACATTTTTGATTGTGCATGAAACTAAAAGTAAGCGAACGTAACAACATCTATGTCACCTTCTGCATAAAGGGTACAGAGAGAAAGCGATCGCTTGGTTCTTGACTGGTTTTTGAGGAAGGTTTGCCTTCTTCAACATTGACAAAATGGTTTTCACTACTTTCACCATATTTCTCAACCATGGCTTCGAAGTACTAAAACAGCTAGGTGAAAGATAGAAGGAGCGAGAGAGAACGAAGTGACGGGGAAGGAGAAAATTTGATGTTATATAAACAAGCTAGGCTTATGATTCATATGAAGGATTTTATAGTTGAAAAGTGTGGCAATGTATTGCTTGTGAAATAGCCAGAAGGCGGTCAAGGCTGCTTCAACTTCTCACCGAAATTACAGAGCAGATATTGATGGTTTTCCATGTCTTTTCTAATCACTATAATTAGAGGTATCAGACCGGTAAACATGCTGGTCTTAAACAAAAGTATTGACGATTTCTGTAATGTAAGACTACCATCAGTCCATCATACGCATACGTGCAGTGTCCGGCCGGAATACGTAACGGAGAATGAGCTTAATGGTTTTTGGTTTTAAATTTCAAAATAAATAAAAGCTGAAGAAATGATAAATAAGGTAAGGTCATGTATATACATGTGTTATGTTAGTCTATTATTTCTTTCTGAGAATATATTTTATATTAGTCTATTATTTCTTTCTGAGAATAAGGAGCGGATGATTGACGACGTCCCTCATCGCCTCCCCCATGACTGGTCAGTCTCAATTTCACATCTCTCAAAATCCCGTGAATTAACAATTGATTGAAAATTTGAAACCATCACAAGACATAAATATTATCAAAACTACAAGTCTCCATATATATTATATAGAATCAAATTTCTCACAAACTAATTTGTTCTCATCTAAAAGAAACGAATTAAACTATCTTTTCCGAAAATAGAAAAAGAAAAACATTTCAATCTACTTGAAATATTTTTTTTATCTTATTAATAGTGATTAGAAGGTATGGAAAGCTATGAGGAATGTCTTATCTGTAATAAGTTGAAGCAGCCTCGAATGCCTTTTTTGCTGTTTCACAAGCCATACATGCCACATTTTTTCAACGAAATCTCCTACGAAACCTTCATATGAATCATAAGCCATTTTGATAAGTAAAAGGAAAACGAAGAAGAGCACAAAAGCCCATCCTTTTCCAACTGGTCAACATCTATCTATCTCTCTCTCCACTGTCCTTGGACCCATTTGCACACCATAAATTGGAGTTGTCCTCCTTAGTTTTTTTTCTCACTTCAGGGATTGAGAAAAACAAGCATAAGCAGTTTTCTCTTGAATTCTGAGTCACTTTGTTCTCTGTCTGACTGTCTCTCTATCTATCCATCTTCTCAGCTGTTTTAGTACCTTGAAGCCATGGCTGAGAATCATGCAACTAATGGAAACCATGTTCTCAATGTTGAAGATGACAGACCTCCTTCCATAACCAACGAAGAATCAAGCAGCAGCTTTCTCTGTGTACCCTTTATGCAGAAGGTGACATAAGTCATGTTGCTTTTTAATTTCAAGTACAATAGAAAATTCATCTTTCAGTTTCACAACCTCTTCAAAAGATTGAAATTGAGAACTTTATATTTTCAGGTCATTGCTGAGGCATTGGGGACATATTTCTTGATATTTGCTGGTTGTGGGGCTGTGGTGGTGAATTTGAACACAGACAAAACAGTGTCGTCTCCGGGGATTGCAATTGTTTGGGGACTTGTTGTGATGGTCATGATCTACTCTGTTGGTCACATCTCTGGTGGCCATTTCAATCCTGCTGTCACTATTGCTTTTGCTACTACTAAGAGGTTTCCATTGAAACAGGTGAGCGAATCAAACCAACCCACGGTTTTATTTCTTATATTTTTCTTCCTTTAAAATGGTAAACTACCCAAATACACTCTGAAATCAATATATTGTCTTGAAAAGAACTGTTACTTCTTAATAAGTTTAATGTAAAGAATGAGAAGTTTTCCAGAAGGCTTTGTTGACTAGTTTTTGGTTTAGATAGAGGAGCAGTAGTCATCATTCAAACTCAAAATCCACATCCTTTACAAGACAATAGAAAAAGAATGAATAAAATCTTAGGGATTAAATTTAGTTTGTAGTTACAGCTCTTTTATTGTTGCTTCTGAACTTGCCAAAAACCATTTCAAGTGTGGCAAAATGCTGTTACTTGCAGCCAGTGACAGAAAATTTTAAATAGAGAGCTTGGAGGCACTAGCAAACAGGCCCTTACTATCGAGAAATGCCTGTGCTTCATGCATAAATTTACACCACTGTATCTCTTGTAATTCAACTTCAACTTGATGACTACTATCTTTCTAATTCAATGTGTCTTTATGTTCGGTTTGCTTTCTCTCTATAGGTACCCCCTTATGTTGTTGCTCAAGTCCTTGGATCAACGCTCGCAAGTGGTACCCTTAGGCTTATATTTAACAACCATCAAGACCACTTTGCAGGAACAAGTCCTAATGGAACTCCACTGCAGTCTTTCGTGATCGAGTTCATCATCACATTTTACCTCATGTTTGTTGTTTCTGGTGTGGCCACTGATAACAGAGCGGTTAGTGCTATCCTGTCTCTTAATTTCAACACTAGCTCTGCCTTTTCAATTAAGAACTGCCTAATAGGGTTGGTTAGTTAACTTGCTTAACTGATTAAGCCAGTACATTATCATATTACATAATTTGACCAATGAATTCCAAAATGTCTGCATCCTGAAACTGTATTATATTAAGGGATCAATAATCATATTCCAAACTATTTGCTTATGCAGATTGGAGAGCTTGCAGGGCTTGCAGTTGGCTCCACGGTTCTTCTGAATGTGATGTTTGCAGGGTATAATCTTCTTGATGATATCTTCTTAATATAATCAATTCCTATCCGTTGGTATTTAATTAGTAATAAGTTGGGACAGGTTTTCCTTTGGGAGGTTTTACATAGGCCAAACTAAGGACTTTGTATTTTATTCATTGTTTGTCACTTTGTTGTTTAATCTATGTTCAGTCTGGTAGTTTCTCATGTGATTTGAGCATATTCTGCAGGCCAATTTCCGGAGCATCAATGAACCCAGCAAGAAGCTTAGGCCCTGCAATAGTGTCAAGTCATTACAAAAACCTGTGGATTTATCTTGTGGCACCAACTCTTGGAGCTGTATGTGGTGCCTTGGTTTACAATGTTATCAGATTTACGGATAAGCCTCTGCGAGAGCTCACCAAGACTGGATCTTTCTTGAAAGGCCCTGGCCGCACCTAAATGATGAAAATAGAAGAACAGGGATTCGCTATATATATACAAGTGATTCCTAACTAGTATCAGTGTATCTAGTTTATACTAAATTGTGGATTAGAGAGGAGAGAGGTGAAGATTAAAAGTGTGGTGATTAGGCTAAAAAAGGGGAAAGTTCATGTTTGAATGTTACCATATCTATGATTCTTACATAAAATGAAAATCAGTGTGTTTTCTTGTTGGATGGAAAGTATGTTTTCATGTTTCTTATTATATGAGTCACGAATTCACGATGAATTAGAATATAAATCTTACTCCGAATGACATACTGGAAACACATGTGGAACGGAATAGGAAGATAAAATGATTCAAGGAAAATGCCTTGGCAGAAAAGGATGGGAATGAAGATTCTGAAAATCTGGTGCAAATCACATGAGTCATGTAACTTGTGTTCATATATGGCACGGGAAACTGGATTTGTGCTGTGCAATGGTTAATGGAAATCCTCCAATCCATATGTAGAAATTGATGGTTAATAGTCATGTTCATAATCTCCTACCTATCACGGAATTTTAGAAACCACGTACTTCATGTAGCATTTCTTCGAGACATTCATTCAATTTCTTTGAGACATTCATTGCTAGAAGAGAGATACAAATTTGAGAATGGAAATCCTTATAGTTTTTTTTTTTTTGAATGAAAAGAGGTCAGACGATTTTATTCAACAAGCACAAGTTATATTACATAGTGACCCGCTCTTGCAGAGCCATCAGAAAGAGACACCGTTAAAATGTAATACAACTCACATATTGAGTGAAGCTCAGTGGGGGAGTAAACTAATAAAATACTGATAATAAATTTTTCCGCAGCATCTATTAAAATACTCGCTGACAACCTTCGACCAATAATCCCTGCAGTTCCTCGCAGGTTTTGATCCCAAGAAAAAAAAATTGGTACCGAACTAAGAAAAATCCTATGTCCCAAATTTTTATCGTAAAACCACCTGGATCCCAGATCCGAAACCAAAATTTAAGAAGCCCAAATGTTTTATCTTTCCCACCAGAACTCGAGCACAAATAACAAACATGAGCCTAGTTCCCATTAGGTCGACGCCAAGGAAGCCACATTTGAAGAACGTCAACCATGGCTCTGACACCGACCACGCTGCCACAACCGAAGTACGCCGGAATCAGTGACTTGTCACCAGCATGAACGTTATCTCCTTAAGAGAAGCCTGGTTTTGTTGTTGTCAAACTTCGTTGGAGAAGAATATTTTCTTTCCCAACCAAATCAACCACAACACAGCACCCAACAAACAATAAAATAAGATCAAATCTCTTCAACGCACCTGCTTTAAGTCGTGCTGGATTTGGTCGGAGCCGGCCCACAAATGAAAGCGATCCGAACTCACCAATTTGTGCAACCTTTGCTTTGCCACACACATCAGAAATTGGAGGAGACATCTTCGCCAAGAAGCGTGCTTGTGGTGACATAAAAGGAGGTGAGGCTATGCACATAGGTCCCGACGCCGAAGATAGTATCTGAGAGGTTCTCCAAGGTTGAAGACTTGAAGGAGGAGGATACAGAGAGGCCGTATACTGCGCTCTCCCGAACCTAGCAAGAGCGCTAGGCATTTTTGATGAAGATTTTATCGAAGACCAAACGGCCACGATAAACCCTAGCAGAGCGGCTGCTAGGTCAAAAAAAAAATTACACCTAGTTTTTAGGAAAATCCTTATAGTTGAATTTCTTTTTATCTAATGATCCGAGCGTTGTATACAATTGTATGTTTATTTCTTGTGACCCGTGACACAATATCCAACACCGAATACATCACGTAATGAGAGAAATGAACATGTAAATAAGTCAAACACAAATGATGATAGATAAATGCACATTTGTAGCGTGATGAGAGTTAGAAAAATTCTGGGATGAGATCATTGTAGGACGCACAAGCAAGTCCTAATATTCTATCTAGACGTGCCCTTCAATTAATTTGCCTCTCATGAATTCAAGTCTATCTTCAACCTTGGATTGCGCAGTTTTGAAGGAGTATAAATTCCTAGAAGTCAGAATATTATGAAAGGAGTCCATTGATCTGATTTCCAATTGATCACATGATTCACTAGACATTTTGCCTTTCAGCAAATGTTCAAGAATACAAAGTTATGCTTATCAATTTACAAGTAACCATAATCCATTAACGACACTTTGCTCAGTATTCTTGAAGGATACATGATTTACAAAACTAAAAATATAACGGTTACATCTATGAACATAGAATGCAGATGTAAAACGAACTGCATATGCACTTTCCAGCATTTATAAGGAAACTAGAATTTCAAAATACCAAAACACAGCCAGCATTATTTACACTGCGGTTAAATAATTAAAAAATTGGGTGGAGAATTTGAAGCTAAAGACTAACAGGCTAAACACTCACCTATCAAGGGTTACCCTACTTCAACAAGTACCAGCATCTTCCAGCTAGTTTCGTACTGGATCGCTGGTTTGAGCTCGAGTGCGACTGGTGTTGACAGAAGAAGCCCTTGGCCTTGCTCTCGGAATAACTAGAGGTCTACAACAGACTAGAGCAAAGAGCATCTCCATAACGAACATCATCATACTCATCCAAACAAATATAGTACTCTTCCAGTTCCATATGATCCTTTTGAACAGGGGAAGTTCTGATTGAAGGGTCATAGATGCATCATATATTTCGGGAATACCAGCACCAGGATTGAATTCCGCACGTTGTTCGATTGTCACTCTCAAGCAGGCAGTAGGAATATCACTTTCCATGAACCCCCGGAACTTCAGATTCAGAGTTTGGGACTCTGAAATGTAGCCAGACACCAGAGGAACAATCTTTATGAACGTCAATAGAAGGCGGATTGGCTCGCTTTTAAAATATAACATGCATGGATGGCTCAAACTGGCAAGGGTTTTGCCTTCAGCAGACAGGAAATCTACCCTGACCTACATAAACAAAATGAAAGTGGTCACATACAACTTCATCAAATGGAAACAAAAGTAGCAAGGACCATGATGAAAATGATCGTACTGATACAGAAAACAAAAAGGAATGGGAAAAGTGACAGAATAAAACCATACACAAACGCAAACTTGAAGAAAATAGCATTTCTTTCCTCCCTCTATAACTTTCAGATTCCTAGAGCTTGAGTTTTTTTGTTTGCAATTTACTTGAAACAAATGCAGAATGAAATATTTTCCAATACCGATTATTTTTTTTCTTTAACAAGTGCCTTGAGGTCACACTCTCCAGTTGAAAATGTGAGAGGAAGAGGTTAATTTATTTACTAAATGCAGACTCCAGAAGAGATTTAAGTCGAACAACTTGTCTTGCTGAACTGGTCCAGAGAAAGAGAAAGGAAAAACAAGCTTCACTGATCTGGAAAGAAATCTTACTAGATCTTTTCTTCCCACTGCCTCAACCTATCAACTACCTAAACCACCCCTGTCGCCCAGCAAAAAAGATTTCATGATGCTGGTAACTGGTGACTGTATCATCACAACTAAACACAGCAGCACGGTCAGCACCATATTCTTTTGAAGACTCCATACTTGTTAATAACTATCATGAGGTGCCTACATAACATCAACTGACAACTGTGATACATCTTAGCTATGTGCTACTTGAAGTAAATGAAGTCCATCAAAAAAATCCAAACTTCAGCCATTACTATTGATTACTCCAACCAGTTCTAGTTTTCTACGTCCAAAATTTGACAAAACGAATTCTATTGCGAAGCAGCAAACAAGAAAATAATCAATTTTATCATGCATTGATCAAACAACAAGACCAACGATAACAAATACAAACAATAAACAGAAATTCATAAACCAAGCAAGTACCTGAAACATCCCAAGATTCCTGTTATACTCCGATTCAGGCAACACAAACTTAACATTAGCTGCCGACTTATGCCCCACAGGTATAACCCGATACCCCAAAATCACCCCATCCTTAACCTTCTCATCACAATCCACACCACAACTGACCCCTGCACATGACACGACCGGCACATATGCCACCGGACTAGGTTTAGTGTAATCAAAGTTCAACATCTCCTTCAGCTGCAGCGGCTCAGACACAATGTACCTCATAAAAACCCCACTAAATAAAAGCGACGATACCAAAAGACCACACAACACAAACCCCACATAAAACGCCCAGAACAAACCCCACCCGAATCGCAATGCCGCCTTCCAAACCGAGTCCTTGTCCTTCACCCACTCACCAACCAAAGGACTGACCGCTCCGGCGGCCAAAGCCGGTAAATTTTCCAACTTTGCTATCACAAACTCTCTCCCTCTACCCACAATTTGTAAAGGGTCAACAAATAACATGTAGGCATTATACAAAATCCAAGCTGGGAATGTTACAATGCTAATTATTAGGTTAATTTGGAGCCCAATTGCTTTGATGACTAATCCAGCTATAAACACAAGAGGGTTAAAAGACGAGTCACCGAGTTGCGTGGCCGAGTCGGCCGAGTCGGTGACTCCGTCGTTGTTGGCGGCGGTGGTCACAGTCGAGCCCTCGTCTTTCTGGTCGGTCGGAGCTTGCGCCGGTTGGACCGGGTCCTGATTCGGCTCCGGCGGGTTCAAATTCCGGCGAAGTCTGAACTTTCTGCCTCGGTAGTTGAGCCTGGCGTCGGTTTGGGAGGATTGTAAAGTGGAGGTGTTGGAGTGGTCGCCGGAGAGTTGACGGCGGGATGGCCGGAGACGGAGGTGGGAGGGCGGAGAGGGTTTGGAATCGGGGCCATGGAGGGTGGAGGAGGATGACGTGGATTGATCTGGTTGGTCATCGTCATCGGAGGAGGGAGGAAAATCTTCGAGGGCGTCGAAGAAAACGTCGTCGTTTTGGTGGTTGCTTGGGATTGGGAGTTGGGTATCTTGTTCCATTTGAGCTGTGGAGAATGGATTAGAGAGACGAACACACACCAGTAGTAGCTCATGTGAAGCTACGACGTCGTTTTTGATCAAATGTTTAAACTTTTGGAGTTGGTGCCAACGTGTCCTTCTAAGAAGACTTGAGCAAAATGACTCGTCCGTTTAGGGCTCTTGCCCAAGTTTGCTGTGTTTTCTGACCTGACCTACGATAAGTTCGAACCTTAAAGCTGTTAAAATGGTTAGGCACTATACGTCTGTACTGTTATACTGCAATGCATAGTTGAAATGTTTCTCATATGTTCTGTTCGAGTCTTAAAGCTGTCCAAAATAGATAAACACTATATTGCAATACATAATTGAACCATTTATATGATAAATAAATAACTGATATCTGGTCAGTGAGCTGTGGCTTGGTTGGTTAAGGTGCTTAACTGACAACTTTGAGGTCATAGGTTCAAACCTCACGACATATGTAGAGTGTGTGAGTTATTAATAAAAAAGTTTTTTTTTTTTAAAAGTAACTGCTATCTCTACAATTATAAAACTAAACATTGAGAAATTTAACAAATTATGTTTTGCCTAAACTATCCTTAATGAGTCAATAAACATAAGTAAAAACAAAGAGTTATTATAGTACAAAACAAAAACTGTATAATACGGTTATATGGTAAATTAAATTAACCACTCATACTTATTGTTAGGCGATCGTGTTCCTCTGCATTTGCACAGATAAAAGGCTAGTATATTTAACACGTAGCATATATGATTCATTGTTTTGACTGAATGCTAAGTGCACTGTATAACAATCTAACCCATTTTGACTCGAAGTATATAGGGGTTAAGTACTTCGTACCTCTTCGTATCACCAATTCACCAGTCACGTACCGTTGCTACATGCTTCTTCCTTTTGTAGAATTTCATGAATATCCATCCTTGTTTGAGTTTTGACTTTTGACTCACAAACTGAACAACTGAACAAGGTCCACTGTTAGTCTGGATATACTGGTTGAATAGAAGCCATGCATTTCACCTATTCATAATGGATATAAACTTAGCATATCATCCTGCAACTAGAATTAGTAATGCAGTAACTGCACATTACACAAAGTATAGTATAAAATCACTACTCCTCCCTGCCATCTAGCATGTACTAGCTGCTTGTTCTAGCTTCTAATTCTCTTGAGTTCCCAACACTGCTAAGATCAATGGCTTTTGCTAGTAAGTCTGTGCTTGTTTCATTACTGTTGGTGGTGTTCCTCACGATCAATATCGAATCATCACTGAGTCAAAGCACACAGCAACTGATCGAGAAGATATGCCGGTCCACAGAGGACTATGGCTTTTGCAGGACAACATTCCAAGCACATTTGAAGTCCCCGAATGCCGATATAGTTGCTCTAACACAGATAACCGTAGAGGTTGCAGTAGATCACTCAACTAAAACTCACAACTTTATCAGGCAGACCATTGCAACAACAAAAGACCCGGCATTGAAGAAAGCTCTCTCCGAGTGTGAGAATGCTTATGGTCTAATCATGCAGGCATTTGACTTGGCAGCAGTGTCGTTTTTCAGCAGGGACTACAGCAGTGTGGAGAAGGAGGAGCGCATAACGCCGCGAGCAGAAGCAAGCTGCAGGGAAACACTCACTACGCCACCGATCAGTAAGCAGCATGGCATTCTGGACGAAAGAAGCAGGGAAATGAGAATTTTCATTGTCATGTCTCTGAATGCTGTGCAGGATCTCCTTCGACCAAGGTCTTTAGGACCTGCTGCTGCACCTGCTCTGCTGTAATGCCACCATCCAAGGCATGCGATTCAAATTTGATATTGTCTTTCCCTTGCTAAACTATTACATGTAACAAATAAAGATCATGATTCCAATGTGATAGCGTGTATTTGATTCATTTAGACATTAAACGGCATTATTTTCCTTGGCTGGTGATCATGGTTGAGTTTTTGATCTTGATCTTGATCATACCATCAAGATTGACCCTGTTCTTGACTACGTTCATTACTTGCATACTCCATTGAATAACATCTCAAACTTTTAGGACCTAGACATTTTAACAAAGGGCTCTATATATTTATGATTTTCAAACTTCAGATTAAACTGATAAAAGTATGCAAGGTACTGTTGAATCCAATCCTTACGTTCTTCCAAGATCAATCACTCTGCTCCTCGCACATCGGCTCTTGATTTTTGGAGATGCATTAGAAGAATAAAACTTCAGAAAACAATGAACATCAATTCACAAGAAGATATACTTCACAAACCACGTACTGAACATTGAAGTTATAGTCAGCTCAAGTCGAACAACACATGTCTTATGTGTTGTATTCACGATTGTTCAGAAGATTTACATCTAAAAAAATATAGATCAAGCAACAAAAACATAAGATACATGTCTCAACACAGATCATCGGGCCAACAAGGCAACACGATCCTTTTGTATCGCCTGTGTCTGGTTAATATCAAAGAGCTCGCACCGGATAGGCATCTCCATCTCATAGAAGGGGTTCTTCAAGACATAATCGGTGTACAGCTCATAGATGTGTTTCAAGAGACCTTCCATGTGCTGTGTACCAGGCTCACTGACAACAAAGAACTTTGTTCCTGCAAAAATGAAATTACCTAGTTGAAAAACAGCTTTACACTCCAACGCAGTTTTACTTGCAAGGAAAATTGAACAGTCATAGGAAACTAAAGGCAACCAGCAATCCTTCTGAAAAGCAAGTCTTAATGCAAAAGATCATGATGCCAAGCCTAAAGAAACAGATACAGTTTCCGTGTAAAAAGAAGAAGCAAAGCATATCAGAAGTGAATCAAACATAACTCCTGGATAGGAAGACTCAGGCCAGGTAGTGGATTTGATACTTTAGATTTTTGGCTGTGATTACAAGACACAGTACAACTTTATGGCCTTATGCAATTCAAAAACAGTAGTTGTCAAGGTGCTGTATGTAAAGTGTCGACATCTAGCATCTCTCAGACCAGCACAAAAAATGAAATGGACACAAATTTTTTTATATATACCTTTACCATAAACAGAATATCCTAAGTAGATCAAACACTTTAAAAACTAAAGATCCAGAGGCAAACTCTCATTGCATGTCCCATTACTGATTCTTAAAGCCTAAAATGAAATGACAAAAGTATAACAATGACAGAAAACATACAGAAAAAAAAAAACGAATCCACCATATCAAAGGATATCAGAATGATAACAAGCAACAGAACATACATTCATGTGGAGAGAAATCACTCTACACAGCTTATCTAACAAACGACAGAACAACTCAAAACCTCTCACTCGCTAAATTACCGAGGGCCAGTTATCCCTCAGGACTGAAATGATGTGCGCTGAGAGTCAACATCTCATTTCGTCTCTCAAAAAATTCCAATTTCCATCTAACTAAACACAATACCTTAATCCACATTCAATAACAAGGGGCACTCGATTTCAAACAGTCAATGTCTGGTAACTCTGACTCTTGAATATCATACAAGATCTCGTGTTGCTTCAATCACAAGCCACATAAGCCATTGGTTGCTTCATTGAACTGCCTATATGCTACGCTAATAATGACATAAACCTACACGAATCTGACTTTTAGGAAACTAAATTTCTCTATCCTTCAAGCTCAACTCAAGTTCTCAAACCCAAACCTTACAATCAACTTCGCACCAAAAACAGCTAAACAAAAAGTAAATCTAACTGAGAATTCACTGACATCTTGAACAGCTAGAGTTCATTAAATTTCACCAATGCAACCTAAACCCGTAAAAATCACAGAGAGATTTAAAAAAAAAAAGTGAATCTTTTGAAATTACCGGTAAGTGACTGGAAGCAGTGAAGATCAAAGGTATCAGCTTGAAGAAGCTCGATGCCGGCGCAACCGGGAACCGGAGACAATTGCTGAGAAATGGCGTGCATTGAGTGCCACAAGCTCGCAACCCTCAAGCTGTCATTCGTGTCCATTCTTCCCGTCGATCCATAATCCTAAATATTCGGTTTCCAAAAATGCCCATCAGAATTTAAATCGGGAATTGTTATCGGAAAATTGAAATGAGATTTTAAGAATTTGAAGTTTTAAGGGTTTCTGGGTATTACCTTGTAGAAGATCAAGCCGCCTGATTTGTTGATGATGTAGAGGCTGTAAATCGCTGCCATTTTCCGAAGGCTGTTTCTGAATCTAAATGAGTCGAAAGGATGAAGAACTCAAGACAACTGAAAGGTAGCACGATTGTATTCATAGATACACCTATTCCCGATCCGAAACCCACGTCCCTCCTACCGAGGGCCCAAAAGTCATTATTTACCCCCGAGTATCCACCTTATTTACAAATACGTATCCAACCGTAATGGACGCGTATCGGTGGGTTTCCGGCCTGGTGCCTTTGAGGTTAAGAAGTTAACCCAAGTCGACCATTGTTTAAGCTAAATTAATTCAAAAGTAATGTGTCATGTTTTGAACCGTTAGATTAGATATAGTGTCTAAATTTTATGAAATTCAAATAAATTTACAGGCTTCTCACTTTAAAGCAGCGGTTCCATTTTTGGAAGGTGCTTCATTGATTAAGTCAATATATCTGATAAGACATAGTTTGTATCGGCTTACCAAGAGTCTCCTAAAAAGAAATAGACTTCGTTCAAATTGTAAACCGAATCCAATTTTGGAAGGTGCATTGACAATTTTTGAAAACTAGGGTCGTAAATTATTCTATATCCTATATGTAGAAAATCATACACAAATGTTTGTGAAAGTTTTATAATGTATGACTTCATACAGTGACGAAATCAGATGTACAACCTACATCTATATAGGAGATGAAGAGAAGAAACAAACTTTAATCACTCCCTAATACTCAGTAGCTTTCGTTATTTTTAAAAACAAGCTATAAATTCAAGTTTTTGCGGGAGAAATAAACTGAGAAAGAAAAATTTGAGAAGAATATTGTTCTATTTCATTAATAGAATAAACCTCTATATATAGATGATACAATACATAAAGTTTATATATTCCTATTACAAAGTGATATCGAATCTTGTATTGATTCTACTTTGATTAAGGCACATACAATAAATTTATTTTCCTTAAACACTCCTCCTTATGTCATGTCAAAGTAATATGATACATTCAAATGCATTTCATGTTGCCTCATTAAAAACTTTGTCAAGTAACAATAAAACCTCATGGGCAAAAATAACCTTGATCGAAGGAACAAAAAGAGTACAACGCATCATTCACATTTGAAATTGACATGTACGTGTCAGACTTCTCTTGATGTATGCACCTCTCTCTGATTCTTACAATCATGGGAGCTTAAATAACTTCAAGCATACCAATGCTTTTGACATGTTTTTCAAATGCGACCTTAGGCAGTGATCTAGTAAAAAGATGTGCCATATTATCCTCATATCTAACTTGTTTCACTTTGATCATGAGGAAAACTCATTCTTTGCTGATCACATACATGATATATACTTGGTGTTTTCGCTTTTGGTAAAATATTGTTTCATATGTCGAATGCAAGCATAGAGAAACCAATTGATCAACGGCCACTGTTTTTGGTTTCTTGGTGATGGATGGCAGAATTTTTTCAGTTTCTAGGGTTACTCAAGGTTAGAGCAAAGTTTCTGATAACGTGTTGCGGGAGAAATAAATTGAGAGAGAAAATTTTAGGGAGAATATCGTTCTATTTCATTCATAGAATAAACCTCTATATATAGAAAATACAATACATAAGAAAACTACATATGTTCATATTACAATATGATATCGAATCCTATATTGATTCTATTTTAACTAAGACACACACAATAAATCTAGGGTGAGGCTATTTCCACCTCATTAAATGCTCAGTTCACCCCACGTCTTATTTTTTACCTTTAATGTTCCAGTTGTGCCTTTAAAATTTTGAGAAAATTTGTTTTTTATTTTCTTTCTTTTATTTTCCTTAAATTGATAAAATCTAAAAATGTATACAAATATCTCATCAATATATTTGACGTAGATCTCCATTCTTCTCAAACCATATCTTATATATGTTCTCTTAGATCTCTTTTTTTATTTCCATCTTTACGATTATGAATATATATATGTATATATTTTAAAGCCATTAATAAAATAAAAATAAGAACGAACAATCCTACCACATTGTATAACCACCGTGTTGAAGATTGAAGTTGATTCTCAAATCCAATTTGAAAGATGTAGAGAATTATTTTTTTCTGATGTAAAGATGTAGAGAATTGTTATTATTTGAATTTTATAGATTTTAGTTTAATATTATATTTTCACAAAAAATTTTGATTATGGGGTTAATATTGAAATATTTAATTTAAAATTAAAATGTATAGTGAACAAAGTATTTAATGGACCCTAAATCTATTTTCCTTAAACAGAAATAATTATTTATGAACATTTTAAAAACTCGTAACCCCTAAATTACGCATAGAAGCCATAAACTAAAACACGAAGCGTATCCAGAATGCAGTCGTAGAATTCAATCGCGCTGGCCGATCAACTTTCTCCTAGTCGACCTCTCCGATAACGACAAAGCCGATCCCCGATGAGCTTCCGGAGCACAATGCAGGTGGTCATGAACGCATGAACAATCTCCAACCATAAAAGAAATGAATCCGTATTACTCGACCCGGCCCGGGTCCAGTTACAGTTGCCGTATAATTTTCACCTAACTCCTTGTTCCCCACATGAACGTAGTCACGTGTCTCAATCCCATTGGACGGGGACGCACCGAGTCCGCAGCCTCAGTTGTGGACTGTGAACTGGCCACGCCACCAAACCCACCGACCCGAAAGCTTTAAAACCTCCGTCAAATTCTCTCTTTTTTCTCACATTAACAAACCATGGGCGTCAAGCAAGACTCCGATCCAACGATCGTGATCAACCGCCTCAAATTCACCTACCCTGGAATCAACGGCCACCCGCCGCCGGACTCCAAGCCTCTCATCGACGACTTCTCCCTCACCCTCAACGCCGGCGACCGATGCCTCCTCGTCGGGTCCAACGGCGCCGGCAAAACCACCATCCTCAAGATCCTCGGAGGGAAGCACATGGTCGACCCCACCATGGTCCGTGTCCTCGGCCGGTCGGCTTTCCACGACACCGCTCTCACCGGCTCCGGCGACCTCTCGTATCTCGGCGGCGAGTGGCGCCGTGACGTGGCGTTTGCTGGGTTCGACGTTCCTATACATATGGATGTTTCGGCTGAGAAATTGATCAACGGTGTGGCTGGGGTTGACCCTAAAAGAAGAGCTGAGCTGATCACGGTGTTGGATATTGATCTCTCATGGCGGTTGCACAAGGTCTCCGATGGTCAGAGAAGAAGGGTCCAGATCTGTATGGGGCTTCTCAGACCATACAAGGTAGTTGAATCAGTCACATTTTGGATGTGGGTTATTTGATTGGTTTATGCACACAAGGTGTTTGATGAAATGTGTGTGAATGAATGTAGGTACTTCTGCTCGATGAGATCACGGTGGACCTTGACGTGCTAGCGAGGGCGGACCTGCTCACGTTCTTGAAGAAGGAATGTGAGGAGAGAGGCGCTACGATCATTTACGCGACGCATATATTTGATGGATTGGAGAATTGGCAGTCACACATTGTGTATGTTGCCAATGGGAAGTTGCAATTGTCAATGCCGATGGACAAGGTTAAGGAGACGTACAAGCTGTCACTAATGGTTAGTGTTCGAAAGGGTCACATTGTTAAGCACCATTTGCTTTTGGAGTGTTTTTCTTCAATTTTTTTGTTGTTGACATTGGGTTGGATTTGATCTGGTTTGCAGAGGACGGTTGAGAGTTGGCTGAGGAAGGAGCGTGACGAGGAGAGGGCAAGAAGGAAAGAGAGGAAGGCGAAAGGTCTTCCCGAGTTTGATGAACAAATTGAGGGAAGTCGTGTAATTAATAATGGTTGGGCGGCTGGGCGCCTCAACTCCACCGTTGCCGGTGAAGAAAACTTTGTGTTGAGCTCAAACAGAGTTCTTAGGTAATATATATACTTGGTGCCAGTGACAAACATAATTTGGATGTGCTGCCGCTGGTTTGTGACGTTTCGTGATTGTGATGTATGGGATGATTCTATGACTTTGCATAAATTATGGTGCGACATCATTTTCATAGCGCTCTTGAATTTGGATGTTTTGAATTTCATTGTATTACTAATTTACTGGCTTTGTGTTGAATTTCGTGTACTGTATACCATTATATCTGGAAAAAGAAAGAAATGAACTGATGAAGAACATGTTGCCAAATTGGAAGGACAAAAGGTATTACACTCGCGAAAGTAATACCTCGCGAAAGTTACGAGGTCAAAATTGCTTCAACAACTTCATAGCTATTCCACTTTATCAAGTAAACTAGGTATTACACCCTCAAGTACGGAAACCGGGAATGTCGAAAGCAACTTATCGACACTAGTCTTTTTCATTTCAGTATAGGTGTGTCAGCCTCCCGAATATAGACGGCATCAAACACAAAAAGACTAAATTTTCTGGACAATCCATGAATCATTCAATACAGCATGCATTAAGTCCATCAAAAGATGGTGAAGCAATAGTAAAGGTTCAAAATCCATTGATTGGAACCCTAAACCGATACAACAAATTCGTATGTAGAATGTATAAGTTGAATTATTTAAAATCTACAGCGGTCAATCAATTTGTAATAATATCTAAACAGATACAATCTCGGGGATACTAACACATAGTAAGAAATCCATAAACAGAAGATATGTGAGCCATCAGACACCTTCCAAACATGAGGTTGCTGAAGATTACTGATCATTTAAGCCTGCAAACAAAGCAAATACAAGCAAGCAGACCATACGTTTCAAAACAGAGAACAGAATATGAATAGTATGACTGCAATGAAGAACAGGAACAAACCTTGTTGGCAATATTGTTTGAGAGCCAGTCAAGACCCTCATAGAGCCCTTCACCAGAAGTGGCACATGTACTCTGAATGTACCTGCAAATAACATTGTATAAGACATAATCTGAAATCAAATGCCTTTTTATGTTTATTTTTATTATATCGTGAGTGCACATATATGGCAAAGGAGGAGGGGGTAATCTCTGCAGTGGCGTTGACAAAGAGAGTGGAGACATACCAGTGGCGTTGACGAAGAGAGTGGAGACCAAGTTTGTCAGTGATCTCTGCAGCATTCATAGCATTTGGAAGATCCTGTTTGTTGGCGAAAACAAGCAGCACAGCATCCCTCAATTCATCCTATAAATTCAAGCCGTCACATTATGTAAATAGAGCAATCAAGGGAAGATGCAAATTACAAATCAAAACATACAGAAGCTTTCGTACCTCATTCAACATGCGATGCAGCTCATCCCTAGCCTCAACAACACGGTCGCGATCATTGCTATCAACCACAAAAATGAGCCCTTGGGTATTTTGGAAGTAGTGTCTCCATAGAGGTCGAATCTACACAAACACAATATTGCACAACGTTGGTCAAATACAATAGACATGAGATAACAAATACTCACAACCATATAAAAAAAAGGGAAGTGGAAAACTGAAAGATAATGCAGCTCCAGCAGACAGCGCTTCTATCATAGGAATATCTTGTCACAAACTGTCATCAACTACAAGCATCTATACAGATGTCAAAAAATGTATACACAGATGTAAATGTTCGCCACCTGATAGCTTTTCCTCACATAATAAGAAAAATCTTGAAAGACAAGGTGGCAACAACAATCTAGCTTAGGTTTATGTTGTGTGCAAGTGTAGCAAATCTAACCAGCACATGACCGTCCATAAGCACATAAACCACATGAAATGAAATACAAAAGAATAAAAATACATAAATAAATAAGGCATACTGCAGGCACATTTGAAATTTCTGCCATAGAGTGGATAGTTTTTCCTTGTAAATAAAAAGGGAAAACTTGAAAGACAAGGTGGCACAGAAATGTAGCTTAGGTTAATGTTGTGTACTAATGTAGCAGATCTAACCAGCACACGACCGTCCATAAGCACATCAACTGAATGAACGATAACTATCAAAAAAATAAGCTATACTATGTTATAAGCACATGCGGAAATTTTTGCCAAAGAATGGATAGCTTTTCCTCAGAAGTACTAGAGGAAAAACTTGAAAGACAAGATGGCACAAAACTGTAGCTTAGGTTAATGTTGTGTGCTAACGTAGCCAATCTAACCAACACACGACCGTCCATAAGCACATAAACCTCAAGAATTATAACTACAGAGCTCTGTGCATAAAGTATTATACAATAAATTGCACAGATTCAGAAAAGGTCAAACTATCCAATCTCAGCCTGAAAGGCTGAAAGTGTATGCATTGTAATTGAAAAGGATATTGATTTTCATAATGTTTCATACCTTGTCCTGACCCCCGACATCCCACACGGTAAAGCTGATGTTCTTGTACTCCACAGTTTCAACATTGAATCCTGAAAAAAAAAATTACAAAAAACATTACTTGTTAAAATCTACACATTATCTATAATACTTGTTACATGCTGTTAAAGAATGAAATACAACTGCAAGATGCTGCTATGGAATCATACCGATTGTAGGAATGGTGGTCACAATCTCTCCGAGCTTGAGCTTGTACAAAATGGTAGTTTTACCAGCAGCATCGAGACCGACCATAAGAATTCTCATTTCCTTCTTGGCAAAAAGCCGACTGAACAGCTTGGTGAATGACAACCCCATCTTTGAATTCGCTGCACACAGAAACCACAGTCAGATACATGACATCCAAACCAAAAGTTATCAACTTCCAATTTGACGTAGCAAGCATTCTAACATACACAATCCTTATAGATCTCGAATAAAAGCATTAGATTCATCAGAATTCAAATGCGGCCTACACATCCAATTGAAAGCTATAAAATCATTTATATTTCCAGTTAGCTTTTTAGATTCCATTGCAGATCACCGCTACTTAAATCGTCCTGAACTCAAACTTCTCATGTTTTTTTTTGAACAAATTACATATCGCAGAGCCGTAACAAGCAGATAGGTTATAGATCTGAAAATGAAATACAAATAAAGCTATGGATTTAAAACTAAGAACAAAACTTTCTCCTAGATTTTGAGAGAAAAATGAAATCCAAACAGACTCAGATTCAGATCCAAACACAAAACCAGATCCAGATGCAAAACTAAAGACGATGCATCAATCAGGAAACGAAAAACGCCACCAAAACCACACTGATCTATTACAAATCATACATCAAATTCACGATTCATAATAATCCGAGATTAAGCTAAAGCTAATCAACCATAGATATGAAAATTAGAGAGAGAAAGGTTACGTTAGAGGGGGCAGATCTGAGAAGCTGCCCTAGAGAGGAATGAGGAGGACGAATGATATGGGCTCAGATGACTCTGTTTTCGAATATAAATAGAGAGATAACGGCAGGAATTAACAGAGTTTGGTGGTCTAAAGAATAATTGACTGGTGTTTAATGGGGCTTTTAGTACCGTTAGGGTTTGGATTGGTATTGTGTGCGGCGAGGTGTAGAGTAGCGCGTGTGGGCGTGCTCCAACGTGGTTCTTTTTCTTTTCTATTTATTTGCCCCTATACTTTCTCTAATTGCTAGTTTTTGACCAGCCTTCAAACAGAGATCAAAATTAGGCAAAAAGGAAGTTATTTTTATCAGAGCACCTAGATCAGGACCACTCTAGATAATCATACAAAGTTTTATTTCTTATCATTCCTATTCCGAATTCGTTGGACATGACACGCGAGGAAGACACTATACTAACTTAACATGAGATGATGATGATGATGATGATGATAAATGAAACATTTTCGAAACTGAAGTGGGGCGATTCGACGATGATTCAATATTGATAATGCTTAGTTTGAGCTAGTCTCATGGAAGTTATCAACGCAGTAGTGAATCTTGTCATTTCTGCAGCTGCAGCTCCAAGTCGTTTTTCTCAATTTCCTTGAAAACAGCATCTAGTTTTGTATTTGCATCTGTTTCTTTGCCCTCAAGCGTCGCAGTCTCCCTGGTCTTTCCCCAAAGAACAGAATAGAGCCCGGCCACAATCAAGATCGATCCTAAAGCACTGAATCACCAATTTCGATCAGACAACAAGTTAGTACCTTGCAAACCACAAATTCATATGGACTTTAGATACTTACGTTCCGAGGTATAATTTCTCATCAAGCAGAGCCCAACTCGAAACAGCCACAACAATGAGCAGCAGAGGGCTGAACACTGACACATAGAGAGGTCCTTTCCTTTGGATACACCAAGAAGTGAAGAAAAATGCTACTGCAGAACCCATAATCCCCTGAAATGAATGAAATTGTATCATGCATTGTTTGCGATTTAGTACAAAGTTTAAGTTAATCGTTTAAAATCATTCAAGAATTAGTGCGTGGTTGCATACTGAATAGAGGCCTGCGGTGAGCTTCATGGGATTGGTCAATGCCCATGCTTGTGCATTGTGCTCGACACAAACAGCAATGAGTCCACACTCCAAACTGGCCATCAAACACATCAATGTAGTGCTTGTGTAAGGAGCTGGGAAACTATCACTAACTTTCGCCTGAAATGATAGCAAAGATTAATCAAGTTGTAAATAAGGAATCAACACAACAAAACTTAGGCCTTGTTGATTCACGAAATTCAAACGATTGACAAACAAAATATGGGTGTACTTACTTGGATGATGAACCACATTGCCCAACCTAGGGTGCTGACGAGGACTAAAATGGGACCAACAAAGGAGTTGGCATTGTTGCCGGAGCTCGACTCTCCCATTTTCTGAGCATAACTCCAGTGAATTTTGGATTCACCTGTACCAATGTTTTTCCCATGGTAGAATGAGAGTATCATCGCTCCACATACACACACTGCTGTTCCCATCACCTTAGCTAACCCTTCCTTGCTCTTCATTTTTGCTGATTCTTGTCTGAAAATGTAACATTTACACAGTTTCAATCATAGACATCATAGACAGATAAAAATAGAAGTAAAAACACATTAGGTAATACATGGTACAGTGGTAGAACCTGAAAAGGACTGCAAGGATAAATGTCATAGCCGGGAGTGTATTTGTCAAAGCACAAGCAACGGTTGCAGAGCTTTTGTTCAATCCAACAAAATATAGAACTTGGTTGGCAGTTGCTCTGCATTTTAATGATTCCAATTAGATCAATTTTGTTACCATAAGCTAATACTACATTAGCTTAAATATATAAATTCGAGTACTTAATTACCCGGTTAAGGAACATAGGAAAATCTGGAAAATAATAGGCATTGTGATCTGGGGTCTTGTTTTCCTGTTACGAATAGAAACAAATAAACAAACATCATATTTCCCGTCTAGCTTCTCCAAATTACTTGAGATAGCAAACATTTTCACTAATGAATTAGAGATCAGTTAATTATAAACCTGACAATTATAGCAAAGTCTAGATATACTCATATACATACATATATACAGGCTAGCTGTGGCGAATCTAGGCACTACCAGAAAAAAGATCTTGGGCGACGAAAAAAAATCGTCGCCCTGTTAAAAAATTTCGTCGCCTAAGCACTTAGGCGACGACATGTCGTCGGCCAAAACGTCGTCGCCAGAACCGCGTCGGTCAAGAACTTGGGCGACGAAAATTCATTCCGTCGTCGCCTAAGAGTAATTCTTAGGCGACGATACGAATTTCGTCGCCTAAAATATACTTCTCGTTGCCCAAAAAATATTCGTCGCCCAAGATTTAACACCTTGGCCGACGAAAACATTTTTCGTCGCTTAAGATCTTATAACCTTGGGCGACGAAAATAAATATTTCGTCGCCTAAGATCACTACATCTTAGGCGACGATATTTTTTTTTCGTCGCCTAAGATGGTAAGTCCTTGACCGACGATTTAGAAATTTCGTCGCCTAAGATATATTTAAAATTTTTTTTAAATAATTAAATATTTTTTTTAAATATATAAATAATGTTTTTTTAATTTTTGCTGGAATTTTTTTTTCGGCATTTCTTTAAATTTTTCTAATACTAAAATTTAATTAAAAATAACACAAATTTATAAATTTATAAATATTTATTACAAAAATTCAGTCCATCTGCCTATAGATCGAGAAACTCGAAATCTAACTCATCATTCCCGTTCGGAGGGTCCTGAGGCTGAGGCGGCGGCTGGTCAGGCTGAGGAGGCTGCTGCTGAGGCTGGAGCCACTGAGGTAATGGTATAGGCGTAGGCATGGGCATAAACGGCTGTCCGGCCGCATGTGCAGCGATGTAGGCAGTCATCCACTGTCCCATAGCCGCCTGGTTGGCATTTGTGACTTCATTCACCCGCTCCATATGCGCAGCCGTGGAAGCCGCATATGATTCCGCCATCGCCGCCATCTCCCTTGCTCTTTGGGCTTCCAGCTCAGACTCCCTTGCTCTTTGGGCTTCCAGCTCAGAATGTAGACTTGCGAACTGATCCTGTAGCCGAGTGGTCTGGCTGTTGCTGCTTGAGGCTCCGGCGGCTCCCTTGCGCTGAAATCCTGGCGTCGTCTTCAGGATCCCCTTTCCAGCGTCTCCCATACCCCGGCAGTAGTAGGTGTTAGAACGCTGCGCGAAGGCAGTGGCCATAATCAGCGCCCCAACGGTAGGATCTGAAGTGTCGATCCTGGACATGGCCTCTGACATGTCATCCTCTGCCGTGCCCGGCCATGTGTCGTTCACCATGCCTCTCATGACCTCTTGCTCCGCCTCCCTCACCCTCGCCTAATTGGATATATTATAAAAATATATTAATATACATTTAATAAAATGTAATTAAAATTAAAAATTAGAAAATATAAGGAACTTACAAGATCCTCCTCAGAATGAGGATATGCCCTCTGAAAGGTCCCCACATAGGGGTTCTCCTCTGGCCGCTCTCGCCGCACGTCGTCCATGATGGCCGAAAACGGCCTCGAACCGGCACGATGGTTGGTTGTGTTCTGTTGCCGGTTCTCAGCGTTCACCCGGGCGAGGTGCTTCAAAAAAAAATTATCGTTAGTAAATATTTAAAAACATACAATTATAATTAATTCACTAATTAAATATTCAAATTTGTTTACGAATTACCTGTTTGTGAGGGTCGTTGAACTGCGTGACAAGAAGCCACCGCCACTCGTACTCCCGATACTCGAACTCCTTCGGGGTACCCGAACGGTCGCTCCCGTACTTCTTCCAGTGTTCCCGGAGGTCGTGCTTCCACTCCTTGAACCTACATATACAAAAAAATATTAAATATATTATTAAAAAAATAAAATTTAATAAATTATTAAATAGAGGTACCTCTCCCTATGGGCCTTGTCCGCCCAGTCACGTCCCTCCTCGGGAACCACAAACCATTGCTGCATTACCACTTGTTAGTATTTTTTTCGATAATTAAATAATTTATTAGTTAAAAAAATAGTAATTGATCGAGTAAACTCACCGACATCGACTGATGGAGCATCTCCTTCACTCCATCAGGAACCTGGCTCCAGACTCCCCACAACATTGGGATTTTTTATTTTTACTCTTAGGCGACTGATGGAGCATTTTCAGTTCCTCTTCTCCGATCACCAAACTCACGTTATATGTACTAATGTTGTATAACTTTTTTATATAAGTGTTGAGTTTAAGTTTCGTTTTGAAGACAACATATACGTAGAGGCCTCAAACCCAAAAAAGTCGTGAAATAAGATATGACCGGAACGGTGAAATTCGTCGCCTAAGAGTAAAAATAAAAAATCCTGTACAATAAAATTTAAATGTCTTTTATTTTATTTTAATTATTCGGATTACTCTTGGCCGACGAAATTAGTGTAATTCGTCGGACAAGTAAAATAAAAAAATAAAATACTTAGGCGACGATATATTTGAGTTTCGTCGCCTAAGGATTAAAACACTTAGGCGACGATATATATCTTTTAGGCGACGAAATATTGTTTCGTCGCCCTAGTTTCTATATTAGGCGACGAAATTTATCCTTAGGCGACTATTTTTTTTCGTCGCCTAAAGTTGAACTTTAGGCGACGATTTTTTTTCCTTGGGCGACGATTTTTTTTTCGTCGGCCAAGTTTTCTCTTAGGCGACGAAAAAAAAATCGTCGCCCGATTTTTTTCATTTCGTCGCCTAAAGCCTTATTTTTGGTAGTGAGGGTTCTGGCTAGTGCACGTAATTAGGATTAGAGAAAGACCTTTGTTCCCACATAGGGCTAGGGTTTTCCCCTGCACCTTAGGGTTTCTACAAAGATGGGACTTCTGCATTTTTGGGACTGCTATATTTGTTCATATATAGGTTTATATAGTGATTAGTTTCTAGATCTGCTGCTTATCTAATTAATTAACCCTAGGACGTTGAAACCTGAACTGCCAGCTAGCTCGATCTATATGAATTTACTTAGATCTCGATGCATACTTATTCCAAAAGAGTCCAGCAGTCCAGCGCCTACCTACCTGAACGAGCTAGCTGGCTAGCAATGAAGGAAGACGATCAATAAGGAAGAAGGAAGAAGGAAGAAGGAAGAAGGAAGAAGGAAGAAGAAAGAAGAAAGAAGAAAGAAGAAGAGGACAAATGGTTAAGCTATATATATATGTGGCGACCATGCAAAAGCTTATATGACTTAAGCTTGTGCCACACGTCCGAAGAATCCTGGACTCCTGGTATACGTTAGAATTAAGCATCAAGAAACCCAAAAATGACAGATCGAGCCTAGAAAATGAAAAAAACTGAAAGCAGTGTGTGATGCACTGATGCATCATGCAAGGCCTGGCCTGGCCTTCTGCGTTTATTGCGTGCATCAATAACCATTTTGCCAAATCTGAGCGACTCACTACTTTTGACACAATAAATTCTGCACCTGAAAGTTTTGGGATTTGGGTTTTCCCTGGAACTACGTACTTTTCATATATAAATGGAAACTATATACGGTTACAAAACTACTAGAACAAACAAAATGAACTCTTGTACGTATTCCTGGAAATGAATCAAAGCAGCGGTTGGAAGCAAGAACAATGAAGAAAGACTAAAGAACAGTAAGATGATGCACATTCGAGCTCAGAACTAGGTTTGAGTAAAGATCCCAACCATATATTAGAGCTCCGAACTATCATCAACGAAGCATTTAAGTTGAAATAATCAGACTATATATTCTCTTCTCCTGTTGCTTTCCATTTGTTCCATTTCATAACCAGACAGAAACACAAATTAACAAGTTCTTTATACTATGAAAATTGACTTTGTAATATAATATGACAATCAGTCAAGCAGCAGCTTATTATAACGTAGAAAATCTGACCTCCATTTCACTCGATTATATACTAAAATAACAATGAAGTAAGATTCGAATACTCGCATGCATGCATTGAAAAGAATTCACAAAACCCTTTAACTTTATGTGTCATGACGCATAATCAAAATGAACAGAGATATATACATATAGCAGTTTAATCACTTCATTACCATTCCATCCAATAAGCAAAAGGAGCTATGGCTAAGGTGGCGAAAACTTGACGATAAGCAACAAGAACAAGAGGACTCATCTCAGCCTCAAGAGCAAGCTTTGAAGTGATGTTCATTCCTGCATAGCAAGCTTGCACAAACACCATGGCCAAAAATGGCATATAGCTATTACTGTAACCAATTGCCATTGCGTTTTCTGAAATATATAGTACTTTCTGAACTTGTACTATATAATTTCAGAAGCAGCAGAACAGCTAAGAGATACAGAAAGAAAGCTAGAGCAAGAGATATTTGGTGACTGAGAAATGAGGTATTGGGGAGTATATATATAAGGAAAACGGTGAAACAGAAAGGTGAAGAGAAACTTGCGTGAAAATAAGAGAAAAGGGTAGCCGTTGGAGGATTGATTGCGCATTGCTGCTTGCAACTCTTGGGCTTATGCACGCATGCAATTGTCTTAGCTAGCTAGCTTCATGAGTTGGTTGCCACTAGCACATAGAAAACGTCTTCGATCAGTTTTTGTTCTTTTGAGGAGATTTAATTGGGTGGACGTCACACCAAGTGAGCTTTCTAGTTCAAACCAATAAGCATTGGGATGTTATTAGGTGTAGATATATCTTGATCGTTCATGCTTCATCAATTCGATTTACAAACACTTTGTGATGGTAGTGATCAATGATCACGCACACTCGTAGAGATTGCAAGTTCATCACAAAACACTACGTACTGTTACAATAAGATGAATATTCACTCACGTTATCTTGCAATTCTTCAATTGTAACATCTATTTCTGGAAATTTCAGTTAAAACATGTACAACATGTATGGGAATGCTTTTGGTATTCATCATCACATGCCGAATCAGATATGCATTAATTATGTAATGGTAAAATGCCCAAATACCCAAAAATTAGAAAGTTAAAGCCAATTCCAATGAAATTCTAATCTTTTAGCCAATTCCAATGATTCTTATACAAAAGATATTATTACCCTCTATAGAATTAAACCCACACAAATCTCATCTCTTTCTCTTTCTCCTTTCCTCCTGATCTGCTCTCTCTCTCTCCTCTCTCTCTCTCTCTCTCTCAATCCAGATCGACATGAGGACTGGACTCCCCATGCCACATGCGGCGTCCGTCAACCTCCTTCATGCCGGCGTAGTCATCGTTCAAAGCATTGGAGCTCTTGCCATGGACTGAGATCGGCGACAATGGTGGAGATCGGCGGCTATGGCTTTCGTCGATTACCGTCGTGGCTCGTGGCCGGCTCCGACGCTTGAATTCTATCCAAAACAAAAGCGGAGATCTCGTTGAGGAAGCTCACTATTGGACGGCTCAGGCCATCTCCGCCTTCACCTCCGCCGACGGTGTCCAACAACCTCACTATCGGACAGTCAAATCAGTCTCCGATCACTCCAATTCAGTCTGATCACACCGATTCAGCCTTGGCCTGCCAATTCAATCTCCGATCACGCCAATTTCAGCCACAGCCCGTTGTCGGAGGTGGCAGAAGAACCAAAAGCAGAGAAGCCAGTGGAAGAAGAAGAGGCTCAAGAGGTTAAAGCCGAAGAGCCTGTTGCTGCTGTTCCTGAGGAGACCACTGAGGCTGCTGAGGAGCCAGTGGCGGCTCCCGTAGTCGAGGAGGAAGTAGAGAAACCAGTTGAAGCAGCAAAGGAGGCACCTGAGGTTGTTGCCACAGAAGAAGCTATGGTTGAGAAGGCTAAGGAGTAAATGATCGTAAACTTTGTGGTTTCTTGTCAAAGTTGGTCAGCATTTTAGTTACATATCTATTTTGTGTTCTCGGTTTGGTTTCTTGTCAATGATTTTTCCTTCTTGCTTTCTGGCTTCCTTCTTTCTATTCTGGCCAACCATTATTGGGTCAGTAACCTGATTATTGGGGTCAGTAACTGATTATTGGGGATCAGTAACCAAGTGATTAGGGTCAGCAACCCGATTATTAGGGGTCAGTAACTGATTATTGGGCGTCAGCAACTGATTATTAGGGGTCAGTAACCCAATTATTAGGGGTCAGTAACTGATTATTAGAGGTCAGTAACCGATTATTGGGGATCAGTAACTGAAAACTAAGTGATTACTGGGTGTCAGTAACTGAAAACTAAGTGATTACTGGATGTCAGTAACTGAAAACTAAAAGTTACTGAGGGTCAGTAACTGGTTACTGGGTGTCAGTAATTAATCAATAACTGGTTACTAAGGGTTAGTAACTGGTTATTATGGGTCATTAACTGGTCATTAACTGATTATTGGGGGTCAGTAACTGGTTACAGGGGGAAATCTGGTGACCGGAATCCGGCGGTCGGGAAAATTCTGGTGACCGGAATCCGAAAATCGGGAAAATTCCGGTGACCAGATTCCGGCGGTCGGGAAAATTTCGGTGACCGAATTCCGGCGGTCAGGAAAATTCCGGTGACCGGATTCTAGCGGCCGGTGACCGGAGTCGGAGTCCGGTGAGATTCCGACCAAGTATTATCTCTTTCATTTTCTCTCTCTATGCGTGTTTAAAGGATAAGGGTAAAATAGTCTTAAAATAATATAGTTTATTAAGACTTTAGTAAAGATTTGTGTATTTGGGCATAAAAAAAGTTACCTTATATATATTAAAATGAGCTAATGAAAAAGATTGTCATTGAAATGGGAAATGAGGGGTTCAAATTAGTACTAAATAGGCATTTTTTCTTTTTTAAAATTTGGTGTAAATTAATTAACTAAAACAAATTAATAATTAACGTTTCTCAAATTGCAAAATCCTATGAACCATTAATTTTCTGAACGCAAATTGCGCATAAAGCCATTAGGCCGAGGAAAAGTATGCCTACACGTACATCACGTACACATCGTTGCCCCTTCAAGTGTGCTTCGCACGCGGTTGGCCTAATTAAATACCAACAAGTTCTCGACAACCAACGTCATGATAATTGAAAATTTTATTCAAAAACTATCGTTTCCCTTACGTTCCACTCTAGTTTACACAAGAGTAGTGCTAGAGGGCCTTAATAAGGCCTAAAATTTATGGTCTTAATCCTATGTGTCATGCCATGTAAGTAAATAAAAGTATATATTTTCAATTCCACATAATATATCTTGCCAAATCAAAACATTGCATTACCAATTTTACCATTTCTATTTCTTTTTACATTTTAAGGGGTGAATCAATGATATTAATGTAATTTATTAGGTAATGGAAACAAATATTACATATTAATAGCAACCACTAATTATGTATAATATAAGGAATGTTTCTTACATCAATATGAAGATTAACTATTTTTAAATAATAATTACTTTTGTCAAATAAACTCTAACCTAACCCTACTTCGTTCAAAAAGCAATTATAATACATCAAAAAGAAAACATTAATATAAGATAATTCAGATATAATTCATCAAAATTTTCTATAATTCGTCTAAAAAATAATTTATATGCAAATAATTTCTCTAAAGATTTACATACAAATTATTTATATAATATACATGTATTATAAATATATAATATAATGTTATTTTGATGTTATATTTTTTATATTTAATTTGATATTTAGAAGAAAGAAAGCTAAAATAGTTTTATTAGAGTCATTGTTTGAAATGAACCAAATGGTAAGATGGTTTTTATACTTAAGTATTACATGACATAAGATTTTTAATATGTGATGTGTCTAAATGATTTGGCATGCCACATAGATTTAAGGCTTAAAATCTTAGGCCTTAATAAGGCCTAGAATCATTTTCCTTTACACAATTTAGTACCACATTGACGGAAATCACCCAACACATTATTTGGCGGATCAGATAAACAAAGGTACTAAACCGAGTGAAATGGTAAACACTGAAAATCATGAGTAGCCATAGTTTATAACTTTGGTTGTTCGTCTACCTATAAATGAAACATAGATCTTTTCCACAGGATCAGATGTTAGCGCTTAAATTGCGGAGTTCCTTCTATGAATTTAGTTTGAGCGGCTTACATTACAATATATAAAACTTCTCGACGCTCAACTCAATGCAACACAAAGCTTCGTCTTTGCTTCTAACAAAAACAAACTCCAGGCTCTGAAACTCCCGCAATCATGCACCTTTTACTTGGTGGTAAAGAAAAATTAGACATCGAATCCTTTCGTAAATTTCGATACCAAGACTGCATTCTGCAAGGGGAAGAGGAGCAGAATTTTCAGGCTTTCATTTGGGAATCATTCAGGGTTTGAACTTTTTATATGAAAGTTGCTGAAGGGGATCGAAAATATGAAAGCCACAGAGGAAGAAGAAGATCGCGATCCTTTGTTGTTAGAGAGTGGAAGACTTAAAAAGAAAGATAGGGAGGGTTTGGGCATTCCAATAGTGCCTTCTCCCAATCATCAGGCATTGCATTTGCCAAAACATAATATAGCCTTTCATGAACAAATCCCAACTGAAGAAAATGCAAACTATAGAGCCACATCTCAACAGGTATCATTTTGATCTTCTTCTATGGATGCTATCATCTTGCCTTTTTCCGTCTTATTGGGATTGAAATATGCTCCTACATGAAAGAAGAGTCATCGATCTTATATGTTCAATATACCCCGAAGTAGCATTCTAAACATTACGTTTGTTATATGGGTTCGGTTCAAGGGATATCATTATATTTTGTATGCAATAATTCTGAGAATAATGATGGAAGTATTTACCTGATTTTGAAAATAAAATCTAATATATAAAAGGTGCGGTTATTACCCACATGACCATACCATCTTCTTTGTTCACCTTACAAATATTTTAATTATTATAATGTTATGCTACCCAAGTTTTAAATGACTTAAAAGTATACTAATTTTGTAAAATTTAAATTTATAAAACTAAATAAATAACCAATTCATGAGTATATATAAATAGTCAAAAACTACTTCATATATTATTGAATAACAATCCTCACACTTCTCCATCCATATCAGAATTTATGACTTTTTTTGTTCCCTCATCATCGATTAATTCATACGTTCTTTATCAATTCATAAAATCATCGGTGTTAACTTGATCAGAATCTTTACGATACCTTTTTAAACATTGAAAGACATTTTTTTCTTTCATAATAAAAGATCGACTGATCTTAGTGTATAATCACTTTCAATGTAGAAAAAGGCAAGCTACCATTTTTGACTCAAAGAATGCTATTTCGATTAGTAAATGATTAGAGTAGGGTTGATACGATAATAGTGGATGTGTGTTGATCTAATTTTTTTTTTTTTGGAACTGCTCCGCATCATTTTGAGAAGATTCTTGCTTATTTGTTATCTTGATGTGTCATCTGTGTAACACATATTGACGAGCTTTGCTTCAGTTGTTATTGAAACACATTATTGTGATCTTTAAATATTTTGTAAAGACCATAGTAACACAAATTATACATATGATTAAAATGTTTATGTTAACTGTGTGATTGTTTTTCTGAATTTTAAAATTGTGCTCCTCCTCAGCCAAAAAAAAAAAAAAAAAAAAAAAAAAAAAAAAAAAAAAAAAACCAAGAGAACAAATAGAGAATGGAACATCGTTGATGATGGAGAAGTAGATATATTGCATTTATATGAAGCACTACTCACTCTCAAACACACACATCACACTGACACAGTGACACTCGCTCACTCATTGCAGCAACAACGTCACCAGTATTGCTTCGCCATATCCATGGCCTTCTCTCTCTCCATCTCCGCCCTATTGCTTCTCTTTCTCCTCTCCTTCTCCGTCACCAGCCTGCAGCAACCTACCTATGGAGGCCCCGTCATCTTCAACTTCGGCGACTCCAACTCCGACACCGGCGGGCTCATCGCCGGACTCGGCTACACCATCAACCCCCCTTACGGCCGCACCTACTTCCATCGATCCACCGGCCGCATGTCCGACGGTCGCCTCATCATCGACTTCCTCTGTAAGTGCTCCCCACCTCGTAAATAGTAACTTCTTTTTCACCGTAGGATTCTCTGACCAGTGCATGTCTGTCGGTGCTTTCTTTATTTATTTGTTAAATAAATCTGGGAGGTGTTAAGCACTGAAACGACATCGTAGCATGGTAGTAATGGGGTTGAGGTCCACCAGTTAAGGTGATCTACATCTGTAGTGTGAATTTTAGTTCGACACGTGTACTTATGCATGTGGATTTTTTTTCGATGAAGCTTATGTCTTGGACTAATACTGATGTAGGTGTAGCAAAACTGCAAAAGTCATGTGTTACAAAATCTTCCATGATATTTGTACAATGGTTGTTTATTTTTCTTGGGATAGGGGTTTGGAATCCGAAGTCAAAATGGGTGTATGCATCTCGACAATCTGATTTGTTATGTTGTTAAAAGGTTAAAATAGACTTTTAAGAACAACTGATTAGTCCTTGGGAATTCTCTAAGAGATGGATGTATGGTGTTATCTTGTGCAGGCCAAAGTTTGAACACTAGCCTATTGGCTCCTTACCTAGACTCTTTATCAGGATCTAAGTTCACAAATGGGGCGAACTTTGCAATAGTCGGGTCGTCTACCTTCCCTAAACGCATCCCTTTCTCTTTGAGCATCCAAGTCATGCAGTTCCTTCATTTCAAAGCCGCTGCAGGTATCTACGGTGACTATATTTCATCTTGTTACATTACACATTTATAGTTTGAGTTTGAGTTTTGTTGCTGCTCTTGCACAGTATTTCTGTCTTGCATTGTAATTGACAACTGGTCAACTGCTTGTGAATGTGTTTTTGTGATTCTTTTGTCTCTGCACATTACTAGATGTATAAACCAGCTAGCTGATTATGATGCTTCATGAACTTTTAGGCGCAAAAGACTTGATAGATGATGAAGGTTTTCGGAGAGCACTCTACATGATTGACATTGGACAAAATGACCTTGCTCAGTTGTTTTCCAAAAATCTGTCACTAACACAAATAACAAAGAAAATCCCACCCATCACTACTGAAATCAAGAAAGCTGTTATGGTGAGAATGTTTGATAGACAAAAACATTAAAAATCTTGTGTTTTCAACATTTTTATGGCATTCCACAACTTTTATGATACAAAATGACTCTACTGCATCAATTTGCAGACTTTGTATGATCAAGGCGGGCGGAATTTTTGGATACACAACACTGGGCCATTGGGTTGTCTCCCTCAGAAACTTTCTTCAGTCCAGCAGAGGGACATGGATGCATATGGATGCCTCTCTACTTACAATGCGGCTGCAAGATTGTTCAATGTAGGATTGCGCCATACATGCGATGAGATGAGGTTTGAACTGAAGGATGCCAAAGTAGTATATGTAGATGTATATGCCATCAAGTACGACCTCATTGCTAACTCCACCAAATACGGTAAGCCAATTTCTTGATTTACAAATTTTAAACTATGCAACTTCAATCTCATGACGTATAATTATTTTTGCCCCTATGTATAGGTTTCACTAGTCCTCAAATGGCATGCTGTGGAAACGGAGGTCCTCCATACAACTACAACATGAGGCTGACATGCGGCTATCTCGGTTCTCAGGTTTGCGAGGATACATTCCAATTCATAAGTTGGGATGGGATTCACTACACTGAAGCTGCAAACACCATTGTAGCCTCAAAGATACTATCGACTGATTATTCTATACCGCCGATTCCGTTTAATTTCTTTGTTCGTAGTTAGTCACTTAGTCCACTGTTAGAATTCTTTTTTGTTTCCAATTTCTCTTCTGCTGTATTTTCAAAGATTCAAGAGCACGGTAGACATTGGAGAAGAAAGTTTTCAGATTGTTAGAAATTGGTACAAGCGTGCCTGTGTATCAGATTGAAACCCCATGGTCTTGCAAATATCCTTACGAGCTGTCAAAACTGAACCAAGTAAATGTAGTGCTCTATTCTCTAAAACCACTGATACCTGTCCGAAAAAATATGCATGAACTTACTGACTGATAGCAAAGCTTTTCTAGGCACCATAGCCAACCCGATAGAAAGAATGTGCACTACAGCATTCTGAACATTCCCGCATCTAGTTGTGAGAAATGGAAAAAAAGATTAAAGTGCATAATAGGTGGAAACCAGAAAATTTAATCCAACCAAATGGAGCAGCTAACAAAAATTTGATTGGCATATTATAAAGTTTACTCTGTTATCTTCAAAGTTCTTCATTAAACCAGTACATTGACGTTAACATATGTTATCTGCTAACATGTTCTTCGAAGTCATATCTTCATTAAACCAGTACATTGACGTTACAAAAACAAATTACATGACATAAACCAGACCCAGGAGGATTACAAACTCACTGAAGCAAAAGCCAGATTACACTTTTTCCTCAACTACTGATTTTCGTCAGAGAAATACAGACCGTCGACAATTCCAACAGCCCTGTCCTCCTTGGGGCACTGAGATGCCCAGTGGTCACCAAACATCATGCAATTATGACATAACCTCATTTTAGCACGTCCACCATCTTGGTTACTGCATCCCCCTGACCTGAAAACAACTGATCACAAACCTTACAGAGACTATGTCACAGCCGCTAACAGTTGCATTCTTTGGGATAAAACTCTGGTACGGGCATTCCAATTCACCGTGTTCATTAACCAAGGAACAAATTATACATGTACCTGTTTACAGTTTGCAAATCCGTTAACAAAACAATGATAAGAAATGATAATGAAACCCAAAAACATACAAAAAGAGAAGCTGTAGATGCAAAAGTATATTTAAGTATACTTATAAATAAACGTGGCGTCAGACTAAAACATTAACGAAAATAAGTGAACTTTTTTTATAAACATATTTTGAGTATATTTATCACAGATGGTTAAATTTTTATTTTTTAAATTTTAGTAATCGAAAATTTCGAATCACAACGTATGGTATAACTTGTTCAGTAACAGAGACAAAGACCAAATCCAAATCTGAGATCAAACAATGGAAGATACGTGGAAAGACAAAGTGCTTCGCCGAAGAAGAAGCCAAGAAATCAGAGTTCACCGCCTCCGCCAAAATATTCGGCTTTGTCTCCAAGAGCACCAATCGATCCTGCGAGTTCGCCGCCGAGGCTTCTAAGAGAGCCGACGAAATCAAAACTGCCGTTCATAAGCAAGCAGATCAGATCAAGCAATTTTAATGGGTTCGTCCACTCTCCACCCTCGGCCGCTCCCTCTCTTCCTACCCATTTCACTCACAGTTTCTCTGCACGTCTGCCTCGTCGGCCCCTCCCCCCTTCATTGGCGACTCTCGGGGGACCTCCGACCATCTTTGCGTTTTCACCCCGCCGTCGATTACCAGTCTTCATATTATCCTGGGTTTCGACAGTATCCTGGGTTGAACTTGGGAGGCAAGTGTGGAGAGGATTGGTTTTGGGAGATGCAGTCCTGAGATTTTAGTTTTTAACATGGTTTGAATATTTTTGGTGGCTAGCCCTGTTTGGCTTATCTGCTAATACAGATGCGACCCACAGAGAGGTTCCAGTGCAACGGTGGCACTGAATCCCGCTCCGCTAATTTTGTAGCTTCATATTTGAAGTCAGAGCTGAACATGATGTGATACATATCGAGGATTGAGCCGAGGTAGTTGGAACTTGAAGCTTCTGCTGCACAGAATTTCATTAAATAAGGTCAATCTTTTAACATTCATTGCTTTAGCCTTCGGTTCCGGATACGCTTAGTTATTTGCACTAGTTTGTTGTAAACTGTATTCCAACTCTAGTTTCCTCGAGGCCTAATTATCAACTATCGAATTAGTGAGTGTGTCTGTGCATACATATGCTTTTATATGACTATAAATCACAGATATGCTTAACTGATTAAACAGTTGGGTGATAATGAAGAACTATTGAAGATCTGAATGGAACCGATTTGTTTAGTAATCTTATGGATTTTCCTGGTAAACATGTTATGATTACTTGCTTTATCGTGGTTGTTGACTTGTTGCACACATGGTACTGTGTTAAATGGAACTACCACTACCACTACATCATTGTCCCTTGGTAGTTCCTTATAAAACAGACCCACTGTGAATGATACAGAAGAATCAGTAAAACAAAAGCCAGAACTCAAATAAAAGGGGTTAGTCTGTTTTTTGTTTTTTATTTTATTTTATATTCTGATTAATTTTTATGTTATAGTGACCTTAAAACTTGTATAAAGCTTCTTTGCCAAATTCATCAATTGAACAATTTGGAGGTATTCTAAATAATATGACTGTCAAGTTGTAGATTACAGTTCATACTCTGTAGAGTCATCTTTGATGTAGCTAATTTTCAAACATAACACGTTGACAACATTTGAGTTACGTGGAATGCGTGTGGTCATTGGGCTTCATACGTGGACGTGAGTAACCTGCTCTGATATCATGGTTGACATCCAAAACCAATTAAGGTTGACATCAAAAACCAATTAACAATGGTTAGAGTGGTCCAAACCTTTATAAATTCATAAACAATGTTTCATATCAAACTTTTTCTCTGAATCTTCAAAGTAGCTCCTCTCTGTAACACTTGAATCATGTATAGAATTGATGTATTACCGAAGTAGGACCTAATGTCCATTGTTATGTCTTTGAATCTTTCTTAGTGTTTGATATGTCTCGACTATCATTTTCAAAGTTGCAATAGATCACAATTTGATTTGCTGATGCCATCCCTATTACATCACTCATAATATTCTTCCTTCATCATGATTATGCTGGTGGTTGCTAACTACCAAGATATATAATATAGAGGGTCTTCCATTAAAGAATTCATTTTTTTTGACATATATGAGAGATAAGGGATTACACCAACTTTTCGATCATAAAATCACATCTTCACCATTCAATATGTAGTTCTATATGAGTAAATCACTTATACAAATTTTCAGAAATTTCGGTAATCATTAAGGCATTTAAAATTACGATTTATAATTATAAACATGAACGGTTCATGTTTGACAAATTTGATTTGTTCATTGATTTAATCTTGTTCGACACCTTAACGATTACCAAAATTGCTAAAAATTTACATAATTGATCTATATTAGGACCAACAAACTGAACAGTGGAGATTCAAAAATATAATCAAAAAGTTTGCGTAATCATTCATCCCTCATCCCTCTTATAAACCAAAATAATGAATCTCTTACCGAAATGGCCCTAATATATAATTATACATATATATATATATAATTTTTTTTTCTGGTGAACTAGTTGAACTCTTTAAAGTTTATGCTAAGATCTGATTTGTCACTGTAATTTCCTCTGGATTTGATGATACAGAACACAGGTATTGACAGCACATGTTAATGTACAGAAGCTAGTAGCTTAAAGGCTGCTAAATTTCCCAATGCATTACAGGACAGAATACAAGTCAACCTGAAGCATATGTAGGAAGGTGCATGCAGTGTTAGGTCGAGCAATATTAACTAGCCCTTCCAAGTTCCAAGTTTTCGTACAACACTAGCACAGTTCTTAACTTCCTACAGAGAAAGCCTCAGGTATAACCATCACCTCATTTATCTTCATCCTTTTCTTCTTGAATTTTAGAAGGGCTTGCGCTATGATCAGCACTAGTAACCTTATCATCCTGATCAAGGAAGTCGGTGACACACCTGTCTCGTACTCTCAATCAGAGCAAAGAATTGCTCAATCTTTTCCTCTTCATATATCTTCCTCATATTCCATCTTTCTTTTCTTCCTTTCTTCCTTTCTCCTTGCATATACTTCGTTACACACTGTATTTTTATGCTTGATGATTGAGAGAAAGATAGACACAGATGTTGCCTATTGCTGAAGGTGTTGCGTGTCACTGAAGATATAGAGAGATGCAATTGGCTTCGCTCATGGATTAATAATGAACTGAAAGGGCAAGCAGTGGGAATTTGGGGATCATTGTTTGCGTCACACCCATAACGTCATGTTTGTACCAACTATTGTATCCGTGACCAACCGTGACGTGTACGCCATCTTGCCGGGGGGATTATATTACTTTTCATTTGTTTTGTATTTCTAGCTAGAATATCTGGCCGTTGCTTTACCGCAGTTTTGTCTGTTTATATACTACTAGCCTTCCTACACGCGCTTGCGCGCGTGCGGAAGTACGTTTTATGTCAATTTAATAATTATTGTGAAATCTTTGTTAGTTTTATTAATTATTGTATGATTTTCATAAACAACAACTGTACAAAATTCAAATAAAAATTGACACAATTGAGTGACATAGCAATCGAAAACAAAGTCAACCCACATATAAATTTCATTCTGAAATAAAGTTGACCAATAATTAGAAGTAAAGAAACATTAGCACATTACATTGTATTTAGATAAGTTGAATCCATCAACTGAATTAAAAGGGAATTAATTGTGAAAGCTTGCGGAAGTGCGGTTTCTGCCAATTTCATAATTATCGTGCGCTTTTTTTTTAATTCGATTAATTATTGTGCGGTTTTTATAAAAAAAAAATAGCTACTTGAAATCTAAATTTGTTTTTAAAAGAAAGCTGAACAATAATCAATAGCCAAGATTTGTAGAATTAGAAACATATAAAGAGTATCCATCAATACATGTCATATGTTGAACATTAGACAATACTAAAGTTAAAAAACATGAGCACATCACATTCGTTTTAGATATGTAAGTTGAACCCATAAATTGTATTAAAAGAGAATTAATTATGAACATTAACATTTTCAACATCAATTGTTGAGTGAATGAAGTCACAATATCAGTTTTGTATCATCAGCCTAATTAAGATGAAAAGATTATTTTTAAAATCCATAGTTCAAATCTTAAAATGAAATAAGGGAACAATGAATAGAATGATTAAAGCAATGTTAGTCATAAACCAAACACAAATTATAATATGTTTGTTTTACTAACTACACGCAATTGACACCGATCAACACACAATTATTTGATTTTCTCTTATTATTATTATTATTATTATTATTATTGCTATTTTTTTAAATATAATTTTCTCTCATGCAAAACGAATAACATTGACAAAAAAAACTGAGTAGGAAAACAGAAAGAAAAAAAAATCAAGAGTCAAAACTGAAATTATAGTAATTAAAAATAGAGGGGCAAATCTCAAATTAAAACTTAACGGGTAAAACTGAAATAAAAGAAAAATGGAGGGGCATAACACAATAAAAGAAAAAACTGATGGAATGGCAAAACAGAGAAAAACGAAAAAATGCAGGGGTAATTTCGGAAAACTGATAGAATGGCAAAACAGAGAAAAACGGAAAAATACAGGGGTATTTTTGGGAGGACACTGTTCCGTGAACAGTAATCCCCCCCCGCTTCGCTTAATATATACAGATAAGAATTAAAGATAAAATAAGGATCAAAAGATAACATTTAGTAGTAAAAAACATATATTACAATGAAGTTAGAGTTATTTAGTTTAAAATAATAAGACTCTAATTGTTAGCAGTAGAAAACAGAAAGCATAGTGTGGAGCATGATTAAAAAGTTAACTCCAGTTTTGATTATATAAAATATTTTGTTGTTAGTCAAAAATGCAATCATAGCTCTGCATGTTCACAACTTAAATAAGTTGAACAAAAGTTGTATATACACAGTGTGGTTCACATTTAGTTAATCTTCTACTTCTGGTTTTGGTTCTTGCTTGTTGAGGATGATATTGGTACGCTAATTTCCCTGTCACATCAAGTTGAATAATTATTAATAGGTAGATTAGAGAAAACGACACTAATAAATAGATGTGAATAAATACTAATATAGATGTGTTTGTTATCAAGTTTTGTAGACAAATGGAGATATCTATGCAGAGTTTATGGAAATTTCAGGAGAGTGCGAGAGAACAATGAGATCAACTATGTAAGTTTCAAAAGACCCTAAATCAAAACATCAGCCCAAAGCTAGAGCACCTAATATGGAAGGCTAATGAGATCGGTCATGACCAAACAAAACATTGAAACAAACTTAAATGAACTCACATGAATTTGCAATGTGTTGTCAAACTTTCATAGAATTGCATATGAATACCCAAACTTAAACACCAAACCACAAAATTCAAAACATAATTGAACAAAAATCTCAAAAAGGGTACTAAAATTTGTCAATTTTACCTTCAATGAGAGAGTCAAAAGCTTATTCAAGAAGACATTAACTTTATCTTTATACATATATTGATGTCCCGCAAATTCCTACATAACAAAATACACCACTACTAGAATAAAGGACTTAGGCGACAAACAGTTTTCGCAGCCTAAATGCTCATTTTGGTCACCTAAATTCTCAGGCGACGAAAGGTTCGTCGCCTAATAATCGTCGTAGCAGCATGGACCCGTAAGAACTTAGGCGATGAAAAAAAAATAATGGTCACCTAAATGGATACTTAGGCGACTATATATTCATCGTCGCATAAGTCTAAGGTGAGGAACACCAACACATTTAGGCGTCAAAATTATTGTCGCCAACAATTGGTGACGAAAGAAAATTATAGTCGCCTTAGTTTTCTTTTACGTGACCATTTATTAATGGTCACTATATGTTTAAGGCGAGGATCCAACCCCGGTGACGATTTCTCATTTTTCGACACATAAGACTTAATTCAACATTTTATAAATATGCTTTTAAATTATAATTATATATTATTAAAAAAATCTAATTATATCACTAATATGCACACAGTAATTATGTGTGCATATTTTCAAGTTCACATTCAAAGTTAAAAACCTGTGATGCAAATCAAAATCATAACAAAAGAAATTCAAACTCAAAAAGTACTAAACTTGTAGGAGGTATATATATACAAATATAAGAGCAAGTTCATAGTTTAAACCCTCCTAATACCCTAGCCTCTAATAGTCCTATATAGACAATGTTTAACAAAAGAAGAGGCAAATATCAAGGGTTCCACAAAAACAAAAAGCCATGGACCTAGCTTCAAGCATCAATCTCAAGATGTTGGCCTTCTTCTCCGTTCGGTTGCGACTACACATACTTCTCCAACATTTGTATACGACGCTCATAATCAAGGATCTTCTCTTGGGGTACTCTGGCCTGCTTCTAGGCTTGTTGTGCCTCCTCCTGAACATGTCCTGCCTCCTCTTAGGCTTGTCGGGCATGCTCCCGAACCTCTTCAAGAACTATATCATTAGGACGAGAACGCCTTGTTGTTCTTTCCTTACCCACAATTTCAACTCTCCCAAGCCCCTTTATTCCCCCTCCCCATTGGTCCCAATGACCTTCTCAAATGCGTCAAACTGAGATTAGAGGTCTACTTGTTGAAGAAGCTCATTCTCTGGAGTGTTCGGCTGTTGTTCGCTTAGCATTGTTAGGGTCTTCTGCCTCATATCGTTCTGCAATGACAAAAAACAAAATTAACAACACAGAAAAACACACAACAATTACTAAAACACAGCAGCAATATGTGAAACACAGTAAAACACAACAATTTCAGAAAAACAAGTTGAATTAATTAATAGACATGCTGCATCTAATGAAACATATGATACATGCTACACGCTTAGCAACACACATCAACATAACAACACAGCTGAAACATATTCTACTTTTCATCAACTCACAACAACACTTGGATGTTGTAAAACACAACATATAAACACAAAACAACACACAACAACAATAACTGAAAGCAAGCAGTGCTCAGTACAATAAGTGTCATATAAATGAAGTAAAATAATAAGCAAACACATAAAAGAACACTTACGGCTTTTTCGGCTGTAATCTTGTTATGTGGGGCGTCGTACACCACCTCAAAACCGTTGATAAGGTATAATAATTCACCCTTGCATCTAAGTTTGTATGCATTGTATATGAAAGGTGTACAACCGGCGTGGTGATGCATGGTTAATTTGTCTCAGTTTGCCAAGTTTGTAGTTGAGAGTTTCTGTTAAGAAAACATATTGAAAAGTTACTGCATCACATTGCATCACATAATTAAGCTCATATATAGGTATATGATTTGATTTAATTTTTATCATTTTCCAAAACAAAAGTGAAATCAAATACTACACTGATCATAGTGGTTTAAATTTAAACTAAACTTCTAACTAAATTACATATCATACCTGAAATTGAGGTGACAAGAAGTGTTGCTTAAGGCAATTCCACTCATCTATCCTTCCTCCTTGCACAAACTCTTTCAGAGTCTTTTCCCCTCTGTAATGCTTAAAAAACTTGTGGATCTTAGCCTTCCAAGAAGTTTATGTCTTGTTTACCACCTTCATCAACCAGTTATACATCTTTTGGTTGTATTCGATTTCATATCAAATCTACCAAAAATTAAAAGAGTAATAATGAAAGCAGTAACTTGTCTGATGAAAATATGGAATAATCAAAATAAATGATCAATATGGAAGCACATGCCTACACAACCAGATTCTGGAATAAATAAAAATGCAAAATTAAGCTGATGATTTAAAAAAAAATTCCAGATTGCAGTATCATTAGTCTGCCAAAGAAAAGCTGAAAAATTATGACCAATTTTTTTTTTCTGAGTAAAACATACTGCAAAAGGAGCCTTGCACAAACTCCATCTAAACTTACCGATAGTACAGTACATAGCTTCAGCCTCTCCTCTTCCTTCAGCTCCCACCAAGTTGGTTGGTTCATTGCCACAAAGTTACGAATCACTCTACCAATATCTTTAGTAAGCAAACTGTTCAGCTCTTTAGTATGGGGTCCATGGACGGAATCGTTATACTTGACTTCAATATTCTTACCCGTTCAGCGGACAATCTCTTCGGCTTTTAAGCCTTTTATCAACCCTTTAGCCCTTTTCTTGGGTGGATCTGCCAAGCCCCGACAAAACAACACATTATTATTCTCATAAAAGTGCCAAAAAAAAATTATAACGGTCTTGTAAAAACATATGAAAAAAATCATGAAACTTTTACCATCTCTAAAGCCCTCATTTGGAAAAGCCCGTCTTGCACTGATCAAGTGAGAAATCATAGCCAAAGTAAATCAGAGGCAGCAGAGAGAAAGGGAGAGTCTTACCCAGACCTAAAATAATTCACAAATTATTAGAAAGCATTCAGATGCACTATTTTTCCAAAAGCTTGAAGATGCACTATTCTTCCATAAGCTTTGTCAGATCTGACAAAGTTAAGTAATGCATTTGTCCGATCTGAGAACCCAGGCAACCAAGCAAGAATCAAAATTCAAGATTGCAAAAGTTAAGTCAAATCCAACCAGATAAGAATTTGCAAGCCAAACCTTTTGTTATGCGCCTTCGACTCAACTTGCGTGCGCGAGAGTTTGATGGAGAGTGAGAGTTCGACAGAGCAGAGATATCATTCCCAGCAAGGAGAGAGATCGAATCCAGTTGCAGTATGAGGAAAACAAATCTTGAGGGAGATAAATAGAGAGATAAAGAGCGAAAAAGATCTAGAGATTTTTTTTTTCCGATGAAGGATCTAAAGAGTTTGTGAGAGAGCGAGAGAGAACTATAGATGCAGCTATATTTTAAAAAAAAAGTCTTCGCAGCACTGTTCACAGGAATAGTGCTTAATAAACAGTGCTGACGTTAACACAGAAAATATATATAGGTTAAATGTGTTCACGATCCTTGATGTGTTTTGAGCCAGATATTGCGACACTTTGCTTACCCTGAAACTGTGTTTTGTGTGTAGGTGTAGCTAGGCCTACAATCAGTTTATGATATTTTGTGGTGCTATTAATTAGAAATATATATGCAAATGGTTAAGTGGTAACTGTTGGCTACCTGATGAGATCGAAAGCAAAGTGTTGCAATATTGGCTCAAAAGGTTGTTTTCTCCTGCTCTTGTGAGGCTAGCCTATTGAAGCTGATGCAATGGCTGCTTATAGGAAGTTAGATGACGCAGGTTTTGGTTGCCCTTGCCCAAATTGTCTCGGGTACTCCATTGGGTGCCTACTGTACTGGGGAGGTTGACACTTTGCTCACCCTGAAACTGTGCCTACTATAACTACTAGGGATGCTGGTGACGTGAGGTTCAGAGCACTTGTCAAGGATTTTCATCGGAGGGAGGCTGAAGGTAAATGCCAATGCCAAGTCTGCTCAGGTCTTAGGTGTCCAGGCTAATTGGACTGTATATATTTCTTTTGATAAGGGATATAGTTAAGGTCTTGAATGATTATATGTTTTTATTTGTATTTTTTTTTACCGGTTACATTCAGTTATATTAACAAGTCAGTATTCAGATCGAGACCTACAAAGTCTATAAGAATATCCTAACAAAACCAAACCGATATCCCACGTAGACACATGAACCCAACTTGCTAGCTACAAACAGGTGCGAGTTGAGACTCAAGCTCGAGAGTTCATCTATAGTCTCATACTATGCATCTCAACCACCTTTTCCACACAAAGTGGTTGAATGATGGTATGTTTTGGTATTGCTTTTTGGCAAATATGACCCTATGCCTAATGACTTCAACCTTTTTGGTGTAAATGAGATAGGATCTATAATCATGGGAGTAGTTCTAATGAGGACTACTAAGTTAAGGACTAGTTAAGGACTTTTTCGTTTCACCCATTTTTCGATCGCATATTCACATCTCGACCGTCTAGTTTGTAGATATATATATGAGTGATCATCTCTACAAATTTTCATCCAAATTGAAAATCGTTAAGGCAATCATAAATATGATTTACCAATTATAAACTTGAACGGCTCTTGTTTGACAGATTTGGATTGTCCATTGATTTGATTTAGTTCGATCCCTTAATGATCACCAATTTTGCTGAAAATTTGTAGAAGTGATCTACTTATATAGACCTAAAATTTGAACGATTGAGATGGAAAAATGTAATTGAAAAGTGGGTATAATAAACGATTAATGAGAAAGTCCTCAACTAGTCCTTAACTTAGTGGTCCTCGTTAGAACCCTCCCTATAATCATTACTTTCGTTTTTGCTTTTCATCTGTCTTGTCATCCATCTTTTGTTTTTGGCTGGGAATATGATGTCTTGTGACTCTAGTCTTTAAACCAGACCCCGATGTTTTGATGTGCATCCTGATGAACTCATTATTCGTTTTCAAATAAAAGTTGGACAAAAGCTGCGCTACGCGCGTTCGTACGCGCGTTCGTACGCGTACGCTGACAGAGTCGTTAGTAGGGGATATTTTTGTAATTTCAAGTATCACGGTGAATCTGACTACAATCGAGCACCAGCTCGCCGGGAACCCCACCTCCACTGTCATCGGTAAGTACTGGGGCTTTGACGCAAAACGATCCAATCTGTACAACTAACAAATACCCATAATTCAAACTTTGAGTCTTCCATTTTACCTTTTGTGATTAACAAAACCCAACTGGGTTAACACCTTATGGACGTGAATTGATCGAGCAGAAAGACTCCACCACCACCATCTTCTCTATTCTTGATAATTAGCCTAAGCATAAAACTTGTTCAAAAACCCAGAAAAGAAACTTTTCAAAATTCGATGGAATTTGATAATCCAATACACTAGAACGTAGAGAAAAGGAAGAGGAGTGTTCATGTACCGGCTAGAGTCGATGAGTCTCGCCGGAGTGGCCGGAATATCGAGTTCGGCCGGAAAAGCTCCAACTTCTCTCTTTGATTTTGTTGTCCTCTGTGGATGCAGGTGCAGTCCGAGACCTTAAGCCGGAAACTTATTACAAGTAGCTGCAGGTTCTTCACATTTTACCAGACGCCGTTGGCGTAGTCCAGCGCTTCCCTTAAAATTGCTATAGATCATAATTTGTTGGTTTTCTTTGCAGATTCCATGCTATTGCATCACTCATTATTCTCTTCTTTCGTCATGATGTATGCTGGTGCAGTGGTGGTTACTCCTAATATTTACCAACTTATTACCTACCAACACTTTGGTTTCTCTGGTAAACTAATCAAACTCTTATTCAAGTAGCTATAACTTCCATTGCATTAGGGGATGGAGAGCACACAGGTCAATTTACAGAGCTAAATGGGTGGGTGCTTAATTTCTTGATGCATATAAATTACAATACAGAATACAAGTCAACCTGAAGCATATTAAGGAAGGTGCATGCACTGTTAGGTCAATATCGCCCTGTGCCTTCCAACTTCCAAGTTAATTTACACATACTACACTTTCACAGTTCCTAACTTCCTACAAAGAAAGCTTCAGGTCTAGACCATTACCTCCTTCATCTTCTTCCTTTTCGTCTTCTTCTTGAATTTTCGAAGGACCTGCACTATGACCAGCACTTGTGGCTTTATCATCTTGATCAAGGAAGTCTTCTGGTTGAAATGCCGGGTTCCAAGTAGTACTCTTCACTGTATCATCTTCCTTCTTACTCTGATCTTTCTTCTTCAATGGCCAGTTTGAACTGCCCTTGAGCATCTCACACACCTGCCTTGTACTCTTAATCAGAGCAAAGAACTTCTCAATCTCTTCCTCTTCATCCTCTTCTTCGAATTCCATCTTCCTCTTCTTCCTTTCTCCTCCTTCCATGAGGTAGAGAAGGAGAGAAAGCTAGAAACAGAAAGAGAGAAGCAAACTTGAAGTTGGTTTCTTTTTGCTGAAGGAGTTGTGTGTCAGTCAGACTTGTGAATTCATGAACTGAAAGCGTGTTATCGACTCTTTTATAGATCCAAGTCCACCTTGTTTAATCATGAAAGTCTACTGTGGACGATAATGCCGACTTGCCTCAATGGAAGAGATATTAATTGTATGGGCAAAGCAATGGGCAGATAGGTCAATTTAAAGATGTTAGTGAGGAATATTGGTGACGTCAGACCCATCACGTAATGCTTCCACCGACTATTACGTGTGACCAAGAATCAGTAACATTATCAGTTGGAAAAAAAACCAAACAGTGTCCCATCTTTTTAAGAAGCATAACTTTAGTATCCCACCTTTTAAAAACTTCAAAACGGTATCTCACGTTTTAAACCCGACACAAGATCAGTATCTGCGGTCGTCATCTCCGTTACGGTGACAGATTAAATTCAAATAATGAAGGATAATTTCGTCTAATCACATCATAACCCTTAAGCCACAGCTCAAAATGTGACAGAATCATTGGCTCATGATGTTCAGTCTAGCTTTTGTGGAACATGCAGACTGCTTTTGTGAAATATGCATTGAAATGCTGTAGACTATGCATATTTAACTAGCTTTTGTAGAATATGCTTGTTTAACTATCTTTTGTAAATTAAACTTTGTTGGATGTGCCTATTTTCATGGCTTTTCAGACATTTGAAATGCAAAATTATGTGTTTGAAAGTTTTATATATTCATTTGTTGTTACGGAATTGTTCAATTTAGAACAAGATAAAGGATGAACATGACGTCTAATTCACAAAGTTAGATGTGTTAAGTTATATATATATCAGGTACCAAAATTGTATAATTTTCTTAAAAGTTGTTCCAAAATTAGCTATCAAGTTGTATTTTAGTTTTAATTTTTTTTTTACTTTGGAGGTAAATATGTTCTCTTGGCGGGAATATGTAGTTTTGGAGGCAAATATTTGATCTGGCGCCAAACTATTATATGGAATTGGCGGGAGGGACTGAACAGACGAAAATACCCTTCAAAATATGATAGCTTGGAAGCTCCGTCACGGAGATGACGACCGCAGATACTGATCTTGTGTCGGATTTAAAACGTGAGATACTGTTTTGAAGTTTTTAAAAGGTGAGATACTAAAGTTATGCTTCTTAAAAAGGTGGGACACTGTTTGGTCTTTTTTCCCTTATCAGTTTGGCCTTTTCTTCCTGGGTTTTGATTCTTTCATACCAATAGTCATACATAAATCGTAGAAGGGTGTATCATGTGTTGTATGCTTGCCCAGAATAGTCTAGTGCGTTCAGTGTGTATCATGTTTTGTTCTTAAAACCACTGTGGAACGTGCTTTAAAATGAACTAAATTGTTTGTTAGCAGGACTTAGAGTAGTGTGGGTTTGAAAAGGATACATATAGCATTGATTACATTGCTCTCAAATCTCAATAGAATGAGCATCTATATACCTATGAAGACATAACTTGATCACACTGTAATTTGTAAGGGATCTTTCCGACTCAACTATAACTTCATGCACTTATAAAAAAGATGTAACCAAGAACACCAAACATCTTGAGACTTTTGTGAGAGTATGCATCTTTAATAGTTAAAAAATATTTACTTATCTATATCAGAATTTCTAATCTCTTAAAATTACGAATTATGAAGTATTCAACTTTTTCAATATTTGCATGATGATCATGATATCATATGGAGCCCCTTTGTTCCATCAATGAATTATTCACTCACAAAAGTAAAGAATTGCATTATTGTTTTTCGTGAAATAATTGAGCTCCAGTCTTGAGTTGATCCTATGCAACTTGTCATTTATCATTTGGTTAATCCCGGAAGGAGTGACTTGCAAGAAGCCACCGACAATACTTAGCGAGAAAGATTAATCTTTTTTCATGATTTAGTAACATATGTTAAATAATGACAAACGTGGCTGGTAGATCATATTGTACCGATATTGTCCTAATTGAACCATATTTAAGGTGTTAGGTTTTAATCACAAAAAACTTCGGTACAATTAGATAAGATCCATCCACATACAAGTTATATTTTATTTGTCACTAAACTGATGTGAGATCTATTCATCTCCAATACTTCTAACATATCCCCTCACGTGCAACCTGACTTAAGGTCTGCATTTGAATTGGGACAAAACAACGACTATCGTGGCCCGTGGATCATATTGTACAGGTATTGTCTCAACTTAACCACTTTTAAGATATTGAGTTTTAATCACAAAAGGCCTCGATACAATTGAATAAGATCAATCCACATATAAGTTATATTTTATTTGTCATTTTTCTAATGTGTGATATATTCCTTTCTAATACTTCTAACATGCTCTCGCACGTGCAACCTGACTCAAAGTCTACACTTGAACTTGAATTGGGACGGAATAACGACAAACATGACATGTGGACCATATTGTACCGATATTGTCTCAACTTAACTACATTTAAGGTGTTGGATTTTAATTACAAAATGTCTCAGTATAATTAAATAAAATCTATTTACATATAAATTATATTTTATTTGTCATTTTTCTGATATGATACTTCTAACATACAGCCTGTATCAAAGTCATTCTCAACTCCCAAATCATAGAAGTAGCCGTTGTACCTCACAAAGGACCCCAATGCACAAAAAATCTAGCAAACAGTTCTTATGAATATGATTCATTGATTATGACGCTGCATTATCAATCTTAAACAGTGCGAATGCAGAAACACAGAGCTGTGATTGCAGGGGGGGAACTACATGAAATGAATCATTGCATGATCAAATTATAATCTCGAACTCAGTCATTTAATTGTGGATGAAGGTTCCCTGAAGGCAAGCCTTTTCTAGTCCTCTGCCCATGGAACCCCATGTTTTGCCCACAGATAGTATGCTCCTACTGGACCTCTACCCCCTAACTCGTACAACTCAGGGGCTATATTCTTCTTGTCTATCTCATCCAGAACCGGAGTTAGAATATTCCACGCAGCTGCAAGCTCATCACTTCTCAAAAATAGATGGTTGTCTCCATCCACAACATCAAGGAGAAGCTGCTCGTATGAATCAGGCATCTCCACATTGTACCTGCCATATACATTGACATCAAATATGCACACTCAAGTCAAGTAAAAAAAAAAAATACGACATCAATTTGCAGATAATGCATGTATTGCAGTATACTTTGCCAGTTTGCCTAAAGTGCTTACTTGTCCTTATAAAGCAAATTTAGTTCTGGAGAATCCAACTGCAGCCCCAATCCTGGAATCTTATTGTTCACTCGGACTAGGATGGCTTCGTCTGGTGTATCACGCAGGATCAGCTCATTTGTGGCAAGGTCTATATTGTGCCCCATTTGCTCACGGTAAAGATTTCCGGGGACATGATGGAACTGTATGCGTATCTCCACTCTGCATATATAGTTGGCATGTAGACTGTAAGTTGTTAACCAAGAACAAGTTTTAAGTTAAAGCCAACATTTATCAATCACTAATCGCTTACTGTAGTGATTAGGGTTTAGGGAGAATTGTACACTAAGCAGAGAACTTTATTCCATGATTGTGTTCTATCTTAAACCACGTCGTTTCTATTGTTATTACATCAGTAAAGAAAAAAGGGGCAGATAAATTTGAATTGACATAAAGAGTTTCTCTATACATCACTAATCCAATATATCTAACCTGTGTTTGATGAGTCCCATGCCAGTTTTGATTAAGAAAGGCACACCATCCCAGCGTGCATTGTCAATATACAATGCCGCAGCAAAGTATGTGGGAGTCAGGCTGTTCATGTATACATCAACCTTATCACCAGCTCTGGCTTTATACTGGCCAAGAATAACATCACCAGGCTCCAATTTCCGTACTGATCTCAAGAGCTTGGCCTGGAAAGAAGCTTCTCATCAGAAAAAATAAAAACTATACGCATTGCAAGCAAGTATAACATGCAAGAATACCTTTTCATTTCGGATATCTTCACCATCGAGACTTATTGGTGGTTCCATGGCAAGCAATGCTATTGTTTGAAGTATATGACTGTGTACTATGTCACGAATGATCCCATATCCATCAAAGTACCTACATAAAAGGACAAGAACATAAATAATCATCAACATTCCTTCTGGATTCACTATATTCACAGAGAACAATGATACAGCCACCAGGGAAGTAATAGGAAGGAATACCTTCCTACTTGGACACCCAAGTCTTCTGACAAAATGACCTGCATCAGTTAAGTGTTTACATAACATTTCTAGATATAATGAAAGGAACAATAGATCTTGTTGTATGAATAAGATACATAAAGTTGAATTACCTGTACATTTCGTATATATGTACGGTTCCATAGTGGCTCAAATACTAAATTAGCAAACCTTAGGACTGTGAGATTTTCAATAAGGTTCCGTCCCAAAAGATGATCAATCCTGAAAGAAGAATGTATCAATTAGACGAAATAGACTCCATAAGACTGCTGTTTAAAACGTTTTGAATTTACGAAGAGATTGCTGGAGACCTGTATATCTGTTGCTCCTGAAACTTAGAAAGGAGAGACTGTGTCAACCGATGAGATGATAATACATCAAAGCCAAAAGGTTTCTCAATGATCACTCGATTCCAGCCTTTCACGGATTGGGCGTTATCAGCAACAGAGCATGCAACATTTATAAGTGCTTCTTGTGGCACAGAGGTAAAATATCCTGTTTGCTTCAGATTTTCCCTGAGGTACGTTAGCTGTAACAGAATCAATTATCTAAAGCATCTAGATAACTCTCCAAAATTATATATGAGCACTCAACAAAGGGAAATGTTATCTTAACGTCTGTGTATTCACTTTACCTCAAATTGCTTCATAAGTACATCGAGTTTTAACATGCCTTCTCTATTATCATAACCTCCATTGATATAGAATGTTCTGCTAAGGAAAATATCCGTTCTGTCTCCACAATTTTGTCTGAAATGTATTTGTATATCAGATAGTTATCTTCGAATTCAGACATCTTTACTGAAAGAAAAACTTAAGGCTCATTTATAACACATGAAATGAAAACAAGAAAATACAAACTAGAAGGCATCTCATAGAATTTAGGGTGGCAGACGAAGCATACTGATGCTCAACACGACAAGTTAAATTGGAAGCAATCATGGATCTCAGATCTTCATCTGTCATATCTTTCCTTGAATAACCAAAGATACAGACATTCTGCAGTCAGAAGTTAAAACATGAAGAAGGTTACTCTCTTTTACTTAATGGAAGTATCACATGAATGTTCATTTTATGTTTTTTAATCATCCAGAACTAGTTTTATGCTAGGTTCATTCTAATGTTGTTTTATGGCATATTCACCACAGCAACGCCCTTCATATCCAAATGAGCCAAGATATGACAATCATCTTACTCCTACCTCAGGAAGAAAGCCACTGTAATAGAGAGCAAAAAGTGCAGGAAAAATCTTTCCCCTCGCCAGCTCACCAGTTGCTCCTATGACAGCAATGCAGAGTGTGGGTCCTTCACCACACTCATAGGGAAATTTGGAGGAAAGAGTTTGTGGGATAAAAGGAGATTCCACAGTAGTAGTTGACACATCAACAGATGTGTGTGGTTGGAAACTTGGCACAGAACTTTCTTCGACCTGTGAGGTTATTTTTGTTGTTTCAGCATTTGAATCTGCAGATACACCATGTAGAATATGTAAATATTCATATACAATTATAAAGTACTGTGATTGGAACATCAATTCTTTAATGAGAAAATCAATTATGGTATTATTACTAACCCATCGAGCATTTTTTTTGATGCACCATACCTTCTTGTAGTTGATCTTTGACTTGATTTTTAATACTCTTAAACTCATTGGTAGGTCCAAGTTTTCGCTTATGCTTTTCTAAGTGTAGATTCTCAACTATCCATCGTTTTAAGCCACAAAATGTGCGGCAGAAATGGACAGAGCCTCCATGGAGCAGAACTCGCCTACCTGACTCAGAATGTAAGTAGTTTGCTGGAGCCTACATATAAACCAGAAAAGGATGAGCCTTTCCTTAGTTCACACATAAGGGGACAAAACATCAAGTATGTTAGAGCTAAAACCAGACAGGACCGAGCTGGAAAAGTTAGAAGAACCTCATCCCTCCCCCATTTCCCATTCCCCATCTCTTCTAAAACCACATTTTATAGCATCAAAAACTACAAGGAATGCTACCAGCACAACCATTCTCCCTCCTCCAATATCAAAAGTACTATCAAGCAATGGTTCTAAAATAATGTAAATAGAGAACATGAGCACAAAGTGGCTAGATTATAGCATCGTTAAACATGGCATCTGAATTGCTATTGCTTTAGACTAGACCACTAGCACATAAGTAAAAATATGCAATAGAAATAGTAAAACAGAACACAATGAACAAATTAAAGTACTAAACTTTACAGGGTTTGATGCCCACCCATGATTTGTTTACATCTAAAAAGAAAAAGATGAAGACGCGCAGCAATTAACAATGCCTAAATTTCAAATTTCACTTCCCACATGCCAAATTCAATACTTGAAACACTCTAAAGCTTCAATATCAACCGAAGAGATCACACTCTTGGTCCATAGACTCAAAATTTCATCATTCACCCCACTAAAAATGCACCCATTTGAGAGAAATGATCCTTCCCCATCAGTAGTATACACTCACATGAGTCGCATAATAAAACTTAAAAAGTTCCAAACTTTCAGATCCTATCTCAGAAACACACACTTAACACTAAATTATAGAGATGATTAAGAGTGAAGTAAACTGCATTATATATAAACACAAGCCCAGAAATATAAAGATGATTAAGAGAACACACCCCAAAAGAGAACTGGTAAGTACTGGAGCAGAGATAGCTCGGCACTTTGGCTTCCACAAAGGGTACACAAACAGCTGAAAATGATATCGACATCCTTTGACCTCTTTCCCAGTTCAGGTCTAAGATCTTTCTTAAAGTCTGAAGCTTTAAGCTTCTGAGACTGTGTTTAGTAGAAAGACTATTACAGGACGGAGGAAGAATGTGATGGTTTTGGTTGCAGCAGAACTAAACCATTGAGGAGTGCGATGACCATGATTGGATGTGTCTGAAAATTAACGGTTCTGATGATTTCAGATTTTCAGATTAGATTTGGTATGTCGTACGTCATAAATAATGGTGTCTAGTGTCTACCTGACTTTCGAATTCAGGGAATTGTCGGACTGTCCTTATCCAAAGAAAAATAATTGCTTTGGCTCGGTTGGAAAATCCCTAAACCAAGTTGTTTTCTACTCTCATTTTGGGACCGTGAAAAGTTTGCTCTTGTTACTCGGTTAAGCTGACTTTGGTGACAAGAGTTTGTCAATTTAAAATAATTATAATCAATAAACATGTGACACATGTTTATTTTAAAAGATTTGACTGTAATTTAAGGATATAACATGAAAGTTTTTAGTATTTAACATGTTTGTTTATGATTATTGTTGATACTTGTCTATCTTTCATTAGTGTTTGTCACCCATAAATAACCGTAGCTAGTCACCAAAGTTATTTTCCTCAGTTAATCAGTTATATTGTTCTCTTGTTTGATATCCAATTATCCATGTTATGTTGGAAAAGGTGGAAAATCTTGCATCGTGGGTTATGGCACATTGAGAGAACTTATCACTTAAATGCACATTATAACAACGTTTTCTTTCAGATTATATTTAACCACAACTTGCATTACAAATAAGCCTTGTGGATAAAATGAAGTCTAGCAATCCTATTATTGTTTATCGACGTCTTACACTTACAACAATCAACAAGATACTCAATTGAAAAGTTCAAAAAGCTCAAGGATTGTAGAAACTATATTGCATCTTATAGTTTCCTTGTTTTGTTTTGTAAAGCAAAGAAGTATTGGGAACACAACCCATTTAAGAGCGAAGAAAGAGTACTGAAGAGAAGATTTGAATGAATAGTGTATCTCAGGTTATAGAAAAATTAGTTCATTCAGTTGTATATCTCCATCTGAAGAATACCACCCCTTTATTAAGAGTATCTGCCTCTTCAATTAGGCCAACCTTGGGTGGTGCATCAATTAAGGTCTCTAGGCTACTAGTTTACCGTCTATAAAGGTTATTTAGAAAGTTAGAAATATCTCGAAATTATTTGTATGTATATCCGAGCAAATTTACAACAAAGGTTACTGTTCGTACTGCTTGCTGCTTGTGTCACTTGTGAATATGTTATCAAGACCAAGGATTAAAATCTCTGCGATATATCCGATATATCCTCCGATATCTCCCTTTTTTGAAGGACCGATATATCTTTAGGGGTCAATATCTTATCTTCCACCGTATCTACGATATTTCCCCGATATTTAGGAAATATCATCAAATATCACCGATATTTAGGAAATATCTCCGACATTTATGATATTTTCGATATATCACTGACATATTAAAAAAATATCTGTAAAAAATTGAAATGTTATCCGGAAGAGAAGTAACTAATTCCCTCGAGGTGTATCCCAATGACGAGTGGTGGTCTCGACTTGAAACTGCAATTGCCAATGGAATCAACGTACAAAGGGTATTATCTGAAGAAGTTGTTGGAAACCCAAAAGATAATTTAGACAGTGATGATGCATGGGGCGGCATAGCAACTCCGGATAGTTCAAATGATGATGAAGATGGTGGAAGCGGAAAAGGTGGTGGAAATACTGGCACCGGGTTTGTACATGGACAATCTTCTACAGTTGGTGGATTGAACAATTTTTCATCTGAAGAAAATTACGATCATGCCTCCCATGATCATGGCTATAGAAGTATTAGGTATGGAGCGCAAGAGGATACCATGTATGGGAGGAGGACTAGAGGTCCAAATGATGATCAAGATGTTGTTTCAGTTGCGCTAAGTTTTGATTCTATCAGTTTAGGTAGTGGGACTGGAACCTCAAATGAATCCCAAGAAGGCAACAATCAATATGGCTATAATGTTTATGGCTATAATCAATGCACGGAAGTCAGTGATCAGTCATCCAGTTTTCATCATCCTTACTATCCACTTATAGGAGAAACAGTTGGCAGCTCCAAAGACATATATGATTATCATATTCAACACTACAATTTGTACTAAATGAGTCATATGTCTTGGTCTGATTATTGTACTTTTGTGGATCAGCGTGTGTCTTATGACTCTTATCAACAACCTAGATTCTCATTCTGGATGTAGATGAAGTTGATATTTGTAATATTTATATATAAATCTAATAAATTAAATATTTCAGAAAAAAATTCTTCCCAAAATACCGATATTTTTTTCCCGGGTTTCCCCGATGTATCCCCGATATATCCGAAATCTCCTTTTTTCAACGGACCGATATATCTACCGATACCGATATTTTAATCCTTGATCAAGACCACATAACTACATATGAGGTAAAATATATTGTGGCCATGGTTAATGAAGTTATCTATTTCTTGACTGAAAAAAAAACATGTATTTTTTTTTAAAATTTTTTTTATTAATAACTCACACACCCTACATATGTCAATGATGTTTGAACCCATAACCTCAAAGTTGTCAATTAAACATCTTAACCAACCAAGTCACGGCTCACAAAAAAAAAAAAAATGTCAACAACTACTATTTTGGCAATGAATATCAATAATTAGTTAATCCTATCTTTCTTTTGAAATACCTTTTTTTTTTCTTTCTGTTGAAACACTATTTCTTTCCAATTCTATGTATGCAAGCTTATGTGAAAGGGACAAGTAGGGTGGGTTCAAATCAGTAATCAAAGCCTACCAACTAGTGATCATTAGTTTCACTGACCCTTTAATTTAAACTCTCTTCCCTTTGGTTACAAACCACCGCATATAATCCTTGCATAAACTAGTTGAATACTACTCATAATGTAAGCGGTTGCTCCAACACCTCTAGTTTCCTTTAGGCTTGTGCAAGACCTGCTCTTTCCTCATTCACTAGTTTTGCAAGACAAAAGATGACATTTTGCAATGGAACTCGATGGAAACCATGGATACTTCAAGTTTGGTATTTCGGGTCTGTATTTTCTTTTGGTAGAACCAAATTGCAATAATCCAAACAATAAACGACAACTGATTGGATAAACAAAAGGAACAGTTGCGAACTCCAATAGAGAATGTATCCAAGTCGTGGTTTGCATACTATCATCCATCCAATGATCCAATCCAAAGAAGCTTTGTCATTGCCAAATTTTATAATGACATGGACGACTGCAAGATAAACCATAGAATATACATTAGATGCAATTATGCATATCAAAAGAAAGTGAAATTTCCCTAATCTTGTACACACTGTTTTTGTTGTTGGATAGTGACCCTCATCCACTACCACGTTCCTTAACAGAACCTCTCTCTTAATCAAGATTCCAATCGTTCCCCAGTTGTAAATAAAATCATCTCCGAGCAGATAAGACTGGTGGTTGTGGGCTTGTGAAGATTTCAGGCAAGAACAAAAGCTCTTCTTCTTTGGTATTCATCTTCATATTCGTTTTACATGTTTCAATTCCCAAAGACTTGTTCTTTTTAATCTTTAAGCTCTCTTCTTTGGTAGATTGGTTCTTGACTTTCTATATATATCACCGTCTGGGCGTGGAATCAGTTTGTTCTTTCATTTTTGGATTCTGATGGGTTCATTTTTGGTAACTTGATGTTTTTCGAGGGTCTAATCTGAATTTGTATGCCACTGTCTTAGAATTTGATCATCTTATGTTTTGCTTGATCATCAGGCTTTATCAGATAATGGAAAATTGTCTACCACTTCAACGCATAAGTTGTGCTGTTCCCAGTTTTCTATGCTGTTTGATTTTTTACCTCAAAACATGATGATTGCATGATCTCATAGTCAGAAAGATTCATATCTAAGAGAAATGAAAAGAATTGCGGTTCAGTCCTCTGATATGTCTAAGTGAGCTCATTAACTGTATGATGCTGTTGCAATTGCCGAACCTTATTGCTGAATTTTTGTAATTAACTGTTTAACAGTATCAATTCATTAGTGTGAAGTTTGATAATGGAAAATTCAGCTTCGGTTTTCTAGAAGAGAAATTCAATTTTGTGGGAGGACATTAATAAGTATAAAGTCTCCTCATTGATGTAAATGAAATTACATAGATAGCATATCAAAATGAGGAGGATGGTGATGGTAGACATAGAAACTTGCTTTATTGCCTATGTTCTTGTACTTGTGGCTATGCATTTTGTTCACTCATTTCCTTTTGTTTGATGCAGGTACTTAGATATCTTCTGATTTGATGCGATAACACATTCCTCAATTGTATAATAATAACTTGTAAATGGGTTCCGAAGGTCCTGCAACAATAACAATTCATGTGACTGGTTTTAAGAAATTTCATGGAGTTTCAGAGAATCCAACTGAGACAATTGTCAGTAATCTCACCGATTATGTGAAGAAGAATGGTTCACCAAAAGGTCTGGTTATTGGTAGTTGCAGCATTCTTGAAACTGCAGGACAAGGAGCAGTTATTCCCCTATACCAGACATTGCAATCTGCAGTAAGCGAGAAGGACGCTACAAGTACCAGCAGAATTATTTGGGTCAGTGGTCTCAAGTCTAGTTCATCACTTATTAGTATATAAACACATTGCTGAATTTCACTTTTAGGCTAAAGAGCAAAGCATCTACAGTTAGTCATTGAGTCACGAAACCCTACATATATAATCACATTAACACGATCTGGGTTCATCATTCTGGATGAAAATATGAATTTCATTTCTCCGGTAAAGAAAGTTTTTTTATTGGTCCATACAGTTACTGAATATAGTTAATAGAGTCTATAAGGATATTTTGATTCTCTTTTTCATCTTGGTTTATGTTCCTATACATCTTTAGAAACTATTCTGTATCAGTATCAAACATAGTAATATTAATGTCTGCGCATCTGACTAGAATGACATTAAGTTCAGAGATTTCCTTGAACGAGTACACATATTCATGTGTCATGTATCTCACTCTTTCTAAATTTTACCATAAATAATACAGGTACACTTTGGAGTTAATAGTGGTGCAACTAAGTTTGCTATTGAGCATCAAGCTGTCAATGAAGCTACTTTCCGTTGCCCTGATGAGATGGGATGGAAGCCTCAGGTTAGATAGAAGTTTTAAGCCTTTTTTGTTTTTCGTTTTCTTTTTCTCTGGTGGATTGAGATTTTATATGACACAGCCTTATAAATTGTTCAGATTATGTTGTAATGTTTATGGTCCTTTTGCAGAAAGTCCCTATCATTCCTTCAGATGGTGGAATTTCACATATAAGAGAGGTATCATGGGAGATAATGGTTCATTTATTCTAGTTTCTTATAGTACCATGACCTCAAATATTCTTAGAGTGATTACTGATAGGTTTTATTTAGTACGATGGCAATACTGCATGACTGCAATCATCATTTCATTCAGTAATTAAAAGATTTCTTGTTCTGTCTTTGTGCAGACTTCTCTTCCAGTTGAGGAGATAACCAAGGCCTTGGCAAAGAAGGGGTTTGAGGTGATGACCTCAGATGATGCAGGGCGCTTTGTATGCAACTATGTCTACTATCATTCCCTTCGGTTCGCAGAGCAAAATGGGATCAAATCGCTCTTTGTGCACGTGCCTCTCTTCGTGACTATAGACAAGGACACCCAAATGAAATTTGCTGCTTCCTTGCTAGAGGTACTTACATCATTATGTTAGTACTCCTATTCTTGTGCATCATCAACCACACCTCTATGCCAAAAGCGCTTGTATGCTTGTATGAAGTCACCGCATTTATTAAGGCGGATGTATGCTTCGTACATGGAAAAGTTTGAATAATCACCAAGTGTAATCTAAGATCAACTGTATTGAATGAACATTCTTGTGATGTATTTTCATAAATGTTTTCCAGAAGGTTTCGGTAACTTGCTGAAATTTTTCAAAATCCAGTGGTGAACCTTGATCACTGTTGGCTGTTAGAGCTTGCTAATACTCTTATTAAATCATAAAATGAACTGAAATGAAATGACTGGATTAACCATTCATCTGGTCATAAACAGCCAACTTGAATAAGGAGACTCCAAAACAGAGCAAGTTCACTTCAATGAAACAGTACATCATGAAAGGTTCAAAGGTGAACTAAATTATGATTCCCCAGTTTGTTGCATCCAAAAACTAATACATACTGATTCTGCTGCAATCCAGCTGAGGCAAAATAAGAACGTTCTGGGTGTGGAAATGCAACTAATGTCTTGAGTGATGTTACTGTCTCCTTTATTTTCTCACTTCTTTCCCCTATTTTATTATTGTCACGGTCAATCACTCAATCTGTAGGGTTCCAAACCCCATTAAGGGTAGTGTGTCAGTTAGGGTGTCTCTTTCAAATTGTCACAATCTTCGCCACCCTTTGTTACCTTCCTTCTAGGTAAAAAAGGAAGCAAATTCACTCAACATCTGAAATGAACTTGAACCAAGTGTGTAATGAAAAAGGAAACCAACTTTAAAATGGTGATGCCTTAGCAGTGCGGCACTACTGCTTGTATGAATAAGAAGGTGGAGAGCTGAAAATAAGATCACTAGGAAGGGTATATAACTACTATTTTTGCAGGAACGTCAATCACTCAGCATTCTGGGTTGGCTCTAGTCAGTGCCTCTCACTTCTCTATAGAGATGCATGCAAGTTGGTGACTTATTCATGACCTATGCAATATGCTATATTTGGACATTTGGTAATGTGCTATATCTGAGTTATCCATTCTAAACTGTTACTATCTTGTAAACATTGAAATTGAAAGTGTTGCACTCAGATATTTGGTAATGGCTGCTTTGAATCATCATACGGGAGAATAATCTGATGTTGCGCGCTGCTCGCATATTGCTGAAGATTGTAAGTCCTACTTGACATCTTCAAACTCAATTCAGATTTCTCATCTCTTTCCAAAAACAAATGGTGTAGCTAATAGGCGTGCTCCCCTTGCTAGTTCAACTACTTAATTGTTTTATGGTTACATGAGGCACGTCTATGACGATTCTTGTAATTATGCACGAGGTTTATGATTTATGTTCTCCTGACGCATAACTTAAATGTTAATGAAATAAGTTAGGCGTGGAATGTACCTTCCAGCTTGGTTGGGTTCTAAATTTCTTTAAAAAAAACATCGTTATTCAGTGCAATGATAACCCTCAAATTATTAGTAGTCGATCAAATCGGACATTATTATTGAGTCAACATGGGTGTGGTTAAGGTGATGCATATGCACATAAAATTGAGAATTATATGCAGCATTTGCTCTCTATCCAAGAGCAGAAATGCTCTTAGATATGGAGAAAAAAAAAATTGAAAATAGAAAGGAGAATATACTAGCACAAGGCAAAAGCTTAGAAAGATCCAAACCATGCATGTATGTAACAATATGTAGCAGAGTTTTGGACTCTCAGTTCCTTGGAATTTTGTTTAGAATAGCTATCATCTTCTATATGTATTATAATCTGATCCATATATTTGTTACATTTAACACCTATCACTATCATTCTGGGGCATCAGTTCTGGGATGCCCTCTAACAAGCACAAAACTGGTGGAACAGTAATTGTCTGTATAGTTCCATAAGCACTCCAGCAAAGCGGCCTCGACACTAAGTGTCCTTTGGTAGCAGGGAGCAATTCCACTTCAGAGAGAGTGAGGTTTGTACAAGGCATCGAGTCACTGCAAGCGAAATGCATAGGGGGGCTTCTCACATCATAAGTACCCCTTATGTTTGTGTACAAGATATTTGATATGTGAACCGCAGAGGTTTGGTTAGGGCAATGCTTGGTGAGGCAGTAGTATTGGTCTAGCACAATCGGATTTCTTACGGTGTCCATGTGAATGTTGTTGAATGTTATGCTTGACACAGATCCTGATCCACCTTGCCATGTTTTGATCCGAACCCCATTGTCAGAGTGCTTGATGATCGAGTCTTTTACTGTGATATTCGAAACACATGCTCGGGAATTGCCATCTCCAAGACTTCCAATGCTGTACCAAGAGAGAGGAATTGGGTTGAATCAAATTTTGAGAACAGTTGAACTCTTAGAAACCATCCATAAAAAACTATAAAGCAGTGGACACACCTTATTCCATGACTTGGACCACAAGTAATGTTCCTCATGTCAATATTATAAGAACCAGTTCCAATTGATACACAATCATCACCTACACATGAAAACGAAAGAGCAAGGTGAGCTTGTAAAATGGAGAGGAAAAGTCTAATTGGAGGCGGCTGTTGAATATATAGTTACCATTGGACACGAGTGAGTTGTATATTTTCACATTGTTTGTGTTCTGAATGTGAATTCCATCTGTGTTGGGACTAAGAGCAGGTGATTTTATGGTAATTGATTCTACGTAAATGTTTTGACAATTGTCGAACTTGAAATGAAACTGGGGGCTGTTCTTGATTCTTAGTCCTTTCATTTTCAGATTAGAGCACATGAAGAACCTTATAGCCTGCAACCGAAAAGTATTATTCTCCAATTAATTATATATATTAGAAATTAGATACAACTCAGAAGAAATATATGTCATTGTGTAACTTACAGCCGGGCTATCACAAGGTCCAGGCTGTGTTGTTCCATGGGGTCCCTGTTCCATTACACGTAGAGACAAGAGTTAGAGAATTGGCATGGCGTGGAATATTAAAGTAAAGAGTTCATTCAGATCCTTCTTATATATCCTTTTGGTGTTTGATCATGTTCTAAAATGTCATTTTAGATTTCCACTTAATTTTTTTTTTTCCTAATATAGCGCTTGATATATATGGTTTCGCTCATGCACAAAAAAATTCATAAAAATTTCAAGTCCGAAAATACTAGTACAAGGTGTTTCTATAACTCGGGAAGAGAGAGTATTCGGCGCATCCGGAAATTTAACGGTGAGATCGCCGGTGAGATCACCGGGTGGGGCCGGGCACGGGTGAGTGGACGGGTGCGCTGTATAATTTTCAACTCGGAAAAGATATTTTGAATATGCAACAGAAACTGATTATGGCACATCTGGAAGCACCACAAAAGATGCTCTAAAATCCTAAATGGTAAACCCCAAACCCAATATGTCGACCATAAGAACATGATTAATACGTACCCCCGACAAAGATCTAAGAAAAAATTTTATATACTTTTCAAAAATAAAGCTCATGGTGCATGATGAGGACCAATAACAAAAGGCTGAGTTACTTTGTGGGGTTTGCAAGGAAGATTCCACCATTTCTCTCCTCTACCATCTATTACACCATCTCCTTGCATTGACATTCCATTGATTCTGTAGAAAACCAACCACTGTCTCTTGCTGATATTTTTCGGCCATGAATCCGGTCCATCTGGTGGCACTAATGTCCCATCAATCTGTACTCGATCGATCATGAACAAGCCAAACAACAGCACATCAGATTTCGGTTAAGAAATTAAGAACTAGTACAAAACAGTTACCAAATTAATACATTGTTACCTGCAGTTTGAGGCCACATTTGCATGGCCCTGTGAATATGGTAGACTGTAACATATAGGAATGACTTTTCGGAACAAGAACTTCCGAATCTTCAGTTTGACAAGCACTGTCCCAAGCCATTTTAAATGCTTCTGTATCATCAGTAACACCATTCCCAACTGCACCAAAAGTTCTCACATTGAAAACAGTAGTACCAAGAGCAGAACTACCATTGTAACTCGGGCTAACAGAAGCCGCGGGTGCAGGAGAAGGCGGCACTGAAATTTGAGACACTAGAAATGAGGAAGTGTAGTGAAGTCTGCCGTGTATTGGAAGAAACAAGAAACAGAAAAAGAAGTTGAAAATATAAGCAAGAACAAAGTTGATCAGCATGGCTCTCACTAGGTTGGTATGCAGCAACTGGAATGAAAGGTTATCGGGTACTTATAGAAGTTCTATTGACCTAGTAAACCTAGAGTAGGGTAGCCCGGCCTTAGTTTTCTATAGGTTTAGAAATTCAAAGAATGCAACTGGGATTCTTTCACATTTATCAGCTAGGTTTTATAGGGTTAAATAGAAGCAAGGTACCCACGATCTTAGGAAGTTGAAGATTACCATAAGAGTTAAAAAAAGATATAATGTGACCACTTTGATCACCACCACCACCAAACAAGTTGCAAAGAGATAGATAAACCCTACTACAAACTTTGGGAATATCAGAGGCTGTTAGAGTTACAGAACATTTCAGTTGGGGACTTGGGGAGTGTTACAAGTCTTTTTCATACTAGGAATTTTTAGTGGGAAGCTACTTTTTATGAGGTCGGTCCACGCCTAGCGAACACATACAATAGTGTTGAGAAACCGACCACCTCCATTTAGAGGGCTCTGGGTTTGGCTTCTTTTGCTGAAGGAGTGCATGCGAGCACTGGCATAATTATAGACCCGCCATTTTCACTGAAGCAAAGTTGGTGCTTTAGGATCTTTAAAATGGATCTTTTATGTTGGACCAAGAATTGCATAGCATGATTGTAAAAGAGCTGAGAAGGATTATTAGAGTGGTCATTTTGGGAAAGCTGTTAACTCCATCTATAGGTTGCAATCTTCCAGGCTTCCACTATATATGTCAGTTATTAAACTATAATATTATCCCCCAATGTGGGAATTGAAGTATTGAAGAAGATCATGCAGAAATTAAATATTGTGTTCTTTAGGGTTTATTATGATGAGGTCATGCAGAAAGCAAGTTTTATGCTTTGAAGAAACTCTATCCAGTGATGGCCGGCCGCCAATAGCTTCTTGCAGCTGGTTATTTTCTTTTGCAGTGCGGCCACACATTCTGTGTTTGTCTGTGTGAGCTAGGGATGTTGCTTGGTCTTTAGGCAAATAATTTATACATTATCACAATGCTTCAGACTTCAGAGTTTAGTCTTTAAAAAAAAAACAAAAACAAGGAAAAAAAAAACCTTTAAGGTGGATGAGGAACACTTTGAAATTACACTTTTTGATCTTTGATTAATCCTAACATAGATTTCTAGCATTCTCTTTTTGGGGCAGAATAGTTTTTAGCTTTGATTTAGTATACTTTACTCTCAAAATACTAATCAGTGGACTTATATATGTTGTACGTCTAATTTAGCTGGCAGTGATGATGATTCTGTCATATATTTCACACTTTAGTTTTTACTATATTATTTATACCTTAAACATAGAAAATCCTTTTGCTAAATGAGAATTAGTGCATGGTAGATCCTAGTACTATCCCTTGCACTAAAAGATCCTAATGAACTTGTTCCTGATCGATCAGTACGTGATAAAGTTATAGCACGCTCTCTATGTAAGGCTAAAAAGGGGCAAAGTATTATTAGCCAACAAGAAGCAGAGTGTATGCATGGACATTTCAGGAAGCTTGAGGTTCCTGTTAGAAGGATATGGCAACATCAATGTCATATGAAAATCAATACATTTGTGTGAAGAAGCTCGAAGTTGGTCTTTTCGAAAACTAAAAAGGAAAAACAGACCCAGTACCCTAATACATTCATGCAACCAAATCCTCCACTAACAGCAAGTAGATTGTGGCTAGTGTCACTTGCATTCTTGTGACACTTTACGGTTATATTCTTATAAATATATATATATATATATATATATATATATATATTTTCTGTTTTTATAACTTCTCACATTAGATTTTATTTAGTTTCAGTACTTGAGATTAATTTGTGTATATATTACTAACTATCAAAATTGATAGCAACCGAAACCGGGCGTTTCAATTAAAAACTTTTTTGTGTCAATTGTAGTGTATAGCAAATAAGGATATCGTTATAAAAGCCGGACATTGAGGGTACCTTTATAATTTACGTTAATTACAAAACAAAAGATGATAATACTAGAGATATGAGGTTTTATGATTATAAACAAGAGAAAATAAAGAAACAAAATAAAGTAGAAAATATCAGATGGATGAGACGTTAGAGACTTGGAAATCCACCACCAAGTATGTTCAAGACATGTAAACAACCAAAGCTTCAATCATTAAGTCGCAAATTGGTATCAATCAAGAACAAACCGTGAACGCACTGCGTAAGTTTTTATTACTTCCCTTAATTACTTAATCAAGATGAACGCACAATTACTAATCCTTTAGAATAACCGATCAAGGTATAGACGCTATCCTATCAACAAATTATTCTAAGCATTAAGATCAATAAAAGTTTAATTGAACAAGTATGCAAAACTAGTGTGGAACGCCTACCTAGCATGCAAGTCTCTCTATTTGGTTTCACTTATTGTCCTATAGGTTTTACTACTTTGAAACATGCATTTTAACCGTTTAGGAGATTAATCAACCTATTTCTAGCTCCACTCACAAGTTCATAATGTTCTATGTTGCGCATACATAAACATAAACAATCAAGACTTACCCATAAACCAAAACCAAATAAATAATTTGAAAGACTCAATAATCAAGGTTTAAAACAATATCTAAAACATTCTTGAGGCTTCAAACCTTACCCCTAACTAAGAGAAATCAGCCACACATGGTTGCAAAATCACACAAGGAGAATAAAAGATGGAAAAGCAAAGGTAAACCGTGGATGATGGAGAGATCAATGATGGCTTGACGGTTTCCTTGTGCGAGTCCACAACTATGGAGGTTTTTATAATGTGAGATCGCTGGCCTCTTCTAATCTTCTCACGTCCTCCCCTTCTTTTCTGTTGTGGTTAGGGTTATGAAACCCTCAAAAATCATCCATGAGCTTGCCAATGTGGTTTGGGCCTCAAAATAGAAGTTTTGGTTCAAATCAAAAATTCGGGCAGACTGACCTTCAGCTACTCAAACAGTCATAACTTCTTCTCCAAAATAGGTATTGACGATCCATAAAAAGTTATGGAAAGTAGACTCTTGTAGATTTCCATTGATATATGGCACATCTTCTTAATCATTGTGACCTATTCACAATCTTCTGTCGAAGTTGACTGATGATTTTTGGTAGATTTTCTGATTTCTTTCCTTGCACAAGATAGATTCTTTTTCCTTTAGGATTTCTCCTCTTTTATCTATTATAGGCTCCTCGGCTTTATTTATGACCTAAAAACACAAACTTAGTTAATATGAATATTGTTAAAGGAATTACATGGCTAAATAGGGTCGGAAATACATTATAAACATAGCACTTTGTGCTCCTATCAAATTCCCCCACTGTTTATGCATAAACCCTAAGGCTATGCGAAATCACAGTGGAACAGAATTAATGATCAAGAGACAATTATAGGAGCGAGAGACAAGAACATATAGTGGATCACCATACCTCGGGGGACATTGCTACATCCACTTAGAATCAACTAGGGATGGGGGAGTGTATCTATCCCGCGGGGTGGAGTGTTACAAATGGGGGGAGTCTACCCATCCCGCGGGGTGGAGTGTATATCAAATATCTATATCTCTTTTCTACATAGGGGAAGCCTTCCTTTTATAGCTAAGAAGGTTCCTTCTTTTTACATACTTTCGATATGAGACTAACTATACATTTACATTCTCATGGTGCCTTGTTGTGGAGCTTGGAGAAGCACCTTCCCGGTGTGGTACCGATGATCTTTCACCATGGCGAGGTAGCTTGGACGTCAGTCTACAAGTTTCATGATTGGTCTATGGGTAGGGAAGGTAGTTTCATGACTACCGACTACACCCACACTTAGCTTTTGCTAGTCCCGTAGCAAAATCTAAAACAAAGAAAACAAAACAAAGACTCAAAACAAACTATGTCTTCAACATTATTGTCTCAAAAATCTCTTACTTTCATAGCATCAAGATTAGCACTCAATCAAGAATCAATTATGAGTACTTCGAGAGTTAATTAAAACATATACTCCACATATAAACATGTAAGATACGGGGGTGACAATGGTGATAGGTGGAGCTCAACATGTATCCAAAAATTATGATTCAATTTCACAGGATTACCACTCTTTCTTCTCTCAGAATCAAGGCTAATGCTTAAAAGTTTTTTCACTCAATGTATATATGTGAGAGAGAATAAACAAACAAGTAGGCTCACATATAAAGAAAAAGAAACGCACTTTGTGAAATTAAAAAGATTTCATGAAAGATTTCAACTACTTGTCAAACGGACCAACCTATATGCTCAACTTTTGTAACCAATCTCCACATATCGATGGCTGCTCATCTTTTGGATCATAAAAGAACTTTATCAAGGTTAAAATTTGGCCAAGGCTAGGTTCTAATGAAACAAAGGATAAATAATTGCAAATCGTCCTTAAAAACCTAGTAGAGCCATAATATCACCTTTAAACATTCATGAATGAGGACAAATACCATATATCACATCATTAAGTCTTCAATTTAAAACAAACTCCTCCATCACAAATGGAGACTTAATCCATACTTTCATCATTTTTTTTCTTTTCAGTGCCGCCATATTTGGGTTTTGTTTTTCGGCAACATAGTTTCTTTTTCTTTCCAATGGACAAGTCTAACTCACCCACACTTGTTATTCATCATCCTTCCACGTACATGTACAATACATCACAACATAAGCTCTACTAGGCCCTAAGGACAAATGTAGAGATATCACCACACTAAGCTCAAGGTGAGGATTATATGGGTGATGACAGAAAGGGTTAACTAAAGGGTGTGCAGAGCACACAAATAGAGACATATGGCAATTTGACAATAGTGGAGATCCTAAGTCCTTTTAATCCCTTCCAAAATCAGAGCATATATCGATAAAAGTCTCGACTAGCACAAAAGTGAGTTCTAGCACTAGAGTCCGTTAAACTTAATCTGCGGTAAGCAGTCAATCAAGAAGAAAGATAATGAGATCACTAAGAATTACCAAGAAAATAGATTATGATTTATCCAATAAGCACTCAGAAAGAATAGCACAATATAGTTCAAATTGTCACCAGGGTAATTATGAATCAAAACTCATCATCAACATGCTTAAAATTCTATACCAATGTCAACAAAAAACCACATCTACTACACAATCATATGCTTAGTATATATCGTAATTAACCAAAGAATTCATTTAACATCATCTCAATAGTGTGATCATCTTTTAGCCATAATTTCAGAGATTATTTACTCATTCTAGACAATTGAAAAACATGATGACTCATAGAAAAACAAACACAATTTTTTTTTTCAAATAAACAAAACAAAACACAAAATATATGTATTCCCTTCCCCCACACTTAAATTACGCATTTCCTCAATGTAAGAACAATATAGATCATGCAATGCATAATAGATATGTATAGAGGAAAGTGAACAAAACAAAAGGTAGAAGGTGAGAAAAGCTCCACCATTATGTGCCATGAGGCCAACTTCCAGCTCTTATAACTTCCTGATGCAGAAACCAATGTTTGAGATTTCAATTGGAAATGAAAGATGGTGTTGCTAGCTGTTTGTGCATATGTGACACATTTCCTAACTCCAAATGGATCGAAAATGGCAGCCTTGCAAAGTTAGAAGAAAAACAGTTTGCACAGAAAAGCTGAGAAACAAACCATTACCCATTCAAACCTGATTTCCGGTGAGTTCCGATGCCGGGATGTAAAAGTCATTCAAAGGAAAGTTCAAGCTGATTCAACAATCTTTTCAGGCATATATATATCTTTCCTCCAGAGCATGGTTGGAAGTATCTCTTATTTTGACCTTTTTTCCGGCTGTACTGCACAACTTCTGGTTTCTTGACAGTGACCTTGCTGCCTTCAACAAAGAACTGAGAATGACTCGGGTCTCCAAATCCACTTTTGTAAAATCCTGCAGAAACTAGACTGAGATATCTTTCTTTTCATATAAGGTACACATTCCCAGGTGTGAGCTACAAACCGTAGCCTTCCAAAGTTGGCAGACTGCTTCTGCGAGAGCACTGTTTTGGCTGAATTTGGAGTTTTCAACTTTTCATAACTCTCACCTACACACACACAAAACGCATCAAAATGAACAAAAACAAAACAAATAAAGCACATAAATTTGGGTTGCTATGGCTTTTTAACAAGAGTAGTCAGGAGGTTCAGGTCGCGGTTCGATCAAATGCTTGACCTTTTTTAAAGATATTTCATGGTCTTTTGGTAGCAATTTGAGTAACTTAGGAGCAATGGAAATATAGGATGTAAAGCTCTTATTTTTCTTTTTCTTTTTCTTCTTCTTCTTCTATTGTCTCCAACTTTTCTCAATCACAACAAGAATCTCCTTATCCGATTTGAGACATCTAGGTACCACCGTATCTACATGCCACTAGTAGAAAAAAGGCTTAAGCGACCTGTATATTCATATTTCGTCGCTTAAGAATTACCTAGGTGACGAAAACTCATATTGTCACTACTAAAAAATGGTTCTTGGGCGACGAAAAAAAAAAACCGGGCGACGATTTTTTTTTCGTCGCCTAATAGGGAACTTAGGCGACGATTTTTTTTCCGTCGCCTAAGGAAAAAAAATCGTCGCCTAAGTTTACTCTTAGGTGACGAAAAAAAAAATCGTCGCATAAAAATAAATTTCGTCGGCCAAAATATAAACTAGGGCGACGAAATAATATTTCGTCGCCTAAGATATAAATATCGTCGCCTAAGTTTTTTATCCTTAGGTGACGAAACTCAAATATTTCGTCGCCCAAGATGTTTTAATTCTTAGGCGACGAAAATCAAATATTTCGTCGCCCAAGATTCTTCTATATATTGGAAGTCCATGATAGAAGAATGAAAACTTTGAAAATTTGAAACATAAATTTCTCTAGTTCTTCAAATCGTTCGGTGTTGTGGAAACCTGTCCATACATAGTTTGTGGAGCTACTCCTAGGTACGTACATATGCATATTAAATTTGTGATGTGTGGTTGGCCAGGTTGTGGAGCCGTTAGTAGCGCTGTCAAGATTCTTCATGAAGTTATGCACAAGGGAAGTGAGAAAATCCGATCTCCGGGAAATGCAGGCAGACATCATATACATCATGTGTAAATTCGAGAGGATCTTTCCGCCAAATTTTTTCGATATCATGCCTCACCTGATGATCCATCTTCCCCAGCAATTGTTGCTTACCGGTCCAGTACACTTCACTTGGATGTATCCCATGGAAAGGTATGTTTTATTCACTTACATCTCCAGAATACATATATGTACGTACATGTTCAATAACCATAACGTATAGTTTGCAATCTTATATTTACAGGCAACTTGGTGAGTACAAAGATTATGTCACTAATAAATCCGCGCCTGAAGGGTGTATAGCTGAAGCATATATTGCGCATGAATGCGTCACCTACATGAAGTTGTATTTAGGAGCGTCGTTGGGAGCTCCGCAAGCCATGGAGGAACATGCGCCGCGGTTCAATCTCTCTGTAGTTTCCAGTGATGTCGAAGTTGGTGGAGCACGACTGTCCGCCGAGTATGCATTGTCGGATGAAGAGATAGCCATAGCGCACTGGTGGGTACTAATCAATTGTGAAGAAGTTAAATATTGGAAAGAGTTGCACCTATCTTTTCCGGAAGTTGATGGTGATCTCGAGTACCACAACATGACGTTCGCAAATTATTTTCGCACCTGGGTACGTAATTTAATCTTCCCTGTTATATATATATATATATATCTAATTATTTTCTATTGCATAGATTTTCGGATATTTACAGTGTAACATCCGTTACAGATGGACATGATTAAATCTGATGATAATCCAACCTGGTCGCATGAACTATTACTTCTTGCGATGCAACCGCAACGGGCTAGAGTTTATCCCACTTGCACAGTGAATGGCGTCAAATTTGTATCTGAAGAGAGAGACAACAGACGAAGAACACAGAATTATGGGGTGATGGCGAAAGGTCATGGCCTTGACTATTACGGTGTTCTCCATTCAGTGGTCGAACTGGTCTATGCGGAAGGCATGAAAGTGCATTTGTTCAAGTGTAGATGGTTTGATACAGGCGCACAGAGCATGAAGATGGATCAGTACGGCAATTTATCGGTCAACACTGCTACAAGCGCCTACGAAGATGACCCGTTTGTTTTTGCGACAACGGTAAAACAAGTGTTTTATCTTGATGACCTTGCCAAGGGTGACACGTGGAAAATAGCGAACATTGTGCATCCTCGAAACATTTACCGGGCGGCTACACTTGGAGTGACCATTCCAGGGCCAGAGGCTGATGCGTATCAGGAGCCGAACGCAGTTGGTATTCATGATGTAGCTACTGTTCGCGATAATAATGTTAAACATGGTCAAGTGCTCAGAATTCGTGACGAAGATTCAACCTTTATTGATGTTGATCCAAATGAAGAAACAAACGACGACTCTGACGACGAATTAAGGCATAGATTACCATATATTAATTCCGATACCGAAGAAGACTCATCGGACGACTCAGATTACGAGCCTTAATTAGCTTAGTTATAATTGATCCTTAGCTTTGTAATTGTTGTCCAAATTCATATAAAGATATGCGGTCAAATTGTTGTCCAAACCCCTTAAAATAATATGTTTGTACTAAAAGAATATGTTTGTACTAATATGATTTTTAATTTTACTCTTGGGCGACGAATTTAATAAAAATCGTCGCCCAAGTACAATCTTGGCCGACGAATTGGCCCGTTTTCGTCGGCCAAGATAATCCGAATAATTAAAATAAAATAAAACACATTTAAATTTCTTTTAATTTTTTATTTTGGGCGACGAATTGAATAAAAATCGTCGCCCAAGTGTTATCTTGGCCGACGAATACAGGCAAATTCGTAAAATCGTCACCCAAGTACAATCTTGGCCGACGAATTTCCCTAATTTCGTCGGCCAAGATAATCCGAATAATTAAAATAAATAAAGCACATTTAAATTGTAAGGTCATGTTTTTTATTTTTATATCCCCGTAAGAGTCTCGTCGATTGGAAACTATTCTCAGTTGAAGGTCCGGCCAGATTACGTGATTTGGATGGTCGAATAGCCGTTTCCGTCCGTTTAGGGGTTTCACTGCGCCGATTGACCGGACGGATCGAGCCGTTATTTTTGTCAGATGGAGCTGAATTTTTTCCCACCCATGTAATTCGTTATGATGGTCATATCTGACGGTGGGTTTTCAGTTCCTCTTCTCCGATCACCAAACTCACGTTATATGTACTAATGTTGTATAACTTTTTTATAGAAGTGTTGAGTTTAAGTGTCGTTTTGAAGACAACGTATACGTAGAGGCCTCAAACGCAAAAAAGTCATGAAATAAGATATGACCGGAACGGTGAAATACGTCAACCCGTGAAAAATGAAGATATTCCGGTAAAATTTCTGTGCCGGTTGTTCCGGTCAACGAATTTCTCTTATTTCTACCTAGTGGTAGCCCTATCCCGGGTATTTATTTTTTACCAAATTTTTATAGCCTCGTAAGCTTCTTGTCGATTGGAAACTATTCTCAGTTGAAGGTTCGGCCAGATTACGTGATTTGGAGGGTCGAATAGCCGTTTCCGTCCGTTTAGGGGTTTGACCGCGCCGATTGACCGGACGGATCGAGCCCTTATCTTTGTCAGATGGAGCTGAATTTTTTCCCACCCACGTAATTCGTTATTCTCGTCATATCTGACGGTGGGTTTTCAGTTCCTCTTCTCCGATCACCAAAATCACGATATTCTGAATTCCATGATAGAAACCTTGGCCGACGATTTTCTTCATCTTGGGCGACGATGTTTATAGTGAAGAACATCGTCGCCCAAGAACGCCTATCTTGGGCGACGATATTTATGGTCAAGAAAATCGTCGCCCAAGTAGACTCTTGGCCGACGATGTTCTTCATCTTGGGCGACGATATTTATAGTGAAGAACATCGTCGCCTAAGTAGACTATTTTGGCCGACGATTTTCAAAAAACAGGGCGACGATTTTTTAATTCGTCGGCCAAGAGACTCTTGGCCGACGATTTTTAAAAAAGGCGGGCGACGAATTTACAAAATCGTCGCCCAAGAACGCCACTATAAAAGGCAAAAATTCGGAACCCTAACCATTTCTTCAGCCGCCAACGAATTTCTCTCTCCGAAAATCCTCTCTCTGCCTCTGCCCTCTCTCTCTCCCTCTCTCCGACCCGGACCCCAATTCGGAACCCCGACCCCGACTAAAACGCCACTATTAAGGTATAAACCTAAAACCCTAAATTGGTTTTAATTGTTGTTGTTGTGATAATTAATGTAAATTGTTGTTGTTGTGATAATTGTAAATTGTAAATTGTTGTTGTTGTGATTGTGATTGTGATAATTGTAAATTGTGATGTAAATTATGGTAAATTGTGATGTAAATAATAATTGTAAAATATTAGGGTTTACGGTTTAGGGTTTAGGGTTTAGGGTTTAGGATTTGTGGAAATAATTTGTAAATTTATTGTAAATGATTAAATAATTTTTGTAATGTAATAATTGCGAATTAATGTAAATAATTTGTTATGTGAATAAAAAAAATAATAAATCCTTTAATAACTATTAATTTCGAAGAGTGCTATTTTTGTTAATAAAATTTTTAAAAATTTATGGTTATTTTTTGTGAACTTAATTATAAGACGGTAAAATATTTTTAATAAATTTATGGTTATTTTAAACAGGATGGCCATGAGGAGAACTTCTGGACAACGTTCGGGTGCGAGGAGCCAAGACGGCTCGGACGGTACCTCAAACAACCCGTCGGAATCACCGTCTTACGGGTTTCCATGGCAGTTGACGGCCCGACATGCGACGCTTATGGGTGGCGTGAGCGGCTCGGGTTCTGTTGGGCAGTCGGGTCCCGCAGCGACGGCTGCTCGTCATCCACCCATACTTCGCCGGTCGCGATCCCCCAGCGACGCCCCCACACAGTCGTCCCCGACCGACGGTTATGGCGGGTCATCCGGGGTCCCTATGGTGCCATCCGGTCTCTTCCTTCCTCCGACGATACCGGCGATACCTCGCGTCGATGAGGAGGGTCGACCGATTCGGGAGCAGCTCCCGCATGTGGCACCGCACGAGGCCTATATCTACCGGGAGTTTCCCACGCCTCTTCATCCCGTGAGGGTCTCCGAGCAGGCGGACGGAGACGAATCCGTCGGCTCAGCCTCATCCTCAGGTAATTTATTATTACTTTTTTGTCGATTTTAATTTTTTTAATGTAAAAATGTATTATTAATATTAAATTTGATTCACAATGTCACAGCCGCCGGAACGAGAAGGCGGAACAGGAGAGGCACCGTCAGCAACAAGGGACTCGATAGGGCGGTCGAGTCCGCTGGACGGATCGCCATCCCGTTTTCCAACGGGAAACCGGTGGACGCCGCGTTGGGAAACCGGTGGACGCCGCGTTGGGAAACCGGTACACGCGCGCCGCGGGAGGCACCATCCGCTCCAGACTCCCAATGTTGTGGGGAGTCTGGAGCCAGGTTCCTGATGGAGTGAAGGAGATGCTCCATCAGTCGATGTCGGTGAGTTTACTCGATCAATTACTATTTTTTTAACTAATAAATTATTTAATTATCGAAAAAAATACTAACAAGTGGTAATGCAGCAATGGTTTGTGGTTCCCGAGGAGGGACGTGACTGGGCGGAAAAGACCCATAGGGAGAGGTACCTTTATTGAATAATTTATTAAATTTTATTTTTTTAATAATATATTTAATATTTTTTTTGTATATGTAGGTTCAAGGAGTGGAAGCACAACCTCTGGGAACACTGGAAGAAGTACGGGAGCGACCGTTCGGGTACCCCGAAGGAGTTCGAGTATCGGGAGTACGAGTGGCGGTGGCTTCTTGTCACGCAGTTCAACGACCCTCACAAACAGGTAATTTGTAAACAAATTTGAATATTTAATTAGTGAATTAATTATAATTGTATGTTTTTAAATATTTACTAACGATAATTTTTTTTGAAGCACCTCGCCCGGGTGAACGCTGAGAACCGGCAACAGAACACAACCAACCATCGTGCCGGTTCGAGGCCGTTTTCGGCCATCATGGACGACGTGCGGCGAGAGCGGCCAGAGGAGAACCCCTATGTGGGGACCTTTCAGAGGGCATATCCTCATTCTGAGGAGGATCTTGTAAGTTTAATTATATTTTCTAATTTTTAATTTTAATTACATTTTATTAAATGTATATTAATATATTTTTATAATATATCCAATTAGGCGAGGGTGAGGGAGGCGGAGCAAGAGGTCATGAGAGGCATGGTGAACGACACATTTCTGGGCACGGCAGAGGATGACATGTCAGAGGCCATGTCCAGGATCGACACTTCAGATCCTACCGTTGGGGCGCGGATTATGGCCACTACCTTCACGCAGCGTTCCAACACCTACTACTGCCGGGGTATGGGAGACGCTGGAAAGGGGATCCTGAAGACGACTCCAGGATTTCAGCGCAAGGGAGCCGCCGGAGCCTCAAGCAGCAACAGCCAGACCACTCGGCTACAGGATCAGTTCGCAAGTCTACAGTCTGAGCTGGAAGCTCAAAGAGCGAGGGAGTCTGAGCTGGAAGCCCAAAGAGCGAGGGAGATGGCGGCGATGGCGGAATCATATGCGGCTTCCACGGTTGCGCATATGGAGCGGGTGAATGAAGTCACCAATGCCAACCAGGCGGCTATGGGACAGTGGATGGCTGCCTACATCGCTGCACATGCGGCCGGACAGCCGTTTCCGCCTATGCCTACGCCTATACCATTACCTCAGTGGCCCCACCCTCAGTGGCCCCAGCCTCAGCAGCAGCCTCCTCAGCCTGACCAGCCGCCGCCTCAGCCTCAGGACCCTCCGAACGGGAATGATGAGTTAGATTTCGGGTTTCTCGATCTATAGGCAGATATACTGAATTTTTGTAATAAATTATTTAAAAATTTATAAATTTGGGTTATTTTTAATTAAATTTTAGTATTACAAAAATTTAAAGAAATGCCGAAAAAAAAATTCCAGCAAAAATTTAAAAAACATGATTTATATATTTAAAAAAATTATTTAATTATTTTTTTAAAAAAATTAAATATATCTTAGGCGACGAAATTTCTAAATCGTCGCTTAATATCTTATAATCTTGGGCGACGAAAAAAAATATCGTCGCCTAAGATGTTGTGATCTTAGGCGACGAAATATTTATTTTCGTCGCCCAAGACTATAAGATATTAAGCGACGAAAAATGTTTTCGTCGGCCAAGGTGTTAAATCTTGGGCGACGACTAATTTTTGGGCGACGAGAAGTATATTTTAGGCGACGAAATTATTATCGTCGCCTAAGAATGACTCTTGGGTGACGATGGAATCAATTTTCGTCGCTCAAGTTCTTGACCGACGCGGTTTTGGCGACGAAGTTTTGGCCGACGACATGTCGTCGCCTAAGTTCTTAGGCGACGAAATTTTTTAACAGGGCGACGATTTTTTTTCGTCGCCCAAGACCCATTTTCTGGTAGTGTGTCGCTAAAGATACATTTTTCGTCATTACAATTCTCTGGAGTGACGAAATTGTTTTGTCACCTAAGATTCGTCGCCACAGGTTCTACTCAGGCAACAACAAATATTTTGTCGCAAATTATTTCTGTAGTGATGAAACATTAACCCTTAAGCGACAAATACTTTAGTCACATAATATCCTTAACTTAACCGACAAATTGACATTTCGTTGCTTTAATTTTTAACTAAAGCGACGAAACTTTTGACTCTTGAGCGACGAAAATGTTTGTCGCATGATATCCTGAACTTAACCGACAAATTAAGTTGTCGTCGCTTTAGTTTTAGACTAACGCGACAACAATTTTGACTCTTGAGTGACGAAAATATTAGTCGCATAATATCCTGAACCTAAGCGACAAATTAGATTTCTGTCGCTTTAGTGTTTATCTAAAGCGACAAAAATGTTGACTCTTGAGTGACAAAATTGATTGTCGCATGATATCCTACACCTAACTGAGAAATTTAATTTTTGTCGTCTTAGGTTAACACTAAAGCGACGGTATTTTTGACTTTAGCGATGAAACAGTTCGTCGCTTAAGTGAAATCTTATTTATATTCTTTGCATTAGTTCCAGATCGAAAAATTGGAGGAAAACAGATTGAGCTACAGTGGAAAAAAAAATCTGCACAATTCAACCTCGCAAATCTCTGGCTTATTTGATGCTTGATATCATCTTCATCCACGTACTAGTTTGTAGTTTGGTACATGCTCTTTCTCCCTCTTTTCTACCATTTTTTCCGATGAGTTTTCCAGTGGAGTATTCCGGTCAATTATATATTATTATTCTTTGTTCCTAATTTTTTTAGATATGTTGGTTTTAGGATATGAGATGGCATGAAATTCCAGGGGAAGATGACGATGCACTAATACACCCCACAAATGGGGAAGCAAGAAATTCGAAATCCTTTGACTTATCATTTCCTGATTTTGCTGCAGACGTTCGAAATGTAAGGTTCGGACTCTCAACAAACGGGTTTAATCCCTATGGAAACATGAACTTGTCTTACAGTATCTGGCCTGTTATTGTTGGTATGAGAATCAACCGTTTATTGTTGCCACAATGGCAAGACTATTTTTTATCTTGATGATCCAAAGGAGGGTGGGGGTTGGAAAATTGTTTACGTGATGTCACATAGATATATTTACATTGCAATTACACTTGAGATGGGTATTGCAAATAGAGATATTGAGAATGTCACTCTTGAACCATATCAAGAAGCCTCAACATCTAATATCCCCGATACGAAGACTATTCGCATCAACAACGACATCCACTTCCAACCCTGCGAGTACGTACGTTCCCATTTCTAATTTAGAGTTTGACTTTGGTTCACTTCCATTCATCCGGCCAGACGACGAAGAGGAAGACTCAGACAATCATTCATATGAAGTGAGTGAGGATGATTTAGAAGACAGAGACTACATTGATAGCGATTGAAAACTCATGGTGTGTTGAAACGTCAAATTTTCGATTTAATTATGTCATGAATTTATTATATAATTAGTTGTGATATGTATTAATTTCTTTAGATGATAGAATTATTATTTTTTTTAAAAAAACTAAAATTATTAATCACTTAAGCGACGACAGTATAACTTTTCGTCGCCTAAGTACCAAAATTTTTAACGGCACCTACTCCGCCAAAAATTTCAGAAAAATTTAAACCAAATTTTTGAAAGTTTCCTTATTATCCTCTGCCTCACTTTTCATTTCTGTATATATTTGAACTCGATCTCTCTTCTCTCCTTCAGACTCTCTTCTCTCTCTCTTCTCCTCTGCCCCATTTTTCATGCACGGGTCAAGAGACCCTTAAAGTATTCTAGCTTTCCCTCTGCCTCTCCTTCGTCTTCGCCACTGTTGCCTCTCCTTCTTCCCTCTGCCTCTCTTTCTTCTTCCCCACTGTTGCCTCTCTTCTTCCCTCTGCCTCTCCTTCTTCTTCGCCACCGTCGCCTTTCCTTCTTCCCTTTGCCTTTCCTTCTTCTTCCCTCTGTCTCCCCTTCTTCTTCGCTACCGTCGCCTCCCCTCTACTTGGCAGCCATTTTCATGGAAGGACTAATTTTCCTCCTCTATCGGACTTCGCGCCCATCTCGCAATAGGACTCTGCGCCATCTCGCCAGAGGACTCCGCGCCCATCTTGCCAGTGGACTCCCCGCCCATCTCGCCAGCGAACTCCGCGCGCATCTCGTCAGCGGACTCCGTGCACATCTCGCCAGCGGCCTCTTCCTTGCCTTCATCGATCTCGGTTGAAATTGGGTTGTTTGATATTAGTTGTAAGATATTGAGGTTGTTTGGGGTTGATTGTAAGAAGTTGGAGTCAGAGGTGGTGTAGGATCTGGTTGAAATGGTTGAGGATCAGACATAATAAGAAAATTATTATTTTTTTTCAGATTAGCGACGGAATTCAATAATTCCGTTGTCTAGGGGAAAAATAAATTTTTTGTGTTATTAAACAATATCTGTCGCTTAAGAAAATTATTTCGTCGCATTATATCTAGCGACTAAAGAAAATTTGTCGCTAAATTAAAAAGTTTCATTGCTTAACATTAAAGCGACAAAATAAGATATGTTGCTCAAGGAGTTCGGCGGCGAAAACAATTCGTCGCTTAAGAAAATTATTTCGTCGCATTATATCTAGCTACGAAAAAAACTTGTCGCTAAACTAAAAATTTCGTCGCTTAACACTAAAGCGACAAAATAAGATACGTCCCTTAAGGAGTTCAGCGACAAAAAAAATTCGTCGCTTAAGGAAAATATTTCGTCTCCTTGATCTGTGGCGACATAAACTGTATTTGTCGCCTGTTCCGTTTGCTTAGGCGACGGATAATATTTTTTTGTCGCTTAAGTGCCTATGAAACGTGTCATATGCGACGAAGCTTAAGCGACGCCGGTTTCGTCGCTTAAGTCGTATGACAACAGAACTTGGCACTTAAGTGACAATTTATTCCCGTCGCTTAAAACTTTATTTCTACTAGTGTGCTCAACAAATTCATCACATGATGCTTGGATAAGAAGAACATGTGTAGAGCTTGAGTGATGGAGAGGAGAATCATGTGGTCTTCAATGTACTACCAATAAAGGTCCAAATGTAGGAGCTTTGATGGACTCTTCTTTTAAGCAATCCTCATAAGTCTCAACATTGCGTGGCTCTTCATAGGACTCCCCCAAATATGTTTCTTCATCCTCAAAAAACATTGAATCATAAAATATCGCATCATGAGGTTGACACGAAGCTGAAGTTGTAGGAAGTTCATGTGAAGTTGTCATCAACAAATATGGTTGCTCTTGAGATATTAAGGTCAATAAGGTGTTCAAACTCCTTTTAGTTTCTGCCCAAGTATCATTGAAAGCTTCTTGCTCCTCAATCTGAGCTTTATTGGAAGCAACTAGACCCTCATTCATCTCATTTAGAGACTTGATCATCTCATCGTAATGATTTAACTTAGCTGAGATTTGATGAAATGATGCTTGTGTCCAGTAGTCATGGAATGAATATGGTGAAGTTTGGAACTCATTGGAAAATCCATGTTGCATGTCCGGATTGGTGTTCCATGAAGAATAAGGAGAATCATCTCATACTGTATTGTGAGGAGGTGAATAGTAATTATTACAATGCCATTTGCTGTCTTGAAATCCTCTAAGCATATTTTGATCATAGTATTCTTGATATTGAATGCTTGGACATGTCTTCGTTGAATGATCTATCATGGAGCATAAGGAACACACATTGCGAGGTTGATATCACATTGCAAAACAAAACAGAAACTATAGCTAGTAATATATACAAAACTAAATCACAAATCCTAAAACAATAAATAATATAATTGAAAAGCTATTAAAACAGAAAATATATATACAAGAATTAACGCAAATTGCTAGAGTTTTTTCAATCCTCGGCAACGGCGCCAAAATTGATTGCGACCGAAACCGGGCATTTCAATTAAAAACATTTTTGTGTCAATTGTAGTGTATAGCAAATAAGAGTATCGTTATAAAAGCCGGATATTAAAGGTATCTTTACAATTTACGTTAATTACAAAACAAAAGATGATAATACGAGAGATATGAGGTTTTATGATTATAAACAAGAGAAAATAAAGAAACAAAATAAAGTAGAATATATCAGATGGATGAGATGTTAGAGACTTGGGAATTCACCACCAAATAAGTTTCAAGACATGTTAACAACCAAAGCTTCAATCATTAAGTCGCAAATCGGTATCAGTCAAGAACAAACCGTGAACATACTGTGTAAGTCCTTATTACTTCCCTTGAATACTTAAGCAAGATGAACGCATCATTACTAAGCCTTTAGAATAACAGATCAAGGTATAGACACTATCCTATCAAAAAATTATTCTAAGCATTAAGATCAATGAAAGTTTGATTGAACAAGTATGCAAAACTAGTGTGGAACGTCTACCTAGCATGCAAGTCTCTCTATTTGGTTTCACCTATTGTCCTATAGGTTTACTACTTTGAAACATGGCCTTTAACCGTTTAAGAGATTAATCAACCTAATTCTAGCCTCACTCACAAGTTCATAATGTTCTATGTTACGCATACATGAACATAAACAAGCAAGAGTTCCCCATAAACCAAAACCAAATAAACAATTTGAAAGACTCAATAATTTGAAACCAAGATTTAAAACAATATCTAAAACATTTTTGGGGCTTCAAACCTTGCCCCTAACTAAGAGAAATCAGCCACACATGGCTGCAAAATCACACAAGGAGAATAAAATATGACAAAGGAAAGGTAAACCGTTGATGATGGAGAGATCGATGATGGCTTGGCGGCTTCCTTGTGGGAGTTCGCAATTATGGAGGTTTTTATAATGTGAGAACGCTGACTTCCTCTAATCTTCTCACGTCCTCCCTTTCTTTTCTGCTGTGGTTAGGGTTATGAAACCCTCAAAACTCATCCATGGGCTTGCCAATGTGGTTTGGGCCTCAAAATAGAAGTTTTGGTCCAAATCAGAAATTCGGGCAGACTAACCTTTGGTCACTTAAACAATTGGTCACTTAAACAGTCATAACTTCTTCTCCAAAATAGGTATTGATGATCCGTAAAAAGTTCTGAAAAGTAGACTCTTGTAGCTTTCCATTGATATATGGCATATCTTCTGGATAATTGTGAGCTAATCACAATCTTCTATCGAATTTGACTGACGATTTCTGGTAGATTTTCTAATTTCTTTCCTTGAGCAACATAAATTCATTTTTCTTCAAGATTTCTCATCTTTTGTCTCTTTTAGGCTCATCAGTTTTATTTATGACCTACAAATACAAACTTAGTTAATATGAATATTGTTAAAGAAATTACATAGTTAAATAAGGTTAAAAATATATTATAAACGTAACATTTTGTGCTCCTATCAATCCTCCACTAACAGCAAGTAGATTGTGGCTAGTGTCACTTGCATTCTTGTGACACTTCTTTACGGTTATATTCTATAATGTGTTAGCTAGAAATGTGGGTTTCTGTTCTCAGTGCGCTTGTAAAGGACCCGGGGTTTAGTAGGAACTAGGAAGTCAAAAATTACGATTGGGTTTCTTTAGAAAGAATAATGTCAAACTTGCACTCAAACAGGATTAACCTTACTTTCATAAACTGAGCTCATAATCATGAATAAAACATAAAAATATATTTGGATTAGAAGTGGAATATCGCAGTTTATCCAATGAAAATTAATAACGCAGGATTTCTTACTACTAACAAGTAACAACATGCAGCGTCAATATATATTTGTACATATTGACAACATGCATATCGATCATATATGTCATACATTGCTCAAGTCTAGTTCCTCTGCAATGACTTGTGGCACCTGTTTTAAGAGTCTTTCCTGCTCAGGTGGTTGCCTTATCAACTCTCTTTGTTTCAAATACTCAGGTAACTCGTCGCTGATGACTTTTTCTCGTGACATATGCAGTTCTCTAACCGGACCAACTCTCTCTCGATCCAATTCTTAGTTATATCCTCGTGCAGCTCTCTTGCTTTTTGTTCAATCTCAACAACCGTCGGTCTCCTCATTAGGTAATGGTTCACTCTTTCTTGTTCACAATCTTCCTCGGTGAAGTCGCAATCCTATAACATCAAAATTGGAACCTCTTTAGTAAGTAGACGCAGGAGAATTTCTCCTCCATTGTTGTGGTTCCTAATTATGCCTTTCACTTGTGTAAGTTGGCAAGAAGATTTTATCTGAAAGTAGTCATCGGATTCATTTTCCACTCCCACATAACTTCCAACTAGTTTTCTTTCCCAACTATCAGGCTGCTTGGACATCAACTCCTCCACTAAGCTCCTCCTCAAGTAGACAAGCTTCATATTACTTGCAACTATAGATGCAAAGCGCCCTTCTGATTCGTCATTCCTAGTTGGACTAGGAATCATTTCCTCCTTTTCCTTGGAGTAATGATTTTCCTTGTGCAGCTCAGATTCTGATGTCATAGATGAACTCACTAATTTTTGCTTCTTTTGATTGTGTGTGGCGAGATCATCACTACCAAGTTCATCTTCTCTATCCTCGCTAGTTTCGGCTTCTGCCTTCCGTTTCCTCAATGTGGACTTGTGTGGTTCGGTGTCTTCACTTTCATGATGACTATCTTTTTCTCCTTTGGAATATGGGAAGTAGAGATCATCCAACGTCAACCCCTCCTTTTCCTTGCTGATTTCCCAACATTCTTTGAATCCGTATTCGGATGCTTCCGGATCCTTAAAGTCTAATTTCTTTCCATCTAGCCCACACTCTGCATTTTCTTCTGCAAGCCTAACAAGACCTAAGCATTCATTGCAAAGACCGTGCTTCTCCTTCCCTCTCACCACTGCAAAAGAATGGGTGCTTTCGCTGCAACTACCACACACTGCATGAGTGCAAAGAAGGCAAGAGAAGCTCTTAGTTCCGGTGACGGCACCACCGCAGGCTGAGTAGGAGTGGTGACTGCAAATCCAGCGCTTTTGGTTTTTGAAGGAAGAGATCTTCTTGCCGACGCAGCTAGGGTGATAGACTTTGGAGCAGCCTTCGTGGTCGCATAGAATTAGAACCCCACCGTCTTTGCAGATGAAGCACCAATCCTCATACTCTGAATGATCATCCATGTGATCTTTTTTTGCTGATCTCTGGTTCTTCTTCATAGTGGTTGATGAACGCAATGAGTTTCGATCTCTCGGAATTGAAAGCATGAATGACCTATTTTATAGATTAGGTGTTACTATCTAAACAATATCTCACTTTTTTTTTTAAGCTAAAGTTTGATATCGCACATTTAAAAAATTTCACATCCATATTCATATACTTTGACTGAATTTTAATACCTGAGCCGTTAGCTCCGGCCGAGAAACCGTCATCTATTGAATTTGGAGGGATAATTTCGTCAGTTCATGTTTTTATTTTATTTTATTATCATTAGTTAGTGTTATTATTTTCAAGAGAAAAATCTCCTTCGTTTGGAGGCCAATATCTCCTCCATTACCCAGATTTCCCAATCATTCCTTCACATACCCATAAAGGCTTGTTCGCTACCTTCCTCCTCCTCCTCTTCTTTTGCATCAATCTCATCTTTTTGTTGGTCTGACTGTCGAAGATGCCGATCAAACATGTTATTCTCCTTCTACAGTCACCTTATCCCTTTTCTCCACCTCATCGTCCATCACCAGTTCACCACTTCTCCAGTCCGCCCCAAGAGCCCGGCGAATGACCCTCAATCTCGGTTCTGACCAATTCCTCCTCGCCCATGGACGTCTTCCTAATCTTCCTTATCGGCAGTGAAAATCAGGGTGGAGTGTTTAGTCTTCAAGGCTTGCGTCTTCGAATTGCGGGTTTTATGGAGGTTCAGGTTGCAGTGCTTATTTACCTCAAATTTACTTTTTACATATTTCATTTCAAGGACAAGAAAGTCGTCATCATTGGCCTCCCTGGTGCGTATACTAGGGATCGACTGTGATCTGTTTGTTTTGAGATGGGAAGATAATAGTTTAGGCCAAAAATCTGTGGGAACTTGGATTGAGTTCTATGGGGACTTTGATGGGAGCTTCCGTAAAAGCTTGGAATTGGATAAAGGTTTCTCTGTTTCTTTGCTTGGACCTCGTTGTGAATGCTAAGGAACCCCCTCAGACTTCAAGGTCTCTGGTGACCGGTGGAGATGTCATTTTTCTCTGTTTTTTTATTTATTTATTGATATACATATTATCGGCACAGCTCAGATAATGAGAGTCTCTCTGGTCTATATGATTAGTCGATATCCTTGAAGCTTCACACCATCAGTGGCTTGCCGGACTGGTTTATCAATTCGGTGATGATGAACATATATAGCAGAGATGCTACAGTGAGAAGGGTGTGAAACGTTAACACACATTTTTGTGGAATATGAGAGCGGTAGATTACATGCACTAGTTTTTCGATGTTAAACTTACTAGAGTAAGTGAAAGTGGCATGTTAGATAACCTTTTTTCTCAGTGCCCGATACTTGAGCATTTTATGATAGATTTTCGATATTGTCGTGCTCCTAAAGAGCTTAACATTTCTGCACCCGAATTGAAGAGTTTAAAAATAACTTTGTCAGATCTTTGTGGTGAATGTGACAATATTTTTGTCAAATCCCCCAAGCTCCAAAATTTTGATCTCATTCAGATCGTTGCAACACGTGCTTTGATAGAAAGATCAAGTTCAACTCCATTAGAATGGTCGAGCTTTAAAGAAAATGACAATTTGTACAGCAAATGACCTTTCTATGAAAGCAAATAAGTTGCTCAAGAAATTCAAAAGACCTGTGAAGTGGAATTTATCAACACGTGATTTGGAGGTCTCGGCATTCCGTCTTTTGCTTATTCTATCTATCATGTAGTATGATTTTGGGTTCTGTTTTTAGCATCTATGTTGATGTAATATTTTCATATATTCAGCAATGTTCAAGCTGTATTTTTAAATCATTTGGCACTGCAAAGTTTTAGAAAGTCTCAGGCCCAAACATAACAGTTGTGAACAATACAGAGAAAGCACCCTGGTGATGAAATGAGCTTATAGTGCAAAGTGCAACACATTCTCTTCAACAGAGAAATACATAAACATGTTTTTGTGGAATTGTGACACAATACAGAACACAAGCTTCATCCCTACATGGGTTGAAGACGATATCTGTATCTCATCATTTTTATGAGAGAGGATCCACATTTCATTGTGCAGCTAAGCTAGTAACATTTAAGGGTACAGCACTACCTAAATGGCGGATACAAGACGCATAGGATTCATCCCCAGTCCACAAAAGGAAGCGGAGGATATCCACCCTCCGGAGGAGGCATTAGCGATGGCGGTAGATTTCCCCATGACATTCCCATGTTATCTCTCACCACCACATCTGCCAAGCAACATGAGAACAACTACAAAATGTGAGCAGAAATAAATTGTGCCGAGAACTGTTAGAAAGCAGAACTGAAGTCTGTTAAAACCAAAAGGCAAAGACAGCAATGAAGTCTGAGAACCATAGATTTACCTGGCAAAGAGCTGCCTGCAACCGTTTGATTCCCTTGAACAGTTGAAGACTGACTATTATCAGTTACACCTATCACAGCATTCCAGTTTAAATTACATATCATAAACATATACGTATATACCTTCTCCAACTAAAGTTAGATAGAGAATGCCATGATCAAACTACTTGTTTCAGATATGGTTTACCTGATGCCCCTTGAGTAATTGTATTCTGCTGATTGTTTTTGGGGTGAAAATACTTGCAAGCATCCCCATATTGGCAAAATACCTATACAAACCCAAATCCAAAATCAACTCCAAACACAATATAACTGCAACTGCAACCCGATACTTACATAGGTATTTACTTGCGGTAGTCAAATAAAGATCAAATTTTGACACCGACCCATTACTCAATAAGCAATCAAACCACTTGGGTAAACAAAGAAACTAGAATTAAAGAGAGGAGAAGATTGCTGTACTGTGTTGACAAAGCGATTGCAAACCCCTCTTCCCAAGCTTTGTGCATAAGCATCATTAGGATCTACAGTCAGACAAGAATGTAGTTACTGGTTATGTTATAGACATATATGTCATAGGTAGGTGAGAGAAGAGAAGAAGGTACCTTTGAAGGAGTCGAACCATTGAGCTTTGGCTCGAAGATGTTGGAGACTCTGAAGATGTCGTCTGCGAGCGTACGGAGTGTCTTGGAATTGTTTGTTGCAGTATTCGCAGTCGTATTTCCCCAAAGGCATATTGCAACTCTCTTCAATCTCTCTTCCGTCTAGGCTGGTCTATTTATAGATTTCGGGTATTCTAAAAAAATAATAATAATCTTTTTCTATCCATTGTGTTTGTATTCTATTGGAATTCATGCGAAACCAAGTTTACTTACCAAGGAATTTTCGAAAAAAAAAAGAAAAAAAAAAGAAGTTTACTTACCAAGTGATGTGTCCGTAAATGCTTTTTTCGAGGGTCAAGTTCTTCGACATTGCAGATATCGGAAAGGGAAAACGAGAACTAGGGGAAGAAACCACCTATTATGAGATTCCGATTTGAAAGTAAAGATGGTTTTTGCAAAATGTATCGAAATCAGACTAGGAAACATTAGTAAACAGGGATGATAGCTTTCGTGGGGAAAGCGAATGGAACTTGAAATGGTTGCCCTGGCATTGGTAGTAATATCTAAGCATGGTTAGCCATCCCTCCATTAGTATTTCATAACCAGCTTCCTTCTAACATTGGGCCAATGCTACCTTTCAATAAATTTATCAGCCAAACTGACCTCAATACATTGAAAATACAAACACTAGGACATCCATCTGTCTTCACTAGAAACACTGATACAAATAAACATATAGATAGAGCCCATATTCGTCTTCTACGGGATGATACAATCTTAAGTGATAATACCCCTGGAGGTCTGGACAAGCCGAGATTAAATAGAATACATCTAAATCTGCTTTTACATAACAAGGTCATACATTGATATGCATTAAATAAAATGGAAATAGGTAGCAGGTGAAGATAACACATAGCTTTCATATCTCGGACCAAGCTTGTGGTTTCTTACATTTCACACTAATCAGAGGCCATAAATGGGACTTGCTTTCTTGCATGCTCTGGGACCAATTTCATCAAGATCTCAGCAGGGACCCCCTTCAATTCTAGTGGATAGCAACATGAGTAAAATTGAGAGTTAGAACTTCGTATTATGCTTGAAAGAAGAGCATTTGTTTTAATAAGAAAAAGATTGTATGTCAAAACCAAGCATCATACCATGAGATTTAAAGTTGAACAAAGGCGGAAGGAAACGTCCATTTGGCAGGCGGGTGTTCAGGTCACGAAGTTCATCAAAGAAGGGATGGGTCAAGGCATCCAGCTGCATGAGACGCATAAATGTAACTGAGATCCACAACAGTTATGGTTAACAACACGAACAAAGACAAAAACTCATATACTCACAGCTGTGCACCGCAAGTTAGGAGAGTATTGCAATAGTCTTGAAACCAGGTCAACAGCCTCTGGAGGCATACGCTTGTGGAAAATCTACAAAAATAACAGATATAAATTAGTTGTCTAGCGTATAAATAACTAACTAAATAAACAGAAAAAAATTTCCTTTGTAATACCTTGTGCCATGGGTGAGCTTTAATTTGAGGGAATTTGAACTCTGTATAGTTAGGGTTCATGCATTTGATTTCCTCCCTTGTTGGAGTGCCCAATACCTATTTGCAGATAAAGCAAGAAATGGGTTCAGGTTCACATCTTTGCACAAGAATAACAAGATACAAATGATATTGACAACTATATATACAACTAAACATTAACCAATATAATTTTAGATCACATTAATTTTGCAACCCCATGACTCTCGGTTGTAGGCTAGTGACAAAGTTAACCATCATAAGATACTGTTCTGCTCTCAGTGAAGCAGAATACATGTTTGGTAGGCTGCTCTCTCAAACATTCAGAAAGAACCCTTTTTCAACAATGATCACCGAGAGTAAATTTTTTCCCCCAATATTCAGCAATCAGGGCATCCAGAAGGTGAGTTTAACAGACATCTAGATCCATTTCCTCATTTTGCAGCTTTGGTAATTTCCCTCAAATACTACAGTTCAGTCTCATAAATTTGACATAAGATGAATTATAGCTTCAAAAAAAGTTATTTTGAATAATAATGCATGTCAAACACAATCGTCGTATCGCTATTTATTGAAAATTGAGTTGCAATGGGCTATAGCAAATACTGAAACAGATATTAAAATTACCTTGATAATCTCAACAAGCTGGTCAACTCCACTCTCTCCAGGAAACAGAGGCTGATGGAAGAGAAAATTTCCTTCTATTAGCTTTATACTAAACAAATACTTCAGAAAATGCAACACCAAAAGAACACCAACCTGTCCGAGCAATAGCTCAGCAAGAACACATCCAACAGACCAGACATCAATAGCTGTAGTATACTCAGTTGCTCCAAATATGAGTTCTGGTGCTCTATAATATCTAGAGCAGATGTAAGATATATTTGGCTCTCCTTTTACCTGCTCGACAAAATGACATGATAAATACACTTGCAAATTTATTTAAAAAAGAAAAAAAAAAAGGAGCAAAAAGAAAGGAAACTAGATTAATAAAGCATACCAAAACTTTTGCACTTCCAAAGTCACACAACTTTACTTGGTGGGTATGTGGATTCACCTGCACAAAATATGAAACAATGATATTACATTTAACTAGCACTTCTGTCCTATTTACCACATAATTAACTTCACATACAAGCCAAACACATAGAAAGACAAAGACCAGTCTTGCTCTATTAAGACAATAGGCATACATATATAAGAGAGTATTAAAGTACATACCAAAAGGTTCTGAGGCTTAATGTCCCGATGACAGACTCCAATGCAGCGGTGAATGTAGGATAACGCCCTAAAGATCTGCCAAATATGAACAAACACCTTAGGGACAAAGAACAAAGACAATACCTGATGTACAATTCTGAGACTCAATCAACCTATGCTTGGGACTTGAGTCAACAGTTTCAATTCTCCAATCAAAAAGTATGCAACATACTGCTTAATATTTTTCATCTTGCAACTATAGGAAATTTACTATACCTGGTATGTGTAGAGTTTAACATATATCAGAGGCATCCGTTGGTTCAACTTGTTGTAGTGTTTAATCACACGATGAACTGTTTCAGGGACATACTCAAGTACCAGGTTGAGATAAAGTTCATCCTTCTCAGTTGTTGAAAAGAAGCAATGCTTCAAAGATACAACATTTGGGTGGTCAAGAAGACGCATGGTTTGCAGCTCACGGTTTTTGTACCTCTTGTCTTGTAGAACCTTCTTTATGGCAACAGTTTCACCAGTCTCTAAGCACTTTGCCTACATGAAGAATCAGCAATCAGTATGGAAATTGCTAATGACTGCAAGGGTCCTAAATTCTCAATTTGTACAGCAAAAGACTAAATTCTTACTTGGAACACAACTCCAAATGATCCATGGCCGACAACACGCTCAGCCATGTAACTAATTGTCTAAATTACACAAACAAAACATTCCGTTAGAGTAGATTCACAACAAGAATATCTGGAATAGGAGAACATTAGTGGTTCGCATCGTTTGCAGACTGAAGTACAAAAGATATTTTACCTGCTTTGGCTGACCATTTCTACCACCAATGGTTGTCACAATTATATGGCCCGTCTCTGTTCCATTACCATCAACAACAGTAACAGTAGCTTCCATTTCCTGCATAAATGAGGCAGCCCCTTGTTATCCACTAGGTGAAATTCAATAATCTAAATAATGCATGATAAGAGAACAGAAAGACCCTTGACCAAAAGCTCACATACCTTGTCGTCCCTAATTTTCATGTCATTCATCTCTTCGGGCAACTTATCCACGCCAACAGCATGACCACTCGGTTCTCTCAAACCCACTGTAGGTACAACACCCACAGAAGCCATCCTTATCAAACTTGGTCTGCTATCTCTTGTTTTCTCCTCGATAAACCAACCATCAACCTACTGAAAGCAAACAACCAACGATAATCAACATCTCCACTATGAAATCGCCACATGTACAACCTGAACACAATCTCCACACCCATTATCCAAAATTCAAAACTACGATTTCAGAAAAAGGAACTATGTCTGAAATCCAACTCAGTTCAAGCTCAAAAACCAAAGTGAACACTAAGCACAATACATTAAACAAATTAACTCATAATTGTAAACTAAACCCAGTAATTTTCATGTGAACACAAAAAAGATGGTCATAAATGAACCCCAAATTGAGAAGGAAGCAATAAAAGGCTAGTCTTTGACCTTCTATATATACCAGACACAGAGATCCAACAAATAAACACCCAACAATCCAACCCCAAGAAAAAATAGCTGCAAAATCAAACACCTCCCAGAAATGTCCAGTCTTTGTCTCCCCAAAAATAAATATAGAAACCCAAAAACTCAAAATTAAGAAAAAAGGGTCAGAAACTGAAACCCAAGTACCAAAACAAGCCGATCCACACACCCAAAAGGGAAATGAACACAAACCCATCACAGAAAAACTTGGGAATTGAAGAAAGATGAAAGCTTTAGAAGACAAGGGAGGAAATTTGTTTTACCCAAGTAGCTGAAATTGGTGGAGATCAGGAAGGAGGGATCATCAGAAGAGAAACGACGGCGTATTGGGGGAATCAGAGGCGCAGATCCATGATCTCAGAGAGAGGGAGAGGATCTACGTGTGGTTTCCTCTTTAGGATTTGGGGGTTTTTTTGGTTGAAGTTTTTGGGCTTTTTTTGTGGTGGTGATGGTTTGATGTGTTGAGGGGACAGTCAAAGAAGAAAAACCCAACCCCTACCACCCCATATTATTGAAGCTCTTATTTTTCAAAGAAAATGAAAAAAAGGAAAATCGGTTAATTAGTTTTATTTGTTTTTAGTTTTGATTTATTTTGGTTGTAGTTGTTGTTACGGGAGAGATGTACTTTTGGTTCTTGTGTGTTGTTGGCTTTCTTTGTTGACCATTCAAACTTACTTTTGGTTTTCTCTTTTTCTCTGTGGAGCTTTAAAAAGGTGGGCAAGTGCAAGCTTGTTTAAAGTGATTTGATTTTGGCGCCCTTTGTTATTGGGCACCCCACATTGTCCATGCGAAAATTGGAGTCCTTGTTAGTCTCTTTGTTATAATATTGAACATGAGATATTAGTGTTTGTTTTTTTTATTTGTATTGTTTGATAAATCTTAGTTTTGACAATATGTTGTTAAAATAAATCAGAGGTCAATCACAATTAAGCAACTTTTACTATATAAAATATATGATTATATATAACAAATTGAATTATGTTATTGTTCCTAACATGTTGTTTTGACGGATTAAACTAATTTTCAAAAACAACCAGAAATTGTGTATACGAAACAAGCCAACAAAACAAACATACTTTGTCAAGAAATTAGTACTTTGCATGTGAATTAGGTGTAACAAAATAAATCATAATTTTTTACTTGTTAGTTATAACTATCTTTATTCAGACCGAACTAACTTTCATTTAGGAAAAATAAAGGACCCAACAAACACAAATGGTTGTTAAGTAATGAATCACAATCTATAGGAACAACGCTGGTCTCCACCTGTTGGTTGTTCAACTTGAGCTAATTTGTACTCAAGAAAAAGAGAGAACATGAAAAGGAAATTCTACTTAATTGCTAATTACTACCAGGGTGCCCCTGTGGTTAGTGGGAGCGCCAAGATTGAAAGTCCCAAAGATTCGAATATTCCTGTAGGTACACAGCGCCTTTTACCGGGTAAAAGATAAGGCCCAAGCCCCATCTCGTGACAATGACAGAGCGACAACAAGTGAGGTTTTTCCACTTTCGGACCACCAAGCTCGTCTGAATCATAGACTCTTGAGGTTTCACGCTTGATTGGTCAAACCTGATCAACCATATTAAGATTGATCATAAGGCCCAGCTGTCATATCATTACCTCTATCCTCCTCCTAATTCTTCAATTATATTGGTAATTTTGACCCATACTCTGATGATATTTCAACACCAAATCGAAAGTACTATCGTATTTTCTACTGAGTATGTACATTCATGAATCCGTAGAGATAGCAGCATGAGTCCATATTTCACACATTCCGTACAAGTACTCGAGAAAACATGTACAATGCACCTCACAGCTTCCTAGTCATTTCGTCTGGTCACAAACCAGTGCACCCGACTACTACTTTCATAGTCAACAGTTTCAAGTCTGCTTCAGATAATTGAAGCTGGTTCTAGAAATCCAGAACTTTCAAAATGAAGGTGACAGTTATCGCAAACGACATCTAGGCACAATTGTTGACAAGGCTTCAAGTCAGCCCTCGTATTTCAAAGCCACTAAGCACCACTCTGGGATGAGAATTGGGGAGCTCGGCCAAGGGGTATTAGGAAATCCTTCATGATCTCGTACTCTTCTACGCTTATACGGGCACCATCCAGCACCTATTTAGTCAATGCCAACACAATAAGTACAGTTCAACATTTTTGGTATAAAAAGCAAGTAAATTGCCCAGTATACAAGAATTTAAGATCCACCATTACGACGTTAATTACTGAAATTATCTTTTATGTTCTAAGACACGTGTCTGAACCGTTTCAAATTGTCACTGTTCTCAATTTATGTGAAATGAATAGCATAGCGAGTCACCTACCCTCTGAATCAGTACCCTTCTATTTGTCATGCGAGGAGTAAGTGCCGGCATCCTACAAACAGAGAGACCCTCAATAAAAAGAAGAGCGATCACTTACCACTGTTTCATTCTGAATGCTGGTAGCGCCTCAATAAAGGACATTGTATTCAACATGAAGCCCTGTACAGAAATTTCGGAGTGGCAGTGAGCAAACAATAGAAAATCCATTTAAATATGCTATACTAGGGAGACAAAACCAAGATTAGATTTAGTAAGGAAAACAAAGGTCTCCTATACTGAAAAAGAGCAGGGATAAAAGGTCATGCCAAGTACCAAGAACAAACGCAAACAACATAACAAATAGTGTCACAGTAGTAAACATAAACTATACAAAGGTTGTTTCCTAGTAACCAGAAAGGTGAAATATGTTTCCCCCTTGGTTATTTTACATCATATGAAAATTTCCTAACTTATATGTTGACTTCTGACAAACATGCCCCTTGATTACAAGCAGTTGGAGAAAATGCAGTGTCCTCAGCCTAAGAGCTTTAAGTCCTTGAAGCCTTTTATTACTTTTTCTTATTCTTGTTAAGCCTTCACATTGTCCTACAATTATAAACACTAAACAGATACTTCTCTTGTTTTCAATATAAGAAATTTCGTGATGAAGAGCTTTAATATGGAAAGTGACCAGAAGCCCTATCAGCAGGACATCATAAATTGAAAAATAAGGGGCAAACTAATGCAAGTCCCTTCATTTGACTTTTGAATGTTTAAAATACATACCATTCCTTTCTCTAAATTGGGAACTGCAAGCCCTAGTTCAGCAACAATTTCTGGTAGAGCCCGAGAAAGAGATGCACCCACAGTTAGCTTGATTTCTGAAGACCGACCATCTGCCAACACAATCTTATGGAGATAACTTCTCCCATTGACGTTTAGAAACTCTTCATGGGAACAATCATCCTTGCCATATATATAAGCCAACGTAGATGATGTTGTCCATGTAAAGAGTGCATTCCACATTGTTGCGAAAGGAGATAACTGGAATAAATGAAACGTTGCATATTATTAGCATAAATCTAGAAAAAGAGAAATGATATGAATACAGTATGACAGTACGAAATTTTAACCTCCCCATGCCTCCCCAAAAAAAACTAAACTAAAAAACAAAAAAGATAAACTCTTACAGTCAAATTGAAACCGTCGGGTGGAGCATCAAACCAAGAGTCCTCAGGATTAAATAAATCATACTGTGAACTTTCGGGTTTTTTTTGGCCACTTTGAAAAAGCCTGTTCTGGTTCAAGCATGTCAATATCCTCTGTAGACTCTTCTTCATCCACACTATCCTCTATGGAATCTTCTTCATCCGCACCATCCACTATGAACTCTTCTTCATCCACACCATCTGTACATGGCAGTATAATAATTCCGGCTTTTGACACTGGGAGTTAAGAGGACATGAAACAAGCACTATACGGATTAAAACAAACACATGAAGCTAACATTGAATCAATTCGCCTGCAACAAAGACTTAATCGATAATAAGACATACCAGCAACACTAGTATCAAATTCTCTGGTTTCAACAGCTCCGGCTGCTACACTCAATGCTACTGCACAGGCTTCTGCTGACTCAAACCATTCATTAACTTGCACGAATGAACTGCCTACTACCTCAGGAACCTCTTTTGCATCATGCGTTCCACTAACCTCACAAATATTTTCACACTTCGTACTATCAATCGTCCTATCAACCCAACTAAAAGAGGAACCAGCTTCACTTGATGAAGAATTAGGTTTGTACAAACTGTCAAATTCACCAGGATTTTCTAGTCCATCTTCCATATCTCTCACCTCACAAAGATTCCTCCTCCCGGTACTGTCACTCTTTTCATCAGCCCAAGTAACGGAGCGACTAAGTTTCTTTGTCCCTGAATGTTTAAGAGAAGACCTCAGTGTACCCTCACTCGATTTCTCTCCCTTCCGAACTTCAGATTCCTCTTCCGCTTCAACCTTCAACCTAGACATACCTAAATCCCCAACATCCATCACACCTTCACTCTTATTAGGAGTGGCCGATGTTTCTAACACACTAAATCCGCTCTCTAAGTCTTTACCTTTTGATTTCTTTAACTCAGTATCAACACTATTATCTGCTACATTAGGTGGCATTTTCGACACACTATATTCATCACAAGCCAGTAATGTACTCATGAAGTCCATATCATTCAAAATCAACTGTTTCCCACCGCCACTCGGCTTCACATCTTTCCCTTTCGACCCTGCAACATGCATCCTCACTCACTTTTAAGATACAACAACACAAAACAAACAATCCTAGCAACCTGATCACGGATTACACTACAATTCAACATTCACACATACCTTGTTTGCTCTTTTTCGCACCCGATGCCTTCGTAACCCTATCCCTTCTCGGCACATATCCCTCAATCGCATCCGAAGGACCAAATTCCTCCACTTTCCCACTGAAAGTCCCACTCTTCTCTTCAATCTTCAAACTAGACAACCCTAAATCCCCAATCTCCTTCTTCTCCTGCCCAAACTCTCTCAAAACCCTCTCAACCTTTCCCAAATCCAACACGTCACATCTCTCCTCGCTCAACCCCTGAGCAAACGCCTTGCTGTCAATCACGCACTTCGATGAGCAGTACAGCTTCGTCTCCCTGAGATCGTAGACCTTGTGCTCCTTGAGCGAGATGCGGTAGTTCTGGAGGCTTCGGGAGGTAGGGGGTTGGAGCAGAGAGGATAGCCGCAGAGGTCGGCGATGGATCGCTCCGTGACAACGTCGGTGTAGTCGGAGCGGGAGATTATGGAGCCGGCGAGGTAGAGGCGGTCTAGGGTTTTGACGCCGTCGAGGAGCGCGAGTTGGAGCTTGTACACTGCGTCGTTTACTGACTTGGATGGGTTGGTGTGCTTGTGGTTTTCCATTGTTGCAGAGTTTTGGAGATGGTGGATTTGGGGGTTTAGGGTTTAGATTGAATTGAAATTTGGGAGCGAAGCTCTCTTTCTCTTCTCTTCTTCAGAGAAGAGGGAGGAGGTTCTGTTTCTGTTAATCGGTTGCGCGGGGTTAGTATATTGTACGGCAATACCCGGACAGTGTAAACCGACCCGTAAAAATGCAGTTATACCCGGCGTAAACCGACCCGTTATTACCTCACAAATCCATATCATAAATTTTTTATCGAAATTCTTTTTATTAATTCGTTGATGATCGGATCAGTTAATCCGTTTATTTTGACGGATCTATTACAAAATATTCATGATATTCACTTATCCGAAAACATCAATAAACTTAGTGTCGGCTTTGAGATTCAATATTTTAGTTACCATAAAAAGTTACTATTTTAGAAAAGTTGAGGAACTGATTAGGACGTTCTGCTGGTGACAATGTTGTGAGATAACTCGGAATATTTTGGTCATATAATTTTAACTTTTTGGCCATACTCTTTGTTGATGCCTAAAAATGTAAATATATTTTTATCGAAAGTCTTAGAGACCCAAAGTCAACGATCAGACTTAGGTTTGATATGAGGTTTGTATCATCCACGTCCGGGTTGTTTGGTCTACTTTAAGCTAATTGAGATTTGATACAAAATATCTATCTAGGATGAGGGAAGCAAGCCATGTCATGCCCAAATTACAGAAGGAGGTCACAAAAGCCAAGTTGTCAGGACTTACCTCGGATTTCATCCTGAAATCTGAAGTAAGCTCTGAGGGGGGTCCACTTCAAAAGAGAATTTACCAAAAATTTCGACATAATCTCTTTTGAAAATGGACAACCCTAGTTGTCAAATCCAAACATATACTTCTATAATCATACTTTTATAACCGAAATCATGTATGAATGGACAAACCAGCCCCGCTGGTTAATCAAATATAGATAAATCTCATAAGAAGAGATAAATCAGCCCCGCTGGTTAATCAATTACATAATTGAGAAAATAAAATAAGGAAACGATATATCACCATGTAAGAGAAGCCTCCCAGGCTCGGGTCGGAGTCTTCCAAGCTCTAGTAACGTTTGACTCTAAGTGCTACATCTCATGTTAAATGTTGACTCACCTATGATGAGGATCGCTAATAATAGCTAGCTACAATGAATAATAACCGATCGGTGCCTCCCAAGCTATCGTCTCACGCTAAACGCTCGACTCACCTATGGTGACCTCTAATAAAGGCTAGCTAGTAATGAATAAGAGCGACCCTAGTATGGTGACTGAAATCATACGAAAACATCTAAATCCATAAAATTTCCTTAAGTTTGTGCAAATGCAAATATAAGTACGGTTCCCAACCGTATATGGAAATTATCATCAGAAAAATAAATAAAACTCAATGATGTGTCCCCCACGTCAAAATATTCTCAAAACTATAATTATCAGTGAGATTTAATTATCAAGTATAAATCATAAATAAATTCAATCTGAAATACTCGCTAAAACGTTCTCAATGTCAAAATCCATAACCCACAATTAACTGAGAAATTATAAATAGAAAACCATTTTCAGTAATCTTTTATAAATCTCAAAGTCCACAATTAAAAACTTTAATAATTATATCCGGAAATCATGAAGAATATTAAAACTCAAATACCAAATTAATAACCCGAACTCAAATCCATAAATCATGACCAACTCTTAATCGATGTATCAAACTCAAATAAATTTCAAGACCACATCAAAAACCGAAATTATAATATAATCTCAGAAAATAGAATTATAATTTACAAAAGAAACTATGCATGCTTATTCATTTAAAACAAAGTGTCAACTCACAAATTTAGACATAAGCACGATGATATCCAGAATGTCATTCGTGAGGTCTCCATGTATCCTGACACCATAAATATGTTTAGAACCACTTCAATTTAGGAAAATTAATGTTTTAACTTAAGAACCGAAATCATTCCACTTAACCCACTACTCAAGCTAGAGTTAAGCTAATTGGATTTGCACCAAACTTCAACCACAACCTCACTTCATCGATTCTAGCACTTTAGGACCATAACCAAGGAAATTCAATAGTTGGATCTATTCTATCAACCACCAAGTTCTCCAACATTCGAAAAATCTCAAACCTAACCAAAACTCCTCCAAAAATTACAAACTTCACACCATTGGACTCATGTCATCATAAACAGATTAAATAACACTAAAAACTACCCAAAAGAGGCGTTGCCGCCATCTGCTCCGCTGGCAGCCAAACTCCGACCACCTCCGATCTCCACCAGAATTTAACATAACGTTCCTCTCAACAAACAAACAACTTTCTCAACTAGCATGAAGATCAATTTCAAGCCTAAACATGTTAATCGAAGCAAAAATAGAAAAACCCAATTTGAAAACCCTAAACCTTCAAGCCTTCGATTCTCTTTATCTAGCTCGAATTGGATCGAACCCTTTTGAGGGTTTACTACTCGGGATGAGACCTTCCAAATGAGACAAGAAGCTTTGGCTATGGTGGCCGGAGGAGAGAGTTTCGATGAAGGGAAATCCACTATACAATCACCGTTTCTTGCCCGGATTTCTTCCAAACGGCGGCGATACCATCTCGGTAAGGTACCCAGATCGATGGAGGAGGAGCTAAGCTTCAAATATCGACCGGTATTGCGGCCTAACTCCGTCGGACGGCGGCGAACTAAGACGACAAAGTCGTCGGGTTGAAACGACATCCGGGCTACCTGGCCATGGTGAAAGATCATCGGTACCACACCGGGAATGTGCTTTTCTAAGCTCCACAAGAAGGCACCATTAGAATGTAAATGTATAGTTAGTCCCACATCAGAAGTATGTAAAAAAAGGGAACATTTCTTAGCTATAAAAGGAAGGCTTCCCCTATGTAAAAGGGAGATATAGATTTGAGAGACACTCCCCCAGACTCTCTGACCCCGCGTGTAGCCATTGTGCGCGGAGCCATATGTAGAATGAAGATATCTGAGAGACTCCCCCCCCCCATTTGTAACACTCCACCCCGCGGGATGGGTAGACTCCCCCATTTGTAACACTCCACCCCGCGGGATAGATACACTCCCCCATCCATCCCATACTCCACCCCGCGTATGAATGCTCTTGTACCCCGCAGGATGGATGCTCTTGTAACACCAATGGCCTAAAGGCATGATAGTTGATTCTCAGTGGACGTAGCCATGTCCCCCGAGGCATGGTGAACCACTATATGTTCTTGTCTCTTAATCATTAATTTTATTCCACCGTGATTCCCCATAGCTTCCGGAATTATGTAGAAACAATATATATATATATATATATATATATATTGTATATAGATTTGTTCATGTTTCGATTATGGAAATGAAAACCGATATTGAAAATCATCGAACGGCCAGGTAGCCTTCGTAATTAGCCACCGCCATCTGCCTAGTAGTGCAAACCAAAAGGAGCATGGATCAACAAGTACATGTATCAAATTCAAGATCACCGTCAAGCTCAAGTATATGCATGCATTCCATAAGTAACTCATAACATTTAATTTGGTCGTTTATGCTAGACGTTACATATATGAAATATTTATGCCTGAAGCATTTAGTAATACAAATGAATTAATATTTCTCTTAATGAGGTTTGAATAAAATCCGTTTAGAAATGTAACCTCATTTGAATAATGACGCATAACACTGATTACGTTATTTACGTGTAAATTAACATATACGTTTTGTCAGTTACTGATTTGAATTGTGTCAAAATCAATGTCATTTAAGGGCATGTAATTAATGCTAGAAGCATTTACCAAGTTATAACCTATATACTATGGTACAAGCATTATGGGTCAAATTATTGTGCAAATTACGATAGAGATGTTATGAGTTTAATCTTCGGTTACACCAATTTGAATAATGTCATTATAATTCATTGTGCTAGAAGCATGAATTTTAGATTTTAATTACGCGATTATTAAACGTTGTGTCATAAACATTTATCCAATTTAATACCTATGTGTAATGCTAGAAGTATTAATGAGATTTAAACTCATTACCTTTTGTACTTAACTGTTACATAAATGATATTTATTTAGTAATTTATGTCATATATTAAAAGTTGGTTACCAAATTTGAATCACGTAAGTTTTATTCAATTAGTCCTCAATTATGTTATCATTTATATCGATAATTATTATGAGTATGTAATGACACATTAATGCCAAATGAGTTAGTTTTGCAAGTAATATATATCGATGAGAATTAAATTGTTTCAGTTATAATTTAATTTATTTCGGTTTCATATAATTACTTTCACATTAAGTTTGTATGTTACGATTTAATAACATATATTGCATTGGTTTATGTTATATTGGTGAATATTATTGATGTTAAGTCAGAAGCTTAAATCAAGGCTGAATATACATGAAATTGAGCCAGAAGCTCAACGCAAGCTGTAAGGCTAGCACAGAAGCTCGTCATGTGTCGTCATAAGTCCATACAATGATGGAGTAAATACTTGTGACACCCTGTAGTTTACACCTAAAATCAGTTTTGTCCCTCACTTTTTTTTTTAAACTGGTATACCCCTATATTTTAAATTCTCTACTGATTTACCCTTGTCGTCAAGTGAACCCGTTATGTAGCTGACGTGGCTAACATGTTGACACATGTATGAGACCAAGGTATTGAGATGACAATTTTACCCACAGCAATTCCTCCTATGCTGTTATATATAGTTAAGGTCACATATATTTTCTGTATCTTCTGCTGCACCAGCTATATATTCTCTGTATCTTCTCCTCCATTTTCTTGATCTGATTCTCGGACCTTCTTCTCCCTCATCTCCCCACTCTCTCTCCCACTTCTTCTCCCTCATCTCCCCACTTCCCCACCGCCCAAACAAAATGGAGGAGAAGAAGACCCCCATCTCTTCTTTTTCACTCTCCTCCTCTCCCTCTCCTCTGCCGCCCTTGACCACCACACCCTCCTCCTCTCCCCCCTCCCCTCCACCCCCTCTCTCTCCCAACCCGAATCCTTTTCAGAAACATCTGAACCCGACTCCGACCCATCTTCCCTCTCCCTCCCTCTCCACCACCTCGACGCCTTCTCCTTCAACCAAACCCCCTCCCAACTCTTCCACCTCCGCCTCCGCCGCAACTCCTTCCGCTTCAGTGGTTTTCAAAATATTTTCGTGCCAACAACTGTGCGCTCAAACAGACCATTATCAAGGTATGCGAAGCTTTATTTTCACATTCTGGGGGGCTTATATCTCTGGTGCTTTGTGATATCTTAGCACGTTAAACCAGTAACTGTGGTTTATATTCTAATGCCAATTAAAGCGACATCAAAGGTTTAGTTGCGAGACCTTATGCGTACATGTGCAGCGATTCAAGCCTCTGATCTCTCCAGTAAGTGGATTGATATATATCTAGCCAACACAGTGGCTATGAGTTGTGCATGAATTGATATCTCCATCAAAGAATTATTATATTTGGAGCGAAAAGATGATTGAGGAGAAGAAGCTGCCAGAAGAAGATAATACAAGGGAGACGTGATCTTGCTGGTAGTAAATAAAAGTCCAAAGTGCCTTCATGCAGTTTCCCTTATGAGAAGAATAGTCTTGAAACCAGTATTGGGGTTCATGGACTCTGAAACCACCATTCGCTGAAGGTTCTACTATACTGGGGGGCTTTAGACCTCATAATGGCAGCATAGATTAATCAAGCGAAGCTTCTGCATGAGGTTGGTATCTCGAAATATGCCTTCGTAGTAAAGAAGAACTGTGCATGGTCCTCGACACCGGCTCCGACGTCATCTGGCTCCAATGCGCCCCTTGTAAACGCTGCTACTCCCAAACCGACCCGGTTTTCAACCCGAGAAAATCCTCCTCCTTCTCCTCCCTTCCTTGCTCCTCCCCTCTCTGCCGCCACCTCGACTCACCCGGCTGTAGCTCAAAGTCCAAAACCTGCCTCTACCAAGTCTCCTACGGCGACGGCTCCTTCACCTTCGACGACTTCTCCACCGAAACCCTCACCTTCCGCCGCTCCAAAATCCCCAAAGTCGCCCTCGGGGAGTGACGATTAAGAAAGCGGTGGCGACGACAACGACCATGGCGATGAGGGGAGGGGAGAAGTCGATGGGGAGCTTAGAGGGTGGAGATGAGGAGGATGCATGGAGGCGAGTTGGGGTGGTGGAGAATGTTGGGGTGGGGGAGGGTGCAGGGGAAGGGGATGGGGAAGCGGCGGGAGGCATTATTAAGGAGGAGGAAGAGGAAGCATGGCGGTGGTGATGGTGCTGGTTGTGGTGGGAGGGTTTGATGGAGAGTAATGGGGAGCAGTGGAGTCTGTTGGGGGGTCTTGTGTGTGGGAGGGGTTGACCTTATTTTTTGGTTGACCCGAGAAAATCCTCCTCCGTCTCCTCCCTCCCTTGCTCCTCCCCTCTCTGCCGCCACCTCGACTCACCCGGCTGCAGCTCACTATAGTCAGGGGTATATTGGACATTTTATGTCAATGTTGCAGGTTTCTAGCTGAGTTGGAATCGCAAGACCGGTCATCTCAGCAACTTAACAGTCTTCTTTAACGGTCAATTGAGGACAAGGGCAAATCAGTCGAGAATTCAAAGTATAGGGGTATACCAGTTTAAAAAAAAAAGTGAGGGACAAAACTGATTTTAGGTATAAACTACAGGGTGTCACAAGCATTTACTCCTACAATGATTATAACTCTTCTCAAACTAGGCTCACCCAGTTGGATGCGATGGCTATGTAAGTTCTTTTAAGGATGTGTACTTAAATGAGCCTCGCTCCACCACTTCATCATGTCTTACTTGGTTGTATACAATTGGAGTTACCGAAATGGTTAATTAATAACATTGTATTTCTTGACAAACAATTCTGAGTCCAGTAGGCCCACTCTTCCTCTAAGGGATCTAGAAGCCCAGCATACCTCTCAGATTTTGCCTAGTAGGCTTGTAGAGTAAGTTGAGGTTTATTTCTTTCACTTTAATTAAAGTCAATTTCTTTGGTCCAACAAAATCAAACAAAAGAAAAATAATCTAATGACACTGGTTTGTCGTACCTAGTCATTATGTATGTATATAAGGCACTCAAGATACTTTCTCATAATGGCTGTTGTTAATATATTCATTATATTTAATGTATAGTTAATTGCTAGAAGCATTTACACATAATTGCGTGACATATTCATTATGCTAAATTAGTAACGTTTGTTACATGATTCTAATTTGAAAATACATGTACCTAATGAGCCGGAAGTTCAGAAATGAATCAGTAGTTTGTATATATATAGAACTTGTAGTTTCGATAATAACTCACTTAAGAAACTTGAAGTTTCATTCATAAATTCACCAGACATGATAAAATCAATAGCTCTTATTCATATCATGTTAATTGGAAGTCTCCAGAAGAAACAATCTAAATTAGACATCTTCCTTGCCTGAAGCAAGACTTAATTAGAGAATATTTAAATGAAAGGGCTTGTTGCCTTAGAATCTAAATCCAAATTAATATGTGTTAGGGGGAGAAAATAACGCCACCGTTCCTGATGAACGACGTGTAAAATGTCTCATCTTGATCCCCAAACCGCACATGTGATATTAAAGTGCAAAGAATGCTACTTTTAGTTAAAGTGCAAAGAATTCTAGATCTACGTAGTGTAGCCCATAATATGTCAGATACTTTATTAAATCTAGTTAAAGTGACGGGATCATATATACATGCTGCAAACTTGCAAGGATAAACATCCCTATAGAATGTATCGTCCTAGTTGGACGAGGTACGACCATGGCGGCTAACCAGTCTTATGTCCCTGCCCAGAAGCGAGATAGACCATTAGGTTCGAACAATTTTTATCCCTAGAAGAGGGTAAACTTGGCACAAATGAATCTTTTTGCCATCGCAATCTCAAACCAATTCAACTCACGAGATTAAACCAGATTATGGGTTCGTCCTAGAAGAGACGAAGTTGGGGGACACTCCAACATTTAAACTGACTCCCGAGAATAGAAAATCTCGATAAATTTAGTGAGATATTGAATCGGAATGAGATTTCATCGATGATATATTTATATTTGCAGTGGCCACCGAAATTATAATAAGCGATGATGTCGAACCTTACTTCGTTGATAGATAGATTTCAACGAAGAGACGACTGGCTATAAAAAAGAAAGAAACAATATACGTCAAATCAGATTTCTTAACTAAGAGAAAGGTGTTATGGGCATGTTGTTCCCACACCTGCGCATGTTAAACCTGCATAGTTTAAATGAGTATTTGTAAAAAAGCGTAATGAGAAACACGAGATTGTGATATATGTCTCGTTTAATGGAGCAAGGATTTTCTCAACGCCCTGTTATTGATTATGGGGAGACATACTTTTCCGTAATGGACGTCATAACGTTCTACTACCTTATCAATTTGGTAGTTTCCGAATAACTGAATAAGCATCATATGAATGTGGTAACAACTTATCTCTATGTGACTCTGAATATAGAGATATACATGAAGGTTCTTGAAAGACTTCTGTTACCCAATGAAAATAGTTATAGACCACAAAACATACTCTCTATTTGCTTGAGTAGTTCACTTTAGAGGTTCAAACAATCCAGGAGGAGTTGGTATAACCGTCTAAGTGAATATTTGTTTAGGATAAGATATATGAACAATGGACTATGCCCATGAGTGTTTTAAGTAAACAAATTTTGGGTTTGCAATTTGTGGTGATATATGTCAATGACATGGAATTTGATTGATACTCTTGAAGAAATCAAAAAACTACAAAACACCTGAAGTCGGAGTTTGAGATGAATGACTTCCGGAGACCAAATCATTTTCTCGATCTAGAGTCGTGCAAAGTGCAATTGAATTTTGATCCATCAATCATATTACATTTAGAGGATGTTAATATGCTTTGATGAGGATAAAGCGAAATCTTCATGCATACTCATAACTGTTCTTGTATCATTGTGCAGATGATAATGAAGAGATATTGAGGCCAGAAGACTCTAAGTACAATAGGCGCATTATTGTACTTGGTTAAATACTCTTAACTAGACATTTCATCTGATGTGAATTTGTTAGCTAGATATAGCTTTGCGCCAACATGCCGCCTCCGTAAATGGCATAAAAAACAATTTTTCATTACTTTAAATGTATGATAGATTAGGGCTTATTTTATCCCTAGGTATCATGGAATGGATCAACCGTCTATGATCCTTAGAATGATGTTTGCCTTGTTAAATATGTTGACATGAGTTATGTAAATTGACACAAGCAGACTTATTCCCAACTAATGTCTTTACCATATGAAATACAATAATCTTAGAGGTATATGAAACAAAAATTCTTTAAATCATATTGACTATTAAGTTATTCAAGAAGCATGATCAATATAGTAATTTTACCTAGTGTGTAGTTTTAAAGGGAGTATTCTAAAGCATACTCTTGACCATTGTGTACTCTTTTGTCATTCGTCTAAGGTTATTTTGTTCCACTGGGTTTTGTTACCTAACAAGGTTTTAATGAGGCACACATCAAACTGGCTCATACTTCATCTTGAAGATGTCTTTATTTGAAATATATGCATTTGCTCATCTTTTGTCCCACTAGGTTTACCGGGCAAGAATTTGGTGTAGCAACTATTATGCATCCGTCTCTCACAGACTCACATCTTATGATCCAGACTAAGCCGCTTCAATGAAATCAAAGGTTCTGACTACCACCACTACGTGTGCATTGTACTTTTTTCTCCTTCGACCAAAATTGTTTTTGTCCCATAGAGTTTTTATTATCTGATAAGGTTTTGACGAGGCAATACTGGAGCACATATCAGATGAAACTAATGACAGAGAATATCCAAGGGGAGGTGTTGTAAATAATTATTAATTAGTTGACATTCTTGTAATTAGCCGACTAAAGTTATTTTTGTAATTTACATCATGACCACATCTCTATATAATAGAGAGTTCTCAGCTCAATGAAAAACACACACATTCCCTCATTCTCTTAGTTGTTTCTCTCCTTTTTCAATATTTTCATTTTCGTTTTACAACAGTTTAATTTTAACACCCAAACAAAAAGCCTTCAAATATGTAATGAACTTTGTGAACTAATGATATTAATCTCTATCTAATTCAATAAGTTTATAAAGTTATTAAGTTTATACATAATTAATGGCTGCTATTAATATTTAATATTTGTTTTTATTTTCTAATAAATTTCATTCATATCATCTATTCACCCCATAAAAAAAAAGAGGGCATCCACTACCAGAAATTTCACTTTGGGCGACGAAAAAAAATCGTCGCCCTGTTAACAAATTTCGTCGGCCAAGAACTTGGGCGACGACAATTCATACCGTCGTCGCCTAAGAGTAATTCTTAGGCGACGATACGAATTTCGTCGCCTAAAATATATTTCTCGTCGCCCAAAAATATTCGTCGCCCAAGATTTAACACCTTGGCCGACGAAAAATTGTTTCGTCGCTTAAGATGTTATAACCTGGGGCGACGAAATTTTTTTCGTCGGCCAAGACGTCGTCGCCAGAAGTGTGTCGGCCAAGAACTTGGGCGACGATACTTTTTTTTCGTCGTCTTATATGGTAAGTCCTTGCCCGACGATTTAGCAATTTCGTCGCCTAAGATATATTTAAATTTTTTTACTTTTTATAGATGATATTTTTTAGCAATTATTTCAAACTCGAGCCCCAAACCAACGATTTTTTAGTTTCTCGTCGACGATTTAGAAACTAAATATTTTTCATTGATGACATAATTTTAATTCATGTTAGACTAGGATTAATATCCTAATATCTTAACCTAGTTCGACTAGATTCTTACTGCACCAGTCAGTTGGATTACGTCACCATGGTGAAGTGTACACCGTCTCGTTATTGCAATTCGAGCGAGAGAGAAAGATCATTGTCTAATATAGAAGTGGGATAAAATTACGGATCGATCACAGGAGTGTGGCAAACATTTCAAACCACAACACATCCTATTTACAAGTACCATATCCTATTTTGAATTGAATCATACATTTCACGACTGATACAATCTTGTTTGAATCAAATCAAAGATGCAAACTTTCTTTGAATCAAATCAAGGGGCTTTTAACCTGCATACAAAAATAGAAACAAACTCTAGTACAAGAATTTCAGAAAGCGGAATGGATCCGGGAAATGGATTGGGTTGCAGACTTGCAGATGGACGTCGGATCTGGGAAGCGGAAGCGGAAACGATCGATTGAGAGCGAAATGGATTCGGCGTCGGATCGGGGAAGCGGGGTCGATCGAGAGACAGAGAATTTCAGAAACAGAAAAGCAGAGAGAGAGAGAATGGTTAGGGTTCCGAGTTTCTATCTTTTATAGTAGAGTATCTTGGGCGACGATTTTATAAAAATCGTCGCCCTGTTTTTTCAAAATCGTCGCCCAAGACACTCTATTTGGGCGACGATTTTCTTTACTATAAATCTCGTCGCCCAAGATAAAGAAAATCGTCGGCCAAGAGTTATCTTGGCCGACGATTTTTGAAGTCGTCGCCTAAGATACTCTACTTGGGCAACGATGTTCTTCACTATAAATCTCGTCGCCCAAGATAAGAAACTCGTCGGCCAAGAGTTCTATCATAAAATTCAGAATATCGTGATTTTGGTGATCGGAGAAGAGGAACTGAAAACCGACTGTCAGATATGACCAGCATAACAAATTACGTGGGTGGGAAAAAATTCAGCTCCATCGGACAACTACAAGGGCTCGATCCGTCCGGTCAATCGGCGCGGTCAAACCCCTAAACGGACGGAAACGGCTATTGGACCCTCCAAATCACGTAATCTGGCCAGACCTTCAACTGATAATAATTTCCAATCGACAAGACTCTTATGGGGCTATAAAAATTTGGTAATAAATAAATACCTGGGATAGGGCTACCACTAGGTAGAAATAAGAGAAATTTGTTGACCGGAACAACCGACACATAAATTTTACCGGAATATCTTCATTTTTCACGGGTTGACGTATTTCACCGTTCTGGTGATATCTTATTTCATGACTTTTTTACGTTTGAGGCCTCTACATATACGTTGTCTTCAAAACGACACTTAAACTCAACACTTCTATAAAAAAGTTATACAACATTAGTACATATAACGTGAGTTTGGTGATCGGAGAAGAGGAACTGAAAACCTATCATCAGATATGACCATCATAACGAATTACATAGGTGGGAAAAAATTTAGCTCCATCGGACAATGATAAGGGCTCGATCCGTCCGGTCAATCTGCCCGGTCAAACCCCTAAACGGACGGAAACGGCTATTCGACCCTCCAAATCACGTAATCTGGCCAGACCTTCAACTGATAATAATTTCCAATCGACGAGACGCTTACGGGGCTATAAAAATTTGATAATAAATAAATACCCGGGATAGGGCTACCACTAGGTAGAAATAAGAGAAATTCGTTGACCGGAACAACCGGCACATAATACCGGAATATCTTCATTTTTCACGGGTTGACGTATTTCACCGTTCCAGTCATATCTTATTTCACGAATTTTTTGCGTTTGAGGCCTCTACGTATACGTTGTCTTCAAAACGACACTTAAACTCGACACTTCTATAAAAAAGTTATACAACATTAGTACATATAACGTGAATTTGATGATCGGAGAAGAGGAACTGAAAACCTACCATCAGATATGACCAGCATAACGAATTACATAGGTGGGAAAAAATTTAGCTCCATCGGACAACGATAAGGGCTCGATCCGTCCGGTCAATCGGCCCGGTCAAACCCCTAAACGGACTGAAACTGCTATTCGACCCTCCAAATCACGTAATCTGGCCGGACCTTCAACTGAGAATAGTTTCCAATCGACGAGACGCTGACGGGACTATAAAAATAAAAAACATTACCTTACAATTTAAACGTGCTTTATTTATTTTAATTATTCGGATTATCTTGGCCGACGAAATTAGGGTAATTCGTCGGCCAAGATAGTACTTGGGCGATGATATTTTGTTAAATTCGTCGCCTAAGAGTAAAATAAAAAATCTTGTTCAATGAAATTTAAATGTGTTTTATTTTATTTTAATTATTCGGGTTACTCTTGGCCGACGAAAGTAGGGTAATTCGTCGGCCAAGATAATACTTGGGCGACGATATCTGTTAAATTCGTCGCCCAAGAGTAAAATAAAAAATCCTGTACACTGAAATTTAAATGTGTTTTATTTTATTTTAATTATTCGGATTACTCTTGCCCGACGAAATTATTTTATTTCGTCGGCCAAGTAAAAATAAAAAAATAAAATACTTAGGCGACGATATATTTGAGTTTCGTCGCCCTAGTTTCTATATTAGGCGACGAAATTTATCCTTAGGCGACGATTTTATTTTCGTCGCCTAAAGTTGAACTTTAGGCGACGAAAAAAAAAATCGTCGCCCGGTTTTTTTTGTTTCGTCACCCAAGACTCATTTTCTGGTAGTGATCCGATTGGTTCCAAAAATATGAAGCCAAAGAAGACTGCAAGCAAGGGAAACCCATTGCATGGTGTTACTCCAACTCCCAAACCTCCTAGCCCTAATCGTAAGAGGTGCTTTAAAGTTTTCTAGATTTTCCATGAACTGTGGTTTTCTTATGTTTTTCACATGGTGGCAGGTGTTTTATTCTGCTATTTCTCATTCCTTGTTTTAGAATAAGGACCTATGATCTAATCTTTTGGATGTAGGCTCACGTGTGATACCATTGTGAGTGGAAATTTGATAGAGATTGCTATCTAATTGTGTATCAAATGATTTTATTTGCCCTCTGTACGCAAGATAATGGATTGATTCACATTGTAATTTCTACATAAAAAGAATAGAGATGGTCAAATCGGTAATCCAATATTACGATTTGACAAGATATATTAAGTGAAATTGAGAATATTGTTTATTTACTTACATGACATGACACATACGATTAAGATCACAAATTTTAAGCCTTAATGTTCACATTTTAGTATTAAATATATAATCAGCCTTTTTTTGCTCAAGATACTGAAGCTAGCCCGTAAATCAGAAAATTAAAACTTGAAGTTAGTATGTATTTGAGTTCGAGTAGGCTACTACGTAAAGACTTGTTCGTAAACATTCATTGATGCAAACTATTGACTTGACGTGATTTGCACTGATCAAATACATGTCCAACCTTCCGCCATGCTGCCATACAAATGTTACTTGTTGATGCACGATAGCTACTGAAAGTCAGCAACTGTGTGTGTTGGATCATGCGCGGCACAATAACTAACCGGTGCTCAAATTTTGGCTCGAACCTTTCGGATTCATGCAAATGCTACTTACAACAAGCTAGGCTAAAGCAAAAGGTACACTGCTTCAGTGGCGTAGCTAGAATTGTAATTTAGAATTGTCAAAATTCATATATTAAGAAAGTAAAAATTTACAGTCATTTGTTACAAAAGGGCACAATTTTTTTTCTTCTAAAAACACAATAACACAAGCTTTCTACAATTTTCTTGTCCTATACAAATTAGTAGAAAAAAAATGTTGTCACGCTCTGACTATTAAATTTTACCTTATTTACTAGCATGATGTTAATAAGAGTTTTATCGTCTTTGTCATTGAGTTTATAGTTTAATTGGTCTCTAGAGAGGTTTTGGGGGACGATTATTTCGAAGGAATTATTCGTAGGAGAAAAATGTGATGACGGTAAAAATGGTAAATTTTAGCTAGTAAAAAGATTTTACTAAGGTATTATTTTTGGGGTGTTAAATTTTAAAATGGGTTTTATGGTGGTGTGGACCGGATGGGCTAAGCCCAATCTCTTTTTCTCCTCCTCTCTTTTCTCTCTCTTCCCTCCCGATCCTCTCTCCCTCTCCCTCTGCTCGGAAAAGTTTCCCGAGCCCGTCAGCCGCCGTAGGCCGCCGCACCAGTCCCAATCGATCGGCCTCTAACCCAGCTCTCATCCTAGACCGGTGAGAGGCTCCCTAGCGCCGCTGTGAGAGAGATATTAGACCCGAAAAGTCCGACTGTCCAAAACTTCCCGTCGCCAGAACTCCCTCCTCCAGCCGCCATAGCTAGCAATCTTTGGCTCGTTAGAAAGCTCTCCTCCCGTGCTTCAATCTCGCAGAAGGTTTATTTTCAATTAGGCTTGGTTAAGGATAAATCGGTGTTTGAAATTCTAGGGCTTTATTATATGTTTTCGTTCGATTGACATAGTTAGGTTTGAAATTGGTGTTTGTGCTAGTTGGGAAAGTTGTAGAGGAGGTTAAGAGGAATGTGCTGTCAAATTTTGGTAGGCAAAGGAGGTCACCGGAGCTAGCCGCCGGCCGCCGATGTTAAGAGGATTTTAATGGTTTTAGATATGTTTTCTTGAGGGAAGTTTAATGAAGTGTAGTTTGGAATTTTTGGAGGAGTTTTGGATAGGTTTCAGATTTTGTCAAGGATTTGTGATTTATGGCGGTTAATGAGTTAAAAGGCAATCGTGTGTTAAATATTGTTAGGACTGTGGAGGGTGATTTTGAGGATATCGGTAATTGTGGTGAAGTATAGTTTTAAACTAATTTAAGAATAAGGACGTTAGACATGGATGAGCGTGTGAAGCTCACATTTATTTCTGCCTATTTTTATATAAGTGTCGGCATTTAGTTGATGATTTAAATTATATTTTTGGAACATGACGTGAGGAGGCTCGAGCGGAGGAGACCTCTGACCGACATCAGGCTTAGGCCTAATTTGTGAGTGAACTTTTATTTTAAATAATATGCATGCAATTGTTTTTGGTTGAGCAAATTATTTTGTTGGAGCATTTGACGTCATTTTTATTTGACGATTTTATGTATTTTGGAGAATTACAGAAAATGGGATTTTCGGTAAATTATAAATATTTCTATGAGGAGAGTATATATAAATGCTAGCTATCCATATGTGTCTGTCCACCTTAATGACATAATATATAACTGCATTCTGGTGTGACGTGAGCGTTGGACGTAAGCGTAGTAGCTATATATGAGTGTTTAATTTATATAGGGGGTATGTGCACATATTTATACACATATCTGTCCACCTTAATGATGTAGAGTAGCACTGCATTAAGGCGTGATGTGAGCGTTTGACGCAAGCGTAGTAGCCTAATATAGATTATTTTAAATCTATTAATTTATATTGGAAGTATGAGTATGTGTAGATACATACGTATATTGATATATATGTTTGAGCTGAAAATGCTCGATATTTATGAGATAAAAGATTTCTCACCCGAAGCATGCATTCGATTTTCTTTGAAAATTAATTTGGGAAAACATAAGTGTTGATACTTATTTTTTTTCTTTATTTTTTTTGTCCACTCATTCTAATATTTCCAGATGTTTCTCCTGGGTCTTTCGTTTTTAAAAATGCCCAGTTTACAAAGTTCGGGTTGGATCTAGTAGGAGGCGACGAGGCATAGTTACTCATCTCTCAGCCACTTTTTACCAGTAGGTTACATGCTTAACCTACTAGGGTATTTTTTTGCTTCCGTTGTTTTTAGTAGCTCTGAATACTCTTGAGATTTTTGTTTAATATTTTCTTTGATGTGCTAAGACCGATATTTTTTATTTGGATAATTATGGTTGAATTGGAGAATGATTTATAATTGTTAAAATAGTAGTTCTGTAATTTTCCGGGTTAGGGTTGTCCATCTTTAATGGAGGTTTGCCGAGTTTTTTAGTAAATTTTCCTTTGAGATGGTCCCCGCAAGACTTACTTTGGATTTCAGGGTGAAATTCGGAGTGGGTCTTGACAATTGTTGTCGGGAACCTGTATGTAGAAGTATTGTATGTTTTATACTAATATTAATGTTGAAAGACCATTATGTTAAGTATATAAGGGTAATTTGGTCTTTTCATTATAATCCTTACCCTATATATGCTATCAGATGTATATTGTTCAGATCATCAAGTAATACAAGTTGTAGCCTTCATCGCTCCTTTGCGTTCTACTTTTCTGCCTTTGTTCATTTTTGTTAGGGTTGTGGCTTAAAACTGATTCCTTATATGTTTTGGATTATTTACTTCTGAAGGCTTTAGGTAAGTTATTCTAGTGTATCTAGGATTCTTAGAGTTTATCCTTAAAAGTAGTGTGGTTCAGGATTCATGGTATGGTTCTAAATCCTATTGTAAGTCAGACTAATTATGAGTCCATAAATAGGATCTTAGAGGCATAGTGTAGTCGGTAGTCAGTAAACTACATTTCCCGTCCATACACCAGTCATGAAACTTGTAAACCAACATCCCACCTACCTCGCCAGGGTGAAAGATCATCAATGGAGCAACGAGAAGGTGCTCCTCCAAGCTCCACAAGAAGGCACCATGATAGTAGTTATGTGCATTTTATTCCACATCAGAAACATAATGTAAGAGGAAACCTTCATTATCTATAAAAGGAAGGCTTCCCCTCTAGATATAAGAAAGAAGAATACTCCACCCCGCGAGAGATAGAGGAGATCAACTGTAATCCACCCCGCGGGATGGATAACCCCTCCCCCATTTGTAACACTCCACCTCGCGGGTTAGATACTCCCTCATCCCTCCCTTACTCCAGACTGCGCGGGATGGTTGCTCTTGTGCCCCGCGCGGGATGAAAACTCTTGTAACACCAAAGGCCTATTGGCCATGAGAGTGGAATCTTAAGTGGACGTAGTCATGTCCTCCGATGGCATGGTGAACCACTATAAATATTGTGTCTTTGTTCATATTTATGTTCCACCGTGCTTCTGCATAGCCTCTGGGTTCTTGCAGAAACACATAGTTTTAGGTGTGGTGCGATGTAGATCAATTGAAAGTTCTGATCCTAAGAGTCGTAAGCTATGAATCAGATGTATTTTGAGAGTTCTCTACTGAGAGTGTAGAGTGTGAGGAGAGAGGTTAGTTGAGGGTGGAAAAACTAAATTGTTCTTCGGTTGTAATCTTCTTCTATTTTAGTGGATCCATCGTCATCACCCGAGGACGTAGGTAATGTGATTTGACTAGACCTCAATAAATATCTTGTGTTGTTGTTACATTGTTTATGGTCATTGTCTTCATTTAGTTTCGGTCTTGGGCTAAGGAATTCAGAGGGTGACCTGGATTTCCTAACAAATTGGTATCAAGAGCCCAGTTATGTGGGCTAGCGGAAGCTAGGGACTGAAGATGTAGGAAGGGAGCTTTGTTTGAGGTGGAACAGTTGACTCTGTTTAGAGTCTTGTGCAAGGTGGAAATATTGGCAATCTTTGTTCCTATTGGTATTCAAGGGAGATGAGTAATAGTAAATGCGGAGGAACAAAATCAGCTTCTAAGAAGGTGAAATTTGAGGAGCAACCAACATTGCAGCTGTCACACCCCGACTCTTAAATTTTTACCTTATTCACTTGCTTGATAATAGTAAGAGTCTTACCGTCATCATAAATGAATTTATAGTTTAAAAGGTCCATAGAAGTGTTTTGAGGGATGAGTATTTTCGTAGGAGAAATACTTGAAAACGGTAAAAAGGGGTAAAAAAAAATGTTGGTCAATAAAAGGTAAAATATTTTTGGGTTAAGTTTTGGGGTGTATTTTTATTTAGTGTTGGGTTTTAAATGGTTTGGGTAGTGGAACCGGTTTGGAAAGACAAACCTTATTTTCTCTCTCTCTCTCTCTCTCTCTCTCTCTCCCCAACTCTCTCTCCTCTCCCCCGATTTTCCTTCCACCGCCAGCGTTCTCCGCCACTGCCTGCAGCCGTCCGACCAGCTCCGACCTCCACTCCGAACCCAATCGAGCCAGCACCTTCTTCTCTCCATTCCTGGTTAGGTGATCGAGCCTTTACCTCTGTCGTGTGGAGGAAAATGTCACTGGAAGTCCGGCTGCCCTTCCGTGGAGATGCGTACCCTGTATGCTTCAGCCTCCGCCCTCTTTTTGTCCACTTGCTCACGAAACGAATGGAAGTCTCGCTTTAGAATTTCGAGGGCGGTGGCGGGGTCGAGATGGCTAATAGAGGCTGCATTGCTGGTTTGGGGAAGGGATGCATCTCCAGATTGGAAAAGTTCTTTCTGTATCTGAGTGCCATGGTCATTGGGGTCATCTACGATTTTCACCACTGTTTCGAGTTAAATGAGAGTTACACAAGAGGGCCCTCCTTCTAGCACCAATTGTTTCTACCTGTCCCAGGGTCACGAGTCGGGAGGTCAAATCCTTGAGTCCGGGTCTTGCACCTACACAAGTAACAATGCATCAGGAGTCGGGACTGGGGTGACCCGGTCTTTGACTCTCCGATGCTTAAGTTAGCGTTTAGTTGCTACTTGCAGAGTACGAGAGTTTGTAAGGAGTTTTTGTGGACTTACATCTTTTGAGAGTTTATGCCTGTTTTATAGGCCAATGTTAGGAGCTGTGGCCTCAGTCCCCGATGTGGGATAGTCAGCGGTCCTCAGCAGCACTTCCCCTTTTGGGGGTGTTTTGCCCCCGGAGAGTGGGTCTGGCAAGTGGATTGCTGCCGGTCCTTCACTCTTTGGATACCCGTGAAGGGGCTTACCGGTGCTGTCTTACCCGAAATAATCTCTGGCGACCCGTGAAGCATTTTAGCTATGTACTAACAGAGGGTGACCCAGATTTCCTAACAATTTCAATTCAATAAACCATGATTTCTAGCACATTAAATCATTTTGAATAAATTTTGAGAATAACTGTGATCCTTGAAGCACATATATATCATTATGGTAAGAATTTGTATTAATTGAATCAATGAATCATATATTAACAACATAGATTTCTATATCATTCCATTAATATTTATGGATATTTACGCCTATTTAAGATTTTTCTCAAAATTAAGAAGGGTCATTTATGTTACATTATATTAAAAGTGAATAATAATTAAGGGTAATTAATTCATTTATTAAATTTGAGAGGATTTAATTGACTTCCCTTGCCCTAGGCTATCTACGCCTCCTACATTGCGTCCAAGTAGAAGAGGATTAAAAACTGGTAATTGATGCAGTTCATGAGAAGATAAGTCCACCTTAAAGGATTCAGTAAATTGTCCAAGACATCAAGAAAATTGCACAAGGTTTCAGCACCATCTATTTTAAACACATTTATAGAGAAACAAACTTTGTGGCAAATGCAATTACAAGCACATGACACCAAACCACATAAGAAAGATTGTGCGAAAACAACATTTCGAGAAGAGCGACCCGATGTATTCAATTTGATAATTTAGGAAGTGACAACAACTGTATGTAATGTACTGTATTTGATTTACTTTCGTATAAGAAAAAACAAGCTAAGCTATGAAGTTACTCAAGTTAGTACTTAATCCAAAGCTCTTACAACTTCAACGAAATTAAAAGGCGTCCTCATTATTCATGCCTACTTGCTGATCTTGCTCATTGCTCAATGCTCATTAATCCAAATCCCATTCAACTTCAACTTCACCTCATCGCCTACTTCCATTTCTGGATCTTGGTTCAGTCTAACAAGATAGAGACGAAAATTGGGATCGAAGAGAGAGAGGATGCACTTCAAATACATCTGTACATGATCTGCTTTCTAATTAGCTCGGATTCTTAATTAATCAATTTTCTCTTTTGATATTTCAATCTGAGATAGAGAAACTGAGAAACCAAATGCAAAGCAGCAAAATCCAAAAATTAATACACCAAATCTATCTTTTCTATTTTTTCTCCAAAAAATAAAAAAAAAATCTATCTTTTCTATTTTGAAAGGACACACAATTGGTCCTTAGAATTGCCTATAATGCAACAAGCTGAAGTATATAAATGCAGTCGAGGAACTCAATTCAGAAAAAATCAACATATATCACAATGCATTTTCATTTCTTCCTAGCACTCATTGCTATGCTCCTTCCTCTCATCGTCGCTATCCCGGAGAGGCACTCTCTGGCCGGTTTGTGGCAGCCAATACAGAATACTAGCGACCCGAAGGTGATAGAATTGGCCAAGTTTGCGATCTCTGAGTACAACAAGAATACCACAAAGAAATTAGCCTTTGAGAGTGTGGTCTCGGGCAAGTTCGCGCACATGTCCGGCACCTTTTATGAACTAGTCGTTGCAGCCAAAAATGAGTCATTGCCCACCCCGGTTGAGAATTATGGAGCCGATGTTTGGGTTTTAGGATTTTATCAAAAGCTGAAATTTTTAGGCTTGGTTAAACTTAAAAATTAATATCGAGCCAGTGATTTCAGTATTTTTATTTATCTGAAGGATCGATGTGAAATTGTGTTGCTTTATCCTATCATTTCATAACAAAATAAAAGTTGGTACTCATAACGATTATCAACATTTTTCTGTGTTCTATTTGCAAAATTGGGTCATACTACCAGTGTTCAAGCATGGCATTCAGCTCTTCCTTTGTCAGGTAGTCCAGCTTTTTATTTGATCTTTTGGGAAGTGGTTGTAGTAGATCGAGGTTTTGTGTTGTCATTATATTTCACCTTGTCGAAAAAAAAAAAAAACATTTTTGTGTGTTCGAGTTGTTCTGTGAGTTCTGTCTACATATCTGAATACAACCAAGCCAAAACTAGAGAGAAACAGCACACTGAAAGTAAAAGGCATTCTGTTTATTTATTTATTAGGTTTCATAACCATGAAGCAGTATATGACATTACTGCATATGTATATAAAAACCTGTGCTTCAACGTTACATACTTGCGATGACATAGTTCTGAGTACTTCTGAGAGTCAAAGAACTCAACAATTCTCAGGTGCAAAGGACAATTTAGAAGCACCTACATCGAAAAGGAACCTATGATGAATCTGTTGAAACCCTCCCAAAATATTTGTACTGTAACTTGGCAGAACCATAAAGCAAAATTCGTTCACTATTTCAAAAATCTGGAAGTTTGAAGCTTCCTTGAGCTCAAGGTTTGCTGGCCCTTCAAAGCGAAATGTGATTTTTGGGAAGGCAAAGTTTCCGAGTCCTTGAATATCCTCCATCATCGGGTAACATAGGTTGAAATTAGACCTAGGTTGGTCCAAAGGGCTCCATTCATATCTTTCTAGAAAGTATGTGACCACAGCTTGTCGCAAATGGTCATATGCTTCTTGATCGAGGAGAGTGTATGGAGTTCCTGAATCAACTATCACCCCAAGATTATCTGTCATAAAACGTTTTGGATCTATTGGGAGAATTTTCCCATCAAAACTAATACCTGTTAAGTTTAGGTAATAGAAACCATCATCAGTACCATAAATCGGTGTTGTTTGTACACCAGAAGTCCCTCTTATGTCTGCATCGTTACCAAAAGCTAGCAATGCATGATCATGATGGCGGTCATGGTCTCCAAATACGTGCAGTGGAAGGCAATAAGAAAACTTGAGAAGGGTTATGGGACTTAATTGATAAAGTATAGAAGAGAGATCATATTTCCCAAGACCAACAACTCCAGATATTGGATTACCTCTAGTATCATTTTCCCAGGCAACAAAACGCTCGTTGTAGATTCCACATCCAAATGCCATATCAACAACCAAATGCTGCCTCCCATCTTTCGACTCGAAAGTAACTCTGTCTATTCCCAATCTGCCTGTTGTCTTTTCTCCTTCAGCGTACATTATCCCGTAAAGGCAGGAACGGCCAGAAGGAGCAGCATAAGGAGGAACACAAAGAGGGTGATTGTTAGGCATTCTTTGATACGTTGTTGACCTCATGGGATCGAAAACTGGGACCGAGACAGGAAAACACAGTTGGCACTGTGCACATTGAGCCCATGGGGTAGTGCTACCCGTATCCAAAGCCAAATTGACTTTCACTGGAGGTGTGCCGATCTTCATTTCCACATAAAAGTAATCACTAATTGAAAGATGGATGGGAGCTCCTAGCATAGAACTAGTGCTTGCGTTTGTGAGGCGGCGTCTTGACATTCGGAGAAGATTCTGATGTTTTTGGAACAGGGAGAGGTTTGGTGCAGAAAGAATGGTGTGTTTCATCTTTAGAGTGAAGCCAGCTTGGGGTAAAGAACTATGATTACTAGTACTCAACTCAGTGGGTGTTGCCAAGGCAGAGGCTGCTAGAACTACAACTACACTGGTGAATGAAACAATTGTATTCTTCATCATCGTGCTGCTAATAGTGCGCAGGCTCATGGATTGGTTTCGATCAATGGACTGAAGGCAATATGTGCATATATATATATATATATATATATATATATGGTGCGCTGAAAAGGTTTCCAATTGTTATTGTTGAAGGAGTGTTTAGGAAGGTGTAAGGTATATATGGCACGAATATATGACTAATCCATCTATAAGAGAGACGTGTTTAAATACTTTATTCCTAGATACAGAGATTTCTTACACAATACTCATACTTATTCCAGTTAAGTTTCCTCGGGCCAGATTATTACCAACCCCTCTACATGATCTGAGTAATCAAACACTCATACTAACTAGAGTTCTCTATATCGACTCATTCAAACAGCTAGCTGCGTCACTGCGGACTAAGAGATGCCAGATTAAGTTAACGCCAACTCATATATGTTCTATATGTAGTTATTATGTACAATAGCAGCCTAAAATCAAGAATTTAAAAGCATACAAATGATACATTTAGTAAGTTAACAAACACTTTGCTTTGTTGTGAATGAATTTGACAAACTGTTCAAAAACAAATGACCGATTGCGAACTACATATACATATTCTTTGCTTCTCTTTTAAGAAACCACAAGTTGAATGGGATTTGGATAAATGAGCAATGAGCAATGAGCAAGAGCAAGTAAGCATGAGGACACTTTTTGATTTCGATGAAGTTGGACAGCCTACCTTGTTGTGAGTAGCATGTGCATCAATTCGAAAGGTTCGAGCCAACATATGAGCACTGGCTATTGTGCCGTGATCCAACCTTTCGGATTTGAGTATTGAGACACATGTAGTTGCAGACTTGCAGTGCAAGTAACACTTCACACTTCTGTGGCAGTTGGCGGATGGTTATACATGAATATATAACATAAAAAATTTGATTAGTGTAAATCAGTAAATCACGTCAAGTCAATAGTTTACATCAATGAAAGTTTGCAAACAAGTTTGTACGTAGTAGCCTACTCGAACTCCAACACGAACACATACTCCAAGTCTCAATTTTTTTATTTACGAGCTAGTGTTCGTTAGTCTTGCCCTTAATATTTTTTTTTCTTTGACATTTTTTCTTCCTTTTTTTTTTTTGAAAGGAGTTTTAGTATGAGAGGTTCTAGTTACACCACCAAATTTGTTATGTGTACCTCTCTTAATTTTTGAACAAAATTTATCTCAACTTTACCTTTACTTAAAAAAAAAAACCCAATTTCCATGGCAATTGCGTTGTTGCTTTCTCATCGCATACTCAAATATCACCCATACATGTCAATTATTTTTTCTCATGGTCTTGTTCTTGTCATGCTACCGTTCTGCTAGGCGAATAAAAAATCGATAATTTGGGTGGTGGACGTGTAATTAGAAAAGGAATATGGGCAAAGATGGAAATACTGTGTATAAAAATTTCAACAGATATACACACAACAAATTTAGAGATGTAACTAGAACCTCCCTTTCGGTATCTTTGACTCTATTGTTTTTTTCTTTATTTTATAATTGTTTTTAGCTCAAATAGTTTCTAAAGTTTAATTAGTACGTGACGTGAACGTACTCCTAATATGTAACGTGAACATGCAATTGCTTCATACATGACTTATTTACAAGTTACACATAAGACCTAAGACATAAGAAAGATCTAACCGGCGTAACTTGGTCTAAGCTAGTTACATTAGGGTTGGGCACGGGACGGGATGGGCCGGGATTTAGTGAATCTCGTCCCGTCCCAAAAATAAAAGAACTGGACGGGACGGGAATGCTTTTTTAAAAATGTCTCATACGTCCCGATCCCAAATGGGACCTGGATATGATCGGGATTCCGAAAAATTAACTGTAAAACAATAACTGAAAAATATCAAAAATCAAACAAGAAAAAAAAAGAACATGAATCAAATTAAAAGTACTGAAATCAACAAGAACATAGGTGCATAGGTGCTAAATTACATCCTATTGTAAAAGTATTAAACATCCCACATTAAAAGTACTCAAAATACTTAGTTCTTCATAAAAAATGGTGAAACAAATCATCTACACCCGTAACAATTGCTACCAAACACAAATTTCAACAGTTTTTATCTGCCTATTTGATTGTTGATATTTGATTAGTATATTTTTGGTTAGTATCAACCATTTTTCAATATGCCATGATCATTATGCAAATATCAACAGTCTTTCTGGTAATCAACATTATCATTATTCATTAATCTTTAGTATATACAACAATATCAACAGAGATTAGTATATATAATTCTACAAAGCTTAGAATTATACAGAGATTAGAATTATATCTGATGTTTCATAATTAATCTCCCCTGCAGATGCAATTGCTTCACTTGGAGGTTGGCTGGCAGCAGCTTCGGTCGCATCAGGTTGATTTGAAGGAGTGGGTTGACTTCCAGCTAGTAGGAGAAGTGCAGGTTGAGTTGATCAACTGGTTGTTGATGAAGGGCGATCCGGTTGAGAAGAAATTGCTTCGAAAGAAGCCTGCAGACCAGAAGCACTTTGTCGAGGACGAACCAATGTTTTCTTCCCTCTAGCCATTAACAAGCTGGGAATCAATTTGAGGTTTATGTTTGAGAATCGAATTGGGGATCGAATTTAGGAGAGACAAAATAGGTTTCAGGATTTTGGGGATCGAATTTGGTTAAGAGGCTGGAGGGAGTGGAGGACTGGAAGACCGGAGGGAGACGAGGAGTGGAATACTGGAGGGAGACGTGGAGTGAAGGATTGGAGGGAGACATGGAGTGGAGGATCAGAGGGAGACGGGGAGTGGAAGACTGGAGGGAGACGGGGAGTGAAGGAGTGGAGGGAGACAGGGAGTGAAGGAGTGGAGGGAGATGGGGAGTGGAGGACTGGAGGGAGACGGAGAGTGGAGGACTAGAGGACCGGAGGACTGGAGGGAGACAGGGAGTGCCGGAGTGGATAACTGGTTATTGAATTATTGATATCAAATATGTTTGACTGTTTCAGATTTGAGTCCTTTTGACTATTTGAGAATGAGATGAAATATAAAAACAATTAAAATTATGTATTTTAATATTACGGGACGAGACGAGATTTTTCGGGATAATCCCGATCCTGTCTCGTCCTGTTTCAACATTAACATGATAAGACGGGAAGAGATGAGATTACCATTTTCAAAACCTATCTCGTTCCATCCCACTAACTTTCGAGATGAGATCGATACGGAATCGAGATTTCGGTACTAAGTGCCCAGTGGTAAGTTACATATCACGAGCCATGGTCCCTTAGGCCTTAGTTGCAGGACCATCAGCTCCGACTACTAATCCTTTTTTGAAGGAAAATAACGACTCATATGTTCTCATACAAGCTTGCAAGCAGGGTTCAGACCTAAAAAAAAAAAATCGCAAGCAGGGCGGCGCGCCAGACAGGAAAGAAAATAAATAAAAACCCAAAAAAGAAGAACCAAAGCGTCGTCGTTTTTGGCATGATGAAAAATATTAGCCCAGTTACACTCTCTCTCCTCTCTCTCTCATCGCCTTCGATTTCTTCTCTCTGAAACTCTCTCTCTCTCTCTAGCAAGGTACGCTTCCTTCTCTCTCTGAATCTCGATTCGCCTCGCCGATTCAGTCAAACCCTAAAACTCATTCTCTGTCACCTAAAGTTTCAAAATTGAACTCCCAATCGCACTTGGGTCTCTTTCAGTTTTCTAATTACGGTTTCAACATGCTCTCTTTTTGGCTCAATTCTTAATCTAGGGTTTGTTTTCATATCTGATCGTTATAGGTGTTTGAATCAAACATGGAAATTGGATAGCTTAGTTTTCTGGTTTTGATCGTATCGCTAAGATCTGCTACTTTGCTGTGTATCAATTTACGTTCTTGTTTCTAGTGGCTGAAGTTTTTAGGATTTCGAATGCAGTGTTTTGGGGTATTAGGTTGTAAGATTGATGGTTTTGGTATTGTTTATACGTATTCGATTCATAATTGGTTAGGGGAAATCAAGTATTAGTATCTGTTGATCCATTATGTACAGTTTGTGTATTGAAGATGTAGGATTTACACTTCAGAGAGTTGAGAGTTCGAATCGGGGTGGTTCGCGGGGTTTTAGTGTTGCCCAACTAGGTTTTTTTTGTGGTAGATTGTTCCTGATCCTTGTTAATGGAAGCTTAATCAAATGATCAATCATGCTAGGGTCTAGTCAAATATGAAAAATTATGAAGTCTGAATTTAGTATGACACGCTGAATGGGCTGCTTTATGAGTTTTGCTAGACTAGATGAATTTAGGAGTGAGAATGTGAGATAGAGAATCTTGATCTGCTCTAACAATATTGAGAAAAAGTAAATAATTGAACTTTTCTTTGTGTTACTTTTCACAAGTTTATTACACTGTTGATATGAGTGGTAGTGTAGGCTGTGATGTAGTGACTTTGTAATTCTGCTGGGATGATATGCTGAACCTCTTTTCTTGCATGCAGTAGCAGGTTTATCTCATTAGAGCATTGCTATCACTGAAATAGCGAGTGATTATAGAGACGCCTATGGGGACTGAAAATCCTGGTCGACCGAATTTCACTCCAAGACCTACCACTACACCTTTTGCTGCTCCTCCTCAGACCATGACCCCTTTTTCATCTTCAGGTCCTGTTGTCGGACAAGAGGCACCTGGTTCTAGACCTCCTTCACAGACACCTTTCTCTTCGTCTGTGCCTGTGACCGGATCAGATGTTTCTACCTTCAGACCTACTCCACCAGTGCCCCCACAGACTACCATGCCTTTCTCATCTTTTGGGCCTCCAGGTGGACCACAGGCCTTTAGGCCTAGCGCACCAGCTAGGTTTAATGATCCATCTGTGCCGCCTCCACCAACAACAAATGCCCCACCAAATCCTGGACCTTTCTCCCGTTTCCCAGCTCCACCATATTCTTCAACACCACAGTTTCCTTCGACAGCGCCACCACTGCCTTCCCGTCCTCCACCTATGGGCCAGCTACCTTTTTCAACCTCCTGGAGGTCAAGCTCCATATCATCGACCACAGCAGCAGATGCCTCCTGTACAAATGGGATCTCCACCTCAAAGTATGTATTCTGCTTCACAAAGTATGAGTCAGTCTCCATCAGATTTGTCCTTCCCAGCTCCCCAGCCAAATGCTCAGACATCTTTCCCGGGATATCCACGTCCAACTTCACAAGCCTCAGGAGGCTTTCCCGCCCCACCTGCAGCATCTTCCCCTTTCGCTGCTCAGCAAGGTTATGGTTTACCTCCACCAGTGGCAGCTCCACTGGGGGTGCAGCATCCTGGCTCTGGACCTCCACTTGGTGGTGTCCTAGCCTTGACAGAGGACTTCAGCTCACTATCTATTGGATCTGTTCCTGGATCAATTGAACCTGGAATTGACCCTAAAGCTCTGCCACGGCCTTTGGATGGTGATGTGGAGCCAAAATTACTTGCTCTGATGTACCCCATGAATTGCAATCCTAGATTTTTAAGGTTTACAACTGGTGCGATACCAAGTTCCCAGTCTTTGTCTTCAAGGTGGCATCTACCTCTGGGTGCTGTTGTTTGTCCACTTGCGGAATCACCTGAGGGTGTAAGTGCTCTCATTATCTTATTATTCAAAGTTGATTGAAGTTGGATTTGCTGTAATTATATATTTCTTGTTTCATCTAGGAGGAAGTGCCAGTGGTTAATTTTGGTGCTGCTGGGATCATTCGCTGTAGAAGATGTCGGACATATGTAAACCCATATGTGACATTTACAGATGCTGGAAGAAAGTGGCGTTGCAATATCTGTGCTCTACTTAATGATGGTAAAGCTCCTATCTCCTTTCCCCCAAATGTTTTTTCTTTTTTCTTTTGGGAAAAAGTTAAAGTCTAATGTAGGCACAATATGGTAAAACCCAATATCATGATAAATGATCAAGTTTCCCACAAATGACTACATGATTTCGGTTACGAATTGACTCCACTACAGCGGGTGTTGTTTCATTCTTTGGTTTTTGGAAAGTATATCTTGCATTAATATTTTTATTGGGTGCATAAATAATGTTGTTTATCTTTCGTACAGTTCCAGGTGATTACTTTGCCAATTTGGATGCCACTGGCAGAAGAATTGATATGGACCAGCGACCTGAGCTTACACATGGTAGTGTGGAATTTGTTGCTCCAACTGAATATATGGTGCGGGCTCCTATGCCACCACTATATTTCTTCTTAATTGACGTTTCTTCATCTGCAGTGAAAAGTGGTATGATTGAGGTAAACAGGTTTTCTTTTCTTTTTCAATGTTTTTACGTAAATGAGTTTTGCATCATGGAAACCTGTTATTTTATTAAATACAGTAGTACAACTGCAGTACCTTGCGGAATATTATGACTGATTCCTAGATCATCTCTTTCTCGGTTGCCCACGTTCTGTGATTTAGGTTAGGAAATTGGATCTAGTATGTTATTTGGTTTTATTTTGTCGAAGTGATATAAGTAGGTTCTTAGGTGCTTAGCTCAGGGCATGTTTTCATGCATTGTCCTGATAGATGAGGGTTTTGCAGTGGTCAGAGTGGCATGGTTATTGAGTTGCTCATGTTTATATAATATTTTGTGGTGTAAGGTCCTTAATTCAGTTTATCTATATATTGGCTGGGTAATGTATCTCTCTCTGTCTCTCTCTCTCTCTAATTCTTTTCCTTTGATCTTGATATGTTAGTAGTCAGGGCCCTCATTCTCCCTGTTGGAAATATTAAAATGTGATATTTACCTGTTTAAAGCGAATTTAACCGATAGCCCAAGTGTCCGACTTGTCATTTGGCATTATTTTGTTATTTTGAGAAATTATTCTCAAGGATTGCTCTTATCTGTTGGAATGAATGAATTTTAAGTCTGGCCTTTTGTAGGTTGTGGCCCAAACTATCCGGTCATGTTTGGATGAGCTGCCTGGCCACCCCAGAACACAAATAGGGTCTGCAACTTTTGACAGCACAGTACATTTTTATAATATGAAGGTATGTGTCTTCTGGAGCTTGTTGATATAAGATTCGTGTTTCATCAACCCCTAACATATGTGCTCTTTTCTGTTGGATTTGCATTGTAGTCTTCTTTAACACAGCCTCAAATGATGGTGGTCTCAGATTTGGATGACGTATTTGTCCCATTGCCAGATGATCTTCTGGTCAACTTATCTGAATCAAGAAGTGTTGTCGAGACCTTCCTAGATAGCTTACCGTCCATGTTCCAGGACAACTCAAATGTGGAGTCTGCTTTTGGTCCAGCTCTTAAAGCCTCACTTATGCTTATGGTGTGTTAGCTTTTCCACTCCCAGTATTTTGAACTTTGGACAGAGTATTCAACCCATCGTTGAGTAGTTTTGTATTTCTCCTGTTATGTAGTTACTAATTACTTGATGCAGTTTTTTGAGAGTTTAATTATTCAGTTGTTTTGTAACAACTTCTGGGGATGTGTGTGCTTTTGCAGAGTCAACTTGGTGGAAAATTGTTAATTTTTCAAAATACACTTCCATCTCTTGGTGCTGGCCGCTTGAAATTACGTGGAGATGAGCTTCGTGTCTATGGAACAGATAAAGAACATCCTCTCAGGCTACCAGAAGATCCTTTCTACAAGCAGATGGCTGCAGAATTTACCAAGTTCCAGATAGGAGTAGACGTTTATGCCTTTAGTGACAAGTACACTGATATAGCCTCATTAGGTATGTGTGTTTCATATCATTTTCTGTACATTTGTTTTAATAGAATCATATATATATATATAGATGAATCTCTTTGCAGTTTTGTAAATTCAAATTCAACAGGTTGAGGACTTCTAAGTTATCCACCAGTTAGCAACTGCAAAAAAAAAAAAAAAAAAAAAAGTTTTCTGTTGTGTTGCATACTTGTATTTAACTGTTTTCCCTACAAGCTGTTATGTCTCTTTCCCAATACTTGATATTTTTTAAGAAAGACTCTGAGTTTGCATATTTGACCGATTGAGATTTTAGTGCAACCTGCAGATAATGGTTATGAATTTTCAATATACCATCCCATTTTAATGAACTTCGTTTATTATGCAGCAGAATTTTGAGTGCTATAATTCTTATTGCTTTTAAACGTAGGTACTCTGGCAAAATATACCGGGGTCAGGTGTACTATTACCCAAACTTCCAATCTACCAGTCATGGAGAGAAGTTGAGACATGAGTTAGCCAGAGACCTTACTAGGGAAACTGCCTGGGAGGCAGTCATGCGGATAAGATGTGGAAAAGGTATGCTATAGATAATTCTCCAAATTAATTCCCATTGTATGCACACACATGTTTTTTCCTGTGTTCAAATTATGCTGACTTGGGATGTTACTTGTGTATACTTGGAGGAGTCCGCTTTACTTCTTATCATGGGAACTTTATGCTGAGGTCCACCGATTTATTAGCACTTCCAGCTGTAGATTGTGATAAAGCCTTTGCGGTGCAGCTCAATCTTGATGAGACATTACTAACTATTCAGACAGTATACTTCCAAGTAGCTCTACTGTATCCTTCAGCTTAATTTTTTTTTTTTATCTGTTTATCTAAGTTACACATAGACATGCATGTATCATGTTTGTTTTTCTTTTGGTTATTCACTTATCATGCTGTCCATGTCCATTGCTAGCACTGCTTTTGTACTCTGCATCTCTTTGAATTTCCACTATACAGTTAATCTTCTTTTCAGTGGCATACCAAATGCCTATCCCAGACACCCAAAAACAAAAAAAATGCCAATCTTGTTGTACTTGTTCTGGATATGTTTTGTTTAACTTGCTTGGGAGGAATGCCATAATGGTAAATATGAAAGTTATAAATGACTGAAGTGTCCTTAACATACATATCAAAGATACACAGCGTCCTGCGGAGAAAGGCGTATTAGAGTACATACAGCAGCAGTACCTGTTGTCACAGATCTGGCAGAGATGTATCGTCAGGCTGACACTGGTGCCATTGTCACCTTTCTTTCCAGGCTAGGTGAGTAACTGAAAATATATGCTAGTAATGTTGTTAACATGTGAATATTCAGTTTTCTTATCATTGTTGCCGAAAATTGCAGCAATTGAGAATACTTTGTCAAGTAAGTTGGAAGATGCTCGGAACTCATTGCAGCTAAGAATTGTCAAAGCCCTCAAAGAATTTAGAAATCTTCATGCTGTACAACACCGCTTGGGAGGAAAGATGATATATCCAGATTCTCTGAAATTTTTACCAATGTATGGATTAGCACTTTGTAAGTCAGCACCTATTCGTGGGGGGTATGCAGATGTATCACTTGATGAACGTTGTGCGGCAGGCCACACAATGATGACTCTACCAGTTAAAAAATTGATGAAGCTTCTATACCCTAGTTTAATACGGCTTGATGAGTATCTTTTGAAGGTATGAATTTCCATTCTCATGTTTTTCCATGGTAATTTCCTTCCACAAATCATTGTACTCATTTTTGTTTCTTGTATTTTGTAGCCTTCTGCTGATGCTGATGACTTACATAGATTACCACTAGTAGCTGACAGCTTAGATTCCAGAGGCCTGTATATATATGATGATGGGTTTCGCTTTGTTCTATGGTTTGGTAGAGTTCTTCCACCTGATATAGCGAAGAATCTTCTTGGGAGTGATTTTGCAGCCGACTTATCAAAGGTACTAGTGGTCTGATTCTTGCTCTAATAAGACAAAAATTAAAATATAAAAAGGAAAAGAACAGCATTATAACTGCTGTAATAGGTGGTCTGATTCTTGCTGGTTGCACTTGGAACGTTCAGTTGAACCTCTACCGATGGAATTTGAACATTTAGCTTCCCCTTATTTACGGGACACTGAATTCTGCTAGAATGATTAGCCCTTGGTTTAGGTTCTGTAATTTCGTGAATTTTCTAAAATGGCTGTCTCAAGAACTCTTTATTTTATGTGCAACTTACCTTTACTTGCTACTTATTGGACCCTTTTATTCCAATTGCTGCATTCTTACTTTGTCTTTGGTGATCAGGTGACCCTTTGTGAGCGTGATAATGAAATGTCAAAGAAGCTAATGAGGATACTTAAGAAATTTAGAGAAAATGATCCTTCATATCATCAGTTGTGTTATCTTGTAAGACAAGGTGAGCAGCCCCGAGAAGGTTATCTTCTACTTGCCAATCTTGTTGAGGAACAGATGGGGGGAACCAACGGTTATGTTGATTGGATAATCCAGCTACATCGGCAAGTCCAGCAAAATCCGTAATATAGAGGTAATGATTTTTTACTTTGTAGTTTGGCTCTTATTTGGCATTTGAAATTCTCTCAGAATGTGTTGCTGTAATTCATAGTACTTATCCAAACTGGTATTTGAATGATATTGGTTTAAGATACCCAAATTGGTTTTTGAACTGTTGATGTGCATACAAGTCACCTTTGTGCCTGCAAAGAGCCCATTTTAACTTCTGCCTTCCAATGCAGCAGGATGTTTTTTAAACTTATTGCATGCCTCATCTGTGAAGTGGGTGGAGCAAATATTTGTTCAATGTGATGAGTAATGGATAGCGTTCAGCCATGGCATCATCCCCACCAGTCGGGTAAATCGCATTGAAGATTAGATCGTTACCATGCACAGTTTGGGATAATTTGTTTGTTCATCACATGATCCGATATTTAAAGATGTACTTTAGTTCTATATTCTTGTGCCGCTTGTTGAGGAAATTTTTGTATGTGATATCCTTCAATTCTTTTTCTTCAAAGTGTTTACAGTTGACATGCCTTTACAATATTATTATTTTTGATTAGTTCTATTCCGACCTCCCATCTTTGTGTATGGACCTTCCAAATTTTTTGTACTTCCTAGTTCCTACCCATGAATGTACCTCCCGAACTTTTTGCACGATTCACATTTCAGATTCTCTCCTTTCATACAACCGAAAGAAGGAATATATATGTACCAGTAGACCTTTCTTCTCTACAGCATCACTCATAGGCATTGCAAGTACTTGTAGCCCTCAGTTGCCCAATGGGTTCTACAATAAGGCGTCTCATATACCTCGCCATCCGCGACACCACGACTGCTCATTGATACCCTGACTGCCTTCTATTGCCCCATAGTCGTTGGCACCATGTGTTTCGAATACTCTATTCAATACGCAACCAAAGAATTTTCCCTCCCTATCTTTAGTGTTGTGTTTAGATAAAGTAATTTTAATGTTTATATAAATTTTAAAATTATGGTAATTACAAATCTATGAATTTAACTTTCATTAATTGAGAATTCCATTGTTTAGATTTCATGATATAAAGTTTTTTTTTTTTTGAAATCATGATGTAGAGGTATAAAGTATGACAAGAATCCTCAGTTAAGGGAATTGACAAATAACAATGACGCATATTTTGTAAGAAATTCAAATCAAGAATTTAAGCTCCTAAATTCCACGATTATTTTCTTGTGGAAATTTCAAGAAATAAGAATCCAAACGAGGAAAACCGTCTTAAGAAATAGAGAATTTCTTATTTTTGATTAAATTCTTAAGAATTCACCTGTATCCAAACACACTGTAGAGGTGTAAAGTAACTATTACTTGTAATTGAGTTGGTAAAGCTTCTTAAGTGAAGAATACTACATTAGCTTCTTAAGTGAAGAATACTACATTTATGATGGTAGGAAAGAGAGAAAGCGTTCCAACATAATTTTATCCGCTTCTTTTTACACATACTAGCATTTTACTTGTGCATCTGCACGTGAGTAGTTAAAGAGCAGTTCTACTTGAAATACTACATTAAAAGTGGAATGAAACTGCTACTATCTTATCATGATGTCCCATATTTTTCTCCATTGTAATCTTATAATTTCTGTTTTTAGTTTATTTACTTTCTGTTTTACTGTAGTACCATTTCAACGTATTTTCTATATAAATAAATTTTTTTATATAATTAATGAGTTAAAAAATTGATGAAACCTAAGAATGCCTGGCTTTGTAATACAGTGAGATTAGTCAAATCAGCATTTGAAGATACTACTTTGTGATGATGGCTGTGAGCTTTACTCTCATAAAGAGAGCCTCTCTGCTTCCTCTTCCCGCCAAATTCCGAACTTTGGCTCCTCCTCCATTCCCATTCCACTTTCCTCTCCCGTTCTCCTTCATCTCCCCCAATCACTATTCCTCCTCCCCGCTTCAGCCTAGACTCCTACTTCTCCGACAATCACACCCTGCATTTCAGCTACGATTCCGAGTCCTTCGCTTCTCTTATCAATAGCTCCACCCACAAGACCCACCTCACTCAAATCCATGCCCAGTTGCTCGTACTGGGTTTCCAAGCCAGCGCCTTTCTAATCACCAAATTAGTTAACCACAGCTCGAATCTTGGCCACATTACCTATGCCCGCCAGATGTTCGACGAATTTACTGACCCAGGTGTGTTCCTGTGGAATGCAATTGTTCGGGGTTATTCGAAGCACAATGCGTATGCTGATGCTGTACAAATGTATTGTGGGATGCAGGAGACGGGTGTGGGTCCAGATGGTTTCACTTTCCCTCATGTGCTCAAAGCCTGCGGCGGGTTGGGGGCGGTTGAGATGGGTCGAAGGGTTCATGGACAGGTGTTTCGACATGGGTTTGAGTCGGATGTGGTTGTGCAGAATAGTTTAGTAGCGTTTTATGCCAAATGTGGGAGGGTGGATCGTGCTAGGATTGTGTTTGATGGGTTGGGTGAGAGGTCGATTGTTTCGTGGACTTCCATCATTTCAGGGTATGCGCAGAATGGGGAGTGTTTGGAAGCTTTGAGGATTTTTGGTTTGATGAGGAAGGTGAATGTGAAACCGGATTGGATTGTTTTGGTTAGTGTACTGAAAGTGTATACTGATCTTCTGGGACGTGCAGGCCAGCTGGAACAGGCTTATGATTTTATAAAGAAGATGCCTATTGAACCTGGTACAAGTGTATGGGGAGCACTCCTTAGTTCGTGCAAGATTCATCGCAATGTGACTTTGGGACAGTATGCTGCAGAAAAGCTTTTTTCATTAGATCCATATGAGATAGGGCATTATGTGCAACTGTCGAATCTCTTTGCTTCAGCCAGATTATGGGATCGCGTTGCACAAGTGCGATAACTGATGAGGGAGAAAGGACTGATCAAGGGCATTGGCCATAGTTTGATTGAGATTAATGGAAAACTACAAGCATTTCATGTAGGAGACAAGTCGCATCCAAGGTCTGAGGAAATTTATGAAGAGCTTGAGAGTCTAGAGAGGAGGTTGAAGGAGGCGGGATTTGTTCCTCATACAGAATCTGTCCTGCATGACTTAAATTATGAAGAAACAGAGGAGACACTCTGCAATCATAGTGAGAGGCTGGCAATTGTGTATGGCCTCATCAGTACTGCTCCTGGAACCACTCTAAGAATAACTAAAAACATACGCGCATGTGTGAATTGTCATGCAGCAACCAAGCTAATATCTAAGCTTGTCAACAGGGAGATAGTTGTCAGGGATGCAAAGCGTTTCCATCATTTCAAGGATGGATTTTGTTCCTGTGGAGACTATTGGTGAAAGGGAAAAGCCAGCACTAAATTTTCTTTGCTGTATCCTTCAGCTTCAGTGTTTTATTTAAGCTGAAATTGACTATGGTGCTTGTTTTTCTTTTGGTTATTCACATATAGTGCTCTCCATATCAATTACTAACATTTTCCAAGTTTGCTTTTTATCTGCATAACAAGTACCTAGCACTCTCTATCCCTGTTTTGGATGTGTGGCTCTTTAGTTAGTAGCTTAGGAGCAACGCCACAGGTATTATGAAGGTTATTAATGGCTCAAGTGTCCTTAACACATTAAAGATACGTTGAATGCTGTGAAGAAAGGTGCATTAGAGTACATAAAGCAGCAGAACCTGTTGTTACAGATCTGAGACAGATGTATTGCCAGGCTGAAGCTGGTGCCATTGTCACCTTGCTTTCCAGGCTAGGTGTGTAACTGAAACTCTATGCTAGGGAAGTTGAAAAGATGCGAGTATTCAGTTAAACTTTTTGCTTTTCCTTTTCGTTTTTATCTTTTCTATTCTAAAATTTTATGTTCAAATTTTGATTTTTCAGATTTCAATTTTCCCACACATTTCCAGATTTCCTTGGGATTTAGTGTATGTTACAACATTGGATAAGCTTATGACTGCTCCATATGCAATTTTCATTATCAATGGACAGGATATTTTGAGGCCAGTGCTTATGCTGGACTATAAGAAGTCTGCATGATGGAAAAGGACAAGAGATAGATACTTGTTAAATGGCTTATGAACTGCTGACCAATTTTTAGAGGTTCACATGATGATTCTTTCCTTTTCCCTCGTTACATTATACACATGACATGCACTGTCAGTTCCTTGTATCATTTGAAGGAGTCAGTTCTAGCTGTATGAATACTATAATAAGTGGTTTGGTTCCTGCTGGACGCAATTGGAACTTTTAGTTCAATTGCTGCTCATGGAGTTAAACTTACAGCTCTGTTATTCTTGGGCATTGAATTCTCCTATAGACTGATTAGAATTTAAGTTCTGTAAAGAGCTCTGTATAACCTGAACTAGTATGGCTGTCTCAAGAACTATTATGGCTGTTTCAAGTATGGCTGAAGTTTCTAGTATGGTGGCTGTCTCAAGAACTATTTATTTTATCTGTTTATCTGCAACTTACCTTTACTTGATACATATTCAACTGGTATCTGTTCTTATTCCCTTCTACTGCATTGTCTTGGCTAATCAGGTGACCCTTTGTGAGCGTGAATGGATGTCAAAGAAGAAAATTTGGATACTTGTCAATTTAGAGATGGGTGAACCAATGGTTATGTTGATAAAGGTACACTGGCAACCCAGCAAAATCTGTACTATAGAGGTAATGATTCCTTAATTTAAATTTTAGCTAAGATTCTCCAAAACATGTTGATCAAATTAAAAGTATGTAAACAAACTGATTGTGTTTAAGATGCTTCATAGAACTGTCATTCTCTCTGTGTGCCCTTTTTAACTTCTGTCTTAGTTACAATGCAGCAGGATGTTTCTCAAAGTTATTTCATGTCTCATCTGAGGCGGTGGAGCGGATATTTGCCAAAGATGACAAAAGTGAGGGACCAATTTGTTCGATGTGATGAATTAAAATTGGTAGTTCAGCCATGACATTATCCCTCGAGTGTGGTAGGTAGAGTTGAAGAATAGCTCGTCGAAAGGCAGAGTTGTGACAATTTGTTCATTCATCACTGGATGCGATCGTTAAAGACTATGATTACCCTCTCTTTGTTCTTTTCATTTTATTTTGTCATATTTTTTGCTATTGTCAGAGGCAGTGCAACAAAGCCACACCATGCTTACAAATTCTTGAGATTCAGCCTTTTTTTCTTCTGGCAGTTCAGTGCTCTCAAAAGCCCTTTCAATCTTGTCCACCCAAGTGCATGCATCAAAGGGTTCTTTGGCACCCTTAAACTCAACTGCCCCTGCATCGAAAACATCTTTCTTCTTCACAGACCGAGGGTGCTGAACCCTGTCTAAAACACCTCTCAACATGTCTCCTATAGAATCAGCTAATCCTCTCACTTCATCACCCTCATTGGCGTTGGTCGAGGTAGCCACACGGGGTCGGCGTCTAGGAGGCATAGTACATGAGAAAAAGATATTTAGTAGTCTATTATCAAGACTAACAGAACTCAACTGCCCCTGCTGATAAATCCACTGCGGTCAGATCATCACTCTATAAACACTACGTGCTACTTAGGAAAATATGATAGTGATAAGGAGGTAGAAAACGAAACATAGAGCTTTGATACTAACTGTCAAGACCCACCTCGAATTTCACCCTGAAACTTAAAGTAAGTCATGTGGGGACCATCTCCAAGGAAAATTTATTGAAGAACTCGGCAAACCTCTCTTGAAGATGAACAACCTTAACCCGGAAAAATACAGAACTACTCTTTTAACAATTATAAACCATTCTCCAATTCAACCATAATTATCCAAATAAAAAAATATCGGTCTTAGCACACCACAAAAAATATTAAACAAAAATCTCAAGAGTATTCAGAGCTATTAAAAACAACGGAAGCATAAAAAAATACCCTAGTAGGTTAAGCAGGTAACCTACTGGTGAAAAGTGGCTGAGAGATGGGTAACTATGCCTTGTCGCCTCCTACTAGATCCAACCCGAACTCTGCAGACTGGGCATTTTTAAAAACGAAGGGCCCAGGGGAAAACATCCAAAGTGGACAAAATTAAATAAATAATAAGTATTAACACTTATGCTTTCCCAAATTAATTTCCAAAGAAAATCGATTACATGCTTCGAGTGAGAAATCCTTTATCTCATAAATATCGAGCATCTTCAGCTCAAAAATATATATCAATATATGTATGTATCTACACATGCCCATACTCCTAATATAAATTAATAGATTTAAAATAATCTATATTGGGCTACTACGCTTGCGTCCAACGCTTACGTCACGCCTTAATGCGGTGCTACACTACGTCATTAAGGTGGACAGACATGTGTATAAATATGTGTCCATACCCCCTATATGAATTAAACACTCATATAGAGCTACTACACTTACGTCAAACGCTCATGTCACACCAGAATGCAGTTATATATTATGTCATTAAGGTGGACAGACACATATGACTAGCTAGCATTTATACATACTCTTCTCATAGAAATATTTATAATTTACCGAAAATCCTATTTTCGGTAATTCTCTAAAATACAAAAAATCGTCAAATAAAATGACATCAAATGCTCCAACAAAATAATTTTCTCAACCAAAAACAATTGCATGCATACTATTTAGAACAAAAGTCCACTCACAAATTAGGCCTAAGCCTGATGTCGGACAGAGACCTCCTCTGCTCGAGCCTCCTCATGTCCTGTTCCAAAAATATAATTTAAATCCTCAACTAAATACCGACGCTTATAGAAAATAGGCAGAAATAAATGTGAGCTTTGCACGCTCGTCCATACCTAACGTCCTTATACTTAAATTAGCTTAAAACCATACTTCACCACAATTACCGACATCTTCAAAATCACACTCCACAGTCCTAACAATATTTAACCCACGACTGCCTTTTAACTCGTTCACCGCCATAAATCACAAATCCTAGACAAAATCCAAAACCTATCCAAAACTCCAAAAATTCCAAACTACACTTCATTAAACTCCCCTCAAGAAAACACATCTAAAACCATAAAAATCCCATTAACAGCGGCGGCAGTGCCAGCGGCCGACTCTGGCAACCTCCTTTGCCTACCAAAATTTGACAGCACATTCCTCTCAACCTCCTCTACAATTTTCCTAACTAACAAAAACACAAATTCCAAGCCTAACTATGCCAATCGAACAAAAACATATAATAAAGCCCTAAAATTTCAAATACCGATTTCTCCTTACCCAAGACAAATTGAAAATGAGGGATTGAAGCATGGGAGGAGAGCTTTCCAACGAGCCAAGAATTGCTAGCTATGGCGGCCAGAGGAGGGAGTTCCGGCGACGGGAAGCTTTGGACAGTCGAACCTTTCGGGTCCGATATCTCTCTCATGGCAGCGCTAGGGAGCCTCTCACCGGTCTAGGATAGGAGTTGGGTCGGAGGCCAACTGATTGGGACCGGTGCGGCAGCCTACAGTGGCCGGACGACAGCGGAAGGGCTCGGGAAACTTTTGTGGGCAGAGGGAGAGGGAGAGAGGATCGGGAGGGAGGAGAGAGAAAAGAGAGGAGGAGAAAAAAAAATATGGGCTTAGCCCATCCAGTCCACACAACCATATAACCCACTCCAAAATTTAACACTCCAAAAATAAGACCCTAATAAAAATTACCTTTTACTAGCTAAAAATTTACCATTTTTATCGTCATCACATTTTCCTACTACGAATAATTCCTTCGAAATAATCATCCCTCAAAACCTCTCTGGATATCAATTAAACTATAAACTCAATGACGAAGACGGTAAAACTCTTATTAATACCATGCTAGTAAATAATGTAACATTTAAGAGTCAGGGCGTGACATTGGCTACAACCTATGTAAAAGCTCAAAAAAATTTCATAGTTTATTTCATAAGTCTAAACCATCCTTGGATGATGTTTAGGATTCCTTGGCCTTTGTAGCCTCAGTCATATTGGATGAGTCCTTTAAAGACAAGGATTCTAATGATAGTATACATGTCATGTATATTGAGTTGTTTTATGATTCAAAGTCGATTCTCACTAGGATTGAAATTATGTCCCTGAATTATCAAATAGTGAGGAGATGAAATTTGAGGATTCTTGGTTTAGGTTTTGAAATTACTCAAATTAGAGAGTGCTCAAAGCAATAAAGCTACTGTTTTCGTCAAGAGCAAAGAACCACTTGTTGTTAAGCCTAGTCGACTAGGGATTCCAAAACTTCTAACCGTTTGTCCCTTTTTGCTCGCCATCACTATTTTGTTGTTGGCCATATCTGATTTTTCTGTCAATCCAGCCCTAGGATATCCTAGGAGATTCAATTGCTCACCTCGTTTTGGTTATTCTTAGAAAATCCTTAAAAGTGTTTTCAAGGATAGCAAGGTGTCTGTCTATCCTTAAACTCAGATTCCATAGAAAAATCCACTTAGTGGTGTTGTTTCAAAGCCATATCAGTTTATACCAAACCATTTGACATTTTTTGGACGAAACCTAGATGTTGGGCATGTATGCTTTTTTCTCTAGACTTAGAATTTGTCTTGGAGAGACTTAGTCATGGCCATGTGCAATGTTGCACTTTGTGTTCTTACGACGAGTCGTTTTGACTTGTGGTATGTGGACAATGGTTGTTTTAAGGCACATGATCTGTGACCCAAAATGGTTCACATCTAGGTTTGGACAAGTTGTGCTTGGGGTTAGTGCCAACGTTGAGTTGGTTGTGGGATAGCTAACACTCCTGGTCTCCTGGACCTGAAGGATGTTTCTTTTGGTAAAAGGGTTAAAGGTCAGTCTCTTAAGTGTTAGTTTGATTTGACAGTGTTATATGTCTGATATATGATGGCAAAGGTAAAGACATGATGAAAGGTGTGAGGACTAAAGACCAATGTTGTGGTACCTTTGCATAAGAGAACTTTTCTCCTCAAGAGTGCTTTCGTTCAATGGTATCTGAGGATGCTCTTGAACTTTGGCACAGAAGAGTGTGTCATCTGAAACATTTGGTCATTGTAAAACTATCACCGAAAGGAGCCGACATGATACCTAAGCTCACTGGTATCCCCACAAGTATGTATGAGCATTGCAAAATTGGTAAGCTGAGTCATTCTCTTCACTCTTGACTTAATGTTTAACATATTTCTAATATTCTTGAACTATTGCATCTAGACTTAGTTGAACTTGTTGAAACTAAAGCATTGGTGGTTAGAAACATGTGCTTGTAATTGTTGTTGTTTTTTTTTCAAGATTCACTTGGGTTAGATTCCTAGCTATTAAAGGTGAAAGTGTTGAAACGATTGCAACTTTGCTAGAAATTGGGTTTCAATTGAATAGTGTTTTGTTGGCTTGCATATTGGTAGTATTAGATTCGACCATGACATTAAATTTTAACATGCTCCATTATTGTTGTGAGGAATTTGGTGTACATCATGAATTTTCTAATTCCATTACTCCCAAACAACATATGTTTATTAAAAAGATAAATTGTATCATTGTTGACTTGGGAAGAGTTATGCTTAAATGCCTATGATCTCCCTCATTCTTTTTTGGGAGAGGTTTGCTTCTAATGTCTATTATTCTTTAGATAGAGTGATTTTCAGGTTGAAATACTTCAAGCCACCCTTTTAGTTTTGGAAATGGAAGAAGCCATATGTGTCATATGTGAAAGCATATTGTGTCATGCAAAGTGAAGGAAATATTATATGTTGCAATATATGACTTCTTTATTCTCTCATGGTTATTCTGTGGTGTCTGAACAGGAACAAGTCTGAGATCCACTCATTGTTGACAGAATATCCAATGTGGAAATCCCGGGGACTGAATCTGATTTCCCAGACTCAGGGATGGATGAGGGTCTTACCATCCCGACATCCCACAGATCTGGAACAATGTCAAGCTCAGAAATATCACATTTCTTCTGACATATTTTGGTAAGGTGGTTGAGCTTAGATAAACCAAGGGTAAGTCAATTTGACTAGTAAGCAGTGTTGTTATCCTTAAATGTTTACTTGCTACATATTGATATGATACCCACACTATATTTTATTTATGGTTTTGTATTTTTAACAGAGTCCATATTTGATATGAAAGCCTTGCTTGATGTTGATTATATCAGTGCCTTGCAAGATCATGCATATTGTTAGGATCAGATCTGACCATGGTACTGAATTTGAGAACTCTTTGTTTGATAATTATTGTGAGGAATTTGGTGTGCATCATGAATTCTCTGCTCCTATTACCCTACAACAAAATGGTATAGTTGAGAGAAAGAATAGGGTTCTAGTTGAGATGTCTAGAGTTATGCTAACTGCATCTGGTCTTGATCATTCCTTTTAGGCCGAAACGGTTAACAATGCTTGTTACACTTTGAATCGTGTGATTTTTAGGCCTGGAACAACCAAAACTCCCTATGAGATTTGGAGAGGTAAGAAGCCAAACATTGCTCATCTTAAAGTGTTTGGGAGTCCATGCTTCATATATAGCTAGGGACAGAGAGTATCTCACCAAGTTTGATGCCATCTGTGACAAGGGTGTATTCCTCGATTATGCCTTGAATAGTCGAGCATATCGAGTGTACAACAAGAGAAGTTGTAAAATTATGGAGTCTGTAAATGTTGCTATTAATGATGCACTTGTTTGCATGAATGATGGATGTGTTATGTTTGAACAGGCAACTAATCCTGAGCAGTCTTCGAATGAGACATCCTCTTCTCAAGATAATGAAGGCTCTGAATCGGACAATGAGACAGATTCTTCCACACCTAGGAGGGATGCTACACTTGCCATCCAGCTGCCTCACATAGCTAGAAAGAGACAAGTTCAGAAAGATCATGATCCCTCTGACATAATTGGTGATGTGTCCGAATCTAGAAAGACCAAAAGTAAGTCTGGTCTCTTGGTAAGCAACTTTACTGTGTTAAGTGTTTTATAGCATAACACAAAGATGACATCAACACCATTTCTTTCTACAGTTTTGTCTCTATAATAGAACCAAAGTCTGTCAAAGAAGCCTTGCTTGATGCTGATTGGATCAGTGCCATGCAAGAGGAGTTGAATCAATTTGAGAGAAGTAAAGTATGGCATTTAGTTCCTAGACCTAGTGATAAGAATGTTATAGGAACCAAGTGGGTGTTTAAGTACAAAAATGATGAAAAATGAATCATTACCTGAAACAAGGCTAGGCTTGTTGTTCAACGGTACTCTCAAATAGAGGGTCTAGATTTTGATGAAACTTTCGCTCCTGTAGCTAGACTTGAGTCTGTTAGACTTCTGCTTGCTGTTGCTTGTTATTTGAAGTTCACATTATTTCAAATGGATGTGAAAAGTGCCTTCTTGAATGGTATCTTCCAAGAGGAAGTGTATGTGGAATAGCCCCCAAGATTCCTGAGTCTTACCAATCCCAATCATGTGTTTAAATTAGATAAAGCCCTCTACGGTATTAAACAGGCTCCTAGGGCTTGGTATGAGAGATTGTCAAGTCATCTTATTGATCATGGGTATGTGCGAGGTTCAGTTGACAAAACCATGTTTGTTAAATGTATCTCAAAGCACATCATCATTGCACAAATATATGTCGATGACATAGTGTTCGGTTTCACTTCCCATGCTTTAGTGCAAGAATTTACTCATCTGATGAAAAAAGAATTTGAAATGAGTCTCTGTGGTAAGCTCAATTATTTCTTAGGTCTTCAAGTTGTGCAAGGTCAAGATGGGTTGTTCATTTGTCAGTCAAAATATGCCCAAGAACTTGTGAAAAAGTTTAGGATGGAAACATCTACTGCCTTCCCAACTCCAATGGGAACACAAGCTGTAAGATCAATGCTGATTTGGATGGCATGGATGCTGACCAAACCCATTATAGAAGCATGATAGGTAGCCTTTTGTATCTAACTGCGAGTAGACCAGACATTGCTTTTAGTGTTGGTGTGCGCGCTTTGTATCAAGCTAATCCTAAGCAATCTCATGTTAAGGCTGTAAAGCATATTATCAAATATGTATCTGGTACTTCTGATTTTGGTATCAAATATACGTTTGACACAAATTTTGAGATTGCAGGTTATAGTGATTCAGATTGGGCAGGAGATGCAAATGATAGAAAGAGCACTTATGGTGGATGTTTTTTTGTATGCAACAATTTGGTTTCATGGCACAGCAAGAAACAGAACTGCACTTCCCTCTCTACTGCTCAAGCAGAGTGTGTAGCTGCTAGAAGTTGTTGCACACAACTTATGATGATGAAGCACATGCTCACTGATTATGGTTTCAAGCAAGATACTCTCTCTCTCTCTCTCTCTCTCTCTCTCTCTCTCTCTCTCTCGTGATAATACCTCTGTCATTAACATTTCCAAGAATCCGGTGTTACATTCTAGGACCAATCATATAGAGATTCGGTATCATTTTATTCATGGTTTTGTGGAGGAGAAATTGCTTGAACTTACTTTTGTTCCAACTGATAAGCAATTGACAGATTTGTTCACTAAGCCTCTTGATAATGCTAGGTTCGTAAGGTTATTGATGTATGTGACAACAAGTGAGTACTTCCCCTAAGGTTGTGTGTGGTAACATGGTGTATATATATGGTTGAATTTTTTTTTTCTTCTTTTTTTTCTTTTTTCTTTCCTTTCTCTTTCAAAGTTTTTTGTTTTTGTTTTGGGATAGCTGGTTACTTTGCTATCTTTAGTCAGTTTCTGATCTTGACCTAGGTGACTGTCTGTACTGTTTCTGCCTTGTTTCAGTTTTACATTTCATATATGTTTGTGCACATGTTTGATGGTGCCCCTTATGTGGTATGCTACCTTTTGCAAATATGCAGTCTCATAATTTGTCATATAGCATACATTGTTGGTTGCATCAAGCTTGAGCCATATATTTGAGACGAGTCTTCTTCCTCAAAGGGAGTTTGTATTCCAAGCTAATCTCAAAGTATACAATCTTTGGTCATGACGAACGATATGAGGGTGGGAAGAAATGAGATTAGTTTGAAGATTGTGGTTCAAAGAATCCAATAGTCTCGGCTAATCTCAAAGTACAGATTCCTTGGTTGTGATGAACGATATAAGGGTGGAAAGAAACGAGATTGGTTTAGATTTTTGAAATGTGGTTGACATGAATGGAGAATAAAATGATAACAAAGAAAATGATGACAAGTTAAAACGGTTGGTCCTTGACTTGACAAGTTTCAGTGGGATTCCCGAGATGTAGTCTATCCTTCTATGAGTTTGGATTTTTGTGTCCTTAAGAGTGTCCTTGATACACATATTGTCCAAGGTCAACTGACTTTGTAAACATTGACACTTAATCTGCTACATGGACCTATGAGGAGGATTTCTCGGTTAAGACCATGTGCTTAAAATTGGACTATGTGGACTTAAGGCTATTTTTGGCCACTGGACTCTGAATCTTGTTCTGATAAATAAAGAATGGAAAGACCTTTTGGTATCCCCTGTTAGAAGATTTCGGCTTTTTTAATATTCTCAAGTTTAAAAAGTACCATGTGTTGTTATCTTGTTTACACAATCTCTCACTAATGTGCTGCATATCAGACAAATGACCATTGTGACTTGTCACTATCACAAACCTATATGATTTGATTTTATTTTATCAATGTTTGTTTATCTTGTTTTGGTGGGTCACCTTGTGAGTCTATGCTTAAACTGATTTCAAAAACCAAAGAAGTAGCTTCAGTGACCTTTTATCCTAAAATTCATGTTTTTCTGTCTTCTTCTTCTTCATTTTCTTCTTCTTCTTCTTCTTCTTCTTCATTTTCTTCTTCTTCTTCTTCTTCTTCTTCAGTATGCATACTCACAGGGAGAGTATTGACTTGTACCTGGTCTATGGTTTGTTTTATTCTTTTTGGTGGTTCTTTTGGTCTAGGATCTAGTGTGGGGTCTTAAGTGAGTCATTATTCACTTGGGCGGGTATTTATTAAAATAATCGTTTGAATTATGAGTTAGTGGGGGTGTGGTGGTGTATGAGACACTGATCGTGTCTTTTCCCATCTTCTTTTGCTTCTGCCTCTCTCGAATCACCTTTCTTTCTTCTTCCATCCTTCGACACCCATTTCCTCTTCTCATCTCATCTGAGGCCTCCCTTCTTGTTCCATCTATGGCCAAACCTCCTTCTGATCCTGTTTTTATTCACCTAGGAGATGAACCCACTTCTGAGGATCCCCTCAATATCAACCCCCTTCAAGGTATTGTTCCTATTCGGTTCATGAATATGGAACTTCGGCTAACCTCAATTCCAGGGCAGCCTTCTGTCTCTGAAAAACTTCAGGCTCTGGGTCCGATGGTCGGTCTTGATTCTGGTGGGACTCCGACCCCAATACCCAAGATGGCTAACCCTTCAGGTGGAGGCTCTTCCTCTGCTGCTGCCTCTCCGCCAGAACCCACTATTGCCGAAGCTCTCTCGGCCATCCGCAAATGCGCCCTCTCTGAGAAGCACAGTCCTCCAGCCAAATTGGCTAAAGGCACCACCTCACCTGGTAATGGTCCCTCCTCTGTGGCTTCTGCTGCTCAAGACCCCTCTTCGCGCTCCCCTGCTCCCCAATCTGCAGAGGGATTGCAACGTTCGGCTCCCGTCTCAGTATCGGCAGGGTCGAAGCAGCCTCAAGTTAAGCATTCTGCTTCCAGGGTTTCTAATCCTCCCAAGTCTCCTGGGCAGCCGAAATCTCCTGCTGAGAACCCATCGGCACAGTCCAATGCTCTCTCAGAAGCCTCCGACGTCCTCCAAACCCACTAAGGTTTCGTCCAAAAACCGTACTTCTACTTTTGGGAGTGCCTCTGCTAAGGGAAAGGGTAAAGCCTCCATGTCTGGGAGTGAGGAGGTGTATGCTACCATCCCTCCCAAAAAACGCTTTCATGAGGTATTCTACTCTAAGATTCCTCCTCTTCGCCATTTTGTTGATGAAGATGCTCTTACCTTATTTTGTACTGTGCTTGTAGAAAAGTGAATTTTCTTTGAAAGGTCTTTTGCATTTGATACTTTGCATCCTAGAGTGAAAGAGTTTGTTGAGGATTTGCAATGGGACCAAGCATTGGCCTCGTTCCCTAAGGTCAATCGCACTTGGGTGCAGGAATTTTTTGCCAATTTTCCTCAAGATGCCCTTGCCAAGGTTGATGTTCAATATGAGGGTCCCATTTATGTCATGGTTCGTGGCAAACAGATTAATATATCTCCTCCCCACATTCATGCTTGTTTATCCTTACCTGAAACAGATCATGATGTAGTGTCTGCCATTGAGAAGTTTCTCTCTCAAACCTCTATTCAGGAGTTAGCCTTTCAGCTTTACCAACTTATTGCCCTCTCTGATCCTATCACCACTTCTCATCTGGTTAATCAATTTTCGACTGAATGGTTCAAGTTCATGGGCTTTCTGGTGTGTTCCATGCTTACTCCCACATCGCAAACAAGCAAAATTCCAAAGCGCCAAGCCGCTCTCATTTTGTATCTTAAGGCTAAGCCCCTTAGACCTCGTATTCCGGCTGAATACTTTATGTATCAAGCCATGAGAACTGCTGAGATCACCAATCATTATTCCCAGAGTTGCTCTCTTGTCTTTCCCGGGCTGATCACCAAGTTGTGTTTAGAAGCTGGTGTTAAGGTGTGCTTTTGATGTCATGGCACATGATTGTGAGGCTGCCCCTGTGGACAAGCTCACCATTGCTAAATCTGCTAGCCAATCCAATGTGTATGTTGAACCCATGGAGCAGACTTTTCTGAAGCATGATGTGTCCTTCATGATTGATGCAATTGTTTCTTCTCTCAAAGCTGCTTTTGCTGAGCAGATTGCAAGTCTCAAGGCAGAATTGTTGGAGTCAGTAAGGAACCGTTCAAATTCTGCTAGGGTGGCACTGCCCCCAGCTCTCCTGATTTGGGATCTTTCTCTCAGTCTACTGCTCAGGAGGCATCTGGTTCTGGCTCTGCGGGCTCTTCTTCTGACCAGTTCTCTGGTGATGCTCTGGATGTCATGGATGAGGAGTAGCCTACTTGATTGGCCCTCTTGTTTGGTGTTTGTTATGTTTGTCTTTGTTGACTCGGTTGTAGTTTTTTTTCTTTTTCTTTTTTTCTTTCTTTCTTTCAAACTGCTGGATATTATTCTCTGTTTCCTTTTGCATTCCTTGCCACAAATAGGGGGAGAAGTAGTTTGTGGTTCTGGTTTATGCACTGATGGATATTAATGCCTATCCAAAACATTTCATGCTTTGGGATATCTGTTGTGTTGGCTATCCATGTTCATAATCTGCTTAGTCCTATGATTCTTCACTTGTTCTTGATGTTTTTACTTGCAAGTTGTTTTTTTTCTCTCGTTCCTTGGGGTGTTTTGTTAACGAATGTCAAAGGGGGAAATTGAATGTTAGGACCCGTCCCGAATTTCATCCTAAAACTCGAGATGAGTCCTGCGGGGACCACCTTCAAGGAAAATTTACCGAAGAACTCGGCAAATCTCCCTCGAAAATGGACAACCCTAACTTGGAAGAATTAAAGAACCACTTTTTTAACTCAAAATAAATCATCTGCTACAACCCAAAAGTAGCTAGAATAAGTTACATAGTAATCTCAACAATATTCAGAGCTACTAAAAAATAAAATAATACACAGCGGAAGCTAACAAACCTCAAGTAGATTAAATAGGTAACCTACTGACGAAATGTAGCGGATAGATCGGTGACTATGCTTCGACGTCTCCTTCTAGACCTCACGCGAACTCTACAGACTGGGCATTTTTAAAAACGAAGAGCCCAAGGAAAAATATTCAACAAGTCAGATTGAGTGGACAAAACGATTCCGACAACAAAATAAATATTTCCCTAAAAATGCTTTGAAAAAAAACGCTTTATCAGCGGCAAAAACAAAAGTTCCACTGGAAAGATTCTGAACTGGGGTCTAGCCCGGCTAGACTCCTAAACTTTAAGAAATTGCCTCTCAGGCTAGGATATTATATATTTTAGTATGTATGTACACTCGCCTAACTCTTTGTACGATATCTATGAACAACTTGAAAAATAGAAACCATACAATGCTACTACGCTTGCGTCTAACGCTCACGTCACCCCACACTGAAATTGTACCTCAGGATGGGGGAAGCGCCCGAGTGGTATATATACGTGCTGACTCCTTGTACGAAATCTATGAAAGAATACGAAAATAGAAAGCCGTACACGGCTACCACGCTCGCGTCTAACGCTCACGTTACCCCATACTGGAATTGTACCTCAGTATGGGGGAAATCACATATAGCTAGCTAGCATTTAATCATATACATACTATTCTCATATAATAGTATAATCACCGAAATTCTCAATTTCGGGAAATATCCAACAACATAAAATCATTCAAAACGATAAAGCATTTCGAACACATTAATTAAAACAAAGGTCCACTCACTGATTAGGCCTAAGCCTGATGTCGGTCAGAAGTCTCTTCCGCTCGAGCCTCCTCACGTTCTGTTCCAAATAAATAAAACCTTAAATAAAACACCGATGCTTACAGCAAAACAGGCATAAGTAAATATGTTTTGCGCGCTTAACCAAGCCTAACACTCCAAAATCTTGAATCCACTGCCAGCCTCAAAACTTCACAAAAATTACCGACATCCTCAAAATCATCTTCCACAAATAAAATCCAATGGCCGGATTCCAACTTAATAATCCATCAAAAATACCAAACTTCAACAATTCTCAAATCTATCCAAAACTCATCCAAAAATTCTAAAACTTATTCCATTAAACTCCTCAAATTTTTTCCCACCAAAAACATTTTCTCGGCGGCGGCCGGCAACCTCAGATGCTCACCAAAATTTGGTAGCATCTTCCTCTCAACCTCCTCTACAACATTCGTAACTATCACAAACTCCAATTCTAAGCCTAACCATGTCAATCGAACGAAAACACACATAAAAGACCTAGAATTTCAAATACCGATTTCTTCTTACCTAGCTCGAGATGGAGTGAGCCCTTTGGAGGGATTAAAGCATGGGAGGAGGGCTTTCTTTTGAGCCAGGGCTCGCCGGTTATGGCGGCCGGAGGAAGGAGTTCTGGCGAGAAAACCTTTCCGGCAATCAGACCTTTCGGTGTTGATTCCTCCTTCACGGCGGCGCTAGGGAGGTTGCCACCGGTCTAGAACGGCAGCCGGGTCAGAGACCGATTGTTTGAGATCGGTGCGGCGGTCTGGGGCCGTCCGGCCGAAAAATCTGACAGGGAGAGGGAATCGAGAGAGAGAGAGAGAGAGAGAGAGAGAGAGAGAGAGAGAGAGAGAGAGAGAGAGGTTTTTGGGCTTTGACCAAAAACAAGGCCCGGTCCAACTTATACACAACCCACTCCACAACTTTAACACCCCAAAAATAACACCATAATAAAATTACATTTTACTAGCAAAAATTACCATTTTTACAGTCATCACAATTTCTTCCTTAGAATAATCGAACAAAATAATCGTCACCTACAACCTCTTTGGGGATCAATTAAATTATACACATAATTACGAACACGATAAAAACTCTAATTACCACTATGCTAGTAATTAAGGTAAAAATTATGGGTTGGGACGTGACAATTCTCCCCTCCTTATAAAATTTCGTCCTCGAAATTTACAAACTCGCTACTCAAAGAGATAAAGATACTACTGCCTCATTTGCTCCTCTGACTCCCAAGTAGCTTCCTCTACTTGGTGGCTTCTCCAAAGCACTTTGACTAGCGGAAGTGTCTTGTTCCTAAGCACTTGCTCCTTTCGGTCTAGAATCTGAACCGGCTCCTCTTCGTAGGACAAATCCTTCTGCAAACTAATCGGCTGCTCTTCCAATACATGAGAAGGATCAGCAATATACTTGCAAGCATGGATACATGGAACACATTATGTATCTTGGACAACTTCGGAGGCAAAACTAACCGATAGGTAAGAGAGCCAACTCGCTCTATTATCTCATAAGGACCAATATACCTCTGACTAAGCTTCCCACTCTTGCCAAAACGTACTACCCATTTCCAAGGAGATAGTTTCAGGAACACTCAATCACCTACTTGAAACTCAAGATCCTTCATGCGGACATCTGCATAACTCTTTTGCCTACCCTGAGCTGACTTGAGTCTATCACTGACCACCTTGATCTTCTCATTTGTGTCATGGATAATCTCAGGACCACAAAACTCTCTTTCTCCGACTTTATTCCAACATAATGGCGTACGACACTGCTTCCCATAAAGTGCCTCAAAGGGAGCCATACCAATACTCGAATGGAAGCTGTTGTTATAGGCAAACTCCATCAAAGAAAGGTTCTTATCCCAACTCCCCTTAAACTGCAAGGCACAAGCTCTCAGCATATCCTTCAAAGTTTGGATAGTCATCTCTAATTGCCCATCAGTCTGAGGATGAAAAGCAGTGCTGAAGTGTAGTCGGGTACCTAAAGCTGCCTGAAGAGCTCTCCAAAATTTAGAAGCAAATCTAGGATCTCGATTTGACACTATGGATTCAGGTACGCCATGAAGTCTGACAATCTCATTCACATACAGCTCAGCCAATTTATCCAGCAAATACTTCTTTCCCACCGGCAACAAATGAGCAGATTTAGTGAGTCTATCCAGTATCCACGATCACCCAAATACCGTCATGCCCTTCACGGGTACGAGGTAAACTGAAGACAAAATCCATGGTGATGTGATCCCACTTCCACACTGGAATAGGCAACGACTCAAGCAACCCTGAAGGTTTCTGCCTTTCAGCTTTCACTTGTTGACAAATCAGACACCTACTCACAAAAGTTGCAATTTCCCTCTTCATGTTTGGCCGCCAATAACAATCCTTCAGAGTCCGATAAATCTTTGTACTCCCCTGGTGAGCAACATAAGCAGAACTATGAGCTTCCTCCATTAACTCAATCTTTAACTCTTCGTTCCTCTTTGGCACACAAAACCTATTTTTGAACAACAACGACCCATCTCATCTTACCAAAAAATTCTCTGCAACTCCATCCGTTGCTCTTTCCATCAACCGAACTATGGAAGGATCATTATACTGTATCTCCCGCACTTTATCAACCAAAACTGGCCTCATATGGAAACTAGCTACCAAGGCACCCACTTCATCATCCACCGCTAAATCCACCCCTGTAGCTCGTAGCTCACAAAGAAATGAAACTCGAACCATCCTTAAGTGAAACAAAGACACGGAGGGATTGCAACTAAGAGCATCAGCTACCACATTAGTCTTTCCTGGAAGATACTCTATAGTGCAATCATAATCACTGATCAACTCCATCCACCTTCTTTGCCTCATATTCAACTCCATTTGGGTGAACACATACCGAAAACTCTTATGATCGGTAAAAATCTGACACTTGGCTCTATAAAGATAGTGTCTCCATAACTTGAGAGTAAAAACCACAGCTGCAAGCTCTAAATCATGAGTGAGATAATTCACATCATGCGGCTTCAATTGCCTAGAAGCGTAGGCAATCACTCAATCATGCTGCATCAAAACCCCACCTAGACCTCGTCTAGAAGCATCACAAAACACCACATACTCCTCGCTATCATCCGGAAGTGCCAACACCGGAGCACTAGTCAAGCGGTTCTTTAATTCTTAAAAACTTTGCTCACACTGATCTGACCACTCAAACTTAACTCCCTTCTTGGTCAAACTGGTTAGTGGAGCTGCAATCTTTGAAAAGTCTTGAACAAAACGCTGATAATAACTTGCTAACCCCAAGAAACTACGAATCTCAGTCATAGTTATGGGTCATTTCCAATTGGACACTGCTTCCACCTTCTGGGGATCTACACTAGCACCTTTAGCTAAAACTTCATGACTCAGAAATCCCACTTTATCCAGCCAAAACTCATACTTGCTGAACTTGACAAACAACTCAGCATTCCTCAAAGTCCGCAATATCAATTTTTAATGTTTGACATGCTCCTTCTCACTTTTCGAGTACACCAGAATATCATCTATGAACACGATCACGAAGCGGTCAAGATATAGACTAAACACCTTATTCATGAGATCCATGAACACCGCAGGTGCATTAGTAAGTCCAAAAGGCATCACCACAAACTCATAATGACTGTAGCGTGATCGAAAGGCAGTCTTGGCTACGTCACTATCCCGAATCCGCAACTGATGATAACCAGATCTCAAATCAATCTTTGAGAACACCGAGTCACCTCTCAACTGATCAAACAAATCATCAATACGAGGCAACGAGTACTTATTCTTCACTGTGACTTGATTAAGCTTCCTATAATCAATGCATAGTCTCATGGTGCCGTCTTTCTTCTTAACAAACAACACTGGAGCACCCCATGCAGACATGTTAGACCGAATAAAACCTTTATCTACCAACTCCTACAATTGAGTCTTCCACTCTTTCAATTTCGCTGGAGTCATTCTGTAAGGTGCCTGAGACATAGGCATAGTTCCGGGAAGCAACTCGATAGAAAAGTCTATCTCCCTTACATGAGGCAAACCAGGAAAATCCTCGAGAAACACGTCCGGAAACTCTCTTACTACAGGAATATCCCCCACTTCCAACACTCCTATACTTGTATCCACAACATGAGCTAAGAATGCCTGACAACTTTTATTTAACAATTTCCTGGCGGCCACAGCTGATATCATGCAACTAGAAATCACATCTCCCCCCCCCCCTAAAAACAACATCAAAACCATCCAGACTTCGATGTACTACTTCCTTTCAGAAACAATCTACCATAGCTCTATAAGACTCTAACAAGTCCATCCCCAAGATCACATCAAACTCCACCATATTTAGAGGAATCAAATCTGCCTTGAAATTAAATCCTTCTACTAGCACTTCACAACAACCAAACACCCAATCTATCCTCATCACCTCACCAGAGGGTAGAGATACATGTCACTCGCCTGGAAGAGATGATGATGACACATTGGCATGAAGGGCGAATCTACTAGACATAAATGAATGCGTGGCTCCGGGATCAATTAAAGTAAAAGCTGGCTGACCAAAAATTAACAACGTACCAATGATGACATATGGAGAAGTACGACCCTCCTGCTGGGTCATAGCATGCAGTCTAACGCGAGTCATGGGACGTCCATGCTGACCACTCCCCTGCTGAGAACCACCCATGGCTGCTGAACCACCATGAGAACTACCACTAGAGCATCTAGCTGAAGACTGACCGCCTTGCTGAGAAGGGGCGGTCCTCTATGCCAACAAAGGACAGTCTCTCCTGAAATGATCCAGACCACCACACTCAAAGCATCCAGATGATTGGTGCTGACCAAAAGAAAAGGTCTGATCCCCCTTGGGAACTACCACCAGCACTAAACTGACTGGCCTGCTGCCTTGGGAGCTCCTAGAGGTTCTCCTGAAATGCCATCTATTCTTGCTCCGAGGACCATAACCCGATTCCCCACTACTGCCACTGCCCGCTGAAGATCCAGAAGCGGAGGATGAAGCAGCCTTCTTAAATGGTCCTTGACTAGGACCACTAAAATCTAGAGGCTGAGCACTATAAGTCCCCCTGGTCTCAATGGCCATAGCTGCCCCAACTGCATCAAGGAATGTCTGATAGAAAACACCGACCATCTTGTCTGCAAACACTCCTCCAAGTGTGTCAACAAACATACCAATCCTGGTCATCTCATCATGAATCAAATGGGGCATATGGTAGCTCAAAGTAATGAACCTCTGCTCAAACTCAATGACTCCCTCATCGCTTCTCTTCTTCATATTCAGAAAGTCTGACTGGATCCTACTACGATGAGAGTTGAAAAACTGACCCAAGAAGAGTGCCTTAAACTGCTCCCAAGTCATAGTTTGAGCACCATCATTATTTCTCCTGGCGAGAGTCCACCAATGATGAGCTGAATCGTCTAGAAAAGAAACTGCTATCTTCACTTTCTTTTCTTCTGGCAGTTCTGTGCTCTCGAAAGCCATCTCCATCTTGTCCACCCAAGAGTAAGCATCAAGGGGTCCCTTGGCACCCTTGAACTCTACTGCCCCTGCATCAGCAATATCTCTCTCCTTCACAGATCGAGGGGGCTAAACTCTATGCAGAACACCTCTCAACATGGCCCCAATAGAATCCGCTAAACCTCTCACTTCCTCACCCTCATTAGTGTTGGTCGAGGTAGCCACACGGGGTCGGCGTCTAGGAGGCATAGTACATGAGGGGGAAGATATCTAGTAGTCTATAAACAATACTAACAGAAACTACCACACACACCCAATAACACATAGTATCAAAAGCAGAAAACTGCTGATGAATTCGCCGCGGTCGGATCATCACTCTATAGACACTATGGCTACTTAGGCAATTACGATAGTGAATAGGAGACAAAAAATGAAACCTAGAGCTCTGATACCAACTGTCAGGACCCGCCCCGAATTTCACCCAGAAACCTGAGATGAGTCCTGCGGGGACCACCTTCAAGGAAAATTTACAGAAGAACTCGGCAAACCTCTCTCGAAAATGGACAACCCTAACTTGGAAGAATTAAAGAACCACCTTTTTAACTCAAAATAAATCATCCGCTACAACCCAAAAGTAGCTAGAATAAGTTATACAGTAATCCCAACAGTATTCAGAGCTACTAAAAAAATAAAATAATACACAGCGGAAGCTAACAAACCCCAAGTAGATTAAACATGTAACCTACTGGCGAAATGTAGCGGATAGATCGGTGACTATGCCTCGACGTCTTCTTCTAGACCTCACGTGAACTCTGCATATTGTGCATTTTTAAAAACGAAGAGCACAGGGAAAAATATTCAACACATCAGAGTGAGTGGACAAAACGATTCTGACAACAAAATAAATATTTCCTCAAAAATGCTTTCAAAGAAAACGCTTCATCAGCGGCAAAAACAAAAGCTCCACTGGAAAGATTCTGAACTGGGGTCTAGCCTGTCTAGACTCCCAAACTTTAAGAAATTGCCTCTCATGCTAGGATATTATATATTTTAGTATGTATGTACACTCGCCTAACTCTTTATATGATATCTATGAACAACTTGAAAAATAAATACCATACAAAGCTACTACGCTTGCGTCTAACGCTCACGTCACCTCACACTAGAATTGTACCTTATGATGGGGGAAGCGCCCGAGTGGTATATATACGTGCTGACTCCTTGTAGGAAATCTATGAAAGAATACGAAAATAGAAAGCCGTACAGGGCTACCACGCTCGCGTCTAACGCTCACATCACCCCATACTGGAATTGTACCTCAGTATGGGGAGAGATCACGTATAGCTAGCTAGCATTTAATCATATACATACTATTCTCATATAAGAGTATAATCACCGAAATTCTCAATTTCGGGAAATATCCAAAAACATAAAATCATTCAAAACGATAAAGCATTTCGAACATATTAATGAAAATGAAGGTCCACTCACTGATTAGGCCTAATCCTTATGTCGGTCGGAGGTCTCTTCCGCTCGAGCCTCCTCACGTCCTGTTCCAAATAAATAAAACCTTAAATAAAACATCGATGCTTACAGCAAAACAGGCATAAATAAATATGCTTCACGCGCTCAACCAAGCCTAACACTCCAAAATCTTGAATCCACTGCCAACCTCAAAACTCCACAAAATTACCGACATCCTCAAAATCACCTTCCACCAAATAAAATCCAATAGCTGGATTCTAACTTAATAATCCGTCAAAAATACCAAACTTCAACAATTCTCAAATCTATCCAAAACTCTTCTAAAAATTCTAAAACTTATTCCATTAAACTCCTCAAATTTTTCCCCACCAAAAACATTTTTTCGGCAACGGCTCCGCCAGTAGCGGCTGGCGACCTCCGATGCTCACCAAAATTTGGCAGCATCTTCCTCTCAACCTCCTCTACAATATTCATAACTATCATAAACTCCAATTCTAAGCCTAACCATGTCAATCGAACGAAAACACACATAAAAGCCCTAAAATTTCAAATACCGATTTCTCCTTACCTAGGTCGAGATGGAGCGAGCCCTTTGGAGGGATTGAAGCACGGGAGGAGGGCTTTCTTTTGAGCCAAGGCTCGCCGGCTATGACGGCCGAAGGAAGGAATTCCGGCGACAAAACCTTTCCGGCAGTCGGACCTTTCGGCGTTGATTCCTCTTTCACTGCAGCGCTAGGGAGGCTGCCACCGGTCTAGAACGGCAGCTGGGTCAGAGATCGATCGTTTAAGATCGGTGCGGTGGTCTGAGGCGGCCGGACGGCGGAGAACGGACGGCCGGAAAATTTGACAGGGAGAGGGAATCGGGAGCAGGAGAGAGAGAGAGAGAGAGAGAGAGAGAGAGAGAGAGAGAGAGAGAGAGAGAGAGAGAGAGAGAGAGAGAGAGAGAGAGGCTTTCGGGCTTTGACCAAAAACAAGGCCCGGTCCAACTTATACACAACCCACTCCACAACTTTAACACCCTAAAAATAATACCCTAATAAAATTACATTTTACTAGCAAAGATTACTATTTTTACTGTCATCACAATTTCTTCCTTAGAATAATCCCACAAAATAATCGTCCCCTACAACCTCTCTGGTGATCAATTAAATTATACACTTAATGACGAACACGGTAAAAACTCTTATTACCACTATACTAGTAATTAAGATAAAAATTATGGGTCAGGGCATGACATTGAAGGTATAAGGATAGTTGACAGTCTTTCTATCCCAACAAAACACCTGAAGAGCTGTGTCTACTGTCAAGAAACAAGCTCGAAGTCAATAACATCTTTTATGGTCTTAGGTATCTCATGCATTAGCATATCATTTGTTTTACACAGAGGATAGCAGCTTCGCTTGGTATCCTGTTCTATGAGTCATTAAGTTGTCTAAAATATCAAAAGTTTTTATTATTACATTTTAGTAAGCTCTTTGGTGTTTCAAATTAGAATCTTGACAACTGAGATTGTACAATTATCTTGGCGCTAAAACCAGTCTAGAGTTGAGATCTTTTGTTATGTCAACCCGTGACCAAATGATTCGTTGTCCAAGGCTTCAGCTTGATTCTTATGATACGTATGCCCTGGTGAGCAGAAACTAGCACCACAAGGAGTGCTGGAAGAGTGATGAAGAACAAGGGAAGTCACGGTGGTTTTTTTTTTTTTTTTGATTAAAGTAAGTCGTGGTGGTTTTGCTCATGGTGTTAATTGTGATTATAGTAGATCGATATATGAGAATTCCGATCGTAGTTTAGTACTAATATATAACCTCAATGTGAACTAAAACCAAATGAAATTAAGAAATTAATTGTATTACTGATATTAATTTGATCCATCAACGTACGCATTTTGCTAGATGAGACTGCAAGCTAGTTTTAGCAAGCTTGACGGTGCATCAGTGCATGATTACAAGACGTAACGTTGTTGATGATCTATAATTCGACATTAAAGGTCCCCCAATTTGGCAAAGTGCTTGCTGAACAATCGAAATTACACCTAACACCTCTAATCCGCTACATATATATGATCGAGAACACGTATCTTAATTAGATCTACAAATACAATATAGGTTCTGGAGTTTTTTCTTTTCAGATTATTGTCTGTTCAAATGGAGAAACGTAGTCTATCTAATCGAAAGCAATTCTGAAGCGTTAAGAAATCATTTGTAGGCGAATCTTCGGATAGTACAGTACTAGCTAGGTTTCTGAATTCTGAAAAGTGAAAACCATTGCAACCATTATTTTTGTCCCCCTAGCTATACACACAATACAATGCATGACTAGACGTGACATGAATGATACAAAAGAAATTGAAAAGAAAATGACAAAGAAGTAGAGCGTTTATATCAATCAAAGAAAGATAGGGTCACATGTACCAAGGGTACGTAGGAATATATAAGTTGTCGTGACATGTTAACCGTGGCACCTCCAAATTAAGGTTCCAAATTAATCTACTTGAAACATTTTCAAGTTTTAGAATGTGCTCTCCACTTTACCGAACAAGAATTGACAAAAGAAACAAGTCATGACCAATCCCAGTGTCACAACACATCAGTGATCACTTGAGTGATGCTGATGATCACCGGAAGGGAATGCACCACCGGGGAGCTTAATTGGAAGTTCATAGGGCTATCCGTTGGCTCAGTCGACTGTCCTGGATTTGGAGCTTCACAAGCATGGCTACTACATCATCACCAAGTCTTCTTTGCAGGAGTTACGACAACATGTACAAGAAGAGGCCTTTTGTGTCAACACAAGAAACTGCTTTTCTGTGAGAGCCCTAATACTATTTCCAGAGATGCATATTTGTGTTGGTCATTAGTCACAACTCGATCATAACAAACATGTAAATATGTAGTGAGTGGTGGTTCTCGATCAATGCCTGCCTGTTTCAGGCTTGACATTACCTAAAAAATATGCAGCTTCAATATTAGTTTTGACAGCTTCAAAACTAATATTACCCAAAAAATTTGCGAGAGCCTATTTGGTGCCCAACTGGGACATGTGCACCCGGCAAAAACACTGACGCTGTTAATGAATAAATGACGGAAACGATCGGGGCGAGCGGCGTTAAAACCATAGTTATACAATCTCAATCCGCACAATCCTCCTTCCATCTCTCTCCACTGTTCGCGAGCGTGAGACGACTTTCCATCTCTCTCCACGGCAAGAATCTTGAAGCTGCGCTTCAGCCGGAAGCATCCGATCCCGTCTCCCATCTCAGGTTATGGGGCTGCAAGTGCTTCTCCTTTTCAGTCGAGTTAGCCAGTTCCTCTCCTTTCATTCCTCACCCGATGGTCGAGTTAGCCTCTTCCTCATCAATGAATATTGCTTTGCTCCTTCGGGAGTCCCGTAATCTATTCAGATGTTCCTGCTTTAGTCTTTGTTGCTTTAAAGAGAGCCTGTCGGGATGCTCACAGGCACCATACCTATCCAACTTCTACTTCTCGGTAAGTGACTGGAAATGTCAAGCTTTGATAGGAGAGAGTGAAGGGTGAAAGATGACTAGCAGAGCTTCACAGGCTTCAGCTTCCAACCCATTTCAGAACCAGAGAAGACATTCTCAAGAAGAAGAAGTATACTCGTGGAGGGATGAAATTCTCTTCTCTTCAAAGTCTGGACTTCAGAGGAGGCCGCCGTGCCTTTTCATTTCACCCCTCTCCTTTCCGTTTCCTTTTACCTACGGCCCTAACAGAGGCTAACGGAACCATCTATCTCACTGAGGCAACACAACACGTGGCAAAATTGGATGGCTGTGATGAGTGGTGCACCTGTCCCAGGGGTGCACGGAATAAGTTTCAAAAATTTGCAGCTTCAATGTTAGTTTTGACACTCAACATGGTACCTTTGCTTTCTACAGACATACATTACGAAATGAACTTGCAACACGATCTATTCCTGCTATGTAGTTTTGACACTCAACTTGGAAATTTTGAATATCACATGTTCTAGCTCTATATGGATTCATGATACTAAAACCAGACTTTCGGCCCTTCAATCTTCAAATTATGAATAAACAGACAAAACGCGGTTGGATAAAATAACGAGATTTACTAGGTTTGGCTAAGAATCGAGTAGAGCATGTGTTTGTGAATTGGTTGGTACCTGAAACTCATTCCAAACGAAAACAAGTCAAAAGCGAGTCTGCAAGAATTTCATACAAATGAGAGGTTTAAAAAGGACTGATCTGTGGTTCTCAAAAAAAAAAAAAAAGGGACTGATCTGTGAAAGAGATGATCGAAAGATGAAAAATAGTAGTCCTACGAAACCAGAGCAACTAGAAAAAATGAAGCTACTCAGACCTGAACTTTCACTCGTTGTCTGGATCACTGGACATAGTTTTGTTTCGAAATGATAAATTGTACTCAACGGTACAAGCAAAAACCATGGGAAAGAGAACAATAGATCGTTCACTTCCAGCGAGGATGCTACCAATTTACAAGCAAAATAAAGATCTTCAACATAAGCTAGTAGAATGAAAACCAAATTCCTTGCCAACTACTAGAGATTAATATAGAAGTTCCAAGCTAGGTCATCATCAGTCGACCATTAAAACAAAACATAACAACTAATGTAGACAAGAAACAACCACATATCTATCTCCTCAACTTGGACCGCTTCGGGATGCCACCAGCAGGAGGGGCTCGACCCTTGCCAAAAGCTTTCATCTTCCTTCTCTTCCTCTCCTCCTCACTGTCAGACTCATTACCTTTCTCCTTGTCTGCATTGCTTGCTTCCCTCTCCAACTCTTCCCATGTCTTTCCCTCCTCACCCTCAGAGACTTCTTCTGAATCTTCCTCATCATCATCCTCAGACTCCACAAGCGATGCACTATCAGAAGAATCATCCTCCGATTCTGATTCGGATTCCATATCAGATGGTTCATAACCCTGGTCTGACTCCTGAGATTGCTCAGAGTCTGAATCTGTTCCCTCCAAATTCAAAAACTCCCAACCTCCATTATCAAGGAAGCTCTGCGGATCCTCAGTAATTGTCTTCAGTATAGGTTTCCACGACAGATTCATCCTACTCTCATAGTACTTGATCTCTGTGTCGTCAAGCCATTCCTTGATACCTTCAAGTGATGTTGATGGAATAGAATCGATCCGAAGAACATCTTTTTTAAAATCCTTAAACACAATTGCCATGTCAAAATTCTTCTGTCCAAGCCCAACCCTTTCCAGATTCACAATTTCAATCTCAGCAAGAGTGACAACAAGAAAAGGATTTTCAATCAGTTCAACCAAGCAATTTGTAGTGGGGACGATATATGCTGAGGATTTGTAAGGCACACCATGGAAACCAAGGTCCCTGAAAGGCTGATCAAACTCAAGTTCAAGGCCTTCAAACTGGGGCTGCTGCCAAAGATCCTGTACCCTAATCACAAACGTCCGAAATTCAGTGTTGACTTTGTTCTTCCTAGCTCTCTCTCTTTGCTCTTCTTCAATCTCATCTGGGTCATAGGCAGATCTCTTTCCACTTAAGGTCTGAACTACATCCATAACCTCCACATAGAATTGCACATCTTTGGTTTTCTTGTTGCCCACCATAATGTGATTGTGAAGATGAAAATGAAGAAGAGTGATCATCTCATTCTCTGCTGGCTGGAAAAAAGCATGCTTAATATTTCCATACATTACATCCACACGCTCATCTTGCCTGCTGGTAGAGTAACGAAACCCATTTGCATGAGCTTCAAGAGTACCAGGAATCTTTCTGCCACGTCCACCAAAAACAGGTCGAATCCAGAGGTCATTCAATCTCAGCGGCTTAAATTTGTTACCAGCTAGTTGGAGTTTCTCCTGAGTAACAAGTGTTGCCCTTTCAGCTCTCTCATTCTCCCTGGACACAACTCGCTTCCGGAGGTTTTTGATCACCTGTGTGACTTCATTAATGTGTCTTGTGTCCTTGGAGCGAAACGAGACTTCCTTTAAATATATAGAACCCAAGTTTTTCAGTGAGTTTGTATCATGAGGACTAAAAGGAGTCCCAGGAACATTAAAGATGATTCTGATATAAGAAGCCTGGTTGGTGCTGGCTGACTCTGCTTGGACACTAACTGTCCTTATGGTGGCAACATGAAAAGGGACCATGCTCCCATAAATAGGCAAAAGAACCGCTTCATTGTTCTGGTCAACTTGAATCATCAGATCTCTTTTAGGAGCGAGATCATTTACGTTCTTGTAGGCAACTAAATCGGCTGAAGACTTTGCAGTGGAACGATTATTACCTGATCCAGGTACATCACCAGCAAGTCTGCGGGCAGTTTCTTCATTTTTCTGGCGGGCTAGTTCTGCCTGGTGGTGCCTGCGCTGCTCCTCCTTTGATTTCTCACTATTATCCGATCTCAGGTTGGTTTTAGATATCAACGCCTCTGTTCCATTAGCAGGACCTTTTCCTTTCACTGGCTTTTCTTCAACTTCATTGAAGGAGTATGCCACATCTTTAACAGCTTTAGAAACTTTTGCTGTCAGCACCTCTGGTTTGTCATCGTTGACAACAACAGTGTCAGCTAGCAACAAGGAGAAGTTCTGCTGCTTTGAATTGCTGATACCACTCTGCAAGTTATGAAAACCGAGTGACACATTAAAGACCATGCCTGCTTTCAGCACCCTGTCATTTTTTGCATTAAGATTCAACCCAGATTCACGGAACTCAATACCAATGCCTGTTCCCGTAGATTTTGTCAGATTAGGTAAAAGTTCAGGAGCATCCTTCTCTACAACAGAAAGTGCTGCTAGATATGCTGCACTGGCTTTACTTTCAGGCTTCAACTCACTAATGGCTGCAGCATGGGCCTTGAGAAGAACGTCATATGCCTTGCTTTGAATGGAATTGGCATCAATCAAAAAAGTCCTGGCAGCATTCGAGCAGTAATTGTGATAACGGGATCCAATAGCACATATGATCACACTGGCACGATCATAATAAAGACACTCGTCATTGCTGGCAGCACCAGGTCTGAGATCAAACTTTCCTCCACTCTGAAAGATTGGGGGGTAACAGATATCAACATTCTGAGGATTGAGCTTCAGCCCAACTTTAGAGGGTTCCAAAATAAGTTTCTCTGTCTCATCCATCAAAGAAGAGTGAGTGACTTTCTACTCATCATCAATAACATTCTCAAGCTTCGTCACCATTTTCTGCATGACAACACTACTTAGGTAAGCAGCCTTCTTGACATCATCAAGTTCCTCTTTCTCCTTGACAGCAAACAAGTCAGACAACCCATTTGTTACATCGCCAAGCTGAACAGTTGCACTCTTCAGCTTCTCAAACCACAATTTCAAAAGATTCCCCTCTGGTTCCTCCCTTGCCATCCTTCCTACAACAACAGTATCATGGCCATCAGCCTTAAGTTGAGCATGAATGACACCCAAAACAGCATCCATCAGAGCACCGCCATCATCACTCTTTGCCTTCACATGCGTCACAAGATCAACACCCACAGCCTCTTTGGCAGCCTTCTTCACACCTTGGAAAAAAGACACCTTCTTCTGGCTACCCAAGAAATGAATCTGCTTCTTCATGAAAACCATTATCGTATCCGGAACATCATAACCAACCATCCACATCTGTAATGTCGAAGATTTAAGGTACCGGATTTCATCTGACTGCGGCGGTGTTGCAATTGCAATAACCTCACAAGAATCCCACAACTCAGGGTGCTCATTCCAGTGCGAATAGAGAGCCTTCAACCTCTGACTGAAAACATTCAAGTCAATGGCATAAGGATTATTTCCGGCTCCAGCACCCTTCGTAGGTTTACCATTTCCATTCCGATTATCAGCCATTACGAACTGACTCTGCATAACACATATATTCCATTAATGGACTCCAAATGAGCAAATTTGCAACATCAATAACAAATCCATCTCCAATATGAATCCAACATGTAGCTAATAATCGTTATGCAGAGAAAAAGAAAAAAAAACAATCTTTCATCCCAATCATGCAGTAAAAATGACCAAAAAAATTGATGCACAGTAACAATTAGGGTTTCGCCGAAGTTCGCAACTCGGCCCCAAATCCCCAGATTCAAAAGCTACAGTCGAATCCCACCAAACCCATACCCCAATATCACAACCTCCTTATCAATTTTTCAAAAACCCCCAACTCGAAACCCTAATTAGGTTCCCCTCCGCCGCAAACAACCCAAAATTACAGCACAAAACTACTTGATTAATCCACCATAACACCACACGCAAGTCAAAAACGTACCTTTCGTGCCTGCGGCGGTTGATTCCGGTGAAAATTCGCGGCGGCAGCAAAGCGAATTAGAGTTAGGGTTTCGCTTTAGGTCCCTGGCGGCGTGCCCAAATCCCCCGATTCTACCAAAAAATGAAAACCCAATAGAGAGAGAAGCGAAGAGAGAGAGAGAGAGAGAGATGGGTTCTTTCGAAGAGAAGAGAGAAGTGGAGGTGGGTATTTATTAGGGTTTCACTTCGGATTTTCGAAGAGCGATTAGAAAGTACAGAGAGAATTTCAGAGAGTGAGAATACGAGGCATTTTGGTTTCAAGGGCTAAAGAAGAGGAGGTTGCTTTTTTGGCGTGACGAAAATAGACATGAGCTTTTGTGGTTATGACTTCTTCTTTTCGTGTGGTGTAATGGTCATTGGAAGTTATGAAAAGGGTATATTGGGTATTTTAATAAGCCCTCTGTCAGTGCGAGGGAATATGTGCCAAACGACGTCGTGGTGTTGAGAGGGAAATAGAAGTAGGGGATTTGGGCTTGGGCCCTAGGAATTTGGCCGGTGGCGGGAAAAAATTATTCTCTGTTGAAATTATGGCGGGAAAAGGTTATGCTTAGAGAAATGATACTTGTTTTAGGGGTCAGCACTCTCAGATGTTACCATGAAATGCAAGGTTGTTCATAGTTGCAGTAAATAAATTTGTACAACTGCCTTATGGAGGTGGCATTATCGGTTCACAAACAACATAAAATTTACGATTTTTCTAGTTATATGGATGTATACTTTGGTGTTACAGAAAATTTAATAAGAGAAATCGAACAATCTGCAATCGATGTTTAACAAAATCAACAGTGATATAACTACTTCATGAACCATTAAAGAGTTTTGTGACGAATAATGAAAATCAACATCAGTTGCATAAAAATATGGAGTTTTGTGGAGTATCTCTAAGCACTAAGCAGAATAAACATCCACTAAGATGTTACCTATGTCAAGACCTATTTAGACCGAAAATCAGAAAACACCTTGTAGTTGTAGGTAAAGAACCCTGGCATGGAGATCTAAACCAACTAAAGGCAAAAAGTACACAACATACTCCAACTGTAGGAGGACCCTTGCAGGTAAATCTACTACGATTGGAAACAAGCCTCAATACATATCTTCCTTGATCCTCACCGTCTTCAAAACCTTCAGAAATCCTGCGAGTTCCAAGGATGGCTTCTTCTTTTCTGCATTCTGGACTTGCAATCAACTAGTGGAGCAGCCTACATGTAACCAGCAGTACACCAGATTATTGATGTGCATTTATGCGCATGCCATTATAAAGTGTTACAATGTTGCTGAACTGAAAAGGGTATTGATGATAAGCACAACAATACTGCTCTACATAACTAATATCATTCAAAACTGAGAAATATTATCCATATTTTCCATTTCAATAAAATGGCATACTGCATCCATCAACATCAAATTAAGGTTATGATATGATGAAATGTGATATAAATTTTTCTGGAAGTAAAATAAAAGTATACCTCCTTTCAGTTTCTTTTGACTAGTTCCATAAAAAAAAACATTGGCGGTGGAACAGCAGACGCTTTTATTTTGAAGCCACCTTATAGCACTATGTTGGCCAGAATGATAAATGACCATTTTCTTTAAATTTGTTGCATTTTCGAGCAAATAAGCTGCAAGCTCCACTTCATTATTCCCATTCAAAATTGAAAGTGTTGCATTCTGAAGACGATCAACAAAAGCCAGGTTCAGGGATTTCCAATAGCTGATATTGAACCCAGATGACTGAATACACAACAAAACAAAACGACCAGTTTACCTTTTCTGAAATTAGAAAATGATATACCGAAACAAAATAAGGAGAACTCCTTTACTTACACTAGTACGGGAGTTTACAGAGATTACTGCACTACTTAATTGCAAATCAATCAGATTAGGCATGGTTTTAAGAAGAGCGGCCATAGGTGGGACAAGGTCGTCACTCAAAGAGCTAAACACAGACAGCACAGAAAAGCAACAAACATTATCCAAGGGTGGTGTCCTGCAGCCATCCCTGAACACAACCTGCAGTAACTTTTAAGAAATATGTTAAGTAGAAAACGAATGAGATACCTGAGAAAACAGTTACGTGATCTACTATGTCTTCATAATACACATGCATAGCAATCGACTGTTCTACAGCTAAATCACTATCATGGGTGTCAATGTAGATCCATTGCAAAATCTGTGACTATCAGCATTGTTAAGTTGTAACTTGTAACTCACAGTTTATCAAGTTTTCAACTAAATGTCTTTTTAGTATAATATATACAAATTAAACTTGCAGCTCTAATAGAGACTTCTATGATAGCAAGTCCCCCATTACTGCAAAAGCAAATTGCCTAATATAAGAACATAGATAAATTACTGTCACCATGCTGTGGCCACATAGAGAACTGCGTCTAAGGAGTGGTGTATTATTACCTTAATGATGTCTCCCATCAGATTGAGAACTTTAGCTCTGCTTACACTGCAAAGAACCTCAAGCGCCTTGTTAGAATCATATATGCCTACTGGACTAATTATTGACTTTTCTAAGCACATTAAGGTCCCTAACGAAATGTAATTTCTGAAAATCCCGATCAATGTCAAATCTTTAACGTTAGGGGAAAAAATCTGAAGATAATCTATGCCACCAGGTGCTTGCCACACTACAGATATCTTTGCCAATTTTTCACCTGAGATGTTAAGGACAGAGAGCTTAAGGAGATCTTTAGAACACACAAGATAATTACACGATGCTGGAGCTTAAGATAATTATCGCATCCGTCGTCTTGGTCGGAATTGCAGATGGAGCTGGGCTGCTAGAGATACGAATCATGGCGCTAGCCACCAGGACAGTGGGTCTTAACAGCCACCACAGTCCTTGACTCCCTTGCCCTCCGGCGATGAACATCTTAACGGTGTAGTTTTTCAGTCGGTTTTTTTCTTTTTCAGATTTGGGATGATGATGTTTGCGTCTAGCTCTTTGTCGATTTAGGGACGTTATTCTTTTTCCCTTTCGGGTCTTGTTTCTTTGGGCCTTGGCCCTTAATGAATTTCATAGTCCAAACAAATGGAGAAGGTTTTTTTTTTTTTTTTTTTTTTTTAGAAGAAAAAAGTGAAGGTTTTAGAGCTATCACCAATTCACCATTATATTGTCGGTAAATTTTTTGAGAGGAAAGAAATTATAAATAAGGATACGTTGGTAATTTAAGTATAAAGAATCGAGATTTGTGATATTGAGAAATTTTTAAGAGGAAATGTGTTAAAGTTTGAATATTGGGTATCGGATTAGAAATTTAGAATATCACAATCCCATTCAAGACTTTTTACTTCCCATGATCATACCCTCACTCTAGCTAGGTTTTCATCATCTCTTGAAGCAGCTGATGATGTGTGCGGCCTTAACTAGCTAGTAAGACTTGTGTGGCCTCCATCTTAGCTTATTAAAGATGATCATGTAGATCTACTACACGATGGGAAACAAGCTTCGATACTGAAGAAATGATTTCAAAGAGTTTCTTGTATTATAAATATCAATGTACAAGACTCATCAATATATAGGGAGAGGCAGAAGTTAACTTCTGTACAAGAACAGTTATGCTGTCATACTTCTATACCAAATACCATGCTTTTCCTAAAAGACTATTTTCTAATTACATCACTGACTTTTAATCAACTAGGTATGGTTGTGATCACCACACAACACTACCAAAAAATGGTTCTTGGGCGACGAAAAAAAAAAAACCGGGCGACGATTTTTTTTTCGTCGCCTAATAGGGCACTTAGGCGACGATTTTTTTTTTCGTCGCCTAAGTTTAATCTTAGGTGACGAAAAAAAAAATCGTCGCCTAAAAATAAATTTCGTCGGCCAAAATATAAACTAGGGCGACGAAATAATATTTCGTCGCCTAAGATATAAATATCGTCGCCTAAGTTTTTTATCCTTAGGCGACGAAACTCAAATATTTCGTCGCCCAAGATGTTTTAATTCTTAGGCGACGAAAATCAAATATTTCGTCGCCCAAGATTCTTCTATATATTGGAAGCCAAGATTTTTTTTTCGTCGCCTAGTAGGGCACTTAGGGTCCCGTAAAATTCTTGTCGATCGAAAATTATTCTCAGTTGAAGGTCCGGCAAGATTACGTGATTTGGAGGGTCGAATCGCCGTTTCCGTTTGTTTAGGGGTTTGACCGCGCCGATTGACCGGACGGATCGAGCCCTTATCTTTGTCAGATAGAGCTGAATTTTTTCCCACCCACGTAATTCGTTATGCTGGTCATATCTGACGGTGGGTTTTCAGTTCCTCTTCTCCGATCACCAAACTCACGTTATATGTACTAATGTTGTATAACTTTTTTATATAAGTGTTGAGTTTAAGTGTCGTTTTGAAGACAACGTATACGTAGATGCCTCAAACGCAAAAAAGTCATGAAATAAGATATGACCGGAACGGTGAAATACGTCAACCCGTGAAAAATGAAGATAATCCGGTAAAATTTCTGTGCCGGTTGTTCCGGTCAACGAATTTCTCTTATTTCTATCTAGTGGTAGCCCTATCCCGGGTATTTATTTTTTACCAAAATTTTAGGGTCCCATAAGGTTCTTGTCGATCGGAAACTATTCTCAGTTGAAGGTCCGGCAAGATTACGTGATTTGGAGGGTCGAATCGCCGTTTCCGTTTGTTTAGGGGTTTGACCGCGCTGATTGACCGGACGGATCGAGCCGTTATCTTTGTCAGATGGAGCTGAATTTTTTTCCACCCACGTAATTCGTTATGCTGGTTATATCTGACGGTGGGTTTTCAGTTCCTCTTCTCCGATCACCAAACTCACGTTATATGTACTAATGTTGTATAACTTTTTTATACAAGTGTTGAGTTTAAGTGTCGTTTTGAAGACAACGTATACGTAAATGCCTCAAACGCAAAAAAGTCATGAAATAAGATATGACCGGAACGGTGAAATACGTCAACCCGTGAAAAATGAAGATAATCCGGTAAAATTTCTGTGCCGGTTGTTCCGGTCAACGAATTTCTCTTATTTCTACCAAGTGGTAGCCCTATCCCGGGTATTTATTTTTTACCAAACTTTTAGGGTCCCGTAAGGTTCTTGTCGATCGGAAACTATTCTCAGTTGAAGGTCCGGCAAGATTAAGTGATTTGGAGGGTCGAATCGCCGTTTCCGTTTGTTTAGGGGTTTGACCGCGCCGATTGACCGGACGGATCGAGCCCTTATCTTTGTCAGATGGAGCTGAATTTTTTCCCACCCACGTAATTCGTTATGCTGGTCATATCTGACGGTGGGTTTTCAGTTCCTCTTCTCTGATCACCAAAATCCGACGATATTCTGAATTTTATGATAGAAATCTTGGCCGACGATTATCTCCATCTTGGGCGACGATATTTATAGTGAAGAACATCGTCGCCCAAGTAGACTATCTTGGGCGACGAGATTTATAGTGAAGAACATCGTCGCCCAAGTAGACTCTTGGTCGACGATTTTCTTCATCTTGGGCGACGAGATTTATAGTGAAGAACATCGTCGCCTAAGTAGACTATCTTGGCCGACGATTTTCAAAAAACAGGGCGACGATTTTTGAATTCGTCGGCCAAGATACTCTTGGCCGACGATTTTTAAAAAAAGCGGGCGACGATTTTTGGAAAATCGTCGCCCAAGAACGACACTATAAAAGGCAAAAATTCGGAACCCTAACCATTTCTTCAGCCACCAAGCCCTCTCTCTCCGAAAATCCTCTCTCTGCCTCTGCCCTCTCTCTCTCCCTCTCTCCGACCCCGACCCGGACCCCAATTCGGAACCCCGACCCCGACCCCGACGCCGACCCACAATTTAAGGTATAACCCTAAAACCCTAAATTGGTTTTAATTGTTGTTGTTGTGATAATTAATGTAAATTGTTGTTGTTGTGATAATTGTTAATTGTAAATTGTTGTTGTTGTGATTGTGATAATTGTAAATTGTGATGTAAATTATGGTAAATTGTGATGTAAATAATAATTGTAAAATATTAGGGTTTACGGTTTAGTGTTTAGGGTTTAGTATTTGTGGAAATAATTTGTAAATATATTGTAAATGATTAAATAATTTTTGATTAAATAATTAAATAATATAAATTATAATTGTAAATATATTGTGGGCATTTTGTAAAAAATAATGGATTATTTTTGAGTAAGGATGTAAATATTGTTGAGTTTAATTTTTGTAATGTAATAATTGCGAATTAATGTAAATAATTTGTTATGTGAATAAAAAAAATAATAAATCCTTTAATAACTATTAATTTCGAAGAGTGCTATTATTGTTAATAAAATTTTTAAAAATTTATGGTTATTTTTTGTAAACTTAATTATAAGACGGTAAAATATTTTTAATAAATTTATGGTTATTTTAAACAGGATGGCCATGAGGAGAACTTCTGGACAACGTTCGGGTGCGAGGAGCCAAGACGGCTCGGAAGGTACCTCAAACAACCCGTCGGAATCACCGTCTTACAGGTTTCCGTGGCAGTTGACGGCCCGACATGCGGCGCTTATGGGTGGCGTGAGCGGCTCGGGTTCTGTTGGGCAGTCGGGTCCCGCAGCGACGGCTGCTCGTCATCCACCCATACTTCGCCGGTCGCGATCCCGCAGCGACGCCCCCACACAGTCGTCCCCGACCGACGGTGATGGCGGGTCATCCGGGGTCCCTATGGTGCCATCCGGCCTCTTCCTTCCTCCGACGATACCGGCGATACCTCGCGTTGATGAGGAGGGTCGACCGATTCGGGAGAAGCTCCCGCATGTGGCACCGCACGAGGCCTATATCTACCGGGAGTTTCCCACGCCTCTTCATCCCGTCAGGGTCTCCGAGCAGGCGGACGAAGACGAATCCGTCGGCTCAGCCTCATCCTCATCCTCAGGTAAATTATTATTACTTTTTTGTCGATTTTAATTTTTTTAATGTAAAAATATATTATTAATATTAAATTTGATTCACAATGTCACAGCCGCCGGAACGAGAAGGCGGAACAGGAGAGGCACCGTCAGCAACAAGGGACTCGATAGGGCGGTCGAGTCCGCTGGACGGATCGCCATCCCGTTTTCCAACGGGAAACCGGTGGACGCCGCGTTGGAAAACCGGTACACACGCGCCGCGGGAGGCACCATCCGCTCCAAACTCCCAATGTTGTGGGGAGTCTGGAGCCAGGTTCCTGATGGAGTGAAGGAGATGCTCCATCAGTCGATGTCGGTGAGTTTACTCGATCAATTACTATTTTTTTAACTAATAAATTATTTAATTATCGAAAAAAATACTAACAAGTGGTAATGCAGCAATGGTTTGTGGTTCCCGAGGAGGGACGTGACTGGGCGGAAAAGGCCCATAGGGAGAGGTACCTTTATTGAATAATTTATTAAATTTTATTTTTTTAATAATATATTTAATATTTTTTTTGTATATGTAGGTTCAAGGAGTGGAAGCACGACCTCCGGGAACACTGGAAGAAGTACGGGAGCGACCGTTCGGGTACCCCGAAGGAGTTCGAGTATCGGGAGTACGAGTGGCGGTGGCTTCTTGTCACGCAGTTCAACGACCCTCACAAACAGGTAATTTGTAAACAAATTTGAATATTTAATTAGTGAATTAATTATAATTGTATGTTTTTAAATATTTACTAACGTTAATTTTTTTTTGAAGCACCTCGCCCGGGTGAACGCTGAGAACCGGCAACAGAACACAACCAACCATCGTGCCGGTTCGAGGCCGTTTTCGGCCATCATGGACGACGTGCGGCGAGAGCGGCCAGAGGAGAACCCCTATGTGGGGACCTTTCAGAGGGCATATCCTCATTCTGAGGAGGATCTTGTAAGTTTAATTATATTTTCTAATTTTTTTTAATTTTAATTACATTTTATTAAATGTATATTAATATATTTTTATAATATATCCAATTAGGCGAGGGTGAGGGAGGCGGAGCAAGAGGTCATGAGAGGCATGGTGAACGACACATTTCCGGGCACGGCAGAGGATGACATGTCAGAGGCCATGTCCAGGATTGACACTTCAGATCCTACCGTTGGGGCACGGATTATGGCCACTGCCTTCACGCAGCGTTCCAACACCTACTACTGCCGGGGTATGGGAGACGCTGGAAAGGGGATCCTGAAGACGACTCCAGGATTTCAGCGCAAGGGAGCCGCCGGAGCCTCAAGCAGCAACAACCAGACCACTCGGCTACAGGATCAGTTCGCAAGTCTACAGTCTGAGCTGGAAGCCCAAAGAGCGAGGGAGTCTGAGATGGAAGCCCAAAGAGCGAGGGAGATGGCGGCGATGGCGGAATCATATGCGGCTTCCACGGTTGCGCATATGGAGCGGGTGAATGAAGTCACCAATGCCAACCAGGCGGCTATGGGACAGTGGATGGCTGCCTACATCGCTGCACATGCGGCCGGACAGCCGTTTCCGCCTATGCCTACGCCTATACCATTACCTCAGTGGCCCCACCCTCAGTGGCCCCAGCCTCAGCAGCAGCCTCCTCAGCCTGACCAGCCGCCGCCTCAGCCTCAGGACCCTCCGAACGGGAATGATGAGTTAGATTTCGGGTTTCTCGATCTATAGGCAGATAGACTGAATTTTTGTAATAAATTATTTATAAATTTGGGTTATTTTTAATTAAATTTTAGTATTACAAAAATCTAAAGAAATGCCGAAAAAAAAAATTCCAGCAAAAATTTAAAAAACATGATTTATATATTTAAAAAAATTATTTAATTATTTTTTAAAAAAATTTAAATATATCTTAGGCGACGAAATTTCTAAATCGTCGGTCAAGGACTTACCATCTTAGGCGACGAAAAAAAAATATCGTCGCCTAAGATGTTGTGATCTTAGGCGATGAAATATTTATTTTCGTCGCCCAAGATTATAAGATATTAAGCGACGAAAAATGTTTTCGTCGGCCAAGGTGTTAAATCTTGGGCGACGACTAATTTTTGGGCGACGAGAAGTATATTTTAGGCGACGAAATTATTATCGTCGCCTAAGAATGACTCTTGGGCGACGATGGAATCAATTTTCGTCGCCCAAGTTCTTGACCGACGCGGTTATGGCGACGAAGTTTTGGCCGACGACATGTCGTCGCCTAAGTTCTTAGGCGACGAAATTTTTTAACAGGGCGACGATTTTTTTTCGTCGCCCAAGACCCATTTTCTGGTAGTGCAACCTAACAACTAGGTGTGGTGGCAAGTACCACCATAATAATACTATATCTCAATACTCCCCCTCAAGCTAAATCCAGAAGATTGATGGATCCAAGCTTGAAGAGCAAACGAGAAAACTGAGCAGAGGGAAGAGACTTTGTGAAGATGTCTAGTTGATCATGGCTTCAAATGAAAACCATGTTAATCACTTTGTTTTGTAACTGAGAGCGCACATAATGGCAGTCAAACTTCAATATGCTTGGTGCACTCATGAAAAATTGGATTTGCAGCAATATACATAGCTGCTTGATTGTCACAAAACATAAAAATAGGTTGATCATGTTGAATTCCTAGATCAAATAGGAGATATTTCAACCAAATCAACTCACAAGCAGTAGAGGTCATGACTCTATACTCGGCTTCTACACTAGATCGAGCAATGATACTTTGTTTCTTGCTCCTCCATGAAACTAGATTACCATCAACAAAAGTGCAATAACCTGTCACTACTACAAAAACGTTATCAGACAACCTTTTATGGTTCCCTACTTGTCTAATGAAGTGAACTATTATATACAACACAAAGTTACAAAGTTTTGTTGTCTGATGACATGAAATTGTCATGTTATATTTCAAGAGTTTAAAACACAACAATGATGTTAATTTTATGTTGTATGATTTATGAAAATTTTGGCGGAAGGATTCCCCTCATCACCAAATTGAAAGTCGCGCAAGATGCAAAATTTTTGGACAATAGACTTTAATTTCTTTGTTGTATGATGTTGTTACAATTTATACTAGGCAATATTTAGTGCAAGTTTAGAAAATATATACAACAGTTTAAAACATCATGTTGTGTGACTGGAAAATCTGGTGGCATGCCGGCCAAAGTCATTTTGGCTCCAAAGTTTGCCTCCATTGATTTGGTGTGTTACGCCAAAATAGTTTTGGCTCCAAATTTTCCCTCCGAGTATATATTTTGTTGTATGGTATATGCCGATTAACTTAATCTATTTTTCATTCTCCCTCAAATTGACTCGACCTTTCTCAATTTGTTCTCTCTTTCCCTCTCTGTCTCTCCCTTCACTCTTGAAAACCTAGACCCAAAAACCAAAATCTTGTTCGTCAACAACTCAATCTACCATAATCTCTCAGTTCACCACCTTCACCCATACACCATCGTTGTTCCGATGACCCTATTTTCGGAATCTATAAGTTATCATGACTTTCTCAGTTTTGGGGGACGATTGCAAACCTCAAATAGAATCCAACAAGATCGCGTTTGATGTGAACAATGACAGCGAGGAAGATGAGCTTCAAATCTACGCTTCAATGAATGAAGGAGGAGATGCCCAAGCTTTCGCCTATTCCTGCCCCAAAACTTCAGCCAGAGACTCAAATTTTGACGATGTGAGACCGCACCTTCTTAAAATTGTTGCAAAAAAAAACCCAAAATTGTCTTTATATATTGATACTACAAATTCATACTATTTATATTAGATAGGCCCTATTAGATATTGATGATAACATTTGATGCAGATTGCGCGATATAGGCAATTAATGGCCATGCTGTACTATTGCTAGGTGGTATACAATATGTGGATGATATAGTACCCAGTTTAGTTGAGAGCTCGTCAAAGATAAAATTTTCTCATTATTCATTTTGTGGGCATCTTGGCAGCAAGAAAGCTCATTCCAAGTCTTTCTGTGAATATTGTATAACCAACATAGGTGAGGGTTGCATGAAAAAGGCAGAGGGCTTCAGATGCAGTTGCTCTTCCTGCGATATGGTAAATTATTTCCCCTTCTAAATTACTAGTAGTATATAATTTTGTATACTATAGGGCAATTTCTATGTGTGGGGGCATTATACGTTAAATTCCAATGTTTGTTACTATTTCCAGCAACATTCTCTGTATATCCTTCAGTAAATGCATCTAATGGTAATGGTAGGATCGTAAAGACAAGGAACAAAAGGAGCAAGAGAATTGGCGACTGAAAGTTCTCAACAAAATTGCACATGAGCCAAATTTTCCCAATGAAGAGATAATTAAAATGTATATGTGCAACAACTAGGGCTGCCACTTGGTTTGGTAAATACCAAATCAATCGAAAACCGACCGAAAATTTATGATTTGGTAAACCGAATTTTGGTAATCGAAATCGAAAAAATCGAAACCGAGAAATACCGAAAAAGTTGGTTTGGTTTTTGGTAAATACCGAATTTACCGAAATTCTAATTATTTAAAGACTTATATTTCTAAAAACACACAAACTAATAATTTTATCTCACGTTTTCAATTGTATATACCATTTAGTAAAAAACAAGACAATGAATAGAAAAATTCAACTATACTTGGTAGCAGTCGGGTCTCAATTAAAGCGATCAACTTTAATTCAATATTACTTGTTATATAAAAATGCTCTTACCTACCCGTCTTAGTCGATTCATCACACACACACATAGACAAACTCACTTAGATGACATGTAACCGCCCATGTAAAAATTTAGGAATGTTTTTACCTCTCTTGATGATAGGACTCCCCATAGGAAGCACAAGCGTAAATAGGGTTAGCCGCCTTGATCAAGGCCAAAAAATTATCAAAAATACATAATTTTTCTACCATAGTCGTATTTCACTATATTGATCACATCATAGTTCACAAGGTTTTTGAAAATTTTGCTTCCTCTTTGTAGTTGGTTCACAAAGATGTACATATGCATATAACTTACTAAATAAGTTATACCACATTACCAGGCATGTTGTGGTTCCAATAATTACAATTCATAAAATTAAAATTCGACCGTCTAATGTGATCATTATAGTATAATACAATTATGATAGAAAATTCAATTGTACTCAATAATGCTCGGGTCTTGATCAAAGCGGTCAACCATAATTTAACGTCACTTATTACACGAAAAAGCTTTTACTGCCCTTATGTGACTTATTTTGGTCGACTCTTCCACACACATACTTTCACATAGATGACACATAACTTGTTCATATAAAAATTTGGAAACATTTACATCCTGACTATTTCGGTAGAAAATTAAACCATACTCGATAATGTGTACTGAAATGACAATATTTTGTATATGTATTATCAGACTCTAGAAACTCAAGTGATATTTAAATTTTATAGTTTTGTATTGTTTTGTTATATTTTGAAAATATATTTGTTGTGAAGTTTGGTAATACCGAAAAACCGACATCCGAAGTTGGTAAGATTTATCTCATACCGGAATTTTTGGTTTGGTAATTGAAAGTCATATTTCATTACCGAAAGCTTTGGTTTTGAAGTTGGTAACGCCCATTACCGATTCGAACCGACCGAGTGGCAGCCCTAGCAACAACCATGGTTACTTCAGTGGTATGTGCCTTTTGCAGAGATGAGATCTTTTCTTTTTTCTTTACATTTATTTTTAATAATCTCCCTCTCTTTGAATTGATTTCTTTTTACATTGCAAAGCTTTAACTTCCCATATCTTGCAATTTTAAACTCATGCTTTACAGAAAGGTTTACTTCATTTCTAATTGCTGTTGTTTGTTTATTCCAATATGACTGTCGAAGGATTATTAGGGAATATTAGCATATATTTTTTGGAAATATATTTTTCTTTTGTCATTAGAACTTTATTGGTCGTTTGTTTAAAGTTATTAATAAATTGATCAAAACTCTTAAGTCTTTTACTTTGGTATTTTGGGGCAGGGAGATGGGAAAGGGGTAGGCTATCCTTTTCCCAATGGCTGACCGGTTTCGATATCCTATGCATTTATGTGTTTTTCATCTTGCCAATCTAAGTGTCTAATCGTGGTTTCAATTTTTGTGCAGCAAATGAGGGCCCTTGCATATCTTGGAAAAGTCCAAAAACTGAAGCATTGGTTGATTTCTTAGCTTTTCATCAGTTGTGGGAACTATCTTATATTCGCTAGAGGATGCTTCTTATGTTGTCTACCATTTATTTGAGGGAAATGGCTAAAAATCCTTTAAACAGTTTGTTGTATGGGCAGTATGAGTTTCATTCCATTGACCGTTTAAAAATAAGAAATGGTCATCAATTTTATGTGGTCAAGTGGAAAATGGCTGCACCTACAGTGAATTCTGTCACTTTGGCAAATCCTGAAGAGGAGTCGGATATCCTACAAGATGATGTTATTGAAGTTGATGAATCCATTAGTGTATGGGACTAGTCTGATCAGTGACTTTTCTGCTTTGCCAGCGCCTCTAATGGAGGGTCAACTTGGATCATACTGGTATCATGAAGGAACACAAGCCTATTTTGATGATGTTGATCATTACAAGATGATAAAGGCCATGGGCAGGCTATCATGTAGTCTTTGTAACAAGATTAATGAACAAAGGAGTGAAAGGTCGAAGAAAAAAGGGGAATTTAAAAATGTTGAGCAGCTGAAAAGTCATTTGTTTCATCGGCATAGGCTGTTCATGTGCAGTCTGTGCCTGGAGGGAAGGAAGGTGAGACATATTAAATGAAACTTTGTATGATACATATTTTTTCAGAATTACTCTGTGGCTCTCTGGATAAGCAATTCTGCTTCTGATCATTATCATTTAACATGTATATTGCTTTAGGCATGATATATCATCTACATTGTCATATATCTATCTTGTTTTGGAGGGTTATACTCAGGTTGATATTGCTTTAAGACATGAGATATCATAATAGAGCTGTACATGCATATTTCTACCGAGCATTTTACTTGTCATATATGCCAAAGGTAATCTGCTTTGTTTATGAGAAGGAAAGTGTCTAGTTTTTATACCTTTATCAATCTAACACTTTATATGTTCTTTGATGCAGGCAGCGTCCAGGACAGTATCAATACTACAGTAACTATGACAACTTGGAGGTCAGTATTCATAACTCTGACCACTAAAATAACATGTTGCAAGTACATTTCTATACTCTAGTTTTGCTCAGTAGTTGACATAAAGTCTACTTTACAGATTCATTTTCAACAAGCGCACTTCTTATGCAAGGATGATGCGTGCCTAACAAAAAAGTTTGTTGTTTTTGCAACTGATTCTGAAATGAAGGTGACACTTTAGAACTTGGTCCTTGCTTGCCTTCTTTTCTGCTGTTAAAATTTGAACTTTTAATACATGACGTAAACACAATTGTGTTTTACTTGTTATGTTGAGGTTGCTCTGACTTCAGTTTATATCTGCAGAGGCATAATGCCAAAGAACATGGAGGGAGCATGTCTCGCTCCCGGCGTAGTGCTGCTCTTCAGGTTTGTATGATATAACTTATTTCAGTCTTAGTTGATAGATTCTTGTTCACTTTTACCTGTATTCTCTTGTCTGCTACAGCTAAGGTATTTTGTAGCCATGTTCTGCATCAACTGCATCCTCAAAGTTTCACTCATATTTAGAGTGTGCCAATGCAATCATTTTTTTTTTGGTCTAAACCAGATACCAGTAAGCTTCCTGTGTAGGAGAAGTAATGAGGATAATCATCGTGAACTGCATGCTGGACAACATGGTTCTGATGTTGATGCTGAAGATAATCAACTTTCCCTGACTGTTCAAGCTAGTGTTGATACAGCCAATGCAGAAAGGTTACGTAATACATCCTCTACTGTCCAAGCAGTTTTTGATCGTCGAGGAGCAAGTGACTCTGGGATTATTGCTAGCGGTTTTGAGTCATTAGCTACCACAGAAACTGAGTCATCTGTAAGATGCTCTAATGCTTTACGAGAAAATTCACGTAATGTACTGGCAGAAGAATCAGCCTTCCCTCCACTTCCTCTGGCTCAAAGTAGCAGGCAACAAAAATTTAGAAATGGTTCTGAACGTATGGATGGTAGCACAATGGCTTCTCGCGTTCGTCGCCTTAATACTGTAAATGTCCTCAATTCTTCTTCAGCTTGGCCAACAGCAAGACGTCAACCTAAATCATCTGCCAGGAGTTCTCACTAGTTATCATCATCTAGTTCTCCTGTATTTTTCCCAGAGTAATACTGCAACGATTAATTGGACTATGCCTTCCGGATATGCAACTCCTGGTCCAGAGAGACAAGCTGCAGCTAACGGTTTTGTACCATCGAATTTTCTTAGCACAGGGAAGTCACCTAGCACTAGTAGGGTGGGCCAGTCTACTTCAGCTCCAAACCTCATTGAGAGAGGATCTATAGACTCTGATTGTCCTTCTGTATTGGCTACTCAAACTAGTTGAGAACCTGCAAGTAGTAAGACAATATTACCCAAGGTCGGAGATGTTCAGACTGCCAACAAGTCCCTTCACTCCCTTGTAGAAAAAATCCGTGATGCTTTAGAGTTTGATGAGAACAAATTCACCACATTCAAAGAATTATCTGGAAAGTACCGCAAGGATTTAATCAACACGGGGGAATATCTGGCCTGTGTGGACCAGTTTGGCCTGTCACACTTGGTTCTTGAGCTAGCTCAACTGTGTCCTGATGCTGAGAAGAAAAGAGAGCTTGTTGAGACTTACAATTTCAACATGAAGAGCAGCGGTTCTCATGGCAAATCAAAGAGCAGTTCCAAGAAAGGCAAGGAAAAATGTGTAGATAATGGAACCACTAGTTCGAAAGATGCTTTGAAGTTGAATTGTAAACCTCCTGTTGAAGATGCAGCAGTCGTATTGAAGAATGATTGTCACTCTAGCAAAGGAAAATTGAAGAAAGCACTTGAGGATGATGAGATCAACCTGGATTCTGGAAATTATATGCCGATAGGTCAGAATGGATCTCATTCGGCTGGTGGCAGCTCAAAGAAGCAGCTAATAAGCAACAAAAGAAGGTTCCCAAGTTTCTTAGAAACCGCCTCGGTGATAATGCTGTAGCACTAGCAGAACTTGGTGATGCTGAAATCGGTCCTGACCTGATTGAAGAAAAAACAGATAGAGACAAGGATCCCCCTGAAGGGTTACCAGTTCGTGGTGTTTGGCAAAACGGAGGTGGCCGTAGACTCGTGAACATGACCATGAGAAACCGTCCGAAACTTGGAGTAGTCTGATCTTAGTGCAGAACTGCTAGTTAGTACTGGTTGGCACCAGATGGACCATTTCTTTTGTATGAATGTTATTATGTCTGTGTGATCCATGGTTTGTATGTTGAAAAGATGATAGCTTGGCCAGAATGATTTCATTGATAGAAACATGAATACATATACAATGAATACATATACAATGAACAATGTAATCTAACTTAGGAAACTATCCTACAATTATGAATCATATTGGGAAACATATATTCATACATATATACATTCCTAACAGAGAATATTCCTAATAAAGAAGAAGATACACCACGATTGACTTTCTAACACTCCCCCTCAAGTTAGAGAGTGAATGTCTCGAACTCCTAACTTGCGAATCATAGGAATAAAATCTTCCTTTCCCAAAGCCTTGGTAAGAACATCAGCAAGCTGGTGTGAAGAATTGACAAACTTTGTGACAACGGAACCATCTTGAATTTTATCTCTTATAAAGTGACAATCCATTTCAATGTGCCTTGTCCTCTAATGAAAAACTGGATTAGCAGCAATATGCAATGCTGTCTTATTATCACAATACAACAATGCTGGGTTTGGGTGCATCACACCCAAGTCTTGCAAGAGAAATCTCAACCAAGTTAACTCACAACAAGCACCTGCCATAGCCCTGTACTCAGCCTCTGCTGAAGAGAGAGAAACGGTTTTCTGCCGTTTTGACCTCCATGAAATTAAAGAAGAGCCTAAAAAGACACAATAACTTGTAGTAGACCTTCTAGTAATAGGACAACCTGCCTAATCAGACTCACAGAACGCACGCAATCTGAAGTCACTATTTGAAGAGAAAAATAAACCTTGACCAGGTGCGCTTTTAAGATATCTCACAACACGAAGAGCGCTTTCCATATGACATTTGCGTGGCTCATGCATAAATCTGCTTAATACATGAACTGCATAAGTAATATCAGGTCTTGAAACTGTAAGATAAATCAATCTCCCAACTAGTCTTCTATACTGAGATGGATTCTTGAGCAAACCACTTTTATGAGATAATTTCAAACCACGCTCCATGGGAGTATCAACTGGAGCAGCACCTAATAACCCTGCATCTTTAATAATTTCCAAAGCATATTTTCTTTGTGAAATAAAGATTCCATGCGCAGATGAAGATACTTCGATGCCAAGAAAATATTTCAAGTCACCAAGATCTTTAATACGAAAATGACCATGTAGGAACTTCTTAAGTGCATCAATGCTAGCAGAATCATTGCCGGTAATTAGAATATCATCAACATATATCAAAAGAGCGGTGAAAGACTTGCCTTGTTTTCTGGTGAATAAAGAATAATCAGCTCTTGATTGTACATATCCAGCAGAGCGAATTGCATTTGAAAACTTGGCGAACCACTGCCAAGATGCCTGTTTCAGACCATACAACGACTTATGAAGTCGGCAAACCATGTTTTCCTCCCCCTGTCTCCAAAGCCCTGGTGGAGGAGACATATATATTTCCTCATCGAGATCGCCATGCATGAAGGCATTATTGACATCGAGCTGGTGAAGAGACCAGCCACTAGCTGCTGCCAAAGCAAGTAAACACCAAACAGAAATAATTTTTGCAGTAGGAGAAAAGGTGTCCTGATAATCAATACCGGTCATTTGGGTGAACCCTTTCGCCACCAATCAAGCCTTATATCGCTCAATCGAACCATCAGACTTGTGCTTGATTTTGTACACCCAGCGGCAATCAATTGGGGTCTTACCAGCTGGAAGAGGAGTAAGAGTCCAAGTGTCGTTTTCTTCAAGCGCCTGTAATTCTAATCTCATCGCTTCCTGCCATTCAGGCTGAGAAGCGGCTTTGGCATAGGTACTGGGCTCAAAAACCTGACTGACCTGAGCAATGAAAGATCGAAGGGCAAGGGTATATCGATGATAAGAGACATATTGAGACAAGGGATAGCGAGTACCTGTGGCCGGACCCGGCAACAACGACGACGACTGATTGGAAGGAGGCAACGTGACTTGATTGCAGATATAATCTCGGAGCTTGATAGGTGGAGCGGTGGGTCGACTTGAGCGACGAAGAGGAGCTTATTGTGGTGGTGATGGTGCGGTTGGATTAGGTAGTGGCAGGTCTGAGATAGGCGGCTGCGATTCTGGGATTGGTGGTTGTTCGATTGATGGAGGAGTAAAGATGGAATTAGGTTGAAGTGACTGACTCGGTAGCTCTTGAGAAAAGGATGATGACGGCAGCGATTGCGCGTCGCCGGGATTAGAAGATGACATTGGAAGTTGCGCGTCATTGGGACTGAGAGATGACGACGGTTGTTGAGCGCCGCTGGAAGACGACGGCGGCTGTTGAACGCTGCCGGAAGACGACGACGGCTGTTGAACGCTGCCGGAAGACGACGGCAACGGTTGCACGCAACTAAAGGACGACGACGACAACATGTCTTCTGAAAGGGAGATCGATGGAGAAAGACGAGAGGGTTGTGTTTGACTTGTCTGGGTTTGATGTGAGGTTTGGTGAGTTGGGCTTGTTATTTGGGCCAGAGGACGAATTGGACCCGGATTGGGCTCGAGGGCAACATAATGGTAAGGAAAGGATGTCTCATGGAAAATAACGTCTCGACTAGTAAAAACTTTGTGACTAGAGAGGTCGTAAAGTTTATAAGCCTTTTGACCGACAGGGTAACCGATGGAAATACACTTGATTGCTCTAGGTGCAAATTTGTGTTTGACATTGACAGTTGTAGCATAGGCTAAACAACCAAAAACACGAAGATGATTAAAAGAAGGAGGTCGGGAATAAAGACGCTCGAAAGGTGTTTGAAAAGAGAGAAGTGGAGTTGGGAAACGATTAATGACATGAACGGCAGTAAGAACACATTCTCCCCAAAATTTTAGAGGAAGATTAGATTGAAACCTGAAAGCACGAGCAACCTGGAGAATATTGCGATGTTTGCGTTCTACCACCCTATTTTGTTGAGGCATATAAACACAAGAATGCTGAAAAATGATTCCATTTTCTTTGAAAAAATTTCGAAGAGAAATAAATTCAGCCTCATTGTCACTGCGAAAACCTTTAATTTGAGATGAGAATTGGGTAGATGCATAAGTAAAAAAATGTTTAATCAGAGACTGAGTTTCCCATCTATGTTGCATCAAAAACACCCAAGTAAAACGAGAATAATCATCGACGATTGTAAGAAAATAACGTGCACCAGAAAGAGAAGGATGTTTGTAGCGACCCCAAATATCACAATAAATGAGCTCAAACGGTTTAACAGATGAGATAGAACTGATACCAAAAGAGAGACGACTTTGTTTTGTCAGCGGACAAATATCGCAATCATGATTTGAAGCAGAAGGAATAGAGATATCCAAAAAATTCTTAGCGATATATTCTAGAGGAGCAGATGAAACATGACCTAATCGACGATGCCAAAGGTTGGAAGAAGATATTGTGGAATGACAAGCAGGTTGAATTGATGATGACTCATGTGGTTTGGGCTTGTTTTTCTCCTTCGCTAACGCCACTAAATAATAGAGACCGTCACGTTGCTTCCCCAAACCAACCGTCCTCTTTGAAACCAGATCCTACAAAATACACCAATAAGGGAAAAATGTCACAGAACAATTCATGCCTCTCGTTAATCGGCTGACAGATATTAGATCAACTTTGAATGTAGGCACACACAACACATCATGTAAATAATACTCAGAAGTCAGAGGCAAAGAACCCTTGGCAACAATATTAGCCTTTTCTCCACTAGGCAACAATACGAAAGGCAATGAACAATATTTGTCTTTGTGTAATAGTCGAGCCTGGAGATGAAGAGATGTGATCTGTCGCGCCGCTATCGATAATCCAATTGCGGGAAGTGACCTTAGATAAAGCTGGTTCTGTTACAGCAACATTGAGTCTTGAACTATCAGGTCCTTTGTGATTCAAAATAGACAGAGCACGTTGACGTAGTTGCTTGGGGAAAGGGATACGAACGGAGAAACCGTTTTGCCGGATAGGTTGATTTGATTGATTATATGGGTTGAACACTATCAACAAGGACGGATGATCAGGATGATCAATGAAGAATGATTTGAAATCTATATTGGCCATGGAGACAAGAGAATTGTTGTACGAGATATAGAGTACAACGGATTGAGAAGGAAAAATTGTTGCACGAGAGATAAGGTGCAACAGCTGCAGATAGTCAGGATCTAGTCCTGCTCTGATACCATGAAAAGATGATAGCTTGGCCAGAATGATTTCATTGATAGAAACATGAATACATATACAATGAACAATGTAATCTAACTTAGGAAACTATCCTACAATTATGAATCATATTGAGAAACATATATTCACACATATATACATTCCTAACAGAGAATATTCCTAATAGAGAAAAAGATACACCACGATTGACTTTCTAACATATGCATGTTTTCTGCAGCAGTAAGAAAAAAAAAAAAAAAAAAAAACTTGCAGTAGCTAGACAATTGAATGAGTATCTTTAGACAATCTTTGTCCCATAAGGGCGGGATTTGATTGGTTTCTGATGTTTTTTTACCCAAGCTTATCATCCAGCAGTAACTAAAAAGTCTATGAAAAATTTTTCCAGACATGTTTCATTCTATAAACAAGTTTCATATCACTAGTTTATGGACTATACTAGTGATTGATTAGTATTTTGGGAGCATTGGGAGTGCTTACTTGGAAAAATGGATTGTCATATGGGATATTTCTTAGGCAGAAGTCCTCGACCATCCTTAATGGAAGAAAGGTGTGGTAGAAGTGGAGGATCGTAGCCAACCGACATTCGGGGATAGATGTAGACACGGGGAGATAACCATGCCGACGTCTGAGCTAGCTCCGGTGAGGCTGGTCCTTACTCAGAGGGGGCTTTGGTGCTAGTGCAGGGCCGATTTGCATGGTTCTTTTACTAATTTCATAAAGTATATGTGTTTACTAAACAAACATGCGGGGATAGCTCAGTTGGGAGAGCGTCAGACTGAAGATCTGAAGGTCAGGTGTTCGATCCACCTTCACCGCACATGTGTATTTTTTTTTTTTTGCTATTTCCCTGGCAAAAGTGAGAACCAGAATCTCGACAAACCCTCTTCCATATTTTATATGAGCTTTAATTTAGAGGCTAAACGTCATGAAACATATGGCCAAATTCATGAATAAGTTAAAAAGAATGTTAAACTTTCCAATAAACTCAAAGATTAAAGGTAAAAGCTTCTATAATGCTATGTGACATATATGGGACTGCTGCTCTGTGACAACATACGGTTCAACAACAAGTTTTACATATATTTTCTCTAAATCAACTCAAATTAGACCAACCAGAATCCAACAACTTAACATTATATCCCTTATACCTATCTTTTTCCTTCCTTAATTAGTGTGTAAATTCAAGAGACGTTAGGTGGAGGCCATTTGCATGATGTGCAAACAACGTGGAGTCCAATACTTTGATGCATTATGAGTTCTAACGAGGCCTACCCATCACCAGGATCTTAATAATATATGATTCAGATTCACCCTTTTCTGATTATATTTGTTTTAGTGATAATCAAACATCTAATTAAGGACGTCGGCCGGACCAACTAATTACAATGTGTTTCAGTTTGCATGTGTTAATCTTCATATATATAAAATCCCTTACCACCTGAAAGAGATAGAAAGCAAAGTATGATTATATATCATGGTGATGGTTAATCTTTCATCTAATGAAACAAATTTAAGGCAAGTTATTAGAGTTTAGAATATCAGTTTACAGATATGCATGATGCATGAAGTGCCAAGCCAAATAGAGATCGAGTTATTGTGAATTTTAATTATTGATCATCATGTCATGATCGTGTGTGACTACATAATGGAGTTGGTCGACTTGGAAATATATACTTCACCAACTCCCAACACCCAAGTTTGTGCAGATTCAATAGATATGTAGGGAGAAACAACCATATTTCACAACGAGTAAACTTTAGATTCCTTGCAGGCTTGCAGCTAGCGGTTTCTTAAAAAAAAAAAACACTACTATGAACTATTGTAGAGGTTTTCTCGAGATGTATCACTAAATGAAGAACTGTGCCTGTTTCTGGTCGATCCTAAAACATAGGTAGTGGTTGAAAAAGCAAAAGTAGGGGTAATGGAATCTCAAAGTTATTTGATCGACATAATGGAATCTTAAGTAGGTACGTAGACAAAAAAGTGACTGCAAATACAAACCTCCATGGACAAAACCTCAAAACCAAATCGGAGGGTCAGTCGCTTTAGTCCACCGACTCCCTTCAATCTAAGTCGTCAGTTCATTTCATCCAATGGCCAAGAACTTCATGAAACACATGCACCAATAACCTTCATGAAGTAATTTCCTCTATAAATACAAAGCCCTGAGCTAGAGTTTCAGTGTGAGAGAGCCTAAGATTCCAGCTTTGGCACCCAGAATATAGGCAGCTCAGGATTCTTGCTTATCAAGTAAGCAGTGAGTACGAAGCATATATTATATTTCATGCTAAGGCCTTTTGCTTTCTTTTTTCTCTTACTTTTAAGATAACTGCCGCAATTCACTTGGTTTTGTACTCAACTTTGAGATTTTTTTTCTTTGCTTCTGGGCTCGTGTCTCTTTGGGTTTTTGTATGACTGAACTATCATTAGGGGGTCTTCATATGGAGTTCAATTAGTCTTTTGCTTGTAAACATGTAATTTCCTGGCTTTCTTGAGTTGTTTGTTGGTTGTAATTGCCTCACAATTAGTTTTGATCAATTGACTGTTTTGTTTCCTGCTGCTCTTTGTTATTGAGTACTGAGGAGCAAATTTGAATAGTTCTAAGTTCATGTTAGAGAAATGAATCAAAAGTTCAAGTCTTTGACAGCCAACTCTGGGCTTGTCTGACTTATGGCTCCTGTTTCTTTGCCTTGAAGTCATATGGAATAGTGTTTTATTGGATTTCTTAATTGGGCACCAAAATGTTGTACTTTCTTGCAGTGATGTTCCTCTGATTGCTTGATCTTGAAGAGTTTTACTTTCATATATGTTCTCAAAAGCTAAGTCATGAGTATAGGACTTTAGGCCATTTCTACTTGATGTTTAACAGGGCTGATTCTCCTGTTAGATTTTATCGGATTTGTTCTTTAATGTGTGTGGTAGAAGGTTGCCTGTTTCCCTTTCCTTTAGTATAGTTACTTTTGGAAGGTATAAATTTGTGAAAGTTATGCTAAGATACCATGTTCAGATGCTCCAAGTAAAGCAATCTTAGATATGGACTTGATGTCTTATTCCAACACTTGTAATATTGCTTGTTAATACCTTAATATGTTGCTTAGCTACTCGTTAATTAAAAGCTGAGGTTCTTATTCATTCCTAATACTGGTCCTTTTGCAGCTTCTAAAAATGGACACCTTCCTCTTTACCTCCGAGTCTGTGAATGAGGGACACCCTGATAAGCTCTGTGATCAGATTTCCGATACAGTGCTTGATGCCTGCCTTGAACAAGATCCTGACAGCAAAGTTGCCTGTGAGACTTGCACCAAGACCAACATGGTCATGGTTTTCGGAGAGATCACAACCAAAGCCAAAGTGGACTATGAGAAGATAGTGCGCGACACCTGCCGCAGCATTGGATTTGTTTCGGATGCTGTAGGCCTTGATGCTGAACACTGCAAGGTCCTGGTGAACATTGAGCAACAAAGCCCTGATATAGCTCAGGGTGTGCATGGCCACCTCACCAAGCGGCCTGAGGAAATTGGCGCAGGAGACCAGGGTCACATGTTTGGTTATGCCACTGATGAGACTCCTGAGCTTATGCCTCTCAGCCATGTTCTTGCTACACAGCTTGGTGCACGTCTCACTGATGTTCGAAAAAATGGCACCTGCCCTTGGCTGAGACCTGATGGCAAGACTCAAGTCACTGTGGAGTACTACAATGACCATGGTGCTATGGTTCCACTTCGTGTCCACACGGTTCTCATTTCTACTCAGCATGATGAGACTGTTACCAATGATGAAATTGCAGCTGACCTCAAGAAACATGTCATTAAGCCAGTTGTTCCTGAGAAGTACCTAGATGAGAAGACTATTTTCCATCTCAACCCTTCAGGTCGTTTTGTGATTGGTGGACCGCATGGTGATGCAGGTCTAACTGGCCGAAAGATCATCATCGACACCTATGGTGGTTGGGGAGCTCATGGTGGTGGTGCCTTCTCCGGCAAGGACCCTACCAAGGTAGACAGGAGCGGTGCATACATTGTTAGGCAGGCTGCTAAGAGCATTGTAGCCAATGGCCTTGCTAGAAGGTGCATAGTGCAGGTCTCATATGCAATTGGTGTACCTGAGCCACTATCAGTGTTTGTTGACACTTACAAGACTGGAAAGATTCCAGACAAGGAGATTCTGAAGTTAGTGAAGGAGGCCTTTGATTTTAGGCCTGGAATGATTGCCATTAACTTGGACCTCAAGAGGGGAAGGTATTTGAAGACAGCTGCTTATGGACACTTTGGTAGAGATGATCCTGACTTTACATGGGAAGTGGTGAAGACCTTGAAGTGGGAAAAGCCTTAAAGAGTACAGGATGTGATTCTGATCTCTCTACTTAATAGCAGCTGATTATTGATTTGCTTCTTCCAAATCAAGAAGAGGCTTGCTATTGCTTGCTTTTGATTGTGTGCATGTGTGCTTTTTATTTATTCTATCAAGCAGCTTCATTTGGCATGTTGAATTCTATTGAAGAAAATAGTGGAGTTTTGAGTTTGGTGCACAAGCTAGATAGGATCAGCTGCAAGGCCACATCAAAATCAATATCAATGTACTAATACAGTTGTTTGGGGAACTCTTGAAGTATGATAACAAAGCTGTTTTAAAACAAACACCAACCCCATATGGAAGTAGAAACTGATGCGAAAATGGTCCTTTTCGGCATCTAAATTAAAGCCTGTTTCATCTCTATCTACAAAAATGAGCATTGGAGTGATTGGACACACCCTAATTTATAAGAACATTCCTTCTGTTTTCTTATAAAACTGCAGTTCATTCTTACAAAGTAGTATAACTTCATTCTAAACCAGGTTTTTTTACGCACTCCAATGTTTTCGTTAATAGTATGCACATGTCAAGTCTAGCTATGTAGGTGGACAAGCGGATAAGCTCCCAGAAAGACCACACTTTGAAACATCACAAGCTAGATGGTGCTGATTACCATGAGATTATCCACCAGAAAACGTGTCCTTACACACCTGAACAGAATGGGGTATCCGAAAGGAAAAATAGTCATTTACTTGATATGGCTCGTTGTATTCTTTTTAGTGCCCATTGTCCCAAGAATCTATGGGGTGATGTTTTCTCCACATCTACCCATCTTATTAATCATCTTCCTTCTACTGTCCTCCAGGGAAAAGTACCATTTGAGGTACTAGCTTCTTATGTCTCTTTATCTTCCTTTCATAATCTCCTAGCCCCGTGTTTTTGGTTGTGTTGCATTTGTTCATATCCCAAAGAGTCAAAGGTCAAGTAAATTGGATGCCCGGGCGATTAAGTGTGTGTTTGTTGGCTATGGGGGCCATCAGAAAGGGTACAAGTGCTATCATCCACCTACTAGGAAGTATTATGTCACTATGGATATTACTTTCTTTGAGGATATGAGCTACTACACCTCTTCTAATACTGCTCTTCAGGGGGAGAACTCATATTTTGAAGAGCTGTATCATGGAGATGGGGAGACAAGTCATTCAGTTGAGGTTACAGATACATCAGAGGTTCAGGGACAAGAAGATGACAGACATGCACCACCAGATGATTCTGATATAACTGCTCCAGAGATTCAAGAGTGAGACACTGAAAGCGTTCCTGCTAAAAGCGTTACTGCCTCTCCTTCCTTGCCTGATGTTACTAATACCCCTGACTCATGTCTCCCTGGTACAGAAGATCTTCCATCTAAGGTTAGTAATTCTATTGGGGTTGATACTAGTGATGCTAATAGTAGACAATATGTGTTACCAAATAGGTATATACTCGGGGTAAACAAGCAAAAATGTATGAACCTACCCTTCAAGCCAAAGCTAAGTATCATGTGGCAAATTTTATGTCTACCAAGAGATTGTCTAAGTCATATGAATAATTTGTGAATCAAATATCTGCTATATCAGTACCTAACAAAGTGCAGGATGCATTGGGAGATCCAAAATGAAGGAAAGCAATGGATGAGGAGATGGAAGCATTACAGAAGAATAATACTTGGGAGCTTGTATCTCCACCACATGGAAAGAAAGCTGTGGGATGTCGCTGGGTATTTATAGTGAAGCATAATCCAGATGGGTCAGTGAGTCGATATAAAGCACGTCTGGTAGCAAATGGATTCACCCAAACATATGGCATTGACTATGATGAGACATTTGCACTAGTTGCAAAGATGAATACTATTCGGGTATTGCTCTCTCTTGCTACTAACTTAAACTGGCCTCTTAAACAGTTTGTTGTCAAGAATGTTTTTCTTCATGGAGAACTTATAGAGAAAGTGTATATGGATCTTCCACCTGGATATAAAACTGCTCCTTCAAGTAACTTTGTGTGCAGATTGAGAAAATCTTTGTATGGTCTTAAACAATCACCTCGTGCTTGGTTTGGAAGGTTTTCACAGTTCATGAGGAAGATTGGTTATAAACAGAGTAACTCATACCACACGTTGTTTCTCAGACATCAACAAGGGAAGGTAACAGCTCTGATTATATATGTTGATGATATGGTTGTTACTGGTAGTGATACTGTTGAGATGGATAGATTGCAAAAACAGCTAGCCACAAAGTTTGAGATGAAGGACCTAGGTACACTCAAGTACTTCTTAGGCATTGAGGTAGCCAGGGGGAGTGAAGGCATCTATCTGTGTCAGAGGAAGTATGTACTTGATCTATTAACAGAGACATGTATGTTCGATTGTACTCCAATTGATACTCCTATTGAGCAGAATCACTGATTAGGAGAGTATCTTGATCAGGTACCTACCAACAAGTCTCGATATCAGAAGTTAGTTGGATGTCTGATTTATTTGACACACACCAGACCTGATGTTGCGTACGCTGTAAGTGTGGTGAGCCAGTTCATGCATAATCCCAGTGTAAATCACATGGATGCTGTTGTGGATTTTGAGGTACTTTAAGTCCGCTCCAGTGAGAGGAGTAATGTTTTATAGGCACAACAATATTCTTGAGGTATGCGATTTTACAGATGCAGACTGGGCTGGAAATATTACAGACCGGAGGTCTACATTAGGATACTTTACCTTTGTGGGAGGTAATCTTGTTACTTGGAAGAGTAAGAAGCAAAAGGTTGTGGCTCGGTCTAGTGCTGAAGCAGAATATAGAGGTATTGGTCATGGAGTATGCGAGTTGTTGTGGCTGAGGAATGTGTTGCGAGATTTGGGTGTTAAACCCAAGTGTGCTATGCAGTTGTATTGTGACAACAAGGGAGCTATCGATATCTCACAGAATCTTGTGCAACATGATCGTACTAAGCATGTGGAAGTTGATCGTCACTTTATAAAGGAGAAGCTAGATGCTAAAATCATTAGCTTTCCTTTTGTCCCTACAAAAGAGCAACTTGCAAATATACTCACAAAAGGAGTTTCTAAGAAGACCTTTTATGACTCACTTAGCAAGTTGGGCATAGTTGATGTATATGCGCCAACTTGAGGGGGAGTGTTAGCGTGAGTCATGAAGTTAGTTTAGAAATGTAAATTAATTTGTTATTGCTTTCCTATTCTATATGTGTAGTACATGTAGTACATAGTACGTAGGATTTGTACATCTTGTATCTCTATATATAATCTCTTCTGTGAGATGAATAAATCATCAGAAAATTCATTCTCCAAACTTCGTTATATTTGACTGTATCCAATGACATAGTAAGTAAGAGAAGTCCAAACAAGGGCTTCTACAAATGAAACAGGTACTTTCAGTAGTGTTGCTGGAATGGCATAAGCCCAAGCTGGATAAAAACACAGGTCTTTCTGCTTATAGAAAACTTGTAGTCTTTGAAGTGTCATAGACATCTCAGGAATTCCATCCACCAGAAGTATGGTAAGAGCAAAGAATAGGGAACCCATATAGGAGTTTGCATGGAGTATATCAATATCCATACGACTCCTCAGAAATACAGTCATGGTGATAAGTGCAATGATAATTAGCTGCAGGGAAAAAAATGTTAGCATCTCAGAATCCCCAAGTGCTTCACATATAATAGAACTTTCAACCCCAAAATGAGTGTAAGGTATAATATGCAACAGCACAAACTTTGACCTGAACTGTCTTGAATACGTAGATAAAAGAATTCCTCTTCATGAGAAGGAGTTCTCTTGATGAACAAGCTCTAAAAAGTTCCCATTTCGAAAGAGAATACACACTAAAGGAAAGAGCATTGTTATTGTCTTGAAGTTTGTCAAATGGCTCTATGAGATCCTCATCTAGCTTCTTCCCAAAAGAAGATGCCTTGAATTTTTTTGAGAACATATCAACTGAAACATAATTATGAGGTTCTGTACGGTACCAATAGTGTGCTTGATCTTTCTTAGAGATTACCTGCAGAACTAAGATGTTAATTGCTGCTTCAATATGCAGAAATGCAAAAACATCATATGCTGCAATTCACTTGCCTCTTGGATGAAATCAGCAACCCCTTTCCCCTCGGGACATTTAAACCCACAATCCTCAAAAACTTCCAAGACATGATCCCGGGGACCCTGATAAACAATCTTCCCTTCTGACATTAGAATAAGGTCATCAAATAGCTCAAAAGCCTCCGGTGCTGGCTGAAGAAGAGAAACTAATAGAGTAGAATCTGTTATATGCACCAGCTGCTGAAGACAAGCAACAATTTGGAATGCAGTGGAACTGTCTAGGCCATTTGTTATTTCATCCATGAACAAAGCTTTTGTGGGGCCAATGATCATCTCCGCTGAAAAATTACCATTTACATTCAAAGTAGATGTTGCAAATGAGTCACCTCAGTAGAACAAGCAAATATTTATTATGACCAATCTCTATTTGCATTACCTGTTGTCAACCTCTTCTTTTGACCACCAGAGATACCTCTAAGCATTGCATCTCCAACTAGAGTGTCAGCAAATACATCAAGTCCAAGGATCTGCAAAACGATGACCATGACGAAAAAATATTATCCAGAGTTGCAGACACACATTATTGGAAAAGAGAGTCAAAATTGAAGAGAATGACCTTCAAAATGTAGTCCGTCTGGAGGGTTCTTTTTAGTCCTTGGAGAGAAATAGCCTGTTTGGAGTTAATCTAATTGTTATAATCATCAAAGGCACCATAACCTTGATCCATAACAGGAGGTGCAAGATACAAATGAACTTGTAAACAAGGAAAGGATGATAGCAGAAAAGCATGAAGTACCTTCATGTAGGTATCTATATCTGGATCTGGTAATTCCTGCCTCCTTCTCTCTTTTACTGACTTCCAGCATAATGTCTTTGTAGGCAGAAAAGAAATAAACACTATTATCCTGCATCAATAGTTACATACAACTAATAACAATCATGTAGAACTCAGAAAAACATACCGGCTCGGCTTCCAACACCCTGACAGCGGGCTGAAAAATCAAGTATTTCCCTGACAGTCAGCTGAGGAATATGCATGTCAAACTGGCTTATGTAAGCTGACGTTTTCTGGGGAACGAACTCTGCTAGCTTCTGTCCATTGTAAGTAACTTCACCAGAGAACTGAAATAGTCATTGAACAAAACAAACAACTATGAAGTAAGAAATCAAACTTCTCCTATCAACTCGTTACAAAGACATTCAGGTATAAAGATACTACAAAACCTTGAGTGATTTTTCCAGATTCCCTGATAGAGCCTTTAAAAAGGAGGTATTCCCACATCCTGGGGGACCAAGCAGTAAAGTTAACCTGCAATAGAATGATTAAGCACCGAAAGGTCCACTAAGGCAATTGTTCTTTTGCATCAAATATCCAAAGATTAAGAGAAAGTTCAATTAGTTAAGTTGAACTTAGTAAAGAGATTGATGCTAGCCTACCTTCCAGGCTTTATTGAATCGCAAAAGTCTTTGATAATGCTTATCTTGGCCTCATGTGTCTTCGAACCTGGAAACTTGGTGAAGAGCTGTGCAGAAAATTCAAAACCATGTTTAGATGTCCTGAAGCTGAGTTGAACATATATAGTGCTTGTAAGCTACTGTACTCTGGAAGCACAAAAAGATGAGCATCCTAAACCCTAATTATATTAATTGTTTGACACAATCTATTGCATATAGTCTAGAATAAACTTTTTCTACTTACAGAAAGTGTGCTTCTGACAGAGTTCCAAAGAGTTGGGAAGGGCTTTCCATGAACTACCTCACACACTACTTCCACTCTCAGATTCTTATACCTCACCTCCACAGTGGGCAATTCTACTCCAACCCTACCAAAAAAGTTCAGGATGAATCCCAATTTACCACATGAATGAATAGAAACAGAAGGATTACAACCATTCAATGTACTATCAGCACACCAGAAATATCAACAACACCTTGTCTGACTTGACTATAAAGATTTCTCTATCACTTCAATGCAGTATCCACTGGTATGAAGACTAAAAGTATACCGTTCAAACATACATCTTGAAGTGCAGTATTAACTCCATTTAAATTGAAAGTTAGAAACATACATAACAAGCAGGCATGCCAAAAAGGAGGAAGGGCTTACTTGTAGATCCTTTTTCTAATTTTTCGCAAGAGACGAAGGTTGTCATTCTCATTGTGCTTGATGAGCTTTTCTATAAAGACATGTTTTTCCATAGCTCCAAGCTTGGTAACATCAACCACCCGCTTTCCTTCACCATCAAGTTCACTTCCATCATCACCCTTGTCAAACAAAGATGACTTGAGCCGTTCAAACGTTGACAGTCTCTCAATGGCTTCCCACTGCACAGTATATTGAGCATCAGTGTCATCTTTGGCAGAACTCAATGTTGAATTGGCTCGGAAGCTGGAGTTCCGACTCTGAATTGATGACCTGAAGCTTCTTCCTATCTCTTCCAACTCAATTCTCAGCGACTCTATGTCATCTCTGCCAACCATCTGTGCCATAGTTGTTAACTGTGGGACAATTTGTAGAATAACTGACTGGAGGAGTATATAAATATGCAGGATTCTTTGCTGGCATTTCTTCTTATCCTTGCTGTCCAAGCAACTTGAAAACTGAAGCTTGTTAGAATATACATACCTGAAGGAAGAAATTCAAAACAGAAAAATAAATAAATACAAAACCAGACATGTGAGTTAGTATGTAACACATAGCTTGTTAATTACTGGGAGAATTGTGGACTTTTTCAGGACTGATCTAAAATAAACTACAGAGCATTTAGATTAATCAACTAATGGTTTAAGTTACAATCAGGATCTGGGATCAACACGCCTTTGTAATCCCCGGCTTCAATATGTGAATGTATCTGACATTTCTGCATTCTGATGGATTCAGCACAATTTCAGTCTAACAACACACTTTTGTGTTCTGAGCAAGTAAATTTCGAATTAATATCGATTATATAACTGCAGTCTGGCCAAGTAACCGTTGCAACGATACTGCTGCCAAGGATCAATATTGATCTGACTAATTCAATGAGTCTTAACAGAGAAGAATACTTGGGAAATAAGCATGACATGAGGTTCTGCATCACTGTATCCTTTCTTACGCACCACATGTTAGAAATTATTAAACAGGAAGGTGACAATATATTTGTACTTAATTATCATTAGCATAATTTAGCAATTTGACTAAACAAAGAGAAGTCGAATTAACAAAACAAATAATTGCCTTGCTTGGTAAGATATACAAGATAACCATGCATCGTTCCATGACTTATGCATTATGAGCCTATCTGTCAGTATCTTTGAATCTTTGTTGCCACACCCCTCCTTTTCATACATTATAGCTCACCATGTCCTTATGTAGAGAGGAAAGTGCAGTAAAATTTTGTTACCTTAAAGTCATAGGACTTGGAACACAACTGAATTGATGCTCAGCAAATTCTGCAAACAACAGCCTACCCTGCAATCAAACAGGTAGAGGCATTATACCGGTGAAAGTTCCTGATGCTCAGAAACAAATTTAACATATGAAGCAGTATCGGCCAAAAAAACTCACCTCAGTAGAACAGAACATTGCTAGGTTTTTCTGAGGCTAGTTCTCAGCATTCATCTCGGATATGAACAAATTGGATGCCTGACTTAAGACCAAGACCAGAAGGCAACAATGACAGTTACGTGAGCAAGCATCCCAAACTTTTACCCTCCATAACCTTAATATTGTGGCTTTTACATTAAACCATAAGTTCTCGAACCAGAGTATCCACGGATGAGTTTAAATACTCATGTTGCTCACAGTTATTTTCTCCCGAAACAACCACGACATAGTAAAATGTTGAAACCTTTGTTTCACATACGAATGAAATTTCAAGGCGTCATAACAACCTCATAGTTACTGATTCTTGAAAGCAACAAGTATTCAACTTCCCACTCTTCTTTATCTCTATGGTTTCTCTATGCTTGAAGTTTGAACAGCGGTAGATGCTTCTTCATTTTAGTTTATTATCTATCTTTTCCATATTGATCATTTACAGTTACATGCAGTAGCTTTCAGAAAGATCCAATGTTAACTCCATTGGTTGGTCAAATTTAGGCAAGCAGACTAAAGAGGTGCATTGTATCCAACAAATTTGATGATCAACAACTCTGTACACACGTTGTCTCAGATTCTTCACTGTTCACAAACACCACCACTTCCATACAGAAACAATATATATCTCTTAATCTACAAGGGAAAAAATGGGGGAAGGGAAGATAGAAACAAAGAATATGAAGACCATCTCCTCTCCCACATGAACCCCTTCCCCATGTCCTAGATAGTACGAGCTCGTCAAACCCAAGAATTTTAAGAGTAGAAAAACAAAGGAGTAAATATTTGTGACACCCTGTAGTTTACACCTAAAATCAGTTTTGTCCCTCACTTTTTTATTTAAACTGGTATACCCCTATACTTTGAATTCTCGACTGATTTGCCCTTTTCCCAGCTGGTTATGACTGTGACATGCTCATTAACAGTCTAAATAACCCTTCACTCTTATCTCTTCTAGCATAGTAATAGGGGGCTTAGACATTGCTCTTAAAACTCAACCATTGAAGCTCTCACAAGCATTGTTAATGAGCATGTCACAGTCATAACCAGCTGGGAAAAGGGTAAATCAGTCGAGAATTCAAAGTACAGGGGTATACCAGTTTAAAAAAAAAAGTGAGGGACAAAACTGATTTTAGGTGTAAACTACAGGGTGTCACAAGCATTTACTCCAAAAAAAAATCGTGAATTACCCTCAATATACTTCTCAGATCCTGAAATCAACTACTGGTTTTATTATCGCTGTCTCTACTTTCTGATCTTGAAACTGGATAATCACTCCGATCAGTATCTGAATTTTCCTTTTGGGAGTCCATCTCCATGCTACCGGCTTGAGTTCTTCGGTTCCTTCGATCCTGATCAGCAAGAAGAAGACTTGTACTTAGAAAATAGCTGAAAAATCGTGATGAGCTTAATTTTTAAAACTCAGATATCCAATCATTAGCTAGCCTTTCTCAATCAATACTGTTTGGGGATCGTTACAAGGTAAAAAGCCTCGAAATCCCATAAGCTTTGAAAAGAGAACGGTTTAGAACATCGGAAAACAAAATGAAGAGATGAAGAATGAGAGAAACTCGGCAGAAAAGCATGAAAAAGTGCAATGGAGAATCAGTTATGTTTGGCAGGGAAAGCATTTGGTCATTACGTTAACATTTGATTTAGTTGATGAAAGAAAGAGATTTCTTCAGTCTCGTTCATATGAAGGGAAATACCAAGGCAGGTGATATGTTTGAGAAGATGTCACAATTGCCAAATAAACAAATCTAGCAAGAGCATGGAATTAGATTTTTATTCAAGGTAGCTGAACCAAATTGGAAATGTGGGATCTTTCTCTCTACCAATACATGAATAAAACTTGCAATCCATGATAACATGTGTTATGAAGTTTAAGAAACTGACCTCTCTTGGTATAGGATACTCCTCGGACTCAAGCATACGGACAACTTGACTCATCTTGGGTCGTTTTTCAGAATCTGGATCAACACACCTCAAAGCAGTCAAGAGAGCTCGTTTTAAGGCTCTTGTTGATGGTCTGACTTCGATATTTGGGTCCACCACTTCTTCTGATCTTCTGCTTCCAACCATCATTTTAAGCCAATCAACAAGGTTTACCTGTGAGAGTTTAAGAGACAGCATTAAGTAAATCTTCCACACAGTTATCCAGCAAAAAAAAAAAAAGTATTCAGAAGATTACATGAAATGAGAAAAAAGCAAAATAATCATTATTTCTTTAATTGACACAGAAGCAACTCATGAGTACAATTATGACTATATGCAGAGTTATAGATAAGGTTTGCCTCACAGTCATGTTGCTGAGTCTATCTAGTCTAACTATGTCAAAAACTACTGGTGCATAACCCTTCTAGGGCATAAACATTAGCTTCTGTGGCCGACATTAAAGTATTGGACTATTGGTACTGTGGAAGCATTGGACTGATGAACTGGACTACGATGGTCGAATACACTTGTTACAGTAGAACCTGGAGTTACTAAAAACAGGCAAGGATATCCAGCCGAAGCAGCTGGACAGTCATGCTGACCGTTTTCTGTCTAGAGTATAGACATCTGGGAATTTGTCAAGGTCAAGGTCATAGTTGAGTTGTCTAGGTAACCATTCAGTAGGAATGGTTGTTTCTAACTTTCTATGCACAATCGGCTCTTAAATGCATATATAGATTCTATAGTACATGTCTGCCTCTCAAACATTGTTTGGAAATCAAAGTAAACGCTACCCATCACTCCTCAGGTGGGCTTACTTTGGTAGCTAGTCAGACAAGTAAACTAAGCTTTGATATTTATATTACAACTCCATAACCAGGACAACTATACTCAACAGAAATTGTCTGTTTAACAGAGGACCAATATTGGCTCAGATAAATCTGCATTCCAAACTAAATTAAGCGGTTAAATTTTCCATTTTCCAATTGTAACTGTTCACCATTCATTATTTAATAGTTTTACTAAATGTAAATCTAACTTACCTCATGTGCCTTCAATTCTGTGATGTCACAAATGTGGTATAATAGGATAATTAAATTAACTTCCAATATAGCATATGTTAATGCTTTTGAATACCTCAGCAGCAGGGCGACCATAGTCCACAGGATCTCTTCCAGTGATGGCTTCTAAGAGCAAAACGCCAAAGCTATAGACGTCACTCTTTTCATTCAAAAGCCCAGAATTAGCATATTCAGGGGCCACATATCTGAAAAAACAAAATTGTGGTAAAACTTGGATTAAGGGTCGGAAATGAGAAATGACTAATCTCTGATCTGTCTATCAATATATATTGTGAACATCCAATATTGAACACAAATCTTTTTTCAGGGAAAAAGTAGCCATGCTCTAGAAAGAATACTAACCCAAAGGTTCCCATAACACGAGTTGTCACATGACTTGTTCCTGCACCCAGCAGCTTGGCCAGGCCAAAATCAGATACCTTGGAATTGAATTCGTCATCAATCAATATATTGCTTGATTTAATGTCTCGATGTATCACTTTTGGTTCAATGGCCTCGTGTAGATAAGCAAGACTGCAAAAAGTATATTTTGTTAAATAAGAACAGCTTGGCATCAAAAGAAGATAAATAATTCGACTTACGCTTTTGCTGTTCCAAGGAGAACCTTTATACGGGCTTCCCAAGTGAGATATCCATGGTGACGCATAGCTCCATGAAGCCACTGCTCCAAGTTTCCATTGTTGACATACTCATAGACCAACATCCTGAAATTTAAAAGAAAAATCAGGGTAAATAATATTTTTCATAACTAACATACACGGTTGCTATTCTATAACATTTTAGAAGAGTATGCCACAAAAGATTCCTCCCCCTCCTCCTCCTTTCAAGTTCCAGTGAACTACATGTACTTCAATAACCCATTTAGATCCAAATCATGGATTGTTTGCTTCAAAACAAAGTGGTACCTGTGCGTCCCTTCGACGCAGTATCCCAAAAGACGAACCAAATTCTTGTGGCGGACATGGCCAATTGCTTCAACTTCCACTCTAAATTCCTTCTCTGCTTGGCCACTAAAGAAATAACAGTTCAGGTCAATACAAATACATGGAAACATGAGTGGACAAAACACAATTGAATCAGGAGATAAACAGTCAACTCACAGGTTGTTTAGGATCTTTTTAACTGCAACAGGAGTCCCATTAATGAGATTTCCCCAGTAAACAACTCCATATCCACCCTCGCCAAGAACATTTTCCTTTGAAAACCTGCTTGTTGCAAGCTCAAGGTCCCTTAATGTAAACCAGTGGCCCCAACCCAAGTGCGAGAATTCAGGCAGACCAACTAGAGGAGATGGAGCGGTTATGGGATACGATGAAGAAGGCTTATACCCTGTACCCGTGGTAGAACTCCCTTCTTCTCCAGATTGAGACTCTCCACCATCTTTTTCTAAATGATTAAATGAACCTGACCGACTACTATTCTCTCCATTCTTGGACTTTCCCATACCCAGATGGACCATAACCTTATCTGATTCTCTATCACTGGATTTGTCATGAATGGTAAGAAGAATTCCATCACGGGGAACAAATTCACTGGCAGCTATTTGCTCCACTCGAACTTCCTTTATTTCTTTTGAGACAGTTGGAATTTGACTGTGGGGAATCCTGGCCCCAGCTTTTCTCGATTTCTTACGCGAAGTAAGGCATAGTGATAGCACAGTGAGGATTATTATGATAAACAAAGCAACAGCTATTCCAATCACTTCCCAGACCTTCAGACCAATAAAAGCTTCCTTGGATAACTCTGCTTTGAGATCAGAGGCCATTCTATTAGATGCTGAGATGCCTACACATTGCAAAATCTCACATCAACATTGCTTCTGTTTCATAATTCATAGCATTAAATCAAAATCTGTTCTTTCAAATCCATTATTCTCTAGCAAGGATAAAGTTACAATCTTTTTGCACCAATTTCACCAAATAACAACAAAGGAGAGAACTTGCAAAAACAACATAGACCCAATAACAAAGCAAGCCCAGAAATCAAAGTACAAGGGCAGAACAAAACAGTTGAACACGCATATGAACAGATCATATTATAAACAATATACCAGATAACAACTCAAATGTCAACTAGACGAGGTTAGATTCCACATATTCCACTTCACCATCACAGCAATATGAACTATATCATTCTATCTCAATAATTCAAAGGACAAAGTCATCTTCTTTACCTCTCTGTAAAGAGTCTCAAAACAGCAACCTCGAAATGCCAGATCTTTGAAACCAGTTCGACATTCCTTATCCAAAACCAAGGTATCAAACCCACAATTCCAGATCTCTGACCACAAAAAAGAACCCAGAAACCTATGTCAGGTAAGCCTCAATAAACAAAAGCCAAATGAGCCCACTTGACGAAAAATAATAATAACATATATAGCCAACAGAACAAGAAAACCTAAATGGGTTTCCTCTGTGTGGGTCAAATGTGCTTCTGAAATCTGAAACTAAGCGGAGATGGAGCTTTCAGGCACCACCAGCCTTGAACCTTCTCAAAAACCCAAATCCAAAAACAGCAAGTGAGATCGTTCAGTTGTCAAACATGGAAAGAGAAGTTGTGTTATGTGAATGGTGGGGATATGTAAAAAGAAGAAGAAGAAGGAATGGAGTTGTCAGTGGTAGGTGGTGAGTTCAGAACTGAGATAGATAGATGATGATGATGATGATGAAGTTGCCTTTGTACAAGTATCACATAAGAACATACAGTAAAACAGAAGCATGGAATTCTGTGATGTACTTATTGGGTTTTCCTTGATCTGTTATGAACATGACTGATTATCAGTCCATTCACTTTAATATTTTCCTCTCTCACTTTTTTTTGGGAGTATTATTAAAATTGTTATTACTCTATTGGAATTGATTGGTATACCTGTTGGCTGGTATAGTGTTTATGTGGGGCGCTACATATTGTTGATGTCGCTGTGGGCACAGCTCTGCTTCTTTTGGAAGATGTTATTCTCTGTAAGTAGGTTGGTCATATGGTCAAGCTAAAGATCTCTATTGAGGTATTACAACTGTTCAAAGCGAAGGCATTAAGTGAGATATGGAATTGAAATGCAATATGTTACCAGTTGTCTGGGTGAATATGTCGGAATTTGCTATTAGAATTTCATATACCAACCTTGTTTTTGTTTTTGTTTTTAAGGTCAATGGAAAAACAAACGAGAAATCTAAACAAGATTCTTACATAAATTATCGATAGGTGTATGAATTGTTCTGAAACTATTGATTTGCATATCATTACGAGATTCCCTCTTTCTACAACTATGTCTTTGTCAAGAATGATTGATAGACACGTAAATATTGAACGGAACTCATAGAAGCTTATGAATGACGAATGTTTGAATTCTAATAAGTTGTTGGCACAATTAATAATATCAAAGGTGAACACGTGAACGATAAACACTTGAATAGTTTACCCATCGAAAATATGAAAAAAGAAAAAAGATTATTGTCTAAATGTCCTGATTGTAAGGTGGAAATAGCAATTTGCTTGCTAATTTCTCTTCATATTCTTCTCTTGAAATGGGAACATGTCCTTTTAGCACTGAATGTTAGGGCTCGTCCAATCTAATCAAAACTAACTATAATTTCATATAGAGTCAAATTTTATCTGTCTTTGGTGAGAAATAAACAGTTAACAATTGCTGGATATATAGGTCATACTACTGAAGCAAACACCTAGTGAATTGATGAATATAGTCAGTACTGTGTGGCCCTGGGCTCTGCTTCATAGCTGACTCATGTAGATAGTGACATCTAAAGCTTTTGTTTCCTCGTATGGTAGAGTCATCAACATGAAGAATGCCGATGTTGTTCCATTTTCATCAATGATCACAAAGAAATTTATAGATAAAATTTAAAATGCCTTTTTTTCTATTAATTGGTTCCCATAAATTTTCAGTATCGATCAATTAGTAAATTGCATTGTATCTAACTAACAAAATTATAACTTTTGTATATTGATGAGATTATCGACCAGTCATCGTGTAATTATTTAACTATCAAAAAATAAACGTGTAATTATTTGTTATAAAAGATAAGTTAATCGACCGTATTTAACCAACTAATGATCTAATGATCGATAAGCATACAAGTATATAATCGTCCATTCATTATACGTATTGATAGTGTACGTATTTCTCTTGATTTATTAACATTCAATATGAGAAGATTGTAATTAACCTCTCATGAAAGAGCATAGTGTACAATCTCTCATGTCTCAACCAACAAAGAAAGAGCGGTCGCGAGACAATAAGGCATGTGGCGCCACAACTAGGAAATTTGGTTCACCATAAAATGTACTGAATACACAATTCACAACAATTATGAAACAGAAATGCATGTCATGCACAAAAACTCCATACTAGAACAGTGAAATGATGTAACAGTAGCATCTTTTCAAGCAAACGAAGAAGAAAAAATTACATGATCCTCATGTAATTTTTCACTTTTCATTAAGATACCTTCCTCATGTAATTTTTCACTTTTCATTAAGATACCTTCCTGAAACCCGAAGATAAATAGTATTGCTTTATCTCCTGGCCTCATATAGATTTCCTATACGTGACCAACTTAATTTTAGGAAGAAAAAAGAGTGAAAACATATATAAGAAAAATAAAGTATGGAAGATACTATAGCTTATACTAGTACGTACTGGCATGGCCAGAAAACATATAATTAAGAGGGAAATGAGTTACTGCTGGCAATTTTTTTTTAATTTCTGGTCGAAGACTGCTAACAAAACTTGGCCTCATATGTATCTGGTTCAAGTTGTCAGCAACAGCAAGCTGCAAATTTTTCATGGCAGTACCTGGTAAACAGTCTTAACTCTATCTGATGGAAGATATGCCAGAAAATTTAATTTAGGAGATCTCTAGCTAGAGAAATGTTAATTATTTTTGACCAGAAATGACTGCTGGAAAATTTATTTATATTTCGGGTCTGAGACTTCTGGCAAAATATTGGTATCTGGTATAAGCTGTCAGAAAGAGCTGCAGATTTTTCATGGCAGTACCTTCTTAACTGTACGTTTATGATACAAAATAGGGACCTGCATATATGACGTACTACTGGTTTATTTTCTTTATAATTTTGGGTCTTTCTACTATATATATGGATAATATTCATGTTGGTCCAGATTATTGAGGTTCTCGATCGATCTGGAGAGGTAAGCATTACACATGCACCAGATCGAATTGAATGAATATTAATCAATGCATGAGTTAATATACGCAGAAGATTTTATATTTGGTAACAGAAAAAAATGAATAGGTTCCCATTGAGGCATTGATCGATCTCATCCATCTGCAAAGGGTCCAGGCACTTGTGCAGAACTGCAGATCGACATTAACTTCTATGCATGAATGTTCAATGTCGACGGATCAATCAAATTTAGTAACAGTGGATTGTATACTTCAATACTTGGAATGCGACTACTCAGACCATCTTCAACAGTTTCTTTAAAATTTCTCTAAAATGAGAAAACAAAAGCTAAAATCTCCAAAAATATTATGATTAAAATCCAGCAGCTTCTTTAGAGATTTCAACATTTAATACAACAATAAAATATAATATATCATCATTAATTATAACAAAAAAACATTATATATTTTATTGTAACAATAAACTACCCAATAAAATATTTTATTGTTGTCTTAAAATCGTTGGAGCACGTGAAGAATTTAATTTTGGGGAATGAAAACTTTGCTACAAATTTAGGGAATAAAGACTTATTTTTCTTCTTCATCCCCATTTTAGGAAATGAGATGGTGTTTTGGCCCACGTCCTCAGATGGGAGCGGAGGTAATTAGCGAACAAAGAGGAGGGAGCTTGTTGTTCCCACTGGGCGTGCCAATGTTTTGGCCCACGTCCTCAGCAGGGGTGGAGAGGAGATTGTGCTTCCAAAAGTAAAACAATGTGTGCAGGGCGTGCCACCGCGCGGACGCGGAAAGAGAACGGTGCGCGTTCTTGACTTCTAACCAGGCGAAAGAGAGCTCCGGTGCCACCTCGCGGGCGAGGAATTACGAGCAAAATAATCTCGTCACCTGTGAATCGATACTCACTGTCAGAGCGAGCAGAGCAACAATGAGAAATCGAAGACGAGTCCAGATGGGCTCTGAGATCTAAGGCGGGATGCACTTAAAACTTTAGGGTTTTCGAGGACGCTCGAAGGTTTGTACTGGGTACGATCGACTGTGTTCGTCTGTTTGTTTGTTTGTTGAGAGAGTTGTTGTGTCAGCAGGGAAGCGGCAATGAAGCTCCTGGGAGCGTAGGTGATTCGACTGGGTCGAGGGGTTCAACCAGGTTGAAAGTTGTTTTGTTGTTGTATTTGAGTAATTGTGTAGAGACCTTTCTGTAAGCCTTGGAGCTTCTTTATATAGAATTACTTAGGGCCACAGGTATTGGCCCAAAGCATGTCAAAGACTTGTAGGAGTCTTCAACGATAAATGTGGCGTAGGTAATGTTAATCACTTGCTGGCCGTGATTTTCCTTTGGCGAAGCAACTAACTGCCTACTATGTAGAGGAGTAGAACCAGATATGGATGTAGACGATTCATGCAAATCTAATTAAGGAAGAGAGACCTTAATCAATATGTATACCTTCTGATTTGACCTTCACATGCACGTCGACTGTTTTGTATAATCCCTTAAGCAATTAAGGATATTGCTCTTATCTAATTGAGTCAACATATGCGGCCAACACCTCAGCCCTTTCCCATGCGGACTCTTCATTTTGTCTCTTCAGCGGTCTCGCGAGGTCTCCATGGCGAAGTCACCTCGCCCCGCTCAATCTACGCGAAGTCACCACCTCGCGTGTGAATATTCGGTCTGCATGCATATCCACCTCGCATGCAACCTCTGACTTTGCAACCCACTTCGCGAGGTAGCGATTCTGTCGCATGCAACCTCTTCGCATGCATCTCGCCTCCACTGTAGCTGCAAGCATTTTCCTTCGCCACGCACAGAGAGTACATACACTTGCATACATGTGATTAAAGAATAGAAACCTTCTCCTGGCGAAGTCTTCCCGCTCGAAGGTATCTCGCCTCGCTCAATCTTCTACGTGAAGCCAATACACTTCATGTGAACTCTGCTACCCAGTTCACCTGACTTCGTTGGCGGGCCATAAACTCAATATTTTAGGCTCGCCTGTATAACGTGGACCATGAATTTAATTAATATTTACCTAAACAATTACTGTCCAGTAAAATATTAATTTGGGTGTAAACATTGCCCCCCAGCCTCGAAGTCATGAATGTTAAAAATGACTGAAGAGGTTTATGTTTCATGCTGCCCCAAAGCCACTGGTATTGGCTCGGTTCATACATCAAATGACTGTGAGTAAACAAGCCTGTGAATAGGCTCTAAAACTCAAGTATTCAACAACAAAGCATTGTAGTGAAGCTACTGTACGATTTGCCTAGTACCGTATTAAACTGATTATCATGAACTTAACACAATTAGGTACCTCGAACTTAAACTTAACATGCACTTCGCTTGCTCTACTCTTAAAGACATTGTACTATGCATGCACCTCGAGTAGATAATGTCCTTGATAGAATGTACCTCGCACAGATGTACCTCGAGCTCGAGTGGATACACCTCGAGTGAATGTAACTTGAGTGGATATATTTGAAAAGGAATCGTCTTGACCTCGAAGGGATGTATCTCGAAGGAAATGTACCTTGAGCAGACGTTCACTTTGACTGGATTCAAAAATTGCATTCAAAAAATTGCCCTTCGCTTGAGCTCTTGGCACTGGCGAACCAAATCATGGAGTGACTTCGTTGCCCCCCCAGTATGGATCAAATGTGAATTTTCGAAAAAATAGGCCACAGGGATTGGCCTAAATAATGACCAAGACACCTCAAGAAGGGTCTAAAGTCTGAAATATCTGGAACACATCTCTATCCCATATGACAAGACACCTCAAGAAGGGTCTAAAGTCTGAAATATCTGGAACACGTCTCTATCCCATATGTGCCCCCCAATTTTGATGTCTGTTCGACGAATAAAAGACATCAAAACTTTAGTAGGGCCCCCTGTGAAGGAGTTGTAGTACCTTGAGTAGATCCCGGTGTATGGATAAAGGTACACAAAACTTGTATGGATGCCCCCAGTAAAAAAAAAAAAGCATGCTGCAAGGTCATGAAAACACATTAAAAAAGCATATTGCAAATTCGCGCATATCCTGACATGTCTGCATTCAAACTGCCATAACTCTCTCCAGGAATGTCGGAATGACAAACCGTAAAATCCTCGGGAAAACAGACATCCAGAGCTTTCTAGTTATATAAAGCTCGCCTGCTAGTTCTTCCTAGATCATTCCAGCTGAATCGGCGAAGTTCTTCCTGGATTATTCTAGCTTGATCGGCGAGGTGGACTGTCCGGTATCCTGACCCGCCTGCATTCAATCTGCCATAACTCTCTCCAGGAATGGCGAAATGATGAACCTTAAAATCCTCTGGAAAGTAGACATCCAGAGCTTTCCATTGATATAGGGCTCGCCTGCTGGTTCTTCCTAGATCATTCCAGGTTGATCGGCGAGGTGGACTGTCTGGTATCCTGACCCGCCTGCATTCAATCTGCCATAACTCTCTCCAGGAATGATGAAATGATGAACCGTAAAATCTTCTGGAAAATAGACATCCAGAGATTTCTGTTGATATATGGCTCGCCTACTAGGTCGTCCTGGATCATTCCAGTTTCAACCGGCGAAGTTGATTGTTCGGTAGTGGATGTCGCAACTTTCAGCAACTATTGGAATTTCTTCTCTGACTCGACTTCGCTAGCAGCAATTCAAGACATATGGAATGCCTTCTGTATTGTCTCCAGGACTCTGGGATAGGCCTCAAATAAAGTTTAAGCCTTTTGTAGGCAAAAACATTGTCTTGCATTTCAGCAAAACTAAGAATCTCTTTTTGATGTTTTCTGCTATTTGATTTTTTTGTATTTTCTTTTTTCAATGTGAGAAATAAAGAAAATGAAAGAAACGGAAGTAAAAGTTGAATTAAAAGCTAGGAGCAAAGAAAAGAAGGGATCATAGTATGATTAGTTACCCTTCATAAGGCCATCGGGTGGCCACCGATGCTTCACTACAAGCCTCATCGCCGTTATGTTCTCGGCGTGAGACTCCTGTTGTCGAGAATTTCCAAGTGTTGAGCAGGGCTGCATCGTGTCAACAACTTGAAAATTTGGGCAAGGTAGCTCGTAAGGACTGCCTTGTTGCCCCCCAAGCATCTTTGTCATTCGGCAAAGCCTGATCTTAAATTGCATCCTTAAAGGAAAAATGGTGTAAAGATCAGCCTCGTCACCGGCTATCATGTCATAATGCATGGTCTTATCAGGTATAGCCATGCATTGCTTATGGAAGAAGACCATATCAAAAGCTTCACTGGGACTAAGCTCTTGTGGAAAATGATTATAAGACGGATGCACCAACATATAGTCTTCATCATATTCATCACAAATTGGCTCTGTGTCAAAATCACATGCAAAATTATCAAAGGTCGGTAGTTCGACCTTCCTTGCAACCAGAGACATGCACGGGACATGTACGTACTCACATAAACCAAAGTCACCTCTTGGCCTTTGATCTTGCATGTAAAAATTCCAATGGCATTGGACAAAGAAGCCACGTATTGGCTTTGCAAGAACACATGTTGGTTGGTAATTAGGTTGACCACTATTTTGGCCATACCTGAAAGAACATCCATAAGCTAGTTGACAAAGTAGGTTTTCACCTATTCCTTCACCCAAACGTCTAGTAGCTTCATGAACTTGCTTCTCCAGGATAATTAAAGAATGTAGGTGAACTACATCTTGCCCCCCATGCGCCTGACCTGTGTCCACATATACGTCTCGTATAGGAAAGCTGGCTCCTTGGTCACCTTTCATGCGAAATTGGGGATTGCCATCATCAGTGTTCAAACCAATTTCTTCTTCCAGGATGGACTGTTCTGTCCAACCTTCGCGTTCATCTTTCTGAGGAACAACGTCAACTTTTGAGATAAGATTATTATCCACAATCTCGCAGGCCTCAACCTCAGGTTCTTTGTCATTGATTGACAAAATAGTTTCTTCTTTGGACGTAGGTTTATCCAAAGGAAAATCTTCACAATTAGATTGGCTGCTAGGCAGTTCAATCTTTTTGGCAAGGACATGTTGATTGAAGACCTGTGTAGAGAGGTCTTGGACATTTTGCTTTGTGCCAGGGGACTCCGCGCCCTTCTCTGCCAAGGGAGTCCGCGCGCCCTTCCCTTGCAAGCAGAGTCCGCCTGGCCTTTGTGCAAGCGGACCCCACGCCCTTCTCTTCCAGCGGAGTCCGCGCGCATTCTGTGCCAGCAGACTTTGCGCCCTTCTGTGTCAGTGGACTCCGCTCCTTTCTCTGTCAGCGGAGTCCGCGGGCCCTTTGTGCCAGCGGACTCCGTGCCCATGTTATTTTTTTTTATATTTTTCACTTTAGCGACGGAATCCAATGATTCCGTCACCTAGGGGAAAATAATTTTTTTTTTGTCATTAAAGAATATCAGTCGCCTAAGTACTTCAGAGACGAAAGTTTTCCGTCGCCTAAGTAATTTTAACTCGACGGAAATTAATTTTTCGTCGCCCAGACACCTGCCTCACTTCACTTAGATGACAGAATAAGTATTTCGGAGACGAATTTTGTTACTTAGGCGACGGAATAGTTCTGTCGCCTAAGAGTTTTTTTCCATTAGTGTATACAAATTCAGATGCAAATAGATACACCCCACCGTACTTGGACGGGTGTTGTTGCTATCTTTGAAAGTAATTTTACATGAATGATCATTTAGTGGCCTATTCAAACCTAATCAAACATTAGGAAAAGTATTACACTTTTTGATGAGTTAAATCTCATATACGGTAGTCAGGAGAAAAAGCACTTTGACATTATACCCGACATGAATTAGTTTTATGAGCTTAAAAAACTTTTGAAGAAACCGTGTGATCTCGTTAAAAATAAGAAGCTCCAATTAATAATTTATACTAATTCATAAATATATGGTTAATTAGTATACAAGAGATTAAATGACAACCTCCTGTCCTCCTCCTATCTCAATCAAACTTGAGAAATTTAGAAAACTAACCATTGTTTAAGAGTGAAAATGATTAAGAAAAAGAGGTTCATAATTAATTTCACACCAAAAATGTGGTTAATTATTTTTCTAAATTTCTCATCAAACTTAACTTTGATGGTTGCGTGCCTAATTCTGCTCTAAGGGCTAGACTCTTAGTTGTTGTACATCTTACATGACCATAGGTCTCTTATTGTTGAAGGTGATTCTAAGATGTACACTCTACGATGGCATTAGAAACATAATATATACACCTTAGAGAATCAAGAATATTGTCTCTGACGTTTGACTTTTAGCCTTCACAATTGGGTTATGTTAAATTTTGACATATTTGACGTGAAGCGTAGTTTCTTACTGATGTAATCCTATCTTGGTCGTTCAACTATAATTGATAGTTGGTCTCGCAAGATGCTTTTATATGCCCCGTTAGCTTATAATTTTGACTTTCATGATCTAAGTTTCGGTTTAATTCTTCATATTTTGTGTATCATACCAAATAAAATGAATAGATTTTGGTCTTGGTAGATAGCTTATGACGTTTGAGTGTTGCTCTATTTCTTACTCGTTGTCTAGTAGGGGGCTAGGTTCTTAGGAGAACAATGTGGTGGGGGGTAATCTATAGGCGACGATGTGGCATGTTCTTTTGTAATACTTTAGGCCGAAATCAACGAGGTGTTCTCGTTTCTACTGAAAAGAATAAGTGTTTACTGTTTAGTTAATGTATTATGACATCGTTCTCATTTCAATCATTGTATTTCTAATTTAACCAAATTAAAAGGTCTTCGAAGTCACACTTTTAGTCTTGAAAGGTCCATATGTCCATATCCTCCCTTATCTGATGATGTTGCATTTAAAGACTCGTTAGCTCAGTGTCATGGTCATTAAAATCTTTTGTTCATTGACAAACTCGTGAGTCTTTAACTGCCACATCATGAGACTACCAGAGGAAACATATCGACATTTTGGGACTCAAATGTGACTTCTTGGACCTTTTAGATTACATTGGAAGGACATGAGCTGAAATGAGGACGAAGCCGTAGCTACTAAACAAATTTTAACCCAAAAAGAACCCGGGTCGATCCGTTTACATTGTTGGACTTGACCGACCCGACCCGTCTCATCCCACACATAACGTTGAACTGGTTTTGACAGCACAGAATTTCCCGCGCACTTGCGCTGCTATAAAAACGAAACCCCAAAATTGGGTTTAGGGTTTCGGTATTCGACTGATCGTAACCAACAAGCTTTCACTCTTCCGGATACATAATTCGAACCCATTTCTCACTAATTCACCATCTACAATGTACTCCAACTCAGGTACTGCTCACACTAGCCCCTCAATTTTCTCCCCCTAATTTTACCCAATTTCAATTTCTAATTACATTTCAGGCGGTGAAATCACAGATCAAGAACACCCAGTTGAGGAGGTTTACCGGAGAAGAAAACCCAGAAAGCCCACTTCACTTGAACAGCCCTTGTATGTTCGAAGTTTCAATCTTTTTTAGTTGGTGTTTTTGGGTTTTTGAAAATTGTTGATGGGTTTTTTGTTTTTTGTTGATTTCAGAAGGGAATCGAATTCGAGTAGAAGAGAGAAGTTCAGGGTGAGTTTGGCTGCTCCGGTTAAGCGAATCAGTTGGAACCGTTTTCTTTCCACAAGGTTAGCTTTTGGGATTAGTAATGAAATTGGAATTGGGTTTTATGATAGTGTTCTTTGTTCTTACTGTGATTTCTTTGGTTTTTCCTTTCTGGGTGTTGTGATATGAGTTTGATTAGTGCTGTGGAATTTGGTTATTGTTTGATTAGTCTTGCAGACATTGTGGTTCTTTGGGTTTATGGTTTAAGCTTGATTAGTTAGTTGGTTTTGCAAGTATTGCTCAAGTGTTATATATACATTGTGACCCGAGTTTCGAATAACTTTGGTGCTTAATAGAGGGAGGACAAGTATTGCTGTTGGTGCTTGCTTGGAGTATCAGCCTCCACAGAAGAAGGCTAAAAGGAAAGGAAGACCTCCTCGTCCCCAAGTGAGACACTATTACTCTAGAAAGAAACTTGCATTTTCCATATTGCATGTTCTTATTAACTTGTTGCCTCAAATGCATGTTCCCTTCAAGTTTGAAGTGTTGTCTGTGTATTGTTTTTGTATCTGAAAGCATTGTACTTTGGTTTGTTTTCCCCTGTTGTTAAAAAATTCCAGGGTAAGTACAACTTTGAAAAGGAACGAGCTTACTTTGAGAAGGTTGATGAAGAAGAATTGATAGAGGAGAGCCCCTCTCCCATACCCCGCACATGGGTCGCTGGAATCCCAAAAGAAAATGTTGAAATACCCAAGTTGTGCACAGCATTAGAGAAATGGTTGTTATCCAAGAAGTTGAATTTCGGTTTAGGGTCTTCCAACACATTGGCGAGGATCCTACAAACTCCAGGCATGCGGCCCTCACCCAGTAGTGGTATCAATTTTGAATCTTCAAGTGTGAAAACCCCAGAAAGATCATCTAAAGTAAATTCTCGCTTGTCTTCTGGCCTAATTAAATTCGACTTAAGTTTGCTCAATAGAAGTGTGCATGAAATGAACACCACCAAATCACTTCCAGAGGTGGGCAATGAAGGTTTGGAAGAACATTATGAAGATATAGATGCTGCTGTAAAAGAACTCTCTTTGTTATCAACTTCTGAGGAGTTGGATCGATTTAATGCTCTATTAGAAGTTTGTGAGCAGTCATCTCCCTCAAAATTACAGGATGTATTCTCCAAATATTGGTCTGTTCCTTATATATTTGTTCTCTACATCACTAATGTTTCTGTCTCAGTTTTTTTTTACAATTTGGATTTCCTTTTTGCTGCACTACCATCCAAAGATAGATCTAATTTCCATAAGCTTATCAAGGATGAATATTTCTTGAAACAGTGACCCGGAAGATATTGAAAAAGTTGGAGAAGGGACATATGGAGAAGCTTTCAAGGCTGGCAACTTTGTTTGCAAAATAGTTCCTATTGATGGCAACTTACTAGTGAATCAGGAAAAGCAAAAGGTACTTACTAGAACCCCTTGTCTTTTAGTATTGGGGCTTACTGATTTTTGGATGATGTGATATGGTCTATTGTGCATCAGACATCTGAAGAATTGCTAGAGGAGGTGGTGCTTTCCCGCACTCTTAATTACTTGAGAGGAAACAATGATAATGTTCAGAATGTATGCACAACATTTATAGAAACAAAAGAGTATGTAATTACTTTGAAGTCTAATCATCCTCATTATATAGTTTGTAATCAGTTGCAAGATTTTCATCTGTCTTCTTCCTGTGATATGTTTCTGCTGTAGCTTGAGGGTGTGTCAAGGCTGTTATGACGCTGCCTTGATCAAAGCATGGGAAGATTGGGATGAAAATCATGTTTCAGAAAATACTCACCCTGGGGCGTTTCCAGAGAACCAGGTTTCGTTCTATTTTGTTGTCTGCTTTGTCTGTATTGCTTCACTTTGATCAATCTAATTAAAATGCATAATAACTCATTCCGGTTGGTATATGAACTTCGTGTTGTTTGTAAGCTTTTGTAACGTATGGTGATTTTATCAAGCATGGATGAGTTATTTCGTACAGTAGGTATAATGTCAGTTAACGTAATTGTCAATTTTGCATACAGTTCTATGTCGTATTTGTTTTAGAGCATGGTGGCCAAGATTTCGAAAACTTTGTACTTCTGAACTGTGATGAGGCAAGGAGTTTATTAGTACAGGTTAGTCTTGTTTTGAAACAGCATTCTTGAGGTGATTCCTGGAGCCTTATTTGTAATAAATGAGTGTGCTGTCATTCCAGGTTACTGCTGCACTTGCTGTAGCTGAAGCGGCATATGAATTTGAGCACCGTGATCTCCACTGGTATGGGTTTTATTTATTTATTTATTTTATTTTTTTTCTGTCTGTAGTAGTAACATGTGAATCAATGATTGCCAGTTGGTGATATGCTTTTGTTACAGGGGAAACATACTTTTGAGTAGGAGTGATTCAGTTAGAATGCAGTTCACTCTTGATGGAAGGCAGATGCTTATACGCACATTTGGGTTAGCTATATCAATCATTGATTTCACTCTGTCGAGAATCAATACCGGTGAGTACTTTTTCAAGTTTCTTTTGTAATGTGTTCGCTATGGTAATGGTTACATTTATTGTTGGCGTAGCATGCTTAACAATCTTGTTAACACAGGCGAAGCCATACTCTTTCTAGACCTATCTTCAGATCCGGCACTTTTTAATGGTCAGAAAGGAGATATACAAGTACGGAATTTTTTTGTTTTTGTTTTTTCATTTGGATTCAAGGGAACTAAAACTGAACTTTTACTACCGAACTTTTATATCTTTGTTATATGACATAACTGATAGTAAAAAAAATTATAGGCAGAAACTTACCGGAAAATGAAGAAGGTGACACAAGACCAGTGGAAGGAAAGGTATAATTCATTTTTTCAAATATAATAAATAGTTGCACGGAGTCGTGTCAATTAAAATCAAACTTCAGAGTGTACTTTGGCTTCCCCTTTGGGTATATCTTCTTATAAAGAAACCTTTAAAAAATTCCCTATAAATTAAAGTCCAGCAAACTTTTGTACTGAAGCTTTATTCGTATTTGGTTCCATCATCGTTGTCATTTCATATTTTACAGCTTCCCTAGAACAAATGTGTTGTGGCTGGTGTACTTGGTGGACGTATTACTCCTAAACAAATCATTTGTAAGTATCACTTTTAACCAAACTACTTATTAAGCATGTTGGAAGTTTACAAATGCTACAATGCAAGCTAAGCCGCAGCCATGGTTCCTTCAATGGATATCTATCACCGTGTTTACTAGTAGATTATTGATTGAGCTGTTTGTGCTAGGCTCATAATTTCTCTCACTTTACTGTTGTCTTTATTACATATTACCATACCCATCACGATCTGGGTCAGAATGAGAATTGGTTTCTGAATATGTCTTATGTATTTGAAGATTGACAGTAAGATGACAATGACTGACGGTTAACTTATCAATTCTGTGCTAGGATCGTACTTCAAAGGATGAAAGAGATTTGCGCTCGTTGAAGAAACGGCTTAATCAATATCTGTCAGCAAGAGAAGCACTCTTTGATCCTTCTTTCAGCGATTTATTTGTTGATTGATACTTGACTCCTAATTGAGGGAGAACATTGTATTGTACAAGTTTCAAAATCAAAACTTTTGCGTATTGATCATATCTAGGACTCGGTAGGATAATCTAAGCTTAGATTCTAGTTAATCTGATGTCACTGACTCTTGCTTGTGTAGTTGTGTATATATAATCTTTGGAAACAGCTCCTAAACGTTACCATATATAAATTTTGGGGTTTCTTTGCACACCCCAATGCTCAAATTGATTTCCAATATCTAACCTATCTTCTGTCTCGCATGAGATGTAAAAATTGTGGAAAGACGCATTGAAATCAACCCAAATGGATTTTTTTTTATTATTATTTTTTTTAAGAATCAAATGGACCTTTTCTGAAACCTCCCAATAGTGAAACCCAAAATGACATTTTTCTGTTCAGAGTATAAAATATACATAGATAAGTAGATCACCGATCTCTTTTGTATATATTGAAATCTGCTCATCTCTTAGCTATGTTACTCTCCTTTCCCCCTTAAATTCATGCGAAGTCACTTTTCCAAATTCATATTATATCCCATCAAGCTTATCACTGGTGTGACTGTGTTACTTTGCTTTCGGCTAAAGACTTGGTCAGACAAGCTGCTTTTGATTCACTGCTTTGCAATTTGAATGCAATGCACAGATGCACAATAGATTAATCCACATGGGTTGTCCCTAGCTCTTGCATATTCTATCTTCAATCCCATAAAGAAGATGGCTCCAATGGTATTTATTGGTTCAAGTGGTAATTAGCAGATGCAGGAACATCGTATACTTAATGTGGTTGTACTTGTGGTTACTTTTAAACACTGTTGCTACTGAAAATGCATTGGCAGCACATGAACTAGAACATCAATGGTCCTCAAACGTCAACGGAGAATAGTCGAAAAGTATAACCGGTTGACGGTTGATTTCACAGGAGGGAGGAGATTACTGATGCTCAAGACCAGCATAGACATCAATCCACTGCATTCTTGTGTCATTATCAAGCATTTGGTACCCTGCATATTCTTGATGACTTTTACTTATCAATAAAGAAAACAAAGACGTTCGTAATGAATGGAGAGCATCACAAGCAGAGTGGCCGCTAATAACATACTCCATACTAGATCCATGGTCCAGTGTAGAATAAAACTATGCTCCATTTCCATTTCCATTTCCATTTCCATTTTCATTTCCACTAGTAGGATTACTGAGCAACAATCTGATCACATGGCCAAACCCTTATCCAAGAAGGAAGTGACAAACCCTAAAAGTGAAAATCTGCCTAATCTCAGGAACACTTCTTTCCACTACCTTTTAGTTGTAGTGATACATGTTCATTAAGTTTTGGTTATATATGAGATTAGCTGATCTAAGCAAAATAGCTAGACTTTCTTGTGCATCCTTTAGCATGGTCCAACAAAATTCCATTCTTTTAGCAGTCCTTTATTCAGAGGCTAGCTGTTTTTGATGCTGATGACTCATCTTGTATATGCATTTGTTATTGCCCGGGGATTCCAATCTTATGATGATCTTGTTCAGCCACAAAAAGAAATGCAGAAATTTTTTGAATTACTTGTAGTGGGCATGTCTGTTTTACATTCATGTGCATCTGTTTAGCCACTATTTAAGGGTACTTTATATCCTGAGCTTATATCTCTTTGGGAAAGAAAAAGAAGCATAAAAGCATTGTTGATTCTTTCTTCTAGTTTTACAGACAGATGGTCTCCATTCTCAAATCCTTCATGACTCGATGTGCAAGGTTTTCAAATCACAACCATTATATGAATAAAAATCCCAACTGGGTCTCTACATAGAATCACAGCAGACCCTCACACAACAATGGCCAAATCAGCTTCTAAATGCCTCTTCTTATTCTTTCTGTCTTTCCTCTGTATATGTTCATCAGGTAAGTAACAAATATTTCTTAGCTCTACATTATCTTTACTTTTTCTGAAACCATGATCATTATATTACTATCACACCAAATCATTACAATTGGGTTAGAACTAGTCACTGCTAAAACTACCAGTTTAAGAGTTTGAAGTTTCTGCATTTTTTTTTTGTTCCTTTTTTCTTTGCACTCCTTACAGGAACTCTGGTAGGTTTCTCCTACCATGCTAATGGAAACACTACAACTTCATCACCAAGTAGAACAATATCATTTCTGAAGCGAAACAAGATTGCCCCGTCCCAGACTCGAGTCTTGGTTGAAGATCATAGGATTTTAAGAACTCTGTCCAACACTTGTGTAGCTATTGATCTCTACTTGAATGAGGGCCATCTTCAAAATATCATAAATTCCAGATCCACTTCAATCTCAGGGCTGAAATCCTATATAATGCCTTTTCTCTCACAAGTAAAGATCAAAAGCATCGTAGCAACTAGTGGTGACTATACAGGAAAGTATGCTCTCTCTATGCTTTTAACCACCCTGAAATCTATACGCTCAGTCCTCTCTAGTTTCCCTGCTGACCGCGGAATTAAGGTCTTAGTGGCATTTCCTTTATCATATTTAGAAAATGTGAGCACCTCACAAAGAAGAGACCTGCATAGGATTTGTGACTATATCAAACAAGTGAAATCTGCTGTCATTGTAGAAGCCAAAATTGATGGAGAAATGAGTATGGGTGAAAGGTATGTCCATGCGATGATCGAAAGGGCCAGCCTTGCAAGCTCTCTTTTTCCTTGCAATGATGTCCCCATTGTCTTGACAGTCATGAGTCCAGCAGTTCCAAGCGCAACTGAAGTAGCTGCATTCACCGATGAGGTTTCCAAAGCTTTAGAAAATACCACTCACATTTTAAGTAGCATAGTTGGTCTGTGTATGCACAGGTATCTCCAATGGAAGATTTTGCAGAGAAAGAGATGAAAAGAGCAGAAGAACAGCTCTTTCCTTCTTCTCGCCGAGAACTCTTGAGGAATTTCCACCTCAAAACAACTTTACATGAAGCAGATGATTCACCAACAATCTTCCCTACAACTCCCATTTCCACAACACCACCAGTATCCACCACTCCATACATTCCCACACCAACTATTGTCACTGTCCCCTCTACAAACCCTGTAACAATAGCTCCATTTAATCCTATGCCCTCCACCGCACCTATTACAGTGCCCTCCACAAACCCTGTATATTCACCAATACCAGAAGCCAATCCAACCACAGCACCCCCCCATCACAGTCCCAGGGACTCCAGTAATAACCAACCCTGTCACAACTTACCCGGCACCAACTGGAGTCGTTCCTGTCACGACACCTGTCACAAATCCGGTGGCACCTCCTGCAACAAGTACTAATGCTCCTGCAGTTCCAGGCCAGAGTTGGTGTGTGGCCAAGACTGGAGCTTCACAAACAGCAGTTCAAGCTGGTTTACACTATGCTTGTGGAAAGGTAGACTGTTCACAGCTCTGCGATTGGTCCTCGTGGATTTGAGTTTGACCCAACGCGCGGCAAATCCAAATTTTGGGTTCAAAACCAATGGGTGCTTGCCACCGAGGTACTATTTGGGACCGGGTTGGAATCTTCCCTATTTTGAAAATGATTCCTCATCGATGAGTCATGCTTCCAATGTTTTCTATTCCTTTCCATTTCGAGTTTGGACCGGTGATTAGCAAAATAACAAGGCACTGTAGGTGTAGTATTGATTCAGTTCAACTCAAAATGAAAATATTATAGTATTAGTCTAGTTTATTTAAGTCTTCAATTAAAGATTATGCAGAATGAACTATCCAAAATCACTATTTTTCATGTTATGTATTTTATTTGAGCTGTTATTGGGTCAAAAAAGCACCTGACAACTTTCAATATATGTCAAGATTATTCAACAGCAGACCTTAGCTAGTCTCCATAATCATCGAAGAATGTTGAAATCCAATCAATAATAATAACTCAGAATTCATAAGCAGAAAAATGATAAGTCCATGACTATAACAAAAAAACTAATTTGTAAAGTATCATCAAACTTTTTCAAAGGATAATTCCAATATTTTAGTATATCATCAAAAAGTTTGATTGCGATTTCAACTTTAATATACAAAAGAGTTGTAATATACTTGAATACAAAGAAGTTGTATATGAGAGTTCAATGTTCCTTAAATTAGCTCCTGAATTCAACAACTGATTACTGTGCAAATATGCAAAATGATAAAGAAAAAATTATTACATCGCATAAGACTTGCATATTGCATACAGATAACTTGGAGTTGTAAACGAAAGAGAAACAATTTTTAGTACTAAAACAACAATATAGAGCTTGAGAAACAAAAAACAAAACAAAAAAAAATTGTTGAGTTTTTTATCATAAGCAAAGAGCCTAAAAATTAGCAGATTGCAATACTGTTATTCGTCTCATAAAAACATAAGATGTACCCTTTACTTTATTTATTTTATTTTGAAAGTTAGTATTGTATGTATTTCTTCTTTATTAATTGCTTAGTCACCTAGACCATGTGTTTACTGGCTTTCAAAGCATACCTCATTACTTATAACTAATTGAAGTCTTATTTACTCTGAGACATAGTTTATAAAAGCAGATCGGAACTTAAATCAGATAAAAATAAAACATTCTAATAACAATACTAACTTTATTGCACCCTTATGTTATATTGAATGCAAAAACCTATCTCATTTGGGCAAACAAACTTTTGGATTTTATTACAGATTATTCAGGTTGGTTATTCTCTATTGACTTGAAAATAAGCAAAAATAAACAAAAATAAAGGGTACATCTTATGTTAATACAATGCTAAGATGCATAGGTTAACATTGATTTTTGTTGTTAATACAATGAAAATAAGCAAAAAAAAACTTATGTAGCTGTCCATAACAAAAATTGATGTAGATAAATCAAGAGAACTCACCTCTTACAAACCGATAACTCCATTGGAGGAAAGCATTGCATGACTGGTAGGACTAACCTTGGACGACATCACTTCTGGTGAAAATTCTAACTTGAAATTCAATATTGCAGCATCTCAGTGGGGATTTCAAAGAAAAACAAACAAATACTACTCAGCTATGTAAAGTAATATGTAAAGCAGATAAACATAAACATGACTAAAAGATCATCAACAAATGAAAACCTAGAGAAAAACAAAAACAGAGTTATATAGATGGATCTAAAATAATTTGCAGTTATCATGAAGTAAATAGTAACTGAAAAGTGATAAGACGCTAACCTTTTAGATCTCCCATTTGAAACTGTTTACATTATGGCTCTCCACATTAACAATAGTAAAATTACTCTTCAAATCACGGAGGTTTCCCAAAAGCACCAACATGTAATTATAGACACATATTAGCTCTTTATATACATTCTCACATTACCAAAGTTTATCTACTGAACTGAGAATGTGAAAGCAAACAATATAATCCTAACTAAAAACATGAAGTAAGAAGCAAAGACGACCCAATTCCTTTTGGTTAAAATGAAAACATGACCAAAACACATCCAAAAGATATACAATACTCACCATATCTAAATCTCATAGTTCGCTGTATTTAAATTCAGTTTATCATTCATCTCCATAAAAATCAAAGATAAACAATGTACGCAGATTCAATTCGAAAAAATAAAACAGTATCAGAAAGTAATATATAATACCAACTCCGAGAAAGACCTCAATCGAAAAAATGCTAAATCAAATGAAAAACCAGATTAAAAAAGAAAGAAAGAAGTGAATATAAGAAGTAATAAGCATACCTAGAGAAATACTCGATCTCCTTATCCCTCTCTTTCCTATCTCTCGCCTCGTTGACAAAATTTCTCGAAGCAAAGAACCCGAGAGCTTATTCTCGAAAGCTGGATCCGATCATAACTTGTCGAAGAGACAGAAAGAGAGAACATTAGTATAAAGAAAGGAAAAAAAGACATTGCAATGCAAAATGTTGATGTTTTAGTCCTAACTCTCATAGACCTAATTCAATAAAATGAGCAGACTTAATTGCGTCTTGATCAATGTTAGATATCAAACACAGTCCCCCAACATGATCTGCAAGCTATTTCGCACACAAACTCTCTAATTAGATTTTTTTGATTATTAGGGTAACTCAGTTAGAAGCAGTAAGCGTACCTATAAAAGTACCTTGATCTCTCTATCTCCTCTTTTCCTATGTATAGAATATTGATGAAATCTCTGGAACGTTGTATGTGAATGTAGAGAAAGCGAGAGCTTAATCGAAGACATGATCTTCTTATACGGTAAATTGAGTAGAGAAGAGAGCTGTGTTCGATCACACCTTGTCAGAGGAGAGTCTAGAGAGATAAAGAGCGAGAAGAGTCTAGAAAGGGCGAGAGAGATAGAGCGAAGGCGTTACCGCGAAATAAAAAAAAAACTGTGATTGTTCATGTGAACAGTAATTATGAACAGTGAATGTCACACCCCAATTTTCGAAGGATAAATTTTCAAAATTCTGGGTATGATAAAACTTAAAATATTAATATCCCAAACTTGTTTCAAACAAACTTCAAAAAAACTAAAACTCAATGCGGAAATGTAAATATCACACAACTCAACACTGAGTTAAATATTACATTTTCTTGTTTACATAAACTTGAAAATCAAGAAAATGAAAACACTCGCATGAGTTTTAATAATGTCTACCATAAATATAAAAGTATACAGAGTACAGCAAAACCCAACAAAAAAACCATGTCACTAAGCCTCCGCCTCAACCCTGCTGATCTTCACCTGCAGGTCTAATCCCTTCACCAAGAATTGGTGCATCGGGTTGTAAAACAACAAACCCGGTAAGCTAAAAAGACCGTATGAGTGATTCTCAAAATAACACAAAACCTCCAACATCCAAACATATCACAAGAGCAATTTATCTCAATAATTAAATCCACAATTCCAACACTTTCTCAAATAACATGTACCAATGAGTCTCATGTATTAATAAATACCCCTCATGACATACAACAACAAATTGTGTACCCATGGGTCCTAGATACCATAAGGTATCTCCCATTACCTACACCAACAGACAGACTAGAGTTCTAATTCCTAACCGTAACCAATCACCCTACTAAAGGTTTGGAAGCCGGTTTGACTATCTAATATCAAAACACAAAATAATAAATAGCATCTTAACCGTAACCAATCACCCGATTAAAGACTTGGAACCCGGTTTGGCTATTTATCCAACAATCACAATATCACATCATAAATTATATCCTTCCACATAGATATATTTACTTGAACAAATATAGATATTCCACAAGAATAATCTATCAATAATCAATAAAATTATGATCGTATGAACCTCCAAATAACACATAAGGAAAACTTGTCCTATGAGCCGTTGGCGATAAAACTCATATATTTTTAAAAACAAATAATAGCAAAATATTAAATTTAACATCATAATCATTATCATCATCAAATGATCATAATAAAACTTGGTTCAAAAGCAAACCTTGGTGAGATTTACTCATCTCAATACTCCGCTGCGTTTCCACAGAACGCAATAGCCAAGCTAAACCACAATCTCATAAATCACCTAAAATTACACAAATAAAAACCTTAGTAAAATTCACAACAATGATCAAAGTACCCTTAACTTAAAGGTTGCCCAAAGAAAGGCAATCTTTCCTCAAAGATCTCCCAAGGTCATTGGACACTCAACAACAACCACACTACCTCCAAGATCAAACTTTCTAAGTTTCTGACCTAACGAACACCATGAACAACTTAGCATCTAAGATGCAAAAACCTAATCAACACTTAGCATTCACACACAATCAACACACTAGCAACTACAAGGACTAGCTAACACAGCAACCAAAGCTCTCACCCTGCCCGGGCATGCTCCCATGCGCCACCACAGGTGGCGGTGAGTGGGCCCCACGCCCCACTACAAATTTCTGAATTTGAGAAACTGAAAACATGAAAATTGTAGATTAAAGGGAGGGAAACATCTTTTATACCTGACAGTTGAGCCAATTTGACCGGAATCGACCGGAAAACGCCTCGAAGGCCCGACCCAAAAACAAGAACCAAACCTGCAAATTCGGGCTCAAAACCTCAAAAACTTGCTTCAATCTATGCCTAAGCACTACTGGGAGGAGGAGATGATCAAGACTCACCTAAAACTGACCGGAATCACCGCCAAAATCGTTAGTTTTCTGGCAGAACAACAGGAGCTCCTCCACCTCGTGGCTGTGTCTAGGCGGCGTGATGACAAACTGCGATACCCCAGGAATGGAGAGGAGGTCGGTGTGAACCGAATGAGACCGATGACGTCGATTTTGGTGGCCGGACGTCAGACTTCTGCTCCGGCGAAGGTCTGGTTGTGCGTGCAACTCGGGGAGAGAGAGAGTTGGGCTTTTCTACAAAATAGGGTGCTAGTACATAGCCAAAATACTTGGCTGAGCCGAGAATAAGGTACAATTACCCGATCGAGATAGCCCTGGCGAGCCCTTCACAGACATCCAAAGAGTGAAGGGCCGGTAACAAACCGCTTGCCAAAGTCACTCTAGCGGCAAAACACCCCCAAAAGGGGAGACACTCTAAAGGATAGTAAGCAGTCCCACATTGGAGACTAAGGCCAAGGTACCCAAGCTTGGCCTATAAAACAAGCTCAAGCTACCATAAAAGGTACACACTCTCTCTCTTTCACACTCCTCTACCTTGCAAGTGCTCAAAGCTAAATTAAGCATCGGAGAGTCGAAGACTGGGCCACCCCAGTCCACACCCCGTGACGCTGTCACTTGCGCAGGTTCCGTGTGAAGGACCCAAGAATTCTACTTCGCTCCGCCTCGCGACCCCTTCCCGGCTCAGGACGAAGCTGGTAGAAACAATTGGCGCTAGAAGGAGGGCCCCTATCTTGTGGAACTCCCATTTGCCTCGGCACTCAGCACCATGGTGGAAATCATTGATGACCCCGTGTGTAACATTCCGGACCCAAATTTTACCTATTTACTAGGTATTTCATGAGTTACTGGAGAATTTAACAGTGCTCGGTAACTTAGTAAGTTAACACTCGAGTTTATTTGCGAGTTTTTCTGGAAATGTTAAATTCTTCTATTAAGGTTCCGAGGGTGTAATGCGCGTTAGTACGAGTTCTCCATTATCATCGGATTATGTTTGGGAGCTTCAAACTATTTTCTGCGATTTATAAAAAATCTGGGTTGCTGATCTTTATTCATCGATCACCTGTTGTCCATTTCTGTTGTTAATAAATAGAGGAAGACTGGTCAGACCCAGTCAAAATGCCCAAGTCGGGTTTGACCGAGCCCAACCAAATATCTCTCCTCTCCCCGACTTTCTCTGTGTCCGTCGTCGTCCCTCACTGGAGCAGCGCCGTCCGGCCCCCCCTTGGCGACGAGGCTGCCACGAAGTGGTCCTCTCCTCCTTCCCGACCTAGCTCAACTTTCAAATCCGGGAGGCAGCCATTCTCGGCGGAGATCGGAAGAGGAGGACAACGGTTGATCTTCTCAAATTCCGGTGAGTTCCGGCAACGAATCGACAGACCAAGGTAGGATTCTTATTCTCCTTCCTCTCCTCTTCTTTTCTGGGTTTGTTTCATCCCGAATCGGGTTCTAAACCGCAAAGCCCTTTTCTGCCTTTGTCTGGGTTTCTGGCTCCTAGCTCCGGCGACTACGTTCAATGGATTTTCGGTGAGCTCTTCAATGTTTCGATGGGTTCTGTGAGCTTGTGTGAAGTCAGGATGGACCTTGGAGCAGTTGCTTGTTGGTCCGGGCAGAGGCAGAGGTCGGGTGAGTTAGGACTGAGAGGAACCGAGGTGTGGGGTGTTGTTTTGGTGGAGTTGGCGACCGAGGCAGCAAATATAAATGGTTGGAGGTTTCTGCAGGTTGGGATCCGGCAAGAAAGCAGCTAGACTAGAGTTATGGGATTGACTGAAGGTAACTCGATCTCCTCTAGTATTTTTGAAGCTACTGTGTTGTTGTTGTTGTTGGTTGGTGTTTGAATCATTTATTTTCTGCATGATTGTCGATAACTTGGAGATTGGAAGATGCAGGGAGATTATGGCGAAATTTCGGCAAGTGGCCGGAATCCTGCAGAATATTCCGGCAAGTCGTCGGAATCCGGCGAAGGCAGTTAGTCCGACAGGAGCAGTTGAGGTAGTTATCGAAGTTTTCCTTTTTGTTTTGCGTTGTTTCATAAATAGGAAAGTTTATCGGTTTATAATCGGAAATCTTTCTAAGTGAGGAAAGTTTCTATTTTGGGGAAACTTTCCCTTTTTGAAAACTTCCTATTTATGGAAACCCTTTTTGGGTGCCCTTAGTAATTTTTAGGGTGAAGTTGTGTAGAGAGGAAATGAAGGAAATTCTTGGTTTTGTTTGATCGTAGGGGATCATAAATTAATTTTGGAAGTATTTTGGTTAATGTGTTAAGGCATGGAAATTGATGGTGACTTTGTTTCTAGGTTAAGGTTCATTCCGAATAAGTTATAGTTGCGAAGTTTAGTCGGAATTGATTATTTATTATATGTCGGTCAATCCTGGTCAACCTAGGATACTTAGTCAATTTAAGAAGAAGACGAATCATTGAATATTTCGGAATTTGGTTTGACCGATTTATTCTGCTGTTCATTATCAGACGTGGGATTGACTCGAGATTGTGAATAGTGGAGGCAGCGCTCGAGGAGTATGCCGAGCATTGGAAGGCTTAGGCCTAATACTGTGAGTGGACGTTTATTTTCAAAATAATATGCATGCTATGGTTCATGATTGAACATTTCCTTTTGTTGGAATTTTGACGTCAATTAATTTGACGCTTTTATTTCTCTTGGAGAGATACCGAAAATGGGATTTTCGGTGGATATAAATATGTATTTATGAGAGAGTATGTATAGAAAATGCTAGCTAGCCATATGTGTCTGTCCACCTTAATGGCGTAGCATATAGCCGCATTAAGGCGTGACGTGAGCGTTGGACGTAAGCGTAGTAGCCCTATTTGAGTGTTTAATTCATATAGGGAGTATGGACACATATTTATACACCGTCTGTCCACCTTGATGGCGTCGTGTAGCACCGCATTAAGGCGTGACATGAGCGTTGGACGCGAGCGTAGTAGCCCTATATAGACCCATGAATCTATATAGGGAGTATGGACGTGTGTAATTACATACATATATTATAGAGTCTGGGAGACTCGATATTATGAGATGAAAGTTTTATCGCTTGCAGCATGCATTCGATTTTTCTTTAGAAATTGATTTGGGGGTTCTAGCCAGGCTGGACCTCAGTTCAGAATCATTCCAGTGGTGTTCGTGTTTTTGCCACTGTGGAAAGCATTTTCTTTTGGGGAAATATTTATTTGTTGTCAGTTCAGTTTTGTCCACTCACTCTGACGTGTTAAATATTTTCCCCTGGGCTCTTCGTTTTTAAAATGCCCAGTCTGCAGAGTTCGCGTGAGGTCCAGCAAGAGACGTCGAGGCATAGTGACCCAGCTATCAGCTACATTTCGCCAGTAGGTTACCTGTTTAATCTACTAGGAGTTTGTTAGCTTCCGTTGCATTTTATTTTATTTTATTTTATTTTAGTAGCTCTGAATACTATTGGAATTCTTATGTTTGTATTCTGACTACTTTTGGAGTGTAGCTGAAGATTTATTTGTTTTGGATTAAAAGGTGATTCGTAAGTTTTTAAGTTAGGGTTGTCCATTTTCGAGGGAGGTTTGCTGAGTCTTCGGTAAATTTTCCTTGGAGGTGGTCCCCGCAGGACTTATCTCGGGTTTCGGGGTGAAATTCGGGGTGGGTCTTGTCACCGTGGACCCTGGCACTCAAGTGGAACTTCAACCCGGCGACACATCCTTTCCCCAAACCAGCAACCCAGCCCCTATTAGCCATCCCGACCCCACCACAGCCCTCGAAATCCTCAAGCGAGATTTCCATTCGTTCCGCGAGCAAGCGGCGAAAGAGAGGGCAGAAGTGGAAGTGTACCGGGTACGTATCGTTGAGTTGGAGAAAGAGCAATTCTTGCTCCGCGCCACGTTAGAGCATCCTACCGTGTACAACGATAGATTGGACCGCGCGACGCGAATTGTCGGAACCCCGGATTCTCTTCAAGGCCAGACTGGTTCCATGCTCCCAGGAGGGCCTAACCAGATCGTATACATGTCCCATCCCCTGACCCACCCCTCATTTCCACTCCCAGCCCCCACACCATCTCCAATCCTCAATGACTCTCCTCTACCACATCAACCTAATCCATCTGCCCAACCTATCTCCACTTCAACAACTGCCAACTCTCCCAACCCACCTCTTGACATGCCAACCCGCCTACTACTCTAACTTAGCCAAACTGTCACGCAGTTAGCCTCACGGGTTGAAGGCGTCGAGAGTTGCGGGGCTTAGCGACCCTTGTTCTCTGGCTATGGACATCGCCCAAGCCCCTTCATACCCCGAGTGCAGATGGAGAAGCGGCCTCCGGGAGCCAAGCCATTCAAGATGGACAAGTATAAAGGCACATGGGACCCTCATCTCCACCTCGAGACATTCTTCTCATTCTGTAGCTCCTCTGGCTACAGCGACGCCATAGCCTGCCACGCTTTCCAAGAGACCCTCTCGGACGAGGCCCTCAGTTGGTTCCTCAGCCTGCCACCCAACTCCATAGACAGCTTCAACCAACTCTCGGAACGCTTCCTCAGCCGTTTCATACTACACACCAGCATTTACCGGAGTGTAGACGCCCTGTTCCACATCAAGCAGAAAGATGGCGAAGGCCTCCACGAACTGCTGTCCCGATGGCAATCTGCCACAGCGAGATGCCACAACTTGGAACCTCGCGTGGCGGAGCAGGCTTTCCGTCAGGCCCTACTCCCCGGCAGTTTCCTGATGGAGATCAATAAGAACCCTCCAGGATCCTACGATGCCTTGATGGACCTGACGGTGCAGTGGGCCCGTGCTGAATTTGCCACTTTCAGACGTCCCGCCCACGCAATGATAGCTCTTACCGCCCCGGCACCAGATGAGCACTTTGACCGCGGGTAAGAAAAAGGATAATCACCGGCAATAGGTACTGCGCTTATCATGACAATAACGGCCACACAACAGAGAAGTGCAATGGCCTCCGTAATGCAATCGAGCATCTGATCCAGAAGGGGCAACTCCATCAATACTGTGCTCCCGCCACAGGAGCCAACGCCATTGAAGTGCATGGCCAGATCCTAACCCTGCATGGTGGAGCCCCACAGTTCCCCCCATGCCAGCCTTCTGTGAAAAGGCAATGTACGACACCCTTAGAAATCCTAGACATCCAACGCGGTGTCACGGTCACCCCATCAGCGTGGGATCAAGTGACATTTCTCAACGATGAGGGTACCCTGCATTGCCACCACAGTGAGCCATTCATCATCAATGTGCAGGTGGACCATTACAGGTGCCACAGAGCTCTAGTGGACACGGGTGCCGCCGTAAGCGTCATGTTTTCTGATTGCTACAAAGGACTCCGACGGGACCGCACTAAGCTGTACAATAACCACGACCCACTTGTCAGCTTCTCTAGCGAGACAGTACAGCCATTAGGCTCAGACCGCCTAACCGTGTCGGTGGGAACAGCTCCTTGCTGCTCTTCCATTACGGCCCGCTTCCTCATTGTCGACTGTCATTCATCCTATAATCTCATCTTAGGCCGGGACATCCTCTGGGGGTTGTAGTGCTTCATAGCTGGCCACATGCTTCTCATGAAGGTTCCTATCCTAGGTGGCACCCTGACAATTCAAGGGGATCGAGTAGCCGTCGAGCATGGCCATCTTAACGCCATCCAGCAAAGGCGAGGAGCCTATGAGATGTTGCCTCTCAACCCCCCGGAACCAATAGATGATCCGCGAGACGACACAAAGGAGTGCAGAACAGAGAGCCCCGCGACCTAGTCCAACAAACGCTCGCCACCACCTACCTCAGACCAATTTTAACCTTGGCTTCAAAAGCCGTTACTTCATTGTTACTAAGTGTATATACAAATAGCCCAGTAGCGGCTCCACCTATGTACACTTTTCCCACTAGCGGCTACATCTAAGTACAATGAAGTGTTTTGTCATTCCAACATGCTATACTTTTCCCCCGCAACGCAGGGCCATAAACCATACAAAAGTATACAGCAAGACAAACATAAAGGCTACACATAACGCCAAAATATCAACCTGGACTCCCAGGCAAATTAGTAGAAAATAATTACAATGGCTAACCACGCCACTCACATTGTTCCAAAACAAAGTCTTACAAACTATCAAAGTGTCCAGGCACACCTCACTCCCTCCCAGCGGATGAGTCGCCAGACTTGTTCACACTCCCCTTCGACCCGCCACTGTGGCCACGCACCTGGCTCACAGTCCCCGCTACCGTCTGCCCAGTCGGCTGCTTCAACTGGTCCCGGGACAAAAAGGAAGGCCTCACAGCTACGGTAGGGCGAATAAGTAAACTACCAGGAGCCACCTCAAGGCCGGGGTGTCCCTTCACTGGAGCCTTCTGAACTTCAAGGCCCATACGGGCCACCAACCCCGGAGCCCGAGGATCGCGAGCCGCAATGGCAGAAGAAGCCACCTGTGACACTACTACTTGGGCAGGCATGGACCCCTCGGGGCCAGTGGCCCTCACAGATGATGCAGCTGCAATGGCAAGAGGTCGCGGGTCACCCGCAGCTGACGTCCCCTTCTGTCCAGCAGACGTTGAGCGCCACGCCTCATGCTGCTTTTCCAGAGACAGCGAGATCTCGGCTTGCTTCTTCTGCTCAGGCGTCATTTGTTCCCACGCCACCTTTGCTGCATTTTTCTCTGCGTACCACTTGCGCATGGCAGCCTCGTTAATCCATCCCACTTGGCAGCTCAGCCGGCTCAAGTCTTCCTGCTCTTTGTTATAGGCACCTTTCAGCTGCTGCTTGTACACTTCACCCTCCCAGAACAACCTTTGCCCAGCCATGGCAGCTCGCTCGCACTTGGCCTTCCAGGACACCTCCCGATCAGCAAGTGCCTGCGTCAACTTGGCCACCTCAGCTTCCAAGGACGCTGCCTTAGCAGCCGCCACTTCCAAAGCCTCCACCTGTTCATCCTTCTTCCTCACAACTTCCTTCAACTCCGCCACCTGAGCCTGGAAGACAGCAGTGTTCTGCTCCGCCTGAGCTAGCTACTCTGCAAGGCCATGGTTACGTTCTTCAGCCTCCCTCAGCTGTTGGCTCTACGCCTCAGCATCATCTTGCCAATGGGAGGCGGTCCGTTCACTCGCGGCGTACATCAGCAATGTCGCCTGCAGTCACATAGCAATGTATAAACCCCAAGCTCAAACCAGTGGAACACAAAAGCATACAAACACTTACCCGAGTCAATATCTCCTTAGCGAGAGCCATTCCCGCTGGCGGATCTACATCCTCCAGTACATGCATGTCGCGAGCACGGTGACGCATGTCGAATGCCATCTGAGCTAAGTATGGTTGTGCGTCCCCTGTCCCTTCCAAGGCTTGGGCAACCTCAGCTAGACTTGCAGATCTCCCAGACCGGTTGTCCCACTGCGACCCCTTTGATTGGCCCTCGCGAGCCGGGTCAACCCTCTCCTTCCTCTTCCGAGTCTAGGCCGCACCTGTCTCTTCCTCGCGGTCCGCAACCTCCTCCACAACAGGTTCCTCCTGCGCCGGGTCGGATTCACCCTCGCGATCACCCTCTACCGGAAACTCCTCCACCTCCTGGACACCTAGACCCATCGCTTCCGCCACCAACGGAGGCACATAGGCATAATCCTCATCCGCCAGGTTCAATCTCAGAAAATCTTCACAATCACCCAGCTCCACCTCCCTTCCCTCCCCCGTCTCCAAGTCAATGTCATACTGCTTGGCATGATCAGCCTCAGCCAGCAGCCCATCTAACACGTCCTCATCCGACACCTTGTCGTAAGGACCTTTCTTCTTCCACGAACCCCCATCGCGTGGCATCGTCACTGCAACAAACAAGCAATAGTCAGAAAATGACTCGCAAACCTACAACAGATAACGCAACCACTAAAATACAGACCCGGAACCCGGGCGTAGCCGAAGTGGCTGTATATGCCAAGGCGGCATATCCGATATGAGCTCCTACATTCAAACGCCCATATCACCCGGCGAATCCGCCGCTCCATCAGCTCAGTTAGATTGTACTCTTGCGGCACTGCACAAAGCTAGTTGTCAGCTGTGACAGAGCAGACAAAACAAAACAACACAAGGTACAAGAGCACGGTACCTATTCTCTGAAAACTCCCCAGGACCCGGAAAGGATGCCCGTGCCACTCCTGCCACTGCCCCCCAACAAGAAAACACTTACGCCTCCAGGTTTCACTTGTTGAGGTGGCAAGTTTTCCACCAACACTTTAAACTTCCCCCGTGAGTTCATCGTCACGCAGCTCCGGCTGCCTTTCTTCGCGCACCACCCCATGTGCCAGCACGCATTGAACTCGTCACAATTTGGGAACTCCTGCTTCAGCAGGCGAAATAACACGCCCGTTCCCAATATTTGCTTCAGCATGTTGGGGGTAACCTGCCCCGGGGCGACATGCAGACACACTAAGGTGTACTGCACAAACGGGGGCAGCAGGAACATCAACCCGCATCTTAATTGGTACTCGTATACCAACATAAAGTTGCCCGGGGGATCCCAAAACTTCACCCCCCGGCCAAGCGGCCGCAACAAGACCTCCTCCGGAATACTCCAATTTTGCCGAAGCACTTCAAGCTCTGACGAAGTCAAACTCTCGCCAGGGGGTTCCCAAAATGAATCATCCTCCTCACGAGATGTCGCCATGATCAATTCCTCTACCTCCTGCAATAGAGGGTCACACGAGGACACATGAGACCCGACATCCATCACATGAATGCCTTCCCCCAAGTCAAGGGCAATCTCTGCCATAAGGTTATCCAATCCCTCCTCCATCCGGTGCAAAGTGTCCGAATCGGCACTAAGCGAACTAGAGACCACCACGATCTCTTCGCTGGACACCCACACCGGATCTGCCATACCCCGCAACTTTAATCCTAACCGGCCCGACAACAAATCTTTCACCCTAGAATTCCTACTAACACCACAAACATGTGAACAATCCCACACCCCAAATAACCCGAAACAACGCCACCACCACATACAAAATCAAAGACAGAAAGCGACGAATTCATACCTAGAAACAACGGGTTTGCGTAGTGGCAGTGAAGCTGATTACAAACGGCTGAGCGCTCGCACCCAATCGATTGAGGATGAAATTGGACATTTCCCAGTCTGAAGCTTGTAGAATAGCCGAAACCCTAAAACACAAATCACGGCTCAACAGTTTCCAGTTTCAAAATACGAACTCCCCCCTTCAGTTCTCTCCAACCCTATTTATAGGCATTCCCCTGGACCCCACAAACCTGAACGGTTAGGGTAAAGCCATGTCACCTTTGGCCACTTCAAAAAAAAAAACGCGACAGTCTCCAACCAAGCGCGGACTGACTCGCCACGCAGTGGCCACAACGCCACATAGCGACAGTCGCCAATCAAGCGCGCACTGACTCGCCACATAGGGACAGTCCCCAACCAAGCGCGGACTGACTCGCCAGCGCAACGGCCCTCAACGCTCAATGGAGAGTCTCCCCAACCAAGCGCTGACTGACTCGCCACGTAGCGGCCGCAACGCCACATAGCGACAGTCGCCAATCTTACGCGTATTGACTCGCCACATAGTGACAGTCCCCAGCAAGCGCGGACTGACTCGCCAGGGCAACGACCCCCAACGCTCAATAGCGAGTCTCCCTAACCAAGCGCGGACTGACTCGCCACGCAGCGGCCGCAACGCCACATAACGACAGTCGCCAATCAAGCGCGCATTGACTCGCCACATAGCAACAATCACTAACCAAGCGCGGACTGACTCGCCAGGGCAACGGCCCGCAACGCTCAATAGCGAGTCTCCCCAACCAAGCGCAGACTGACTCTTTAGGGCAGCGGCAAACGTTTCTTCTCGCCAACCTGTTTTCAGAACATCACCCCCGTCACCTTACGACTCTCGCATGGGGACTCGGCACCATGCCTCCCGCACCCGGGTAAAACCTATTCTCGGCATCTCTATAATAACTCCCCACCCAAGAACTCTCTCGGACTTGGGACTTGGGGACTTGTTAGTACATAGCCAAAATACTTGGCTGAGTCGAGAATAAGGTACAATTACCCGGTCGAGATAGCCCTGGCGAGCCCTTCACGGGCATCCAAAGAGTGAAGGGCCGGTAACAAACCGCTTGGCAAAGTCACTCTAGAGGCAAAACACCCCCAAAAGGGGAGACACTCCAAAGGATAGCAAGCAGTCCCACATTGGAGACTAAGGCCAAGGTACCCAAGCTTGGCCTATATATAAAACAAGCTCAAGCTACCATAAAAGGTACACACTCTCTCTCTCTTTAACACTCCTCTACCTTGCAAGTGCTCAAAGCTAACTTAAGCATCGGAGAGTCGAAGATTGGGCCACCCCAGTCCCGACCCCGTGACGCTGTCACTTGCGCATGTTCCGTGTGAAGAACCTAAGAATTCTACTTCACTCCGCCTCGCGACCCCTTCTGGCTCGGGACGAAGCAGGTAGAAACATAGGGTTTCTAAAATAAAACCCACAATTTTTTCCTCTTTAAACTCTTTCCACAACAGACCCTAACTTCCTCTGACCATAACTTTCTCATACGACATCTTTTTCACACGTGTCACGTGTCTACGAACTCATATCAACAAACTCTACAACTTGAATGAAGGAAGTTTTCTAAAATAACCTACAGAAAATAAAGTCAACTTTTGATCTCTTAAAAGTCAAAGCATCTTAAATAAACTCTCGAAACTTCAACTTCGCATAAACCAATAATCATTTTCATAAATAATCCTTCATTAAATATGAGAATAATACAAGTAAAATGATGTGAAAATCTGGGGTATTACAGCGAATCACATTGTGTGAATAGTTGACAGAATATATATATATATATATATATATATATATATATATATATATATATATATATATATATATATGGTAAATTGGGGCCCTGTTCAAAAAAATAAAATAATAATAATAATAATAATTGGGGCACTTCATTAAGAATTACGATACGCATAAATATGCTAGTATGTAATTTCAGCATTTTATTTGATCTAACTATCCATGTGACTCTATTATGTATATATTTGGACATTATTAAAAAATGTGAAACCCGAAAAACAAGTATGTGTTTCAAAAACATGAGTTGAGGATCCAAGATCAAAGAAGTTACGAGCGCTTAATCTGATTGTATCTAAAATGAACAAGTTAGAGGAAAAAATTGAGGGGTTCCACTATCTACACATCTCTAATCGAGCTTGCACGTTGATAGTGCAAGAATATCTTGGTGCGTGGATTCTGTTTTTTAAGATTTAATATGTTAAAGGCTAATTAACTTGTTAGGGCTAACATATGTATTATCGCCTCTATATGCCTGTGGGTTTTGCAACTAATGTTTGCAACAATAGTTCAAACTCGTGGTCATTTTTGTGTAAGGAGATCAACTAGGTGGTTTCAAAGGCTGGATGGCGGCGCGTAGTTTATGGCATCGTCGATTAGTGGCACATGGTTTGTTATATCTGCGGTTTCCTACAGATGGTGTGGTGGCTACGAGACTTTGACCATCAAAAAGAATAATACTAGCATCTACAAAACTCTTTACCGGCTCATATCTCAACTCATAAGTTATATATAAAATATAACTTATAAGTGGATAAATCATATTCAATTGTACCGAGACATCTTGTGATTAAAACCCAACACCTTAAAGGTAGTTAAGTTGAGACAATATCGGTACAATGTGATCCACGGGTCACGCTTGTCCCTGTCCAAGTGGTCACCCGTTGGGTTAGATTGAATGAAGTGACCTGGGTCACTCTAGGTCACTGTGACTATGCAGCAGTTTCCACCAGTCAGAAATATGAGATTGTTACCACCTAATAGTGACTATTTATTGAATTTTAAAAAATGTTTTTAAGTGTGAAAAATGATTTTAGTTGCAAATAAATGATGGTGAAAACAACAACGTGACATATTGAAATAATTTTTAGGATTAAATTCAGTATGCTACCCTGAACTTTAGGTCACTCATCAGGTGTGTCCCTGTTTTTTTTTTCCAATCATGTGTACCCCTATACTCTGAAAATCTATCAAACTAGGACAAAATTTATAATTACGCCCAAAAGTGATGTCGTGATCTGACATGGAAGAGACAAGGATGACCCACGTATCAGTTTCTAACCCCTAAAGAGGGTAGAGATGTCATTTTGCCTATTTTACAGTTTTTTCCTTTTTGATTGAAACTGATTTTTTTATTTTACCATCCTTTTTTCTTCTGTTTTCTTCTCCTCTCCTTCCTCTCTCTGGATCTCTCTGCAACTTTTATCTTCCACAACCACCATAACCTGAACCAAATGAAGAAGAAGAAGAAGTAGACCTCCGCCATAAACAGACTCAAACCGCTGGGTCAGTCCGACCCGTCCGAGTCCCTCTCCCAGCTCCTAGAGCCTTTCTCCAAAAGAGCAGCTCATCTCCCTCATAACCTCTGTCACCTCCGCCGACTCCTCTATCCGCAAATGCATCCACTGCGCATCCAACGCCAACGTCTCCCACCGCAAGATCTTCGTCCACGACCTCGGCTGGGACACCACTCGCAAACTCTTCGTCTCTGCCTTCGAGCCTTTCGGTGAGGTTGAGGACTCCAATCTCGTCATGGACAAGCTCACCGGAAAAGCCAAAGGCAACGGTTTCGTCCTCTTCAAGACCTGTCGCGTCGCTCTCAAAGCCCTAAGGGAGACCAAAAAGACCATCGGCAACCGTTGCGCCTCCTGCCAGCTCGCCTTCGTCGGTCTCGACACCAACACTAACACCAATGCGGCGGCGCCGCCGTCTGAATCATGGTCCGGTAGAAAGATTCAAGGAGGGTTAGGGTTGAAAAGAAATTTGGGGAAGATGAGAGTTGCAGAGAGAGATCGAGAGAGAGAGAGAGGAAGGAGAGGAGAAGAGAAGAAAATAGAAAGAAAAAAAAAAGATGGCAAAGTAAAAAAAATCAGTAAAATTGATCAAAATGACATTTCTACCCTCCGTGAGGGGTTAGATCGAAACTGATAATTGGGTCATCTTTGTCTCTTCCACGTTAGATCACGACGTCACTTTTGGGTGTAATTTTGTATTTTGTTCGAGTCTGATAGATTTTCAGAGTTTAAGGGTGCACGTGATTGAAAAAAAAAAGAACAGGGACAAACCTAGGGCTGCCACTCGGTCGGTTCGAATCGGTAATGGGCGTTACCAACTTCAAAACCAAAGTTTTCGGTAATGAAATATGACTTTCAATTACCAAACCAAAAACTTCGGTATGAGATAAATCTTACCAACTTCGGATGTCGGTTTTTCGGTATTACCAAACTTCACAACAAATATATTTTCAAAATATAACAAAACGATACAAAACTATAAAATTTAAATATCACTTGAGTTTATAGAGTATGATAATATATATACAAAAGATAGTCATTTCAGTACACATTATCGAGTATGGTTTAATTTTCTACCGAAATAGTCAGGATGTAAATGTTAATTTCCAAATTTTTATATGAAGAAGTTATGTGTCATCTATGTGAAAGTATGTGTGTGGAAGAGTCGACCAAAATAAGTCACATAAGGGCTAAAAAGCTTTTTCGTGTAATGAGTGACGTTAAATTATGGTTGACCGCTTTGATCAAGACCCGAGCATTATTGAGTACAATTGAAGTTTCTATCATAATTGTATTATACTATAATGATCACATCAAACGGTCGAATTTTAATTTTGTGAATTGTAATCATTGGAACCACAACATGCCTAGTAATGTGGTATAACTTATTTAGTAAGTTATATGCATATGTACATCTTTGTGAACCAACTACAAAAAGGAAGCAAAATTTTCAAAAACCTTGTGAACTATGTTGTGATCAATATAGTGAAATACGACTATGGTAGAAAAATTATGTATTTTTGATAATGTTTTGGCCTTGATCAAGACGGCTAACCCTATTTACGCTTGTGCTTCATATGGGGAGTCCTATCATCAAGAGAGGTAAAAACATTCCTAAATTTTTACATGGGCGGTTACATGTCATCTAAATGGGTTTGTCTATGTGTGTGTGTGTGTGATGAATCGACTAAGATTGGTAGGTAAGAGCGTTTTTATATAACAAGTAACATTGAATTAAAGTTGATCGGTTTAATTGAGACCCGAATGCTACCAAGTATAGTTGAATTTTTCTATTCATTGTCTTGTTTTTTACTAAATGGTATATACAATTGTAAACGTGAGATAAGATTATTAGTCTGTGTGTTTTTAGAAATGTAAGTCTTTAAATAATTAGAATTTCGGTAAATTCGGTATTTACCAAAAACCAAACCAACTTTTTCGGTATTTCTCGGTTTCGGTTTTTTTTATTTCGACTACCAAAATTCGGTTTACCAAATCATAAATTTTCGGTCGGTTTTCGATCGGTTTGGTATTTACCAAACCAAGTGGCAGCCCTAGACAAACCTGATGAGTGACTTAAAGTTTAAGAAAACACACTGAATTTAATCCTAATTTTTAAAAGACTTATAATTTTATAAAGACTTATAATTTTATGATTTTATGTGTCATATACAAAATGGTGCTAGGTACTATATATACGACTTTTCTTCTTTAAAATAGAGAAGTTCATAAATTTTTAAATAAATATTTTACCATTTTTATTATTCTCCCCATTTTAAAAAGAGTCGTTAAATTGTTTTCTCTAATTCACCTTTGGTCATATATTTATTTTTTAACCACAAAAAATTAATCCAACAATATTTTTCTAAGCCGTCTAATTCATATTTCAAAGGAAAGAAACGGTCAACATCTGCTGACCGTTGCATTTAAATTTTTGTCAACCACCTATGTGCATGAGACAAAATGGGTTGGTGGGCCATACCAGGTCGAGCATTGTGACAAAAAAATGGGTTGCACGCAAGACACCTGGCACGCGATTGGTTCGTGCAGGAGACATGCTCGTTTGGAGAGTCTGTGTCTGGGGTCCCCGAGCTGACGTTGGCCAGGTTGAGAGAAATGGGCTGATGTGGCGAAAGTAACCTGTGCTGGATTTTTCATCCAACTTGGGTCACTTCTCTCCCTCAAAATCTCACTTGAGTTGAATTGGGGAGAAAACTCATTCATGGGTGGAAGGAGGGTTTTTTCACTTAGGTTGGATTCCTTGGTGACATAGGTGACATCTAACCTGGGTTGAATTTTGGGGCATGGGTGGATTTGCTCTCATGTAATCAAATTATTGGGAAAGTAAAGTCAATACTTTTCATTGTTTGAAACCAAAAGAAAAGAGTGGGAAAATAAAGTGGTTCCCAAATGAAATGAAAAAATTGGGTGGAAAATGGCTCCCTCCCCCACCCCAAGGATTCACTTTCTCTCCCAAATTCTAGAATAAATTCCAGCTGCATTCCTGGGTTTTCCAAACATAGAAAAGGAAAATTGATGGGTGTTACAATTTCCTTTGTCCAAAAAAAATTTAAAAGAATTGTTTTCGTCTCATTTCCATTACTTAAACCAAACGAGACCTAAATATTTCTCATGCCATTCACTTATTTCAAAACTTAAACCAATTATCTGTTATTAGCTTGCAAACGTTATGTACACAGGGACGGAGCCAGGATTTCAATCTTACGGGGAAATTGTAACATCCATCAATTTTCCTTTTCTGTGTTTGGAAAAACCAGGAATGCAGTTGGGGCGGTCGCTTGAACCTGTCGAGATGGTTAGCTATGTTACTAACCAAAACCTAGCAGTTGCCTTGAACAAGAGCGATTAGAAAAATCTGCTAGCCAGTTTAAGGCGATAGAGTTAGGGAGACTCTTCATGGAAGCTAAATCTTAAAGTCTGCCTGAGTTTTGTTTTTTTAAAATGAAAAATAGAAATGAAGAGAAATGGTTGGGTTTAGAAGAGAAGAGCAAGGAGAAAGAGAAGTTTCATTGATGAGCAATGATGACAAGCGCAACATCACTACCATGAGGAGCTTGTGTATATGTGGAGTTGCAATGACGTTTAAATGGATAAAAATCTGGGTTTTGTGGTTATCCCTTCTTAACCACTATTTTTATCTTTTTACCATGATATTTTTTTTTTCATCCATGTTTTTTCTAATCATGCCATCTGGCACCATAAAATAAATCAATTTGTTTTATATTTCTTTAGAACATTTTGTTTCTTTTAGAGCCGATTTACTATTTTTTTAATGACAATTAAAGGGCACCATTATTAGAATTCGTCTCAGATTTTGAAATCTCAGGTCCGTCTTGTATGTTCATCACCAAATTGATAAACCAGTCCGACCGACAAGTTACTAAAGCATGTTCTCAAGCTTCAACCATATCGACTCATCTGTCGAGATGTGTGAATATGTATATGTAAAAAGAAAATGGCTGTGGATGGTGGAATGGTGGTGATGGGTTGGAACTTGGAATAGAGGCCATGGCTGTGAAGCTGAGAGATGGGTACATCAGCACGTATCCGGTGTTTTGTTGGTTAAGAATACGTTCTCAGAAACGTAGGAAGTCGGAACGGACCGGAAACGTGTCAGAAACGTCCGGAAACATATCCATAAATAAATTACATCATAGGGGCAATAGTGACTTTTCAGCTTGAAAGAGAGAAAAAACAACTAACGCAGTCAGGCTTAAGCTTAAGTCGGCAGAGCATGAAGGTTCAAACTTGACAGTCTCTGGTTTAATTGGGAGCTCCAAGATCGATCACCGTCGCCTCTGTTCAGGTCAGTGATCATCCCTCATTGAATTTAAGCCAATACAACACTTTACATGATTTAGAGAAGCAAAGAATTCTTGCAATGGCTCTAAAGCTCCGGCGCCCTTTAGCTTTTTCCAAGAGATTCCCCATCTGGGTTGCTTCAACTGCTTACCTTTCTTCAATCTCATGCGCTAAAACCATTGAACTCCACCCAGAAAACCATCCAGACCCACCCAGTTTATCTGAATATGAGCTAAATATTCAGTCTTTGAAGACCAAGCTTGTTCCTGATAACTTGGCCCGGGTTTTGGATAACACTGATGATTTGAGCTCGGCAGTGAAGCTCTTCAAATGGGCTTCACTCCAGAAACGGTTTACCCACACCGCAGAAACGTATTTTAAGATAGTTCTGAAGCTGGGTTTGGCTGGAAATGTCAAGGAAATGGAAGGGTTTTGTCATCATATGGTCAAAGATAGATGTCCTGGTGTTGGAGAAGCTCTTTTGGAATTGATTGATGTGTTTGTTAGGCATGGTAGGGTGAGTGAGGCAGTTAGGGTGCTAGTGAATATGACAGCAGGTGGATATAGGGTGTCAGTTGAGACATTTAATGTATTATTGGGTGCTCTTGTGAAGGAGAAGAGGGATTTTCGAGACATGGTGCTTGTTTATAAGGAGATGGTGAAGGCAGGGGTGTTACCGACTGTTGAGACTTTGAATTATTTGATAGAGGGTTTGTTGGAGAGTGATCGGTTTGAGTCGGCTTTGGATCAGTATAGGAGGATGAGAAAGAAGGGGTGTAGTCCTAATAGTAGAACATTTGAGATAATCATACAGGCCCTTTTTGCAAAAGATCGCATGGATGAAGCTGTTGTTGTTTTAAGTGAAATGTTTGAACTTGATTGTCAGCTTGATTTGAGTTTTTATACTTGCATAATACCTTTGTTATGTAGGGAAAATAAACCAGCAGAGGGAATCAGATTGTTCAAGATGATGCGAGCTTCAGATGTTATGCCAGATTCACGGATTTGTGGGGTTCTATTACAGTGTTTATGCAAGAACCTATACTTAGTTGATTTGATAAAGGTTCTAGAAGACATGATAGAAACTGGATTGACACCACCCAGTCATGTGTTTGTGGATGTAATGAATGTCTTCTGTACATTGGGAAAGATAGATGATGCTTTGAAGTTCTTGGAAGATAAGCATATCCGTGAAACTTCTGCCTATAATGTGTTGCTTGAAGGTTGCTGCAATACTGGTACAATTACCATAGCAAAAGATCTACTTGTGGAAATGTCGGAAAGAAACCTAGCTGATTGTAATTCTTGGAATATTCTCATCAGATGGCTCTGTGAGAACGCAAGGATTAGGGAAGTGTTTGAACTTCTTGGTAGAATGGTGGTGTCATTTTCTATTCCTGATTGTGCTACATACTCAGCTCTTGTTGTTGGCAACTGCAGAATCAGCAATCACAGAAAAGCTCTTGATATATTTCAACATGTTCGTGCCAAATACTGGCTTTTGGATCCTACATCTTACTCTGAGTTTGTCAACGGCCTTTGCCTGGAGAAAATGGCTCGCGAGGCCGCTGATGTGTTCTATTACATGTCTAGTAATGGATGCTCTCTCCAGTCTTCCTCCTTCAATATGTTGATCAAGGGTATTTGTGAGACAGGAAAGGTTATTGAAGCAATACGGCTATTGAAACTGGCGTACTATTCTGGTACTTTTTATACAAGTTCAACTTACTCCACCATTTTGATAGGATTATCAAGATTAGACAAGACAAAAGAACATATGATTATCCTATCAAAAATGCTGGTGGAGGGTTGTAATTTTGATTTGGACGCCTACTGCATCCTCATACAAAGCATGAGTGAGCAGAATCGAGTAAAAGAATGTGTATTGCTTTTCAGCATGATGGTCAGTAAAGGTCTTGAACCTGATTCAGAGAGACTAGTTAGTCTACTGTCCTGTATAGACAAGCATTCTCAGTTGCACAGAATTTTAGGATCAATCCATAATCTTATTCGCAATAGTGAAGTTCTAAATTCAACAGCCTACAACATCCTAATTCATGGCCTCTGGAAAGAGGGTTATAAACATGACGCCAGCAGATTTTTGGATATGATCTTGGAGAAGGGTTGGGTGCCAGATGCAAAGACTCATGCGTTGTTGATCGGGTCTGCTGTAAGTGACGAAGTAGATAGGAAATCACTGGACTATGATACTATCAGTGGCCAAGATACTGTTAGCAACATCCTTGCAGAGGGCTTAGATGCAACATGATAGAATAACATGTGATAGTTGAGGAATTTTTCTCCATTAGTTGCGTGAGGAGTTGTCATTCTGAACTCCTCCTCTCAGCCCTTTTCAGCCAAATTACTTGGCTAGAATGCTGAGAGTTCCTCCGTAGAATTCAGGGCTCATGTAATAAGTCCAGATTCTGGTTAGCTGATCCAGTTTTAGGTTCTGGGAGCGCCTCAGAGTGCACTTCTTCATCAGTCCACAATCTACTATCGGACTTGTGGTCATTTGTCCAAGCATCCTCATTTTGGGGGAGATGACACTGAAGAATGATCGACTTGTATGAATAAAATCAGGTCTGTCGGTTGTACTGTACTTGCTCAAATTCGCACTTCAGAAGCTATACTTTGTACATCAGTATAGCTTAAGTTGGTAGACAAAATCCTGTACCAAAATCAACCGTCAAAGTTGGTATACTGACTTAGTTGGTACGGTTGGTAATGGGCCTCTACCAAGTTTATATTGAGGCCCAACAAACTGAAAGGCCCAGCTCATTTGAATCCATTTTTTAGGCATCTACTAAGCGTTTATCAATTATCAAACTATTCAAACACATTCAAAGTTTCACACATCATATGATTTCAAATGCATAAAGAAACAATATCAAAACTTTAAATGCAACAAGCCAACAACGTTCAAAGTCTTAGGGAAACTCCAACAGAGGGCCTAAAACTGGGTTTTAGTCTTATATATGCATTTTTCATCTCCAACGGGCCAAAACTTGGGGTTTTGGTTTTGGAAATATAGGACCAAGTCCTATTTTCAGTCTTATATTTGGGACAATTTCAGGACCAGGACTTGATTTTGGGCTGGGCCAGAGGAGAAAGAGAAGCCACGCGCTCGGCACATCGGGGGAGAAGAACGCGCGCTCCAACTCTGTGTAAATGGACGACGCGCGTAACGCGCGCTGCAGAAAACAATCATCGCCTCTCTGCGCAGCTGGGCCCTAGTCACGTGTGGCGGTCTCGCGTTGTCCAGCTCCAACGGTCCGAGAACGAACGGCTCTGATGAAGCCCCTGAATTTGAAATGGACGGTTTCTACTCTGCGAGGTCCAACGGTCAAGAAAAAAAAATTAGGGCCAGCAGTTTTACCTCATTATAAAACCCTTTTTTACCTCAAAAAAAAAAGTTGTGAACTTTAATTAACTTAATAAGGTTATTAACATATTATTTAATATAAATATACCACTTATAACTTATTTTAATCAACAAAAATGAATATAAGACCTCATATAGAACTCATTGTTGGAGATGAGAAAATGAGTCCTAAATAAATAGTGCAAGGAAGAGATCTTATAATTGATATAAGACTTTAAATCCAAGACTATGGTTGGAGTTTCCCTTATACAGAAAATTAAACAACACATGCTCTAAAGTCTTATACAAAAAATTGAACAACACAAGCCAATTAAAACACAAAAGTCCAGATTAGCAGAAACTGGACAAAATTTGTTGGGAAAGAGTGATGTTACGAGGCCGGGAGAGTGCTAGATTGCTAAACAGCAGTCTAGACAGAGGTGTTACTTGGTGTGTTTCTTGCTGCCTCAAAGCCTTGGACAAAAGCATTCTCTCCAAACACAACAAAATAAAATATATACACACATGAATTATGATTATATAACATAACAACACAACAACTATTCAGTCTTTAAAGACATTTTCACTCTTTCAGTATGATGATCTCAGCTCTCAAAATCATATAAATGTCATGTTTCAGATCAATAATCAATAGTTTGATATAAATCAAGTTAATGACATAATATCAATTTTGATATAAAATAATCAGCTTATTAAAATAAAACATGTACCTCTCTCAAGCTCCTCCAAATCAAGGTAAGTTTGCAATTCTTCTTCTGTTAGAGTTTTATAGAGGTCAAAATTTGTAGGTGCACATCTTAACTAATCAGACATCCAAACAAGGGTCTCGACTATCTTTGGTGTCAAAGAAGCTTTGAATGGATTCACAACTCTAGACCCTAAGCTGAAAACATTCTCTGAAGCCACAGTTGAGATCAACAAATATATCCTTTTCTTGCTTTGATTAAACAGGATATACGAATTCATTTGCCTTCCACCACTTGCCAATCTCAAAAGTCTTGCAAAGAAGGCTGACACATCTATCTGATAGATACTGATCAACCTCATTCTGAATGCATTGTGTTTGCTCAGACATCCTTTCCCTAGCTATCTCCTTACTGACTTCATCAAGGTCCTCAAATACAACCTCATCTAATCCTATATCATCTTCATCAGGTTGAACAGCTTGCTCCATGCTCTCACAACCTCTATATTTGTCATACATCTTCATCAATATGTTTTTTTAAATCCTCTTCTATTGATTGGATTGTAGCCAAGCTTGCATTAATCTTTTTCATCGCCATTTTAGACCAATGAAGCTTGTATCTTGGGTCCAGCACATTTGCAATCATTATGATCTTATTGGTAGACTCGAAACTTCCCCAATACTTATCAAATTTGGTCTTCATTGATGTTGCAACCCTCTTCATGACATGATCTTCTGAAATCATAGTCTTGTTGATCTCACACAGCAAAGTATTCATCTCCACAAACAACACATTTGAAGTGATTGTTTTCCAAGCACTAAGTTTTAAGGTAGCAACATAAAACCTCTTCAAAAAAACACAAAATGCCTTTGCATCCCTCCAATTATCAAAAGTTGGAGATCCAACCTTGTTCCCAAAATAGCTCTTGAACACCTCATCCTCTTCGGCCATTCTATTAAATGTCAACTCATACTTCAATGCAGCTTCAAGCATGAGATACGTGTTGTTCCATCTAGTGACCACATCTAACGGGACAATGGCATTTGCCTTGCACTGTTCTAGAATTGCAAACTCCCTAAACTTGTCAAGCCTTTGTGATGAACTCCTCACATATATTTGGCACAGTTCCAAATGGCAGCAATCCCACCCTCTAACTCCTTCAAACCGTCTTTCACGATCAAGTTGATAATGTGACAAGCACATCTCAAATGTAGATACTCCCCATTAAACATCAAGGTCTTGTAACTAGTAAGCCTCATCTTCATGTATTGCACAACCACATCATTGGCACTAGCATTGTCCACCATTATAGTAAACAATTTGTTGATCTCCCACTGCTCAAGTGCTCTCCCAATGTCCTCTCCTTTATGACTGGTGATATTGCAGAAGTTGATGATCCTTTTGTGCAGCTTCCAATCGTTGTCCAAAAAATGCGCAGTCACCACCATGTAATTGATATTCTGAATCGATGTCAGTGGTGACAGAGACTCTTGGGTCACTCATCTTAAGCTGACTCAACAACAAAGCCTTCTCCACATTGTACTTGTCTAGCACGCCCTTAGCAACTTGCTTACTGGTCAGTGGTGTCCAATTTAGTTCTAACTCTTTGCATAAAGCCATGAATTCCTCCTTCTCCACAAACCGAAATGGAAGCTCATCCTTGATGACCATCTCAATACACCTTTTCTTATTCCACTTGTGGTATCCAGTGCCTCCACTCACATTATCCCGATTCAGCCTCGCCTGTGTGGGATCAGTATCTTGAAACAAGGGGTGTGCTTGGCATTTCCTGCTATGGTATTTCATGGAGCTAGTCCCATTCTTCTTTGAGAGGCACAACACTTAATCATGACAATAGTTACAGGTGCAATACTTGGGATCAATTTCACCATTTGGCAATATGCACTTGGTAAAATACTGCCACATTGGACTTTTGTTTGCAGACTCTTTCCTCTTTCGGCCCTGATTTCCTTCATGAGTATCTTTAGGTGCAAATGAAGGTGGCAGAGGTGGCGGAGGTGCTGTTGATGGTGAAGCATGTAAACCGGCAGTCATCTCCTCATTTGCAATAGATGGAAATGATGATGTTGAGCTTGACTTACCTATACAACCACTCTGCGACATGGAAGAGTCCATAGCCTATGCGAAACACAACACAAATCATTGATTATAGATAGCATAAAATCCATAAATTGTACAAACTATAGAACACAAATTATAGATAGCTCAACATCATTGATTATACACATCATTGAGGTCTGTGTCTGTGCACAAATTGTACAAAGTAGCTAGTTCCCAAATCAGACAGGCTTGAATTATAGGTAGCAAAACACATAACACATAACATAGAACACAAAAGTACAAAACATAGAAACTATTACAGAACACATAACACAGGCTTGAACACATAACACAAGTACATAACATAGATTGATAGATAATCGTACACATAGATTGATAGATAGCACAAATTAGGAAGTTGATACATACAGAGATTCGAGGCTTGGCGAAAGGCTTCTCGAACGAAGCCGATGACTTCTTTGTCGGAGAGTCGAGGCGCTGCCGAGTCGAGATGCTGCAAAGTTGAGGTGTTGCCCAGTTCTCGAAGCTGAGTCGAGGTGTTACGAAGTCGACGGCAAGAGAGGCGAGGTGTTACGAAGTCGAGGTGCTGCCCAGTTCTCGAAGCTGAGTCGAGGTGTTGCCGAGTCGACGGCGAGAGAGGCGAGAGTCTGAAGTGAAGTGAAGTGAATGAGTCTGTAAGGATTAGGGTTAGATTAACGATGAAGATTCATCTCCACAAATCAACGGCTTTGATTAGTAGTTTTAATTATTTTTTAGTATTTTTAATATAACTCGGTTGATACATGGTATACTGTATTTTGGGTAAAACTTGTACCACGTACCAACCGACTCCTCAAACTTGGTACTGTACTACTGTACCAAAAACTCGGTTACCAAGTATTTGACATACCAATTTGTTTGGTACGGTTGATACATGGTTGGTTAGTTTCTATTGGAGGAATATTAGAGATATGACTATGGTATGCAAGAATGGTTGTATCCGAAGTAGACATGGATGATGAAATGTGTTTCTCACCTAACTTCTTCTATATATAGTTTAGGTTTTTACAACTGGTTAACCGTCGTTGGTTATTACTAATTACCAAGAGAAATTTACAGTTGTGAAGTTATTAACATTCTATGATTTTTGATCAGAATTTTCGAAAATTAGAGACAATGTACAACTGGTAATGCAGCTAGTATGATCTAATCAGAGCTAGGATTCTGCAGAAAAATGATCATTCAAGCATAGAGACTAAGAAAAGATCAATAACTTGAGAGGAACCAAAGGTCCCTACACACATTAATCAGACTCTACAATGCCAATTGATGCAAAATACATAACATCATCACCTGAAACTAAGATAAATTTGTCACTCTTTCAGCTCCGCCCATTCGGTTTCTCATTGTTCTTGGAGGCTTGTTTTCCGCCGTTGGAGGACCCCGAGACGTCGGCGGCCTTGGCGGAGGAGAGTATGACGAAGCGGTCCAAGGCCTCACGAGCGCGCTTCCTGGCGTTGGCGGCCTCCCTCACGCGCCGCTCGGCCTCGGCGCATGCGACGGCGACGGCCTTGGACATGGAGGCTGAGGCGATGGTGGCGGCGCAGAGGAGCACGGCGGCGAGGCGCTTGTCGAGGGAGCGGTTGCGGTCGTCTAGTTGGAAGAAGGAGAAGGTGTTGGGGTTGGAGGAGGAGCAGGGCGGGCAGAGGAAGGGGGAGGGGGAGAAGGCGGCGTAGGGAGGGAGGCAGTCAGGGTGGGAGAGGGAGGGGCACTTGGAGCAGGGGACGAGGGCATTTTGGGAATTCAGGTCAGGGTGGGAGAGGAAGCACAAGGGGCAGAAGCTGGAGGGGTGGAGGCGGAGGACGCAGGAGGTGCAGAGGCGGCGGAGGTTGGCGCGGAAGCGGACGTTGTGTAGGACCCACGCTTTCTTGGTGCCGCAGTTGCTGCACTCCTCGTCTTGTACTCTTCCGTTGGGGGTGGAATTCGGGTTCTCCATCGGTTTTGTTTTGGAGGGAGAGGAAGATTGAAGAAGAAGAAGAAGAAGAAGCAGAGGGAGGTGATGAAGAGCAGTCAAAGTCTTTGTAGGGGATTCTTCAAGAGCTAAGGATGTGTGGGCCCGGAAAAATAAAAAGAATTTACGTGTGTAAATTTATTTTACTTGGTGAACCAGGTGCGTCTTTACGTTCAATGTTAAAGAATCACCAGCTTTTTTGGTCGGACAAGACTGAAATTTGTATGTACATAGACAGACACTGGTGATGAAATTGTAAGGGCGGAACCGGCTTGAGATGTCAATGTTGACGATTGATCTGAAAGCTTTTATCGTAGACGAGAGGCACCCAAGTCCGTTTTAGTAATACTACGTATTTACTGAGTCTATTGATGCTTCCTTGAGAATGTAAAACAAGGTGTTCAGCAAGTTTGCCAATAAGTCTAGATCAGGTGTTGCTTGGAGAGCGAATTCACTCACACAAATGTATTCCAAGGTTCCAACATAAGATCACCACCATCATTATACTGATACGGTGAAAGGAGGTCATTGACTCCCGAGTGCTTCATCAGCTACACCAGAGTAAAGGCCAAGCTGCTGGTACAAGTCTACCACCTCATTACATCAAAATTTAGAAGATCAGAACTCTGTGTTGATTGCCAACTCAGCTTGAGATATATCAGCTGCTTTAAAAATTCACAATACTAAAACTACCTGTACCAGATGTTTGCATCCACACTTCCACTTCCATGACCTTAAACTAACCTAAAACATGCTGCTACATCCTATTACCATTTCAAAGGTCATTTAGACTTTTGCTTTTCGACTTTGTTGGAACCCAGTTACCAAAACACAGAAAGAGAACCAATAATTACAAAAGAAATGCTAGCATTACATACATCAGGTTCCACGACTTGCTTATTAAAACTGAGTAAACAGAAGTTCCACTGGACTGGACACTGGTAGCCCTTGTCCTCTGATGCAATCCTATTAACAGAATCAAGAAAAAGGAAGCACATCAGTTATTGATATATATCCCAGTAAAAATGGACACATACCACGTAACACCATCACATTACACCTTGACGAAATAAAAAAGACACAGGATAGATGCTGAAATGTAGACACTAAGTCACAGATCAAAATCACAGAACATTAATTGAAGGTATCAACACAAAGGCTTATCTACAAATGCATATCAACAAGTCATTATGATCATCGTCCATTACTACAAAAGGGTCGGTCAGCATCAGGCTCTAACACCTGCTTGTATCAGATATATGTAATAAACTTTCTACGTACCACATTTACAAGATTACACACAGAAGGCATGCCTACAAAATGAGCTTGTATTGCTGAAGACGCGAATCATCAAACCAGTAAAATCACATAGGCAGTGACAACATTATTGTTACTAGCTTATTGGCTTATTGCTACAATAACGATCAAAACCGTGATCAAATTCATATGAAGGAAGCATTAAACATTTTCAAATAAAAATTAATACTTACAGGCTAATACTCTAGTAATATATCCTTGCATGTGGACTTGTTGTGCCCCAGACCCTTGCATCTGCTACACTGGAGTTGACGCTTATTCATTTCTTGTGGACCATATTTTTTGGTAGTTGGCCGACCAGGTGGGCGTCGTGTTGGAGGAGGGCTAACGGTTACTGCTACCTGAGAAGTAGTCTTCGTCACAGGAATGTCTACTTGTGGAATAGGATGTATTGACTCTGAGTATGTCAATCTGTAGCTGTCAGTCGTAAAGAATCTTGAACAATAATCATATGGGTTCCGACCCGTACAACCAATGACCGCAATTGCATGACAGCACGGTAAACCAGTTAACTGCCACCCTTTACAACTACAATTCCAGCAATCTAAATCCACAACTTCAATGGAGTCACCACGAACCTCAAATGTGCTACCAGCCGATAGTAGCACTTGAAGGCTTTGGACTTTAAGGGTTTCCTTTTCTAGCTTTTCCTCCATGGATGGAGTTAGCCTTGTCAACCATTGATCGGAATCTGCTCTTCTTTTGTAGATCAAGTCCATAATCTTACCCCTGATCACATCGACCATCTGAGTTATTGGTAACTCGTGTGCATCTGATGCCCAACTGTAAAACAGCTCCCCAAAGTTAGATGTCATATGGTTATATCTGGCACCCTTAAAATATGCACTCGCCCAGTTGTAGGGCTCACTTTGTACGATCCAATTGTAAGCTTCTAATGAAATACTTTTAATGCTCTCAAGACACCTTTGGAAGTTATCAGGAGTAGGTGCATAAGCAGCAGCATAGAAATCCTGAACCATGAGTCTCTTCACCTCGTGAGAAAACTGCCCTTTCAAGTCTCTGATGAGTTGCTCAGTCAAGTATCGCAGGCAATAGCCATGGTATGAGTCTTTGAATATTTCAGCAATTGATTCCCTTAACCCCTTCTGTCTGTTTGCCACAAATGTTATCGGACAAGAAGTTGAAAATGAGGACTTCAACTGTAGTAAAAACCAATGCCAGTTATCATCACTTTCTGCATCCACGACAGTGAAAGCAACAGGAAAAACCCCATCATCCCCATCTGCAGCAGTTGCAGCCAACAATGTTCCTTGATATTTTGACTTTAAAGGAATGCTATCAAGAAAAAGGAGAGGCCTGCAACCTTGCTGGAACCCAGATAATGAGGCATGGAATGAGACAAAGAGCCGGTGGAAACTGGAGTCTTCCTTGGTAGTAAATAAAGCAAAACTACCAGGGTTTGTCTCCATTATCTTCCCACAGAGAAGGGGTAACTGATTATATGCGTCTTTGTATGAACCCTGAAGCTGCTCCTTTGCTATTTCTTTCCCACGCCAGGCTTGAAAGTAGTTCAGCTGAATTCCATATTCTTGCTTGATGTCATTGACGATATCCTTGGGCTTATAATTAGGCAAGTATTTTAACTTCTCCTTAATAATACTAGCCACCCAACTCCTTGTTGCCTGATGTCCTGTTGTAGCAACAGCCCCTTCACATGTATGTGTTGGATTCATCTTCTTGATACATATTAACTGAGTCGTAGACAACCTTGATGCATGAATTCTCCAAGGGCAGCCTTCAGCCTTGCACTTAACAGTCACACGATGACTATCATTCTTCTTATACCTAAAGGCAAACTGATGCGCAATGGCATATTTACGCAATGATTCACGAAATTCATGAACACTATTGAATCTCTGGTCCACACCCGTGATGGAATTCTGCCACTGCTGTGCACCCTTAGCATGTTTCTCGTCAATGGGGCCAACAAAAGGGAAAAGGGTTGACATCTCAGTGGGTAGATCAATATGTGTATCGATAGGGCTGGTATCATCTAGAGCATCAAGAGAGGCATCTAGTGGGATATCTGGCTGGGGGGTATCACCAACAAACTCCGAAACATCCAGAGCCACATCATCAACTGGAAGCACAGTTTCTGACAAAGTCGTTCTGCTTGACCTACAAAAGGAATCCAAGACATTCTGAAATTTCACCATAAAGAATACTTGCGGAGAAGGTATTAAGTACTAGCTTACATATCAGGAGGACTACCTACTGGCAGGCATGTTTGAGACTTCGGGTGCAACTGTTTCTTCCATGACATAAATATCGACTGTTGCAAAATCATCATGGAATTTGATCATGCGCATGAGATCCTTGTCATTCGAAACAGTAATCAGGGTCTTCTTGTTCCCAGGGAGGAAGTACTTGATGGACATGTTATTGATGTTACAACCAAACATCTCTGACACCTCCATTTTGAACTCATTAAACGTTACCTCTTCATCAATGTCAATAGCATGAGCGTCACCGCCTCTATATGACAATGTACCATCCTTCTCAGTAAAGAATTCACCCCCTGACTGACAAATCGTTATGATTCTCTTCCCCTCCATGATCTGCATCAGTCAAACATAATAATCAAATTTTGTTCAAACCCTAGTCTCAAAACTAATCAAGCTATAGATACTATGTTGCTATCTATCACAACAGTGCCAAAAAGTGACTAGCTCATTCTTAAGAAACCTAATCCAGCTTAAACAAATACATCCTAGACAAGAACTGCTGGACTCTAACTTCTACTTTAGTTCTTTAACCTGAAATAGAATGACAGGGTTCTTTCTGCTTACTGACAAATACACATATCAAAAAACAAACTTAAATTTCAGTCTTTCAATTAATTGCTTCAAATTCACTCATCAACAAAACCAAAAAGTTCAATAAACCGAACACAACTGCAACAAAAGGAACACTTTTTGTTCATATCTGAGATCCTAACCAGTTAAAGTTTCAGACTTTATCAAGGATCAAACTGATTAAGCCACCCAATTGTTGAGTTCCTCAAAAATTAGCAATTGGGTTCCTAAATTTCAAGCCAAAACACATTGGAATCTTCAATTAGAGTATCCATGAACACGAAATTTCAAAACTTTAACAAAATAATACAAGTAACATAATCTGGGGAACCCTAATTTGAGTATTGATGTGAAGAATTGAGATGATTTACCTTGTAGAATTGAGATTGAGGGTAGTCCTCAGTGCCCAATTCGAATTGGGGCTTTGGTGTTTGGGAATTGGGCTCTCAGCTGTGAATCTTGGGATTGGCTGACACATGCGTCGGAGGCCACGATTGCGAGGGAGAGAAAGGGAAGAGAGCGGTGGTTAATTTGGTTTATATAGTTTATAGAGATGGAAGATGAAACATGTCTTCATGTCTTCGTGTTTCGTTCGGATAGTGTTTGGCTTCACTCTATATATATGATTAAACGAATTTTCTTTAATAAACCATTTATATTTTGAGACAACTACACCGACTTAATTTTAAAATTTTATTTTTACTAACAAAATCAGATTTTAAAATTTCTAAAAACAAATTTAAACAGCATAAAGATAATTATACTCTTAATAAATTAAATAAACTACAATAGATCACTATAAGAGTATTATAAAATAAAGTTTTTATGACCAGATTCCCACGACCACTGATGTTGATCGGGCTCCGGGGGCCGTTAATGGGACTCCGGGGACTGTTGACTGAGCTCTGGGGACTGTTGACATGACTCCGGGGGATGTTGATCGGATTCTGAGGGCCGTTGACCGAACTCCGGTGACTGTTGATGGGGATCCAAGGGCCGTTGACCAGACTCCGGCGATTGTTGACTTGAATCCGGGGACCGTTGATCGGACTCCGGGGGCCGTTGACCGGATTTCGGCTATAAGGTGTCTATTGGAGGCAGTAGAGGGTCTATTAGGGACAGTTGGGCGTCTATTAAGGGCAAAATGAAGTGTGTCCGAGGCCGTTGACCGGATTCCGGTAATAGGGTGTCTATTGGGGACAGTAGAGGGTCTATTAGGGCAGTAGGGGGTTTATTCGGGGCAATAGGGAGTTTGTCAGGAGGTCTATTGGGGATAGTATGAGGTGTGTCGGGGGGTCTATTGGGGGTAGTATGACCACCTATTGGGGTCAGTATGACCACTTATTAGGATCAGTAAGACCTCCTATTGGAGTAAGTAGGATCTTTTACTGGAGGCAGTAGGACCACCTACTAGGGGCAGTATGACCATCTACTAGGGTCAGTAAGACCTCCTATTGGGGGCAGTAGGACTTCTTACTAGGGACAATATGACCACTTACTAGGATCAGTAGGACCTCTTACTGGGGGCAGTATAACCCTTGAACTTAACTGCGTACTTCAGTCACTTATAACATGTCCCTATTGGGGGCAGTATGACCTCTTATTGGGGGTAATATGACCTCCTATTGAGAGCAGTATGATCACCTATTAAGGTCAGTATGACCTCTTACTAGGGGCAGTAGGACCTCTTATTGGGGGTAGTAGGACCTCCTATTAGGGGTAGTATGACCACCTACTAAGGGCAGTATAACCACCTAGTGGGGTTAGTAGGACCTCCTATTGAGGGTAATATGACCACCTACTGGGGTCAGTAGGATCTCCTATTGGGGACAGTATGAAAGTTTATATATTGGGGGCAATAAGGGGTATGTCGAAGACAATAGGGGGTATGAATAAACATTTACAAATAGAAATCTCAATCTATCGATATTGGATTGATTCACCAAAAATTTGAATGGAAGGAAAAAAGAAAAACAAAGCCAATGTAATATAAAAAAGCTACTAGTTCCGGTACCAGTAGCCTCAAACATATAATCATAACTACCAAGTTCATATCAGCTTTCCTTTATCATCATCTATAAACAAATTACACATTATTAAGAGCATACTTAACATCCAGATATATCTCTTAACAACTATTGATAGGAAGGTAAATACAACTTATATCCACATCAATAAATGTCATCTGAAGGTACCAATTTGCGGCCTCCACTCATAAGATCATTGCAATATCTTGGCATATATCAACTCAAAAATACTGCTACTTCATATAAAAACACAAAAAAAAAAAAAGAAGCCAAACTGAATATAGCAATCAGATCAATTCAATCCACGAGCAAATAGAAATATCTCAATAACCAAATATGGAGCCTACTCATTGATCTCTACCTCATACGAGAACTTCATACCAAAATTAGTGGCAAAGAATGAGATTGGATGACATTTCCACTCACACAAATTGATTTTTTTTTTTCAAAATCAAAACTCACAGAAACAACCTAAGCCAAATTATGAAGAAGCTCTCCAGATCGCCATGGCCAACATGATAATGGCCTCCTCCAACGTCCCAATCTCGGGAGTTGGTTTCACCATAACCAAGCCCAAGCTCCACCCTCTCCGAATCTCCATTCCCAAAACCCTTGCCAAACCCCACCTCCCTTGGCGCCGCCGTCCCTCGCCATGGAGATTAAGGAGGCGCGTTGTTTGACTTCGACCTCACAGAGAGACAAGAGGCTGGGGTATTTTGGTCACGAACAAAACATAAAATGTCAAAAATTTTGTTATTGGGAATAGTCTTTAAGAGTATATTGGGCTATGAGAATTTTAAAATTTGTTTTTATTAATGAAAAAAAATGTCTGAATTTAGGGCTAGTGAGAATTTTTCTTTATATTTTTTCTCAAAAGTGTTTAGGATAATTCAAATGATATCCATGTCCTACACTTGTGCACATGAAGTGCTCTAACTATGTATTGTAGCACAATGTCTAACCATTTTCACAGCTTCAGAGTACTCCACAACCCAACTAGGAGAGTACCACAAGACCACATGCATGGGTTGAAACCGTGTATATTTTATAAATCGGTGAATCTTTTATTGGCCTATGTGTGTTACCTCTTAAAATTTTATAAAAAGCAAATAAAGGTAGTGGGTTGGTAATAGAGGTGGCAAACGGACTGCTAAGCACGAGTACAACACGTTTAAAAGCAGCCCGGCTAATATAAAGATAACATATTTATAAATAATAAACTTAGTTTTGAGTGTGAATAATAAACTTGTATATTAATAATTATTTATTTGAGTATGAATTTGGATTTCCCTAGATTCATAAGAAATTTTTGTCTAAAAATTTATTAATTGTGAACAATAAATATTTATCACTTATTTCTTTAGTTTATTGATAAAAGAAAAAATGATCGATAGATTGTGTGAATTAGTTTTGGTTTGTAATCGTATCATATATAATTAAAAGTTAATATTATGAAAATAGAAGCGGTGGTATAGGACATTCACCTCGACTATTTTCAGTTTTTTGCACGAAACGGGCCAGACAAGGACAATTTTTTAGTAAATGGGCTGTGGGTATAGGACAATTTTTTGCACATTATGGGTTTGGGCCGTAAGTCAAGTTGGGCCTTACATTTAAGTAAATGGGCCGGCCCAAACACGACTCGAAGCCCGATTAGGCTGGCCAGGCCAAGCTGGGCGGGCCCGTTTGCCACCTCTATTTGGTAACATAGTTTCGTTGGTATTTTGTGATTATGCACTTTCAATTCTCATTAACACCAAAATGGTCGGTCTTTATGACAAAAGTGAAACTAGGGAGTTGGTCATTAAACACGTTCGAGTCTCATCGTAAATTTAGGTTTCTGTAAATGAACTTAAAATCTGAGTCCAGTGTTATGGGTGGTAGCTATTCAAATCTATTTATCGTGAAAACAATGAGGCAGCTCATTGCTTGGCAAGCAAGGCATTTCGTCATAAAACCCGGTCTAGACTTGCTTATCTTGTTTGTTTCGTAAAAATTGTTTTGACGAATAACTGTATTTAGATTCGATTAAAGGTTCTACGCTACTTCGAGAAAAAACACCAAATTGGTCGCTCTTTGTAACACAAGGGAAACTAGGGGATTAATTTGCATGAAAGAAATTCGCATTCTTTCCTCTAGGGAGTACACAAACATCAAAGGTTGCTCTAGGATTTCAAGATTTGAACTTCATACCCACAATAAAATATAAAATAACACTATAGTACTAGTTGTCACATTTAGCCATTTAGGGCTGACACAATTTTGAGGAAAATAATACCAAGATTATGACTATAGACAAGTTTCAAAAGATAAAACTTGAAATTTAACAACCTAAGCTATCTGGTGGAAGCATTCAAATTCTGAAATTAGCAACCTTGAAACTTGTTGATCATCAGTGACAAAAGATGACGGTGGACAAAATGGAAATTTTTTGCAAGATTTAATTGTCTGTATATCTGTATACTCTAATGCCTTGAAGACGAAGGATGTGCTTACCAAAACCAAACAGTGAACTTAATTTAAGCCTCTTTTAAGCGACCTTAAAAAGCGAAATCATCCATACATCATCTGGATTGAGTCATATCATATTCAACTTTAAAAAAATGACATACTTGCTGAAGTAGAATGTACATATATAATATGACCTTGATGTTCTGTTTCGTCCAAGTATATGCATTTCATATAATCAATACGACAGTAGAGCTCTAAGCTCCATTCATCATCGTTTTTAGCAAACCTGAAATCCCTCTTATGTTTATTAGCAGGGTAGCTACGGAAGAGTGGATGTGAATGTGGATTTTATTATTATTTGGATTCCTAGTAGGGTTGTGATCTTGTTCTGTTGTCCATAAATTGGCGGTGAACATGAAGATATCATGTTCCAGTTCATAGTAACAAGAATAAGCAGCAGATTGAAATCGAAAAAAAGAAAAGAATAAGCAGCAGACATGTCAAAACAGCTCAATCGAAGCAAACTCCTGTAGTTAAACTAAGCTGAGAAAAGTACTCTATGCAGCTTCTCCATCTTTGTTTCTATGGTCACTCTAGGATATTAAAGGCAACAAAACCAATGCGACTAGCAACATGCATGGACAGTGGTAAATTGGTAATGGCTCCTGTTATTCATGATATGGACTTCTTCAGGCTTCACTGAACTAAATATTCACATGAAAACTCATTTCAATGCAAGTATTAATTCAAACAGATTCATTGCATCCCTTCATTCTTTCTACAGCACGAAGAGCCGTAATTAGGATAAAGGCAGTTCATAAAGATCGAGCACAGGTGAACCCATCACAAACAAGTTGATTGATTGCATCTCTGAACTTATTATAGTCATCAGCTTTGTTGTAGACTTGATGAGAAACTCGAGCATTCGCAGTTGTTGTTTTTACTACCTCTTCATGCTTCGGCATTCGGTAATATATTGGGACTTCAACACCAAATTTCTCCCTCAGATGTGTCCTTAATTTCAAGCATCATCATCACTTGAAACCCCCAAACAAGCCGGCATTCCCACCATGATCATGCTTGTACACATATCCGGTGGAGACCCAAGATTGGTACCCCAAGCCTTTGCCAACATCTTCCCCATCTCAACAACAGCATCATGATTCCTCCTTTTGATTCCATCAATACCGCCTTCAAACCTGTTTGTGAACTCCACAGCTGAAGGAACCACTAAAGAAGGACTATAATCCCTAGTCCCTATCCAGCAGCTTTCAATGGCCAACCCTTTACCATAATCATGAGACACCATAGGATGATGCAGTTCTGAATGTGCGACTGACTTCCTACAATACAGAAATGCAACCGAAGCAGGGCAGAAGAACCACTTGTGCAAATTACTAGTGTAAAAATCTGCCCCTATTTCTTGCATATCAACATCTACACACCCAACACCATGAGCCCCATCTATGAAAACTTGATCAACACCTTCTTCCCTGCACACTTCAACCAATTTCTTAACGGGAGGTACAACAGATGGCATGGATGTAACATGATCAATCAGAGCTAATCTAACTCTTCTACCACTACCCTTTTCCTTCACCAAAGCCATCAGAAATTCATTTATTATTTCTTCACTGGAATTCACTGGAAATTGAAATGGAACTTCAATAACATACCTGCCAGCACGCTCAAAATAGGCCTTGATGGAGTTCTTCACCGCGCCATAAGTACACTGCAGTGTGATGACAGCATCCCCTTTCTTGAATCTGCCTTCAGAGAAGGCCCACTGCATCTGATGCAAGACTATGGCAACTGCTGTGGTGGCATTATCTACAGTGGAAATTTCATCAACATCCTCTGCATTGATGAGGTCTTTAACTGTGTTCCTTGACTTGAGTATCCCCTTGTGGCTCTCATTGAAGTAGAAACGGTCGGGCTGGCGCAGCCACTTGAGTTGCCATTGTTGCAATGCAGAGGTAACAGAAGCAGGGGAGCAACCAAAGCTGCCATTGTTTATCCGGGCAACACCTGGATCATGTTGAGAGAATTCAGTTTGGATTTCAGTCTGTAATGAAGGAAGAGAGTTTTGGCTTGATGGGGAAATTGGTTTGGGTAACAGTAGGGTAGTAGTGGTAAGATGATGCCCTTGAAAGATGAAATGAAAGCTTGGGATTCAAGATTTGGATATTCTGATGACGAAGAAGCAGATGAGGAACATAGTACCTGTAGAACATGATTATCCTACAAGCCATGACCAACCTCACTCCAACTGAACAAAGAACAAACACCTTAAGATCATTCCCACAAGCAAATTGTGTGTATTCGAGTGCAGTATGTCTATTTAGTTCAAACTAGAATGTGACCGAATGTCGATGATTACAACATTTTCTGTGCTTAGGGTCACAATCAGGGTGGTGAGAGAGGACTATTTTTTCTTATCTCCTGTCTGTTTTGTCATTGCTTCTATCAGTAAGTTCAATCTCATTTGGTTTTTAGCTTTTGGCCAAGGAATAATAGTGGAGAATTAGTACTAAAAAGTAAACCAAATATTCATTATGAAGGTTTAGGAATAAGAGATTGTCATGACTCATGACACATATGTAGCAATCCAGAATCTAAATACGCGACAGGAGTCATAGGACTACAGCATGCAGCAGGGACAATGAGGTAGTCTTAAATTTCAATACAAGCTAATTGATCATGACTTGGGAGAATTACGGCAATCTTCTCCCATCATTTGAGACTTCTATCTTTGTAGTCAATTTTGTACAATGCAAGTTGAGTTATAGGGATGCTCAAGCTGCTGAGGTCTTCATCCAGAATACCGACTTTTTCTTGAGCTTCCTTCCTCTCTTCTTCTGTCAGGTAACCATAAAGGAGGCTCAAATGTGGCCTAACACCTGCAGAGGACATACATTAGTTTCGGTTAATCAGTAAATCATAATGTGGAATGAAGATAAAGTTGCATAATTTGAAATGTCATATCTATTGTCTAAATGCACAGAAAACCTGGCCATCTCAAGAATTCGCTTCTATGATACCTTATGTTACCTAGGAATAAGTCCTTTGAATGATTCATACTTCCGAGCAGATGATTATTATCATGCTAATTCAACAGCATTTAGATATGCTTCAATAAATAGAAAGTATTAAGACATTATATGGTATGATGTCAATTTCCAATCAGAATCAGGAAAGGTATGGAGATGCGGGCCAAGATTGGAGGCATTGGAATCAGTAAGTATTGCTTAAATGTTATTTACAATCATCAAGGTATTCGTACGATTGGAGGCATTGATTAGGTACTGAAGGTTCATGCATCAACATAGTAAAGAATTAAAGATTAACTGGTTTCATCAAACCACAGTAGCCAGCGTCTATATATAGATCGAGTGAGGTCTTTAACTGTGTATAAATTTCATCAACATCCTCTGCATTGATGAGGTCTTTAACTGTGTTCCTTGACTTGAGTATCCCCTTCTAGCGCTCATTGAAGTAGAAACGGTCGGGCTGGCGCAGCCACTTGAGTGGCCATTGTTGCAATGCAGAGGTAACAGAAGCAGGGGAGCAACCAAAGCTGCCATTGTTTGTCTGGGCAACACCTGGATCATGGTGAGAGAATTCAGTTTGGATTTGATGTGCAAATTGTATATTAAGTCCTCACTCAAGATGTGTCTTGAACGGGAACTTGGGAGGACTTGTAGTCGTTAGTCAGGAAACTACATTCCCTGCCCATAGACCAGTCAGGAAACTTGTAAACTGACATCCAGGCTACCTCGTCATGGCGAAAGATCATTTGTACCACACCGGGAATGTGCTTCTCCAAGCTCCACAAGAATGCACCATGAGAATAAAAATGTATAGTTAATCCCATATCAGAAACATGCAACAAGAGGAAATCTTCATTAGCTATAAAAAAAAAAGCTTCTCCTATATAGAAATGATACTCCCCCATCCCTCCCTTACTCCATCCTGGGGGATGGTTGCTCTTATTACACCAAATGCATGATAGTTGATTCTAAGTGGACGTAACCATGTCCTCCGAGGCATGGTGAACCACTATATGTCCTTGTATCTCTTGCCCATGATCGTTTAGTGTTCCACAGTGATTCTGCATAGCTTCCGGGTTTATACCGAAACACAAGGTTTGTGTGTAGACTCCAATGCCAGCTTGAAGACGAAGTACCAAGAATTGCACAGTAAGTGAACTCAATTAAGGCTCTTTATGCCACTTTCAGAAGCAGAGGTCTATACATCGTCCGGATTGAGCCATATCATTATCACCTTGTGAAACCTTGTTTTGCTATAACTCAAGTCAGTGGCTATAATTGCTTAACATGCTAGCTAGATCTCCATTTCTTTCATTATGCACATATAATATGACCTTGATGTTCTTTTCAGTCCAAGTACATGCATTTCATCGAATCAATATGACTGTAGATCGCTCTATCAGTGTGTTTTCCTGTTACTTACTGTGCAATATAGAGTTCCTTATTTTTGTTAAAAAAATGATCAACACAGTGGAAAACTAAAAACACAAAGAATAACGATGGTCCCAAAATTGGTCCTATAGGTAGGGAAAAGAAATGTCCTAAAATTTCAAGTTGGATTAGGGCCTTTTGGGGGGATAAAATAGAACAAATAGCAAGGCAGAGAAAGTAATTTCTGAACTTTAACAATTAACAGCCGATTTCAATCCAAAAGATTAAAAAAGAAAACAAGAACAAATTGAAAGCAGACTTGAGGTCAGAATTTAACATATACTATTTTCTGTCAGGAGCAGTTACTGTTCACTAATGACAGTAAAATGATGGTTTTGTCCTCTTTATTCCCAGAGATGGGCGCGGAATCCGCTGGGGGTTCACTTTTTTTTTGGACGAACTCTCTCTGTCTATCTAGATTTTTCTATTTTTTCGCCCCAGAGAAGGGCGCGGAGTCCGATCACTCCTTTTGTTTTGTTTTGTTTTTTTTTGTCCTCTTCATTCCCAGATATAGGCGCGGAGTCCGCTGGCAGATCATTTTTTTGTGTGTGGACGAACTCTCTTTGTCTCTCTAGATTTTTCTATTTCTCCGCTCAAGAGAAGGGGCGGAGTCAGATCACTTTTTTTTCCTGCCCTCTTCATTCCCAGAGATGGGCGCGGAGTCCGCTGGGGGATCACTATTTTTTTTTAAACTCTCTCTTACTCTCACTAGATTTGTATGGACGAACTCTCTCTAGATTTTTCTATTTCTCCGCCCAAGAGAAGGGCGCGGAGTCCGATCACTTTTTTTTAACAAACTCTCTCTCACTCTCATTCCCAGAGATTGGCGCGGAGTCCGCTGGGGGTTCGTTTTTTTTTTTGGACGAACTCTCTCTGTCTCTCTAGATTTTTATATTTCTCTGTCCCAGAGAAGGGCGCGGAGTCCGCTGGCAGATATATTTTTTTTTTGACTAATTGTCTCTCATCGCCCTAAAGAAGGGCGTGGACTCCGCCTGCGAGATGGGCGCGGAGTCCACTGACATATCGCGTTTTTTTTAGACGAACTCTCTCTGTCTCTCTGTATTTTTCTATTTCTCTGCCTAAGAGAAGAGCGCGGAGTCCGATCACTCTTTTTTTTTAATTTTTTTCCTGTCCTCTTCATTCCTAGAGATGGACGCGGAGTCCACTGGGGGATCACTATTAGTCTCTCTAGATTTTTCTATTTCTTCGCCCAAGAGAAGGGCACGGAGTGCACTGGAATATCGTTTTTTTTTTTGGCGAATTATCTCTCAATCTCTCTAGATGTTTCTCGTTTTCTTTGCCGCTGTCTCTCTAGACTCCTCCCGCTTTCTCTACCGCCCAAGATTTCTCTATATATAGAAAGGCTCTTCTCATATTCTGTCGCCCAAGATTTCTCTCTGTTCTCTCGCTCCTAATCCATTGATCTAGCTCGCAAGTCTATACTCAGTAACCAAATCCAAATTCTTTCCAGATTTGATCTCAGTACCTTCCTCCACTGTTCAAAACCGCCAACTATAATCTTCGCTCTTGACAACAATCAGGTGGGTTGTGAATTTTTTTTTTGATCTATTAACTTAAACTCCTCCATCTACACTGATGCGTGTAGATTGGATGTTCGGGCTAAAACTTCATCCATGATTTTTTAAATTCGGTACATTTTTTCTTTTTCCTGCAATAGATATTAGATTACAGAGAACAATTGTTGAATAATTTTTCTAATCTTTACTCATCCTTTCCTGCAAGTATTACAGTTGTTTTTGTAATCAAGTTGTAATCTTGAGCAGACTTACAGCTATCAGACGTGCGTATCATTTTTTGGTAAGTTGAAGCTTACACTCCCAGTAACATATACTTTTCAAAATTAAAAATTATTGAATAGCTGTAATCTATTACTGCATATTACTGTCATCATATTGTTTTGGTAACATAAAATCAAATACAGGCTCAATTAATTCAGTTAGAGTGGTAAGCTTTCATGCTTGGTCCATCTCTTCAGCATCTGGCATAACAGTTCTGATATATAATTTCAAGTACAGTGTCTTCCTGATCAACATCTGAAGAAAAAAAATAGAGGGTATTAATTAATTTATAACTATGGTTATTTCTTTTTTTTACTTTATGTTTATAATGCCGGATATGATACATAACAAGCTCTCACATATTTTTCTTTTTTTATGTCTTATGCAGTCCACAATATTTTTTCTTTTTAGGTTGCAATATAACATGAGCTGAAGTAAACAAATTTCTCTACAACAAATATTTCAAACACCCGCAGCAAAGTGCGGGCCTAATTTCTTAAAGATAATATTTGAGATATTAGCTAATCTCGCTGCAACGCGCGGACAACTTTCTAGTATAGAACTATGAAAAGTCATTCAAAAGTTCTACTCTTTCTTTTCTCTAGCTGTTCAATATTGATATTTTGTAACAGTATTCAATGGAAGCGAAAGCAAAGAAAATAACAGACACAAGGACTCATCTATGTGGTCTGCTCTGTTCCACAAGCAGAAGTCAAGCCTTCTTTAAGGTGCAGAGAACATTCCCTTCAGATTTGTACCCGAAGGGCGGACAAAAAGAACAATAGCCACTAGAACAAGGGAAAAGAATCATTAGCCACCATATAGGGGAACAAGTGCCATTTAAAAGCATTTCAGTTCGATCCTTCTAAAATTCAAACTTGTAATATACTTTAGTACTTTACTGCTAAATGCATAAATGCTAATCTATAATAAAAGATTGGCATTATAGAATCCTTGGTTGATGATGCATAACTAGGAAAATGGAGCCAAAGTGGATCACAACTAAAGATTGAATGTGCAGCCTAAAGTAGGTAACTCATATTTCAATGTGAGTTATAAAAGTTGAATAACCATACAAATGACAGTCATTAAACATTTACAACAACAACTCCAACAGCGTACAACAGACAAGTTAACATCTCCAGGAAGTCTAAACACTAAAACCCATGAAGAAAATTGTTTCTGCTTTGATACATGCACTTAGCAGTACTCTTTGTAACATATGGTAACGAAACCATTGCACCTACTGAGGCATGCAGGGGAGGCAGTCAGGCAGATAACCATGGACGTTATTCATCAGAAGAACTTCTTCAGTTTGCTTCATCCGACTACAGGCATACAGATAGTTGCATGTCAAAACAACTTGCATACAATTAATACCAAATCACAACATACTGAATAAATCTCACTGGCTAAATTCCAAATCACTTGTCAACTCAACATGCCTCACCAAGTCAAGCCTATTAGAGGTCATGTAATAACTGAAATAAGGCTTTCTCCAATGATTAACCGCAAGCATATATTGTAATATTGGACCTATCTAGGGAAGGAACTTCTCCATCAGAGAATTGTTAAAAATCAATCTTGTTCCAGGACCGATTAGAATTATTCTATATTGATTTTGTCCTGAAACAGTGGTTGGCAATGCCCGGCTACCATAGCCAGTTAGCCACGAGTCATAACAACTATATTAACTACTGAAGCAAGTAATTAGCTATGCTACAACTTGCAGAGACAGTAACAGAGAAACTTAGGCTCATCATTATACTAGACTAGCATTAGAATCTCCATATGTGAAGATAGGCAGAACTCAACTAATCATTGAAAAAACATACAACGAAACAAAACAGATCTTTCATATGAAAAAGCCACTGGTAGTCAAATAAATTGCAATTCATAGTATTTCTAACTAACGGATCAATTAAATAGATGAAAGCCAATCATACCTCATCAATTAGTAAGTAGATCACAAGTAAACCCATCAGAAACAAGTTGATTAATTGCGTCTCTGAACTTGTAATAATCATCCACTGTGTTGTATACTTGATGCGATATCCGACAATACCCAGTCACCACCTCAACCTCCCCATTCTTGGGTGGTCGGAAATATATAGGGACTTCAACACCAAACTTCTCCCTCAAATGCGTCCTCAACTTCAGAGTATCCTTCTCACTAGAAATCCCCAAACATGCCGGTAAACCAATCATGACCATGCTAGCACACATTTCCGGAGGGCATCCTAGATGTGTCCCCCACGCCTCGGCCAACATCTTCCCCATCTCAACAACCGTGTCATGATTCCTCTTCTTGATCCCCTCGATGCCGCCTTCAAACCTCTTCACAAAGTCCAAAACCGCAGGCACAACCAGCTGGGGGCTGTAATCCCTAGTCCCAATCCAAGCACTCTCAATAGCCAATCCATTCCCGTACTCGTGCGAAACCACTGGGTGGTGCAGCTCCACATTCTTGGGAGACTTCCTGCAATACAAAAACGCAATGGACGGCGGGCAAAAGAACCACTTGTGCAAGTTACTAGTATAGTAATCAGCCCCAATGTCCTTCATATCAACCTCACTACACCCAATGCTATGTGCCGCGTCGACGAAAACCTGATCAACACCCTCCTCCCTACAAATCCTAACCAACTCCTTAACAGGTATAACTACACAAGGCATGGAGGTAATGTGATCAATCACAGCTAGCCTAACTCTCCTCCCATTGGCCTTCCCCAACTCTAGAGCCTTCTTAAACTCGGAAACAATCTCCTCATTAGAATTCAAAGGAAACGGCAACGGTACCTCGATGACGTGTCCCCCGGCGCGGGTGACGTAAGCCTCGATGGACTTCTTGACGGCGCCGTCGGCGTAGTGGAGCATGACGACGGCGTCGCCTCGCTCGAATTTGGACTCGGAGAAGCCCCAGGCGGCCTGCTGGAGGACGATGGCGGCGGCGGTGGTGGCATTGTCGACGATGGAGACCTCGTCGACGTGGTCGGCGTTGATGAGGTCCTTGATGATGGTGCGGGAGTGGAGGATGCCGCTTTGGAGGTGGTTGAAGTAAAAGCTATCGGGCTGGGCCAAGTACCGAAGCTGCCAGCGGCGCTGGGCCTGGATGACGGATTCGGGGCAGGACCCGAAGCTGCCGTTGTTGATTCGGGCCACGGCGGGGTCGTGGTGGCCGAATTCGGCGGCGATTTCAGCCGGGGTGATGAAGGCGAGCTTGGGCTTTTTGGAGGCGGGGGAGGTGGAATCGCCGTTGAGGTGGTGGGTTTGGTCCATTAGGTTAGGGTTAGGGTTTGAAATGGGGGGTGGTGATGAGGTTGATGAAGGAGAGGGCATGAAACGGAGAGGGGAGAGAGTGTGTGTGGGAGTGTGATTGGACTTGGGGGTTTTCAGAGCCAGATTAATTAGATTGGGATTAATTAACGGGGTTGATTGAGATTAATGGGGAAATGAGAAATGAGATAGGGACTAGTGGGAGGTGGGAATTAACTAAATTAATTAGTAAGTCCCTCTCATTTACTATTTGTTTGCTTCTTACCCCTTAACACCTCACACTGTAATATTTTTCTACTGACTACAGTAATACTTTTCTTAATCCAAAATGGTTAAAAACACTTTTAAACTGTTGATTTGCTTGAACCGCAATTGTTTATGGGCTGGGGATTGATGATATGCAAACTACCCATTCATGTTGGAAAATTCTATCCTGCAGCGCTGCATGATATGCAGACTGCTTTCAAGGCTAAAAATTTCAAAACAAACCACTCATCCCCACCTGCAAGGCACGTGCACACAAGTCCTGTTAGAGGATGTATGGCATACAGCGCTGTACCATAGACAATCACATTCATGTTTACTCAATGAAGTAAATGTTCAGTCTCTCTCTAACACATGTTGTAAAATTTTGTTTATGTTATCTGTGTGTATCTCATGTTGCTAGTAAGGTATATATCACTCGATCAAAGTATAAATCATAAATCTTAAGTCTCGTAAGTTGTTAAAATCGCTGTAGGAATTTGTTTGAATTAACAAATGTCTATATTCATTTTAGCTATCTCCAATATCACATTACATGTGTAGAAAAATTCAGTACAAATCAGTGGGGAGTTGATATTTAGTAGCTTAACAAACAAACCTAGCAGCATATAGGAATAAGTAGGAGAGGGTCATAGAATAAGCATAATGAAAATGATACAGAGGAAGAAGCATTTGCATGAGCTAATGAGCAAAGTTCAGCGGAAAGTAGTCATGGAATTGTTGCCTCTGCTAGGAAATATAAACTTACTCATCTTTGTGGTAATATTTTTCTCGATCAAGTTGCTAGAAATTTTGAATCACTTTTGAACTCTATTATTTGTTGGATTTCATTTTCAAATTTCTATGTTGTTGGTTTGGTTTCAACATACAATCGTTAATCACCTTAGTTATCTAGCTATATGTTGCTATGGAGCCTCTCAAACTATCTCAAAAGATGTTGGCATCAATTAAAAGAATGAAGTTTGTGATAGACGAACAATAGCATCGATCAAAAACGATGTTAATCTAAAACTGAACTTGCTTTTGTACTACAAACGCAATAGGGGTTTTCAATTTAATTTCTTTCCTTTAAGAAAGTAAAGATGTGGTGGATTCAACCCAAAAATTGAATATATCTCAGTGGATTAGTGGAATTTGGTATGTGATCGGTTACTTTCAACTGTCTCATTGTCTAAGACACTTTTCAAGCTCCAACTCTTGTACAAAGGAAAGGACATTAACAATAATTCAACAGAAAATTTGATATGCTTAAGTACGTACCCCCTAATGCTCACTAAAATTGTCCTCATTTGGTGTGTAGAACTATTAACTATAGATTATAATTACTTTTGCTGAAAATAACTAATTATTTACTTTTGTTAGTCCCCAGGGAATGGTTTGGAACTTCGGATCATTCACAGACCGAATAGCTAGTACTGGTAAGATAACACTTGGTATATCGATCTCCAAACAGTTGGTGGAAATATTAGATGATCAAGTAAGCTATTGGATTGATGCCTTGAAGTCACTAAACCATGACATGCATCATATTCAGAAGTCAAGTATGCAACCCTCTTCCAAGTCAGTAATAGTTGGTCAGCACAGTCGGTGGTAGCTAGCAGGGGTTTTGTTCTTCTGATCGACATGCAGAGTCTAGGATGAGGACAATGCAACTGTACGTGTAGGAAGCAAACCATATAAGGGAACGAGTATATATGGCGGATGCTGTATCAACATGATTTTGACTATACAAGCTAGCTAGCTCCATCTACATACAGTTATATATAAGGCAAGCACGACCCAGATAATAACAAGAGGGTGACTCCATTCACATTGTCTCCAACATAGTCACAAACACGTACGTACTACATATAATTAAGCAAGTTATCAATCTTTCCCAGTAATGATTCACTTCGCCTCTGAAAACCCTAATTGTAAACTTAAGATTGTACCGCCTCATTCTTGGCCACTGCAACTGCAACTGTAAATTGTAAGCTGTATAAGCTTGGATGTTGCTGCTCTATTTACTATTTAGCAGTCTAGTTATGAAGGTTTAGCGGGTTACCGGGTTCGGGTGGGTTTGAAACATGAGTTCAAGCCCCATTCGGTAGAATGCTACAAGCCTGTACACGTCAACTTTAATTTCTCCAATTTTACACTGCAGAAGTCATATTTTGGCCAATAATATTGCATGCAATGTAATGACTAATTAGTATGATTAATTAGTTAGGAAATTCACTTGGACAATCTTTTGAAGAGTTATGTTAAAACACCTATGTACGACGTACGTACTGTACATATCTTCACATATTTGAATACATATATTCCATCTCTTTGGAAAAAAAAAAAAAAAGAGAAATCAAGAAAAACTCGAAACAGTGAAGCACATATGTGAAGATACGTACGTACATAGGTATTTTATGCATGTTCTTGTGAATACGTACTATAGAGTTGACATATATATACATTTTCTTTCTATCACAATATTGTTTGCATATGTTACGACAAGTCGCCAGATCTCAACAAAATATATATACGTAATAGGTAGTAGAACTAACTGAATCGTATCAACTATAGGAAGATTTGAATTCATATATATTACCTTATAAGTGATCATAATTAAAAATTAAAAACATAGGAACATTACTCTCCTCTAATGATTGAATGAGATACATAATTAAGATATATATGTTTTATTGTGTTCATGTGGATGAGGGTGGCTTAGGTTTGAAGCAACTTGTGGTTCTTAATCGATCCCTTTTGTTAAAGCGTTGTTGGGAGATATTTTCATGTCCATCAGAGGGATCGATGTTCTTTTATCAGGAACAGATTTTCTCAACATCGCTCTTATGCCTCCTCTTCTATATGGCCTGAAGTTTGTCATTTTTTGGGTGTTGTCAAAGAAAATTCTCAATGGTTGATAGGCTCAAGAGACAATATCTCTTTTTGGCATGATAATTTTATGGGAAGACCTATTGTTGATTATTTTGGTGCTCATGATGATCAATGATTTGGTTTCTGCTTTTACTGTTGATGGCTCTTGGGTGCTTCCTGATCTAGCTACTTCAACTTCACTTTCCAGCTTTGTGTAATAAAATTGAGCAGGTCCCTCTTGCTATTAATGCTTCGATGGATAACACTCTTATTTGGATGCCTTCGTTTACAAGAGATTTGACAGCAAAACATGCTTACCAATTTCTACGGCATCCATCTCCCTCCATGCCTTGGGGTAAGTCCTTATGGTCTAGATTTATTTTTCCTAGAATGTCTCTACATGCTTGGAAGGTTTTGAAAGGGTGAATAATTTGTGATGAGCTTTTACAACGTCGAGGAGTGACTTGGGTTTCAAGATGTGAGCTTTGTGGTGCATGTATTGTGGTGCATGTACTGAGTCCTTACAACATATTTTCTTGTATTGTCCCTTTACAGCTGCTATATGGTCTTATTTCTTATTTCTTTTTGATCTGGGGGTTACTCCTCATACAATTGTGGATTTATTTCACAAAGATCTGAGTATGGGTCGTAGCTCGCAGCTTAAGGAGCTTTGGTTGATCTGTTTTACATCGATTTTATGGTTTGTATGGCATGTGAGGAATAAGACCAGATTTGATGGTAAGTCGTTCTCCATGGCTTCAACTTGTCATCTCATTTTGGGGCACATTAGAGCGGCTAGTCGGCTTGCAAATGGTCCAATGCATAATTCAGTTCAGGATTTACGAATAATAAAGAGTTTTGGTGCAAAGTGTCGATTGGGAAGAGCTCCAAGAGTTATTGAGGTTGTTTGGCATCCTCCAGTCATTGGGTGGCGGATGAAGATTAATTCTGATGGTGCTTGAAAGCATGCAGAGGGTGTTAGAGGTTTTGGTGCTATTTCGTGACTTTAAAGGTCATGTTCTTGGTACTTTTTCTTCCAACATTGACATTCCTAGTTCAGTAGCAGCAAAGGTGATGGTAGTTATAGTTGCTATTGAGCTTGCTTGGGTACGTGACTAGAAGCACATTTGGTTAGAGGTTGATTCGTCGTTTGTGTTAGACTATCTACGGTCTCCTTTGCTTGTACCTTGGAATCTATGTGTCCGTTGGCTTAATTGTTTACGTTGCATATCAGAGATGACCTTTCGATCTTCTCATATTTTTCGTGAAGGGAAATAAGGTTGCAGATGTTCTGGCTAATCACGGTACGTCATTAACACAACTGATTTGGTGGGATTCAGCTCCTCCTTTTTATTTTGTCATATATATTGTAGTAGTGACCTTATAGGTCTTCCCTAATTTTGTTTTTATAGTTTTTTTTCGTTGTTATTTTGTTATGAGAGGGACTCTTGCTGTTTTTCTTTTTTCTTTTTAATACATAAGAGTGTTAGGGGTAAAAAAAAAGATGTATGTTTTATTGTATGAACAAGCGGAAATCAACAAACAACTTTCTATATAAAATCTGCAGTATCAAAAGTACAGTCACCTTGGCTTGTATATCACTACCAGAAAATAGTTCTTGGCCGACGAAAAAAAATCGTCGCCCTGTTTAAAAATTTCGTCGCCTAAGTACTTAGGCGACGACATGTCGTCGGCCAAGAAGTCGTCGCCAGAAGTCCGTCGGTGAAGAACTTGGGCGACGAAATTTAATTCCGTCGTCGCCTAAGAGTAATTCTTAGGCGACGATACTAATTTCGTCGCCTCAAATATACCTGTCGTCGCCCAAAAATATTCGTCGCCCAAGATTTAACACCTTGGCCGACGAAATTTTTTTTCGTCGCTTAAGATCTTCTGACCTTGGGCGACGAAAATAAATATTTCGTCGCCTAAGATCACTACATCTTAGGCGACGATATTATTTTTTCGTCGGCCAAGGTGTTAAATCTTGGGCGACGATTTATAGATTTCGTCGCCTAAGATATATTTAAATTTTTTTAAAAAAAATAATTAAATAATTATTTTAAATATATAAATAATGTTTTTTTAATTTTTGACATTATTTTTTTTTTCGGCATTTCTTTAAAGTTTTTTAATACTAAAATTTAATTAAAACTAACACAAATTTATAAATTTATAAACAATTTATTACAAAAATTCTGCCTATGGATCGAGAAACCCAAAATCTATCTCATCATTCCCGTTCGGAGGGTCCTGAGGCGGCGGCTGGTCAGGCTGAGGAGGCTGCTGCTGAGGCTGGGGCCACTGAGGATGCCACTGAGGTAATGGTATAGGCGTAGGCATGGGCGGAAACGGCTGTCCGGCCGCAAGTGCAGACATGCAGGCAGTCATCCACTGTCCCATAGCCGCCTGGTTGGCATTGGTGACTTCATTCACCCGCTCCATATGCGCAGCATTGGAAGCCGCATATGATTCCGCCATCGCCGCCATCTCCCTCGCTCTTTGGGCTTCCAGCTCAGACTCTCTCGCTCTTTGGGCTTCCAGCTCAGACTGTAGGCTTGCGAACTGATCCTGTAGCCGAGTGGTCTGGCTGTTGCTGCTTGAGGCTCCGGCGGCTCCCTTGCGCTGAAATCCTGGCGTCGTCTTCAGGATCCCCTTTCCAGCGTCTCCCATACCCCGGCAGTAGTAGGTGTTGGAACGCTGCGCGAAGGCAGTGGCCATAATCCGCGCCCCAACGGTAGGATCTGAAGTGTCGATCCTGGACATGGCCTCTGACATGTCATCCTCTGCCGTGTCCGGCCATGTGTCGTTCACCATGCCTCTGATGACATCTTGCTCCGCCTCCCTCACCCTCGCCTAAATGGATATATTATAAAAATATATTAATATACATTTAATAAAATGTAATTAAAATTAAAAATTAGTAAATATAAGGAACTTACAAGATCCTCCTCAGAATGAGGATATGCCCTCTGAAAGGTCCCCACATAGGGGTTCTCCTCTGGCCGCTCTCGCCGCACGTCGTCCATGATGGCCGAAAACGGCCTCGAACCGGCACGATGGTTGGTTGTGTTCTGTTGCCGGTTCTCAGCGTTCACCCGGGCGAGATGCTTTTTAAAAAAAAAATTATCGTTAGTAAATATTTAAAAACATACAATTATAATTAATTCACTAATTTAATATTCAAATTTGTTTACGAATTACCTGTTTGTGAGGGTCGTTGAACTGTGTGACAAGAAGCCACCGCCACTCGTACTCCCGATACTCGAACTCCTTCGGGGTACCCGAACGGTCGCTCCCGTACTTCTTCCAGTGTTCCCGGAGGTCGTGCTTCCACTCCTTGAACCTACATATACAAAAAGAATATTAATAATTTTATTAAAAAAATTATAATTTAAAAAATTATTAAATAGCTAGAGGTACCTCTCCCTATGGGTCTTGTCCGCCCAGTCACGTCCCTCCTCGGGAACCACAAACCATTGCTGCATTACCACTTGTTAGTATTTTTTTCGATAATGAAATAATTTATTAGTTAAAAAAATAGTTAAAAAAAAGGTAATTTATTGAGTAAACTCACCGACATCGACTGATGGAGCATCTCCTTCACTCCATCAGGAACCTGGCTCCAGACTCCCCACAACATAGGGAGTCTGGAGCGGATGGTGCCTCCCGCGGCGCGCGTGTACCGGTTTCCCAACGCGGCGTCCACCGGTTTCCCGTTGGAAAACGGGATGGCGATCCGTCCAGCGGACTCGACCGCCCTATCGAGTCCCTTGTTGCTGACGGTGCCTCTCCTGTTCCGCCTTCTCGTTCCGGCGGCTGTGACATTGTGAATCAAATTTAATATTAATAATACATTTTAACAAAAAAAAATTGTAAATCAGAAAAAAAGTAATAATAAATTACCTGAGGATGAGGCTGAGCCGACGGATTCGTCTATGTCCGCCTGCTCGGAGACCCTCACGGGATGAAGAGGCGTGGGAAACTCCCGGTAGATATAGGCCTCGTGCGGTGCCACATGCGGGAGCTGCTCCCGAATCGGTCGACCCTCCTCATCGACGCGAGGTATCGCCGGTATCGTCGGAGGAAGGAAGAGGCCGGACGGCACCATAGGGACCCCGGATGACCCGCCATCACCGTCGGTCGGGGACGACTGTGTGGGGGCGTCGCTGCGGGATCGCGAACGGCGAAGTATCTCTGGATGACGAGGAGCCGTCGCTGCGGGACCCGACTGCCCAGCAGAACCCGAGCCGCTCGCGCCACCCCTAAGCGCCGCATATCGGGACGTCAACTGCCACGGGAACCCGATCGACGGTGATTCCGACGGGTTGTTTGAGGTACCGTCCGAGCCGTCTTGTCCAGAAGTTCTTCTCTTGGCCATCCTGTTTAAAATAACCATAAATTTATTAAAAATATTTTACCGTCTTATAATTAAGTTCACAAAAATAAAGGCTCGATAAACTTCGAAAAATTTATCAACAATAATAGCACAAATAAAATTTAATAATTATTATAGGATTTATTATTTTTTTTATTCACATAACAAATTATTTACATTAATAAGGGCTTATTATATCACAAAAATTAATTTACGAATATTTACATCCTTACTCAAAAATATTCCATTATTTCTTACAAACCCTAAACCCTAAATAAACCCTAAACCGTAAACTCTAAACCCTAAATAAACCCTAAATTATTTAATCATTTACAATCCTAAACCGTATACCCTAAACCGTAAACCGTAAACCCTAAACCGTACATCACAATTTACAATTATCACAACAACAACAATTTACAATTATCACAACAACAACAACAACAATTTACAATTTACAATTATCACAACAACAACAACAACAACAACAACAACAATTTACAATTATTATAACAACAAAAACAATTAAAACCAATTTAGGGTTTTAGGGTTATACCTTAAATTGTGGGTCGACGTCGGGGTCGGGAATTGGAATTGGGGTCGGGGTCGGGGTCGGAGAGAGGGAGAGAGAGAGGGCAGAGAGAGGATTTTCGGAGAGAGGGAGAGAATATGCTTGGCGGCTGAAGAAATGGTTAGGGTTTCCGAATTTTTGCCTTTTATAGTGGCGTTCTTGGGCGACGATTTTGTAAAAATCGTCGCCCGCCTTTTTTAAAAATCGTCGGCCAAGAGTATCTTGGCCGACGATTTCGAAATCGTCGCCCGCCTTTTTTAAAAAATCGTCGGCCAAGAGTCTACTTGGGCGACGACATTCTTCACTATAAATGTCGTCGCCCAAGATGAAGAAAATCGTCGGCCAAGATAGTATATTTGGGCGACGACATTCTTCACTATAAACATCGTCGCCCAAGATGAAGAAATCGTCGGCCAAGATAGTATACTTGGGCGACGAGATTCTTCATTATAAATTTCGTCGCCCAAGAGTTATATCATAAAATTCAGACTATTCGACCCTCCAAATCACGTAATCTGGCCGGACCTTCAACTGAGAATAGTTTCCAATCGACGAGACTCTTACGGGGCTATAAAAATTTGGTAAAAACTAAATAACCGGGATAGGGCTACCACTAGGCAGAAATAAATGTGTTTCGTGCGACCGGAACAACCGGCACCGAAACTTTACCGGAATATCTTCATTTTTCACGGGTTGACGTATTTCACCGTTCTGGTCATATCTTATTTCACGACTTTTTTGCGTTTGAGGCCTCTACGTATACGTTGTCTTCAAAACGACACTTAAACTAAACACTTATATAAAAAAGTTATACAACATTAGTACATATAACGTGAGTTTATTGATCGGAGAAGAGGAACTGAAAACCGACCGTCAGATTTGACCAGCATAACGAATTACGTAGGTGGAAAAAAATTCAACTCCATCTGACAAAGATAAGGGCTCGATCCGTCCGGTCAATCGGCGCGGTCAAACCCCTAAATGGACGGAAACGGCTATTCGACCCTCCAAATCACGTAATCTGGCCGGACCTTCAACTGAGAATAGTTTCCAATCGACGAGACTCTTACGGGGCTATAAAAATTTGGTAACAAATAAAGACCCGGGATATTTATTTTAATTATTCAAATGAAATTTAAATGTGTTTTATTTTATTTTAATTATTCGGATTACTCTTGGCCGACGAAATTAGCCTAATTCGTCGGCCAAGATTATACTTGGGCGACGATATTTGTTAAAATCGTCGCCCAAGAGTAAAAATAAAAATTTAATATAATGAAATTTAAATGTGCTTTATTTTATTTTAATTATTCGGATTACTCTTGGCCGACGAAATTAGCCTAATTCGTCGGCCAAGATTATACTTGGGCGACGATATTTGTTAAAATCGTCGCCCAAGAGTAAAAATAAAAATTTCTTTACAATGAAATTTAAATGTGCTTTATTTTATTTTAATTATTCGGATTACTCTTGGCCGACGAAATTAGCCTAATTCGTCGGCCAAGAGTATACTTGGGCGACGATATTTGTTAAAATCGTCGCCCAAGAGTAAAAATAAAAATTTAATATAATGAAATTTAAATGTGCTTTATTTTATTTTAATTATTCGGATTACTCTTGGCCGACGAAATTAGCCTAATTCGTCGGCCAAGATTATACTTGGGCGACGATATTTGTTAAAATCGTCGCCCAAGAGTAAAAATAAAAATTTCTTTACAATGAAATTTAAATGTGCTTTATTTTATTTTAATTATTCGGATTAATCTTGGCCGACGAAATTAGCCTAATTCGTCGGCCAAGATTATACTTGGGCGACGATATTTGTTAAAATCGTCGCCCAAGAGTAAAAATAAAAATTTCTTTACAATGAAATTTAAATGTGCTTTATTTTATTTTAATTATTCGGATTAATCTTGGCCGACGAAATTAGCCTAATTCGTCGGCCAAGATTATACTTGGGCGACGATATTTGTTAAAATCGTCGCCCAAGAGTAAAAATAAAAATTTCTTTACAATGAAATTTAAATGTGCTTTATTTATTTTAGTACAAACATATTCTTTTAGTATACAAACAATTACAAAGCTAAGGCTCAATTATAACTAAGCTAAGGCTCGTAATCTGAGTCATCCGATGAGTCTTCTTCGGTATCGGAATTAATATCTGGTAATCTATGCCTTAATTCGTCGTCAGAGTCGTCGTCTGTTTCTTCATTTGGATCAACATCAATAAAGGTTGAATCTTCGTCACGAATTCTGAGCACTCGACCATGTTTAACATTATTTTGACGAACAGTAGCTACATCATGAATACCTAACAATTGATTAGTACCCACCAGTGCGCTATGGCTATCTCTTCATCCGACAATGCATACTCGGCGGACAGTCGTGCTCCACCAACTTCGACATCACTGGAAACTATAGAGAGATTGAACCGCGGCGCATGTTCCTCCATGGCTTGCGGAGCTCCCAACGACGCTCTTAAATACAACTTCATGTAGGTGACGCATTCATGCGCAATATATGCTTCAGCTATACATCCTTCAGGCGCGGATTTATTAGTGACATAATCTTTGTACTCACCAAGTTGCCTGTAAATATAAGATTGCAAACTATACGTTATGGTTATTGAACATGTACGTACATATATGTATTCTGGAGATGTAAGTGAATAAAACATACCTTTCTATGGGATACATCCAAGTGAAGTGTACTGGACCGGTAAGCAACAATTGCTGGGGAAGATGGATCATCAGGTGAGGCATTATATCGAAAAAATTTGGCGGAAAAATCCTCTCGAATTTACACATGATGTATATGATGTCTGCCTGCATTTCCCGGAGATCGGATTTTCTCACTTCCCTTGTGCATAACTTCATGAAGAATCTTCACAGCGCTACTAACGGCTCCACAACCTGGCCAACCACACATCACAAATTTAATATAAAATCCATTTACGACAGCTTAACCGTAATTTTAACCACAAATTTACCTGACGGTGAAGGAACGGTCGAATGAAAACAGGGAAGAGACGTTGTAGCAGAATATGACAGTCATGACTCTTCAAGCCGTATATCTTATTCTCCCGCAAGTTCACACACCGGGCTATATTTCCTGCAACGCCTGAGGGATACGTCACACAACTCATCCACCTGAAGATCTGGGTCTTCTGATCAGGCTTCACGGTGTAAGGAGCCCAAGGCATCTTTTTCTTCCCCTCTTTCAGCCAAAGATGTTTTCTGATTCCCATTTTCTTAAGATCAACGCGTGCCTTAGGACCGTCTTTCGTCTTCCCCTCCAAGTTGAGCACTGTACCTACCACACTGTCGCAGACATTCTTCTCTATGTGCATCACATCTAGGTAGTGCCTGATCAACAGCGTACTCCAGTACGGGAGTTCCCAAAATATGCTCTTATGTGTCCAGAATTTGTACCTGTCTGGTCTTTCAGGTATTCTGGCCACAATATCGGGATGATTGCTGAGCTGCCCAAAATCATACTCATCCAGCACTGCTAAAATCTCTTCCCCCGACCATCTATGCGGCTCCACACCTCTCTCTTCGGTCCCATCAAATGCCCCGGTATCTATCCGCCAGGGGTGATCATGTGGTAGGTAAGCACGGTGACCCATCCGGACTATCTTGTTGCAATGATTGCTGCACCCCTGGGAGCTAAGGCACTCAGGACAAGCCTTGTATCCCCTAACAACGTTGCCGGACAACATCCCACGTGCAGGAAAATCACTGATGGTACCAACAATCATGGCATGCATCTGGAACATCTCCTTTTTGTGGGAGTCATAAGTGGGATGACCAACCTCCCAAAGCAATTTACACTCTTCAATCAGCGGTCTCATATACACGTCGAGACACTTCCCTGGATAACAACAACAACCACAACAAATTCAGATAACGACTATATATGACCAACAATATAGAACAAAAACAATAAATGGAGAGGTGTTGAACCAACAGCAATATATACAATATGAAGGGAAAGTAGATACCTGGATAACCGGGCCCCGGAATCAACAAGGTCAACATGTTGTATTCCTTCTTCATGCACATCCATGGAGGAAGGTTGTAAGGCACCAAAATGACCGGCCATATACTGTACGAAAGACTCATGGTCCCAAAAGGGTTGAACCCGTCGGATGACAGCCCGAGCCTCACATTCCTCACCTCTGAAGCAAAATGAGGAAACTCCCTGTCTATATGCTTCCACGCCTCCCCGTCAGCAGGGTGTACCATGAGGTCTTCGTCATGCACCTCCCTCACAGCGTGCCATCTCATAGCTTCGGCCGTCTTTGAAGACATATACAACCGCTCCAGCCTATCCCTCAACGGGAAATAGCGAAGTACCTTAACAGGTTTCCTGTTGCCTGCGGGAGTCCGCTTATACCTGTCGGTCCCACATACCGGACAACGATGAAGGCCTTCAAGGTCATTACCGTCTGCATCTTTACCCCAGAATAGAACGCAGTCATATCTGCATGCATGGATCTTGATGTAGGAAAGCCCGAGATCTCTCAAGATACGACGGACCTTATGATGCGTGGTGGGATGACGATGACCGTCGGGCAGGAGCGAAGCAGCGTACTGTAGATACCTATCAACAGCCGTCACGGTCGATTTTGTGTCAACCTTGATATGCATCACCTCCATCACACACTGAAGAACGGTCTTCTCATGACCTGGGCACAGAGGGGTCTGTTGGAAAGCAATAAGTCTGTTGTACTTGGCTATACCGGCAGTGTTGACACCTCTAGGGACGGCCTGCATCGGCGCCTGAGGAATGTGCTGTCGTTCAGGGCATACACCGCTGTCATGAGGAAACATGTCGTTGATGAAGGTCGTTGTTGGATCGTTGGATGTACTGCCCGTCTCATCAAACTGTCCATGATCATGCGGGCGTGATGAGGTTTCACCGTGATATATCCAACATGTGTAACGTTCCCAGAATCCGTTACTCTTCAGGTGGTCCCATACTGTCCCCAACGGAAATCGATGCATATCACTGCGACACTTACACATCTTGCACGGGCAATAGAACATGCCACTCCCGTCAGCATTGCCCTGCGCATATTGCATAAAATCCCAAACTCCTTCAGCATATTTTCTGTGATATCTTGGAAGAGAAATCCAACTCTTATCCATATCCTGAAAATAACACATATATATATATCAATATTTAATGAACATATCTTTTATATATATATATATTAATGTAATACAACATACTAATTATTAATTATATATATCTAGTTCGAGCGGATTCCGTGGTTTCAGAAGGCAAGTGTCAATGTCACGGAGGGCGAACCCCCTACAGGAACCAGGCAGGACTCGTTTGTGATCACGGAGGCGAACCCCTATCGACCCCTTCACCGAGAAGAGTGGTCAGTTTGTGATCTTGAGATCCAGTTAAACAAACCTGTGAACCATATCTATGACAGAACGGCCCCTTACTCAGCTTGGAACAAACTCTATGCATATATATATATATCATTAATTCAACTCAAATAAAACTGAAAATCAATATATATATATATATATGCATATATATGTACGTACCTGGGAGTAGCTCCACAAACTATGTATGGACAAATTTCCACAACACCGAACGATTTGAAGAACTAGAGAAATTTATGTTTAAAATTTTCAAAGTTCTCATTCTTCATATATAGAAGAATCTTGGGCGACGAAATATTTGAGTTTCGTCGCCTAAGAATGAAAAATCTTGGGCGACGAAATATCTCAGTTTCGTCGCCTAAGGATAAAAAACTTAGGCGACGAAATAAATATCTTAGGCGACGAAATATTGTTTCGTCGCCCTAGTTTCCCTCTTAGCCGACGAAATTTATTCTTAGGCGACGATTTTATTTTCGTCGTCTAAAGTTGGACTTTAGGCGACGATTTTTTTCCCTTGGGCGACGAAAAAAAAAATCGTCGCCTAAGTTCCCTCTTAGGCGACGAAAAAAAAAATCGTCGCCCGGTTTTTTTTGTTTCGTCGCCCAAGACTCATTTTCTGGTAGTGTATATACAACCTGTCACCTTTCTCTTATATGGTAAGAATCTGAGCCCAGTATCGATTTTGCACCAACTCGCTTTCGCTACCATTCATATGAAATTCGCATTTCTCATACACATTATGACAACAAATCCATATTTGTTACTATTTTCAGTCCCTTATCTTTATTTCATTGCTGACCAAACACATTGCAAGAGATTGACATGGAGCCATGGACATGCTCGATTCTAAGACACCATATATCAGAATGGATTTGGCTGGTCTCTCATTCATGCATCTTAGTTGTTTATCATTGAATTTGCATCCAGCAAAAAAAGGCAATAAATCTGTAGCATTTCAATCAACATTGATTAGGCATCCCCTCCGCTTGCTTTATATAGAACTAGCAGAGTCTCTTCAGGGCAAGAACAAACCAGAAAGGCCATTCCTTCATTCCCTTCTTCCTAGTTTGTAACATTTTCATCTCTTGTTTCTAGCCATGACTAGAAAGAAGGTGAAACTCGCCTTCATCACTAATGACAGTGCTCGAAAAGCGACATATAAGAAAAGGAAGAAGGGTCTTATGAAGAAGGTGACAGAACTCACAACCCTTTGTGACATTGATGCTTGTGCTATTATCTACAGCCCTTATGACTCCCAGCCTGAAGTCTGGCCTTCCCCGTTGGGAGTCCATCGCGTGCTTGCGTATTTCAAGGCCATGCCGGAAATGGAGCAAAGCAAGAAGATGATGAATCAGGAGAGTTTCCTGAGGCAAAGAATCAACAAGGCTCATGAACAGCTTAAGAAGCAAAAGAAAGACAATCGAGAAATGGAGATGGCGCGCATCATGTTCCAAAGCCTAACTGGTAATAACTCTCTCCAAGGCTTGACACTCTCAGACCTGACTGATCTCAACTGGGTCATTGACCAACACCAGAAAGAGTTACAACTAAGGATGAAGAACATCAAGGAGGAGGTTGTGAAGAGCAAGAACCAGGTGCAAGGGGTGAAGAATAATGGAGAGGGCAGCAGTAGCAGCATGGCGATGAAGAATGACGAAGAGGGCAGCAACATGCAGCATGTTGCCATGGGCAGGGAAGATTTTGATCACATTCATAACATGGAGGCAATGCAGCTCCAAATGATGCAGATGCCGGCTCAGAAGCAACCATTGTTCATGGACCTGATGAATGCGCTACCTCCACCTCCACAGCCACATCCAGATCACCATCAATTTATGGGATTTACAAGGGAGGATATGATAATTCCCTTCGCAGAGCAAAGCCACAGTACCATGTGGCCAAATCCTCCTCCTGCTAGTGGCTTTAATTTTCCTTGAAGTATGATGTGTCTGGTTTATGCAATTTCTTACCAAGCACGTGTTTCGGTTTTTCTCCTAGTTTCGTGCATGTCTTTTTCTGAACCACAGGTTGTGTATCTTTTCTTTCACCATCTTTATGCGTTACGTTGTGTCATTTCTTTCTTTATGTATTCTGCATGATAATGTTTGAATAATCTGTACTCGTTTATGTGTCATTGAATAAATCAATAATATTTGCTTACTCTTTCAATATTAGGACAACTCTGGTGAATGTGTGAACAATTAACAAACAAAGAAATAAATATTATGTTGATATATATTGAAAGAAAAATAGTCCACTAATCAAGTTTGATGTTATCTACTGTTGAATCAAACTTCACACATGTCGATCTGCTCTTGAACATTGTTTATTAAGGCTACTTTAAACCGAAAGAGATCGTACTTCTCCTCTTCATATCCAGCACATTCTTTTTCATTTCAAGAGGGATGATCGTTGCTGTTATAGCTAGCATTTATACGCAGGAATCAATATATATTGTTTCAAAACCAATATGCTTAGCTGCCCTAAATTGCCCTCGGTTCAGAGCTTGATATCGTGTAGCTAGCCTGGCTCTTTCTTAAATCCGATCAGAGATTTGATTTCGGCTAGCTAGGCTTTTCTATAATCCTTGACCTTATACTGTTATAGGACATTATATTGATTATAATCAGTATTCTAATGGAAAAAGTTTTTGAAAAGGATTTCCTAGCTTTGATCTTACATAGTTAATTTCTATAATCCTTGACCTCATAGGAAATTTAATCAGTATTCTAATGGGAAACGTTTTTGAAAAGGATTTCATAGCTTTGATCTTATATATTTACACGTTAAACCACTTGCATTTGCATTCTCTTCTGTCCACCGCATATTATTATTTGGCTGCCAGATATGATACCTGGTGATAGTGCTTCCAAAAGAAACTGGGGGGCAATGTCTGATGAATCTCTTGGAGTTATACGATCCAAGTCCGAGTCTCATGAGATCCAGTATCAAAAACATCCCCACAAACGCCATACTCAAATTTCACGATTAACATTGAAGATCTCCCTGACCCTTTACTGTTTGAAATTCTTCTTCGGCTTCCCGCCAAGTCGGCTGCTCGGTACAAGTGTGTGTCAAAACGTTGGTTTGCTCTCATCTCCCATCATACTTTCTTTTCTCGTTTTTTATGTCTCCAACGTGATAAACGAAACCCCTTGCCCATGGAACCTACTCTCATCTTCTTGGATGATGATGAAGGGTTTTTTGCCACCTGCGGTCTTCCGGTATTCGAAACAGGCAGCTTCTCGATTGATTTTCTCCCTTGCTATCAAACTGCACGTTAGTAGAATTCGATTCTCCAGTTGTGGTAGCATCGTGTAATGACTTGGTCTTGTGCTGCGCATTGATGCTACAACGTGATTACTACATCTGCAATCCGTACACCAAGCAATTGACTGCTATTCCTCCAGCCCCTCAATGCTGCTATGAAATAAGAGTTGGATTCACTTGCGAACCCTACTATTACTACAAGGAAGATGTTGATCACCAAAGTGAAAAAGCTAGTAATAGTACCGTCCAGCTTAATGCTGACTACAAGTATGCCATTGTGCGTATACATTCACCACTATTCGGGTCGTCGCTTAATTCATCGGAGCTCAACATGGAGATCTTCTCTTCTGAGACTGGTAAATGGACAGAGTCAGTTGTTTCATGCCCACCAAACTTAAAATTTGATGGATTAATGTCCCACTATCCTGGCGTTGCTTACAAGGGAAAGTTGTATTGGGTGCATGAACTTGGCCACAGTTTTATGATCGAGTTGGATCCCTTCTCGAACAATAACCATTTTGATGTCGTTGATCTTCCTGATAACGAGTGGGGAGCAGTAAGTGTGAGTCAAGAGGGACGTCTTCGGTTGTACCGGACTTTGTTGGATAAAGATCGTGATAATGAGCCTTTGAGGAATTATCTGAGTATTTGGGAGTTGAAAGACGATGATGACAAGGTTGGCGGTAGAGTTGGGAAGTGGTGTAAGATAGACACCCTTCCTCTGGACAAAATGGTATCGGAAAATCCATTGATCACCGAATGGAGCCGCTCAAATGTACCTGCTCAGGAAATAGCTTTCGACCCAAGTAATGATGACATTTTGTATGTAAAGTCCTATGTCGACGACGATACTGTTATTATTATGTGCAACATTCGTGAGAATACACTGAAGGAGGTCACGACCGTTAATGGTGTGTTAGAGTCTGTTTTCCAATTCATGGTGCCATGGTGGCCGACTCCTGTTCCTAAGATCGAATACAACCACAAGGATACGCATGCAGCCCATCTCAACAGTTGTCTTCTTTGCTCCGAATTAAATCAACACCAAATTTTGAATGAGCTTAAGCTTCGTTTCCTAAGAATGCACTACGTATATCCTTTTGGTATTCCAAACTACCAGTATATCCTTTAGGCATTCCAAACTACCAATTGTAAACATTCTTCAGTTCTTCCAATGTTTGAAAAGAACAAGGATGTACTCGAAACGATGTATCATGTTATCAAAAGGCTTTCTTGCCAGTGCTACAAGGCACAAGGCTTAATTTGTTTTTGTTAGGGTTTTTAAAGAACTAATTAAATTTTGAGGGAGCTTAAGCTTCGTTTCAAGGGATGTACAATTAATTAAATTTAGGATTTTCTTTTGGATGTGTCTTTTTTTTTTTTTGGGAGAGATCTTCTTTTGGATGTTTAAGCTAGTAGAGATGTCAGTGGGATATAGAAACAATTAAAGGGCACAACTTTGTCAACTTGAAATAAATCAATTACCTGATTTAAAACTTATGCTTTTAATTAAGAGACATGAACCAAAAGTTTGAATCTTGAAGTACAACTCGTATCAATTTCTAACTTGAACCAAAAGGCATTGGCTAACTTGCAAATTGCATGTGCACTTGGGAAACATGTTTCATGTGCACCTGTTTATGAGAAATAACTCACAGTTCTGTGAAAATGGCAAGAGGATTTTGATTTACAGATAACTGTTTGTTTGTTAATCAATCTGCACCCCTGTCAAACAGTTATAACGAGAACAAACAACAACCATAAAAGATCGAAGAAAAGCATCTCCTTAATCACGTTCATTTCATATAAATGGTACATCCATTTCGGAGCAAAATATCTAGCTTTAAGTAGAGTTCCATCTATAACTCGCAGTCCTACATATCAATCCATCAGAACTTACTCAAGACAGCAGTACACTTCATGATTAGGTGCTACTTTCCCTTGTCGTAAGTTTCAATGTTTTGGGGCTCACATTCTGGACTAAGCAAGCGAACTAACAAAGCAGTGGACGAGCTCACAGATAAAGCTCCACAAGCTCCCCACCGAAGAGCTCTAGGGACTGTAATTCGGGGACCTGCAGAGGCATAGAACCACAATTGTTATCAATTTTGTTTACAGGAAAACATTACTGCTATTTATAATGAGTTATCTAACGGGAAGAACAAGTGCACATGTACACGTTTATGCTAAAGCTTGGCATTATAACACAAGAGGGATCCAAAATGATATATGGGGACTCAACATCATTAACATGCTTGGATACAACACTCGTAAGTCATAACTAGTACAAGTAACTTACCATAATGCAATCTACAAAGAATCCAGAATCCAAATGCCCCTCCAACTGTGAAAATCCCAGCAGTCTGTCTCATCAATCTGGAACACGGTTTGCAATCTGATCTCATCAGCTCACCATCAGAAAACCCCAAGTAGCGCCTCAATGCCATCTTTAATAACTTTTTGCTACAACTCTGCGCTTTTTTCACACACCAAGGAGAAGTTAATGGATTTATCCCACTGAAAAAATTGTAATAGCCTATTCAGTAACCAAATTAAGGCAACTTTGAGGGAGGAAGAACACAGACTACTGACACAAATACAAGTATGCTAACGCGTCAGTGTAAATACAACAAATAGTAAATACCATCTTGTTCCAAGTTAAATACAAAGTCTACAACTCTACGCATACTAGTACAGACTAACCACCACTCCACAAGCACAAATTTTCATCTTGGTGTAAAATTTCAACGAATTATAATAATTTGAACTATCAAGCTATCTGCAACTGAGCAGTAAATACCATCATATCCAGCTGACTAGTCTTCAACATTATACATTACTCACAAGCACAAAGCTTTTGTATCATACATTCACACTTCACAATTTCAGTTAGTTCTAACAGAAAAGCTATTCAATCTCATTGCTTCAAATTACCAAATACCATTATGTTCAAAACACAAAACATGTCGATGAAAGAACCCATTTTGACAAAGAGAATACAAATACATAAGAGAAAAGATCAAAACTTTGTCTGGGTACTGAGAGTTTGAGATGAAATTCACATATAAAATCACCCAAATCGGAGCCATTAGCAATTATAAGGAATTAGAAATGAAACTACTAGAGCAGAAAGAACTGGGTTGAAACTGAAACGCAGATAAAGTTTACCTTCTGTGCCAAACAAGCCTTTGGGCGACTCTGAGAATGAGTTAGAGCGAACTGAAAATGGAATAGGAATCAAGAACTGGGTATAAACTTAACGGGTCGGGTTTTCCAGCGGCCCGGTTCGGGCGAGCTTAAGTGGGACTTTAGAGTTTAGAATGACAGATTGAGATAATGTTACAATGGAAAGATTGTTACAGAAGGATCCGAGGATACCACGTAAGCTATGTGAGACATGGTTAATTTGCTTAGGCATGTCAATTTCTTTGTCAACTTCTGTCATTCAGAATATTTACCCCTCGATTACTATAGAAAGAAATGTTTCGTTGTAAGAAAATGATGGGATGAATATTATTCTTGTTTTTGCAACAAACTAATTGTAATGTGTAATATAATTAATACGATGATTATTTTATCATGGTATTAGAACGTCACGTCTACGTAACTCAAATTATGAAACCGTGGGTTTAGAAGGCTTTTATCATTTACTTCTGTATTTTGAACTTAAAAAGTGAAGAACAGTCCATTGGTCTCTACTTTTTGCAGAATTTCCTCCGTAATAACAACTTGTTGGATACTGTTTTCTTGTGCTGTAAACATGAACAGTTGTGAAGTTCTGATGAGCCTCTGAATTATTGGGAACCACACTGGAGAATCATTTCACCTCTCATACCGGATCTGATTCAGATAGGACCGCGAGTACTTTTGAACTATATACCTAATCCGCTCCTTCATGTCCATGTCTTGTTAATATTGGAAACTTCAAGGTAGATTCCATCTGCATCATTGGAGATTATAGCACTTCTTGAGTTTTGGAAGGAAGCTCATTAGGCCTGTGATGTTGATGTAGATATATTTTTATTGGTTGAGTAAGTAACTAATGCATTTGTATGGACCACTATATATGCAAGTAGTAGTTTCCTACTTTTGTGGATTACTTGTTCTTCTGGACACTTCATAGCTCATCATCATCAATTAATTATATCACCAAACTCATCTTCTGCAGGAACACCATCCCCTTTCCCCAACCAAGCTAGCTGAGAAAGGTTTGAGTTACTACTTTATGCATGATCATCAAGAACAACTAGCAAGCTAGCAATAGTATTTTTCGGACATGGGTTTTTCGTTTTTGTTTGTGTATAATCTTTAACTTACATAAGTGATCATTTTGTGTGTTCTTGCTTCCATTTCAACTCACAGCTTACTGTTTTAGTTTTTTTTTTTTTTTTAAATTTCTTTTATAGATATATCTGAACATGTGGAGTAGATATATCTTGGTGGCTTTGTACTTATGGACCTTGATCTGTGCACTGCTTCCTGCTTCCTCTAATGGCCTAGTGAGGATCGGTCTGAAGAAGCGAACCTTGGATATTCAGACCATCAAAGCTGCCAGAGCAGCAAGACTGGCAAAGTTCAGAGGGACTAGTTTAAAGAGCATGTTTGAACATAATAATATGGGTAGTTCAGATGATGAAGATATAGTACCCCTGGAGAATTATATGGACGCTCAATACTATGGTGAGATTGGTATTGGCTCACCACCTCAGAACTTTACTGTCATATTCGACACAGGAAGTTCCAACCTTTGGGTGCCATCAGCAAAGTGTTACTTGTCTGTACGTAAACTATGCTTAACTAATTTTTGCTTGTGAAGTTGTTATCATATTCTATAAATTCTTATATATTGTATCATTATTACATGCCCCAGATTGCATGCTATTTTCATACTCGGTACAAGTCAAGCAAGTCGAGTACTTATACTGCAAATGGTAATCACCAAATGAATTTTGACTTTTAAGGGGTTTATAGTGATTTTGTGGAGTTCAGTTTTAAATAGATGCCTTGTGGTACAGGAAAATCTGCTCAAATAACATATGGAAGTGGATCCATTTCTGGTTTCTTCAGTCAGGATAATGTTCTAGTCGGCAATGTAGTTGTCAAAAATCAGGCAGGGTTTTAATTGGGTTTTAGTTTGGCTGCATCACTGGTAATGCTTCTGAACCTTCATTGTTCACTTTTTGCATTCAGGACTTCATCGAGGCCACACGAGAAGGAAGTCTCACATTTGTCTTGGCAAAGTTTGATGGACTTCTAGGGCTTGGATTTCAAGAAATCTCTGTTGGAAATGCTACACCAGTGTGGTATCTTACTATTTTCATGTCAAAATCTTGTGTCAAGTGACTAAGTCTATTTTGCTTATCCTCAAAACTAATTATTCTAGACTTTGGTGTCTTATAAACTGCAATGATGTGACTCATTTAAAATTTCCAGGTCTACAATGGCAGAGCAAGGTCTGTTAAATGATGAGGTCTTCTCATTCTGGATTAATCGAGATGCAGATGCAGAAGTTGGAGGTGAACTTGTTTTTGGTCGTGTTGACAAAAATCACTTATAAGGGAAAGCACACCTATGTTCCAGTTACTAAAAAGGGCTACTGGCAGGTAGGTAGTTTCCGAAGATTTTATGTCTGCAGCTCTTACATTCCTTGGAAATTATCTATAAGTTGACATCTCTTTACTTCTTTCAGTTCAGTATAGGAGATCTCAAAATCGGAAACCAGTCGACAGGTGACTCAGGAATCATTCCTCATTCTAGTATCAAACCTTGAAGAAAACTCAAATTGTAACTGTCTAAGCAATGACTGAACTTTATTATTGTATTCAGGTGTTTGTGAGGCGGGTTGTGCTGTTATTGTGGATTCAAGAACGTCCTTACTCGTTGGCCCGACAGTATGTGCTTCCACCTTGTCTAGAGTTGTGTTATATTCAAAAAGACTCCAAGCTTCATTTCACATTTTGTCTCTTCTTTCAGTCTATTGTGACTGAAGTTAACCATGCTATTGGGGCTGAAGGAGTAGTGAGTACAGAATGTAAACAAATTGTTTCTCAATATGGAGACTTGATATGGAATCTTCTGATATCAGGGGTAGGTGTTTTTCTCTGTCTTTAACATAATCTGAACCTTCTTTTCTCCTTAACCTTACCATATCCTAATATCTGATCTATGGATTATCCATGATCTGCATATCTACAGGTACAACCTGACCAAGTATGCAAGCAGCTTGGTTTGTGTGTTTTAAATGGGGGTCAGTATGTGAGTGCTGGAATTGAAACAGTGATCGAAAGAGAAGATAGGGAGGAATCATCTGTTGGTGACACTGCCTTGTGCACAGCTTGTGAGATGGCTGTTGTTTGGGCCCAGAATCAGCTTAAACAAAAAGGAACAAAAGAAAGAGTACTTCAGTACATTGATCAGGTGAGAATCTCTGAACTTTTCTGGAACCATTTCATGTTTTGTAAGCAAAAATTACAAGTTGGTGCTGGTATTGAACTTAACAGCTGTGTGAGAGCCTGCCAAGTCCAATGGGAGAGTCGATAATAGACTGCAATAGCATTTCAAGCATGCCGAACATTACCTTCACCATTGGAGATAAGCCTTATGTTCTCACTCCACAACAGGTTAGATTTGAGATTTACCAGTGATTATGGTTGTAATTGGTTATACTTTCTCCTATATTGACCCTGCAACTATTTGTCATACTTCACAGTATGTTCTGAAAACTGGCCAAGGCATAGCTGCCATCTGCATCAGTGGTTTTACAGCTTTCGATATACCCCCTCCAACGGGTCCCCTCTGGTATGTTAAGAAAAATTTATACTCTAGTTTATAGATATCTGCTTAGGTCCACCTTTATCCAGGCTTGTCAATGTTCACGCAGGATCCTTGGAGATGTATTTATGGGGGCTTATCACACAGTTTTCGACTTTGGCAACCTTGAGATTGGATTTGCTGAAGCCGCTTAACGACCACATTTTCTGCTTTTCTGTAACTGGTGGTAGAAAATTAAGATGGAGATGTCATAGGTTGTGATCAAAGAGTGTACCATTTTCAAATCTCTCCTTTAAACTGTATAATAAAAATGTATATATGGTTCTTATCTGTATCTTTGCACTGATGCATAAAAAAAAAAGTTAAAAAAAAAAAAAAAGACGAAGAAGCTTAATTATTCATGAGGGGATCACAAGCATTATTCATCCTCATGAGCAAATAGTCTGCACTTAAATAGACATTCTTTATAAAATCTGAAGTGTTTTTGACTTTAATCCGTAAACCTATAACATGTTTTCTCTTTCATCGCAACTGCATATGCTGGGAACATAAACGCATATGACACACGAACTTTGAAAGCTTTGTAAGGTACAGAACCAACTGGCAATTACAAGCTATGTCACCTATTCTTCATCACTATCATTGCCAAATACTGAGGCCACGGGTACTTTTGCTACTTTTGGCTTCTTTGAAGCACTACCAAATGATGTCTGCAAAATGGGAGAGAAATGCCAAATGTTAGGGGGCATATTTTTTCATCACTAGAATTGATTGCATTAATAACAAAAGCTAGCATTGAATTCCTATGAGTCAGATGTAGATTAGTCACCATGCCTAGACAGTGATCTGCAGTTCAGACTCATATCTTCAAATAAACAGTCGAATATATTACACACTTCAGTTTAGTTTACCTTAGAGGTGCCACCTTTAGAAGAAAACCCAAATTTCAAGGCCTTCCTTTGATCTTGATCTGCAAGTGCAGTTGCACTTCTCAGTTCAGCAGAACCTGGGGCAGATGCAGATTCTTCTTGCTGTTGTTGTAGCTGCTGCTGCTTATGGGCATCAGCACTCCTTAAATTAAAGAAAAGAAAAAGGAAGGATAAGTCAATGAGGCTATACGGAAAAAAAAAATATATATATATATATATAAATAATGTATGAACTATTAAGTAGAGAGGCGAAAGATTACATGAGCAAACTTTGCCATTTCCTTCTCCTGGCGCTGCTGCTCCCGTTTTTGGCGATCATCCCGACTACTTGAACCATGCATTTCTTTCATTTCTTTAAAACGCTGCAAGCCTCATTTGAGGGGTATTCCCATTCAGACCAAATTTGAGACAATGAAGTCAAAGAAAAAAGATTGTTTAAACCATTTACCTTCCTGTGATTGTGATCATAAGAGCTCAAATGAGTTTCAAATTCCACAGCCAATTTGTACTGTTTGTTGCACAGGTCACAGAAGAACACCTTGCGTATTTCTTTCACCTCAGTTTGAATTTTCTGCTCACGTTCTGCTAAAACCTGGATTTTAATGTGCACGAAGCAGGCAGTAGAAGCCACCAGGTAATAAAAACTGAACGAAATTCTCAAGACCTTCCAAAGTTGATGGTCCCTTATGATATACCATTCCCATCAAAAGACAGGCATATATGCTATATGCTGCCTTCTGCTCTTATATATGGGTTTCAGAAAAAGTAGCTTATCAACTTCACTATTATCTAATAACTCAAGTACTTATAGCAACTAAGACTGAAGGCATACCTCCCGCTTCTTTGCATATTCCTCGGTCTCTTCCATCTCAACATCAAGTTTTCTTCTTTGAATATTTTCTTCCGCAGTAAAATAATCGTCTTCTTCTTGTTTTCCTACTCCTAGTCTTGGGTCTCTAATTCCAGATTTTATTGGCTCAACAATTCCTGCAGAACCGGATTAGATGTTATGAATGTAGAACACCAGGGCTACTATAAGCTATACCAATACTTCATATGACCCCTACCCTATTAGAAGCAATTAAACAGTGAGATCATGAATGACAGCAAATAAAAGGGATTAAGGACCAATTTATCATCTGATATAAGCAATACCAATACTTTATACCTAGCCTACTAGAATAGAATCAACGAAGCAGTGAAACCAATAACGACCGCAATCTGAGGGATTAAGGATAACTTATATACTAAAGAACCAGCAACATGGTGTAGCCTTTAGGCACGTAAATAAGTTGACATACAAGTTATTCACCAAATAAGTTGGTCACTTACTTTAAGGATATCAATCAATAAACTCAATACAGAATCAAATAAATTTCATATATATAACAAACCTTGTTCATCTTTACCGAGCCCCTTCCCCTTCCACCCCATTTTCTGGAGAAGCCGAAAACCAATGTTAGATGACGGTAACTGTCTATCTAATGACGCTTGTTCCACGTGTTCCAGATCAACATTTTCTGTTGGCCTTTGATTGATAGGAAGTCTAAATTCCTCTGCTAGATCATCAAGAAGTGACTCCTGATATGCCTGCACCATAAAATCATTGTAATGCATATCGTTAAATTGGGAACTTCTTGTTGGCAAGTAACCGATACGTAAATATAAAATTAGCCAACTATATTTGATTAATGTAGCCATAGAACTTGGAGGTCACTGAAAATAACCACTTGTTGGACAAGCCAATCATACAACTAGACCCACACTAGCTACCTGCTCCTTCTCATGTTGCTGTTTGTCTCGGGCGTTTGTCTCCTGTCTACTGTTAAACCATCGGTTGGGCATGTCTTGCCTGAAACGCCATAAAACAACAATAAATAAAAATTCCAATTCCATGGTGATGGATGAATTCATCTAAATCTCAGAACAGTACGCCAGAAAACTATGGAAGTATCAAAAATTCATAACAGGTACCAATCACCACTTTCTTGCAAAACTACAATAGATATGTGAAGTAGAACAACAAGAATATTAATTAAAAGAATATAAGTAAAAAAACTAATGCAGTACTAGCCTGCTCTTTATTACCGAGAATACGGAAACTAAAAGCCGCTAACTCCCATGGTATTAGCCGAAAAGTTGAGTTGCACCAATAAGAGCAGTAATCAAACCCCTCTCGCTAAGTCCAATCAATTAAAAGCCGCTAACCAAGTATAGCTATCACTTGAGAAAACACACACACCAATCACAAACATCATCAATTCATATTCATACCAACAGTAGCTAATGTCTTCAAACCAACACAACACGGTTCAATTGCGACAGAATCTCTAATTTCTTCTGTCATACTCTAGACTAAATCTCCTCCTATTATTTCAAATTGCACCAATTTTCTGCTCACGTTCATTCCATGCAAGTAAAAGCTTTTTCTCAAGAGAATATCTTCAATATTGATACATGCCAATCATCAAGTGAACTCAAAGCTCAAATAAGTAAATGGGTATTTACAGAACACTCGAAATAAACCTAAACCAATAAAATTTACAGCAAAGCTTCAAACTTTGCACCAAAAACCAATCTAACAATCTCGAAAGACGAATACTCTTAACAATCATATTAGCAAAAAGCTCAAACTCGTGATTCAGGGAACAAATTCGATAGATTAGAATCAAGAGATTGGGATTAATATTGCGTTGAATTTGGTCAGAAAATACCTGGTGGAGTTGAATTTGTGAGCTGCTTTTTTCCGATCTCGTAATCTGCGGTTGGTCTAAGAAACGGGTTATTAATACTGAAATAAGTCGGACTTGGATCCTCGCCCGACTGTAATTGGGTTGCCCCGATACATAGTGGGCTCAAGTCATAAGGACCCGACACGACTTTCTAAAGTTACATTATGACCCGAGATTATTGCGATTTATCAATAAAAATGAGTGGTACCAAGAGAAGATTTGTTTTGCTAGAGACCATTTTGTAAACTTCCTTTTCATCTTGATACAATATGCGTGCTGAACTCTTAAATTTTTTTACGAATCTAAAATAATTCATTTGGATAGTAAGAAGTATATGTTTGGTATTAATAAAAAAAAAAGTATATGTTTGACAATTCGAAAAAACTCAAAACGATCATCTTCGTCAGAAAAAAAATTGGTCGTCTAATGTTGCTCAATAACTTTATCTCGTATGTAATAGTATTTCTCATCTCTTAATAAAAATTTAATTCCTTACCTTCTGATGATAAGCTTCATCCCCCATTGTTGACTTTGCCACAATGGATACAACAAATCCTTCATAACATGCAATCTAGAATTCTAGACTACTTTTCTAAGCATATACTGCCTAACTTCGTTGCATGGCTCATTGTTTTATATGTTTGCTCAAAATCAACAAACATGAACTCAAGAATATCATGTCCACATTGATTATTAAAAACATTTTGGTACTGTTCAAAATCGGGCATGATTCTTTGATCATGAAGAATTAAAGTTGTGAGATTCTTCATTAATCAAAGGTTATTTAGCATTTTGTATATATCCTAATACTAGATCGCTTGCATGGAATGCTAGATGAGGAGGATTGCTAACCATGCTGAAGGTCCTAGAATAGGCCCTGACAACTGTTTGCTCTATCCCGCACACAAAGATAGCAAAGATTGTGCTATCTTGTTTGTTGTGAGACTAAGTTGTGTAAATAAAAAGACAAGTACTGAAAGTAAAAGATATAACAACAATACGTTTTTTTATACGCAAACCCTGCAACCAGGGAGAAAAATTGTGTGTCTCTAACTCTTGATAGACAAATTATTCCACTATTGTAAAGACACTTCTTACAAGACTCACAACTCAGAGGATGACACAACACCTAGCCATACTACCTAGTCTAACTACTACCACTCAACTAAACTTACTCTCTTATCACTCAAGTGTTTTACATATAGCACGAATTTAAGGTTCTATGCAGAATTCAACTAACACTTTTAGCTAATTCTCAAAGACAGCTTCGCCGGGGTTGTTGCATCACCTAGACAGATCTCAAGGTATGCAAATGCATAACGATATGAGTTTGAAAAGGTTTTTGTGCTCAGCTCTAAGATTGACAATCACATGAAAGACTTAGAGATATATGAGCAGTTAACAAAATGCTAGACTCAATGAAAGAAAACAAACAAGACTATTTACAACAACCAATGAGCAAAAGAGGTCTTGCTCTCTATTTATAGGCAAAGTGCACAACTATGAGGAAGCAAACATGTTTGCCACATTAGCAAGGTTCTTTTGGACTCTAGCTATTTGTCTGAAATATTAAGACATATAGGACCCTAGGGATCCCTCCACTCACAAGACAAAAGCTGAGAATAGACTTTCCTAGGAATGAATCAAGCCAAAAGAATAAGACAAATGGTTTTGGGAAAACTATATCAAATTTAGTCAAGCATGAAGACTCTACAAAATCATTTTACCTAAAAGGACACTTAGGACAGCTTATAGCTTGGGCGGGCATCACATGGGCAGCTGCAGACTTGGTTTGTGCAACACAAAACCCAGCTGGTTACCAAAGGCTCAAGTCATGTGGTCACTGGTTGATTTGCCACACCACCCTAGACTAACTTAGAGCTCAAGTACGAATATATTACTGTTTTGCTAAAAGGTATTTGAAATTCAAACACTTAAAACCTGAAGCAAACACATTTGAATATGCATATGGACAAACCCAGTAAATAGAACAGATACAACAAGGGTATTCGTCTAATCGGGATGACAAGCACGCCTGCCATCCTTGGTGAATGAATATGATGCACATGAGATCTGTCAGGTTCTTCATTCTTCACTTGAGCAGTCCTTGCTGTTAGCATTATAAGGGTAGACAAGTCTTTCTACTATAATCTCTACCCTATAAATAGCTCTCAATGTACTGTTCCATTTATCAGAAATACACGATGTAGTTCATAAAAGTCCTTGCGTTTTTCCTTCTCTGCATTCATTTTCAATTCTGCTCTTTCAATTCCAATAACCCATGATTTCTATCATGGTATCAGAGCCCATGGTTTCTGATCCGAAACCTTGTGGCTTTTGTGATTAGCTTAGCTTCCGCGTTTTGATTTCAGTTCATTTCGATTCCTTTTATCCCCAATTTCAAAAACCCTAGGCTCTCAATTCTGAACCGGTGCAGTCCTTAGATCAAAAATCGGGTATTGATGCCGTCCATCTAGGTGGATTTCTCACCTGTGCGACTCTGATTTGGGGCTTTGGGGTTTCAGATGTTGGTCTACCATCTTTGGGCTCCGATTCAGAGCTCGTCTCTTCCATCTCGATTCTCATCGGCATCGGTATCTCTTCCCATCACTCTTCTCTAGCCGGAGCTCTCTTCCCTGTACGGCGTGCTCATATTGTTGGTCGTCGATCTGGTATTATCTATGGCCTCTGTTATTTTCTTGCTATGTGCATATGATGAGATTGGGAGAAGTAGTAGAAATAGGTGATGGAGAATTAGTGATGGAGATTTGTAGATGGGTGGGAGATGCGTACCTCTGCTAGCTTCAGATTCTTTAGCAATGTTGGTAGTTAATTTCTCTTTGATTTGGCATCTCTTTCACATGAATCATGGATTCTCTCTCCAGTCTAGGCTGTTATGTTCAATTCATCAGTTTTCCAGTTTTATTTTTCTTATCAGAGTTTGTTTGCCGTCAACCAAAAGAAAAGGTGACGAAGCAGTTTTTTTAATTTGTTTTTGGAGTGGTGAATTGGCTTGATGGGTTAGATTAAGGTCTGAATGTTTTGGCTTGTGTGCAAGTTGTGTTTGTTTTGGAGGATGCTTCCATATTTGATGAGGAATTTGCTCCAATAATCCACAGAAAAATTTGGTTAAATCTTTCTCAGTGGGTAGCTCTGTCTTGTTTCATGGATTCTTGCTATGGTCTTGGTTGTTATGCTCAATATCGTCAGTTTTCCATTTCTTTTATATCAAAGTTGTGTCTGCCGTCAACCAAAGAAAAAAAAGGTGACGAAGCAGTTTTTAAGTTTGTTTTCGGATTGGTGATTTGGCCTAGCTGGATGGATTATGGTTTGGATGTTTGAGATTGAGTGATTGTTCTGCCTATTTGAGAGATAGAATCAAAATTTGGTTGTTCTGTTATTCTAGAATGAAGTTGGCAGTTGCAGTCTGGTTCTAATGTCAGGAGAGGGTGACAATATTATTTGCTTACTGCTGACATATGTGGCTGTTGGGATGATGGTAGTATATGAATATTGTGAATATATCAGTGTTCTAAAAGGCGCCGCCTAGCCCCGCCTAGGCGTCTCCTAGGCTATAGGCGGAGCCAAGCCGCCTCGATTTTGGGCAAGTCGTTGCACCCAGGCGATTCATCGCCCAGTGACCACCCAGGCGACGGCGAGGCGAGCGAGGCGAGGGAGGCGAGGGTGAGGCGAGGCGCGGGCGAGGCGAGGCGAGAAAACCCAAATTGAAACGCGAGTCGTTTCATTCTGCATTATGTTCGCCCCTTCATTTGTAAACCTAAAGTCCTCTGCCTCTGCGGCTCTGCCTCCGCCCCGCCACCGTCAAGGTCGCCGCCTGCGTCCCCACCTCCAACCCCTCTCGTCTTCGACATCAACTACTTCCCCCGTGACCAGCGCCGCCGACGAAATGGGTCGCAAGACGAAGGTGAAATTCGGACACGTGCCGCCCTTGAGATGCTCGGAGGCGGTTCCACAAGATGACCGGATTAGTGGGATTGGTGGCTCTGGAAAAACCACTCTTGTTAAGGAGTTGGTTAAGGATGATCATGTCCGATGTAAGTAAAGTTGGATTTCATAGTTTTTAACTCTTGAGACTATGGAACGATCAAACAAACTTATTATGTCTGTGTTTATGTGCAGCTTACTTTGGTGAGAGGATCCTGTTCCTGACGGTGTCACAATCTCCGGATGTAGATGATCTCAAGGCCAAGATTTTGGGGTTCATTATGGGGGGTCAAGTTCTGAGTCCCACTTCTGTGCTTCCTCAAATGAACTTTCAATTTGAATGGAAGAACCCAACAAAGACCCTGGTGGTTTTGGATGATGTTTGGTCACTCTCAACGCTTCAGCCACTGCTCTTCAACATTCCTGGGTGTAAAACCCTAGTGGTTTCACGTGTCAAATTCACAACTGCTGTTAAAGCCACCTATGACGTGGAGTTGCTGGGTGAAGACGAAGCAGTGTCTTTGTTTTGCCACTCTGCTTTTGGCCAAAAGTCAATTCCTGCCGGTGCTGATAGGAAATTGGTTAAGCAGGTACCTTTTCCCATCAATTAGGTTCTTTATGTTTTTGCTTATTGAAAGTGTAGTGTAATGTAGCTGATGATCATCTTTTCTTCAACTCTTATTATATTGTTGATGAATGTAAGAGGCTGCCTTTGGCTCTCAAAGTGATTGGGTCTTCATTACGAGACCAGCCTGAAATGATTTGGGCAAATGCAAGCAAAAGGTTGTCACAAGGGGAAAGTATCGCCGAGTTGCATGAGACCGACCTACTTGATCGAATGGCAATCAGTGTGAATTGCTTAAGCCCCAAAGTTAGGGAATGTTTCCTGGATTTGGGTGCCTTTCCAGAAGACAAAAAGATCCCTCTGGATGTTCTTATCAACATTTGGGTTGAAACCCATGATCACATTGATGAAGAACTGGCCTTTGCTATTCTTAACGAGCTAGCAGACAAGAATCTTGTCACCTTGGTGAAAGATGCAAGGTATACCCCAATACATGAATAATATTTCCACTGCTGCTTTATAGATTTTATTAAACTAATGGAATGATTGAGATTGTTATTAGCAGTGGTTAATCTCTTTGTTTATACTGATCTGGCAGAGATGGAGATATATAAAGCAATTGCTATGACATCTCAGTTACACAACATGATGTCTTGCGAGACCTTGCTCTTCATTTGAGTAATAATGGCTCCATAAATCAACGAACTCAATTACTGATGCCAAGAAGAGAGATAGAACTTCCAAGAGAATGGGACAGGCATTCAGATGAGCCATTTCAAGCTCGAATTGTATCTATTCATACAGGTACTACAATTCTTTCATCTTGTAGGTCAGATATCCATTATGTTTGCACATTGTGTTTAATTACTAGACCAAACACTGAATATTGTATACATATATAGGTGAAATGACAGAGATGGACTGGTTCGAAATGGAATTCCCCAAGGCTGAAGTGCTCATCTTGAATTTCGCCTCCAACGAGTACATGTTACCTCCTTTTATTCGTAACATGCCAAAACTGAAGGCTTTGATCATGATAAACTACGGCGCATCCAATGCAATTCTCCATGATTTTTCTATCTTGTCAAGTTTGAGCAACTTGAGAAGCCTTTGGCTTGAAAAAGTTTCAGTTCCTCCCTTGTCCCCTGCTACCTTCCGTTCCAAAAAAGTTCGCAAGATTTCGTTAATCTTGTGTAAGATAAATAACAGCCTCGATGAATCAGCATTTCCTCGGCTCTTAGAACTCACAATTGATCATTGTGATGATTTGTTGGAGCTGCCTTCAAGCATTTGTAGGATGCATTTGCTTACCAATCTAAGCATAACCAACTGTCACCATCTATGGCAGCTGCCAGCAGATTTGAGTAAGCTGAAGTCTCTACAAATCCTAAGGCTATATGTATGCCCATATCTGTAAAAACTTCCTCCTGACATATGTGAGCTCCTCTGCTTGAAGTACCTAAACATTTCACAATGTTGTAGTTTGAGGGGTCTTCCCTTAAACATTGGCAGGTTGGTTTGCTCATTTTTAGAGTAAGGTTATGTTAAATTTTTTCTAATTTATCATATTAAAACTATTTTTAAATATTATATAATTTATTTTTATTAATTAAAAATATAAAAAAAGTAGATCGCCTAATCCATCGCCTAGTCCCGCCTAGGCTATCCAGGCTCTAGGCTACGGGTCATCGCCCGCCTAGCGCCTAGCGCCTTTTAGAACATTGGAATATATTGAAGATTGAATGTCAAAGTTGGAGAGGAATGATTGAGAATATGTAGCATAATGGTAGTCAATATGCAGTAGATGCAGCCTTTTAGAGCAAAGACAGATATCATCAAAAATTTTAGAGATTCAGTATATCAACAAAATTTTCTGAGATTCAGAGTTCAAGAAGAAGAATTTTCAGTTTTTCCTCATATTGTAGTTTGTTTGCTGCACTACTGCTGTTGGTGTCCTCCTTTATCCAGCCTCATTTGTTGCCACAACCAACAAGCCAACTTGATCTTAGAGATGCTTGGTTATTGGGTTTTTGGAATGGGATATTATCTTAACTTGATCTACATCATGTAATCTGCTTGTTTGATTGTTGTTTGTACCAACCATTATGCTTATTAGCAAGCATATGGTTGAGGGAGGGTGTTAGCATTATAAGGGTAGACAAGTCTTTCTACTATAATCTCTACCCTATAAATAGCTCTCAATGTACTGTTCCATTTATCAGAAATACACGATGTAGTTCATAAAAGTCCTTGCGTTTTTCCTTCTCTGCATTCATTTTCAATTCTGCTCTTTCAATTCCAATAACCCATGATTTCTATCATAATATGGGACCTTGCATGTGGGTTAATAAGGGTTTGAGTCACTCCACCCATTACCAATTGGTTTTAGATGTGAACCTCAGACTACTTTATCATGGTATCAGAGCGGGTTACCCACGTCCACGTGTGAAGCCCAATGGCCACACGAACTCCACGTCACCCATATATTGTCCACGTGTTAGACTTGAAGATTCGCTACACGTGCGAGGACGTGTTAAGATATATATCCCACATCGGGAATATGAGACTTTGTCTGTGGGTTAATAAGGGTTTGGGTCACTCCACCCATTACCAATTGGTTTTGGATGTGAACCCCAGACTACTTTATCACTTGCTACCAGGCTACAACATGTAGCATGTATTCTTGTGTTTTGATCATAAAGGGATAGCCAACAATTCTTGTACCAACACATTCCATTAGATAAGTGAAAATTTTTACATACAAAAAGTTAAGTACGGATAATATAGAAGCAACTCCTTTTCATTTCCTTACTGATCTTTACGAAAGCCATCAATAGTGAAGAAACGAGAACGCAAAGCATGGTTATCATCAGAAAGGAATTTCAATACAGCTACTCATAAGTGAGTTTCAGAAGTGAAACTGATTTCAAATGGTTATCCTATAAGCAAAAGCAAAATTCAGTTTCATTTCGCAAAGAAATGACGCATAAATCACAACTTTGGAAGGATCCATTCAATTTCACAAGTCTTTGAACCCCTAGGAAGCCTTGAAAATGTCTGCCACAACTCCATTACTGATTCTTCACAGAAATTAGAAGTATGAATAGTCACCTTGTTCAAAACCTTGCCGTTCTTCAACAAGTACCCTGCGACTTCTATCTCATCACTCCGTCCTCTAAATCCTCGTTGGTAAATAGTCTTTAGACAAGACAGCAAACAAATAGGGACAACCCTGGGAGGAGACCATTCATGTACCAAGTCATCTTCATCATAATTATCAGAAATGTGAGAATCATAATCATCAGAATCGTCTACATCACCATCATCAGCATCGTCTATATCAGCACCATGAGCACGGCAATTGATGTTCTAAAATGCATTTAAAAATAACAAGTTCAACAATAATCTTGAAAATTATATATTAGTACCATTTAATTTAGTATGTAATTTCAAGGCAACATTTGGCATGTGGAAAATGTTAAGAGTGTAGCAAACATTTGTATTGTAAAAGGGTAGTTTAGTCATCTTGTCATTCTGCCTATATATTGCTGTAAACCTCCTTTGCTTCATCAATACAACAGTCACAATGTAGTTTTCAATCCTCTTCTACGTTTTCCTTTACGTTTCTCTGCCTTTAGATTCAATAAACCTTGATTCCTATCAGAAAATCTCATGCACTTACATTCTCCAAAACAAGATATTCCAGATTGGGTGACGCATTGAGAAAAGTTGGCAGCGATTGCCAAGAGCAGCAAGTTTGAAGACGTAGCTCCAACTGGTTCAAATTATTGAACGTAGGCATAGGATATTGATATGCAATGTCAGGATCCTTCACAAGTGACAGATGAATGAAGGATCAAAGTTACATATTTGCACAGCATAATATAGAATTTCCATGGATAAACTAAAGAGTTCAAAAAATGTTATATCACCAAGTGAACAAATTAGATCATACTTACCCCCACAATTGAAGCTAAAACTGACAAATATTTGACATTCACAATTTCTGCAAAGAGCTTATGTATACGACCAGCAAAATATAGGTTTTCTCCAGCATGCAGACCTTTGAATTTAAGCTCAACTTTGCTTAGCGATTTTACACTATTCAAAGTATAGCTTGCCAGAAGGTACTTGACATTGAACTCTTCAAGATTTGGAGCATTAGCATTGACAAAAATTTTGTACTCATATCCTCCATCCGTGGCATAAGGATCATCCTCTGGAACAGCACAGAATCTTATCTGTAGTCTTTTGAGTCTAGGAGCAGAGATATTTAAGTTCAAAACTTCATCACCTCTACATTCCAATCTGAAGTGACTTCCAGCTTTAAGCGTATCCTGCCTAAATTCTATGTTACCACTCATTAGCCAGATTAATTATTTAATTTCTTTGCTTAATCAAGCTAGAGTTAACATACGTTACGTGTCAATGAACCGATCACTATAGAATTTGCAGGTTCACATTGATCGTGAAACGATTTGCTGGTACTTTGAAAATCAATCATGATTCTCATATCAATGAAGTTAAATTAATCAAAGTGATTACAGCAAGAAACAATTATTTTAGTTACTTAACAAAGAGCATGTGGGAATATAAGCTCCGCGCTTAATTCTCTAACATACCAAACTCTGTCTATTATAGGCTAGCATTTTCCGATACCTTAAAGCTAGACAGCAACTACACCCTGCTATATTAGGAAGCTAGGCTTCTCTGCAGTTGTAGACCATTTGAACTCTTACAAGAACTGTAAAGGGGAACTATGCTTCGGCCTTTCGAACTGTAACTTACCTACCAAATGCCTGAACATCTTTAGTTTAAACGGAAATGGAACTTTGAGCATATATACCATCTGCATTCTTTAGCTTATTTATTTAGTATTAGTAGCTAAGCTACTCCTTTTTTAGTATATAATTTTTTGTAGGTCTTATCTACTAACGATCTTTAATGGAGAAAGCGACATTGATAATCTTTTTCCACAGAAGAAATAAATCGAATGCAGTATCATACAAATTTGACTGTCATCATGGATTTAAGCAAGTTTTAGATTGTGAAGGCCAACTTTTTTAGAGTCAAAATCATACATAGCATCTGTAATTTAATATTTCGTGAAATCTACGCTAGCGCTAAGCTAAAATTATACAACTTAACTAACTGTTATACTATCAATTTCACAGCATCACAGTTTATATTCTGGTTGATCATCACAATGTGGAAGGTGAAAGTGGTAAAATTGATTTTTGGTGCAGTACAACTGTTCCAAGACCTATATCTAGTAGACAAAACAAAAGTACTAATAATATCTTGAAGGTGAAGAAAGGGCAAGGAAAGAGCCATACAATGAACTTTGATTAAGGCTGTTTAGGCCAATTTTAAAAGCAGAGGACCATAGGAAATATGCTTCTTCTTTTCTTTGGTCTCCAATGTACTTTTTTAAACAATGATACTGTTCTGTTCATACCACTATACCACATATGATCACAGCCACCCATTATTTCCTGTTACTTCCTTAGAAGTTTGAATCCTCCAGACTCCCACTATAAATACATAACACATCCTCATTGCATTTATAAACCAACGAGAGAGTATACAACATTCTTCAATAGCTCTTCATTCTTAATATTTTGATCATTGTGTTGAAGAGTTATGGGAGGAAACAAGAGACAAAAGAAATCTTCTTTCTCATTCTTCAGCCTCTTCAAGTCTCGGAAGCCTCGCAGAGGTGATGACATAGAGGACTCATATTTGAGTGCAAGAAGGGTGTGGCCTAGCGAGGAGGATAGAGGTCGATGGGTAGCTGAGCCTGGAATTGACAACAAAGCTGCTGCTTTCATTGACAGAATCCACAAGAACATAGTCTCAGAAGCGGATTGTCAAACCTTAACTGTAAACCCAGCAGCAGGAAAGGCCTAGAAGAAAATAGTCTACATTTGTTATCTGTTGTATTATTCAAAATGTTGTATCTAGTTCTTGAAGCACTATAAATAAATTAGTTGTTTCTGTTCAGATCAAGCTTTTGTCATTCTCACATGTACAGATCATTGACTAGCAATATATATACTTCAGCTTCTGTTCATATAGTTGTTGAGTTTCATGAAGAAGTAAATTTTTAGCTGTACTTTAAGGTACTTTTCATGGCATAATCAGCCCTAGTATACAACAGTTGTTATTATAGACACCAAGAAGTAGCTAAAGTAACTAGTAATCGTTGCTCTAATAAGATTTTAGTCGAGTATAAGTGAAATGAAACAGAATAACAGAAGCCTCAAGATATTAAGGAGTAAGCATAATGACTGCAATGAGAAGATTGATGTACAATTTGGCAACTCTAGGTACACGTACAGTTAGGTTACTTCATCTAAACTATCCCATTTCTGCAACTAAGATCATATATAGTATAATGAATTCTGGTTTTTCATTTAATTGATTCTGAATCTGTAACAAACACATGACACAATGACAATGTGGCTTCAAATTATTAGAATACAACGCGGCTCGTTTTTGAGCTGTCAGATGTCCAGTTGCAAAAATAGACAAGCTTAAAGAAGCATACAGTCCCACAGTCCCAGGGAGCTTCAATGGATCAACATGTCCTCGGCATGCTCTTTACTTAGCTTCGAACAGAATAATATAGCAGGTAATTCCTTGAGCTTCCTAGTTCAGTCGGCATTATTGTTAAGTTATTCAGTTCTTTTCTAGCTAGATACAGAATGAAATGAAAGCCAAATTAAAGTGCTTATACTTTCGGAATCTGACACAGTCCCACGAATAGGGGTTGTGGTTAGTTCTGCCCAAATCATTGTCCATGGTACATGCTTTTGTTCTCAATCTTTTCCTTTTAGGGGTCTAAGGCACCAACCTATATGTGCATGATAACATGCAAATGTTGGATAAGTACAGCTAGCTAGCTACCAGACATAAAATTAAAATCAATGACGGAGAACAAAATGAGAGCAACCCTCCAAAGTAATAGGAGACCTATAGATGAATTTCAACCAGACACAATGCATGTGATGCCATTCAGTAGTCTCTAAACCAGAATCAACAATTAACAACTTGAACAAATTGCATGTTTTAGTTTAAGGACTGACCTCTAGAAGTGATTACACTATCGGAATCTCATTAAGCGCTGAATTAAGACTTCTACTCCTTGTGTCTCTTCTGTAAAGGTTCAGGAGCTTAAGGTGAATCATTCTGTTTGTGAAAATATTCTTCACTAATTGCTAAAGGCATGCTATAGTATGAAAGATGCTTGATAATCAAAACCTCATTTATTGTTATAATTTCTTCAATCACCAAATTACGCGCTAAGTTAGATCTCATATCAAATATCATAAACATTGTACTGATGATCGTTCATTCGTTGTTAGTACGAAATGTCGAAATGTACTTCTTTTTGCAGAATTTGGGGATTATTCTTGTCTTCCACTTTGTCATTTTCTTTTTCCTTTTCTTTTTCCATCAGAGCTTCTCCTCCCTTATTGTTGATATTTGAGACATAAAAAGGAAAACTGAAACAAGTGACCAGTGATACCAGCCTGGATTTGATGGTAAAGTGAGTTCTGCATGCCTTTTTTTTATAGCTGTATTGAACTGTGGCCTTCTAAATCAGTAAAAGAGTTCCACTTTTCTAAGATCTCTTATGAGTACTTCTGATGGTTCATGTGGTTCGGGCTTTGGACAATTGGTTGCTTAAAGTTAATCCTACAAGATATTTTTCAGCAACGCCTTCATCTTTACACTTACGAAGTGAATTCTATAGAATAATTAGTCACATATTCTTACTGTTGAAATTGCTCTAATATCTTCAAGTGGAAACGAAATCTCACTTTAGTTTCTTGTAGCACTAACACAATCTGTGGTCATTAGACGATATACAGTAAGTAGTGATACTTGGGGAATCTTTTCTTTTCTATTCCCATAGAGTCTATGTTTTTACTGCCTATTTCTGCACCAGTTTTAGTTTTGAGTTCTCAACTCCCCAGTGATATTTTGAGTCTGAAAGTCAATGGAATCTTCAAAACCTATCTATTTGACTAGGACTAAACATCCGAGTTAGGCTTTTGAATTTGTACTGTCAATATTTCATTACTTAATTCCTAGGTAAGACCAATTTTAAACCTTTCTTTACATTATGTGACAAATTAATGTTTGGTCCAAAGTACTGTAACTGAGTTTGATCGATAAGGTTCAGAGATGAACTGCATCTGTCAAAAGTAGGTTTGAGCAATATATTAGTTGTTAAACTTGCTTAAAGGAGAATAATATTGAATGCATAATATGAAGTTGGAAAATTCTTCCCTTGAATTTTGACTCCACTCAGAACAGCTTATCCACGACGAACCAAAACACACGCATTGAAAACTATTGAACGACAGTCCTCTTTGTTTTGAGCTCCAGAAACTTCAACTTGCACTCATCATGCACAGCGATATCAGATGCTGCATCGGCCTGTGAATTGCAAGAAATTAATTTAGAATAACTGTATAACCGTATTACAGCAAACACCATACATAAACAAAGAGATACTTAATTAAGTTTCTATTTATCGACTAGTAGTAAGCAGAGAGGCACCAATGCCATGACTTTCCGCTCAACTTTCGTGCTCATCAGCTCATGCAAATGCTCCTTTGGACATGTCCATTGTATTTTACTTTCATATATAAGTAATGGTTCTATGACTCTATCCTACTTGTTCCTAAATGCCAACAGATTTGTTCCTTAACCTACTAGACATCAACTTCACACTTCTTTCAGTTCTTTTTGTACTAATTCATACACATAATATGATATTGGAGGTAATCCTATAAGGTCAAGGATTACTGAAACAAGTAGTAATTGGAAAGCCTAGCCGAAATCAAATTTCAAATTTATCACGTTCCAGTAGTTTAGCATGGGAAGGCTAGCTCAAAAGACTATCATAATCAAACCAGTCAGAAACAAATAAGAGTTCTAATGATGAATCTGCAGCTGTTATTAGCATTGTTCCACTCTTGGGAGGCAACAAGCCCAAGACCAGAGATATTTCTACCACTGTAGTGCTCTATTTTTGTCCGGAAGTGTGTGAGATCATTAATCCGCCCGGGATCTGTAGTCCGCGCGAGCTGTACTTTTGTCCATAAGCGTACGAGATCCGTTAGTCCGCGCGGAGTCATTCCATGAGCGGACTTTGCAAATCACCTCGCGTGGTCTTGCTGGCGGGCCATTATTTGTAAACTTTAAAGAACTTGGGCTCACCGGCCGACATAGACCAAGGACTTAATTAATATTTACATAGACAATTGTTGTCCAGTAAAATATTAATTTGGGTTTAAACATTGCCCCCCAGCCTCGAAGTCATGAATCTTAAGAATGACTGAAGAGGGTTATGTTCATTTTGCTCCAAAGCCACTGGATTGGCTCGGGTCATAAGATGAGTGTGAGTAGAGAAGCCTGTCAATAGGCCTTGAAACCCAAGCACCCAACAAGGCATTGCAGCGAAGTCGTTGTACAGTTCGCCTAGGCACCTTGGACTTGGACTTCAAATGCATTCGTCTGCTCTTCTGCTTTTCTCAGAAGACATAGTACATTGTACATCCCGCGAGCGAATGTAGCTCGCATGGATATGACTTAACTGGAGCGGACTTTGCGTTGACTAGACTCCAAAAATGGTTCCTCGCGAATCTTGGCGATGGCGAGCCAACTTTATGATAATCATGGCATGACATTGGCCATGTACTTCGCTACCCCCCTTGTGCGAACCAAAGAGAAACAAACAAAGAGTTTGGCGAACGGTCATGTACTTCGCGACCTGTGTGCGTGGAAAATGGTCATGTACCTCGCTGCCCTCTAGCGCGAACCAAAGAGAAAGATCGGCGAATGACTACATAAAGGTAGCGAACACTTTGAAAACTTAGAGGCCACAGGGATTGGCCTAAATAATGACTAAGACACTTGAAGAAGGTCTAAATCTGAACTAACTGGAACAATGTTTTCGTCCCAATGTGCCCCCCAGTTTTGATGTCTGTCCGCCGATGCTTGAAAGGAATGAAGGACATCAAAACTTTAGTATGCCCCCCAATGAGGAAGGCGGGCTATGAGGTCATGAAAACACTTTGAAAAAGGCAACGTGCGAATCTGCGCGTCTCCTGACCTGTCTACATTCAAACTGCCATAAGTCTCTCCAGGAATGGCGGAATGATGGACCGTAAAATCCTCTGGAGAGTAGACATCCAGAGCTTTCTGTTGATGTAAGGCGCACCAACTAGTTCTTCCTGGATAAGTCCAGTTTAATCGGCGAAGTCGACTGTTTAGTAGTGGCTGTTGCAACTTTCAGCATTGCAATCGGGCTTGACTTCGCTGGCAGCAACTCAAGGCATATGGAATGCCTATTGTCGTTAAGCCTCAGAGATAGACTCCTAAGTAAAGTTCAAGCCTGATATAGGCAAGAACATTGTCCTGCATTTCAGCAAGACCAAGGATCTCTTTTTGTGTTTTTGGCTATTTGTTTTTTTTATATTTTCTTTTTTCCAATGCGAGAAATAAAGAAACTAAAATAAAAAATGGAAGTAAAAGCTGAAGTGAAAGTTAGGAGTAATAAAGAGATCATAGCTTGAGTAGTGATCCCTCGTTAGGCCACGGGGGAGGCCACCAATGCTTCACTCCAAGTCTCAACGTTGTCATGCTTCCAACGTGAGACTGTTGTTGTTGAAAATCTCCAAGTGTTGAGCAGAGTTGTCCCGCGTCAACAACTTGAAAACTTAGGCAAGGAATTTCGCAGGGTACGTCTCGTTGCCCCCCAAGTATCATTGTGTGTTGGCCAAGCAAGATCTTCAACTGCATTTTCGTGGATCGTATGCTGTTGAGATATGTCTTATCACCCACTACCATGTCATAATGCGTGGTCTTACCAGGAATAGCCACGCATTGGTCAAGGAAGAGAACCATTTGTTGGTCTCTTTGCACCATATCAAGAGTGTCACTGGGACTGAACTCTTGTGGAGTATGATTATGCGACAGACGTACTAATATACAGTCTTCGTCGTATTCATCATAAGTTGGCTCTGTGTCATAATCATATGAGAAATCAACAAAAGTCGGTGGCGGCTCGACCTTCTTTTCAACTATAGGTATATATGGGACATGTACGTACTTCGCACATAAGCCAAAGTCCCCTTTAGCCCTCTGAACTTGCATGCAAGGACTCCAAGTATATTGCAATGTGATTCCAGGGATACCACCACACTATATATAGTTGAGCCTAATATGTCCACGGTTTGGCGAAGCGGACTAAGGCATCTTGCTGATGAACATAAGATTGGCGAGGTAAATCATTAAGAGAGGCGGACCTCACCAGCCTTGATACCCCGCGTGTACAGGTTGAAAAGGAAACTCAAGTGGCTCTGGTCCATCTTCAGTTTGCTTGTGATGAATTGGTAGAGAAAGCAGGCGAGCTCCGCCTTGCCCCCCATGCTGCTGTCCTGTGTCCACATATACATCTCGCATGGGGCAGTTGGCACCTGGGCCACCTTTCATGCAAACTTGTGATCCGCCACCAATGTGCGAACTGCTTTCTGCTTCTAAGATGGATTGTTATGTCCTATCTTCCGGTTCATTTTTCTGAGGAACACCGTGCAAGATGGATTTATTATCCATAACCTCGCCGGCCTCAACCTCAGGCTTTTTGTCATTGATTGACAAAATAACTTCTTCTTTGGACGTTGGTTCGTCCAAAGGAAAATCTTCGCCAACCTTAAACTTTACATTCTGGCATTGTAAAGCCTTTTCATTTTCTTGAGCAGCCGCTTGCGCATCTATTTGCTTGCGAAAGGTTTCCAACAGCTCATCAAATCTGCGCCAATTCATCATTGTAGCTTCATTTCACCTGTCAATACTTAGGGCAAAGTCTTGATCACGTCCAGTAATTGGACAAATCTTGAGTTGATCATGCCCTTGATCAAGATGGTTAACTAAAGAAGACAGGCGAGCTCCGCCTTGCCCCCCATGCATCTGACATGTGTCCATATATACATCTCGCATGAGGAAGCTGGCTACTTGGAAGTCGTGGTTCGCCATCTTGCAAAGTCGTGGTTCGCCGTCAGTGTGCGAACCGATTTCTTTTCTAAAGATGGATTGTTCTGTCCTATCTTCGGGCTGCTTTTCTTGAGGAGCACCATGAAATTTTGAGATGGGATTGTCATCCATAATCTTACCGGCCTCTACCTCAGGTTCTTCATCATTGATTGACGAAGTGGTTCCTTGTTTGGACGTGGGTCCGCTTAAAGGAAGTCCTTCACCATTAGATTGACTGCTAGGCAGTGCAATCTTCTTGTGCAGGACGTTCATGGTTTGCCCCGACTTTTGTTGGGTTTGTTGGATTTGTTTCTTTTAGCCTGATCAGCAAGGCTGTCTACCTTCCCAGCGAGGTCGGTTTCTGTTGAATGGTGTCCAAACCATCCATCCGTTTGCTGAGCTTCGCGAACATTTGGAGGATTTTCTCTGTAGGGAGAGCAGATCCTATGTCTTGGATTGATTGAGAGCTAGCCATGATGGTCTCGCTGAAGTTTGGGTTACCAAACTGAGCAAGGACTTGTTCTAGAGTGAGGGATCGACATGCCGCGCTGTTATGGGGTTTATACCTTGGTGATTTGTGTTTGAGACAAGAAAGCTGAGGCTTTCAGTACGGTGTGTCTTTAGTCTTCCCTATGATGTCTTGCTTGTACTTCTAGTCCCACTGGGCATGCCAATGTTTTGGCCACGATCCTCAGCGTGCGGAGCCGAGATGATTAATAAACAAAGAGATAGGAAGAGTTGTGGGTGTGCCACCTCGCGAACGAGGAATGTGATGAGTGCACTGCGCTTGACTTCTTGAATCAGGCGGAATGAGTTCCAGGTGCCACCTCGTGAACGAGGAATTTACAATCACAAGCGGTCAATACTCACGGCGGCATGAACAGAGCAACTATAGGGATGTTTCCGAGAAAACGGGGTAGAGTCTGGAGAGCTCTGAAGAATTCTAGGCGGCGAGGCGCTTAGAATCAAGGCTTCGAAGAGGCTTCGAAGGGAATTGACTCCTGGGAGCGCTGGAGGTTTCGACGGGGTCGAGGGGTTTCAATGAGGTTAAAGGTTGTTTTGTGTTTGTTTGAGTTTGACTGATTATTTGTGTGTAGAGTTGTCGCTTCAGCAGGGAAGCGGAAATGAAGCTCTTGGGAGCGTAGGTGATTCGACTGGGTTGAGGGTTTCAACTTGGTTGAAGGGTTTTGTTCTGTATTTGAGTAATTGTGTAGAGATAGCTGTTTGTAAGCCGTGGAGCTTCTTTATATAGTGGGAGAGAGAGTCCGCCGCGAAAGATAATGAGAAACGTGTTGGACTCTGCAACGTGAAGCACAAAGGTACTATTTATCCCATGCAGACCAATCCTTGTGTGACACGTATCCAACTCGCATAGTTCATTAGAATAGGACACTGCTTCTAGCGCGCCTCTCAACTGTAGAGTCTTATGCGGACTGAAATTAGGAGCAATATTATCCCGCGGGGTGCTACAGTCCATGTAGAAGACAAATAACTCGCGCGAACCGCGGACTCTGTAGCTCAATTCCACCTCGCGGGCTATTGCAGCTCGAGGGTCAAAACATGGCTTTTAAATTAATAAGGGCCACAGAGATTGGCCCAAAGCATGTCAAAGACTGTAAAAAGTCATAAACGATTACAAGTGTTCGCGCGGACTCCGCGTGTGTCTACCTCGCGAACTAGCGAATTAGTTCGCCAGCGCGCCTAGATGCAGTCCGCCTCGCCTAAGCCAAAGTCATTCCGTGCAAACTGTGTGTTCCGCGCGAAGCGCGCTAGATGGATCCCCACTCCTCGCGAAGTCATTTCGCGCACGAGCTCTATTTTTGTCGGGAAGTGTGCGAGATCCTTAATCCGCGCGGGATCTGTAGTCCGCACGAGCTGTACTTTTGTCCATAAGCGCGCGAGATCCGTTAGTCCGCACGGAGTCATTCTGCGCGAGGACTTTGCAAATCACCTCGCGTGGTCTTGCTGGCGGGCCTTTATTTGTAAACTTTAAAGAACTTGGGCTCGCCGGCCGACATAGACCAAGGACTTAATTAATATTTACATAGATAATTGCTGTCCAATAAAATATTAATTTGGGCGTAAACAGTATCTGACATGTTATTGTTGGTATGAGAATCAACCATTTATTATTGCCACAATGACAAGATTAGTTTTTTTATCTTGATGATCCAAAGGAGGGTGGGGTTGGAAAGTTGTTAACGTGATGTCACATAGCTATATTTACATTACAAATACACTTGAGATGGGTATTGCAAATAGAGTTATTGAGAATGTCACTCTTGAACCATATCAAGAAGCCTCGACGTCTAATATCCCCGACACGGAGACAATTCGCATCAATAACGACATCCACTTCCAACCCCGCGAGTACGTACGTTCCCATTTCTAATTTAGAGTTTGATTTTAGTTCATTTACATTCATCTGGCCAGATGACGAAGAGGAAGACTCAGACAATCATTCATATGAAGTGAGTGAGGATGATTTAGAAGACAGAGACTACGTTGATAGCGATTGAAAACTCATTGTGTGTTAAAACGTCAAATTTTTGATTTAATTATGTCATGAATTTATTATATATGTAATGAATTTATTCTATAATTAGTTGTGATATGTATTAATTTTCTTAGACGACAGAATTATTATTATTTTTAAACAAACTAAAATTATTAATCATTTAAGCGAAAAAAGTATAACTTTTCATCGCTTAAGTACTGAAATTTTTAGCGGCACCTATTTCGTCAAAAACTTCAGAAAAATTTGAACCAAATTTTTGAAAGTTTCTTTATCATCCTCTGCCTCACTTTTCATTTCTCTATATATTTGAACTTGATCTCTCTTCTCCCTCCCTCCTCTCCTCTGCCCCAGTTTCCACTCATCGATCAAGAGACCCCTAGAGTACTCTAGCTTCTTCCCACTACCTCTCCTTCTTCCCACTGTCTATCCTTCTTCTTCCCTCTGCCTCTCCTTCTTCTTCGCTATCGTCGCCTCTCATTCTTCCCTATGCCTTTCCTTATTCTTCCCTCTGCCTCTCCTTCTTCTTCGCCACCGTCGACTCGCATTTCTTGGCAGCCATTTTCATGGAAAGACTAATTTTCCTCCTCCATTGGACTCCGCACCCATATCGCAATAGGACTCCGCCTTATCTCGCCAGCGGACTCCGCGCCATCTCCCCAGCGGACTCTAGCGGACTCCGCGCGTCTCGCCAGAAGACCCCGTTCGTCTCGCCAGCGGACTCTTTCTCGCCTTTATCGATCTCGGTTGAAATTGGGTTGCTTGATATTGGTTGTAAGATATTGGGGTTGATTGTAAGAAGTTGGAGTCGGAGGTTGAAATTGGTGAGGATCTGGTTGAAATTGGTGAGGATCAGACATAATTAAAAAAAAGTTAATTATTTTTTTTTTCAGATTTTCAGATTAGCGACGGAATTCAATAATTCCATTGTCTAGGGAAAAATTAATTTTTTTTGTGTCATTAAACAATATCCGTCGCTTAAGAAAATTATTTCGTTGCATTATTTCTAGCGACGAAAGAAAACTTATCGCTAAATTAAAAAGTTTTGTTGCTTAAGCTTAACACTAAAGCGACAAAATAAGATACGTTGCTCAAGGAGTTCAGCAACGAAAATAATTCGTCGCTTAAGGAAATTATTTCGTCCTATTATATCTAGCTACGAAAAAAAATTATCGCTAAACTAAAAATTTCGTCGCTTAACACTAAAGCGACAAAATACGATACATCGTTTAAGGAGTTAAGCGACGAAAAAAAATTTGTCGCTTAAGGAAATTATTTCGTCACCTTGATCTGTGACGACATAAACTGCACTCGTCACCTATTTTGTTTTCTTAGGCGACGAATAATATTTTTTGTCATTAAAGTGCTTATGAGACGCGTCATATGTGACGAAACTTGACCCTTAAGCGACGATTTATTCTCGTCGCTTAAGACTTTATTTCTACTAACATTTTGGTCGTAAGCGAACAATTTGTATGAGTGTGATCAGTCAAACTGTCAAACTGTCAAACGGCATCAGTTGCACTTTCCATCTTATGTATCAATTATACAATGTATTATGACTATGGCTTCTATTAAACAATTCAAAAATTATATGACACGAATCTATCTGCTGCATGTATATCTTCATCCCATTGAATTTGACATACATGATTTTCTCTTTTCTTTTTTATATTTTTTAGACATGGATTAATAGTTAGTATTACCGTCAATTAGATAATTTTTAATTAGCTATAATATTTATCTTCCATGAACTAATAATAAACCAATAATGAAGTCCCTGCCATATGATGGTATTTGGCTAAGAAGCAAATTCTTGTTGTGGATCTGTTGAGCACTTACACAACAAATACTAGATTGCTGCAGAACTAATGTTGAGAATTTATCTGCTGCTTTGCAGGACATAGGCCGCGTTTGAGCCTCCTTTGTGGTAATCTAACAGGAGAAGAGAGGAATATAGCTCGAGAGAAAGTCGGTATTATGGATGAAAGCATTACTAGTCTGAGCTTTCCCATAACTCGACTTGGATTGTACAGAATAAACTACAGAGACACAACTCTCAAATCCTGGGAGAAGAGATTTCGGAGTATGACCTCGTATTCAACTGGTGGACATGATGCATGCTGCTTGTTGTGATAGCTAGTAATTGTCTGATGATTTTGTATTTCAATCTCATTTTTATTTTTGTTGGACCATTGAATTTGCAGTCGATCAGAGTAGTTTGTATTCTTTTTTTTTTTTTTTGAATAAAGAGAGCTAGAACGGCAGCCCTCACGCCGGCCATAACCATTAACGAAACCTCAGAATAGAAGGGGAGGATATTGTGTCTAAACTTCATACTGTAATAACATCCTAAAATAATATTTGGCATGTCTACAAATTCTATGCATTCTAACAAACATCATTTAGTAAAGAGTGCATCATTGGTTACTCCATTTGCTTTACAATTTTGACGACAAACCAAAAAAATATTGCTCATAAAGAGCCATAAGTTATCATGTCTATCAATTTTCCGGTTATGATGCCACTGGAAATTACCAGTACTCTAAGTTTCCTCGTGCCACTAAGAGGCTGTGACCATTTGACAAGGCTGGTGACTTATTTCAGCTGCTAACCAAATGAAAACTAGGAAACTAAAAAAACTTGACCAGAATAATAATAAGTACCCAAATTGGGCCTGCAGGCCAAATCCAGGCCTTGAAGGCCATTGTCGCATAGAAGCCCACTAGCCCACAAACTCTGGCCCAAAACAAAAAAGAAGATCTGACTGGAAATTGACTTTCTTATAAAATCTGAATTCAATTACTTTGTCAAGTGGTATTCCAATTCTATTCTCATTTAATAAATTCTGATGTTATACGTATTTAGAAATTATAAATGGGCATATTATTAAAAAATATAACTTTGTATTTCATTATAATAAATTATCAAACAATAAGATATGAATTAATATACTTGATTTCATCATTTAATTTTCAATATGTATCAAACACTTAAATTAAAATATCAAAACAGATTTCATTCCATATATGTTTGAAAAGGAAAATAAATTTATTTCTCATTTTTACTTTCTTGATACCAAACGGGCCTAACAGTAATCGGCTAAAGGATTCCTCGGTCTCATCATTTCCCTTCTACGTATCAGTTCTGAAGCAATTTCGTCACTATCTATCTCTTTGACTCTAGGAGTGCTCAGGCAACTCTGAATCCTTCTACCTCGTATTGTTTAATTTCGTTTGTCGTTTATAGAATTAATCCCAAATACCTCCGATCTGTCTCTGTCTGTCTTGAAAGTCTACTTGTCAGACTTTACCCTCTGAATTTGCAGCACTTTTGATGTGATATTCACCGACTTGGGTGATCTGGGGTTGCTTTGGTTGTGTGTCTTGTAACTAGAAAATGGAGAGCCAGAAGTTGATCGCTGAACTTTCAGAAGTTGATAAAAATATGGGTCAAGATATGGTGGAGCAAATCCTATCAACTCTGCCTCCCAAATCTCTTATGCGATTCAAGTGCGTCTCTAAGAACTGGTATGCCCTGATCACCTGTCCCAGGTTCATTGCTAAGCACCTCTCTCATTCCATGCACAAAAAGCTCTCTACTACAAGTGTTGTTTTGAAGCGTCTAGTTCAAAAGGAAACCAACACTGATGAGACTGATGAAGAGGTGTTATCATTGCTTAATTTTCGTAATGACAATGATGACGGTGGCAGTGATGAGCACAGCTTTGTTACTAGTTGTGAGGACGTCAAGATTCCTCTTGCTATGAGTCTAGAGACTAAGGGCGAGTCACTTAATATTATAGGTCATTGTAATGGGATCATTTGTCTAGCTACGGCTAATTCTTGCCGTGTTATTTTATGGAACCCAGCTATTGGGGAATTCAAGCTTCTTCCCACCGTGCCACACCTTCCAGACTCTTTCAGAGGATGTCCGCGCCGGATGAAGCCTGACTATCCTACACTTGGATTTGGATATGATCCTAAGTCTAATAGTTACAAAGTTGTTACCGTTTATGGATTTGATATTCATGTAAGGTCTGATGAGGCTGATTTGTAATTGTTCCATGGCAGCGGTATACACCTTGGGTACTGATTCTTGGAGAGAGGGGAAGACCTATTCTTTAGAAACACAGACTACTCTCCTTCAGCCTGAATTTTTCCAGATGTACTTCCAGGGACTCTGCTATTGGTTTGGATTTGAGCAAAACAAGGAAATAAATGTGTATGATAGGTTGGAGGAGCAATACATCAGGCACGTGATCATTTTGTTTGATATGGGGAATGAGATATTTGATGCTATGCCATTACCGTTTAGTTTATATGATTGGGGAGAAGTTTGTTTCTGTGAGCGCCTTCTAGTATGGAACGAATCTATTGCTTTTTGTGATGTTATTGACCGCAATAGTTCCCCGTTGGGAATATGGGTCATGAATGAATTTGGTGATCATTGGACAAAACATTTTACTATTAAGATCACTGAGAAGCCATTAGCATTTTTAAGGAGTGATGAAATTCTAATGGCTGACAGAAATAATGGATGTTTGTTCTCCTTTAACCTTGGTACCAAAACTCAGAAGTATCTTCCAATTCAAACAAGCATTCTAAGTTATGAATCTGCAGCTGTTGTTTATGTAGATAGTATTGTTCCACTCTTGGAAGGCAACAAGCTCAAGACTGGAGATACTTCTACCAGTGTAAACTTTCTTACCATGGTTCATAAAATATGCATCAGTAAGGATGTTTAAAATATCTTTTCAGTTTTCCTGTGGAAATTATAGATGTTTCATGCTTATTTGCAGGCTGACTTTTCTCTCTTCAAGTATTCTCCAATTAGTCATTCGATGGCAGACAAGAAACGGTACTCGTATTCACTATGGGCCTTCCCACCAAATGATGTGTCTCTTAGAATCAAAAATGTAATGGACGGCCTCCGTGCGGAGTTTGGTGGACCAGAGATCGAGCCTCACATTCCCCTCAGATTTCTCCGCAGGTACATAATTTTCAACTTCTGGTCATCATTTTCTTGTTTTGTTTCTTCAGGATTTGGTTTTGTTTATATAGAATGCAGTACGAATGCCAACATAGATCTAGGGAAACCAGTATCTATCTAGATGATTGTCAATCCAGACATTGTAATTGAATACAATGGATAAATCAGAACAATCCACAAATCTGTAGTGGGAATAATGAGTAGTTACCATGTCGGTATCAATACTTGGCCAATGTGGTTTCAGTACGTAGCTTATAACTCTGTTAATTATGTATCAAGCTAGCTACTAAGAAACAAAGATAGTAATCTGGTTGTCCTATAAGAAAAACATGTATTATTCATCTGTTTTACAAAGTCCGTGCCCCAATAATAAAAGTTATCTTTTCTTATCTCAGTCAGCCATTGATCTGTAAGCCATCAGGTTTGTATCAGTTGTATTTCATTTTTCACTTTTTGTCCCGAGGTGTCAATTTAAATCAACTAGTGAAGTTCTTCAGATTTCATGTGCAGTGTTTATACATCTTTTCATCTGCATAAAAGGAACTCTGTATGTTTAGTCATTACTTCAGCCTACGTTGTAACTCAATTACTCCCCATATTATTATTCTAATGTAGAAATCTTTTAGGATTTTGACCAAAATTTCTTTTTTCAGTTAGAGTATGCAATTGGAAGCTGCAGTATACATTTCAGCATGAGCAACGGTAACAAGTTCTTTACATCGTAGAGCTACTTTGTTTGGTTAATGTTTCTATATGTTATGTTTTTGTTTGAATAATTAAACAAATAGAGATGCATGATTTTCGAGTGCAGATAACAAAAAATTGATGGATGTAGAAAGTTTTTGGCATTTCTTGATTCATCTGTTAGTATTTATGACCAGATGGGAAAACTAAATCATACTCAACAAGCACACAGTTTCTTTCAGTACTAAAGGTGTAAGCTTGTTGAACATTTGGTCGCAAACGAACAATTTGTAATTGTTAGTGTGATCAGTCAAACTGTCAAAGGGCATCAGTTGCACATTCCATCTTATATATCGATTATACAACGTACTACTATGCCCTCTATCAACCAATTCAAAATTTAAATGACACAAATCTGTCTGCTGCATGTGTATCTTGATCCCTTCAAATTTGACATACATGATTCTCTCCCTGTTTTTTTCTTGAAGCATAGATGAATCAATAGTTAGTATTACAGTCAATTAGATAGTTTTTAATTAGCTATAATATTTATCTTCCATGAACTAATAATGAGCCAAATGAAGTCCCTGTCATATGATGATATAATATATTTGATTAAGAAGCAAATTCATGTGATGGATCTGTTGAGCACTTACACAACAAATACTAGATTGCTGCAGAACTAAGGTTGAGAATTTATCTGTCACTTTGCAGAACATAGGCCACGTTTGAGCCTCCTTTGCGGTAATCTGACAGGAGAAAAGAGGAAGATAGCTCAAGAGAAAGTCGGTATTATGGATGAAAGCATTACTGATCTGAGCTTTCCCATAACTCGACTTGGATTGTACAAAATAAACTACAGAGATACAACTCTCAAATCCTGGGAGAAGATTTCAGAGTATGACCTCAAATTCAACTAGTGGACATGAGGCATGCTGCTTGTTGTGATAGCTAGTAATTGTCTCATGATTTTGTGTCTCAATCATTTTTTTTTTTTTTGACCATTGAATATGCATTCGATCAGAGTAGTTTGTGTTCTTATTTCATGAGAAGCATACATGTTAAATTGTTAATTGTTGTTACAAATAGACATTTCTGATTGATACTTTAGTTCAGAAAATCGGCTCCAATTCAGTTAGCATTCTAGAGCAAGTTTCCAGAAGGCATGAATGGCATGGTTACATTATTGGTAGTCTAACTCTCTCTATATCAATAGAGTAGCATCATGCACAGCTGGACGGGTTCAAAGTTGTTTAGTACTGCATGAAGCTATTCCCAAATTTCTTGCTGGCTGGATCAGAATGAACTCTTTATAAGTTACGGCATTTGAACCATACTTTAGGTTCTTGAGAAAAATAAAATAAAAAATTTGATTCCATGTTACAAATGCCACTGAAATATAGTAGTACTTGCTAGTATATCTTTGAACAAAAGACTTGACCAAGTTTTTTTTTTTTTTTTTTTTGCGTGAAAGAAAACACTTGACCAATTTAAACTGAAGAAATGAGAACCAAGGCTTGAACTCTTTAGTGATTCAATTTATTAATCACTAGGCCATTCAGCAATGTCTTTTTGATGAAACAGCGCCACAGAGATTTCACACATATAGGCAACGGTGATGAGGAAAACATGATCAATTCAAGTGGATAACATGAGCTGAAGTTATTCATATGTTCTTTCAAAACCATTTCCCTTCTTTAACATGACAAACAAAAAGTATATATTCCCTATGTAACTAGGAATATATCACATATTCACATATATATATATATATGATACTTTATAACTCTTTTTAAACACTTTGACTCCATTCACTTTAGTACATTGTTGTTGTTCTCTATATTGAACTGCCGAAACTGCCCATAGTTTTGACTGACGTGGCATATGTAAAGCCAGGTTAGGATGGTAAATTAGCGAGAGAATGCAGAGAAAAAGGCGATCTTTGGCACGAGTTAGAGAGAGACAGCTTGTTTGCTCCGAGGGAACGGAGAAGGTCATCAAGGCCATCCCAGGTATTAATTTGCTTCTTTCTTGCTTTGCTCAGTGTCTTCTCTCTTCATCATGTTCTGGGTTGGTTTCATTTGTGTCGTTTTCGCCTAAAAACCCAATCTTTATCACTCACATGCATAAACCTGAAAGATACAATGAGAAGTTGATTGTGCAGAATTGGGGATTTTTGGGAGTTGTAGAATATATATGCATCTAATTTACTTCGGCTTAGGAATTATAAAATGATTAAAGTCATAATATTTCTTACTGTAATTGCTATTGAAAGAGTAAAGCAAATGTCTCGTATTATTCCAACAATATCATCAAACACATAAAGGAAACAATAACAATGTAGACTGCATAAAAAGTTGAAGAAAGGATAAAAGAAAAAATGAAAACGCAATCTAAGGAAAATTAAAGCCGTCAGCTGGAGGATTTGGCCACATAGTATTGTTGTTATGATCCGCAAAGGGAAGCATCATTTCCTCCCCGCTGAACCCCATTTGCTGATGATGATCTGAATGTGGTGGTGGTGGTGGTGCATTCATCATGTCCACGAACCACGAGTTGTGCTGCTTCTGAGCAGCCATCTGCAACATATGGAACTGCATTGCCTCCATGTTCTGAATGTGATCAAAAGCTTGCCTGTCTAGGATTGCATGTTCCATGTTGCTGCCCTCTTCGCCACTCTTCATCGCCATGTTGTTGCTGCTTCCCTCACCGTTACTCTTCATCGTTGTATTTTTATGATCCACTGCAGCTGGCACCCCCTGTGATCCTTGCACCTGGTTCTGGCTCTTCACAGCGCCCTCCTTAATGTTCTTCATCCTGAGTTGTATCTCTTTCATGTGCTGGTCAATGATCCAATTAAGGTCAGTCAGGTCTGACATTGTCAAACCTTGGAGGGTCTTTCCGGTTAGGCTTTGGAACATAACACGAGACATCTCCTTCTCCCGATTGTCTTTCTTTTGCTTCTTGAGTTGCTCCTGAGCCTTGTTGATTCTTTGCCTTAGGAAAGTCTCCTGATTCACCATCTTCTTGCTTTGCTCCATTTCAGGCATGGTCTTGAACTGTGCAAGCACGCGATGGACTCCCAAGGGGGAAGGCCAGACTTCAGGCTGGGAGTCATAGGGGCTGTAGATAATAGCACAAGCATCAATATCACAGAGGGTGGTCAGTTCACTCACCTTCTTCATAAGACCCTTCTTCCTTTTCTTGAATGTTGCTTTTCGAGCACTATCATTAGTGATATAGGTAAGTTTCACCTTCTTTCTAGTCATGGCTTGAAAGAAAAGATGAACGAATGTGCAAACTAGGAAGAAGGGAATGAAGGAATGGCCTTTCTGGTTTTCTCTTGCCCAGAAGAGACTATACGCTATATAAAGTAGGCAAGAGGCTGCATAATCAATTCTGCTTGAAATGCTAAAGATTTTCTGACTTTTTTGGTTGGATGCGAAATTTAATGATTGACAATTGTGATGCATGAATGAGAGACCAAATCCCTCTTGATTATGTTTGAAAATTGAGCATATTCATGGTAATCTGTGGCAATGTGTTTGAGCATGACATTAAAGAGGGGTCCAAAAGTAGTAACAAATCTGGATTTGTTGTCCTAATGTGTATGAGAAATGGGGATTTCATATGAATGAGGATCAAAGCGAGTTATTGCAAAATCTGGGGTGTTGATATTCTTTGCAAAGAAAAGGTTGACAAGTTGTAGACATACATGTCAAGTTGACTGTTGATACTGGTTTTATATGGAAAGTTATTTGTTGATTTTCATTTGTTTCATACAATAAAATATAGCTTTTCTGTATCTCATGCTATCATTAGAGGGGAGTTATGCATGTTCCTATTTTTTGAATATACAGTGAATCTTTCCAAGTTAAATCTTTGTAGTTAATATGATTTTATTAGTTTTCCGTGATCTGTTTTGTATCTATATATTCTGTTGAGAAAAATCATGACTATCCTTACGTCTGCAAAATATCTTTGTGATAGAAAGAATAAACTATTCCATTTATTGCACTATCGCCACATATGTGGTTCAGCATATTCGAATTTCTCTCATCTCGTTTTCTTACTTTTGTTTTCTAACAACTGAACATGTATTCAAGTAACCACACTAGATCAATGTCAAATAATCAAAATACTAAAGCACAAGTTCCCAAAATAACAAACATACTGTCAAAAAATTTACGTGAAGTTAAGGTCTAATAATACATTAAGAATCGTTAGATAACATTGCTCTTTTTGGCCAATGACTTTTGCAATGTCTAGAAAATAGAAAATCTGGATTGTGATCCTGCAATCAGAACTAAGTTCAGTTGAAATGGAAATTTGGCTTGTAGGCTCGAAATCGGGCTTGGACTCATGTTTCAAACCCAATGCAGACCCAGTAACCAGCTAAACATTCCTCTGTTCCAAACTTACAACTTAAAATTGCAGTTACCAGAGTGAGGTGGTATAATACTATAATCTAAATTTTACAATTAGGGTTTTTACTGAATAGTGGAAAAATTTTCAGAGGTGAAGAGAATCAGAATACTGGAAAAAGACCCAACCTTTCAGAGTGTTTAGGTAAGTAGCTTGGTTTTGATGCATATTTTACCACCCAGTTGACTGTGGATTCAGCAACGGAAGAATGCCAATGTTGAAAATCCAAAGCTTAGTGTTATTGACTGATGCATATCAAAGTTCACTGCTTTGAGTTTCAGGGATTTACAGTTGCAGCAGAAGAAGATGAAAGTCAATATCTTGCATATCCTTTCTCACTTTTTTGTTCTGTTCATCTATTTCATTCTATTATCTTTTGTTTTTTTTTACTTACTGGTATAGAGACTATTGCATTTGATCATAGTCGAATGACTTTCTGCCTGATGGTATTGGGTTAGTATGAATTGGGTTTATCAAGAATTACTCTAGTTGGTAGGCTTGAAAGTTGTACTATCTAAGTTGAGGACTCAAAATTTGCCGTTGGTAAGAAAACCCCTGTATGTTCTTGATGGAATCCAAGACCTGAGCTTGATATGAAAATTGTTAACCTAACATTATAGTCATGAGTGTCTACCCTATGTCTGTCTGTGATTTGTTGGCTCTTTGTCTACCATCTTTGTTATGATTTGTGAAAAGTCGATGCTGCGAGCATTTTATCGAAAGAGTTTTCTCTTGACCCTCTTTCCTCTTTGTGACTTTCTGCTTGGATTTCAAACAGAGTATGGCTTCTTTATCCCTTCCCCATATCTTATCTCCATAAATATATTTATGTTCATTTGCTGTATTGTATATCTAACAGTGATGTTCCCATTTGGGGATGTGATATATTTGTATGCTTTGAGTTTAGCTCTAATGTTTTCTTTTTACCTGTAGGTGGCATGCTGTTGCTGCATGGACATGGGATGCACAGGATGAAACATGTGGCATTTGTAGGATGGCATTTGATGGTTGTTGTCCTGATTGTAAGCTCCCTGGGGATGATTGCCCACTAAGTAAGTCACAAACATTAAAATTTTATCATCTCTGTTAATTCATCAGATGAGTTCATATAGTACTCAAACTTTGCTGTTTGAAAATTGACTTGAATACTTTAATAGTCATACAATAGGCATAATCCATACTTATTTGCTTGTTTTACACTTTAGATGTCTTATTATGTTTGTTTATTGATACATATGTGTTTCTTATCAACTTAAGTCCAAGGTTGATGCGTTCAATTATGTAGGTTTCCTTGAGCGAGTAATGCTTTATGAGCGACTCTTTTGGTGCTGAAGGCTCCAAAAGCATGTTCCTTCTCAAAAGTCAATCCTTGCGTGTCAAATTATACATTAGAAACCTCATGATAAGATAACAACACAAGCTCCTGTGTTAACCCTCGCCTGGTTTCTAAGCCTTCATCACCTGACTTCCTTAGGTCAAACTGAAGGCTTTCTTACTGAATGATCTTAAATGGTTTGAGTATTTGAACAATGTGAAAAGCAATGCCTTTCTTCATATTCACTTCAGTAGTAATATGCACCACCTGCTGCCTTTGGTAATCCTATTTTGTACACAATGAAGATGTACGAAACATTCTGGGAGGTAGTGTTCATCACACTTCCTTAGGTCAAATTGTCAAGCTCTCCTACTGAAAGATCGTATTTTGTTCAAGTATTCAAAAAGTAAAAAGGATCTAAATTCCAGTTCAGTTGCAATTTACAGTACCTAGTTTTAGATTTTCCTATTTTGTGTTCGATCAACTTTTAATACTATGGAGTGGTCAGCATTGCTTCTAGCTTGAGTCCATTTTCTTTCTTATCTGTTTTCTGTTTTCCCGTTATTTTTGGTTAATCTTGTTCATCTTATCTGTTTTCCTGTTATTTTTGGTTTATCTTGTTCATTATTGTTACAACTTAATATTGCATGCATTCCATCTCCATTGCATCCTGATTTAGTAAATTTACAGACTTCTAACGCACATTGCCCTATGTGGCAAAGGACTTTGTACTTACCGTAAACATAAGTAAACTCTTTATACCACTAGACTCAGATAATATTCTTAATAAAACTCAATTTTAACTCTTAGAATGACTATGAACTTCGTCGTTTTCTTTTAATGACTTGGACGCTTAGACTACCACAGAGAGATGCTTTGTAACCAAAACGCCTAAGTTTTGGAGCTGGACCAATGACTCTTTATACATAGGAACCTAAATCTTGTTGGCTGAAGCTCCCTGTGGATGGTTCCCCGCTAAGAGACTCTATGGGCTTGAAGCCTTTGCGTAATCTGTTGTCATTTATGTTGATTCATGGATGAGTGGCCTATAAACAGGACTGTGTCAAGTGAGTAGATTTGTCTTAAAGTTGGCCTTGTTACTCATTCATTTAGTTGCATAAGTTGGTTGCGATGGTGTGCATCTGAAATTGCTGAATGATATAAGGCTAATAGTATGTTTTTTGGATGCATACCATAAGTTGATATATGGTATGTTTTTTGGATGCAAGGGTCTTCAAAATCATCGCTAATTGGTACTAGCATGACCAATTTACCTTCGTAGTCTGATATGTGTTCTACTGATTCTTCTCTTTTGTTTGTTATTGGTGAAACCTAATGTTGATCCGTCGTTGACTATTATTTATCTTGCAGTTTGGGGTGCTTGCAACCATGCTTTTCATCTTCATTGCATCCTAAAATGGATAAATTCACAGACTTCTCAAGCACATTGCCCCATGTGCCGGAGGGAGTGGCAATTCAAAGGATGATAGAAAAATTGGAAAACTGGATCCCATTTAAGGTAATTCCTTCTCCCTCTGTCCCAATGTTCCCCAGGGCAGACTTGCAAATGCTCGTTGTATATGAAACTGAGGCAACATACATTTTTGTGTCCTGTTAGCTAAGCTGAGGAAACTCAAGGTTTCAGTTTCAATCATTTGGTGTATTTCCTCCAAGTCGTGTGTAGTAAATTGCTCTCTTGAACTATAAATGACTATTGGGTTATCCTTTCTCTTCTTCTTGCATTGGGTTTATGTGGTATCAGAAATACCTAGAAGGTTATTATAATTTGCATACACTGTGTCACAAGGTTATAGGTTTTCCCTAGATTTTTCACCCTTGTGATGGCGCCAAGCAGCCCTCCCTACTTGACCAGCCAACCCTTTCACTCAATTGCTTAGTACACAGCGGAAGACTTTTAACTAAGTAGCAATGAGTAAGCTCACACACACACAACCCAACGCACAAGTGTTTACGGGAGGACCCCTCCTAGCCTTTAACTCAACTAAAAGAATACAAGAGTACAACGAGTAACTCCGGTTACTCACTAGTTCCTCTCTAAGTCTTTGGCTTCTCTTACCAATGACCCTCTATCTCCTCTTGTGTCCATGACAACCCAATTGGACTAGGTTTACATGCACAACAAGACAAGTGTGCATGGCAGTTGACACCCCCAACTGCCTAGGGTTATGTGGCAGCATGCATGCATGCATGCCAAGTAATTATGCAACTTCCCTTTGTGAGCCCACTACTTGTAACCGTATGGTCTTATCCTCATTGGTAACTTCTTTGCGTAAGTAACCTCCCACTACTTTAGCAACTACCTTGTGTAAGTAACCACCCACTACATGTGTGGATGTCTCCCACTACTTGGTAACCGCGCATGATGTTTCCGACAATGTGGTAACCACCATGTGTAATGCTTCTTGGATAACCGCCTACCTTTTGTGTGTAACCACCCACTAGTGTGGATGACTCCTACTACTTGGTAACCGTTACCCAAGTGTCACACATGTCATGCATGTAGAAAACACGTCGTCACGTGCTTACACACCCGACCTTGCCATGATGCCTATGCACGCTGCACGTGCACATGGTGCTAGCTTGCTGCACCTTGTCTGCCCTCGAACCCTCGTGTGTGCCAACCTTCATGCAGCCCACGCCGTGCCATTGTGTTGCCTACTCCCAACACATGGTCTTAGTCATCAGTGCTTGCACCCTTGTGCTCCCGAGGCTCGCACCCTATTCGGACCCTAGGGTGCTAGAGATATCACGCCCTTCTACTGGACCTTTATAGTGCACCTTACTGGACCCTTTACAGACCCTTAGGTGCATGGGTACTGCACACCCTGCTGTGCACCCTTGCCTCGCACCCTCCTGCACCCTTGCCAGACCCTGAGGTGCCTAAGTGCTGCGCACCTTGGCTGTGCACGGTGCTGCGCCCCCTTGCACTGACTTGCCTTGCATTCTTGCTCATGTCTTCGACACCTGTGCATGCCTTGCTCGGGCATGGCACAAGGCTCACACCCTGCCCACGCATCCTCGGCACTAAGGTTGCAACACACGGCCTCTACCTTTTAGAATTAGCTCTTTCTTGAACCTCTCTAACGGTACCAGCTCATCTTCTTTCTTTTTTTAGTTTTTAGTTTTTCCTTAGTCCTCCAATATCGGAGACTCGGAATTGAAGCTTGTAAAACAGAGCATTAAGGAAAGGTAGGATAATGACATGAACATAACTATATTTCATCCTACGTACTAACACTTGGAAAGCAATTGTACCTCTAGAGTTCAAACTGGTTTTGGACAAGAACATACCTCACTCACACCAAAGCACTTTGACTATGAACTTTATATTATAAGTCATTGTACCAAACGGGGCCGAACAGTCAAAATCTATCTGCAGTTCATTGTTAATCTTCAACCACCAGCATATTTGAAGTTCAGTTTTTAATTTTCTCATATGACTATACTAAATATGCTTGATTCAAGTAACTACAATCGGATTGTTTTGCCGACACCTCATGATATCATGTTGAATATGATTCAAGTAACTACAAAATACAACCTAACAAACTCTATTCTTTCAGAAAATCATATAGGGCTCAAGTGTTAATTTATTCGATACGCAATCACGTTGATGAGACATGCATGTAAATAATAAAGTCAAGAACCCTTACAGCTTGGAATATCAATAAATACAATCGACGTTTCTAGGTAGTTCAAAAGCAAGCAAGCTAGCCAGGTTTCAGACGAAGAGAAAAATTTCGAAAACTCATAAACCTAGCAATGATACAAGGTATTAACTTTCACAATGCACCGAAGGGAGACATCTCTCTTTCACGATATGGTTCAATACAGTTGTAAGGCCAAATCTGCTAACAGCCTTCATAGCATCTCTAAACCCTTGGCCATAAGTTTCATCTTCATCGCATTCCATTTTGTGTTCTATATAGTCTTTCAACTTTCTTGTATACTGAACTTGCTCATCACTGGTTTTGCACAGTAAGTCTGCACCAGTGGAACAAAACCATCCCATCCACATGTATCTCATTAAATTGCAAATACCTTCTTCAACCCTCATCTCTAATTCTGTAACACCATTAAGGTATAACCAGGCATGCATCATCTTATGTGCCATTGTTGCACCCATATGTACATACGGCGTCCCAAACTTAAGTACCAGTGCCTTTATCTTGCCTGAACTATTTTGCAGCGCAGTTAGCTTCTGAGGGAGCTCTGGTTTTCTCTCGACTCCAAGACTTCCTTCACTTTTTGAGCATTTTGAAATCCTCACTAGAGCACGCTTAGGGCGCCTATCACTTAACCATACCATACACAGAAGGTCGTCTTCGTCAGGACTGTTGAATTTGAGCATAGCAATCTTGTCCACCAACAAAACACGAAGGCTTTCATCCATTTTGAGGTTTAAACTTATGTAGAATTCGTGCACATTCCGAATGAGGGGTTTGCATTCCTTTGGGTCCAAGATAGCAATGGAAGAACAATCTGAGCAGAGTTTTCGACCGTCTGTGCGGTCCAAATATTTTGTTTCTTTAAGAAAATCTGCAACAAGCATCACATTGCGGAGTCCCATCGGATATATGTTTCCTACTCACTCTTTGATCCCAAAACTCATCATCAATCAACTTATCAGACACTAAATCGCAAACATCACATCTAGCTATATTGATAGGTCTCATGACTTGAGGCTTGCTCCATGGTAGGCTTTGATATGTAAAGATGTAGTTGGGTGTCTTTGCTTTGCCCTGGAGGCTAGAGCCTCTAATTATAGCAGGCTCGCTATCCTTTGTTGTATAGGCCAGGATTGAAGCATATATGTCCTAGTTTAATCAATATACTAATTCAAACAAGGACATGGAAGCCTAATGATGTAAGACAAAAACAAAACAAAAAACAAAAAGAAAAGAGTAAAGTAAAAAAGCGGCAAACAAAGATTGGTAATTATCAACCTTTTGATATCAATAAAAACTTTTAAGTTTTCTCAAATTTCCCGGTAGATAAAACCCTAAAGAGCCGTCGCTCCCAAAACTTTCTGATCCAACCTCGTCTGGTGGCTCTCAAACGCCTCGGCGAGCCTCTTGGCCTCGTCGTTGCCTCGGGGTCTGCTATTGGACGGGATCTGCAATTTGTTTGTCGGGAGAGATCTAGAGGGATGCTTCTCGACTCAAGGATTAGCGGATGGCTGGGCATGGTCCATGGTTTTTTCTCTCAAAGGGGGTGGCTTTTGTGGTGGTGGATGGCTTACATCTAGGGCATTGGCGAGTTTCATGCCTTTGTGCACTGGTGTGGGTGGGTTCCAAAAGAACTTGGCTAGGGCGCGCAGTGTTTCGCAAGTGCATGTGAACTTATGGTGGCTTGGGCGCAAGGCGGCGACGGCGTGTCTTGGCTGGCTTTGGGTCACGACATGGCATGACATCGGCGACTGGAAGGTAGGACAGTACACTGGCATGAGAGGTGCAAACTGTGGAAATGGTAGTGGGCTAATCTCTTGTTATATCTTGCTGGGCTTTGTATTGTGAGCATCTTCTTTTAGGCCTCAAATTAGGGTTAGGGTATTTTACTTCCTTCCATGTTCTAAGTTTTTAGTTAATCTAAGAACAGTAAGCACCTTCTTAATTAGGAGACCTAGCTTTGTTTAGTTTTCAAATATTTCTTTTATGTTGTCTAGAAATAAGTGAACGGAATTTTTGTAATGAATTGTGCTAACATGCCACGTTCTTAACTTACTCAAACGTTTGGCAAGAGAAAACATGTATCCGTGTCATTCTAGCTTAAGTATCAATGAATTTACCATATGGATTTTATATATGTCAAAAAAAAAATTTGGTAGATTCCAGAACTTCTCGTAGATTTGAGAAACCCTAATCTTGTTATCTAAGACTCCCATTGATGGATTCCAACGTGATCTCGTTTAGCTTTTGACGCTTGACAGAGCCGCCTATTTTCGTGTTCACGCTTTCCACATCACTAATCAACCTAGGAAATTTGAATATTTTCCCATATTTTTTTTTAAAATAAATACTCTCAAATTTGAAGCCTAATTAACCTAGGAAATTCAAACAACGGCCAACTCAATACCGACGTCTCAAAATATCATATTACACATGGTTTTGTAATGACAGCAACCTGATATTGTTTCCCAACTAACTGTCAAACCCTGGATGAAATAGTTTATCGATGATCAAGAAAAAACCAGCCATTATATATATGTTCGTATTTACAGGAAACTATCCATTCAGGGATAGATTCATAGATTCAAATTCGAAACAACTTCTGTTTAATATAAGAGTTGATCAAATACGTTTCTGTTATATAAACGCTGCTCGGATTCATACCTTCATCATCTCAGCTCAATTTGCTGACTAGTTTAGTTAGGTTAATCAGATTGACAAGCTTGTTTAAATGAAGAATCGAACCAATTAATAACCGTATCTTTCTTCACCTTCGATTCAGTAGTAACTAATCTAAGTTTTAGTTTTACACATAAAGATGACGATTTTGGTAGAATAACTCACTTTGATGAAAAAAGATCGCTTACACTTAAACAGTGTGAGAAAACAAAACAGGTTTATGTCAAGATGAATGTATAAATCTTGTTGATTACCCCCAAAGTACGTATTTCGTATAAGCTTCAACATCCACTTTCCTACTTCCTAGAAATTTAATCGAAACCTTTCTATCTAATCTTGTTGACGATTAGGTTCAACCGTAGTAGCGAGGCATTTGAGGAACCTCCGGATAATCCTTGTCCATGTCGACATGCATACGTGGAATTACGTATCCGAAAGCTTAACGTTTACCAATTTTGGAAACGATAACGGCACAGACCGTCATTATTATTCAATTTGGTGAGACTTGGATGACAAGCAAGCACCTTGATTAGACACCATCTGTCTGTGCTTGTTCTCTATGTTTTATTATCGACATCAACGACAGTTGGTATGAATAGAAGTACAGAACTATGGAAGGAAGTGACGTATGAAAATGGGTCTTTTTCCACCCTTAAACCCTACTTAACTATGAAACACTTCCTACTTTGAGATTCAGCATTGCTGTGGTGGAAGGATGAGTTGCGAACTTTCGGCTTTTGTTTTCTTCTGTTTGGATTAGCTCGAACGTTTTTGTAGATAAATTTCTAAACAAACATACGAATGTGATTCCATCAAAAAGAGAAGAATGTGACACTTCAAGAATTTGTGGCGTGGTTTATTAGGATTGGAGAGGGGATAGAACTTGTTCCTTCGCTAATTGATCGATAACACCATGCCACGAAGAGAGAGAAACATGAATAATTAGAGCACTCAATATTATTCATAAAGCTAGTGATACCTTCCAAACCCTACTACTGGGTCTGGTGGATGAGAATCACATTGAAAATTAAATCAAATCCACATTGAGAATAATTAATTAAATGATCAATATTGTTTAAAGAGACATTAATCCACAATACCAACCGAAACCCCACCCTTCACAAGAGATACACACATGATAGTGAAACACGATGAACTAGATACAAAAGAGAAATGACGCAGTACATTATTGGCTAACACCAAACAAAGTGATATGCAATCCGACGGTGAAAACTACAGAGGCCTTATGTGTCCTTCACATCTATACGACCACCACCTGTCCACACAAAGAGAAAGAACAAAATTAAGAATAGTTGATTACCCAGAAATATCTTCCACCATCATAACTAATTAAGTAATTCACTATCATTTCTCTTATAAAATGACTTCAAGTTGAAGGGAGATTTTTTTTTTTTTTTTTATTTTTAAGAGGTATATATTACATTAATTTGAAATGGCAAAGGTGATCTCCCAAGCTTGGACCAGATTTCGATTTTGGTTTCGATTTTGTTAACTATGGTTAGTATGATTGTGTATGATAGTGTCGTGAATGGCCGAATTAAATATTACCTATTAATAAATAATTAAATTAAATACTACATATTAGTTAATCGATTCGTTAACGCTATCCAATTCGTTAACACTATGCAAACACTTTGTAGCGTAAAAGAATTTTTATGAAAAGTGGCCTTGATGAACGAAAAAGGAAACTTACAGAAAATGAAGTATGAGTGGCTGATCATCACTTGGTGATGGCCCAGATAGCATAGATGATCCCAGGAAGGTAACCACAAAGAGTCAGAATCAAACAGATCCAGAACTCCACCTGCAGAAGTCATATACAAGAAAATTTAACCCCACAGAGAGCTTCATCACAGTTAAATAGGGTATGACAGACATGCACACAATCACAAAAACACAGAGAGATCGAAATCAAGGGATATAAGTGGCTACTTACCCCGCAGCCAAACCGGAGGAAGACCCCAAGAGGAGGCAAGAGGATGGCGATGATGATGTCGATGCAAGTTGCTGCACCCATACTTAGAAAATCAGAGTAAAAGAAGAAGAAGAAGTTGGTAACTGCTGTGTGGATTTGTGATGCTGAAGAAAACTGTGAGGTAGAGACTAGAGAGTGGAGGCTTATATAGAGAGAGCTGATGATGAAGCACGTGGCAATGGAGGCATACAGTGGAGTATCGTGTCCTTGCCCTAGCTGTAAAGGGCCGGGTTTAATTTCTTCGAGTATATCTCACTGTTTGGAGCTACGTAGCACGGAAACGGGGGCGGGAGCGCGGAAGCGGAAGCGTCCGGAAGCGCGGAAGCGTTATTTTCCAAAATTTGGAAACTTGGAAGCGTTTTAGAAGCGTTATAATAAAATAATATATATATATAATTATGTTAAAAAAAATTCAAAGGCATTTCAAATTCAAAGTCATTGTTACACGAAAACATAATAAAAAGTTTAATCTAATCTATAATGCCTAATATTGTACAGAAAACAAATCTATCCATCACAAAGTAGTGATTGAAATATAATTGTTAGAAGAACATACTTTTCAACGAGTGAAAACCCATATTGAAGAGACAAGGGCAGCACTCCAACAGCACTGCAAACTGCAATAAGCAAATCAAAAACTTAAATCTAACATCAAGCAACTCCAAATATCCACATAAGAAAGAAAACAACTTACCACTATAACGTCACTCACAATCTGAAAACAACAATCAACTGCAACTAAAGCACAACCAGGGGTTCCCCAAAGTTGACCTGCCTAGCAACAATGCTGTCAAAGCCAATATTACATTACAGCACTAAAATGAAAACACATGACTCATAATTTCTAGCAACGCAGATTGCACTGCATCCTAAACAGCAGCAGCACCAAGACCAAAAGGCAAAACCATATATCGCTAGACACAAACTTTCACTAACTGTGCCTGTCATCATTGATTAATCAACCATTAACCTGCTTGCTTATGCGCATAAATTCCAAAACCTCATTCCCACCCAAACACCAATAATCCGAAATCCACAAAATTGAAAAGAAAAAGAAATTACCTTGAACAGTATCTTCGGGAGAAGAGAACTCTTCGATGTCGTCTTCAACGCTCCAAAATGGCGTCGTCGGGAGCTCCCGCTTCTCCGGCAGGCCTCGCTTCAGCCGCTTGAGCGCCCGCGGCGGCTCGATCTGCGGCTCGGGGACTTGATCGAGATCAGTGTCCGCCAGAAGCGGAGGAGTGGAGCTGGGCGAATGAGCTGTTTGGAGCTCCGATTCGAACCTGAAATCGAGTCCGAGAGAGAAAGATGGAGGTTCGTAGTCAGAGAAGATGGGTGTGAAAAAGAAGGAGACGGAGGAGATAGAGGAAGGCCTTGACCGAGAGCATAAGAAAGTTTTGTTTTGCTAAAAATCAAAAATACCCTCACGCTTCCATGTTATTTTATAGGGCGAAGCTTCCAATCTGGAAGCGCGCGCTTCCGCCGCGTTTCCAACCAGACAATTTCCGGAATCGCGCTTCCGTGCGCTTCCGACGCGCTTCCGCTTCCGAAGTGCGAAACGTGACCCCTGACGCGCTTCCGTGCTTCCTAGGTTGGAGGATCCCAGAATATGTTACAGCCTATAATAATATCTTTATAAATATCTGACAGCCACACATTTCCTTATTAGGAAAAAATATTACAGCTTAGGTTTGCATAAATGGGTGACGTGCATGGCCAGGTGTCAGTTAGTATAACACGTGTCAATCTGGCATGTTACATGCATGGGGCACGTGTCAGTCTGCCATCTGGTCCTCTGTTTCTTTACTCCTACAGGACTATTATGATAAGGACCCCAATATGGATCGGTGGCAACAGCGACGAATGAAACTTGAGGAGCCATGTCTTCCGATTCAATTCCAAATCAAGTGCAAATGAATGGTCGACCTAGACACATACATCATGTGTATGAAATGCAGCGTGATGGTGGTGACGGTGGTGGTGGTGGTGGTGGTGCCAATCGCTCTACCTTATAGTCTAAGAAAGCCTCCACAACCCTTCAACATTACTCATGCTAACAGTCTGGAGCTTTTGTATCCATATATCGACATAAACTTATGCTACGATTCTAGCTATGACAATTTTCTTCCTTTCTTTCAAACCCCATAGTAGTATATTACCGACATGAGTATCTCTAGCCGTGGAAATAAAATTATAGTTAAATTTATCAATAGCTATGACATTTAACGATTAATATAAACACTTAACAATTGTTAACAATTATTAAATATAAGTTAAATAATATTTTTAACAAATCATAAATTAACACGTGGATAAAAAGACGAGAGAAAACATAAGGTTTCCTTTAGTAATTTTTGACTCGGTTGATAAATTTACCAATTAAGTTTAGCAATTTTAGAATTTAGTAAATTTTTAAGCATTTTGCTCTTATTCATCATAAAAATTTGACAAATATTAGAAAATTTTTGAATTAAGCATTTTGCTGGAGATGATGTTCATAAGATCTAATATAGAAGCAGAGAGATTACATTTCAGATAAATTAACATGACATCTCTTTTAACATCAACGATCTATCTAGCTAATTGTTGGTTGTTACATGAATTGTCTAGAGTATCATTCTACTTCGGAATTCTTCTGTTACATGTTTTTTACTATTTAGGAGTACGTCCATGGCACTTCTCTAGCAAATTTTTTCTTATATTTTTAGTTATCACACATATTTTTAATTTACAAAGAAACAAAAGGAAATTGAAAATAGGGATCATAAGCTCCTTTTCTTACTGTGGTGATATTTTGTATATTGTGCTCCAACAGGAGTGTCAACGTGAACAAAATGAGGAAATAATACACCTTAGAGATGTTTTACGGATAATCTTCTGTGTTGCAATCACACGAGTAGATGTAGATATTTCCTGAATCTTTTTGTTTTTTCTTCTGTTCGTTCTCATTTCCTAATGCGATTGATTTGGGGAATTCCTTTTGAACCATCTCCCCCATGAGCACCGATATGAGCAGCATCTGGATGGAATCAACCAGACTGGCAGAGGAACCCAACGGCTCATGGGGATGCCACCGCATGCTGCAACAACGGCGGCGATGGAGGCTCCAAATATGTAGAGCCCCCGATGCGGACACGTCTATATGAGCGCCACCACACAGGTGACGTAACCGTCCTTCTGTATCTTCTACAACATTTCAAAGTCATCACCCTAATTGTTTAAGCATAATTGGAATATATTGGCCATGTTTGAGGGCATGGGCGCCTTTGTTTCTTCATGTGATGGAGGTAATGAGAAGAGTATGCGGGATGTGACTTGTTGGCCTAGGAGAACTCTCTTTCACAAGATCTTCACACTTGGATTATTACGCCCATCAATGTGTTCACAGTAGGATTATTAATGCTGGTACTCGAGACCATATTATATATTTTTTATTTTTTAAGATTATCTTGTATTTGTATAGGGTGTCTTAATATATACTAATATTAACCCATATTTTATGTTGTATAGGATTACAAGGTAGTTTGCGTGGTTTATGGTTTAGAATGACATGGGTTATTTAAAGATGTCTTATTTGAGTACCCACAATAACATCATTTAAGAATGACTAAATGAAAACAAGATGTTACGTAAACTCATTTATTTTAATACGGGATAACACTAAACACAATACTAACTAAACTGGACTCCTTACCTAACAAAATCTCATTTAACCCCGTATAACAAAGCTTGTACAACGATCAATTTGAACATTAATTGTTTCTAGAATTCAAATTTGCCGACCAGCAAAATATTGGCCATGATATGACCACCCACTGAACACTTAACATGTGTACCGATTAAACTAGATTTAGTGTTTTTTTAGAATAAACTGTAGTTAGTGTTAATAAATAAATAAATAACTCTTAAATCATTATTACTGATACTCTCTCTCCCATCTTTCTCTCTCACCAGCAGAGATCTCTCTCTCCCATTTCTCCACCACGGCACCACCCAACGTCAATTAGCCACTAACGACGACGATTGGGACGATTTATCACCGTCGCCGCTCCTCCGGTCAAAACTCTCGTCGTCAACTGATTCGGCCGCCATGGTCCAACCGCCGGTCGACTTGTTCGGGTTCTTCAACGTTCTTAAAGCACCGCCGCCCGCACCGAATTCATATTCCAATTCTAACTTTGAAAACCAGACGTTCAATCTCTTTTTTTTCTTTTTTCTGCAATTTCAGATGTTCATCTTCTCCTCAACTATAATTAAGCTATGCAGCAATTTATCATCTACGTTTGGGTATGCTGAAGAACAAAAATGGAAAAATTAGGAACATTTTGGTGAAAGAAAAAAAAGAGAGATTCGGGGGTTGGGTGTATTCGTGGAGCTGTTGGCAATGCAGTGTTGTTGTTCTGGTGAAAAAAAAAGGAGGGGAATGAGAGAGAGAAGAAAAAGAGGGGTGGGGTTAGGGAGGGAAGAAAGATAGGAAGAGTAATTTATTATTATTGATTGATTAATGGTTGATTAATTGATTTAAAAGTTATTTTTTTTATTAACACTAATTATAGTTAAATTGTTATACACATATCATCTGTTTAATTAGTGGGTGGTCATAGCATGACCAATATATTGCTGGTTGACAAATTTGAATCCTTGTTTCTATTGTTACGCAAAGAAAGATATAACAGAAATGCAACGGATATGCGGTTTTTTAATAAAAACTTGATTGAGTGACCAAACACAGATCGACACATTGACCTACCATGTGGCAAGATTATCCATATTATACAAGGCTCATTGGTCTAATTTGAACCTTTTATAACCTTTGTTTCTTTTGATGTGATGCATGGGTTGAACTCAAAGGAAGCTTAGACTATCAAGCTTACTCATTAGGCCAATATCCTGTTGTTTAATGAACATGAAAATAAAAGCTAATGGGGAGAGAAAAAATTCTTTTATTGAATTGGAGAGCTAAGATTGATACATCAACTCCTCAATATATACTTCAACTACTAATTCTACCTTCAACAGATAGACAAATCATCGGGAACACAATGAACTCGATCAATAAGGGAATACAAGGAAAGGGGGTCGAATAATGAAAGAAAAAGAAAAGAAGACACGCACTACATGAAATATCAACTGTCCATGGCTAAACCAAACAAGTAACTATGCAATCCAATGGTGGAAAACAAGCTTTGAATGCAGAAACCAGAAGACATATATTTGTGCCCTTCACTTCACATCCTTATCACTACTACCTGTCCAAAACAAAACAAAGCACGAGAAAAAGGAAAAAAAAGATTAGTTCTCCGTCGTCTTTGTCAAAAGATACACATATCACATTATTAGACATAAATTAGTGCAGCTCTTCATGTCACGTAGACCCAATAATATTATTAAGAACAAAGCTGGATTACCATAATAATCCTTGCCCATTAAAGTGTACATCTTACTTTATTCGAAATCTTCTCTGTATTATAATGTTTATGTATACAGGTAAATCTTTTCTCTTTTTCTTTTTTTCAGATTTAATCAACAGAAAGTAAAGAAGAACTTGTAGAAAATGAAGGATTTAATTTCTACCATATATGTATATCCTTGTTCATCGTATTCTAAAGCTGAGGGGATATGTTGCTTTCTAAAGGCATATTAACACAACAAAGAAGGAGAAAAAAGCTTACAGAAAAGCAGTACTAGCAACTTCACTTGGTGATGACATAGACGGCATAGATAATCCCAGGGATGTAACCGAAAATGGTCAGCAACAGACAGATCCAGAACTCCACCTGCAAGTCGGTAATTAACCCAGACGTCAGTTAAAAGATGAACTCTGAAGAAGAAGAAGAACGAACTCCATCACAATTCAGTGATCTATAACATATATGGACAGAAAAAGAGAAACATATATAGAGAAATCATAGGTGTGTATATATATGAAGGAATCAAATACTGACATGGCAGCCAAACTTGAGGAAGACCCCGAGAGGAGGCAAGAGGATGGCGATGAGGATATCGATGAAGTTGGCTGTTCCTTCACTCGGCATGTTTGCTGATTTCGAAACTGGAGAATTAAGAAAGAGTTGTTGGTATTTTGGTAACTGCTCTGGCTCTGGATTTGTGTTCCGGTGTCGAAACTGTGAGGTAGATAGGGTTTATATACAGGGGAGTAAGGAGTCGCTGTCCGGTGATGAGTAAACCACGTGGAGGCCACGTATTGGGCACGTAAAATACAGTATCGTGTACCCGCTGGCTTTGCTTAGCCCTGTAAAGTTTCTCCGGTTTTCCTGGGAGTATCTTTAACAGCCTAGCCTCTCCCCACCCAATAAGGAGAAAGAATCATACAGCTAGGTTTTCATAAATGGATGAACATGCCCTGCCATGTGTCGGTGAACTGCTATGGTAACGTCCCCCGTTGATGCAACCTTTTGATGAATGAAACATGAGGCTGTGTGGTCAAAATCATGGGGTGGATTAAGGGAAGAATTGGATGGAGACTCCACACACTATCACGTAAATCGTGTGTTGTCACAAACCAGGCCTTAACGTTTTGAATTCAAAACCTATTGCCATATATGTTGCTAGATAATTTGAAAACTGAATTCAAAATTAGGTGGTGAATGAATGAGGACAGCTCCTCGATCACTATGGTGCCAGCAGAGCTAAAAAGCTTTACCCTTCACAAATCTCCATATACAGTAACGGTTAGTATTCAAATTAGTAATGAATTTATAGCTATATTTCATTCATTTAAATAAAAGGTTATTGAAAGTTGTAGACCGTCATTACACACGTAATTGAAACCTAGTTAGTTTCCTTCAAGATCTTTTATGCTAAATCTCTAAGGGTTCGGACAGATAATATATTTGAGCAAGGTTTGACAATTGACAATCCAACGCACAAGATTTTCTTCTCCATCGTGGACTGGTCGTACGTCTAGCTAGCGCTTGAGACAACTCTATTTGTTTTTACGATTCTAAAGGTGCACATTGATAGTATTTTTTGTTCTTTAACATGATTGAACTAATGTGCAAACACGTTGCAACCAGATTTTGGTACTTTGGGACAAGAAAATAAACAAAATATAACACCTTACTTCTTTGCACGATTAACTTTTCTGTTTCTCTAGTCTTATGTTCTTTAAGTGTGTGAACTGTGTCTTGGTTGATTAAGGTGTTTAACTGACAATTTTGAGGTCATAGGTTCAAACATCACGACATATGTAAGGTGTATGAGTTATTAATAAAAAAAATTTAAAAAAAAAAGTGTTATGTTCTTTTGAACTTGTTAAAAGGGCAAGGGAAAAAAAAAAAAAAAAAAACTGTTCTGTTCTCGTGCGAAATGGTAGAACGTTGGGCAACGACCTTGAAATGGCGCGTGATGGTGGGAACATGGGGATGGAATCGACCAGGCTGTCAGAGATTTCTAACGGTTCGTAGGTTGCCGCCTTATGCTGGAACAACGGCGGCGATGGAGGCAGAGCCCAAATGGGATTTATCCAGATACGCGCACCGCACACGTGACGTGACCGCCCTAGTCAATTCTTTAGGACTTTTTAAGGTCCCAAACCCTAATTCTTTAGCTCTTCCATCACAAGACTTGACTACATTCCACGTGTGAGGTTTCTTGGTCAGATTAGTATGGTGCTTCTTGACTTGAACACCTTCATCATCGTCACCTTCTTGACTTGTATTTCTTCTTTCATTTGATATCTGTTATATTACCAACTCTTGAAATTCTTGTCACACTATGCTAACTTTCATCATCTCCTTCCTTTTTTACATATCGTCTAGTCGATCCATCGTCATACATGTTTGATGTTAATCCTGGTTTATGTGTAATAAGTTCATCCCCAGCCAACAATTACTGTATCTAGCTAGCTCACTGGGAAAGAAAACTGGGTGCCATGAAATGCATAGAATTGGAAGGAAATGAAGAGCCAATAACAAATACTTAAACAAGCAAAGGTTCCATGGTGATGCTTGATAAAAATGTGACTTTGTTTTCCTAATGTTTATCAAATCTTTTTTCTTGGCTCGATTCAGTACTCAAGACTGAAAGCACTGCAAATTGGCTGTCTTCATCCTACCTCTTCCACCATGTTTAGGTTCCAAACTTCCAATTCCATTGAGTATAATTGCCTCTTCATCACTTTACTGCCTTAATCTTGTCCAATAGTAGATTGTCTGATTGTGTGAGGGCGTATTATGAAAAAGGTCGACTTATCTGATCCCATTTAACCGGTTTGTTAAAATAGTAGTAAGCCCTGTGTTCAATGACTTAGACATGAGGTTTGTTTGCAATTGGTCCGGATTGTTTGGTGTTTACCATAAAATACATGTTCAGTTGCTCAGTGTTCTAAAAGAGGGTGTTTAACAAACCCTAGATAGTTGTGGGTTTATGCAAAACAAGGGATAAGTAATCTGAAGAACTCACTGGTGGCAGGCACTTACCCTCTACCAACAAGGAAGGCACTTCGATCCATGGTCCAGTCAAACATGCTATTTGTATATTGGTCATTGTGAGAAACCTAGTTCTCTAATGGATTAAAGGTCTGATCTTTTTTCTTCGATCCGATCCTCTTCTTTCGCTGTAACATCTTGTATGCTATGACTTCAAATTTTGATGGGGGAATGAGTAACCCTCTAGATTATAATGGATATACACATAATAGGGTCAAACTTCCTTTTCTAATTTTTTTCATCTTCAATCTGGATTACATTTCTCTCCGGCCTTCTGTTAAACCAAATGATTGTGTAAATGCAGGAGTAATCGAGACTGAAAACTTTGCTATTCAACATGCTAAAATTGGCTCTTGGGCTATTGAATTGCTGCACTGAAAAGGTGTGTTTATTGACTTGAGTCTGAAAACTTTGCTACATGCATATATAAGTCTTGCAGTCATGATAGGAGCGCAACGAGATTTCCATACTGCTATAAGCTATATGATACGTACATTGCCCAATCTATGTTTACTTACATCTATAGTGATGTGGTAGTGTATATTGTACCATGTATGATCAAGTTTATTATCTACGTACCATATACCTGCTGATGTGATCAAATTGCGTTGCTGCAAGACATAGAGTTGGTTCTACACATCCATTAGACATACTGTTAGTCACAGACTCACACACACACACACACACACACATATATATATATATATATATGTGTGTGTGTGTGTGTGTGTGTGTTCCAATGTTGGAGCATCTATAAAAATGCTAATTTGAGTTACTGATAATAGTTCAATCTAGAAAACACTTTGCCTCATATTTTGTTTTGGGTTGAAATATATGCTTAGTGTTCCAGTATGGCTTGGAAGAGAGGGTGCTTATTATCAATTCAAATACTATTGGTCCCTCAGTATAGAATTGTTTGGTTTGGGTAGGCTATCCTAGTATGTGTGTGTGTGTGTATGGTGCTTATGATGAATTGTTTGGTTTGTATATACACTACTTACATATACAAGTGCTGCGGTTATTATTTGTTGAAGGGCAAAGAGATTGTCAATTGCTTTTTACCATTCAATCAAGTTTAGTAGCTGGAACATGACAAGTGATATAATTTATAGTCAGTTTGTGCTTTTCTGAGTGCTAGTGAAGCAATACGGAGGAGCTACTACGTACTACATACATTTCTGCTTGCACCAGCTAATTTCTGTGAACATAGTTATGGAAAACATATGTCTATATGTAAGTATGTATCTACATTTGATTTCGGATATTGAACATACTAATCTGATAGATGGTGACCAAGTGATCAGAAATTCAGAATATAAACAGATGGGAACAAGGCAGCATGCATGGCTGCTTTCACTGTTGTAGTAATATTGAACTTTCATTGGAAATAGGTAAATGGAAAATTTGAAAGGCTATGCCAAGCTTTGACAGGTTGAGATGCAAATCAAAATGATTTATGTAAATGCAAGTGGCTAGTCTTAGGCACCCTAATTGTATAATGTTTAAATTTAATTTTTTAGAACAATGACAAAGTGCAGGTATATCTCAGAGGGTTTTTGTAGGGAGAACTGGCTTGAACCTAGTCACCTAGATGCTTGTAGCCATGTAAGTATGTAACTAGTTGAGTATGTCCTTCGATGATGTGATGGAATGTATATTTACAAACTGGTGTTTCTATATTCAATTGTCCTTCAGTTATTTCCATATGATCTGCGACTCTGCGTAGCTATACTAGCAACCACCACCAGAACACTAAAAATCTGGTCTTGAAGAAACCATTGCCTGTAACTGAAGACAAGATGCACAAGTAATCTCAGGTATATACATATATGTACAATTAATATCTGATAATACATATACTGATTGTTTTTGCTATTGATAGAGCTCTCTGAAGACTATACTAGCTCATTACAATTGTCAATGTTCACAAGTTAATCTATATATATGTATATGTATTGATGTGCTTTAGATTCGATCAAGGACTATATTTAGTAGGACTGGGCACGGTCTCAGACCGGCACTAGTTTATCAAGGACCGGGCCCGGACCGGTCACTAGTCAAACGGGCCGGTCTCTGCTATGAAAATTTCTAAAACCGACGAAAGCCCGGACAGACAAGAACCGGCCGGTCTTGCCGGGCCTTCAGGCTTGTTTTCAGTGAAATATTTGCTCCCTTCTCAGTAACATGGAAACCTGTATTCTCCTTTGTCCTTTCTCAATTTCTTCCCAATCTACTTAGTAGTGTTAACTGCAAACTAATCACACAGACCACAGTACAATATCAACCAAATCTAGAACTTCTGAGTAATTGGGCACAACCCCAGAACAAATAAATTAGAAAGAGAAAACACAGGACCCAATTTTTATATTTCCCAGAAAAAGAAATTTGTTGTACAAAACCCACAATTTTCAGTGACAGATCGGTTAGATCTTGCTTTTTTCTTCAAATTTGGAGAGAAAGCTTCTCAACGATTGATCTTTACCGACCTTGTTTAAGAACGAGAGAAAGAGAGAAGAGAGAAGAAAAAAGATGAAGCTTCTTCATCGATTGATCTATGCCGATCAAACTTGTTTTCATATGCGTCTCTGTATTTTAGAAAGAGAGAAGAGAAACTGAGAAAGTGATAGTTGAGAAGAGGACGAGTTGCTCTTTGAGAGTAGAAAGATAAGGTTTTATAAGATGGTGATAATCTCATGTGGTTGTTTGTATAATTGCATGCAACTTGAAACATACTCTAGCTGGGCTTGAAAAACTAGCCCATAATGGGCTAAATGACACAATAAAACTATAGTTCGGGCTTTCGGACTCAAGTGTTGTTAAAAAATCAAAATCCGGGCCCGGACCGGCATAGTTAAGAATCGGCCCGAAATAAACATATTTTATAATAAGACAGGAAAAAAGTTTGACCCGGCCCGACCGATTCAGGTCGGTTTGTCGGGTTTTTTTTTCCTACTACCGGCTTTATGCCCAACCATAATATTTAGTGCTTTGTATAAAAGAAAGGGATTTGGCTCCTCTCTAAAGTGAGGGAACTGTAAATTTCGTCAAATTTCCATCATTTATATAATCCAATGGTTGGAAAGCGAACCACATCACTCAATACAGTTTAGAGATTATGACATTCCCAAATTGTCCTTGACGTCGTAGCTGGTCCGTCAACAAAAAACCAAAACAAAACAGATTACTGATCTCTCTCTCTCTCTCTCTCTCTCTCTCTCTCTCTTCTGGGTTCCTGATCGATCATTTAGGTTTGCTTTGAAGCAGTGTTCATACTTTTGATTTCAATCTCTTCTTCTTTTTTTCAAGTTTGAACCTTAAACTTCGATTTCTTCTCCATAAAAGACTTCAAGCCAGTCGTCCATTTACCTCTCAATCCCTTAGCCACGTTGGTGTGCAAAGAGAGGGGTTAAGATCATGTGGCCATGGGTGCAGACATGGCTGAGTATGCTAAAGGATATGAGGAAGAAGAAGGGCTTTGATTGGTTCAGAGGTGGTGTGGTTTTGATGTAGATGTGGTTGAAGTTTATTGATGAGAACTTGTTGGGTTTTGCGATCACCACCCAAACTAGAAGTGAATGGGTTTTTGTTGAATGAGTTCGATCGAGTAAACGGTGATGTTGATTTTGCTGGGTTAAGCACACGAGTTCTCTAGGTAGGAAGAAGTGAAGGGTAAGTAACCGGTTTAACGTCGGTTAGAGAGAAAACATCTAATTCTGATAATAGTTGATGTGGCAGCTTTCTGACCATAAGATTATCTGGAGGATTGTGATTTTATGAAATTCCCATGCAGTTACTGCAGACGAGCTGAATCCAAAAGGAAGTTGCATATATATATATATGATGCTCTTTCGACATCCTGTATATCTGTATAGAAAGATCTAAGAATCTACCATTATATTATGGTATTCTAACATATCAGTGACCCGGCCAATCTCATTAGCTCATCTACGTACTACTCTCATGTCTTGTATCTTTATATTTAGGCATAATCTGTTATCATATACTTTCATAGTCTTTATTTGAAAGACACTATTACTACATCTTTACCAAGTTATTCTGATATACAGACATGTTATCTCATCTCTGATTGTATTTTCAGCTGACTAAGTGTTAGCTAGATTACCTACCTAGCTAGGTTCCTCAATTCTCACTACTGTTGATATTCTACTATATATTGTCCTCCTATGACATCTCCAGTTTGATGGTTCATTATGCATATTACTTTTATCCTGAACTTCCGCAACAAACTTGGGCAGAGGAGCAGCGCATGGTATCAGCTAATGCATTTGAATCGAATGATATGGGGACAAACCTGAAAAACAGTTGCTCTCATCAGTCTTGAATACACAAAATTACCCCTATCAATCTGCCCTCTACTAATTCGACTTCCAGTATTTTGAACATGTTTCCTATCCGTTATTGAAATAACCTATAAATCAAAGCGAGTGTATATATGCTGATATGCAAAAGGTAACTGACTTCGCCAGAATGCAGTAAGAAAAAACCAGCTAATGCCGGCTATGTAGATTGTAGAGGAGCTAGCTATTGATATGTTCATGTTTGCATTTTTTTCTTCTTCTCTTGATGAATGACTTCCAGTTCCAGCTAATTTCTACAACTTATTATGCCAGCCAAATATTCTGATATATTAGATGATAACTACAATATATCTTGATAGATGGTTAGCCAACTGTCAGAATATGCATAGATGGAAATTACAATGCAGCATGGGATTTATCAATATTATATGGTAAGGATTCATTGGAATTTTCTTTCTAGGTAAATCAATGATTACTGCATATATTTCTGATCAGAAATTCAGAATCCAGCTAGCTGGGCTGAAAAAGCCCTCTGATAAAAGTGTGACAGGATGCCTTCTTATTCAGTGAAGTTTTGTAATTGGAAGAAACTGAATTCCATTCATTCTTTAAGTAGACAATGACAACCAATTAGAAATGCAACGATATAAACCACGAATCTCCTTGGTAAGCTATATGACATTAGTCACATTACAATTTCTCTCTTTACTACTATGACTACTTCAGTGGGTTTCTGTTGCTGGGCTAATTACTTGGACCTAGGCACTTGGTACCTGCAAAGATGAAATTCTCCATGCCTGTGAACAGTTTTCTATATTTTTCAATGATAACTTTCTGTTCTTCATACAGCTGTGTGACTAAGAATTCCATTTTGTCTTCCAATCACTTCTCCTTTTTGAAATGTCCTATCGCTGCCAGAGTGCAGAATAGCCATTGTCTGGAGCTGAAGACAATATGCAGAAATAAACAGGAGCTAGCTAGCGAGGTACAATTATTATGTTGATATATACTACAGTACTACTTGAATTTACTGAGAACTTTGAAGAAGAATTACACATTGTCAAAGTTCGATCATAACCCTTTTACTCCTTTTAATTCTTAAGCATATATGCTTAAGTAATCTATTCAATAATGAAGGAACTATGGTATAGAAGCAAGTTGCATAGGCAGATATGAGTAGCTGAATTCTGATTTTGATATGCTGCTTTGATCTGGGTAGGAAGGATCTGCTGCAACATCATGTGATCAAGTTGCCTTGCTGCAACATCATGTGATCAAGTTGCCTTGCTGCAACACTTTCTAGCATATCTGAAACCCTTATCTCATCATATCTACTATTCTTATCTTCTTGTCTTGGCTTTTGAATTTATATGTAATCTCATGCTATGTCAAAAACCAATCAAGTTGTATTAGTCATTTCACCCTATTTGTACTAGTTTACGTTTTTTTATTATAGAATTTTACGACATTGGCAGAAGAGCAGCATGGGCTATAAGCTTGTAGAATAGAATTGCATGAGACTGAGGGCCCTTGACAAACCTGAAAAATGATTGCTCTCATCACATTATCGTTCAAGAAAACCAAAACATGCAGCTGCTGCCTCCTTTTTATCTGCCTCTACTAACTCTCACATATGCTTGTTCCTCACTTAAAGTGGTTGTAACATATTTCCCAATGTGTATGCACACCTGAAAATCTGAACCATAATTAGATACACAAATATGGAAAAGATGATTAGTTTGGTTAAACCATAGTGACTAATCACCAAATGGGCACATGTTATGGGAACCCTTTTCTAAGAATACACAAGTGCCTTGGATATTGGTGACACCAAGAAAAGCAAGAAGAAAATTCTAGAAGAAGAAACAGGCTGGTCTTTGTTTAGAGGCACCCTGGCAATCTGGCACTGCCTCTCTGAATTCAATTCATACATAAATATATATATGTAACAGCAATCATATTGATATTCAGTGTCATAAGTATATGTTACATGTGTGTGTGCAGATTAGATGAGTCTGGTGATCATGTGCAGAGTGGCAGAGGAAGCAGAGACAATTGGGGCAGCAGTGAAACTGGCAGTGCTGAGAAATCATGAACCATGTTTTGGGTCCATTTATATGAATTCCCCATTTACTACTGACTCCCACAGCCAACAATATGTGAATCCCTTAAATTATTTGAGCCTCTTTCATCCCATGATCGAAGGGCCATCCACTAATTTATACACACCAATATATGTTTATATTATCTTCTCCTCTCTCCCCACATCTCTGCATATCACGCTGTATTTTCTTTACAGTATCTGTGTACGTCTATCTTGTTCTTCTATCATTAGTTTAATCACTTTGATGATCTTCAGGGTTCAGGCCAATCCCAACTCTAATTAAGTACGTACAGGTTTTGTTTAACAATAATAAGTTCCATTCTGTGGTTTAAGGTTGTTGCATGCTCAGTTCTAAGCACACTTAATATTTAATCTGGAACCAAATGGAGTACCGGTAGAGCTAGCCAACAAAGGATAACCAATGTCGGCAAGTAATGTTGTTTCACAACTTCATCATCTTAATTACGTCCTGTGTGTATGATCCTGATCTTGTCAACAAGCATAGTAACCACAGATTTAGGTAAGAATTTTACCTAATCACGGTCTGCATTATTCACAGTCCAAGAGAGCATTGATGGGATTCAACCATGCATCATGATCCTACAACTGCATTTAGTTTTGGCAAATAATAAGCTTGAAGTTGACCCCAAAAAACTAATAAGCTTGAAGATCCAGCAGGTTCATTGATAAAAGTGCGAGCAAAAGCAGCTGTGAATTGAATCAAGGACCAGACTAGCACAGTTTAGGTAGAAGAACACAGACGTCACTGCTCTAAATATTAATATCTATAAGTTTCACTGTGTTTGAGGTTGTTGTATGCTCAGATCTAGCCAAGAACACTCGAATATTAATCAGATACTACAACTTGGACTATACAATAACCCTAAGCTACGTACGTACTACTGCATACATAGAAGATACATCATGCATGTTCATAACAATGAGATCAAGTAGTTTAGTCGGTAGAAACAATGAGAGTAGCAAACTGAGGAAACCAGATTTCGCTCTCATGTTTTGGACTAGTGGTGTGTGGGAGCTGATATTTTATGTGCATGTTCTTGCTGGGTTTATTATCATCATGCATCTCAATCATTCTCATAGTTTTCTGGGTGGAGAGGTTGTCACTTTGCTTGGTGCTAAAGCTGGGTACACACTGTGCATCCTCATATATATACAAAACACGAGGCCAAGAATCAAAGACCAAGTCATGCAAAATGATATGGACCAGAGATATGGTCATGCATGTTGCTGGATACCAAAACTTCACGTGAAAGCCACACCCTCCAAATCAATTTCTGCAAAATCACACTCTTAGCTCAAATGGTACATGCACCAAGCAAACTAGATCGACCCAGCTAGAAGACCTAAATAGTTGAAGTGAGAAAGATCAAAGATGCTCCGGCGGGGACCCAAGAGTTGATGGTGCCGGTTACTGGGTTTTAAAGGGTCCGCGTGTACCTTGCACAGTAAGGCTCCACGTAGAAAATACCCATGCTTAATTGGTACAGTGATCGATTCTGTACTGGTGGTCCAGAACACAGGACCGTTTTCAGAGTCTGGTTTGTTATAATAGAACAGGCTATCTTGTAGATGACAGGAAAAGCAAGATTAGAGGACAAACCGTCCTCTTCATACACGACAGACACGTCCAATCAATAACCGGCCCCTTCTATGATTATCATAATCTGGATTAGCTTAAACGAAAATGAAACCCACGCTCTTTTTATTTTTCATACGTAGTAACTAAAATTTTATCTTTAGTAACTTAATTTTTTTCTTTTTATATAAATGATAACTAAAAATATAAAAAATAGAAGTGTTGATTACAATTAAGAAATTTTATTAACACATTCCTAAATGTTATATACATAATTCTCTTCTTAAACAAATTATATAAGACTTTGTGAGTACATAAAATTATCAAAAGAGACATTCATATCAAAAGTTAAGAAACTTAGCTGAAATAAAATATTCCGCTTAGAGTTTTCTTCTCCTCTACAAGAACAATGTATGTGAAGACACCAATTCCTAATCAGAAATAACTAACGACATTTATCATGAACAATCATAGTTTCAAGAAAAAAAAAACATAATGGATTCCAATATTGGTATTTCTCAACCCCTAAATAATGAGGTATGACTTCTCTATCTTTGATTAAGTTTGATCTATTACAAAATTTAGATGTTAGAGTTTGTTGTTTGATTAGATAGTAAAATCGATGAGAAAAGATGTTAACAAAGGGAAAGCCCTCGAGAGAAATATCTTAACAAGGTGAAACTCTTTAAAGAAAAATAAAAACCTTCGAGGAATATGTCAATGAGGTGACATTACGAGAATAGATGAATCATTTTGCGAAAAAATCTCATCAATGTGAATTTTATCTTTTTGAATAATTAAATTGAGTAACATATATAGAAAAAAAAAGTGAATTTAGTGAATGAGTTGTGTATTTTAAATGAGGGTATTGTAGGAAGTCAGGATATGTGTATATAGTAAAATGTTACAACAATAAAATTAATATGTGGTGTATTAAATATGAGATATGTATCTAGTAATTAAAGATGTGTTAATAAAATTTCTCTCTCATTACAATTTAGAGAGTGTAGATTTCACATTATTAGATTAATTAGGTAAGTTTACTTGATCTTTTTTTTGGTGAAAGATGGATGCAGAGAAAAGTTGAGAGTAGCTGAGACTTGAGAATGAAGTGCATGAGAGTGAGTTTCAAGGGATGACTTGCGACTTGAAGGATTGGAGCTAGGCCGAGGTGTAGGCTAGGGGAAGATGTGGATAACCATATGAAATACCAAAGGCACACGACGATCGAGCATGCTCTCTTCTATATGATCGTATGCCAACCCTAATTGAGAGCATATATAGTGTCGCGGTGGGTGACATACAGAACTTGAATACCGAAACTAATGTTTAGTATATAGCTTAAAAAGCCAATCAAATTCAAGAAGGACTAGCTAGAACTATATATATATATATATATGAAACGTACGACATGAGCTATGTTAAAGTGCAGACGCTGGCTCAAATTGAGAGCTCTTTTTGTTGATTCCAAACAAGAGCTCCATCTTGAGCTTCTTCTCGCCGGCAGACTCGACAGTGATGATTTTCAAAACCGGGATTGAGCTTCTTCAAGTTTCTGCAGTTTTTCCGGCCCCAGACCTTCTTTTTCGATCACCTTAGCATTCAACTTGATGGTAATGGCATCCAGGATGCTAATGGTGCCTGAGGATGGAAGAAGAGCTACCAATCAGTGTCGCCGGAGTTGATTTGAGCCGGCGTCTGCACTTTAACATAGTTGCGGACGTCATTCTCGAACGACCCTATATATACACACACACGGAGCCGTTTAGAAGCGCCGTTGTCGGCGCCGGACGGTGGAGAATAGAGGGACATCCGCACTTTAAGGGTTGTGATGTGTGCGGACGTCCGCTCCTGATCCGGACTGTGTGTGTATATATATTTTCACTCCAAAAGAAATCTCTAATTATTGTTCTTAAAACACTTCTATAAAATCAATACATATTATCTCCATGCATTCCTAAGCTAGCTCGAGACGATGAGCTCTTATCGATTACTACATTGAGCAAGTTCATTAGAGTACGTAGATACAGTTGGCCGATCAACTTGATATCAATGGTCTAAAAGGCGCTAGACGCTAGGCGGGCGGCGACCCATAGCCTAGCGCCTGGACAGCCTAGGCGAGGACTAGGTGGGGACTAGGCGATTTGTATTTTAAGATTTATTAATTAAAAAAATATATTTTATGCAATTTAATATTTTAAAACGGTCAAATATGGATATATTATTCAACATAAATCCAGTCAGATCCATTTATAAAATAATTTATAACTAAAATTTAGCATAATTTCCCTTAAAAGTGAGCAGCAACAACAATAAACATATACACCTCTAATTTTAAACACACAATTAACTCTTATACTCTCATACTCCCCACAATATAACAATCTCACCACAAAAAGAAAAGAAAAAATTAGCCGGAGAGCTTAGCAGCCTAGGCGAGCAAGGCGGCGCCTAGGCGGGCGCCTAATCGCCCACAGCCTGACACAAAGGCCTGGAAGAAAAGCGAGGCGGCTTGTTGCAGCCTAGAGCCTAGACGGGGACTAGGCGGTCCTAGACGGGGCCTTTTAGAAGCTTGCTTGATATACACATTAATCTACCGTAAATTATATCACTTGTTGAGCTTTTATAAGTAACTTTTACTTTAGGAATCGGTGGATCCTACATATAACCAAGAGTATAAAGTATGTGATTTTGGTGTCTCCTATCACACATGTCAACTGAAAAGAGGCTCTATATATCATGTCATTTGATATGAAATTCCTTGCTTCAATGAGTGTATATTGGAGGGGCAGCTGTGACATCTTGTTTGCATTAATCAAGCAAAGCACAATATAAAAGACTCCATAATTCAGTGTGTGATGATCTCAGAGATTATAGTGGGTCATGATCCTCAAAGACAATTGTGGTTCATTGTTTTAGGGATAGTAGTATTTTCTTTAAGCTCCAACTTAAAAATGGAGAATCAATTTTTTTATTTTAAAGATGTAAATGTAAAATTTCGTCATACACACTGTTGATACACATTGTTGATTTGATTTATTTAACATTCTTATACCTTATAAAAGACTGTAACACGAGAAAATTAATGTTCCCGTTTAGCAAACATCAATCGCTTATCTCATACATCTTCGATTTATTCATCTCACCCGAGTGGATCATTTGGAAAAAGACCCAACTTTACATACAAAAGTCTCCAAAGATGAAGGGAGAGTAGATTTATAAAGATCTATGATGAGCAGGTCAATGACTTGTTAATGCCTTAACCCATAGTTTTCAAACCATGATTACAAGTTTATAAGTTGAACTTGGAAAAGAGAAACACCATGCCAAAATATATCATAAAAGTCGATCATTCATGTATACATGATAATGATGTTGTTGTTTTCCATTATGAACTCCAAACATAAAGTCCACAACTAACCCAAAATCCAAATCCAATGTTATAAGATAACATATATAAATCCCAGAAGATAATATGCTCTTTTCCAGTACAGAGAATAAGGACACCAAAGCAACCAATATTGCTAGAAAAAACGCCTTACAGAACCAAGTCCTATACTCCAAGAGACCACCCACCCTTTATTATCAAGGGCAATTGTCCTACAGATACCGCGTGCTCTACACGCGTTGAAGGCTTAATGTGGGCCTGAGTCCTATAATCAAAGCACAAAGGAGATTGGTAAAGGCACTGATAACAAGATTGACCGACCAAGGTTAAAAAGCCACACAAATGGCTTCATCTGAACTTGGGTGAGTGAAAGACTGCAGCTTTTTTTTTACCTCTCAATCTATCTGCTCTGGTCCCCCTGCAAATCTGCCTAGCCTTTCGCCGTCTTCTGCGTCCCACGTGTGTAATGCTTCTCTTTCTCTCTTTCTGTCTTTCTCTCTTTCATATGAAATGGGTTCTCTTTGTTCGAGCGTACTTACTGTATTGAGGTTTCATTATGATTAACCATGTGGATAAACAAAGCTTGACTAGTTCGAGGAGCTGTGATTTCCCCAAAAGTTTGTTTGTTTTGTACATTTTGCTGTTGCTTTATGTTGGATCAGTTCTAGACTTGTAGCTGGGTTTTGGGTAATGAAGCTTTCTGGGCTGTTCTTCAGGTTTAAGAGATACTAAAGTGACTGAATTCCCATTATTTTTGAGTCAAAAAATTTGGAGGTTTGTTTAAGATTCTGGTCATTAGTTTAAGGAAATATATATAATCTGTGTTCTGGGTTTTTTGTTTAATGATTAAGAAAAGTGTAAAGAACTAATTTTTAACTGAGATAGAGCTTCATATAGGGGTTTTCTGGGATCTTTGGAGCCATTAAAGAATTACTTTGACTGCTCACTTTTACAGATGAAGACTGTAGTATTAAAAGAAAGATTTTATTCTGTGTAATTTTTATAACTGTTCGAGGGAATATGATTTCTTTTCTCCCACTATAAGTTGTACTGGGATTGTCTTATAGTGGGGTTTTGGTTAGGCTTTTACGTCTTCCAACAACTATTGCCATTTCTATTTATATACATAAACATCTAATTTTATCCTCCTGGTCCTTTGAACCCAGCACTCAAATTTAACACACTGTGTGGAAGCTTGCAATAATGTCCATGCTCTTGAAGCTTTTGGAGCATTTCTGAATAACACACAAGAGTCCAGTTGTTCACCATGCCTTTATCCGAGCTATTATCCAGAGGGAGAAGTGATTCGAATCAAGATTTCGAGTAAGTTCAGTTCATTCTAGTGTTTACAATCTCTGCATCTTTACCTATTTTGATTCATGTCAGCGACTCATTGAGTCATTGTATTGTGGTCTGTTTTCGCATATAATATTTGCTTGTTTCTTTTCTTTTTCTATATTGTGGGATTTAATGCAGACCTTTGAGTGATTTGGTTGAACTGGTATTGGAAAATGGGCAGATTATGATGCAAAGTCAGTCCAATAGAGCTAGAAAGAGTCCAACTTTTAACAGCTTACCATCTCACACTCCCAGGAATCGAGATAGAGATTTAGGAAATGGAAGCAATGGGAAGATGGGGAAATTCGGGTCAGTGGACTCTGTGATTGATGAAATTCCATTGTCGGTGCCATCTGGTGAAATGGGTTTGAGTGATGATGATGACATGTTGCCTTGGTTGAACTATGCCCTTGATCAACCTTTACAACATGAATATAGCCATGATTTTATGCCTGAGATATCTGGTGTCACTGCAAATGAGATTTCCACCAATGGAAATCTCACACCAATCGACAATAGGAGTAGCTCTAGTCAGATGTATAGGGAGTCCAACACCAATTCTACTCCTGGTTTGGAACAAAGGAATGTGTTGAAGCTTTCTTCAGTAAGTGCTGCTGAGGCTAGCAGACCTAGAACTAGTACTACTCACTTATACCAGATATCATCACAGCAACCCCAAGCATCAATTCCATCTCTTAGATCAATAGCTTCGGATATGGTTAGTGGTAACACAAGTAGTGCCGCCCATCATGCTGTTTGCAAGAGTTCAATTCAGGCTTCACCTGCAGGTGGTTTTCGTGGCATACCAATGCAAAAGCAAAATCCACCAACTTCTAGTACCAATAATTCATCCATTGTGAACTTTTCTCATTTCTCACGATCGAGTTTACTAAAGGTGGAAAAGGTTAAAAATAAGGATAAGGTTTCAGCTGCAACCAGTAGCAATCCTCCTGAGTCGATGCTAATCGAGTCAAGCTGTGGTTTAATGAAGGAGTCAACTTCACAGTGCCAAGATGTTATGGCACCCTCCAGTGTTGATATGAAACCAACTGCATCTAAGCCGCTTGAGGAACCACATACTACTAAACAGTCAGAGGCTGCATATCAAGAGGATCCCTCTAAGAATGATGACAGAAACTCCAATCATATTCCTTGTGAAAGTGCAATTAGGCCACTTCCAGATGTGGAAAAAACTACAGAGCCTGTGGTTGATTCTTCTGTTTGCTCAGTCAATAGTGTGGAGAAAGCTTCAGATGATCCAACTCATGTGTTGAAGAGAAAATCTCGTGATACTGATGACTCTGAATGCCAGAGTGAAGTAAGTTTGAATGTTGTAAATATTTGTTTGAGTTCTTATTTCTTCTTTCCTTCACTTTATAAACTATGAAAACCTCCTGTAGGATGTAGAGGAAGAATCTGTTGGCGTGAAAAAGGTAGCTCATGGTCGAGGTACAGGTTCCAAGAGAAGCAGAGCAGCAGAAGTGCATAACTTATCAGAAAGGGTGAGGAAAGCAATCTATTTAAAGTAGTCATAACATAACATGTTAGTTCCATGGCAATGTGCTGTTTGTAAGATTAGCAGCATCTGATCACTCAATTTGGAATGTGAACAGAGGCGAAGGGATAGAATCAATGAAAAGATGCGTGCGCTTCAAGAACTCATACCTAATTGCAATAAGGTTGGTTTTCTTTTATTTAATATTTTATAAAGGCTTCTTGGACATAGATGATGTTTGATTGACTTCCAAGTTCTAAGTTGGGTTTTAAACCAAGGATCTGATTCTAGTCTTATGGAACTGCAATGGTATATGTTTTGGAAAGCAAATAAATTGAAATTTGAAACTTTTGTCCAGTCTTTTTGAACTTCACAATTGTGAATATTGGTATCTTAGAAACATAAGACTAACCGAACATTTGTGATTTATGATCAACTGATGTCCAGAGTACTTGTTATAGAATTTCTAATTGTCACGGAAGTTTAAAATAACTTAAATTTTTCTGTAATTTGGCTATGCAGGTGGACAAAGCTTCAATGCTCGATGAGGCTATTGAGTATCTGAAGACACTTCAACTCCAAGTACAGGTGAACAGCTCATTAACTATCAGTCCCTCTAATTTGTATATTATGTTCCATTGAAGGTGTTTTTTGATTCAAGATTTTTTTATCTCAATCTCTATGCAGATTATGTCAATGGGAGCTGGTTTGTATATGCCACAAATGATGTTACCACCAGGAATGCAACATATGCATGCACCCCGTATGGCTCATTTCTCGCACATGGGAATGGGAATGGGTTTGGGCATGGGTTTTGGGATGGGTTTGCCTGACATGAATGGTGGATCTTCTGGTTACCCTATGCTTCAGGTGCCCCCTATGCAAGGTGCCCATTTTCCTGGTTCACCAATGTCGGGGCATACTGCGTTCAATGGGATGATAGGATCTAATCTACAGATTTTTGGGCTTCCTGGTCAAGGAGTTTCTATGCCAATGCAACACCCACCCATAGTTCCCATATCAGGAGGGCCCTTTATGAAAGTTGTAGGACCTAATGCTTGTGGTGCAGGAGGTCCTGTAGAAAATATGGAACCCGCTCCAGGTTCTAGTTCAAAGGATTCAGTGCAGAACATGAATTCTCAAATTATGCAAAATATCAACACCAATAGTTCCATGAATCAGACTTCTAATCAGGTTGGTTTATTTACCATGAAATGAAATTTTATTTGCAGGAAACATTATGTGCTGAACTGCTGATTGTGTTTGATGGAATTTGGTTGTTAATTTGATGCTGCATGTCCATCACTCCATTTGGGACTCTTTATTAAATTTAAAGTTGAAGCATCTAAGTATCAAGAACAATAGCAACTGTTCCTGGGTGCGGATGTCCCTTGGTTTTATATAGTGAGATGATGCTAAATGATTGGACATGTGAGTAGACATGGTTATAAAAATGCTAATGGATATCTAATACTCTATTGGTCTATGAAGGAATTTGGATGTTGACCAGCGACCTTTTTGCATTTGGATGTTCCTTTCAACATTAAGGCTTGCAGTGTCCTTGGAGAAGTCATTAGAATGAATCAAACAAATGTAGGATTTACACCGTCAGGCATCAAATTATGAGAAAAAACCTTTATGATTTTACCACCTATCCAAAATTTCAGCACTTTAACATTTTGAATACTCTATTGTCTGTATGATTGTTCTGCTTTTGGATTTCTGTCGTGTACATCGAACCTTAAGGTCTCTTTTGTGTTGCCTGTGCCAGGCAACAACTGAGGGATTTGGACAGTCTGCATTGGTGCAAAATAATGTTCAAGCATTGGATGTTAGTACCAGCAGAGCTAACAGATCTACTAATGGAAAAGACCATGTGCTTAGTAGACCGGCTAGTGAGTTGATATTGCATTATATATATAATAATTCGTATGATCACTGTGCACAAAAAGATATGAACTAATCCCCAACTTGTATATGCAGGTTATGAGTAACAAGCAGTTCTTCTATCTATGGTAGGACAGAAATCCTTAGTGCAACAATTCTGGAGTGGATCTTTTGCTTGCTTCTGATCAGAGTAGATACATTCACTGAAAAAGGTACCTCTGAGTCGATGAGGTTGAACCTTTACAATAACCCTCTGAGTTAGTTTCAAGAGTACAATCACATATTGCATAGATTTTGGTACTAGCATTTGTACATTCACGTTGTAACTGGTGAGATAATGCTATGTCTAAGAGTTGAGTATACGGCAAATATGTATCAGATTTGTGTTTTGACCATATTTATAACAATTCTTTGAATTAGTGAAATGATCAGTGGTGCTGTATAGCATTTCTAGTGTTCTATTTTTCTCTGCAGTCATTGACTCATTGTGATGAAATATAGTACAATAGTTAACAAAGAGTATACATGGTACAATAGTTAACTAAGAATATTGGGTATTTGATGGTTATTTTTGTTTCGATTACGTCAAGAGTTTCAATACTATCTGCTGTGCTGCATAAAGCAGGATGTTGAAAGTTTCCTTGACAACAATTTACAAAAGCTCTATGTTGTTGAGAAATGTAATGAATAAAAGTACATGATTCCACCATGCTCATTTGACTTGTTCTGAGTGGCCAAAGTTTTGTTTCCCATAACCAATTTGATTCTTCTGGTAGGCAATGCTTTGATACTTCAGTTTTTCTAGCTAAATGCACAGCTGTAGGAGAAGAAAATTGCAACTCATTTTCACAATAGCAGACTTCTTTCCTGGTTATAACTGAACAAATTCAAAAATCAAGCACCATAAAGTTACAATGGAAATCAACAAAAGGGGGAAAACAACTAACAATATGCACACCAACATACAACACTATGGCATCGCCTAAATCTTCTACACACATACAAACAGACGCACACACCAATTTACAATACCGAGTATGGCATAGCCTCCTATATCTTCTATATAGTAGAGCCTATATCTTCTAAATAGTATACACACACACCCTTTTGACCATCAACATACAAGCCAAGAACTGACACTGAGCAGCAAAACCAACAAACAAAAACAGTAAAAGAATCACAAGAATAAGGGAAACCAAAAGAAAGGATGTCTAATATATGATTGCATCCTGCTATTTGACTTTAATATCATCCTTGGTTTCAGAGGCAGGGGTTTTCGAGCTTGGAGATTTCCCGGTAATAACTCTCTTTGCCTTAACAAGTGTATGCTTGACCTTCGATAAAATGGTATTTGATTGTTTCTGAGAGGTCTTAGCTGAAACTTCTTTGGGCAGGTCTTCGGAGCGCTTTGTGTCATCACCATCCTTTGCTGGAAGCTCTACATTTCGATCAGATTTTGCAACATCCTCTGTGGTTTTCTCCAATGTAACAGGTTCATCACCTTTCACTTCTGGCTCAGATGGCTTGGATTCTCCAAGTGGTTCTGTAACCAATGTAGTGACTTCATCCTGCTTCTCTTCTACATTATCTTCTTTCTTGGTTTCAACTGTACCTGGTGTCTCATCTTTTATGTGTTCTGCCTTTTCCGTTTCTGCCACAGGTTCAACATCTTTCCCAGCTTCCTCAAATGATTTGTCTATTACTTCAGATGGAGTAACAATGTAGCTGTTGACATCTGCTTTATCTTGTTGAGTAAAAACCTCCTCAAGCACAGGTTTGCTATCACTGTCTTCAGATTGAACATTCTTTGTTTCAATCACTTCTCCAACCTTTTCAGATTCTACTATTGCATCTTCTGCTAGCTTCTCAACCTCATCAACCCCATTTGATTCTTTCTTTTGATCCACCAAAATTGATTGACTTGAATCCTCAATTATCTCATCTTTCTTTTCACTTTCTTTGGTTTCAGCAATCTTAACCACATTCTCTTCTCCAACCTCTTTCAACTTCACATCTGTCTCATCTGCTGGCTTCTCAATCACATCAGCATCACTTAAATCTTTCTTTTCATCCTCTAAAATTGGTTGAATTGTGTCCTCAGTTATCACACTCTTTCCATCTTCAGTTTCCACGTTCTTTTCTCCAACCTTTTCGACTTCCACTGCTGCCTCTTCTGTGAACTTCTCAACAACATCAAGTCCACTAAGTTCTTTCTTTTCGTCTAATTCAATTGTTTGAGTTGATTCCTCAGTTACCACATTACTCTTTTCCTTATCTTCAATCTCCAGAGTCTCCACCTTTTCTTCTCCAACAGTTTCCAACTTTACTGATTCCTCTTCTGCAAGCCTTTCAGCCCCATCAAGTCCACTTAGTTCTTTCTTTTCATCTAATTCAATTGGTTGAGTTGATTCCTCAGTTGCCACATTACTCTTTTCCTTCTCTTCAATTTCCAGAGTCTCCACATTTTCTTCTCCTGCTGTTGCCAACTTTACTGATGCCTCTTCTGCTGGTTTCTCAACTACCTCAATCCTATTTAGTTCTGCCTTTTCTTCCTCTTTGATTGGTTCTGTTGATACAACAATGTCCTTTTCGGTTTCTTTAGCTTCCAGAATCTCTCCTCCAACTTTTTCGATCTTTACTGCTGCCTCTTCTTGTATCTTCTCAACCACATCAACCTCAGTTACTTCCTTCTTTTGGTCCTGAGAAGCAACTGCTTCTGTGGCGTCAGGTAGAGAATAATCTGCTCCATTTCCATTAAGTAAAACCTCTTCTAGACTTTTAACTTGACTAGGTTTGTAGTCTTTATCCGTTTGCCCCTCCTCTGGTATTGTCGAAGCTTCGAATTTGTTAGCTGAAGACCCTTCATCTTTCACAATATCATCCTCCAGACATTTTTCAGGTTCAACATCATCTTCTTTAACCTTGGGTTGCTCTGGTGCTTCCTCCACTTCTACTCTAGGTGTGTTTCCGTTTCACTTTTCCTTTCCTCCGAGAATGGGATAGGCTCAACCATATCGGCTGCAGACCCTCCATCTTTCACAGTTTCATCCTGCACATTTTCCTCAAGTTCAACCTCCTCATGCTTTGTCTCAACTTCTTGAGTAACTTCACATGGCTCTCCTGGCTTTTCCTCCACTTCAGCAGCAGCAAGTTCTGGCTTCTGTACTTCGAAAGACTCCAGTTCTGGCTCTTTAATCTCTGTTAGGACTGTTTCCACTGACTCTTTGTCAGTAGTAACTTGCAATGGTTCCTCTATTTTCTCGATAGCCTCAAACGATGATTGGGGAGCATCAACTATCTTTGTTTGTTCTACTTGTCCTTCTTCAATGATTTCTATAGTTGGTTCTTTTGGTGCTTCTCTTACTACGGACTCGGTTGAACTCTCAACCTCTTCCGGGATCTTCACAGGATCAACTACTTGCTCTGGAATATCAGGAATAGGGTCACATTCCACCTTTGATTCTTCTACAAGTGGAACATCTGAGACAGCAGCAACAGCATTCTTCTCAGCCTCAACTACTTGCTCTTGAATATCAGGAATGGGCTCATTTCCGACCTTAGTCTCATCTAGAACTGGAATAATAGAGACAGGAGCATCAACAATCTTCTCAGCCTCAACCAGAGGAGGTTTGATCTTCTCATGATCGACAGCTGGTGTTTCTAGACATAGTGAATCATCAGTTTTAAGTATTTCTTCTCGGCTCTCTTTGGTTAAAGGAACACCACATTCTTCATCAGCTATGTTGCACGGACACGGACACGGACACGGACACGGCGACACGACACGGCACGACACGCCGACACGGCAAAACTAAAAAATTGAGTTTCTGACACGGCGCGGACACGGCAAACTAAATTATATATTTATGTATTTTTAATAAATATAAAATATACTAAAATATAAAATAAGTTTGTTACATTACCAAATTATAAAGTTCTAAATTCAATCTATTTCTAAATTCAACCGTTGGATTTATTAGACCACAATATCTAGGTCGTATATTTTGGAGTATATACGAATGTGGATCATTTTGGACTTTGGACTCAATATACTAACACAAGATGATTTTTGTTATTTCCGTATAAAGTTGTTTGTGGTGGTTCTTGAAACAATCACCTGCTGTCATTTTCTCAAGCTTTCATGAATATGAATCTAGAGTAATAGGTTTGATCCAATTGAGGAAAGCTTGAAGCTCTTCAAAACAAAAAACAAGTGTGTTTTTTTTTTAAGGCACAAAACAAAAGTTTTAAGACTAATAGGTTTTATTTTTCTTTTTAGTTTCTTATTGTTTATGTAAAAAAGAAAATAAAAAAGAAAGCTTAAATTAATCATTTTACAATAAAAATATGACAGCCGGTCTAAAAGTTAGCTTCTCTTCGACCATTTTTCCTAAGATAAAATACGTCGATCACTCTTAACAAACCAAACGAGAAAATCCCAAATGGAGCGGCGGTGCCACTACGAGGTGCTGGGCCTGGACCGCAGCTGCACCGCCGACGAGATCAAATCGGCCTACCGTAAACTCGCTCTCCAACGCCACCCCGACAAGCTCGTCCCCACCGGCGTCTCCCAGGCCGACGCCAACGCCCAGTTCCAGGAGCTCGGCCACGCCTACGAGGTCCTCTCCGACCCCAAAGAGCGCGCCTGGTACGACTCCCACCGTTCCCAGATCCTCTTCGCCGATCCCTCCACCGCCAACTCCATCCCCGACTCCGTCATCCCCAACCTCTTCTCCTTCTTCTCCACCACCGTCTTCTCCGGCTACTTCGACTCCGGCAAGGGCTTCTACAAAGTCTACTCCGACGTCTTCACCAAAATCTACTCCAACGAGCTCAGCCACACTGATTTGAGGTCGAAAGACGAAAAGACCCACACCCACACTGATTTGAGGTCGAAAGACGAAAAGAAAAAGAAAGAATTACTTACAGATATGAGGTCGGAGGCTGGAGAGGTCGCCGGTCTGAGGTCGTCGGTCGGAGCTGGAGGCTGGGTTCGGCTTGTGGTCGCTGGGTTCAGCTTTTCTCACTCTGGGAACTATTTGGGAAGAATGGGAAGAATGAGAGAAGTGCGGCTCCCTCTAGCTCTCTGTGTTAGGTCAGTTCAATTTTTTTTTAAATGGTGATGTGGCGTGTCGAAACCGTGTCGAGAAATGGTCAACGTGTCGCAACCGTGTCAAAAAAGTTTGACTTTTCGGACACGCCACGTGGCGTGTCGGACGCCGTGTCGGGCCGTGTCGGTACGTATCGGCGTGTCGGGGAGCGTCCGACGCTCTGACACTCCATGGTTAGAGGTGTCCGTGCGCATCATAGTTCATCAGCCTTTTTCTCTTCACTAACTTTCTTTTCAACTTGCTGCATTAATTGAAAATGATATAATCCATTCAGGAATAGAAAAACCAACCAACCCAACTTTTGATAGGCGCATATTATAGGTGTGTATCAAACACGAAACTCACTAAAAGCCAGGGACGGAGGATAGTGCAGCTGCTTCTGGGCTGCAGCCCAGACACTTTTTCTCTTATTTTCAAATAGAATAGATCATATTAGAGATAAATTTAGTTTATTATACTAAACTTTTAGTCTAAAATCAATTCGATATTTTTTTTTTTTAAATCAGTTTCATCCTTAAACTTTTAAAATGACATCAATCTCGACCAATATGATTAAAATAACCCTTGTTACGTTTTTGTTTAATCTTTTTACTCTCTTTTTACTCTCTCTCTCTCTCTCTCTCTCACTCAGTTGTATCCGATTAGTATTTCACTGGCGGACAAAAGACCACCACAACTAACACAACAAATACAAGTAGCAGCGGCGGCGACAGTGGCAGCAGGCAATCGGCCAAGAAGTAACAGCTGGCGGCCATTTCCGACTGGTTCGTCCCCGACAAGAAGCACAGTTACAAACAGAGATCCAAATCCAGTCACGTGAGAAGCAAGAGGTCGTCGTTCTCCTGCCACGTGACCGACAAGGATTGGGAGCTCCTACTCCCGCTCGAGGCCGTTGTCGATGTGCTCTCCACGGTCCAGGACACGACGTTGTTCAAGGTCGACCAGAGCATTGATCGAGACTTTGACTGGCAGGTGTCGTTGCCAAGGCTGTTGAGCGGGAGCAGCTACGCGGGGAGCTTGTTCTCCGGGATGACGAATCTGGATGTGAACTTCTCCGGCGACGTCAAGAAGTCTTCGGGGACGACGGGGCCGGCAGAGGATGAGGAGGTTGAGGAAGAGAGAGAGAGAGAGAGAGTAAAAAAAGAGTAAAAAGATTGAAGTAAAACTGTAACAAGGACTATTTTAGTCATTTTGAAAGTTTTTGATGTTATTTTGAAAGTTTAAGGATGAAACTGATTAAAAAAAGGATGAGGTATCGAACTGATTTTAGACTAAAAATTCAGGGTAGTAAACTGAATTTATCTCATCATATTATATGAATAAATATGTACCAATAGTTCATGTAAAAAATATTTAAAAGAAGCCAAAATCTATTATATTATACTAAATGAGAATTTGAATTTACACAAATCATATTCTACATGCCACCTCCACGGCTCCACCTTCTTTTTTTTTTTTTTTTTTTTGAGAATGGTCCATATTAAGTTCAAGTCTCTAGCTATTGCAAAACATAAGGCTCATCTTTTTTTCTTCTTTGACTACAACATTTTTTGTTTTATGTTCTTTTTTGAGTTTTCCAACAAATAGTTTTTCAATTCTCTCAATTTTATTCGATTCTCAAAGCAGTCGTGTGCTATCAATTGATATTGGCATTTTGAGGATATGAATCTAATTATTTTCTGAAATTTGATATCACTTCTACTCTTATAGATTGATCTTCTTAATATCAGGTGTTAAGAAGCCAAAAATATTTTCTTAATGCAAATACAAGCATTATAAATTTATTATTTTCATACATTTTAATATTTTTATCAATTTTTTTTTAACCCAGGTGGTTTTGGAATCTTGGCTCCGTCCATGGTAAAAGCTATGCTTTTGATCTATTTTTAAGCATCTGTATGTTGTTAGTCCTTCAGAAATAAATTTGACAGGAAACAATTACTAAGATCGCTTGATCAATTCTGATAAGAAGCTAGCTAGGCTCCCTATCTATCAAGCCTAAGGGGTCAATTCGATTCTAATATCTACTGCTACTTCATAAAGATCATGATCATGATCGATTATCATTCATAAGAACCATATCCAAAAAAAAAAAAAAAATACAGGCAGAATCACAAGTTGGTATTGACAGAATCTAACTAGTCCACAAAACATATATTAAAAAAATTTAGCAGCACCTAAACTTTGGATAATCTGAACTCTGAAATCTAAAAAGACTGACTAGCTAGCTATGCTCGATCTCGGAAGTAACATATATATCGTAGTAATCGGAGTGAAGTAAGAGATCGAAAGAACTAACCTCATCATCAGTAGTAGGAACCGGAGGTACTGGTGCAACAGTTTCAGTAGCCATCAGAACTCAACTCCAAGGTGATCACTCGACTTCCAGTAGCTTAGAGAGATCCAAGTTGAACTGAGGACTATAACAGAAAGGTGAAAAAGGAATAATATGGTTGGCAACAACCACTAAAAGAGATACTAAGTGAGCTTTTGGGAAGAAGAAGAAGAAGAAGAAGAAGAAGAAGAAGAAGAAGAAGAAGAAGAAGATGATGATGAACAGCTACCACAAAAACAAGAAAAACAGGTTGTCAAAGAGAGAGGCCACATCACATGGTCTGGCACACTATAGCAATGATTAGGGTTAGGAGTCCCAGTTTCTTTTGTTTATCAGTAGAAAGTAGATAAAAAAATAGAGTGACAACTACAGTGGGGCTGGGGTTGGACGGCACCACCAGACCCTTATGAGTTTTATTTTTCTTTTATGGCCGAATAGGCTTTCTGAGTTTGAACGGTCTGAAAATTTTAAAGTGTCAATGTTTGGGGACAAGGCAGCCATGCAGAGTTCATAGGATCCCAACAAAGCTGTGATCTACTATGTATATATACATGTACTCATGGATAAAAACTCTTTTTTTTTTTCTTTTTTTTTGTCACAGACGATTTTTGATCGACTTCATAAGACAATTTGCGCCTATTTCAATAAAATTGGCACTAGTATTCTCATTTAGGGTAACTTTGCTACACAATGAGCTGCCAAATTGGATTCCCGGGGTTAGAAGGAAACACACTTGCAGAGTTGCAGTTCATGACTTCTACACCAACTTCCTCCTCTCAGCACCACAAGTCATTTGGGTTGATCAATGTCGCCGCTTCCATACTATCAACCACTACAAGGACCACAACCAAAGGAATTTATGCATGGAGCAAACCAAATGCCCGCTTTTAGTGCCAACAACTCGGTGATTAATGTTGTGGACACACTGTGTATAGGAGGAGGGAGCATATGCTCCAACCAAATCCCCCACTTCATCTTGATCACGCACACAAGATGAGTCATGATTGTATATCTTTGTATGATAAACTGAGAATGTGAATTGTATTACCTCTTTATATGTCATTTATACTATTGTTCCTATAAGTTAGAGTGTGGGTGAAGAGTTGAGTTCAGGGGAGAATTCTGCATGCAATTGATTAGGTTAATAACTCGAAATATTACCAAAATCTTGTTGGAAATTATAACCTGCTGATTATATTGTCTCCATAAGTCACTTCTTTTAGTTCCCCTTCATACATTTCCATCAAAAGTCTACCTCAAGATATATGTTGATTATATTCATCTAACCTGTCTGGGGGAAGTTTTGGAGAAATATCAACTTTGAGGAAAGTCTTTCAAGATGTGCAGTTGATTTTTAGGTTAATTTTTCCAAGTTTTAAGTTTGAGGATGTTGAGATATAAATCTCACATCCGGAATATGAGACATTTCATGTGGGTTTATAAGAGTTTGTGTCACTCCATCTATTGCCAATTGGTTTTGGATGTGAACCCCAAACTATTTTATCATGGTATCAGAGTAGGTTACCTACGTTTACGTGTGAAGCCTAAATAGCCACACGAACTCCACGTCATCCAAATGTTGTTCACGCGTTAGACTTAAAAATTGGTCACACATGTAGGGGCGTGTTGAGATATGAATCTCATATCAGAAATATGAGATCTTGTTTATGGGTTTATAAGGGTTTTGATCACTCAATCTATTACCAATTGGTTTTGAATGTGAACCCTAGACTGTTTAATTAGAGAAAATTTAAGAAAGATTAGAGGTCCTAAAATGATTTGTTTTATCAAACTCTATGAAGTTGAACAAAAAGTTACCTTCATAAACAAAAGAAAGTAAAAGAAAAAGAGAGGAAAAGTAGTAAAGCATGTGAATCACTGGCTGACAACTGAACCCACCATGTTGATGCCACAACAAAGACAATGAACAGACTCCTCTTTCCTTCTTGCTGAAGCCACATGCTCACAATATATAAAGAGTTTCATGAGGATGAGTACTATTATTCTTTATGCTATTTGGGCCTGTAGATGGCAAGCATGGTAGCTAACAGGCTCTTTTTCATTCCAAAAGGGGAAGATGAGGTGTAGCATTTAGAACTTTGGCAGGTCCAAGATGGTTATGAATTGGGTTAGGCCTTTCTGCTTCCATCTGACTTTCTAACAGATTTCTTCAGTAGGATATAGTGATTGCAGACTGAAAGAGGGTTCCATAGGTTTCCACATTATTTGATCTCTCAACTTTTAAGTTTAAAACACATTTACATGGAACCTTGTAGCTGTAGGAGTAACTGCATAAGTTTCTTTGTTGACAAAGACTAACTGCATATGTTGGATAACTAGCTAGATTCAAACGCTAGTCCTGAATGCTTCAGAATGGATTTTACTTCTCTACTCATGTATGGATAATGCACTTGAAAAATGATAGTTAGTCGTTGAGGTGCATGCGAATTGTGGTTGAGAATGACAGAGAGAAAGAGATGGATGATATTATGAATAGGGTCATGGTCCTGAGGATGGATTAGATACTGAACCTCAGTTCACTTTTTTTGTGGCTATGATATTGATTAGATACCTACAAGGCTAAAATCAAAATCCGTTTAGCCAAAGCACTAATGAGAGAGCAACACCAGTTCTTAAAAGCACACTGATTGAGATCTGAGAAGACTACTCAATTTTCTGAAAGCATAATTCCCATTAGAATCTCCAAATTGGTTTAAGGGCATAAGCTCTCTCCCAAATTAGAAGTAATGATGTAAATGAGAGCAAGAAAGCTGACTATCATTTCCCACTAGAAAGCAAAAGCAAATGTGTAATTATTCAAGGATGGGGTACAAAGTGAGCAATTCAACCCGACAAAGCTTTTCTGATAATTGATGGGGTTAGTTTAATGGCTTCAAACAGTTTGCTTATAATGGTTCCTTCATATTGAATTACTGTCAATTACCACTGCAATTTACACTATAGCCTCCTCACTCTTCAAATTTGACACTTATCAACTCTTTCCTACATGATTATGTGTTTCTAATGGCAAATTTACGGTAGAGCTTTTACTTAAAATGGTTGTTATCGAGTTATCGAGATATTAAGCTTCTAGATATATAGGAAACAATTAAGCAAACGTCACGGCTTATGATACTAATGCTCATGTTTCTATCATCATCATCATCACAGTGTGACAAGATAATTAAGTTTTAGTTGTGATTTAACTAAATCTCATGAGAAAGCCATGTGCTTATGTTTCCAACTAGGGCTAATGGGCCAATTGAGTAGATACATTAAGGTAACCCTTTCGAGGCTCTACCAGATTCATCTCTATCTCCAGCAACACAATGTGGAGTGTTTCCCATAAATTCTTTTCCTTCATAACTGCATGCTGTAAGCATTTCTTAGCCATAAACTCGGAGCAAAACCACTAAAGGGTCATTTCATTTCATCCTCTTAATTATAAGAAACATGCATAAGCATACAAAAAACCAGTAGAGAATCCCTAAAACAAAATTGGTATTAGTCTGCTGTCATTGCTGTCATAATCAGATAATCTTAATTATATATCTTGATTTGAATTGTTAGCCTGCATAAATATCTGTAGCTTTTAAAGAATTTTCTTAGCAGTGAGTTTCATTCTGTTAAACTGAGTAAGGGGGTTGCTCTTTGCAGTTGATTAGTTGTCGGTTTAGAATGAATTAGCTTACAAAAAGACTGCTTTAAGGGATAATGCAATAGAAGGGCATCTCCATTTTTCAAGAGCATATGGATTATGTCTCCCTCCATCTCAATAACTTTTTTTTTTTCATGATGATCCTTCCCAAATCTTTCCCTTCAAGAATTTCCTCTACGAATTTCAAATCAAAATCAGCCTGGTTGCATCCTGCCTTTTCCTTAAGGATGTTGTAATTTACACTAGCTTGCTTAAATGATGAATGCATATAAAGTAGTGCTAATAATAGTTTATCAAACACCTCGCACATGATGATAGCTCACACTTTGCCTAAGATACAGAGAACTAATTAAGTTCTGATAAGACATTCTTCTTTCTACCGAAGAATGTGTGAACCCCAAGTCTAAGAGAACCTGAGTGGAATTTTTTTCTGTAAAGTGTGCTCACACAAATCAACTGATGCAAATTTTTTTTATCTTTATAGGATGAAGGAACTTAAAACATGTATGTTAACATTGTCAAATCACTTTCCTTTGGTCTGCTAGAGCTTAAATTAGAGAGAAGCTAGAGTTTGGGTTACTCCATGTATGATTCTAATGCAAAGCTGCAAAACACACAAGAGTCTTGTAGATTATTCTTTCTTCTGCTCAAATGGTACAATATTGGACCACTTAATAATCAAGCTAAGTAATTTATAAAAGGGTATGGGCCTGCAGAGACTGAAATTACATATATGCTGATTAACAAAAGACCCACAGCTCCATTTCTATGCAATTTCATTGTTGATGTCTTGTTCATGAAAGTAATAAACTTTTGCAGTTTTTGGGACCAATATATTGCCTCTTACATGCATTGCATGTAAGTTCTCAAGTAAATATATTTTCTAGCTAGTCCAGCTAAGATAGCTAGTTGTAATATACAAATGGAACCCATACAAATGCACATTAATTTTCAACTAGTGATTTTGGATTAGATCTGTCCCAAGCTTTGTCTGGCCATGATTACTAAAGTGTTTAAGAGGGCAACCCCTTGTGCACCTCTCTTGTCCTTAATTGATGACCCTTGAACAGCACTATAATGCAAACATTATCTTGATTAACATCAACATGAATCAAGCTAAATCCCTCCCTTTATGTGGTTCCTGAGGCTTTAGGGTACTAATTGGACCAAGAATTAGAATATTCTGCAGGTAAATCACATTCCAGTGCAGACCAAGGTAAATGAAGAAGTAGAATGTAAGGAAAATGAATTCTTTAACACCTCCCAATCATTTGAGACAGAAGACAGAGATTCATTCATTCCCTAGAAAACAGGGTCAAAAAGATAAAAAGAAGAAGAGCTAGTCTTAAACTAAGAAGTAAACCCCATCTTAACTAATTCTCTATATGCAGGGAGTGGAATATTAAAGAAGGGTGAAAAACCCAGAAATGACAGCAAAGCTTAAGCCGACAGATGATTATATATGTGATTTGGGATAAGCTAAAAAGAACTAGGGGAATAAACATGTAACCATAGTTGACTTGTTCATTGAACAGCTCATATGGTTCATGATGAGGCATGGAGATTACAAGCATCTTCTTATGGGGTCTGGTTTTGATTAATTAATACTTCAAATATAAACACAGAGGGATGTCTGAATTGAGACATTGCTAATGTCAAGGGAAGATTCATAATACAAAGAACTAGTGGACAGGCTATTACAGAAAGTTATTATTATTTTTCTCATCATCATCTTCATCTTGATCAAGAGGAATGTGTTTAGTGAAGGAGAAATTGATTGTTTATTTGGGGAACACATTTACAAGTTTGGATGTTTGTATCCCATGCATACTATATAGTCTTTGCCTTGCATAGAATACTTATTCATCCACAACTCTAATGGAGAAGCTTATTCCTTTTCTTTTAATCCTTCATGCAAAAACATTCGTTTACTTCTCCAGAACTGTTTGCACCAGTAGTATTGGGGTTTTCTTAATGAAAACAAGACAAGGAGAGGTCTAGCCGTGGGGAGAGAAGAGGAATCAGAGAGTCGAATCAATTACACCACATACAAATACTATCTGGCCTCGGAATTTGAATTGTTAAAGAATGAGTCGAAAAAATGTATATCAAACGGACCGGTTAGCTTGAACTAGCTAGCATAACAAATCATAGCCTCAAAAGCTCGAGTTACTTAAAGAATGAGTCTACAATATATAACAAGCTAACTAGTCTTAGCTACGATCTAATAAGTACTTCAAAGAAAAATACTGATCTTAATGAGTCAAAACTAAATACATGTAGCTAATAATCGGCCCTAATTAGCGTATAAGACTTGTCGCTTGATCACTTTAATAACATAATTGCAGTATTGGATACAATATTCCAGAGAATAGTTAGAAGGTGTTGTTCTTGTGTTTTTTCCATATACACAAAGTAATACAGAAATGTGTAACCAAGTTGTCTTCAACGAAGTGATGATGGTTTGAGAGCTCATCTAATGCAATTAATTGTTAAGAGACTCACCAAGCAACTGACTTAGTTCTAATAATGCAATCAATTTGTCTTCATTCAGCTATCAAAATTCATAATCAACTAAATAATTTTGGACAGCTATACTGTGTCATTACTATCATACTTATATAGAAAAGAATATACCTGTATTTAGCAATTACTTCTTTTCATCTGCATAGCTTTACTTAGCATCTGCACACAGTCATACAACTTGTTCTGCATGGAGTCAGAAGTTCAAATGAAAAGGGAAGACAATTAATAAAAATAACTCAAAAACAAAGAAGTTGTTGGCAGAATTTAAATGATTTTCTAAGAAAGTAAGAAACACACCTCAATTTCTCAAGTACAAAGTGTTCTTGCAATCAATTATGAAACTTTTCAATTAAGATGATCATGATTTGGGAAAATTACCCAAAAAGCTAAGAAAAAAATAAAAAGGGTGCAGTATACTCTTAAGTATATGACACAAAAGCTGGTCAATAAAGGAGTGTACCAATGCAGTTCAGCAGTTGATACATATATACATTCTTCCTTCAATAACAAGTTATTAGTGGTTAATGTTTTTGACAAAAGCATAGTATTACCAGACTCACTCAGGGTGAAATTATGCATTCTTTGATGTGGGCCAAGAAAGCAAGAAATAGAACGGTGTATGTAGATTGTTTTTCATAGTTTGTTGAACTTACGTCAATCTTTTTAAAACATTTTGTCAAACACTTCGTCTACACATTTGTATGAAATAGAGGAAAGCACACATATGAAGTAAGTAAAAAACCTCAATGCATGGGTAAACGTAGATTGAGATAGAGGGATTGTCTTCACGTGAACCCTTATATTCACCGGTAACCAGACTATTACTATGACCACGTATCTTTTCAGTAACCTAATCAAATAATTCAATTTCAAACTGTCTTTTAGAAAAGATTTCTAAACAATGAATGCATAGAGCTTCTGTTATTAACCATTTGTTGGTGTATACATCCTACATTAGCAAAGATTACCAGTCATAGGTATTTCTTTGCCACAGAAATCTTCCCTTTTCCAAAAGGGTGTTGCTGCTTTTGTGTTAAGAACACTTGGATAAGAGTTTGATGAAATAGGTATTACTTAATACTCTATACTGCTAGCTCCAAGCTTCAACATTTTCCATTTTTGACAATCTGTTGAAATGGACTGGTTCATTTATAATCCCCACCTACAAACTCTTCAAATTTTCATGCTCTTCTAATTTCCAACAATGAAATTTTGTCAATTCCAAATTCCCCATGAATAGATTATGTACATCTTTCAAGAAATGCCCTAGAAATGTACCAAGTTCTTAGTCCTAAAAACCTTAGATGATGAGACTAAGACATATCAAAGTCAAATAATTGTATCTCCATCTCCACATGAGGAGTATAGTTCCAAGCACATCCATCACCATGGTACTCCCTTGCTGCATCTCGACCGTCCGATATCGATGGACCCCACCGCCGATGAGCCAAGTGACTTGGAGGAAAGTAGAGGAACCCAAGTCAAGAAAATGAAATAATAAACTGAAAAACCTACAATCTCCAATCACCCTCATGACTAAGACGGACTTCGCCCTCCCTGTTAATTTGATTCCCTACCAGGCTGCCATTTCATTTTCTTAACCTCCTTATCATCTCTCCTCTCTCTCTCTCTCTCTCTCTCTCTCTCTCTCTCTCTCTCTCTCTCTCTCTCTTCAGAAATTCCACCACACTTCACTTCCAAGGAACACAACATTGTCAAAGTCCCTCTGAAATCCTCCTGCTTGTGCCAGCATTGCAATTTGCACAGGTGGGTTTGGAACTGAGTGACTGAGATTCCACATGGGGAGGCATTCTTGCTGCTACAAGCAGAAGCTTAGGAAAGGCCTCTGGTCTCCTGAAGAAGATGAGAAGCTTCTGAATTACATCACTAAGCATGGCCATGGCTGTTGGAGCTCAGTCCCTAAGCTTGCAGGTACCTAACTTAGTACTACTCCAACCCCTAAAGTTCTTCACTTTCAACATGACTGAACAAAAAAGTTACTGTCTTTCTCTGATAATGTGTCATATGATTATGGTGTGTGACTGTGTACATGATTTTCAGGCCTACAAAGATGTGGGAAGAGCTGCAGGTTGAGGTGGATAAACTACCTGAGGCCTGATTTGAAGAGAGGTCCATTCTCACAGCAAGAAGAGAATTTGATAATAGAGCTTCATGCAGTTCTGGGAAACAGGTATTAATTTTTTCTTCTTTTTTCTGAAATTTATTTAAGAACTTTTGTTCATCTTCTGGGTTTTAAAGGAAAATGAGGTTTTGTGCTACAACAGGTGGTCTCAGATTGCAGCTCAATTACCAGGAAGGACAGACAATGAGATCAAGAATCTATGGAATTCCTGCATTAAGAAGAAGCTGAGGCAAAGAGGCATTGACCCCAACACTCACAAACCAATTTCATCAGAAATTGAACAAACTGATCACAGCAAAGAGATAAGCCAGCTCTCCTCTCCAACAAACTACAAAGGCAATGAGCAGCAAAAAGCCTCTGTGGGATCCAATGAACTCAATCTGGTTGAGGCTGTAGCGAATTTCAAGCAAGTCGAACACCACAGGTACCCGGTTGAGGTCTCTTCATCCAGTAAAGTTATCAGCAACAGCAACAACACCCAAGACTTCTTCATAGACAGAGCTGCTTGTACCTCGCATGAAGGCTCCACCACCACCAATTGCAGGCCTTCTGATTTTGTGGGGTATTTCTCTTTCCTTCATCACCACCAGTTCGGGTCATTATCTTCAGAGACCATGGGGCTCAATGCAGTAAATCCAAACCAAACTTTCAGCTTCCTCAATCAAAACTCCAGGTCCAACTCTGATCCTCAAATGGTGTCCGAGTTCAGCACCAGCATGACTACACCACCGTCACTTCTGCCCTCCATGTCAAGTAGCTCACTTTTCGGCACACGTGTGAAGCCTTCCATTAGTCTTCCCTCTGATAATTCTTCCACTGTCTCATGGGACCAGTCCAGTGCCGGCTACAGTAACAATGGCGGGTTAGACAACACTGCAGCCGCTTTCTCTTGGGGGCTACTGCCAGAAGTGCCTGTGAAATCCGACGACGTAGAAGAGATTAACAAATGGTCCGAGTATATCCACAGTCCATTTCTGATGGGAGCAAACACTATGCAGAATATAAATCAATCCTCCCAGTATAACAGTAATGAAATCAAACCAGAAACACAGTACTTCATGACCAGCAATGGAGCAAGTAGTGCTAGTGCAGCCACCACGAGTTGGCCTCATCATCATCAGCAAGCCAATAACTTACAACCTTCTTCAGAAATGTACACAAAGGATCTTCAGAGACTCGCAGTAGCTTTTGGACAGATTTAATTAGCTTCATCAGCTCTAGCTATTCCAGCTAACTCGAGAGACCGGAATTTCAAAATCATCACCAGAAGTTTGTCAGTTTGATGAATGTGAGAGGAGGGCTTGGAAAGGCTACTTCTGGTTATTATTACTACTACTACAGGTGTGTGTGGCTTCTATAGGATTCTTCTTCTTCTTTTTCGATTTTTTGTAAATGTGTCCGATTATACCAAAACTTCAATCTCTCTCAGCCTTTTTTTATTGTGATCATGTTCTGTGCAATGGAGCTTATGTTCAAGCATCATATTGTGCATGAACTACAGTAGCTAGAATTACAGAATGAGGCTTGGTAATTACATTGTCTTCAACTATATATCTTTAACGTATTTGCTTATTTCAATTGTTCTTCATCAATTATTTTTAGTAATCATTCAATTCAATGTGTGGTGGAAAACTGAAAGTACTACTGGCATGGCTATGTAAAAAGAGAGAGGATCGAGCAAAATAGAGAGTACTATGTTCAAGTATTTCAGCTTTTTAGCCTTATCAGTCATGTCACTCCAGCAGGTCATACAGTAAAAGGTTTTATATTATATAGAATTAATTGGGTTTCCATGTATTTGAACTAGTATGATTGCCTCTATGGTGTTCAGTTTTTTTTTTCTTCAAAATGTGAAGTCCGGGTGATGGTGACCCTAATCTATAAGATATCTGGAAAATTTGTTTCCTGGGATCCATTTTATTTGCTTTAATATCATGTATACATCCCTTTCTGTCTTGATCCTTTTCACATTGAAATATACACAAATTGATCTACATGTTCTTTTTCTAGTGCAAAAATTTGAGTGACCTTTTTTCTCGAATGGGCGTCTTTCAATGTCTCCAAGACATCATTTCATGAATAAAATGTCTAGCTCCTAGACATGTAGATATTTTCACTGCCTTTAAGTCACTTCCTCTCCCCTCCAAGAATCTGTGGTTGAACACATGAAATTATGGTTGCCGTGGTTTACTTTATTGCATAATATGTAAAAAGAGTAAACGCTACTAAGTTTTGTGACAAAACTAGTAATATGTCATTTCGTGTTATGGTTAAAAGTTGATATCACACTTCTTTATAACATTTTTTTTGAGCATTAAGGCGAAAGTTGAAATTTCACACGATCCATTCAAGAGAGAGGAGAACGGTTAGTAGGGTTAATCGGACCCCGTCGACCCATTGCCGACCCTCCTCCATTGATTAAAACTTCATCCAGCCCCTTTGAGCTTTCCGATTGCACAATCAATATATGTGATGGTGAAGTGAGGATTAATTTCTTGTTGGCAAGCAAAACATGATAATTAGACTAAAGATCATGAAAGTTAACAATAATTAGGGCGAAGAGAGGGGGGCAGGGTTCCCACACCATAATAAAGAAGTCCATCTGCTAGCGAGCTATAGTACAAGTCAAGAAGCATATGAAAAATGACTTCCAATCCAATAAAGGCCATGAATTCCTGTCTGATGGCTTTTCGTGGTGGCACTTGCTAGCTAAGCTTTATCATCACAAACACATAAATATGAAAGAGAACCTAATAACAAGCTTCCAGATTTCACTACAGGAAGAAAATGATCAAGAGGAGGATATTTTGTGTGCACAGTGAGATCAACCAAGTCCGTACCAATACCACCCGGCCAGAGTTGAGAAGAGAAAGAGAGAGGATACCGTGTGCTATGTGGGAGACCCTTCTAACGTGGGCCAAAATCAACCCTTTACTCCTTCTGTGAGGAACAGAGAATGGGTCCCTGAGAAAGATGTTGAAACTTGAAGAAAGTAAAAGAGCGAGGAGAGAAAGTTCAACTTGATCTCTAGTACGTACGCACAAAGATGATGAAATTGACTTGGCCTGAGAGAAAGAGAGAGAGAGAGAGAGAGAGAGAGGGGGGGGGGGGGGGGGGGGGGGATGGTGACATTGAGATGGGTCCTTATGAGAGGGGGGAGGGAGAGAGGTGAAAATCCCCACAAAAGCATCTTCCCTTTATGAGCCTAGGGTAAAATGATCTTGCTTTAGGATATGAAAGCACCAATTGAGAGAGGTACATATGTCAGCATGCACTCAGCAGCTAGCACTAGTAATTAGATTTCATTTTAGGACGTTGCGTCAATTTTTACTCACAAAACCGTTTTGCTTGCTTAGTTGTTTTCGACTTTTCGTCTTGAAATTGTTTGGAATAACTCACCGAACATTTTACTCGGTAGATTCATAGATGACTATAATTAATATATATATATATATATATATATATTCTCAGTTGCGGACGTCCGGATAGAGTCGTTTCTCCACCATTCCAGTGCCGACGACGCCGTTTCTTCTTCCCGGCTTGATCCCAGACCTCCCCCGACGGTGTTGGAATGAAGAATAATGCCGGACAGATCGCGATCGGAGGTCCATCATGATCGGTCGTGAAGTTCTACACAGACCTCCGATCGCTATCTCTCCAGCCTTCTTCTTCATTCCAACATCATCGGGGGAGTTCTGGGATCATGCCGGGAAGAAAAAATGGTGTTGCCGGGGCTAAAAGGGTGGAGAAACGGTGAAAATCCCGACGGAAAACCCGTCCGGACGTCCGTAGCTGAGACAGATTGTGTATATATATATATATTATATATATTAAGAAGATCGATGTATATACGTAACATGAGATTACCCATTTTGATGATTGACTACTTGTCTCTAACACCTCTTAGATTGGCTTCAGAGACTAAAAGTGTGTTAGAAATCGAGTGTAGACCTAGGTAGTTATCCTATGAGTGCTATATGGACTTGACGTATGTTATTTGCACTATCAAGATTAGCGCACTATCTTCCCTCTTTTTGTTGATTTATAAGTTATGACATATTAAGTTATGAGGATTATTGCACTTTTTACGAATGAGTGCATACACCTTCTTCGATCGAGTACCAATAACAAGTCAAGATTCACAATTATTTTGAGCTTTAGTAGATTTGAAGATGATAGAATTGGCTCAAACAAGAGGAAATTGATAAGATTGAGAAAGGTCCTCATGAGGAGGTAAATTTATTGTAAAGCATCTTCTCATTATATCCCCAGAGGCCTTGACAAAAGATGAATCTTGCTAGCTTCTTCTTTAATCGGTAATTTCATCATGTATAAAGTGTCGGCTTCTTAGAGTAATCTAACATACAATAAGGTACATATTATTATGTATAAAATGACGGGTTCTGAAATCTCTTTTCATGAAACGAATTGTACAAACATGGATGTACAGGTAAAAATCCTAGGGAAAAATAAGAAAAGAAAGTTATAGTCCATATTGGGGACAAACAAGACAGTACTAGGACTAGGGGGTAAAAAGTTAAAACCCAAAAAAAAAAAATGTATGTAAGGCTACCTTGTACTATGTTGTCTGTCCTGCCCTTTAATTATTACCATTTAGTCAGTTTTATTGTGCCTTGTCAAGTCTAATAACAAGGTAAAAACCGAGAGACTTGATTTATAAGATACCCATTTGGGGAAAAGGATCTGAAGCTGATAATAGAGTATGGGGTATATTTTAAGGAAAGAGCAAAGCTCTTATTCAATTGAATTCGAAGTATAAAAAGGTCGGGGCCATGCATAGCCTTCTCTCAAATATATACACGACAGGCACCATTTTTGTTTGTCCATGCAACTCTGCAGATCGACATCAAACTCTAGCTTCCTTCAATTCCTAGAATATGTCTAAGTCTTCTTTTTCAGACTAATTATTTGCATGCCAATTATATATACAATGCAGATATGTATTCTGCAGAAGGACTAGTTTTATATAGGTAGGCCATATTTGCAACCATGTGAATCAAATTATTGGGGTCTATCTGTTGGGGACTTACGATTAAAGGTTATGTTGGTAAAGAACAAAAAGAAATGCACTATTGGCCGGACCGAGAGAGATGAGCAAGGAAGAAGATGAGGGGAATTTCAGTAACGTATAGTTGCCATTCTTGATTATTGTCTTTGTTTTTCTTTTTCATTTGGGTTGATTGGAATCTTTTGTTCTTTATTTTTATTTTTTGATATACAGTATGCTTTGTAAAAGGAGAGATGAATGTGATCATTATGATTAACCTAATGATTACAGAGGTGGAGATCGATGATGATCATGTTGTCAGAAGATTTTGTTCTGAAAAAAAAAAATGATATATATGCTAATTAACAGTATATAAGATATTAGGAAGATGATCGAAGAAGATTTGTAGACATAAGCGTCAGGAACTAATGTTTCACGCAGTGCTTGTTGGATAATGCAGTACATTATTAAGCTACAAGTTCAGAGAAAAACAATTACCTTTGGATATCCACGTTTAATTAGTCTGATCGAGTGAGTCTACGTCTACCTATATATAATTCTCATGTTAGAATCAAGCTTCTATAGAATGTTGTAATTTGATGGCGGAGGCTCACTCAAAGAATCTTCGATCATGAGCTCAGAGCACAAGAAAAAAGGATCCTATTACTCAAAAAAAAAATAATGCAAGCACCGATTTTTGTCTCTGATTGTGACTTTGTGCATGAGCATTTATGCTCGTTCATTCATGTACACGTTCTTGACTCATTTCTTCTTACCGCAACCCCTCTGTTGGTTTCAGGTCTTTATGATTCCCAAAAGAACTGATACATCAGTTTCTATATAATGGGTAACTGGGTTGTTGTGTTTTGATAACAAACTAGGGTTTTCCCGTACAAAGGAGGAGGACAAGTTGAACTTTAGGAAGGAGGAAACAAGTACTATTCCACCCGTAAATGCTATAAGTCGTATATAGTTAGTTAGAATTAAGGTCCTACAGAACTTTACTGTAACACCTATCTAGATCGAGTCCAACACAACTCCATTCGTACATGAGTGCAATGCGCTTGTAACTAGAAAGCTGCGACGTTTTTGTACACAAGTTGTAACTAGAAAAACACGATGATTTTGTACCTCATGACTATTGTTTGCCTCAGATCATGAGAGTTTAGGTGCTGCTAGCTAATCATAGAGATGGTTTACGTTACGTAACTAGGACTTAATCTTATGCAAATCCAAAATCATTAACGTTTTCACTTAGTGGGCACAATTGTATAGTAAACGTACTGTCCAACTTTACCAACTAGAAAGGTGTCATGTTCTTGAAGAAAATATCCAAGTATCATCCAAAAGTTTCCATAGCCTAGTTCTATTTTACCTTGATTATTAAAGGCTAGTTTAAACACCGGCCACCACTTAAAAATGCATGTGAATTGAATAATTAAGAGAAGAAAACAACAAAAGAATTTGGCCCCGGGAAGCAATTCAATACTACACACATTGATTCTTGTTATTCTTTGTTCATCCCTGCAGACAATCAAAGGGTTAATCATAAGGAATCTTCTCCTTAATCATTCCCAATAATTCCACAGAAAGTCTCAAATCTTGCTACAATCTTTTGATGATTATAAACAATTTCAACTCCCCCAATATGTGAACTAAGGCAATTTGATTCCTACACACAACGCAAAAGACCTCCTCTCAAACATTTAAATATGTTGTGAATTATCGAGGGTAACATGACCGCAGTAGCTAGCTCTGATATGAAACTAATGAAGCATATACATACATGCTTAAATTATATCAAGTCTTAATTTGTCTGGTTTCGAGCATAGTTTAATGAAGAACAGAGAAGCAGGGAAAGCAAATAGCGAATAAGAAACACGAAGCTGTTTGACGTTTAACCAGAGAAGCCAAATGCCAATAGATTCCTACTAGTTTGTCAACGGAAGATTAAAAACTATGTTTATGTAAATCTAAAGGTCCTAGAGGGGGTGAATAGACCATTAACAACTTTTTTTATGAACAATTCCAGGATTGCTGCACTACCAACTGATCTCATGGTATGCAGAATGCAATGAGTTTATGAGAAAAAAGTTTTGTTCAGCTCTAAGGTTTATAATCATAAAAGGAAGACTTATAGACTAATGAACAATGCAAATGAGAACTAAAACCCAACCAAACAAATGTAAAAACTACATTTTAACAACCATTGAGCAAAGACAACCTTGCTCAATATATATAGACTGAAGGAGTGCTCTAATAAGAGAGAGACACAAGCCAAAGAGATGCCACAAGTGGGCAAGCATGAGGGCCAAAGAAAGAAAGGAGTTTTGGACTTTTGTCCTTGGCCAAACTCTAAAAGTGAGAGGACACACAAAAACAACTGCTATATTGGTTTGTGTATCACAAACACAGTTATAGCTTTAGAGCTCTTAAACCATGAGTCACTGGTTGAAACAAAGGCATCAAAGGGATGACGCATGCCAATCTGCCAACTTGCTTTAGAAAGGTTTTGGACAAAAGCAATTTTCTACAGATCGAATAGAGTTGTCACAAGCCAACTCAAGGATACAAGTATACCTTTCCTAAAACAGGTTTGATTTAAACATGGAGCAATGAGGTTGTATAACCTCTTACTCAATCCATTAGTGGACCACAACTCAGCCAATAAGAACTGGTCTAGACTCAGACAGTTCCAGCTTTACCTTTGGTCACAGGTTGACACAACACAAGATCTCAACCAAAAACTAAATTGAGCACAAAGACAAGACCTTTAAATATTCTAATTGTTAATTTGAAATTCAAATTAGGATCTTTCCTAAACATAAAATTAATGTCACAAGGGTAAAGAAACTTAAACATAAGACAATAGAACAAAAGATCAAAAAACTGAAAACCCAGATTTTTAGGATGACAAGTGATACTGCTATCCTCTGTGAAAAACCATGAAATGCATATGCATGATTTTACCTGAGTTCCATGAGATCATGTTGGTTCTTCTACTTCTTCAACTTGTTCTTCAGATGTGCAAGACCAATCTCTCAATTGCTTTCGGCTTCATAAATTGTGTTTTGTTTTATATAAGGATTGCCAACAACCTTATACCTTCATTCTCCCCTTTTGGCATTCCTTAACAAAACACACCAAGACAAAGTTGTTCAAATATTCTCTCAACCTACATAAACACTTTCAAGAACAAGTGAAGAATAGGGGAACAATTATAAATATTAAAAACAACCAGGGATAGCAGATGCATCATATATCCAGAAACACAAATTCATAGGCACAAGGTATAATATAAACACAAATCCCAATATTCATAAACCCCAACAGCTCTAAGGTATAACCAACAGCTCTTAGGAACAACCACCAACAAATCCGAACAATCAGTTCTCCCCTTTTTTTGTCAAGGAATGACAAAGGGAAACCATATGTTCAAAGAGACATAAAGAAAGCCGAGAATGATAAAACCAAACTAAACAAGGTCAGAGCGGTTCAATAAAATCACATATATGTATCATCCTCAGCATTATCAACATCATTTGCCGTGTCCTAATCCTCATCATTAAAGGCAACAAGAAGCATCTCCTATTTGAGCAAGTTTTCTCAAGAGACTCGACATACACATTGAATAGTCATAAAGACTTAGCAATGGGTGTCAACAGGGGATAAGGTAGTAGCAAATACATCATGATGTCACACTCAAACGTTAGCTACAAAGTGTAGCTTGGTGGAAAGACCCGAAAAGACCAAGAGACAAATCTCAGAGGGTATACGAGGGATACCAACAGGTCTTGATATCTTAGAGAAATATGGTTAAGCACAAAGGAAGACACTCATGTATGGTTAACCCTAAGAAAAGACACTAAGTAATTAACTCGTCCTAACCCATCAACAAACAAATTCACAGCAAGAGGAATTGTTTTAAGGTCAATAGAATTCTCATAAACAATCAGCCTTGAAAGAGGAACATGAACTCATAAAAGGCAAAGTGAGAACAAGGAGGGAGAGCTAGGGATATGTAAGGGATCATCCTTACGAGAGAGAAGGTGGGTTTGACAACCCCTACAGTAGTTGAAGCTTTGCATTTGATAATAGGGACATTGACCCCATATCTGAGTTTGAACATACACTCCAAACAATAACATCAACAACAACCTACACAATGGTCAGTGCACCTTAGTATGAACTAAAGTGAATGATATTGGAAAGGCTATCAAGGGAGAGTGATGGTGAAAAGATCAAAGGAGAGTAGAGCAATTAGCATGGCATCTAGGCAGCGAAGAAAACGTCGTGGTATGACGTCAGAGTATGTCACTGAAAACTATAACTCACTCATGCTTGAAATAACTATAGTTCAATCCCTTCATCTCTCATGTCCACATACTTGAGAGAGAGTTCAACTATCCTATAGGAAATAAATCAATGATCAAGGCAAATGTCAATATCCTTCTCGGAACAGAAATGATGCTTCAAATCACATAGTTACAATGCACATGTAACAGGGCACAACCAAACACAAGCAATATCACACTAAAAACATGCAACACACAGGAATAACTTCCCTCAATGTTTTGACAACCTTAAAAGGACTAAGATGCAAGTATATGAATAGCCTATATCATCAATTTACTCCCCCTAAGAGGGTGCATTGCTCCCCCTACGGGTGTACATAATATGAAAGAGGAAACAACTAGATGCAAGACTTAGGATACCAACCATTATTCTGATCTTAACAAGAAAGTTTAAGCACAAGCTCATAAAGTCCTCAATCAAGAGATAAGCAATGACAACACTTACATAAGAGTTTTCCCAAAAATTTTGACAACCTTAATTTCAAGAAATATAAGGTGCGTGTGTGTACCACCGATTATCAATTACTCCCTTTAAGAGTGTGCATAGAAAACAAACTTATCTAATTTAAATAAAATGACACACATGAAGTAGCGACTAAACAACCTACTGAGGATACCAATGTAGACCATTCAGATCCCTGCATATAGACAGTTTGAGCATAAACACACAAAGTAAGACACCAAGATTTCAAATGTCTTAATCACTATGAATGTCCACATGTATATATGACTATGAAGAAATCACCATGGTCCATTAAACCTAGTCTAGACATCAGAGTGTGTGTGTGTGTGAGATAATTTCATGGGTCCTTGGATTAACATCAACTGAGATGAGAGATGATATATTATACAGTCCAAGAGAGCAGAGGTCACAACCATCCTTATAACACTAAGAACAACATTGTTCAAAATCAGAGGCAATTTTTCCGATTAATTTAATTAGATATTAGTTTATAGCCAATATGAAAAATCGTCCTAATAGGTTCATGTAGCAAGAGGGTTGCCATTGACTCCCTAACCATATGGTCTTAGGGCAATAAGTGTATCAAAGACACTCAATATGACAACCAACTCGAACCCATAGAAGGATAGAATGCATTTCAGGAATCCTCATTGAGTCATGTATCCAGTGAGAGACCAGCTAGTCCAAGATATGATTTGTGAATTTCATTTACACTTCAAGATCACTAAACCAGTCTCGTTTCTACCCACCCTTATATCGCTCATCACGACCAAGGAATGTATACTTTGAGACTAGCCTAGAGTGGAGCAAAAAGCTTAACACACCACCTCATCAAACCAACCTCGTTTCTTGCCACCCTTCTATCGTTCGTCACGACCAAAGAATGTATACTTTGAGGCTAGTTTGGCATAGAAACTCTTTGCATCAACTCATCTCAAGTTTATAGCTTTTCACTTTGTAACCCACAAAGTTGACTATGTGAAGCATGTGGTTCTTTAAGTCTTTCAAAGCTTATCAGAGCACAGATGAGAAATAATGATCAATTAGATGTAAACATACATGTGTACAAGAGAGCAACTAAGACAAGTGAAACTCAAACACTCACTTAGGTCAAGATCAGAAACTGTCTAGGGATAGCACATCATACAGGTGTCCTGAAAACTATTTATAGAAAATAAAGTCACATATTTTTGATTTTTTTAAAATGAACTTCTAAGCCTAAATACTTATGTACAAACACACAAGAGTCTCAAGGGGAGAAATCAATCTTTTTGGAACACACCAATGGCCTTTCGAAGGCCTATAAAACAAGGTTGTCAAGAGATTTTGTAAACAAATATGCATATCAATCTTCAACAAGTATAAGCACAATTCAAGCAAGTTATATTCAGCCCAAAGTTATGATGAAATGATACTTAATATTGACATGTTTAATCTTAGAATGCAACACAACTTTCTTAAAAATGTTGATGACATAAGTATTACCATAAAAACAGGGATATAATACCTTGCTGGAATCCTCAGTCAACACACATGTGTTTTGCATGTAACAACTTTTTGCATCTATAGATTCATTTTGTGCAGTGAAAATGGTGGCTTCTTACTATGCCAAGAGACCAAATTGGTTCCCACAAGTAACAACCTCCCAAGGTGCTTTTTCTATTCGTAGCATCGCTAACCCAATTAAAGTTGGAGAAATCTGTAATATCAGCATTAGTATCATATGGATAACTAAAAACCAAAATCACAAATACCATACATGAATCCAAAGATATGGTTTACCGCTTGCACATTGGATCCCTTGAAGTTTGTTAGGTAGTTAGCAAAGAAGCCAACACATAAGACACTAACATGCCTACGGGTTGTGAAGTAACAATCATGCTTTTGAAGTGTGTTTAATCAACATCAATATCTTGTAGATCGGCAATGATCTTATAGCTCATGCCTATTAGAATCAGGATGGCAGTGGATGCTTCCATCCCAAACTTCTAGATGACATAATTGGATTGACAGATAAACAATTCATCCTTTTTATGAACACCTTATAAACACAGGGAGTAACACTGTTTACCGTAGAGAGAGTAACACCTTATAATAAACACAGAGAGTAACATTGTTCCAGATCTCTAGGGTGTCGGGATGGCAAGACCCTCATCCATCCATGAGTCTGGAAAATCAGATTCAGTCCCCGGGATTTCCACATTGGATATTCGGTCAACAATGAGTGGATCTCAGACTTGTTCATGTTCAGACACCACAGAATAACCACGAGAGAATAAAGAAGTCATATATTGCAACATATAATATTTCCTTTACTTTGCATGATCTCTTGCTGTCCACACAATATGCTTTCACATATGACACATATGGCTTCTTCCATTTCCAAAACTAAAAGGGTGGCTTGAAAGATTTCAACATGAAAATCACTCTATCAAAAAAATAGTAGACATTAGAAGCAAACCTCTCCCTAAAAAGAATGAGGGAGATCATAGGCATTTAAGAATAACTTTTCCCAAGTCAACAAGGATACATTTATCCTTTTAGCAAACCTATGCTGTTTGGGAGTAATGGAAGTAGAAAATTCATGATGTACACCAAATTCCTCACAACAATAATGGAGCATGTTAAAATTTAATGTCATGGTCGAATCTAATGCTACTAATATGCAAGCCAACAAAACACTATTCAATTGAAACCTAATTTCTAGCAAAGTTGTAATCGTTTCAACACTTTCACCTTTAATAACTAGGAATCTAACCCAAGTGAATCTTGAAAAAAAAAACAACAACAATTACAAGCACATGTTTCTAACCAACAATGCTTTAGTTTCAACAAGTTCAACTAAGTCTAGATGCAACAGTTCAAGCATATTAGAAATATGTTAAACATTAAGTCAAGAGTGAAGAGAATGAGCCAGCTTACCAATTCTGCAATGCTTATACATACTTGTGGGGATACCAGTGAGCTTAGGTATCCTGTCGGCTCCTTTCGATGATAGTTTTACAATGACCAGATGTTTCAGATGACACACTCTTCTGTGTCAAAGTTCAAGAGCATCCTCAGATACCATTGAACGAAAGCACTCTTGAGGAGAAAAGTTCTCTTATGCAAAGGTACCACAACATTGGTCCCTAGTCCTTACACCTCTCATCATGCCTTTACCTTTGCCATCAGATATCAGACATATAACAGGGTCAAATCAAACTAACACTTAGGAGACTGACCTTTAACCCTTTTACCAAAAGAAACATCCTTCAGGTCCAGGAGACCAAGAGTGTTAGCTATCCCACAACCAACTCAGCTTTGACACTAACCCCAAGCACAACTTGTCCAAACCTAGATGTGAACCATTTTGGGTCACATATCATGTGTCTTAAAACAGCCATTGTCCACATACCACAAGTCAAAACGACTCGTCGTAAGAACACAAAGTGCAACATTGCACATGGCCATGAACTAAGTCTCTCCAAGACAAATTCTAAGTCTAGAGAAAAAAACATACATGCCCAACATCTGGGTTTCATCTAAAAAATGTCAAATGGTTTGGTATAAACTGATATGGCTTTAAAACAACACCGCTTAGAAATCTTATTCTAACCTAAGTGGATTTTTCTATGGAATATGAGTTTAGGGATAGACAGACACCTTGCTATCCTTGAAAACTCTTTTAAGGATTTTCTAAGAATAACCAAAACGAGGTGAGCAACTAAATCTCCTAGGATCTCTTAGGGCTGGATTGATAGAAAAATCAAATATGGCCATCAACAACATAGTGGTGGCGAGCAAAAAGGGACAAAAGGTTAGAAGTTTTGGAATCTCTAGTCGACTAGGCTTAACAAGAAGAGGTTCTTTGCTCTTGACGAAAACAGTAGCTTACTGCATTGAGCACTCTCTAATTTGAGTAATTTCAAAACCTAAACAAAGAATCCCCAAATTTCATCTCCTCACTATTTGATAATTCAGGGACATAATTTCAATCCTAGTGAGAATCGACTTTGAATCATAAAACAACTCAGTATACATGACATATATATATACTATCATTAGAATCCTTGTCTTTAAAGGACTCATTTAATATGACCGAGGCTACAAAGGCCAAGGAATCCTAAACATCATCCAAGGATGGTTTAGACTTATGAAATAAGCTATGAATATTTTTTTGAGCTTTTTCATAGGTCGTAGTCAATGTCACGTCCCGACTCTTAAATTTTACCTTATTTACTAGCATGGTGTTAATAAGAGTTTTACCAACTTTGTCATTGAGTTTATAGTTTAATTGGTATCCAGAGAGGTTTTGAGGGATGATTATTTCGAAGGAATTATTCGTAGTAAGAAAATGTGACGACGGTAAAAATGGTAAATTTTTAGCGAGTAAAAGGTAATTTTTATTAGGGTATTATTTTTGGGGTGTTAAATTTTAGAGTGGGTATATGGTTGTGTGGACTGGATGGGCTAAGCCCAGATTTTTTTTCTCCTCCTCTCTTTTCTCTCTCCTCCCTCCCGATCCTCTCTCCCTCTCCCTCTGCCCGGAAAAGTTTCCCGAGCCCTTTTGTCGCCGTCCGGCCACTGTAGGCCGCCACATCGGTCCCAATCGGTCGGCTTCCAACCCAGCTCCCATCCTAGACCAGTGAGAGGCTCCCTAGCGCCGTCGTGAGAGAGATATCGGACCCGAAAGGTTCGATTGTCCAAAGCTTCCTGTCACCAAAACTCCCTCCTCCGGCCACTATAGCTAGCGTTTCTTGGCTTGTTGGAAAGCTCTCATCCCGTGCTTCAATCCCTCAGAAGGTTTCTTTTCGATTCGGATTGGGTAAGGAGAAATTGGTGTTTGAAATTCTAGGGCTTTATTATATGTTTTCGTTCGATTGGCATAGTTAGGCTTGGAATTGATGTTTTTACAAGTTAGGAAAATTGTAGAGAAGGTTGAGAGGAATGTGCTGTCAAATTTTGGTTGGCAAAGGAGGTTACCGGAGTCGGCCGCCGGCGGCGCCGCCGCTGTAAGGGGATTTTTATGGTTTTAGATGTGTTTTCGAGGGAAGTTTAATGAAGTGTAGTTTGGAATTTTTGGAGGAGTTTTGGATAGGTTTTGGATTTTATCTAGGACTTGTGATTTATGGCGGTTAACTAGTTAAAAGGCAGTCGTAGGTTAAATATTGTTAGGACTGTGGATGTTGATTTTGAGGATGTCGGTAATTGTGGTGAAATATGGTTTTAAGCTAATTTAAGAATAAAGACGTTAGACATGGACGAGCGTGCGAAGCTCACAATTATTTCTGCCTAATTTTCTATAAGCGTCGTTATTTAGTTGAGGATTTAAATTATATTTTTGGAATAGGACGTGAGGAGGCTCGAGCAGAGAAGGCATCTGACCGACATCAGGCTTTGGCCTAATTTGTGAGTGGACTTTTGTTTTAAATAATATGCATGCAATTGTTTTTGGTTGAGCAAATTATTCTGTTGGAGCATTTTAGGTCATTTTTATTTGACGATTTTTTGTATTTTGGAGAATTACCGAAAATGAGATTTTCGGTAAATTATAAATATTTCTATGAGAAGAGTATGTATAAATACTAGCTAGCCATATGTGTTTGTCTACCTTAATGACATAATATATAACTGCATTCTGGTGTGACGTGAGCGTTGGACGTAAGCGTTGGACGTAAGCGTAGTAGCCCTATATGAGTGTTTAATTCATATAGGGGGTATGGACACATATTTATACACATGTCTGTCCACCTTAATGACGTAGTGTAGCACCGCATTAAGGCGTGACGTAAGCATTGGACGCAAGCGTAGTAGCCTAATATAGATTATTTTAATTCTATTAATTTATATTGGGAGTATGGGCATGTGTAGATACATACGTATATTGATATATATTTTTGAGCTGAAGATGCTTGATATTTATGAGATAAAAGATTTCTCACTCGAAGCATGCATTCGATTTTCTTTAGAAATTAATTTGGGAAAGCATAAGTGTTAATACTTATTTTTCTTTATTTATTTTTGTCCACTCACTCTAACATTTCCAGATGTTTTCCCCTGGGCCCTTCGTTTTTAAAAATGCCCAGTCTACAGAGTTTGGGTTGGATCCAATAGGAGGCAACAAGGTATAGTTACCCATCTCTCAGCCATTTTTCACCGGTAGGTTACCTGCTTAACCTACTAGGGTATTTTGTTTCTGCTTCCGTTGTTTTTAGTAGACATGTTGAGATGTGTTTTAGACATGGTTTAGCACCCTCAGTCTGTGAAGAAGAAAGATGTTTTCGATGTAGGGGCAATTGAGTTCAAGGGCGTCAAGGGACCCTTGATGCATACACTTGGGTGGACAAGATTGAAAGGGCTTTTGAGAGCACTGAACTGCCAGAAGAAAAGAAGGTGAAAATGGCAATGTCTTTTCTAGATGATTCAACTCATTATTGGTGGACTCTCGCCAGCAGGAGTAATTTGGGTGCTCCGAATATGACTTGGGAGTAGTTTAAGACACTATTCTTGGGTCAATATTTCAATCACGCTCATCGTAATAGGATTCAGTCAGATTTTCTGAACATGAAGAAGAGGGATGATGAGGATGTCATCGACTTTGAGCAGAAGTTCACTACTTTGAGCTATCATGTGGCATATCTAGTTCCTGATTAGAGGACCAGGATTGATATGTTCATTAGAGCACTTGGTGGAGTGTATGCAAATAAGATGATATGTGTTATCTACCTGACCTTTCTTGATGCAGTTGGTGCAGCCATGGCCATTGAGACCAGGAGGATATTCAGTGCTCGGCCTCGAGATTTCAGTGGCCCCAGTCAGGGTCCATCGAAGAAGGCCGCTTCCTCATCCTCTTTTGGATCTTCAGCGGGTAGTGGCAGTAGTGGGAGATCGGGTCCTAGTTCTCAGTTTAGAGCTAGAGGACATAATAGGAGACCTTTCAGGAGTCAGTTGGGTAGGCAGCAGACTGGTCAGTTTAGTGCTGGTGGCAGTTCCCATGGTGGGTCATCTGGTGGTCATACTTTTTCTTTTGGTCAGTAGTAGTTCTCTGGGTGCTTTGAGTGTGGTGGTCATGATCATTTCAGGAGAGATTGTCCCTTTTGGCTCAGAGGACCGCCCCTACTCAGCAAGTCGATCAGTCTTCAGCCAGAGGCTCCCGTGCTAGTTCTCAAGGGGTTCAGTAACTAGAGGTGGTTCTCAGCAAGGTAGTAGTCAGGGTGGACGTCCCATGACTCACGTTAGGCTTCATGCTATGACCCAGCAGAAGGGTCGTACATCTTCAGATGTCATCATTGGTACGTTATTAATTTTTTGTCAGCCAGCATTTACTTTAATTGATCCGGAGCCACGCATTCATTTATGTCTAGTAGATTCGCTCTCCATGCCAATGTGCCATCATCGTCTCTTCCAGGCGAGTGGTATGTATCTCTACCTTCTGGTGAAGTGATGAGAATAGATTGGGTGTTTAGTGGATGTGAAGTGCTAGTAGAAGGAATTAATTTCAAGGCCGATTTAATTCCTTTAAATATAGTGGAGTTTGATGTGATCTTGGGGATGGACTTTTTGGAGACATATAGAGCTATGGTAGATTGTTTCTGAAAAGAAGTGGTACTTCGAAGTCCAGATGGATTTGACGTTGCTTTTAAAGGAGAAAGAGATGTTATTTCGAGAAGTCTGATATCAGCTATTACTGCTAGGAAGTTGTTGAATAAATGTTGTCAGGCATACTTAGCTCACGTTGTAGATACAAGTGTAGGAGTGTTGGAAGTAGGGGATATTTCTGTAGTAAGAGAGTTTCCGGACGTGTTCCCAGAGGAATTGACTGGTTTGTCTCCTGTAAGGGAGATAGACTTTTTTATCGAGTTACTTCCTAGAACTATGTCTATTTCACAAGCACCTTATAGAATGGCTCCAGCGGAATTGAAAGAGTTGAAGACTTAACTGCAGGAGTTGGTAGATAAGATTTTTATTCGGCCTAGCAGGTGTCCATGGGGTGCCCCTGTGTTGTTTGTTAAGAAGAAAGATGGCACCATGAGACTATGTTGATTATAGGAAGCTAAATCAAGTCACAACGAAGAATAAGTATTCGTTGCCTCACATTAACGATTTATTTGATCAGTTGAGGGGTGCTTTTGTTTTCTCAAAGATTGATTTGAGATCTGGTTATCATCAGTTGCGTATCCGGGAGAGTGACGTAGTCAAGACTGCTTTTCGATCATGCTATGGTCATTATGAGTTTATGGTGATGCCTTTTGGACTTACTAATGCACCCGCTGCGTTCATAGATCTCATGAATATGGTGTTTAGTCCATATCTTGACCGCTTCGTGATCGTATTCATAGATAATATTTTGTTATACTCAAAAAGTGAGAAGGAGCATGCCAAACATCTAAGATTGATATTGCGGATTTTAAGAAATGCTCAGTTGTATGCCAAGTTCAGCAAGTGTGAGTTTTGGCTAGATAAAGTGGGGTTCTTGGGCCATGTAGTTTCAGTAGAAGGTGTTATTGTGGATCCTCAAAAGGTGGAAGCAGTGTCAGGTTGGAGAAGACCTTCCACTATGACGGAGATTCATAGTTTCTTCGGGCTCGCAGGTTATTATCGACGCTTTGTGCAAGATTTTTCAAAGATTGCTGCTCCACTTTCAAGATTGACCAAGAAGGGAGTCAAGTTCGAATGGTCAGATCAGTGTGAGCAAAGTTTTCAAGAATTAAAGAGTCGCCTCACTAGTGCTCATGTTTTGGCACTTCCGGATGATAGTGGGGAATATATAGTTTATTGCGATGCTTCTAGACGAGGTCTAGGTGGGGTGTTGATGCAACATGATCGAGTTATTGCGTACGTTTCTAGGCAATTAAAGTGGGGAATATATAGTTTATTGCGATGCTTCTAGACGAGGTCTAGGTGGGGTGTTGATGCAACATGATCGAGTTATTGCGTACGTTTCTAGGCAATTGAAGCCGAATGAGGTGAATTATCTCACTCATGATTTAGAGCTTGCACCTGTAGTTTTTACTCTCAAGTTGTGGAGACACTATTTTTATGGAGCCAAGTATCAGATTTTTACCGATCATAAAAGTCTTCGGTATGTGTTCACTCAAAGGGAGTTAAATATGAGACAAAGAAGGTGGATGAAGTTGATCAATGATTATGATTGCACTATTGAGTATCATCCTGGAAAGGCTAATATGGTAGCTGATGCTCTTAGTCGAAATCCCTCCATATCTTTGTCTCACCTAAGATGGTTCGTGTTCCACTTCTTTTTGAGTTGCTAGCTACATGGGTGGATTTAGCGGTGGATGAAATGGGTGCTTTGGTAGCTAGTTTCCATGTGAGCTCAGTTTTAGTTGATAAAGTGCGGGAGGTTTATAATGATCTTTCCATAGTTCGGTTGATGGAAAGAGAAGCGAATGGAGCTGCCGTGGATTTTTCGGTAAGAAGATATGGAACTTTATTATTCAAAAATTGGCTTTGTGTTCCAAAGAGGAATGAGAAGTTAAAGAATGAGTTAATGGAGGAAGCTCATTGTTTCGCATATGTTGCTCATCTGGGTAGTACAAAGATGTATCAAACTTTGAAAGATTATTACTGGTGGCCAAACATGAAGAGGGAAATTGCAGCTTTTGTGAGTATGTGTTTGATCTGTCAGCAAGTGAAAGCTGAAAGACAGAAACCTTTAGGGTTGCTTGAGCCATTGCCGATTCCAGTGTGGAAGTTGGACTACATCACCATGGATTTTGTTTTCAGTTTACCTCGTACCCGTGAAGGGCATGACGGTATTTGGGTGATTATGGACAGACTCACCAAATTTGCACATTTCTTATCGGTGAGAAAGAAATATTCAATGGATAAATTGGCTAAGCTGTATGTGAATGAGATTGTGAGACTTCATGGTGTACCTGAATCATTAGTGTCAGATCGAGATCCTAGATTTGCTTCTAAATTCTAGGGAGCTCTTCAGGCAGTTTTAGGTACCTGACTATATTTCAGCACTGCTTTTCATCTTCAGACTGATGGCAATAAAAGAGGACTATCTAGACTTTGGAGGATATGTTAAGATCGTGTGCCTTGCAGTTTAAGGGGAGTTGGGATAAGAACCTATCTTTGATAAAGTTTGCTTATAACAACAGCTATCATTCAAGTATTGGTATGGCTCCCTTTGAGGCACTTTATGGGAAGCAGTGTCGTACACCTTTGTGTTGGAATGAAGTAGGAGAAAGAGAGCTTTGTGGTCATGAGATTATCCATGATACAAATGAGAAGATCAAAGTGGTCAGAGATAGACTCAAGGCCGCTCAAATTAGGAAAAGTTATGCAGATGTCCGTAAGAAGGATCTTGAGTTTCAAGTGGGTGATTGGGTGTTCTTGAAACTGTCTCATTGGAAAGGAGTAGTACATTTTGGTAAGCTTGGGAAGCTTAGTCCGAGGTATATTGGCCCATATGAGATAATATAGTGAGTTGGCTCACTTGCTTATCAGTTAGTTTTGCCTCAAGAATTATCCAAGATACATAATGTGTTTCATGTATCCATGCTTCACAAGTATATTGCCGATCCTTCTCATATGCTGCAAGAGCAGCCGATTAGTTTGTAGAAGGATTTGACCTATAAGGAGGAACCGGTTCAGATTCTTGACCAAAAGGAGCAAGTGTTGAGGAACAAGACAATCCCACTTGTCAAAGTGCTTTGGAGAAGTCATCAAGTAGAGGAAGCTACTTGGGAATCAGAGGAGCAAATGAGGCAGCAGTATCCCTACCTCTTGGATTAGCAGGTACGTAAATTTATAGGACGAAATTTTTATGAGGAGAGAATTGTCACGCCCCGACTCTTAAATTTACATTATTTACTAGCATGGTGTTAATAAGAGTTTTACCGTCTTCGTCATTGAGTTTATAGTTTAATTGCTCTCTAGAGAGGTTTTGGGACACGATTATTTTGAAGGAATTATTCGTAGTAGGAAAATGTGACGAATGTAAAAATGGTAAATTTTTAGCTAGTAAAGGTAATTTTTATTAGGGTATTATTTTTGGGGTGTTAAATTTTGAAGTGGGTTATATGGTGGTGTGGACCGGATGGGCTAAGCCCACATTTTTTTTCTCCTCCTCTGTTTTCTCTCTCCTCCCTCCCGATCCTCTCTCCTTCTCCCTCTGCCCAGAAAAGTTTCCCGAGCCTGTCCGCCGCTGTCCGGCCACCATAGGCCACCACACCGGTCCTAATCGGTCGGCCTCTGACCCAGCTCCCATCCTAGACCGGTGAGAAGCTTCCTAGCACCGGCGTGAGAGAGATATCGGACCCGAAAGGTCTGACTGTCCAAAGCTTCACGTCGCCAGAACTCCCTCCTCCGGCCGCCAAAGCTAGTGATCCTTTGCTCGTTGGAAAGCTCTGCTCATGTGCTTCAATCCCTCAGAAGGTTTCTTTTAGATTCGGCTTGGGTAATGAGAAATCAGTGTTTGAAATTCTAGGGCTTTATTATATGTTTTCGTTCGATTGGCATAGTTAAGCTTGAAATTGGTGTTTGTGCTAGTAAGGAAAGTTGTAGAGGAGATTGAGAGGAAGGTGTTGTTAAATTTTGGTAGGAAAAGGAGGTTGCCAAAGTCTGCCGCCGGCCGCCGCCGCTGTTGATGAAGTTTTTATGGTTTTAGATGTGTTTTCTTGAAGGGAGTTTTGGACTTTTGTCCTTGGTCAAACTCTGAAAGTGAGAGAACATACAAAGACAGCTACTATATTGGTTTGTGTATCACAAACACAACTGTAGCCTTAGAGCTCTTAAATCATGAGTCACTGGTTGAAACAAAGGCATCAAAGGGATGACGCATGCCAAGCTGCCAACTTGCTTCAGAAAGGTTTTGGACAAAAGCAATTTTCTGTAGATCCAATAGAGTTGTCACGAGCCAACTCAAGGATACAATGATACCTAAAACAGGTTTGATTTAAACGTGGAGCAATAAGGTTGTATAACCTCTTACTCAACTTGTTAACATAAAAATGATTAACTTCTTTTCCTTATGAATGTTTGACTCTTGAATTTCAATTAATTGGTTAATAAAATTTTTCATGAAAACTAATTTTTAACTTTTACATCTAGGACCTCGAGTAACACAGGGCCGGCTCTGGTGGTATACAAGTACGGTTGTATCTGAAGGATATATGGGTGTTCTGGTCTCCCAGATCCAGAGGATACATTGCTGTTTTGGTCTCTTTCCAGGCTTACCTATTACTCTTTATATGTTACTTGTACACTTTACATTGCTTGTATATCAGAGTTTTGTGTAAGAGATCAGTTCAGTTTGAACTGATCTTGTTTAAGTTGACTTTAAAAGTGTAGATTGTGTAAGTGTGCATATAACAATTACTTATGGGTTGTTGGTCTCCTAAAGCAGTATGGCGTTTTTAGTCTTAGTGTCATAGCTGTGCTGCTTTGTTACTTTAGGTTAATCTTGTGTGTGTAAGAGATGTATGGGTGATGAAGTGTGTTTCTCACCCAACTTTTTCTATATATAGTTTAGGTCTGTAATCTTGTTCATTACCAAGAAGAAATATCAGAAAAGCTTCCGCAACTTTGTGTTTGGTTTTTCCACACTAGACATCCTAACATGTAACTATTAATGTGAGTCTCAATCTTAGTATATTAGGAAGATGTATATTCTGTAATCAAGTAGGATTATATAAATCTATCGGTGTATTTAGTTTCCTTCTAGGGTTAGAACTGTGCTTGTATATATACCCGACTTGGGGTTTGTTCAATCTATTAGAAAATTACCAACCTTTTGTGTTATGTTTGACTTGGTATCAGAGCTTAAGTCAATCCTAGCAATCTTGGTGATCTAACCCTGTTGTTTTCTGTTGCAAATTTGTTATAAACTTGTCATAATTTGATCTCTTCGACGTGTCGAAGGAAGCTTTCGATTTCGTCGAATTCTGTCGTACTTGTTCTGTTTCTCTGTCATCAAATCCTCTTTGTAATGGATCTTGCAATCTTTGGTGATCAATATGAAATTTTTCGTGAACAATTGATGGCTCTTCAAATCGAGAGCTCAGGCTTTGGAGTGAAGCTGGATGACACAAACTATCCAGTATGGCGACGACTTGTGAAGGTTCGTCTTGGCGGTGTGGGGAAGTGGGAATATGTCGCTGGTACTCTCTAGTGACCTGAAAAAGTTGGCAAGGCACAAGCTATGTGGGATGCTACAAATTCTAATATGATGGTGCTTCTTCTCAAATCCATGACTAGACCAATTATATTGTTTTTTTCAAACTATATGACGCCAAAGGAAATCCAGGATGCAGTCGCAACCCCATACTATGATGGGAGTGATTTTGCAAGAGTTCATGAGTTGACCTGTCAAGTTTTCACAACCACTCAAGCTGGTAAGCCTCTTGCAGAATATTATGCCAGCTTGAAGGCTATCTGTCAAGAGTTGGATGAAAGGAACCCTAATACTATGGTGTGTGATTTGGATATTGCTACACACAACAAGTCTCAAGACAAGATGCGAGTCCACATCTTCTTGAATGGATTGGATTCAAAATTTGCTATTGCTAAGGGCCAGAGAACTACTTCTTTTTGTATGCAAAGATGAACCCAATCAGTCTAGTGCAAAGGAGTTGCATACCGAGGTATCCAGCCTCACTATCCAATCTAAACCTCAACAAGATTGGAAACCAAAGAACCAAGACAGTGAACTTCTAATCCAGCCTGCTCGTGGACCAGATCTTACTAAGGTGCAGTGATTCTATTGTAAGGAGTTTGGACACTACAAGAACTCGTGTCCTAAGAAAACAAATCAATGAGCTACCTATGATAAAATCCGCGGTGGCAAGGTTGCCATTCAATTGGTCCCAGAATCTGATTTCTATCGTGTAGGAGGATAAGACATCACCACAGGTATGTGTTCTCAGGAGAAAAAAGGTAAAAGTGGTATTGCATTAAAAATTTCTGACTTTACTGTTAGTGATAAATGGATAATTGATTATGGTGTGTCTGATCATATGACATTTGATAAATCCTTTTTTTTGAGTTTGTCCCCATCTCCTATACCTGTCTAATGCAAATCGGGTGCCCTTCCCGGTCCTAGGTATATGGTCAATTCAAGTTACTCCAACAATTATGTTAAACAAAGTCCTTTATGTTCCCGCTTTATCACATCACTTATTGTCTGTTTCTAAAAATTGAATTCACAACACAAATGCTCTGTAACCTTTTTTCCTATGTATGTTATCTTCTAGGACCTGTCATCTCAGGCGATAATAGGCAAGGGGGATTTGCAAAGGAGACTGTTTCACTTAGATTACATGTACAACAGGGAACCAAGTGCACCATCACCAACCGTTGCCCTGACATTGAGTTCTGATCGAGTAAAAGAAATTTGACTATGACATCGCCAAATGGGTCATCCATCTTTTGGAGTCATAAAGAAGTCGATGCCATCTTTGTTTTTTGGAATAAAAGAGTCCAGTCTCCATATTGAAACTTGTGTTTTTGCTAAGAGTCATAAATCCAGTTATTCTCCTAGTTTTTCTTCTAGTTCTGCACCATTCGAGTTGATTCATTTTGATGTATGGGGGCCTTCGAAGAATTTGACATTGATAGGAATGAAGTACTTTGTTTTGTTTATTGATGACTTTACTAGATTAACTTGGGTTGTGTTATTGAAAAAGAGGCATGCTGTGTTTTCAGCTTTCACCGTTTTTCATAGTCTCATCCAAACTCAGTATGATGCTTGTGTGAAAATATTTCGATCTGACAATGGAAGAGAGTTTATTAACCACTCTTTCCGAGACTATTTTCAACAACATGAAATTGTTTATCAGACTGCTTGTCCTCAGATACCAGAACATAATAGGGTATCTGAGAGGAAAAATCGACACCTCTTTGATATTGGAAGAGCCTTCTTTCTCAATGCCAATCTACCCAAATATCTCTGGGGTGAAGCTGTGTTGTGTGCCTCTTACCTTATCAACCGTCTACCATCTGCAGCTCTTCATAATCGGGTTCTTTTTGAGGTATTGTCTGAATATGTTACTATTCCATCTCTCAACAAACTTAAGTGGAGGCTATGTTCATCTTTACAAAAATCAGAGATCTAAGTTGGAGGCTCGTTCCCTTAAGTGTGTGTTTGTTGGATACGGATCCCACCAGAAAGGATATAAGTGCTACCATCCTTCATCTCAACGATTATATGTCACTATTGATGTCACATTTAATGAAGACATGTACTATTTTTCTCCTATGGTATCTCCGAGTGAGGAGGAGAAGCATATTTTTTATGAAGATCAATTTGGAGAACTAGAAGATTGTGTAATTGTTGACAACAACCCTGCTAAAAAAGATTTTCGGCCTATCACTGACCAGATCCAGAATCCGAGAGATAATACTTTGGAACCTCAAAAAGTGATTCAATCTGTTGAACCTGCCCAAGTTGAGGAGTCTGTTCCCTATTCTGAAAGTGTTCGACATAACGAACAACTGTCTAACACATTGAAAGAAGGAGAATTGAATAGTAATCAGCCGCCAGTTGTTGAAGATGTACATGCCAGTTCAGTCTCTCCCCCTATATCAATGATCTCTCCTGGCTTGTCATCACCTGAGGTATGTAGTACTATTCCGTTGTCATCCTCCAATATCCCTGAATCTAGTAAAGTCTTGAATGCTAGGTCAACCCATGGCCAATCCCCTAAAAACTATGAGCCTCTCTTGTCAGCTAAAGCCAACTATCTTGTAGCCAACTACGTGTCAACTCATAGATTGTCTAAACCTTATGTAGCCTTTGTGAATCAATTATTTGTTGTGTCTCTTCCTAGTAAAGTGTAGGATGCAATCAAGGATGAGAAGTGGGCCAAAGCAATGGAGATTAAGATGAATGCTCTCAAGAAGAATGGTACTTGGGATTTGGTGCCATTACCACCTAGAAAGAAGACCGTTGGTTGTAGATGGGTTTATACTGTGAAGCATAATGTAGATGGCTCAGTTGACATATATAAGGCAAGGTTGGTTGCAAAAGGATACACTCAAAAATATGGGGTGGATTATGATGAGACGTTCGCACCTGTGGCAAAGATCAATACCATTCGAGTCCTCATGTCTTCGGCAGCTAATATGGATTGGCCCTTGTAGCAGTTTGATGTGAAGAATGCATTTCTTCACGGAGATTTAAATGAAAAAATTTACATGGATCTTCCTCCAGGATATAATACTTCTACAGGCAAGAAGGTGGTGTGCAGATTGAAAAAGTCCTTGTATGGATTGAAGTAATCTCCAAGAGCTTAGTTTGAAAGGTTCACGTCTTTCATGAAGAAGATTGGGTATAGGCAGGGTAACTCAAATCATACTTTGTTCCTGAAACCTGACAGGGTAAGCTTACTTCCTTGATCATTTATGTAGATAACATGGTAGTGACAGGTGATGACACTGGTGAAATTAGAAGATTGAAAGATCAGTTGTCTTCTGAATTCGAGATGAAGGACCTTGGGAATTTAAAGTATTTCTTGGGAATTGAGGTAGATAGGAACAAGGACTGTATAATGCTAAGTCAAAGAAAATATGTTATGGATTTGCTAGCAAAGACTGGTATGCTTGATTGTACACCAATTGATATACCGATAGAACAGAACCATCGGATTGCAGAGTATCTTGATCAAGTTCCGACTGACAAATCTCGATATCAAAGATTAGTTGGAAGATTAATTTACTTGTCGCATACTAGACTTGATCTTGCTTATGTGGTTAGTATGGTGAGTCAGTATATACACAATCCTAGTGAAGATCACATGAATGTTGTGATGAGAATCTTGAGATACTTAAAGTTTGCTCTTGGAAAAAGCTTGGTGTTTCGTAAGCATGGACATTTGAGGACTTGTGGTTACACTGATGTGGACTGGGCAAGGAACATCACTAACAGACGTTCTACTTTTGGCTATTTTACGTTTGTTGGTGGAAACTTAGTCACTTGGAGAAGCAAGAAACAGAATGTGGTGGTCCATTCTAGTGCAGAAGCTGAGTACAGAGGTATGGCTCAAGGAGTTTGTGAGTTGTTATGGCTCAAGGAGTTTATTAAAGAGTTTGAGTTTCAAGTATGAATGGTCAATGCCTCTTCATTGTGACAATACTGCTACGGTTGAAATTGCACATAATCATGTTTTGCATGATCAGACAAAGCATGTAGGGATTGACATGCACTTCATCAAGGAAAAGCTAGATGCTCACATAATCTTGTTCCCATTTGTTCTTTCGAGGAGCAGCTAACTGACAACCTTACCAAATCTATGTCGTCCAGGGCGTTCAGTGACTCACTTGACAAGTTGGGCATTCAAGATTTGTATGCGCCAACTTGAGGAGGAGTGTTAACGTGAGTCTCAATCCTAGTATATTGGAAAGATGTATATATATTCTGTAATCAACTAGAATTATGTAAATCTTTCGATGTAATTAGTTTCCTTCTAGGGTTAGAATTGTGCTTGTATATATACCCGACTTAGAGTTTGTTCAATCTATTAGAAAATTCTCAACATTTTGTGTTCTGTTTGACTGTAACTTGATACAAAAAGATATAAACTAAGAAAACTACAGATAAGTCTAGAAGATCGATAAACAGAAACATAACCAAATCTCTTCTAGTTTAATAACAAAAATTAAACAAAGCAATTACGCAGGTGCCGTAGAAGGCACCGAGTAACCATCCTCCACCATTATAGCTAGCATCAACAAGTGTTGCCATTCCTTCCTCCACAGGCTAAGGAGTCACCACAAGCTGTATTGATGCTGCCATCACCCTAACCATCCCCATCATTCAACAATAAAGCCTTAGAGTTCTTTTACGCTTCATGTTAAAAAAAAAAGAGCTCTTTTACGCTTAGGCTTGATTTCACGTACATACCTTCACTTCTGCCTCCCCATGCAAACCAAAAGTTTTTTGTTTATTTTTGCGACTAGGAGCCTGCTGACTTTCGCTTTCTTTGACGGTGATACCAATATCACTCCATCGACAGTCTTGACAACAAGCTTAGGTTCAAACCCTAGATGCACCTGTTCTTTTGCTATACTGCACCAATGTCAGAGGCTGATCGACTAGCATTTGTTAAAAAAGTGTGGCCTAGATTAAGAGCCTTTTGGAATCCCACATCTGAAAGGTGAAAAGTTATCCTTAGGTTATAATGAATGGTGTCACACACACACTAATACCGCCGCTTCCGCTTAACAAGTGGTATTAGAGCCCAAGTGATGCTTGGGTGTTTCATACGATCAAGTTGCAATTTGGTGGAGCTCCCGTTTGAATTAGGATCACATGATTTGGAATTGGATGCTTGTGGTCACGGTTGAGCTATTGGGACTTGGATCGTGAGATTTGGAGATGGCTTGAATCAGACCAGGTGGAGATTGTTAAAAAAGTGTGGCCTAGATTAAGAGCTCTTTGGAATCTCATATTAGAAAGGTGAAGAGTAATTCTTGAGTTATAAGGAATTGTACCATACACCGTAATGTCAACTTTTACGGCTCCTGATGAGCCTTCCCAAATTGTGCTACTAGGTTTAGTTTAATTATGGATAAAAGTTATGCATTGGGATTAGACCTAATGAGAGAAGAAGAGACTTTCCACGGCCTTAGGTCATCGCTATAAATTCTTATGTTCTATGCATTAGGGTTAGACCTAAGACGACTGCCATAAGGGGGTCACCTCATGACCATTTCTCTGTAGGGGCATGAAAAGGAAAAAGTGCCAAGTATACAAGTATTCTAAATCATGTATGTGGGCAATATGTACCATAGCAGTCTAACTTTAACATGTATTTTAACTGAAATCAAGAGAAACTCGTATACACTAATCCGATTGAGATTTTTTCAAGTTTCGTAAGTTTGAGAAGTACTTATTTGTCAAGATTTAATACAAGAAAAAGTTTGATTAAAATATAAGAACATTCAATTTTGACGAAAAAATTGTGTGCTATAGCAAGAGATTTTAACTAAATCAAGCGAAACTCGTATACACTAATGCGATTGAGGTTTTCTAATTCCGTCAATTCAAGAAGTACTTATTTGTCATGATTTCATATTGGAAAAGATTTGGTTAAAAAATAAGAAAATTTAATTTTGACGGAAAAATTGTGTGCTGTAGCAAGAGATTTTAAATAAAAACAACCGAAACTCGTATACACTAATCTGACTAAGGTTTTCTAGTTTCATTAGTTTGAGAAATACTTATTTATCATGATTTAGTAATAAAAAAAGTTTGGTTAAAAAAATAAGAACATGAAGTCAATAAAAATGTATTTCACTTTAGCCTAGACCCGCCAAGGGGTTGCCGAGACCCGCCTAGGGCCGCTAATGGGCCATTTTGACCCGCCTTGACATGACTAGGGATTGTCTTTACCCTCCTAGACCCACGTAAGGACCACCTAGACCCGCATAGGGGCCGCTTAGACCCGTCAAGGGGCTGTTGAGACACGTCTAGGGCCGCCAAAGGGGAACCTTAAGCCGTCATGGGTCGTCAAGACCCGCCTAGACCTGCTTAAGGACCCGCGTAGGGACAGCCTAGACTCGCTTAAGGGTAGCCTAGACCCATCAAGGGGCTGCCGAGACCCGCCTAAGGTGGCTAATAGGCCACCTTGACCCGCCTAAGGTGGCTAATAGGCCACCTTGACCCGCTGAGGACCGTTTTGACCTATCAAAGGACCACTTTGACCCTACTAGACCCACGTAAGGACCACCTAGACCCGCTTAGGGGCCGCCTAGACCCGCCAAGGGGCTATCAAGACACGTCTAGGGCCGCTAAAGGGACGCCTTGACCCACCTAAACCAGCTTAGAACCCTTGTAGGGACCTCCTATACCCGCTTAAGGGACACCTAGACCCTCCAAAGGGCTGCTGAGACCTGTCTAGGGTCGTTATGGGATGGCCTTGACCCCCTGAAGGCTACCAAAAGGCCACTTTGACCTGCCAAGGGATAGGCTTGACCTACCTAGACCAGCCTAAGGGCCGCCTAGACATGCCTAGGGACTATCGAGACACGTCTAGGGCGGCCCAGGGCTGCCAAGACCCACTTAAGGCGACCAAGAGGGAGCCTTGACCCGCCTAGGGCCGTCAAGAACCTCCTAGAGATTGCTAGGGGTCGCCTTGACCCGTATAAGGGTAGCCTAGATCCGTACAAAGGTTGCCTTAACCCGCTTGGACCCGCCTCAAGGCTGGTTAGGATTGCCTAGCGGCCACCTAGACCCGCTTAGGGGCCGCCCAAACCCTCTTAGGGACCGCCTAGACCTGTTTTGGGGAAGCCTAAACCTGCCAAGGGGCTACCGACACCCACCTAAGACCACTAATAGGCTGCCTTGACCCGCCTAAGGTCGCTAATAGGCCGCCTTGACCCGCGTAGGGTCGCTAATAGGCCTCTTTGACCTGTCTTGACCATCCTAGACCCGTGTAGGGACCACCTACCAGGTTAGGGGTCGTTTAGACTCGCCAATGGGCTGTTGAGATACGCCTAGGGCCACCAAGGGGCGTATTGACCCTCTTAGGATTGTCAAGACTCGCCTAGACCTATTTAGGGGTAGCCTAGACCTGCCAAAGGGCAACTGAGACCCACCTAGGGCCGCTAATAGGCTGCCTTCACCTACCAAGGGACAACCTTAACCCTCCTAGACCCGCGTAGGGACTACCTAGACCAGCTTAGGGGCTTCCGAGACACGTCTAGGGCCGCCAAGGGGATGCCGATCCCCACTTAGAGATGCCAAGGGGGCGCCTTGATCCGCCTAGGGCTGTCAAGACCCACCTAGACCTGCTTAGGACCCGTGTAGGGACCACTTAGACCCATTTATGGGTAACCTAGACCTACTAAGGGACTACCAAGACCGGATTAGGGGGCCACGTAAACCCGTGTAGGAACCGCCAAGACCAGCTTAGGGGCCACCAATGAGCCATTTTGACCTGCCAATGGACCGTCTTGACCCACCTAGACCAGCTTAAAGGTTGCCTAGACCTGCCAAGGGACTGCTGAGACCCACTTAAGGCTGCCAAGGGGGCGCCTTGATCCGCCTAGGGATGTCAAGACCCATCTAGACCCACGTAGGGACCTCTTAGACCCGCTTATGGTAACGTAGACCCATCATGGGGCAGCTGAGACCCGCCTAGAGCTTCCAAGATCCGCTTAGGGGGCTAAGTAGCCCCGCGTAAAGGCTGCCAAGAGTCCGCTTTGACCTGTCAAGGGATCGCCTTGACCTACCCAGACCAGCTTAGGGGTCGCTTAGACCAGCTTAGGGGTCGCTTAGACCCGCCAAGGGCTGGCGAGACACGTCTAGGGCTGCCAAGGGGCTGCTGAGACCCACTAAGGGCCACTAAGGGAACGTCTTGACCCGCCTAGACTTGGTTAGGATCTGCATAAGAACCGCCTAGACCCGCTAAGGGGCTGCCAAGACCAGCCTAGGGATTGCCAAGACCTGCTTAGGGGCCGCCTAGACACACCAAGGGGCTGCCGAGACATGTTTAGGGCCACCAATGGGGTGCCTTGACCCTCCTAGACTAGCTCAGAACCCGTAAGGACCGCCTAAACCCGCTTAGACCAAATTAAGACCCGCGTAAAGACCTCCTAGACCCGCGTAAGGACCTCTAGACCCGCTTAAGGGCCACCTAGACTCGCCAAGGGGCTGCTGAGACCCGCCTAAGGCCGCTAATGGGCGGTCTTGACCCGCCGAAGGCTGCCAAGGAACAGCTTTGACCTGCTAAAGGACTGTCTTGACCCACCTAGACCAACTTAAGGGCTGCCTAGAACTGCTTTGACCTACCAAGGGACCGCTTTGACCTACCAAGAGAACGCCTTGACCTATCTAGACCAGCTTAGGGGCCACCTAGACCCACCAAGGGGCTTTCGAGACCCAATTAAGGCCTCTAAGGGGGCGCCTTGATCTGTCTAGGGCCGCTAAGACCTGTTTAGGGGGCCACCTAGACCAACGTATTGACCACCAAGACTAACTTAGGGGCCGCCTAGACCCACCAATGGGCAGTCGAGGGTCGCCTAGAGTTTGCCAGGGGTCGCCTTGCCCCGCACAAGAGCAGCCTTGATCTATATAGAGGCCGCCTTAACCCACTTGGACCTGCCTCAAGGCCGCTTAGGACTGTGTAGTGGCCACCTAGACCACCTAGACCCGCGTGGGGACATCCTATACTCGCTTAGGGACCACCTAGAACCGCTTAGGAACCACTTATACCTGCCTAGACCTGCCAAGGGGCCGTCGAGACCCGCCAAGGGGGACAAAGATCTAAGTAGGCATGTTTTGTTGATGTTTATAAGACGAAGTCCTTAGATCCGTTTTAAAATGAAACACTTATAAACTAATATGATTGAGAGTTTCGAGTTCCTTCAGTTCGAGAAGTATTTATTTGTCATGATTTCATACAGAGGGCTGCCAAGACCCGCTTAGGGGGTCACGTAGACCGGTGTAGGTGTTTGCACATAAATTTAGCAAATCATGGAGATCTCCAAATCAGTTTGTTAGTCCATGATTAGAGAGAAATGAGTTTGGTCATTCAGCTGAGTAGTGACATTCGGTCATTCGGCCGAGAGTAGTGTGGTTCGACCGTTCGGTCAAGAGTGGTATTTCATCTTTCGGCCGAGGTATTTTGGCTTTCGGCTGAGTGAGTTGAGGCACTCGATCATTTGGCCGAGAATATGAAGAATGAAGCTTTGCGGCCAAAATGAGAGAAAGACGTTGGGCCATATGACTGGGATAAGAGGCCTAAATTCAAAATATCTTAAGTTGTATGACCCAGATCGAGTCAAAATATTCTATGGTGTGTTTCGATCAATCGGCCGAAAATGAAGGTCTATAAGGTCGCATGGCCGAAGCAAATGTGTTCACTCGGCCTTTCCGCCAATGTTGTTCGGCCATACAACCAAGATAGAGGTGTCGCTCAAACAAGGTAGTGGTTTTATGTAGTTTGAACTAAACATCAATCCATTTGGACAATTTGAGTGGATCAATGTGCAAGCAAGCCAAGTCCAATAACTATGAGTAGTCGGCCGAGTCCATGCACAATCTTGGCCGATGGTTCATTTAGGAAAGAAAATCACAACAAGGAAGAACTTCAATTAGATCAAAGTTTTTAACAAGAAGCATCACAGACATCAGTCAAATCAGGACATTCATGTGTGATTTGACCCAAGAAAGGAAATAGGATACTCGAGAGATTTCATGACGTAGAGAACATACTAGCTAGGTTTTCTAACTTGTATATATAGAACCTTATAACTCATTTGTAAAAGGTCCTGCACCACTCAAACAAATTAATACACAAACTTTACACACAAACTTATCTCTCTATTGCTTAGGTACTTTACTTTTCCTATCAACTTGAAACCTAAATTTTTTTTCTTTGCTAACTTTGTTTTATTTTCAATTCAGTTCTTTAGGTTCCTACACTTTATTTATCTTGTTCTTTACATTCTTGCATTTTAATTCTCTTGTTCTTTATATTACATGCACTTTATTAATCGCACATAGGAGTAGTTGTAACATAGAAATTTCGTCCATTGATCTTTTTCGGCCAGTCCGGATTGGGTCAATGCGATTCGTTGTTCACACACACATCACATCACAATGCTACAACAACCGATTCCACTTCATCTTCCTGTTCACCCTGATTTACGAGTATCTCCACCTGATAGATCTCTTACCTGTCACCCGAACATTTGAATTCACCCAGGAAGTAAACGTATTCAAGGATCCCTGTGACTCTTAGTCGAAAGTCCTTGCAACACAGGCACCAGAACCTAACGGTCGAGAGGGTTCCTTCCTCAACCTACAATCTTTTGAAGAAGTCAGATCAGGCATACTACATCAATCAAAACCTCGCCTGGCCGTCTAGGTCGCTAGTTGGCATGCCCGCACAACCAGAAGGACATTTGTAGCCAAAGATCTCGACCTCGTTTTGGTCGAGACCATTTTTGAGCAAACAGTAGGAACTGCCAAGACCCGCTTAAGGGCTGCCAAGGGACCGCTTTGACTGCCAAATAACCACCTTGACCCACCTAGACCCGCTAAGGTGTTGTCAAGACCCACTTAGGGCCGCCCCGTGGGGCGCCTTGACCAGCCTAAGGCTGTCAAGACCCACCTAGACTTGCTTATGATCCGTGTAGGGACCGCCTAGGCCCGCTTATGGGTAACCTAGACCCACCAAGGCCTTGGTGGGCTGCCGAGATCTGCCTAGGGCCACCAAGACCCGCTTAGGGGGCCACGTAAACCCTTGTAGGGACCGGCAAAACCCATTAGAGGCCGCCAAGGGGCAGGTCAAAAGACCGCCTTGACCCACCTAGACCCGCTTAAGGGCCTCGCCAAGGGTTGCCGAGACCCGTCTAGGGTCTCTGTGGGGCGGTCTTGACTCACTTAGGGGTAGTCTAGACCCACCAAGGGGTTGCCGAGACCCACTTAGGGCAACCAAGGGGGCGCTTTGACCCGCCTAGGGCCGTCAATACCCGTTTAGACCTGCTTAAGACCCGCGTAGGGACCGCATAGACCTGCCCCGACTAGTTTTTAATGGTTTTTCTCTTTTTGGTTAATTTGTTTTGTTACTAAGCGAGTGAATTTCAAGTCCGTTTGTATATGCATCTTTTTAGAATGGTTAATGGCATTCTGATCGAACATGCAGAGTATTAGCCATTTCACAATTTCAAATGATTGAGGAAATTCCTTCTGTGCTGCTCTCAGTCTTGACTCGACAGAGAAGAAAGGCTCCTAGTTGAACGAATTTCCATATTAATGTATATATGCTCCATCCTCCATGTTAGAATGGCTATCCTAATTCCCAAGTATACTTTTACATTCGTTACTCCTGCTATGGCATCCAGTAAGGTATCTTAGATTCCTCTGTTTATGCAATTGTTTGCTAGTAGAGATAGCTGCTTAGGTAAAGTTGATTTTGGGTAAATAACATACAGGGAAAGCTTGTCTAATCCCAAAAGAAATAAAAATAAACACCAACTTTTAGACTTCGGAGCTTGCTGCGGCGAACGCAGATTTCAGCATCCCTTTAGCTTATTGTAGTATTATAGTATTGATTTATTTAATTTCTTTCTTCTTGTACTTCCAACACCTTTTCAATTGCATTACAATACATCATTTTGGCTCATCATTTACGGTATCACATGCTCAGTTATCTATATAATTCTCTCATTTAGCTTAAGGTAGAACCGATGTGCATGTCATTCATATGAGCTATTTGAAACTTTGCTCATTGAGGAACCAAATGGTGGCAACTTTTATCGACGACCTTAACTTCTGGACGGTCGAAATACCAATCTCCTACGGATTGCGAGATTGTTTGCAAAACGTTGATAACACATGAGATTAGAAGGAGTGGAATCAACTAAAGAAGATATTGAATGATGACATATTAGCTGAACTTTAAGGCTACTGCTGGATCAAGCTCACCTTGTTTCCTATAATTGTAGAATTGGCAGCATACCATGTTAGCTGAAACTGAGATTGACAGTGTGCATAATATGAATTTATAAACATCCCGTTTTGTTTAGACTTAGAGAATGGCTTTAGTGCATGTAGCATTCAACGCCGGAATCCTGTGGCATTGTTATAGCAGTACAAGTTCAGTAACTATATATGTGTCTGAATCAGCAAGGTAGAGTTAAAATAGTAGCTCATAAGTTGGATTACCTTGCAGAATATGCAACTGAGACGAGGAACAGTTGGTAACATTTAATTTGCAACTGTTCCACAAGCCGTTGGGATCAGCTGATGCTGGAACTAAACTGAATCGGAACTGATTTCAAGTCGGAAGATACAAAGGTTAATGCAATTAAGCGTTTAGTAATGTGCTTCTGGCAGTCCTAAAAAGATAAACAATTACCTGAAATGAATCATATGCTGAGTTGAGTATAAACAGTGGGGTTTTAATGCCGGCAAGTAAGTTCTGAGGGAAGAAGCACTGCAAGGCAGGACAACATAAAAGGGTTGCAATAAGCTAATTAATTAAATGTCCTAGTTGAAGGAAGCAGTAGTGAAAAACCTATAATTTCAAATCAAACATTGTAAGAGAAAATGCAGAGAAACACCTACTAGTACAAAAGTGTGGCAGATTTTCTTTCACCCCCTGTGATAAATCATAACAGTTTCCATAAGCATTACATTACAAAATATGTTGATGAAAGCATTAATCAAGACTTTTCTATCACTTTGTATGCACTTGTATGGATAATATCAAATTGAAGCAGGAGAGTTTGTATCAAGTTTAAATTGGTCACGAATGTGATGAAGTTAATACCTGCAAGCTTACAACATTACTGAAAAAATTCCTGAATGTAGGTTCACCAGTTATGTCAACCCTACAAATCCATATGAATAAAAATTCTAGTGTTAATACTGGCTAGGAAAATGACCGACATATCGATAAGGCAGGAAAGAATAAGGCGATACTACTCACGAGTCAAGGAAAAATCCTGCATCACTGAGACACTTCACTTTAGTACTTCTTCGAAACAATCCCCGGAACTTATCACAGTGCAAGATAGATGTCAGACCTCCAGCAGAACAACCAGAAATAAGAGCCTGAAATAGTAGCAATTGATATGATGCAAATATGTCATGACATGGGAACAGACAAGCCATTAGATGGGAACAAGCATATTTCTTAAGCAAGAGCAAATATTACACCTTCTTGGCGTGACGCATGCCCAATGACATCAATTTTTCCATTGCAGCCAACCAAATGCGATGTCCTCTAAACTGAAGTTGTGCTTCCTAAAAGCAGAGAATGTACTATATTTTAGCATCCAGTGCACACATATGAGACTAGGTTAATCTCTTTCACCTACATCTTTCATACTCTCCCGAGTTTTATATAGTTTGACTGAGTGCAATCTATAGATGTACGGGAAACATATGGAAAAGTAAAAGGTAATGTAAATGGCAAAAGACATCCTGCAAACCTTTTTCACTGTCCCCAGAAAAAGAAGCACCGTCACAAGAGGGAAGCATTACTGTATTCCAATTGAAGAAATCTGCAATCCCCCATATGTTATGTTAAGCAACTAAGCAGTTAAGACAAAGGGTCAAGACGGCTAAAGTAAGAGCATCATAGCCTTGACAGTTGAAGACAAAGGCGGGGGTGAAAACCTGGATTTTCTTCAGCTTTGTAGCTTAGTATTCCAGTAAATCCTGTCTCTTGTAGCATGAGGTTTGATGATCCAAGCTGTATTTTCTTGCGAGCAACGCAATCCGTGATGTTGCCACACCATCCTCCTCCCTGCCAGAACATATAGTATCAAGTATCAACATACTTCCATGCTAGAAGATGGATATAATATACAACTATGCATGATTAAATGTATGTGAGTGATTCTGATATATCTCACAAACCTGAAAGTGAAAGAGCCAATTCTTTTTCCCTGATCCGTGTCCCGATGAAAATAATAAGCAGGTAATGTTCCTTCGAGTTTTATGTGATTACTTGTTCATTTACAAAATATGTTATTTGTTCTTTATGGCTAGCTTTGGCCTAATCCTCCAGCTTCTTGTACCTTTTTTTTTATCAATAAATTTTCGTGAGGGGACGATGATGTTCCATCCAAGCAGGCTGCAGTTATACACAAGCAGGTATATTAGGCCAAAGCAAATAAGTGATGGCTCAAAAAGACTTTCAAGAGAAGGAAAGACATACATAACAGTTGCATCTGAAAGTCACTATAAAATCATTAACAAGGACTAAGACATATATTTATATATGTACACTTATTGCAAGTTTTCAACCATGCATAATCTGTTTGCTGCACTATTTTCCAGAAATGATAATAGAAAACAGAATTCTTAAGGTACCTGCTCCTTTGGCATCAGCTCCTTGAATGAGGGTTAGTGATACCATCAGAGTGTTATTAATGATTTCAGTCTTGGGATCTCCTTCATGGCTGTACTGAACAAACCCATCAACCCAGTTGCTGAAAAATGTTGCTATTACAATGCAAACCCACAAGAACTTCAACATGGCTCTTGATCTTCCTCTGCTTCAATCTTTCTGCCACCCCAAGTCTATAAAAATGAAACTAAATTCCTCAATTGAAATGAATTTTCGTTTACGTCTCAGTACGTCATGAATCTCGCACATTTTTTTAAAGGGCTCAAAGCAATTTGTGTACAACTTGTCATAACATAACATATCCAAACAAATTACATTGCAAATCAAGAGCATGTTATCTAGATGTCGGTGAGCCGTGGCTTGGTTGGTTAAGGTGTTTAATTGACAACTTTAAGGTCATGGGTTTAAACTTCACTCACTCACATATGTAGGGTGTGTGAGTTATTAATAAAAAGTTTTAAAAAAACAAAAACAAAAAAGAGCATGTTATCTAGCTGATAAACCAGCTATATATTAGACTGAAGGAGAGAAGAAAGATAAGGTGAGCTTCTTCTATCCATACCTTGAAGTCTGAATAGGACAAGCCATAATTGGTACGCATTGGATAAAACTTCTAAACAATACCTAATTGACTTACAAATCAAAATGAACTGCAAAAGAAGGGGTTCATTTTGATTATTTTTAGAGTCGACTGTTCAAAAGTCAGTGGAGTGTGAATGTGAAGTGGTTAATGCTTCAACATGCTTCCTATTATTAAAGTCCACAAACCATGTTTTGAGCTTGAGGAAGTTGTCTATCAATCTGTTATATCTGGTTTTCCACTGTATCTGTTTCTTACTTGCAAAGGCTTCACATCAGAACAAGTAATGTTTCAAAACACTGTCTCTCCTTTTCTTTTCCTGTGCTTCATGTACTTGTTGAATTTCATGTTTGAATGTTTGCAAAATCAATCGATGGCTGCAATAAGGTTTACAAACATTTTCATTATTGTGCTGCTGATGATACCAGAATCAGAATGTTCATCTTTACCTTTTGTTCTCTCCATCCCCCTTTAAAACAGATGCTCATAAAATTATTCCATTCATGTTGTATAGAACTATAGATTATCATTTCGATTTTCATTTATTGGATACAAAATAATGGCATGAAGCACTTTCATCGAAGCAGTACATCAGTTTGAAATGCTTCCAGATCACGTTCTGCACTTCATAGTAGCCTTGTCTCATTTGTAGTTTTCATTTATGTTTTTTTTTTTTTTGTGTGGTAATCTTCTCCTGATTGCAACTGCATTACAAAGTTCTACAAATTGGCTCATTTACACAAGTCAATTCACAAAACTTTGTTTATTGAGGTACCAAATAGTGGCAACCTTCATCATAGACCTTAACTTCTGCCCGATCAAAATACCAATCTCCGACAGATTGCGAGATTGTCTGCAAACAGATCCAAATAACTCACATTAGATATCTGATACTCAATTGGTATGCATTTTTTGTATTTAGGCTACATAAGAGCTTGATATATCTGATCAAACTCACCTTAGTGCCAATAAGTGTAGAGTTATCAGCATGCCACATGACTTGATACTGAGCTTGACAATGCGCATAACATGAAGTTATAGAAATCCCATTTTGCTTAGACTTCGAGATTGGTTTTAGTAGATTCAGCATTTGACTCCTATAACCTGTAATGAAAATAAAAATAAATTTAGGCTGCTATTAATGTTAAGAGATCAAATTGCACATGTATGGGATTACCTTTCATTATTTGTAACTGAGATGGAGAACAATTTGTAATGTTTGATTTACAATTGTCCCACAAGCCATTGGGATCTGTTGATGCCGGAACTAAAATGGCATAAAACTGGTTTCAAGTGGGAGGAGAACACAAGTTACTAATTCATGAGTAAGTTCTTTTAGATGCTTCTCAAATAAGACCTATAAAATTGAACAAGTACGTACCTGATATATATCATATGCTGAGTTGAGTATAAATAGAGGGGTTTTGATCCCGGAGATTAAGTTCTGAGGGAAGAAGCACTGCAAGGATAAGAAAAAGAGGAAGGGGGAAGGTTGGAACCTGAGTTAGCTTAGAGCTAGCAAGCAGTAGTTTACAACTGTTCACATCTATTTTCAAATCAAATACTGCAAGAAAGAAGATGAATTGAATACCGAAGTAGGATCAAGGTGTCTTGTACAAAATCGTGGCAGATTCTTCTTCACCCCCTGTGATAAGTCATAGCTTTCCATTAGCATACATTAAAAACGAAATAATATAATATGTAGTAGAAAAAGGCGATGAACAGAAGAGGGACTTAAACTAACAAAGAGAATACCTGCAAGCTTACTACACCACTAAAAAACTTCCTGAATGTAGGTGCACCAGAAATATCAACCCTACAATTCCATAGAGGATCACCAATGAAAATTCAAGTGTGACAAGCTGCGAACATCTCTGCATATGGGTAATGTAGGTAACTAAAAGCATATAGAATAGCTAGACTCACTCGTCGGGGAAAAATCCAGCATCACTCAGGCACTTCACTTTAGTACTTTTTCCAAATAAGCTCCGGAACTTATCACAGTGCAAAATAGATGTCAGACCGCCAGCAGAGCAACCGGAAATAAGAGCCTGAAAGAGGAGACATTGATAAGTTGAATAATTTCCATGAGATTGGAACATAATATAATCAAATAAATCTTAAGCAAGAACATAACCATACCCTCTTGGCATGGCGCATGCCCAATGACATTAACTCTTCCATGAAGGCCAACCAAATACGCTTTCCTCTAAAATGCAGTTGTGCTTCCTAAAAGCAAAATGAAACTCTATGTTTTAGCATCTGAGAAAACATATGATTGAAAATAGTTAAGTGAGCACTAGCAGATTCATACCATTATCGGTGAAAGTGCAAGTATATATATATATATATATATATATATATATATATATATATATATATATATATATATATATATAAACAATACCACTATTTGAGTTCAATTGTAAATAGCAAGATCATGCAACACACCTTATTTTCACTGTCTCCAGAATAAGAAGCACCATCACAAGAGGGAATGAGTACTCTATTCCAGTTGAAAAAATCTGCAATCAGATATATGAGACGATGAGGATCCAAGTCTCAAAACAGCTAAATAAAGAACATGGTCAACAGCCTTTAACAATTTAACATCAAATTTGATAACGAAACCTGGATTTTCTTCAGCTTTGAAGCTTAATATTCCAGTGAACCCAGTCTCTGGTAACATGTATCTTGATGATCCAAACTGAGTTTTTGCGCGAGCAACACATTCTGTGATGTTGCTACACCATCCTCCACCCTAACACAACATGTTTATCAGATTCAATCTATATAAGAGTTGGCAAGAAGATGTAATGAAACAACAGTGCATGAGTAACAAATTATTGTTTACCTGAAAGTGAACGACCCAACTATTTGCCCCTGACCCAAGTCCGCGGTTAAAATAGTAAGCAGGTAATGTTCCATCCAAGCAGACTACAGGAGCCAAAATTACAAGTACATAAATTGCACCAAAACAAACGAGACAGAACCTCAAAAGAACATACATATATATCTAGCTATCTAAATTCTCAAGTCACTGTCACTAAGAAATGAGATATGCTTAGCTTAAGCCAGTTCTGCTGTACTAAGTTTTTCCATTAAACTCTCCCGGAATGATAAAAGAAACAGTAACACTTGAAGTACCTGCGCCTTTGGCTTCAGCTCCTCGAATGAGGGTGATCGATACCATCAGAGTGTTATTTATAATTTCAGTCTTGGGATCACCTCTATGACTGTACTGCAGAAATCCATCAACCCATTTGCTGAAACAAAATGCTACAACAATGGAAACCCACAAGAACTTCATCATGGCTCTTCTCTTCTTCAACCTCTTTACCACTCGAGTATGTAAGAAGTCAGACTATAAATTCAACTGCTAATCCCAACATTGCTGTGTGTATCGACTATCAAGTACTGCGGAATCTCACTCATTATTTTAGTAGGTTCAAAGCAATGTGTAAATAGTTAACCCAACTTGCCCATAACAAATCATTTAACTGTAAGGAGTGAAGGTCTAGAACATATTATTTAGAAAAACGATCAGCTACATCAGATCCACAGATCAAGCAGAAGCAAGCCACAGTGGCCCTTTCTATCCCAAAAGTCTAAAAAGGACAAGATTGGGAAACTTATAAACAATAATAAGGAGAAAAGAACTGTAAAAGAACGACTTCGTTCTTCTTCAGTTCTTCCTATAGGGGTTGACTGAACAAGATCTGGTTTACCCTTCATGAGTTTATCACATGTTTTTTTTTTCTTTTTCATTTTACTAATCGATTGGAAGACTGAAACACACAATAAACAAGTTTTTTGATGTCTTGAATTTCCCATTTGGATCATACCACATTGAAATGGCTGCAATGAAGAGTTGCAAACATTTTCATTGATTTGGAATTACTAATACAGGAATGAGTTTATTGGAAACATTACATTAGCCCCTAAAAATATGAAGAGCTTGCTGATGACATTTGCACTTCTCAGCAGGCCTTCTGGTTTATTGTCTTCTATCAATTTCAATTGAGTTACAAGACTATTTCATTTAGAGTAGGGGAATAAATATTAAAATGTAAAAGAGCCAACTGAATACTCTATGCTCGTTGGAAGACCAGATTGTGGCAAGAGTTGTCACAAGGGTATGGACAATCAAATGCCTTAGTACCCTTAGCACCGGTTCGTTCAAAATACCAGTCCCCGACAGCTAGTGCAATTGCCTGCATATTGTCAAGATCACACATAGCATTAGATATATTAAACTTGTTGCTATGGGAACTTAAAACATTCATTTCCATGCATCAGGCTTACCTTGTTTTTGATGACTGGAGAATTGTCAGCAAACCATGTATCCTGCCTCTCACTTTGGCAATGAGCAAAGCATGAATTTATAAACAACCCGTTTTTATCAGACTGTGCGAATTGTCTTACTACATTCAGCATTTGATTCCTGAATCCTGTTAGTCATAAACAAACAAACCAAATTTAGTCACTTAGTTTCTGAAGCTGCTACTAGCTTTCAAGAATTAAAGCGTACACAATAGATGGGGGCTACCTTGCAGAAATTGAATCTGTTTTGGGGAACATTTTGCATGGTTTAATCTGCAGTCCTTCCAGTAACCACGAGGATCTGCTGAGGGTGGAGCTAAACTGGATTGGATCTGATTTCCAGTAGGGAAATATTAGCATTTTTTTTTTTCACCACAGCCTAAAATATTTTGTACATTCCAAAATTTCAAATACTTAAAGAATTACCTGCCAGGAATCATATGCTGTATTGAGTATAAACAGTGGGGTTTTAATACTGTTGATTAAATTTTGAGGGAAGAAGCACTGCAAAGAGAAAACAGAAAGGGAGTTTGTCAAAATATAAGAAAAGGTGGTTAAATAATATTTGCAATGTTTCCACCTATTCACATAATCAAGGACTTGACAAATAGAAGAAATGATTACCGATGTAGGATCAAGATGGTTAAGACAAATTCGTGGTAGAGTTTCTTGCACCCCCTGTGATAATCAGAATAATTTCCATAAGTATACATTCAAAGCATGGTCCCAACTCCCATAGCTTACGGAAGAAAAGTCCAAAATGTAAAATTTCAGTAAATAAGATTGGGCCAATACCTGCAAGCCAACAACACCACCATATAAATTCCTGAGCGTGCGTCCACCAGAAACATCAGCCCTGCTCAGGACAAGCAATTGAATTCCAAGTGTCACTAAATAGCTAGAACATTTCTCCATAGGAACTGTGCACAAAGAGTTCAGGCATTAAGGTTAGTGCTTACGCATCAAGAAACAATCCAGCATCACTTAAGCACTTCACTTTTGTTCTTGTTGAAAAGAAGCCCCGGAACTCATCACAGTGCAAAATAGATGCCAGGCCACCAGCAGAACAACCAGAAAGAAGAGCCTGAAATAGGGAATTTAATAAGTTGCAAGATGTGTCATAATAAGGGAATGAGAATAGACCATAAGCAACAAAAATATGTACCTGATTAGCATAGCGCATGCCCTTTGACATCAAATCTTCCATAGCAGACAACCATATACGTTGTCCTCTGAATTGTAGTTGTGCTGCCTGAAATCAGAATCATTATGGTTTAGCAACAGGTATGAACATATAAATGGAACAGAAAAAATTTGATACACCATCCATCACTGTAGTTTTAGCTCATATGTTCATCCTCTTCGGTGTACCTCTCTACCACTACGCTTACAGGTGAAATTTTTTGTAACTCAATATTCTAAAATAGGAAAGTATTAAGAGGTCAATTTTAAGTCCTATAGAGTAGCACCAGAATCATTTGAATTTATATCTTCATTGCTAAACTTTTAGCAGCCAACACGACAATGCAGAGAAAAAGATCAAACTGCAAGAACATCCCACTAACCTTATTTTCACTATCCCCAGAAAAAGAAGCACCATCACAATAGCGAAGCTTGACTCTATTCCAGTTAAAAAAATCTGCATCATCACCATATTTGATAAGATGATTGTAAGACTGCTAAATCCACAAATAGGCCAGGCAGGCAGGACAAGAAGATGAACAGTGTTTGACAATTTAACATTTAGTTTGAAAAAAACCTGGATTTTCTTCAGCTCTATTGCTGAGTATTCCGGTAAATTGCACCTGTTTTTCCATAAATTTTGATGATCCCCGCCTTGTTGTTTTGCGGTAAACACAATTTCTAATGGTGTTACACCATCCTCCTCCCTACACAAGATATTTACTCAAGTCAAGTTCTACAAAGTTAGAATTTTCAGAAACCATCTTAAAGATACTTCTTATCACAAGTTCCAAAGCATAATGTAAATGTTAAATGATATGACAAGGAATTGGTATGAAACAGTGAACAACTATACATTAGTGCAAAACTAAATGATGCCACTGTTTCAGATTTAGCTCACTCACCTCCAATTGGATGAGCCAGCTATTTGCTCCTGACCCGTACCCACGATGCAAATGGTACCCGGGTAAGGTTCCATCCAGGCAGACTGCAAGGGCCAACAAGCAAAGTAGGTAAATTAGGACAAAAAAAAATGAAACAGATCTCAAAATACAAAAGCCTCATGCATCTCAAGTCAATGATTAACTGACAGTGATTCAGATAGGATTTCCAAAGTGAAATTAAAAACAATAGATTGACAAATACAATGCCTGATAGGTCAGGGTAACCATAGATTAACACATCTAACAACAATTTTGAAAGCGTCTGAAAAACAATATGCTACCAATTCCAATAGGCAATTGAGAAAAACTCACTACAGTCTCAGAACTACTATATAGGAAAACTTGGATTGGAAGGAAAAGGCAAAGGAACAGATTTAAAGTGATAAACAGTACTGCAATGTTTTCAAGCCAGCTATTATTATGTAATGGAAGTTACAGTAAACAATAAATAAATGGAGGGACAAAGCAATCCAGATTTAGATAACCTCTAAGCAGTAAGCACATGAAATCCTAAACTCAAAAATGATACTAGACCGAGAAAAGGTACAATCTTTATTTACAAGATCAAGCAAAAAGTCCAGACATTTAGATCAAAAATAAAGAAAAAACACAGTAATGGTTTAGCTAATTATAGGAGTGAGTGTACCTGCTCCTTTGGCACCAGCTCCTGGAATAAGGGTAAGTCCTACCATCAACCCAGTTAGAGCAGCCTTGGATTCTCCGTAGCTCTCCAACCAGGACACCTCTGTTTCATTAAAACTATGCTCCTCAAACCCATTAGCCAATTTGGTCAAAACTAGTACTACTACAATGACAACCCAAAACAACTTCATCTTGGGTCTGCTCTGTTTCAATTCTACAACCAAAAAAACTGAACTAGAGAACAGAAAGATGCAAACTTTGGATTTGCATTTGTGTATCTGTATCTGGGTGTAATATATAGTGAGTGTTTCAGGTGAGTTGCTATCACATTCAATAGCAAATCGAGCTGAACAAAGAAGGGTATAGCCAAAATGAAGCAAGTAATAAAAACTGAAAAATGTGAAGCCAAAAATGGAAGAAGCTGAAAATGAGAATGAGAGAGAGAAAGGTGGAGAGATCTCACAGACAGGAGTCATTGGGAGGCTTTTTAAGGTTATTACCGGAAGGCATGTTTGGAATCTCAATTACGTAAGATTATTAATTCCAGAGGTGGGGAATGCTAGAGCTACAGGAGCAAGTTGGCTTTGGGTATTTCACAGACGAGTTTGGGCCGTTGATGGGGGGGGGGGGGGGGGGAGTGCAGAAGTTGATCATGACAGCACAGTGGGAAAGTGGAGTCGAGATTTGGAGGGAAAAGGGGTAGTTTGGTTCCCTGGAGAGCGGGAGAGGGGGTGATGAAATCGGTAACGTGGGATTTCTGGGGTTTAGTGTAGGGTTTAAGCCCTGGATTTATTGTTTTGTGTGGTGTAAAAAGTAATAAAAGGACTAGAAAGTTGAAACTGAAACGAAGGAGGGAATTACTATGGTCTTGGTTTTACCTTACCTTTGTTTCACTGTGTCAGTTTTGAAATCTGTTACATATTGTTTCTTTTGTTTCAACTAGAAAGAGCAGTGAGAGTTTGTTTCGTTTACGATTATTAAAAGTAATATTCACTAAACACAAACGGTTGTAATTTATAACTAACTAAATAGTTTCACATCACAACATGAGCAATCAGTGACGAGGATAAAAGGGGTGCTGAAAGGGTTGTAGCCCTGGACTTTCTATGTTTTGTCTAACCATATTCACTTAATAACCAAGACTTCACCTAGCTTTAAATACGGACATAACCTAATAAGGTCGGCCTAATAGAATCATGTTAGTGAAGCGGACATTGCATGAGTTCTCCTGGTCTAAGAGGTATCTAATCTAATTTGAACCTCACTTGTGAAATGCATCTCATAGCTCACTGCGGCCGCTATTTTTGTAACAAGAATAAGGTAAATAAGGGTGTGTATATTCTATACAACATTCCAAACCCATCATTGGTTTATGTATGTATTGTGATAACGTTTGTTTTTCAATTTTTTGAAAAGTGCTCTCTCTCTCTCTCTCTCTCTCTCTCTCTCTCTCTCTCTCTCTCGGGTTTTTCTCCCTAGAGTTTAAAGTTTCTTTTGTCAATACTCACATTCGGCAACCATGGTTGATGAGGTCCCTTGTCTAGCAGCAGCGCTCACTATATCGCGGAGAACAACCGAGTTTCTTTTGGCGCTGTTAGTGCGGCAGCGTTCTCTGAACATTCATACGCGGTAGGCAGGCTTATGTCTTCCAAGAAGAAAGTACGTTGTTGTCAAAGCTTTCATGGAGACGATGGCTTCGCTATGGGATATGAAAAGTAAATTGCAGATTCGGGCTTAAGGCGAGCGTTATATCTTGCAGTTCAACGATGCGGAGGACATGAAGCACATCGTGGAGGGGGCGTGGTTTTACTGAAAAACTATGTTTTTCCTAGCCCCATATGACGGTCATATGGACGTTGTTCTTGTGCCGATCTGATCTATACCAGTTTGGGTGGAATTTTCGGCCTCCTGTCGATTCTGATGACAAAAAAGGCATTGTACATGGTTGAGGCTACCCTGAGGCGTATCATCCACAATGACAACCCTAACCTTTACTCTGGTGCGCAGGCTAGGTTCGATTGGATCACAGCCTCGATTCCCTAGTGAAACAAGCGTACCCACCGATGCGGTTTGATTTTGGATAAGGTATGGATCTGACTTCATTTTTGCTAACCTTCAAATATGAGAGGGTGTCTGGCTTTTGCTGGTGTTGCGGCATGCTCGAACACCGGGCCAGAGGTTGCCAAGGACCGCCAGACTTGTCAGCGGCAGTGATTTTGGGGAATAATGGTTCGGGTACAAACCCTAACCCTTATTCACAACATCGTCTGAGCACTCCTAGCATCAGTAGGAATCTCTTCCCTGCTTCGAGTTTATTTGCTCACCCTCTGATTCGAGCAACATGTCCCCTAGCTTGTGTTATCTCAACCGACTTATGTTCCTCTTGCGCCATAGAGATTGGCGGTGGAACTCCATGTTCTCGCCGACAAAAAGAGGGATGCCTTGGTGCTGGTGGGGGTTGATCTCAGGCAAAAGACCTAAGGGTCCAATTGACCTTTTGGAGGCCAATTCGGGTGAGTTGGGAAATGTCTTAGAGCTATCTCTCCCTAATTTTGCAGGTTCTCTTGTTGTCTCCCTGCCGAAAGATGTAAGGTAGGGAGACTTTTGGGTTCGAGGAATCATCCAAAAGAATAAGATATCCACCCTTGAAGTTGTTGATTAGTGCAAATGCGAAGGCTGTGAAGTAGAAAAAGAAAATGCAGGGGGTCTATCAAGCGTGCCTAGCCATTGAAGTCATACTAGAGCTGTCACCGGAGCCGACACCTACCTCGGATATGGTGGTGATGGAGGAATCCGGGGAGACCTTCACTGTGTAGATGGTTCTGAGCTAGTCTAATAACCTAGGGTTAGGATTCGTCCTAGCCTTAGTCGTTTTTTTGTCATTTTTCGATTGTTTCGGTTTGTTTGTTTTTTATTTGGGTTGAACTCCATGGTAGACTCATTTAGGTTGTTTTCGGATCACCTTAGCTTATTTTATCGGTTACTCTTGCGGGGTAAGTTATGTTTGTTATTGTTATTTTTTTTGTCTGACACAAAAGGCGTAATGTGAATATTTAAAAAAAAAAACAAAAACAAAAAAAACACTAGTTTAGTAGTTTATTTGTCCAAAGTTTGCAAACATGGTAAGATTTGGATAACCTTGCATCATAGAACTGTAAAAACAAGGGCTCTGCAAAATTCATCGAGGGGGGGGGGGGGGGGGGTGAGGGTTAATCTGGAGCAACTTTGCCGACATGTAAGGATCAATGGAGTGGTGTGTGGATGGAGGCATGAAGCTTAGAGTTGGCCACAGTGAACCCCTAATATAACAAAGCAGGTAGCAAGCTTGGAATGTTCGATATGAACAAGTTGTTTGACTAATACAATTGATCCCTTTCTCACATCAATCATTGTTTGCTGGACTCGATCGCCATGATCGAGCTGGAGAGACACCCTTCAACATTCTTTTCAATGCTCCACAGTGAAGCCCTAGATTACTTAGTGTTGTGATCAATCATGCATTTAGAAGCCTTTAAGAGTTGGCCAACTTGGATGAGACACATAATAATACGTCCTGCTCCTTAATTCAAGTCGATCCCCGTTGAAACCATATATGAATCCTTTGCGTTCACGCATCCAAGTTCTATATATACCACGAAAACCTACATGCACAGCTTGTACTCTACGTTTCCTCTTTAATTATTAGTTATATATGGAACAATATTAATTCAACAACAAGTTTGTTAAACTAATATATGCCATCCTGCTGGTCGAGTAAACACCATCACCAGCCATACACAATGCATGACTTACTATTCCTAACTAAAAGACTAGCTATATGCAATTTCGCTAAGTCGTGGTCATGAGTCAAACTCACAACTTTCAGTTACGCTTGATATTAAAACAATTGGTATTGGATTGTTCGTTATATTTCTTTCAACATTCCTTACAATTTTATGGTTTTATGCAAATATTCATACATGTTGCAAGATAGGTATATATAAATCTTGGATATTTGATTTTCACTAAAAAAAAAGAAGAAGAAGTTAGAATCTATTAATTTATGAATATATAGAAAAATATTGAGGCGGTGATTACTTTTCATATATTAATAAGGGATCGATCTAGGGTTTATACTTTATACCATACACATCCACTTTGTTTCTCTAAATATGTTACAGCCTGCAATTTTATTTCTATTTTGCAGACAATAAACAGATATAATTAACAGCTTGAGAGGCCCTGAGTTTTTGAAAAGAAAAGAAAACCATATAACAATGTTGTAATGTAATCACGTGAAGAGATTTACACCGTAATTTATGATGCATTATTATCTGGTTTCATAGAAACCATATATATATGTATATATATATATATATATATATATATATCAGTTCATATTAATAAAAAGGATAGGAGCATGCATGTGAGCCTCTCTAAGGCTCTCGGTCCCATAATCACATGCATCTTTTGAGCTAAGATTGATGGCATTTAGAACCCACCGAGCTAGATAGCAGCGTTCCTCCTTCTGTCACGCACTCACTATATATATATCAACAAATCTGGGTCTGGCATGCCTGTTGCCATTTCAGATCACAACTCCAGAATCACCACTAACTTCGATCACACATCTGGTATCAATGTCACAGCAGCCATATATCATCCAAATCCATTACAAACAAGACGGTCAAATCCCATATAGTATCTTGTATCTCATTCTATCTAGAGCTAAAGGGTGCCTTTTACCAATTGGAAGGCTAGCTTATGTTGGCAGTGCTTACTTCTTTTAAGATTCAGAAATTAATCTGTCATGATGGATCATGTTAATTAATTAGAATTTTTCCTCTTCTTAATTATTAATAATAAATTAAGATTTAATTGATCTATTCAACGATGACGTGATTCGAACCATAGTATATATAAAAAGTTCTACACCTAAACTCTTATGGCATCGCAGTTAATTTACCTACTTGAGCGACATAATACAATCAATTAGTTTAATACCCTCTTTATTTATAATTAAACTCCCACTTTTGAACTACTAGGCACACAAAGTACAATAAATGGCTGGACAGTATCCAAGTATCTTTTGCCTGCACTTCTGTATTGATCTAGGAAGAATAACATCGACATCTCCTATGAGGTCTTAGTCAGTAAGTCCTAGTGTTTATCTCTCAAAAAGGTTCATTAATGGCCAAGGAACCCTACAAAGAAAAACAGGTAAAGCTTGAAAGCTCCATAGCCACTTTCCTTTGTGGTTTGGGGACCTTCCATGTGCATGACATTGGAATTTGAATACATCAACAGGGTATGAAGTAATGAAACTAGTAAACTATGATGTGCCTCTTTCCCTGTCAAGCACAAAGAACTGCATGCAGTTATGGATGTTGGAGTTGGTGTTATTTAGAGTTTAGGGGCATGAATATGAAGAAAAAAAGAAGAAGAGGAAAGCTAAAGAATAAAACTACGTAACACTCCCCCTTTCCGGTAGATTCATATGGAACGATGGAAAACGCGAAAGGAAAAACAGTTAAACTAAACAGTTGCTCATGATCCAGATGAAATGTTGAGGACACGCAAATTGGCTTCTCTGTAGACATGGGGAAAATGATGGAGTCAGAGTGATGTGCTAAAGAGAAACCAAAGTTTTTGATTCTCTATGACACACCCGATCTGCTGGTCAAACTATGCAGCTTGGAATCACCCCTTTTTAATCACATGTTTGAAATGATTCAAACAGGCTGTGTGAGGGGCATGAATATGATTTGAGACATGAGAGGCTTGGTTTATGTATTGGGTATTGGTGCCAATTTTATATGATCATGATATTTGGGCCTGAACTCCTCATATTGATGGTACTATGTTCCTCCACAATACCAAATACTTGCCTGGTTGCTCTTTGAAAGGCCCTAGAGTCAATTAACTATGTGATATCACATTTGCATATGAAGTTCATGTCTCTCACTTATGTGATATCACATTTCAATGAAATATCATCTTCTTATTGAGGAGTTTTATAATGTATGTAAAGCTTCACAACTAAAAAGAACGTACTCTCTCAAATAAAAAAATAAAAAAGAACGTACATGCATGCTTCTTTATTCATTTGGAGAAATCTGTTTTTATTAAACATAAGAAAATTTTCAATACATTTGTATGATAGAAGATGGATACAATCAACTCAGAACCCTTGACACATGCTCAAAACTGCTTGCCCCAAACCCAAAATTCCAAAACACTCAAACTTAAGATAAAAAGAGAGACTGCCACCCATTATCTATGATTCTAACATTTTCAAGCTCAATCAGTAGCTTCATTGGTTTAAACTATTTATCACTCCCCATCTCACTTTTCCAGAGTGAGCTTCCTCCCCTTAAACGCTTTGGTTAATGTATCTATCTTCTTCATAAACTTGCAACCTTTTCTTTGTTCTCTTCTGTTTGAAAAGAGGAGACTTCTTCTGCAATAACCTTATTACTTCCATTTTCATGTTCAATAACAAGAGGTTTGTCAACTTCCTTCAGTTGCACCTCGGTTTCAGGCTCTTCTGGCTTGTACTTGTACCATGAAGCCCAGTACAGATAGTTTGCAAAGTTAAGGCAGCTGAGGATGGCCAAGAAAAAATAAAAGAGGTTCACATTGTTCTGGTTGATGTCTATTCCATGTAACCAACCCAATTTGCTTGGAGCAATTTTTGCTGTCACAGCGTTTATGATACTCACAAAGATCGAACTCAAGAAGTACCCGAAAGAGAGTGACAGCCATGTGAATGAAGTCGAAAGCGATTTCATGCCTGCTGGTGCTTCCCTGTAGAAAAACTCTAGTAGTCCAACTAGAGTGAACATGTCTGCTATTCCAAAGATGGCATACTGGAAGGAAAGCCAAAAGAGACTAATGCCGCCGGGCGCTAATGGGCTATGTGCCAATGCATAGTTCCTTCTTTTCACTTCAACGATGCCAGCCACCGCCATTGAAACTGCCGAGAGAACTAGTCCAACACCAACTCTTTGGAGCTGTGTGATTCCTGCAGGGTGTCCGGTGATTTTCCTAGCAAAGGGCACGAAGAAGTACTCGTAGAGGGGAATGAGTATGCACATGAAAATAAGGGGGATGACAGGGATTGATGGGGCGGGCACTTCAAAATGTCCCAATTTACGGTTCATGGATCTGTTTCCTTGTTGGACTGAGAAAGTTTGGAGCTGTGCCAAGCAAGTGTTCATTATGATGGTGCTCAACAGAATGGGAAGCATTCTTGTTAGGACTTTAACTTCTTCCACTTGTGTAACAGTGCAGACCTTCCATGGCTCGGCCTTGGTGTCCTTCCCTAGTATGGCAGCTTTGTCTAGAAAGCTGCAGGTACAATAGTAGGATCAGCGTTCAGTACTTACACTAAGCTACAATCTAGTAGTCTAACAAACTTCCATACAAACTTCACATGTTGTCATTTCCATCCAATTTAGAAAGAAATTAAAAGCCTCCCTACTTTACAGAAACTTTGATGTAAACCTTTCTAAATTATATGTGTATTATTCGGATCCCCAACAAAATCTGGAGAATTTTTGCCTGCTGAGATGGGACATGGGGTGTGATGATTCTTGTTTGGTTATGTTTGACATGTACATACGCAAATATGAACTTCCATGACTAAAATCCCACATTCTTATATAAATGGACCTCATCTCTAACTTTTATAATGGTCCGTATAACACTCGATCACATGCTCATGCCTGAGTTTATTGACCATGAAAATCCATGATTAGTATTTGTACCTGAATTGTTCTGTGTGTGAAATTTTCTCGTTAGTAAAAGCTGATTCTTTTTCACTGATCTCATATAGTTCTGCAGAGCTCCCTGGCGGTGATAGGCTTCTGTTTTTTATTGCCAATACTATAACCTGTCAAAAGAAAGAAAAAGATTCGAACTTTGTGAGACACTTGAAGCATGTCAATTAGTGTGACTGTCACATAAAATAGAATCAGACTTTCTTTGTGACGGTTAGACATGCGAATTATAATAATTTTTGCTTTCACATAGAGTGTGAGGAAAAAGTCGGAGACCTGAAAGACACGGATGAGGGGACTCTCACGGGGGACTTGGAGGCGGTAGAAAGGCCTTCCCATTGCAAGAACACTAAAACCAATAAGAGATCCCATTGTTGATATGAAGAAACCCCAATACCAAGCCTTGGTCGTGCTAACCCACACAACTACAGTGACTCCAATAGTTGCTCCAAGAGTAGAACTGAGCAAGAACAAATTAAAAAAGGTTGCTAGCTTCTTTGCTTCATCCTTGTGACCAAATTGGTCACCACCAAGTGCCGGCAGAGCTCCCTTCACACCACCGGAACCTAATGCCCACAAGTACAAGGATACATAAAAATAGAACCCGATACCGCCTTCCATACAACTTGGCTTGTCAAGGCCACAAAATTTTGGCTGCAATGCCTTTGAGTAAGCTTGAATTGTCATCATAGACAAACCCTGTTTACATTCGTGTGACAGTGTATTAGTTAGAATCCAAACGAAGAACAAGCCGTTTAGTGCTATTTAAAGGTGTCATTTCTTTACCACAACTTGAACCGAACCGAAAATCAAACATGTAGTGTATCTGCTCAGGTAAGTATCGGAAATGAAGCCTCCGAGGAGGGAGAGCAAAAAGTTTGTTCCCATGAAGTTGGTGAGAGTGTTGGCAGCTGTGGCCAGATTGAAGTGCATCGGTCCCAAGAAGTAGAGAACTATGCTCACCATGTTTGCAACAAACCCCATGTTATCCAATGCCAGCAACACTGCAGTGAAGAACAAGATGCTATATATGAATCTGAAACGAATATGCATAACACTAAAACTCAATGATTTTCGACTCTTTGTGTTCTTGGTTGCGTACCGAAAATGAAGATGGAGGCGGTGAATCCTCCTCTCTTTTTCTCCATTGGATAGAGGGAGTTGTTGCTCTTTCCTTCCTCTTCTCCCTGTGCACAACGAAACACATTAGTATAATAGTAACTGAAGATCTACGTACTCACACAGAAAGATGGATATTTTGGGTGGCATGGTCACTTACCATGGTGGAAACTGGAGAGGTGTGGCTGAGTATTTTGGAGGATAAAGATCAAGCACAATATGCCTTGGAGTAGGAAGGATAAAGCTTAGAACATATAGGCTACAAGAGGCCCTAGTATTTAACGTCCATGGCATCAGTTTGAACGCCGTATTGTTCTCAACTTTGTTCTCTCTCTCTCTCCCTCTTCTCTATCTATCTCTCCGTCTCTCGCTGTCTATCTTTCTCCATCGAAGTGTGTCCCTCAATACCTCATAAAAATGGAAGAAATGCAGCTTAATTATTATTATGATTTCAAAGTTTCACCCATAGTGTGTTTCAATATGAAAAGTTTAAACGTCTAGGTTCTGATTGTTTACGTCCAAATTAATATTTTACTGGACAATAATTGTCTATGTAAATATTAATTACATTTTTGGTCTATGTCAGCCGGCGAGCCCAAGTTCTTTAAGTTTACAAATAAAGGTCTGCCAGCAAGACCACGTGAGTTGATTCACAAAGTCCGCGCGTGGAATGACTACCCGCAGACTAACGGATCTCGCGCACTTTTAGACAAAAACAGAGCTCGCGCGCGAAATAACTTCGCGCGGAGTGTGGATCCATCTTGCGCGCTTCGCGCGGAACACACAGTTCGTGCGGAATGACTCTGCGCGGACTAACGGATCTCGCGCTCTTTCAGACAAATACAGTTCGCGCGAAATGACTTCGAGCGGAGTGAGGATCCATCTCGCGCGCTTCGCGCGGAACACACAGTTCGCGCGGAATGACTCTGTTCGGACTAACGGATCTCGCGCGTTTTCAGACAAATACAGTTCGCGCGAAATGACTTCGCGCGGAGTGAGGATCCATCTCGCGCGCTTCGCGCGGAACTCACAGTTCGCGCGGAATGCTTAGTGCGGAATAAATTTGGCATCAGGCAAGGCGGAATGCATCTAGGCGCTGGCGAACTGACTCGCTGGTTCACGAGGTAGACATACGCGGAGTCAGCGCGAATGCTTGTAATCGTTTCTGATTTTTTACAGTCTTTGACACGCTTTGGGCCAATCTCTGTGACCCTTATTAATTAAAAGCTTTCTTTTGGCCTGCGAGGTGGAAGTGAGCTACAGAGTCCGCGGTTCGCGCGAGCTATTAGTTTTCTACATGGACTGTGGCACCCCACGGGATAAGATTGCTCCTAATTTTAGTCTGCATAGGACTCTACAGTTGAGTGGCGCGCCAGAAGCAATGTCCTATTCTAAATGAACTGTGCGAATTAGATATGTGTCACATGCGGATTGGTCTACATGGGAGGAACAGTTCCTTTATGCTTCATGTTGCAGAGTCCGACTTGGGTTCTATAATTATCTTTCTCCGCACGCAGAAGTCAGACTCCCACTATAAAAAGAAGCTCCACGGCTTACAGAAAGCACTCTCTCTCACAACTCAAACAAATACAAAACAACCTTCAACCTTGTTGAAACCCTCGACCCAGTCGAATCTCCAACGCTCCCAGGAGCTTTGTTTCCGCTTCCCGTTGAAGCAAAACACACACAACCCCGATTCTAAGCGCACCGCCGCCTAGAATTCTTCAGAGCTCTCTGTACTCTACCCCGTTTCCTCGAAAACTTCCCTATAGTTGCTCTGCTCACGCCGCCGTGAGTATCGACCGCCTTGTGCTCGTAAATCCCTCATCTGAGGTGTCACCTGGAAACCCCCTTCCGCCTGATCAAGAAGTCAAGCGCACGCAGTCAAGATTTTTCCTCGTCCGCGAGGTGGCACGCCCGCAACTCTTCCCTTTCTCTTTGTTCGCTATTCACCTTGGCTCCACACGCTGAGGATCGTGGCCAAAACACTGACTATTTTTTGGGACTATTTGCAAGGTTGGCAATTTGTAGGCACCAGAACGGCTTATATATTCTTGATAGAGAAAAAACTTGGGTGACAAGGGTCTAGTCACTAGGTGACAAACATCAATAAAAAAATGACATGTGATAAGAAGAAACAATTAAATATAAATATCAATTACTAATAACCCCTGCAGTGTTCTTAATAATCGTAACTTGACATGATAACTAAATAACAAAATATAGTATGTCAGATCGATCTAGTTCGATTTCTCATTCTGCTGATCTGCAACTTTACTAATAACAAAATATTTTTTCAGAAACTGATTGAAATTGAAGAAAAGGAAACAGAAGAAGGAAATTTACAATAGATCGACATAACTTGATGGTGCATTTCCATGGTAATGAACTAATGATTTGTAATTGGCCAGAGTTTATAATGTTGGTGTCCATAGCACCCAATTAAAATATTTGTTCTCATCTCAGCTAGCTAGGTATTGGAAACATCAGAAACCATCTTATGCTATTGCTTGCCTTATCTGTTACATCTTTTGCCCATGCTTATAGCACTAATGGATTTAAGAAGTCTATATATTCTCTTTCAAGGCAAAACATGCAAAAGTAGACTCTGGGACCAAGCTCAAAATGAAACATCTCCCCAAATGCAAGTTCTAAAGGAGGAGGCACTACTAGAAAAAAGCTCTTAGCTGACGAAATTTTTTCGTCACCTTAGAGCTTCTATCGTCATGTGACCACTTAGCTGACGAAAATTTCGTCACCTCAGAGTCGTCATCTAAGGCCGGTGGTTAGAGCACTTGGGTGACGAAAATATTGATTTCGTCATCTTAGTCATTACTAAGATGACGAAAACGTTTTCGTCACCAATTTACTTAGCTGACGAAACATATTCGTCACCCACCTACTTAGCTGACGAAAATTAATTCATCACCCAGTTACTTAGCTGACGAAACTTATTCGTCACCCTTCTACTTTGCTGACGAAAATTATTTTGTCACCCATCTACTCAGCTGACGAAATTTACTCAGTTACTCAGCTGACGTAAATTATTCAGTTTGCTGACAATTCTTCATCGGGCTAAGGCCACGAAAGTTCAACTTTCGTCACCTTAGTGCTATTTATTTTTATTAAATTTAATCATTAAAAATATTTAAAATCACATTTAATATTAAAAATTAAAAAAAACTGGATAAAACATCTGGACAATAACGAAAATTTATATATATAAACAAGTTCATATATACAAACTCATCAAGAGTAGTACTTGATCAATATAGACTTGTTCATACAAAATATATACTAGAAAATGAACTAGCTAGCAGTGACTATGAAGTGTCAATTGAATCAATGCCTCCAACATCATTGGGCTGCTCCTGCGGTGGGACTGTCGGCTGACATACGCCGAATTCGGTGAAGAGAAATTGTTCACATTGTTGAAGACGTGCCGAATGATAACTGCCCATTTCCTAACAGGACAAACCTAATATTAAGATTTGTTACAAGCCACTAAGATGAATACTTCAAAGACCAATCATATGCAGCCAGAATGAAGACAACATAAGCATTTTTGCAAAAACCACAGGGCACATTATTACATTTCAAGTCCGGCATACCAGCAGACATGTTAGGCTTGATCTACCACAATATCTATGTTAAGGAAGAACAAGTCTTTCATAATAGATTTTGTGCGATCTCCAAAGTTAACAAATATGCTACACCATGTATCATTAACTCTAGAAAAACTATCTTTTAAAGGTCATGTTGCTTGACAATTCAAATGACTTGATGTTATGCAAGTATCCAACACTACCACAGTTAAGGATGGCAACATATGATTTCAACAGCATTCTCACAAGATCAAGTAGAAAAGCACCTTAGCAGACATTTCCAAAGACTTCCAATAGAGATCGTTTCTCGGTTCAAAAACCAAATGATTTATAAGCAAACACATGTCATCATAATAACACTAAGATTAACCACAATATCCATAGATATATAGAAGCAAAAGCAACAACATGAAAATTTCAAAAGAAAGGCAATAATAGATCTAACAATGTACCTGTAATCAAGACCCCTTTCCCATATTTTCTTCTGTTGAACTACCATCGCTGCAACATAACACACATTGATCATAAGTCCTTAGTTACTGCAACACAAATGCAATTTAGAGAAGCACCTTCGTTGAAAAATTATGATTTGCGAAACATAGCAATAGGGAGATGAACTGATATAGAAATACGACCACAAGTTCATTAGAATGGTTCGCCTGCATGGAGCCCCAGTTGGAACGAGGAAAACGGAAGTAGAAAAGAATAATTAAGTACATAATCAGGTGAAAAGCAAACATATTCCTGTCCAGTTCAAAGTTTAAATGGATCACAGCAACAGCACACTAACCCCCAGTGTAGGGGTCACGAAATGTTGGATCAAGAGTGAAATCCTTCTGTCTAGTATTTTGAAGGATGAACGCTACCACCTGTTCACGGTAAGAAAGAGGAAGATTCTCCTTCAGAAGCCACTTGTCAGCAGTGTCATACGGATTATCTGAACACAAAGAACTAAATGATTGACTCATATTCTCACAACGATGTTCTTGAGTCAGATAAAGACCATCGGGCTAGATATGAAAACAGATCACTTGTTTTTCTTTCGCATTACTCTAGCACATAGAATCTTTAATTTTCCCCAAAATCATAACTTTTGCAAGATCAAAAACTAGACTTTGTTATATATTTATATCTATCCAAATAACTATTTGGGGCCTTAGATGTTACTTTAACAATTACAGGAATTATGTATATATATATATATATATATACAGCAATCTTTTTTAGACATTTTAGTCTTTTTTGAAGTGTTTGAATATAGACTATGCAGTTAAAAAAGATGATGATTGAAAAATTAAATCAAAAAAAAAAGAAAAAAGAATCGTACCTGATCGATTGTAAGGCAGCTTCCTTACCAGCTCGCCATCTCCAATGTCGACATCAAACACTAAAGAACATATATACACACACACACACACATTTATAAAAATTAAAAGTTTTCACAGGAAATTGATATTAAAGTACATGCTGAAAAGACATGATCCTGACCATAATCGTATTCACTTCCATCAAAAACAGGGCGCTTCATGCCATCATCTGGCCCATCAACAACTTCCCCAATCTACATTGAAAGAAAAAAAGTGTAATGGGCTCACAACTTTTGATGACCTAAGAAAAAAAATCTCAAACATGAAAACATCAGCATCCAACATGAAAAAATATGCACTTAAGCACTACTATCACTTCTTCATTTAAGAAGCACATCTAAGATGAGTGATGAATGCATGAAAAGAGAGGACAAATTAAATAATTTAAGCAACATATGAGTACGGAGTACCATATAACTAAACTTGGATCTTTAAGTAATAGATACTGAATATAAATTAGATTGATACTGTGTGGCTTATAGTAATGCAATTACATAAATAAGATATTCTCAAAGTGCAGATCTTGAAAGTACCAAGTATATCCTGTGATATTTATCATAACAAGAACTCGAGGCTTTCAAAAAATACATGTCTGCAGACCATGGCTTATATGATCTTTTCAATTCGAATCTGTGGCTAACATAGAGTTAATTATTCAAAAGAACTTCATCTCAAGATGGAAAACACTACAACTAAACATGTCCCTAAATTCGAAAAATATGTCATGCACCACACACAATAATAATCAACACACCAGTTTGGAAATGCTTTCTTAGTATAAACCAGATGTGAAAATATGAAAAAAGACTCGCAATCATTGAATTTCACTAAGGCACTCACATTGTACTTTTTGAGAAGACAGATAGTATGATCAAAAGGCAAATAGTTAACATATATTACTAATAAAATGAAAATTACTTTATCCCACTTCTGTTCTCTGACAATCCATGCATATGCCACACCATTGTCCCCCTCTCTGACAATCTTAGTCTGGCCATTACTGGTTCCTGATCACAATACCACAGAACATGTATGATGTAAAAATGTATTTGCTGAAAGAATACAACATTTAGGCATCGTTCTCAGAAAAGTTCGCAGTTGTAACCTACCTGTTTAAAATGAATTCAAAAAATAAAAAGACAATGCACAGCTATTGTGGATGTACAAGGTGCACTATAAAGTACATGTTAGTGGTTATTCACCTTAAATGCCTCAAGACCATGTGAAATACATACAGAAAAACAGACTCTTACGGACATGCAAGTAGTGTAGGATTCTCATGGCTAGAAGTGAGATGTCGTATGTATACATGCCAAATTTGATGAGCTCCAGTCTCCTAAGTTCTAGTTCAATTGATCCCTTATACAGGGAAAATGCACCTAGCAGCTTCAAAAGTACTACAGAAAGGACTTACACAGCTAGAGATTTCTAGAACAATAACTGTAAAAATGTAAGATGAAGCGTATCAATCAGCAGAGGCAACAACCCCTTTAACATATTCAAGTCAGAGACACGAATGCAAGCTCACAGCCACACAAATTCAAGCTCAGAGACACGACCACACCAACAACCCCTCAAACCTTAGACTATGTGAGCACCTAGAGGAACAAATTTGGAAGGTTTTGATGGCTGAGCAGAAGAAGAGAGTAAGAGAAGACGAAGAATATCCTGAAGCAGCAATTCATAGTAAATCAAGCTACCCAGACACTGAATCCATAATCAATCAATCAATCAAATACATACAAGCCATACAACCCATAAACAATTCTCTAAGCAATCAATCTTTACTCAATTTCAGATCGAGAAAAAAAGAAGGCAGATATGGGTTGAAGATGAGAGAGAGAAAGAGAGGAGATCAAACCTAGAGCAGTTTGGCGAGTCTTCAATTGAACAGTTGAGAGAGACGAGGAATATGGTGCGCGCTTCAATCGTTCTGCAACACGAGCATACGAAGTCTGCCCAATTTTGGGGCCGCTCCTTAAGACGGTGCAGAAGGAGACACGGGGAGACGGCGATACGGGAGGAGAAGGCGATGTGGAGGAGGAGACGGCGATGTGGGCACAGGTGAGGCCAATTGGGGTCAATGGAGCAAGGGAGGAGACGGCGATGTGGAGGAGACAACTCTTGATCGATTTAGGGAGGAAGAGCAAGATTGATCAAGTATGGGACTTGATACTAAGCCCACGAACGTGGCTATTTCGTCACTCAAGGGAAATACAAAATTTGGCCAAAAAATGGGCGGAAGTTCGACCCGCCAAATATTAAGTAGTAATCAGGTGACGAAAACATGAACTTTCGTCATCTCAGTGAACCAAAAATATTTATTTATTTTTTCCTAAAAAGAAAAGGTTTTGATAGAATGTGATCTTGTTAAATAGGGAAGAAGCAATATTTTCAAAAATCTTGTGAAATAGGATGTCATCGTTATGGTGAAATACGACTATGGTTGAAAAATCACATATTTCCGGTAACGTTTGGTCCCCGATACAAGTGGTCAACCCTATATACGCTTTTGTTTCTCTATGTGGAGCTCTATCGTCGAGAGGTGAACATACCCAAATTTTTACGGGTTGACGTATTTCACCGTTCCGGTCATATCTTATTTAACGATTTTTTTTGCGTTTAAGGCCTCTACGTATACGTTGTCTTCAAAACGAAACTTAAACTCAACACTTGTATAAAAAAGTTATACAACATTAGTACATATATCATGAGTTTGGTGATCGGAGAAGAGGAACTGAAAACCGACCGTCAGATATGACCAGCATAACGAATTACGTGGGTGGGCAAAAATTAAGCTCCATCGGACAACGATAAGGGCTCGATCCGTCCGGTCAATCGGCGTGGTCAAACACCTAAACGGACGGAAACGGCTATTCGACCCTCCAAATCATGTAATCTGGCCGGACCTTCAACTGAGAATAGTTTCCAATCGACGAGACGCTTACGGGGCTATAAAAATTTGATAAAAAAATATCCGGGATAGGGCTAGCACTAGGTAGAAATAAGAGAAAAATTCGTTGACCGGAACAACTAGCACCGAAATTTTATCGGAATATCTTCATTTTTCACGGGTTGACTTATTTCACCATTCCGGTCATATCTTATTTCACGACTTTTTTGTGTTTGAGGCCTCTACGTATACGTTGTCTTCAAAACGAAACTTAAACTCAACACTTGTATAAAAAAGTTATACAACATTAGTACATATATCGTGAGTTTGGTGATCGGAGAAGATGAACTGAAAACCGACCATCAGATATGACCAGCATAACGAATTACATGGGTGGGCAAAAATTCAGCTCCATCGGACAACGATAAGGGCTCGATCCATCCGGTCAATCAGCGCAGTCAAACCCCTAAACGGACAGAAACGGCTATTCGACCCTCCAAATCACGTAATATGGCCGGACCTTCAACTGAGAATAGTTTCCAATCGACGAGACTCTTACGGGGCTATAAAAATTTGGTAAAAAATAAATACCCGGGATAGGGCTACCACTAGGTAGAAATAAGAGAAAAATTCGTTGACCGGAACAACCGGCACCGAAATTTTACCGGAATATCTTCATTTTTCACGGGTTAACTTATTTCACCGTTCCGGTCATATCTTATTTCACGACTTTTTTGCGTTTGAGGCCTCTACGTATACGTTGTCTTCAAAACGAAACTTAAACTCAACACTTGTATAAAAAAGTTATACAACATTAGTACATATATCGTGAGTTTGGTGATCGGAGAAGAGGAACTGAAAACCGACCGTCAGATATGACCAGCATAACGAATTACATGGGTGGGCAAAAATTCAGCTCCATCGGACAACGATAAGGGGTCGATCCGTCCGGTTAATCGGCGTTTAAAAAGCAAGTTCAGTAAGGTGACGAAATAAAATATTTCGTCACCATAGTAACCTGTTACATGACGAAAAATTATTTCGTCACCTTAGAGAGACACTTTAGTGACGAAAACATATTTCGTCACTTAACCTATCACTTACATGACGAAATGTATTTTCGTCACCTAAGTGATCAAAACTTAGGTGACGAAAATATATTTCGTCACCCCACCTATCACTTACATGACGAAATATATTTTCGTCACCTAAGTGCTCAAAACTTAGGTGACGAAAATATGTTTCGTCACCCAACCTATCACTTACATGACGAAATTTATTTTCGTCACCTAAGTGCTCAAAACTTAGGTGACGAAAATAAATTTCGTCACCCAACATATCACTTACATGACGAAATGTATTTTCGTCACCTAAGGTTGCTCTAAGGTGACGAAAATAGTGACGAAATAATATTTCGTCACCTTACCTTACTTAGATGACGAAAATTGTCACTGAGGTGACGAAACGGGTTTCGTCACTAAAGTGTTCTCTTAGGTGACGAATTAAAAATATTTCGTCACCTTATAACCTTTTTCTAGTAGTGAGGGTATCCTTATAAAGAAGGGCAGGTACCCGGGAACCGTCATCTCATTTATATCCAAAAACTTTCAGAGAGTTGATAATACAGCTCAAAAGAAAATACTTGATGTTTTTTCTGGACCCTAATTTAGTTAGTGCCATATCTCACTAGCATGCACAAGAATTCCAGTAGACCCAATTGAGGATCCTCTGGTTCCTAAGTTCTGTAGTTTCAAATCATCCTGATAATAACTATGCTTCACTCTTGAAATCCTTGGGGCCATTGTGACGGATGAAGCAAGGATCATATATATTGGTACCATATGCATGTGGTCCTTTTCGCAAGTGTTTCTCTTCTCTTGCTAATCAGTTTAATTTATAAGCTGATGATGGTTTAGTTATAAAGAAAGAACCATATCCAACCAAAGCTGTTGAAGTAATGGGATATATATGCATGCCCTATCTAAGTCTCAGTTTGTGCAAATTTATTTAGACGATTAGATGTAAGAACTATGTAGAAGTCAACAACTTAACCCTGTAAGAAGTTGAAGCTTTTAGATCCTGGGTCCATGCCTAAACTAATCCAGGTTCACTTTTACATATTGGCTGACCAATACATACACACATGCATATATAAACTAGTAATATATATACATGCACTTAATAATTTGTGCCAACTAAAGATGAAAATGCCATTTGATAAAAGTAGTTAAAGAGGCTTTGGGACAAATTAATAAAGCTAAGAGGCTTAAAAGTGTATAGTGCAACTCAGAATTATTGAGAATTTCAGGTTTGAGCTTGAAATTCTCAAGTAGGTTTCCATGAATATGCTTATGTGATGTGAGCAGCAATACAAGAAAGGGATGATATTTTTCAGTTTCTGGGCAGAGCATGCATTGTTTTGGTGGAGTTCCAATAAACTAGAACCAAAAAAGGGTTCAAGTAATTGATGTCATTCTCAACTTTGATTGAATATTAGCCTCCAAACAAAGAACTTTATTTGGTGGGAACACTTTGAACTTGGTAAATCTCTATAAGAGTTGGTTGGACTGTTGGACCATCAATTAACTTGATAGAGTTTCCCTGTAGTGAGTGTTCCTGTATTATATAAGGTCTCTCCCTTTAGGCCAAAGCTCTCAAATGGTTTGCATTTGCAGTTGAGAAAAGGCAAATCCACAACACAAAGATTGAGGATGCTTCCCTTTCAGTGTTTGTTTTTGCATCCCTTTCACTCTTTTAGAACAAGGACACTATGATGTATTGTCCGTCAACATTATGGAATCTGTGCATTAACTAGCAGGACCATGCCCCCACTTTTAACTCCAATTTCAAAGTTTTGCTTTTCATCTTTCAAAAAAAAAAAAAAAAAAAACGTTTTGCTTTTCATGAATGCCCCATTTCAAAGCTGTTACAAGCTCCATCTTCCCCTGAACTTATGCAATGCAGGCTCTAGGTAACTAGGCATAACCTTATCCAACAAGAAACACCTCATCCAACAAGAAACGAGACGAGGTTTCAAGTTAGGGTCTCATGGATTCGAATTTAAGACAATATACACATATTAAAGATGAGTGGTCGGTAACACTGTTTATTTCGTTTGTCTTGAAAAACTGAGTAGAAAAATTACACTATACGAAAGTCGATTAATGACATATACCGACTTAATAGAGGCCTAAATTGATACGTGTGCGCGTATAGATAAAGCAACTAACAACACTTGGGTTCGCCCCTAGCCATGTGATAAACTTGCTCACTCCATAGTTTGTGAGCAAGAGCTTATCCATTTTAATTAGGATCCCTTTAATTATTTCATAGATAAAATTTTGGGCTAATTTTCACAAATATTTCCAGTTTGATTTGTTGGGTTACATGTGAGGCCCAACTGAATTGTTATATGCCCAACTTGAGACCCAATAGACGACTGGTATATTGGTTGTGTACTAGTGCGACAAGACTTCACTACCTGTTTGGGAGTAGGCGGGAAGCAGTTTCATCCCTAAAGCTTTCTCCCATCTCTCTTCACTTCACTCCTCTTCCTCTTCCTCTTCCTCTTCCTCTTCCTCTTCCTCTTCACTTTGCTATATCTAATGGGCATAAAGGTAGGGTTCTTTACCACCCTTTTATTACTAATTGGTTTCTGGGTTTTATTACTTTGTGTTTTCATGTTCATGAATTGGTGTTTTAGGGTTTAACGAAGCTGTTGGCGGACAATGCTCCAAAGTGCATGAAGGAGCAGAAATTCGAGAGCTACTTTGGCCGCAAGATTGCCATCGATGCCAGCATGAGCATTTATCAATTTCTTGTATGGATTTCAGTGCTTTTATATGTATTGTGTCTATATTTTGGTTAAAGAAGCTTTCTTTTGAATTGGGTTTGTGTGAAATTGTGTAGATTGTTGTGGGAAGAACGGGGACTGAGATGCTCACTAATGAGGCTGGTGAAGTTACTAGGTACCCTTTTTAAAGTTCTTAGCTTTTGAATGAGATAAGCCAGTTTTAGTCGAATTGGGTTGAGAGTTGATTTAATTGTATTCTTGGAAAGATTGGTTTTGCTAGTAATGACATGGGTTTTGCTATCTGGGTACAATGTAGTCATCTCCAGGGCATGTTTTCGCGGACAATTAGGCTTCTGGAAGCTGGAATTAAGCCGGTGTAATTTATTCTTTACCTTTCTTTCTTTTTTTACACTTTGATTGTCCCTCTTATTGCACTCACAAATTCAAACCATGGAATGACTAGTTTCTATGTTGATATATTGTTTCAGCTATGTTTTCGATGGGAAGCCTCCAGAGTTGAAAAGCCAAGAGCTGGCAAAGCGGTAGCTTTCTTACTGACTAGTACTGTGAACATGGGTTATTGATTGATGTGTTTTGTCCAATAATGCTTGTTGTTTGCAACTTGTTACGCAGTTACTCGAAAAGAGTTGATGCAACTCAAGATTTGGCAACGGCAGTAGAGGTATGTGTATATTTCTTTAGATTAGTAACTTTCAGACAGCAGAGGAATGTACTTCACGGTTGTTTTTTCTGGTTATTGCCTCATTGCAGTCTGGAAATAAGGAAGACATTGAGAAATTCAGTAAACGGACAGTAAAGGTGAGCTCATTGCTCCTAATTCTTCATATATCTGCACCCTTAGGTAGCATTATAAAAATTTGTCAGTTAGATCTATTACATGAGAAATAGAAGGTTTGAGGCCATAAATTGGTTGCTTTGGTAGGTGACAAAGCAGCACAATGAAGACTGCAGAAAACTTTTGAGGCTCATGGGTGTGCCTGTAATTGAGGTGGGACATTATTTCTCTCAAGTTAACTGCTGTTGTAGTTAGTCTCAATTAGTTTACAAAAGAAATAAATTGTTTGTCACACTTGGATGTATTGAATTTCACAGGCTCCCTCAGAAGCAGAGGCACAGTGTGCTGTTCTTTGCAAGGCAGGAAAGGCAAGTATTTCTCAACCTATTATATCTTTCTTAGGAACCTTATAAGAGTATGTTTAGTTTAGATTTCATTTCCTATCTTTCTATGTCATCTATATCATCTGTGCTAATGTTCCTATTTTTCAAATAGGCTTCATCACATAGGAGTATTTCTGCCTTTAAACTGTTTACATCCAGAAGGCATCATTTCTTTCTATTGCCTGAACATGTCCTTAGGGATTTTAATATATATGATAATAGTTAACTTTCAATGTTACAGGTTTATGCTGTGGCGTCAGAAGACATGGATTCCCTAACATTTGGAGCTCCTAAATTTCTTCGTCATTTGATGGATCCTAGCTCAAGAAAAATCCCAGTCATGGAATTTGATGTTGCTAAGGTGCTTACAACTTTTAATGCTGTCACATTTAACTAAAATTTTCTTCATTTTAGTGATGATCGCATTTCCAGGTTTTGGAGGAGCTAAATCTTACTATGGATCAATTCATTGATTTGTGCATACTGTCTGGATGTGATTATTGTGACAGCATTCGAGGTTCTTAAATTTCAAATTCAGTTTCTTGACTTGATCTTTCTGTGCTATTTTATATTAGAACTTGTTCGGTAGTTGGCTTGAAATATTAGCTATGCATCCTTTTTTTTTTCATACCTTACTATTCTATGCTGCAGGTATTGGAGGTCAGACAGCTTTGAAGCTCATCCGCCAACATGGCTCTATAGAGAGTATACTGGAGAACATAAATAAAGAGAGGTCAAATATTCGGCTTTACCTAGATGGTTGCACATGTGTTTGATTATAATGATTTCATTATTCACAGTCAACTAATTTGTTTTGACATATCTGGTAACTTTCTTAAAGTTTACGAAAAAGAGAGAAGAATTTCTATACTTAATAAGCTTTTCACACGATTGATTAAATACGCCAGAGAACTGATTCTTATCCCATATTATCATTCAAGGACACTCGTAGTTGAGCTACATGGTAATGGTCTTTTCCTAGTTTACTTGGATATGTTTAAGCTTGAATTTGCATCAAGTTCTATTTGTTAGTGCACGGTCTCTCACATTGGGGTTATTACATAATTAGTTGTATTGTACTCCAGGGATCAAATGGGCGTTCAATCATATTGAAATTTATTTTCATCGTCAATCCTTATTATGACCATTACTCATGGAGGGAAGAAGAATGAATTTGTTTTCTTGGTTATGTTGTTCATAAATGATCAGTGTTGTATTATTTCATAGATAAGAAACCTTGTACTTTCAGGTACCAAATACCAGATAATTGGCCATATGAAGAGGCTAGGCGGCTTTTTAAGGAACCAGTTGCTTTAACCAATGACGAGCAACTGGAGATTAAGTGGACTGCTCCAGATGAAGAAGTATGAAATCCCTGTTGTAGTTTTTTATACGATAACCCATTATCTCGTTCTGACTCTTGAAAGTCAAAATCTTTAATCAGCTTGTTGTTGATGTAGGGGCTGATTTCCTTTCTGGTGAATGAAAACGGATTCAATAATGACAGGGTGATTAAGGTGTGCTTCTACTCATTAACATAAGGCCTCCTTTCAGATCATATTGCTTCTTTTTCAGCAGCATGTTAGCTTTATTTATATTGATTTCTGTATTGATCAGGCTATAGAAAAGATTAAAGCAGCCAAGAACAAGGGTTCACAGGGCAGGTATGTGAATCTAGCACAGATAAATTTTGATTTATGAGTTCCTTTTTCATTGGGTTTTATTCATCCATTTAATCATTTACAGACTAGAATCATTTTTCAAGCCAACTGCTACCACGTCTGTACCGCTTAAACGGAAGGTATTGCTCCATTCAACTTTTTAAGTTCCCGTCTTTCTTTTCCTCACACACACACACACACACACACACACACACATATAGCCGGTTCTGTTTCTGTTCCACCTGTGACTGGGATGGGGTTTGTATTCAAGTATGAAATGCATCAAGATGCTTCAGATTTCTTTGTCATATCTACGCCTAAATCATATTTCATGCATTGTGCATATGCCTTTGTGTTCTATTTGGTTTGGTCGTCAAACAGTTTGTTTTTGTTTCCGCTTATCCCTACAATGGACGTGCAGTGGTCTCTTACTTAACAAATTTGATATGATTAAAAGTGATTCTTTGTTTCAAAAATTAAAATAAAAAAGTGATTCTTTTGCACTTTTTAGTCTCAAGTACTAAGACGTCGAATATTTTGCACAATTATTGAAGCGAATGGGAAATTATTTTAGGCTGCAAGCAATATGCTTATGCTGGTAAAAAGACTCTATAGGTTGTCATAATTTATTGCTACATTGGATGACAGGAAAGCAAATGTGTACTTAAACACCCCAAACTGGCAATGAAGCATCAGATGTTCTCTCTACAGGATTGTAACTCATCTAGGCCCAATGTGATTGGCAGTCTAAGCCTGCCAATTTATAATTTGGGCGCCAATCATCTCATACCATTATCCAGAGGTGTTTGCTTTAGCACATGAAGCTGAAAACCTTGGTGAACCTTCAGAGACAATTTTGCTTATTCCTATGTTATTAATTCATATCTCCGTTAACCTAGGAAACAAATCATCAATTGGTATCATAATCTGCCACAACTAGAATCAGGGACTGTATAGAAACTCGTCATGTCATTCTTTTTATCAATTTATGGCTGTTAGCATAAACCGTTACCCTTGAAGGTCCTTTTGCACTGAATGTTTCACTCTTGGTTGCCTGTCACATATGCACTTAACATCTCCATCACAACACCCAGTTGAATTTCTAGAAAAGGTTGCCTGCAGGTTTAGGTCAGCTGCAGGCAACCTTTTCAAACATGCACTTGACGTTGTTATCTTCAAAGCTATCATCTATTCTGCGGCATTTTTGCTATGTAAGATGTAGAGAAGCCTAGTATATCACTGTCACTCTCTATATCCTTTGTGGTTCCGTCATTATAGGATTTCATAAACTTCATCAGGTATCCTATTCCTATTAACTCAGTGTCATTCTGAGTCTCTATTCTTATGTATGTTTACTTTTAGTGGATATAGTTTTTCTATAGCTGTCTATATTATTGGAATTCTAGAGCTGTGTTTACTTTCGATTTACGTATTTGCATCTTGTGTAAATGATATGTTGAATTTTGATCTAGCTCCTGCATTTCGTTGAAGTTAAGTTCTGTATATCCTGTTGAAATTGTTTATTAGGAGACTCAACGTTTGTTTATCCTTGTAACAGGAAACGCCAAGTACTGCTAAAGAAACTAGCAACAAAAAGACAAAGGGCGGTGGTGGCATAAAGAAGAAATAGCTAAATTTGCCTTTGGCCTAAGAAAGAGGAGTTGAGATTGCATATTGGCGCAGATTACCTCTGTTAGTTGGTGCACTCGGTCTGTTTTCGTATGGTAGAAGAGGATTGCAGGAGTCTTGTTTGCTTTCTGGAGGATTATTGTAAATTCTATTATGCGTAAATTCAAGTTGATCAATTGGAAGTTTATGGCCCAATCTAGGTACTTTTGCTTTTGGTGAAAAAGTTTCTCTAACTTTTGTGTCACATGTTAATATAAAGCTTTTGACATTTTGATGTGACAAAAATATTGTACGGAAGAAAGAAGTAATAAACGAACTATAGACGACAACATGATGAAAAAATGATAAAAATAATGAAAAACCAGTGAAACCAACACCTCGAGTAGGAAAAAAAATATATGCTCTAGTATGAATCAATTTACAAAGACAATTTAAACATTTCATTTAGTAAACAATAATCTACGAAAGCTTACAAATATCCTTTTGCTACAAATTAATTTCCAAGCCAACTTAATTATAAAGGTAAAATACTTTGCAAGCAAAATCCTAACTAGCCTTGCATAAACTGATAAATAGGAAAGCAAATCTGACAAATATGGTTTTTAGTTTTTACTATATTAAAAAGAAGTGGATATTTTTATATCAGAAATAAATCTGGCCAAATTAATGATAAGTATTTAAGCTCCTACGTGTGTGTGTATATATATATATATATATATATATATATATATATATATATGAACCCTATACATAATCCACTTCTTCTATTGATCCACCGCCATGTTTCAAAAGGGTTCTTATGTGTTGTTAGTTTAGAAAATTTCATCTAATTCACATTCTCAACATTTTCTCCCACACAAGTCCACCATAATTTTTTTACCCACATAAGTCCACTTTGTAGCTCAAATTCATTAAGTCAGCTTTAGGTTATACCTAAAATACCCTCAGTTCTATCTCAACCAAAACCATCATTTTTTCACGGTCTCTCTTTCATCAAAACTCTCTCTCTCTCTCTCTCTCTTCTCCGCCTCCGCCTCCGATTCCGACGATGAGGTTGTCCATCTCCGGCTCCGGCGAGTACCTCATCGGCTCCAAAAACAGCATCAAGGCCGAGCTCTGCTCCTACTGCTTCCGCCACTCCTCCTCCGGCGACTGCTTCTCCTGCCGCCAGTGCAAGCGCCGCGTCCATCGGGATTGCGATTCCGAGTACCGGAGCTCCACGGTGTGGTCCGGCTCGTCGTCGGTGGCCGCCGCCGAGGAGGTCTCCGTCTGCGGCGATTGCTGGGTTTCGGAGTCGCTTGCGAGGTGGAGGAGGAGCAGGAACAGTAGCGGCGGCGCTGGGAGGAAGAATAATCGGGCGGATTTGGGGGTTGGGAGAGCTAGGGTTTCTGATGATGAGAGGAAATGTGATTCGGATTCGGTTGCGGTGTGTGATTATTCATCTACAGAGGAGGTGAGGTGTTTGCGGCTCGATGCTGTTGAAGAAGAGGAAGAAGAAGAAGAAGAAGAAGAAGAAGAAGAAGAAGCAGAGGAGAATGTGGATGATGATGATGGGCAGTGGCTGGTGGTAGTATTTTTTGTGTTCGTCGAAAACCTCACAGTAGTAGCTTTTGTAGGCTGTGGTAGTAGCTTTTGTAGGCGGTGGTAGTAGCTTTTGTGGCTGGTGGTAGTAGTTTTTGTGTTCGTCGGAAACCTCACAGTAGTAGCTTTTGTAGGCAGTGGTAGTAGTTTTTGTAGCTGGTGGTAGTAGTTTTTGTGTTCGTCGGAAACCTCACACTAGTAGCTTTTGTAGGCGGTGGTAGTAGCTTTTGTAGCTTGTGGTAGTAGCTTTTGTAGCTGGTGGTAGTAGCTTTTGTCGCTGGTGGTAGTAGTTTTTGTGTTCGTCGGAAACCTCACAGTAGTAGCTTTTGTAGGCGGTGGTAGTAGCTTTTGTAGCTTGTGGTAGTAGTTTTTGTGGCTGGTGGTAGTAGCTTTTGTTTTCATGAGAAACCTCACAGTAGTAGCTTTTGTAGGCGGTGGTAGTAGCTTTTATAGCTGGTGGTAGTAGTTTTTTTAGCTTGTAGTAGTAATTTTTGTCATCGTCGGAGGTCGGCCGGAAACCTCGCCGGAGGTCGGTCGGAAATCTCGCCGGAGGTCGGCCGGAAACTTTTGTAGTAGCTTTTGTAGGCGGTGGTAGTAGCTTTTTTAGCTGGTAGTAGTAATTTTTGTCATCGTCGGAGGTCGGCCGGAAACCTCGCCGGAGGTCAGTCGGAAATCTCGCCGGAGGTCGGCCGGAAACTTAGTCGGAAACCTCGCCGGAGGTCGGCCGGAAACCTCGCCGGAGGTCCGCTGGAAATCTCGCCGGAGGTCCGCCGGAGACTGTTCCGAAATGAGAGTGGTTGTTGACTTTTTACATTAGTGGCATTTTTGTAAATATAAAAGAGAAAATCTAATTTTTTTTGTTGGATGGCAGTCTGTAATTATGTTGAACTTCAATACTTAAACCAAAACCTTATTTAGACTTGGGTGGACTTATGTGGGTAAAAATGTTGGGGTGGACTTATGTGGGAAAAAATATCTGAAAGTGGACTTATATGTAATTGGCCCTAGTTAGTTTTACTCTTTTTCTTGTGTTGCTTAAACCCAGCAGCATAAGCTGACTCTAGTTTTGGTGGAACAACAGGAACCCGGTTTGTCATGAATGGGAAACCATTTTACATAAACGGCATCAATGCGTATTGGATGATGTACATGGCATCTGATCCCTCTACGCAGCTCATGGTCACTTCTGCATTCCAACAAGCCTCCAAGTATAAGATGAATGTTGCAAGAACTTGGGGTTTCAGTGATGGCGGTGACAGACCCCTTCAAATATCACCTGGTTCCTATAACGAAAACATGTTCAAGGTATCCTTCTCAGTCTATTTCCTATAATATTGTACTATACGTACAATATAATTAGGAATTTGTGAGATAATTCCTAATTAATTTGTTTCTCTTGTTCCGTCGTACTGGTAGGGATTAGACTGTGTGATATCAGAAGCTAAAAAATACGGCGTATACCTGATATTGAGCTTAGTGAACAACTACGAAGCTTTTGGGGGGAGAAAGCAGTATGTGCAGTGGGCAAGGGAGCAGGGTCAATCCCTCAGCAGTGATGACGACTTCTACAGCAACGTAGTTGTCAAAGGCTTCTACAAGAACCATGTCAAGGTAACTTGTATATATAATTGTGCACTCATATAACAGTTAACAGTACTAATATATAGTTGTGTTTTCGTTGTAAACTTTTTAGTTTATTTTCATCTTGAATATTGCTAATAATTAATAAGGTGAAATGATTGTGATGACCAATGTGCGTAGGCTATTCTCACAAGAATTAATACAATAACAAACATTGCATACAAAGATGATCCGACCATTTTCGCATGGGAGCTGATCAATGAACCCCGATGCCAATCTGATGTCTCTGGAGCTCTTCTTCAGGTCTGCAGCATCTGATACCTGAGCCTTTCTAGTATTTATATATATACATTGAAATGGCTTTCTTAGGTCCTTACCTATATATATATATATATATATACACACACACACACACACACACACACACATTGATTCTTACAGCAATGGGTGAACGAAATGGCTGCATACTTAAAATCCATTGATGGCAACCACTTACTCGAGGGAGGACTCGAGGGATTTTACGGGGCAACGACGCCGGAGAAGAAGCAGTACAATCCCGGTAACCAAGACTGGGGCTCTGATTTCATAGCAACCAACTTGCTTCCTCAGATCGATTTTGCCACTATACATATCTACGCAGAACAATGGTACGTTGATAGATGTTCATCTCTTTTATGTAAAGCTCAAGCGAAACTTCTGAATCCAAATTAGGGGTTTTGCCCTAATGCACACTTTAGCTGCCTAAATCTGTGTCTGTGTGGGTATACAGGTTATCTGGACAGAGCGAAGAGGCTCAAGCTGCTTTCGTGGATAAATGGGTGCAAGTACACATTGACGATTGTAATACAATAGTGAAGAAACCACTGATCATGGGGGAGTTTGGCAAGTCTTCGAAATATCCAGGGTACTCCACAGAAAATAGAAACTCATACTTTGAGAAGTTATACGACGATGTATACAATAGTGCAAAAAGTGGGGGTTCCTGTGTTGGTGGTCTTTTTTGGCAGCTGCTTGCGCAAGGTATGGCAACGTATGGGGACGGATACGAAGTCGTGTTGGAGGAGAGTGCGTCAACTGGAGATGTCATTGCCCAACAGTCTCAAAGGCTCCAGTTGCTAAATTAAGATCCTTGCCTTGATAGGTTTCTTAAAGATACCAGATGGTAATGTTCACTAATAGTTGACACCTTAGTTTCTTTCAAGACTCTATCTCCTTGAAGGCAAAAGAAGGAAGTCATTCATCAATAAACTGCATGAAGTGGTGTTCAACCGGTCATTATCTACATTCAATCCCAAGACGCGTACATACAATCCGTTAGTGAATGTGACATTTCTTCTATTTGCACTATGAAATATGAATTTGATGACGCTGAAGGAAACTTTATAGAGATCTAGATAAAAACAGTGAGTCAGTGACAAGAATTCCAAATGCCACAAGATAGCAACTCGACTAAAAAGTCCTAAAATGCAAAGCAATCTAGAGTGGTGATATAGTTTTGAAATCTCAAAGCTTGTGTTCACTAGGGAGGGAAAGTTACAATCTGTTGCATCATTTTTTTTTTTTACTACTGCTGATACATCACTCATAGTTTAAACACCCTAACCCAAAATTGAACTCAATCGAAAACATACGTACCATGTTGACAAACCATGTTTCCCAAGCCTCAAAAACCAAAGCCATCCTAACCCTCTTGCAAGGATGCAACTCCCTCAGAAAGCTCAGCAAAATCCACGCCCACGTCATCACCAACGGTCTCCATCACCACCCGGACATTTCCGGCAAGCTCCTCAACTTCTGCGCCGTCTCCGTCTCCGGCAGCCTACCCTACGCTCAGCTTCTCTTCCATCATCACATCCAAAACCCACATGCCCAACACTGGAACTCCATGATCCGAGGCTTCTCCCAAAGCCCTTCTCCTCTTCAAGCCATTTCTTACTACAATCTCATGCTTTCGTATTTGTCACCGGACACGTTTAGCTTCTCGTTTGTCCTCAAGGCTTGCTAGAGAGCCAATGTTGGGCCCAAGTGCCGTGAGGTTCATGGCACCGTGTTTCGCTGTGGCTATCAAAACGACGTCGTTGTTTGCACTAATCTGATGAAGTCATATGCGGTTAATGGGTCGGTCGATCATGCACGGAAAGTGTTTGATGAAATGTCTGAGAGAGACTTGGTGTCTTGGAACTCCATGATTTCGTGCTACTCTCAAGCGGGGCTTCATCATGAGGCGTTGAACGTGTATAGTTTGATGAGAAGGGAAAATGTGGGTCTTGATGGGTTCACTCTTGTTGGGTTGCTTTCGGCTTGCGCTCACTTGGGTACGCTGAACACCGGAGTTGCAATGCATGAACTTGCTCGTGAGAAGGGATTTATGGGAAGTGTTTATGTTGGGAATGCACTTATTGATATGTATGCGAAATGTGGGGACTTGGATGGTGCTCTTTGTGTGTTTGAGAGGATGCGAAAGAGGGATGCTTTTACGTGGAATTCCATGATTGTGGGGTATGGAATACATGGTCGCGGGGATGAAGCAATCTATTTTTTCGAGAAGATGATGATGGCAGGTATGCAGCCGAATTCAATTACATTTCTAGGTTTGTTATGTGGGTGTAGTCACCAAGGGTTAGTAGAGAAGGGTGTTGATTACTTCCATATGATGAGCTCCAGGTTTAATATTAAACCTGGAATTAAGCACTATGGGTGCCTGGTGGATCTATTTGGTCGAGCTGGGAAGCTCAGGAAGGCGCTTCATGTTATTAGGACTTCATGTTCACAGGATGATCCGGTTCTATGGAGGACTCTGCTCAGCTCTTGCAAGATTCATAAAAATGTGGAAATAGGAGAAGTTGCCTTGAAGAATCTAATTCGTCTAGGGTCATCAAATGCAGGGGACTACGTACTTCTTGCAGTGATTTATTTTAGAGCAAAAGATGCAGATGGTGTTTCGAGGATGAGAAAATTGATTAAAAACCAGGGAGTGAGAACCACTCCTGGTTGGAGCTGGATTGAAGTTGGCGATCAGATTCATATATTCGTAGTGGATGACAAGTCACATCCAGATACTGAAGAAATCTATCAAAAATTGGAGGTTGTAGTCCAGCAAGCTGCTATGCATGTTTATGTGCAAGAGGAATCTCTTATCAGAGCCTTGGAGTTTACCTCCATAGACACTGAGTGTTCAGGAACTTCCGGTTCATGTCACAGTGAGAAGCTGGCAATCGCTTTTGGCTTGGCAAGAACTCCAGAAGGAACATGTTTACAGATTGTGAAAAACTTGAGAGTTTGTAGAGAATGCCATTCATTTACAAAATTTGTTTCCCAAGCATTTAATCGAGAAATAATCGTTAGGGACCGAGTTTGGTTTCATCACTTCAAGGGTGGGTTGTGTAGTTGTAAAGACTATTGGTGAGAGAGTGATGATCTGAATCATCTGATTATAATGAGCTTAAGGACTCCTGTCCTAAATTGATTTCTTTATCTCTGTGATCCTTGTTTTTGATATAATTACTTCTTCTTACAATGAAATTACGCTTAGGTAGAACCATACAAGTGTATCAATAGATATTCAAAGTAGACTATATATCCAGCCCAAACTTGAAGTGCAGGCAACATAAATGCACTTTCTGCGTTGTCTGAAAACATTTCTGTTGGACTGATGTGCGTATGGTTGAAGTAAAGAAACGGAACAATGTCTTCTACTTGAATCTTCTCACGCATTGCTTGTACGCTCCCAATCATATAGTCTGATATCGGACATGGGTCATTCTCATAATCTAAACTCATGCCTCCGATTTATATATTTACTACATATAAGTTTTTTTTTTTTATTCTCATGATGCTCTACAAATATATAAGTTTGCCAAAACGAGTTCCCATATTGAAGTCATTTGTTGATGTTTGAACACAATCAAGCCAAAACGAGTTCCGATGTGAACAGCGTTTGCTGAGGCGTCTCCGCCGCTGGCTTACCAAGTTTTGACTCTCTAAAGCTGACGTTAACCATCTGGTCCGATACGAGTCTGTGTTGCAAGCCTAGCCCTTTACTTTGCAGAAAAGAGAAGTAAAGAGAGATTGATCACGCAGCTAGCTGAGTGATCTCTTTTCAAGGGCAGCCATATATATAATGGTCTGTGTTTATTACGGTTTGCCGATTTTTCAATTCCATCACAATAGGACGAGTCAGTTCCATATTGCCGATTTTCATATTTGTTCCTTTTAAGTTTAGATAGCATTCAGTGTCAGCGCGTTGATTGTGTTCAATCTCCACGAAGATAATGAAAGTGAGAGCAAACAAATGAAACAAACAGAAGCAACGACTCCAAATTAACATTTTTAATTAACAATATTGACAGCAGACATTGTTGACGATCAACTGTTAAGTACTTGTCATGATCAATATTATCTTCGATCATTCTCTTAATTCTTTTGGTAATATTGTCATCAATATCCAGAGCCCTGATGAATTCTGACCCGACTTTGTGGAGACCCATCTATTATATGATGATATATATCCACTTGCATGTATGTGTTTGAACCCAGAAGATATTTTAGACTAAAACTGCATAATAAGTTTTGGATAGCAACTGAGTCAATACTTGTGACCCTTTTAATATAAAGACTGTTAAGAACCGCTAGCTACAGAGGCGCGCGAGATAAGTTTCCACAAGGATTGTAGCACCCCGCGAGATAAAGACGCTCGTTGTTTGAGTTCGCATAGGAGACTACAGTTGGATAATGCGGAGGCAGTGCTTGTGAGCTAATCGAAATTTGTTTATGCGGCTGGACACGTGTCGTGCAGATGATTAGTTAGTGAGTGAAATAGTGTCATTTTGATATTCTAATTGCTGAGTCTGAATTGGATTGTGGTTGCATCTCTACTAACAGGTTGCGGATCACTATATAAGGAGAACTCTAAGGTTATTGAGGACACACAATAAAATCTTACAAAACTACAACTATATTTGTAGACATATAAAATTTAACGATAATAATAGTCGTTGAATAATCCAAGAAAATTCGTGGCTCGTGAGTCAACAAAATTGAAAAGCCGTCGAAAATAACACGTGGCAACGTGGAAATGGTCGGCTGACAACATAAACTTAAATCCCGATTGAAATCAATTATCAAGTGTCGATTGATGATCAGATTATAAACATGTAAAACTTAACAAAATAATTGAGTTTATAAATGATGGCTCGCAAGAAGTCAGACGAAGCGAACGGCACTTCACATAGAAATAAATGAAGGCGAGGCAGACTAAACTTTGCAAGGTGGACTGGACTTTACGAGGCGAACCGCACTTCGCGAGGCGAACTAGACTTCACGAGGCAGACTGGACTTCGCGAGGCGAACAAGACTTGACGAGGCGAACTGGACTTCGCGAGGCGAACTAAACTTCGCGAGGTGAAACAGACTTCGCGTAGATTTACATGAAGGCGAAGCGAAATGGCTCTGCGCGCGTGGATTTACATGAAGGCGAGGCGAGATGGCCTTGCGTAGGGGAGTCCACTAAGTGGGATCAGAAATCACCGCTTTCTTGGAAATCAAGGTTCCTCGCGAGATATTTTTCATATCCGCGAGATGGGTCGCCCCTTACTACAGATCTTGATCAAAACAAGACATTCAATCCAAAGCGATTTGGGCATATCTAAATCTTAAGATTTGATTGATCTGATTGTCTTAAAATCGGCAAATAAATAAATCAATCAAGATTCATTGATTCGATTAAGGAAATATTATTGATTCAGAATCTTCATTACTTGACTTAACTGGAGGAATGTTAACACTGTAAATACCCATTCTCATACTAAGAGGGGGGCAAAACAAAAAGGCGGACATAGGAGCAAAAAAAAAAAAAACAGAAGCAGCGGCTAGAGAGAGAGAGACAAAAATCCCTCCCGCGAGCTTATCAGAAGTCTCCCCAAAATCCTTGAAGAACTATCAAGCTCATAGCTAGTTCTTCATCAAATCCAAAATCCTTGAAGAACTATCAAGCTCCCTAAACAGCCAATTCTTCACTAGACCCTTGAAGAACTATCAAGCTTCCTAAACAGCCAGTTCTTCACCAAATCCAAATCCAAATCCAAATCCAAATATCAAATACTTATTACTTGACCAACCCGCGTAACCCTAAAGAACAAGTGTTTGTCACCCTTGAGTTAAACCTATATTCTGAGATAGAATCAGAGGAATTCACAAAGATTGTAACTCGCATTCACATTGATTAAATTAAATTATTCTTTGTACACGTGTTGTTCTGTTATTTGTTGCAGATATTTTCGTGTTTACAATATTCTTCGAGCTTCTTGAAACCCTAACGCTAAGCGCATCTTGCCCATAGTCTATAGAGTCCATTCGGTCTCGCCCCTGGTTACTGTCCCAAATTACTGCTCTGCTCGCAACGAACAGTGAGTATCGATTGCAAGTGAAGAAGAGAACTACTCGTAATCCCTTGTCCGCGAGGTGGCATCGGAGCCCTCCGCTTGTTTAGAAGTCCAGCACCTACGCATTCTCATTCCGTGTCCGCGTGGTGACACGCCCCGCACCCATTGTTTACTTTTGGTACCGCTAAAGTACCTCTCTGCCCCCTACTGAGGATCGTGGCCAAAACAGTATGCATGCATGAATAATCTCCGTTTCTTTTTTATTTTGTCAAGATGCAAGCATGAGTTAACATTGCAATTTTGGAAACTTAGACTTTTGTAGATTGTTATTGATACCGATGGATCGTATTCCTCCTTTGCCGAGTTGCAGCCACAATTGAAACATATCTCTACCATTAGAAAGCCAGACACCCTCTTTGGTGTCATTGTGAAATTTTTTTTTATAAACTATCCATATAATTACCCAAGATAGAGGAGTTTTATATAGAAAAAAAACCTATGTTACACGGACATGGACACGGCGAAACGACACAGCGCGACACGGTGACACTGTAAAACTTAAAAACTGAGTTTCCGACACGGCTTGAACACGGCAAATAGAATAATATATTATGTATTTTCAATACATAAAAAATATACTAAAATATTAAATAAGTTCATTACATTACCAAAATCATGTTCTAAATTCAATCTTTTTTCTTTCTTTTTTGTCTAAATTCAACACATTGCATAAACATATTAAAATAACATTAAAAAAAATCAAATGCAAGTCATTAAATATAATCAAATGGGCAGTTCCAATGTAGGTTGTAAAGAAATTCTAGGTATCAATTTAGTAACACAACAACTCTCTAACATCTAATAGACAAGAAAATTTCAATCATTTCATAATCCATAGAAACATCTTTTTTCTTCTTTTTAAAAAATATATATATATATATATATTAAAAATTGATGATGTGGCGTGCCGTCAACATGTCAGGACGTGTCAGAAAAATCAACGTGGCATGTCGGGCCGTGTCAGAAGCATATCGCCGTGTTGGGCGTGTTGGACACTCCGACACTCTAGGAGTGTGAAGTGTCTGTGCAACATAGAAAAAAAAACAAATCAAGAATGGTTAAATATGAAAACAGAAAGAAAAATAAAACCAAAATAAAGGAGAAAAACGTGGACTAATTTTTGTTGAATGTCAACTGCATTGTAGCTGCATTAGCAGTTATTTGCAATTAAAATCTGAAATATGAAACAAAAAAATAAAAGCAAATTGACACACACGTTAACGTGTGTTAAGAGGCTAGTTACATATAATTCCATGAAGCTAGGTTTCACATATGTTGCTGAAAAATAGTATACAAAAAATGAAGCTATATATCAAGCTCTCTCAATTTCAAGTTTTTATTATCAATGATATTATATATCAAAAAAGACGAGTTTACAAATAAACGAGTACACAGCAACAAGAAGGCCAAGGAGAGAAATCAAGAGAGACCGAGAAACAAAGCATAGCAAGGTTGATTAATTCAAGGTTGTAATATTCATTAAAGGGGAAAAATAGTCTTCTAGTACTATAATCGCATGGCATTTTGTGGCAATTGGCGTATGATATCATATAGTGTATTATTAGACCATTTACCTTATCTATGATAATAGATGGCTCCCATTTAATTACAACACAAACTGCTACCAAAACATATACATGTTCATATACATGTGTGTGCGCCTCGCGGTCCAAGTCATATATATGTTAGGCAGCATGGCCATCCAGATTAGTATAGGACACGTTTCTATTTTGATTAATTATCAAACTTATTTTATCATTGATTGGTCCGTACAATTTTAGAGCTATAAATAACCATCATTGGCCTCTTCATTTCTCACAGACCGATCGAGTTGAGTGAGAAAACACCAATGAGTTTCAGAACTATGTTGAAAGAAATGAGAAAATTTGGGATAGATCGGCATCATTTTTTACATGCATGTTAAGGTGATGGTCCGTACAATCAGTAGCCCTCACTCCATACATATAAACTCAATTATTGTGCCTACACACCCAAATTCTAAAGTCCCTATCTAACTCTTAATAAAAGCAAGTCTAATCGCATAGAGACCAGAATTAATGTACAACTAAAATTATTAAGAATTAAATAGCAAAAATTAAAATTAAGATGCCAAAACTGAGAAAAGAAAAAAAAAGAATAATGAGCTAATCCATCCAGACCACCAAAGCAGCCCAAATAGATTATTGACCCAAATAGCTAATCCCTCATTTCGGCCGAAACCAGAATCCGACACCGGTTAATACCCCGGCAGCCGACCTCGCCTCTCCACTATCGCGAGCTCCCTCAAAAGCATGCCAACCGCCGCTTTCTTTTCACTCAGACCGGGACAACCCGATCCCAGCCAGCCGCAACCAAAAACACATCAACTACCACCGACCAAAATCCGGCTAAACCGGCAAACTAGTTCCGATCAGATCTGCCGTGTCACAGCCGGGGACCAATTTGTCACTTTCGATTACTACAAGTTAATTCGTCCTTCTTCTTTTTTATTCGTGGCATAATTAACATACGTACATTATTGTGGTTTGTTTTATATCTTATATCCATATCACCATAATCTGTCAAATATCTAGAGCCCGTGAAATTTCTGAGATTTTGTGTACCCAAATGTATCCTCATGCATGCATGAATAAACGTGGGTATAACGCACAGAGCCACAGAAACAAACAAATTCTCAGAAAGATGGTGACTCGTGACTGCTCTTGCTGGCTAGCTAGCTCTTGATGCCGCGATTGGTCTTCTTCCTTGGTTCACGTTCGAGCTCTACAATAGAAACACCAGTAACCACCGTGTCAACAATTAAGTTGACGTCGACTGTGGAAATTGCCAATGCTTAAAATTTTCAATGAGGAACACATACAGGCTCTAAGCTCACCATAAAATATATGGGAAGATTTGTTGGGTTTAATAAACGAGTAACCAACCATATCTAGAAAGATCAATCAAGAATGACCACGAAACAACGCAATGGTTTGGGTGGTAAAAATCATCCTGTTCCATCATTTCAAGGTCGTAGAATGGTAACGCCGGTAGTAGTCTTTCACTTAAACAACGTCAGATTTTGTGGAAATTGGAGTATGCATAATAGTGTAATATTGGACCACTAATATACTTATCCACAAGAATCTTTGTTTTCTTGTCAATGGCTCCGACCTCTTTAATCCACAAGCTGCTAAAACAATCATATATCGTGGTCCAAACTCCAAATTGTGCATCTCGCCAGAAGAAAAAAAGAAAACAGAAGAAACACGTTCCTAATTAGACATGGTCGATCGAAGTCGATCAGTCGGTACAATTTTCAGCTATAAATAGACCTCACTGCCTTCTTCATTTCTCACACACCGATCGAGTTGAGAGTTGAGTGAGAAAACACTACGAGTTTCAGAAATATGTTGAGAGTCAGTTTCTTAGTGTTGCTTGCCATGGCTTTGGCAGCAACTAGTGCTCATGCCCGCTTAGACCTATTTGCTCAGCTGCTTACCTCTAACAACCAACTACACCCTTATCCTGGTAATTTACCATACCTACCTACTTAGCTAGCACTAAAAATTTACATGTTCATATTATTTATTGTTTGTCTATGTTTTTCATGTTGTTACATTATATCAGAACAGACTTATATTATTGCTGTAATATACGTTATTGTTCAATTACCAGAATGTCAGAAAATTCCATTTCTACTGTGCGACCGTGTCTGCGACCGTTGCGTTTGCGACAGGCGTGCTCCACAGTTTGCAGAGTGCACTTGCGCGCAATGGAAACCATTTGATGAAGAACTCCAGAAATCTGGTAATTTAACTAATTTAAGAGAATATGAAATGTTGTTGTCTTCCATCCATATAGATTGTTGTAGCTGAGATATAATAATTGATAAAACGTTATGAAAGAGGACAATCAGTTCCTTTATTCTTTTGGAATTATCCACATAGATGCAGCAAAAGCTCATGCACCAAATCAACGAGAACTGAGAAATGGAATAGAACAGTGCGTGGCTCTTGATATAATCGAACTGGCGAGTACATGGACAGATGGGGACATATATAGGTTGTGTTTCATGCCAAACGCCAAACATATATATATATATATATATATATATATATATATATATAGACACACACAGTGCCCGGCAATTAACTCCAACTATATATTCTTCTGTTGAAAAACCAATACGTACCAAGATGAATCAATAATCATTATATACCTTCTTCGTTAATAATACTAAATTTCTAACATACGCATGCATGCAGAAAAATTATCTACACAACTGGAAGCAGTCGCCAAACCAGTTTCAAAATCAGTGGGAGGCTTTATCCCATATCCAGAATGCATTGAGAAATGTGATGAGTGTGTAATTTGCACCAAAATTTATCCAATTGAGGCTGCCCTGTGCTATTGTGGTAAAAAGACTGCTTCCAACACCAAGAGACCAGCAATCGAATATGCAGGTAACTAGTTTCAATTCCATCTAGTGTTCTTATCATGTGTTTGAGTATTTATTTATGTAACATATTTATCCTATATAACTTGGCATATATACAAAATGGTTCTAAATTCTTGTTAGTTATGTGTTAGTGTGTTACTAACGTACATATGCACATATATATATGCAGAAAAATTACTTGCAAAATTGGACGTAGTCGCCAAACCAATTGCAAAATCAGTGGGAGGCTTTATTCCATACCCCGAATGCATAGAGAAATGTGATGAGTGTGTAATTTGTACACTTCCTTATCCAATCGAGAAAGCATTGTGCTATTGTGGTATGAAGACTGAAGCTGAAAGCAGAGCACTCCCCATCTACATCTAGTTAGAGGATCGGACGTCTAGCTTAGTTGCTAGCTGTTCTTCTCCAAATGGTCGAGTTCGTCGATGAATAAGTGGGCTATAATTTGTTGGATTTACTCCTACTGATGATGCCCTGGACTTCCTTTGAGCTGCCTTGATTAACAATGTGTTTTAAGGCTTATGTTAGTTTCTATATAGAATAAGCTTGAATTTGGTCTGCCTTTATGCAAGCGTTGTAAGCAGTATGAATTATGTTGTATGCATGTTGTAAGTTTCGCTTGTTATGAAAATAAAGTTTACAAGCAATAGCGCTAACCTTATTCTAGCAATATTTCGAACCATTGCAAATGTTAGAAAAAGAAGAAAAAAATTTCGAACCAGCTCCAGGGGAGACATAATATGACCGAACCTTTGCAAGACAAAGCAAAGACTTAAGTTACCGATCGATCATACAAATTAATCAAACTTAATTACAATAATATATCTTGAACTAAAACCCAGCTATTGTACTCCAAATCAATGTTAAATACTCTAGCTAGCTAGCTGTTAGCCAAACTTTGGATTTTGGATCATTGTATGTGAAGCATATACTCTTTTTGAGCATATACGTACTCTTAATGATGTGTGTCAATAATTTCATATAGCAATATATCCAAATTAAGGCTTGATTAATTTTACTTCTTCAGAATGTATGCATGTATAGAGTGGAGCTTGAAGATGGGACCCTAGCCTCCTCCAGCAACCAATATTATAACTACGAGCTGCTGGTTGCAGATATGTATGACTCCGACCACTGCAAGACAATGTAACAGATGAGCAAAGAACCATGGTAGGATGCAATGCAACCTCCAAAAGATGACAATGAGAACTATTAAAAGAAAAGAAGTGTTAGTTAATAATTCTTCTCCACCTATCATGCCCCAATCTCTTCCTCATTATCTATCTAATTGATTTCATTCACACTTGTTGTGTATCTTTGCATTCAATACATATCATAGGTGTAAAATCGTAATTGTAGATTTATAGTAGCAAGATGATTTCATTGAATCATTATCGATACAACCTTTACATTATATATGCACTACAACAATAATCTTTCTTTAATAGTTCTCATTGTCATCTTTTGGAGGTTGGCTTGAAGATGGGGACCTTGGCCTCCTCTAACCAATATATTCAGGAGCTGGTTGCAGATATATATGATTCCGACCACTGGAAAACAATGTAACAGATGATGAGAGAAAGGTCGTGGTAGGATGCAACCTCCAAAAGATGACAATGAGAACTACTAAAAGAAAAGAGGCTAGCTCCATTGATACAAGTTAAGAAAGAACACACGGCAGCTGGTGGGTACAGAATGCATGGATATATAAGCCCTAGAACTGGACAAGTTTGTTAGAAAGAATCATACCTAGAATCATATTCATTTGTTAACAAAAAAATAGAACGTACGTACTAAAGAACTTGCCAAAAGAATAAGAGAAAATAAAAACCTGCGTGGGTCAGATCCGGTGGACGCGCAAACGGGGTCTAACGCTTCCCAAAAGAGAGAGATGGACAAGGCAAGCCAGGCAACATGACTTGCCTTCTGCACTAAGAAATAACTAAAACATGGCAATGCTTTACATTTACAGCAACAATATTATTACCATCAACTTGAACTACTCTCCCTTATAAATACGTACCATATATCCATCCTTCCTATTCATTCATACACAGTTTTCAAACCCCATTTCCAGTTTCCACATCTTACTATCTTTACCTCGATCTACTACTTCTGATACCTACACAACTGCAGCAGTATATAGGGGCAACCATGGCAGCAGCTATCTTGTCAATGTTTGTGATGACTTTTGCTGCGGTCGTTGGCAACTCTGCTGCTGATCCAGACATGCTTCAAGATATCTGTGTTGCAGACTTCACTTCTGGTACAACACCCGGCCCTTTCAACTTTCCCTTCTTTTTTTTTTTTTTGAAAATAACTTTCTCTTCTTCTTTTTCTTCTTCATTTTTATACGCAGTGTTTCAGTACGTTTCACATGTTAACTCCATTTTCTTTTTCACCAACTATTACAAGTTGACCCCATTCTTACCTTCTTTCTTTCCCTCGGCAACTTTTTTCCTAACTCCATCTCTGATGATTTGTGGAATGATTGATATATCTTTCTTTATATCTTGCCGGGTACTTTTTTTTTTCCCGGTGTTCTTAAAGCTTTATATCTTGCCCCAAATTTGGCACCAAAAGTGAAGTACATTGCACATTAGCACCACTGGCACACTTGTAGCTAATTAACTAATAATTCTAAATTATGCTTCCTACAAGATTATTACAAATTATGGTCAAAAGTTTGATCCAAATTTAACTCTGATGAATGAACAGCGGCGAAAATGAATGGTTTCGCTTGCAAGGACGCAGCAAATGCAACTGCGGAGGACTTCTTCTTCGCCGGACTAGCCAAGCCAGGACTCACCAACAACACCTTCGGCTCTTCGGTGACTCTAGCCAATGTGCAGAAGATCGCAGGTCTTAACACCCTCGGCGTGTCGATGGCTAGAATTGACTATGCTGCCGGAGGCATCAACCCACCTCACACTCACCCACGGGCCACCGAGATAGTCTACGTGCTTGAAGGTTCGTTGGATGTTGGGTTCATTACCACAGCAAACAAGCTCATTTCAAAGACCATTGCCAAAGGTGAAGTGTTTGTGTTTCCAAAGGGGTTGGTTCATTTCCAGAAGAACAATGGCAAGGTCCCTGCTGCTGTGATCGCCGGATTTAACTCTCAGTTGCAGGGTACCGCCAACATTGCCCTCACCTTGTTTGCCGCCACACCTCCAGTGGCAGATGATGTGTTGACTAAGACATTCCAAGTTGGCACCAAGATGATCGAGAAGATCAAGTCAAGGCTTGCACCCAAGTAGTAGATATACATTGCTTAATTATTTCTTCTTCTCTTTATGCATGTTTGTACGTTACTTCTTTCACTTGTGTTTGTTTTGCAAATTGATGTGGGTTGTGGAAATTTTATTTTCTTTGTTCGAGGTTTGCGCCCAACTGCAGCCAATCTTTAAAAGCATTTAGCAGACTTCCAATTTCAGTTAATCTTGGCAAATCGATCCCTTCCCTCTCCTTTCATGAGTCTCTAATTAAGTTGACTGTGCAAACACAAATCGATCCCTCTTACTATATATAAAGTTGATAATGAAGTTAAAGAAGTTAAAAACTAGTGACTAGGTGATTTTATCATCTCTGGCACGTAAATATTTTCAAGAGCGAGCTCGAATTAGCATTGGAGTTGGACAATTTCGCTCTTGATCGAAGTAGATTCTGATGATCAATTAGCTTCTACTTCTTCCTTTTAGGAAAAGATAGAAAGAAAGATTTGCTTACTATTTGAGGAGACCAATTCTACTCTTAGCAATTTGAATTAGACCATTTGCCAATCTAGCTAGTGTAAATTGCTAAATGGAAGAACCTAAGATTTTGAGATGTGTACTACAACGTAATATCTATATAAGCGTACCTAAAATATATAATCTTAAGGGAAATTATCCTTTTAAGTACTAATCGCACATATTCAATTCCATTGCTTTAATATTTTGATATATAGTTCATGAGTTTATTCTTATATTAAAAAAAAATAAAATACAAGGATAATATGAAGCCGGAAGATTTGTTGGGATTCTACTTTTTCCATATAAAAATGAGTTTGTCTGCTATACCGTATACATCTGATTAAAGGGGGTGGTGGTTGGTTTTTATCATAAAAATGATGCATCTGTGTTCCTGCGGAAGAAGGGTTCCAATCCTAATCCTTATCCAGTCATATTATTTGGATGAGTAGGAGAGTCAAATCTTTTAATTAGTTTCAATCAGAGATCGATCCATGACTTGAATAAAAACTTCAAGAAAATTATTTTTGGAATGTCAATGCCATTAGAGGTCAGATGAATGAACTCAAGATGTTCTAGCATTCGCTAGGCTAATTACCAAATGTTGAAGAGAGCATAACAAACAGTGAAGTATCCCCCAAGCAGAAACCAGGATTCTTTATTATCTCGGTTAATCAATAATAATCACAAGTAAACTTCACAAGCTAGTAATCTGGAAGTCGAGCTTAAACGACGTCCCGCCACATCTGGTTAAAGTCTAAATTGGATATATATATATATATATATATATCGAGCTTAAACGACGTCCCGCCACATCTGGTTAAAGTCTAAATTGGATATATATATATATATATATATATATATATATATATATTCTCTAAAACAAGGCATATAGTACTCTTGCGCGATTAGCTTACCTAATTAAGATCGATGTTGACAAGGCTTGGGTTTCTTTCAGCAATCCTTATATCAGTCACACACTCGCAGCCTACATTGATTGTAATTTGCTGTAGAATATATTGAAAGTAGCAGTTTGATATAAAAGAACATGATTGTTGATAGAGACCATCCTCCTACTACTGCAAAACAGATAACAGAAGAGCCACATTGGTAGAAGTAACCTCCGAAAGACGACAGAGTACGAACAAGAAGAAAATGCGAATGATCGGTTGGTTTGCAAAATGAAGTCGAACTATAGGACATATAGTTTGGAGTATAGAGCCAATCAGCCAATAATTTATCATACCTGCTTAGCAACCATGTATTATTATAACATTTCTCCAACCAAATCAAACAATAAGGAAAACCTTTGTCACACTCTCGTAGCAAAAATTCGAGATATATATATATATATATATATATATATATATATATATATATATATATATATAACAGCATATTTGTCTTTTTTTTTTAAAAAAAAACTTTTTTATTAATAACTCACACACCCTACATATGTCGTGAGGTTTGAACCTATGACCTCAAAGTTGTCAGTTAAACACCTTAACCAACCAAGTCACAGCTCACTGACTAGCAAAAATAAATTTATTAAGAAACTTATCCTTAATCAAGCTTAATTAACTAGTGTAATAGTGTTAATAAGATTTCATGCAGGACAATGCATCCGCATGACAATAAATAGAACCAGCTGCATGCTTCGAGAGCTGAATAAATGGTTGACTTTATTTCCTGGGTGAGATAATATCCATATATATATATATATATATATATATATATATATATATTCGAGATTCCTCAAACTTAATTTCTTATTTATTCTATCATCATACTTCTGGTTCTGGCCTTACTCTAATCATGGGATGTTTTTAATTATAACTACTTATCAGCTGGTAAATAAAATAACAACAAACGCAAACCGGGCAACTAATATGGTTGATCGACGTATAGAAATTCTGATGAAATAATGGAAAGTTAGGTAAACTGTAATTATTTGTACTATTATGTATAACAGAAGCTAGTCATTTACATCGAAAGTTGATTATAAATGGTCAATTATAAAATTGAAGTAGCTCATGCCCTCCTTTGAATGATGTAACACGATAAATAACACACGACACATTTACTTATTTATAACAAAAAAAATGTCAATGTCCTCTCTTGGTTATCAAGTCCAAGATTTAATGGTAATGAAATAAGACACACTCTTCGTTCTGAATCATATATATGTAAATAAATACACAACCACATAATATTATTCTCATACCATATATGTCAACCGCGCTATTAATCACAAATAGGAAAAGCTATACTAAATTATGTTGAGAAGTTCTCATCAAAAGTAATTGAGGAGTTGAAGCTTCTCAATTATTATTATTATTTTATCAAAGACTACTCGATCATCAATAGTTGTGTTCCAACTGTTTGAGCCCAGTGGGCATTTTCGGTCCAAGACTCGAGAAAGACTTTGGATATCATTTGGGCCAACGCCTGTGGCCTTTTTAGCCCACGAAGGGTGGCGAGGTATAGCGGCACGTGACGAAGACTTTGTCAAAGGATTCTGTTACCTCGCGAGGTTCGGTGTCCTCGCGGGATCCTCATCTCCAGGTCGCATGGGACTCTACAGTTCCTGGCGAGGGTGAGCTGGAAATGAACGATAACGCCTTCAGGATAAGGTCGCTTAGTGTTTGAGTTCGCATACAACACGACAAATGAAATGATGCAAAGCGGTGAACAAGACCTAAGTGAGATGGGTGTGACACGTGTTGCATGAAGCGCACGACTGGCGAGTTAATCGTATCCTTGTGGGATTCTAATTGCAGAGTCCGAGTGGGTTGTGATTAGGTTTTCGTGGTGTGCTTACGGATGAATATATAAAGAAGCTCCACGGCTTTCAGAAGGACACACAATCAATCAATCAACAACTCTCTCAAACAGACGAACACAGTCGAAACCTTCGAGCCTCCTCGAAACCCTTACGTTCTAAGCGCACCCTGCCTTAGATCCCAGAGCCCGTCAAGACTCGTCTCCGATTTCCCTTTTGTTGCTCTGCTCGCTCTCACAGTGAGTATCGATCGACAGGTGATTAGAAGAGTAAGCTAGTAAATATTTCCTCATCCGTGAGGTGACACCTGAGCTCTCTTTCTCCTGGTTAGAAGTCAGAACGCGCATCGTTCTCTTTCCTCATCCGTGAGGTGGCACGTCCCGCACACACCATTTTACTTTTTGTTCCTTCTCTACCCTTGCTGAGGACGTGGGCCAAAACATTGGCACGCCCAGTGGGACTTGAGGATCTAAGCGAGCACCGCGTCGCCGCTTTGAACAATCTTGTCCTAGAAAAACAGCGCATCGCCCGCTCTTATAATAAAATCACGCGCGGACAGAGCTATGCTGAGGGCCAGACAGTGTGGCGTGCAGTCCTCCCGCTTGGGGATAAAACAGACGGTCGAGGCAAGTGGTCCGCTCGCTGGGATGGACCCTTTATCATTCATCGTATACTCCCCAAGGGGGCATACCACTTGCGCGACTTGGACGGTACTATTCATCGCCTCCCTATTAATGGCCGCTTCCTCAAGCGCCACATTGCAGGAGTCTGGGAGCGCGAGGATCCTGCACCTCCACCAGATCCCGCCACCACAATCAATAGTGCTACGCGCCATCGCGTTCTCGCTCAGCCGCCCACCACTAGGGGGCAACCCGGGACAGAAGACTAGTAGAATACATTGTAACGTACCAGCCTAAAAAGGCCAGTATTAGATTGGGGCCTATTCCAGAGGCCCTAAAAAGTTCTATTGCTTTCTTTAGTCTCTCTAAACGTGCAAAGTCTACACAAAGACTAGTACAAGATTAGGGCATATTCCAGTGGCCTAAAAATTAAATTCATTTATTTTTCCTTTCTGACTCTGTTCAATACATGTTTCGAATTGTGGCTTTGCGGCCAAAGCAATTACATTGACAGAAAGTTGAACTTAGACTATGTTTACATTTCAAACGCATAGATCTACAAATATTGGAAGCCTCGTCCCGCATGTTTCGCAAGAAAGGGCTACCGTTGCGTCCTTCGCCCAAAATTGACAAGCGTCTCGTTTCTTTAGACCAGCGCGAGCCTTGACACCGGCCTGGACCTAAGACAAATTGTTGGGAAGCTAGAGGTCCAGTGGGTCAAAGATCCCTCATGCTACCACCGGTCTTCGTTTGAAAGGCCGGCAGAGCCTCACGCGCTGATAGTACAGCAGGCGCAAGGCAGAGGGCACCCAACCTTTGGTCAGGCCGAACAAAGGCTTGGCCTGAGAGTAGATTTTCAGAATCACTCACGGCCTGAGAGTAGATTTTCAGAATCATCTTAAGCTAAGAGTGAGGATGTATGGTTGGGGGCTTTGCTCTAAGCAGGGACAAAAGGATGAACATGAGAGAATAAAAAATCATGGTGAGGGGGCAAAGACTTCACTGATACTTCACCCCGGCCAAGCGTTTCTTTTTATAGGCAGAAGGGGCGATTGTGCGTTCGACAGTTGTCTCCCATGCAATATTTGCTCCGAGATACGGGCTTTGGAGATAAGGTCAGACGCGTTTTTCAATAATGATTACCCGCGTTCCGAGCGAGTAGTTACATTGGAAACCGCCACCAAATCTCGGAAAAAGATTTTTTCCTGACAGTTATTACATAACAATTGGCAAAGAGCGGGAAAATTCGACTTTAAACATTATCATAAAAGTTCATACACAAGGGGGGAAATCATCAAGCACGCCTACAAACCCTATACAAATCTAAGAGCATGCCTTCTAAGGCTAACTCTTCCTCATAGGCCTGGGCTTGAACTTCTTCGGCAGCAGCAATGGCCGAGTCCAAAGCTTCTTGGGCCTCCTCCGCGACCTGCAAACGGGTCTCCACTTCCACAGCGCGGGCCAAGTCTTGGCGAGCCTGGGAAAGTTGAGCCTGCAACTCTGCTATCTGAGCCTCCAGGGACTCCACTCGCCGAGCATGGCCAGCACTTGGATTCTCTGAAGATGCTCCCGGGATGCCAACGTCACCAAGCTCGGCCAAGAGGTTTGCCATCTGATTGTCTAAGTTTCGGCGAGCTTGCTCATGGGAAGCTGATTGAGCACCGATATCCAAGACTCGGCGAGCCTGCGACTCGACAGCGCTGGCCAACTCCAACGCTTGGTCCAGAACAGGATTGCCGCCAGTGAGATGTCGATCCAGAGCTTCATGAGCCTCGCGAATACGTCCTACCAAGTCAAACACGTTCGAGCGAGAGCCGTGGTGCAGCAACCCATGAAGGAAAGAACGAGCCAGGCGGATGGGCTCCGGATCAGCAGGCGGAGTAGTTCGGGCCCAAAGACGAGCGGCCCGGGTGCCGAAGGAAGAAAACTCCTCGCTAGTTGTTCTCGTTGAAGCCGGAGTGGTTGGTTCAACCTCGGCAGCCGCCTCAATCTCTGGAGAGGGAGGCGGAGTGCCACGAGCTGTTTCTGTCTCCACCAAGGGGGCAGTAAGATCCTTTGTTGGAACCGCCGGAGGCACTTCACCGGTACGACCCGCTCGGCCCAATCGCAGAGGAGGAACCCAAAGTATCAATTGGAGGCCTTCGGGCAGAGACGCCAAGGGGGCAGTAGGATCAGAGACTTGGTTGGACTGGTCAAGAGCTGCATTTTCAACTGGAGCCAAGGTTGGCTTTGGGATTGGACCAGTTTCGCCCGAAGCGGCGGTTAGAGAGGACGGTTGCACGACTTCCTCAGTAGCCTTGCCAGCCCCCTCGATGACCGTGGTAGTCTCCTCCGCGGCCGCTTCGACAGTTTCTTCGAAGATCATCTCCTCGCTAGCTTCATCATTTTCTTCGAGGGCGATCCCCTCGCTGGCCCCACCAACTTCCTCGATGACCGGCTCCGCGCTTGCCACGGTAACCCTTTCGAGGGCCAAGTTCATTTCTCCAAAGAGTGGTTCTGGAGACGGGACTTCCGCTATTACTGGCGCCTCTTCAACGACAGCGAGGCGAGGTCGGGTGCGGCGAACCTGTCAAAGACAAAGTTAGCGAGTTGTTGACTAGCTTAGGAAAATTTAATCCGAAGTGATCCGCTTACCGGGTTGCTTACCAAGCCATACTCTCGCTGATACCGCACATCCTCTAGCAAGTCCTCTTCATCCTCGATGGGACGCTTCCGCGAGCTTTCGCCGCTCGTTGGCCGAGGAACGACAGGAGCAGTCTCACTGTTGTGGCCCGCCACAGTTTCCCTCCGGATAGGTGCTTTTCCTCTGGCAACTTCAGACTTGTCGACTGTTCTTCGGCGGGGGGCAGACTGAGAAGAAAACAAGAGGGTTAGGGAGAAGCATTTTATCAACATGTCAAAGGAGGTTCGAAATTTACACACTTAGTGATATACCTTGAGTGCGGGATCGCGTTCTCGAATGACGACCCCCGTCGGGCGGCGAGCAGCAGGAACTGGCGGAAGCGCAAGTCTAGTTCCCATCGCAGCCCCTGAACCCCTCTCCGTATGGTCGCGCTGGCCATCGAAGATGACTCGGTCTGATTCGCCCAGAGTGTCATATAGGGAACGAAAGATGGTGGCGAATTCTACCGGGGCTCGCCGGAAGAGCGGGAAGTATAGCTGCGTCCACATGTCCAGGATCCACAGAGGGCCGCTAGAAAGGTGGAAAGGCCTTAGGGACAGCAGGTGCAGGGTCCGGTAGAGTGCGCCTAGTACAGGTTGCCCTAGCCCGACTTCAACCCCGTTGTACAGTGCTTCGGCCAGCTTGGTCCATTTCCCGGTTGGTTTGTGAGCACTGCCGCAGAAGACAAATTTGTCGACCCAATACTCCAGGAAAGCGATGCCTCCTTCGTGCGGCTCCGCGTGGCCTATGTAAAATTTCCTCCACGCCCCATATGAACTTCTCAGGGCGCGGCGGGCCCCCAAGTTGCAGGCGTATGTGAACTCGGTCGACGCAAAGTCGCCTGGCGCATACGGCTTTGCGTGAATTGGCAGTCCGGTGATGGCGAGGATGTCCAGCAGAGTGACGCCCATCTGCTCGATGGGGAAGTCGAAGGTGTTGGTGGCACTGTTCCACAAACAGGCCATGGAAGCGATAGACGCTCGGTCGGTGTGAGGGGGCAGTGAGAAACTCAGGGCAATAGCTTCATGAATGCCGGTCGCTTCCCAGATCGTTTGGTCGGTCCGGAGGCGCTCCGCGTACCACGCTCGATCCTCTGCAGTGGCGCTGGGCCACTCCCCGACCCGAACATTTATATGGGAACGGGCTTGCCAGGTAGAAAAGTTCCCCGGTTCACGCCGTTGGGCCAGGATTGGTCGACGCACGGAGGCGTTGTAATGGTTGAGATCGGCGTCGGACAGAGGCTTTGAAGGAGTCGGACCGAGCAGGGCCGCCCCTGTGTCAAGGAAGTAGATAGGTGTTCCTTGAGGCGGGTTGTCGGTGAAGCGGCGAGCAAGGCTGGTCGACCAAGACGTCGCCGCCGTGAGGCTGATGTTCGGGTCATTGGCAAAAGGTTTGGGAGCCATTGTTTCTGGTCGAAGTAAGGTCGGTGCTGGAGTTTGGTTGGTTGCAGAAGGCAGAGGCTGATTTGAAAGTGATGGTAAGATGTGGGGACCCGCATCGAGGTTTATAAAGGAGACGAACCGTAACGTCCCTTTCAGTCAGTGGCCGCAACGAAAAGACGCTATGACGACCGAAACGTCAACGCGTTTCAAATTTCAAAAAGCCGTAATGATGAAGGGAGGCGATGACGCCGAAACGTCAGCACCTTTTGAAATACGAGTTCCCATAAAAAGCTTAATTAGGCCTTTTCGCTTATCCGTTGCGAAACGGATTAAGCTCAAGGCCTAGGGGGCAATGTTTGAGCCCAGTGGGCATTTTCGGTCCAAGACTCGAGAAAGACTTTGGATATCATTTGGGCCAACGCCTGTGGCCTTTTTAGCCCACGAAGTGTGGCGAGGTATAGCGGCACGTGACGAAGACTTTGTCAAAGGATTCTGTTACCTCGCGAGGTTCGGTGTCCTCACGGGATCCTCATCTCCAGGTCGCATGAGACTCTACAGTTCCTGGCGAGGGTGAGCTGGAAATGAACGATAACGCCTTCAGGATAAGGTCGCTTAGTGTTTGAGTTCACATACAACACGACAAATGAAATGATGCAAAGCGATGAACAAGACCTAAGCGAGATGGGTGTGACACGTGTTGCATGAAGCGCACGACTGGCGAGTTAATCGTATCCTTGTGGGATTCTAATTGCAGAGTCCGAGTGGGTTGTGATTAGGTTTCCGTGGTGTGCTTACGGATGAATATATAAAGAAGCTCCACAGCTTTCAGAAGGACACACAATCAATCAATCAACAACTCTCTCAAACAGACGAACACAGTCGAAACCTTCGAGCCTCCTCGAAACCCTTACGTTCTAAGCGCACCCTGCCTTAGATCCCAGAGCCCGTCAGGACTCGTCTCCGATTTCCCTTTTGTTGCTCTGCTCGCTCTCACAGTGAGTATCGATCGACAGGTGATTAGAAGAGTAAGCTAGTAAATATTTCCTCATCCGTGAGGTGACACCTGAGCTCTCTTTCGCCTGGTTAGAAGTCAGAACGCGCATCGTTCTCTTTCCTCATCCGTGAGGTGGCACACCCCGCACACACCATTTTACTTTTTGTTCATTCTCTACCCTTGCTGAGGACGTGGGCCAAAACACCAACAATCAAACCTAACTATTTTGGATTCTTGGATAATAAAAAGAAAAATTCTTTTACCTGCGGGACCAGATATATTTGTAAAAAGACACAATTAACAATGAAACTCTACCTATGCCTCTTCTAGATGAAAATTTCACTTGATCTAACTCGTACGAAAACCTACCTCCATGATTTCTTTTAAGGGAATCTCAATAATTCTCCCTCCTTTTCTTCCTTATTTCGTGTACTCAATTTAGACACCACCATAAACCATCTTACAAATATTTGTCAATGCATAGAGCCAATTGAATTGGAGAAGTGTTGTTGCCAAGATTCGACACCATACAATTCAATTCGATCACTTGTCACTAAAGAAAAGAAATTAAGATAAGAAGGGGCCAGGTCCTTTAGACGCGCAAGGCGTCGCAAATGGGGTCAACGCTCCAAAAACCAGAGAGGCAAGGCAAAGTGATCGATGACTTTGCTTTTGGTCTAAGCTCAACAACAATGGCAAGCTCCGTGCTTTACTTCTCAACAGCATGACCTTACCAAATACCAAGTTACCATCCAAAACATTGATTCAGTCGTCACTATATTTGCCATCGACGTTCAACTACCCTAGCCTTCACTTGTAAATACTCAACCTTGCCCATCACTTCCTACTCATTCCCACCTTTTCCCGCACTCCTAAGTTTCTCTCTTGGGTCCTCTTTGGCTCCTAGGGGCAGCAGCAGAAGCAAAACACAACCATGGCGGCTATGTTGGCACTGTTAGTGATGACTTTCGCCATCGTCTTCGGCAACTCAGCTGCTGATCCAGACATGCTTCAAGATATCTGCGTCGCCGACTTCGCTTCTGGTACAAACCCTTACATTCATTTCTTCTAGCTAGTCTATTATTGAAGATTGAAGCTAGTTTTGAGTTTTGACACGATTATATGATGAATGAACAGCGGCGAAAATGAATGGTTTCGCTTGCAAGGACGCAGCAAATGCAACTGCGGAGGACTTCTTCTTCGCCGGACTAGCCAAGCCAGGACTCACCAACAACACCTTCGGCTCTTTGGTGACTCTAGCCAATGTGCAGAAGATCGCAGGTCTTAACACCCTCGGCGTGTCGATGGCTAGAATTGACTATGCTGCCGGAGGCATCAACCCACCTCACACTCACCCACGCGCCACCGAGATAGTCTTCGTGCTTGAAGGTTCGTTGGATGTTGGGTTCATAACCACAGCAAACAAGCTCATTTCAAAGACCATTGCCAAAGGTGAAGTGTTTGTGTTTCCAAAGGGGTTAGTTCACTTCCAGAAGAACAATGGCAAGGTCCCTGCTGCCGTGATCGCCGCGTTCAACTCTCAGCTGCAGGGTACCGCTAACATTGCCCTGACATTGTTCGCCGCCTCGCCGCCGGTGGAGGATGATGTGTTGACCAGTACTTTCCAGGTTGGTACTAAAGAGATTAAGAAGATCAAGGCCAAGTTTGCACCCAAGGCCTAGAAATTTTCAAAGTCTCAGCTTGATTGGGTGTGGGAATTGTATTCTGTTTCTTAGTTAACCATTGTGTTTCTTTTTTTGTTTCATTCTGTGTTTCTTTTCTGTTCCTTCAAAATAAGTCTTCTTGTATGGTGGTTGATACATACTTGATAACAAGTAGTTAACAACACATTCAAGTCTGGAGGAGGAGTAGTCTTCTTCCTAATCTGAAATGATTTAATAACTAGCTTATTGGTGAAGTTTGTTACACTTTCTAACCAGAGATTCACCAACCTTTGTGGAACTTTCAAAGCTATTGATCTTCTTCAACAATGGAAAAGACTGGTTTTGTGGAAATGGAGAGCGTGTTCGGCGCACCCGGGTGCGCCGACCACCCGAAAATTGAACAGTGAGATCGCCGGGTGGGGCCGGACACGGGTGAATGGACGGTGAGATCACTTGGGTGGGTGCGCTGTATAATTTTCAGTGGAAATGATGCAAAAGTGATAGTTACATTTTGGTTGTTCCCACTTATAATCATGACTCACTTTTGGCTCAATTAGAGTTAGTTGGAGACACTAACCCCTCCAAAAGAAATTAAAATCCCCTTCAATCAAACACTACATGAACATGAGCCTAGACACTTGAACAGAAACATTCAAAGGGAAAAGTCCATGAACATAGTGGGATGAAGCAATAATAGAGAAAGAAAATTTTGCAGGGGTAGGAGCTATTAGGTGCATAATATGTTTTCTTTAAGGCAATACGACATTTCAAATAGGAAGACTCTTCACCAGAACAAACAAGGAGAGCAGAGATTGTTAGTTTACAAGTTCTACCATTCGATTTGAAATATCATTGCTATTGTTTAATATGGCTCATGTGTTCATTGTTTTGACCCAAAACAAAACGTATATCAACCCTGTTATGCATAATTAGTTTTATTACAGGTTCCATAACGTTATGGCCATTTTAAAAGAAAAATTAGAGATGTTTGAATCACGCCAAAGATAAGACTCGTGGTTTATCTTTACCAGAAAATTTTAAGCTCCATGGTCGCTCAGCTCAAGAAACAACAGTAGTTATCAAAACAGCTTTACTCCACAGCTTCCTTAATTTATTGAGGATTCTAAGAGGATACAGTTCTTTATATATGATACTTACCAGGTGGTACCGACACATTATAAATTGTAGTGCACCAAGAGACTTTTAAAATTTCTGCAAGACTCCCTCTACTTGTTAACAAGTATTGAAGGTGTAAGTTTGTGAAATGTGAATGATCAAAAACACCAAGGTTTACATATAGCAACAGCAATGAAATGAAAGAACATTACAAACCGAGAAATATAGCAATATACACATCAGATAAATTCAATTCAAACCAGGTTGCAACTTCCAACACAAGATTTGATACAGAATTATAAACAGAAATCTCATTCCATCAAAACCTTGCCAAATATTCTGATAAGAAGACTACAAGAACTGAAAGGTACTTTTACGAGTGTCAAACTAGTTAAAAGTTCTACCATTCAATTTTGAAATAAAAAGTTTTATATCAAAATCATGAAGCCAAAAATTCTTGAAGCTCTTCACTTTAACCCAGCCTGCTGCCTGCCGTCAGGGATTGCAAAGAGAACAATAGGCCTTGATGGCCTGAGGTACGGAACATCACATCTGAAGTATCCTTTCCTCTCAAGTTGCAATACATCTCCACGTTTCAGATTTCGCATGTTGGCATCCCCAAGGGCAGCTGTCTCCTTTTCAGTACATGGGTTAATCACATCAAGGAAATCCTCACCTTCCTCAAGCTGCAATCGCAAATCAAAACAACCAATTCAATTACATTTCAGTGCCATCATGGGCAAGCATAAACTATCATGCATAGAATTACAGAGTCCACAGGTTAAACATTTTAGCAAGGCATAGGAAACTTCACAATTGTTGAATGGCACATACCTTCTTCTTAGTTATCAGATAATCAAACTCCATCAACGAGAGCTTAACCAGTTCATCTATTTGAGGCAGCCAGGTAAGCTTCAATTTGGTGGTTTTCACAGATCCTTCAAGATGCAAAACCCCTGTGAGCGCAAGATTTCCATCTTGGTCTTTATCGATCTTCTTAACAATGGCATTCCCCCAATCCATCAACGTGACTTCCTTGTCAACTGATATCAACTCTGCATCAGCTTGATCTATCCATATGCCCCTTGTGAATGTCGTTGCTTTCTCTCCAGCACCTTCATACTTCTTATGCCTAGGTATCATGCGGACAAATGGCTTGTCAGGGCCATTTGAGAGGGTCAACAACACTCGTCCCTCTTCAATGACAGCAGTGTGTCTTGGGCATACAGGATCAATAATCTTCTTGTTAATTGTCCACAGTTTGTCCCATTCCATAAGATTCAGATTCTTTGAAGCCCCCTAAATCATACAATAATTAAAAATCAACTATTAAGTTCATCATTCAAAGTTTGGATAAATTAAAAAGTCTCAATTGTAAAGATAAAATAGTACAACTATGAAACAGAGGACATAAGAAGCAGTAGACAGGAACTATATTTCATGACCAACTAGTGCTTCCCATTAGGTCATCCACACACTTGGCGTCTAGCAGTTAAGGTTTTGTAAGATGCTATTATAAACATATACTGTGTTAATCATGGTATTAAAGATTAGTGTCTTACCATCTCAAGAATGAACTGTATCAATGCTTCAATTTTGAGACCTCTGCGCACAATTCCTTGAACAGTGGGAAATCGAGGATCATCCCATCCATTGACCTTCTCATTTTGAACAAACCACAAAAGTTTGCGCTTGCTGAGGAGTGTGTAGACCATGTTCAACCTACTGAACTCATATATATGCACTCTTCTCAGTCCCATATCACCTTGAATCCAATAGTACTGGGCGTTGCGGTCATGATACTCACTAGATCGAAGTGCATGAGTTATACCTTCAATGGAATCAACAAATGGACAAGCAAAATCATATGTTGGGTAGACCTTGTACTTGGCCCCAATCCTATGATGTGGGATTGGGTTGCAACGATAATAAACAGGATCTCTGAGTGATTTATTAGGATCCTGCATATCCAGCTTTCCTCTAACACAACACTGCAGACCCCTCTCTGAACCTGCAATCATTTGCTCCCACAATTTCAAATTTTCCTCTTTGCTATGGTTTCTGCACTTAGACTCAATCCCATCCATTCGTTCTTTTTGCATCTGCTCTCTAGGTGTATCATCAACATATGCTTTACCTTCGAAAATCAGCTTCTCGGCCATTTTCATCAACTCAGGGAAATAATCAGAAGTATAGGTAATCCTCTCATACTTGACACCCAAAGTCTCAACATCCTTGATAAGATTATCCACAAACTCATTGCTCTCTTTCGCAGGATTCGTATCATCAAACCGCAAAATAACCTCACCTTTATACTTCTGAGCAAAGTAAGTATTCAACAGAGCTGCCTTCGAGTGCCCAATGTGAAGATAACCACTTGGCTCCGGCGCAAACCTCAACTTCACCTTCCCAACCTCAGCCTCCGGAAGCTCCACCTCGTATTTTCCTCGCGTGGTGGGAGTTCCCGCTTTCTCTGCACCTCTATTCACGCCATTCAACTTCTGACTGGCTATGTTCTCTTTCGACTTCGCCCCGCCTTTCTTGCCAACATACGCAGCTGTTATTTGATTCAACGCATCACCGTGTTCGGCCAATATTGAACCATACCACCTAGTAAGATTCAGATACTTCTTTGACTTCCTCAAACTCTCCCATCTAAGTCCAGCTCCTGCCAAGCAATCGACTTTTAACTTCCAACCGAAACCAATACAAATATCTCTAGCATTCCTATCAATCATCCAATCAAGAATGTACCTTGAGACTATGCCCTAGCTATTGAAATGAAATGAATTAAAAGCAACTAACCTGCAAGGCCTGACCAGATTGCGATACCGGCGATCGAAAATGAATGATCAACCAAGAAGGTCCGGCTTCCCACATACTCATCCAAATGCTTGCAGGCATTCTCGAACGCCGAGCCAACTGAAAGCACCGGAGCGTACTCAAGCCACTCCGCGATCTTAGCCTCTTGAAACGCATCGCCGCCGCACAGACTCGCAATACCGCCGAAATAGCGAAGAAGCGGCAAAACGCCGCTCAGTTTTCGCCTGAAAAACGAAGGCAAATCCAAATTTGAAAACCTTGAAGATAAGAGAGTAAAGGAAACCGAAGGGAGTATAATAGTTAGGGTTTAGGGTTTTACCCATTGGAGAAGTGAAGAACCGGAGGAGAATCGGGAGGGAGAGAGGCGTCGGCGGGGACAGAAACGCCGGCTAGCTTGGCCGCCGCGAGAACTGAGAGCGGAGGGGTCTCGGCGGCGAAAGAGAGCGACTTGAGGTTCATTGGAAATTCTTTTTTTTTTGGAAATGAAGGTTCATTGGAAATTCAAGGCTGAAGATTTTGGTTAGGGTGGAGAAGACGGCGTGGTTTTCTAGCCTCGGGTAACTGATTCTGTGGTCACTGGTCAGCTTTGAGTCCTTTGACTTGGTCTATGAATGTTTATATGAGCCGCGCCCTCAGTTAAAAGTTAAAACTAAACTTTGGTGCTCATATGGAAACATGGTGATACTCAAACTTGGTATGAATTCTGGCTATTATATGTTAACCTTAAAATAATATAATTATGTGAATAACCACACAATTTTTATTATTTTAAATAAAGTGAAATTCATACTTCTCAAATTATAATCCATATTCCGTTGTTCATTTATAATATAACTAAAATTTTATCTTTAGGAACTGAATTTTTGTTTTCTTATATAAATGATAATTAAAAATAAAAAGTAAAAATATGAATTTCATGTCCCTATTTTTATTATTTATAACAATATTTTCTTCTTTCTTTATTAATGAATAAAGGCAAGTATGAGGGTACAGTATACTAGAAGTGTGTTGCAAAGATATTTTGTACTAACTTGTCATGCATCTACATCTCCTTTCTTATAGAATCACAAGTCACAACCAGATTTACGATAATAACATTTTACATTTTATTTTATTTTGTTGCTGTTTCTGCACAATCTCGTATGAGGTAAGTAGAAGCTGATGATGAGTTATCTTCCTCCCGGCCTGCAATAACAAAGGGGACCGGGATGTTTCGGTCTTTCCTCCTCCGTAGCTTAAGTCAGTGTATTGATGAATACGGTGAAACAGTTAATGATCATACCTGATAAGCTGGCGGCTGGGCCATATATATGGTTGTTAGTACATAGTACAACATCAGTCATACTCGCCTAAGAAGACGCAAGCCGCCACATAAAACGGGCTTGGGTCTTGGTTAAGCCCAAGAAGCCCACACTATTCCTTGAGGGCATAATAGTAATACACACTCTAAGCAAGGGCAAAGTGATATTTTTAGGGTGCATCCACCATACCCCTATAAATACCACTCTCTCCCTCTCATTCTCACGATCTCCATCTTCACTCATATATCACCTGCATCAGCTCACTAACTTAGGCATCGGAGGGTCGAAGACCGGAGCACCCGGTTTTCCCTCTGACTTTTTTCTCTCCTTGATTGACAGGTTATAGGAGGAAGCCCCTGCATCTGAATGATTCTCCCCTCTCAGAGACCATGCCAGAACAATTGGCGCTAGAAGGAGGGCATCCTCAAGTGGAGACCCTCACGTCGCTCGCCATGGCATCTGCCCATAAATCCCGAGGAGAGAGAAAGTAGATCTGACTTTCTCTCTCTCCTTCGCTTGGGCGTGCCGTAGCAAGGTAGCTCACCTTCACAACCATCAGGCACACAGTCTTCCAATGAATCCGGCGTGGCCACCCCAACCTCTGGCCAAGGCCCACGCGCCGGAGAGCAGCGCCCAGAAACTGATCTGGACACCCAGCTTCCTTCAGCCGAAGCGGGAACGCGCACTTGATCTCGCGACCCCAATCTCGACACCCTCCCCCCGGGACATGCCTTCGTTTTTGGCACCTCTTCCCGGTTGGGACCTCCCGGGGATGCCCGCCCATGTCCCGATGCTGCTCTCCCGAAACATTCGTGGACTCCCGCCATCCATTCGCGGACTCCCCAGGTCCCGCCATACATCCGCGGACTCCGCAGGTCCCGCCATCCATTCGCGGACTCCGCTGGTCAAGCCAGTCCTTGCGGACTCCGCTGACTTCGCCAGTCCTCACGGACTCCGCTGACCTCGCAGACTCCCCTGGTCTCGCCTCGCCAGCTCCTCGCGGCATTCCCTGGTCTCGCCAAAGTCCTTAAACCTCGTGTGGAGACATCCCTAGTAGTTCCCTGGCGGACACCCCCACACAGCTCTCCATCCCGACCTCCCGGGACTCCTCTATCCCGATAGAAGGATGCAAAATAAAAAAAAAAGCCCTTCCCGACACGGCGTCTAGTCCCGACCCAAGATATAGTCCCGACCAAGGATCCCGTGACAAGAAGCAAGTGGCTCCGCCCAGAGCTCCGGGAGCCTTTCCCACATGGCCCCTCGAGTTCCCGAGGCCCCCTCCCTTGCTTACCATGCTCTCAGAACGTGCCAGCACAAGTGACCCGCTTCACACATCTGCATTCCTCTCTTCCTCCTTCCCGGGACCATCCATTTCTCACCGCGGACACCGCTTGTCACGCCAGACTCCGCGGACTCCTCTTGTCTCGCCATTCCCCGCGGACTCCACTGGTCTCGCCAGAGTCTCCGCGCAACTCCAAGTTCTCTACAATGACTATAGCTGCTCTACGCGGCTCCAGATAAGTCTTCACACTATCTAATTAAGTTGTTATCATACAAATAGCATGCCACATGCATCATAATATGTTCTCATGACATGGAGTTAGTAAACATGCACTCTCTATCACATGTTACATATACACTTGCTTCACATGATTACAAACCAAACATTGATGTACATCTATCTATATCAATCTCAGGCTACACACACAGCATGTGTAAACAGCCATCATTTAAACATGTATTTTCTAGCTACACACGCTAACTAGCGCGATCCGTCCCGCCATCCCTTAACCCTAGCCAGCCCGACAGTAAAACTCTTACCCTGAGCTTAATATCACAAACATATGAACCGTCCCATTCACCCCAAACAAATCCAAAGACAAAGAACGCCACCAATTCACACCATGAAACAGTGGATCCGCGTAGTGGCAATGAAGCTGGTTGCAAACAGCCAAGCGCTCGCGCCCACTCGATCGAGGGTGAAGTGGGACGCTTCCCAATCTGAGATTTGTAGAATCACCGAAACCCTAAAACACAAATTACAGCTCGCCCAATTTTCAGTTTGCAAAACACGAACTCCCCCTCCAGCTATCCCCAACCCCATACATACATTAACTAGCCACATAGCCACAGTCCCCAACCAAGCGCGGACAGACTGGCCACCTCGCGACAGTCCTCAACCAAGCGCGGACTGACTCGCCAAGGCAACAGCCCGTAACGCTCAATGGCAAGTCTCCCCAATCAAGCGCGGACTGACTCACCACGCAGAGGTCGTAACGCCACCTCGCGACAGTCCCCAACCAAGCGCGGACTGACTCGCCACATAGCCACAGTCCCTAACCAAGCGCGGACTGACTGGCCACCTCATGACAGTCCCCAATCAAGCACGGACTGACTCGCCAAGGCAACGGCCCGCAACGCTCAATGGCAAGTCTCCCCAATCAAGCGCGGACTGACTCGCCACGCAGCGGCCGCAACGCCACCTCGTGACAGTCCCCAACCAAGCGCGGACTGACTCGCCACATAGCCACAGTACCCAACCAAGCGCAGACTGACTGGCCACCTCGCGACAGTCCCCAACCAAGCGCGGACTGACTCGCCAAGACAACGGCCCGCAACGCTCAATGGCAAGTCTCCCCAATCAAGGGCGGACTGACTCACCACGCAGCAGCCGCAACGCCACCTCGCGACAGTCCCCAACCAAGCGCGGACTGACTCGCCACATAGCCACAGTCTCCAACCAAGCACGGACTGACTGGCCACCTCGCGACAGTCCCCAATCAAGCGCGGACTGACTCGCCAAGGCAACGGCCCGCAACGCTCAGTAGCGAGTCTCCCCAATCAAGCGCGGACTGACTCGCCACGCAGAGCCGTAACGCCACCTCGCGACAGTCCCCAACCAAGCGCGGACTGACTCGCCACATAGCCACAGTCTCCAACCAAGCACGGACTGACTGGCCACCTCGCGACAGTCCCCAATCAAGCGCGGACTGACTCGCCAAGGCAACGGCCCGCAACGCTCAGTAGCGAGTCTCCCTAATCAAGCGCGGACTGACTCGCCACGCAGCGGCCGCAACGCCACTTCGCGACAGTCCTCAACCAAGCGCGGACTGACTGGCCACATAGCCACAGTCCCCAATCAAGCGCGGATTGACTCGCCAAGGCAACGGCCCGCAACACTCAATGGCAAGTCTCCCCAATCAAGCGCGGACTGACTTGCCACGCAGCGGCCGTAACGCCACCCCGCGACAGTCCCTAACCAAGCGCGGACTGACTCGCCACACAGCCACAGTCCCCAACCAAGCGTGGACTAACTGGCCACCTCGCGACAGTCCCCAACCAAGCGCGAACTGACTCGCCAAGGCAACGGCCCGCAACGCTCAATGGCGAGTCTCCCCAACCAAGCGTGGACTGAATCGCCACGCCGCGGCCGTAATGCCATATAGCGACAGTCCCCAACCAAGCGCGGACTGACTCGCCAGGGCATTAGCAAACGTTTCTTCTCACCAACCTATTTTCGGAACGTCACCCCCGTCACCTCGCGACTCTCGTGTGGGGACTTGGGACTCGACACCATGACTCCCGCACTATGACTTGCCACATAGCGCAAACAATTACTCGCCTAGTAGCGGCTCGTCACGCCATAAGCGCGAACTGGCTTGCCTGATAGCGGCCCGCCATGCCCTTAGCGCAGTTTATCTCGCCCTTGGCGCGAACTCGCCACCTAGCGCGAACGGCCCCGCCCACTAGCGGGCGGCCACACCCTTAGTGCAGTTCATTCCGCTCAATATGAACTCATCCTCATTTCGGTGTCTCACCACCACAATCTCTCCCAGCGCTGGGGGACTTAGGCAACAGCCTTATACACGCCTCATGATGTGCCCTCGATACACTTTGGCACCACCCGCCTCCCATCGGCATCTTGGCTATGCCCCTAGCGAGGTTTTCGACAGCTCTACACAAGCCATATCGACAACATCATTATGCCCTAACGGCACCCATCGTCATGCCTCAGCAGCACTCCTCGCCACTCCTCGACGGCACACTTGCCTTGATGGCGAAATGGAGAACTACGTCTGGTTTGATCACATAAACGGGTACGTAGGCACTCTAGCACTCACCTAGAGGCAACCGCAAAATATACCACCATAATCTCCCCCTCGAACATATGCTGGAATAGCTCAGCTAGCTCGAACATATGGCTGACACATATCAAAGGCTACTAAAACGCCAAGGCATACCAACATGCCGGTACCAGTGGCCCTCGGGGGATGCTCGTCAACGGTACCTCAACATCGACCCCCGATCGCCCTGCCATCTCCAAACAATACATGGGAGCAACAACCCGATGTCTCGATCATATATAGCGATACACGGCATACCCCACTGGGAGGGAGCCAGTCCATCCCATCCCTTGCATGGGGACTTGGGGGACTGGGGACTGGATATGTCGCCACTAGTAAAAGACTCGTACTCCCGATATTGTATCAGATAAAGTCCCCACCCAAGAGATTCTCTTGACCGCGGACTTAGGGACTTGTTAGTACATAGTACAACATCAGTCATACTCGCCTAAGAAGACGCATGCCGCCACATAAAACAGGCTTGGGCCTTGGTTAAGGCCAAAAAGCCCACACTATTCTTTGAGGGCATAATGGTAATACACCCTCTAAGCAAGGGCAAAGTGGTATTTTTAGGGTGCATCCACCATACCCCTATAAATACAACTCTCCCCCTCTCATTCTCACGATCTCCATCTTCACTCATATATCACCTGCATCAGCTCACTGACTTAGGTATCGGAGGGTCGAAGGTCGGAGCACCCGGTCTTCCCTCTGACGCTTTTCTCTCCTTGATTGACAGGTTATAGGAGGAAGCCCCTGGATGATTCTCCCCTCTCAGAGACCATGCCAGAACAATGGTCCAGGGTGAGTTCCTTTCACCGATGTGGGATAATACCTCTGCTGCTAATTCAAATTCTCAGCTCCCTTATGCCTTCTAGAATTGCTCCCAGCCCAATGCTGCTACCGAGATCGGGTCTGGCCCATCCTACATACGGACGGGAACCCTAGGGTGGCCTCGGCTGTCTTGGCCATGTGGGATGCTCGCTGCTTTACGGACTTGGGAGGTTGTTTTATGCATAACCAAATATAAGTCACTTCAAGTTCTCATTCAAGACACATCTTGAGTGGGGGACTTTGCTAAAATAAGCTCGTAGACCAGTGTACTGTTTTAGATAGGTCCCACTTAGTCCCTCCTAATTCCGGACTCATGAAGTGGGTTGAACGGGTCTTCGCTTCTGGATATCTTTGCATAGGACTGACATTACTGGGCGAGCTGTGGAGTCCGCTCCACGCAAGGACTGAAATTGTCACGTGAGCTGAGGAGTTCGCTCTGCGCATAAGGAATGAAATTATAACGCGAGCTGAGGAGTTCGCTCCGCGCACGAGGAATGAAATTGTAACGCGAGCTGAGGAGTTTGCTCCGCGCACAAGGACTATAATTGTCACGCGAGTTGAGGAGTTCGCTTCACGCACAAGGACTAACTGTCACGCGAGTTGAGGAGTTTGATCCGCGCACAAGGACTAACTGTCACGCGAGCTGAGGAGTTCACTCTACGCACAGGGACTAATTGTCACGCGAGCTGAGTTCGCTATGTGTATGAGGAATGAAATTGTAATGCGAGCTGAGGAGTTTGCTCCGCGCACAAGGACTTACTATCACGCGAGCGCAGGAGTTCGCTCCGCGCACAAGGACTAAATGTCACGTGAGCTGAGGAGTTCGCTTCGCGCACATGGACTAATTGTTACGCGAGCTGAGGAGTTCGCACCGTACACAAAGACTAATTGTCATGCGAGCTAAGGAGTTCGCTCCGCGCATAGGGACTAATTGTCACGCAAGCTGAGGAGTTCGCTCTGCGCACATGGACTATAATGTGGGATGGGTCTTGTACCTAGGTGTTGCATCCAGTATTACTACTCGAGTGATGGGGTGTTAACGTCGTCCGTGGTTTATCAAACCACTTGCTCTGTTTTTAAAGGGATGATATAGAATGTCTTTCGCTCAATTACCTATCTCGGTGGAATGCCGATCTTGGTGGAATGCCTATCTTAGTGGAATGTCAATTTCTCGGTGGACTGTTAGTCTCTCTATCGAATGCCTCGGGTGGAATGAATATATTGGTTGTATTCAGCTTAGGTGGGTTTTGTTTCGTATGATCTCGGTGACTCACTCGAAATGGATCGAACAGTAGTCTTATAATCTCGGTGACTTTCTCCCGAGATGGGTCTTGTACTTGTGATCTCAGTGATGCACATCCAGGATAGGTTTTGCATTTTCACCAGTGGCGGCAGATGCATTAAATGCATGTTCACCGGATGTCGCAATAATGTTGGATGACTATCAAACATTTAATGCACGTCGCTTCATTCTTTCCTTCTTCAAGAAGTTGCGTCAGTTGTGCCACGTGGCACCTTCCTGCAGTTTGATCGGGTGACTAAGGGTGCCTCTTTTTTGGTGACTGGTTTGTGTTGGCTCGTGGATCGAGACAACTGTTTACTGACCGAGTATATAACTCTGCCCCCTTTTTTCATTTCGTCTTCATCTCATCTTCGTTCTCTCGCTCACTCTTCTCTGGTCGCACTGGTGTTTCCCCTTTTTCTGCTTCTCTATGTTTGTGTTTCGCTGTTACTGATCCCTGCAATTGCGAGGTGTCACCCAACGTCTGCGTTTTTGACATTGCTACTACGTCGAGAATCTAGTAAGGTTTTCTCCATTTTGCTGCGCTTCATGCTTGTTTCTGTTTTGTGCCTCTCCATTTTACTATGTGTGTGGCTTGTTTTTGTTTTTTTGTGCCTCTCTATTTTGCTCTGTGTTACTGTTGCTTGTGTGGGTAAGACTGGAAATGTTCAGCGTTCTAAGGATTTCTGGGTTAAGGCTGTGTTGAACTTTGAATTGGTGTGCATACTCCCGACGGCGCATACTGATAAGATGTTAGGGTTTGTTATTCTAGGTAGATGGATTCCCGAAGTTCGACCGATCTAAGCGGAACGAGCACATCCTCTCGGCCGATAGTGGACAACAATGTGAGGATGGAGAACTACATTAGTCGAAAGCATACTGAGGTATCCAAAAGTGTACCCGCCTGAGACGTCGACGGGGCCGCAGGAGTGTTCCATAGCATACCGATTGCCAACGTCGCAAGCTCGACCAGACGATATATCTTGGAGGATGGCACAATGTGCGATGAACCCAAGAGTAGTATGTCCTCGGCCGATATAGAACAGTTATGTGAAAACTGGGGAATCCCACCCACAGTTACCCTGCGTGGCCTATACGAGGGCGAGCTGGCGTGCTACCCGAGAGACAGGTTCGTCGCGGTGCACGAGCATATGTTTAGGAATGGTTTCTCCCTCTCGCTACCCTAGTACGTCCAGTACCTGCTGAGAATGCTTCATCTTGCTCCCGGGCAGGTACCCCTAAACCAATGGTGCCAGTTGTTCTCTCTTTGCTGCTTGTATTATTTGTCCGAGATGGGTTGACCGACCATCAACGAGTTCTGCACCCTGTTCTGCCTCTCGTACTCGAAAAAATAGAATTGCCGAGGGTGTGTCTCGTTTGCTGCCCGAGCATACTTGCCTGCCGTCACAGATCTCCCAACGTCCATGAATAACAACTGGCGTTCAAAGGTTGTGCTTGCCTGCGGTCGATGACAAAGAAAGTGTCCAATGTACGTGGTGCCAAACCGGTTTAGATACATTCGGGATCAGTCTTTCTATCGAGAAGCGACATATTGCGCAGATATTTACAGCCTGGCCCTCAAATGAGGATCGAAGCTCATATCGGCTGACTTGGTGGGCAGTCCTGGCTCACTGTGAACTCGGCCGTATGCCTGGTGGGGTTCCAAATTAGCGTCGCTTGTTTTCTGCTCTCTTTTCACTGCTCTTCCTTTTTAATAACCCGTGATCTTGACTGTGGGTTGTACTTTCAGCTAAACTACCCAAGCGAAAACACCGCAAGTCGCACCCGTGCGATATGGAGTCGGATATGGACTTGTTGAGATAACTCTTGGAGGTCGGGAAAGTGGCCTCTCGAACTAAGGTTAACCTTGTAGATAAAACTGCCCAAGTCTCGAATGAAGTTGTACTCCTAGATATTCCCGACGAAGGGTACGGGAAACCGCCATCTGACAATGAGGGGCCTGCGAAGACCAGTGACGTGGTCAATGTCCACTTGGGCGAGAAGAGGAAGAAATTGTCATCCAAAATATCGAAGTCGCGGCGGGAGGAAGGCGTGACTTTGACGAGATTGAGCCTCTCAGGCGCCTCATCACCGCTGAAAAAACAGAAATTTACCGGTTCCTCGGCCGGGAACCTGGTTTCAATAAGCGCTCTCACTCCTGCACTTCCTCAGGTTCGGAAGACACCCATCCGGCAGATCCTTGATGAGTATGGGTGTGCGGATGAGAAGTTCGTCCGTAGCATGGTGGGCGATCAAGATCGGGTATCAAGTTGGACATGATCAAGATCGGGTCCAGCACTCCTCAAGAGAACCGGCGGTACGCCCGAGAGGCAATGATGAAGGTAAACTTTCCCCGAGTAATGCAAATTTTACTACCACTGTTCAGGATTGTGGAACTAACTTGTTTTGCTTACAGGCTCTCTTTGTTGTCTATGTCATTGACGTTAGTGAGGATTTCAACGAGATGAAAGAGCGTCTGGCTAGTTTGAATGACCAGATCAGCTACCTCGGGTCAGAGAAGAAGAAAATAGAGAAGGACTTGGAGGCCGAGAGGAAAGAGAAACTCTCGCTGGCCGACAAGTTGACCAAACTTCGCCTCCACACCAAAGAGCTGGAGGGAAAAGATGATAGGGTTATCGCTTTGGAGAATGCGAAGCTGCGGTCTAAGCTGAAGGAGAAGGAGGATCAGGTAGCTGATCTGCAAAGCCAGATCCCAGCTCAGGGCGAGCTTGCCATTGCCCGGTTCAAAGAGTCGAATGAGCTGAAGGCTATGCTCAAGTCTGCCCGGGAGAGTGGTATATCTGAGAAATTTGGCGTCTGGAGCAGACTTAGGTACCTTGACAAGGCCAGGATGAAGGCCGATTTGCTTGCTGCTCGGGAGGCCAAAGAGAGAGCGGCTAAGTCCATGGCTACGGTCGAGAAAGAACCCGAGACAGGTGGGTCATCCAAGAAGGATGCTGAAGGAACGGACGAGGACATAATGTCGGTTGAGGAAGAAGAACCCGACCAGTCATATGATGTAATTTTTCTGTTTGGCATTCGTGTAAGACAATGGCTTCGTGCCGTATCCCGGTGATTACACATTCTGGTGGTTTTTGTAAATACCTACTAGTGGTAAACGCCCCTCATCTCGGGTTTTAATATATTACACCTTGGCTAACCTTATTGCTTGCGTCTAGGTGGTATATGCAGTTTTGTATTATGCCTGCCCCGCTGGGTGTTATGGGGATTCTAGACACATGCCACCCGGTGGATTACGTATCCCGATTGATGTTAAGTATGAATGATTGACTTATGCCGCCCGGTGGATTATGTATCAGGAATGATTTACTTATGCTTCCCGGTGGATTACGTATCGCAATTGATGTTACTCGAGAATGATTGACTCATGCCTCCCGGTGGATTACGTATCCCGATTGATGTTACTCGGGAATGATTGACTTATACCGCCCGGTGGAGTACCTATCATTAGAGTTCGAATTGAACTTGCCATTCTCATAATCTTTCAAAACGAATGGAGGCATCCTCCGGGACTTGGGTGTTTTCATTCTCCCGGGAGGCAGCAATACTTACAAATGTGCATTTTACAAAAAGGAATGGACTTCTGTCAATCACATTGGGTAGAGTTTAGGTGCTCCATGTTCCAGGGCCGCCCGGTGATTATCCCATCCTGGTCCTGTAAAAAGAAATTTGATGGGCCGACCTCTTCAATGATCTCGTACGGTCTCTCCCAGGTTGGGTCCAGGGCCGTCATCTTTGTCATGATTGTCTTCATTAGCCAGTTTCAACGTCTGGGTTCTGACCTTCCTATTGTAATGACGTGTCACTCGCTGCTTATAAACCTGGTTGTGCAAGTCTACTATCTCCCTTCTCTCCTCGACGAGATCGATATTTAACCGGAGGCCTTCCTCGTTGGTGGCGGCGTCAAAGTTCTCCACCCTTCCCAATGGTATTAATGTCTCGATTGTCAAGACAGCCTCCGTGCCAAAAGCCATGCTAAAAGGTGTTTCTCCCATTGCTTCAGTTGTCGTGGTCCTGATCGCCCACAACACCTTCGGCAGCTTCTGCACCCAAAGAACCTTTGCGTTGTCCAACTTCTTCTCTAGCAGTTTTTTTTATAATTTTGTTAACTGCCTCTACCTAACCGTTCGTCTGAGGGTGCGCCACCGATGCGAAGACCATCTTAGTGCCCATGTCCTTCGCGAATTCAATCAGATGATTGTTGTTGAATTGTGTTCTATTGTCCATGACAATTGTCTCCGAGACTTCGAATCGGCAATATATATTTTTTAGAAAGAAATTCTTCACACACTCGGTCGTTATCTTTCCCAAGGGCATTGCCTCCACCCATTTTGTATAGTAGTCAACGACCACTATTATGTACTTGAACTATTCGGGTGTCGTTGGCAGTATGCCGATGAGATCAAGGCCCCACTATGTGAAGGGCCAGGGTGACAATAATATGGATAGAGCGATAGAAGGGGAGTGTATCCCGTTGGCATGCAAGTGGCATTTCGGCATCTTGCCGACATCTTATCTGCCATGGCGCCCATGTTGGGCCAGAAGAACCCTGTGCGCAGTGCCTTGTGTGCTAACGACCGGGATCTAGAATGATTCTCGCACACCCCTTCATGGAATTCTCCCATGATCACTCCTCCTTCTTCCTCTGTCATGCACTTGAGGTTTGAGAAACTGTAACCTCTGCGATACAACGGGAGTTCATGAGCGTGTACCTTGCGCACTTCGATTGGAGTTTTCTCGCTTCACGCCTGTCCTCCGAGCGTACCCCCTCATTCATGAATTTGATTATGGGGTCCATCCATGTAGGCTCACTAGGTCCCACCTCGACCATGAATATCTCTAAGATCATCTTATTGATACTCGCCTACTCGGTTTTCCAAGAACCTCGATCCTTGCTTTCTTCTTTCCTTTACCTGGCCTTTCGGTGGCTAAGCCGGTAAGAGCATCCGCGTGACTATTTTCCTTCCGGCTCATTTTCTCCAGGTGGCGGACGTGAACAGTTGTATGAATGCTTTTGAAAGCGTTTGGTAAGAGCTCAGCTGAGGCTCCTTTGCTTCAAAGCTACCGTTAACTTGATTCACAACCAGTTGAGAATCACTGAAAACCTCCACTCTGTCCACACCGATGTCTCGGGTGAGTTGCAGTCCACCAATCAAAGCTTCGTATTTTACTGCGTTGTTGGATGCCTGGAATTGAAATTCCAGTGCCTACTCATGCTTGAACCCATTCGGGGTCTCCAATATTATTCTCGCCCCGCTTTTACTCTTTGTCACCGAGCCGTTGATAAAAAGTTTCCAGAATGGTGCTGATGACTCCTCAGGTTGCACCTTTGCATAGGGCTTGGAATTTGTTTCTTCCCGGTCAACTACAGTTAACTCCACCACTTTCGTGGGCCTGAAATCTGCCGGCTCCCCCTTTACTTTCATGGGCGTGAGCTCGGATATAAAGTCGGCCACTGCTTGGCCCTTTATAGTTATTTTCGGCTGGTAATGGATATCGAACTCTCCTAATTCGATGGCTCATTTAACCAGCCTTCCACTGATCTCCGACTTTTGCATGATCTGCCTCACGGGGTGGTTGGTATAAAGGGTTACTGAGTGGGCCTGTAAATAATGTCTGAGCCTTCGGGCTGTTACTATAAGGGTCAAAGCAAGCTTCTCGACGTTCGGGTACCTGCTCTTGGCCGGTGTGAACCCTTTACCAGCGTAAAATACTACATGCTCGATGTTAGACTCTTTTTTGATGAGCACCGAGCTGACCGCTGACTTGGATGCCGTGAGGTACAGGTAAAACATCTCGCCTGGGATTGATTTTGACAAAACCGGCCCGACGTGAGGTACGCCTTTATCTGCTTGAAAGCCTCTTCCTGTTCGGATCCCCATACTATCTCCTTACATCTCTAGTCTTGTAACAGCTGGAAGAAAGTGGTACACTTATCCGTGAGCTGTGACACAAACCTAGCCAGCGTGACAATTTTCCTGGCCAACGACTGCACCTGGTTCCTGAGCGTGGGTCTTTCCATATCTAAGATGGCCCTGATTTTCTCCGGGATGGCTTCGATTCCTCGCTTGCTGATTATATGACCTAAAAACTTTCCTTTAACGACCCTAAAGATGCATTTTTTAGGGTTCAACCTCATCCCAAACCTCATTATGACTTCGAAGACCTTCTCAAGATGCCCTACATGCTCTTCGACCGATAGACTTTTGACTAGCATGTCATCGATATATACTTACATTATGTTTCCGAGGTACTCGACGAACATGACATTCATCAGCCTTTGGTAAGTGTCTCCCGCATTCTTCAGTCCAAAAGCCACTACCTTGTAGCAATATAAGCCCATGTCGGTAGTGAAGGCCGTGTGCTTCTCATCCCTTGGATCTATCCGGATCTGATTATTTCTCGCGTAGGCGTCCATGAAGCTCATGAGGTCAAATCCGGACTTGGAATCCACCAGCTAATCGATGCGCATGAATGAGAAGCTATCCTTTGGGCATGCCCTGTTGAGATTCAAATAGTCCACGCACATCCTCCTTTGCCCAGTTGATTTCTTTAGAACCATGACCACATTTGCCAGCCACTGGGGGTATCTGACCTCCCTTATGAACCCGATGTCTATATTAGCTTTTCCACTTCTCCCTTCATCGCTTCATACTTTTCTGGCATAAACGTCATTCGTTTTTGCCGCATTAGGGGGAATCCACCCTTGATTCCTAGCTGGTGTGTTACAATGCCGCTTACTATCTCGGGCATGTCTCTATATGTCCAGGCGAATGCCCCGCTGTTCCTATTTAAGAAATCTATCAAGGTCGCTCGTACCCCGGGAGACTGTCCTGTCCCGATGGTCAACGTGTGATCCAGGAACTCCTCCGAGATTGACACCGCTTATGTTTCTTCTACTGATCCCGGACGCTCCTCATCTGAGTCGGCATCATCTCTAGGATCCATGTAAGGGTCGGAGGGTGATGTCGTGGGCTAGCTGGCCGACAGGACCTTTGACCTTCTCCTCCCGTTGTCTACCACATAGCAACTCCTTGCCGCCCCCTGGTCTCCCCGAATCGTAATGATTTCTGTTGGGGTCGGGAGCTTCATCATCAGCATGTGACCACCAACGAATGACTTCAACTTCCACAAGGCTGGCCTTCCCAAGATCCTGTTGTAAGACGATTCACAGTCAACAATGATGAACTCTATTGTTGCTCTAGTGACCCCTTCCCATCCTTCCAAGCTTACTCCAAAGCTGTCTGAGCAGAGAGGTTGAACAACATCGCCCGAGAAGCTAATCAGCGGCTCATGATCTTGTATCAACTTATTGCTTCCTCGACGCTGTCCTTTCCAGGCACTCCTGAAAAATACGTTGACTGAGGCTCCTGTATCAATGAGGATCTTCTTCGTTATATAGTGATCGAGCTGTAATGTTATCAGGAACGAATCCTCGTGCTGCCTTATTTCCTCCTCTTCCTCTTCCAGGAAGGTTACTGTTAGTACATAGCCAAAATATTTGGCTGAGCCGAGAATAAGGCGCAATTACCCGGTCACCAAAGATCATTCCAGGCAAGGTAGCTCTGATGAGCCCTTCACGGATATCCAAAGAGTGAAAGGCCGGTAACAACCCGCTTGCCAAAATCACTCTAGCAGCAAAACACCCCCAAAAGGGGAGACACTGCAAAGGTTAACAAATAGTCCCACATCAGAGACTGAGGCCACAGTGCCTAACCTTGGCCTATAAAACAGGCACAAACTCCCATAAAAGGTACACACACAACTCTCTTCTAGCACTCCCGTACACCGCAAGTAGCCTAAAGCTAACTTAAGCATCGGAGAGTCGAAGACTGGGCCACCCCAGTCCCGACTTCCTGACGCCTTTACTTGTGTAGATACCAGGTGCAGGACCAAGGATTCTACCTCATCCCGACCCACGGTATCACTCCAACTCGCAACCCTTTCCCGAGGTCATGAGACAGGTAGAAACAATTGGCGCTAGAAAGAGGGGGCCTTCAAGTGGAAACCCTCACATAGCTCACCATGGTCATAATCTGCCCAGATTTCCCTCTGGAAATTTTCTTTTTCCGGTCGCCAACCTCCTCCTTTTCTCAGGCTTCTCCCTGCCTGCGCATAAGGAGCTCACCCCATTAATTTTCGCTCCGTGATAGTCCTTCTTGCTTGGTTTTAGAGAAATCCCTAGGATAGAGAAGTAGATCTGACTTTCTCTCTCTCCTTCGCTTGGGCGTCCCACAGCAAGGTAGCTCACCTTCCCGGCCGTCGTACCCACTGTCTTCCAATAAATCCAGCAGGGTCTCCCCGACCTCCGGCCAAGGCCCGCGCACCGGTGAGCAGCCTCTAGAAAAACTGATCTGGACACCCAGCTTCCCTTAAGTGAAGCAGGGATACGCTCTCGATCTCGTGACCCTAACCTCGGCACCCTCCCCCCGGGACACGCCTTCGCCTTCGGCACCCACTTGATATTTCTCTCTAGGGGACGCCCACCCATGTCTCGGTGCCTCTCTCCCGAAACCTTCGCGGACTCACATTGCCACGGATCGCTGGCCTCGCCAGTCCTCGCAGACTCTCCTGGTCCCGACATCCCCTCGCGGACTCACATTGTCGCGGACCCCCCCTCGCGGACTCCGCAGGTGCCGCCATTTTCTCGTAGACTCCACTGACCTCGCCAGCCCCTCGCGGACTCCATGGGTCATGCCAGTCCTCGCAGACTCACATTGTCGCGGACTCCGCTTGTCTCGCCAACCCGTCACGGACTCCTCTGTCTCGCCAGAGTCCTCGTGGACTCCACTGGTCGCGGACTCCGCTTGTCTCGCCAACCCCTCGCGGACTCCTCTTGTCTCACCAGAGCCCTCATGGACTCCACTGGTTGCGGACTCCGCTGGTCTCACCAGAGTCCCCGCGCACTCCGCTTAACCATCAACCCCTTGATTGATACTCTAGTTCGCACTCGCTTCACTCATGAAGTTCGCCATGTATATACTACACAAGGTCATGTTCTATTACCACCAACTTGATCCTACAACGCATGAAAGAGGTTGTTATATCTTCGATACATGTTCACACAGCTTAACAAATTGCTATGCCTAGCTCGCTGCCTAGTTCAATGACTTCAATTGTCATGCCCTTGGTACTATATAATCATATCAAGCCAAGCTCCAACAACAAGTTGCCAACAACACTTCGCCTACAGTTATACATACTTCTCTATGATTTATCAGTGGGCAACATAGCAATATTATCTTCAATGATGCACTCCAATATTATCTTCTTGGCCACCATGGCTACTCCATTGGGATTCTTATACCATGCTCTTTTGTCGGCATCGAGACTTATATCAACAACTCAAATTTTTCTACAATGTCTATAGCGGCTCTACACGGCTCCAGATAAGTCTTACTTCACACTATTCAATTGAGTTATTATCATACAAATAGCATGCCTCATGCATCATAATATATTCTCACGACATAGAGTTAGCAAACATTCTCTATCACACGTTACATATATTCTCATGTACATGCTAAACACACATACTTGTAAACCATGTGCAAACCATATGACACTTGCTTCACATGATTACAAGCCAAACATTGATATACATCTATCTATATCTATCTCGACTACGCCATCGACGGCTACACACACAACATGTATAAACTGCCAGCATTTAAACATGCGATCTCAGGCTACGCACAACATGTGTAAACAGCCAGCATTCAAACATGCATTCTCAGGCTACGCACAACATGTGTAAACAGCCAGCATTCAAACATGCAATCTCAGGCTACGCACAACATATGTAAACAGCCAACATTTAAATATGCAATCTCAGGCTACACACACAACATGTGTAAACAGCCAGCATTCAAACATGTATTCTCTAGCTACACACGCCACAAGCGTAAATAACAACCCTTACCTTGAGGAAAGGTACCTCATCATGATCTTTCAGGGAACCACTTCCGCCATGATAATATCTCATGACAACTCCATACGATCTATATAGTTCCACCTTGATGTTTCAAAGTCCTCTAGAATAGTCGCGACATGTTCTTACAAGTCGCACTTGTCGGTCACTCCACGTAGTGACCCTCTGTGATTTCTCTTCAGAATCGGTTCTCCAAGTGTGAGGTTTCGACATCCCGTTACTCCAAATACAGAGACAGAGGTTCCGACACCTCGTTTTGCCATTAACACGAACTGTTACGCCATGTGCCCCTCATAAGGTGCGGTTTCAACACCTTGTGACAAGCAGCACTCTTGGCACACAAAATCTACCACATATCAGTCACCCGGGACGAGTCAATAAACACTCCCCGACACATGACACCTAAATCATCAACGTGTTTATGACACTTCCCGACACATGATATTATCCTTACCCCTTCGAACAAGCCATATGAACTCAGTCCTGATTTTGGTGTCTCGCCACCATAATCTCTCCTGACACTGGGGGACTTGGGCAACAGCCTTATAGGCCGGCATTTACCACGCCTCATGACGTGCCCTCGATACACTTTGGCAACACTCGCCTTGCCCCATCGGCATCTCGGCTACACTCACTAGCGTGCCTTTTGACAACTCTGCACAAGCCCTATCGGCAACATCGTTATGCCCTAGCGGCACCCATTGTCATGCCTCAGTGGCACTCTTCGCCACACCTTGATGACACACTTGCCTCGATGGCGAAATGGTGAACTACGTTTGGTTTGATCCCATAAACTGGTACATAGGCACTCTAGCACTCACCTAGAGGCAACCACAAAATATGCCACCACAATCTCCACCCTCGAACGTATACGGGAATAACTCAGCTAGCTCGAGCATATAGCTTGTGCATATCAAAGGCTACTAAAACGCAAGACATACAAACATGTCGGTACCCGCGGCCCTCGCGAGATGCTCACCAGCGGTACCTCCACTTCAACCCCCGATTGCCCTGCCATCTCCACACTACATGGGAGGAACGACCCCAGTGTCTTAATCATGTATAGCGACACACGGCATACCCCACGGAACTGACTCGCCCATTAGCGCGAACTGTCTCGCCCCGTAGCGGCCCACCACGCCTTTAGCTCGGTTACTCTGGCCAGATAACGCGTACTGTCTCACTCAGTAGCGGCCCGCCACGCCATTAGCGCGGTTCATCTCGCCAGCTAGCGCGAACTATTTACGCCACTAACGCAACCCGTTTGTTCACAAGTAGACACGACCTTAACGCAACCTCCGTCACCTTGCGACCCTCGCGTGGGGACTTGGGGACTCGGCACCATGCCTCCAGCACCCGGGTAAAACCTATTTTCAGTATCTACAGAATAACTCCCTACCCAAGAGCTCTCTCGGACTGGGGACTTGGGGACTTGTTAGTACATAGCCAAAATACTTGGCTGAGCCGAGAATAAGACGCAATTACCCGGTCACCAAAGATCATTCCAGGCGAGGTAGCTCTGATGAGCCCTTCACGGATATCTAAAGAGTGAAGGGCCGGTAACAACCCGCTTGCCAAAATCACTCTAGCAGCAAAACATCCCCAAAAGGGGAGACACTGTAAAAGTTAACAAATAGTCCCACATCAGAGACTGAGGCCACAGTGCCTAACCTTGGCCTATAAAACAGGCACAAACTCCCATAAAAGGTACACACACAACTCTCTTCCAGCACTCCCGTACACCGTAAGTAGCCTAAAGCTAACTTAAGCATTGGAGAGTCGAAGACTGGGCCACCCCAGTCTCGACTTCCTGACGCCTTTACTTGTGTAGGTACCAGGTGCAGGACCAAGGATTCTACCTCATCCCGACCCGCGGTATCACTCCAACTCACAACCCTTTCCCGAGGTCATGAGATAGGTAGAAACAGTTACGGACTTCCAACCGGTGGTTACCCGCTGATTGTTACTACCAAAAGCGTAGACTTCCCTGCCATCCCGATGTCCCGTACACTGCTTCTTTGCCTTGTTGCTCTTGTGATCTATATGGGACCCGCCAAGGATGGTGTTGATTGTCCCATATACCTCGATTGCCCCTGCGTTCCTCTTCCCGGGCACATAATGCTGCAGTTTCCTATTTCATCCCTGGTGAGTCGAGATGGTTGAAACTTCCGGGCCGGGGGAGGCGGAATGGTAGTCTTGTTTTCATTCCATATCGCTTCGTAAGTGGCGTTGAGCATTGAGAAATGCTCCTTGTTTGCCGACACCGTTCTTGGATACCCGGTATCATGGTAGGGCCTTTTTGCGTTTCCTTGCGCGTTATGTTGCTTCCCTGCTTTCCCCCAATTTCTTTCCTTATGTCTCTTTCCAGCTGGGCCCGAGTACGATTCACGCTCTCCCTTCTAGGCCCTAACCTCTTGGATCACTTGCACGGGGGACCCGCCGTCTTTCCCTTGATCTTTCCCTTTCTCGGCTAAGGTTCCCCCATAAGTATCATGGTCCTCTTGTGCATACCAGATCGCCATTTCCATAAGCTCTTCGTAGCCTTGTGGATTTTTGATTTTTACTGCATACAAAACTTCCCGGGCAGCACACCTTGAATGAATGCCTCCTCCGCCACCTTCTTGTCAAAGCTCCTGACCCTGGCCGTGGCTCCTTGTCATCGGTTCACGAAAGCTTTCAAACCTTCTCCCTTGTCTTGCTTTACTTTGAACAGTTGGACGGTGTTCTGCCCGTCCGTCCATAAAATGAATCTATTGACGAACTTGTCTGCCAGCTCCATGAAGCAGTCGATCGAGTCAGACGGGAGCTAGTAGAACCAGCTTAGCGCTTCCCCCGCTAACGTTTCCTGGAACATATTGCAGCATACCACGTCCGAGTATCCTTTAGCGTTCGTGTGAGACTTGAAACTATCGAGGAAGAGGTCGGGGTCACGATCCCTGTTGTAACTAAGTTTCAGCGGCTTGGATGTGCCTGATCAGAAGGATCGGGTAACCACTCTTGTGAATGGTCCCTCTCTTTCCTTAAAACTCGCACGGGTTGGGTTACGCATCCCTCTTCTCTCAGTGTCTGAGATTCGGTCTACCAAACATGCCACACTGTCCCTGATCGCTCTCAAGGTTTCTTCCAATTCCCCTTGCCTTCTAGTTTGGACTTCCGGGATTGGCTCAGACAAGGGCGGTGGTCCCTCGTTCCGCATCTCATCTGGGAACAAGTTCGTCCCTATGTGCATGGTCCTACGGTTCGTTCCTTCCGGAGCGCCCGTCCGCCGGGACGTGGCCGCTCGATCTAGCTCACTCGCCCTATCCAATGCCTCCTTGTGCTTAACCCCTTGGGCTAGTGCTCCCATGAGCGTGGCATTATCCCGCTCCGACCTGCACTCCCTCGCGGAGGCCTCTCCTCGGTCCCTAGCACTTCGCTACTCTAACCGGGTGATTTGGGTCCTCATGTCTTCCAACATCTCCCCTACCTGCTGGGGATTGAGATCCCGAGACACATACTCTGTCGTTCCATCCCGTAGATCTCTTCCCGTAATTCATGAACTCGCTCCTCCTGATTCCGGGGTCCGCCCATATGTCACCTCCCTTCGTGCTTCTTCTCCCACCTGTTGGTCTTGCTGCTCGGTTAACTCAACCATCAAGTCACGCTGACACTTTTAGTAAGGATTCCCATAGACGGCGCCAAATGTTTATGCACAATCCCGCGTGGGGTAAGCAGAAGCTGATGGTGGGTTATCCTCCTCCCGGCCTGCAATAACAAAGGGGACCGGGATGTTCCGGTCTTTCCACCTCCGAAGCTTAAGTCAGTGTATTGATGAATATGGTGAAGCAGTTAATGATCATACCTGATAAGCTGGCGGCTAGGCCATATATATGGCTCAGGGTGGGTTGCTTTCACTTGAAAACCGATATGGGATAATGCATCTGCTGCTATTTCAAATACCCAGCTCCTTTATGCCTTATGGAATCGCTCCCAGCCCAATGCTGCTACCGAGGTCGGGCCTGGCCCATCCTACACACGGACGAAAACCTTAGGGTGGCCTCGGCTGTCTTGGCCGTACGGAATGCTCGCTGATTTACAGGCTTGGGAGGTTGTTTTATGCACAACCGACTACAGTTACATATCTACAACAAAAACTGCTTAAATGGAGCTTGTGCAAGTGTCGCGGCATGTCATCGAACACATACTTTATTCTTGCAGATGGATCTACTATTTGGCCCTAAGAAAGAACAATCATTTTAGCAATGACATGAGTTCTAATTAAATACTTTTAAAAAGACATTCTAGAGGCAACAACGGTGAATTCATTACTTTTAGGCGGCCACGATTTGATTTATTTGCTATTTGGTTTGTATTTGTATGTCGGCCTGAGTTCCAAAGTGCACCAGCACAACCAGCTCATTTCCTTATTTGATTCGGGGTCCTTGATCTTATAACGTTTTGCTTTCTTCTTGATATTTGTCTATTTTGTGGTTTTCTCCAACAAAACAGTTTATCAAAATAAACCTCACAATACTTCACTGAGTAGAACCACTACAACAAAAACTACAAATTAAGAATACATGAGTTTTGAACATAAAATGTACCACCCTCTTCCATTCTGAAGTGATCTGCATATTGTACCACTTTTATTGAGAACTTAAACATGTATGTTGCTCTGTTGACAACATTATGATTTTGAAATCTGACACTGGAAATGCATTTCAACAGTGGAAGTATATGAATCAAGTGTGGTATTGAGTCATAGTTGGTGATAAATAGAAATGCAAATTTTAACTTGCACAGGGATCCCACACGTGAAAGTGGTTTGTCAGCAAAAGAACAGAACTGTAAGTCTGTAATTCATACGTGCATACAAGGAATATTGCAAACTGAAAATCTTTCCCCATTTCTCTGTTTATTCCATCACAAGGTAAAAACATGTTAAGAACAAAGCGATACATGCCTATTTACAGTGCAAAGCAGAAATGCAAAGTGCTAAGAAAAGAGCTAAGCTGAAATTTCCGGCATAATCTGTAAAGTTGCATCATCCAACTCTCATTCCTGGTAGGCTGTACACTTGAGATCGGTAAGGTAATGTCATGTCACTGGAAACTGAATGTCTAGGAGCTGATCATATGTGAAGCAGCAAGTTCCACGGATATGATGAAGGTCGACTTCCCTGCTTCCCGGAGGTACTGTACATCTCCATTCATGAGCTTCACTAGCTTTCGGCTTATGAGTAGGCTAATGCCTTCTTCAGATATGTCACCATCTGTTCCAAACATCTGGTTCAGTAATCCTTCTGGAATCCCACCACCCGCATGTGATATCCTGATCCAACATATCAATTCAGCATTTGATGACTGATATTCACTTAAGTTGTAAGTTGTAACACAAGCAACCAACTGATACAAGAAACCAGTTGATCTGATAGGCTTCAATCTTTATTTAGATGATATAGTACTACTCATTAGGCCTCAATAATTCACTCTTTGCAGCTGAGATTAGTGTACAGCTACGGAACTAGTTCCTCAACAAGTTTTAAAGACCTCAAAAAGTTGTTGTTGTTGTGGGTTTTTTTTTTTTTTTTTTTTTTTTTTTGTTATTTGGGTGGAAACTGTTTGTTTGTATTTAGAAACTAGCAATTGGTACAGTTAAAGCAGACATCAATACTACGTATTCAAAGCTGTACCTGAATTCCAAATGTGCAAGATGAACAGATTGACCCAGCTGATCTTTTGTCAAATTCGTTGCTAGAGTAAGCTGGCCTCCAGGCGGCATGTAATTAACCGACACTGATAAGAAATCAGCCAAGACTTGTTGAAGCCTAAGACTATCACCATACAATGTCTCAGTAATTATCTCTTCATTCGCATCTTGGACAATCCGGATACTCTTAGCATTGCTCTTAATCATGACTTGACTAATAGAGACAACCAATACTTCCTGCAATGTGAACTCAACCATTTCCAGGTCCAAGTAGCTGTTAAATGATCAGAAAAAAGAAGGAACTAATTAGGTCTCACCGCATCACTTTCACTATGGATATATGGACAACTGAAATTGAATACTTCAATAGCTTCTACATAGCTTCTACAGAAAAGAATATGCTCAGATTTAATCTAACATTATAAGAATCTAAAGGTGAATCCCCATAAATCATTTCAAGTGATCCATGAAAAACTAATTACTATCAGTTACGGTAGCCTGGGACTAGATAAAGATTCAAATCCAATGTCATCAAGAATTTCATAAGGAAAATAACTCTACAAGTACAAGATATTGTCATACCCATCAATGATGCTATCAAGATCTGAGTCGTCTAGTATTTTGCTGAGCTGCTGCTGGCACTGGGCACTGGTATGTATGAGCTGTTTTTGTTCTGCTCCCAACTCAGTACCCTCGATCATTTTCCGAGAAAATAGTATTCCAGATAAGGGATTCCTGATCTGCCTTTTGATATAAGCTAATGCTTTAAATCTCTTCACAGCAGTTTGTTCAGATAAACGTTGGACATGAAGTGCTTGTTGCAATTCTGGGCTAGCAAGCTGCAAAAAGCAAAAGACTCCAGTGACTGCACCCTCACTGTCCAATTTCTTACTTACACACAACAAACATTCAGTGTACTTTCCACCCTGATTCCAGAAACCAAAAGGAACCTTTTCAGACACCTCACCAGTCATGGCGCGATTGATTACAACACCAAGGTTTACAAAAGCTTCTTGATTCTTCAGAGGACAACATGCCATGTGGATCCCAAAAACCTCCCCCAACAGCATTTTATCCATTACCTCCTCTCGTTTCCAACCAGTTAACTTAGTCATTGCTGGATTCCACTCAGAACACCAGCCAAATTCATCAGTGCCAAATATTGGGGGTATCAATGGATTTGGGTTTTGTACAATTGCTTTGTAATCACCTTCAATCCGAGTGAACTTGTCCATCACAATCTTCTGACCTGTAATATCCTGGGCCACAAAGCACACTCCCACAACATTTTCATGAATATCTCTGCTTGCACAAGCATTCACAACTAAGCTGATGGGACCAAAGTCAGCCCTAGCACCATGTGTTTTTATCTCGAATTGGATGTTTTGTTCCTCTTTGCCTGACCAGAAGCAAAGAGAAAAAAAAAATGAACTTAGCTGATCCAATGAACAACAATAATAAACAAGAAAAACTCTGAAAAGAACAGCAAATAAATCCCATTTCCACTCTTCACTCCCAGGAGGAAGAGGGTGGAGGAGGGGAAAAGCCGAAAGGGAGAGAGGGTGTGTGTCATGTGTGGAAGATATCTGTGATACTCATGGCTAGGCATACACAGATGTACTTGGTTCACACATGCATATGGTCAGTGCTGCCTTGACATCTAAAATGAAAAATTTTACAACAGGGTTTACGACATACCTTGCAATGCCAACTCCAACATCCTGCCCACCATGCTAGTTGAAGATTCTTCCACAAGTGTGAGCAAATTCTTTCCAATTGCTTTATCAACAGGAAGACCAGTTAACTCAGAAATTTTTGTATTCCACCCATTAACTGATCCCTCAATATCAACTGCCAAAATTGGCACTGATGCTGTTTCAATCAATCGAACCATCTCACCTGTCACTGCTTCCAGTTCTTGCACCCCATCAATTTTCAGGTCACTAAGCTGCATCTGGATTCCATTGTTGTTTACAGCCATGTCTCCAACATCCTTGAATGCATTCCTCAGAATGAGCTGCAAAGAATGAATTGCATCCATTTCATAGTCCTTCCATGGTAAGCTCCTTGTCTTGACAACTTCAAGGAAAGCCTTGAATGATGATCTAGGGTGCATTTTCCAGCCATTGTCCTTCTCATCCGGGTCATGTTTTGCACCACCCCATCGGATTTCTGCAGCAGTGTTGGATCGGAACCAAAAAATAATGTCCTTGGAAGTAATCTTCACAGCTGCCATTCCACATACTACATCACCAAGAGCGAGAGCTCCAGGGAAACCTGCATCATACAAGCTATCAGTACTCAAACCTGTGGAATCCATATGGCACTCAGAGAGCCAGAAGGATATGTCCTTTATCTGGAAGTCACTTGGAGTTAATCCAAGTCTCCATATCTTGTTCTTGTACAGTAAGGCAGCCCCATCACATTTCACTAGATCCATAATATTAGGTGTTTGTGACACAATACCCAAAGGAGCATCACGCAACAGCATATCACATAACAGCGTTTGTGTGCGCAGGATGTTCTTTTCAATCATCTGATCCTCCAACTCTAATTCCTTATTCACATGGATGGCAAACACTTGAGCTAGAAACTCACAGGCATATCTGAGTGGGAAAGGGACAAACCTTGGAGTTGTGTTATGACATACTACTAAACCCCAGAGTCTCTTTCTTTTTTGAGTCTCTGCAGAATCAGGACCGGCAACCTCATAATCCCCTTCATTGATCACCACTGCCATAACAAGAGAAGCAATGGAGTTCATGTTCTCCATATATTGTAAATGGCAACTATGTGGGGCTCTGAGGGTTGAACCACATAATGTTAGATCCAAAGGAAGCTTCTCATCTTGAAGGACCTTGACATTTTTTGCACAACAGTCGACAATCATACGGACCTTATTCTTCATAAAAAGGAACCGTGAAGCTTGAGGTATATCAGTGGATGGGTAGTGCAAACCCAGGTACGGCTCCAGACCAGTCTTGGTAAGCTCAGCAACCACTTCCCCATGATCATCATCATGAAATTTATAGGCCATCACCCTGTCATAACCAGTAAGCTCAAACACCTCTTGAACCATTGTATCACAAAGCCTCTCCAGGCTCCCACTAGGCAAAGACTGCAATCGTGCAATTGCTTTGGCTGCAAGCTTGTATGATTGCAAAGCTCCAGCAGCAGTCATGGGGACTTCATACGGCTTGACTGGTTCAAAATCAATGACCAAACTACCTGTCACCCGGTGGACTATAGCATAGAAAGGCTTTCCAGATGACTTGCAATGGACTAAGATGGGATTTAAGAGAGAAACCTCCCCAAACCCGAGGGCCTTATGCAATGCAGAGGCACTAGGGCCTGTGAAAATTGTTCTTACATCTGTTCCTATGCCAAGAACTGGATGATCCCCAACACTTGGGACAGCATGACTAACCATAGTCAGCATTTCAGGAGCATTCTCACTGTATGCAATGACCCTGAATGTTTTATCATCCAAGGCTAGCAAGCACCCAAATGGCTGGATCAGCTTCCCTTTCTGTATGTGATGGAGATAAGCAGTGGTCACTTTGTCAGACCTAGGTTGTTGATCCCCAGTAACTTCACTGCTAACACGCACTGAGCTCGAGTAGTCAAAGGAACTGCCCGACTCCTCAAAGCTTGCATGAAGCTTTGCATCTACAGTTGTCTGAGCAATAACTCTAGCACTGTGTCTTGATCTCCCTGAATTGCTGGATGAGTGACTGGGTCTTGAAGACGACATTCTCACATAAACTGCACAGCAAAAACAAAAATACCAGTAATCAAAATAATGTTTAACCTCTTTTGAAAAGCATTACTAGAATTAATTACATAGGCTACTTATGTTTGATATTAGTTCCATCAAAACTATTACCACTACGATCATCAAAGTAATAAAAGTATGAATCAGGAGCAGAGGCATGATTCCTAAAATGGCAATACTCATAAAGCTTAATGTAAAACTTCTGCAGTGAGGAAAACTTATACAACAAATACAACAAGCACAACACTATTATAGAAATGAATCAAAAACATTGCCAAAGGAAGCTGTAGAATCCCTTTTCTTCAAGGAATAACAATCTTACAGGCTACCACAATCGCTAAAACTTGTCCAGAAATGATTGTTGCTTTCCATCTTACTTGTGACTACTCAAAAGTCACTATCACAACCACTAACTAAATTGACAACAGTTTCTCAACCAACTCCAGCAAACTATAACTTGCCCACTTTGCAACTTAGACTTGCATAACTCGTGATCAAGGTCTCAAAAAGCAAGACATATCCTCACTGAAATCTAAGGATCTTTAACCTGTTGACCACTGTCGACAGAAGGCAATTGAACAACATGAACAGGGATTCAAAAACCTCACTGAAACAAGAGAAGAAAAAAAAATCCAAGCTACACTGATTCTTACACAACCAATTCAGAATCAACTAGTTCATCAATGGAATTCCAAATAATAAAAGCTGCTAAGCTCAAAACAACTACCAAATCAGCCAAAGAAGCCATAGTAACTGTAGTAACAACTAAGCATCAAAAATAAGAAAATAAAAGAACTTTGCTAGAAAAAAAAAAAAATAGAACATGAGCAAAGAAATGAAAACAGCCTAAACCTTTTAAAGCTGCAGTAAGTAGTGAACTTCAGTAGCTTTCAGATGCAGAAGTGACCCTCCACTTATAGAGATTGAAAACTTGACTGGTAGCAAGAAATGCAAAGATGGGTCCTATAGAGCATCAAACTTTGAAACAGAACCCCCACACTATTCTCGATCACCGTCTTCTCTGTCTCTTCTCTGCTTTCACAGTTTCACAGCCCAGCAGCAGCAGCCTCAAGTACTAAACCAGCATATGAAGGAACCGCCTTTACTACTAAACAAGGGAAAGATAATCCAAATTTAGAAAGCATAAAAAACCCAGACTGGGTCCACAACAAGAAATGGATCCAAAGAGGGGTGTAACTGGAGGGGACAAGTGGGTTGGCTTTGATTGGTCTGCCGCGCCTTTCCCTATATAGTAAGCTCTCACATCCCTATAACTTATAGTAGTGGAAACCCAACATAGTATATAATAACTCGAAGTGGGTAAGCTAATCATGGTTTCACTACTGAGATTAAACTGATAATGGGGAACTGAGAAGTTGGGTTACAGAGAGAAGAGTTGGGACAGAAGAAGACCATGCCTTTTCTGGAGGAAACCAACAAAAGAGAGTGTAATGACTTATGGGAATCACGTGGAGGGGAGCCCAATCCTGCTGCGTTTTATCTGATTCTTCTGAGAGTTTGATGTTGGCTGGCTTGTCCCTTGTTTTAAGGGTCAGATTACCCTAGGAAAAGGGCATCTAACGCGCACTACTAGATTTTGGCCCATACTTGCACATATTGCTTTGCCCTTTTTATCCTTTATTTGATCAGAAGTATATTTATTGCCATCTTGGGGTCCCCATCCTTTAACCTGTATCCTATCTTGAAATGGAAAATTATGAGCAACTTTGTTTTGATTTCTTTCTGCAGAATGGTTGGCTGCAATTGGTATGGATGGTATCACACTCATTGTCTCAGTAGTCAGTATGTATGAGGTATTTGAACTAGATACCAAAGCAACTCCACTGCATCCATATTTGGCTCAAGACAAAGGTTGAGAAGAGTCTAGTGTTCACCTCTCGTTTTCTGATGTCCATTTTCCGTTAGCTATCGATAGTAGCGTAAAGATGTGATACTGATCACATTGCCGACCACTTTTCTATGTTCACTAACCGGTAATCACATTGTCAATCGCATCTTTTAGTAGAATGAAAACCGCTTACTTCGGTTAATCACATTTTTCGGTAACTCCGATGTAATTGCCGGTTCATGAAGCGACCAGAACTGCTTGTATTGCTTAACATTCTATGGTAGCATTCTCTCATATATTTCTGTAACATTCTACTGTAACATTCCCATATATTCATGGAGGTGACACCACTTGTGTGGGGATAAAGTCTACAATTTGGAAGTTGCTTACAACTAGGAAGGGAACAAATTTTCACCCATAATGCATTAAATTCCACCATCACTTCATTCCATGCTGTGCACGTTCCATGTTTTGGGTTCCTATTAGCGTATTGGGGGACTCTGTTCCTGGGTTTGACATAATCACACAGATATTTTCTTGGTGCTGACCATATGCTTTTGGCAATCTAATCTTGTTTTTGCAATAAAGCGGCAATTTGGTTTATCCATCAGAATAGGAAGCCTTTACTTTTCTATATATTTTGATAAGGAACAATACATACACCACTATAAGGAAATCTCCCACAGAACATGACCCAAACAAAGAGTTCAGACCAGGAAGGACATTCAGGTGGGAGGTCTTTCCCAACTCCTAAGCCAGACCTTCACCTCACTAAGCACATGCTTGAAGGAGAAGGTAAATGTTTTTATATCTATCACATTGGTTTTCAATCTCCATAGAATGAGAAGCTATCCAGTGACATTTTTCACAGTAACATAAGTACATAACTGCTTGGCTTTGCGTAGCAATGTAACCAGAACAAAAACATGCCTGTGAACTATGAACTTATTACCAGAAATGAAATAAATAGCTTCCGAGGATTGCAAAACGTAGTGATGTACCAAAGAAACTGTACTCATAAGCTGGAAGCCAATACTTCCATCATATGAGTCTAGCTAGGATCATTTCATATCCGAAAGGTTTATTTCAAAAGAAAGATCTTCTATGGCAAGGAATTACATTTAAGCAGATTGCTTTCAACACACTTTTAACCAACTCTGTCCTTCCTTTCAGCACTCCAACATATCTTGGAAAGTGCAAACCAACGACTGAATTAAACCAACTTACGTATTTACGAGAAGATGGCCCTGTTACTAGTATTGAATAAAACTCCTGTGTACTTAGAAGCAAGGGTAAAATGCACCAACAGTGTCTGAACTCTTGGAGGATTGTCAATATGGTACCCGAACTTTTAAATGTATCAAAGTGATACCTGGACTTGTATTTTTGTATCAACGTCGTACCTGTCGTCATTTTCCATCACAGCTCCGTCATTGATAAACACGTGCGGGTCATGTGAGTTGGAAATTGAGGACATAAATGACTTTTTCTCCACCCAACCATCTTCTTCATCCTCCACACACTCCAGCGCCACCTGCACCATCTTCTCCGCCACCTCCATCGGAAACGAGTCCTTCAGCCGCCTATCCACCCACCTCCTCACTCCACCACCACCCACCTGCGATCTGAAGGCGGGAGAGCTAGGAGGAGAGGACTGTGAAGCTCGGTTTGTTCTCTGAGATGCTCTGATTGAAGGGATGCCCCATATAGTTCACAGCAAATGTAGCCACTTGGAGCATCATGTTCACCATGTATGATACTGTATTTACAAGATTGGGATGAAACTCAGAGTCTGGTTCAATGCACTCTTCAGGCATGTGTTTCTCAGCCTCGTTGACAGAACTAATCAAGAAGAGCAAGTGGATTGCAAACTGTCCTAGCAGAGAAAGGAAGACATAGGCACAAAAGATATTAGGATGAGGCCGTTCAGATGAAAGGGTTTGAAGAGGACGTGCATGCGAAATGAAGAGGAAAAACGTGGCTGTAAATACAACACTGATTGTAGCCTGCATGTCACCTAGCTTGACACCATCCAAATACATAACACTCAACACATATGCTGTTGCCAGGCAGTTAAGGCCTAGAATTTTGAACATTTGTAGTGTAGTCACCAGAGTACTGCGACCTTGACGAATTATGTCAGTGGTGGGAGCAACAGATGCATGCTTTGCTGTGAATGGTGATGCCATGGAGGCATCTCCAAGCTTAACAACTAGAGTCGCGTGACCATCCCCCTCCTCATTCAGCTCATCCAATAGTTTCTTTTGTAATGAAGCTATCTTTTGTCGTTGCAACTCAGCAGGTGTCAGACGCTGATTACGCTGGTTACTAACTGAGACTTCTCCATTTACACTGGCAGATTTATCTGCATTCGATGCAGACTTGGACTTCTTCGGGCGGCCAGACTTCGTATTGTCATCTTTAGATGTTTCATTGGCAGACTTTCCAGTCTTAGCTGGAGGCACCGCATTCAGTAAAGCATCCATGTATTTATCAAAAAGAGTTCCAATCCTGCTCAATATGTTTCCCCCAAAATGCAAAATGATCATAGGGGTCAACTGTTCCAATATATCCTGTGAAATGTTTTTACCACCGACGAACTCGTAGACGAGGTAGACGTAGCTGCCTGAGAGAGACGCGCCGAGGAGCTTGATGAGGCTGGTGTGGTGGGAGCGGGAGATGAGGGAGATGAGGGAGAGGCTCTGTTGTAGGTCAGGGAGGTCGATCGGGTCAGGGGGTAGCTCAGTCATTTACTCTTTTTTTCAGTCACGTGCGTCACATGTGACATGAACTAACAGAGCTGTGACGGAAAATGACGACAGGTACGACGTTGGTACAAAAATACAAGTCCAGGTATCACTTTGATACATTTAAAAGTTCGGGTACCATATTGACAGTCCTCCAAGAGTTCAGACACTGTTGGTGCTATAAACCCTAGAAGCAAACATCAATATGCTTTAACAAATGACATAAGATTTTGCCAATATATTAAGATTAAAAACAATTTTGAGAGAGCAAAATCGGAATCCAGTCTGTCACATGAGAAATGACAAACCATAACCATTACTTAAATTGTGTCTTCTAAATTATCTTCAATACAAAACCAAATAATCTAAACTGCTTATTCAACACTTACTCCACTATTTAAAAGCCTTTAAACTGCTTAACTGCCGTTAACTTTAGGCTCCAAATCATTTAGGTGTTTGAAGTAGCAAGAAAAAGTATGACAGTTCAAAAGAGTTCCAGTTCACCACCTAATTTTTGCATTCAAGAATCCAATAAGAATGAAAGAAGTCCATTCACATGACCAAACGCCTATAAAGAAGTAAAGCCAGATATTTCTGGAAATAGGAGTCCCCATTGGAGAAAATTTACAATTCTGTCCACTCACCAGGAGATATGTCACAAAAGTATGAATATAAATCTAAGATTATTTAACAAGTAGTTTAATTAATATAATGGTTTATCAAAGATACAAATTAGAGCCTAAAATGATTTCCTGTCCAAACAATTACTACTTGGAGCTGCTTGATTTAAGTTTATGCTCAGAACTACTTATGTGTTTAAAGAAGCGTAAAGAAATGGAAATGTAGCTATATAGTCGAAAAGATTCAACTCCACTCTTCATCATTGCAGTCTAAAGGAGATTCACTCGCAAGACCCAAGGCATATAAAAGAAAGTAAAGGCAAAAAAGTGCATACCGTAGATGGTACTTGGAATGACTGCAACATCTTATGCAAGATGCCTCTCAATGAAGAACCCGAACTTTGCTCATTTGATTGAGAAAGTTTTGAGCTCTATTCTCTACACAATATCAGAAAACAATACCACATGAAACAAGGTGTCAATGAATTTACAAATTTTAAAGATTGAAAGATTTTTAACGTCTTGTACTCCTACATTTGATCAAAGGAGTCTTTTTCTTTCATACGTAAAACCTAGTTCACCCCCAAACTCAGTTGGAGAAAATTTTGAACGTAGCCACAAAACATCACAAGACAATACCACATAAACCGAGAGGTTATATGAGTTCACAAATTGAAAGAATACAAAAGTTTCAACCTCTTCCGCTCCTACAACTGATCGATGTAGTTTTCATATTTCATATGTAAACGTGGACTACAACATTGCAGCACATACTTGCGCCAAAAATTTGCATTAGAGGTAACTATAGGGCATTAAACAAACAATTCCATTTTGTCCACAAAGCAATGTAGTACTGCATATATTTACCAAAAATGTAACACTGCAAGCGGTTGTCCATAGATATTGAGGCATTAACAGGCTTTGATTCTGAACCATAGCCTAACAACAAAACTTCGGAATCAGAATTCCCAAGTGAAGAGACATGAACTGCTAACCAATCTTGGTTTACCATCTGTTGTCTAAGGTTTGTTTGCCATACATTCTTGAAAAGCAAACCGGCACTAAATGTCTGAACATCTATCACCAGCATTGCCTCAGGCTCTCATTCTCACAATGAAACACAAGACAACAAAACGCCACAAAAATCTTCACTTCCAACTTCAAAAGAATGACACTTTTCTTATAAATGCAAGTTCTACAACCTCTCAAACTGCCCTTGGGAAAATCCTCAAGGATCACTTCCATACAACAAACAACAACAGCATTAGCCATTGTACAAATCGGAAAGCAATGCCTTTCAACCTCTAGCTTGGTGATTCAGGATCAAAATCTAAATGGTAATTGCAATCTTTGGAATAGAAATCATTCTTCTCAATTAAACTCCTCAACTTCCCATAACTAAAATTCGGGCTATTCGGATAGCTGCTGGGAGACTCAGCCGATGAATCCACAGTTAATGATGGCATAAAACATAAGTAACATCCTGTATTACCTCCACTAGCTCCAAACCTCTTACCTGAAGCAAACGGTGAACAGGAAGAAGCGGCAGCCCTGTGTCTTCTAGGCAATTGCTTCTTGGCTTTTGTGAATGGAGACAGTACAACCTGTTTGGCCTTCCCCAAATTCCTTGTAAACCCAATTCCACTACTCTGCTTCTTTCCATCCTTGGCTTTGCATCTGCATCTCTCATTGACCCCGGCACCATTTTCATCCTCCTCCTCCTCACCATCATCATCCCCACAATCTCTACTACTGCTTGATATCTCTTTATCAAGCACAGACATCAATTTTATGCAGCTATATTTCTACAATTGTTAAACTCAAAAACCCAGAAAGCAGTCAAAGCACCAATAAGAATCATTAAAGTTTCGATTTTGATCACAAATGTTGGACCAGTAAACCAAAAGCAACAAACCCAGATGAGAGTTTGGATTTAATCACAGTTCAACACAACAGGAACCAATAAAGCAGCAACAGGAATCAATAAAGTTTGGATTTTGATCAGAAATGTTGGACTAGAGAAGAAAAAGGAGGAGACCCAGATAAGAATTAGAGTTGAAGTTAGAGTTTATGTGAGAAATGAGAGATTTAGAGACTATTACAGATTGAAGGGAAGCTCGGTTTCTCCGGCGAGGTTGTAGGAGAAAGGAGTGAAAGTGAAACTCTGTGTTTGTGTTGGGTCAGAAAATTCGACTGGTTCTACAGTTTCGTGGACTGTAGGAACAGAAATTAGGATTTAAAATTAAATCCTTAAATGTCTCTGATTCTATGTGAACACGTAGAGAACTACGTGGTGGATTTGTGATGGCTGAGATTGAAGGTAGCGTCTGGTATTTGTATTAGTTTATAGAGGGCTTTTAATGGCTAAGTGCGTTTCTCAAGTCTTCTAAATGCGATTATCTTTGTGTTATTTAGTGAGTAATTTGGCATAATGTTTTCTTGACAGTTAAAGGTTAATCATCCTATTCATAGTTTGGCATAATGTTTTTTCTTTGATCTTCGAAGTGGGGAGCACATACCTTTCACAATGATTGATGAATTTAGTAATATACAAGGAAACAATGTTTTCTGGAGTAAGATTTCAACTTCATGGTTTGAATTGAGGTCATAATTGATTATTGATGTTTATAGAGGAAATACACTGAAAAGTTTTAAAACGAAATTGCAAACTTCAAACCATTGATGTGTAAAACTTGGTTAATTTATGTTACAAAATGTTTCCAATTATCATTTACGAATTTCGACTTATGGTTGTCACCGTTGTTCTTTTTAGATATTTGTACACTTATTTGATGATGGTAGATGAATCGATTTTTTAGATACCACTTCCATCTCACTCTACCATTCATACTAAGAAACCTAAAAAAAAAAAATAGAAATTGTGTGCTTTAGCAAGCAGTGCCGGCCTTAAGGCAAGGCGAAGGAGGTGGGTGTCTTGAGCCTCTAACGTCTAGGGTCTTGGACAAGCATAGGGTCAGCTGTTAGCGAGCAGGCATTTAGACAAGTACATTTTGGTCGAAAATTTTTTTACGCATCAAGGTGCAAATGAACCAAACAACTAATATATAATATTTTTGATCCGGTCATCTATGTCGCACTACATGCATATATACTAATACCGTTAACAAATTTGACACACTACCAGAAGAAAGGCTTTAGCCGACGAAAAAAAAAAACCAGGCCGACAAATTTTTTTTTCGTCGGCTAAAGTGGGATTTAGCCGACGAAATTGTCCTTCATCGGCTAATTAAAAATTTTCGTCGGCTAAAGTGGACTTTAGCCGACGAAATTAATATTTCGTCGACTGAATAATTTTTTTCGTCGGCTATAGTCTGTGAACTTTAGCCGACGAAATTTTCAAAAGTTTAGCCGACGAAATTTTAAGAGTTTAGCCGACGAAATTTTTAAAAGTTTAGCCGACGAAAAATATAATTTCGTCGGCTAAAGTGTTTTATATTTACAGATTTGGACAACAACTCATCTGGAAAAAAAAAATTATATGTAGAACCTTTAAATGCAAAAAAGTCGTGAAATAAAATACGACCAGAATGGTGAAATACGTCTACAATTGAAAAATGACGGTATTCCGGTAAAGTCTCGGTGCCAATAGTTGACTTACCCTTATTATTCACTATGCTGCAGATTTGGTTTTTGGTGTCCGATTGACTATTGTGATACCTTTCCGGAAGCGTAACGGCCCTACGAGTCAAACTCATTACTATGCCATGACGTATAGGCTTTTTTGGCCATCCGAGTCTGGTTAGGGCTTCAAAATGCAGTTTTCTTATTTTTGATTATAGTTGACCGTTTCGATCGAGCCCTTAACGTTGTCGGATCCAGTTGAATTTTTTACCATAGACATATTTCGTCATAATGATCATATCTGACGGTTGAATTTTGGTTTGTGAATTTTAGTCATCGGAATCACAACGTGTCTACTATTTACCGTTATTCGGGTTTATGGGGAGCCCTATCGTCGGAAGGTAAATGTCTCAAAATTTTTATATGGGCAGTTGCGTCTCATCTACGTAAGAGTTTTTTATGTGGAAGGTTTGACCAAAATACGTAATATAGCGGACTGACCTGAGCGTTTTCGTGTGATAAGTGACGATGGATTATGGTTGACCGTTTCGATTGAGCCCTTAACGTTGTCGGATCCAGTTGAATTTTTTACCATAGACGTATTTATTCATAATGATCATATCTGACGGTCGAATTTTGGTTTGTGAATTTTAGTCATCGGAATCACAACGTGTCTACTAATGTTGTATAACTTGTTTAGTCGGTTATACAACTTTGTGAACCAACTCTACATAGGAAGCAAAATTATTAAAAATCTCGTGAAATAAGATGTGTTCAGAATGGTGAAATACGGCTATGGTTCAAAAATCACGTAAATCGGGTAAAGTCTCGGAGCCGATAGTAGCGGTCAACCCTATTTACCGTTATTATTTCTTATGGGGAGCCCTATCGTCGGAAGGTAAATGTTTCAAAAATTTTATATAGGTGGTTGCGTCTCATCTACGTGAGAGTTTTTCGTGTGGAAGATTTGACCAAACTACGTAATATAGGGGGAGATATGAGTGTTTTCGTGAATTTATAGACTTTAGCCGACGAAAATATATGAAAAGTCGTCGGCTAAGATTGTTTTTGCCGACGAATAACCTAATATTTCGTCGGCTATAGTTATTTTTTAATTTTTTAATTACATACTATAGCAGACAAATACCCTAACGTATTCGTCGGCTAAAGTCGAAAATTTTTCGAAATTTTCAAGCAAAATTTTTTGGCGGGCAACCAAAATTTTCAAAGGACTTTAGCCGACGAAATTATGAAAATTCATCGGCTAAAGTCGAAAAATTTTCAAAATTTTCAACCAAAATTTTTTGGCGGTCAACCAAAGAGTTTAGCCGACGAAAATAAAGAATTTCGTCGGCTAAAGTTCGTTATATAGCCGCAAATAAACCCAACACTAGACATATTGCGGCCCCTCCTCCTCTTCCTCTTCCTCCTCCTCCTCCTCCTCCACACAACCACCACAAATAAACCCAACACTAGACATATTGTGTCCCCTCCTCCTCTTCCTCCTCTTCCTCCTCCTTCTCCTCCTCCACCTCCGCCACTCTCTCTCCTCACCACACCGTCTACTCTCCACCCCCACGCGCCCAATGGCCACCTACCGCGCCCTCCTCTCCGCCTCCTCAACCTCTCCAACAACGTCTTCAACCGCACGTTCCCGCCGGAGCTCTCCAACCTCACTAACCTCCGTGTTCTCGATCTCTACAACAACAAACTCACCGGCGTGTTGCCGGTTTCGGTGGCTCACATGACCAACCTCCGCCATTTGCATTTGGGTGGCAACTTTTCACTGTATATCACAGTTCCTATGTCAAGATTCTGACACACACAAAAAAATAAAAAAAATGTTTCTGCAGTTTTTTTTTCAAAACCCAGAAACTTTAGCCGACGATATTCAAACACAATATTCGTCGGCTATAGTATTTTTAAATTTTTTTTAATAAGGTTTAGCCGACGAAATAACCTAATATTTCGTCGGCTATAGTTATTTTTAAATTTTTTTTATAAGGTTTAGCCGACAAATAACCTAATATTTCGTCGGCTATAGTTATTTTTTAATTTTTTAATAAGGTTTAGCCGACGAATAACCTAATATTTCGTCGGCTATAGTTATTTTTTTAATTTTTTTTATAAGGTTTAGCCGACGAAATATTTTAAAATATTTCGTCGGCTATAGTTATTTTTAATTATTTATTACGCACTTTAGCCGACGAATATTTCGTCGGCTAAAGTCTGTGACTATAGCCGACGAAAAATATCTCGTCGGCTAAAATGGGACTATAGCCGACGAAAAAAAAATTTTCGTCGGCTAAAGTCATTACAGACGACCTTTTCCCGACGACACTATAGCCGACGAAGGCTCGTCGGCTAAGGTCTTAGCCGACGAATTTTTTTAACAGGCCGACGAAAATTTTTCGTCGGCTAAAGTGCCTATTCTGGTAGTGACATCTAAAAAAATAGTCTCAAGTGTTTCCAACTAAGGATGAGAGAACACTAAGTCGAAGAAGATGTACTTTATTATAGATGTTTAATTTGATTGGATCAAAAATAAAAATGGAAAGAAGGAATTTAGAGTCTTTAGTCTTCATTTAATCTTCTCATATGACGATTTCAGCAGTTATGCATTAATTGTGCAAATGGATATTGGTGCGTAGAATCCGCTCCGCATTTCGATTTAGCAAAAAACTATATTTGGTTTCCTTAAGGTTAAGACATTTTGCTCATTACAAAGCAGAACGTCTCATTAAATTCTGCTCCCAACAGAATATGCTTCATACTTTTTAAGCAAAACTTTTCTAAAGAAATCATTCAATGCAAATTTCGAAAGTTCTTGTATGCACCAAGGTACATGTGAACCAACTATAACTGACCAATCACAATTATTCATTTAATTTAGTCAACTACATGACACTAACACCGATATTAACACCGTTAACAATAATTAAGACAAAAAAATGTCAGTCATCATAGTAAAAGTACATAGAATAAGGTAAATATTTGTGATTACCCTTTTTTTTTTGGAAAGATTTGCATCTGTACGATGCTTGACTTTTTTTTTTATCTTTTTTTTCCTTTTTTGATACATAGTGAGACATTTTAGGCTTTTATCCTTCTTTAGTTTTCTGTTCAAAAAGCAATAAGGGGTAGACGTGTAAAATTTGCTATTAGAATTAAGATTATGTGTGATTATCTATTTATTATAGTATTCATCATAAATAATTTATTAAAATTAACTAATTATTCCAACACACGGCGTACCCAAGGACTAGCATACCACAACGTTCTGCGTTCAGGTAGCATTGCTAGAACCATCAAGAATCAAGATGAAGTAAGAACATTTTGGAGCGATCACCAAATATCAATGTTGTAAGAGAAACTTTGCAGGAATGATCTACACACTGTGTTTTAGACATTGTACAGTTGAGATGTGGAAATACAACCTGAAAATGAGTGAAATAAGGAGTCCCGCACTTTAATTTCAAAGAGAGATCCCTCTCTGGAAGGGGACTGTATATATATATATATAGGATTTTTCTTAAGTAAGGATGTCATTAACTTAACTGTGGTGCAGATTTGTTTAATTAACTTTTCGATCATATTTTCTTATCTTAACCGTTTTCAATACCTTAATAATTATCAAATTAGCTGAAATTTTACAGATGATCTACTCATATATACCTAGATACTAAACGGTTAAGATGAGAAATTATGATAAAAAAAAAAAAAGAGTTAAGCTAAAAAGATATGCATCATAGTTAAGTTAAGAATGTCCTTAATGAAGGAGGATTGTACGTGTGTGTATATATATTTTGAGTTTAAGACTAAACACGTATATGAAGGCCGCAATAGATCATAGCCATTTTTTATTTTCATAAGATGAAGTAGGGTGACAATAACTGTATCTTTTAGATAATCTTAATTCTGATTGTCATGTTGTAATTATTATTATTTTTTATATTTTTTATTGAAAAAAATCCTCATGAAGATAAAGTAATCAATGTTTTAATTATTATTTTTTGTTAGAAATCATGTTTAATTTTTTATGTCATCATGGTTTCATTTATTTTTCACTTTTATTTAAACATAATAAAAAAGTTTTCTTTTTCTAGGCTAATGTAGTTTTTCTCTCAGGAAAAAAAATACAAGACTGCACAACAAAATAAAAAAGACAAAAATGTAACCAAAAATATAAAAATAAAAAAGACAAAAGCATATTAACAAAACCAAAATGACCACATCATCTCTATGTATCTCTCATGAAACCTCAGCCACGCCCACAGTCCCTCTCTCACTAAAAGACCACCCCCAGCCACTCACACAATCACCTCAACAATCATGAACTCAAATGAATTGGATCGATGATGCTCCCATCGAGCAAGTCGATAGTTGAGAAGATGATTAGGGAGATTCACACTCAAACAGAGGATCAGAATTAGAAAATTGATCCCTTAAGGTTTAGGGGTAATAATACCCAGGAGATGAATAAAAGTTGAGTTGAGTCGATAGTTTCTGTAGTATATGAAATTGGGTTGGTGATGGTGATGGCTATTTGGTCTGGGTTTGAGCCGTGGGTAGGAGATGAGAGAGCCATGGATGGAAGATTCAATAACTGAGGTAAAATTAAACTTTTACTACACCAGCATTTTTTGTCTCGTTTTTCATTTTCGTTGACCGAGCAATGATTCATTTAACTTTCCGTCCGAAACAAACGGTACACGTGCAAACCACGTGATCGGTTCAAGTCCACCTAGGTGCACTGAATCCGCTCCGTGCAAATTTCAGACACGATGTGACTGTGAGTTACATTTGTCCTGTCAAACTCTTCAAAATCATCGACAATGGCCTATACATCTCGCTCCTTGTAATAACCCACAACTTTTGTTTTGGCTAACGATCACCCAAGATTTAGCTTGGCATACCATGGCATGGCAGTCTTAGGAGAATGAAAACTGCACATCCTAGTAAGTTCAGTTTCTTATTTTTAAAACCCAGTAGAAATAACATCAACTTTCCAGGGACAAACTGGCAAGCATGAAAGTTGTAGTAGCAGACATGTCTTTCCTTGTTCATCATCATCTATTGATAAGTGGCTGAAAGAACGAATCAGCAGGATCATATAAACTTCCAACTCCAGAAAAACGGATTTCATGTTGTTTTCCATATATTAAGGGTTTGGTAGGCTTATAACTTCATGATTATCATTTATAAAGGTTATCTAACCAAAACTCAATTATAGTTGAACCAAAATCGCTGTAAAGGAGCAAATGTTGTGGCTTTAGTGTGCCTTTCCAACAAATGCAACCCTTATTGCACCCACTTTACCTCTCTTTAAATATGCACAAGTACAAGAGCATTGATAATTGTCTAAATCAATTGGCATGGCAACATTTCTAGTTTTCTACCATTGTAGGTGATTGTTAGTTAGTGTTCTTCTAGCTAGCTAATCGAAAATGAGGATGAAGGCATATCGAAAAATGTGGAGGGTGGTGCCTTGCATGAGAAGAAAGTTTCTGAGAACTGATTCCTGGAAAGACATTGAAGAGATACTCAAGAGCAAGCTAGCAACTATCAAGGAAGAGCCAGAGACTTGTGAGGAAAGCCTTACGCCGCCAAGAGTATGGTGCCTGGCAAAAAATGAGAAGAAGATTCGATCAAAGGAGATGATCACAAGGCACTTTCCCATGCCAAATTTCAGCCTCAAAGACTCTTATTGGCTCGTCATGACTGGCCTTGCATCTAAGAGGTAGTTTATTTGGGTGGAGTCCTCCAATACTGATTTTGTTGTGCTTGTAATAACGGTAAGAGAAATATTGAATAAGGTACCAACTGGTTGCCTGCGTTCAACTTATATAAGTAACGCTATAAACATACTGTATAGTCTGTTCCTGCAGTAATCAAATTTTTACCTTGCCTTGACTTTTAATTAGTATGTTGGAATTACTATCTATCTTCACAGTTTGTGCTGTATCCTCTTAATTAATGCCTTGACTGTAATTAATCAATTAGAAATAAGTGCTTTCTTAATAGTCGAATTTGAGCTGAAGGCTAGGCATGTAACAAATAAATGAATAATACTGAAAGTCTGAAGCTGTATGGCAGCTAGGTAATGATATGAGAAAACCTGAATACACCAACAAGGCAGCAAGTGGTAATATCAGGCTGTGTTTATAAGATTAATGTATAAACATGGTGAAATGATGAGGTTATAATTTTGAGGCGTTTTCTTGGTGAACTGTAAATTCTGTAAATTGGAGTATAAAGAATGCCAATAGGAAAAGTGAGAAAAACAATTGTATTAACTGAGGAAGCTGATATACAACTGAAGCCAGAGGTATGCTATTTGATACAGCTCCTAGCATAGGGAGCCTTTGCTACTGTCTCCCTAAATTTAACTGATGAATGAGATAAAACTGGAAGCCCCCATTGAGTACAGAACAATATTTGGATAAACTCCATCTATTTTCAGTCTGTTCACTATCTCACTGTAAATCCTTGCAATCCTGCTTGGCCACACTACTGAGAAAACCTTCAAAATGAACTTCCTAGAGCGCGATAGACGAAAACCCTTTAGCCTTCCATTCATCTTCTTCACCAAAATATGTCTTCCAGACCTACCATTCTTCTCATTCCTCTTGCTAAGCTTCTCATATTGAAATCTCAAACCTCCCCCAACCAAGTCTTGTAAACCCATCTGACCAAGAAGAGAGAAGAGAAATGGAGAGAGTTGAGATGATAGGATTTTTGTTTGAAGTGTGTGGTATGGATATTTATAGAGGAAGAGTTAGTTGGAATGAATGGAGGTAATGTATCTATCACCCTACATATTCTAGCTCAATATACTCTGTATATCTAGAATCAGAGATAGGTAAATTGATACAATTCCTGGTATTTCTACTTTTTAACACATGGCTACCACCACATCCATAACCACCTCAGTGATTGTAAGCTGCTCTGCCTCTCTCAGGTTTTTAAATGCAAAAGAGTGCTTGTCTTATGAAGAATAGGAATATTAAAGGCATGTGCAAATGATTGATGACCATGTTAGGGTGCAAATCAAAGCCAATCATTTTCTGATGAAAGTAAGGTTTGCAGTTGTGATCTTTAGCTTAAAGCTGGTTTAGCTGTTTGTTTATTAATCTGAGACTAAGTGAGTCATAATCAAGTCAAGGCTATGATCTGCTGGTCTAATTTGTCCCACATTGAAAGAAACAATGGTTGGTATTAGCAATTGTTTAACTTAGGGGTCATTGTGTATTTATGTGCACCTTGTTTTAGTCTCACTAGAAACTTTGCAGCAATACATTGGTTCCAGATTTGGTCAAATTTCACAATCCACATTGCTTCACATGAATGAAGGAGATTAGCGTGAGAATAAACTGGATAGTTTCTGATACAGAAAGGAATTTGATCATCACACCCAACGCCTAGAAAAGTTTCTGAAATGAATTCCAGTCTTAATTTGCTTTCGTTAGATTTAGACTGGGACTGAACCGAGGAATAGTGGTAGTTTGGTATTGGTGAAACAAACATATATAAGTGCTTCATGCCATCTTGATATTTATAAATTCATATTTAGCTGAGACCTGATTACTTGTTTGTTTATTCATCTAAGCCAAGCGAGTCCATAATCAAGTCAAGAACATGATCTGTTAGTAAGTTGTCTCACATTGAAGAAAACAATGGTTGGCATTTGCAATTGATAAACTATTGGGGGCCATTTTGTATTTTTCTGCAACTTTGTTTTGGTCGTACCAGAAAACCTACAGCAAGCCAGCAATTCACATTGGTTCAGCCCCTTCATATTGGCAGCTCAAAACTTCCCGGTCCACAAAAGAGGGAAAGATCCTATAAAACAAACAAGGGAGCTGCTAAGTACACTCAAGAATATGATGACCACACCCACCACCTAAAAAAGTTTCAGAATTCAGCTACGCTAAAAGATTTCTTACCAAAAAAAGCCTAAAATGATATAAAGAATTTAGATTCCTGAATTCCACAGGAGACCACAAGAACATGCCCAACACAAACGTATCCACCGTTCTCACCCCATTTTATTCACTCAAAAGGCAAATGGACCTAAGTTCTTCAAATGTCTCAGTTTTAGATGATTTTTCTCTTTTTCGATGTAAGACTTCAAAAACTCTAATCTAAGCTACACTTTCCAACATTGCTAAATACACTCGAGAATTTGATCACCACACCAACAACCAAAAAAGTATATTCGAGAGTTTGAATTCATTAGTTTTAGATTGGGAACTGAACTGAGGAACATTGCTAGTGGTGAACCTAGCAAGTATATAGACTTTGTCTCAAGCTCAAACCTCATGTGTTCATACCTTTCTAATACTTGTGAATTCAACTTGATCTTAACTTTCTAGGGTAAGAATGAACATGCAGACTCCTAGTTAGATCTACTCTTGCTTAGCTAGTACAGAATGTTATCGTTAGCATGCACACAGTTCTTTAATCTGGTTGACTTTGCAGGCTAACCAATAATATATATGTATGCACAGCTAAGTCGATCAATCTGATCTTATGGAACCAAATATCTTGATCGGAAAACACATGCCAGAAACTCAGAAAGAGATCATCTTTTTTCTTGCGTAGCTCTTAGACAATCTCAGAAGTAACCAAATGAACTATTATAAAACTCCAAGCAGCTAAGCTCTGCTGGTTTCTGTAGAGCCATACATCCTTTTCTTGCGCCAAGTTACAAAGTAAAAATGTCAACTAGCATAGTCATCTTCATGAGTTGTGCTAAACAACAAACTTTTTCATTCTTTCTAATTTGTATTTTATTTCCAGAAAAGAGTTACATCCCATACGAGTTTTTAGCACAAAGAACAGATTATGGGATCTGTCTATGTCAGTTTATGAAATCAAAGCCGACCAAAGAAAGAAAAGAAATCCTCTGCCATTTGAGATGCTCCACTCTCCCAGCCACTCCATAAAGATGAACAAAGATGCCCACTTTTGATGAAGCTCTTTTATTCCACCACATCTGTCATGTTACTGCAGAATGTAGCTCAATATTGAATAATCCGCCAACCTGGTTTTATATTCATCAATCAATTCTACCTATATCCGACGTTGGATTTTTAATGAAAACTCTGCCATAAGGGCCATGCCTTATTGTTCATATTTATATCAATGGCAGAGCTTGCTCTACCATGCCGCCTTGTAGGACCAATACAATGTTTATAACATAAGTTTCTAATAAAGATTGAATCTTTAATAACATAACGGATAAAAACAAGGTTAATGTAAGTCTCGTTTGATTTGCGGATCAGAGGTGTTTGAAAATGGTAAACGAATATCTTTTTTAGTGATCCTCAAGCTTGATTTCTAAAGGAAAGTGGAAATGGAAGAAGTGTGGTTCACTTTTGCATTTTCGTTCACGGGCAAGGGCTGATCCATTAAGATCAGAGCAATCTAGTAGGGAATGTTCCATGTTTAAATGAAAAATGCAGAGCCTGTGAAGACAAAGCTTGGATGGTTGAGAATGGCACTACTGCTGAGTCGATCACTAAGAAAAGGGGGTTAAAGTGACGAAGTGCAACACCCAAAACTAAGAAAAAAATGGCCAAAAGAGTTATTGGGTATGTGACTCAACTGTATCCACAGTCCAAGCGCATGCAATGTGTGAAAGTCACAGTTGCCCAATAAGGACTTTTCTGCTCTCTCATCTTCCACTCTTCTTCTTTTCTTTGCTCCTTTACCTTTCATTCAAAGAATCAATTCAGAAATGCTTGACCTTTTTGGGTTTCCAAATTCCACCCTCCCTCCCTTGAGAGTTCAAACCTTGAACATGTTTTGCACAATTCCTTACCATTTGGCTCTCTGCAATGGACAACAGCTAAAACAACTATTTCAGGTACCAAAAGGGACCTCAAACTTGGTGTGTAACCCAGAAAACATGGTCCGGCTCCCTTCCATTTTCACTTTGAAACTCTCAATCTCATAAATATATACACTTCTACTATTTTGGGATTCTCACATCAACTCTATCGAAAATAACTTGTACAAGTTTCTAATAATATATATGAATATCACCCCAAATCACCATCATGTATATCAATAATCAACTCATGGAAATAACATCAAATTTCGTGGAAAGATTAAAACTAACAAATTAAGGAGATAATTAACATGGAGTTGTGTTCTACCAGAAGCAGTAGGAGTTATCGCATTTCTTGTTATGGCGGTAGTAATTCAAGAGCCGGCATAGTCTTCTTCGCCGGAAAGAGAATCCATACCGGAGTCTAAAGCACACAGATTTCCTAAGCTTCTTAGCATTACGCAGCCTCAAGCATATGACCTTCTTCACTTTAACCAACGACCCTTTGATCTTCTCTGTCAGACTCTTCTTCCTGCAGAACTGGTAGCTTCTAAGGAAAAGCTGCCTCTTCTCCATCTTCTCCATCATCACGTAGTTATAACAGCTCTGAGTATTGCTCTGATGATCCATGAAGTACCCTCCAAAGCCAAAGCTACTAGTACTACTTGTTGAGGTGGTTCTGCTGAGAGTAGGGTTCGGATGTGGATCCCACAGGCCGGCCATGAAGTGCTACAAACCTGAAGAAACAGAGAGCGAGACAGAGAGGGTGTGTAGGTTTTGGCTTAAGGGTTGTGTTTGATATGAGATTTGGAGGACGAAGAAGGAAGAAGAGGAAATATTATTAAGGGTTTGGGATTTGTATAAGTTCTAAGAAGAAGTGCTGGTTAAGTCATTGAGTGTTTGCTTTACATGGCAAGCGAGCAAAGTGCCGCCACAGGAGCCAAGACAGACTAGCTTCTTAGCTTAGCTTAGCTTATTGCTATGGGGAACCTTTTTTTCTCTCTGGTTTTTCAATTAGGATGATGTTATATATAATAGAGCTGCTTTAACACGTGGTTTGATCTCTGATGGACGGTCACGTGACGCTGGTGCTTCATTTTCATCTTTTCTACTTCTAGACTTTCTCTCGACCACAGTTTTAGACCTGCAGTCTTATATCAAATTACAAGACATCTTTGTTGCATTATTTATTTATGACTTATTTTTTTTTTTAATAATGAGTTATATATAAAATTTTATATTCATTTTTGTTGATTAAAATAAGTTATATATGGTATATTTATAAATATTATATTAAATAATATGTTAATAACCTTATTAAGTTTTTTTTTTTCTTCTTTAAAAAGAGGATCAGTAGTGGTTCCCCACTTACCCTCCGGAGACTCGAACCCGCGACCTAACGGAAGCAGGTGAAGCAGCTTACCACTAAGCTAAGCTTCTCGCCATAACCTTATTAAGTTGATAAAACATCACAATTTTTATTTTTATCACAAAATTTTAAATTATTCTTATAATTAAATATAATTATTTTAATGAAAAAAATAAATACATACTAACTTTTTATCATTTTATGTCGGCATATATGACAAACAACCAAATTATTGACAAATATTATCTTGTGTTGTGTCGGTGTATACGATAAACAACTGAGTTCGGATGTGATTATCATCGCCACATGTCAAACACTAATTGGTTATCTAGATTACAAGCTATATTTGGCCAACATGTGTCATTTCTTATTTGTTGATATCATCTCAAATTGTCTATAAATATGAGGTCATTATCATTCTTATTCCTCACAAATTCACAACACTCTTCTCATATCAAAATCTTCATATTGTTTCTTTTTGATTTTGTGAAACTGTTTTTCTACAATGAATCATTTGACAAAATGATTTATGAAAGATCAAGAAGAGAACGTTACGAGAAACCAACGAAGATCCATGATGATGTCTATTGCTGCCTTGCAAATCCAAGATCTGGAAGATGAGGATTCATAATGTGATGGTTCTTCAGAAGGTCGTTCGTATATTGCCAGAAACAGAGAGATCATGGATCAATGTCTGAAAGCTCTATATTTCACGGATCCATGCAGGTACGAACCAAATATTTTTCATAGGCAATACAGAATGCAATCTTGGGTCTTTGATAAGATGATGCGCAACGTGGCCAACTACGATCCATATTTTGTTCAAAGAAGAGATGTGACTGGGAGAGTTGGCCTATCCACTGAACAAAAGCTTACATGTGCCATGAGACAATTCACATATGGGGTCACAACCGACTTCTTTGATGATTACATGGATATTGCAAAATCCAATGCCATCGAGATTTTGAAACACTTCACCAGAGCAATATGGAATGTGTACCATGAGCATTATCTCTGCCGACCAACACCAGCAAATCTGCGACGGCTTCTTGACAAGGCAGCAGAAAGAGGATTTCCGAGAATGATTGGGAGCCTCGATTGTATGCACTGGCGGTGGAAAAATTGTCCCACTAGATGGGGAGGGCAATATACTGTCTATAAGGGGAAACCAACAATCATCTTGGAGGTAGTGGCATCCTATAATACTTGGATTTGACACTCCTTCTTTGGCCTTCTAGGTTCCCTAAACGATATTAATGTCCTTAGACAATCACTTTTGTTTAATGATGTGTCTAGTGGTGAAACTCCTCAGGTGAGCTATGAAGTAAAAATAGGCATTATGGGCAATGTTATTATCTTCTTGATGGCATTTACCCGAAATGAGTCGCATTTGTTCAAGCAATCAAAAACACGAGGACGTCGCAGACAAAACATTTCACAAGGATGCAAGAAGCATAAAGAAAAGATGTGGAGAGAGCTATTGATATTCTTCAAGCTCGTTGGGCAATCATAAGAGGGCCATCTCGTGGATGGAGTAAGGAGAATCTTCAGTTCATCTTGATGACGTGCATTCTTGCATAATATGATTGTTGAAGATGAGCATGACGAAGATGCAACTGAGCCATTTGATCCGATTGACATTCACACCATACCAAAAAAGGCACATATATATGACAGAATCCTTGATCAAGACACCTCTGTTCATTGCAATCCGAACCGGCTAAATCAATTCATGCGTCGCTATAGGGAGGTAAGATGTCCAATGATGAATAAAAACCTCCAAGATGATCTTGTTGATCACCTATAGAGCATGAAGCTGCTAAAAGATTAGAATGACCAATGATGAGCTTTAAATTTATTGCTTTCAATAAGTTGTCAGTTTCTCATGGCCTTTAATGTGCGGTGTGTTTTTGCTTTTATATTCTTTTGTTGTGTGGTGTGCATTTGATTTTGTTATTCAATAAAAGTTAAAGGTTTTTATGTTGAGTGATTGCTTTTTATGAATGGTTATCATGTGTCATAAAAAATAATAACTTTTTATCCATTACTTAAAAAAATACATTACAACTAGAAACAAACAACAACATTTATTTAGGTTAATTAAATGGATACTTCTTAATTGATGATTCTAGTTTATCCAATGTGTTTCATGAACCGGAACATAATTGGCCAAGCTACGATTGTCTCCTTCGGTTAGTGCTTGATACTCGATGGGGGCTTGATCTTGAGGGTTCACCAGAGTGCTTAAGGTTGCTTCTTCCCTATTAATTATCTTTTGTTGTCTCCTTTCCCAATAACCCCTCTTTCTTGGAGTATCTAACGTTGATAGATCAACCATCATAATACGATTATCCGAACCGCATTGCTCAAGTTGTTTAACTTGCTCAAATTGTTGTTGCCTTTGTAGATATTCACGTTCACTTTGTTCTTGAGCCTTTTGCATTTGAATACATAAGCTATCCACATCTTGTTGCTTGTTTTTTTTCCTTTGCTAGCTTTTGAGCTTTTTGTCCTTGAGGTCGTGCTTGTCTTGTTGTAGTTGTCTCTGTTTCATTGTCTTGTGTCCCATCTTCTTCCAAGTTGATAGGAGTAGGAATACACGAGTTCATGGCTTCGGTGGAAGGCGTTTCCTCAAACTTGATAGTATTTTTCAAGTATCGCTAACAATGATCATAGACAAAATCAGTGCCAACTTTGTCGTAGAAAATTGACCTAGCTCTCATGAGCTAGACACAAAATGAAGTAATAATTATTAGTACTCATGAGCTACATAACAAATTAAGTAATTTATATATTACTTACACTAAAATATATTGTCTTAGCATGAGAAAAATTAAATGCTCATATGCTCATAGTTACACACTTAGCAACCTAGCTACACCATAATTTTCTATAAATTAAATGACAAAGAATAAATAAAACATTTTGTTAACATATGAATAATATACTTACATCGTCTTCCTTATTTTCGCCACTTCGGTGGTCCACTTCAGCTTGGGTAAGAGATTCACGCCACTTCGTACATAGCGGACTAAATACCTTCCAACGAGCCTTGCAACTATCCGATGATCTCTCTACACAAGTCGCCGGTTTTTGTGCATTATATTGGGCCGATATATGCTCCCACATTGTATCCGCCAATTGATTTGTTCCGGTGGCACCGTCGGTGGTGATGGTGATCCAAATTTGGCAAAGAATAGGTTCTTCATTGTGTCTCCATGAATCCTTTCTTTTGCCCATTTTTTCTCTTGGGAAAAAAAAAATTGAAGAACAAAATGTAGTGAATAAATGAAAAGTTTGGAAGGAGAAAAGGATTTTGGTGTGAGGAATTTGTGAAGTCTTGGGTTGGTATTTATAGAATTCTTCAAAAAAAAGTTGCCAAAGGATCTATACATTTTTATGTTATTTTTTAATTTTTTTTGAGGTAAAAACGAGTTTTATAATGTGGTAAAAATCTTGGGCCGTAATTTTTTTTGACCGTTGGACCTCCCATCTGGACTCACCGTCCATTTCAAATTTTGGGGGAAGATCTTGGCCGCTCGCTCCATGTTCGTTGGAGCTGCTCAACGGTCGACTGGGAGACAGCTGCACGTGTTCGGGGCCCAGAAGCTGCAGCGAGGCTCGCGAAGGAGCTTGAGCGCACGTTAGGTGCGTCGTCGCTTTCCGTGGAGCTAGAACACGCGTTTCACTCCATTTTTCTGCCAAGCCCATCACGTCTCTTTCATCTATGGCCCAACCCAGAAGCAAGCGGGCCCAGGTCTCAGTCATGGAATTATCTCATATTTGAGACTGAAAATAGGACCGAGTTCTATATTTCCAAAACCAAAACCCATTATTTTAGCCTGTTGGAGATGAAAAGTCCATATATAAGACTGAAACTGGGTTTTAGAACCCCTGTTGGAGTTGCCCTAAGGTCTTTGATCTGCTTGCCATGGCAATTTAGGAGTTTAGTCTTTGGTGATGCCATCAAACTTTTCTAGCTAATTTTGGATTTCCTACGTCCATGCATTATCATCCTTGGTTGTTAAATCTTCTTACGTTCCAGTTAGTTAAACGCAAATTTACTACCGTTCCAGCAGAGAATGCGGAACAAGAAGTTCATATACATTGAGCGCCAAGCGACACAATATTTCTATGTAAGACTACCCCATCTGGCATCCCATATGCTACATCTTTATGTTATATGACAATCTAGGGTGCCATTGATCCACATTAGCACCTAATGTTGGATTTCACCCCTCTTCAGTCTTCACAACTCATAGTCGTGTGATTCTACACTAGGTCCATTTCATAGCTTGACTAGAGTCCCTAACTAAATTATTTTCCACATTCAACCACAGCTCTAGAGGCCAAGAAGTCAAGAACATTACCCCTATAGCCCCCTAAAACTGAATTTCATAGATAAAATTCATGACAAAACAAATCAATCATCTATGAGATTCTTAATAGATATTTACGAGCTTGAGTTTAAAACCAATTATAAAACTAGGGTGGAGTTGTTTGGAGAAGCAGCAAAAGCAATACATTAGCCAGGGCTACGAGGGGACTTGCGTAAGATGAGAAAAATTGACTAACAATCTAAAAGGTCAATACCAAACACAGGTTCAATAGATGAGTATTAAGCAGATAGTCTTAACCAACCCGTACATAATGCAAGTTTCACCATCAGTACGTGTATCATGTATCTCATACAGTCGTCGTGTAAATCACAACACCTAAATCCTCAGACTCTCAAGGTTCAAAGCAGATGCACCAAGAGTCATACGACGACGATACTTGACATTCAAGATAATACAAAGATAAAATTCTTCTCCAACTCATCAAACCGCGTGTGACCAAAATTCTAAACCATTGCGGCCAACTTGAAAATTAAGTCATGAGACTCCTCTACAACCCAGAAGCATTTCACTTTCATTGGAAGGGAAAGACCTTAATAGTCATGGAGTCGTTATCGGAAATTTAGTAGTATCAGCCTGCATCATCATCGGAAAATCAAATGTACACGGAAAATCAAATGTACACGCTTCAGAGACCCTGCTCAGCAATATGGATATTGTTTGCTCAAATCATTCATGACATAGAGTTGCCCCCAAGGAATGAGAAGAGATGGATTGTGCAATACAAGCTCTTATTCCTTAATGACATAAACGGGGAAATCAGATCATTTAACAGGCAAACATTTCGGAAATATAGAGGACAACATCCTTGATTTGCACTAGCACAAATAGAATGGATCCATATATGACAATATGTAACTGGTAAAAGAAGTGTTGGAGAGTAGGAGAAAAACACTGCAGCCTTCCTATGCTTCTTGTGTGAAGTTCCTTTGCTTGAAAGGAAAAAAAAAAAAAAAAAAAAGAGGAAGGAGATTACAAACCGGAACAAATCGCGACTAAAAAAAAAATACTTCAGTGCCAAGTTGATGAAATCCAATGGGCACTCTTCAATGTGAAAAAAGATATAGTATCAATTCCATGTTTCCTATTGTGATCTAGCACGTATGACAATTAGCGAAAATTATACAGCGCACCCGGGTGATCTCACCGTTCATTCACCCGTGCCCGGCCCCACCTGGCGTCTCACCGGCGATCTCGCCGTTCAATTTCCGGGTGCGCCGCCGAATACGCTCTCGACAATTAGAATTCCATATCTACAATGCACACTGAACTAACAGGCCATTAAAACAGCTTTCAGCGGGAAGCCTAATATTTGTGACTACAGTGCACGAAGTGATTTAACTGAAGAATTTAATTCAAGAGAGGTACCGACGCCCAGCATCACCAAACGATTAAGCACATGAGGCTTTCCCAAAGGCCCCGAAACCCGTTAATACTTCTTTCCTAGGGAGAACTTCAAACCTGTCTAACACAGTGTTCTAGTCACCTAGTGCCTTCATTTGCTGGAGGAACCTTTGTGGGATAACTGGACAAGTCCAAGTCGATAAGTGACATGTCATATGGCACTGACGAGGAATCAATGAGCAGGGAAGATTTCATTGCATCTGAGTTTGGAGGAGGCACGGGCACAGGCATCCGGCCAGAATCATTGGGAGTACTTGCACTAGAAGATGAGAGACTGGAAAGCTGTATCTCATCTAGCTTGTTGCCAAAGATGTTCTTGTTCCTTCTGACAGCATCCATCTCTGGACCAGTCGGTACAAATGTACGTGATCGATACTTTCTCTTTCCCTCGTCACCCTCAGAAGAGTTGTAGAGTACATAATCATGGTATGTCGGGGCAAACTGCAGAGTTAAAATATACTGATCATCAAGAAGGTTGAGAAAGACAACCATCTATGATAATAAAAACAATTTGAGAGACTCACCTGGTGGACAGTATCATGATAAAAGTCATTCAATTTTACAGCATGAGCAAGGCTTCCTGTGAGATCTCCAGAGGAACCAATATTAGCACCAGCATACTCCTTGTAAGGAAATGCATAAAGATGACCCACAGCAGCAAGTAGCATCTCCACACATATTATGAAATTTTGAAATTGAGCAGCATCTTCTGCATTCTTTATTAATCCAGTCTTCGCAGCAAGGAAAACCAACACACCCTAAAAGGCAGACAAAAAGAATCAGAAACATATGGAGTCAATTTGCAAGTAGCCAACTGTAAATATGGAGGGAATATGATGGTTCATTTTTATAAGCTTTGGCATTAATAACAGATAAAATGCATAGCGACTCAAGCAAAAATACACTAGACTATCTAAACAAAAATACACCTAAATAAAATGCATAGCGACTCAAGCAAGCCTCTGCAAGTATTCGATTCTGTAATCCTTGCAACTGCAGAATATATAGTATACACTAGACTATCCTACCCGCCTATTAGCTATTCCATAGTAAAGTCGACAGACTTTGAAGTTTCAAGCAGCATCCAGTGAATAGAAAGAAGATTGAAAGAAAAATTGATCACAAAGCCAAGGCAGTCATCTGTATCCAAATTGCTTCTCGACAAAGGAATGAATTATCTTTTCTTCATGCATAACCATGATCTACAATCATGTGCAGCTAAGAGAACATACTGAACAATAAGTAATTAACAACATTCAATTTTCAAAGTAAAAAGAAGAAAGGTTACCTGCCAATAAGTAAGAAAAACAACAGACTTGATTATGATGAACTTTGGAACAGGATTGAAAGGCTGAAGCAGATCTCTACAAGCCACATAGAACAATGCCAATGTGTAAAGAGCCATCGAGTATGAGACTGTATAGATAATAGTGAGATACAGGTATGACTGGTTTGGACTGAAATTTCCATCTGCATATTTCCCTTTTGCGTAAAGTATCAGAGTAACAGCAGCTAATGCAGGTTTCAGAAATACAAACTGCAAACAACCTTGCTTGCACCTACGTATAAAACGCCTGCATTCACAGTTTGATACATATGAGTTCATCGAACATATAAAATCCTATGACTCTATGACATATGTTAGTTGGGAAAGACATCAAATCCCCATTTTTACAGAGACAAGTGCAGGGACTCAGCCAACTATATAGAGAGGCCTGATTTCATGCAAGCGAGTTGTAAATTGTAAGATAGGTTAATTACACCATTATCTTAAGCTTTGGGTTGTACTGTGTCTTTTGGACCCACAACTCATAAGTTGCATATGGCCCCGAATTTTGAATGTAACATGAAGTAAGGTCAAATCCCAACGTTTAAAACTCGTAGTTCAATTTGCAAAGGGGCATTTGGGTTGATTTTGGTCGCTTCAGGCATAATCACACTCCTCTTGCCCAATTCTTCTCTTTCTTCCTCTCCCTTCTCTCCTCCTCCCCTGGTAGATGGCTGCCATGGCATCCATGCAGCACATCTGGAGATGAGGCCAGGGCCGGGTCAATCTGATTGGACAGCAAGATGTCCCATTCTGAGCATGGTAGGTGTAATCGTTTAAGAATCAAAGCATCTTTATTTGTTGACATTGCCAATTTCATGGATACTTGATCTTTTCATGTCCCTACATCAAGTTCCACGAATGAAGAAGCTTATTCTTCTACATAGTAACTGCTTCGGGCTGCCGTGGCACATCAGAGAGATAGACCAGCAGGAGAAACAACGTATGCAGAGGAATTAACGGTGCTGAGTTCTGTCTTAACTAAACAGAAAACCCATCTTCGGGTCAACCAAGCAACTTTTTGCATCTAAGATGAGACTAAATGAGACATGGTCTAAAGCTCATGCCATTGGTGTGGTTAACGTTAACATTTGTAAGAATGCATCTAACAACTTGGATACCAAGAACTACTAAATTCAAAGTTAGTACTTAAGAATTTGAACTAGGGAAAGACAAATCCTGAAAAGAAAAGGAAAAATAAAATATCAAGCATAGATTGTGAACTAACCCGTCCAGGGGTATGGGAGGGAAGCAGCATGTCATCAGAGCCCAAGAAGGCTTTATAACCCTACCAGTTAAACTTATTACAACAGATCCTGGACCACCAACCCATGCTAAACACAGCGACAGAAAATTGTAAATGACCCAAGCTTCATAGCTGAAAAAAGAAAAATATAATAATAACATGAGAACAGACGATCATATATTATAGATTGTGAAAACCCAGCAAGAAATAAACAGACACTAATACTTTTACCACCATTGGAAAATCAACTATTGATTTCAGACCATTTAATTTGACAAGATACTGTTTTTCATAAAGAAGCTTTATTCAGAATCAACCCAATGAATATAAATTAGTGCAATAAAATGGAAGTACTTAGCACCAGAACTACTGTGATTGTTGCTGCATGAATTTTGATCCAATTCAATACAAAGCTGTGCAGTCCAATGGCAGAAGTATTGGAATTCGCACCAAACGAGAAAAAAAAAAAACTTACAAGTATCCAAAAGTTACTTCCGATATGCCTTCTTGGTAGAAAACAACACCTAACATTCTAATCATCCTACTTTAAAGCTGATGGATAATATGAGATCTGAAAGTAACAAACTGCAACTCTAAGATTTTCTAGAGACAATCTCAACCTAGGGTCGTTGGAATCACACTGATAATTAATATCCATCCACAAATATTTTATATGTGCAGGTAAAGCTGAGACCAAAATTTAGTGACCGTTTCCTACTTCTCTCATGAACAAAATATTAACAACATGCTGTAAATTATTCACCTAAATGAAAAATAAAATACTTACACTTCCCTGATGGAACTAAAGTAGATGGAGCCCGCAGGTATAACGAGGGATAAGAAAGACATTAATGCATATACCTGTCAAGGAAACAAAGGTCACACTGGTTACTCAGGTCAAATTCAAACGATACTAGCGTTATGAAAGAGTGACATCTAAAAGATCTTAAGCCCAAAGCAGAAAGAAATAAGTTGATATGAAACCGAAAGGTGAACAAGATGCAGAATGAAGAGAAGCAAATCAGATACTTGACACTCGACAAAACGCTAACGATTGCATATCCCCAATTATCATGTGTATTATCATCATCATCGTACATTTATGCTGAAGATTCTCTTTAAAAACTCATTCCTAACAATTTCTAGATGACAGATACAAGATAACAATGCAAGGGGAAAAACAGCAACAGATTTTAATGACACTACAGATATGGCAACTTGTCACAAGACTACAAATAAATAATGAAACTACTATGCAAATCTAGTTGTACATCAATATGATACCAAATTACCAATCATACATATCATAGAACTTCAGAGCAAGCTTATCGGATCTGAACACTCACCGGGACCATAAAAATGATGCGAACAATGTATCTCTGATATGTCGGTTCGGTGTAGTTCATGAGGTGCCTGTAGATATGCAAAACCGCCAAAGCAATAGCTCCAACAGTGCAAATAAAGGCAACAATGCTCAGGTAGATTGGGACCGATTCCGCCATTCTCAATATCCTAAAATCCAAAACTAGCTCTATTCAAAATCAAATATTAACACAAATTACAGCAGAAATCACAACAGTTCTTCAGCATAAGAGAATAAAAGTTGAAAACCTGATCGGAATCAGCAGCGGCGATTATTCTCTCCACGCTTCAGCTATCGCTCTTTCGGAATTACAGAAATTCCATGAAAGCGAGGTGGGGGAAAAAGTCGTAGCATGACAAATTCGTAAACCCTAAGAGTAAAATTGAGAACGAAGAACAGTAAAAATAATAATCTCAATTTCAATTGGCCGGAAAACAAAGGCTTTGAAGGAAAGCGAAGACTGAGACTTTACCTTTGAAATTCGGAGAAATTCTAGAAGAATCGAGGAAGGCAAATCGGAGACTGATCTGCCGGGGAGATGTGAAACCGTCGGGACCGATAAGGTGAGAGAAGAAGAAGAAGAAGAAGAAGAAGAAGAAGAAGAAGGAAACACAGGGGAAATGCTTCACTGGCTTGGGGAAGCCATTACTTCACTGGCTTGGGGAAGCCAATAATGGCGGCTAGCTCGCACAGTCGCGCTGGATACAACTAATTAAGAAAAACGGCCTCAATTTTTCAGTGTTTAGAATCCTAAATTTTATCCTGGAGATATGATATAATGGGGAGAGAGTGAATTCGGAGTTGGTTGGAAACGTATTTACCCCAATTTACAAACGAGTCCAGTACCGTTCAAGGTTCGGTCGGTTAGTTATTATTTAATCCGTGTAATTTATGTTGGATCTCGCCTGTTCTAAAAAGCTTCTATTTTCCATTGGATTCTTTTAAAAAATATTAAAAAATGCTTAAGTGAGAACTTAATGGCCGATATCATTTGATCTATTAGTATTAATTTTTTTATCTTCTTTTTGTAAGTGAGACGTAGTAAATTCGACTCACGATAAACTTGTTGTAGCATTTCAGTTGTTTGTTTGATCAAAACAAAAATGTGAACTTAATCTGCTGCTTGAGTCTGTCACATTGTCCTAAGAAATTACTTAACTAGAATCTTAAAGAACATATTTTAAGTGATACATATTGATGTTGTCATCCTTAATGAGATACGGTTTTATTTTTTCTATGCAAACTGTATTACCTTTATTCTTTTAAAACAAAATATATGCAAGGTTCATATGTGGTGGACCTCAAATTACATACGCTTCTGATGTGTGTAACTATGAACCGTATACACACACGCTATAATTTATGCGTGACTAGAAGAAATAACGATAGTAATCAACTTGTAAACCTCTAAGATACCATAGTGCTTACATAACCGATTTAGGTGCGAGTCTAGAAAACCAACGTCAGTATGACCAATAACACATCAAACGTATTTTAGTTGTAAATGTCACATGTGACGGTCACAAAACTAACAATGGAGCAACTATACGAGTCTTTACTTATTTGTTAAACAACGGAGCAACTATACGAGTCTTTACTTATTTGTTAAATGAACATCTTATTTTGAAAAATGTACACCATTTTTAAAACTAAAACATCAACCAATCCAATTGCCGAATTCGGGAGGTTTGTAGCACAAATTGTGAACTGATGTTCGCAGTTGCATGAAGGTTTGAAAGTAAATGCCGATGTGAAAGGAGTAAATGAAAAAGAAAAGGAAGAATACAGAACCCGACCCGATGAAGCGGGTAATCAGGTCAAACCGGAAATCATTTCGGGTAGGGAAGACCCGCGAAGGGAAATATCCGATATATTCAGAGAGCAATATAACCGAGGTGGAAGTTTGGGAGGCCATACATTCCTGCTCTGGCCTTATCTTCCCTCTCACTCTCACACTCCCTCACCCTCTTCTTCTCTATAAAACTTAAACCCTTCACCGCTCTCTCTATCATTTCAAACCTAGAAATATCCTCAAGCCGCTTCTCTGTTCCCCTATCTTCTTCTCTCTAGCAGCCTGCACCAATTTGCAGGGAAGAAGAAGAAGAAGAAGAAGAAGTAGGACTGTAAGAAGCGAATTGAGTAAACCCCAAGCTATCTCATGGCTTCTATCATTGGAGTTTCGTCTATATATTACCAGACTCCATGTGAGCTGTACAAAAGAGCTGCCGCTCCTCTAGCAGCCACCACACCGCCGACGACGACGGCGACGAGCAGTAGCGGCGGAGTTTCGTTGGCTTTTCCGGAGAGGCAGAGGGGGCACTTCAACACGGTGTTGAGAGCGAGGAGTGTTTTCGCGACTCAGGCGATTGCGACGCCCAACTCTGTGCTCAGTGAGGAGGCCTTCAAGGGGCTTGGTGGGTTTTCCAAGGAGGAGCTAGACTCGGAGTCGGAGTATGAGTCGGAGAGTGAAGTGGCGGAGCCGGCGGTGGGGAGTAAAGACGAGCTGGCTCTTTCGAAATTGGGCTTGCCTCAGCGGCTTGTGGATAGCCTTGAGAGACGTGGCATTTCTTCGCTTTTTCCCATTCAGGTATTCTCTTATCCATCTAAAGCTTTGTAATTTAGTCCGAGTCGGAATACTTTCTAGCATTATCCTTCAGATTATGTGTTGTTTGTATGTGGTGTGGCTCTGACTATAGTTTGAAGTTGTTGAGTTTTGGATAGTTTGTTGAATTGTGATTAGACTGATATTGGTATGTAATGCTGTGTCTTTCATGGTTAATACTCACTTAATTTCGGTTAAAATGTTTAGAGAGCTGTGCTAGTGCCTGCGCTGGAAGGTAGAGACATTATAGCTCGTGCAAAGACCGGGACTGGGAAGACATTGGCCTTTGGGATTCCCATACTTAAACGCCTAACAGAAGATGATGAACAGAGAGGTTCAAGGTACTAGTTTTGTATCTCAGATATTGGTAATTTTGAGCTTTGGAGTGTTTGAATGTGAAGATTTTGATGAGTGTCTTTTTGTAGGCGGTCTGGTTATCTTCCTCGTGTTCTGGTCCTTGCACCTACTCGGGAGTTGGCAAAGCAAGTGGAGAAGGAGATTAAAGAGTCTGCACCTTATCTGAACACTGTTTGTGTCTATGGAGGAGTCTCTTATGTAACACAACAGAGTGCTCTTTCACGAGGGGTTGATGTAGTGGTTGGAACTCCTGGCCGGCTTATTGACCTGATAAACGGCGGCAGCCTCAAGTTGAGTGAAGTTCAGTATTTGGTACTTGATGAAGCTGATCAGATGCTTGCTGTTGGATTTGAGGATGATGTGGAAACAATTTTACAAAGACTTCCAGCTCAGAGGCAGAGCATGCTTTTTTCTGCAACTATGCCAACTTGGGTGAAAAAGCTAGCACGGAAATATTTAGACAATCCATTGACGATTGATTTGGTAATTTGTTATTCTGTCTTCTTGCTGTGCTTTCTCAAGTTTGAAACTTTTCATTATTTGCATGATACGTGCTAGTAAAATATGGCAGGGGTTTTGCATGAACATCTGTGCATTATATAGCTATCCATTTAGAATTTTTAGTTTGTTGGAGTTGTATGTGTTGGGTGTGTAGGACCTAAGTCTGCATAATAGATTACACTAATTTTTTATGTTCTTACGAATCTGAAATAATTGTAGAGTGGTTCTTAAAGTTCTGACATTTCTGTTTCTTCTTTCTCAAAGGTTGGTGATCAAGACGAGAAGCTTGCAGAAGGGATCAAACTCTATGCTCTATCAACCACTAACTCTTCAAAGCGGACTATTCTTAGTGATCTTATAACAGTAAGAGTTGGAAATCATTATCTTAGTCTTGTTGTGGTTCATTTTGAGGAACTTCTGATGTGTATTAATCTCTGCCAGTCAAGTCCATTACTTCCTTCTATGTGAAGTAGGAAATAGTGGACTTGGCTCTTGATTATATCTTTTTGAAAAAAAAAAAAAATAAGATAATGTTTCCAGGGTTATAACATTACCTCTTATAATATGATTCTTTATAGCTGTTGTAAATTATTTGAAGGACCGTTTTCTGCAGAACTAAATATTGTCATATCTTCAGGTTTATGCCAAGGGTGGGAAGACCATTGTTTTTACCCAAACCAAACGTGATGCTGATGAAGTGTCAATGTCATTAACGACTAGCATAGCTTCTGAGGCATTGCATGGAGATATATCACAACATCAAAGGGAGAGAACCCTAAATGGTTTTCGGCAAGGAAAATTCACAGTGCTCGTTGCCACTGATGTTGCATCCCGTGGACTTGATATTCCCAACGTTGACTTGGTTAGCTATATTGATTCCTAAAATTTATATATTCTGGTTCTGTATGCCACCATGAAAAGTTTGCCAATTCTAGAGCCCAGGTTGAAACACATTGGTGATCTGAATAATCTTTCATTTACAGGTTATCCACTATGAACTTCCCAATGATTCAGAGACATTTGTACATCGCTCCGGTCGTACTGGACGTGCAGGGAAACTCGGAAATGCCGTTCTGATGTTTACTAATAACCAGAGGAGAACGGTCAAAACTCTTGAGCGTGATGTGGGGTGCAGGTTTGAGTTTGTTACTCCGCCAACAGTTGAAGAGGTTTTGGAGTCATCTGCTTCACATGTGGTTGCTACTCTCAATGGGGTTCATCCTGAGTCTATTAAGTTCTTCACACCAACAGCACAGAAACTGATTGAAGAACAGGGAACAACTGCTCTTGCTGCTGCGCTGGCACAGCTAAGTGGATTTTCTCGACCTCCGTCATCCCGGTCTCTAATCAGTCACGAGCCGGTATTAATTGTACCCAAAAAATACTTAATTTTCTGTAACGGCAGTTTATTTTCACACTCACACACATGCGCACACACTGACTCTCACACACACTCATATGTATGTATAATTGATGCCAAATATAATCTGTAGCCTCCCTCTGATGTCTTGTACTATTTGAACAACATTGCAGGGGTGGACAACATTGCAAATAATTCGGGATCCAGAGTTTGCCAGAGGTTACCTGTCTGCTAGATCTGTCACTGGGTTTCTTTCAGATGTTTATTCTGCAGCTGCTGATGAAGTTGGAAAAATATTTTTAATTGCAGATGAAAGGGTTTGTTTCTACTATATCTCATATTTCATTTGAGTGCCATACTTCATTTATATAAATGAATATTAATGGTAATAATTTCAGGTTCAAGGAGCAGTTTTTGATCTTCCTGAGGAGATTGCAAAAGAGTTGTTGAAGAGGCAAATACCTCCTAAAAACAGTATTTCCAAGATAAGCAAGGTGAATTTTGCATTTGGTTTCTTTCTCATACTTGCAGCTTTTGTCCTGTACTTTTCAAAAAATATCAGCTATTGAATAAGAATGTGATTTATTACTCTTGCAGTTTCATATTTATGTTCCCCAAATCTCTATCCATGCCACAAGAGCGACTAACTGAGCTCTTATGTGCTTGTTTATTTTGTATTTCCAGTTGCCTCCACTGCAAGATGACGGTCCAGTGAGTGACAACTATGGCAGGTTTTCAGCTAGGGACAGGAGTAGTCGACGGGGAGGTTTTAGTGGTGGACGGGGAGGTGGTGGTGGAAGAGGAGGTTTTAGAAGCAGCTCTAGGGGTGGATGGGGAGGTGGCCGAGATTTTAGTGATGGTGATGATGATTTTAGGAGTAGCCGAGGAAGTTTTAATAGAACTAGCAGCAGCAGCCGACCACGGATGACAAGAAGTATGGATGATGATTGGCTTATTGGAGGTACACGAACAGGCAGAATACCATCCCGAGACAGGTACGTCATTTGCAAGTCAAATCATTCTCTTGCAATATAAGGTGCTTTCAGAATTTCGAACTCATCATTCAATTTACATTGAAAGAATAGAAATCCAATAGACTAACAAATCAAACATTGATTTGGTACACTCACATTTAGCCTCTAGTGGAAGAATGTGATATCACTTTTGACAGCATTCAGTTGGGATATACGAGTACATAATAATCTGGAGTGATGAACTAATGAACCAGCAATACCAATTTTCATGTGTTTCATGTCTGAAGTGTAATCGTCTTTCTAAATTTTGGCTTGCAACTTTAGTTCACTTTCAAAATAACCCAGAGTTATGAACTCGTGAGCCAGCTCTAGTAGTTTCTTATGTACATTGTTGTAGGCAATTCCTGGACTTTTTTTTGTTTCTCTGTATGTTCTGTCAGAAGGGCCATTCCCCTTAATTTTATTTCCTGATTTTAATTCATTTTTACTAAGAATCAGAATTATGTGTCGGCCACCAACTCATTGTGAACAAATTAAGTGCATTGGCTAATATCATTGATTGAAATACCTTATTATTCGATATTCAAACCATTAGGGTGGTAGTTCCTCCATGATTGATTTTCAAATCTACAGAAAGCTGAAATTATGTCTGTACTTGCATTGCAGAAGCTTTGGAGGTTCCTGTTTCAACTGTGGGCAGTCTGGGCACAGGGCATCAGAGTGCCCTTCTAAGAAACAAGGATATTAGATGAGCATCCTTAAACACCAGTTTTCCAGCACCATTGGTCGGTTAAAGGTGGCTGCTACCGCTGCTCTGTGCATTGCTTTGTACTATTATGTGTTTTGTGGATTGTTGAAGATCAGTGAGATTGGGAGATGTTCGTTCCTCCAGGGAGTCACAAAAATCAGATTTAACCATACTTAATAGGAATTAGTTTTGAACTGCTTTTCACTGGTCTCCCACATATGTATTTGTTTGACAATATAGTTTTACCTATGCATAAAAAGTAGGTGTGAATTTTAAATTTAAGTAGGAACATATGATGTTTTTGGAAGTCTGGAATTGTTATGGGTAATCATTCTTGACAGTTTGACATTATTTAGTCACACTGTATTTGAAGTACACAATTCAAACAATATACTCCATTCGATCTTTAGTTTCTGTTGTTTCAGACAATAGATTAACTTAAAACTGAAAAAAAAAAAAAAAAAAGTAAAAAGGAAGTGCTGGTTTTTAATTTTGAGGAAAAATAGATGTATTCTTGACAGTAGAATGTTAGGCTAGGGATGCGAAGATCACCCATTTCTACTTGGCTGCTCAATATTAGTTGCTTCATGAAAGTTTTTAGAAAAGAATTAAAAAACACAGATTTCTATGGATCAAAGATTTTTTGAGAATTCTATGGATCAAAGATTAATGTCATTTGCAACAGAAAATCATCACTGCCATTTGTTTCGTTCTCTCTATTGCCTTCTCAGTTTTAAAACCCTAGCTGCTTCAAACTCTAGGGCTACGAAAAGAGGCTATATTGTAACCTCTTCCGTAGTCATGAGATCTGTAACTCTTCCATTTCAATTGAAACTTCGTTCAAAGTTAGTAGAAAATGGCATTAATTCCTTCCTTTTATCATATTGCTCCGTAAATACTTCCATTGCATTTCAATTAACATAATAAACGTCACTTGCATTCACATTCATCATAAACATCCATTGCATTTTTTTTTCTTACACTAACCAATCTTAATTCGCACTTAAGAACTGAAGCTGGGATACCATAAACAGTTCCATTACATTTCAATGTTCTTACTTCTTAACAATAAACTACAGAGCACAGAAGCTAGCACATCACGACCTTAAATTCCATATCAATAGTTTAACTTCTAACTTTAATCTAAAGCATACCTAATGGAAAATCTGCTTGCCTTGGATTTTCTATGATACTTCTCGTACCCACAAAACACAGAACCTAGGACACCAAATCCAAATGCATTCCATTTGATTTCATATTATACCAACAAAACACAGGACCTAGGACACCAAAAGCATTCCATTTGATTTCATCTCATACCCACAAAACACAGAACCTAGGACTCCAAAAGCATTCCATTTAATTTCATAGTCTGACTTTCAACACTGATATTCTAATTACCTAACATATATCAAGATCAACAAGCATTACTTGCCGAAGAGGATGTTAAAGAGGCTTCTAACCATAGGCCCCCTTCTCCCCATAAGAACCTCCCTCACAGCCTTCTCATCCGGCTCAAACCCCTTGGCCTTCATGTCCTCCAGAAACTGCCTGGCCTCCTTTGTCTTCCCTCGCTGCGCAAACCCCTTAAATACCGCGGTATAAGTCAGCGCATTAGGCCTCATCCCCATCCCCATCATCTCCAGCATGTACTTCTTCACAACAACAAGGAACTTCGGATCAGCGTCCCCGGCCAGAGTCTCAATCAAAACACTGTAAGTATAAGCATTGGGGGTGACCTTAGAAGCCAACATCCTCTTATAAGCCTTGAGAGCATCCAAGGTCCTGCCCTTGTCCGCATACTCCTCAATGACGCCGATGAAGATCACCACCCCAGGCATGCTACCCTTTCCCATGACCTCAGTCCCAATCTCCGCAGCCTCACGGTCGTAGCCATCCATCGAAAGACCCTCAAGCATCTTAACAACACTGAAGAGGACGCCGGCGGCGTTGATGTTCACCTTGTCGTAGACTTGTCCCAAGTCCATGGGGTCGTTTGGAAAGACCACAATGGGGTCAAGGCCCTGTTTGTAAGGTGGAATTGGGTCGTAGACATTTTCAATCTCTAATAAACACTCTATCTCATCTAATAAACAATCTTTCTCCTCAGCGGTGTTTGCCTTCGGCTTAGTCTTATTCTTGGATTTGGAGGCTTTTCTTGCCATAGCAGTAATATCCCTAAAATAACATACACAGAAACAAAAATTTAAGCAATCAAGATAAAGGGAACATTAATGTTTGCCCAAATTTCTCAGCAACAAAAACGAAGTCAAATACTAGAGAGTGGGGAGGAACATAACCCTACAGTGGAGTTTGATGTGAGGGAAATAAGGGTTACCTGGTACAGAGGAAAGAAAAGGGTTATTTTGTTGTGGATTGTCTTTGGGAAACCGCTGCCTAAAGCCAGAGCATATCTCTGTCTTCTGCCTTCTGGTATTTTTGTGTGCAAATTCGAAAATTAATATCAAAGATTTGGGTACTATGGTAATTGCATTTACTTTGTTTTTTGTTTTTTTTTTAAATGGCGGGATGGGTGTTAATCTTGTGTCCACGTTCCCGCCCAAATTTTAAGCGGGTGCCATTAAGGCGGTTACCCGCCAAAAAAATTTAAAAATTTTCTTACTACTTTAAAGGATTTTTGTGTATTTATTTATTTTGGTTTATATAAAGGTAATGAATAATGATAAGTTGATAACGTAGCAAATGTTTCCTGTCATTTTGAGAAATGACATTGTTTAGGTCCTTAAATTGTTGTTGATTATGAAACAACTACGTCCTACGCAACCTTGATAGGGTGAACTTTACAAGGTGATTTTTGAAATTTTATGGAGCGAGAGAACACAATTTTTTTTTATATGATATATTAGGTTTTATTTCTGCTTGTTTACCGATCAAGATGACAAAAGGACTACTAGAGGTGCGTTAAGATTATTCCTCATTTGCTTGGTAATAATCTGAACATTTGTGATATATGATTGTTATATGGAGAAATCTGCTATGAAGGTTATTGATTTAATTGGAAAATGTATGAATTTTTTAAAACAAACTAGTGTATTTGCCAGTCAAAACTAATCGAGACAGCTAGCTATGAAATTCTTTAGGAGGAAATAACCGTTTCGATTTGTGACTTGTTTAGCTCTCCATGATTTGCACAAAAGGGGAGAGTCTGCTCTGTTATGATTTAACCTATTCATTATAAACATATGTATGTATTGATGTAGCAAATGGAACAATATCTGAGATATATGGTGCAAGTTTACTAGTTTGTTATATCAAAGATGTACAACAAATTATTTTCTAGCTTACTTTTAACTTGTCTTGTTCAGCTTAACCATCAGTATAATACATATGAGCTTTGCAAGTATGTTGTCATCAACAACATACGATGGTGAAACTTGAGAGACTCTTTATTTTCATGAGTTTTAGCAGATGAATTATATATAATTTTTTAAAAAAATAATTTAGACTTTTAGTCTCTTTATATAGTTATTTTTCAACTAATAAAAAAAAGAAGGTTACAAAATCAAATTGAGGACCTAAAACTGGTCATTTATCAAAATTTCTCAAATATTTCTTTGACATTAGCACCTAAAATGTATTATATAATTTATTTTTCCACTTCCATAAAAGTAACAATTCCTGAAAGAAAAAGAAATGACAGTGAAGGATAAAAAAAGATAGTGCAGTCAATTCAGTCTGAGCTAGTAAAGTAGTGTCACGGATTTCACGCAAAGGGGTTAAAAAGAGGGTGCAGTCTTGTACAAGACTAAGCATGGGGGAGCAGGTTGCCTTGTTTGTGAAAGAAACCCCTGTGCCTAGTTTCTGGGCTAGTCTCCAATAACCAAATCAAGATCATCAAGTTCCCATGTCTCTATATGCGCAGCTGCGGACCAACCGTAACCCCATCGAATCTTGTACTTTCACCTAGGGCACAGTAGCACAGAGAAGACTGTAAAATGCAGAGCTCATGTGCATGTTAGATACGGTGCACCTTAATCTCCTACCATACACGTTTCCAAGGATCAATGGTATAGGGTTGAGAGACTTTGAGCAATCCATGGTGCAAGGGTCTTGGCATTATTACCCGAGAAACAAGACAATGTTTTGAGTTAAAATGGGAGCTTTTGGCCAAATAACCTGTGGAGTTCTGTAGTTTCTTCATCTAAATGATAACTCCATATTGTAAATAGAAAATCACAACTCTTTCTCTCAAAGATTAAACCAGACAGAACATTTATTGTAAACAGAATTAGCAAAGCCATCTTCACAAAGCTCTTGAAAAAGCCTTCTCCGGTGATTGTGACCAAAGCCTTCACCATCTTCGGCATACTCATCAATGATTTCGGGGCCTGCTGGTCCGAGGCAAAAGATGGGCCGGTCGTCGCCGACTTCAAAGACAGACGAGGGAATAGGGTTTTAAAGACCAGGTCGCTAACGTTGGGGCTGTTGATCTTGATTGTACTGATCATCTTGGGGTTGGTTGGATTCGGAGCTAGTGCTTGCCATTGTTAACGAAATCTGAAATGTCAAGAACTGAAGCAACCTAAAATCAAGAATTGAAGTAATAGAGAGAACAGGAAAGTCCAATTAGCTATAGGGAACACTCTCACAACAAATCCAAGTCTGAATCGAGTCCGAATCAGGAAGAACCTAAAACCCTATAAATGAAATCTACAGTAAAACCAAGCACTTCTGCAAAAATTAAGGAACAGATGATGAGTACCTCAAGCAGCGAAGAAGTAGCGACGAGTGAGGAGCGAGGAAGAAGACGTTTTTTTTTTTTTTTCTTTTCTTCAGAGACGACTGGAATGGAATTGCCTAAAACCCTTTGGTTCTTCCAGAAACTTCTGCTTTTTTTATTTAGCCAAAGTATTTAATTTCTTTTTCCCACAAGGAAAGAAATTAAACAAAAAGTGGTGTTTTAAGACAGTGTAGCTCATTCGCTCATCATTTTAACCTATTCATATCGAGTGACCTCAAATCACCATAATAATCGGGTTGGATTTGATCATTAGGCGAGCGAGGCTTCGCCGTTTGAGTTTATATTTATTTTCATGTATCTTTTTATTTTATATCTTTCTATGTATGATCATTGTTTATCTCTTTCGTTATTTGATATCTCTTACCTGAAAGTAATTAAGGTTTTGTTCTTATATCGCTAACTTGACAAAAGGTATAGAAAACATTATGATTTAAAGTGACTTGTATCACTTTAATTAAGTCGTTACGTATTTTTGACATATCATTCAACACGTACATTTACTATCATTTTAATCAGATTAGATGTGTTTTTTAAACAGTTACATTAGAAAATAGCTAGGCGGATAGCAATTGTGGTCCATCATCATCAACCCAAACTTAAAATGTAAGAAACAAAAACAAGTTTTAGCTAACCCCACTTATATATGTACAAATAACTATAAAGAAAAAAAAAATAAAGAAGAATTTGCACTTCTTTGATTTAAGTATCTTCAATCGACCAACCCCCTTCCTTATGGTTCAAAACATTCATCACACAATTATTTCCAGAAAAACATGTGATGACTTCAAATAAACAAAACCTGCATTATGAATTGATTTTATGTGGATCAAGGGACTTATCATTCTTTTACTCAAAGAGATGCGCTAACTAGCCAGACAGCTTTTGCCACATCCTAAAGTTAATAAACTCAACGGACCGATTCACACATCTACTTGCCAAAGAGAATGTTGATGACCATTTTAACAAATGATGCTTCGTAGTTCTTACTCTGGAAAACGTCCATTGCCATATTCTTGTTGACTCTACAAATCCATTTGGCTGCCCCATTCAACTTTTCCTGCCCACAGCCTTAGAAGGCATAGAACACTACCTAAATCTATGAATGCATGCATCTTGGCCTCAAGGAACACCGGCCTGATGGCTTCCTTGGTCGAGTAGACCGTGAATAACACCGCGCCGGAGTGGCTCACAACTTTGGTCCTCCTCCGCCATATATACCACACCCCACTTCTATCAATTGCCCGAATTTTTGGCCTAAGACATGAACTCTTATCACTCTCCAACAGTAGTACACTACTAGTTGGAAGAGCATATGGTGAAACAGTAAGACCCACTCAAATTTTGATCTAATGAATTTATATTGAACAAATGAGTTGGTACTCAAGGGCCGGGTAAAAACCTTTCAACTTAACCCAGATCCAGTTTTACCTGTTCAGATTTGACGATCAACCATTAACGAATCATGATTCATGGCAAACTGAGCATGGGAGGCTTAAAAATTAACTAAAACATGCATTATAGTTAATAACACAATCCGATAATAGCATAACTGGAAATTATATAATCCCTTACCATATAGCTAGAGTGATTAGTACTTGGTCTGAGTAGTATGATTATAGAGAGACCAGCAGATTAAAACTACTTACTACAATTAAACCGCATAAAGTAGCCCAAAGCTCTCTCATTAAACATACCCTAAATTCCTTAAAAAAGAAGGTTGCTAGAGACCCGGAAGACGATGACAGACACCGCAGCAGAGACCAGACGCACACGGAGGTTGTGAGGCGGCACCGTCAGGAAAGAGCCGTACCAGAATGCGGCAAATGCGCAGAGGAGCCCGAAGTCAACAAACCGGCGGCGAGGGTGATCAAGGGCTAGGACTTTGACATAGCTGAGGCAGTAGGTGAAGCCTACGGTCACCACAATATCGAAGAGAGTCAAGAGATCAAACTTGTCTTCGTTGTTGTCCATGGCAGCCAGAGAGAGAGAGAGAGAGAGAGAGAGAGAGAGAGAGATGAAGGTGGTTTTGGCCTTTTGGGTGGTGTTGCTTGCTTTTAACTTACATTTCCAACTTTTGTCCGTCTTCAACGGGTTCAATTATATACAAAAGAGTGTAAGGGCTCCAATTATAACTTCCCATTTCATATGATAGACATGTTCCCCTTTCCACAGTGGCTAAAGTTCTTGCACAAACATGGAAACTATCATTGAGAGAGAGAGAGAGAGAGATGCAATAAGCCCTTCATCATTGAGCAGTGGCGCACCAGCCCCAACCTCATCGAATCTTGTCCTTGCACCTTCGCTTCACGCTAGCACAGTAGCTGCACAGACAACACTGTAAAATGCAGAGCACATGTGCATGATAGATATGGTGCACCTCAATCTCCTACCATACACGTTTCCAAGGATTGATGGTATAGGATTGGTGAATCGCCGGAGAAACAAGCCAATGTTTTGAGTTACTGTTACAAAGAGTTGTGCAATATTATACCTTGGCATGAATATCATTAGGATGTTCAAAGTTCATACAGATTACAGATGAGAAGAGGTGTTGGTTAATGCTCTTATTAAGCAGCAGATGTTGTTTCACCTTAACTTATGGATCCTACTTAATCACCCCCTTGACAAATTGGCTCATGAGGGTGAAAGATATCCCTTCAAGTATGTAACGAGGATATGGGATATGGAGGTTGAAGCTATTACTCACAATTCACAACGTTGTACCAATAAATCGAATGATTTCTGCTTCCAGCTGAGACCTTAAGAGTTCATTTGTTCCATCAGAAGCTCCACTTATAGAATTGAACACAATATGCATCTCATAGAAATTAAATGGCCAAAGGTTAGGAAATGTGAAACATTTATTTGAAATAAAATGTGGTTCACTTCAGTCAACAAATGTAACTAAATAACAAACTAATTAAAATAATACATCAAGTTTCAATAGTGCATGTTGGGAAACTTGTGCAAAATAAAGCCAATTCCAAAGCCAAAGGGCCTTTATAACCTCTCATAAGCTCTGTAGCTTTTTCATTTTGATGGAATACCATTCAACTCTTTCTCTCCAAAGATAAAACTGGACCAACAATGTTAAACAGTAATAGCAATGTCACACAACACAGAAACTAGGCATCGGAAACATATCGATTGCATTTCAAGTTCTGAACTTAAGCCTAAGTCAGTTATCAGCGCAAAAGATATGGCTGAATGAGCAATTTAGTTGCCCACACATTACAGATGCAGCTAGGACTTCAGATGCTATTTCCTAGTTCAATTGACATTATATCTAACAAGTAGCAATCCTATTTCTTACCTACAACAGCATAGCATAGAACTTAAAATTAATACATCAAAGGGCAGGCAATAACATTTGATTTCAGGCTTTCAACTGTTAAAAGCTACTCTAGAATGGAGCAATGGGATGAGCAGTTGATCTGCTTGCCAAATAGAATGTTGATGTCCGTTTTAACCACTGGCCCTTTTCTGTCCTTGAGAACTTCCATCACAGCCTTCTTGTTAGCCCTAAACCTCACAGCTTTCATCTCCATGCGAAATTCCTTCCCTTTCTTCACATTATCCTCCTCCAGCCGGGCAAAGGCCTTGAACACTGGGGTGTATGTTCTGGCATTGGGCTGCATTCCCTTATCAATCATTTCCAGTAAGTACTTCTTGGCATCACCAAGTGAGTTGGAGTCTTTGGCGAGTGCCTTAATGAGAACACTTTAAGGGAAACTCCAAGCGATAACATGCGCAAAAACACCTTGAGAGCATGCCTGGCTTCATCATGCCTGCCATATATCTCGATGACACAGTACTATGAGTGACCACTTCAGGCAGATTATAATCAACTTCTAATGCAGTCCTAATCTCCTCGGCTTGGGACAGGAATCCATCATTTGTAAGCATGTTCAACATCCTGGCCGGTCATAGTGCTGATGAGTGCTCCTGCTAACGTTGGGGCTGTTGATTTTGATGAAAGAGTATATCTGAAACACTCTAAATAATTACATACAAACATAAACACATATATTGCACTCACAAGCACACAAAGTTTATTAAAACAATATATATCTATTCAGAAACAATATATCTGTATATGTACCTGATGGAACCGATGAAGCCATCTCAAAATACCGATCTTCTGCACGTCTCTTTTGTTAGCTATCTTTCTATGGGGCAAGAACTGAATCGCTCATATCAAAGAGAGTACAAGGACCTAGTATTTATAGTGAAAGCATCCTAATACAAAGCCCTCCCAAAAAAGGTCTTTATATCTCAATAATTGTTGCAATCACTATTATACATTTCAGTTATCTTCTTTAGAACTTCCCACTATATTCACATAATTAAAACATTTAACATGGAATATGAATTGTCTAATATCTCTAATTACTTACTCTGTTGTAACATTAGTTGTTGTACTAAATATAAACTTGTAATTGTTCAAATTCAACTTACAATCTCCCACTTGAACATTTACAGGTTTATACAACAAGAATAATGTAGCTTCAGACATAGTAATTAATCCAAAGTGTGCACCTGAGATAAAAGAATTCAAGTTTCTAATCATATCTCTGTCAACCCATAATCATGATGAAGAACTGTAGAAAAGGTTGCACTTGAAAGCACAGCTACTCTACAATTACAAAACATCACAACCATGAGCTACATGAGACATAAGATATCACTTAATATATACAACGCAGGTTTAACAACCTTCCAAAAGCACATGTATATGGTCCTCTTAATGGTTCCATATGCCTGAACCTCAACACATAGCTGCACCTGCAACTATTTTGAATGTGTTATCCAGATCAAGTCTGGAATGAAAATAAAATGATTCAAAAAACAACTCATAGACTGAAATGTATACTACTATGAAACAGTTATTTCTAAGAATCAAATAAATACTTTAAATCAAGTACTTGAATAATAAAAGATAAACAATTTCAATCCAGTAAAAGATGAATTTTATTGTAAATCAGTTCATAAAATTCATAGCTCAATGAGATCTCAAAACATAACCAAAAAGAAAAATTCTGAAACTTAAATGAAACAAAATTTTCAGCTTTAATGAATGAACACCAACTCCCACTGAACCTAGCAATCAAACTCCCACTAAACACAATCATCTAGATTAGGCAAAATGCCTAAGTTCTTTTGAAAAGCTGCAATGGTTAATGGCTTAGTGAAAGGATCTGCTAATTGGTTCAAGGTATTGACTTTAGCAAGAATCAACTCACTACGCTTTACTCTCTCTCGGACACTAAAATACTTCAAGTCAATGTGCTTGGAGTTGGTAGACCTCTTGTTTTTCTTTGCAAAATAAACTGTTGCAGAGTTGTCACAATGAATCTTCAGAGGTCTTGAAATGATGCTATCAACCATCTTGGTTGGTGTGAGAAAATTTTTCAGCCATAATCCTTGACATGTAGCCTCATAAACAGCAATCAACTCTGTCATCATAGTAGAGGTTGCAATCTGGGTTTGTTTTACACTTTTCCAAGCTATAGCACCCCCAGCCAACATAAAAACATAGCCTGATGTCGATTTTGATGAGAATGGAAACTGTCCAGCAAAATCTGCATCAGAATAACCTTCTACTTCAAGATTCTTGACTCTTCTATACACCAAACTATAGCCCTTGGTTTTCTGAAGATATCTTAGCACTTTCTTTCCAGCAATCCAGTGCTCATGTCCTGGATTCGATTGAAATCTCGCCAACATATCCACTGCATAAGCTAAATCCGGCCTAGTGCACACTTGTACATACATTAGGCTTCCCACCAACCTGGAATAAGGTTTGTTCTTCATGTGTTGCTTCTCCAACTCATTCTTGGGATACTGATTTTTGTTCAACCTGTCACCTTTAGACATAGGTGTTGATCCAAGTGAACAATTGTGCATTTCAAACCTCTTCAACACTTTTGAAATGTAGGCCTGCTGAGACAAACCTAGAAGATGTCTAGATCTATCCCTGCTGATCTCAATCCCCAAAACATATGAAGCATCTCCTAGATCATTCATATCAAAATTTTCAGAAAGAAAACTTTTTGTCTGCTGCAATAACCCTTTATCAGTGCTTGCCAGCAGAATATCATCAACGTATAACACCAGAAAAATGCAATTTTTGCCACTGACTTTCATGTATACACATTCATCAACAAGATTTTCAACAAAGCCAAAAGAGGTAACTACTGCATCAAATTTTAAGTACCATTGGCGGGATGCCTGTTTCAATCCATAAATGGATTTATTCAATCTGCACACCAAGTGTTCCTTTCCAGTCTCTATGAAACCTTCCGGTTGTTTCATATAAATCTCCTCCTCCAAATCTCCATTGAGGAATGCCGTCTTAACATCCATTTGATGTAATTCCATATCATAATGAGCTGCTAGAGCCATTATGATTCGGAAAGCATCTTTGGTAGACACTGGTGAAAAGGTTTCATTATAATCTATTCCTTCTTGCTGAGTGAACCCCTTTGCCACTAGTCTAGATTTAAATCTCTCCACTGATCCATCAGTACACCTTTTGGTTTTGAAGACCCACTTACAACCAATCGGTTTATGACTCCCAGTAGGCTCCACCAACTCCCATACATTGTTATCATACATGGACTTAAGCTCTGCTTCCATTGCCTCTATCCATTTCAAGCTTTGATCACTTTCAACAGCTTGACTAAAAGTTACAGGATCATCTCCTTCTCCCCAATCAAATTCAGCTTCTTGCAAGTACACGATGTACTCTTGTGTGTTAATGGCAGGCTTTCTAACTCTTCCAGATCTTCTAAGTTGTTGTGGAGGCGCTCCGGCATCAACTTGCACATCTTGCAAGTTTTGGGACTCAGGTTCTTGCTCTACTTCTTCCAGATCATCTTCTGAATTTTCAGAATCATCGTTTTGATTTGCTACAACTTCAAGCTGAGGTTGTCCAACATTTCCAGCTGCAGCCTCAAAATTTATCGGAACAACATTGCTTTGAGGCTCATCTTCAGTTAACTCTTGGAAATCGAGCTCAAGGTCCTCATATGTGTGAGTATAATTGATCTCATCAAGGAAAACAGCCTTGTTGGTCTCAATTATTCTCGTGGAATGGGTAGGGCAGTAGAATCTATAGCCCCTGGAATTTTCTGGATACCCAATAAAATTGGCTGAGATTGTTTTTGGATCTAATTTCTCTTCTTTAGGATTGTATGGACGAGCTTCTGCCTTGCAGCCCTAAACATGCACATGATTCACACTTGGTTTTATGTTTTTCCATAACTCAAAAGAAGTTTTAGCCACAGCTTTGCTCGGAGTCCTATTTGTAATGTAATTTGCTGTTTTAAGAGCCTCCCCCCAAAGGAATCTTGGCAAACCTGAGGTGCACATCATACTCCTCACCATGTTGAGAAGAGTTCTATTTTTTCTCTCCGACACCCCATTTGATTCAGGTGAACCTGGAGTTGTATACTGAGCTTGAATCCCATGCTCCTGTAGGTACAAAGCAAAAAGACCCTTATGCTGCCCGGTTTCAGTATACCTACCATAATACTCCCCTCCTCTATCCGACCTCATTGCCTTAATTTGTTTTCCCAACTCTTTTTCAGCTTCAGCTTTAAAAATTTTAAATTTTTCCAAGCTCTGAAATTTTTCTGAGATGAGAAACAAGGTACAATACCGGGTGTAATCATCTATGAAGGTAATAAAATACTTATTACCACATATGGTCTGGTGTGCAAAAGGTCCACAAATATCTGTGTGGATAAGTTGCAAAGGTTCAGTGCTTCTATTGGAATCCTTGTTTCTAGACTTGGTCATTTTTCCCTTAACACATTCAATGCAAGTATCAAAATCAGAAAAGTCTAGTTCTGGCAGCAAGTTTTCTTTCACCATACTCTGCAACCTTTCTTTAGATATGTGTGCAAGTCTTCGATGCCAAAGATAAGCTGAATTCTCACTATGTTTTCTCTTTCTACTTATATCTTTTTGTGCGTTCTCAATCAACAACACTTCCTTAGGATAAAAACATTCAAGAGACCAATAATCATTCAACAAACAAGCTGAGCCAATATAACGGGAATCAAGGGAGATTTTTATTCCATAAGAGTCGATAAAAAGGGCACATCCTTGTTTCACTAACTGAGAAACTGAAATTAAATTCCTTTTCATAGAAGGAATATAGTAAACATTATTCAAATCAAGATAAGTGCCAGACCCTAGCACTAAACGGACCGTGCCTATAGCCTTCACACTCACTCCCATGCCATTCACAACTGCCACTTGCACCTCATTTCTCCTTGGAGCTCTCTTGCTTAGAAAGCCCTGCAATGAATTTGTAATATGAATCGGTGAGCCGGAATCAAGCCACCAAGATTTAGAAGATAAATCAACTAAATTAACCTCAATAGAGAAAACACTTAGCTGTGACTTACCCTTCTTTGCCATCCAATCCTTGAATCCCTGGCAATTCTTCTTCATATGTCCTTCCTTTTTACAGAAAAAACATTTGAAGACTCCCGGTTTCTTATCCTTGGTAATCACAGCTTTCTTGGGGCCAAGTTTGAAAGGCTTAGTCCCACTGGTACCTTCTCCAAAACCAGTTGCACTGGAGGCAGTAGCTTTGCCTTTTCCCTTCCATTTTGACTTTGAAACCAGATTCACAACAAGCTGCCCATCCCTCTTGATTCTATCCTCCTCTTGCACACATATCGCTATTAACTCATTTAAATCCCACTTATCCTTCTGGGTAAAATAGGTGGTCTTAAGCTGACCAAAAGAAGCAGGTAGGGTTCTAAGGGACTGATGCACTACAAACTCGGAGGGCAGGGGAATCTCCAGATCTCCAAGCCTAGTGGTGATGTCAATGATCCTCATGATATGCTCACGGACACTCTTAGAGGAATCATATTTGACTCCCATCAACTGATCCAACAAAAGAGAAATTTCTGCCTTCTCATTCTCACGGAACTTTAAGGCAATAGCAGCCATAAACTCAGTGGCTGTATCCTTGTCAGCAATACTTCCCCTAACCACATCAGTCATGGTTTGCTTAAGAATGAGCTTAGTCATCCTGTTGGCTCTAGTCCATTCCTTGTGTTTCACAGTCTCTAGATTCGAGGAATCGTCATCTATCACTGGTTCGGCCTCAGTCAAGCACCAATCAATTCCCTGAAGGCCAAGGTAAAGCTCTATGGACTGCTTCCACTTCTTAAAGTTGCAGCCATTGAGAGGTTCAATGGTTGCAAGGGACAATCCTGAGGTGTTCAGAACTGGGGAGAAAAAATAAAGTTTTAGTTTTCTGCCTTAGTTATTATTCTAAACAATTTTAGAAAACTATGAACACAAAAGAAATCAAGTCACAGCAAAAACAACTTGAGATCATAACTATAAAATATGGTAATCAGAATCCCCAAAGTATGCATATTAGTTTTCAATAACAGATCTTACCTGTATGGCAAAAGAATAGGTTATTGCTTAAGTTTCTTATTTGCAAAACCAAAAATACTAAAAACCAAGATATCCCTGGAACAGTCAACACATGTATTGCAAGAAGAAAAGGTCCAGTTCACTGAATTCAGTTTTTAATATTTCATGATGCACTGTTTTACCTGTAAGAACACAAGAGTCAATCCTTCTGTTGAAGATACAATTATGTTTCAAAAACTAAAGACACAATTTTCCTAGTTCTATATCCAAATGATTCCAAAATAATATATTGACAGATTGATGTGTACAACATGCATCAAAATACTATCTTACAATCAAGAACTAGTGGTTATTACTCCTTAACTTTTAACACAGCAAGCTAAGTTAAAACCAAACAAAGAGAACAACCTGTTCATCAACGAATTTCAATGAGCAAGATTATGAAAATTGGGAGATCATCTTGTCAATGTCAACAATTCAAGATAAACAAATATATATATGTAAGTATATATAATTCAATTATAACTCAAGAGCAGACAATTGAACATTCAGAAATCTCAAACAATTCCAAACATCCAGAATTCAATCAGCCACATTAAAGTAAGTTTCATCTGGACACCATCTACTCTAACTTAGATGCACGCCAGGAATGCCTCTAGTGTTCAATTGCACAACCAACAAGAATCATATATACGTGAAAGAAAATTTCAAATTTTGGGAACTAACCCGGTGTTCCTGCTGCGCTGATGGAACCATCAATTGAAGCAAGATAGATATATGCAGCGATTGGAGTTTATAATTCATAGCAACTTGTCTCAGTAATGTGGAATCACAAGATCAAAATGATTTTTCTCTAGAAACCTAATTCACAATTCTGGGACTGATGAATAAGATGGCAACATACAGAACTGAAATGGTTTATGAAATATGCAATTGGCTCTGATACCAATGAAAGAGTATATCTGAAACACTCTAAATAATTACATACAAACATAAACACATATATTGTATTGATATATTGGTCAATCCTATTCAAACACAAGAAATCCTTGTAGATCTAGGAAAGGAAGGAAAGGCATCAAGGAGGATACCTCAGCAGAACTGCTTGAAGTTATGCATGATTAGCGGATGTGAAAAGGTAAACACAGAGTCAACTGCTTGATTCTGTACAAAGGTAACTGATCTTTATCTTAAACTTGATTAGTTATAACTTGATTGAGGAATACATGGTTGTTTACATTCAAAGTTATTATCTTCACGATAAATGGTGTTTATTGCTTGATTTGGTAATCAATTGATATCTGAGCTGTTAATAATAGTGCTTAATTATAGAGAGATATGATTAAGGTACATGATTGTTTAATTGCAGGAGTTATGGAAAAAATAGTTTTCTGATTATGTTTTTCCAAATCGATTCTTTGATGAGCATTATTTGAGGGGGAGCATTTCATGCTCTATAAATATCATCTGACATGCTATGCAATACACACCTTTTGCAGATATTGTTTTAGACTTTGATATCTTAGTCTCTAAGTTGGATTGTATATCAATCGATCTGCAAATTGTGTGTCTGTTATCATATGATCTAAAAGTTTCTCTCTTACTTGCATTCAGGTTGCACTTAAGTTTGGTGAAGCTAAAGAGTGAACCAAGTGTGAATTGCTGGTTGTGTTGAGAACCTATATGATGGCTATGAGAGAAGTGCATCACTAGATTGTGTGAAAGAATCTAAGTTGTTTATACTGATGTCTGTGTTATATCAGTAAGAGAAGTTCTCAGTTGTTCTTGTGTAGAACAAATTGATTAACTGATAATGAGTGTGTAGATAGAAAGGAGTGAATACTAGAATGACTAGTTCCTTGTGTAGTTGTGTTGGAGAACTACCTATCTTTGTAAACTCAAATTGAAGATTAGTGAAACAATCTTGTCTGTTGCTTTTTCCCTCCTTGAGGTTTTTGCAACAGATTTTTGCTAAACCTATTGTTGTCTGCATTATCAGTTTTCTTACAGCATTTCTATATCTTTATTTGGTACCAGAGCAGGTGCTAGAAGGTGTCTAGCAGATCCACACAAAATGGAAAGAAATGCAGTAAATCAGCCTCCAAAGTTTGATGGTGATGACTTCCCACAATGGAAGATCATGATGACAACATTTATCTATACACTTGATGTAAAAGCATGGAGAGTCATGCAGCTTGGTTACAAACATCCTGTCATTAAATCTGAAACTACTTCTGAATCTCAATTAAAACCTATTGATAAATGGTCAGAGGATGAATTGTCTTTGTGTAATGCAAATTATGTTGCAAGGAATGCCTTGTTTACTGCTCTTGGAGCTAAGGAAAGAAGGCGTATACAATACTGTGAAACTGCAAAAGAAGCATGGGATATGTTGGTTACAGCTCATGAGGGCTGTGAGACTGTCAAGATTCAGAAACTTCAAATTCTAGCTGAGGAATTTGAAAACTTGAAAATGGGTGAGGATGAACTACTTGATGATTTTTACACTAGAGTAATTAACATTACAGGTCAGTGTCAAAGCTTAAATGAACCATTCGAGGAGCACAAGATTGTAAAGAAATTTCTCAGAGCCTTGCCAAAGAAATATCTTCCCAAAAAGGCAGCCATTATGGAGGTGCACAACTTGAATAAATACTCCTTGGAGGATCTAGTAAGTAACCTTAAAACCTTTGAGTTAGAGATGATATCTGACAATGTTTGGCCTGATAAGAAACAAAAAGGTGTAGCCTTGAAAAGCTCACACAAGAATGAATCGGATGGTGATATTGATACTGTTGATTTTGCTCTCTTGACTAAAGAATTTAAAAAACTTTTGAAATCAAAAAATAACAACAGTACAGGTTCTTCAAGACAGTATCATGATTCAAGAAGAAATCAGTCTTCTAATAATCGGTTTGAAAAAAGGGATCATAACAGGTTTGGTCAAAAGAGAAAACCTAAATGTTATGAATGTGAAGGCTATGGTCATATTTCTACTGATTGTGGAAACAGGAAAAATAATGCAGGTAATCACAAGATGTTAAAATCCTCTACATGGAGTGATAGTGAAGAAGAGGTTTCAACAAAGAAGGGAGAAAAGAATTATGCTTTTGTAACTTCAGTTTTTCTAGATTCATATGAAACTGACAGCAATGTTTCTAGTGATGATGATTTTGTTGACAGGAGACAGATAAATGATAAATTTGTGCAGCTGTACAAAGCTTCAAAGGCGATGATAAACAAGAATAATGCATTGGAAAACCGAATTTTGGAGATGCAAAGTCTTATGGAGAAAAATGACAATGTGTTGATGCAAAGTCAAAAGAACTGGGATCAAGAAAGAGAAGATCTTAACAACGAGATTGTGGAACTTAAGAAGAGGTTAAAAGCTACTGAAATCTTTTCAGGAAGTCAATGTGAACATGGAGATCTTGTGGATGAGTTGGAAGGTAAGAATAATTTGATTTTTAAATTAAACTCTGATGTGGACTATTTGCAGGAGGAGCTAAGGAAAACTCAAGAAAAGTTTGATCAATTTCAGAGCAGCTCAGAAATTGCATCAAAAATTCTCAAAAATGGAAGATCTCACAAGAACTTGCTTGGTCTTGGGTACATAGGTGAGAGTTCAGGTCATACAAAGTTTGTCAAAGCTAAGTCTAATGCAGATGAAATAGATCATGAGAACTTCTCAAGTAAAAAATGTAAGGTTTTTGAGGAAACCAATAAAGTTCATCAACAGGTAAGGTATGTGCCTCATTCTACATTTATTCCTACTTGTCATAACTGTGGTGAAAAGGGTCACATACGACCAAGATGTGGAAAGAAAGATCTTCCTGGTTCTAAGAAAATTGACAAATTTGAAATTATTCAAAAAGAGCTGAATGAGCATAGGAAACTAATTCAAAACTTGTCTAGCTTGTTGAGTAAAGAAAAGCTGCAGGGAAAGTTAAAAGAAGAAATCTGGGTAAAGAAAGATGAATTTCCAATAACTTGTTTAAGGTCTTCAATTTACTCAGATGAGACATATATTAATGCTACCTGTGCAGTGGCCTTGACAGCTCTATCAAGCAGAAAGGCAGATGTTTGGTATATAGACAGTGGTTGCTCAAGACATATGTGTGGCAATAGGGAATGGTTTACTGTTTTTACTGATCAACATATTTCAGGAGCTGTGACATTTGGTGATGGAGGTCAAGCCTGCATCAAAGGAAAAGGAACAGTTCAAACTCCAAATGTTCCAAATCTGGAAAATGTGTTGTATGTGGAGGGTCTTACCACAAATCTATTAAGTGTAAGTCAACTCACTGATGATTTTGAAAATGTGTGGTTCAATCGGAAAAAATGTATGGTACTGGATGACACAGGTGCTTGTGTTATGGGAGGAACAAGGTCAATGGATAATTGCTATCTTGCTTGTGCTAATGATCTATTTGATGCGCAGTCTTGTATGAAAACAGGAACATCAGAAGAAATTTTTAATTTGTGGCACAGACGACTTGGTCATGTAAATTTTTAGGATTTACTCAAGTTATCTTCTCAAGGAATAATCAGAGGGTTGCCAAAACTGAATGGAAGAACAGATAAAGTATGTGGTGATTGCAAAATAGGAAAACAATCCAGGTCAACTCACAAATCTGTTAATGCCACACCTTCTACTCAAGCCTTGGAGCTGCTTCACATGGATCTGATGAGACCTTCTCAAGATGAAAGCTTAGGTGGTAAGAACTACATTCTGGTAATAGTTGATGACTTTACAAGGTTTACTTGGGTAAATTTTCTGGTAAGTAAAACTGAAACCTTTGAATCATTTAGAGGTTTGAGTCACATCATTACAAATGCTAAACAGTCTCTCAACTTGAAAATTGCTAGAATAAGATCTGATAATGGTACTGAATTCAAAAATAATGCATTTGCTAACTTCTGTCATGAGAATGGCATCTTTCATGAGTTTTCAGCTCCTAAGACTCCACAACAGAATGGAATTGTTGAAAGAAAGAACAGAACTTTGTTAGACATGGGAAGAGTTATGTTACATGCAGCTGGACTTAGTCAAAATTTCTGGGCAGAAGCTATTAACACTGCATGCTACACAATTAATAGAGTCATGTTCAGACCAAGAAGTGAGAAGACTCCATATGAATTGTGGAAAGGTAAGAAGCCAAATGTAAGTCATTTTCATGTCTTTGGAAATCCATGTTATATCCTGAAAGATAGAGAGTATCTGGGAAAATTTGAGGCTAGAAGTGATCATGGAATTTTTCTGGGATATTCTTTGAACAGTAGAGCATATAGAGTCTATAATAAGCAGACCAGGCTAATTATAGAATCTATCAATATTTCTGTGGATGATAACTTTGACAGGCAGGAGATACTATCTGAAGATCCAAGCAACAAAAATAATACTGGCAAAGATATTTTTCAAAAAGATGAAGATTCAGATTTAGATCAATCTGAAAATTTACTATCAGAAGATCCAAATCTCACACAAGTTCCACATCCAAAAACAGGATATAAACAGGTGCAGAAAGACCATTCCAAATCTGATATCATTGGAGGTATTTCTGAAAGAATTAAAACCATAAGACATGGAATCTCACAGGTAAGTAAGGACAGTGCACTGGTATGTTTCATGACTCAAAACTCAGAGGCAATCAATATTATTGCTTGTTTTGGATTTGTATCTTTAATTGAGCCGAAAAATGTGACAGAAGCTCTCACTGATGATGAATGGATTAAAGCTATGCAGGAAGAACTTAATCAATTTTCCAGGAATGCAGTGTGGGATCTCGTACCTCGACCAGACGAGGCTAATATCATAGGAACCAAGTGGATATTCAGAAACAAAAGTGATGAGCATGGAAATGTTGTTCGAAATAAAGCAAGACTGGTAGCACAAGGATACTCTCAGATAGAAGGGCTGGACTTTGATGAAACGTTTGCACCAGTAGCTCGACTGGAGTCTATTAGACTGCTGTTGGCAATTGCATGTCACATGGGGTTCAAGCTCCATCAAATGGATGTCAAAACAGCATTTCTAAATGGCTTTTTGGAAGAGGAAGTCTATGTGGAACAGCCTAAAGGTTTTCAAGATCCACATCATCCTGAACATGTATATCGATTGAAGAAGGCATTGTATGGTCTTAAACAAGCTCCCAGAGCCTGGTATGACAGACTTTCTAGCTATCTGGTAAGTCAAGGGTATGTGCGAGGTAAGATAGATAAGACTCTATTTGTCAAGAATGAGAAAGAGCACTTCATGGTTGCACAAGTGTATGTGGATGATATTGTGTTTGGTTCCACTTCAGATTCATTAGTTCAACAATTTACACAAATCATGTCTAATGAATTTGAAATGAGTATGTGTGGGGAATTAACATATTTTCTTGGTCTTCAGGTTAAACAACATATTTCAGGTATGTTCCTTTCGCAATCAAAATATGCAGAAGGATTGGTAAAAAAATTTGGATTAGACAATAAAAAGGTGGTGGCAAATCCAATGAGCACCACCATCAAGCTGGATGAAGACAAAGAAGGAAAATCAGTGGATCAAACTCTTTATAGAAGCATGATAGGAAGCTTACTCTACCTCACTGCAAGCAGACCAGATATATCTTTCAGTGTGGGTGTGTGTGCACGATTTCAAGCCAATCCAAAGGAGTCTCATTTAGCAGCTGTAAAGAGAATTATTAGATATGTATCAGGTACAATTTCTTGTGGAATTTATTATACCTGTGATACAAGTGCTGAAATTGTAGGCTATTCTGATGCTGACTGGGGAGGGAGTCTCAAAGACAAGAAAAGCACATCTGGCGGATGCTTCTTCATTGGGAACAACTTAGTTGCTTGGCATAGTAAGAAACAGAATTGCATCTCTCTCTCTACAACTGAGTCAGAATATGTAGCTGCTGGTAGCTGTTGTACACAGATGCTTTGGATGAAACATATGTTGGAAGATTATGGAATTTCTCAAGGTAAACTTAGCATATTGTGTGACAACACTAGTGCTATAAATATCACAAAAAACCCTGTCCAGCATTCAAAGACCAAACATATTGCTCTCAGGTATCATTTCATCAGAGATTTGGTAGAACAAAATTTGCTTGAGCTAAGTTTTATTCCTACTGACAAGCAGCTTGCAGATATTTTCACCAAAGCTTTATCAACTGATAGATTTGAAGAGCTAAGAACTGCACTGGGTATTTGTACCTGTCCTTGGTAAAATTATTTGCAATGCACGTCTATGTCTATACATATATATGCTTATGTTCTTAGCTTGATAGTTTGATTACAGTAGCTAGTGTTTTGTTTTCCAACATTCAAGATCTTTTGACAACTTATGTTTTCCTGTATACCTGTGAAATAATGTGAGTTGTTTTCATTTCCACACACACAATAACAGACTTGAGTTACATATGTTAAGTGGAGGAAAAGTCTTTCTGAGATCAATATTATAATGTGTGAAAAAAAAAATGCCAGTTCTGCTCACAGCAGACATGAAAAGACATCAAAGCGGCCTCTTTAAAAAGGTGAATTTGCTTGGAGGTTGATCTTCTGTCTTACTCCAAAGTAACTAGGACATGAGGAGGGGTAACTTCACATGTTTTACATGAAATGGTCAGGACTTAAGATCAGACACTTGAGTATTGATGCCGTGGGATATCTCTTGAATATCTAGTCCCCTAAGATCACCTGATTTGGGAGTGGCTGCATTTGACTTACTCTATAAGTGTTCAACGAAATATGCAGTGATAAACTCAGAAAAGTACTCAGTTCTCAAAAAATAAATGGTCTTGGCATGGGAAATTGCAATCTGTCTTTACTGGTTAAAGAAAATTGTCTCAGAAAGGTAAAATCCCCATTTTTCTGTGTATTCTTTGTTGTTTCCTCTAAACTGTCACAAATGGCTCAACTTGCAGAAATCTTGGTATACAGGTCATCATTTGCACATCATTATTGTTCTTATCAGTTGGTAGCAACACTACTTACCTGTTCTTTAAACTATTGATGTGCTTTGCAAAGCTATATGTTTGTGGAATATATTCATAAGTGCAGTTTTTGAGGAAAGTGGACTCTCTATGATACAATACTTGGTGTGGTTCTGGGCTTTCTCTTCAGTTGGACAAAGTATTGTGGTGTTTTTACAGGCTCCATCATTAAATGCTGATTATCTTTTCGATTATCTCCTCTTTCCTATAAGTTAGCATGCTTGTCTTTGCAACTTCCTCACACTTGATTTCTTCACTAGGGTTTGTGTTTTCTTGTGCAACAATTATGGACAAAGGAAAACAACTGGCCCTTCCTGAAGAACTCAATCCCAAAGTTGGCAGAGTCGTCATTCCTCCATCCTCTGATGCTACTCCATTGTCTCCTCCACCCTCTCCTCGCTTGCATCCTGAATGACATCATGCGAGCACCTTCCCTACAATCCCTGGGAGCCTGAGGAGAAGAAGAATCAGGATAAGGACTCTTGGCCCACCTGGCCATAGTTTATTTGGCATGCTATTCAGGGGGAGTAACAGATCAAGTTTTATTTTTTCTGATTTCTTGTTGAACAATATTTCTTTGGTAAACTGGTTATGTTGCTATCGGTTTGTAAGTGCATAAGCACTATACTGTTTGGTTTGTTTAGTTGTTGAATTGTTTGTGTTTGTCTTTCAAATTAATATTTTTTCTGCCATGAGGTTTCTAGATTTATTGTTTGAGAATTAGGAAAAGGATGGAAACTGATTCCTAATATCTTAAAAATTCTTCTTTGTGTTAGATCTGGTTTAACAATATTGCAGGTCTTGATCTTGTGTTTGAATAGCAATGCCAAAGGGGGAGAATATTGATATATTGGTCAATCCTATTCAAACACAAGAAATCCTTGTAGATCTAGGAAAGGAAGGAAAGGCATCAAGGAGGATACCTCAGCAGAACTGCTTGAAGTTATGCATGATTAGCGGATGTGAAAAGGTAAACACATAGTCAACTGCTTGATTCTGTACAAAGGTAACTGATCTTTATCTTAAACTTGATTAGTTATAACTTGATTGAGGAATACATGGTTGTTTACATTCAAAGTTATTATCTTCACGATAAATGGTGTTTATTGCTTGATTTGGTAATCAATTGATATCTGAGCTGTTAATAACAGTGCTTAATTATAGAGAGATATGATTAAGGTACATGATTGTTTAATTGCAGGAGTTATGGAAAAAATAGTTTTCTGATTATGTTTTTCCAAATCGATTATTTGATGAGCATTATTTGAGGGGGAGCATTTCATGCTCTATAAATATCATCTGACATGCTATGCAATACACACCTTTTGCAGATATTGTTTTAGACTTTGATATCTTAGTCTCTAAGTTGGATTGTATATCAATCGATCTGCAAATTGTGTGTCTGTTATCATATGATCTAAAAGTTTCTCTCTTACTTGCATTCAGGTTGCACTTAAGTTTGGTGAAGCTAAAGAGTGAACCAAGTGTGAATTGCTGGTTGTGTTGAGAACCTATATGATGGCTATGAGAGAAGTGCATCACTAGATTGTGTGAAAGAATCTAAGTTGTTTATACTGATGTCTGTGTTATATCAGTAAGAGAAGTTCTCAGTTGTTCTTGTGTAGAACAAATTGATTAACTGATAATGAGTGTGTAGATAGAAAGGAGTGAATACTAGAATGACTAGTTCCTTGTGTAGTTGTGTTGGATAACTACCTATCTTTGTAAACTCAAATTGAAGATTAGTGAAACAATCTTGTCTGTTGCTTTTTCCCTCCTTGAGGTTTTTGCAACAGATTTTTGCTAAACCTATTGTTGTCTGCATTATCAGTTTTCTTACAGCATTTCTATATCTTTATATTGCACTCACAAGCACACAAAGTTTATTGAAACAATATATATCTATTCAGAAACAATATATCTGTATATGTACCTGATGGAACCGATGAAGCCATCTCAAAATACCGATCTTCTGCACGTCTCTTTTGTTAGCTATCTTTCTATGGGGCAAGAACTGAATCGCTCATATCAAAGAGAGTACAGGGACCTAGTATTTATAGTGAAAGCATCCTAATACAAAGCCCTCCCATAAAAGGTCTTTATATCTCAATAATTGTTGCAATCACTATTATACGTTTCAGTTATCTTCTTTAGAACTTCCCACTGTATTCACATAATTAAAACATTTAACATGGAATATGAATTGTCTAATATCTCTAATTACTTACTCTGTTGTAGCATTAGTTGTTGTACTAAATATAAACTTGTAATTGTTCAAATTCAACTTACATTTGATTGTACTGATCATCTTGGATTGGATTCAGAGCTAGTGCTTGCTATTGTTAACTAAATCTGAAATGTCAAGAATCGAAGCAACCTAAAATCAAGAATTGAATGGAAGCCTAATCAGCTATAGCGAACACATAAGCTCTCTCACAACAAATTAATCCAAGTCTGAATCGAGTCCAAAACATGAAGAACCTAAAACCCTGGAAACAAAATTTATAGTAAAAACTATAAAAACCAGCTCTAGCTTCTGCAAAAATTAAGGAGAACAGATGAGTACCTCAAGTAGAGACGAAGTAGCGGCGAGTGAGGAACAAGGAAGAAGACGCTTTCGTTTTTTCCTCAAAGACGACTGAAATTGAAATTGAGGGAAAGGATCCAATTGGAGTTGCCTAAAACCCTTTGGTTCTTCTCCAGAAACTTCTCCTTTTTATTTATTTATTTATTTAACCAGAGTATTTATTTTCTTTTTTAAACAAGGAAAGAAAATCAATAACGCTTGTGATTTAGTGGTAACTCACTCGGTCACCATTTTAACTTAGTCATATTGAATAACCTTCTTTGCAGCATCTCTCTCGGCATACCACTTACGCATGGTTGACTCATTAATCCAACCCACTTGGCAGCCAGTCCAGCTCAGATCATCCTGACCTTTATTGTAGGCACCCCTTAGCTGCTGCTTGTATACCTCGCTCTCGCGAAACAACCTCTCCCCTACCCTGGCAGCTCGCCCACACTTGGTCTTCCAAGACACTTCCAGTGACTGCGGCAACCTTGCCACCTCAGCCTCCAAAGATGTTGCCTTGGCAACCGCTAAGTCCCCAGCCTCTACCTGCTCATCCTTCCTCCGCATGACCTCCTTTAGCTCCGCCACCTCTTTCCCCGTGGCAGCCTGGTCCCGGAAGATAGCAACATCCTTCTCCACCTGCTCTAGCTGTTGCGCGAGGGCACAATTGTTTTCCTCCACCTCCCTCAACTGCTGACACTTCGCCTCAGCATCCCCCTGCAAGTGAGTAACCGCTCGCTCGCTTGCAGCGTACATTAGCAACGTCGCCTGCAAGAACAAAGCAACACGTATAAGACCAAGCCGGAAAAAAAAACAAAAGGTTGCAGATGCTTACCTGAGTCAGTTTCTCCTTGGCAAATGCAACGCTAGCCAGCGGATCCACCTCCTCTAAAGCATGCATATCGCGGGAGCGATAACGCATGTCGTATGCCATCTTGGCCAAGTATGGCTGCACCTCCTCCGTCCCTTCTAAAGTCTGGGTGATCACAGCTAAGCTACTTGAACCCCTGAAACGCCCTTCCCTCCGCGACCTTTTAGATTGACCCTCACGAGCTGGCCGACTCTCTCCTTCCTCTTCCAAGTCCTTGCCGAGCCAATCTCTCCAACAGGATCTGCTGCCTCCTCCACCACGTCTTGGCCACCTGAGCGAGGCCCGCCCACATCCTCCACAACCAAGTCCTCCACACCCTTTGGCTTCGTGACAGGTTCCTCCTCCACCTGAGACTGACTTTGTTCATCCTCGGGATCACCACCCTCTGTCTGCGTCTCCTCCACATCCACTTTCTGGACGCCCAAGCCCATTGCTTCTGCCACCAAGGGAGGCACATAGGCGTAATCCTCATATGCCAGATTCAATCTCAAAAAATCTTCACAATCACCCAACCCCACCTCTTTCCCTTCCCCGGTCTCCAAATCATTGTCTTACTACTTGGCATGGTCAGCCTCAACAAGCAGCCCCTCCAGCATGTCCTCGTCTGACACCTTGTCGTACGGGCTTTCCTTCTTCCGTGATCCGCCATCCTGTGGCATTGTCACTGCAGCAAGCATAAAAAAGGAAGGTCAGAAAGAGACTAACAAGCATAAAAGGGGAACACAACAACCAAAATACAGACCCAGAACCCGGGCATAGCCGAAATGGTTGTATATGCCAAGACGACATATCTGATACGAGCTCCTACACTCAAATGTTCATGTCAACCAGTGAATCCGACGCTCCATCAGCTCAATCAGATTATACTCTTGAGGCACTACACAAAGCCAGTTGTCAGCAGAGGCAGAACATAACAAAGCAAAGAAACACAAGACACAAGTACACGGTACCTATTTTCTGGAACGTCCCAGGAACCCGAAAGGGATGTCCATGCTACTCCTGCCATTGACCCCTAACAAGAAAACACTTCAGCTGCCAATTCTCATTTGTCGACGTGGGCAAGTCTTCCACCAAGACTTTAAACTTCTCCCGGGACTTCATCGTCACGCAACCCCGATTGCCCTCTTTGCACACCACCTCATATGCCAGAAGGCATTAAACTCCTCAAAATTAGGGAACTCCTACCTCAGTAGGCGAAAGAGCACCCCTGTCCCCAATATCTGCCTTAACATATTGGGGGTAACTTGCCCCGGAGCTACATACAGACACGCCAGTGTGTACTGCACAAACGGGTGCAGCGGGAACGTCAATCCGCATTTAAGTTGGTACTCGTATACCAATGTGAAATTACCAGACGGGTCCCAAAACTTCACATCCCTGCCAAGCGGCCGCAACAAGACCTCGTCAGGAATACTCCAATTCTTTCGAAGTGCTTTAAGCTTCGACGAAGTTATACTCTCACCAGGAGGTTCCCAAAATGAATCATCCTCCTCCCGAGATTTCGCCATGCTAAAATCCTCTACCTCCTGCAAGAGAGGGTCAGACGAGGACACATGAGACCCGACATCCGTAACAAGGATGCCTTCCCCTAAATCAATGTCAATTTCCACCATAAGCTTATTCAACTCCTCATCCCATCGGTGCAAGGTGTTCGAATCAGAATCAGGCGAACTAGAGATAACCACAATCTCTTCACTGGACACCCACACTGGATCTATCATACCCTACATCCTCACGAGTTAGACACCCGCTACCTTAACCCTAACCAACCCGACAACAAACCAACAAATCTTTTACTCACTGTAAACACGAAAATATCTGCAACAAATAATAGAACAACACGTATACAAAGAATAATATTTAATTTTATCAATGCGAATGCGGGTTACAATCTTTGTGAACTCCTCTGATTCTATCTCCGAATATAGGTTTAACTCAAGGGTGACAATCACTTATTCTTGGGACGAATTGTTTGTAGGTTGGACTTCTTGTCGTGTTGACGATTTGTAGAAGTTGATTGACCAAGGGTCGTAGAGGCTTGTTCTTGATCGGATTTGACCCACGAGTGGTTTCACGTGGTTGTTTATTCTTTGTCTTGAAGTTGGTGAAGATGTCAGCTATTTGGCAGCTTGATGACTCTTTGGGATTTGACAACTTCTAGGCATGAGGTTGATGAAGAACCGGTTATTTGGCAGCTTGATGGTTCTTCGGGATTTGACAACTTCTTAGCTTGAGGTTGATGAAGAAAGAATCGGCTATTTGGCAGCTTGATGATTCTTCAGGATTTGGCAACTTCTAGTCTTGAGGTTGATGAAGAAAGAATCGGCTATTTGGCAGCTTGACGATTCTTCGGGGGCTTAGGAGACTTCTGGACTTGAGGTTGATGAAGAATCAACTATTTGGCAGCTTGATGATTCTTCAGGATTTGACAACTTCTAGTCTTGAGGTTGATGAAGAAATAATAAGCTATTTGACAGTTTGATGACTCTTCGGGATTTGACAACTTCTAGGCTTGAGGTTGATGAAGAACCGGCTATTTGGCAGCTTGATGGTTCTTCAAGGATTTAGTGAAGAACTAGCTACTTGGGGAGCTTGATAGTTCTTCAAGGATTTTGGGGAGGCTTCTGAGCTCGCAGAGGGGTTCTCTCTCTCTCTCTCTCTCTCTCTCTCTCTCTCTCTCTCTCTCTCTCTCTCTCTAGTTCGCTCCTTTGTTTCTGCCCCCCTGTCGGCCTTTTGTCTCTCCCCCCCCCTCTTGGTATGAGAGGGGGTATTTATAGTGTTAACATTCCTCCACTTAAGGCAAGTAATGAAGATTCTGAATCAATAATATTTCCTTAATTGAATCAATGAATCTTGACTTACTTGCCGATTGATTTACTTGCCGATTTTAACACAATCAGATCAATCAAATCTTAAGATTTAGATATGCCCAGATCACTTTGGATTGAATATCCTGTTTTGATCAAGATCATTAGTAAGGGGTGAGCCATCTCGTGGATATGGAAAGTATCTCGTGAGGAACCTTGATTTCCAAGCAAGCGGTGATTTCTGATTCCACTTCGCGGATTCCCCCACGCAAGGCCATCTTGTCTCGCCTTCATGTAAGTCAACGCGCGCGGAGCCATTTTGCTTCGCCTTCATGTAAATCTACGCAAAGTCCGTTTTACCCCGCGACGTCTAGTTCGTCTCGCGAAGTTCAGTTTGCCTCGCGAAGTCTTGTTCACCTCGCGAAGTCTATTTCGCCTCGCCAAGTCTTGTTCGCCTCACGAAGTCTATTTCGCCTCGCGCAGTCTTGTTCGCCTAGCGAAGTGTGGTTCACCTCGCGAAATCCGGTTCGCCTCGCGAAAGTCAGTCCGCCTCGCGAAAGTCAGTCCGCCTCGCGAAAGTCAGTCCGCTTCACCTTCATTTATTTCTATGCGAAGTTCAGTCCACCTCGCCTTCATTTATTTCTATGCGAAGTGCGGTTCGCCTCGCCTGACTTCTTGCGAGCCATCACTTATAAACTCAATTATTTTGTTAAATTTTACATGTCTACACTCACATCGCAAACGTGCGAACAATCCCAATTGACACCAGATAAACAAAAACAAATCCCACAAATAAAACAAAAAATCGACAAGTTCATACCTTGAAACAACGGATTTGCGTAGTGCAGTGAAACTGGTTGCAAACAGCCGAGCGCTAGCACCCAATCGATTGAGGATGAAATTGGACGTTTCCCAGACTGGATTTCGCAGCTTAGCCAAAACCCTATGCAGAAAATCGTGAATAACTCTCTCAGCCCTAAATTCCTCGATTTCGAAACGCAAACTCCCTCCTCTAGTCTCCCTCAGGCCTATTTATAGACATCCCACCCAGACCCTACCAATTTATATAGTCAGGGCACAACCACGTCGACCATGATCGTATGTGCATTTATGACGCCCCCACGCCCCTGCGCACGCACGTTAACTACGCGCATGTCCTAAAAAAATGCGTAAAAGAGCAAACCAATCCGCCCGTTAGCATGAACTGTTACGCCACTAGCGCGAGGCGTTCCGCCACCAGCGCGAACCGTTACACCTGCTAGCATGAACTGTTCCGCCACTAGCGCGAGCCGTTGCGCCACCACCACGAACCGTTACGACCTTAACACTAGGCGTGAATGACCACATGCCCCTCATAAACTGGCCATTTATGACACACGTGCGACATGGCGAGATGGTCCGCTTCAGATTCTCAGAACTTTCCCCCGTCACCTCACGACCCTCGCGTGGGGACTTGAGAACTCGACACCATGCCTCCAACACCCAGGTAAAACATATTCTCGGCATCTAGGGAATAACTCCCCACCCAAGAGCTCTCTCGGACTGGGGACTTAGGGATTTGTTAGTACATAGCCAAAATGCTTGGCCAAGCCGAGAATATGGCACAACTACCCGGTCGCCGGAGATCATTTCGGGTAAGACAACATTGACGAGCCCTTCACGGGTATCCAACGAGTGAAGATTTGGCAGCAATCCACCTGCCAGACCCACTCTCCGACAGTAAAACGCCCCCAAAAGGGGAGGTGCCGCAGAGGACCGCAGACTGTCCCACATCGGGGACTAAGGCCACAACGCCTAACATTGGCCTATAAAACAGGCACAAACTCCCGTACTCTGCAAGTAGCAACTAAACACTAACTTAAGCATCGAAGAGTCGAAGACTGGATCACCCCAATCCCATTTTTTGACGCATTGCTACTTGTTTAGGTGCAAGACCTGGACTCAAGGATTCGACCTCCCGACTTGTGACCCCGGGACAGGTAGAAACATATTATATCTTCATTCATTGAAAAGTATTCAAATCATTTCCAGTTAGTATCAACACCCTCTTTAGTTTGCAAATGCACAATGCCCTGTTCTACTTATCTCCAAGTCTAATCACTAAGCAGGTACAATAACTGCAGGCAAAAGAAGTTGCGTTGAGAGTACGATTGCAAACAATGTGAGTCAGGAGGTGGCATACAAGTCTGGTACATCTGTTAATGAGTGAACTTCAACAAAAGGACCAGCGAAGGAAATGAAGATAGTTTTAGTTGCTACATTCAAATGGCATTTTAAAAGGTTTGCGGATGTTACACTGATGCCTTTACATAAAAGATTGTCTCTGCACCATTATTAGAAACTCAGATCCGGCACTGGTTCTACTTAAGCCACAGTTTTGTTCGGGGATAAACAATGAAAAATTGAAGTATATTTAAGCCAATTGAATCTTAATTAATTGGCTAGATAACTGAAAATTGAAAGTATAGCAATATACCTAGATAACTAGAATGTTCTTTGATCTATTTCATATAGCAATCTATATTACTCGAACGTAGTAGAGCAATCAGTTAATCGAGCTTCTTGCCAAAGAGAATCTTGTAAATTCTTTTTACCACCGGAGGTTCTTTCGTCCTTCCTTTAAGAGTTTTCTCGGTACCCTGATCAATCCCCATAGCTTTCTTGATCTCCTGCAAAACCTCCCTTACCTTAACCATGTTGGATTGGCTGCTCGACATGGCTGCTGGATACTGATTTTTATTTTATTTTTGGACGAATGCTGTATACTGATTTCAAAGCTAGGATTCTAGACAATCACCAAGTTGATTTCTACTGTCTATCACTAGCGTTTATACAAGATTATCTATTACTTATAGGACCAGGAAACACAAGCTTTCCTTATAAAACCGGGAGACAAATATTAACTTTGCTAACAGTCACCAAAAAATGCCAACATACAAAGAAATCATTAACTGTCCTTAAAATTATCAATCCTATTACTTACTGGACTATGAAACACAAGCTTTCCTTATCCATTCGGGATATGAACTTACTAACAGTCACCGAAAAATGCCAAGTGAGAAAGCCAATAAATAGGCCTTTCACCTGAAAATAGCAACCCGACAAAACCAAAACCCCTCAAACCCAACTCCTCTCTCAAACACAAAGCTTCAATCTTTCTTCTACCTCAAATGTACAACACACTCAAAGACAGCTTCCAACTCTTAAAAGAAATCGGCCGCGGCCGATTCGGCACCATCCTCCACTCCTTCTGCCCCATCTCCACCGAGTCCGTCGCCGTCAAGATCATCGACAAAACACTCCTCACCGACGACACCGACCGTGCATGTGTTGAAAAAGAACCCAAGATCATGACCCTCTTGCCTCCCCATCCCAACATTCTCAAACTCCACAACGTCATCGAAACAGAGGACTCCATGGCCTTGGTGCTCGAACTCTGCGAACCCGAAACGCTCCACGACCGGATCGCCAACCAGCCGTTGCCGGAGCCGGAAGCTGCCAGTCTTATCAAACAGCTATTGGGAGCTGTTGATCACTGCCACAGAGTTGGTGTGGTTCACAGGGATCTGAAGCCGGAGAATGTTCTGTTTGATTCAAGAAACAATATGAAGCTGGCGGATTTTGGGTCGGCGGAGTGGTGTTCCGGTGAGGGAGGGTCCATGGAAGGTGTGGTGGGGACGCCGTACTATGTGGCGCCGGAGGTGTTGATGGGGAGGTTGTACAATGAGAAGGTGGATGTGTGGAGTGCAGGGGTGATGTTGTATATAATGTTGGGTGGGAGTCCTCCCTTCTATGGTGAAACGGCGACTGAAATCTTTGAGGCGGTTTTGAGAGGGAATCTGAGGTTCCCGCCGAAGGTTTTCAAGGGAGTTTCGCCGGCGGCGAAGGATCTGCTGAGGAAGATGATGTGTAGAGATGTTTCCAGGAGACTATCTGCAGAGGAAGCACTTAGACACCCATGGATCTTGTGTGGTGGAGAAGCAAATCCAATGAACTGATTCTGACTTCATCAAGAAACTTCAAGAGAATCAATCATAAGGATATGCAATTGTTCTTTGTAGTTTTTATTTAGTACTCTTTTGTAATGAAATTGTAAATAGAATGGATTTGAGGATACTAATCAAACATCAATTCTTACTTCTTGACAATACTAATCAAACATAGTAATTAACTTATAGCATTGACAATACTAATTAATCAAACATAAGATCTTAACAATACTAATCAACATCACCTCGATCTTAACAGTACTAATCAAACATCTCACTTCTTAACATGCGGTAGCAATTCAACATAAACCATAGTAGTTCTAAACTAATTTATGACCATTATCACCAACTAATAATCTACTTGCCAAATAGAATGTCGAAGAGATTCTTGACTATACGTCCTTTCCTGCCGTCGAGAACCTCCCTTACTTGATTCTCCTCCGCCACAAACCCCTTCTGCTTCATCTCCTCCAAAAACCTCCTCCCCTCCACAACCTTCTCCCGACGAGCAAACGCCTTAAACACAGCCGTGTACGCCACCGCATCGGGACGCAACGCCATGTCCATCATCTCCATCAGGTACTTCTTCGCATCTTCGAGAAACTTGACGTCCGGATCATCCGCCAGTGCCTTGATGAGAATCCTGTACGTGTAGCTGTTAGGGCTGATCCCGTAGTTCAACATGCGTCGGTACACCTTGAGAACATCCCTCGTCTTTCCGGCGCCGGCGTACTCCTCCATGACGCCGGTGTAGACCACCACCATCGGCAAGAAACCCTGGTCGATATGAGCTTTCATCTCCGTAAACTCGAACTCGTGGCCTTCTGTGAATAGAGCGTTATACATCTTGACCACATTGCTGAGAATGCATTCGGAGGACTCCACCTTCCGGATGACTTGTTGCAAGTCCGTCGGGTCCTCCGGGCCCACGAGGATCGGTTCGGGTTCGGAGCTGTAAGGACGAGCAGGGAGCTTGGACTTGTCGACTAGGAAAGTGCCTGTTTTGGTTTCCTCGTCGACTTGGAGCTTGGCGGTGCCCAAGGTGAGAATAGGTTTGTTGTCGTCGACTTTTGCGCCTGAGCTGCCAGCGGTGGTGAAGTTAACCTTGAATGAGTTGATTCTCATCTTACTCATCATGGTGGTGATGTTGGGTGAATGGTTGCAGACTTGCAGCTAAGCTAGCAGGTACTTCTCACTGTTCTCAGTGGATTGGTAAAGTGGGGAAGATGGAGAAGGAGAATCTGATTCTCTTATGGAAGAAATAGCAGAAAGAGTCCAGTCTAGTCAAGTCTAGTCAGAGGAGGCAGTGAAAGAAATTATGAAAGCTTGTTACGGTGGAAATAATGGAGCAGTTTTCCATGTTTGTGAAAGAGTTTAGCCTTGTGAAAAAGGAGAACAGTTTTGTCATTTGAAATAGGAAGTTAATTGATCGAAGCCCTTACACACACGTAGTATCTTTTGCATATTATTGACACCATTGAAGGACAGATTCTGGAGATAGATATCTTCAATACACACTGCAGGTACGTGATTGCTCACTACTTCATAGATAGGGTTAGTATCCACCGAACCAAAAGTGTTCCGATCAATGCTGATGGTTAACTTATTGGTTTTGTTTTGGTCATAGTTCGGACCACTTCCTTTGTCATATATGATCATATGTTCTCTTCTTTTCAAATTTTTCTTTTTGAATCTTCTCTTCTTTTATTTGTCTACAACTAGACCAAATTAAGAACATCATCATGTAGTAGATTTCGAATAAATTGACTTACCAATTTGTGTATCAGCACACTAATTTCATAAAAACAATTATTTTGATATCTTATTTAGATTTTTGTAATGGTTAATTATGACATGAGAATGACTGAATGAGATCGATTATATACATTACACAACGGTTGAAGTAATCTTCCAAATGTCACATAAGACCGATATTAAGAACATCATTGTCTTTATGATCAGGTGAGGCATCACATCGAATCATTGTCTTGTCCTGTCATTTCACCTACTGTTTCTTTTTGTTAGCCATGCCAGTAGACTGATATAAAGGAACGTGATCCATGCCAGTACTACAAGCTGTGGTTTCTATCTTGTGAAGGTGAGAAAAAACTTCTATGTAATATGTAGAGTTGTAGACCTTGTGAACACTTATGTGAAGACAATTGTAAATTTTAGTGAGACTTTCCATTGGTATATATAGAGCTAAAGGTTTGAACATGGCAGTTGAAGCAGTTTGTATACACATCCGACGAACATCAAGTGAAATTCTAGTTTGAAAATGAGCCTAACTTGGCATTCGACTATCCATGTGTTCAAACAAACGAACGTGTCATATCTCACATTGTCATGATCAAGCGGAACAAATCATCATTTCTGAGCACAAAACAGAATTTGTTCATAATTTTGGTCTGTTCTAGCTAGTGAACAAGTTCATAGCAATCGCGTTTCCAAATCAAAGAACACACAAGTAAGAAGTTGATCATAGTTTTGGTCTGTTCTAGTAGGTGAATAAGTTCATAGCAATAATCAAACACATAAGTAATGTCCTCAAAGCAATCACATCCAAAACCAGCAATCAAATCTACTTTCCTAAGAGAATGTTGATGACACTTCCAACCACAGCTCCTCTCCTACCCTTGAGCACCTCCCTCACCGCCTTCTCGTCCGCCACAAACCCCTTCCCTCTCATCTCTTCCAACAACACCCTTGCCTCCTCCGCCTTCTCCTCCCCCGCCAATGCCTCAAACACTGCCACATACGTCCCGGCATTAGGCCTCATTCCCTTCCCCAACATCTCCACCACATACTTCTTCGCATCCCCGACGAACCTCTCGTCGGCCGCGAGTGCCTTGATGAGCACGCTATAAGTATACGCATTCGGTGCAACCCCACAAGCCAGCATCCGCATGTAGACCTTGAGCGCGTCCTTGGGCTTCCCGGCGGCAGCGTAGGCCTCGATAACGGCGGTGTGGGCCACCACGTCAGGCATTTGGCCCTTGTCTTTGATGTGGGCGAAGAGCTCCAAGGCCTCGTGGGTGAGGCCGTCATTGGACAAAGCGTCGAACATCTTGACTGCATTGGTTTGGAGCCCGTCTGAGCGCATCTTGTGGAACACTTCCTGCAAGTCTTTCGGGTCTTCTGGGTCTTCGAACGCCGGCTTCTTGTTGAAAGGGTCGTACGGAGGAGGGAGGGACCTCGACGACGACGTAGACGACCTGTCGTTTGGTTTGAAGGGAGGTGGGGTGTCGTCTTCGTCGTCGGAGGGGAGAGCGAAGTTGACGAGGGTGGTGCGTTTGGTGGTGGGTGAGGAGGAGCTGAAGAAGCGGAAGGAAGAGAATGAGATAGGAGGAAGAGGAGGGCTGATGTGATGGGTTGTTGTGGATGACATACAAGAAGAATGAGAGAAAGAGGTGAGTTTGTGGGTGGGGTCGATTGGAGGTGTGGTTAAGTGAAGCTTAGTGAAGAGAAGGGAGAAGGGTGTATTGGATTGGTTGCGAAGAGCGGAGCGAGATACCAATCTGGCGGCCATTCTTGATTGCTCTACTTGCTCAGGCTCACTGTTGTTGTTTGAGTGTGGATTGCGGTGTTTGAGTTTTGGCGCTCCAAAATGGTGTTCGGGTGTCTTTGCGTCATTCCCTTCCCTTTTAGTGATGACATCATATAGTTCTTGTCTTGGGCCAGGCCAGGTCTGGATTTTCATTATGGGCAAGAATCACATGAAGCCCATATCTTACCAAAAACCTTCTCCCTTTATAGAGGTTGTTTCTTGGTCACTCTATTTGTTCACTCTTGAAAAAAAATTGCATGAAGGCTAATGGCTTTTGATTCTCAGCCAACTTTGATGTGTCCTATGGTGAAAAAGGGTGTGTTCCTTTGAAACTTGACCAAACTTGCAAGAGGCAAGTCCTGTACAGATGACAATATTCTATATTTCTATACAAGTATATTTCTATACAAGTTTACTTGGGATTGCCCTCCCTAAAGTAATTATATATGTCAATCTCCAGGTTTTGTGAGAGCTAGCTAGCTGCTGTTTGAAGTTTGTATTTATACTCTGTTATAATACATGTTTGTACTTGCTATCTGCTTTGCCATTTGGATTGCGCAGGCTCGCGATGGAATCCTTAATACATTCACTTTGTTCATATAAAATTGACTGTCTGCATTCCTTGGTCAGCCAGAAATAATCATTCTTTACTAATAATGGCCATATATAGTAACGAACATCATGTATTTAGTCAAGTCCTCTGTTCGGGTCGGATTTTCAAGTCCTTCGAACAACCGTCTGGTGCGAGCGTGCCAACACCTTGAGGAAGTGTGTCTGTCTTGATCTTGTCTTGTTCGCGTGTTTCTCTTGACTTCTCTTCAAGTGGATGTGAGCAAGAACGGTCAGTCTTCCTGCTAGGTTCTTCACAATGACCTAGAACGGATCCTGAGGACTTATTTTAGTAACAAAAATGCAATAAAGGTAAAGAGATATTTGCTAGAGAGGTGGATCTCTAACAATGGATGGACTAATGCTCGGGATGAGGCTATATGGACTGGGGTGGACATTTTGCTCAGGACGAGGCTGATGAGTGAAGCGGGGATTTGCTCGGGACGAGGCTTGGTGGTGCTCAAGATGAGGCTTTGGGTAGATTGGGTACTCCTAGAGAGGCGTTCAATTTGTAGTGATGCAGAGTTTTATTGAATTGTCGGGGTCGTCTCTCATTCACTTAGAACCTCTTATATAGAGAATAGGTTTGCGAATGACTTGTCTCCAAAGCAATACGATCTCTAATCAGATCAGGAAAGATATTTTCCTAATCGATCCATTAAACAATAGCTCGGAGATATCCTAGAAATCTTCCGCCAGTAATTACTTATTGAGAAAAAAAAAATATTTACTGAATTGAACCGCAGGTATCGGTTCGCGTATCAAACTAGATACGAAGTCTAGGTAAAAATATTTACCTCAAATATAACTTTCAGAGATCTAGGTGACGTGATCAACTTAGGCAACATATATTGTCTTTGATTATCTTCCAACCGTCAACATTCAACTACAACTAAGGCTAGGAAACCTTAATTGATTTGAATGCATTTTGATATATATGTCTATATGCCTCTGGACGTAGATATTCTTTTAAGCAAATAAGGTCTCTCTGCATGATATCCTTCTTTAATTGGATCAAGTGTACTCCATACCTTAATTGCCTTATACTTCTCAATTCTCACGTCTTCTTCTATACAAGATCTTCAATATTATTCACTACCAGAAAATGGGTCTTTGGCGACGAAATGAAAAAAACTGGGCGACAATTTTTTTTTTCGTCGCCTAAGAGAAAACTTGGCCGACGAGAAAATAAATCGTCGCCCAAGGAAAAAAAATCGTCGCCTAAAGTTCAACTTTAGGCGACGAAAAAAAATCGTCGCCTAAGGATAAATTTCGTCGCCTAATAAAGAAACTAGGGCGACGAAACAATATTTCGTCGCCTAAAAAATATATATCGTCGCCTAAGTTTTTTAATCCTTAGGCGACGAAACTCAAATATATCGTCGCCTAAGTATTTTAATTTTTTATTTTTACTTGGCCGACGAATTACACTAATTTCGTCGGCCAAGAGTAATCCGAATAATTAAAATAAAATAAAACACATTTAAATTTCATTGTACAGGATTTTTTATTTTACTCTTGGGCGACGAATTTAACATATATCGTCGCCCAAGTATTATCTTGGCTGACGAATTACACTAATTTCGTCGGCCAAGAGTAATCCGAATAATTAAAATAAAATAAAACACATTTAAATTTTATTGTACAGGATTTTTTATTTTTACTCTTCGGCGACGAATTTCACCGTTCCGGTCATATCTTATTTCACGACTTTTTTGCGTTTGAGGCCTCTACGTATATGTTGTCTTCAAAACGAAATTTAAACTCAACACTTATATAAAAAAGTTATACAACATTAATCATATAACGTGAGTTTGGTTATCGGAGAAGAGGAACTGAAAACCTACCGTCAGATATGACCAACATAACTAATTACGTAGGTGGGCAAAAATTTAACTCCATCTGACAAAGATAAGGGCTCGATCCGTCCGGTCAATCGGCGCGGTCAAACCCCTAAAGGGACGGAAACGGCTATTCGACCCTTCAAATCACGTAATCTGGCCGGACCTTCAACTGAGAATAGTTTCCAATCAATAAGACGCTTACGGGGATATAAAAATTTGGTAAAAAATAAATACCCGGGATAGGGCTACCACTAGGTAGAAATAAGAGAAATTCGTTGACCGGAACAACCGGCACAGAAATTTTACCGGAATATCTTCATTTTTCACGGGTTGACGTATTTCACCGTTCCGATCATATCTTATTTCACGACTTTTTTGCGTTTGAGGCATCTACGTATACGTTGTCTTCAAAACGACACTTAAATTCAACACTTATATAAAAAAGTTATACAACATTAGTATATATAACGTGAGTTTGGTGATCGGAGAAGAGGAACTGAAAACCTACCGTCAGATATGACCAGCATAACGAATTACATAGGTGGGAAAAAATTCAGCTCCATCGGACAAAGATAAGGGCTCGATCCGTCCGGTCAATCGGCGCTGTAAAACCCCTAAACGGACGGAAACGGCTATTCGACCCTCCAAATCAAGTAATCTGGCCGGACCTTCAACTGAGAATAGTTTCCAATCGACGAGACGCTTACGGAGATATAAAAATTTGGTAAAAAACATTAACTTACAATTTAAATGTGCTTTATTTATTTTAATTATTTGGATTATCTTGGCCGACGAAATTAGGGTCATTCGTCGGCCAAGATAATCCGAATAATTAAAATAAAATAAAACACATTTAAATTTCATTGTACATGATTTTTTATTTTTACTCTTGGGCGACGAATTTCACCAATATCGTCGCCCAAGTATTATCTTGGCCGACGAAGTACACTAATTTCGTCGGCCAAGATTAATCCGAATAATTAAAATAAAATAAAACACATTTAAATTTCATTGTACAGGATTTTTTATTTTTACTCTTGGGCGACGAATTTAACAAATATCCTCGCCCAAGTACTATCTTTGCCGACGAATTACCCTAATTTCGTCGGCCAAGATAATCCGAATAATTAAAATAAATAAAGCACATTTAAATTGTAAGGTAATGTTTTTTACCAAATTTTTATATCCCCGTAAGCGTCTCGTCGATTGGAAACTATTCTCAGTTGAAGGTCCGGCCAGATTACTTGATTTGGAGGGTTGAATAGCCGTTTCCGTCCGTTTAGGGGTTTGACCACGCCGATTGACCGGACGGATCGAGCCCTTATCTTTGTCCGATGGAGCTGAATTTTTTCTCACTTACGTAATTCATTATGATGGTCATATCTGACGGTAGGTTTTCAGTTCCTCTTCTCCGATCACCAAACTCACGTTATATGTACTACTGTTGTATAACTTTTTTATATAAGTGTTGAGTTTAAGTGTCGTTTTGAAGACAACGTATACGTAGAGGCCTCAAACGCAAAAAAGTCGTGAAATAAGATATGACCGGAAAGGTGAAATATGTTAACTCGTGAAAAATGAAGATATTCCGGTAAAATTTCGGTGCCGGTTGTTCCGGTCAACGAATTTCTCTTATTTCTACCTAGTGGTAGCCCTTTCCCGGGTATTTATTTTTTACCAAATTTTTATAGTCTCGTAAGTGTCTCGTCGATTGGAAACTATTCTCAGTTGAAGGTCCGGCCAGATTACGTGATTTGGAGGGTCGAATAGCCGTTTCCGTCCGTTTAGGGGTTTGACCGCACCGATTGACCGGACGGATCGAGCCATTATCTTTGTCCGATGGAGCTAAATTTTTTCCTACTTACTTAATTCGTTATGATGGTCATATCTGACGGTAGGTTTTCAGTTCCTCTTCTCTGATCACCAAACTCACGTTATATGTACTAATGTTGTATAACTTTTTCATATAAGTGTTGAGTTTAAGTGTCGTTTTGAAGACAACGTATACGTAGAGGCCTCAAACATAAAAAATTCTTGAAATAAGATATGACCGGAATGGTGAAATACGTCAACCCGTGAAAAATGAAGATATTCCGGTAAAATTTATGTGCCGGTTGTTCCGGTCAACGAATTTCTCTTATTTCTACCTAGTGGTAGCCCTATCCCGGGTATTTATTTTTAACCAAATTTTTATAGCCCCATAAGCGTCTTGTCGATTGGAAACTATTCTCAGTTGAAGGTCCGGCCAGATTACGTGATATGGAGGGTCGAATAGCCGTTTCCGTCCGTTTAGGGGTTTGCCCGCGCCGATTGACCGGACGGATCAAGCCCTTATATTTGTCAGATGGAGCTGAATTTTTTCCCACCCACGTAATTTGTTATGCTGGTCATATCTGACGGTCGGTTTTCAGTTCCTCTTCTCCGATCACCAAAATCACGATATTCTGAATTTTATGATAGAACTCTTGAGCGACGATTTTCTTCATCTTGGGCGACGATATTTATAGTGAAGAACATCCTCGCCCAAGTAGAGTATCTTAGGCGACGACTTGAAAAATCGTTGCCCAAGATTATCTTGGCCGACGATTTTCTTGATCTTGGGCGACGATATTGATAGTCAAGAACATCGTCGCCCAAGTAGACTATCTTGGCCGACGATTTTCAAAAAACAGGGCGACGATTTTTATAGAATCGTCGCCCAAGAACGCCAATATAAAAAGCAAAAATTCGGAACCCTAACCATTCGCGCAGCCGCTCACAAATCCTCTCTCTCTCTCTCCGAAAATCCACCGAAGCCCTCTCTCTCTCCCTCTCTCCGACCCCGACCCAGCCCTCTCTCTGTCCCTCTCTCAAACAATTTAAGGTATAACCCTAAAACCCTAAATTGGTTATGTTGATGAAAATTTTAATTGTTGTTGTTGTTGTTGTTTGAAATTGTTGAAATTGTTTGAAATTGTGAAATTGTTTGAAATTATTGTTTGAAATTCTGAAATTGTTTGAAATTATTTGAAATTGTTAGTGAAATTATTGTTGTGTTGTGAAATTGTTGGTGAAATTATTGTTGTTGTTGTTGTAATTTAGGAAATTAATGGTAAATTAGGGTAAATTTGTGTAAATTATGGTAGGATTTTAGGGTAAATTATGGTAAATTGTGATGTAAATGATAATTGTAAAATATTAGGGTTTACGGTTTAGGGTTTAGGGTTTAGGATTTGTGGAAATAATTTTTAAATATATTGTAAATGATTAAATAATTTTTGATTAAATAATTAAATAATATAAATTATAATTGTAAATATATTTTGGAAATTTTGTAAAAAATAATGTATTATGTTTTAGTAAGGATGTAAATATTCGTAAATTAATTTTTGTGATGTAATAATTGCGAATTAATGTAAATAATTTGTTATGTGAATAAAAAAAATATTAAATCCTATAATAACTATTAATTTTTATTTGTGTTATTATTGTTGATAAATTTTTTGAAATTTATGGTTATTTTTTGTTAAATTAATTATAAGACGGTAAAATATTTTTAATAAATTTATGGTTATTTTAAACATGATGGGCATGAGGAGAACTTCTGGACAACGTTCGGGTTCGATGAGCCAATATTCCTCGGACGGTACCTCAAACAACCCGTCGGAATCACCGTCGATCGGGTTTCCGTGGCAGCTGACGGCCCGACATGCGGCGCTTAGGGGTGGCGCAAGCGGCTCACGTTCTGCTGGGCAGTCTGGTCCCGCAGCGACGGCCCCTCGTCATCCACAAATACTTCCCCGGTCGCGATCTAACACCGCCCCCACACAGTCGTCACCGACCGACGGTGATGGCGGGTCATCCGGGGTCCCTATGGTGCCGTCCGGCCTCTTCCTCACGTCGATGAGGAGGGTCGACCGATTCGGGAGCAGCTCCCGCATGTGGCACCGCACGAGGCCTATATCTACAGGGAGTTTCCCACGCCTCTTCATCCCTTGAGGGTCTCCGAGCAGGCGGACGGAGACGAATCCGTCGGCTCAGCCTCATCCTCAGGTAATTTATTATTACTGTTTTGTCGATTTAAAATTTTTTTTTTGTAAAAATGTATTATTAATATTAAATTTGATTCACAATGTCACAGTCGCCTGAACGAGAAGGCGAAACAGGAGAGGCACCGTCAGCAACAAGGGACTCGATAGGGCGGTCGAGTCCCCTGGACGGATCGCCATCCCGTTTTCCAACGGGAAACCGGTGGACGCCGTGTTGGGAAACCGGTACACGCGCGCTGCGGGAGGCACCATCCGCTCCAGGCTCCCTATGTTGTGGGGAGTCTGGAGCCAGGTTCCTGATGGAGTGAAGGAGATGCTCCATCAGTCGATGTCGGTGAGTTTACTCGATCAATTACTATTTTTTTAACTAATAAATTATTTAATTATCGAAAAAAATACTAACAAGTGGTAATGCAGCAATGGTTTGTGGTTCCCGAGGAGGGACGTGACTGGGCGGACAAGGCCCATAGGGAGAGGTACCTCTATTTAATAATTTATTAAATTTTATTTTTTTAATAATATATTTAATATTTTTTTTGTATATGTAGGTTCAAGGAGTGGAAGCACGACCTCCGGTTACACTGCCGGGTACCCCGAAGGAGTTCGAGTATCGGGAGTACGAGTGGCGGTGGCTTCTTGTCACACAGTTCAACGACCCTCACAAACAGGTAATTCGTAAACAAATTTGAATTAATTTAATTAGTGAATTAATTATAATTGTATGTTTTTATATATTTACTAACGATAATTTTTTTTGAAGCACCTCGCCCGGGTGAACGCTGAGAACCGGCAACAGAACACAACCAACCATCGTGCCGGTTCGAGGCCGTTTTCGGCCATCATGAACGACGTGCGGCGAGAGCGGCCAGAGGAGAACCCCTATGTGGGGACCTTTCAGAGGGCATATCCTCATTTTGAGGAGGATCTTGTAAGTTCCTTATATTTTCTAATTTTTAATTTTAATTACATTTTATTAAATGTATATTAATATATTTTTTTAATATATCCAATTAGGTTAGGGTGAGGGAGGCGGAGCAAGAGGTTATGAGAGACATGGTGAACGACACATGGCCGGGCACGGCAGAGGATGACATGTCAGAGGCCATGTCCAGGATCGACACTTCAGATCCTACCGTTGGGGCGCGGATTATGGCCACTGCCTTCGCGCAGCGTTCCAACACCTACTACTGCCGGGGTATGGGAGGCGCTGGAAAGGGATCATGAAGACGACGCAAGGATTTCAGCGCAAGGGAGCCGCCAGAGCCTCAAGCAGCAACAGTCGGCTACATGATCAGTTCGAATGTCTACAGTCTGAGCTAGAAGCCCAAAGAGCGAGGGACATGGCGGTGATGGCGGAATCATATGCGGCTTCCACGGCTGCGCATATGGAGCTGCTGAATAAAGTCACCAATGCCAACCAGGCGGCTATGGGACAGTGGATGACTGCCTGCATCGCTGCACATGCGGCCGGACTTTATTTTCCGCCCATGCCTACGCCTATACCATTACCTCAGTGGCCCCAGCCTCAGCAGTAGCCTCCTCAGCCTGACCAGCCGCCACCTCAGCCTCAGGAGCCTCCGAACGGGAATGATGAGTTAGATTTCGAGTTTCTCTATAGGCAGATGGATTGAATTTTTGTAATAAATTATTTATAAATTTATAAATTTGTGTTATTTTTAATTAAATTTTAGTATTAGAAAAATTTAAAGAAATGCCGAAAAAAAAAATTCCAGCAAAAATTAAAAAAAACATTATTTATATATTTAAAAAAATTATTTAAATATTTTTTTAAAAAATTTAAATATATCTTAGGCGACGAAATTAATAAATCGTCGGTCAAGGACTTACCATATAAGACGACGAAAAAAAATTATCGTCGCCTAAGATGTAATGATCTTAGGCGACGAAATATTTAGTTTCGTCGGCCAAGGTTATAAGATCTTGGCCGACGAAAAGATTTTTCGTCGGCCAATGTTTTAAATCTTGGGCGACGAATATTTTTGGGCGACGAGAAGTAGATTTTAGGCGACGAAATTCGTATCGTCGCCTAAGAATTACTCTTAGGCGACGACGGAATGAACTTTCGTCGCCCAAGTTCTTGGCCGACGCACTTCTGCCGACGACGTCTTGGCCGACGACATGTCGTCGCCTAAGTACTTAGGCGACGAAATTTTTTAACAGGGCGACGATTTTTTTTCGTCGCCCAAGTTCAAATTTCTGGTAGTGATTCGATCTTGGTGACAGACGAATCATCATTAAATGGCAAATCCATAATATATCGATAATTGCCCTGATTTATAACGAGATGTCTTGATCTCCAAGATAGGCTCAACTTAGCCTTGATAGCGAATATATCCAAAGATACTCGATCATATCCAAGACGAACCACATAACTGGTTCGATACGCTACAAATCCAGGGGGTGTAAATTAAAAAGGGCTGCTCCTGCTGTGTGCTTTTAACTTGTATCTAATACCATGGCAAATATGAGATTGCTGATCTTTCTTGCTTTATACTCTACAGGGATCCATATGATCTCTTCTCTTTTACCGAAAAAAATGACGGTATAGTTAAAATGTTATATATATATGTTGATAACTTGATATATTCATCTCCTAGTACTTAATGTGAATTTTAGGTAGAGTTTGTGTTACTGTTGATGTTTACAGTAGAAAATGATTTTGCCATATCATTATTGCGAGGCTGATTCAAATTTGTCATACAGCTTTTGCACAATCTTGATTGTAAACTTAACATCTTGCACAAATATATGTCTAAAAGATGATGATTTGTAAGTGTTGATCTAGCTGCGGTGATGATGAGATACAGAGATTCCTGGAATAACACACCATCTAGCTTGGAAGACTCCGATGATCCCTGCGGTGTGCCATGGGAAGGAGTCAGCTGCACTGGTGCAAGGGTGACTGAATTGTGAGTAGTAACGTACTGAGCTATCTTTGGAATTCCATATGATTGATCCTGGATGACGGAGATACTTAATCGACTACTTTCTGTCTGATTTCTGAAGCAAATGTTTTAATTCCTCCTTACTTGTATGTTTAGGAGTTTATCAGCCATGGGGCTCATAGGGGAACTTGCCACTGGCTACATTGGGCAACTCAGTGAACTGACGTCTTTGTGAGTATGATACATAAAATCGAGTAGTCCTTTTTACCAGCATTATGCTTACAAATGGACAAAATGTTACAGGTTACTGCAAGTAAGCATTTTAATGGATTATATCATTCAATCTTGAGACCTTTATGCTGAAACTTTAACATCGTGCAGGGACGTTTCATTCAACCCTGGCCTCACAGGTCAAATTTCTGTACAAATATCATTTCTCCGAAAGTTAAAGACCCCGTAAGAACACATAAACAATCCCTTTCAAACTTCGTACGCAGTGCGCTATACAGCTTCTATAGTTGAATGAGTATGCATAACTTGTATTATCTTAGGAACCTATCTGGATGCAGCTTCAGTGGTTTTATTCCAGATTCGTTTGGAGATCTTGAACAGCTGACATTTTTTTTTTTTTTTTTAATAAATAAGGGATTAGGCGATATTAGCTCTTCGGAGGTGGACAATGTAGGGAACAAGTCCCACCCTCAAACCCTAAGGCGAAGGGTCCACCCCACTCTGGGAACCCACCCCCCGTCCCCCTATTTAATTTTATTCGAAAAAACTTCAAAAGTAATACAGTGTCTGAAAGTAAAAAGTACATGAAGGAAGAAAAACACAGAGAAAAGGACAATCCCATCTCTTGTACAAAAGCAGCAAAAGGAATGGAAAACAAGAAAAGTAATCCATCTAGAAGCTTCAAAAGCGTCGTTGCCAACTCCGACATGACCTTCACCATTCTCAATGCGCAATATAGTAAGAAGGAGGCACATTATCCTACCTTATAATATGGAATACTCATCGCATCCAAATATAAAGATGAGACCAGCTCTGGAGGGGGAGAATCATACCAAACTAAAGACGTGGATGCCACTCCTAAGCTTGTTATTTTATCAGCCACTGTGTTACCCTCACGAAGAATATGAGAGCAAAGGAAATTCATCTTGCGAATTCGCTCAAGACAGTTTACCCAAAGGACACGCAATGGCCAAGGAGGACAAAAAGAAGAGGAAGAAAGACAAGACAAAACACTAGTTGAGTCACTCTCAAGCCAAATCTGATGCCACCCCAACTGGTAGGCTAATTCAACCCCGATAATGACCGCCATTAACTCAGAGAAGAAAGCAGTTTGATGAGACAGCCCTTGACAGTAACCGGCAATGAAATTCCCAAAACAATCCCTGAAAACCCCACCACAAGCAGCAGGACCCGGATTTCCTTTAGCAAGACCATCCGTGTTAAGTTTCAGCCAAGGGTAAAGAGGAGGATGCCAAATAATAAGACGAGGAACCCGCCGAATTTTTGGCACCGGAGTAACATCCAACCCAAGCAATAATTTATTGTCCAAGGTCCCATTATAATGGCCAGGCATGTGAGGAGCAATAAAGCGAATCCAAGCTTTAGTTGAGCGAAAGATTTTCATCAATGAAGGCTTTTTATTCTCAAAACGCAGCTTGTTCCTAGTCTTCCAAATAGCCATAAAAGAGAAAAGACCACTAGCAATCCAAAGATTCATCAACTGAGGAGAGAAAGGCTTGCTAGTAAATGATCCCCAAAAATCAACAAGCGTACCTGAAGAGGGAAGACGGGTACCGAAGCAACAAGCAAGCCATTGCCAAACGTGTTGAGCAAAGGTACAAGTGATAAATAGGTGGGTCAACGTCTCCTCATGGCCAAAAGTTGAGCACAACTGACAAACTGAAACCACAGGAACACCACGCTTACGAAGTTGATCATCTGTAGGGAGTTTATTATGGAAAATATGCCATGTAAGCATAGAGAATCGAGGCGGAATAGCAGCCCCCCAGAGTTTAGAGACCCATACTTGCTTAATAGAGTGAGGCCGAAATAACTCATATGCATTAGAGAAGGACAAAGTACCGGAACTAGAATCCTCCCAAATGAGAATATCACCCTCAGGAACAACTGGAAGGGGGGTGTTCATAATTTCTCGTGCCAAACTAGGAAGAGCGGCTTGGAACCAAGTGGGGAGAACCCATTGTTGCCCAGAAATATACGAAGCTACAGATGACTTGAAAAACTGAGAGACACGGCTGATTTGAAGATTATCAATGATCACATGATTTAACCACTTGTCTGACCAAAAGGAAACTAATTTATCATCACCAATACTCCACCTCGAATGTTGAAAGATCAAGGGCAAAGAGACACGTAATCCTGGCCAAATTGAAGAACCAAAGTACTTATACTTCATGTAACGAGAGATCGAGAACCTACCGCGAGCAAAGACACCCCATGAAGTAGAAGCAGTGAGTATAGACCAACTCAAAGTGAGGAGAGCTGCTTTATTAAGAGCCGGAAGATGACGAAGACCTAGCCCAGCTTCATTCCTTGGGCAACACAATTGTTTCCAAGATACCGTTACCAACTTCTTGATTGCCACATCCCCAGACCAAATAAAATTACGAGCACACACTGCAAGATACTTTAAAAGAGAGCTAGGCCATAGATAGACTGAGAAACTATGAAGAAGCATACTCTGAAAAATATCCTTCACAAGCTGAACCCTACCCGCAATAGAGAGAAGTTTTCCCTTCCAACTTGTTAATCTTGAATTGGCCTTATCTGCAATTGCTTGGAGAAGACGGCGTCGAGGCATACCTTTAAAAATAGGGACTCCAAGGTATATAAAAGGAGCTGAACCCGACTTGTACCCTAACAAACGATGCACATGTCCTCGTCGATATGAATAAGCTTCCCCCATATAAAAAGTGCTCTTGTCTTTGTTTACTATTTGACCTGAAGCTGCACCATAACTCTCAAGAAATAATCGCAAGTTCTTTAGGGAGGAATCATCACCTCTGCAGAAGATAAATAAATCATCAGCATAAAGAACATGAGATAATAAGCACCCACGAGGCAGAGAGATCGGCTTCACACGCCGAGATAGGAAAAGCGATGTCAAACCCCGACTGAGAGCCTCTTCAGCAAGACAAAATAATAAGGGAGAGAGAGGATCTCCTTGCCGAACCCCGCGAGAGCAAGAGAAAAACCCATGAGGGGTCCCATTAAGAAGCACAGATAACCTAGCAGAGTCGAGAATGGTGTGAATGAAATGCAAGAATTCTGAAGAGAAGCCAAACCGAATAAGAACTTGAGAGAGAAAGCTCCAATCTAACGTATCAAAGGCTTTAGCAATATCAACCTTGATTCCAACATTACCACCTCTGATCTTTCTATCCAAGATATTGAAACCCTCAGAGACAAGCCCAATACAATCTGAGATACGACGATTCTTGAGGAAAGCCGTTTGTTGCGGAGAGATAATACGAGCAGCTATAGGACCCAACCTGTCAGCCAGAATCTTTGGAATAATTTTGAATAAAAAATTAGCCAGAGCAATCGGACGAAATTGGGAAATCAAATTGGCACCCTCAACCTTAGGAAGCAAAACGATGAAGTTAGAGTTTGCATTGGGATAGAGCCAATTGTGTTGGAAGAAATACTGCACAAAAGAGATGACATCTGAACCCACAATATCCCAACAACTTTGATAAAACGAACCAGGAAAACCATCCGGGCCAGGAGCACTAGCGGGATCCATGCTGAAAACAGTATTTTTTATCTCTTCTGATGTTGGAACCGCTGTTAACATAATATTCTCCTCCGTTGAAACCAAACTAGGAATGACATTGCAGAAATCAGCAATCCCTATCGGAGGGGTGCCTGGACCATAAAGTGCTTGATAGAAATGAACAACATGATCTGCGATAGCTTGCTGGTCAGATAAAAGAGTAGCCCCATCATTCAAGTAATTAATCTGAGCCCGGGCTTGTTTCTGACGAGCATATGCATGGAAAAAAGAAGAGCACTTATCACCCTCCTTAAGCCACTTTACCCGAGCTTTATCTCTCCAAAAAGATTCCTCACAACGCAAAGCCTCAAGAACCTCAGCTTTTGCCGCCACCTCTGCTTCAAATAATTGATCAGGACACCCATCAGAAGCCAACTGCTGCTGAATGTCTGCAAGCTTGTCACGGGCAGCCTTTAAATTTTGATGCACATCCCCAAACACTTCAACATTCCAACGCTTTAGACACAATTTCAAAGCCTTTAATTTTTGGAGCGTAACATACATGGGACACCCAATCGGAACAGTCAAACTCCAGCAATTAGCCACCACATTCTTAAAAGAAGAGTGAAGAGACCACATAGATTTAAACCGGAAAGGTTTTGGGCCACTGATAGCCAAATTAGTGGCCATAAAAAGAAGACTATTATGATCAGAGACAACCCTTGGAAGAGCCATGCAACTTGTATTCGGAAAAGAGTCTAACCACTTGTCATCACAAAGAGAACGGTCAAGTCTTCTTTCCATATGTTTTCGACCTCGGCCCTTAGACCAAGTAAAGAAAGCTCTGGAAGTGTCTAGATGGGTAAACTCACAACGATTCATTGCATTTCGGAAATCATCACAAGAACTCCTTACAGGTAGACGACCCCCTGTACACTCATGAGCACCCAAAACAGCATTACAATCCCCAATTGCCATCCACGGGGACACAGTGTTCTATCGCAATTGGTATAGATCGTCCCAAAGTTGCCTACGCTTCAAGACTGTTGTAGCTGCATAAATAAAAGTGTATTGGGCCAGAACTCCATCTATAGTGAACTGTGCGGTAATATGTTGCTCTGAAGGGAGGATAAGAGACGGAGCCGGACACTGCAAGGAACTTAGAAGCCATATATTCGGAATACTAGCGTCACGGTTATTCATAGTAATTAACTGTAAATTAAGAGAACTCCAAAAAGAAGCAGGAATTGAATGGAAGTCAACCATAGGTTCAGAAATACATACCAAATCTGGATGATGTTGACGACAAATGTTTGCCAGTTCGGATTGGGAATCATCATTACCGATTCCCCGAATGTTCCAATATAGTACTTTCATTGGAGACGTTTGGACTTCACACGAACCCTAGCAGGGTATGGCGAAGCACGCACATGAGACTCCCCAACTTGCACTAACTTCTTCTCGCGAGCCATAACTTTTTTCTGTGAATTTGTGAGCACAGGAATAAAACCTTCAATGTCCTCACCAATGGCGTATCTAGCAATTGCATCCATCTCTAGCACCGCCCTTGGATCCTTAGGCATGAATCCTGGAGGGTGATCATGCAGCTCACCGCTCACTTCCTCAATAACGTCATTCCAAGAACGAGGTGCAGAGTTATTAATAGAATCGCTGTCAGATTGACTAGACTCTTGATCAGATTGTTGCTCGACATCCCCTTCATTGAAGACTTTGTCAGCTATCTCTTCAATCAATTCCGTTCCTGCTTCCACAACAATTTGGTTGACAAATGAGGCAATATTCAGAGGGTTTCCATCTTCCTCAGCATCAATAATTGGAGAAGCTGGCACCACCCCCTGATTCGGGATGAGTTGCGCAACATCTCCAATCTCAAGGGTGTTGGTGTTATTAGCCATCTGTTCACTGCTTTTCGTGACTACAACATTGGTATGGTTATCGTCATTCGAAGCAACAATCGGAACAGAATTCTCCAATGGAGAAGAAACTGGAGCAGCTATAGGAACCTTCACACGATACTCTTGTCTAGCTGCCTTACGTTCCTTAAGTTTCACAGGAACTTCTTTCAACGGAGCCTCCTGTTTTTTTAATTGCCTGCAATTACCACGTTCATGGCCAATCACCCCACAATGACTGCACTGGGAAGGAAGGTGCTCATACTCAATTCTCACAGGAAAAGAATGATGTTCTCTTTCAACCATAACAGACGTTGGGAGGCCCCCAAGCAAGTTAATATCCACCAAAACTCGAGCATAGTATCCAAAGCGTTGTTCTTTGGTGGCAGCGTCCAATTGAAGAGGAGTACCCACACCATGAGCAATCTCCATAATGTGATGGTGATGCCAATACTCCTGACTGAGGCCATAGATTTTAATCCACACTTGCGCATGGGTTTGAGGCAACACCTCCCCAAGTTTAAAGTCAGGCTGCCATTGAGACAAACGGAACAAACCAAAGGCCAGGGTGCAAGTTCCACCTCCCCATACCTTGAGCATATCAGCCTCAGAATTGAAGTGAATATCAAAGAAACCCTTACCTATAGGGACCAACCGCCAAGGACCCAGAGGCTGCCATAAAGAATGGAGCGCCTGTTTCAGAGAGTCGGTCTTCAAAGGCGTCGTTCCCTTTCGGAGAAGCAAACGGCCGATGAGGTTGGTTCGACACGTTTTGATTTGATCTTGGTAAATCTGCTCATTGATTTTCACATAGACAGTATCACCTTTGAGCACAGGAGTTGATAACTTACTGATTGGAACCTGGGATTCCACTTCTCCAGATAAAACTGAAGCAAACGTTTTTGGTCGGTGCAAATTTGATGGCCCCGGCTTTGAGGGCGCCGGTGAATCTGAGAGGCGATCAAGAAAGCCCCATGGGCAGATGACCCTGGGCTCGTCCATGGCAGAGACGGAGCGGCCGCGGCCGCGATAATCCCTAACCAGAGACGAACTTAAACAATGCTCATAAATGTCTCTCTCCGCATTTAGTGGACTTCAATTTCATAAAACTTATAAGCTTCTCTTGAACAGCTGACATTCTTGTAAGAAAAGTGGACTAATAATGACCAATCATCATTATTTTTTTACTGTTTCTTTTTCGAATTTGAAACAAATCTTTGGTTCTTCTTATCAGGGCTATAAATTCAAACAACTTATCTGATATAATACCTTCTGAATTGGGTCAACTCTCCAACCTCTACTTTCTTGATCTGTCGGACAATCATCTGACTGGGCCTCTCCCAATCTCAAGCAATATTACTTCGGGTGGACTAGACCTCTTGTTAAAGGCTCAACACTTGTGAGTACCTTCGCAGTTTTCCAACTTTAAGAAAGAAATGAGATACCACCCACGCATTTTGCTTAAACATTGACTTGACTTTATGGAATATGCAGCCATTTGAGCAACAACCAGCTCTCAGGTTCCATTCCACCTGAGCTTTTCAGCTCTGAGATGAGTCTGATTCATCTGTAAGTTGATCCATCAACATAATCTCTGAGATAATATTTCCTGTATTTTAGTTCATTTAATTGCTTGTTACACTTCAACTACAGGTTCCTGGACGGTAATAATTTTACCGGGCTTATTCCAGAAACATTAGGACTTGTTCAGACTCTTGAGATGGTGTAAGTGAAAACCAGCCACCTTAATTAATTTATTTTCCTTCCCCTTTAAATATGAGTTCTTGACAAGTTACTCGACTCAAAACCTTCTTTTCTTCAACAGTCAGCTTGATAAAAACTTTCTGACTGGAACTGTCCCCTCGAACCTTAACAACCTTACAAATCTCAATGAACTGTAAGTACCAACTTCTTACAAGTGACAAGGATGCTCTAAATGTTCTTTTGACCATAAATCGTATCGTACAAGATTTTGTATTATGTTGCAGGAATTTGGCCAACAACAACTTGACAGGCCCTTTGCCTGACTTGACTGTAATGAATTCCCTCAATTATGTGTGAGTACATGGCATGAAGCTATTTTTTACAATCTCATTTTTCCTTACAGATCCTACTGATTTTCAGAGACCTTAGTAACAACTTATTTGACCCATCAGAAGCTCCGCTTTGGTTCTCAACCTTACCCAAACTCGCCAATCTGTGAGTCCTTCAGAGACATTGTCCTTAAAGGAATTAAACACAAACTAATTGAAAATGTTTTGTTGAAAGGGTTATGGAATTCGTATCACTTCAAGGATGTGTGCCAGAGAAGCTATTCAGCCTTCCAGAATTACAGCAAGTGTAAGTTACAAGGAAGAACACCTGAACAATGCATCATTTTTTGATATAACTATAAGATACTGGTCTTTCATTCATCTTCTCCTAACTCTTACAGGAAACTGAAAAACAACTGGAGCTTGTGGATCTCCAGAACAATCAGATTTCCCTGCTTGTTCTAGGATACGAATACAAAAAGGAATTACAGCTGTAAGACAGTTCTTGGCCCATGACCCTTATTTCTTGATGACATTGTATTTTTTTTCACCTGACCAATGCTTTTTGTTGTCACTTCTACATACTGCAGACTTGACTGGAATGAATTTATATCTGGAAATTTTCTTTTCATATGAATCTGTGATATACATGTCTTCATGATCTATATATGTCCATCTACCTATACATCATTCCATCATTGGTGACTAAAATTTTGGACTTCCCCATCCCATTTGATGTATCAGCCATCAAATCCTTGTAAATTTAAAGATTTACAAGTAATTTTCTTAATTGGTCAATCATATATAAATCATGACCTTACAATTTAATGGCTTACGCCGCCACTTATAATTTATATTGCATAGCTATGTCTCAATGAAACGAGAATAATCATTGTAATTATTTTCTTAGCAATTTCCTTTTTGAACAGATTTCTCATCCTTAAATACATATAGGATCCGTCTAATATTTTGATTTATTTTCTATTGACATTCAACTAGTATCATGTCAAATCCATCTCTACATGAGATGATATTCTCATTCTTAACTTGAGTATTTACAATCCATAATCAAGCTATAGACGTTTTTCAAGCTTAATGCTTGTCATTAGATTTCGACGAATATCACACAATGAATTTAATTCATAGAGCCTTTAATAAGCTTGCATTTCCGATATTCATGTAAACAACTAGTTACTATCCAAATGGATCCAACTGGCATATACATAAGCAATTTGCTATGGTTCTGTTATTGTTTTGTATATGATTGCACCTGAATGCACCTCTATTCAATTTGTAAAATTATTAATCAGACGGTCGTTCTTATTCGACTTGTCATGTTGGTCTGATCAAAACAATCAAATAGACTAGCATATATAGGCATCTCTGAGCCAAATGAAGCATTATGTACTGATGTGCAAATCAAGTTTGCATGGTAAAACTATATTACCCAAAACTCTATGCTTTTGTGATTCTTTATCAACTGGTAGTATAAGATATGATGTATAGGTAGATGAACATATATAGATCATGAAGACATGTATATCACAGATTCATATGAAAAGAAAATTTCCAGATATAAACAAGATAGATGTGTTTAGTTTCTGTGAAGTTTGCTTTGCAAAAATGGCAGAGGTAATATGTAGAAACTGAAACATGCCTCAAGATAAAACGTATGCAATCAAATCTTTACCATGCATTTTCATATTGACAATAAAAGTTCCTGTCTTGATAATATATATATATATATATATATATATATATATATATATGCAAGATCTCTCTAAACTTTAAACATAACAGTAAGTAATTGATGTAAATATGAATGCACTTTTTAACTAAATTGAAACAAAGCAATATTGCTCAACATGCCATTTTCATTTGCCCGTCATTTTGGTCTGATCATACAATTCAAAATCTATGTATATGCATCTCTATGTGATATCTTTATAGTCAGTAAAATCAATAAACTCAATCAAATGAAACGGTATCTATGAACAATAACTAAGTTGCCCACACTCTATGATTTTGTATTTTGTTTTCAACTGGAAGTAGTATATAACAAAACACATGTAAGAGTATGTAGATGCTGAATAAGGTCATACATGCAACAATTTAGTTTTGACATCAATTGCATATACAATCGATCATACATACTTCAAAACCTTATGCATTTCAAACAACAAATATATGACTTTCTTGCCAGAACTTATCATAATCAAACGGATTATACAACCAAAACACATATGTAAATATCAATATTACTAGAATATTTAATCATACATATCTAAGAAGGTTCCATCCTTAGAGTCATAAATACATTTACAGAGTTCATGGAATAACTTCATTGTTTCCCCGAAGTTTATTTACTACTTCAGAAACTATGGCCACAGACTTCTCCTCGGAGTGATATTCTCTTCGTTGTTTCTTGAGAAGACGACAATTCTTCATGATGTGATCAACTTTGTTACAATAGAAGCAAGATAATTTCTTCTTCTTGTTTGAATTTTGACTAGGATGGTCTTTATTCGACTCAAACTTCCTTTTCCTACTACTTTGATTGTTCTTGGATTGTTTACCTCCACCAACAACCAAATTATTTTCTAGAGATCGAGGAAGAGACATCAGTTTTCTCATGGATCTCATTCTCTTTGCCAAGATTAAGAATCTCGTCTAATCTTTTATTTGTTGCTCTATAATCCTCCTCAAACCGGAGTCTATGACCCAATTGCTCTATGGTCAAGTCTTCCACCATGGTTTCCAGATTCTTTTTAAACTCTTTCCATGAAAATGGAAGTTTGTCCAAAATAACAGGAATATTGAAGCGTGAGTCCATATGCATATCATGTTGATCAAGCATGTCGATTATATGAACTAATTCATGAAATTGCTCAACAATAGACCTGGTTTCTATCATTTTATACTTGAAGAACTTTGAAATTTGAAAGGCCTTGCTTGTAGGATCTGTGGAAATATAATGGGATTCTAATGCATCCCATAACTCCTTCGACGTCTCCTTGCTTTGAAACTTTGGTTGTAACTCATCACTCAAGGAAAATTGTATATGTAGTTTTTACATGCACAATCATCTTGATCCCATTTTTCTCGTTCATGCTTCATGGAAACACTCTCATCTTCACTTTCTTCTGGCCTTGGTGTCGTAAGCACATAAGTTATTTGTAGGCCGGTGAACAATGAGTGCATCTTCTTTTGCCATTGTCTGAAAATTGTTCCATCAAAGCAATCAAGCTTCATTGTATCAGCAAACTCCTTCAAAGATGCCATAGCAGAATTATAGTCTGAAAATTGTTGGATATTTGGGAAATATAGATCAGTGGGTTATGACAATTTGAAAGAGTTTATGGTTTAAGACACGTTATAGCAACGCTATCTTTCAGACTATATTTACCCCCACTACTTGTGTGTAAAGGGGTTTATGCAAATTAGTCTTATGAATACAATGAAGCCTTGCAATATTGTTATTGTTGATCGGCGTTTTGCACTTACAATGATCAAACAACACTTAGTTGAAGGTTTTCAAGGGGCTCAAGATTTCTAGAAACTATAACTGCAGTAATATAGTTTCTAGATTTTGTCTTTGGAAAACAAGAAATGAAATAGAGATCTTATTGAGAAGAATAGAGAGAGTTTCTGAATGCACCAAATCTGCAGAGAACTACATTTTTATATAGAAGTGGTTGTGTCTTTTAGAACTGGTGTCTCTTCTGGTAACTCTTCACCAAATGTTAAGTATCTTCAATAAAAGTTACTGATTTTCTGATGTTAGTTTAATTACCAACAATCACATAATTTGAATTAATTCAATTCAAATTAACATAGCTCTTGGTGGTATATATTCACAAATTTTTATCTTTAATTGTCAATTTCCTTTATAATTAGAAAATTGTTCTAATTGTTGAAAGAATTTACATTCATATCCTTGATGATGTATCTTGACCGAATCTTCTCCTTAGTAGACTAGAATAACTGTTAGATATCTATCCTAGATTTACAGGGATTCTCTATGTAATGCCTATATAAAAATCAATCTATCAATGAATGAATAGACTTTTATTCTCATATTCACATACTCTTAAACACTAATATAATTTTCTTTTTTCTTTTTCCCTTCGTAAATATATACTTTTCTCTAATTATAAACAATCTTAAGATAGCAAACTACAGGGTTAGTTCAACTCGAAGTAATCATTCACATATTTGTCTATCGATTTGACAGAGGAAGGAGTCGGCTGTGACCATTCAAGAATAATTGAACTGTGAGTACGTAGTATTAACTGTTGAGTGCCTAGCTCTCAAATATGATAATGTGTTCTGAAAATCAATGGGAAATGATCCATCGATCTATGGTTTCTTAAGCAAGTTTTGACATAAGCACTTCTATGCTTGAAACTTGTTCCTACTCCTCTTCAAACTTGTTGCACGGGTTGTGCTACCTGTGCAGAATGCTCTACTTGAGTGAATGTCAAATTCTCACCCAAAAAAAAAGAGTGAGTGTCAAATAAAAATGAATACTCTACTTGAGTTTGTGAGGGACCATATTCAGAGAGATGTTTCAGTGCATGTAAACTACCCTATCATATTCCACAAAAAAGAATACTCTTCTTAACCAAGTGCAGAATGCTCTACTTGAGTGAATGTCAAATTCTCACCCAAAAAAAAGAGTGAGTGTCAAATAAAAAAGAATACTCTACTTGAGTTTGTGAGGGACCATATTCAGAGAGATGTTTCAGTGCATGTAAACTACCCTCTCATATTCCACAAAAAAGAATACTCTTCTTAACCAAGTGGAGGGATTCAGGTGCCACCTCGCGGACGAGGAATTACAAGCATAACGATTCGATACTCATGATGTGTCGCGAGCAGAGCAACCAATAAGGATAAGGAGTGATCAGAGTAGAGTCCGAAAGGGCTCTGAGAACTAAAGCGGCGGCGCGCTTAGGGTTAGGGTTTTTCAAGAAGCTCAAAAGTATCAACTAGCTAGGTTGAAAGTTTGTATTGTTGTATTTTGTGTAGAGAAATTGTAGTCAGAGATTGTAGTGAGAGTTGTAGAGAGATCATGCCCCTTATATAGAAGTTCGACTTGCGATAGAACTTGCGATAGAAGAAATATAGATTAGAATTCAAGTTGGACTCTGAAACCCTAATCCCACAAGGAACTGATAACCCGCGCGGACCAACCAATTTGTGACACCTGTCCAGCTCACACACTCCATTCCGCATAGGGCATTGCCTCCGCGCCGCCCAATTATAACTCCTATGCGGACTGAAATTAGGCGAGTTCTTATCTCGCGGGGATTCACAATCCTTGTGAAAACTTATCTTGCGTAGGCCGAGGACTCAAACCATCTTGCGGGCCTAAAGAAGACTTTTTCATTAATAAGGGCCACATGGATTGGCCCAAAGCATGTCAAAAAACTGGTGAGAGTCTTCAACGATTAATGTGGTGCACGCGAACTCCGCATGTGACTCCTACGCGAGCCAGTTCGCCTCGATGTATTCCGCCTCAACTAGGACTCCACTCTTACGCGAAGTGTCATCTCGCCTCGCCCACGCAGAAATCTCTTGATTCCACGCGAAGTCCATTCCGCACGCGAGATCTGTAATCTACGCGAAGTCATTTCGCACACAGACTCATCTCGCGTGGTCACACTGGTAGACCATTACTTGTAAACCTAAAAAATTTGGGCTTGCCGGTGTGACGCGGACCGAGCATGTAACTAATATTCACTTGGACATTTTACAATCCAATAAAGTATTATTATCTGGACAAAAATGCCCTTTGGCTCAAACACATACCTTAATCGATCTACTTTATTTTAGATCTGGGATCAAATATGGGTTCGAAGATATCAAAGAGAGGAAGAAAATCATGAGATCTGCTATTCTCAACCACAAACTAGGCATGGAGATCAAAGAAGAAGAGCTTGCGATCTAACAGAGGACAACAAAATCAGTTTTTGCATATGACGGTGACAGTGGTGATGGCGATGGGTGGAGGTGGATAAGCAATAGGAGGTGGTGAGGGTTTATGGATGAAAATCAAGTTTAGGATTTTGAACTTGGGTCTCTGAGAGAAGTGGAAGTATATAATGCGAATGGATAGGAGAGAAACTAGTAAAAACAATAAAGGATAATAGAAGAAGATGAAGGATTTATTTTGGGGATATAAGCAGCGTTGTCACATAAATCCGTCATTAAAAACATAGTTATCTCAGAATTCCTTTTGAAATACATTTACATCTCTTAGAGACATCCATGTGTATTACCTCCACAAACAAATATCTAGCATGGGAATTATCATTCAAATTTTAAAAAGGAATTTAATGTTTTACTTTTTATTTCACATGGATTGCTGGTGTTGAATGTATTTTTTACAGACTTATCAGTTTTCATTTCACACAGATACATGTGAGAATTGTATGTACGTACAGTACACACACAAATATCTATATCTAACAACATATTGCTACAAAAAACCGTAAGTATATGATTCATAAATTACTGTGCAACTAGTTAAATAATAACTTTGTAGTATATTAACATTTTATGTGTACAAAAATCAGTGTAGATTCACATTCACACAGATAAATGTGTGCACAAATATTAAAATATTTTAACTTTTACTATTTTATTACATAAATTCTTGTAGGTTTAACTTTGATTATCTTACACGGTTTTCTGTTCCAATTTGTGTTTCGCATAGACATCAATGCCTTATAAACAATCTGTGTGAATTAAATCATTGTGAGATAGTTTTTTTTGCTAAGAGTGTTCAATGATTGAACTTTTTAACCAATGTAGATCACTATATATATATATATATATATATATATATATATATATCAGGGCCCTTCCAATGAGGGATCCCTTTTTTTGTTTATTTCTAGGGATAGGTCCACACCATTATATCTGTTTTTTAATGGGCTTGAATGGTTGAGATTAAAACAAAAAACTTAACACTTATGTCAAACCTACACCGTTCAATATTATTAAAAATAAATCCCTCGTTTGGATGATTTAACGATCACCAAATTTTCTGAAAATTTGTAGAAATGATCTACTCATATAGTCCAACAAACTGAACGGTGAAGATTTGATTTTGTAATCGAAAAGTTCGTCAAATGATCTATCCCTAAAAATAAACAAAAAAAGGGATCCCTCATTGGAAGGGCCCTGATATATATATATATATATATATATATATATATATATATATATATATACACACACACACACTGCTGCTGAGAAAACAATATTCTGTGACTGTGCAAAGCATTTTACTTTTTCATCAAAAACAACCTATCTATAATGCATCACTAGTTCACTACAATTATAAAAATGAAAAGTTTCATTAGTGAAAGAAGATCGCTCGGGAAGGTGAAGTGGGAGTTCATTGAAATTAGAACCAAAACATCGAAAATTTTGAAAACCCTTGCCTAGGCGCGGGGGTACAAATTCTAGGAACTCCAAATGGAGGACCCTAGCTTCCACTCTCTCTTCAAAGTTTACAGCGATGAGGTCCTATACTCCTATGTCCCTCTTCAAAGTTTACAGTGGCACCGAGGACCCAAGTTCAACTGGGAATTCAGAACCCTCAGATTGGCAAAATATTCAAGGTTCACTATTTATGAGATGATTTAAAATCTGCAACGTCATGGCTTTCTTAAACCAAAGCTGAGGAAGGTATTTGTTCCTCGAAAATTATTCAAACTTGCAAGAGGAAGTCTTCTAGTGATCAGTATATACTGTATTCAACGTCTACTTTGGATTTCCCTCCCTATAGTAAATATGTGAAATTCAATGTTCAATACAGCCAGCTTTTGTTTGTAGTTTCTACTAGTACATGTTCAAAATACATGTTCTTATTGGATTATCTTCTTGGCCATTTGGATTGTGCGGGCGGGTGATGGAAACCTCAAAGTTACTAGACGGTTTACTTTGTTCATATCAAATTGAATATCTCAATTCCTTGTTCAGAAATAATCAGTCTTTATCATTAAGTGGCCTGTGCTATATAGGACACATATGATGCATGTAGTCAACTCCTTCACAAAAAATCCAGGGCTGTAGCTGCTAGTGCTTCTGGTCTCAGTCACTCAGATACAATGGAAACCATGAGGTTGCTGCTCTTTTGTGCTCTATGTTCTGCAGGCATTCATCTGATCTCCTCGCTTACGGACCCCAATGACGGTATAGTCTTTGAGTCTTAACATGTAAATGCTTTTTCTACATTCTTCACCAAGTTGTTTGAGTTTTGTAGTTTAGGCTTTTGGACTATGTGCTGTATGTTGTTTGTCTAAACTAGGAAATGATCTTACCATATCATGTGACTCATCATGTTCTCTTATTGTCCATGTAATCTGGGTATAATTCAAATTAGTATGAAAGCTTTAGCAGATTGTAAAATAAACGGCCTACACATAACATGACTGAAATTAAGATATTGATTTATATGTGTGCCAATCCAGCTTCTGTGCTCCAGACCTTGAAAGTTTCCTGGAAAAACACGCCACCAAGCTGGGATAAGTCTTCTGATCCCTGTGGTTTTCCATGGGAAGGAGTACAGTGCACCGGTGCTAGGGTGACTGCATTGTGAGTATACTATTAACTGTTCTACCTTTCAAATTGGATATGACTTACATACTCCAGTAAGTAAGGACTGTAATGTTGCTTTCTTAAGCACACATTTTTGAATTGCTCCTCTTCGATCTGCTTTTATGTACAGGAGATTATCAACCATGGGCCTCAAAGGGGAACTCAGTAGTTACATAGGGGGACTCACTGAACTAAACTCCTTGTGAGTATGATTATAGCAGTCCCTTTTTTTACCAGCATTATGCTTACCAGTTGAACAAAATGAATTATAACTATGTAAGCATTTTGATATCAGATGATCGATATTGCATGAGTATGAGACCAACATGTCATTTTTTTAGCTGAGACTTTTACACTATGCAGGGACCTGTCATTCAATCCTGGACTCGATGGTTTTCTTCCTCCACAATTAGGGGATCTCCAAAAGTTGAATATCCTGTAAGAACATATTGGCAAATTAAAGCGATTTTGGTACATAGTTTCAGCCTTTTCAAACTTTGTATATGCAGTGCAACATGTATCAACATATATCTTTTAATGCTGAAAGAGTATATAAATGACTTGTGTTTTACTTCTAGGATCCTAGCTGGCTGCAGCTTCGTTGGCCCCATTCCAGAGGAGTTGGGAAATCTTGAGCAGCTAACGTTCTTGTAAGAATTGGAATGTTACTCGTACTGTTAATGAATAAACCAATTCAGAGATTTTATTTTCCCCACTTTATGTAAACCTTTGGTTCTTCTTCTCTACAGGGCTCTGAATACAAATTACTTGACTGGTAAAATACCCCCCTCTTTGGGCAAGCTCTCCAAACTCTACTGGCTTGACGTGGCAGAGAACCGATTGAGCGGACCTCTACCAATTTCGACCTCCACTTCTCCAGGCTTGGACCTCTTGTTAAACGCTAAACATTTGTTAGTACTTCTCCATTTATCAACACTCCAACAGCTTTGTGACAAATGAAAACGATTTAATTAGTTGGTATTCAGCTACTGCTTTGCATAAACATTAACTTGATTTTAAAAACATGCAGCCATTTGAACAAGAACCTGCTTTCAGGTTCCATTCCACTCAAGCTTTTCAGCTCCGAAATGATATTGATCCACGCGTAAGCTGATCCATTAACATTATCTCTGAGGTCATGTGTTCTGTAGCTTTTATCATCTAATACTTGTTATTCTAGGTTACTTGATGGAAACAATTTTTCTGGGAGTATTCCAATGACATTAGGACTTGTTAAAACCCTTGAAGTGGTGTAAGTAAAATCCAAGTTAATTTTCCCTTTTAATTATCATTTTCACGACAAATTATTGGACTCATTATCTTCTTTTTTTTGGTTTAATAGTCGGCTTGGTAGCAATACTCTGTCTGGGAGTGTCCCCTCAAACCTTAACAACCTTACAAATGTCACTGAACTGTGAGTATCGACTTCGTAAGAATGCTCTAATTGTTCTTCTGCATTATGATCCAACTTTACAACATATTGTAAACTCTTCCAGAAATTTGGCCAACAACAATTTGGCAGGCCCCTTGCCTGACTTGACCGGAATGAATTCTATCATTTATGTGTAAGTATAAATGGCATGGAGCAGCCATTTTGGGTTTCAGTTTTCCTCATACATGCTTTAATATTTTACTCATACATCCCACTGATGTTATTTTCAGAGACCTTAGTAACAACTCATTTGACCCATCTGAAGCTCCGCTTTGGTTCTCCACCTTACCCGCACTAACAACTCTGTAAATTCTTCACAGACAATAACATCTTCTTTTTTTGAAGTACAATGCCTTCGTATCTGAGAAAACAAATGAAATGAAACTCTGATTAACTTGGTGAAAATGTTTCATTGAGCTTCGTAGGGTTATGGAGTTTGGATCACTTCAAGGGCCTGTGCCAGAAAAGCTTTTCAGCCTTTCAGAATTACAGCAAGTGTGAGTTCCAAGTACGAACACTGAGCAATGCATCAAATTTTGATATTAGCTTTAGAAAATTCATCTTTTCCTAACTCTGACAGGAAACTGAAAAACAATGCCCTTAATGGTACATTAAACATGGGAGATAGCATCAGTCTACAACTAGAGCTTGTTGATCTCCAGAACAATCAGATTTCCCAGATCGTTGTGGAAGAAGAGTTCAAAGATGAATTGATGTAAGCAATTAATGGTTCTTGACCTGAATTTTTTGTGACATTTTGTAAAATTCACCTGATGACCAATACTACTTTGTCTTGTCACTTTTACATTTTTCAGACTTAAAGGGAACCCGATATGCTCCGGTGGTTTATCAAATAGTACTTGGTGTAAATAAATTTGAAGATGAGCGCAGCTGCAAGATTTTAAATAAAGAGGCTGCTGCAAGATATTATAGGATTTTCTAAACCTCCTCATGAGCTTTGTAGCTATATTGAAATTATAAGTCAATCTATATGTACTGTATACTATTCAATTCTTTCTCTTCAAAGAAACCCTTGTATCCTATGGATTCAAATTTTGTCTCATCTAATTACTTGAAATGATGTTAATATATGCCTTGAATCAGCCATCCAGGGGTACCAGCTATGCTGGGTTATGGTTTCCTGATGGGCTTAGTATACAGGGTTTAGGGTTTAGTATATAAACGACCTAAACCTAATTGTATTCTGTGGTTGTGCAGTTCTGTGTTTTCCTCAAGATAATAAAACTGTTCTCCTTCTGCCCGTGGACGTAGCTAACACATCGTTAGTGAACCACGTAAATCTGTGTTCTTTCTTATATCCGTTACAACAAATTGGTATCAGAGCTCCAGGGGGAGTTCGAATTCTGGGACGAAAGAAAGATGTCTGGTTTGACCGTGAAGATCGATAAATTCACGGGGAGAAACAGTTTCAGTTTATGGCAGATCAAGATGCGAGCCTTGTTAAAACAACAAGGGATGTGGGCGCCGCTTGTGAAGAAGTCGGGGGATCCAGAAATTGCTGAGATGGCCAGTCTAGAGGAGAAGGCACACTCGATAATTCTGTTGTGTCTTGCAGATGACATAATCACCGAGGTCGCAGAGGAGGAAACTGCGGCTGGTCTGTGGTTGAAGCTTGAGAGTCTATACATGACGAAGTCTTTAACCAACAAGTTGCTTCTAAAGCGACGTCTGTTCAGTCTGCGAATGGAAGAAGGCACGACTCTAAGAGATCACTTAGATCAGTTAAACATAATTCTATTAGAGTTGCGTAACATTGATGTTAAAGTTGATGATGAGGATGCTGCCCTAATTCTGCTGGTATCTCTACCTTTGTCGTATGAGAATTTTGTGGATTCTTTTATTAGTGGGAGAGATACTGTGACTCTGGAGGAGGTTAGATCATCTCTTCATACTAGAGAGATGCGTCATAAGGCGACCGGTACAAGTTCAGACAGTCAGGCTGCGGGGTTGGTAGCCAGTGGAAGTATGGGACAGGGAAGCTCGGGGAAGAAGAAATTCAAGAAACCAGTTTCAAAGGGTTCCAAATCTAATGATGTCTGTAACTACTGTAAAGAGAAGGGACATTGGAAAAATGAATGTCCAAAGAAGAAGAAGCAGCATGAGAAAGCGTCAGGTACTGCTGTTGTAGCAGAAGATGACACCAATTCTGAAGAAGATTTGGCCTTGGTTGCAGATGCACACACACATCACATGGATGTGTGGATTTTGGATACCGGGGCGTCTTATCATATATGTCCACGCAGAGAGTGGTTTTCAACCTATGAACAAATAGATGGAGGCAATATTTCTATGGCTGACAGTTCTGCATGCAAGGTGGTTGGAATAGGCTCAATCAAAATACGGACACATGATGGTAAATTCTGTACATTGAATGATGTTAGGCATGCTCCACGCATGACGAAGAATCTGATTTCTTTGGGTCTACTAGACAGCAAAGGGTTCAGGTATAAAGGCTCATGTGGAGTTCTAAATGTCTACAAGGGTTCCAATGTGGTTCTGAAAGGTGTCAAACGGGGTACTTTGTATTTTCTGCAAGGTTCTACGCTGCCAGGTTCTGCTGCTGTTGCATCATCGGAGGTTCACAAGGATGATATGACCAAGCTATGGCACATGAGGCTTGGTCATATGAGTGAAAGAGGGATGCAAATTATGTCACAGCATGATCTTCTTGGTGGCCACAAGGTCAAGGATCTTGGTTTCTGTGAACATTGTATCTTTGGGAAGCTACATTGCAGAAAATTTCCTAAAGCAATTCATAGAACTAAAGGCACGCTTGATTATATCCATTCTGATTGTTGGGGTCCTTCTCGTGTTGATTCTTTGGGAGGTCACATATATTTTGTGTCTATGATTGATGACTACTCAAGAATGACTTGGGTGTTCGTGATGGAGCATAAAAGTGACGCCTTCAAGAACTTCAAGCAGTGGAAGGCATTAGTGGAAAATCAAATAGGGAAGAAGATCAAGAGGCTACGAACTGATAATGGTCTGGAATTCTATTCTGCTGAATTTGATGAGTTCTGCAAGACTGAAGGTATTGCAAGGCATCATACAGTCTGGAATACACCATAGCAAAATGGTGTAGCAGAACGTATGAATCAGACACTTCTGGAGAGAGCTAGGTGCATGCTCTCTAATGCTGGATTAGAAAGAAGGCTCTGGGCAGAAGCCGTGAAGAGAATTCTTCGGTATCTCAAAGGTATGTCTGATGTTGGTCTCATTTATGGAGGTGATACAAAATGCTTAGTAACAGGCTATTCAGATAGCGATTATGCTGGAGATGTTGACACTAGGAGATCTATGACTGGTTATGTCTTTACTCTTGGTGGTTCTGTTGTTAGTTGGAAAGCTACTTTGTAGCCTACAGTGACTTTGTCTACTACTGAAGCAGAGTACATGGCTTTGACAGCAGCTGCCAAGAAGGAATATGGTTGAAGGGACTGGTCAATAGTCTTGGTTTGCCTCATGATCAGGCTATAGTATATTGTGACAGTTTGAGTGCAATATGTTTAGCAAAGGATCAGGTTCATCATGAGAGGACTAAGCACATTGATGTCAGGTATCATTTTCTGAGAAATGAGAGCAGAATTAAGGTGAAGAAAGTGGGTACGTACTGCTGATAATCACGCTGATATGTTCACCAAGCCGGTTCCGCACAGCAAGTTCCAACATTGTTTGGACTTGCTAAATGTTACAAGCTGTTAGTTGCCTTTTAGGGGCAACATCTGAGGCAGAGGAATTATTTGTACATCTGGCATTACTGTGGTGCATCTGGCATTACTGTGGTGCATCTGGTACATCTGTTATTTGTGAGAGGATTCAAGTCAAGGTGGAGATTTGTTAATATATGCCTTGAATCAGCCATCCAAGGGTACCAACTATGCTGGGTTATGGTTTCCTGATGGGCTTAGTATACAGGGTTTAGGGTTTAGTATATAAACGACCTAAACCTAATTGTATTCTGTGGTTGTGCAGTTCTGTGTTTTCCTCAAGATAATAAAACTGTTCTTCTTCTGCCCGTGGACGTAGCTAACACATCGTTAGTGAACCACGTAAATCTGTGTTCTTTCTTATATCCGTTACAACAAATGAAACTTTTAGAAGTTGCTAGATCAAAGCTCCTGGATGTATAGCTGAACTGTTTTTGTTCAAATGAAATTCTGCCTTTACAAAGTTCTTGCATGTATACCTCATGTCCAGTGTTTAACTCTGAAATATCAAATCCAGCTGAGCTACTTGTTCTTAGTATTATGTGCATGGACTGGTAATAGTCTAGCAGAATCCTTTCATAGCCAGAAAGCTCTCGAGGCAGCTTGCTTATTACCCTATTGAGGATCTAAAGGTTACTTTTGTTACCCCAACAGTAACAAAGCTTCAGAAATGGGAACTTGGAGTTTGGATCGCTAGTAATCATGCACCACCATGTCGCGGTGTATAAGTACCCGAGTGCTGTGCACACCACCCATCACACCCTCCAAAACGCTTATGTGGTTTCTCTTGTTACGTCTATGTCGTGAAACAAGAAATTTCCAAGGAACTTATGATGTTGGCCTTCTCAATCGCTAAATGTTAAGGAGAAAATCATCTTAACGGTTGTTAGAGACAGTGATTGATTGCAAGTATTTAAAGTATGACAGCTATTGGCTTTGGGGATAGAGAGGAGGTTGTTTACATAAGTTGAAGTAGACAGTTGTCTTAACTCTTAAACAACTGTATGATTGTCTAGTACAACATGAGTTAGAAGATAGTTACTCATATCTGGTATTTGTCAAGAAGTCGGTTCTTTTAGCATGTAGAAGTTGCTGTCTGAGGCTGAGCCACATGATAAAGAAACTAGATCTCTGGGTCTTTCATTATCCAACCCTTTTCTCGTTTACTATTTCTTCCTTTAGGGTGACCAGATCATGTGAATTGAAGCTTAATGAACATGACAGTACTATATATCATCTCGAAGATTTCCAAGGCTTAAGTTCATATCTTCTTGACCGAAAAATAAAATTATAATCAACCACAAATTGAGCTAACGTATAAGCCACCTTATTACATAATTTCAGTATTAAATAAGAAATCATTCAGCTCTCTATAAAATATTTACGTGGAGGTTTTTGCATGCAGCCACTATGTCATAGGGCACGGGTCTCCCTCCCCGAAATAACAAAATCACTGCTCACCCGTCATCGGAAACGGGGACCATTTGAACTCAAAGCGGCCGGCCGACCATGATTTTTCGATTAAAAGTTTGTTAATTGGACCTTTGTCCATTTTCACAGGAGCTAAACAAAAAAGAAGATGCTTCTTTCCTTTTTGTGCATACAGGGGATGGAGCTACGTAGTAGGACACGGTTCAAGCTAGCCAACCTCAGACAACCTCGTGCACTTTTGATTTTCTTATACCAAAAAGTGACGGTCTTTAACTTTAGAATTGGTCTATCACCCTAGAACAGTAGAATCATATTTGTTTTTTTTTATATTGGTAGACATTTTTGAATAGAAGTTTTGTTTCATGGAATTGGTTAGCTTTCAATCGTTTCATCAATGTGAACATATGCTTGGGTCGTAAGGAAAGATCACCACGTTTAGGAAAAGGCCTTCTCAGTGTTCATTAGAGGGATGCCTTGCATTTAGTTACAAAGACAATGGATCGTGTCATTATCCACTTCATTCAACTCAAAAAATCACAGCAGGGAGAAATGGTCCAGACCCAGAAACTCGAAGCTTGGATATTCATATGGGACCCTCCTCCACCTAAAGCCAACTGTGCCCATTGAATAGCTTTGTTAAATCCCTCAACTTGTCTACTTTACCTTAGTTTAATAGGTCGTGCTATTTGTAATTGGTATATGCACATCAAGTGTTTGCTGTGTGGCCTCAGTGAGAATATGCGGTAGTCGTTGGTGTAGAGAGTTTTTGGTGTTTTCTGGTTTGTCTTGTTGGGCTGCGCGGGCGGGCGGAGGAAACGGTAAAAGTTGGCTTTGTTATTTGTGGGAGGGAGAATAATGATGACTGCGGTTGGTACTAGTGCTTAAAGGTTTGGCTTCTAAGACAAGTATTCATCATTTTAAAGAACCCACAAACGGGCCAATCCAAAGCTTTTCTGCTTTTGTTTTAGCTTGTATCTTTGTGTCTCGGCCTACCTGCAGGTAGATTCTGACACAGAGTTGAAAACCCAAGTCACCAAAGAGGGGGCACTTTTCTCCAGAAATAAGCATTTAGTGTGCATTGATGGGAGTTGGTGTAGCGGAAGATTTGAGTCTTTGATTTGTTGAGTGGTTTTGACATAAGGGTGATTTCTAGAAACGGGGTTTTTGTTGAGATATCAATCTCACATCGGGAATATGGGACCTTGCCTGTGGGTTAATAAGGGTTTGGGCCACTCCACCCATTGCCAATTGGTTTTGGATGTGAATCCCAGACTACTTTATCATGGTATCAGAGCGGGTTACCCACGTCCACGTGTGAAGCCCAAAGGCCACACGCACTCCACGTCACCCCAAATGTTGTCCACGTGTTAGGCTTGAAAATTCGCCACACGTGCGGGGGCGTGTTGAGATATCAATCCCACATCGGGAATATGGGACCTTGCCTGTGGGTTAATAAGGGTTTGGGCCACTCCACCCATTGCCAATTGGTTTTGGACGTGAATCCCATGCTACTTTATCAGTTTTGATTGATCAGCTGGTTAGAACCTAAAGTTTACATCTTTACTAGATTTTGCTTGCTCCAAGAAGAAGGAATATTTTGCTTGCTTCCCATCCCCATGGCAACCATGAGGTTGCTGCTGTTTCTGGCTTTGTGCTCAGGGATTCAAGTTGTGTTCTCCGATGACGGTATGGTCTGGATTATCATTGTTTCTTTGTTCATATCTTCATGTTTGTGGAATTTGGGGTTTTTGTAGCATGTAATGTTGCAAACTAGGAGGGATTTTGTTTTATCCGTTGATTTTGCCAAATGGAGGACCATTGTTTGTTGTTCAAATCTTCATGTTTCTGGTTGTGAATTAGACATTAGCTCATCTAATGTTGATTGTTCTTAAAGATTTTGGCAAAACATTGATTGTAAGATGAAGATCATAGACAGGTGTGTGGACTTTTATATTTGAAACTAGCTGATTGATTTATAAGCATGTGTTGTTGCAGCTGCTGCACTTGAATCCTTAAAGGTTGCGTGGCGAAATTATCCACCCAGCTGGGATCAGTCAAGTGATTACTGTGTGTGGGATGGAATAACCTGCAATCAGGAATCCAGTGTGACTGCAATGTGAGTGTTGTTCTATCTTTATTTTTTGATGCAGTGGTCACTTTGTCGAACAAATTAGTAATTAGCACCTGTTCTGCTTTTATTATGTGCAGGAAATTATCACTCATGGGCCTGGTAGGGGATCATAGTGGCGACATTGGGGGACTTACTGAAGTAACAACCTTGTGAGTATGAAAATTTCCTCTGTGTACCTGCATTATGTTTCCGGCTTATAATGAATTGAACCACTGAAACCCAATCAATATCCAAGATTAGGCACAAAATATGTTTCTTTTATGATATCAGTTTATCTTGATGTTTCTAGATCTTGATCTGCGTCGCATCCTTTATAATTTTTTTTCTTTTTTAATGGAAATCTTATACAAGTTAACAATGCAGGGACCTTTCATTCAACCCTGGCCTTACTGGTCCTCTCTCTCCAGAATTAGGGAAGCTGAAAAAATTAAATATTCTGTAAGAACATATAAGCAAGCAATTTTAATTTCTTCTTCCACCTTTGAATTTGAATATGCAATGCAAATATTGTCAAATAAGTATATATGACTCTTTTCATCTTTTAGGATCCTAGCTGGCTGCAAATTCACTGGCAATATTCCCGATGAATTGGGCAATCTTGGAGAACTAACCTTCTTGTAAGAATTTCTGTTAGTACATAAACCAAAATGATTATCCTTTTCTTGACTTAATAAGATCTCTGGTTCTTCTCAGGGCTCTGAATACAAATAGTTTGACTGGTAAGATACCTGCTTCTTTGGGTAATCTCTCCAAACTCTATTGGCTGGACCTTGCAGAAAATCAGTTGACTGGATCCATCCCAGTTTCAACTGCAACATCGACAGGCTTGGACCAACTAGTGACTGCTAAACATTTGTGAGTATCTTTCCTCTTCCCAACTCCTTCTCCATTCTGATCTTGTATATTTTCATGGGAATGAAGCCATAGTATATTGCTAAAACTTTAAAGTGATTTATGAATACGCAGCCATTTCAACAAGAACCAGCTTTCAGGTTCAATTCCAGCCAAACTATTCAGCGCTAAGATGAATCTGATACATGTGTAAGTTGATCCCATGATCCAATCTATCATTTTCTGTTATGTATATACATCTATCCAGCATTGAGATGGTCCTGATACACGACTTAGTTGAATCCATGATCCAATATTATTTTCTGAATTTTATTCATCTTATTGCCAGTCATTCTTCAATTGCAGGTTGTTTGATGGAAACAAATTTAGTGGGCCTATTCCATCAACAATTGGACAACTTCAGTTTCTTGAGGCTCTGTGAGTAAAACACCTTGATTTCTCTTCTGTAAATATCTTCTTCATGACAGTTGTTGGACTTATATATTCTTGTATGCAACAGTCGGCTTGATAGAAATGCTCTGACGGGAACAGTCCCTGCAAATATTAGCAACCTTTCAAATGTCAATGAATTGTAAGTATAAAATTTGTAATGCTCTGATGTTCTCTTACCACAGTTATAATTATGATTAATCAAACTTTACATGATTTTATATTCTCTTGCAGAAATTTGGCCTTCAACAATTTGACAGGTCCTTTGCCTGACTTGACTGGAATGAACTCCCTGAATTATGTGTGAGTAGATGGTTTTTAAAGCTGTCATTTTCAGTTTCAGTTTTGTGACAAGTTATACTTCTGCTGCAACCCTCCTAATGGTTTACATTTCAGGGACCTTAGTAACAACTCATTTGACCCATCAGACGCACCAAGTTGGTTGTCAGCTTTACCTGTACTCACCACTCTGTAAGTCCTTAGGTGGTTGTATAAAACTGTCTCTATGTCTCTTTTTGGAACTTTTGTTGAAATTCTCTACTGTTATGTCACCCAGGGTTATAGAATATGGACCACTTCAAGGTACTGTGCCAGAGAAGCTTTTCAGCCTACAAGATATACAGACAGTGTAAGTTAATACATATATACATTAAGTATATGTTACTGAAGTTTAATTGTCATTTTAGGAAAATGTCCTCTCATTTTTTCCATTTGACAGGAAACTGAAAAATAATGCATTTAACAACACATTGAACTTGGGTGATAGCATCAGTGCACAACTAGACCTTGTTGATCTGCAGAACAATGATATATCCCTAGTCACTATGGGTTATGAGTACAAAAATTCCCTAATGTAAGTCAGTTCATGAGCCTTATCTTGTATCTTTTATGATTTGTATCTTCACCAGGCCATCCCTCTTATTTGTCACTTTTCCATATTGCAGACTTGTAGGGAACCCTGTGTGCAACAGAACCACTGGGCTATCATATTGTACGATTCCGCAAACTACAGTATATTCTACTACAGTGAATTGTGGAAATGCTAAATGCCCCGAGGATCAGAAGCTCAGTCCTCAGAGTTGTCAGTGTGCATATCCGTTTGAAGGAACACTGTATTTTAGAGCACCGACTTTCAGAGAATTATCAGATGCAACTAAGTTTCACTCCCTAGAAATGAGCCTGTGGTCAAAACTTGCCCTCAATCCTGGTTCAGTTGATCTACAGAATCCTTTCTTCAACGTTGATGACTATCTTCAAGTACAGTTGGCACTCTTTCCATCTACTGGAACCTATTTTAATAGGTCAGAGGTTCTGAGGATTGGTTTTGATCTGACCAATCAAACTTACAAGCCGCCTGAGGAGTTTGGTCCCTATTTATTTATTGCAGCTCCTTATACTTTCCGGGGTAATCTGAGTCATACTTTTACTACATATATATATATATAGACACACTTATATAACTTCAGGTCATTAGAGGATTAAGTGAACTGACTAGAGAATCCAACTTGTTTCAGCCACGCATGGGAAATCTGTAAGCACTGGTGTTGTCATTGGGATAGCAATTGGTTGTACCTTACTGGTTGTGGGCTTAGTGTCAGTCGGAATATATGCCATTCGGCAAAAGAAACGTGCAGAAAAAGCCATTGGATTAAGCAGACCATTTGGTCAGTCATTGTTCTTGATAATATATTGATGGACTGAAATTCTGGCATCATGAGTTAGTTTCAGAGGTACAATATTAGTAATATGTTGGCTGATTTCATTATGCTTCTGTATCTTTCAGCTTCTTGGGCACCCAGTGGAAAAGATAGTGGAGGCGCACCACAATTAAAGGGAGCAAGATGGTTTTCTTATGAGGAGCTTAAGAAGTGCACCAATAATTTTTCTGACAGTAACGAGATAGGATCTGGTGGCTATGGCAAGGTAAAGATTCAAGATTCTATTGGCATCTTATGAAATTCTGCTTCAAGTTGTTGATGAAGGACTTAATTTTCTTTTTGTATGGTTATCTATAGGTTTACAGGGGCATGTTTAGTGATGGACTAGTAGTGGCAATCAAAAGAGCTCAGCAAGGATCAATGCAGGGTGGTCTTGAGTTCAAGACTGAAATTGAGTTGCTCTCACGAGTTCATCACAAAAATCTTGTTGGTCTCGTTGGGTTTTGTTTTGAACAAGGAGAGCAGATGCTGGTTTACGAATATATGCCTAACGGAACACTTAGGGAAAGCTTGTCAGGTTAGTTGTAATTTGTAATATTTTCCTGGAGATAAGCTGTTGAGAGTGGAGACAGTATGCAATCATCAGATTAGTTTCATCTAGTTTACCCGCGTTTCTTTATGAGCTATTTTATGCATGTGTATATTCTCAAGTAGTACATCCACCAAGTCCAACAAAAGCCTGATTTCCTAGTAACAATATAGAGTGCAGAAAATAGATACCTATTTATATCATGTAGTGATATCCTTTGTGCATATATGACGTGTAGGGAGATCTGGAATTCATCTTGACTGGAAAAGAAGACTCCGCATCACTCTTGGCTCAGCTAGAGGGCTCGCTTACCTACATGAGCTTGCAAACCCTCCTATAATTCATAGAGATATCAAGACCACCAATATTCTATTGGATGGAAATTTAACAGCAAAGGTTGCAGATTTTGGCTTGTCCAAGCTGGTTTCTGACAGTGCAAAAGGGCATGTATCAACTCAGGTCAAAGGCACACTGGTAGGTTCTACAGTAGCATTTCTTTTTATGTCAATTATGACTGTTAAACACCAAGTAGAAAGCTTTCATTCACATAAAGATGATACAACATACAAGTGGAATAAGCTATCTCCAAATTCACTCCAAAACATTTTTTTATTTTTTTACTTTCACTCTTTTCTTTTCCATTATATTCAGTCGAATTGCTAAATCTATGATTAGCATCGAGTAAGCCAGAGCCGGGTAACACATTCCTGAGTTCTTATTGCAAGCTGTTATGTGTTTGCAGGGATATCTGGATCCTGAATACTACATGACTCAACAGTTAACTGAGAAGAGTGATGTATACAGTTTTGGAGTGGTTATGCTTGAATTGATAACTGCAAAGCAACCGATTGAGAAGGGAAAATACATTGTCCGTGAGGTACGCATGGCAATGAACAAGGATGATGAAGAGCACTATGGGTTGAGGGAGTTAATAGACCGAAACATTAGAAACTCAGGACCACTTATAGGGTTCGCAAGGTTCTTGGAGTTGGCCATGCAATGTGTCGAAGAATCAGCTGCAGATCGTCCAACAATGAGTGATCTTGTGAAAGCTGTTGAAACCATTCTACAGAATGATGGCATAAATACAGACTCAACATCAGCCTCTTCATCTGCCACAGACTTCAATTCTTCAAAAAGTGCTAAACATCCATACAACGACGGTTTGCCAAAGAAGGAAATGAGGGACAGTACTGGCGCCTTTGAATACAGTGGCGGATACACAGTTTCTGCGAAAATTGAACCGAAATAGCAATCAGTGCAGCAAGGTTGCTGATCATTTCATCTCTTCCAATGGTTCCTTCTGTATCCATATACATAATTTTTGATGTTTTTTGTATCCATATATAGATAGTAGGAAACGAATATATATAGCCTCTAAATTTGAAGTGTCAAATAGAAATGTAATTCTAATTCTTCTACAATGTTTCAGAGTGCCTCAAAAGTTGTAGCAGGTCCTGAGAGATGGCATCACATTTTTCTTACGTGTTTTTCACTTTCACTAGCTAATTAGTGGTTGGAGTAATTCTAATTTCTAATTAGCTAAATGTAATTCTAATTTCTTCTCTTGCAGAATAATTGTTGACCATCTAATTAATATATAGCAGGCAACCTCCCACACTACATATATAGGGTTTTAATGATCCAAGACCATTATTTTTTTTAGTCATAAACAGAAGACCTTATTTAATAAGATAACAGAATGATAGCTAGAGACTGGTTTATCATTTAAGAGTTGCCATGAAACCAGAATTCTACTTCTGCTGGGTATCCTAAAAAAAAAAAAAAAAAAAAAAAAAAAACCCTAAAACAGAAAAAGACTGTAAAAGGTATTATCAAAAATACCAAAAATATCAAAAAATTAAAATAAAAAGGTTGAGTGTCCAAACCTCACACATGTGAAGTGGATCTGACTCGAAATAAATAAATAAAAAGAAAAAAGAAAAAAGAAAAAGAAAAGGCAATAATTACTGACCTTTAACTCCAGGGAGGAACGGTAAGAATAAAAAGAGTATTCGAAGCTCTGCCCCAGAATCTCACAGTTTTTGTGTCAAATTGGGGAATGCCGTACAGCCCAGGCTTGATTTGAATCGCAGTGACACAGACTCCTACCTACAGAAACCGAATAATAGAGAGAGAGAGAGAGAGAGAGAAAAAGAGACTAGCTTCCATAACCGCAGTGTTAGAATCTGACTGCTACGCGCCGGTGAAGAAGAACAACCACAACCGCACCTTTCACGGCATTTCGGTTTTTGATTCCACGGCGGAGAAGTTTGCCGCATTCGGAGAAGAAGAAGAGATGAAATTTGGAATCGTCGTCGCCGTGGATGGTGGAATTTGACGGTTGAATGAAATCGGAATAGGTGACGGAGAGAGAGAGAGAGAGAGATGGCGTACGCCGGAAAGAAGAGATGGAAAGGATTGGTGGTTGGAGTTCTAGGCCTGGTGTTGCTTTCTATGCTGGTTCCTCTTCTCTTCCTTCTCGGAATTCATAATGGCTTTCAAGGTGAGTGAAGAAGCCACCACTCTCACTTAGATCTGTTCGCATCAGATCTGATTTCAATTCGATTTCCTAACTGTAGATTCTGGATCTCTCTCTGATTTCTCTGCCTTTTTGCTTTCTGTGTTTGCAATGTGCAGGTTATGGTTCGGAGCAGCCGAATTCGCCTACAGTAAGGACTTTTCTGTCTTGTTTTGGTTAGGATTTGATTTCCGATTCCGGCATTGTTGGTTTTGATCTTAGTTTTGTGTTTGTGATTCCAGCATACTACACCAATCATCATCAAGGAAAGTTCCGAGGTATGTTTTCGTTCAATTGACACAGGGATTAGGGAGGCACATACACATTGCTTGTAGGATTTTTGTTTCGGAGATTAAAGATAGTTGATTTCTTCCAGGAGGATAATGTAAAGCATGTAGAGGATATTGTGAAACACTTTGCACCGCCAATTTTAAAGGTGAGTTTCGTATTGCTCTTATGGCTGCCAAATGCTTGCCTTTATTGTTGGTGGTCCTGCTATTTTGCATTTTCTTAGGTTAATGATCACAATGCTCAACTAGTTATGGGAAATCTGTGTGTAATCAAGTCATCATGTAGATTCTAGATAACATTTAGTGATGTGTGTGTCTTTTCATTGATAAAAGTTGACAGCTTTTGTGTTAAATTTCTGTAGCATATTCTTAAGTTGGCCTTGTTGCCTGAGAAACTATTTCCAGGAACTTGTTAATACGCTTCAGATTAGAAACTAGAAAGGCGGGATAAGTGAAGGGCATCTATGCATACTATTAAATCCTGGCTGTATGCCTGCACCTGTGGTATTCATCCACTGTCTCATCTACCCTGGTTGTTGAGGCAGGATAGTCCTCAAGTTTCTAAAACCATGGCACATTACAACTATAATGCAAACTAAGCTCTGAAACATCTGTGTGTCACTATTATTCATCACGGTGACAGGTCCTATAAAATTTACAGGTTTTTATTTGATGTTTTGTACTATTAGGAATTGACTACATTTTAATTAATCAACCAATGGTTGCTGGGTCATGGGTCTAGTGACCTCTCATCCCTTAATCTGTGTTGGAGGTTAAGTGTCAAGGTTCAATTCAAGATGATGCATGGATTGTGCTCTTGTCATTATTAAGCTGAGTGAAAGGCAATAAAGGATTGTTGGACAGTGTAAACAAAATATGAAAGCTACCTTATTCTGACACATCTAGTTCACATGACTTCAAGGAAAGTGTAATGGTTCTGTTGCTACATAAATGTTTTATGTGAGAAATGTGCTCATCTGTTAAGTTAAATTTCGCCATTGAATCTGTAAGTAAGGACAATAATAAAAGTTCTGTACTGACTACATCATAACCTTTTTTTTTTTTTTTTTACTATCACACAAGCTCAAGTATCATCCCTCCAATTCCAAACCTAAATTTCTCCAGATATGTTTTTTTTGTTTGTTATGTTTAACTGCTCTTTCCCTGCTCCATGGTTGCTTCATTTTGAGGTGCCTGTAGTGTGGGTTAACTGTTGATACAGGAATCAATTCCTTGACTTGATCTCTTTGCATTTCGGGCCTGTAGGTGTGTTTGCAACTACTTTTTTATTATTATTATTTTATGTCCACTATATGTCATGCATCATAATGTTTGAAGAGCATTTTAGTAGTATTCATTGTCTTACCTACAGCATGATGTGTTTAGTTTTAAAATTCCATTTTTTTTTCTTTGGGGGGATTGACGCACAAACTTAGTACTTTGAAATGATGTGATGACCTAATTCTTTTCTCTTCCTTTTATTCCTTTTTTACCAGTATTTACTAAAGAATATCTCACACAATGCTGAAAATAAAACCAATGAAGTCACGTTGCAAAAGACTGAACAAGAAAAAGGTCTGCTTGCTGCTCAATATTGTACACTGGTCTCTTTGATTGTCACTTGATAGATATTGACTAATATTTTTTTTTATTTACAGAGTTTCGAGCCCCGCCCCAGCTTGTCCCACTATCCCCTTCTATAATCAATGTACAAATGAACCAATCTCTCTCTCTCTCTCTCTATATATATATATATATATTATTTTTGGGTAACCATATTAACAGCTTTACGGTTCTTGAATAGTTGTCCTTTACTGTTTTGACTAATTGAAATTTTTTGTGACAGAACTCCAAAGTGGAAAAATTTGAAATGATTGATTACGCAAAAGGTGGTATTGATGAAAGTGGAAAGACATGTCAAGTGAAATTTGGGAGTTACTGCCTTTGGCGCCAAGAACATAAAGAAGACATGAAGGATTTTATGGTGAAGAAATTGAAGGATTCACTGTTTGTGGCAAGAGCATATTTTCCTACCATTGCAAAACTTCCATCTCAACGCAAGTTCTCTAGTGAAATGAAACAAAACATTCAAGAGCTGGAGAAAGTTCTTAGTGAAAGTACTACAGATGCTGATCTTCCATCACAGTAAGTCATGGATAATTTTCATTTTCCCCCACTGTTCATCATCAATGAGAGTCATGTAATATTCCTACTATTAGACATCTATGGCTGTTGCAGACAATGTTTTAGGATCTTAAATATTCAGATTTCGTTGTTTGTTGTTGCCTAGTCATGCTGCTGTTTGATATTCTAGTTACTTTTAGCAAGCCCTATACCGGTTTCCATAAATTTCTTCTGAGTTTAGGCCAATGTGTCTGATTTTCCAACAACGAAGCACAATTCCAATTGTTTTATCAGGATTGAGAAGAAGCTTGAGAGGATGCAAGCCGTGATAGCGAAAGCTAAAACCTTCCCTGTGGAATGTCACAATGTTGATAAGAAGCTGAGACAAATATTTGATATGACTGCTGATGAAGCTCACTTCCACATGAAACAAAGTGTCTTCCTCTACCAACTTGCAGTCCAGACTATGCCAAAGAGTCTCCACTGCTTGTCTATGAGACTGACTGTGGAATTTTTCAGAGATCCCGTTTATGATATGGAGTCTCTGGCTAGCAAATACAATGATCCTGCATTGCAGCACTATGTCATATTCTCCACCAATGTACTTGCATCATCAGTTGTAATCAACTCAACTGTACTGCATGCAAAAGTATGTTTCAGGCATTGTTCCATGTGTGTTTGATTGTACTTGCTCTCTTTCTTGGTGATAAACACTGAATAACCAATTTGCAATGTTTCAGGAAAGTGGGAAACTGGTTTTTCATGTGCTGACGGATCAACTAAATTACTTTGCGTTGAAACTATGGTTCTATAGAAATACTTATAAAGAAGCCAAAGTTCAAGTCTTAAACCTGGAGGAGATTGACAACCGCAAATTATTCCTGTCATTGCCGGTGGAGTTCCGTGTTTCCTTTGGCATTGGTGCCGAAGCTAGAACGGAATACCTATCTATTTTTTCTCATTCACACTATCTTCTTCCTGAGATCTTCCAGATGTTGGAGAAAGTTGTGGTTTTGGATGAAGATGTTGTTGTACAGCAGGACTTGTCTGCACTTTGGAGCCTTAACATGGAAGGGAAAGTTAATGCTGCTGTACAGTTGTGCTCAGTGAAGTTGAGTAATCTTCTGAAGAGCAGTTTTGATAAAACTTCATGTGCTTGGATGTCTGGATTGAATGTCATTGATCTAGTTAAGTGGAGAGAACTTGATCTCACTGAAACTTACCAAAGGTTTGTAAATGAGGTTAGTATCATTGCAACTTGTCTTAATATCTATGAGTGCAACTATTCGTTGAGCTACCTGTGGTTTTGTTGATGCTTTATGTCGAACCTATATTTAAAACATAGGGTAACGAAACTAAAAGGGAAATTTGTGAATGCTTGAGCCCATTTCACTTTTATCTGCATGCTTCTGTCTAGTGTTTTTCGTGAGCCACTTAAAATTTCTGATTTATGTGTATCTTAATGGCAGGCGAGCACACAAGAGGGGCAAAATGAAGCTGCTGCATTGCATGCAAGCTTACTAACCTTTAAGGACTTGATTTATCCTCTTGATAGTGTGTGGGCTCTCTCCGGACTGGGTAATGACTATAATATAGATATGTCCGCAGTAACAAAAGCTGCGGTGCTGCACTACAACGGAAAGATGAAACCTTGGCTTGATTTAGGGATCCCAAAATATAAGGTTTTCTGGAAGAGATTTCTGAACCGAGAAGATCAGTTCTTAACTGACTGCAACGTGAATTCATAGTGAGCTGATTGCCCTTGTTTACTGCTAGAGGTTCTCCGAAGGGGATTGAGAAGCACTAACCAGTCAATATCTATTCTGTGGGTGCCGAATTTTTTTTTTATCAGGCTTCCAAAGCATATTTGATTCTGTGGAAGCAATAGCCGCGATGAGTTTCACAGACACAGTTGTAATTTTTTGGTAAATAAAAGGACCTTAAAAAATTATTTTTCTTTCTGGAGGAGCAGAAGGATGGAGCTCCCAGATGGCAACTTAAGCATCGAGTTACCGTTGGGGGATGGAAGGTGATTTGATAGACAACCAAGTCCCAGGGAGTGATTTGAAGAAAAATTTTGCTTAGTGGAAAAGCTGTGCAGCAAATAATTCTGTACACACTGCAAGGATGCATTGTTTGTTGTCCAAAAATGTGATTCAATTACCATTCGTCATGTAAACACTGTTTGGCTGAGAAAGCAAGTAGTTTTATACGACTTTCAGAGAAATCATTCTTCCTTGATTTCAGGTTGTAATTTATTTTTGAGCTTTTGTTGATTTTGGGTGATTTCAAAACCCTTATTTTTTTTTCCTTTTATATCTGTATCAGTTCTGTCTGTGAAACAAATCAATTCAAACAGCCTTTGCCAAGATTGGGCATTGTCAATTTCCTCTCTTTCACTCCTATTAGTTACAACTATAATAGGAATCCCATGGAATTCTTCAACCTCTTCAAGGCTATATGGCAAAGTAGGCAGTAGGCACCGGCCCTTGTTCAACCCTACTTTTTTTGTTAGACTCAAACAACTAGGACAACAGAATCTACAACACAGAGCGTCTCCCTCCAACACAGAATCTACAAAATTGTTATGTCCCGACTGGTTTTACAAACAAGTGGTTACCCGTTGTCGAGTTCGGACCCTTACTCCGGTATTCCTATTGAGGGTTCTGTATTGCAAGTACACTCTTATTTAGCTCTTCATTTAACACCTAACTTGTCTTGATGCCAAGCACGTTAGATGAAACCTGAAACCGAATTTCTTCCAAAAACCTCCTAACAGATAAATTTCAACTAAACAAAATCAAAACCCGGCAATGCATTACAGAATGATACATTCAAACATAAGCTCAGTAGTGAAGGTTGGGGTTGGTAGTGGCATGATAAGGTGGTCTCCAAGCCGAAGCAGTGAGCAAACAAAGGTCTTTCCAACCAAGCTTGAGAGTCCCATTGTCCTCCACCAGTGTGTACCCATCAGAAGGGAACATCCCAAGCAGCAAAGTCGCCTGTGTCGCGGCATTTCCAGCCAACGAAATGCCCCTGAAGCCACTCTGCTGGAACTTCTCCCTCCAATTATGGAACTTGACTTCTCCACTCCTCGACGGCCCTCCGACGGCTAGAACATTCCGTATCTCCCTCGACAAAAGCTGCTGCTCCACGACGTGCCTCTCCTCGCTTTCTTCACCGTAGCTTGCACCCAAAGAATCGAACAAGGCCGAATAGTAGTGTATGGCCTCCACAAACCTCCCCAGGAAAGAACCGGCGTGACTCAAGTCCTGCTCCACTACCGTCACCACTTTTGGTGCCAATCTGCAGTCAAATCAGTAATATCAAATCACTGAAATCAATAGCTTCGACAATAATGAACTTCAACTTCTTCCGCAGTTCCACTACATACAATTTGACAGGCTAGGCTATTTGGCTGCTTTTAACCAAGAGTAAAACAGAAAAGGGGATTGGCTAGCTACAGCTTTATAGATTGCAACAAGAAAAAAGATATAGCGACCCGGGTTTACTATAAGGAAATGAGACAAACCAAAAGTTGGATCAGCAACAATGGAGTCCATTAGGCCAATCTAGGATTAAGCCATGAACTAATTGTTTATTGCTTAGTCAGCGCTAGCTAATTAAAGTTGGAAACTTTGGCATGCAACATCGATCAAAGACACCAAAAAAGCGCAATGCAAAGCTACCCTCTTGATTTGATATGTCAATGTATATAATGGTGTTACCTCTGCAAAAGCCATAGCGTGTTGGCGTCGGAGCCGATGACGTCGTATAGAGAATGCTGCAGCCAGTGCACCGCGACGGCCTCTCTCTTGCTTATGTTGAGTCGATCAGGGTCCAAACTGCCCACCTTCTCCACCACGGGGAAGAACTCGAAGGGAAGCCCTAGCTTATCGGCGAAGTCGGTTAGGCGCTTTCCGGTGGCTTCTAGAGCCTCCATGGAGGTTCCAAGACCGGTGAGGCGTACGTAGGGCGGCCCACCGGGGCGGGAGGCGAGAATGTGGAAGAGCCCCGGCCATTGTAGGCCTTGCATGATGTCGAGATCCACTATGTGCACCCTGTCTTCTCTTTCGAAAGCTTCTTGAATGGCTTGGTTGGCCGTGAAGTGGGAGAACTTCACGAACGGGCTGATTCCGTTAAAGACTTGGAATGCCGAGACGAGCTTCTGTGAATGAGTGACCGGCGCAGCGGAGACCGGGAGGGAGGCGTAGATTCCAAGACAGGAGCTGACTAGTCTTGCTGACATGGCCTCGGAGAAGTACGCCGCCACGCGCTGCGCGGAGGTGCCGAAAGGAGTCGAGAGCTCGGAAATCTCGAGCAACATTTTGGTCGCTTCTTCGTAATTATCAGCGGAGACTGCTTCGGCGCATTGCAGGAGTAAGGTGAGGAGATGCAGGCCTTCCTCGTCTCGCTGCTGCTGCCGCATCTCTTCCTTCTTCTCTCGGAGTAGTGCGGCCGGGGACTGCGTGACTGGGGCTGGAGTGGCTGATGGCGGTGCAGCTTGGGGAGACTCGGCAGCCGGGGACGGTGAGTTTTGTTGAGGCTGCTTGTCAAGCGGTTGCGGTTGTTGTAGTTGTGGCTGGACCACCTGGGAAATGTGGTGCTGCTGAGGCTGGAGGTTGCTTTCGTTGCGAGTAGGGGAGGAGGTAGGGTTGGGTTGTTGATGCTGCTGCTGCTGTAGGGGTGGTAGGGTGGGGGTGGCGCCCCAGTTCAAGTACAACTCCTGGTTGTTCATCACATGGTGATTACCGCTATCCGTTGGGAAAACGGTCGTGACGTCATTTATGGAGGTGGAGTCGATATTGAGCTTCAGCCCCGGACCTTGCTCTCTTCTTCTGTTGTTGAAGGCCGGAATCGGAGGCGGTGGCGGTTCTGATATGGAGCGGAGGCGGTACTCGAGAAGGGAAGCGAGGTTGGGGTTGCAAGGGAAGATGATCTCCCGGACGTTCTGGATGAGCTGAGGAATGGAGACGCTGGTGGAGCTGTTGATGAGGTCTTTTATGATGCCGTCGATCCACGCCGTGGCCGAGCTATCTTGATGGTCCATAACAGTAGTGAGGGTTGAACTAGGATGATTTGAAGGGGCGGTTCTCTCCGGTGGGAAGAGAGGAAGCCCTGAAAAGCCGCAGACGGCGGGGAGAGGAGCGGTGGCGGCGATCTGGGTGTGGTGAATGGGATGGAGGGACAAGGGGTCGATAGGACCCCAGGCTGGAGAGGAAGAAGAAGCTGAAGCAGTTGATAAAACCCCACCACCACCACCTGACGTCATGAGGGACGATGATGGTACTGGTAGATTGAGCATAGTGGTGGAGTAGTTGGAGACTTTGTCATGGGTCGTGTTTGGATTTAGCATAACGCTCCGGTTACGCGAAACCCTCATATAATTATCACCATTATTGTTGTTGCTGCTGCTTCTGATTGAGTTGGGCTGCACTTCAATCTCCGACGCCATTCTCTTCCTCACCATTTTCGACGGAGCCGAGTTCTGCTGCTGCTGCTCAACGACGCTGCTTCCTTGGCTGGTGGAGTTCAATGGGCTGTGGCTAGCACTACTGTTATTGTTGTTGCTGCTTCCATTGCCGCTGACATGGTCGCCACTGTCACCCAGCAAAGAACAAGCAGCCATGAATGGTTCTGGTTCTGGTTCTTGGGGAGAAGATGGAAAAGGGTATAAGGTAGTGTTGGATGTAATGCCTCATGGGAGAAGAATCAAGAGGATGAAGAAGAGCTTTAAGGAGAGAAGGAATGGAGCAATGTCCCAAACAGATAACGGTGTAAAGATTCAGACAGCGGCGTTGGGATTCATTAGAGCTGAGGCTATAGTCTCAAATCTCAAACCCCAACACGAGCTCCCAAGCAGTAATCTAATCTATAATCTAATCACTCCCTCCCACCTTTATTATTCTCTGTCTTTCTAAGTTTTATAATATAGCTACGCCGAAGCTATGCCTTTGGATGCATCCCAGCATTTCCATACCCGAGAAGAAAAGGGTAAGAAAGAGAAAGGGAAGAGGGTTTTAGCTATGCGTCCTTTTGTGGAAGGTATAGATATGGATCTCACTCTTATATACAGAGCTCAAGCTTCTTGGAGCTCTCTAGCTAGCTCGATCAAGAAGATGGGGGATTAAACCTAGCGATGCAAACAAAAAAAATAAAAAAACCTAGCGATGCAAACATCAGGAGCAAAGATTTGGAATGATGGGGGTGTTTTGGAGCGAGGAACGTCTTCAAGTGCTTGACGTTTTCAATGAGGTTTAGAGCTGGGAACGACCATTACGATGAAGCAGAATATATATATATTGCTTACCATCGTTGTTGTTATAAGCGCAATGAGCTAAGGTAATAGGTTAGATGGAGTTTTGAATGGCTTCAATAAATTTTATCACCTGCCATTGTTAAAAAAACGTGCTTCACTATTTTTCCTCCAGTTTGATTTTGATAGAGAGGATTGAATTTGCAGGTAGCTAATGTGATCTATGGAAGATAAGTTTTTGCAATTTTTGGGTGGTAGGGTGCAACCATGTCAAAATATATTGATTATCCAGCTGTCAGATTGATAGGTAAATGTGATAGAAGAGGTGGGTGAAGTGAATAATGGACCATAAATTTGCAATGTTACTAATATATATATCTTTGAATTTTAGCTCCAATTTTTGAAACAAAATAGGAAGTAAAATACAAGGCAATATTGACAGACAGCAACAATCCAAATCTAGTGTTATCGACAGCTGGTGGTCGGATCATTTACGGTTTTGAAACTTTAATCAGGTTCTAATCTAGTAAAATTCTAACTCTAATTATGTTCCTTCACAGCTTGATCGAGCTAATTCCTACGAACATCGATCATTTACGATATTTTTCTCTTGTAATAAATCGAGAGTACGTACGTAGTAAAAGATATGTTTTCAGCGTTATGCGTTGTTTTGTTTCCAAATTATTCAATGAGACTAAAATGCGAACTAATCTCTATTCAAAGATACGATCGATCGAGGATATTGCAATATTATTTACAAAAATAAATTAATAAAATAAATTTATAATTTTTCTTTTTTCTAATATGTAAATTTGTAAAAGTATGAAAACAAATCAGCAAGCGTGAAGCGCATGCCAAGAGGCTAGTATGTATTATAACAAGGGATCAGATATCATACAACTGATCAGTGCTTGTTCGATGAATCAAGTGACACAATTGCATCATGATCAAGATTAAGATTGACAATAATGCTATGAAATTACGTAGTGGAAATAAGATTAAGATTTTTCTTACTTACAATTACTTATCCCATCTTTTTTTCCATAGACCATTGAACTATCCAAACAACACAAGAAACAAGACAAGCTCACCACACGATGACATGATACATGACAAACTAGATAACCATCCGACGAGCTAGCCCTTTGAATGTTGCCAAATTTTCATTGTGACAAAAGATTGTTTCAAAAAGGTTCACAAAAACGCAAGCCCTTAATGGATTGATCCATGCCAAAATTCCCAATAATGCTATGAATTCGAATTGTATTCATGTTGTTCCTTCGGCCATATCAACTCTCTGGCTCTATTAGTTTCTACATTGTTGTTTAACAGAGTACATTAGAGTATAAGGTTAACTAATTTTAACCAACACTTAAACACAGTGTTGGGGAACAATCATATATTTGATTATAAATATGATAGAAATTTCAATAAAGAATATAAGAAACATAACACTATTGGTTTAGGATTGAAAGTAGTGAATCAATCCTAATATAGGAGTAAAATAGTGTAAGAATCCTATAAAAGTAGTACAAGGAAAGAAAGAACTGACTTGATATTCCGATTGAGGCATGCATAAATGCACTTGACTAAAGACAGATTTCGCCCCTACCCTTGTGCTTGTAGTTCGATGGGCGTCCGCCTTGTAGAATACAACAATCGATGATCCAAAATAGAAGCACTGCAATTTTGGAATTTAGCGAACCATAAATTGTATCTTATACTTTCTTAACACGAACAAGACATATATAAGAATTGAGGATTCTCAATCTCTTCTTTAAGGAGAAATGAGTATGGGTTTATATAGAACCCCAAGTGAATCAACATGTCCGTTCACTTATCTCCTTGAAGAGACACACTTATTCCTAAAGACACCTATTGAAAAAGACACACCCTTTCAAATGGAAAAGTCATGAGTAATTTTATTTTCATTCATATTGGATATTATTACATAATTTCCAACACACAGTACATAATTTGCATCAATTTCATTTTTTACTTGTCGGGAAGAAAACGACGCGTAATTCCAGTGCATTTGATTTGTATTTGACTCACAAAAGTCACTTTTTCAGTTCTCAATATTTACTAATCACATGGGAAATCGTTGCTAATCAGATCTGTTGATTAAGTAGTAGTGTATTAGATTACCAAGCAAAACATGTCATGCACATTCCAATACGAGATTGAGAAACCAAACCCTCAAGCTAGTCTAAAAGTTGCATTGTTTTTTAAGCATCGTTAACTGCAAAGAAAATTTAGCCCCCTAACGTTGATATTGTAAAACAAACATTTTCCAGTTTTACTTCTTCAACTGCTCCATGACCAGCACAGTGATGAAGATGGTGAAGTGATTAATATAGAAAGGCTAAGCTAGAATGGAAGAGGAGGAATATGCAATTGTATATGTAACTATATAGATAGATATAAGTATATGATCGTATAGTATATATAAAGCTGCATTGGGAGGGAGCTAGCTAAAGCTTAGGCCTCGTGACCCGACCCAACTGGAGCAGCAGGAGGAAGAGAGAAGTAGCCTGCCGAAAGGGCACAGAGAGTTCTTGAAAAGATGAGGGCTAGTGTTTGACATTTTGCTTTCAACTGCATTATATCACTCATCAACTTTTTCCTCTTGATCTTATTTTATTTGTATTAGTATCTCTTGCATTGTTATTTACATTTACTTTTGTACCTACCAAGCAGAGTGTAACAATGTCTATGATCATCTTGTTTGACTCTTCCATATATGCATCCTTCACCGGCGCGGCTGATAATTATTTTGTCTAATATGAATTAAGAGTAAGAAATATTCACCTCTCTTCCTTGCAAAGGTTCCTCATTTTCGTTTTCATTGATATATATTATAAAGTAGTTTGATATCTTTTGTCGTGTGTTATTAAGTTTTAACTTTAGTGTCATTTTATTTGATTGTAAACTTTTTTTTTGTATTAATAAATTTTGTATGGAAAACCACTCTGCTTTACACAGCTCATTTTAACCAAAAAAAAAAAAGTTCCACAAACTAAGAGTGTGAAGTCAGTAGTCTTCTTAAATCTTTTTTTTGTTGTGATTTTTTCTCATGTTTCAAGAGAAGCAAACATCCTTGCGGATTCGATTGCTGAAGTTGGTCATATAAGTCATTTTTAACACGAAGATTTGGTCTCAGCCAATTTCTCTCCATGATAAAAATGCAAGACATGCGTGGTGCGTTTTGATTTATTGCAGTTTGGTTGTATTCGTGGATTTTCTTTGTAAAAATATTCCACAAACTAAGAGTGTGAAATCATTAGCCTTCTGAAGTCTTTTTCTGTTGTGATTGTTTCTCATGTTCCAAGGAGAAGCAAACATCCTTGCGGATGCGATTGCTAAAGTTGATCATATATGTCATTCCTAACACGTACGAAGGTTTGGTCTCAGTCTATTTCTCCCCATGATACAATGCAAGAGGCGCGTGTTGCGTTTTGATTTATTGCAATTTGGTTGTATTTGTGGAATTTTTGTAATTTTAGTTTTCATTTTACAAAAATAAATAATCATTGTAATAGGTGATGTATATTAATTAATCAAAAACACAATGAGAATTAACGTCATTCTCAAATATTCTTAATTTTACGCAGTAGTAATCATATAAAATGGCGCCATTGTGTTTTCCATGTTATGGCTGGAGCTTTTAGTTATAGGGCGTGGCGCCTTGGATTGTGATGACTAGAATCATTCTTTACACAACAAGGACCAAAACAGAAATAGGATCCGAAGAAAAAATCGTACTTGGTACGTAAAATCACTCGAATGCAAAACCCGTTAGAATAAGCAAAGCGCCCTCACTCTTTCTCCCCCAAAACAGAATGTGGCAGCTAAGCAGGAGAAGCACGACAGTAATGAACAAAAAGGAGAGCACGTTCTACTACCAAAAGTTAAACCTAGAAGCTAACTGGCTTGAAGAAAGCCTACACTGGGTTTAATCAAATTAAATAGCAGATCAATCAAGCAGTGTAACCAATGTTTATAATAATGCATGGTTTGGTATCTTGCATATGCATGTAAAAAGTTGTTCGTCTTTTTAGGCCGTCGACGTTCTTTGTCTCTCTCTTTCGTGTTTTCTGATTTTGAAATCCAGAATTGTTTGAGAACCACACTGGCAAAGCCACAAACTGCAACACGTGAAGGAGAGACGCATCATCACTAACCTCACATTCCCAGATCGAACCAGAAAGCCAATAAGTTTTCCATAACTTTTAGCTTCCCTCTCTCTCTCTCTTTCACTCTCTCTCTCTCTGTGGCGACCACAGTAGTAGTAGTCCTTTTCAGATTTCTGTATTCCCCCCTTCGGATCCATATCGTCATTATCGATCATCAGCTTTTCTCTTTTTGCTTTCTCTCTGGTTATTTATACAGCCCCATGTCTCATTATAAGTTTCTGTTCTTGTTCGTTTTCTTGTGTCAAAAATATTGGGACTGTTGTTGCCTCTTGGATAATAGTTTCTGAAGAGTACCCTCCCTGCAACTCTGAAACTGAGGACCCTCCCTCTTATGTGAATAATACTCCAGTACTGTGTCGACTATGGTCCCGGGCTCCCCTCTGGAAATTTTAACCAAGACAGCAGTGAAAGCTACAGGAGGAGGTGTACTCTACTGCATTTCGCCAAAACAAAATGTACCAACTTTGCATAAAAAAAAAAAATGTACCCACTTTTACAGTGAAGGTTTACCGTTAACAATTTACACCCACAGTGAAAGCATGTGTATCGTCTTTGGACAGAATAATTTACAAATTCAAAGGAGAAATGGTAGAGATAGAGAGTGCTGAATTCCGTCGTAGATTTTTGGTCGGTGTAGATATGGTGGGTATTCTGACATGTACATATGTTGATGACTATTGGTCTTATACTCTTATTTGACCATATGCATCTCACATGAGATTAGGTTGCACGGATACGGTGGAGTGTTGGAGTGTCGGACACTCCGACATGCCGACATGGCACTTGATACGGTAAAATACGTGTCCGACACGGCAAAATACGTGACGTGTCACAAAATGCTGACTTTTTCGACACTTTTCGGACATGTTGGTAGACTCGCCACATCATCTCTAACACGTCACATCATCATTTATCAATTTTTTAAATAAAAAACGAGAACAACTGTTCACTTTTGAAAGTAAGTTACTACCCAGTTTTGTCTGCAACCTACTACAAATTTGATTTTTTTCTTTAATGTTATGTTTTAAGTTAGAGATCTGCTACTTCTAATATTGTTAATTATACACTTCTATCATTTGTATTTGACTCTCTTTAATGCTATTTCTTATGGTTATACAATGAATTGAATTTGGAATATTATTTTGGTAATGTAACGAACTTATTTTATATTTTAGTATATTTTTATTTATTAAAAATAATAAATATATAATTTTATTTGCCGTATCCAAACCATGTCGGATATTCAGTTTTTCAATGTTTGCGTGTCCCACCGTGTCGTGTCGCCGTGTCCATGCAACATAGATTGTATTCATCTTTCTTAGGGTTATAAACTAAGTTGCACAGACACTCCGACACGGCGCCCGACACGGCAAAATACGTGTCCGACACGTCACGTGGTGTGTCTGAAACTTCTAAAATTATTAATTATGCACTTCGATCATTTGCATTTGACTCTCTTTAATGTTATTTCTTATGGTTATGCAATGAACTGAATTTGGAACATTATTTTGGTAATGTAATGAACTAATTTTATATTTTAGTATATTTTTCTTTATTAAAAATAATAAATATATAATTTTATTTGCCGTATCGAAACCATGTTGGATATTCAGTTTTTCAATTTTGCTGTGTCGGTGTTGTTTTGGCCACTATCCTCAGCGTGCGGAGCGGAGGTGAATAGCGAGCAAAGAGAAAGGAGGAGTGTTGCAGGCGTGCCACCTCGCAGACGAGGAAAAGGTTGATTGCATGCGCTTGACTTCTTGATCAGGCGAAAAGGGGTTTCCAGGTGTCACCTCAAATGAGGAATTTACGAGCACAAGGCGGTCGATACTCACGGCGGCGTGAGCAGAGCAACTATAGGGAAGATTCTGAGGAATCATGGTAGAGTCCAGAAGGCTCTGAAGAATCCTAGGCGGCGGTGCGCTTAGATTCGGGGTTTCGAAATGACTTCGAAGGGAACTGGGTTGCAGTTCGTTTTCGTACTTGTTTTCAATTGATTGAGTTGTGAGTGTCCTCCTCTGTAAGCCTTCGAGCTTCTTTATATAGTGGGAGCAATCCTTGCCGCGAAAGAAAGACAATCAGAATCCTTGTTGGACTCTGCAACGTGAAGCATAAGGACACTATTCCTCCTACGTAGACCAATCCTTATGTGACACATATCCAGCTCGCACAGTCCATGCAGAATAGGACACAGCTTCCGGCGCGCCTCTCAACTGTAGAGTCCTATGCGGACTGAAATTATGAGCAATCTTATCCCCCGGGGTGCCACAGTCCATGTAAAATAATAGCTCGCGCGGACCGCAGACTCTGTAGCTCAATTCTACCTCGCGAACTATTGCAGCTCGCGGGCCAAAACAAGGCTTTTTAATTAATAAGGGTCACAAAGATTGGCCCAAAGCGTGTCAAAGACTGTAAAAAGTCAGAAACGATTACAAGCAATCGCGCGGACTCCGCGTATGTCTACCTCGCGAACTAGCGAATCAGTTCGCCAGCGTGCCTAGATGCATTCCGCCTCGCCTGATGCCAAAGTTATTCACCGTTAACTGTGCGTTCCGCGCGAAGCGCGCGAGGTCCTTACTCCACGCGGGACATGTAGTCCGCGCGAGCTTTGTTTTTGTCTGAAAGCGCGCGAGATCTGTTAGTCCGCGCTAAGTGATTCCGCAGACAGACTTTACAATTCGTCTCGCATGGTCTTGCTGGCGGGCCATTATTATAAAATTTTGAAGGAACTCGGGTTCGTTGGCCGCCATAGACCAAGAACTTAATTAATATTTACATAAACAATTATTGTCCAGTAAAAATACTAATTTAGGCGTAAACATTGCCCCTAGGCCTTGAGCCCTTGAATTGTCCAAGCGAAAAGGCCTTATTGAACATGTCGCGAGCGGGTAGGTATCCCAATGCAAGATTAGCAAAGCGAAACGAGTCATCTCGCTGATGAATACAAGATTAACAATGAGAGAAACAGACTTCGCCAGCCGTGAGACCTTGGTCTAAATCATTCTGCATGTCATGTTGCCCCCATGCACGAACGTTCCTTCGCTAGGCCACAAACCTTTCATTGAAAGATGAAAAGATTATCAGACTTTAATTTAAGGCCTCTGGAATAGGCCTCAATCTTGTATTAATCTGTTGATTAGACCTTGTACGTTTACAAAGAAATTAATTAACTAAACTCAATGCTCCTGTTGTGTTGCCCCTAGTGGAAAGCGGCGGAAGGCTAGCACGATGGCGCTGAGCACGATAGATAGCTAGCGCGGGGCAGATGGTGACGGATCAGCGCGTTCCCATACGCTAGCAACATGGCGTTTCATGAAACGTCCGTTGATAGGATTAGGATGGAGTGTGCCATCAAGGTTGCGCAAATGAAACGCCCCTTTGGGCAGTATGCGATGTATAATGAAGGGTCTTTCCCACCGCGTAGACCATTAATTTCCCGCGGCCTTCAGTCTTCTCTCCCAATGGTAGCACGGCCCGCCACACCATTTGGCCCTCGGCAAAGCTCCGACTGCGGGTAACCTTGTCATAGGACCGCGCAATGCATTGCTTCTCAAGGATAAGATTGTTGAATGCAGTGATGCGGTGTTCGCCGAGGTCTTCAAGTTCTTGCCACATCGCTTGAACGTAATCATCACCGATCAACTGATGCTGTTCCTGGATGCGAAGCAAGGCGACGTGAACCTCGAGTGGAAGGACAACGTCGTGACCAAACATGAGAGCATATGGGGTAGTAGCTGTCGGACTGCGCTTGGAAGTCCGGTAAGCCCATAAAGTATGATAAAGCTCTAAATGCCAGACGCGAGGATTCAACTCGAGCATTTTTTGTAAAATACCAAGGATAACCTTATTACTCGCCTCCGCCTGACCATTAGACTGTGCATAGTAAGGGGTGGAATGCAGAAGCTTGATACCATAACCAGTGAGGAATGTGACTATAGAATCGGCCATGAAGGCAGCCCCCTGATCTGTCACAATGCACTACGGAATACCAAAGCGGGAGATAATGTTGCAGAAAATAAAATTGTGAACCGAGGTCGCAGAGGCAACCTTGAGTGGCTCGGCTTCAACCCACTTGGTAAAGAAATTGATGGTCACAATGATGAATTTGTGCTGCTCCGAGGAATGGGGATGAATGATGCCTATGAAGTCTATAGCCCATCCTCGACTTGGCCATGGCTTGATAATTGGTTGCAACAGAATTTTGAGAATGTGTTGCACTGGTCCGTGAGCTTGGCAATCTTGACACCCTTAGCAAAAGTAATACAATCCTTGAGAATTTTAGGCCAATGTAGCCAAAGTATCTTTGGGCCTGCCTGATATGAATCACAAACCCCGGAATGAACCTCGCGCATTAATCGTTTTGCTTCATCGTCATACACGCAGCGGAAGTCATTACCGTCTTCGCCGCGCCGGCGAAGCTTGCCATTGCGCAACACAAAATTGATGGCGAGGAAACGCATCTGACGAAAATGAGTGGCATCATGAGGGTTTGTGAGGTAGGCGATGAACGGTAGACGCCAATCCTCATCAATAGGGTCTAAAGCAGCAACGTCAGGAGAGTCCTCCTGATATTGCCCCTAGCAATAAAAGACGGAAGAGTGGGTCGCTCGACTTTGAACAGCCGTTTGCGCACTCCATCTCGCAAGCTGAGGCCAGAGGCAACCTGTGTGAGCTCATTCACCGCGAAGTTAAACTCCTGCGGAATGTGCTCAATGTGAACATCATTGAAGTGGTTCAATACGTCAAATGCTTTCCATAAATAGGGCTCAATGGACAAACTCAAGCATTTGAATTTTTCCACCAACTGGTTGACGACCAATCTCTACCAGAAATTTCACTTTGGGCGACGATTTTTTTTCGTCGCCCTGTTAACAAATTTCGTCGGCCAAGAACTTGGGCGACGACAGGTCGTCGGCCAAGACGTCGTCGCCAGAAGTGTGTCGACCAAGAACTTGGGCGACGAAAATTCATTCCGTCGTCGCCTAAGAGTAATTCTTAGGCGACGATACGAATTTCGTCGCCTAAAATATATTTCTCGTCGCCCAAAAATATTCGTCGCCCAAGATTTAACACCTTGGCCGACGAAAAATTTTTTCGTCGCTTAAGATGTTATAACCTTGGGCGACGAAATTTTTTTCGTCGGCCAAGACGTCGTCGCTAGAAGTGCGTCGGCCAAGAACTTGGGCGACGATACTTTTTTTTCGTCGTCTTATATGGTAAGTCCTTGGCCGACGATTTAGCAATTTCGTCGCCTAAGATATATTTAAATTTTTTTTTAAATATTTAAATAATTTTTTTAAATATATAAATAATGTTTTTTTAATTTTTGCTGGAATTTTTTTTTCGGCATTTCTTTAAATTTTTCTAGTACTAAAATTTAATTAAAAATAATTTATTACAAAAATTCAGTCCATCTGCCTACGGAATATCCTCGAAATCTAACTCATCATTCCCATTCGGAGGGTCCTGAGGCGGCGGCTGGTCAGGCTGAGGAGGCTGGGGCCACTGAGGTAATGGTATAGGCGTAGGCATGGGCGGAATATCAAGTCCGGCCGCATGTGCAGCGATGCAGGCAGTCATCCACTGTCCCATAGCCGCCTGGTTGGCATTGGTGACTTCATTCACCCGCTCCATATGCGCAGCCACCGCCATCTCCCTCGCTCTTTGGGTTTCCAGCTCAGACTGTAGACATTCGAACTGATCCTGTAGCCGACTGTTGCTGCTTGAGGCTCCGGCGGCTCCCTTGCGCTGAAATCCTGGCGTCGTCTTCAGGATCCCCTTTCCAGCGCCTCCCATACCCCGGCAGTAGTAGGTGTTGAAACGCTGCGCGAAGGCAGTGGCCATAATCCGCGCCCCAACGGTAGGATCTGAAGTGTCGATCCTGGACATGGCCTCTGACATGTCATCCTTTGCCGTGCCCGGTCATGTGTCGTTCACCATGCCTCTCATGACCTCTTGCTCCGCCTCCCTCACCCTCGCCTAATTGGATATATTAAAAAAAATATTAATATACATTTAATAAAATGTAATTAAAATTAAAAATTAGAAAATATAAGGAACTTACAAGATCCTCCTCAGAATGAGGATATGCCCTCTGAAAGGTCCCCACATAGGGGTTCTCCTCTGGCCGCTTTCGCCGCACGTCGTCAGTGATGGCCGAAAACGGCCTCGAACCGGCACGATGGTTCGTTGTGTTCTGTTGCCGGTTCTCAGCGTTCACCCGGGCGAGGTGCTTCAAAAAAAAATTATCGTTAGTAAATATTTAAAAACATTGGATTATAATTAATTCACTAATTAAATATTCAAATTTGTTTACGAATTACCTGTTTGTGAGGGTCGTTGAACTGCGTGACAAGAAGTCACCGCCACTCGTACTCCCGATACTCGAACTCCTTCGGGGTACCCGAACGGTCGCTCTCGTACTGCTTCCAGTGTTCCCGGAGGGCGTGCTTCCACTCCTTGAACCTACATATACAAAAAAAATATTAAATATACTATTAAAAAAATAAAATTTAATAAATTATTAAATAGAGGTACCTCTCCCTATGGGCCTTGTCTGCCCAGTGAGTTTGGTGATCGGAGAAGAGGAACTGAAAACCTACCGTCAGATATGACCAGCATAACGAATTACGTAGGTGGGAAAAAATTCAGCTCCATCTGACAAAGATAAGGGCTCGATCCGTCCGGTCAATCGGCGCGGTCAAACCCTTAAACGGACGGAAACGGCCATTCGACCCTCCAAATCACGTAATCTGGCCGGACCTTCAACTGAGAATAGTTTCCAATCGACAAGAGTCTTACGGGGCTATAAAAATTTGGTAAAAAATAAATACCCGGGATAGGGCTACCACTAGGTAGAAATAAGAGAAATTCGTTGACCGGAACAACCGGCACCGAAATTTTACCGTAATATCTTCATTTTTCACGGGTTAACGTATTTCACTGTTCCGGTCATATCTTATTTCATGAATTTTTTGCGTTTGAGGCATCTACATATACGTTGTCTTCAAAACGACAATTAAACTCAACACTTATATAAAAAAGTTATACAACATTAGTATATATAACGTGAGTTTGGTGATCGGATAAGAGGAACTGAAAACCTACCGTCAAATATAACCAGCATAACGAATTACGTAGGTAGGAAAAAATTCAGCTCCATCTGACAAAGATAAGGGCTCGATCCGTCCGGTCAATCGGCGCGGTCAAACCCCTAAACGGACGGAAACGGCTATTCGACCCTCCAAATCACGTAATCTGGCCGGACCTTCAACTGAGAATAGTTTCCAATCGACGAGAGTCTTACGGGGCTATAAAAATTTGGTAAAAAATAAATACCCGGGATAGGGCTACCACTAGGTAGAAATAAGAGAAATTCGTTGACCGGAACAACCGGCACCGAAATTTCATCGAAATATCTTCATTTTTCACTGTTTGACGTATTTCACTGTTCTGGTCATATCTTATTCCATGACTTTTTTGCGTTTGAGGCATCTACGTATACGTTGTCTTCAAAACGACACTTAAACTCAACACTTGTATAAAAAAGTTATACAACATTAGTACATATAACGTGAGTTTGGTGATCGCAGAAGAGGAACTGAAAACCTACCGTCAGATATGACCAGCATAACGAATTACGTAGGTGGGAAAAAATTCAGCTCCATCTGACAAAGATAAGGGCTCGATCCGTCCGGTCAATCGGCGCTGTCAAACCCCTAAACGGACGGAAACGGCTATTCGACCCTTCAAATCACGTAATCTTGCCGGACCTTCAAATGAGAATAGTTTCCAATCGACGAGACTCTTACGGGGCTATAAAAATTTGGTAAAAAATAAATACCCAGGATAGGGCTACCACTAGGTAGAAATAAGAGAAATTCGTTGACCGGCACAACCGGCACCGAAATTTTACCGAAATATCTTCATTTTTCACGGTTGACCTATTTCACCGTTTCGGTCATATCTTATTTCACGACTTTTTTGCTTTTGAGGCATCTACGTATACGTTGTCTTCAAAACGACACTTAAACTCAACACTTATATAAAAAAGTTATACAACATTAGTACATATAACGTGAGTTTGGTGATCGAAGAAGATGAACTGAAAACTTACAATCAGATATGACCAGCATAACGAATTACGTAGGAGGGAAAAAATTCAGCCCCATCTGACAAAAATAAGGGCTCGATCCGTCCGGTCAATCGGCGCGGTCAAATCCCTAAACGGACGGAAACGGCTATTCGACCCTCCAAATCACGTAATCTGGCCGGACCTTCAACTGAGAATAGTTTCCAATCGACGAGACTCTTACGGGGCTATAAAAATTTGGTAAAAAATAAATACCCAGGATAGGGCTACCACTAGGTAGAAATAAGAGAAATTCGTTGACAGGCACAACTGGCACTGAAATTTTACCGAAATATCTTCACTTTTCACGGGTTGACGTATTTCACCATTCCGGTCATATCTTATTTCACGACTTTTTTGCTTTTGAGGCATCTACGTATACGTTGTCTTCAAAACGACACTTAAACTCAACACTTATATAAAAAAGGAGTAAATGCTTGTGACACCCTGTAGTTTACACCTAAAATCAGTTTTGTCCCTCACTTTTTTTTTAAACTGGTATACCCTTATACTTTGAATTCTCGACTGATTTACCCTTTTCTTAAACTGGTATACCCTTATAATGAGCCATAATTAGCTGAGAAAAGGGCAAATAAGTCAAGAATTCAAAGTATAGGGGTATACCAGTTTAAAAAAAAAAGTGAGGGACAAAACTGATTTTAGGTGTAAACTACAGGGTGTCACAAGTATTTACTCCTATAAAAAAGTTATACAACATTAGTACATATAACGTGAGTTTGGTGATCGGAGAAGAGGAACTGAAAAACTACCGTCAGATATGACCAGCATAACGAATTACGTAGGTGGGAAAAAATTCAGCTCCATCTGACAAAGATAAGGGCTCGATCCGTCCGGTCAATCGGCGCGGTCAAAACCTTAAACGGACGGAAATGACTATTCGACCCTCCAAATCACGTAATCTGGCCGGACCTTCAACTGAGAATAGTTTTCAATCGACGAGACTCTTATGGGACTATAAAAATTTGGTAAAAAATAAATACCCGGGATAGGGCTACCACTAGGTAGAAATAAGAGAAATTTGTTGACCGGAACAACCGGCACCGAAATTTTACCGAAATATCTTCATTTTTCACGGGTTGACGTATTTCACTGTTCCGGTCATATCTTATTTCACGACTTTTTTGCGTTTGAGGCATCTACGTATACGTTGTCTTCAAAACGACACTTAAACTCAACACTTATATAAAAAAGTTGAATTAAATTCAGTTTACCCCCCAAATCTTTGATGTTAAAATCAGTTCAGTCCTGCAACTTTTTTTAAAATCAGTTCGCCCCTTTAACTTTCATAAACACATCAGTTTACTTTGTGTTAAATCAGTTCGCCCCTTCAACTTTTGTAAACACATCAGTTTTGTCCAATTTTTGTCACCAAACTGAAAAGGGGACCATTTTTAACAAAAAGTTGCAGGACTGAACTGATTTTGACATCAAAAATTAGGGGGTAAATTGAATTTAAAAAAATCTAAAGGGGCGAACTGATTTTAAAAAAAGTTACAGGACTGAACTGATTTTGTCACCAAAGATTTAGGGGGTAAACTAAAATTAACTCAGAAAAGTTATATAACATTAGTACATATAACGTTAGTTTGGTGATCGGAGAAGAGGAACTGAAAACCTACCGTCAGATATGACCAGCATAACGAATTACGTAGGTGGGAAAAAATTCAGCTCCATCTGACAAAGATAAGGGCTAGATCCGTCCGGTCAATTGGCGCGGTCAAACCCTTAAACGGACGGAAATAGCTATTCGACCCTCCAAATCACGTAATCTGGCCGGACCTTCAACTAAGAATAGTTTCCAATCGACGAGACTCTTACGGGGATATAAAAATTTGGTAAAAAATAAATACCCGGGATAGGGCTACCACTAGGTAGAAATAAGAGAAATTCGTTGACCGGAACAACCGGCACCGAAATTTTATCGAAATATCTTCATTTTTCACGGGTTGACGTATTTCACTGTTCCAGTCATATCTTATTTCACGACTTTTTTGCGTTTGAGGCATCTACGTATACGTTGTCTTCAAAACGACACTTAAACTCAACACTTATATAAAAAAGTTATACAACATTAGTACATAACGTGAGTTTGGTGATCGGAGAAGAGGAACTGAAAACTTACCGTCAGATATGACCAGCATAACGAATTACGTAGGTGGGAAAAAATTCAGCTCCATCTGACAAAGATAAGGGCTCGATCCGTCCGGTCAATCGGCGCGGTCAAATCCCTAAACGGACGGAAACGGCTATTCGACCCTCCAAATCACGTAATCTGGCCGGACCTTCAACTGAGAATAGTTTTCAATCGACGAGAGTCTTACGGGGCTATAAATATTTGGTAAAAAATAAATACCCGGGATAGGGCTACCAATAGGTAGAAATAAGAGAAATTCGTTGACCGGAACAACCGGCACCGAAATTTTACCGAAATATCTTCATTTTTCACGGGTTGACGTATTTCACTGTTTCGGTCATATATTATTTCACGACTTTTTTGCGTTTGAGGCATCTACGTATACGTTGTCTTTAAAACGACACTTAAACTCGACACTTACATAAAAAAGTTATACAACATTAGTACATATAACGTGAGTTTGGTGATCGGAAAAGAGGAACTGAAAATCTACCGTCAGATATGACCACCATAACGAATTACGTAGGTGGGAAAAAATTCAGCTCCATCTGACAAAGATAAGGGCTCGATCCGTCCGGTCAATCGGCGCGGTCAAACCCCTAAACGGACGGAAACGGCTATTCGACCCTCCAAATCACGTAATCTGGCCGGACCTTCAACTGAGAATAGTTTCCAATCGACGAGACTCTTACGGGACTATAAAATTTTGGTAAAAAATAAATACCCAGAATAGGGCTACCACTAGGTAGAAATAAGAGAAATTCGTTGACCGGCACAACCGACACCGAAATTTTACTGAAATATCTTCATTTTTCACGGGTTGACGTATTTCACCGTTCCGGTCATATCTTATTTCACGACTTTTTTGCGTTTGAGGCATCTACGTATACGTTGTCTTCAAAACGACACTTAAACTCAACACTTGTATAAAAAAGTTATACAACATTAGTACATATAACGTGAGTTTGGTGATCGGAGAAGAGGAACTGAAAACTTACCATCAGATATGACCAGCATAACGAATTACATAGGTGGGAAAAAATTCAGCTCGATCTGACGAAGATAAGGGCTCGATCCGTCCGGTCAATCGGCGCGGTCAAATCCCTAAACGGACGGAAACGGCTATTCGACCTTCCAAATCACGTAATCTGGCCGGACCTTCAACTGAGAATAGTTTTCAATCGACGATACTCTTACGGGGTTATAAAAATTTGGTAAAAAATAAATACCCAGGATAGGGCTACCACTATGTAGAAATAAGAGAAATTCGTTGACCGGCACAACCGGCACCGAAATTTTACCGAAATATCTTCATTTTTCACAGGTTGACGTATTTCACTGTTCCGGTCATATCTTATTTCATGACTTTTTTGCGTTTGAGGCATCTACGTATACGTTGTCTTCAAAACGACACTTAAACTCAACACTTATATAAAAAAGTTATACAACATTAGTACATATAACGTGAGTTTGGTGGTCGGGGAAGAGGAACTGAAAACCTACCGTCAGATATTACCAGCATAACGAATTACGTAGGTGGGAAAAAATTTACCTCCATCGGACAAAGATAAGGGCTCGATCCGTCCGGTCAATCGGCGCGGTCAAACCCCTAAACGGACGGAAACGGCTATTCGACCCTCCAAATCATGTAATCTGGCCGGACCTTCAACTGAGAATAGTTTCCAATCGACGAGACGCTGACGAGACTATAAGAATAAAAAACATTACCTTACAATTTAAATGTGCTTTATTTATTTTAATTATTCAGATTATCTTGGCCGACGAAATTAGGGTAATTCGTCGGCCAAAATCATACTTGGGCGACGATATTTGTTAAATTCGTCGCCCAAGAGTAAAATAAAAAATCCTGTATAATGAAATTTAAATGTGTTTTATTTTATTTTAATTATTCGGATTACTCTTGGCCGACGAAATTATTTTATTTCGTCGGCCAAGATAATACTTGGGCGACGATATTTGTTAAATTCGTCGCCCAAGAGTAAAAATAAAAAATCATGTGCAATGAAATTTAAATGTGTTTTATTTTATTTTAATTATTCGGATTACTCTTGGCCGACGAAATTAGGGTAATTCGTCGGCCAAGTAAAAATAAAAAAATAAAATACTTAGGCGACGATATATTTGAGTTTCGTCGCCTAAGGATTAAAAAACTTAGGCGACGATATAAATATCTTAGGCGACGAAAAAAAAAATCGTCGCCCGGTTTTTTTCATTTCGTCGCCCAAGACTCATTTTCTGGTAGGAATCACCAAAGACTTGGACCTCGCGAACCCCTAAATCCAGTAAAATCTCCAGTCCTATGATGAGCGCCTCGTACTCCGCCTGATTATTTGTACATTTAAAGTCCAGCTGGAAAGAGTAAGAGAAACGATCACCTGCAGGATTCTCAATAGTGATTCCGGATTCTCAATATTTTTGGGGAACATATTGCAAGGAGAACTCGGACAAAGCCAAAATCCATTTGCCTATGCGTTCACTAATATTGGGCGGGAAAACATGTATTTGACAAGGTCGGACTGAGCGATCACCACCGTGGTAAATGCTAGCATGTAGTGGCGAAGTTTGCACCCTGCAAAGAAAATAGCACGTCTCGTAGTCAGTTAGCACCCTGCTAAGATAGTAAACGGCGTGCTCAACCCCGTTTTCATCGTCTTGTGCCAAAAGTCCGCCAATAGATATCAGCAACGGCGATATAGAGTTTAAGCGTAATGCCAGGGCGAGGGGGGGGGGGAACCAATACTGGCGGGTTCACCAGGTAGGTCTTGATACGATCAAAAACTTCTTGGTGTTGTGGTTCCCATACAAACTGGGTTACCCCCTGGAGCTTTAGGAGAGGTGAAAAGGGTTGAACCTTTCCTGCCGCGTTTGAAATGAAACGGCAAAGAAAGTTGATTCGCCCGATCAATTGTTAGAGCTCTTTCTTAGTTGTAGGAGGTGAGGCATTTATTACCGCCTGCGCCTTATCTTTAGGGATCTCGATGCCCTTTTGATGGACTAGGAACCCTAGGAAGTCACCTGCTTCCACGAAGAATACACACTTGACGGGGTTCATCTTTAGGTTATGTAGTCGCATCAGCATAAAAACCTGTCGGATGTCTTCGACATTCGTCGCCCGCGTTTTGGTTTTGACCACCACGTTGTTGATGTAGACTTCAATCAGCTTGCCCAAGATGTCATGAAAGATAAGGTTCATGGCGCGCTGATATGTTGCCCCTGTGTTCTTGAGTCCAAAAGGCATGACAACATACTCAAACGCACCTGCAAACCCCGGGCAGCGGAAAGCAGTCTTGTGGCGATCTTCTTCGGCAACAGGAATCTGGTGGTATCCAGCGGTTCCATCCATAAAGGATAACACTTCATGCCCCGCAGCCGCATCAATGAGGAGGTCAGAAACGGGCATGGGGTATATATCCTTAGGTGTGGCGTTGTTGAGGTCTCGGTAATCAACACAGACCCGTATTTTGCCATTCTTCTTGCGGACAAGAACTACATTGGATAGCCATTGGTTATATTTAGCCACGCGAATGATATTTACCCTATCGATGCATGTTCTCAATCTCCTCCTTGACCACAATCTGCGTCTCAGTTCACATGAATCTTCCATCTTGGCTGACTGGTCGTCTGTCAGGATAAGTAGGCAGCCGGTGACAAACCAAGTCTGGAAAAAAACAGGGCATGTCTTCATATTTTTCAGTGAAGCAAACCCTGTACTTGCGTAGTAAGGCGAGCAGTTCTCCTCGCTCTTCCTTCGCCAGTTTAGCACTGATGGAGACGAGGAAGGGCTTCTCTGCAGTCCCGACATCGACCTGTAAGATGGGGTCGCGGACTTGAGGTGGTGTATCATCCAAGGCAGCGGGAGCTAACTGAATAATTTCCTCCTTGGTGTCGGTATAATCCACTGTTTCATCCACATATTCTATTGTCGTGACCTTATCGTAGGCTTCGCGTTCTGTCCAGTATGAAAGGAGTCTTTCACACAAGGACTCACCAGCCTCGCATGCTTCTTCTGAGGACGCACTAGACATTAGAATGTTGAAGGGGATCCGCGATGGTGTGAGGACGTTGTAAATCGTCCTTCGCCTGGGTGAGTCCCCACCGCGTTAGGTTGGAAGCCGTGACCCCATATGGGCGACCTTTGGAGTCGATGCCTTGAACATCCAATAGGCCCAAGTCAGTATTGTAATAGCGGACATCGTTAAAGTTGGCGGAGATGGAAAAAGGCCGCGGGTCTGCTTTGATGAGGACTGACTCGCATGCCTCTGTATCCCACACCATGAGTTCTTGGTGCATAGAGGAAGGCACGTAGAAGCTTCTATGGATCCAATCGCAGCCTAGAATCTTGTTGTAGGACGCGGAGCATTCAGCCACGAAAAATGTATAGACCCGTGATGCTGGACCTAACTTGACTCGTAGAAATAGCAAGCCTAAAGTTCTAGAAACTTGCCCGATGAAGTTCTTGACTGTCAAGGAAGTGGTCTGGATCATTGAGCGCGGGATACGAAGGAGTCCCATGGTGCGGGTGGTAATTACATTGACCGCAGCTCTAGTGTCAACCATGACCTTGTTGACTATAATCCCTTCCACTTCAGCCAAAATGTATAATGGCCTCATATGAGTGGCCATGTCTAGGGTCGGTGTGGAGAAGGTCAAAGTTGGTATGCGTGAAACGCTGCTTGTTGCCTCCAATAATGGAGCATGCGCGGGTTCCGCAATGACTTGACCCATCTCGCTGCTGCAAGGGGGGATATGTCACAAACATTGTTGCTAATGTCTGGAATATCCGCCGCATTGCATGTTGTGTTTGGCGGGAGGGCATTGATAGGAGCACAAAGTGTTACGTTTATAATGTATTTCCGACCCTATTTAGCTATGTAATTCCCTTAACAATATTCATATTAACTAAGTTTGTGTTTTTAGGTCATAAATAAAGCCAAGGAGCCTAAAAGAGACAAAAGAGGAGAAATCTTGAAGGAAAAGGAATCCATGTTGTGCAAGGAAAGAAATCAGAAAATCTGTCAAAAATCGTCAGTCAACTTCGACAGAAGATTGTGATCAGCTCACAACGATCTAGGAGATGTGTCATATATCAATGGAAAGCTACAAGAGTCTACTTTCCAGAACTTTTTACGGATCGTCAATACCTATTTTGGAGAAGAAGTTATGACCGTTTGAGTGGCCGAAGGTCAGTCTGCCCGAATTTCTGATTTGGAGCAAAACTTCTATTTTGAGGCCCAGACCACATTGGTAAGCCCATGGACGAGTTTTGAGGGTTTTATAACCCTAATCACAGCAGAGAGAGGAGGACGAAGAGATTAGAGAGGAGGACGAAGAGACTAGAGAGGAGGCAGCGATCTCACATCATCAGAACCTCTAGAGTTGCGGACTCGCACAAGGAAGCCGCCAAGCCATCATCGATCTCTCCATCATCCACGGTTTATCTTTCCTTTGTCATCTTTTATTCTCCTTGTGTGTCTTTGCAGCCATGTGTGGCTGAATTCTCTTAGTTAGGGGCAAGGTTTGAAGCCCCAAGAATGTTTTAGATATTGTTTTGAACCTTGGTTTCGAATTATTAAGTATTTCAAATTGTTTATTTGGTTTTGGTTTATGGAGAACTCTTGCTTGTTTATGTTCATGTATGCGCAACATAGAACATTATGAACTTGTGAGTGGGGCTAGAATTAGGTTGTTTAATCTCCTAAACGGTTAATACGGCTTAGTTCAAAGTAGTAAAACCTATAGGACAATAGGTGAAACCAAATAAAAAGGATTGCATGCTAGGTAGGCGTTCCACACTAGTTTTGCATACTTGTTCAATCACTTTCATTGATCTTAATGCTTAGAATAATTTGTTGATAGGATAGCGTCTATACCTTGATCGGTTATTCTAAAGGCTTAGTAATGGTGCGTTCATCTTGCTTAAGTATTCAAGGGAAGTAATAAAGACTTACGCAGTGCGTTCACGGTTTGTTCTTGATTGATACCGATTTGTGACTTAATGATTGAAGCTTTGGTTGTTAACATGTCTTGAAACATACTTGGTGGTGGATTTCCAAGTCTCTAATGTCTCATCCATCTGATATTTTCTGTTTTATTTTGTTTCTTTGTTTTCTTTTGTTTATAATCACAAAACCTCATATCTCTAGTACTATAATATTTTATGTTTTCTCTTATTTTGTAATTAACGTAAAGTTGTAAAGGTACCCTCAATCCCCGGCTTGTAACGATACCCTTATTTGCTATATACTACAATTGACACAAAAGGGTTTTAATTGAAACGCCCGGTTTCGGTCGCTACCAGGCATATCTCTCAGATATAAAAAAACACCATCCTAACTTGGAAAGAGAATTGCTCGCGAACTGGGGTCAACAGAGCCTCTATTACCCCACGTTCGCCTTCAAGCTTTACGAATGAGCTCGGCATGGAGTTGACTTCTTCGTTCCTGAGCTTTGCAGAGACTTCAACCACGTTGCATGTGAATGACTCTTCTTGCCCTTCCTCCTGGTCGTCGTCTAAAGGAACACGAGGCTCGGAATGGGCTTCGTTATCTGGTGAGTTTCCGTCGAGGAACCGGGCCATCTGTTGGGTGAAGTTAGGGCTAGCAGGAGTACTTTCTGCGACTGGTGGCACTTCAGTTTCCGGCTGCCTTGGCCGCCACACAAGCTTGGTTGAGGACTGCTTGTCTTCGGCTATCTGCTCTCCTACGGCTAAAGGAACTTTGGTGAAACCATCTTCCTTTTTCCTAGGAGAGGTTGGGACTTGTGATTTCCTCTTGGCCTCCGACTCGGGATCAGGTTGTAGTTTCTGTCGATGTGAACGTGGTGGTTCCTTCCTTGCTTTCGGTTCTTGGCGAAGAATTTCTCGAGGCTGTGATGAACGAGGCGACTCGCACTTTGGTTCATTTCTTCTTTCAATCCCTGGTGAATGCCTGCGCCTTGGTGACGTTGGTGGCTCCCTCCTTCGGTCAAACTCTGGTGATGGCCTACGCCGCGAAGGTTGTGGATCCTTTCTCCTCTCTGGCTCTGGGGATGGTCTCCTCCTTGGAGTATGGGGATCGTGAGGTGGTACGGTGAGACGACAGAAAACACTTGCCTTCGGGGCAGGGTCATCTGCTACCTGCGCACACACCCGTGGAGGCGTGACAGGTGACCTTTGGAGTATAGCTCGCAGACCTTCAGCTTCTCTCCACATCCTTTCGGGTGTCTGTGCAAGCTGCGAGGGATGGATGGCGCCATCATCAACAGCTCGTAAGGCACGCAGGATGCTGCCATACTTCTTCTGCAGTTTCCGTTTCCTAGATTTGGAGATGGTAACTGGTCTTCTTCCTTGCTGTGTGTACCATATCCCTTCCTTGATTGCCGATGCCGGTGGAATGTAGGGATCAGACAAAATACCTTGACGAGGGCTTGGAGCTTCATGGCATTCGCTGCTAGAAACTGATATGTCCATTTTGCTTGAAGCTGGAGACGACGGTATTTCCTCTGTCCAATGTGATTGGACGAATGTCTCTAAGCGCTTGATCCTCTGTTCTAGCTCCCCGCGAGTCTTAGGGCTCATGGGCTAGAAATTCTCAGCGGGGACGGTTCATCGTCCTACATGATAGTTTTTCCCTTATCTTTCCTTGAAAGGTGATCGGGCTGGGATCTGGTGACTGACTGCCTTGTCGGGTCACGATTCCCACTCTGGTTCGCCAGCACGGTATAATCATTCGCTAGTCTCTTACGGTTTCTACCTGGCGGTTCGCGCGAGACTGCATTTGGGGAGATATCCAATGTGATCACGCGATGGACGATACGAGGCCAAGCAACGTCAGCAGTTGCAATCATGAATCCGCCTTTGTCTTCAAAGTGAATATACTTGAGATCGAGCCAGTCTTGGACTTGTTCGCGAAGTTGGTAACACTCGCGGGTTTTGTGCCCCCAGCTATTATGAAACTTGCAATGCATGCGACCCTCTTTGTATTCAATATACGGTAAGGCCATGTCCACCGTAATAAGCCCATCATCGATAAGGTCGTCTAGAACCTCATGCGCGAGGTTGACGTTATAGGTGTACTGGCGAGATGGTCGAGTTGCATTAGCATTGTCCTCCTCGCGGTCCCTCTTAGATGCTCGGCGTGAATTTTCATCCTCTGGGTGGTCAGACAAGTCCAAGGTGACTCTTCGTTGATTTGGCTTTGGTGCGCGGTGATGCCCTCTCTCCTCTGTGTGGTCGTTCCAATTTACTTCGACCATACCAATCGTGGATGGAAAAGGATTCACATCCACCAAAGAGGCGGAACTCCCTGGCATCTGCAATTTCAGGGGGCTAGAGTTCAACCAGGTCTGAAGCTGATCGCGGAGCTTGACACAGTCTTTGGTGTCGTGATTGTGGACGTTATGGAACGCACAATACTTTTTGTCCTTCAGCTCCTCCTTGGATGTGATCTTGTGATCCAAGCGCACGTACTTCACCTCGATCAAGTCATTAAAGACAAGATGGATGTTTTTAGCGTCATACGTGTATGACTCGTACTCGAGCTTGGTCCATGCAAATGACTGAATGGTGATTGGCTTGCGGGTCATCTTGAGATTTTTTAGTTTGTTAGCCAATGACTTCTCAGTCAATTCAACCGCTCCGACGTCTTCATAGTCCTGCGCGGGCTCCGACTCTTCCTGCCTCTGGTAATATGGGTCGTACATGGATGATTGGAGGCCAACTGCCCCCACTGTCCTGCTACTTCTTGGTATATATGTCCCTTTTGAGGCGTTTGCCTTCTCATCCATTTCATTGAGTATAAACTCATAGCTGCCGACCTTGTTGATCAGGTCGCCCATGGATGTGAAGCGCTCTCCATGGTGCTTCAACCTTTGGCGATGCTCGAGTCTGCGGACAACCAATTTAATGGCTTCCTGCTCAGGTAGGAGGAAGTCACATTTGGCTTGTTGAATCTTGAAACGCTAGAGGAAAGGAACCGCTAACTCCCCGCTCTGCTAGCTCATTTGAGTGAGAGAGTCAAGGCCGACCTCGGGCTTGATGGTTCCGTATGTTTCCCGGAACAGTCTCTTCATGGTGGGCCAGTCCGCGATGGATCCTGGCTTCAACCTGGAATACCAACTGAAAGCAGCTCCGGACAGAGAAGTCCCAAAAAGCTTGAGCTTGAGGATGTCATTGTTCCCATATTGGTCGCACTGAACTTTAAAGCGGGCCATATGCGTTGCTGCATCCTCCCTTGTTTCCCCAGAAAAGGTGGTGAAGACAATGTTCTTGAAGCCATGGGGAAACAGATAATGTGCCACACTGTCAGGGTAAGGATTGCGATACTGGAGGTCAGAATCACATTTCCCGGTCTGCTCCTTGAGAATGGATGATATAAGCTGGAGCCAGTCGGCTGCAGTCACAGGCGCCGATTCGCCCCCCACTTCATGGTTAGGCCATGCAGAAAAACTGGCGGCCTGACCAACATTCATGGAAGTTAGGCCAGAAAGAGCAATGATGAGCTCATGGAAATGGCGATCAGACAAGCGCAGGCAGACCATGACACCTACGGAGACCAGCACGAGGGTAAGAGAAAGGAAAGCGGGAAGTCCGAACCCCGAGGACAGATGATCCAAGAAGTAAGAACATGGAAATTGGACCAAGAGGGACAAGCCTTCACCCCTAGCAAGAGGTTTAAGGACGGAGGCAGGAGCCAAGCCAAGCAAATGGGGGGTCCTCAGGGGAAGAACAAAGGTAGCTATCAGAACAGCGGATTTAAGACAACAGTTCCCGCAGCCAGGGGGAACTACACCACATTAACGACAACCCCGGAGGTGGTGTGGAACGAGAATAAAGGAGCTATTCCGGGACCAGCAACCAGGAAGTTTCCACCGTCCCGATTGACCCGAGAGGATACCGGCAAATACTGCGGGTACCACGGGGAGGCAACACACGTGATAAACAACTGTGTTGAGCTAAGAAAAACAATCGAGAGCCAACTTAAAGCGGGGAAGCTTCAGCAATACATGTCAGGTCCGCCTCAAGCTGCAGGGGAACCCGTTTACGGGACGATCAACACGATCTGTGGGGGAGCACGTATAGACCAGAGGAGTAACAAGGCCAAAAAGCAGTGCCCCGGGATCAGAGATGGGCGAGAGATATACGCTTTATGAAGCTGTAGCGCTCAGAATGTCAACGTAAGGTGGAAATCAGTGACATTCGAAGAAGAAGAGGAGCAAGGAACCAGACTGCCTCACGAGGATCCATTCCTGATAACTGCACAGTTGGATCATTATCTTTGCAAGAAAATCCTGATCGACACAGGGGCGTCAGTGAATGTTTTGTTCAGAAACGCTTGGCGGGCGCTAAAGAGGGGGAGCAGCAAGCTCACGCAGGACAATGAACCATTGATAAGCTTCTCCGGGGACGTGGTGCAGCCTCTTGGATCTGACTACATACCTATGATTCTCGGGGGTTTGGAGGGGAACACACTGAGAACGTTAGTCGATTTCATAATTGTCGACTGCGACTCGTCGTACAATGGGATACTCGGGAGACCGGCCCTGTGAAAAGCCAATGCGTTCATCACGGGACACATGCTTATGATGAAACTGCCATCCCCAACGGGTATCGTTACTGTCTGGGGTGTTCAGTTGGCTGCAAGAGGATGCTACACCATTGACGGAGATAATGGTAGAAGGAGAGCGGAAGTATTAGCCTCCGTGAGCTCGAATAAGCTGATTTCTGACACGTACGAAGATCCCAAGATTAATGCTGCGGCAGAAGGGGCGGAGTCCGAGAGACCTGGTTCAGTAGAGGAAACCGAGCTCGTTTGCATCTCGGACGAGTTCCCAACAAGAACATCATGGATCGGGTTGAGATTGCCAACCATCGTACGGGAGGAGCTCATACATTTCCTGAAGGCCAACAGGAAAGCATTCGCGTGGTCGTATGCCGATGTGCCCGGTATCCTGGGTGATGTAGTCACACACAAGTTAGGGATCCGAAAAGGCGTGCCCCCGGTGCGACAGAAGAGGAGATCGTTCGATCTGGCTAAGTATGATGTCATCAAGAGAGAGGTGCAGAGGCTGCTAGATATCAAGTTTATCAAGGAGGCGAAATACCCTCAATGGTTGGCCAACGTGGTCATGGTCCCAAAGAAAACGGTGGGGCAATGGAGGATGTGCGTGGACTACATCAGTCTGAATAGGGCATGCCCCAAGGATAGTTTCCCTTTGCCCCGGATTGACCAACTCGTGGATTCCACCTCCGGGTTCGAAATGCTGAGTTTTATGGACGCCTACGCAGGCTATAATCAGATAATGATGGATCTCGCGGATGAGGAGCATACGGCCTTCACGACCGACAAAGGAGTGTACTATTACAAGAGGATGCCGTTCGGACTGAAGAATGCTGGAGCAACCTACCAGCGCCTGATGAACAAGATGTTCGCCAAGCAGCTGGGGATCACAATGTAAGTGTATGTGGATGACATGTTGGTAAAGAGTCCCGCTGCGGCCGGGCATGTGAGCGACCTGCGGGAAATTTTCGACATCATACTCGCGTACGGTATGAGGTTGAACCCGGAAAAATGTTTGTTTGGGGTTGTCAAGGGGAAGTTCCTGGGCCATGTCATTAGCCGGCAGGGTATCGAAGCAAACCCGGAGAAGGTCCGAGCTATAATGGATATGGTGGTCCTAAAATTCCGGAGTGATGTGCAGTCCCTGACGGGCAAAATGGCGGCCCTCGCTAGATTTATTTCCAGACTCACGGACAAGTGCGCACCGTTCTTCAAACTGCTCAAAAGCCAGCATTGCAAGTTGGTCAATTGGGGGACCGAGCAAGAGGAGGCTTTCAGGAACATCAAGGAATATTTGGCTTCCGTGCCAAAGCTCTCAAAGCCAATTCCCGGGGAGATGCTGTATCTCTATTTGGCAGCATCCAGTACGGCAGTTAGCTCGGCTTTGATCAGGAAAGATGACGCCATTGAGCTCCCGATGTATTATGTGGGCAAGGGCTATACGCTGGCTGAAAGAAGGTACCCGGATCTAGAGAAGTTGGCCCTAGCACTCATCGTGACCGCCCGGAAGCTGCGACATTACTTCCAAGCTCATTTTATCACCCTGTTCACGAACTGCCCTCTCAGGCAAGTCCTCTTAAAGCCAGAAACGAGCGGGAGACTAGCCAAATGGGTGATAGAATTGGGCGAGTTTGACATACATTACATGCCTACAGTAGCCATCAAGGGGCAAGCTGCTGCGGATTTCATCTCAGAACTGACCCCCATGGAAAGGGTAGTGGAGCGCTCGGAAGTTGAGCGAGTGGCACCCCAAGAAGTCCAGCCAAGTTGGAAGTTGTTTGTAGACGGCTTCGTCACCAAAGACAAGAGTGGGGCTGGAATCATATTGGTTAGCCCAGACAGGTTCAAGTACAAGTACGCCCTGGAGTTCAATTTCTCCACGTCCAATAATGCAGCCGAGTATGAGGCATTGATCGGGGGGGGCTACAGTTGGCACTAGAGATTGGAGTGAAAAGAGTCGAAGTGTTCAGTGACTCGCAGCTTGTGGTGAACCAAGTCGGCGGGACATTTGAAGTTAAAGAACCCCACCTGAACTCTTATCGGGCGCTCGCGAAGGCCTTCTTGTGCGGATTCGAGTCAGCAACTGTGGCACAAATCCCTAGGAAAGAAAACAGCCATGCCGATGCTCTGGCACATCTTGCCACCGGTACCCGCCAAAAAGGGCGTAAGAAGGTTAAGGTCGAAATCCTGGATCGGCCGAGTATCGACAAGACGATCTCGGAAATATTGGCTATCACTACCGGTCCCAAGGAACCAACATGGATGGACCCAATCATCAAGTTCCTTAAAGAAGGCATTCGCTCGGAGAACAGGCGGCATGCGAGGAAGCTGCAATCAAGATGCACCAGATACACGCTGGTCGACGGTAAACTGTATCGCAGGGGCTACAGCTTGTCCAGCTTGAAATGCGTGTCGGTGCGAGAGGGTGAGACAATCCTACGGGACATCCATGAGGGCGTTTGCGGTAACCACTCCGGATCGAGATCCTTGTCCTTCAAGGCTCTAAGGACGGGGTATTTTTGGCCCAATATGGGGAGTATGGCAGATCAAGTGTCAGCGAGATGCCATAAATGCCACCAACACACTAACAAGGTCCATTCCCCATCCATTGCACTGTCAATCCTGTTGTCTCTGTGGCCCTTCGCTCAATGGGGTCTTGATTTGATCAGGAAACTTCCAACTGCTCCCGGACAATACAAGTTTATCATAGTAGCGGTGGATTACTACACCAAATGGGTCAAGGCAGAGCCGCTTAGACGAATAATCACCGAGCGTGTAATGAGTTTCCTTATGAAAAGTATCTACTGCAGGTTCGGTGTCCCGGAGACTATCATAACCGACAATGGAACGCAGTTGAACAACCCGAAGCTCATCGAATTCACTAAGGACATGGGAACCAAAATGGTGTTTGCATCGGTGGCTCACCCAAAGACCAACGGGCAAGTGGAGGCAGTCAACAAGATTGTAAAGAAACTGCTAAAGAAGAAGGTGGACGACGCCAAAGGATTGTGGGCGGAAATGCTCCCGGAAGCCCTATGGGCCATCCGAACCACTGCAATAGAATCAACGGGAGAGACGCCTTTCAGCCTTGCTTTCGGCACGGAGGCTGTCATTCTAATCGAGGTGACTGTACCAACCGGAAGAGTCGAGGGATACGATGATCAAACCAACGCAGAGGGGCTACAGTTGAACATGGATCTCATCGAGGAGAGAAGAGACAGGGCTGACCTACACAACCAAGTTTATAAGCAGCGTGTCGCCCGGCACTATAACTGTAAGGTCAGGCCACGAACCTTGGGTCTTGGAGATTGGGTGATGAAGCGGGTGATGACCCAACCAATGACCCTTGATCCAACATGGGAAGGCCCGTACGAGATAGTAGAGGAAGTCGGCCCTGCCACATTCTTCCTAAGGGACAGGGACGGCATAGTCACCGGGCACCCGTGGAACACCGAACACCTTAGGTTCTACCCTGTTTAATAGAATCGGGAAATTGTAAATTATGCCCACCGGGTTTGACTGGGTCAACCCGGGAGGATGCCTTCATTTATTTTGGTAGCAACTATTACAGAAATGAAGAAGCTAAATTCGTAACATCGGAGCGAAATTATATCCACCGGGTTTGACTGGGTCAACCCGGGAGGATGCCTTCATTTATTTTGGTAACAACTTACAGAAATGAGACTAAATTCGTAACACCGGAGTGAAATTATATCCACCAGGTTTGACTGGGTCAACCCGGGAGGATGCCTTCATTTATTTTGGTAACAACTTATAGAAATGAAGCTAAATTCGTAACACCGGAGTGAAATTATATCCATCGGGTTTGATTGGGTCAACCCGAGAGGATGCCTTTGATAACAACTATTACAGAAATGAAAAAGCTAAATTCGTAACACGAGTGAAACTGTCGATTATACACATCAGGTTCAAAGAGGCAAAACACAGGACTAAAGGCACGAAAATGAGAAATTCAACATGGGCACTTAAATAAATTATGACAACCGGATCACCGGGTTGAAGTCTATGCTCCCCCGTGAAGGCACAAAGCCATATAAAAAAAAGGATTCAAAAATTACAATATGGTTGCACTCGATTCAGAGCCATAATCCAGGTCATCCCCGACCGAGTCAACAGTATCTTCTTCGTCCTCACTCTCGGACACATTAGTTCCAGCTCCGGTACTCTCGGGATTGGTCACGGGATGACCCTCCAGGAGGATTGCCTGGGGTCCACAGTTTTGGCCTTCTCCTGGGCAGCAAGGAGATCTTCTAGCATCCGGGGCTTGTCAAGGTACCCATGCGCGCTCCATTCAGTGAACTTCTCGGTGATGGCTTCATCCCGGGCAGACTAGAGAAGAGCCTTGAACTCTTCAGATTTCTTGAAACCTACAACGGCCTGATCACAGCGCGTTGAAACAAGGCTACCTAGCTCAGCGATCTTGGCTTCTTTCTCACGAAGCTTACCCTCAAGCGGGCGATACTTCTCAAGCTCCACCCCCAAGGACTCCACCTCGGCCTCGAGAAAGGGGACCCTATCAGCTTTGCTCTCCACCTCCTGAACATGAAGCTGAAGCATGGCCAGCTTCTCGGCCAAGACATTTTTCTCCCTTTCCAGGGACCCCTTCTCGGTCTGGAGGAAGCTCACATGACCGTTGAGCTTCGCCACCTGCTCTTTCAGTTCGGCAGTGTCCTCGCTGGCGTCAATGGAGTACACCGCGAAGAGAGCCTACAAACAACAGTTGAAATAAGTCACCGGGCCAAACAAAAAAAAAACACACAAGTCACACGCACTAACCTTCATCAGATGCTCCCGGGCAATCTTGCGGGTTTCGGAAGGGGTACCTTCTTTGAATTTCATCCGGTCAAGCTCGATCCCCTTCAGGTCGCTGATCATTGCCCGGACGAACTTCTCATCCGCGCAACCGTACTCATCGAGAATCTGTCGGACCGGTGTTTTCGAAATCCTAGGAACCGCAGGGGCCAATATGGATAGCGATGGAGTCAAAGAGGACCCTCCGTGTGTCGACTTATGTTTCTTCGATTTCGGCGCAGGACTCCCGGACACGTCCACGCCAGTATATGTCACCTGGGTATCGGCGCTTTGGGTCTTTTTCGAATGGTGGTGGCGCCTTTTCTTTTCACCCAAGTTGGCTCGCGAGACAGAGGGAGGAGGCACAGGCGGAGTCACCGCCGACCCGTACACCTCATCGGGAACTTCAAGTACCTTCTGTGTGTCCAATACCCGTATCATGCTCGTCTCCACGTCGACCTCGGTGCAAGAAGCCAAATCCCCTTTGGTCAGCAACTTCTTCAAAAGATCCTGATCCTTCTCCATGTCGAGAGGGTGATTAGGGCGAGGAACTCGCCTGGGAATTTTTCCTGCGAAACTGAAGACGTTATATTTAGTTCAGCTAAGCATAACAAGGACTTCAAATGTCAAGCGTAAGAAAAGATGAACCCACCGGGTACTCTACCCATCTCGCAGTGGGCAAGAACGGCCCACCGCATCAAATGATATGAGCTGCGGTCCTCGTCATGGGGCCAGGCAGCATATATGTGCGTGATACGCTCCCGTTCGGTCGCTGTCAGGGTGTATTTCTTTGCCACGGGCCCCCAACAAGGACTACCTTCGCCCTCCATTCCTTGTTTATTGAAGACGAAAGATCGGTGATCACAGACTCATAGTCCCACGCGATGAATCCTACACACCCGGAGCTTCCCGCCTTCCTCGAGTATGATAGTCTGTAAAGCGCGCGAAACTCGTTGATTGTTGGCCACCCCATGTTTGACAGGCAGTACAGGCATCCAAGCCCTAGAAGTTGTCGCCATTGATTTGGTGGGACCTGTCCCCGAGCAAGCTGCAGCATACTCAATATGTACTGTACATATTGAGGTAGCGGTACAGAGAACCCATTCCTGAACATATTATCGTGCACCGCTACGTAGTTGTCTCTGGGAGCGCACGCTAACTCCCCTGGGTACAAGCCGCGCATCGGGATACTGGAAGGAATATCCCACTCTTCCCTAAATTGCTCTATCTCCTCGGGCGTGAAGCTGCAGACAGGTTCGTCACACACCCTACTGTCCTCCAAGCGGTGAAGGGCGCGTGTGATCGGGATCGCTTCGAGCACTTGTTGTTCGGGACTCGAACTGGAGGATCCAAAGTTAGATTTCGCCCGCGCGGCATCTCTGTTTGCCTCCCAGTGCAGATACTGCTCTATCCTTTCATCATCATCAGCGGGAGCCCGCCGTGATGAGCCAGAGGCGCTAGCATCGGAAGCCCTAGACTCTATTTTAACCTTATAAAAAAAACCCTACGTACTATCAGATACTACATCGCGTGCCGCCACCGAGACGTCTCGACACCACCCACCTAAACATAGCGAAAATTACCAGCAAACCCAGAAACCCGAAAAAAACCCAGACAAATCCACCGATCTACAAGCCTCACATAATACGCTCAGAAACGTAACTGAGCACTGGAGAAGAGAAACTAACCAGAAAGTGAAGGCCGGAGACACACCGGAGCAGCAAACGGACGGCACCTCGCAATCGGACCGGCTGTAGCAGAGAAGCGGTACTCCCCCTTACGCAAGAACACGGTTTTCTTCTAAACTCTAAGCTCCTTCTACGCTCGGATCTGCGTTTTAATGGAAGGGATACGAAAACAGAGAAACGAAAGCAGACAGAGGAAGAAGAATGAAACCAGAGGGCAGAGTGTTTTTCTGAAGGGAGACGAAACATATATACGAAGCGGGGGAAATAACGCCTCGATTCCCCCCCTCAAAGGCTATTCACCGCAAACGAGGCAATCGTGTCCGTCATGACCCACCGTAGGATCGTGACACGTGCCCCACTAACCGGTAGCTTCTCGACGAAGCGACGAGTGAAACGACTTGCATTAAATGCACGTCCCTTCTTCCCCCCCTACGTGCCACCTGGCAGATATGCAATTAATACCCTGACACCCCCACCTACCCAGGCTACCAACCCAATGACACTCATGTATCGAACTCGCCGGCAATCACCGGGATCCCGGAGAATTTTCTGGACAAATCTTTCAAGCCATCAGGGACGTCGTAGCGGGCAGAGGGCTTGTCCCGGATATCCCACCGTGAGCGACATCCCAAACTCGCGCACGTTACCGGGAGGAATGCAACTGCCCAAAAAAAAAAAACTCATGGATAACTAAGGAAAATTTTGACTCCAGTATAATTACTATCGGGAGGAAACAGGCAACAACTGTTAGGGAAAATTTTGACTCCCGTATAATTACTATCGGGAGGAAGCAGACAACAACTGCTAGGGAAAATTTTAACTCCCGTATAATTACTAGCGGGAGGAACTGCTAGGGAAAATTTTGACTCCCGTATAATTTCTATCGGGAGGAACTGCTAGGGAAAATTTTGACTCCCGTATAATTACTATCGGGAGGAAGCAGGCAACAACTGCTAAGGAAAATTTTGACTCCCGTATAATTACTATCGGGAGGAACTGCATGGGAAAATTTTGACTCCCGTATAATTACTATCGGGAGGAACTGCTACCGAAAATTTTGACTCCCGTATAATTTCTATCGGGAGGAAGCAGGCAACAACTGCTAGAGAAAATTAGACTCCCGTATAATTTCTATCGGGCGGAAGCAGACAACAACTTCTAGGGAAAATTTTGATTCCCGGAAAAAACTAACGGGAGAAATAATGCAACAACTGTTTCGTGAGATTCTTATACCCGAGCAAGAACCAACGGGAAGCATGGGCAAAACAGCTAGAGCCATGATAACTGTAAGTCCCTTGTACAGCTCCCGAAGAGTGGGAGTTGGGGCACGCCAATATCATTCCTTTCATACGGAGAATAGTGGCTTGATAACCCACGCGGGGATAATACCCCGCGCACGAGCATCAACAACTAAAACATGGAATGGCTCGCTACCTTCCATCTCAACCACAACCCGTTCAGACGTGTCCTGAGCACGAACTTGGGGGGACTAGGATCGGGTACCCGTTGATATTTCCGCATCACGGGCCATTTCTTCAAGTCCCCACTCAAGACATGTCTTGAACGGGAACTTGGGGGACTTGTTGTCGGTAGTCGATAAATACCTCCCTCGGCCCATGATGCTACGAAGCCCAGCATGAGGCAGCTCGAACATGCCTCAACCTGGATGCTAAAGCAGTCTGGGCCGAGAGGGGAAGCCTCCATAGAAACTGAACATATGCAGAATACTTGTCCCACATTGAAGAACATGCAAGGTATAAGTCAACGCAGGGCTATAAATACAGTTGAAGTCAACCAAAAAGGTAAGAAGAAACATCTCCTAGCATTTAATACTGACCTACCAATACTAACTTTGCCATCGGAGAGAGAAAGACCGAAAAGCCCCGGTCGGTCTCCTTTTTGCAGACAAAAAAGAAGCTCCCGAAGATCGGTCACATGCAATAGTTTCTACAGAGCCTGCGGGATCTTGCAGAAACAGCTACTTATATACTATTTATCAATAAAGTCATATTTCAATAAATATCCTACCAATCACCCCGGATTCGAATTAGAAACCCTTAACAAAATATCATATAGTAGTAGTAGTAGTATGACTAGTATCCTTTGATATGGATATGTAGACATGGAAACCTACGTGAAAATGCTTCAGCAACTAGTAGCTTGTATGACTAGTATCTAATCACCATCTCCCCCCGTTTAGCTTTAGCTCATATGAATTCGATCAACTTCCTATATTTATTCGCACACTTATCTATAGTTGAGTGAAACCGTAGTGTTTGTTGGGAACATAGATGTATTGTGGATCATGGGAAGCTCATGTAAGTCATTAGTGTCATGCTAAAGCAACTAGAATGAACTGCACTTGGGGCAGGTACAAGATCACATGGATCGATCGATATATATGGATCGAACAATGCACATTAGGTTAAAAAATATTGATGCAGAAACGATAACCTGCATTTGATAGGAAAAAGACGCACAATGCTGTACCAAACATTCGATCCTCAACAACACAACAAGGGCAACCCTTTGAAATCGACCGAAAACTTAGAATGCGGCCAGCAGCATTAGGCCAAAACTTGCTGCTGTAGGAGTCGAAGTTCGACGTCTGTAGCATTATTCTTGATTTAAAAAAAAAAAAAGCAATGAGCGGGCAATCATACTCATACATATGCCATTGTCATCCCTTCCAAAACGTCCAATCTAGTCCAGGGCTTCCCCGGCAACGTTATTTTCTTTCGAAGAAAATGATCGATCCAGTACTACACCCTCGCCGTCCCTTTTTCAGCTCTTGTCTATGAGTTTTCAGTCAGATATTCTGGATTGGAATTGATCGCTGATGTGGGCATATAATGATCCATGCATGCTAATTATTGTGCAATCAATATTCCATTGAAAAGAAGAAGAAGAAGAAGAAGAAGAAGAAGAAGAAGAAGAAGAAGAAGAAGAAGAAGAAGAAGAAATATATGAAGAGATGGAGATGGGACGCGGGAAAATTACATAAGAGTGATTCCGGAACGATATCTCTCACCATCCATGCCAGGAGATTCTGAATGTCCACCCTTTCTACGTACAAAATACTGTTCTCATTCTTGTTTGTTTCTCCCTTTTCTTCTCCCACTTTTGTCTCTGTCTTTTTATTTTCTTTCTTCTTCGTGTTAGGAAGCAAAAATTGGAATTGACAGCATATGCATATTGTCATATTGATACATTGATCATATAGCTCACACCAAACTGGTCTCAACGCTCCATATATATTGTCGTAACAATTAAAATGTTGTATATAGCTAGTTGAAGTGACAAGCTACCTAGGAGCTAAAAGTACCATTACGTTATTACTATAAAAGTGTACCACATTTTGTTTTAATTGAAAGCACCAGCGACTTGATACTTCTAATGTCTTGCGCTCAATCTAAGGAAAGTAAACATGCATGCAGTTTCATGCATGAGGGTTGCTTTACGCTGAAAATAGCAATGTCTATAATGTGTTAATGCATGTAATACATCTATTTTATCTTAAAATTATAAAATGAGTCTTCAAAGTAGTAATATTAGTCTTCGAAGTTGTAATATAAGTCTTTAAAATTGTAAAAATTTAAACATTAGTCATCATGTATCCCTAAAGTAGTAAAATACGTGCTTAAAGTGGTAATCGAGTCCTTAAAGTGATTAAAAAAAAGAAAATTTTAAGAACATTACATGACAAATAGTCCACTTATAATTTTAGTGTTTCAAGTTTCAAAACAATCATAAATGTACATGAACTTTTAATTTCAACCAAAAATATATACATATCGTTATGTCTTCCGTTATCTTATGTGTTTTTCATTAAAATTTGAAGGAAAAATCAGTCACTACTTAATTAACAGTAATAAGTTATTAAAATTAATTATTACTAAGAAGAGAGAAATCAAAAAGATCAGATTCTCATTGCTGAACTAGTAATAATTTTTTTTGAGGAGCAACAAAGTCATTTTTAAACACAGAAGATCCAATTCTTATTGCTGAACTAGTAACAAAACAACAAAATCTGGAAGATCAAAATTAAAATAGAAAATGGAATAAAATGATCTACTTACAGACAATAAAGCCATTAAGATTATGATCTGAGTTAACAAAATATATAATATATACATATATATAAATATAAAAAGAGTAAAACAAATATAAAGAAAATGGAGAATAGAGAAAACCCGAAATCACCCTTTAAAAATTAAGAAATTACATAGAGTTAACGACGTTATTGACGTCATGTACTAAAAATATGTCATGATTTTAATGTCATGTATCTTTATGATTGTTTTGAAATTTGAAACACAAAAATTAAGTGTGTCATGTACTGTTTTTAAAATTTTTCCTAAAAAAATGTTGTTACAACTTTAAAGACTCATATTACATTTTTACGGACTCAATTACCATTTTAAGTATACATGAGGACTAATGTTGTAACTAATTTTTTTTACAACTTTGAGGACTAATATTACTACTTTAAAGACTCATTTTACAACTTGAGGACAAAGTTGATGCATCACATGCATTAACACACCCTAGCATTTCCCATAAAAAAAATTGCTGACTTCCTAGGAGTACCAACGCATTGCTCCAAAAGAAATAATTGTACGAAATAACCATGGACATGTAGTGAACTATGGTCACGGGTTTCATGGTTATAGAACTTCTAGTGCATGTTTGGTTCTTAAGACTACATTACACCTCTTTATTTTTTAAGACTGTTATGGACTCATGTGAGTTTCTTTAAGTTGTATTAATGTTAACACATGTTTGGTGTTGCACAGTTTTAGAAAGTAGTTTCCTTAATTTTTGGTTTAGAAAGATGATGTTATTTAAGGATGACTCACAATAACATTAACCAGGGAGACCAAAATGAAAATAAAGAGTTATGTAAGCTTATTTATTGTAGTACCCAGTGATACCAAACATGATACTAACCAAACTTGACTCTAAATTTAACACAGTCTTACTTAATCCCAACAAATAAACAGACACCTAATGTATAAATAAGTACCTTGCTCAGTGAAAGCACCAAATTGTATGGGCTAGAATATCTCGGCGGATTCGCTGTGACTTGCGGGCTCGAAGAAGACTCGAGTTACGTACCTGAGATGGAGACGTAGTGGTTCCTTATGTAGGAGACGCAATCAGGTTGTTTTGGGGTCTACGGTCACGAAGCTCATGAGGTCGTTACTTGTTCTTTAAGTAAGGAGGTAAACTTTGATTCACCTCTATTACTTAAGTCGTCTTAAAAGTTCTGTTAACATCGGAAGATCCCATGAAGATTCTTTTCATATAAGACTGATATATTTGGGACTCATAGAATCATTTCCCTTTACAAGTTTCCCCGTCCGCCATCAAGTAGAATTCCATTGCAACCTATGAGGATATATATTGGTCCCCCTTCGGCACTACTTTGGTTATGTAATGGGATGAATACTTTGATGTGGAAATCATGTCGTACTTGGTGATATGTTTTGGGATACTGGTCTACTGGTTTATGGGAATCGCTTGGTGTGTATCCCCTGCTCTTTACATATGTCATTCGGCCTTTCTGTCGTGGACTTCCAATGATCGCACTTGAGCCAACCTTATTTGAGAGATACCTCGCACCCTCTTTTAGCATTGGGCCAGCTGAAATTGGACTTGACTAAGGTGGCTGGGTTAGATGAAATTGGCCTGTGAGCTGTTGATTATGTTTTTGAGACGAAAATTTCTGGGCCTGGTAATAGGCCAAACTCTGTTGGGTTTCTTTCTCAAAATTCTTGAGATTTTGGGTGTTCGTAAATTTCGTAAAAATGATCGCAAAGTAAGCGGATATGAAGCAAAGACCCATTAAAAGACATAAGAAAACCAAAAACAACCAAAACCAACATTTATTCTCTTAATTATTCATACATAGGTTTGAGGTTATGAAATATAATCCATGATCAAAACCACACCTAATTGACTTTTGCTTGTACTGGACTCATAAGCAGCCTCATTCCATGACCAGGATTGAGAGTCATTCCATATTTAGGACAATGCTCATAATTTGGGGAAATGGAAAATGAGAACTTGGATAGGAGTACGGAAAGTACAATCTTTATTTGAGCCACAGCAAAATTTTGGCCTAGGCAAATCCGGGTCCCGATACCGAATGGAGCATATGCAGCAGGATGCTTGCATGATTTAGAAACCCCATTCGCAAATTTTTTGGCCTGAATTCATCAGCATCAAGCCCCCAATTTTCGGGGTCATAATGCAATCTGGGTATGAAGACCCATACGATGGTGCCTTTTGGCACGTTAAGGTTCCCCAGTTTCATGTTTTCTAAAGCTCTATTGCTGAAGGTGGATAAAGACGCATACTCTCTTGAATCACCATTGTTAGCTGCAAGTTTAGATGTATAACCAAGTAGTCGCACAACAATTCTTGAGTATGAGTATTACTAAACTATATGTCTAAAAAATTTAGCAATCACGAGACTCACTCTATGTAACGGACATCATATATATAAGAGTGAAATAACGATGAGAACTAGAAGTACTACGTACCGTTATGAGTTTGGGTAATGTATCCTTATGTTGCAAGAATTGTTGGATGTCTTGATCCCCACAGACTTCAACAATCTCAACGCGAACACGCTCTTGCCATTCTTGGTGCAATGATAGAAACATTAAAGTCCAGACTGATGCGACAGCAGTGCTCTCGACTCCTGCGAAGTACGTACTTCTACAAGCGTCCAAGATAAAATCATATGTTGGCAATTGGGCACTCTCAAGTATAGTGTGTAATAGGTCTTTTTAGATGCACCATCCTGTCTAATTTCAGTATCATATCATCCATCTCTTTCTGCGTACTCATGACCATCTTATCTTTAGCAGTAGGAAATAATCTTCAACACTCAATTGAACGTATCATTGGTAAAGTAAAAAACTAAAGATCATCGATGTGTGTGTGTAACACAAGAAAACATTGAGTTTTATGAACTGCAAACCTGAAATTTAGAAACCCAAAGAAAAAACTTGGTGCGGCGAAGACTCCACACAGTTTAGCAATATTTCCATAAAGTTGGTCGCCTATTTCGGAGAAGGACCAATCAAAGCAAGCTTTTGATACGATTTGTTTTGCTATGGTCGACAAATCCTCATCAATTGTCATGTCCACAACGTCCGACTCGCTTTGTTGTATACGTCTCTCCTATCTTTTAGCAGCTGCCGATGCGAATTCCGTCATAATATCCAACATATCCTGTAAAGACCTCTTTCCCCGTATACAAGAACGAAAATTCTTATATAAGTGACCTAACAGTTATTACGCAACCTCAATCATTTATATTTATAGTCAACTATTATTTAAATAATAAAATAGTGTGACAAATCCAAACCAACCATCTATTCATGATGGTTTAACTCCACCTTAGTGCTTTAAAATCTCTCTCATTCGAGAGCATGATCTCTTGCTTACTTGATTAATCTCAATTTGTTATGAACAATATTTTTCAGAACATGTATACAATCGTACACACATGAAAAATTCAGAGGCAATTCTTATGATTTCATTTTAATATGAATGGTTATTAAAGTTACTATTTTTCTTTTAAATGATCATTCTATCAATTTTCTCAGTTAGAATGCTGACGTGGCCATTAATATTCAACAATAATTATCTAGCTAGCAAGGCCAATGATTACTTGTTAAAGCATAAAAGGTCCTATTCAAATATGTTGGTCTACCCAAATCCACAGCGTTGCGCCTTCTAATCTCTCTTACAAGATCTGGATCGCTGATAACAAGGTGTTGCAGGGTGCCAGCAGAGTACATGAATACCAAACCTGCATAATCAACATGATTGATCTAAGCTCTCTTATGCATTTTTTTTTTAGAAATAAATAAAGTGATCAAGTATAAACTGTAGAGAATGAGAGAATCATCATATTTATTGGGAATTACAAAGTACCAATATGGTAATGATAAAGAATGCATAGTCCTAATCTAACTACATATCATGTTATATCATGTTGTCATAAGGCCAAGACATACATGGAATATCCTAGAACACTCCTCTTTGTGCCGCGTCTCTACATGTCGAAAGGTGCATACGGTGTTGCCTTGTCAAAACCTTGTCAAGTAACAAAAACCCTATGGAAAAAATTAAACCTTGATCGAAGAAGAAAAAAGTACAACACACCAACTACTTCATTGAGAACTCAATCATGTGATGCTCACCCCGATAAGTATCTTAATTGGAGAGACTTGATAAACGCCGCATTCTAATGTTTTTCACATGTTTCTCAAAAGTAGATTTAGACCAAGACTTAAGCAAGTTTTCCATGTGTAGTAATTAACCTTAAACACACACATTCATGAACAACTTCATGTTGATCAATAAACTCTGTAAGAGACAAACGGTGCATGCGATGTTGTCTAGTTAAAAAACCTTATCAAACAAAAACCTAGTGGGGCAAAAGTCTTGGTCTAAGGGACAAAGAGCACATCATGGTTGATACTACACAACCGCACCCTTCACATTTGATAATGACATGTATGTATGTGCTGGAATCCTCCTGAAGTTCGAACCTTCCCCTGATCTTTACATCAATCATAGGGTTTTTCTTGATTTTTACTAATCACGGAAGTTTCGATAACTTAACATGTCAATGCTATTTAACATGCCTTTAAATGTGGCATTAGGCAATGATTAACTAGATCATGCCGTATTGTCCTCAAATGATCTTTTACACTTAAATCTTAAGGAGAAAGCCGTTTGTGAACTCAAAACATAAGTTCGCGCTGGAAATCAGATTTTCGAGCAGCATGACCATAGGGGACTAGAATAGTCATAACTTCCTCTAGGAAATATGTATGGACAAACTATAAACGGTTTTGGAAACTAGACTCATTTAGCATTCCAACCGTATAATATACACATTCTGGTTCATCAGGAGCTATTCACAAAGTCCCATCGAAATTGACTATTTTGCCAAAATCAGATTCTCTGACAGATTCATCCAACTTTACAAAAACGGTCATAACTCACTCAATATGATAGGTATGATCAAATGGTTGGTGTCTCTGGAAAGTAGACACATATACCTTTCCAATGGTTCTAGTTTCACCATTTTCCAGTGAGTGATATTTCTTATAGGTCTCATGGAATTTGACCTACGAAACTTGGCAGATTCTGATTTTGTTTTTGATGTGTCTTTCTTATGTATGGATAGAATAAGCCTCAATCTTTCATACTTTTAAGTCTTTGAAAGAATGAAATTGCCATTACATGGACATTGCATAGGCACATAGCTACACTTAGCTTTACTAGGGTATGAGATGTCAAGTCTTTCGTATTGTGTTGAGTACATTGATGTGTCTTATTGTACTTAGATGGGAACTTCATCTCTTAACACATATTTGTCATCTTTCTTTAGACAAAACAACGGATCTCTCTTTAGAGTAAAGACTTTGATTAATCATCAGTTATATGTAGGCCTCACTTTCGTTAGAGCGTAGCGCCTAAGCCGATTGATGGAATATCATCATCAATACAATCAATGAGTGCCTTTTTGAGACTGTGTCTTCCCAAGATCTTTTTCATTCTAAATTTGGATGTTGATACGTATCGGCATCTCTTGATCCATCAAGAGTCCATGTAAATCCGGAATGAGTACGCAAAGGCATAATTCACCATATCCCTTCCAAATCAAGTAGAGTCCATGTACGTTTCAATATCTTTAGCAAATGCGTGCACCTGTGGTCTAGGGCAACTTCATTCAGATGAATGAAGTCCGTTTAAGATCTTCTTGTATATCTCTGATCCCGTAGAGATGTTATTATGACCACATTCATAGGCTGCATGTTCAGTTATTCAGAAAACTACCAAATTGATAAAGTAGTAGAGTGCAATGACATCTATTACGAGAGCATATCTTATCGTAATCGATTCTAGTGCGTGTTAGTGAGAGACCTTGCGCTACAAGATGAGTCTAAGCTCTTGTTCTCACTACGCTATCTAACAAAGACATAGTTGATAGAGTTTAACTTGCGGTGTCGGCATCACCTGCCCAAGGACCTATCTATTTGTTAATGTTGGATCGCATCTTTCGATTAGGCCAATCAACTAAGTTGATATTCATCAACGAAGAGTGGTTCGATGGTAGACTCATTATCTCACGTCCTCATGTACACTAGTGTAATACTTGTAGAGATCTTTATATGGATTTGATTTTCAAAAGTAAACTAATGGTGCGGATGCGGGCGTGCCACCTCGCGGACAAGGAAAAAGGGGTGCGTCAGGGATTGACTTCTTAACCAAGCGGAAGGATTCTGGTGCCACCTTGCGGATGAGGAATTTACAAGCATAAAGACAATTCGATACTCACGGTGTGTTGCGAGCAAAGCAACAAAGGGATCAAGGTGATCGGGGGCGAGTCCAAGAGGGCTCTGAACTAAGGTGCGGACGTACTTAGGGCTAGGGTTTTGAGAGGCTCGAAGGTATCAACTAGATTGAAAGTTTGTATTGTTGTATTTGTGTAGAGAGAGTTGTCCAGTTGAAAGAGATTTCGACCCCTTTATATAGTAGTTTGACTTGCGGTAGAAGAAAGATAATCATAGTTCAAGTCAGATTCTGAAACCCTAATCTCACAAGGACACTGCTAACCCGCATGGACCACACACTTTGTGACACATGTCCAGTCCGTACACTCCACCAGGGTATTGTATAGACTCCTATTTATGGACTAGACTTAGGAATATCCTTATCTCGTGGGGTGTCACAATCTTTGTGAAAACCTAACTCGTGCAGGCCGCGGACTCAAACCATCTTGCGAGCCTTTCTAGCTCACGGACCAAAAGAAGGCTTTTTAATTAAAAACCAAAAGAAGGCTTTTTAATTAAAAACCAAAATAAGACTTTTAAATTAAAATGGCCACATGAACTGGCTCAAAGCATGTCAAAGATTTGTAAGAGTCTTCAACGATAAATATGGTGCATGTGGACTCCACCTGTTGCTTCTTGGTGAAGTCTCCTACGCAGAGCCATTTTGCCTCGCTTAGATGTACTTCATTCCTACGCGGAGTCATCCCTACAATTCCGCGTGAAGTCCATTTCACACCTGAACTCTGTTATCCAGCCTGCATGATCTCACTAGCAGGCCATTACTCGTAAATCCAACTAATTTGGGCTCACCGGTATGACATGGATCAAGAATGTAATTAATATTCACTTGGACATTTATTGTCCAGTAAAATATTAATTTGGGTGTAAACATTGCCCCTCAGCCTCGAAGTCATGAATGTCAAGAATGACTGAAGAGGTTTATGTTCATGTTGCTCTAAAGCCACTGGTATGGCTCGGGTCATACATAAAATGAGTGCGAGTAAACAAGCCTATGAATAGGCCTTGAAACCCAAGCACCCAGCAAAGCATTGTAGCAAAGGTGCTGGACGGTTCGCCTAGTTCCATATTCAACTGATAATCATGGACTTAACATAACTAGGCACCTTGGACTTGAACTTAACGTGCACTCTGCTTGCACTTCGCCTGCATTCGCCTCAAGCAGACATTTGCTTTGACTAGATTCCAAAAATGTCCATTCGGGAGCTCTTGGCGATGGTGAACCAACTTGGTGATAAACATGGAATGACGTTGGCCATGTACTTCGCTGCCCCCCCCCCCCCCAGTGCGAACCAATGAGAGGCAAACAAAAGGGTCAGTGAACGACCGCATAATCGTGAATTATTTTTAGAGGCCACATGGATTGGGCTAAATAATGACTAAGACACTTGAAGAAGGGTGTAAAGTCTGAAATATCTGGAACACATATCTACCTCAATGTGCCCCCAGTTTTGATGTCTGTTCGCCGATGCTTGAGAAGAATGAAGGACATCAAAACCTTAGCATGCCCCCCCCAGTGATGAATTTGTGGTACCATGCATCATTGAAAATGGCAAACACCGAGAAAGGTCATCGATCAGCCTTGAGTAGATCCTGATGCATGAATGAAGACACACAAAACTTCTATGGATGGATTGAATGTCCTGTTTTGATCAAGATCTTTAGTAAGGGGCGAGCCATCTCGTGGATATAGAAAGTATCTCGCGAGGAACCTTGATTTCCAAGCAAGCGGTGATTTCTGATTCCACTTTGCGGATTCCCCCAGGCGAGGCCATCTCGCCTCGCCTTTATGTAAATCCATGCTCGCGGAGCCATTTCGCTTCGCCTTCATATAAATCTACGCGAAGTCCGTTTCGTCCCGCGACGTCTAGTTCGCCTCGCCAAGTCTATTTCTCCTTGCCAAGTCTTGTTTGCCTCGCCAAGTCCGTTCGCCTTGTGAAGTCTAGTTCGCCTCACGAAGGTCAGTCCGCCTCGCCTTCATTTATTTCTATGCGAAGTTCAGTTTGTCTCGCCTTCATTTATTTATATGCGAAGTGCGGTTCACCTCGTCTGACTTCTTGCGAGTCATCACTTATAAACTTAATTATTTTATTAAATTTTACATGTCTACAGTCCGTAGGCTAATTTATTAAGCCAATACTCAAGAAAAACAATACCTCCTTCGTACCACTATGCATGTTGGATAAAATAGTTCCTCCAGACTGGGAACGAAACCTTTAAGGCACGACGTGCTTCTAAGTTGCTGGTGTAGGTGAACTCAGTCGTCGTGAAGTCACCTGGCACATACGGCTTAGCGTGGATTGGTAGCCCCGTGATGGTGAGGATGTCCAGCAGAGAGATGCCCATTTGTCTGAAAGGAAAGTCAAAGGTATTAGTGGCGCTGCTCCATAAGCACGCCGCTGTAGCGATCACGCCTTGTCGGTAAAGGTGGGCAGTGAGAAACTTAAGGCAATAACCTCAGCGATACCCGCCGCCTCCCAGATCGGCCGATTGGTCTGGAGGCGAGCCTCATACCATGCCCGATCTTCGTTGGTGGTGTTGGGCCATTCTCCCACTCGAGTGTTCACGTGAGAGCGAGCTTGCTGAGCCCAGGTCGCAAAGTCTCCAGGTTCACGACGGTAGGCAAGGATGGGGTGGCGTACAGAGTGGGTGTAGTGGTTAAGATCGGCGGCCAAGAGAGGCTGAGAGGGAGTCGAGCAGAGCAAGGCCTCCCCAGTCTCAAGGAAGTAGATGGGTGTTCCCTGTGGAGGGTTCTCAGTCATGTGCCGACTGAAATCATTAGACCAGTCGATCGCAGCCGTAATACTAAGGTTGGGATCTCGGACGATTGGTTTGGGAGGCATGTTTTCTGGGCTGAGTTTTGAGAGGAGACGGCGATGAGGGTTTGTGTCTACAGAAATGGATGGAAAGTGAAGATGACGAAATGCAGGGGCCTGCGTTATGGTTTTTAAAGAAGACGGACCGTAATTTCTTTTCAATCAATTGTTATGATGAGGGCATGCGATGACGCCGAAACATCAACACCTTTAGAATTTTGAATTTTCGTAACGTGCTCAATAAGGCCTCTTTGCTTAACCGTTTTGGATATTCCTAAGCTCAAGGCCTAGGGGCAATGTTTGAGCCCAGTGAATATTTTGGTCCAAGGCTGCATGTTAAGTTTTGGATAGCATTTGGGCCATTACCGGTGGCCTTTTTAATATAAAGCCTGTTAAGAACCACGAGCTTCGAAAGAGTGCGAGATGAATTTCTACAACGACTGTAGTACCCCACGAGATAAGAATGCTTGTTGTTTGAGTTCGCATAGGAGATTATAGTTGGATAGCGCGGAGACGTTGCTTATGACCTAAGTAAAGTCTGTTTATGCAGCTGGACACGTGTCGTGCAGATGATTGGTTCGAAAATGAAACAGTGTCCTTGTGGTATTCTAATTTCTGAGTCAGAATTGGATTGTGATTGCATCTCTACTGGCAGGCTGCGATTCACTATATTAGAAGAACTCGAGGGTCATTGAAGACACACAATCAAATCTTACAAACTACAACAAAACTCTTCGAGCCTCTCGAAATCCTAGTTCTAAGCGCATCTCACTATAGTTCTCATAACCCGTTCAGACTCACCCTCAGTTACTTTCTCAATTGATTTATGCTCACTTCCTACAGTGAGTATCAATTACAAACGAATAGGTGAGCTACTCGTAATCCCTCGTCCGTGAGGTGGCACTGGAGCCCCTTCGTTTGATTAGAAGTCAAGCATACACAACTCACATTCCACGTCCGCGCGGTGGCATGTCCGCACTCGTTTTTTACTTTTGGTACTGCTAAATTACCTCTCTGGCCCTCGCTGAGGATCGTGGCCAAAACAATTGGTATGGTATGGGATTTGATAGTATAACCAAATGACCGATACCCACAAGATTGTTCATGTTTCCAGAGTTTCTAATCGTAGCGGTACCGAAAGCTGCTTTGTAGCTCAAGTTCTTGTACTAGGCACAAGCTCATGGCGAGAGATACCACAGTTCCTCCTGGAAATTTATTCCATGTGAAGAATGTATGTGCGTATGGAGACATGCATTGGCTGACTTATGGTAACTTCATAACAAAAGGAAGTGAAGGAACATGCCATATAATTTCTTTCTACTTCAAGAAAGAAGAGTTCTGTTGGACTCCTCATCCCTTGTTACAGAGCTCGAAGAAACACTTGAACTACTTCGATTTACACTTGCTTACTCTCAGATGATCTATGGTCATGCTTCACCATCATAAGGTGGAACGAGGGATATCGAAATATGGGTGTTAAAAGATTATGATAGAAAAGAATGAACACAGGATTACACCCTAAATTGCAGAACAAAATGTTTCATCAGTTGCCTCGTGATCACTTTGGATTCAGGGATTGGGGTGTTACATGTGGTGATATGAATGGGAGCATGGCATGTTTTTCCAAGATAATGAATGTATACTCTTTTTGGACCTCAGTTGCCTTTCCACAAGTAGCATGAAATTGAGGAGTATAGGGTTCGATACCACTAGCTTGATTTCCTTAAAAGATTATAGCGATCTGGTTCAACTTGAACCACTGGAAACTCGAAGTTATGTCAATCTGGTTGAAGGAGAAGAACACGGCTTTAGATTATCCGAGAACCACACGTTGCAAGGATTAGTTTATACGAGTAGTAACACAAAGCGTTAGTGTTATTTTCATTAGTTTAAGGAAGAGTGCGGCTATTAAGACCTCCAAATTTGTTCAGTATACCTCTCATTCTCTCTACACCTCTATTTTACTTTTAAATATAAGCATTTTTTCATTGGACCTCCTTTCAAATTTCTAAAATAGCCTTGTTTATGTAATTCATATATATATATATATATATATATATATATATATATATTACTCATTACACATCTTATTCACTTATTATATATACCTCCAATTCTTTTTTTTCTTTTTGCATACAAACATCCATTCCCGACTTTCATTCTTTAATTTTTTTCTTTTTTCTTTTTCACGCAAACCTCCATTCCTGATCTTGATTTCTTAATTTTTTTTATTTTTTTATTTTACATAAAATGTCACTAGACATTCATTTTTTTATCAAATTGTAAGAAATATTTTTAAATAACATCAATTTTCGAGAAAAGTTAATTCAAATCATGAAGAATACGTATTCTCTTAAATATTAAAAAAACAAGGATTGTGTCTCAAATTTTATTTATCGATCATCAAACGAATGTTCTTACATGAACTATTCTATATTTTTATTAATTTTGTATTTCTATTTTACATATACTATTTTTTTTGTAATTTTATATTTTTTGTTTTTATACTCATGATGATAAATTATTATAATAATTGATAGATCATAATTTGTAAAAATATTATTATACTTATTTGTATTTTTTTTAATAATTGATAGATCATAATTTTTGTAAAAAAATTTCACTTTGTATATGCATGTGACATGTATGATAATATAAATATATAAATACTTTAATAAGTATGTACGTGGTAAAACTAGAAAATAAAAATCAATAAGGAAAATAAAAAAATGCAATCCATTATGGCATTATTATTGAATTAGAAAGTGTAGAGAGAATAAATGTAATATTACTTTTTGTCTAATTAGTGTCCTTAATAGTTATTGTATAAGAGGATAAATATGTCATTTAATAATTCATAATAGAGTAAGGTTAAGCGAGCAAATTTGGAGGTCTCAATAGCTGCACTCTTTAAGGAATTGTGAAAGTTGATTATATAATCTGATATATATACAGGGCCCTTCCAATGAGGGATCCCTATTTTAAGCCATTTATAGGGATATGACATTACACCAACTTCCCGATTATAATTTTACATCTCCACCGTTTATATCTTAGGTCTATATGAGTAGATCACCTCTACAAAATTTTATATGATTTGGTGATCGTTAAGGCTTTCAAAAGTTCAATTTAGTTTTAATGACTTTCAACGGGTTTAGTTTAACATAAGCTGGACCGTTCAAGATCATTAAAACTAAATCAAACTTTTGAAAGCGTTAACGGTCACCAAATCATATGAAATTTTGTAGAGGTGATCTACTCATATAGACCTAAGATATGAACGGTGGAGATATAAAAATTCAATTGGGAAGTGGTGTAATGTCTTATCCCTAGAAAGTGGCCAAAAATAGGGATCCCTCAATGGAAGGAGGCTGGATATATATATATATATATTGTTTTTCAGAAAGAACGTCTTGTCATATATTAATCACTGAAGATAACATTAACACGATATGCCCTTGCAGACTACAAAAAAAAATTGATCCATGCAAAACTAGCTATAAAAACTCGAAAGATCCTAGACGATCTATATGTTATCAACCATGATAATAACCTCAAAAATTTAACCAATAAGCGATTTATTGAATTCATTATTATTATTTTTTATCATGTAAACAACTTAAATATTATAATTACGTGATTTGAATTCACAGTCTCTTACTTGCTAAAAAAGAGACTATGTTCTAACTATCCATTCAGGTTTGTGTAACAAGTTTGAGTCGATCCTTTTCATCTGACTAACTGAATGTTGTCTGTTAACGTTAGTTTTGAGAAAAAGGGTTGGGAAACAAAATTAACACAAGCCCTCGGCCGCCGCCGGCATTGTTACTACAATTGTGTCAAACTGTGTCAAATTTTACTAAAATCTACTCTGATATCAACTTTTTGTATCTCTGCTTTCTGGGTTTGGTAGTTGTGCATGAAAGTTTGAAGCTTTTTGATACAAGGATTGCATCTTGGTTTGTCTACCAGGATTGCTTCAAGTATTTTTGAACTAGCTGAGCTTCTCATTCTTATCCAGGTACTCTCTTTTTTGTGTTTTTATTTTCTTGTTTGAATTCGTAGGATTGCATCGGTAATAGTTGCTATTGTTTCGAGTGAGGTCACTGAAAGTATTCTGATTGGTTACAGTGTTGTGTTAATGAGACGAACTCCAATGCCATAAGCTTTCTTTATATTTTGGGAATAGCTCTTTTGATCGGTGCCTATGCATTTCTGGATGCTATTTGCCTCTGTAAAGTCGCGAGCTTGTGTTTTTATTGGTTCAGTTTGTCTTGAACTTTTTACTAACATATACATGGTTTGGTTTCGTGTGTTAAAGTAGGATTTGAAAGAAATATGGGGGAAATTTGTTTCAGTAGAGATAACAATAAGAGGAAGGGGGTTTAGTCAGGCCCATTTCGATGGAGTAAGAACATTTGAATCAGATTGGCACAATAATATCACAACTGGTCACTGACAGATTGATGACTGACATATTCAATCTGGTTCATGTTACAACAATTCCATTTAGTAGATGTCTATCAGGAAATTAAGTCAATGGCCTCATTCCTTTACAAGGGCAGGTTTATGTGATTACTCTATTGTATTGTTGCTTTCTTACCTATAAAGGTTGCTCTATCTTTGCTTTCTTACAGTATCAACCTTTGTTTAATGTTTTTATTTATAGTGTTGTTCTATCTGCAGGTATCCATTCCGGATATGAATGCTCTTCTATCTTTGTGTTCGTCTTAAAATTATTATGACTTTTTTTTTTGTGAGAATAGTTTCATATTGCTTTCATTGTCGCAGGAAGGTTCATATGAATGGCAAGTTCACAATTCCACTGTCTGCAATCAGTCAGAGTTTCTTCCCCATCTCGGCTTTTCATATCTACTTCATTTAATCATGGTAGAATGAATTTCAAAAGAAAGAGCAATTCTCTTGTTTATGCTTCCACCAAGAACTTAGACCATCATCTTCAATCAAAGGTGTCTATTTACTTAGTTATCCCATAAATCTATTGATATGTTTAGTTCACTGTGATATGGTAGGGACTGGTACGTGTCTAAAACTAAAAACCTGTGAATGATATTAAATGGATAGTTTTCCTCTTTTACTCGGCATATGTTGAACCTGTCAACAATAACATGGAAATACATTAATCATTTATCAATGTCTCTTCTTCTATTTCAATGAGACTCCCACACTTTAGTGATAGTGTCTACTATATTCTGTGTACCAAAGCCTGATGTGGTAGAGACTTTTACATGTCTGAAAATCATTTGATAGAGAAGCAAAGCCAAGATAGTTTCTCAGCCATGTCTAATCCGATGCAAATGAGTTATGCATTAATCTCAGTTGGTAGTCATCTTTTGTCCTTCTTTTCTGTTTCTTGATAGAAACTTTGGACTTGGTTTCAGGTCGAAACAGTGTTAGGCAGTGTAAAATGGGATGACAAAGGGTTAGCGGTTGCCATAGCTCAAAATGTTAACACAGGAGCCATCTTGATGCAAGGGTTAAACAGGGAAGCAGTGGCTACATTAACAATCTCCTCCTGTAAGGCCACATTCTACAGTCAGTCGCGATCAACGCTGTGGACAAAGGGAGAGACCTCCAGTAATTTCATTAATGTCCATGACATCTTCCTTGATTGTGATCAGGACTCTGTATGTTTTTGGCCTATTGGTTGGAACATATATGCTAATATATGCTTTTCGTGCTCGTATTTATTACCTTTGCTTGGTACCTTTTCCCAGGTAATATACCTAGGGAAGCCTGATGGCCCGACTTGCCACACAGGAGCAGAGACTTGCTATTACACCTCAGTGATTGATTTGTTAGAAGATCAGCAGGTTTTCAGCCTTAAATAATTAGAATAAAATTACTATGTTTTCTATCATCTCCATCAAAATACACTATGTTTTGTAAGTGATTCAGTTTATTTGTGACAGAGTGGTGGAGATAAATTCCCATTGACCACTCTGAACTCCTTAGAATCTACAATTGCAAAGCGAAAAGGAGAACTTGAAGTCCCACAAACTGGAAAGCCCTCGTGGACTAGACGACTACTACTTGACGAGAAGTTGTTGTGTTCAAAAATCAGGTATGACATTGTGCGAGTTGTAATGATTCATATTCTTTCTATTTTCTAAAGATAGTACTTGAAATAATCAACAATTTATTAAAGGAATTAGAGAGGTAATATGCATGCTGGCAATGTATGTGTATAAACTTGGAACACTACGCTAGTACATAATCTATCTTTTGTATTTTCTCCACTTGATGGTTTTCTTTTCTTACTCTAGGGAAGAGGCAGATGAGCTATGTCGAACATTAGAGGAGAGGATAAGTCGCGTACTGCCTCAGAGATGGGAGATGTGCTTTATCACTCCATGGTTCTGCTGGCCCTTTAAGATGGAAAAATGGAAGATGTTCTAGAAATTTTACGTCATAGATTTTCTCAGTCAGGTATCGAGGAAAAGAGAAGTCGCAAGATACAAGGCTAGACATGGACATTAATCTGTCAAGTTTTGAGACGTGTAACACCATTCAAAGTTTAGATTGTCTATTTGTTATGATTAAAAATTCTTCACCACCATATATATGTGGTGTTTTGGCATTGAAGTTAATAGTTTTGTACGGTACTGATGTTAGCTGTGGTAAAACCGTGAAAGAGATCATTGCATACTTCCTGAAAATTGCAGAGAGTTCAGTTACTTAGATGAGTTTTCTGGAGTCCCATGGGAACAAGACATTGGTTCAAATAAAGGGCTTATAAGCTGCAGTAATAGGGCTAGAACTGGAGCCTTGATCGTAAGGTCAGGAAAATGGATACAGTTAGTGAAGATTGAGAAAAGTGCAAACTGAAGTATAACAGCTGAGAGGGAGAACGATGGATTACAGGCTCATATATCAGAATTTGAATCATCATTAAAAGAGTGAAACATAGAAGAACTTTTTGGATCAAGGATGAATTTAGAGAACACCAATGATATGGTCAGCTACAGAAGCAATTGGGTACTTCAATATCAACCGTCTGTAATGCATAAGCAGCATGAGAATGCAGCATTGCTGCACATGAAGGGATTAGAGGCAAACTGTACAAGGCTCGAACTGGACCTAGAATTTGCAAGCGCAGAGATTCAAAACGGAGAGAAACATAAACTGAGAGAATAAAGTAGGAGTTCAAACCGAATTTTCAGGACTCCCAAGTTTATTTTCAAACCAAATTCCTTTTATCTGAAGACAGTTAGATTATTTTCTGACATTATAGTTGCCAACAACTGTAGCTACGTATCCTCGTCACTAACTGTTAATGAAATTTAAGTCAGATTTGATCGTTGGTGTTGCCTGAATTGCTACTGCATTTGTGTCCAGAATGTGATTTGTGTTTTGTATTCTATACAATGGTCTTATTTAGACGGTCCAACAATATTTGTTCGATAAAAGACCATTTAACAAGAACTATATATAGATGCTCTATGAAGATTTGTTCAATGGCAACATGAATAAACATGGCTACTGTGATTCTACCTGGCTAATTCCTGGTGTCATGAAGAGACGCCTCTTATTTAGTTATTTTTGCCATGGAAGGTTGATCCCATGCAATTCAGAAAGAGATTCACAGCCTTATGATCTATTGTTTACAAGTACATTGAGGTGCTGAGTTAAATATACAGAGGGTATAATACAACATTCTGTAACATCGATTAACAGCAGCATCCCTGATACCCTGATACGATCGAAATCAATATGGAAAACCAACCTCAGGAGATGGAACACAAAGAACAATGAATAAAATGATACAATTTGAAGCAACATAAATTGATAGCTGATAGCATCTATCACATGAGAGATGAGACTAAAACATCCTCTACAAGTTGAGGTGGTGTTAAAAATTCTCATTCTTCAGCTTCAGTCGCATGGGGTACCGTCTCAACCACTGGTGGTATGCAGTCTACCTTAAAGCGTAAAACCTATATTACGGAAGACAAGAAAAGTTGGAAATGAGTAATATGATCAGCCCACATAGGAACCAAAGGCACCATAACAAAGGACTTTAGGCTAAGGACTTCACATTTGATTTCTAAGGTCAGACAACTATTGTCCTGATTTTACTTTATTATGATCTGAAAGGTCAATAATCAATTATTTTAAAAAAATTATTGGCCAGTAGAGATGGGAAAACTGAAATGGCTTCAAGCAGATATGTCTAGTGATAATGTATGGGGTTCCTCAAAAAGATGTTGAGAATGTAAGCAAAAGATGTCAATTGAGGCGCAAGCTCACAAATGTTACGTAAACATAAGACATAGTCGTGTCTAGAGGCGCGTGATTAACATTATTATTAGCAGGTATTACCATAATATTAACTGTTAACACCCAAATGGACCAGTGATTCTCAAACCGATGATAAGACAAGACAAGTGGGAAAGTGAAACATAAACAGAACCTAGAATGAAACATGTACCTTCTTAAAGAAACTTGAATATGAATTGTCCCAAACAAGTTTGTACTTTCCAGCCTCACATGTGCAGAAATTTCCCTACAAAATAATATTTCATCAAGAGACTACTTTTTTCGGTAAAGAAAGTCGAGACTTAACGAAGGTGGTCTAACTTATCAGATAACATATGAGAAAATACTAAACTTACTTGGTCAGACTCGTAGCGTTTGTAAGGTAAAATGAGCTGTAGCGTAATCATCAATGCCCCAGGGTAGTTGCAAGAAAGCAATTCAGTCATAATCCAAAATTGATGAAGGCAGTATTATACATGGTAACATTCATGAAATCACGGCTCAACTTACAGATTTCTCCCCAGATGCATTTGTATGCTCCACACTGAATTCGATAACCTGACCAGACATCAATCTTCATAAATTTCCAATAAAGAAACATGTCGAGTAGTTTTAAAAATTGGAAAATATTTTGATATTATACACAGCATATCTCATTACAATGGTCTGAGCTCAAATATACTATAAATTCAAGAACTGCTAACGTGCTATCAAACATAGGGGGTCAGGTAACTTCTACCGGTCCTTCACAAGACCAATCATATGTTATATCACAAGTAAATATTATGTACGGAGAATAACTGAAAGACATCTGTGCAAAACTAGGACAGTCGAATAAAGAGATGCATAAAAATAAAATAAAATAAAATAAAAAGAATTTCACAAGGAAATCATTACACAACTACAACCTGTGCAAAACTAGGACAGTCGAATAAAGAGATGCATAAAAAAAAAATTAAAAAAAAAGGAATCTTCACAAGGAAATTATTACACAACTACAACCCAACTTTCCTGGATAAGCTGAAAAGCAAGCTCTTATTTGTCATATTCAACTTCATACTAAGAATGGCCTAACCTAGGACAATGATCGGAAAGAGAATATTCAAACCTCTAACATCCTTACAGTCTTCATACAGTTTGAATTTTGTCATTTCATTACTAACCATAATGGATCTCATACCTATCTCGTCCATACAAAAAAGGCATAAAAGTAAATTGCACGAATTACACAACAGAGAACTAAAGGAAACCAAGAATGACAGAGCATGCACATCACATATGAAAGAATACTTCATCAGGTTATTAAACAAGACGTCATATTCACAGGGTACGTAATGAAATTTAGGAATAATACCAAGTTCATCTTCCCTTGCACAAGCGAAAAATCCCACGCAATGTATGAATTTATAGAGTCCACAGTCAGAGAAACCTATAAGAGTAAATAAATTAAAAAATGCCATAAGTTTGAAGCAGAATTGCTCCTAATATTTGGCAGAGAAACTGAATAAGATAATTGAACCACAAACCAGCTAGATAAGATGGTTGTTTCTGAACCTATCTTACTTGCTAAATTTCTTTACCTACTATACTAAGTTTGAGTAAATGTTATATAAAACATACTCAGTTTGAAAGTTTTTAGATTTTCGTTAGTATCAATGTACCAGAAGTGAGAGCTTGTTGTTTATTCTACATTTTTTTACAAGCTACAATAAATCATAAATCAAATAACACATTACTCAGTTACTTGAGCTTTCAGTCACACATTCAAACTGATCCCTCAATCACATCTGGACTAAATAAAAGGTGCTCATCTGATTGAATATAAGTAGGATCAATCCAACATCCACCCAAAAGTAAAGGAGTTCAAAAGATATGAAAACAAACCTCATGTGTTTTACCGGCTGCAACACTTATCTCTTTATAATCGTCATTATTCCTGTACAGGAAAGTGAATGAATATTTTTTTTTATGGTAAGAAGAAAAGGAGGGAAAAAAGAAAAAGAACAGAATCTTACCCTCCATCTAATGCACCGGCAACCTCTGCTGAAATAAAGAAGGGCGAATTCGCAAAAACCTCACTGAGAAAAATGCACACATTAATTGATGTAAAATAAGCAGCTGAGTAGCACTACATTTGAAATCAGATTTTAGGCCCAACGTAGCTTCATTTTGGCATTTAGCTATCTCAATTTATGCAAGCTTAATGCATTATCAGAAGTATACCGTGAAATCTATTTGTCAGATTCACTTTTACACATTTATGAGATGAAAGGGTGTATATAGCAATAATCAAACACTAACCAAAAGGAAAAATTTGAAATTGACATGCTATTTCATTAATTTTTATTTTTATTTTTATTTTTTATTTTTTGGAAGAAGAAGAAGAAAAGGACATGGTGAAACCAATCATTTAACATAACTAATACCAACATCAAATGTACCAACTCAACACAGGAAGTAGCACTAATACCTGATAAACTTGATGAACCTTTCAAACTCAGTGGTGTAGACGTCAACAGCTTGTTCCAAGAGAGCTACCTCTTGCTTGTTTCTGCTCGTTATATGAAAAAGAAAAAAGAAAAAAAGGGACTGTCAATGCTAATGAAAGTGCCGGAAGATAAATTGGACTATGTCTTGGATAGAACTATTAGGCATAAAAATGTATGCAAAAATATCTCACAATTTTCTAGTTTCAAACCGCCCCCAAGACAGCAGAATAGCAAGACGTATAAGAAGCACCATAGTTGTAAGGCTGTACAAAGGTGGTCCATAACGTTGCCGTTGCTCTTCCATGGGCCTATTAATAAAGGATGCAGTAAGCCATTATGTATACTAACTTACTATCTAATAGGCTATAAACTCTACTGCCCCAAAAGAACTTACCCATCATCATCATTTATTTGGCGAACAAAATCTAGTAAAACCTGCACCCAAAATAAATTTGTAATATTACCGAGGTAAAATATGCATCAACATATGTCTCAGAATAACGTACACTGAAACCGCATCAAAAATCACTCTCTTACTATAGGGGTACATGAACAACATGAGAGAACCACATAAAGAAAACTCAAATTGGCATGCCAGATTGTGAAGTGCTAATCACACCACTAAGATCATTTAGCTATTGCAATGAACAGAACAAGAACTCAAAGTAAAGGTCCAGACAAGGATATGGAGTGCATACCTGTGGAACACCAACCAAGTACTTGACCAGGGTTTTGTAGACACCGGTAGCAGAACCAAGCTGCGCCAACAGTCTCCTCCTGTAAGGATGGTCAGCAATCAGTACATAACATGAATCACAGGCAGCAGCCGCATTCAGAAAACAAAACAAAAAAAGCAAGGAGAGTCTCACCTCTCCATCTGTTGTTTCCACAAGACAGCATAACGATCACGTATACTCGCCCCGGAACTAATCATAGCATCAATCTCAGCTTGCTTATTCCTCTCTGACCGCTCCCTCTGCAGTCTAATAAGCCTCCCCCGAAAATCCTGCGGAATGTAGGTCATAACTGCATACAAATTCCACACTCCCGTCACCAACACCACTCGAAACTCCCAAAACCTCAACATTAACAACCACATTATCTAAGTCACTAAACAAAACCTGTACTGAACACGCGCTCGGAGTTTTTAGCCTGAAACGACTCCAAAGCCTTCAACGCAGTATTGAACTTATGATGCAGCCGAGTCAAAACAGTAGCCAGCTGAGCATCTTCAGGACTCGACGGCTCCTGAAGCTGCTCACAGCACCGAAAAATCACAACCAAAGAAAGCCAAAACGCACCGTTTCAACATTCAAAAGCAAACAAACACTGACCGCTTGAGGCCAACGAGCTCTGTCAAGTAAGAAGATAATCTCTTCCATATGCTCCCGATTCTTCCACATATTCTCGTCGACTTTATGCGGCGGTCGGCGCTCCGACTCGTCCACTACTAGCCTCTCTTCTCCTACAATATCATTCACACAGAGTTTTCAAAGATCAAGGCTTGAAACAGTAAATTAAATTACGAGCGGTAAGTTTTGGAATTGCAGAGTTTACCGGAAGTGGGGGGGGAGTAGGAGAGGAAATCGGAAGTGAGGAAGAGAATATCGGAGGAGAGGCGGGGGATGTCGTCGGAGAGAGGAGGGAATTGGTAGGTGTCGTAGTAGGAAGAGAGGAAAGCACGGGTGATCGGGACCAGGCCTTCGGTGGAAGCCATAACCGCCTCTCGATCTCGGTGGTGCGGTTTTGGTTTTTGGTTTCAGGTAGTCGTCGGGGCGGTGTGGAATAACGGATTTTGAAATGGAATAAAACGTAAGAGAAAGAGAGAGGAGAGTAAATTAGAGTGAAGTCCACGCCACACCAACTGCTTCCCGCAAGACTTTAAGGAGACGGGTCGACGGTTCTGTGGCCTCTATGAGTCAAACCAACAATTTTCACTTGACTCTATGCTCTTTCTTTTTTTCTTTTTTTTTCTTTTTTTTTTTTTTTTTTTTGAAATCGGATTCTATGCTCTATTAGGTACTTCGGATTCGACAACATCAAAGAATGCGTCATCACAGTCAAGTCGATAAGAGCTTAGAGTTTTGGTGTAGAATTTTCTAATCAGGTACGAATCTCGTTGATTCTAATTAGAGATAGATATAAATATTTTTGGTAAGTAAGAACAAGGAAGCGTTCTGACATGATCTCGATATGAATTAGTCTCTAGGCCTAGAAACCTATTGAAAAAACCGTGTGGTTTTGATGAAAAAACATATAAAAAAACCTTTACTCAACATTTAGACACATTACTCATGGTATTTTACGGTCATTATTTGTTTCTGCAAGAACTCGCAGGCTCTGCAGAAGCACGGTGGAACATGAATATGAACAAGGACAATATTTATAGTGGTTCACCATGCCATCGGAGGGCACGGCTACGTCCACTTAAGATTCTACTATCATGGCCAATAGGTCTTTTGTGTTACAAGAGTTTCCATCCCGCGCGGGGTACAAGATGAACCATCCTACACGGTCTAGAGGGTTACAAATGGGGGAGGGGCGGGCTACCAATCCCGCGCGGGGGGGGGGGGTTTATATCCGCGCGCGGGGTGGAGGAGTTACAATAATTTCCATCCCGCGCGGGGTACAAGAGGAACAGTCTCGCGCGGTCTGGAGTAAGGGGGGATGAGGGAGGATTCATCCCGCGGGGTGGAGTATTATCTTCCTCCTTATATCTCGCGGGGTGGGATATCTCCCTCGCGGGGTGGGCTATTATCTGATCTTATTGTCTTCCAGATCCCTATATCTAGAGGGGAAGCCTTCCTTTTATAGATAAGGAAGGTTTCCTCTTACATTATGTTTCTGATGTGGGACAGAATGCATATAACTTTTATCATAATGCCTTCTTGTTGAACTTGGAGGAGCACCTTCCCGTTGCTGCATTGATGATCTTTCTCCATGACGAGGTAGGTGGGATGTCTGTCTACAAGTTTCATGACTGGTCTATGAGCGAGGAAGGTAGTTTACTAACTACCGACAACAAGTCCCCCCAAGTTCCCGCTCAAAACATGTCTTGAGTGGGGACTTAACATATAAAATGCTCATAGATAAGCTATTTATCAACAGGCAGCCACGAGCGGAGGAGTCCGCCTCGCGCAGAAGGGTTGATACTCGGGCGAGCTGGCAAGCTGAGTCCGCTGGCGCAAACTGAGGAGTCCGCTCCGCTTATAATGACTATATCAGTGATACACGCGAGGTGCATCTTGGTGACACTGGCGAGATGGGTCTCGGTGACACACACGAGGTGGATGTCGGTGACATTGGCGAGTTGTTGAGTTTGCTCGGCGTGCAAGAACCACGCGCGAGCAATGGAGTTCGCCTTGCGAACATGTATACATGCGAGCTGAATCAGATCGCTCCGCGCGAGATTTGCTCGCTCCGCGTGCCTCTACTTCAATGCGAGAAATAGAGTTCGCCTCGCGGACATGCCATACACGCGAGCTACAAAGTTCGCTCCGCGTGCAAGGATTATCCCGCGAGCTGTGGAGATCGCCTATGATTCGGTGGGGCGAGGATTGTTGTACCTTCACAATGAACAAATGATTGACACAATTATAGAGCTAACCAAGTATGGATATGACATAATAATTATCAAAAGGCAAAATGGTTCATGCATTTTAGTTCGTGCATGCTTCTCGTTGGATCTTGCTCGGGCACAAGAGTCTCATGAAACGGTTGGTATGTTTCTTCCCGTTAGTTCTTATCCGGGAATCGAAATTCTCCTAAGCAGTTGTTGCATGCTTCCTCCCGGTGACACTTATCCGGGACTCACAAATATGAATGGACAACAGTGATCATAAAGTTATAAAGTTATAACTTGAAGCATGCTTTGTACTTTCATAAGAGGCAATTAAATGAAGGACTTATCTGTGGAAAGAGCTGCCGAATGGGTGGACTTGCACCCGATCCCAGTCTGAGAGTTCTATCTTACACGCGAATTGAGGGTCCGCCTAGAAGGCTTGATACTTGGGCGAGCTGACATGTGTGCTCCGCGTGTGGGGATTACCACGCGAGCTGAGACTGCTCGCGCGAACAAGGAGTACACGCGGGCTGTGGTGTCTGCCTCGCCCAGGAAGGTTGACACACGGGCGAGCTAACAAGTGCGCTCCGCGAGCGGGGATTACCACGCGAGCTGTGTGGTTCGCTCGCTCTTACAATGACTATCGCGCGAGCTGTTTGGATCGCTCCACGCGCGAGCAATGGAATTCGTTCCGCGTACAAGGAATACGTGCGAGCTGGTTGGTTCGCTCCGCGCGCGAGACTATGAGTCCGCTCCGCGCTTAGGGAATAGGCGCGAGTGTAGTTCGCTCCGCGTACAATGAGTGCACGCGAGCTGTGGCGTCCGCCTCACCCAGCAAGTTTGACACTTGGGCGAGCTCAGGCCCCTTGCGCGAACTGAGCCCGGTCCCCAAAGTTTGGACTCATGATGTGTTTTATCATTTCTTATTTTTGAGGGACGAAGGTGGCGAACCTTTCCATATCATGTGTTTCTGCTCGAGCGCGGGGTATTATTCCCACATGGGTTATCAGGCCACTATTCTCCGTATGAAGAGAATGATATGAACTGCCCAACTCCCACTCTACGGGAGCTGTACAAGGGACTTAATGTTCTCATGGCTCTAGTTGTTTTGCCCATGTTTCCCGTTGGTTCTTGCTCGGGTATAAGAATCTCATGAAACAGTTGTTGCATTCTTTCTCCCGTTAGTTATTATCTAGGAATCAAAATTTTTCTAAGCAGTTGTTGCATGCTTCCTCCCGTTAGTTATTATCTGGGAATCAAAATTTTCCTAAGCAGTTGTTGCATGCTTCCTCCCATTAGTTATTATCTTGGAATCAAAATTTTCCTAAGCAGTTGTTGCATGCTTCTTCCCGTTGAAACTTATGCGGGACTCACAATTTTCCTTCTATCTTTTCCTGCATGATCCCATCCCGCTGACTTAATGACCGGGCGGGATTCCCTTGCTGTTGGACTTCCTATCCCGCGGACAAAAGAACTGTGGGCGGGTCCCTCGCTGTTGGACTTATTATCCCGCAGACAAAAGAGTTATGGGCGGGTCCCTTGCTACTGGACATACTATCCCGCGGACAAAAGAACTATGGGCGGGATTCTGCTGTTGGGACTACCTATCCAGCGAACAAAAGAACTATGGGCGGGTGGCATCGGACATGAGTCGTGGTGGGTCTGCTCTTGGAATGTCCCGTTGACAAAAAGGACCCGGGCGAGCCCCTTTGTGTTGGACTTATTATCCCACGGACAAAAGAACTATAGGCGGGCCCGCTTGCTGTTACAGAAATCCAGATGACAAAAATAACCTCGGACGGGTTATCTCGCCTTGCTCCTGTGCGGGCTACCTCGCGAGCTATCCCGCCTCACTTCCTCGCGAGCTACTTTGCCTCACTCAAAGGAAGGTATCTCGCCTCGCTTCCTCGCGAGCTACTTCGCCTCACTCATCGCTTCCTCGCGAGCTACTTCGCCTTGCTTCTGAGCGAGCTATCTCGCCTCGCCTCCATGTGATTTATCTCGCCTTTCCTCCCATGCGAGTCATCTCGCCTCGCATCTATCCTACCTCTCGGGTGGTAGAACAACATGACTTTTTGTAACATTTCCCACAAACGGCGCCAATTGTTTCTGCAAGAACCTGCAGGCTCTGCAGAAGCACGGTGGAACATGAATATGAACAAGGACAATATTTATAGTGGTTCACCATGCCATCGGAGGGCACAGCTACGCCCACTTAAGATTCTACTATCATGGCCAATAGGCCTTTTGTGTTACAAGAGTTTTTATCCCGCGCGGGGTACAAGAGGAACCATCCCGCGCGATCTGGAGAATTACAAATGGGAAAGGGGCGGGCTACCAATTCCGCGTGGGGGGGGGGGGTTTATATCCGCGGGGTGGAGGAGTTACAATAGTTTTCATCCCACGCGGGGTACAAGAGGAACAGTCCGCGTGGTCTGGAGTAAGGGGGGATGGGGGAGGATCCATCATGCGGGATGGAGTACAGTTAATCTACTCTACGGCTCACGGGGTGGAGTATTATCTTCCTCCTTATATCTCGCGTCTTTCTCGCGGGGTGGGCTATTATCTGATCTTATTGTCTTCCAGATCTTTATATCTAGAGGGGAAGCATTCCTTTTATAGATAAGGAAGGTTCCCTCTTACATTATGTTTCTGATGTGGAACAGAATGCATATAACTTTTATCATAATGCCTTCTTGTTGAACTTGGAGGAGCACATTCCCGTTGCTGCATTGATGATCTTTCTCCATGGCGAGGTAGGTGGGATGTCTGTCTACAAGTTCCATGACTGGTTTATGGGCGAGGAAGGTAGTTTACTGACTACCGACAACATTATCTAAATTGTTATCGTATGTTTCAGCTTCGTTTTCGTGGTCAGTTGAACCGATAAGTGGAGTGAAAATGTTCCACTTTTCTCAAATTTTATGTTTTTATTATCTTTGGACATTTAACTCTCAATGTGGTTCATCTCATTTACATTTATATCGATTTTATAACGTTTTATATCTCATTAAGTACACAAATAGCTATCAGATAACAACACGTACTAATTAACACAACATTAAGAGGGTCACGCGTATTAATACTGAGTTGAACTTGACAAGGCTTATAAATCAGACACCTTTTACTATAGCAAAATGTCAAGAAAAAAAATCACACTAAAATATGTTCAATACTATTTTGAATGGAAAATGTGACGAAAGACGTAGAAAGATCTCAAAAGGACGGTTGGGCCAAAGCCCACACAAATCACCCGCCTCACGAAAACGCGAAACGAACAAAAAATGCAAAAGCATTGATTGCACAACCCAAAAATGCAACCTTTCCTTCTTCTTCTTCCTTTCAGCTTTTGATTGAACAAAAACAAAGCTCCGCTCTTTGATTTTGTAACACTACCAAAAAAACCAAAATGGGTCTCGATGCGGGTCAGTCCGAGAATGCGCGCAGCTGGGCGCGGTTCGCCGCCACGTGTCTCGTCGGCGGCGTCGTCGTGGCGGTCGGGATCGGCGTCGGAGTCTCCATGCTCTGCTCCGACCGCGGCGGGCCCCACCTCCTCCCTCTGCCGATTCGGTGGCGCAGGAAGAAGAACCGCCCCGTCCGAGTCTACATGGACGGCTGCTTCGACATGATGCACTACGGCCACTGCAACGCGCTCCGTCAGGCGCGTGCCCTCGGCGACCAATTGGTCGTCGGTGTCGTTAGCGACGCCGAAATCATCGTCAATAAAGGTCCTCCGGTCACTCCTCTCAACGAAAGGTACCACCTTTTTCTCTATCCTTTTCACTTTTTCTCATTCGATTAATTAGCATTGTGATTATTACTGAATTTGAGCTTATTAGGGTTTGTAATTCTTGTGTTTTGTTAGGATGATTATGGTTAAAGCTGTGAAATGGGTTGATGAGGTTATTCCAGATGCACCGTATGCTATAACGGAAGAGTTTATGAAGAAGTTGTTTGATGAGTATGGTATAGACTATATAATCCACGGGGATGATCCTTGTGTTCTTCCTGATGGAACCGACGCTTATGCCCTTGCAAAGAAAGCCGGGCGCTACAAGCAGATCAAACGTACAGAAGGGGTTTCTAGTACTGACATTGTTGGTATGTTTTTGTTTTGTAGTTATAATGTAATTTTAGCTTGGAGTTTAGCTGGTTTGGAGACTTGCTGTAGTTGGAATTGGTTGGTCTGAATTTGGTGCGGTGACTGTTTGTGTTGCAGGTCGTATGCTTCTATGTGTGAGAGAGAGGTCGGTTAGTGAGAACCGAAACCATTCTTCCTTGCAAAGACAGTTCAGCCATGGACACGGTCAGAAGCTTGAAGATGGTGGATCCGGCAGTGGAACTCGTGTGTCTCATTTCCTGCCAACATCTCGTAGAATTGTTCAGTTCTCTAATGGAAAAGTACTACACTCTTTTAGTTGTCATTGGATTAGCTGGTGAGATGGAGTTTGGCAGTTATTAATGAATTGTTTATGCATATGGCTGCAGGGACCTCAGTCGGATGCGCGCATAATATATATAGACGGTGCATTTGATCTCTTTCATGCTGGACATGTCGAGGTAATGAATGACTTTGTCCACATGCAACTTATTTTCTTCTCTTTCTGAATGTGTACTTCCAAATTCATGGTACTGCGTATGGTAGTTGTCATCACTTATAAGGTTATAATATCTCCCAATTAATTGTGTAACTGGTTCCTTTTTTGTAATAAGGGAAAACAGGAGCAATAAAATAAAAGAAAAACTAGCCTTTAACTTTTTTATTTTCATTTTATGCTGTGCACTATGGTACTATCCTGTGCCTCTTAGATTTCAGGGATGTTAGTTCATTTGTCCACGCATCTAGTATTTCTTTCCCTAATGAACTTTTAGGGAATAAACGATTCAGATGGTTAAAATTTACTTATCTGGATATTTTTCCATACAGATCTTGAGGGTTGCTCGAGAGCTTGGGGATTTTCTTCTTGTTGGAATACAAACTGATCAAACTGCCAGGTATCATTTCCTGATTCTCAGTCTTTATGAAAGCTCCCATTTTACAATGTCTAATAGATCTATGGATGTATAGCGCTTTAGTCATTCACCCATGATTATGATTCTACAGAGGTACCAGGTTTTATTTCTTATATGTAGTTCAATTGTAAATCCTTCACATGTTAGTTTCTGTAACTTTCAGTAAAGATAATCCTTTAGTCACTAGGACAACTTAGATCCATATAATTTGATCTTTACTTAGAAATGACTTATAATGATGAGTCATTTGTATGTGTAGAAATTTCTACGTTATTTGTGTGTGTTTGTGAATGTTTGGATATCATATCTTTCACATGAAATCCAATTGATTCCATGAGTACTTTTCTAGCCATTGTGCTAGTCATCAAATAGGTTTGCAGTGTCACAATGGTTGTGGTTGTGACAGATACCTATAACTTGTGACTGTTCTGAAAATATTGGCGGAGTGAGTAAAGATTTCTTTCATGCATGTTGAATTGCTCGGACTATCCTTTTAATTGGTTTCCTCTCTACTGTCTCTGGTAGCCTGGTAATTTTTCTTTTTGGGGGTTGTATTGCGACCTTTGATCAATATTTATCCCCAAGTCAGAATAGTTTCTTTCTGTGTGATTGTAGTTTTGTACACGACAATATACTTGGTAATAGCCTTATCTTTGTAACTTCACTGCAGTGCTAATAGAGGTGCACATCGCCCAATCATGAACCTTCATGAAAGAAGCCTAAGTGTTTTGGGTTGCCGCTATGTGGATGAGGTCATAATTGGTGCTCCGTGGGAAATTACAAAAGACGTGGTAAAGCTTTTATTGTCATCTTTAGAAAATTTGGTTTATAATGCATCTAGTCAGTTTTCATTCTTTTCGTGTATTCTATTGATGTCCTTCGGGTGTGAAGTCTTTCCTTTGTGGGTGTTCCTTAGGAGGGATGTTGGGTATAGGACCCTATGTAATTCACTCCTAACCTTCAATAATGATTCCCGTATCAATGCCTCCTTAAATTACTATAATGAAGAGTTCTGGATATATCTGTTACTCAAATGAAATTGAGTGCCAATACACTACTTTGCCATGTTTTTGTCATCTTGTAACAGTTTCCATGCTTGCAAATATAATGGTCTTGGAACTTTTTATGACTGCAGATTACTACTTTCAATATCTCTTTGGTTGTCCATGGGACAGTAGCTGAGAACAACAATTTTGAGAAGGTAAATTGCAAAACCAATTGCTGATGGTGATGTAAATTTTACCATTGCTTTTTACCAACAAAAAGATATTTCATTGAATGGTGGTACCAAGATGCTTTAGTTGGTTACTTATTGTTCTTTATTATTCTCTCACAGGAGACAGGCAATCCATATGAAGTTCCAATCAGTATGGGTATCTTTAAAGTTTTGGAAAGCCCTCTTGATATTACAACTTCCACCATAATTAGGAGGATTGTATCTAATCATGAAGCATACCAGGTTCCCCTTTAATTCTTGAACCTTTTGAACTTTTATAACACAGAGATAATATATGATATAAAGAAGAATTAAATTCAGTTTACCCCCCAAATCTTTGGTGTCAAAATCAATTTAGTCATGCAACTTTTTTTTTAAATCAGTTTACTCTTCAACTTTCGTAAACACATTAGTTAGGTCTAATTTTTGAATTTCCTTCAAAATATGATGTCACCAAAGTTGTTGAAACTGATAAGGGGACCCATAATTCAGCTTTATCCCTTTTCAGAATGGTAAAATAGTCAATTTGACAAGATATTATTAAAGAAAATAAAAAAAATACATCTATTTGGCAAAAAAAAATGCATCTATTTGTAAATTTGGGTTTCACAAGGTTTGAAGATGATGGCGCGATAGAGAGAGAGAGAGAGAGAGAGAGAGAGAGAGAGAGAGAGAGAGATCGACTAAGATCGAGTGATGATTTTATTTCTTTTTATTTTACGAGTTCCAATTAATCTGAAAAAAAAAAACAATGAGGGTACTTCAGACATTTTGTTGAAAATGAGGGGATAAAGCTGAATTATGGTTCTCCTTGTCAGTTCCAACAGTTTTGGTGACGTCATATTTCGAGGAGAATTCAAAAATTGGACCTAATCGATGTGTTTACAACAGTTGAAGGGGCGAACTGATTTAAAAAAAAGAGTTGCGGTACTGAACTGATTTTACCACCAAAGATTTAGGGGGTAAACTGAAATTTTTTCTATAAAGAAAGTGCCAACATGATAATTATAAAGCATAGTATGCTAGCATTTGTGTCCATATGCTTAAACATATAAAGTTCCAGCTCTGGTTTTTGTTGATATCCTTGCATTTTTCCTTCCACGCCCTAAACATCTAATTTTTGGATGCAGAAACGAAATGATAAGAAGGCAGCTAGTGAGCAAAAGTATTATGAGGGCAAGTCTTATGTTACTGGTGATTGATCCCTGAGGCGATGTATGATACATGGATAGGGCATTCGGTGCACCTGTTCTTTTATTTTTGCAGTTTTACCAAGTAGTACTAACATCAGAGATGACCCATTTGGGTTGGTAAATCCACATGCTTTGATTCCTAGATCCTAGATTACATGTGATTCCTGAGTCTGTACTTATATATGTGTTTGCTTAGATTACTATGGAATTCAATTCCAAACCTTAGAACTCGAGGAAAAAAACTGGTTTGTTAGGTGGAATGACATGAGCTTTTTCAAGTCTGCAAGTTCATGCCCTTATTTTTCACATTAATAGAAGTTAAGTATGGTCACAGATTGATGCAATATTTATTTCCTGTTGTGCATATCTTCTTGATATAAAATCTATGCCCAAACCAATTGATATTTGTCTTTGGTTTCATTATTTCTCTTCTCCAGTGGCATGTGTCTTTGTCTCATGGTGCTGCACTGTAACACCACCTGTTTTGCTGCATGTAACGTGTCATGTGTCTTCACTCTCGTACACATGATGCTAGTAGTCGACAACAGACAGTCTGTTAATTTGGCTGAGACGATCATCTTACGTCTCGACCTCTCACAATTACTCATCACAACACGAGCTAGGCATATGAGGAAGAAGATAGTATTGTGTGGTCCCATCCAAATGGTTAGCCTGTTAGTGTGTTCCTTGGAACTTTGCCGACTTTGGAGCAGTAAGGGAAAAGACGAAGGCAAACTATTCTCTTATTTAAATACAAGAAAATTGGAGTAGTAATCGCCCTAATTGGCTCTACTTACAATTTGTATCTTCTTATGTTGGCTTTATTTTTGTACATCACTCAAAACGACAATCAATTAAGAACATAAAATTGGCGTTAATGGCTTCCCACAAATGCGATCCAAGACTATTACAAACGCCATGATAAGATCAAGATCGAACCCTGGTTGTACCACCAAGCTGAACACATCCTCCCCAAGCATGACTGTGTTGTTCACTCTTTTCCTAGCTACATTGGCCACCAGTTGTCCACTGCTGCTCCTGATCTTGCAGTTTCGCCTCTGAAAACAACCCTCGATTCTGAAATCCGGTGAAGGACTCGTAGTTTCGGATCCCATGAACACCTCGGCTGTAGCTTCAGTTTTATTGCTGCGGCTAAAAAGACCAGACCCAGTGTTTTTCATGGTGAATACTCTACTGGACTTGGGATTCTTTGCACATCCATAGTCTCCTCGATATGCATTCCATTGGTCTTGCACACTCAAAACCTGTTCATACAAAATGGCCTTCATTAGCTTCCATGTACTTGTATACATACTTCGATCATATGAGATTCCTTTGCAAGGTGAAAGAAAAACCATATGTACATGATTACATAGAACGTACACCAATAATTACCTGGGGTTTGAGTGTGAGCAAGGCACTTCCAGCTCCGTCCATGAGGACGAGCCCTTTCCGGACGCCGCAGTTCTTCCTGGAATAGTTGTCGACTCGGAAAGTCAATACTCCTCGGTGATCGAAGACCGTAAATCCGTCAGTTCCCTGGAAGCTCATGCTAGATCTCTTCCACACAGTGAGCACAGATGGGTTTACATCATGAACATCTTTCACCTGATGATCATGGTGAAGAACTCCACGATCTTGATATTGGTACCTATTCTCTGCAGCTGGATGTATCTTTGACATGGCTAGAGTTCTACACAGTATGATGATCCCAAAGGTGTTTAGAGAGAGAAAGAGAGGAATAGTAGTGTGAGAATGATTTGTGTTGAGGTACTTAAGGATAGAGATTTGCTAGGTAGCTAGTGAGATCGAGACTAGTTATATAGATATGGAATTTGGTATATACTATAAGAGAGGAGGACGTAAGTACGTGGAAACAAAGAGATAGCTATATGTGTGTCTGTCTTTGGCTAGCTTAGTGGTTAACACAAAATTCTTACGTAGGTCCCCATTACCAAAGCTATAGCTTTGTATATACTAATTAGTACATTCAATGAGCCCGGCTGGTTTCCTCTTTGTTATTCTCTTTTGCTTCATTTTTAAAAATCCAATTGCAAGACCTCTGACCTCAGTGGTGACCATCCTACACCTGAAATGAAGAATCTGCCCCGGCCTGTACGATGGATTTGCTGTAGCTTATATTAACAGTGGGGGCGAGAAGGAGCGCTGTCTTTGTAGTTTGTACTTAAAGGCATGGTCTTATATTTACGCAGCTCTAATCGCCATGACAGCATGACTTGCATATTAGTCGAAATCTCTCACTGACATGATGTCAAATTCATCTAGCATTGAGCATGAGTTTTAATCTGGTATGTATGCTGAGCTTTTACGAGTCTGAAATACATAACTATTATTTCTCTACTCGCAAAGGCCATTCTTTTTGGAGGCACAATAAGTGCATGGTCGAATAGAGTTAGGCATAGTAATCATTCTACATTTCTGGCTTTGTGAATCCAGCAAAGAACATCATCAACATCGGGTTTCCTTTAACTTTAATTATAAGCATTATTTGCACCAGAAAGGCGCTAACCCCAGGAAGACAAACTGTCCCGTAATTTGCTTTCCAAACCATGATCACTGTGGTCTGTACTAGTCTACACAATAATCTAGCTTAGTTATTAAACACCATGAACATTCAAACACAGAGGTTAGCTAGCTATCTGCAGGTAATTCAAAGTTTCAAACTTCATGCATGCATGTGATTCCATTTGTCTCCTTATCGAAACTTCGATCTAAAACTTTCCGATTTCTATATTTCAACTTGGATATTCTATATCATATAAACTAGGGTTATTTCATTCTGTGACTAATAATCCAATATTCAAAGCTAGCTAACATTAGAACTTGTGGGTTTTAGTTGGAAACCAAGAGGGTTAACTTGTTCTCTTGCTGTGTGTCATGATTCTCAAATTTCTGATAATTTGATCTGTCGGTGTGAACCAACCATAAATTATGCTCAAGATAAAGTAATTAGCGGATAATAAAGCCACAAGAATTTTGTTTGATTAAGCAAGGGGAATGTCAGATTGGAATGAAACAGTTAAAAGGAATTTACGAGCCCTCTTCGTTTTGGTAATTTTGCTGATATAATACAATTAGTGCATGCCAATTCTATATACGTAGTGGTTTTGTTCATTGTTAATATTAATTATAAGCAACTTGCTTAGTGCCCCTGGTTTTGCAATTGATCGAGTCACTAAAGCTTTAAGCACTCATTAATTTGTTTAACAGAGGTTTATACATATATTCTCCCTCCAAACAATACCTCCTTTCTGAAATTATTAGTTTGAGTTTTAGCTTGACCTGAGTACGTGTAAAACAACAAGAACAATATTAGATAATTTACATGTACAGCTTAAACTATGAAATCCGACACTCGTTAAAACAAAAGGGGACCGCATAGAATTACACTACCAGAAAATGGGTCTTGGGCGACGAAAAAAAATCGTCGCCCTGTTAAAAAATTTCGTCGCCTAAGAACTTAGGCGACGACATGTCGTCGGCCAAAACTTCGTCGCCAGAACCGCGTCGGTCAAGAACTTGGGCGACGAAAATTGATTCCATCGTCGCCCAAGAGTCATTCTTAGGCGACGATAATAATTTCGTCGCCTAAAATATACTTCTCGTCGCCCAAAAATTAGTCGTCGCCCAAGATTTAACACCTTGGCCGACGAAAACATTTTTCGTCGCTTAATATCTTATAATCTTGGGCGACGAAAATAAATATTTCGTCGCCTAAGATCACAACATCTTAGGCGACGATATTTTTTTTCGTCGCCTAAGATTATAAGATATTAAGCGACGATTTAGAAATTTCGTCGCCTAAGATATATTTAAAATTTTTTTTAAAATAATTAAATATTTTTTTTAAATATATAAATCATGTTTTTTAAATTTTTGCTGGAATTTTTTTTTCGGCATTTTTTTAAATTTTTGTAATACTAAAATTTAATTAAAAATAACCCAAATTTATAAATTTATAAATAATTTATTACAAAAATTCAGTCTATCTGCCTATAGATCGAGAAACCCGAAATCTAACTCATCATTCCCGTTCGGAGGGTCCTGAGGCTGAGGCGGCGGCTGGTCAGGCTGAGGAGGCTGCTGCTGAGGCTGGGGCCACTGAGGGTGGGGCCACTGAGGTAATGGTATAGGCGTAGGCATAGGCGGAAACGGCTGTCCGGCCGCATGTGCAGCGATGTAGGCAGCCATCCACTGTCCCATAGCCGCCTGGTTGGCATTGGTGACTTCATTCACCCGCTCCATATGCGCAACGCCGTGGAAGCCGCATATGATTCCGCCATCACCGCCATCTCCCTCGCTCTTTGGGCTTCCAGCTCAGACTCCCTCGCTCTTTGGGCTTCCAGCTCAGACTGTAGACTTGCGAACTGATCCTGTAGCCGAGTGGTCTGGCTGTTGCTGCTTGAGGCTCCGGCGGCTCCCTTGCGCTGAAATCCTGGAGTCGTCTTCAGGATCCCCTTTCCAGCGTCTCCCATACCCCGGCAGTAGTAGGTGTTGGAACGCTGCGTGAAGGCAGTGGCCATAATCCGCGCCCCAACGGTAGGATCTGAAGTGTCGATCCTGGACATGGCCTCTGACATGTCATCCTCTGCCGTGCCCGGAAATGTGTCGTTCACCATGCCTCTCATGACCTCTTGCTCCGCCTCCCTCACCCTCGCCTAATTGGATATATTATAAAAATATATTAATATACATTTAATAAAATGTAATTAAAATTAAAAATTAGAAAATATAATTAAACTTACAAGATCCTCTTCAGAATGAGGATATGCCCTCTGAAAGGTCCCCACATAAGGGTTCTCCTCTGGCCGCTCTCGCCGCACGTCGTCCATGATGGCCGAAAACGGCCTCGAACCGGCACGATGGTTGGTTGTGTTCTGTTGCCGGTTCTCAGCGTTCACCCGGGCGAGGTGCTTCAAAAAAAATAATCGTTAGTAAATATTTAAAAACATACAATTATAATTAATTCACTAATTAAATATTCAAATTTGTTTACAAATTACCTGTTTGTGAGGGTCGTTGAACTGCGTGACAAGAAGCCACCGCCACTCGTACTCCCGATACTCGAACTCCTTCGGGGTACCCGAACGGTCGCTCCCGTACTTCTTCCAGTGTTCCCGGAGGTCGTGCTTCCACTCCTTGAACCTACATATACAAAAAAAATATTAAATATATTATTAAAAAAATAAAATTTAATAAATTATTCAATAAAGGTACCTCTCCCTATGTGCCTTTTCCGCCCAGTCACGTCCCTCCTCGGGAACCACAAACCATTGCTGGATTACCACTTGTTAGTATTTTTTTCGATAATTAAATAATTTATTATTTAAAAAAATAGTAATTGATCGAGTAAACTCACCGACATCGACTGATGGAGCATCTCCTTCACTCCATCAGGAACCTGGCTCCAGACTCCCCACAACATTGGGAGTCTGGAGCGGATGGTGCCTCCCGCGGCGCGCGTGTACCGGTTTCCCAAAGCGGCGTCCACCGGTTTCCCGTTGGAAAACGGGATGGCGATCCGTCCAGCGGACTCGACCGCCCTATCGAGTCCCTTGTTGCTGACGGTGCCTCTCCTGTTCCGCCTTCTCGTTCCGGCGGCTGTGACATTGTGAATCAAATTTAATATTAATAATACATTTTTACATTAAAAAAATTAAAATCGACAAAAAAGTAATAATAAATTACCTGAGGATGAGGCTGAGCCGACGGATTCGTCTCCGTCCGCCTGCTCGGAGACCCTCACGGGATGAAGAGGCGTGGGAAACTCCCGGTAGATATAGGCCTCGTGCGGTGCCACATGCGGGAGCTGCTCCCGAATAGGTCGACCCTCCTCATCGACGCGAGGTATCGCCGGTATCGTCGGAGGAAGGAAGAGGCCGGATGGCACCATAGGGACCCCGGATGACCCGCCATCACCGTCGGTCGGGGACGACTGTGTGGGGGCGTCGCTGCGGGATCGCGACCGGCGAAGAATGGGTGGATGACGAGCAGCCGTCGCTGCGGGACCCGACTGCCCAACAGAACCCGAGCCGCTCACGCCACCCATAAGCGCCGCATGTCGGGCCGTCAACTGCCACGGAAACCCGTAAGACGGTGATTCCGACGGGTTGTTTGAGGTACCGTCCGAGCCGTCTTGGCTCCTCGCACCCGAACGTTGTCCAGAAGTTCTCCTCATGGCCATCATGTTTAAAATAACCATAAATTTATTAAAAATATTTTACCGTCTTATAATTAAGTTCACAAAAAATAACCATAAATTTTTAAAAATTTTATTAACAAAAATAGCACTCTTCGAAATTAATAGTTATTAAAGGATTTATTATTTTTTTTATTCACATAACAAATTATTTACATTAATTCGCAATTATTACATTACAAAAATTATATAATCATTTACAATAAATTTACAAATTATTTCCTCAAATCCTAAACCCTAAACCCTAAACCCTAAACCCTAAACCCTAAACCCTAATATTTTACAATTATTATTTACATCACAATTTACCATAATTTACATCACAATTTACAATTATCACAATCACAACAACAACAATTTACAATTTACAATTATCACAACAACAACAATTTACATTAATTATCACAACAACAACAATTAAAACCAATTTAGGGTTTAAGGGTTATACCTTAATAGTGGCGTTTTAGTCGGGGTCGGGGTTCCGAATTGGGGTCCGGGTCGGAGAGAGGGAGAGAGAGAGAGGGCAGAGACAGAGAGAGGATTTTCGGAGAGAGAAATTCGTTGGCGGCTGAAGAAATGGTTAGGGTTCCGAATTTTTGCCTTTTATAGTGGCGTTCTTGGGCGACGATTTTGTAAAAATCGTCGCCCGCCTTTTTTAAAAATCGTCGCCCTGTTTTTTGAAAATCGTCGGCCAAAATAGTCTACTTAGGCGAGGATGTTCTTCACTATAAATGTCGTCGCCCAAGATGAAGAACATCGTCGGCCAAGAGTTTACTTGGGCGACGATTTTCTTGACCATAAATATCGTCGCCCAAGATAGTCACTTGGGCGACGATGTTCTTCACTATAAATATCGTCGCCCAAGATGAAGAAAATCGTCGGCCAAGGTTTCTATCATGGAATTCAGAATATCGTGATTTTGGTGATCGGAGAAGAGGAACTGAAAACCCACCGTCAGATATGACGAGAATAAAGAATTACATGGGTGGGAAAAAATTCAGCTCCATCTGACAAAGATAAGGGCTCGATCCGTCCGGTCAATCGGCGCGGTCAAACCCCTAAACGGACGGAAACGGCTATTCGACCCTCCAAATCACGTAATCTGGCCGGACCTTCAACTGAGAATAGTTTCCGATCGACAAGAAGCTTATGGGGCTATAAAAATTTGGTAAAAAATAAATACCCGGGATAGGGCTACCACTAGGTAGAAATAAGAGAAATTCGTTGACCGGAACAACCGGCACAGAAATTTTACCGGAATATCTTCATTTTTCACGGGTTGACGTATTTCACCGTTCCGGTCATATCTTATTTCACGACTTTTTTGCGTTTGAGGCCTCTACGTATACGTTGTCTTCAAAACGACACTTAAACTCAACACTTACATAAAAAAGTTATACAACATTAGTACATATAACGTGAGTTTGGTGATCGGAGAAGAGAAACTGAAAACCCACCGTCAGATATGACCATCATAACGAATTACGTGGGTGGGAAAAAATTCAGCTCCATCTGACAAAGATAAGGGCTCGATCCGTCCGGTCAATCGGCGCGGTCAAACCCCTAAACGGACGGAAACGGCTATTCGACCCTCTAAATCACGTAATCTGGCCGGACCTTCAACTGAGAATAGTTTCCAATCGACGAGACTCTTACGGGGATATAAAAATAAAAAACATTACCTTACAATTTAAATGTGCTTTATTTTAATTATTCGGATTATTTTGGCCGACGAAATTAGGGAAATTCGTCGGCCAAGATTGTACTTGGGCGACGATTTTACGAATTTGCCTGTCTTCGTCGGCCAAGATAACACTTGGGCGACGATTTTTATTCAATTCGTCGCCCAAAATAAAAAATTAAAAGAAATTTAAATGTGTTTTATTTTATTTTAATTATTCGGATTATCTTGGCCGACGAAAACGGGCCAATTCGTCGGCCAAGATTGTACTTGGGCGACGATTTTTATTAAATTCGTCGCCCAAGAGTAAAATTAAAAATCATTTACAATGAAATTTACATGTGCTTTATTTATTTTAGTACAAACATATTCTTTTAGTACAAACATATTATTTTAAGGGGTTTGGACAACAATTTGACCGCATATCTTTATATGAATTTGGACAACAATTACAAAGCTAAGGATCAATTATAACTAAGTTAATTAAGGCTCGTAATCTGAGTCGTCCGATGAGTCTTCTTCGGTATCGGAATTAATATCTGGTAATCTATGCCTTAATTCGTCGTCAGAGTCGTCGTTTGTTTCTTCATTTGGATCAACATCAATAAAGGTTGAATCTTCGTCACGAATTCTGAGCACTCGACCATGTTTAACATTATTATCGCGAACAGTAGCTACATCATGAATACCAACTGCGTTCGGCTCCTGATACGCATCAGCCTCTGGCCCTGGAATGGTCACTCCAAGTGTAGCCGCCCGGTAAATGTTTCGAGGATGCACAATGTTCGCTATTTTCCACGCGTCACCCTTGGCAAGGTCATCAAGATAAAAACTTGTTTTACCGTTGTCGCAAAAACAAACGGGTCATCTTCGTAGCCGCTTGTAGCAGTGTTGACCGATAAATTGCCGTACTGATCCATCTTCATGCTCTGTGCGCCTGTATCAAACCATCTACACTTGAACAGATGCACTTTCATGCCTTCCGCATAGACCAGTTCGACCACTGAATGGAGAACACCGTAATAGTCAAGGCCATGACCTTTCGCCATCACCCCAAAATTCTGTGTTCTTCGTCTGTTGTCTCTCTCTTCAGATACAAATTTGACGCCATTCACTGTGCAAGTGGGATAAACTCTAGCCCGTTGCGGTTGCATCGCAAGAAGTAATAGTTCGTGCGACCAGTTTAATCTGTAACGGATGTTACATTGTAAATATCCGAAAATCTATGCAATAGAAAATAATTAGATATATATATATATATATATATATATATAACAGGGAAGATTAAATAACGTACCCAGGTGCGAAAATAATTTGCGAACGTCATGTTGTGGTACTCGAGATCACCATCAACTTCCGGAAAAGATAGGTGCAACTCTTTCCAATATTTAACTTCTTCACAATTGATTAGTACCCACCAGTGCGCTATGGCTATCTCTTCATCCGACAATGCATACTCGGCAGACAGTCGTGCTCCACCAACTTCGACATCACTGGAAACTATAGAGAGATTGAACCGCGGCGCATGTTCCTCCATGGCTTGCGGAGCTCCCAACGACGCTCCTAAATACAACTTCATGTAGGTGACGCATTCATGCGCAATATATGCTTCAGCTATACACCCTTCAGGCGCGGATTTATTAGTGACATAATCTTTGTACTCACCAAGTTGCCTGTAAATATAAGATTGCAAACTATACGTTATGGTTATTGAACATGTACGTACATATATGTATTCTGGAGATGTAAGTGAATAAAACATACCTTTCCATGGGATACATCCAAGTGAAGTGTACTGGACCGGTAAGCAACAATTGCTGGGGAAGATGGATCATCAGGTGAGGCATGATATCGAAAAAATTTGGCGGAAAGATCCTCTCGAATTTACACATGATGTATATGATGTCTGCCTGCATTTCCCGGAGATCGGATTTTCTCACTTCCCTTGTGCATAACTTCATGAAGAATCTTGACAGCGCTACTAACGGCTCCACAACCTGGCCAACCACACATCACAAATTTAATATAAAATCCAACAACGGCAGGTTAACCGTAATTTTAACCACAAATTTACCTGACGGTGAAGGAACGGTCGAATGAAAACAGGGAAGAGACGTTGTAGCAGAATATGACAGTCATGACTCTTCAAGCCGTATATCTTATTCTCCCGCAAGTTCACACACCGGGCTATATTTCCTGCAACGCCTGAGGGATACGTCACACAACTCATCCACCTTAAGATCTGGGTCTTCTGATCAGGCTTCACGGTGTAAGGAGCCCAAGGCATCTTTTTCTTCCCCTCTTTCAGCCAAAGATGTTTTCTGATTCCCATTTTCTTAAGATCAACGCGTGCCTTAGGACCGTCTTTCGTCTTCCCCTCCAAGTTGAGCACTGTACCTACCACACTGTCGCAGACATTCTTCTCTATGTGCATCACATCTAGGTAGTGCCTGATCAACAGCGTACTCCAGTACGGGAGTTCCCAAAATATGCTCTTATGTGTCCAGAATTTGTACCTGTCTGGTCTTTCAGGTATTCTGGCAACAATATCGGGATGATTGCTGAGCTGCCCAAAATCATACTCATCCAGGACTGCTAAAATCTCTTCCCCCGACCATCTATGCGGCTCCACACCTCTCTCTTCGGTACCATCAAATGCCCCGGTATCTATCCGCCAGGGGTGATCATGTGGTAGGTAAGCACGGTGACTCATCCGGACTATCTTGTTGCAATGATTGCTGCACCCTTGGGAGCTAAGACACTCAGGACAAGCCTTGTATCCCCTAACAACGTTGCCAGACAACATCCCACGTGCAGGAAAATCATTGATGGTACCAACAATCATGGCATGCATCTGGAACATCTCATTTTTGTGGGAGTCATAAGTGGGATGACCAACCTCCCAAAGCAATTTACACTCTTCAATCAACGGTCTCATATACACATCGAGACACTTCCCTAGATAACAACAACAACAACAACAACCACAACAAATTCAGATAACGGCTATATATGACCAACAATATAGAACAAAAACAATAAATGGAGAAAAAATTGAACCAACAGCAATATATACAATATGAAGGGAAAGTAAATACCTGGATAACCGGGCCCCGGAATCAACAAGGTCAACATGTTGTATTCCTTCTTCATGCACATCCATGGAGGAAGGTTGTAAGGCACCAAAATGACCGGCCATATATTGTACGAAAGACTCATGGTCCCAAAAGGGTTGAACCCGTCGGATGACAGCCCGAGCCTCACATTCCTCACCTCTGAAGCAAAATGAGGAAACTCTTTGTCTATATGCTTCCACGCCTCCCCGTCAGCAGGGTGTACCATGAGGTCTTCGTCATGCACCTCCCTCACAGCGTGCCATCTCATAGCTTCGGCCGTCTTTGAAGACATGTACAACCGCTCCAGCCTATCCCTCAACGGGAAATAGCGAAGTACCTTAACAGGTTTCCTGTTACCTGCGTGAGTCCGCTTATACCTGTCGGTCCCACATACCAGACAACGATGAAGGCCTTCAAGGTCATTACCGTCTGCATCTTTACCCCAGAATAGAACGCAGTCATATCTGCATGCATGGATCTTGATGTAGGAAAGCCCGAGATCTCTCAAGATACGACGGACCTTATGATGCGTGGTGGGATGACGATGACCGTCGGGCAGGAGCGAAGCAGCGTACTGTAGATACCTATCAACAGCCGTCACGGTCGATTTTGTGTCAACCTTGATATGCATCACCTCCATCACACACTGAAGAACGGTCTTCTCATGACCTGGGCACAGAGGGGTCTGTTGGAAAGCAATAAGTCTGTTGTACTTGGCTATACCGGCATTGTTGACACCTCTAGGGACGGCCTGCATCGGCGCCTGCGGAATGTCCTGTCGTTCAGGGCATACACCGCTGTCATGAGGAAACATGTCGTTGATGAAGGCCGTTGTTGGATCGTTGGATGTACTGCCCGTCTGATAAAACTGTCCATGATCATGCGGGCGTGATGAGGTTTCACCGTGATATATCCAACATGTGTAACGTTCCCATAATCCGTTACTCTTCAGGTGGTCCCATACTGTATCAAACGGAAATCGATGCATATCACTGCGACACTTACACATCTTGCACGGGCAATAGAACATGTCACTCCCGTCAGCATTGGCCTACGCATATTGCATAAAATCCCAAACTCCTTCAGCATATTTTCTGTGATATCTTGGAAGAGAAATCCAACTCTTATCCATATCCTGAAAATAGCACATATATAAATCAATATTTAATGAACATATCTTTTTATATATATATATATATATATATATATATATATATATATTAATGTAATACAACATACTAATTATTAATTATATATATCTAGTTCGAGCGGATTCCGTGGTTTCATAAGGCAAGTGTCAATGTCACGGAGGGCGAACCCCCTACAGGAACCAGGCAGGACTCGTTTGTGATCACGGAGGCGAACCCCTATCGACCCCTTCACCGAGAAGAGTGGTCAGTTTGTGATCTTGAGATCCAGTTAAACAAACCTGTGAACCATATCTATGACAGAACGGCCCCTTACTCAGCTTGGAACAAACTCTATGCATATATATATATCATTAATTCAACTCAAATAAAACTGAAAATCAATATATACATATGCATATATATATATGTGCATATATATGCATATGTACGTACCTGGGAGTAGCTCCACAAACTATGTATGGACAGGTTTCCACAACACCGAACGATTTGAAGAACTAGAGAAATTTATGTTTCAAATTTTCAAAGTTTTCATTCTTCTATCCTGGACTTCCAATATATAGAAGAATCTTGGGCGACGAAATATTTGATTTTCGTCGCCTAAGAATTAAAACATCTTGGGCGACGAAATATTTGAGTTTCGTCGCCTAAGGATAAAAAACTTAGGCGACGATATTTATATCTTAGGCGACGCCCTAGTTTATATTTTGGCCGACGAAATTTATTTTTAGGCGACGATTTTTTTTTCGTCACCTAAGAGTAAACTTAGGCGACGATTTTTTTTCCTTAGGCGACGAAAAAAAAAATCGTCGCCTAAGTGCCCTATTAGGCGACGAAAAAAAAAATTGTCGCCCGGTTTTTTTTTTTTCGTCGCCCAAGAACCATTTTTTGGTAGTGTTAGGTGATAAGCAGCCATCTATGATCAATTGGAGCCCCTACACAAAAACATTGGCTTCTCTCGCAATGAGTTCCCGTCCATTAATCCATGCTTTGGATATTGATGATGTACACTCGTATGGAAGAAGATGGTCGATGGCTTTTCTTTACTGAATTGGCCATTGTTTCACCACCTTCAAAACTACCAAAGTTACTTGTTTTGAAAAGGTTATTAGTCTTCTATTTACTATGTCAATATTGGCAAAGTTCTATATGCACACACGAATTTGCAGAACTCGTCCAATGATGACATATTGTAATGCCTACCAAAGAAGTATATAGTTTGTATTTTGTATTTTGCGTACATATTGCATACGACCTAGTCACCTAGTCATATATATAAGATTTGAGTTCATTGATGCTCTCTACAATTCACGTCGTCTCACCTTATTTAAGAAAGGAGTTATCATGAATTAGTCTCAAATTAATGAGATCTAAGATAGAGAATGTTCGATTGACCTCATTAGGACTCTCTGAGAACTCACCAATTAAGAGGAGTAATTAGGAAAACAAATTGATATTACCCCTTTCATGAAAGCACAAGTATTAGTTAGCGATACGTAAAAAGATGTCTATATATATATATATATATATATATATATATATATATATAAATATGTGTATAAAAAGTCATTCTAAATTGTGGTTCACCTACCATTAGCATTGCTTTTTCCATTAAGAGGTGTGTGTGTGTCAACCTAATAACTGACGAGTGAAGGAAAGACGTCGATGGACATTAAAGCCATTTTGATCTTTCTCAATCTATGTTCTATGAGTATTTCATCTCCCTTAATTTGAAAGAATATTTTAAATCAACGACAAAACGAACGTCCATGGTGGAGTATTGATCTTTCATAACCTATGTTCCATGCTACTTATCCTTTTGCTTTGGTTTTGTTTTTAATATGGTTCATCTACTTATCTTCTATCAGTCCATGATAAGTAGTTTATTACCTAGCACAATCCTGAAATTAAAGATGAACCATGATACTTAGAATCTACAATATTCAATTTAATCTTGAGAGACGTACGTTTCTCTATCTGTTCGATGCGGGTTGTGGCATATATTTCATCAGAATCAAACTTTTGTCTCATCAAACCAGATCGAATTCAGGGAGTCACGCCCGCTGTAATATAACTGAATATATGGTAGTGGTATGACACAAGCATACACAGAAAGGTTAGGGTTTGGATCAACTCCTCTAACATTTTTAAAAAGTAGAGATGCAAATAATACGAATGTATGGCCTAACTTTCATCAGCACAATGCAACTAAAAGCTTTTTGAGTTAGGTATTTGAGATAGATCGATCATGGTATTCTTCAAATCAAGCAAAACAGTGAAGTCAGATAAAATAAAAGAAAAATTCTCATTAGCCTTAAATCTAGACATTTTTTTCCTACTAACTTACAAAATGAGATTCTAAAATTCTCATCAACCCAATAGACTCTTAGAGACTATTTTCACTAACAAAATTTGGGTGCGTCTATTGTCACCCCAAAAACCAATTTAATTACTCACCCCATACGTTGTTGATTTATTAAATGACTAATATACTCTAATGTAAAATTATAGCAAGAGACAATAAGTTGTTACAAATTACAAATATTTTTTATAGATAAACATGTACATCATAAACCTTAACTCATAATTTATCATATTCGATCTTTCTATGAAGTATGAATAAGACACTAACATTCAACTGAGGTGAACTATATATATATATATATATATATATATATATATATATATATATATTCTTTGTTGATGCTTCATCTATTTTTTTACTAATTAATTATTTCTCATATCAATTTTGTATGTAAATTTTTTTGTCTAGTCACTCACTTGTATATATTCGATTTGATTTTTTTCATTGGCTTCAGAGCTTTTTCCTAGAGTTTACAGACATTATGCATCTTAATATCAACGGATACCAATGAGTTGTTAAATTTAAGAGTTTTTTTTCTTGTTCTTTAATTAAGATATATACTTTAGTGTGATTTTTATTGTTCAGTTTGTGATTCCACTTACCTAAATGATATTAATCTTATGGTTTTGTTCAATTTTATTTTATTTTTGGAGTTCAATGACTATTGAAAGAGGTTGATATTGTGTGTATTACAAATTGGTGAATAAAATAAATTTAAAATTAAAAAATATATAGGTGGGGTGAGAAGAGATCGAATGTAGGGTGAACAAAGAAAATACGAAATTGAAAAAAAATATATGTAGGGTAAAAAAAGAATTTAGTTTGAACAAAACAAAAATGAGAAAAAATTTATTTTAGGTATGGTAAAAGAGTAAACAAAGTAAACTTACAATTAAAAGTATATAAGTGAGGTGTGAAGAGAATGTGAAGTGAATAAAATGGTTTGTGGGGTGGCAATAGACACATCCTAAAATTTTTGACTTTTCATATTTTTTTCATGACCAAATTACCCTCCTCTACTATCTTCCTCTCCGATTAACTTCCACCTCTCTCTCATCCCACGTTCAGATCAGCTTTAATCTCTCTCTCTGTCCCCCTCTTCTTCTCCATGCTCGATCCTTCCGCTACCAACTTCGGCGCCGGCTGCTCGCTCTGCTTCGGCCCAACCTCTGCCTCATGCACCTCGCCGCCAGTGTTATTATTCGCCTTCGAATTATAAGTCATTGTTGTCGTCACCAGTGCTCACCGGGTTTGTTCCTAAAAATCAGAGCAACTTCATCGCACACGGCGCAGGCAGAAATCCCACTGTTTCAGAAGCCTCCCTTGCCGTCGTCGGAGCCAGGGAAAACGAGCCGCTTCGCCACCATGCCGATGGTGACGACGACGGTGTAGACCTCAACAGTTTTCGCATCGGTGTAGATCTTAAACGGCGTCTAAGTCCCGACCAGGCCGACTGGTTTCGACAACGGTCCATAAGCTCCATGCCAAGGATCCCTTCCGGAAACCCTGGGAAATTCTCGACGTCAGAGGTGGTGGTGAGCTGGCTATCGGGGGCAATGTCGTTGGCCATCCAACCTTAGAAGCGAATGGGCTTCAGCTCGGCACGGGCTGCGTATTTCGGAGTTGGCAGCGGTGATCTTCTGCCTTGGGTGTAAAGAGTAATTTGGAGGACTTCCTAAAACTTTTGGTTGTAAGGTAAGTACTACTGTGTTGGTTTTTGGTCATGGTATTTGATTCAGAAATATTAGATTTTGAATTGGTGAAGGGTAGAGAACCCATTAATTCATGATACTCAGCAAAGTAACAAGTACTCCTGGAGATAAAGTATGGTCTTATAATATTAAATGCTAATGTTGATGGAGTGTTTTGTTTGCAGAGGCGGAGCATATATTGGTTGTTTTGTGTTGAATGCGGTAAAGAAAAATATATTTGTGTGGTTGTTGTTGTTGGTGAGGGGTTTGGCAGTGGAGAAAACCAAGTCGTCTGCTCCTACTATCCCCAATAAACCTCCATATTGCCCCTAGTAGACCAACATTCTGCCCCTAGTATAGACCATTGGATAGACCTCCTACTGCTCCTGGTAGACCCTCCTACTACCCCAGTAGACCCTTGGACAGACCTCATACTGCCCCCAGTAGACCCTCCTACTGCTCCTAGTAGACCCCTGGACATACCTCATATTGCCCCCAGTAAACCCTCCTACTACCCCCTATAATCCCCCTACTGCCCCCAGTAGGTCCCTAGACAGACCTATCCTTTAGTTTTCGTCGGAGCCGGTCAAAGGTGGCTGAAGCCAGGTCAACCATCATCGGAGTCCAGTCAACGGCCTCCGGTGCCCGGTCAACGTCATTAGTCGTGAGAATCTGGCCATAGAAACTTTATTTTATAATAAACTCTTATAATAGTCTATTGTAGTTTATTTAATTCATTAAATGTATAATTATCTTTCTGCTGTTTAAGTTGGCTCTTGAGAATTTTAAAATATAATTTTGTTAGTAAAAATAAAATTTTTAAAATTAAAACCAGGGGACATTGTACCAAAAAAAGGTGTGCTAATTAGCAATGTGGTGCAATTTGGATAACGATTAACAAGACGTTGTTCCGGTTTGTATAATTGTATAGTAGATTATACGTTTTGTATTACTTAATTTGTTTCTTTTAGTGGGGTGTAGAATATACTAGATGATGACAAGCCTTTCTATAAGAAGGTGACAATTGTGTTAAGAATATAAACTGTAAAATCACCAGAGGCGGAACCAGGAAATATAGGTGAGGGGGGCCAATACCAGGAAATATATGTGTTTTGGGGGGTGGGGTGCCAGCATAACTAAAGTTTTTAAACTAGGTAGAATCCAAACACCAAATGCATATAAAACCATGAATCTGGGGGGTGTCATGGCACCCCTTGGTCTCTATGTACTTCTGCCAGTGAAAATCACACCACTATCGATCGAGCCACTTAACTAAGCATCAGTACTCTAATCCCTCATATGACTGTTAATTTCTTTTTCTTTTTCTTTTTTTAGTGTGGAATGTACCTAGTTGAAAGGCTCAGCCTCACGTTTGGAGTTTATTTTAATTAAAAATAAAAAAAATTACATAGTTTGAATAATAAACAATACGAGACAAAAATTAAGAAAAAATAATAGAGTATTCTTATCTCTTGTACAAACAAAAAAACAAAGCCGGTAGAAACATTCAAGTAATCCATATAATTGAAATATCAAAACAGCTGTGAACACCCATCTTAGATAACTCCATTCCCCGATAATAATACACCAACATGAAATGAGATGTGGCCCTGATAATCAAGTATCATCTTCCAACAATATGGCAAAGAAAATATGACTAGCTCCAGATGACTGTTAATTTTTCTTAATTACATGCATGCTTTGCTTTCTCCCCACTGTTGTGGTGGAAGAGTGTGTAAAGTATATCTTACGTACCCTTATTTGGAGTAATTAAGAAGAGCTAGATCAAAAGATAATGATAATTAGAGAAGGAATGTGGGATAATGTTGTTAATTCTGGCTTTAATTCGCATTAGGCTATAATAAGTGAGGACACTTAGTTTTGATCAAGTTATTTAACTCCTAGAACGTTTTGTATTTGTTAATGCAAAGTGGTGAGAAAATGACTGGCAACAAAGTCCACTTCTAAGTTATGTGTTTACAAATTAAGTTGTTGTTGAAAGCAACTTGAAAACTGACCAGGAAAGGAATAGACGAGAAAAATTAAGCAATCCATAACTGAGGATCGGATCGGAGTTGATCAGGCAATTCGTATAGTTTATACTTTAACTTAGTGGAGGACTAATATCCACTTACTGTATGTTATAAAATTGTTCATAACGCACTATATTGGACTTTCTTTTTATGATGATAGTTAATAATGGTAATTTCTATTCACATCTCGTATTCGTGTCGTGTCGTGTCGTGTCAAATTTGTGTATGTTAATCGTAGACACAAATGTAAAAATCCACTATATAAAACGTGTTATATGTTTAAAAGATAAGTTTCCAACACTTAACGAACACTTTGACAAATCCTTCATCCCTTGATTTGATTACTTCACTTTAGAATTAAACACAATCACAAATGACACAGAAGGACACACTAAAAGTAGTGTTAAAGAGAGTCATTATCGAGTTAGCGGATCAAGCGGACCACATCCTACCTTATAAGCCATTTAGGGTTAGAACAGGGGCGGATACACTGGGAAAAACCCTCAAGTAGAGGTATATATGGGCAGATACTCATATCAGGAAAAAAATAAAAAATTAGTATGCAACTCTTCGTTGTTCTACTCTTCACTATGACACAGCCGATCCACTTCTCATTTTCCCATTTCTCACTCATCTTAGTTCATGTTAATTTTTGAATCTCGAATTGGTTTTTTTTGCTATTCTCCAATCAGAGTTTTCAATTTTTCTGTTATTCTTGAATTGAGAATTTAGGAGCGGAGGGATTGTGGCTTTAATCTTGTATTCATGTACAATTAAATGGTAGTGGGATTTGGAGTAGCATTGGGAATTTGGGAATATAAGGGTGCGATGGGAGAATTTGGTTATAATCATGTACGTACCTATCTATTATCATGTTGTATACTTGTATCCCTTATTCTGGTTTTAGTTCATTGAAAGATAAGGACTTATACGGTTGTAAACTGTATGATATATATATTCAAATTATGCATTACTCATTTGTTCCCCTTCTTGTGTAAATGAGCATATTCAAAGTGGAAATTGAGTCTTACTGAAATTATTATGGGTTCCAAACCTTTAAAAAAAATGCACCCCTAAAAAGTCTAGATAGATTTCGGATTCTAGATCCGCCACTGGGTTAGAATGTATTGGTCTCAGAAATTATTAAAATGACACCCTCAATAGCTATGATTTAGATCTTAAGTCCAACTTATACTGAATCAAAGTTATCAAACAATTAATTAGGTCACAGATCCTCGATTCCTCGATCGATAATGACTAGTAGTAGTACGTATAGATATATAGATCACACCATCACTACCAGAAATTTCAACTTGGGCGACGAAAAAAAATCGTCGCCCTGTTAAAAAATTTCGTCGCCCTGTTAAAAAATGTCGTTGGCCAAGACGTCGTCGCCAGAAGTGCGACGGCCAAGAACTTGGGCGACGAAAACTCTGTACATCGTCGCCTAAGAGTATATCTTAGGCGACGATACAAATTTCCTCGCCTAAAATATACTTCTCGTCGCCCAAAAATATTCGTCGCCCAAGATTTAACACCTTGGCCGACGAAATTTTTTTTCGTCGCTTAAGATGTTATAACCTGGGGCGACGAAACTAAATATTTCGTCGCCTAAGATCACTACATCTTAGGCAACGATAATTTTTTTTCGTCGTCTTATATGGTAAGTCCTTGACCGACGATTTAGCAATTTCGTCGCCTAAGATATATTTAAATTTTTTTACTTTTTATAGATGATATTTATCCTTTATTTTTCTTTTATTTTTTTTCTTTTTTTTGATATTGAAATTAAGATATTGTATGATCATTTTGAATTGAATCATACATTTCAAACCACAACACATCCTATTTACAAGTACCATATCCTTTGAGTTATTCATTGTTAAACACATTACATAAACACAATCTTGAATCATTTTGATTACACCGATACAATCTTGAATCATTACATAAACACATTACATAAACACATTGTTTCTCAAAGATACAATCTTGTTTGAATCAAATCAAAGATGCAAACTTTTTTTGAATCAAATCAAGGGGCTTTTAACTTGCAAACAAAAATAGAAACAGATTGAGAGCGAAATGGATTCGGCGTCGGATCGGGGAAGCGGAGTCGATCGAGAGACAGAGGATCACCGTTCAGAAACAGAAAAGCAGAGAGAGAGAGAGATCGGAAATATTGGGTGTTGGTTCCGAATTTTTGCCTTATATAATGGCGTTCTTGGGCGACGATTCTATAAAAATCGTCGCCCTGTTTTTCGAAAATCGTCGGCCAAGATAATCCTGGGCGACGATTTTCGAAGTCGTCGCCTAAGATACTCTACTTGGGCGACGATTTTCTTCATTATAAATCTCATCGCCCAAGATAAAGAAAATCGTCGGCCAAGAGTTATATTGGCCGACGATTTTTGTAGTCGTCACCTAAGATACTCTACTTGGGCGACGATGTTCTTCACTATAAATCTCGTCGCCCAAGATAAAGAAAATCGTCGGCCAAGAGTTCTATCATAAAATTCAGAATATCGTGATTTTGGTGATCGGAGAAGAGGAACTGAAAACCAACCGTCAGATATGACCAGCATAACAAATTACGTGGGTGGGAAAAAATTCAGCTCCATCGGATAACGAAAAGGGCTCGATCCGTTCGGTCAATTGGCGCGGTCAAACCCCTAAACGGACGGAAACGGCTATTCGACCCTCCAAATCACGTAATCTGGCCAGACCTTCAACTGAGAATAGTTTCCAATCGACGAGACGCTTACGGGGATATAAAAATTTGGTAAAAAATAAAACCTGGGATAGGGCTACCACTAGGTAGAAATAAGAGAAATTCGTTGACCGGAACAACCGGCACCGAAATTTTACCGAAATATCTTCATTTTTCACGGGTTGACGTATTTCACCGTTCCGGTCATATCTTATTTCATGACTTTTTTGCGTTTGAGGCCTCTACGTATACGTTGTCTTCAAAACGAAACTTAAACTCAACACTTGTATAAAAAAGTTATACAACATTAGTACATATATCGTGAGTTTGGTGATCGGAGAAGACGAACTGAAAACCTACCGTCAGATATGACCAACATAACTAATTACGTGGGTGGGCAAAAATTCAGCTCCATCGGACAAAGATAAGGGCTCGATCCGTCCGGTCAATCGGAGCGGTCAAACCCCTAAACGGACGGAAACGGCTATTCGACCCTCCAAATCACGTAATCTGGCCGGACCTTCAACTGAGAATAGTTTCCAATCGACAAGACGCTTACGGGGCTATAAAAATTTGGTAAGAAATAAATACCCGGGATAGGGCTACCACTAGGTAGAAATAAGAGAATTTCATTGACCGGAACAACCGGCACCGAAATTTTACCGGAATATCTTCATTTTCACGGGTTGACGTATTTCACTGTTCCGGTCATATCTTATTTCACGACTTTTTTGCGTTTGAGGCCTCTACGTATACGTTGTCTTCAAAACGAAACTTAAACTCAACGCTTATATAAAAAAGTTATACAATATTAGTACATATAACGTGAGTTTGGTGGTCGGAGAAGAGGAACTGAAAACTGACCGTCAGATATGACCAGCATAACAAATTACGTGAGTGGGAAAAAATTCAGCTCCATCAGACAAAGAAAAGGGCTCGATCCGTCCGATCAATCGGCGCGGTCAAACCCCTAAACGGACGGAAACGGCTATTCGATCCTCCAAATCACGTAATCTGGCCGGACCTTCAACTGAGAATAGTTTCCAATCGACAAGACACTTACGGGACTATAAAAATTTGGTAAGAAATAAATACCCGGGATATGGCTACCACTAGGTAGAAATAAGAGAATTTCGTTGACCGGAACAACCGGTACCGAAATTTTACCACAATATCTTCATTTTTCACGGGTTGACGTATTTCACTGTTCCGGTCATATCTTATTTCACGACTTTTTTGCGTTTGAGGCCTCTACGTATACGTTGTCTTCAAAACGAAACTTAAACTCAACACTTATATAAAAAAGAGTTAATTTCAGTTTACCCCCTAAATATTTGGTGACAAAATCAGTTCAGTCCTGTAACTTTTTTTAAAATCAGTTCGCCCCTTTAGTTTTTTTTAAATTCAGTTTACCCCCTAATTTTTGATGTCAAAATCAGTTCAGTCCTGCAACTTTTTGTTAAAAATAGGTCCCCTTGTCAGTTTGGTGACAAAAATTGGACAAAACTGATGTGTTTACAAAAGTTGAAGGGGCGAACTGATTTAACACAAAGTAAACTGATGTGTTTATGAAAGTTAAAGGGGCGAACTGATTTTAAAAAAAGTTGCAGGACTGAACTGATTTTAACATCAAAGATTAGGGGGGTAAACTGAATTTAATTCTATAAAAAAGTTATACAACATTAGTACATATAACGTGAGTTTGGTGATTGGAGAAGAGGAACTGAAAACCGACCGTCAGATATGACCAGCATAACGAATTACATAGGTGGGCAAAAATTCAGCTCTATCTGACAAATATAAGGGCTCGATCCGTCCGGTCAATCGGCGCGGTCAAACCCCTAAACGGACGGAAACGGCTATTCGACCCTCCAAATCACGTAATCTGGCCGGACCTTCAACTGAGAATAGTTTCCATTCGACGAGACACTGACGTGGCTATAAAAATAAAAAACATTACCTTACAATTTAAATGTGTTTTATTTATTTTAATTATTCGGATTATCTTGGCCGACGAAATTAGGGTAATTCGTCGGCCAAGATAATACTTGGGCGACGATATTTGTTAAATTCGTCGCCCAAGAGTAAAAATAAAAAATCCTGTACAATGAAATTTAAATGTGTTTTATTTTATTTTAATTATTCGGATTACTCTTGGCCGACGAAATTCTTTTATTTCGTCGGCCAAGTAAAAATAAAAAAATAAAATACTTAGGCGACGATATATTTGAGTTTCGTCGCCTAAGGATTAAAAAACTTAGGCGGCGATATAAATATCTTAGGCGACGAAATATGGTTTCGTCGCCCTAATTTCTATATTAGGCGACGAAATTTAGCCTAAGAAAAATCGTCGCTCGGTTTTTTTTGTTTCGTCACCCAAGACTCATTTTCTGGTAGTGCATGCAAGAGTTGCTTAATGTCCGTTGAGCAAAGAGATCGATACACCTATGAATATATTGAAGGGTGCGCACATATATGAAACAAGGATCTCAAATTGATTAAATTACATGACTAACAAATTCATATACGAAAAGATTGATTTAATTAACAAATAAGCAACTTATTGAGCTTAAGCCAGTAATTAACTCAAATATATAACAACTTCATTGATCTGTTGAACAACTAACAATATTATTCAAGATCAACTAGTATGAGATAGTGAGGTTGCATCGCTTGCATGTACATAATCTTCAGCAATGTATAAAGTATCCCATGTGATGTGAACAATATATTTTATACAAGACGAAGGACGCTCCAAAAGATTTGTAAAACATCGAATATTTTCTAGCTCTATGGTACTACTAGTACTAATCTATCTCTGACACTGCAAGGTTGTCATCATTTGTATTCTAGCTAACCACACCAGCTCGATCTGCTCTACCCCAATAGTTTTCAGCGTCTGTTATTCTTTGTCTTCCTTTCACCTCCAAGATCGAAATCGAAGAGGAAGATGGATCTAACAGACATGACATGACTGACTAGCTTCAAGGAGTTCTACTAGCACTACTACTACTACTTGTACAGTTGGTACAGTTGCAGATCTTTGGAACAAAGGCGCAAACCCCGAAGGGCTTCCCGGGAAGCTGGCAGTCTATGCCGAAACAGCAAGGCATGGTGGAGCATGTCGTGCCGGCACTGGCGGAACTAAGAAGAGACCAAAGGGTGCCATGGCACCCCCACTCCTATGTTGACACATTTGAAACTATTACAAATTTTAATCAACTTTGTTGGAAACAATAGAAATTTTTAGGTGTGGCACCCCCAAACTTAGTTGTTAATGTGTTTGGCCCCCCGATTTCTCAAATCCTAGTTCCGCCACTGCGTGCCGGCGCAGCACTTGCAAACCAAGCATAGCTGGTAGGGCCCCAGCCTCCGTCTTCGCACTTCTTCATGAGCTCTTACCACGTCCATTACTCGAAACTCCGCCGAATTCTTCATTGGAATAAACTCAAGAACATCATCATGAGATACTGAAACAGTGACATGTATAATTTTCTGTTAATGGTTTTGTGTCTGTGGCAAGAATATAATATAGCAGAGTAAAACAGGTTCCGAGTTTATTTGCTTACCTGCAGAAGTGGTAGTAGTACTACTAACGGTTAATACCGCCATGAAGAGGACCAAGGCTACAAGTGATTTGATGGTGTTACGGATTATGAACTCGTAGTCATTCATGTTTTGCAACCTTGGCAAAACCTATATGCAGACACTAATGTACAGTATCTACAGTACTCCAGAGAGACAGAGGAGAGGAGAGGAGAGGAGAGAAGAGTTAATAGGATCAATGGAGGTTTGTGTGGTTGAAAGTAGAGGAAGAGATTTGATGAAGAGGGAAGTGGGTCAAGGAATGGATATTATATTTTGGTTAGGAGAGACGTTCTTATATTTGCCTGGTTTAGAAAATGACTTAAAAATGGAATCTGGGTTACTTCCAGGGTAGGCTAATCATGTTCGAGTCAAGAGTACCCGACCCGATTGTATTCATGAATTCAAAAGGTTAATATATAGGCATGTAGTTTTGAGAGCCTTTATCCACTAATCTAAACTAGCTTATGAATGCCCTTTGACACTTTGATTCCAGCTCCTTCTAGGAATTGTATTCAAGTGAGATCAACCATGTCTATGGTAAGTGTTATCAACAATGTATGATAAGTGAGGCTAACGATGTTGGGGTAGATTTGGGTCATTCCAATTAAGCAAATTCAGGGGTGAGAAGCTTAAACTACTTAGAAGGTGAATATGGTGTGCTCCAAACTTTGGGAGTATGGTGAACGGAAACACTAAGAATTGCTCTATAATTAGATGTTAAGATATGGTTTTTCAGATAGCAATTTTCATTGGCACATGAGCATGACAAAATCTGAATACACAAGCACACTCAGTTAACCAAGATTATTAACTATATGAAACCAATACAACGAGACATATGCACCCTTAATACAACAAGCAAGTTTTGTCATTGCAAAAACGGTTGGGGGAGATAGCATACAAACAAGTGTACATAAAAGATAGTCTCATCTAACTCTGCATGCTGCAGGACCTCCAGGAGAAGTATTTGGGTTTGGAGATCGACAAATAGCACCTGGTCCTACGTTGTTAGAAAACCTTTGACGCATTCGATAATCAGGAAGTCTGCTCATGGCAAACGGTCCACCCAAGGATGATTCACTTGGATCGTTACAACTTTGTAGCGGTTCCAAAGTCTCTACTACATCACTCATTAAGGGCCTTGCTTTGGGGTTTTGGCTGAGGCAGTAGTATGCCAAGCTGCAGGCTTTCTGTGCTGCCCTGGTCGAGTACTGATCTAACCTAGGGTCGATTATTTGTAGCAACTTTCTCTTGTCATTCAGTTTTGGTCGTGCCCAATCTACCAAGTTCTGCTCCTTGCTTGGTCTGGTCTTGTCAACCGATCTCCTTCCTGTCAGAAGCTCAAGAAGAACAACTCCAAAGCTGTATACATCACTCCTAGCCGTCAGGTGGCCTGTTCATTCATATAGATCATTCAGCGGAAGAAAAGCATTGATACAGGCAAATTAGTTCTAGCTGCCAGAATACAAGGAAGAAAACTAGACACAATGCAGCACATATCATTTGTCGACACATTTAACCAATAGAGAGGATTACTGGTCGAATGACTTCTGATCCATGAGTTTCAGAACAAAATAGTGTAGATAAACAGAGTGACACTGAATATTTCAAAGCGAGAGTATCACTCATCACATCAATAGTAAAATACAATTGCAGGCATTTGGAATCTAGCAGTATCATCAATTGATTGGACCCTTCAACACAAACGATGAATTGTACATACATATAGAGTAACACTCCTACAAGATACTAAATCAAAGAGTATGACCTAACCCTGCTAATTATCCATAAATCCAACCAATTGCTATAAAAGCTCAACTCAAATACCAAGAAGTGTTATCTTTGAGCACCATACTGACACATATGGTATCTATTTTATTCAGCATATCGGCTAGTGAAAGAGGTTATAGTCTAAAATACAATCCACTTGTATAATGGCGAACCTTTGTGAGCCATCAAGCACACTGACTCATGTTCATCAAGAGCCACTCTATATATGCTCTAGCCCTCCCCTCCCAAGACCCTACTTTGGTAGTACCAGATCGGGTGCAGGCCTTCCTATTCTAAAAGTGTAAATAGTAAAGGGAAGAAAGACGGTTTCAAAACAAACCAAATCAGTAGACTCTTGAATTTTAGTAAACATGTATAAGGTACAAGATGTTGATTATGGTACAGCATTCCTCAAATGATACTACTACCAGTGACACGAAACATCCCAAATCCCCTCCCAAAGTAAGCACCTTACTGGTACGGATATTCAAATTTCTTCAATAAATGGGTAGCAGTGAGATTTTAGAATTTAGTGAAATTAATTGGTTCCTCCATACAAGACAAAAGCGTACATTTGTTTCCCACTCAACTAAGCTTTACATTAAAAGAGTATTCATTGTACTTCAACTACTCTATCAATCAAAATGCAAGTCCAGCAAATCCAACACAGAAGAAGAAAGCCATACCAGTCATTACATACTCAGGGGCTGCATAGCCATAGGTGCCCATCACTCTAGTTGACACATGGGTCTCATCCCCTTGGGGTCCAGCTTTAGCCAGCCCAAAATCAGATAGCTTTGCAGTATAATCCTGCAAGAAAAAACCACCATTTTGATGAAAAATGAGTTTGCATGTCAACATTAAGATTAAAATATTGCACAATGTCATCAGAAAATTTCGAAGGAACACCACTTACAGAGTCCAATAAGATATTAGAAGTCTTGAAGTCTCTATAAATCACCGGCCTCTCAGCATTGTGAAGAAAAGCAAGCCCCTTGGCGGCTCCAAGAGCAATCAGCATCCTTCTCGACCACGACAATGGAACAGTCGCCTCTAAAAAACAATTCCCGAATTTAATTATATACGCTAAAACAAACCATAACAAAATTTAGTAAGGCAAAATCGAAAACTGATGAACATACTCCGGAACAAGTGATTTTCAAGGCTCCCGCGGAACATGAACTCATACACAAGCAATCTGTGGTCATCCTCACAGCAGTACCCGATCAGCTTGACCAGATTGGGGTGACGTAGCTGGCCGAGGAAGTTGACCTCGGTCAGCCACTCCCGGTGGCCCTGAAGGCCCTCTTTATTGAGGACCTTGACGGCCACCGGGAGCGATTTCAGCCCCACCCTCACATTCTCATCAATGTAGCCCTTGTACACAGTCCCGAAGCCTCCCTCGCCCAAGATGTAGTCGGACCGGAAGCTCTTGGTGATGGTCTCGAGCTCGTAGAGGGTGAAGGCGATGACGTGCGTGTAGAGCACGGCATTCTTGCGCGAGTCCTCGAAGTTGCGTGGAGTGGAAGGATCGCTCAGATCTGAAATCGAGCGGCTGTGATTCTTGGTCTTGTCGCCCTTCACCGACGACGGCAGCGAGCTCAGCTGCTGAACTGTTTCACAACCCGAAAACAAAAACAACCAAATCTTTACTCCAAAAACAAGAAACCTTAGTTGCAACAAAGATCTGGGTATTTGAGGAGGACTGACCTTGAGCATTGGTGACGACAGCAGCAGATTCCTCGCGGGTGCCGCAGTTGCCCATCTGGCGGTTAAATTACGGTTAGAGGTAGTTGGAGAAGGAGAAGAGGAAGGAGGAGAAGCGGAAAGTGAGAGAGGGGGGGTTGGTGAGGAAATAGTACTTGAGCAGGTAAGAGTGAAACTAGTGCGGGTTGAGTGGCAGCGCAGAAGACCAGTCTCATTCTTCGATGGCTTTTCTCCCACCTCGTCTCTCTACTTTTGGCCCCCAAAGCTTTTTATCCTCGTCTCTTTTTCTCACTGTTCTTTTTTAAGCACTAGTTAATTAAGGAAACACTGCTTATTATTATTATTATTATTATTATTATTATTATTATTATAACTAACGGAACCCACTTACGAACTCTCACTTTGAAACACGCTTTTGGCCGTTAAAGCAGAGGAGGAGAGAGAAGAAGAAGGGATGGAGGAGACAGGAGACCAGACGTGACAGGGAGAGCTCTGTTGGCTTCTCCAAGTGTCAATGGTGACACTGTTCTCTATCTCAATCCTTCAACTCTGTGAGAGGTTTGAGAGTGATGGACCTGTATGGCTGTGGATGTCCTCCTCCACTTCCCTCCCTCTTCCCTCCTCGCTGTTGCTTACCGGTCACTGTGGGGACCACTGGTTCCCCCCCCCCCCCCCACCCCCTCTCTTAACTGAGCATGTAATTTTCACCCCTATTTAAATTATTAAGGTCAAATTGAGACGGGGTATAATTTATATTCAACTCCTCCGTTCGTGTTAAGAGAAAGGTAGGTTTCACGTAAACTCAAATTCATACTCGATTAGAAGAATGAGATGAGTATCAATCATGATAAAATGAGTCACATTCTCATAAACTTGTTGGATCTTTATGTACAAATTCGTGTATCTTCGCACAATTGAGTTAGGTTAAACCAAAACAAGTGTGCGTACTGTGTAGCTCAATTTTGAGCTATGACAATCGAGTCGAGCGGAACTACTTAACAAAAAATGAAAATAAACCAACAAATTCGAGTTAATCAAGTTTGAAATTATTCAAGGTCAACTTATACTAGAAATTCTTAAAGAACATATGACATCACGAGTCAACCTTGATCATCATAAACTATCATACGACATTTTCTTAAATTTTAGTGTAATTTCGGGTTCACATTGACAACGTACTCAATAGTACTTTATATCTCTCATGTTGAAGGAAAGAATACACCAAAAGAAAGAACTCCACCATATCAGTAAAAAGAATATGTGAGATAGCATAGATTAGCTGTAAATATTTGATAGACCTTGATTGTAGGCAGTAATAGTGGATCAAATAGATAAGTTTCTTGTAAAAAGTCTGTAAGTTTTTGTGAATCAAGAAAACAAATTCTTCATATTCTATTTCTCTTTATGGTACCAGAGCATTCGATATGGACATAACAAAGAAAGAAATCAAGTCATCCATGGGAGGCGGTGAAGACCAGAAACTTGAGGGACAAGAGAAGCCCACATCCTCTGTGAGAACACTAGAACCATGGGAGAATCCAAATCACCCACTATTTCTCCATCATTCGGATCAACCTGGTGCAGTTCTTGTATCGTAACTTTTGGTGGAAAATAACTATTCAACATGGATCCAATCCATGGACATGACCCTAACTATTAAAAATAGATGGATCAATCATGAAGCCAACTAGCAGGGTTGATGAAGCGCAATAGTGGGAACGATGCGATATGTTGGTGAAGACTTGGCTGATAGCATCAATGTCAAAGCCGATTTCTGGCAGTATAATTCACTGTAAGATTGCTAAAGACATATGACTTAAGTTGCAGAAGATGTTCTTGTTTTGGCCACGAACCATAGCGCGCGGGCGAGAGGTAACTAGCGAACAAAGAAAATGAGATCTGTTGCGGGCGTGCCACCTCGCGGATGAGGAAATGGATGAGTGCGTGAGATCTGACTTCTGATCAGGCGGAAGGGGGTTTGTAGGTGCCACCTCAGATGAGGAATTTACGAGCACAAGGCGATCGATACTCACGGTGGGACGCGAGCAGACCAACTATAGGGAATCAGAGTGATCAGGGGCGAGTCCAGGAGAGCTCTGAACTAAGGCGCAGACGCACTTAGAGTTAGGGTTTCGAGGTAGCTCTAAGGATAACTGGTTTGCAGTTTGTCTGTGTTGTTTGTAAGAGGTTGTGTGTCTTTTTTAGAGAATTGTAGAGCTTCAACGAGGAAGCGAATGCAAAACTTCGGGGAGCGCTGAAGGTTCAACTAGGTTGAAAGGTTTGTATTGTAGCTTTGTTTGAGTTGTTGGGGGGTCTTTTTCGTAAACCTTCGAGGCCTTTATATAGCAGCTTGACTTGCGGAGGAAGAAAGATGATTAGAATCCAAATCGAACTCTGAAATCCTAATAGCACAAGGGCATTGTTCAGCCCGCGCGAACCAACCATCCTGTAACACATGTTCAGTTCGCACATTTCATTCAGCAGAGGGCAATGTTTCCTCACCGCCCAATTATAAACACCTATGCAGACTAGGATTAGACGCATCTTTACCCCGCGGGGAGTCACAGTCCTTGTCGAAAACCTGTCTCGCACGGGCCGTGGACTCAAACCATCATGTGAGCTCCTGAAGCTTACTTCCATCTCCCGGGCTATTGCAGCTCGTGAGCCTTAAAAGGGATTTTTATATTAAAATGACCACATGGATTGGCCCGAAGCATGTCAAAGACTTGTAAGAGTCTTCAACGATTAATGTGATGCACGCGGACTCTGCATATGGCTTCTACGCGAAGCCTGCCATGCGAGCCAGTTCGCCAGCTTGCCGATGTACTCTGTCTCGCCTACCTTACGCGAAGTGTGAATCTCGCCTCGCCTACGCGGAGTCAACTCCACTTGAAGTTCATTCCACGCGCGAGCTATGTGTTCGTGTAAAGTCCATTCCACATGCGAACTGTGTAGTTCAACTCGCGTAGCCTCACTGGCGGGCCTTTACTTGTAAACATAAAGAACTTGGGCTCGTCGGTTGTGAAGTGGACAAAGAATTTAATTAATATTCACATAGATATTTACTGTCCAGTAAAATATTAATTTGGGTGTAAACATTACCCCGCAGCCTCGAAGTTGTAAATGTCAAGAATGACTGAAGAGGTTTATGTTCATGCTGCTCCAAAGCCACTAGTATTGGCTCGGGTCATACATAAAATGAGTGTGAGTAGACAAGCCTGTGAATAGGCTTTGAAACTCAAGCACCCAGCAAAGCTTTGTAGCGAAGCTGCTGTACGGCTCGCCTAATACCATATTAAACTGAGAAACTTAACATAACAAGGTACCTTGGATTTGAACTTCGCATGCATTCGCATTCCTTCTACATTTGCCTGCTCTACTCAAAAGACATAATACATTGCACATACCGCGAGCAGATGTGGCTCGCATAGATGTATCGAAGGGATGCACCTTGAGCATACATTTGCTTTGACGAGATTCCAAAAAATGGCCCTTCGCGAGCTCTTGGCGATGGCGAACCAACTTTGTGATAAACAATGGAATGACTTTGGTCATGTACTTCGCTACCCTCCCCTAATGCGAACCAATGAGGCAAACAAAAGGGTGGCGAATGGCCGTATAATAGTGAATTTTTTTTGCCATATACTTCGTTGCCCCCAGTGCGAACCAATGAGAAGCAAACAAAAGGATCGGCAAACGGCTGCATAAAGATGGCGAACCAACTTTGAAAATTTGGCCATGTACTTTGCTGCCCCCACCCCCCAGTGAGAAGCAAACACAAGGATCGGCGAACGGCCGTATAAAGGTGGCGAACCAACTTTGAAAATTTAGAGGCCACAGGGATTTGCCTAAATAATGACTAAGACACTTGAAGAAGGTCTAAAGTTTGGAATAACTAGAACACATATCCACCCCAATATGCCCCCCAGTTTTGATGTCTATTCGCCGATGCTTGAGAAGAATGAAGGACATCAAAACTTTAGCATGCCCCCCAGGGAAAGAGTTGTGGTACCATGCCCCATTGAAAATGGCGAACACCAAGAAAGGTCATGGATCGGCCTTGAGTAAATTCTGGTGTATGAATAAAGGTACACCAAACTGCTATGGATTCCCCCTAGTGAGGAAAGCATGCTACAAGATCATGAAAATACATTGAAAATGCACATTGCAAATCCGCGCGTATCCTAACCTGTCTGCCTTCAAATTGCCATAACTCTCTCCAGATATGTCAGAATAATGAACCGTAAAATCCTTTAGAAAATAGACATCCAAGGATTTCGGTTGATATAAGGCGCGCCAGCTAATTCCTTCTGGATCATTCTAGTTGAGTCCGCAAAGTTGACTGCCTAGTAGTGGCTGCTGCAATGTTTCAGCATTGCAAACTAGTTGTATTGCCTCTCTCGGACCTGACTTTGTTGGCAGCAATTCAAGGCATATGGAATGTCTATTGTCATCAAGCCTCAGGGATAGGCTTCGAGGTAAAGTTCAAGCCTTATATAGGCAAGAATGTTGTCTTGCATTTTAGCAAAACTAAGGATCTCTTTTTGTGTTTTTGACTATTTGATTTTTTCGTATTTTCTTTTTCAATGCGAGAAAGAAAGAAATTGAAAAAATAAACAGAAGTAAAGGCTAAAGTAAAAGCGAGGAGCAAAGAGAAGAGGGAATCATATCTTGATTGGTTACCCCTCATTAGGCCACGGAGGAGGCCACTAATGCTTCACTCCAAGCCTCGACACCGTTATGTTTTCGGCATGAGAACCTTGCTGTTGAGAATATCCAAGTGTCAAGTAGAGCTGTTTCGCGTCAACAACTTGAAAATTTGGGCAAGGTAATTCGTAGGGTACGTCTTGTTGCCTCCCATGTATCCTTGTCTGTTGACCAAACATGATCTTCAACTGCATTCTCGCGTACCGTATGTTGTTGAGATCAGCTTTGTTGCCAACTATTATGTCATAATGCATGGTCTCATCGGGAATAGCCACGCATTGGTCATGGAAGAGGACCATATTAAGAGCTTCACTGGGATTGTCCTCTTATGGAATATGATTATGAGACAGACGCACCAACATATAGTCTTCATCATATTCATCATAAACTGGCTCAGTATCAAAATCACATACAGAATCAACAAAGGTCGGTCGCTCGACCTTCTTTGCAACCATAGGCATACATGGGACATCTACGTACTTCGCACATAAACCAAAATCCCCTATAGGCCTCGGAACTTGCATATAAAAACTCCAATGGTATTGAATAATAAAGCCACGTAATGGCTTTGCAAGAACACATGTTGGTTGATAATTAAGTTGGCCATTGGTTTGGCCATACATGAGGAAACGTCCAGAAGCTAACTGACAAAGTAGGCTTCCAACTAAGATGCCCAGCAGCTTCATGAACTTGCTTATCTAGGTTAATTAAAGAATGAAGGTGAGCTACGCCTTGCCCCCTATGCATCTGACCCATGTCCACATACACATCTCGCATAGGAAAGTTGCCTCCTTGGTCACCTTTCATGTGAAATTATGGTTCACCATCATTATTAGTGTTCGAACCAATTTCTGCTTCTAAAATGGACTGTTATGTCCTATCTTCAGGCTCCTTTTCCTGAGGAACAACGTCAATATTAGAGATAAGATGATTATCCATAATTTTAACGACCTTCACCTCAAGTACTTTGCCATTGACTGAAAAAGTAATTTCTTCTTTGGACGTAGGTTCATCCAAAGGAGAGTCTTCGCCATTAGATTGGCTGCTAGGCAGCTTAATCTTTTTAGCAAGGACGTGCTCGTCAACTATAAGCCTTACAATTTGGCGTTGTAAAGCCTTTTTCAAGGCATCGCACTGTTGACGAAACCCCTCTAGAAAGTCTTTCCTTTCGGCCTTTTCCTTTTCTTCAGCAACCTCTCTAGCAGCCGTTTCCTCAACGCGTTGCTTGATGATGGCAGCATGTTTTTTGCGGCTGGCAACTCTTAGTTCGGCGTATTTTATCTCGATGGCATATAATTTTTCTTGCCAATCATATCGCATCTCTGTTTTCGATCGTCAATCCCGATGAAGGTGTCGTCAGAGACTACCCTGGTTTCCCTATGGTGATTTGCTTGTACTCCCTGTCCCACTGGGCGTGCCAATGTTTTGGCCACGATCCTCAGCATGCGGGCGAGAGATAACTAGTGAATGAAGAAAAGGAGATGTGTTGCTGGCATGCCACCTCGCAGACGAGGAAAGGGATGAGTGCGCGAGATTTGACTTCTGATCAGGCGGAAGGGGGTTTCCAGATGCACCTCAGATGAGGAATTTACAAGCACAAGGTGATCGATACTCACAGCGGGACACTAGCAGACCAACTATAGGGAATTAGAGTGATCGGGGGCAAGTCCAGGAGGGCTCTGAACTAAGGCGCGGACTCACTTAGGGTTAGGGTTTCAAGATAGCTCAAATGATAACTAGTTTGCAGTTTGTATGTGTTGTTTGTAAGAGGTTGTGTGTCTTTTTTAGAGAGATTGTAGAGCTTCAACTAGGAAGCGAATGCAAAGCTCCGGGGAGCGTTGGAGGTTCAACTAGGTTGAAAGGTTTGTATTGTTGCTTTGTTTGAGTTATTAGGGGGTATTTTCTGTAAACCCTCGAGGCCTTTATATAGCAGCTCGACTTGCGGCGGAAGAAAGATGATTAGAATCCAAATAGAACTCTAAAACCCTAATAGCACAAGGGCACTGTTCCGCCCGCGCGATCCAACCATCTTGTGACACATGTCCAGTTCGCACATTTCATTCCACATAGGGCATTGCTTCCACGCCTCCCAATTATAAACTCCTATGCGGACTGGAATTAGACACATCTTTACCCCACGAAAAGTCACAGTCCTTGCTAAAAATCTATCTCGCGCAGGCCGCAGACTCAAACCATCCTGCAAGCTCCTGAAGCTTGCTTCCATCTCGCAGGCTATTACAGCTCACGAGCCTTAAAAGGGTTTATATTAAAAGGGCCACAAGGATTGGCCAGAAGCATGTCAAAGACTTGTAAGAGTCTTCAACGATTAATGTGATGCACGCGGACTCCGCATATGACTTCTACGCGAAGCCTCCCAGATGAGCCAATTCGCTAGCTCGCGTCGATGTACTCCGCCTCCCCTATCTTACACGAAGTTCATTCCGCGCGCGAGCTCTGTGTTCATGTAAAGTCCATTTCGTATGCAAACTATGTAGTTCAGCTAGCGTAGCCTCACTCGCGAGCCTTCACTTGTAAACATAAAGAACTTGGGCTCGCCGATTATGACGTAGACGAAGAATTTAATTAATATTCACATAGACATTTACTGTCCAATAAAATATTAATTTAGGCGTAAACAGTTCTCTCACACCAACACTGTCCAATTGTGCAACATAGAAAACGCAATCCACTATTACGAACAACTCACAGGCTCGGTATCATCCTTCTTCACCAAACAGAAGGGTCTTTGGGATGAAAGAGCTGCAATCTGTGACATTTCACCCTATAGTTGTGAGGCAAGTAAAGAAATCAAGGAGTACATGGAGAGTCAGAAGACCATGAAATTTCTAATGGGCTCAATGAAAACTTTGCCAGTGTTCGAAGCAAGATTGTAGTAATTGATCCGCTGCCAACTATGAACAAGGCATATGTCATGGCACTACGCCATTAGAAACAAGCAGAAGTGACAAATGGGAAAGCGTTGGCATAGCCAAAGGCGTCAGCTTTTGCCGTAAGGAAGGGTGTTTAAGATTTTAATTCAAGAGAAGATGAATGTGAGAAGTGCCATAAGAACAATCATAGCACCAAAAATTGCAGAGCACATCTTAAGTGCACTTTCTGTGGATGGAAGGGTCATACCTATGATAACTGTCAAATAAGGAAAGTTGCTGCAGAGGGACATACCAAAGGGAATCATGTTGCCTCCATGACTGACAAAAGAGATGATGCAGTCAATTTCCCCATTCTCGAAGGAGGAGTGTAAGGAGCTTGTTGAGCTGTTAAGCAAGAACAAGCAACAACGGCTAACCAAGCCGGTAATATTCCCAACTATGAGGAACTTTCAGTAAAGCCTTTTGTTTTCCTCAAACTGGCAAAGCAAGTATTTGGATATTGGACAGTGGCGCTAGTGATCATATAGTGTGTGATCCTAATCTCCTCACATCCTTGAATCCGGTTACCAAAAGTTTTGTTAAATTACCAGATGATACCTCAGCTCAAGTTAGCCATATTGGCACAATGATTTTCTCTCCTCAGTTCATCCTACATAATGTCCTATGCGTGCCATTCTTTTATTTGAATGTAATATCTATCAATAAATTGGCAATTGATTCATTCTATATCACTATCTTTCTCAAACAGTTTTGTGTCATACATGACCTACGATCGGGGAAGACGATTGGGATGGAAACTAAGAGGGAGGGACTCTATTGCCTTAACCATAGACAGAAATGAACATGTAATTCTGTTAGCAGTAGCACACCAAGCCTTTGGCACCAGCGTCTAGGTCATCCTTCCAGACAAGTTTCTTTATTATTTCCCTTTTCCGCAAATAAAGCTTGTATCACAAGCGCTTGTCATATTTGTCCTCTAGCCAAACAAACCAGAAAGTCTTTTCCGTTGAGTACAATTTCAAGTGAGTCTCCCTTTGATTTAATTCATGTTGATATATGGGATGGATATCATGTTTCTTCAATTTCTGGAGCACAATATTTTCTTATGATAGTTGATGATCATACTAGATGCACTTGGGTTTACTTGATAGCACATAAATGGGAGACACAACAATTCCTAATTAGTTTCATTCAACTAGTTGAAAACCAATTTGACAAGAAGGTTAAGGTTGTGTATAGTGACAATGGTCTCGAGTTTAAACTTGAAAAATTTTACTCATCAAAATGGATAATTTATCAAACTAGTTGCATCAACACACCCTGTTTCGGTGTGATTGCTGAGAGAATGAATCACACAGAATGCGGGAACACCATCTTCCAGACCCATAACTGTCAATCATGAATAAAGAGCGTCAGAGGGAAGACCGGTTTAACCGGCCTTCAACCCTCTGATGCCTAAGTCAGTCATATGTGAGTAGAAATAATGTGTGAATAGGGTGGAGATGGAGTCTCCCCAAATGAGGGTTGGATAGTGATATTTATAGGGATAAGGTAGACGCACCCTAAAAATACCACTTTGCCCTTATTACAGAGTGTATTACCATTATGGCCTCAAGGGATAGTATAGGTTTCTTGGGCTTAGTTAGAAAGTGTATTACGATATACTAACACACCCCAATAAAATAGTGTCGTTGAACGTAAACATAATCATTTGCTTAATGTCACTAGGGCACTTCTTTTCCAAGACGTGCCCATTCATGTCTGGGCACATTGCAAGGACACAAGAAGGTCAGTAACCGAATCGGCTAAACATAATCATCAGCTGGATTTCATCAATCTTAGTCAGACCACTCCTTGTTCGGGTCTGAACTCATGCATGCAAGTTCACAGCGTTGTTGGTGTATGTTGATGATGTAATTTTGGCTGGAAACAGCTTGGAGGATATCACAGACATAAAACAATTCCTCTCAAGCCGATTCAAATTGAAGGATATGGGGCAGCTCAACTACTTCTTAGGCATAGAAGTTGCAAGGTCGAAACAAGGGATAAAAATTTGTCAAAGGAAGTATGCACTAAAAAATCTTGAAGATACAGGCTTTCTAGGTGCAAAGCCATCACGATTCCCAGTCGACCAAAACACATCACTTACACAAATGAATGGTGATTTACTAGCAGATCCTTCTCAATATCGGAGACTAGTAGGTCGATTGATATGTCTTACCATTACATGACCAGACTTGGTCTATCCTGTTAATATATTTAGCCAATTCATGGATAAGCCTCGAAAACCACATCTTGAGGCAGGACACAAGAAGGTCAGTAACCGAATATTGTATCTTACTTGGTAACGCACTTGTCTCTTGGAAAACAAAGAAGCAGAGCACAATGGCTCGTTCAAGTGCAGAAGCGGAGTATCGCTCTATGGCCATGACATGTTGTGAGCTAACTTGGTTACTAAGTATACTGAAAGATTTGAATGTGAATCAAAGGCAGCTATTCAAGTTGTTTTGTGATAACCCGGCTACCATTCATATAGCGTCAAATCCGATCTTTCACGAGCGCATAAAGCACATTGAGATAGATTGTCATGTTGTGCGAGAAAAAGTTCAAATAGGAGTGGTTAAGATAGTGCATGTTCGAACCAAAGATCAACATGCATATTTGTTTACAAAGCCATTAAGTTCGACACAGTTTGAATCACTACTTAGCAAGTTGAGTGTAATTAACAAACACTCCAACTTGAGAGGGAGTGTTGAAGGGAAGAATACGCTAAAGGAAAGAACGCCACCATATCAGCAAAAGAGAATCTGTGAGATAGCATAGATTAGTTGTATACATTTGATAGACCTTGATTGTAGGCAATAATAGTGGATCAAATAGATAGGACTCTTGTATAAAGTCTATAACAGAATTCTGTGTAAATCAAGAAAACAAATTCTTCATATTCTATTTCTGTTTATCTCCTTTTTATGGTATCACTCATTAAGATTTGAGGGCAACTACACCAACTCTGTCTTTGAAAATAAAAAAATAAAAAAAATTGTAACCGATGAGTATAAGCAATAGAGACAAAGAGAGATAGTAAGAGAATAGAAAATCATCATCTTATTATTAATAGGAGTTCTTTATATAAGAAATTACAAAGTATTAATATGGTAATGATAATGAATACATAGTCTTATTCTAATTACATATCTTGTTGGCAAATGGCCAAGGCACACATAAGGGATATCCTGGAAGGATACAGAATATCCTAAAGCATTATCTCTTGTGCCACGCGCTACTATGTCGATGGTGTTGATCTGTTACCTCGTCAAAAACCTCGTTAAGTAACAAAAACCCTATGGGAGAAAAACTGAACCTTGATCGTAGGAGAAAAAGAGTACAACGCACCAACTTCTTCATTGAGAACTCAATCATGTGATGCTCCCCCTGATAAGTATCTTAATCAGAGAGACTTGATAAACGCTGCATTCTAATGTTTTTCACACGTTTCTCAAAAGTAGATTTAGACCAAGACTTAAGCAAGTCTGCCATTTGTAATGATTAATCTTAACCAAACACATTCATGAACAACTTTATGTTGATCAATGATCTCTACAAGAGACAAATAGTGCATGCGATGTTGCCTAGTTAAAAACCTTGCCAAGCAAAAACCTAGTGGGACAAAAGTCTTGGTCGAAGGGAAAAAGAGCACAACAGGGTTGATACGACACAACCGCACCATTCACATTTGATAATGACATGTATGTGCTAGACTCCACCTGAAGTTTGCATCTCCCCTTGATCTTTACATTACTCATAGGGTTATTCATGATTCTTACTAATCACAGAAGTTTCAATAACTTAGCATGTCAATGTTCTTTAACATGTCTTCAAATGTGGTATTAGACAATAATTAACTAGATCATGCTGTATTATCCTCAAACGATCTTTTACCCTTAGATCTTGAGGAGAAGGCCACTTGTGAACTCAAAACATAAGTTCGCGAGAAATCAAATTTTTGCGCAGCATGACCATGGGGGACTATAAGAGTCTTAACTTCATCTAGGAAATACGTATGAACAAACCATAAACAGTTTTGGAAACTAGACTCATTTAGCTTTCCAACCGTGTATTACGCACATTCTAGTTCGTCAAAATTGATTGTTTTGCTAAAACCAGATTCTCAGACAGATTACTTCTACTTTATGAAAACGGCCATAACTCACTCAATATGATAGGTATGATCAAATAGTTGTGTCCCTGGAAAGTAGACACATAGACATTTCCAATGGTACCAGTTTCACCATTTTTCAGTGAGTGAGATTTCATGTAGGTCCGGTAGAATTTGACCTACGAAACTTGGCAGATTCTGATTTTGTTTTTAATGTGTCTTTCTTATGTAGAGATAGAATAAGCCTCAATATTTCATACCTTTAAGTCTTTGAAAGAATAAAATTGCCATTACATTGGCATTACGTGGACGCATAACTACACTAAGCTTTACCACTTTTCATAGCGAATGAAATGTCAAGTCTTTCATATTGTATTGAGTACATTGATGCGTTTTATTGTACTTAGATGTGAACTCTATCGCTTAACACATCTTTAGACAAAATAACTGATCTCTCTTTAGAGTAAAGGTTTTGACTGATCATGGGGTATATGTAAGCCTCACTTTCTTTAGAGCGCAACGCCTAAACCGATTGATGAAATATCATCATCAATACAGTTATGTAGTGCCTTTTCGAGATTGTGTCTTCCCAAGATATTTTTCATTCTAACTTCGGATGTTGATACATATCGGCATCTCTTGATCCATCAAGAGTCCATGTAAATCCGGAATGAACACGCAAAAATATAATTCACCATAATCCTTCCAAATTAAGTAGAGTCCATGTGCGTTTCAATACCTTTAGCAAACACATGCTCCTGTGGTCTGGAGCAACTTGATACAAATGAATGAAGTTCATTTAAGATACTCATGTATATCTATGATCCCGTAGATATGTTATTATGAGCACATTCATAGGCTGCATGTTCAATTATTCAGAAAACTATCAAACTGATAAAGTAGTGGAGTGCAATGACATCCATTATGAGAGCATATGTCATTGTAGTCGATCCTAGTGTGTGTTAGTGAGAGACCTTGCGCCATAAGGTGAGTCTAAGCTCTTGTTCTTACTACGCTATCTAACAAAGACATAGTTGATAGAGTTTAGCTTCCGGTGTCGGCATCACTTGCCCAATGACCTATCTCTTTGTTAATGTTGGATCGCATCTTTCCATTAGGCCAATCAACTAAGTTGATATCTATCAATGAATGGTGGTTTGATAGTAGACTCATTATCTCACGTCCTCATGTACACTAGTGTAATACTTGTGGAGATCTCTATATAGATTGGATTTGACATTGAGATGTCTTTCAACGATAATCACAATTTAGACTTCATGAGACAGATTTGAGTATCACTAATCAATGAATCAGGTTGTACCAAGCTCGCTTTCTTCCTAGTGCGAGAAAGTATCGAAACTAAGGACCTCCCTCCTTTTAGGGAACCACACAGCCTTGTGACACCAATTTTGTCACTATATGGCGTCATCATATCACCATCTATGGTGATGACGTTAAGACCAACTCTTTTTTGTCGCACCATGTCCTCTTGATAGGACATCAATATATGCAGACATATTTACAGCATATGATCTCGTCACTTTAACACTTTAAGCCTTTAGGATCAAAATGAGACTTAGTGGGGACAAACCACGACAATTCACATCGTTCCACTTGAACACTTATGTTCTTATCTCCCCTAATAGCGGGAATATTGTCTCATCAAAGTGACAATCCACAATTTAGCGATGAATGAGAACGTCTGACAAGGTTTCTACATAAGCAGATTATAAGTGAATGTTCATATCCAATATAAACTTATTCATCTCAAATGACTCATCATTGTGCGCAGTGGCATTGCGATTTGACTCCTAGAAATAACATCTAGCCGAACTCAAAGATTAGAGATCCGTTTCAATCTTGTTTGAGCTCAAAGATTGTAATTTTGTGTTAATCCTGGTACACAGTCACAAGCTATAGTACAACAATATTCAATGATGATGGGTCGTAGATGAATAGTAAAGCTGCATGCAAATATTGCATAGACCCAAGATGCAATAGAAAGATTTGTGCACATCAATAATATTCGAGCGACAAGCTAAAGTTGCTTGTTCGTAGCCTCGGTGAAAAAGATGACCGATTTGGTCAAACTAAAGCTTATATGAGTCGGTGTCCCAAATATCATGTTTGGCGACAACATGTGATTCGATATTCAAATCATAGTGACATACAGTCCACTAGATTGACTCATAAACTTCTCTAAGATGCATTTCAGTCCGCATTTATGAGAAGGTATACAAAAAACAACTCTTGTTCATTCTCACAATGTGTTTTCAAATGAAAACTATTAGCAGAAATGTCTTTAAAACTCAATATGGTTTTGTTGCCTCTCAATGCATAGAGAGCATCTGTGACGTTGATCATGGTGTCATAAGGCATTAAGATGCAAGCTAAACCACATCCCTAAATGACCGGTATGATTCAATTATTGTAGTCAAAGAAGATTTACAAGGCACAAAATCCAGAAACAGTTACCGGTGCCTTAGAATGTTGTGGGTAGTTCCATTATCTACGAAGTACTCAATATCTCTATGAGACAGATCTACAAAATGGAGTATATAGAAAATAAATTGTTCCACTTAAACCATTTAGAGGGATTGAAAAAACCTATGAAAAGCTGCAATCCCGAGAGTGCATAAAAATTTCCGCGCAAAATGATTTTTGCACACTAAAACAGCCATAACTTCTTCGTTAAAATAGATATGGATGAACCGCAAAAAGTTAAGAAAACTAGACTCGTAGAGCTTTCCAATGAAATAAAGCTCACTATCTAGTTCATCCGGAGCTGTTCACAAATCTCAAACAAAATTGATTGTCCAAAAGGGACATATTGCTGTTTTTCACAAATTTGACATTGGCAAAGCTTTGAAGCTTGTGGATGGCATGTGGGCATAAGCCGAAGCCAAAATGACGTGTATTTGATCAAAATCAAGTTCTTTTGTTCTTTCCAAGGTCGTAAACTGTATGACTAGTTAGAGAAAACTATCTCAGAAGACCTAGAGGATTCAATCATGATGATAACTATCTGGTTTTGATAAGTCTTCAACATGTTTTACAAGACAGAAATTTGTTTAATAGCGTATGAGGATCCAAAATCAAAAGTTTTTGGTAACTTCAAGTCAGTATAACCAGGCATGTCCGTGGAGGATCGGTAGTGCGAGGCACACTTGAAACCACTATCTCCTTAATTTTAGACACTAAGACATCACACTGAGCTTGGATAAACCTAGTTGAACAATTGATGATAGAAAATTCGCTATAGCATAGAAGACTTAACCGGAAACATGTTGCCGATCGTCCTTGAGGAGGCAAGTCCGTGCATCATCTTCACTTGGAAGAGATCAAAATGGCACAATCTAACCATACAGATTGTAAATATGCCATGCTTCCAAGAACGATGTAAAAATGTATATCTTGTTTGTAAATCAATACGAACCATAAGAGAAGAGTAGTTTTATAACTTTGAAAAAATCTCAAGGCATTTATTATTGCTAATGTGAGTATATATCAAGGTCTCGACTAATAAACAAAGGACATTGATACGACGTCTTATTACATATAGCTTAGAAAGAAAATCAATGTCTATAGCCAATGACGTCAAAGTCAGGGGTAGTTAGAGCTGGATCTAAATCTTTAAAATTCACGATCATGAGGATGACATTATTATCCTTATATTGATTTTCCGTACCTTTTTGTATGCATTCATTATTTGAGGATGAGCTCGACAACTCCTCAACCAGTGATCTGGAGATCCACACGGTTGCATTGTTCGGAGCTAGCATGAGTAGTTTTGACATATTAGTGTCTCAACCGGGAGTGTCGCCATTATGCGGCACCTCCCCTTCTTTTCTAGACTTCGGCATGTCTTCTTTACCGTTGACGTGACCCACATTGCCTTTATCACACTAGGGGTTAATCCCACGTGCATAGGCTAATATGTTTATCTCATTAGCGTTTATGCAATTCCACTAAAGATTATGGATCATGATGCCACATAATATTATCGACGATATATAGTCAAATAAGGTGGAATGCAATCCACTTGACATAATAACTCAACAAGTTGAGTTAGATAGACATTTCAAAAAACACTCTATAAGTACATTTCACAGTACTTTGTAGTCATTACTTTTTGCACAGATTGTCGTTGAAGATTGTTGCATATCTATGTGGCGCCTCAAAACTTAGAGCGCGAGAGATGTGAAATCTCGGCATCTAGGCTTGTTAGTATGGGGATCAAAACATGTAGTTTAATCTTTTCCAATGAAAGGTTCCACAGATACCTAACGAAGATTCACCTTAGGCATCAAGTATATCAAAACTCAGATGAGCAGAATGTTACGTTGCTCTTGCATACAAAACTAAGCTTTTTTAAGACTCGATAGAGGTCACAAATGATGCTTTTAATATTTTGTCCTACGGATTGATCACACACAATCTTAAAAAGCAGTGAATTGATCAAACACAATCCGGATAAAGGTCAGGGTTGATCACACACAATATGGATAAGGAAACAAAAGTAATCAAACACACTCATGACCCACGATTAAAATTCTAGGAATTTTATTTGCACGCATAAAATCTCAAGCATAAAATGAAGATGGAAAATGGAGGAAAAAACTTTATCCTCCCCAAATTATTGAACTTAGGAAAATTTAGGGTTTCAAAACATACCTTTTGAAACTTCAAACACTTGAAGAAGTCAAAAATTGTAGTCGGAGTAAAAGAATAATCGTCAGCGGGCGGTGGCCAAGAGCACTAGCGGATTATAGATCTTAGCCGACGGAAAAATTAACTTCTGTCGGCTAAGATTTTCATAGCCAACGAACCTAGTTTTGTAGGAAGGGTGAACAGATCCGTCGGCTATGATTTTCTTATCCGACGGAAAATTTTGGACGGGAATTTCCGTCGGTTAAGTAAATCTTAATCGACGGATAACTCATGTCGGTAAGTATTCATCGGTTAAGATGTTTTAAGTCGACGGAAACATCTTCCGTCGACTAAGAAAAATAATCCGTCGACAAAGTAAGACTAAGTCGACGGAAAATTCTGTCGGTTAAAAAGATAAAGCTGAATTATTCTCTGAGCACGCGCAGAAGGAATCTTCAGCGATTTTCAACGTACCCAGCTCGGCACAGAATATATCATTCCTGCAAAAACCTCCTTCTCTATCACCTGCTCTAAATAAAACACCTCTCGACGTCGCCGAAACACCTCTCGCCATGAATTGAAGTTTAAGCAACTAATCTAGCTAGCTAGCATTTTGATCATTGGTACATATTCTTCAACCTTTACATTTTCGACGGAATTCAGTTCACCGGTCATATTTTCCGGCGACTCTCCGGCTATATTCGTTTAATTTGTATTTTTATTGTGTGTTTGTGTGTGTGTGTATATATACATATATACGATTAATTATATATATATGGTTTGATTAATATATTCTATATATATTAATTGTGTGTGGATTATTGATTATATATATATATGCATGTATACGTATATTTTGTATATATATATACAGTTTCTATCCAGAGCGAAGCTTCACTTTGAAATTAAAGTGTGAAGTTCTTTATTTGACTCACTTTTCAGTCATATTTCCACATCTCCACCGTTCAGTTTGTAGAACATAATGCATAGATCACTTCTGCCAAGTTTCATTGAATTTGATGATCGTTTGGGTTTTCATAATCATTATTTACACAAACAGTTATGAATAGACAGATTTATGGTCTGTTCGTTAATTTAATCTAATTCGGTACCTTAACGATTACCAATTTGGATGAAACTTGATAAGAGTGATCTATGCATTATGTTCTACAAACTGAACGGTGGAGATGTGAAAATATGACCAAAAAGTGAGTCAAATAAGAAACTTCACACTTTAATTTCAAAGTGAAGCTTCGCTCTGGATAGGGACTATATATATATATATATATATATATATATATATATATATATGGATGTATATATATATATATATATGGATGTATATATATGTGTGTGAATTTTTAATTTGTTGATTGTATATATTAATTTTGTTTATGCAAATCATATATGTATATATATAGATTATATTATATATGTTGTAGCAGAAAATGATGATGTTTATTAAATCAATGTATGTATGTATATATATATATATATATATATATATATATTATGTATGTGATTAATGTATTCGATCATTATCTTTTTTACGTCGGCTAAGAATGAATAACGATCGACCGTTGACCTTCTTAGTCGACGACAAAGTATACTTTCCGTCGGTATCAGATAATCATTACCGACGTAAAATTTTATTTTCCGTCGGCTAAGAATAAACAGAAAGAGGACCGTATCGTCGGCTAGATCTTAACCGACACTAATTTTTTGTCGTTTAAGAAACTGGAATCCTAGCCGACGGAATATTTCGTCTGTAAAGAAGGAAGCCTTTTGTCGTTTAGGTAAATGTTAATCGACGGAAATAGAGCCGACGGATTTTTTCCGTCATTTAGGAAACAATAACTTAGTCGACGGAATAGGCGTCGACTAAGATCCGTCGATTAAGATATAACTTAGTCGACGGAAATATATGTTTCCGTCGGCTATTGTCTTAGCAGACGACTGTTAGCCGACGGATCTTAGTCGACGACTATTCCGTCGACTAAGTTCTTAGTAGACGGAATATGTTTCTTAACCGACGGAAATATTCCGTAGGCTAAGAATCGTAATCCACTAGTGGAGATTGGCAGCCGATGATGTCGGACGGCGGCCGGGAAAACGGGCGGCGGCGGTTGTCTGACAGAAGAGCTGAAAAACACTTTTTAGGGTTTCAGAAAACAAATTATGGGTTCTTAGTTCTAGGGTTAGAAAAGGTGCATGATAACATGATGAAGTATAAACAGTATAGACAAAGAGAGATAGTAAGAAAATAGAGAATTAATTATCATCTTATTCATTGATAGGAACATTTTATATAATGAATTACAAAGTACTAATATGGTAATAATAAAGAATACATAGTTATATTCTAACTACATATCTTGTTCGCAAAAGGCTAAAGCACACATAAATGATATCATAAAACGATGCAGAATATTCTAGAACAGTAACTCGTTTACAGCTTGTTAGATCTTTTCCTTGGATCGGCCCAAACTGAAACATTGATAACATTGATATCGGGCCTCAAATGTGGCAGCCCTTTTTCTTGTACCCATTTTCCTAGCCAACACCTTATCCAGAACCCCATCAAAACTCAAGGTTGATAGATAAGAACTGTGAGAGACAAAGAACAAGAAGAACAGAGAGTGTATGATTTGGGAATGGCGACGACAATGGCATTGGCAACCGCAACCGGAACAGTGGACGCTGCCAGTCGATGGAACATGGCCTCGCTGAGGTCAGCGCTTCCATCACCGTCTATGGTTGCTGCTTCTTCGTCCTCAACTCATTGTGGGCATCGTGGTTTGCGCCTCAGCCTCAGCCTCAGCCTCACTCAGTCTGCCCCTAAACCCCAGAAGTATTTTGGGTCCTTCACTGGTCTCTCTCCCTTCAACCCTCTTGGCCTATCAGGTACTGCTCTCTCTGTTTTTCCTTTGTTTCATTTAGTTGTGCTGTTGAATTCTCAGTTACTCTGTTAGTGATGAAGTGTAGGAGTAACAATGGAGGTTGAGGCAATTGGGTGTAGTAATGCTATTGAAATTATGTGTCTTTTAGTGTTATTTCATCTCAGTTTTCATTTTAGCACATAATAATGGAGGTTGAGGCAATTGGGTGCATTACTTCTACTGAAATTATGTATCTTTTAGTATTATTTCAACTCAATTCTCATTTCAGCATTAAGCAATACATGATATACTTACAAAGTAACCTCCTTTTTTGTTTAGTATTCATTTAGACATAAAACCCGTGTTCTTTTGGGTACTTCGCTTGTTTATTTTTGTGTAGCTTGCTGAGATTACTTATTTCTGATATCTGCAAGAATAGCCTCTATGACATAAAATGTGTGGCGTTTTCTCCATTTTATGGTGTGAATGCCACTAACAATGCAAAATCTTTTATCTTTCTTCTTGCAGACAACACAAGTTTTGAACATAACTTTACCATTATCGATAATGGTGGCCGGGTTTATGCAATGAGACATGGAAGGAAAGTGCCTAAGCTCAACAGGCCTCCTGACCAAAGGAAGGCACTACTTCGAGGCCTCACTACTCAGCTCCTTAAGCATGGGCGCATCAAAACCACTCGAGCAAGGGCTAGCGCAATGAGGAAGTATGTGGACAAGATGATCACATTGGCCAAAGAAGGGTCTCTGCATAAGAGGAGGCAGGCTCTTGGTTTCATATATGAGAAGCAGATTGTCCATGCCTTATTTGCTGAAGTACCAGACAGATATGGAGAAAGAAATGGTGGTTATACTAGAATTATCAGAACACTGCCAAGGCGAGGGGACAATGCACCCATGGCATACATTGAACTCGTGTAGGTGTGAATTCAGTTCAATTTTAATTCACATTTTATTCCAAATCCTCTCTCTTTTTGTAATGCTGAGATAATATGAATAGATGATGACTTTAAGTCTTGTATTAAAATGCATTGCCTGCCTAAATTTAAGTTTGGTGTCTCATTTTGTTTTTGATACTTAAATCTGTTCAGTCTATGGTCTGTTGATTGATAGGCATAGGTAGTATGCATATTGGACAAAGTAATCCTGGATCTTCTGGAATTGTTATACTATGCTTTTCAGTTTGCTCCCTTGGAGAATTGTCTTCACTGGAGCTGTAGGTTCTTATGTTTGTTTTCTCATTCTGGCCTATTAAGGTCTTACATGTGATGTCTTAATATTCCAATTCAGACACTACTTCCTTTACCTATGGTATTTCTTTTTGTATTTTAAGACCTTGCTGCAATTTCCTTTGACATCAGTGCCTCTGATTTTGAAAATTTTCAAGGATATGTGTTTGTATATCCTATGATTATCCTTCTCAAGATTGCTTTCCGCTCCATACCAGAAAAATAAAGAATATCTGTTTACTTCATCCATGTTGATTGATGTGCATTTTATGCCTATCAGTTAGTTTTTGCAGTCTCTAGTATGTGAAATTTTGTAAATATAGTTGCTTGCTCACACACTCTTGGCCTGAAAATGTTTCTCAACAAGCTTTTTCTTGTGCTTGTATACTTGTGATATCAGAAACTTTATCAAGCATATAGCACATTTAAGTTTTAACTCGCCATAGATTTCAGATCAGTATAGATCTGAGGAGGATCTTCCAAGCTGAAGGAGTTACACTATAGGTAGGCCTCCATTGCTATACACTTCAAATATAAGAGGAGGATCTTTGAAGTTGAGATTTTCTTGTCTTTGTTCCACAATGTATATCAGAAGGAATTCTATTTGAGGATGAAATCATCAAACTAATCTATGATGGTTATTGATATTTGGGACAAGGATTGTGTCATATAGTGATATAGATAGTATGAATTCCCTAGTAGGGAGAGTAGGGAGAGTACTATTATATATGACTGTTATTCCTTGATTGAACTAGATTGAGTACCGATCTTTATGCCAACGTAAATTGGTTTTTTAAGTTAGATATTTCTTCTTTTACTTTTCTGGTTCATGCTGTGTCGAAATGAAGTAGATGCTTAGTCGGATTTCAAGTCTACCTAGCTGGCTCACTATCTATTCAGTGTTGTTGGCTTGGTTGTTGGAACATACTGATCAATGTATGTTCATATTTGATCTCAAGTCAAACTCTGAAGAACATATGGTCCTACATTTGCTTTTCTGGAACTTGGGACTATTTAGCCAGGATGGAAATTGCTTTCTCTAATCTCAGGATTGAGATCGGAAGGGAGTAGAGTGCTTTCTCTATTTAGAAGAGTTTTGAAGAACTTTTGAAGAGTACAAGGTGTTCAAATTTCACCTATGCAGGAAGTAGTATACTTGTGTGAGTGAGTCCAAGGCCAGCTGTGATGTGTGTGTAATTTCTGCTTGTTTGTGCTGGAAGTTTTCTTGTATATAGATATTGACACAGAGCTAACTGTTAAGAAATTTGTAGATGGGCAATTTCTTTGGTTGCATTGGTAGTCATTTCCTTTCTCATTCACAGCAATGGACTGAAAGTGACTCATTATGTTTCGAAAGCACTTCTAAGAGGATGAAGTCTTGTGTTTATCTTTTCATTGCTGTAAGCTTCTTTCCAGATCTTTGTCACTTTTGGTTTAGCTGCACGTTATTTCTGTATAGTCGGCTAAACCAAGGAAGGCAGTTTTGGTTCATATTGAAAAATGATGCAACTGATCTGACTAGTTAGTATAATGTATATGGTCGGCTAGATATTTTTCCAGTAACACAAAGCATATAAAATTCTAACTTGGTTATCTGTGGTTCACATATTACCGCCAAATAGTACTATAATTTTGACAATAGGCCATTGACAAATACAACCAGAGATTTATTTCTCTTTAGGGTTCTTCCTTTGACGTGAAACGGGAAGCCTAGAATTTTTAGGGTTCTTCCTTCGACCTGGAACGGAAAGCCTAGAATTATGACAGTCTAGCGATCGTTTATGATACATGACTGTTCAACTTTCGGAGTTCGTCATCTATGAGAAAGCAAGGGCTCTCTAGAACAGTATATACATCTCACATCGTGCTACCATATGTGACATAGACACATAACTCGTACAATTAACTTGTGGTATAACAAAGGTACTCGTTAGCAGCATACATACGTACAATTAACTTGTGGTACACCAGAATTACTGATAAACGGGTATAATTAACTTGTGATACAGCAGAATCACTCATTAGCCACATGTCTTGACTCGGGTATTTGCATATAGTATAATCATTTTTTTTTGAATTTTTCCATTATGATTCTTCTCCAATCACACAGAGCATATAAAATTGAAACTTGTTTATATGTGGTGCACATATTACCACCAAATAGTACTATTATTTTGACAACGTGCTATTGACAAATACTACCAGAAATTTATTTCCCTTTAGAGCAATTGCAGCGGTAGTGCAATTTGGCAAGCAAAACACTGGGACTCACTTATTTTGTAAAAAATTTTAATGCACTGGTTACATTTTGCTCGGGCAATTGATGGGCCCGTGTCAGAAAAATCGCCAAGATAATTTGATGGGCGATTCTGAACAACCAATTCGCTCGAGCGTTTAGTGGGCTCAACTGAAAAATATGTTTCCCATCACATGTCAGTCAAACGGCTTTATTGTCAACGGTAAAAAAGTTTTAACGGCTCTTTGATTACAACCATTAAATTTGAATCTTGTGGCTATAATTAAATAGCAACGGTTGTATTTTTTTTCTGTTTTCACTTAAAAATTTATATCTAAGTAAAGAAAAAAAATCAGAAAACTACTCCTATAAATACTCATCATCTTTCTACAATTTCTCATACCAAAACTTTTCAAAGTTTACCTCTCAATCTTCTCCCTTCATCAATTTTTGCTTCTATTTCTTCTTATCTCATCCAACTAGGGGAGATTATAATTGCAATTGGCAAGAAGATGAGAAAATTCAATTTTAGAGATGAAGGTAGAATGAGAGGAAATGTGTGAGGAGAGAATGAAGTCTGAAAGTTATTTATCAACAATTTTAGAGATAAAAAATTTCGGATAAGTACATGTGTCACGTAATGATAGGTTGAAAATCTTATTAGATATCTAAGATATATATTTCTAGAATATAACGATATCTGAAGTCGACACGTGTCAAACGAAGATTAGACAAATATCTTATCAGAAATCATAAGATATTTGATAATTTATTAAAACATTAATTAATAATATGTTTAACAATAATGACTGTTGTACGATTAATCATATTATTAATTAATCAAATTATAAATTTAACATTTTCAATTAATAAGTTAGGGAGTAGTTCTAACGAGGACCACTAAGTTAAGGACTAGTTAAGGACTTTTTCGTTTCACCCATTTTTCGATCGCATATTCACATCTCAACCATCTAGTTTGTAGATATATATATATATGAGTGATCATCTCTACAAATTTTCATCCAAATTGAAAATCGTTAAGGCAATCATAAATATGATTTACCAATTATAAACTTGAACGGCTCTTGTTTGACAGATTTGGATTGTCCATTGATTTGATTTAGTTCGATCCCTTAATGATCACCAATTTTGCTGAAAATTTGTAGAAGTGATCTACTTATATAGACCTAAAATTTGAACGATTGAGATGGAAAAATGTAATTGAAAAGTGGGTGTAATAAACGATTAATGAGAAAGTCCTCAACTAGTCCTTAACTTAGTGGTCCTCATTAGAACCCCTCCCTAATAAGTTATTCAAAATTAAAATGTAATAGTGTATTAGCATGTAAATTGTCTTCAACGGGTGTATTAATAAAAAAGAGGTAATTTCCAATTTAAGATAAATAATAAATTAATAAAAACAATTTAATTAACAAATCAGTAATTGTTTTTTTTTTTTGTGACTACCGTGCGATTATTCTTCATTTGACCTAAAGGCTAAATCGGGACAGCCTACAATTATGAGACAGTCTAGCGAGCATTTATGATACATGACAGTTGAACTTTCGGAAATCGACATCTATGAGAAGTTGAGAGGCCTCTCTAGAACATTATAAACGTCTCCTGTTATGCTACCTAACACGTGACAGAAAAGATAGACACATAAATTCGTAAAATTAACTTGTGCCTGTGAGCCGCATAAACAAACACATTTAATTAACTTGTACAACAGAGTTACTTGTTAGCGACACGTCTTGACTTGGGTCTCCGCATAGAGAATCTATCCTCAAATAAAGTGGTGAGACAACGCATTTTCAGACGGTGAGCAAGTAATGATTCATGGGCGTATAAGTGTAGGAATATAGAAAAGGTGTCCTATAATGTCCTAGAGCACACACTTGGAAAGAAAGAGCAGCTCAAAAGGTGCTCTAAAACAGAAGGCCGGAGATGGGGTAATGCAGCTGATGCTCGTTGATTGTTAAGATGATTTGGGAATCGAATTTGAAAGGAATAGATTCATGTTTAGGTGAGTTAAAGCAAAGATGGTGACAGTTGGTGGGAGTGGAATTTGGGGGTGTTCAACTATGCTCCCACCACTTATGTGCAGGTCTCTTTCAGCATGAATCCTACCTTATTGGCTTTCTATCAACATAGCATTCATTTCTGCAGTAGAAGAAATCCAAGTGTTCATTGTGAACACGATTCTTCTGTCGAGTAATCAACCCCACAGCCATAGTTACTGTTAGTCTTGTGGTTCAAGCTGTTCATACTATTGCTAACTAGACAAGCTGCAGAGTTCGAATTTTCACTTTCTGTGACATGTTTTCGGATTCTTTGAGACGAAAGCAAATGGAATCCAATGATCCACTGGAAAGTATGAAACTGTGGAACTGATATTGGGACATGGCTGATGTAACTTTCATGGTAAAATCTATAACAAAGTGGGGACGATCATATAGGCTATAGCAGATCGATGTCCGCAAATGTTTACTGTCTTATAATGATTTTGTAACATAGACAATTCAATGATCGGAATCATTCAAGGCCGTGGAGTGAGTTACTACAATTAGTACAATCAAAAATTCTTTCGTCTTCTAGATTATATCGTTGTCATTAGTGCTGTTACTCTTGATTTTCCGATATCAAAATGGTGTGTTTATTCTTAATGCGTCAAAAGATCAAGTTCTTCAAACGTCGCTTTTGCAGCGAGAACAAAAACTTTAAAAATAAACAATTTTGTTCATCGAGAATCGACGTCCACAACTTTTACATTTAGATTCTCCGATCTAAAACTTAATCAATATCGCAATTGATGATGAATGGAAGGCGTCACTATGGTTTTTCATATAGAAAGGTGTTGCTTGAGCATCACTGAATCTTTGCCAAGCGATCTAGTGCGGGTGTCACTGTTTGTTTTCGTATGGAATAGTAATGCTTCTATATCTGCGTATCTCCATATCTGGCTCTGGTGGCGAAGGTGTCACTGTTCCTTTTTCGTAGTGTATGGAATGAAATCGTCTAGATCAAATGTGTTAGGCCACTTTTAAGGGTGGCTTTCAGGTCGGTCCACGGAACATGGCAAGGGTCCCCGAACTCTATGACTGAGAAGGACCAATCCAAATTTCCAGCTTTGGAAAGATTGGTTAATGGAAATTGAAGAGACATGTCACATGCTGCCTATAGTCTTTCCCATCTACTCTTCAATGTGTACTTCAACCAAACTCAAAGTCGACAATTCCCAAGTTAATTGGGAATATCTGCGCATTACACGCCCATACACGAATTAAGTTGTTCGGTTTTTCGTCGGAGATACTGAAACATACACAATATTCTTTTTAATCTAACTGTTAGTCTCTTATTTTATCAAATCAACTCGTTGAATATTTTGCTTTCATTAATATCTCAAAAACTATATTATATGAGATGTTTCACAATGCTAGCTTATATTTTTGAGTAAAATGAGTAGTATAACACTTAAGGATTTGAAGATTTTGCCCACAAGTTTTTGTACTCATCAATTGAACACAATCATATCGAATTTTAATTTCTTATAATATACAAAAGATAGACACGTAACTGTATAGAAACGGCTCTAACCAAACTCTTGATTTGTTTGTCAGCCCTAACTTGTTTCTGGTCTATCTTCTATCATTACTCTAAGACTAGGACTACACTGCACTAGTTATGTATGAATGAGATAGGTAGGACAAACTCCATGAAGAAAATGAAAGAAGCCAGAAATTAGATTTTGATTTCTCTATCAAATATAGTTTCGGGACCGTCGATCGTTTGGCAATAAGAGATTCAGAACTAGGTACATACAAGCCTAGCTATGACATTATCAAATTGTCTATTGAATCTCCAATTATTTATGCTTGATTGAAAAATCTCCAATTATTTTTCAATATTATCTTTACCATTTCCAAAAGTTACAAACAAATAATTTTCATTGGCAGATAAAGTCAGAAGTGTTCCATTTTTTTAATCCCTCAGGCGAGTCTCCCAAACCGCCCTAACCAATGGCATCCCTATCATCTAATTAGAATAATTAGCTTCATCATTAAGAGGGAATTATACTTTAAACTTGATCAAAGATGACAACTTAGAAATGAACAAGCTTTGTCTTGGAAATATCTTGACACCTGTCTCTCTTGTGCACCACAAATCCGTCCACGACCACACAACAATCTTTATTTAAGCTGTGGTGTAATCTCAAAGACGAGCTGAATTAATTAGAGTAAGTAATCCTATTGTCCTTTAATCTGGTGGTACAGGACTTGGTAGATGATTTCGACGTTTGTAATAAAAAAGCTGTCTGAATTTAAATACCCAGAAAAATGCTTCATGCCTTTTTATTATCTTTCTCATAATAGATTGGGAGTTTAGTTCATAATAGATTTTTTTGGGCAAGTGTAGAGGAACTAACTTATCGTTCTCTCACGAAAATTTATTGATAAAAAAAAATGCAAGAAGCTGGAGGACTAGGCCAATGTTAGCCATAAAAAACAAATAACCTCTTTTGTAAATGAACAAGTAATCACATAAAAAAACATCAATGAACACATGAAAAATACATTAACAAATACGAAAATTTGAGAGACCAAGTGCATCTCGCCGACAATGATCAACGATGGAAGGAGGAGGAACATCCCACTATGGCATGTCAATCAATGACAACCTAATATTAATTAGCAAGCGCATCCGCCACTTGATTATCTTCTCTGAAAATATGAGAGGACCGAAAATGCATCTGTGAGATATGGTGCAAGCAATTACTCCAGACCACCCGTAACCGCCAAGGAACAAGATGAGGATCCCGAAGATATTGAAGGACAAGAGTCGAATCCACCTCAAGCCATATATGTTTCCATTCTCTAACCCAAGCTAACTCAATAGCTTGGGTTACTGTCATAACCTCAACCTCAACAGAGCTAGGAATATTAAGATTAGACGCAAAAACACAAACAAAAGAACCACAAAAGTCACAAAAAATATCACCGTAGCTGGCTCGTCCTGATACACGCTGCCACGCACATTAGTATTAATTTTCACCCACCCAAGGAGTGGAGGATGCCAATTAACCTCAATAATACGAGGAGCTCTACGTGGACGACATGAAATATTATAATTCTTTAGGATCCGCAACTCTTCCAAAGAGTTGAACATACAACATGTAGCTAATCTACTAGCAGCTTATATGTGCCCCAAAATAAGCCTACGTAAAACATCCACACCAATGAAACAACCATCATGCTTCATTATGTTCCTTGCCTTCCAAATAAACCATAGAGTAGTAGTAAAACAAAGCAGCCACAATTCTCTAAGTTGTTGGCTACGACCATTCAAACCATAGAATAACAAATCCATAATAGTCGATAACATAACACCCAACTCAAACCAAGATACCCAGCATCCCCACAAGGAATAAGCATAAGAGCATGTGAAAAAAATATGAAGCAATGATTCCCCCTCCAAGCCACAAAGGACACAACGAGAAGCCAAGGAAAATCCTCGTCGTTGCAACACATCTTCTGACAATACCTTACCTCGTAACACTTTCCATGAATGAATAGAGATACGAGGAATAATATATTTAGACCATATAAGCTTACCCAAATTTGTTTGAGGAAGTCGCGGACGTAGAAAGTGAAAAGCATCATTCACAGTTAACTCACCAGAAGCAGATGAAACCCATATCAATTTATCAGGCATATTTAGGGGCATAGCAATAGGAACACAACTAATTAAATCACAAAGGCCTGGATAATGTAGTTGAAGCAATGAGGGAAAATTCCAAGCACCATTAAGAATGTAATCAGTTACCAACTCATCCATGAGAGCAGCCAAACCTGCATTATCATTCCCAAAAAATTCGAGAAGTGGCCTACCCAAGAAATTATCTCTTCAAAAACGTACTAATCTCCCATAGCCAATGAGCCACCTTGAGTTATCTTGAACTTGAGCCCAAAAACGTTTCACTCCTAGCCAAATAGAAGAGCTTGCATATGAACGATGCAAGACCCCATTACACCAAAAGCGAGCTCGAAGGAAAGAGCTACTAATTGAAGAAGAAGAAAAAACTTCTCAGCTCCTCCTTAGAAGAAGAGACTTATTCTGGAGACTAATTATAACATTTGAGGAGTTGTTTGTCTGATAAAAAAATCAAAAGAAATGGTAGAACAATAAAAACTATATATATTAGAAAGAGCACTTAACTGATTTTGTGATCTTGTATAAAAAATAAAACTGATTTTAAAATCATTTTTGTTTTTGAGAATAAAAAATATATACAACAATTACAAAGAGGAGTTTCTAAGGCGTTCGATGTTATGAGAATTTTTATGTAGCGCCTACGAATCTTGCAAAGGAAGAGCTCCGAGCCAAATTTTTTGATGAGGAAAGGCATGACCTAAACTTGCAAGCACAAGTTTTGAAATCTTCATCCCAATATTTTGAAATCCTACGATGTCATTGAGTTAGCAAACACAAAAGAAATTATATTAGAAATATAAAGCAGGTTGCTAGGACGAATAAACTCTTAAGAAACTTTATTTCTCGTTCTTTTTCTTTTTTTATAAATAAGACACAAAACTACTTTTCTTTTTAGGAACCAACCAAAATTTGATCTCGTAGTCTCTTAATAACCACCGTCTCTTTAGCTCCTTGAGCAGCTATGATAGAATTATTTTACTTATTCTCATGGTTAAACTCCAACCCTTGAATGATTAATCAATTGAAATAATTTTGCATTGGATTAGAAGTAAAGAGATAGACCTAATCGTAAAGAAAATATATATTCGATCCTTATCAATATCGCATCAGACGGTGGACAGCCAACCTATCATGTTAATCTCTTGTTCCACTTTCCGTCCATTTCTTAATCATCATTACGTGTATGACATCACTCTCTGGTGGCGCACTCGCCGGTATGACTTTCCCTCTCATTAGTTTATTACTCATTACGATGCTCTCTTTGGTGCTCCATCCATCTCTTCCAAGCTCCTTCAACGCTTGTCTTACGCTCTTATTCATTCTGGACCACGCAAAACCCCCGACCCTGACCCTTACCCACTGACCCTAATATCACCTCCGAATCTCATCTCCCTCCTCATATATATAAACCCTCCGAGCCACCTCTCTGTATCTTATTCCATCAACACCTTCAGAAGAAACCTCATCGAGAATTCTCATCGATCACTACTAGCTACCACTCTTTAAGTCTTAACATTTCCAAAGTTTCAAAGTTTCTGTGATGACAAAGGTATACCCAAACGGCGCTGCAGCAGCGGCGTTGGCCAATGTCGCCGCCTACGAGACTGAGCAGAAGAGGAGGGCATCGGGGTCCGAAGAGGCCACGGTGCTGACGGTGTGGAAGAAGTCGTTGCTGTTGAACTGCAACGGGTTTACGGTGTTTGACACCAAGGGAAACCTTGTCTTTAGGGTCGACAACTACTTGTCTGGCCGGAAAGGGGAGATCGTCCTCATGGACGCCCACGGCAAGTGTCTCCTCACCATCCGCCGCAAGGTATACATATGTTTGATCTCTTGTCACATATATGTCTACCATGCAACTAACAACTTAACATGATTTGTTATCGTAGCTAACGTGATGTTGTTGTGTTATGTTTGATCAGAGACTGAGCTTGGGGGATAACTGGGTGGTATACGACGGAGAGACGGCGGAGAATCCTCGGTTCTGCGTGAGGAAGAATGTGAACATTCTAAACAACAAGTACTTGGCGCAAGTGAACAACAAGAACTCGGTGTTGTACCAGGTAGAGGGGTCGTACGCGCAGAGGTCCTGCGCCGTGTACGACAGCAAGAGGAGGATGGTGGCGGAGATCAAGAGGAAGGAGGCGGCGGTGGGCGGTGTGGCGATGGGAGTCGACGTCTTCCGTCTTGTCGTGCAGCCCGACCTTGACACATCGGTGGCGATGGCGTTTGTCATCCTCCTTGACCAGATGTACGGCTCCTCTAAGCGTTAGATTACGTATAAGTGTATAGCTCAACCACCATTTTCCCCTTGGTGGATTCACATCTTTCATTTCTGTCATCTTGTTGTGTATCCTCAGTCTTACCCACATACGCTTCTGTGTTTTTTTTTTTCTGTTTTTTTTTCCCTCTTTTTTTTTCGGAAAAAATCAATGAAGCTGCTTGGTTTTTTCCTTTTATATAAAAAACCAGGCTTCGTGTGGGGATGTATATATTAGTGTCCAATTGAGAAAAGCAATAAACTCTTTGGTACATTATCATAGCTTAGGTTAGAATTTGAGTGCGTATATATTTAATTTCATTGTAAGTTTTTCAGTTCAAAGAATTGTTGAATGTTGAAATTTGGTATATATTTTCGTATTGAAATTTTGTTTGGTGTTTTATTATAATGGATGGTTTTATGGGTTGTTGAATCTTCAAAACATAAATGGGATCTATGCTCAAAGATCGTTGGCGATTTAGTTCAATAAACTTACAAAAGAAAAAATTATTCCGGTCTAATCGAGGTGATTAATCGTAAAATATAGGACTAGATCCAAGCGATATGTTAAACAACTCTAACCCTAAACCGAGGAAGATAATTGTATGTGATGGGAATATATTCAGTATAGTTAATGCCTTAATGGTACAATGCCAGTGCCAAGTGAGAGAGATTTATACTATGACTTGCTAAGTAGTGAATACTGAATACTGAGATAGGGCTGATCATATTTACTTGAGCGTTTCTCTTAGCTAGGGTCAAGTTTATAGTTGCAGCCAAATGATCCATATTCAGGTGTAGCAGGTGTGCTTGAGAGGTGCTCTATTAATTGGAGAGGGCGAGAGGCCTTCTATGTTAAGCGACACCGGCCAATTGAGTTTTGGAATGATTGTGGCTATGAGTAGAGAACTAGAGATCAACCATGCATCCCAATTCCCAGTTAATACAATTCACAAATTCAGTGATATTGTTCTCCCTCACCCGATTTGGCTACTTAAACTGACTAAACAAGTATGATGGGCCTCATGGTTTGGGCTCTGACGGATGGTACGTATCTGAGTTTGACAGAGAACAAATCTGAGTGTCTGTCAATTTTGGTTAGCTAGAATCTAGATAATTCAAAAGGTGCTGTAATCGACGAGAACCAGTTCAGGACCATAAGGAATTGGCCAATCGGTCATAGAACACCACCAATTAAGTTGATATATAGCTGGAACTCGGAAGATAAAGAATCTAGCTACAACAAGTTAAACATGCTTCGTGACCTAGCCTCCAAATGTTTGAAGCGCAAACATGTCTCGAGCTCTCACCATATTGGCATGGAGATGGCAAATCAATAGAAGGAGGTAGACAGGTGGTGATGATACTCGTTCACCCTGCTTACATTATTTTCATGTACATTGCGCTGATCGATCCACTGTGCCGAGATCAAATAATGCCAATTCTTAGTGATGAAGGTGGACACAGGACACTGTAAACCTAATCCTAGAGGGGTAAAACCGTGCCTGCAGGCATGACCGAAGAAGTTGTTTCTTTAAACGACCTTACCTAGCTCGTTTCGATTCTCCAAGAGAGCTATGAGAGCAAGTGTATGGTGATCATTTCGCGAGTAAATTGATCGCTGATAAGAATATTTGTCAATCTGTAATGAAAAGTTACATCCATAGCCCATAGGATTGAATATCCTTTTGATTTTCGGTGCTGAAATTAATAAAACCAGCAGACGCATATAGTTTATTTATGTATTTGCCCTATGACTCGTATGGCTGTTGGAATTTTTATTTGTTTCTTTCATCCATCATTGAACATTATTCTTCGTAGCTTTAGAATCTTTGCTAGCTGTTGCAACTTTCAGTTTGCCAACATGAAAATGCACTAATGCTGAAGAAATTGTTGAATATACGCACTACTGAAAAGGCAGGTGATTCACTCCTTAATCCTTGATGCTCAAGTAACTTGCTCTGGCAATATAACGTTAAGCCTAACTGTATTTTAATTGAGTGAAGCAACAATTAGAAACACGTACATCAAACGGCTTCATCGAAAGCCTTTATTGGCAGACCGGTGCAGCTCAGAACTCAGAAGCCCTACTAATTAAAAGGTGTTCTATGTGCGAAACAGCTTTCGGCCCCGTCTTAATTTCCATAATTCTCTTTGGAGCAATCTCCATTGTAAACTTGCAACCAAGTCCAAAGCCACCTGCTAGCATGGTACAGTTGCACCAATTTCCTCTCCTTAATTTGCTTTCTAGGAATGCTTTTGTTATCAAAGTGGATTGTTAATTACAGACAACAAGAGTACCTCATGCAAATTTATACATATTACATTGTATATGATGCTTTGGAGGGATATCATTAGGTGCATACATATATTATGACTCGCTGAACCATTAGCCCCCGAGAGGCCAAGACTCCGAGAGAAGATGAAAGGCCACAGAGTTTGTGTAACTACTCCCACAAAATCAAAGGCCCCCTTGAGAAGATGAATGGAGCTTAGCATCGTTCGACGAATGCAAGACCAAATTGATCTAGGTACCCAGATTTTGTGGAAAAACGGAACACAAAACTCTTGCGGAAGCTTTTTAAGTATTCCATGGTTGCTGCCAAGCGAATCCTTCGCTACATAAAAGGGATTCTTGATCATGGCTTATTCTTTGGCCCCCTGAATCTCGTCTCTCTACTTCCGGTTATCTAGTCTACATTGGATCCAACCTGGTTTCTTGCTGTTCTAAAAAGCAGCCTACCATTGCTTGTTCCAGCGCAGAGTCAGAATACCGATCCTTTTCTCAGGCCTGCGCTGAAACAACTTGGTTAGCATTTCTGCTCAATGAACTTGGTGCTCGCATTCAATTTCCCATCTTATTGCATTGTGATAATCTAAGTGCCACTTACATGGCTTCCAATCCTGTTTTCCATGCTCGCACCAAGCATATTGAACTTGATTATCATTTTGTTCGTGAGAAAGTAGCTCTTGGTAGCCATCGAGTTAGCTATATTCCATCAGTGGATCAGCCGGCAGATCTTCTCACAAAACCTCTCCATAAGCATCGTCATATGCTTCTTACTTGTAAACTTGTTCGTGCAGGACCACCAAGTGCTGTTATGATTCTGGTGTAATAGCATATCAATGTAGTTTATTGTACATCTTACCTAAACACCCAATCAACTGACAAGAGAACGTATGTATCCAAAAAAAAAAAAACATACACAAGGTAAACTGTACAAGTAACATATAAACAATGGGTAAGACTGGAAGGACACCATGGCACACGGATACCAGAGCCACCATGTATCCTCTAGATACAAACCATTAAACCATACTTTTATGAGCACAACCATATCTCCAATAGTTTTGAGCTTCTTTTGGTCCAGTTTTGAGCTTACATACATAATATCACATCCTTGAAACACTTCCGATTGAATTGAACAATATAATAAAAGAAAATATATATATGTTCTACTAATGATATAAGGGATTCCATCATCATGCATGCTATTCGATGAAAGCATGCATGCTATTATATATTCATCGTAATTCAGATACAATATGAAGGATATATGATTCCAGTGACGGATCTAGGAATTAATTTTTGTCTAGGCTAGTTTATACCCTTATATGCGAATTTTTTTTGACAATGTTGTTTCCATGTCAAAAAGCTATTTCAAGAAGTATAATATATAATGTCCTCAAAAACCTATTTTTCTTGGGGGGGGGGGGGGGAAGAAAATAAGAAATAGTAATGGAAAATAGGAAATTATTGTAGGAAAGATAAAAGAAAACAAAGAAGAAATGTAGAAAAAGGAGGAAGATCGAACCCAGGCCAAAACAAAGAAGAAAATGTAGAAAAAATAGGAAGGGGAAAGCTGGTATTGGAACCTAGGTCAGGAAGGGAGATGAAAGTTTTAACCGAGCCAATTGCCAACTGAACTATCTTGGATCTTGGTTCACTATGCACAGGTAGTGGTATATATCCAAATATTTTATCTAGGCTTCAGCCTATATAGCCTTTCAAATAGAGGTGACAAATGGGCTGCTAAATACGGGCACGTACGACACGTTAAAAAATGGCCTGGTATGGTCCAAGCATGTTATTCTAATGGATATGGCTGAGCATAGAAAAATGAGCCTATGAGCCCAGCTCAGCCCGAGCACGATAATTTGAGACTCACGGCTTGAAACCCGATTAGGGAGGCCGGGCCGGTCTGTTTACTACCTCTACTTTCAAGTATATCCGCCTTTGTATGATTCTGACTTTGTATGGTTGTAGAAACTAGCTTTTCAGGTTTTATGTAGCTATTTAAACAATATGAGCAGTTGAACTTGAATGACTCGAATCTCATTTCTTATTGTAACAAGGCAAGCTCTATTACAACATTGCACGCGTGCCCTTCACTAGTGATTGACTCTTTACTAAAATGAAATTCAAAACCCAGAAAACAACCTCAAGTCGTCAACATTATAAAAGTACGATTTTTCATGTTAGGTGATTCAATTAAGTTATTGAATTGAAGCACGAGAGCATGAAGATGGCAACATAAGGGTCAAATATATAGAAAATCAACAAGCATGTGATTTCATCAAATTTTAATTAAAAACCATTTGTTTGTGCCTACACAATTTTTGCTATTTTTGGATGAGTAATTGATACATCGATAATTATAAAAATAGATATCATCACACAATGTAATTTCTTTTGAAACATATTTTTATGAGCTCATTGGTAAATTCTAAACGACCATGCATCTGGTGTTGAGCTTCAAACAAGCAGAATCACTAAACCTATAGTAAGTATAAAGCAAAAATGAAATTTGACCAAAATGCATAGATCAAATTTGTACAACACAAACTTCGTTAGTATTTTTGGAATATAAAATCTACTATCCAAACATTCCAGAAAAAGAAAAAATAGCATAGCATATTAGCGGAATATTCGTTTTGGGGCAGCCAACGAAAGCCAAAACGGTAGGTACAGACGCCGCTGTGTTACTTTTCTGGTTGAACCCGTCACGTGCACTACCACGCCGCTGTTTTTGACGTCACGTGCCTCTCGTGCTCTCCTCAACGGCGGAGATCTCAGAGCCTCACCGTTAACCATACACCATCATCCACCTAATCAAAATATTAGCCAAGTGGGTCCCGAAATGGTAACTAGTCGCCATAAAATCAACGGCGTAGATTCGCCGGTTTACTAGCTTTCTGGGGTTTAGCGTTTTGTTTATAAATATCGTCGAGTGTTCTGGTTCTCTCTTCTATCTCGGCGCTTCTCTTCCGCACACATCACTGTTCGCTCTTGCCTCCGCCATTGTCCGCGATTTCGTGAGGTTCGTATTTCTGATAGTGATTTGTTTGTTCGGTATTGAATAATTGCCTGCGGCTTATAGAACTTCGTTTCGTTTGGGTTTTAGAGAGACTGAGAAAAAATGGGGAGCACTGGAGACTGGAAATTGGCGGATCACCCGAAGCTTCCGAAGGGAAAGACTATCGCGCTGATCGTCTTGGACGGTTGGGGCGAGGCCGATGCCGATCAGTATAACTGTATCCACGTGGCGGAGACTCCCACCATGGATTCGCTTAAGAATGTATGCTTTTGATTTGTTTTAATTCTATTTATTTGATAAGATCGGATCTGTTTTTGATCGTGTAGTATTGGATTTCGATTTGTATTGAGTTTTTTGTTTGATGATGATGTGATAGGGTAAACCGGATAAGTGGAGATTAGTGAGAGCTCATGGAACTGCTGTGGGGCTTCCTACTGAGGATGATATGGGCAACAGTGAGGTCGGGCACAACGCTCTTGGTGCTGGCCGTATTTTCGCCCAGGGGTGAGTAGTTTTGATTGCATCGTTTTCGGGGTTTGTTCGCTTGTTGTTTCTAGCTATGCGATTAATGATTGTAACTTGATAGTTTTGTTTGTTTTCGAATGAATCTAGGGCGAAGCTTGTGGACCAAGCTCTTGAATCTGGAAAGATTTACCAAGGAGAAGGCTTCAAGTACATTAAGGAAGTGTTTGAGACCGGAACTTTGCATCTCATTGGGTTGTTGAGTGATGGTGGAGTCCATTCTCGGCTTGATCAAGTTCAGGTGTGGTGTTTAAGCTCAGTCCTGTTTTTTTTTTTCCCATTGCTTTGATTCATTTTTCACTTGTTGAATTTGTTCTGAAATGTGGTTTTCATGTGTTGGTGTAGTTGTTGCTCAAAGGAGTTGCTGAGCATGGTGCTAAAAGGATCCGTCTTCATGTTCTTACTGACGGACGTGATGTTCTGGATGGTTCAAGTGTGAAATTTGCTGAAACACTTGAAGAGGACCTTGCAAAGTTACGTGAGAAAGGTGTGGATGCACAGATTGCATCTGGTGGAGGCCGCATGTACGTCACCATGGACCGTTATGAGGTATTGAACAAAATGCAACTGTTAGTGTCTTTTTATATGCATGATTGTATCAATTTGCTTTGTATGGATCAGTTGGTTTTATATCACGTGCGGATGGTTTAATTAGTGTTTCAAACCTGATTTGCTGCATCCCGGTGCTTATATGATCAAAGTTTGTATTAATGTCTATAATTGATTACTGCTGTTCTGTGTGTGTTTCCCATGATCATCACTTGTCCACTGAACTGCCTATGTATCTACTTCACGTGTATTTAGTTCATGTGAACGAATAGTATGGATATTATTCATTCACATTTAGAGCCAAGTAGCCTCTATGAGATAAATTTTGGTGATTCATCTATAGACCTAATGTGCCTCCAATGTCCTAAGATTGGAATGGTAATGAACTTCTCTTGTAGCTAATTATTCTATTTCATCCTTCAATTGGATTACATGTAGCTAAAGCACCTAGATTACACTTCCGGGTCATCTTTACATGTTGGCTACCCTTCCCACATCATGTGGATCATTAACTTTTTAGCTGACCCTATGGATGAAAGATTCATGCTCAAGTATTGTATATGTACTTGATATAGTTGTAAGTTAACCTTTTGAATTTAACCATACAGTACTTGATGTTAATGTTATCGATGTTTGGTATGATACAGAATGACTGGTCAGTTGTTAAACGAGGATGGGACGCCCAAGTTCTTGGTGAAGCCCCCTACAAATTTAAGAGTGCTGTTGAAGCAATCAAGACACTGAGAGCAGAGCCAAAAGCCAATGACCAGTATTTGCCTCCTTTTGTTATTGTTGATGACTGTGGAAAGCCTGTGGGCCCAATAGTCGATGGTGATGCTGTTGTTACATTCAACTTCCGAGCAGACCGTATGGTTATGGCTGCTAAGGCATTTGAGTATGCAGATTTTGATAAATTTGATAGAGTTCGAGTTCCTAAAATCCGTTATGCTGGTATGCTTCAGTATGATGGTGAGCTGAAGCTTCCAAACCGTTACCTTGTAGAACCTCCAGAGATTGATAGAACATCTGGGGAATATCTAACTTACAATGGCGTCCGTACTTTTGCCTGCAGGTGAGTTTCAAGTACTGAGTTGGTTATGGTCACTACTCTTTGCATAGCCTTAAATGACTTTTCTCTCCCTCCAATGTAATTGTGTGTTCTGTCATCTGGTGATTTTGGTTTTTCGTCATGGACAGTCATATATTAGACTTGGAAGGTTTTGACAATCAATGTGTCATTCTCTGTGTTTATCAAATTTGTTTTATTCCTCTTGAAACTTGTTTTGACTTGAAATTTTTTTAGTTTCTTTAAAATAAAATTTTAACAAATATTCTCTTATTTGAACTCTTTTCTTCTCTTTGAATTATAGGATTCCTACTCATTTGACCCTTTTCTTTTCTTTCTCTTGTTTTTTGTATGCACAGTGAAACTGTAAAGTTTGGCCATGTTACTTTCTTCTGGAATGGGAATCGCTCTGGATGCTTTAACCCTGAAATGGAGGAATATGTGGAAATTCCAAGTGATAGTGGAATCTCATTCAATGTCCAGCCAAAGATGAAGGCAGTGGAGATTGCTGAAAAGGCAAGGGATGCTATTCTGAGCAAGAAGTTTGAACAGGTAAAACAAAATAGCCTTCTGATACGTGTATTTTAGGCAGATTATATTTTGTCCAGAATGCTATATAATTACATTCTGTTATATTTAGGTGCGTGTTAACCTACCAAATGGGGACATGGTGGGGCATACCGGTGACATTGAGGCCACAGTTGTTGCTTGCAAGGCTGCTGATGAAGCTGTCAAGGTATGATTTTTAGTTTTGAAGAAATGGCCACGACTTTTTTATATGGATCTCAGATGGTTTGTATTAAGTTGAGAAAAAAGAAAAGGAAACCTTCTTGATTATTGTAGTGTTGCCAGTTCTATCTTATTTTCTTTTATCAAACCAGTTCTCTCTTATTGAGTCTCTTGATTTGACATATGTCGTACTTTCAAACCTTGTCTGTCTTAAAAAGGGTTTCACATCTTCTTACTGAGATACTCATCTCTGGTTGCAGATTATTCTTGATGCGGTAGAGCAAGTGGGTGGAATTTATGTTGTTACAGCTGATCATGGTAACGCCGAGGATATGGTGAAGAGAAATAAGACTGGGCAACCTGCTCTTGACAAGAGTGGAAACATCCAAATCCTGACCTCCCACACTCTCCAGCCAGTAAGTAACTCATTCTTTAGGAAATGAAGTGTTGGCCTTTAACTTCGGCAAACATCTCTATAGACATTGCATGTTGTAAGTTCAGTCATGAAACTGTCCACTTGAACGTTTTAATTTATGGTATTTGTTTTCTTTGTCAAGGTTCCAATTGCTATTGGTGGCCCCGGACTGTCACCTGGTGTTCGGTTCCGCAATGATCTTCCCAGTGGTGGTCTTGCCAATTTAGCTGCAACTATGATCAATCTGCATGGATTTGAGGCCCCTGCTGACTACGAGCCATCCCTCATTGAAGTTGTTGATAACTAGGAAACACAAGGCAACATAGGGAAAAGGACTTCTCAATCTAGTATTTCCTAAGTTTTGATGTTAGGTTACAATGCCGTTCAAGGAGGCGTCAGCTACAGTTATTTTTGTTAAATAAGTTGGAAAACTATGTTTGCTCACAGCTGCTGTGAGAGTACTGGGATCTGGAGAATGATAGAAACAATTGAGATGAAAATGGATTTTTTTGCTATTTTCTGCTTTCGAATTAGCAATTTCTTCCCCAGAACATGAATATCATAAATGTCTTTGTTAAGTTAAAGCTGCCTTTAAATCCCTTACCTTTTAGTTTTTTATTTTCTTTTCATGAGATATAATTTTTCCCTCGAAATATTTGATGGTCTTTTTTCTTATTTAACTACACCAGAAGAAATGAAGGCCGATGAAATGGAAGAGTCGTGCCTATTGGTGGTTGGATTGAATACAACTAATTGAAGTAATTTCCATACCTTAATCGGTACAACAATCTTTTTTGTCATCTATCCGTTGCCCATAACCAACTCTCCCTAAGAAATCTTTGTAAGCTTTCTTTTTATAAACATAAAACACCGAAATTTCAAATCTAATTGCTGGTTGTTGAAGGAGAAAAGATATAACCGTCTACACATTTATTGATAGAAAAACCTATTTATAGGCATTACATAGAGTCTCCCGAAAGATCTAGAAGTTCTATCAACTATAATCTATTCTAATAAGGAAACCGGATTAACCAATCATAGGTGTATTAGGATAAGACACATAACAGAAGGACGATAATATAATTTTCTTAAACACTCTCCCTTGTGTTGCGTCCCTAATACGATATGGTGCTTATGATGTTGCCTCGGTAAAAACATTGTCAAGTAAAACAAAAACCTCGTGGGTAAAACAAAAACCTTGGACGAAGGGAAAAAGAGCACAACACACCAACTACAATTGAAGATAACATGTGATGCATGTAGACTCCCCCTGATGTCTACACAATGACTCATCCTGATTGGTAACTCAATCTCGGAGTACAGATAAACGGCGCAAGCCAATGCACTTCACATATTTCAAAAGTAGACTTGGGCAACGATTTAGTCATTAAATTCAGCCACATTATCCTTAGATCAGACCTGCTACACTTAGCATTACTTTGATCTTTAAGGAGAATGTTGCCTAACAACTCAAAACATAAGTTCACGTTGAAAATCAGATTCACGCGTGGCATGACCTTGGTGTACTTAAACAGTCTTAACGTCTTCGATACAATAGGTATGGACAAACCGTATAAAATTCTGGAAACTAGATACACGTAGATTTCCAACCATATAAGGTCCATAACCTAGTTCATCGTGAGCTGATAACAAAGCTCTATCGAAGTTGACTGTTCTGCCAAAGCAGATTCTCTGACAGATCCGTCATACTTTACGAAAATAGCCATAAATCACTCAATATGATAAATGTGATCAAATGGTTGGTGTCCCTAGAAAGTAGACACATAGACCTTTCCAATGGTATAAATTTCACCATTTTCCAACGAGTGGGCTATCCTACAGGTCCTGTGGAAGTTGACCTATGAAACTGGGCAGATTCTGATTTCACATTTGATGTGTCTATCTATAGGGATGAATAAGCCTAAACCCTTCATAGAAGAAATCACTGCCATTACATTGGCGTTGCGTGGGCGCATCCAGCCATTACCTTGATGTTCCTTCACACTCATCTAAGAGGGAGCAAAGTTGCTCGACCGCTAGGAAGAGAGTTGAAAGACTAAGGATAACTTATAAGGTTATAAGTTTGTAGTGAATGAGATGTCGAGTCAAGCATATTGTAATAAGTATATGATTGTGCTACCGTACTTAGATGGAGAATTTCTCCCAAGACTTCTTTGTCATATGGACAAAATGAGTCTTCTCAAGACTTCTACTGATCAAGGGATACATATAGGCATACCTTCATAGTCCTTTAGCTTGCCTTAAGCCGACTGATGAATAAACATCATCAATAAAGGTCCTCACTTTCAAGACCAAGTATTCTCAAGATCCTTTCATTCTTAATTTTGGATCAGTGACATCTCTTAGTTTAACAAGAGTTCATCACAATTCATCCATAATTTACACGCAAATATGCTTAATTCTTCATGTCTCTTCCCTAATCAAGCAGATACTTAGCAAATACCTTGCAAACGCGCTCCGTGCTCAGGAGCCACTTGATTTGGGTGAAAACCGATCTATTCAAGATCTTTATGTACATCTCTTAGTTCTTGACAGAGATAAGTTGTGACCACAAGCTGTTTGTTCAGTTTTTCGATAACTACCTAACTGACAAGGTAGTAGAGTACAATGACATCCATTACGAGAGTATATCTCATCGTAGTCGATTCCAGGGCATTTGTGAGAGACCTTGCGCCAGAAGGTGAGTCTAAACTCTTTTTCTCACTATGCTTTCTAACAAAGATATAACTGATAGAGCTTACACTTGAGGTGTCGGCGTCACCTAACCAAAACACTATCTCTTTGTTTAAACTGGATCACATATCTTTCCATTTAGGTCAATCTACAACGTTGGTATTTTCTCCACGAAGTATGGTTCGATATCAAACTAATTAAACCACGTCATCATGTACACCGGTGTAATTTCTAAGTGTAGAGATCTCTATATGGATTGGTATTGACATTGAGGCGTCTCCCAATGATGACTATAATCCAGAAATAACAGACGAATGAGTATCATTGATCAAATGATCAAGTTGTGTCAAACTCATATACTTCCTTGGCGAGTATGCATCGAACCAAGTGGTCCCCCCTAAACCATGGGAGCCACGGCCTAGCAACACCATCTACCACATTTGTGGTGTCACCATGCCACCATCTATGGGTGACGACATGTCCTCTTATCCGGACATCAATCATTGCAAGCATGTTTGCAGCATGTATATGTGATCTCGTCACTTTAGGGAAACTGATGAGACACAGTAGGGAAAAACTACGACAATTTCAAGTTGTTCTAATTGAAAATTCTTGTTCTTATCTCCTCCTAATGACGGGAAGACTGGCTCATCAAAGTGACACAAAAGAGATCGCCTGTCAAGATATATAAGCGGACTATAGTCGGAAGTTTATGTCTTATTCAAAGACAATATTCATCATAAATAACCTATCATTGTGCGCTTGTGGTGGTACAATATGGCACATACAACATGTGAACGATATAGATTGCAGAACGTTAACTTAATCTGTTAACAAATATGCATATCGTTACAACCGTAACATAAAGATTTAAATGATGGTGGGCAAAGATGAATAAGTAAAACTATGACATTGCTACAACCCGTAGTCGTTGGTCTTACATGTCCAAAAATAAACCACTGGCCTCACCGTCGAGACCGGTCAAAAAGAAACTAGTTGAATCGACTGCCAGTATCACCGGACTTTTGTTTTACACTTCTTTTAACGGTTCACTATTTTTTAATGCTCCAAACGCTACCAAATTTTGTAAGTAGGTATAAATGGAAGTTAGGATTACAAAATCACCAGCCTCAACGACGGAGAACCGGCCGAAAACCTACCAAACTGTCCGTCGGAGTCGCTGGACATCCGTGAACAATTATATCGAGCGGTTCACCACCTTCCACTTCTCCAAATGCCACGAAATTTTGTACATTGGTCGATTTGGATGTTAGGAATCCGTGGCCGCAAACAGAACCTCAAGAACATGTCTAAAAGTTGTTGAACCAGATCTCACGATGACTAGTCCGCAAGCTGAAAAACCAAAAATTCTAGTTTTTTTTTAACTTTTCAATCATTGTTAAGGTTCCCCATAACAACTAATTGTTATGGCTTGAGTTAAACCATTGTAAACATCACCATAGTATTATTATGCCTCAAAGTGCATAATGAGAAGCCATTAAGCCAACATCTTATGTATCATTCTTATAGAATCACTCACAGACATTGTAATGTCTTACTTAGTGAATAGCGACGTAGCATTTTGTTTATGCTAGTCTCTACATATCATTGTCTTTAGCGTAGGAGGGCGTCGCTCTTAATCTTTGTTAAAGAATAGGCTTTACGAAACAAGTAACGAGCATGACCAATGTGAGATCATAGGAGTTCTTTTGCGTCATATTTGCTTATGAAAGCATGAGTAGTGCCTCCATTATATAGGAGGATGACGCGAACGGCTTTAATGTCATCCATAGGCCGTGAGCTCATAGCTCCACCAAGTGGAATTTTGGTGATCTTTGATCTCAATGGTTATTTTGCTCAAAAGAATGGATGTATGTGAGAGTCTTTACTCTTTAGTATACGGATCATCAAAACAAGTCCAAAATTGTCCCGGATGATTTATGTTAAATCCTACATGAGTCAATGTCTTCATTCTCATCATTGGAGACAATAACCGATTCAATTAACCAAATCTTAGTGACTCATGAATGTTGCGTATTCATTATAATGATACATAAGAAATTCTCATCAATTGTCACAATGTGTTTCTAGGTGATAAACGTTGGCATGAATATCATTAAGTCATAGCACGGTTCAATTGCTTCTTTATGCATGCATAAAGAGCATATGTGACTTGAATCATAACACCATTAGACATTGAAACTCGAGCATTAATCAGCTATTTGGTTATTTCTGATGATCTAGTCATCATAGTCACAACGGATTTATAAATAACTAAATCTATGAATAGTTATCTATTCCTTGCAACAAGCTAAGCACTCAATCTCTCTACAACACATTCATATACCAGAATGTAGAGACAACCGTCTTATGTCAAGACAGAGAAACCAAAATATGTTAACAATTTCGATGGAGATTGAAAAATGTATTAGAATCCTTTAGAGTGCATTATATAAGTGATGTGTAATACTACATAGATGGACGAAACAAGACTTAAAACATGCCAAAACTTGGCAAAATTGATTGTGAGCGCTATATATAAGGGCGGCACCACCGCCAATGATTCACTATTGGATCTTGTAGAGAAAGAGGAGGATTTTTCAACATCCAATTTTGGATGACATTTAGTGTAACACAATTTTCTTTTTGGAATTGTATGAATCCGCTAAAGAGTGTAGAAAACGACTCTTATTTGTAATGCCTTTGCAATTGTATAAGTGTGCATTATGTCACACTTGACATTACAAATCCTCTTTTGATCTAAAACCGATGTGCATTGCCCAATATCATGATATTTAGCCTTTAGAAACGCCACCTTATAATAACTGGTGGTCCAATGTAGTGTCATGTTGTAATGCGATATATTGCATTAACATATAACTTATGTATATCGAACCATATGTGCCAGGAAAAATCTGAATATATATGCCAACAATTGTATCGAGGTCTTGACTATGAATTTAATTCAAAATATAACGACTAAGTAACTTTAGTCAAATATGTGAGGTGTATGCCTTCACAAAAACTTGAAAAAATAAACGGATTTGTAGTCATTTAGACTATTAAACCGAAGTCATATGCTTCATATTTTCCGCAATATACCGTTTGCCTTTAAAATCCGTAACTGTGAGAATAATGATCTCATCTTCTTCCATATAGTGAGTTTCTTGTTTCAAGAACTCCATATATTTCTTGTACATTGACCATATTATTGCTTCTTTGCAATTAATGGACAGATGTAAAACCACATCAATAACAAGATTTTTTTTAATTTGCTGGCCCAATCTTTTTATGACATATAGGTTTCGAGGCGTTGCCTCTCCCTCTTTTCAGAACTCGTGACATGAAATTCGTCACCCTTTTTTTTTATGTCAAATTTAGGGCTCATATTTCGGTCAAATATTTCAACAACAAGATGGAAGATTAACTATTATCGATATACGATAATTAATTCCAAGTAATGAATTATGTCAAGATCAAAGTTTATGGTAACTCAATTCGATGTAAACCGTGACAAATTATGTCACAAATCGATGTTAACCGTGACATTTCTGTCACAAATTGATGTTAACCACGACACTTTCAGTCGCAAATCGATGTTTGTCCCTTTATTAACCACGACAATATTTCGTCGTAATACCGTGACTTGTCAAACCGTCACAAATTTCAATTTTGATATGAGGGTTCCCAATCCCTCAATATCGTCCCACGTTATAAAGAAAAGTGGGATGTAGAAGAAGGCTACAAAGCCCGACTATGAAATTAAAATTTCAAAAACGGTAACTTTTATAAAAGCTTACGTGTTAGTTTGCCGTGTAAGAGAAGTTGTCCTTGCAATTTTCATATTTGCTTTCATGCTGCGAAGTTACTCTCGCAATTCCATCGTGTTTGTGGATAGCGGCGCAAGGCTGGGCGCTGGGTTGCAAGAGTGCAGTGGCGACGGGCTGAGATGGGGCTCGGCTAGTAAGGAGGCTGGTGCGCTTCGTCGTTAGTGTGAGTAGTTGAAACTAAGCTGCTAGATCAGTAAAAGTGGGTGCCCAGAGCAATTTTCTTGAGGAATGAGGTGTCTCGATAAAGAGTGTTAATCCGTCATTGAGGTACTCTTTTCAAGTAGAGAAGTACCCGAAAGGAATATATAACTCTGATGAGTTGAGGTTGGTTGTGGGCATCGGCCGAGGAATAGGAGCCTTTCTGGACTTGCTTGGAAGACGAGCAATCTTGGAATTTTCAGATTTTAGAGGCTGCCGAGAGGAGAAACAACTTTTTGCCTACTTCTGCTTCGACTTTGGGGATGAAAATTTGACAGAATGAGCATCTCTGGATGGGGAAGCTGCTATCAAAAATTCAGGTTGATCGGAGCAGAGGAAGGCGGTGAACCGGTGGTCGGTAGCGGCGGCAGTCTGGAATCTTCTAGCGGCCCGTTCGGAGACTTTTCGGCCGGTTCTCGGGGTGAGGCTGGCGACATTGGATCCGGGACGGAGAGAACTTTCTGGGGATATAAAATTTCGGCCAAGGGCTGTCGGAATTTTGGTCGGAAATCGAGAAAAAACAAGGCCGCCCGATTTTCGGGTTTAAGGTTTTTAGGGTTTTTTTTTTCAATGGAGGGGCTATTAGTAAAGCTCGGTAAGAACACCAAGTCTGATAAAGTGTTGAAGGAGAAAAGATAAAGAGAATAACGGTCTACTCATTCATTGATAGAAAGACCTATTTATTGGTATTACATAGAGTCTCCTAAAGGATCTAGAAGTTCTATCAACTATAATCTATTCTAATAAGAAAACCAGATTAACCAATCCTACGTGTATTAGGACAAGACACACATAACAGAAAGACAGAAATATAATTTCCTTAAACACTGGTGATGTTATATTCCGAAATAATTTACAAACGTTACAACCATGCCGATTGCCGACTATGCTAGATGCAATGACTCTCATGGCCGATGCCGACCGGAATTCAACACCTAAGGCGAACGATCATACAAATTTGGAAGCAAATAGAAAAGGAAACCAAAAAAGAAAAGAAATAAAAAGGAAACAAATTGAGCTTAGGGTTTTATATACAGTACAGCTTTGAAAGGGGGAAACCGGGAAAGCGGGCAATCAGTGATTTCAAATTCGGGCCACTTCTGCTACCGCGCGACACGTGCCCCGTTCCGTTCCGTTAGACCTAGCAGCCGACGCTCCCCTTCCCCCTTTATAAATTCAAAAAACTAATCACAGCCTCACCCAAACGGTTAGATCGAATTAAGCCAAACCCCAAAATTCAAATCTCTAGGGTTTCTTCGGAAAATGGAAAAGTACGAGAAGCTGGAGAAGGTCGGCGAAGGCACATACGGCAAGGTCTACAAGGCCAAGGACAAAGCCACCGGCCAACTCGTCGCGTTAAAGAAGACGCGCCTCGAGATGGACGAAGAAGGCGTCCCTCCCACCGCCCTCCGCGAGGTCTCTCTCCTCCAGATGCTCTCCCAATCTCTCTACGTCGTCCGCCTCCTCTGCGTCGAACACGTCGACAACAAGAAGGACGGCAAGCCGGTGCTCTACCTCGTCTTCGAGTACCTGGACACCGATCTCAAGAAGTTCATCGATTCCTACCGGAAGGGACCCAATCCGGGGCCGCTGGCGCCGGCGATGGTCCAGAGCTTTCTGTTTCAGCTCTGTAAGGGCGTGGCTCACTGTCACTCGCACGGCGTGCTGCACCGTGATTTGAAGCCGCAGAATTTGCTGTTGGATAAGGATAGAGGGATTTTGAAGATTGCGGATCTTGGATTGGGGAGAGCGTTCACTGTGCCACTTAAGAGCTATACGCATGAGATTGTGACTCTTTGGTATAGAGCGCCGGAGGTTCTGCTTGGCTCTACTCATTACTCCACCGGTGTTGATATGTGGTCTGTCGGATGCATCTTCGGTCAGTACACTACTCTCTCTATCTTGCCCTATTTGATTTCGTGTGGATTTTACTTTATGCGTTTGCAATTAGTTAGTTCAATTGACACTCGTGGTGGCTTTGATTTGTTTTGTATGGATTGATGTGGTTGCAATTGGTTGGTTTAAGAGATTTCTTTAGTAATTGATTCATGAATGGGGAGCTGAAATCTCTATTTGATTGACTTGGTGTGAATTCGAGTTAAGGTATTTGCGATTAGTTGTGTTATTGATTGTGTTGGTGTTTGATTGATGAATTTGCAGCTGAAATGGTAAGGAGGCAGGCGCTGTTCCCCGGAGATTCTGAGTTCCAGCAGCTGCTACACATCTTCAGGTGTTTTCTTTGTGTCCCCACTCAATTTGGAATTTTGATTTCTTGTGTTGATTTTTTGGCAATTTGAACTGAGAATAGGCCTAGTCTATTTACTTGCAACTGTTTCTGTGGTGCAGGCTGCTAGGAACACCGACTGAGAAGCAGTGGGCTGGTGTCACTACTCTGCGGGATTGGCATGTTTATCCAGTGTGGGAGCCTCAAAACTTGGCTCGTGCTGTTCCTGCTATGGGGCCTGATGGAGTGGACCTTTTATCTGTAAGTGTTTTAGAAGATGCTATGAGAGTCAACTTCTCATGTCATATGCTTGGGTGTGTCACTGTTTTGTTTGAAACTGGTATGTAGGCATTTAGGCAATTAGTAACTTTGCATTTTCATACAATGGAGACATTGCCTATTTCATCAAACATGAATGATCTATGTTTGAAAGGAGACGTGATAGTCCATTCGATGTTAAAACTTGTGTGGGCTTGTGTGGAATGATCTATGTTGCCTGCTTCTCAGTAGTTATCTCATTTTTGTTTGTTTACGCATTGTCTATTTATTCATCAAATGGATTTTTGTCTTATTTTGACTGTTATCTTCCTTTGTACACCCTAAAACTATGACACTACGTTAGTGCAACCAGCAAAAGTAAAAGGATTGACTCTGGATTTAGTCTTGGTTTTAGAAAGCAGGACCCGCATTGTCATCTTGGTTTTGGAAATGCTTACGAGATTACTTATCTGGTCTTGCATTTGTAACTTGCAGAGAATGCTTAAATATGATCCAGCTGAGAGAATTTCAGCCAAAGAAGCAATGGACCATCCTTACTTTGACAGCCTCGACAAGTCTCAGTTCTGAAGCTTATTTCTACTAGAAGGGATATGACATTTGCCTTCAGTTGCTTTCCTTTGATGACTTTGACAGCCTTTGTTCAACTGTCTGTTTGGTGAAGTCAGCTGTCATCATCTTGGTGATTTCAATACCCTGTGATCTATTATGATGTTTGAATTTGATTGTATAATTATATCACAACTCTTATATCACAATATGTTTAGTAAGCAAATCTGTTATTTGAATCACTACTATTAGTCTATTAGTGTTCCTACCAGAATCTCCAAAGTTTATAATGTTCATCTTAAACCAAAAAAAGCCTAATGATTCCAATTTGATACAACATACATTACAATGCCAAATATTAAATTTTGCTTTGATTATTTTAGTTCTGAGAAGCATTCTCCAGATTAAATATCAGTTGCATCTTAAGGAACCCCAGTCCAACGGATGGTTGCTTATAGAAAGGGAAATGCTCGGAGCTTCAGCGTTGAAAATACTGAAGCGTGAGAACTGGATTTAGAAGTACAAGTGCTAGTTTCAAAACCAGAAACGAAATTTGGAGATGTCGATCGAGGGAAAAGAGCAAAGTGCAAAGCCGATGTTATTGAATCTAGCCTTTCATATTGTGATCGAAAATGGCTCATGACCTGTTTTTTTTTTTTTTTTTTTTTTTTTTTTCCTTCTTCTTCTTCTTCTTCTTCTTCTTCTAATGGAGAGCACTCCAAAATCAGTCATGACCGGAAATGCAATGTACTTGTGGATCACTTACTATTAAGTTGGGTCGTCATTCTAATTATAATGTAGTCAAAATGCTGAATTAGAAATAAAATTTTGAAGACCCCAAAGGCCCAAAACCCGAAGGTTTACCGGAAGACCTAAAACCCGAATTGAGGGTTTAATTCGGGGATCTAGGTTTTACCCAACATTTCCGTTGAACCCATTTTGACTCTGCAATTCTCTCAATGGATTGTCCACGCGTAACAGATGACTGACCGCTTCTCTAAAAAGGTGCCATGGAAGAGTGGTCAACTGGCCATGGATAAATACACCGGAGAGGCTGTGTTCATGAGACTCTTCCGAAAAACATCACTCGAGGGCGGCACATTTCACAGGCGCGTATGCGACAGAGCTCAGGCGGTTGCTAATGTGCTATATTCCCATAAACCACAGGAGCTTTTGGGTGTTGTTGCCGGCGGGGAGGATGGCGATTGGTTGTACTGGGTTACCCCATTCATAGAGAATGACCTTTCGGACTATCTCTCGGCTCGACGAAATGTACAGTTCGAAAACAATCTCATTTTGCAGAGGTTGCTGGAAAGTGTGATTAAATTAAGATAGCTTGGATTATTTCATGGTAACATCAGGCCCGGGAACATTCTGATGGAGCAGCAGTTTGAGGGTGCATTATCTGGGATGTACCTTGGCGGACTGGAATGGTCGAGAGAGGAAGAAGACGGCTTTCTGGTCAAGTGGCCCACCGCCACAAAAAATTACATGGCTCCGGAGCTGATTTTGGGGAACAGAAGAACGGCCACCGGCGCTTGTGGGTGTATATATGTAAGAAAAATTCTCTCTCTCTCTCTCTCTCTCCACTTAGTTGGTCATGACTTTTGTCAACAGGATTTAACTTTCAGGTCATAGTATGATTAGTATATAAATGATCCCTTTGTTAATTAAGATTAAATATTTAACTAATTTGTTTCAACTTTAAATAAATACGAATAATTAGCATCATTAATGTTAACCGGCCATTTTCGAATAATGAGGTATTTTTGGCGAGTTAAATCCTAATTAATGAGGTATTAGCCAAAAACAAATAACTGTCCTGCGGCTTTTAAGTGTGCAGCATGGAACAGAAAGGCAGTGAGCAGAGAACTGAGTTGTTTATATTTCAACTTGTTTCCAATCAGGAATTGTTTTTGAATTAGAGGTGGTTTGGTGGGAACTAGTTCGATTCTGTGCATATATGGAAGTATGCATTATTTTGATTCACTGCTTGGTTGGTGTCATGGCCTTTGCAGCTGAACTCATACTTGGCGAACCCTTATTCAGTGGTGTTCATGACTTTGAGGTGATGGGATCAATTATCACAAGGCTTGGAGCTACAACAGAAGATCTGGCATACCTGCAATCCTTCGGGGCCTGGACAAGCTACAAAGAATACCAACAAGCGAACGATCCCCCACAAGAGATCAATCCAGTAGATTGGCCACTTGATATACCACAGGCTGCGAGGGACCTCATATTGATACGTCACCAAGTTCTCCCTTGCCAGTACAGCCTGTTTATCAAATATCTTATCAAATATCAAATGGCCATGGCAGGGTATGCTGGCCATTGATCCTGCAAGGAGGTTGACTCTCGACCAGTGTTTGGGTTTATTGGTGTCAATGGTCATGCAGCAAAGAGGAGATTGACTGCCGATAAGTGGTTGGATTTACCCATCACCAGATCATCTTAATAATATATGACTGAGATTCACCCTTTTCTGATTATATTTGGTTTAGTGATGTTGTCGGTAGTCAGGAAACCACATTCTCCGCCCATAGACCAGTCAGAAAACTTGTAGACCGACATCCAGACTACCTCGCCATGGTGAAAGATCATTGGTACCACATCGGTAATATGCTTCTCTAAGCTCCACAAGAAGACACCATGATAAGATATATGTATAGTTAGTCCCACATCAGAAACATGTAATAAGAGGGAGCATTCCTTAGTTATAAAAGGAAGGTTTCCCCTATGCAGAATGAAGATATCTGGTATATCTGATCGATCTTCCCCCCCCCCCCCCCCCCCAATTATCCCTCTCCCTCCCTTACTCCACACCGGGGATGGATGCTCTTGTAACACCGAAGGCATGGTAGTTGATTCTAAGTGGACGTAGCCATGTCCTCCGAGGCATGGTGAACCACTATATGTCCTTGTAACACATGATATTCTGTTCCACCGTGATTCTGCATAGCTTACGGGATTATGTAGAAACAAGTGATAATTAAACATTTAAGGACGTCGGTCAGACCAACTATTTACAATGTGTTTCAGTTTGCTAGCTTGTGTTAAAGTACTTCATATATATAAAATCCCTTACCACCTGAAAGAGATTAAAAGCAAAGTATGCAGCTTTTAATTATGATTATTATAATTCATGGTAATGGTTAATCTTTCATCTAATGAACAAATTTAAGGCAAGTTTTTGGCTAGTATGTGATTACTAGTATTGAAGTTGTTGAGGATTCAAGAGATATGTAAGGTAACGTACATTTCATAACGGGTAGACCTTAGATTCTTTTTAGTGATTTTAACAAATATTTTCGAGTAAATTCGAGAATAATCCGCGGTGAAATATATGGTAGTTCATTGGTGAGTATAATGTTGAATGTGGGCGATTACCTAGTTACCGCACATAATGTCTTAAAATCAGCTCATGATCTTGCCATGACAAATCGTAAATGAGTTGATAAAATACAGTAATCAAGTAGATTTGAGATGAAACCGAGATAGTAACCAAGTAGAAAAAACCTCTACAATAGTTCATACTTCATGGTGTTTTTGTTTCACTGATTTTGGAAACAGATATTCGAGATGTATCACTAAATGAACTGTGCCTGTTGAATCCTAATTCCTAAAACATAGGTAGTGGCTTGAAAAGCAAACGTAGGGGTAATGGAATCTCAAAGTTATTTGATCGACATAATGGAATCTCAAGTAGGTACGTAGACAAAAAGTGACTGCAAATACAAACCTCCATGGACAAAACCAAATCGGAGGGTCAGTCGCTTTAGCCCACAGACTCCCTTCAATCCAAGTCGTCAGTTCATTTCATCCAATGGCCATGGACTTCATGAAACACATGCACCAATAACCTTCATGAAGTTGCCTCTATAAATACAAAGCCCTGAGCTAGAGTTTCAGCGTGAGAGAGCCTAAGATTCCAGCTTTGGGCACCCAGATAATACAGCCATACAGGCTGCTCAGGATTCTTGCTTATCAAGTAACAGTGAGTACGAAGCATATGTTATATTTCATGCTAAGACCTTCTGCCTTCTTGTTTCTCTTTTTAGCTAACTGCTACAGTTCACTTAGTTTTGTACTCAGCTTTGAGGTTTTTCTTTGCTTCTGGGCTCGTTTCGGGGTTTCTGTGTAAAACTGGAGTATCATTAGGGGTTCTTCATATGGAGTTCAATTAGTCTTTTGATTGTAGACATGTTCTTTGTTGGTTTTCTTGAGTTGTTTACTGTTGTTTGTAATTGCCTCACAATTAATTTTGATCGATTGAATGTTTTGTTCCCTGATGTTGTAGTGGAAATGAACAACTAGACCTAATTGATAATTCGTTACATATAATTTGCAGTATGCGCGCTTTTGATTTCTTTGTTTTTGTTAGTGAGGACAGAGAGAACATTTGAATAGATCTAAGTCCTTGTTAGAGAAATGAGTTAAAAGTTCATGTCAAAGCATCCAACTAATTGGTAATTCGTTACATATAATTTGCAGTATGCGTGCTTTTGATTTCTTTGTTTTTGTTAGTGAGGACAGAGAGAACATTTGAATAGATCTAAGTTCTTGTTAGAGAAATGAGTTAAAAGTTCATGTCAAAGCATCCAACTCTTGGTTTGTCTGACTTCTGGCTGTTCTTTCTTTGCCTCGAAGTCCTAGTTCTGCACCAAAATGTTTTATTTGCTTACCCTGATGACGTTACTCTGATTGCTTGAACAGGGAATAGTTTTACTTTCATATTTGTTCTAAAAATCATAGCCATGAGTTTAACAGGGTTGATTCTCCTTCTGTTAGATTTTATCAGATTTGTTCTTTAATGGTGTGTGGTAGAAGGTTGCCTGATTCCCTTTCCTTTAGTATAGTTACTTTTGGAAGGTATAATTTTGTGAAAATTATGCTAAGATACCATGTTCTGATGCTTTAAACAAAGCAACCTTCGATATGGACTTGATGTCTTATTCCATCACTTCTAATATTGCTTAGTAATATGTTGCTTAGCTATCGATTACTTAAAAGCTGAGGTTTTCATTCATTCCTAATTTAGTCCTTTTGCAGCTTCTAAAAATGGACATCATCCTCTTTACATCCGAGTCTGTGAATGAGGGTCACCCCGATAAGCTATGTGATCAGATTTCCGATGCAGTGCTTGATGCCTGCCTTGAACAAGATCCTGACAGTAAAGTTGCCTGTGATTTTTTTTTTTTGTCATTATTATTTTTTCTAAAAATTTTTATGTCGAATTTCGATCAGTAAAGTTGCCTGTGAGACCTGCACCAAGACCAACATGGTCATGGTTTACGCCTTTACGGAGAGATCACAACCAAAGCCAAAGTGGACTATGAGAAGATAGTGCGCAACACCTGTCGCAGCATTGGATTTGTTTCAGATGATGTAGGCCTTGCCGCCTTGATGCTGACAACCGCAAGGTCCTGGTGAACATTGAGCAACAAAGCCCTGATATAGCTCAGGGTGTGCATGGCCACCTCACCAAGCGGCCTGAGGAAATTGGTGCAGAAGACCAGGGTCACATGTTTGGTTATGCCACTGATGATGAGACTCCTGGCTCATGCCTCTCAGCCATGTTCTTGCTACACAGCTTGGTGCACGTCTCACTGATGTTCGAAAAAATGGCACCTGCATGCCCTTGGCTGAGACCTGATGGCAAGACTCAAGTCACTGTGGAGTACTACAATGACCATGGTGCTATGGTTCCTCTTTGTGTCCACACGGTTCTCATTTCTACTCAGCATGATGAGACTTACCAATGATGAAATTGCAGCTGACCTCAAGAGACATGTCATTAAGCCAGTAGTTCCTGAGAAGTACCTAGATGAGAAGACTATTTTCCATCTCAAGCCCTTCAGGTCGATTTGTGATTGGTGGACCGCATGGTGATGCAGGTCTAACTAGCCGAAAGATCACCATCGACACCTATGGTGGTTGGGGAGCTCATGGTGGTGGTGCCTTCTCCGGCAAGGACCCTACCAAGGTAGACAGGAGTGGTGCCTACATTGTTAGGCAGGCTGCTAAGAGCATTTTAGCCAATGGACTTGCTAGATGATGCATAGTGCAGGTCTCATATGCAATTGGTGTACCTGAGCCATTTTCAGTGTTTGTTGACACTTACAAGACTAGAAAGATTCGAGACAAGGAGATTCTGAAGTTAGTGAAGGAGGCCTATGATTTTAGACCTGGAATGTTTGCCATTAATTTGGACCTCAAGAGGGGAAGGTATTTGAAGACAGCTGCTTATGGACACTTTGGTAGAGATGATCCTGACTTAGTGACTTTACATGGGAAGTGGTGAAGTCCTTGAAATGGGAGAAGCCCTTGAGAGTATAGGATGTGATTCTGATCTCTCTACTTAATAGTAGCTGATTATTGATTTGCTTCTTCTGAATAAAGAAGAGGCTTGCTATTGCTTGCTTTAGATTGTGTGCATGTGTGCTTTTTCTTTATTCTATCAAGCAGCTTCATTTGGCATGTTGAATTCTTTTGAAGAAAATTGTGGAGTTTTGAGTTTGGTGAATCAAACATGTATGTTATGCGGAAGCGGCCGACGGGCCCCGAAAGTCCCACACACACGGGTCCAATAATGCCGATACTCCCCCCACTTTAGCCACCTAGTGAAGAAACGGGTATGGGGTTTTACACAAAAGGCTTCGACATTAGTGTGTGTGGTACCATTCCTTATAACTCAATGATAACTCTTCACGTTTCTGATGTGGGATTCTAAATGGCTCTAATCTAAGCCACACTTTTTTCAACAATCTCCACATGGCGTGATTCGAGTCATCTCAAACTGTCTCACGATCCAAATTCCAATAGCTCCACCTTGATCACAACCATCTGAATCTTGTGATCCCAATCCAAACGGGAGCTCCACCAAATTGCAACTCGATCGTATGAGACACCAAGTCCCAAGCGTCGCCTGGGCTCTGATACCACTTGTTATGCGGAAGCAACCGAGAGGCCCCGAGGGTCCCACACACACGGGTCCAATAATGCCGATACTCCCCCCACTTTAGCCACCCAGTGAAGAAACGGGTATGAGGTTTTACACAAAAGGCCTCGACATTAGTGTGTGTGGTACCATTCCTTATAACCCAATGATAACTCTTCACGTTTCTGATGTGGGATTCCAAATGACTCTAATCTAAGCCACACTTTTTCCAACAATGTAGAACATAGCTCTCTTCATACCTGAATCTGATTTCTGTGCACAAGCTAGAATGGATGTTGCAATACGTCAGGAGTCGGGACTGGGGTGGCCTAGTCTTTGACTCTTCGATGTTTAAGTTAGCGTTTAGTTGCTACTTACAAAGTACGGGAGTTTGGAATGAGTTTTTGTGGACTTACCTCATTTGGGAGTTTGTGCCTGTTTTATAGGTCAATGTTAGGTGTTGTGGCCTTAGTCCTCAATGTGGGACAGTCTGCGGTCCTCTGCGGCACCTCCCATTTTGGGGGTGTTTTGTCGCCGGAGAGTGGGTTTGGCAGGTGGATTGCTACCAGACCTTCACTCTTTGGATACCCGTGAAGGGCTCGCCGGTGTTGTCTTGCCCGGAATGATCTCTGACGACCGGGTAGTTATGCCATATTATCGGCTTGGCCAAGCATTTTGGCTATGTACTAACAAGTCCCCAAGTCACCATTCTGAGAGAGCTCTTGGGTGGGGAGTTATTCCCTAGATGCCGAGAATATGTTTTACCTGGGTGCTGGAGGCATTGTGTCGAGTCCCCAAGCCCCCACGCGAGGGTCACGAGGTGACAGGGGGAAAGTTCCAAGAATCTGAAACGGACCATCTCGCCATGTCGTATGACCAGTTAATGAGGGGCACGTGGTCATTCACGCCGAGTGTTAAAGTCGTAATGGTTCGCGGTGGTGGCGCAACGGCTCACACTAGTGGTTGAACAGTTCGCGCTAGCAGGCGTAACGGTTCGCGCTGGTAGTGTAACAGTTCGCGCTAGTGGACGGAACGGTTAGCGCTTTTGCGCTTTTTTTTAAGGACATGCGCGTAGTTAACGCGCGTGTGCAAGGACGTGGGGCGTCGTAAATGCACGTACGATCGTGGTTGACGTGGCTGTGCCCTGACCATATAGATTGGTAGGGTCTGGGTGGGATGTCTATAAATAGGCCTGGGGGAGACTAGAGGAGGGAGTTTGCATTTTGAAATCGAGAAGTTTAGGGCTGAGGGAGTTATTTGCGATTTTCTGCATAGGGTTTTAGCTAAACCTCGAAATCCAGTATGAGAAACGTCCAATTTGATCATCGATCGATTGGGTGCGAGCGCTCGGCTGTTTGCAACCAGCTTCACTGTCACTACGTAAATCCGCTGTTTCAAGGTATGAACTTGTCGGTTTCTTGTTTTGTTTGTGGGTTTTGTTTTTGTTTATCTAGAGTTGATTGGGATTGTTCGCACGTTTGCGATGTTGGTAAGAATTCTAGAGTAAATGATTTGTTGGTTTGCTATCTGGTTGGTTAGGGTTAAGGTAGCGGGTGTCTAACTCGTAAGGATGTAGGGTATGACAGATCCAGTGTGGGTGTCCAACGAAGAGATTGTAGCTACTCTGAGAGGATCTCTTGCCCTGGTGGATACTTCATTGTCTAAAGGTACGACTACGAAAATTGAGATATGGTTGATGAAAGATTATGAAAAGAAACAATGGACATGCGATTACAGCTTGAATATTGACATTTGATTTTCGTAAAGAGTTGGGACTGTTTACTAAGGTCGCTTGTGATGTTTGGGAGAATGGCATATTTTTCCAGAATTTTGATGAAGTCCCAGCATTCTTCTTGGACTTAAGATGTGATTCGAATTCCGTGAATATCATGAGATGTACGAGTGGGAGAAACACCAAAATTGTGAGCTGTACTGGGGGTTTGATACGCTTGAAAAACTATCAAAGTTTGGTCGACACTGAACAAGGTAGTAGAAGTACTCCTATTGCAATTTTTATCCAAAAAAAAGTTATTGCAATTTGATTGAAGAAGAAGCACAGGGCTTTACCTTATTTCAAGGGTACAGGCTACGGGTATCAAAGAAGGTATCAGAGACATTGCACACATGAGCTTTAGCTTTAGTGTAGTCTTCGCACCCTCCACCAAATAATATTTGTTTTTGTTTTTTGTTTTTTTTTTGTTGAATTAAGATATTTCATTCATTGAAAATAAAAGATACATCATGAAATCAATTCATTGGCTTAGGTACAGAGGACAAATAATAACAAGTGATTCACGTAGGGTACCACCGTTATTACATTTTTCTCGCTCATTCATCATCAATCTATAGTCATAAATGACTATGGACAATTACTCTAAGGAAAAGGAAAATAACAAAACCTATAATCTATGGGGAACATAAATTATAGCAGTCATCGCTTAGCCTCGTCCCGTTTGGAGAATGACCCTTGTCAACTTCGTTTCTGCGAGGAATGATAATGCATGTTCACTTAATCATTGACTAACCAAGAGATTTATAGTCAGTCACCATTATATTTAAATCCAATAATAGAGAGAATTATTTTTAAGCAAAGTTGTTTTGTTTTAAACTCTTGAATGTAAATCTAATGTCAGTCATTGATCATGTAAACACCAAGGTTCTAAAACTCGTTACTCGCTAGTCGGTCGGCCGGCCGGTGAGTAGCAAGTAGAGGAGTACTCGGCCGAGTACTCGGGGAGTACTCGGATTCTAATTTCTGGATTTTTTTTTATTATTTTTAAAACATATATTCTAATATATAGTGTCCAAAATAATAAAAATAGTCCATAAAATATTACAATATTTAAGAGATAATATTTACGCTTCAATGACTCTCGTCTATCCATCTCCGATGTTGCATTAGATGCAGAAGAAGACATTGTTCCAGCCATTTTCCTAAAGTGACAATGTGACATATCAAAAACAGAATAACAGAACAAGAACACATATGCTGCTATTACCTATAGCTGTGACATATCAACATTCAACAGAATAACAGAACAATATGCTCACTGAGTCACTGCTCAACACAATAACAAAACAATTCGGCAAAATCCAAGGAGTCAAGAACAAGAAGTCAAGAACACAATGTGACATATCAAAATCCAATTCTGCAATTCCTATCTCAGTCTCAAGCAGCAACAAGCCAACAACAGATCAATAAAATCCATAACCCAAATCAGCAAACCCAAAAACCAAGCCAAAGATTCCAACTTTAACTGAAAATCAAACGGTTCAAACCAAATCTTACTCGAGAGGAGGAGAGGAGGGCGAGTCCTGCGAGAGAGAGGGCGACTGGGCGAGAGAGAGGGCGGGGAGGGAGAGCGTCAGAGCGACTGAGAGGCAGAGAGAGCGAGAGGAGGGCGAGAGGAGGAGGGCGAGAGGAGGGTGAGTCGGCGAGAGGAGGAGAGACGACAGCGAGAGGAGGAGAGGAGGGCGAGTCCGGCGAGAGGTGACTGAGTGAGAGTCCGGCGACGGTGGCGAGAGAAGTGAGTCTGAGAGAGTGAGAGAGCGACTGAGAGGCTGCGAGAGAGATGAGAGCGAACTCAGCGAAGACAGATCGAGTAAATGAATCAGGGTTGATGGCAAATGACGTCGTTTGCTTCTTTTTTTTTTCTTTTTTTTTTCCTGACCAATTTGACCGATTTGGACCCGAGTTGGCCGAGTTGGACCGAGTACTCGGCCGATTTTCTTCCCGCCGAGTAGAGGCACTGAGTAGGTTAAAATCGCCTCAGTAACCAGCCGAGTACCGAGTACTCGCCGAGTACTCGGCCGAGTTGACCGAGTTTTAGAACACTGGTAAACACTACTGGAAATCATAAGGTCATTATTCTAAGTAGAAAAAACAACATAATTAAAAGGCAATTTTAGGCCCAAAGAACACCTAAGCCTACTGAAGCCCAAATGCTCAGACCAAATAATATTTGTTTTTGTTTACGATGTTTTTTGTTTTTCTTCTAAATAAAAAGAGTATGATGCCTTTTTGTTTTGTGGTTTTAAGGATGTTGAATTACCTTAAACGACGAACCTACAATCCTACATTGATTTGTTCCATTGCTGTGATGCTCAATTGATTGATGAGGACAATTGGAAGTGGGCTTACAAATATCAAATATCATCTTCCAAAATAATGACATGTTCTTTAGTATATTGTATTGAACTTATGATTGATTTGAAGATTTGAACAATCACCACCCTACGATCTATTGCAGTAGAATGATTGTGCATTTGAGCTTATGTTGATATTGGTCCCCGAAGGATAAAATTTCAAGTCAAAAAGGGTAGTACGAAAGCTACCTAGTAGGCTAGTCCCAACTAAGAAAAAAGGGAAGTAAAAACTTGGAGATTGGCATTCTTTTAAACATCGCGTGACTTGTATTATACATGAAACTGAATGCATAACAGCTTAAGATCAAGATCGTTTTCACAATAAACATAAAAACGTAGTTGTAGAATCATAAAACCAATAGCTTAAAGAGTTTCCTAGCTGTAATATAGGTGATTACCATAAGGACCAACATCAATTAGGATTCCATTCACAGTCGACATCCTTGATAGCAACACAGCAACACAAACTGCAATTTCACAAGACACAGAACCAGGAAAAACCTTCTATGCTATGCTACTTGTTTCTTAACAGAATGTGACTGCTCTTTTTATATGAAAAGCGTGGCTAGCATAAAGACTTTCTACTAGAATATATAGAGGCTTAGAACACAACTCGTGCTCATCACATAAGGGGTCAGAGTTTCACTTAATGTTTATCTGATATAAGTCTTTAGATTTATCTCAAGAACTCAATGTTGATCAGGTTAATCAACTCAATAAGTCTCAAACTTTTAATGAGAAACATACACCTCAATAGATAACAAGATAGAGTTTTACATTTATATTTATACTATTTAGTCTTCGTTATCACAACAAGCTCAAGTAACATTATGTATTCATGAAGGTAATAATCAGCACCCACTAGCTAGCTTGTGATGTTTGTGGTCTTTCTAGAAGCTAGATCCAGCTAGATAGTTAGACTTGACATGTGCATACTGTTAACAAAAACATTGAAGTGCATAAACAACTTAGTTTAGAATGAACTCATACCAAAAAAAAGGGAGGGTGTGTCCAATCACTCTAGTGCTCATTCTTGTAGATAGAGATGAAACACTGCTTAGATTTTTTTTAGGTACCTACATGTATAGGATACCCTTTTTTTAGAATGATAAATGTATATGATACCCATTTTACTGATATGATAACAATTTTGTTGTCAATAAAGTAAATTGAGTCATAAATTGAGTAATTTAATTTTACTAATAGTAAGTACTCAATCTATAATTTTTTACAAGTTTATAAACAAATTGTTGTTGATATAGTAATTTTGTTCAATTATATGTAAATATATAAATGTGGTAAATTCGTCGTTGTCAATATTGTAAATTTGGTTTAAATAAATAGTAATTTTTGTCCATTTAATGGTAAATGAGGGTATGAGATACATGTAGATACGACCACCCCTTAATTTAGATGCCGAAATGGGGTTGGTATTTGTTTTAGAAAACAGCTTTGCTATCATACTTCAACAGTTCCCCAAACAACTATATTAGTACACTGATATTGTTTTTGATGTGGCCTTGTATCTGATTCTTTCTAGCTTGTGCACAGAAATCAAATAGAGATATCAAGAAAGCTATTCTCTACATGTTTGATTCACCAAACTCAAAACTCCACCAAATGAAGCTGCTTGATAGAATAAAGAAAAAGCACACATGCACACAATCAAAAGCAAGCTAAGCAAGCCTCTTCTTGATTTGGAAGAATAATCAGCTGCTATTAAGTAGAGAGATCAAGTTCACATCCTGTACTGTTCAGGGCTTCTCCCATTTCTAGGACTTCACTTCCCATGAGTCAGGATCATCTCTACCAAAATGTCCATAACCAGCTGTCTTCAATACCTTCCGCTGTTGAGGTCTAAGTTGATGGCAATCATTCCAGGCCTATAATTTTAGAATCTCCTTGTCTGGAATCTTCCGGTATTATAAGTGTCAACAAACACCGATTATAGCTCAGGGCCTCAGGTACACCAATTGCATATGAGACCTGCACTATTCACCTTCTTGTGTGTCCATTAGCTACAATGCTCTTAGCAGCCTGCCTAACGATGCAGGCACCACTCCTGTCTACCTTGGCGTAGGGTCCTTGCCGGAGAAGGCACCACCGCCATGCGCCCCCCAACCACCAAAGGTGTCGATGATGATCTTTCGGCCAGTTAGACCTGCATCACTGTGCGGTCCACCAATAATCACAAATCGACCTGAAGGGTAGAGATGGAAAATGATATTCCAGCCGTCGACTCACAACACCATCAGGTGACAGCCAAGGGCAGGTGCCATTTTTTCGAACTTCAGTGAGACGTGCACCAAGCTGAATAGCAGGCTTAGAGGCATAAGATCAGAAGTCTCATCAGTGGCATAACCAAACATGTGACCCTGGTCTCCTGCACCAAATTCCTCAGGCCATGCACGCCCTGAGCTATATCGATCAGGGCTCTGTTGCTTGTTATTATGCTGGAACATATACTGAAAACAAATGCTGAAAAAGTTGCGGCCAGCCCTCTCAGAGATGGTACCATGTTCCCCGCTCGTGGTTGAAGCCAACTGAGAATTTATTGGTTGTGTTTGAAGAATGGGGTGGTGATCCGAGTAAGATTGCTTTGGCAGCAAGAAGTTGAGTTTCAGTTTCCGGAGGAGACCCAGCAGATTTGAAAGATTACAACAATCATGAAATCTCTGTCTATACATATATAGGAATACTACACATATAGAAGGGACTTACCTGATTTAGTGAAGCGGGTAGACTGAGTAGTCGATGTTGTTATATATGATATACTGTATGTCTGTATCTCATTCTTATTATTATCAATATCTATCAATTATAGCATAATAATCATCCCATTTTGGGTGGAACAGCCCATGTAAATCGGGAAGAGGGTGAGGTGCTTATTCCTTTGTTCTAATTAGTCGGCAGAGGTTGAAGTACCTAACTATCACAAGTTCACAACAATAAAATTAAGGTTTATGTCACAACTCACAAACCCAAAAAAGAACAAGTCTCATTACCACCCTATTACCAACTTTGATTTAACAAATGAACCAATGCCACCAACTATACCTCTCTCTCTCTCCTGCTATTCTCTTGCAATTTATCTCTCACTTTAGCTATCCTTTGTTAGTTGGTAATCAATTATCTTGATCATATTCTCTTCATTTATCTGAAAAATTTGGATTTAGACATAGATAACAGGTTGGTATTGAAGTTGCATTTGGGGGATGGAAGGATTGGATACCCTGATTCAGAGATTGCTGGAAGGAAAGGTCAATAGAGGCAAAAGGATTCCTCTAGTAGAGACCGAAGTTCGCCAGCTTTGCATCACTGCTAAAGAAGTCTTTCTCAGGCAGCCTCCTCTTCTTGAATTGGCAGCTCCCATCAATGTTTGTGGTATGCATTTATCTGCTGTATCTTATATTTCTCATCAAGGTCTTTCTGCAAGCATTTTTGCATCAAATTAGTTGTACTTGTATAAACAAATGGATCAGATCTCCTTGTTTCTCATATCCATTTCTCCTGTTTCTGTAAATTGCCAATCTGTATACTCATGCATGTAAAGTTGTTATAAATGTCTGCATGCAGTTACATTTAAATCGGATCTTTTGCTTGTGCCTCAAGGTACCAAAATTTCTTGATGTCAGCATTGCTTAAGATTGAAATCTCATTATTCCCATAACCAGATTTGAATTTCAGCTGATGCATAAACATAACAGCCTTTGGCCCTTTGTCCAATTAGGCTGTGAAGTTAAATGAGAAAGAACTATGCCCATTTCCTCCATAATGGAGGCAGAGATCACATATCTTGTTGATTTTGAGAATCAGATACAGTTCTGACCATAATATTTGGAATTTGGATGTGCAGGTGATATACATGGTCAATATCATGATCTCTTGCGTCTTTTTGAGTTAGGTGGATTTCCGCCTGATGCAAATTACGTGTTTCTTGGAGACTATGTAGACAGAGGAAAACAGAGCATAGAGACAATATGCCTTCTCCTTGCTTACAAGATCAAATATCCAGACAACTTTTTCCTCCTCCGGGGGAACCACGAATGTGCTTCCATCAACAGAATCTATGGATTCTATGACGAATGTAAGCGTAGGTTCAGCGTCCGGCTATGGAAGGTCTTCACAGAATGCTTTAATTGTTTGCCTGTCGCCGCGGTCATTGATGACAAGATCTTCTGCATGCATGGTGGCCTATCTCCTGAGTTGGAGAGCTTAGATGAGCTCAGAGCTATACAGAGGCCGGTTGATGTGCCGGACCAGGGACTATTATGTGACATTCTGTGGTCTGATCCAGATAGAGACATTAAAGGATGGGGTGAGAATGATAGGGGTGTTTCGTATACTTTTGGACCTGATAGGGTAGCTGAGTTCTTGATGAAACATGATATGGATCTCATATGCCGGGCACACCAGGTCTTCCTCTTACAGTTTCTTCTTCTTATTGCCTTCTTTGCTTATGCATAATCCTATTCCCATTATCTTGCCCCTAGTACAGCCTCTTTAGAGACATTTCTATAATCACTTTGCCCTGCAGAAAACACAGAATGCCAAGCTCTTTCATGGCACACAGAATGCCAAGCTTAGATGAGCTCAGAGCTATACAGAGGCCGGTTGATGTGCCGGACCAGGGACTATTATGTGACATTCTGTGGTCTGATCCAGATAGAGACATTAAAGGATGGGGTGAGAATGATAGGGGTGTTTCGTATACTTTTGGACCTGATAGGGTAGCTGAGTTCTTGATGAAACATGATATGGATCTCATATGCCGGGCAAACACAGAATGCCAAGCTCTTTCATGGCACACAAAAGCACAACTAAACGCATTTACCAATGTATAAATTTTCCACTTAAAGTAGTAAACAATACCTTCAAATTGGTACAAATATGTTAGTCTTTTTGAATTACAGTTGATCTATATGCCAGTAGTTTTGCATATGGGAGTGTTGCAGGGAATAGTTTAAAAGTTCCTTTTTTATGCTAATTAAGTTTGATTTTAGATGACTCAATGATTGATTTTCATCTTTGAGGTGGCTAAATAGAACTTTTCTGGCCTTGGTTGACAGGTTGTCGAAGATGGTTACGAATTCTTTGCAGAAAGGCAGCTGGTTACCATATTCTCTGCACCAAACTATTGCGGAGAGTTCAACAATGCAGGTGCCTTAATGAGAGTGGATAAGAGTTTGCTTTGCTCATTTCAGCTAGTGAAACCTTGGAGAGGGAAAGGTGTAGAATATTGACTCTCGTGTTACCGGATTTGCGGTGGTGCATGATGAAGAAAAAGACATGTAAAAAAACCGGCAAGGAGTGCAAACTTGTTCTGGGTAAAGCAGCATGATATATATGCCTTCCACTGTTTTTCCGGCTGCATATGATCCGACCTTTCAAGCAGCAAATTTCGTTAGAAAAGCTGCGTGTACATAAAGTTGTTAACCCTCATTTGTTAGGAACATAAATACCTTGTGTTCTCACAGTTCACAAGATTCAAGTTGTTACATATATATCTAAGCTCTCTTATCTTTTGTGAATGCGGTATCATTAGCTACTTAGCTAGCTAGGTTGGCAACAACAAACAACTCGAAACGGAAACGAAACATCGATTCGTTTTCTACTGAAACTATGAGTTGCTAGTATGCAGCCCCGGCTCTTAGATGTTATAAGAAATTTGAGATCCTCCAATGGCACAAATATCATAAGTTTTAGCACCCCCGACTCTTCTAAATTCTATTGAAGTACATATACCAGGGATATGATGAACCTTTACCAACGAAACGTTAGAAACATTTGACAAATGATAAATGCCGCTTGTTTGTATGATGCAAACTTAGGTACTTTGCCCGGTTACATTGCAAATCTTCTTGATGAACTACTAGAAATTCACCATCCCCTGCTTGTCCAAATAAACTAACCATTTTCACTACTTGTCTAGTTAAAGTTTAGAGACAGACGATATCACGAGTTCTTGCAAGATTCTTGTATACTCGCAAGTCGCAACAAAAGCACCTGAGTTGAACATTGAGCAAGCAGCCTGTATTACAAAAGAGAAGACATACATCCACAAGACCAGAACCCTAGATTGACAATTCAGAATCATTAATCATATAATGTTACAAGGCAAGGGATCTAAAGGTATACAGGGAGCTTGAAGATTTCCCACATGCAGGCACTAAATTTCTATAATAAACTATTTCCCTAAACAGCAGCTTCATATCCCCAAAAGGCCAAGTAAAGATCTGACCTTCAGTTTGACCACACATGAACAAGACCATGCCTGTTTCCAGTATATATCTCATTGCGCTCTTCATCATAGAAAAGGGCGGTTATGTCTTCCAAGGCCTCAGCAACAGTGCTTCTCACCACAGATGAGTTTATCTGTTTTCTTGAGGTGCTAGAACTGCTGCTACACTCATCAACCTTGGGACCGGCATTGCTAGCATTTATTTTGGCCAGGCATTTTCCCGTTAAGATATTGCTGACATGAATAGAACCAGCTGCATCAAAGACCATATGTTAGATCAAAGACGCATAAGTTATAACATCAAGCTTATTCATCAAAAGCGAATAGATCAATGACATATGACTTGCCCCTTAGAAGAGATTGGAACATTCAAAGATAGATAGCATCTACAACTTGTGATGCCTGAGAATGGCTATGATTAACTTCTGGTCTATCAGTGTGTGTACAAAAAGATGCACTCAAGCAGATGTGTAGGGTAAACAAGCACTTTTAACAATGATACACCGCACTTCTATGCCATTTGAGAATAAACTAAATGTACTTGCTGATTTCAGGTTTCACCTAATAATGTGTATATGTCAAAAGCAAGAATGACAGCAAAGAGAACAAAACTAACACTGTCCTGACTCCAACAAATTTGATGTGAACCGATGTTAAAGTTCACATCAAAATTCCATTATACTAGTCAGAACTACAGAAACTAAGATGATAACTGACTGTGGCAAGGCAGTTGTTCTGAGTCCAAATAACTATGCAACCTGTAGTTATATAATCTAAAAGCAACTGAAAAGTATTACCATTTGGTTCCGACCAATGGTCATCAGAATCAGCCTTGCAGTAGGATATGATCAAATCTTGATCACTTGTTATATAAATGTTATTGGTATTGCAGTCAGGATGCCACAACAAGTGATCCTCGAATGAAGTTACAAGTTCTCCACGAAAGTTCCAGACAGCCACAGTCCTATTTCTGAATGTCAGAAATAGCTGGTTCTCATACAGAAAGATAAATGCTGATGGAGTCATGAACTCGGCTCTGTTAACTTCCATCTGCTCTGCATTTCGAACCTAATAATAAATTATAAGTTATTTTCACATTCATGAATAATCAGGTGGCAAGAGAATTTCCACTAAAGGCTATGGTTCACTTACATCAAGAATCTGAAGATTCTCATTTTCTTGCTTAACGAGAAGCTTTTCGTTGAATTGTTCTATGAAATCCACCTTCTTGTTTCGATGAAGCAGATGATTGAAGTCTTTGAGAACTGTGCCGTCTTCTATTGACAGAATCTTCAATGGAACATGGCTACTAGCTCTATTGTAAATCAGTAGCATGATACCTGGACTGTTACAAACAATATATATATGGGTAAAGTGAATACAGAAGAGTTCCTAAGAGCATAGGCAACATACATTTATATGCAACCATTAGGAGCTAACTTAGGAAGCGAAGAATAAGTATTTTAAAAAAGACATTTAGAGGCGGGAAAGAGATACCTGATCTTGATTTCTTGTACATTTTTGTCTGATATAGAGTAAAGCATGGTATAATTTTTAAGGTCAAACACCTTATATATACTGGCCCAAGACCAAAAACCAAAAGCAAAATGTGTTAGTGTCCAAATGGAGTTGACGATCGTATATTTGAACAACAGAACATGACAAATGAAAATATACCTATCTTGTGCAGAGTATGTTAAGACCTTGCCATTAACATCATCAAACTCTACAAACCCAGGCCACTTCAAGGACTCGGACTCAAAAAGAGCAAAACCAGCATCTGGCTGGCCCCTCCTTATATACCTATAAATAATAGACAATAGCTGAATAAAATATAGATAACATGTGGAGGAATTGAAAAAACCAAGCATATATATTAGATAAGACTACCCACTCAATCCTTGTAGATCTGCATTTCAAAGAGCTGAAGTTGTCAGAAGCATAGACTGAAACTGTGATGAGTGAATCATTGTTCTTGTTATAGAACAAGCTTCGGATGACTTCATCAGGACTAACATTTAAGAAACAGATCCTCTGATTTGTATCTGCAATAAGAATAGCCAACAAAAGATATAAGTAATCACACCAAATGTAGGCCTGATAAAAAAAAAATTTGTTCTTTGATTAACTGAATTATGTTTACATTCCACTTTCGCACCACAACTGAGATGTTATAGTTGGTTCTTGCCTAAAAAGATTATTTCATATATATCAATTTGTCCCTGATCCTGCCTCTACTTTTCTGGTCAATTTAGATGATATTCAATGTTCTGCCACTTAAGTTTTGTACCTCTTCCTCCGACTGTAGGATTAATCATTAAATGAATGCCTGCCAAAAGACCAACTGATTTAACTGGAATAATGGTTACTATGGAAGATGCACACAGACACATATGAGTATACATATATCTCGGCCAGGAAACCAGCCATGTTCAAAGTCTATTGGCCCATTCAAATTTGGCCCTGAATCGTGTACAACTTCATCATATACACATATAACACTCCGTTTTTGTTATAACATTGATCACAGGATCGTTAGGCAGGTTACCTCTGCTAAAAGCTGCACATACACCAGAGTGTGCAAGAGCGAAGACTATGTCACGTGCTGCAACTATCTCAATGACCTTTGTCCTCTTCAACAAAAAAGGCAATTTGGGGGTCGAATGACCCTTGGGATCATGAGTATCATATTCCTCCTGAAGCAGAATGAATTAAAAGATGTCAGAAAAAAGAAATCAGCGTGACATTAATTTCATCCCATTGATTACAAATAACAAACAAAGCTAGACTATCACGAATATCAACTTTACTGTTTTGACCATAAACAGAAAGACATTGAGTCATGATTTAATCTTTCAATGCTCCGTAAAACACAGAACAATTAATGATAATAATTTCCCACAGGATCCTGAATGAAGAAACTTTAGTAGAATCTATAATCACAAGATCTTCAGTGCCAACTTGAGCAAGATCTAAAAGAGCCCCTTGGTAACAAAACCGTATATAAACTAGGGTGATAACCATAACTACTGTGTCAGAAACAGAAATTCAAAACATTTCCATAACTTTCAAGATACAGGACACGTGAAAGTAAGTTTTACCCTAAAGCAGAAAATATTTTCCTTAATTCACAGCATAACATTGATCGGACCCCTTGATTATATTTGTCAGGTAAAGCTAAGGATCATCATGAATGACAAATTTAGTTTTTGAACATAACAGGAAAACTGAAAGAAGCCGAGTCATAATTTGAGCTTCTAATGCTCCATAATAAACGGAATACTGGATTAAAAATTGTCTTTAATACAATGTTTTCCCATAGTTAAGACTTGAGAGCAACTTTAGTAGGTTGTGAAAAAGACCACATGGTCTTCTTCAAGTCCAGGTTCAGCCTTATCTAGAGGACACAAACCCTAGGTAACAAAACAGTATATAAATCAGGGTGATCACCATGACAGCCGTGTCGGAAACAGCAAACCAAACAACTCTCTATTCAAAACAGCTTTCAAGCTGCAGTGTATTCAGCCAAAGCAAACTTTACCCTAAAGCCGAATTTGAAATTTTTCATGCACAATGAACAATAGATAAAACTACAACACAGCTAGCTCAATGGTTTACAGTTCTTTACTCCAAATCTCCAATCATATCAATTCCATAATAATTATCACAATGAGAATCAGGAACCCTAGAGTGAAAATTGGAGGTAAATAATCGAAATTGAGCCGAATTTCTCATCTGGGTAAAAGTAAAATAGTGAAATTGAGATGAAGAAACAAACAAACCATCAAGTGCATGTTGCGGAATCTCTCTTGGGCATTGCTCATCCCAAAAGTTCGATCACGCTTGGAAGAAATCTCACGCCTCTGAAGCTTCTTAACGCTGTTGACGAACCCATCCCCCGCGGCCCTCTTCTTCTTCGCCAACACTCGCCGGCCGGAGCACGGCCGAGGACTCGCCGATATCCTCCTCCCCACTTCCATTCTCAACCCTCCGATTTCATACAACCCCAAACAAAGAAAAAAACTAAAACCTTTTTGAGAACAGAGCAAAAAGCCAAAAAAGAAATATAAAAAGCCAAAAAAGAAAATTGAAATATGAAAAAAAAAGAAAAACTAAAAAAAATAAATTGAGGGTAAATTAGTCATTTTTTTAGTCTGAGTGTAAATTAGTCATCTTAATGATTATATATATTTTTATTAGGTTAAGATGGAAACATGAGATACTAATTTAATATTTTTAAAACTTGATATACCAAAGTTTATAATGAGCAAAAATTCATATACCATTCAGATAAATTTCTCAAGTTGGAAATGAAACGATAAAGATGAAAGTCAACCTGAGTTTTATATAACAGAGCTTCATGCATGTTGATTGCTAAGTTCACATGAGCAAACTATCATCTCTAACAAGTAGCAAGAGCCTATCATCAGTTAATTGTCATGATTGAGGAACAATTAATAGCAAAATGCATTAGTTCAGGAAATCATGATCAGACGAAATAGATTATACGCACCAATGTGCACTTGCACTATTACACCATTAATGTGCACTTGCACCATTACACCATTAATGTGCACCATTACCTTGGTGCGTAGAAGAATTTTCGCTGATATGATCCCTTACGTTTTCTCTAATTTTGCACAGCTCAATTTCCAATTAATCGCATAGTGCTCCTTTACACTTAGCTTTTATCTTCCTTTGTTATTACTGAAGTAGATCATATATTCGACCTCAAGTTGGCAGCATTGGACCATTTGGACATTGTTTATTGTTGGATTGAAACTGTTATCCTATGTACAGTTTTGAGGTTAGATAGTGTTATTGTTTGTACGCAAAGAAGGATACTATCTTTCGATCAACAGAATTATGTTTTCTTTTATGATTAAGGTCAATATATACTCTCACGCAACATCGTTATATCACACAATTGATTATTCGATGCTGCTTTTTGAATTAAACAACCGAAAAATGGCCATTGTTTGGCTACCATAAGGACTTGAATTTCTAGGTTGATACACACTGTCTGATAATTAGCTCCTTTTTATTTCTATATTCAATAAATTGTTGACTTCTATTCTCATAATAACCAATCCAGTTTTGTTTGCCATTACAAGAGTGAAAAAATACAATACTAGTTCAAATAACTTTTCTGTAGAGCTCTAGTCATAAATTTCCAACTCCTCCCATCCCAAACATACCGCGCTCCCCCAGTTAGCATGATGATATCAACTTAATTCACCCACGCTCTCTCTCTCTCTCTCTCTCTCTCTCTCTCTCTCTCTCGGACAATTGTAGATCTTAGCAAGTTAACAAGCTCATGAAAATATCAGGATGAGAGTGAGCTAGTGAGTTATATGAGAGCTTCAATGCTTTATACATGTTTAGCTGCTCAATTAACATCTCTTACAACATCCCATTTGACTGACATGATCGTCTTTATAGGAAACAAGCATGGGAACTACATGTGTCCTAGCACCTATCTGATCCTTCAACCTTATACAGAATTTTCACACAAAATGGTTTTCCCTGTGATTCATTTTCCAATGGACTTACCAAATCATGAAAACATTTGCCATTCTATGAACTCATGAAGCAAACCAGAAGGAAAATAAGCTACACCGCAGGTAAATAGTCGAAGGATAAGCTACACCGCAGTCAGATTACTGGTTTCCAAATTCCTTAGTTGTATCTATCATTCCTGAGTATCTAAGCTATACTGATGTAACATCAAGATAGCAGGCAAACCATCCACAACTAACGACACATCTTTCTACCCTATCCCTCCTTCAATTAAAGCCACTAAAGTCTACATCTTTAAAGTTATAAGTTTGAACTCAAAATTCAGTTCAATGCATTTACCAGTTCTGCAGCGGACCCTATGGCAGAAGCACCTCCTCTTTCAAGAAGAGAAAGGGCCAACTCACATTCATGCCACCCCCGTAATCCACCGGCCAATTTCCTCAGTGTCTCCACCTTCACATCTTTAATCCACGTTGGAGCAAACTTTACCATTAACCCCACCAGACAAGAAACATAAGATTTCCATGTAGCAGGATCACAACCAAGTGATATATTTCCCTCATAAACCCCTGCCAGAAAGTCCATATGAATTCCAATAATGCTGGCTCTTCTAGAGATTGCCCATGCTGGCAGCTTGTCTGCAAAGCCCCATTCAATTGAACCAACCAGAATCACCAGATATGCCATCGCATACCCCTCCATTACACGCGATACAGAACTTGCCTGGCCGAGCTTCTCTTCCTTTGGTGAGAGTAACCAGGTTGGAATGGTTTCACGGTACAATTCTTGGACCAGCCCGACACCACCTGCAACACATAAGAGACATGCACCAAGTGTTGCTGCTTCCTTTGCCTTAGAAATAGCCAGAGACAGTGATGCTTGGTTAGAATTCAAGCGAGCGGAGTCTGTGCTTGCCCATTTAGAGGCTAATTTCAAAGCATACTCTCGAGGTGGAGATGAGGGTCTCCAGTGCCCTTATACTTGTCCACCTTGAGGGGCTTGGCCTCGGGTGGTCGTTTTTCCATCTACACTCATGGTGTGAAGGGGCTTGGCGATGTCCATAGCCAAAGAATAAAGGTTGATGGCTCCCACGACTCTCGACGCGTTTAATTCGCGAAGCCAATTGAGTGATAGACTAGCTAAGTTGGAGCAGCAGGTGGGTTGGCATGTCGAGAGGTGGGTTGGGAGGGTTGGCAAGAGGTAGGAGTGGGGACAAGTTGAGCATATGGGTCAGGTTGATTTAGCAGGGGGTTCATTGGGGATTGCAGATGGTTAAGGGGCTGGGAGTGGAAATGATAAGTTGGTAAGTGGATGGGTCACGTATATGATCTGGTTAGGGCCTCCGGGGAACACGGAACTGCTTTGGCCTTGATTAGGAAGAGAAGCAGTGGCGGAGTCTGGGGTTCCGGTGACTCATGCCGCGCGGTTCAAGCTGTCGTTGTACATGTTACGATGGTTTAACGTGGCGCGGAGCAAAAATTGTTTATTTTCCAACTCGACGATGCGTACCAGGTACGCTTCCGCTTCCGCCCTCTCTTTGGTCGCTTGTTCGCGAAACGAATAAAAGTCTCGCTTTAGAATTTCGAGGGACGTGACGAGGTCGGGATGGCTAATGAGGGCTGCATTGCTGGTTTGGGGAAGTGATGCATCTCTAGATTGGAAAAGTTCTTTCTCTATCTGAGTGCCAGAGTCGTTGGGGTCATCGATGATTTCTATCATTATGCCGAGTTAAATGAGAGTTCCACAAGAGGGCATTCCTTCTAGCGCCAATTGTTTCTACATGTCCCTATATCAGGAGTCGGGAGGTCAAATCCTTGGTTCCGGATCTTGTACCTACACAAGTAGCAAGGCGTCAGGAGCCGGGACTGGGGTGGCCCAGTCTTCGACTCTCCGATGCTTAAGTTAGTTTTTAGTCGCTACTTGCAATATACGGGAGTGCGGGAAGAGTTTTGTGGACTTGCCTCTTTTGGGAGTTTGTGCCTGTTTTATAAGCCAATGTTAGACATTGTGGCCTCAGTCCCCGATGTGGGACTATCTGCGGTCCTCCGCAGCATCTCCCCTTTTGGGGGTGTTTTGCCGTTGGAGAGTGGGTTTAGAAGGCAGATTGCTACCGGACCTTCACTCTTTAGACACTCGTGAAGGGCTCGCCGGTACTGTCTCGCCTAGAATGATCTTCGGCGACCGGGTAATTGTGTCATATTCTCGGCTTGGCCAAGTATTTTGGCTATGTATTAACACACACACATATATATATATATACATAACTGCAATACAACTATAGTAATAATCTACAGTAATGACAATTGCATATAATTAGGAAAAAGAATCAGAATCACTCTTGATTTGAGGAGAAGATTGATTCTGAGAGATTCTCACTAACAGTTTATGCAAGAGCTAAGTTTGCTTATAAACCAGAAAGGCAGAGTTTTGAAAGCAATCAGCTTCTGCGTTTCAGTTTCACTACCATAATCCACATAATTCTGAGGTTTAGGTGCAAACATATACAGCTATACATCAGAACAATACGTGCACACACTCAAAGGAATAGCAAGTGCAGAACATAAACTACAGTCATTCAATAGAGTCAATATTGAAATCAGAAAAGCAGAAAAAAAAAATCCAAATGAGTTTGATTCATAACTCTTGAAATTAACTAATCGGTTTCCATTTTATCTCAAAAGACTTGCTACAAGATGTCAAACTCTAAGAAAAACATGGAGAGACCAACAATATCAATGCTGGCAGTAACCAATTATAAATATACTTTTGAGAAGGAATACAACCGCTAGTAGCTGCCAATGTTGAAATTGAAATGAAGCCTACGATTCTTAGCTGAAGCACAATAATTTCATCAACTACTATACACTGCTAGCACTACTGTATGATCTTGGTCAGAGAGAGAGAGGGGGGAAGAGAGAAATTAGCAAAAGATGCAGCTGTAGGAAAGAAGTACCGGTACTTCAGCATGTAACCACATGAGTCAATTAAAATTCGAGCTTTCTGATTAAGCCCAAATCAATCTTCCTTGATTTCCCTACAGGCCTCAAGGGAGCACCGGGGCAGGTTTCAGCAATTCCATTTAATCGAGTTCCTGGAGGTGTTGTACAGTCATCACCACAGTCCCAATCCTTCCTTGCATGTTCACCAAGGACGCTGAGAGTCAAATCAGATACAATAGCTTCCAAAAAACTTTCGTACACAGCTTCAAACATGTCTTCATCAGAAAGGGGCTCCACACTGTCGGTAGAAGTCTCATCATCCGAAGTTTGTATCGGAGAATCAAAACTCAGTTGACGAGCAACCACACTCCTCGATTTGCTGACAAACTTCTTACACATAGGCGCCATTGCCAGCTTCTCTGGACCAGGGGCAAAGGGATCAAAAACTCCACCCTCAGGTGTCCGGGGACTCCCAGTGCTATCATCAGAATGAACAAAAGGGTCATCCCCATCTCTGTTGGACTTGACAGTTAAAACTAACGGTTTCTTAAAAAATGTTGGTTGGGATTCCCCATTCTCTCTATCAGCTTCAGGGGTAATAGGCCCTAATTCCACTTGTGGCTCAGCACCATCCTTTCGCAGCTCCCCAGCCTTGTCCAAATTTTCACAAGATTCTTTACATTCCAAAATATCATTGGCACCACCTCCAGAACCCATCAGTTCAATAAAGTGATATCACAGCAGCTAAAAATTGAAGCTTTGTCAGTAACATTGAAATTTGGCAGCAAAATCATTCTCTTGTCTAAATTCAAACAGAAATCCAATCCAGATAACACACATGCCAGATAGTTCAACTTACATTAAAATTTGGGGATAAACACACCATTAATCAAAGAAAGAAATCTAAACAGAGAAGACATTGCCCAGAAGACAAAATCCATATACTGAATCCAATATTACAATAAAAGATTCAACCTTTGAATTAAACCAATTAAATACTCAAGACTTTTCTTAGCCAAATGGAAGAGAAAACAAAACCTAGAAATGGAACAATAAATAAGAATTCATGAATGAGGAAAAACCAATAAATGAGAAAGAAAATTCACACAACTACAAAACCCGATTCAAACCCATGAAGCTTCTCCATTTCTGAACGAAACAGAGCTGAAACAGAGAAAACGAATTACCTGAGTGAGAGAGCAGAGTTGCAGAAGAACAAGAACAGTCCAAGCAACCGAAGCAGCCAAAGCTGAAGCCTTTAAACTTCAAAAAAGGGTGCAGAAAGCGCGTGAGTTAACTAAAATCTGAAAGTGAAAGGTGGGTTCTTGTTGAACTAGAAAACCAAACAACGCAGAACTCACTGTGGTGTACTTGCTTTACAGTTCGCTCCGTCTCTCTCTGCAACTTTGACACCAAAAAACAAAATAACTTATTTATACCACCTCCACCAATCAAGATCCGGATTCCGGGCCCACTACCTAGGTAACTCACTCCCCTAATTTCAATAAAACTAAAATAAAATGAATAATAATTAGCAGATTATTAGCCAAACATGGAGCGAAATTTAAAAAAAAAAAAAAAACATGGAGCGAAATTTATTTTTTTTGTTAATTTTCGTTTAATGTTAGTTATATTCCCGCCATGTATTGATTAAGATTCTGTTCTCTATGTTATCCTGCTCATGACTCATGACATATTCAAAGATGTAACATGAGAATTTGAGTTGGAACATATAATGATTTTCCATATAGAAATGTTGTCGATTTTGGTGGGAACATATGGCGGGAGAATTTCTTCCCTCTAAAATGTATTTCCCTCCATATTTGCCGGCCAATATCGTGTATGGAAAAAGCTTTAAGCATTTTCCATATGAGAATGAAATTTCCTATTATTAATTCTAATTAAATGTAATACATAATTACATATGCATAAAGGATATGATTTGTGGTTCTTCCTGCTCTCTAATCTTACCAAAATTAGATCATTAGACCTTATCTTGGGTACCAATTAGTTTGTTCTTATCTGGATGATTATACAATTGAAGTTTTGGGGCATTGGGCTTCAGATATGTGTAAGCCAAAATAAAAATCTTTACATTCTTTATGGGCTATTTGTCCTCTAAATCAGCCCCTTCCCTTTGTTAATGTTACATATTTGTACTTAACGGCCTTACGGCTGCGCATGGCCTAGCCCATCAACATTAAAATCAAATTTAAATACCGAAATGTTGGAATCCAATGTGGCAATGGATTTAGAAAAAGAGATGATTAGGGAGGACTTTTCTATTCTTTCTTCTTCTTCTTTCAATAAATGAAGAGTCTGATTTAGTAGGTTAGAAAATTTCGCACCAAATCAGTACTGTTCTAAACGGTCGAGTTGGTGAACATTGTGTGTGTGCCCGCGCCTAGGCGGTTGAGTTCTAAGTGGCCGCATAGTTGCCATTATGTGTTCATCCTTAAATCTCTTGAATGTTGCAAGCTAAGATACTTGCATCGATCGACAACTGTGTGACCGCCGAACTCAATCTCTTCGATTTCATTCACGTATATTGAAGGAAACTGTGCAACTATGAGATTTAGATGTATGATTACCTTGTATCTTCATCCTTCAAGAAATCTTCCCTAAACAAGTAATGAAAATATATTTCACGAAAATAGAAAAATGAGACATTCAACATTTTTTTTTGGGTCCACGTGACATTCAACATTGAACCACATGTGATGCTTGCCGGGATTGAATGGGAACTTGGGAAGAACATGATAGTACGTATGTAGCGAATGGTAGTTGGAAACGATTATGTCCCAACTCACATATGGACCAATACATGAAACTCAGACCACACATATGTATAAAGAAATATGTGTAGCTCTCACGATCGATCAGACTTAGTCTAGCTATTCTAGATCTCATATTTTTCCCAAGTCAACAACCAACGACTAGTAGTTTTTCCCTCGTTTTATTCCTCTTTCCTTCTTACGACCACGGACTTGTATGTTCTATTTGCTTGTTGATTACATGTATAAGTTGGTAACTGTAAAATATAGCTATAGGCATCTGGAATAACAAGAAATAGTCCAAAAGAAATAAATATATATCAGTAAAATTAATTAAGACTCCCTCCGCCCGCCAAACGCGCCCAATCCCTTATATTATAGCACCCATAATCGTCCTCGTAGCTGATAGCTAGAATCATCATCATTCGTTTCTTCTCTCTGAGACGCTGCTGCGTTCCTTTACCCTAGCTTCATCGCCATGGAAGCAGCAGCAGCAGCGCCTTCGTCAGCAGGAACGTCGAGTGAACGCACCCTCTCCAAGAGGCCCTCCGCCTCTTCCTCCTTTCGTCTCCGCTGCCCGAGTCTCAACTCTCTCCGCCTCCTCCGCATCTTTGACATTTTCGACAAGAACCGCGATGGCATGGTCAGCGTCGACGAGATCAACCAAGCCCTAAGACTTCTCGGCCTCGACGTCGAAGTCTCCGAGCTCGAGGCCACCATAAGGACCTTCATCCAGCCCCGAAACGAAGGTCTCACGTACGATGACTTTGTAGGGCTACACCAGTCGCTTTACGACACGTTCTTCTTCGACGGTGATGACATTGAAAACGAGGTGGAAGAGGCAGCGGCGTTGGTGGTGGCTGCGAGGGACGAGGAGGAAGCGAAGAAGTTGTTGCAGGAGGAGTCGGATCTAAGGGAGGCGTTCAAGGTGTTTGATGAAGACGGAGACGGGTTCATATCGGCGAAGGAGCTGCAGACGGTACTTGGGAAGCTAGGGTTCTCGGAAGGGAATAAGATTGATAGAGTGGAGAGGATGATTACTTCCGTTGATCGGAACCACGACGGCCTCGTTGATTTGTTCGAATTTAAGGATATGATGCGCAGTACCGTTCTTGTTCCTTCCTCTTGTTCCTAATTTCTTAAATCATATCCATTCCGATCCACACTGTTGTTGGATTATATACATTATATATGCATGTCGATCATTTTTCGATGTTGTTGTTTTTTGAGAAATAGATTCTCATCAATTTGTGATGGAATAAGTAAAGCAAACCTTCGTTTCTCTATTGAACTTTAGGGTCTCAAACATACAAGTCTTGTAGATGCATATATCCATGACAGCTAAAGCTAGCTAGCTCCACATTCCTGGAATTTTTAACAGGGTTATGTAGAAGTTTATCATGCTAAAACATGTTTAGTTCTATTTTCAATTTAAGAAGTACATTCATTCCTGTCGAGGACACATGTTTGCAGATACCGATAGGGCGTTGTTGAATCTGTAAACTAAGTTAGGGTTGTATTTCAGGGAGATTTAAAAAAAAAAAAAAAAAAAATTTGTTTGTCATATAATGAACTTGGATTTTAGTATGGCTTCTTGCCCTCTTCTTTTTTCTGGCCAACACGTTAGTGTTGTTTTTTTCTTGAGGAATTGGCCAACACTTTAATTAATTAGTTGGCATTTCAATTCGTGATTTTATCTTTGAATTAGGAGAAACGAAAGGTGGTGATAGTCTCTACAATTTGAATAGTTCAATTTGCTTGCCTGACTCTCTTGTAGAGGTGGCAAACATGTTATTTTAAAATGAGCTCATGGACCCGGCCCGTTATAAAATATAATTTTTCTTCCATTTCTAATATGAATATAACATATATATTTACAAGGAGGTAGATCCATGACACACAAAATTATAATTAAAATTATAATCAAAATATAATATGTTAGATCTAATAGCAAATAATGGTTGAAATTAGTCATAAAACTTAATATATTTTTTTTAAATCAATTTATGATATCTATTTATTAAAGACACAATCAGAATTAATGATTATTATTCTTCATTTGGAATATAATAAGAGAAAATTATTCATTTCCTATTGAAACTCATTTATTAAAGAGGAAAGAAAACAAATTAAGTAAATATTAGGTTAGAAAATTGATTGTAGTTGAAGGCAATCATCCAGTGCACCATAAACATAATTAATTTAGCTTCTTATTGTTTTTTATCCGAGTACTTCAATACATAATCTGATTATAAATTTTTTAACGTGCTATTGGCAGACATCATATGATAATTTTGTTCTTTCAAGAAGAAGAGGTAGATGATGATGATGATGATACTCTCTAGTACATGAGTTTTATCTCTCATATCGACATTTATTATTTTCCTTTTGTTTCTAGTAAATGAGTTCAATAGGAAACCATTAACTTCGTCTTAATTGTCATATAAGGCATAATAAGGAATCTCTTAGTAAAAAGGCCCTATACACACACACACACACATACAGTTCCCTTCTAGAGCGGTATCCCACTTTGAAATTAAACTGTGAACCTCCATATTTCGCTCACTTTCAGGTCACACTTCCACAGCTCAACCATGTAATGTCTCTATAACACAGTAAATATATAATTTCTGCAAAGTTTCATCTAATTTGAAGATCATTTGGAAGGGAACTGTGTATTATATATATATAATACCGTCCAAACAAAACCATTTATATAAATCACGATTACGAAAGCTCAAATGATCTTCAAATTGAATAAAACTTTCAGAAATGATCTACATACTATGTTCTAGACATTGTACGGTTGAGATGTAGAAATGCAACCTGAAAGTGAGCGAAATAAGGAAGTCCACACTTTAATTTTAAAGCGGGACACTGCTCTAGAAGGGAACTGTATATAATATATATATATATATATGTATATATATTATCAGGCTTTCTCAGGTAAGGATGTCCTTATGTATTCTTACGGTGCAGATTTTCACTTTAGACCAACTTTTCGTTCGAATTTTCACATTTCCACCATCTAGTCTTTAGATATTAATGTATAGATCATCTCTACAAAATTTCAACCAATTTGATTATCATTAAGGCACTCAAAACTGTGTTTTTCTGTTATAATCATGAACGATTCAAGTTTAACAGAATTATGTTCATACATTGGTTTAATCGAGTTTGAGTGTCTTAATGATAAGCAAATTGACTGAAATTTTACAGAGATGATCTATACATTAATATCTAAATACTAGACGGTAGAGATGTGAAAAATCGATTGAAAAGTGAGTTTAAAGTAAAAATCTGTACCGTGAGAATAAATAAGGACCTCCTTAGCTAAGAAAGCCTATATATATAATACGTAATTCTCATATCATATGATTTGTGAAGTCGAATCAAAATGACTATTCTGATCTATACATTAATATCTAAAGACTATACGGTAGAGATGTGAAAAATCAATTGAAAAGTGAGTTTAAAGTAGAAATCCGCACCGTGAGAATAAATAAAGACATCCTTAACTAAGAAAGCCTATATATATAATATGTAATTCTCATATCATATGATTTGTGAAGTCGAATCAAAATGACTATTCTGAAGACATTGTTTTGATCGACATATTATTCAATTAAAAAAATCTTAAGAGATGAGCTTTGATTCTTATATACACTACTAGAAAATAGATCTTGGGCGACGAAATGAAAAAAACCGGGCGACGATTTTTTTTTTCGTCGCCTAAGAGAAAACTTAGGCGATGAAAAAAAAAATCGTTGCCCAAGGAACAAAAATCGTCGCCTAAAGTTCAACTTTAAGCGACGAAAATAAAATCGTCGCCTAAGCCTAAATTTCGTCGCCTAATATAGAAACTAGGGCGACGAAACAATATTTCGTCGCCTAAGATATTTATAGCGTCGCCTAAGTTTTTTAATCCTTAGGCGACGAAGCTCAAATATATCGTCGCCTAAGTATTTTATTTTTTTATTTTTACTTGGCCGACGAAATAAAAGAATTTCGTCGGCCAAGAGTAATCCGAATAATTAAAATAAAATAAAACACATTTAAATTTCATTGTACAAGATTTTTTATTTTACTCTTGGGCGACGAATTTAACAAATATCGTCGCCCAAGTATTATCTTGGCCGACGAATTACCCCAATTTCTTCGGCCAAGATAATCCGAATAATTAAATAAATAAAGCATATTTAAATTGTAAGGTAATGTTTTTTATTTTTATAGTCCCGTCAGAGTCTCATCGATTGGAAACTATTCTCAGTTGAATGTCCGGCCAGATTACGTGATTTGGAGGGTCGAATAGCCGTTTCCGTCCGTTTAGGGGTTTGACCGCGCCGATTGACCGGACGGATAGAGCCCTTATCTTTGTCCAATGGAGCTAAATTTTTTCCCACCTACGTAATTCGTTATGCTGGTCATATCTGACGGTAGGATTTCAGTTCCTCTTCTCTGATCACCAAACTCACGTTATATGTACTAATGTTGTTTAACTTTTTTATGTAAGTGTTGAGTTTAAGTGTCATTTTGAAGACAACGTATACGTAGAGGCCTCAAACACAAAAAAGTCGTGAAATAAGATATGACCGGAATGGTGAAATACGTCAACCCATGAAAAATGAAAATATTCCGGTAAAATTTCGGTGCCGGTTGTTCCGATCAACGAAATTCTCTTATTTCTAACTAGTCGTAGCCCTATCCCGGGTATTTATTTTTTACCAAATTTTTATAGCCCCGTAAGCATCTTGTCGATTGGAAACTATTCTCCGTTGAAGGTCCAGCCAGATTACATGATTTGGAGGGTCGAATAGCCGTTTCCGTCTGTTTAGGGGTTTGACCGCGCCGATTGACCGGACGGATCGAGCCCTTATCGTTGTCCGATGGAGCTGAATTTTTTCCTACCCACATAATTAGTTATGCTGGTCATATCTGACAGTAGGTTTTCAGTTCGTCTTCTCCGATCACCAAACTCACGATATATATACTAATGTTGTATATCTTTTTTATATAAGTGTTGTGTTTAAGTGTCGTTTTGAAGACAACGTATACGTAGAAGCCTCAAACACAAAAAAGTCGTGAAATAAGATATGACCAGAATGGTGAAATACATCAACCCGTGAAAAATAAAGATATTATGGTAAAATTTCGGTGCCGGTTGTTCCGGTCAACGAAATTCTCTTATTTCTATCTGGTGGTAGCCCTATCCCGGGTATTTATTTTTTACCAAATTTTTATAGCCCCGTAAGCGTCTTGTCGATTGGAAACTATTCTCAGTTTAAGGTCCGGCCATATTACATGATTTGGAGGGTCGAATAGCCGTTTCCGTCCGTTTAGGGGTTTGACCGCGCCGATTGACCGGACGGATCAAGCTCTTATCTATTCAGATGGAGCTGAATTTTTTCCCACCCACGTAATTTGTTATGCTGGTCATATCTGACGGTCAGTTTTCAGTTCCTCTTCTCCGATCACCAAAATCATGATATTCTGAATTTTATGATAGAACTCTTGGCCGACGATTTTCTTCATCTTGGGCGACGATATTTATAGTGAAGAACATCGTCGCCCAAGTAGAGTATCTTAGGCGAGGACTTGAAAAATCGTCGCCCAAGATTATCTTGGCCGACGATTTTCTTGATCTTGGGCGACGAGATTTATAGTGAAGAACATCGTCGCCCAAGTAGAGTATCTTAGGCGACGACTTGAAAAAATCGTCGCCCAAGATTATCTTGGCCGACGATTTTCAAAAAACAGGGCGACGATTTTTCAAGAATCGTCGCCAAAGAACTCCAATATAAAAGGCAAAAATTCGGAACCCTAACCATTCGCGCTGCAAAAACAAAAATCCAAGCCGCCCTCTCTCTCTCTCTGAAAATCCACCGAAGCCCTCTCTCCGACCCCGACCCCGCAACCCGACGCCGACCCCGACCCCGGCCCCGACCCCGACCCCGACCCCGACCCACGGTTTAAGGTATAATCCTAAAACCTTAAATTGGTTATGTTGATGAAAATTTTAATTGTTGTTGTTGTTGTTTGAAATTGTTGAAATTGTTTGAAATTGTTGAAATTGTTTGAAATTGTGAAATTGTTTGAAATTATTGTTTGAAATTGTTTGAAATTATTTGAAATTGTTGGTGAAATTATTGTTGTGTTGTGAAATTGTTGGTGAAATTATTGTTGTTGTTGTTGTAATTTAGGAAATTAATGATAAATTAGGGTAAATTTGTGTAAATTATGGTAGGATTTTAGGGTAAATTATGGTAAATTGTGATGTAAATGATAATTGTAAAATATTAGGGTTTACGGTTTAGGGTTTAAGGTTTAGGATTTGTGGAAATAATTTGTAAATATATTGTAAATGATTAAATAATTTTTGATTAAATAATTAAATAATATAAATTATAATTGTAAATATATTGTGGAAATTTTGTAAAAAATAATGGATTATTTTTTAGTAAGGATGTAAATATTCGTAAATTAATTTTTGTGATTTAATAATTGCGAATTAATGTAAATAATTTGTTATGTGAATTAAAAAAATAATAAATCCTATAATAACTATTAATTTTTATTTGTGTTATTATTGTTGATAAATTTTTCAAAATTTATGGTTATTTTTTGTTAAATTAATTATAAGACGGTAAAATATTTTTAATAAATTTATGGTTATTTTAAATAGGATGGGCATGAGGAGAACTTTTGGACAACGTTCGGGTGCGAGGAGCCAATATTCCTCGGACGGTACCTCAAACAACTCGTCGGAATCACCGTCGATCGGGTTTCCGTGGCAGCTGACGGCCCGACATGCGGCGCTTAGGGGTGGCGAGAGTGGCTCAAGTTCTGCTGGGCAGTCGGGTCCCGCAGCGACGGCCCCTCGTCATCCAGATATACTTTCCCGGTCGTGATCTAACACCGCCCCCACACAGTCGTCCCCGACCGACGGTGATGGCGGGTCATCCGGGGTCCCTACGGTGCCGTCCGGCCTCTTCCTTCCTCCGACGATACCGGCGATACCTCGCGTCGATGAGGAGGGTCGACCGACTCGGGAGCAGCTCTCGCATGTGGCACCGCACGAGGCCTATATCTACCGGGAGTTTCCCACGCCTCTTCATCCTGTGAGGGTCTCCGAGCAGGCGGACGGAGACGAATCCGTCGGCTCAGCCTCATCCTCAGGTAATTTATTATTACTGTTTTGTTGATTTTAAATTATTTTTTTTTGTAAAAATGTATTATTAATATTAAATTTGATTCACAATGTCACAGTCGCCGGAACGAGAAGGCGGAACAGGAGAGGCACCGTCAGCAACAAGGGACTCGATAGGGCGGTCGAGTCCGCTGGACGGATCGCCATCCCGTTTTCCAACGGGAAACCGGTGGACGCCGTGTTGGGAAACCGGTACACGCGCGCCGCGGGAGGCACCATCCGCTCCAGACTCCCTATGTTGTGGGGAGTCTAGAGCCAGGTTCCTGATGGAGTGAAGGAGATGCTCCATCAGTTGATGTCGGTGAGTTTACTCGATCAATTACTATTTTTTTAACTAATAAATTATTTAATTATCGAAAAAAATACTAACAAGTGGTAATGCAACAATGGTTTGTGGTTCCCGAGGAGGGACGTGACTGAGCGGACAAGGCCCATAGGGAGAGGTACCTCTATTTAATAATTTATTAAATTTTTTATTTTAATAATATATTTAATATTTTTTTTGTATATGTAGGTTCAAGGAGTGGAAGCACGACCTCCGGTTACACTGGAAGCAGTACGGGAGCGACCGTTCGGGTACCCCGAAGGAGTTCGAGTATCGGGAGTACGAGTGGCGGTGGCTTCTTGTCACGCAGTTCAACGACCCTTACAAACAGGTAATTCGTAAACAAATTTGAATATTTAATTAGTGAATTAATTATAATTGTATGTTTTTAAATATTTAGTAACGATAATTTTTTTTTGAAGCACCTCGCCCGGGTGAACGCTGAGAACCGGCAACAGAACACAACCAACCATCGTGCCGGTTCGAGGCCGTTTTCGGCCATCATGGATGACGTGCGGCGAGAGCGGCCAGAGGAGAATCCCTATGTGGGGACCTTTCAGAGGGCATATCCTCATTCTGAGGAGGATCTTGTAAGTTCCTTATATTTTCTAATTTTTAATTTTAATTACATTTTATTAAATGTATATTAATATATTTTTTTAATATATCCAATTAGGCGAGGGTGAGGGAGGCGGAGCAAGAGGTCATGAGAGGCATGGTGAACGACACATGGCCGGGCACGGCAGAGGATGACATGTCCAGGATCGACACTTCAGATCCTACCGTTGGGGCGCGGATTATGACCACTGCCTTCGTGCAGCGTTCCAACACCTACTACTGCCGGGGTATGGGAGGCGCTGGAAAGGGGATCCTGAAGACGACGCCAGGATTTCAGCGCAAGGGAGCCGCCAGAGACTCAAACAGCAACAGTCGGCTACATGATCAGTTCGAATGTCTACAGTCTGAGCTGGAAGCCCAAAGAGCAAGGGACATGGCGGTGGCTGCGCATATGGAGCGGGTGAATGAAGTCACCAATGCCAACCAGGCGGCTATGGGACAGTGGATGACTACCTGCATCGCTGCACATGCTGCCGGACTTGATATTCCGCCCATGCCTACGCCTATACCATTACCTCAGTGGCCCCAGTCTCCTCAGCCTGACCAGCCGCCGCCTCAGGACCCTCCGAACGAGAATGATGAGTTAGATTTCGAGATATTCCGTAGGCAGATGGACTGAATTTTTGTAATAAATTATTTTTAAATTTATAAATTTGTGTTATTTTTAATTAAATTTTAGTACTAGAAAAATTTAAAAAAATGTCAAAAAAAAAAATTTCAGCAAAAATTAAAAAAACATTATTTATATATTTAAAAAAATTATTTAAATATTTTAAAAAAAAATTAAATATATCTTAGGCGACGAAATTGCTAAATCGTCGGGCAAGGACTTACCATATAAGACGACGAAAAAAAAGTATCGTCGCCCAAGTTCTTGGCCGACGCACTTCTGGCGACGACTTCTTGGCCGACGAAAAAAAATTTCGTCGCCCCAAGTTATAACATCTTAAGCGACGAAACAATTTTTCGTCGGCCAAGGTGTTAAATCTTGGGCGACGAATATTTTTGGGCGACGAGAAGTATATTTTAGGCGACGAAATTAGTATCGTCGCCTAAGAGTAATTCTTAGGCGACGACGGAATGAATTTTCGTCGCCCAAGTTCTTGGCCGACGAACTTCTGGTGACGACGTCTTGGCCGACAACCTGTCGTCGCCCAAGTTCTTGGCCGACGAAATTTGTTAACAGGGCGACGATTTTTTTTCGACGCCCAAAATGAAATTTCTGGTAGTGATATATGGTAGTCCCAGCAATAACACACGGTGACACGGGTTTAGTCCAAAGTTTCGATAGGTTGTATGGTTCATATATTTTGAATCGACAAAGATTGTATTCTGAGTGGAAGAAAGACTTGTACAGCTGGACGATTATATGACTATGAGTAGCTAGGATGGGACGTGTACTAAGTTGGTAGAATTGATTGTAATATTGATACAATCATTTCGAGACAATCATTTCCCAGGCCATATCTATGCAGGTTGACATGAACTATACTAACTCCATATTAATGTCATTCACCCAGATCCAGCCCTAGCTAGTTACTCCTTCACAGTCACAGTGAAAGTTGGGTGCACTGAGACGAGAATCCTCGCTACTTTAAAAAGTTCTTCCCGAAGTTGAAGAAGCTAGCTAGCACAATCCGTAAAGCTTCTCAATATCTGAAACAAAGAGAGATGGAGGAAGAGGGTCTAAAGTTAGCAGTACTAGTGAGTTGGTCAGTTTTGCTGCTTGGTGTATTGAGCTTGTTGATGAGATTTCTTAGGCAGATGTGGCTGAAGCCTGCAAGGATATGATCGGTGCTTTCGAAACAAGGCATCCGAGGGCCACGGCCTTCTTTTCTGGTTGGGAACGTTCCGGATGTGGGCAACAAACACCATTGTAAATGGTGTGCATTGAGTGTATAGACACCCATGATTGGTGTGCAATGACATTGGACACGGTCTTACACACTAATGATCCAAGTGTGGGCTTTGCTGGCGTGACATTCTTAAAAGCACACTATCACTTTTTTGGTGACAATCAAATGTGTGGGCCCCATCACCAGAATTAGTGACTTTCAAACTACGGAGACACCATAAAAAACCCACTATCTGTCATTGGTGACCGTAATAATTTGAAATTAAAAAAAAATTAATAGACAAATTCATTGATTCTGCAGCCTTATTTCTAGGTAAGATATCTGCTGACTGAATAAGCAATCCAAAAATATAAAACCAACTATGAGCCTCTATATTGAGGTCTCGATGAAAAATAAGCACAAGTAAAATCACTATCCACCAGAACTAGAATAAAAAATAAATAAACTAAGTACGTTTCCAAACCCAACAAAATTTGTTTCCATGTAAAATTGTAGCAAGTATTTGAAAAAGTCAAACATGTGGTTCAATAAAAGCAATTTTGTCAAACACATACAAGTAATAGCTCCACAAAATCAATCCCTAAACTCACAATTGAGTTATGCAATCAAGAAACTTACCTCAACTCTAATTTGCGCTTTGCTAATTTTGGTTGGCAGCTTTCAATTCATCATAGGAAGCAGTATCTACTAGCAACAGCTGATCTAAATTAATTCACATGCCAACACCAAATATTAATTAATATTAAAGATTAACATCTACATGAGACTAACCTACATACTTCTCAAAAAAAAAAAAAAAAACAAACAAATCAACTGACAATAGACAACATAGGACTATAGGGAACAAGTCATAACTTACAAGCTGAAACAAAAGAAAGGAGAAAATTGGAAACGTTAAACTGATAACTTTAAAAATGAGACTAAACAAATGCTAAAGAACTAACAACTCGGCCCCTAAACTTAATGCAACATTGAGAGATGAGATCAATAACAAAGGTGCCCAAATTGGATGAAAAAGATCTTTACTCTAATTTTTGTTCTCTGTTGTTGTATGTAATCAACTTCAATCTAGAACTTTTATAGTTGGTTTGCTATGTCAAAAAGGAACCCAATAAACCGAATTAAACATGCTTAAAACATAGAGTAGTCTTAACAATGCTTCAACATATGTCTTTAACCACACAACACAATCGTAGAGAAAAAGGTAAAATCAAAACCCCACCTATGTACGAAATTAATTTTGCATTCAAGTCAAGATAATGAAATAAAGAGATCATCTTCTTAGAAACACACCAAGATGAACATTTTAAGCACATAAATTTTAGCAGTCCCAGATGTGCTTATATATAACAACAACAAAGTCACTGATAAGTGATTAAGGAAGAATACAACTTTATACAAATAAGAGAGAATACAGATACATACCGTGGGCTACATAGCTTTTATTGCAACGACGGTTGCAGTACACCTTCTGTAGATACAAGGCACCAAAGAACCAATTAGAGTACAAAGGAAGAGAAAAAGTAAGAGAACTTACACATGCAAGGAAAGACCGTTAGTGATTATGTCATAAGCTCCATTTTTGTTTCTAACCAGCTTTTTCATATCATCTAAGTAACAATCTTCCAAAACAACCAGTATATGAAATATATAACTTAAATATGCAAGTAAAATTGAAACATTGCAGACACAAAAAAAATTGCAGTAAGAAGACTAACCCATATTTGAGTACAATGGTCACAAAAATAAAATGGTACACAAAATTCATGACTAACAGAATAAACTGAAAAGATAAATTACCAGTTCCATGGAGATCGTAGGTGGAAATGGATGAATGTGACCCGACATAGACTCGGTAACAATGCTTCCCAATCTGGATCACCACTTCAACAGAGAATCATGCATCTCAAACACAGCAACAAATCCATGGAGAAGCTAAGCCTTCAGCATCGTCATCTCCATTTTTTTAACCATCATTACCTTCAACTAATTTTGCCTCTTTAAATCTCTTCTCCTAATAAAGTACATTTACAAATAAAGTGTCAGATATCAAACAGTAAACTTGCAAAGTAATTAAAACTTGAAATCCAACAATATGAATAGGCGAATGCAAAAGCATACAATATAAAGTAGTAACTCTTATAAACTAGATCAAAACAAAACATATTTTAGTATAATTATTTGGTGTCTCTAGCACTACTCTATATGAATAGATGATTCAACTCCAAAACTTACAATGTAGTAGCAAGTCATGCAACACTGTCTGAGGAGTCCCCACAAGTGGAATCTGCAAAAACTCTCAAGGGTACCACATATTTGATCCATACAAAATAAGGGTTTCACAATGACGTGGGCAAACTAAGTGGCAAAGAAACATTACTTTCCCCAAACTGCTTCCATATTTGAATTCTAGGAAAGACAAATCATTTTCCAAATCTAAATAATAAACAAAAAGAAGAAATCTCAAGTAGGAACCTTGAGTTTCATAACGAACGAACAAAGTGAGAAAATATCAGTTATCAATCTTCATACCAAAATCTTCATAAACAATAGAAAAGAATATACCTTGAGCTCTATAAAGCATTAGAGATTGCCCAAATCATTTCGCCCACAAAAGAGAGTAAAATTGCAAGCCTGGGTCTTATTCAATCTCGACAGATTTCGTGCTCGGAGTCAATTGCTTCCATCTGAGCTTAAGACACGAGCTAAGAAAGAGATCAGCCTAAAAATAAAATCACCAAAATAAAATCCCTCATTCAACCCCAATCAAAAATCCTCAAATTGATTATTGATAACTCAGAGCTGATCTTGGTGGGAGATCTTATAAATTAATTAGATTCATGTGTTATGTGGAGTTAGGAGGAGAGTAGATTTATCTGAGAGCAAACGATGTAGGCGGCTGGGTTGGGAGAATAAAAAGTAAAGGCATACACTGTGACTGGTTTGCTTTGGCTTTTACGAATTGACGGGAATGCGTTTACGAAAATACCCTTGTAGTCTACAGACATGGTTTAGTTCAAGCGGCACTGTAATTGTAATTTTGTCAATCATAGGTAAAAGCGTGATTGTTTATTTGTTTATGTCAGTTTTGATCGACATACACCGTGCTTATCAATTCCTTCTTCACTGTTAAGAGTGGAATATGATTAAACAAAAACATTAAAAAAATATATGGGGTCCATAACTTTGTCAACTTTGGCACCGAAATTGGACAATGGTGTTATTCTCAAAACAGAAAACTTGACAATGGTGTCTATTATATGTGTAATCTCACCAATCTGGTAAAAGTGGCAAAAAATTAGTTGCTGTTACCCACATTTGTGGTAGTGGGAGATGCAAAAGATTCAATCCAACATTACCAGCATGATCACCCTGCAGAAACAACCATCTGATATTGATGGTCAACAAGTGCAGCACAATTGGGATTCCTCTATGTTTCCCTACCTTCAGCAATGGGCACGCGAGTATGGTGTGTGTTCTTCTTCTTCTTCTTCTTTTTCTTTTTACTGTGTGATAAATTGGCCTAGCTTCCAGTAATTAGTGCACAACTGAATATGGATGATTATTAACTATAATTAATTTAGTATTTCAGATCTTAATTAACCACATTTCTAGCTACTACTCGTGATGCGTAGTACCATTTCATTCTTTAGGTTTTTTTTCAAGCGCTAATATAATATCGATTTTTCATTTTCAAAATTGAAACTATTATTTTTAAGTTCTTAAGTCCTATATGAACTGATAACCAGCATAAAAGCGAATTTTGTGTGTATGTACTAATTAACTAACTTGACTGATCCAAGTTTTAGGATATCTTGATTGTGATTTGGTCCATAATATGAGTCGATCATATAATCATTAAAATTTTCGAACTATCATGGAAACGAGAAGTAGATATTACTTGTATAATTGGAGTCGAAATTTGTGTCCGTACGTACAGATGAAAAAATCGATAAATTAATAAGGTATGATATATAGCTAGCTTATTTTCATTCTAGATGAAAACCCCATTTGAAGTCCTGGACTCATATGCCTTCTGATCAATTCTTTTGTCTATCTAACTATGAAATGATGACTACCCAGTCCTAAATTACTTAGAAAACTATGATAACAGCATGCATGTAACGGTAATTTACCACGGTTAATTAATTTAATTAACGACTATGCAGCTTTCTAAAAAATAAAAAAAATTAACGACTATGCAGGTCCGGTATTCTTGTACTCCACTGGAGCCAAACAACACTTGTATGTGAGCGATCCTAAGTTGTTAAGGGAGCTGAAGCTGCACAAGTCCTTAAACAACTCCTTAAACTTGTGCAGACCAACATATCTGAGTAAGCCACTAAAGCCATTGCTTGGTAACGGCCTTATTGTAGCTAACGGACATGAATGGGCTTACCAAAGGAAACTTATTGCTCCTGAATTCTTCCTCGACAAAGTTAAGGTATTCACAGAGTACGCTACATCAGATCGACTACCTGAATCGATCATCGTGATCTTTCAAATTAAGTTTTAAGCATACACGAGGTAAGTGAAATTTCATGACCAAAATGTGTAGGGCATGGTAGGTTTAATGGAGGAATCAACGATGGCACTACTGGAGACATGGGAGAGCAAAATACTAGAAAGCGAGTCAGGCGTTGCTGAGATGAGGATGGATCAGGATTTGAAGACACTCTCGGCAGATAAAATATCAAGAGCTTGTTTTGACAGTTCATATTCCCAGGGCAACCAGATTTTTGCAAAGATTGCTTTCTTGCAAAACGCTTTGTCCAAACCTAATATGCTCTTTGGATTTCTGAACTTCAGTTTTGTTACGTACACATTCTCTCTAGTTATCCTTCCTTTTTTTTTTTTTTTTGCCTTCTGAATTACTATTCTCTTTTATATATGTACATATTGCAGATTGTTTCGCTCTGAGACTGACAAGAAGATAAGAAGCATGAACAAAGAGGTGGATGATATGTTACTCAAATTAGTGAATGATCGTCGGGCTCAAAGAAAGTTGGGTGGTGTTGAGAAGAAAGATCTATTAGAAATGATACTTGAAAGTGCTGCTAGAGATAATAGTCACAATACTGACATGCCTCATTATAGACGTAAAACAGACCGTTTTATTCTGGACAATTGTAGAAATATCTACTTTGCAGGTTCTGAGACCACTGCTCTTACAGTTTCATGGACCTTGATGCTTCTTTCGTTGCACCCGGAATGGCAGGAACGTATTCGCGCAGAGATCGTTGAGGTTTGCGGGGATCATGAACTCTACCATTGCTTGCAAGACATGGATATAATCCGCAAGTTCAAAACGGTATTACTTAAATTCTCGTCACCTTACTTTTCATTTTCTAGGTCGAAAACAATTCACAAAACGATGTGTACGTTAGTGCATCTTGCATGTTGGAGTTAAATGTTATTTCTTTTTCAATAAGATTTGATGAGCTTAACACCACTACTCTTACGCAAAATGTGTCATTATGCAGCTGACGATGGTGATTCTAGAGAGCCTCCGTCTTTATGGTCCAGGAGTCATAGCAGCAAGAGAAGCTCTAACCAACATGAAGTTGGGGGACCTTGATGTCCCGGAAGGCATCCACATGTGGGTTTACCTTCCGGCATTGCATCGTGACACAGAAAATTGGGGTGCGGATGCTAATGAGTTTAAGCCGGAGAGGTTTGCAAATGGAGTGTCTGAATCGTGCAAGTATCCCCAAGCATACATGCCATTTGGTTTTGGGACTCGATTGTGCATAGGTCAGACATTTGCCATGCTACAACTGAAGATAGTACTCTCTCTAATGTTATCCAAGTTCTCATTCTCCTTTTCTCCAAACTATCGCCATTCTCCTGTTTATAAGATGTTACTGTTGCCTGGGTATGGGATAAGACTCATTGTGAGGCGTGTGTAGTGAGTTACCTAGCTAGCTGGCTTCCGATGTTGATATCAGTGAACCAATTAAGCATGCAACAGATTTCCGGCCTATTGAAGTACTTCTATTTCAATTTGTGTACGTATGTAACATTATATAACAGGTTTACTGGAGGTGGTTACTGGTTACTAACTTACTATTAGTTACTTGGGGTTTGGAATTTCAATATATAACGCATGCATTCATATCTAGTGAATTGCCGTATTAGCAGTAGCAGACACCAGCATAAGCTCACGACTAGGCAATTGGGACAAGCACTAGCTTTTCCAGATAGAAGTGATTAGGTATTGATAGCATGGAACTGATGGAAGCAAAAGTCCAAGAAGCTAGCGCGCCCTAGTCCCCAGACAAATCCAAAAGGCTTTTGCCTCCAAATCTGAAGCTGATAAAGGAAGCTTCATTTCCCTAATAGTTGCCTGACAAATTACGTTGTTACTGTCAGTGTCGTCACCAGAATCATTTGAGCTTTAGGGCCCTGAGCTTTAAGCAGGACACGGTACGAGTGTACGTCAATAGTTCATCCATATAGTGCAGAAAATGGTGGACTTTGTAAACTGACTAAACTCCTCCCTGGTAATTGAGAATAAGCTCAAAAGCCTTCACGCTCTTCTCCTTGTTAATTGGGGCTTAATTTGTTTCTCCCTCCTTACTTTGGTTGATGCAGTGGAACCGAAAACGTTGGAATCCACCAACAATAAACTTGAATTCACAAGTTTGGTTTTCTCGAATCCACAAAAGAATCTGAAATCTACTAAAAAAGTTGAGAAAATCTCAAGGGTTTTATTAATAAGAAATTTGAGACTACAACTGATTAAGGGTCTTTATATAAAAAAAATAAATCATAGGGCAACTAATAATCAAGCCTAATAGCCCATAGATTACATAGAAAACCAAATCTAAAACAAACTTAGAAAAAATAAAATACTGAAATAAGTAATTAACTGTGTTTTGAGGCCCTAAACAGACTCGGATGACCGAAAAAGCTCAAACATCGAGCAAAAAACCATGTTTGACTCATATCGCTATTTTGCTTCCGGAAAGGTATTATAATTAGCAATCGGACACTGAATGCCGAATCTGGAGCAAACCGGGTTTGGACTTGCAATAATAAATTTGTTCTTCAATCTTTATCTTCATCTGTTCTACATCAGTCTCCTCCACTTCAGAAGAACTCGACCCCGAGTTATTATCGCCATAAAGAGAAACATCCTCATGAAACTCATATAAATCAGCAACATTAAAATAATTTGAAATCCCCATAGAAACATGCAGATCATGAATAGCATAAACATTATCATTAATCCTCTTTAGTACCTTGAATGAACCATATTTCTTAGGCTTCAGCTTGTTGTATGTACCAATTGTGAACCTCATTTTTCTCAGAAAAACCATGACTGAGTCCCCTTCCTCAAACACCTTCACATGTCTGTGCTGTCTACATCAACCTTATACTTCAAGTTTGTCTTCTCTAACTTTGCTTTAACTTCTTCCTGAACAGTTTGAACTCCCTCAATCATTTTAACAGCAACATACTTACATCACGTCCCTTTGGTAATTTTGCTAAATCAACCACATGTCGTGGGGCCGAAGTATAAATCATTGCAAAAGGTGATTTATCAAGGGCACTATGCACAGAGCTATTGTAAGCAAACTTAACCTGAGGCAAAGCAAGATCCCACTATTTTTGGTTTATCTCCACATACACTTCTAATCATATTACCCAAACTCATGTTTGTAACCTCGGTCTGACCATCAATTTAGGGGGGTGAGCTGTAGTACTCCTCTTCAAGGTCGTCCCAAGCTACTTTCACAGTGTAAAGCAAAAGTGGCTCAAGAACTTTGTGTCACGGTCAGAAGTAATAGATTTAGGCACTCCATGCAAATGAACAACCTCCCTGAAAAACAGTTTGCCTATATTTGCAGTATCTGCAGTCTTCTTGCAAGGAATAAAGTGAGTCATCTTTGAAAATCTATCGACCACTACAAACACAAAATCCACCATTCTTTGAGTTTGAGGTAAACCCAACACAAAATCCATAGAAAAATCCTGTCAAATATCATCAGGAACATGTAAAGACATGTAAAGACTAGAATTTTAGGACTGACCCTTTGATACCTGAAAAATATAGCACTTCCTGACAATATAGCTGACATCTCGCTTCAATTGAGGCCAATAATAGCGCTCATGCAGGCTTGCAATTATCTTATCTTTTCCAAAGTGACCACTTAAACCTCCACTATGTAAATCACGAATTATTTTTTCTCTAAGAGAAGATATGGGAACACACAGTTGGTTACCTCGGAACAGATACCCTTCATTAATAAGAAACCGAACAATTGGTTGCTTCTTGCTAATACATTGCTCCCAAATCTGCTTGAAATCATCTCTGCCTCATATAGTTCTTTCAAAACTTCAAAATCAGTTACCTCTTGGGATAGAGTAACCAACAAACCAGCTCACTAGCTCAATGCATTTGCTACCTTGTTGAGAGTTCCAGATTTATGCTTGATCATAAAAGAGAATTTCTACAAAAACATCACCCATCTGATATGCATCTTGTTCACATGCTCTGGCTGTTTAGGTACTTCAAGGCCTGATGATCAGTAAATAGAATGACAATTATAATACCTATTTCGGCGATAAAGATTGAAGAACAGATTGATTGTTGCAAGTTCAAACCCGGTTTGCTCTAGATTTGGCATTCGTTGTCCGATTGCTAATTATAATACCTTATGAGTCCTACGAGTCAAACTCGGCGTTTCACCCCGATGTATAGGTTTTTGGTCATTCGAGTTTGTTTAGGGCCTCAAAACGCAAATTTACTTGTTTTAGTATCTTTTTTCTAAGTTTGTTTTGAATTTAGTTTTCTCTGTAATCCATGGTTTTTTTTATTAATAAAATTCTTGAGATTTTCTCAACTTTTGTTGTGAATTCGAGAAAATCAGATTTATGAATTCAAGTCTATTGTTAACGTGATAGTTCCGTTGCATACAACTTGTGTGTGCATTCGATCATCTAGGCAAATTGCCATTTCAACTGTTGAGAACAGTAGCAGAAGTTCACGAAAAAAAATTGTAACAATTAAGCACTTTTCTGAAGAGATTTGATGATGACATGGAAGCAAAATTCCAAGAGTTAAATCGTAGCCCCCCAATATATGTACGTATATCCAAAATAACGGCTTTTTCCATGGATAACGGAAGTTTCCTGTGTTCTCAATAGTTGGATCACAACTCACACATATATTGATAGTGTTAAATAACCTTGGCACACAGAAGGAGCATCCCAGAATCGATCCCTTCAGCAGTGATCGACTAGAAAAAGAAAAAGAAAAAGAAAAAATCGCGGACTCCTTCCCTATCAAGGCTGAAAAGACATCAAACATTTCTTCTTGAATCAGAAGATCGAACTCTAATATAACCTAATCATAACTTCTTCGCTCGCAACTTGAGCTCACTCTAAAACTTCGCTTTCACACAAACACAGAATTCCTTACTTGATACTATAAGCACATATAACTTACAAAAAAGGAAAAGAAATTCCATCACATCTGAAAATATGTGACATATATGCCTGCATAGGCTCCATGTGATACGTACGTAACCATATTCTCACGGCTAGATGTGTGATTGATACGATTGAGAAGCAAACTCATCACATGATATTTGTGTACTAGAACCATTTGTCACGCATTATCATAGAGCAAATACTTGTAGAAAAATTTTATTCACATATTACTACATATTAAATACACATCATTTACTTAATACACCACATAATAATTTTTTTACTTTAACGTTTTACCACATACGTACCCTTAAACTTCCCAAACTACCTTAATTCACAAAATATCATACCTATTCATTAATACACATTCTAATTTCATATGGCTTCCTACAAGTTGGGTATAGAAACCTGACGGGATAATTTTCTTCCCTCACTCATGTTGCAAGCTCAATTGGCTATAATTTAGATAGAGACTCCACTGATGGACAAATAGGACTAATGTTATGTTTATGTGGTACATCCATGCTTTCGGTTGGGCAATAAAAACCCACTCAAATTATTGGACCCGAAAAAAGATATTCCTAAAAGATGTTAGCTAGGTAGGTTCATTATATATCTTACTTGATCGCGTGCAATAAGGGTGGGGAAGGACTACATTTCAGGAGTTTTCCCCGTCCCTATTTTGGGATCAAAAACATGTTTAGTCAAGACAGACTCGATCAAAAGTCTACTCCATCGATCAGTGTCCAAATCTATTACGTTCTGCTAGAAGGTTAGCTGTTATATTACTAGAAAGGGGTTTACACTTAATTGGTACCTCTTTTCCTTTTCTCACACAATCAAATAGAAACCTAGTCGACCTAATCCATTCTTCATCTCCCAAGTGTTCCAATACATATATAGCTAGCTGAAAAGGAAAGGAAATTATATAAACAAATAGAACAACTCATCGAAAAAAAAACCTAGAGTTGTTATATTGCCATCCAAATCCAGGTTACGTATACATCAGCCACTATTTGTGTAGCCTGTTATTAGTGAATGACACAAGAAGAGTAGTGCATCCTACACATATGTATGATCGATATTATATATAGTCACTTTCGAGACAGATGTATATGTGACAATTCACATCGATCATCATTCCGTAAATATATATATATATATATATATATATATATATATATATATACGGACAGGATCAGAAGAGGACGTCCGCAAAGCCGTAAAAGTGCGGACGTCCCTGCTTTTGCAGCGATCAAGCGCCGGCGATGGCCTTTCTCTTCCCGGACGGACACTAGACGTCGATCGTGAGCTTCCTCTTGCCGGCGGACTCGCCGAATATCAGTTTGCAGCCGAGATTGATGTTGTCTGAAGTTTTGGGTGGAGGTTGCTGCCCAGACCTTCAACTCCGATCTCCATGGCCTTCATCTTCACGTTAAACAGGTCCGGGATGCCTCTGGTGTCCGTCCGGCAATAGAAGGGACGTCGTCGGCGCTTGATCGCTGCAAAAGCAGGGACGTCCGCACTTTTACGGGTTTGCGGACGTCCGTCTGTGATCCCGACTGTATATATATATATATATATATATATATATATATATATATCAGGGTCATTCTATTGAGGGATCCCTATTTTTAGTCACTTTTAGGGATAAGCCCATATCATTGGATCTGTCATTTAATAAGATTGGATGGCTGAGATTAAAACAAAAAGTTACACACTTTATATCAAACCTGGACCGTTCAAAATCATTAAAAATAAATCGAAGTTTTGAATAGGTTAACGATCACTAAATTATCTGAAAATTTGTAGAAATGATCTACTCATATAACCCAATGAATTGAACGGTGTAGATGCAAAAATTTGATCGGGAAGTTGATGTAATGTCTTATCCTTAGAAATAGTCAAAAATAAGGATCCCTCAACGAGAAAGCTCTCTATATATATATATTATACATATGAACAAAATATCCAGGCAAGCTAGCTCGTCCTTTATATATGTTTAATTGCTCTTTTGGGTCAACCTAGTGTTCGATCATACTCATTACACTGTGCATGTTATCTTCAACATGGTGGCATCTAGCAAATGCAGCTCGATCGCATCAGTAACTAATTACTTTGTTGAGGCGTCTCAACAGCCATTCCATTCCCCGGCCAGCGATCTGTTTTTCACACTAGCTACTTCTGAAGCCAAATCCTCTCTATCTAGCTTCTCAAATCTCAAAGCCAACTAACTAACCTTCAAAGATAGATTTATGCAGCTCGCCGCGAGAATAACCTGATCGATGTTCTTATATCAAAGAAAACGAACAAGCCAGCTGACGATATATATATATATATATATATATATATATATATATATATTGTTCTTCGATTTAAGCAGAAGCATTTATGTTTCTACAACAAAATCCTTCATTTCAAAGATATATATTTTTTGTTCATGCCTGTTACGATCCAAATCCAGGGTACATCAGCAACGAGATACTTGTCCAGTAACATTGCAGTTAGTGAATGATCCAAAAGAGCAGTGCAGGTTACATGCATGATCATTCAGTGTTATATATAGTCCCATTGGAGATCGACAGTTGTATATGTGACTGATATATCATCATTTCAAATAATTATATACACATCGATCTAACAGTATTTAAGTATATATGAACAAAATATACTTTCTCTTTTGGATCCATCTATCTAATGCTAATTAAGTAGCTAGCATCATGAATTCATGACATAATTAACCATGAGTATATTTGTTGAGCTAGAAGACTCTAGATAGATATATTGATGCCTCAAGTCCTCAACAACCATTCCACATGTTCTACTATCAAAGACGAGAACAAGTGAAAACCCTCTTTCTACCTTCTCATGCCAACAACCATTAAAAAAAACATTTTTGTGCATCACTGGTGACGTTTCTATCAAAGAAAAGGACACCCAATATATATATATATATATATATATATATATATATATATATATGTATATAGTCCAGATTAGAGGCGAACGTCCCTCCATTCTCTACTGGATGGTTCCGATGACGGCGCGCTTCCACCCTAGCGGACTCCAGCAGCGTCCCCGATCACTTTCCCTCCCCAACGAGTCAGCCGAATTCCAGTTTTCCGACGAGATCACCTAAAACTTCAAACAAGATAGATACCTAAAACTTCAAACAAGATAGATCTTGCCGGAAAACTGGAATTCGGTGGACTCGTCGGGGAGGGAAAGTGATCGGGGACGCTGCTAGAGTCCGCTAGGGAAGAGACACACCGTCGTCGGAGCCGTCCGGTAGAGAATGGAGGGACGTCCGCACTTTAAGGGCTGTGCAGACGTCCTATTTGGAACGGCTCCGTGTGTATGTGTGTGCAGGGATTCTTGGGTACAAACGTCTGCACCAATGGTTTTGGTGCGGATTTCTATTTTTGCACCACTTTTCGATCGAATTTCTCCATCTGCACCGTCTAGTATCTAGATAATATTGTGTAGATCATCTCTGCAAAATTTCAGTCAATTAGGTAATCGTTAAGGCCCTCAAAATTACGTTTTTCTGTTATAAACATGAACAGTTCATGTTTGACAAAATTCAGTCCGTCAATTTGTTTTTCGAGTTTGAGGACCTTAACGATTACCAAATTGGCTGAAATTTTGCAAAGATGGTCTACACAATATTATTTAGATACTAGACGGTGGAGATGAGGAAATTCGATAAAAAAGTGATGCAAAAATAGAAATCCGCACAAAAACCATTAGTGCGGACCTCCACACCTGAGAAAGACTGTATATATATACATATGTATATATATATAAACATATGAGCGTTTATGTTTATCGTAACAAAATCGTTAAAGAGTTTCGTTTTAAAGCCTATTAATTTTTTAGCGATTCGTTTTTAAATCATAAATTTCGTTGTAAACTTTTTTTCTTTTATTTTTTGATTAGATAAACAACTAATATGCTATAAATCTTACAATAAGTCTATTTTAAATCAAATGCATGACCTCTTAGTTATAAAAAGAGATTTATGCTACTAGACGAAACGGTTCGAGTCTTATTTTATTTTTATTTTGTTGCAATCCTGATTAATCGAGAAGGTGCGGACTACCGACGAAGTTCCTACATTATTCATACGTTTCCACTTAAGGCACTAACATCAAATTTCAGGTTTAATTAATCGGTCCAGATTTCTTAATTAAAACTTCAAAACACAAAACGATGCCACGTCCAGATACTCCATATCAGTCCCTCTCAAATCCAGCCACATCAATTATTGCTCTACCCCAAAAGAGCCACACTATTAATTTATGCATTTTCTTTTTTGGATAAATATTTCTCATTACTGCCAATACGGCTAAATTTCCTCCTTAAATTTCCCCATCCGACGCGGTAAATAATGTTCCCCCCATTTTTTACTTTTTCCCTAAAAGGGTGAAAAAGACAACAAAACCCACACCAATTTGTACTCTTCCCAAAACAAGTCCATGTACAACACAAACAAACACACCACTCTGTTCGCCCCCTTTGCGTCGAAGTTTCGTTCGCACATGCTCTACGCTCCGGCGGGGGGCATAACACGCAATCTAAAAACCCAGGGCAGTTTCGACTTTTCAGTAACGCCGTTTATAAAGAGCGTGCGACGTTTGCGGGTCTCCGAATATCAAAGTAAAACGGAAGACTCTTTCTTTTACTACTCTGTTTTAAAAGAAAAAAAAAACAGAGTTTGAGAGGGAGGTGGGAAAGCGCCAACTAACAAGTCACAGAGAGAAGAGAAGGACGAAGAAGAAGAAGAAGTAGGTATGTAACTGTGAGACGACGCGGACGCTAAGCTATTACGTGTTTGTTTGTATTTGGCATTCGAGCTTTTCGTCTCGGGTTTTCGGGTTTTTCTCTCAGCCGTTCGTTTTTGCTTCATTGGTTTTGGTTTTGGTTTGTATATAAGTTTGTTTTAATTTTCTGTTACTTTGTTTGTTTTTGGAATCTGTTGGGATTCCTGCAGGGGTTTGGTTGCTGCAAATTCTTGTTTGGATCTGCGGCAGCTAAACCACAGGGTAAAATTCATAATCTTGTTCTTACTTTGATTCGGGTTTACGTTACTGTCTAATCATTTCTTTTGTTTTTGTTTTTGTTATTGATTGGTTGGTTATGATTATGATTCCAATTCCGTGCTTGTTGTGGAATTCTGTTTTTGATCATGATTAGAATTTGATATTTTGCTTTAAATTTGCAGAATTTTGAAATAGGGAGAAATTGGTTGGGGAATCCAATTTTGATTATATAAGTGAGTAAATTTGGGAGATTTTTTTTTTTTTTTTTAGTCGAATTGAGCTGGTGTTAATCGAATGAGTGAAAATTTGTGAATTGGGAAATAGATTTGGTGTGGAATTTAAGATGGAGAGGATTTTGACAATGGTGGAGATGGGGAGTCAAGTAGGAAGCGAGTCGTTACTCAGTACAATCAAGATTGCAGTGTTGCCAATAGCAAAGGTTTTTACGGTTTGTGCCTTGGGTCTTTTTATGGCTTCCAAGTATGTTAACATCTTGCCGGCTAATGGGAGGAAGCTCTTGAATGGGGTAAGGCGGAATTCGACTACTCCTTTGTGTTTGGGATTGCGTTATGGTATTATGTTGTGCTGGATATTGAGTTAATTGCTTGCCTTTTTGTTTCTTGCAGCTGGTTTTCTCGCTTTTGCTTCCGTGTTTGATATTCTCCCAGCTCGGACAAGCTATCACCTGGGAGAAAATGCTCGAGTGGTAAGAGCTATTCGGATGTTTTTTCATGATTTGATAGGAAAGCCTTGAGATTTGTATTCTGAGTACCCTATCCTTTTGCAGGTGGTTTATTCCTGCGAATGTAGTTCTTGGTAGTATATCAGGCTCAATTATAGGTTATATAATCGCATCCATTGTTCGTCCACCATACCCGTACTTCAAGTTCACAATTGTACAAATTGGAATAGGTATGCTGTTTCACTCCCCTCCTGTATAAGTTTCAATAACATGAAGCTCGTATAGGTATTTTCCTAATAAGCTGAGTTTAATTTTTGCAATATAAATTAGTGGATGCATACAAACTGAATGTACTGTGGACAAATTAGATCATCAAGCTAGTTTCACAAGTATTGAGATTGGCCACTGTTGATCTTATGCATTTAGATGATAATGAGTAAGCTGTATTAATTGTGCTTGGGCTTTGTGCAAAGCAACTAAGCTTATTTTCAATAATGTGCAGGAAACATTGGGAATGTGCCGCTTGTTCTGATTGCCGCTCTATGTAGAGACACATCCAACCCTTTCGGTGACACATGTAGTACAAATGGGACTGCCTATATTTCGTTTGGCCAGTGGGTAGGTTTTTGCATCTCACTCTTGATCACCAGAGTTTGTAACTGGTATCCAAGTTGCAGATTATGCAGTGATGCAACACTAAATCAATTTGCAAACTATTTTAATCATTTAGGATAAAGTACTAAACATTTTTATCATTGATGTCTTGACGGTGCGTATATAGGTTGGTGCAATCATCCTTTACACTTATGTATTTCATATGTTGTCCCCTCCTCCGGAGGGTACCTTTGACATTGATGAGGAAACTCTCCCAATCAAGAGCCCTAGTAATGGAGACACGACTGGACAAGAGCCTTTGCTTACACATGACGAACAAGAAGAAGAGGAAGAGCAAAAACATGAAGAAGTTGTAGAAACCAACACAAATTCTTCAAAGAAATCTAAGGTAAGAATCACTTAAATCGTATACATCTGATTTGTTTGATCCTATTTGTCTTGTCTATAAATCTTCTCTTCCTGATGCAACTTGTATCCTTCAACTTTCCCCATTAAAAAAAATGAAAAATAATAATAATAATAATACTTTACTTTACCATATTAGCAAGTAAGTTGTTGGGATAGCAATAGTTTGATAGAAATGATAGGTGGATTACAGTTTTGTAGAACTTTTGATCTGCTTTCATTTCCATTGTGTTTAACAGTCATGCACTTAATTGTTGGGATTTTCCATAATTCAATGCTTTATATTGTCTTGTTGTGTTTGGTATGTACTGTGGTTCTAATTACATGGCATTAAATATGTGCAGATTACAGAGATATTGATTTTTTTGTATGAGAAGTTGAAGCTCAAACAACTTCTTCAGCCACCTATAATAGCTTCTGTAAGTTTGATTCTTTTGGTAAAATCATTCGACATCTGTTTGTATCATTGATTTTATGATTGAAGTATTACCATATGCTAATACTTCAAAGCGGACCTTCAAAATTAATGTAATCAAATTTGGTGCAGGTCCTAGCCATGTTCCTTGGCGCAATACCGTTCTTAAAGAAACAGATCTTTGAATCTGGCGGTCCAATTTTCTTCTTCACTGACAGCTGCACTATCCTTGGGTAAGCTCAGTTGAATCTTATACTACAGTAGATGATAAATGTAGTGTCTGTCTTCACTAGGAATGCTGCTGATTCCTCAGATTAAAATAAAGAATGCTAGTCTTAACATATGCTCATAAAGGTGTTCCAACTTAGAGGTTTGATTGTAATTTTGGTTGCTATAAGTGATATTAGAAAATGCCGTAGTACTGATATGGTGAAAACATGGAAATTTGACGATCACAATCTTGTAACATCTCTCTGTGGATCAATAGATTTGTAACTAAAACTTAGTTCCGTGGTTTTCCTCTCTGGGATTTTGGTCTTCACTGTGGCAGGATTGGAATATAAGGAATTAAATGCATCCTTAACTGGCATTGCATTGCTAATATTCTGTGGTTAATAAAGCCTCAACAGTCAGGGTAGACATGGAAATGAGGATTGTCTTGATATCTGTCATCTGGTTAGGTTGGGGTTTATTTGTAAGTTGTGCTGGACAAAGCATGTACGATTTTATGTTCCAAAGTAGCTGAATATGTATCTATTATCACTTTTAGTTCCCTGTTAAGTTCATTTTCAATCTCTGTGGTATTCTGATATAATCTCACAAATTTGGTGACACCAGGGATGCCATGATTCCATGCATTCTTTTGGCATTAGGCGGCAACCTTATCAATGGTGAGCTGACACCCTCCATCTTGTTTCTTGTAATTTATTTGGGTTTGATTGTGTATGGAAAAATCAGTTATTAGTAGAGAAAGTTACTTTATATTTAATATCCAACCAGTGTTCAATGGTCTGAGTTTAGATGATATCATTATAACATGTTTGTTCTTTGCAGGCCCAGGGAGTTCCAAACTTGGTTTTCGAACAACAGCCGCTATTATTTTTGCACGGTTGGTCTTGGTCCCCCCGGCAGGACTTGGGATTGTAACGTTGGCCGATAAGCTTGGTTTCCTTCCTGATGGTGATAAGATGTTTCGTTTTGTCCTACTGCTCCAGCACACAATGCCAACATCTGTTCTTGCTGGTACTCGATCTAAACTAAACTGACAGATCTAAAAAGTTGCACGACTCATGGTTCTATATCTTTTACTCACGAATCATCCCTTTCTTTGTAGGTGCTGTTGCAAATTTAAGAGGCTGTGGAAGGGAGGCCGCCGCTGTCTTGTTCTGGGTTCATATATTTGCGGTGTTTTCCATGGCTGGGTGGATTGTTCTTTACCTTAACATACTCTTTTAAAAACATCCGAAATCGGAAGTGGTTGCTGGCGCCGCACTTACTCATCTCTCTCTGCCTTCTGCTATTGATTTTTTGGCCTATCAATGTTAATAGCTAATAGTACAAGTTAAGCTTGGAAATTCATTCATGTAATGGAAAAGCGGTGTCAAGCTGTTTCACCGTGAACTGAGGCGCACCGGTGAATGGTGTTGCGGGCAGCTGCCTTTGCATCCAAGAATATATAGGTCTGTAGAAGGTCAGTTGTCTTCTTCATTAGGAGGTGCCTGTAAATGTTTACCATCTCCAAGGATTAACAGGGTACGACTGTTAGCTACATTACTCCCTACACCTATTTGTAAAGTGGAAGCAATTATGTATTATCTAAATAGGAGGTCTCCTGCCCCTTCTCCCTCTTATCGTTTTTGCATCTTGCTTATCCCGTTTCCCTTCATTTTCTAATTAATATAGAAGCACAAGCAGTTTTGTTCTCATGCAACTTCACAATCATGAAAGTAGGATTAATTGTGAAGTTGAACTTCTGGTGTGTCTTACATCAATATTTACGTGTTAGGTTGATTGACCTCAGTACGTGAGGTTTTGGATTGAATCTCCCTTTCCAATGTTGCTGATTACTAAAAGAAACAAAATACTTGCTAGGACCAACACAATTATTAGCATGGCAACAAACTAAGAAATATCAAACTTTTAGAAAACCATAAACATATTGGGAAATTGTAAAAGAAACAATTTTGTTTGAGATTTTGACATTATGAAATTATGTATTACCAGATGGTGAGATTGTGAGACCAAAACATAGGTTGCCAATAAGAAGCACTCATACTGTGGAGAGAAAAATGCTCAAAAACTATCACAAGTCATGATTGTTTCTATCATGTTTCATCTAAGCCCTCTGCAAGGATGTTGCTAACATTATCTTGGCCACTAAAAGTATCATAGCCAAGTGATTTCCTATCTACTTCATCACTAACAGCAGAACCAATCAACAAGGCATGAGTCTTGGCATCTGGCACCCAGCCATTTTCCAACATTATATCCAAAAACCGACTGGCGTTCATGTTTATAACCCTCGTTGCAGAGGCCATGAATTAGGATGTTGTAGGCTGTTGAATTTAGAACTTTACTATTGGTAATAAGTTTATGGATTGATGCTAAAATGCTTGTAACTGAGAATGCTTGTCTATACAAGTTTTCTTTCTTTGGTTGAAAATTATATATATTGGAATAAAGTTGGTATAATTAGGAAAAATCTTAAGCGGGAATTTATATAACTGTATATTTGATGTGTCACAAAATCTTTTATGAATTTCAAGTGATATATGTGTTATATTTGTTCACATAATGTGGCCGGAGTTGGTTCTCTAGACAGTTGCTGGCAACTAGTTACTGAGGTTAATTAGTTCTCCTACTATGCGATCCCTTCAGTACACTTAGGTTTGTCTTCACTCTCTTCACAGTTTGCAGGAACTCTGCAATGTTTTCAGCTGAGACTTGACCGGTCAATATACTTTGCTTGTATTCCATCTACTCCAGGTACTTCTGCAGCAGAGATATCTTCACAAGTTGAGCATGATTTGACTGAGATATATGAAATATTGTTTGAAATTCAAACCCTTCATTCTAACCGTCAAGAGGGTTTCAGACCAAAAAAAAAAACCGTCAAGAGGCTTTGGCCTCCCTATATAAGTTAGCTTCTGGCTGCCTTTTCTCCCATCCAAACTCCAAAGCCTAAGTAACAGCAAACTTTAGCTTTCCATGCCAAAACACCAGTTAACTTGTCATCCTAGCTCAATACTCTATGTGCATAGAGCTTGATCTTAAGATCCCTCATATGAGTATGGAGTGTGGAGCTATGATGCAAGTTACCTAGTGCTAATATGGCATCTTACTCGGCTCAGAATATCATTAGGAATTCTGGCTAGCTAGTAAATCGAACTTCCATTTCTTACAATTCATGCTACTGCACCTGCTAACTTGTAATCCTAACTTAATACTCCATTTGGATCAACTCTCAGTTGATTACGATTAATATGGAGTAATAAGTTAGGATTCTAGTTACCCGGTGCTCATAACAGCATGTATCTTTGGGCAAGTTCAAGAGCCAAGAGAATGTTTAATTTGCTTTACTTTTGTGTTAGAACTAGTGGCCTTCTCTGATTTTCAGAGATCAAATCAAATTTTGTTTGGTCAATTGGTCTCTGAATATCAGACTGTGGCCTCTATTCTACAGCTTACACATCAAGCAAGTCATATGTCTGCAATTGAATTTGGGAAAACCCATAACTTATGAATTTTTTTTTCCCTTGGGATATGCCTGTAAGTCATAAGGCAACGCGAAAGGAAATGACCATCTAATGTTGGTGGAAGTAGTTCTTTTTCTACTGTCTAAGTTGAGTTTTACTTCCTTTGAATATGAACTATGTGATGAGATTCATGCTATGAGCATATCAGTTGCTAGTTTTCTACACAACAGAGGACCTGCAATGCATTGGTTTCAGTTCAAACTCTTTTTTTTTATATTTTGAATGAAATTGGACAGTGTCACAGAATTGCATGATCACACTCTTGACTCTTCACCACTCGATTATCAGCCTAATAATTGATGTGTTAAAAGTGATTGATGGACTTTTAAGGGAAGAAATACTCTGTTCCATGTAACACCTGCAGTTCTTGATAAAGTAGTATGAGGTTCACATCCAAAACCAATTGGCAATAGATGGAGTGGCCCAAACCCTTATAAACCACAGGCAAGGTCCCATTTTTCCCGATGTGGGATATATCTCAACACGCCCCCGCACGTGTGGCGAATTTTCAAGCCTAACACGTGGACAACATTTGGGGTTGACGTGGAGTTCGTGTGGCTTTTAGGCTTCACACGTGGACGTGGGTAACCCGCTCTGATACCATGATAAAGTAGTATGGGGTTCACATCCAAAACCAATTGGCAATAGATGGAGTGGCCCAAACCCATATAAACCACAGGCAAGGTCCCATTTTTCCCGATGTGGGATATATCTCAACAGTTCTACTGAGGAAAAGGCTCAATTTTGTGAAGTTGAGATGACATAATATAGTGACTATAGTCAAGAAGATAATCAAATCAAAGTTTAAAACTAATATCACATAGGAAAATCAAATCCTTCTGCACCAAATTTGCAGAAAGATTTCAGGTAAGTTTAGACTAGAGATTTGTAATTGGTTCATAATAGCTAATTTTCTTTTCTTAATCCTCTTTTGTAATACACATTATCCAAACGCCTCTGTAAGGATGGTCAGCTTAGTGGATCACTAGACATATGGAAGCTGAGATCTAGCATATTAAAGTGGATCCAGCTCCTCTAAAGTGAGAAAATAATGAAGTTAGTAAAGTTCATAAAATCTAGACTTTTTATCTAAGTTATAAATATGACACATCACTCTTGGATCAATTTAGTCTAAACCATGGTTAATTTAGGTTAATAATCTCTTTTCTCTTTTTTTTTTTTCCATTAAATGGCTTAATAAACACAGTTAACAGAAAGAAGAAAAAAAAAACTGTTACGACTCTTGAAGCACATCTCTCCATCGACATACATGCTTTCTAAAGGTGATAAGCGACTGAAGATCACCATTGTTGGTGTAACGCTCCGACCCTTAAATTTTACTCTATTTGCTAGCTAGCAGGAAGTAAATAAGAGTTTTATCGTGTTCGTCAGTAAGTGTATAATTTAATTTATCCCCAGAGAGGTTGTAGGGGACAATTTTTTCGAAGGATTTATTTGAAGGAAGAAATTGTGACGACGGTAAAAATGGTAATTTTTGCTAGTAAAAGGTAATTTTATTAGGGTATTATTTTTTTGGGTGTTAAATTTTGGATTAGGTATATTTGGTGGTGTTGAACCGGATCGGGCCAAGCCCAAAACTCTCTTTCTTTTCTCTCTCTCCCCGGGCTCCCTCAACCCGAAAAAGTTTCCCGAGCCCGACCGTCGCTGTTGCCGCTGCACCGGTCCTAAACGGTCGGTCTCCCACCCAGCTCTCATCCTAGACCGATGAGAGGCTCCCTAACCCGCTGCGAGAGAGATATCAGACCCGAAAGGTCCAACTGCCCAAAGTCTTCAATCGCGATCTTTGGCTCAAAAGAAAGCTCTCCTCCCGTGCTTTCATCCCTCCAAAGGGCTCCCTCCATCTCGAGCTAGGTAAGGAGAAATCGGTAATAAAAATTCTAGGGTTTTTTATGTGTTTTCGTTCTATTGACATAGTTAGGCTTCGAATTGTGATTTGTGCTAGTTAGGAAAGTTGTAGAGGAGGTTGAGAGGAAGGTGCTGTCAAAATTTTGTAGGCATTGGAGGTCGCCGGAGCTAGCCGCGGGCCGCCGCTGAAAAAGTATTTTTAGTGGGGAAAAGTATAAGGAGTTTATTGGAATGAGTTTTAGAATTTTTGGAGGAGTTTTGGATAAGTTTGAGAATTTTTGAAGTTTGGTATTTTTGGCGGATTATTAAGTTAGAATTCGGTCATTGGATTATTTTTTGTGGTAATTATTGTGGAGATTTATGGTTGGCAATGGTTTTAAGATTTTGGAGCGATAGGCATGGTTGAGCGCGCGATGCTCATATTTATTTATGTCTATTTTCTTTAAGCGTCGGTGTTTTATTTAAGGATTTATTTATGTCTTTGGAATAGAACGAGAGGAGGCTCGAGCGGAAGAGACCTCCGACCGATATCAAGCTTAGGCCTAATCTATGAGTGGACCTTTGTTTTAAATAATGTGCTTGAAATGTTTTATTGTTGAATAATTTCATTTTGTTGGAAAATAACCGAAATTGAGAATTTCAGTGATTTTACTCATATATATATATATATATATATGTTTATGAGAATAGTATGTATATAAATAAACGTTAGTTAGCTATACGTGATTTCCCCCCATAATGATGTACAATTCCAGTATGGGGTGACGTGAGCGTTAGACGTGAGCGTCGTAGCCTTGTATGACTTTCTATCTTTCAAATCCATTCATAGAATTCATACAAGGAATCAGCACGTATATATATTCACTCATGCGATTCCTCCATAATGAGGTAAAAAATCATTATGGGGTGACGTGAGCGTTAGACGCCAGCGTCGTAGCTTTGTATGACTATCTACTTTTCGAACGTATTCATAGATATCGTACAAGGAATAGACGAGTGTAAATACATACTGATTTATATAATAATCCTAGCCTGAGAGGTCTTTTTCTTAAAGTTTGGGAGTCTAGCGAGGCTAGACACCAGTTCATAATTTTTGAGTTAAGCTTTTAAGCTGTCCCTGGTAAAGTGTTTTCAATGTAATTATTTTTATCCACTCACTCTGACGTATTTGAATATTTTCCCCTAGGCTCTTTGTTGTTTTTATTACCCAGTCTGCAGAGTTCGGGTGGGGTCTAGAAGAAGGCGACGAGGCATAGTCACCCATCTTTCCGCTACATTTCGCCAGCAGGTTACCTGTTTAATCTACTAGGAGATTGTCAGCTTCTGTTGTTTTTATTTTTAGTAGCTCTGAATACTGTTGGGATTTTTGTATATTTTTATTCAGGATTTTGGGTTGTTGTGGAGGAAGTTATTTTTGGTAAAAAGGGGTGATTTTAATTTTTCTGGTTTAGGGTTGTCCATTTTTTAGGGAGGTTTGCCGAGTTCTTCGGTAAATTCTCCTTGGAGGTGGTCCCCGCAGGACTTACTTCGGGTTTCGGGGTGAAATTCAGGGTGGGTCTTGACAGTTGGTGTCTTGGTGAGTCTATATCGAGGAGCGTTCCGGTGATAAGGTGTACAATACTTGTTGTGTTTTTGGTACTGATTGAAAGTTGAAAGCTAAAGATAGGAAGGTAAGGTTCTAAGATTATCGACATGATGTGATAATATTTAGTATACAACTAATATGCCTAAGTCAACAGAGTACACCAAGGAATTAATGTTAGAGTTGTAGTTTTTAAGCTTGTAATCTTTACTTCATTTTAACTGAGACCTTATCTAAGATTGAATTTATCCTTTCAATTGTTTCACCATGTAGATCTACATGTTTTATCACATGGTGCTTTAAGATTAGTTTCAGCACAGTGAGGAGGATCTCTAAAAATCTAGAATTTTTTTTTCTTTTTTATTTTTGTTAATGACATTTAAGCCATTCAATCATGAAAAGAAAAAAAAAGATTTTTAACCCAAATTCATCATGGTTTAAACTAAATTGATCCAAAAGTGACATGTCATGTTTATAACCCTTAAATTAAATAAACAGTCTAGATTTTATGAACTTTACTAACTTCACAATTTGCTCACTTTAGAGGAGCCCGATCCTATGAAAGTATTATGAGCTCTAGGTATATAAGCCAAGAGAGACTAAATAACTACTTATGGATATCTTTTTTTCTTGTGAGAAATGAATAATTCGTTAATCAAGAGCTATGTTGCACAGACACGGACATGACGATACGACACTGTGCGACACGCCAACACGGCAAAACTTAAAAATTGAATATCTGACACGGTTTGGACATAGAAAATAAAATTATATATTTTTAATAAATAAAAATATACTAAAATATAAAATAAGTTGGGCCAATGATAAAAAGGTATTTTTAGAGGTAACAAATGATAAAACTGTTAATAAATGTTCACTGATGATAAAACAGTACACCCATTTAAATCTCTTAAAGCATGGCCTCTAAAAATAAAAAGAATTATAAACACTGCCACTGAGCAAAACGCTCCCTCTATCACAACGCCTCTCTCTCTCTCTCTCTCTCTCTCTCTCTCTCATCTGGATCCAGGTCTAGTTGAGTCCAATGGCTCCGCCGTCAATGAGCCCTACCATCAACTCTTCTAGGTCGACTAAGCCATGGAGAACGTGAAGCAAGGCTCGACGGCGATTAGCGTCCGATATAAGACCCACGTGGTCATGGCCTGCGTCAACAAGGCCAACTCTGAACTCTTTTCTCACCAGAAGAAGATTTTCAAGGTCGACGACCACATTGGCGTCTCCATTGCCGGACCCACCGCCGACGGCCGTGTTCTGTAGCTCTACATGCAATCCGAGTGCATCAATTACAACTACACTTATGAGTCGCCTCTCCCCGTCGGATGACTCGTCGTTCAGCTCGCCGATAAGGCGCATGTGCATTTCAGAAACCCTAATTTTGAATCTATTGGTGTGGTGTGAGTTTCTGTGATTTTGGTGTTGTTTTTGGTGTGAGCGGTGATTGTTAGATCGGGGAATTGGGATTAGGGCTTTTGGGGGAGCTAGGGCTATTGAAATTGGGGTTATTTTTGGGGGAATTGATAGGTAAAAAGGGAAACTTGGTGTGTGAATTTGGTGTTTCAACCTGTTTTAGTAGAATTACAGACTTTGTTTCTGCTTAACCAGCTAGGCTGAGCTTGAATCCTTACGATTTCCAAACCAAACCGATTAGATGAGTAATTTGGATTGGGGTTTTTGATTATAAAGTTAGCTCAATAATCATATACTGTTAAGATTTATAATCTAATTTTTACATTTATAGATTATAGAAGTTGAACACTTCTTGGTTTGGTAGAATATAGTTGGTGGTGTCAAGTCAAACTTTCCATTTGTTGCATCGTTTGAGCATGCACAAGTGATTTTATTTCAGTGTCATTTGTTGGATTTGAGACTATAAGATACGTGTGTTATTGTGAGTCACAATCCTAGTATATTGGGAATGTGTATATTTTGTAATCAATTAGGATTATGTAAATCTTTCGGTGTAACTAATTTCCTTCTAGGGTTAGAACTGTGCTTGTATATATACTTGACTTGGGGTTTGTTCAATACATTAGAAAATTTCCAACCTTTTGTGTTCTATTTGACTTGGCATCAGAGCCTAAGTCGATCCTGGCAATCTTGGTAATCTGACCTTGTTGTTTTCCGCTGCAAATTTGTTCTAAACCTGTTCCAATTTTGATATGTTCAATGTGTCGAAGGAACTTTCGATTTCATCAAATTCCGTCGTATTTGTTTTGTTCCTCTATCATCAAATCCTCTTTGCAATGGATCTTGCAATCTTTGGTGATCAACCTGAAGTTTCTCGTGAAACTGATTTCTATAGAGTAGGAGGACATGACCTCACCACATATATGTGTTCTCAGGAGAAAAGAGGTAAAATTGGTATTGCATTAAAAATTTCTGACTTTATGGTAGTGATACATGGATAATTGATTCTGGTGCGTCTGATCATATGACATTTGATAAGTCTTTTTTTTTTAGTCTATCCCCATCTCTCATACCTGAAATGTCTAATGCAAATGGAGTGTCCTTCCCAATCCTAGGTATAGGGTCAATTCAAGTTACTCCAACAATTGTGTTAAACAAAGTTCTTTATGTTCCTGCTTTATCACATCATTTATTGTCTGTTTCTGAATTGATTTCACAAAACAAATGCTCTGTAACCTTTTTTCCTATGTATATTATCTTTCGAGACCTGTCATCTCAGGCGATAATAGGTAAGGGGGATATGCGGGGGAGACTATTTCACTTGGATTGCATGTACAACGGGGAAGCAAGAGCACCGTCACCAGCCATTGCCCTGACATTGAGTTCTAATCGAGTAAATGAAATTTGGCTATGACATCGTCAAATGGGTCATCCATCTTTTAGAGTCATGAAGAAGTCGATGCCATCTTTGTTTTTTGGAATAAAAGAGTCAAGTCTCCATTGTGAAACTTGCGTTTTTGCTAAGAGTCATAAATTCAGTTTTTCTCCTAGTTTTTCTTCTAGTTTTGCATCATTCGATTGATTCATTCTGATGTATAGGGGCCTTCGAAGAATTTGACATTGACAGGAATGAAGTACTTTGTTTTGTTTATTAATGACTTTACAAGATTAACTTGGGTTGTGTTATTGAAAAAGAGGGATGCTGTGTTTTCGGCTTTCATCGCTTTTCATAGTCTCATCCGAACTCAGTATGATGCTTGTGTGAAAATATTTCGATATGACAATGGAGGAGAGTTTGTTAACCACTCTTTCCGAGACTATTTTCAGCAACATGAAATTGTTCATCAGACTACTTGTCCCCAGACACCAGAACAGAATGTGGTATCTGAGAGGAAAAATCGACACCTCTTGGATATTGGAAGAGCTCTCTTACTCAGTGTCAATATACCCAAATATCAGTGGGGTGAAGCTTTGTTGTGTGCGTCTCACCTTATTAACCATCTATCATCTGCAGCTCTTCAGAATCAGGTTCCCTTTGAGGTATTGTCTGAACATGTTACTATTCCATCTCTCAACAAACTTCATGCTCGTGTCTTTGGTTGTGTGACCTATGTTCATCTTTACAAAAATCAGAGATCTAAGTTGGAGGCTCGTTCCCTTAAGTGTGTGTTTGTTGGATACGATCCCGTCAGAAATGATACAAGTGTTACCATCCTCCATCTCAACGATTCTATGTCACCATAGATGTCACATTTAGTGAAGACTTGTGTTATTTTCTCCTACGGTCAACCCACAATCTCAAAAGGGAAAGATAGCTACTAAAGTCAATTGTATCCACACACCCCTGTGACTTCTTCAGTTATTAGGAGCGTTATGTTCTATGGGGTTATAACAGCACTTGGCTTTTCCTATATATAACAAGAGTTTCCAAAGCGGTTCGCTTGCTACGTTGTTGAGTGTTGACAAATGTCAAAGGGATTTGATCTTCTTCTTTTACTTCTAAGTTAGAAAGGAAGTATTGTTCTTTTGGTTGTGGGCAAATTGGCGTTGAGGAAGAGCGTTTCACCGAGCGTTTCACCATCATTGGATTCAGCTTCTACGGGGATGGTGGAGTTCAGAACTAAGAAAGTTCAGTTGTGAGGACTGAAATCGAGTTTATTTCTTCCCATCTAGTTGTTATACTACACCTGAAACTTTCCTGAAAGACTTTCTGATAAGTTGTTTTCCAGAAGAAATGCTAAACGTGACCTGGAGCAACGTGAAAGCTTCACAGATTAGGTATGATTGGTAAGAAATCATCGAGATGATCACATTTTTTTCAGTCAGTTTAAGATCTATATTTTAGTACTGTAATTGTGTGGTGAAACTCATAAATGAAAATACAGTTGAGTGTTACCTCAGTGTAGAGATGGCATTAAAACCCATGGGTATGGGTAATCATGGGTAAAATATGTATTAGGTTTAAATTATGGGTAATGGGTATACTCATTTTCAACCGTGAGTGGGTAGGGTATTTTAAAAAAAACTCATGGATGTGATGAACTGGGTATGGGTAATACCCGTGGGTACCCATATAACACCCAAAAACTCCCAAATCTCTCTTCTCTATTCTCTTCTTGCTGCTTTCTAGTTCCCAAACTCGTCTTCTTCAAATCTCCAATCCAAGCTCAGTATCATACTAACCGATTGCCGGCTCCAAGTCCACAACTCAAATTCACTTCTGCACCTCCTCCTTCGTCTCTCACCTTCACAACCAGACTAGACTAATCGAATCCAAAACGAGCTCTACTGATCATCAGGTTTCCAGGTTTGCTTTTGAAATTTGGCTCGATTTTGTTCGTATAGGTTTGTTAGCTTTATTCCAATAGAAAAAGGTGCTTCGTTTTTGCTTCGGATTGATTTCGGTTCCTATAATTAAATCGTACACTTCCTGCGGCCACAGTTGAAGAAAGCTATCACTTGCCCTATATAAACTATAAAGTGTTATCTGCATGGCCAGAGGAAACAAGCAATTCCCTCTTCTTCCTTTTTTTTTTGTTGGTCTGGAGCAATTCCCTCATCCCCTTCTCCCTAATTGGTTTCGGATGGTTTGGATGTTATTAGGGAGAGTATTGAGACAATTAGGTCTAGTGTTGCTTATTGGACGGGCGGCCCGAAAAGAGAAGAAATGTTTGTTAGGATGGCTCGTCAAATGGAAGTTGGATGTAGTAGAAAGTTTATACTAGATTGTAGGACGCGATGGAATTCGACCTATTTGATGTTGCAGACTGCAGTGGAGTATATGACTGTTTTTCCAGCCTTAAAGACTCGGGGGTATAAGGATGTGCCAAGTGAACAAGACTGGAATTTAGTGGTGGAGATTGCTGAAAAGTTGCAATATTTTTTAAGGCAACTGAACTACTATCTGGCACGAAGTATCCCACAGCCAACTTGTTATTTTCGAAGATTTGCCAAATTAAGTTGGCTATATCTAAGTGGCTTCAGTCCGATATTTCTGAAGTGGTAGAAATGGCAAAGAAAATGGAAGAAAAATTTGAGAAGTATTGGGGTGTGATCGGAACAGTTGCCGTTGCCACTATTCTAGATCCTCAGTATAAGCTCAAGTTGATTGAGTTTTACTTCAAGCAAGTTTATCCTCGTAGAGTTGCGTTGGAAGTTGACAGAGTCAAGAAGTTTGCATATGACTTGGTCAAGGAGTATAGTTCTTGCGCTATATCTCATGCATTTGAGAACTCATCTTTAATTGAAAGTACAAGGCCGAGTGATAATGATTTAGGGGATGATGACATGGATGCTTATGATGCCTTTGTTTCTGGTTCTAGTAAGGATACTGACAAGTTTGACTTGGAGAGGTATTTGGATGAGACTGTTTTGCCGAGGGTAAATGATAAGGAGTTTGATGTATTATACTGGTGGAAGACAAGTGAGATGAAATATCCAACTTTGTATAAGGTTGCTCGTGACATTTTAGCCATTCTGGTATCTATAGTTGCCTCAGAGTCAGCATTTAGTACTGGTGGCCGGATTGTGAGCCCACATCGGAACTGACTTCATTCAAACACATTAAAGACATTGATGTGTGGTCGAGATTGGTTGTGGAGTGAGTTATGAGATGCTCCTAGCACATTAGAGGATGATATTGATGTTGATGAGGAGTCTTGCCATGATAGTGATATTGAATTTACTACACATCAAACAGATGATACTAATACACGTAGAGGGAGAACAGCTAGAACGCGTTCTTCTCCTTTGTTTTAGTAAATGCCTCATTTATTTATTTTGTTTTAGTGATTAACATGAAACATGTTTATTTTGTAGGATATTTTCATTATGTCAAGTATTATATATAGTTAGGTATTGAATCTATTTGGTTCATGTATTTAAAGTTTTAAACAGTCCAAATGAGATCAAATTATTTGTTTGATTTATGAGAAACAATAAGCATGATCAATGTTGTCATTGTTGTGTATATACTTGAATTGATTGATTTAGCTAATAGCTTCTTAATAGAAATGAGTAATGAGTATGGGTATGGGTTTTACCCATTTAAAGTGAGTGGGTAATTACCCAAACATAATATTTTGTAAATGGGTATTACCCAGTAGGTATTACCCGTGAATTTTTCTTGGGTGGGTATAAACCCACGGGTATTACCCAATAGGTTTAAATGCCAACCTTACCTCAGTGTGCCTTTAAGAAACTTGAAACAATTCAAAATTCAGCAGGTAATATAAACCTCATAATATATAGGAAAATGAAACTCAAATTTGGTGATAAATATGTTAAGTGATACAACTTAATGGACCACAACTGACATAACTGTGCCATCAGAAACCGGGGAATGTTGCCGATGTCTATGACACAACACAACTGTCACAGGGTCCAATACACAAGTAGTCAGGAAGAACAACAGAACACCAAACTTATTTACCAACACTTTGAGAACCCCTCAGAAAAGAGACCACCATCTCCTGCTTCTGTTCTGCCTGTAGTGGGGTAATTCACCAGCAACATGACTGTGGCGTCGGCCCTGATCAGCGAAGTTGCCCTGTGCTGCCAGACCTCTTCTTTCCAGTAGGGGAGTTCCCAACCACAGCACCAGAACTATCCCCACAAGACTGACAATTGGAGCAGCAGCAAGAAGAAACCAACTCCCCCGACTATTTTCTCCACCAGAGGTATTAGAGTCAGGTTGCCTACCTACTTGGAACCTATGTTCCACTCTAGTTCCAAACATTAATGCAGGATCTTCATCTTCTTCATCCCTATTAGAAGTACCAATAGACCTATCCTCTCTAGCATTCTGCCGCCTGACGTGGATCTCCACTCTACCACCACCATTCTGCTTCCCCTCTTCATAATCTCTGTCATCAGTTGGTAGCTCATAACGACAAAGGGGACAAGAATTCCGTGTACTCAACCATGGCAGAATACAGGAAGGGTGATACAAGTGAAAGCAAGGAAGCTGATTCACTTCAGTGCCGATAGTCAATAGATCCTTGCAAATTGCACAAGCCAAGTCATCATGCTTCTCATGTTCCTTACTAATAAGAATGAGAGGCAGATTATTCACAAAGGAGACAGCAGCAGGAGGTGCTCCTCGTCTCAAGCTGTCTGCCTCAGCAAGATGCTCCAGCAATTCTTCAAAGCCTACTGCATCAAGATAATCACCAGAATTTGTAACATAAGGCATCATGTCTGAGTCATCAAAGTTAGATAAGATGTCACGGGTATTCCTTTCCCTCATTCCCCAATTAAGTGGACCATCAGTTCCAGTAACATGTCTCCGATTGACTGGGCGGTTTCTTCTTCCAGAACTCAAATTCAAAGGGTTTCGTGGTCGACTATTGGCTTCTGCAGATTCAACCATGTTTTCCACAGACTCGACTTCTTCCCATTCATCATTTTCTTCATCCTCCTCATCGTCGTCATCTTCTTCAGGGTCATCTGAGTTCCACGGGTTGAGACCAGCATGCATTGGATCAATGTCAGTATCACTATCAAAAGCACTTCCATCATCCGGTTGGATAAATGTCTCTGTATTCAGGAAACCCTGCAGGTCTACAGAAGCATCGGAATCACCACCATAAGCACTAAAAGAAATTACATCGCTCACATCATGAGACACCCTGTACCGCCCAAAACTGACAGTTGATTCACTCTCCCCATAGAGAGAATCCGTGTTATCAAAACCATCACTTTCAGTATCAGAGAGAAACCGCCTCCATCTTCTAGACCCAATTGGTGTAGTACGAGAACTTCTGCGGTGTAATATCATGGCAGCAGAATCACCATCCACAGGTAGATCCTCAATCCCAGAACCAGGGGACTGATTTTGCTGCACCTGATTAATCATATTTGGGAACATCTGGAAGAAAGCTTCCTCAACCTCAAATGACTCAGAACTACTGTACCTAGCCCTTCTTCTTCTAGACCCAATTGGTGTAGTACAGGAACTTCGGCGGTGTGATATCCTGGCAGCAGAATCACCATCCCCAGGTAGATCCTCAATCCCAGAGCCAGGGGACTGATTTTGCCGCACCAGATTAATCATATTTGGGAACATCTGGAAGAAAGCTTCCTCAACCTCAACTGACTCAGAACTACGTTGCCTAGCCCTTCTTCTCCTAGACGGCCTCCTCCGATAAGAATCACGAGTGGGGGTACCAAGATCTTCAAGGTACAAGAATTTACAGTCCCCACACATGTTAGCAGTCACAAGATCTCCAATTACCTCATTCTCGGGCGAAATAGCCCTTTGGCACAGAGCACATGTTGCAGGTTCCACAGAATGGTCATCTACCACCCCACTATCCATCTGAAAAAACAAAAAATGAAAAACACAACATCAAAAACAAAGAGATGAAAAACCCTACTCATTAAGCAGACAAAGGACCTAGGCGATGTCCAGAGAAACTCTAAACCTCAATGAGTTTGCATTTTACTCGACCAAACTTAACTCCACCTGGTTCAACTTAACCCCAAAATTCTCGAGTCTAACTGATTAAACAAAACCTCACTAGTTGGAATTACAAATTCAACAATTCCCAATGCTAAAAACAGCTCATCTTGAAAACCCAGATTGAGCTAACATTCTGCTAAGCCGATACTAATCTCAAAACACAAGCTAGTCATGAATATCTAAGCAGATCAATACATCACAATCCAGCTTCTATTTCCAATACGAAAGTCACTTCCTTTCCTATCAAAAACTATACATCCATGTCTGAAACCCCATTTTTGCACGCCCAAATCACAATGGCACCACTAGAAACCAATACCAACCACAAATTCATAACACAACAATTCGAACACAATCTAATTGTAACAAGAACATACCCAAGAAACAATCTTTACCAACAGAAACAGCAAATCAAAAATTATGGGTAGCAGTAAATTACCTTAGGAAGAATTCGAAAGCCCAAAAGCTCGGATCTTTAAAGCCCAGAAGCTCCGATCATGCGGGTCTCAAGTTTCAGATAAAGCTGCGATCTTTCAGAAATGAGTTACAGGTAACAAAAATAGAGGGACAAGACCTCTTCAACTTCACTGAGTCAGTCGTTGGGGAAAAGATTGAAGTTAGAGAGAGACGTTTGTGTCTCCCCTACTCGATTTGAATTGTGTTGTTTCCTAACGCGCATCGGATCCAATCATTTATTGCTGAGTTTCAAATAGTGTGATTAACCTAACTCCACGCGCATGGTGGCGCGTCGAAGGCTACCGGCACCGTATGAGCCAACGGTTTATACTTGGTGGTCCTCTGTTCTGTCGCCAACAGCGTTACATAGTCTTGTGGGTTTAGTTGGATCCGGATCCTCTCCTAGACTATTTTCCCACCTGACCTACCTGAGCTTTCAACAAGATGCAGCCACGTGAAAAAACTGATCTGATGGCAACAAATTCTAGGTTTCTAACTCCATCCTTATTTGAGTTTTGGCGCGAACTCAGTTTTGTTTCTCCCGCTTTTTCTCCTTCTTGTTCTTGGCGCTCTTATAGAGTGAAACACAGCTCTAAACGACTACAACATGATCGAACTGCCACAAGTTGAGAATTTGTTTCTTTCATTCTTTGCTTTCACCTTCCCTTTTATGTGAACATCAGGGTTTCATTGCCATAGGTAGGTACGAGTTTTCTTTCTAAAATTATCTTTTCATATTGGATGTTTGATTTTGGGCTTTCTATTCGTTTTCATTCTATTCCTTCTTTTTGTTTTTGGTGCTAGCTACTGTATCTAGTATATTGATATGGGAAATTAGTTTGTTTGTATTTGAATGGTTTGATGTATTGGTTGTTCATCTGTTTAGTTTTTCTTATTTAGTTTAGTGATTATAGATTGTATATTGTTGCAGTTAATACAAGGTAATGAATATGGATAACTCACTGGGTATAGCAGGCATGGATGTGGGGGATTCCGATTTGGGGTTGGATTTCAAACCTAGAATAAGAATGGAGTTTAATTCTGAACAAGAAGCTTATGAATTCTACAATAGATACGGAGGAGAAGAGGGGTTTAGTATTAGAAGGGAGACTCATGGTAAGAATACGAAAACAGGTGAACTCACTTCAAGACTATTTGTCTGCTGTAAGGAAGGTGTACGGTCCCAAGATAAGAGGGACTTCATGACTAAAAAACCCAGAGCAGAGACAAGAACAGGTTGTCGTGCTGAACTAAGTATTAAATTGAATCGGAAGAATAATAAGTTCTTTGTTACCCGTTTTGTTGAAGAGCACAATCATCCCAGCGAGATATACAAGGATCTCAAAGCATTGAGATAGACTTGGTAAAGGATTCTGGAGTTGATGTCAAGTCTCTGTTTGAGTTGATGAGTAAGCAAGCAGGTGGAAGAGCTGCTGTTGGTTATACTAAAGTTGATGTTAAAAACTACCTACGGACAAGGAGACAGAGAAGTTTGGAGTATGGAGAAGCTGGATATATTATCAAATACTTTGAAGATCAGACATTGATAAACCCTTCATTCTATCATGCTATGCAATTAGACAATGAGGAGCAGATAACAAACATATTTTGGGCAGATGCTAATGATCATTGATTATGGCCAATTTGGGGATGTTGTAAGTTTTGATACAACATACAAGATAAATAAATGTAATCGGCCTCTTGCTGTGTTTGTTGGATTCAATCATCACCGCGAGACTATCATCTTTGGTGTGGCTCTAATGTATGACGAAACAGCTGAATCATTTATATGGTTGTTTGAGACCTTTTTGAAGGCAATGTCTGGGAAGGCTCCAAAAACAATATTTACAAATCAAGATGCTGCAATGGCAAAGGCTCTTCGGCATGTTATGCCTGATGTATACCATAGACTCTGCAAATGGCATATGATGCAAAATGCCATAAAGCATGGAAAAGGATTTTTGACAGATGAAGGTGGAATCACAGGTATTTTGTCAAGATTTATGGAAACTATTGAAGAGGAAGATGAGTTTATATCTGCTTGGAATGCCATGCTTGATGAATATGATGCCCATGACGACACTTGGTTGAGTGGCATATATGATCTGAGAGAAAAATGGGGCTTTCCTTATGTTAAACGGGCATGGTCAGCTGGAGTAAGAAGCACTCAGTTGAGTGAAAGCTTTAACTCCTCCTTGAAAGAGTATTTAGACTCTGACCATAATCTTCCAGAGTTTTTTACACACTTTGTGAGAATGGTTGCTGATAAAAGGCACAAGGAGTTAGAAGCTGAATATGATATGTGCTTCAGGTTACCTTTTTTGAAAATGAATGTCAAGATGTTGTATGAAGCAAGAAAAGTTTACACTAAACGAATCTTTGAGGAGTTTCAAAATCAGTTCGAATTGTCCCTTGAAGCTTCTATTACAAATTGTGTTGATGCAGATGGTCGTGGAAAGATATATACAGTCATTAGAGATGGTTTTTCTAAAGAACGGAAGGTGAAGAGAGATGTTAGTGACATGCTATCTTGTAGCTGCAGATTGTTTGAGATGAAAGGGGTTATATGTAGACACATTATCAAGGTCCTTAGAGAAGTGATGCAACTAAAAGAACTACCTGAGCATTATATCTTAAAGAGATGGACCAAGAAAGCTAGAGATGAAAGTGTTCAAGACATGCACGGGCGTGAAATTGAAGCAGATCCTAAGTTGCAGCAAGCCTCTAGGTATAGGTCCTTATGTTCCACCTACATTCGAATATCAACCAGAGCTTCTGAAAATGAAAAAGCATACAAATTAGTCATGACTAATGCAGAGAAAATAGCAAAAGAAGTCGATGACTTGCTAAGGTCTGAAATGAATGATAAGAAAGATGAAAATGGTCATACAACTCAATCCAGTCCCACTGACCAACTCAATGCAGATGGTAATGTGGTGAATGCAAAAGGGCTAAAGAAAAGGGAGACATCTAGAGGAAGGAAACGGCGAATAAGGAGTCAGCTGGAGATAAGCATGAGCAAAAATAAGAGAAGCCAATCCAGTAACAAAGCAATGGAGGTAATTTTTTTACAGTATGCTACTTTCTTATTAGTTTGATCAAGTTTATTGTGTATGCTACTTTCTTATTACTCGATGATAAATTGGATTGTATAATTCAGGTTACTCCTGATTCAATGGATAATGTGTACAAAGTGACTCTCGATCCATCGAGTAATGCAGAGAACGATGCTTTTGATCTAACATGTGAAGCTCTGAATATGAGTCTTGATGATACTTTTGATCAAATTACAAGCAATGCAGATCCATTTTTGGAGCATGATTTCTCTGCCTCTTCAATTGGATTTATTGATTGTAATCAGGTAAATTGATCTATATAGAGTTGGTTCTAAGAGTTATGGTATTGGAATTCGATCTAACCATTCTATATTTCACCATACCTTTCTAGGAGTTTGATTTAAACAACGACCCTCAATGAAATACACACTTTCATGGCTACGGAATACAAAAGGTGCGTCTAGTTTAATAGACATAATGGTATTCATTACATGGTTGAATCTGTATTATATAATGTAATGACTTGTTTGGTTTGCTTTAACAGGTTATGCAAGCTTGCTATTTTGATTTTGGTAAAAGGAGAAGGCATGCACTTGTGCAAGTTTCTGGTTTGTTTATGTAAGAAAGGGATAGAGTAATTGCAGGGTTCTGTTATGATTTTTGTAAAACTGAATCAAAGGAAGAGGCAATTGTTTGTAAGAAGTAAAAGACAATTGCAGGAATTGAATTTTATTTCATCATCTGATCTATATTCCCTCAGTTATTTTATGCAAATGATTGATTAAAGTGATTGAAATGCAACTGTTTTAATCTATATATACTCCCTCAGTTACAAAGAGCAGAAGAGTGGAAGACGAGAAAGAGACAGAGTAGAGAAAACAAAACTTAAATGGGTATTACTGTAAATTCTAACACAAAGAGATATATGGACCATTGAATGAGCATCAGATCAGTTTTTCCACGTGGCTGCATCTTGTTGAAAGCTCAGGTAGGTCAGGTGGGAAAATAGTCTAGGAGAGGATCCAGATCCGGTTTAGTTGTTTAGGTTAAGCTAAGCATCATCTATAGTTACAAAGATTAGGCTTCACCTATATCATTTCCTAACATTTTCTATTTAGGAAATGATGGGTGCTAAGAGAAAATGTTAGGTTTTTGATGGAAGAAATAGAGAAAGATCTTTGTTCCCATGTATTCTTGTCTCTAGTCATGATTTTTTTATAGGTGATTTTTCGATATCTAGTGCGGTAGTATGTTTTAAACGCATTTATTTTAGAGTTCGAATGCTCGAAGGTTTTAGATTTTGTATTGACATTATGTTTTGAGGGATTGTTGTAATAATTGTTTAATAAATGGAGAGATCGTAATAAATGAAGAGATCGTAACGTAAAACTGATCATTTGGTAGAGTTGAGTTTCTTTCTCCTTTTCTTTTCTTCTGTTTTTGTTGTTCGAATCCGTATCTTGACAATAAATTAAAGATATATGTTCGCCAAAGTTTTTGAAGATTGCAAATTCTAAGAAAAATCATATCATACAAATATAGTATAAAAAGTTAAAAGCATCATACAACCGTGCATACCAAGACAAAATATGTTACAAAGATAATAAACAACTAAATAAACAATCGCGTAAGGACCTCATTCCCATTCTCTAGCCCTAATTCTAAATTATAATTTCATCTGTCTTGTTTTTAGTCGACTTTTTCTCACTCAAAAATCAAAATCACTCGATCAGAAGTAAGAATAGATATTGTTTAGTGAAAAACTCCACACACTCAAATTTATATAAAATAAAAAAAATAAAAACCAAATATATGAAATTAAATAAAATAAATTTCACCCTCTCTAGTAAGACAAAGGCACAACACTACAATGTAGCTCCTCCTGCAAACAAAGCCCTGATCGTCCATTATATGTGTGACCTCGTCGTTTTATGCTGTATACACCTGAGTCTGCACTCAATCGTACCTCTGCTAAGACCTGCATCCCTATTTGCTTTGACCATATTTTCACTCCTCACTGTAAATCAATGCTTTTCTCCCTATCATTCTGTGTCACATTTATTTACCTCAAACACATATATTAACGTCTTCCCAGCTGGGTGAGAGCTTGATATGTAATCAAATATGAAGCAAATAGAAGAACATATATGAGGGTTAACCATTTTAACTCATCTGTGATACATATTCATTTCTCTCACAAAAAGAAACCATAACCCATTTTCATAGCTGTAGCTGAGCTCAAGTAACCTCCTTTGCCACCCAAAAGGCCAAAATTTTCATCCACAGAAACAAAGAATCACCCATTTCTATAAAGCCCTGCAACTCTTCTTCCCCTAAGGTTCAGTCTTTGTTTAGCTAGACACTCTGAAAATGTCCAGGTGGGTCATGTTCATGTTTGTGAAAGTGTCTGCGTGAGTTTGGTAAAAATTTCTCAACTTTAACAATGTGGGTTTTTGGTGTTAACTGTGTTATAGTAAAAGAATTGGAAAGTCAAAAAATTTGAGAGAAGGGTATAGGAGGAGCCCCAGATTGTCTGCTTTGGAAGATTGTAAGGCTAGTGGTGGCACTAGACTTGGTGCTATTGCTGGTAATACTAGCACACAGCAAATGAAGAGCTACTTGGGTTGTGATGAAGGACCAGCTTCTATGACAACGGGTAGAAAGAAGAGAAGACTCTCTCCTTATGATGAAGCTGCCTGCCATTCTAGTTCAGCCTCACCAAAATTTGTAATAGCACTCACTTAAACTACTTTGAATTCGATAAAGTTTACGACTTGGGGCTAACATGTTGCTTAAACCCTTTAAGGGTTTGTTTCCATATTAAGGTTTATCAATATCCTGTTTGATGTGTTATGCAGGGTCCTATGGAAGTTAGTCATGAAGAAAACCAAACTAGTAGTGGTGAGCCTCATTTTCTGCACAATGACTTTCTGTTATGTTTTAATGGCAATGCTTTTGTAATTTGCAGTCTATGTGTTTTTCTTTTCGCTATCAGATTCCCTGGCAGTGTGGCGTAAAGATATTGGAAAACCTGCCTCAACTGGTTAGTCCTCATTTCCTAATTAATTGTTGTTGTTTTTCAAATGAATTGAATTTTAATTTGGTGATTGTGTTAGATCAACAATCTTCTGCTCTATCTGCACTGTGGTTGCCAGAAAAGCGCTTACTTGAGCTGGTTCTTGACATGCTACAAAGGTGTGTGTGTGTGTGTGGGTGGGGGGGGCGGTCTTCTTATATAGCATTCAAGAAATTGAGATAACAAAAGCCATAACTGTAGCACTCTTATCATTTGTAGTTATATATATGTAAGATAAATTTTATGACACATATGCTTAATTATATACATGTTGTTGACAAATTACAGGAGAGATACCTATGAAATATTTGCTGAGCCAGTTAATCCCAATGAGGTGCATATCTCATTGTTGTTTTATCATTTAATATTTCAATGTTTTCTTTTCCTTTCTTGCCATGGTGATGAAGTTTTCTGCTCGTTCATTAGGTTCCGGATTATTATGAATTAATCGAAGAGCCAATGGATTTTGGGACCATGAGGGCTAAACTATATGAAGGAAATTATAAAAATCTTCAGGAATTTGAGGTTTGTTCCTTTCTCAAAATGTAGTTGTATTTTACATGATGTACATCATTCAAAAAAGATATACATGTCATGTTTACCTGGTCTCAGATACATTTTTGTTCACTACTGCCTTTTATTGTTTAGAATGTTCATATTCATATGTTGTCGAACATGACTTCTGACTTGCCATCTGACAGTTGATTAATATCTGTTTGCAGCATGATGCAGTTTTAGTAACAGAAAATGCAATGCATTTCAATCCCGCAGCTACCATTTATTTTAGACAGGTACAGTAAAAGTTTCTGGGAAGTTTGATCTAAATCTACTACTATAAAATCTAATTTGCTCCATCAAGTATAAGTATTCTTGTTTTCTGCAGGCACGTTCCATACATGAATTAGCTAAGAACGTATTTCACATTCTGAAAACCTATCCTGAGAAGCTGGAATCAGACTTCTTAGAGGCTAGACAAGGAACTGGTAGGAGGGCTCAAGTTGAAGTTGGAAAGTCAGACACATGTCCTAAAGTTGCTACAAATATGAAACCCCTCGGCATGAAGATTGGGGGTTCATCAAAAGCTACGGGACACTTGCTTAGTGGTTCATTAAATACCAGGAGAGGTCCAGCAAAAACTGGGTGCTCTGGTATTGATAAAGGAGAGCGGAAACTTCTTTATGGTAAGAAATAAAACCCACACTATATGTACTCCTAGTTTTGTAAGGAAATTAAATCTCTTTACACCAAGATAGCCAATTGTTTTCATTAACTATTCAAAAATTAAGGCTACAGTAGGATATCTCTTGATCTTGTTTGTTACATTTCCATAGGTACTAAAGATGATGGAAAATCTAGGTCTTTTGAAGCAGATCGACGCGCCACATACCGACCTTGGAAATCCTACCTCAGCGAGCATGAGTCTATTGGTTTGTCATTATTTAGTGATCCAAAACAACTTCTGCATGTAAGTCTTTGTTGCTTGTGCTAGTCTACCAAGATTCCCTCATATGCAATGTCTCAAGTGAATTTTGACAGAAAGTCTTTCCCAAGAACCAGGTGGTACATGAACTATGGATACCATAATGTGTTAATCACATGACTATCTATGGCCTTGGATTAGGAAAAATGCAGATTTTCCATATTTTGTGATGACCTTATTTAAATGAATGATCTGTTGAATTCCCTTCTGTCCTCTCTGTGTGTATGTGCAACACAGCAAGCTAGTTATATCCACTTTAAGTGAGAAATTTAGGGAAGGTGTTTAATTAGTGTGGATTGTCATTTAAGTTTTATCCATTGATACCACAAAATGAACACTAAAACACACAATTTTGCTTTGTAGGTAAATCACCAGGATTTTTCTTACAGAGAAAGCCTGATGTCGTTTGTCAAAGATTTAGGACCAACAGCTAAGATGATTGCTAGAAAGAAGATACTTGGCTGTCTCCAACAGCATGAAAGTCACTTTCCTTTGGCATCTACTTGTCCCCAGCCAGCACCTAGCACTACTGCTTTTTCTGCAGCACCCTCTCATGGGGGGCATCCTACAATTATGGAGACCGCTCACACTACATTTCATCTGCCATCCAATGGTGACCAAAGTAATTCACATGCTGAATTTTATCAAAATCATAGAAAAGAGATTCATCAGTTGGATTCTTATCCATTGAAAGCTCACACTGGAGATCTCAGCTGCATAGCTTCTGGTTTACATAACACCGGCAACAAGTCAAGAGCAATGATACTAAACCAAGGGAACCTGCCTAATCAAGCAGAGTCTATGGTATCTCCTTCAGACTCTCAGTCTAATGTGCTGAAAATGCTGGAAATTGCAAGTCTTAGTAATAAGAGCTGCACATATAAATTGACTCCAGCACCTATGAGCGAAGATGATGAAACAAAAGCTGCTCAAGGCAAAATTCATGACATCAGTAGTTTGTTTAACACACACCAGATGCCAAAACCAGACCAATCCAATCCACTGGCTCAACAGTTCACATTTGATCATCCATATTTGAGAGCTCAACTTGGTAAGATAAGTTCTTCTGGTGAGGATCGGTTCTTGCAGAACGGTTCAAGTGGTCAGCTGCAGTTTTCTGATAAGATAGTTGTCAAAGAGACTCGATATGTACCTGCCATATGGAACTAAGACATCTGCCAAGCTCATGTTTGTGATTATCTATTAATGTGAATATATCTTCTACACAAATCAAGACCGATTTGAATCAATCAGTATCTTCCTAATTTGACTGTAGAATCATCAGTCTATATTTGTATTAATTGCTTTGCAATCACTTTAGTTATTTCCTAAAATATCAACACTAGGATCTGTATATAAATGCAGAGGTTGTAAACTCTTTTGATCAATGAAATTCAGTTTCTACATGGTATCAGAGCTGATTGATGCCACTAATAGCACCAGTCATTAGTGGTTAGTTCTCATACTGATTGATCTCTTGAGCTGTAAGCAAAAGACTGAAGTTCTACCAGAAAGAAATAGGAAACATTCTCACTTAAAAGGTCCTTTTGTTTAGTCCTCTAAATCGATGTTTCATTCAGACCAAAAAAATATCTAATTGTTCAACTCATCACTAACTGATATACAATAAAGCAGAAAATATAAACAGATAAAAAAAGAAGCATGTTGTACATAATGGTCTACATATCAGTAGTTCCATATAGATAATTCTACAGTCTCCAAGCCTTTATCTCTTGTTTTGGATGCTATGATGGACTTTTTCTTTGGTATGTAAATAGTACATTACCATCTACAATTATACATGCTCATACAGAAGTTCACGTACTATATAGGAAGTGCTTGGCTCGCTCAAAGTAAGAGTTCATTGCAATCTTTCTTATAACTTTGGCCCCGAATCCCCACCAAAAATATATGAAAGGAGATTCAACCGCATGAATTTGACCTGTCATACCAATACGATTACTTGTACCTAAAGCAATCAAATCAGCCAAGCTAGCGAATGCAGATTAATTATTGGATTCCTATGAAAAACACAAAATGGTTCACACGTCAACAGCTCCAAAGTGTTCACTTTACAATTCAATTACATGGTCCACTTCCAACCTTTCATTATTCCTGAGTAGCTGTCACACCTAGAACATGTTTATGTGACTTGCTTTCATTATTTTGAAGAAAATCTGAAACACATCTCATAATTATCTGAATCACTTCATCCATAATATGTTGAAAAAAGCTCTTCCTTCTATCAAGGAGTTTACCTCTTATACGTTCCTCATTTGTATGTATATGCTCAATGTTGAATGCATCGGTCATCATTTTTGTTAGTTTTACACATGAATTTTCGTATCTACGAAACACAAAAAAACACATCGCTATATATTTATTTGAATAAAATGTGAATGAGGGTAGCATGGAAAAACAATCTCCTTTTGTGATATAATTGTGGTGATCATGGGCGGTTATGGAAATGAAAAGTGCAGGAGGAGAAGAGAATGGAATAAGGAACAGGTGGAAATGGGGGTTTGGAAGTGAGTATTATATATAGCAAGGAATGTTGAGCCCTATAATATTTTTTCTGGTTTTGCAGCACTCGTTTCATTTCTCTCTCTCTTATTCATATTTCGGTTTCTCATTTTGCTTCGTGAAGAAAAGGCGGAAGAGTTCGTTAAACACAAGCCTTACCAAACCAAAACAGAACAAGAACAAAAAGAACACACACCACCAACCAAAAACAGGGGCCGTTAATTGGTTGCTTCCTCCTTCGTCTTCTTCTTCGTCTTCGTTGTCGTCGTCGTTGTCAACCGGTGCCGGTGAAGGAAAAGGGATCTCAATCTCATATTCACTCCATCTCTGTTTTGTTTTTGATCGGAAGGTGGCTGAGTTTTACAGCTAAGAGAAAATGGCGTACAGAAGAAGGCAGGGGATGACAAGAGCCTCTACTTTCAAAGAAGAGATTGTTCATCGTCCACCTGACGACATGAATCCATCTGCTTCCCCTCTGCAACCTTCTCATTCGTTTAATGCTTCTTCTTCTCTCGCTGCTCAGGCCATTCGTGCCTCTGCTCTATCAAATGAACGCAATCGAACCAAGGTTTGATTGGTTTTCGCAACTTGATCATTTTCATCTTTGCAAATCTTTCTGATCTGATTTTTGTTTCATTGGAAAATGAATTGACAATTGAAAATGATAATGCAGGACTTTGCGGCCTATGAAGATTCATCAGCAAAATCCGGGTTCTGGGGTGTTCTGGCTCGAAAAGCCAAGGCCATTCTTGAAGAGGAGGATGCGGAGTTTCAGCAAAGTGATGTGTTTGGCGACATCATAGCATCACCTAAATTATCGCCATCATCTCTCTACACTACTTCCGGTGGCCCAACTCAGGTGATCGAAACTCAAACTTTTTGTGTTAAATTACATGCTTAATGAAATTGTGGCTCGAATTGACATACAATGATCTTGTTTATGCAATGTAGCGTACTATGTTAGCATAATGAAATTTGTTATACTAACTCTTGGTAAGTTTTTGCTATTGGACAGTTTCAACAAAAATACCAGTTATCTGATAACAGAATGGAACATCCTGCAATCCGCAAGGGTTTGGATAGAATCACAACTTCCCTAAATAATCTTGGTGACACTTTCGAGAAGGCTTTTGAGGTAAAGCTAATGCTAGAGTACGAATGCATGTAAGTTCAGTGCTATAGGGGATAGCACTATTACATTTATGGAGCATTTGTATGATTTGTGTTGTGAATTTTGCTTTTCAGGAGGGCCGAACAATTGTGGAGAGTAAAACTGCCGACATCAGACATCAAATTCAAAGAAGAGGAGACCAACCGGAGGGACAAAATCAAGCTTCTTATTATGGCATCAAACAAGCTAGGAGCCCTGATACTCAAATCAAGGCATCTCGCGACGTAAGGTGGCAATTATGTATTTGTGTGTGTGTGTGTGACTGGATAAGACTAGATTGATCTTACTGAAGTTATCAAAATGTTAATTAGTGATACTGATATGAGTATAGTTCCTTGCACTAAATTTAACGATACAAAGGGGTAAACCTTATGCAGAAAATTTGATTTATCTATAGGAAACTAGCCGGCCTTTAGAATTGCATTACATAAGTTGAACTTCTTGTCAAGTTTGGATGTGTGATTAGAAAACTCTGTCTGTCTCATTTCTCAATGAAATGCATATATAAGTAGTACTTAGATTTCACCAAAGCTAGTGAAATGCATAAGTGGTATTTGTTTTATGTCACAGGTTGCAATGGCAACGGCTGCCAAAGCAAAGTTACTTCTTAGAGAGCTGAAAACTGTTAAGGCCGATCTGGCTTTTGCCAAGGAAAGATGTTCTCAACTAGAAGAAGAAAACAAGCGCCTTCGTGAGAGTCGCGAGAAGGGAGTAAACCGAGCAGATGATGACTTGGTATGTATGATGTGTTAAGGATCTTGTCTTATTCATTGTCTCTCGTATATATTATGCTTAAAACTTGCACATGTATATGTCATTAGCTCTGCATCTTTAAAAGTGCATTGTTTATATTTCAGAAATGAGGATTCCATGAACTAATTGTTCTAACATGTATACATTTATCTGATCTTATCAGATTCGCCATCAGTTGGAGACCCTTTTAGCTGAGAAGGGTCGATTAGCCAATGAGAACTCAGTTTATGCACGAGAGAACCGTTTCCTGAGGGAAATTGTAGAATACCATCAGCTCACAATGCAAGATGTTGTGTATTTATCTGACGAAGAAACAGAAGTTTACCCCCTAAGTAGCAGCCCTGAAGTTGCGCAAATACTCTCGCTTTCTCCGCACTCATCAGCACCACCATCCCCACCACCAGAGGACCTTTCATCTATGATCTCACCAGATACCAAGGAAATACTTGCTACCCACATTAACCCACAAGTGAATAAAGATGCTTCTCGGAATGAGGTCACTCCAAGTTCAGATATCTCACCTTCTGTAGGAGAAGTTGCTAAAACACCTTCTGTAGCAGAAGTTGCTAAAACACCTTCTGTAGCAGAAGTTGTTAAAACTACTTCTGTTGTAGAGGAAAGTAAAACAGATTCTGTAGCAGAAGACACTAAAAGACCCCCTGCATCTTCTGCCTAAATATTAGTGTAGCATCTGATTTTCTCTTTTTGTTGGTCCTTTTTTCTCTTGGAGAGAGGAAGAGGAGGACAGTGGAAGAGAGATAGTAATTCTTCCACTGCCTGCAGTACTATTAATCTGTGCATGTAATAGTTTGTTGGAGGTTTGGATTTTCTCCAGTGTTCTGTGTGCCTCGGTACAAGATCAAAAATTTGACCATGTCTTCCTTCTTGTACAAACCAGTTTGTGGTTCTTTGTTCCAGGGTTTCAGAATTCTTATTTGATTGTAGAGTGGTTCGAAATAATGTGGCTTATTCTTTTGGTACAATGCAAAACTCTTGGTGTTCTAGCTATCTTGGTGTATGCTAAAGGGTCTGATGAAATAGGATCTCAAAGTTTTTGGAAACACTCATTTGCTCTCCAGTTTGTCAGCTTCTTATGTGCTGATACAGAAATCTATGAGACTACGACCATTTCCTTTATTAGTGATTGGTAGAGAAACAGGTGAATATATCTACAGCGAATGACAAGGATATTATAAACTGAGATATAACTCATATAATCATTTGACTTGAACATATATAGGTAGAAAAAAGAAGGGTGAAGATATCATGCACTGCCTATTACAAACATAGGAGGGGGGGGGGGGGGGGGGGGGCATTTGCAATTCTGGGAAAATTCTTGTGCTGATTTAACCATTCCTTATGTGTCTTGAGTCTCAAGTATCAGCTCAACTCCAGTTCAATTACCGTCCAGCAATCACAGAGATCCGGTGAAGGACAAGTTACGATAAAGGAAACGACAACTTCATCGGTATATTGCCATAGACATCTGAGAATTCAGAATGTTGGAATGTTTCTCGATTTAATGAAGTACTGCAACTGAAATGGATGATTTATGATACCATGATCCCTGATCAGGTTACAAAATTTTCCACTCTTGCCGTTCCTGTTTGGAGTGAATAAGGGTTGTAATTTCTTCTCTTTCATATTAACATGTAGTGGGATTTAGCAGGAATGGACTATGATTCAGATAACTCTCATAAAAGTTATTATCGTTAGGAAAGAACAACAGTGAATAAAAATGTGGAATTTCTGATTCGAAATTAATATCACTATTGTAAAGCATGCAAGGAGTTAGACAGGAAGGAGAGACAGATGAATATTTCAAAGTTCGAACAATTATCAACGTTTCTATGCAAAATATTCTCACATTGTCATCTGCCCATCTATTTCACACAATTTTGCCTTCCTATTTGACATTTCTTCCGCGGCGTACATCATCAAGCAGCAAGTCTATTCAATATGAAGTAAGAAACAAAAGAAAGAAATACTGGAAGAAGAAACACAACTCGTTTAGGCAGAATCTCAAAGCTCTCAGATCCTTCTTCAACAATGGTCTCCAAATTCGGACATCGTGAAGGTTTACGGTGGGAGATCACAGCTGGCGGTGCAACCTCGCAACTCAATTCCTTTGCCATGACCATATTGAGGATCAAAGATATGAAATATGCTCAAGGAAAGCTAGAGAGACCGAAAGAGATTGTGTTTCTCTTGCAGACTATGACCAATGAATACTTCTTCAAGGAACTGTTACATAGAAATGGGATTGGAGAACGGCTTGGGGAGCCATCCTATATATACATCAAGTTAGGGTATGTCCTGTATTAGAGGTCCTAAAAATAGGATGTGGTAGCTAGTCTTGCTGTACAAATTAGTGGTGGACATGAGCCATGCCAGAGAAACCTATGTAGGAACTCTTGAGAAAAGAAAGATGGCATATTGAACAATTGCCACCCGCAAGAGAAAATAGAAAATCTAGAATCTAGAATCTAGAATCTAGAATCTAGAAGGTAAATAATATGATCTAAAAAGAAGGATAACAATAATGGAAGGGGAGCCAGGCTAAATTTCATTGAAGGCAAACATATAGATATCAACGCAAATGGTAATTAAAGGAATTTCTCGTTGCTTAATTGGTGAATTACATACATTTTTGACATTTTCTCAATACAACTTCTGTATGAACAGTAGCCAGTTCAGTTATACCCAACTACTCTCTTTCCAAGGGGTAAACATGAACAAGGCATAGCAAAAATACAATCAAATATACCAGTGTAGTCACAAGGATGAGGAGATGCCTGCTTCAAACCATAATTTGAACTTCAAAAGCAGAAACACACCTCGTTTTTACAGTTGAACGACCTCAAAACAGCTGGAAGAACAAGCTCGTTGATCCATCGCCAAATGATCTAAGATCTGCAGGTTTTACCAAAGCCCTGCACAACGGGCAAGTTCGTTCCCTCTCAAACCTGAAAAATTGAGTGGCGTCAGCAAACAAAAAGAATGACAGATCAAATCCCATCCCAAGCAAATTGAATAAACTTTAAAAATTGCTCAAACCATTGAGAAATCTACATACTTTGTTTGATAAGTATATCTATAGATGTTATCTTGATATCAAGAGGTTGCAGTCAAGATAATAGGTAGGGTAGGAAAATAGTTTCAACAAAGAAACAATGCTACAAAGGTCATCGGTAGAAACAATTACCAAATGCAATATAAAAAGCAAGATCTGGACAACAGTAAGTATACTAACCATTCTGATACACAGTCCTCACAGAAGATGTGCTTACAACGAAGCAAAATAGGAGCATGCATTTTCTCCTGGCAAATTGCACATAGATCGCCAGCTGCAACGACCTGCAGCACACCAACAATAACTTAGAATGCATGAAACACCAGCTCTTCAAATATTCCATTAACCAGGTTTACAGATTTTTAAATTTGCACTCAATAATCTAAAGAATATATCTTTAATTCCCAAACTAATAAGAACATCATACAAACAGACCACTGGGGCAATTGCACTTGTGTGCAGACTTTAAAGGGTGTTCCAGTTTACCTGCTCTGATGTTGCATACGCCCCATAGTGAACCTCTTTACGTGACAAGGCCTTCAATGCAGCAAAGAAAGATTGTACCTATCCGCCAATAAGTGAAATAGAAAACAGTAATGACACGTGAAAAACAACTACTTGGCAGAACTTATTCTTCATTATAGTTTCACAATAGAACATAGAAATTATATTAATGTAAAACTACCTTCTCAACAACAGATGTAAGCTTGAAGGTCAAATATAACCCTGTCATTAGTGACGAAAAGAGACTACCATATTCTTTGTTCAAGAAGAAACGATACCAAACTGGTGTTGGTAACAAGGCCCGGTACAACATAAGTAGATACTCAACCAAAGTAAGCATTTGACCCTGGAAAAAAAAAAAGGCACACACTTCTCTGGTCAGTAAATATGGAGCAAACAAATTGCAAAAAAGAAGGGGCGCCAAACTTATGAACCTAGTTCATTGCAGTTCTAGAAATCAAATGAAAGGCAAAAAGTAACTACAACATTCATTAGAAGTGCCTTTCAGCCGGTTCCTGTTGTTTCATTTAGTCTTTTCCCATAATAAAACAAGTTCTCCAATTAGTTATTGACTTACTAGCTCACCTGCTTACGATAGTTACGTCCTCTGCTGTTCTTGTAGTACATTAATAGAATAAACTTGATCACCATTGCTGCCTGCCGGACCAAGGTATCTGAAAATAACCAACTGAGGTGACCATTGCATAACAGCGAATTTAACTTACGACTTGCACACAGCAAGTACAAAGAGGAAATCTAACAGTAAGGTTTATTTCAAAGCTTTGTGACACATACAATCAGCAAAATGCTCTGTAAAAAATATATATGTACTGATTTGTTTCTATCTCTGACCATGAAGAAAATCATGTCTGCATGCACATAAAGCTAGAACATGTCAAAAATCATGCTGTACAAGAAAATGGTATCTAAATGTGACAAGTGAAGCACCTTTCAAGGTGTGATTTGAGCTTATATTAAAAGAAAATATTGAAAAGTTAAGCTCTTATTACCATCTCATTACTAGCCTAATAGCAGTGCCACATAATGCAGCCTATGCAGGTTATATGTAGATAAGACCACTTCAGAATATAATTTGGAAGTTCAAAATCCGAAAAGTACAGCTACAATGAAAACTTGGGAAAAGAAGATTACCATTAACCATGATGATAAAAATTGCATGCCAGAAAGGTGGTGTAACTTTGGGAGGAAGCATAACTAAAGGGTACAAAAGATCATCATTCTGATACCACCAGTAAACACCAATCACATGAACTGAAAATGCAATAGAGATGCCGGCTAGAACAGATATTTTCCTCTCTCCCTGCACCAATCATATCATATTCTTGATAAATAAAACATCATAGACACAACAAAAAACTTATTACATGTACAAAAATAAATAGAAGCATTTCAATAATACCTTCAAAGCTGTCTGTTTCTTTAGGATATCATTCGACTTAAACATAACAGCAGCAATCCAGATAGTAACAAAGAAACCTGCAAGTTATTGCAGAATAATTAAAATGGTTATATTAATTTAAAAGAGGGGATAAAGATAGCCAGTAAAACTGGATTCTATATAGTCATAATGAGAATCATTATTCTACAACTTCAAGCAGCCCTAATTAACATTTTAATCACTAAGATCAAATTTTGAAAGAAAACTTGACTCCAGAGAAATTCTTTGATACATGAGAAACTTGATAAGGCTTCAACTGATGAGGCAACATGCAAAAGAGGACAATCAAATAGGAGTGATTACAACCAGTGTTCAACATACAACTGAGGTAAGGGCCAACTACTGTAGCTTCCTGGAAACTTAAAAATGTCAGAAACATGGAATGGGACCTTGGCAATAGATAGATTACCACCGGGTGTCCACAATGGACTACAGAATATGGTTAGGTGACACCATAAAAAAGCGCCTTTCACGAAACCATTTGTCACTTATAATTCTTCATACACATGTATGTGTCTTATAATCAAGTGTTACTTGTCGCCACAGGTATTTAAGTTAGTGGAGGAAGGTACTCGCACTCTGACCCGTATGACCAAACACATTGTGAATCTCAGAAGGAATGTCAAGCCAATAGTCATCGAATAGCGATATGCACGATCGAGGTCCAACTAAAAGTGACCATTAATATTCTTTTGCAATAGGAAAAAACATTGTATATTTCAGTAAACATAAGCTTGAAGACGCTGACCTTGCAAATGCTGGCGAATGAAGACCACCAATAAAAGCAAGGAAAAGGGCAGGACCTGCTCAATCCACCTAGCTGCCTGCTGAATATCGTATCTCTGATAAGAAGAATCCCTACCATTAGCCCCAGCACCATCACCAGCTTCTCCATCAGCACCTCCATTTACCGACTGGGATATGCCTTCTCCAGAACCAATATCCGTTCTACCATCCACCTGACCTTCCTCCGATACCAAACTAACAGACCCCACCCTCGCTATGTGCTGCCCCGAAACATCATTCCGCAGAAGACCACTCTCCCTCAACTGCCCAACTACTAAACCCCCTCCCTCCCTATCATTCTCCTGCTCCCCTGCACCAATTATCCTAATTGAAACCTCCCCATCATAGCTGGCCTGCTCAGCCTGAGCATGATGCTGCTCCCTGAATGCGGCTGAGCTGCGTCCCCCAATCAGAGACTCGGCTTCCTGGTGACCGGACCGACCGCGCAGAAGCCCCGAGTACTCCAGCAAGGCAGACAGTGGCGCCTGTATAAAATTCGAAGCCGAAAGCATCCCATATCTCCTAGAGCTACTACTGCCCGAAACCTGAGCTCTATACGAGTCCAGATTGCCACCTGGCGCTTCCATTTCCCTAAACGCCCAAACCCTAACAGTAAAGCCATCACACAATAAACAACAATTCCGAACCAATTAGTCTCCAATTTTAATAAAGATGAATCCTTTCTTCCGTAGAAAGCAAGAAAACGAATTCGAAATTCGAAATTGAAATCAGAATTCGCAAGAAAACTCGAAACGAAGAAATGAGATAGAGGTGGACCTTCGAAAGCGCAGAGGTGATGGGGCTTCAGGGGAGAGACGGCATCGGAGGAGGCCGGACCGGAAGGAAACGCGCCGGCGGCGCGTCCAAGACGGAATCTTGAGACGGCCGGGGAGGAGCGATTGCGATGATGATGAGTGGAGGGGTGGAGAGGGCTAGGGTTTGGAGAGAAATGTGGGATGAAGAAGGTGATTGGGAATTTGGGAATGGAAGAAAGAATTGAAATTGGTTTTTGGGTTTGGGTTTGGGGGGTGTGTGTATTGGTTTCTCTGTCTCGCTCAGAGAGGAAGAGCGCGAGAAGAGAGAGTAGAGGAATGCCCCAACAACGAGCTTAAAGGCACAATGAAGAATCTCTCCAAAAAAAAAAAAAGGCACAATGAAGAAGACAACCCTCTCTTTCTCTACCTCTTTTATTTTATTTTATTTTTTATTTTTTATTTTTGAGAGTTGGCCAATGTCAACAATCCCAAAAAAAAAAAAAATGTATAGTTCTCATACACATGAGATAAGCACATCACACATAGCTAGAGCTCCCATTGGTGTGTCCGTCGTCATCACTATTGTGGCTTTGGCCTGGTTTGATCCGAGTTACATTCGTGTGCCATTTTTTCGATGTGGGAGAGTCATGGATTTGGGTGGTGCCATTGCTAGATGTAAGTACGTCTCGATTTATCTCATTTAGCACGTAGGTATTGTGAAAGTCTCAAGACAAAACAACTACTGACCGAGACATATTTGATTCGCTAATTGTGTTAACAGTTAGTGTTACATGTGTATGTGGGAGCTCTATACATTTTTAAATTTGAAGTATATACCACACGACGGCATAGTTGTACGATTTGATTTGGAGGATCATGGTTTGCAATAGATTTAGTGATGAGGCTTCTCTAATAGTCATATTTGTATTTTCAAGGTCAATATTTAAAATTATGTAAATAATTGTTTTTTTTTTTGTTTTTTTTTTTTTTGTACAAGAAGGCAGGTCAGCATGATCATGTTATATAGAGAGGAACAATACCAACTCCGTTAACACAACTGATTAACTCTTGAAATATCCTATACTAAACTAAACAGGCCATTATCCGGCCCGTTAGGCTGAAGGTTTATAGCGTAGATGATAGATTTCGGAGAGGGAGGGACGTCGCCTTAGGGTTTCAACATATATAAATCATCACCAATTCGCCATGTTCACAAGGCCGATGCTCAAGAGGAAAAAGGAGGAGGAGGAGGAGGAGGAGGCTTTATTCTGGCTGCCGAGGAAGAAGAACGGCGTCTTTCCGGACTCTGAGAAGATGCATGAACGAAGATGGGGGAGAATTTAGGCATATATGGACTGCATAACCATGGTGTTTGCAAGAGTTGGAATGGAGTCACTTATTCTGTCACTCCCTTTTGTATGCAAGTCATGGTACGCAGCAATCCTAGATCCTTTATGCTGGCAATACCTCTATTTTCTAGACCTCAAACCTTCTCTTTTAACTGGCCCTAACTCGACTAAACTAAAAAGCTACGGTCCATTCTACGATAAGTTTCTAGAGGAATACCATATTGAAAGGAATCGATCGCGATTCTCCATCACTGCTTTCATAAAGCTAGTACAGAAGCAATGGAAAAGCTCTTGAGCTGAAGATGCCTGGATTTTCTACAGATGAAGCTTTGAGATATGTCTCAGACGCATGCCCTAACCTTAGGGTTTTTAATTTGCCCGATGACTTACAGATTTTCAAGCATTCAGGGATTATTCCGGAAGTAATTGGAAAGTGAAAATCTCTGGAGCAATTGCATCTAGGTAGCAACCTCAAGGAAATAAATGCTTTGGTATATGGTGCTTCACCTCGCTACTTCAGTGAATATTTACAGTCGTCGTTGCTGGCTTGCGTTTGCCATGACAATTTGAACAAAATCCTGGAGCAGATCGGCATACACTGCAAGCATTTTATGGGTCTACAACTTGAGATTGAAAAGGTTGATATGGCTACGGCATCGGAGATCGTGAAATATTTGCCAGATATTAAGTTCTTGAAGTTGATACAGTGTTACATTCAAAACGATTGTATTGTTACACTATTGAACGGCTGCAAAGAGCTCGAGATTTTCGAAGTTATGGGGGCTTCGTCACAGTGACCATTACCATCGTTTCTTGAGGAGAAGGATCATAGGTGTATACGAGCTTGGAGCACCTCATGATTGGAAACCGATCTGAATGCTGGTTTGAGTAAAGGTTGATGGTACGTTTAAGAGCTAGCACCTTATCAAGTCATCACTTGCTTGTTTAATCTTTAATCTTAGATTTAGACTCATGTTTGGTATTTATTATTTGATTAATCAAATTAATCACTCTCTTCTCTCCCAATTCTCATCAACAAACCATAAACCCAGGTCCGTTGCAGCGAGCATGGCACTCAACAATCCCAGAAAATTCAGTTGCAGAACTTCATACCATCCTTTACTACTTTTACTTTCAGGCTTAATTTTCATGAAGTATAACATCTCAAAAACAAAACAAAGAAACAAAGGCGGGGGAAAGCAATGCAAGACTGCGATATTAAAGCTCTATGAATTCTCTGTACGTAACCAATTTCAGTTTGAATTTTGTTGGCAAAAGCTGGGGAATATAGTTTAGTATCAGGCCCGTTCGAGAGCAAACGTCCGCACTAGGCTTAAAGTGCGAACATCACTCCGTTTTCCACCGTGTGGCACCAACGACGGCGCGTCTCCACCCGAGCGGACACCAAAGGCATCCCCGATCACTTTTTCTTGCCGGCGGAATCACCAAATACCAGTTTGCAACCGAAATTGATCTTGTCTGAAGTTTTGGGTAGATGTTGCTACCCAGACCTTCAAATCGATCTCGCCGGCAAGGGAAAATGATCGGGGATGCCTCTGGCGTCTGCTCGGGTGGAGACGCACTGTTGTCTGCACCGGACAGCGAAGAACAGAAGAACGTCCGTACTTTAAACCCAGTGCGGGCGTCCGCTTCTGAACAGCTCTGATGGTTTAGTACTAAACAAACTCTATAGTCTATATTGATTATGAAATTAAAAAGTTTGAAAAATACAAATCAAATCTCAAACCCCTGCATCCTCTTTCGAATTCTCTCATTTAAATAACTGAAAGCTTCCAACTTCGAAACCCCAACCTCCATAGGCAAACTAAGATACTTGTCATGTTTTTCAACCCATTTCACACCTAGCACAACTGCTAAACCATCATTTAGACTTATGTTAACATTTTTGCTGAATGAGATGGAACTTTTCTCATAACAAACTGTTGTCTCGTCGCCGTCTCATAGGCTTGAAGTATGTTGCGCAAAATAACACATTCTCGATATCCTGCTCTCAAGAAAATGAAAGAATCATTTGTGAAAAACATATGAGAAATATATAGGTGGAGCTGAGTGCACACTTTTTTAGGTTGCATACAATACAAGACAGTCCCATGCATGATCAAATTTTCTTTTTGTTTTGATGTTTCGGCCACCACCTTCATCCTGCAATATCGAGTTTGGTGGGTTTAAGCTCCTCGATAGGGTAATAGCTTGGTTTTGTTTTGGTTGTAGCAGAAACACATCTGATAAAGTATGAGGGGCAGGATGGTCATTACGCACTAACTAAACCAGAGCCACTGTTCCATTTTGGTCCACACAATCTAGCTCGCTTCAATGAGGACCTTGGGTTTACTTGGCAAAGTTTTTACCGAGGCAACGTTCATGCGTCATGTGATTTTTATATACGACACAAGGGAGAGTGTTGAAGGAATTTACATTCATATTTTTGATGATGTGTCTTAACTGAATCTTCCTTATTTGACTAGAATATCTGTTAGATATCAAACCCTGATTTACATGGATTCTCTATGTAATGTCTATATAAAGGTCAATCTATCAATGAATGAGTAGACTTTTTTCTCTCGTATTCTCATACACTACAACATACACATTATAGATGAAGTATTATTATAACAAAAAATTGTTTAGTATAACACATAACCTATTTAAAGACTGAATGGGTAGTTGAAAAACTGAATGATGAAAATGAGACACTGAATGGTGAAGTAGAAAGACTGAATAGTAAAAATGAGGCCTCTAGCAGTGAAGTGGAATGCCTGAATGGTGAAAATAATATCATCAACAGTGAAGTTGAAAGATTGCATGGTGAAATTGAGACCAGCAACGCTTCTTTAAGGAGTGAAAAGTGCGGAGAGAAAGAGTCTCTAAATTGGGTTATATTTTTCATTAAGATGCGTTTGGATGCAAGTAAATACGCTGGATTTTAATTAAAATCCAGAATTCCACGATTTCATCACTCTGATTTTCTTGTTTGGTATATCCTATGATGTGGAATATGCAAAAGACGAGAAAGAAAAATTCAAAATAATTTGAGGGCAAAATTTTTATTTTTACTCCCTCAAAATTAGACGTTATTTCTCAATTCCAACTAAGCAACGTTTTGTTCTTCAATCTTGCCAAAGCCAAAGTTTCATGCAAGGCAACAAGATGTCATCCCAGACCAGTGAGAACCGTCTAACACAAAACTCTCATATTCGTTCTTAAGCGCATAGCTTGACGTTTATATTTCAACCTCCATATCCTTCTAAGTATTTGTTTTTGAAAAGAAATGTTATTCGATTGAACGAGGTTTATGTAACTATTTTCAAACTAAATAGTTGTTCAATTGAATGAGGATATTGTATTGTTTTTTATTGATTTGAGTGAAGGGTGATGCTAGTTGCACCTCCAACTTCGCTATCTACACATCGTATAATTTTTGTAACATTTTATTTCCTATTTTACCCATTAAGAAAATGAGAAAAATATAAACAATTCCATATAAAACCCAGCTATCTAGTCTTTCCACAATGAGACCTTTAAAAACAACAAAAATTTGTTTTTGGCAATGCATCTGGGTAGCCAAACCTCCCTTTCGAGTAGTAAAATGAGTAAAAGATTCATTAAATCATACTTTTTTATCTATCAAATCACTGTATTGATAAGAAAAATGAACTTTAACCCAGTTGTCCCTTAGGAACAACAAGATGAGCAAAGAATCCATCAAATCATGCTTTTTCATATCAATCAAATAATGCTTTCACATTGATTAGAAAAATGAATCTCAACCCAACCACATATTTAGGTGCCAAGTTCTAATTCAATCTCAGAACGAAGATTAAGTAATCAATTATTATGGAAGCTATAGAGCTTGGTTTGAAAAATAATGATGGTGAGTTCTGCTGTCTACCCGGGGTGTTTTTGTACAGTTTGGATATGGTTCCGTTGTGTATCCGTTAGTTGGGATGTTAAGTATCGATACGTTGAGATGTTGTTACCGTCTCTACTTTGCAGCATGTCTCCCGCACGCCTTGTTACTGTGGATCGGTCGAATCGATCTCACATGAAATCAAATCTATGGTTTTCTCTGTTTCGAGCGTTGGAACCATGTGGTCGAGATTTGGATTTGGAAAAAGTAAACTGATTCCCACTCAATATGCTCTCTATCGCCTTCGCCTAATCGTGGTTGTGAGAGGCGTCAATTGCTTATCTCTTATGCCTCTCTCTGTCCCTCACGACCACCGTCGTCGTTGAGGTGTTAATGTATTTAAAGGAGTTTGCTGATGAGTTTGGGGTTTGTGGGTTTGGTCGAGGGTGGGAAATGGGAGGTCAAGACTAGGAGTAAGAGAGATGAGTAGTTTGATGAGGTTTATGATGTTGTGGTGGTCTGTAATGGCCATTATTCATAGCCTCGCATTGCCCATATTCCATGTAGCTACAATCACCACCGCCACATCCGTAGATGGACTTGACTGTGGAATAGAGAATCCCGAGATATTGGCTCAACAAAGATCCAGGGAACTCTTTAATTGGATGGTGAGTTTACGAAGGCGATGTCGTGGCCGCTGAGCTTGGGGTACTCATGGTGAATAGAGACGGCGAAAGCGATGGAAAAAGGTAAGGCTTTCTGGAATTTGTTGTAGAATTGAACTAGGGAGGCCAGAGAGAGTTATGTCCAAGCCGGATACTTTACCCAGACCACCCCCTCAAATACATCGCCGTATTTAATTTGTATCTTAACTAACTGCAAACCAACACCGTTTACACGTGTCACAACCTCCCACTGACACTTGTCCACAGACAACCGGGGTAGACACATTGTTGGGTGACACCAGATGTCTCCAATAATGATAAGTAAAATTTGTTTCAACAATCTCCATGGCTTTATATTAACCAAAACTGTAGTTGGGGATATATAGAGGACTCGACTTTGTTGAGTTCGACGCCCCTCGTTCTTAGGAAGGGTGGAGAAAAGAAGGGTGGTCCTCAACGTCAAGAGCGTCAAATGATGTATTCATCAAGCTGTAGCAAATGATGTATTCATAGTGGAGAAAAGAAGGGTGGTCCTAGCATCATGATTTGTAATAGATTTGGCAGTTCCAACTAAAGAAAAATGAAACAAGGAGTTTGCACAAGAGGCAAGAACCAGAACTGAGCTAGAGAAAAAATAACTCTATATATCTTGTCTATCTTTACAGAAGAGAGAGAGGACCTATATATCAACAACTACACAACACAGAGAAGGTGAGAACACACTTCCCAAGCAACAACTCTACACCAACTTCCCTTGATTTAGGGATAAAGAAAACAGTGACAAATCTCCCTAAATCAAGCAAAGAAGAAATTAAGGAAAACTGATGTGAGTACATCCTTAGACCACAGGAAACAAGGATGCACTGACACACATCATGAACCTCATTTTCCAACACCCCCCTTCAAGCTGGATCGAGGAGATTGACTGATCCAAGCTTGGAAAGGAGTTTTTGAAATCTTGCTGAAGGTAAAGCTTTGGTGAACAAGTCTGCAATCTGGTCTTCACTAGAAGTATACACAGTTTGAATGACCTGAGCTTGAACTTGATCTCGAATAAAGTGGCAATCAATCTCTATATGTTTTGTTCTTTCATGAAACATTGCATTCTTTGCAATGTGCATAGCAGATTGATTGTCACAAAACATGAGCATTGGCTTGGACATTTTGCAACCAAGATCAGACATAATAGCCTTCAGCCAAATCAGTTCACAAGAGAGAGATGCCATAGCTCTATATTCAGCTTCTGTACTCGATCTTGCAACCACTGCCTGCTTCTTACTTCTCCAGGTAACTGCATTGCCTCCTACAAATGTGCAAAAATCAGTTGTGGACTTCCTATCTAAGGCATTACCAGCCCAGTCAGCGTCAGTATACCCCATAATGTCACAATGATCATTGTTCTTCATAACAATGCCTTGGCCAACAGTCCCTTTCAAGTAGCGCAGAATTCTGGTTATAATTGTCACATGTTCAGAAGTCGGGGAATGCATGAACTGGCTGATGAGATTAACAGGAAAAGAGATATCGGGTCTGGTGATGGTAAGGTAAATCAGTTTACCAACCAAACGCTCGGGGAATTATGCATGAAACGATTTTTTCGTTCTGCTACCCCATTCTGTTGAGGAGTTGCAACACAACTCGTTTCATGCATAATTCCATGAGCACCCAAATAGTTTTGCATAGCATTGGACATATATTCAGACCCATTATCTGATCTCAAGACATGAATTTTGGAAGAGAATTGATTTTCAACAATACTATGAAAATCTGTGAAAACTGACATGAGATCACTCTTTAATTTCATCAAGTATAACCAAGTGACTCTGGAAAAATCATCAATAAACAAAGCAAAATACTTATATCCATTGATAGATTGCACAGGGGCTGGACCCCAAATGTCTGAGTGAACTAGCTCAAAACAGTTGCTAGTCCTAGACTGAGAAATTGGAAAAGGCAGCCTAGTGAATTTGGAAGACACACAAACTTCACATAGGTGATGCTTACAATCAAAACTAGGAAACAAAGAAGCTAAGACTTTGCTTGAAGGGTGAGCAAGGCGCTGGTGCCATAACAGTTGGTCAGCAGAACTGGCTTGCACACTAAGAGCTTGGCTATTTGCAAAAATTGATGACTTTGACAGGTAATAAAGACCATCAAGACAAAACCCCTCACCAATCTTCTTCTGAGTAACACGATCCTGAAAGATAACACCATCTTCAGAAAAAATAGCCAAGCATTTTAGAGTTTTGGTTAACTTGCTAACAGACAAGAGTTGGAAAGGAAAACCAGGTATATATAAGGCACAAGATTTTATGATGTCTGAAAGAAGATTGACATTTCCAGTTCCTAAAACAGGAACAGTATGACCATTTGCTATAGACACATGAGAAGGATTGGAGATGGTTTGAAAATCATGGAGAAGAGATTTATTATTGCACATATTATCTGAGGCTCCTGAGTCAATGATCCATATATCATCATTTAAGCAAACTTTCAAAGCAGTGCCAAATGCTTTAAGGATACCTGATTTCTCCTCACTGTTGATATGCTCAAATTCAGCTAAGAATCCTGCAAACTTTCCAAGAAGGGCAGTGGAAGAATCCTCAGACTGACCAGTGATTGGTTTCTTACTTTGCAGGTAACTTGCAAACTCATTTAGGAGAGCCACTGGATTTGAAGTGAAGTCAATGGACTGATCAGGAGGAGTGCTAGTTGAAGAGCTAGCCACACAAGCTTTAGGAGTAGGTGAAGCCTGAGTTGGGAGAGATTTTGCTTCATTTTTTGAGAAAGACCTGTGGTTTTTTTCATACTTTTCCTTCAGCTCTGGGTGCAATATCCAACAAGTCTCCTTCTTATGATTTGTACCTTCACAAAAACTGCAAAACAGCACATTCTTCTTCCATTTGGATTTGTGCTTAACTGCACAAGCCCTTGCATCAGAATTTGAGCCTTTTACTTCAACTCTCATGGCTTTCCTTCTTACTTCTTCACGCTGAATAGTGATGCAGACTGTGGAGAGAGAGGGTAACTCAGCATTCATCAGTAAATGGCATTTCAAATCTTCATACTCCTCCCCTAAGCTTCCAAGAAGTTGGAATACTTTATCTTCATCAGCTCGCTTCAGAAGAGTGGTAGTATCCAGGGTATGAGGACGGTACACATTCAACTCATTCCATTTAGATTTCAAAACTCCAAGATGTTGAATAAAAGAATTTTCACCTTGTTCGATGTCAGATATCTCACACTTCAGCTGATAAATGCGTGCAGCGTTGTTCTGATTTCCATACATTTCACGAAGTGACTCCCATAGCTCCAACGCATAACCAGCATACTGAAAGACATCTGAGATTTGAGGTTCCATGGAATTCAGAATCCAAGCCCTCACCAGTTGATCCTTGCTTAACCATGAATCATAAGCCTGATCAAACATATCAGGAGCAGTGGTAGCTCCATTTATAAAGGCAAGCTTTTGCCTTCCACCAAGAGCTAAAGTGACAGCATTTGACCAACGCAAGTAGTTGAATTCGTTGAGCAAAACTGTACATAGCTTGAGATTGGTATTACAGTCCTCAGATTGAAGAACATGAAGTTCTTGTCTGAGATTATTACCTGAATCTCCATTAACAGAACCAGGAGTATCACTGCCTGGCATGATGAACTAAGTTACAAAGAACTTGAAGAAAAGAGAATGAAGAATCAGAGATGCAGGATTAAACCTGCTCTGATACCATTAAGAAAAATGAAACAAGGAGTTTGCACAAGAGGCAAGAACCAGAACTGAGCTAGAGAAAAAATAACTCTATATATCTTGTCTATCTTTACAGAAGAGAGAGAGGACCTATATATCAACAACTACACAGCACAGAGAAGGTGAGAACACACTTCCCAAGCAACAACTCTACACCAACTTCCCTTGATTTAGGGATAAAGAAAACAGTGACAAATCTCCCTAAATCAAGCAAAGAAGAAATTAAGGAAAACTGATGTGAGTACATCCTTAGACCACAGGAAACAAGGATGCACTGACACACATCATGAACCTCATTTTCCAACACAACCAAGCATTCAGTGCTGAAGCTGGAGCAGTTTACTCATTTACTCTCTGCAACAGAAAATGGATCCAGAGGAGGATGATCTGTATGAAATGTAGTGCTGGAAAACTAATGAGAGGTGTGTAGCTTCTATTGGTGCTTAGCTCCGACACCAACTTTTTGCACTCTCATTTTTGTCATCCAACATGAAGAGGAAGCAAACCAATGCTGCTGTTTTAACTCACTTCACTCGAATGTTAATAATTTTTCTTTTCTGACCTAGCTGCTCTCTGCTAGGGTTTGCTTTCTGGTTTTCTAGAAAGTTATATCTGGAGTCTTCCATGGATATGGATGTACCCAGTTGGAATTGTCGTGGGATCTGCGGGGATTCAACAGTCAGGGCCTTGAAGAATTTGATTTCTCAATCTTGCCCTCAAATTGTGTTTATTTGTGAGTCCAAAATTAGTACCCGACAAGCCTTTGATCGCCTGCAGATGGCTTTGAGGTTTGCTCATGGCACAGGGGTGCTCAGTGAAGGATTATCTGGTGGGTTGGGCATGTTTTGGAATGATGATGTTAGGGTTCACGTTGGATCATCATCGGCGCATCATATTGACATCGAGATTGATGGAGGACCTTCAAACCCTCGTTGGAGGTTGACTGGTTTTTACGGGTGGCCTCGGACAGCTGATAGGGATTTTTCATGGCAATTGTTGAAGGATTTGGCAGACCTGGATTCCTTACCTTGGGTGGTTATTGGCGACTTTAACGAGATCCTCAATAGTGGAGAAAAGAAGGGTGGTCCTCAACGTCAAGAGCGTCAAATGAGAGGTTTTAGAGAAGCTTTAGGCTATGGGGATCTGCTTGATTTAGGTTTCCAGGGGCCTGCTACTACTTGGTGGAACTCAGAGACTCAATTGAGATTGGATAGGGCTGTGCGTAACCCTAGTTGGTGTGATATCTTTGGTCACGCTAGGGTTCAACATCTGTTGCCTAGTGATTCTGATCACTTACCTATTTTACTCCGTTCTAGTACCATACCTATTATGAAAATCCCACACCATCAACGATTCCATTTTGAGGCTTACTGGCTTCAACATATTGAGTGCAATGATGTGGTCAAAGGAGCCTGGTTTACTGATGTAACAGGGGTTCCTATGTATCGTGTGTAAGAAGATCAGTCTGGTACGAATGAAACTAAATGCATGGCAGAAAAAAACTTTTAAGGGAAGACAGATGGAGATGATGGGCATTCGTACTCGTTTGGAGGAGCTGCTTGGATTGGGACTTACAATTGCAGTAGTGGAGGAAAAGAAAACTCTTTTTGCTCGATTGCAAAGTCTATTATCACAGGAAGAAACTTTTTGGAGGCAAAGAGCTAATGTGACATGGCTTCGAGATGGAGACCGGAATACTAGCTTTTTTAATCGTAAGGCTTGTAATTGGAAAAGGAAGAATAATCTTAAAGGTCTTTATAATGATCAGGGTGAATGGGTGGAAGATGATGAGGGAGTGGAGCAGGATGTTTCCTCATATTTTCAAAGCATGTTTACTGCAGAAGATGTGGATATGGAGGCTATGAATACCACCTTGGATGCTATACAACCTTGTGTTTCTAGTGAGATGAATGAGCAGTTGTGTGCTCAGTAGTCACCGGAGGAGATAAAGTGTGCTCTTTTTCAGATGTATCCTACAAAATCACCAGGTCCAGATGGTATGCCTCCCCTCTTTTTTCAACACTACTGGGATACTATTGGTGATGATATCACAGTAGCAGTTCAAAGTTTTTTGCATTCGGGACAGATACTTAAGCAGATCAATTTCACTCACATTTGCCTTATCCCTAAGGTACCGAGCCCTGAGCACATGTCTGATTTAAGACCAATTGCATTGTGTAATGTCATATATAAGATATGCTCTAAGGTTATTGCAAATACGTTAAAATTTATTTTGCTGGAAGTGATATCACCGTTTCAAAGTGCTTTTGTTCCGGGAAGGTTGATCACTGATAATATCTTGGTTGCAAATGAGATAGCTCATTTTGTTCATAATAAAAGGGAGGGTGCAGATGGATTTATGGCTCTGAAGTTGGATCTCAGCAAAGCATATGACAGAATGGAATGGCTATTTTTGCGTAAAGTGTTAGAGATATTTGGGTTTGCTGCAATCTGGATTGATATAGTGATGCAGTGTGTGTCAACTGTTAGATACTCATTCCTGGTTCGAGGAAAACCTAGAGGCTTTGTGATACCTAGTCGAGGGTTGAGACAAGGGGATCCTCTATCCCCTTATTTATTTCTTCTTGGGGTTGAGGGCTTTTCAGCACTACTGAAACAAAAACAGCTTCTAGGACTGTTACCTGGTATTAAAATCTGTGAAGGTGCACCCTCAGTGAACCATCTTCTTTTTGCAGATGATAGCATGTTGTATGCTAATGCTACTCTGGAAAATTGTTATCAGATTCAAGATGTTTTGGATACGTATGGTAGAGCCTCGGGACAGCTTGTGAATTTTCAAAAGAGTTCTGTTGTTTTTAGCCGTAATGTTCCTGAGTTTTTGCAAGAGGATATTTCTAGTTTCAGGGGAGTTGAGACAGTTGACAGCCATGAAAAATACTTGGGTTTACCGACTTATGTGGGGAGGAAAAAGACAGCTACATTTCAGTTTATCAAAGAGAAGTTGGGGAAAAGAATATTGAACTGGCAAGGGAAACTTCTAAGTGGAGCTGGTAGAGATATTTTGATTAGGGTTGTGGCTCAATCACCCCTAATTATGCTATGAGCGTTTTCCAACTCACAAGATTTTTGTGAGGACTCGGAACAACTATGTGCAAAATTCTGGTGGGGGAGTTCAATGGAGAAGAGAAAATTGCACTGGAAGAATTGGAAAGTTCTTTGCAATCCAAAAGAGGAAGGTGGGTTGGGTTTTCGTAATTTGGTGGAGTTCAACAATGCTAGGCTTGCAAAACAAGCATGGAGAGTGGTGAATGCACCAGACTCACTTATATCAAGACTCTATAAAGCTCGATATTTTCCAGAAGGCTCTTTTTGGACAGCGGAAGCACATTCCTCACCATCTTATTCATGGAGGAGCATTTTCTCCACTCGAGACTTATTACTTCAGGGAAGCTATTGGCAGATTGGAGACGGTTTGACGGTTGATGCGATGTTTGATGCTTGGATTCCAGGGACTATCAATTTTAAGCCTAACGTGCTCACAGTGATGCCTCCCCATATTACTAAGGTACATGATCTTATTAGTCCATCAGGAGGGTGGAACACTACTTTAATTAGTACATTGTTTTCTGCTGAGGATGCTACAGCTATTGCTGCTATTCCTCTCCCTTCTCATGAAGTCATAGATAGAGTAGTGTGACATTTGGAGAAGAGTGGTGTTTTTCAGTTAAAACTGCATATAGGTACTCTTTTCATCATTCACAAGTTCATCAACCTTTTGATCTTACTGTTGGTGTGGCTTTTTGGAAGAACATTTGAAAGGTTAAAATTCCAAATGAAGCTAAGGTAAATATATGGCGTGTATGCCATAATATTCTCCCCACATTGGAAAGACTTCAGTCAAAACATGTGCTTTGGAATCGGTGATATGCTTGCTTTGTTGCTTTGTGCTCAGGAAACAGAATCTATAATCCATCTTTGTCGTGACTGTCCTTTCACTCGTCAAGTTCTACGGTCCAACAACATCTTATCTCAAGTTTGTTTGAATCCAACAACTCTTCATTTAAACCTGTTGGACTGGTTGAACGAATGCTCTCAAAACTTATCTTCTTCTATGCTTGGAGAATTGATATTTTTGTTATGGGGTACTTGGAAGGAAAGAAATAATAGAGTTTGGGATGGAAAGACTGGTACAGCTTTGGATGTAGTCTTTAGTTCTATGGCTAGATTGAATGACTTTCGGTCTGTGATAATTAAACCTGGCATGGGAAGAGGGAGGATTGTGAGGGCTAGCTGGAAGCCTCCTCCTTATGGTATTGTGAAAATAAATGTGGATGGGTCATTCATTTCGGGAACACACAGTGGTGGCACAGGTTTTGTGATAAGGGACAATTCAGATTCATTTTTGGCTTGTGGAGGGCAGGCGCATAAGGGTGTGGTTTCTGCTGAGCATGTTGAAGTTTTGGCATGCAGACAGGGTATTGTTTTTGCTATTGCAAATAATTTTCAGCCAGCCATAATAACTGATGCACAGGTGGTATATTTGCAGTTATAAACCACCATCAAGCTAATTTTTCTGTCTTGGGAAGACTTTATGATGATATTGGGAGTATAATTCAAGATTCAGGCTTTATAAGGATCATAAATACCAAAAGATCTACAAATAGAGTGACACATCTGATAGCAAGACACTCTAAAACTCTAGTTAGAGAAACTTTTTACTTTTCTGTTAGTTTTTTTTGTCTATCAATAAAGTCTATCCTCTTCTATTCAAAAAAAAAAAAGTACCATTATTGTTATTTAATGGGATTTACAAATAAAAATGAAAAAAAAAACCCCAAGAGAAACCAGAATATAAAATTCCAATATTACCTAGATTTTAGGTCCACAATATTTTTCTTTTTTCCTGTTCAATTAAAATAAAATTGTTTCTATTTGTCAGAAGAGAAAAAATTAATAAGAATATAAACGTGTTAGGTAGAGAGCAAGACAAGCACAGCTGACAGCACTTCATAAAAGAAATGACAAAAGTACTAAAATTTTGGACACTCCTTTTAGATAGTGATTAATCATAGCACAGAAAGTAGCTCTCACCCAATTGCGGTATGATAGCATCAATTAGTCATAAACGGAAAACTCACTAGTAAAAGTAGCAGAAAGGGATTGATTTCACAATCTCTGTCAAGAAGATATACTGTTTCATTGTTTCTTATAGATTGTTTCTTTGTTTCCTTCAGAAAGAAAGAAAGAAAGAAAAAAAGTTGACAAAAGGGTTAACAGCAATCCATGATTACCCCAGAATCAAACTCGTGAAAGTGTTGTGAATGATTATAAGTTCAGAACCAGAAGCCAAGCAAAGCTCATGATCAGATTCTGATCATCGTTAAATGATATCTGGAAGGTGCATCCTATAATGGAAGCCAATGAAAAAAAGGTGCCAAATGAAGCTTATGATTTCTTGTCAATGAAACAACTAAATTTATCACAATATAGAATCACTCTGTGCTAAACTCACACCACAATGAATCATAGTAAACTATTGGTGAGTGATAACAGATTTACACAAAAATCCTAATGTACTCACAGTAAAACAAAGAATCTAGGCTGAAAAGCAAAGAGGGTGTGTGATCCACAGGAATTGAACTTGAATATGAATGATGGTCTGGAAAGGACTTGGAAGCTTGTACAGATGGTGGGGAAGTCAGGGAACGTATTCACTCTCGATTGTAGGTTGTGTTCGAGTAACCATTGCTGAAGGTGCTTTTGTATCTCCAACTGTTGTCATATGCAAAGCTTCTCCTGAGTCTGCAACCTTCTCCATCTCTTCCAAATGCTTTCTTTCCCTGTATTTATGCACCCACAGTACCAGGAATGCCAACAACGCCAACAATGCTAATCCACCGAGCACAGACCCAACAATTATCCATGTTTTTGAATTACTCTTCTTCTTTCCTCTACCACCAGGAGTAGGACTTGGGGGACTTCCATTATTAGGGGTGGTGACCGGTGATGGAGCAGGAGCAATGGACTCAACCACAATAGCGAAGTGCCCCTGTTGGACTGCTAAACATGTATTGCCTGATCCCACATCACTCAAATTGACAGAGCCATCTAAATTAAAAGTTACACACTTCACCACAGCGCCATCAGGGTTTGGTTTCACATCCTGAAATTTGATCTTTATGGGATCATTAGTTGCCTTGATATCCAAGTATGGTAATCTTTTCGCTGATAAATTGATAGCATCATAAGCAAGGAGGCCCAACACTGGAGCCAAGTAAGAATAACCTGGTAATGGATAAAACACCACTGACCAATTGCCTAAGTTCTGGTACACCAGAACAAGCCTCTCCGCGTATGGACTCTCATTCACTCCCACTGGGAACTCAAACTCTTTGTACACAACACCTCTCCTGTACAAGCTTCCACTCCTAAGCCTCAAAGCTGCAATCTGAACTCCAGTCAAATTCGAAGGAACCTGCGCATCATAGGGAACTCCAGTCTTGGGTTTAACAAAGGCCCTGTAAGCATAGTCTTGAAGAAGCACGTCGAGAGCAGCGGCTTGGCCACTTGAAAGCTCTGCCGAGAGATATGACAGCCGTGACAACCATATCAGAACCACTAGCATCGCGAGACTTCCGAAAAGAAGCCCCATCGATGCTTTGAAATGTCAAAAACCCAACAATGCTGCTCAAACCAGCTGGGCACAACCCCAATTCCCAGAGAACTAGCTAAACCCAGGTATATATAACACCTTGGATCCAAAGAAATGGTAACTGAAATGTGCAATAAATAATTTCCTAGAAATTAAGCTGCAATATCATCAGACTTGTGAATCTCCGATTAATAGCAACGGGCACTTGATATAGTCTGTGTGTGTAAAAAAAGCAGCTTTCAAGGTTTCAACCGTTGCAAATTCTCTTTGCTTATACAGATATTGCTTTTCCCTTTTGGTTCCTTGTTATAGAAGCTCTCTCAAAGCCTCAAACAACTTTAGACTGGGAATCTTCCTTGCTCAAAAGGAATTAAAACCCACGATTCTTCGCCATAAACCCATCAACACATAATCAACACGAAACGAAATTAAAGCCAAACCCAGAACACTCCTTCTTCCTCTCCAAACGGTCAAAAATCCAAGCAGCTAAATGACCACACTCCTAAAATCACAACCAAAACGCAAAAACACAAAAAAGCAAAAACCTTTACTCAGTAAACAACATCAAAAACAAAAACCCAACAAGCAATTTTAGCAGGGGAAGCAAAAATACCAGATCTAGCCTCCAAAACTCGAGGGCTCCAATGCAGAAGCCCTTAAATCCTAAAGAGGGGAAGAACACAAACCATGCACCTCAAAATCCCACAATGAAATGCAAATTGAGACCAACAATCAACCACCAAAAAGTGCGTGAGAAACGAACACTCTTCAAGAACCCCATCATATTCAATTCTCTAGTAAATGACTAAAATGGCTATGCACCAACCCCAAACACAAGTAGGTGGAGAAAGAGATTCAGAGCTTTAATGGTGGTCATCCCCCAGAAATGGCCTGCATTTTGACTCAATCTGAAAAGGGTCGCCCAGAAAACGATAGGAGCTTAATGGGGTTCGGAATCGAATCCAACAAGATGAAGATGAAGGCGCTGAAATACAGGGAAAGCAGTAAAGATTTGGTTTTTTTGATAAGAGAGAAAAACGGGATTAAAGGATGAGAATTTAAAAGAAATTTATAGTGATCCACAAAAGGGTTTAAGGCCCAAAAATCATCTCAAGAATTTGAGAGATAAGCTCATCAGAGATTCTAGATGGGCAGAGAGCAGCAGAGAGAGAGAGAGAGAGAGAGGTACTGGTGGAAGTGAAGAAGCGGAACAAAAAGACAGAAAGAATGAGACGAGTGTGGGATTATAAATTGATAGTCAATTGTTTATACTCTTTTCCTCCTATGTATTATTGTATATTCATTATTCACTAGTAGGGTTTTCATTTGTTTTGCTATAAGAATTAAGACTGTGATTTACAGGTGTGTGACCAATTTTATAGACATTAAACCCCCCACAGTATTGTTCTTCTTGTTTGCATCTTTGCTTTTCTGGGTTCACATTACCACGCGAGCTCGAGCTAGTTCTCCAGCTCGCCTTTATATATTCCGCCTGGCTCATTTCGCGAAGTGTCAATCGCCTCTCCTATGCGGAGTCAACTAGTAATTCCGCGCGAAATCATTCCGCATGCGAGATCTGTATTTCGCGCGAAGTCCATTCCGTGTGCGGGGACTGTATAATTCAGTTTGTGTGGTCCATTCCACACCCAAACTATGTAATTCAGCTCGCGTTGCCTCACTGGCGGACCATTACTTGTAAACCCAAAGAATTTGGGCTCATCTGTGTGACACAGACCAATAATTTTATTAAGGAGTAAATGCTTGTGACACCTTGTAGTTTACACCTAAAATCAGTTTTGTCCCTCACTTTTTTTTTTTAACTGGTATATCCCTATACTTTGAATTCTCGACTGATTTACCCTTTTTTTAAACTGGTATACCCCTATTCACAGTCATAATCAGCTGGAAAAAGGACAAATCAGTCGAGAATTCAAAGTATAGGGGTATACCAGTTTTAAAAAAAAAGTGAGGGACAAAACTGATTTTAGGTGTAAACTACAGGGTGTCACAGTCGAGAATTCAAAGTATAGGGGTATACCAGTTTAAAAAAAAAAGTGAGGGACAAAACTGATTTTAGGTGTAAACTACAGGGTGTCACAAGTATTTACTCATTTTATTAATATTCACATAAACATTTACTGTCTATTAAAATATTAATTTGGGCGTAAACAGTGTTAATAAAATTTCTCTTACCATTATATATATATATACACACACACACACGACGAGAGAATGAGACCGAAACCCTACAAAAGACAAGGGGATTGGAATTAGTCAATAAACCAAAGATTTGGTCATAAAATCGATGCAAATAAAAGCATGTGACGCGTAATCGCAGTCACAATCGATTCTTCCCTTGTAGGCGACGCTCATAGCTGCCGCAACGACGCGTAATCGCAGTCGCAAATATATGGTAACGCGTATGTCGCAGTCACAAAGTTTAATAGAGGATGGGAGCCCCAACAAAACTCTCAAACTCTATTCCCGCCCCCCCCCCCCCTCCCCCCAAACCCAATGCCGTCATAGAGAGGGGATAGATGGAAAGGCTATTAAGTCCAAACTATGAATTGAAATTTGGAAAGCAGTAAACTTAATTAAAAATTTACCTCTGATGAGTTTGAGTCGATTGCAGGCTTCGACCAATGGTTGGGAACATTTCTGGCTTTCCTTAGAAGACAAGTAATCTTGAAATCTTTGGTTTTTAGAGGCTGTTGAGAGGAGAAACAATTTTTCACCAAATTCTGCTTCGAGTTTGGATCTGAAATTTTGATAGGAGGAGCATTACTAGAAGAGGAAGCTGCTGTCCAAAAATCAGGTCGATCGGAGCAAGGGAAGGCGTTAAACCGGTGGTTGGTGGCGGCGACGGTTTGGAAACTTCCGACGGCCAGTTCTCGGGGTGAGATCGGTGGGGTTGGAACTGGGACGTCAAGGGTTTTCTATGGATATGAAATTCAAGCCATGGATAGAGGAAAATCTGGCCGGAAATTGGGAAAAACGAAATGGGCAAATTAGGGTTCTGGGAAAAGTTTGGGTATTTGAAAGTTTTAGGGTTTTTCGGGATGGTTAGCCTATTATCTCTTGGTTAAGACACCAAGTCTGATAACGTGTTGTAGAGTATGAGAATACGAGAGAAAAATGTTTACTCATTCATTGATAGATTGGCCTTTATATAGGCATTACATAGAAAATCTCTGTAAATCATGATTTGATATCTAACATAGATTCTAGTCTAATAAGGAGAAGATTCGGTCAAGACACATAATCAATAATAGGAATGTAAATTCCTTCAACAGTGTAAAAGTTTTTCATCTCACAACACTTATAAGTCTCCTTCAAGATATTTGACAAGTAGGAGGCCTATAGTGAAACTTCAAAATTTTCAAATTCTCAACCCTTTTCTTTACAAATACTTAAAAAATTATGATATAGCATGCCTCATCCATTATCATTTTGCTCTATCTCATAACACTTTTTCGACACCACTGCGTAATCCGCAAACTAGGATTTGGAAATCACTTCATTTCTTTGATTTCAGACCAAGAACGTGAATTGGTTGCGAAACAAAGAAGATCTGATCCGTAGTTTAATCGCGTAGAACCACTAAAACCTCATGTTCCTCTTTTGAGTCTTCTCTTTCTTGTTCTAATTTTGATTTTCACTCTTCATACTCAAATTAAGTTTTTTTTTTTTAGAACAAATCTGTTTTATTCAACAACAAAAAATAAAATCTGTTATGAGTGTTGTAACAAACAAGGTAAAATGCCTGCACCTTGCTGCGGGGACTTTTGACATCTTATATTTTTACGATTGCAAAATGATCCTCACAGGGGAAGAAAGACAGAAACGTACAGAGCAATGGCATAATTGTAAATAAATGGGTAATAGAGAGCGAGAAAGAAAAGAGCGGCTACATATGGATAAGCGACGCACGAAATCTCATGATTAAACAGAAAATAGGGACAGAAAGGTTTATTTACGAGTCTTTATGAACAATATTTTTATGTACTGGTTTTAGTATATAGTATATTGTAAATAGACCCCATCAAATGATGAAACCTATTCTTGAGAGAAAAATTGTGGACATGAGGTTGCCAAGGTGGTGCACCTAGCGGGCTCAGCCACCTCGTCCATTGGGAAGTATAGAGTATAAGTATTTAGCCTCCTCTTTTTACTAGGAGAAGTATCTCTTGTTTCCAAGTCTATGATACGCCCCCTCACGTCCTTAGAATCGGCCTGCATTTCATTTGCATTCTAAAGGGCAAATCTGAGGGTTAGAAATTTAGAATCACGATTGCAGCCTCGTTGTTGATTGACGTTTATCCGAACAATTCCCATATCCATGAAAAGGAAGCTATGTTGTTTGTAGGTGGAAAAAAAAAAATGGCATACGTGATCATCGATCAATTGAAGAATTCTCATATCATTTATTTCTACAAATTACAATCTTCTCTCTCAGAGTCGGTCATTGTTTTCTCAAACTCTCCGTCCTCTGATTTATGTATTCACGTCTTCATGACAAAGTTGAATTCGCATAGGTTCCTGTTTGTAATTAGCACCACAACACAGCTTTTTCATATACAGTGAAGATAGCCAACACAACACATACACATGCCTATGCAGTATGCACACAAGTGACTGGAAAGATGGTGTATGGCTAGAGAAAGATGCAGAATATTGCTGGGATAAAGAAAGGGATACACAAAGTTGTTAATGAGTACAAAACTGTGTTATAGTAGGAATGCTAATATGGGCAGTGATATTGCTGAATTGCACAAATGTACTATCAAGCAACTGATGACAGGACTATGAAAATAAGTCGATAGCCCCCTCAAGATCAGCGGGTTTCCCTGCCTGAGGTTGCACTATAGTCGGCCTATGTCGCCAAGAAGACAAGAACAAATAATCTTCTAACCTGTAGGTGTCGCTGACATAATGAGATTAGTGGAGTGGTGATTGATGAAGGAACAGCAATAGAAGCATTACAGAATCCCAAAATACTGGCTTCAACAAGAAGTAATGAGATACGGACACCCAGTAACGCCTATCCGGAGGACTAGGAGAGAGCTTCCAAGTGTTCTGTGTCTGCAAAGCTGTAATTTCCTTATACATACCAACAGCTTAATGCTGCAGACGACGAAGTTACCATCATTGGTGTGCGATCACCACTATTCTCAGTATTCTGAGAGTTTCCACTCTTGGCCACCAGTGCAGGAGATGGTAAACAGGAAGTAATGTAAGTGTACTTGTGTTCTGTAAGCATTGTTCTTATGAATCCAAACAGCTGAATGCTGAAGACCATGAGTTACCACCATCGGTGTGTGCTGCAACACCACTAGTCCGAGAGTTGCCACTCTTGGCCACCAGTGCAGGAGAGGGTAAACAGGAGGTAATGTAAGTGTTCTGTAAAACAATTTACCGATGCCACATTCCCCACATGTTGGGAACCCAAGTAAGGGTTGTTGTCATTTAATTAAGTTTGAATCAGTGTGGTCAGGTGTGGTGATTTCTGGATAAATCCTACAGTCCAGCGTGGTTTTATGTAGAGAAGTTATATAATGCAATAACGGATCAATTCATCAGCTCCGATGGCAAATCAATACTCTTAGCTCTTACTAGTCTTCCTATTTATATGGAGCAAGTCTACCAGCTAGTATATCAGACATTACAAAAAATAAAAACTCTACCAGCTAGTAGATTTGGTATGCAGAAACAGATTGATGTACCAATATACCAAACAAAACAAACATACTAAATGAATTTCTCCTAGTGCTTTATGCTCTTAGCATTGTAGTTTTCTGCTGGTATATGCGCATCATTTTTATAAAAAGAATGAGGGATCCTTTGGTAAAGGGTTTTGAGCTTTTGATTATTGAACATAGATCAACCTTATCGGAAGCAATGAGAAACAAACGTATGTTACCAACAGATGCTCTGCTATTAATTGAATAATTGCATAAGAAACATTTCCACCACCACACAAAGCGCAGTCAAAACAGACTCCTTCCAAATGTTAACATTAGAAAGTAAATCATTGGAGTACATACATGTTTCCATAACAGCTTGTGCAAATTCACATACAACGAAAAGATGTCACTGGAGTTGGTCTAGATTCCTTCATAGTGGACTGATGACTTTATTTCTTCTCAAGCTTCCATTCACAAACAATCCTGCAGTTTGCACCACAAAACCATAAGTTTCATCATTATAAAGATAGCCAAAACTACACATACACCGCATAAGTGTTCATGCACATGAATGAGTGAAGTGGAGGAGGTGTAAATACTATGAATGGCCTCAAGTTAACACTTAAGTGGCTCTTCCACTATATATAACAATGGGATATAACTATATAAGATGTAACAGCACTTCATGTCCCCAAATTAAGGTCCAAATATTACTATGTTAACATGAAAAGATGAGCTTATTCAAAAAGAAAAGAAAAGAGATTAATAGAGGGACCAGCTGAAAGCATGAAATGCCTAGTAATCTTGACACTTCAAAACTTCAAGTCTAGTCTACCATCTACAGTACTGGAACATATAACTACGAACTTGTAAGAGTACTATACAGTTTTCAACAAGAACTAAGACCATTGAACTTTCTTTTTAATACCAGTTTCTGTTAGCATGAACACTATTCCTGAAAGTAGACATTAGAGCTCCCACCTCCTTTGTTAGAGTACTAGAAAGTTCATGCAAGAACTATGACTGTTGAAGTTAGAGTGGGTTGAGCTCTGTGACACCTCTTATTATAGACATTCTTGCAGTTGCACTTGTTAGGGTGCATGGGCCAAGCAAACAATGAAGACCAACCTTCCTAATCACATGATTTACCGATGAAAACACATCATATTAACTTTCATAATGTATGAAACCCAAGAAAGAATGTTGCATCAAAAGCAAATCAAATGCAGGAATCTTATCATGAAAGAGAAGATGAAAAAGTATCACAGGTCAATCTTTGCAAGAAGAAGCAGCAGAATAAAATGAAAAAGTATGATCAATTTAGCATTTACAAATTCCTCTCCCCAAAGTGTTAATGTAATTCAAACACCAAAAACAAATTGTATCATTTAATGTCAAATTCCATGAATCAGCCCAATAGTATACAATGATACAGCTCAAGCAGGACTTAATAAACCCCTTCAAATTGGTTCTTCAGGTCTATAGTAGCTCCTTCCCAATGCTGATATCATACAATCACATCCATCATTTATTTGTCAAAATCTCATCTTACCTCTGTAACTTTCAGTTTGATAGACCCCACTACAAAGGATCCATGCAGTTATCAACTCACATGCAGATGAAGATACATTGGGTTATATAGTAGTTAGCATTTGGCAAACTATGACCGAGTATCTATATCAACTTAGGAAGGGGAAAACTAACTAAGAAAAATGACTGAGCATACTGCAAAGCAAATCTTAGAATTAAAGAGAGATTTGGGAAAGATGGAATGGGATTCCTGAAAGATGAAAGATTATTCGACAGTCACTTGCAACAGAACTTCTAAGAGAAACTACCCCCATATTCCTTTGTAGCACCCATGATAATTATAATCTATCATGTAAGGACAAGAATGCTATAAGAATTAGACCTAAAAACCAATCCAGTAGGCACAGAGGAATTGATTAATTACAATCATAGTCCAATCTGAACTAAGTATCCATAGTTTTAGGTGTAGCTGAGGAATTGAATTAGTTCACTTTCACTTCCATATAAGTTCCTAAATTATACAAGAACTAAAACCATTGGACTAAGAATTCAAATTCGGTAAAGCACTGTGACACCTTCTCAATAACATAATTTGTTATTGAGTTAAATGATAGTAAAAGTCTTGATTACGAATCCGAGTAGTAGATCCCGTAATTCATTCTTCTTTTTTACGGGAATTATGCCAGACAAAACTCCTAATTATATCATTTATAGTTAAAAAAGCATATACCAAATCCTCCTTAGTAATCATCGTCTGAAATCTATGAAAATAATGTTGCATTAGACAAGTCGGTCTTTGCAAGAAGAAGCATCAGACAAATCCAAAGCTAGAAAATTTCACTTCTCAAATTCAAACTTCGACAAATTCCTAACCCGAAAAATCTGCACGTAATTCATAGCCAATAAATTTGCATCATGTAATGTCCCAATTGCTTGAATCAGCACAACCTCATTTTTACTTCTAGAACTTCCAGTTAGGTACCCTTACTCATCTTAACGATTAAGTTAGCATTCGGTTCGAAAGATAATATAATCACTAGTTACTCAATACAGCAAGCAACAAACTTGACCAATCAAAACAGATAAGCAAAACTCCCCAAACATAAAAAAAAGTCCAAATTCAATTGAAAAAACGATCAGTCACGCAATCAAGATGAAGCAAAATACCAGAAAGGACGAACCTAATTAGAAGAAGAAGAAGAAGGAAGCGTGGCCTGGTCGATGAGCTTCTTGTCCCTCCTCTCCATGGCCACATCCCACATGTCATTTCCGATATGCTTCGGCTGCCTCCGCACAATTCAAAACCCAAAATCAAAACTTTCACAATCAGATGCACATCAATTTCAATTTCAATTGGGAATTGAGATCTAGAGTTGTTACAATACCCGGCCATGCGCGGCTCTGTGAATGTAGTACTGAGCATTCCCCATCACGCAGAGCATTCCGGCGATGATTCCAAGCGGAAGCATCGCTTCCATCCATACCAGCGACATCTTCAAGCTTCAACCTTTCTTCTTCGTCTTCTTCACCTGAGAGTGTGACTCAGTTTCAGATATGAGAGAAAGGAGACTCCTTTTTCCGGGTTATATTTGTTGGACAATTTGGACACATTGGGCCTGACCCGATTCGTTATCCAAAGAGCCCATTGGACTTTAGATTCCAAATACAAATACAAATACAAATACATTGGATTAGTTATGTGATACAAACACAATGTTGAGTTGTTAGGGTTTAGCTCTATACTAATCTCCATTATGAATGTTAAGGGCATCTCACAGCTCAACCACAAGTGGGATGTTGGTAGGTGCAATTATTTCTCAACAATGTCCTCCATTCATGAGTTTTTACATAGTAAGAAAGCCAAACAATGAAATGGAAGAGTGTGGGGAGTGAGTGAGCAAACATGGTAAGTGAAAATGAAATGGCAAGAACACCAAACAAGGGAATGGGCAAAACTACTGCAAAAGTGAGGAAAGGGACCTTGTTTTGTTAGGTATTGGGCCTAGAGTGAAAATAAGATTGATTTTGACAACTGCACAGCACCACAAGCACACGAGTAATATGGTTAGAAATTTCTCTAATAAAATCTTACAGTTATCTGAACGCATGAAAATTTTGTATAATTGTCAGGACCCACCCTGAATTTCACCCTGAATTATCGAAGTAAACCCTGCGGAGACCACCTCCAAATGAGATTCTACCGAAAATTTGATATAACCTCCCTTGAAAACGGATAACCCTTCCTCAAAACACCTGCAAGCGCTTCTGAAAAATCCACATCCAACCTTAACTCATAGGTTCAGAGCAATTCTAATAGTGAAGAAAAAGAGACAGAAACATAAAAATGAGCGGAAACTATACTATTGACTATGCCTCATCTCCATGTACGTCTGACCTCAACTATGCAATCCTGCAAACTGGGCATTTTTAAAACGAAGAGCCTAGGGGAAAACAATCAAAAACGTTAGAGTGAGTGAACAAAAATATATTTAAAAGAAATGAACAATAACATCTTTATGTTTTCCCAAATTAATTTCCAAAGAAATCGAATGTATGCCTCAAATGAGAAATCATTTATCTCATAAATATCGAGCATCTTCAGCTCAAAAATATATATCAATATACATATGTATTTACATATGCTCATACTCCCAATGTCAAGACCTGCCCCGAATTTCACCCTGAAACCCGATATGAGTCATGCGGGGACCGCCTCTAAGAAAAATTTACTGAAGACTCGGCAAACCTCCCTCGAAAATAGACAACCCTAACTTAAGAATTTAATAACCACCTTTTTACTCCAAAATAAATCCTCCGCTACAACCCAAAAGTAGCTAGAATATAAATACACAAGAATTTCAATAGTATTCAGAGCTACTAAATATAAAATAATACACAGCGAAAGCTAACAAACCCCTAGTAGATTAAACATGTAACCTACTGGCGAAATGTAGTGGATAGATGGGTGACTATGTCTCGACGTCTCCTGCTAGACCTCACGCGAACTCTGCAGACTAGACATTTTTATACACGAAGAGCCCAGGGGAAAATATTCAACACGTTAGAGTGAGTGGACAAAACGATTCCGATAACAAATAAATATTTCCCCAAAAATGCTTTCAAAGAAAACGCTTCATCAGCGGCAAAAACAAAAGCTCTACTGGAAAGATTCTGAACTGGGGTCCAGCTTGACTAGACTCCCAAACTTTAAGAAATTGCCTCTCAGGCTAGGATATTATATATTTTTGTATGTATGTACACTCGCCTAACTCTTTGTACGATATCTATAAAAGACTTGAAAAATAGATACCATACAAAGCTACTACACTTACGTCTAACGCTCACGTCACCCCACACTGGAATTGTACCTCAGGCTGGGAGAAGTGCCCGAGTGGTATATATACGTGCTTACTCCTTGTACGAAATCTATAAATGAATACGAAAAATAGAAAGTCGCACAGGGCTACGACGCTCGCGTCTAACGCTCATGTCACCCCATACCGGAATTGTACCTCGGTATGGGGGGAAATCACGTATAGCTAGCTAGCATTTAATCATATACATACTATTCTCATATAAGAGTATAATCACCGATATTCTCAGTTTCGGGAAATATCCAACAACAGAAAATCATTCAAAACGATAAAGCATTTCGAACACATTAATTAAAACAAAGTCCACTCACAGGTTAGGCCTAACCTGATGTCGGTCGGAGGTCACTTCCGCTCGAGCCTCCTCACATCCTGTTCCAAATAAATAAAACCTTAAATAAAACACCGACGCTTACAACAAAACATGCATAAATAAATATGTTTCGTGCACTCAACCAAGCCTAACACTCCAAAATCTTGAATCCACTGCCAACCTCAAAACTCCACAAATTTTACCGACATCCTCAAAAACACCTTCCACCAAATAAAAACCAATGGCCGGATTCTAACTTAATAATCCGCCAAAAATACCAAGCTTCAACAATTCTCAAACCTATCCAAAACTCCTCCAAAAATTCTAAAACTTATTCCATTAAACTCCTCACATTTTTCCCCACCAAAAACATTTTCTCGGCGGCGGCGGCCGGCGACCAACTCCGGCGACCTCCGATGAGCACCAAAATTTGGCAACATCTTCCTCTCAACCTCCTTTACAACATTCCTAACTACCACAAACTCTAATTCTAAGCCTAACCATGTCAAACGAACACAAACACACAATAAAAAGCCATAAAATTTTCATTACCGATTTCTCCTTACCTAGCTCGAGATGGAGGGAGCCATTTGGAGAGATTGAAGCACGAGAGGAGGGCTTCCTTTTGAGCCAAGGTTCGCCGGCTATGGCTGCCGGAGGAAGGAGTTTCAGCGAAAACTAACTTCCGGCAATCGAGGCTTTCGGCGTTGATTCCTCCTTCACGGCGGCGCTAGGGAGGCTGCCACCGGTCTAGAACGGCAGCTGGGTCGGAGACCGACCATTTGAGACCGGTACGGCGGGCTGGGGCAGCCGGACGGCATCGAACGGCGTCGGGAAAGTTTTCTCGTCGGGAGGGCTCGGGGAGAGAGAATCAGGAGGAAGAGAGAGAAAGAAAAGAGAAAGAAATGGGTTAGGCTCGGCCCAGCCGGTCCAACTCCAATTTTAACTCATTTTCCAAAATTCAACACCCCAAAATAATACCTCAATAAAATTACCTTTTACAAGCTAAAATTTACCATTTTTACCGTCGTCATATTTTTTTCCTTAAAATAATCCCACAAAATAATCGTCCCCTACACCTCTTTGAGGATCAATTATATTTTACACTTAATGACGAACACGGTAAAATTCTTATTACCACTATGCAGTAATAAAAGTAAAAATTATGGGTCGGGACGTGACACCCAATATAGATTAATAGATTTAAAATAATCTCACGTCACGTCTTAATGTGGTGATACACTACTCCATTAAGGTGGACATACATGTGTATAAATATGTGCATATACCCCTATATGAATTAAACACTCATATATGGCTACTACGCTTACTTCCAACGCTCACATCACACAATAATTCAGTTATATACTATGTCATTAAGGTAGACAGACACATATGGCTAGCTAGCATTTATATATACTCTCCTCATAAAAATATTTATAATTTACCGAAAATCTCATTTTCGGTAATTCTCCAAAATACATAAAAACGTCAAATAAAAATGACATCAAATGCTCCAACAAAATAAATTGCTCAACCATAAACAATTGCATGCATATTATTTAAAACAAAAATCCACTTACTACTTAGGCCTAAGCCTGATGTCGATCCGATGCCTCTTCTGCTCTTGCCTCCTCACGTCCTGTTCTAAATGTATAATTAAATTCTCAACCAAAATCCAGTAATTATACAAAATAGGCAAAATTAATTGTGAGCCTTAACCACACTCATCCTTCTTTAACGTCGCCATTCTTAACTCACTATGATCCAAATTTCACCGAAAAAATAACGACAGTCTTAACACAGTCTTCCACAATCTAAACAACATTAATCCAATGGCCGGATTCTACTTTATTAATCCGCAAAAATTACCAAACTTTAAAAATTCTCAAACCTATCCAAAACTCATCCAAAAATTCCAAAATTCACACCATTAAATTCCCCTTAAGATTACACAATTAAAACCATGAAAATCCCCCTAACAGCGGCGGCCGACTCCAGTGACCTCTTTTGTCTACCAAAATTTGACAGCATCTTCCTCTCAACCTCCTCTACAACATTTCTAACTAGCACAAACACAAAGTCCAAGCCTAACTATGTCAATCGAACGAAAACATATATTAAAGCCCTAGAATTTCAAACACCGATTTCTCCTTACCAAGCCGAATCGAAAAGAAACCTTCTGAGGGATTGAAGCACGGGAGGAGAGGTTTCCAACGAGTTAAAGATCGCTAGTTATGGTGGCTGGAGGAGGGAGTTCCGGCGACGAAGAGCTACGAGCAGCCCGGAGCTTTCAGGCGCTACTGCTCATTCACGGCGGCACTAGGGAAACTGTCACCACTCCAGGAAGATGGCTGGGTCGACGACGCTCCATTTGGGACCGGCGCGACGGTCTGAGGAGCCCGGACGACGGCGAACGACCGGGAAGAAAATCAGACAGAGAGAGGGCTCTGGGAGAGAGAGTCAGGAGGAAGAGAGAGAAGAGAGATAGAGAAAAAAAAAGATTGGGCTTAGCCCATCCGGTCCACACCACCATATAACCCATTACGAAATTCAACACCCCAAAAAAATAATACCCTAATAAAAATTACATTTTAATAGCTAAAATTTACCATTTTTACCGTCGTCGCATTTTCCTCCTACAAATAATTCCTTCGAAATAATCGTCTCTCAAACCTCTCTGGAGACCAATTAAACTATAAACTCAATGACAAAGATGGTAAAACTCTTATTAACACCATACTAGTAAATAATGTAAAATTTAAGAGTCGGAGCATGATAATAATAGTGATTATACGTGCCTAAAAGCGCGAGTGTTACTGTACTACAAGTTTGATAAGTGCGTTTAGCTCACTTTCTAGCTATCTCGTAATCACACATGTTATAGATTTCAAGAACAAAACTTGTAAGAAAATTTCGATACCGCTCTAAAATGTGGTATGACAGTTATTTACGCGCACGAATCTACAACTGTTGAAAATTTCTCTACACAGAAAATACTTAGGTAACAACTATTCATATTAAAACGAGATATCAAATAAGACTCATTCGGTGTTAGAGACTCCAAGAACAATGTTGGTAAAATAATTTTGATATCATCCAAAACGTCGTATGATAATTATATATACACTTACAACCGTTAGAAATTTTTTATACAGAAAATATTTGAGTAACAACTTTTCAAATTTTAAACGAGATACCAAATAAAACTTGTTCAGTGTCAGAAATTCTAAGAACAAACTTGGTAAGAGAACTGTGGTTAAACAATTATTTTCGCGCGTGAATTTACAACCGTTGGAAATTTCTGTACATAGAAAATACTTAGGTAACAACTTTTTAATTTACTCTTAAACGAGATACCAAATATTCGGAGACTCACCATATGACACAGACTTACCAACATCGTTTTGAATTTCGTTTTCTATAGTACTACAACAGTAGCAACTAGGGGTGGACTTTTAGGCACCGAAATAACCGAAACCGGTTAAAACCGTACCGAACCGACACCGAGTAACCGAAACCGTATGAAACCGAGGCAATCGGTTCCGGAAACAACATAAACCGAGTAGTGCGGTGTCGATTTGCGGTTCCGTGCATCCTAAAAACCGATTAAACCGAACCGAACCGACATATATTCATTATACATATATTTATTATTAATATTTAATTCTACATTACGTATCATGTTCTTATCGGTTATGGGTTATAAATAGTAAGCTTTCACACACATGATTATGTCTTTAAGTGTTTAAGTCTAACCGAAATTCTTCCCATGTGGGTTTATCTTTTGTTATATATGAATATTTGAGGCTTCAAATAAATTATGTATAAATTTTAGCTTCCCTTTTCATTTGGATTACTTATTTGAACTCATTAGATTAACTTATTTGAAATGTTGATAGTTTACAACTTTGATATTTTTATTTTTATGTTATTTGGTTAAGTGTAAAAAAATATTACGAATAATAGGTTTTGTAACCGAAACCGCACCGAAACCGAACCGATGTTAGGTTAACCGACGAGTGCGGTCTTTTATATATTTTTATCGGTTTCGGTTCTAGAAAATAGAAAACCGAAGTTTCGGTTTCGGTTTTCGGTTAGGGCCTAAAAACCGAACCGTTGGGACCGAGTCCACCCCTAGTAGCAACAATAGACTCACCATGTACCTATCATAAATCCTTTCTTTGCCCTATCACACCCTTACAAATGAAGGGCACCAACCACATTCTCCACACAGTAAAAACCAAGTCCAAGGAAATGAGCAGCAAACCCATCCACCCTGGTTTTGTATTGGCAGTATTGCACTGCTATCGTCTCTTTCACAAGTACAAAAGTTGTTTACAATACCTAAGAGGAGGGGTTAAAGTTAAACTCCTAGTTCATTTACACTGTGGTAAAAACAGAGAGTGAAGCAAATCCAAGCAGCAGTAGTAGCAGAAGTCATAAAAGCGGTTGGTCAAGACGAGTATTCCACTCTCCACAAAACAAGGTGAAGTGTCGAAGCCAAGAGAGGGGAAAGCTCTAAACGACATCGTTTGAGGTCTGAAACTTCGTCACTGCCCAGCTAAGCTTGCGTTGGCAACATCATTGTCATTGGCCCTGGGGGCTCTTCAATCTGGGACCTCTCTCTCTGTACTGTTTGAGAGCTTTGATTCTCTGCATGGCCAACACGTGTCCACCCCCTTATGAACACGAACAATTGGACCGAAATGAACCCAACATCTCGATTCAACTTGCAGTAAAAACCTTTTCCTTCATTCAACCTCTCTCTGTCTCTGTGTCTTTCTTTTCCTTCTCAGTTCATCGGTCACTGTGAACTGAAAAGTCTCCTCTGAATCTTTTACCACCTTAAAAACCAAAAGAGTAAAAGATCCATTCTCTTTTTCCCCAGGCTCTATTTTCCCAATTTATTAAAGGTAACAAATTAATGGAAAACAAGAAGAAAAATAATTTATTAAAGATTTTCTCTTTTTTTTCTTTGGAGCAAAAAAATTCAGAGTCCTGAGTGAGAGAGCAAGCTGTCTACAAACCCTTTTTTTTTTGGTATAAATTGATGTGTTTTTAGGCTCTGCTATTTACACACACCCCCTTTATTGATGGTGCTTTGTCTCTCCTTTTTCTTCTGCAACAACAACTAAAACCCTTTTCTTTTCTCCATCTCTCATGTTCAAATTGCTCTGAGAAAAAAGAACAAAGGGCTCTATGTCAGGGTTGTATAATCCCAACTTCTCTCCTGCCAGAGCTGCCTCTCCTCAGATTAGAACCACTCCAGATGTTGACAGGTTTGTTTATCACTGACTCTCTACTGTGTCTGTCTATGTCTATGTCTATGTCTATGTCTATGTCTATGTCTATGTCTATGTCTTACCCTATTTTTAATCCCTCAGAATTGAAGTCCCAAGAAGAAAGATAGAGTCTTGGGACTAAAGAAGAAAGATAGAGTCTTGGGACTAAAGATAGGTTCTTTTTTTGATCTGCTATGTGGGTTTTTGGTTTTGTAGTCAGTACTTGTCAGAGCTGTTAGCTGAGCATCAAAAGCTTGGACCTTTCATGCAAGTGCTTCCGATATGCAGCCGACTTTTGAATCAAGGTTTGCTTCTGAATCTCTTTGTGTTTTGGATCTAGATTTTTGTGGGGGATAGAGGGTTTTATCCCCTTTTTGTCCCCGTGGCTGTGGTTTTGGTGTGATAAGAAATGTGGTTGGTTGAATTGACAGATCGGTGTGATTGATTTTGACTGTCTTGTTACTTTGATTTGTGGTATACTCTATCAAAATGGTAGTGATCGTGCATTTCTCTTCACGTTTTAGAGTGGAGTAGTGTCTGCATTTCTGGTTTTTGCTGATTTTTAAACATTTAATTCGGAGTTGGTGTGTTGTTGGTGAAGAAACCAGGAACTCTTTGGGTGACGACTGTTTCAATGGTTGTGATTGGTTACATTGAGGTGTATTTGCCTCGAAGTTTTTTCCTCTCTGTGTTACACCTATCATGCTGGAGTCGTAAATCTTTTGCATAAAGCTGGAGTTGATAAAATATAATGATAATTTAAAGGTGTCTTATAAATGACCTAGCTGCAACAGAGGTTGGAAACTTTGGTAAATAAGAATCGGTGTGCATTGTAGTGCTTGTACTGCAATGCAATTCTATGTTGAACTGTATGTCAATTACTGAAAATTAATGAAATAGGAGTTTAAAGTTATATGTCACACAGTACACTGCCATGAACTGATGAAAGCACAAGGGTTGATTGGCTTGTTTTCATTGTGTATAGGCTTCTTTTCTCATCCTCTTTTAGCTCTGTTAGTTTTTCTACTGACCAACCTTCTTATATCACATCCATTGATGTGTTATTATGCGGTGCATTGCAAAAATTAGCTTGGCAGACGTTGCCATGATTTCTTTCTGGTTTCTACTTTTACAGTTACTATGCATTGCAACTCATTAGTATTCTGTTTCATATCTTGTGTTTGGGTTTCCCTCTAGTATGGTGCTTTCCAGTAGTGTGATCTGTTTCTCATATGAAATGTTTCATTGTTTGTGTGCAGAGATTTTACGGGTTTCTGGAATGATGTCCAACCAAGGTTTTGGTGACTTCGACAGAATGCGGCATAGAAGTCCTAGTCCAATGGCTTCTTCAAACCTTATATCAAGTGTTACTGGATCAGGATTGGGCGGTTGGAATGGAATTCCTCAAGAGGTGATTGTCTCTTAAATAATAAGAAGACATCTCTGGATTTTTTTTGTTTGTTTTCAATGCTTTAGATGTTACTTGTGAAAGCTGAGTTAATTTACTCTCCCTCCTCCATGCTTCACTCATATCATATGGGCTAAGAGGTGATGTGTTTCATGCTCTCCTTCAGTTGAGTGTTGAATACCTGCTATATTAACTAGCATATAGTTCTAACTTATTAGTTCTTTGACTTCTTTCACTCATGACTTATGAATGAAGGTAGGAAAATGGTTGAGACTGTAGAACTGACCGACACTGCCTGTCTATTAATGCAAGAACCCCTCAGATTAGGATACAGAATGTTGGGACTTACTTGAATTTCGGTTTCGTTTTACTCATTCTATGGTCAGGAGGCAATGGTAACCCCAATTTCTAATGTGAATTTGGGTTTAGGCTTGTATGCCAACAAACATGACGTATGAGATGCAAAAAACAGTTCTTTCTACTTGAATCTGAACTGAAAATGTCGTGGGAGAGGAGGTTCAGAAGTACATGCATATCATTTTGCATTGAAAAGTTAATCTTGTTCTTGAAGAAAATCTTGTATTGACATTTAGTATTCCTTTCACCTGCAATCAACTTATAATATTTAGATGAAAAAGGAAATGCCTTTCTAACAATTGAATTTGACTTTGAATCACAATATGATGCCTACAAAGTGAGAAGATGTATAAGTTCTCTGAGTGACAGTCCTAATGTGTTACACTGTGGTCTTTATGAACCACAAAATGAGCAGGATTATCTATATATTGTAAACCATGTCTCATTCTGTTCCCAACCCTAGTTTCTATTCTATATTTACTGCCTTTTATTTTATTTTGATGTTGCATATCTAAGATCGCTTTCATTATAGCAGAGATTAAGTGCACCTCATGGGATGACAATGGACTGGCAAGGTGGTGCACCTGCGAGCCCTAGTTCATACACAGTGAAGAGGATTTTACGCTTGGAAATTCCAGTAGACACTTACCCCAACGTAAGTCTTTTGCACTAACATTTCAAGTCTACTTTGATTGATTGGCTTGGCCATCCCTTACTGTACGCAATAATGCCTAATAATTTTATTTCTTTTGGGAGGTTAGTTCAATTTTGTTGGGCGACTTCTTGGACCCAGAGGTAATTCTCTGAAACGGGTTGAAGCTACTACAGGCTGTCGTGTATACATCAGAGGCAAAGGATCTATCAAGGATCCAGACAAGGTAAAAGCACACTGGTTAATTCATTTAAGACTGATGCTATTAGATGTTGTAAATTTTTGTTTTTAGTGTTGAATTTTTGATCAACTTTAGAATGTTACTCATTTCTTAAGGAATATGTTCATCAAATTTAAGACTTGGGTTCTCTTTTATACGCTTGACCATTTCATATTTCTTCCAATACCAAGGAGGACAAGCTAAGGGGAAGACCAGGCTATGAACATCTGAGTGAACCCCTCCACATATTGATTGAAGCCGATTTACCTGCCAGTGTTGTTGATATAAGGCTCAGACAGGCTCAAGAAATTATCGAAGAACTGCTCAAACCTGTGGTACTTATCTCAAACATATTTCCCTCTTTCTACATAAATATTATGTGTTACTTTGGAGCGGCTAGTCCTTGCATGTCCATCCTAAAAAATTTATGTTCTGCACATAAATACTTGTTTAAGTCTAGCGAGTAAATAAAATTACAGATCTTTTAGTTATGCTGCATGATAACTGTGCTGACTAGAAAAGTTAGGATCAGTTACGAATGAAGGATCAGTTGACCATTATGGTTGAGCTCAGTTGAGCCAAGCTTGGATCTCTCCTTCCTCAAACAGGAAACTTGTTTACGGATGTTATTTACTGATGATTGTTTATTTGTATTTTAACTATCAAGTTTTGACTTGGTTCTTCATTTTATTTTTGGATATAAACCTTTTATTCGCAGGATGAGTCACAAGATTATATAAAGAGGCAGCAATTGCGGGAGTTGGCTTTGATAAATTCAAATTTCAGAGAAGAAAGTCCTGGGCCAAGTGGCAGTGTATCTCCTTTCAATTCAAGCGGAATGAAACGTGCCAAAACAGGTCGATGACTGCTTGTTCTAAATGTTTGCTACTCAGTACTCGACCCCATGATCATGTCTGAGAATGCCTTGCAATACACATTTCCATCAGCATGGATATAAGAAAGATAGACTAAAAGTTCTTGCTGGTGAGCTTTCTGGTGGTTTTTGTTTGTTTTGTTTTTCTCTCTTTTTGGAACTACAGACAGACAAAGACCCAAAGAACAAAAAAACCAAAAACCAAAAAAGAAAGGAATTTATATAGTTGGCTCTTGAGCTTTAGGTTTGGTGAGGTCAGTTTTTTCTTTGTAAACTTAATACATTCATTGGATTTATTCTTGTGTTTAGTTACTTCTGAGAAGTGTGAAGATATATATTAATTGTGCAACCATTTAGAGCTTAAGACAGTGAATTGAGTTTTGTAGGTTTGTCGTATGGCATTTTTATAAGTCATGTAAACAGAGTCTGGATTCTTTACAATGTTTCTATCTCAATTATTTAAATCGCCTCTTGGAGATCTGCAATGTTCTTGAATTGAATGAGGACTAATCTAACAGTTGGCATGGTCCAATGAGGCTGATTAATTTAACTCTAATTGAGTTGAATTTGCATGATTGCATCGTTCTAATTATTATTATGCGACAAAGCCTTGTCAAAAGGTTTTCAGGTCCTCACGTCTGGCCATTCTATGCCAGTAGGGACGCCATTGACAGTTTGGTTTAGATTCTATGCTATTTAATCACATACTTGACTTGCCTTTTGATCCCAAAACAACAAAGCGGGAACAAATTCTTTCCTGGTGTTATTAGTTTTCAGTCTTCTGTATATGCTAGTATTTTTGCTGTGTTCTGGTTTCACATGGTGGCATGGTTGGTAGGCATCGTCTGTTGTCTTGTTTCGAAAATGAAAAACATGGTCTGCAGTGGAATAGGGCGAAATGTTAGACTAAATATATAATGCTGTGTTTGTCCTTGTGACCTCAGATTATCATGGATTCTTGTAACACTAAAAACAAGAGGTTTGATGGAATCCAATGTTGCGATTTCTCTAGATATTATACGAATCATATTGATTTCGGCCACCAGTAAAGGTATATGTGGGGAATCAATATTATACATGTAGACCAGACTCGAGTAGGGTTTGAGGTAAAATTAGGATGGTGGTGACCCTATGTTCATGAGGTGCCGCTGCATTGGTGCTCATCTAGGTTCATGAGGTGCTGCTGCATTGGTATTCATCCAAGTTCATGAGGTGCCCCTGCATTGGTACTCTGTGCTGGTACCGATGCAGCGGTGACGAGACATGTAGATGTACAGAAGTGTCAAGTATACACAAGGTAAAAGAAATAACTTGGGTGAGCAGCCCTTATCAATAAAGTCGGGCTCCAAGTTAAAAAAGTGTGGCCGAATATGGTTCAAGTTTTCGAATGAGCTAAGCTAAAGAATATGGTTCAGTTTGCTTACTACTAGTTGCTTACTATTTTCTTGAGCTTGATACTCGTGTTAACCTATCTGACTGAGCATACCCGATGTTTATACAGCTGATACGGGTTGAAATGGAATCGTAAACGATCTGATTTAGTCACAATGGACTTCATTAGACTAGGTACAGAACAATTCTAGTTAGGAAAAGATGGAGCAAAGAAAGTAGTAGCACGCCTTAACCAAGCTCATAGAACTGAAAAAGTAGATCAACAGCTATGCAGGTCACCCCTCTATGAAATACTATTGATCTTTATATATCAGTTGCTAATCTTTATATATCTAGCGATGTAATAGTGTTACGCCATCCTCTTCGAGCAAAATATCATCTACAAGTTCCCATAACAGGCTGGTGACCATGAAGAAGTGCCATAGATCAGTGGCAAGGGAGGACAAATGACCCCATTACTCCTATCAAGATCCCAATATAATGACCACTGCCCCTAATCCTCATTCATATCAGTTCGTACCAAATGCTTTTAGGGTGGTTTCTAGATTGGGAATGGTTCTTGTGCAGGTGCAACAAGGCAAAAGCACACTGCAGGAAACGTAGTAAACTTCATGGTAATCGACTAGTCTCCAGGGATAATATATTACTTCACCAATGGACCAACATGTATGATCAGCGGCTAAGGGATGGATTCCTCAATGGGTTAGGACTTAGGAGACATCACTAAAGATCAAATTCTTGTTTGCCCGTTCCACGTACTTCCTCAGTTAGATTGGTCTAGTGCTAAACTGCTAACGATCTGTGTTTTACAACTTACACTTTTCCAATGCCTAAAACTGTCACTAAATCAACATCAGAGAAAGTTGTGAATTTATATGCACATCAAAGGCATCCGAAATGTGATGTATTTAGAGAGCTGATGTTGAAAGAACCAAAGTGACTTGGGAAAGGCATCCAACTGATGTAGATACAAGGCTTAGTAGGTAGCTAGAAATGTAGAAAAATGGTGTGAAAAAGATAAGAACGGATCAAAGTTTAATCCATTCGAATGTAAACTCACATAGATGGATCAATGGTTGCTGCCCTGGATCGCAGAATTGCACAAGGAAAGCTGATGCTGAAAGGACTATATTCTCATGTTGCGGAGTTTGCTGGGAATTAAATGGGTGCGTCCTTGTTTACAATGATGATGTTCTTGTTGTGGATTTTTTTGGTATGATTGAAATGAATGGTTTGCCTAACCCTAAAGCATTACCTTGATAGGTGCTATCATTATGTCCTTTTCACCCAAAAAGTTGGTATCCTGACTATTCTCCCAATGAGGCACTAGTTTCTCAAGACCATCAAGGGGGTAAATCTCTGTTGAAATGACTCTTGAGCATAAGTTATCCGCAAGCTTTTGTAACATGATAACACAAAATTACATTAATAGTTTTATAATGTTTTAGAGTATTAAAAATGAACAACAAAAAATTGTTAAATTATTTCGTTGTGTGACACCGTTAATAATAAATTATCTAAGGACTCACTTTTACCGTCCTATTGCTTTGGAGAGATGACATCAAAATTACTTTTCCGCGCCGTTTTTGGTAAATTCTAACTAGAAAATGGGTTTGTTGATCTCATTCACTGCAGATCATTTACCAAGTAAATAAGTAAAGCCAAAAATTCCAACAACCTACTTTCACAAATTCCGTCCAAGTTCAAAAACCACGTGTCACTCACACAAACCCATTGCATCCTAATGCAATCCCACCCCCCGGTAACAATAAAATTCCCCCTCACCATTTCTAGGTTTTCCGATCTTTTCTGATACTAAACGACACCGAAGGCCGGCCTCCTTCAATATTCCTCTTCTGGGTTTTAGAACACCACCTTCACTCTTTTCCTCTCCCAATTTTCATCTCTAGGGTTTTCCTCTAAAACCCATCAAACCCAATGTCCGCCACCGCCCAGCTCCGCTGCTCCACTCTCCCCAAACCCCATTCCTCTCTCTCCGACCACCGCCGCAACCCCACCACCAACCTCAATCCCTCAATCTCCTTCCCCTATTCCAAAACCCTAACTCATAAAGCTCTCTCTTTTGGCCCTAAGCCGAATCGGGACGGAAGGCCCGATCTTTCGTTTTCCGGCGGGAATGGTGCCGGACGAGGCAGCGCCGGCGGTGGAGGCGGAGGAGGTAGCGGCGATTGGAGCCGAGGTGATGAGAATGAAGAATCGAAACCCTCGAAATCCTTGTTTGAGGGTTTTGGGCTTTTGGGGATGTTTCTGAATGGGTGGAGATCGAGAGTCGCCGCCGATCCTCAGTTTCCGTTCAAGGTTTTGATGGAGGAGGTCGTCGGAGTGAGCTCCTGCGTCCTCGGCGACATGGCTTCCCGGCCCAATTTCGGACTCAACGAGCTCGATTTCGTCTTCTCTACTCTCGTCGTCGGCTGCATTCTAAACTTCACTCTCATGTATCTGCTTGCGCCGAGCCTGTCTGCCACGGCCGCTACTCTGCCGTCGATCTTCGCCAGCTGTCCGGCGAGCCACATGTTCGAGCCGGGCGCTTTCGGGTTGATGAGTCGCATGGGGACGTTCGTGTACAAAGGAGCTGTCTTTGCAGGAGTTGGATTCGCTGCTGGGCTGGCCGGAACTGCGCTGTCGAATGGGCTGATCAAGCTGAGGAAGAAGATGGATCCCGAGTTTGAGACCCCTAATAAGCCTCCACCGACATTGTTGAATGCGGTTACTTGGGCAATTCACATGGGTGTGAGCAGCAATTTGAGGTAGCAGACGCTGAATGGGGTGGAGTATGTGTTGGGGAAGGGGCTGCCGCCGCTGGCATTTAAGTCTTCGGTGATTGTTCTAAGGTGCTTGAACAATGTGCTTGGTGGGATGACATTTGTGCTTCTGGCGAGGTTGACAGGATCGCAGAGTGCTGCTGAGAAGCCGGAGATTGGATCGGCCGCAGAGAAGGAGAAACTGCTGGAGGAGAGTGTGGATTTGCAGGGCAATCAGTCGACTTACAAGTGATGACTTTTGTGGCTTTTGTTTATAAACTTGGGCTTGATATCTAGTTTTGTAGTGATAATAAAATTCTAGGTTTGATGAATTTTAGGTCTTCTTCAAAGTTCATCAGGAAATGCTGGTTCTACAATGTGTCCTCTACTTACAATAGTTATATTAGCAATGCTTGTTTTCTCTTGCGTTCTCCGAGTTGAGTTTTTCGGGTTTGCTATACTAGTGTGAGTTGTGTCCGTTCTATTTTTCTCAGGCTCTCAGCTCACTTGAGAGTTGAGACAAAATGCTTGCATGAAACTTAAGCTTCAAGCCTTTGATGCCTTTGAATGTGGATTCAATTATTTTCAGGTTCCCAACTGTGGTCTTGTCAAAGCAACCTGACAATTATGCATCACCTAATTATTGGCCAGAACTAGTAGACATAGCAACACCTATCGGCTCCCTTCCATTAGATTTGCTTGCCTGACAAGTTTGTCCTTTCCCACTGTGAAAAGGAAAAAGACAAAGGTTTGAACAAGAAATGGAGTCATCAGATTTTGATCAAATGGGCAGTGTGGTTGTTCTTTCATACACATTGTGACAAAGGAATAACCCAGCTAATAGATAAAGAAACAAGCCAAAACCAAACGAGAAAGAACAGCGAGAAAAATGAAGGTTATTGCGAAATAGTTGGGAAGTCAAGGTCAGAGAAAATTGCTCCATGTTCTTCTATGAAGAAAATATCAAGACGAATGGCATCTTTCCAATTATTTTTCATTAATGCGATGAAAAATAGGCAAGAACATAAGAATAAAGATCATATTTTTCAAGTGAATTTGGAGTTGATTTCAATCACATATCCTCCTGATATCAGATATCCTTTTGCTTCCATATAAAAGCTGTCTGAATCAAACTGCCTAAAGTTGAAATTGGTGTCAGAAGGGATATATACTCAGTTCCTCATTTCTCATATGTAACATAAGTGAGCATAATATAACATTATTTTCTGTTGTGTGTACAACAGTCAGCAGACAAGCTCTGCTCTCTATGCAAAACATGATATATGCTCCTAACCTTCTGTCAACCACAACCAACAGCAACATATCTTCTGAAAATTAGTAACGGTAGGCTTTCATGAGCAGAGATGACAAACCTTATGCAAGAGCATTGCCGTGTTTAACTCATCAGTGCACGAGTGAACTTAAGCAATTACATTGTGTGAGCTGCAGCACTAGCAACACTATCTGACGGCTTCTGGTGCAGAATTGCAATAAGGTGTGTGCAAGCAAACCAACTTGGTGCAAGTCAAACACAAAGTTGCAAGCACCACACCCATCAGAAGCCCACAAGTGCTTTTTCGCACATCCAATCTCCCTGCTCTTCTTAGTACACTTCCAAAACTTGGGAGTAGTCCCCCACAAGCAAACACCATGACATGATCTAGACCGCTATAGTCAATTCCTGCAAGTATTGCTCCAATTGCAGATATTGGACCCATGAATCCAATTAGAGCAGCTGCTGCAAGGGACCCCTGCCAGTTATCTGTAGCCCCGAAGATGCAACTAGCCACAGCTGCACCCCGAGGGAGTCCATGGAGGGAGACAGGAAGAACCATATGCCGACCAAGTCCATAGGCTTTTGGAGCAGCAACCCCCAGTGCAAGCCCTTCAGCCAAAGCATGAAGAGCAACAGCTCCACATGACAAGAATGACTGGAGGGTGTGAACACTCACTGGAAAACCAGTTACTGTGGGCAAATTATGAACTGAAGTTTTTTTGCGACCTACAAGCTTCAGAATACTAGAGCTCAAAGTATGGACAGTTGCAGCACCCAAGGCAAGCAGCAACACCAGAGGAATAAATCCCATCTTTGAAGAGAAAAGTAGCTGCAATGGTCGCCAGGCACCAAGGACAAAGGCAATGCCAGATGCTACACCCATGAGAAGAGCATGCTGGAAACGGAAAGCAAGTGCAAATGCCACAAGGACCATGCCACCGAGCAATGGCCCAAGACCAAAAAGCAATGAAACAAAGAAGCCGGAAGCATCCTCTGAGCTGCAACACATAATTTGCCGATAAGAACATCCAAATACATTTTGGTAATCTGATTTTTCAAAAGAAAAATTAATCATAGGACTTGCAATCTTCTCAGACTTAAAATAAACTCACTTGTAGTCATGGCTGAAACTCTGAAAAACAGTGCTAAGTGCTTCCATGAATGCAACAGAGAGAGTAGCAGCAGATGCAACTTGTGATGGAGAGGCTTCCTACAACAAGGGAAGATAAACTAAATGAGTTGTAAAGGGAAAACATAACATGCGAGTGTTTGCTTTACTGAAATTCTTCAGGTTGCAACTGATATATGCAGTTCAATTGAATCGAAAATGCTGTAAAACCTACTGCAAAAAGACAGCAGTAACCAAGATGAACCAAGTCCCATGATGTATGTTACCTTAAATGAATCAGGAAGCACCTCTGCAACAACCATCCAAATCATACATCCAGCAGCAAAGCCCGTACAGAAGGGAAGGAACTTACTAAACACATCAGCACACATGAATGAAGGAACTGCTACAAGGGGCTGCAAGAACAACATAAGTCAAAGAGGTTCATACAGAAAGTTCATACATAAGCTAAAGTCCTCGAATGTTGTACACTTGATAGGAGTGAAATCCCATCCCCTTGTGGTCTATACCAATATCCCTCCAATGAACCAAGACGGGACTTTATTGATTGGACTTAGTGAATCAGATACCCAAACACTATGTAACCATCAGAACCCACTTCATTCATTTAAGTCTAATGAAATTCATGCACCCTGAACTCAAACCTTGGACTGTACTGTTTAACTATTTTACAGCTTATTCAATTCTCCTAGACATGGATGAATATCCAAAAAATTCATGAAAATTTTATATCCTATCAAATTACCTGTGGTAATGACGTAATTACACTCCATAACATAGCATTCTGTGGAGAAACACCCCTTGATGCGAGCACCATACTCACAGCTAATCCTTCTGGTATGTTGTGAACAGCAATAGCCAAAGTTACCAAAAGTCCCTGAGAGAAACCCTTTGAACCAGCAAAGGAAACCCCAACACCAGAGCCTTCTCCAAATGAATGGAGAGTCATTATTCCAATCACAAGAACTACTTTAGTTGCATCTGCACCTTTAATGTCCAACATACTAACTTCTCCATATTGTTCCAGACACTGAAACCAGATGTAATGGTGTAAGCCATAATGGGATCTTTCTATATACTGACATCATGTACAAGTGAATACCAGAACTAGCACAGCTACAAACCAGCAGATGTATTTACAAGGGCAGCATTTTGTTAGTTCACAAACTTGTAGCACTTGTACTTGAAAGCTTGAATAACATCTTATCAATTTCAACCATTACGTCCTATCATAAAGATATCAAATAATTGATGAAACGAAATGCCAATGGACTTGTCTGGAAATAGATATTGATATATCACAGCTTCACCTGTAAAGCCTATATTCTCTATATAACTAAACTATACTACTGGTTATGACGCATATACGAACTAAATAGATAACAAATCTATGTGCAAGATGATATGGTGACGTGGTTTCATAAAAAACAAGAATCAAACTCACAAATGGGATGCACAAACTGAATACTGAAAACATGGCAGATATGTAAAGAGAGAAGATAAGGAAAAGTTGTTACCTTCTTGCAGAGCAAAATAAATATTCCTCCAGCTAAAAGCCCAAAGACCACCCAATTCCCTGCGCCATGACCTTGCCCTTCCTGTATAAGATCAAAGCTTGCAGCCAACATCACACCAGCTGCCATTCCATTGCACAGTCCAGCCCACTGTGGATCAAGCTCCACAAAGAAGAACGGAACTGCCCCTAAACCAGTGGCAGCAGCCATTGCCAGCGTAAATAATGCAACAGTGGAGATTGAAACTTTGCTGTTCCCGTTCTTTGTCTCACCTACCCCGTCATTTATATCCTCTAAACTAATAGTATTCTCATTACCAGTGCCATCAATAACATTAGTTCTCACATTCTTGTGTGGAGCAGAAATCAACTTCCATGAAACCTCTTCTTCAGACTCGCCCGTAGCATACCCAAACAGAACCACGCAGAGCAGTGAGAACAATACAACCTTTCTGAACAAAGAATTCATTTTCACACGTAATATATCACTAGCAAAAGATCACAACTTCAGCTTCATAGTATTGAGAGGTGCAACACTATATTCTTCTCTTCGATGCTATCAGAGATGCCGGGCTCTTATCAAACCATCCAAGGCCACTTCTCTGGTACGAAGCTACCCTTCGTGGTTTGATGTGCCCTGATGTCAACCCTGCCAATTTCAAAACAACTTTCCAAGTTTTAATAGGTACTACCACATCAATAGTATAATAACACACTTCCACATTCCCCCACAGCAATGTATATCGTAAAACTCGGGCTTTTCATACAAAACGATCAAGACATTATCATAGAATGTGCTGTACAGTATCCAATTTACAATCGAAATTTCCAAAACTACGTTAACAATTAAAGTAAATTAAACTATCCTTATCTCAATGCCCAATAGAACAATTCAACAATTTGGGACTGAAACGATCAACCAAGCTACACCCTTTACTGTAATTAAACCAAATTTCCTCTCTTTTCAAACGAAAAACCAATCAAGCACAAAACTTTCAATCAGCAAATCACAAACAAGAACCCTAATTTGACTCAAAATCCTAGGATCGATGATTGAGATCAATAATTCGTAAATAGAAACGAGATGAAGGAAATGAGAATCAGAATTACCGAAAGAAGAAGATAGATAGCACCGAGATTGACTTAACGTCAGTCAAAAGCAATTCCAATGTAGAGAAAGAGAGGGCTGGTTCTTCCGGGAATAATGAAAAACTGGAGTCGCCGCAGATAAAACGTTTCGATTAAAACATAATTGGCGTTGGCTTAAAGTCGGAGTCTTTTGGACTTTGCTGCAATTTTCTTAACAAATTTTTAATTTCGTTTGATACTGTGCACTCTGTGAGTCAGCACGTTGTTTTTGGACCAAACCGGTTACTGGAAAAAGAAAGTGGAAACGTGAAGCTGAGGGCATGGCTTTCCATTTTGGTAATAAATGACACAACCATAAATAGTTCCCCGTTACAAACAGTTGACTTAAAACAATGATGAAGGTATTAAGACTTGCTGCAAGCTCGGCTTCTGAGTTCGCAAAGGAGAGGCAGTACTGCAGTAGAGCAAAAATGTTGAGCAAAATTGTTGACGAAGGACTGAATTGGACATAATAATGAGATAGTGGATTTTACTCCTTGGTTAATATTCAGTTGTCTTTCTTAATCGTTGTAATTGGCGTCACGATTCAACTAAGCTCATAATACTTGAGGTTACTTGGAATTTTGTATTGTTTCCCATGTTATCAATGTACAATCAATCGTTAATTTTCACTTTGAATGAGATGTATGATGGAGACAAGAACTCAACTTGGATGACAAGGATTGGTCACCTTAAAGGTGACCATAACCAATAAACATAGGACACGTGTCCATTTTAAAAGGTTTGGCTGCAATTTAAGGACATAACATAGGATTTTAGGTATTTGACATGTTTGTTTATAATTATTGTTGACATTTATCCATCTCTCATTAGTGTTTGTCACATATAAGTAACCATAGCTGGTCACCCAAATAATGACCATTGAGACAATCAAACAAATGAAGAAAATTAAAGCATATATAAAATATGTACCAGAGTACAAAAAAGAGTTGCCTAGTGCAATCTACTTGGGTATCCAACTCAAGATACATTTCTCTAGTTCATAAGAAACACGAAACTTTATTTCAAAAAAAAAACATACCACTTTTTTCTTGTTCTATTAAATTGATACAAGTTAATAGATATATATAGTTTACTCTTAAACTAAACATTAGGTAAAACAAACACTATAGAGAAACATCAACTTTACAGTGAAACACTTCGTTGAATTGGTCTGTTACATCAATATATAAGATTATTTATAGCTGAGACTTGCTTCCTTGAAAAGTCACACTCTTTCTATGGCTAGGAGACACACTCTAATTCAATCGGTTACAGCTGGATTACCCGTTTATACAATGCAATCAGTTAAACTTCCTATGTCCATTTGTAATACTCTTGATCGCTTGAACATGAACTTCCTTTAGGGGCACACTGAAGAAAAAAAAAATCATCTTGTGAAGTGGGATACAATTTGTAAACCTAAATGTTATGACAAGTTAGGTTTGAATAAGTCAAGTTGTATGAATCAAGGTTTGTTAGCCGAAACTGGATATGGAGGCTGCTCTAAAATGAGCAAGGGTTCTGGGCTGAAGCTTTGAATAAAAAATATCTTAAAGATGATTGCATCATGCAGAAGTCTACTCCATTTCTTTGCTAGCTTCAATACATGGAAATATATCCTTTATGGAGCTCAATTGCTCCATAAATGGAGGATTGGACCTGGAACGGAAGTTTCCTTCTGGAATGATGTTTGGACTGATCTTGGTGCTTTGTATGATATTGCCTTGAAGCCTATTCCTTCTCACCTACAAGGTCTAAGAGTTTGTTATGTTATCTGTGATGGTGGATGAAACTTACGCATGATAAAATATTTTCTTCTTGAGGATGTGAAACTGAAAAAATTTTGAGTATGCATGCAAGAGGCATCCGAAGTGGTGATGACACAGCCATATGAAAGTTATCTCATAACGGTAAGTTTTCTGTTAAATCTGCTTATCATTCTCTTTTCCTGAAGTCTAAGAATGAACCTTGGCCATGAGACTTTATTTGGAAGCTTCAAGTTCCTCCAAAAGTGAAAATTTTTCTATATGTACCCTTATCCATGATCGATTATTGATGAATAAAGCAAGGGTTCGTAGAGGTTTGACTATAGATGCTCATTGTCCAAGATGCAACTTCTCTCTTGAATCCTTGGACCATCTTTTCAAAGATTGCACTATTTCAAATTTTCAATACTGATTTGGTCTGCTCTTCATTCTCCAAGCGAGCTCCCTTCCACATACACTCAACCTTTCAATGACTAGTTGCTTGTTAATTTAAAGTCTTATGTGAAAATGCAATATGAAATTCCTTGGTGTTGCTATTTTGCTATGGGGCTTTGGCATATATGGAAATGGAGGTGCAGCCTTATTTTGGATAAGAACTTCAAATTCTCAAGTTGGCCTTTCTTAATTACTCACTAGTTTACTAGAGATTATTTTGAGGCAAATAAGGTTGATCACTCAAAACCTCCACGACGAGTAGTTCAACTTTGTTGGCACTTTCCACCTAAGGATTGGTTTAAACTTAAAGTTGATGACAGCGTGCTTGCATAAAAATACTGGGATTATTTGTGCTGGAGGAGTCCTTCAGAATGATAGGGGTGAATGGTTGAATGATTTCTCTGCCAAATTAAGTATTGGACAAGTTCTTGAAGCTGAACTTTGGGGACTTTTTAAAGGAATGGAGATGGCATGGCAACATGGTTGCAACTCTTTGAAAGTTGAAGTAGATTCTCTTGTTGCAGTCAAATTGGTTCTTTTTGCTATTGATCATCTTCATCCTTTATACAGTTGTAGACATGTAAAATTTAACAAAATAATTGGGTTTATAAGTGATGGCTCGCATAGAAATAAATGAAGACGAGGCGGACTCCACTTCGCTAGGTGAACAGAACTTCGTGAGGCGGACTGACATTCACGATTCGAACAAGACTTGGCGAGGTGAAATAACTTTGCATAGAAGTAAACAGTGGCGAAGCGAAGTGACTTCACGTAGAATTAAACAGTGGCGAGGTGAAATGACTTCGCATAGAAGTAAACAGTAGGCGAGGCAGACTGACCTTCGCGAGGCGAGGCAGACTGACTTTAGCCAGGTGAACCGCACTTCGCGAGATGAACCGGACTTAGCGAGGCTAACAAGACTTGGCGAGGCGAACAAGACTTGGCGAGGCGAACAAGACTTGGCGAGGCGAACAAGACTTGGCAAGGTGAAATAGACTTGGCGAGGCGAACAAGACGTCGCGAGGCGAACACGACTTGGCGAGGCGAACAAGACATCGCGAGGCGAAACGAACTTCGCGTAGATTCACATGAAGGAGAAGCAAAATGGCTTCGCGCGCGTGGATTTACATGAAGACGAGACGATATGGCCTCGCGTAGGGGAGTCCGCGAACTGGGATCAGAAATCTCCGCTTGCTTGGAAATCAAGATTCCTCGCCAGATATTTTCCATATCCACGAGATAGCTCGCCCCTTACTAATGTTCTTGATCAAAACAGGACATTAATCCAAAGCGATCTGGGCATATCTAAATCTTAAGATTTGATTGATCTGATTATGTTAAAATCAGCAAGTAAATCAAACAATCAAGATTCATTGATTCGATTAAGGAAATATTATTAATTCAGAATCTTCATTACTTGTTTTAAGTGGAGGCATGTTAACATTATAAATACCCCCTCTCATACAAAGAAGAAGGGGGGCAGAAAAGAAAGAAGCGAACTAGAGAGAGAGATAGAGAGAGAAAAAAATCCCTCCGCGAACTCAGAAGCCTCCCCAAAAACCTTGAAGACTTTCAAGCTCCCCAAGTAGCAAGTTCTTCACTAAATCCCTGAAGAATCATCAAGCTGCCAAATAGCCGGTTCTTCACCAACCTCAAGTCTAGAAGCTGTCCAGTCTTATAGCAAATTGCCAGTAGTTTCTTAGTAGGAATTGGAATGTGTCCCTTATCTATGTTTATAGAGAAAGCAATTCAGTGGTTGACTTGCTAGCAAGCATTGGCCACGGTTATGAGCCTAGATGCAGATTCTTTAGCTCCCCTCCTAATGATGTTATCCCTCTCTTGGAAGCTTATTCTTCCAGCTTTTCCAAGCCTAAATTAGTTGTGTTTTATGTTTCTTTTCCTTGCCTTCGTGATATATATATATATATATATATATATATATATATATATATATATAAGATTTTACATACACTATCTATATATGTAATATTGGTTACAATGGTGGATCTAGAATTTGAACACTGGGTGAGCTTTAACTTTGGTCGAAGGCCAAAATTTTTTATTTTTTATTTTTTAGTCTAACCATGCTAAGTACAAGAAGAAGAAGATTAACAGAATTATACTTAAGGATTTTTAGAGATGTAAGGAGATTAGAATAATAAATAACCCAACAAATTGAACAAATGAAACCCATTGTCCAATTTGTGCCCACTATGTTCTAGAAGAAAATAGGAATGCAAAAATAAAAAGACTGTTGTAGAGATGAATCAAACTGCTTATACTTAAGGATTTGTAGAGATGTAAGAAGATTAGATCAGAATAATGAATCGAACTGTGGTGGGCTTGATGTACATACTTCTCATGTGCTAAAATATTTATCCGATAGATCTTGGTTGAGCTTGAGCCCTACCAAGCTTGCTCCTACATCCGCGCCTGACTAGTTAGCTCACTTCCTTGCACACTGGAGGAGCACATTTGTTTACAGATCCCTAGAAGAAGTCGATGATGAAGTTCATATGATTTCTCAGTGTATAATGTCAGCAAGATGGTGAAAATACTATGTCAGCTCCCGACATGTTTTCATGTTCCCTCACCACATCCCATATTGCCATTGTCTTGTTTGTCATGGGGCAACTTCTGAGAAAAGATGTAATCCTCTCGAGACATTCAGATGAATGATTCATGCATATGAACTCATTCTGCTTATCTGCTATCGATCTATAATGGAGAACATGAAGCATGACTTACCGGTGAGCAATATTCACCTAATTAACCAAAGCAACTTGATCATTATTTGTCTATTTTTATTGGCTAGTTGATTGGGATGTGACAGTACTCTGGGATCATGCCAACCTTATAAGAAGAGCTCTGGGTCTGTGTTAGTACTACTCAGTATCATTCATTCACCCTAGCCTTGGGATTGAACATCAAGGTCGAAGTAGCTAGATATCGTAGTTTATCTGTTTCTTAATGTCAAAGTTTGTGTGGTAGATTGTACACTGTCTAGCAGAATATATAATATCTACAATACCGGCTTTAACGTTAAGAATGCTATAATCCATCGGAGTCCTCGATCGATCAACGTGAACTATTCTTGAGGTCGAAGTCGGCCGCATTGTAGTTATTATGTTCTTAAGGTCAAAATCAATGTTGTAGATTGTACTCTGATCTGTCTAGCATAATATAGAATCTACAATACCGATTTTGATTTTAAGAATGCCATAATCCACAAAGTCCCCGACCGGCTGGTCACTGTAAACAATTTTTGAGGTCGAAGTTGGTTGTATCGTTTCTTGAGGTCAACATATGTATTGTAGATTGCACCCTGTCTAGTAGAATATACGATCCTCAATGCAGACTTTGACCTTAAGAATGTCATAATCTAGGAGGAGTCCTAACCGATCACCGTAAAAGCTAGCAAGGAGCCTAGCAACAAGACCTGATCACCAGACAACATCTCTCTCTCTTCCCCTTTTCTTCGTTGCACTTTTTACTACGTTTTAATTGTATTTTTATTTTCAGTTTTGTTTGTTACATCTAAAAATGTAGTAAATTATACTCAGTATTGATTCTAGTTATTAGAGTCACAATTCATTTGATATTCTTTAATAATCGGAAAATTTTAGAGTACCCACCAGTTTTTTATACCGTGGTTTTTTTATTTTTTTATTTACAAACATAAGTACATTTGGTTAAAAATTTTGTAATAAATGTTCATATATTGTAATTATGAAGTGTGAACCAAATTTACATATTTATGACCATTTTTACAAAATTGAGGACGAATGTGTTGTCAAATTGTAAATTTTCAGATTTGGACCAAATAGACTATTTGTCCTCGTTCATGTAATATGGTTCTCGGTTTTGTAATTGAGTTGTGTTTTTTGTATTAAGAAAATAACTACATTTTTCACAACGCTTTTACAAACATAAGGACATTTGGTTGAAAATTTTATAATAAAATATTCATATGTTGTAATTACGAGGTCTAAACCAAAATTAAAGATTTATGACCCATTTTACAAAATTGAGGACGAATGTGTTGTTGAGATGGTAAAATTTTCAGATTTAGACCGAATATACCATTTGTCCTCGTTAATATAATATGGTTCTCGGTTTTGTAATTGAGTGGTGTATTGTGTATTGAGAAAATAATAACATTTTTCACAACACTTTTACAAACATAAAGACATTTAATTGAAACTTCTGTAATAAATGTTCATATGTTATAATTACTAGGTATGAACCAGATTTACAAATGTATGATTACTAGGTATGAACCAGATTTACAAATGTGATAGACAAGTATTAATGTAGAACAATATCCCAATAAGGTAATGAAATTATATGATACATGTAAGACGCTATAAAAACTCACACATGAAGAAGAGTGAGTATTCCAGAAATCTCAGATGGAATTTGGCCACTGAAGGAGTTGTTATTCAAGTGGCTGCAAAAGGAACATAGAAGCACCATTTCACACTTTTGAAATATAAAATACTAGCCAACTTGAAAACCCATTGAGATTGAAAATGTACTTACAGGTGTCTTAAGCTGCGCAAGTTAACAAATGATTTTGGTACTGGACCAGAAAGATGGTTCTCGTCAACTTGTAGTCTATTTAGATTTTCAAGATAACCAAGTTCATCAGGCAAGGAACCTGATAGTCTGTTTCCATTCAAGAGCCTGCAAACAATGTATGATAACTAATGAGAGTTCGTACCTATTAACAGAAATCTATATTCATGGACCTAAGATCAACATCCAGCAATTCACAACCTTTTCAGGATGGCAATAAAGTTGTACAACATATCATTTCTTAAATGTATTGAACTTTCAAAGGTTACATATATATAAAGTGATCTTGGCTTTACCATTTCATATCAGCCACACAAGTCTCAATCAGTATATGAAGAAAATATAAGAGGAATCAGACGGGGATATTATGAAGATGAATGAAAATACATTGAAAATAGAACATGCATGAACTCAACTTACAAGAGTTTCAAGGACGTAATGTTTCCTATCTCCTTCGGTATAGTCCCACTTAAGTCATTCCACATGAAATCTCTTTAAGAAAGGCAAAAAGAAAAAGAAAAAAAAAGAAACAAAGATTGAAAGGTTAGCAATATGACTGAAAAGATAATCAGGAAGAATCAACTAAACAATGTGATCACTGATCAAACGAGATGACATGACTCACAATATCAGAAGTTGAGATAGTTTGCCAAGCTCTGGTGCTAAGCTTCCTGAGAGATTCATACTCAGCAGTTGCCTGCATCAAATTTAAACTACCTAGTTAGCCTAACTCAATTCCTAAGAACAAGTAATTACATACCAACATCCAGCTAGATTAACAAAATCAATTTATGAACAACACTAAATTGAACAAGTCCAAAACAAGTTACTGATACAAGAATACTTACAGCTCCTGGACATGCAAGTATCCATCAGTCCAGACATCACCGAAACACAAAACTCCAGTCCAATTCGCTATACATGGATCCCCTTTGTCCCAATTCCTCAAATGCTTGATGGGATCAATCAAACTACCCTTCACTGCTCTCAATGCATCAACTGCAAATGCGCACACAACTCATAATCCAATTCCCACCATCACTAACCCAAGAATCCTATGTAATAGTAAACCAATTGGGTTAAACTCCAATTGGGTTTAGCAAACATGTATCAAAATTCACCTTCAGAAGGATTTGTAACTTGTGCCACTGCAACTAGGAAGAACCAAGAACAAGCCAGAGCAATGAGACAACCCCAAAATTTCAACCTCAACATTCTAACAATCCAAAACAAGCAATTCTCAGCAACAGAATCAATCAACAAACTAAAAAACACACAAAAGCTTGAAACTTTATAAAGATTTCAAAAGCAAAACGATACATTTCGGTTAAAGATTTGAACTTTGAGACTTGTTGGGTGAATTTGTGCAGAAAATCAAATGATACTTAGGATGACAAAGGGTTGTGGTACTTGGTCGTCGTCAATGATGACCCTTCATTATAGCCTCTGAGACTAACTGTGTGGAGTTGGCAATTTTACAGATTATATATATCTAATTATTTTAATCTGGGGAGTAAATGCTGAAAAGATAAGTACTTGATGGAGAAACTTGGAGTCTTCTACTTCTGTGTTGTCTCTTTCCAGACTCTTCAGCTTTTCTATCTTCTCGGCTCGAGAGTTAAATCTAGGGGTGGAGGGTGGACTTTTCTTTGACCAATTTCGATTGTTCCAAACCCGCCTTTTTTTTTTTTAAGTGTTTGTGGATCTTTGTTCTTTTGTTCTTTGCTTATAAAACCCACGTTTACTTGAATTTTATGCCTCCAAGTGATTCCCTTTCACACTATCTAACAAAATTTAGATCTAGATTTTGGGTTTGTTTAAGCTTTTTCTTTGTGGGATTGGATTGTTTAATCTTTGAGTGTGAGCATTATTGATGAGGATATTGGGAATATATGCCAAGGTGCATATGCTTGTACTTTTGGGCATATTTTAGTCAATGTTTTTTAAGTGGAGATTAAAGTTTGACACATACAATGACGTTGATCTTGTTCTCAAGTTTAGACTTTAGATACTAGACTAAAAAGGTTTCTAGAATTTTGTTTTTTCTACAAGATAGTTAAGGACTTTTGTTCGAATAAGTTAAGTTGAATACAATGAACACGTTGAAGAATTAAATCGAAAATTAAATGTTGAAACATGTTTTCTAGCTTTTGTCAAATGTCTCTGCCGTAATTATTTTGAAGTAAATCGAATTTTTTTTTTAGACTTGTCTTTATCATGTTCTTTGAATTTCCATCATACCATGATCACATTCCTCTCAAATTCGAGTTTGTGACGTTTAGATCTATGTTTTTGTTCAGTAAAAAGTCATATAAGATAGCTCCACATTCACTGATCACCAAGACAAGACAAAATGCAGCCCCTTCATAATAACTTCGAAATTTGCCAATGTCTTCAATCCTTAAATAACACAATAGCTCATGTCAGTCCTGCTATTCACATTGATCTGATCGTTTCATGAAGACTCGAATCCGAATTGTGCATTAAAGGACATTCAGATGACCTAAGAACCCTCTGGAGATTCTGATCTGAACAACCCCAAACACTTCAGTGGATTAAAATAGTTGCACACAGCTCAGATTGTGTAGGGTTTGGTGAGGTCGATCCTTTTGAAGTTTAAAGAATATCTGGAAACTGGAATCGTCAAATGAGAGATGTCATTTTCCCTCTTTGTCCATAAAGCCAAAAAATAAATATTCAATATTTTTAAGGATATCAATCTCAGTTTTTCATGTGGATCATATAATTTCAGAAAGACAAGCCAGGCTGCCATTGGGAGAATTGCATAATCTGGTCTTGCATATGGATCCCTTGCATATGTGGTGTCACCTTCCATTATTGATAAGTGATTATGTCCACATATAATGGATGGTTAGTAATGGGGATCAGTCAGTTCATTTCAAGTGGCAGTTTCAAGATGTAGAAGTTACAATTTCTAATTTGTAATACTGGGTTTGAAATGTCTCAGGATGATAGAAGATCCAAAAGAAGCTTCCCTTTTTACCACGTAGGTTTTACACTAACTTGTCTTGCAAACATTTACCATGTAGATAGGTGAGTTGGTAATGTGTTCTTACTCAGTCTATTTGCAGCGCTAAGCCAGTAGTACAAACTCCTCTGAGTGGTAACTAAAACTTTGGGTACCAAAACATGCCTTTGATGCCCTCCGGGTCAGCTTCAAAACCCAAATTTTGATAGAAATCCACGACTGCAATGACAATGTAAGAAAATAAAGTCTCAGAACGAGAACGTCCATATCAATACCTAATGCTAAAGCAGGCAACACCACAAAGTGGTAGCACTAGAGCAGATCTAGTTGTGGAAAAAGGAGACTACTGTAGAATTTGTGGCAAAAGATTTGTATTGAGACCATGATAGTTGATGATTACTATGACACAGACTCACCCACTTCTAACCAAATTGTATCAGTATGGCTATCTATTGGAACAATTTAAATAGCACTCGAAGCATAATGGCATAATAAGTGAAATGGCATAATAAGTGAAATGGCTATTAATAATGACTACAATACCTCGACTATCTGCAAATAGTGAAATATTGCCAATGTCCCTCTGCAGAAGAGCCCTTATAATCTTTTCAACTAGGGCCTTTCCAAGGCCTTGTCCCTGAATGATAAAGAGATATTAGAAAAAGAAAAAAAAAGGACGCAGTTTGCATAGAATTGTGGAAACATATTATGACATTAATGCTTAGATTTAAGAAACTGATAAAGTAGTCTGGGGTTCACATCCAAAACCAAATGGCAATGGATGGAGAGGCCCAAACCCTTATAAACCCACAAGCAAGGTCTCATATTCCCTATGTGGGATTGATATCTCAACATATGTTCAAGCCCCAACATACCTGGTAGCTAGGATCAACTAGGACATCCCAAATTGTGGCATTGAACGCATGGTCAGATGTAGCTCGCGCCAACCCAATTAGCATCTTCTGGTCATTCCCGTCTGTCAAATAACTTCTCCAAGTACACTAAGATGTTCATGAAATAGTCTGAGATGTAGTAACAAAGCACGAAAAAGATTACAATACCAATTGCGTGGACGTGAAGGATACTGCAACGATATCCTATTCATATGTACCTGATCCTGGTAATTTCCGAACCGAATGTAATGTGGCTACCATGTAGCTATTTTTCAAAGCTGCAGCCAGTTTTGAAAGTGGCCTGCGAGGCCAGCCTACCTATTTAAAAACACAAATATGCGTTAAAGTGATTTGAGTTTTGCCAGTGGATAGAAGATAAAAGACAATCCTCATATGTTCTCACTGGAGTGAAAGAACATATTTATCTCTTATACAGAAAAGTTACATCTGAAACTTCAGTAAAACATCAACTAGGTAACATACGTGTACGGTTAATGGACTCCTGAATATCTAGGAAGAGTTCCTTAGAGACAAGTGGATTAAGCAGGCATTAACAACCTATTTCTGTATATGCATGTGCAAAAGAAGTAGCAAACTAGCAATAAGAAAGTAATTACCTTATCGCAGAGGGATTGAAGATCATACACATCAACATCTCCACCAGAGGAAAAAATTATTTCTTCAACTGTTCCATCTGGTTCAGTCTTTTCAATGAGAACCAACTCTTCAGGAAGGCGTTCTTCCTCTTCTGCAAGTGTGGATGGTGGTTCCACTACTTGTGTTGTGTTGTTGCTTAAGATACTGCAAAAAGAAATGAATTAAGGACCTTCATAAATTTATTCTATGTGAGAGGAGGGCTAGCAGGTAGAAATTAGTGATACACACATATAGACTGATGAAATAAAATGTAAATCTTTTGCATGATACACTACTTGTCTTCAACTATTATAAAGTTCATAACTACATAGTGGTCGAAGCATTCAGATTATAAGAAATAGTATCATTCAAGCATGCCGTCAATCGGCATTATACACAATTGTAAGTAACAAAGACCAGTAGATCGTTTTCTCTCATTCTATTCGATATTCTATACTTATAGTTGACTGACTAAGTGCTGAAACCAAATAATGTGTCATTTTTCCCAAGACAAAGCACTATTTGACCAGTTTCTGAAAACAATCTCACCCATATGCTCGCTTCAAAAGCATTACTGAGCAAGTAAGCATCTATAAGTTATAACTTTCTAATTTGAATGGTGAACAAGGTATGTAAAATACTTCCACATCCAGTGTGCGAATTATATGCAGACATGTCGTGTTATAGTACTCATATCATCACCAAGAGTGGATATCGACAATTACCCAGATTTAATTGATTCCCAAAAGCCAGCCTTGAGTCGATATGTCTTATAAATTCTGCTTCCTGCATAAAAATATACCAAAAGCCTCAAACTTTTCCATCATTGCTCATTACAAAGAGTAATTGCTAAACTCTAACACTCATTAAACTGCAAAAAAGGGCAATTATGCGTACCTTTAATAAGGCCGTGGCTTAAATTGCAAGGGAACAATAACTTATTTGATACTTGAAGACAACCCAAATCAAACGAAGCAATAGGGCACCTGCCACAAATATAAAACGGAGAGGGCATCACTTTCTTGAACCCATAAACACACATTTCACTCCACCATCATCAAGTAAATTAAACCCAATGGTTACTGCAAATAGAATCTAAAGAAACATTCTTTATGTAATTAAAATCTCTCAAAACCAAGGACGTTCATTGTTAGAGTCATGGTTACATGCAAAGCAACAAAGTTTGAGTTCAAAGCGAAACTTCCAAGAGATGATTGATGAACTGAACTAGATTGGAGTTTGAATTGAAACAGATATGAGAACTAGTTTGTACTTACAGAGGATAGAAGGCTCTGAGTGTAGTAGGCATGTTGTTGGTAAGGAGCTGTGTGACGGTAGCTCTACTGGTGTGGAACTGTGGATGGATATTTCGCTTGCTTTCAGAAACCACTCTCCACTCCTTTCCCTTGAGAAATGAGATGACCACGGAAGCAACTCACTAGCAAATTTCTGACATTGGATTATTCCCTATGGGGTACACACAACTTTTGGTTTCCCTTCGTTGCCCTACTTCCTTAGAACATATTACACACTGCCATTACGGGCTAAAAAGCATCTTACTTGCCAAGTCATTCGCTAGTACATAACTAGGCACGCTTATGTCAGACAATGATTATGGAATGTCCTAGGGCTTATGTACTGACTCATTTATGATTGATACGTAAATTTTTTTATCAAAACTAACTGTTGAAGTTGGTATATCAACTTTGTTGGTACTGTAGGTATTCGGTTGATACAGTTGGTAATGTGCCTCTATCAAGTATAAATTGTGGCCCAAAAAACTGAAAGACCCAGCCAATTTGAATCCTTTTTTTTTTGTTTTTTATATCAATTATCAAATACATTCACATTTTCAAGCATTATATAATTTCAAATGCATAAACAAGCAAGATTACTAAAATTGACAATGCCAAAAGACCACAAATTGCCACAAACATCAAGAATATAATTTCCAACATTCTGATACCCAAGATTAACTAAAATCTAGTCATCCACATTATGCCGATTTCAGCTCAAAATGCAATATACCTTTGTCAACATAATGGTCATTACGGCTTAAAACCAAACACACTGAAAATTAAACCTAAGGTCATTAGTCATTCATCTACATTATCCCCAAACAAAAATAGAAAACAATGTTAAAGATGCAGACTTTATTCCAATCCCATCAAACATTTCTGAATTTCCACAAATTGGGTTCAATTTTCTAAATGATGGAAACCAAAACAACCCAATCAAAGAGACAAAGACTCGACCTTTAACATCAAGAAAGCCTTGATGATGTGAGACGACACCTCAATTTGTAGCCATAGAATGAATCAAACAAACCATTAGGTACAATCCTAAAACGGGAACGAGAAATTTGAATCGGGAAAGAGCTTACTCTGCGCTCGACGATGGTGATCTGGATGTCCTGAAGCGAGGAGGAGCAAGCGAGCAGTGAGAGATTGGAGAAGATGGTGAAGACTAGGAGCAATCGAGCTAACCTTTGCAGAGCTTCCATGACCAAAGAGAAGCTTGACCTTTGCGACGACTAAGCAGTGTGTGTGACTCTGTGTTTTGGTCTCTCTATATTCATGTTTATGGAGGCGATGCTCTTGGCGCTGCGAAGTCGAGGTGTTGCCCAGTTTTTAAAGCTGACCTTGGCGTTGCCGAGTCGACAACGAGAGAGGCGAGGTGAGGTGAGTCTGTTTGAGCTTGTGAATTTCAGAGGCGAGGTGAGTGTTTGAGTGGGAGAGGCGAGAGATTGGAGAGACTGATGTAATAAGGATTAGGGTTAGAAACAACGATGAAGATTCATCTCCACAAATCAACGGTTGTGATTAGTAGTTTTATTACTTTTTATTATATATATATATATTTTTATATAAATCGGTTGGTACATGGTATATCGTATTTTGGGTAAATCTTGTACCACATACCAATCGACTATACAAAGTTGGTATGGTACTACTGTACCGAAAACTCAGTTACCAGCTATATCGGTTACCAACATGTTTGTTACGTGGTTGATTGGTTTCACCAGGGTCTAAATTGTCACCCCTAGAATGACCAACAACAATGCTTCAATCTTTGAGCAAGAAAAATTGCTTCAATAAGCATAGAAAGATGGAAAACTCATAATACATAAATCTACCAATACATTTAGTTTCAAAATATATATATATATATACGGGTTTTCTCAGCTGCTGACGTCCGGACGGGTTTTCCGTAAGGATTTCCGCCGTTTCTCTATCATTCCAGCTGTTTTCCGTACGGATTTCCGCCGTTTCTCCCCGGCGTGATCCCAGACCTCCCTTGACGGTGTTGGAATGAAAAATGCCGGAGAGATCGCGATCGGAGGTTTATGCAGCAATCTCACTCAGAACTTCACGACCGATCATGGTGGACCTCCGATCGCAATCTCTCCGGCCTTCTTCTTCATTCAAACACCTTCGGGGGAGATCTGGGATCACGCCGGGGAGAAGAAACAGCATCGCTGGCTTTGAAATGGTGGAGAAACGGTGGAAATCCGGACGGAAAACCCGTCTCAGCTGTGGACATCGGGACCGGTTTTCTGTCCTGATTTTCGCCGTTTCTCCACCATTCCAGCCTCGGCGACGCTATTTCTTCTCCCCGGCGTGATCCCAGACCTCATCCGACGGTGTTGAAATGAAGAAAAATGCCTGAGAGATCGCAATCGAAGATCCACCATGATCGGTCGTGAAGTTCTGAGTGAGATTGATGCACAGACCTCCAATCGCGATCTCTCCGGCCTTCTTCTTCATTCCAACACCGTCGGGGAGGTCTGAGATCACGCTGAGGAGAAGAAACGACGTCGCCAGCGCTGGAATGGTAGAGAAACGGCGGAAATTAAGACGCCGGCGCTGAAGTCCAGACGTCCGTAGCTGAGACAGACACACAAAAGTGATGTAACCGTAACTACGTAATCTTTTGAAATGTGGCTATGGTTTAAAACATTAAAAAAGCAGTTTAGTTACGATTTCAGCCTCAAAACGAATGGAAAGGAAGCATGTACATAATTCAATTTCATGCAAACACAATAACGTGGTAGACCCATATGGACCAACTAATAATAGTCTAGTCACTCTAGTGTAAGCATAGAAGAAAATCATCTGATGCCACTAAGGCTCACTTCCTGGTTTTGTTCATAATGCATTCTCAGTCAACAAAGCTCCAAAAATCAAATAATTTAGTCCGAGTATAAAGAGATTGGAGCATGTAGCCATGTACTTCTGCAATTCTCCCTCTCTCTAATAATAGCATCTTTTATTGAGTTCCGAGCCACCTCTGTCACTTTCAGTCCACGCTACCTATCTTTTCCAGTATCATCTTTTCAGTGCCCTCATTCTGATCTTTCTTTGTTCGAAAAATGGTCTCCTAAATTCTGTTTAATACAATTTACTCCACCAATTGATGAACATTTAGAACCATGGAGTTTCACAATAACGGCTTCCAGCTTTTAAAATTTGAATAGAGCCGGCAATAGATTAGTCCCAAATCAGACAAAGCACTTCTTTTGCTCTGTTTAATTATGCTCATCTCTTAGCACAGAAACAGAAAAAGCAAGAACGCAATACAATACAAAGGAATGATGAAGAAACCGAAGCAAAAGCAAAAGCAGCTGCAGTAGTGCCAGCAAGCATGTCCCTTCAGCAAAAAGAAGGTGGCGCGTGTGTGATTTGATCCGCACCAAGGGGCCATTTACGTAAAAAGGAAACTGAGATAAAGAGAAACAAGGAATGAATGAATGAAGCTCATCATCATCATGATCCAAAACACTGTTTGAGATTCAGTGGTGGTTTTAATGGGAATGGTTTCTGAGAACCCTTTTGCTTTTTCTAACCGTTCTCCTAAGCTCTCCAACTCCTTCACCACTCGGTATTACCCTTTCTCTCTTCTAGTCTTCTTTCAAAATGTCTGTTTTAGCTGTCAAGCTTTCAAGTTCATGTTCCTGTGTGCAGTGTTTTGCTTTGTATTTACTAGCATAATATGAACTTTCTGTTTGTGTAGCTCATGTTTTGTAGTCCTTGTCTGGCCTTGTTTGAGTCTATTATAGTGCTGAAGCACAATTCTTGAACGTGTGGTTTATAGATTTTTCAGATAATTAAATTATCAAACAGAACTTGACATTTTATATTGATGGCTTCTTTACACATACTGTTCTTATAAGGATTTGGATGGGAAGTTGTTGATCTATTCATTCATGCCAGAAATAATTAAATCGAAGATCTACGGTTTACATAAATCATTTCATGTTAGCTCTGGCAGCTTGTTGGTGACCTGGTGTTTTGGCTATTATTGACTTTAAATATGTGCTATAGCATCTGCAAAGAAACTGGTTGATCTTTGGTTCTAGAGCCAACATTGAGAATTGAGATATTTTTTTTTCATTCTCATTTGCAATCTTTATGTCCTTTTGCTTGTCGAATTGAATGTTGAATAAATGATAAACTTGGGTGTGGAGAACCCCAATTCTTTGCTGGTCATACTTTTTAGTCAATCATGCTGGTTGTTCACTTTTTATATTGGAGGTTTTATGTTCTTGCAGTATCTTTTCGGATGTTGCTGGGGATATTACAATTGTTGTCGATGGAGAATCTTTCTTACTGCACAAGGTAATCTCATAACTTAACATGTGGCTTTAGAGGCCAACTCACATCTGATAGTAAAGATGTTGAAGTTTCAATTGGTGAAGTTCATTGCCTTTGTAGCCTTACGATTCTGTTTTGTTGAAGTTTCCATTGGTGTCTCGAAGTGGAAAGATTCGGAAAATGGTTGCGGATGCCAAGGACTCAGCTGCAAAATTGGAGCTCCACAACATACCAGGAGGACCACAGGCATTTGAACTTGCAATGAAATTTTGTTATGGCATGAATTTTGAGATCACAAGCGCAAATGTTGCCCATCTCCGCTGTGCTGCTGAATACTTAGAAATGTCTGAAGACTATAGGGATGAAAACCTTATTGAGCGAACGGAGATTTACTTGAATGAGGTTGTAGTTCAGAGTCTTGAGAAGTCAGTGGAAGTTCTCGCCACTTGTCAGACACTACCTCCTATAGCCGAGGAGGTTGGAATTCCAAGCAGATGTGTGGAGGCTATTGCCACCAATGCCTGTAAGGAACAATTGATGGCAGGGTTGTCTATGTTAAATTGTGATGGTGAATCAGCTGAGCTCAAGAGTGGTTGTCTCGATTGGTGGGTTGAAGATCTCTCATTGCTAAGGATCGAATACTACCAGAGGGTTATTTTTTCCATGGCAAGAACAGGTGTTCGACCAGATAGCATTGTTGCATCTTTAATGCATTTTGCTCAAACATCCTTAAAGGGTATTGGAAAATGTCAAATTTGGAAAAAGCCAGATAGCTTACCAGAACATGACCAGAGGACTATTGTGGAAACCCTTATAAGCTTAATGCCAACAGATAAAAGCTGTTCAGTGCCACTGAGTTTTATGTTTGGAATGCTGAGGATGTCAATCATGGTAGATGCTGCAATCGCCTGCAGACTAGAGATTGAGAGGAGGATTGCTTATAGGTTGGAGATGGTTACACTAGACGATATTCTTATACCATCCATTTATGCAGGGGGTTCACTTTATGATGTTGATACGATTCATCGAATATTGGTGAATTTCCTGCAGCGGATTGAAGAAGAAGAAGATGATGAAGACTGTGGATATGAGTCGGAATGCATTGGTAGTTCTCCAAGCCATGGTTCATTGTTGAAAGTTGGACGACTTATTGACTCATATTTAGCTGAAATTGCTCCTGATCCATACCTTAGCTTGCAAAAGTTTGTTGCTATGATTGAAGTACTACCTGATTATGCTCGAGTCATCGATGATGGACTTTACAGGGCGATTGATATATATTTGAAGGCAAGTCATCAACATATAGCAACTGTATAAGACATGATCTTGTGTATTTTTTATGTCATAAGACATGTTTCTTGAATTGACTTAATGTTCATGTTTAGGTACATACAATGCTAACTGAACAAGAATGCAAGAAGCTTTGCAAGTTCGTAGACTGTCAAAAGCTCTCTCAAGAAGCCTGCAACCATGCTGCACAAAATGATCGGCTCCCAGTACAGATGACAGTGAGAGTTCTCTATTTTGAGCAGGTCCGATTGAAGACTGCACTCTCAGGAAACTCTGGAGATGGGTTTGTCTCGCAGAGAATAAGCAGCGGGGTACCAAGTGCAGCCATGTCCCCCCGAGATAACTATGCTTCATTGAGGAGAGAAAACCGAGAACTGAAGCTGGAGATCTCAAGAATGAGAGTGAGGCTGAGCGAGTTGGAGAAAGAGCAATTGTTTATGAAACAAGGAATGATGGACAAGACAGGAAATGGCAAAACTTTCTTGACCTCAATCTCTAAGGGAATTGGAAAGATGGGAATTTTTAGTGGTCAAGCAGGAGGTAAACGACTAAAATCAAGTAGGAAGTCTCGGGGAGTGGAGGGGAAAACTGGTAGGAGAAGGAGGCACTCCCTTTCCTAGGTAACTTAGAAAGTTTTTAATCCTGTAGAAGTTCATGTTCAATGTCATCGTTGCACTGTCACATGCCTCATCAACGTCTTACTTGTGAAGGGTGCCTGGGGTTTGAACACAATTCTAACCAAGAGGTAAGGTTGGACATGAATACCATCTTATGTATGGTTTAAATGTTGTAGAAGTAGTACATTGATCTTTGAAATGTCACTTCTTTTTCAAAGTCTCTGGTAGTCTTTCCCTAACACTTTTCTAATTTCAACATAATTAGTTAGGGGTTTTGTTTCTCAGCTTTCAATTATATGCAAATTTGCTGAAGCAAAAGTAGGTAAACAATATACATGTTATGAATTAACTTGCCCCTATAACAATAACTTGAGAGGCAGCTGAACACTGTTATTGTTTTGAAAGCATAGTTCATATCTCAGAAGTGATTAAGAAAATGCCAACCCAGAAGAGTAAGTTTTGCTAGTAGAAATCTTGGACAAGCTTAAGCTTAGATTTGCTGATGATGCACTTGTTCAACCTAAAAGGCGCTTCCTGATCTGCAGTGAAAGCCAAAACAAGACATTAATCCTTAAATGTACTTGTTTTCTGATATCCTCACTCTCTTAAACAAGATTCACCATCTCTGTTCTTGGTCACTGATACTAGTAAAGTAAGTGATTGCTAGCAAAGGATTGATCCATGAATACCAACCTGAGGCAGTTTCTGTCTGAAGATGACATCCAATCGTGCATCTAGTGTGTTTTCACACACTATCTTTCCATCTTGAGAAGCCAACACCACTCCACCCGAACTTGTAAACAATCAAACAGAAAGAAACAAGTGACAATGAAATACATGTAACCAAGTCATGCAGCAAACAGCAACATTAGCATGGCTGGCTGATCAATCTACAATGTGCACATGTATAAGCAGAAAATTGTATGACAAACTAGAAACCAGAATCAATGAACTGCGAATATAAGGAAGTTGTTCTTACTAAAATTGTTCATGGGAATCGCCACCCTTTGGAGGCGGTGGGAGATACACTCGATCATCAATGGTAACTTTGGGTGGAGCGTTTCCTTTATCAGCACAAGCTTTCTTTGCTTCCTCTAAAACAGACTCAACAAGCTTCTTGTCAACCTCTCTGCATCTCAGCAGCACTGCTGGCTCCTTCAGCCGAAACAAACTCTGCACATTTCCAATTTTGCAACTTCGATCAGTACTTAACTTACATCTACATCTCTAGGGTTTTCGTACCACATTATAATATCTGCTACCTGAACAATCAAGTCTTTCATGAGCTTCTTGTAAGCCTTCTTGTCCTCCGAAACACGCACAAGTTCCTTGCCAGCAGCTTCTTTCATGGAAGTTATGTCATCTTGTGCTTGCAGAACTTTTATGCGCGACGCATTCAGTTGCATCGAATATTCACTGTGTAGGTAACAGATATTGAACAAATGATCTCAATCATAACTTGAACAAAGTAGGTAACATATTGGCATACAATAAAAATTTAGAAATTGGTTATCCTACGAAGACATTATCCTTCTTCAATTGAAAATATGTTTAGCTCCAACAGTGAATTTCTTAGTAAGCATGGAATCCATAAAACCCTCACATTTTCCTTTTAACCTCGACCTGCTTTGCCTTGCGTTCATATTCTTGTCTGATCTTCTTCTTCTCCCATTCGGCTATTTGCAGTTTCTCAATGTTAAACTCCTACACAACTCTACAAATCAGAACAAAGCAAAGAGAGCATGATCATTAGAATGTAGATAGTGAAAAACTAGTCGAGAAGATCATCACCTCCTCTGCAGAAACGGAAATCTCATTGGCTTTTTCTTCTGCTTCTTGCCGAATGAATCTGACCATCTGCTGGATCTGCTTCGACACGTCTGCATCGTTCATTTTTTCAGAAAGAACAGTGATTCTGTGAGATGATCGTTAACAAATAATGCGTGTTACAGATAATCCATCTGCTCCATGTGTCTGTTTGTGGGTGCGAAATTTCGTGCGGAACATTACTTCCGTTACGACGTTGAATACTTCCAAAATTTCCACAATTAGCGCGAAAATCTCTAAAAAGTTTGAGTATTTGTTTTTTCATTTCTTTTTTGTGAGGGATAGCAATGGAACTTGCATGAAATCATGGCACATTAACCTAAAGTTTAAATTGTTGCCTATGCTACATATGAATGATATGCCCATCTAGTTTAAAAAGAACATTTATGTGAGTTCTGAAGTTGTGAAATATTGGAAGTAACTAAACAAGATTTAGGGATTAGAGTTTTAGGTTTGATATGAAATTCTACTCTGATAATTTAAAGATTATAGTTTTATTTCTCTTGAGTTCTAACAAACGTAGAATTAAGGGATTAAACGGCCCGGCCTCCTCATCTTTCAGATAAATGTCCTCATCTATGTACATACGAATTAACTAATGATCTTTTTGGGCTATCACAGTTCACAGAACTCTCTATGTATTTCAGTTTCAATTACAATCATAATCAGTAATACTAAATTTCTTATATTATTAAATATAGCACCGGAAAATAGAGAAAAATATTTTTATATTAGAAAGAAGGTTAGAGAGAATTTTTTTACAAAAATGTCTTACTCATTACGAGTGATTCAAATTTGATCCCAAAAAGTAGCCTACTGGTTTAGGCCACTCGACAGTCTAGAAACGAGCGTTACCAAAATTAATAAAAGTAGAGAACGTACATTATTTAAGCCAAAGTTATTAGTTTTGATCCTTCTTCAATTGAAACTATTTTCTTAAATCTCTTGAAAATATGGATGGTGGATTGATGGATAATGGCGCATGATATTGTACTCGAATACTTTCCAGAAATACGCGAGATAGAGAATTTATATGGAAGAGCTAGCGACGAGCTTCTTATGATGTTGCAGCTGCCTAGCTCGATCCTGCGACTTAATTTTGTACACAAATTCTCGAGTAATTTTCAATTTCACAGTGGTGAAGGGTAAATATAAATTAAACCTTTTCGTTCATGTAGAATATATTGTAGATAGTGTTGTTTCTGTTTCAGGAAACAATTTCAGATGAATAAATATTATAAGTTTGCTCCGTTTGCTGCTGGTAGCTAGATGACCTAGCCGGCCTTTACATATTCTGGTTTACTGCATGCATCTACTTTCTTACAATTCAGAAGGCCTCCACTAATGTGATTTCGGTGGAGGCTTGTAAATTGGGATACATATTGCAATTAGCTAGTGATTAAGGAACAAAGTACATGGGATTAGGAAGCTTAAACGTACGGTTGCCTACATAATCTCCATGGAGGTCACTCCATTGATCTCCTATATTCCCCCATATCCTGTAACCTTCTTCCACCAGTTTCTTCCTAATCGCCGACTTGTACTCCACCGCGCTCTGCCCTTTGTAAGCTGCCGTCCTGTGATCGAGCACGTAATTAAGTACATAATTAATGCCACAAAGAAAAAAGAATGTTAAATCTAATTATGTAATTAATCAAGTAGAGATTAGAGAACTAGCTAGAGAGTTGATGCGATTTCTCAATCGAGATTAATTAGTGTTGGTTTATATGCTGAAGTAAAGCAAGCAGGTTAACTGATTAATAATGATCATTAAAAAAATATTTATTCATGAATCATTTTTTTTTAGCAGGCATGAATCATATTGTAGTAGCTAGTCAACGTAAATATAATTTATATGTGCTGGAGGGCATAACATGTCTGCCGGAAACATAGACAAAATTTGCAACCAACCACCTCCTTCCGGACTTCCTTGCTGAACCTCTCCATTCTTAGTAATAAAAATGTTATACCGTTCGCTACAGCAGCCAAACCTGACTTGATGTATGCAAAATTTTCTAATTTTTATCTTTCAAAGTGGAAAATTTACTACCTATCAAATCATTTGTCATATATCGAAGAAGCCATTTTCGTTGCATGTGTTTTGACTGGGGATAAATCCAAATCATAAAACTACAATTAGCACGTCGAACGTGGATTTTGACTAATCCCACCACTAGTCACTCCGAGATAATACAATTCAATCATTCTGCATGCTTCTTTGATCTTCTTCTTCCTTTCTAATTGAATTGAACCGGTCAATTGAATCTTATGAGTGGTTGTGGAACTTGTGGGAGAATAACTCATATTAACAAACAAAATGATCGAGGCAGTAAGCAAATCATTGTTTGTTTGTGTTTTTTTGTGCTTGATTCAGATCATTGTTTTGTTGCAAATGCATACATGCATGGATCATATGTGTGTATGCTGACCTCAAAATGAGCCGTTCATAACCAAGAAATCCTTGATTATGCAGATTCTCAATAGTGACTTGACCTAGTGTTTCTTCACCTCTTCCGGTAAGCAAAATAACCTTAAATCCACTATTCACCAGCTTGTTAAACAATCCCAACATAGCAGGAATTGCCGGACACCCTCCTGTCATCGCCCATGCTCTGAACGCAGATGGATCATAAGGGTCACACCTACATATAAATTAGAACCCCATTATATATATTTACCATGCTATACTGTCCAATTACTGCCAATATATATAAATAATAAATCCAGTAGCTACTACTTACCCGTATCTCTTTCCCTTGTAGTAATAGACATTGGATATGCAAGTGTCGTCCACATCCAAAATCCATGCATCCTTGCCGTCGTTCGAGGGAACGATTCCGTTCACATAACTCGTAATTTCACCAACAATGAATTCGACGTCGCGGTCGTACTGTCCTCCGGTCATGTATGTTTGGAGATAGAGAAAGCACTGTGTTGGCACAGTGCGCCACCCACGCACATTGTTGGCCTCCACAGCCAGTCTCCAGCTCAAACAAAAGCTGCCACAGTCGGCCGCTTGCGGGGGCTTACAGCAAGGCTGCTTCATGCCGGTGGCCTTGTAGAACATAGCCAGAACCAGAAACACCAACAGCTCCTGGGTTCGTTTCATCATTGTTCTAATCATATTTACTTGCCTGCTGGTTTTGGAACCTAATTGACAACAAATTAAACAACAGCATAAGGGAACATATATGTGAAATGCAACAACTTCGTATCTTCAAGCTAGCTGACACGTTCTATATAACAAAAGGAGAGTAGGTCGTGTTGACGAAATCTTGTAGATGGGTAATGGTGTGTTATTTTCGTGTTTTCAACTAAGAAAGAGTGCTTGTGGCATGGAAAATGACATGCATGTTTGGCTTAAGCTTCTGTAAAGGGATCAATAATTTGTTTATACCTTGAGGAATTGAGGGTAGTGAGTGACTTGTGAGGAAATTGCAGGAAGTATAGACAATGACCAAAGACTTGTATGACTTGTATAAATTTCAAACGTCCAATCAAACAAGCTAGGAAATTTCCTGTTAGGAGGGATCAAGGATGGTACACCAAACATAGTCATTTCAATTTATAAAATCAAGAAGGCATATATCAATGTCTACATTGTTAAGAAAGAGGATGGAATAAATTTCAAACAGGATTTGATAGCTGATGCAGAGAAGTTATTCTTACTTTGGAGTAAAGTATTACAAACAAAATACTCTTGGAATACAAGGTATATGATACAGGCACAAAACATGACCCTTTCCTATTTCTTTGCTATCCTAGAAAGTGCCTCTAGCTAGATCTCTATGTATGTCTTTTAGGAGGGAATGCAAAACTTTGTACTAGCTAGTACGTTTATGTGATTTGAAAGTAAGGAACTTAAGTAAGATGGAGGAGCTGAAAGTTCTTGCCAACATAAATTGAAAATACTGAAAAGAAAAGGTGACTTATTCCGATTGTCCAATTTAGAACGTGGTATGCATCACTTATGCAATGTATGCAAAACTACGTAATATAAGTTGTTGGATGCTTGTAATTTGTGTTTATCGACTGACTTGTGAAAGTCTGTAGTCTCTAAGTCTAGGCTAGCTGCTCGACATATATATGAAGGGCTAAATGATTTTGATCATATCAGAGTAATGTCTAAAGCATTATGCGTCAACGGTTGACAATGGTGTTTTCATTTCTATCTTCTAAAAAAGGAGTCGACAGTCATCTACAAACATTATAGTTTCTAATTAGTATGTAGCGAGGAATATTGCATGAGAATGATCTACAATGTATAACAGCTAGCTAATTAATCAGCTGGAAAGAAAGATAAACAAACCTCAAAAGGTGGAACACATACGAACTGTGATCCTGGACTATTATCAAGCAGATTGGCTGAAGATCGAGTAGCTACTATACCAGATAGCTAATTGCGAGAATATGATATGCTTATCAAGATGGATTAGGCATAGAAATGAAAGCTCTTGTCGATCCTTATAAGGTAACAAAAGAGTCTGGCGGTGGTGGACTTGTGGGTGGCGACGTCAGAAACCACAAGCAAAGGTGGTGGACTGGTGGTGGAAAGACAGGTGTGAGAAAAGCACAAGCTCCGCCATATATGGTTTGTTTCTTTTGTGTTTTCACTATCAACATATATTATTTCACTTGTTCTACTTATTCGAACGAAGTTAGCTCAGTTGAGGGCGATGAGCAGAAGATTTTAATCCTCCAAACAGCAGAAAGATTAATTGGAGATTGGTCGACTAGCTACCATTGCCATATATATTGGTTTAGTACGTAGCATTCGAGTGAAAACCTAGATTCGAATACGTCAAATAATTTCTCGAAATGGCCGGGAATATAGTCAGAGCCAACGTCATAGCGTGGAATCGAGTTTAATTGTATCTATGTTGGATCGATCAGACAGTGTCAATTGGTTATTGCTGTTATACCAATTCGATCATCAGAGCACCGATCGACCACCACACCAGAGTGGATGAATGGAATTATATAAGTAGAGGAATATACTAAAAGAAAGGACTGGATACTGATGAGACCGGCCAACGAATGATATTGAGGATATTCAAGTAGTGGGAGCCTATAGTTAAGCACACATGAGAGCACTAGGGTATAAACCATTGAGAATGCTCTATGGTGAAACTGGGAGACGTCTTTCATGAACTTGTATTGCTCGGAGGGCTTCGCATATGACATAAAAATGCAATGTGGAGTAGCGTACTCAATGACAAAAGAGTCAACGAGATGATCTATGTAGATACGTATGAGACATTTATATATATATATATATATATATATATATATATATATATATATATATAGACCGGATGTGGAAAGCATGTGCGCACTGGCTTAAAGTGTACACGTCTCTCCGTTCGTCACCGTCCGGCCCCAACTGTTGAGATGTGGCTCATAATTAATGTTATGTTTTCTAGAGGTGTAGTATTGTTTGAATGGAAGAAATTGGCTGCAATATGCACAAGGTAAATGCATGAGAAGTTGATCATTTATTCTACTATGGAACTAGATATAGCTAGGGTGGTGCAACCATATTTGAAGTAAGAGAACAAGTCCCATGTGAGAATGTATAATGCATAGAGAAAGAGTGAGAACATGCATGTAGAGAAAACAATAGTTGAGAGGTAATAGTTTCATACTATTAGTGTAGAAACATTGAACGAGAAAGATGGAAAAACAAGACTTTGTTTTTCTTCTATGCATGGTTCTACCTGTTGTAAGTGAAGGAGTTGGCTATAAATAGCCATGAAGCCTTTGCATTATGCAGTGTGGCATCCGAGTTGTGTAATCTCTTATTTAGAGAGAATTTCATTATATGTCAAGTGTTGTAAGAAAGTTAGCTTTACTGGGTATTGAGAGTGTGAGTTGAGAGGAGTGTACAAGGGTTCAAGGGTTCGGGTTCGGGTTCGGGTTTGCGTTATAAACTTGAGTGAAACACCTTGTATTTAGTTCTCATTATTCTTAATAGTAAAGAAAGATTGGATCACGCCCCGTGGACGTACCTTAAAGAGTGAGGGAACCACGTTAAATCTTGTATTGTTGTGTGTGTTTGTTTTTTCCCTATTATAGTTCCATTCTCGATATCGTATCTTGTTGAATAATCCGCCTGCCGAAACCCAACACCGACGACGATGCGCCTCCACCTCAGCGGACTCCAGCAGCATCCCCGATCACTTTCTCCCCGGCGAGTCCGCCGGATTCCAGTTTCCGGCGAGATCGACTTTATTTGAAGTTTTGGGTGATCTTGTCGAAAAACTGGAAAAGAACGGACTCGCCGGTGAGGAAAAGTGGTCAGAGACGTTGCTGAAGTCTTTTGAGGTGGAAGCGCTCCGTCATCGGCGTCGGACGGTGGCGAACGAAGAGACGTGCGCACTTTAAGAAGAGTGCACGTGCGCTCTCTATCATTTTGGTGTGTGTGTATATATATATATTGTTCTATACACAACGAGTGGATTTTGCATTCATTTCCCCCGGCTTGTTCTATTCAAGAATATAATCTTCGAGACACCGAATTAGTGATCAATATCAAAACATGACTGCATTGATAATATATACTAGCAAAGTTTAATTAGTGCATATTCTACTTACTCTTATACATACATATATCCATACAGATTATGTTTCTACCTGTTTCATCCCGAGCCGGGAAGTGGTCGCGGGGCGGAACGAAGTAGAATTCCTGGGGCCTTTCACTCGGTACCTGCATAAATGACAACGTCACGGGGTCGGGACTGGGGTGGCCCAGTCTTCGACTCTCCGATGCTTAAGTTAGCTTTGAGCACTTGTACGGGTAGAGGAATGAAAGAGGGAGAGAATATATGTGAGTATGTATATATGTGTGTACCTTTTATGATAGGTTGAGCTTGTTTTATAAGGCAAGTATGGGTACCTTTGCCTTAGTCTCCAATGTGGGACTTCTTGCCCTCCTTTGGAGTGTCTCCCATTTTGGGGGTGTTTTGCCGCTAGAGTGACTTTGACAAGCGGTTTGTTACCGGCCCTTCACTCTTTGGATGTCTGTGAAGGGCCCACCAGGGCTATCTCGACCGGGTAATTGTACCGTATTCTCGGTTTAGCCAAGTATTTTGGCTATGTACTAACAAGTCCCCAAGTCCCCAGTCCGAGAGAGTTCTTGGGTGAGGAGTTATTCTAGAGATGCCGAGAATAGGTTTCACCCGGGTGCAGGAGGCATGGTGCCGAGTCCCCAAGTCCCCACGCTAGAGTCGCGAGGTGACGGGGGTGATGTTCCGAAAACCGGTTGGCTAGAAGAAAAGTTTGATGCTGCTCTGGCGAGTCAGTCCGCGCTTGGGTGGGGACTGTCGCTGTGGCGTTGCGGCCGCTGCGTACTAGTCATTCCACGCTTGATTGGGGAGACTTGCTACTGAGCGTTGCGGGCCGATGCCTTGGTGGCCAGTCAGTCCGCGCTTGGTTGGGGACTGTGGCTAGGTGGCGAGTCAGTCCACGCTTGGTTGGGGACTGTGGCTAGGTGGCGAGTCAGTCCGCGCTTGGTTGGGGACTGTCGCGAGGTGGCCAGTCAGTCCGCGCTTGGTTGGGGACTGTGGCTGGGTGGAGAGTCAGTCCGCGCTTGGTTGGGGACTGTCGCGAGGTGGCCAGTCAGTCCGCGCTTGGTTGGGGACTGTGGCTATGTGGCGAGGCAGTCCGCGCTTGGTTGGGGACTGTCGCGAGGTGGCCAGTCAGTCCGCGCTTGATTGGGGACTGTGGCTATGTGGCGAGTCAATCCGCTGTTGGTTGGGGACTGTCGCGAGGTGGCCAGTCAGTCCGCGCTTGGTTGGGGACTGTGGGTATGTGGCGAGTCAGTCTGCGCTTGGTTGGGGACTGTCGCGAGGTGGCCAGTTAGTCCGCGCTTGGTTGGGGACTGTGGCTATGTGGTGAGTCAGTCCGCGCTTGGTCGGGGAATGTCGCGAGGTGGGGTTGCGGCCGCTGCGTGGCGAGTCATTCCGCGCTTGATTGGGGAGACTCGCTACTGAGCGTTGCGGGCCGTTGCCTTGACGAGGAAGTCCACTTTTTTTTTTGGGACTGGCTAATGGTGACGTGGCTTTACCCTGACCGTTCAGTTTTGTGGGGTCCAGGGGATTGCCTATAAATAGGGTTGGAGAGAACTGAAGGGGGGAGTTCGTGTTTTAAAACTGGAAACTGTGGAGGCGCGATTTGTGTTTTAGGGTTTCAGCTATTCTACAAGTTTCAAACTGGGAAACGTTCAATTTCATCCTCAATCGATTGGGTGTGAGCGCTCAGCCGATTGTAATCAACTTCACTGCCACTACGCGAACCCAGTATTTCCAGGTATGAACTCATCGTTTCCTCTGTCTTTGATTTTGTATGTGGTGGTGGCGTTGTTTCGGGTTATTTGGGGTGTGGGATTGTTCATATTTTTGTGGTGTTGGTAGGAATTCTAGGGTGAGGGATTTGTTGTCGGGCTGGTTAGGGTTAAGGTAGCGGGGTATGGCAGATCCGGTGTGGGTGTCCAGCGAAGAGATCGTGGAGGTCTCTAGTTCGCTTAATGCTGATTCGGACACTTTGCACCGGATGAAGGAGGGATTGGCTAACCTTATGACAGAGATTGCCCTTGACTTGGGGGAAGGCAATCCTGTGGTGGATGCCAGGTCTCATGTGTCCTCGTGTGACCCTCTATTGCAGGAGGTAGAGGAGTTGATCATGGCAACATCTCATGAGGAGGATGACTCGTTTTGGGAACCCCCTGACGAGAGTTTGACTTCGTCGGAGCTTGAAGTGTTTCGTCAAAATTGGAGCATTCCGGAGGAGGTCTTGTTGCGGCCGTTGAGCCAAGGGGTGAAGTTTTGGGATCCCCCGGGTAACTTTACGTTGGTATACGAGTACCAACTAAAGTGCGGGTTGATGTTCCTGCTGCCCCCGTTTGTGCAGTACACCTTAGCGTGTCTGCATGTCGCCCCGAGACAGGTTACCCCCAATATGCTGAAGCAAATACTGGGAACGGGCGTGTTATTCCGCCTGCTGAAGCAGGAGTTCCCGAACTGTGACAAGTTAAATGCGTGCTGGCATATGGGGTGGTGCGCACAGAAGGGCAGCCGGGGCTGCGTGACGATGAAGTCACGGGGGAAGTTCAAAGTGTTGGTGGAAGACTTGCCCACCTTAACAAGTGAAGCCTGGAGGCGCAAGTGCTTCCTTGTTGGGGGACAGTGGCAGGAGTGGCACGGGCATCCTTTCCGGGTCCCGGGGAGCTTCCAGAGAATAGGTACCATGCTCTTGCCTTGTGTTGTTTTGTTTTGTTTGCCTACTGTCACTGCTGACAACTAGCTTTGTGCAGTGCCGCAAGAGTACAATTTGACTGAGTTGATGGAGCGGCGGATTCGCCAAATGATATGGGCCTTCGAATGTAGGAGCTCATATCGGATATGCCGCCTTGGCATATACAGCCACTTCGGCTACGCCCAGGTTCCGGGTCTGTATTTTAGTAGTTGCATTACTTGTTGTAGGGTTGTGAGTCGTTGTCTGACTAGTTTGTTTATTGCAGTGAAGATGCCACGCGACAGGGGCTCGCGGAAGAAGGAAGGTCCTTACGATAAAGTGTTAGATGAGGACGTGTTAGATAGGCTGCTGGCTGAGGCTGATCACGCCAAGCAGTATGACATCGACTTGGAGACGGGGGAGGGAAGGGAGGTGGAGCTGGGGGACTGTGAGGACTTTCTGCGGCTGAACTTGGCGGATGAGGATTACCCCTACGTACCTCCATTGGTGGCGGAAGCGATGGGCCTAGGTGTCCAGGATGTGGATTTGGAGGGGGAGGAGGTGTCGGTAGAGGGTGATCGCGGGGGCGAACCCGACCAGGCGTAGGAGGAGCCTGTTGTGGAGGAGGTTGTGGACCGCGAGGAAGAGATAGTCGCGGCCCGGACTCAAAAGAGGAAGGAGAGGGTTGACCCGGCTCGCGAGGGCCCATCAAAGAGGTCGCGGAGGGACAGCCGGTCTGGGAGATCCGCAAGCCTAGCTGAGGTTGCCCAAGCCTTGGAGGGGACAGGGGAGACTCAGCCATACTTGGCTCAAATGGCCTATGACATGCGTCAACGTGCTCGTGACATGCATGTACTGGAGGATATGGATCCGCCGGCGGGAATGGCTCTCACTAAGGTGAAACTGACTCGGGTAAGTGTTTATATGCTTTTGTGTTTCACTGGTTTGAACTTGGCGTTTATGCATTGCTGTGACTGCAGGCGACTTGGCTGATGTATGCCGTGAGTGAACGGGCCGCCTCCCACTGGCAGGATGATTCTGAGGCGAAGAGCCAGCAGTTGAGGGAGGCTGAGGAACGTAACCGTGGCCTTGCAGAGCAGCTAGCTGAGGCCGAGCGGAACTGTTAGTACATAGCCAAAATACTTGGCTAAACCGAGAATACGGTACAATTACCCGGTCGAGATAGCCCAGGTGAGCCCTTCACAGGCATCTAAAGAATGAAGGGCCGGTAACAAACCGCTTGCCAAAGTCACTCTAGCGGCAAAACACCCACAAAAGGGGAGACACTCCAAAGGAGGGCAAAGAGTCCCACATTGGAGACTAAGTCAAAGGTACCCATACTTGCCTTATAAAACAAGCTCAAGGTACTCACATCTAGATACACACATATATTCTCTCCCACTTTCATTCCTCTACCCGTACAAGTGCTCAAAGCTAACTTAAGCATCGAAGAGTCGAAGACTGGGCCACCCCAGTCCCGACCCCGTGACATTGTCATTTGTTCAGGTACCGAGTAAAAGCCCCTCAAGAATTCTACTTCGTTCCTCCCCGCGACCACTTCCCGGCCCGGGACGTAACAAGTAGAAACAATTGGCGCTAGAAGGAGGGGCCCTATCTTGTGGAACTCCCACTTGCCTTAGAACTCGGCACCATGATGATTATTGATGACCCCGTGGACCCTGGCACTCAAGTAGAACCTCAATCCGGCGACACATCCCTTCCCCAAACCAGCAGCCCAGCCCCTATTAACCATTCTGACCCCGCCACAGCCCTTGAAATCCTCAAGCGGGACTTCCATGCATTCCGCGAGCAGACGGCAAAAGAAAGGGCAGAAACAGAAGCGTACCGAGTACAACGATAGCTTGGACCGCGCGGCGCGAATTGCCGGGACCCCGGATTCTCTCCAAGGCCAGACTGGTTCCATACTCCCGGGATGGCCTAGCCAGATTGTATACATGTCCCATCCCCTAACCCACCCCTCATTTCCACTCCCGGCCCCCCAACCATCAATCCTCAATGACTCCCCTCTTCCACATCAACCTAATCCATCCGTCCCACCTATCTCCACTTCCACCACTGCCAACTCTCCCAACCCACCTCTTGACATGCCAACCCGCCTACTGCTCCAACTTAGCCAAACTGTCACGCAGTTTGCTTCACGGGTTAAAGGCGTCGAGAGTCGCGGGGTTCAGTGACCCTTGTTCTCTTGTTATGGACATCACCCAAGCCCCTTCACACCCCGAGTGCAGATGGAGAAGCGGCCTCCGGGAGCCAAGCCCTTCAAGATGGATAAGTATAAAGGCACAGGAGACCCTCATCTCCACCTCGAGACATTCTTCTCGCTCTGTAGCTCCTCTGGCTACAGCAACGCCATAGCCTGCCACGCCTTCCAAGAGACCCTCTCGGAAGAGGCACTCAGTTGGTTCCTCAGCCTGCCACCTAACTCCATAGACAGCTTCGACCAACTCTCAGAACGTTTCCTCAACTGTTTCATACTACACACCAGCATCTACCGCACTGTAGACGCCATGTTCCACATCAAGCAGAAAGAGGGCGAAGGCCTCCATGAACTGCTGTCCCGGTGGCAATCTGCCACAGCGAGGTGCCATAACTTAGAACCTCGCGTGGCGGAGCAGGCTTTCCGTCAGGCCCTACTCCCCGGCAGTTTCCTGATGGAGATCAATAAGAACCCCCCAGGATCCTATGATGCTTTGATGGACCTGGCGGTGAGGTGGGCCCATGCTGAATTTGCCACTTTCGGATGTCCCGCCCATGCAACGCTAGCTCTTACTGCCCCGGCACCAGATGAGCACTTTGGCCGAGGGCAAGAGAAAGGAAAATCACATGGCCCATCCCGAGAACAGGGGCGCAGCTCCGACCGTCGCCATGAGGGACAGAGAAACCGCGACCACCCTTACAAGTCAAGGGACCAGAGCCCTCCATAGCAACAGCGTCGTCCCTCCCCGCCACCTCATTACGAAGTCCACACTACTCTGACCACCACATATGAGGACATATGGGCCAGGCACAAAGATCTCATCCCCCTACCTCCGAAAAGCAAATTCCCAAAAAAGCCCCGGCGATCGATAGGCAACAGGTACTGCGCTTACGATGACAATAATGGCCACACAACAGAGCAGTGCAATGGCCTCCGTAATGCAATCGAGCATCTGATCCAGAAGGGGCAGCTCCACCAATACTGTGCTCCCCGGGACCCGAAAAGGATGCCCGTGCCACTCCTGCCACTTTCCCCCAACAAGGAAGCATTTGCGCCTCCAGGTTTCACTTGTTGAGCTGGGCAAGTCTTCCACCAAAACTTTGAACTTCCCCCGTGAACATCACCCCCGTCACCTCGCGACTCTCACGTGGGGACTCGGGGACTCGGCACCATGCCTCTTACACCCGGGTAAAACCTATCCTCGGCATCTCTAGAATAACTCCCCACCCAAGAACTCTCTCGGACTGGGGACTTGGGGACTTGTTAGTACATAACCAAAATACTTGGCTAAGCCGAGAATACGGTACAATTACCCGGTCGAGATAGCCCTGGTGAGCCCTTCACAGGCATCCAAAGAATGAAGGGCCGGTAACAAACCGCTTGCCAAAGTCACTCTAGCGGTAAAACACCCCCAAAAGGGGAGACACTCCAAAGGAGGGCAAAGAGTCCCACATTGGAGACTAAGGCAAAGGTACCCATACTTGCCTTATAAACAAGCTCAAGGTACTCACATCTAGATACACACATATATTCTCTCCCACTTTCATTCCTTTACCCGTACAAGTGCTCAAAGCTAACTTAAGCATCGGAGAGTCGAAGACTGGGCCACCCCAGTCCCGACCCCGTGACATTGTCATTTTTGCAGGTACTGAGTGAAAGCCCCTCAAGAATTCTACTTTGTTCCTCCCCGCGACCACTTCCCGGCCCGGGACGTAACATGTAGAAACAGGAACCTTGCAGAGCAGTTAGCTCAAGCGGATCAGAACACCGCTGTCTTCCAGGCTCAGGTGACGGAGTTGAAGGAAGTTGTGAGGAAGAAGGACGAACAGGTGGAAGCTTTGGAAGTGGCGGCTGCTAAGGCAACGTCCTTGGAAGCTGAGGCGTGGCGCGCAACGTCTGCTGGACAGAAGGGGATATCCGTTGCAGGTGACCCGCGACCTCCTGCCATTGCAGCTGCATCATCTGTGAGGGCTACTGGCCCCGAGGGGTCCATGTCTGTCCAAGCAGTAGTGTCGCAGGTGGCTTCGTCTGCCATTGCGGCTCCGCGATCCCCGGGCTCTGGGGTTGGTGGCGCGCGCGGGCCTTGAAGTTCAGAAGGCTCCCGTGAAGGGACTCCCAGGCCCTGAGGTGGCTCCTGGTAGTTCATTTATCCGCCCCACCGTAGCTGTGAGGTCTTCCTTTTTATCCCGGGACCCGTTGAAGCAGCCGACTGGGCAGAGGGTAGCGGGGACTGTGGGCCAGGTTCGTGGCCGCAGTGGCGGGTCGAAGGGGAGTGTGAACAAGTTTGGCGACTCATCCGCTGGGAGGGAGTGAGATATGCCTGTACATTTTGATAGCTTGTAGGACTTTGTTTTGGAACAATGTAAGTGGCGTGGTTAGCCATTGTAACTAATTTATGCTAATTTTCCTGGGAATCCAAGTTGATATTTTGGCGTTATGTGTAGCCTTTGTGTTTGTCTTTCCGTATACTTTTGTTTGTTTTGTGGCCCTGTGTTGCGGGGGCAAAGTATAGCATATGGGAATGACAAAACACTTCATTGTACTTAGATGTAGCCGCTAGCGGGCAAAGTATACATAGGTGAAGCCGCTACTGGGCTATTGTATATACACTAGTAACAATGAAGTAACGGCTTTCGAAGCCAAGGTTAAAATTGGTCTAAAGTAGGTGGTGGCGAGCGTTTGTAGGACTAGGTCGCGAAGCTCTCTATCCTGCACCCCTTTGTGTCGTCCCGGGGATCATCTATGGGTTTCGGGGGGTTGAGAGGTAGCATCTCATGGGCTCCTCTCCGCTGTTGAATAGCGTTAAGATGACCATGCTCAATGGCTGCTCGATCCCCTTTAATTGTTAGGGGTAGGAACCTTCATGAGAAGTATGTGGCCAGCTATGAAGCACTGCAACCCCCAGAGGATGTCCCGCCCTAAGATGAGATTGTATGATGAGGGGCAGTCGACAATGAGGAAGCGGGCCGTAATGGAAGAGCGGCAAAGAACTGTTCCCACTGACACGGTTAGGCGGTCTGAGCCTAACGGTTGTACTGTTTCGCCAGAGAAGTTGACAAGTGGGTTTTGGTTGTTGTACAGCTTAGTGCGGTCCCGCCGGAGTCCTTGGTAGCAGTCAGAAAACATGACGCTTACGGCGGCACCTGTGTCCACTAGAGCTCTGTGGCATCTGTAATGGTCCACCTGCACATTGATGATGAATGGCTCACTGTGGTGGCAATGCAGGGTATCCTCATTGTTGCGAAATGTCACTTGATCCCACGCTGATGGGGTGATCGTGACACCGCGTTGGATGTCTAGGATTTCTGAGGGTGTCGTGCATTGTCTTTTCACATAAGGTGTGGGGGGAACCGTGGGGCTCCACCATGCAAGGTTAGGATCTGGCCATGCACTTCAATGGCGTTGGCTCCTGTGGCGGGAGCACAGTATTGGTGTAGGTGCCTCTTCTGGATCAGATGCTCGATTGCATTGCGGAGGCCATTGCACTGCTTTGTTGTGTGGCCATTATTGTCATGGTAAGAGCAGTAACTGTTGTCGGTGGCTCGCCGGGGCTTTTTTGGGAATTTGCTTTTGGGAGGTAGGGGGATGAGATCTTTGTGTCTGGCCCATATGTCCTCATATGTAGTGGTCAGAGTAGTGTGGACTTCATAATGAGGTGGCGGGGAGGAACGACGATGTTGCTGTGGAGGGCTCTGGTCCCTTGACTTGTAAGGGTGGTCGTGGTTTCTCTGTCCCCCATGGCGACGGTCAGAGCCGCGCCCCTGTTCTCAAGATGGGCCATGTGATTGCCCTTTTTCTTATCCGTGACCAAAGTGCTCATCTGGTGCCGGGGCAGTAAGAGCTAGCGTTGCATGGGCGGGACGTCTGAAAGTGGCAAATTCAGCACGGGCCCACCACACCGCCAGGTCCATAAAGGCATCATAGGATCCTAGAGGGTTCTTATTGATCTCCATCAGAAAACTGCCGGGGAGTAGGGCCTGACGGAAAGCCTGCTCCGCCACGCGAGGTTCTAAGTTGTGGCATCTCGCTGTGGCAGATTGCCACCGGGACAGCAGTTCATGGAGGCCTTCGCCCTCTTTATGCTTGATGTGGAATAGGGCGTCTACAATGCGGTAGATGCTGGTGTGCAGTATGAAACGGTTGAGGAAACGTTCCGAGAGTTGGTCGAAGCTGTCTATGGAGTTGGGTGGCAGGCTGAGGAACCAACTGAGTGCCTCTTCCGAGAGGGTCTCTTGGAAGGCGTGGCAGGCTATGGCGTTGCTGTAGCCAGAGGAGCTACAGGGCGAGAAGAATGTCTCGAGGTGGAGATGAGGGTCTCCTATGCCTTTATACTTATCCATCTTGAATGGCTTGGCTCCAGGAGGTCACTTCTCCATCTGCACTCGGGGTGTGAAGGGGCTTGGGCGATGTCCATAACTAGAGAACAAGGGGTCGCTGAGCCCCGCGACTCTCGACGCCTTCAACCCGTGAAGCTAACTGCGTGACAGTTTGGCTGAGTTGGAGCAGTAGGCGGGTTGGCATGTCAAGAGGTGGGTTAGGAGAGTTGGCAGTGGTAGAAGTGGAGATAGGTGGGGCGGATGGATTAGGTTGATGTGGCAGAGGGGAGTCATTGAGGATTGATGGTTGGGGGGCTGGGAGTGGAAATGAGGGGTGGGTTAGGGGATGGGACATGTATACAATCTGGCTAGGCCCTCCCGGAAGCATGGAACCAGTCTGGCCTTGGAGAGAATCCGGGGTCCAGGCAATTCGCGCCGCGCGGTCCAAGCTATCGTTGTACACGGTACGATGCTCTAACGTGACACGGAGTAAGAATTGCTCTTTCTCCAACTCAGCTATGCTTACCCGGTACGCTTCCGTTTCTGCCCTTTCTTTTGCCGTCTGCTCGCGGAATGCATGGAAGTCCCGCTTGAGGATTTCAAGGGCTGTGGCGGGGTCGGAATGGTTAATGGGGGCTGGGCTGTTGGTTTGGGGAAGGGATGTGTCACCGGGTTGAGGTTCCTCTTGAGTGCCAGGGTCCACGGGGTCATCAATGATCTCCACCATGGTGTTGAGTTCCGAGGCAAGTGGGAGTTCCACAAGATAGGGCCCCTCATTCTAGCGCCAATTGTTTCTACCTGTTTCGTCCCGAGCTGGGAAGTGGCTGCGGGGCAGAACGAAGTAGAATTTCTGGGGTCTTTCACTCGGTACCTGCACAAATGACAACGTCACGGGGTCGGGAATGGGGTGGCCCAGTCTTCGACTCTCCGATGCTTAAGTTAGCTTTAAGCACTTGTACGGGTAGAGGAATGAAAGAAGGAGAGAATATATATGAGTATGTATATATGTGTGTGTACCTTTCATGATAGGTTGAGCTTGTTTTATAAGGCAAGTATAGGTACCTTTACCTTAGTCTCCAATGTGGGACTTCTTGCCCTCCTTTGGAGTGTCTCCCCTTTTGGGGGTGTTTTGCCGCTAGAGTGACTTTGGCAAGCGGTTTGTTACCGGCCCTTCACTCTTTGGATGTCTGTGAATGACCCACCAGGGCTATCTCGACCGGGTAATTGTACCGTATTCTCGGCTTAGCCAAGTATTTTGGCTATGTATTAACAGATTCCATACAGACTGGAGCAATTAGGAGATTATGCATACATGCATGACATGCACCTCTAATTAACTCCCGCATAAATTTTGAATAAAGATGTATTTGTTGAGATTGGTGTTCATTCTCATGTAACTAGAAATCATGCAAAATATGATGCAGCAAGTAAAAATTTACTGCATCACATTTTGCAACAAATATTGACTAAGTGAATAGGAGGCAAAATGTGTTCATTCTCAGTCTTCAATGGTGTGTTCCTGCTTTTGTAATAGGAGGGAAGCCTTTTTCACATGAATGGATGATGCCTACAAATTGGCTGCATGGAAACCATTTGAAGCATGCAAGCAAGTTTGCATCGAGTAAGCATCAGAGAAGCAATAGAGAGCTTGTGAGTTGTGCGTGAGAGTGTGAGAGAAAAAAGTGCCAAGAGAGAAATTCTCTTAGGTGAGGTATATGGTTCTTGGGTATTCTATGAGTGAATGTGTATAAGGGTTTGAAATTTGGGTTATGAGATTTAATTGATGTATCTTGTACTAGTTTTACTCTCATAGTGGAAGAGCAATATCTTAGGGTGAACGTAGGCATGAAATTTGCTGAACCACGTTAAATCTCGTGTCAACTGTTCTTTTCATCCTCGTTTGTTATTTTGTTTTTTTTGTGGTGTTGTCAAGTGTGTCTGTTTTTAAATCTCGGTTCGTTTGTGGAGTTAAAATCCTAACAGTATTGTGATAAATGAAGGAACATAGATAGGATTAGGAATCATAAAACTGCACAGATCACTCCCAACAATCTCCCAGCAGCAGTTACCGATCTCTTGCATTCCCCAATATTCTGTAACCTTCTAATTAAGTACCACCAGTTGCTTCCTAATCGATCGATGACTTGTAAGCCACTGCATGCTGGGTGATGCTGCCCTTAATTTGTTTGCTGCGGCCCTGTGATAGATAATTCAGAAAAGCCTAACTATATTAGGTAGAGCTCCATCGTAAAAAGAAACTATATATTAGCTGCATATCCAGTAGAGACACCTTCACATATTAAAGATTGGTGGAGGCGACATGCATACACTATCCTATAAAATTTAGGATTAAATTCAGTGTGTTATTCTGAACTTTATGTCACTCATCAGTTGTGTCTCTGTTCTTCAGTTGTGTCCCTGTTTTTTTTTAATATTATGTTTCCGTGCACTAAATTTATTTACATTAATTAATTTTAGATCTTTAATCGTTTACGAGTTTAAATCTTATTAATATTTTGTAACTTTGTAAATGCCTGATGAATGATCTAACATGGTGACTTCTCATCGATCCTTTACACGGACGTCCCTTTCTTTATTATGTACAGTATTGCAGGTAGCTCCATTTTCCAACAGTATTGCAGTTATTATACATCCAACTGCCGTCCTTCTTCGATCCATCATTGACTTGTCCAGGGCTCCAAGCCGGCCATGTGGTTCTGATTAATGAGATTCATTGTACAATGTGTTCCTCCTACCCAAATATATTTGAAGTTAAAGGCTACTGCAAGCGCTTCATTCACATGATTGTTCGTTTTCAGGATTGTATATATATGAATCATGCAGCTGCTTGACAGCTCGCACATGGGCCAGGAAACCATACTGCTACTGGAAATGTGGAAGACTAGCACTACGTAGGTGCTGCTGTAGCAGTGAGACTGTGTCTGTGATCGCAATGCCACACAGAGAACAATCCCCGTGAATTAAGAAGCTCCAGAAATATGTAAACTTCTTAGGACAGACAGGGTGGACACGTACGTGAATTTAAGTGAGTAAAAAGTGAAGTAAATTCGCTCGGCATCCTCATAATTTTACTCATGTTCATGTGTGTCGAGTCACGCGTCAAGATGCCTCGACAGCTCCATGCACGTGTTTGTGTGAAAATCATGAAAATGACTCCAATAAGGTACGTATGTGATGTGTTTGTCTCAAAGACGCTGAGGTAAAGACGGCTACGTAAGTAAAACAATCTAACTCCATTCAAGAGAGTAATCAAGAAAGATAAGCGAACAACAAATTCTGGTGCGGACTTGGATCTTCTCGAGACTAATGAGTGATGACTATTCACAACTTAGAATTAAGCTGGTCGGAGGTGCGCAAGTTAAGAATATCGGCATAAACGTCGCTGTTAATTCAGGTAGCTCTCTGGCTAGTTGTTGTGAATTAAGTTATTGAAGTATCTATATGTCTTTGCCAATGGTTTTATTTGAGGAGGCATCACATGCATGGCTCATGCGGCTGGGATGGGTAGTATATATCTTGGTCCATAGTACAGTATATGTAGCTAGCTGAAGTCTAGAACAGATTGAAGGCATCGTTTTCTCGTCTGGTCCAGTGATAACCTTTCTGATATCTCAATCAACTGTGGTGGCCGGCCGAACCGATGGAGAAATCTGGGTGTAATGGGCCACTAGCTCAGGCAAGTACTGCAGATAATAGAATGCGATACATCATATATTGCGTGCAGACAATGGATTGTGATGTGGTATAGCGTGCTCCGTCACTTTCTTCAATTGCTCTAGCATCTACCATAAGCAGATTATGTTACAGGCTAGCTAGGGATCGGAAGAAGAAGAAGAAGAAGAAGAGATCGAGCTTATGGGTTTGCAGGTAAAGGCTAGACTGATGATCATCAGTAGTAAATGGAAGTAGGTTTTCATAAAATTAAGATCCCTACGTATGTCTACAAACAAGAGATCGATCGAGTGTTAATCTCCACCTTTTTAGGTTACCATGATTAGATTATATATAAAACGGACTAGCTAGAGTATGTCCAAATATGTCTACAAACGAGATAGAGATTGCATGAGAATGTTAATTTCCGTGTTTACATGTTACTAATCTATAATTCTCTCAATAATCAAAGCAGTTCATTCTATTAGATTCGTTTATTTCACATATTCAAAAAACTAAAAAGGAAATTGAGTGAAAACATAATGATAAACATAAGTTTGTTTGGGTTTCAAGAAACAAGGTTAGTGTTTGAATCAAAAACACTAACTGGGAAACCTAGGTATTATTGCCACTTTTGTTTATCAACCTTGTGAGTTGTGACTTTGTGGTAGTCTCTCATGTTATTCAAACTATACTATATGTAACCAAGTGACTGAAATTTATTGTGTATATACTAATAATAATGTTTCGTATTTTTAAATAGTTCTAAAGTCGCTTTTCGAAAAGTGAAAAAATGGAAAATGATATTAAATCGAGAAGGATAAAGCAATAAACGTTTGTTGCAAAGAAGTTGTTTAAGTTTGTCTATCGAGTCTGATAGAAGATAAACAAAATTATTGAACGAGCTAATTAAATTGATTTTGTTAAAGCGTAGCGTATCATTTTAGCCATAAACATATGTGAAATACAAATTTCATCATTTATAAAATGAAATTAGTCAATTCTTAGGTATGCAATTAAAGACTTCGAATATTCCACTTGGTTTACCAAAATCCTAATCCCTTTTATCTTTTGCGGATGGTTGGAGGTTAGCCATTGATCTTTCGTGAAGGGTGTGCAATTACCAAAAATCATGAAAGTCTTGTAAGGTAGGTCCAACTATATATGATTTTGATATAGTAGGACCATATAATCAAATGTATGGCTTGCAATTCGAGTCTACTAATGAAGCAAAAACTTTTAAGATACCATTGATGAAAAAAGATTGAGATAAAAGTAACTCTTTAGCAACACATAAAACCTAAATTTAATGGACGTCTCATGGCGCCTAGACAAATATACCAATATACTTGAGTTTTCTAGCAAACTCGATCAAAATTTACTGAGTTGAATCGATAACTTTATGTTTCAAGATTGTTTCAGTTTAAGGTAATTGTAAAATGAGACCAAACTTGAGCTTTAAAACTTTAGAAGTTTCAATACATGAAGTTATTAACATAAGTGCATAAGCTAAGGATTAGGAAAGTCGATTGGCCATAAAAATCATGTAACAAGTTGAAGGACGATGATGACAAGTGAAACTAAATCATGTGCCTACTTTTCCTTCTGGTTTTGATAATTTTGTGAATACCAAATGGTCCACCGTCACATGTTTCAGGTGGGAACACATGGGCCGACGTCAATGGTGAAAAGCCCTCGTCAATCTCTGACACTCCACCAAAGCATATGAATACGAATTAGAACTAACGTCAAGTAGAAACTGCTACACGTTTACTAACTTTGAAATATTTCATTTTCATTCAAACTATTTACTTAACATACAGAATAGAGCTACAATATTAACAATTTTATTGTTATTTTTTAAATTGATGAAATTCCCAAAAATATTAGCAATATGCATACAAGGATGATCATATACATTTGATGTCATAGTTGATACATCTATGAGGTTGTTTGGAGGTGCTTTGGATCTGTGTTCTGTGAGTTTGGGTTAATTGCAAAGCATATCAGAGAAGAAGACAGAGGAATAAATCAGTGTTTCATGTCCACGTTGGTGTTTTGCAAGTTTTCACTTAGAACGGTTAGATGTCTATGTGGTGACGTGGCAGGCTCAGAAAAAACCCAAGCAGATCCAAGCAAATAAAACTCAAGCAGAGAAGCCAAGTCCTTTGATGTCATAGTTGATACATCTAATGTTGACAATACAATATATATATATATATATATATATATATATATATATATATATATATATATATGGTTGAGTAATTTAGAGATATTAAAATTATGCGAGGGTAATTTTTGGGAGAAAAGTTGATTCCATATGTTTGATTCCTAAACCTATCTCCCCCTCTGGATATCAAATTAGAGGTTTGTAAACACGAAAATATCTGCAACAAATAACAGAACAACACGTGTACAAATAATAATATTTAATTTTATCAATGCGAATGCGGGTTACAATCTTTGTGAACTCCTCTGATTCTATCTCCGAATATAGGTTTAACTCAAGGGTGACAAACACTTGTTCTTAAGATGAATTGCTTGTAGGTTGGACTTATTGTCGTGTTGACAATTTGTAAAAGTTGATTGAACAAGGGCCGTAGAGGCTTGTTCTTGATTGGACTTAGGCCACGAGTAGTGTTACGTGGTACCTGTTCTTCGACTTTGACGGGGATGAATCGGCACGTGTGCTCGGTGCTTGTTGATTCTCCACGAGTTTGTTGAAGAACTTGGTAGAGATTTTGATTTGTTGAAGACTTGAAGACGAAGGTTGATCAAGGGCCGTGGAGGCTTGATGTTGATCGAATTTAATCCACGAGCGGTTTATATATGCCCAGATTGCTTTGGATTGAATATCTTGTTTTGACCAAGATCCTTAGCAGATGGGCGTGCCACCTCGCAGATATAGAAGGAACAACGCAAAACCTTGATTTCCAAGCAAGTGGTGATTTCTGATCCCATCTTGTGGATGACTCAAGTGATGATCTCTGCATGCATTCGAACTCTGCTGGCTAGCTCCTTCGCGAAGTTCCCTACGTGGGGCCATCTCGCCTTGCCTTCATGTATGCGCGCGGAGTCACCTCGCCTTCATGCACGTGTGCGGAGCCATCTCGCCTCGCCTTCACATACATCTACGCGCGCAAAGTCATTTCGCTTCCATCTCGCCTTCATGCACGTGCGCGGAGCCATCTCGCTTCGCCTTCATGTACATCTACGCGCACGGAGTCATTTCGCTTTGCCTCCATTTATTTCTATACGAAGTCCATTTCTTGATTCCATGCGAAGTCCTTTTTGCATGCGAACTCCACTATCTAGCTCGCCTGACCTTTGGCGCGCCATCACTTGTAAACCCAATTATTTTGTTAAATTTTACATGTCTACAAGGTTTATCAGGAATCAATTCCTGATGAGCAAGTGAGACCCACACTCATTTCATTACCTTAACATGTTAGTAAACGTCAGAATTCTTCAATTTTAGAATCAATTCCAACACTCTCAATTTCATTAATTACATGTTAGTAAACATGCCCTACAACTTTATCCTATAGTCTAGGTTTCATTTTTCGGTAGAATCCTTGATATAAACTATGGAGACAGTTTGGGAGCAGGAAATTATAGATTCTCCAAAGTATCGATGTAGACTAGGACAGAGTTAGTTCGCCGACTTTGAAGTTATTCACAATCTATAAATGAAATAGAGTTGTAAATAGATTTTAAGTCACTCGATTTTACTCTATCATAGGTTTGAAACTCGCACATGCAAAGAATGCCTAAGTTGAATTTTTCTTTTAGTGACCCAGAGCTAGCAAAACTCACTCCTCAGTAGGGGTGGCACTTCCGAACCGAATAACCGAAAACCGAGCCGAAATAACCGGGCCGAAACCGAAAAAAACCGAACCGAAAGAAAAACCGAACCGGAAAAAAAAAACCGAAAACCGAAAAAAATTCGGTTCGGTTTCGGTTTAGGGTCCGGACCGAACCGAACCGGCCGAACCGAACTGAATTGAGAAGGATTTATGTTTTTTTATGAACCAACCGGCGGACGTCCTCTTTTTGAACCACTTCTTGATCGAATTTCATCAAACTTCCTTCTAGACATATGTAGATCATGTTGTGTAGATCATCTCTGCAAAATTTCAGCCAATTTGGTGATCGTTAAGGCCCTCAAATCAATGAAACACAGTAACGGTTCCGCAATGAACAGCTGAGATTGTTTCATTGATTTGAGTGCCTTAACGATCACCAAATTGGCTGAAATTTTGCAGAGATGATCTACACAACATGCTCTACATATGTCTAGAAGGAAGTTTGATGAAATTCGATCAAGAAATGGTTCAAAAGTGGAAATCCGTTCTACTGTTCAAAAACCGAAAAAAACCGAACCGAACCGAACCGAACCGTTCGGTTCGGTTTTCAGTTTGGATTTTCTGAAAACCGAGAACCGAACCGAACCAAACCGAAATTTTTTTTCAGTTCAGTTTTCGGTTTTGGCCCCTAACCGAATCGAATGGGCCGAATGCCACCCCTACTCCTCAGGATGCAGAGATGCCCCAACAGTCTAAATCCGTGATGATCCTCCCATCGATGACTACACATGTGCCCTACCAATACATATCAATTTTCGCTTCAATTAATATTTGTTTATACATGGCGTTCTTATTCTTACGAGATAAATGTTTAAATGTTTATTTATTTATTTTTATAAATTTAAATAGTGTAATATAAAAAGCTAAATTAAAAAGTAGAAATGAAGAAGAAGGTAGCCAATGAGCGAAGGTGTGAGTTGTGTATGTAATAATATTTCTGCGCTGTGCTGTGCTGTGCTGAACTGAATGCTTCTCCTTCGCTCCCTCCCCTTCACTGTTTTGCTTCCCTTCTTCACATAAACAAAACCAAAAAACTACAGTCAGAAAAAAGCACGGATCTTTAATCACACCATTCCCATTTCTCTACTCCCAACAGATCTCACTCCTCTCTCTCTCTCTCTCTCATTCCACACATGACATGACGTAAAACCTAAACCATTTGACACCCTCAGCTACCTCTCAATGACTCGCTGTCACTGTCTCTTCGCAATTGCCTTGCACGATCACCATACATCTCAATCGCAATCTCACTCGGAGAAGAGAGCAATGGCGTCGGCGATGAGAATCGAAGCGTAGGAGGATTGTTTTGGCGATGATGAACCGGAATGCGAGGGAGTCTCTGATCGGCGGGAGGAACTTTCAGAACCACCGGCGTGGCGGCAGCTTGAATCTGGCGGTGCTGTCGTCGAGTATGAAGCAGGAGCACAATGACGAGAGCAGTAGCTTGGATCTCTTCTCCAAGGGCCGCCGGACTCTCTCCGTCACTTCCTCCGATGAGTCCTCCGACGGTAACCACCGCATTATTTGATTCGTTCATTGCTCGTGCTATTGTAATTTACATAATTGTCCTTGCGAGTTTCTGCTTTGAATCGCTATAATTGTCCGGTATGGAGGGCAATTAGGTCATTTGGGAGATTTACCCGCCGATTTGTCGGCATCTACTCCGAGACGAGTGGATTTAGGGGGATATCTGACTGAAAGTGATGATTTCTTTTGAAATATCAAAACGGTGTCGTTTAATTGGATTTTTGCTTGAGCTATGTTTGATTTGAGAACTGAGATTGATTTAGTTACTGTGATTTGATTGTGGGAATAGTGTCGGTGAAATTGGGGAGACTGTCAGTTGGATCAGGCGCAGTGGGAAGGACTGGGATTGATGATCTGCTGTCCTATGCAGATGGTGGAAAGCACGACTATGACTGGTAAAAGTCTAAAGCTTGTGCTTCTTGATTTTGTATCGTATTTAAATACATGTAGTAGGTCTATCTTCCTGACCCATATGATTTTCTTATTAGAATTCAGAATAGTTTCTTGCTATAATATGCTGATATAGGGATCAAACCAGTAGGACAAGGCAAGAAAAGCATCGCCTTAGAATCACATTGAAGTTGATTGAATGAAGAACTAAGTAGAGTATGTCAGAAAACTAAAGACCGTAGGTTTTATGGACTTATAGACTATCAGCGCATAGTTTACTGTCAGCATTTCAGAATCTCATTTACATCTTGTCTAAGCTGTGGTAATGTTATGAAGTATTAGACTTGTGGTACCATAAGGTTACAAGAAAAATGTCAAAAAATGTTTAAAATGGGAAGTCGAAGAACAAAAGTTATTCACAGAAAAGATGATATGTGTTACTCTTGAAGACGTGTTAGAGGTACGTAATCTCCTTGGTGAGGAAATTACTGTGAGAGATACCTCAAACCATAGTATAAGCATCCTTTAAATAGATTCTAGATTGAATGAAGTATGTTGAATATCCCTGGTTAACAGAAAACTGTGTCATGTTAGTTCGGTGATGCTTTGTGCAATTGGTTTGTATTAGCCTGATTAGTTCAAATGCGCCCCCTACTCTGCTAGGCTCTTGTTGTCTTTATTTCTTGAGATGCTTACCTAAAATTCAAGGCAACAAGAATTCGATAGATCTCATGCATTAAGTGTCCGACTTTTTTTCTTCTCTTCAACTTTCTGTCATCAGGCTTCTCACTCCTCCAGAAACTCCACTTTTCCCTTCATCTGATGGAAGTGAATCTCAACCAACCTTAGCTGCTGCAAGAAACAGTGCTTTAATTAGATCAACTTCTTCGGCCAAGCCTTCAAGGGTATGTTTTTCTGCATTGACTTATCCATGTTCCATGTCATATTCCATTTGGATTAGATATTAGATGGACTCCTCCGAATGAACAATAAAATTTTATGTTATAGAGTTCAGAAAGTATAGTTAAGTATTTTTCTCATCTTATTTCTCTGTTTCAGCTTTCAGTTTCACGATCTGAGAGTAATCATTCATCAAGACCAACTAGAAGCAGTTCAGTTACTCGCTCTTCAATTTCTTCATCACAGTATAACAACTATTCCTCAAACAGAAATTCCAATTTCCTGAATACGAGCTCGGCCTCAGTTTCATCTTACAGTAGATCATCATCCCCCATTACCCGCTCTCCATCTACAGCAAGACCTTCCACTCCAACCTCTCGTCCATCACTATCACGACCCTCAACTCCTTCAAGAGCTCGTTCTGTGCCGGCTAGCTCTTCCATTGAGAGACCTCGGTCAGTGGCAAGCTCAAGACCCTCTACTCCTAGTTCTAGGCCACAGATTCCTGCAAACTTGAGTTCACCAGCTGCTCGAACACCTTCTCGTCCATCTACCCCCACTCGTCAGCATTCATTGCCTTCTTTGTCTCCAGCATCAAGTCCTTCACCTTCAGCTGGCCGTCTTTCAAATGGACGCAATTCAGCACCGACATCCAGACCAAGTTCCCCTAGCCCACGTGTCCGTCCCCCACCACAGCCCATTGTTCCCCATGATTTTCCTCTTGATACACCGCCTAACCTCAGAACAACCTTACCAGACAGGCCAATTTCTGCTGGAAGGTCTCGGCCTGGCGCTGCTGTAGTAGTGAAGGGAAAATTAGAAACCCCAGCTGCCGTGGTTGTGCCAAGAAGACAGTCATCACCCGTTGTTTCAAGGGGTAGACTCACAGATCCCCCTGGAAGAAGCCGTATGCTTTCTAATGGGCACCATGATGTTCCTGAACTTAGAAAGCCCCAACATCTCCCTGACCTGGGCATGCGGAAGCCTGTGAAGACTTCATCAACCACAGCTCCAGAAAACACTGGATTTGGGAGGAATATCTCAAAGAAATCTCTCGATATGGCAATCCGGCATATGGTATGTATATTCTCTTCCTTAACATCATATGAATGAAATTTTAGATTGTGATAGAAACTTTTTGGTCAGGACCATCAAGTAAGGAGTTATTTGAAGAGCTGGATGAGGCTCATTTAAGTAGTTTATTCCTGAGAACCTACTTATCAATAATCCTGTTGTCCTTTTGTCACTATCAGCATATTATATCCACATAATCATTGTTATGTGGTTGGAGTTTAGCTAACAACTTCATACACCATGTGAGCACAAGAAGAGTGTCTAGTTTGTTACAAATTTCAATAGAAAGAAATAGAACTGCTTTGTTAAATTTATTCAACAGCTTTCTCGTGTAGTTTATTCATGCAGTAGATTCTAATGACTGATCTTCTATCTGATGTAGGATATAAAGAATGGAACAGGAAACAGTCGCCAACTTTCAGGCAGCACCCTCTTCCCTCAAAGCATTCGGTCTGGCACTCCCAAGACCCAGACTGTTCGTACATTGAGTTCATCAGCATCAGTGAACATGAATGGAGGCCTGCAATCCAGAGGTAATGGATTTGTTTACGAGAATGGAAACAACATGAGTAAGCCTGTACAAAATGGAACTGAAGCAAATGGGGGTGGACGCTATTCTGCCAAACTGACTGATGTGGACATCTATGAGAGCTCTCGCTACGATGCAATATTGCTTAAAGAAGACCTGAAGAACACAAACTGGCTGCACAGTTTGGATGATAAATTGGATGAAGGACCCATCTTTGATAATGGATTTGAGCATCTGCCTGAACCTTTCGGCCTCTTATAACATCTGATTAGTAAGTGGTGTTGATTGTTTTCCTTAGATTATATGGGTTCTTTCATATGGATGAATCACTTAAAACAGGAAGCATGTAAAAGATAGTACTTGCCTTCTGCAGTGAAACCAATGAATTTATTGTTGGTCTTCTATATTTACATAGCATAGCAGAAATCGTTCCGCATTGAATTTATTGTAGAATTATATGCTTCATTTACCTGTCTAGCAAGCTTTGAGAGGCTTTCTGTTGCTTGAGTAACTGCCATGACTTGAGCAGGCGTCGCTTTTAGGTTTTCGTATTCCATCACAGGCTACATTTCTGTAGTTTTATTTCATCGGTCTTTCATTTCTAAAACTGATTCGGTCCACTATGAATCTAATGATCTTGTTCTGGTTAAGGATACTCTTACATTCCTTTGGTAGTCAGATAGGCTGCTCACCATCCTTTCGGAATCTAATCGCCTTGAGCCTTTGGGAAACCAGGAGTATCTGAAATGGACTAAACATTTAAACAGTCAGTTGAAAAGTTCATCATTAAAGGTCAATTAGCATGTCGGGCTAGATTAGTGAAGCCATTAGACCAGGAAATCAGTCTGCCTATGAATATCTTGATGATGGCATCGTATCCAGAATCTTAACCAAACTCTCAGGACCACCCTAACCAGTCCACAGTCCACAGTCCAAAACACGCTTGAAGAAAAGCAAGGGGGACCTCTTTGATATTTCTTTCTCACTCAGCATATTCAATACGATAGCTACTCAACATTTCAGTGAAAACTATTTCCATGAATATTCCAACTTGTGTTATCTGGGTTGACAACGAGTGCTGGTTTACAATTGTCTCTGGAATTTGTTTCTTTCTTCCATAATTGTAGAATCCACATCTGCCACATAAAAAATAGACAACAAGAAGTAACTAGCTAGGTATGCGAGTGATTGTGTAGTTCGTCTGTTTCTGGGTAAAATTAACTGTATATTCATCACTCATTTGTCGATTTCCAAAATCCCTTTGTCCATATGTAACGGGTGGTACAATTGAGGGTGAAATACTTTTTAGGGTGATTCTCTATCTTATTTCTCTCAAGTAATTCGTCAAATATTTTTATGTTAGCTATGAATTACCTATAAACACTTGTGGCAATACTATGAATCTGTCACTAACTTCTCCTATAGCTCTATCTGTTTCTGATAAAATTGTTCTGAAAGGGTTGTTTTAGGAGTGACTTAGGAGTTAACTCACGACCTATTACCAAATAATTAATCACTTAACTCAACCACCTCTTGTGTCATTGAATGTTAATGGTTCATTTAGCTATCTTGCTAGCTATATTTAGCTAGCGAGATAACTCAAATGAGACTAGCTATAATTTATTACATTCATTTTAAGATATTTTAGGTGATATATAAATATATTTAAACTATTTAATCTTTATTTGAAGAATAATATTAATGTAATGCTAGCTAAAATAGATAGCATTGATGCATACACATTTTTAAAGTGGTTAGCCAAAATAACATTTTAGCTAATTTAACGAAAATTTAACTCAAATATGACTAGCATTGCTAAAAATATACCTCCATTAATTAATTCTTGGCTAATATTACGCTCCCTTTAGAATTTGGAAGTAACACGACGTGATTTTAGTAAAAAACTAGGTCGGCTTTTCTTTTTGTTTTCATGAGTACGAGGGTACCATATCGGGTGGTTTCTAAAAATGAATACTAAATCATACAGATTTCAAAGTAATAAATAATTTTTTAACGTCGGTCCGTGGATTCTAAATTAGAGGCATAATTTTGACTACTTATGAATACATTGTCAAATTGGTAAGCTAAACGTGACTATCTTGAACTTCAAATAAGCAAATTACATTTGACTACAAATGTAGACAAATCCGAAAACACATTGAATATCAACATAAATACGTTCCATTCAATCCATTGAATAGTCTCTTGATTTTGCAGAGAGCCCGGTATAACTTCAACCTCAAGCTCTAAACCTGTAAAAAGAGAGAGAAGAGAGAGAGAGAGAGAGAGAGACGTTGTCACATTGCAGCGGAGGTGGAGTCATCATCGTCGTCATCGAGATCTGCGTGTAAAAACAAATAGGCTCCGTTAGCTTCACGGTGAAGCTTAAAACAAATAATACCCAACAGTAGACCTGTAAGTAACTAGTTCAACTCTTTCTTTCTCTCTGAGTAGAAGGAGTTGTTGTTCTGGTGCTTTCGAATCTTCTTCTTCTTCTACCTTATTAGCTAGCTACCCTTTATGTTTTTCTTTTACTTTTATGTTTGTTCGTAGGTGCGTGATTGTGAAGAAATGCCGTTAGAGCTCACCTACGAGCATTAAACACACTCTCACTCACTCTCTATCATTTGCTCTGCTCAGAACGCTCCTGCATTTCGAGTCCTGATTCGGCGCCGTAGCTCTCTCTTATGGTTCCTTCTGTGTTGTCAGTCTCCAATTTCAGGTCTTTATTAGGTACATTTTTGTTATTCCCATTTTTCCAGTTTTGGTGGTTAATTTTGATTTGCATTGTGTCTGTTCAAGCTGGGATTTTGAAATTCTGTAGACCTGCAAGTTTCTATTGTGGAAACATAGCAATTGTGAGCTTTGTTCATGAAAATTTTAGAGATTTACTTCACAGCTTCTTATAGATTTGCTCTAGCTTGCTTCCTCAATTATAGGCGTACGATGCTATTTCTTCATTTCCTGTTTTTGTTTGTAAGTCAACGAATGGGAGCAATTGTTTGAATATAAGATTAGAAATGAGGATTTGTTAATTTTGGTAAATGGAATTGTTAAGTTCAGGATAGTTAAAGAGATGGCTTTAGATCTAAGCACTTATATGTTAGCTTTCTTTGCATGTGAACAATTTTGATTGTATTTTTTTGGGTAATGGATGATGAGCAAGGTAGTGGACTCATCTGGGCCATTAAGGATGAAATTAAGAAAGCTGAGAAAGGGAATTCTTTCAGCATTTTGAATGGCACTGCTTTAAAGCCCTTTGCTTTTTCTTTAGTGGCAAAGAACTTTGCTTTTGCCTTTTCTTTAATTCTTTAGTATGTTTCTTTCTGATGATTTGGGTTTCTATTCCAGATAAGATTAGGTTAAATACTTTTTTCATACTTCTCAAGTGCTGAACTTAATTTTTGGCAGTGTCTTTTGATGCCTTCCTGGTGTCAATGTTGTATTGTCTTTTCCCATAAGATCCTAGAAAAAAGAGGAAATTGATCTTTAGGGACATTTGAAGAGACTTCTTCTAGTTAGGGAGTACACTATCTATTTGTTAGTTTCATAGGTTACTTTCAGTGAACAAGCTAGTGAGAGTTCTCCATTCTCTCTATATATTTAGCCACCTTTGCTCACTAGTTGTAAGCTGCAAAAATGACCAAGAGCAATATTCTTATTCATCTGTTATTTTGCAGGGCAAATGAGGCTTCTGATATCATAGTCTGAGTCCTTAGCTGATCTATCAACAAACGATACTAGATGAAGCCATATTTAGTTTGTACAACTCTACTTCTTCTGTCATTCCTTTGCCAATCTATCGCTGATCTCAGTTCGGACAAACAAGCCCTTCTTGACTTCATTTCAGTTGTTCCTCATGGCCGAAAATTTAACTGGGATCCTACTACGCCAGTCTGCAATACTTGGGTTGGCATCACCTGTACCATGAATGGCACACGCGTGCTTGCTGTTCGACTCCCTGGTGTTGGACTCTATGGTCCAATTCCCTCAAACACTCTTGGCAAGCTGGATGCTCTAATGGTCCTTAGCCTTCGTTCTAACCTCCTTAGTGGGAGTCTTCCATCTGATATTTTCTCCCTTCCATCCTTACGCTACATATACCTTCACAACAACAATCTTACAGGTAGTATTCCCTCTTCTCTGCCTCCCAACCTCACCGTACTAGATTTGTCTTCCAACTCCCTCACTGGCAGCATTCCAGCCGCTATCCAAAATTTAAAGCATCTCAACGGGCTGAACCTTCAAAACAATTCCCTCAGTGGACCTGTTCCTGATATAAACATTCCAAAGCTGAATTTTTTAAATTTAAGCTACAACCACCTTAATGGTTCAATTCCTCCTCCCCTTGAAAGGTTCCCCACTTCTTCCTTTGAAGGAAACTTGATGTTATGTGGGGCGCCACTAAAACAGTGTGCTTCAGTCACTCCATCACCTTCTCCATCCCCCAACCGTCAACCACCAGGCTCAACAGTCCCCTCGGAACCAGAGAAAGGATCTAAGATGAAACTAAGTGTCGGGGCTATCATTGCCATTGCATGTGGTGGTTTTGCAGTGTTGTTTCTCTCAGTTCTAATAGTGGTGCTGTGCTGTTTGAAGAGGAAAAACAGCAAAGCCAGTGCTGTAGTTAAAAAAAAAGGTGGAAGGAGTGAGCCTCCAAAGGAGGACTTTGGAAGTGGGGTGCAAGAGGCTGAGAAGAACAAACTGGTTTTCTTTGAAGGCAGTTCTTATAATTTTGATCTTGAGGATTTACTAAGAGCTTCGGCTGAAGTGCTAGGAAAGGGGAGTTATGGGACTACTTACAAGGCCATCCTAGAGGAGGGGACAACAGTGGTTGTAAAAAGAATTAAAGAAGTGGTAGTGGGGAAAAGGGAATTTGAACAGCTAATGGAGAATGCCGGGAAAATTAGTCAGCACTTAAATGTTGTGCCTCTTCGTGCTTATTACTACTCCAAAGACGAAAAGCTCCTGGTTTATGACTACATTGCAGCTGGTAGCTTTGCTGCATTATTGCATGGTATATATACTCCATTTCATCATATTCTTTCTCTTTTCACTTCATGAATTTTGCTTTTAGCATGCAGACATAATAAGGATGCTTTAGTATAAAAAGTAAAGGAATTCTAGTAAGTAGGTATTTAGGAAGTTTTTTACTTTTCGCGGTGCTTGTTACTGTAACAAATATATGCAAAGTAGTCTCGGATATGATATATTCTTTCTTTACAGGACACAGGGAAAGTGGACATAATGAACCGGATTGGGAAACCAGACTTAAGATTGCCCTTGGAAGTGCAAAAGGCCTTGCTCATATCCACTCGTCTGGTGGAGGGAAATTCATCCATGGCAACATCAAGTCCTCCAACATCCTTATCACACAGGACCTTAATGGTTGTATCTCAGACTTTGGCCTAACACCTCTCATGAACTTTGCAACTATACCTTCCAGAAGTGTAGGCTATCGAGCTCCTGAGGTGATTGAAGCTCGAAAATCATTCCAAAAGTCCGACGTTTATAGTTTTGGTGTGCTGCTCTTGGAGATGCTCACAGGCAAAGCACCAGGGCGTGATGATGTTGTGGATCTTCCGAAGTGGGTACAGTCTGTTGTTCGAGAGGAATGGACAGCAGAGGTGTTTGATGTAGAGCTAATGAGATTCCAAAATATTGAAGAAGAGTTGGTACAGATGCTTCAAATAGCAATGGCATGTGTGCAAAATGTACCGGACTTGAGGCCTACTATGGAGGAAGTTGTTAAGATGATCGAGGATATCAGGCCACCGGATTCTGAGAACCGGCCATCATCAGACGATAACAAGTCCAAGAGCTCAAATACTCAGACTCCATGATTCTCGCATCAATATTCTGAAACTTCTTTCCCTTGAAGCTCCAGGCTGCATGAGCCAAGCAATTCATGAATCCTTCTCTAACTGTCATATATGCCTCATTTGTGATTCTTTGTAGAGCTGTAAAGGTTCATAGTGTCTGTTTTTCTTTTTCTATCGTGAATTCGTGAATAGCATGACAAAGAAGTTTTTAAACAATTATGAAGTTTTCAAACAATTATGACTCTGAATCGATTGAGGTTCATCCTTCAGCATTTACAAGATGCATGTGTTCTTGTAAACATGATTGTAATTGTTCGGTTACGAAGTAGAGTAGTGTCATGGTACCTAAATTGGCAAACCAAAACACCTGAAAACATCCAAGCTAAAAACGTTCACAAGCTGAGAAAGATGGACACCAAATATGAAATTCGAGTCTTTCCTTTTGTTTCTTCAATATTACATTTTCCAATAGTTTAACAATGTAATGGGGCAGTATAAAAAGCCCGCCTTGATCTCTGAAAGAAGTATTTCATTCTTTCAACAAAAATATGGGTTGTGCCCATGTTAAAAGCTACACGCTAGAGTTAATACTAACTTTTGCTAACCAAGTCAGCACCACTGACATATCTAGCAACAAACGACACTAACCGGACAGGTGCACCAATAAGGGGAGCATCTGTAATTGAGACAGCTTCGTTTTTAACCTCTGTTGCAGACTGCAACTCTAGATCCTGGACTTCAGAGGCGTCCAAAGGAATTTGCACAATTTCACTGTCCCTGGACTCATACGATATGGGTGAATTTGGAACTAATTGAGGATGCTGAATATCCAAATTACCATTACTTTGAAATGAAGCAGCCTGATGAGAATCCATGTTACCGTTACTAGGTGTCTCCACTTTATGCGGAACAACTTCTGAGGAATAAAGCTTCTGGCCTGATGTAGACATATCCTCACTGGATCTGGGCATGGGATTGATGGTAACGGCAGTTTCACCAAGTAAGACTGCTGTACTTAAAGGAAGCCCACCTTTTGCACAATGCCACTCAAGTTCAACATATAACACGTTCACCTACAAAACATAATAGTGCATAAAATAACAAAGGCTATAATCTGATCACTCAAAAGGCTCAACATACAACACAATTGCATGAAAGATATGTTTGCCTCCAGTTATAGAAGTAGTACCACTTTACTCCGGTAGAAATTATGGAGGGGAAGCTTTTTACCTTTTCAACAAGGTCTGCATTTTCTGTAATTAATTTCTCAACCAGTGCACATGCTGCTTCAATTTGAGAGTTCCGCTCTTCACGTTCTGCAGCGTGCTGCATTCAACAGAGAGAAATAACTAAGACCCATTTTTCCTTCTACTTTCCTTCATAGTAAATTGGTAAGAGATCAACAAAAGAAAGAAACCTTCATCAGACAATTAAATTATATTAGTCCTGCCAAAACTGAAACATAAGTTACTCATAATTATTGAATAAATTTTTTGTACATATAGTCCTTTGGAAGACACGTCAAAACAGTATTCCTCATTGTTCATAAAAGACAACAATTAATTTGGTCATGTGGTAAGCAAAAGGAAGCTCACCTTTGAACCTTTAACTGATGCGCGACTAGAGGAAACACTCTCATGATCCTTAATTTGCAACTCTAGACTAGATAAATTTCCCATCAGCTGTTGGTTTTCTTGTACAAGATTATCCCTGAATTGCTCCAATTCCAACACCTGCCATGTTTTGGTTTTATTTTCCATATCAGAAAAAACAAAGACGTTCTGTGCACTGCTTGTGACAGATACGGAGGACAGACAGACTCGACACAAACCTATGTTACAGCATATAAGAGAAGCAAAGCAATCCACGAATTCCTCTCAACTCAATAAAGTAGGTAGCACGTAAAAATCTGGAACAAATTAATTGAAAGTGACCAATAGTAAATTATTTGGATCATTCCAGCCACATACCTGTGTTCGTAGTTCAGCAATGTTATCTGTCTGAGTTGCTATCATTTCTTTAAATGAATCCTGCAAGAAAGAAATAAAAACAAGTCTCTGAAACAAAATGTATAGAACATCTACAAATAAAATTTATGTATAACCAATCAATAATGTTATTCCCACGCATTCACCAATCATCATTACGTACGAAGGTAGAAGTTGCAAAATGTGATCACAAATGTGTGTGAGAGCTTTTCAAAAATCCAATCTACTACCACGGTTTATTCTCAAATTAGTTGTTTCTTTTGCAAGAACAGGAACACAATTTCTATTACTTTTCAGGTGTTGATAAGGAAAAAAAAAATAACATATGGAAAAAGTTTATGGCTCAACTGAACTCAGTTGTTAATACAATATACAGTGAACACCAAACAAAAAGAAAAATTGAAAGTAATTACCTCCTTTAGATTCCAGGTATCTCTATCACTCTGTAGATGTTTAATCGTTTCCTGTAAGCTTGCCTGTGCAACAATATACAGTAAGTTTGGCAAAAGCAAAATAGGAATGAAGGGCATCAAGGGAGGCCAGACTAACAATAGTTTATGGGATTAAACAATAAAAAGGGGGAATAGTAGAGAGGATAACCACTTCAGAATCCAAAGTGGAATTTTTGTCTACTAATCGCCTAATTTTCTCCTCCAACCCAACCTGCACATAACACACCTTAGCACCAAGTCCACTAGTTTGCAATTTTGTTCAGTACAAGGTTGCACAAAAATCTAAAGCAACCATGATTAAATGCATGCTTGTGAAGAAACTAATGGTGTCCAAAATCCAAAATAGCCTTTATGATCCAACTCATATTACCTCCTTTTGGAGCCAGGAATCTTTTTCACTCCGTAATTGTACAATTTCCTTCTGTAGGATGGCCTGCAGGTGATCCAAGTAAATAAAGTAATCCGGAATATATATGAAGAAGTACAGGTTTGCAATATAAGATATATAGAGTGCAACTGTTAGCTTATCATCTTGACTATAATATTACCTCTTGATGAATACGTGAATCAGTTTCCTCCCATAATCGTTTGATAGTATCTTCTAACATAACCTGAAGATACAAAATGTCACACATAGAATGCACACCTAAAAAAGTTGAATGACACTGTCTCACTCAGGCATTTGAATGCGACCGTAAAATGTAGTACTTCTTTCTGCATATGTGCATCTTTCTCATCCTGTAATAGTTTTATAGTACCTTCTAACGTAGCCTAAAGAAGAAATACACACATTTCAATACAAAACATCTGAAAAGGCATGCAAATAGACACCGAATATTCAAGTATCACAAAGTTGGAAGCAAAAAAAGTACCTCTTTCTGTATAAGTGAATCCCTTTGTTTCTGTAATTCCTTAATAGTACCCTCTAACGTAGCCTGAATAACAAAGCAACACCACAAAATTAAGTTACATGTTTACTAATCTCGTACAATTCTCGGAGTTGAAAATTACAATAATTTACCTCCTTCTGCATCTGCAAGTCTTTTTCTTTTTCTAATTGCTTGATCATTTCTTCTAGCTTAGCCTACAAAACAACATGATTACTCTTTTCACCGATTAAAACCCGAAACAAACACAATTGATCAAGCTAATGCCCAGACTCACCTCTTTTTGAAGCCAATCCTTATTCTCAGATTCAGCTAATAACGACTGCACAACCAAAACAAATTTAACCAAAAAAAAAAAACAAAAACAAAAATTTGAATATCAGAAAATGCATGCAGAAAAAATCCATCCTGTTCAATCTAGCTCACAATCGATCCAATTCAAACTCAAATTCTATAGCTAAATTCATAAACGGAATCAAATCCTAACTTACACGTTCGGTGCCATTGGTTTCAGCATTATCGGCGGGATTTGGAACTTGACCGTTGCCGGAAACCTGAACACCGTTGGAGATAGTATCTGCAGCGGCGGCGGCGGCCTTTTGGTTCTTCTTCTTGTTGTTCCTCTTCTTCTTCTTCTTATCCTCCGCCTCCATTTTTTTTTTCAACGGCCTCCGAAATCCGTCAGCCTTTTTTTCCGCCGCCACAGAAGAATGAGAAGCCTGCTCGTTCGTTCGGACAGATCCAATATCCGAAATCGTTTCGCTCCGAATTTAATCTCTGCGTTTCAGGAAAAGCCGGGAAGGAAAAGGACCCTGGATCCGAAGCACACGACGTCGTTTTCGTGTGGTGACGTGGTGCTTTTTGATTGGTGGAGAGGAGTGTGCTGGAGAGGGAGCAGGGGATCATGGCCCTTTTTGGGGGGTTGGACAGTTAAAGAAAGTGACGGAAGCGGGTTACTGCGTGACCGAGAGAGGGAGTTACCTGTTGAGGAAAGGGTACGCTGTTAGGTTGACTGGGTGGGACCGACAGGGCATGTGACCGCGGAACGGGGTCCGTTGAAAATGGGAGAGCATGATATGCGCCACTGGAATTTGAGGGATCTACAGCCTCTACCGGTGGATATTTGATTTTATTCTACAAATCCAATGGTGATAAATATCTTGTTTTATTTTAGAGTTTTATTTTAGAGTTTTGTTTTGTTATATTTGATTACGTGTTGAGAAATTTTATTCATACCTTTTAATATAGTTTTTTTTTTTTTATTAAACGAACTTTCATTCAATCAACTGCAATTACAAAACAATTACTGTACTCAACAAAAAATAACAACTACAAACAAATAACTCTTTATTTACTTAATACATACCCTTTAACTCATCATCTTCTTATTTCTGTCAATTGGCTCCTTATGAATCTATCACTCTATTTTCTCACCTTTATGATTCAATTAAAATCAAATCGAATTGGTAAACAAATGAAGCTTAACAAACTATCAATAAAGACAGAGTGATTGACGATTTTTTTTTTTAAAATAATAACCTCTAAGATTTTCTACAGACAAAAAAAAACCTCTAAGATTTTCATCAATTGAAATGGTATGAAAATTTGATATCACCAGTTTACATACATACTGTAGATTTTTTAGAGTTGTAGATATGTATATAAATTTTTGTTTTATGTATTTTTATTTTGTTTGTTTAGTTTTTGTTGTTGTTCATCTTCATCAAAGGAATAAAATTGTATTAAAAAAAGTTTCAAAATATAGGGATGTGTATTTATAAATCTAGTATGTATGAATAAAATTTCTCTTCCGTGTTTAGTTGGGTCATAAATAGTTAATTTAGATTTGAATCTTTATTTCAACCAAGTTAGTATGTATTTATTTATGTTGTGACTTTCAACATAACTACGTTATTTAGATATGCATTCTTCCCACTTATATGTTAACATTAGCTTACTATGTTACGACCAAGTCCAAAACATTACTTAATTTTTGAAAACCATTCTACTTTGACCAAATTATTTGATGAAAGTTCGTATATTTTGCAAACAAATAGATTTAAAACAATCGTGACAATACCAACGAAAACCCGTATTTTTTATGAATAACTTCTCTAGTGAGTTGCCTGATCTAGCTCATTTTTGTCCAAATCAGATCAGATGCTACTATGAACTTTGAATTTTTGGATGCTCGTTAGCCCTAATTTTAAGAATTTTATTACCACCAACAAAATCAGATTTTAAAATTCCTAAGAGTCAACTTAAATAGAAAAAAAAGACAATTATACCTTTAATGATTTAAATAAACTACAATAGACCATTATAAGAATAATAGAATGTCTATTTTGAAATAAATATCTATGATCGGATTCTCGCAACCGATGACTGTTGACCGTTGTTTACGCCCAAATTAATATTTTACTGGACAATAAATATCTATGTGAATATTAATTAATTTCTTAGTCCACGTCACACCGGCGAACCCAAATTTTTTAGGTTCACAAGTGATGGCCAGCCAGTAAGACCACGCGAGTGGATAACAGAGTTCGCGTGTGAAATGGATTTCGCGCGGAATTGTAGGGATGACTCCGCGTAGGAATGAAGTACATCTAGGCGAGGCGATCTGGCTCGCATAGAAGACTTCGCGAAGAAGCAACATGCGGAGTCCGCGTGCACCACATTTATCGTTGAAGACTCTTATAAGTCTTTGATATGTTTTGGGCCAATCCTTGTGGCCCTTTTAATAAAAAGCCCTTTTGAGTCTCGCGAGCTGGAAAAGCCCCGCGAAATGGAAGTAAGGTTCAGGAGCTCGCGGGATGTTTGAGTTTGTGGCTCGCGAGTTAATTTTCCACAAGAACGGTGACACCCCGCGGGATAAGGATGTTCCTAGTTTCAGTCCGTATAGGAGTCTACAATTGAGCCGCGTGGAGTCAGTTTCCTATGTGGAGTGTGCAAACTGGACATGTGTCACAAAATGGTTCGTCCGCGCGGGTGAAGTATTATCCTTGTGGTATTCTGTTTCAGAGTCCGACTTGGATTGTGATTACATCTCTTCTGGCGGAAGGCGAGCGACTATATAAGGGGCTCGAAGGCTTACAGAAAGCTCTCTACACAATCATCAACAACTTTACAAAAAATACAGCTTTCAACCCAGTTAAACCTCCATACGCTCCCCGGAGCTTTGCTTTCGCTTCCCTGTTGAAGCTACCTCGACACAACTCTCTCACAATCTTTACAAACAATACAAACAAAACTGAAACCCAGTTGACATTCGAGCTACTCAAAACCCTAGCCCTAAGTGCGTCCGCGCCTCAGTTCAGAGCTCTCTTGGACTCGCCCCCGATCACCCTGATCCCTTTTGTTGCTCTGCTTGCGACACACCGTGAGTATCGAATTGCTTTGTGCTTGTAAATTCCTCGTCCGCGAGGTGGCACCGAAAACCCTCCACCTGATCAAGAAGTCAAGACTCGACGCACTCTTTCCTCATCCGCAAGGTGGCACGCCCGTATTTTCTTTAGTTACTTTTGGAAGCACAATCTCCTCTACGCCCCTTACTGAGTATCGTGGCCAAAACATTGGCACGCTCAGTGAGATAGGGAATACAAGCGATTCACCATAGGGAAACTAGGAAAACCTGAGATTCCGAATGGTAGGCTCACAGCCAACCCAAGACACAAGATCTACCCTGCCTACGGAGCGAATCCTCCAGATGTTCGAAAAGCTAAAAGGCCTGATTGAGGGTTTGACCACTCAACAAAGCATCACTGACCTAGCTGAACATGTCAAAATAGATAAAGCCCTTTGGGAGGCCAACCATGAAAAACTCACCGTGCTCAATGAGGACTATGGCCATCTGGAAGACAAATTCACAGAAAACAAGAACATATTTGAAGGGTCCCTCCAACGAACCCAACAAGAGTTGGGGCAAACCACGAACTTCTTAAACATGACCCCTGCTATAGTTGATAAGCATGTCCTTACTAAAAAGATTGAACTGCCTAGCAGCCAATCTAATGGTTAAGATTTTCCTTTGGACGAACCTACGTCCAAAGAAGAAACTACTTTGTCAATCAATGACGAAGAACCTGAGGTTGAGGCCGGCGAGATTATGGATAATAATCCTATCTCAAAATTTCACAATATTCCTCAAAATGGTGAACTTGAAGGTAGGACAAAACAGTCCATCTTAGAAAAGGAAATTGGTTCGAACACTAATGATGATGGTGAACCACAATTTTACATGAAAGGTGACCAAGGAGCCATCTTTCCTATGCGAGACATGTATGTGGACACGGGTCAGATGCATGGGGGGCAAGGCGTAGCTCACCTTCATTCTTTAATTAACCTAGATAAGCAAGTTCATGAAGCTGCTGGGCGTCTTGGTGAAGGAATAGGTGGAAGCCTACTTTGTCAGTTAGCTTCTAGACGTTTCCTCAAGCATGGCCAAACCAATAGCCAACTTAATTATCAACCAACATGTGTTCTTGCAAAGCCATTACGTGGCTTCATTATCCAATACCATTGGAGTTTTTATATGCAAGTTCCGAGGCCTAGAGAGGACTTTGGTTTATGTGCGAAGTACGTACATGTCCCATGTATGCCTATGGTTGCAAAGAAGGTCGAGCGACCGACCTTGTTGATTATGCATGTGATTTTGACACAGAGCCAGTTTATGATGAATGTAATGAAGACTATTTGTTGGTGCGTCTGTCTCATAATCATATTCCACAAGAGGACAATCCCAGTGAAGCTCTTGATATGGTCCTCTTTCATGACCAATGCGTGGCTATTCCCAATGAGACCATGCATTATGACATAATAGTTGGTAACAAGGCTGATCTCAACAACATACGGTACGCGAGAATGCAGTTGAAGATCATGTTTGGTCAGCAGATAAAGATACGTGGGGGGCAACGAGACGTACCCTACGAATTACTTTGCTCAAATTTTCAAGTTGTTGACGCGAAACAATTCTGCTCAATACTTGGATATACTCAACAGCAAGGTTCTCATGCCGGAAACATAACACTTTCGAGGCTTGGAGTGAAGCATTGGTGGCCTCCCCCGTGGCCTAACGAAGGGTAACTAATCAAGCTATGATCCCTTCTTCTCTTTGCTCCTAGCTTTTACTTCAGCTTTTACTTCTGTTTCTTTCAATTTCTTTCTTTCTCGCATTGAAAAAATAAAATACAAAAAAATCAAATAGCTAAAAACACAAAAAGAGATCTTTGGTTTTGCTGAAATGTAAGACAACGTCTTTGCCTACAAAATGTTTAAACTTTATTTAAGAGCCTATCCCTGAGGCTTGACGACTATAGACATTCCATATGTCTTGAATTGCTGCCAGCGAGGTCAAGTCAGAGAGGAAATACAACTAGATTGCAATGCTGAAAGTTGCAACAACCACTACTGAACAGTAGACTTTGCCGATTAAACTGGAGTGATCCAGGAAGAACTAGCCGACGTGCCATATATCAGCAGAAAGCCCTAGATGTCTATTTTCTAGAGGATTTTACGGTTTGTCATTCTGATATTCTTGGATAGAGTTATGGTATTCTGAATGCAGACCGGTCAGGATACGCGCGGATTTGCAATATGCTTTTTCAGTGAGTTTTCATGACCTTGCAACATGTTTTCCTTTACTAAGGGCCATCCATAGAAGTTTGGTGTACCTTTATTCATACATCAGAATCTACTCAAGGCCGATCCACGACCTTTTTTGGTGTTTGCCATTTTCAATGTGGCATGGTACTACAACTCTGTCCCTAGGGGGCATACTAAAGTTTTGACGTCCTTCATTCTTCTCAAGCATGTGTTCCAGATATTTCAAACTTTAGACCCTCCTTAAGAGGTCTTGGTCGTTATTTAGGCCAATCCCTGTGGCATCTAAAACAAAAAATTTCAAGATTATGCGGCCGTTCGCCGACCCTTTTGTTTGCATCTCATTGGTTCACACTGGGGTGGGCATGTTTATCAATAAGTTGGTTCGTCATCGCGAAGAGCTCGCGAATGGCCATTTTGGAATCTAGTCAAAGCAAACGTCTACTCAAGGTGCATCCCTTTGAGATACACCCGTGTGAGCTACATCCGCTTGCGGTATGTGCAATGTACCATGTCTTCTGAGTAGAGCAGGTGAAGTGCAAGCGGAGTGCACTTTAAGATCAAGTCCAAGGTGCCTGGTTATGTTAAGTTCATGATTATCAGTTTAATATGGTGCTAGGCGAATCGTACAGCAGCTTCGCTACAATGCTTTACTAAGTGCTTGAGTTTCAAGGCCTATTCACAGGCTTGTTTACTCACTCATTTTTTATGTATGACCCGAGCCAATACCAGTGGCTTTGGAGTAACATGAACATAAACCTCTTCAGTCATTCTTGACATTCATGACTTCGAGGCTGGGGGGCAATATTTACGCCCAAATTAATATTTTATTGGACAGTAAATGTCTATGTAAATATTAATTAATTTCTTGGTCCACGTCACCCCAGCGAGCCTAAATTCTTTGGGTTCACAAATGATGGCTCGTCAGTGAGACCATGTGAGTTGGATAACAGAGTTCGCGTGTGAAATAGACTTCACGCGAAATTGTAGGGATGACTCTGCGTAGGAATGAAGTACATCTAGACGAGGCGATCTGCCTCGCGTAGGAGACTTCGCGAAGAAGCAACAAGCGGAGTCCGCGTGCACCACATTTATCGTTGAAGACTCTTACAAGTCTTTGACATGCTTTGGACCAATCTATGTGACCCTTTTAATAAAAAGCCCTTTTGAGGCTCGCGAGCTAGAAAAGCCCGCGAGACGGAAGTAAGCTTCAGGAGCTCGCAAGATGTTTGAGTCCGCGGCTCATGAGTTAATTTTCCACAAGGACTGTGACACCCCGCGGGATAAAGATGTTCCTAGTTTCAGTCCGCTTAGGAGTCTACAATTGAGTCGCGTTGAGGCAGTTTCCTATGTGGAGTGTGCGAACTGGACATGTGTCACAAAATGGCTAGTCCGCGCGGGTGAAGTATTGTCCTTGTGGTATTCTGTTTCAGAGTCCGACTTGGATTGTGATTACATCTCTTCTGGCGGAAGGCGAGCGACTATATAAGGGGCTCGAAGGCTTACAGAAAACTCTCTACACAATCATCAACAACTTTACAAAAAATACAGCCTTCAACCCAGTTGAACCTCCAGATGCTCCCCGGAGCTTTGCTTTCGCTTCCTTGTTGAAGCTACCTCGACACAACTTTCTCACAATCTTTACAAACAATACAAACAAAACTGCAACCCAGTTGACATTCGAGCTACTCGAAACCCTAGCCCTAAGTGCGTCCGCGCCTCAGTTCAGAGCTCTCTTGGACTCGCCCCCGATCAGCTTGATCCCTTTTGTTGCTCTGCTCACGACACACCATGAGTATCGAATTGCCTTGTGCTTGTAAATTCCTTGTCCGCAAGGTGGCACCGGAAACCCTCCGCCTGATCAAGAAGTCAAGACCCAATGCACTCTTTCCTCATCCGCGAGGTGGCACGCCCGCATATTCTTTAGTTACTTTTGAAAGCACAATCTCCTCTACGCCCCTTACTGAGGATGGTGACCAAAACAACCGTGACTCCGGCAACAGTTGACTGGGATCCGACGACATTGACCAGACTCCAGCGACATTGACAGACTCCAATGATCGTTGAGCGGACTCCGCTGATTGGATGTCTATTAGGGCAGTAGGGGTTCGTCGGGGGGTCTATGACCTCCTATTGGGGTAAGTAGGATCTCCTATTAGGGACATTATGACTCTTGAACTTAAATATGTGCTTTAGTCACTTATAACAGGTCTCTATTAGAGGCAGTATGACCACCTATTGGGGTCTGTAGGACCTCCTATTGGGGTCAGTAGGACCTTTAAACTTAACTGTGTGCTTCAATCACTTATAACATGTCCTTATTGGGGGCAGTATGACCTCCTATTGGGGATAGTATGACTTTCAAACTTAAATATGTGCTTTAGTCACTTATAACAGGTCCCTATTGGGGCAATATGACCACCTATTGGGGTTAGTATGATCTCATATTAGGGTTAGTAGGACATCTTACTAGGGGCAATATAACCCTTGAACTTAATTGTGTGCTTCAGTCACTTATAACATGTCCCTATTTGGGGCAGTATGAGGGTCTATTAGAGGCAATATGAGGTCTGTTGAAGGCAATAGGGGTATGAATAAACATTTACAAACACAAATCTCAATTTATCGATATTGGATTGGTTCACCAAAAATTTGAATTGAAGGAAAAAAAAAACCAAAGCTAATGTAATATAAAAAAGCTAATAGTTCCAGTACCAGTAGCCTCAAACATATATTAACAACTACCAAGTTCATATCAGCTTCCCTTTATCATCATTTTTAAACAAATTACACATTATTAAGAGCATGCTTAATACCCAACTATGTCTCTTAACAACTATTGATAGGAAGGTAAATAAAACTTATATCCACATCAACAAATGTCATCTCAAGGTACCAATTTGCCGCCTCCACTCATAAGATCATTGCAATATCTTGGCATATATTAACTCAGAAATACTGCTATTTCATATAAAAACACCAAAAAAAAAAGAAGCCAAACTGAATATAGCAATAAGATCAATTCAATCCACGAGCAAATAGAAATATCTCAATAACCAAATATGGAGCCTACTCACTGATCTCTACCTCATACGAGAACTTCATACTAAAATTAGTGGCAAAGAATGAGATTGGATAAGATTTCCACTCACACAAATTGATTTTTTTTCCAAAATCAAAACTCACATAAACAACCTAAGCCAAATTATGAAGAAGCTCTCCAGATCGCCATGGCCAGCATGATAATGGCCTCCTCCAAGGTCCCAATCTCGACAATTGCTTCCACCATAGCCAGGCCCAAGCTCCACCCTCTCCGAATCTCCATTCCCAAAATCCTTGTCAAACCCCACCTCCACCAGTCTCTCAAATCCATCTCCGTCATGCCACCATCTCCCTCACCTTGGCGCCGCCGTTCCTCTATTGGAACTTGTGTGATATTAATCCCACATTGAAGAAGCATTAAATGTGTGAGTCTTTATATGGAAACACACATGTGACTCATTAAATGGATGATAAGTCTAATATGAGCTTAATGGGCTTTCTATTAGGTTTTTCAATAGAAATAGAAATATATATATATTTAATAAAAGTCAAAGATTGGGCCTTGGGCTCTGTTGATTAAATCCGAATTTAATTTTTGAAAATTAATATCATTTAATTTAATTAGTTTAATTATTAATTCAGATAAATATCAAAAGACATAACTATTCGAATTAACTTTTATATAAGGACTTTTGTCGTTGTTTTTATCATCGAATCATTCTTCTTCTTCCTCCCCCAAACTATTTCTTCTGACGCAAAGTAAATTCGCCAGGAACTTGAACCAGATAGTTGTATCCTCTAGATAGACGCCCGAATCTGCAACACAAGTGGGGACAAATTTCTGTCTTAGGTCACTACAAGGCAGGTCTCTGTCTGATCAATCAAGTTAGTGTTATTCGTTTTATTTCATTGTAATTTTTCCAATTTCGTTCTAATTTCGTTGTTATATATATATATATATATATTGTTTGAACAGATATTGGATTGGTTGTAACACCCTCGCCATGGAGATTGAGAAGGTGCGTTGTTCGACTTCGACCTCACCTTCCTGGAAAACGAGAGAGAGAGAGAGAGAGAGAGAGAGAGAGAGAGAGAGAGAGAGAGAGAGAGAGAGAGAGAGAAGAGACATGAGTATTTTGGTCACGAAAAAAATATAAAAAGTCAAAAATTTTGTTAGTAGGAATAGTTTCTAACAGTATATTGGGCAGATGAGAATTTTAAGATATGTTTTTGTTAATGGGAAAAAAAATGTCTAAATTTAGGGCCGATGGAAAATTTTCCTTAAATTTTCACACAATTTTATTATTTTGAGAAATTTTCACACAAAAATTTGACACAGCTGCCATTAAATAATAAGGTGGTGCTATTAACACACAGTATTTTGCTATTCACACACCTCTTCATGATGTGGACCAATCATAAAGTAACTTTAAGGGGCAATTTCGTAAACATAATTAAATTTGTAGTGTTATAAAAACGTATGAGGTGTGCGATTAGTAAAATAAGGTGTGTTAATAGTATTACCCGAAATAATAAGGCAAATCAGGGAAAGTAACGGATAAGAAAGCATCAACGAGGTGACGACGTCACGGTGAAAGAGCTTCCGGTCTCACTATAAAAGGCCCAAAGCCTCTGAGGCTCAAAGTCTCTGAGTTTTGGGTGAGAAAAAATTAGGGGGTCTTCAAATTTTGGTGATAGCGGAAAAGCCTTGGGAGGCGGCTTCGTGGATCTACTCGATTCCCGGCTTCCTTTGCTTCCCGCTATTCCCGTCCGATCTCTGGTACTTTCTTCCAGCTCAACTCTTTTTTCTTTTCATCAGAAATTGTGCTTTGGGATGTTCATGTTCATGATCATGATCATGATTTTGACCTTTGATCTGGATTGGTTGGTGTGTGATTATAGCTTTGCAGGTCTCTGGTGCTGTTTGGGAGTTTTGTAAAATAGTAATAAGTTGAGTTTCTGTCATCATGGCGTCCAAGCGCATCTTGAAGGAGCTTAAGGATTTGCAGAAGGATCCTCCCACTTCCTGCAGCGCTGGTACGCCTCAAAGATTTGTTATTTAGTTTCGGTTTCTGTGATCTTGTATGTATAAAGGATCGGAATTTATCGGTGTTGATCGTGTACCTATTGAGCTCAATTTGGTAGTGTAGATGTTGGATTGTGGTTTTTTGATATGTTAGTTAGCTAGATGGATGTTTGAGTAAAGTTTTTGGTGGATTTGTAATAGGTCCTGTGGCTGAGGACATGTTTCATTGGCAAGCGACGATCATGGGACCCCCTGATAGCCCATATGCAGGAGGTGTATTCCTTGTGACCATTCATTTCCCTCCTGATTATCCTTTTAAACCCCCTAAGGTGACTTGTCGAATCTGCAAGCTTTTATTTTGTGTGTGTCTGTGTTTATGCTTTTCTTTGGAACGAAGGATGACGATTTTTCAAATTTCAGGTTGCATTTAGGACTAAGGTCTTCCACCCGAATATCAATAGCAATGGAAGCATTTGTCTTGATATCCTTAAAGAACAATGGAGTCCAGCCCTTACTATCTCTAAGGTTCGGCTCTGTTACCTTTTCAATCTCCCAATGAATTGGTCCTGACTATCGATAATGTTTGCGTTCGTTCGTATATACTTTAGAAATGATATGTATATGCTGCCTTGATGCATCAAAATATTATTTGGAGAATAGAGAGAGGGATATGTTTAAATTATTATGGAGGTCTTCCCAAAGAAGTTCTTCGTGGAACTACACAACTCCGAAGACTATATATTCCAACTTGAAGTAGGGAATCTCTATTTAATGATGGAGATGCTTGCTTGTACTTTGAAAAATCATGTTTTTGGATTCTAACTTCTTTGGCATATATTCAGAGAAATAGAAGCAGGTAGCTGTGATGTGCAGCCTTTCTGCAATTTGTTGTGCCAAAGTTTTGTTTTGAAGCTAGGAAAGAGTTTTAGCAAATATGTACTTATTCAATTTCCATCTGCCTTTATGTTTTGAGTCATTCTTCCTAAAAAGACTTTATATGTGGTAAAAAATTATTTGCATAAGGGCATTTCCTGTTCTTACTCTGGATATTAGCCACTATGTTTGTGATAGATAACTTAATATGTTATAAAGGAAGTTTGATGTTGATTTAGAAACTAATTCCCCTAAGCTTTTGAGTTTTGGAATCTATTTCAACTTTAAAGGGGGAGATATTTGGTGGCTAAGGAAATGAAGATTGTTTTTATTTTTATTTTTAATATACTGAAATTTATCTTACTGTTGGATCTGTATTCACTAAGCTGTTTGTGCATTTAAAATCAGGTATTGCTTTCAATCTGCTCATTGCTGACTGACCCAAATCCTGATGACCCCCTTGTACCGGAGATCGCCCACATGTATAAAACTGATCGAGCCAAGTATGAGTCGACTGCACGTAGCTGGACTCAGAAGTATGCAATGGGGTGATGATGTCTTCTCCGGGTTTAGAATTTGTACTTTTTGGGGACAGGGTTAAGAGATTAATTTGTGGGATGAAGGAGATCTTTGTTCTTCCTATGTTTTGTTATATTACCAAAGATATGAATGGGATTTATTTCCGGTATCGCCAGAACTTAATGTTCCTTCCAGCTTGGACGGTAATCTATCAATTGTGGTTTGTTTTACTCTTGATCCCCCATCCACTAAAGAGTTATTGTTGTTTAACCATTTCGTTTAGTTCCAACTTCTAAAACAGAATGAAATGCAGTGCTTTGTTCTTCAACTGTTCATGTAAACTGTCCATGGAATGTAGTCTAGATATACAAAGTGCATGTCTCACGACCACAACAAATAAAGAGTAGAACAAAAGTGTGATAGTTATACAAGACCATAATAAAGAGTCACCCTAATAGAACCCGATAGCCATCACACCAAACACTAGCACACATGAGTGAAGCGACTAGCCGGTCTAGCTCGACCAAGAAGGTCTCGGTTCAACTTGCTGAAATCGCAACCTTAACATGGAACGACATCGTTTACTATATATATATAGTTTTTTTGGCTTCAAATAATTCTCACCTTGGCTCTAGTCCAGTCAAACCTAAAGCTGACTCCACCTCTAGACGTGGATATCAGGCTTAGCCGCCCTAAGCATAAGAAGAAAGCAATGGTATTTGGTTTTGCTTTATTCAAGAAAAAGAACAACACTAGTACTTTCTCTAGCTGAAATGTAGTATATGCAACAATATCAACCGCTATTTCCTAATATAATCTGCTACACATAGCCACAAAGAATTACTTGAGTAGCTCATGTCATAAGCTTACACAAGCAAGACATACACGCTTGAGAAATATTAGAGAAGAAATTTGTTCAAATAACAAAATAGATTTCATGTTTTTTTAAATGTAAATCGTTATATGTACAAAATGAAGTAAATAACTATATAGAATGGCTCACCTGCTTCTCATGCCCTACATATGTACAAATTTAAGTAGATGTAGTGGCTTGCATTCTTCTCATACCTTAAAGGTCACATTCGGTTTGTAACAGGTCGTGAATTGACAATGGATGTCACTCGAAGTAATTACAATTATGAAAAATGTAAATTTTTAATTAAAAAATAAAAATAAAATTAGAATGAATTAAAAGCAGCTTAAAAGGAAAAAATGGTGGACTAAATGTAAAAAGGTGACATGATGTCATATTGTAAGGCTTGGGTCCAACATAGGTTACAAATAAGGTAGGAGACATAATCAAAGGCTTTTATGTTCTCCTGAGCTGGAAACGATAATTCTTCGTCTCTCTGCGACTGCTGTTCATTTCCTTTCTGGTATTCTGAACCAGGGTTTCTTCTGCTTCTTCCTTTCTTATTCGCTTTCTGGAACTTCTCTGCAAATCTTTATTAACACACCCTCTCTGGGTCAATTGCGCAATCTCAAATTACATTGGCTTTTTGTATGGTGGGTCGGTTTGCTCATCAATCTTAGTTTCAAGGTAATTTTAGCTCTGTTACTTAGTAATACGTATTCAAATTTACATAGTCAGCATTCTTTGATTAAGAAATGTATAATTTCCTATGAAGAAATGCATTAAAAGATGTTCATAACCTATTAAATTTGGATGCTTTATCGTTTCTGAGGTTCAATTGAGTGTTTCACTATTGAATTGTGCATCTGTTGTGCACAATTGGCTGCTATGGGATACTGGGATTGAATTCTATTGATAAATTCATTAACCTTCATTAAATTGTCAATTTTTGCGAGTTTTGTTCTGAAAGTTCTGATACTTATGATAGCTATTGACATTTCAAAGGTGAATTATTAGTCAGGGGGTTGTTCACTTTCTTACTTAGAACCAAATACTTGGATACCATGTTTATTTCTATGTTTTTATACTAGTTCTGTTGAATGTTGGCTGAAGTGGCCTGATAATTATAAAGATTTAACATTGATTCTGTGATATATGCTCTCTCCCAACGCTTTCACTGACAAAGTTGATGGGTTTTTGAATTTTCAGTTTGCTGTGTATCAGTAGTTTGGTGTTAAACATCAAGATGGGAGCCTGTGCGTCCAAGGTGAGTGTTATTTCATTATTGCTTCTGTTTCCTTCAACAGATTAAGACTTTCCATATGTCATTTGGTAATTACGCATCTTCCTCATCAGAATTTTGTAGACAAATTGGACAGTACTTCAGTTTCAATGCCTAATATGCATGCAAAAGATGTAGTTAGTACTCCTCTTTAGGGTCTGCAATAAAGAAGTTTACCATTTCTTAATGACTATGATGCTCTTTGTAATGATTTTGATACTTCTTGCATGCCACCAAGTGTTTACTTTTCTTGCCTTGTTTAATCTGACAAGTTATCATGCTTGTGATGCTTGTAGTCTAAAACTTTGGGAGATGACGAGTCTGAACATGCTGTTGAGTTTACTGGTGGGAATGTGAACCTCATCACCACCATAGAACAGTGGGATCGAAAGTTGGCTGAAGCAAAGACAGATGGCAAAATGGTAAGCTTGAGAACATTTTGCCTTTCCAAGAGAAATGCATTATGTTGAATTATATCTGGTAGTTCACTAACCTATGATGTGCTTTGACTGAGTTCAATTCAATGGTTTTCTTTACTGATGCATATTTGATTAAGAATCCGGAACCGTGGCAATAATGTAGTGATTATCTCATTACCACAACCTGGGATGAAATCCTACAAAATGCAGCACCATAAAAGAGTCAACAAAAGAGATGAAATAATAGTATGTTTATGACATAAATTTGAGCATCTGCAAATTAAGTTTTTTTTTTTTTTTTGAAAGGGCAAATTAAGTTTATGTTAAAGGAAACCATAGTGTTTATGGATCATATTTTAAGACTGCAAGGTCATATATGCATCATTACATGACCCACGCTGCAGCTTCAATATGTCCATGCTATTGTTGCATACTGTGTAGTTTAACTAGATTTGGGTTTTTGATTTGCATGCATACGAACTTACTTGTTCTTAGTAGGCAATTTCAGTTTGAATAATTTGTTAGCATGGTTTTGAAGATCTATATAAATTGAGATTGATATGTTCAATAGGTGATTGCAAACTTCAGTGCAACATGGTGTGGTCCTTGCAAACAGATCGCTCCCTTATTTCGCGAGTTATCTGAGCAATACACTTCCTTAATGTTCCTTGTGGTTGATGTCGATGAACTTACTGTAAGTTGGTAACCAATTTGGTTAATTCAATAGAGTTGGTGCTATTGATGCTGATGGTCTGATGTGTTCAATACATTGATGCTGGTTTAGTGTCTATCATAAGTTGTTTAATGGTAGGTGATTCTAACATTCAGTTTTGTATGGTGCAGGATTTCAGCACTTCATGGGATATCAAGGCCACTCCTACTTTCTTCTTCCTTCAAGATAGTCAGCAAGTTGACAAGCTTGTTGGAGCCAACAAGGTAGAGTTGCAAAAGAAGATAGTTGCCATTGTAGATTCAGCCCCATGTAAGAAATGACTACTATACTGGTCTGTTAGTCAAAGTATCCTTTTACATTTGTTGCAGGTTTCTTGATATTAATGTGTATTTTTGGTTGCAAGTTCTTGGATTGTAAATAATTAAATATGAATGAGATCAGATGAGTTCTGTTGATATGAAATTCTTAAGATCTTTCATGACGATTTTACTCTTGTTATTTCAACTTAATTGGTGGCCATTACTCTTTTTTCCTTTCACTCTTGCAACCAAATCTGATCAATTTATAGCCATTACCAATTTGTCCAATTGCTCAAACCTCCTCTGCTCTATTTGTGTGACCAGTTACATCTTCTCCATTCAGTTGGGGGGAGGAGTACACAAATTGGCAGAAAGATCCTTCACCCTCATGACTGTAATAAGATGTTCATGTGCCGCCAGTATGCCTTCAAAAAACGCAGTTCTTCCGTTCAGATAGATATCGGTCGGAATGGCTTGTGGAAGGTCTTGACCATCTCCATGTAAACAACTGAAGCCTCTGGATTGTGAAACGCCATCGTTTTATGTATAAGAAAGTTTACTAATGTCGACAAACCTGATTAAACGTGGAGAAAGAAATCAAAACTAGCCAGACATCATCACCGACCATCAAAATTCAAGAATATTATAAGTAAAAGACGATTACTATCTTAATCAATCGATTACTTGTTCCTCAGCCTCAGATGTTAACCTTTCACAAACAACACAGCCGCGTTAACAAAGTCACAAGCATCCCACAAAGGCACGTAGTGCTATGCCAGCTTGACCAAGATAGATATTCCTCCACCAGTTTGTCCATCACTACTGAAAGCAACAATAATTCCCTAATACCGTCATACATGATAAGACATCCAAAAAAAATATTCAAACCAGAAATAATCATAGGCCCCATACACATGTTACTGAACCTTTTGTTTGATATTGAGCTGAACTGTTTAATTCTTCATAAGTTTGGCTGTGATAGAGAAACGTGATCTGTAACACCATCATATGACATGAACATATGGGAGGCCAAATCAACAATCCCTCTCTACCAGAACAAGTACACATAAACACTCCTCGTGTAATTATAGATACAAAACTTCAACTAACTTGATCAATTCATGTTGAAACGACTCTGAGATAAATATTAAAAAATAACACAAGTAAATGAATGAGTAGAGGAAGAAAAAAAAAACAGCAAGCAAGCTTCATTGCCTGATCGATGAGAGGAACCATATCGCATTATCAGATTGTAGTGGCTGCTATGGCATATGCAGAGTCTCTTCAGTCTCAACGTCCTTTTGGGTTCATGATTTGTGAGAACACAGCACTCGGTGTCAGTCCATCAGAATCGTCACTAGCCAGGCTGCGGCCACCCATGCTCATGCTGATGCCGCTGCTCCTCGAGTCTGTCACATTGCCATCAAACCCTGGTGATGCATCCAGGTCCTTCTTCCCTTTACAGGCCATGAAAGGCTCTTCCTCAATGTCCATTCCAATACCCTTGCCACTCTCTTCAGCACTCTCCTGTAGCTGCAATGCAAACTCAAGGTTCCAGAGAACATCTCCCATAGACGGCCTGTCAATGCTCTGGTCCGACACACACTTCATTGCTGTCTCTGCAAACTTCCTGAAACATTCAGGCGTGATCTTCCCCTTGAGGTAAGGGTCGAGGATCTGATCAAGTACGCCTTTCTTGAGGCAATGTGCAGCCCACTCTGCTAAGCTCACTTGCTCCTTTGGAAGCGTGGGGTTCAAGGCTGGGCGAGCACATAAGATCTCAAAAAGGACAACTCCAAACGAATACACATCAGACTTGTCGGTCAGCTGTTGCCGTCTAAAGTACTCTGGATCCAAATACCCAAAACTACCTTTGACAACAGTGCTGACATGAGTGTTATCCAATGTAGGACCTGTTTTTGACAAGCCAAAATCTGAGACCTTAGCAACCCACTTCTCATCTAACAGAATGTTAGTTGTCTTAACATCTCTATGAATGATTGTGTGCTTGGCACCAGTATGGAGATAATGTAAACCACGAGCAGCCCCAATGCAAATCTCAAGCCTTTGCTTCCATGGTAGAGGAGGCTTTTGGGTCTTGTACAAATGCTCCCGCAGGGTTCCAAAAGCCATGTAATCATATACAAGAATCATCTCAGAGTTATCCTCACAATAACCAATCAGTGAAACAAGATGACGATGACGAAGCTTTGAGAGCATTTCAATCTCAGTCTGAAATTCATGCACACCTTGATCAGAGAGAGGGTTTCCACGCTTAATGGCTACTTTGGTTGCTCCACCATCAATGTCACCCTTGTATACTTTTCCAAAACCTCCCACCCCAAGGAGTCGAGCCTCTTCAAAGTTGTTAGTGGCAGCTTTGATCTCAGCAAATGAGAAGTGACGACAGAGGTTTGAGGGGAGGGAGGAAGCACAACTTCTTGTTGTGTTTGTCTTGGCAGAACTTGCAGATTGTGAATACAAAGACAGAGGAAGCCAACCAGATGGTCCTTCACTTGTACTTGAGTCCTTCGGTTGTCTACGGCGGCGTGACACACACATAGCAAAGAAACCAAGGACCAGTGCCAAGACAACTCCAGCACTAACTCCCCCGGCAATAATTGCTTTCTGATTACTGCTCTTACCCTTGCCACGACCTGATCCAGATCTAGCCTTAGATGGATCAATGTTCAACTGCTTGGGACGGGGAATAGGATTAGGCCCTCCAAGATTACCAGTAGTATCATTGATCTTGAAGATCTCAACTCCATTCAGGATCGCATCGTACCACTGTGGCTTATTAGTAGGATTTGGATGCAGTGCGAGCCAAAGATCCTCCTGGGGGCTCCCATTTGGAACCATTACCACATAATCCTTGTACAGCGGAATTCCATTCCCTTTTGTGATTCCAGCAACATCAAACCCCGACTCGGCAGTTTGATTATTGAGATAGATATCAAACACTCTCTGGTTCAGCTTGGTTATGTTTGCAGCAACCTCACAGAAATGCAGCCTCACAAGGTACAGGAATCCAGAATCAATTGAGAACACCCAAGTCAAATTGTAGTTGAGGTTGATGTTGTTATTCGGCCCCATAGACCTGGCTGTTTTATACACATCCTCTGGAGCAACATAAGTAGGCATGTCCTTGGGGTAAGCAATCGACATGTTGCCATCAGCAAATTCCGGAACACCAAATGCTGCCCCAAACAGATAGGCAGTGTCATCATACCAAGACCTAAGCAGACCTGTATCCTTACTGGGCGATATATCATTTCCACCCACATTCAATCGATACACATTCTCCAGCGCAGTACTATTATCAATATAGAAAGGATTCAATTGCCCCACAATCATAGTGGTACCATCATTAGAGCTATATATATCCGGCATGGACACAACCTCGATCCCATTCACAAATGCATAAGCATTCGGAACACTACTAGAGGGCTTAAACGTGACATCTAAAGACTCCCCTTCAACATTGACCACAAACTCCTTCGTAACAAAAGCATAATCCAGAGCCTCAGTGGTCTGAGCAACACTGAAATTTTTCAAAACAGTATAAGACTCAACCATGACCGAAAAGACGGCACCGGAGGCATTGAGCCCGGCGTAGGAAGCCGGATAAAAGGAAAGACGAACAAAAATCCGGCCGGAGGCGACCGGGAACTTGTAGGTGTAATCAGAATGAAAGACCCTGGCAGTCATGAAAGGGGTTTCAGGGACTGAAGGGTCTTGAGTGGCGGCAGGGGAAGTGGTGGAGTTTGCGCCGGAGGCGAACTTGGAGCCGACGTCCGATGTCCATTTCTGGCCATCGGCGTCGGTGGACTCTTGCGGACCGCCGCAGTTTAGGAAGATTTTATCAGATGGGATGTAATTTGCGGAAAATATGGAATGGATCGTTAAAGCAAACCAAATAAAGAAAAAGAGACACTTCATAATATACCCAATTCGGATTTCAGCGTAAAGATCTATGCTTTATTAGCTCAACAAAATCAAGAATCCAACCCAGACCAATTCACAAACCCATAAAATCAAACTGACACTAGTTTGATGAGAGAGACTTACTTTATGAGAGCAATGAAGTGGGATTTGGATTGTGAGCAAGAACAGATCTTTGAGGTGAAGATTTGGGAGAGAGGAGAGAAGGAGCAAGAAACTAAACAAGGGAGTTTTACTTCGTTAGTACAAAACCAGTGCTGCTGCTTTCCTTCTTACTTCTGCGGCGCTGGAAGGGAAAATGACGGGTTTGACCTTGCATGCGTCGCACTAATTGCGGGAGTTGCCATTTGTGAGCAACTCGTAAGTGCGTGGTGGTAGGAAGACAGATCAGCGAGTGAAGCGCGTTACGCGTTTTTCTAGGCTGTTATAATTGGGCCCGGGTGTGGGCCCGTTGGCCTGGTTGTTATGAGTTGGAAGGTGTTTCGGTTTTCAAAATCGGGGCCGTTAGTTGGGATTACTTTATTGTGAGGAGGAATATTTGGAAATTATTATACCACGAAAAATAGAAAAATAAGAGTTTTGAGTTTTGGGTTTCGTTGTGCATGCCACGCACTACGAGGACAAAGAAATTATATTCCCAGAGCGTTACGTGATGGAGGAGACAAACTACGGGTGACGAGTTCATGAGTCTCCTCTCTAGTCTCTAGACTCTAGTGTTAGAAATGATGAAAATACATGATACATTTATTACGTTGTGGAAATTTCGACCAAGAATTAGCCTTGTTAATAAGTGCGGAGATGAGGTATTGAAAATACTAGAGTTAGAGTCTCTCTGATGAGGAAACAAACTACGGACAATGAGTCCATGAGTCTCTCTAGTGTGGAAATAAACCACGGATGATGAGCTCATGAGTCTCACTAGCTAGTGATTTTGTGATAGAGATGGCGAAAATACAATTTTGATTTCGACTTAACCTTATTAATAAATGTTGATCATAGGTATCGCAGGAAATTATATGAAAAGACAAGCGCACCAAACTTTTGTATTTTGTTCATGTTATAGAAAAATATTGTGATTTCGTTGTAAAGTAAAGAAATGGTTTCAACGTGTTTCTTGTATTATGAATATCAATGTACAAGACTCACCAACATATAGGAAGAGGCAGAAATTACCTTATGCACAATAACAGTTATGCTGCCATACTTCTATACATTACACCATGTTTTTCCTAAAAGATTATTCCATGTAATCAGCCTAGTTACACCACTGACTTTAATCAACTAGGTATGGTTGTGATCACCACACAACCTAACAACTAGGTATGGTGGCAAGTACCACCATAATAGTACTATATCTCAATCAAGCTGGATCCAGAAGATTGACATATCCAAGCTTGGAGAGCAAACGAGAAAACTGAGCAGAGGGAATAAACTTTTTGAAGATGTCTGCAAGTTGATCATGGCTTCGAGTGAAAACCATGTTAATCACTTTGTTTTGAACCTGAGAACGCACATAATGGCAATCAACTTTAATATGCTTGGTGCGCTCATGAAAAACTGGATTTGCAGCAATATGCATAGCTGCTTGATTGTCACAAAACATAGAAATAGGTTGATCATGTTGAATTCCTAGATCAAATAGGAGATATTTCAACCAAATCAACTCACAAGCAGTAGAGGCCATGGCTCTATACCCGATTTCTGCACTAGATCGAGCAATGACACTTTGTTTCTTGCTCTTCCATGAAACTAGATTACCACCAACAAAAGTGCAATAACCTATTGTAGACTTTCGATCACAAGCATTTTCAGCCCAGTTTGCATCAGAAAAAACCCATGATCTGAGTATGTTGATTCTTCTTCATCAATATTCCTCTTCCGATTGAACCTTTGAGATATCTGAGGATCCTTTTCACAATTTGCAAATGTTCCTCAGTTGGTGCATGCATAAATTGACTCATCAAATTTACTGCAAATGAAATGTCTAGTCTGGTAATGGTGAGATAGATGAAATGTCTGGTATGGTAAGGGTGAGATAAATCAACTTCCCAACAAGTCTTTGATACTCACCAATGTTTCTGAGTTTATCACTTTCAACTTCCAGCCTCAATTTGTTATCAAGAGGTATAACACAAGGCTTGTTGTCCACCATCTGAGCTTCTTCCAGAAGATCTACTAAATATTTTCTTTGATAGAGGAACAACCCTTTGTAAGATGTGACCATTTCAATGCCAAGAAAGTATTTCAACACTCCTAAATCCTTAATCGCAAACTTATGATGTAAGTATTGCTTAAGAGTGTTGATCTCATCTTCATTATCTCCTGTAATAATAAGATCATAAACATAAACAAGTACCATCAATCTGCCACAGCTACCACTTCGAACAAACATAGATGAATCTGCACTGCTTCTTTTGAATCCATTTGCTTCCAAAACAAAACTGAGCTTAGAGTACCATGCTCTAGGAGATTGTTTTAATCCATATAAGGATTTGTGAAGCAGCTTACACACCAAGCTGGAGTCACATTCTTAAGGATGACTAGGAGGAAGTTGCATATAGACCTCTTCTTCAAGATCACCATGAAGGAATGTATTTTTCACATCCATTTGGTACAAGGGCCATGCTTGGTTAACTACAACAAAAATAAGGACACGAACAATGTTCATTTTGGCCACCGGAGCAAAGGTCTTCTTATAATCAACACCAAAAGTTTGAGTGAACCCTCGAGCTACCAGATGAGCTTTATGTCTTTCAATTTTGGCGTTTGACTTGAACTTTGTTTTGAAAATCCATTTGCTACCTATTACCCTCTTACCTTCTAGTAGCTTAACAACACTCCAGGTTTGATTTTCATTCAAGATCTCAGTTCTTCTCTCATAGTTGTAGTCCAAACACTATGTATTGCTCCTTGAAAATTTCTAGGTTCATGAGAACCAAAAATAGCAGAGAGAAAAGCAGCTTGAGATTTAGAAACCTTTATGTAAGATACAAAATTTTCTAACGCATACTTAGAAGAATATACTTTGTAATCTTGCAGCTTGAGAGGAAATTTCCTTGTTTGAGTAGGATATCTTCTTTCATCAGGTTGATCTGGTTCAGGTTCATGTATAACTTCTCCTTCATCATTAACAACATCCATTTGAGGATTAGAACCATCCTGTGTGAAAGTTGATGGAGTTTTAGCTTCATCTTGAGCTTCTGGTTCATTTTGAGTAGCAATATCAAGATTCACTTGTTGTATAATAAGATCTCCTCTTTGTAGTTCCAACTGAGTTCGATCAATATTGGTTCCACAAATAAGGAGAGAAAGGAAATCAAGGAAGAACTCCCCTTGACGAGAGGAATCAGGTGGACTGAAAAATGGAATGTTTTCAGCAAATCTAATATCTTTAGAAACAAATAACTTCTTGGAGATTGTGTTGAAACACTTGTATCCTTTCTGTGTAGATGAATATCCCAAGACAATGCATTTTGTAGCCTTAGGATCTAACTTATCCTTGTGAATAGGTTGCACATGCACAAAACACACACAGCCAAAAACTTTGAGGTGTGAAATATCAAGTTTTCTTGCTTTCAATACTTCATAAGGAGATTTGAAGTTAATGACTCTACTTGGTAATCTGTTGATGAGATATGTGGCTGTAAGAACCCCTTGAGACCAGAATCTCTTTGGAACATTCATGTGAAGCATTATTGATCTTGTTTTCTCAAGTAAAATTCTATTTTTCCTTTCAGCAACACCGTTTTGTTGTGTTCTTCCCACACAACTTGTTTGGTATAGGATTCCATTTGAGCTTAGGAATTGTGACATGATTTTGGACATATATTCGGTACCATTATCTGATCTGAGAGTTTGAAGTTTAGCAGAAAACATGTTTGTGACCATATTATAAAAATCTTTGAAAACAAACACAAGATCACTCTTAATCTTCAGAAGATATAACCAAGTGACTCGAGAGAAATCATCAATAAAAGTAACAAAGTACTTATAACCATCAAATGAATCTAGAGGAGCTAGTCCCTATATATTAGAGTGTACAATTTCAAAAGGCTTGCTAGTTCAAGATACAGATGAGCCAAAAGGGAGTCTAGTAGACTTAGCTAGATGGCAAATTTCACATTGAAGAGATTCTTTACACGGATTTGGAAAAACAAAAGATAAAACATGGTGTGAGGGATGTGCTAGACGTTGATGCCATAGATGAGCTTGGGTGACTTTTGGAACTTTAAAATCCTTTGAGAGGTAGTACAGACCATTAAGATAGATAAACCCTTCACCAATCTGCTCCTTGGTGGCTAGGTCCTGGAAAATGATAGATTCATATTTCATACATCTTTTATACCCTTATATGCAGGATTATATGCTTAGTTCTTTTCAATTGTGAGTCATTTACTTAGTTTTTTTATGTTTTGTATGTCAAGTTGGAGGAAAAAGAGAATTTGGAGCTAAGTGATCCATAAATTGCCCTGCTGTGCGTCAACTTTGAGGATTAAACTATACCTGCTTATAAGGAATCTGGAGGTAAGCCATACACCATTGGAAAGCTATAGATGTTAGCTTTCTAAGGAATTTTGAGGAAGTGGATTTACATTTTCTAGAGCAAGTTGTTAAGGTTTGAGTGAACACAGCGCATGGAGGCAGATTCTAACGAATTTTGTGTTTCTTTTCATGATTCTAATTTGTGAAGCCCAAGTCCATCAATCTTAATACTACAAGAAAAGGGGCTGAACGTGTCTACACATTTGGAAGGCTATCCTTACTTTGACAATAATAACCTTGTGTTATTTGGAGAGAATATAACAATTTCATATTGGACAAGGAGAGACCGAAAAGCCCAAATCAATTGGGATTTCAAGAGGAATAAAAGTAAAACCCCAGAGATGCAGCAAGAAGGCAGCAGAGAAGAGGAAAAGAAGAACAGAGCCTCACCATCACTCAACCCGAGTTCCTATCTCTTCCATTGTTTCTTCCGTGCTATCTTTAATTCTAGTCATGTTTTATTTGTCTATGGATTTCTAAACTTCTAGCTAGGGCTGAGATGAAGCCCCTAGAATGATTACTCTATTTCTTTAGTTGATTTTCTTTTGGATTGAATGGATTGCTATGATAAATTCTCAATCACTGTTTCAATAAACTTTTATTCAAAATTTTTGCTCGAGATCAATAAGACCTAGGTTTTGTTTAGTAGTTATTTGGTTTGAAAACATGAGCACTACTACAAAAACGTTATCAGACAACACTCATCAGACAATCTTTTAGGGTTCCCTACTTGTTTGATGAAGTGAACTATTATATACAACGCAAAGTTACAAAGTTTTGTTGTCTGATGACATGAAATTGTCAAGTTATATTTCAAGAGTTTAAAACACAACAATGATGCTAATTTTCTGTTGTATGATTTATGAAAATTTTGGCGGAAGGATTCCCCCCATCACTAAATTGAAAGTCATGCAAGATGCAAAATCTTTGGACAATAGACTTTTATTTTTTTGTTGTATGATGTTACAATTTATACTAGGCAATACCTAGTGCAAGTTTAGAAAATATATACAACAGTTTAAAACATCATGTTGTGTGACTAGAAAATCTGGTGACATGCCGGCCAAAGTCGTTTTGGCTCCAACGTTTGCCTCCATTGATTTGGTGTGTTGTAACAAAATAGTTTTGGCTCCAAAGTTTGCCTCCTAGTATATATTATGTTGTATGGTATATGCCAATTAACTTAATCTATTTTTCATTCTCCCTCAATTTGACTTGACCTTTCTCAATCTCTCTCTCTCTCTCTGTCTCTCCCTTCACTCTTGAAAACCTAGACCCAACAACCAAAACCTTGTTCATCAACAACTCGATCTACTATAATCTCTCAGTCTACCACCTTCACCCATTCACCATCATTGTTCCGATGACCCTATTTTCGGAATCTATAAGTTATCACGACTTTCTCAGTTTTGGGGGACGATTGCAAACCTCAAATAGAATCCAACAAGATCGCGTTTTATGTACACAACGACGACGAGGAAGATGAGCTTCAGATCTACGTTTTAGTGAATGAAGGAGGAAATGCCCAAGCTTCGCCTATTCCTTCCCCAAAGCCTCAGTTGGAGACTCAAATTCCGACGATGTGAGACCGCACAGGCTGACCAATTCATCAAAATTGTCAAAGGATTCCAGTTGCTTTTAAGCTTGCATTGTTGTCCGATTAGATGTGAACCAAAGGTCCAAAACTCTTCTGTGCTCTGCTTTTGGCTTTTATAAGGTCGTTTCTTACTACTGTTTATAAACAACCTCTTAATTAGTTCTTGAAATTCTGAGACCCAATATAAAAGCAGTGTATACCTGAAGATCTTGATTTTGTAATTTGTATTGTTCCCCAAGTTCTTAATCAAGTTCTATTTCTTTCTGGAATATTCAATCCTATCTTACCCACCAAACAGTAAGGTAGGTCAAAGATTGAAGAATGTACTCAGCAGTAATTGCTGTTAATTGTTGATTTACCTTCAATTTTTCTTTTTACCAAAACTATGAGTAGATAGATAAAGAGGCAAAGAGGGTGCAAAACCAAACAATATCAACTTTCGTCTGCGATCCTCTTCCTCCATCAACTCTCTTTATCCCTCCATTGATCTGTCACTGTTGAAAATTTCATCTATCAAGTTTAACTGGAAAAGGTAAGGCTTGCTGTTTCTTTCAACTTTGCTTCTTCTCATACTATGCAAATATAGAATGAACCAATCTCCTTCAAGGTTTCTCTTAATGGTCGATCAAATTGCACCCTAAACATGTAATGATTTAGACGTCTTAGCTATAATCGACAGTTACTGGTTTCTAAACAAAACCATAAAATGCAGATATGTCTCAATTTCAGCCTTTAAAAATTGTCAGTTTGTCACTGCTTTGTAGGACCCCAGTTGAGAAAGTTCCTTGGTTCTGATACTAGCTGCAACTTTACTCTTACACATGAAAATGTATGGACGAATCAGATCAAGGAAATGTCAGATCAGCAAAGAAACAATTTTGCCTTCCCTTCAAAGTTTGAAATGTGATAATCCCCAACTGCACTTTTTCTCGAGTGTACCATAGTTTCAGTACTTGCCCCATTCAAGAAAACATAGGCATCCATTGATATAAATACCTAGTCCTATAGAATGAACATGCATTGTCTTACAAATTCACTACCATGGATACACATAGAACAAACGCGGTGTTACAGAACATTCTTGTAGTGACCACCATTTTCATGACTTTGATATCTACTTTATGTGCTGCCAGTGGAGTTGAGCAATTGGAGACCATGGTGGAGGAAGCCGAAGATCATTTAGCATTTCCAAGCATAAGCAACTGGTATGTATGTGTCTATTAGAATATCATTTGATTTTCTATAGTATAAAGATTGATGTTTAGTTATCTGTAGGATTAATGAGATGAATGGCATGGAAGATGAAGAATGGGCAATGGTGCAGAAGAAAGGGAACCAATTTGTAGTGAATGATCAGCCTTTCTATGTGAATGGATTCAACACTTATTGGTTAATGGTTTTTGCTGCTGATCAGTCTACGAGAGGCAAAGTCACTGATGTGTTCAAACAAGCAGCTTCAGTGGGACTAACTATTTGTAGGACTTGGGCTTTTAACGATGGCCAGTGGCGAGCTCTTCAGAAATCTCCAGCAGTTTATGATGAAGAAGTTTTCAAGGCAAATTCTAACTTCTTTCTTTTGTGAATCAATGCTTGTGAGTAAATGAGTTTTAACGTGAGTTTCATGTAATGAGTTGCAGGCTTTGGATTTTGTGATAAGTGAAGCAAAGAAGTACAAGATCAGACTCATATTGTCATTGACTAACAACTGGGATGCATATGGTGGAAAACCACAATATGTCAAATGGGGAAAAGCAGCTGGCCTGAACTTGACATCAGACGACGACTTCTTCTCTCATCCAACACTCAAAAGCTACTACAAGTCTCATGTCAAGGCAAGTTAAACCATTGTACCTAAAAGTTTGTTGAGTTCATACAACTTCAGTGATTGTTTCCACAAATTTCACATTATGTATTGATATTTTGATTGTGCAGACGGTGCTTAATCGAGTGAATACCCTCACCAAGATAACTTACAAGGATGATCCCACTGTTTTTGCTTGGGAACTGATGAATGAGCCTCGATGCACTTCAGATCCTTCCGGTGATACCCTGCAGGTGTGCTTTCCTCAAAAGTGTAAATTTGATTAGCTACCCAGCAAAATCATTTTCTTGTAGTTCAAGCTATATTGTGTTCTTTTTTCTTTTTATCTAGGAATGGATACAAGAAATGGCAGTTTTCGTTAAGAGTGTGGATCCGAAGCACCTTGTGGAAATTGGTTTGGAAGGATTTTATGGACCCTCAACACTTGACAGAGTTCAGTTCAATCCCAACACATATGCTCAACAAGTTGGAACTGATTTCATAAGGAACCACCGGGTCTTAGGTGTTGATTTTGCTTCTGTTCATGTCTATGCAGACTCTTGGTAACTCCCGAAACTCTTAGTTTACAGTACTATTATTCAACTTAAAGCTAATATAATTTCCTTCGATGAAGGATTTCGCAATCAATTTCTGATGTCCATCTGCAATTTACCGAGTCATGGATTAAAGCTCACATTGATGATGCTGAGAAGTATCTTGGAATGCCTGTTGTATTTGCTGAGTTTGGTGTATCAACAAAAGACCCTGGTTACAATACCTCATTCAGAGACGCTGTTATCAACACGGTGTACAAGACCCTCTTGAACTCCACCAAGAAAGGAGGGAGTGGAGGTGGGAGTCTTTTGTGGCAGCTCTTCCCTGATGGAACAGATTACATGGATGACGGCTATGCAGTTGTTCTCTCGAAAGCTCCTTCGACATCAAACATCATTGCCCTTCACTCCACAAGACTTGCCCTCTTCAATTCCAGATGTGCTTGGAAATGCAAATGGGGTTGCAGGAAGAGGAGTCCGCTAGAATTCCTATACAATGATGACCAGTAATGTTGTGTTTTCCACTGTCACTTCCTTGCCGTCGATTTGTCTATGTATGAAATGTGTGTTCATTTGTACATGACAAAACTTGAAGACTTCACAGTTAAATAAAAGCCAAGATATGGACCAATGGACCATCCATGAGTTATAACTTGTGCCGGCTTGCATTCCTCTTGGTTACTAAATATGAACTTCTTTTATCAGTATTCTTTGTGGATTTTATTGACTGTTAAGCGTTGTTAACAAAGAGATGTATTTGGATTTAGTGATGTTGCTGACAAGACTAATGCTACATATGCCATCAAAAATTTGCAATCATCAAATGAAATAGTAAACATGAGCTTGCTTGCCATGACCAAAGGCTTCATCCTATCAGTGGGATATGCTCCCTACAGCATACTGAAGCGTTTTTGGGTTTTCCTGGTATGGTGGATCACAGAAAGGTCTTGTAAAAAGAAGCTTTATGACATAACTCTCATCGCATCATGTGTATCAGCAATTTACTTATGGCTTGCATGCACTTTGTTACGTTTGAGGATGAGAGGAGCCAAATTCAGACTACGGATTGGAAATCACTTATTGTCTGCTGAAATATCACCAGGACCAGTACCACAATGGATGCTTGATGAGTCTTCCCCATCAGTGATGCTGTACTGCTGTAAGGGAATAGGCATTCTGGGATCACTTTCTTACTATATAATTGTTACTATGATATTCTATGTATTTAACCAGCAACTTCTTAAGTGGTTACGTATCAGATAACCTGTAATAGTCTGCAAATATAGACTCACAAACTGGAGTTGTTGTCAAAACAGTTCCAAACAAAGGAAATATAATCAAACTGTGATTTCCAGCATATTCCATAGATGTTTATGTAGAATATTACTGGTGTTTGATCGCTATATATCAATTGATTTTGTTACTTCTTCATGGCATAAATGAGCTTTGTGATACCAGGAGAGGAAAAGAATTCTGTAAGGTGAATAAACAGAGTGGCCTTGAGGGTGTGTATAAACCTCCTCTCCTATATAATCTGTACAAAAAAACATTTAAATGAACTGTAATCTCTTGTAATTGCATCCGATGAAGTGGTAAATTGGAAGTGAAGTTCCTAGGTCACCTGAAACAAAAATGGCAACAGTCATATACTGGCAGGCACAAAGCATTGCACGTCCATGAGCCTCTCCATTTTGTAGTTGCTGTAATTAAAGGAAAGAGAGGAAATAATAACTCAGTGGTGTTATATTTCATCCCATTAGTGATCATAGTTAAGAGAAATCTTCATGTGATCTGGATAATGAACCAAAGACAAAATAATAGTTGAACATGCATATTGGACTGAGTTGCTGGTTATAACTTGTTATAAATAACAGACTAAATTTAGTTTCACAAAATCAACGGATAATTCTCTGATGGAATAGTAACTCACATGTTGAAGCTGCTCACTATTTGGTGAAACTTAATTTTGAAAGAACTGCAGCTGCCTGGTCACCAGCTAAAAAGAAGTAAGGATGCCTCAGAGCAGCTGCTGCTGATAATCTCCCCCTTCTTAGGGAACCTCTCTCTGAGACCAGCTTTGTAGCCAAATCCCATCCTCTACCCGAATCAAGATCAAGAAGTGACAAGTCAGGCCTTAAGCGAGTAGACTCTCTCCATATATTCAAGTCGTATCCAAATCTTTTTATCTCCCCATTGAAATTTTTCAAGCCTGCCGAAGACCTTAAGGATGGTACCGCCATTTGCAATAGAATGATACCAGCAGAATACATATCAAAAAGATCAGGACTGTTCAGCTGCACCAACAATCGCATAACTCTTTAACAAATAAACACATTGCCTATACATATCCCAAATATCTCCTACAAAGCACTGAAGAAGCACATCTTTTTATCAATGTTTAACATATAAAAAAGAAACAAGAAAAATGTTAAAACTTTTGTACCTGCCAAAGAATAGGAGAAAGAACTGCCGCAATAGGTTCTGGAGGAGGCACCGGTGTTTCCTCTGGGAGCACATATAGTTCAGGAGGACAGAAGTCGGGGTCAAGCATGCCTCGGTTTGGAATAAAGTTCTTCCCAATCCGGAGGTCCGTGGCTGCCCCAAAATCAATGAGCTTGATCTTGCCCTTTTTTGTCACTACTAGATTTGCTGGCTTTATATCTCGGTGAACAATGCCTGTGTCATGGATTTTCTTGAGCGAAGTTATAATCTGTCGCATTATTTGCTTGATGACCAAGGCACTGCGCTTGACAGAGTCTACATCTTGCAAGACACGTCCAAACATGACAGATTCTAAGTTAAAAGGGAATTTCCGATCTGTCATGTAATCAGCCAGATTTCGGTTTCCCTGTCAAATTAGCATCCCTACAATTAGTTTAGGGATGGGGCATCCTCAAGTGAGCATTAATAAAAGTAACATGCAATATATAGCATCAAGTACTAAATCATCATACTGACAAAGCATTCTTTTTATGGATTTATGGAAGCTGAATATAGAGAAAAAGGCTTTTGATTACTGAGCAAGTGATCCCGGATGTGTAAATTGAGTACCTCAAATTTCCAAACAAGCCACTTTCCACCCTTTGTAAACTGTGAACTTGTTCTATCAGCAACAAAACTTCCCAGGAAAGTAGCACATGTTTCAGGTGCTGCTCTAGACAACCTGTAATTGAACCACTCCTCGACTTCACCGCATTCTTCAGCCCCTTGCATTCCTACCTTCACCTGCATATTTCATAACTAAAACATCAGGGATAAGTTCTCTTTTACGTATCACGCAGAAATCGATAAAAGAATTAGCAACACTGAATCAGGATTAATCAAATAGTACGTTACCTTTTTGAGGATGACCTTCTCCTTAAACCTCTCATCCAGCTGCAAAGCTTTTCCCCTTCCACTCTTCTGCACTCTCTCTTCAACATTCATGTTTTTCGGAACAATGGCCCCAGAATAAACAACCCCGAAAGACCCTTCTCCCATCTTGTCCCCAATCACAAAATCAGTCATCTTCAATCTTCTCCTTCCAGTCACACTATCCAAAGCCAGTTGCAGTGGAGCAAGTAGGTATGCATCAATGGCACCTAAGAGAATACCTGGCCTTGCAGTTAAGTATATCCATGTTATCCCAGCAAAAACCAGAACACCCCATTTCTGTTTCTCTGAAAGGTCACCTGTAACTCTCTGAAACTCCATGATCCCATATTGAAAAGCAGGAAACTGCTCCAAATGAAAAGTGTTCTCCAACACATTTCCAGGGATGTCACCAAAGAATGCATTACATCTATGTGGATGAACCTTGAATTGGTTTGTCAAGAAGCAGAGATTGTCAAGTGAATTGGGTTTTAGTGGAGAGTAAAATAGAGGTTTCGGGTTGTGTTTAAGTGTAGTTAAGCTTGCAGAGGGCAGATAAGCCATGGCTGTGGTCGTTATGGACGTTATGCAGTGAACTAGTTTAGCTTTAGTTTTGTGGGAGAACCAGTAGAAGTGTCAGCAAAGGCTAGCATTTTGACACGTGTACGATGATTTATCCACATGTGGGTTCCTCCTACCCTTACATATAAGCATAGTACCAAAACGCAAAAACAAAAGCAAAAGCATAAAAATTTAGGTTAAAATAAAAAAATCTCAAATCCAAGAAGTGAATATATCTTTATTACTACTCTCCAGCAACACACAGAGTTGTTATTATCAAGTTCGTGTAGGAGAGAAAAGGAAAACGTAGATTGAAAAGCGTGTATCAGGTAGACAAACGAACTTGGTACAGAGGGATAGGGGAGCTAGTTCTGAAGAAAAGAGGCTGCAGGCCTAACATAACTAAAGCCTGAGAAGGGGTTTCCAGTAGCATTCGGACTAGCAGCTGGGGAGTCCACAAGTGGCATGTCAGTCCAGCATTTGTCAAAGTTGGCAATGCAGTGGTGCCCAGCAACATCAGGTCGGAAGCTAGGCTGGATTTCCCGAGCATCCAATTTCTTCCAATTAATTGGCTTGAACCATTTGTGGCGCTTGATTTCATCACTTCCCAGAGGTCCACAACCTAGGCGCTTGCTTGTGTCCTTCTCTAGTAGCTGAAAACATAACCAGGCTAAGTAAGTTTCATAGTCAATTGTAAACATGAAATGAGAAGGCACACACACTCAAAGATCAGCATCGTTCGGAGTCTTGACCCATCAAAAGAAAAAGCATTTGGCCTTGTCAAATCTAGATAGATCCTTCATTTGAAACTATTGAGGGGTATTGACTAAGATCCTTGATTATCCCATGCTTAATATTATATTGGTAGCATAGATGAATATAGAACGAAAATATATCATATAATTCAGCAAGTAATGCCAGAAAGAAGCTAGAATGACACAAACACAAAAAGGTTCATCGACTAAGTTTGAAAGTGTTCAGATCAAAATAACAAAGTAAATTATGTATAAAAATGAAAAATAAATGTAGATTATCAATATTAGAACAGAGGAAACTTACCGCTTTCAACAGAGAATGTGCATCACTTGTTAAAAAGGTCGGCAACTTGACTTTGTCCTTGACTATCTTCTGTTGAATTTTCTGACGGTTCCCAGTAAAAGGAGGCTACAGAAGTAAAAACATATGAAAGAAACTTTACCACCGACACATTATATATAATCTATATGGTAAACTGCACCAAAACGCTGACTTATCATGGCCCTCTACACACACACCAGTCGGACATGTAAGAAATATCAGAAAACTGCATACCTTTCCAGTAAGCATCTCAAACAATAGAACTCCCACACTCCACCAATCTGCTGCCTTATCATGGCCCTTTCCCTGAATTATTTCAGGCGCCATGTATTCTACAGTTCCACATAGGGAATTAGATCTTGTATTTTCGTCAAATTTCTTTGCCAGCCCAAAATCAGTCAACATGGCCTATTCAACAAATCAGAGATCATGTTGTCAGTTACACTTCTTTGAAGCAATTTATCAAACAACAATTAGCATACGAGAATGAGAAAAGGATGTATACATGGCCATCTGCATCCAATAAGATATTTTCAGGTTTAAGATCCCTATGCATTATGCCATTTGCATGCAGGTGAGATACTGCAGAAACAATCTCAGCAGCATATATTCGTGCCAGCTCCTCCCTGGAAAAAAAAAACAGTGTAAATATTAGTGTCTGCACTAGAGCTCAAAACAACAGAACTCCAAAACTTCAGTTACCTGAAAAGGCCATGGTGGTAGAGCTGAAAGAAAAGGTGACCTCCATTGACAAAATCCAGCACAAGATATAGTCTGTATTTGGTCTACAAGATGATTAAACCAAGTTAATACAGTATGCCACTTCATCCAAGTTGCAAAATCGGTAATGCATCACTCTACATCATCTTTTGATCAAGCATGTTACTGACAAAGGCAAGTTGGAATAGAAATTCTAAAAGTCAGAAGGAAGGAATTACTTGGAACGAGTATCTAAGCTGGATGACGAACGGATGATCAACTTTAGTTAATATATCCCTTTCAGCTTTCATGTATTCAGCATGGTTCTTCTCCATAATCTTATCCTTTCGCATGACCTTCATAGCATATATTTCTGATGTCCCCTTCTTCCTCACCTGATATACTTTTGCAAATGCACCCTGCCCAACAACCTTCAAAACCTCAAAATCTTCAATGCCTACACTCTCAGTTTTCATGGAATTCTCCTCAACGATTTCTAGAGGTTTTCCAACAACCCCGCCACCAATTAAAGGTTCCTCAGATTCTTTCACGGTATCTTCATGGAGACACTCTACCAGATCCACTGAATCTTCTGTGTCACGAATAGTGAGTTTGTTGAGCTTCAGTGAGTGGCTTACATATGATGAAGGACCGACCAAAGAATGTGATCGGTTGTGAATGACGACGGGATCATCGTATATATGGTCAACACCATCTTCGACAGAGACTACTGTGGCCTGGACTGGTACAGGACCAAATACGTCTGAAAAGTCAAGCTCAACGTGATCGCAAACTACAGCATCCGTCGGGCCCATTGGAAAAAGCAACTGTGTCTGAATTGGCTTGCACTTGCGGGTCTTGGACGAATCAGGCAGCTGAGATAAAACCATTATCGAGTTAAAGCAGGGATGCTAACTGCAAAAGGCAGCCGAATCGAAACCTACTGTAAACTCCAAGACCAGTGCTCAAAACAATATTAATCTATCCAAATGTCGCCAAGACTAGTGCTCCAGAGGGACTCCTATCAATTGCCTTAACCAAGAGGAAGTTAACAAACGCAAACGGGGTTCCCAAGAATTTTGGCCACAGACAGAAGAGAATCCAGGTGAAGAAGAGGCTGTTCTTGTTCCCTGATTGACAAGGAAACACGGATGCTTCAGTAGCTCTTGAATTCATGAAGATCAAGCTGTCAGACCTGCGTCCAAACCAAATACAACAAAACAAGTTAGGCATTAACTACTTCTCCTTCATCATAACACAACAATAACGACACCACACGAAATCATCCGTTTTACCATGTAAATAGTATCAAACAATACTTGGCAAAGCAAAGGATAATTCTTTCACTAATCCAGGTATGATAATGATTTGGGGCTAATTTGGGCATAGGTTAAGGAAACACAACAGTTTGAACAAGACACATTTAGGAGACATCAAATATTTTTATAATTAAATTTCAGGAGATAGCTATTGGATGCAATTAAGAACATACTACAATACCAAGAAACAAAAACACAACCCAAAACAAAACAAAGAAAAACGTAACAGAGTTACAACAACAACCTCAAACAGGATGGTACAAAAATGTGGTAAAGCTGCATAGCAAACAGAGATTGGGTTTTTGTTTTCGCGTCTGTGAAGTTCAGCAAACGCAAAAACAAAACCCAGATCTAAAACACGCGTTCTTTGTTCTTTGTTCTTTGTTTAATAAAGCACGAAGCTTTAGATAAGCCGGAGAGTAACGGAAAAAACGGTGTATGAAAACGGAAATACAGAAAAGAGAGATTAAAGAGGGAGGGAGGGAGCTTACTTGGGTAGGATTGCGGACGAGACCAAAGGAAGGAAGAGAATTGAGAGAAGAGAAAGAGAGAGAGAGAGACGTGTTTTGTGTTTACGAATCTGAAAGAGGGCGGAGAGGTCGCGTCGCCGCTTGGGATGAGTTGTGATGCACACGTGGCGGGGTGAGACTGGTTGGTTTAGGGGGAAGGACTTGCAAGTGCAATCCGGCTTTTTGGACTCCGGAATCGGAATATGCTTTATGAATCCTTCGGTTTTGGTACTTTCCACGCCACGCCGTCCCAGCATTCAAATTGCGTCGACCACTACCAATATTTAGTCATGATCAATTTTTTATATTCTATTTACAGATACTCTCTTTTAGTTCATATTTATCGCTAAAATATTTAATAATATATCTATAAATCGTATATAAAGTGGGCTAATTCGCAAATGTTCCTCTTTTTGTTGGACGAAACTAAAGTTTTTTCTTTTTCATCTCCATAGTCTAATGTTTGCATAAGATTCTTTTCCTACCCTGTATTGTTGATGATCGAACGTTAGTAGACAATTACTAAATCTCTTATGACTAGTGATATGGTATGTAAGAACTTTTGAACTTATGACTTATCCAGCTTGTTTATGTGGAAGTCCTTTTTTATGATTCATGTTACCAGGGGAGAACTTTATGTTAGGTTCCAAACCTATTTAGTAGTCTTGGACATAGATACGTATTTCATTGTGTGTATTAAAACCTTATACAAATCATAACATTAATTTCTTCTGATATCTCATTGGAAGTACGAGCTTAAAATTAAAATTCAAACATATTAGTTGTCTAACTCTCCACCCTCCCTCCCTCCCTAAATGATAAAAACCATAATTTGTTCATTGTTTTTTGCTATCACATCAATATTTTGTGTATAGTGCATATAGCCATATTCTATTTATGAGAATATTTCCATGAAGATTGTGTGATGTATTTATTAAAAAAACAAATTTGAGAGATCAATACTACACAAACTAGCTGACAATCTTTATTAAACATGACCAAACTCCTTTTCAAGTACATCACATATATGGTAAAAGACGAGTCACGTACATAGTTGGCTTCATTAAAAGCTGAGGAAATATAAGAACCCGTAATCTGTAAAAGATCACTGATAATATCATCATGCACACAATCCCGAAAAGATGTATGTGGAATGTTGCTCTGATTTGTAAAGGTAACAATGATCTAGTGCATTATTCAAGCATATAAATAAATGCAGTAACCTGTAACCTTGCGTCACCAACCTTGCCTAAATAACAAGAACTAAAATAACAAAGATGAAATTAAAAGAGCGGAACATATCCTGGGAAATGGATATACATACTAAATAAGCCCTAAGGAATGCAAATGGGGAGTAACTTCTGATTTTATTATAGGACACCCATGAGTTTGATTCCCCCACAGTGTTAGTAAACACAAATTCGTTAAGGCATGAGAATGACTTCTCGTTGATATATTTACACTACCTTTAGGCCTAGATTTGTTCGTGGATGTTAGGCAAGAAATAAAAATTGTTCGTTTTATGCTTTTTGAGATGCAAAAGGACAGAAAATACATTCTTGAATAAAGAGAAAACAAGAGTGTAGATGCATATATCCAGTCAGCCATATTCAGCAGCACCTAAGCCATGCATAAGCGCTATATTACCCTGAATCATCATGTTAATACATAGTAGAACATCGGTCATACTCGCCTAAGAAGACGTATGTTGTCACATAAAATGGGCTTGGGTCTTAGCTAAACCCAAGAACCTACATTATCCCTTGAGGACATAATGGTAATACACTCTCTAATAAGGGCAAAGTGGTATTTTTGTGGTGCATCCACCATATCCCTATAAATACCACTCTCCACCCCTCATTTGGGGACTCTCAATCTTCACCCTATTTTCACCTTATTTCTACTCACATATGGCTGACTTAGGCATCGGAGGGTCGAAGGCCGGAACACCCGGTCTTCCCTTTGACGCTCTTCATTCATGATTGACAGGTTATAGGAGCTTGAAGATGGTGTTCCCGCATTCTGTGTGATCCTTCCCTCAGCAATTACACCGAAACAATGGCGCTAGAAGGAGGGGCCTCAAGTGGAAACCATCACATAGCTCACCATGAGCATATCCATAATCTGCCCAGATTTCCCTCTCTGGAAATTTTCTTTTTCCGGTCACCAACCTTCTCTTTTTTCTCGAGCTCCTCCCTGCCCGCATACAAAGAGCTAGCCTTCTTTCCATCTTAATTTTCACTACTCCCAGATGATTATCAAAACAAGTATAACTTCTGGCTTGGTTTTAGAGAAATCCCGAGGAGAGAGAAAGTAGATCTGACTTTTTCTCTCTCATTCACTTGTGCGTGCCACCGCAAGGTAGCTCACCTTCCCTGCCATCATACTCGCCGTCTTCCAATGAATCCAGCGTGGCCTCCCCGACCTCCAGCCAAGGCCCACGTGCCGGTGAGCAGCGCCCAAAGAACTGATCTGGACACCCAGCTTCCCTCAGATACGACATGTCCTGGTTGTAGCTTCCCGACAATGATACGTTGTCAATCCAGCGAGACCCATTCCAGTAGCGAGACTAGCCACGCCAGATGCTGTGGCGACACAAGGTCCCGGCAGGGATATGCTCTCGGTCTCGTGACTCCAATCTCGGCACCCTCCCCTCGGGCACCTACCTCCGGAACATGCCTTCGCCTTTGGCACCCGCTTGATACTCCTCTCCCGGGGAAGACCACCCATGCCTCGGTGCCTCTCTCCCGAGCCCCTCGCGGACTCCGCTTGTTAAGCCAGAGTCCCCGCGGACTCCCCTGGTCCGGCGAGTTCCCCCGCTGACTCCCCTCACGGACTCCGCTTTCTCGCCAGAGTCCCCACGGACTCCGGTGGTCTCGCCAGCCCCTCGCGAACTCACCTGGTCTCACCAAAGTCCCCGCGGACTCCCCTGGTCCCGCGAGTTCCCTCATGGACTCCCCTCGCGGACGCCGCTTGTCTCGCCAGAGTCCTCGCGGACTCCGCTTGTCTCCCCAGAGTCCCCGCGGACTCCCCTGGTCCCGCGAGTTCCCCTGTAGACTCCCCTTGCGGACTCCGCTTGTCTCGCAAGAGTCCCCACGGACTCCCCTGGTCCCACGAGTTCCCTCGCGGACTCTTACACGCACAACTCTCCATCCCAACCTCCCGGGACTCCTCTCTCCCGGCAGAAGGATACAAAAAAAAAATATCTCTCCCGGCACCTGCGGTCTTAACAACCCAGCAGATGCAGTTTTCTGGAAAGAGGTTGTGTATGATGAAATGAAGTATCTAATTTCTAACAATACATGGAAATTGGTGGACTTACATGCAGGTTTTAAGACCATTGGTTGCAAATGGGTCCTTAGATAGAAGCTCAAATTGGATGGAAGTATTGATAAATATAAAACTAGACTTGTTACTAAAGGCTTCAAGCAAAAAGCTGATCTAGACTTTTTTGATACTTTTTCTCCGGTTACAAGAGTTACATCCATTAGTCTGTTAATTGCTATTGTTGCAATATTGCTGCAATTCATGATTTGATTATTCATCAAATGGATGTGAAAACAGCTTTTTTAAATGGAGGTCTAGAAGAAGAGATCAATATGGACCAACCAGAGGGTTTTATAGAAACTAGTCAAGAGCAAAAGGTATGCAAGCTAGCCAAATCTCTTTATGGTTTAAAGCAGGCTCGATCTCCCAAACAGTGACATGAAAAATTTGATTCTTGCATGATTCAAAATGGTTATAAATCAAATGAATGTGACAAGTGCATATATTTTAAATCTTGGAAAAACTCACATGTTATTATTAGCCTTTATGTTGATGATCTTTTAATTTTTGGCTCTAATTTACATGTTATTGAGGAGACCAAAAATGTGCTCAAGAACAATTTTGATATGAAAGATCTTGGTGAGGCTAATGTCATTTTGGGCATGAAAATAACAAAAACATGTGATGGTATTTTTCGTGATCAGTCACATTATATTGAGAAAATATTGAAAAAATATGATTATGTTGGTTGCAAAAAGCATGTGTCTACTCCTTTTGATTCTAATGTTCACTTATTTCCTGTTGAGAGTGAAAGAGATGTGATTAATCAAAAGGAATATGCTAACATAATTGACAGTTTGTGTTATGCAACTGATTGCACTAGACCTGACATTGCATATGTAGTTGGAGTACTTAGTAGGTTTACAAACAAACCAGGTAGAGAACATTGACAAGTAATTGAGCGTGTCATGAAATATTTGCTAGGTACTAAAAATTATGGTTTATTTTATAAAAAATATCTTGTTGTACTTTAAGGCTTTTGTGATGCCGATTGGAACACCTTGTCAGGTGACTCTCTCTCTACCACAAGTTATATTTTTATATTAGGTGGTTGTGCTATATGTTGGAAATCAAATAAGCAAACAATAATCTCTAATTCAACCATGGAGGCTGAGCTTATCGCTTTAGCTTATGCAAGTGAAGAGGCAAATTGGTTGAGAGATTTATTGCATGAAATTCCCTTGTGAGAAAAACCAATACCACATATATTGATTCATTGTGATAGCACTGCAGCTATTGGTAGAGTAAATAACCGTTATTATAACGGTAAATCCAGACCAATAAGAAGAAAATATAGTACTGTGAGATCATATTTGAGTGATGAGATTATTAATGTGGATTATGTTAAATCTTGTGATAATCTTGCAGATCAACAAAGGGCTTGGCAAGAGAAAATGTCTGGAATACATCGAGGGGGATGGGATTGAAGCTCATATTGTCATGAGTGATATATGAGGACACCCAACCTAGTGATTAGAGATCCTAAAAGCTGGATTCAATGGGAAAAACGAATCATAAGGTGGCTGTAAGAAATGCACTATTTTTTCTTACTCATCCCTATGGTGCATGTAAGTGCATTTATTTGTAACGTATATGGAGGTTGAGTTCTTTGTAACTCTTAATAAAATTTGTAGCTCATAATGAATGGGATGTCACAGTTACAAGAGCATCATTGATGGATTTTACCTATATGAGTGGAGAGTGAGGCCGCTTTCTATGAGAATAGGGCTTATTCTTAAATACACTCATGAAAACCGGGATAAGCACATAGCCGTAACATGCTAGCTATTAAAGCTCATTTTAACAACTGAATTACTATGTGTGGGCAATAGTTCTTATTTCCCCAAAGTAGTTATAGTTCAATGATACGGGTGTATCCTTTAGCTTTTAGGAATTAATGATTCATTTTTCCAAGTTAGTTAAGTACATAGTTTTCTAGCTTGAAAAGGAATAATTGTCTAACTTAGTTAAGGAGTAGTTTCCAAGTTAGATAAGGATTTGTAGAGTTATCAACTCTATAAATAGAGGTCTTAGCATAGTTCGAGGGGCCAGAGAGCGAAACAGTTAGAGAGATATCTGTTTAGAGTGTTATTGTGAGAGAATGCATTAAACAATAATCAGTGTACCATTTTGCACAATAATAAGAGAAGAATACATTTTCTTCGAACTACATTGCTTGTGTGTTTTAGTACTGTTAGCAATTTCGCTGTTAGCAGTATCACTTGAGTAATACGTATCAAGTTGGTAATCAAAGCTAACCGTATCCGTAAGGAGTCTTGTGGTGCATGGTTCTGATTCATTCACTTTACAGAAAGCTAGGAAAAGCTCTTGTGTCTATGGAAAATACCACTTGAGTAATACGTATCAAGTTGGTAATCAAAGCTAACCGTATCCGTAAGGAGTCTTGTGGTGCATGGTTCTGATTCATTCACTTTACAGAAAGCTAGGAAAAGCTCTTGTGTCTATGGAAAATACCACAAGATGAAGAGGAAAAAAAATGGATGGTGAGAAACCAGAGAAAGAAAGACTTGATGCGTTGGAGAAGCAGATGGCTACGTCAAACACTACAATTGCAGAATTAACCGGTCTCGTCAAACAGTTACTATTGAAGGAATCATCGGAGAAGCCGAAGGAACCAAATTCGGAGTCGGAAGAAGAACAAGAAAAGACGAGATCGGATGGAGAGTATGACATTGCCAACAAAACCTTACAACAAGAAAGAAGGAGTTCTTTTCGAAACTTAAAGATTGATTTCAAGATTGAAGTTCCGATATACGATGGCAGCATCAATGTTGACAAGTTGGACGACTGGATTGAGCGGCTTGACACACATTTTATGTTCCATCATTTTACATCGAAAGAGAAGATCAACTGTGCGACTCTGAAGCTATCATCTCATGCTTTAACTTGGTGGAAGTCCTACCAAAGGAAAAGTGATGAAGAGGTAGTGTCGTGGAAGCAGTTCAAAGAATTGCTTAGAAAGCAGTTCTATCTAGTAGGGTTTCTGGAGGAACGATGGCACAAGTGGCACAACTTGCATCAGAAAGTCAATCAGTCTGTGCATGATTACACTACCGAATTCTAGAATCAAGCTATGGATCTAGATATATCCCTAAAGGAGTATTCGGTATTTATGAAGTATGAAGCAGAACTGAATGAGTACCTCCAAAGGGAGTTGAGTTTGTTCACGATACAATCTGTTGAAGAAGCTAGCGTGAAAGCCATCGCCATTGAGAAGAAGTTCAAGAGGAACGAAACCAAGGGAGATGGAAAATATACTGGGGGTAAGTCGAATGTTTTCTATGCCAAAAAGGAGGAGCAAAAGAAAGGCAAGTCGGATGGTAAATCTTGCATTCACTACAAGGGAACAGGACACATGGCAGATAAGTGTTGGGCGAAGTTTACTCAACTTAAACCAACAGTGTTACAGCACAAGGAGGAGAGGAAGAAGATAACATTAATCATAAACGAGGTAAAAGAAGTACTAGGAATGACATAACCAAATGCGAAGCTCAACCTTATGGCAAGAACACAGTTAGGGAATGACGACGAGAACCGCAAGGAGCAGCTTTTTGTTGTAAAGCTGCAGGTGAAGACTAGTTTAGTTGATGCCATTATGGATCCGGAAAGTCAGAAGAACCTTATCTCGGAAGCTTTGGTTCAAAAGTTATGTCTTCAAACGGTCGAACATCCGAAGCCATATCCATTAGGATGGATTCAGAAGGACACAAGACTAAGTATTACCAGTCAATGCACATTCAAGTTTGCTCTTCATGAACCTTACATCGACGAAGTTACATGCAATGTGGTGCCATTGGATGTTTGAAATGATTACAGGAAATCCTTACTTATGGGATAGAGATGCTATCTACGAAAGGAAGGCTCAAAAGTACACATTTACGAAAGACGGACAACAATTCGTTATCCGGGCGGCGTCCCTCCCACCAGAGGCAAGCTTAGTTACAGCAACCCAGGCTAAACGGTTAATGCATGTGGAAAATTTGTTTTGTTGATGATTCGGCCAAAGGAGAAGTTTTTAAGTCAAGTATGCTTAACTTAGTTAACCGGGCAGCAGAATCAAGATGTGGAGAGGTTGAAATTGAAGTTTGTCGATTTATTTCAGGATAATATGGGTCTACTGCCAAAGAGGAGTGTGGAACACGAGATCATGCTGATAGGAGAGAGTCCTTTACCGAATTCAGGGTTATATTGCACAATTATGCAAGAATCTAAGGAAATCAAGACACATGTACATGAACTTCTCGAGAAGGGAATTATAATGCCAAGCAGTTCACCTTGTGGATCGGCAGTCTTGTTAGTTCCTAAGAAAGATGGAGGTTGGCGCATGTGTGTCGACTATCGTGCGTTAAACAAGATAACCATCAAGAATCGGTATCCATTATCGAGAATAGACGACTTGTTGGATCAATTAGAGAGTGCTAGGTATTTTACCAAGCTAGATTTGAAATCTGGGTATTTGTCTCCAAGTCCTTTCGATATGGTATTTACTGTTGGAGACGGTCATCATGGAAAGGGAGAGAGTGATAAGCTTCGGGCAGAACATTTTCTAAAGAAGATAAGTCAGATTCATGCAACTGTTAAAGCACAATTACGGAAGTCACAGGCAAAGTACAAGGCTAAGCATGACAAGCATCGAGTACCTTGTAACTTTGGTGTTGGTGACTTAGTTTGGTTGAAGCTAAGTAAGGAGCATCTTAAGGGAGAGGGTAAGAAGATCAAGTCGCTGCGGTACATGTCTTTCTGTGTTCTATAGCAGATTGGTGCCAATGCCTTCAAGCTTGATTTGCCACCATACTTGGGAATGAATTCGGTTACCAATGCCGAGTACTTGAAGTTGTTTGAACCACCATTACTTGATGGTGTTGGTGATGACAAGACAGTCTTACCATCAGTTGAAGACTTGTTGTTTGACCGAGAGGATCCATTAGTTGAAGATTGCATTTTGGAGCGTAAAGTGACTACAACACATAAAGGGGAGCAGACAACGTTTCTTATTGGGCGTGCTGATCAAGTTCCAAGCAAAGCTAAATGGTTTAGCAAAGAGAAGGGAACTCTCGAGTTTCCTAATCTCCGGTTTTAACTTACACAGGAGTTTAAGTTCCTAAAAGGAGGAGCCATGATACAGGTGTATCCTTTAGCTTTTAGGAATTAGTGATTCTTTTTCCAAGTTAGTTAAGTACATAGTTTTCTAGCTTGAAAAAGAATAGTTGTCTAACATAATTAAGGAGTAGTTTCCAAGTTAGATATGGATTTGTAGAGTTATCAACTCTATAAATAGAGGTCTTAGCTTAGTTCTAGGGACTAGAGAGCGAAACAGTTAGATGATATCTGTTTAGAGTGTTATTGTGAGAGAAAACATTAAATAATAATCATTCTACCCTTTTGCACAATAATAAAAGAAGAATACATTTTCTTCGAACTACATAGCTTGTGTGTTTTAGTACTGTTAGCAATTTCGCTGTTAGCAGTATCACTTGAGTAATACGTATCATTCAATGCAAAGCACAATCAGCTTTGGAGTAAGGATTGTTGTTTCACTAAATGAAGGTTCAATGCAGAGCACACCTTCATGACGCATAGTGGTTCGTCTTTGGCCGGTAACTTTTTTGGTTTTAAAATATTAAAAGAATTTAAATTTGTTTAGTCCTTGTAGTTTGAAGTCGACATCTGTTTAGTCTTGTAATTTTATTTTAATCTAAATGGTCCTTAAAGTCAAAATTTTCATCCAAATGGTCATTCTGTCAATTTTCTCAGTTAAATTGCTGACGTGGCCTATGACCATTTGGATAAAAAATTGTGACTTTAAGAACCATTCAGATTAAAATAAAACCACAACGACTAAACAGATTAAAAATTGTGACTTCTAGGACCATTCAGATTAAAATAAAACTATAAGGACTAAACATATGTCGACTTCAAACAATAAGACTACAATATTTTACCCATATTAAAATAAGTGGGGGAATGTTGTTACATTTTAATATTTTAATTTATTTTGGTGAATTTGTTTAGGTGTTACTTTTAGTTTTTATTTTGAAAAAAAACCGTTTTACATTTATTTGTGTAACTCATGGTGGTTACTTGATTTATTTGCTTTTATTTTTTGCAACCTATGACTATTGTTTATTACCCTATTAATCATGGAGTGTGTCCTACCAGCCTATATATATCATCATTTGTTGCATGAAGATATGTATCACATGTACTACAACTACGTATTCACCCATCAATTTTCTATCAAAAATTTCTCAAAATGTCATTGTATTTTTATTCTTCCAAAGAAATGTGTTTTTCTGGTGGAGCTTTGGGTTCCTCTGATTTGTGCCGATTGGAGTGTGTCATACAACTTGATGTTGGGCTGTTGTATCCTAGAAGGGAAAAGTCTAGAATCTGGTGTGCCGGTGTTATTCCGCAGAGGGTTTGAATCTCCTTAAAAAGAGCGAGATAACCGCGCCTTAGCCTATTGTCAACAAGCTTCTATTATTTGAAATTATAATTTTTATTGTAATTTCTTGTAATTTCACCAACAATTCCATCTAGAACACCTATTAGGTCATCTCTAGCTAATGATGGCATCACAGAGATGACATCAGCAAGCCAAAGCTACACGAGTACATAATCCACAAACAAACTCATTTGACAACCAACGCACTTTTATTCACACCTGATGATCGACGTCCTGAATAACACTCCATTAAAGCATCAAGAGCGGGAAAAGCGGAGGCGGGAGACCATATAATAAGTTTGCCATGTCAATCGTGATTGTATAAGAGTCGAGTCACCAGACCGACGTAGATATAAAATAAATTCCGACATAAAAGAATGATCACATAGAGAATTAGAGATGCAACGACTTGATGTTTTACGCTTGACTGAGTTTTGTAAATGCCAAAGCTTCCAGAGGGGTTGGCTAGACCAGAAACATAGTCCACCACCAAAGTTATACGTACGAGTTTGTTGATATGGACAAACCCTCTCCCACCTCCCAAGAGGCCAAGATCTTCCTCTTCCACCTCCCAAGAGGCCAAGAGCTTAAGCTCTATATAAATTATGTATGGCTAGCTAGTAATCCTAGTATTAATATATATTCTTTGCCTTCAATCACGTCGACTTTTTCGATCCCTCGACATATATATATATATATATATATATATATATAGAACTATATATACAGTGTCTCTACACATGAAGGTTATCACAATGAAGTGCAGTGCTCTAGCTGAAAGTGTGTCTTTATGGAATCGGCAAAGGGTGGAGGAAGAACTGGTTCTAGGGCTAGAACTCGCGAACCAACTTGGGAGGGTTCTTTCTAAAGGGGATTGGAGATCGGCCGAAGGCCTCGTTACAAAGATCTTGTGCTCCTTCAAGAACAGCCTTTACTTCCTGAATGGAAGTAAACATGGGTCTGAGGAGGAGCTGAGTTCTCATATTCGAGCCAATGCTATTGCTTTAGCTCTTCCTCCTCAAATTCTAGAATCGTCAGCTTCGGATGCTCATAAGGCTGTTAAGAGAGGTGCTGCGTTCATGGATCACAGAGGTTCTTTCAAGAGGAGGTAACTATATATCACTAATTTATGTGCTTGCTTTGTTTAGTTACAAAAACTAGCTATAATAACTACATCAGGAGTCCATATCCATTCAGGAGCTCTTCAAAAAACAAAAAAAAAAAAAAAAAAAAAACTAGATCAGGAGCTGATCGACTTTGTTGTAACTCGCTTGCAGAAAGAAGAAGATGAATTCACAAGCATGGTCAAGAGACAGTCCAGATTCCAATGACGATGGTCATGCATGGAGAAAGTACGGACAGAAACAGATTCAGAATGCTATCCACCCAAGGCACGTATATATGATGATAATGCATGGAAAAAGTACAATATATATGCATGAAATAAAATGCTGCTACATAAGTACACTATTTTCTTGTAATTGATCTTCTATGTATATGCAGGAGCTACTTTAGGTGCAGCCATAAGCACGATCAAGGCTGCAGCGCAACCAAGCAGGTGCAAAAACTCGACGATGATTCGCAGCTGTTCCGGACTACATACTATGGAAATCACACATGCACTAACAGCAGCTTCCTCAAGGCTCCTGAATTTGTCTTGGATGCTGCAAGCACTACTCCAACAGAAGTGTCTGATTCCAAGATTACGATCATATATGATAACTCAAGCAACAGCTTCACAAACAATCAAGAACAGCATTGGTTCTCATCCACCCAAAATGAGCTCATCGTCAAGTCTAGTCATACTACTGGCAACCAGTCATCACTATTATCATCTAGCGATTATCTTGTGTCACCTGATACGGTGGTGTTCGAGCCCTCTGAACCCATCAGTGGTGGCATACCAGAGATTGAGCTTGATGATCTTGAGGATATGTTTCTTGGGTCAGAGATAGGACACTTATCCGAAGAAGAACTTTTGCCCTATGAACTTTGGTGAATGCATTGCGAACTTTCAGAAGCTTGGGTCACTTCTAAATTCTGCTATTGGAATAAATGTCACACAAATTAAATTAAGTGATTTTTCCATTTCATTTGATGTTTATCTATAAGATCAATCATGGAAACCCTTGACCTTGTTTATACAACCTAGTCCACTGTTTTTTTTTTCTCCCAAGAATTACTAACGACTCGTCGGGTAATATATCGGATAAACATAACGACTCGTCGTTAAACAGAGAAGTGATCTTGTCCTCAGTTACCAACTGATTCAGATGGATGAGAGGACTGTTGAATGCTGTAAACCATGTGTGACTGTCTTCCCTACAGCTCCCTCTACGTTGCTCTCACCAAATTTCAACATTTAGGCTTTCTCAAATCCAATCACAGACCACAAACCCAACAAATTCCTCACTTTTCTACCCCAAATTCCTTGGATTCGAATTCCACATCTCTTAGAAATGCGAGGACTTTGTGCCTCAGCAGAATGGCCAGTCAGAGCCCACAAGAGGCTTCTGGGTTTCAGACCCAATTAGGGTTTAAGGAGGAAAGTGAAGACATTTTCGACCTGGAATCGAAACCAAGTGATGAAAAGCCAAATGGGATTGGACCCAGTAAAGAAGCCAATGCTACTTTACTGGGTTCGGATTTTCAGGAGCCGAAGAGTGGTGAAGGTGAGGATATGAAAGAGGATGGATTGAAACGCATTGATGAAAATGTTGGGTTGAAGAAAGTGAGGCAGTTGATGAAGAGGTCGAGTATTCTAGCCAAGCAAGTGATCAGTATTGAAAGTGCTCTCAGCTTGGGATTTGTTTCACAGCTTTGGGTCAATACCACTTCTGTAAGTGTCAAAATTTGTTAGCTTGATCAATTCGTTGTCAATTTGTGAAAAACTAAATGCCTTGTGAGTTGAGTTTTAGTGTAGTGTAGCTTAATGTCTTTAACGACTTGAACTTTGGGTGAGTTTATGACCTTTTTGTTGTTTAAGCAGTGGATGGTAATGTTTCTAGAAGTGAGGAGAAACTTGCTTTCAGGGGAGTGTGAACGTTTTCCTCTGGAGGATGTTTTCCAGGTACATTTTTTGTGACACTTGCACTTGTTTCAGTGTATGCATTTTCTTATGTAGAAGGTTGGTGGTGACTTTCAATTGTTAATATTTCCAGGTTGGTGATGTTGTGCTTGTGGAGGATGAGAGTGTGATTGAGAATGATTTCAAAATGGTTGGATTGGAAACATTGGTATGTTTGATATTCTGCAAATATATGTACTTGCTCTTAGGACATTGATTCATTTTTGTCTCCCTTTGTCTTTTGAAGGGGGTTCTTCTGTCTTTGTTCCTTGAATTGAATTTTAGCTACAATTTGAGTGCATATGAACAAGCTCGTTACAGTAATTTCTATTGCTAGCAGCACAGTTTTGTGATTGCTGGATAAAGTTGTTGGGTGCTATCCTGTTCAATATCTCTTAATCTTGCATTTTACCATTTGATTTCTTAAGTTGTGATTTTGCTAGGTAGGATACAAAGTTGTAACACCAGGCCGACAAACTATTGGAAAGGTGAGTCTTTTCATTGTTACAGTGTCTCATTATCTTTTTACATATTCCTTGATCATCTAACTCGTTTCTTGCTGCATGTCTAGGTGCGGGGATATAGTTTTAACATCAATTCAGGGGCTGTTGAATCACTTGAGCTTGATTCATTTGGCATTGCACTTATCCCGTCAAGTTTGGTAGGTTAAGATGAGGTTTTAAACAATAACTGTGAAGGCTGAAATAATTGTGTTCAAGTTAGAATTTCTTGCTTCCCTTGATTTCAATTGCATCTGCTTTCTATGACTTAAGGTGAGTACATATGCTTTGTTTGTCGAGGATGTGCTTGAAGTTGTATCTGATGCTGTCATTGTGCATGAAGCTGCAGCATCTCATATATACAGGCTGACTAAGGTACATTCCTTTCCAAAATGAAACCAGCAGTCATTACATTACATTGTTTGTGACTAGTTTTTTCTGGCTGCTAATGAATGTTTAGTAATCATCACTCTTTTCTCATTAGTAGCAAACTAGCAATATAGCACACAGTTAGTTTGAAAAAGAAGTGGTAAGGGCTATACTTATCATCTGAACAGTATGAATGGTGTTAATCTATTGTAATTGTCACTATAATTTTGAAAACACTTCCTTCTTCCTTACTGTAACATGGTCAGATAGAAGCTGTTTAACTAAGTGTCACAAATGATCGATGCGCAAAGTAACAGCATGTAACTGTTTGAGCTGGTTCTATGAAAAACAGGGTTTCTTGGACAACCAAAACGCTGCAACTTCCATAGATGACATTGAAGAGTATGCCGAATTTGAAAGACCTGTAGAATCTGATAAGCGCACTAGAAGAAGTACTGGTAACCAGAAGTTTCAATCTAGGAAAAGCAAGACTGACGATGATTGGGAACCAGAGCTCCCAATGGATTACTTCTGAGCTCTGATGATCTGGGACTTTGTTTCTTTGTTGTAGATATATACATAGATGATAGTAGGTTTGTCTGTGCTATTGCACTCAAATGTAATATGTTTTAGCTTAAGAAAATAGTGAATGGCAGCTTCAAACGTGAATGCCATGTCATGATAAAACTGTAATTTTTAGGTACTCTTTACTCTTTAGTCTCTTACAGAAAGTAATATTTCTGAAATGGTGATATACTTGTATAGTTAGATTAAGCAAAGGATTGTGTTTGTTTATCAATTTAGGGACATGTGAGTTCCAGATGAAGAAAAGGTGTTCAGCTTGGACAGGTGAACAGCTTGAAGCAGTGGCTCAGTCAAACGGTGGATTCTGACTATTGACATCTGTGACATGCATGGAGGAAAGCCTTTGATTAGGGATTACTGCTGCTTTTTACCAAACCATGATTTGGTTACCCCTTTATCTTTTGCTTTGTGCTTTCTTTATTTAACATTTAGAACATGAATTCAAAGTTTCAAACCTCTCGAATTCAAGAGAAAATAGCAAACACGCTGAAGGAAACTACAAGGACCATTGAAAACTTCGAAAATTCTTTTACGCATCGGAGAAGTGTAAGTAAACCGAGCAACTAATATGTAATATTTTGATCTGGTCATCCACGTCGCATTATCATGCATGTATTTTAATACCGTTAACAAAATTGAAACCTAAAAAACATAGTCTTCAGCGTTTCAAACACATGAGGTAAAGATCTGAGGTCAAATAAAATGTAGTCTTATTATATGCGTTTAATTTAATCGAATCAAAAATGAAAATACAATGAAGAAATAGTCTCTAATCTTCATTCAATCCTCGCATATGACAATTTCAGGACTTGCATATTAATAATGCAAGTACACCTTCGTGTAAATACCGCTCCGGTCGGCTTCATCAATCTTTTCATGTGAAGCACAAACAAACTAAACCTCCAGCTCGATTCGACAAAGAGGGGAAAACTTTTCAAGAATAATACTAATGGAGTGGAATAAACATGTCTCCACAATTTGCTCAGTGAAGCTTCGACCTTTATTAGTTTTATTAGTTTTGGTCGATTGTGAAGAAAGCATAATCATCCTCTCCTCGGACGAATTGAATAAAGGCTCCTACTTTACGTCATCATTTCCAGAAAAAATAATAATGAAAACTGAATTGAATCTGGTGCTTTGTTATAAATAAACAAAACCTATAAAACAAAATTAGCCGTTAGCGCCTGTCTCTTTTCAAATTTAAACCCCTCTCTGTCTCCTATCCAATCAAAGCCCTCCTTTTCTTTATCTCTAGAATTGCATCATTTCTACTCCCAAGTCCCCAACCCATCTTCACACAACTCACCACAATGCAATCCCTCCAGCATCATCCCCTCGCCGGAGACCACATTCTCCGGCCCAAAAGCGGCCGGACGCCACTCAAGCCAGTGAACTCTCCAGCAACTCCGGTCAATGCCGGTCCGGTTTCTAAGGCCAAGCCACCAGCACAAGAATGTATCAACATCTCTGTGTTTGGACCTTCGAACAAGGAGAACGGGCAGGTTTATGGGGCTCAGATGATTGAAACTGCGGCGATGGACGCGTCTTTGGCGGAGGAGTTGAGTGCTATGAGGAAGAAGCTGGAGAGGATAAGGTTGGATAGAGAGAGAACGGAGAAGATGCTCAAAGAAAGGGAAGCAATGTTGGATTTAAAGATGAAGGAGATTGAAAACAGAGGTCAAATCCAGAAGATGGTTGAGATTGATGTTGATAGGGTGTTCAGATTGAATCAGCTCCATTCTCAGTCCATTGTAAGCTCCAATGTCTTTTACGGTTCTTTTTCAATCTTTCAGTTTTTGCTTATGGCTGGATTTGGAACAGAGATTTTCTCCGATTCGGTCTCTAAGACAAAAGGAGCTGCAGAAGAAGGCCACTGGATCAACACCAGTTAAGGTATTTCACTGTTTCATATATCCCCAAATCTCATAATCTCTTCTGAGACTTGTAATGAGATTGAAACTGATATATGGGTTCATTCTTTTCTGCCTTTCAACTTTTCAGATAGTGAATTTTGAGGAGATGGAGGAATCAGTAGGGGAAAACACACCACAGAAGCTGAGTTCTGCTTCAACCGAGTCCGAAATCGTTACAGCAAGAGAAACTGTGATTACTGAATCTGCTTAGTTTCAATGGAAAGTACAGCACTTTGATGAATTTTGAGTATAATAACTCATTATGTTCATGCCCATGTTTGTGAAATTTGAATGAAGTTCATTGTTCCAAGATTCCAATTTCTTTTCTCTTGGCGTCAGCCTTTAGCAATTTGAAGTGGATGATAGCATATCACAAAGTATTATGGTAAGAAGCTGGAAGATCTAAATTACGAAATGCATACATTACATTATCTCCTAATCCACAAGACCCCGTATTCTTGATCAGCAGTAAGTTGCTCAAGAATACAACATGCAGTCCCAATGCTCAATCAAATCTTCCAGTCTTCATAAATCAGCAGCTTGAAAGAATTGACGGCACTTGAAAGGTGTGCATCACTGCGAACAGCTCCACCAAAATCGGAATCACAACCCATAGGTTATAGGACAATGACCATAAGTCGAATTGTTTAAAAACACTATGACAGCAAATGAGTCTAACCCAAAGGAATTAACAAACTAAACTCAACACGAGTTTAGATTTGTAGGCAAGGCTTTGGTGAAAATGTCAGCCAATTGATCCTGACTTCGAGTATAGATGGTTTGAATCACCTTGCCTTGAACTTGAGCACGAATGTAGTGACAATCCACTTCTATGTGTTTTGTTCTTTTATGAAACACAGGATTTGACGCAATATGCATTACAACTTGGTTATCACAGTGAAGAGGCATGGATTGGTTGACTGAAAACCAAGATCTTGCAAAAGACCTTTGAGCCAAATCAGCTCACAAGCAACTAATGTCATTGCTCTATATTCTGCTTCAGCAGTTGATCTAGCTATCATATTCTATTTTTTGCTTTTCCATGTGACCATGTTTTTACCAACTAGAGTACAAAAACCAGTAGTGTTTTTTCTGTCTAGAGAATTTCCAGCCCAGTCTGCGTCAACATAACCAGCAATATATGTTCCTCCATTGTTTTTAACTAGCAAACCTCTACCAACAGACCTTTTTAAATAGCGAAGAATTCGCTGCACAATGCTCAAATATGTCTTTATGGGAGCATGCATAAACTAATTCACAATACTCACACTATAAGAGATGTCAGGTCTAGTAATGGTGAGATAGATGAGCTTTCCAACTAACCTTTGGTAGTAGCTCACATTTTGAAGTAGATCACCTTCTGCTTCCAATTTGAACTTGTTGTCGAGGGGACTACAAGCTGATGTACACTCCAGCATATTAGCTTCTTTGAGAAGATCCAGGACATACTTCCTTTGATTCAAGAACATACCTTTTTTAAAAGTAGCCATCTCAATCCCAAGAAAATATGTTAATTTTCCCAGGTCTTTAATTGCAAACTTTTTGTGAAGAGCTTGTTTCAAAACTTCAATCTCTTGCACATTATCACCTTTGATTATCAAATCATCAACATAGATGAGTACAACCAATTTCCTAAATGCACCATTTCTGACAAACAAAGAAGAATATGCATTGCTTCTCTAGAAACCAACTTCCTCCAAAATGGAACTAAGCTTAGCATACCAAGCCCTAGGTGACTGTTTCAAATCATAAATAGCCTTATGAAGCTTGCACACCATCTCAGGGTTGTCAGCTTGAGAATGTCTAGGAGGTGGTTACATATAGACTTCTTCTTCCAATTCTCCATGTAAAAAGGCATTCTTGACATCCATTTGGTGCAAGTTCCAGGCATGGTTCACTACAACTGATAATAACACACGAACTGTACTCATCTTGGCTACAGGAGCAAAAGTTTCCTTGTAGTCCACACCATATGTCTGAGTAAAACCACGAGCCACAAGTCTAGCCTTCTTCCTCTCAATCTTTCCATCTGAACGAAATTTGGTTTTAAATATCCATATGCTCCCCACAGCCTTCTTACCGTAAGGAAGCTTAACCACAAACCATGTTTTGTTCTCATGAAGAGCAAGGGGTTCATCTGCCATTGCTTGTCTCCAGTCACTGTTTTGATTTGCTTCTTCAAAAGTCTGAGGTTCAAGAATACTATTGAGACTGCTTAAGAAGGCATTATGAGCTGGAGAGAGCCGTTTGTAGATGCAAGAGTCATCTATGGACTGCTTTGAGGTAAAAGACACATAGTCTTTAAATTTTGTAGGTTTGTTCCTAGCTCGACTTGGATTTCTCCTAGGAGGAATGGAAGAGGTAGTTTCTGTTAATACTATATCAAGTTCATCAATGGAGAGCATGCTATTTGACTGAGGTTGTTGAACTTGTTTGGTGACTGGATCAATTACTTCTGGAAATTTAGTGTAAGGAAGAGGAACAAGATCATGATATCTCTCCCCCTCACTATTACTCCCAATTTTCTTGTGAAAGAAAGGAATAGCTTCTTCAAATCTTACATCTCTAGATACAATGACCATTTTTGAGATGGAATCATAACATTTATAGCCTTTCTAAGTGGAAGAGTACCCCAAAAACACGCATTTGGCAGCTCTATGATCCAACTTGTCCTTGTGACGAGCTTGCATGTGAACAAAACAAACACAACCAAATGCTTTGAGATGAGACATCTGAATTTTTCGACCTTTTAGCATTTCCAGAGGAGATTTAAACTCTAAAACCCTACTAGGAAGCCTGTTGATCAAATATGTAGCAGTGAGAACTCCTTGTGGCCAAAATTCCTTTGGCACATTCATTTGGAACATGAGGGCCACTACCAGAAGAAAGGCTTTAGCCGATGAAAAAAAAAAAACCAGGCCGACGAATTTTTTTTTCATCGGCTAAAGTGGACTTTAGCCGACGAAATTTTCTTTCGTCGGCTAATTTAAAATCTTCGTCGGCTATGGTCAACTTTAGCCGACGAAATTAAAATTTCGTCGGCTAAATAATTTAATTTCGTCGGCTAAATAATTTTTTTCGTCGGCTATAGTCTGTGAAATTTAGCCGACGAAATTTTCAAAAGTTTAGCTGACGAAATTTTCAAAAGTTTAGCCGACGAAATTTTTAAGAGTTTAGCTGACGAAATTTTTAAAAGTTTAGCCGACGAAAAATATAATTTCGTCGGCTAAAGTGTGTCTTATATTTACAGATTTGGACAACAACTCATCTGGAAAAAAAAACTATACGTAGAACCTTCAAACGCAAAAAAGTCGTGAAATAAGATATGACCAGAATGATGAAATATGTCTACAGTTGAAAAATGACGGTATTCCGGTAAAGTCTCGGTGCCGATAGTTGACTTACCCTTATTATTCACTATGCTGCAGATTTGGCGTTTGGTGTCCGATTGACTATTGTGATACCTTTCCAGAAGCGTAACGGCGCTACGAGTCAAACTCATGGCTATTGCCATGATGTACAGGCTTTTTTGGCCATCCGAGTCTGTTTAGGGCTTCAAAATGCAGTTTTCTTATTTTTGATTAGAGTTGACCGTTTCGATCGAGCCCTTAACTTTGTCGAATCCAGTTGAATTTTTTATCATACACATATTTCATCATAATGATCATATCGGACGGTCGAATTTTGGTTTGTGAATTTTAGTCATCGGAATCACAACGTGTCTACTATTTTCTGTTATTCGGGTTTATGGGAAGCCCTATCGTCAGAAGGTAAATGTCTCAAAATTTTTATATGGGCAGTTGCGTCTCATCTACATGAGAGTTTTTTGTCTGGAAGGTTTGACCAAACTACGTAATATAGAGGGAGATATGAGCGTTTTCGTGTGATAAGTGACGATGGATTATGGTTGACAGTTTCGATCGAGCCCTTAACGTTGTCGGATCTAGTTGAATTTTTTACCATAGACGTATTTCGTCATAATGATCATATTTGACGGTCGAATTTTGGTTTGTGAATTTTTGTCATCGGAATCACAACATGTCTATTAATGTTGTATAACTTGTTTAGTAGGTTATACAACTTTGTAAACCAACTCTACATAGGAAGTAAAATTATTAAAAATCTCGTGAAATAAGATGTGTTCAGAATGGTGAAATACGACTATGGTTCAAAAATCACGTAAATCGGGTAAAGTCTCGGAGCCGATAGTAGCGGTCAACCCTATTTACCGTTATTATTTCTTATGGGGAGCCCTGTCGTCGAAAAGTAAATGTTTCAAAATTTTTATATAGGTGGTTGCGTCTCATCTACGTGAGAGTTTTTCGTGTGGAAGATTTGACCAAACTACGTAATATAGGGGGAGATATGAGTGTTTTCGTGAATTTATAGACTTTAGCCGACGAAAATATATGAAAAGTCGTCTGCTAAGGTCAAAAAATTTCAAAATTTTTTAGGCGGTAAACCAAAGTTGGAGGAAAATTTTCAAAGAACTTTAACCGACGAAAATATATGAAAATTCGTCGGCTAAGATGATTTTTGCCGACGAATAACCTAATATTTCGTCAGCTATAGTTATTTTTTAATTTTTTTAATTACATACTATAGCCGACGAATACGTTAGGGTATTCGTCTGCTAAACTCTAAAATTAGTGTTTAGGGTTCAAAGGACTAAACCCAAGTTTTAGCCGACGAAATTGGTACCTTTAGCCGACGAAATTTTCAAAGGACTTTAGCTGACGAAAATATCTGAAAAGTCGTCGGCTAAAGTCAAAAAAATTTTGAAATTTTCAACCAAAATTTTTTGGCGGTCAACCAAAATTTTCAAAGGACTTTAGCCGACGAAAATATATGAAAATTCGTCGGCTAAAGTCGAAAAATTTTCAAAATTTTCAACCAGAATTTTTTGGCGGTCAACCAAAGAGTTTAGCCGACGAAAATAAAGAATTTCGTCGGCTAAAGTTCTTTATATAGCCGAAGATGGTAAGAAGTATATTATCTGCCGGATTTTCTTCTCGGCCTAGCTCCGCCGTCAAGCCACCGGAGACCGTCACACTTGTCCCAAAAGCTTCGCCGTCTTCTCTACTTCATTGCTGGATAGGTGGTGCATCGAGTGGCGCCGCCGTGAGGGATAAATCGAGCTCCAAAACTCCGCCAGTTCGGATTCAGTGTCGATCGAATTTCTCCTTCCTTAGATCACCACTTGGTGAGTTCTATATATGGATAAGTTGAGTTTGATTAGTACTACATTCCCCTAGAATTTGGTAGCTCGATTCGGTGTGTGTGAAGAGAATCGAAGATTTGAAGTTTTTAGGGTTTAAAATTAGGGATTTTTATATTTTCAGTCGATTGACCTGTTTAGGCTTAGAATTGAGCTTCAACTTCTTCTAGAAAGTTGTTCGAAATGTTGAGAGGAACATTCTGTCAAATTTTGGTCGTGTTCGGAGGTGACCGAAAGTTTCTGCAGTTTTTTTTTTCAAAACCCAACAACTTTAGCCGACGATATTCAAACACTATATTCGTCGGCTATAGTATTTTTTAATTTTTTTTTATAAGGTTTAGCCGACGAATAACCTAATATTTCGTCGGCTATAGTTATTTTTTAATTTTTTTTATAAGGTTTAGCCGACGAATAACCTAATATTTCGTCGGGTATAGTTATTTTTAAATTTTTTTTATAAGGTTTAGCCGACGAAATATTTTATATTTCGTCGGCTATAGTTATTTTTTTATTATTTATTACGCACTTTAGCCGACGAATATTTCGTCGGTTAAAGTCTGGGACTATAGCTGACGACATATTTTTCGTCGGCTAAAGTGGGACTATAGCCGACGAAAAACAAAATTTCGTTGGCTAAAGTCATCACAGACGGCCTTTTCCCGACGACACTATAGCCGACAAAGGATCGTCGACTAAGGTCTTAGCCGACGAATTTTTTTAACAAGCCGACGAAAATTTTTCGTCGGCTAAAGTACTTTTTCTGGTAGTGGGCCCTGGTTTTCTCAAGAGTGTCCTTATTCTTTCTCTCAGCAATTCCATTTTGTTATCGAGTTCCCACACAATTAGTCTAATGTATTATCCCATAGGTGCTTAAATATTGATTCATTTTATTACATAAGTACTCAGTGCCATTATCAGACCTTAAAATCATGATTTTGGAAGAGAAGTGAGTGGTAACTAGTGTGTGAAAATCTTTAAAAATTTCAAACAACTCACTCTTAAATTTCAGAATATAAATCCAAGTAATCCTTGTAAAGTCATCGACAAAGGTTACAAAATATTTGAAACCATCAAATGATTCCAAGACAGGTCCCCAAATGTCTGAATGAATGATTTCAAACGGATGACTAGCTCTAGACATAGATAGAACAAAAAGCAATCTAGTAGACTTTGAAAATTGACAAGCATCACACTGAATGTTGTCATTACATAAATTTTGAAGCAAAACATATAGTATTTTGTCTGATGGATGAGCAAGTCTTTTGTGCCAAAGAAGATGGTCTTGAGAAGCTTTTGAGTAGGCTTGAAGAGCCTTAGGAGTAATGGACTCTTTTAGAAAGATCAGATTATAGAGTTCATTTCAGAAAAATCCCTCACCAATCATCTTCTTGGTGATGATGTGAAAAAACACCTTCTGAGGTGTGAAAATGACAATACACTTTAACTGATTTGTAATTTTGCCAACAGAAAGTAATTTAAATAGAAATGAAGGAACAAACAAGGCATCAAAATTGGTATTACTAGACATAAGTTTAATTTTCCCTTTCCTACAAACAGTTGCCTCTTTTCCATTTAATTTGCAAGTGAGACACTAGAAGACATTTTCTCAAAATCATGGAGGTTTGATAAATGGTTTGTCATGTGATATATATGTGGCACCAGAGTCAATTATCCAACAATCATATTTGCTATTCATAGATAAGACAGTGGAGAAAGACTGTAAGATACTTGGTACTTCAGATGTTGTAGCATGATCTGAATATGCTAGAAAGCCAAAAAATTTCCCAAATAGAGTAGTGTGATTATTGGAAGATCAACCTTCATCACTTCTTATATTTTTCTCATGTAGATACTCGGCAAAGTCATTGATAAGAGCAGCAAGATTAGCTATGAAATCAAGCATCACAGTATTAGAAGATGAAGCCAAATTGGCTTTGTAGTTTCCACCAGAAAAACTTCTTAGGGTATTCTTCATATCCTTGTCTTTTAAATACTTTGGTTTGAGTTTTGGATGAATGATCCAACACCTATCTATAGTGCGTCCAAGAAATTTGCAATGGTCACACCTCAGATTTGGCCTCTTGCCTTTATAGGTGTTTACATCAGAAAACTTGGGATTTGCAGCACAAGCTCTTGCTTCAGGGATCTGAGTTTTAACCTCCAGATACCTCACCTTTTTTCGAACCACCTATCTTTGTATTGTAGCATAGACACTAGAGAAAGATGGAAGTTCAGAATTCATTAGAATGAAGCTCCGCATATCCTCATAATCAATACTCAAGCTTGCTAGGAGTTGGAAGATTTTGTCTTCCTCAGCTCGCTTAAGAAGAACAGCTGAGTCAGTGGAGTGAGGTCTGTAGAGGTTCAATTCATTCCACATGTTGGTGAGTCTCCCAGGTGTTTGACAAAAGTCTTTCCTTCTTGTTGCAGCTCTGAAATCTCTTTCTTCAACTGAAAAACTCTGGCTGCATTATTCTGATTTCCTTACATCTCTTTCAAGCCTTTCCAAATATGCATAGAAGATTTAGAGTAATTGAATATTTCATAAATTTTTGGCTCCATTGAATTGAGAAGCCATGAAATAACTTGATGATCCTTGCATAGCTAAGAATCATACCCATCTGTTAATAGTGCAGACATGGGAATAGCACCATCTGTTAAAGAGAAATTGCTCTGGACCATGAAAAATAATTATACTCGTTTAACAAAGTTGAATAGAGACGTTGGCTAGTGTTTACCTCAAATTTAGAATTAGTAGCAGCGGAAATAACAGAAGACTCAAGTGATGAAGCTTCAATTTCAGCCATTGAAAATACTGAAACAGATGTTTCACTAATGGATATATAACAAGGTAGTCAAAGAGCAATGATACTAATGTTCCTACTCTGATACCATCAAGAATTTAAGAACAAGAAAACACAAAAGAATTTGGAGAATTTTCTCTATATTTCTTGATAGTTTTACAAGAGATTAAGATATGTATGTATAGATACATAATGTGCAATAGTAAAACGTATAGGAGAAGCTAAACCTATAATAATCTAAAAGAGCAACAACTGTGGCACACCATGTTGTTGATAAAGAAGAGACAAGCAGCAACACATCACAGCAGTGCTGCTCACAGAAGAGCTGTCATACGTAGTAATCTCACGACTCTATTCATACTACTGAGTCAACTTTAACCGGCTTAGTTCAATTAAAACTAATCTTCAACACCAACCTCACCAGAATCTCATGCAAATTCCTATACCTAATCGGATGTACATTATCCAACAACACCAACAACTTCTCCTCGAAATCCCTACTCGAATGCTCCCCACCCTTCACTCGAAACTGCCTCATAATATTCTCCATGTTCCCACCCAAAGTCAAATGCCCAGAAGCTTCCACTTTCCGATCACCTCCGGCAGAATCTGCGAATGCTTGAAAAACACCAAGTCGTCCGTAAAATGCAGATACCTAATCCCAGGACAACCATCCGCAGCATAACGCAACGCTTCTTCGTTACAAAACTGAGGCAGCTTCAGCTCAACAGCCTTCCCCTTGCTACGATCGACGGCCAATTTCACAAAACCGGTGATCGAAAACCAAGTCCTATCGATTTTGTCATTATGTAATCCTCCACAAACTTATTGTAGAATGGGCCAAAGCTCTTGGGCTCAACATTGGTATCATCAACAGTAGAGAACAGAGGATAGGGCTCAAACTCGGGAAAATGGAGAATTTCCCAGCATATGGGATTGAGAGATGCAGCGTACCATGATTTACAGACGGAAGGGAGAGCTAGAAGGAGAGACTCCATTCCGACTTTGGCGAACACATTTGTTAAACAGTCCGCGTCTAAATCTTCCCATCTTCGGCGAGAATAATCGTGGCGGCTATTCCCGGCGTCGTTGCTCCTCGGCGGCGGCTTCTGCTTCTTCTGCGGTCTCAGCATCGCGAATTTCCGAAACCCCCCATATCCAGGTCCCCAATAAATTTCGAGTGTTATTGAGCCGTAACAAATTACCAATATTTGATCTAGTGACATGGTCTTTATTCTGTAAATAAAGATTGTGTGAGTTTTACACGGGCAATGGAACAACAGAATTTGTTACATTCAGTTGTTTATTTGCTTAGAAATATTATTAACTTTATCTAAAATGGCTAGCTATATTTAGCTAGGCAACCCGCCATCGCTAAAACGAAACGTATATTTCTCTCGCCTTTTGTTAGTGTCACTTTACAAATAGCTGTCATTGCCGGAGCTAACATGGTTGAAGCGATAGCTATATTTCATAGCTTTACCCAAATTTATCTAGATAGTACCTTCAACCCTTCGAGATGCTCTCAGAAACAAGTATTTTGACTTGTTTGTATGAAACTACAAGTATCAATCGATTAATAAAATTGTTTTGGGCTAATAGCAATCATGAAAAAACTATCAATCTAAGAAATGCATATCCTTCCATGTAAGGTGTGCAGTGTTCGACAAGGCATTTCATGAGGTGAAGGTCATGGTGTTCATGTCTTTATCACCTTGCCTTGTTCAGTTTTTGCATCAACATTCTCAGTAGGAACTAGTCGGTCTCAGTAGGAACTAGTAATACTAATTTTTGGCTCTAGACTAAAAAAACCAACTGTAACACTTGAAACACATCAGTAAAATCACATCGGCTCTTAAGAGTTTAAGACCAAATACAACAAAATGAAAAAAAAAAAACAACCCTCCTTACTCATCTAAGTCCAAAAACCCTTGCCATTAGCATCCTACCCTTCCTCCAGATTTGATTCTTTATACCCATGGTTAAGATATTCCTCTTCAACACATTCAACCGGGTAAAATCAGTTACAGCTCCCTTGTACCAAAACTCGCTAATATGTGAAGCAAGCTTAAACAATTCTGCATCACACCCCTCAAAACCTTCGCAATACCAAAGATTAAAACAGCAAAGTTTCTTACATCCCTGCAACAGCATGACAAGATTATCCCACTCGATGCGAGATTGTCCCAATGTCAAGTCCATAAGCCCCGGCAGCATTGTCACAATTGCCAATGCTTCGGCTTCCCCAACAAGAGTCTCAAAGATATGCAAACTCATGAAATTCTTGCAGTGAATGCCGACCTGCACAAGGATCTTGTGCAGATTCCCATCGCTGAACTTGTCGAATGCCAGCAGCGCCTCAAAGCTCTTGCTCAAATACTCCACGCTTCCTTCTCCGCTGTATTGCTTCAAAATTTCGCCGCAGTTTCCACCCAATGTCAAGTGCTCCAGATACTTCCATTTTCCGATCAGTTCGGAGATAACACGGCAATGCTTGAACAGCACTAAATCATCGCACAAATACAACATCCTAAGCTCAGGACACGTTTCCGAAACATATCTCAAAGCTTCTTCATTACAAAAACCAGGAAACTTTAGAGAAGTGGCTTTCCCATCACTACGTTTGATCACCAATTTTATAAAACCGGTGATGGAGAAACGAGTTCTGTTGATTCGGTACTCGTTGATAAACTTATCATAAAAGGGGCCGAATTTCCGGGTCTCGAAATCGATTTCATGAACAGAAACGAACAGAGGATTGGGTTCAAAGTCCGGGAAAGAGAGAGATTTCCAGCATAAGGGATTGTGAGACGTGGCGTACCATGATTTGCAGACAAAAGGGAGAGCTAGAAGCAGCGACTCCATTCCGACTCTGGCGAACACGTTTGATAAGCAGTCCACTTCTAAGTCTTCCCATCTTCGACTCAGAGGTTGATGGTGGTAGTCTTGGTTCGAAACGACGCAGTTGATCGTCGGTGGAGATGACAGATCTGCCGACAGCTTCATCTTCTTCTCTGGTCTCGACATGGTGATTTTGTAGCTGAAAAACACCGAGTCCTTTAGCACAGAGGTGGAAGTATATCCCGAAGTATTAATGGGCCCCTTCAGATGAAATGTGTGGCCTGTTTGGTTGGTAGGCCCAGAATTTTAATGAGAAAGGTTCTAACCATTTGAGGAGTCGGGGGTTGTTGTTTGTAATTTTATTTTCTCCTCGTTAAAGAAAAAGCAAAACTTCTACACCATTTTACTGCTAGAAAATATGGCGAAATGTTCACCTGGAAGGCAACTGACCAAGACAACTATATATCATGAACTATAGAAAACATATGATGAGTTTAAAGTACGAAAAACAAAGATATTACCAGCTGTTTTTACCTGGTTCGTCCCGAGCCCGGAAGGGGTCGAGGGTCGGAGCGAGGTAGAATCCTTAGGTCCTGCACTCGGAACCTGCACAAGTGACAGCGTCAAGAAGTCGGGACTGGGGTGGCCCAGTCTTCGACTCTCCGATGCTTAAGTTACCTTTGAGCACTTGCAAGGTAGAGGAGTGTGAGAGAGAGAAGTGTGTACCTTTTATGGTAGCTTGTGCCTATTTTATAGGCCAAGGTTGTGCACTTTGGCCTTAGTCTCCAATGTGGGACTACTTGTTAGTCTTTGTGGTGTCTCCCCCTTTGGGGGTGTTTTGCCGCTAGAGTGATTTTAGCAAGCGGTTTGTTACAGGCCTTTCACTCCTTGGATATTCGTGAATGGCTTACCAGGGCTATCTTGTCTAGAATGACCTTCGGTGATCGGGTAATTGCACCTTATTCTCGGTTCAACCAAGTATTTTGGCTATGTACTAACAAGTCCCCAGGTCCCTAGTCCGAGAGAGCTCTTGGGTGGGGAGTTATTCTATAGATGCCGAGAATAGGTTTTACCCGGGTGCTGGAGGCATGGTGCCGAGTCCCCAAGTCCCCACGCGAGGGTCACGAGGTGACGGGGGTGAAGTTCCGAGTTTAGTTGGCGAGAAGAAACGCGCTATTGGCGTTACGTGCCGCTACGGAGCGACGTAGTGCGCGCGAAGTGCCGAGAAAACGCGCTAATGGCATTCGAGTATGTTCGCACTGTGGAGAGATTCTCAGGAGGTGGGCCGCTGATGGGCGAGTCAGTCCGCGCTAGTTGGCGAGACTCCCTGATGGGCGAGTCAGTCCGCGCTAGTTGGCGAGATTCTCACTGATGGGCGGGTTACACCAACCATTAGCTTCATCTGAAGGTGAAGATGACCCAATGCATTAATACTTTGTTGCCTCTATTTTAATTTCATTTTGGTACTTTAATTTATGAAATGAATGTACTTTGACTTTCAATTATAATTAATGAGTAATTTATTTATCAAATTGTAAACATTACAATAATACTAAACACACAAACAACAAATGAATAAAAGAAGCAAATTGCAAACATTACAATAATACTAAACATTATGTTGTGCCTTTAGCAGTTGGAAGAATGGATTGCACCTGTCTGTGAGGCGGGAAATAAAATGTGCCAGGCTACTAGGCGTCCTATAAGGCACTGGACCTCGCTCTGGGAGGTCGGGGCAGTCATGTCCAGGATGGCTTTGACTTTTTCCTGGTTGGCTTCAATGCCTCTTTCACTAACCATGAAGCCAAAATATTTGCTGCCTCCCACTGCAATGATGCACTTCTGAGAGTTGAGACGTATCCCGTGTTCTAGGAGTTTAGTGAATACTCTGTTGAGGTTGGCAATGTGGTCGTCCTCTGTCTTGCTCTTGACCAACATGTCGTCGACATACACTTCCATGATCTTGCCAATTTCCTCTTCAAACAGGGTGTTAACTAGCCATTGATAGGTCGCCCCCACATTCTTGAGGCCAAAGGGCATGACCTCGTAACAATACAGTCCCTTGTCGGTGACAAAGGTGGTATGAGCTTGGTCGGCGAGGTGCATTTTGATTTGGTTGTAACCCGAGTAGGCATCGAGGAAGCTGAGCGTTTTGAAGCCAGCTGTGGAGTCAACCAATTGGTCAACTCGTGGCAAGGGGAAGTTGTCCATGGGGCAAGCCTTGTTAAGGTTCGTGTAGTCAACACACATGCGCCACTTGCTGTTAGGTTTGGGGACCATGACGACGTTGGAGACCCATGTCGGGTAAGAGACCTCGCGGATGAACTTGATTTCCTTGAGCCGCTGGACCTCGGCTTGGATAGCTCGATACTTGTCTGGGTGGAAAGCACGTCTTTTTTGTTTGACAGGGGGATGGTCTTGGAGGATGTTGAGTTTGTGGGTGATGATGTCGGGGGAGATCCCAGGCATGTCGGCATAGGACCAAGCGAATACTGCTTGTTTCTCTTGGAGGAAAGCAATGAGCTTGTGGCGAAGTTCCGGGCCGAGACTTGAACCAATGCGGACTTTCCTTTCCGGGGCGGTGGACGACAAGGACACCCATTCTGTGTCTTGCGCTGGATTAGGCCGCGGGGCTCTCTTTTTTCCACTCCCCTCTGGGTCATCCCGAGGGTCATCTACAGGCTCTGAGGGGCTGAGAGGTAACATCTCATAGGCTCCGCGCCCCTGCTGGATGGCGTTAAGATGGTAGTGCTCAATGGCTGCTCGGTCCCCTTGAATGGTCAGGGTGCCACCTGGGGTGGGAACTTTCATGAGAAGGATGTGATCGGCTATGAAGCACTGCAGCCCCTAGAGGATATCTCGTCCTAAGATGAGATTATAGGACGAGGGGCAATCGACAATGAGGAAGCGGGCCGTAATAGAAGAGTGGCAATGGGCTGTTCCCACCGACATGGTTAGGCGGTCTGAGCCTAACGGTTGCACTATCTCGCCAGAGAAGCTGACCAGGGGATCGTGGTTATTGTATAGTTTATTTCGGTCTCGCCGGAGTCCTTTGTAACAATCAGAGAACATGACGCATACGGCGGCCCCCGTGTCTACTAATGCTCTGTGACACCTGTAATGATCCACCTGCACATTGATTATGAATGGCTCACAGTGGTGGTAATTTATGGTATCCTCACCTCTGCGGAATGTCACTTGATCCCACGCTGATGGGGTGATCGTGACACCGCGTTGGATGTTTAGGATTTTCGAGGGTGTCGTGCATTGCCATTTTACAGAAGGCTGACATGGGGGAACCGTGGGGCTCTGCCATGCAGAGTTAGAATCTGGCCATGTACTATAAAGGCGTTAGCGCCAGTAGTGGGAGTACAATATTGGAGTTGTCCATGTCGGATCATAGTGTCGCTGTGGCTAGTGGAGCTACATGGCGAGAAGAATGTTTCGAGGTGGAGATGAGGGTCCCTTGCGTCTTTATACTCCTCCATCTTGGATGGTTTGGTTTCTTGAGGCCTCTTGTCCTTTTGCACTCGAGGTGTGAAGGGACGTGGGCGATGTCCACAGCCAGGGAACAAGGGTCGCCGGGCCTCACGAGCCGCGACGCTTTCAGTCCGCGAAGCCAACTCTGTGACTATCTGGCGGGTTGGCATGTCAAAAGGGGGGTTAGGGGAGTTAGCGGTGGTTGAAGTGGAGATAGGCTGGGCAGATGGATTAGGCTGATGTGGTAGGGGGGAGTCATTGGGGATTGGAGATGGTTGGGGGGCTGGTAGTGGAAATGAGGGGTGGGTTAGGGGATGAGATACATATATGATCTGGCTAGGCCCTTCCGAGAGCATGGAACTAGTCTGGCTGTTGTTGTACACGTTACGATGCTCTAACGTGATGCGGAGCAAGAATTATTTTTTCTCCAACTCGGCGATGCGTACTCGGCACGCTTCCACTTCTGCCTTCTCTTTCATTGCTTGCTCGCGGAACGAATGGAAGTCCCGCTTGAGGATTTCAAGGGCTGTGGCGGGGTCGGGATGGTTAATGGGGGCTGCATCGCTGGTTTGGGGAAGCGATGAGTCGCCGGGTTGGGAAAATTCCTCCTCTGCTTGAGTGCCAGGGTCCTTAGGGTCATCAATGATTTCCACCATGGCACCGAGTCAAATGGGAGTTCCATAAGGTAGGAGCCCTCCTTCTAGCGCCAATTGTTTCTACCTGGTTCGTCCCGAGCCAGGAAGGGGTCGCGGGTCGGAACGAGGTAGAATCCTTAGGTCCTGCACTCGAAACCTGCACAAGTGACAGCGTCAAGAAGTCGGGACTGTGGTGGCCCAGTCTTCGACTCTCCGATACTTAAGTCAGCTTTGAGCACTTGCAAGGTAGATGAGTGTGAGAGAGAGAGAAGTGTATACATTTTATGGTAGTTTGTGCCTATTTTATAGGCTAAGATTGGGCACTTTGGCCTTACTCTCTAATGTGGGACTACTTGTTAGTCTTTGTGGTGTCTCCCCCTTTGGGGGTGTTTTGCCGCTAGAGTGATTTTGGCAAGCTGTTTGTTACCGGCCCTTCACTCCTTGGATATTCGTGAGGGGCTTACCAGGGCTATCTTGTCTGGAATGACCTTCGGTGACCGGGTAATTGCACCTTATTCTCGACTCAGCCAAGTATTTTGGTTATGTACTAACACCAGCATAACAGGTCGGGGATCACTCTAGTTCCTTGTCTTACGTATTGTCTTTTTTATAAATGGTTAATTCTCCATCTTCGGAAAACTTGAGTCGAGGAAAATCCTTGCTTCTCATCTCTATGCATCAGGTGTATGGTGTTACTTGTAGCATCTTATTTGTGAAAATGGTTATTTGACAAGCAAACACGTTATGAGTCCCTCAAATGTGATCCTAGAGTATGTAACAACCTTATGTCTTATGTATAAATCTAATCTAACCTCGATTTAGTTTATAATTGTTACTTTGTGAGATATGTCTTCTATTTTACATTACAAAAACTATATGTTCTATAGATTTGCCCAAAATTGTAATGGTATTGCGAGGATGGATTTATTGTAAATTGATGAATAGAGATGACGTCTTTCAAATGGCATGTAGCCTAGCTAATGGATGCACTCTGCATTGTTGGATGCCTGCAACAAACATTGTTGGAATGAACATCTATTTTCAATCTCATACTCTCATTTCCGCCACCGGACCATTGCACAGTATTTTTCTCTCCGGCAAGCAATGCAGCAGCAACAGGGTTTTAGACATTTAGTTGATCCCAACTCTAATCCCACAGTATCCTTGACCCCCGGCTTCCTCTAGGCAAGGTTGCTTCAAGGTCAGTGTTTACGCTTTACCCATATTCATGTGTGCTTCCAAAATGATGCCAAGGTGCAGAGGAAACCGCTGGGCATAATTGCATCAGATTATTGCCGGTGATCAAGAAATGGGACCTGAGTACCTGACAACCTTCAAGGGTAAAACGGGAAAGCCGATCACCCACTATGCCATTTAGTCCTTTATGTCCAAACCGCGACAAAAGCAAAACCAGTCTGGTTTGAGTAACCTCGTCCTCATATTTCTGAAGCTTTCCATCATGAACTATGGACCATTCACCAGTCAGTACACTGTCATTGCCAGAATCGGAATCCGTGAGGTTACAGAAAACCACAAAAGCCCCAGACTCAAACATCACAGGTGCCTTGGTCCACCGCACGATGTGATCAATCAACGGCCGAGCTGGATCACTGTCACCTCACCTGAACCTCCCACGTGATTGCATTCAACGTTTCACCGGTTGGCTTTCTCTTTTTCAGTACCGGCGAGGGGCGATTTTGGAAATGCCAGTCTGGAGTTAGGAGACCATCAAAGACCGTCAATACTGATAGATGAGTAGTCGGAATTGATTGATTGATTAGGCCTCAAGCGAACCGAAAGGGGGTAAAGATGAAACTGATGAAGCCGACCTATTCTACTCGCTGGCTACGTTGCTTGTGCCAAAGACATTCGGATTGGTATAACCGTATAAGTACGCAAGGAGATTAGCAATAAGTTAACCAAAAGCAAATCTGATTAGGGTTTTTCATCAGGCAAGATATACGTTGGGAAGCAGGTAAATTCAAGTATGTTATTTTTTTTTTTCTTACCTGAAGTGAGCCGTTAATAAGTCAGTAACACACTCACTCACTTAATATAATGTTTAATACTAGATTTTTATCTCCACTCATAAGCACAATTTTTGAGGAATTGAGCTCTCCAAGACCAGATATGTTGAACCATCCTGCATACCATAAAAAGGGTAAAAAAATGATATAGCAGGTATCTCATATAACACCAAATGTGTAATGACCAATTCCCCGTTAATAAAAGCAATCATAATTGATTTATTTCACAATTTACCCCTAGTAATGTTATCATTTCAACTCGATCATGAAAGGTGAACAAAGAGAATGACTTTAGAGTGACAGCAGCTAAAACCCCTGGATTCAAGCCTCACCTCTCCCTCCCCGTCCGATTTTCCCGGCCATCTCCTCTCCGAGTTCTCGACACGTCTCGTCTCCTCCCCAAACCCAAACCCAATTTCCATATTTCCTTTACCACCCCCTCCCCCTTGAACTCTTTTCTTTTTCCCCTGAAAACTTTTCCTTCTCCTTTTACCAATTTCCCGATCTAAATTCGTCACAAATAAACCAGGCCAAGAAAGATATCTCCGATCCTGCATTGTGTTTTTGTAATCCGAGTACGGATTCCGAGACCATAAATCTTGCCTTGTCCGCATTATCACCCAGCCAGCCAGAGGTCTGCCTCCTCCTTTTTTGTTTCTATTAAGATTTTGGTATGTATCTGATTCTGATTGGGATTGGTGCTTTTGATTTTTGGGCGTCATTTGGGGTTAGGTTTGAGGTAGCTGATTGGGATTCGTGATTGATTCCTTGTGTTCTGTTTGTTTCTAGCCCTGGCATTGCTTTCTTTGGGGATCAGAGCTTGGATCGAAGCTCTGTGCCTATTTCGATTCTCTGTGGGCCTCTCTCGCTTCTCCGGCGGTAAGGTTTTCGGAATCTTGTTGCTTTTCGCCTGCAAATGATTGTTTTGTTGTTGCATCTCTTTCGTTTTGGGAGGTGTTTGTGACCTACATTGTCGTTTTTCGCCTTATGCAGGAGCGTGTTTGGTCTCAATTTTGAAATCGGATTGAGTTTTCGTGTTTTGTGATTGAAGCGATTTCGATTTAGAGGTTGATTTGTGGAGTGTACTTGTTTATGTTGGATGGAAATGAGGCAAGTGTGTGATTCTCCAACGGCTACATTGGAGGATTATATATGAGCGGTGATCATCCGTTGCTCTCATCACCGGATTCTCCATCAGCGCCGCTTGTGCAGCCCTCTACTCTAGCCGAGAGACTCGAGCAGCTCTTGCCTGATGGTTCCAGTTGTCCTTCCATTCTTGACAGCAACGATGATGGCCAAGCTGAATCGTTGTTGGTGAGGGAATACATTGTTGATTCTGACTGTGGTGATGGACCGGGAAAGCCGATTTTTCCGGTAGGGCCGGAGTCTCGGCCGCAGTTCCCGTTGGAATACCCCACGCGGCATAAAAAACGCCAGGCATCGTGGGGTACAATGGAACTGCACAGTATCAATGGTAATTCAGAGTCCCATGATGTTCTACAGGCTCCATCTGGGGTTCAGGAAAAGGCAAACAAGTCTCACCCGGATATCCTCCTACATGAAGACCCAAGGTTGATCTATATTGATGATCCGAAGAGAACAAACGACAATAATGAGTTCACTGGCAATGAGATTCGGACTAGCCAGTACACCTTAATCACATTTTTGCCCAAGAATGTTTTCATTCAGTTTCACCGGGTTGCTTATTTGTATTTTCTAGTTATTGCTGTTCTCAATCAGCTTCCGCCTCTTGCTGTCTTTGGGAGAACGGCATCTCTTTTCCCCCTCCTGTTTGTGCTATGTGTCACGGCTATAAAAGATGGCTATGAGGATTGGCGAAGACATAGATCAGACAACTATGAGAACAACCGGGAGTCTTTGGTCCTTCAGTCTGGCCAATTTCGAGTAAAGAAATGGAAAAATATTCAAGTGGGTGAGGTTCTGAAGATCTGTGCTGATGATTCAATTCCTTGTGATATGGTTATGTTAGGAACAAGTGACCCTAGTGGAATTGCCTACATTCAGACGATGAATCTGGATGGCGAGTCAAACCTCAAAACAAGGTTTGCACGCCAGGAAACATCTTCAGCTGTAGCCGAAGGGTGTACAATTATGGGGATCATCAGATGCGAACAACCTAATCGGAATATCTATGAGTTTACAGCCAACATGGAGTTTAATGGACATACATTTCCCCTGACACAGTCAAATATAGTTTTGCGTGGTTGCCAGCTGAAGAACACGGAGTGGATAATTGGTGTTGTGGTATATGCTGGACAGGAAACAAAGGCAATGTTGAATAGTGCAGCTTCTCCTCCCAAGAGAAGCAAAGTTGAACGCTACATGAACAGAGAAACCCTGTCGTTGTCGATTTTCCTTTTTGTCATGTGTTCAGTTGTGGCTGCTGGCATGGGCACTTGGTTAATACGTCATAAACATCAGCTTGACACATTGCCTTATTACCGGAAACGATTCTTCAGTAATTGGGGGAAGCTCAATGGGAAAACCTATAGGTATTATGGGATACCTATGGAGATTCTTTTCTCCTTTTTGAGTTCTGTCATAGTGTTTCAGATAATGATACCGATCTCTCTGTATATTACTGTGGAGTTGGTTCGTTTGGGCCAGTCATATTTCATGATTGAAGACAGGCATATGTTCGACTGTAACTCTGGAGCAAGGTTCCAGTGCAGATCCTTCAATATCAATGAAGATCTGGGTCAAATACGATATATATTTTCAGACAAAACAGGGACACTTACTGAAAATAAGATGGAATTCCGCAGAGCAAGCATATATGGAAAGGATTACGGGAGCTGTGTGCTTGTGGCCGATCAGTTGCAGGAAGAGAATGATACAGGTATCATGGCAGTCTTGTTCCTGCTCTGCTTTCTTTGAAGCTTTCATTGTCTCTGTTATAGATGATATTGTAGTGCTTGCATTTAATGTTACCAATATTCATATTCAATATGGCTCATTTGTATGATCTGTGGCAGGAGGAGGTGTAGCTAGAAAGAGATGGAAGCTAAAATCTGAAGTTGCTGTCGATTCTGAGCTAATGGAGTTGTTGCACAAAGACTTGAGTGAAGATGAGAGGATTGCTGCACATGAGTTTTTCCTTACATTGGCAGCTTGTAATACTGTGGTTCCTATCGTCAGTACTGGTACATCTTCCAGTTGTGCTAAAGATGATTTGGATGTTGATTCTATTGATTATCAGGGGGAATCCCCAGATGAGCAAGCACTAGTTGCTGCAGCATCTAGTTATAGATATACTCTCTTTGAGCGCACATCAGGGCATATTGCAATTGATGTCAATGGTGAGAAACTAAGGTAGAAAGTCACTCACTTCTACTTCTATTTTTTTTTTGCTTTTGCAACTGCAACTAGCTAGCCATATGCATCCTTGATTCATTTCTTGGATGACTTGCTAGAGTATTAATACATCATACTGCTGTGCTCTTCTAATATTGACTTCTATTTTATATTTGTGTAATTAGGTTGGATGTATTGGGTCTGCATGAATTTGACAGTGTTCGAAAACGTATGTCCGTTGTTATCAGATTTCCAAACAATACTATAAAGGTGTTGGTGAAAGGTGCTGATACCTCGATGCTCAGTATACTAGCTAATGATTCTCAAAGAGATGATGAATTGAGACATTCAACTCAGAGGCATCTGAATGAATACTCCTCACAAGGTCTACGTACTCTTGTGGTTGCTGCAAGAGATCTTACAAATGAGGAACTTGAGCAGTGGCAAGGCATGTATGAAGATGCAAGTACCTCATTAAGTGATCGATCCCTAAAACTACGTCAAACAGCAGCTCTTATTGAATCCAACTTAAAGCTACTTGGGGCAACTGCAATTGAGGATAAGCTACAAGATGGTGTGCCAGAAGCTATTGAGTCCCTCAGGCAAGCAGGAATTAAGGTCTGGGTTCTGACTGGAGATAAGCAAGAGACAGCTATTTCAATTGGTGTATCATGCAAGCTCTTGACAGCAGATATGCAACAAATTATCATAAATGGAACTTCTGAGGCCGAATGCAGAAATCTTTTGGTCGATGCTATGGAAAAGTACGGTGTGCAGTCATCAAATGAAATAAATCAGAGTTTGAGATGCAAAAGCAATGCTGCAAGTGATTATCTTGTGCTACCTGATGAAGTGAAGATGTCCAATGTGCCAAAATGCCATGCAGGGAAGGAAGAAGGAAAAGTCAGTGCCCCATTAGCACTCATAATTGATGGGAACAGTTTGGTATACATTTTGGAGAAAGATCTGCAGTCAGAGGCAAGTTCTCATTTCATAACATCAAATAATTAACTGGCAACTTGATATGCCTAGTTCCAGTGCTGCATTTGTTTTATAAGTGACTCATTGTTTGTTTTTGATTAAGAGTTCTATCTAACTGCACACTGCACACACAAGATAATGGTTCATACATTTGTGTTTTAGTTGCTGATTTCTTTTTCATTCTACAGCTTTTCGACCTTGCCACTTCCTGTAGTGTTGTTGTATGCTGTCGTGTTGCACCATTGCAGAAAGCTGGAATTGTTGATCTTGTCAAGACCCGTACTGATGATATGACACTGGCTATAGGTGATGGTGAGTGGTTATTTTATTATCTTGTTGTTTTAGCAGGAGTGGAATCCATATTGGTTGCCTTATTTTGCTCATGCAATCCTGCAACTGAAGCTGCTAGACGCTTGAGTTTACTGTTTTAATATGTATATGCAATCTGTTGTCTTAAACTGCACTTCATTGGTCTGAAGTTCCCGCTTTTCGTTTTTCATGGTTCCTATGTCTGACCACCGGCATGTCATTAGGCGCAAATGATGTTTCAATGATCCAAATGGCGGATGTTGGTGTGGGAATTTGCGGTCAGGAGGGGCGTCAAGCTGTGATGGCATCAGATTTTGCTATGGGGCAGTTTCGGTTTTTAAAAAGATTGCTTCTGGTGCATGGACACTGGAATTATCAGCGTATTGGTTATTTGGTTATTTACAACTTCTACCGCAATGCAGTGTTTGTGCTGATGCTATTTTGGTATGTTTTCTTTGGTTATTAGGGTAATTTACTGGAACTGTTCTGCATGTGTCTCATCTCATTTTAAATCCTTTCTCATTAAGTGAATCATTTGTGTGGTCAAACTTTGTTGAGGTTAGATTCTTAAATATCAAATATAATTGGAGGTGAAAGCCAGTTATAAGTACTCAAAATTGATAAGCTTTTGTAATTTTCTGCAGGTATATATTGTCCACATCATTTTCAACAACTTCTTCTTTGACAGATTATAGTAGTGTTTTCTATTCTCTTATATATACTTCTGTCCCTACAATTGTTGTTGGGGTACTGGACAAAGATCTGAGCCACAGGACATTATTACAATACCCAAAATTGTATGGTTCTGGCCATAGACAGGAAGCATATAATGTACCTCTTTTCTGGATAACAATGCTTGACACCCTATGGCAGAGTCTTGTTCTCTTTTATGTACCCCTGTTCACCTATAAGGAGAGCACCATCGATATATGGAGCATGGGCAGTCTGTGGACCATATCAGTAGTTATCCTTGTTAATGTACATTTGGCAATGGACATTCATCGGTGGGTATTTATCACTCATCTTGCAGTATGGGGATCAATAATCATCACCTATGCCTGTGTGGTGATATTGGATTCGATACCTGTTTTTCCCAATTACTGGTTAGCTTCCTTGGCTTCAGCTGTTAGTTGTTCTGTTTGAAAACTTATGAATGTTTTAATACATCAGCTGATATACAATTTTCACCCTTTTCTTTTGGTGGACAGGACTATATACCATTTGGCATGTTCTGCTACGTACTGGATCACCATTTTGCTTATAATAGTTGTAGCCTTGCTCCCTCGTTTTGTGTACAAAGTTGTGCATCATATTTTTTGGGCTTCAGATATCCAGATAGCTAGAGAAGCTGAGATGTTAACGTAGGAAACGTAAGCATTTGGGCTCAGAGAAAGATGAAGATTCAAGTTAAACACGTATATATGCCCCTCTGTTAGACAGATTCACATTCTGTGATGGCTTTTCTCATCTTGACCACAATACCGCTTTCCAGTGGAGTGCAGTTGTAAAACTTTAAAGGTGGGTTCATCTTTCCCTTTTGTTATTCTTTTTAATTTCTCTGTTGAGTTTGTCTTAGACTTTGGTCATGCTGTTGATAAAGGTGTTCATATTATTCTGGGTACATGAGCAGAAAATAAGTATGAAATAGTAACACAGGTTTCATTGTTTTCTAGTGGTTATCAATAGAATAACTTGGTGTATGGATATCAGATATCTTTCTCTGATTGTATAACATGTTGTAGAATCTAATTGCTCCAACTGGTTTCTGTTTAAAATAAGTAAATGTTAAGAACTCGGTTCGACCTCGCACGTTGTTCTGTCGTCTGTAAAACCTGGTATGCTTGCTAATACTTTCCAACTAGTCTCATACTATGCCATCCGTAGTGATGGATTATCTAAAATGGTTGTAAGTTGTTACTTGTAACTGGAGTGCGTAAGTTGTTACTTGTAACTGGAGTGCGTAAGTTGTTACTTGTGAAGTCCTTTCATACTCGTTTATTTACTTTTTAAGTTACTGGAATCCTAGTTGATAATTGCTTCTGCGTGGCAGATAAATTGCATGAGCATGGCAGCTTATAAAGCAGAGTATTAGCATTTGACAGCAAAAGAGAGTGCAGTTGCAGGTTCATAAGAGGAAATGGTGAATCTTCTAGGCCCAAATGCACGCTTGGATAAGCCCTGTCGGGGAGGAAATTAAGGTGAAGAAGAAAACCTGTAATCTAATGTTTTCGATACTTGGGTCTCACAGATTGGGGGGGGTCTTTAACAATGATGCAAGTTCATATAGATTGGAAACATAAAATCAGGGAGTTTAAGGATAGAACAGAGCTTAGTGTATAGTAGGTTTGTGTAAAATTCATGTCTACCAATTTTCTCTTGCACATTGAATATATATACAAGAGAAATACAAGTTGCTTGCCCTTCATCTCATTCTGTCTTTTAGTATCTTCTTAAACAAAACTGTGCAGAAAATTCACTTCTAGCTAAAGATGCGGCAATTGCCAAGTGATATGCCAATACTTGAAAATCAGAAAGGGTCTGATGTGAGTTACATAGATATTGTCATATGTGATGTCCTTTCATCCCTATTTTTCTACATTCTGTAGTTTGAACTCAGGCTCCAAATACTATCGAAGTTATTAGGTGTCTTCTGGTCACCAAGGTCTTCTCATCACTGGTGACTTCTTTTGAGCTGAAAGCGTACATTCTATTATTTTAGCAGGTGAAAAACCGAAAAGAATCATAAAAATGGTTAGTGTATGATCTTACAGAAGGCCTATTCAGGATTAAACACCTAAAAATGTCATTCATCATTGGTTCTGAAACATGAAGCATCATAAAACTGCAATTTGTGGAACAAATAATCTCTAGTAAACAATATATTTAGTAGATTTTGCAGAACGGTTATGGAGGTAAAAGGTGAATTTGACGTGATGCATGATAACAGTTATTTCCAGCACGACCACAGGGGCAAAACAAAAGTTGTGTTATTTACGTTAAAGGGTGTTATTTACGTTAAAGGGGCAGAGAGCGTGAGTTATTAATAAATAAATAAAAAACGTTAAGGGAAGTGAAATTTGAACTCATTTTATAGTCCACTCTTCCATTTCAAGTAACTTACACTTCGTTTCTGGTAGCAGGTATAATATTGGCTTTTTGATGGAAGGGCCTTACTGTTAATTTTATTAATCAGAAGCCAGAATGGCACGGATATGTCTTCCATTATCAAAGATTTGGACAAGTTAAGGACTTAACATGCTAGTACCATTTATTACAAATCTTGAATTATGAAAACATAGCAAATAGGCACATCCTAAAAAAAAAAGAGTGTGGATTGTAAAATGATAACAACCTATTATCCTAAATAGCCTATTTCTGGCATGACTCGTGAGTAATTCATGCCGTATAGTCGCCTTTCTATGGAACCACTAAATTAGCATATAAAGATCTAAACAGGGAGTGTGAATCACTCGTCCCAACCACCAACCTGATCGACCTCGATCGAAACCCTCGCAGAGAATCCTCCGCCCAAACAAGTTCATGTTTCGAAGAAAGCTGCAAGGGTTTCAAGACAAATGCCAATTGCGACAAATCCTCAATCCCAACCTCAGAACCCAACTACAAAACCCTAAACCTTCATCACCGCTATAACTCCTCCCAAATTAATTTGCTCCAGAAAGGCCAAACATGAGGTAATGTAACGGAGGTCCTTCAGAAACAAAGTGTGGAAAAGAAACTGATGTATGATATGGATATAGTGTTAATGTATATGTAGGTAGAATTGAATATAATCTTGTACCGTCGGAAAGTATGTCATGGATGACCTCTAACAGCCTTGTAATTGTCTGATCACATAGCGATAAGCTGATAGATACTGAAGATATGTAGCATCAGAATTTTTCAAGTTATACGTAATATTTAAAAACCTTAGATTCCAAGCTTCCAGAGGGGCGGCTGGACCAATAACAAAGTCCTCTAGCAAAAGAACAAGACATAAATCCAGCACTGATCTTTGTTATTGGTTTGGAAATCCACAATATTTTTTCTTCTTTCTTTAGGTTTGGGAATGCTTTGGTTGTTGACACCGAGTCTCCAAGTAAACCCTAATCAGCGCGTGATGATTAGCAAAAGCAGGTGTCATTCACCATTGCTGTGATGCCATCAAAGATGACCATGACCTAGCATTCTGGTCCTCACTACTCTTTCTTGCGCTGCACTAAAAGATGATGACCTGTACGTCTTCCTCGTCTGATATAAAAGGGTATCTGACAGACTAAAGTCTTCATATATCACACCTGAAACATAAATTAAGCTAATCATATATACATGGAGTGCACTTGGCCAGCTTCACGGAAACTTCAGGAAAAGGTAAAGGAAGAGCTGCTCCGAGGGCATGAACTAGCGAATCAGCTTCGCTTGGTAGTCGGTAATGGTGATGGTGGATTATTGGCCAAAGGTTTTGTTAAGAAGATCGTGTGCTCGTTCACGACTAGCCTTTCCCTCTTAACTGGGAATCATGAGTCTGAGGGGGAGCATGTTCAATTCAGTACTGGTAGAAGTACTTTTGCTCTTCCTACTATAGTAGAATCATCATCCAGCTGGGATGCTCTCAAGACGATCAAGAGTAGGGAAACGTTTACGGATAGTAGTAGTTCTTCCAAGAAAAGGTAATAGATCAAACAAAGTTTCTCATACTCATTGAATCAATCTTACTGCAACAGGAAAGCTATTCAGGGATTTGGTTTTGTTCATTTCGATCTCTTTCTTTGAAAAATTTGTTAATTGATTGTTCAAACTCCAGACTCCAGATATTCAGGATTCAGGAGTTTAGTTGTGGAAATCTTGTATTTTCATTTATACCTAGGTAATTAAGCGATTGTTAGCTTTTGATTTATGTGGGACGTAGTACATACTTGTAAATTTGTAACAGATCGATGAGTTCAAAACATCAACGAAGCATGTATATTTTAACATTTTCGACTCAAAGAAAGGGAGGGGAGTTATGAAAGAAACTTGCTATTTTCTGTTTAGGTTAAGTTGTTAAAATATGTTTAATGTCTGATCATGGCAGCTTATTGTAAATCACTTGCAGAAAAATTTCACACTCATGGAGTAGAGACGCTACTGATTTCATCGATGATGGTCATGCATGGAGAAAGTACGGACAGAAACAGATCCTTAATGCCAGGCACCCAAGGTAAGCATATTCAACCCAAAAGTACGGACATGCATCATATCTATGATGCTTCTATTCCATTGGTTTCCTATTTTAATTTTAGTTTACATATATTTATATCCAGGAGCTACTTCAGGTGCAGTCATAAGTATGAACAAGGCTGCAAGGCGACCAAGCAGGTGCAGAAAGTTGAAGATGATCCGTCGTTGTTTCGGACTACATATTTCGGAAATCACACATGCAATCATAGCTTACTCAAATCTCCTGAACTCATCCTTGATAACGTAATCGGTGGTAGTCCCATAGAAGAGTCTAATTCCATGTTTACAATCACATTTGAGAACAACAACTTACCTTACGAACAAGAACACCCTTTTTTCTCATCCAACACATCAATCGAAAGGAAGATCATCAAATCTAATCATGTAGCGAGCAGCCAATCACTATCTTGTGATTATCTTGTTCAACGTGATCAACCAATGGTGTTCGAGTCATCTGAGCGCATCAACTGCAGGTTGCCAGAAATGACGGAGCTTCAATCCGAGGACATGGCCATGATGGAATACTTTGCTCAAGAAATTTTGCCAATGCTTTGATGAGTTCTTATATGTCTTGCACTACTATCAACTGTTTTGTATTACTCAGTGTGTGTAGTTATTGATCGTGTCTTTCAATTTCTTCGAAATGTAACGGTTACTTCTTTTTGGCCCAAAAACTAGTGGAATGTCTCATCTAAGTTGTATCCTTTAGCTGCTAATTATGCCTCATATAAGTTCTAGTTGGGTCAAATCCTCAACGTGTTTGTCTGAACTTGGGATTATAATGACCGATCGAGCAGAATTCGAAATTTTAGGATAGGGATATTATAGTTAGTATTACATGAGACGTCACTACCAGAACAAGCACTTTAGCCGACGAAAAAATTTCGTCGGCCTGTTAAAAAAATTCGTCGGCTAACACCTTAGCCGACGAGCCTTCGTCGGCTATAGTGTCGTCGGGAAAAGGCCGTCTGTGATGACTTTAGCCGACGAATTTTTTTTTTCGTCGGCTATAGTCCCACTTTAGCCGACGAAAAAAATGTCGTCGGCAATAGTCCCAGGCTTTAGCCGACGAAGTATTCGTCGGCTAAAGTGCGTAATAAATAATAAAAAAATAACTATATATAGCCGATGAAATATTTTATATTTCGTCGGCTAAACCTTATAAAAAAATTAAAAAATTACTATAGCCGACGAAATATTAGGTTATTCGTCGGCTAAACAATATAAAAAAATTAAAAAAGGAGTAAATACTTGTGACACCCTGTAGTTTACACCTAAAATCAGTTTTGTCCCTCACTTTTTTTTTAAACTGGTATACCCCTATACTTTGAATTCTCGACTGATTTGCCCTTTTTCCAGCTGATTATGACTGTGAATAGGGGTATACCAGTTTAAAAAAAGGGTAAATCAGTCGAGAATTCAAAGTATAGGGGTATACCAGTTTTAAAAAAAAAGTGAGGGACAAAACTGATTTTAGGTGTAAACTACAAGGTGTCACAAGCATTTACTCCATTAAAAAATTACTATAGCCGACGAAACATTAGGTTATTCGTCGGCTAAACAATATAAAAAAATTAAAAATTACTATAGCCGACGAAACATTAGGTTATTCGTCGGCTAAACCTTATTTTAAAAAATTAAAAAATTACTATAGTCGACGAAACATTAGGTTATTCGTCGGCTAAACCTTATTTAAAAAAAATTAAAAAATACTATAGCCAACGAATATAGTGTTTGAATATCGTCGGGTAAAGTAATTTTTTAATTTTTTAGCAGGGGGCACGGCAGGGCTCGGCAGGGCTCAACAGGGGGCTCGACAGGGGGCTCGGCAGGGGGCTCGGCAGGGCTCGACAGGAGGCTCGACAGGGGGCTCTCGGCAGGGCTCGGCAGTGGGCTCGGCAGGGCTCGGCAGGGGGCTAAACTCTTCCTGTCATCTTCGCCTATATAAAGAACTTTAGCCGACGAAATTCTTTATATTCGTCGGCTAAACTCTTTTGAAAATTTTGGTTGACCGCCAAAAAATTTTGGTTTAAAAGTTTGAAAATTTTTCGACTTTAGCCGACGACTTTTCATATATTTTCGTCGGCTAAAGTCATTTGAAAATTTTGGTTGACCGCCAAAAAATTTAGGGTTTAGCCGACGAATACCCTAACGTATTCGTTGGCTATAGTATGTAATTAAAAAATTAAAAAATAACTATAGCCGACAAAATATTAGGTTATTCGTCGGCTAAAGTCTATAAATTCACGAAAACACTCATATCTCCCCCTATATTACGTAGTTTGGTCAAATCTTCCACACGAAAAACTCTCACGTAGATGAGACGCAACCACCTATATAATAATTTTAAAACATTTACCTTCCGACGATAGGGCTCCACATAAGAAATAATAACGGTAAATAAGGTTGACCGCCACTATCGGCTCCGAGACTTTACCCGATTTATGTAATTTTTGAACCATAGCCGTATTTCACCATTCTGAACACATCTTATTTCACGAGATTTTTAATAATTTTGCTTCCTATGTAGAGTTGGTTCACAAAGTTGTATAATCTACTAAACAAGTTATACAACATTAGTAGACACGTTGTGATTTCACAAACCAAAATTTGACCGTCAGATATGATTATTATGACGAAATATGTATATGGTAAAAAATTCAACTGGATCCGACAACATTAAGGGCTCGATCAAAACGGTTGACCATAATCCATCGTCACTTATCACATGAAAACGCTCATATCTCCCTCTATATTACGTATTTTGGTCAAACCTTCCACACAAAAAACTCTCATGTAGATGAGATACAACTGCCCATATAAAAATTTTGAGACATTTACCTTCCGACGATAGGGCTCCCCATAAACCCGAATAACAGAAAATAGTAGACACGTTGTGATTCCGATGACTAATATTCAAAAACCAAAATTTGACCGTCAGATATGATCATTATGATGAAATATGTGTATGATAAAAAATTCAACTGGATTCGACAAAGTTAAGGGCTCGATCGAAACGGTCAACTCTAATCAAAAATAAGAAAACTGCATTTTGAAGCCCTAAACGGACTCGGATGGCCAAAAAAGCCTATACGATTTTGACTCGTAGCGCCGTTACGCTTCTGAAAATGTATCACAATAGTCAATCAGACATCAAACGCCAAATCTGCAGCATAGTGAATAATAAGGGTAGTCAACTATCGGCACCGAGACTTTACCGGAATACCGTCATTTTTCAATCGTAGACTTATTTCACCATTCTGGTCATATCTTATTTCACGACTTTTTTGCGTTTGAAGGTTCTACGTATAGTTTTTTTTTCCAGATGAGTTATTGTCCAAATCTGTAAATATAAGACACTTTAGCCGACGAAATTATATTTTTCGTCGGCTAAACTTTTAAAAATTTCGTCGGCTAAAGTTCACAGACTATAGCCGACGACAAAAATTATTTAGCCTACGAAATTAATATTTCGTCGGCTAAAGTTTACCATAGCCGACAAAGATTTTGGTTTAGCCGACGAAAAAAAAATTCGTCGGCCTGGTTTTTTTTTTCGTCGGCTAAAGCCTTTCTTCTGGTAGTGTGTGTATCAAATACCGTGTAAAAGGCAGTTTCAGATTGTTAACAGTAAGATGAATTACTAATAGTTCTCCTCCTTAGCTGACAGGAAGAAAATTGATTTCCTGCTTCGATCTTGTACGTAGTAATCCACAGTCTTTCAACATAAACAGCTTGAACAAACCATGGTATATAGTATTGAAAGAATGAAAGAAGAATAATCTTCAGTTCCTCATACTGTCATTGGCACTCTAGTAATAGAACATTCAGTTTTTTCTTCTGTAATTTGACCTAACTAGACAGAGTTTGACACATAAAAGATGAATAGATACTCACTAGAGATCGAGAAGGAGAAGAGAAAAGTATCAAACATAGCGTAGGATTCAGTTATTTCTAAGAAATTAGAAGCCCTAGGCAGACTCATTTTCTTTTTCTTTCTCTGCGTTCATTGTACTTTCTACCCTAAAAGTGTTGATCTTTTGGTTATAAATTTGTGATGCATTCTATACACAATTATACTAAGAGCCATCAAAACTTTTCTCTTTTCCTTTCGTCACGAATGATGTAGCAAATCATCTAGCTGCTTATTCTTACTTAAGATGGGTCAGATTAAGGATAGATGGAGCGCATATGAATCGAAGTAGGGTTACTTTGTTCTGCTGTCCTTGTCATTTAAACTTCATTTCCAAATATCTTGATGGTGTTGCTCAAAAGGAATAATAATCTATCCCTAGTCCAAAGGACTATCAACTACTAAAGCCTAAAGCTCGATCAGATATGTAAAATCTCTCACTAAACTCGCACACACGGCATTATCTCGTGCATTTGACCAAAACCATATTATACCCTCTTCCTTCGACCAAATTAAACTACTCGTTCATTCTTCTTGACATGATTAAACTATTCAAGATTCCATGTAATTTTGCATCTTGATCTCGAACAACAACCGTGCATCACAACTCGATCTGCATGTAGCTAGTCCGATTTCTAATGTTCCATACGTGACAAAACCGCATATATATGTTCTTAGATTTCCATCCCTGCAATTGACAACTTCAACTTTAACTATATATCCTCCTCCCAGTCCCACACAGCCACACTCTATGGTGTGTAAAACCAAGAAAACTAAGCTTCCATTCCTCTCTTTTCTTTTCAGCCTTGAGTAGATCTTGGCATATGGATAAAGGTACCCCCAAACTTCTATAGATGCCCCCCAATAGAGGAAAAACGTTGCAAGATCATGAAAACACATTGAAAATGCCCCTTACAAATTCGCGCGTATCCTGACATGTCTGTATTCAAACTGCCATAACTATCTCCAGGAATGTCATAATCACAACTGTAAAATCCTTCGGAAAGTAGACATCCAGGGCTTTCTGTTGATATAAGGTGCGCTAGCTAGTTCTTCATGGATCAGTACAGTTTAATCAGCGAAGTCGACTGCTCAGTAATGGATGTTGCAACTTTCATCATTGCAATCTGTCTTGACTTCACTGGCAACAATTCAAGGCATATGGAATACCTATTGTCGTCAAGCCTCAGGGATAGGCTTCAAGCCCGATATAGGCAAGAACATTGTCCTGCATTTCAGCAAGACCAAGAATCTCTTTTTGTGGTTTTTGGCTATTTGATTTTTTTGTATTTTTTTTAATGCGAGAAAGAAAGAAATTGAAAGAAAAAAAAAAGTAAAAGCTAAATTAAAAGCCAGGAGTAATGAAGAGATCATAGCTTGATTAGTGATCCCTCATTAGGCCACGGGGGAGGCCACCAATGCTTCACTCCAAGTCTCGACGTTGTCATGTTTCCAACGTGAGAATCGCTGTTGGAAATTTTCAAGTGTTGAGCAGAGTTGTTCTGTTTCAACAACTTAAAAATTTAGGCAAGGTATTTCGCAGGGTACGTCTCGTTGCCCCCCCCCCCCCCCACGTATCCTTGTATGTTGACCAAACAAGATCTTCAACTGTATTCTCGTGGATCGAATGATGTGGAGATCTGCCTTATTGCCCATGATCATGTCATAATTGTGATCTTATCAGGAATAGCCACGCATTGGTCAGGAAAGAGAACCATTGGCTTGTCTCTTTTCGCCTTATCAAGAGCTTTGCTGGGATTGAACTCTTGTGGCATATGATTATGAGACAGACGCACCAACATATAGTCTTCATCATATTCATCATAAATTGGTTATGTGTCAAAATCACATGCATAATCAACAAAGGTCGGTAGCTCGACATTCTTTGCAACCAATGGCATGCATGGGACATGTATGTACTTCGCCCATAAGCCAAAGTCCCCTTTAGGCTTTTGAATTTACATGCAGAAACTTCAAGTATATTGGAAAGTGAAACCGCGGATTGGCCAAGGGATATCACCAAACCATATGTAGTTAAGCTCAATATGATCATGGTTTGGCGAAGCGGACTGAGTCATCTCGCTGGTGACCATAAAATTGGCGAGATGAACCTTTAGGAGAAGCGGACTCCGCCAGCCTTGGCCCCCCGCGTGTGCATGCTGAAGCGGAAACTCAAGAGGTGTTGGTCCATCTTCAGTTCACTTGTCATGAATTGGTAGAGAAAGCAAGCGAGCTCCGCCTTGCCCTCCATGCGGCTGACCTGTGTCCACATATACATCTCGCATGGGATAGTTGGTGTCTGGGTCCCCTTCCATGTGAACTTGTAGTTCGCCATCATCATTAGTGCGCAAACTACTTTCTGCTTCTAAGATGGATTGTTCTGTCATATCTTCTAGTTCATTTGTGTGAGGAGCACCGTGCGAGATGAGATTATTATCTATAATCTTGTCGACCTCAACCTCAGGCCATTTGTCATTGATTGAGAAAGTGATTTCTTCTTTGGACGTATGTTCATCCAAAGGGAAATCTTCACCATTAGATTGGCTGCCAAGCAGTTCAATATTTTCGGCAGAGACATGCCCATTGAAGTCTTCATTGGGCGATTCAATCTTTTTGTCCTGGTCAGTTTGCAATAGGGCTCTGTTTTGTCTGAACTGTTCAGGTAGGTCAGCGACACTTTGTTGAGTGGCCAAACCATCCATCCGATCGTTGAGCTTTGCCAACATCTGGAGGATTTGTTCCTTAGGAGGAGCAGATCCTATGTCTTGGGTTGGTTGAGAGCCTACCATGGCGCGGAATCGCAGGTTTTCTTGGCTTCCCTATGATGTCTCGCTTGTACTCACTGTTCCACTGGGTGTGCCAATATTTTGGCCACGATCCTCAGCGTGCGGAGCGGAGGTGAATATCGAACAAAGAGAAAAGGGGAGTGTTACGGGCGTGCCACCTCGCGGACAAGAAAAAAGTCTTGACTTCTTAAATCAAGCAGAAAGGGGTTTCAGGTGCCACCTCAGATGAGGAATTTACGAGCACAAGGCGGTCGATACTCACGACGGCGTGAGTAGAGCAACTATAGGGAAGATTCAGAGGAATCGGGGTAGAGTCCGAAGAGCTTTGAAGGATCCTAGGCGGCGGTGCGCTTAGGGTTAGGGTTTCGAGGTAGCTCGAAAGAAACTGGGTTGCAGTTTGTTTTGTGTTGTTTGTAAAGATTGTTGATTGTGCTCAGAGAGAGAGGTTCGCTTCAATGGGAAAGCGGAAACAAAGCTCCGGGGAGTGTCTGGAGGTTTCAACTGGGTTGAAGATTGTATTGTATTTTGTTTGAATAAGTTATGAGTGCGTGATTCTGTAAGCCTTCGAGCTTCTTTATATATTGGGAGCCTGACTTCTGCTAAAAGAAAGATAATCATAGATGTTTAGTCGGACTCTGCAACGTAAAGCATAAGGACACTATTCCACCCATGCAGACCAATCTTTATATGACACATATCTAGTTCACAAACTCCATTTAGAATAATACACTGCTTCTGTGCTGCTCAATTATAGAATCCCATGCGAATTAGAATTAGGAGACATCCTTATCCCACGGGGTGTCACAATCCATGTAGAAAACTAATAGCTCGCGCGAACCGCGGACTCCGCGAACTTCTGAAGCTCAATTTCACCTCACGGACTAAAATAAGGCTTTTAATTAATAAGGGCCACATGGATTGGCCTAAAGCGTGTCAAAGACTGGTAAAAGTCTAAAACGATTATAAGGGTTCACGCGGACTCCGCATATGTCTACCTTGCGAACTAGCGAGCCGGTTTCCCAGCTCGCCTAGATGTATTCTGCCTCACCTAATCGAAGTCAACAAGCAATTCATTCCGCGCGAAGGCATTCCATGCGAACTGTGTGTTCCGCGCGAGCTCACGAGATCCTCACTCAGCGCGAAGTCATTATGCGCATGAGCTTTGTTTTGTGCCTGAAGGCGCGCGAGATCTGTAGCACGCGCGGACTTTGGAACTCAGCTCGCGTGGTCTTGCTAGCGGGCCATTATTTGTGAACTTAAAGAGACTTGGGCTCACCGGTATGACATTGACCAAGAATTTAATTAATATTCACACAGACAATTATTGTCCAGTAAAATATTAATTTGGGCGTAAACAATTCTCATTGCCAAAAACCAACAAAGTTTACAAAGAGTTATTTGTTATAAAGACACCTATAAGCTATAACATCAATAAATTACTATTTTTGAAATGAGCTACAGTACATCTACAATGGTCATTCCATATATAATCTAATCACTACAGAAAATAAAAAACAAAAGACATCAAACCAAATATTGGTGGTGTACTCTAGAGGGCAGAAAGTCCTCCTAACTGTAGTGGTGTACTCTGATACCTCCTCTTTCAGTATCCACCATTTAATCAAGCGTCTCTTGCCAAATTGAAGATACAGAACTTCAACAAGTTTTACTTAAAGAACACCAAAACCAAATAGAATTGAAAGATCAATATCCAACACCTTAATTAACTGATTTTTAGGCATGCAATTGTTACAAGTTCGAATTAAGGGATTCAATTTGGAACAGTTAAATTGTTGGCTTCAAATGGGTAATGACAGTGTTAACTGCTTTACAAAAACATATGGCTATTCTCACTATTCTGGATGTTGAAAAATTGAAATCAACACAATCATATGAATATCAAACTGCCATCTAATGTTCAAGGAAATTTATGATCAACCAATACTTTATAACACGATGTTGAAATCATTTTTACTGTTATTGCAGGAACTTGTAAACGTACTACTGTAGTCAACTTGTTGCATATAACTATTCGAGCTAGTTTTATTTCATATAACAATATGAGCTAGTATAAATATGAATAAAGTTCTATACCCCATGAAATGAATCTTGTTCAGAAAGATGTATATAAGTGATATAACTGAAGTTTTATTAATATATCTGGAGGTTCATCATGTCATGGGGGATATATCTAGCGACTGAAGACTTGAGGCAGGTTTGAACACCCATGTAAAACTCAAGTAGCACTCACATAGGTCAGTCAAACAGATTCCAGAATGCAAGCACAAGATCTATCAATCAAAATTCAAGATACACTTAAATGTATGCTATGTAATTCAAAGAATTAGAAATCGACATGCTATAGATCATAAAGATATAAACATATGTCTGAACTCTGAAAAGTATATACTTACATCAAAATATGCCTTAATTTCAATTACTTGCTATACTTGAGGTGCTTTGAGTAATCCTAGAGAGCCAAAAATAATAATAATGAATAAGACCAACACCACAAGAATATGGAGCAAAGACCACACAAGAAGTGTGGCCTTTAGAGGGGTAGCAATTCACTCTTGTGTGGCAATTTTCCCCTCATCTTCACATTAACCCACACTTGCCACACAAGAGTGGATTGCTACCCCTCTAAAGGCCACACTTCTTGTGTGGTCTTTGCTCCATATTCTTGTGGTGCAAGTTCATGAAATAATAGTAAACTGAAAATCTAGCTGCTTATCTTAGAGGTATAGTAAAACTGATTTTATCACCAAAACTTCTTTCACATCTAATACATTGTTTCCTACTTAAGAGAGAAAATAAAGTGCATCTAGAAATTAAACAAAACAGTCTTAATTGCATATTTCTAGAAAAGGTATAGAAGAGCAACAATGATAATATCCCTTGTCATCGAACACAAACCTTGAGCTTCACGGATAAGATACTCTCCCCATTCCTCCAATCCATACTGCTTATAAATGCCACGAGCATCAAGGGGCATACTATCCTTTGTCGCCCCTCACTGCCAATTTCTTCAACGGGCGCATACAGGACACCAGCTTTGCCAAAAGAACCTCTCATACAATTCTGCAAGGATATGAAATATTTAGTCTCTTTAGAACAAATCGACTCATAGATAGAAGTAACAGCCAAATGTTGGTCATGTTCACTTTCACACGCTCACCATCACTTTCAGCTTTAAGTTCAACTACAACATCAGATCCTTTCTCTAACTTTTGATCATCATCTTCATTCGAACCACTTTCCAGATTCTCACCCTAAGAAGAATCAGTAATTCCTAGGATGGAGTTCTGAAAGTTGACAAGCTTATCAACTAATTTAGGATGTATAGCCAATGGAAGTGATATGAAGTGAGAATAATCAAAACTTGGGCTTTTAACTGCCTGCATATTTTAGCAGAAGAAAAACTGTTAATGAGACATTCAAAGAATAAGTAATGATAAAGAGCAAACAGTGATGCATGACAACGCAGGGTGGGTGATGAGTATGGTTATGGAGGGCTTCAGATGACACAACTTATGGTAACAAGAGAGAATTAGGAAAATAAAGTTTCAGGTTGCTGTACTTTTACTTGATTGCAAAATTGACGTAGTGATAATTTCACTAATAACTGAAATTTTGATCAAAGCAATAAAGAAGTTACAAATTTATCTTTTACAGAAGCTATAAGAAAATAAGACATGAGATAGAAAATGATTCTACAGTAAAAAAGACGCACATGTAATATGCTATGATCATGAACTAATTTACAAAAACACAAGTTACAAAACCACACAACAAGAAACAAACCTCGTTCACTTGAGCACAATTAGTGATACGCTAAGCTTTGCTAGCAAACTGAAGGGTTCCCTTTGTTTCCTCAACATGTACCTAAATGCATCTATAACACATTAAACACCAAAATATTGAAATATGCTATAAATTGTTTCAACAGGAAGTACTAGACTGGCAGGAAGTACTAGACTACCTCTTTTGGTGCTATAGTGCATATTATTGAAGTTTTTGCATTACCACCAAGTGCAGGTTAAAATATACGGGTTAGCTTACTATCACGATAAGGAATATGATCCCTCCATTAAAAGTCAACATTAGAACAATAATCTTCTATTCAACTAACGATGATTTACTAAAATGGAGAAAATACCTGTTTTAGGTACCATCACTTAGTTTGTTGATCACGTTACCAAGATTCATTAAGCTCTTGTTTATGTGCTTCCCTTCTTTCAAACGTACTCCCCCAGCTCCAATTTTAGCAATTCGTTCAAAACCAACTAAATCAACCAAATTCTACAATACATGCAGCAATCATGACTAAGATATCAAAAGGCACAAGATAACTGTAACTCTGTCAACTTTTCATAAAAAGGAAATGGCAGAAAGAATACAAACCAAGATTAAGACTTGAATAACATCAGCATTTGCATTAATGTCCTTCTCTTTGCTTTCAATTACCTAAAAGCATAAGATATTTGGGATCAGTAAGAAGCAAATCCGGTATTTAGTTGAAACTTTACAGGTGAAATCTAAGTATGAACGCACCATTCAGAATATTGTGTGAGATCTACTACTCCGAGCATTCATATTTGTTTCTCCAAAGTGTCTATTAACTGGAAAAAAAAAAAAATTGTTGCCACACATAAGCATGAAAGTTCCATCAATAGAAGATACAATGACCTAAAAGCCTCAATATTCATGTGTTGGTTTCAAAGTGCGAACCTTCTCCAGATTCAAGCAGCTTCAAAACCTGTTCTGCATTACTAACAATCTTCTCTCTTAAGCCAACAACAAATATTCCACGCTAAACAATATAAAAAAGTGATTTCATTATTTAAATAAGCCACCTTTATATTTAACTCCAAACGGTGGTCAAGCAACCAACCTCCAAACTCTCATGAATATGCAACTTCTAGTTCTCTACAGCCAGAAGGTCATGAATTTCTTCATTGCAGATCTCCATGTATGAAACTCGAATCAGAAACTCCCGGTGTGACGTATGTATCAAACTCAACACATTAAGCAAAAATGCAAAATCATCAAGCATTAAACACAACAAGCCACAATACAAAAGCTCATTACCATGTGGATTCTCTCAAAAATGTCCCTCACCGCCCGGTGAATGATACCGGGATCTGTATCAGAACCGTTCATGGTGAAAGTCTTGCCACTGTTAGTCTGCCCATACACAAATGCAGTTCCTATTACATTACAAATTCCATCAACCAACTACTCGAATCAAATCAATGACCTTATAAACAAAACTAAGAGATTTGTAATTTCACTAATAACTGAAATTTCGATCAAGTATTCATAACATATACACAATCAAAAAATCAGTTATCAATTACCTTCCTTTGTGCAGAACAACTTAGAGCTACGGAATACATGAAGCTAGTATCTTCAACAAATCAGGATGATCTCCTTTATCCCTGTCATTTCAAGCATTAGGTCGAAAATCATACTCCATCACTAAACACACTAATCTCAACTCCATCACTAACACACTACCCAATTGCAACATTTAACTAATTTGTTACACTTTAGCAGTTCCCTAACTGAAAAGCAGGTTAAACAAGAAACGTGAATACCAACCAGGAGTCTAATCAAAAGCTAACAACTCTTCACTTTTTTCTTCACTAAAAGGCGATCGAGAGCTGCATGCAAAGCCCCTTTTTGAAGCAAGAGAAACCTCTCTGCATCACCAGTCGACGAAGTCACCTGTAGATGCAAATTCATAATAATTCATTAAAAAAAAAAAAGCAAGGCCAAGCACATATGATTAAAATGGGACATTATGAACTCTCAAAAATCAATCTTCAAACGCTAATCATAACTCTTAACAATTAAGATGAGCTCAAGCCTAGTAGTATTCGAAAGAAAAGGGATCACCTAGCCAAAAAGAATATCATAGGTGACAATGTAAACCAACTCATCTTGCTTCTGCAATACCACAAGTAAAATCTTCAGTAAATTCACCACATTAACAAAATCAAACATGAATTGGATTGCGAATTTAACACAGTACCATCCACTTGCTATTCAGAATGTCTGCAGCATTCAACACCTATTTGATTATCTTAAGATCTGAAAACAAACAAACAACAAAATCAAAATCACTTTTCTCAACAGCAATTACTGAAACTAAGTAATTCAAATAAGCACATATTCGAATAAGGTGAAGCTTACGCTTTAGGGTTTTGCAGACCAGAGCCGTAAACGAGCTGTAAATCTTATTCCTCACCGACGGACTGTAAACGAGCGACTTGATAGAGCCGACGGACCGCCATAGAGAGTCACCTTGGAGAATTTGCTTCAAAACTTTCGCCACCTCTCTCCTGGCGAAAAGCGCCGACCTCCTCATGTTTAACCGACGCCACGTTTTCCACTTCTCCCCGGCAGTCGACGGAAGAAGATGTAGTAGCAAAAAAACTTACCACGAAAGAAGTTTCGCATCAATCTATGGCGGGGGATAGAGGGTGCTGAATACGGTATTCATCTTTCACAGAGAAAGAGTGAGGCTGGGTGTTCAGATCGAAAGAGTGAGGTTGGGTGTTCAGATTAAAAGAGTGAGGTTGGGTGTTCAGAGTGAGGCTGCTAGGTTGAAGTGTGTATCAGGGTAGTTAATGAAAAAGCTTCAAGTGTCAAAAAAAAAAAAACTATCTCCGTTTACACCAAAAAAAAACGGTCTCGATGTATCGTTTAATTTATGTCTCTTACATACGTCAGTTTTCTGTCGTCTTTTAAAACACGGTATCAGATACAAATTTTTCTTATTTTTAAGATGACAGATGGTTGTTGTCTCATAAACACGCTAGTTTTAACTGTATGCGGGTTGCTACATTCAGCCGATAGAATTTTAAATGTCTGTCGTAAAATTTAATCAGACGACAGTAAAAACGACTTCTGTCATCTGATACATGTCGTATGATTGCAAAATTGGTGTAGTATAGGTTGTTCCTACTAATGTTGATTGGTGTAGATGGTTCTATTTGATTTCTTCCTACAGATATTATGCACAGATAGTGGTCCAAGGCAGGTCATACATATAACTTTTTTTCAATTTTGATAGCTACAGCTGTATTGTGTGGTAAAGGATATGAATCGATAGCTACAGTTTATTTTGATAGTTATAATAAACTGGGCAGAATGTTACTTTTTTTGTTTTACTTGTGAGTACGTATGAAAAATGAGGATATGAATTCCGAGCAGGCAAAGGTAGCTGGAACTAGGCACAAGTGGACAAACTTTGAGGAATATGCATTGTTGTCTGTCTTTGATGACTTTGTTACTCGTGGCTTGCGATGTGAAACATGGAGTTTCAAATCTGGAACTTTGCTTCAAATGGAGAAGTCTTTGGAGCTCTTGTGTCCTACCTCCAATTTCAAGGCATATTCATACATTGAATCAAAATTGAAGAAATGGAAACAAAATTTCAGTGTTGTGTATGACATGACAAACACAAGTGGATTTGCATGGAATGATGCCAAGAAGTGCATTGAAGTTGATAGCAATGATGCATGAGATATGTATGTTCAGGTAAAATTCATTAAGTTTCTAATACAAGTTGTCTTTGTTTAACCATGGATGTTATTCTAATATTAGTACTCTCTTTTTTTTGTAGCACAACAAAAATGCCAAAGGTTGGAGAAATAAAAGTTTTCCAATTTATGATCGTCTTACTCTGATTTTTGGCAAGGATCGTGCCAATGGAATAGTAGCTGAAACCCCTGCTGATATGGCGGATGAGCAAAGCATTAATGATATTAGTCTTGAGAATGTGGTTAATGATGCAAGTCATATGTCACTTAACCAAGAATCTAGCCAAACTGAAAGTAGTAGGAAGAGGAAGAGAGTTGATGAGACTGATAAGATTGTTGTAACTTTGGAGAAAGTGTTTGAAGAATTAGGAAAGATGATGCAAATGATAACTGAGGCCATATATTGAAGGGTAATGAAGATCGCTCTGACATTGCCAAAAAGTTAAAGAACATAAGATTATCTGTTGATGATCAAATTGCTGCACTAGGTATCATCCTAGAGAGACCATATAACATCTATATCTTCAAGTCATTGGATAGAGATGATGTTAGAAGGGTATATATGTTCAAAACTTGTTTATGAGCAATGAATAGGCAAGAATTGGTCTAAAAGCCACAAGTAAGTTGATGATTAACACTGATTTTTTGATGATGTTACTAAACATCAGTGAAATGTTTTAACTATTTTTTTGTTTGTGGTGGCTTCTTATGTAAGAACTATTGCAAGACAGTAAGTATGTTTAGAGTAAATTGTAACTATTTTGGAACCTTTTTGTTGTTGTATAATGAACACATAATATTAAGCTTAAATGTAACGCTTATGCTTTTTACCTCTCTATTTTTGGCATATCCATATTTCAGGTACTTGTTCTATGTAGTTAATGTTTTTTTTTCTTTTCAATTTCATGTCAAAATTTCAATGACCAAGATTGTTAGATGTTAGATTGTTATTGTTAGATGACCAAAATTGTTTAGATTGTTAGACTAAGATTATTTAGATTGTTATGTTTAGAGTAGTCCAGTCCAATACATCACCAAACATGAGACATCTCTAATTTAGAACTTTTTTTGCTAATCATATGCAACACCAAACGTGGTCCAGTATTAGTACAATTTAAGACAGTCCACGCTAGTCCAGTACAATATTAAGAATTAAGGAGATATAACTCAGTACCCAGTATCAAACATGCACTAAGTGTCTTAATGATAATAACTAAATTGACTGAAAAACAAGAAAACTAAACTTCACTTCTTCTTCTTCTTTTTCTATCTTTCTTTTATTTCCCCTCAAGAACGCAAGAGCAGCGAAGTGAAACACACTCACTGGCGAAACTATATTGAGACCAAGGGGTGTCTTGGCACCCCCTTAATTTTTTTTAACTTGTGTATTCACTAGTGGAAAAAATCACTTAGCCGACGGAAAAATAATATTTTCGTCGCCTAAGATCTACTTAGCCGACGGAAAACCTTCCGTAGCCTAAGTTTTTACCTAGGCGACGGAAATTTTTACCTAGCCGACGGAATATTTATATATAAATATAAATGATTATTTATGATAACTTAGGCGACAAAAAATTATTCCGTCGCTTAGGTTATATCTTAGCCGACGGAAATATCTACTTAGTCGACGGAACCAAATTTTAAAAAAAATAATTAAAAAAAAAAATTTTGGCGGGATAACTGCCGCTTAAATATTTTGAACTTAGGCGACGAAAAAATATATTCCGTCGACTAAGTTCAAAAATTTTAAGCGGCAGTTATCCCGCCAAAAATTTTGAAATTTTTTTCGGTTCCATTCTATAACTTTCAGCTCTCTCTCCCTCATCCTCTTCATCTCTCTCTCCCTAGCTCGTCTGCTGCTCTCTCTCTCCCTCGTCTGGTTGCTCCCCCACCACAGCGGCGCCTCCTCCTCCTCCTTCGCCGCGGCACCTCCTCCTCCTCCTCCTCTTCTCGGCGGCAACTCCTACTCCTCCTCTTCTCGGCGCCTCCTCCTCCTCCTTCGCCGCGGCACCTCCTCCTCCTCCAAGCAGCGCCGCCTCCTTCTCCTCCTCTTCTCGGCGGCAACTCCTCCTCCTCCTCCTCTTCTCGGCGGCACCTCCTCCTCCTCCCGGCGAGTTTAGCGTCGGAGGTGGAGTGGAGTTGTTCGGGAACACGCAAACATAACCGTCGTGGTCGCCGGAGAAGAGGAAGGGTCGCCGGAGAAGAGGAAGAGAAGGAAAAAAAAAGACCTAAAAAAACGAGAGAGAAAAACCGCGCCAATTATTCTAAAAAAAAAATTTAAATTTTTACTTCCGTCGACTAAGATCTTAGGAGACGAAATATTCCGTCGGCTAAGAAAAACTTAGTCGACGGAAAAGTAATTTCCGTCGATTAAGTTCCGTCGACTAAAATCTTGGCAGACGGAAATATTCCGTCTACTAAGTCCCACTTAGCCGACGGAATAATCAGTTCCGTCGGCTATTGTCTTAGCAGACGAAGCTTAGCCGACCGGAATTCCGTCGGCTAAGATCTTTGCAGACGAAATATATGTCTTAACCGACGGAACGGTTCCGTCGGCTAATAGCCATAATCCAGTAGTGATTAGGCTTTACTAATCAAGGAATTTGACATAATTAGATGTAAAAACTTTCTAATTTAGAGGTTTGGCCCCCATTCCTTTCCTATTAAACTATAAACACCATTTTTTGTTACTAAGTTTAATTTATCCAATTTATTTCTCTTATCTTAATCAACTCTTGCCATATCATATTTAATCAACTCACCATAATGAATAATTTATTTTTTATCATTCTATTATGTACAAATATTTTATAATTGATTAACTTATTTCAGTTATTTCTCTATGTATTTAATGAATTCTAAATTTCATATTTTGTTTTCAGTTTAGTAACTTTTTTTTGAACTGTCCAATACACAAAAGTTAATTACCTTTTGATATTGTATATATTCATATACAGTTATTTAATTTTTGAATATTATATATTTTCACTTTATAACTCAGCCCCCGTTAATATATAATCCTGGCTAACGAACCCTTTATTCCTCTAACATATAAATATTATGGAAACCATTGTTGACCTTCTAATTACGTACGTACGTGCTGTACAGCTCCTCTTAACTATCAATATTGAAATATTAAGTTGCCCTAAGAAAAGCAGATTAATGATTAATTACTCACCCAAGTAACACGTACGCGTGTTGACTGGGAACTACTCTCTGCCCTAGCCTCTTAATTAGGTCATGAAGCAAGCCGCTAGCTGGCATCAGGGTGTGAACGTCTTCCCGTTTGGTCATGTATGCTGACTCTGAAACTCTAGCCTCATCCTTAGATCTCCAATTACGCGCTTATCTTTCTATTACGTCTAAAACAAATAAATTAATCAGCTTAAAAATTAGGCAGGGTTTAGCCGTGAGGACGATAATCTGCTTTGCTGGGGAACCCATACCCAGAATGGTAGCCATGATCTGGATCGACAAGGCACGTGATTCCATTAATTAGTTGCATATATAGTAGAATTAGTACTCTAGTATAATTCATTAAGTATTAAGAGATACTTATGTGTGAACAACGCAGAACAGAGAGCATGTTACTTAATTAAGTATTAAGAGATACTCCTTTCCTAAACTCAATTTAGATCTATATATATATATATATATATATATAGTCCCTATCCAGAGCGAAGCTTCGCTCTGGAATTAACGTGCGAAGGTCCTTATTTGACTCACTTTTCGGTCATATTTTTCGATCATACCCGGTCAATGTCTAGATACATATCGTATGATCATCCTTACAAAGTTTCATCCAGTTTGGTGATCGTTTGCACACCGAATCAGATAAAATAAATCAATAGAACAAAATCTGTCCAAGTAGAACCGTTGGAGTAAATCATGATTATGGAGGCTTAAACGGTCACCAAATTGGATGAAACTTTGTAAGGATGATCATATATATAGTGGTATGTCGTAATCTGTAAGCACTCGAGGTTGGTGCAGTTCCGGTTAAACTAATTTACTACCCGGAGTTTCACGGCTCATGAAAAGAAATTAACGTAGTGAAAACAAACTCGCGAGAATAAGTTTAACGTGCATTAGGAATTCATCCTTGCTATTATCTCTGATGAACAAGTATAAACAAAACAAATGAATAAGATGAAGAGAACACCAAAAGCACCACGTCACACACACTTCACACGCCTTCCGTACACGCCACATCATTATTGAACGGTCTTGGCCATTTTACCTCAAAAACTCTTTCCATTTTACCTCAACATATGATTAAATTCAATACTTCCCGAGTTCCGACTAGATAGTCATCTCATGATTGAATCTTTTGGTGACTTGGTGTACGTGGTGGTCGCAATCGGACACACCTTGAATCTTTCTAGTTTCTAGCTACTCCTAAAGCTACTCTTTTCTTCGGTTTCATTCCACGTACATCGATCTCTTTAACTTCTTCAACTAATAATAGATGGACGTGGCAAAGGGTAAAGAAAATATCGACGTCTCAATCTGAAAGTACCTTTCTCACCAATCTACTACTTCATGGGAGATTATGGTTTCCATTCTAAACATAGCATCCTCCAATTCATTGATGGTTATCCACACGTTGAGAGTTGAATACATGATAATTCCGTCGAACAAGGACCTTTGAACATGTAACTACCAACAGATTGTCGTCTTATGATGAATGCCATACTAACCCTAATACTACGTACCCTCGCCTCTGCTAATCGCCCACTTCAAACCACATAATTCCCTCTTAGCTAGGTTATTCGTCTTATGAGATCATTGTTTAATGAAGGTTAGGGTTACGATGGTATTGATTGCCCAACAACTTGAGATTTTCTTTTAAAAAAAATCTGTCTGAAGTAGTAGCCCTAATTAGAATAGAAAACCATATTTTGCTACAGCGGCAGACAATGCCAGGTAGAACCAAGTGAGGTGACGACCCGGCGGTGACATACTTGGCCTGACGTCATCCTGCCTTGCCCTAGGACGTCTCCGACGTGGAGGCTCATCTGGCCATTGGTGTGATACAATCGCGCTAGGTTGAGGGGTCAAGATGAATCTTGCCTCGAGCTTCTAGTCATCTCTTCCTTGCTCTGCAATCCCATATAACATCTTTTCACGCCCATATAAGCTGGAGGACATTAGAGACTACTCGACTCTATAAAATCTAAACCACGCTCACAGAGAGACTCATACACCGTACGATACTTGATTTTTCCACATATAGTCTCATACTAGAAACTTGTCCACATCTAATCCACGCTCACAGAGAGACTCATACTAGAAACTCGGAAGCTAGCTCATCGACTATGGAGTGGACTTGGCCGGAGAGTGTGTCGTCGAACCGGCAGAGGGTGATGGAGGAGCTGGCTCAAGGCCGGGAGATGGCTAATCAGCTCCGGGGGGTTCTCAGAAGTGACGTCAGATCGGCGGAGGGTATTCTCACGAAGATATTGGGGTCGCTCACCAACACCCTTCTTATCTTGAATGGCAGTCAAGTGGATGCTAAGGAGGAGCTCATTTCTCAGGTTCAAGCCAATAGTAATACTAGTGCTGTTACTGCTTCTGGTTCTGGTTCTGCTAGTGCTGGCCCTGTTTCATCGTCTTGGGATGTAGTTCATGACGATGATATGATGAAGTCGGAGGATTCGAATGAAGAGAGTTGCAAGAGTACCGAAACGTTAAAGGATCGCAGGGGTCCTTACAAGAGAAAGTAAGTAACAAACTAATAAATTTCTAGTTAATTAATTATCTCGTTATACATATGTTATAAGTGATTACTTTTTGGGAACGGGAAATATAAGGATTAACTTTGTGTATACGTATGATTGATAATTTGGATCTACGGTATTTGAAAAACTTTACTATTTTATTGCAAATTGATATTTATATGATCAAGTTTGAACGATTGTTAGCTAATAATTCATGTGACGTTTATCGTATGTTTTAACAACCGACAGTTCATCGTTACAATTTTCAAGAAAAAAGTGAAGTAAATGGGTGACTACATCTACAAATCTATTGTAATTTCATATAGAAAAACAACATTTACCTGCATAATTATTTATTGGGTCGTATCAAGCTATGACTCTAGCTAGCTTCTCCTTTTTAACTCTACAAATCTATTGTAATTTCATATAGAAAAACAACATTTACCTGCATAATTATTTATTGGGTCGTATCAAGCTATGACTCTAGCTAGCTTCTCCTTTTTAACTCTACAAATCTATTGTAATTTCATATAGAAAAACAACATTTACCTGCATAATTATTTATTGGGTCGTATCAAGCTATGACTCTAGCTAGCTTCTCCTTTTTAACTTTATGTAGTATAATTCTACTCTTAATTATAACCAACTAATGATCGTTGCTTGCAGAAAAACTACACATTCGTGGACCAAAGACACTCTGGATTTAGTGGACGATGGTCATGCATGGAGGAAGTACGGACAAAAAATGATCCAAAATAACAAACATCCAAGGTAAACATACGAAAATGCTATTGCAAATTTGCAATATCAATGTCTTACAATCACAGATTCAGTGTATGATTTACTCAAAGTAAAGCTAATTAAGTTTTACTCTGTGTACGTGCAGGAACTACTTCAGATGCACTCATAAGTTTGATCAAGGCTGCAAAGCAACCAAACACGTCCAAAGGATTAAAGATGAACCCCAACTCTTTCGGACCGCATACTATGGCAATCACACATGCACAGACTATCTCAGAGCTCCGGAGCTCATCTTAGATTGTTCAAGTCGCGAAGACTCTTCCCAGAAAATGATCCGATTCGACAGCACCGATAACACTTTGACCTTCAAACAAGAACATCCCTTTTTTTCAGCCTTCACATCGACCAAAAACGAGGGCGTCAAGGAAGAAGAGATGATCAAACCAATTAGTGATCACGATCACGTGACCTTCCACAACCAGTCATCGTCGTCGTCTGCTTATCTCATGCCGCCGGGTCTAGGTGTGTTTGAGTCGTCCGGTGGGACCTTCAATGGTTTCTCATCGACTATCGCATACGATCACGATGATGTGATTTCTAGTATGATGGTTGAATACTTAGATAATGAAATAGATTTTCCATATGATTTTTTATCAGCACGCACTTGTTTCATTCTTTTTAATTCGTGTGTACGAATTATCACATTTTCAGTTGCTTTTTCTTAGTGTAGAATATTATGTAAAAACACTTGATGGATCATTCCGGAATGGAAGCACTTTTCTTATTTAAGTGATTCATATTAGAGCTTGCATGTAAAGTGAAACTTTTCTCCTACTTGAATAATGTATTTTTTTAATTTTATTTCACCTTTTACAACAACGAAAAACATCAAGGAGTAGGATTGTTGAGACTATTATAATTTATTTGATCCAATTTAATTTCAACAATTAGAAACCGCCTCTTTATTGTAACTATTTATTATGATAAATTTGGTCGAACTACTTAGTATAAAACCTCTATATATAGAGTTCGAGTTTCAACTCTCACCAGTTTGTAACTAGCATGTTTAAGGGGTATTTGTGTTAGTGAGCATGTGGTGGGAAATTAGTCTTGCTTTGCTGGGATTCTCCCATCGATTTCGGTCTGAATACTGATTGGTGGGTGTCTTACTAACTTGCTAACATAACCGATGTGACTAATTACTACCTCACTCCCTATCATAAAAAAAACAACAACAATAACTAGAATGAAATATAACAAAATACTGGTTACTCCTATACTTTAAGGACCTCGACAGTTTATTCATCACTTTCTTAATTTCAACAGATTACTCCTCGTATTATCAAACTCCAAACAATGAACTCCATTACTAACGTCTCCTTCCAAATTGGTTGTTATTTTGGTGACATAACAACTTAAATACAATATATTGCGCCATGTCAGATTGTAAATATCGTGAGTACGTAACCTTAAATCAAACATGTAACCAAGTTCCTAATCTCTTTATTAGAAACCATAAAACTTGGAATGAGATGTTAGTAATGGACCACAGTTTGTGAGATTTGAAATCTCGATAACAGATCGAGGACTAAAATGTCAAGGCGTGCATGCATTCAAACAATATGAAGTTACTAGGTTTTTTTTTTTTTTTTTTGAAAATTGGATACGGAAAACTCGGTCAGCCTATTAAAAAAGCTTAGCTCCTTGTCTGTTATTAATATTAATAGAAGTTACTAGTATTTTGTTCAATGGAATATCAATGTGTTTTCCTATATGCACTACCAGAAAATGAGTCTTGGGCGACGAAACAAAAAAAAAATCGTCGCCCAAGAAAAAAAAATCGTCGCCTAAGTCTAAATTTCGTCGCCTAATATAGAAACTAGGGCGACGAAACAATATTTCGTCGCCTAAGTTATTTATATCGTCGCCTAAGTTTTTTAATCCTTAGGCGACGAAACTCAAATATATCGTCGCCTAAGTATTTTATTTTTTTATTTTTACTTGGCCGACGAAATAAAAAACTTTCGTCGGCCAAGAGTAATCCGAATAATTAAAATAAAATAAAACACATTTAAATTTCATTGTACAGGATTTTTTATTTTTACTCTTGGGCGACGAATTTAACAAATATCGTCACCCAAGTATTATCTTGGCCGACGAATTAATCTACTTTCGTCGGCCAAGACTAATCCGAATAATTAAAATAAAACAAAACACAATTAAATTTCATTGTACAGGATTTTTTATTTTTACTCTTGGGCGACGAATTTAACAAATATCGTCGCCGAAGTATTATCTTGGCCGAGGAATTACCCTAATTTCGTCGGCCAAGATAATCCGAATAATTAAAATAAATAAAACACATTTAAATTGTAAGGTAATGTTTTTTATTTTTATAGCCCCGTCCGCGTCTCGTCGATAGGAAACTATTCTCAGTTGAAGGTCCGGCCAGATTACGTGATTTGGAGGGTCGAATAGCCGTTTCCGTCCGTTTAGGGGTTTGACCGCGCCGATTGACCGGACGGATCGAGCCCTTATCTTTGTCAGATGGAGCTGAATTTTTGCCCACCTACGTAATTCGTTATGCTGGTCATATCTGACGGTCGGTTTTCAGTTCCTCTTCTCCGATCACCAAACTCACGTTATATGCACTAATGTTGTATAACTTTTTTATATAAGTGTTGAGTTTAAGTTTTGTTTTGAAGACAACGTATACGTAGAAGCCTCAAACGCAAAAAAGTCGTGAAATAAGATATGACCGGAACGGTGAAATACGTCAACCCGTGAAAAATGAAGATATTTCGGTAAAATTTTGGTGCCGGTTGTTCCGGTCAACGAATTTCTCTTATTTCTACCTAGTGGTAGCCCTATCCCGGTTTTATTTTTTACCAAATTTTTATAGCCCCGTAAGCGTTTCGTCTATTGGAAACTATTCTCAGTTGAAGGTCCGGCCAGATTACGTGATTTGAAGGGTCGAATAGCCGTTTCCGTCCATTTAGGGGTTTGACCGCGCCGATTGACCGGACCGATCGAGCCCTTGTCGTTGTCCGATGGAGCTGAATTTTTTCCCACCCACGTAATTTGTTATGCTAGTCATATCTGACGGTTGGTTTTTAGTTCCTCTTCTCCGATCACCAAACTCACGATATATGTACTAATGTTGTATAACTTTTTTATACAAGTGTTGAGTTTAAGTTTCGTTTTGAAGACAACGTATACGTAGAGGCCTCAAACGCAAAAAATTCGTGAAATAAGATATGAACAGAACGGTGAAATACGTCAACCAGTGAAAAATGAAGATATTTCGGTAAAATTTCGGTGCCGGTTGTTCCGGTCAACGAATTTCTCTTATTTCTACCTAGTGGTAGCCCTATCCCGGGTTTTATTTTTTACCAAATTTTTATAGCCCCGTAAGCGTCTCATCGATTGGAAACTATTCTCAGTTGAAGGTCTGGCCAGATTACGTGATTTGGAGGGTCGAATAGCCGTTTCCGTCCGTTTAGGGGTTTGACCGCGCCGATTGACCGGACGGATCGAGCCCTTGTCTTTGTCCGATGGGGCTGAATTTTTTCCCACCCATGTAATTTGTTATGCTGGTTATATCTGACGGTTGGTTTTCAGTTCCTCTTCTTCGATCACCAAACTCACGATATATGTACTAATGTTGTATAACTTTTTTATACAAGTGTTGAGTTTAAGTTTCGTTTTGAAGACAACGTATACGTAGAGGCCTCAAACGCAAAAAATTCGTGAAATAAGATATGAACGGAACGGTGAAATACGTCAACCCGTGAAAAATGAAGATATTTCGGTAAAATTTCGGTGCCGGTTGTTCCGGTCAACGAATTTCTCTTATTTCTACCTAGTGGTAGCCCTATCCCGGGTTTTATTTTTTATCAAATTTTTATAGCCCCGTAAGCGTCTCGTCGATTGGAAACTATTCTCAGTTGAAGGTCCGGCCAGATTACGTGATTTGGAGGGTCGAATAGCCGTTTCCGTCCGTTTAGGGGTTTGACCTCGCCGATTGACCGGACGGATCGAGCCCTTGTCATTGTCTGATGGAGCTGAATTTTTCCCACCCAAGTAATTTGTTATGCTGGTCATATCTGACGGTTGGTTTTCAGTTCCTCTTCTCCGATCACCAAAATCACAATATTCTGAATTTTATGATAGAACTCTTGGCCGACGATTTTCTTTATCTTGGGCGACGAGATTTATAGTGAAGAACATCGTCGCCCAAGTAGAGTATCTTAGGCGACGACTTCAAAAATCGTCGGCCAAGATCACTATTGGGCGACGATTTTCTTTATCTTGGGCGATGAGATTTATAGTGAAGAAAATCGTCGCCCAAGTAGAGTATCTTATGCGACGACTTCGAAAATTGTCGCCCAAGATTATCTTGGCCGATGATTTTCAAAAAACAGGGCGACGATTTTTATAGAATCGTCGCCCAAGAACGCCATTATAAAAGGCAGAAATTCGGAACCAACACCCAATATTTCCGATCTCTCTCTCTCTCTCTCTGCTTTTCTGTTTCTGAACGGTGATCCTCTGTCTCTCGATCAACTCCGCTTCCCCGATCCGACGCCGAATCCATTTCGCTCTCAATCTGTTTCTATTTTTGTTTGCAGGTTAAAAGCCCCTTGATTTGATTCAAAGAAAGTTTGCATCTTTGATTTGATTCAAATAAGATTGTATCTTTGAGAAACTATGTGTTTATGTAATGATTCAAGATTGTATCGGTGTAATCAAAATGATTCAAGATTGTGTTTATGTAATGTGTTTAACAATGAATAACGCAAAGGATATGGTACTTGTAAATAGGATGTGTTGTGGTTTGAAATGTATGATTCAATTCAAAATGATCATACAATATCTTAATTTCAATATCAAAAAAAAGAAAACAAATAAAGGAAAAATATCATCTATAAAAAGTAAAAAAATTTAAATATATCTTAGGCGACGAAATTGCTAAATCGTCGGGCAAGGACTTACCATATAAGACGACGAAAAAAAATTATCGTCGCCCAAGTTCTTGGCCGACGCACTTCTGGCGACGACGTCTTGACCGACGAAAAAAATTTCGTCGCCCCAGGTTATAACATCTTAAGCGACGAAAAAAAATTTCGTTGGCCAAGGTGTTAAATCTTGGGCGACGAATATTTTTGGGCGATGAGAAATATATTTTAGGCGACGAAATTCGTATCGTCGCCTAAGAATTACTCTTAAGTACTTAGACGACGAAATTTGTTAACAGGGCGACGATTTTTTTTTGTCGCCCAAGTTGAAATTTCTGGTAGTGATGGTTTTATTCGTCTAGTTCTTTTCCATGAGTGAGAGACTCAAGTTGAACTCTTCAAGTTATTCGTCTAATTCTACATTACTACGTACCCCCTAACTGCATGATAACTGTTTTGTAAAGATTTATTTTTATTTATTTTGGAACAATTTTTTCCTTTTCTTTTGTTTGAGATGAATTTTTTTTTCTATTTCGGTAGACAAAATTTCCTCTATTATTGTCTAACATATAATGAGTCCATTCATGCTCACCTGGTCAATTATATATAGTAAAGTCATTTTAGTGAGATTAATAAAAATAAATATTTAATTCTACATTGGAGGAGGGCAGAAAATGCAGTTTTGAGAAAGGAAAACAATTTGAACAATTTAGGGTGCAAATTGTAGTTAGCAGTAATCAGTCTGCAGCAGATACATTCTATCATGTCCTACTTGATCCTTGATTCTATAATTGTAATGTGATCCATCCTTTTATATATATGGACCAGTTGCAAATTTGCTGACATTGAAGTGAAAGAAGACGTACGAGTAAGTGAGACGTGTGGAACCGATCGACCTCTCACCGTCAAACCTGCAATGATAGACTCAGAAATTTAAGAGTGGGGCGGGAAGGTTCTTGCCTTTGGTGTGGATGCGAATGAAGCAATTACAGGGAACACCGAACAAGGACAAGATCGATCGATCATTTTTAATCATAGTCGTCCTTGTCAAGGCCTCGTGCCAGTGAGTAGTAAAAATAAGGTAGACCAGGGAAAGGAGGAGAACCCATTGGCCATTGCTTGCCTCCTTGATGCTTCTGGACAGAGCTGATGGGAAGAATCAAACCCACCAGTCCAAGTTCCATGCATCCTAATTCGTAAAAGCTAGGGCTCTCTCTTATATTTCGGGTTTGTCGTTTCGATTGTATCTGCAGCTTGCTTGTGTGAAAGTGACTTGATCGGGATTGGATTCTATGTACAACGGAAAATCCTGCCCTACAGATTTGTATCGCATAACCAAGTCGTTCATGGTGGTTGCATTATGCAAACATTGTCTTGGTTTCACGCAGCTTTTTCTGTGTTTGTTTGGACTGCGAGCTCTATTGGGTTTGGGCAACGGCCCACTAATGTTTGGACTTTGACACCATCTGTTCTTACCACAGCTATGCAAGGTATCCTTAGCATTTCACATTATCTTGCAAAACGTTGGTGAGGGAGGACCAGGTAGTAAAGGAATTGGTGAATCGAGCTACTATGGCAAGAACAGCTTGTGTTAAGGAATTGTTAATCCAACCTAGAACCATTTGGTCTTGCGCCATCATCCAAGTGTCATATGTCGAGATAATCTCATCAGTGAGCTGGTCATTGGCATCTGTATTGAAACAATTCAGGATGACAACCGAGAGTCCCATCAACGTGTACCTCATAAGCCTGCGACTCTTACGGAGAGGTGTGATTTGTGTCATCCATGCATAGAAAATAGTTGGTTATGTCTAGCTTAATTAATGGAGAGGTAATTCGTAATTGGTGATGGTTGGTGCAGCTGGTTCTTCTCGAGTGACAGTAGTGATGAGAGGATTGAGTTGAGGAAGTGGTGGAGGAAGAACTGGAAGAAACTGTGGAGGACAGATGAGTTAGTAGCCATTTGTGAGAAAATGAGGCGAACTGGAGGAGAAAAAAAAAATTGTCATTGGACTTTCAAGCTATAGATACCACGAAGGGATTTTGGAATTGTCAAGCGTACCAAAACAGTAGCTGACTTGGTGTTTATATATTGATCACATTAGAAGATATACAATTACATACGTTAGTGTTTGATATACATCAGTGATAGACAAACAGAAAACACTTATCTAATATCCCTAACATCCTAGTATTATGGTTACATGAGATAAGGAGAATCTAGGATAGTCAATCATCTCTATCTGAAACAGAAGAAGGGTCCGAGCTATCTGAAGCGGAAGAAGAGTCCATAATGGTCTCTTGCATAGTTGCATAGTGTCGATTTATCATTGCTTGCAACTGAGACTTTGCTTATTGCTATTTGGTAGCTTTCCAGCAAAATCAAGCCCATAAAGTCCCCAAACCAATGCCATCGACGACAAACATACCGGTATCGGCCCAAGCATCCATAACAGCACCGGAAAAGTGATGCACAACATTCTGCTACTAACAAGAGTCAAAACAAACCCTTTCTCAAATATGCTTCGTGTGTGTTCTGAAGACGTGAACTCATGATCACCGGTGGCATTGATCAAGAAATTCGCATCAATCAAGAAAGCCATTGCCATAGAACTGCAGAGGAAGCTAATTGATAAGGCCAGTGCCGCTGAGCCATACTTTAGAGCAAATATCCTAGTGGACTGTGACCCGAAAATCGCACTGCTGAAGATGTGGGTTGCACTATAGGCGTTGTTGACTAGAGCTGCTAATGAAACCACAATAAGAATCGTTATGGAAGCTGTGAGTATCGGCCCAAGCATCCATAACAGCACCGGAAAAGTGATGCACAACATTCTGCTACTAACAAGAGCCAAAACAAACCCTTTCTCAAATATGCTTCGTGTGTGTTCTGACGACGTGAACTCATGATCACCGGTGGCATTGATCAAGAAATTCGCATCAATCAAGAAAGCCATTGCCATAGAACTGCAGAGGAAGCTAATTGATAAGGCCAGTGCTGCTGAGCCATACTTTAGAGCAAATATCCTAGTGGACTGTGACCCGAAAATCGCACTGCTGAAGATGTGGGTTGCACTATAGGCGTTGTTGACTAGAGCTGCTAATGAAACCACAATAAGAATCGTTATGGAAGCTGTGAGTGTGGTTTCCATTAGAATGTTTCTCAAGCTTTGGATTGCCAACATACCCATCTTATCTTCATCACCCTGCAAGATTAAAATCATACGATTAGAAAATTGATGAAACATTCAGTATAAGAACTTGAAAAATTAAATAGATGTTATACATGAGAAGGGAGATGCACTTAATTTACAAGCCACTATTCGAGAATGCGCATCTTAATCGTACTCAGATTAAGAAACATATTTTAATCGTTGAAACATCTTTCAATCTGCCGCCTTCTTGTACGACTGTGGTACGTGTTATCTAACCAGTAGAAAATCTAAAAGCTATAGCTTAGAATGACATGTATTTCAGATTGAAATTTAGCTTACCCCTTTGATCTCTTGGAACCATGCTCTCCTCTTCAACATGTTGATTCCTATTGTAGTATGAGAGGGTTTGTTCTTGAAGCTACGCCAGAGAAAACCATGGTAACCCACCGTAAGGAAGAGACTAATAGGGACCAATATGGTGTCTAAATAAACAACCACCGCCATCTGAGTTTGAGATCAGAATCAGAGAGATGGTTCTGTAGCCAGAGTGTAGAAAATGAGACTGATATGAAGAAGAAGGTTTTCTGTATATAATCTTCAGGAAACGATTACAAGCCTACCTCTATTTATATAAAGAGAGAAAACAAGCTAAGAACCAACTATACAGAGTAAGAACCATCAGTCCCTAATAACCTTCCATGAATTGTGGATCTGAACAACTCTAAACTGTAGAGATTGAACCAAAACTGTTTCACAGTTTTGACCAGAAGACATGGAAGAGAGAAGTAAGGGAAGAGACGTGTGACACACAAGTAAGCTATCTCAATACTCCCCCTCAAGCTGGATCGAGGGAATTCCTTGAGCCAAGCTTGGACAGCAGACGCTCAAACTGAGCGGAAGCAAGAATCTTAGTGAACACGTCTGCAAGTTGATCACAAGATCTTGTGTACATAGTCTCAATGAGCTTTGACTGCACTTGATTTCGAATGAAGTGGCAGTCAACTTCGATATGTTTTGTGCGCTCATGGAACACTGGATTTGCTGCAATGTGCATGGCAGCTTGGTTGTCACAATGCAGAGGAATTGGAGATGAATGCTTGATGCCTAAATCTTGGAGAAGAGCTTTAAGCCAAATAAGTTCACAAGCAATGGATGCCATTGCTCGATATTCTGCCTCAGCACTGCTTCTAGCCACCACTGACTGCTTCTTGCTCTTCCAAGTGACGAGATTGCCTCCTACAAATGTGCAGTAGCCTGTTATGGATTTCCTATCAAGGGCATTGCCTGCCCAATCGGAATCAGAGTAGCCTTCAATCTTGAAGTGATCATTTTTGCACATCAAAATTCCACGACTTATGGTTCCTTTCAAGTAGCGCAATATTCTCTTGACAATGCTCAGATGATAAACAGTTGGAGAGTGCATAAACTGACTAATCAAGCTGACTGAGTATGTAAGGTCTGGTCTGGTGATGGTAAGATAAATCAACTTACCAACCAGTTTCTGATAAGTGCTAGGATCAGTGAGAGTTGTACTTGGTGAGTCCAGCTTCAACTTGCTGTGCAATGGAGTTCGAGCAGGTTTACATGCAGTCATGTTTGATTCATCAAGAAGATCAAGGATGTATTTGCGTTGATTTAGAAACAGACCTTGAGTTGAGAGGTCCATCTCTATCCCCAAGAAATACTTTAGAGAACCAAGATCCTTGATGGCAAAAGCTTTATGTAGAGAAGCTTTTAGATTCTGAATTTCTTCTGTGTTGCTGCCAGCAATGATAAGATCATCTACATATACTAATACCACCAATTTTCCAACTTGACTGTTTCTAACAAACAATGAAGAGTCTGAATGGCTTCTTGTAAAACCTGATGCTACAAGAACTGAACTCAATTTAGAGTACCAAGCACGAGGAGATTGCTTCAATCCATATAAGGCCTTGTGAAGCTTACAAACCATGCCAGCTTCATGTTCACGAGGATGTCCTGGAGGCAGTTTCATGTACACATCCTCCTCTAAATCACCATGCAAAAACGCATTCTTTACATCCATTTGACACAAAGTCCAACCATGATTCATTGCAACTGAGAGTAGGACTCTAACTGTATTCATTTTAGCTACAGGGGCAAACGTTTCTTTATAATCAACACCAAACGTTTGAGTAAAGCCACGAGCAACTAACCTTGCTTTGTGTCGTTCGAGAGTGCCATCTGAATGATATTTGAGTTTATAAATCCATCTAGCTCCAACCAGTTTCTGTCCTTTAGGAAGAGGGACAATACTCCACGTCTTGTTCTCATCAAGAGCATTCAATTCATCTTTCATTGCTTGTTGCCATGCTACTGATCTGTTGGCTTCTGCATAGGTACGAGGCTCATATTCTGTGAGAATCTTGCTTACAAAGGCACTGTAAGCATGCTGAGTGTCACTCAATCCGAGCTCAATGGGATACCGTGAAGAGTAAGTAACATAATCTTGCAGCTTTGGAGGAGGATTCCGATCTCGTGGAGGATTCCTTCGAGGTAAAGATGGAACTTGTTGAACTGTCTCAGGATCTACTTCCTGGTCACTTGTTTCTGCACATGGCTGCTCAGTGTCACTACTGTGAATGACTTCATCATGAGTTGGAGTTGATGTGGTTGAAGTGGGGGTTGGAAGAACCTCAGTCATAGGAAACACTTCAGTTAAACACTCCCCCTGAAGATCACCAGCTGTGCACTGATAAAAGGACTCATTCTCATGAAACACAACATCTCTAGACACAAAAAATTTTCGTGTCAAGGGATTGTAACATTTATATCCCTTTTGTGTAGAGGAATAACCAAGGAACATGCACTTAATTGATCTGGGATCCAGCTTGTCTCGTTTATCAGATTGAACATGCACAAAACATGTGCATCCAAATGTTCGAAGATGAGAAATGTCAATTTTCCTACCCTTGAGCAGCTCAAATGGTGACTTAAAATCCAGAACACTACTTGGCAGCCTGTTGATCAGGTATGCTGCTGATTGAACACTTTGGGACCAAAATCTCTTTGGAACATGGGATTGCAGCATAAGAGCTCTTGCTTTTTCCAGTAAATCTCTATTTTTGCGCTCAGCTATCCCATTTTGTTGTGGAGTTCCCACACAGCTTGTTTGGTGTATGATGCCATGATCACTAAGATACTGTTTCATGATTTTAGAAGTGTACTCGGTCCCATTGTCAGACCTTAGAGTTCCCAATTTTGAAGAAAATTGATTCATGATCAAATTATGGAAGTCTTGAAAACATTTAAACACTTCACTTTTGAGTTTGAGCAGATAAACAAAAGTAGATCGAGAGAAATCATCAATGAAAGTAACATAAAATCGATAACCATCAAAAGAGTCAATAGAGGCTGGACCCCATACATCAGAATGCACTAGTTCAAAAGGCTTAGTTGATCTTGAGTGTGAGAGTTTAAAAGGAAGCCTAGTCTGCTTAGATAAATGGCAGATCTCACACTCATGAGCAACTTTACAAAAATTTGGAAATAGCCTAGACAAAACAGGAAAAGAAGGGTGTGCAAGTCGTCTGTGCCACAGCTTTTGTTGAGAAGCATTGGAGTTGAGCAGAAAACACTTTGAAAGACTTGAGTTGGTGGAAATGAAGTAAAGTCCATTTAGGAAGAAGCCTTCACCAATCTTCATCTTTGTGACTCGATCCTGAAAAATGATATTGTCAGCAGAGAAAATAGCAAGACAATGCAGGATTCGAGTCAATTTTCCAACAGACAACAATTTAAAAGGGAAAGAAGGCACAAACAATGCAGAAGACTCAATGACGTCTGAGAAAATTTTAATTTTGCCTTTTCCAGAGATGGGAACATTACTGCCATTAGCAATAGAGACATGAGAAGGTGTTTTTGATTTTTCAAAAAAAGAAAGATCTTTGAAATCATTTGTGATATGCTCGGAAGCACCAGAGTCTACAATCCAAAACTCTCCATTTTTACTCAAATCAATAGCTGTTGAGAGAGCGCAAATGATACCTGGGATGTCATCAGTAGAAGCAAAGCTTGTTTCTTCAAGGAAGCCTGCAAACTTCCCAAGTAGAGCAGTTGAGTTTCCTCCATTCCTTTCCAGACTTCCCTTTTTGCTTTGAAGAAAGTTTGCAAACTCATTTATGAGTGTGATAGGATTGGAGGTGAAATTGCTCATTTCTTCTGATGTGGTGCTCAACTTTGCTCTAGGATTGGATGGGTAAGAGTTTCTGCTAGTTCTTGGGTCATCATTCCACTTTGGCTTCAGATCAGGGTGAAGTATCCAGCAAGTTTCTTTCTTGTGTCCTACGCCAGTTCTTCCAATGCTCTCACAATGAGTGCATTTTAAGTCTGGCCTCTTCCCTCGATAAGGTCTGTTGCTGGAGAATGCTCTAGGCTCAAAGTTAGTTGCATCAGTCTCTCCAACTGCAACATTAGCATTCATGACCTTTCTTCTTACTTCTTCTCTATGAATAGTGCTACACACCATTTCAAGGCTGGGAAGCTCTGGTGTCATCAACAGGTAACCTTTGAGATCTTCATATTCAGATCCAAGACCAGCTAGGAGCTGAAAGACTTTATCCTCCTCAGCACGTTTGAGAAGAGTTACAGAATCAGTTGTATGAGGCCTGTACAGATTTAACTCGTTCCACTTTGTTTTCAAAGTTCCCAAATATTGAACAAAGTTCGAGTTACCTTGCTGAAGTTCTCCCAACTCCTTTTTTAGCTGAAAGATTCTAGCAGCATTGTTCAGATCTCCATACATATCTTTAACAGCTTTCCACAAGTGTAGAGAAGATTCGGAGAAGTTGAAAATTTCTGCAATCTTTGGCTCCATGGAATTAAGCAGCCAAGACATCACCAGCTGATCTTGAGATTGCCATGCTTCAAAGTCAGGTGATGAAGATGCAGGAACTTTACTCTTTTCACTAATAAAGCTAAGTTTGGATCTTCCTCCAAGTGCCAGAGTAATGGCTCTTGCCCAGGAGATGTAGTTGAACTCATTCAGAAGGGTTGAGCTGAGACGTTGATTTGGGTTAGTATCAACCATCTCAGGCCTGGAAGAGGATGAAGACGAAACTTTCTCACCGCCTTCAGACATGATGCAGGCCTTTTATGAACGAAGAGTCTATGAAATGAAACAGAAGCAGGTCCTATGAGGATCACTGCTCTGATACCATGTAGAAAATGAGACTGATATGAAGAAGAAGGTTTTCTGTATATAATCTTCAGGAAACGATTACAAGCCTACCTCTATTTATATAAAGAGAGAAAACAAGCTAAGAACCAACTATACAGAGTAAGAACCATCAGTCCCTAATAACCTTCCATGAATTGTGGATCTGAACAACTCTAAACTGTAGAGATTGAACCAAAACTGTTTCACAGTTTTGACCAGAAGACATGGAAGAGAGAAGTAAGGGAAGAGACGTGTGACACACAAGTAAGCTATCTCAATACAGAGAAATCCTATTTATGGTGGATAGGTAATGGTAGTGGAGTGTACGTCACGATCCAATGTGGTTTCAATCATGTATTGCAATTGGTGGCTACTGTTGTGGAATGCATATAATGAACATTAAAGATTAAAGGCGGGTTTGGATGAATATGAAAAAGTCTTAGCATTGGCTTCAGTGGTCTTTCCACTGAACTCTGATTGGACATGCAATTGCTTTAAGTACTAGAATAACTAGATTACTGGTGTAAGGTGGCGTTTCAATGTTTTGATTCAACTTTGCCAAGCATCATAAAGCGTGGGCATGGTCATGTTGGGTGCCTAGTTTTGATTAGCCTCTTGCGGGTGATGTATATCTACACAAGCCAATAATCGAAAAGGGAGTAGCGCTACACGAGACAATATGTACGTTCTACATGTTGAAAAAATTGTGGTTTAGAATAGAGTTGTGCCATTTGAAATTTTTGTATCAAGACTAAGACCTTTTATATTACAACTTCATATCCACTCTCACCCGATGACTAAAATGAATGAATGAAGTATCAGTATTATTCGACTTGTGTGTGGAACCCGTTGGCCGCTTCCGCATAACATGTTGATAGTTCATTAGTAATATATGGGAGCGATGATATTTTAAAAATAAAGGTAGAGGTAAATGAAGACAATGAAACTGGGTGATAATGGAAGGTTTGAGAATTGAGACCCAGGCCAATAATATCATCATAAGATGAATAATGTTCATTGAATTCCCAAGAACTTGGCCCGGCCTACAATAATGTATATAGCATCAATTTCTGCCGAAGGTTTGTCTATTACTTTCGGGTGATTTTGCCAACAAAATCAAGCTCTTTAAGCCACCAAACTAGGGCGAGGGATGACAAGGCCACTGGCATTGGACCAAACAACCATAAACACAAGGGAAAGGAGATACAAAGCAACCTGTTGCCAATTTGAGCCAACATGTAACCTCGTTCAAACAGGAGTAGTGTTATTCCTGAAGTCGAGAACTCGGCAGAAGTATTTAGTAGAAAAATGGCATCGATCATAAATCCAGTGGCCATGGAGCTACACAGAGAGCTGAACAGCAAGAGGAAAGAGGCCAAGCCATACTTTAGGGCAAAGATCCTTCCTGACTTAACACCGAAAAATGCTGTTTTGACAATGAGGTGGCTTGCGTTGTATGCATTATTCGTCAGAGCTGCCAAACCCAAGCTGGCAATTGCTGTTGAAGCTGTAAATATTGCCACCATTTGAGTGTTTCTCAAGTTTTGGACTGCCGACATAGCTTTTCCACCATCACCCTGGAGGACGTGAATTCGTGAATATTCATAGCTTAATCAACATATATATACACAAACTACAAAATCTTTTGAGTAGCAAGGTCGATGAAATTAGTTAGGAATCTAAGAGCTTATATTCATGTATGAAAATCAAGAACTAATTGGACTTACCTGCACAATCTCTAGAAACCATATTCTTCTTCTGATCGACTCAATTCCCATGGTGGTGTGAGAGGGTTTGGTCTTGAAGATACACAATAAGTATGCATGGTAAGCTATTAGAAGGAAGAGGCTCGAGGGAACAAGAATGGTGTCTAAATGAAAACTACTACTCATTTCCATATACATTCCTTCAACCGATTAGAGGCGTACGTATATAAGATAGTAGATTCCCACTAAACCAAAAGGGGTTGAAGCTTGAATGTTGGTGTTTAATCAAGACATCAGTTAGGTACTTACAGAAAGATACGTAAGATTTTATAAGAAATTGACATTCAAATGGGGATAGCTAGCTTATGCCATAGTTTGTTTTTGGCCCTTCATTCAAGTAGGAGAAAGTTTTCATACCCTAAGCGTAAAAAATGATATTAATCTGCAAAAAACATAAAGCATTAGCGAAATAAAAACTGCAATCTAGACGTTTCGACTTCGAAGAAAGCATGAAGTCCGAGCTAATCCAATGCTCTCTTGTGTTCCATTTGCACCCACTTACATCAAATAAAGAAGCAGATGTGATATGAGGTAATAATTTGATGTAATTTTAGCAATTAAATTCTTTCGTTGGTTTTTTTTTTCTGAAATGAATGTATGGGACTGAAATGATGTTAACCTTAAATCTTTAGAGAGTAAACTGAATTAAATCCTTAAAATATTATAGATAAAAAAAATATTACGATGTTGGTCTGTGAGTCTAAAAGGCCTTGAACGAAACCGTTTGATTTTGATAAAATAAAAATTTGATAAAAAAAAGGGAGAAAGAAATGAATTTTAAGTCTTTTCTTAAACTTGGACTTAACATCGCACACAGCCCAACATCCTGAACAGCCGATAAAGCCCAACGGATCCCAAACCCAAAACCCACCCGAGAGAGAGCTTTGGATTTCGGAAAGGAGTCAACGGCGTCGTTTCAATCTTCAGTAGGGCTTGCCTCGTTTTCTCCCTTCCACTTTACCATCACTCCTCTCTGCTCCTCCTCACATAATCGAGAAGAAATGGAGCGCCGATGGTTCTGGAACCTACAGCTCTCATCCCTAGGGTTCATGCTCTGCCTCATTCTGATGGTCGACGGCTGTAATGCCTCAATCCACGAGTACAGAAACGAAGCTTTCAAACCTCAGTCAAACGCCTTCTTCTTCCACGGCGGCAGTGAAGGTCTCTACGCCTCTAAGGTCGTCAATTCCTCTTCCGATAGCCACGTCAAGGGCAAGTCCTTCATCAGGTCCATTGATCTCACTAATCACCTTTCTTAAATTTGATTAATCCATTTTTACTGTATATATTGCTAGGTCAGCTCTGGAAATTGCTTACAGAAATTGAAATTTTCGATCTGTTTAGTTACTGATCGTGAGAATAATATAGCAAAACCCTAGAGTTTTACGGACGTTTAGGTGAAATTGAATTCGGAATTTCTTTTTTTTGATGTTGTGATTTCAATTTTCAAGCTTTAGATTTGAAGTTATGGACTATGCGAATGCCGGCGGGGGTTGACTAATGGAGTTTCAGGTTTGAGAGTGTAACTTTTGTGAGGACAAAGGAGTCGGCGAGTAAGCAGAATGAAATGCAGCAGAATACTGGGATGGTGGAAGCTATCATTCTGGAGGTGAAGGACAGGACGAGGATCGGGGCTTCGTTTTTGAAGTCGGATGTGATATGCTGCACCAGGAATCTCTCGGAGGATGGACAATGCACGGCCGGGGAGGTTGTTATACGGAAGAATCCGGACAATCCTAACTGGCCCAGGCGCATTAAGACCTCGTTTAATGGGAAGTACGAGGAGGCTAAGATGGAGTCTGAGACGATTGAGATCAAGAGTTCGGGGATGTATTACCTGTACTTTATGTTCTGTAATCCGGAACTGAAAGGAACGCTGATTAAAGGAAGGACGGATTGGAGAAATCCAGATGGTTATTTGCCCGGGAAGATGGCTCCTTTGATGACATTCTATGGCTTAATGTCTTTGGCTTACCTTGTGCTTGGCGTTGCCTGGTTTCTGAGGTTTGTTCAGTATTGGAAGGATATTATACAATTGCACTACCATATCACAGCGGTGATTGCTCTTGGAATGTGCGAAATGGCTGTTTGGTACTTTGAGTATGTCAATTTCAATTCGACTGGAACAAGACCCATGGGAATTACACTGTGGGCAGTAACCTTTAGCTCTGTCAAGAAGACGCTCTCTCGTCTTCTTCTGTTAGTTGTTTCAATGGGCTTTGGTGTGGTGAAACCTACACTTGGTGGTATAACCCCAAAAGTGTTTCTGCTTGGTGGGGTCTATTTTATGGCATCAGAAGCGCTCGAGCTTGTTGAAAATCTGGGGAATATCAATGATTTTTCGGGAAAAGCAAAGTTATTTTTAGTCTTACCAGTTGCCTTCTTGGATTCATGCTTTATTCTGTGGATTTTCTCTTCATTATCAAAAACTTTGGAGAAACTTCAGGTACCGCTATGCACCATTTGCATCTTTTAAGTTTCCTTTTTTTTTTCTTTTTTTTTTTTTTCCTTTAAAGCTTCAGCATATGAACACACATTTTTGTATCATTTGTTTCATGCAACAAAATGGTATCCATTGAATCAGTATCTATGTTAGTGATATTGGTTTGTTTTAGCTATGCATGTACACTGTGTGTGTGTGTGTGGAAACCATGTGCTTTTACTAAATGAGGAGAAATGAAGCATGCTTTAGTACCATGTGATTTAAATCTTTTGATGGGAATAAGTGGCATTGTAACCTGTGATTATGCAGTCAAAATGCCTAGTTACGTTGTTAACAACTTAAGATAATATTGGATTCTCAAATGACAACGTTATATGTGTGACCTGTTCTTCACCCTCTCCCATTTATTTTGGACTCAGATGAGGAGAAACATGGCAAAGTTGGAGCTATATCGAAAATTTACCAACTCACTTGCAGTGTCTGTGCTTCTGTCAGTTGCTTGGATTGGCTTTGAGGTATTATTACTGATCATAAAATCAAATATTCTGTGAATTAGCAAATACCATGTGGTGCAATGGAAAATACTGTAACTAGAGTGTGTGGTTCCTTCATTCGTCTGCTTGTTTCAAGTAAAATTAATCATTAGATTTGCTCTGAATTGTGTTTATTCAGCTATATTTCAATGCAACCGATCCATTGAGTGAGCTTTGGCAAATCGCCTGGGTTATTCCTGCATTTTGGACACTGCTTGCCTATTCTCTCTTGGCAGTGATATGTGTTCTCTGGGCTCCATCAAGTAACCCAACTAGGTATTTTCTTTGACATTGCGATGTTACAGCTTCCTGATCTTGTTTACATGATAGTAGTAATGTCTTTGTACTTATCAAAAGACCTATATGTATGTACTTGATGAATGCTTCCATTATTTGACTTGACTAGCATTAAGCGTAATGCTGTTGTCATAAAATTAGTATAAAGCATAGGCAAGCGTAATGCTTGTCTATGCTCTCGTGGTCTCTTGTTTCTCTCTATTATCTTGTGCTTTGAGTGGTATCTTTTAACTTTGCATCATGTGTGCATTGATATTGTTGGATATGAGGGATAGAGTTATATGACTTTTGCTTTTCTTATGTTTCCTTGGCACCACAACCTGATAGTATAATATATTGGTTTGGAACTTGCAGATATGCATACTCAGAGGAGACAGGAGACGACTTTGATGAAGAGGGCGTCGCATTAACAAGTGGTACTCTGAAGGTGAGCGGAGATACAGCAGCTATGAGAGAATTTAACAATGGGCTTGCAGAAGATCTGGAGGAGGATAAGCGAGAATAGAGATGTAATCTTGTCCCGTAGAAAAGAGAATACCACAATGAAGTTTTTATGTCATATCCCGGGGGTGCTGTAAATCTTGATACACAATCCCTGTTGTATTATGTAGAGAGAGAATAGGTGAATAGTTATGGTATAAACTATGTGTGAAGAAAGGAACTTACTAGTAATGTTACAGCTGTGTACCGTTAGTTGTCTGATCACCTTCAGTTCAGGCCACGGAACGCAGATATTCTAGTTCATGATTATCCACTTACATTTTCTGCTCCTCAGCATAGTGCATAATTTCTATTATGCTTTTGCATCTTTTCTGGTATACATCATACTATTAGAAATTGAAATATTATTGCGCAGATTAAAAAAGTATGCCTGCATCTTTTCTGATACACATCATGCTATTAGAAATTAAAATAAAATAGCCCAGATATAAAATAAAATAATAATATTAAAAAAAAAAACAGATTTTGTGTGGCTGCTGGGATTCGAGCCCAGGTCTCCACGGCCACAACGTGGAATTCTTACCACTAAACTACAGCCACAAGATGCTACTCTTACTACCATTTAGATAAATAGCTGTTATGCTACATCAACACTTCCAAGTATAAGAATCAATCCGAAAAGGAATAGAGTGATACATGGTTGGTGTATGGGGTATTGTCAACTGGTAATGGTAGAGTGATCCGAAACCAGGAATAACTTAGGGCGCAAGCTTTTACAGCTCAGTTAACAAAACAGTCCTAGTTCCCATAGAAGTTCATGTCATAGCTGCTTGCTAATTAGTAGAGACGAGAGAGAGCATATTAGTTAGAATTGGACTGTCCCGAAGATCATTCTGCCTGAACTTAATACAGAGTTAAACACAGCTTCGGAGATCTTGATCTGCTGCAAGAATTTGCTCCACCATTCATTCAGGTACATCATACATACCTCTCTTTTATTTTTTCGATGAACCAACTTTCAACTTCACATTGTTTGTATTTCGAAAGCGCTTTTTAAGAAACAGGCAAGGGGTTTTTGATTGTTGGAATTTTTTTGATCTTGCCTAGCTAATAGTTTGAAAGAAGAACATGGGTCATGATCATTTTCGCATGAAGAAACCCCTTATGATGATCCCTTGTTGCGGTATTGCTGCTGCCCTTGTTGTCTAGCATCTTCTATATTAGAGGAATTGAGAGGTGCATCTTCGTGGCTTGTTTCCCCATTCTGCAGTGTTTTGGATTGGAAGCTCACCACATTCACCAATCACCATTACCATCACAGGCATTTCCACTATACTCCGTGACATCGACAAGATTGTCCTAGACAAGATTTCAATGTTTTGATCAAGCCAAGCAATGAATATCTTTTGGAGATCACTTTGTGATGTTCTTGTAGTGACTAATTGATCACTTGGCTTTACGAAAGCTAAGACTATCTGAAGGGTACGCACTTAAATGTGCTGATCCTCTTTGCTGCTATACTGTTTCCCATGTAACCTGTAAACCATTTTCTCAATTAATGTTGTGTACTTACTAGTGATATCACTGATATGATCTTTGGCTTCAAGCCTTTGAACATGTAGCTAGGCTGTGTATCTACCTGTTCACTCATATATCGACCAAAAATTCCAGTTAGTCCTATATAGGGTAGCAGCTCTCCATTATAACGAGCTTCGCACGAATATTTGTTCTTAAAATTCTTATATATTGAGAATGAATTTGATAATTTCTTTATTCTTCCTACTGCCAACCTCGCAGATCATTAAGAAATTCAGTAACAACTTGTAAATTGCTAATTCAGTTCGACTAGGACATAGTTATTACTCCATAGAAGGAAAATAAAAATAAAAAATAGATGTACTTGGTTGTCTGCGATTTGAAGTACTCAATACTATCATTTATCAAGGGAAAAAAAGAAGTTCTATACGATGAATTAATCATACATCAAATTAGAAATCTATGCCATTGTTGGTTTTCCCTTTCGATCTTCGTCGTAGCACCAACAAAACATTGCCCTAATTTTTGTAAGCTAGGTCGTTGCATCCGACAGTTTTCTACTCTTGGTTATGGGCTAACCAATTGGCCGTAATCCATCTTTTAAAGAAACAAAGCTCCCTGCAGCATAGCCGACGATGTTCAGCTGCTTCCAAGGATCTCCACCTCTGAATATCTTATGCAGTGCTATTTGTTTCATGGAAGTACGTCTTAGATCCAAAAAGAATGACATTTGCCTTAGTTTATCTATAAAAAATATACCATGCTCCCATTCACCACAACTATGACTGTATGATGACAGTCTTGAGAAACCCACAGGTTCTGAAAACATTCGGAGATTTATGGAGTAATCTAGTCCCCAATCTCATAATTGTGTAACACCCATATGTTAATATAGTACTCCATTGAAACACACGCAATGGCGATAGATCCTATGAAATCAAGTAGCTGCATGTAAGGAACATCAACCATAGATACTGAGGTAGGATGGGGAGTCCAATAAAATTCCTCTTTCTTGAAGTCGAAAGAAACTATCCGCAGTCTATCATCTCTTGCTTGTAATAACAGAGCAATCATAATGCATATCTCCGTATGCACATATATGTTTCTTACTTATATGACAAGGAGGCTGAGAGATTATCTTTTTCCATGAGTCTGTTCCTAATACAAGAACCTGAGTCTCTTTGCAGCCTTCGATATCTGAGGAGACGCAAACAATCTTGTGGGTGTTGGTTTTGCTATCGAATCCCATACCATATGAACAACCTACGTTCTTACTTTTCTGGAAAGTCGATTGTTGGGAGCTTTAGAATTTCTCCTCGAAGAGGATCGCAGAGCAATAAGCGTGACTGTCCTTCGGACTCTTTCTTGTAGAAAAACAAGCCGTGGTAACAAAATTCTTAACTGTATTTCTGACTGTCGTAACGACGATTATGCCATGGCCAATAGGACAAATTTTTCAAGGCAATTGCATTAATCTTGGTTTCTGCTGTCAAGTCTTGGCCATCATATTTTAGTGACTGCATGTGTATGTAATCCAACATACGTTCACTACTAATTTTGGATACAAGCATTAGCCGAGGAACTTCACCAGCAGCATTTGTACTAATACGTTGGCGAGTGTGCGTCGTGACGAAGAGAGGATCGTCTAGTCTGTTCAACAAGGTCTTAGAGACAGAGCGAGGGCGATAAAGTGTTTCTAGAGGAAGCTTGAGAAGGATGTTGATGATGATCTCGCTGGGTAAATCAAACAAGTTTGTTTTCTTCTTGCGTCTGAAGGGCTTCCTCATTACCTCCGTCCACGCCATGTTTCAATAGTCCTACTGATAAATCAACTAACAACATCTCCCCTTCTCTTTATATGCATGTAGAAATTGTATTTCCTTGAATCATTGTATTTTCTTGAATCAATATGTTTACAAAACTGGTACAGCAAGGATGTTGCTGTGAGTCATAATACTATTAGGAGTTGGAGTGTTTTTTTTTTTTAATGAAGGAGTGTTTGGAAAAACTTGCGTTCAGACTCTCTTATTTACATATTTTGGGTAATGTAAATCACAATCTTAACCGTTTAAAAGTTGAATCAATCACCTACGTAAAAAATCAATGTAAAAAAAATTCGTTTGCCTAGCCAAATGTATCAAACAAGTGGACGGCTGATCTTGAGACTGTTAACTTTTATCAGGACTGTCAATTTGTTTGATACAATTGGCTGAGCAAACGAAAAAAAAATTAAGTTGATTTTTTGCATAGTGATTTTTATAGGTTAATTCAACTTTAGAACGGTTAAGATTATGATTTACATTACCAAAAGTATGTAAATAGAAAAAAGTCCAGACTTATACGCACATACTAATCCGGACGCAAGTTTTTTCCTGAGTGTTTTAGTTTGTATGTAATCGATCAGAAAATGTAATTATGGTAGGTTTACTTATATCCTAGTATAGGTTTATGTAACCTAAGATTATATGTGTACCTTTGGAAAATACTTATGTCTGGACTCTCTCTTCTTTACATTTTTTTGTCAATGTAAATAATAATTTTAACTGATCAAAAGTTGAATTAACTAATAAAAATCACATATGCAAAAAATTAATATAAACAAAAATCGTTTGCTAAGCCAAATGTATGAAACAAATGGACAGCTTATCATGAAACTGCTAAGTTTCTAAGTTTCACCATAAATGTCGATTTGTTTAATGCAATCAGCTGAACAAACATTGATTTTTTTGCAAATGTGATCTTTGTTAGTTAATTCAAATTTTGAACGATTAATATTATAATCTACATTGGTAAAAAGTATGGATGAGTGTGTTCAGACTGGGTCTGATGCAACTTTTTTCCCGTACCTTCTTGTGTCAATAATAATATCATCTGTTATAGAAAAAAATTATAAAAATTATTTGAAGTATTTGTAGACATGTAAAATTTAACAAAATAATTGGGTTAATAAGTGATGGCTCGCATAGAAATAAATGAAGGCGAGGCGGACTGACATTCGCGATTCGAACAAGACTTGGCGAGGTGAAATAATTTCGCATAGAAGTAAACAGTGGCGAGGTGAAGTGACTTCGCATAGAATTAAACAGTGACGAGGTGAAATGACTTCGCATAGAAGTAAACAGTAGGCGAGGCAGACTGACTTTCGCGAGGTGAACCGCACTTCGCGAGGTGAACCGGACTCGCGAGGCGAACCATATTTCGTGAGATGAACCGGACATGGCGAGGCGAACAAGACTTGGCGAGGCCAACAAGACGTCGCGAGATGAACCGGATATGGCGAGGCGAACAAGACGTCGCGAGGCGAAATGAACTTTGCATAGATTCACATGAAGGCGAGGCGATATGGCCTCGCGTAGGGGAGTCAATAAACTGGGATCAGAAATCTCCGCTTGCTTAGAAATCAAGATTCCTCGCGAGATATTTTCCATATCCGCGAGATAGCTCGCCCCTTACTAATGATCTTGATCAAAACAGGACATTAATCCAAAGCGATCTGGGCATATCTAAATCTTAAGATTTGATTGATTTGATTATGTTAAAATCATCAAGTAAATCAAACAATCAAGATTCATTAATTCGATTAAGGAAATATTATTGATTCAGAATCTTCATTACTTGCCTTAAGGGGAGGCATGTTAACACTATAAATACCCTCTCGCATACCAAGAGGAAGGGGGGCAGAAACAAAAGGCGGACATAGGAGCAAGAAACAGAAGTAGCGGACTAGAGAGAGAGAGAGAGAGAAATCTCTCCCGCGAGTTCAGAAGTCTCCCCAAAATCCTTGAAGAACTATCAAGCTCATAGCCAGTTCTTCATCAAATCCAGATCCCCCCTTGACGAACTATCAAGCTCCCCAAGTAGCCAGTTCTTCACTAAATCCTTGAAGAACCATCAAGCTGCCAAATAGCCGGTTCTTCATCAACCTCAAGTCTAGAAGTTGTCAAATCCTGAAGAATCATCAAGCTGCCAAATAGCCGATTCTTCATCAACCTCAAGCTTAGAAGTTGTCAAATCCCGAAGAGTCATCAAGCTGCCAAATAGCCGACATCTTCACCAACTTCAAGTCAAAGATAAACCACCACGTGAAACCGCTCGTGGATCAAATCCGATCAAGAACAAGCCTCTACGGCCCTTGGTCAATCAACTTCTACAAATCGTCAACACGATAAGAAGTCCAACCTACAAACAATTCGTCTCAAGAACAAGTGTTTGTCACCCTTGAGTTAAACCTACATTCGGAGATAGAATCAGAGGAGTACACAAAGATTGTAACCCGCATTCGCATTGATTAAATTAAATTATTCTTTGTACACGTGTTGTTCTGTTATTTGTCGCAGATATTTTCGTGTTTACAGTATTAACTTTTGCTTCTATATAATAGAGAAATTATAGATAAAATGTTGTAAAATTATTAGATTATTTCCAAAGCTTCTTATTTTCAATTAAGGCTTGGTGATAGTACGCACAATATCAAGCAAAACAATCTTGGAACGTTTATAAGGTATAGAGATGCCTTAAGAATCTCACTGACAACACATGAGCTCGATGTTCTAATGTTGCTCATACATGTAGATGTGTACCAACAAATTTTGTATGCCTCTATCTTGTAAGCTTAATTAGCTTTACAGCTTTAGAACTACTCTTGGAATTGAACAAGAATCTCCATGCTCCAAAGGAGTAAAAAGTTCATATAGTATTAGATCCTTCTCAAATTCAATATAGTTATCTCCTTATAGGTGAGAAGGATGACCGAGCTACTTTGGTGCCAAGTCTTGTCTCATCCCCATAAATTTGTATGCCTAGGACTGCCGTCGGTGACAGACTCCAGGTGTGATCGTATATCTTCAACCAGGGAAATTATTATTTGTACCCGGAACACCACATGTTTTATGTTCCTCTTTAATCTCATTGGTCCACGTGTTTTGTTCTTATTTATGATTGGTGTATTTAATTACTTTTTCTTTTTTTTTCCACCCCGTGCTGGTCCCCACATGAATCTGAGTTATATGATTGGTCGGGTACAACACCTAACAGTGCCACGTGGTGTTCCGGGTATAGAGAATAATTACTCCAACCACCACAGAGCCATGCGTCATCAACCTCTTCGTTCCTCACCACGTGTTTCCCGGCGGCCTTCTCCACATGGCACATCTTTTCAACACCAAATTACTAATTATTTACATTTTTGAGAACAACTTCATCAATTACAGATTACTTATACAATTATATGCGATTTTACTATTTGTATCTTCTAACTCATCACTTTTAGTTAGGAAAAATGGGCGAAAATGGTTAGTGAACATTCTCTCAAACCCAAAATTAGTAAATGAGATTTGTGTAGTTAGGCCAGAGTTCCTCATAAAGGCAAAAACTAAGAGCAAACAAACGACATCTGGATTGCATGCGAGTACAAACAGTTCCATCGATTTCAGCTCCTTACGTGTGCTTGGGTCCAATCATTCAAAAAGAAATCCCATCAAAAATCAGACTGTGCAAATTAGAATCTTTCGGAATTTTCTGGTAAAAAGAATGTAGAATTCTAGTTTGAGTAGTAATTCGTTTTTTTAATTGAAAATAAAAATTAAAAGTTATCTCCTTTGAATACTAAACATACGCTCAGACTAAGCAAGCGTTTTGACCTTTCTACGCGTCCCACGAAATTTAGTTCCACATAGACCCAGAAAACTTGCAGTGCAAAAAGACTAGTTTCTGTGCTTTGTTATCAAAATCCTCGATCTGGGTTTCATAATGAACGAGTCTTTTCTTGTGGGAAACGTCTCTGATTTGTAAAGTTTCGATCTTTGCTGTTCTGAATTATTGAAATCGGAGTTTTTGGTTACTGGGTTTGATCTGGGCCTCTCTGAGACTCAGTGACAGTGTTTAAGATGAAGGAAAAGATTGGATTTTTAGTGTCTGTTTGGTTTTTGCTATGTGGGTTTTGTGTGGGGAGGTTTGTGGTGGAGAAGAACAGCTTGAAAGTGACTTCCCCAAACTCATTGAAGAATGTTTATGAATGTGCTATTGGGAATTTTGGGGTTCCTCAGTATGGAGGGACCTTGGTTGGGACTGTGTTTTATCCCAAGGCTAATCAAAAGGCATGCAAGGGTTTTGAAGATTTCGATATCTCATTCAAATCCAAGCCTGGTGGATTGCCAACCTTTCTTCTGGCCGATCGAGGAGGTTAGCCTTTTCAATCTCACATTTTTAGTGGATTATGTTTTGTAGTAGTGACGTAATTGGAATTTACTTGGGTTGTTTAGTTGATATAAATATGAGCTTATTGGTGATGGTTTTGCGATCAGTGTGTAAATTTGTGGATCAAGTAGTGATGTGTGTTATTGATCATAATTGCTTTGCATGCAGTTAGGTATCTGTAGCATTCATAACAAGTTTTGCGTTTTGGTGTTTTATATTTATGGTCTGTATCTAATTCCCTTGTAATGACTGTGATGAAATCTCGTTACTTGACCGCTGAACCCTGCTTGCTAGTATCCAGTGATTTGGTCAATTATCAAAGTTTGTGGGCAATAGTTAGTCTAAATTTTGATGATGGAATAGATCTCAGGTTTAAACTTTATTTGGCTGTTTTTATTGTAACTAGTTTTGCGTTCAGAGAATCAATCCCTTTCTGACCTTGATTGTTAAGTGGAGATATATGCATATGTATAAGAGATGACTCTTTTTTCCCGTTTGAAGCATTGTTTAGTTTCTACCTGCAGCTTTTGATTGAGGCCTTCTGTAAAATGTATGTGTAATGCTTGTTTATCTTTCACTGTGTACTCATATATGACCGTAAACATCCTGGCAGATTGTTACTTCACATTGAAGGCTTGGAATGCACAGAATGGTGGAGCGGCCGCTATTCTTGTTGCAGATGACAGAACTGAACCATTGATTACCATGGACACTCCCGAGGAAGAAAATGCAGATGCTGATTATCTGCAGAAAATTGCAATTCCCTCGGCTCTTATCAGCAAATCTTTGGGGGATAGCATTAAAAAAGCTCTATCTGATGGGGATATGGTCAACATTAATCTTGACTGGACAGAGGCTCTTCCACATCCTGATGAGCGTGTTGAGTATGAGTTCTGGACAAACAGCAATGATGAGTGTGGACCAAAGTGTGACAGCCAGATTGATTTTGTGAATAACTTTAAAGGAGTTGCTCAGGTACTTGAGCGGAAGGGTTACACTCAGTTTACTCCACACTATATCACTTGGTACTGCCCAGAAGCTTTTAGTTTGAGTAAACAGTGCAAATCTCAGTGCATCAATCATGGGAGGTACTGTGCTCCAGATCCTGAACAGGACTTTAGTAAAGGTTATGATGGGAAAGATGTTGTGGTTCAAAACCTCCGTCAAGCTTGCTTCTATAAAGTGGCCAATGAAAGTGGAAAACCGTGGCTTTGGTGGGACTATGTGACTGACTTTGCAATTCGATGCCCAATGAAAGAGAAGAAGTACACTGACGATTGTGCAAATCAAGTTATTGAATCCTTAGGTAGGTTTGACTGACTTCATATTTGGATAAAGTCTTGCTAAAAGAAATGCATCCGTGTTTGCTGCATTATCTCTGTCCCTTTAGGACTACTCCCACTTATATAATTTCTGATTTATCTTTTGAATCTTTGCTAGCTTACCCCTAAGTTTCTAATCTAGTCGTCAATACTTGCTTTTTAATCTTTGGGTGACAGTTTCCTTTGGGATGTGATTTTATGATTTTGGGAAGTTATGTTAGATTGTCACCATGAGCTAGTGTCTGTCTCTTGGATGGCATGTATATACAGTTATATGATTATGCCATATATGTCTTGCCATGTTTCTAGTTTTTTGGTTGGAAGTTAATACTTGTTTCATGTTCTTAAGAGCTATAACTAGAGTTAGTCAATGACATATTCTTTTAAATGCTGATTGTTCTCTCCTTTTCTTTTCTTTTTCTAAGAGTTGGTAACCTAGCTAAGATCTGAGGTCGTGAAATTCCTATAATTAATGTGTTCTCTGTAACATGATTAAAGGTGTTGATCTTAAGAAGATACAGACATGTATTGGGGATACTGAGGCAGATGAGGAGAATGCAGTTCTAAAGGCTGAACAGGATGCACAGGTTGGGCTCTTAGGATTTAGTTACGAGAGCCTTTTACCATCCTCACTTCATCTTTTCTTGTTTTGTGCATGCTGTGTTAATTTGTACTCATGTTTCACTTTCTTTAATCTTGAACTAGATTGGCAAGGGCACCCGTGGAGATGTTACCATATTGCCAACTCTTGTTATAAACAGCAGACAGTACAGAGGTTTGATACAACTCTTGTAATGACAGGAGGACTGTACAGTGTCTTATCACTTTGTTCATAATGTTTTGTTTTTACACCTATTCTCAGGGAAACTGGCCAAAGGAGCTGTTCTCAAGGCCATCTGTGCTGGTTTTCAAGAAACTACTGAACCGGCTGTGTGTTTGAGTGAAGGTCCTCATTTATCCTTAACCATTTTTGTTTCCTTATATTCTTCATGGATATATTCCTGTAGGTAAAATTATTCTTGTAATTGATTGTTTGTTATAAATGTGTTCATGTACTTTGAAGTGCTTGCCTATCTTTTCTGTACTAGGTTTTTATAATGAGATTGTTACCATCATTCTACCCAACAGTCAAAATAACTAATCTACTGTGTTAAACTTTGTTAGGGAAATGTTGGCACCCCTTCGAAAGAAAGAAGACGCCAGTGTTTTGTGTGTGTTATATGACTCCAAAGTAATAATAACAATATTAATCATAATAAAATTAATAACATGCTCAATGATACTGTATCATTGATTCAGATTCCAATAGGAAGTTGATATTTGAATATATGTGAATCCTTGAGTCCAGGACATGTGTAACTTATTGAAATGGTAGCAAATTTAGTTTTCAGCCAGCATGCAAAGCTAATGTATTTACAAATATTGATCAATGGTTCCCTATGAATAATCATTTGATTGTCTTTCCCAATATCGTCTCTGAGATGGTATTAAATGACCTTTTTTTTTTTTTTTTTTCAGATATAGAAACCAACGAGTGCCTGGAAAACAATGGAGGTTGCTGGCAGGATAAAGCTTCTAACTTAACTGCATGCAGGGTATCCCAATTTTCATAGCCTTCCTTTGGGTGGGAATGTTCTGGCTTATTCAATAGGTTTTAGTTACAATTGTGTAGACTGATTTTTGTTTTGTTAAAGGATACATTCCGTGGAAGAGTCTGCGAATGCCCTACTGTGCAAGGCGTGAAGTTTGTGGGTGATGGTTACACTCACTGTGAAGGTAAATTTATTTGCATGGCTTCCCACTTTTATGGCAGTGTAGAAACTTCCACAGATTACTGCATTAGAAATAATCTGCTTGACGGTGAAGGCTGCAGTATCTGGATAATTTAATCAACAAATTAAAATGTATTCGGTAGGAATTGTAAAATAGTCGAGAAACCTAACTCGGTGCACACTATTCTCCTCTTCTTCATCTTTCTTCTTCTTCTTATCTATTTTTTTTTCGTTTTCTTTTGTTTTTTACTTGGTCAATGCATATCTACCAATTTGTATGCTCTAATGGTTTATAACCATCAACATGCAAGGTTTCATCATTTAACTACTGAAATGACACCTATATATATATATATATATATATATATATATATATATAGCGTGCCTATCTTCATATTAGTCAAGGTATCTTTTCCTTTCTTGCTCTAGCAGCTTCTGGAGCGTTACGCTGTGAAATTAACAATGGAGGTTGTTGGAGGGAAACTAAAAATGGCAAGACTTACTCTGCATGTCGTGTAAGTTGGACTTGTGATGTTGTTCACTGATCAAATTTCCCAATGGAAAATTGACAAAGTAAAATTGATATTTGAATGTGCAGGATGATCATACAAAAGGTTGCACGTGCCCACCAGGATTCAAGGGTGATGGAGAGAAAACATGTGAAGGTACTTACTGCCTTTGGATCGCTATTAGTGTGTGATTTTCAGATGATTACTCATTGGCTTATTGAAGCTTAATCAGTATGTAGAGACTTCAATCTAATTATGTAATGCAATTTTGACGTGGTGTAACCGTAATATCTTCTTGGGCCATTTTCATGGGGTCTTCTATCTAGACTACCATCTCCACATCATACTCTTATACAGTTAAACCATCACCACATAATTTACCTCGGGGGAATTGTGCATAATTTATTAGGCTACTGCATCAGCACATAGTTTAGATACTTGGATTTGAATCTCACCAGTGATTTTCACCAGCCCTGAATGGTGAATATACTTCCAAAGAGATCCTTTTCTGTATAACCTAGTAAGAGTTTGAGATCCCCATTCGATTGTATCGATATGGATTCACTCACCATAAATTTTAATTTTGTCCATGCTCCAGATGTTGATGAGTGTAAGGAGAAGGTGGCTTGCCAATGTTCACAATGTAAATGCAAGAATACTTGGGGCAGTTACGAGTGCAGCTGTGGTGGTGGTTTGTTGTACATGCGAGAGCATGATGCATGTATAGGTGAGTATTCTCAATTCTTTTCTTTCTTAGTCTTTCTAACCACTAGTGCTCTAGTTAGACAAGATCTATAGTTTTTGTTTTGGAATGTATCCTTTAATGGTAGAGGCACAACAGAGATTGAGAATTGGAATTTTTCTTCTTATTAATTTTTTCGGATCTGTGTGTTAACTGCTGCTCTGTGTGTGGGGAACCAGGTAAAAATGCCAGGAATACAGTATAGCTGGAGCTTTATTTGGGTTATCATTCTATGCTTGGGTGCTGTTGGAGTTGGAGGATATGCGGTTTACAAGTACAGAATCCGAGTATGTTTTCTTTCACCCAAAATTCCTCATACATGTACATATGTGAAATGCAGTTCAAGATACAAGTCTTGAAGAAAGACGTTGGTATTACTATTTTGTTCACTCTATCCCTTTGATTTATGGGGTGATCCTAAAAATTTGGATCTGCGCAGAGATACATGGACTCAGAGATCCGGGCAATCATGGCACAGTACATGCCATTGGATAACCAAGGAGAAATTCCCAATCATGTCTCCCGCGGTGATATCTGAAACCGAGAAGGGAAGAGACTCGTATGATAAAACGGCTCTTGAGAAGGGAAGACATTCAACCGCGGTTTCAAATCAAGAACTTCCTCCGGGCACCAGCAATTGATTTTATTGTCATGACTCATGCTATAGTGTAATCAGTAATAGTTTCCATGTGTCTAGCAGTGCATCCTTTAGCCTTGTTTAATCACCTTTTCGCTTTTATTGCCTGCGGGAAACGATTGTTTCTTGTTCTTATACTTGTAAAACAATCACAGTAGTATAAGGTCGTTATATAAGCGATGAGGAAGCCAGACGCCATTGACTATCTGTTGGGAAGCTAACTCCTTTGTCCAAATTCTCAAAGCATCACCATATAAGATTTGTGCAAGATAATGACCAAGAACCTTACAATCTCAGCAGAAATAAAAGAGACCGACACTTCAAAAAAAAAAAAAAAAAAAAACCCCGATAACTAAAGGGTTGTGAAATGGCTAAAATATACACACCTAAATTGAAATTAATACATCGTTTTTCTTTCTTTGAATACTTAAATTTTGTTTTTTAGTAACTTAAACTTTGTTTTTGTGTGTATGTGTTAACCAAAAAAAGAAAAAAGATGTGGGGATTTCAATTTTTAAGGTGGATTTCACATCTCTAACTAAATCATGTTTCAAAATCCGTCTTACCATAAAACAACCATATCATTCATTTAAAAACGTTTTGGCATTTTCATTTATTGTTATCTGTTTATTGCATTTACAATGTTAACATCTTGATTCACGGATTATGTTCTACTTGATAGGCGGGTAGATGTTTGAATGTGATTGATGGTGTGTTCTGGAATGTACGCAGTACCTTGAGTACTGCGACTGTCTGGACCACGTGTCAAACAGCGGATGGAGAAGTTTTGACGCGTGTTGTGCATGACTCTCGGTAATTCTCCCTCCGCGAACGATTCTCCCTCCGCGAACGAGCCAGTGGAGGTGGGTAACTTTCTGAACAGCGAAGAGGAAGCTTTGCAGTTCGCATGCAAAGATGACCTCGCTGATGCCCTAAAGCAAAGGCGAGATGACTTTGCGTCAAAGCAGAAACCCTAAGGCAGGGCGAGGTGACTTCGCGTCAAAGGAGAAGTCCTAAAGCAAAGGCGAGATGACTTCGCGTCAAAGCAACAGTCCTAAGGCAAAGCGAGGCGAGATGACTTCGCGAAGAAGAGGAAGTCCAGGCGAGGCGAGATGGTAGCATGACAGATGAAACAAAATTAGTCCCCACGTGAGACGCGCGTTTGGCGCATGCTTCTTATGAAGAGTAATTTCACCGCTTAACAAAGTCAAACGACAGCTGTAGTACTCGGAGTACTGCGTACACAGCACCCGTTCCCGTGATTGATATCATCATAATATATTCTACCGTCTTTTCAACAACAAAAAATATTCTACCATCAAGTTTCCTCCAATATCTCAATTTTTCATCAAATCTTATTGAAAAAGAAAAAAATAATTTTAAATACACACATCTAATCTCTTAATACACACTCTTTACTTAATACACTACACATCTAATTTTTCATTTCAATATTATCCTAAATACACATCCCAAATTGCCTAAAATACTCTCAATATCTAAAACTAATAATAATATTTTATTTAATATAATTATTATATATTTGATGAAGAATAAAGTGTAGAGACAAGAAATAGCAAGAGAATCATCATCTTATTCATTGATAGGTGCCTTTTATATAGAGAATTACACAATACTAATATGGTAAGGATAAGAATACATAGATCTAGTCAAACTACATATCATAATGGCATAAGATCAAGGTACACATAAAAAATATCTAGAAATATATAGAATATCCTAGAACACTCCCCCTTGTGCGGCGCGCGGATATGCCAATGGTGTTGATCTGTTGCCTCGTTAAAAACCTCGTCAAGTCACAAAAACCATGTGGGAGAAAAACTGAACATTGATCGTAGGAGAAAAGGAGTACAACACACCCTTCACATTTAATAGTGACATGTATGTATGTGTTAGACTCCTCCTGAAGTTCGCACCTCCCCCTGATATTTACATCAATCATAAGGCTCTTCCTGATTTTTACTAATCACGGAAGTTTCAACAACTTAGCATGTTCATGCTCTTTAACATGTCTTCAAATGTGGCATTGGGCAATGATTATCCAGATCATGTCGTATTATCCTCAAACATGATCTTTACACTTAGATCTTGAGAAGAAGACCGCTTGTGAAATCAAAACATAAGTTCGTGTAGGAAATCAAATTTCCGCGAAGCATGACCTTCGGGTACTAGAACAACCGTAACTTCCTCTAGGAAATACATATGAACAAACCGTAAACGGTTTTGGAAACTAGACTCATTTAAATTTACAACCGTATATTACACATATTCTGGTTCGTCAGGAGCTATTCACAAAGTCCCGTCAAAGTTGACTATTTTGCCAAAATCAGATTCTCAGACAGATTCGTCCTACTTTACGAAAATAACCATAACTCACGCAATATGATAGCTATGATCAAATGGTTGGTGTCCCTGGAAAGTAGACATATAGACATTTCCAATGGTGCTAATTTCACCATTTTCTAGTGAGTAAGATATCTTGTAGGTCCCGTGGAATTTGACCTACAAAACTTGGCATATTCTGATTTCGCTTTTGATGTGTCTTTCTTATTAGGGATAGAATCAGACTCAACCTTTCATACCATTAAGTATTGAAAAAAGAGTTACTTCCATTACATTGACATTGCGTGGGGGCATAGCTACACTTAGCTTTTACAACTTCTCATAATAAATAAGATGTTAAGTCTTTCGTATTGTGTTGAGTACATTGATGATTCTTATTGTACTTAGATGAGAACTACATCTCATAACACATATTTTTCATCTTGCTTTAGACAAAACAATAGATCTCTCTTTAGAGCAAAGACTTTGATTGATCATGGGAGTATATGTAGGCCTCACTAGTTATAGAGTGTCTAAGCCGATTGATGGAAAATCATCATCAATACAGTCATCGAGTACCTTTTCGAGACTGTGTCTTCCCAAGATCTTTTTCTTCGTATGTTGATACATATGGGCATCTCTTGATCCATCAAGAGTCCATGTAAATCCGGAATAAACACACAAATGCATAATTCACCATAACCCTGCTTACAAATCAAGTAGAGTCCATATGCATTTCAATACCTTTAACAAACCCATGCTCATGTGGTCTGGAGCCACTTGATTCGGAAGAATGAAGTTTGTTTAAGACCTTCATGTATATCTCTGATCTCATAGAGATGTTATTATGACCACATTCATAGGCTGCATGTTCAGTTATTCGGAAACTACCAAACTGACAAAGTAGTAGAGTTCAATGACATCCATTACGAGAGCATATCTTATCGTAGTCGATATCAGTGCGTGTTAGTGAGAGACCTTGCGCCATAAGATGAGTCTAAGCTCTTGTTCTCACTACGCTATATAACAAAGACACAGTTGATAGGGTTTAGCTTGCGGTGTCGACATCACCTGCCCAAGGACCTATCTCTTTGTTAATGTCGGATCGCATCTTTCCATTAGGTCAATCAACTAAGTTGATATCCATCAATGAAAGGTGATTCGATAGTAGACTCATTATCCCACGTTCTCATGTACACTAGTGTAATACTTGTAAAGATCTCTATATGGATTGGATTTGACATTGAGGCGTTCCCCAACGATAATCACAATTCAGACTTTATAAGACAGATTTGAGTATCATTGATCAATAGATCAGGTTGTGCCAAGCTCGCTTTCTTCTTAGTGTGAGAAAATATCGATCCTAAGGGTCTCCTTCCTTTTTGGGAGCCACACGGCCTTGTGACACCAATTTTGTCACTATATGACATCACCATTTCACCATCTATGGTGATGGCGTCAAGACCAACACTTTTTGGTCGCGCCATGTCCTTTTGTAGGACATTAATCCTTGCAGACATATTTGCAGCATGTGATATCGTCACTTTAACACTTTAAGCATTTGGGATCAAGATGAGACTTAGTGGAGACAAACCACGACAATTCACGTCATTCCACTTGAACACTTGTATTCTTATCTCCCCCTAACGGCGAGAATATTGTCTCATCAAAATGACAATTTGCAATTTAGTCGTGAACGAGATCGCCTGACAAGGTTTCTACATATGCGGATTATAGGTGGAGGTTCATATCCAACTGAAATTTATTCATCTCAAATGACTCATCATTGTGCGCAGTGACATTGTGATTTGGCACCTAGAAATAACATCTAGCCGAGCTCAAGGATTGGAGATCCCTTTCAATCCTGTCGAGCTTAAGGATTGCAATTTCATCTCAATCCTAGTACACAGTCACGATCTGTAGTACAACAATATTCAATGATGGTGGGTCGTAGATAAAAGGTTCCATATATACCAAGCGAAGATTTGCCTTAAGCATCTAGTACGTCAAAACTCAAAAGAAGCAGAATGTTACATTGCTCTTGCATACAAAACCAAGTTGTTATGAGATTCGATAGAGGTCACAAACAATGCTTTAATGGTTTGTCCTTTGGATTGATCACACACAATCCAGAAAAGCTGCAAATTGATCAAACACAATTCGAAAAAAGGCCTCGAATTGATCAAACACAATTCGGTGATAGGTCGGGGTTGATCATACACAACCCGAACATGGAAACAAGAGTGATCAAACACACTCTTGACATGCGAATAAAATTCCAGAATTTTTGGTACATGCACGCATAAAATATCAAGCATATAATGGAGATGGGGAGAAAAGATTTTATCCCCCCGAGTTATTCCAAAGAAAATAACTGTAATATTAAAACTTACTTGCTAGTTTGTCAAATAAACTACGTTTATAGGAGCTCTGATGAGTTTAAGTCGATTGCAGGCTTCGACCGAGGGTTGGGAACATTTCTGCCTTTCCTTGGAAGATGAGCAATCTTGAAATCTTTGGTTTCTAAAGGCTGCCGAGAGGAGAAATAACGTTTCGCCTACTTATGCTTCGAATTTGGGGCTGAAAATTTTATAGGAGGAGAAGCTCTGGATGGGGAAACTGCTATCAAAAATTCAGGTTGATCGGAGCAAGGGAAGGTGGTGAACCGATGGTCGGTACCGGCGGAAGTCTGGAATATTCCAGTGGCCGGTTCGGAGACTTTTCAGCCGGTTCTTAGGGTGAGGCCGGCGGCGTTGGATCCGGGACGGATAGATCTTTCTGGGGATGTAAAATTCTGGCGGAGGGAAGTAGGAATTTTGGTCGGAAATCGAGAAAAACAAGGCTGGCCGATTTTAGGGTTTTTAGAAAACAAATGGTGGGCTATTAGCTCTAGAGTTAGAACAAAGTGCATGACAACGTGATGAAGAATAAAGTGTAGAGACAAGTGATATCAAAAGAATCAACATCTTATTCATTGATATGTGCTCTTTATATAGGGAATTACACAATACCAATATGATAAGGATAAGAATACATAGATCTAGTCAAACTATATATTCTAATGGCATAAGGCCAAGACACACATAAATAATATCTAGAAAGATATAGAATATCCTAGAACAATATTTACTATTTCACAACTTTTTTTACATATTTTTTTTATTTTCTGTTAAATTTTTTTTCTTGGGTTAGAAATTTTTTCTTAATATTTTTCAATTTATAATCAAAATAATAATATTATATTTGAACTCCGAATTTCTAATATGACATCAATCGGCTATAATTTGAAGAAAAAAGAATATTAAACATACATATTTTTTTCTAAGTTAAGAAACTAATAAAAGTATAATAACATAAATACTAGTTTTTAGCTTACAAGATAAAAACTTTGATTAAAAAAAAAATAAAAAAGAATTAACTGATCAAATTTAAAAACACACAAAATCTATGTTCAATAATTCTTATACAAATTTTAAATGTGAAATGACTGAAGCGTCCCTACAATCTTATCTCTCAGGTATTCCTAATGTCAAACACCGATTCCACTCTGATCTGATCTATGGAAGATTTCGACTTGCTCAACCAGAATCACAAAGACGGGGCGCTTGAAGCCTCGACGCCGAAGCCTTGAAGACGCTGACGCCGACGCCGACGCGAGGCACTGTTCGATATCCCCCCTCATATCAGATCTCTCTCTCTCTCATCTCTCTTTCTCTCTCAACGCGTCGTTGAATTGTTCGGCATCACTCTTTCAACTCAATATTTAGGGCTTAGGGTTGGGTTTTGGCTTGTTTTGAGGCAGTTTGCGATATGATCCGTTCGGAATTTACATCGGCGAGGAGAGCTGCTACTATTACGTCATTTGCCGAAATCTCTTGCTGCTACTGTTTGCCAAAATCTCTTGCTGCTATTGTTTACCACTTTCGATTAATTTCAATTTTTTCTGAGGATTGTGCTGCTACTGTTTGTGCCAAAATCTCTTGCTGCTACTGTTTGCGAAAAAATTCAAACAATTGTAGTAGCAGCGAGATTGAAGTCTCCAACGAGTGTTTTACATGCTCACAAATGATTTTCTTGGTCGGTAGTAGCAGCTTCCAGCCGACAGTAGCAGAGAAATCTCCAACGAGTGTTTTACATGCTCAGATGAATCTCTTGGTTGGCAGTAACAGCTTCTAGTCAGTAGCAGTAGAGTAGTGAAATGTAGTTTAATAAAATATACAGTGACAGATGACATATGAAAATTGATCTGTCTTAATTTATAAATTTTTGTACTTAAATGTGTATCATATTATGTAGAAGATATATTTGTAAACTGAAATTTAGTTAATAACTAATATGTAGATTGCTGTAAAAAGAACAAATTAATCGATAAATAGTATATGTGATTAAGATAGTAGTCGAAATTCAGGTGATGGATTTTGAAAAAAAAAATTTATTTTTTTATTTTGATGCATAGTATTAGCAGAAAAGAGTTAGGTTTCAGGTTAGAGAAAAAAAAATTTCTAATAATTGATAGGTGTTTTTGTAATTAAACATACCTATAAAATCTGATATGAAATATAAAATAATAAAAGTATGTATTAAGAGATTAGATGTGTATATTTAAAATTCTCAAAAAAAAAAAATATACACACTAAGATCATATGTTACATGTCGGTGCTAATAGACTCATGCTATGATAGCTAGACTGTTTATAGCTATGGATCACATGTTTGTGGCTGGTACAAAACTACAAATGTGTATGTTGTGGATCGATTAGCTATTAATCATGAAAATTATACCATCATGCTCAATGTGCCATGAAGAAGTATCTATCGTGATTTGAAGTTTTAAATAGTAGTTTTTACTATACTTCAAATTCAATCATCGATAGTACATGATTCTATAGAATCATGATATACGTACACAATATATGGTGCTCCTCTTCAGAGCACTTGTATTCTTGAAGCTGGTAAGCTTTTATGCAAGGATTCTGCCATTGAATGGCTCGCCAACCGCAATGGTCTTGCTGAATTCACAGAATTTTATCACAACAAACTGCAATGTAGTCTAGCCTTTGAATTTCTGATGTACTTGCAACGAAATCATGGTACATGTTTATTTCTTTTCTTCACTGTGGCTGAGCCAGGGCAAAGAGTTAAATACGTTACATGAGATATGGCCTGTGGAGCAATGGCTTCAGTCCAAGCCAGCTGTTATGTAATACAGAACTTCAAATACAGGGCCATGAAACAGAGTGCAAAGGCCAAGCAACTAGTTCTAGCATCTCAATATCAAAAAAGGGGGACCAAGAACACCATATTACAGTATATCTATATGTTTGCCCAACTAAACTCAATGGTAATACAAAATGCAAAAAGAAAAATAAGTATCTAAACTCCAAACACATGATGCCTTGTTCCCATCAGCTTTGGATGCACGCGTGTTTAACCAGAGAAACTTTAGTTCAGCAACTAGCCCGGAGCACCCCAGTTACTTCTCCATTGCTGCAATCAGTAAATCATATGAAAAGTTTAAATACTTCACAGACATGAATGGAATTAAATCCCATTAGCTAAAATGAACAGTCTTCACTAATCACTAGACACTAACTGTAACCAATTTCACAGAGATATAGATTCCACTAAGCTAATGATATAACATTTCAATCCCCATTAGGCGCTATACTACTGAAGTACTGATACACAATGGAGGGCACACCATGTAAAAATTACTTGCATACTGACCTAGCAGATACTCCAACTTTCTGTCTCATTCAAAGCTCGTATCTTTTTGGTGTTTACCACTCTGTACAATCCTATAGACATAGAAAGCTACAATACCTCCACTGCACACAAAAAGTAAACATATCAGGTGTTAAACTTTTTAAACCTATAACACTAACGGTAATTGTGCACAAGGACTACCAAAGGGGAGGACTAAGCAATTTTGTACCCAAGTTCATTTTTAAGAAGAAACAAATTAAATGCTAGTAAGCCATTCCATTTTCATCCTCATCTTCATCTAAAAAAAAAACTTTTTATGCGCTAATGTTCCTTTATTGAGTTGTTCTTTTAAAAGATCAAAATTCTTTCCCATTAAGTGCTTCTGTAGGTTACCTTTTTTTTTTTTTTTTTTTTTGAGGAGGCTGTAGGTAACAAGTTATTTTTTTCATCTTTGCAAAACTTGGTATTTTGGGAGGGAAAACAAGGTTCTCTAATGATTATATCACTGGTTCTATGTCCAGATCAATGTAAAGTTCCTCAACTGGAGAAGACTAAAAGCAGATAGCATCATAAAAATAAATATTGAGAAGGCCATGATTCACAAAAACCTGACAAAGGTTGTCAACAAATATGGAATCCATGATATCTGCAATTTTGAAAAGATAAATGGAAACAAGAAAATATCAGAATCTTTGAAGGCTGTTTAACTACAAAAATGAAGAAATTCAGTTTTAAGATAACAATAAGAACGAACTTCTAACCTGAGTCAGTAGGCGTGCCTCCTTCAGAAAAAGTATACTGGCAATAACTGCAGGTCCAACGGTCCAATCATTTAACACATAGGAATTCAACTTAAACCGTTATGAAAAAGCTCCAAACTGTAGTGATTACAAAAGTAAACCATAACTAACCTGCCTGCCCTTTCAAGGCCAAAGGAAATGATTCTCCTTGCTTATATGATCTCAAACTTGAAATACTTAAAGCCAAAAGAGTACCACCAAGGATAACCCCAAATCTAATTGCAGCAGTGCTTCCAGTTACCATGAAGGAAAGGAAGCCACCAAGAGAGAGAACCAAACCTTCAAAGCATAAGACCAAAATCAAAATCGCAAATGTCTATAAAGATCTAAAGAAAGGACTATGCATCATTTTATTTTACTTCTCATAAGCTATACCATATGGTATCCCAACATGAAAGTCGCGGATTTTTGTGACGTCATTGAGATCATCGGATGATGTTTGGAACGTCTCAACAATTTCCTTCACTGGCTCGGGAGAATTCTTTGCAGCTGTGGAGATAAATTCTTTACCTTCTTCACCGATCTCTTTAGCTATCTCAGTCAAATCACACATTGCCTTATCACCCTGTATTTTCAACTGCTCTGACGTTTCCTTCAAAATTACAAATGCTTTCTTAGAGTATATCTCATACGCTTCCTGAGAGACACTTTTCACGTTTAAAGCTTGTTCTTTGAAAGAAGCTAGAGTCTGCTTCCAAGCTTCTTCTGATTCTTCAGCTTTCAATTTGGCATTTTCCTTTTCCTTCTCCACCTCAATCTCTGGATGCTTCTAGGAACAAAAAAATAAAAAAAACAAGCGGAACACAAATTAGAGTCACAACAGATAAAATCCCTAACATCAAAACAATAAAAAAATAAAAAAAATAAAAATATGATGGGTGAACCAGTAAAACAAGCCTGAATCAGTTATGTATATATTTTCTCTCCCCACTATATCTAATTGGAAGAAATATCAAGCCTTTAATGAACACAAGTCTAACTATGTCAAGAAGTCCAGCGCTTTTTAAGGGAGCAACAATATCTATTTTCATCACATATAAAATTAATACAAAACTCAATGTTATATGATCAAACACACAGTTAAAACAAGTGAAAATTGAAAAACTGAAATTTCAATTTACCAGTTATTTGGCTAATCAAACAATTTGGATAAGCCAAATTCAATCTCCCATTCCACAAAACCATACCATTAACCAAAAATCCAAGAAAGCCAAAGCTTGAAGCTTTACCGATTCATCGTGCGAGGCGGCGGCGGCTGCGGCTACAATTGGCCGGCACCACAAGCTCCGCCGGTGCAGGGAGAGCGAGCCACCGCAAGAACCGAGCCCTTTCGGAACCGCAACCGGAGCTCCTCCATGAAATTGATCGAACCGCCGAGAACACAAGGCGAGCGGAGTCGTGGCGGAGGCGGCTTTGGTGAAGCGAGAGGTGGAGCTAGGGTTAGGGTTTAAGAGCGAGAAGGACTGCAACGTCACGCTCATTTTGAGAAAAGGGGTTCGAAAATTGAGGGCGGAGCTGACGAAGAGGTTTAGGTCAGAAGCGAGAGAATTGGGGAGTTGGAAACTGGGAGGAGGGGAGAGTGTTCACCTTGCGGCGAGGGGCGTGAAGTGCACGCGTTTCAGGTGGGGTGTGTGTTTGTCAAGTGATAGGAAATGATATTTGGGTGACACGTAATCACTTGGTAGTTGATGATACGCGCGAGAGCCCACTGAATCTTTCGAAAGCGCCAACATGTTGCTTCTGATCTAGTGCGGCGCTGGTTCATTGTTCCTCCGTGCGTCCTCGGTTTCTTTAGCCGGCTTTTTGTATGGTAAACTTGATTGCTCGGCTACCCTTAAATGTAAATTTTATAGTAAAAAATATATATTTTAAAAAATAAAATATTTTGGTTTATCAGTGACCGAGTGAACACTGTATTGTATGAACTGTGGAGCATTACTACTAATGATTAGAACTCGTCACACCAAGAAATCAAAAGGGATAGTATAATTTTATAGATATATTATCACTACAGAAAAATAACACTTAGGCGACGAAATTAAAAAATTGCGTCTTGTAGTGTTACTTAAGCAATGAAAATTTCTACTTAGGAGACCCGTTTCTTAATTGTTCTTAAGAGACGGAATTTCATTCTGTCGCTTAAGTACTACTTAAGAGACAGAATATTTTTACTTGGACGACGGCATTTTGAAAAAATAAAAAATAAAAAATTTATATGAATCACTTAGGAAACGAGACTACATTCTATAGCCTAAGTAGAACTTAGGAGACGGAATATTTTTGAAAAAATAAATCACTTAGACGACGGAAATAAAACATTCCATCGCTTAAATTCTAAAAATTTGAGTGCCCCATCTTCCCGTGTAAAATTTCATGAAAATTCAAACCAAAATTTTTCAAAACATACCAATTCTTTTAAATCACATATCAATTCTCTCACTTATCTTCTTTTCCCATAGCTCCCTACGTCGTCTCTGAGCTCGCTCTCTCTCTCTCTCTCTCTCTCCAGACCATCACTCTCATGCCGGTCTCTCCTCTCCTCCTTCTAAATCCTCACTAGTGCTCCTCCTCACTCCAATCCTGCCATGTCAGCTAGCCTCGCTGGACCCCACCACACTGCTCCTCTTCTCCTCCTTTGATAAACCCTCCATGGCAAATAACGTCAAGGAAGAGCCCAAGACCACTCCTCAACCCGATTGGTGGTACAACCTAACCTTAGGTCCCTCCTTCAACGACGAGTCCTCCAGCAAGTTCTGCACCCTACAATGTAATCCCCTCGATCACAACTGTCCATTGACAAGATGAAGCTGGGGTCGCTAAAGAAGACGAAGGTGGTGGTGGTGGTGGTGGTGGCGGCATATTTGGGGCAAATTAGTGTGGTGGTGGTATTTGGGGCGGTCAGAGTGAGTAGATAAATTAAAAACCTACAATGTAGTTTTTTTCTTCAGCCTTTAGCGACGGAATTCAACAATTTTGTCTCCTACGTGGATAATTTTTTTAAATTATAAAATAAAATCTGTTGCCTAAGTGCTTAGGAGATGAAAGTATTTTGTCTCCTTAGAACCACTTAAGAGACGGAATTTTAGGTTTCGTCGTCTAAGTGTCTACCTCATTACACTTAGGCGATGAATCTTAGTCGATAGACGTTCCGTCTCCTAAATACTTAGGAGACGAAATATGTCACTTATATCTTTTTATTTATGAGGTAGTGTATCATATCTTTTTATTTATGAGGTAGTGTATCATATCTTTTTATTTATGAGAACGACAACAGACCGATGAATCGATGTTCATTTTCATATGCTTCTCTATTATTTGTATCATCAAATTACAACTCTAAATTTACACATCAACAAAAGACAAAAAGTGTCGGTCTATGTATGTCCGCAAGAAAAGATGGAGAGCTTGAGAAAAGTTCACTGGAATTCTTGAGACATTTTCGTGACACTTCCATAACATGACCATTAGGTAGTAGATAAGCAGACCAAGAAAGGAATAGATGCAAGTATGCAAATTACAAGGCAAATGATCTTTTTCAACACATGAATCCAAGCAAGGCACCTCTAATCTGCAGCTTCCCTTTTCTCTCCTATAAACAGAAAAATCAACTCGGACCATATGGGAAAGCAGTCAAAGCACACAATGCTTATACAATTATGGACTGATGATCCAGTAAACCATGATTACTGGACTTAATTAGGAGGAAGCCCAATAGAGATTAGGTCTAACAAACTGAGCCCAGATCACTTGGATTATAAATGGTTGACGTAGATGCGCCATTTGCGCCACTAAACTCCCATCTCCAAGAAACACAATTAACAAATGAGACTGACTTGGTTTTCTTTAATCGAAGGCATCGAAACCAGAGAGAGATATCACAGAAGAAGAAGAGGGTACGTGAGTTTTAAATTAGTGCAGGTTCTGGGTTTTGGGAGTTTCAGGAAGTCAAAGAGAGAGTAAAATCCAAAGAGGTAAGAGCCAAAAACAAGTTGGTGCAAGTTCGTTTAGGGTGTTTGAAACTTGAAAGAAGCCAAAGCTATGGATGGTGTTGGTTGGTCGGCTACCATATAATGGTGGATTTTCACAGCCATTGAAGACAAACAAAGAGTGTATCAGAAGGAATTTTGACTACACTTTCTCTAAGAGTTTGACATATCAATATGTCTCCATGGCCACCCTGCAAAAGAAATTATGCATATTTTACAAGTGCTCTGCTGCCCTCGACAACCCTTTAGGATTAAACTAATATGTTTGATGCACTATACTAAATTAAACCTAGCAAGTTCTTGTTTACAGGAAATCATAGCTCGCATTCTAGATACCAACTGAAACAAGTCAATTGGTAAAGGATGTGAGTTCAGATTTGAGATCTCATCGGTCATCCCAACATGTAAATGTCAAGTTTCATTAGTTCATATTTATTGTTCTAAGTATTTCTCTTTTAATTAAGAGCTATACTTCTGATAACTTTGAATACTAACAATACAGTTATTTTGACTTACATATCTTGTTTCGAGACTATATTCTGTAATATTGTATCACTTAAATTTTATGAGGCATACTATATCATATGGTATATTAGAATTTTCTTTTCTAATTGTTATAAAAACATTAATTACTATCATTTAAATTCAAAATATTTATCTCATATATTCACTTGATCGTTTAATATATCTACAAATAACACTCTAAAAACGTAATAACAATCTAGTTTAAATCTACATAATCATTTTGCATTTTGAATAATCAGCCTCAAAATCTCAAATTGTGTTCCAAACATTCAGTCCACCCATTGGAAATTTGTTGAAAATCATAAATATGTATCCAAAAAATCATGTATTAGGAAACTAATAATCACATAAAAATACAGCCACGTAGGATAATTAAATAAGTCAAAAGTCAAGTGCATCACCATCTGCTTTGACTAAAATTGGACTACCGCGCCACCTCTCTTCTCCCCCCCCCCCCCCCCCCAAGTGCCCAATAATATAATCAAGCTCTCTCTCTCTCTCTACAGTTAGAAGAGCCTTAAATGCGCTTCTCCTATACCTTAACTCAGTCTGAGCTAGCATCACCCCCCACACCATTATTATTCTCTGTCACTATCTCTTCCTCTCTACCTCACTCCCTGACATCACCCACCTTTCTTTACTCCCTCCTTCCTATTCACTCCCTCCCCCGCTCTTCCATCTTTGTCAACTCCCTCCTCCTCCGACCGATCATGTTGTTTCTCCGGTCAACAAAAACCACCTAAAAAGGTTTAGACTTAACAAAGTGGAGGGTGGTGTTGGTGCGTTACTTTACTTTTTCTCACTCTCTTATGCTTTCTTCATCATCATTACATTTCCTTATTATTATGCTCTCCTGTCTCCTCACACATACTCTCCTCATTCTTTAACTTCCATGAGCTTTCAGACTAGCTTTGAAACTTTCATGAGGTTGTGAGAATGTCACTCATCAATAAGCTAGTGGTTCTTCTGCTACTCTGCTTGCCTGTACTAGTGGTTTCCTTAAACCCTGTTTTCAACGACGACGTTTTGGGGCTGATCGTGTTCAAGGCCGGGTTGCTGGACCCGGAGGCCAAGCTCAGTTCGTGGAACGAAGAGGATGACAGTCCTTGTCATTGGGTCGGTGTCAAATGCGATTTGAGAAGTAACAGAGTCTCTGAGCTTGCTCTGGATGGGTTTGGTCTATCCGGGCATGTGAACCGTGGCCTTTTGAGGCTGCAGGTCATTCAAAGACTCTCACTTTCCAACAACAACTTCACAGGGTCTATAAACCCTGATCTGGCTCACATTGGGACTTTGCAAGTCATTGATTTGAGCCAGAATAGCCTTTCCGGGTCGATTCCTGATGATTTTTTTCAACAATGTGGGTCACTGAGAATTGTTTCGTTTGCAAAGAATAAGCTATCTGGGAGAATTCCGGAGTCTTTGAGCTTCTGCTCAGCTTTGGTGGCGGTGAACTTCTCGTCGAATCAGCTTTCGGGGAGTTTACCATCCGGGATATGGTATTTGAGGGGTCTTCAGGAGCTGGACTTGTCAGGGAACTTGCTGGAGGGTGAAATTCATGAAGGTATTGGTTATTTGTATGATTTGAGAGTAGTTAACTTGGGGAAGAATCAGTTTTCGGGGTGGCTTCCCAGGGATGTTGGAGGCTGTTCTCATTTGAAGTTGCTTGATTTTAGTGATAATTTATTTTCCGGGGGGATTCCTGAGTCGATTAAGAGACTTGGTTTGTGTAGGTCTTTGAGTTTGAAGGGAAACTCTCTTACAGGTCAAGTTCCAGCTTGGATTGGTGAGTTGAGAAGCCTTGGGATGTTAGATTTATCTTGTAATAACTTTTCTGGTGGAATTCCTGGTTCATTAGGAAATCTGAAGCTACTTGAGAAGTTGAATTTGTCAGTGAATGGATTCACTGGGAGCTTGCCAGAGTCATTGACAAATTGCTTCAACCTTTTAGCTCTAGATGTTAGCCGAAATCAGTTGGTAGGTAAACTTCCTTCATGGATTTTGAAGCTTGGTGTAGGACACGGGAAGCTCGAGTACAATCCATTAAAACCAATTGCTGCCTCTCATGAAGGTCTTCAGGTGTTGGATTTGTCTTCCAATGCATTTTCCGATGTTCTTCCATCTGATATCGGGGTTCTTAGTAGTTTGCAGTTCTTGAATGTGTCACGGAACCAGCTTCTTGGTTCTATTCCTGCAAGTATAGGTAATTTGAAGACAGCATATGTTCTGGACTTGAGTGACAATAGGCTGAATGGAAGCATTCCTTCTGAAATTGGAGGAGCAGTCTCACTCAACGAGCTAAGACTGCATAAGAACTTTCTAACTGGGAAGTTACCAGCTCAGATTGAGAAGTGCTCGTCTCTATCATCTCTGTAAGTTCTCTTGTTCTTTTTTTTACTGTTTTACTAGTTAGTTATGTTCGTTCATGTGGAATTTAAAACTTCATATAGCTAGACTCAAGCTGTATTTCCAGTGTTATTCATTGTGTATAATGGCATATGGTTGAACAATAAGAACATTTATAACTGATGAAAATGTAAACAGGTATCATTTATAATTAAAAAAAAAAAAAAAAAAAAAACTCAGTAACATTTTGATCACCAATTTTAACTGTCTGCAAAGGTACTCCACTGCTTGTAAACAAAAAGAAAATTCAAGTAGCATCCTATGTTTGTTTGGGAAGATATAACTTAATAGTCAAAACTTTTGAAGGCAATACATTGTTCTGAATGTCTTTTTGTTTTATTTATTCAAAATTTACAGGTTGCTATCCCAGAACAATCTATTTGGCCCTGTTCCTGCAGCCATTGCAAACCTTACCAATCTTCAATACGTTGACTTGTCTTTAAACCAGTTCTCTGGAAGCTTGCCAAAAGAGTTGACAAATCTTTCCCACCTCCTCTACTTCAATGTCTCCTACAATCACCTTCAGGGTGAGTTACCAGTGGGGGGCTTCTTCAATACAATCTCACCCTCATCTATCTCAGGCAATCCGTCCCTATGTGGTTCTGTTCTTAATCTTTCATGCCCTGCTGTTCACCCCAAACCCATTGTCCTCAACCCAAATTCTAATAGCACTGGTGGTGGCTCTTCCTCTCTAACTCATGGTCACAAGAATGTATTCAGCATATCTGCCCTCATTGCCATAGGTGCTGCTGCATTCATTGCAATTGGTGTTATAGCTATTACTGTCCTCAATATGCATGTGCGGTCTTCAATGACACATTCTGCTCTTCTTCCACTACCTGGTGGGGAAGATTTCAGCTGTTCCCCGAGTACTGATTCAAAGTATGGCAAGCTTGTTATGTTTTCTGGTGATGCTGACTTTGCTGCTGGGGCACAAGCCTTGCTCAACAAGGACGGTGAGCTTGGTCGTGGTGGCTTTGGAGTCATGTACAGAACAGTCCTCAGAGATGGGCGTTCAGTTGCAATAAAAAAGTTAACAGTCTCAAGTTTGATAAAGTCCCAGGAAGATTTTGAGAGGGAAGTAAAAGGACTTGGAAAGATTAGGCACCATAATCTTGTGACACTTGAAGGGTATTACTGGACTCCTTCCTTGCAGCTACTCATATATGAATACATACCATGTGGAAGTCTGTACAAGAATCTGCATGACGGATCTGACCAGAGTGGTCTCTCTTGGCGACAGAGGTTCAACATAATTCTTGGGATGGCAAAGGGTTTGGCTCATCTGCATCAAATGAACTTGATCCACTACAACTTGAAATCAACTAATATTTTGATAGACAGCTCTGGTGAACCGAAAGTAGGAGACTCTAGTTTGGCAACGTTGTTGCCAATGGTAGACCGGTGCATCTTGAGCAGCAAAATCCAAAGTGCACTTGGATACATGGCCCCTGAGTTTGCTTGTCAAACGGTCAAGATTACTGAGAAATGTGATGTGTATGGGTTCGGGGTCTTGGTTTTGGAGGTGGTGACTGGAAAGCGGCCTGTGGAATATATGGAAGATGATGTGGTGATTCTCTGTGACATGGTGAGGGGGACTCTTGAGGAAGGCAGGGTGGAAGAATGTCTTGACAGAAAACTTCTGGGTAATTATCCAGCAGAGGAGGCCATTCCAGTGATCAAGCTTGGTTTGATATGTGCATCACAAGTTCCATCAAATCGTCCCGATATGAGTGAAGTAGTCAACATTTTAGAACTCATCCAATGCCCTTCAGAAGGCCATGAAGATTAGATTAAACCCAATATACAGATGCAGAAAGCGACATAATGTTCTGGTGAAGATCAATCCGGTTTATTTCAAGTAAAAGAAAAAAAGAATGTTGGAGGATTTTCTCCATTTCTTTTCAATCATTTTCTCTACTAGAATTGTATTCCTTCTTTTGTACTTCTTTATCAATCGAGTTCTATAGCACTTGTATGGTTCCGGATTGCTTTTCACCGGTTTGAAATGGGACAATTTGAGTAGTGTTCTTTAATCAGGGTTCTCTCTCAGCATAAACTATAAAACCTGATTGCTATACTGGTTTGAGATAAGACACGGCAGTATTAAAAAAGCAACAATGTAATTGACGCAGTTCGCCAAACTCTGATTTTCCAGAGTAAAAGTCTTGAACGTTGTTGCAGCAATTTCTTCATCATTCAATGAAGAGAATAAACTAAACTAAACACATGATGAGCAAGATTAAAATCTAAGCTACCCCAAGAAGTGAATGGGGAAATTAGTACAGCAAATGATGCAGTCCAAATGAGAAACACTCTTTGCTTTAACCACACTTTTATGTTGGCCATGTTGCTTCATTTCTACTACTTCATTTGATTTCTAACTTCACAATTCAAAATGAGCATTATATGCGTACTCCACTGACCCTAATCAACCTGCTGTCTTCTTTATCATAATTTGAACTCCCAGTTCCTGCAAGTATGTTCAATAATTTACCCTTAGATTTGAAGCTTTAACTTAATCAAAGAGTGTTGGACCCGAGGGGCGAGGGGAACCTAATCAACTGGGCTCGAAGACCATCAAAGCACCTCACATGGTGCTTCTCAAAAGCACTTGAAAACTTTCTCCAACAGTGATTCTGTAGAACAGGGCAATCATGCCATGCATACTACAACAGGAACCTTTTGGCTTTTGGCTTTTGCATCAGGCTTGGTTGGTTGATTCATGATCACGCTACATAAAGCTTGGAACCAACAATCTGTGAACCAGTTGATCAGGGCCAAGGCAAATACTTACATCGGAAATCGATGAGATAGGAAGAGAAAATAAGGAATATATTTGCTTTTGGTTCTCTTCTCTACTTTCAACGAGAAACAGAATGATTGATATCCCACCGTGCTCCCACTAAGAACCTAAATAGGGAGACCATGTATTGGGGGCCAACATAACAAGAGCAAGTTTTACCAACTCAAAATAATCACACAATTGTATGCTAGTAAGTAAACACACGTGAGTTTCAATATTTCGAAACACTTTAGTTGTCGAAGGAAATAAGTACCAGTTATTAATATTATCACTGTGACAACAAATCACCCTAAGAAATAAAACAACCCAGCGTATTGTGTACTAAGTTACAGAAAAATATGTGATCTCCAGTGAATCAGTGGCAGATCTTAAGCTAAGATGAAGTCAGAGAATGTAGTAGGACTGGGGTGATCTGACACCAACTTCATGGGACATGGGACCTTGCTAACAAAAAGGTAGAATAGAAACCTTATATGTCTGTATTTTGCGCACTAATTAATGCCTTCTGACATAAGCAACTCAGTTCCACAGTGAGCTTACAGTGGAAAGCTAAACATGGGCAGCAACCTGAACATGGGCAGCAAAAGCTAAAAGCAAGCAATATACTCAACATGCTTTCTGGATACATTGCTATATTTGCTACATTTATTTCCAAAATTAGTAGAGTTGAAAGTTGAAACATTTAAATGGATGAGTTCCATTGTTCCATGCTCATGTAAAACGGTAAATGTTTTAACACAAGTGAATTAATTCATGAACAGTGTTCAAAGGAAACAAAACCAAGGGAGTAAAATTGTACTTTTGGACAAAAAATTATATTACCTCTTGCGCTTACAGTAAACATCAGGCACTTATACAGACCTATTTCCTGGGGCAATCACTACACAAAACTCACTAGTTTCAACAAGGGCAGACTATTAAAAAGGGTTTAAATTTCGTATTCGGTTTTCTGGGATCTTCATTTGTGTCCCACTTTCCTGAATCTTTTGGGCAAAATCTATTCTTAAGCTGTGTTCTCATCTAACTAATCATCCCAGTTATTTTCCCACCCATCTTTGTTTGAAGACCTTGCAGTAAGACCATTAGCAGAGATGCTTCCTACCAGATGCCCTCCAGGTGATTTCACTGCATTATCTCCATCCCAGTCGTCATCCCAACCCTGATCCCAACCTTCAGCCGCAACCACCTCAGTTGCTGAAGCCGATTCCGGCAATGCCATTTCAAGTTCCTGATACGGAACTCCACCTCCAGTTCGCTGTTTTCTCCTCCTAACCAGGCAGAAAGCCCACATCCCTCCAAAAATTATCACTGTAACAATCAACAAGTAAGCACCATTGATTGGTGTCACTAACTTCTCATAAGAAGGGAAACGCATGAAAAAGTTTCCTTCAGATACAAAAGGGTCCATCTGGAGCACGCATTCTCCCTTTCCAGCTTTAAGTACTATTTTGTTGCTTTTACCCATATTGAGCTTGATCTGAAAAAATAAAGACACAAACAACGCGATTTTGCTACTCAGAAACAATGTGAAGCTTCCCACATACAAGTAACAAAAACGTAAACACAAAGTCCATGGTTCCTCCATGACTCCAAATAGTGAACCATACGAAACAACTTGACAGATAATGGTATGGTCATGTGTCACTTAAATATTCAAGTAGATCCTCTATTAAATTCATTGATTGTTTTTCATATCTTAGCTGAAGATTGATAATGAAGAATGTTCGTCATCCAACTCTTTCCACTAGCCTTATGCATATTCCAGTCATAATTCCTACTCAATTTCCAATAGTTCAGAGGCAAGAAAGTGAGAGGTGAGCGTGGTAGGGAGGAATGGATAGGATTAGAACTGAACCAAACCCATTGATTTTTTTTTTTTTTTTCAATCTTGTTTTAAGAAGAAACCTAAAACCACACTTTCAAAAGTCCTAGTGACCAGAACACCCCAAACCTAAGCATTTGTTCTAAATTTCATTACCAAATATCTAGATGCCAATGATTCAAATCAGAGAAACAACAACACGAAAGAACATTATAGTCTTTTCACCTTTTTATATTGGTGTTTGGGAATCTTCAGGTCCATGGTATCTTCTGCAGAAAGGTTTCCATTTAACGTGCTGTCGCGTACATTTTGGACCAAAATGACTGCTTCTGTTGATTCTGCAATATATGAGCAAAAAAAAAAAAGTTAATAAAAACTTGCCTCACAAATAATTATGAGGTCAAATGGTATTGAATCATGTCTGGCACTCTGAAACTACTAGATTAATGACCAACATATATACGGCAGAGAACATGTCAATGAATTAATGGTTTAATAAGATGTACACAGTCTATAGCATCTTAGCTGAATCCATTTAATACATACACACACACACACATTCCAGCACCTGTCTGCAATAATGAGGCCAGGGCAATTCTGAGTAGTAATTGAGACAAAGTGGTGCTTGAGGTGTTTAACTTGGTTTTATCAATTAAGCCTCCAGGCTATACCTAAGAGAACCCCGGATAATTTCAGATTACATTGTGGACTTGGGGCACTCAACAAAGTCATTTGTTACTTACTAATGGGCAAGTTATAACATCAAATGGTACTTTATAACCCTTTTCACCAAATAGAAAGGTATTGCAATCAGGCCCCACACTGTATAACAAACCAAGTTTACATACAATTATACATGATATAATATATATACACGAAAACGATGTGGAGTGGACGTCCGCACCGTCCTTAAAGTGCTGACGTCCCTCCGTTCGCCACCGGCAACGATGCGCCTCCACCCGGACGGACTCCAGCAGCGTCCCCGATCACTTTCCCTCCCCGGCGAGTCCGCCGAAATCCAGTTTTCCGGCGAGATCGATCTTGTTTGAAGTTTTGGGTGATCTCGCAGGAAAACTGGAATTCGGCGGACTCGCCGGGGAGGGAAAGTGATCGGGGACGCTGCTGGAGTCCGTTCGGGTGGAGGCGCGCCATCGTCGCCGCCGGACGGTGGCAAACGGAGGGACGTCCGCGCTTTAAGGACGGTGCAGACGTCCACTCCACATCCGGCCTATATATATATATATATATATATATACAGTCGGGATCACAGACGGACGTCCGCAAACCCGTAAAAGTGCGGACGTCCCTGCTTTTGCAGCGATCAAGCGCCGACGACGTCCCTTCTATTGCCGGACGGACACCAGAGGCATCCCGGACCTGTTTAACGTGAAGATGAAGGCCATGGAGATCGGAGTTGAAGGTCTGGGCAGCAACCTCCACCCAAAACTTCAGACAACATCAATCTCGGCTGCAAACTGATATTCGGCGAGTCCGCCGGCAAGAGGAAGCTCACGATCGACGTCTAGTGTCCGTCCGGGAAGAGAAAGGCCATCGCCGGCGCTTGATCGCTGCAAAAGCAGGGACGTCCGCACTTTTACGGCTTTGCGGACGTCCTCTTCTGATCCTGTCCGTATATATATATATATATATATATATATATATATATATATACCTAGTACATAGGACTTGCGCACCAAATGGATAAAGAATAGTGCTGACAAATCACAACTTGTGGTTTTTTATATAACCTTTACCAAAGGTACTTCCCATAATGGCACTCTCAAGTTACATTTTAACCACCTAGAGCAGCATAAATAAGACACATATTGAATCTTCCTAAACTTGTTCTGATGATAGCACAAGTACAATAAAATGAAAAATATATCAGCATTCCTATATAATATTTATGCAACCAAGCAAACAAGATATGAAAGAAGGGTTTTCATCTTTCAAGTATTCATAACATCGGCCTAATTATGTTCACTAATTCCCTCACAACAGCTCATGGCTCAAAAAAACACAATGCTTATATTTGAGTGCACAATATCTTAACAAGAAATAAATGTCAGCCCAAAAGTGCCAGCAGTAATGCGACTTACCCCTATCAAAGCTCTTAAGGCAGGCAACCATATCCGTATTGCTGCATGTTATGATTACTCCATCACAGCTTTCTTTGGTCACATTCGGTACATTGGTCACATTGTCACTTTTATACTTTGTCTTCTCTACTTCACCTCCTTCCACATGAGGAGGCGGTGGACTAGCAGAACCAGGCGCATTATCCGAATGCTTTGCATTTGGATCCTCTTCCGGTGTCTTGCCAGGCACCGGATTCAGCTTCTTATCAGTCTTCGGAGCTGGATTCTCCTTCGGCTTCTGATCAGGCACCGGAGTAGGATTCTCCTTTGGCTTCTTCTCCGGATTCGGATCCGTCTTCCGAGTTTGGTTATTCTTCCCGTCACCGGCATCGGTTGGCGGACTCACCGGAGTCGATTTAGTACTGTTGTTCGGATCCGGCGTCTTGGCGGGTGGCGCGGATACCGTTTTGTTCTTCGCAACGTCAACTGGCGTAGGATTAGTATCAGGATCAGGTTTAGCAGGCGGCGGTGGCGGTGGACTCGCCGCCACCGGAGAAGCCTTATCCTAAAAATTAGGCATATATGAATAAACAAACTAACAATTCAAAACTAAAACCAAGTAAATTCAGAGACGGAGGAGAGAGATTTACCGGCGGTGATGTGGAATTGTCCGAATTGACCTTCGGAGGGTCACCGATCAAAAATCTATGCTTGTAGAGAGAGGAAGCATCGGAGGCATCGGCGACGATGAAGAGCAATAACAACACCGTCAAAGGAAGACACTTGAATTGACCGGATTTCGGATCACCGCGGCGGAACCCTAGGAAGCGATTCGAATTGCGATCCGAATCCATTTCCCGGGTGAAATTGGAGGCTTTCTTACGACATGTGTGCGATCTTGAGCTGGGAAATGAAGAGGTGGCTTGAATTTGACGATGTTGAATTGGAGAGAGGTGGATTGTGATGATGGAAAAGTTGGGGATGAATAGAAAGCAAACCCTAAATTTGAGGGAGTTTTTTTAGCAGAGATTCGAGGCTGGGGAAGAAGGTCGAGGAGCTTAACAGAGATGAAGAAGAGTGAGACAACCAATCCAGCAGTTTGGTGCACGTAGCAACTTCCAACTACGAGGTGCGAATAATTGAATGGGCCTTAATGGACCTTTTCTCTTTTATGTGAACCTCCGTAATAGTTTTGGTATCTCTGGTCTGTTTGGTTTTTTTTTTTCTAGATAAGCACTCGACTTCAGTGACCAACATCCGTGAAGGAGGGACACGTGTCCTGTTAAAGAGTTTAAATGACTTTAAGGACATTGTATGAGGTTATTGGTAGTTGGTATTTATATTTAATTATTTTTCTAGCCATGTGTCACTTCTTCATTGGTATTTGTCACTTGCAAGTGACCAGACCTTGTCACATAAGTTTTTTCCTTTAGATGAAGTATTGGTCACTTCTTATACTTTAACGTTGTGTTTAGATAAAGTAATTTCAATTTCTATAGAAATTTTAAAATCATGGGAATTATAATTCCATGAATTTAAATTTCATTAATTGAGAATTATATTGTTTGGATTTCATGATGTAGAGTTTTGAAATAACTAGAATTTGTATATAGACTAAGCTCAACTAAATAATTGAAAAATGACACATGTTTTATAAAGAATTCAAATAGGGAATTTAGGGCGCGTTCGATGTTGTTTTGAAAAACTGTTTTCCGTATTACAAATCCTAAAACTATAGGTGAATGCGTTCGGTGGATTAGATTCTTAATACAGCAAAAACTCTATCTTAAATACAGATTCAGTTTTACACTATTTTTTCCAAAAGAGAATCCACTATTCTTTAAAAACATAATCACAAATTTATGAGAACGGGGGGGGGGGGGGGGGGGGGATTCTGATTTTGCGTAAAAGTGAAGGGCGGAATACTGATATTGTGAAAAAGAGAAGAGTGGGAATGAAGCCCGGGATAAGAGAGCGGCCGGGCTTCCATTTTTACTCATTGATTGTATATATAATCGATTCATTCTTATTTGAGATTCATATCTCAGTCTCGTTCATCTTCATCAAGAAACAAATCTTCGTTTGGACTCTACTGTTGTAGGTATGAAGTCTTCCCTTGTTATGAATTTTCTTTAAGTTTTCCTGGCCTTTTATCCTGAATTGGTTTCCATTGATCTTCTTCAAGAAACGAAGCTTGATTTGGTTGTGTTTCATTGCTCTAGGTATGGAGTTTTCCCTGTCTTTCTCAGTTTAGAGCAATAATATTTCTTATTTCAGTTATTTGCATTGCTTACTGGTATGCCATGATATTGTATCTTATACGATATGGAATACTTGTCCCTTATGTAGTCTCTTTGTTCATGCTAATTGTTTTAAAACATGAGTTTTTGTTGTTAGACTATACCCCAAAATCACAGAACAAGAAGTAAAAGATCTTCATTTTGACATATATGTCATATATAGCTTAAGTTGTTTCTGATATGAATGTTAAATATGATTCTGATATGTGCTTCTGACCATAGATTGCTTTTGTATGTATGTACAATCATAACTTTGTTCTATAATTGTCAAGAGGATATGGTGTCAATATATACTTGCGATTTGTAGTGGAACATAGGAAGACCTGTCTGTTGAATACTCTAGGTGTGTGTATGTGTGTGTATTTTCATTGTTTCCGGTTTGTTTAGTGTTAATGATTTCATTCTAGTTTATCTAAAACACTGTAAACGTGTTCATGTGTTCATGGTTTGCTAAGGTGAGGCCACATAGTATTGGTATATATTTCATATCTACTAAGTTAATGCCTCCTAATACTGGTATATGAACCAAGTTGCTCGTAAGTGGTCCAAGGTATATATTCATTTGTGCTATTCTCATTTCATGGTTTAAGGAATATGACCTCTAATGAAGTGGAAGTTGATGACAAAGCCGAATGGTCTACTAAGAATGAAGGAAAAAAATGAGACATGCAAACATCTACTTTTAAAAAGAAAATACGAGACGAAATAAGTGATGAGTTGCTTGCTGAAACCACTAATACCTTGTCCCACAACTCAAGTCTAAGTTCAATACACTTTGCAAAAAACACCGTGAATTTCTTAAGAATGGAGTTCATATCAATCTTGATGATGACTTAAATATCGATAATGCTCAAACTGAGACAAGGGTAAAAAGAAACGCTGTGCCGGAGGCTCAATCTTCAGAGCATCGTATAAAGAAATGGGACAAAATGGAAGCCTACTTAGAAATTTGTGGTGAGGTGATGAAAGAAAAGCTGCAACAAAGAAAAGAAAAAAAATGTTGAAGAAAATAAGGAGAAGTATTCCATTGAAGAATGTGTGCAAATTATCAAAAGGTTGCGAGACATTGACCATTCCACATTTACTAAAGTGACCGGAAAAACTTATCATTGTTCAATGGAGGAGGATTTTTCTTACCATGTTTGATGAAAGAAGAGCTTGGCTTGCTAATCTCTAGAGTCATTGTCTGTATTTGATCGTTGAGTTGTCTTACTTGGTCTTTTGTCTTCATTGAACTATTAGTTTATCCCTCACCATCAAATTGTTTGATGATTTTATCCATTCCCCTTAAATCTTTGATACAAACTTCTGTTGGATATTAATTTTCATATTTATAATGTCTCTGCCTGACGTGTTTTCCGTTTTCATTTTCATAAAATTGTTTTTCGAATTTCACCACCGAACACATTTCCAAATCTAGTAAATACAGAATTTGATTTCCGTTTTTGTTTTACAAAACAGATTTTTGAAAACAGTTTTGCAAAACGTTACCGGACACAGCCTTAAGCTTCCAAATTTCACGATTATTTTTTCGTGAAAATTACGAATTTCATGGGATAAGAATCCAAATAGGGAAAACAGTCAAAAGAAATTGAAAATTCCTTATTTTTGATTAATTTCTCAGGAATTCATCCGTATCTAAACACACCGTAAGAGTTTCGACAGTTTAGTCCTCAAGATTTTAATTTCAACTAATCACTCCTCGTATTTTCCAATCTCACACAATTGAGTCAATTGCTTAAGTTTCTTTTTAAATTAAACATTAATTGGGTGACGTAGCAAGCCGATCTTCATCTCTAGTCTCAATGTGCAGCTCGAAGTGATCCACAATATTAACAATCTTTAATAAGTTACCGAGGAACACATATCATTTTCACGTCACCTAATTTATGTCTAATTTGAGACGAGATTTTAAAAATGGACCCAATTGTGTGAGATTGAAAAATATGATAAGTGATCGGTTGAAATTAAAATCTCGAGAACTAAACTGTCGAAACCCTTAAAGTATAAGGAGTTACTAGTATTTTATTAAAAAAAAAAAAAACCAAACAGACCAAGGCACCAATATTAATTATCATCCACATTTCTCACTTCTTTGTTTTCACAAAACTGGATCACTGGCTGACTGCTAAAATCTTTGAACAGTCTTTTCAGCTACCATGTTAATGATACGTATTCCATTATTCCTTGCTTCATTGCTTAACCAAAGACCTCATTCACTCCTCTGTCTTGTGTGTTTCATCATCAATTCCTCACCTAAATCACATTGAAAAAGAGAAACCCCAACCCTTTAAGCTTCTATTTGGTACATGTTTTCTCTGGTAGTACTATAAAACATGCGAACCAGGTTGAGGTGAAAGAGAGGAATGGAAGAAGTAGAAGTGATCATGAGGAAGTTTGGGGACGACCAGAGCGCTCTGCTCGACCGATACGAAAGGCTCTCGGTGGAGATACAACTCAACCAGGCCATGTTGAAGCGGAGTCTCTCCGAGCCAATTCATCAAACTCGGTCTCAACCAGCAGTTTTGATTAATGCTCAAGGCCTTCAAGCACCACCACCGCAGCAGCAGACGCCATTGGTTAGTAAGAAGAAGGGTGGCTCTGGCTTTCACAAGGTTTTGAAGAAGATGATCAAACCCTTTATTGGAAGAATGAGTAGCAGCAAGAAGAAGAAAGCACCAGATGTGGAAGTCGACCCGAGGTTTTGGAAGACATTTAGCAGATCTATGAGGCTTTGAAGTTTGAACAACTGTTATGAATGAATGAGAGTATTTACATATTTTTGATTCTTTAGGCTCTTACCAGTTGATTCCTTTTGATATATATACCTGTGTTCATTGTATACATATTTTACTGATAAAATACAACTTTAATTGCTTCAAGTTTGTATTTGCTATATAGAGGTGTGATATCACTTTTGAGGTAAAACGGTAGTGTGCTATTTCCTTTCATTCTCGATGAATTTTTTATTTATATCCTGCGAGTTTAGTTTGTGTTTTGACAAATTATTTCATGATACTAGTAAGATTTGAACATATAAATGATGTGATTTCGATGCATCAGTTATTTTAAACAATCGATAAATCGAATATTTGATTTCGAGAACTTATACATTAGTGACAAATTTTATTTTGACGAGATTAGTGCTGTGAAAATGCTTTTCCATTTTAGTCAATAAAGTAATTTCTTTGATTTCAATAAAAAGTTAATAAGAATAATAATTGGGCTACTTTGCGCTACCCGTTGGAATTATCAATTCGGGCTGATTGATGAAGTATAATTACTGACCAGAGAAGAAAATTCAAAATTAAGAAAAAGTCAGAGCTGCGCAGATAATCCATGGAACTCTCTCTGTCTCTGATGCCTTCTCCATATCCTGTACGCTTCAAACTTGTTCAGACCCCCTTTCCATACAGAAGCAGATACATAAGAACCCAACAAGGTAAACTACTTACTTCTAAAGCACTATCATGCTCTGCTACAGAACTTGCTGTTGATAAACGCCTCACATCCTCAAAAGATATTGGCTTTTACTCCCACAGTGAAGAACCCAAGTTGGGTTTTGATGAAATTACGAGTAGATTGCATGTACAGAGCTTAGTTGAAAGAGTTAGAGCTTTGCCCACCAGAGAGACAATTCAAATTCTTAGTATTTTTGAGCAAGATGGTTGCTTTAAAACCATATCCGAGTTCAATGACATGCTGTTGGCTTTAGCTGTAGCAAAAATGCCTGATGTTGCTTTGAGTTTGTATAGTCAGATATCATCTTACTGTTTAGTTCCTGATTCTTCTACATTTTCTATCGTGATTACGTGTTACTGTGAGAAAAATGAGCTGGATGAGGCCAAGAGGGTTTTAGTCCATATGATTGAAAATGGGTTTAACCCAAGTGTTGCAACAATCACTTTTGTGATAGATTCATTATGCAAAAAGGGTAGATTGCAGAGAGCTTTGGAGGTTTTTGAGGTGATGGGTAGAGTTGGGTCCAATCCCAGTATTCAAATGTACAACTGCTTGTTGAAGGGTTTGTGTTATGTGGGGAGAGTGGAGGATGCATATGACATGTTGATGAAGATAAAGAAGGGTGTTATACAACCTGACATTTATACATACACAGCTGTTATGGATGGCTTTTGTAAAGTGGGTCGTACAGATGAGGCGATGGAACTGCTTAATGATGCTGTGGAGTTGGGATTGATACTAGATGTGGTTGCTTTCAACACTTTGTTTGATGGGTACTGCAGGGAGGGTAGGGCAATGGAAGGACTTAATGTGTTGAAGCAGATGAAGGAGAGACTGCATCCCTGATTATATTACTTATAGCACATTGATACATGGATTATTGAAATGGGGTAAGACCCGTAATGCGCTAAGAATTTGTAAGGAGATGGTGGAAGTTGGTTTTGAAGTGGATGAGAGATTGACAAATGCTCTTGTGAGAGGGTTATGCAGGAGATCAACGAAGGAAAAAGACCTGTTGGAAGATGCTTGTGAACTGTTTGAAAAATTGCAGAATGGGGTTTCTGACATAGACGCTAGTTCATATGGGCTTATGATCCAAAGTCTTTGCATGGGAAAGAAGATCGATGACGCTATGATCAATCTGAAGCAGATGTTGACAGTGGGTTATTCACCATGGATGATCACCTTTAACAGCGTGATTCAATCCCTTTGTGTCGAGGACAAGATGATTGATGCATTATTAGTTTTAGGTACTGCATATAAATTTGATAGAGTAGCAAGTAGAGTATCTTATAACCTTCTGATTCAAAAGTTGAATCAACATGGCAGTCTGCTAGAAGCATGTACTGTATATGGTGCAGCATTGAAGAGAGGTTTAATCCCGAATAAAAAGCCTCAACAATGAGGAAGCTCTGTTCATAAGTTTCAATTACAATTCTTCATTTTTTTGGTAATATGACGTACTTGGTTTGAAATTAAGTTTGTGAAAGGACGTGAAATCCACACATCTTAAATTGAAACTCACACACTTTTTTTTTCATATTTTGGTAACTTAAATTTTGTTTTTTAGTGAATTAAACTTTGTCTTTTTATGAATGTGTTAACCAAAAAAGAAAAAAAAAGTATACGAATTTCAATTTGGGATGTGTGGATTTCGCAACTCTTGTGAAAGACAACCATTTGGGAGGAAACCATACCGAGATTTACAAGCGTACAATTTCAGGATGCATCCATTTTTATACTCCGTTCTTACAAACGACCATCCAAATCTTTGTGATTTCATCAAGTATAAACCCTTGAATTTGAATGCAATAATAAGTGACTTGTTCAAGGTTGCAAAGTTGATGAATTAATTTGGGCATTTCATAAGCATAATAGTTTAGAGATGTGTATTGTATATTAAAAACTTGAAAGTTATATTCTCACGCATCCTTATCCTTGTATCTACATCCTAGAACATGTCATAGTTTGGAACATGGCCAAAAAAATATGTCCATGGCAAAAGTTTGTGAATGTTGGGATTTATCATAGTTTAAAGGTATTAGGAAATGCCATCATAGACACGTGTGTGGCACGTTCATAACTTGTGGTAATATGCCATTGTTTTTGGAAGAGGAAATGGTAATGTGTCAGTATGCCTACACTAATTGTCATCACTCTTTGCAATTTTTACCATCTCAGCATTAGAATTAGATAATCACCAATCCATTTAACAGTGGTTGTTGTTGTTAATAAGTCTCTTTCTCTAATTCTTAAAAAAAATGACCCAATGAACGTGTCAATAATTCACCACACCGTCCAACTGCAACACGTGCGCCATCGACGTGACGGCGCTGTCACCTGTGCCGCATGCGTTGCCGTCTCCCTTTCATTCCCCCCGGTAGGTACCACAGTCCCCGGTCATCTACCGTCATCACCACCCTAATTTGACGTCATAAATACAACCCAAGTCAACGGCCCAGATTCGTTCTCATCAAACTTCAACGTCCTAGACGGTGCAGAATCCCAGTGGTAAAGTCGTAGTTACATGCTCAACCATGGGCCTTTTGTACACAGTCATTATAATAATTCTTTATTGCACGCGAACTGCCGGATTGGACATACGAAACGCCTAGTGATGCATTTCGCGGTGGTGCTCTTTGGCCGCCGTTATAATTCATCGTATTTATTATTAATATTACAATAATTTCGATTATTTTTAAAAAATTAAATATTTCTTTTTTACCAGAAGAATGAGGCAGCGTTGTTTATGTTAATGTGCTAGTAATGCGCTAATCAATATTCATTAAGATTGAATTCATATCAAGGTTTTAGACAATCATTCACGTAAAACGCATGAACTTAAAAACTCATATTTAGTGTTATTAATTTTGATTTTAATTTAGGGTTTTTTAGGAAAGAAAATAGTGGGTTGGGGGGGATAATAAGGAAGGGAAGCAAAAGAGAGAGGTGGGCGAGTTGGCCGAGTCTTGAAGCATAATCATCATCGTGCATGCATTTTGTGCCTATATTTTCTTTCAATTTTCAACTTTGCATGCACACGTCTTCTTCTCCCAAAACGCCAAATCCCCGATCCAACTCCCCTTCCGTTTCCCTCCTCCGTTCACCCCCTAAATAGCCGCCGATCCGACTCCAAATCGCTCCTCCACCGATAAATCACACTCACACCACAGCCGCCGCCGTGTCACTCCTCTCTCTCTCAGCAAATGAACTAGCGCCAGCTCTGCTCCGGTGCAAAGCTTCCACCTCCAGTTCGGTTCTCTTTTCTGCTTTGCTGTTTGCTGTTCTATTTTGTGTTTAAATCATCAGATATGTGGAATTTGAAATCGGGACGAATTTGTGATTGGATTAGGGAATTTCTGTGTGTTACGATTTCGATTGGATTTTAGAATTCGTGAAAATTTACAGGGAGATGGATCCGAGTGCTTGTATGAACGCCTACTGCGGCAGCTCGAGCTCGATCGAATGGAAGAAAGGCTGGGCTTTGCGATCTGGTAGATTCGCCAATCTATGTCACAAGTGCGGGTAATTCAGTCTCGTTTATTCTCTTGTTGTTTTTTTTAGGTAAAAATTTAGTGTCTGATTGTTTTGTAATGCTGGTTTGGCATGATTCTACCGAATTGTACGCCGTCGGTTTTTGGATAAGTTTTTTGTTTTTACTTCGCATTTGTTGGTCTCTTCACTCTCTTCTATTTCAACGTTGTGCTCTGTTCTTAACGGCCGCATGGTATTTGTGGCCGGTATTGTGGAATTTTAGTTTTTTTTCTTATTTTCCCCTAATTCTATGTTTGTTTTATCTTCTTACATCTATGTCCGGACTAATTGTGTTAGACAAATAATGACTAGAAAATGTCAATCTAAAATTCAACCCAATGGAATAGTAACCATGGATGATCGATATCTATAATGATGTTGGTGGTTTTGAGAAAACAATTGCTGGTTCAAAAATGTGCCATTGTGTTTAGAGCGTTGTTATGATCTTCTGGTATGGAAAGAAACTCTTTTAGTTAGAACACGAAACATTGTTGACTTATAGTGTGATCTGAAATTGATATCGGCACTAGGTCGGCATACGAGCAATCTGTTTTTTGTGATGTTTTCCATTCAAAAGAAACCGGTTGGAGGGAGTGTGCTCAATGTGGAAAGGTGATCAATGACTCAACATCCATAAACTTTGCTTTTTGGTTTCGTTTTCTATCCTCCGTATTTTGATATTATTTTTTCTGATTGCTGACACCTGTTCGTTCTCTGCAGCGTCTTCATTGTGGGTGCATTGCTTCTAGGAGTCTGCTTGATTTCCTTGATGGTGGTGGTGTCAAGTGTACACACTGCACGAAAAATTCAGAACCTCACCCTGTAAGATTTATTCAGATATCATATCAACCTTAAAATGGAAAATTTTCATATGTCATATTTGGAAGTGTACATTATTGAGGATTTGGAAAATATAATTAAAACCTGTGATGCTTTATATCATGGCCTTATGGTTCGTTAGTTCCCGCATATAAGAACTATAATGGGATAATGCTTCACTGTTTTAAGTGTACCCTTGAGTTATGTAATGATTAGTTTGATACATATTCACACAGATTGCAAGTGATGAAAAGCCTGATGGACCTGGCACATCCAAAATCAGTGAGCTGAAATCAACTCCTTCAGACAATCACTTGGATAGAAGCAATGTTGATAATGTGAAGCTTATCCAGTTGGAAAATGATAAAGAGTGTAATGGGCTCAGGAACTTGCTTCAATCTCAGAACAATGAAACAGTGGGGTTATTGCAGAAAATGAAGAAGGATGATGTTCCAGCACCTGTGGTTGAGATTGGAAGCACAGGTCTGTCAATATTTAATCAGACATCCAATGTATCGTCTGAAGGTTCTAAACCAGTAATTTATAGAGGAAACTTGGGAATAAATGATATGTATGAATCACTGCCGCACACAAATTTGAGTATGAGCCTGGGTGCACCTTCAGGATATGCAAATCCTTTTCCTGGTATCGTTGTTGATGAACACACTAGGACATCCTCCCTGTTCTTACAGGGAGCTAGGTCTCGTCATCTTTTACCCAAGCCCCCAAAGTTGGCCCTTGCCACAGGTTTGGAGGAAAATTCTACAATGGCTTCACAGGCACGTGTTGCACGGCCACCTGCTGAAGGACGGGGGAGGAATCAGTTACTTCCCCGATACTGGCCTAGGATCACGGACCAAGAGTTACAGCAAATATCTGGAGAGTATCCTTGATAATTTATTTCTTGTTTTATGTATATTACATCCTGACTGAACCATATAAATGTCGTAACAATTTTGCTTTTTCATATATATCTGCCAACTCGGGCAGTGATTTCCTTAACTTTGATATCTTCAAGTCCAAATTCCACAATTGTACCGTTGTTTGAAAAGATGCTGAGTGCCAGTGATGCTGGTCGTATTGGTCGTTTGGTGCTCCCTAAAGCATGTGCTGAAGTAAGCCTTCTGGTTGATCTATTCTGAACCTTTTACTGATATTTGTAGCCTTTTTCCATATGTTATCTGTATCCATTACTATATTCATCAGCCAAATTGAAACCACTATGTAGGCGTATTTTCCTCCTATCTCTCAACCCGAGGGCCTTCCTTTGAGGATTCAAGATGTTAAGGGAAAAGAATGGGTGTTTCAGTTCAGATTCTGGCCTAACAATAACAGTAGGATGTACGTGTTAGAGGGTGTAACCCCTTGCATACAGTCAATGCAGTTGCAGGCTGGAGATACTGGTAATTTGTTTTACTGCATTTACCAAGTTATTTAGTATACACACACACATACATGGTATTGGTATATAATGTGAATTGTTATTTATATTTTTTGTGATTCTTTTGTTGCAGTGACATTCAGTCGTATGGACCCTGAAGGAAAGCTTATTATGGGGTTTCGAAAGGCATCTAATTCGGTTGCAATGCAGGTGATAACCTCTATTTACTTTTCAAAATAGGAAAATGGACAGTTTAATATTGATATGCAAATTATCAAAATAAACAGGACACCCATCTTTCTGCCATTCACAATGGTGCTCACTTAAGTCAAACTTTCTTTTCGGGTGTTATTGAGAACCTTCCTGTAATAAGTGGTTACTCTGGTCTTCTTCAGTCAACGAAGGGCATGGATCCGCATCTAAGTGCACTGTCCAAGCAATTGACTACAGCTCATGGTGATCTGAGCTGGCATAAATCTGAAAATCCTGAAAGCAGGGCAAGGGAAGGCTTGCTGCTGCAATCATTAGTGGTTCCGGAGAGAAAAAGAACTAGGAATATTGGGTCTAAGAGTAAAAGGTTGCTCATTGATAGCCAAGATGTTCTAGAGGTGAAGCTTACTTGGGAAGAGGCTCAGGATTTACTTCGTCCTCCTCCAGCTGTTAAGCCAAGCACTGTCATGATTGAGGATCTTGAATTCGAAGAATATGAAGTGAGTGATGTCTGAGTTCTATGAACATATTTGCAATATTTTCTTATTATTTCCCATTTTGAAAATTGTCTCCACTTTTTATCCCTAGTTATTTTCTTCAAGTTAATTTACGTATTATTTGCTCAACTATGATTTGTGTGACTTAGACGTAGTTGTCATGGCTCCCATATGTTACAAGTCCAGAAAAGGGTTTCATAGATCTCCAGTCATGGAACACGGGATATGTGCTGTCAATCTGAATTTATGGTTTGCAAATTTGTCTAAAACTCCCTTCACTTTGTGTTAATATGTTAGACAGTGGCTTCTATTCTTGTCCATGCAGACGAGCATAAACGCATGAAGTTTTTGACTCTTTCGCCAGCAGCAACAATTTATAATATTTTTTTTTTAAATATGGATATTGTTGGGTTGCTTATATGTGCAGTTATTTCTGTTATGTAGGAACCTCCTGTGTTTGGCAAAAGAAGTATTTTCATAGTCCGGTCAACTGGGTAAGACTTCTTTTATGTTATTTAAGCTAAGGTCTCATTACTTGAGGAATGTCACTGGAAATCTGTTATACACTAGTTTTCAGCATTCTGAATGGTTCTTAGTTTAGCTAAAGAACATGGTGTAGAGTGTATAAAGAACAAACTTCTCCTTTTGTCACTGTGCAATTTGTCTTCCTTATTCAATTAAATGCTTCCACTATTTTTGGTTGAAAGGTTTTATTTCATTGTTGCTAGGGTGAGTTAGATAATTCATTTAGATACAAAATAATAAGCTTTGTTTCAGGGAACATGAGCAATGGGCTCAGTGTGATGGTTGCTCTAAATGGCGAAGGTTGCCAGTTGATGTGCTACTTCCATCTAAGTGGATTTGTACAGACAATGTTTGGGATCAAAACAGGTTAGTGATGGGTTTTCATTTACAATTTTTCTTGCCGTAAAGTAGTGCTTAAATAAGTCTTCTTTATGTCTCAAACTTTGTTTTTTATTAAATATCTCAAACTCTTTTTTTCTCAACAGGTGTTCGTGCTCTGCACCAGATGAATTAACCCCTAAGGAACTGGAAAGTTTTCTCAGACTGAGCAAGGGTATAAGGCCACTTTATGTCTCTCCATTATCTTTAAGTAGAAACTTATGGGAGATTGGGTGTAGTAGCTTATCTATTATGGTCATGAAGAATTGCATTCTTGAGTGGAAAATTAGTGTTAAATTTACTTTGGGAACTGTTTGTTATTTATATTTGGATGTCTTCTTTTGTAGAATTCAAGAAAAGGAGAATGGCAACAAACCATAATCCAACCCAGGAACATGAATCTTCTGGGCTTGATGCTTCGGCCAATGCTGCAATACTCGGAGACAATGTGGCTGACCCAGGAACTGCATCAGTTGCTACAACAACAAAACATCCCAGGCATCGTCCTGGCTGCTCATGCATTGTGTGCATCCAGCCCCCAAGTGGGAAGGGCAAGCATAAGCCTTCATGCACGTGCAATGTGTGCATGACAGTTAAACGACGTTTTAAAACCCTAATGATAAACAAGAAGAAACGTCAATCAGAACGTGAAGCAGAGATTGCTGGTAGAAACCAGCTTGCATGGGGTCCTAGGGATGATGCAGAAGTAGACAGCACTTCTAGGCATCTATCATCACACCTTGATCCTTCAGACAACGAAGCTAAGTCTCCAAATGAATTAGAATATAAGAGCCAACTTAAAATGGCCGAAAGTGGGAAGGGAAAGTTAGACTTGAATTGCCATCCTGGCCGAGAAGTAGACTTGCCAGCGGAGCCAAGTCAGTTGAGCATGATGTCCCTTCTTCAAGTAGCAACGCTTCCTCTAGATAGTTATTTGAAACAAACCGGTCTTACCAGCTTGGTAACTGAACAGCAGACAAGCTCATCATCTCCTGTGCCACCGCAAGCAACCGAGGAGAATGAGGAACAGCTTAATGGGGATCAATGTCTTGTTTCTGTTGTTCAAGATCAGGAAAGTGGAGGTGAAGGAAGGCAGGATCAAAGCCAAGAGGATCCTCTATGATAAAGTTCACGTTACCCTTCCTTATTTGCTTCTTCCTTGTATAATACTAGGCTACAGAGGTCATTTTGGTTTGGTTGGTTATATGTTTCTTTGGCTGAGAGTGTGAATGTGAGATTACGTTACAAAATAGGTTGTATGATATACACTCAATTGTATTTATATATTGGCAAATACAACAAAGTAAAATATGACTTCCAATTTTTTTCGTTCTTTTCTGCCCATACTATATAAAGTATATATAACATCTTCATGAGACTTCTCGCTATGTCACAGGTGTTCCATCAGATGTCTCCAAGACAGTGTTGGGCATAATCGATGGCCCAGCTTACCGGCGTATACTTGGTGATGCCAAGATTGAAGCTGAAGAACCTCCTCAACTTGTGCTTTTTGATCAAGAGTCAAGACTATATTGAGCAAGGACGTAAAGCCCTACCTGCCATGGAAACCTTGTACTCATCATACTCCTACCAGCGCTGCGAGTACTAGATCAATTGGCAACTTGGTATTATACCTGCGGTGAATGGGAACATGGCATATTTTTCAATAGTAATGCTCGACTGATCAAGGCATTGTTCTTTGTGGATCCTAGATCGCCAGTTTCCATAAAACCAGTGGCGTATCCCACCTTAATCTGGATTTGGGAGAATACAAGGATCTTCAGTCTGGGATAACTCTATCGTATTTTTACTGAATAGCTAAGTAGCACTACTTGCTGTGTACATTTCATGATTCATATATATTTCATATGTACCTTGTTTAGATTCTACAATGGTCATTCTCTTGGAGTTCCATTTTCGATCAAATCAGCTGCACGTCCATCTGCATAGTGGTACTCTGAATCCCTAATTACTGCTCCCGAATAAGTTTCGATGATAGACATGTATCGCTCTGGAGCATCTCTGATCGAGACATGCCCAAACTTTCAAAGTAATTAGGGATTCAGAGTACCACTATGCAGATGGACGTGCAGCTGATTTGATCGAAAATGGAACTCCAAGAGAATGACCATTGTAGAATCTAAACAAGGTACCCGTCTATCATACACACATTTACATATGTGACAACCAATTTGTTGTTATTGTGGTAACTGCATCGAACAATAGAAGTAGGCCGGAGGAAGTTGTTTCTCTCTGTGTTCAGAAAGTGTACTTCGATATTTTGTTTAATCCCCCACTCAGCACTGGCTTCTTGATTAAGATTTAGATCTTTTAACATGTTTTAGTTGCAGCTCCTTAGTTAAGTTTTAAGGCCTTGAACATATATTGACGTTACAGCCGACATCATGAGCATGATGGAAATAGAGGATGTTGATTATAAATTTCATCACAAAAGTTTAACTCGAAGACACTGCCAGAAAAAGGTAAAAACTAACTCGTGGAATCGCATCGTTAATCTAAGGGAAACTAGATGAACCCAGTTCTACAAGGCATGCATTATATCTACAGGGCATACACTCCGATTCGGTGGGAACAACCGAACATCAACCGCATCTTTATCTGCTACTATATATGGTGTTGGATCACAAAGAACCAAAATAAATAAATAAATAAATAAATAATGCACATTATACACAATCAAAATCCCTCGACACTAGCCCTGGGAACCGTGGACGATGATGATTTCCGGCTTTCCAGCAGGTGGTCTAACTCCTCCTAAGTGACAATGGTGGAACAAGATCGTGGAGGAAGAAGGGAAATAGGTGGGGCAAGTCGTCTAGTAGGTGAAATAGATGGCAGAGCTACTGGTGGAGGCGCAGGAGAAAAACTTAGCCTAGGCACAGGGGTAACAATTCCATTAAGACTTGGAGATCTTGACATATGCTTTCCCGCAAATGCAGCCGGGTCTAGCAAAGGAAACCTGGACGAGTGCCTGATATCTTGAATGATCTTGAGATGCTCAACAACAGTTCTCATAGTGGGTCTCTCGGACGGGTCCTTCTGGAGGCATCTCTGTGCAATGTCGGCCATCGCTCGGGCAGCTTTGGCTGGGAAGCGACCTTTGAGCTGTGGATCCATAATCAGTGATAGTCGATGGTCATCAGCTAAGTAAGGCCGGCTCCACTTAACTAAATTCATCTCTTCCTTGGGGTGCCAGCTATCAAGATTCTTCCGACCTGTTAGTAGCTCTAGAAGAACAATCCCAAAACTCCAGACATTGCTTTTGGGAGTAAGCATTCCTCTTTCAAGTGTCTCAACTGATAGATTTGCCACTGCCTGCAAAATGATAACAACAGGAGTAACAGTTCAGATCTTTTGAAAAAAAAATATCATGTTGAAATTAACAGTTTCCAACTTTATATAGATTAAGATAAAGAAAAATAATTTACAAAGTATTAAGATTAGAACTGATCTGAAACGTATTCACAAGAAACAAAGCAAGAAAACTTACAACAGAATTGGTAGAGATTTCTGCCTCAGGGATATGTCCAACACAGCCATATCCGGAAAGCTTTGCACTAAAATCTTTATCAATCTGTATGTTCGCAGTTGAAAACTCATTGTACATTGCCTGTAAATATATATGGATGATGATAACAATTCAGTCACCAAAGAAAATGCACAAATATACCATCAAATATTCTCAACAAAATTTTGCTTAAATTTTTTAAATAACATCAGCAATTTCAGTTTTGAGGTGATTTTGTGAACGCAAGAAAAGGATTCATTTACTTAATAAAGGGCACAACTTGAATCGGAGCTACTGGATGCATGAGGTGATCATCATCTGATTTCAGTTGTTCTTAGATAAAGTGCAAGCGGATGTTCTTATTACCTGGAAAGGTCCTTCTTCATGCAAGAATGTAAGACCCTGTGCAGCACATAAAACAATTTTTGTTCTAGTGTTCCAATCTATCGGGGGCTTATCTGATCTTCCATATAAAAATCGATCCAGACTTCCATGAAAGAGCCTTTCATAGACCAAAATTTTTTGTTCAGATCCCTCGCGTGCATGGAAACCAAGCAATTTACAGAGGTTTGGATGTTGCAAAGATGCAACAGTGTTTACCTCATTTGCAAACTCCTTCAAACCCTGAAAAACCGATAGCAATGAGTTTCTATGAAAGTTCTAAACATTTGGTAAAAGCACCCTGTACTATCAACTCTCAATAACAATCTGAACGCTAGAAGAAGAAGTTACAATTTACAAAGTGATTAGGACACTAATGCAAAACATACAGTGAACCAAATGTTTCGAGGCAAGGTAGAGTTTATTTTGCAAACATAATGACACCATCATTCCACAGTATTACCAGCAACCCCATATTGGAAAACAAGACAAGGGTTTGAATTTCATATAATTGGAACACATAAAATGCTTCCATATTCTTAATTATCCATTCTGTTGGAGGCATAATTTTATTTATTTATTTTTGCAAGCGTGAATAAAAGGATGACAATTCAAAGTTCTAACATAAGTTCAGGTAATTTTCTGTTAAACCGTGGTAACATTAAGGGGACCAAATAACATTATTGACCATAACAGACATAAAATTTATATTTACCTGAGTGGATGGATGAAGGCGAGTAACAGTAGCTTCAAATTTTTTGGAGCTTGATGATGAATCTTCTCCAAATGAAGCCTTATACATGATGGAAGATAGACCTTCTGACATGCATCGGTCAGAAGAAAAGTTGTGACAAGCTGATGACACTTCTTCCAATGAAAAGTTTCGTAGTGTTCCAGTTGGAGGCAGGGGCAATGGTCCAGAAGCATAGAGAGGGCCGCTGGAAGTCAATGACTTGAAGCTTCCCGTAGTCCGCAGTGCAGCAACACCTTGAGGTGATGGGAGGGGAAGAGGTTGTGGAATTGGTGGCGCTTGTTCCTTCAGGATTCCAGACCGATACTTTTGCTCTTCTGGTTCCCCATATTCAGCTGAGGCAAGAGATTCTTGGTCTGCTGCATCTAGGGTAGAAGGAGCAGATAATGCCCGTGTTCTATTGTTCTTTTTGGTGACTTTATTTACTGGTTGAACAGGTTTCACTCTGTTCCTAAAACTTGGGGGTGCAGACTGTAGTGACCGGGTCGGGATTTGAGGTTCTGGCAATGTGGCTGGAGTTTGCTCCTTAGGGACGACACGTTTAATATAAATAGTCTGCTCAGACTTTTTCTTCTTGCTCTTCAATACTGTGAAGCAACCCATAATTACGTTCAAAACTAAGATCTGTACTTGGGCCTAGTTTTCTGCATTAGAATAACAAAGTGCATACATATTAGCTGAAGCTGGAAATTTGGAAAGTAAATCTTTACTGTGCACCAACCAAACATCTATCAACTTTGTATAGGTAGATAAGAAGCAGAGAACCCAATTGAACCAACTGATAGAAAACAATAAGCAACTTCACCATAAGCAGATGGTTAATCCAAGTGGCCCGTCCACCAGAAAAAGATCAAACAACAATAACTGAATGACTCCAATATCCTATGTTAAGGTTCTAAGACTTAATGAGAAGAAGATACATGAGCGCGCTACTACAAACTTTGAAAAGGCAGCATCTGGGGAAAAAGTTAATGGGAGAACATGTCCCCATAATTTCCACTAATAAAATCACGCTAACATCCTCCTAGCCGTTCTGAAGGAATAAACAGATTATACGAATGCAAAACTCTTGTTGTTCTTCTCTGAGTGTTGGTGGGTTTATGGAGATTCCATACCTAGTGTGGTTGATATTCCACCTAGAACTTAATAATTCATCCCTAAATATTCCCATTACAGTCAGCCTAACACACCGACTCTTTTATTCCACAAATGCTCAAAATCTCTTAAATGTCAACTTAACAATTACAAATATATACTGTACCAACTAACCATTCTACTAAATTTCAACTCAATCTATGAACCCCAGAAACCCATTTTCTTCTGTTTATCTTTCTTTCCAAACAACATCCGTTCAACTTTAAAAACAAAACATCCCCAGATCCACAAAAACACAAACTTTCTGCAAAATCTACCAAACAAATACCACAATTCATTGCACAAAAGAAAATCCACCAGCAACAGACTGCACCAGACAATCTAAACCCAATGAAACGCATCAAAGAATGAATTTTTCATCTCTAGCAAAAAACTTCAAAGCTCAAATCTTGCAAATAATTTGAAGAACAAGGGAATGAATTCAGTAAGAAAAGTTAAACAGAATTCAGAAAGTAAGATAATTTACCAGCTTTTCATGCAAGAGGGTCTCAAATGGACTAAGTAACCGATTTGGAGATATAACCAATCCTTCAACAAGTCAAAGAGAGAAAGCAGATTGAGAAAGGTTTACAGGTGAGTGAGAGAGAGAGAGAGAGCGAGAGAGAGAGAGAATGGAGCCCCAATGAGCAGTGGTCAAACCTACCAAAAATCCATAAGTAATAAGCATTTAAAAGCATCCATTATTATTATCCTTAAACAAACAGAATTGCCTTTCTCATTCCTTTTTGACCCATTTGCCCTCCACAATATCCACATTTTTAATTAATTGTTTTTCTGTTTTGTTTTCGTGCTCCATTGGGAAAATGTCATTGTTCAATTTGTGACGTGTGGAACCCTGGCTAGACCAAGACCATGCCTACGCGTAAAATGTGATGAGAAGAAAAGGAGTTCTGCTTCCAACACTTTCAGTTTTTTATTTTTGAACTTACCTAAAATACTAAGGAATCAATTTGTCTAAGACCAACACTTAACGAGTTTCTATAGTGATTATTATTTTTGTTTGTTTTAGGGGATTGTTTTTAGAATGTATGTTGATATATGTGTTTGAACGTTATACTTATATGACATTCTTTTAAAATTTAAAAAGATAAATATCTGTCTTAGTTTTAGAGGTTTGTGTTTGAATTTTATAGAACTGTGAGGAGATAGTTTGGTTTTCAACACGAGGATGTATACAGTTGATTATAAGTCTGTTGTTGATTACTTGATTTGCAAGTGATGAGACTGAAACAACATGATTTGTTTATTAAAGTTGGTCCACATAATTATAAATGATAAACTTCATTTTTTTTTTAAAATCAACAACTTCTACCCTTATTGATATCATAAATAAACCTGATAATACTGATTTTTGGTTTTCAAACGTTGAGATTGAAACACATAATAAATTAACCAAACTTGCATAGTTGTGATTTCACATCATATGTGTTGACGCCCATGTTCATTGCAACTTACAATGACATGAGAATATCTTTTGCTCGATTAGGTAAACTAGGCTTCCAAATGTTAGGATCCATGGCATATTAAGCAAATGAGGCTAATCACAAAGAATATGTTGAATTTTGGTATAATTTTATCAACAAGTTTCCTCTAAACCAAACATACACCAACGGTGTCTCTCACTGGGGTGCATGTTGTTGAGTTCGACAACACCAAAATCAGATACGAAACATAATTTTGATCGTTTATTTTTAACGTAGAATAATATTTAAACGTTTGAAATTAAACAACAAAACACTCCATATAATTCTCATGAATTCATTTTAAGTTGTCAAATGTATTTTTATAGATACACAACTTCAATCTTTGAACGAATGTAAGAGACATACATTTTACGGTCAGTCAAACCATTAATGTAACAATGTTGTACTAAACTCTAAACTAAAAAGATACAATCAAAGGCAATATCTTCTAAGAAGCGATTGTGGACATTGAACACCAATCTTTTTGACTGTTTGAATTGGACTGATACTTCTCTAGCCCCCCATTTAATTTTTAACATAAGCATATTACCTCTCCAAGATCAGTCAAGAAAGGAAACCAACCTTGTCAAGTAAGAACCAATTGAAATATTAAAAACATGGAGCCAACTCCAACTCGTAGGCACAACTTGGGAAACTTTCTCATGTGTTACTAGTCATAGTCAAATTCATATTGTTTGTTAATACAAGTATACAACAACTTAACTTATGTACCCACAAGTTATTAAAACTTTCCAAGGGTTAAATACAACGCACCACTTGACCATTCCAAAATAAGCACAAAATTACTTTGACCAGCACAAAAAAAAAAAAAAAAGAAGAAAGGGTCAGTTGGACATTTCACAATAGACCTTTAAGATAATCAGATAGGGAAATATTGGATTGTGGTCTTGGGGGTGAAATGGTAAATTCATACGCGGAGCTCGATTTTCAACGAAGAGGGGCCTCGAATGAAGTGACATCCCAGTCAAAGTTCCCCGATATTTAATTATTATTATTTAATGGCATATTTACGGTGTGGTCAACCATACCTATCCAGATAGCTCTTTGACTCTCCGCCTGTCCCGTCGGATCCCCGCGTGGGAGCGGCGATGGGCGGTGGATGTGCGGCCACACACACACGCAGAGAGCAAAAGGGACACGCGGGACCCACTGACATCTAACATTCATTTGTTGTCTGTCCTCATAACAAGTAATGATCCAATGTGGGTTGCTGTTCACGCGATGCTCTCTCTCTCTCTGCAATTGGTGGGCCCCTTAAGCCTTTTCTCAAACTGAAGATTAAAATATCTATAATATTTTTGATATTTTTTTAAAATTTCTGTTTTTTATAAACACCGGTATTAATTTTCATATCTTTCTGATATTTTATATTTAGTTTACTTTTAGTCAAATATACAAATTTTGATAAAATTTCCATCGATAAGCGATATTTTTTCGATATATCTATCAAGATTTCCTTTTTTATCTACTTTTGACTGAATGTCAAAGCATGAATATGATTTTTTATCCACTTTTGACTCATCTAGTGTGGGAGGAGGCAATGATGGACCATACACTTATGGCTAAAATCTGACAATGTCTTATTCAACTTATTCCATGTCTTACGGGGTGCAATCAATTGAATCAAGTGATACGGCATGGTCACAGTCTGATGTACAATCTTCCAATGATTATGGTTATGGTCAAGGTCATGCGCTGCCAAATCCTTACAACTTCCAATACGGAAATCCACAGTCAATCCCTCTTGACCCTTATGGTTAGCATGTAAGTCAATATATGCAAAACTACAAAGGTGAGATATCATTTAATGACTACTCTTCACAATATACTGAAGACTCTACACAAAGAAACGATGAAGATAGTGAAAATTATGTACCTCATAGGTCTTCTATGTGGCTCTAAACCACTTATGTAATTCCATGTTGTATCATATGTATATAAGGCGTGATGGCCTAGCCTCCCTTTGGGTATCCAGCCATCAAAAAAAAATTAGATGTATAAACTTTACAGTAAAAATTTAAGAATTATCATTGGTTCAGCACTTCAACACGTAGTTATTCACCTTAAATAACTAAAACTCACTATGATTAATGTTTATTCAAGATTTTTTTGTCAATTATAATAAATAATTGAGATAACAAACATCTCTCAAAGTTTCATTTAAAATTTCTATGTTTTTCTACTAATTTCCGTCAATTTTCTCATTTTTTTTCTGCAATCGATATTTTTCTCGAAATTTCTATCGAAATATCCTTTTTTTTACCGGTGAAATTTTCACGATCGGCGAAATTTTAGTCATTGTCTCAAACAGAGAGAGGGAGCAGTGTTCTGAGCAGGCCCGGCCCTGGCCCAGTGCAGGCAGTGCCCACGCACCAGGCCCAAGGTTGAAGGGGCCCAAATATATTTTTTTCATTTGTTATATTAATTAATATATATTTATCATTAATAAAAGTAAAAAAATAAAACCATAATTATAGGGTTTGGAAAACCCTATTGTCATTCAACTCTTCTCCTCTTTTTTGCGTCTTCTTTATTTCTCCATTCTCCAACAAAAATCTTCTTTCAATCTCTTCTTCTCTCTCCAACTCTTAATCTTCTCATCTTCTTATTCCTTCTCCAATTCAAATACCCGTTACATCAATTATGGAGAAATCCGTTGCAACAATAAAGGAGTTCGATTGGCGATTGATGTTCTCCAGAACCAAAAATCTTTTGTCTGATTTCTCTATAAATTGTTCATGATCATTCGAAATTTTTCATCCTCTCTTAATTTCGCACTCTTAATTTCACATCTCCTCTCTCACAATCCAGTTTTTAAAGACTGGAGTCACTGGACATAAGGTTTCTCTGAGTTTCACCACTCTGAATTCTTCTTTTTGGGTCTTGCCATTGAAAAAGGTTGCTTCGAATCTCCTATTTTTTTTATATTTTTTTTTTCCTTTCTGAAATCATACATTTGAGATATATGAAATTTATATATGAAATTGTTCTTATATTTTTGCAGAGAATATTTGAATTTGGAAATGTGCGTCGGATCTTGGGTAGTTGGATTTGATAGAAAGAATTGAAGTTAATTAGCAATGCTTCACTATCTAGGTTCTATTTTTCTATTACTTTATTTTAATTTTTAGTTTATATCAACATTCTATTACTTCATTGTACCTATTACCGTGGCATCTGCGGAAAAGAGTTTTTCAAAATAAAAGATGATAAAATCTTATTTGCGGACAACTATGACTCAAGATAGATTGAATGGATTAACAATATTGAGTATTGAAAAGAATATGTTGAAAGCTATTGATGTTGAACATATAGTTGATGATTTTGCTTATAAAAATGCAAGAAGAAGTCATTTAAGATGAGATGTGGTTTATATGTGATCTTTATGCAGGGACAAGAGTTGCAGGTTGATACTTATTCTTGTCTTGGTGGTTATCTGGTTTGTTCGTTTATTCTCATGTATTTGTTCTTTATGTTTGCGCCTAAATTAACATTTTTTCTGGACAATAACTGTCTACGTAAATGTTAATTACTTTTTTGGACTGTGTCAGTTGACGAGCTCAAGTTCCTTTAAAGTTTACAAATAATGGCCCGCCAGTAAGACCGAGCGAGTTGAATTGCAAGGGATGTCCGCGGAATGACTCCGCGCGGATTAACGATCTCGCGCACTATCAGACAAAAGACGAGCTCGCGCGCGAAATGGCTTCGCGCGGAGTGAGGATCCATCTCGCGCGGAATGCTTCACGCGGAATGACTTTGGCGAGGCGGAATGCATCTAGGCATTGGCGAACCGACTCGTTGGTTCGCGAGCTCGCGAGGTAGACACACGCAGAGTCCGCGCGGATACTCATAATCGTTTCTGACTTTTTACAGTCTTTAACATGCTTTGGGCCAATCCCTGTGGCCCTTATCAAATTAAAATCCTTCTTTTGGCCCGCGAGCTGCAATAGCTCGCGAGGTAGAGTTGAGTTACATAGTCCGCGGTTCGCGAGAGTCAGTGTTCTACTGGGACTGTATTACCCCGCGGGATAACTATTCCTAAAAGTTCAGTCCGCATAGGACTCTACAGTTGATGGCGCCGGAATCATTATCATTATCTTGCGCAAACTATGCGAACTGAATATGTGTCACGTGCAGATTGGTCTGCATGGGATGAACAGTCCTTTTGTGCTTCACGTTGCAGAGTCCAACACGCTTCTTATCATCTTTCGCGGCGGACTCTCTATCTCCATTATATAAAGAAGCTCCAAGGCTTACAGACTCGAACACAACAAATCAATCAATCAAACACAAATACAACTTTCAACCTAGTTGAACCCCTCGACCCAGTCGAATCACCTACGCTCCCAGGAGCTTCATTGCCGCTTCCCTGCTGACACAACAACACACAATCAATCAATCAACAAATCTCTCTCAAACAGACGTACACAGTCGAAACCTTCGAGCATCCTCGAAACCCTTACGCTCTAAGCGCACCACGCCTTAGACCCCAGAGCCCGTCAGGACTCGTCTCCGATTTCCCAATTGTTGCTCTGCTCGCTCTCACAGTGAGTATCGATCGACAGGTGATTAGAAGAGTAAGCTCGGAAATATTTCCTCATCAGGTGACACCGGAGCCCTCATTCGCCTGGTCAAGAAGTCAGGACGCGCACCGTTCTCTTTCCTCATCCGTGAGGTGGCACGCCCGCACACACCCTTTTTTTACATTTGATCACTCATCACCCATTTTGCTGAGGACGTGGGCCAAAACACTTTATAATTCCAGAAACAAGGAGCATGGTGTGAAGATGTCATGGGATGATCCACTCTCAGTCAAGGTGATCATACAGGAAAAGCACTTGGAGGTACTTAGTTTCAGCTTAGATTTCTCTTTGGTTTGTCATTGTAATACTTTTAATTTTTTTTTCTTTTAAGGGGTATTGATTTTATGCCCCCCCTTTTCTTTTAAGGGGTATTGGTTTTATGCCCCCCCCAATTGTACCATCTTTTAGCAAATCAATAAAAAATTTCAGTGCACTTATAGGTTCAAAACCCAAAAAAAAATTATATGAGGGGCACTTTTTTTTTCCCGCACTGGGCCTTGGATCCTTCAGGACCGGCCCTGGTTCTGAGTGCCATAACCCTAAACTAAACTCGTAGGGACTGATGAGATCTAAGTGTTGCAAAGGAGTGGCCGTGAGCGATTAGGGGTGCCCTTTATTTCTGTGTTGGGGGGGGGGGGGGGGGGGGGGCCGGAATTGAAGGCCCCCTATAGGGTGAAGGTTTGAAATCAAACATTGTCATCATTTCGAATTTGAAACTAGCATCGTCCCATGCTCTCTTTGATAGACGAATGTTTTTTTCTTTCTTTCTTCTTTGAATGTTACTCTTTTTTTTTTCTTTTTTCTTTTTCTAATAATTTTTTGATGGTTACTCTTTGATAATGTTTATTATGTCGCATATTTGAATATAATGAGTAATTGAGCACATGAGATTGGGTCACCCGTCTCGTTACATATATGATGAACATTATAGTCAAAAATTCTCAAACTGGTTGTAATGTTCAAGCTCGTTGCGATGTGACTTACATAGGGGCAAGGTATTTTGTGTTTTCAAATTACTCAATTATCCTATGAATTATTAAATAGCAAATGTAGTCAGCCTAATGAAACCCAAAAGCTTGATTAATTGTAAGGCTTTTCACGATACAAGTTTGGTTCCATGAGTTTTTTGTGAGGCATCAGTGTTGACCTAGTTATATTTTGTTTCTCTTGATAATATAACATGTCTTGCGTAAGTCTTAGCCTAACAATTTCGATTGGTTTCAAATTTCTTTTGAAAAACAAATATAAAATGTTTAACAATATGCATAATTTGTTGTCTTATCTAAATAATCTCAACTAATCGATTAATTTGATTTTTCTCCTATACAAATACATAAATTGAAAAAGTATACGATATTCATTACACTTTTTGTCACTTTTGATTGTCAAATTAGTTATCAATCACATTTTGAAGTTGTTTGCTCAATCTTGGGTATCAATAAAGCTGGTTAGTATTGAACATTTCTTCACCGCAAAGTCTCTTTTGAATGGTGTGGCCTCTCCCACCATTAAAGCTGCACACACAATCAATTGTAAATAGTTGATAATCGAGTTCAAATGTTAGAAGTGTTAGACACTTGAGGTAAGTTTCAAGGGATACAATGCAGCTCCAAGTGTCTTTAGCCATTTTTGTTCTAAAGTCTAATCAAAACAGCATTAAGCGCTGTCTTCAAAATTTCAAATCAGATCATATATATCAAATCATCCTCGTATTCATTCACAATATTAATAATTTAAAAAAAAATACAAAGCCACACTGATACATCAATCAATTTTTCAATGACAAGCAAATCATCGATTCATGAAAACAAGAGCAGCATACTTGGAAGCCTTCCCAATGTAGTCCGAGACAAATCTCCCGCAAAACTTCGTGTAGTTATTGAAGGCAAACACTGATGAACTGGCAGACGCCGCAACCATTAGAATCACCAGCAACTTGAGAATTCTTCCCGCACTGTATTTACCGGCCGATAGCCCAGAAAATAAGAACAAGATCAAGGTAGCCAAACTATAAACACCGAAACCCTTTTGAACTATGCTGAAGATCAACTGAGCTAGAAACACAAGAATTCCAATGCACAAAGTAGCAACAAATAACGGTTCCTGCAAGACAAACAAAACGAGCTACTGTAAATATCATAGAACAAACTTATTCGAATTCGAAGATAAAAATGTGGCAGTTATATATGAATGTATGAATACCTTGTAAACCTGTTGTTTCAGTCTAAGTAGAGGTGATTGGAATTCGGGGTTATGGTCTGTATGGTCTCGATTCTTGAAGCTTGGAATTCCAACTTTCTTGAGATTTTTGAGAAGCTTGGATTTCAGGGTTGCTTTTCTTTTTCTAGAATTTCTAGAATCTGATGGTGCTGTGGTTTCTGAATTCAGTTTCACTCTGAGGATAAATTTGCGGAGCTTGATCAGAAGAGAGAATCGATGTAACTTCCAAGTGGGAACGATTTGGGTGGAATTGAATTTGAAGTTGAAGCTCTTCTTGGCTTTGGCTTGCACTGTGAGTTTCCATGTCCGCTGCTTCTCTGCTTGCATTGCAGCTAGAAGAGTGGACCAGTAGTTGGATCTAGGACTTTACTAGCGCCGTTATCAGCTGCAGAAAAGCAGAGAGAAACATTGGAAATATGGACTTCTCCAAAACAAACATATGAAATATGGGCCTACATCTGGGCTTCAAGCCCAAAGAGGTTCACTGCAGGTCTAGTACACAGATGATTCATAGACGTCAGAGCTCGAGCCCAAGAGTACCAAAAACCATGGTGATGTTGTGCATCAAATAAAACATGGTTTATAGATGACACAATGGTGTAGGTGGCATGAGGAACCAAATAATAAGAACAAGAAAAAAAAAATGTGTCCGGTTAATAAAAAACAGAAAGGGTTGCAGAACCATTACTGGAGTTGGCCGTAATTCACCCAAAATGGAAGCAGTTTATAACAGTTTGTTGTTGATGTTTAGTAATTAAGGTTTTCGACAACAAAAATTGTTATTTATCTTGGTTTCCGTAGAAAATATAAAGGATTGAATTTTTGGTGTATGGAATTCTTAACCAAAATGGTTATACAAAAAATTTCAAAAGTACACTGTTTTACAATGACTTCTCAAAATGTCTAAATGATTGATTCAAAAATAATTTGATGAATTCGTTAATTATGATTGAGATGAATGAGCAAAATACCCAAAAAATGTACGAAGGAATTTGGAAATGAAGTGACGTACTTAAGCACTTCCCTCCGCTTATATCCCCGACTCGTCGCATCAGATGTTGTTCAGCTGTCTGCTGAAAATCAAATGCAACTGTCCAATTGATTCAATATGTTGAAGAGAACTACTACACCAAGAGGCCGATAAGTTGATGACTTGATGGTGGGTGGTCCTAGCAATTGCTCCACTTATTAGATAGTGATGCCTAATGTTTACCAGGACCTCAAGAAAACATGTACATCTCTTGAATTTGTGTGTGATTAATTAAGCATAACGTACCCCCCAAATCAGTACTATAAGGGAGGGTTTGTCAACTATTTATTATGGGTTGTCGAAAATTCTTGTGTACGTGGTTCGTGTTCCATACGAAACGATGTTATATTTGACGTGTGAGTGACACATGTGAGTGGGATTAGCTAATTCTTAATGGTTGCTTGGTAACCTTCCGTTAACGGTTCGAGTCACAGGAGTGCTCGCATGGTCGATCATTGTTTAAGAGATTCATGATCAATTATCTTTAGATATAAATCAAAAATGATGAGAGATTTTCTTTAAGCAAAATTATTTTGCTTTCAATTTTTTTGATGTAGACCTAATGATAATTGACCATAAATCTCTTAATCAATAATTAATCAAGTGGACATGACTGAACGGTTTGAAACGATTAAACAATAACATGCGATTGTACATACTAATCAGAACAATATTACAATCCCTGTAAAGCTAGTTTCATTAACTCTCTGTGTGTGTATATATACACAGTTTTTGTATGTCACATAGTGTCACAAATCTCATTCATTACATTAATTAAGGAATGTATTCTCATCTGTAAGTGTGGTACGTACGGTCACCAAGTTGTGTTACGTACATTGAGACTCAGACCCAACTTTAGTCCCCGGCCAGCTGCGCTTTGCTTGTGGGAATAAAGAAAACCCCTCAAATTAGACTACAATTCTTCTAATAATTATTTGATAATTTACATTACGGCTTAATTTGGTACAGCTTCATTTAAAAAAAAAATTAGATTATATCCGAACTATTATATTTTATAATGTTTGGTAAATGAAAAAAAATAGTTTGTTTTTTTGTAAATTACAGATTACTGACAACAACTTTTTAGAACAACTTGAATGTTACTTTTAAAAACAGTTGTCACTAAAAACACTAAAAATTAATAAATTTTATCTTGGCAACACTTTTAAAACTATTATTTACCAAACACAAAACTGTTAATTCACAGCTGATTATTTTTAACACCAACAATTTTTTTTAAAGTCACAGCAATACCAAACTAGCCTTACATCTCATTAGCTTTTTCATTGAAAAATGTAAGAGCATTTTTAGCAATACTAGCTAACTTTAGTTAAGTTTTAGTCAAATTAACTAAAATGTCATTTTGACTAGCCACTTTAAAAATACAGTTGTATCAATACTCTTTATTTTAGCTAGCATTACATCAACATTATTCTTCAAATAAAGATTAAATAGTTTAAATATATTTATATATCACATAAAATATCTTATAAGAAATATATTAAATTATAGCTAGCCTCATTTAAATCATCTCGCTCTCAATATTTAGCTAGCAAGATAGCTAAAAGTTATAATAACTAAACTTTAGCTAGTCTGCTGAGCTCTGCAAATATTTAAAAAAAAACTACACACACTTTCTAAAATAGCTAAAAACTAAAATAAAGAGTTTGATAAAGTTGTTCCGAACATTCTCTAATTGCTACTTGGCCTCCGCAAATCTAGCTAACCAACACCATGTTACTACTTCTCGCTAGTTCTACCAGTACCGTAAAATATTTAATTACTACGTACCCTCATCGGGGTATTACTTTACCTTGCTTCATCAATCACCAGAACTACTCTGCCTTCCTGGTCAGACTCACTGGCTGTTGGTGATGAATGAGCTGTTGCTTCGGAACTAGCGCCACTGATGCTACGACTACTGGTAGTTCTAGTATTCTTCGATGGTTGTTGATGATCCAGCAGTGAATGCCGACAATTCGGGCATGAAGAGTGTGACACAAGCCAAGTGTCTATGCACCTCACATGGAATCCGTGGTTACATTTTGGCAGTACCCTAACCTTCTCGCCCTCCTCAAACTCTCCTAGACAGATCGGACACTGGGTCGCCGGAATATGTGTCCCTTCGCCGTAAACGGCCACCGGTAACTGCCTCAAATGACTCTTCTTGAGCCCCGTGGCCGCGAGTCGCGCCGCTGCCTGCTCCGGCGTCTCAAGAGCAAACCTGTGGCTGCAGCGGAGCGCGCACCGCACTATTGAGTTCAAGCCAAGAGCGCAAATAAGGGCACACAAGAGAGCCGCCAAGATGATCACCATGTTTGTGTCGAAATTCGTCTCGCTAATGTAGGAGTCGGCTGTCCGGTTGCCATTGTTGTAAGGCAGTTCTGTGGCGTTGCCGAGGAGTCGGCGATGCATGCTTTGGTTTTTGCTGGCGGAAGAAATGAAAAATTAAAAAGAAACACAGAGGGTTTGTGGAAGGCTACAGAAAGGTTGTGATTACTTGTAGGATCGAGATTTGAGTTACAAAGTTGCTGTGAAGATTCCAGCTAGAAAGGGACAGAGAGAAAGAGCATCTTGTTGGGGGGTGAGTAGTAGCTAGTAGAAATTAGGTTTACGCCAGTGGCTGTGCTATCCGAATCAGGGACCGATTCCAGCTTCTTAATCAGAGATGGTCCTTCGATCTATCTCTTCCCTGAGCTCTGTAAGTTTTGGCTGTGATTCATCTTCGTCAAGAACCCAGAAGAGAAAACAATACCAAAGATCTTCTTATACTTATCGGCATAAGAAACGGTGACATGCCCAGCTGAGCTTTCAGAGAGAGGGAAAGAGATAGAGAGAAGGAAAGGATTAGCTTAGGTAATACATGTGCAGCAGTTGTAGTGTTTAAAGGGATCAAGTGATGTGAGGAGCTATCTATCTATATTTATGGAGGATCCAAATGCTAAAGTTGGATAAAGGTGTTATTTTTGGATACCTAATCATGATTAAAAATTGGAGAACTTAAATTTTGTATTAGAGTGGTGTTTCAGGTTTACAATTATCAAAATTTTCTCTATACCTCAATATCATGCGCTCAGTCTAAAGTGCAATTATTTTAGTCGAAGTTTCTATTGTATAATGATAGGGTGTGTGTGTTTATTTACTTTTTATTTTATTTGTTTATTTTTGAAGGGAACACAATACTTGAACTCTTGAAGCTTGAAGTAGACCATGAATAAGAGAATTGGCGACCCATCATGCGAGATAGGAATTAACTTCCTTACCTAGTCTGCTACTCATCTTGTTGGAAGATGATTAAGCATAATTTCTTTAATCAACAACGTTTGCCCAAGTGAATACTGTTCTTTACACCTGAATAAATAAATCTTAGGCCGCTAACTCATCGTCTCTTTTCTTGTTTGACCGTCAACTCCGGATCTGCCATGAGAATCCCAACTCAGCAAGTTAGGAGTTGCTAATTAAGAATATAATAACCCACAATTAGGGCTAAAGATCGAACCTTGACTCCAAGGTAAGCAGGTGTAGATACAGACAAGCAAGTCATATGTGGTATCAACCAAGTGACAGACTGTTCGAGTTGTTATCTGTTCAAAGCAAAAGAGATGCAGAATCAAAAGGCGTAGTGGAGAGATTTCGTTGCCAATATCCCATTCGATCGGTTTGTACGTTACTTTTGACATCATACGTACAGATGGATAAGTATGACCGATATGTTCTTAAGCTAGAAAAGCACGAAAGAAAACTATAATAATCCCCCAGGAAATATCTTTTTGCCTGCAAAAGATGATGGTCACGCATTTGAACTGATTGATCCATGTTTGTCTACAGGGAAAGGAGTGTTTGCTTCATCTATTCAAAGGTTGCTAACACTTTAACCTAACAAAAATGGTCCGACTTGGCATCGATCTCCTAGTTTTTGCAAATATCTTGGTGCCTTTTCCCCCAAACTAAAGAGATCTGTACTTGAAAAATGGTGTCATAAGTCGGGTTGATGGGCAAGCAATATCCCCATAGGTCCATGGGAATTGGATTCTCTCTGCTTCGTTTCTATTTTAGTGCATGGCTTCCCGCAGAAATTAGTGCAACAAATGGATGTGAGTTTGAGTTTTTGATATATATCACAGTATCTTTCCCTTTATGTTATCAATATATGTTTATTCAGAGATGTCATGTATTTTGTATGTTCTTATCACTTGTTTCATATATATTACAACACCAATCCATTGCTGAAACTAATCAACTGTTAAAAAGGACTAATTAACTGATTATGAGTTCCTAAAATTTCATATTTTTTTAGTACTTCACCAACCAAATAATTGGTGCTCAGGAGGCATTTGGTATGTGATAGAACATATACCAAACAGTTTTGGATTGAAATTTGCTATTGATCCAAATTTCGAACCTTAATTGGAGAACAAATTAACCAACTTTTTGTTTTTGCATTTTGTTTTGTAAAAAAATTGAATATTTCACTATTTCAAACTTGGTGAATATGAACAATGTTGAGCTTACAACAGCTGCGTGGGACACAAAATGCTTCAGAATCGATAATTCACACATTTTTCAGACACTCAGCCAACATTATCAGTGTTGAATTAGATCTAAATCATGATATGTAGTGGATTTATGTTGATGTGGATCATAGTTTTATAGTTCTAATAGGAATATGAGTATCTCAGTTGTTTGTAATAAGGAATTGTAGTTGTGATAGGTTTACTTTTCCTAGTAGGTTTATGGATGGTTAGGTTGTGTATATATACACCTTCTCGTGTCTATAATAAGATCATCAGATATTATTTCCAAAGCTTCTCATGCTTCTTGTTTGTTTGCAGAGCTTCTTTAGTTTCAACTTGGTATCAAAGTCTAGGATCCGATCTTGGATTTTTGGGTCTCATCCTTTCTATTGCTCTTGCAATTTCGTACATTTAGGTTGTTTTTTTTTTTCCAGTCATGATGATCGAAAACCAAACAAACCTTACGAAACTAAATTACGGACACAATAGAAACAATGAGACTTAAAATTCAAGATCAGATATGAGACTCTGATACCAAGTTGAAATAAGAAGCACAAGAACCACAAGATCTTGAAAACAAGAAGCTTTGGAAATAACATATGATGATCTTATTAGTTATTATTGAATAAATGAACTATAAAACTATGACTCGTATCAACAATATATTTAGACACATTGACGAGACTTTTTCATTGTTTAAAAACATGAGATCGTCCACGCTAAAATGAATAAACTTGAAAGTGAAAAATTTGATGGTGACCTCAAAAACAAAAGTTATGGAGGAGCGTTTGTTTCAAGCATTCGAATCTAATTTCTTAAAATTAGATTTAGCGATTGATTACAAAGTCTTAACCGGATGGGTGGGATGACCACGGTATAGTGGAGTAGTATAAACCCTATATAATGTGTCGGTTCCGTTGCTCTTGTTGTACACTGTGTAATGGTAATACGAATAGGACTAGCTGGATTCTAGGAGTTTCTGCGACTCTGTGAGGCCACAGATATCAATAATTCAGTTTCAAAGTATGTACGTCTGCTGGGTTTAGTGAAGACGACACACGGAACTAGGAAGAGAACATGGAACCTGGGTCCGACGTCCGTTCATGAATCATGAAATATGGGGGGACACGTTTCCATCGGTCTCATGAGCTCGTCGACGCTGGTGGTGGTAGACCCTTCGGAAGTGATGTATGTATGCCTAATTGCCTATATATAAGTCGCACTCGTAATAAGTCATTAGATTTGGAGGTGGGCATTTTTGATGCGTGAGATTTGAACTACTACATTACCCGACGACGGATCTCATTGATCATGTTGGTTGGGTTAGGTGGGAAAGAAAAGATTCAAGAATGAAAGATCAGTTGGCAGTTGAAACACCTAAAGGTCCGGCCAAACCAAATTCAGGTCCCCAGCCGCTCCGGCGGTTGGATCATGGTTTAGTTAGATTGCTGCTGCTGCTACCTGTTACGACGCTACCTGAGGCCCTGAGCCCCCTCATGTCACTGGCTGTTCCATATTTGGTGATGAACTCCATCCTCACTATTGTTAATTCGTCATATATAAGGTGCCTTCTATCGAAATAAAGTTTTTTCATTGTTGCCATACTTTTTTTACTTGTATATATTGAGGTTGTTGAAGATACATTTGAGGGCATGTTTACTTATTTAAAATGGATTTCGTCAGGAATGGAATAATGAAGGAACGAGAGACATAATGGAATGGTATGTGAAGAGTTCAATTTTATTGAGTTATTTACTTAACACATGAAATTAAACTAGAAATGTAACTAATTAATTACAGTTTTAATTATTAAAATACCCTTAAAAAAGGCAGCTACACATTTATTCTCGCATAATTTTTCCTACATGTTAATCTAGTTTTCTTTGTCGTTTTGATTGTCTCAACTGAAAAGTTATGTTGTCGTGTTATGTGTTAATCTATTTTGTATTGATTATGTTGTAAATATTATAATATATTATAATATATGTGGATGTTCTTGTAAATACTCATTAGTTATGTCCTTAAGATGTAAATCATACTCATATATAAAGAAGCTTAACGAGAATGATAGATATACTTCTTCCACTCCCTATATTTTGTTCTTCTCTTTTTTGTCTACCTATTTTTTAGTTTATAACACGTTATTAGCACGTTTTTGCTCATTCGTTCTATGAACTCTATGATGATTTATGAGATACTTAGACCTTTAACCCTACATGATACAAAAGGGTATTAATCACAGTGAAAATAAATCACTATGACATAATGTCTACGACACATGAGGATTACGAATATCTTTTCTTATACGTGACAATTTATGTAAGTATAGTGTTACATATATATATTGACGAGAGACTTACGGCAGTTGTCATCGTATATTATAAGGATCTTAAAGGACTTTGTTAAAAGCAAAATCTCAAAAGTAAAGCGTCATTATAAGCGTATCGCTTATCAAATTCTTAAAGGATTCAAGTACATGAATGATTCGAATATAAATCGATCCATAAATACTTGAGAGAGTCTGAATGTAAGATTCCTCATCGCCTAAGCGAAATGATGTAATGTGCCTTATACATGCAAACACAACTACTATTAGTGAAATGTGTCTTGGGTTGGAACCCATGAAGAAAGCCATGAGGGGGAGGCCCAAAGGTGAGCATATCTTGTTATGCTGGGCTGTTAAACTAAAGTTAACTCATGCAATCGGTAGTCTAAAGCTAGCTCATATATACTTATTTTGTTATAGTTAATGTGATCAAAATTGCATCTATGAGTATTATGATTAGACTACAAAATCGAATTCAGATTATGTTGCTACATATTCTAACTTTCGCCAAGTTATGAATTACTTAAAGTTCTTGAAGAGCATATACGAGATGTATCAATAAATGAAGATATTGATATGAGTGGCTAGATATGTCATGCTGATCTTCCAATGGTTTTGAACCATGCATAGTAATGTGTTAATTAACTTATACTGCTTAGTTATTACATAATGTATGAATTTGAACATGTGAGGTTGTTTCTAACATTATTACATGTGGTAAGATCTATTAAATTGTATAGCTATATTGGTATTGTCTTCACTTTGCAGGTATGAAATCTTGTGATGAGCCCCTGTATGCAAATCGAATAAGATCTTACTTCAGTGATAGACAAATCAAACCGCTATTTACTGTACATGAAGCTTGCAAAAATAAGGGATAGAATCTCATCAGGGGGAGCATTCAGAAGTATGCTACCTAGGACATATGCGCGTTGCATTCTTTTTCTCCTTTGACCATGGTTGTTTTTTCCCAGAAGATTTTTATTACCTGGCAAAATTTTTAACGAGACAACACTATGCGCGTCTAACATCATATTATTAATGGACATCCGAGAGAGTGTTGTAAATATTATAATATATGTGGATGTCCTTATAAATACTCATTAGTTATGTCCTTAAGATGTAAATCATACTCCTACATAAATGAGCCTAATGAGAATGAAAATGATATTTCTTCCTCTCCCTACATTTTGTTCTTCTCTTTTCTCTCTACATATTTTTTAATTTATAACAGATTATAATTATGTGGTTACATATTAATAATTTAATATAGAGGCTACGTGTGTGCTTGTGTATATTGCAATCTCGTCTCTTCTACCATGATTTATCAAAATCATTTGGTTATAGTACTAGCATTTTGAGTTGTATATCAAAAGGCCAGATTGAAGGGTTGAACAACAAAATTAAGACATCATACTTATTATTCTGATCTACACATAAAATTAAACAGCTTTCGCAAATAACATATTATTAGAATCTAAAAAAGAATAATAAAAAAATTGATCACTAGCATTAGTATCTAAAAAAAATTAAGAAACTTTCATATTATTATTAGCATATTAAAATTAATAGAAGATACTTTATGTATAAAAGTTGATTCTTGATTGAATCATTCTTAAACTCACCTCCCTCCTTAATGTTACAATTCTGAGTTATTAATGAATCAATTCTTGGTTAAGTGATGAGACCCACACCTAATTCTATTATGCGTAAGGAAACACATGAATAACAATCATTCCATTATTTTTCAATTCTATTCAAGATAAGTAAACATGCTTTTGATATAAACTAGACACCACTTAAACAATTGACAGCCATATCTGAATTGCTTGCCCTAGATCCTTTTCTCCTTCCTCTTGGGGCACCGAAAGCTTGTAACAGACTAAGAGTTGCAGTGGATCAGACCCATACGTACATAAATACAAACAGAAATGATTGAAATTCTTTTTTATCCTCGAACTATAGATTTCTGCTATTGATCTATGCAAAACCTACATGAATGGGTCACCAACATATGTAACAACTAAGTGCTTGCCATGTATAATCGCCTGCGTTCGAATTCATTGCTGATTTTGTTATAGAAAATTGTGTATATTGCGCTTCCTTCTTAGATCAAGTTCAATCTCTTTGCCACCTTGGGCCAGTTTGGTTTAACAGGCTAGCACTTATTTCTTGTGCCAATCAAGTGGTAAATCGGGAGTCATGTCAAGCAAATATATGTAAAGAGTCCATGAATAATTACTTATTAGATATAGGGAAAGTAGGTTGATTTAACATAGGCCAAATCCAACCTCACTCTTGAAGTAAAAACTTGAAAGCTAGCTACAACAAAGGAGCTCGATGATAAAGAACACAACGTACAATACTCGCTATAGAAGCATGCAGTAATCTACCGAAGCCATCACCAGCGCGCGCATCAGGGACGTACTAAACCACCACCTTATTCTTATGTCACAATATATAAGATCCTGTAGAGGAAGTCAAGCATCGCGTGGTGAGCTTCGTCAGCAACCTGGCTAGCCAGCTCTCACTTGATGCTGCAACAAAACAATCACAAACATTAGGTCAGAAGTCACTGCATATATTTGAAAACGTGTGATGTATAGTTTTTCGAGTAACATGTAACAAGACGCTCATGTATACCTCTTGCAGTTAGTAGAAGGGTTTATCTTGTAGGGAATGTTGACAGCACACTTGCCGGGAAGGCCTGCAGCGAGACCGGCGTTAGCTCCGGTGTAAGGAATCCCGGCGACTGCTTGTTTCAAACAATTGCACACACTCTGGCGGTCAGGGGTGGTTTGAGCCATGCCGTAGAGGGCCCTGATCCCGCCGCAGCAATTAGCCGCGGGAGTCCCACCGTTTTGGACGTAGGAAGCGCAAGGCATCAGCTTGTTCACCACCTGACCGCACGTAAGGGCTGCTTCCGCACCACCAAACGATAGTGCTGCTGCCATGGACAGCACCACCAAGAACACCACCTTTTGTACTCCAGAGAACGCCATTCCTATGTTGTAGATAATATGCTTCAAAATACTAGAACTTACTCAAGTGTGTGGAGAGTAGAAGCTAGCCAGTGAAGTAGTGTGAGTTGAATGGTCTAAGGAATGCTGTATATATAGAATATCTTACTCATTGTAATCATGGTGATGGGTAAACTGGTAGTTGGCGGAATTGAAACCTTCAGATGAGATTGGTTGAGCATTTTAAATGCTAGTAGCTAGTACTGGTATACTTGGATTCATAGATATATATCACGCCATTTCAGAACCCAGAAACATTCATGTATGGGAAATTACTCCTATATAAACTGTGTGAACCTATCAGAATTTACTCCTCAACTAAAATCTAGGAACTTGTTAAATCTGTCTGACCGTATGTCCACATTCGCTGGTGACAAATATCAATACCATCACAATATTGCAAGCACCCGTTTAGCATTTATGGGCCGGCTTGGGCTGTTTAAGAGTAAGCTCAGTGATCGAGTACGTAATAGTAGGCAAGTTTTAAACCTACCGAAGTAAACATGCAAAGCACATCAGATTCATCAATATCAATAGGATCGGCGCCACTATCCAAGGGATTCCCGCAAGCCTACGGCACACTTTGTTTCTAGATCACGATTATGATTTATGTGCGTGCAAAGGTTGATTAGGGTTAACTACTTCATTAAGATTTAACCACCTTCTGGCTACGGCACCGCAAATTTTTATGTGTACAATGACTTCGGTAAATCATGTCGATCTGGGACGACGAATTATCATATTTTATATGTGGTGAGTTTTCTGTGAATGATTAGTTTGACTGAGTAAACAGTAATTCGGTTATATATCGGCCACGTGGTGTTCAGGGTAAAGGAAGTACTTACTATATGTGAACCCAATTTGTTTCGAAGACATGAATCAATGAATACGATCTGAATAAAAATCCCACAAGTGAATATGGTATCACTGTTAATTAAACCAATTTGGCTTAAGGAACTACGAAAAGTTAAACTTTCCTAATCCCTACCATAACCCCTCATTTTATATAGGTCTATAAAAATTTGATATAATAAACAAATGGTGAAATAGTAACCCAGAGAAACAAGACAGTTTCAGTTTCATTCAAAAACTGATTTGTAGTTAGAAATCGTCAACATCGTGATAGATGTTATTCTCGCTCATCTTTATATTTACTCCTTGGAAGCGTAGCAAAATAACCAAAATTTGGGGAAAGGAGTACATATCAACATTGATTATGAGTTCGCATATAGATCTATCAAATGGTTAGACTACCTAATTGTCATCGAGTAATTTTAGGATCTTTGGTTTTCTATTGTTTTGAGTTTGTCATTTCGTCTTCTTTCAATTTTTGCAGATGGACATTTGAGAAATTATCAAACAACGTCAAAGTGGAGTTTGCTATTATTGGTTCCAACTTCCAACTTCCAACTTCCAACTTCCAAGTTGTGCTTCAATTTTGGTGGAAAGCAAGGTACTTCAATCTCAATTTTTTTTTCACGTTGCCATTAGTAAGTAAAGTACCAGAGAGCAAACATCGTAGGACAGTATATCCCTAATTTTTTATTTTTGTTTTATCTATTTGAACCTCTTTGCATCATTGTGCAACTGTAATAATCACTCGAAAGTTATACTATTGTATAATGTTATATATTACTTTTGGCTGATTTTTTTTTTCAATTTGTTGTTAAGTTTGACAGTAAGCGTGTATCAGGCTTTCTAATCATCATATACGATCAGAACTTTAAGATAGCATGATCAATTTATTTGGTTGACCACATTGCTTTAGAGAGATGATGGATTGCAAGAAGTCACTTTTTCACTGCAATTTGTACCTTTTTTTGTTGAGGTAAACATAGTTAAGTGATTTTGTTAGGTTGTAGTTAGTCAGATGATTGTCAAGAAAGAGCTTTAATTTAAGTTCAGTTTTCTTTTCTATTCCTGATTTTTTCTTCCTTCAACTATTTTTTTTGGGTATGTAGACGGAACAGATCATAAGCTCAGATCGAGAAGAAGTAAGCATCAATTTACAGATGCTAATCAAAGGTTGGTCAAGGCAAAATACTTATCAAGTGAATCGAAGATCATGACCCGACCTAAGGGACACCGCCCTATGCCTAAATTGGATGCACCTTTTGATTCATGTTATTAGATATTGAACTAATTTCAGTTTACCCCTATCAATTTTAGGTCGATCATCACGTTAGTCCTTCTTTTTTCAATTTCATCAAAAATACCCCTCAACTCTCAATTTTCATCAGTCGTGTTTAAACTTCTATTCTCCATCTAATTCTTTCGTCAAGTGTTGATGTGGCATCAAGAAGAAAATCAAATTCCAAAAAAAAAAACTTTTCTGACAATTTTTCTCTCATATTGATACACATCTCCGTTCCCATCACAACCCTCTAATCTTAGTGATTTTGGTGGGATTGAATGCAATTTGTATATTTGAACCTTTTTCTGTGGGCCCAGGGATTTTAAATTTGATATTTTTTTTCTTTATGTAAGTCATTACATGACGGGGTAATTAGATGAAAAACAGATGTTTGGACACTGCTGATGAAAATTAGAAGTTAAGGGGTGTTTTTGATGAAATTGAAAGAAAATAGACTAACATGATGACCGACCTAAAGTTCATGAAGGTAAACTGAAAGTAATCTTTAGATATAATCAGGGATAAGGCAAGACACTCTTAGCAAATTGTTTGATTTCTTTTTAATTTAGTTCACTCTAAATGGTTCTTCTTCTTTTTTTAGAACAACTCTAAATGATTCTTTTGTAAATAGTGATTGATTTCGGTATAAAATTATTTACGTCCATCAATTTCTTCTCCTAAAATATTATCATTTGTGTACCATTCAACACCTCTCCAGCAGCGGCTTTTGTGGTCCCCTTCTTATTGAGACTCCAATACTCCTTGGACCTCAAAAAACTCCCTATCAGCAATTTAACGTGACCATCAAAGCTAGCTACTATAGGCATGGATCTTAGTCGACCACCATTCCGTTTTCTAAGTTCTTAGGAGACGAATTTTGTTATCTAGGAGACGAAACTATTCTGTTTCCTCAGTGATATTTTCCAGTAGTGTAGAATATTCTATAATGTGTATCTTGGTCTTATGCTATTAGGATATGAAATTCTCATTCCATATAATGATAGGTTTACATGTTAGAATAGAATTATGTTTTACCGGAAATGTACTCTATAATTCTCTATATAAAGGGCACATATTAATAAATAAGATAAAACAGTTTTACGATTCTCTTCTGCTAGCCCACTAGTACACGTGGACAATCTTGGTCAAATTCTTTTAAAATCATAGTCTCTATCCAAACCCTTATTAATTTGCCTCTCTTATCGAAACCCTACTTGACGACCGCACCCTCTGCTTCGATAGACCCTCCAACCCCCTCATTGATCGCAATGGCACCCAAGAAGGAAAAAGCTCCCCCACCGTCCTCGAAACCCGTCAACTCTGGCGGAGGCAAGCAAAAGAAGAAGAAGTGGAGCAAGGGAAAGCAAAAGGAGAAGGTGAACAACATGGTGTTGTTCGATCAAGCCACTTATGACAAGCTTCTCTCAGAAGCTCTCAAGTTCAAGCTCATCACTCCTTCTATCTCGTCATACAAGCTAAGAATTAATGGATCATTGGCACGCTGTGCTATTAAGGATTTGATGGTAAGATGTTCTATTAGGATGATTTATGCACATGCTGGTTAGCAGATTTACACATGAGCCACCAACATCTAAAGAGAAATTGTTTGTCTTTCTCATAGGAGGCCAAACTTTTAACTTTTTCTTAATATTCTTCATGTTAAAAAACTAATGTCTTTATGAGCTATTGTATATTTTGTTTAAGTTCATATGACCAAACATTTATCTTTCTGGTTGACAATTTATTTTTATATAAATGGATTTATATAGATCGATTATGTTATTAGGAAGCTTGTTTGCTGTGATATTTACATTAGCTGTTTGATGGAGTTGCCTTGTGAGTTTGATTTGTTTACGATAAGTTTTCTCATGTTTGAAACTGAAGGATGTGTTTTGTTGGAGTTGCTAGGGCTTTATCTCCGATTAGCAGGAGTTCTATGACATTTATAATCTTAAGAATAAAATACTGTGTTCCGATTAGCAGGAGTTCTATGACATTTATAATCTTACGAATAAAATACTGTGATACTAAGATAAATATTGTCATGTGCACAATATGATATAAAAGAAAAAATCAGACCAAATGATATAGAAACTTTCGTTGATCGATCAAAGCTTCAATGTTCTGTGTTCTTTAGGTAGATTGTCTTCTAGAGTCGTACGTGCGGCTAGTATGACATTATATAGATTTAGGTCAGCTTCATCTTTCATCACCTGATTTTAGTTAAGCTCATATATATTTCTTCATCTACACCTGACGGGTCATTTCTTGAATTTGTCCAAATCACAATTTAGGCCTTCTGTGGTTTGGAATAGGAACTTTGCACTTAATCCACTTTGTACGTACATGCTAGTTCACATTTTAGCTAAGTGCATGATTAACCAAATTTGAAATTTGATTAACATACGTTGATTCACTACTAGAAAAAGGTTCTAAAGTGACGAAATATTTTTAATTCGTCACCTAAGAGAACACTTTAGTAATGAAACCGGTTTCGTCACCTTAGTGACAATTTTCGTCATCTAAGTAAGATAAGGTGACGAAACATTATTTCGTCACCTTAGAGCTAACTTAGGTGATGAAAATACATTTCGTCATGTAAGTAACAGGTTAGGTGACGAAATATATTTTCGTCACCAAAGTTTTGAGCACTTGGGTGACGAAAATATATTTCGTCATGTAAGTGATAGGTTAGGTGACGAAATATGTTTTCGTCACCAAAGTTTGAGCACTTTGGTGATGAAAATACATTTCGTCATGTAAGTGATAGGTTAGGTGAATAAATATGTTTTCGTCACCAAAGTTTGAGCACTTTGGTGACGAAAATACATTTCGTCATGTAAGTCATAGGTTAGGTGACGAAATAGAACTTACTTTTGTGACGAAAATAAATTCGTTGTCTAACATCTTTACTTAGGTGACGAAATATAAAGTTGTGTGTCCTTTTGAACCAACTACGAGGTAGAAGTAAAATTTTAGAAAACCCACCGTACTATATGATCAGTGTACTTAAATACAGCTATAAAAAAAACCACCAGTTTTTGAAAACGATAAGATCTCAATCCACGCGGTCAACATTAAATTAACGCCACTTATTACACGAAAACGTTATTTCCTACCCCTATATGACCTAGTTTAATTGATTCTTTCACACACAAAACTCTCACATTGATGAGATGTAACCACTCATGTAAAAATTTGGGTACGTTCACCTCTCGACGATAGGGCTCCACATAGGAAAACATAAGCGTATATAGGGTTGACCGCTTGTATCGGGGACGAAATGTTACAGGAAATATGTGATTTTTCAATCATAGTCGTATTTCACCATACCGATGACATCCTATTTCACAAGATTTTTGAAAATATTGCTTCCTCCCTATAGTTGGTTCAAAAATATCTACATTTGCATATAACCTACTAAACAAGTTATACCACATTAGTAGACACGTTGTGGTTTTGATGGCTAAATTTTACAAAATAAAAATTCAACCTTCAGATATGATCAATGTACTTAAATACAGCTATGAAAAAAATTCACCAGTTTTTGAAAACGTTAAGGTCTCAATCCACGCGGTCAACATTAAATTAACGTCACTTATTACTCAAAAACGCTCTTTCCTACCCCTATATGACCTAGTTTGATTGATTCTTTCACACACTAAACTCTCACATTGATGAGATGTAACCACTCATGTAAAAATTTGGGTACGTTCACCTCTCGACAATAGGGCTCCACATAGGGAAACATAAGCGTATATAGGGTTGACTGCTTGTAACAGAGACCAAACGTTACCGGATATATATGATTTTTCAACCATAGTCGTATTTCACCATACCAATGATATCCTATTTCACAAGATTTTTGAAAATATTGCTTCTTCCCTATTTAACAAGATCACATTCTATCAAAACCTTTTCTTAAAAATAAATATTTTTTGTTCACTGAGATGACGAAAATTCATGTTTTCGTCACCTAACTACTTAATATTTGGGGGGTAAAAAATTCTGCCAAATTTTTAATCACTTCCGCCAAAAATTTCAGAAAAATTTAAACCAAATTTTTGAAGGTTTCCTTATATATCCTCTGCCCCACATTTCATTTCTCTATCTTTTTCTTTGAACTCTCTCTTCTCTCTCTCCTAGACTCTCTTCTCTCTCCTTCCTCTCCTCTGCCCCAGTTTCCACGCACCGAGAGACCCTTTAGCTTTCTCTCTGCAGCCGTTTTCCCTTTGCCTTCTTCTTCGCCACCATCGCCTCCTTCCTCATCGCTGGCAGCCGTTTTCCCTCTGCCTCCTTCTTCGCCACCATCGCTTCCTCCCTCATCGTTGGCAGGCGTTTTCCCTCTGTCTCTCCTTCTTCTTCGCCACCGTCGCCTCCTGCCTCTCAAATTCAGCCGTTTTCATGGAAGGTCTAATTTTCCTCCTCTATCAGACTCCGCGCCCATCTCGCCAGAGGACTCACCGCGCTTTTTGGCCAGCAGACTCCGCGCGCCTTCTCGCCAGCGAACTCCGCGTGTCTTCCCGTTTTGGCCTTGTTAAGTGTGTTTTTACAAATGACTACAGAGGCGATGTCGGTTGAAATTGGGTTGCTTGATATTGGTTGTAAAATATTTGGGTTGCTTGATAGTAGTACTACTCTTGATGAGTTTGTATATAAACTTGATTATATATATATATATATATAAATTTTTGTTATTGTCTAGATGCTTTGTCCAGGTTTTTTTTTCTTTTGTTGTTAATATTAAATGTGATTTTTATTAATTTTTACTGCCTAAATTTAATAAAAATAAATACCACTAAGGTGACGAAAGCTACACTTTCGTGGCCTTAGCCCGAGCAAACTGGGCTGACGAAAGTTTACTTTCGTCAGTGATGGGTGATGAAAATATTTTCGTCAGATGATCGAGTAAAGGGGTGACGAAAATATTTTTGTCAGCTGAGTAGACGAGTGACGAAAATATTTTCATCAGCTCAATAGAAGAGTGACGAAAATATTTTCGTCAACTCAATAGAAGGGTGACGAAATAATTTTCGTCAGCTCAATATTATGGCGACAAAAACGTTTTCGTCATCTTAGTCATTACTAAGATGACAAAACTAGTATTTTTGTCACCTAAGTGCTCTAATCACCTGCCTTAGATGACGATTCTGAGGTGACGAAATTTTTGTCAGCTAAGTGTTTACATGACGACAGAAGCTCTGAGATAACAAAAAAATTTCGTCAATTGAGAACTTTTTTCTAGCAGTGATTACCTTTTTTGGCCACACCAATGTTGCCATGACGTGAGCTCCTCACATGTATATACCACGTTGCATGGTATATTATGTAAGGTATATATAGACCGAAGTTGAACACACATAAAGTTCACATATATATAACCACAAGTACTAAACTATATGACTTTTTGTATGTTAGTTTATTTTGATTCATCTCCGAGTTCAGCACCCTGCAGGATATATTTAGAATTGTTATTAGAAATATGTCTTATTATAATTGAAAGATAAAACACAGATCTTGTGGAGAGACTTATTCTAAGAACCATAATTCATAATAAACCAAAGCTACTCGATCTTCATGATAAGGACGTACTTCACAAACTTCCATTTTATTCGATCTGTTGCACACTTGATGAGATTTCAAGTACTTCAATGGATCCTGCATTCATCAGAATACACAATGAAAAACAAACCATCGAATTAGCTCAATTAGGACATTTGTGTTCATAATGAAAATAGACAATACTTTGTTTCTAGTTACGTACGTGTTAGAGCATCTCCAATAGCTTTCATATTTTCTAGAACTTCTCAATTTTTAGAAATATAGAGCTATTTTTAGGTCTAACAGTTTCTCCTTCTCATTCTCCAAAATGAGGATGGAGAAGAAAGAGAAGCCTTCATTCCCTAAATTTGCAGCAAAACCTTCATTTCCCAAAATTTAATTTTTCACGTGCTCTAACGAATTAAAGACAACAATAGAATATTTTATTGGGTTTTTATTGTTACAATGAAATATATAATGGTCTTTTGTTATAATTAATAATGATATAGTATATTTTGTTGTTGTATTAAATGCTGAAATCTCCAAAATGAAGAAGCTCTTGAATTTTGAGCATAATTTTTTTAGAGATTTTAGTTTTTGCTTTCCTATTTTAGAAAAATTTAAAGAAACTGTTAGAGATGCTCTTATAATCGGTGTCCGGCTTAATTATGTAAGGAAGCCTTACATCACACCGGATTGGAGACCAGCCACGAGGTTAAGCTTGAGTCTGCTCGTGCCTTGAACAGCAGCAACCAAGCATCGGAAAACGGACTGGCGATCGCCAGAGGTCTTAGCCGAGTAGCTAAGGTACCTGATTCCATTGCAACAAGGTGGAGGGACGTTTCCACCGTTTTGCAGGTAAACTATGCATGGTCTCACGCTTTGTGATACCTAACCACATGTGACGGCGTGGGCCGGTACCAGTGCACCAGCAACCACCAGGCACATGAGGACCACGAAGGCCAACCTAGAACTTGTCATGAATGTGTCGGTAGGGAAGGCCGGACCTAGCTAGTTTGTATATTGTTTCTGGATTTATGCCTGACTTGTGATACTGGTGGGTTTATAAAAGGAAATGTTAAAACGAGGGAATGTGAAAGAGTGACACGTCCATGTTGCTTACGAAATAGGATGGTATCAGTTGGGAGCTAGCTAACTCGGCGCTATAGATTGAATTCTGTTAATTATAATTGTTGTTTAGCACCCTAGGTAATATAGATGACTAGAAATGTTTGTCTCCACCGTCTGTATTTTTTCACAGAATAATTGATCGAATCTGATTATATGTCCTTAAGGTGTGAGATTGAATCTGATTTTAGTTTGAGTTACAAGTGAGATCGAGTTAAACTTTTAAAAACAATGGATACAATTAAGTTTGAGGTTAGATTGAGTCTGATAACACATTGTTTTTTAACGAACTACTTTTTTATATTTTAATTACGGTTGTTACTACAACAAAGTATAATGAAAATCCCATTCTTGATCATAGCCTATGAATTACAAGTGAGATTGAGTTATACTATGATTTGAGGTACTAGCTAGACAAAACGAGAACACATTCTAAAAGCTTTTTGTTGATCGACTGCTTAAAGCCATTCATTATCTCAAACACAAAGTGCGACTGGAACGAGATGGAAAGCTAGCTTGTCTGATGTCTAAGCAAAGAAACAAAACAGAGAGCATAATCCAAATTTCAAATTTCTAGTATTATAAATAAACACACATTACATGGATCATAACTTCAGAAGTTCATAACCTAGCTAGTAGATTATGGAATAACTTTTGGTAATACTACCACCGTGGACGTGATCACCCACACTTTATTTAACGCTCGATACTGTCACTTCAAGGGAAGTTTACTTTCCATCGATTTAGCTCTTCACTTCACGCTGCAGCACCAAAAGAAGAAAACCATGAAATTAGCTCCAGTGTTCCGTTTGAGAAAAACATGCACAACATAAAAACTAAAAGCAATTGCCAATTCAATCGAGAAGAATATGAATGTACTTACGCAGCGCAGTTGGTGGTGGTGCTGATCTTGTAAGGAACGCTGACTCCACACTTGCCTGGAAGCCCAGCTGCAAGGTTAGGGTTGAGTCCTTTGATGCCACCGGCGGCCTGTTTGAGGCAATTGCAGGTGGCCTGGCGGTCAGCAGTGGTCTTAGCCATGCCGTTAAGGTTTCTAATTCCGCTGCAGCAAGGGGCAGGGACAGCGCCGCCACTCTTCACGTAGGTTACGCAAGGTGAAATGTTACTTGCTACTTGGCCGCAGGTGATGGCTTGGGCTATGGGCAAAGCAACCACGATGCACAAGAGAGCGACCAAAGAAAGCTTCATAGCAGTAGAGCTAGCCATATTGCACTCTTAGCTAAGATGATGAGCTTGGAATATATGGGTATGTAATGACTTGTTTTTGAGAGCTCGAGTGAGTAGTGAAGGTAACCCGGATGGGGATTATATAGGGAAGGGGATGGGGTGAGTCTCTAACTAAGTTTCCTTACTCCTTGGGTCGATCACATCAATATCATCACTTACTAGTTATTAGTTTTGTTGATGAAAATGCCACATGTTTTTAAACCATTAGAAACTTCTGGACTACGTATACAAGTTCAATTTCGGTGTTAGCTAGAGTTATATGACTTTCTGCATTTTGTTGTTGTTAGAAACTGGTAAAAATAGTATCTAAATTACGTTTGCATGCACTATAACTTGGTATCTTCTTCTTCTTCTTCATAAAAATTGAAAATACTTTCTCCAACATAGAAAATGAATTCTATTTATGTTAGGAATAACGAGAATAATTATAAGCAGAGAATGCATTTTCCTTCATCAATAGTGAAACATCGAACAATAAGGCTAGTGTGATATATCTATCAAACTATAAATGTCATTACTCAAAGTGTGTACATGTAGGAGGAGTTGGGAAGGAGTTGGGTGGGAGTTGTGCTCGATTTAATGCTTAGGTACTATATAACTTTGGTTTTTAGATATAGTTGAGCACGTCCCTTCACAATAAAATGGCAATATGATATCCTATCGAAGGAACAACCTCGATCGTTATATTTCAGCCCCCTTCTTGAAAAATATACACATATGCAAACCGACTAATTAATTTCAACTAATCGACAAATTAACTGAAGAAGTTTGGACTACTGAAAATCTACTTGTTGGAGACAACTAAGAGCAACCAAACCAAATAGAAGGTCGATAAGGATTCGTTATAGCAAATATGTAACGGAATAGAAAAGTATGCAACCATCTATTCTAGCTTAAACACACACACACACATATAATATACGAGGGCCCTTTTACTAAGGGATCCCTAGCCTTATTATGACTTATATGAGGGATTAAGCATTGGCCAAACTTTTTTTTATCACATATCAACATCTCCACCATTCAACCTCCAGATATATATAAGTAGATTATTTAAAAAAAAAATTCAGCTAAATAGGTGATATTGAAGGCTTCGAACTAGCTTAAATCAATGGACAGTTCAAATCTGCCAAACCTGAACCGTTCATGAAAATTGCAGTTTTAAGCACCTTAATGATCACCTAAAAACAGAACGGTTAAGATTGAAAAATGTGATCAAAAAGTTTGATAAATGCTCAATCCCTCGTATAAGTGTCAAATAAGGGATCCCTTATATATATATATATCACAGAGCCCTTCCACTAAGGGATCTCTTTTTTGACATATATGGGGGATTACACCAACTTTTCGTTTATATTTTTCAATCTTAACCGTTCAGTTTTTAGGTCATAATATGTAGATCACTTCTGCGAAATTTCAGCCAAAATGGTGATCATTAAGGTACTCAAAACTGTGATTTAAGATTATAAGTATGAACGGTCATGTTTGACATATTTGATCCGTTCATTGCTTTAAGCTAATTCGAGACCTTAAAGATCACAATTTTGGCTGAAAATTTTCCGAATTAATCTACTCAAATAGACCTATAAAGTGAATGGTGGAGATGAGAAAATGTAATAAAAAAAAGTTGGTATAAACCTCGTCCCTCATGTAAGTGTCAAATGACGGATCCCTTAGTGGAAAGGTTAGGTGTGCGTCTGTCTTTTTCAAATAAGGACATCATTACTTTAGTTAAGGTACTGATTTTTCTACTTTTTGATCATATTTTCTCATCATAGTTGTTCAGTATTTAGATATATATATACACACACACATAGATATTATCAGGTCCAAATATCCTTATTTATTGAAAATGTATGGATTTTCTTAATTAACCCGGCCACTTTTAGATTATATTTTCTCATCTTGACCGTTCACATTGTAGGTATATATGAGTAGATTATCTATACAAATTTTCAGTCAAAATGATAATCACATTCAAAGATGTGATTTAGAACTACAAACACGAACGGTTCAGGTTGAACAGTTTCAATTCGTTCATTGATTTAATTCATTTTCGATACCTTAACGTTCTCCAAATTAGCTAAAAATTTATAAAGATGATCTACTCATATATATCTACAATATGAAAGGTTAAGATGGGAAAATATGATCGAAAAATAGGTCAAAATAAGAAAATCCGTACATTTTGAATACATAAGGACGTATACATGCCTTTTCAGATACATACGTCATTATTTATTCAAAATATATGGATTGTGAACTGATATATATATATATATATATATATATATATATATATCAGTTCATATCCAGAGCGAAGCTTCGCTCTGAAATTAAAGTGTGAAAGTTCTTTTTAGACTGATTTTTCGGTCACGTATCCACATCTCCGCCGTTCAGTTTTTAGAACCTAACGTATAGATCACTTATGTCAAGACCCGCCCCGAAACCCGAGATGAGTCATGCGGGGACCACCTCCAATGAAAATTTACCGAAGGACTCGGCAAACCTCCCTCGAAAATGGACAACCCTAATTTGGAAAAAATTAAAGAACCACATTTTTAACTCAAATTAATATCCTCCGCTACAACCCCAAAAGTAGCAAGAATAAAAAATACAAGAATCCCAACAGTATTCAAAGCTACTAAAAATAAAATAAAACACAGCGGAAACTAACAATCTCCTAGTAGATTAAACAGGTAACTCTGCAGACTGTGCATTTTAAAAAACGAAGAACACATGGGAAAATATTCAATTACGTCATAGTGAGTGGACAAAACAATTTCGACAATAAATAAATATTTCCCCAAAAATACTTTCAAAGAAAACGCTTTATCAGTGACAAAAATCAAAAGCTCAACTCGAAAATTCTGAACAGGTGTCTAGCCTCGCTAGACTCTCAAACTTTAAGAAATAGCCTCTCAAGCTAGGATATTATATATATTAGTATGTATTTACACTCGCCTACTCTATGTACGATATCTATGAACAAACTTGAAAAATAGATATCATACAAAGCTACTATGCTTGCGTCTAACGCTCACGTCACCATATACTGGAATTGTACCTCAGTATGGGGGAAACGCCCGAGTGGGTATATATACGTGCTTACTCCTTGTACGAAATCTATGAATGAATACGAAAATAGAAAGTCGTACAGGGTTACGACGCTCGCCTCTAACGCTCACGTCACCCCATACTGGAATTGTACCTCAGTATGAGGGGAAATCACGTATAGCTAGCTAGCATTTATTTATATACATACTATTCTCATAATCCTCAATATATGAGTATAATTACCGAAATTCTCAATTTCGGGAAATTTCCAAAAACATAAAATTATTCAGCAATAAAGCATTTCAAGCACATTATTTAAAACAAAGGTCCACTCATAGATTATGTCTAAGCCTGACATCGGTCGGAGGTCTCTTCCGCTCGAGCCTCCTCACGTCCTGTTCCAAAGACATAAAAATAAAACCTTAAATAAAACATCGACGCTTAAAGCAAAACATGCATAAATAAATATGCTTCGTGCGCTTAACCAAGCCTAACGCCCCAAAATCTTAAATCCACTGCCAACCACAAAACTCCACAAATTTTAACCGACATCCTCAAAAATCACCTTTCACAAAAAATAATCTAATGGCCGGATTCTAACTTAATAATCCGCCAAAAATACCAAACTTCAACAATTCTCAAACCTATCAAAAACTCCTCCAAAAATTCTAAAACTTATTCCATTAAACTCCTTACATTTTCCCCACCAAAAACACATTTTCAGCGGCGGCGCCGCAGGTGGCTCCGCCGACAGTAGAGGCCGGCGGCCAGCTCTGACGACCTCCAATGCTCACCAAATTTTGACAGCACCTTCCTCTCAACCTCCTCTACAACTTTTCTAACTAGCACAAAACACGTACAATTCTAAGCCTAACTATGCCAATCGGACGAAAACACACAAAAAAAACCTTATAATTTCCTTTCTCTTTACCTAGCTCGAGATGGATGAAGCCCTTTGGAGGGATTGCTGCACGGGAGGAGGGCTTTCTTTTGAGCCAAGGCTCGCCGGCTATGACGGCCGGAGAAAGGAGTTCCGGCGATTGGAGACTTTGGGCAGTCGAAACTTTCGGCGGCCTTTTCTCCCTCACGGCGGCGCTAGAGGGGCTGCCACCGGTCTAGAATGGAAGCTGGGTTGGAGACAGATAGTTTGGGATCTGTGCGGCGGTCTGGGGCGGCCAGACGGTGGCGGGCGGACGGAAAGAAAAACTGGGCAGAAAGCGGGTCAGGGAGAGGGAGAGAAAGAGAGAGCACGAGCGGGAGAGAGAAAAAATTTGGGCTTGGCCTGCTCCGGGTCCAACACCTAAAATATACCCAATCCAAAAATTTAACACCCAAAAAAAATACCTCAATAAAATTACCTTTTACTAGCAAAAATTACCATTTTTACCGTCGTCACAATTTCTTCATTCGAATAAATCATACGAAATAATTGTCCCCTACAACCTCTCTATGGATCAATTAAATTATACATTTAATGACGAAAACGGTAAAAACTCTTATTACCACCATGCTAGTAATTAAGATAAAAAATATGGATCGGGGTGTGACAACTTATGTCAAGTTTCATCCAATTTCATAATCATTAAGGTGCCGAATTTTGTGAAATCCATGAACAGACTAAAATTTATCCAATTAGAACTGTTCGTGTAAATTACGATTGCGAAAACTTAAACGATCGTCAAATTGGATGAAACTTGGCAAATGTGATCTATACATTATGTTCTAAAAACTGAACGGTGGAGATGTGGATACGTGATCGAAAAGTGAGCCAAAAAATAACTTTCATACTTTAATTTCAAAGCGAAGTTTCGCTCTGGATAGAAACTATATATATATATATATATATATATATATATATATATATATATATATATTGAAGAAGACTCTCAACTGGTCTAAAACATTCGACAATTAGCTACGATTTCTAATCAGTGGCGGAGTCAAAGATTAAAGTTGGGGTGTCACTATATGTTATTAAATAGAATTGAAATTTGTTTAGTTCTTGTGGTTTGAAGTCGACATTTGTTTAGTCATTGTGATTTTATTTTAATCTGAATAATCCTTAAAGTCACAATTTTTATCCAAATAGTTCTTATGATTTTATTTTAATCTGAATAGTCCTTAAAGTCATGATTTTTCATCCAAATAGTCATTCAGACAATTTTCTCAGTTAAAGGCCATAAAGATTATTTGGATGAAAAATCATGACTTTAAGGATTATTCAGATTAAAATAAAACCATAAGGACAATTTGGATGAAAAATCATGACTTTAAGGACTATTCAGATTAAAATAAAACCATAAGAATTAAACAGATATCGACTTCAAACCAAAATGATTATACAATATTTTACCAAATTTAAGCATTAACCTAAGCATGAACTCATTTGAACCAACTTACAAAGAGACATATATATACAATCTAAAATGTATGGTGTCCTGGCCCCTCTTGGTCTTCAAGTAGCTCTGCCAACACTTCTAATTCAAATTACTTTCAACAATGTCTTATAATAAGTGAACTTTGCAACCGACAACTTGACACACAATCGAGTAGCAGACAATTGTAAGCGAGCAACAATGACTTATGGATTTATGGGAAGCAGATATGTTGATTCGTAACCGAAGAAGAAGTTCCTTGAGTTTGTTTATTTTTCACCCCATTCTTTATGTTTTACCTTTAACGTTTCAATTATAACCTTAAAATTTTAAGAAAATCTGGTTTTCATTTTTTTTCCTCAATATGATAAAATCTAAAATTATTTACAAATATTGCATCAATATATTTGACGATATATTTGACGCAGATCTCCATTCTTCTCAAACCACATCCTATACATGTTCTCCTAGATCTCTCTTTCTTTGGAGCTGTTCCAAAGAGGATGTCCACACAACTCTTAAAGTACGGACGTCCCTCTGTTCTGCACCGTCAGGCGCCGCCGACGGTGCACCTCCGCCCGAGCAGACTCCAGCGGCGTCCCCGATCACTATCTCTTCCCGGTGAGATCGATTTGATGGTCGGTAGCAACCTTTACCCAAAACTTCAGACAAGATCGATCTCGCCGGAAAACTGGAATTCGACGGACTCGCTGGTGAGAAAAAATGATTGGGGGCGCCTCTGGTGTCAGCTCAGGTGGAGGCGCGCCGTCGTCGGCGCCGAACGGTGCAGAACGGAGGGACGTCCGCATTTTAAGAGCGTGTGGACGTCCTCTTCTGATCCGGACTATATATATATATATATATATATATATATATATATATATATATATATATATATATATATATATATGAAAGACTACATTTGAAGCCAAAAATAAAATAAAAATAAGAACGAACAATCTCATCACACTGTATAACCACCTTGTTGAAGATTAAAGTGATTTTTAAATCTGATTTGAAAGAAGTAGAGAATTTTTTTCTCCAATGTAAGGATATAGAGAATTGTTGTTGTTTGGATTTTATAAATTTTAGTTTAATATTATATTTTCACAAAAATTCTTGATTGTGGGGTTAGTATTGGAATATTTAGTTAAAAATTGAAATATGAGGTGAACAAAGTATTTAGTGGGGTGACAATAGCCGTACCCAATTAGTTTTGGATGAGATGATCAAAATCATCAGCCGATGCTAAAGAACATAATAAGTGATGAAAAATGTAAAAAAGGCAAAGTCATGCATGTTCGGGTTTTTTAGCCTAATGAATTTGAAGCCCGAGCCTAGACCAAGCAATACACAATTGGGTCAAGATTGACTCAAGACCCAAAAAATTCACTCTAGGCCCAGCCCATTTCGGGCTTTCGGGTCGGGTATTCGGGTTCATGCAGCTGTCCCTAATTGTGAAATGTGTTGTGATAAAATTAAGTTGGAATTTTAGGCCCCTCAATGCCTATATTGTAGATATAATGGGAAGTATTATCACGTAACAACAGAGTATTAAAGACCCCACTAAAATATCATCGTCCATCATCAAGTTAGGCAACTCATAATCCATACTCATTTCTATTATAAAAAAAAGACGTCTATGGTATTAAATGTATGTAACTCATAGTACAACTAACTATACCTAAATTACAATTTTATTAAACCAAAATTACAACAAAGTTACCATATTCGTTTTATATATTAAGTCATTAACATTTAAATGAACCAAGTTACAACAATTTGTTCATAAATTTATGAAAATATCATATATGAAGAAATTAATCACCTCTGATAAAATTTTAATTACCTAAAAGATGACTTTTTACCACAACAGTAACAAATTTGTTCAAACCTTCTTTCAACTCGTGGGAGTAATTATGCTGTTGTCATTTTTCTCCAATGATATTTGAAATGATGAAATCTTGATGTACCCTAATGAAATGCTATTGGCTCATAACATTTATATTTTATATTCCAATTACCTATAGTCCTATACCCACCTCTCACCAACCACTTCTTTACCAAAACATGTTCAATTAATTTATAGCAGAATGGTCTGCAATAACTTTTGGCATTGCTGCAGGTCTAAATGTTTTCTTCAATTATTAACAATCTTAATTTCATATATTCATGGATCATCATTCCTACACTCAAACTTCTATTTAGGACGATCTTTAGGTATATTATATTATTATATTTCATCTGCTTAATCACACCTAATCGGTGATAAACCATTTCCGACTTGTGAGATTGCGAGTTTATTGGCAATAAGCAAGATTATAATCTTATATAGAGCTCAACAGTTCCTCGATCTTTATTCCACCCCCAATTCTGCTCAATATGATTGATAGAGGGAGGGGCTGGAAGGTTGCAAGTGATGAAGGAAGCATAAGAGAGAAGAAAACAGAGCTTGTCAACAACAGTTTGAAATTTAAGTACTATTATTAATTTCTAAATAGACGAGCTACATAGATTGTGACCTAGGAGATGACATACAGAACGATAACTTAAGGATTCCTTACGAAGGAATCCCAAGTGGATCTCATAAACACCCACAACTTTATTCTCACGTTAATAATAATATGATCTCTGCGGCCGAAAAACGACTTCTCGTCAAGCTCTTCATTTCACACTGCAACACAAAACCACACGAAGTTAGCTTCATCGACTTCATCAGATCATATTGACAAAAGCAAACAGATAACTAAAACAAGAACAAAGTGAAAACAATCGATATTTTGCAGCACAATGCTTACTTGTTGCAGTTGGTGGAGGTGCTGATCTTGTAGGGAACGTTGACACCACACTTGCCGGGAAGACCGGCTGCGAGGTTAGCGTTAAGTCCCTTGATGCTTCCAGCTGCACTCTTCAGGCAATTGCAAGTTTGCTGGCGGTCAGCGGTGGTCTTGGCCATGCTGTTGAGGTTGCTAACTCCTTTGCAGCAAGCGGCAGGGACAGCGCCACCACTCTTGACGTAGTTGAAGCAGGGTGCCACGTTTTGGGTCACTTGGCCGCAAGTGATGGCTTGGGCGACGGGGACGGCTACCACAATGCAAATGAGAGCAACCAAAGCAAGCTTCATCACTGCAGAGGCCATAACGGAGTATCGAGAAGATAAGGAAATATGTATAGGAATGGCTTTTGTGATCACTAGAGTTGGGAGCTTGAGTGAGTTGGAATGATGCTAAGGGCTGGGTTTATATAGAGGGAAGTGGGTGAGATTCACTAGCTTAACTCATCGTGTGGGTGAATAATTCTGCAAAAATTAATTTTCTTGCCCATACCGAGTCACATCATGTTTATGATACCGCTTGTTCGTTTGTTAAAAAAACAAATATGTTTAACTGAGTCTGGGGTGAAACTCAGTAACATTGCTAAGATCTTTTCTCTTATAGATGTATAATCTGCATTCAAGTTCTCCCATATTTACCTCAGTGACAAAACACGAGTCTTCAATGTCGTGATAAAAAGAAAATCTATTCTTCCATCATATGGATTGGATTCTCGAGGAAGCAACTAGCTTGTAAGACTGATACAGCTGAACTTTGTTTTAAGAACCAATTCGATCAACTAAGCAATTAACTGCATTTTATTCCCTATACAGTATATATATATATATACACACACAGTAGGAGAAAATTTGAGCTTGATTAATAGTGATTTTAATTGAACAATTACAAATCCTTGGTTGAACTTATAAAAATGTAAAGTTCTTAATTTATAGAATTCCTTCATTCACCACGGTACATAATGAAGTGGTTGTACGTATAATTCATAAGATATATACTTGGCAAACTTTCATCAAATTAGTGTTAGAACACTTTTGGAAATGTGAAGGCACATATAACACTACTAAAAATGACAAATATTGTAATAGCTCCATAGTGAAGAATGGTATTTAAATTCTCAATCTCTCTAATCAAACATCAACTATCACATTTCCAATATGGTTGGCTTTGTACTGGCTATATATCATTGCTCGATAGTGAGGAGTGACACAAGTCAAAATTGTACGCGTGTACAAGATGGGAAGGAGTCAGTTGGCAGTTGTAAGCAATTGAATGCCTTCGTAGTAACCTCTAACCTCTAATTGTAAGCGATTACTCGTAAGAGGCATTAATAATCTCAATCATACAGTTGGAAAGTACACACCTAAATCCTGCGAGGCTGCAAATCTTAATTATTCACTAGTTTAGGTCACCCAGCTGCGAATCTTATTACACGGTATAGGAAGTTACCAATTTCAACACTCAATACTTTTAACTGTGATAACTTGGTACGCAGGATGTAACAATAGAAACTATACAAATTGTACCATATATGTTTCGCTGGAACCAATAATCATTTGCAATTTTTTGTCATAAAAATGCAAAACGAGAATTCCCCTAGATCTAGATCGAGTTCAGATCTTACACAAGGCCAAAGTAGTAGGTCCATTAGTAATTTCATTATTCATTTCGTTCCAAAATTTCATCAATGTCGTCGTATTAGAAGGATGCAATCCAAACACAACATTTCGTATCAAATCTAGGTTTAAACGCACGTACTCGTTTTCATTACGGTCAAACAATATACATTAACCCTTAATATGGGTTTTAGGTTAGCTAAAGAAGTTTGTGACATCTCAAACTCAAAGACAATAACCGGCACAAAATTAACAAGTCTTTGTCCAAACTTGTAAGCATTGGCAAATAGTTAGGTACAATAATTAAGATTTTCGGTCCCATGAAATTAAAGAATGAAAACTTGGTCTGCTTACAATCTGATCATGCACGTTGCGCACAAGAAGTCTTTTGTCCAAAATCATGTAAAATTGAGGCCGAAACTAGTGCGTAACAGATTCCATGGAACATGTCACTCAAAGAGTAGGAGCTGCATCCCTTCCCTCTTTCAAGATCATCATCATTTATATGGAGGAGGACTAATCAATTTTCTCAACGGTACATACACATTGGGTAAACAATAACTTCTTTGATAGAGATGATGGGATCCTCCATCTCATAGATTTGCCGTACGGTACACGAATCCTTGTGGTACAAGCCCTTGAGAGCAGGGATCCATGATCCTCATATTTCATCTGATTTATGAATAATTGATTAACTATTCATGATTTTATCAGTGTGAGTTTTTCTTATTCTTAGCATACCTACGATCGAGTAGTGTTCATTTACATTTTAAGTTTGATCGATAACGATCAAGGCTTGAGCACAGCCGTACTAATTCTAGCTAATTTCAAAAAAATAAAATAAAATGATAACCATAAGTTAATCAAATCGAAATCAATTTATTTTCCAGAGCCGGCCCTGGGGCGGTCAAGGCGGCGCCGTCGCACAGGGCCCCCGGCCGGCAAGGGGCCCCTTTTTTTTTTTTGTCCCGTTGAAGTTTATATATATATATATATATACAGGGGGGATCGAGAGCGCACGCCCGCGAAATAGCTAAAGTGCGGAGGTACAGGTGTCGCGCACATAATTTGCTTCACTTTCTAGTGGGCACCCACATCTTCTCCTTCTCTATTTTTCGTCTGAAACAATGGGAACATACTCTCTTCTCTCATTCTCTCATTCTCTCTTATCTCTTTATCTTTAGACCCAGGAACTCTGGTCAATCAAACCAAAAAAACCAAGAACTCAAGTGTATATTTAAACCCAACTTCACTTCGAAGAAGCTGCTGCTCTCTTCCCCTATCGGCATCATTTTTTTTACAATGGGTTTCTAATGGGTTTTCCGATTCCGGCCACGGCAGCAATCAAGATCGGTGCTGGTAGCTTCCTCTTGATGTCAGAAGTCTGTCTATGTTATTGGTTTACTGAGACGACAAGTAATTTGAGATAATTGAAGAGAGGAAAGATTCTGGGTTTTTCGGCAAGTCTCCATCTTTTCCGACGAGATTTGGTTTTGTTTCAGCCATCATTCTTCATCTACTCGTTGAGCTCCACAAGATGGTATATTTGATTTTCTGTTTTAGTCAAGATTGGAGGAGTTGATAACTTTGGATTATATGTTTCCGAGTTTACTGTTGGTGGTGTTAAGTTCAGTCTTTGTTCAATTCTCAAATCATATGAAGACTGCAGAGCATGAATATATGATATGAAATTGGTGAGTTCAATTGCTGAGTCCAAGGGTTAGCCGTCGTCACCGCCGCCGACGCGAGTCCGTTCAAAGACCAAGTTTGTTCAAGGTGGCTTCCATATGGACTCCGTTCCCTTGGGTGATCATTGGGAAGCTTCAAATCATCCAAGGGATGAGTTCTTAAAACCAAGATCAGAATATGAAGAAATAAAGAACACGAGATCATAAGTATTATTAATATTGACATGAGATCCATCATCCATGGTTGACATATCAAGTTTTGTAGCTATGTCTTTGATCAAGTCTGATTTGTTTGTTTTCTATTGCGGGGATTTGTAAGAAAGATGCATGAGAAGTGAAAGAATAATTATAGTTGGTTCATGTTTCTGGATTTAAACTTTGAAGACTGATGAGAAAAGAGTCATGTTTCAGACGAAAAATAGAGGAGAAGATGTGGGTGGGAGTGTGGGACCCACTAAAAAGTGAAGTAAATTGTGTGCGCGACACCTGTCTCCTCCGCACTTTAGCTATTTCGCGGACGTGCGCTCTCGATCCCCCTCTATATATATAATAATTTATCTTTGTTAACAAACTGGGTGCCTGGTTGAGTTGGGTTAAAGGGCATTTTTGTTTGATGCGGCAAGCATGTCAGTAGTTCGAGCGAGGCTCCCTGCTGTTTTTTTATTTTTTTTCCTTCTTCTATTAGGTTTAGTCGTGAAATTAAAAAAAAACTCTATTCAATTTTTCATAGCTAATTGTATATGTTGTTTCTTCTTTTATTAGTGAATTATTTTTTTTACGTCGTTAATATATATAATCAGTGTTCTTTTAAGTTTTTTTTTTTCTCAACACAAAACAAAGGGCCCCAATTTTTTTCTCGCACCGGGTCCTTCAAAACATTGGACCGGCCCTGTTATTTTCTCTCATCAAAATCTTAATCAGATCGAAAAGATCCATACGTATTAGATTGATGAAGAAAATACGTAATACTGTTTACCATTAAAATGTCGGCATCTGCCGGCATGGTGTATGAATGTAGTGATTGCAGTCCTAGCTTGCATTATCTTTTGTAGTGACTAGAGAATAAGAAAAATAAATATTGATCAATAGAAGAAATTTAAATCAGTAATATATAGAAAGCAAGAGAAGGGATTCTTCTGCCAGGAACAAATTAAAGATAAAATTGATATTATTGGATGTGACCAAAAGTAGCAGGAGATAAATTTCCTGAAGATAATAGACATACACCCGAAACTAGCTAGTAACATGAAAATAGAATAGCAGAGTACTTAAACGAAAGTTTTTGTTCTCAACTTAATTAGCTACTAATCTAGCTGCTATCTTCAGATCGATCCTGCTGATCTGCTCCATATATCATCGACTCGATCTTCATTTCACGCTGCAAGACATATATAAAACAAAGATTATTAGGAAGACGAGCAGCTAGGGTTAGCAGTCATATATGAGTGTGAAATTACGAATACGGGTACCTGGCGCAGTTGGTGTTGATGCTGATCTTGTAAGGAATGTTGACATTGCAGTTGTAAGGGAGCTTAGCGGCGTTGTCTGGGTTGATGGTTTGAAATTTTGCAGCAGCTGCTTTCAGGCACTTGCAAGCATTCTGGCGGTCAACGGTGGACGTCGCCGAGTTGACCATGTTTCTCAGGTTGGTACAGCCGTACAGCAACCCGTAGTGGGGGTGCCACCATTGGTGAGGTAGCCAAGGCACGGTGCCATCCCACCCTGGATCTGGTTGCATGTCATGGCCGCTTCGGCGACCACCATGCACATCACGAGCACACATGAAAGCTTAGCTAGGGTTCCGGCCATCTTGATCGATGATCTGTTTCTTAGTTATAAGTTATAACGCTCGGAGTGGTATTGCTGAGTGATCTCTGTATATGAGAAGGTGGCCGGAAGCATGGTGCTTATATAGGGGAAATGGTGGTGGCAAGTGGCAGCGTTGTGCTGTTCATTGCGTCGGAATCAGTGGTGGACGTGGTGACGTCCTGGTTTGAATGAGCTGAGCGCATGCAGAAGAAGATCGAGACACGATGAAACGGTGCTAAAAACGACGAGCTATAACCCATTGAAAGATGTGTTAGGGTTACCAATAGTCAAAAACCCTAATAATGTGATGTAGGACGAGATTTCGATCAGTTTCAATGAAAAATCTTGAAAAGTAAGAAACGTCTTCATATTAAGAAGATTGGTTTGAATATTGAAAATTGGTATTCAAACAGGCTTCTTAATGATGAAATTAATCGTAAATTGCTCTTCTGGATATATCGGGATTCTCGAGAAAAATCTTGATTAAGATTTCAACTACATATTTTAAGATTTTATGTCTGATGTTTATTAGGTTTCCTAATTATAGTCTATAATTAACTATATTTTCTGATTGTATTAGGTTTATGTTTATGTGCTCTATATAAAGCACCTCTTACATTGTAATGGAATTTCAATCATATTATTATCAATCAAACTTAAGAGTTTTCTCTTATTTTCTGGTAAATTCCAGAGTTCTATCTATGAGTTTATCGTTTGATAACTTTTCATCTTTTTAGGGTTTAACGCTTGTTAGCCCCTCGTACCTTCCGCTGCATCAATTGGTATCAGAACGGGTTTCTCCCGTCTCTTTTATCTTTTGATTATCCATGGCTGATAATCTAGTTATTAGAGCAGATTTGGATTGCCTTATTGCTCAAATAACTACCACCCTTAACAACATGCAAGCTCAAATAGGAGAATTTCGAAAGGATGTCAACAACTGCAAGAGAGATCGAGGAGGAGAATCCAAAAGGCGAAATCAAATTGCTAATCAAGATTTCAAAACTATGACGGACATTCCTTATTTTTCCGGTTGTATGCATGAGGATGAATTTCTGGATTGGATGGATGAGGTGGATCGATTCTTTGAGATTATGGGGGTTCCAGAACACAAGCAAGCAAATATTGTTTCTAACCGTCTCAAGAAGACTGCTGCTGACTGGTGGGATAACTTACAAAGTGCCAGAAAGATGCAAGGTAAAGAGCCTGTTCGAATATGGAGGAAGAGGAAAGGTATTCTTAGAGAAAAATTTCTACCTAGAGATTTTTCAATCAAGAATTATTATTCTAAGGTGAAAGAGAGGACATTCAAAATTGAACAGTTTGTTTTGCCCATTGTGAGTAATATTTTGATTGAAGAGAAACCAGAAGAAGCTCCACAAGAAATTGTCCATGAACCTACGAAAGAAGCTCAACAAGACATTACCTATGAATTTTCAATGGAGGAAGTTTCGCAAGAAATTATACAAGAGGTTAAAGATGAAATTGCTTGTGTTGACATGGTTATCAATATTGAAGAAAGCTTAGAACCTCAGATAAATCATTCAGATTTAGATGTTAATGAAGAATGCAATTTTGGGAGCCAAGAAGAATCCGTCCAAGTTGCCTATGACAAACTCATCTTTGGTGTTGAGTTCATGATTGTGCCGTTAGAATATACAGAAGATCATGTCAATAATCCACAGGTTCAGGTGTCTAATTTATTATCGGGATATTCATCTACATATTCGGGTTTTCCATCCAAGATGAACTCGAGGGCGAGTTCTTTTCAAGTGGAAGAGTTTGATGTAGGACGAGATTTCGATCAGTTTTAGCGAAGAATCTTGAAAAGCAAGAAACGTCTTCATATTAAGAAGATTGGTTTGAATATTGAAAATTGGTATTCAAACATGCTTTTTAATGATGAAATTAATCGTAAATTGCTCTTCTGGATATATCGGGATTCTCGAGAAAAATCTTGATTAAGATTTCAACAACATATTTTAAGATTTTATGTCTGATGTTTATTAGGTTTCCTAATTGTAGTCTATAATTAACTATGTTTTCTGATTGTATTAGGTTTATGTTTATGTGCTCTATATAAAGCACCTCTTACATTGTAATGGAATTTCAATCATATTATTATCAATCAAACTTAAGAGTTTTCTCTTATTTTCTGGTAAATTTCAGAGTTCTATCTATGAGTTTATCGTTTGATAACTCTTCATCTCTTTAGGGTTTAACGCTTGTTAGCCCCTCGTACATTCCGCTGCATCATAATGTTCATACAGTACCGATATGAGCGATGAAGAGACGGTAGAAATTGGTTGGGAAAAACGATTGGAACAAAGAAAATTGATTTTGAATTATACGTGAGAGTTGATGAGGTCCTCCAGCTTGCTACTGAATACTGACCAGTGCTGTAGTGACTACACCGGCCTGCAGCAAGCCAGCAAACATGGATAAGCGAGTGGTTGAGCTCATTACTGCATTAAGTAGCAGACTTGACATCTTCAAATGAGCTGATGCATCTCTTCTCGTAAATTTTCGATAGTGTTCTAAAGTGTCGAAATTTAAAAAGTTGGGAGTCGTTAACTTAGTTCATTATATAGCTTTCTACGTGAATTGTGACTATCCGAGGTGTTGGAATTTAACCTAAAGAACTTTGTAATATATATCAGATTCTTACTGTTATACATACGGATCAAATTACCAGCATTGTACGTTTCTGAATAGTCATCTCTTACAACTTCTACCAAGATTAATCACTCGTGTGTTGTTTGGTGTGGGTTAGTGCGTCTCTGTAAGTGAGCCAACTACCATTTGACATTTTCCCCATGCTATGCCATTGCCGTAAATGCAATACCAATGAATGGTTATGGACCACAGCTGCATGCATAATAGATCATATTTTGGAAGAACTCGGCCTCTAGTACCTTCACCATTTCACATTGTCCCTCATAATTGATCATACAATGCTTTTTACTTCTTTGGTTGGTGTAGCTTAGGCTAGCGACCTCTCGATTAGCTAGCTAGTTTTGTACGTTGATGTATCATCGATATTGGTCGCTAGAGCCTAGAGAAGAAAAAAAAAACGAAAAAAAGTTAATCTTGGATGTAAGCTTGATATGGACATATCATTGAAGTTCTTAAGGTAAACAACAACTTACCATTTACTAGCAGAATAAGTAATAGGAAATCATATAATTGGAATTCCGAATTAACTTATACACAATGTATCAAATGCATAAGTTAGGGATCTGAATTGTATAGTGATTGATCATATTGGACTCTAATTGAGTTGTTTGATTGAGGTGATTGATCAAGGATATAAATGATATACAAATGAAGGATATATGTGATTTTATTACTAATTGGTTTCCTTTATGGGAGGAGCCTAAGCTTTAGTTGAATCTTATATAAATCTGGTCCCTACACACACTCTATTCGAGAGTTGCTAAAAGTCTAGTCTCATATAGATATAAAATATAGTGTTGTGTAGAAGATCAGAGTTTGGAATATCAATGGCCTCGAATTCAGGTTTGTTGAACTCCGTTAAGAACTCTAGTTGGTATATTTGCTTAGTTGTGTTATACTTGGTTTGATTCTATTGTATCTATTTATCTTGTGTGTTAAGTTCCTTGTGATCAATGGATCAAGGCTAACATTTGGTATCAGAGCCAGACAAAAGAACTTAGATCGTATGTTTTTTTTATTTGATTAAATCAAATACATATGCACATATACACTTGGTTGGGCCAAGACATTTTTGTCGAGGCTTGCTATAATTCTACAAATGCTCAAGCCCAAGCCCAAGCCCATATGTTTACAAGAGAGCAATCTCTTTTCCGTGTCCAGATTTTTTGGAAAAACATATTGACGCTTAGGGTTCTCCTTTGTTTCAAAAGGAATATCTTTGATTTCTGATTTTTGCATTGAATTGGTATATTGCTTTGCTTTCGGATCGCTTCGATTATATGCTGCTATGAATTATTTGCTTCCGCTAACGTGTTATGTGCAGCGCAGGAGCGATCAGGTCAGTTTTCGAATTACCCTTATAAATTTTGTCTATTTTCAATATTTTGATCACAATTATAGCACGTATGGAATGAGTAGATGATAGAATGGTGCTAAATTGCTGAATTATATTATTATAGTTCAATTTTGGATATTTGCTCATGGACTGGAAATTCTGTAGATTGGTCAGTGATGTTGATTAATATGATATTGCTTGTGATGATTGTTGAATGATGCTTATGTATACAGATTGTCTCCCTACTTGTTGAATGCATCTATTTGAAATTTTCATCACAGGTATAGTTGGTCTACCAATAATTGGTTTTGAGATTAATGAAGGTCTCAGCAGTACATGTTGCATAAAGTAAAGTGTCTCTGGCGTTTTCATTAATCTTGTGGACACAATGATCAGGGAAGATTGTGTTTATGCATCTTAATACACAACCGTATCTTACAAATAAGGTTTAAACTTTCTGTGTAGTTAATTTGCATAAACAGCACATGACGAAATAGATCTAATTGCATCAGGTTGCGTAGTTCTTTTCTTCTTGCCAAAAAGGTGTTGACTGATCTAAGCAAAACACATTTTTATCTATTTTGGTTTTGTGATATAGGAAATAAAGCATGTTATGTTATTTTGCCATTAAAGGTATTACATAATATGGAGAAAAACTAAAGGGATTGATTCTGGAATATATATTACTATATCTGCTGAAAATTGAATGTTTTGTTTGTTTTTCTGTGTGTTGGTTGTTTTTGGTTATTTTTGACTTATCTACATAGGTCATAAGCAAAGCAGAAAGACTTAGCAAAATTTTCTTTTTTCAGTTTTGGGCAACTCAGGTGTTAGCTTGGCTACCATTGAACCACTGACTGGTTTGAATTTTAAGAAGTGGAGCTCAGACATTGAGATCTATTTAGGTCTGTTGAACATTGACCTTTGTCTCACTGAGGATGCACATGCACCCATCACTGATGACACAGAGGACCTTGTTAGAGCTCATGCACAAGAGTGGCAGAGAGCTAATAGAATGACAAAGCTTATTCTGAAACGAACCATGAGTGACGCGGTTAGAGAAAGTGTCTCGGATGAAGGCACAGCTAAAGAGTACCTGGATAGGATTGTACAGATGTACCAAGAGAACCAAAAGGCTGAAACAGGTTAGCTTTTGAACTCTCTAATCACCATGAAATATGGTGGTTCTGGTGAGATAAAGGAGCACATTTTGAAAATGATAGAGACTGCTGCAAAACTTAAGGATTTGCATATAGCTATCGACGAGCAGTTCATTGTGCATCTGGCACTGAACTCACTGCCTTAAAAGTTTGGTCAGCTGAAGACAGCGTATCACACTCAGAAGGACAAATGGTCTCTCAATGAGCTCATTGCCATTTGTGTGTAGGAGGAGGAATATCATAGGAAGGATGTGATTGTGAACCTTGTGGGGAAGAACCATGGAAAGGCATGGAGGTCCAAAGGGAAGAAACCAGCTGGAGATATTTTCAAGCCTAGTACTTCAGGTACCAAACTTATCCCTTCCCTGAATCCCAATAAGAACATTTCTTTTAAGTGTTTCTTTTGCAAGCGAGATGGTCACATGAAGAGAGAGTGCCCTAAGTATAAGGACTGGATTAAGAAGAGAGGTAATTACATAGTCTTATCTATTGAAATTAATTTAATAAGTGTTTCCCTAGATTCCTGGTGGCTTGATAATGGTTCACCAATACATGTTTCCAATTCCATGCAGGGGTTTCTAAGTTGGAGGGAACCAAGAGAGAGTGAGCAGCGGGTCTGTGTCGGGAATGGTCAGAGAGTAGCTTTTAAAGCAATTGGGGTAGTTCGATTAGTTTTGGGTTATGGGATTTTTGTTGATTTGAATAATGTTTTCTATATTCCTTCTTTGCAAAGGAATCTTGTTTCTTTAGTCTCTTAATGAGAACTGGTTATTGTTTTCTACTTAGTATTACTGAAATAAAAATCTCTCTCCATTCAAATTACATTGGCTCTGGTGTGCTCATTGGTGATTATATTCAGTTGCTTTGTTCATATCCAAAAGATAAAAATGTTTTGCTTTTAGAATCATCTGAAAAGATGGATAAGACTGCTGGAATTAAAAGAAAGTTTTCTGAAAATTTTTCTTTTCTGTGGCATAAAAGACTTGGCCACATTTCTCTTGAGAGAATGAAAATTTTAGAAAAACAAAACCTTCTGCCAAACTTGGATTACGCAGATTTTGAAACTTGTGTTGAATGCATAAAGGGTAAGTTAACCACAAGTAACAAGAAAGGGTCAACTAGAAGCCAAAATGTTTTGGAAATCATACATACAGACATTAGTGAACCTTACAAAGATGTAACTATCTGTGGAAATAAATATTTCATAACATTTATTGATGATTTTAGTAGTGTTCTGGCGTGATCTCTGAGGGGAGAGTCACCCAGATGCAGGGGTTGTCTTCAAGCTCCCATAACCTGTCAATCAAGGAGAGAACAGCGTCAGGGGGAAGACCGGGTGCTCCGGCCTTCGACCCTCCGATACCTAAGTCAGTGAGCAGATGTAGGTGATAAGGGAGTGATGATGGAGAGTGAGAGAATGAGGGCGAGAGTGGTATTTATAGGGGTATGGTGGATGCACCCTAAAAATACCACTTTGCCCTTGCTTAGAGGGTATATTACCATTATGCCCTCAAGAGATAGTGTAGGTTTCTTGGGCTCAGCTAAGGCCCAAGCCCGTTTTATGTGGCGACACACGTCTTCTTAGGCGAGTATGACTGATGTTGTACTATGTATTAACAAGTCTTCAAGTCCGCGGTTAAGAGACTCTCTTGGGTTGGGACTTTATCTGATACAATATCGGGAGTACAAGTCTCTTACTAGTGGCGACATAACCAGTCCCCAGTCCCCTAAGTCCCCATGCAAGGGAGGGGATGGACCGGCTCCCTCCGACTGGGGTATGCCGTGTATCGCTATATATGATTGAGACATCAGGTTGTTGCTCCCATGTATTGTTTAGAGATGGCAGAGCGATCGGGGGTCGAAGTTGAGGTACCGCTGGCGAGCATCTCGCGAGGGCCACTGGTACCGGCATGTTGGTATGCCTTGACATTTTAGTAGCCTTTGATATGTACCAGCTATATGCTCGAGCTAGCTGAGTTATTCCAGCATACGTTCGAGGGGGAGATTGTGGTGACATATTTTGTGGTTGCCTCTAGGTGAGTGCTAGAGTGCTTACGTACCCGTTTATAGGATCAAACCAGACGTAGTTTACCATTTCGCCATCGAGGCAAGTGTGCCGTCGAGGAGTGGCTAGGAGTGCCGCTGAGGCATGACAATGGGTGCCTCTAGGGCATAATGATGTTGCCAATAGGGCTTGTGTAGAGCTGTCGAAAAGCTCACTAGGGGGCGTAGCCAAGATGTCGATGGAGGTGGGTGGTGCCAAAGTGTATCGAGAGCATGTGATGTGGCATGGCACAATTACCCGGGCACTGGAGGCATGGTGCCGAGTCCCCCAGTCTCCACGCGAGGGTCGTGAGGTGACGGGGGTGATGTTTTGAAGTTGGCTAGAAGAACCGGGCAACGCAGTTCGCGGTTGATTGGCAGGACTCGTTGTTGAGCGTTGCGGGCCGCTGCGTGGCGAGTCAGTCTGCGCTTGGCTAGCGAAATTGACGCTGTTGAGCGTTGCGGGCCGTTGCGCGGGCGAATCAGTCTGCGCTTGGTTGGAGAGACTGTGGCTATTGTGCGTTGCGGCCGCTGCGTGGCGAGTCAGTCCGCGCTTGGTTGGCGAGACTGTCGCTATGTGGCTAGTCAGTTCGCGCTTGGCTGGCGACTCTCACTATTGTGCGTTGCGGCCGCTGCGTGGCGAGTCAGTCCGCGCTTGGTTGGGGTGACTCGCTATTGAGCGTTGTGGGCCGTTGCCTTGGCGAGTCAGTCTGTGTTTGGTTGGGGACTGTCGCTATGTGGCGAGTCAGTGCGCGCTTGATTGGCGACTGTCGCTATTGAGCGTTGCGACCGCCGCGTGGCAAGTCAGTCCGCGCTTGGTTGGGGAGACTCGCTATTGAGCGTTGCGGGCCGCTGCCCTGGCGAGTCAGTCCGCGCTTGGTTGGGGATTGTCGCTATGTGATGAGTCAGTGTGCGCTTGATTGGCGACTGTCGCTATGTGGCGTTGCAGCCGCTACGTGGCGAGTCAGTCCGCACTTGGTTGGGGAGACTCGCTATTGAGCGTTGCGGGCCGCTGCCCTAGCGAGTCAGTCCGCGCTTGGTTGGGGACTGTCGCTATGTGGCGAGTCAATGCGCGCTTGATTGGCAACTGTCGCTATGTGGCATTACGGCCGCTGCGTGGCGAGTCAGTCCGCGCTTGGTTGGGGAGACTCGTTATTGAGTGTTGCGGGCCGCTGCCCTGGTGAGTCAGTCCGCGCTTGGTTGGGGACTGTCACTATATGGCGAGTCAGTGCGCGCTTGATTGGCGACTGTCGCTATTGAGCGTTACGGCCTCCGCGTGGCGAGTCAGTCCGCGCTTGGTTGGGGAGACTCGCTATTGAGCGTTACGGGCTGCTGCCAAGGCGAGTCAGTCCGCGCTTGATTGGGGACTGTCGCTATGTGGTGTGTCAGTGCGCGCTTGATTGGTGACTGTCGCTATGTGGCATTGCGGCCGTTACGTGGCGAGTCAGTCCGCGCTTGGTTGGGGAGACTCTCGAGGGCCGAGCCATTGCTGGGCGAGTAAGTCCATGCTAGATGGCGAGACTCTTGCGGCGTGGCAGGGAGATGTCTATGTATAGGGTTGAGGATAGCTGGAGGGGGGGGGGGAGTTTGTGCTTTTGAAACTGAGAATTGGGCGAGCTACAATTTGCGTTTTAGGGTTTTGGCGATTCTACAATCTTCAGACTGGGAAACGTCCAATTTCATCCTTGATCGAGTGGGTGCGAGTGCTCGGCTGTTTGCAACCAGCTTCACTACCACCACGCGGATCCGCTGTTTCAAGGTATGAATTTGTCGCTTTCTTTGTCTTTGGATTTGTATGTGGTTGTGGGATTGTTCACATGTTTGTGATGTTGGTAGAAATTCTAGGGTGAGAGATTTGTTGTCGGGCTGGTTAGGGTTAAGGGGTCTACCTGTCTCTTCCCGAGGTCCTGAGCCGGGAAGGGATGGCAGGACAGGTCGTGCTAAGGGCGTGTGTAGCTAGAGGATGCATGTTTGAATGTTGGCTGTGTACACATGCTGTGGGTGTAGCCTGATATTGATATAGATAGATGTACAGCAATATTTGGCTTGTAATCATGTGAAGCAAGTGTATGTGGTTTGCACATGGTTTACAAGTATGTGCTTAGCATGTACATGAGAATATATTATGATGCATGTGGCATGCTATTTGTATGATAACAACTTAATTGGATAGTGTGAAGTAAGACTTATCTGGAGCCGCGTAGAGCAGCTATAGTCATTGTAGAAAACTTGGAGTTGCGCGGGGACTCTGGCGAGACCAGTGGAGTCCGCGACGGATGGCGAGACAAGAGGAGGCCGCGGAGACTGGCGTGACAAGCGGTGTCCGCGGTGAGAAATGGATGGTCCTGGGAGGGAGGAAGAGAGGAAGGCGGATGTGTATAACTCAGTCTCAGGAAGGGGAGGTGCCGGGGGCAGGCTGTTGGATTGCAGAGTTTTTTTTTTGCACCCTTCTGTTGGGATAGAGGAGTCCCGGGAGGTCGAGATAGAGAGCTGTGTGGGGGGTGTCCGCCAGGGGAACTACTAGGAATGTCCCCACGCGAGGTTTAAGAACTCTGGCAAGATCAGGGAATGTCGCGAGGAGCTGGCGAGGCGAGACCAAGGGAGTCCACGAGGGTTTGGCGAGGTCAGCGAAGTCCGCAAGGATCTGGCGAGGTCAGCGGAGTCCGCGAGGACTGGCGAGGTCATCGGAGTCCGCGAGGACTGGCTTGACCAGCGGAGTCCGCTAGGGGATCCGCGACAATGCGAGTCCGTGAAAGCGGGACCAGCAAAGTCCTTGAATAGATGGCGGGACCTGCGGAGTCCGTGAATGGATGGCGGGACCTGCGGAGTCCGCGAATGGATGGCGAGACCTGCGGAGTCCGTGAATATTTTGGGAGAGCAGCACCGAGACATGGGTGGGCGTCCCTGGGAGAGAAATATCAAGTGGGCGCCAAAAGCGAAGGCAATTGCTTCTACCTGCTTCATCCCGAGGTCCCGAGCCGGGAAGGGGTGCCAAAAGCGAAGGCATGTCCTGGGGGGAGGGTGCCGAGATTGGGGTCGTGAGACCAAGTGCGCGTTCTCGCTTCGGCTGAAGGAAGCTGGGTGTCCAGATCAGTTCTTCTGGGCGCTGCTCTCCGGCACGTGGGCCTTGGCCGGAGGTTGGGGTGGCCACGTTGGATTCATTGGAAGATAGTGCGCATGATGGCTGGGAAGGTGAGCTACCTTGCTGTGGCACGCCCAAGGGAAGGAGAGAGAGAAAGTCAGATTTACTTTTTCTCTCCTCGGGATTTCTGGGCAGATGATGGCCATGGTGAGCGACGTGAGGGTCTCCACTTGAGGACCCCCTCTTTCTAGCGCCAATTGTTCTGGCGTGATCTCTGAGAGGGGAGAGTCACCCAGATACAGGGGTTGTCTTCAAGCTCCCATAACCTGTCAATCAAGGAGAGAACAGTGTCAGGGGGAAGACCGGGTGCTCCGTCCTTCAACCCTCCGATGCCTAAGTCAGTGAGCAGATGTAGGTGATAAGGGAGTGAAGATGGAGAGTGAGAGAATGAGGGGAGAGAGTGGTATTTATAGGGGTATGGTGGATGCACCCTAAAAATACCACTTTGCCCTTGCTTAGAGGGTGTATTACCATTATGCCCTCAAGAGATAGTGTAGGTTTCTTGGGCTCAGCTAAGACCCAAGCCCGTTTTATGTGGCGGCACACGTCTTCTTAGGCGAGTATGACTGATGTGGTACTATGTACTAACAAGTAGATATTGCTATGTATACCTCATGAATGATAAAAGCCAGTCCCTATAAAAGTTTAAGATTTTTGGAGCAGAAGTTGAGAAACAGTTGAATAAGGTGATTAAGATAGTGAAGTCTGATAGAGAGGGAGAGTTCTTTGGGAGGTATGATGAAAGTGGGCAACGTATGGGGCCTTTTGCAAGATATTTGCAAAAGAATGGGATTGTAGCCCAATATACTACACCTGGTACACCCCAACAAAATGGAGTGGCTGAGAGAAGAAATAGGACTTACCAAACTATGATTAGAAGCATGATGTGTGCTTCTGGTCTTCTGAAATACCTATGGGGTGAGGCATTGAAAACAGCAAACTACCTCACAAATAGAACACCTAGCAAAGCCATAACCAATACCCCATTTGAACTTTGGTGCAACAGAAAGCCAAGTTTTCATCACTTGCATGTATGGGGTTGTAAGGCTGAAGCAAAAGCTTATAATCCGAAGTTGGGTAAACTTGATAGTAGGACAGTGAGTGGTTCATTCATTGGATATCCTGAAAAGTCCAAAGGTTTCAAATTCTACTGTCCCTCACACAACACTAGAATCATTGAAACGAACAGAGCTATTTTTTATGATGGAATGAGTGAGAATAGATCTGTAGAAGAGTATGTTTTTGACTGTGAACAAGCTTCAGATGATGTTGTTACTGATGAAAAACGTAGTAGCATACCAGATATAGTTTTGCCTTTGCCACATACACAAATACAAAACCCAGCTATGGTTGAACCAGCTTCATAAGGCAATGATCTTGTTTTTTACAATGATCTGCAAGAACAAGAAGTTGAGCAGGAACCTGAGGAGCAAGTAGATCAGTTGGCCCAAGTAGAAGCTGAGATTCCACCATAATCTGCAGCACAACCACTAAGAAGATCTGAAAGAGTGAGAAGAAGTGCAATAAACACAGATGATTTTGTTGTTTATTTGCAAGAAGATGAGATGCAAGAAGCTGAGATTGACTTTGGAGAAGATGACGATCCATTCAGCTATAGAGAAGCTTTACAAAGTGAAAAAGCTCAAGAGTGGGGAGAAGCAATGGAGGCAGAGATGAAATCCATGAGTGAAAATAATGTGTGGGAGTTAGTTGAGCCAGCTGGAAACCACAAGGCAATTGGCTGCAAGTGGGTATTCAAGACTAAAAAACGTGCAGATGGAACAGTTGAAAGATATAAGGCAAGATTAGTTGCCAAGGGTTTTACACATAAGGAGGGAATTGATTACAATGAGACTTTTTCACTTGTTTCAAGCAAAGATTCTTTTAGATTAATCATGGCTTTTGTGGCTCATTTTGACATGGAGCTGCACCAAATGGATGTGAAGACTGCCTTCCTAAATGGTGATTTAGAGGAGGATATATACATGAAACAACCTGAGGGTTTTATTGCACCTGGGACTGAGCATCTGGTGTGCAAGTTAAACAAATCCATTTATGGATTGAAACAGGCCTCAAGACAATGGTTCTTGAAATTTAACTCTGTTGTTAGTTTTTTTGGTTTTGTTGAGAATATGGCTGATGAGTGTGTGTACATGAAGATCAGTGAGAGCCAATTTATTTTTCTGGTGTTGTATGTCGATGATATATTGTTGGCAAGCAGCAATCTTGCTCTTTTGAATGAGACCAAGTAATTTTTGTCAATGAATTTTGACATGAAAGATCTTGTTGTAGCTTCATATGTGTTAGAGATTGAGATAAAAAGGGATAGGAAGAGACGCTTGCTTGGTTTATCTCAACAGAGTTATATCACAAGAGTTTTGAAGAAGTTTCACATGCATAATTGTTCTGGAAATGATGTGCCAATGAACAAGGGTGATAAGTTGGCTAAACTTGACTCACCAATATCAGATTTTGAAAAACAAGAAATGAAGAACAAGCCTTACTCTGGAGTTGTTGGCAGTTTAATGTATGCACAAGTGTACACCAGACCTGATATCGCCTTTGCTATTGGGATGTTGGCTAGGTTTCAGTCTAATCCAGGAATGGCTCACTGGATTGCTGCAAAGGAGGTTCTCAGGTATTTGCAAAAAACAAAGAGTCACATGTTGGTTTATAGAAGAGTTGAAGACTTAGAACTCACAGGGTACACAGATTCTGATTTTGCTGGAAATTATCCAGATTTAAACAAATCCACTTCAGGGTATGTTTTCGTTCTTGCTGGAGGAGCAATAGCTTGGAAAAGTGTGAAGCAAGGCCTAATAGCAACATCAACAATGCAAGCTGAGTACACTGCGATCTATGAGGGTTTGTGCCAAGGTCTTTGGCTCAGGAATTTTCTTTTGGAGACCAAGGTTCTAGATTCTATAGTTTCTAGGCCCTTGAAGATTTTTTGTGACAATACAGCTGCTCTGTATATCACTAAAAATAACAAGAGGTCTACAAATTCCAAGCACATTGATTTAAAGTATTTTAGTGTTAGACAGAGAGTGAAACTTAAAGAGGTAGAGGTTGTAAACATTGGCACTCTATTTCAGTTAGTAGACCCCCCTTCACTAAGGCCTTACCAAATGTTCCTTTTAATAAGCATGCTGCCAGCATTGGAGTTTTGGCTAATTTTGATTGTTGAAAACAGTGGGAGTTACCATTATTTCTATTATTTCTAATATGTATTTTTGCTCTATGCTTTGCAATAAAGTTTTGAACTACATGAATGTTGGTCATAATGTTCAAATTATATGAAATAAAAGTCTAGTCTAATTCAGCTGGTCTTGATCTGCTGCAGCTTTTGGATTGCTCATTTGAATATTGTTTTATTTTCATTTGAGTAATGTGTTGGATCCTTATATGTTATGTATACATATAGTAGCTACTTGACAAGTTTTTGATTGTTTTGTGTTGATGAAACAATGTGAAGTACTTCTACAGAAAAATAAAGTTGAGAAACACATAAAGCATATTTTGATTAAAGATTCTGTGTTTCTTGAGGACCATGGCATTGAGACATAAGTTGATACATTCTGGAAACTTAATGCTATTACAGGTATATCATAGTTGGCGGTTCATGTGATTTGTAGTTGGCTCATTAGTAGTTATGCAAGTCCTCTCTTCTGTTGAGGTAAGGTTCTTTCATAGCTCTATGTTTTGGCTGTAGATTGACAAAACCTTGTATCAGATTTTGTTCTATTCTTGATTTCCACATGTGCACTAAGGAACTAACTACTATATCTGATATTTTGGTATTCTTGCAGCATGAACTCCATGATATGTCCAAGTGGGAGAATGTAAGATTGATATGGACATATCATTGAAGTTCTTAAGGTAAACAACAACTTACCATTTACTAGCAGAATAATAATGGGAAATCATGTAATTTGAATTCCGGATTAACTTATACACAATGTATCAAATGCATAAGTTAGGGATCTAAATTGTATAGTGATTGATCATATTGGACTCTAATTGAGTTGATTGATTGAGGTGATTGATCAAGGAAATAAATGATATACAAATGAAGGATATATGTGATTCTATTACTAATTGGTTTCCTTTATGGGAGGAGCCTAAGCCTTAGTTGAATCCTATATAAACATGGTCCCTACACACACTCTATTCGAGAGTTGTTAAAAGTCTAGTCCCATATAAATATAAAATAGAGTGTTGTGTAGAAGATCAGAGTTTAGAATATCAATGGTCTCGAATTCAGGTTTGTTGAACTCCGTTAAGAACTCTAGTTTGTATATTTGCTTAGTTGTGTTATACTTTGTTTGATTCTATTGTATCTATTTATCTTGTGTGTTAAGTTCCTTGTGATCAATGGATCAAGGCTAACATTGGATGCACTAGCTAGATCGAATATCCCTGATCATTTTGGTTCCTCTTGTTTTTTTTGCTCATACTTTTCCAGATTCAAACCCACCTAGAAGCCAGAAAGAAGTACTGAAAAAACTCAGTTGGAAGAAGCCAAAATGTATCACAAGCAGTTTTTTTTTTTAAAGATTTTTACCACACTCCCTAAATCCCAATATTTTTTTTTTTAATATGAAAAATGCGTGCATAGACAAACTAGGCCTAAAAAAATTACTGCAATGATGATGATCTAGCTAGGAATAATTTAGGCCCATCCAAGCCTCAGCCCACATAATATTGTATCCCAACCTTCAATGACACGGAAGACCTTCTCGTTTCTTTTCCTCTCTCTGGTTACCATTTGGAGGTGAAGAAAATAGCTTTAGCAACCCAATTCCTATTTGTTCCTGTTCTTCCTCGGCAGCCACACAGTGTACCGGAACCCTAAAACCAGGTATTATCCCAATTCTAGAATGTCCTTGTTTTCCAGTTCTTCAAGTTTGCATTATCCCTCTGTTCTGTTTGGTAGGGCTTTGTATACATTTTGGACACGAAGAAAGTAAGAAACCATTATAGACCAAAAGGCTTATACTCTATGCTGTCTTTTGCAAAAGTTTTATGATTAATGAAAAACCAGTAGATCTTTAATATGGATAAATCTTCATGCAAATAATGTGAAATAATTCTGAGGAGTTCCGATCCCTGAATCTTGTGTTTGGTTTAACTAGCTTAGAAAGTTCGTTTGGCTTTTACCGACATTGTATCAGATGAAAATGGGTTCGAACTCAAAGCGTCGTAAACGATGCACTGAAGATAGACGTAGTGAACTGCCAGATGCAATACTCTGCCTCATTCTGTCATTCCTTTCAACAGTTGAGGCTGTAAAGACCAGTGTTTTATCACATAGATGGGAGAATCTGTGGGCTTCTGTCCCCACTATTGACGTATGTGACAATGATCCAAAAGAATTCGACTTTGATAGTTTTACAATGTTTCTTGATCGTGTACTTCTCTCTCATGACTCCTCGAAAGTTCATCGGTTCCGTATTTGCTGTACTAAGATGGTGGATCCCCTTCTGTTTGATTATTGGGTTAGCACTGCCATTGGCTGTAATGTTGTTGAACTTGATCTTGATATTTATCCCTTGGGTCCTGAGCACTCGTCAGTTGCACCCCAGTGTTTTGAGTTGCCAGGAAGCCATTTCATGCTGAAAAGTTTGGAGAAATTGAAGCTGAGCCTGAAATCGTTTGTTATCATTTACTCCTGAACCAAGTTGGTTCCCAAGTCTCAAGTTTCTCCATGTTTCAGTCGCATATGCTGGCTCTCATCTGATGGAGAACCTGTTTACTTGCTGCCCTGCACTTGAGTAGTTGACTTTTGAAGCAGAACCTGAATATGATGATGATTCGGTTTTTAATATGAACATCTGTGCACCGAAGCTGAAACGACTAGAAATAAGCTTCTTCCTGGATAGACATGATCTAGAGATACTTGACTATGAGCACAAACCTTTTATCAATGCCAATGCTCCTAATCTTGAAAAGTTCACTTTTTACGGCAATCTTTTGGCAATCTATTTCTCGAACAATGCAAAATCCCTGAATGAAGTCAAGATTGATTGCACGGACCTGAATGCGGTTCAAGAGCTTGACGATCACCTTGATGCTGCTGATAATTTGCACAGGCTTTTCACAGGAATTTTGAATGTTACATACCTATCTGTTTCAGTTCCTATTTTGGGGGTAAGTATAAGCTAACTGGTCCTTGGTGGATTATATTCTTCCAAGACACGCAACTTAGTTTACTGAAATGCTATATTGTGCTGAGGAAATGTTTTAGTTATGGTTCTTAATCGATCTTTACTTCATAATTTGTGAAGGATCCCCACATTGTACATCAGTATCTTCTGCCTACGTTTGTTAATTTGAAGCACTTGGAGCTACTTCTTCATGCTTGCTCCTCTTGGAAACCATTGATTAGTTTTCTGAATGCATCGCCAAATCTGGAATCTCTTATCTTGAAAAAGGTAAGTGTAGATGGCTTTACACCTTACTAACCGTATTGATAAAGGTGAATTCTTAAGTATTCTAAATTATCTCATTTTTGTTAATCTTTAGAGCCGCGATTGCCTATGTCGACACGATCTGGATGAAGAGTATTTGCATACGAGGGTACAAGGGGACGCCAGATCAGATGAAAGTGGCAGAATACTTGTTGAAGCATGGTGAGGTTTTGAACAATGTGACAGATCATTTATCTTACAAAGATATGACTTCAAAAAAAGTGAAGAAACTATGCCGGGGATTAAAGAAGTTGCCAAGGGGTTCGAAGACATGTCAAATTGTCTTTCCATGCCTCGAAGTCACAGCATAGCCTTTTAATTGTCCGAGTTCCATTTCAAAGTTGTGAAAAGGATCCTTTCTTTGTAGATCAGACAACGAATTGATACAACTTGTGTTCTATCATTAGCTTCTCAAACCTCGGAAGAATCTTTTAGACTATGCATCTATGTTTGGATTTATAGGATACTTATTTGCAACAATTGTTCGTTTTCATTTGTTTCACATTTCTCACGAGCATTGCAACTTGGCCGTATGCAATAAGTTTATTTCCTTACGAAAGTTGGCTTGCTACCATGAGCTTTACCACACTGTCATCCATAGTTCCATACTTGTGGTTATGTAGATGAGAACAATTACAATGGTAGAATGGACATCCCAGAGCATCTTCAGCAATCGAATTGTCTTGAACCTTTTTGATCAAATACAACAACTAGTCTACTATAAATCGATCTCACGACTTCTCATTCACAAAGAAGAAACTGATGAATCACATGGTACTAGACCTGTGGAACATCATTCAGATGAAAAAACGCATTCAGTTCATGACATACATTTGGGTTAACTAAGCATTGAGGCCCATCCTTGCCCCAACCCACACAAAATTGTAGCCCAAGCTTCATTGACACAAGTGACCATCCCTTTCCATTTTTTCCAAGACATTTCTCTCTCCCTCGCCAGTTTACTATTTCGAGGGCTCCTGTTCTTCCTCAGCGGCCACACACAGTGTACCGGAACCGTAAATCCTGAATCGGCTCAACCAATGAGGTATTGTTTCCCAACTGCTCAATTTTTCATGTGCTATTTTTTCTGAGTTTTGAATACATTACACGAATAAAGTAAGAAACCCAGAAAAAAGAACAAGAATAATGGCCAAAGGTTAATAATTTATACTGTTTGGTGTTAGATCTATAACATGGATAAATCTCCGCGCAAATAATGTTAAAAACTTTTGACTAGTTCCAATTCCTCAAGTTTGCATATCCCTCTGTTCTGTTTGGTTGGTTTTTGTATAGTGTATACATTCTGGAGTCTAAGAAAGTAAGAAACCCAGAGAAAGAACCAAGTTTATAATATATATTTTTAATGGAAACCAATAGATGAATAGATCATTAATAGGGGGACAAATCTTCATGCAAAACATGTTAAAATCATTTTAAAAAGTTCCTGAATTTTGTGTTTAGTTTAACTAGCTTAGAAGTTCTTTTGGCTTTTACAGACATTGTATCACATGGAAATGGGTTCGAGCTCAAAGCGTAGTAAACAATGCGCTGCAGATAGACTCAGTGAATTGCCAGATGCAATTCTTTGCCACATTCTGTCTTTCCTTTCAACAGCTGAGGCTGTGAAAACCTGTGTTTTATCACAAAGGTGGGAGAATGTGTGGGGTGCTGTGCCCACTATAGACCTATCTGATCATGATCGTGATGGAAAAGAATCCGACTTTGATAGTTTTTCGGTGTTTATTGATCGTGTACTTTCCTCTCATGAGTCTGTGAAAGTTCATCTGTTCCGTCTTGGCTGTTTTAGCACGGTGGATCCCCTTCGGTTTGATTGTTGGGTTCACACTGCCATTGGCTGTAATGTTGTTCAACTCGATTTTGGTATCTTTCCACCCCAGAGTTTCGAGTTGCCAAGAACCCTTTTCATGCTGAAAAGTTTGGAGAAATTGAGCCTAAGCCTGCACTTACCATTACTCCTGAACCAAGTTGGTTCCCAAATCTCAAGTTTCTCAATATTTCAGTCACATTTGCTAGTTCTCACCTGATGGAGAATTTCTTTTCCTGCTGTCCTGTACTTGAAGAGTTGATGTTTGATGCATGGGAATATGATGGTGATTCGGATTTTAATATTAACATCTCTGCGCCGAAGCTGAAAATACTACAAATAAGGTTGTTCCAGAAATTATATGATCACGAGCACAAACTTTTTATCAATACCTATGCTCCTAACCTTGAAAAGTTCACTTTCAAAGGCCATCTTTTGGTAATCTACACCTTGAGCAATGAAAAATCCCTGAACGAAGCAAAGATTGATTGTCATACGCTGCATGCAGGTCAAGAGCTTGACTATCACCTTGCTGATCATTTGCACAGGCTATTCAAAGGACTTTTGAATGTTACACACCTGTCAGTTACAGCTCCTATTTTTGGGGTAAATTTGCACTAACTGGTCCTAAGTAGTTTATATCCTTTCTAGACACTCAACGTTATTAACTGAAATGCTATGTGGCGCTTAGAAAATGTTCAATTCTGATAATTTTTGACTGATTTCTACTTCATAATTTGTGAAGGATCCCCACATTGTACATCAGTATCCTCTGCCTACGTTTGTTAATTTGATGGACTTGGAGCTACATCTTCAAGCTTGCTGCTCTTGGCAATCATTCTTTAGTTTTCTGAATGCATCGCCAAATCTGATATCTCTTGTCTTGGAAAAGGTAAGTGCACATGGCTTTACACCCTTACTAACTGTATTGATAAAGGATAATTTTGAAATTTATTAATGTATCTCGTCTGTGTCATCTTTAGAGCCATGATTGCCTATGTTTACACTATCTTGATGAAGTTTACCGTGAATGGAATCCACCAGAGTGTGTGCCTGCTTGTTTGGTGTCACACTTGAAGATTATTTGCATAATGTATTACAGGGGGACGCCAGATCAGATGAAAATGGCAGAATACTTATTGAAGCATGGTGAGGTTTTGAGTAAGGTGATGTGCATTGGGAAAGTTTTTCTTCCAAAAAAGAGAAGAAATTATGGCGGGGATTAAAGAAGTTGCCAAGGGGTTCAAAGACTTGTCAAATGGTGTTCCCATGCCTCTCTGTCGCAGCATGGCCTTTTAATTGTTTGAGTTCCATTCAAAGTTGTGAAATGGATCCTGTCTTTGTAGATAAGACCATGCATTAGTTTTGTGTCATTTCAACTCCTCTCATCTTCCATCATTAGCTTTTCAAACCTCTTAAGAATCTTTTAGACTATGCATCCATGAATGGATTGATCTTGGGAGACTCATTTGTTTGCAACTGGTATTCGTTTTCATTTGTTTCACATTTCCATGAATGAATAAAGAGCTTATTCTCTGAAACTCACTTTTGTGTTACCCATCTATCGATAGCTTTCTAAACTGTCATACTAGTAGTAATGTAAATGAGAACAATTACAATGGTGGAAATTGTTGACATCCCAGTGCATCTTGTGCAAAATTGAGGTAGTCTTGTGCAAAATTGAGGTAGAGGGGCTTGTTAATGAGAAAATGGGTATGGAGAGGTACTTTAGGAATGATGGAAGGGCACTCATCCAATTTAGATTGAACCTCAAACTAGCTAATATCATTAGAACTTGTAGCCGTGGATCATCTCGTTCAAGGGAAAAAACCAAAATTTCCATATATGTTCAGTGATTTTGACACGGTTCTACCACATCCTTCGTTTGCTGTTTGCTAAATTTGGAGGATGTATATAATCACAGATTCACAGTGGTCCTTCTCCTTCAAGTATGTATGGTAGGCTTTTAGGTGCATCATCAAAACTAGCTCTATCAATAAACTGTCATTTACCAAAAAGCTACACCAGAAGAGTTTTAAGGGACAGTTATTCCCCACCTAGAAGCAGTTATAATCTGTCGTAATCCAACCAACGATTCAATGAAAATGAATATAGCACTACCAAAACGGTAGCTGCTTAAACGTTCACAATTTGCATAGTAGAACTTCACCTATCTGTGTTAGTTTTTCCAGTACCTGACCTTATTGTGGTTGTCTACTTGTCTGTGTGTATTCAATTTTAGTTTGATTGCAATGGCTGCAACCATTCTTGTTTTCTTATTTCAGTGAAAGAATAGGGTAACTCTGCCACATGAGTAAATTGAGTTAAAATTAGAACTCTCATGCCTTCATCCGAATTGAACTACAAGAAATCTGAATTCATTTCTACTCTATGTAAAGTTTGACATCAAGGAATACTAGTAATCATGGCTATTCCACTATTAACATGTCTCATTCATATTTTCCTCCAAAAAAACAATGAAAGACATCCACATATGATCTGCATGTAACTTTGGATGCCTTACGAATATATATTTACATTAATTACAAAACATCATCCGAACTATGATATTATTTTAATTTTTATATCTAAATATCAAAAACTTGTATTTTCATACTCGAAGTTTCATTCCGTTAGCACTTTGATACCTTGACCACTAACACCGTTGCATTTTAAGGGTATTTTCGTCATTTCAATAAATATATCATTTTTTACATTTACTTTAACAACTTTTTTTAAGGTTATCAAATACAAATAAAACAATTTACTTGAGCAAAAATATTCAAAACAAAATAGAGGATATAACACAAAACTACCATTTACAAACACAAATGATAAAAAAATCTTTAATTGTTCCACATGATATAAAGGTAACCTCACAAACATATTAGATGATAAAATGGTTACCTCTAAAATTATTATATGATATAACAGTCCATCTGAGAATTTTTTTTATTAACGATTATACCCTTCTGTCTTTCCCATCTCTCTAAGATCAGAGCGTCTCGAGGATCTGAAAACCCGACCTCCAAAAGCACAACGGAGACGCTCCATTTCTCACGGCGTCGCACCAGTGGACATAGCTTCCTCTCAACGTCACAATCATGTATGTGTTTTGGGGGTGACGAGCTCCGGTGAAAGAGAATCGAAGCTCAAATGTTTCTCGGCATCTCCGCTACATCTCCCTCTCCATCCCTTGTGTCTCTAGGCCGCGCTAATCGACAGTGCTCGCCGGTGGCATCATCCACTCCACCTCATCAGATCCGTCAAGGCCCGCAGTGTCCCCCCTCCTAGTCACGTCACATCGCCTGCTAGATCAACTCCGCCACTCGACTCCACCGTTGCTAGATCGACTCCGCCACCTGTTAGATCTATGTCGCTCGTCAATCGACTCTGCCTGCTAGATCGACTCCTAGTTCGATGTCGTTGTTAGATCGACTCCTCCTCTTGCTTCTTCGCGAAGTCTCCTATGCGAAGTCATCTCGCCTCGCCTTCAAGTACCTCTACGTGAAGTTCATTTCGCATGCGAATGCATGTAACTATGTAACTATCCATGTAACTACCCATCAGCCATGTAACTATCCATGTAACTACAGTTTAATAGTTACATGGGTAGTTACATACATGCTACACTTGTGTAACTATGCATGTAACTACAGTTTGATCGTTACATGGGTAGTTACATTGATAGTTATATGGAAAATTGATAGTTACATGCATAGTTACATAGATAGTTACATTGATAGTTACATGGCTAGTTACATGAATTTGTTTAATAATAATTGCAACGTGCCGCTGCACCGCAACGGCAGCATCCCACTGTGTATTATAACATAAATCTATTAAAATCCATGTAACTAGCAATGTAACTACCTAGGTAACTAGCAATTTGTAGTTACATGGATAGTTACTTGTGTAGTTACATGAATAGTTACTTGTATAGTTACATAAATGGATAGTTACATGGATCGACTTTGCCACCTGCTAGACAGATGTTGTTCGCTGATCAACTATGCCTACTATCGACTCCGCCTCCTGCTAGATCGATGCCGCTGTTAGATCGATGCCGCTCCCGATCGACTCCGCCTGCTAGATCGATTCTTCTCGCCGATCGACTCCGCCTTCTAGATAGACTCCGCCGCAGGAATCCATCAATTTCTTGCTAGAAAATCCTAAAACTTCTTATCTTTGATTCTCCCTCTTCCGAGCTTCTCTTAAAAAAATAAGGTCATAGAGACGTTCTCCAGATTGAGGCGAAGCTACCACCACCATTCATGTCCGTCACCGTGGCCAGATTCGTAAATTCGTCGGCGAACCCAGAAGACGTTTCTCTCCTCTGATTCTCTTTCAGCATCGCTCCTCCATGAAATATGATACAACAGAGATGTTGGGAACGGCGAGAGGAAGACGTAAACACCAGCCTTGCACCGAAAGGTGGCCGGACGACGGAGGAGCAATTCACAGCTCCACCCCGCTGCAAAACATCGACGTCTCAAGGAGGTTGGTCTGGAATGTGTATTTTTAAGAGTGAGTGAGATGATCATGGTTAACGTGTTGTTATTTTGGTCAGTGGCATGACATGTAATTTTTTAAAAATTTATGGGCAACGGTTTAAAGAATTTAAATGGGTGTATTGTTTTATCATAAAGAAACATAACTTGTTAACATTTTTATCATTTATTACTTCTAAATGTATCATTTTATTATCATTGGCCCATAAAAAACTCCAAAATTAAATATTTATTTTTGCAACAATAGTGATAAAAGTTAGTAGAACTCTTGTATGTGTATATTTTTTGAATTACATGTTAAGCAAAATAAAATAAAATAAAATATATAATTAAAATAAATTTAACTAATTTCAGTTTACCCCCATTAACTTTAGGTTGATCATCATATTAGTCTTTCTTCTTTCAATTTCATCAAAACAGCCCCTCAACTCCCAATTTTCATCAGCCGTGTCCAAACCTCTGTTCTCCATCCAATTCTTCTGTCAAGTGATGATGTGGCATCAAGAAGAAAGTCAAATTCTGAAGAAAAAAAAAGGGTTAAATACTTGTGACACCCTGTATTTTACACCTAAAATCAGTTTTGTCCCTCACTTTTTTTTTTAAACTGATATACCCCTATATTTTAAATTCTCGACTGATTTGCCCTTGTCGTCAAGTGAACCCGTTATGTAGCTGACGTGGCTAACATGTTGACACATGTATGAGACCAAGGTATTGAGATGACAATTTTACCCTCTCACTCTCCCCCTCTCCCTCTCCTCTGCCGCCCTTGACCACCACACCCTCCTCCTCTCCCCCCTCCCCTCCACCCCCTCTCTCTCCCAACCCGAATCCTTTTCAGAAACATCTGAACCCGACTCCGACCCATCTTCCCTCTCCCTCCCTCTCCACCACCTTGACGCCTTCTCCTTCAAAAAATCACGGGATCATCACAAGCTAGGTGGTAGCCATGGTAGCTGAGTTAGGCCTCCTCACCCGCCTCGGCTCCGTCCCATGCATCGTGGTGACGTCGCCGGAGTTGGCAAAAGAGTTCCTCAAAACCCATGAGCTCTCCTTCATAAACCGCTCTGAGACAACCGCTGTCGAAAAAATGACCTACAATGCTTCCTTTGCATTTGCTGCTGAGACTCCCAACTCTTCCACCTCCGCCTCCGCCGTGACTCCTTCCGCTTCAACTCCCTCACCTCCCTATGACTGTGCCTATACTTCTGAGTTTCTCACTTGTTTCAAACCCTTGAAAACCACAACCAAACAAAGAAATAATGGAAGAAGCTTTCAGAAAGCTCAACGGCTTCACCCCCACGTCCCAGCCCGACGTCCCCATTTCCGTCCCCTCCAAAAAGTCAACCCCCACCAACAAGCGCTCCCTCAAGGAAGCCACCGCCGGCTCTGCCTCCACACTGCGCTACCGCGGCGTGCGCCGCAGGCCGTGGGGACGGTACGCTGCTGAGATCAGGGACCCACACTCCAAGGAAAGACGGTGGCTGGGAACCTTCGACACCGCCGAGGAGGCTGCATGCGCCTATGACTGTGCCGCTCGAGCCATGCGCGGTGTCAAGGCTCGTACCAACTTTGTTTACCCTCCCACAACTCAAGACCATCTTGTTCCGGCGTTCACTTTCCACCATCAGAAGCAATCTCAGCCGTCGGTTAAGTACCACAGCACCGCTCGCGGCTACGGCCAAATCGTTCCCAACTGGCCACCGTTTGCGACGTACCCTCGTGATTTCTCAGGTAATTCCGACAGAAGTTGCACCACTGCTAATAGTGCTAATAGTAATACTGCTTCTGGGAGTGCAGCAGCCAAGTCTGGACAGAAATGAAGGTTGGTTTGTTACCTTACGGTAGTCTGGGAGGGCCGGAGGAGCTAGATTCGCCGGTGCCGGTGCCGGTGCCGGTGAGTCCTCAGTGGTGGCCATGAGAGCTCCCTCTGTAAACGAAGACTTGAGAGTCTGGGAGGAGAGTTGGGAGTGAGATGCAGAGAAGGAAATGAAAGAGAGCAAGAATTTAAAAGTCACTGAGTTGGGGGTATATTGGACATATTATGCATTTGCTGCCGAGAATTCCATGGTCTCAGCAACTTAACAGTCTTCTTTAACGGTCAATTGACGACAAGGGCAAATCAGTCGAGAATTCAAAGTATAGGGGTATACCAGTTTAAAAAAAAAAGTGAGGGACAAAACTGATTTTAGGTATAAACTACAAGGTGTCACAAGCATTTAACCCAAAAAAAAATAACATTTATAACTATTTTTCCCCATATCGATACACATCTCTGTTCCCATCATAACCCCCATAACCTTAGTAATTTTGGTGGGATTGAATGCAATTTGTCTATTTTGCCCTTTTTTCTGTGGGTCCAACGACTTCAAACTTAGTTTTCTTCTTAATGCAAGTCATCACATGACGGGAGAATTGGATGGAAAACGGATGTTTGGACACAACTAATGAAAATTAGGAGTCAATGGGTGTTTTTGATGAAATTAAAAGAAAAATTATTAACATAATGATCGACCTATAGTTGATGGGGTAAACTGAAATTAGACTAAATAAATTATATCGAGAAAATATCGAATATCGATGAAAATTTTATCATATTTTATATAAACATAGTATATTTAACCTCAAAGTAAATATACCTCAGATTTTTTTTTTGAATATTTTTGCTAAAGTAAATTATTTTATTTATATTTGATAACCTCAAAAAATAAATTATTTTGTTAAAGTCAATGTAAAAATAATATATTTATTGAAATGACAAAAATACCCTCAAAATTTAACGGTGTTAGTGGTCATGGTATCAAATTGCTAACGGAATAAAACTTCAGGTATGAAAATGTTTTTAATAGTTAGGTATGAAAATGAAAATAGTATCATAATTAATCCTATATATTTGGAACAAATAGATGCATGAACTTTTCTTTCAAGAAGGCTAAGACCATATAGCAATTAGAAGATCGAGTGATGTTTGTCTATATTATTTGTTTAATTCTATTTGAGATGATTCATTGAACACTAAGAACATCTTTAGCAGACTTTCTATTTTGACTCTTTGGTTATTTTAGAGAGCGTGTTTAGCTTTTTTGGATGTTTTAGGAGCTCCAGCAAATTAGCCAAACTTGAGCTATTATGACTTTTAGTTATCTCGCTAGCCAAATGAGGCTAGCTATAATTTAATACATTCATTTTAAGATATTTTAGGCGATATATAAATACATTTAAACTATTTAATCTTTATTTGAAGAATAATATTAATATAATATTAGCTAAAATAGAGAGCGTTGATGCATACATATTTTTAAAGTGGTTAATCAAAATAACATTTTAGCTAATTTAACTAAAAAATGACTAACAATGTTAAAGATGTTTAATATGACAATAGTCCATCAATACGTAGTTCTTAATGGTCGGCAGTTGGTCAACCAATCAAAACATCTCGTTGAATTGACTTCAATAATCTTGCAAGTCTATTGTTCTTCCTCTTTCGTGATCATTCATACTCAATTTTCTAAACCTACTCCACCACCTCCTGTATAGAAACATGATTAGTTTATTGGGGTTTGATATTTGACAATATGATTAACTATAGGGCAAAAACCTAAAATGATACCTGAATTATTGTCAAAGGTTTTGTTGGTACAATGGTACCTACGAATTTTTTTTACTTAAATTGGTACCTCAAGTACTCCGTTACCTAATATGGTACATGATAGTCGCATATTTGTGCGACTTTTATCATGTTAATTATTCTTATTACTTAGTTATTTTGTGATGTTTTCCTATTTTTAATTAACTTTATTTGTTTTTAGGTGTTTTGAAGTCAAACAAAGAAAAAGGAGATAATTGGGCTTAATTAGGATCCCTAATCCTAGTTGGATTGGTGATGGACGTGAGATATAGGTTAACAAACCTATTTATACAAGGGAGCAGCCAAACAAGAGGCCGAACAAGAACCAGAGAGAAAGAGAGAAGAAAGAAAGAGAAGAAAGAAAGAGAAGAAAAAGAGAGAGAAGGAGAAGAAAGAAAGGAGAGGAAAAAGAACTCGATCGGCAAAGATCTTCTTCAATCAAGTTTTCTTCTTCTCACCCTTATTTCATCTTCCATGTATTCTCTGATGTTCTTAATCAAGATTATGTGTAACTAAACTTCTTAGTAGTTAGGGGTTGATCAAAGCCCTAGATATGTCTTCGATTTCGAACCCCAATTGATTTATATAATTTTAGATGAGAATTTCTTCACTGATTGTTCATTGATAATTCTATTGCATGTTTCATTGGGTCGACACTTTGATGCATGTTTTAGGGTTTATTATCTTGAATGTGTTTATGACCGACATATCATTGCATATTCTATAAGAGATAACAAGTTCTTTGCAGGTACTTGTGTGAAGTAATTCCTTAGTAATCTAAGGCTACCGACATTGACCTTAGATTCTTTGTTGCTACTCAAACGTTCTTAGATCTTCATGATTGCAGTTATTTTGATCTAGATACCGACATTTCATAGGTCAATTAATTGGGAATATAGTTAAGTCGATACCGACATTTCACTTAACATGGCAAGTAAGAGAACGTAATACGGTTAATGACCTAACGACATTGGCTTAACTGTGAGTGCATTCATCTTTAGTCATTGACATTGTTTTGGGGTGATTGAAGCATATCTAGTGGTGGAGAGAAGTTCCTAGCTATTGTTTCTCTCATATTTACATCCATATTCACTTTTTAATATTCTGTTTTCAGTAGTACTTCTGTTTTATCTATTTTTGTTCACCAATCAAAACAACTCCGAATACCCTCAAAATTTGTGTGGTAGTCCGCCACCGTGTCTAGTTACTGTGTATTTAATTTAATAATTTTTGGTTGAGTCTAGATTAGCTAGTTAACTAGGTTTCTGCTCCTAGGTCGAGTCTGCCAGATTTCTGGTTTACGCGTCTGTTTGTGTTTCTTGTGTGTTTAAGTCTTAGTATCACCAATCCTCTGCGGGTAATGACCCCTATTTGCCGTTTACTACATTGATATAATTGATTTGATAATAGGGTATCTTTGTAGGTGCTTTTGTGCCTATCAAATTTTGGCGCCGTATCGCCGGGGATTGTTTAATTCTAAGTCTTAAAAGTGTCTTTTGTTTTTAGTTTTGCTTTGTTTACTTTATTTTTCTTTTGAGTCTTACGTCTATACTTGTGTGCAAAAGCATTGTGTATGCATACTCGTGACTCTACAAGCTCTGTACCATTGTTATTTGATCAAGAGATTGAGAGAGCAGCAAAACGAAACAGGAAACAGCTGAGACTACAAGTGAACACGAGTAACAGTGGTGGTGAGAATTCTGAGCCTGAACTCCATTCTGATTCAGAGATCGAGGAACTGGAAGAGCAACATATTCCAACACCTCCACCATCACCAAGACCAATGGCTGCGAAACTTAAGGAGTCCTTTATTCCGGGAACAGGTGCAGCAGATTCACCAATTGTGCTACCAGACGATTTAGGGGCTTACTCAATTCCCCCATCTCTGATTTCGAATCTACCACACTTTAGAGGCACTCAAACTGAAGACCCACAAGACCATCTTAATGAGTTTACAACACTGTGCAGAATACAGAAGTCAACGGCGGTGGATGAGAATGTTGTGAAACTTATTCTGTTTTCTTTTTCCTTGAAAGAGCAAGCAAAGGCATGGTACAACTCATTGGCTTCCCAATCTATTGACTCATGGGACAATATGTGTGCTGCATTTATGAAGGAATTCTATTCAGCCTCTCGCACCAAGAATTTAAAGAAGCAGATCAGTACATTCAGGCAGAGAGATGGAGATGAATTACATGAAGCGTGGAGTCAATTCAAGGGTTTACTACGCCAATGCCCCCATCACAAGTTTGATCTCAACACTCAAATGGAGTACTTCTATGAAGGACTTGATTCACTCAACAGGCAAAAACTTGATTCGGCTTGTGGAGGAAATTGGTGGAATCAGACTGGAGCTGAAGCTAAGGAAATTGTGGAGAATCAAGCAGAGAATTCAAGACAGTTTCAGTCCAGAGACCGATCTATGGGAGCCAGCAGAAGATCCTTGAATGCCATTACCATAGATGGAGCCATAGAGAAGAGATTGAGTTCTATGGAGAATGACATTGCTTTAATTGCTAGTGCTATGAAGGTGAATAAGAAGGCAACCGTTGCTGCATCTCAAGTGGTGTGTACTATTTGTTCAGCTAAGAACCACTTTGCAGAAGATTGTCCTAAGTGCAGAGCAGTTGAGGAAGACACCCAAGAGGAGGATTTGAATTTTGTTTATCGGCAGCCCAACACATATAATGGGAATAGAGATCATCCCTTCCTTAGCTACTGAAGCAATAATGTGCTCAATCCTCCAACTACTCCACCTGGATTCCAACAAAGACAACCTGTTGGGGATGGGCAGCAATTTGGCCAAAGACGTGTGCCTCAACAACAACAGGCTCCAGCTCAGACATCAACAGGAACTTTAACTTTGGAAGCTATGATGCAACAAATGATGTTTGATAACAAAAAGGAAAGAGAGGAAAGCAGTGCCTTCCGCCAAGAGATCAAGTCCACCACTCAGCAACAAGGGAAGGCAATTGACTTGTTAGAGCGCCAAGTGAGCCAAATCCAACAAACTCTTGCTCAAGTCAACCCAGGACGTCTTCCTAGCAACACTCTTCCTAATCCTAAGGGTCAACATGAAGTCAATGCAATGGTTCTGAAAAGTGGGAAGGTGGTGGATGCAGTTCCAGTGGTTAAGAAGCCAAGAAGAAAGTGGGAAGAGCCTGTATTAGAGCAGATTGTGCCTGAGGAGCCATCAAAATTCGGTCTAGGCGCCCCAACTCAATCCATTAAGGAACTCTCTCAAGCTGTTGAGAATGCACCTGGAACAAAAATTGAGTCAAGACCGAAACCAGCCATGGTATGTCCCTTAACCCCCTCACCTTTGGTTATCACTAATGTGCCTTTTCCTGGCAGGTTACAGAAACAGGTGAAAGAGGAAAAGGACAAGGAGATCCTAGACGTCTTCAAGAAGGTTGGGGTGAATATTCCATTGTTGGATGTGATCAAGCAGATTCCTCAGTATGCAAAATTCCTCAAGGACTTGTGCACTACAAAGAGAAAATTCAAAGGAACCGAAACAGTTGCCTTGAGTGAGAGGGTGTCCGCTGTGCTGCAAAGAAAGTTGCCACCAAAGTTAGGTGATCCGGGACGTTTCACTATTCCATGCACTATTGGTGATCACAGGTTTGCTAGTGCTCTTCTTGATTTAGGTTCTTCCATAAATTTAATGTCATATACTGCGTATGATAGAATGAATATGAGAGAACTTTTACCTACTGGAATAATCATTAAACTTGCTGATCGATCTAACTGTTACCCTAGAGGTATTATAGAAGATGTGTTAGTGCAGGTTGGGGATTTGATTTTTCCAGCGGATTTCTTTGTATTAGAGATGGAAGGTGAACAGATGCCCTCTGAGATACCATTGATTCTTGGTAGACCATTCTTAAGAACAGCTCGTACCAAAATTGATTGTTATGAAGGTGCACTTAGCATGGAAGTAGCTGAAGAAAAGATCCAGTTCAACATCTTTGAATCCCTCAAGCACCCAAATAGTGATGATATGTACTCTTGTTGTTCTATTGATGCTTTTGAAAGTTTTATGCAGGAGTTCATTCAGTACTCATTGGGGGATGACCCCATGCGAAAAGTCATCGAAATGGCTGGTAAAAAGAAGGTTTCAGCACAACCGGTTAAATCCATTGAGGAAATTCCTCAACTTGTCGAATTTGAGCATGTATTTGAGATTGCTTCAGCGGAAGACCTTGAGATGTAAGAGGAGTATTATGCAATGGAGGAGGCATTTGAATCTTTGCCGTACATGACAGGTAAGTCTCCTAAACTCATTCCTCTTCCGGTTTCAACTAATGTGCTTGCCCCATCTATTCAGAAAGCACCCGAGTTAGAGCTCAAACCTCTACCTAAGCATTTGAAGGAGTACAAGCAAGAAATTGGATGGACAGTAGCAGATATCAAGGGAATATGCCCCACTTTGTGTACTCACAGGATACATTTAGAGGAGGGAGTTAAGCCAACAAGAGAAGCTCAACGTCGACTGAACCCTCCCATGTTGGAAGTTGTCAAGAAAGAAGTGATTAAACTCCGCGATGCATGTATAATTTATGTTATTTCTGACCACAAGTGGGTTAGTCCTGTGCAGGTAGTTCCCAAACGTTCAGGAATTACAATGGTAAAGAATGATGAGAACGTGTTGGTGCCTCAACGTGTGCAAATGGGATGGAGAGTGTGTATTGACTACCGCAAGCTCAATGCCACCACACGCAAAGATCACTTCCCCCTCCCGTTCATTGATCAGATGTTGGAAAGGTTGGCAGGTCATGCATATTATTGTTTTTTGGATGGTTATTCAGGGTACAACCAGATAGCCATACACAAGGATGATCAGGACATGACCACCTTTCGCAACAATGCCTATGAGTCCAATAGAATCTACAAGGAGAAAACCAAGATGTTTCATGATAAGATGATTAAAAGCAGATCTTTTGTTGTTGGACAAAAAGTCTTGCTTTTCAATTCGCGTCTACGATTATTTCCAGGTAAACTTCGTTCTAGGTGGAGTGGGCCTTTTGTTATACTTAATGTGTTTGCTCATGGTGCAGTCGAGGTACAAAATTCGAAGAATGGGAACACATTCAAAGTGAACGGACATAGGCTCAAACCGTTTTATGAGCCTGTAGAGGTGAGAGATGCGGAAGAAATACAGCTCCGCGATCCAGTGCCAGTGGAGCAATGATTATGAGTGTCGTCTGGCTGATGACGTTAAACTTAGCGCTACTTGGGAGGCAACCCATGCTGATGGAGAAGCTTGGATTCCAGATTTGCATTCTTCATTCTTTCTCCTGTGTTATTTTTCTTCATGTTTAGTGTGTTTTTACGATGTCATATGTATTATGCGTCATACTTGTTTGATGTATTGCATGCTTTGGTTTCGTTTTACATTGAGGACAATGCAAATTTCAAGTGTGGGGTGGGGTTTATATGATATCTTTAGCGTCTATGTTTAACTAATAAAAAAACAAAAAACAAAAAAAAAACTGTTTTTAGTCTTGTTTGAGTCTTAGGGCCCTTAACTAGTCTATGATGTGCTTATATCTTCTAAACTTGTGACTAAGAGTGAAACATGTGACTACGTTATTTGAATTTCTTTGGTTAATCTTTATATATGGTGCATGTGTTAATATGTAGTGGATGTAGAAACGAGTTAACATGGTACAGATCTCTCAGCATGCTTAAACTTGGTTGAGATTCATTAACCTGTGAGCGATTGAGCCTAAATGTGATTTTACATGCTTTCTTTGTTGTGTGTCAATTGCTTGCCGCAGATTAAGTTAATGGACTCTAGAGATTACTAGAACTTGCTCTTGTGCTTGTCAAAGCTTATAGTCATTATATATCTTGATTGGGGAAGTGATAAAGGCACTTAGGAGCTACCACTATTGCCATATATAGCCTGTGACCCATATGTTGTGTACACAAGATGTGCACCCTTAGTTAACCACTTTGAGCTTACATTATGGTCTTTTTGTCATCACCCGCACAACCTTAACCTTGAACCTTAGAATAGTTATATCTCTACCTTTGTTCTAGAACTTAGTAGAGCTGTACATGAGGCATATACATGAAGACCAAGGTGGAAGATTGTGAAGATGAAGCAAAGGAATAAGGGTGGGATATCAAGCTAGTTGTGTTGTATTGAAAAAAAAAAAAGAGGAAAAAAAAAAGAGAAAATCGACGAAAAAAAATATACAGTTCTTTTGTGATGTCTAGCTTGATACCCCAGGTTAACTGTAGATGAAAAGAATGAGATGAAGACCCAACAAGATGAAATTTGGCCACAATGGTGATATATTTGGAAGAATTCATTGGTGAAGATGCTTCAATGGTTGTAAAGTTCAAAAAAAGCCTCTTCATTGATGCTCTACTAGGTTTTAGAACTTGTTTGAATTCCATATCCTTTTTGTTCTATAAACCTATGAGCTTAACCCCATTACAACCTTATAAAGTCCTTTTTGATCCTCAAGATAGGCAGTCTTTGATCTGTGGAGATAAGTCACAAGAGCTAAGCATATGGTTCGGTCCATTTGGCAAGTAATTGAGTTGAGTGAAAACCTTAGACATATGTTGAGAGAAACACTTATAGCATACCATGTGAGGTTGAATCTTAACTTGTTTACTGCATGCTACAGCTTTACATTCACCATGATTATGTCTTCGTCCTACATGTTACATGTGTGTCATGTATTGACATTAACCTTCGAAATTCCGTGGATTGAACTGAATTATCATGTGATCTTGGTGTTGCAATGTTAGGGAGGTTGCTGAGACAAAGTGTTAAGGGCATTAGAGTTTTGTAGTCTGTGCTATTGTTGAGTCTTTTCAGAGTCTTAGTTTAGTGTTTTGCTCGAGGACTAGCAAAAGCTAAGTGTGGGGTATTTTGATAGTCGCATATTTGTGCGACTTTTATCATGTTAATTATTCTTATTACTTAGTTATTTTGTGATGTTTTCCTATTTTTAATTAACTTTATTTGTTTTTAGGTGTTTTGAAGTCAAACAAAGAAAAAGGAGATAATTGGGCTTAATTAGGATCCCTAATCCTAGTTGGATTGGTGATGGACGTGAGATATAGGTTAACAAACCTATTTATACAAGGGAGCAGCCAAACAAGAGGCCGAACAAGAACCAGAGAGAAAGAGAGAAGAAAGAAAGAGAAGAAAGAAAGAGAAGAAAAAGAGAGAGAAGGAGAAGAAAGAAAGGAGAGGAAAAAGAACTCGATCGGCAAAGATCTTCTTCAATCAAGTTTTCTTCTTCTCACCCTTATTTCATCTTCCATGTATTCTCTGATGTTCTTAATCAAGATTATGTGTAACTAAACTCCTTAGTAGTTAGGGGTTGATCAAAGCCCTAGATATGTCTTCGATTTCGAACCCCAATTGATTTATATAATTTTAGATGAGAATTTCTTCACTGATTGTTCATTGATAATTCTATTGCATGTTTCATTGGGTCGACACTTTGATGCATGTTTTAGGGTTTATTATCTTGAATGTGTTTATGACCGACATATCATTGCATATTCTATAAGAGATAACAAGTTCTTTGCAGGTACTTGTGTGAAGTAATTCCTTGGTAATCTAAGGCTACCGACATTGACCTTAGATTCTTTGTTGCTACTCAAACGTTCTTAGATCTTCATGATTGCAGTTATTTTGATCTAGATACCGACATTTCATAGGTCAATTAATTGGGAATATAGTTAAGTCGATACCGACATTTCACTTAACATGGCAAGTAAGAGAACGTAATACGGTTAATGACCTAACGACATTGGCTTAACTGTGAGTGCATTCATCTTTAGTCATTGACATTGTTTTGGGGTGATTGAAGCATATCTAGTGGTGGAGAGAAGTTCCTAGCTATTGTTTCTCTCATATTTACATCCATATTCACTTTTTAATATTCTGTTTTCAGTAGTACTTCTGTTTTATCTATTTTTGTTCACCAATCAAAACAACTCCGAATACCCTCAAAATTTGTGTGGTAGTCCGCCACCGTGTCTAGTTACTGTGTATTTAATTTAATAATTTTTGGTTGAGTCTAGATTAGCTAGTTAACTAGGTTTCTGCTCCTAGGTCGAGTCTGCCAGATTTCTGGTTTACGCGTCTGTTTGTGTTTCTTGTGTGTTTAAGTCTTAGTATCACCAATCCTCTGCGGGTAATGACCCCTATTTGCCGTTTACTACATTGATATAATTGATTTGATAATAGGGTATCTTTGTAGGTGCTTTTGTGCCTATCAGTACATCCGTTAGTTTTTCCGTTAAACTACTACGAAAGAAATTTTTTTGGTACCTATAAACTTTTTCACTCCAAATAAATAAATATATATTTATAAATTAGCAAAATAATATACTAATTAAAGCTCATAAACATATTATAAGTATTTTATCCATAAATATTACTTTAAATAAAAATAGGTCTACAAGTTTGTTCTATTTATAACGAAAGTCCAATATGGAGTAAAGACGTAATATATTTCTAATTATTTATAAGCAAATTGCTTATAAGAGAAATAACATATATAAATATTATGTTTATAAAGAAAAATATAATATATTTAAGAATTATAGTGGTAATTTGTTTATTAATTTAATTAGTATACATCTACTCGTTTACGGTTTACCTATCGATCATAATCAAATAATGGGTGTCATTTGAGGTAAAAAAAATATAGGTATCGAAAAATCTATTTCCCAATAGCTTTGGTACCATTTTGGGTATTTATACCATTTAAATATAGGAAAAATTTTAAGAACAATACATAATAAATGGTCCACTCTTAATTTTGGTGTTTCAAATTTGAAAACAATCATAACAGTATATGAACTTTTAATCTCAACTGAAAATATATACATACCATTATATTCTCCGTTATTATCTAACGTGTTTTCCGTTAAATTTTAAGAGAGAAATTTGTCACTCCTTAATTTAGCAATAATAAATTATTAAAATCAATAATTAAATTAATAATTAATAAGGAGATGGAAATAAGAAAGGAAAAAGTATTGTTGTCTCTCTTTTTTGTCCCTTTTCAAACCCAGCATAATAAAAAATGGTGATTGAGGTTGGACTGTAGGAGGAAGTTGGAAGATAATTTGATTTGGTAAGTTCTGGAAGAAAGGGTTTGAATATATATCGGTGGGTATTGAGTAAAGATATTTAGAGCGAGAAAGCTATGTCTTAGTTTTACTTGGATTGGGATGAGCAACAAAGTCTATTTTTTTTCTTTTTTTGATGAATATGAGCCTTTCATTAAAACCAAACCTGGTAACTTACAAATACAATGAATAGTAAGCAAAGAAACCAAGTAAGGGGAAAACAACAATGTCTTTGAGAATATATGGTCTAATTTTACAAGATTAATAAAGTATAAAGAAAACATAATATAAAGAAAGAGATAATGGAGAAAACTCAAAACCACCTTTTGAAAAATAAGAAATTACATAGAGTTAACGGTGTTATTGACGGTATGTGCTAAAGTGTGCTGGCTTTTAAATGTTATGTATCATTTTGATTGTTTAAAACTTGAAACGCCAAAATTGAGAGTAGACCGTTTATCATGTACTATTCTTAAAATTTTCCCTTAAATATATATCACATAGGCTACATTAATGGAAAAACTAATGAATGTACCATACCAGGTAACAGAGCAATATTTGAGGTACCATTTCAAGTAAAAAAAATTTGTAGGTATTAAAAAGTACCTTTCACAATAGTTCAAATACCATTTTAAGTTTTTACCCTTAACTATATGGTTAGGGATGTATGCAAACCTACTTGTCGGTTATTAGATATATGATAATCAAATGGCAAGGCATATTCAAAGTAAGCAAAACTGTGAGGAACACGATTGAGAACAAAAGTACTCGTAATCGGTATTAGAGTTGATAGTTAGAAATAACTCTTCTTCCTTTTTATGATAGAGTTGTGATATTTACTTATTTAGAACTAACTTGCACTGTGGTGAGTTATAAGATCATATCACTTTCCCATGAATAACAGAGTTACTTTCTCAATAGACTGATGAGTTGGAGTTGAAATCAAAATACTGCTCTAATTTTTTCCATTTATTTGATTTTTGTGTGGATACTACTTTTACCCACAAGTTCACAATTGGCAAGTATTTTATTAATTTTTTGTATTTCTGATCAGAAATTCACCGACTAGTTTCTATTCCTTTACATTTTACAAATTTTCATAGAACTTTAATCAACAAATAATTCCTTTAATTAAAACACGTGCATGTCTTGTAAAACAAAATTTCAGAATGGTATCTTGATTCGTGAGTTGAATGATATTCAATGAAGTCATTTAGTATGGCAGTTAGGCTAGCTTAAACGTGACAACCGCAAAGGCCCCCAAACAACTAATTTCATTTCAATGCTTCCTCCCTCTAGCCACTCCATCTCTATCTTCCTTACTAATATATATATATATATAGCATTTCTTCCACTCCCACACTCTACACTCACACTCACACTCACACTTACATAACTGAATATAAGACCAACGGAATGGCTAAGAAAGCAATGCAGATCCTGCAATTGCTCTTCTTTATGCTGATCCCCTTGGCTAGTTCACAGGGAAGTCGTCCAGGATACGACGATTGGCAAACTGCACATGCAACATTCTATGGTGGAAGTGATGCTACTGGCACTATGGGTAAGCTATACAAACTATTCAACTCGATCTACATGTATTTCCATTTGTACAGATTATTACTGAGGTATATGGTCTGATGGAGGTTGAAAGATTAATGCAGGAGGTGCATGTGGTTATGGAAACTTGTACAGCCAAGGATATGGGACTCGCACCGCAGCTCTAAGCACTGCTCTCTTCAACAGTGGTTTGAGCTGCGGTGCATGTTACCAATTGCGTTGCAACGACGACCCTAAATGGTGCCTCCATGGTGACATCACTGTTACTGCAACCAACCTCTGCCCACCTAATCTAGCTTTGTCCAACGACAATGGTGGATGGTGTAATCCTCCTCTCGAACACTTCGATTTGGCTGAGCCTGCTTTCTTGCAGATTGCTGAGTATCGTGCTGGGATTGTCCCTGTACTCTTTCGAAGGTAAAGAATTGTATTTTGTTTCTTCGTTAGAATCACATTTACTCATAGAAGACTATAAAGCATTGTCAACATTTGTATCAAGTTTACCGCTTTCATATGAGATTGTGATATCCATTAGGTCAAATGAATCTCTTGATCTGATAATAAATCTAGCTCTATTATCGATCATGATATGACAACATAACATATTAGACCGTCGTTAAGATGATTATTAGTTTATTGGATGAGCACTTATTTCTGTGTTTAGTTACAATTTAGATAACCGAAGATAACATTGTTGCTTAATCAAGAATTAAGAGACTTCGATTTCCTTTGTGTTGCTTTCGACAGGGTTCCTTGTGTGAAGAAAGGAGGCATAAGGTTCACTATCAATGGTCACTCATACTTCAACTTGGTATTGATAACAAACGTTGGAGGTGCAGGGGATGTTCAAAGTGTGTCCATCAAGGGGTCTAGGACAGGGTGGCAACCAATGTCAAGGAACTGGGGACAGAATTGGCAGAGCAATTCCTACCTCAATGGCCAAACCCTCTCCTTCAAAATCACAACCAGCGATGGAGCTACACTCATCCACAATAATGTCGTTCCTGCTGGTTGGCAATTTGGACAAACCTTTGAAGGTGGTCAATTCTAGATTAATCCCGGAGAGCAATGGTTTATGTATATTTACACCTCTTTTCATAAATTATTAATAAAATGGTTTTGCATCATTGATCTTGTAAGATAAAGTTACAAATCTGACATCAGCGAGATAAAAGCTTAGTTTTGTGCATCCCAACTAACTGCTAACTAAATTCTAACATAAACCAAGTGATACACCAGTCATTGTTACTATTTAGCTACTACTAGATGTGATAACAAAGAATATGCTAAATTTGGTTTCTTTTAAACAGAAAATGGGAGGCAACAGAAGCATATATAGAATTTACTTAATTATGATCTACAGTGTGGTTTCATCAAACTAACTGGAATTTACTAGATACTTCAAACACAATCCAAGAGGCAGCATCTACTCACTAATAGAGAATCAGGTAGTTATCTTGGACTAAAGAAACTCAAGCAACTTTTATGTCCAAAACCAAATAAATCCTCTTCTCAAGTGCACTACAAAGCGGAAGTATGCTAGATGAACCTGAAAAGACGCTGCCTCTTCACCTAACAAAAAACCGAAACTGCACATCATCATGCAAATGTACACACTCAATAGTTTAGCAGCGAATATTTCACTCTCAAGACAATTTTTCCTTTTTCCACACCAAGCTTTCCACCGGTAACCAACCAATGACCTGGATGATCTTGAGGCCCCTTGCTCATCTCAGACATGTTCAAAAATTTCGTCAATTTGTTACCCGCAACATTTTCTCTTGAACCGGAACTTGAGTCACCGGCATTGAAATTTAAACTAGTAGACGTCCTTTTCTTTGATTTTTCATTTGGGGAATGATCCCAGAAAGATCTTCGTATAGTGCAGCCCGGCAGCCTGGAATATAATAGCTTCATGTACAAAACATTTTTTGATCCGAAATCCCACACTCCAAGCTGTGCTCCTGTGACTATGTAGACACCAGAAAGATCGCCTATGAAGGTTTCAGGATTCTCAATAGGTGTTGTGCTCACATGAGAGAAATTTTTCCACTTCACTGGCTCAAACCATCGGCTATCCTGCTCCTCAGGGCCTTGCCACTTTGGAGCACCGATTGCTACATGGGTATCCCAATATGGTAGAAGGATCTTAGGAAGAGATGCCAAGTGTTGAAGATGGATACAAAGACGATTCTGCTTGGTTCCTTCAAGACATAACTGCAAGCCCGTCACTGGCTTCCGTCCAACTGTAATCTGCATGCAAAAAGTTTGCTGAAAATGAATACATAAAATTAACTTGAACAACAAGTGATATTTACACCTACATGTTCATGTCATTGAATAAGGGAGGTGAAATTTACACTCCCTATTTTACAATCCACACTCCCACATTTCCTTTTTTGGTAAAGTTTTCATAACAAGACAAAACACATGTCACTAAAAATAAGATTTAAATTACCAAAACAGGAAAGTGGGAGTGTGGATTGTAAAATTAGGAGTGTAAATTTCAGTTCCCAATAATAATGTATTAAACCCACAATGAGAAAATATGAAATGCATAGCTCATCTTTCAAGGTCTCATTTGGTGCTGAAGAGTCATTTAGGCATTTTTAGGAGATGATAAGAGACCATTGAGATTAAACGAAGAGTCTCAAGTAGCTGAAGAATAGCATTTGTGCATTACATATATGTTTGTCTCAAAAAGTAGTTATTGCCACAAAAAGGCTCTTACCTGCTCTTGGCTGACATAGAGTTTTTGCCCCATTATGCTGAATTGCAAAGATGGGCAAACAGGTTCCTTTCTTTGGTGGGCAAGATTTCTGTCATATACAGGAGCCCATATTCGAGGAATTTGAAACTCTAGGAAGTATCTGAGTTCTTCTATTGGAGGCTTATCTGAATGAAGCATTTCGATACAGTTAGCACAACTACTTTGTTACTAATGATAGAGCACAAAATCAGTTTTAAGCCATCTATGATTTATCTTCGGTTGTCTTACATTCAAGATAAAGACCAATAGCTCGAGTAAGGTACTCCCTTCCAATCACCCCTTCAAGGAGAGCTGCTATAGGAAAAAATGTCATCTCAATTACATCTGGAGAGGACCGGACAGTTCTTGCCCACAGGGTGTGGTTTTGTTCCAGCTCATCTCCTCCCCTTCTTCGAAAAATGACAGTCACATCCTGAATCAATAACAATCAAGGTAAACTAATTCTGGGTTTAAGGTTTAAGGTCTTATAGTCATTCCTGCAACGTAACTGTCACATATAGAAGTAAAGCAACTTGGGACCAAAATAAAACAAACGTATATATCATCTTTGATCAAGGGAATAAAAATAATACATATAAATGCTTGTTAGTTGTTACATACTTCTTTCATAGCAAGATATGGTGCCGTAGTGGGTTGAGGGTAGATCCCCTGACTGTTGAATAAACCAGAATCAGACCCCTAAAAGTTTGAAAAATATATAAGATAATCAGAATTTAAGTTTCCAACAAAATAAACAAATAAATAAATGAAACAGGAGAAAGAAAGAAGCCAAAAGCCAAAACAAAAAGGGAATGAAACAAAATGGAACTAGCCTTATCCTTGAGATTCATTTGACCTGAACTTGTATTGCTTTCTGTGCCTGAGAACCTCTGATTCCCAATGTCTTGGATGTAGTTCTTGATCTCCATGGTTGACAAAGGAGAAGACTGGTGTTGTTTAACGTAAATTACATCTTTGCCGCCAATAGTTACAGATGTTATGACATGAGTACCAAAATTTTCAATAAAGCTGGGAAGTAAGAGAAACCAATAGTTAGGTGATACTTGAAACTCTTTCATCATTAATTTCCTACAAAAGTTCCAAATATTCATACCTTGCCAAGGATGTGGGATTCCAACAAGTTGGGATAGCCTGTTTCACATTTTCTTGTAACATTAGTGGGGATTTTAAAAGATGGACTTTAGCAAGTGGAATATAGAGGCCATCCATAGAAAGTGTCTTCGTTCCTGCCATATCAACATGCTTTGAACCCCTGAAGCTAAATGCAAAATTGAAACTCCCCACAGGATAGCTTCCAGATATATTAGACCTATCATTAAAAAACTCGACCATCTGCAATCATTCACCAGAGGATTATGTCAAATAATTGCAAAACATTGATAGTATCTATGCAGATGATGCACACTTTATTCTAAATATTAAGAGAAGATGTTAAGATGTGCTCTTTATTGTAATGATTTGGGGAATGATTCCAATACATAATTGAGAAAGATATAAGACATATGATTAACATATATATTGATAAACTGATAGATGATATGTATTGACAAGTTCGGCATGGGATGTAAAGGATTTGTAATGAAGTTGCAACCTTTTAACAGTTGCATGCATTTGAGATGTAATGAATATTGGGGTTGCAAAGTTTCCAGCAGAAGCAAGCATTGGTTACAGACAACTCCATACCATTTCTCCAATATCAAATGGGAGCAATTGCACCCATTAATCTCTATATGAGCAGCCCATGGAAATTACTCAATCAACAGAAACCAAATTCTTTCTTTTGATTCTTCTAAATTCATACACCAGCTTCCTTACAGACAGTCAGAAATTTTAGTTATTGCTAAACTAAAAAATCTATTCTTTGTTGTATTCGTGAAGAGATTTGTCATAGACATATTACCAAACTTAAAAGAAGTGGGGATGAAATGCACTTTAAGGAAAACAAAATAATGCTTCAAAGTCAAAATTCTGAAATTTCTCAATCAAGTTCTAGTGTTCCCTCTTTGTCTCTCACTTTAACACAAAAAGTGAAAGGTCGCCTCACCTCCTTAAAAACCAGTGCACACCAATGTCCTTACAAATGTTCTTCATCATCATGAATGATACCCGAGTATCATTCAAGCATTAAAGCTTCTATTGCTGAAGCTATATTCTTTTGACTAAAACTTAAATACTGATCCTCAGTTTGGGTGGTAAACTAGCTCAGACAAGTGCATAACAAGCGGAACTTGAAAGTTGATGAACAGCTTGTCCAACTGTAATAAAAAAGGGTTACATAATGAAACTGTAAGATTCATTTTACCTATGGACCATTAAGGCAGCAATATTGTAAGATATTCTTTCAGATATCAACGAAGGCCGATGGAAAAAGTTGGGCCACTTGGAGCAAAATTCCATGTCTATAAACTGTTCAGATAATCTAAATTACAAAGGTATCTACGAAGTTTCAATCAATTCAGCGAAGCTCCTAACCGCTATCTTTCACCATTACAAGAGATATATTTCTATGAAAATACCAACTTCCTTGGTTCAAACACTTATCTTGATTTCTTAATCCTTGCACTTTCTCCAGCTATAGTTCATTAGAACTTAAAACTTGATCCCAAGTTGGAAACCACCTCAAACAAGTGCCTAACAAGCTGCGCTTAAAACTGATGAACGGACAAGCCATTTTCTACTCCATCCACAAAATTCATATATCTATCAGGGCACCAATGTGGTAACATTTTTTTTCTTTTCGGATATGAACCAAAGCAGACTGCAAAACATTGAGCCACTAGGAGAAGAAGTACACGCCTTTAACTAGTCCGATAAATATATGTAGGAAATGATACTCGAATTCATTTCATTACATACTTTCTATCTGAACATCAATTACCTTAAATCATCACAACATACCAAAACCTAATGTATCAAACAACATGCAGAAATCCACCACCTCAAAACTAATACAATAACAAGGCACAAAATTAGACAAGCATAAAAGAGAGCACAGTACCTCATTAAAACTGCAGACTCCAGTACTCCGCCGCTCACTGGACTGCTGAGAGTGCTTAATATCCCTGGAAACATTAGGCACAACTACACCATCATAAAGGCAGAGGTTCCTGGTGTGCTCCTCATCAACTTCTATCACCCTAGACCCTGCCACACCCTTACAATAAAGCAGCCTCGTATCAAAGTTCACATCAAACCCTCTTCCCAGTGCCTGTACAGCGTTAATAGCAGTATGCAAAGCTACCACATTTTCCCCCATTTCTCATCACACTACCTCCAAAACCCCTTAACTCTTCCTCTGCTCAGAACCAGACCCAGTTTGGTAAACTCACCCAAACCCAAAACCCACTTCCCTGTTTCCTTTCTAAGCCTCAATTACCAGAACCCAACTGGAAACTTCCCCGGAAACCCAGCAGAAACTGAACAATCATAACGTTTCCGGTATTGGGTTTCTGAAGACTCCTCTTTTCAACCATATTCTAATCTCAAGCTTGGTTCTTGACTTGACCAGTCTCCCCTCTCTTTCTCTATCCAAATCCTTCTTGGTAAGTTGTCCAATACAAATCTTCAATAAAGATTCCAACTTTGATACAATGAACCACTCAATCTGTATCTTTTACTTCTCTAGATCTCAAATCCATGGAAAAAGATTACCTAATCTCTCTTTGCTTCTCCTCTCCACACTATTCCTCCGTAAAATTTTCCCTCTAAACATGTACAAGTGCATTGACTTGGAAGCTTATTTACTTTCACGTGTACTTCTCCATCGTTATCTGGACACGTGTGTATCTGGTGTGATTAGATGTGTCTGAGGTGAGACCTTGACTAGGTCTCTTTATTAGGAGTGAGAGCTACCGGATGGATTGGATGAGAAATTTTTCGGTGCTTTTAGAGGATGACGCGGGAATCTGACCGGTTATCCATTTTATTTAAATTTTAACACGTGAATTTTTATGTTAAAAAATAATTTTAGTAATTTTGTTAAAGATTATTTTAGAGTTTTTATTAATTTTTTAAATCCTAACCCTTAAATCTTATACCTTAAATTCTAGGCCAAACTCATAAAAAAATCTAAGACCGTCATTTCATAAAATATAGAAAACCTTAGTTTATATTTTATTATAATAAATCCACATATCAAAATTTAATTGATAATGGATGACCACGTCAGACTGCCACGTGGTCATTTGGAAGCATTTAAAAATTTCTCGGATTTGAAGCTAAATGTCAGCCTTGGTTTCTTTTCTTTTCTTTTCTAGTCGACATTCTCCTCACGAAATTATGTTCAATGCTTAAAAATAATGTCAATTTGACTAGAATCTTGGACCAGCCGATTTGAAACTTTGAGTTTTCCCATGAGCAAAATGAGAAAGGAGGATGCTTCTTTTGGCTTTAGAAATGAGTGCAGTTTGAGACAGAGGCGGAGCTACACTCCGGCCTCGCGGGGTCTGAACCCCTCTTGGCTTTTCTACATATACATAGATGTATGAGTATTTTATTAACTAAACTAGTGACATATGTAAATTTATTGCTACTAAACCCCATTTAAAGACTAAGTTCAAGTAATGTTAAGAGAGTTTACACCTCTCCTACCCATGCATTACGCGTGATCATCATATATTATGAACAAACAACAAGGGTATTATTCAATTTACAACTAAAATAATAATTATTAGTAATTCCTCACAATCATTAACATTTGTAGCTTTTCAGTTTTCACGGCTTCATCCCTATATCGGGATTTACGGTACTACTTAAGCTACTTTGTGACACATTACTTGTTTTTATTAGTTTGTAACAATAAGTGAGAAATGCATATTGTTTATGTTTTGATTGATTATGTTTGAGTACTTATTTTTTTTTTTTTTTTTTTTTTTGATTTTTTTGATTTTTTTGTTTTTTTGTTTTTTTTGTTTGAAAAGAGGATCAATAGTGGTTCCCCACTTACCCCCAGGAGACTCGAACCCGCGACCTAACGGATGCAGGTAAACCCTAAACCCTAAACCCATGTTTGAGTACTTATTACTTATATGAATTTTGTTTTAATTGACCATTGGTTTATTTTATTGCGTTTTCATCTTATATTATAGTAATCAGTTATATAATCAATATTTTATATACGAACCCCATAAGTTCAAATCTTGGTTAGAGATAGGGGTTTAGAGTTTAGACCCTTGAATATCTCTGCATTCCTTGCTTGCTTGTAAAGTAAAAGGGTTCATCAAATTCTTACACCCTTTTATGTCACGTTAGGTACAAATTTAGAGGTACATGAATGAGAGGAATCTTGTATTCAATTCCTACCCAGAAAACTACAAAAGAACCATGTACGTGCGCTCTGACTTGTCCCTGTATGAGTTTGGCCGAGCTGAAAATGTCGTGGTTATTTTACCCTTTTACCAAGGGAATCTTTGCATATGGCCAAAAATCCATAGTAACAGGATAGTGACACATCTGCGAGCAGAGTTCTATTGTACAATGTCCTACTTTCAAGAGAAATTATGGTCCCTTTTTCTGTTTGGTTACAAGAAAGGGCAATTATGGTCATTTTTGGGCCACCATTTACCACAAAGTAAAAAGTTGTGTGCAGAAGTTCATTACTGAACTGAATTTCTAGGCTGTCAGTCAAATTCTCAAAGTAAACTACAGTTGCAACCCAGATATGCACGCATCAATAATTGACTATTATTGCCTTTCAATAGTGACCTATAAATGTAAGTTACAAGTTACATGTAGTAATGATTTGCTGATGAACAATCAACAACCAGAAACTTGGCATACCAAACTACATGGATTCTATTATCTACCAAGCTAAGCATTAAGCTTACACATTTAGTTTAGCTTGCTTACGCAAGAATAATACTAAAGCACGTGACCTTGCACCGCACATCTTTTATTTCATCTCTACATGGCTGAAGCCGAGACTTTTGGGAACTCCCTTACAAACCATCTCATTCCTCAACCGCTGAACACCATCCCATTTCTCGGCTTCAGCGTAGATGTTCGACAACAACACATAATCTGCATCCTTAAGAGGTTCCATTTTGGCTAGCTGCTCAAAGCATTGCTCAGCCAATTCAACGTTTCCATGTACCTTACAAGCACCCAACAAGGTTCTCCATAACAAAGAGTTTGCCATTGAAGGCACAGCTTTCACAGCTTTGATCATCTGGTAGGCTTCATCTAACAACCCCCACCTGCTAAGAAGATCGACCATGCAACCATAATGCTTAATATCAGGCACAATTTTGTATTTTTGAATCATGTAACTGAAATACTGGCGTCCTTCTTCCACCAAACCCTTGTGGCTACAAGCAATGAGCACCCCAACAAACGTTATCCTATTTGGCTTCACTTCACAAACCTGCATTTCCATATCTGCAAACAACTTCAAAGCTTCCTCGCAGTGACCATGGACAGCGAAACCCATGATCATGGCATTCCAGCAACCAACCAGTCTCATTTTCATCCCACTAAACACTTCCCATGCCGAGCTCAACTTCCCACATTTCGAATACATATCCACAAGGGCAGTCCCCAAGTACCCTCCAATCCGATTCTGCTTTCCTTTCAACGACTCATGTATCTTCCTTCCAATCTCCAACTCACCAGTCTCAGCACAAGCACCCAAAACCGATATCAGCGTCACTTCATTAGCTTCCACTTCAGCAGCCTGCATTTCCCGAAACAGCTCCAACGCTCCACCATAATCCCTAACCTGAACATAACCAGCAATCATTGAATTCCACGAAACCGCATCCCTTTCCACCATCTCTCCAAACACCATCTTCGCGGCCTCAATGTCCCCTAACCTAACATGCCGCCCCAACAAAGTATTCCACGACACCACATTCTTCTCAGGCATCAACCGCAACAGCCAATCTGCCGACTCGAAATCCCCAATATGATCATACGCAGATATCATGATATTCCAAGACGACACACTCCTCTCAGACATTTCATCGAACACCTTGCGCGCAAGCCCCACCGACCCACCTTGCGCATACACAAACAGCAACGAATTCTGAACATACAAATCAGAATCAAACCCCAGCTTCAAAACCCTTCCATGAATCTCTCCACCTTTACAATCAATCCCCAATTCGAAAACCTCCACGTCATCTCTCCTCATGCCTTTGATCACTCTCGCGCAAGCCTTAAGAGCAAAGTTGTAAGTGAAATGATCACACCCAACTCCGGTAATGATCATATGATTGTAGACGTGAATCCCTCTGATTGGGAAATCGCTGTTGGTGTAGGCTCTGATCATGGTGCTACAGATGTAAGGATCATCCATGGCGGTTTCTTCGAACAAGGACTGAGCGTGGGAGAGGCAGCCCAGCGGCGAGAGCGATGCGAAAGCGATGAGCTTGGCGAGGAGAGGCTGCTGGGTGAAGAAGAGGCCGGTTTTGGTGAGGAAAGCTTGAGCTGATTCGACTTGTTTCATGGAGGTGAGAGGTTGAAGATGATGACGACGAAGAAGCATGTGGGGAATGGTGCGGTTCATACTCAGCATCTTCCATTTCCATAAAAGAAAGAAGAAGCTTTTGGTTATGGAGGAGGTTCAGGTTAGTGTTGCTCTATTTAAATTGGAATTGGGGGTTGCTTTTCCCACCAAAACGACGACGCATGGAGTACTAAGGAAAAGTAGGAAGCTTTGTCATGAAATGCTATTGGAAGATAAATAACTCAGGATTAGACTAGATCATGAATTTGAGAGCCTAAAACTGAAAATACATAATGCTTCTTGAAAGGGAGGTTTCCATTGATACGAGGAGAAATTTCGAAAACCAAGTAGTTTTTCTTTACAATCAAGTCACCTAGACAATGGGAACCGATTCCGAATCCATCCCTTTCAGTGTTATCCCATCCCTTAAAGTTTGATCATTGTTTGCATAGTTAAATCATAAAGTCACTAAACATTTATTCTACAAATGCCCTCGCAAGGTGTTGATTCAGGTGAAACAGAGTGAGGGTTTCGGAAAATTTGGTCAGCTTGATTGTGTGTTCTTGTTCTTCTTAGCATTGAAGAGTTGCCTAATGAAAGAAAACTTCCCTCTTGCCCGGACAGACAGTGCATCAATGGTACCGTTACTTGCTGCTGCTGTTGCTTCTGCTTCGTTGCTGTCATTGTCTGGTAGGGGTGGTGAGGGGGGTGATAGTTTGAAGAGGAAAGAGTGGAGCATGCGGATGATTTGGCTGAATGTAGGCCTTTGATTGGAGTCCTCAACCCAACATGACTGGATGATGTAGGCAAGATCAGGGGAGACATCCTCTGGAAGTTGAGGCCTCTCTTGCTGCATTCTCAGATGGAAACAATATACAAGAGTAAGCAACAAACAAGGATAGAACTCTTCTATTCTTTACAGATGAATGAAAAGCAGAGCGGCAAACTGCCCATAATACACTAATATTGATATCTGGAATAACAGAAATAACATATTCAGTTTCACCTTGAAAGCAGCAGCATAGGCAGCCTGCAAATTAGACATGCCTTCAAAGGGCATGCGGTTGGTCAACAATTCCCATAAGACGATCCCAAAGCTATACACATCCACTTTGTTATTGTAATGCTTCTTCTCTCCTTGCCGTAGTGTGACAGTGCTATATAGCTGCAAATGGTTATAGTTGGTCAAAGGGGAATTACTAGCAATCATCGTAGGAACAAGTGTGCAAACATAGTAGGAACATTATAACATGCACATTCAGTAACAAAACCAACCACAATGTTAACCAAATGGGAACCAACACTTTATCACATCAGTGGACAGGGGATGTCAAATGGACACCCAATTTGTGTTTAACTTTGTGCTAAATGATATCAAGATTCAACTACCATTCATCTAAAAGTCTAAAACTCACTCCAATTCAAGCCATAGAAACAAAAGAAACCATGCGCTGCTAAGACTTGAACCCATAAACTAAGGTGATATATACCAGGAAGGTGCTAACCCTCCCCAGACCCCAAAGCACCCTTCACCCTGAGAGTAGTCAAGGTTTGGAAATGCAGGCACCACAGAGTTAAACATATAGAGGAAAAATGAACCCAAAGAGATTTGCATTTGCACTCATTCTTGTGCAAAATGAAACATTATCATTATCCCTGAGTGACTGTAAATACATTCCAAAGCCAAAAAGAAAGTAATGACTTTGTTATTCTGTACTCAGTCAAATAAGCAGCTCCCCAAAAAGAAAAATCCGATTAATTCCGCTTTCAAAAATACCCAATAGACCTGAGCGGATGAAACAAATTAAAGGTGCCATGCTAGAGAAGAGAGGAGAAGCATTTGCATTCACCCGCACCAGTTTGTTGAACTAAACATCAGATCTTGATTAAGACAAAAAAAAAGTCATGCAAAAAGATCAAGGTAAAAAGGTAGACAAACCTCAGGAGCCATCCAACGATAAGTCCCAGTCTCTGCAGTCATCATCTCAGTTACAGTTTCTTCTCTTGCAAGACCAAAATCTGCAAGCTTTACAGATTTCTGATTTTCCGTAAGCAACAGATTGTCTGCAATCAGACATTTTCATATGTGTCGTTAAACTAGAAAGAAATGAATCATACTCAATGAGCCATACAGCAAATGCTTTATAAAATGAAACCTACTAATCAGCAGCAGCAAATAGATTTAGTTAACCACAACAAAGCTCCAGTTAATACATAAAAAGATACCATCCAAGAGTCTTGTTACCAATATTTATATCTAAAATGTTGGTCCTAAGATAAGTAGGCAACATGAAGTGAGCGTGCAGTAAAATGTTCAGAACTACGAGAAGAATCCAGCAGAATCAATAATTGACAAGGGAGAATCATAAACCATGTCTGCAGCCTACTGGTAAGCATAATCAAGAAAGAATATTAGGATAGACAAATTTCATTAAGCTAGGGAAACTCAAGGCTCAAGCAGTGCTGCAATTTCTACCAACTTCATGAACAGAGAATCACAACTAGAGCAGAAAGTTAAAGTTAAAGTTAGAAATACTAAATGTCATTCAAACTCAACTATGTCAATAAATTCAGTAAGCATTAACAAGCAATTTGTTACAATACATAACCCAAAATAGAAAATACAGTAGTCAAGCACAACACAAACTAGCCATATGGTACCAGGTTTTAGATCTCTATGTATAATGCCATTGGCATGTAAACATTCCATTGCATGGGCGATGTCAAGAGCAAATTTAATGGCCATGTGAAGGTCTAATGGATTAGGACGAATACTAATTAGGTACTTCCGAAGTGACATTCCAGGTAATAGCTCAGTAACTATCACCATTAGAGGATCCTTACAAGCTCCAATAAACTGTAGAGACAAAAAATGAGGTATTACATCCAGTCTTCCAGTGAAACACAAAAGCCAAAGGCCTACAACAGTTAGAGCAGGCAGAACTGCATATATTAAACTTGCAGTTTAAATGTTTTATGTGAAATGAACTTTTTTATGTGAAATGAACTTGTAAGGACATGTTTTATCACAGCACTGACCTTGACAAGATTTTCATGCTTTACTCGAGTCATCATATTAACTTCACGGGCAAACCGATTCTCAAGTTGAGCTCTTTCTTCAGAAGTGCTCCCACGATTGAGAACTTTGATAGCAACAATTCCATTACCATACCTGGAAAACAATTAGACAACAAACTAGTCATGAACACTCAGTGTGAAAGCAAAACAGTAAAATTCATGAGATTATATCAGAACTAGTAACTCCCACTAGTTACAAGCAAAACAACTCAGAATCTACTAGTCAAGACTTGTATTCACACAAGCACAGTGTTTCAAATGGTTTCCTGCTGAAAGATGTACCAATATAAACTCACAAGAATGTTACATCACATGTACCCCACATTGCCTCAAACATATCCTTTATCACTTCAACATTATTCAAAGAAACTAAGCAACAAATCAAAATTCAAATCAGTAAACACTTCCAGTTCAGCACAACAAATAATGGTTTGACCAACAAAGAACTGAGCATTACCTTCCTTGATAAACTTTCCCATGAGCTCCCTCACCAATTTTTGCCCCAATAAACAACAACTTGGGATCAACCAGCAGGCTCTCGTCGATTGTCAGCTGCTGGGCCGTAATTGAACCATTCGAACCCGAATTCCTCTGCTCTCTTCCTCCACTGTTCACACTACAACTCATATTGCAACCCCCTCAAATCATACCTGAATCTTTATATGCTTCTCCTCCACAATTGACATTATCCAACAAACACTAACTATCCAGTCTCAGTGAACATTTGGCTCAATTTCCATATCATCCTCAATTTCCAAAGCCCAACTCTCTCAAAAATCAATACTCTCTGTTCCACACTAAACATTACCCAACATCAACCCAGAAACCACTACACCCCAAAACAACAAAGAAAGAAACAAACAGCTCTTTAGATTAAACTCTTTCAAACAAACAATCATTGCTTGAGCTCGAAGAAGCGTCGGCTTCCGTGCAGTTCCAAGAACCAGAAACAAAACCAAGATAAACACAAACCCACAAAGACCAAACTTTCCGGAGACAAAATTGACCCAAAAGAAACTAAAGATAATTAAAATCGCTAATCTATAGCTTCCAAATAAGCTCCAACCTTCTTTTGCTTCCTTTTTTTTTTTTTAACTCGTACTCGCTCAAATGGAAACCTAAACAGTAGAAAAGCACTAGTGTGAAGTCTCAGAGTTTCTCTCTCTAGAAAATGGGCGCTTTTTTCTCTCACTACCCACTCGGAAGAGAAGAGCTTCCGATGATGATAGATATTCCGAGTATCTGTTCCGACGAGGACCGGGGTTTGGTTAAAGTAAGAGAGCCAATTTTGATTTTGATTTCTTTTTTTTTCCAAAAGGGCAAGCGGAATAGCCAATGGGAGATGCCCACGTGGAGGGCACTTATTGGACTTTTTGTTGTAGTATTGCGTCAGCGATTTGGACCTTCTTGGTTGAGAATCTATTGGCTCGGCTCGGCTGCGGCTCGGCTTGGGTTGGATTGGATTTTCTTCTCCTTTTTCTGCCTCGTGTTTATTGCTTTTTATTTAAATAAGATAAGAAGTTAGTCCAGTCTTTTTCTATTATTACTGTATTTATTCTTCTTCTTTTTCGTTTTTGGGTTTCTATTGATTTTTTAAAGAGAGAAAATTAGAGAAAGAGAGAGTCTTGAAGTTGCATTTGAGATTAGTGGGATGTTGATGTTGATATTTCTCCAAATTGGTTAGAGTTCTAATATCCTGAAAGCTTTTAAAATTATAATTATATGTTACTTTTTTTTTCCAGAGGAATTTGCTTCTTCTCATCTTGATAGGAACCTCTAGAAATTGGGATGCTCCTTTTTTACATTTGACTTTAGTTTTTTTTTTTTTTTACCAGTTCTTGTTCTTATAGTTGTTAGATTACTTAGATATAACTTTCCCTTTTGATTAGGCAACATGTATGAACTGACATTTGGTTCATTCATTTGCCTATGGAGGTGAATATAATACAATGTGCAGTGAGTTGACCTTACTTTATGATCTGAAAACTAAGACCAGTTCTCATATCCTTCTCACTAAATTCTAAGAATGAATAATGTTTTGTAATTTTGAAGTGAAATTAACTTGTTCACACAAAATAGAAATAGAAGTGATTAGAAAATGTTTATATTCTCTTCTCGAACGTTTTTGGGGCTCAATTAGGTCATTTGAACTTAAACTAGAGACTTTCACTCATGAAAAGAAAAAAAACATCACAGTTAATATGTTTCTTTTGTTATCAAACAAAACAATGGTTTTCTTGAAATGTATGCAATTACTTATTCTTAAACACAACATATATACAACTCTCTCCGAGTGAATATTATAAGTTTGACACTACAATATACAGTATTGGGTTCATATTATATCTAATATTATAGAATTGGAAATTAAGATGAGTGCGGACAAATATGAACATATCATGAAACTATACTTTTTTCTTCAAAATCTAATTTACTCATACCGCCATCAATTTTAAAAAGATGAAAATTTCAAATATCATAAGATTACTTTTCATAAGCAGATGAAAACGTGTGACCGTTATTAAAGCAGTTAGAAGCAAACACGGGTTGATGATGGGATGAATGTCTAGTTAGAGAGACACGATCATTCTTGATGTCCGATTATCATTATACGTAATGTGAAATCTTCTCGTTAATAAGAAAAATCACCTGACGGTGTTATATTTTTATCTCAACCCCCATCTTATATTTATCCAGATTTTTCTCTAGAAAACAAATAAGATGAGACTCTAGGCGATGTGAGAGTCCCTCAAGTGTCTTAGCCATATGGCCCATATTCCTCGACGTGTATGTAGTACATGGTATGGTTTGTTCGGACCCCAAGTACTAGATGATTTGGATTCTTAGACTTGTCCATGCTGCTATAAATAGGTTGGGAATTCCAGCCACTCCTTTCTACGTTTTCAAAATCAGTACACGACACGTGTGAGTGAGACGTGCGTGCAGGTTTATGGCATGGGTAGCTGTACCCAATCAAATCTCTTGGTTACACTGACTCAGTGGACGAGTGGTCCCACGAGTTCCATCACCATCCCGATTGGTACAAGTGTGTGGATGCTTGGGACGATTTGATTGGTTCAAAGTAGCTAGGCCTAGCTCGTTCTCGGTTGCTGCACTCGTAACCAGGACTACGAAATTCCTTCATAGGATTCGACGGACAAGTTTGAATTCACTTGGAGAAAAAAGAACACATTGTATTCACTTGGAAACCAGCTAACAATGATTTGTTGGTGATGAGTTGATGTAAGTAAGATTGTACATGAAAGGCACGGGTTTAAAAAGTTTAGCTAGTATAGACAATACGGTCTAAAAGCTTTATCTCCTGGAGCTATTGTTCGACCCTATATATATATATATAGCAATTACTCCACTCCAATTAGGCATGCCTTGATTTAGTGATCAAATCAAGCAGAGAAAGTGAGATCCAAAACAGAGCGCGAGGGATGGAGACGATAACATATAGAGCACTTGGGTCTAGATGGTCGAGAATCACCATAAGTTGTAATTAACATGCTTCAACACCAAGCCTCTGTCTCTCTTTGACTGTCTCGTAGCAGCTAGATGATGCCCATGCTTTGATTCAAAAGCCCTAGCAAAGCCCCGGTTTCAATAAGATCCTACTGAACCTTGAGTCACAAAAAACCGAAAGAAAGTAGATGATCGATCGAGTCTGGCGCCTCTTCAGAATCCAACTACAATATTGTTCTTCATAATATTTGTAGCTAATTGAAACAAGACTCCTGACCCGGCTGGTCAACAGTAGTATTCATATTTTAAAAATGGATTTTTCTGCTATATATAGATACGTATATAGCATGCATCAAGCCGTAAACAGTTCAATTATCTTGAATTTTGAATCGGACGGTTTATGATTTGATGTATGATATACAAATATGTAACAAGAGCCAAACCCTATTAAAAGAATGCATGCAGCGATGATTGAAGCTGTACGTACTTCGTCATTAGAATCTGCATGTATGGAAACCTGTTTGAAGGGCTTAGTCCCATAAAAAGAATGCAAGACAGAAAATGAAATTGGAACGAAAATTATTTCATTTCAACTTAATTAATCGCAAGCAAAGACCTTTAGTTATAAACATAGAGCTTAATTTGTTCCTAGGTTGGTCTTCCATGCATATGGTTATGATCAACTTTCAACAAAATCTGAATACGTACAGCAGGCCGATCACTAATGAATCAAGCAGAAGCTGTTTTTGATCTGGAGCAGCTTTCGGCCTTTTAAAGATAAGCCTTCTGAGCCGCTTCGTCTTTTCCTCGAGTTGCAAATCGGGAACTTCCTCAACCAGCTTCCTCTCCTTCTCCAATAACTCCAGCTCTTCTTCGTTCTTCCCGAACTCCTGCATGTATAATGTTTGCACACATTATTTTTCATCATACGGTCATTTCAGTATTGCTGTAAACTATGATATTTTCTATTTTTGTACACTAAGATATTTTCTATTTGTGTACACTAAGATATTGCTGCAAGATCCGTTACTTTACGATCATAGTTCAATCAATCTAGCCATTCAAGACATATTAGCTTTAAAAACTTGCAGCCGAGTTTGAAACGCATTGAATTAGAAGCAAATAAATCGGAGCGGATTCAGTGCACCATGGTGCATTTGAACCGCTGACAGACTAAGTAACGATGGTTAGTGACAAAAAAAATCAAACCACAGTAAAAACTCAGGAGCCCAAAACACTTTCTTCTTCAGAGAACACTAACCACTCAGCCTCTCTTCAGTCTTCATCTCCCCGCCTCCAAAACCTAAATCTCCCCAAAAACCCAGCCTTTCCAACCTCCCAATTTCGACCCATCGCAGGTCATCGAGGTCTTCAGGCTCAATGAAGTCTTCGAGAGAACACCAGATTCGTTATTGGGGAGTTTGGGATTTGGTGGATGTGGAAGGGCTGGACCATAGATCACTCCATCGCCAAGGAGACTGATAATCGACGGCGGGAGTGATAGCGATGGCGTCGGCGGGGTGAAAACGCGGATGTGACCGGAGGTCCCCTGAACAAGATGGACGTAGAGAGACTGAGAGTGAGATGGGGAGGAAGAGAGAGAGCGGCGGAGGGTGGTCGTTCGAGGCCTGAGGTTTTGAAGCCAACGGCGGAGGTCCCCAATCGGAGTTGCAGGTCGACGGGTCGTCGATCTGTGATTGTGTCTGGATCCTCAGGTGAATGATTTGGCGTACGTGATCACATTTCAGCTTCTATGTACTCAATCTAAATGGCTCATATCAATTCATGGAGAAAATAAACGGTCCAGATTGCACAAGTTTTTCTAATTTTCTTTAATATTTCTTTAAACTTTTAGGTTTTAACGTATTCAAACCTAAACAATGATAGACACGATTCATATTACCAAGCCATATATATGTTAGAGAGAAAAGATCTCATATCAGAAAATAGACAAAGAAAAATATAACTTATAAGTGGCCGGATGGATCATACCTAATTGCACCGAAACCTTTTGTGGTTAAAAGTCAACTCTTTAAAGGTGGTTGAATTGAGACTGTATCAAAACAATAGTGATCTACATGCCATTCTTGTCCTTGTTCAAATATATATAGACAATGTCGAGTGACTCGAGTTTTTTTTTGTTTCTCATATAATGCAATTTAGGATAAAATAGCTATGTAAAATAATTGTCCCTATGATATTCGTTTGTGTCACAATTGACATGATCAAATGTACTCTATTAAATAACGACACTCATAACCAAAATTTTATCTAAATAATGTAGGATTATAAAACTAAAAAATAAAAATATACAAGATTGAGCATGAGTAATGGAATCATATGTTTTGATATCATCACATAACATTTTATTTAGATAATGTAGCCCATTTGAAAAATTACATAGAACGGAATGGAGTTGGCTCGATCCGACAAAATGAAAATAATCTCAAGAGATAATTTTTTTTTTTTGGTTACATAAAATGGTGGTCGGGGCATCTCAAGAGATAATTTTGATTCAATTTTAGTTGACTCATGTACTTTTTTCATTCCCTTTAAAAATGTAATTCGATTTATTAGGTTAATTTTAATTAAAAATAAATTATTTATTACAAATACAACAATAAAAATAATAAATAGATGATCATACCTAATCCTAATTCTAATAGCAAATTTTACACGTCTACCCCTTATAAGAGCACATGGGATATACATCATTCAAAATGGGTAAATATGTAAATTTCATATTTAATGCGTTTTAACAAAATAAATAAAGAAGGATAATAAGTCTCCCTAAAACATTTAAAAATCATATTAATTGTGTTTTGGAATTAATTGCTAATTAATATTTACCCTACCCTTATTTTTACCATGTTCATTCAATTTTTTTTTTGGTCTCAATTCTCTTTAACGGTGTTAGTATTGGTGTTAGTGTCATGTAGTTGACTGCATTAAATGAATAACAGTGATTGGTCAGTTATAGTTGGTTCACATGTACCATGGTGCATACAAGAACTTCCGCAAATAAATAGATTGATTAAATTTGTCATGACCGTTCATACTTATAAAGTTAAGTCACGATTTTAAATAGCTTAATGATTAAAAAGTTGAGATGCAAGTTTAAGAAAGTGATCTACGTACTTATGCTATGACTTCCACATTATACCTGAATGCATTTTTCTAAGTTCTTTAAGCTGTACAACTTTCGATTGGGCCAACGTTTAATGCGCAGCTCTCGACATCTTTTCTTAAGAGTTGTCACACTGACATTCATTTCTTCAGCTGCTTGAGCCATCGGCATATAGAAGTATTGAGATATGGTTTCTAGAGACAACATTTTGGCTCTTAATTTTGATGAAGAACTTGCACCACTTCTATCTTCAGTATTGCAAGGAGTGGTATTGATAATGTTGGACGACATACTCTCTTCTCCATCAATCCCAACACCGTAACCATCTCCCAGGACAGTATCATCTATTAAAGATAATTCATCTTATTGCCAGCTCGATGGAACGTACTCACTTGAGTCACTTCCACATGATGAGAAACATCGTAAGAAAATACATATTAGGTTAAACCAAGACCAAAGGAAAAGAATTTACTTCAAAACTAAATCATGTTCGACTTGAGAAAGGTAAACTAACTTATATCTTGCATCATCCAGCTCTGAATGTTAAAGAACGAACACAACCGAACATTATTACCTCAAATCAAGTGGAGTTAATTGGCTTGCAAAGGAAAATAGGTCTTCATCATCCTTGGACAAACAAGCCATTAAAGATAAAGAGATCTAGAATAAAAACTATGGAAAGTATTTCTGAGACTGAAGAAGAAGAAGAAGAACAACAACCACAACAACGAGCTCAGAGAGAGAGAGAGAGAGAGAGAGAGAGAGAGAGAGAGAGAGAGAGAGAGAGAGAGGTGAAAACTGATAATTGTATTCTCGAGTACAGGATAAGTGTCATTTATACTGAGTTGATAATGATAATTTTATATTGACTTTGACCGATATATATTTACTCTTTTAGAAAACGACCTACGTAGTCTTAATTAAGTCTTGGAGGAAGGGACAAGTCCCATATATGGAACTACGTGCAAAGCAAGCACGCAAGACACAAAATATGAAAGGAAAAATGTTCTTCATAAGCTATCTACAGTTGACAACCAAATTGACCGAATGAATGATCTTTTCTAGCTCTTCTTTCTCTAACACGTACGTTCGGTTATTTAGTTTCACCTGACATCTCATGTGTTTTACTTAGTTTCATATTTACCAAGTTTCAAAGATGAATCGTTCACAGGGTTGTTCATCCGTATATCGTTTCAATATAAGAATCACCCTGCTGCTTGATTAGAGCTTGGCTATGACTTGACTTTGGCCAGAGATTAAAGTGCACGAGTGGAGGAAACATCGGATCAGTTTCATGAGGATGCGTTAGGTGTCACTTAGCCCTAAAATGGTAAGAAAAATTGACAAATGTAATAACCAAGAAACTTTCATCATTTTTATCTTGGGTAACTTCGCTTGGCTTACATCTTCCATGGGAATCCGATATAATGAACTAGGATGACAAAGGAGAACATTATCATGGCCTTTGCGCAAAAATGACACAGATATGACTACATATACAGTAGCTAGTCATCTGTTATTTCTGGAACTCTCCAGCAGGAACAAATTACTAGCTAATTACTGGGAACCTTGAAGCTAAAATGATGTATTCACAGGAATATGAATTTATAACGACCATTTAATTTGAACTTTTTTCTTTTCTTCCCAATATTTCTTGAGCAAAAGACTAATTTGTACTCGGTTAACTACGTAAAAAGGCCTGAATTTTGTGATGACCAGCTCAGAGATCAGAAGGAATTAGCAGGCCACTTTCTTCATCATCTTTCTCTTCGATCCTAGTCTCTTCCGCAGCCAAAGTAAGCTCCTCAGCTCTTCTAGTTTGGTGCTTCCAATCTGTGTGAACCAATGTGTACACCATCATACACACACAAGAAGCCTGTGCTGATAGTAACCCAAGCCACAGCCCCAAAAACCCAACTTTGTATGCAAAAGTTGCAATAATAGCAACTGGTAATCCAATAAGGTAAAATGAATACAAGTTAATTCTTGCTCCAAGCTTAGGTCGTGCAGTACCTGTCAAGACTCCGCATGCAGCTGTTTGAGGAGTGTTGCCAAGTTCACATAGCCCCAATATTGGAAGTGCAGCTGAAATCAGTTCAAGAATTTGTGGTTCATTTGTGAACATTGTCCCCCACACATTTCTCATACAAGTCATGAAAACAAATGCGAACAGCCCGAAAACAAACGCGACAAGAAGACCGACGAGGGCAGCCCATCGTGCTTGGCTCGGTTGCCCCGCCCCCAAGGAATGTCCAACCCTAGTTGACAATGCCCAGCTTAATGAAATTGGAAAGATGTATAACATTCCTGTTGTTTGAATTAGGATGCCCATGGCTGCAACACTAGCTTGTGGGTTACTCAAAAGACCACAGAAGAACAACATGATTTCATACCACCACCATTCCAAGCACACTGAAACGCAACTGGGTAGTGCTAAACTTAGCAATGGTCTCCATCCTTGAAAAGTAGAGACAATTGTGAGCCCGCTCCATGGTTTCAATGCTCTATTTGAGATAGCTATATAAATCACCAATCCCACATTCAAATTCCAAGTGTTCCAAGCAAGTCCCAAAGCAATACCTTCCACCCCCAAGTTCAAGTAAGAGACGAGAAAATAATTGATGGGTAAGTGCATGAGGGCTGAGAAACATGCAGCTAAAGTAAGTGGGGTGGTAAGGCCTTGAGTTCGTAAGAAGACTCTCAATGGGTTGAGGTGAGCTTGAGCTACCAATTCAGGGATCGAGCAAACCATGTAAACCCTAGCAACTCTGGTAATCTGTGGGTCTTGACCTAACCATAGGAAAATTGGCTCGATATTGAGCCACGCTAATGAGATGGGAATGGAAACTAATAGAAGCAGACAGAGGGTTTTCTGGAAGGTTTGGCTGAGAACAGTCCATCTTTGAGCTCCATAAGCTTGGCAACAGATTGGGTCCATACCAGTAGTTAGTCCTCTGAGGATTGAGATGCCTGTAATATTTGCAAACCCTAGTGCTAATGAGCCTCCTGCTAACTCTGCTTTTCCGAGCCGACCTAAGAAGAGCATTGAAATTACAGACCTTGAATATATAAGTAGGGATGATATCACTATTGGACCTCCAACTTTTATCAGCGACCGTAACTCTTCTCCTATCTACAAGGATTCAACAATATGAACAGAAAGTAAGAACACTGGAATTGCATTACTGAAACTCAGAGAAGTTAATTAGGGGAATCTTTCAACTTGCATCTTTTTTTTCTCTCGAATAACATGCAATTACCTTAAAACTGTGACTCATGTAACATGCAAGAGCCGACATTCCATACAATGTAGAGGAAACTCAACTGATGACGATGTGAGTTTTGAATTATATATGATTAATGATCTAACCTTTTACCCGGGCTCACAATTCTTAATAGTGCAGCTATTTTCTCCGGTATAAAACTCACTACTCACTTTTCTCTTTCTAATTATCTCTTTATTTTTTTTATTTTTTTTTCTTTTTTTATTTACCATATTAACCATTCTTCTTATTAATCTGAATCGACTTAATAAAGTTAATATTGTCAGAACATAATTTAGTAATTTAGTGACTGCTCGCTTTATAGGAGTAGAGATAAATTTATGTCATTCTATTTCTTTCATTTATCTACCACTTTATCTGGGTTTCCTTCTGTATAACTTCTGTTTTTGTTTTTCTCAATGAAATATACTTTAGCTAAAGAAAGAGCTGTGCTATGGTTCAACCGTACGCGTGTGGAAGCAGTAATTCCGGTCATTGCTATATATAAGTCCCAAGGACCCAACATTATGCATTGTACGTTTTTGCAATTTCGCAATCAACTTGTGAACTTTTTTTTATTCATCAGAAAAACTGCGAGTGGTAAAGGGTGAAGTGGTGAAGTATCCAACAGAATAATCAGAGCATCGGTTTGTCTTATAAAGTTAAAAGTTATGCTAATAAAAAAAATGTCAACGTACGCCAAAAGATTATGGGGGTTGTCATATAATTGATTCTATTTGATGCAGACTAAATTATCATATCTCCCATAAGTTGGTTTTTGTTTATGTCACAGTGTTAATATATAGGAAAAGATAAGGATTAGTTTCAGCACGTTATCGAAGTTAACTCTAAGAAACATGTGTTTCAATCACTTAACTGATCTAGATTCTTGAATTCATTGAAGCAAAGCAAGCTACTGGAGCTGGTATAGCTACATTCAATACCTGAATATGAGAGTATAAGTTTAACAGAGTAAAACTCTTTTGGTCAATACTCAATACTAGCTACTTGAATATATAACTAAGTTACTGAAGTGGTAATTAGATGATGGTAACAGAAAAAAAAAAACTATTGTTTTCAATAAGATGCTTAAGAACCCCTTTAATATATTCGCTGCTTAACTTTTTCCCGAATGAGAAAGAATTTAAGTTGTGTTTTTACAAGAATAGTTGAATTTCTTCCGACTTCTGGGACTGACATTTCTCGACAGATCGAGAGTATTTTACTTCATATCCTTTTGTTATCTTCATTATATGTCACTATGAAAATAAAAATTAAACCAAAACAAAACAGACAACTGCCATCGAAATGCATATGATGAGTTACACATGACATGAAGTTCTAGACCCCAGAAACTTAAGATTTTACTCCACCCTGCACCATGCAAACTAAGAAAGAAATGAAGAGTTTGAGGTTGTGAACAAAGAACCTCCAACGTTTCGAGAGAGACTGATACTGTATTAGGAAATACCGAACCCAAAAACTTAAGCTATCGGACAAGGGGCGTCCACCAATGTTGAATGTGTATGAAAGAGGAAGGGAGGGAGGGAGAGAGATGTTGTGTGAAAAGTAGTACCTCTGTTAGTGGCAGCTGTCGGAGAAGCCCAGTTGTGGGAAGCTGCTGCTGCAGCCGTTGACGGAGGTTTTGAATTAAGCTAGTGCTGCTGCTGCGGACACCTTCGCTTCTATCTGACCTCATTGTCATGTATTCTTCTTCATTGTTATAGTGAGCTCCTCCTGCATCTAGCTTCGTAATCAGAGGGTCGTGACCATTTATAATTCCTCGAGATTCAGTACCGGGAAGGCACATGATTATCCAACTCTGAAAAGGGACACAGATCAAAAACAAACCTTTGCAAGTACGACTTCGGACCACTTCCAGAGATCAGAAAGCATATTTATTACTAATCTTTCTCATCTTGTATTTCATATATTCATATTGCTAGCTGCATAGCTATTCCAAGATCATGTGGACGAAGGTTTACATAAAAAAAAATGAGGTATGAATACCGACCTTAGAATTTCAGAGCCTCAAAGCTGGTTGCTGTCTGTCACTTTTGGGAAGCCGGCCTTGTTGGTCTTTTGCAGCCACTGATCTCTGTCCGCCCTCGAATTATTATTGCAGAGAAGATGGTGAGCTATAACGATGAAATGGTGCATTGAAACATGGAAAGAACAAAGCCTTGAATTATATAGTACAGTATGAGAAATGGTTTAAGCATGCGCAGTAAGCCAGTCTTTTGGCTTTAACCAAGAAAATCTATTGTCACAGTGATATATATGCTCGATGATGTACATGAACTAGAGACGTCAATGTAAATAATTAATTTGTTTATTTCTCAAATATCAACTAAAGAAGATGTATACGACAATGCTGCAGCACCGAAATATATAAATTACTATCTAGGGTTCTCATTATTAACTAAATAAGCAGCTACAGATTGTTAATTTTAGCATGCAGCTGCAGAATGTTAAGCTCATCACCACCCCCAGTAAATACTTGCTTAATTTGAAAAGCATTTTTGTATATCATCGGATAACCGAGAATTATTCAACTTAACTATCGGTTAAATAAAGCCAGACCGTCATTGCATAGAGGGACAGTAATTAGGACACTTATACTTCCAAATAATGGTAGACGAGTTCTACTATTGAATATTCCCCGACAACTAATTCTTGTCCTATTTGCAGTGCATGTCTTTAGGTAGGGAGAACAGATTAATATACCGATAACTTTGTGTTAAGACACTCATTCCACTAACTATTATCTTAACATGGAGTTAATTAATTGATTAATTTATTTAGGGATTTATAAAAATTCCTAGCTAGTATCATAATAGTGAAGAATGTGAGAGAATGTTCAAAAAAAAAAAAACTAGTACAATTTATATTGTATCACATCTTTTATAAAGTATCACAATCACACAACTTATAAATTATCCTACATATATTGTGAATGAAAATATCATATATTAGTACTTATTTGTACCTTGAGGCTATAAAGCATTGTCTTCAAAATTTCAAAGTTAAATCATATACTTTTGTCACTTGGTCACTCAACGGGCCGGCCATATATCACAATGCTTTACAACAAAGGCTCCGTCACAAAAGCAACGGGCTTTAGATTCTTCTTCGCTGTGCCAATGTGACATGTACAGTTTCAGTTTTCATTTTGGGATTTCATTTGACTGTGCTGACTATAATTAGAAAAGATGAAGAATATTTCTACTTCAATTCATTTCTCTTTTCATGACTACAACTTTTGGAAATATCTGTCTTATTTTATATACTTCCCCCGGTTAATGGGCAGCACCATGGTTAGTGAACAATGACAATCATGAAGTGGAACACTTAAGAGGCAATTTGCCCTTTCAAATTGAAGCATTTCAATGCTTTAACCCTTTTTTGTACTCTTAAATTAAGACAGAATCATATGGTAGCTTTCAAAGAAATATTTATTGATAATATACCAATTAGTCTCTATAATTACTTTCTTTCCGCTAAGAGCGAATTCTACGCATTAAAGTAAACGTGCACCATCAATGTGCAAGTCATGACTATTGGAACTGTGAAGATAGAATAAAAACTCGCGACTCTTATCTATTTTCTATACTTTTTATTTTTGATCCGATCAAAATAAGCATATATGATAAGAGAAGCTCTTCGATCTTTGACCTCGGATTCGCACATGTGTTGGAAATACTTGGACTACCTAAGCACGTATAAGAATTTTCGTTTTCCACTTAGACATGCATATATGTTATTGTCCTCCCTTTTCTTTAATCTCTTTTCTTTTTCTTTTTCTTTTTTTGAAGCTAAGAGATGAAAGACATGATTCATTTCAAAGTCTAAACCAAGTTGTGACTCTAGTAAGTGCAACTTACCACAATATTGTCCGCTAAGAAAGCTTTACAAGACTAATTCTGATGCCTAGCTAATAGTTTAATAACTATCTACGTTTAATTAACTTTTCCCCTTGTCATTGGTTCTCATAGCTTCAATTATTTGTGGTTGCTGAACAAAATGATGGATGTCCATGCCCGTGTCTCCTTTTCCCCACACATTTACCTGAATTGTTAGGTACGTAACAAAAGAGTGCTCCAATGATGCTTGTTAATTGGTTGTTTTGTGGAGACAGCTTCAACACGACATTCAATTGGTCTAAGGTAGTCATTCCTCATTATATAAGGCAAAACCATGCAAGGGTCAATTATGATTGCAACAGGTCCTGTTGAGTTTGAGTCCCTTTAATTTTAATTAGGTAGATCGGACCACGAGAGATTATCGATCAGTTCGTATAGCATATAATCGTAGCAATCATGTCATGAGCACTAACTCAATATTGTGATCTTGGTATGAGAAGTAATGGCTTCTTATTACTATGATGCAACAGACTCTCTTATACAGGATCGGATTTGGGAGGAAAAACCCAAAATGGTGTGGGGATGGGGATGGGGATGAGAAATGGGAAGTGATGAGATGACGAAAATGAGAAATATATAGGGTCCTTAGTGAAAAATTACTATTTAGGGTTATCTATTATTGATCGAGCTTTACAGCCGAAAGCTAGCTATTCCATCACCACCGCCTTTGGCTTCAACTTGGAAGCTAATGAAATGAGCTCTGAACCCCTAAACCCTATTTACTCAAAACTTATTAGGTTCATGCATGTAAAAGGATGGCCACTGCAACTTGAACCCAGCAGCCTCATATAATTACATTACTTGAGCTTATATATGTGCAATTACAGATATGAAAGGTTGATGCATATGTTAAGCAATGCCGTACTAGTTGAGAAAGAAAGGGAAGCTAGCGTGGTATCTGAGAAATCACAAAGCACGTTGCTAAACAGTTGGGACCAGCACAAAATGAGACCCTTCACAAGTACGAAGATGCCCGATCGAACCAACCAAAGCTTGAGCATATGGACTTGACCAGTTTTGAAACACCAGAAACCAACTTGTCATGAAGTTCAGCTTCGTTTTATACTTTGGATTAAAATCTGTGAAGTTTGGTGGTTTCTTTTTCTTTCTCATTGTGCTGTGGTTAGATATGCGCATGTAGTAGTTTGAGGCAATAATTTAGCAGACGATGACATAGTTATATTATCATTGTACTTGAAAAGGAAGAGAACACGTTGGAAAAAGGTTGTTAATTTCGAATTTGGATTCTATATATCACGCTGTAATGCATAGCATTATTTGGTGCAACCATTGGTTGATTGTACTGCTAAGCTCTTATTTAAGCGGAAAAATTTATAATATCTACATCTACTTACGTAGATTAATCATACCCTTAATAAGAGAGTCATGCAGTTGGTTAGAACTAATTAAGTGAAGTATGTATCCAATTCACTGTGAAGCTCATACTTTCATTTCAAATTGTTTCTCTTCCTCTGGCATGTCTGAGAAACACACATCGATCTGAATCATCTCATGACATGGGGGTTTTGGCAACTATGATGAGGTAATTTCTCATCAAAAAAAAAAAAAAAAAAAAACTATGATGAGGTAATTCTTATGAACTTCGATCTCAATAACCTGGATAATGCAATTCCAATCCACAAAATTACTGTCATTTCTCCCATGAGAAGGTTCATAGAAAATGATTCCTAATAAGAAGGCAATACCTCCCCCAGTAGTCCACACTTTGTCCAGTTAAGAATAAAAATAAATAACAAGATTTTCAATTAATTAGCATATCCAGATCGACATGCATCCACTTATTTTGCTCGGGTTCATTCAGAATCTACGACCCTTTGGCTGGGACAACAAGAAGCTGATCAAGTCACTGGGACTTCTATATATTTAGTCATTTATTATTCGTTGCTGTACCATGAATCATAGTAGGGGCCGGGAACCAATCAATCTACAATGTGTTGATATGCTTACTAAGATTTAAGCCTAATGAAAACAAAGACGAGAGACAATCCTAAACGCTGCCTTGTAGTCACACGGCAACATCTGTCCATGTCAAAATATGGGGTACCAAGGCCACTAAGGTCTTCCTTCTCACTCATCAACAACAAAAAAGAATGTGTTACCTCTTTATGTATACAACTATCAAGTAGCAACATCATTCTAGAGCACAGTCCGCTCTCTTTAGTTACTCTACCTAGAGTTCCTGAGGATTGTGACAAAAGAGAGCGGTGGCGGAGGCGGTCATCGACGTTGGCTCTAGGAGAGTGTCTGGTCTTCGGATGAGGCAAGTAGTACCTAATGTCTCGATGTGTGGCATCGTGAAGAGTACGCTTGGGTGGTGTCATGAAGCGCAAGCTTGGGAGGCATATGGGTTGCTACCACTACTAGAAAATGTTCTAAGGTGACGAAATATTTTAAATTCGTCACCTAAGAGAACACTTTAGTGACGAAACTGATTTCGTCACCTTAGTAACAATTTTCGTCGTCTAAGTAAAGTAAGGTGACGAAATACTATTTTCGTCACCTTAGAGCTAACTTAGGTGACAAAAATATATTTTGTCACCAAAGTTTTGAGCACTTAGGTGACGAAAATACATTTCGTCATGTAAGTAATAGGTTAGGTGACGAAATATATTTTCGTCACAAACGTTTTGAGCACTTAGGTGACGAAAATGTATTTCGTCGCCTAACAACTTACTTTTGTGATGAAAATAAATTTGTCGTCTAATACCTTTACTTAGGTAACGAAACATAAAGTTGTGTGTCCTTTTAAACCAACTACGGGGTAAAAGTAAAATTTTAGAAAACCCACCCGTACTATATGATCAGTGTACTTAAATACGACTATGTAAAAAAATCTACCAGTTTTCAAAAACGTTAAGGTCTCAATCCACGCGGTCAACATTAAATTAACGCAACTTATTACATGAAAACGCTCTTACCTACCCCTATATGACCTAGTTTGATTGATTCTTTCACACACAAAACTCTCACATTGATGAGATGTAACCACTCATATAAAAATTTGGGTACGTTCACCTCTCGACGATAGGGCTCCACGTAAGGAAACATAAGCGTATATAGGGTTGACCGCTTGTATCAGGGACCAAACGTTACCGGAAATATGTGATTTTTCAACCATAGTCGTATTTCACCATACCGATAACATCCTATTTCACAAGATTTTTCAAATATATTGTTTCCTCCTTATAGTTGGTTCACAAATATCTAGTTGTGAAATTGGGGATATTTTGTTTGTCGGCAAAATCTGGCAAAGAATAAGACAATAAAATCGAAGATATTCACTAGCTAATTACCAGGCTAAAACCTATAGCTCGAATAGGAATTTAGGAAATTAACTAGGAAAACATTAGAATTTAGGAATTGCTGATAGGAGATATCAACATCTATATATCTTCAGGTCGTAGCTTAAAATACTTGCAATCAGCTCTAGTTTATTTACGTCATTAAGGGCTCTTTGGGTTATCTTCAGGCAGCACGTCATGGGTTTACCGAAGTCTCTTGCGTCAGAAGATCTTAAGAAAGCTATGTTTTGGCGGAAGCAAGTTCAGTAGTGACTCCAACCGCTTCAGGCGACTTGACTATCGTGCCGAAACCAAAACCTGCCGAACTCGGGGAGGTTGTGTACCTGTGTACATCGGTGAACAGAAGATGAGATATGAAGTCCCGCTGCAATATCTCTCTTTCAATAAATTCCAAGAGTCGATTCTAGAATCGTTTGGAGGCGATCTTGAATTCGTCAAGAATGAAGGACCTATCGAGCTTCCGAATTGCACCACTGAGAAGTTCTATGAAATATTAAACGAGGCCGAGAAAAACTACAGAAGTACTACGATTGTGAGCCACTAGCTAGGGCTCGATGATTGTGGAAATTAGTCAGCATCAATCTTTATTTATTAGTCAGAGTATTTCACGTCCCAAACCCTAATTTAGCAAAGTTACATAAAGCAAACCAAAGTATTGTATTAACCCCAATTCCAGAGTCACCTTTTGATTGGCCTTGGCCTGGTCAGGTAAGTTCTTTCCCTATATATATGGCAATGAATCTTTCGTTTTTGAGTATCAAAATCTACAATTCCAGAGTTGATCGATATTTATAGCGGGAATATATAAGGTAGCCAAATCTTGATATTATTGCGGTTTAACATTGAAAAAGGAAATTTGAAGGCATATTCTCATTGCCACCTTTAGTAATTAGGTCTCAATGATTTTTCCTATTCGGTAAAACAAATACGCGGTTTGCATTAATACATATATCTAAATCGACTGAATGTATTAACTAATCCAGAGACTCACCACTGAGATTTTGAAAAATCCCAGATTTGATTATGCGTAATTCCAACGTATTATTGGTTACAGCTAATTAGGTTAATCACTCGGTAAAACAAATACGCGGTCTCTTCGATTCAATACTTCCTTCTTATCCTAAAACCCCTATTTATAACCCTCGAATAATATACAGGTTCTACTACAACAAGTGCCTCTGAATCTCTTCCATCTTCTCTGCTTTCACTACCATCCTTTTCTCTTCTGCATCTCTAGAAATCATGATCGGAAAGTGTTGTTGCATCGTGATCGGCATCATTACCGGATGTGTTATTATCTTCGGCGTTTCCATTTTAGCCTACATTCTCCATATTGCCAAGTCCTTGCCTAAGGGAATGGTCCATTATCAGGTTACCGATGCCTCCCTGACCAAGTTCAACCTCACTACCAATAGCACCCTTCTCGATTACGACCTTAAACTCGATCTAACCCTTGAAAACCCTAGCCCTTTCGACTACAACTTCACCCGACTGGATGCCGTGCCGGTTTTCAAGGGCCAAAACCTAAATGACATGACCAATGTTTCGAAGCCTTTCGACCTAGCTCACGAGACCAATGTGACACTCCCGGCATTGTTCTCCGGGAACCATTCGGTGGCTCTCGGCGCTCAGGAGGCTTCTGATTTTGGGAAGGCTGGTGTCTTTGATATTGGTTTGAAGATTAACAGCGAGTTTTTGGTTGAGAAAAAGAAGAAGAAGGTGAGTTTTAAGCATGAGGTGACATGCGACTTGACGGTCCCTCTGAATTCCAACGGAACAAATGTTGGTGGGAATTTTCAGATTACGAAGTGTAAGGTGGGTAAAGTTGACGTTAATTAGCAAGGACTAGATTTCGACATCAGTGAGGAGTCACTGAGGACTAGATTCGTAGTAATTTCTTGTGTTGTTATTATTTTTTCTTCAATGGGTGTGTTTATTTCTTTGATTTGAAATTAATAAAAGGAAGGAATTTTTCTTCAATGCACATAATATTTTTCTATTATTATGCTTTTATTGCTAGTTACCATTAAGAGCTATTATCCAATACAGTCAAATAACCATGCAAATTAAGGAGACTAGAAATCTGTAGATGTACATACAGATTACAGAGCGCGTTTTATCTAATAAATATGTACTCCTACAATGGTGATTTTCTTTAGCTTCTTTATAAGCTAAAAAAAAAATTCAATTTTCGTGATTCTATTTTTAATGGAAAAGAAAAAAAAAATGTGAAAGCTTCTCTTGCCGTCAAAGGTGAAAACTTTTTTCTTAGCTTAACAACAAGAGATTTACTTTCGACTTATGCTTATTGTATTACTATTGTAATGTAACTTAACGTTATGGACATTCGATGTTTGAGTATTTTTGTTGTCGGAGAATGAGTAAACTTCATTAGAGGGCATGAGCCTAGACCTGTAAATGGACCGGATCTTGATCCGGACCCGCTCCGGATCCGTGGTGTTTAAACGGGTTTGGATCGAAAATTTGACCAGTTGATCCATTAAGGACCCGGATCCATCAACCTGTTTATTAAACGGATCAGATACAAATCGAGGTTGATCCGATCCGTTACGGACCCGGATCTGTTTTAAAATAATTAAATAATTATTTAGATAACCTAAATGCCTAAATTGCGTCTCTTTGCTAAAAAAACATTGGGGTTGTAGTATTTTAATTATATTAGTTTATTGTTAAGGAGTATTTTAGTCATTTTCGATGTAAATTTTTATGTTGTTATAATATTTCATTAGTGTTTTATGAAATTAAAAAAAATATTTAAAATTTGAAAAAATATTTATTATTATAAACGGATCGAATTAACAGGTCGGGTATCCATTAACTCGCCGGATCCAGAGTTGGATCGAGCTATCAATGATCCGGCGGGTAATGGGTCGGATCCGGATACGGATCCAAAATTTCTATTACGGATCCGGATTCGGATTTAGGTCGATTCGCTCAAGATCCAGTCCACTTACAGGTCTATATGAGCCCAACAAGGAAAGCCACCTTTCACCTAATTCAAGAACAAAAAAGGAAAAGGAAGAACACAAAAATTCTTGTATGCAAGGCGTCTTATGTCATCTAGTATTGACTATTCATTTAGAATATGTAGATATACACCGTATACTAAAAATGTTATTCCGCCCTAAAAAGGAAATAAACTTACTATAACAGGGCATGAGGCTCCGATGATGTTCGTGTAGTGTGTAACGTGATGGAAATCAGATGTTTGTTAGTGTGGAGCGTGATGTATCTCCGATGTTTGTTAGTAGCGTGCGCTTTTGCTATGTTTATATGCGCGTATTGTTGTCATCTTTTGCATACTTTTGTGTGTAAAGGAGTCAGTTGCTTGGACTTTATTAACAATGCTTCAATAAATTTTCAAGTCATTCGTTCAATTTGTTTCGAGTTTCTGATCAATATAAATTTCATCATTTGATGAACTTACCACTCCATTATTACAATATAACCATTAGCTTTATTAACTGGAAAATAGTGATGAATAAAGAGGTTCTGAGGAACAACTTCAGTTCAGCATGTAGATGCTGTATGCATTTTACCAAAAATCAAACAAAACATGTGCTTCGCATTGTGAACTGTCCTTTCCTAAGGGGTACAACTGTGAGAGTACAGATATGTTGGTAACAGTAAGAGATCAATCTAGTCTCTTGATATTTGGGGGGGGGGGGGGGGGGGGGGGGGTGAACCCTTACTAACTTCTAACTCTGTCCAGGCTTTGGGGAATCTGATATTATTATGTTGCCTTCTACATATCTCGGATTTCACTCTTCTTGAATGAATATGTAAACAGAATGCGTTCACTGTGACATACCTTGTCCCCAACCAATTTCATTTATCTGTAACACTGAGTTGCATATGCAGAGAAATGTAGTGAAAGCTTTCAAGGGTTCTATATATCATTCAACCTTAGCCACACCTCCAGCAGGCATGTTGCTTTCTGCAACTCTCTCCATCACAAACCTGTAGAACATGATTTGCATTCACATGAAACAGGTTAGTCAAAGCATTGATTTCCACACCAACAGTGACCGAATTTTTGGTAATTTGTGAAGTCTAGTTTGAGTAGTTTCTAGTCAACAAAATACCCAAGTATATTAAGACTCACCTTGCGAATTTGTCCCTTGATGATTGCAAGATGTATATTGAGAGGATAAAAGACAGTGTGAGACCTGTTGGATGTATGAACATAAGTAGCTATTGTGTCAGAAAACTCATCAATTTATGTACTGCTCGTTATTGTGTTGAAAACTCAAAGAAAATGAATTCTTTAAACTGTCAGATTGAACATGGATCATGAATTATTAGGGACAAATTACACAATTAGATCATAGACAGACTCTGACCTGATCCAAATAGTACGTAAAATCCAGAAGTTACGTCTATCTCCGATTGTTCCTCCCTGTTTGTACAAATCAAGATAATCTCGCAATTTCAGGCTAGACCAAAATCTGGATTCATATTATTCAAATCATAACCGAAATAAAGCTCAAAAGTTTTCTTGTAAAACACTTAACCCCCCCCCCCCACACACACACACACACAAGATATGAGTGTTGAAACCATGCAGATAGCACATTTTTTTTAACTGTCAACAATATCTATAACCATCGTCTACACCAACAAACAGATCAAAGGATCTTCCAGGGATGCAATAACTTTACCCGAGCTCAAATTACAAGTAGTGAAGGTATATAAAGAATATATTGGTCTTCTGCAAAGGAATAGAGTGAAAGATAATTTATGAATCCTATTTATGCCATTTACAAAGAAACTATGTTGGAGATGGAAACGAATAAAAGAACTCATGAATCCTATCTAGAAAGAAGAATTGTCTCTTCTTCTTTCCCCTTTCCCCGGAAGATAGTTTTCTCCAGTATAAAATCAAATCTAATTAGGATCCGCTAAAAGATTAGTCAGCACTAACCATGTATATCTGACCAGCACATGCTTTGGCCAGTTCTGAGGATCCCAAAATTGTTTATGAATATCCGGATGAATTTCTACATCTGCACAAGAGTACATGACATAAGAATACAACTATAAATGAACTGTTCAAGCAAGATAAGAGTTATAACTTCCAATTTGTGCCTTTTCTTTTCCAAGACTTTAACAATGACAGTTGGGAGTCCTATTCCTCTGGTAAAACAAGTGATGGGGACTATGATTCATTTACAGACTGGCCCAAAGTGGTGAAGGTGGCTTAAAACAGAAAAATGGATATAAAAGAAAGACGAGTCCTTCCAAATGTCCTGCTGAATTCATTAAGAAAAGCAAAAGTATAGAGCCATATTAAAGAATAAGTGAAATGACATTACATACAGTGGTGAGGCATGTCCACAACTTTCGCGGTGACACCATGCAAATCACTCCCAGAGTATCTCTGTATTGCATAACAAGTTTGTCAGACCAAAAAATTACAAAGATGTCTCACTGTCTTCTCTCTGTTTAGCAGGACAACATAGTAGATTAATGTTGAAATCCTGATAAACAAGCCTTACCAAATGCACATCAATCATCGGAACCTCTGAGCTTTTACGATTTATCAAATAAAGCCATGGAATCAAGAACTTTTCTCTCCCAACTTGAAACGATCTGCACGCAAAACATTAAGGCTTAGGAAATGTCACAACTATCAATTCCCAAACAACCATAATTTAACTAAACTTCAGAAGCAAAAATTACAATCTAAACCTTCTTCGTTGCAAAGCTTCTCCTTAATCTCAATGCAATACAGCATAGCTAACCAAGTCATTAAAAAAAAAAACCCCCAAGTTTTCATTCAATTACAAATCACAGGCAAACCGTTCTACTAATCCCTCAAAGATCGAAATTTTCGAACTTGTATAAAAAATCTCATACGTGAAAAGTCCAGCATTACTTATATACTCACATTTTGTAAGCATCAGCTCCAGTGTAACCCGTGGGCTTGGCTATAGGAATCAACACCTGTAACAGTAAAACAAACCCCGTAAAAACCCGAAATCAAACCCTAATTGACTGAAACAAGAGAAAGTGAAGAGCTTTTACCTCACGATTCACACCAAAGATCGGGCAATGTCTTCCGATCATGTCGTGCCAGTCAGTTTTCATCTGCAATTATCAAAATTCAACCCAGACCCATTAAAATTGATCCCAATTCAAATCTAGGGTTTCACAGAGAGAAGAGAAAGAGTACGAACAGAGTGGTAGAGGCCCATCTTGCTCATGGGGACGATGTCACCTGGCCTGTAAGCAACAGATAAAGTGGCCATGGAGAAAGAAGAGAGAATCAGAAGCAGTATTGAGAGAATCGATCTCTCTCCTATTCCCGCCATCGCTCTGAGATTTCACTACTGGGTCTTCGCAAGGTTCGAGCTTTCGAGGTTTAAGAGTGAGTGAAGACTCGAGGTTGGAGAAGACTGTGCTGGCCTTTTGGGTAATTTCCAAGTATAGCACTCGATTAATTACAATTCGGGCCATACGTGGGTCAGGCGGATTATGGGCCACTAGGGGGTGGGCCAGTGTGTGTGGCCTAGCAGAACGTGTGATTGTACAGTGCAACAGTTGTTCGATCGAGGACAAGTGGAAAACAAACAAAGCTGAAAATCGTGAGACCTAATCAAGTTTGAGGATTCATAATTTTTATATTTTTAAAGTTTTTTTTATATTAACAAACCATATTTATGAAGATAGTCAATTATGAAATAAATTTAAGTGATAAATTTGTATATAAATTTAAAAGAATCCAATTTCAGTGACAAGGGTTAGTCACCTTAAGGTGACCACAGCCAATGAACATGAGACACATGTCAATTTTAAAAGGTTTGGTTGCAATTTAAGGACATAATATGAGAGTTTTGGGTATTTGACATATTTATTTATGATTATTGTTAACACTTGTTCATCTCTAATTGATGTTTGTTACCCATAAGTGACCATAGCTGGTCACCTAAGTTATTTCCAATTTAAAACATGTTTACAAGAAAAAACATGGGGTGTGTTAATAACACAAACCCTATTTTAAGATCTTAATTTGAAAATTATGGATTTTTATGTGGAAAACAAAATGAAAGAACTAACAATATATTAGATTTAATTTTTATATTAGTTATCACTTTTCAAAATAAAAATGTTTGGAGATGAACATAATGACAAACTGGATTGAAAATGTTAGTGAAGGCCCGGTACTTGAAGGTGGGTCGGGTTGTCCTCATCTTTTGCACTCGTAAAAATTAAAGATAAAGAATCAGATGACATTAGTTTGTAGTCGATATCACTTGCTATTGATATGAAAGAAAAATATTATGGTATGAATCTCATAGTCTCTCTCTAAGTGAGAGCATCTTACATTGTCTCTAATTCAATAAATACGTCTACTCTTCTTTGAAAGCTCAATTTTAACAACAACGAGATACTTATATATTTCATATGAAGAGTTATAGAACCATAATGTATACACTCCTTCAAACGGAGAAGCTTTTTTTCCTGTGTGTAAAAGGGGCTACATACCTCATAGAGAGATACTTTTCTCATTTCATAACATATGTTGAAAATGAGAAATTGAAGTATGAGAAATTGGTCTCTATGAGAACAAAAATGTTGAGGAATTGATAAGTCCGGAGTTGGAATCTTGGAAGTAACCATTTTTCCCTTTAAAAAAAACCATTTGTCTAGTTCGATCATATTCCCAAACAACTTGGTTAAGCATTTGGATGAAATTGCTTACCACTAATATAATCAATTTTATCCCTTGGAGGTACCTATCTATTCCTTATTTGTATCGAAGAAAATAACTATTCCTTGTTTAGGAATATCCATCTTCTACACTTCTCTTCCTATGTAGGCTCTTGGTAGGGAATCCTAGATCCCGTCATTGTCCCTCCTTCCCGTCATTGTCCCTTAGGTTTAGTAATAGTAACATGACAAGTGACCTAATGTAACACTTAGACATTTAATACAAACAATGAAGTGAACGAGATTGTTTTTACTTTAACATTCACTCAAGAGTCAAAACAAAGTCAACAACGTATTTACACGACACCACACACACACTAATATATATGTATGATTATTCCACTCTTCTCATAACCAACTTATGAAGTTGTTCCAATTTGTTGATTGATACACTAATGAATATGTATCAACTTACTGACATGTCTGATTATGCCACCGTCTCTTCTCATAACCAACTTACGAAGTTGTTTCAATTTGTTGATTTATACACTAACATGTATGATTATAACCAATCATATATCCGTATCATCTTGAAAGTTCTAACTCATACTACTTTCTTTTATGTCTCAATTTTTTTGAGCATTATTCCTCATTTAGACAATGTTGACAAAATTAATAAATCATATCAATTAGATATCGGTTTCATTTTGTCTTGATTTTTTTAAACAATATTTTTCATTTGGATAATACGGACGAAACGAGTAAATCCAATCACTCAGAACATTAGTTATAGAAAATCTCATCATCATAAAAGTTCTAACTTACATTAGTTTTCATTCTGTCCCGATTTTTGAAGCAAACGTTTGATCATTCGAATAGTACGGACGAAACTCAAACCATGGCAAAGCCCTAATAACAAAGAGCTTGTGTTGAATGTAGACAAGTACCAAAGGGTGCAAATATTGCACATATGGTTAAAACATGTGAAGTGAAACGTCATCGTTTCCTCTCAATAGACACAGACAGATGCGTTTTTGTGTATTCTACCAACAGAAAAAAGAAAAAAGAAAAAAGAAAAGAAAAAGACATAAAATCGACAACCCACTTTAGTAAGCACTCTGGGATCTTTTTCATCATACCAGAGAAATCAAAACCCAAAAAAAAAAAAAAAAAAAAAAACACTATCATCTCTCACACACCCGAAAATCCGAAGTCGTTTCATTTCAATCACCCCGCCGTTTTGGCCCCAACCGCCTTTCCCAATCTCAACCCCTCATCGCCGGAGATCAAAGCCCCCCATTTCTCTCCTCCCAAATTCGCTTCTTCGCCGTCGTCAAATGCCTACGCGGTGGGCCGCCGCGGCTTAGACTGGGACAAATTTCTGGTTCATTTGGTAAATTCCGCAACTTTCATGGGCGATCTTAGGGCTTGCTCGCCTGAGCCAAACGGCGCCGTTTTGGAGGACAGGCCGACCTCGTCTTCGTCGTCCTCGCTACCGTCGTCGCAGTCGTCTTCTTCGTCGTTGTTTTCAGTTTCGACCGCCGAGTACTGGCGGCGAGCGGAGGCGGCGACGCAGGGGGTTATAGCTCAGGTCCAGCCCACTGACGTGTCTGAACGGAGAAGGCGAGCCGTCATTGATTACGTCCAGCGGCTCATTCGAGGCTTTCTTGGCTGTGAGGTCAGCATTACGTATACACAGCATTTTGCCCTATATTGAACTTGAATTTATGTGAATTGATGAACTCGTTTTTCATGTGGTGATGGAAATGTGCTTAATTTTGGCAATTAGTGTAGCTTTCGCTGTCGAAACCCTGGCGGTTGAGTTTGAGTCTGTAACTAATTCAGTTCATTGAATTGCAATCAGTTTGCAACTCATAAGTACTGTGAATTGATAGAGTAATAGGCTTTGGATAGTATCGACTCGAGAGATTAGTGTGGTTTTTTCCTGATTAGATTACTTGAACTGTGCTTTTAGATAGCAATGGCAAAGTTATGAAAGCAAAGAGGTGGTAATGAGGTGGGGAGTTATTATTGAAATTTTGTTGCAGGTGTTCCCGTTTGGATCAGTGCCTCTTAAGACGTATCTGCCTGACGGGGATATTGATCTGACTGCTTTTGGTGGTCTCAATATCGATGAGGCACTGGCGAATGATGTATGTGCTGTTCTTGAGAGGGAAGATCAGAATATGGCTGCTGAGTTTATGGTGAAGGACGTGCAGTTAATTCGAGCAGAGGTTTGTAGGTTTAACTCTGTATTGTATTAGAATGTCATTGGTTATGTCTAAGTAACTTGTTTTTTTATGCTTAAGGCACCAGTCAATTTTATTTTTGCTATGAAGTTTTATGTTTATACATGAACAATTCTCGTCTCCTAAAATTGACAGGAATAGTCCTGGTGGAAGCTATTCACATTAATAGTGCTTAAAGAATTTTGGTTATTATGGCATGAAGAAACTGTAAACCAAATAAAAAGGGGGAGAGGGGACATATGCAGTTTGTTCTTACTCGCTTTGACTTACACACAAGAGGGATCAGGTAGTGAGGCCCTCGTCCAATCCCTGATCCCCTTGCATGAAATGTCATAAAGCTCAAACCTATTTGAATGAGTCCTTCTATTAGGGATATTATGAGGATGGACCAATCAACATTGTAGAGACTAGAGACAATGGATAAATCGTGAAATTTCTTACATTCACAAGCCTTTTAGTGAGTCCATTGTTTCGCAGCCCTAAATTTCTCTCTAGTGGGGATATGTTTAGGGCTTAGTGTAGTTGACAATGAGATTAATTGCTTTACAGAAGAGTGAGTGAGAGCGGACGAGAGTGTTTTTGGCATGGTGTCAGTGTTCAGTTATGTGGGTATTCTGATTTGAACAGTCATATTGCTTCACAGCATCCATTTTAGCTGTTATGTTATCACAACTATATGTTTATTCAACAATCATTTGATATAATTTCACATCTGCTACATACAAAAAGCCCTTGCAACTAAATATTTTGAAAGGTGGTAAATATGTTCTTGCATTTACCATTTCTATATTTTCATCCATTTATTATCTTCACATCTACTAAGCTAACTGCATGGATTTAACTACTAAATAATTGATGATCGGTATGATTTAGTATTAATGATAGCGCATCATGTCCCGCATTTTCTGTTTAACTGATAGTATGTCGTAACCTTTAGGAAATGCATGTGTGTTTATGAGATCATTCTTTGTTTCTATTCAGAATCACTTGATTTTAGTTGTCCTCAGTAAATACTATTGTGTTTTCTTGTGGCAGGTTAAGCTTGTAAAGTGCCTAGTGCAGAATATTGTGGTTGATATATCCTTCAATCAGCTAGGAGGGTTATGTACATTATGCTTTCTTGAGCAGGTAGTCTTCCGCTAAAGCTTAGTTGTGTTAGTTCCGATTTTGCTACATCAGATTGATTTTTTTTTTTGTATTCTTTTTTCTTCTCAAGTTTATTATAGCAAGTAAATATATCAGACTCTGGTGCTCAAAAGTTTATTTTTGAAATTTTATTTTTTTCTTTTGATCATATTCCTGGTGCTGCTTTCCATACAGGTTGATCGGCTCATTGGCAAAGATCATCTCTTTAAACGTAGCATCATACTGATTAAGGCTTGGTGCTATTATGAGAGTCGAATTCTTGGTGCCCATCACGGTTTGATATCTACATATGGTTTGGAGACCTTAGTTCTTTTTATCTTCCATCTATTCCATGCATCTTTGAATGGTCCTCTAGCGGTGAGTGCTTTAAGGAATGAATAGTGTTTGCTACATATCCTTTCTGTAAATCTAATTCATTTTCAATGTAATAGGTCCTGTATAAATTCTTGGACTACTTCAGTAAATTTGATTGGGACAACTATTGTATCAGCTTGAATGGTCCAGTTCGCATATCCTCACTTCCTGAACTCTTGGGTGAGCAGCATCTGTTTGTATTTATGCCATTCTATATAGGTGTAAGTGTTTGATTGTGATTCTTATGGTCCTATCTGCAGCTGAGATGCCAGATAATGGTGGGGGTGATCTATTGCTCAGTAACGAATTTCTCAGGAGTTGCGTGGATAGGTTCTCAGTTCCTTCAAGGGGGTATGAGACAAATTATAGAACATTCCAGCCAAAGCATCTTAACATAGTTGATCCCCTAAAAGAAAATAACAACCTTGGCAGATGTGTGAGTAAAGGTGAACTTCATGTCTCTATAGTCCTCTTTGTTATTGTTATATACTTGGAATGATATGTTGAAGTTCTTGAACTGATATGTAAAACAAGTAGAAAAACTCCCTACTGTTAATTTTTGATTTAGTTCATCAGATATTGTTTCTCAAGCCTCGTGAAGTTGCATATGAGAAATAAGGGGGTTTCCTTATTTTCTCTCCCCGGGGTCACATGGTCTGTTGACTACTATAACCTTCATTCATACATACAGGAAACTTTTATCGAATAAGGAGTGCTTTCACATATGGTGCTCGCAAACTAAGGCGCATCCTTTCACAGCCAGAAGAAAACATAGATGATGAGATTAGAAAGTTCTTCTCAAACACATTGGACAGGCATGGAAGTGAACAGAGGCCAGATGTCCAGGATCCTATTCCATTTTCCGGATTTGATGGGTTTGGTTCTGCATCGGGTCCAGAGTTGCAAGAAGATAACACAGTTTATGAATCTGAATCTGCATATTCAACTGGCTCGGTTGGCAATTCTGGGTCAAATCATGATGGATCTTGGGATGGTGGAGTTACAAAAACTAAAAGACCCGATCAAGTTATGAATGGTCCACCCAAAAGTGATACAGAGGTAGTATCCCCAGCAATGTTTCCGGAAACTGAGGGTTCTTCAAACAGAATTGCTGTTTCAGAGTGCCGCCTAGTCGGGGATGCAAAAGACCTAGCGACCTCCAGATTACATGACCTTAAAATTTCAAATGATGCTCAGGAACTCTCCCCGTCCAGAGGTGAGATGAGTTTGTCTTCTTTGGATAAAAAACAACTTGCACCTCATCTCTGTTTCTCTCACTCATCAGTGGGAAATGGGAACATTAGTAATGGAGATGAAGACCATGAACAGCCAGAAAGCTTTGGATCAGCTGAGAATGGGGTTGGTAGCCTGAATGAGAATCAACCAGCTTGTAATCTGGAGCTTTTGGCTCCAGTTGGACAAAAGCACCAACTTTCACGCTTGCATTCAATTGTGGGTTCCTCTGAAGACTTTTATCCTAGTTATTCTGGTTATCGGATGCCAATTAGCAGAACCGGAAATCCTGAAACTTCTAACCCTTTGTCTGATCTCAGTGGGGATTACGATAGTCACTTAAATAGTGTACGTTATGGCCGTTCATGCTATGAGTATGAGCTCATTGCAGTCCATAATCCCATGCCACCTTCAATGCCCTCACAGTACCAGAGAAGCAAGTCTTGGGATGTAAGTCGACAGTCTGTGCAGCTCAGACAGAATGCATTTTCGCCAATGAGTCCCAATGGTGTTGCCCCTAGACAAGCATTCTACCATATGAACCAACCAATGCTGCCTAATGGTGCTGGGTTTGGTATGGAGGAGATGCCAAAACCACGAGGAACTGGAACATACTTTCCCAATATGGTATACTCATTCTAACCCTCTGAAACTTACGGTTTATGAAATCTGAATTAACTTTGGGTCGGTTTTCTTGTTAATATGGTGTTAGTTTGCAGTTTTTCATCCCTAATAACTGTTCCAGTTGGTGGGCCTTCTCATCTAAGTGCTTTGGTACACAAAATTTTGCAGAACCATTACAGAGATAGGCCCATGACAACAAGGGGAAGAAATCAAGCACCTGTGAAGTCTCCTCGTAACAATGGCTATGCCATGATACCATCTCCAGAGAATAATTTTCCTGACAGAAACAGTCATGATCTATCACAGGCCCAAATGCCTCTTCAAAAAGGTGGGGGAAAGTTTGGTTTCCCAGCCCCCACCAGCTCCCCTCGAACGAAAGCATACCCCAACAATGCCAATGGCTCAATACATCCTTATGATCGAGTTACAGAATTTGGGCCAGTTGAGCATGTGCCATTAGAGGCACCTCCCAGTGGTAGGCAAACAAACTCGGGTTCATCATCTAGTCAAAATTCCAGTGTTGGCCAAGCCTCGACAAACTCGGAATTGAGTACAGATCAAGATAGGTACAGGCTAATTCATTGGCTTACAAGGTTTTATCTACTTCTAGCAAACTCAGATATGACTGTTTAAGTGTTCATTGTTTTGTATCATGTAGGATTTCTGTGCAGTCATACCATTTGAAAGATGAAGAGGATTTCCCACCGTTGTCAGCCTGACGAAAGTGTGATCCATGATCTCTTAATATGGATGGTAGTATGAAAGTGTTACAGTAATTGCTAACATACTGCTTATATGGCACTGGGCCACAACTTTTTTTGAAACCTTTACCTATGGAGTTCGATATTCTATCCGTTGGAAGCCAGTTGTACATTCTCAACTAGTATTTTAACGCCTTTTAAAAAATCTCAATCGAGTGCCCTCTGCACCGAGTGTAGTTCATGTATAGGTTGCTTGGTTAATCTTCCCCCCCCCCCCCCCACAGGTTTTGTCATCATTACCCCTGTGGGTAATTGTAGAAACACAGATAATGTTGTTGGTTATGTCTGATATAACTTATATTCAGGAACGTTTTTCTTGATTTACAGTCCTGTTCTGCTCTTATGGGATTTACGCTGGCGGAGGGCGGAGCTTTTGTCTCAACACATGCTAGGTTGTGTTTTGATAAAGATCTTCCTGTTACAGGGGGCATCATTTTTCTCAAATCTGCCTTTTCGCTCCGGTAGGAGCCTACCCTGTCACTGTCTTTTAAATGTCTACTTGTTGGACGCGGTCCTGAGATGTCTTGTTACAGCAAGTCACAAACGAGCATCGACTTAAATTCGGTTGATTGGGTTGATGGAGTTGAATTATCCTCATTTTTCCAGCTGTTAAGCTCAATAGTGTGGGACTAAAATGTTGTTCTGGAGTGAAAAATGGGCAGGTGAAATTGATTATTGCAGTAAAGCACAGAATTGGCTGGAAATGTTCTTCTTGATTACTATTTTGCAGACCCATATATTCATATTTGCCTCTGGTCCCATGTTTATATTCCCCTAAATGAACAAGGTTGCTGATGTTGGCACTTGGTATTGAACCCAGAAGCTTGGAACTGTATAGATGCCGACTACCTTCAATTATTGTTCACCGAACAAACTAAATAACAGGTCCAATATCAAGTCGATGACATATAGAGTGGTTTTATCCTATCTATTTGGTTTTTAATAGGATTCCGCAATCTTATACAAGATAACGAAAAAATAAAGACACTGACATCTCCTTTGATCATACAGTATGATCTTGATCTTTCGGGATTAGAGTTTATAGATTCCTTTGATCACACACCACAAATTATTAGGTCTGAAAATGTGGGAAATAATGAGCATTAACCATGCCTGTCCCAGTTAATATGTGGATAACAATGCAGTTTATACCCAACAAAACACAGCTTTCAACCTTGATTATCTTCTGCAAGATCCATTATTATAACGACATCTAATGCTAATTGAGCCACACACTTTGTTCATAATTTAGGGAAGCTGTATCACCACATGATACATGAGCAGTCTCTTTCCTGAACATGAAATTATGATAATAACAGAACACTATGAAACAGAAGAGGAATCACTAATAAACTAGAGGGAGTCAACTTAAACAGTTCGATAGATTAATCACACAAGGGACAAACCTATGATGTCAACAAGTTTTCTATATGATTTTGAAAACCAATTGGAGGGTACACCTGTGTATATACAGAGAGAGGATAAGAATAAACTAGTTGATCTGACTCTTTCAGAGAGATGTTCATGAATGTTTAAGAAAATAGAAAACTTGAAAATGAAAGATTGTAAATTTGTCAAACATTCACTTAGTACCTGATCAGATAAAAAGACTTGAAGCTTTCTTAGTTGGTGAGCCCTCTAACCATTTGTTTTTCTGTCAGGACTTAACCGCACAAGGCTGGCAGTTCTACCTGAGGAGACGAATCTTGCTAGTTGTCATCAAATACAGAGATGATTTATCATGAAATCGACGTATAACGGTTGAATAGGGTTTAGGGTTTTTAATCTGATTAACTTGATCTCATGTAAGAGATAATGAGAAATTTGCAAACAAATATCGAAAGGAAAAAATGATTGAAGTGTGTAAGTGTATGATGATAAACTACAACTGGATATGTGCATATTAAAGCCCTCGAATTGAAGACCTGAGCTCTGAACCTTCTTCTGGATTCTGCTAAGGTTGCTCAGTTTACACTGTCTAGTGCCCATCACATAATGAGAACCTAAACTCCACCTCTCTAAATATCACCGACTCCTTGGATCATAGGCAATTAATATAGCCAGTTGAAGAAGATTTTCAAAGCGTTTAACCAAAGGGCAACCTTTGGTGTTTGTGATTTTTGGACCCCTTCAAAGTTCAAATGCCATCAGCTCCGTTATTATTTGGGGACCCCAAAACAAAAGATCCTTAGAAAAATATCAAAAAAGAAAAAAGAAAAAAAGAAAGGTCCTGCCTATTCTGTTTTATAGTGAGCACCATCCCATTTCCACCACCACCACCAAGAGCTTGTTGTTTGCACAATTTGCAGGCCACCCCACATCTTTCCAAACTAGATAGTCTCTCTCAAACTCATCAAACCCCCCATCTTTTACTTTCAGATTGTTCTTATCTGACTCCTTGAAATCTATTCAGTGTTGCTCTTAGATCCACAAATGATACTATCAAAGCGTATCCACAGGTTCTTCAAGTTTAGACTCGGCCTTGTTTCATGCCAAAGTCCTACTAGTCCTTCATTCATATGATCATTATATCTTAAAAGCTTTTTCCTGAAAACCAATCCTCCTCCACACAAGCATTTTCATTAGTTGACAAAAAATATTCTCTCTTCCCTACCACCACCCACCCCACAAAAGTTTCCTCCATCGAAAATCTTAGTCTCTGTCAAGTATTTTGCTTTTGTACTAGTCTTTAATCTTTGAAATTTATACAAATGGTTGCCAAGACGAACTACGAGCTTTCAAGGGGAGTTGTGGAAATGGCCTGGATCATGCTCAGTGTTGATTACTCTAGGCTTTTTTGGCTGCTGTTTGGGGTATTCTTTTATGAAAACCATGAGGGAAAGCCTCGGATTTTCTAACACCCGCCCACCCCACCTCAAATCGCTGCATTTCGATACCATAGAAGTAGTGTCCTTGTGTTTTTAAGTCTGTAGCTAAGATATATATAAGTATTGATATATACTCGAACAACAAAACTGCACTTGCTTGTTGATTTCTCAACCATGAACAGCAAGACCAGGATAGGAAGGTGCACTGTTGGAGCTAAGCAGCAGCCTGAATACGTCGAAACAGATCCATCTGGCCGCTATGGACGTGTAAGTTTCTCTTGTTTATGTGTATATGATTGTGATATTGGTGCTTCTTATTTTGCTTGCTCTGTCTGTGATCATACTATTAAGTACTATTCCATCAAAGGTTTCTTGAAGAACTGGATCAAACAAAAAGTGGTACATATTTGCATGCAAAGGCAAATATTAGTTATCCCATCTTTAGATAACAGAAACTCAGTGAAAGATGCATAAATGAATCACAAATGCATTTGAAAGTAGTGAATATGAGTTTGAAGGATAAAGAGGCTATCTCATTTTCTGTTGCCGGTCAACTGTCATGTCTGAAATGGTCTTCATCTGATTAAACATGATTAACATGGTTAATTGGTTATGAATCTTTTGTTTGTATTATCCAAAATTCACTTGTATTTTTTTAGTTACCTAATTGGATGGTGCAACTACCCTAACCATGACCAGTTGTCTGCCTATTGATAGTTTAAAGAGACACTAACTATTCATATAGAGTCGTTTTAATAAGCATCCTTTTTGCGAAGGAGGTTATTGATGTGTAAGTAATTTCCATATATGCTTGCATGTTGAGTCTGAAACTAAAACTCAAAAAAGCCACTACTTCTCCTTCCTCCATTACTTTTATCCCTTGTGCTGCAGAAAAGGGTTAAAAAAGAAAGTGTAAATGGGTTAGATCCAATAACATGAAATGCTAAATATATCAAAACTAAGTTCTGTAGAAGATTTAATTAAATTCAGTGCGTCTAAATGTTAAAGAAAACACACTTCAAGTTGCAGATCAAGTTTGATAGGTTGTATAATATGGTAACTAGAACTGAATGCCTTTCTTCATTCTGAAACTTAATAGTGTGCAACTCACAAGTCTGATGAGTCATCACAAGTGTGATGAGTAATAATAAGTGGGCCTTAAATGATAACATGCAGTTCAGGGAAATGCTTGGCAAAGGAGCCATGAAGACAGTTTACAAGGCATTTGATGAGGTCCTCGGAATGGAGGTGGCTTGGAACCAAGTCAAGCTTAACAATGTCTTCGGTTCACCAGAAGAACTTCAGAGGCTCTACTCAGAAGTTCACCTCCTCAAGAACCTCAATCATGACTCCATCATTCATTACTACACTTCTTGGGTTGATATCGATCGAAGAACCTTCAACTTCATCACTGAGATGTTCACCTCTGGCACCCTCAGAGAGTAATTAACTACAAAACTCATAGCTGCTAATTAATGTCACAAAACAGATAAAATATGTTAAATGACTTTGTATGTGACTTGAAACAGGTACAGGCAAAAGTACCAACGAGTGAGTCTTGGAGCTGTGAAAAACTGGGCACGCCAAATCCTGCGTGGTCTGGCTTATCTGCATACACTTGATCCACCTGTTATTCACAGAGACCTCAAGTGTGACAACGTCTTTGTTAATGGTCATCTTGGACAAGTCAAGATTGGTGATTTGGGTTTAGCAGCTATTCTCAGTGGCTCGAAACAAGCACATAGTGTCATAGGTAACTTCTGATTATAACTCTGAGAATATATAGTTCTTTGGACTCGATTAAAGGAATCCATCTGAAGTCTCGAACTTTCATTTAATTTCATGTACTTGTATTTCATCAGGTACACCAGAATTTATGGCACCTGAATTATACGATGAGGAATACAACGAGCTTGTAGACATATATGCCTTTGGCATGTGTGTGCTAGAGATGCTTACTTCAGAATATCCGTATAGCGAGTGCTCTAATCCTGCTCAAATTTACAAGAAAGTCACTTCAGTAAGTTTGCTGCTGTGTCTTCAATAGTCTAAATATGTGATGCTACATTTCGTTACAAAATTAATACAACTGGCACTTACTTGCAGGGCAAACTACCAAAGGCATATTACAAGATTGAAGATTTGGAGGCGCAGAGATTCGTAGGGAAGTGTTTGGTGGATGTCTCGAAAAGGTTGCCAGCGCATGAGCTCTTGCTCGATCCATTTCTAGCACCTGATGATGAAGAGCCTAAGCCAATGCCCATCTCCAGATCAATCCCACTTCAAAAGATAGTCCCTGATGAAAGTGCTGAAGTGGTGAAAGAGCCAGTCTTGGCTTTGGGGTCTAATACAAAAAGAACTACAAAGATGATCATTACCGGGTCCAGAAACCCTGAGGATGATGCTATCTATCTCAAAGTTAGGATTTCTGACAACCAAGATGGTACTCGTCCTAACCATTTCTTCATATATGCATGGATGACAAAGTGATAAAGTCACTATTTTTTTATTACTCATGTGAGTGTTTTCTCTACAGGTCATGCTAGGAACATATACTTCCCCTTTGACATTGTGAACGACACCGCAACGGATGTAGCAGTGGAGATGGTGAAAGAATTGGAAATTAGTGACTGGGAACCATCCGAGATTGCTGTGATGATAGAAAAGGAGATATCTTCTTTAGTTCCAAGTTATGACTATTGGTCTTCTCCCCAAGATTATCATTCTGATCAGCACTGCTATAGCTATGAAGATGATGATGATTGTGATTGTGATTGTGATTGTGATTGTGACGGTGATGTTGTCCGCCATCCTTTCCACTCTTTCTCTTCATGTTCTTCCTCCCAAAGTTCTCTGCCAGTTTTCGGCTTCCCCAGCCTGGTCCAATGTCATAGTGCGAAGAACATGACTAAGGACCAAGATTGGTTTCATGGTATGTTCAAGTTTTCAGATAATATAGATCATGTACACTCCTTGGTTTTTTTTTACCTCAAACTTAATTTGATTTGGTCTGATCTTGTAAATTTGTGATGCAGGTGATCTGTTTACTAATGATGATGCAAGTTCTCAAAGTTCTTTGAACTCGTGCAACTACTCCAACATGAATTACTATTCAGGCAATGAAGATGACCATGACATAGTTAGTCCAAAAAGAGAACCCTCCTCCTGCTTTGGAAAGACTCACAAATCTACAAGGTTTTGTCCGTCGGATAGCACGACTGCGAATCATTACAAACGTTGTGATCCACAGGTAGACAATGGGAGAGCTTATCATGAACTGAACCATCATCCTCATAAGCATCGCCATAATCAGGAATTACCAAGGATTCGGTCACTTGTTGACGTCCGCAGCCAATTGTTGCACCGGTCACTGGTGGAGGAGATAACCAAGAGGCGTTTGTGCAATACCGTTGGAGCTGTTGAGAACATTGGCTTTCAAGCACCAGGAAATTTTAGCTGATTTCCTCTGAAGCAGAGCTAGTTCCCTAAAGATGCTGAGAAGCAAGGTGAAATGCACAAGTTTCTTGAGACTCAAAACTAGTGGTGCAACATATATAGTTATGTAAGTAACACTTGTAAAAATGTTGAGCCTTAGGAAGACTTTAAGGTTCATGATAATAACCAATCAGGACTACGCTGCGCCCTCTGGTTTGAACAGCGGATTTGATTGTTATGCAATGCACAATTGCATATTTTGTACACTTCTGTCAAGTTTAAGTGCTAAAAGAAGTACGAGTCTGCAGGCATAACTCTGCAGGATCGACTTCTCCTTTGTGTAAACTTTCTCCTCCTTTTTATGGAAGTCATAAGTGATACAACGCACAATTGCTGCTGCCACTAGTGCTAAGTTGCTGACACTAATGACTCCAGTGAGGATGATTCCAGCAATTCCTTACACACAAGTCACGTGAAAGCCAATCTTATTTTAGATACTTACTGTTTGAGCCCAGCAGGTATTTCGGTCCAAGACTAATAAAGTATGAGATAGTATTTGGGCAAGTTCCTGTGGCCCTAAAAATAAAGCATGTTAAGGGCGCGAGGTGGGTTCCTATGTAGACTGTAACACCTTGCGGGACAAGGAAGTCTTCAGTGTTCAAGTCTGCGTCAGAGACTATGAAGTTTTCGATGAACGAATGATCAGTACCTGTGACCTAAGCGAAGTCTACCTACGCAATTTGACACGCGTCATTCAGTTGCTCAGTTCGCAAGAAAAACGAATCTTTGTGTAACTTTGGTAACATAATCTCACTAAGGTTGTGGGATTGCATCCTTATTAATTAATTACGAACCCCTCCATAAGGAGGGTTCGAGGATCAGTCTGGGACACACAATCATCTCATACAACAAATTACAAACCTTCGAGCTAGTCGAAACCCAGACGCTAAAGCGCACCTCGCCTTAACCTTACAGAGCCTGTCTGGTCTCACATTCGTTTACTGTTCCCGATTAGTTGCTCTGCTCGCTACAATAGTGAGTATTGATCGCAAACGAATATATATGAGGATTGCTTGTAATCCCTCGTCTGCGATGTGGCACCGGAGTCCTTTTGTTTGATTAAAAGTTAGTACTAGCGCACCCTACGTTATGAGTCTGCACGGTGGCACACCCCGCATCCTTCGTTTTTACTTTTGAAACTATTAAATTACCTCTCTACCCCTGCTAAGGATCGTGGCTAAAACACTTACCAATTTCGATAGAATCCATGAACTGAAACGATTGGACATTGATCATAAAAAACTTAAAACCCAAGAAGGTCAGCACTTGGGCAAAGCACAACTTCGCCCCTAAAAGATCAATGAGCATACGGTCTTACCAACATCATCATGTAATTTTTTCATTCCTCTCCTTAAGCGAATTGGCCTTATTCCGACGGCTACTAGGACGAGCTCTCTTCTTCGAAGCATGCAAATTTATTTTCTATGCGAATTATTTTACTCTTTGGAGAAGAAAATGAGAACCTATGTGAATTTTATTTTTTTTGCAAGTTTACTCTATTGTTTTAACTTTTTACTTTTTACTTGGTTTAAGGGAAGAGGGAGCGTGTGGGCCATCACTTAGGAAGGTTTGAAGTAGTGGCCCGCCTCTAATGAAAGATTGAAACTCCACTCAGCAACCGCCACGCCGCCGTGGCCCATCCTCCTGGGTCCCCTTACACCCGAAGCACAACTTAAACAACTCAACCTTGCACGCAAAGCCACCCTTTTATTTTCATCATCAACTACCGATGAACCTCACCACCACTCCGATTTCAACATTTCCCTTACACTCTACGCCTTCATGGCTGTCATGCATCACAGGAGCCGATTAGAAACGGCGGCGCCACCCCCGTCTCCGATCCCAACAGCCAAGGGCTCCTGCTCCGCAGCCTCCGAAACCTTTACGCAATTTCTCGACAACTGCCTCAAGATCCCCGAGCTCATCGCATTGCCTCCTTCCCGCCTTCCCAGCAAAACTCAAGTCAAATCGCTGACGTCGACTTCCGATCCCTCTCAGCCGACTCCATCGCCAGCCTCCTCGTCTCGGCCAAGCAACTCGGCGCGTTTCGAATCATCGGTCATGGAGCGGATGAGTTGAGTTCTGTGATTCAAGAAGCCGAATCGGTTTTCGGAAATGCAGATCATCAATCGAGAGGTTTTGTTGAGAGCGTTGGTAGCCGTGAGGTGATTGCTTGGGTCCGGGATCAAAAGATCAAATCAGACCTAAGATATGACAAGTTTCCCTAAACTCTTATTGAATTAACGCATGCATTAACCTATCGATACATCAATATATTATGTTTCTGTGAGCTGATCAAATCTACCACTACAAGAAATGGCGGGGGGGGGGGGGGGGGGGGGGGGGGGGGGTTAGTTTAGTCTACCATTATGATGCTAGCTTGACATTGTTTTTTTTCTTTTTTTTTTCTCCTCTATTTTGCAGTAACAATATGGAGAAGGTTGCGAGTAAAATTGAAGCGATTGCAGAACAAGTGAATCAAATTTTCTATAAAAATCCGAATCTGGAATTTGTGAGAAGAGAAAGATTGGGGTTTTAGGCTATACAGATACTATCATGACCAAGATAATACAAAGGAGCAAAACCACAGTAGATCACGGAATGAGATCGACGGTGTCAACGACCGTGAGTGTGATGATCATGGTTTATGCATCCACCTTCCGCTTGAGCACTTTCAGTTCTACATTCAATCGGAGCGAGGTCCATTGACGTTTGATGCAGGGCCTGAGATGCTTGTCGTTACAAATGGAAAGCAGCTAGAGGTAACTAATGGGGTAGCCCCAGCTCTACTACATGTTTCCATTGTATATGCTCAAAATTATCTGGCTTATTTTCTTTTCATTTTGGAGCTTTGTAGGGATTTAAATGTGTTTCAGGGGAAATGATATGTGTGCCTGACACAGGCAGAAGCCAAGTTTCTTTCTCCTTGCAACTCAAACTTCCATTCTCATCGAATTTCCGAAAAAGTTCCAAGACAATTTCCATTGTTGACCAAGTTTTCATTGCAGTATTCCTCTGCTTACTATAAAAAGTTGTTGAGTTCTTGTACACTTACATTACAACTACATAGACTCACTATTTTTTGGCTATGGGTGAGGGTGACATTCTTTCAAGTACAACGTAACAAAAATTCTGGGTATTGGCTTTTGGGTGACAATATTGATTGGTTTGGAGGATTTTTTTTTTCTTTTTCTTATTTGTTGCCCGGTTTCTTTGGGCATAAAACGATGTACATATATGGTACGGCATCCATGGCTTGAAGGGTTTTGTTTGTTCATATATAGAAAAAGCTAGTAAGTAGTAACCATTGGAACATAGAAGTATTTGTATATGCAGAGATTGCAGACTTCAATCTTTTGCCTTGAGGTTTGATTAAAAAAAAAAAGAAGGTTTATTGCTTCTTGTATCGTGAATTTCAGTAATGCTTGTGGATTGTGTTGTTACTGTTGTAAGAAACATTTTGTAAATTATGGAGTTGAAAATTCTTCAGTTCTCGTGTTCCGAACTTTAGCTTGCTGATGCTACACATATGTTATTAAAAGCCCAGTTATATGGGCTCGAGCATATCTTTGCGTAAGGACTGAGCTTTTCATTTGTCACGAGTTCTCATCTCTACAATCCACATACAGTTTATATTACACATAATCCTGTAAATCAGAGCATATTTAACAGTGATAAGGACCAAATTTAAAGCTCTCTCTAACCTAGAGAGAGACTGAAGCGCGCCGTTCGCCCTTGAGAAAGGGTTTAGTCACAGTCCTCCCATGCGGCGGCTCTCTGTTGATCCAAGATCTGGAAACTGTTTAGGCTAATTAAAGGTGCAAATTGTGAAAATATTTTTTTAGTGACATTGGTGGCGGAACGGTCCAGGAGCTATGGGAAAATTCTATAATGTATTAATCCATGTGAATGATGTGATGCAACTTTGTAAATTGAGTCCTTAAACTAGAAATATTAGTCCTCAAAGTTGTAATATAAGTCCTTAAAGTTGTAAGATTTTCTAGTTACAACATTAGTAAGGGAAAATGCCCATTTAGTACTAATTCAAACCCTTTATTTTTCATTCCAATGATAATCTTTTGCATTAGCCCATTCCAATATAAGGTAACCTTTTTTATGCCCAAATGCACAAATTTTTACTAAAGTCTTAACAAACCATATTATTTTAAAACTATTTTGCCCTCACCTCTTCAACATGAAAAGACTTGGCCGGAACCTCGGACTTCGGTCACCGACCGCCGGACTCCGGTCACCGGCCGCCAGACTCCGGTCACCGACCGCCGGATTTCGGTCACCGGATTTTCCCCGACCGCCGGATTCCGGTCACCGGATTTTCTCCGACCGCCGGATTTCGGTCACCGGATTTTCCCCTGTAACCAGTTACTGACCCCCAATAATCAGTTACTGACCAGTTAATGACCCAAAATAACCAGTTACTAACCCCCAGTAACCAGTTATTGATTAATTACTGACACCCAGTAACCAGTTACTGACCCCCAATAACTTTTAGTTTTCAGTTACTGACACCCAGTAATCACTTAGTTTTCAGTTACTGACACCTAGTAATCACTTAGTTTTCAGTTACTGACACCCAATAATCACTTAGTTTTCAGTTACTGACACCCAGTAATCACCCAATAATCGCTTACTGACCCTCAATAATCAGGTTACAAACCTCAAATAATAACTTATTGGCCTCAATAATCAATTATCAATCCTCAATAATCACTTTCAAATGTAAGGATATAAAAACATAAAAAGAAAAAAAACTGACTTAAACTGACGTAATTTCCTCTCTTTACACCCACCCATAAACCAAATCGATGCGAAATAATCAAAGAAACCAAAAAAGAAGAGTAAAAGAGAGAAGAGACGTAGAGGAGACAAACGGTTCGGAAGAGAAACCCAATTGTCTCCAGCTGCCTCTCCAGAGATCATACATCCCTTTCCTCTACTTCTACTCCCTCCCTAACGTACACCACAGCCACACACAAATCTCCACCCACCTCAAGAAATTTCTCCTTCCCTCAGATCCAACCCGAGAACCCGGCCTTCACCGACGACCTCCTTGAAGGCAGGGCAGCGGCTCCGGCAGACAAGGAGATCCGGTCAATTCCGACGATGGGAGAAACAGTGGTGAGAGAGAGATAGATCGAGAGAGGAGAGAGACAAGAGAGAGAGGTGGAATGGTTGCCGTAATTCCTCATTGTCGTCGCCGTGAATGTCACAGTCGTTGTCGTCGTCGCCGAAGAGATCCCGCTAGCGATGGCTTCGCTGTCGTGGTAGCATCTCTGCTTCAAGAGGGAGAGAGAAGAGGTTGATGTGTTTTGAGCGGAGGTGAGAGGTTTAAGGAGGCTGGATCTATTCAAGATCTTTATGTACATCTCTTAGTTCCCAACAGAAATAAGTTGTGACCACAAGCTGCTTGTTCAGTTTTTTAGAAACTACCAACCTGACAAGGTTGTGGAGTGCAATGACATCCATTACGAGAGTATATCTCATCGTAGTCGATTTGAGGGCAATTGTGAGAGATCTTGCACCAGAATGTGAGTTTTGAGGATCGTGGCCAAAACAAGTCTAAACTCGTTTTCTCACTACGCTTTCTAATAAAGACATTACTGATAGAGTTTACACTTAGAGTGTTGGCGTCACCTAATCAAAGCACTATATCTTTGTTTAAACTGGATTACATCATTCCATTTAGGACATTCTACAACGTTAGTATTTTCTTAACGAAGTATGGTTCGATATCAAACTCATTAAATCATGTTATCATGTACACCGATGTAATTTCTAAGTGTAAAGATCTCTATATGGATTAGTATTGATATTGAGACGTCCCTCAATGATGACCATAATCTAGAAAATAACAGACGAATGAGTATCATTGATCAAATGATCAAGTTGTGCCAAACTCGCATTATTCCTTGGCGAGTATGTATCGAACTAAGTGGCCTCCCCCTAAACAGTGGGAGCCATGACCTAGCAACACCATTTACCACATTTGTGGTGTCACCATGGCACCATCTATGGGTGACGACATGTCCTCTTATCCGGACATCCATATGTCCTTATCCGGACATCAATTCTTGCAGGCATGTTTGCAGCATGTATATGTAATCTCGTCACTTTAGGGAACCTGATGAGACACAGTAAGGATAAACCATGACAATTCCAAGTCGTTCTACTTGAACATTCTTGTTTTACTTGAACATTTTTGTTCTTATCTCCCCCTAATGACGGAAAACTGGCTCATCAAAGTGACATAAAAGAGATCGCCTATCAAGTTCCGTATATAAGCGGACTATAGTCGGAAGCTTATGTCTTATTCAAAGACAATATTCATCATAAATAACTCATCATTATGCGCTTGTGGTGGCACAATATGACATATAGAACATGTGGACGATATAGATTGCAAAACGTTAATTCAATCTATTAATAAATATGCATACCATTACAACCGTAACATAAAGATTTAAATGATGGTGGGCAAAGATGAATAAGTAAAACTATGACCCTACTACAACCCATAGTCATTGGTCTTATAGGTCCAAAAAACCGCTGGCCTCACCGTCGGGACCGGTCAAAAAGAAACTGGTTGAACCGACCACCAGTATCACCAGACCTTTGTTTTACACTTCCTTTAACGATTCACTATCCTTTGATGCTCCAAACGCTACCAAATTTTGTAAGCAGGTATGGAAGTTAGGATTGTAAAACCGCCAGCCTGAACTACGGAACCGGCTAAAAACCAGCCGAACCATCCGTTGGAGTCTCTAGACATCCGTGAATACTTATGTTGAGCGGTTCACCACCTTCCAGAACCTCAAGAACCGGTCCAAAAGTTGTTGAACCGGATTTCACAATAACGAGTTCGCAAGCTGAAAAACCAGAAATTATAGGTTTTTTCACCTTTTCAATCATTGTTAAGGTTCCTCATAACAGCTAATTGTTATGACTTGAGTTAAACCATCATGAACATCACCATAGTATTATTATGCCTCAAAGTGAACAATAAGAAGTCATTAAGCCAACATCTTATGTATCATTCTTATAAAATCACTCATAGACATTGTAATTAATGTCTTACTTAGTGAACAACGATTTAACATCTTGTTTATATGCTAGTCTATACATTTTATTATCTTTAGCATAGGAGGGTGTCGCTCCTAATCTTTGCTAAAGAATAAGCTTTATAAAACAAGTAACGACCATGGCCAATGTGAGATCATAGGGGTTGTTTTGCGTCATCTTTGCTTATGAAAGCATGAGTAGTGCCTCCGTGGTATAAGAGGAGGACACAAATGGTTTTAATGCCACCCATAGGCCGTGATCATTGCTCATAACTCCACCAAATTGTATTTTGGTGATATTTGATCTCAATGGTTACTTTGTACAAAAGAAAGGATGTTCGTGAGAGTCTTTACTCTTTAATATACGGATCATCAAAACACGTCTAAATTGTCCCGGACGATTTATGTTAAAGCCTACATGAGTCGATGTCTTCATTCTCATCATTGGAGACAATAACCGATTCAAGTAACATAATCTTAGTGACTTATGAATGTTGCGCATTCATTATAATGATACATAAGAAATGCTCATCAATTGTCACAAAGTGTTTCTAGGTGATTGGCATGAATATCCTTAAGTCATAGCATGGTTCGATTGCTTCCTTATGCATGCATAAAGAACATATGTGATTTGAATCATAACGGCATTAGGCATTGGAACTTGAGCATTAATCCGCTCTTTGATTATTTCTGATGCTTTACTCATCGTAGTTACAACGGATTTATAAAAAACTAAATCCATGAATAGTTGTATAGTCCTTGCAATATTGTAATAAGCTAAACATCAATCTCTCTACAACACATTCGTAAACAAGAATATAAAGATGAATGTAGAGACAACAGTTTTATGTCAAGACATAGAAACCGAAATATGTTAACAATTTTGGTGGAGATTGAAAAATGTATTGGAATCCTTTAAAATGCATTATATAAATGACGTGTAATACTACATAGATGGACGAAACAAGGCTTAAAACATGCCAAAACTTGGTAAAATTGATCGTGAGCACTATATAAGGGTGGCGGCACCACCAACGGTCCACTATTGGATCTTGTAGAGAAAGAAAATAATTTTTCAACATCCAATTTTGGATGACATTTAGCGTAACACAATTTTCTTTTTACAATTATGAATCCATTCAAGAGTGTAGAAGACTACTCTTATTTGTAATGTCTTTACAATTGTATAAGTGTGCATTGTGTCACACTTGACATTACAAATCCTCTTTTGATCCAAAACCGATGTGCATTGCGCAACATCATGATATACCAAGTGTGCATTGTGCCACACTTAGTTTAATTATGATGCCCAAGTATGCATTGCGTCATACTTGGTGCAATTTCAGCCTTTATAAACACCACCTTATAGTAACTAGTGGTCTTTTATAGTCCAATATAGTGTCACATTGTAATGCGATATATTGCATTAACATGTAGCTTATGTAGATCGAACCATATGTGCAAGACAAATTTTGAATATATATGCCAACAATTATAACGAGGTCTTCACCATGAATTTAATTCAAAACATAATGACTAAGTAATTTTAGTCAAACATGTGAGGTGTATGCCTTCACAAAATTTAGAAAAATAAACGGATTTGTAGTCACTTAGACTATTAAACCGAAGTCATATGTTTCATATTTTCCGCAATGTACCTTTTTGCTTTTAAAATCCGTAGCTGAGACAATAATGTTCTCATCTTCTTCCATATAGTGAGTTTCTTGGTGCAAGAACTCTATATATTTTGTATACATTGACCATAATATTACTTTCATTGCAATTAGTGAACCGATGTAGAACCACATCAATAACATGATTTTTCTTTCATTAGCCTAATCTTTATATGACATGTGGGGTTCGAGGCGTTGCCTCCCTCTCTTTTTTCAGAACGTGTGAAACAAATTTCGTCACTATTTTTTTTTATGTCAAATTCAGGGCTCATGTTTCGGTCAATTATTTCAAACAACAAGATAGAAGATTAACTATTATCGATATACGATAATTAATTCCAAGTATTGAATTAGGTAAAGACCATAGTTTATGGTAACTCAATTCAATATAAACCGTGACAATTTCCGTCACAAATCGATATTAACCACGACAGTTTACGTCGCAAATAGATGTTTGTCTCTTTATTAAACACGACAAATTTGTCGTAATACCATGACTTGTCAAACTGTCACAAATTTCAACTTTGATATGAGAGGTTTCAATTCCTCACATCAACCCACGTTATAAGAAAGGTGAGGGTAGAAGAAGGCTACGAAACCCGACTATGAAATTAAAATTCAAAAGCGACAACTTTTATAAAGTTTATGTGCTCGTTTGCCGTGTAAGAGAAGCTGTCATTGTAATTTTCATATTTGCTTTCATGCTGCGAAGTTTCTCTCGCAATTCCATAGCGATCCATCGCGCCAAAAGTTTCATGAAATGAAAATATATGGTTAATAATATTCACCATATATATAAAAACAGTAATCCTAATTAAATAGTTACTATTGTAAATAAACTGTTTTTACTTTAAGGTAAAACTTTTTTTTACTCGAGGGAGAAAATTTACCGTTTTGCCCCTCGTACAATCAGTAGTGTCACATCTGGAAACATGCAGCGGGACAGATCTTAAAATCCGGGTTGGTGATGAGCACAAGTCGACGGTCCGGAGAGCTAGGGTGGTGGCACCAAATTGGGATCTCAAGCACGGCGTCGGAGTTGCACGGTCTGTTGTTGTGCGTGCGATGCTCTGGGGATCGTCTCCGGGAGTTTCGAGCGGAGCTGGAAAAGGTCGTGCTCGTCGGTTCTAGGTTGAGCAGATCAGAGCGACAAAGCGTCGAGCCACCGGTGAGGTCGTCGAGGTAGCAAGCATTGGCAAGGCATGCTCCGGCGGGGGTCTGGCTGACCGGCTTGGTTTTGGGTTGGCTCGTACGTGGGGCTCGGCTCGGAGCCAGCTCGGCTCAGGGGCGGGGCAGAGCTAGCCAGAGGTGTGGGGATGAGGCAGTCTAGTCTGACGACTGTTCAAAACAAACTAGGTTGTTTTTTTTTGTTGGACAGAGGACTGGGTTGCTGATGATGGCTTTGGGATCTAAGGAGATCCGGGGCGAGGGAAATCCGAGTCACTAGCTGGGGTAGAGCCGCCTAGGTGAGGAGGCGCCCATGGTTGAAGGTGAGCACTGGTGGAGCTCCGAGACAAGGGGGTACGATGGTTGTTGACAAGCTAGGGTGCCCACATTAATTTTCTGGGTGCCCAGAACAAAATCGATGGTAGGGTTTTTCCTATTTAAGGTTAGGGTTTCGTTATCAAGCTCAGATTAGAGCACAGTGCTGATAACATGTTGAAGGAGAAAAGATAACGAGAATAACGGTCTACTCATTCATTGATAGAAAAGCCTATGTATAGGCATTAGATAGAGTCTCCCGAAGGATTTAGAAGATCTATCAACTGTAATCTATTCTAATAAGAAAACAATATTAACCAATCCTACGTGTATTAGGGTAAGACACATAACAGAAGGACGAAAACATAATTTCCTTAAACATTAACTAATTTTTTTTACAACTTTAACGACTCATATTACAATTTGGAGGACTAATATTACTACTTTGAGGAGTCATTTTACAACTTGAGGATAAAATTGATGCATCAAGTGCATTAACACACTCTAGCCTTACCTAGAGCTATAGACATTTCTACTGGACAGAACGAAAGTGTAGAATACTATATGAGAAAATATTTTAGATTTTTTTTTTTTCACAAAACGCTAATAGATATGTAATTAGTGGCAGAACAATGAAAGAAAATATGTTCACCACATAAGGAAGGTGAAGAAAATAAGAAGGAAAGAAAAACATGCATATGCAACTTAACCAAAGAAGAAAGGAATGATAAGTGTGTGGTTTCACTGGTTTGTAGTATTTTACCAAAGGGAGAAGAAAATAAAGGCAAAAAATATAGAAGAGTACAGATCTGCTTCTCATAAGCCTCGAACCATTAACAAGGAGAGGAAGAAGAAAAACACGCAGATAGTTTGTCAACTGAACAAAAACTCCTATACTTGATTTGGGTATTTATAAGGTATATATACCAGAAATGTTGTCTAGGCTTGAGCCTAGATAGCCCACTACATGTATCCGCCACTGTGGGCGGGCTTGTCTCATCGTCATTGTGAGGTTGCCGGACGGGCGATGATGATCCATGAACTTACGGTTTTTAGATATTCTGCGGCTTGAAGTCGGATATATGAGTTATCTCATTGGCTTTTGTCGCCGTCTCTACGTGGCTGGGGAGTCGGTCAAATGTCTTAAGGGGCGACATGGTTGGCGGTGGTTGCTTGGGTACAGTCAAGGTTTTGTCGGCGCTTCTAAGATCGGGTTGGTGTTTATCGAGTTCAAGTCTTGTAAGTGGTGATAGGTTGTTGGTGGTGGTCCTTGCGGCTGGTGGCGAACGTATTGTCGTGGTCTTGCTGGCGGCTGGCGGTGGCCTCAACACATGGAAAGGGTGATGGAATTGGGCTAGGTTTCTTAGGTTGGGCTTTGGGCTTGATAATGGGTTGGGCTTGCCTTATGGTGAGCCTAGCTATTTAGGGTTTTAATCTATTTTTTTAGATTTTTAATATGTTAGCATGGAACATAGGGTAACGCTCTCTATGTAGGGTGGTCCTAGGTTGCGTTTGGTTTCATTCTTTTGAGTGTCATCGTATGGTGATTGCATTAGGTTACTTTAGGGTATGCTACATGGCTTGATTCTTAAATGGGCCCTTTAGGGTAAGTCTTGTATATGTAATCTTCATCTTTACTGAATACAAGGCCGTATGTTCTTCCTCTATATAAAAAAAAAAAATCTGTGATAAGGAGCCAAATTAAAGTGTTTGCCAAAGATGTCATTAAGACGCTAACTAGCATATATATATATATATATATATATATATATATATATATATATAAGCGCTCGTGCTTCACCAAATTGTAAATTGTCCAAAATAAATAAAGGGTTGTCAAAATAATTCGGGGTAAGTCGTGTATATATAATCTCCTTTTTTATTGAATACAAGGTCATACGTTCTTCCTCTAAAAAAAACTGTGATAAGGAGCCAAACTAAAGTGTTTGCCAAAGATGTTATTAAGACACGCTAATATATATGTAATCTCTAAGCGCTCATACTTCACCAAATTGTAAATTGTCTAAAATAATTAAAGGGTTGTCAAATCCACACACTCATTTTTCCTTTTTTAGTTACTAAAATTTTATCTTTTAGTGACTTAAACTTTGTCATTTTATGAATATATTAACCAAAAAAAGAAGGGTAAAAGTTATAAATTGTCCTCGAGGTTTGGGATCATGGTTACGTTTGCTACTGTGGTTTAAAAATGATTAATTTTGGTCCTCGTGTTTTATATATTAACTAATTTTAGTCTAATAGTACATTTCGTCTAACACCGTTAGTAAAGTTCTCACGCCGACATCATAAACAAAAAAAAAGTTAAACAAAATTAAAAGGAAAAATGAAAAAGCAAATTATTAAGAATAAGGAAAAACTCCCAAAATCTACGCATAATTGCCATGGTGTATAAAAGAATTTCTTTCTTCATCTTATCCTTGTTTCTTTGTCTTGTTGATCAAATTAATCTTCTTAATTCTCACTTCCTTTCAGTACTTCCCCAAAAACAGTTTAAGTCCTTTTACAAAAAGCAAATTGCCAAAGTTTTGTACGAAATTGATGAAGAAGAAGAAGATCGAATACTAGAATCAAACCAGGCCATATAAAATTTTAAATCTAATACCATTTTCACACTTTGGTAGATGAAGAATGGTTCTAAATTTTACATCTTAATTAATCACACCAAGGGTTGAGTTCCAATACAAGTATCTAAGATAAATCATGTTGCTGATTAACTCTATTCTGATGGTGGTGTTAGAATTTCTGTTTATTTTCATTCATTATTTTATGAGTTGTCTTTTATATTCTTATTATTTATGTATTTTTTATATTGTATTTTGATAGTAAAAAGACAAATTGTCAATGTAATACCTCATACCTTCATATTATTTTTCTTTGTATTATTCCCATAATTAATGAAGAATTATTTATGGAAATTATTATTTGGTTGTGCTAAGTTGAAGTTTCAAGAGTTTTCTTTTAGGATGTTTTGACTTTTAAGAGACCAAAAAGTTGACTTTATTTTCTGCATATTATTTTCGAAAACTTCCTTATTAAAAGTTGTAGAGTATGTCAATACGAGTTCGTAGACATGCGGTACACTTGAAATGGACTTTGTATGAGAAAGTTATGGTCAGAGGAAGTCAATTTCCGGTTTTAAAAACTGTATAAGTAGCAAAATGTGAGGTAGTTATTTTTTGGAAACCTAATTTCAGTTTCTCTCTTCTCTCTCCCGACCTCCTCCCGCTCTTCCATCTTCTCCAGCTTGGTTCTCTTTCGTCAGGCCACCAAAGTGGATGCCGCCGGTCCCGTTGGGTTGGCACATGTCTCATATCCACTCCTGGAGCAATCTCGCTCGCTGTCTTTCCGCCTGGAAGCCACCACGGAGCGGCGGAGCTGTTGCTGTATCGTCGAAAAACCAGCGATTTCGACGCCAATTCTGGCCAAATTTAGGTGAGTCTTGCTCTCCTTTCTTTTCTAGAGATGTTTATACCCCTTTGGTGACCTAGAAATCAAGTTTTGAGGCTGGTTTTGCAAATTTGGAAATTGATTCCGGGTTGGTATTGCTAGGCGTTTTTCTGCCAATTTCCGGCCAAACGGGTTGAACCTCCAGGTATTAAAGTTGTTCTCCATGTTTCAATCTACAAGTTTCATGTTTTGAGTTTGTCCAAATTCAAAAGTTTTTGGGTGGCACATGGGGCTCACTCGCCGTTGTGGCAGCGTGACCGGCTGTGCTGCGTCCTTTAGTTGCAGTGTTACCTAGTATTTGTAGTTGCTAGTGTATTGATTGTGTATTGATTGTGTGTGAAGGCTAAGTGTTGATTAGGTTTTGATTTTTAGCATCTAAGGTGCTAATTTGTTCTTGGTGTTTATTATTAGGTCTTTAAACCTTGAAAAGGTTGATCTTGGAGGTAGTATTGTTTGTTGTTGAGTGTCCAATGACCTTAGAAGGTCTTAGAGGAAGGATTGCCCTTCTTTGGGCAACATTTAAGTTAAAGGTACTTTCATCCTTGTTGAAAAGTTTCTAAGGTTTTAATTATGTAATTTTAGGTGATTTGTGAGGTTGTGGTTTAGCTTGACTCTTGTGTTATGCGGGAAACGCAGTGGGATTTTTAGGAGAGTAAATCTCATCAAGGTTCACTTTTGAACCAAATTTTATTATGGTCACTTGATGTTGATGTTGAAATTTATAATATGCTATTATTTGCTTTAAAAATATATGAGTTTGATCACCTACGACTTATAGGTAAGATAAAACAAGTTTTCCGTATATGTTTATTTTTGAAGTTCATGTGATCATAACTTTATTGATTATTGATAGATTATTCATGTGGATTATCTATAATTGTTCATGTAAATATATCTATGTGGAATAATATAATTTATGATGTGATCTTGTGTTGTGGATGTTAATGTTGTGATATTGTGATTGTTGGATAAATTGTCAAACCGGGTTCCAAGCCTTTAATCGGGTGATTGGTTACGGTTAAGATGTTAATTATTATCTTGTGTTTCGATATTTGACAGTCAAACCGGGTTCCAAGCCTTTGGTAGGGTGATTGATTACGGTTATGAATTAGAGCTCTAGTCCATCTGTCAGTGTAGGTCATTGGAGATACCTTATGGTATCTGGGACCCATGAGTACATAATTTGTTGTTGTAGGTTATGAGAGGTATTTAATAATACCTGAGACTCATGAGTACATGTTATTTGAGAAAGTGTTAGAATTGTGGATTTAATTATTGATATAAATTGCTCTTGTGATATATTGGAGGTGAGAGTTGTTGTATTATTTTGAGTTTACTCATACGAGCTTTTTAGCTTACCGGGTTTATTATTTTACAATCCCGGTACACCATTTCTTGGTGTAGGGGTTAGACTTGCAAGTGAGGATCAGCAGGGTTGAGGCGGAGGTTTAGTGACATGTTTTTTTGTTGGGTTGCCGTACTCTGTATATTCTTATATTTGGGGTAGACTGTATTAAACTCATGTGAGAGTTTCTATTTCTTGACTTTCAAGTTTTATGTAAACAAGAGAATGCAATATTTAACTCAGTGTTGAGTTTTGTGATATTTACATTTCCGCATTGAGTTTAATTCTTTATAAGTTTGTTAAAGCAAGTTTGAGATTTAATATTTTTAAGATATATCATGCCAAAATTTTTGAAATTTATCCTTAAAAAATTGGAGCGTGACACTTAACATGTGACGTATCTCACTAACGGTGTTAGAGAAAATATTATCATTAGACTATGATTAATCGATATATAAAACACGAAGATCAAAATTAATTATTTTCAAACCACAGTGGTAAATATAACATGACCCCAAACCACGAGGACTATATATAACTTTTACCCGAAAAGGAAAAAATGTCTGTGGATTTCATATCCCTAATTAAAAGTTTAAAACTCATGAAAAATAATTCAAATAGTTATCTTTTGTAGGGTGATGCTATTAACATAATTTTTTTTTTTGCTATTAACACACCCTATCTATGAAGATAGTCAATCATGAAACAAATTCAAATGGTAAGTTTGGAAATAAATTTAAAACATCTATATATGAAAAAACATGGGGACGTGTTAATAACAAAAAATAGTGTGTTAATAGCATCATATTTTTTGTAAAATAAACAGTATTAACATAAATATAGTAAAAAAAATTAAATACTGATAACAACTAAAGGGTTTTCATTATAGTAACATGTGCATTGCACGATCGGTGAGTTGTGTGTCCTAGTTGGTTAAGTAACATTTAATTGTCATCGTTGAAGTTATGGATTCAAAACTTCACTGATGTATGAAAGATGTGACTTATTAAAAAAAAAAAATAGTGCATCGCATGAGTATGAGATTAGAAACTAAATCATGGAAACTCTTAGATCCATTGTTCATGATTATGCATTTGGAAAGAACACCGTCGAGACAACCCTAGCCTTGCATGTATGGCCACAATTTTCAACACCAAAGATTCTTGAATGATTTCCGCTATTTGTTTTACATGGAACATTTGAAGAGTTCCCGTATATATCACCTTAGTGACCTTACTAGCTAGCTCCTACTCGGCAAAATCGCAATGGCAGATGAAATTTCGTGTTAGTTGAAACGTCACTGGTTAATTGAAGTAGACTCCAAGACAAGAACAAGTTGAAAGATTTCTGTGCGTCCGTATATAGATTGCATGTAAACATCAGCTACCTTTCATTACGGGTAATTTATTAGCTAATTGATCCTACCTTATTGTGACCCTTAATGCATGTTTTCTCCAGTATGACAATTGCGCATATGGAATAAGATTGTGAGGTCGTGGCTTAAAATTGAAAATCTTTGTGCTAGCTAACACCGTCCCATATAACACGATCCAATTCAATTCCTAGCGCACTCACATTATCGAATCCTTGCCGACAAAACAGAAAGATATATGGACTCCAAGAACGGTTGGGAAATCGCACACCCGATAATACATAGTGATTATCAAACTATTGATGATGCAAAAGACCCCCAAGACAAAAGAAAGAAAATATCACAAATAGTTACTTCCCAATTCCCATATTGGAAATCAATTGAGTTGATGTGTAATGTGACACCTTTCAGAGTATCACTTCGCACAGACTCATTTGGATTCCACTGTGTAACTTTGTTGTTTGCGAGCATGAAATATACTCATTGACATGACCAAATCCGGAACCCAATATATTAGCCTGTTCCCTAATTTGGCGGTGGTGTATATAGTGAAAACTGAAAATTAAGTAAACAAATATGAGCTAGACTTGGATTTCAGCGTGTGCAGATCGATGCCACTCATCCATTCTCACATAATCTCTGAAGATTTTTGTCTCCCACACTTGCAGATTGATCCCATAAAGTTTCTCCATAATCCTTCTCCCATTTCGACAGCCGCCCAAAATCCTCGCATCAATTAAGTTCTGCATCCTTGTTCTTCCTATGGATCTACCACAAGTTGGTGACGCTAAATGAATAACAAGCTACACCCAAAGCCTTGGCCACTCTTCGAGCCTTCGAGGAATGTACCGAAACATGTGTTTTCACTCTTTTACAGAGTTTTTACTAATGTTTTTTTTACAGAGTTTATAAGTTGTTCGTAAGTGTTGTCAAATATGTGTTGCATTGAGCCACGTAGTACGTAGTAGTCCTAGCTAGAAGCCATGCATCAAGACAAATAGTACATCAAAACGACAACAACACAATACCAAAAACATGAAAAACGACGATTACTAAAACACAAGGCCATCCAACGTACACCTTTAGCCCAGAAGAAGAAGAAGAAGAAGAAGGAAACAGAGAAAACCCTAAATCAGTGATGGAGTCGCACGCACGTGCACTGAAAGATTTACAAAGACGCATGCATGGTCTCTGCAATAATTGAAAATATTATTCTACAGTTTGAGGGCTGTTGCCCTACAAACTAAGGGCGGAAGATCACTTGGATGGATGGATAGAGGAACAGGGTGAGAATGGCGACGGGTCGTTGAGGACAGAGCTAGGGCAAAGGCCCCAGAATCTCCGGGTACTTGTTTATTCTGTGATGCTGCTTCTCTACGTAATCAAACTCCGTTAGATTTTTGTGCCAGTTTGTGTTCTCTGACTGTCTCTATTCCTTGCGGCTCGCCGACACAACCAAGCAAGCTAGCCCGCCAATAATTGATCTCCATCGTCCACGCTAACCTCCCATCATTTTTACTATGATTACCTAATCAACACCATTCCCATAGATACCGGATTCTGGGGTTGGCTCAAGATTGAAGATTGCCATGGTCGTTTCTTGTTGTATATGTTACTAGCTAGACCCAGCTATATATCTATATATTACATAAGAAGAATAAGATAAACTGTTTTGACTTACTTTTACCCTTTGTTTTGGATCAAATAATAGAGCCAGGTACGTGCGATCCGTGAATTTTCATCATGTCACGTACGTAAAATTCACAAGATTAATCGACGAGTTAGCTTGTTTTGCTTGCTTACTTATCAGCTAGTGAAGTACATACACATGGCTCTATGGGCAGGGCCCATTCAAGTGAGGGATCTATCATTTTTAGCCAGAGATATGACATTACACAAATTTGTCCATCGATTTTGTATATTTTAACCTAATTAAAACTATGTTTTAAGATTATAAACATTAATGGTTCATGTTTAACAGATTTGGTTAGTTTATTTGTTTCATATAGTTTGATATCTAAACAATGTTTAACAAGCAATAATTTAGCTAGAAATTTCCAAAAGTAATAGATTCGTAAAGTTTCAATGTCATATCCCTTGCATTCATTTGACGAATCAAACATGTACCTTCAATTGAAATATAACAAAAAAATAGAACGCGAATATTGAACCTGTAATAGTAGATGACCTCTGTTGATCTCTCTCAATTTGCAATTTGATGAGCATATTGTTTAATTATCCTCTCACCATGTACATAATTAGCTAAGGATCCAATCATTTAACTTGTCATTTTTTATATTTCCCCCAATTTCATATCCATTTGACGAATCAAACACCTTCAATTGAAATATATATATATATATATATATATATATATATATATATATATATATATAAAGAAGAAATAAGAGACTAAGCAACAGATGCATGAACGCACCTTAATCAATTTTATCTGATGCAAAAGTAGTTACATTATATATTTATATATATATGATTTTTTGTTCTTCAACATTACAATATGAACATACACATATTGACTATACCTGTATCATGGACATCAATCATGTTTCTTTGTTCCTTTTCTGGTGAGTGTGTGCTACAAATGTAAGATAACATTTGTGGTAGCTGAATTTGTAATGGGAAATCTCCTGCCTACGGAATAGCTTGCAATAAATATATCCATATATATATCTATTTGTGTACTGATATCTCATGTTATCATGACGTCGCAGAGTCAGTGTGTTTTGTTGACTCAACACAAACTGTTGAGTCTTAAACTGTCGTTTTCTTGTTTTAACACTCCATATATGTCTTTAGTCTTAAACTAAGTAGCTTAGCTAGATATGGGTAATATTTGAGGGGGGTTACGTGTTACAGCCAATTCTAACAATGCAGGATTGTAGGCTGACCTAACATGTAGACTGTGGTCCGTCTCATGTAAATTCAATTAGTAATGTAGTCTTACTGAAGTTTGTTAAACAATAACAAGTGTGATCCGATGGTTGAGACACTTGTTTAGAGATTTGAGGTTCAAACAAAAGAAGGTGATGTCTTTATATTTTGATAATAAAGCCGCAGTTGAAATTGTTCATAATCCAGTTCAGCATGACAGAATGAAAGATGTGCAGATCGATAAGCATTTCATTAAGGAGAAGTTGGATCGACAGATTATTGCAGTCCCATTTGTACCTACTGAGGAGCAACTGGTAGACATTCCTACGAAAACAGTCTCTAGTAAGACGTTTTATGACTCATTTGACAAGTTGGGCATTTGTGATATGTATGCTCCAACCTGGGAAAGAGTGTTGGCGTGAGTCATTTATTGTAGTTAGTATTGTGAATATTGTGTATTGTAAGTAATTATGTTGTAATTAGTTTTCTAATAGAACTTGGTGTGTCTTGTATATATATATACTCCGTTTATGAAGAAGTTGAACACACACTACCAGAAAATGAGTCTTGGGCGACGAAACAAAAAAAATCGGGCGACATAGGACTGTAAGGCAGCCAGCTCCAATAGCTGTGACAAAACGCAAAGCTGCAAATAGAAAGTAGAAGTATTACCTTGACACGTTCAGAGGGTGATTTTTTATTTTTATGATTTGTTTCATTGATTTCTTTGATTTGTTACACAGAGGGAAAGAGAGGTTTCATGTATTTTCTTACTTGGAGACAAAATCTTGTAATCTTTATATACAGATAAATGCAGCAATAAATCCAGTTGCTTGTACATATGTATATGAGTGAGTCCTAATAGACAAATCTAGCCACAGATGATTCTGAATTCCCATTTCCTTTTCTTACAATGTATTCAAGTTGAAACAACTAATGAAATAGCCTTCGCAGGGATATGATCAAATCAGCAGACAGCAGTAAAAACATGTTTTTTCGTTCCCGGTGGAATTCATCTTATCTGTATTCAACAAATTGGTGCATCAAACTTTATATTTAAAAAAAAATTAAATATATTTTAGGCGACGAAATTGCTAAATCGTCGGGCAATGACTTACCATATAAGACGACGAAAAAAAAGTATCGTCGCCCAAGTTCTTGGCCGACGCACTTATGGCGACGACTTCTTGGCCGACGAAAAAAATTTCGTCGCCCCAGGTTATAACATCTTAAGTGACGAAACAATTTTTCGTCGGCCAAGGTGTTAAATCTTGGGCGACGAATATTTTTGGGCGACGAGAAATATATTTTAGGCGACGAAATTCGTATCGTCGCCTAAGAATTACTCTTAGGCGACGACGGTATGAATTGTCGTCGCCCAAGTTCTTGGCCGACGCACTTCTGGCGACGACGTCTCGGCCGACGACCTGTCGTCGCCCAAGTTCTTGGCCGACGAAATTTTTTAACAGGGCGACGATTTTTTTTCGTCGCCCAAAGTCAAATTTCTGGATTAGCGGATTAAGTTGATTGCATTATGCATCGCTTTTATTGCATTAGCGGATGATGAAGAAGAAGAAGAAGAAGAAGAAGAAGAAGAAGAAGAAGAAGAAGAAGAAGAAGAAGAAGAAGAAGAAGAAGAAGACAGGTTTTGATTGCATCAATGGTGTTGTGTGTTTCAATAGGTTTTTCTTGTAGATGCGATTAAGTTGATTTACGTGACTTGTTCGTTGTTTGCATCCACCACTGCCCATTCCCATGTTATGGTTTTGTTGGTTGTTGTATGAGTTTGATCGAGGGGATGGCAATGGAGATTTTGATAGAATTCTTATTAAGAACGAGTTCTCTCGGTTGAAATTAGAAGCGAAAGTTTTATGAAATTTACATAAAGTCACTGTAGATGAGCTCAATCTAACCCGCTACTAATGTTTATGACTTTTAATTTTAGTGCGTGGTTTATCTAATTTGATATGGGATCAGCAAAAGAGAAAGTAATTCATAACATTTTCAAGTGTGTGTCAAGTTATTATTGGCAATAAATTCGTAAAACATAAAATTTCTAATAAAAGAACAAATTGACGTTTTTTTTTTCAGAAAAAACAATATGACAATAAGTCCCAGCTAAAAACGTAAAGAACCAAACTCTCTTCCACATCGTGTCACAAAGGTTTTAGACCAAACTTAGGTTTATGGATCTATTATTGTTGATCATAACTTGATCGCACTACCAGAAAATAGATCTTGGGCGACGAAAAAAAATCGTCGCTCTGTTAAAAAATTTCGTCGCCTAAGTACTTAGGCGACGACATGTCGTCGGCCAAAATGTCGTCGCCAGAACCGCGTCGGTCAAGAAATTTAGATGTGTTTTATTTTATTTTAATTAGATGAGCGACGATATTTGTTTAATTCGTCGCCCAAGAGTAAAATAAAAAATCATGTACAATGAAATTTAGATGTGTTTTATTTTATTTTAATTATTCGGATTATCTTGGCCGACGAATTATCCTAATTTCGTCGGCCAAGATAATCCGAATAATTAAAATAAATAAAGCACATTTAAATTGTAAGTTAATGTTTTTTACCAAATTTTTATATCCTCGTAAGCGTCTCGTCGATTGGAAACTATTCTCAGTTGAAGGTACTTGATTTGGAGGGTCGAATAGCCGTTTCCGTCCGTTTAGGGGTTTGACCGCGCCGATTGACCGGACGGATCGAGCCCTTATCTTTGTCCGATGGAGCTGAATTTTTACCCACCTACGTAATTCGTTATGCTAGTTATATCTGACGGTAGGTTTTCAGTTCCTCTTCCCGATCACCAAACTCACGTTATATGTACTAATGTTGTATAACTTTTTTATATAAGTGTTGAGTTTAAGTGTCGTTTTGAAGAAAACGTATACGTAGAGGCCTCAAACGCAAAAAAGTCGTGAAATAAGATATGACCGGAACGGTGAAATACATCAACCCGTGAAAAATGAAGATATTCCGGTAAAATTTCTGTGCCGGTTGTTCCTGTTAACGAATTTCTCTTATTTCTACCTAGTGGTAGCCCTATCCCGGGTATTTATTTTTTACCAAATTTTTATAGCCCCGTAAGCATCTTGTCGATTGGAAACTATTCTCAGTTGAAGGTCCGGCCAGATTACTTGATTTGGAGGGTCGAATAGCCGTTTTCGTCCGTTTAGGGGTTTGACCGCGCCTATTGACCGGACGGATCGAGCCCTTATCTTTGTCCGATGGAGCTGAATTTTTTTCCACCTACGTAATTCGTTATGCTGGTTATATCTGACGGTACGTTTTCAGTTCCTCTTCCCGATAACCAAACTCACGTTATGTGTACTAATGTTGTATAACTTTTTTATATAAGTGTTGAGTTTAAGTGTCGTTTTGAAGACAACGTATACGTAGAAGTCTCAAACGCAAAAAAGACGTGAAATAATATATGACCGTAATGGTGAAATACGTCAACCCGTGAATAATGAAGATATTCCGGTAAAATTTCTGTGCCGGTTGTTCCGGTCAACGAATTTCTCTTATTTCTACCTAGTGGTAGCCCTATCCCGGGTATTTATTTTTTACCAAATTTTTATAGCCCCGTAAGCGTCTTGTCGATTGGAAACTATTCTCAGTTGAAGGTCCGGCCAGATTACGTGATTTGGAGGGTCGAATAGCCGTTTCCGTCCGTTTATGGGTTTGACCGCGCCGATTGACCGGACGGATCGAGCCCTTATATTTGTCAGATGGAGCTGAATTTTTGCCCACCTACGTAATTAGTTATGTTGGTCATATCTGACGGTAGGTTTTCAGTTCATCTTCTCCGATCACCAAACTCACGTTATATGTACTAATGTTGTATAACTTTTTTATATAAGTGTTGAGTTTAAGTTTCGTTTTGAAGACAACATATACGTAGAGGCCTCAAACGCAAAAAAGTCGTGAAATAAGATATGACCGGAACGGTGAAATTCGTCGCCCAAGAGTAAAAATAAAAAATCATGTACAATAAAATTTAAATGTGTTTTATTTTATTTTAATTATTCGGATTACTCTTGGCCGACGAAATTAGTGTAATTCGTCGGCCAAGTAAAAATAAAAAAATAAAATACTTAGGCGACGATATATTTGAGTTTCGTCGCCTAAGGATTAAAAAACTTAGGCGACGATATATATTTTTTAGGCGACGAAATACTATTTCGTCTCCATAGTTTCTATATTAGGCGACGAAATTTATCCTTAGGCGACGGTTTTATTTTCGTCGCCTAAAGTTGAACTTTAGGCAACGATTTTTTTTCTTTGGGCGACGATTTTTTTTTCGTCGGCCAAGTTTTCTCTTAGGTGACGAAAAAAATCGTCGCCCGGTTTTTTTCATTTCGTCGCCCAAGACTCATTTTCTTGTAGTGTCGACAACACACACTTAAAAACGTTATAGATTATTTTCTCTGTTTTTTTTATATTATCAGTGAAATCATAAAAATTAAAAGTTGTAAACATTAGAAAAGAACATCCAACTGATGAAAAATGACTAAAATTAAAAGTCCTCATAATACCATAACCATGACACGTAGTAGAGTACACATGCAAGACCGAAGGCTAGACAAATACGCAAAGACCAACTAGAAAACCTAACAAATCCACAACTAGCACAATAAAGCTAGGAACATATGAACCACCGCAAGTGGTTAGTTGATAAGAGCCTAAATGTGGAACCCACATACACATTTTCGAATTCCACTGACATTAATTCGAGTAAATTTTAATCTCTTGGTGGTTAGGAGAATGAAACGTTCTGACATGCATGATCTTTGACACAAATTAGTTTTTGAGCTTAGAAAATCTTTAAAAAAAAACCATGTGATTTCGATAATAAAAACCTCTGAAAATAATTGACCATAACTATATAAAACATTAAATAAAATCAAAATTGATGCAAAGTATTTAGAACAGTAGAATTTTATGAGATCTAAACTAAATTTATACATAACGCGTCCGACAATTTAAATAAGTGTCATTGGACAAGAAACAAGAAAAATAACATACGTACACTCTTGTTTGATCCTATGGGCCGGGGTTTTATAGATAAAACTATAAAAGTACTCCAAAGGCATAGGACTTGGATAAAATTGATCCTAACAAATCTTACTTGAGAAATTTGGAGTAGAGAATCCTTGTCCTCTTCTTGGTCGTCTAAAGCTAATAGTTGATATTGTAAAACAGTGTAAGGGCATTTTTAACAGACTATCTACTTTAATTCCTTAGTTATTTTAGAAAACGTGTTTAACTTTTTTTAATATTTTATTAGATGGAATCATGATTTTTTTGGAAACGATAATTAATCAAGACACTTAACAGTAATAGCTAGATTTCTTACGAATGAAATTTGACATTCTAAATGAAGGAAAACTCAAAAGTCAAATCAGGAGAAGCAACCTCTTATTATACAAACATGAAATGAAACCGTAAAGTTAGGGCCAAATAAGATAGATGTCATTGAGATTACATAAGGGCATTTTATTTATTTGTCAAGCTAGCTTTGAAATGGAACTCCATGTCCCAGAAAGACACTACACTGTGCTATGACAGCTTTCTGTTCTTGTATTGGCTAAGTCTGTCACTGCCACAGCTAAGAAAGCCATTTAAAGACCTACACAAAAGGAAGCTTCACCCAATATTACCAGCAGTTGGTTCTCTTTCCAAGCCAATCTGGTATCATCCACCCTGCCAATTTACATAAAATAAAACCATACAAATCCTCTTTGGTAGGCCGCATGGTTCTCCTTTCACAATTTTTCCTCTACCCAAAGCTTGAAAGGTTAATTTGCTTTTGACATATTCGAAGTAACTTTTCCTATTCAAAAATCAAACTTCAAACAGTTTCACAGTGGCCGGTCTCTTGGTCTATAAGCTCTAGCAAAACTGCAAAAGAATTAGCAATGGCTTGACCCAGTACAATTTGAATTCTCACAAACCCTTTTGGTACATTTTTACCTCCAAAGGTAGAGCTTTTTCAGAATGGGAGTGCTGAAGAACAAACTGCCAGAGAAACCTCTGAAAATTTTGGGGAAGAAAGAAGAAAGGGTTAAAAACCTACACTTTGTTGTCCTCAAAGTGTATCTTCTTTATAATCTGTCCGTGTTCTTGGGGTCCTCAACCATCAATTTAAGTTTGCTAATAGCATACCCAATTTGGTTGGGTCCATGAAATACACGAACTCAGAAAATACCAGAACATTTTTTGGGTTTCTAAAGGAAGAACAAAAAGCCACAATAAAAGGATAACCACACACACCCTTTAGCCTTTAGCTTCAGAAAATTTGTCACATCCTTTTTTTATATGATGCAAAAACATAAAATGGACAAAACCCAATTTCCAATTTCACTCCAGGAAGACAAGAATCCCATCTTGTCAATAATCACATGGTCTGAAAAAAAGGGTTGTGAGATCCTGTGACTAGCTTTAAACTACTAGTTTTTTCTAACTGCAATTAAAGACTGCATCTTTGGTAAATGAAGAATGCAGTACTAAACTAACAAGGATTATTAGAAACACATTGGAAAAGATTGATGTACAATTTTCATTTTGATAGAGCAGATTATTTGATTTACTTTGACTGGATGTCAGTGAAATCAAACCAGATTTGCTTGAAGACCTTGATGATGAGCTCATGGTATTCATCTGCATTCAGAGAAAGATAACATGCAAGAAGATCTTCCAGGTCCTTTGATGCCTTGATGTTGTTCTCCATGATCATCTCTATCATTGATTCCCTGAAATCCCTTTGAGGATCAAATGAGGACTTGACAATTGCAAAGCTTTCCGAGAGACTCCTCCTCTTTGAGCTCGAATTCGACGACAGGCTCCGGCGTCCGACTTGGGCCTGGTTTATTTTCCGGTTAGCAATTCTCGGAGAATTAGTACGAAGCTTAACTCCCGGTGAAGTGCTCGAAGTTACTCTTCTAACAGAACTCGTACGATGCTCTTTGTTGTTCTCTGATCCATGTGAGCTTTTCCTGGACTTGATTGGCTGCTGCTCCTTGTTCTCTTTCTTCTTCTTCTTGACCTCACACACCATTTCATTGAAGCTTTCCGGCTTGGTTATAATCCGAGGAAGCTCAAGATCAGAGAACGAATCAAGTTTCTTCTTCTCAGATGAGTTGTCCACGTCGATGATGATGTCTTTCTCATTAGAACTCGTCATAGAATTCATACCATCAAATGTCTCTGTAGCAAGAACACGGTCACATCTGAATCCAAGAGAGTCGGTGTGATGAAACTCAAGCTCGGAGCTGTCGAGAGACGAAGAAGTAGACCAGAGCTGCTCCTCCGGTAGAGAATCCGATTTGGTCCAGACGGATTCAATGGAGGCCCGACACCCTGCAGAAATAGAGGAGCTAGTCGACATGGCAAGCTTGGAATTAGAACTGTTCCTCTGTTTTTGTCTAGAAGATTTTCTTGGTGGCTCATGAGGCAAATTGGTGGTGGAGACTTTGGGGTTTACAGGGGTGTTGCAGAGTGGTCTGTTCTCACCTGTGGAGCTATTCAGCTCCCTTGTGAAGTAGTACGACTTTCTTGAGTGATGACAATGGTGGTTGTGATGGGTGACGTGCTTTGGCTTTGCTGGGCTTGTTGGTTTTGCTGAAGAAGCAAATGTGGATGGTGGTGGTTGGTTTTTCTTCTTGGGATGAGAATTGCTGCACTGGTTCTTTCTGGTTTTGCTCATGTCTTTGAGCTTGTAAAACCAGGCATTGGGTATCATATCAGATAATCTAAACTTGTACTTACCCATCGCCAACCCACAAAAACAAAACCTCTCCTCTCTCTTTCAGTCCCTCTCTGGTTTCTCTCGCAAAGGAAGAGACTTGAGGCACCTACCACTGCTGAGGCTGAAGATAAAATAAACAAGAGGGAGGCTTTAAGCTTTTGTGTATTTTCTGGGCATAGTGGTAAACTCACCGAACTTGGCTTTTATTGTAAATGACGCCGTAAAACGGTTTTTCCCAAAACAGACTTTGTAATTCATATTATGATTATGTTTTGGTCACTTGTGGAAAAGCAATGGGGGGGTTGGGGTACATGGTTCTCTAATTTAAGACGTCCAGATTTTTCAGGATGCTACTTAACGTGACTACAGTAGAGGCTTTATCAGGGTCCAACATTTCTTAACCCAAATCCCCAACACTCTGCTCAATGTGGCTTGCATGCAAGGCTAGGCCAGTGGGGTCATCAACAAACCAATTTGGGTCCCGGCTGTAATCTTCTTGGCTTCCTCTGCGAGTACGTTTCAGATTCATATGCAGAAAAAACTGCCCACAAAGGGAAACTTCCATGTTTAAAACCTCCAGTTTGGCCACTCATTCAGTGACTCAACTCAGAGTGAGCTCTTAGTCTAAAGGGGTGTATTCAATTAGGAGTCTAAAAGATTGTTTTGTATTTCGAGAATACATTAAAATTGGGTGGTATTCAATTAAGATTTTAAGGTATTCAATGTAGATTTAAAAAACTCCTTTTAAATTTGGTGATATTCAAAATTCCAACGATTTTGAATGATTTTAGTAGATGAGTGATTTTGTAGGATTCTAGGATGCTTGGTATAAATATCAAATCCTATTAGAAATCAGCCCTCTACTTATGAGATTTTGATGTCTTTCTTTTCCTCTCTCTCTCTCTCAAGATGAAAAGACGTCAAAGAGAGAAGACGAACTGATCGACTCGAGAAGACGAACTGGCATCGAGCTAACCAAGCTGTGAATCTTGGTGGAATTTTTCATTTGTCGAAAGGTACTTTGATAGGCATCTTGATATTGATTGTAGTGGTTTCAGCAAATTATATATATGGATCACTGGATAGGAATGAGCCAGAATTGTTTTGATACATATGTTTAGTAAATTGCATTGGTTCAATATAGATGGTTGTGCATATGTGTAGTTTTTCATGCATATATGTTATCATGCTATTTCTGGCCATGCATGTTCTCGTATTTGTATGTGTTTTTAGATCCATGTATGTTGCATATTTCTTGTTTTGGTTTCTCCAGATCTAATGAAAAGGGTTATTTTGGCTTTAAATTGATTTTTTTTTCATTCTCTTTATTGGCATGCAACTCTTTTCAGCTCTAGTGAAGTAGTGAACTAGTGATGATCCTCCCCTACTTTTTTACTTGATTTTTTTTAGCTTTGTAAACTATTCTAATTTCTTTTACTGCTGAGATTTTTTTTTTTGGCTTACTAGCTAGCTCGGATTTTCATTGGGAACTATATACTGAATTGGTGTGTGATATTTCTCTGATTTATCAGATGATCTTGACATTTTTCTTTATTTAGCTAGTTTTTTTTTTCTTTCCCAGTTATGCATTGCCAAGAGGTTGTTGTCATATAGCTATTATTATACCATTTTTCATGTTAAATGTTTAGGCAAGTTTATAGTACATTGGTAAGTAGAAGTCTAAAACTAATACTCAAGTTCATTAATAATCATTGGTATAGTTAATAATTAAGTTCATTGTACAAAAAGCCGGCCTTGAATGAAAAGCAACATTTCATGATAGGAAAGTACATGTTGATCCATAACATGTGTGATATACTGATAGTTAGGAACATTGGATTAGATTTTTGTCGGCTTTTGAATACATTTTGTGAAGTTCAGTACCCCTCTAAGTGTATGCATATGCATGTGTAGGTTCTTGCGTTGGTTCTTTACAGTGCGCCAAACTTTGATTTCAAAGAAAATTGAAGTACCGAGGTAATTAATAAGATAACTATCCCTATTCATATTTTGTTTCACTGGTTATGATTTTGTTGATTTGGTATGACAATTTGCTTTAAAATCTTGGCTGTATATACAACCTAGCTATTATCAGATTGAACCCCTTTTAGATCATACAAATATATATGCCGATGAGCATTTTACTATATATATATATATATATATATATATATATATCCACCTATCTGTGTATGTTTGTGTGTGTGAACTGTATATGCTTGTATTATGGTACATATTGATCTTGGAAATGAAGTTACCTTTAGAAGACTATATGTTTGTTTTGACTTGTTTGCATTTGTAGTGTTATTGACGTGTTTATTATTAACAAACAAAACAAAGATTATATATACATACTAATGAAAATATTTCTATGTATGTATAATAGAGTATTATCATCATGGTTGATCCAAAACAAGTTGGGAAAAAAGTGGAAATTATGAGCAGTGGACCAAGGAACAAAGTGATACCTTGTTAGGACTCATGGTTGAAGCCGCCGTTAGGGGATGAAGTGACAATAGTGGCATCTTAAGTAGGACAACTGTGGAAGAAAGATACTTCTTGTTCTTAATGAAAAACTTGGGTGTCACAAGATCTTCAAAAACTACCAAAGTAGGCTGAGATGGTTTAAATGTCGATGGACCTCTTACTCTACTCTTATGCATTTTAGCTCTGGTTTTGGATATGATCCTAGTACAAAGAGGTTCACTGCAACTAATGAAGTATGGGACGAATACCTTAAGGTGAGCTTCCTGAATACCGTATGAGTCTATTAGTTTATTCTCACAAATAAACCTAGCTACTATTAATTACAATAATAATCTTTTTTTTATGCTGTTTTAGGCTCACCCAAATGACATTGACCTACGCTATGAGACATATGAAGATTATGAGGACTTGAAAATTGCTATTGGGAATGGTGTAGTGGTTAGGAAAAACTCGATTGGGTTGGGTAGTGACGTTACTGATACAACTCATACAAGAACATTAGTTGTTGAAGAGAGAGGTATGCATAAGAGACTTTGATTATGATATAGAAAATGAAGCATTTGTTGGACCAATTGAAGATAATCCATCAACTCATCCAACATCTCCCCTTCAATCCCCTGAAAATTTAGAGATTCCAAGGCGAGGAACTACCAAAAAAAAAAGAAGTAGAGCCGAGTATGAAGGAAATTCTAACTCAACTAGAGGCACTCCTCAAAGTGGCGTTATAGAGAAGCTTGATAAACTTCATTTGATTCAAAGCCGATCTGGTTTTGAATCTATGATTACCTTACTAGAGAAAAGAGACCGACAAAGTAAAATTTGGGATGCTATCAAGGAGATCTCAAACTTGGATGAAGCTACTTGTTTCACTGCTCTTGAATTTCTTGATACCAAAACAAAAAAAGATGCATTCTTCAATATGTCTCCTCAAGAGCGGTCAAATTGGATATTCCACAAGATGGGAGGATTCTAGATTGTGACTTGCTATGTTATGATGTCTCATGTGATTGTATTATGAATTAAAATACATTTGGTCTTTTAAGTTCTTTTGGATATTTGTTTTGGATATTATCGGATGACTTTGCTTTTTCTGTTATCATGATGAATTTTGTAATGAATTAAAGATGTTTTATGCTTTATTGTGTTAAAGATGTTACTTCACCAGCTTCTGGTCTATATTATTATTTTTATTATTTTTCTAGATTCTATTTATTTGATTTGGAGTATAAGGTTATTTATGATACGTACATTAATTTTTTAATATTACAGCAAATGATATAATTATGCAAAATGGATGGGGACGAAATTACTGGACAAGAGATAGGGGGAGAAGAAATAGATGAAGAGGAAATTGAAGAAATAGATGAAGAAGAAATTGAAGAGGAATTTTATGAAACAATCAAGTCTTTATTGATGGCATTGCAAGCAATAATCATTGTGTTAAAAAAAAAATACGAATATGATGCATCAACTTATACATTGTCCGCTCAAACAAAGACCTATCACTATATGTGCATCATTTGTTGAAAGAAGACCCCCAAAGCTTTCGAGAGTTGCACTAAATGTATCCAGATGTGTTTCTAAAGTTGTGTGAGATTATTAGAGAAAATACGCTTTTAAAATATACAAGATATATATGTGTTGAAGAGATGGTAACAACGTTTTTAATCATTGTGGGCCACAATGATCGGTATGGCAATGTTCAGGAAATGTTTGGTCGCTCACATTTTGCTACTAGCCAAAATTTCAACAAAATTTTGAAGGCCTTAAACATTATAGCCCCAATAATGATGGTTAAACCAGGATCAGCTGTGTCCTAAAAAATAAGGCGGAACACAAAGTTTTACCCATACTTTAAGCATGCTCATATAAATAATTTTTTTTTGCTTAAATTTTTTATTTGTATTTCCTATTTCCCTTTAATCACCTTTACCTTCAATAATCCAATGAACTCTACCATACCGTCATGTAACAAATTTCAAATAAAATGAAATTGTTAACCATGTGTTTGCAATAAAGTTCATTAATGTCGTTATTCGAGTAACTTGTCTCAGTACATGTAAAACTAACAGTTTTATTCAACCAACGTTCATCCATACATATATGACTGACGCTTGTCCGTACATATATGATTGACGCTCGTCCGTACAACGCTCAAATTACAAAAAAAAAGGAAATTATTATTTGTACCCGGACACCACCTGTTTTATGTTTCTCTACTATTAATTAGTCTACGTGTTTTGTTATTATTTCTGATTGGTATATTTAATTACTTTTTATTTTCTTTTTTCACCCCGTGCTGGTCCCCACATGAATCTGAGTTATATGATTGGTCGGGTAGAATATTTAGCAGTGCCACGTGGTGTTCCGAGTACAGAGAATAATTACTCCAAAAAAAATATTCATTTCCCATTTGTAACCGTAATTAGATGATGTTCTAAATAAATAAATAAAGGAAAATTCCCTTCCACACTAATTTTGAGGATTTTTTTCTTACTAACAAAAGAAAAATTTAAAATTCCTTTCCCACTAACCAAATTAAATTTTCAGCATTTCAGTATTTTACGTATTTTTGCTGATCATTATACCCTTATCTCTCTCTCTCTCTCTCTCTCTCCTTCCATACCCCACCGATCTCAATCTCGTCCTTCCGCTCCTGCAAGTCGCCCGGCGCCGTCATCTAAGCATCCCGTCGGTCCCTCCATGCCTTTGGGTTACGAAGCCTCAACGCCGACGAGGTTAGATCCCTCACGTCGTCGTACTGTCTCGACACAATCAGACCCGGACTCTTATGGAGATCTATCTCCCAAATCTCAGCGAACTTTATCGGCGGTGGACAACAGTCCAAGACCTAGATCAGTGAGCGATCGTGTACGGCGAAGATGGAAGAGTTGCCTTGGGTGTCCAAGTCGCAGTCCAGGCAGAGGACTAAGAACGACACCGGTCTGAATTGGAAGAAGCTCGTCTGGCAGATCGAAGATTGTCTAGGTAGAAACGCCGGCGACTGCAGAATGGCCGGAGGCTGGGGGCTGACGAAAGTCACCTTTGGGTAAGAACCAAGGTCTGGGTACATCCAAAGAATACGATTTGAGAAGAACAAAGAGTAATTTGGAGAAGCTGATCTTTGGGTGCTAAAGTAAATTGATTATTTTTTTTTAGCTGTCTTCCTCAGAGATGTAAGTGCCTCTCTATTTGACTGTATATTGTTATTGTTGAAGCACTTGAACCTATGACCAAAATGCACATGAACGTAGACCACCCTATTGACTCCGGTATAACCCTAGATAGACTTACCTCTAAAAAAAACCTCATATGCCCCTAATACATCCGTGACAGACCCCTGTTGCCTTTAATAGATCCTCTAACTTTCGTCGGAGTCCAGTCAACTGTTGTCGGAGCCTTGTCAACGGTTGCCAGAATCCGGTTATTAGTCGTGAGAATTTTTTCATAAAATTTTTATTTTATAATATAGACTCTTAAAATAGTTTATTATAGTTTATTTAATTAATTAAGAATATAATTGTCTGTCTGCAGTTTAAGTTGGCTCTTTAGAATTTTAAAATATAATTTTATTAGTAAAATAAAATTTTTAAAATCGAGCTAATGGACATTGTCCTTGAAAAAAAAGGTATTCGACATATCGATGGACAAGTGGGCATGATAGACATTTACACACAAATTTGAAGGGGCATGTAAAATCGTTGTGAATCTGTATATAAATAGGATTCTTATATATGTAATTAGGATATCCAGCAATTAAAGGGAGATTGTTTCCTATTACAGTTAGACTACTCCTTTATACGTGTATATATATATTATCCCATTGTGGATGAATATAATCATTGAATTAATCTTCAATTGAAGTATCATTTTCTGTGACGTAATTTTCAAAATACTTCAATGTAGGATTGATACCTGAATGCTTAACCTTCTTTTCTTCTCAAAGATGAATATTTTTTTAAATTTCGGTCAAAGATAATGGCTCACAAGTTTACTGTTTAGTCGTACGATTTTTGTTTGGTCAGAAAATAATTTCTACTACTATATGCTGCATTGTTTTCACAATTGAATTCGTATATTCAGTAGTACAGTCAAAATAATAGTAGAGGCACAGAGCGCAGGACGTTCACAATAACCTTGATTGCTTCCTGCAGAAGACATAATCGATCCAAAGCTCTACAGAGTGGCATGGGTACTATATATGATCCTGGTCAATTGGTCCCCGGCCAACTGCGCTGGTGGATCTGAAGCTGAAAGGAACATGACCAAATCACCAAGCTAGGGCCAAACAGAACAGGTTTGAGATGATCGATCTGTACAGAAACAACGGGACCATTCCAACTGATCTTTTATCGAATTGAATTCGAAGTTTTGTCCTAGCATGTAGAGGAGTTTAATAACAGTTGTATGTATGTTGTAGGCAGCAGGACAAAGAATTGCTCCAGGAAATATCAGTCGCATGTACCTTGAATATCATCCTGCATGTAGTGAGGGTTGTTCTAGCTGTAGGGTTCATTTGTGCAGCACATGCGCGCAGGCATGGCAATGAAATGGCCTAATATATTGGGACCAAACTAAGATTGATCGAGACTGCGGTCCCAAATTGTAATAACTAATAACATCACCGAAAAGGCGAAAAAACACAGGCAATCGGGTTCAGAATGTTCGAGTTCGGGTTGCCCTGAATGATCCATGAAACTCGAATAAGATAGCTGCTAGGTTCCTTCACGACATTTGCAAACCTTAACAAATTTCATTTCTCGATCTAACAGCTAGCTAGATGTTGCTGATGATCTCTTACTAAGCTGAGATCCATTCAACTATTGATAATCTGCGCAATAATCGTCATTCCCTAAGATTGGATATGGACAGATGTATACCAAGTTTACAGCACTTGCAGAGGTAACAGCAATTGGAAATTGTTGAGTTGCGAACGTCCTTGCATACAACAACATATACAATACTGCCTCAAAAGGAACAAATATGTGTATGCTTGCAAAACTTAACGAGGAATAACAAGGTTTGCTTAGTTTAACTCTACGCTTCCCCAACAGTAGCTTTGACGCCATTGATGGACAATACATTGGTGAGTGTCAAACATAATTTGCTTATTGGCAACACCCAGCTGCATCTGAAATGTAAATTAGGCTCTTTATATTCAATCACATCACTTTCATGGTCAGTTGACTCTGTTCTGACCGAACAACAAACATGATAGATCGAAATTTGGTTTCAAGAAGAAATCAAACCATTGCAAACCAAATTATGTATGACATTGTTAGAGGGATTTTTCTTTTGTAGTTTGTATGCTACAATGAATGTATGCATGAGCTTGATGAGTTGGTTCAATTGGTCCTAAAGATGACTTGTTTTCAGCATTGCAGAGTGCAAATAACATGTTGAATCTACATCTTGGCTGGAACTATTAAATCATTGAGGTATAAACCCAAGAGGACCAGCAACAATTGAGGCCCAAGAAATACACAGTTAAAGGCCTAAAATAATTTATGTGGGCTAGCGGAAATGGGTTGGGGCTAGGCGATCCACCTGACGTGACTCTTAACGGGTTAGGAGGCCCACCATTTAAAAAACATAAAAACGAAAAATTTGGAAAACAAAATAATTTCTCCGGCCTATACGGAGACGTGATAGGGCTAGGCGGTCGACGTGGCGTGGGCTTTAGCGGACTGTGGGGTCCACAGTTTCCAAATTAATTTTTAAATTTCCAAATAACCCCCAAAAAATCTCTAAAATAAAAATCACAGTCTCTCTTCCCCTCTCAAATCTCCCAAACCATGCCCACCTGCGTCTCCTGCAACTCCACCTCCTTCACCCCCGACGACGTCTCCGGCCGCCTCTACTGCTCCACCTGCGACCACCTCCAAGACTACGACAACTACGTCGACGTCTACGGCGGCGTTTCCGGCCCCACCGGTTCTTGTGGTCGAGTTGAATGGAGTCGGGGGTGTTAGAATTCAGGAGTGTGCTAAGGAGGTCAATGTGGTTGTTAATACTTGTAGGTTGAGGTATAGGGAGCTTTTAGAGGCTCTTGTGAAGGCTGCGCAGGTGCTGCCTTGGGGGAAGGATGTAAATGCATGTTAAGAATGTGCTGAGGCACGTACGAGCCGACTGTGATTCAGTATATGTAGAAGAAGTCTATGTCGGAGCAATGGAATTGATTTCAGAGATGTGGTCAGTGAGTGCTTGGGGAGAAATGGCAATGCGGATGAGTCTGCGACAGAAGTAGAAAAGTTCAAGAGGCTTTCAGATGATTGTCTGGGGATGGATAAGATGAAGCTTTCACATGAATGCTTGGCCATGGTTTACTCGAAATCTTTAGATGACATGGAGAGTTTTAAGTCGTCTGGCGGGTTTGGAGCTGTTCATGAAGGGGAAGAGAGGCAGTATTTTGATCCCCATGATTGCACTGAGTGGTGGAATGGGAAGTCAGAATTAAGCAAGAAGCTTATGCATGCTTAAGAATATATTGGAAAAAGATGTAGGCTTGGATCATAGGCCGCCATCTTATCTTAAGGGTCTCAACTCTCAAGGCCTGTAAGAGGAGGAGAGAAAAGATAAATGCTGCCAAACAGCGAATTCATAATGGATCTCGATCATCTGCCTCTTCTAATGGATCAAATGCCCTCAAGTCTATTTCAGATTGAATTTTCCTTATCTCTTCAAGTCATCGATTTAGCCTGCGATCTCAGCTAATTTTTTATCCTTCCTCCTCACACCGGGTTTGATTTCTTTACTTCATTACAGTTTGTTTCTATTTGATTCCCGAATAAGTGTTCGTATGCACAGTCAATCTGATTGATTTCAGGGAAAATTTTGAGAATTTAGTGTTTTGCATCTTATGTTTTATTACTAATGTGTTTTCAATACTACTACTAACGATTGCTCTGAAATGAAGTAATTCTACAATTTTATTCTCATGACTGGTGTTCTATGGTGGTTGAAACTTCTCCATGAAGTATTTGGAACCTATGATACCCTGATGGCCTAATTTAGGGGTCATTCTTTTTTTCCTTAAGTTCAAATGCAGTTGCTTGTATAATCAATTTATTTCCAGTATTTTGAAAATTTATTTCTATTTTTTGCTAGCTGGTCTCACTATTTTCACTGGGCAAAATATTCTAGACCTTAGTTCGTTGCCGCAAAATGCTATTTATATTCTTGGACAAGGTAACATGTGGTTTCTTCGTTTATAATTACTTTGCTGTCCCAGATTATTCCTCTTTGTTTAAGTTTTTCTGTGGCTCTGGTCTAAGGACTTTTCGCATACTTTGTAATACTATTAATTCAGTTTACAAGGTTAAGATTTTCTCTAAACTGTAATGTTGCATAATGTTATAATTTTGGAAAGCATTTTAAAAGAGGCGTAGAGTAGAGTGCTATAATTTTGGCTTCACTTGCTTTCTTTTTTCTATTTGTATAGTATTTTATGTAGGTTCCAAACTGTTTACCCGACTTCCAATAACAAATGTTTGATCTTATTATTTTAAACAGGCCATAGTAGCAGCTTATACTTTGTGACATTGACTACGTATCTTCGCCTTTGGTGGTACATCCTTTCTCATCCAATTCAATGTTTCCTTTTTGTAAATTACTTTGTAGCCTTAAATCTGAAACTTTAAGAGGAATATGACATTCTTCATAATAGTGCTGCCATGAGCAGTCGTCCTAAATTTTTAGTCTGTTGATGTTAGTAAAGTTATAATTTCCTTGTTATATTACTTACGTCTAGCGAATACACTTTTCAAGTCATTAGCTTTGTACATTGTAATATAGATATATAACAAGTGAGTTGAGTCACATTGTTAGTGTTGGTTCCCTTTATATTTAGTAGAAAACATAAACAACTAGATAAATGTAATAAAATGTAACAATAAGTCTATCTACAACAGATTGTGACTGATTTTTTCATTGCATTTTGTCTCAGGAATCTAATGAATATCAAGCATTTGTTTTGGATCGAAAGCCAATGGATATCAAGTTCCCAATAGAGTTTTCTAATGTGGTGATGCAAAGAGCTATTGTTGGAAGGAGACTTTTAATGATTTCATGCCTAGCAAGACCTGTAGTTACTAGTACTCGACAGTTTTCTTGCTGGACAGTTTCTTTTAGGTAAGATAATCATATAACCATTTCTTTATGCTTGTATGTTTAGAATTTATATTGTTGCACAAGAAAACATTTTAGTTGATTTTTCATATTATTATGACTATGTAAGTCTTATATTTTCTAAATATTGCTTTCATTTTATGTGTTGCGGTCATCCATGGAGTTGATGAATTGCAGATATCATCCCTAAAAATAAGGCTGCCAATTTGTTTTACAACAGTGACCGAATAAGAATTCTTGTACCTGTATACATATATTTTATTTAAACTTAAAATTATTTCTGTCACCATTGATATTTAAGGTATGTTGTTTCTGGTGATGGACCCTCAGTTTCAGTCACTAATGGTGATGATGGGGCCCACATTAAGGAAGTCACCAAAAAAATAATAGTGTCTTATTTAAGTAAGTCACGCTAACAAAGCCTACAATTGAGAAATTAGTGACAAAGAGAGTGACTATTGCTTTTGCACACTAATAATTTTAATCTTTTCCATCGATCCACACCATTGACAATGGTGTCTTTGCTCACTTTTGTGGTAGTGAAAGAACCAAGATCGGCTATCTAATTTGAAGCAGACCTTTTAGATGGGATGGACTGTGTATTATGATTTTCTATTACAATAGCATTATTCAACACTTGTTAGTTCCACCTCATCAAAAAATACACTGTTCAGATCAAAAATTCGACACACATGTTCTTTTTCTTTTCACAATTTAGTTACATAAAAGAGTAGGTGGAGGCCAAAACCAAACCGACTCGTAATTGAGATAGAGATCTTTCCTCATCATTTCTAGCCGCTAGTAACCTCATGCACTAACTGTAATCGAAAAAATAAACCTTTTGCACTAGCTCAAAATATGACATAGATGGCCGAGGGAGGCTGATAGTCCGCAGTTGACTGACTACCAACAATGAATTGGGGTTTCTACAATTGTTTTAAATAACTTTTACAAACTTTTAACAAAAGTCACTCAGAGTTTTTCACACAAATTTGGTGCAACTATATGTACATATACATATGAATGTAGTAGGGTCTTTGTTTTATTTTTTATTTTTTATTTTTGTAATTATTTGAGTAGCCCAATACCATTTAGTGTAACGATATAGTCTTTCTTTAATAAGAGGGAAGTTGTGAGTTCGACCCATAAAGTTGTAATATTTGAATTGTTTTTTAGATTAAAAAAAATCATTGAGTAGAAAAATGAGAATGGCAACAAAACATCTCTAAGGCAACCAAGTCTATCAAGATGGTAAGCAGGGAAGCAAGCAGTGTGGCAGGGTCTATCTTCATTCATCTCGTTTAAGCTAAAACAGTTTTTGACTGTACTTGTCTCAAAGCCTAAAAGCAAGTTTTCTAGAACAGGAAGAATGTTTTACAGCTTCTACTGAGTCAATCTAATGTACGTACGTTAGACTGTTAGAGAGATATCGGTTTCAAGTTTCTACAATAGTTGACCCGTTACTCAAATTACTCCCAATAAATAGTCCATTCAACATATATGCTCTGGAGTCTGGCCCTTTGCGGCTTCCCTTTCAGTTGGATACGACACAGAGAAATCCATGCCACCACCTAAACTTACAAGTAATTAACATGAGCTTGATAGGTAGCTAGGTCAGTTTTGAACTTCTGGTCAATCTGCCTTCCTAAATTTCCTTCTTCTCTATCTCCTCGAAACTTGCAGCAGAGAAATTGTCTGGTCTAGGTTTTAGCCTGCCACCGTAAGTGTCAATTAACACATATACCATTCCACTTCTTACAGCGCCCTAAATTTAAGACTTTTACGAATTGAAGTTGAAACTGCAACAGTATGCGTCTTCCGGCCCTTTTTGAACCCAGTTTTATGCATACACTTCTTCAATCGGCTTGCCGCGTTCCTTGATTTTCATACACTTCAACCCAGTTTCTGCATCCTTTCGAGGCTTCAGGGGTTGCTTAAAGTCTTAAACCTACTTTTGGGTTTTGTATAACAGATGAGCTCATGCATACTTCTCTTCCTTTTGTAGTTTACGTATAATCAATTAGACGTGTCCTCGATCTACATCGATCAGCTGAGGGCTTAAGCTTAAACCCTGTACCTAATTAGTTTGAATGATCATAGATTCATACATACACTTCAATCCGCTTGCCGCGTCCCTTATATTCGATCTGTATCGGTTTAAGGGTTTAAGTGATTCGATTGGTGATAAAGAAAGAGAATTCTTGGTTCAGTTCTCCACCTTAACGACAGAAAAAGGATTGATCAAATTCTATTGAGTCTGACTCATAGTGATCATTTATCAAAGAATGACTCTAGTTATCAAATGATTGAACAACCGGGAGCAATTTACTTACGATACTTAGTTGACATTCATAAAAAGTATCTAATGAATTATGAGTTCAATACATCCTGTTTAGCAGAAAGGTGGATATTCCTTGCTCATTATCAGACAATCATTTATTCACAAACCTCCTGTGGGGCTAATAGTTTTCATTTCCCATCTCATGGAAAACCCTTTTCGCTCCGTTTAGCCCTATCCCTCTCTAGGGGTATTTTAGTGATAGGTTCTATAGGAACTGGACGATCCTATTTGGTCAAATACCTAGCGCCAAACTCCTATGTTCCTTTCATTACAGTATTTATGAACAAGTTCCTGGATAACAAGCCCAAGGGTTTTCTTGTTGATGATAGTGACGATATTGATGATAGTGACGATATCGGCCATGACCTTGATACGGAGCTGGAGCTTATAACTATGATGAATGCGCTAACTATGGATATGATGCCGGAAATAGACCTATTTTATATCACCCTTCAATTCGAATTAGCAAAAGCAATGTCTCTTTGCATAATATGGATTCCAAACATTCATGATCTGGATGTGAATGAGTCGAATTACTTATCCCTCGGTTTATTAGTGAACTATCTCTCCAGGGATTGTGAAAGATGTTCCACTAGAAATATTCTTGTTATTGCTTCGACTCATATTCCCCAAAAAGTGGATCCCGCTCTAATAGCTCCGAATAAATTAAATACATGCATTAAGATACGAAGGCTTCTTATTCCACAACAACGAAAGCACTTTTCCACTCTTTCATATACTAGGGGATTTCACTTGGAAAAGAAAATGTTCTATACTAATGGATTCGGGTCCATAACCATGGGTTCCAATGTACGAGATCTTGTAGCACTTACCGATGAGGCCCTATCGATTAGTATTACACAGAATAAATCAATTATAGACACTAATATAATTAGATCTGCTCTTCATAGACAAACTTGGGATTTGCGATCCCAAGTAAGATCGGTTCAGGATCATGGGATCCTTTTCTATCAGATAGGAAGGGCCGTTGCACAAAATGTACTTCTAAGTAATTGCTCCATAGATCCTATATCTATCTATATGAAGAAGAAATCATGTAACAGGGGGGTTCTTATTTGTACAAATGGTACTTCGAACTTGGAACGAGCATGAAGAAATTAACGATACTTCTTTATCTTTTGAGTTGTTCTGCCGGATCGGTCGCTCAAGACCTTTGGTCTCTACCCAGACCTGATGAAGAAAACAGGATTACTTCTTATGGACTCGTTGAGAATGATTCTGATCTAGTTCATGGCCTATTAGAAGTAGAAGGCGTGCCGGTGGGATCCTCCCAGACAGAAAAAGATTGCAGTCAGTTTGATAATGATCGAGTGACATTGCTTCTTCGGCCCGAACCAAGGAATCCCTTAGATATGATGCAAAATGGATCTTGTTCTATCGTTGATTAGAGATTTTCTATGAACAATACGAATCAGAGTTTGAAGAAGGGGAAGGAGAAGTAGTCCTCGACCTGCAACGGATAGAGGAGGGTTTATTCAATCACATAGTTTAGGCTCCTAGAATATGGCGCCCTTGGGGCTTTCTATTTGATTGTATCGAAAGGCTCAATGAATTGGGATTTCCCTATTGGGTCAGGTCATTTCAGGGCAAGGGGATCATTTATGATGAAAAGGATGGGCTTCAAGAGAATGATTCGGAGTTCTTGCAGAGTCAGTACCAGACACGAGATAGATCTTCCAAAGAACAAGGCTTCTTTCGAATAAGCCAATTTGTTTGGGACCCTGCGGATCCACTCTTTTTCCTATTCAAAGATCCGCCTTTTATCTCTATGTTTTCACATCGAGAATTCTTTGTAGATGAAGAGATGCCAAAGGGGCTTCTTACTTCCCAAACAGATCTTCCTACAACTCTATATAAACCACGTTTATCAAGAATATGCAAGAAAGGCACTTCGAATTGTTGATTCATCGCCAAAGATGGCTTAGAACCAACAGTTCATTATCTAATGGATTTTTCCGTTCTAATACATACACTTCAATCCGCTTGCCGCGTCCCTTATATTCGATCTGCATCGTTTCGAGGGTTTAAGGGTTATATATATTATCCCATCAGATTCTGCATATGAACTTTGATTTCTTTCTTAATTTGCAGTTTACCTGTAATTCCAGCTTCTTCATGAACCCGGTTAATCGAGGGTTAAGGTGGGGCTCAGCTTAATTAGTTTTTGTTTTGGTCATGATCCACTGAGTGCGGAGCGGAGGTGAATAGCGAACAAAGAGAAAGGGGGAGTGTTGGGGGCGTGCCACCTCGCGGACGAGGAAAATGTTGATTGCTTGCGCTTGACTTCTTGATCAGGCGAAAGGAGTTCCAGGTGCCACCTCAGATGAGGAATTTACAAGCACAAGGGGGTCGATACTCACTGCGGCGTGAGCAGAGCAACTATAGGGAAAATTCCGAGTAATCGAGGGAGAGTCCGGAGAGCTCTAAAGAATTCTAGGTGGCAACACGCTTAGAATCGGGGTTGTGTGTGTTTTGCTTCAACGGGGAAGCGAAAACAAAGCTCCTGGAAGCGTTGGAGATTTGACTGGGTCGAGGGTTTCAACAAGGTTGAAGGATGTTTGTTCTGTATTTTGATTGAGTTGTGAGAGAGAGATTGTAGAGAGGTCGAGCTTCTTTATATAGTGGGAGAAATCCTTTCCGCGAGAGAAAGACAATCAGAATCCCTGTTGGACTCTACAACGTGAAGCACAAAGGAACTGTTCCTTCCATGCAGACCAATCCGCACGTGACACATATCTAATTCGCACAGTCCGCATAAGATAAGGTCTGGACTCCCATGCGAAGTGGAATTAACAGCAATCATTATCCCGCGGGGTATCACAGTCCATATAGAAAACTAACTAGCGCGAACCACGGACTCTTTAGTTCAATTCCACCTCGCGGGCCAAAACAAGGCTTTTTAATTAATAAGGGCCACATGGATTGGCCCAAAGTGTGTCAAAGACTGTAAAAAGTCAAAAACGATCACAAGCATTCGCGCGGACTTCGCGTATGCTTACCTCGCGAACCAGCGAGTCAATTCGCAAGCGCCTAGATGCATTCCGCCTCACCTAAGCAAAGGTTATACCGCGTGAACTGTGTGTTCTGCGCGATGCATGCGAGATGGATCCCCACTCCGCGGGAAGTCATTCAGCACGCGAGCTCTGTTTTTGTCTGAAAGCGCACGAGATCTGTTAGTCCGCGCGGAGCCACTCCGCGCGCGGACTTTGTATTTCATCTCGCGTGGTGCTGGCGGGCTGTCATTTGTAAACTTTAAAGGAACTTGGGCTCGCCGGCTGACATAGACCAAGAATTTAATTAATATTTACATAGAAAATTATTGTCTAGTAAAATATTAATTTGGGCGTAAACATTACCCCCCAGCCTCGAAGTCATGAATATCAAGAATGACTGAAGAGGGTTATGTTCATGCTGCTCCAAGCCACCGGATTGGCTCGGGTCATAAGATGAGTGTGAGTGGAGAAGCCTGTGAATAGGCCTTGAAACCTATGCACCCAACAAGGCATTGTAGCGACATTTCTATACAGTTCGCCTAGTACCCTTGGACTTCAAATGAATTCGCCTGCTCTTCTGCTTTTCTCAGAAGACATAGTACACACCGCGAGCGAATGTAGCTCGCATGAATATAACTTAATTGGAGCAGACGTTTACGTTGACCAGACTACAAAAATGGCCCCTCGCGAATCTTGGCGATGGCGAGCCAACTTTTTGATAATCATGGAGTGACATTGGTCATATACTTCGCTGCCCCCCCCTTGCGCGAACCAATAAGAAACAAGCAAAAAGTTTGGCGAACGACCTAATAACGATGACGAACCAAATTCCATGCGCTTCGCTGCGAACCAGTAAGAGGCAACAAAGGAGTCGGCGAACAGCAGATGAAAAATTTTAGAGGCCATGCACTTCGCTGCCCCCAGTACAAACCCATGAGAGTTGGAAGAGTTGGCGAGCGGCCACATAATGCTGGCGAACCAAATTTGGAAACTTGGAAGAGGCCACAGGGATTGGCCTAAATAAAAACCAAGACACTTGAAGAAGGTCTAAAGTCTGAAGTAGCTGGAACACATATCCACCCCATTGTGCCCCCCAGTTTTGATGTCTGTCCGTCGATGTTGTCTGCATTCAAACTGCCATAAGTCTCTCCAGGAATGGTAGAATAACTGTTAGTACATAGCCAAAATACTTGGCTAAGCCGAGAATACGGTATAATTACCCGGTCGAGATAGCCCTGGTGGACCCTTCACAGACATCCAAAGAAGGAAGGGCCGGTAGCAAACCGCTTGCCAAAGTCACTCTAGCGGCAAAACACCCCCAAAAGAGGAGACACTCCAAAGGAGGGCAAAGAGTCCCACATTGGAAACAAGCTCAAGGTACACAAGCTTAGCCTATAAAACAAGCTCAAGGTACACACATCTATACTCTCATATACTCACATATATACTCTCTCTTACTTTCATTCATCTACCCGTACAAGTGCACATAGCTCACTTAAGCATCGGAGAGTCGAAGATTGGGCCACCCCAGTCTCGACCCCGTGATGCTGTTATTTATGCAGGTACCGAGTGAAAGCCTATCTGAAATTCTGTTTCATTCCGTCCCGCGACCACTTCCCGGCTCGGGACGTAACAGGTAGAAACAATAACGAACAGTAAAATTCTCTAGAAAGTAGACATCCAGAGCTTTCTGTTGATGCAAGGCACGCCAGCTAGTTCCTTCTGGATCAGTTCAGTTTAATAGGCGAAGTCGACTATTCAGTAGTGGCTGTTGCAACTTTCAGCATTGCAACATGTCTTGACTTCGCTGGCAGCAACTCAAGGCATATGGAATGCCTATTGTCGTCAAGCCTCAGGGATATGCTTTTTAAGTAAAGGTCAAGCCTGATATAGGCAAGAACATTGTCCTGCATTTCAGTAAGACCAAGGATCACTTTTTGTGTTTTTGGCTATTTGATTTTTTTTGTATTTTCTTTGTCAATGCGATAAAGGAAAGGAACTGAAAGAACAAACAGAAGTAAAGGCTGAACTAGAAGCTAGGAGCATAGAAAAGTAAGGATCATAGCTGGATTAGTTATCCCTCATTAGGCCACGGGGGAGGCCACCAATGCTTCACTTCAAGTCTCGATGTTGTCATGCTTTCAACGTGAGACTGTTGTTGATGAAAATCTCTAAGTGTTGAGCAGAGTTGTTCCGTGTCAACAACTTGAAAACTTAGGCAAGGTATTTCGTAGGGTACGTCTTGTTGCCCCCCACGCATCTTTGTTGCCTGACCAAGCATGATCTTCAACTGCATTCTCGTGGATCGTATGCTGTTGAGATCTGCCTTGTTGTCAACTACCATGTCATAATGCGTGGTCTTACCAGGAATAGCCACGCATTGGTCAGGAAAGAGAACCACTAGCTGGTCTCTTTTCACCTTAGCAAGAGCTTTACTGGAATTGAACTCTTGTGGCATATGATTTGGGGACAGATGCACCAACATATAGTTTTCATCGTATTCATCATAAGTTGGCTCCGTGTTAAAATCAAATGCATAATCAACGGAGGTCGGAAGCTCGACCTTCTTTGTAACCATGCATGGGACATGTATGTACTTCGCCCATAAGCCAAAGTTCCCCTTAGGCTTTTGAATTTGCTTGCAGAAACTCTAAGTATATTGCAATGTGCAACCGCGGATTGGCCAAGGGATATCACCAATCCATATGTAGTTGAGCTCAATATGATCATGGTTTGGCGAAGCGGATTGAGTCATCTCGCTGGTGACCATAAGATTGGCGAGATGAATCTTTAAGAGAAGCGGACTGTGCCAGCCTTGGCGCACCGCGTGTGCATGCTGAAGCAGAAACTCAAGAAGTGCTGATCCATCCTCAGTTCGCTTGTCATGAGTTGGTAGAGAAAGCAGGCGAGCTCTGTCTTACCCCTCATGCGGCTCATGACCTGTGTCCACATATACATCTCGCATGGGACAGTTGGCGTCTGGGCGGTTATGGTTCGCTATCACGCGAAGTTGTGGTTCGCCATCAGTGTGCGAAATGTTTTCTTCTTCTAAGGTGGACTTTTATGTCCTACCTTCAAGCTTCTTTTCATGAGGAACACCGTGAAATTTCTAGATGTGATTATCATCCATAATCTCGCCGGCATCAACCTCAGGCTCTTTGTCGTTGATTGACAAGGTAATTTATTCTTTGGATGTAGGTTCATCCAAAGGAGAGTATTCATCACCAGATTGGCTGCTAGACAGTTCAATCTGGTTAGCAGGGTCAGTGAGTTTGTCATGGCTTGCCTCCCAAAGGGCTCTGTCTTGTTTGAGCTGTTCGGTTAGGTCAGCAATACTTTGTTGAATGGTGTCCAGACCATCCATCCGATCGTTAAGCTTCGCAAACATCTGGAGGACTTGTTCCATAAGAGGAGCAGATCCCATGTCTTGGGTTGGTTGAAAGCCTACCATGGCGCGGAATCGCAGGTTTTCCTGGTTTCCCAATGATATCTCGCTTGTACTCTTTGTCCCACTAGGCGTACCAATGTTTTGGCCACGATCCTCTGCGTGCGGAGCGGAGGTGAATAGCGAACAAAGAGAAAAGGGGAGTGTTGCAGGCGTGCCACCTCGCGGATGAGGAAAATGTTGATTGCTTGCGCTTGACTTCTTGATCAGGCGAAAGGAGTTCCAGGTGCCACCTCAGATGAGGAATATACGAGCACAAGGTGGTCGATACTCACGGCGGCGTGAGCAGAGCAACTATAGGGAAAATTCTGAGGAATCGGGGGAGAGTCCGGAGAGCTCTGAAGAATTTTAGGCGGCAGCGCGCTTAGAATCAGGGTTGTGTGTGTTTTGCTTCAACGGGGAAGCGGAAACAAAGCTTCTGGGAGCGTTGGAGATTCGACTGGGACGAGGGTTTCAACAAGGTTGAAGGTTGTTTGTTCTGTATTTTGATTGAGTTGTGAGAGAGAGATTGTAGAGAGGTCGAGCTTCTTTATATAGTGGGAGAAATCATTGCCGTGAGAGAAAGACAATCAGAATCCATGTTGGACTCTACAACGTGAAGCACAAAGGAATTGTTTCTCCCATGCAGACCAATCCGCATATGACACATATACAATTCGCACAGTCCGCATAAGATAAGGTCTGGACTCCCAGAGCAATCTTTATCCTGCGGGGTATCACAATCCATGTAGAAAACTAACTCGCGCGAACCGCGGACTCTGTAGCTCAATTTCACCTCGCGGGCCAAAACAAGGCTTTTTAATTAATAAAGGTCACATGGATTGGCCCAAAGCGTGTCAAAGACTATAAAAAGTCAGAAACAATCACAAGCATTCGCGCGGACTCCGCGTATGCTTACCTCGCGAACCAGCGAGTCAGTTCGCCAGAGCCTAGATGCATTACGCCTCGCCTAAGCGAAGGTTATACCTCGCGAACTGTGTGTTCCGCACGAAATGATTTCGCGCGCGAGCTCTGTTTTTGTATGAAAGCGCGCGAGATCCTTTAGTCCGAGCGGAACCACTCCGGCGAGGACTTTGTATTTCATCTCGCGTGGTGCTGGCGGGCCATCATTTGTAAACTTTAAAGGAACTTGGACTCACCGGCTGACATAGACCAAGAATTTAATTAATATTTACATAGACAATTATTGTCCAGTAAAATATTAATTTGGGCGTCAACAGTTTTATTTGAGCTATGTTTGAACGTACGTACATACATATGCAGCCACAGAATGTGAAAAGTAATGCTAGGTGAACCACCTTTTAGTGAACTATCTAAAGGCCACCTTACTTGGCACATGACGTAGTATACACACATCATCAAAGTGAGCTTTCTAGTATTTATGTATTAATGTTTTCTATTAATTACGAAATTCTTTTTTCATTTTTTCTAATTCGATTTTTTTAAACTCTCATTTATCTTTCTAATCATTTGAAATTCAAAAATCGAAAAACAAAATGTTTTTAATATGCTGCCTAGCTTCCTCTCAACTCACCAATCCTCCCACCTCCTTTTCAATTCAATCGATTCAAGAATTCTCAGTTTGATTTCGGCTTTCTCATCGCAAGCATCCTCTGCCTATATTCTAATCGTGATTAGTTTTTTTTTTAATAACATGTTTGGAATTAAGAATTTGGGGGAGTGGATTTGGATTAGGGTTTACCGTGTTCCTTCTTACTTGTTGAAGATTTCAGAGCATGTCGACATCTTCAATTTCACTAAAATATACTCATAGCTGCGTTTCCTGTTCATAGGCTTTGTTGCTGGTTTTTTTTTTCTTTTCTGGGGAAGAATGAACAATAAATATGTGAAAAATGCATGACTTGCCATGCATCATTTGTCAATTAACTAAATTTGTTATGTGTTTGTGATGGTTGCAGTATTGCTCATCAATCAGTTTTGTCCTTGTATCAGAGGTTATTTGCGTTTATAGTGTGAGGTCCTGGATTTGAATAAAAGTTTTGCTGAGGTGTCTGTTACTTCATAGGATTGCTCCTTTGCTAATTAGAGAGTTGGTGATGCACCTAACGATTGTTTCATGGAAGCTTAAGTTTATTCCTCAAAAGAGATATTCCTACCACCCCAATAATGTACTATGAGCTAGTACTCTGTTTGTATCTTTGATGTTTTGAAGCTTTTGCCAATAAAATTACTCTTTTAATTTCCTCATCATATATATATATATATATATATATATATATATATATATATATGTGTGTGTGTGTATTATAAGAAGAGTTTCATATCTTATATATCTCTCACGCCATATTATATCAGTATGAACTACAAATATGCATGTTCAACCAAAAAATAACATAATAATAGCCTAGCATTATATTGCCATCACCAAAACATTCTACATGACCGATTACTCATTATTCAGAAATTCAAAGCAGAGAATTGGGTATCCAAAAACCCAAATTTTTTGATTAACTAATACTAAGAAAGCATACCAAAAAAAAAAAAAAAAAAAAACTTCCCAACTCAATATGATACCAATATGGGTACACATGAAAATGTAAAAAATAAAAAAATCAATCCCAGCAAGTTTAAGTGAAATCAAGCTCTAGTCACTATTTAGCAAAGTAGTCGAGATAGATTCATATTTTGTATATCCTTTAAGCTTTTCAGGAATCTTCTTCAATATATGCCACAAGCACCAACTGTGCCTAGTATTTGGAAAGACAACCTAAATGGCATTTCTCATGGCTCTATCTTGGTCAGTAATTATTCCACTAGAAGCATTCCCAGACATACATGCTAGCCAAAACTTGAACAACCAAACAAATGTCTCGGTATCTTCACTTGAAATCAATCCACATCCAAGCAATATTGATTGCCTATGATGATTGACCCCCACAAAAAGAGCAAAGGGCATTTCATACTTATTTGTCAAATAAGTAGCACTGTCAAATGTAACAACATCGCCAAATTCACAGTATGCCGCCCTACTCCTTGCATCTGCCCAAAACAAGTTTCTCAATCTACCCTTTTCATTTATATCAATGGCATAGAAGAAATTGGAATTTTTAGCTTGCATATCTAAAAAGTAAGTTTGAACTGTAGTAGCATCACCTTCTTTCAGCCGCAATCGCCTAATTTTTTCAATGTGATTTCGAGCATCTTTTTCCAAAAATGGCACATTCTCATGTCCTTGAGCTTCAGCAACAATTGAGTTGTAACTCTTGTTCAATCCTATTTTAGCAACATCATTTAATTCAAGTCTCCTCTTCATTAATGAACTTAAATCACGATTCACCGGGAAATAACGCGATTTTCTTGGACTCAATCCATGGTTATGTTCAAGCTTCGCAGAATTGATTTTCCATTTTCCATCAAAGGATTTACCAATTCTAACAAGTGCCTTGCAATCCGTCTTCACACTTGGATAAGGCTTTAGAGAGTTACTTGAGTCACTTTTAAATTTTCCGGCTCTACCACATGAAATAGTAATATATTTTACGTCCCCATCATCTCCCTTTCTTGATGTTCTCTTTTTCACAGGAAATTCTGACTGCTTCCCATATTTTCTATAATATTCATATGCCTCATCAATAGTATTAAAACTCATGTCAACAACAGGCTCTTGTATTATTTCTTCAACGTCATTTTCTTGATTATCTATTGTTGCTAGACAAATTATAAATTTCTTTCACAGACGTGCCATCAAAACAAAATTATAAAATCTAAAGGAACTTTTATTATAAACAACATACCTGAATCATTATTGAGACTATTGTTCTCCGATTCGTCGGATCATTGTTCCATTCCTTAGTCACCTCACTAACGGTGGATAATCATATTTCTTAGAGGTACTAAATACAACTCCATGAATGAGCAAAATGAAGGTTGCATTAATGATAAAGATCTCTGGGGAAACCGCTAAAAAAAGATTGAACATGTGGGAGGATCCAAACGAATTCTGCTTTCATTTCCTTTCGTTTGGTTTGCACTAACTAAGAAAACTAACTACGAACAAAGACAATAATAATGACATAGTGAATACAATAATATTATAATCCAAAGATAACAAAAAGGGTAAAATCTGGCATGAACTGATGAACCTGTTGTCCATATATCAATGAAAATCCTTAAAATTCAAACTCATTGTTCTGTTCTATCATGAATGACCAGTAGTCTAATGCATCATACTGTGTAATATGCTTTAATCTTGTATATATGTTGTTCATTAGCTTAATTACTAATCACGATTATTATTATTTTTTGCAATATACTGATAGCATTCAAAGAGAAGCTTGTTGTTGATTATCCATTTTTGGTGTTGGGAGAAAGTCTACATATATACGATAAAGTAAAGCCTTTGACATGTGTCGTGATTTCAAACTATTAAGAGGGAAAAAAAAAACCAGCAGCGAAGCCTATAAACAAGAAACGCAGCTATGAGTATATATTAGTGAAATCGAAGATGTTGACATGCTCTGAAATCTTCAACAAGTAAGAAGGAACACGGTAAACCCTAATCCAAATCCACTCCCCCAAATTCTTAATTCCAAACATGTTATTAAAAAAAATAACAATAAAAAAAACTAACCACGATTAGAATATAGGTAAAGGATGCTTGTGATGAGAAAACCGAAATCAAACTGAGAATTCTTGAATCGATTGAATTGAAAAGGAGGTGGGAGGATGGGTGAGTTGAGAGGAAGCTAGGGTTCGTCTATTGCACTGCAGCATATTAAAACCATTTTGTTTTTTGATTTTTGAATTTCAAATGATTAGAAAGATAAATGAGGGTTTAAAAAAATCGAATTAGAAAAATGAAAAAAAAAATTCTTAATTAATAGAAAACATTAATACATAAATACTAGAAAAGTCATTTTGATAATGTGTGCATGCCACGTTATGTGCCACGTAAGGTGGGCTATAAATGGTTCACCTAGCATTACTCGAATGTGAAACACTATGCAAATGGAAACCGATAGATCAGCTTGATTTCGATTTATCTCTTTCGAAAAAGCTAAAAAAGGGATGGAGTTTTCCAGATGAGTGATGTGAGATTTTTTTCTGTGGATAAAATTACTTGTTCCGACGCCAATAATGTGGAAGTTCTCACACACAAGGCCATTAATAATGGATTTGAAACTGGGTTCGTATCTGTTGGAGGGTTCAAACCCAGTGATAGTGAACCATTGTCATCATATACCATCACAATAGTGACGTTTAATTTTTCATGTACAGGGTTTGTTGTTGGCAACTTCCAAGTCATTTCCTTGAACGCAAGGGTTTCTTTAATCTCGTGATTTACGTGATTAATAGGACAAAATCTCTTAATTGGTGTTAAAGACATATACTTGAAAGGTTTTGTTAACACCACAAGTTTGGTGAATCAAACATCAAATACGTGTAGCTAGCACGTCAAGGCTTAGACAAAGAGGTCCTTGAATTAATGGTTGATAAAATCAATCTTTTTAGACTAAGAAACACACAATTATTAGTAGTTTTCAAAAGTGTGACTCGAACTATAATAACAGTCAATCATGCAGTAATACTGCATGCTACTCAAGGAACAAAAGTAGTGGTCATGGCTCCCCTAAGTTTTGCTTCTTTGAACTTAGTTCAAATCCGTTTCTAATTGCATATAACACCACCCATAATTTCTAATCTCTAGCTCCGCCACTGAATTCTAGCGATTCGAACTTGGGTATTTCAATTGTACCGTGAAAACTGCATACAGACTCTGCATCAAAAGTTCAAAGCTCAGCATGTACCGCACACACTCATGCTCGGTCAAGTAGTAAACACCAACATTCGTTAAGAAATCTTCGGGCATATTCCAGTATTCGTGTTGATGATGCAAATCATGCAATTCAATAACTTATGTATTGTGATCCATGAGGCATGATTCATGGTAACTATCTATCATGTGGATCGGAATTGACTTAACCAAAATATATGTATGTGTGAGGAAGCATTGGCACGTCGTCCACATGCATTTGTTTCCTTTAGCCTCCACAATAATTCACATGAGTGATCTGAGACCATATTCCTCGATATGAACAAGCAAATGTTGCGGCACCACACAATTAGGATTTTCTTCTTTGGTCTTGAAATTAAGATGTATCTTCATAGATTTTCAGTGAGCTAGGAATCGGATCAGTATATATATATATATGTATCTCTGTAGATTTTTTTCTCGCAGTACATGCAACTATCGTACGTTAATCATATTCTACATAATCGATTGAACTATAATCTCTGTAGATAATGGACAAATATTTGGCCTTACAGATCGAGTTGCATAAACTAATCCGATCCCATTACTTTGCCACTACGTGTTACTGCACTTTTCAGCAAAAGTAGTGAGCCTTTTTGGAGCTTAATGATTTGATTGTCTTTTGGTGTTTGTAGATATGAAACAGTACTATTATATATAGTGAGAGTTAAATTATTTGCAATGCTCGATCATGAGATGGATGATTCTTTGTATCGGTTTTTTGATTGCTCGTGGGTTCTATCAGCCGTGAGCAGTACCACAAGAGATGGAAGAACAATAACGCACACTAGCTATCTCATTTCCTCGTTGCTACTACTCCTACTGAACAGTTGAGATCAATTCTGAGCAAAGTCGCGTAGACCGATTACAAATGCGAGATTTTTTCTTAAGAACAATCCACACGCGGTTGATGAAAAATCAACCCTAGAAAGATCTAGAAATTACGAGGAAAATTGATCACTTTTTTTAACTGGGAGGTGATCGAGGTGTCATTAATGACTGCTTATACAAACAGTTAACCAAGAAATTCCGGTACATATACCGGGCCTAATGTGCAAACCATTAAAATCTAAATCTAATCTTGTCAAGGTCTGACAAGATTGAATTAGAAATCATGTCTAGTCCGTGTTACCAAACGCCTTGAGCTCCATTGTCTGATATATCAGAGGTAGAAGACATTTGTTTTAGTTTTCAATCAACAGTATGATTGAACCTGCAAATATATCAAACCTCATAATCGAGTAGAAACCTTTGTGAACATGGACGCATAGAAGATATACGTCTAATTTTGGAAGGATTCTATCAAAACCTAGCTTGCCGGATCTGGCAGTTTCTTGAGATTAGTAATTCGATGGTCTATTGGTCTAGTAGGTGTGAGAAGTGTTGGAACACGTTTGAGATACTTACAAATAACAACTAGGGAACAATATGATAATTGAGTAATTATCCATATTTTGAGAGTAATTGAATAAGTATGTAATCAATTTACAAATTATATCGTAAGGCTTACGCCTTATGTTTCAAGGCTTACGCCTTAGTGAGACTCACCGGAGAAAGCCTCGGCCATGTCTTAACCTTTTAAAATATGTCTTTTAAAACATTGATTTGTAGTCACATAATAAAGGAAGAAGAAAATATTGGAAAACAAGGTAAAAAAAAACATCATATTTGATCAAGAGGATTCGAACCTCTGACCAAACAGAAATCAAGTTAGAAAGAATGTCAACCGAACCAAAGCATCTTTGTTTGTCACAAGGTATTCAGTTAGTGTGTGTGTACAGTCTTTCTCAGGTGCGGAGGTCTGCACTAATGGTTTTGGTGCGGATTTCTATTTTTGCACCACTTTTTGATCGAATTTCCTCATCTCCACCTTCTAGTATCTAGATAATACTGTGTAGATCATCTCTGCAAAATTTCAGCCAATTTAGTAATCGTTAAGGCCCTCAAACTCGAAAAACAAATTGACGGACTGAATTCTGCCAAACATGAACCGTTCATGTTTATAACAGAAAAATGCAATTTTGAGGACAGTAACATGTCTCTCGTCGACACGGTAGTAACACCTCCCTATATGGCAATAGCACGTCGATATATGTAGGGTATGTGAGTTATTAATAAAAAAAATTCAAAAAAAAGAAGAAGAAGCTGATGTCGTTTTGGCTAGACATCATCGACTTTGAAATCTCAATTCCAAAATACACAAACGTAGTCTTTCCGCTCCCCATCCTTAATTGCTAATTCGCTGCTCTCAAATTCTCATCATTGCCTCCCAAATTTAGTAGTATTAGCAGGCCACTCGACGTCTCAATGTCTGACATTCTCAAGCTTGACTGTCTCTTTCATGACCCTATTAACAAAAATTTCTAACAGTCGAATTTGTTGAATTTTTTTTTTAGTGTTACAACTAGCCCAAGTAAGAATTTCATCATGGATCCGCCACTACAAGCGACCCAAGAGACTCATAGATATTGCTCCATCCCTAAATAAGCTCAAACACCCTAGTAGTATACCCTATTATGTGTATGATTATACTAATTTATACTTAATTAAATAATAATTTTTCTTTGCTTATTCTAGTAGTTTTTGTCCAAAAAACTTATAAACCACCAACAAGGAAAATAAAGAGTTTGGATCATGAAACTAACTACAGTTAGAATCGTATATTGAGACTTGAGATATTTAGTTATGGTTAAATTGATATATAGATAAAGTAGATAAAGATATATAGGTATTATTATTGAACTTGATCGGCCTGTTGCAAACTCTTTGGAACTATTCCTTAAATTGAATTCGGCTAGACAGATCGAAGTGGATCCGTTCATGATTGATTGATGAGGCAAGAAGATGAAAATACTGATCGAAATGGTTCAGTCCTGCAGTCCCACCACTAGAACTGGTAGCACGTTATGGGCGATCTTTGTTAAACTAGAGCGGGACCGATGTATCACCGGCCGGGGCCTCATCCACCTAAATCTAATTATTCGCAATCTGCAGTGCAGTCTGTTTCAAAAAAAAAAAAAAAAAAAACTCTACAGCCACCATTCATGCATGCGTGCTTGTATTTCAAACCCAGTCTCTCACCCAATAACCCTAGCAAGTTTGAAGTTTCTTAATTACCCAAATTAGAAAGAAACCAGAGAAACACCCTATCTAATTTTCGGCTACCTCCGACTTCACCGTCATATGACGTATTCATCGATCATTTTCATGTGGACGGTGGTGGACCAAATCCAGCGTCTAAGGTTTTTCGCATCCCGCCCAACCTTTCACATGCAGCAAAAACAATAAGTTGCTATACTTGATTAGTTTTTATTATGATTTAATTCAGTTTGTCCCTTTATATTTTAAGTCAATAATCAGTTTGGTTTTATTTTTTTAATCACGTTGGTCCTTGAAGTTCTATTTTTACATCAGTTTGATTCAGTTTCTGAATTACCCTCCTTACAATCTATTTGGTTGCTAAGTTAATAGTAATTTGACATCTTTTATATTCGTTTTGATGGTTTTGGTAATGTGTTTTACTTTGTTACTGTCATTTTATGGTTTTTGTAATGTTTTTTACAGTGAGAGTTTTTTTTTTCAATGAGATTAATACACCTTTGATTATTTTTGGTCGACAGGTTTATATGCATCACTGTGTTGCTCTCAAAATTATTTATGTTAATTTTGAATTATTTGAAGACCATAATATGATATAATGACTATTTTGCCTTTTTAAGTCAGAAACTTGGCTCTTATGTCGTGGACAACTCAGCGCATGACGTCATGATTAGGAGGACAATTCAAAAATTAGACAAAACTGATGTGAAAATAAAACTTTTAAACCAACGTGATTAAAAAAAGGAAAATATATGAGATCAAACTGATTATTAACCTAAAATATAAGGAGCCAAACTGAATTTAATCCTTTTTTTATTAATTAGTGTGCCTTCCAGTAATGGGAAAGCATATAATCTTCTAGTAATGAATTAATCTTGGTCATTTTTTTAGTAAATTAATCTTGGTCATTAAGCGGAAGAGATAGTGTTTAATTACGCTAATGATGGTGACCATGTCCCTGTCATTATAATTGTTTACTTATTACATTTCCCATTAATCTAAAGGAAAGAAAAAAACAAACGTCTTGCATTATTGTGCATTTGCGCTTATGGAAGATTACTTATATGATGTGTTCTCTGAGAAACAATAAGAGCAAGATCCTATCTCTTTCAAAATAAAGAATTAACTTGGCACATATGCATGATTGCATATTATTATAGCCACTAATCACATACTTTATGTTTCATCCACATAAAAGAACGAGGGCCCGACCGAGGAAGGCAATCATATGATGACATGGTTAGGGCCTTATTCCATATAGTAATGTATAATGTCTAACCATATTAGCCTTAACATAAGACATGTTACTTAAAGTGATAAACTCCTACATATGCTGATTCACATTTATCTTAGCATTGTGAAAATGTCTAAACCAATAATTTCTCATGCCTGGAGGAAACCAACAAAGCGTGAGGCAGCAATTAAATGTTGTTGAACACTACACCTAACTAGCTAATTAACAAAAACTCTCCAAATAACTCTAAAAAGGACCCCTTATTTATCTTAGCATTGTGAAAATGTTATGCATATCAGAATCGAAACCTACACCGGGCAATTTACTATATACTAAAACTTGGTCGACTGTTCATAATCACTGTTCATAAGCTATGAACAATGATTTTTTGAACAGTGATTTTGTGTGTTGTAAGTGACTGTTCGCAAGCAATTGAATAGTGATTTGTGATCTCGTTAGTATGAACAGTGATTTTGTGAACAGTGATTTGTGATATCGCCAGTGAACAGTGATTTGTGAACATAGTTCGTCTAAAAAAAAATAGTGATCTCGTCCAAGAGATAGAAAATCTAGAGAGACTAAGAGAGAGTTCGTCCAAAAAAAAAAGTGATCTCCCAGCGGACTCCGCGCCCTTCTATAGAGAGTGATAGAGAGTTCGTCCAAGAAAAAAAAAAGTGATTTTGTGAACAGTGATTTTGTGTGTTGTAATTGACTGTTCGCAAGCAAGTGAACAGTGATTTGTGATTTGTGATTTGTGATCTCGTCAGTGGACAATGATTTGTGAACATAGTTCGTCTAAAAAAAATGGTGATCTCGCCCAAGTGATAGAAAATCTAGAGAGACTGAGAGAGAGTTCGTCCAAAAAAAAGAAGGAGTGATCTGCCAACGGACTCCGCGCCCTTCTCTTGGGCGGAGAAATAGAAAAATCTAGAGCGAGTGATAGAGAGTTCGTCCAAGAAAAAAAAGAAAAATGAGTGATCTGCCAGCGGACTCCGCACCATTTTCTTGGGCGGAGAAATCTTAGACAGTAGAGAAAGCGAGAAAAATATAGAGAGATTGAGAAAGAGTTCGTCCCAAAAAAAAGTGATCTCCCAGCGGACTCTGCGCCCTTCTCTGGGAATTCTCTTGGGCGGAGAAATAGAAAAATCTAGAGAGAGTGATAAAGAGTTCGTCCAAAAAAATTAATAATGAATAATGATCTCCCAGCAGACTCCGCGCCCTTCACTTGGTCGAAGAGAGAGAGTTCGTAAAAAAAAAAGATCCTAGCGGACTCCGCGCCCAGAGAGAGTTTGTCCAAAATATAAAAAATAGTGATTTCGCACCCTGAGAGAGTTCTGCAACAAAAAAAATAGTGATCTCGCCCAAGAGATAGAAAAATCTAGCGAAGTGATATGCCAGCGGAGTCCACGCAAAAAAAAAAGTGATCTGCCAGCGAACTCCGCGCCTTTCTTTTGGGATAAAAAATGATATGCCCGCGGACTCTGCGCGCTTCTCTTGGGTGGAGAAATCTTAGGCGGTAGAAAAAGCGAGAAAAATCTAGAGAGATTGAGAGAGAGTTCGTCCAAAAAAAAAACCGCCAACGGACTCGGAGCCCATCTCGTAGGCGAAGTCCGCACACTTCTCTTGGGCGAAGAGAGAGTTCGTAAAAAAAAAAAACCGATCTGCTAGCGGACTCCGCGCCCTTCTCTTGGCCGAAGATAGAGAGTTCGTAAAAAAAAACCGATCTACCAGTGGACTCCGCGCCCATCTCTTGGAATAAAAATGATAAAACCGTTATTTTACTGTCATTAGTGAACAGTAACTGCCTCTGACGCAAAATAATATATGTTAAATTAAATTAAAAATCTAATATATACACTGCGTTAAGGCACGGGTATCTTCCTAGTACTACACTAATAATAGTTCTTTGAGCTAATATCTTCGGATTCTCATGTCAATAATTGTTCTCAACACATAATAAAATTCTACTTACGTATAAAGATACAATGAAACGTTCTACCATGATGCATGCAGGAAATTTTCGCTTGCACGAGCTTTTACATAATTTATATAACATCATAACATGTGGCTCAGTGTTGGATTAACCAATTTTATACCAAATCAAACTAAAAATCAAGAACCAAAACAAACCAGAAATCAACGTGAAGAGCCCTGACAACCTCGCCGTACGTTTATCCAAACCTCTCTCTGGGGAGGGAGCAGTAGTTCCAAAAAAAAAAAAAAACAACCAACGATCGTATCGTAACTGCCACGTGTTTGGCCGCAATTCCTTTACTGTTCAAGTCCCAATAAAGAAAAAACAGTAAACTTTTAACGTCTCCGCGTAACCTCCTTTATAAATAAAGCCTCCCCATCCCAAACCCCTCCGATTATTAGCATCAATTTCCCGGAGACAAACTCTCTCCCTTAACAAAATGACATCGTATTCGTAATCCAACAACCTAATCCCCAATTCTCAAACACCCTCATCTTCCTTTTCTGTTTCGCCAACCAAACTTGTTGGGTTTGAATTGAGTTCGGGTTCATAAATTCGGAGAAATCGAGGTTGCATTTGCGAGTGTCAGGGATGGTGAATTTTAGTTTCTGACTCGGAGCCATGCCGGAAATCGAGGTCGTATCCGACGCCGGCGACGGCGCCTCGGAGGCTTCTTCGCTGGACGAGACCGGCGGCGCCCTGTTCGGGAAGTACGAGCTGGGGAAGCTCCTCGGCCGCGGCGCATTCGCCAAGGTCTACCACGCGCGTGACATCAGCTCCGGGCAGAGCGTGGCGATCAAGGCGGTGAGCAAGCAGAAGGTGCTGAAAGGCGGGTTTACGTCGAACGTGAAGCGCGAGATCTCGATCATGCGGCGGCTGCAGCATCCCCACATCGTCAAGCTCTACGAGGTCTTGGCCACCAAGACCAAGATCTATTTCATCATGGAGTTCGCGAAAGGCGGCGAGCTTTTCGGGAAAATCTCCAAAGGTCGGTTCAGCGAGGATCTCAGCCGTCGGTACTTCCAGCAGCTGGTCTCCGCCGTCGGATACTGCCACTCACGCGGAGTCTACCACCGTGATTTGAAGCCGGAGAATTTACTCTTAGACGAGAATTGGAACTTGAAGGTCTCGGATTTTGGACTCTCTGCCGTGACGGAGCAGATCCGACCTGACGGGCTCCTCCACACTCTCTGCGGCACCCCGGCTTACGTGGCGCCGGAGATTCTCGCCAAGAAAGGCTACGACGGCGCCAAGGTGGATATATGGTCGTGCGGGATCATTCTCTTTGTTCTCAACGCCGGCTATCTTCCGTTCAACGACCCCAATCTCATGGTAATGTACCGGAAAATCTACAAGGGGGAGTTTCGCTTTCCGAGGTGGACGTCACCGAACCTGAGACGGTTGATTTCGAGATTGCTTGACACGAATGTCGAGACAAGGATCACCGTCGACGAGATCATGAAGGATCCTTGGTTCAGTGTTGGCTACAAGGACGTCAAGTTTCACTTGGAGGATTTTAACTTGAAGGAATGGAGGGACGAGGACAATGACACGCCGTTGAATGCTTTTGATTTGATCTCATTCTCGTCGGGGTTCGACATCTCGGGGCTGTTCCGGAAGCCGGAGATATCCGACTGCGGGGAAAGGTTTGTTTCGGCAGAGACGCCGGAGAGGATAATTCAGAAGGTGGAGGAGGTGGCATTGGCGGAGGGGATGACGGTGATGGAGAAGAAGAGCTGGGGGGCAAAGTTGGCGGGGCAGAATGGTAATTTGATAGTTGCTATTGGGATTTACCGGTTGACGGAGAAGCTGGTGGTGGTGGAGTTGAACAAGAGGGAAAGAATAGGGGAGAATTGCCAGCAGCAGATATGGAAGGACAAGTTGAGGCCGCAGCTGTCGTGTTTGATATACAAACCGGAAGAAGAACAAGTCTCCGGTGAATAACAGAGAAGCTCAACCCAATAATATCTTCACAATGCAGCTATACATTGCCGGAGAAACTGAAGGGAAGAATGTTCATTATCATTGACGGGGTTTTGTACTTGTTTTTTGTCCCGGAATTTGACAAAATGAGAGAAAAGGGAAAGTTTCTCAGAATCTGTAAATACATTTTTATCGTCACCATCGTTATTCTCTCATTGAACCCATCAATACATGGTATCTATCTCGAATAACTTTCTTGGCAGATTTTGCCTTGTGAGAATTTTTTTTTTTCAAGAACAAACACATGTTTGTTTCGAAATATGGTATGTTTTTCAGATGATGGTATTCGAAGTAGTATATCAGACGGATAACACAAAGAAGGAGAAGGCAGTAATGTAGTAGCTTATGGTAATCGGAACAGGGAATATCAGACGTCCCATGAGAATCTCATATAGTGACACCATCCCTATTCCCTATTCAATTTCAGCCAACTCAAGTAAAACTGATGAATTTGACATGGTTATTGACGGCATTATTACTTGTTAAAATTACAGATTAAAATGAAAGAGCGAAAACAAAAGCATCGTCTTGGATTCTATGATACAGAAAATTGACATTTTGTTTGGTAATTATAAAATTCACACGTCTTCGTCTCATTGACTTGGGACTTGTTTCTATGGAGAACACGCACCGAAGCAGACTATGTACTTGAGGCGAGTTTAAACTATTTGGGGTTATGTTCATGAAGGCAACGAAACAAAATTGTAATCGTGTTCCAAGTTGTAAAGGGCAAATCTAATTGCAGCAGGACCAAGCAATATGGAAATCAGATCCTCACGGATGGACTAATTCCTTTACCCGCCATCTACTTGTGTCATGAGACAACTCGAAAAGGAGTGGATTGGAAGTTAAGAAAGGTAGCACGTTATCTGTGTGACAATTATGGAGGATGATTTGAATGGTAGGTGAATATAGTTTGAGCTTGATTTTGTGAAAGTTATTTGTGCAATACATACGTCATATACGTGTGTCTTTTTCATAATTTTTCATTAGTAAGTCCCGACTATTTTTTAACTGTAGTGTGTAGTGTATGTCACCGCTATGTCAAAAGACTCAAAGCAAATTAAGTAGTTATTCATGCATTGTTTGCTAATTGTTGTTGATTAGAATGAAAAATTCTATAATGTGTTAATGTATGTGAATGATGTGATGCATCAAGTTTGTAAATTAAGTTCTCAAATTAGTAATATTCGTCATCGGAGTTGTAATATAAGTCCTTAAAGTTGTAAATTTTTATAGTTACAACATTAATCATCACGTGTGCTTAAAGTGGCAATTGAGTCCTTAAAGTGATTAAAAAAAAGTTGTAACATCTTTGAGGACTCGTATTACAATTTTGAGGACTCAATTATCACTTTAAAGACACATGAAGACTAATGTTATAATTAATTTTTTTTACAAATTTAATGACTCATATTACAACTTTGAAGACTAATATTATTACTTTAATTACTTATTTTACAATTTAAGGACAAAGTTGATGTATCATATACATTAACACATCATAGCCTTACCTGGTTAGAATACATAAACTTTATGAGAATCTGTTGTATTATCTTATGATGTTCTCTTTATGGGATCTGACTCATCTAAAGTGAGCAAATGGTGAAGTTAATAAAGTTCATAAAATCTAGACTTTTTATTTAATCTAAGGGTTATAAACATGACATATCACTCTTGGATCAATTTAGTAAACCATTCGGGTCAAGAACTTTTTTTTTTTCCAAGATTGAATGGCTTAAATGTCATTGACAAAAATAAAAAGGAAAAAAAAATTCAGATTTTTAGTGATCCTAGCCTCCTCATTGTGCTGAAACCAATCTTAAAGCACCATATGATAAAACATGTAGATCAAGATGGTGAAAAAATTGAGATGATTAATTCAATCTTAGATAATGTCCCAGTTAGAAGACGATAAAGATTACAAGTTTAAAAACTACAATTCTAACATTCCTTGGTGTATTATGCTGACTTAGGCATACAAGTCATATACCATGTAACTTAGAGCCTTATCTTCCTATGTTTAGCATTCAACTTTCGATCAGTACCGAAAACACAACAAGTATTGTACACCTTATCACCGAAACGCTCCTCGATATAGACACACCAAGACACCAACAATGGTGATCTTCAGTTCCTCGTCACCTTCAGAAAGCATGTCTGTCGATGGAGAGATGTGCTTCAAGAGTCGTAACAGTTTTTGTTTTTTATTTTTATTTTTATTCTTGTTAACTGCGTTTGTTAAGCCATTCATTGAAAAAAAGAAAAAAAAGAAGAAGAATAGATTCTTAACCCAAATTAACCATGGTTTAGACTAAATTGATCCAAGAGTGATGTGTCATGTTTATAACTGTTAAATTAGATAAAGAGTCTGGATTTTATGAATTTTACCAACTTCACCGTTTGCTCACTTTAGAGAAGCCTGATCCCTCTTTATGTATTATGCCATTTTATTAATTAAGTCTTGAGGACAATCACACGAACCCATTTCAAAGAAAATGTTTGTGTTTATTCAAACCTTAGTTGTTGCACTATGCATCCATGGAACGTAGCTAAAATGTTTATCTTAACTCAAATCCCAATAATCATTTAGTTTTTTGCTTGACCAAAAGTCCCAAAATCATGATACATGTTTACACCTAAATTAATATTTTACTGGACAGTAATTGTTTAGGTAAATATTAATTAAATTCATGGTCCACGTCATACCGGCGAGCCAAAAATATTGAGTTTATGGCCCGCCAGCGAAGTCAGGCTAGCTGAGTAGCAGAGTTCACATGAAGTGTATTGGCTTCGCGTAGAAGATTGAGCGAGGTGAGATGCCTTCGCGCTGGAAGACTTCGCCAGGAGAAGGTTTATATTCTTTAATCACATGTATGCAAGCGTATGTACTCTCTATGCGTGGTGAAGGAAAATGCTTGCAGCTACAGTGGAGGCGAGGTGCATGCGAAGAGGTTGCATGCGATAGAATCGCTACCTCGCGAAGTGGGTTGCAAAGTCAAAGGTTGCATGCGAGGTGGATATGCATGCAGACCGAATATTCACACGCGAGGTGGTGACTTCACGTAGATTGAGCGGGGCGAGGTGACTTCGCCATGGAGACCTCGCGAGACTGCTGAAGAGACAAAAGGAAGAGTCCGCATGGGAAATGGCTGAGGTGTTGGCCGCATATGTTGACTCAATTAGATAAGAGCAATATCCTTAATTGCTTAAGGGATTATACAAAACAGTCGTACGTGCATGTGAAGGTCAAATCAGAAGGTATACATATTGATTAAGGTCTCTCTTCCTTAATTAGATTTGCATGAATCATCTACATCCGTATCTGGTTCTACTCCTCTACATAGTAGACAGTTAGTTACTTCGCCAAAGGATAATCATGTCCAGCAAGTGATTAACATTGCCTACGCCACATTTATCGTTGAAGTCTCCTACAAGTCTTTGACATGCTTTGGGCCAATACCTGTGGCCCTAAGTAATTCTATATAAAGAAGCTCCACGGCTTACAGGAAAAGGACTACACAATCAATCAATCAATCAATCAAACATAAATACAACCTTTAACCTAGTTGAAAACCCTCTCGACCTCGTCGAAACCTTCAGCGCTCCCAGGAGCCGATCTCCCTTCGAAGCCTCTTCGAAGCCCTGTTTCTAAGCGCCTCGCCGCCTAGAACCCTTCAGAGCTCTACGGAACTCGCCCCCGATCCTCGGAAACTTCCCTATTGTTGCTCTGCTCACCCCGCCGTGAGTATCGATCGCTTGTGCTGTAAATTCCTCATCTGATGTCACGCCCCGAACCTTAATTTTTACCTTTATTACTGGCATAGCGGTAATAAGAGTTTTTACCGTGTTCGTCATTAAGTGTGTAATTTAATTAGTCCCCAGAAGGTGTTGAGGGACTAATATTTTGAGGGAATTATTCTAAGGAAGAAATTTTGACGACGGTAAAAAATGGTAATTTTTGCTATTAAAATGTAATTTTATTGGGGTTTTATTTCGGGGTGTTGAATTTTGGATTTTTTTTGGGTTTATAAAGGTGTTGGACCGGGTGGGCTGAAGGCCCAAGTCCATTTTTCCTCTCCCTCCCGATTTTCTCTCTTCTCACCCAGTTTTTCCCTCACGGCACCCAGGAAATTTCCGGCCGACCGTCCGCCGCCGTTCGGCCTCCGTTCGCCGCTGGACCGGTCCCGTTCGAACGGTCTCCCTCCCAGCTACATTTCTAGACCGGTGGCAGTCTCCCTAGCGCCGTCGTGAAGGAGAAACGCCGCCCGAAAGCCACGGCTGCCGAACCGGTTTTCTCGCCGGAACTCCCTCCTCCGGCCGCCATATCCGGCGAGCCATAGCCCAAAAGAAATCCCTCTTCCCGTGCTTCAATCCCTCCAAAGGGCTCGCTCCGTCGTGAGCTAGGTAAGGATAAATCGGACTTTGAAATTTCTAGGGCTTTTTGTGTATTTCCGTTCGATTGATGTGCTTAGGCTTAGAATTGGAGTTTGTGGTAGTTAGGAATGTTGTAGAGGAGGTAGAGAGGAAGATTCTGTCAAAATTTGGTGACCATTGGAGGTCGCCGGAAAATAGCTGCCGGCCGCCGCCGAGAAAATTTTTTTGGTGGAGAAAAATGTGAGGAGTTTAATGGAATAAGTTTTAGAATTTTGGAAGAGTTTTGGATAGGTTTAAGAATTGTTGAAGTTAAGTATTTTTGGCGGATTATTAATTAATAATCCGGCCATTGGATTTTATTTGGTAAAAAGTGTTTTTCGAGGTTGTCGGTAAAATTTGTGGAGTTTTGAGGTTGGCAGTGGATTTAAGATTTTGGAGTGTTAGGCTTGGTTGAGCGCGAAGCATATTTAATTATGCATGTTTTGCATTTAAACGTCGATGTTTCATTTAAGGTTTTATGTATATGGAACAGGACGCGAGGAGGCTCGAGCAGAGGAGACCTCCGACCGACGTCAGGCTTAGGCCTAAGTTGTGAGTGGACCTTTGTTTTGAATATTATATCTGAAATGTTTTATCATTTGATTGATTTTTCTGTTATTGGATGTTTCCCGAAATTGAGAATTTTGGTGGATTATACTCGAGGTAAAATTCCGAGAATAGTATGTATATGATTAAATGCTAGCTAGCTATATGTGATTTCCCCCATACGCGAGGTACAATTCCGGTATGGGTGACATGAGCATTAAACGCGAGTGTCGTAGCCTTGTGCGACTTCTTATTCTTGCATTTATTTTTTCAAAGATGTCGTACAAGGAGTCAGCACGTATATATTACCACTCGGCCGCTTTCCCCCATATGCGAGGTACAATTCCGGTGTGGGGTGATGTGAGCGTTAGACGCGAGCATAGTAGCTTTGTATGATATCTACTTTATTCAAGTTGTTCATAGATATCATGCCAAGAGTCAAGCGAGTGTGCATACATACTATATATATATAATATCCAGGCCTCAGAGGCAGTTTCTTAAAGTTTGGGGGTTCTAGCCAGGCTGGACCCCAGTTCAGAGTCGTTCAAGTGGAGTTCGTGTTTTTGCCACTGTGGAAAGCATTTCTTTTGGGGAAATATTTATTTGTTGTCAGATCAGTTTTGTCCACTCACTCTGACGTGTTAAATATTTTCCCCTGGGCTCTTCGTTTTTTAAAATGCCCAGTCTGCAGAGTACGCGTGAGGTCCAGCAGGAGACGTCGAGGCATAGTGACCCAGCTATCAGCTACATTTCGCCAGTAGGTTACCAGTTTAATCTACTAGGAGTTTGTTAGCTTCCGTTGTATTTTATTTTATTTTTAGTAGCTCTGAATACTATTGGAATTCATATGTTTGTATTCTGGCTACTTTTGGAGTGTAGCTGAAGATTTATTTGTTTTGGATTAAAAGGTGATTCGTAAGTTTTTAAGTTAGGGTTGACCATTTTCGAGGGAGGTTTGCCGAGTCCTCGGTAAATTTTCCTTGGAGGTGGTCCCCGCAGGACTCATCTCGGATTTCGGGGTGAAATTCGGGGCGGGTCTTGACAGTTGGTATCAGAGCTCTAGGTTTCATCTTCTGTTTTCTACTTACTATCGTATTTGCCTAAGTAGCCATAGTGTCTATAGAGTGATGGTCCGACCGCGGCGGATTCATCGGCAGTTTTCTGCTTTTGATACTATGTGTTATTGGGTATGTGTGATAGTTCTGTTAGTCTTATGGACAGACTACTTAATATCTTCTTCCCTTGGGTACTATGCCTCCTAGGACCCCGTGTAGCTTCCTTGACCAACGCCAGTGAGGGTGATGAGGTTAGAGGATTGGTTGATTCGATTTGGAACATGCTGAGAGGTGTGTTAGATAGAGTTCAGCAGCCTCGGTCTGTGAAGAAGAAGGATGTCTTCGATGCTGGTGCAATTGAGTTCAAGGGCGCCAAGGGACCCCTTGATGCGCACGCTTGGTTAGATAAGATTGAAATGGCTTTTGAGAGCACTGAACTGCCGGAAGAAAAGAAAGTGAATATGGCAGTGACTTTTCTGGATGACTCAGCGCATCACTGGTGGATCCTTGCTAGCAGAAATTGTGGTGGTGCTCAAGTCATGACTTGGGAGGAGTTAAGGCGCTCTTCTTGGGTCAGTATTTCGGTCACACTCAGTGTATCAGGATTCAGTCGGATTTCCTGAACTTTAAGAAGGGGGATGATGAGGGTGTCATCGAGTTTGAGCAGAGGTTCACTTCCTTGGGCTACCATGTGCCCTATTTGATTCCTGATGAGAGGACCAGGATTGACATGTTTGTTGGAGCTCTTGGCGGGGTTTATGCAGATAAGATGGTCGGTGGCATTTACCTGACTTTTCTTGATGCGGTTATTGCAGCCATGGCCATTGAGACCAGGAGAACTTTTAGTGCACGGCCTAGAGATTTCGGTGGTCCCAGCCAGGGTCCATCGAAGAAGGCCGTTTCCTCATCAGCTTCTGGATCTTCAACGGGCAGTGGTAGTAGTGGAGGATCAGGTTCTGGTTCTCGGGATAGATTTGGAGGACGTTTTAGAAGACCCTCCAGGAGCTAGTTGGGTAGGCAGCAGGCCGGTCAGTTTAATGCTGGTGGTAGTTCCCAGTGGGGATCTTCTGGTGGTCAAGCTTTCTCTTTTGGTCAGCAGCAGTCTTCTGGATGCTTTGAGTGTGATGGTCTGGATCATTTCAGGAGAGACTGTCCTTTGTTGGCACAGAGGACCGCCCCTTCTCAGTAAGGCAGTCAGTTTTCAGCTAGTGGTGGTTCAGCAGCCAGGGGTGGTTCTCAGCAGGGGAGTGGTCAGCGTGGACGTCCCATGACTCGCGCTAGACTCCATGATATGACCCAGCAGGAGGGTCGTACTTCCCCAGATGTCATCATTGGTACGTTGTTAATTTTTAGTCAACCAGCATTTGTTTTAATTGACCCTGGAGCAACGTATTCATTCATGTCTAGTAGATTCGCTCTCTATGCCAATGTGCTATCATCGTCTCTTCCAGGCGAGTGACACGTATCTCTTCCCTCCGGTGAGGTGATGAGAATAACTTGGGTGCTTAGTGGTTGTGAAGTTTTGGTGGAAGGAGCTCAGTTTAAGGCAGATTTAATCCCTTTAGATATGGTGGATTGTTTTCAAAAAGTAGTGGCGCTTCGAAGTCCAGATGGTTTTGAGGTTGCTTTCCAAGGGGAAAGAGATGTTATTTCTAGTTGCATAATTTCCGCTGTTGCTGCAAGGAAATTGTTGAGTAAAGGCTGTCAGACATTTATAGCTCATGTGGTGGATTCAAGTATGGGAGTTGTGGGATTAGAAGATATTCCTATAGTAAGAGAGTTTCCGGATGTTTTTCCTGAGGAGTTGCCTGGTTTGCCTTCTGCAAGGGAGATAGACTTCTCTATAGAATTACTTCCTGGATCTATGCCTATCTCTCAGGCACCTTACAGAATGGCTCCAGCGGAATTGAAAGAGTTGAAGACTCAATTGCAAGAGTTAGTAGACAAGGGTTTTAATTCGGCTTATCATGTCTCCATGGGGTGCTCCGGTGTTGTTTGTTAAGAAGAAGGACGGCACTATGAGACTATGCATTGATTATAGGAAGCTGAATCAAGTCACTATGAAGAATAAGTGCCCGTTGCCTCGCATTGATGATTTGTTCGATCAGTTGAGAGGTGCCTCTGTTTTCTCTAAGATTGTTTGAGATCTGGTTATCATCAGTTGCGGATTCGGGATAGTGACGCAGCCAAGACTGCTTTTCGATCACGCTATAGTCATTATGAGGTTGTGGTAATGCTTTTTGGACTTACTAATGCACCCGTGGCGTTTATGGATCTCATGAATAGGGTGTTTAGTCCATATCTTGACTGTTTCGTGATCGTGTTCATAGATGATATTTTGGTGTACTCAAAAAGTGAGAAGGAGCATGCCAAACATCTAAGATTGATTTTGCGGACTTTGAGGAATGCACAATTGTTTGCCAAGTTCAGCAAGTGTGAGTTTTGGCTGGATAAAGTGAGTTTTCTGGGTCTTGTGATTTCTGCAGAAGGAGTTAGTGTGGATCCCCAGAAGGTGGAAGCGGTGTCCAATTGGAAAAGACCCACAACTGTGACTGAGATTAGTAGTTCCCTGGGGTTAGCAGGTTGCAATCGGCGATTTGTGCAAGACTTTTTGAAGATTGCAGCTCCACTAACTAGATTGACCAGAAAGGGAGTCAAGTTCGAATGGTCAGATCAGTGTGAGTAAAGTTTTCAAGAGTTAAAGGATCGTTTGGCTAGTGCTCCTGTTTTGGCACTTCCAGACGATAATGGGAGTATGTGGTGTTTTGTGATGCTTCTAGACGAGGTATAGGTGGAGTGTTGATGCAGCATGATCGAGCGATTGCCTACGCTTCTAGGCAATTGAAGCCGCATGAGGTGAATTATCCCAGTCATGATTTAGAGCTTGCAGCTGTGGTTTTTACTCTCAAGTTGTGGAGACACTATCTTTAAGGAGCCAAGTGTCAGATTTTTTACCGATCACAAGAGTCTTCGGTATGTGTTCACACACAGGGAGTTGAATTTGAGGCAAATAAGGTGGATGAAGTTGATCAGTGATTATGATTGCACGATAGAGTATCATCCTGGAAAAGCTAATGTGGTAGTTGATGCTCTTAGTCGCAATCCCTCAGTGTCTTTGTTTCACTTGAGGATGGTTCGAGTTCCACTTCTTTGTGAGCTGCGGGCTACAGGAGTGGATTTATCAGTAGATGACGTTGGTGCTTTAATAGCCAGTTTTCATGTGAGGCCAGTTTTGGTTGATAGAGTGCGGGAAGCACTGTATGATGATCCTTCCATAGTTCGGCTGATAGAAATAGCAGCGAATGGAGCCGCAGTAAATTTTTCGGTAAGAAGAGATGGGTCGTAGTTGTTCAAAAGCAGGCTCTGTGTTCCAAAGTGGAATGAAGAATTAAAGATTGAGATTTTGGAGGAAGCTCATAGTTCTACGTATGCTGCTCATCCAAGTAGTGCAAAGATGTATCGGACTTTGAAGGATTATTATTATTATTGGTGGCCTAACATGAAGAGGGAAATTGCAGCTTTTGTGAGTAGTTGTCTGATTTGTCAGCAAGTGAAAACTGAAAGGCAGAAACCTTTAGGTTTGCTTGAGCCGTTGCCTATTCCAGTGTGGAAGTGAGACCACATCACCATGGATTTTGTCTTCAGTTTACCTCGTACCTGTGAAGGGCATGACGGTATTTGGGTGATAGTGGATAGACTCACTAAATCTGCTCATTTCTTGCCGGTGTGAAAGAAGTTTTCGCTGGTTAATTTGGCTGAGCTGTTTGCAAATGAGAAGATTAAGGTGGTCAGGGATAGACTCAAGGCTGCTCAGAGTAGACAAAAGAGTTATGCCGATGTCCGTAGGAAGGACCTTGAGTTTCAAGTAGGTGATTGGGTGTTCCTGAAACTATCTCCTTGAAAATGGGTAGTACGTTTTGGCAAGCGTGGAAAGCTTAGTCCGAGGTATATTGGTCCTTATGAGATAATAGAGTGAGTGGGCTCTCTGGCCTATCGGTTAGCTTTGCCTTCGGAGTTGTCCATGATACATAATGTGCTGGAAGAACAGCCGATTAATCTGCATAAGGATTTGTCCTATGAAGAAGAGTCGGTTCAGATTCTCGATCGGAAGGAGCAAGTATTTAGGAGTAAGTCAATTCAGCTCGTTAAAGTGCTTTGGAGAAGCCACCAAGTAGAAGAAGCTACTTGGGAGCCAGAAGAGCAGATGAGGCAGCAGTATCCTTATCTTTTTGAGTAGCATGTTTGTAAATTTCGAGGACGAAATTTTTATAAGGAGGGGAGAATTGTCACGCCCCGAACCTTAATTTTTACCTTTATTACTGGCATAGCGGTAATAAGAGTTTTTACCGTGTTCGTCACTAAGTGTGTAATTTAATTAGTCCCCAGAGGGTGTTGAGGGACTAATATTTTGAGGGAATTATTCTAAGCAAGAAATTTTGACGATGGTAAAAAATGGTAATTTTTGCTAGTAAATGGTAATTTTATTGGGGTATTATTTCGGGGTGTTGAATTTTGGATTTTTTTTGGGTTTATAAAGGTGTTGGACCGGGTGGGCTGAAGGCCCAAGTCCATTTTTCCTCTCCCTCCCGATTTTCTCTCTTCTCACCCAGTTTTTCCCTCACGGCACCCAGGAAATTTCCGGCCGACCGTCCGCCGCCGTTCGGCCTCCGTTCGCCGCCGGACCGGTCCCGTTCGAACGGTCTCCCTCCCAGCTACATTTCTAGACCGGTGACAGTCTCCCTAGCGCCGCCGTGAAGGAGAAACGCCGCCCGAAAGCCACGGCTGCCGAACCGGTTTTCTCGCCGGAACTCCCTCCTCCGGCCGCCATATCCGGCGAGCCATAGCCCAAAAGAAATCCCTCCTCCCGTGCTTCAATCCCTCCAAAGGGCTCGCTCCGTCGTGAGCTAGGTAAGGATAAATCGGAATTTGAAATTTCTAGGGCATTTTGTGTATTTCCGTTCGGTTGATGTGCTTAGGCTTAGAATTGGAGTTTGTGGTAGTTAGGAATGTTGTAGAGGAGGTAGAGAGGAAGATTCTGTCAAAATTTGGTGACCATTGGAGGTCGCCGGAAAATGGCTGCCGGCCGCCGCCGAGAAAATGTTTTTGGTAGAGAAAAATGTGAGGAGTTTAATGGAATAAGTTTTAGAATTTTTGGAAGAGTTTTGGATAGGTTTAAGAATTGTTGAAGTTAAGTATTTTTGGCGGATTATTAATTAATAATCCGGCCATTGGATTTTATTTGGTAAAAAGTGTTTTTCGAGGTTGTCGGTAAAATTTGTGGAGTTTTGAGGTTGGCAGTGGATTTAAGATTTTGGAGTGTTAGGCTTGGTTGAGCGCGAAGCATATTTAATTATGCATGTTTTGCATTTAAACGTCCATGTTTCATTTAAGGTTTTATGTATATGGAACAGGACGCGAGGAGGCTCGAGCAGAGGAGACCTCCGACCGACGTCAGGCTTAGGCCTAAGTTGTGAGTGGACCTTTGTTTTGAATATTATATCTGAAATGTTTTATCATTTGATTGATTTTTCTGTTATTCAATATTTCCCGAAATTGAGAATTTTGGTGGATTATACTCGAGGTAAAATTCCGAGAATAGTATGTATATGATTAAATGCTAGCTAGCTATACGTGATTTCCCCTATACGCGAGGTACAATTCCGGTATGGGTGACATGAGCTTTAGACGCGAGTGTCGTAGCCCTGTGCGACTTCTTATTCTTGCATTTATTTATTCAAAGATGTCGTACAAGGAGTCAGCACGTATATATTACCACTCGGCCGCTTTCCCCCATATGCGAGGTACAATTCCGGTGTGGGGTGATGTGAGCGTTAGACGCGAGCATAGTAACTTCGTATGATATCTACTTTATTCAAGTTGTTCATAGATATCATGTCAAGAGTCAGGCGAGTGTGCATACATACTATATATATATATAATATCCAGGCCTCAGAGGCAGTTTCTTAAAGTTTGGGGGTTCTAGCCAGGCTGGACCCCAGTTCAGAGTCGTTCAAGTGGAGTTCGTGTTTTTGCCACTGTGGAAAGCATTTCTTTTGAGGAAATATTTATTTGTTGTCAGAACAGTTTTGTCCACTCACTCTGACGTGTTAAATATTTTCCACTGGGCTCTTCGTTTTAAAATGCCCAGTCTGCAGAGTACGCGTGAGGTCCAGTAGGAGACGTCGAGGTATAGTGACCCAGCTATCAGCTACATTTCGCTAGTAGGTTACCTGTTTAATCTACTAGGAGTTTGTTAGCTTCCGTTTTATTTTATTTTTAGTAGCTCTGAATACTATTGGAATTCATATGTTTGTATTCTTGCTACTTTTGGAGTGTAGCTGAAGATTTATTTGTTTTGGATTAAAAGGTGATTCGTAAGTTTTTAAGTTAGGGTTGACCATTTTCGAGAGAGGTTTGCCGAGTCCTCGGTAAATTTTCCTTGGAGGTGGTCCCCGCAGGACTCATCTCGGATTTCGGGGTGAAATTCGGGGCGGGTCTTGACATCTGAGGTGGCACCTGGAACTCCGCTCGCCTGATCAAGAAGTCAAGCCTGCGCACTCGCTCAACCTTTTCCTCATCCGCGAGATGGCACGCCCGCAACTCTCCATCCTCTTTGGATCGCTATCTACCACGGCTCCGCCAGCTGAGGACGTGGGCCAAAACAATACCTAACTCCATTGAGTTTACAAGCTTGCGCTAACAAGGTCAGCATAATTTTTCCTTGGGTTACTGTACATCATTTAGTTTGAAATTAGTTATTCTAGACTAGTTTTATTTTATAGATCGATGTTACCTATCTCAAGCTTCAATAGCTTCATTAAGGCATAATCTCCTCTTTATATGTGGGAGGTCATGAGTTCTACTCACAAAAAATTCGTTGTAGCATTTGAGTTGTTTAGCTGATAAAAAAAAACTTCACAACCCCTTTTTATGTTGGAGGTCGTGAGTTCGACTCATAAAAGATGCATTGTAACATTTGAATTGTTTAACTGATAAAAAAACTTCACTACGACCTGGTAAATCATACAAAGTAAACATTGTGCCTCATTGAAGTAAGTATGTGACAAAATTTGAGAACCTTTTTGTTGTCACTAGAAAACACATATATAATGGAGAGTGTCGCAGCCCGGGATGTTAGGGATCCAAGGAGTCTGGCATCGTGGAAAGATAAAGAAATTACATAATAACACATGACCAAATTTAAAAACACAAAAACCCTACTTTCAATATTTTCTGTACAAATTAGGATATAAGACCAAACCTAAACTAATGGTACTAGATCTGATCTAGATTTTCATATGCAGTAGCACGTCTTATGTCGACACACACCTTCCTACACGGCAATAGCACATCTCTCATTGACATGGTAGAAACACCTTCCTACACGGCAGTAGCACGTCTTCGGTCGACACGACAGTAACACGTCTTTCGTCGACATGACAATGACACATCTACGGTCGACACGAAAATAACACGTCTCCGGTCGATACGGAAGTAGCACGTCTCCTGTCGACACGACAGTATCACGTTTCTCGTCGACATGACAGTAGCACGTCTCTCGTCGATACAGTAGTAACACCATCCTACATGACAATAACACGTCTCCGGTTGACACAGCAGTAGCACGTCTCATGTCGACACGGCAGTATCATGTCTCTCGTCGACACGGCAGTAATATGTCCATAGTAACAGTATAATATGTAATAAAAGATAGTTTGGTAAAATATATAATGACATATAACATGTGGATATTAGTTTGACTTAATTTGTTATTTTTTGTCCTTAAATGTATACAAAATTTAGTTACTTGCTAATATGTAATTTACTAAAAGAAAAACAACTAACAGAGGTGTCCTATCTAACATAATCATGGTAATGTAATCATGCAACTTTTTCTTGATCAATAACTATACAGCAACAAGGTCCATCTACTCACTATGCAATTATGAATCTGCATGATTGAACAATGCAGCTCATTATTGTAACATATCGCAATTTAAAAGCAATTTATGTTTGGATTGACTTGCAGGCTTGTAGCAGCTTCTGTTAGTATAAATATTCTAGTATAACATGTGTAAATGAATAAGATAATGTGTGAAGTAAGTATAAAAAAAATATGTGGTTATCATTGACTTGATAAGCAACTAAGTGATCATGTAATGATTATTTAGTTCTTTAAAAACTTTCATGCGTGATACAATTAGACACATTTGTAATAAGTATATCATAACATAGCATATGATAGGATAGACAAACCCCTGCCAATATATATAGCAAACCCACCTTATAAAGATTCATACTATATCCTTGTGTATTATTGAGTTTGATCCCGTCACCAGTCATATCCTTTCTCACCAAATTTAAATATTATGACAATCTATCATACTATATAAACAGTAACACATGTTGAAATGGTCCTCTCTTCAACGTATATGATGGACGATGAATATTCTTGGTTGATCATATCACCAGTTATTTAGATGGAAGATTGTTCTATCAAGGTGGATTATCATTAGTAATTTTTCAGATAGAATATCTGGTGCGTTATCAGATGCATTGTTGCATCTAGTGGTATCTAGTGGTATCTTTTGTTAGAGTTTACCTTCATTGCGTTTTAGCTTTTTGTAAAAAAATTGAGTCCTTAATCAATTGCATATGTAGTCATTTCCCGTATCAGATAATTTCCTGAAGTATGGTTCTGAACCAGATTAATCTCTTAATTAAAATGCAGCTGGTTTTCAAAGTCATCAACATCACATCATATATGATGCATGTACTTAGTATAGGTCCAACCTATATTAATGATGATCTCATTGCTTTTGTCTGTCATTGTCTCTCTTTCTAGTATCACGGATCTTCTCCTACGCATAATCTTCTCCTGCGCAAGATATAGTAGCTACTTCTGCACGTCACTTTGGAAATATGATCAAGCTTTAGTTGTCGGGAAAATAATATAATGTAAGTAACAATTTAAAATTACACAAAAGATAAATATGTAAAGATGTAAAAGATAGAAGAAAAAGAACACCGAATATAACGTGGTTCGGCGATGTGCCTACGTCCACGGGACAACAACAAGAACTTCCACTATGAAATAATAGATACACAAGATACACAACTTCAAGAACAGTACTTGAAAAAAACTCTCTCTCATACTTGTTTTGCTATCAACTACTCTACACTCTCAACTTGGAGTAGACACTCTTCTCTACTTGGAAGATGAATGTTTCTCTCTTGGAAGAAATGCTTGAGATGGATGAGATGCATGGAATGAGCAAATGACTGTCCTTTTATAGGCTAAGGAGGAACCATCTAGACCTCATTAGGCTCTCCCAATAAATGGTGCTTCGTGAATATTTTTGTAACTCATACCTTGACCATAACTCCAAAATCATCCATGTAACTCATGTAACGTTTGTGTAACTCATGAAACGTTTGTGTAACTCATGAAACCTTTCATACTATTTTATTTATTTTGGTCTGGATATTATAACAATCTCCCCCTCCAGACCAACCCGAGGAAATACGCGGCAAGACTTCTACTTGAAGTCCATCCCAGCAGACTTGCTGCAATACTCCAACTTATGTTGTGGCACAACATTAGTCAACATATCTGAAATATTTTTGTTGGTGTGTATTTTCCTCAACTGCAAAAGCTTCTTTGACACTATATCTCGTATCTAATGATAACGTAGATCAATATGCTTAGTGCGGGGGTGATAAACTGAATTTTTACTCAAATAAATAGTACTTTGACTATCACAATGCACCGCATACCTTTCTTGCTTCACATGCGAGGGTTAAGATCGACCGTACATGGAGACGAGACATAGTCTATTTTATAGCTTCCGCCTATTTGTATATTTTTGTTTCTTTCCTTCAATATTAGAGTTGATCTGAACCTATGAATGTTAGTTGTGGGTTTATATTTAATTTAGAAAGTAAATTGAGAGGTGTTGTGAATTTTGGGGAGCACGATATGTCTGGACCCACCCTAAATTTCACCCTGAAACTTGAAGTAAATCCTGTGGGATCCACCTTCAAGGAAAATTTTCCGAAAATTTCAGCATATCTACCTTGAAAATGGACAACCCTTACCTCAAAAATTCCAGATAAACACTTCTATTATAAATCATTCATCCTCTACTTTTAGAGCCTTCCTGCTCCTCAAGTTTAACACATCTCCCAAAATACAACAAGCCTTAATCAACTAATAACTATCTCAAATGGTTATAAGAGTATTTCTCAATGACGTGTCTCACAGGTCAAAATATTCTCAAGTCCATACTTAAAAGCGAGATTTAATTATCAAGTATAGATTTCAAATAATTTCTTAATCCGAAAAAACTCGCTAAAAATATTCTCAATGTCAATTTCGATAATCCACAAGTAAATGAGAAATTTATGAATAGAAAACTACCGAAAATCTCATTTTCGGTAATCTTTTATAAATCTCAAAGTCATTAAAATAAAACCGACAATAATTTAATCCGGAGTCATAAAAAATATCAAAACTCAAATACCAATTTTATAACCCTAGTTCAAATCCATAAATCATGACCAACACTTAATCTATGCTTCAAACTCAAATAAATTCAAGACCATATCATAAACCGAAATTATAATACAAGCTCGGTAAATAGAACTATAATTTTCCAAAATAAATCATTCATGCATATTAACTAAAAATCAAAATGTCAACTCACAGATTTAGGCCTAAGCTTGACGTCGATTCGAGGTCTTTTTATCTCGAACCTCCTCACGTCATGATCAAAGGATACTATTAAATCTCAAGATTAACTCAATACTTTAAATAAAACTACAAGAATAAAAGTGAGCATATAAAACATTCGCCCTTGCCCAACTTCTTCATCCTTAGACGATTAAGGCTCAAACTTCACCACAAGCATTGAAAACCTTAAAACAACTTCTTGAAGTTTAATCAACACTAATCCAATGGTCAGATTCTACCCTATTAACCGCCAAGTTCACTAATCTTTGAAAAATCTCAAACCTATCCAAAATTCCTTCAAAAATTTCAAACTTCACATCATTAGACTCCCCCTAATATAACAAATTTAAAACCATGAAAATCCCCCTTACAGCGGAGGCCGGCGGCCGACTCTGGTGATCTCCAATGCCCACCAAATTCTAATACCATCTTCCTCTTAACCTACTCTACAACTTTCCTAACTAGCACAAAGTTCAATTTCAAGGTTAACTAGGTCAATCGAACAAAACACCACAAGGAACCCTAGAAATTTAACTCAACGATTCTCCTTTCCTAGCTCAAGAGAGAGTGAATCCTTTTGAGGGATTGATGCTTTTGAGTGAGTGAATCCTTTCCTAGCTCAAAAGGAGAGCTTCCTATTGAGCTAAGCAGGAGGGGGTTCCGGCGATGGAACACCATAGACAGTCGGATCTTTCGTGCACGATATCTCCCTCACGGCAGTGCCAGAGAGACTCTCACCGGTCCAAGAAGGAAGCTGGGTTGATGGCCGACCGATTGGTACCGGTGCGGCGTTCAGAACTATCCAACGACATCAGACGGGCGTGGGGAATTTTCCGGCAGAGAGAGAGCTTGGGGGAGAGGGAAGAAAGAGAGAAGAAAAAGATTTGAGCTTTTGACTTCCAATTGACCCAGTCCACACTTCAAAACCCATTCCTAAAAATAAAATACTCCAACAACAACCTAAAAATAATACCCTAATAAAATTTACTTTTTTACTAGCTGAAATTTTTTCTTTTTTTACCGTCGAATATTTTCTCCGAAAAACTCAACCCTCAAAACATCTCTAGGGTCCTTGAAACTATAAATTCATTAGCGAATACGGTAAAAACTCTTATTAACACTATACTAGTAAATAGAGTAAAAATTAAGAGTCGAGATGTGACACAAATGCTCCAGGAGTATAAGGTTGGATTTGAATATTTAGAAGTGTTTGCATGTACTTTTAAGAAGGGTTATTCATTTTCAAATGAGGTTATACTAAATTTTAAGTAAAATTTCCTTTAAAAGTGGTCCATGCAAGGTTTACTTCAGATTTCAAGGTGAAATTCGGAGTAGGTTCTAACAAACTCACTGGATTTGAAAAGGAAATTGAAGAATAGAAAAGAAAATTGCAAGTAAAGAAAGAAACTGATATATTTCTGGATAAGTTCATACAATGAGGGCTACATCTTCATATAGATAAGACACGCACATGACTGCGACGTGTCACCAGAACACTGGTTACAGACAACTCATCACAACCAAACCTATCACCACCTAAATGCTGCGTTTTACTTAAAGAAACAACTCTCCTAGATAAAAACAAGAATGCTATAACACTTGGCTCCCTAACAGTAAGCACGCATCAGATTTTGATACAGCAAAAACACAATCGTTCAATATCATCCTCCTGCAGTTTGACAACTTCTTCTTGATTCAGAATAGTGTAATTCTTTTTCTTTGACAACCAAATCTCTTCACCTTCATCGTTCTCATGATCCATATCGTCCATAGCAATCCTGCTTAGCGTAGGTCGATTAACAAATTTGGGTAGTGTCTCTTGTGTGGTGGCATAGATTATAGTACGTCCCTCAAACCCTAATCAGTATATATTAGGTATCATAACCAATAAGGAAACATAAAATTAAATTAATACATCACCAATGTGGTTATGGTTATGGACTTAGAGGCTCTAATATATATTGACATGGACATTACTTGGGCTTTCATTTTTGGGCTTCTCATTCAAATTGACCTCAGTTCATCAGCATGAATCCAGTATTGCTGACCTAGTCTATCAAAAATTTGTCTTTCTTAATCTTGAAACTTATGTAGGTCACACTAATCACGGAGCGGATTCAGTGCACCTTGGTGCACTTGAACCCAACCATATGTTTTAACAATTAAACAAACGTCGTTAGTGGCCAAAAAAGTCAAAGCAAGCACAACATCAGTAGAAAAATCTATCTACCTCTCTCCATCCCCTCGCCTCCAAAATCCTAATCTCCTTCGCGCATGACCGCCGAAGAGATTGAAAGGCCACTGTCCCAAAATTTTCTCAATGTTTATCCTTACTTCATGTTGATTATTAAACCATTTGAAAACCAGAAATTCCATGTCGATTTGCAAACCAGAAATTCTCAACATAGGAAATGTTGAATTTATCGATTTGAATCTATTGCTTCTTCTTCCTCTTAGACTTGCAGATTCCTTGATGAATTTTCTACAGTTTAGATTGGGAGGAGATTGGAGGGCATGAAACTTCTTCGGTAGTCCATGTACCACCTTCTTTGGAATTGGAAGTTGTTAAACATGTCCAGTTGTTGCGAATAGATTCACCAATAGATTCCAATCGAACCACGGTTTCTCCGACAACCGCCGCACCAAAGGAAGGTCTGAGTTTTGTTTTCTGACGGCAATTGAAGATGCGGTGCCGGAAAAGGCAACGCTGGCGGAGAAGACCCGTTTTCATTTTCGATCCGATTGACCCCTTTATGTAGAGAAACTCCACGACGGTGACTTCACCGGAAAAAAGAAAAAAGTCAAGAGGTTGTCCTCTCCAGATTTTACCCAGATCTTGGAATTAATTATCGAAGATGTGGGTAAAATTTTGGACAATTAATTATCTAAATTTTGAAGATCGTATTTGAATGTTATTTATATCGTTTTAAGAAAATAAAAAATTAACAATTCATTGTCTTAATTCAAACCTAAACAATTATAGACATGACTACTTCTTTCACACGATTCATATTACCAAGCCATATATAGAGATGAAAGATCATGTATCAGAAAATGGACAAAGAAAAATATAATTTACAAGTAGATGAATCATATATACCCAATTGTACCGAAACTTTTCGTAGTTAAAAGTCAACTTTTTAAATGTGGTTAAATTGAGATAATATCAGTACAATGATGATCTACATGTCACGCTTGTCTTTTTGTTTAAGTATATATAGGCAATGTTAAGTGACTTGAATCTTCTTTGTTTCTCACATAATGCAATTTAGGATAAAATAGCTATGCAAAATAATTGTCCCTATGATATGTATTCGTTTGTGTCACAATCGACATGATCAAATGTACTCTATTAAATAACGATACTCATAACCAAAATTTATCTAAATAATGTAGGATTCTGAAAAATATATATATATATATATATATATATATATATATATATATATATATATATATAAGGTTAGCATGAGTAATGGAATCATATGTTTTGATATTATCACATGACATTTTATTTAGATAATGTAGCTCATTTAAAAAATAACTATAGAACGGAATGGAGTTGGTTCAATCCGACAAGATGAAAATAATCTCAAGAGATAATTTTGATTCAATTTAGCTGACTCATGTACTTTTTTCATTCCCTTTAAAAATGTAATTCGAATATTCGATTAATTAGGTTAATTTTAATTAAAAATAAATTATTTATTACAAATACAACAATAAAAATAATAAATAGATAATCATACATAATCTTAATTATAATAGTAAATTTTACTCGCCTACCTCTTATAAGAGCACATGGGATCTTACATCATTCACAATGGGTAAATAGGTAAATTTCATATTTAATGCATTTTAATAAATTAAATAAAAAAGGATAAAAATTCTCGTTAAAACATTTAAAAATCGTATTAATTGCGTTTTGGATTTAATTACCAATTAATATTTACCCTAGCCTTATTTTTTACCATCTTCATTTAATTTTTTTTTCTCAATTCTTTTTAACGGTGTTAGTCTTGGTGTTAGTGTCATGTGGTTGACTACATTAAATGAATGATAGTGATTGGTCAGTCATGGTTGGTTCATATGCACCATGGTGCATACAAGAACTTTCGCACTAATCAACCCCAACAACCTTCTAAGTAGCCACTACCCCCTTCTCTTTGACAATCTTTGCGTTCCTCTTGCAAAACACATAAGCCAAACTTTGACTTCAAAAACGTAAATCAAGTAATTAAAATCTAGGATGTAAAACAATCCCACACACTAATCACACCTTCCCTAAATGCACCCATCAATCATTAAAAATCCCATTTACCCTTTAAATACATTTAATTCCTCTCTAATCACTTCAACAACTTAATTATCCACTCTAATTAAACTTCTCTTAATCACCTTATCCCTATTAAACACTACTAGCCTTCCTACACGCGCTTACGCGCGTGCGGAAGTGCGTTTTATGTCAATTTGATAATTATTGTGAAATCTTTGTTAGTTTCATCAATTATTGTACGATTTTCATAAACAACTGTACAAAATTCAAATAAAAATGACACAATTGAGTGACATAGTAATCGAAAACAAAGTCAACCCACATATAAATTCCATTTTGAAATAAAGTTGACCAATAATTAGAAGTAAAGAAACATTAGCACATTACATTGTATTTAGATAAGTTGAATCCATCAATTGAATTAAAAGGGAATTAATTGTGAAAGCTTGCGGAAGTGCGGTTTCTGCCAATTTCATAATTATCGTGCACTTTTTTTTAATTCGATTAATTATTGTGCGGTTTTTATAAAAAAAAATAGCTCCTTGAAATCTAAATTTGTTTTTAAAAGAAAGCTGAACAATAATCAACAGCCAAGATTTGTAGAATTAGAAACATATAAAGAGTATCCATCAATACATGTCATATGTTGAACATTAGACAATACTGAAGTTAAAAAACATGAGCACATCACATTCGTTTTAGATATGTAAGTTGAACCCATAAATTGTATTAAAAGGGAATTAATTATGAACATTAACGGTCAACACATTGTCAATTGGTGAGTGAATGAAGTCACAATATCAGTTTTGTAACATCAACCTAATTAAGATGAAAAGATTATTTTTAAAATCCATAGTTCAAATCTTAAAATGAAATAAGGGAACAATGAATAGAATGATTAAAACAATGTTAGTCATAGACCAAACACAAATTATAATATGTTTGTTTTACTAACTACACGCAATTGACACTGATCAACACACAATTATTTGATTTTCTCTTATTATTATTATTGCTATTTTTTTAAATGTAATTTTCTCTCATGCAAAACGAATAACATTGACAAAAAAAACTGAGTAGGAAAACAGAAAGAAAAAAAAAATCAAGAGTCAAAACTGAAATTATAGTAAAAATAGAGGGGCAAATCTCAAATTAAAACTTAACAGGTAAAACTGAAATAAAAAAAAATGGAGGGGCATAACACAATAAAGAAAAAACTGATGGAATGGCAAAACAGAGAAAAACGAAAAAATGTAGGGGTAATTTCGGAAAACTGATAGAATGGCAAAACAGAGAAAAACTGAAAAATACAGGGGTAGTTTCGGGAGGACACTGTATGACAAAACAGAGAAAAACGAAAAAATGCAGGGGTAATTTCGTAAAACTGATAAAATGGCAAAACAGAGAAAAACTGAAAAATACAGGGATAGTTTCAGGAGGAAACTGTTCCATGAACAGTAATCCCCCCGCTTCGCTTAATATATACAGATAGAAATACACCACATTACAACCTTCCATTAGTCCATTTTACCCAACCGACCTTTCCCCTAAACCCGAACCGCCCGGTCCACCCAAATCCTTTTTATAATTTGTTTTCCTTTCCGTTCTCCCATTTTCTTCTCCTCTCTCATCTTTTCTCTCTATTATCTCTCTCATCAGAAAAATTTCCAACAAGAATTCACGGCCGTCGTGACCGACACGAATCCGAATCCGAAGTGGCGGCTCCTGTTCGCGCCTCGTAATCTGTGCTCCCCCATTCTTAATCCACCGTCGTCGGCATGGACTTCGAATCTGTAAGTCACGCTCTCCACCCCTAGAAATTCGATTGCTTTAATCTTCACCCCTAGAAATTCGATCGCAGCTCTGGAAATTTTGTATAAACCCTAGAAATTCGATTGCTTTAATCTTCTGTAATCTTGGTTTCAAAACCGTTGATGGATGATTGCGTTTGTTTTCGGTGTTGTTAGGGATACGGGATTTTAGTGGCGCTAGGGTTCTTGGAGCATTGAGGAGGAGTGGTTTGATTTGGGCGGCGAATTAGGGTTAGTGTTTGAGGCATTTGGTTTGGGGGAAATATTGAGGAGTTGAATTGCTAGGGTTTTGTTTTGGGGAAAATTCGAGACGGGAGGGTTAGAGGATAATGTGTATACTTTGTATGATTCAGAAGTGGTCTCGCCGGGTAGCTACGATGCTTCCTTGGTTAGTTATTCCATTAATAGGACTATGGGCTCTGTCTCAGCTTCTACCGCCGGCTTTCCGGTTTGAGATTACTTCACCGAGGCTCGCTTGTGTGTTTGTGCTGCTGGTTACTCTGTTCTGGTACGAGATTTTGATGCCCCAGCTCTCGGCTTGGAGGGTGCGACGCAATGCCAGGCTTAGGGAGAGGAAGAGGTTTGAGGTGATTGAGTTGCAGAAGCTGAGGAAGACAGCGATGAGGCGGTGCAGGAACTGCTTGACTCCGTATAGGGATCAGAATCCTGGTGGTGGTCGGTTTATGTGTTCATATTGTGGGCATATATCTAAGAGACCGGTTTTGGACTTGCCTGTGTTACCTGGGATGGGACAGTCGAAATCGGGGATTCTCAGGGATTTGGTTGGGAAGGGCGGAAAGATATTGAACGGAAAGGTGTGGTCGGAGAATGGGTGGATGTGTGGTCAAGACTGGTTGGAGAATGGGAATTGGGTCGGTGGATCTATATGTGGGAAGTCTAGTTATTGGAGGAAGGATGGGAGCAGTGTTTTTGGAGGGGATGAAAATTGTTTGGCTGAGAAGTCTTATTCAGGTATTGTTTTTTTTGCCTGCAAGCTACTGACGTCATTTTTCTTGAGTGTTAGATGGCTTTGGAGAAAGGTTTTTAGGATTAGTACATCAGGAGATGATGCTGCATCTGATGCAGAGCATAAAGCAATGTTGGCCAAGAGGGGTGAGAATGGGGTCAACTTTCAAGAGAGTAGAGGAGAAAAAGCACGCAGAAAAGCTGAAGAAAAGAGACAAGCTAGAATAGAGAAGGAGCTCTTAGAGGAGGAAGAGAGGAAGCAAAGGGAGGAAGTCGCTAGTTTGGTGGAGGAACGCAGGAAACTTAGGGATGAGAAAAAGGAAGCTGAAAGAGGAGATCGTGGGAAAACATCGCCGCTTGTGAGGGAGAAGAATAATAAGAAGGAAGCAGAAAAGAAACGTCAGGAAAGAAGGAAAGAAAAAGACAAGGGTTCTAGCAAGAGCAATTCTGATGCAGAAGAGTTGGAAAAGAGAGCAGGTAAGGAGAGTGATCAGAAACGGGACTTTGACAAGAAGAATGACAGTGAACGTTGGGAGCTTCAGAAATCAGGTGCAAAGAATGTATCTGCAAACAGTTCAATGAGGGGAAATGCTGGATCTAGGTACCTGGACCGCATGAGGGGTACAATCTTTTCTTCTTCAAAAGCATTCAGTGGAGGTAGTTTCTTTGGAAAGGGTGCCATTACTACAGCGACAAAAGAAACCAAATCTAGCATTTCTGTGGATCACGTCCATAGTTCTCCCCATAGGAGAGACTTATTTCCACCTGAGCGAGTAGCTACCAGACCTTTCATGAATGGAGATGATAAGAATATCAGCCGACCTGTAAGTATTTTTGGCTGCATACCTCATTTTAATCAGTTTGTATTACTAATGCTAAGCTCCTTATTTAGTTTGCCAGCCTAGTTCTAAGTTCTCAAAGATTTTTTTCCCATATTATAGATAGTAGGATCTGCTCGAGTAGGTCTATTTTGCCATGAATCTATGAAGCTGGCCTTGACTTAGAGACATTCACCAATGTGATTGTTAACTTACCCAGTTTTATAAAACCTATGCTGTCGGGTATTTTTAAGCAAAGAAGATGGAAAGTAAAGTAATGTTTCAAGTCTTGTTGCCTTCTCAGTTGTAATGACATTAGGCATATTATAAGAAGTGGAGAAAAGAAGTTTTACAATGTTGAGCTAATTTCATGCAGATTCAGTCCGAATCACAGACAGGGACAGCGCCAAAAAAAACATGGCAGCAATTATGTACTCGTTCGTCATCCGTTCCTGCATCTTCGACTATAAATGTAATTAGTAGACCAAATACAAAGTCCCAAACAGAAGTGCAAACTCCTATGGTATCTGGTCAACCATCATCAATACAATCTTTTGACAATCCGATCAATTTTGGTCTGCCATCACCGTTCACTATATCTCCCTTTTCTAAAGGAGTCTGTAGTAGCAGTTTAGGCTTTTCACCTGCAGTTGAACCCATGTTCCCTCGCATTGGAGAAGGGCGTCATGAACCAATACATGAAGAGCCAGAGCTTTTTGAAGACCCATGTTATGTTCCCGATCCGGTATCTTTGCTTGGCCCTGTCTCTGAGTCACTTGATAATTTTCAGTTGGACATGGGGACTGGCTTCTTGAAAGATGTGGGATCGGAGAGGCCTCGCACATTAAAGAATGTATCTGCTTCTTCTGAGCTCAACAAGCCATCTCCAATTGAGTCACCTTTGTCTCGAGAAAAACATAATACTTGTAATCGCTTTCCAAGTACACCAAAGGCCCAGGATACGCATTCTCCACCCCTAGATGATGCAAACACAAATGATAAGGGTACGTGGCAAATGTGGAATAGCTGTCCTCTTGGTCAGGAAGGTTTAGGTTTAGCAGGTGGCCCAGCAAGCTGGCTTCTACCTCCTGAACTGAACAGATCCAACAAGGATGATCTTACGCATCCTTCATCTCATATGTCACTGTTTTCAACAGAAGAACAGGTTGTTCCTGGCTCTCATTCTCCTCGCCATCAGAGCATTTTCCTTGGTAATGGCCATAATGGTGGGACATTTAGCCCTGTGTCTGGTTCAAGTGATCATGATCCTTGGTTGCAGAAAGCATTTTTTCCACCATTGTCAACTGCTGAAACCCATTATCCTCTCAAACCTCCAGAGGAAGCTACTAAGAAGGAAATATATTTTTGGAGTCCCAGCAGATCTACTATCAATCATGCGTTTGAGCTGTCTCCAGGAAATGGCTGGTCCAAGTAAGTGCATTGCAGCTCATCCATCTTACATTTTACTGCTGGTTGAAGAATTGCTCTCATGGCATTCTTTAAACATGTATGATTGATTATGGTGAGTTTCCTGTTGCCTTGTAATATGGCGAGGTATGGTATTAGGTATTTGTGCTCTTGCCCAAAACAAAACATTTGTACTAGAGACTAATGATGACAGAGAAGGGCAAGTGAAAATCATGAAAATGCTGCACTTTATAAACTTGTAATAAGTAGGAGATTCTACTATACAGGAGCTTTCAACCTATTCTTAAGCATTTGGTTGGTTTTGAAGTCCTTTCCTGATCTGGTACTGTTAATCATATCTACCCATTGTGTTTTCTGCATACTGTTTTCTTCAAGTAGTGGCTTGCTCTAGCCATCACGCAACTGGCTTTCCTTTGTTATGTAGTTTAAGTCAAAAAGTTGAAAGTTATTGGAGCAGCTACATGTTCTAGTTGATGCTCCAGTTCACTTCATGTCTAGCTATTGCGTCTTCGGTATACTGATTTCCCAGAAGATTGTAGTGACTTGTTGCTTCAGCCGTCAGTCAACTAGCTTTGCTCCCTGTTGTAGTGAAAACTAAAAATTGAAATTGATATGATCAGTATAGCTAGATGTTCTATTTGATAATGGTGTTTGGCCATGTAAGTAATACTGTGAATGACGTTTGCGTGTTTATTCTGTTATAAGCATGCCCCCATCTAGGTTTTCTGGAGCTTTTCTGTGCTTGTTCATGTAAATGTTAAGTTTGATTTCTTACCAAGTCGATAGAAGGGCTAGTATCAAGTAATCAAGGTGCTTGTCTAGGTGCCATAGGTCCAAACACACTCAAAATATCATGCATAAGGATTTTGGATGGTTTGATTTGTACATGTTTTAATCAAATAATGGGATGGGACATGCTGTGATTGGTTTAATTTATATCTGCCAAGTAGTGTAAAACGAGAATTTCTGCTCTTGAAACGTTTCCTGGTTCAGCTTGGATAAAGTTACCTAATTGTAGTTTGCTGTGGTTTGTTATTTGCAGGAAGGAATCGATTGAATGCGGTGTGCAGGGTACAGCAGCGGAAGGTGTTGGAAAGCCATCAGTTGTGAGGCCTCATTTCAGGGGTCCTTATCCTTCCACCCCAGATGTACAGTCACTTTTGTCTTATGTTTAAAAACGCAAATGAGAAAGAGTACGAGGGACCTGAAAAAAAAAGACACCTCCTGTACTCTAATCTAATGGAGGCACATAGCCTCTTTTTGGAGGAGAGTTTAGAATACTGAATGCATTGTATCTTCCTGCTCTTCTTTACAAGGGAGATTGATGTTTACTTACATTAGCTTGGATAGGAATACACGTGACATGCATGCTTTTATGCTCTCAGGTAACTGCTAGATGTGTCACTGTTCTGATTCATTAGTTTCATTTGTTTCTTAGAGCTGGGGGGTGTTACTACAGGAAATTCTACATTTGCAGAATGGTGCTTGGTCCTCTCTTTTGTTTACCATGAATGGGTATGCTGTATCATACTAACACGTTCTGAAGGAGTGCCTTCATTCCTTCCTATATAAGTATATATTATTCCTTTCCTCGACCTCTTCACCATTTTTTTTCACACAGGTAAAGGGCTTTGATGTCGAGATCTTAGAAAGCCCCCGTCCCCTCCAGCAGTTTAGCCTTTGACGTTGAGTTCTCATATAGCAGTTTAGCGAAACAAATTGGCAAAATTTTAGTTCATTCATTCCGAAGTAAAAACTTCCCGTTTTGTTTTTGTTATGGTCACTTTGTCTATTTTGAGTTTCTGTTGTCTGCCGTCAGAGCAAGGAATGATCATTGGGGCTGCAGGCCATATGGTATTATGGTTATTCGGAGTTCTTGTGATGTTTAGGATGTTTTCAGGAACTTTTCACTTATCCTTGTTGGCGCTTCCGGTCATGCATCGTATGTTAGTGATGCCAATAAAATTATATCTTGATCGTTATTTGAGTATCTGCACCCCTTCCTACTCAACTCTTGTAATCTACTCATACTATGCCCTCATTTTGATTAGTCTATTGAATGCCTATATACTTGGCAGCAATGAGAACTTTTCAAATCGGAATTAACTTGGGTGACCAGCTATGGTCACTCATGGTCATAGATGACAAACAAGACAAGTGTTAATTATAAAAAAAAAACATCTAAAATACCTAAAATGTTTATGTTATGCAGTCAAGTCTTTAAAAATAGACACGTATCTCATGTTTAATAACTGTGATCATCTTAAAGTGACCAGCTTTTGTGACCGAACTCAGTTCATTCAAATCAATCAAAGTACAAAACAGAGGATGTTGATTGCTGTAATAAATAATAATATGTACAATGAGAACTTGGCAGTGGTTTCTGACAGTAACTGCTGCAAAACCCATCGATGCTTGCAAGCAAATCAAATAACTATTACCTAAAATCAATTAGAAGCTCAAATTTTACGGTAAAATATCGGGTATAAAACTACGGTAGCTGTTAGGTTTTAGGCAATTCATGGTTTTTGATAGTAACAAACCTATTTCCCATTTACCCGATGTCCTTCTCTAGCAGCTCATCACAGCTGTCTTCTACTCGAGTGTCTCTCTCTTTTTTTTTTTTTTTTTTGATTGAGAAGTGTGTCTCTCTCTTTGGGAACCATTGAGTTCCTACTTTTCGTTGCTTTCCTGCTTCAGTTTTCAGTTACCTGTTTTGCAATTCCAGTTTGATCCCAACAGTATCCATTGTTTCTCTGATTTGCCAACACAGAATAGAGAAACATGAACAGGATAGGAGCTGACGAACTAGGCCAGATCCTGAGGCTGGTCACCGACCCAGCTGATAGAAAATCGGCGTCTCAGGTCTGCAAGGGGTGGTGGGTCATGGAGGGTCTGAGCCGTTCATCACTCCGAGTTCTCAACTTGGATCATCTTCCTCGATTACTTGCTATGTACCCAAACTTAACCACATTCGAAACATCACAGTTAGTGTGCAATGCCGATCTCGCATTGGTGGCTCAGTCATGCCCAAAATTGGAGGCCTTCATACTGACCATATCTCACTTGCGGAAGCGGGATCCTTCGCTCGATTAATTGGAGGTTCCAACTCTGATGAATTAGAGAAGAAAGTCCGGGCCCGTATGGAAGTTGGGGACCAAGGTTTGTGCGCTGTGGCAAATGGGTGTCCCAAGTTGTCCAAGATTGTGATCAATAACAATTATGCTACAGTGCTTGGAATTATAGCAATGATTACTTCAGCAGCACGTAACCTCACTCATTTGGAGTTGGAGACTTGTTCTTTGCTTACTGACCAAGCCCTTGAAGCAATTGGTTCATCTAGTTGCCGCATTCGCTTTCTGAGTTTTAGATTTTCCTCCAAAATTACTGATGCCGGATTGAGATTTTTGGCAAATGGGTCTTGCTCGAAAACCATTAAGCAATTGAAACTTTGCAGATGCCGTGAATTCACTAATGGCGGGGTCTCGCTTTTGTGCAAGATGCGTGTATTGGAGGAGCTGGATTTGAGTTACTGTTGCCAGCTAACTGATGTTGGAGGTCAGGCAATCTCCACAATTCGAACCCTCAAGAAGTTGAAGTTGGTGGAAGCAATATTCCTAACAGAAAGAACGTTCGTAGCTATTGCTAAGAATTGCATAAACTTGGAGGTGCTTGATCTAGCTGGTTGTAGAGGGATCACTACAACCTGTATTGATGCATTTTCGGGTCAAAAGTGCTTGCGATTTCTTAATCTACAATGTCATTCGTGTGATGATTTAAGAGGATCTGCTTTCGAAAGCCTAGCACTTGGAAGCCCTTCATTGGAGACGATTGTGGTGCACGAAAGTTTGAGAGAAAGGCTGTTGCAGGAAATGCAAGAGAGTACTGTTAGCAGAATCCTGGGCTTCAAGTGTTGGTAGTTTGCTTAGCACCTTGTATAGTTTGATGTATCAGCGTTTTATGTGTGATGGTGCTTTCAAACTAACTATAGATGTAGTACTACGTACTGAACTATTTGGTTTGCTGTGAATGTTAGAAAGGTTTCATTATATATATGAAACAATTTCTTCTATCCAATCCATTCTATGCTTTTACAGGTCTCACTTTATCCTCTTCTTAGATCATTGTCATTAGCCGCTGCAATTTCATTCATGGGATGAGGTCTGATTGTTTGTTTAGATTTGCTAAATGAGCTCTTACTTTGCAATGAGTTGACATACGTTTTATTAGTGCTTTTGCTGTTCTTCTCATCTAGGGGTTTCCAATTTGATCCTCTTTTTAATAATTGTTGCGGCTTAAATCCAGTTACTTAAGAACACACACCTCGGCTAAATTTGGGCATGGAACCACCCAAAGTGCATCATCTCCTCAAACTGTGACAGAATTGACACAATATGTGTATCTGACCTCTGTTGACTGTGGCTTATTCCACACCTGTGTTGTTTCATCAGCAGGAGGTATGTGGTCATGGGGGATGGAGAAGGGCCTCGGACTATGCCCAGATGCTACTTTTACTGGGACAGATGCTGGGGATGCCATTTCTCCCTTCCAGATTTGTGTAATGGAGCAAACGAGTATAAATTTCAGGAGCTGGTCCAAGTTGCATGTGGTGCTGCCATACTGTTCTTGTAGCAAATGATGGATATGAGCTTCCGTTTTGGGGGAGAGGAAGAAGTGGGGTTCCCGGAAATGGCAAGACAATCGACTGTTTTTCTCCCACTGTTGTGTTGTAACCTCCAATTACAGAGGATTTCAAGTAAGAACTAAATACTGTTGGGGAAAGGAGACAGAAGTGCCAAGGAGAATTCTAAAAGAGTCACAGAAACAGAAAAAGGCTTGTCTTCAGCAATGGAAGAAATGAAGCATCTCCAGTCAAAACTCAGTGATTTTATTGTCTAAGCTGCCTGCTGAACATAATGAAACACTGCTTAAGGAAATAAATTGCTGATTATAGTGCCAAAGTTTATTGTTTCTTACCCATTACTCTTCCTGGAACTTAGTACTGGAAACTACTGTGTATAATTTAAGTGACAGACAAGACATTAATTTTGTGCACTTTCCATGCAGAATATAGAGATATGTCGTTTTTACGAACTTGATACTGTTAGCTCAGACATTATGAAGGTATTTGCTCATTTTCATATGTTTTCTGTTTATGCAAATTATGTATGAGCTTTTGGACTTTTCACTTGTACAACTCAGCAATTTCATGATTTGTTTGATTCTTGGTTCACTCTATATTCACAAATCCTTTCAAAAGCCATTACTAAGGTTCTTGAGAGATGAAAGACATTATGTTTAGGATAAAGGATAGTTTATTTTAGATACATAAGTCCTGGAGTTTAAATATACACGTATTCTAAGAACTGCCAGACATTGTTAGCCTCCGGTCTGTAGAACATTTCATCTTTCATCATGACTGTCTTTCAAACTCACCAAGTCTCGAAAGCCTAAAGTTTATTGACTTCGATGTTTTTTGCAGGGTAACTTAAATGGAATGTCTGGTCAGACTTGTAAAATTCACTCCTCCTGTTCTTGATAAAAGTTGAATTTACAATGCACCACTGCACCAGTTAACAGTTTTTTAGTTTTTAGATTGCTGGGGTGTACCATTGGAAGCATGGTAGGAAAGATTGTGGAGTTTACTGGCTTCAGCAAGCCCGAGATGAAGTTCACCTTACCAGGGTTGCTCAGCAATTACTTGATTCTGTTGTAAAGTCAAATATCTGATGAGAGTTTTAAGGTAAACTTTATTTGCCTGTTAAAATGTAAACCCCTAGTATTAGAAGACTCAATTTTCATTTGTGAAACAACTAATTTCTAGTTTTATACACAGCAATGGGAAGGCTTAATTGAATTGTTGGGGTCTGAATCCAAGACTACTGTGGGGGTCTAGACTTCCTGCACAAGTATGAACATTACGTTTAATTTCCATGAGCATTGCTGAAAATGAGAAAAAGTATGAGGGACTTGAGAAAAAAAAAATAGCCTCCTTTGGAGGAAAGTTTAGAATACTGAATGCATTGTATCTTCCTGCTCTTCTTTATAAGGGAGATTGATGTTTACTTATATTAACTTGGATAGGAATACACGTGACATGCATGCTTTTATCAGTTTTTGCTCACAGGTAACTGCTAGAGGTGTCACTGTTCTGATTCGTTAGTTTCTTTTTGTTTAGAGCTGGGGGTGTTACTACATCTATGGAAATTCAACATTTGCAGAATGGTGCATAAAGAAACTGGAACTGAGAAGAAGCTATTTCTCATGTGTATATTCAGTCGATGTACAAGCTCTTTATATACAAGAGGGTTTGTTAACCCTAGCTAAACTAGGCAAGAAGACAACTGCAATTATACTAGGATTCTATCATTAAAGATAGTATCGACTAACTAATGCTAATTGATACATTCCTATACAATCGGATCCTATGCTTTAACACTCCCCCTCAAGTTGGAATGGATATTGATGACACCCAACTTGCTAAGTAATGCTCCAAACTGTATGAATCCGAGTGGTTTAGTAAAGAGGTCTGCTGGCTGATCTTTAGTTCGAACATGCATAGTCTTAATCATACCTCTTTGAATCTTTTCTCTGACAACATGGCAATCAATCTCGATGTGTTTGGTACGCTCATGGAATACCGGATTGTTAGCTATATGGAGAGTTGCTTGATTGTCACAATATAACTTGATAAGCTGCAATTGTCGAACACGCAAATCATTGAGTAAGCTTCTAAGCCATGTGACTTCACAACTCGTTGTAGCCATAGAACGATACTCAGCTTCAGCACTAGACCGAGACACTGTTGTCTGCTTCTTAGTTTTCCAAGATACTGGTGCATTCCCCAACATAACACAATAACCTGTGATAGATCGTCTTGTGTCCTTGCAACGAGCCCAGTCTGCATCACAATAGGCTGTTAGTTCAATATTTCCTGTAGAAGGCAGGAAGATACCTTGTCCAGGCGTCCTTTTTATATAACGCAACACCTGATGAGCGGCACTCAAATGTGGTTCACGTGGTTTATCCATGAACTGGCTCAAGATGTGTACTGCATAAACCAAATCCGGCCTTGTGATAGTCAAATAAATTAATCTTCCAACAAGCCGTCTGTATTGTGAGGGATCAGTGAGCAATTCTCCATCACCTTGAGTCAAAGACAAGTTTTGATCGACAGGAAATAGTGATGACTTTGCTGCTAAGAAGCCTGTGTCTTCTAGTATCTCAAGGGCATACTTCCTTTGACAAAGTGCAATTCCATTCTTTGAACGTGCCACTTCTATTCCCAGAAAGTACTTGAGTTGTCCAAGGTCCTTGAGCTTGAACCGATTGGATAGAAATGGTTTGGTGGCGGTAATCTCGTCAAGACTGTTTCCTGCTAGGATCACGTCATCCACATAAACAAGTAAAGCAGTAAACTTACTTCCATTTGCTCGAACAAACAGTGAGTAATCTGCCCAAGACTGATGAAAACCAGCTGCTTTTAATGCCATTGACAACTTGATGAACCATTGTCTACTAGCCTGTTTCAAGCCGTACAAACTTTTATGCAGTTTGCAAACTCTAGTCTCCCCCTTTCCACCGAATCCAGGTGGAAGTGTCATGTACACCTCTTCATGCAAATCACCGTTGAGGAAGGCATTGTTCACATCAAGTTGATGGAGATGCCACCCTTTGATCGAAGCAAGGCTAAGAAGGATACGTACTGTTGTGAGTTTAGCAACGGGAGCAAAGGTCTCTCTGTAATCCACACCCTCTATCTGGCTATAGCCTTTCGCAACAAGCCTTGCCTTGTATCTCTCAACACTACCATCTGGTTTGAGCTTGATCTTGTAAACCCATTTGCAGCCAATAGGACGCTTGTGCGGAGGCAAAGGAACCAAACTCCAAGTCCGATTACTCTGTAATGCATCAACTTCCGCACGCATGGCAGCTTGCCATTCCGGAATTCGGACTGCCTGTGAGAAAGATGTAGGTTCTTTGTGTGTGGAAAGGTTAGCAACAAAGACTCTATGCGTAGGTGAGAGACGATGATAAGAGATGACATTATTAAGAGAGTGAGGAGTACCTGACGACGTTGAAGACGGTGGGAGAACACGAGAGGGAAGCGCTGCGTCAACATGAAAATCTTGCAAGAATGTAGGCACCTGAGTTGGCCGGGATGACCGACGCGGTTGAGGAGCAGTTGGCGGAGGTGGTGAGTCGTGGTGGGAAGTTTCTGGTGGTAGGGTTTCGACAGGGACAAGAGATCGTGTGTCTGCTTGTGTGGGAGACACAGTAGGCTGGACGATAGCTGGAGAAGATTGGGTTGGAGGCAGCGGAAGAGTAGGACGGGAAGAAGGAATTGTACCCGAAGGAGGAACCCAATCTGGATCAGTATCGAAAACCCTAGGAGACGGTGGTTGACCAGGGGGTGACTGTGAAGGACCTCGTTGCTGACTAAGAGTTTGAGACAAGGGGGGTGGCTGTGTTTCAAAAGGGAAAACTGTTTCGTGGAATGTGACATCCCGTGATACGAAAACATCCTCTGTTTCCAAATCATAAACCCGATAGCCTTTTTGTCCATTTGGATATCCCAGGAAAATGCACTTAGTTGCTCTAGGTTCGAATTTGGGGGGTTTATGAGGATGTGTAGATGGAAAACACAAACAACCAAATACTTTGAGATGAGTGTAGGTAGGAGGTTTGTTGAACAACTTTTCGAAGGGAGTGTGTCCTGAGAATAAAGGTGTAGGTGTGCGGTTTATGAGGTAAGCAGAAGTGAGAATGGCGTCACCCCAGAAAGTTTTTGGTAAGCTTGCTTGGAAAAGAAGTGCACGAGCTATATTGACTAGATGACGATGTTTGCGTTCAACAACACCATTTTGTTGTGGTGTGTTGACGCAACTCGTTTGGTGCACAATACCTTTTGACGCATAAAACCCATCCATTTTGAACTCTAAACCGTTATCACTACGCACAGTTTTGACCTTCTTTTCAAATTGAGTTTCAGTAAGCTGAATGAAATCAATTAGAAGTTGTCTAGCCTCCGACTTTTGGACCATCAAATAAACCCAAGTGCACCGTGTAAAATCATCAACAATTGTAAGAAAGTATTTTACCCCAGAAATTGAAGGTTCATGATATCCTCCCCAAATGTCAACATGAATTAATGAAAAAGCTGACGCACTTGAAATTGTGCTTAACGGAAAACGACTTCTTGTTTGTTTGGCTAAAGGACAAACTGGACACTTGCTTGTATCGCAAGATTTATTGGACATGAATGGAAATAAAGAAAAGACACGACTAGAAGGGTGACCTAGACGCTGGTGCCAGACATGACTTGATGAACTGCTGACTGCATGACATGTTCCTTGCTTTGTTTCGTTGAGGCAGTATAGTCCCTCCCTCTCATGCCCCATCCCAATCGTCTTCCCCGATCGTAGGTCCTGTACAAAACAAACTTGTTTAAGGAATATTGTGACACAAAAGGAATCATGAGCAAGTTTGCTGACAGAAATAAGGTTTAGGTAAAACATTGGAACACATAGGACATTTTGAAGTTGGAACTGAGGAGAGAAAACTACTGTGCCTATATGGGTTACCCTAGCATGACTACCATCAGGGAGTTTGACAAATCGTGTTTGGGTAGGTACGGCATGGGTGAGTAAGCAAGGATTACAAACCATATGATCAGTGGCACCACTATCCAATATCCACACACTAGTCTTTGAATTATTTCGAAAGCTAAAGGCTTTACCTGAGAGGCTCTCATAAGTTGGGGTATTACCAGCATGGTTTGCCGAAGCATTGCGGTTTTTATTGAGCAGCTTATAGATCTCGTCACACTCTGACTTTGAGAAAGGAAAGTTGCTTGGGCTGCCTTCACTGTCAAATAATGAAGAGACATGGTTTCCACGACCCTGTGCTTGCAATTGTTCAAGGGCTGCCTTCTTCTTTCGACAATCTTCAACCGTATGGTATTTGAAACCACAGAAAGTGCACTTGAGGTGTGCTTTGCAGTTTTTGGTGGAATGGGTGTCTCGGCCACATTTGGTGCACCTTCTCCTGCTGTCAGACGACTCGTGCTGCAAAGCGCTGCGCGCTGCACTACCCGTACCCTCAACAAGCGCAGGGGCTCCATAGTTGCTGCGTGCCGCGCATGCCGCGCCCTCAGGGTGCGCCTGGGCGCTATGATTGCTGCTTGCTGCAAAGGCAGCGCCTTCAGGTTGTGTGGAGGTTCCCTTGCTGCCGGTCATGGCCTCTGCTTGTTTTTCATGGCGGAGTGCCATGGCAAACACCTTGTTCACCGCTGGTAGGGGGTCAATAGCAACAATGCTTCCACGAATGACGGCAAAGTTGTCATTCAATCCCATGAGAAACTGCATCGTCTTCTGGGTCTTGATGTAGTCCTGAACTTTGATCCCCTCCGTGGACAAGTCACATAGAGTATCCCTTTCATCCCAAAGACCTTTCAATCTGTTGTAGAAGGCTGTGATAGTCTCGTTGCCCTGTTTACAATCATGAATTGCATTCTCAACATTGAATAATTGCACAGTATTAGTTTGAGAAAACCTTTCTTGGAGCTCAAGCCAAATTTCTCGAGCCGACTTGTAGTGCTTGACACTCTTCGAGATTTCTTTTGACATGGAACCGGTTAGCCAGGTTCTGACTAGCGTATCGACACGATCCCATTGAAGTTGCTCATTGTCTTGTTCAATTGGTCTGGGAGTACTTCCATTCACGAGACCGGCCTTGTTTTTGATAGTCAAGGCGTTTGTCATGGATTGACTCCAATCCGAGTAGTTATCTTCAACAAGTGATTGAGGCACGAGTATTGCACCTGGTTGGTCAGAGTAGTGAAGATACAGTTGATGGTTGGGATATTCCCAAGGTTCTGCTGTGCGAGGAAGGCTCGAACTCGAAGCTTCTTTGAGAAGGGCATCCTTCAGAAACTGTAGAGCGAGCTTTTGTTCCTTCTCTTCGTCCCCCATATCGAATGATGGTAAGGTTTAGCAGAGTTTTGTGTTTGAGAAATTTTGGCCAAGGATCAGTGCTCTGGTACCATAAAGAAACTGGAACTGAGAAGAAGCTATTTCTCATGTGTATATTCAGTCGATGTACAAGCTCTTTATATACAAGAGGGTTTGTTAACCCTAGCTAAACTAGGCAAGAAGACAACTGCAATTATACTAGGATTCTATCATTAAAGATAGTATCGACTAACTAATGCAAATTGATACATTCCTATACAATCGGATCCTATGCTTTAACAGGTCCTCTCTTTTGTTTAACCATTATTTTGTTCTGTATCATACTAACACGTTCCAATGGAGTGCCTTCGAATTCATTTCTTCCTACATATTGTTCCTTACCTCGACCTTTTCACAATCTGTTCACAGGTAAAGGGCCTTCACATTGAGCTCTTAAAAAGCCCCGCCGTCTCTCGTGTTACAGCAGTTTAGCGAAAAAAAAATGCCAGAACCTTTTAGTCTGTACAGCAGTATAGATTTTTCCCTTTCAAGTTTGTTATGGTCTCTCTGTCTATTTTGGGTTTCTGTTGTCTGCCTTCTTTGTTTGATATCAGATAAAAGTGATTTGCTAAATCAATGTGGTATTATGCTTTTGGGAAAAAGTTTGCAAAATGTACATTTGTCTCTTGCTTTTAAATCAAACATTGTTTATGATTGTTTTGTTTGTTTGTTTGTATCTTGGCCTTAGACAGCTGCATATGTCCTCTCCCTTTCAGAGTTTGGTCAAGAACAAAAGTCCAAAACTCCTTCTTTGTTTTGACACTCGTGCTAGCCCTCTTATGACACCTCATTAGCCTTTGAGTCTGACTTATTTAGAGCATAATATCAGCCTATATTTATATTGAGTAAGGCTACCTTTGCTCAAGGGTTGTCAAAATGTAGTTTCTACATTTGGTTTGTTGGGTTTTTGGTTTTCATTTGCATTGTTCATTAGTCTCTAAGTCTTCATTTTGTAATTATAAACCTTAGAGCTGAATAAAATATTTTCTCATAAACTCATTGCATTCTGCATACCATGAGATCAGTTGGTAGTACAGCAACCCCGGAAGTGTTCAAGAAGAATCAGTTGAGGTTTGAGGATAGCTGAGTTATGAAGAATCTCGCATAATCTCGTACGAAGTGAGTTTTATACATAGTGAAAATGTTTGTCCTTCAAAAGTTAGGGGCACAGTTTTTTTCGTAGTTGCAGGGTTTCTATTAATAAAAAACATCTTGGTTTTCATTGTTATTTTACTGCAACTTTTATTTATTGTTATCGTGTATTTGTTATTCAGGATAGCTATAACCCTTGCTATCCCTGAGAACGAACTAACACACAAAAAAAAGTTCCTAGATATCCTGGTTGAATCAATGTTTAGGAAGTTGTCCGGAGCTTTTACTGATGTATCCGACCGTTATTTGAGCATCCGCACCCTTTCCCACTCGAATTCTTGTAGTCTACTCAAATGCCTATATACTTGGCAGTTGTTTCTAACAAATAAATGATAAGATTTCATTGAAAGGGCAATGAGAACTTTTCAAGTCAACCGAAATAAGGGAAGTTGATTGCTGAAATAATAGTTACAATTGGAAAAACGTACCGTGCAAACATGAAACATTCCCACATATAAATAAAATTCAAATAACCATGTCAAAAAAGAATGATTCAATTAGGCTGAATTAGCAAACGAAAAGACCACGAAGCTCGTAAAACCAAAGTAGAAAAAGATTCAATTATCGAACGAAAAGATTAGGAAATTCATTCGAAGAAGTAATAAACCAAAATAGAATGCAACACTAAAATAGAATAGTTGATCACTATTCTCATGAAGCACGAAATGGTTCATTTTAGTAGTCATTAATTTTGATTTGCTTTCGTCTCTGTCAAGTGTAGTTGGTTTCCGGAGTCTGCAATTTCTCAGAAACAACGAGTCCTCATTCAATTCACAAGCTGAAACATCCTCAGAATACTCGTGTATATTAACTACGATCAGATCCTGAACTTTCAGAGATCTCATTCAAAACCATAAACACTAGTGCATGCATTGATTCATTCAACCAACAATGTATAAAGTAGCAAGCGCCAATGATCTGATCACTGGTGTCGGAATCGACGACATTAAGATCAGAGAGAAGGCATGGGTGCTTCCGGGGCAGTCCTACACCTTCATCGACCTCTCCCCTGTCAACTACACCTCCGAAGTTCAAGCCATGAGCGCCGAGAAGCTCCCCTTCATCCTCCCCGCCGTCTTCACCATCGGCCCTTTTGACGCTAGGGACTCCCTTAAGAAGTACGCCAAGCTCATTTCCTCTCATGACAAGAACTCCAGCCACGTCAAGGAGCTCGTCCAGGGGATCATCGAGGGAGAGACTCGTGTCCTTGCAGCCTCGATGACCATGGAGCAGATCTTCAAAGGTACAAAAGAGTTCAAAAAGGAGGTGTTCGACAAGGTTCAGCTGGAGTTGGATCAGTTCGGGCTTTATATTTATAATGCAAATGTGAAGTAGTTGGTGGACGTAGTAGGGCATGAGTATTTCAGTTACTTGGGTCAGAAGACACAGATGGAAGCGGCCAACCAGGCCAAGGTGGACGTGGCGGAGGCCAAAATGAAGGGAGATGTAGGCTCTAAGCTGAGGCAAGGGAAGACATTGCAGAATGCTGCAAAGATCGATGCGGAGACGAAGATCATATCAACCCAATGGCAAGGGGAGGGAAAGAAGGAGGAGGTTAGGGTTAACACGGAGGTTAAAATTTATGAAAACCAAAGAGAAGCTGATGTGGCAAAGGCGAATGCTGAGCTGGCGATGAAGAAGGCCGGGTGGGCCAGGGAGGCGGAAGTGGCGCAGGTGGAGGCGGCGAAGGCGGTGGCGTTGAAAGAGGCTGAGCTGCAAGGGGAGGTGGAAATGGTGAATGCGATGACTATGACTGAGGAGCTAAAGGCTCAGTTCTTGAGCAAGGCAAGTGTTGAGGCCGAGACCAAGGCGCAAGAGGCAAACTGGAATCTCTACCAAAAGCAGAAGGCGGCTGATGCAGTTCTCTACCAAAAGGAGAAAGAGGCCGAGGCCAAGTTTTATGCTCAGGCAAAAGCTGCTGATGGAGAGCTTTATGCAAAGAAGACACAGGCCGAGGGACTTATGGTGCTTGGACAAGCAGAAGGTGCCTACCTGCGCACTCTTATGGAATCATTGGGAGGCAACTATGAAGCGGTGAGAGACTACTTGATGATCAATCGTGGGATGTACCAAGAGGTTGCTAGGATTAACGGCGAGGCGGTGCGGGGACTTGAGCCGAAAATTAGCATCTGGACCAACGGCGGTGAGGGTGGTGCTGGCGGCGGCAATGTAGCTATGAAGGAGGTTGCGGGAGTTTACAAGATGTTGCCACCATTGTTCAAGACTGTTCAGGACCAAACAGGAATGCTGCCTCCTACTTGGATGGGCAATCTACCAGTTGCTGATGGTTCTAAACGTAATTGATCGACTTAAGCAGCATGAAATAAGGCAAAAAAGTTTCAGCTTTCTTGCTAACACAAGTATATATTTTGTTTATTTTGGCAGAAAAGTTTATATGTTATTTTGGTTGCGTTACCTAAAAGTTCATTATGGTATTTGTACGTTCAGTGAGCTCAGTCAAGTAGTTCGTGGAGCGGTTTTATATGAATGAGAGTATAAATATATTCGATCATATTGCATTTGTCAAACTAATTAATTAATCAAATATATATGAACTGAGAGGAAACTCCGCAATTGAAAGAAAAAAAAACGAAACAGTCAGATGCAAATTAAACATTGTATTGGAGACACAAAGGATATAGAAGTATATTAAAACAATATAAATTTGAGGGTGGACGAACTTTGATAAAAGTAATTAATAAGAACATACATGTTGATACTTCAAAATAAGAAGTTCAATTTCCACATGATGAAGTGTAAGTTATTTATTATTGGATTAAATTCATTTTACCCCTGAGGTTTGGGGTTGACTTTACTTTAGTCCATGTTCTCTCAATTTTGAAAATTGTATCCCTAAAGTTTCTAATTTTTATAAATCATGTTTAATTACTGCAATTTTATCTAATTTCGACGTTAATTTTGATTTCATAACTCATTTTAAAGACTAAAATAGTCATATAACAACAAAAATCGCCTTTTATGACACTTTTTCTAAGATTCTATGATAGCATTTAACGTTCAAATTTGACGAAATTTCAGCAATTAGACATGATTTATGAAAATTAAAAATTTTAAGAGGTAAATTTTTAAAATTTAAAATATGGGGACTAAAATGTAACCCTAAACCTCATGGAGGTAAACTGAAATTAATCCTTTATAATATTCAAATCTTCTTATTTTCTAAAGAATTTAGCAAAGTAGCAACAAGCTAATTAACGATGAGGGTTCACTAGCTAGTAGAAAAAACCTCTTAGACGACAAAATTGTTTTATTCCTTATTCCGTCTCCTAAGTTACCACCTGCTATTCCATCGTCTAGGTGGTAACTTAAGAGACAGAAAATTTACTAAGGCGACGAAAAAATTTTACAAAAAAAAAATTATCCACTTTTTTTTAAGCTAACGATGAGGGTTCACTAGTGGAAAAAATATCTTAGGCGACGAAATTGTTTTATTCCTTATTCCGTCTCCTAAGTTATACCACCTACTATTCCGTCGCCTAGGTGGTAATTTAGGAGACAAAAAATTTACTAAAGCGACGAAAACATTTTTATATAAAAAAAATTATCCACTTAGGCGACGGAAACGTATTCCGTCATCTAAGATTGATATAAATGATGGAAAAATTTATTTAGGCGACAAAATTGTTATTTTTTTAAAAAAATTATCCACTTAGGCGACGGAAACGTATTCCGTCATCTAAGATTGATATAAATGATGGAAAAATTTATTTAGGCGACAAAATTGTTATTTTTAAAAAAAATAAAATTTATCAACTTAGGCGACGGAAATGTATTCCGTCGTTTAAGATTGATTTAGACGACGGAAAAAATTACTTAGACAACGGAGTTATTATTTTTAAAAAAAATTATTAATATCTTAAGCGACGGAGTTATTATTTTTAAAAAAAATTATTAATATCTTAAGCGACGAAAATATAACTTTTCGTCGCCTAAGTACCGAAATTTTAAGCAGCTCATTTTCCGCCAAAAATTTCAGAAAAATTTGAACCAAAATTTTCAAACTTTCTTTATATATTCTCTCTCTCTTCTCCTCTACCCAGTTTCCACGCATACCTTTGTCTCACCTTCTTCTTCCCTCTGCCTCACCTTATTCTTCCCTCTGCCTCTCCTTCTTCTCCATTTGCCTCTCCTTCTTCTTCGTCCTCTGCCTCTCCTTCTTCTTCGCTTCCTGCCTCTCTTGGGCGCCCTTCTCTTCTAGCGGAGTTAGCGCGCCTTTGTGCCAGCAGACTCTGCGTCTTTCTCTGCTAAGGGAGTCTGCACGCCCTTCCATGCCAGCGGACTCCGCGCGCCTTGTTTGCCAGTGGACTTCGTGCGCCCTTCCTTGTCAGCGGAGTCCGCGCACCCTTTGTGCCAGCGGACTCCGCGCGCTTCTCTTCCACCAGAGTCCGCGCCCATGTTATTTTTTTTAAAAAAAAATTCATTTTAGCGACGGAATCCAGTGATTATATCGCCTAGGGGAAAAGTTTTTTTTTTGTCAATAAACAATATCAGTCGCCCAAGTACTTAGGAGACATAAAACGTTCGTCTCTGAAGTACTTAGGCGACGGAAACAGTTCTGTCGCCTAAGTAATTTTGACTCGACGAAAATTAATTTTTCGTCACCCAGACAACTACCTCACTCCACTTAGGTGACAGAAATTTCGTCGCCTAAGTACTCCGGAGAAGAATTTTGTTACTTAGGCAACAGAATAGTTCCATAGCCTAAGAGCTTTTTTCCAGTAGCGGTTGACATGAATGATAAGACACCTTCTTGAATGAAAGCCTCACATAAGTTGATTAAGTTCAAGGTGTTGGGTCGAGGTACTACGAAACCTCATGTGATGTTAGTGGAAGTTAAAAGAAATATGAAGCTAATTATACCATAGTTAGTTCAAACATATAAACACAAGATCAACACATGTAAAATTTAAGACTTACCAGCGTTGTTGATGGAGATGGCCATGTCTAAAAGATTAGGTCTTATGTTCTCTCTCACAATGTGCTCTTTAGATAAGATAGAAATTGTATGCGTTTTATGATGAGAACATAGACTTATGCTTGTATATTTATAGTCTTAATTGAATTCTATAAGATTTACCAAAAATTACGAGATTATATCGTTAAGGTCCTAATATATCTTTCAAAAGTGTCAATCGGTTGTCTAGGAGTATTGGTCATCACGAGCTGCCTAAGTGATGCTAGATAGGTCCTCAAGAGGCATGTTTGCTAATATGTCTACTCTACGAGATTTCAAGATGAAAAATTTTAGGAAGCAACTGCTACCCGTGGTAATTGGATCCAAAACATGTTTTAAAAATAAAACAAAAAATATCAAAAGAGAAATCCGACCTACCGGATTCGAACCAGTGACCTAAGGATACCTGACAGGTTTTAACCCACTACAGTCCTCCGCTCTACCAACTAGCTAAGGTCGGTTTGATAACAACTTCGCCATAAATTATATATATCCTTTTTAAGAAATATAGTCAACAAATGGGGCGTTGGAAAAAAGGTGTGGCGGCTATTGCCATCTCTACATTCTCTGTACGCCTTACACATTCAAGAGAACAAAGCCCCCATATGTTTGTTTTGTTCTTCTCAGACTTGGTCCCTGGTCCAATTTCTACCTGGATTGAGTAAACGTCAATTTAGCACTATATTAACACCAGACCTCACATTCCTTAGAGATACAAATCTGCCCAACAGCTCCAGAACCACAATTACATCTCTGTCTCTCTCATTGATCAGTCTCACTTCTTGTGTGCCAAGCAACGATAATGTGTCCCCTAAGGTTCATATTGATTTTCTTGTCTGCCACGCTCCTCGCCGGTTTCTTCTTGTTGCGAAACATCGCAACGGAAAATGACTACGAAAACTGCCTGCAGTCTACCGGTCTTCAAGAATCACATGCATCGTCAACAAACTCCTCCTCCTCATCCAAGGTATCTGCCATGAAAACTGGGTTTTGGACATGCGTTGACATGGCAAGTGGACGCTACCTATGGAAAACTTGCGTGTCTTCTTCTCCTTCGGCTTCTGTCCATTCTTGCTCTAGCTAATTCTTTGGATTGCTGGCACTAATTTGGTTGTTCATACTTTGTATACAGGAGGTTAACATCTCAATCACACCAATGGAATATACACGGCTGAAAATTTGATCAGTCTCTTACTCTGTTTTGATTCTGTATATATAGAAGATCAATGCTACCGGGGAACCTATATGAATACAGACCAAAAAAACCTATATGAATCTAATATTTCTTTTCTAGGCTGCAAGTTAAATAGGAAAACAATGAAACTAAAAAGAATTTTTTCACATACACAAAGATGAAAACAAGTTCAAATTGATGCATAAATGATTTGTAATCGTCACAATGACTAAAGCTTCTCAAGAATAAACCAAGAAATACTACAATCAAATTCACTACAATCTTCCCTTGCTGGGATTATGCCTCCTGGGGAGAGACTACTTGAACTGGGAGCGTCAAAGGTTGTTGCTCTTGCTGCTCTGGTTGTGGTGGCTCTTGTTGCTGCGGCTGTTGCTCCCCTTGCCAAGTCCAAATAATGTCCTTGAGACCTGGTCTTACCTCCTTTTTCATGACCTTCTGATACTCTAATGTATCTCCACTAGACTTCTTCACCTCCACCAAGTGAAAAGACGGGGTGATCTCAAAGATCTCAGTTTCAATGCCCAAAACCCCTTTCCTGCCTTCTGTGGACCCTTCCATTCTTAACATCCCTCCGTCTTTCTTCTTGATTTTGAGTTTCAGACGCTTGGCTATGTCTTCCAGCTTGCTGATGATGGTTGAAGCAGTTTTGTTGGATGTAAACCGCACTTCTTTTTTCTGTTCAGCCTCTTCAAACAGTCCAGACAAATCAAAGCCAGTGGAGTACGAGATGATATCGAAAGCGTTCAAGTTAGACGGCTTCTGCACTAATTCTTGCTTTGCCTCTGTCACAGAATTGTTATCTTCACCAGGTCCAAAAATGGCATCAGCATCCAGAGGGGTGAGCTCTTTCACTGGTACTTCAACAATTGCAGGTTTCTGGACCAGCCCCTTTCGGAACCAAGAAGATTGCATTACTTTAGACAAAGATATCCGAGTATTTGGATTTGGGTCAAATATCTTTGACAGCAACCTACGTACTTCAGGAGTAAACCAGTTAGGGAATTTGAATTCCCCCTTACCAATCTTCCTATACAACTCCATCAGATTTGCATCATGAAATGGAAGATAGCCAGCCAATAGAACAAATAATACCACCCCACATGACCAAATGTCAGCTTTGGCACCATCATAGCCTTTCCTGTTTATTACTTCTGGGGCAACATATGCAGGAGTCCCACAGGTTGTATGAAGCAATCCATCTTGGCGCTTGGATTCACCAAGGGCGCTCAGTCCAAAATCTGAAACCTTTAGATTTCCATTCTCATCCAAAAGTAAGTTTTCTGGTTTCAGATCACGATGGTATACACCTCTACTATGGCAGTAGTCAACTGCACTGACGAGCTGTTGAAAGTACTTCCTAGCAACATCCTCCTTTAGCTTGCCTTTGGAGACCTTGTCGAAGAGCTCACCACCTTTGACATACTCCATGACAAAGTAAATCTTGGTTTTGCTGGCCATCACCTCATAAAGCTCCACCACATTTGGATGTCTAATCAACCGCATCACAGAAATTTCACGCTTGATCTGATCAATCATCCCGACCTTCAAGATCCTCTCTTTATCAATTATCTTTATGGCCACACTCATGTTGGTTTTGAGGTTCCTAGCATGGTAGACCTTGGCAAAGGTTCCTTGGCCTAATAACCTCCCCAGTTCGTATCGCTGCATCAGCACACTCCCTTTGTTTTCCATCTTTGGCTTCTATTCTTGTACACAGTAGAACTTACTTGTATATGATAGCTTAGAATATGATATAGGAACTATTTTCAGGAAATTAAAAGGCTATGAGATCAACCATCCTCATCGACATAATGTTTTGACAAGAGGTACCCCCTCAAATTGACTACTGCAGTCGGCATTTGAGCATACAAGCAGGAAGGGCTGTGAGTTTGTCCAATCTCATCCTTGATAAACAAGGGCAGCTCAAACAGAGCTACACTCTCACCAATCACTGAAGAAGAGTTTTCAACTTTGAAGCACATCTTTCAGCATTCCCTAGGTCTTCCTCTTTGATAACCCAGAGAAAACTGTAGAAGATCAGTAGCTGAAACTTATGCGGACAAGAAACTGAATAGCAATCAGTTAATTTTCCAACTGCCTGACTAATATATCAGATGCTCACCTGAAAAAAAAAAAAAAAAACCCAAAACGAAACAGATGAGCCTTCATATCAACACACGAGCCTTCACATGCTTAAAATCGCTACATAATACACACTAAATAATAGTGGACTGAAAATCATGATAGTTAACCATAATTTGACAGGTCTATATCACTCTCGCTGCAAGCTGTCGACTTTAGCAAGATGTCCACATCTTAGAAACAAATTGAGAATTTTGTTACTTCACATGGTTTTGAATGCATATTTAGACAACTTTTGTATATCTTTCTCATTGCAAGCTATGAACTTTAGCATGTACTTCCGCATCTTAAAGCTAAACTGAGAAATTTTGGATTAAATAAACTATGTGATCTATCTTCTGACACATGCAAGCTATGAAGTCTATCTTTTGACATGGTATTGCATCCATACACATAACCTCCAATGATTATGAGAATAATTGCAATGACAGAAATTCATAAACACATGCAACCTTAAAACCCAAATGTTGATTCATGCATGAGCAGAACAGAGCAAAACTGATCTGTTTCTTATGAGAATCAAGATTAAAACCAAAAGCGAATTGGAACCTGGTTTCCTTTGTTCAATCTCAATTCTCAAAACAAAAACAATCCCAATTCTCAAGTTCAAGTTTCAAGCAAACCAAACAGGAAGGTATTGATAACAAAATCTCTGTCGAGCCAACCTCAACACGAATTCCATATTTTGCAGCAAACAACAAGAACAAACTAGAATAACAATCAAAGTTGGAACTTTACCTTGGATTTGAGGAAGAAATCTCAATTCGGGAGAGCTGGACGCAGAGAGAGAGAGAGAGAGAGAGAGAGAGAGAGAGAATGAATGAATGGAAGAGGAAGCTGGAGAATTGAGGGAGAGGTTGAAGTGGTTTTGGTGTGGTTGGGTTTAGGTTGAAAGGAATGATGTATTGGACCAAGAGAGCTACGCACCTCTTGTTTATAGGCGGAGTCACTTTCTAGACTCTAAACGGGCCAACGCCAATCAATAATACCAATATATTTCACTACATTTTTTGTCTCTTTCAATAATGAGAGAAAACACAGTAGTGCCGTTCTCTCTTTCTTTTATTATTTTCATTACTAAAATCCTAATTTATGAAAAAAGATCTTCCATCTCCTCTCGTCTATCAGGAGATCCTGTTATTTAAAAAAAAAACAAAAAAATCATATCTTTTTAAAAAAAAATCATAACACGAGAAAATCACATTACAAAAATGAGAAAATTATCGACCAAACAAATTTGTATACCACATGATGACACAAATCAAAATTTAAAAACCTAATTTGAGGTGAATTGATTAGGTTCCATGTCCCACGAGACGAACTCCTTTTTGAATTTTTGATTTAGTAGTTAATCTATTAAAATAGTTACGCCGATCAACTTATTCTTCAAAAACATCCAAGCTCACAGATTTTCTTTGTAAGATGGAGTTTCTTTGTCTAATATTAAATTTTCCTAGTGCATTTTTTTTTTTGAAATCGGTGCATTTCTTTAATTTGTGTTCTTTTTTCTCAATATCCACAAAAACAACCTTAACTATCATTCCAAAAAAAAAAATTTGACCTTAACTATCAACTTTCATGAGGCTTTCTTGATTGTCAATTTGGTTCCCATTTGCAATATTATGTGTTATTACAAATGCCACTTAAGTTTAATGAACGGTTAGTAACATTAATAATTTTTTTTGTATTATTTAAAAAGAAAATCAATTACGTACAAATATTCATGAATATTGATATTTACCCATCATTTGCAAGCTGACCTGGGTCACAACTTCAAAATAGTTATGTACACGTTTAACTTAATTATATATATGATGAGTAATTAAACACGTAATCATATTGAAGAATTTTTAGAGTGAAAGGTCGGTAACAATAGGTCTTAATCGATCAGCTACAACTCAGTTCATACTTTATATTTAAGATCTAATTTTCTCTGAATGTTTAAGAAACCAAATCAATTATGATTTTGACATGCTGTTTTGCTCAGAAAGATAGAAGATCATGAAGTTTTTTCTCCTCTTAAGCATGTGTTATATATGTGGTTTGAAAAATAAAAAATCAAAGCTCAAATGGCCGGAATTGACTCAAATTTGGGTGCAATTATGCAGATACAATAGGGTTTGGCACTTTGGGATTAGGCAGGCCTTGTGAAGCTTCATGCATCAACATCTTTTGGACGTGTGACGGACGAACCAATGAAGAGAGGACGGCACAATTGTGTGTATCATGTATGTCGAATTTGGCAAGAGGTCTCACCTTCCTGGGCCACTGTACTAGAACGCAGATAACACCATTTCTGAGGTCTCAACCGGTGTTCCATACCGACCACATACACGTTTCATGTCTCGTTGCTAATCTATCTTTGGCATTTTGTTAACTCACTTGCTTAAGCTCGTGGGCATCCATCCAAGATTCTGGAGACCACTAAATAATTCTCAATCTTTATGAGGTTTATATATAGTTATACTTGTAATATTCCTGATATGATTGAGCTATATTTAACTTTGCCAAAGCCAAAGTCCCAAACTTGTCTGTTCATTTTTTATGAATCTTTGGGAAAGCTTCCGGGGTAGGATACCGCATCTGGAACATTGATGATTGAGTTTAGTAAACGTAGAAGGCAGCAGAGACCAACTTTTGTAATCTACACTATTTATGAGGTTGAGTTCTGAAGGGGAGGAACAAGGTGTTTGGCATATTCCTAGCTATCCTTTGGTTTCAGACCTAAATTCTCAAATTAATATAAGATTTAAATTATTAGTTGATGTTGGTAGGCGTTTAACTTAGTTAGCTAGATATGAAGTTGACGCAAGAAATGTAAGCCATTCGATCAAGTCTTTGCATCGATTCCTTTTCACAGTCCTTTATCGTTTTAATTAAGTTATATTTGTGAGGTCGGTACGCATGGCGGGTTGGTCACTCTGATGGTTGGATGATCACAGCTACATTTCTGTAGAGGTTGACTTGACAGAGTCAAGGAGAATTATACTTCGTAATATAGTTCAACAAATTTAAGTGTTGTCGGTACACACACAAAAAAAAAAAAAATTTCGGATGAGAGACTAGCCAACATAAGCTTCTCTTCTATTCCATGTTTGAGAAGTAGGAACGCGAAGCTTTGAGTTGTCGAAGGGGCTAGGAGGTGGGTGCACCTCCTAAAGAACACATTTCAATGTCGAGGAATTAAAAATTTGCTAGTATATATAGTCCTTTTTATCCAAGTACAAATTAGCTCGCTTCAACTTGTGGGATCAATGGATGAAACTCCCACTGCTAGATACCCTAGATTCCACATTCTAGTCTTCTTCTAGAGACATCCTCTGATAATTCTGCTGAATTTAGCTTCGAGTACATGCGCGTATAAGAAGTTAAGAACATCAATTATAAAGTGATGATCGAGTATTGGACTTTGCCAAATTAGTGGCTTTTCTTTTTCAACGAATCCTTGGTGAACTTCTGGGGTAGGATGTCTCATCCGTAATGATAATTGTAATGTATTAATCATGTAGAGAACTGAGAACAGAGACCAATTTTCTTTTTAATCTTCAATGCCATTATGAATTTGCCTTGTGGTGGAAAAGATGAACAAAAAATAATGCTATCAAGTTGGCTGGCACCTTGCTTGGCTTAAAATTAAGGTTAATCCCTCATTACATTAATATAAAGATTCAAACATTCTGTTAATTAATATAAGATTCAACGTATTGCTGGGTTCTGATGATGTGAGCTTAATTAGATATCAAGTATGAATTAGTGACATCCCATTAACGGTTCACTCGATTAGTGAAGGCTCTTATTTCATTCCTTTCATTGGTCTTCATGGGAGCTTCATTGATTCTATCACTGTTAATCGGTAAAGACTAGAGAGCCGGCCGGGGGAGGTAAAGCTAGCCTGAGCTAGGTCGAGAAATACGGCAGTCCGGCCGGGACGACTAACACATTCTAGATAATTCTAGGCGTCTAGCGAAAGTGAAGCCAAAAACATTCCTAACCTGAACGGAACAAACCAAGAACTTTCATTGTGAGCTTCTTTCAGGGCATGCAGACCACTAATTACATACAAATTAGGTCCCTAGCTACAAATTATATATTTCTGATATCATACATTAATTGTAACTTATAAGCCGAATAATTGAACTATTCGATCAAGTATCATCTTCTACGCTTTGGAAGGATTATATATCTATAGACAAGCAATCACAATCATTGTCGACCGTCACCCTCAGAAGAAAAGATACACTAGCTCATCGAAGGGCAGGCGCATACACAATAAACATGAATTTTCAAATCTGTTATGCTATAATCAAAGGTGATCATTTCAATCCCAACACCGTCAACACGAAAAGAGGAGCATATGCAATGATGATCGAGTTTAGTAAACGTAACTATGATGATCGAGGACCAGCTTTTGTATTTTTAATTTTCTTATGAACTTGCGTTTTAAGATAGATCAAGTTGTCGTCTGGCATATATTCCTTTTGTTTCATACCTAAATTATTCCATTAATATAAGGTTCGACTAGATTGTTGGTTGATGTTGAATTGTTGATGCCTTGAAAACCAGTAAGCAAATAAACGTCCAACTTTGTTAGAGATGAAAGTTCACTGAAAATGTAGAAAGCTACCTGAACTCGTGCTTCATTTATAGAATCTGTGTGGTGTTTCAGCAAACTCTTCATTGTTGGCATGGTGGTACCTTTAAGTGTAGGAAGAACCTTACACTATGTTTCTGTAGTGGTTTACTTAACATTTAAAGCCAGCTGAAATCCTTGTTTAAACGAGCATTTGTGGCAATGAACTCTCATTGTCATCTCAAACTAGTAGAAATAAAGTCTTAAGCGACCTCGTCGCTTAAGTGTCAAGTTTTGTCGTCATACGACTTAAGCGACTAAATCGGCGTCGCTTAAGCTTCGTCGCATATGACGCATCTCATAGACACTTAAGCGACAAAAAGATATTATCCATCGCCTAAGAAAACAGAACAGGCGACAGGTACAGTTTATGTCACCACAGATCAAGGCGATAAAATAATTTCCTTAAGTGACAAATTTTTGTTGTCGCTTAACTCTTTAAGCGACGTATCTTATTTTGTCGCTTTAGTGTTAAGCGACAAAATTTTTAGTTTAGCGACAAGTTTTTTTTTCGTAGCTAGATATAATGCGACGAAATAATTTACTTAAGCAACGAATTGTTTTTGTCGCTGAACTCCTTGAGCAACGTATCTTATTTTGTTGCTTTAGTGTTAAGCAACAAAACTTTTTAATTTAGCGACAAGTTTTCTTTCGTCGCTAGATATAATGCGACGAAATAATTTCCTTAAGTGACGGATATTGTTTAATGCAACAAAAAAATTATTTTTCCCCTGCTAGATAACGGAATTATTGAATTCCGTTGCTAATTTGAATTTTTTTTTAATTATGTCTGATCCTCAACCATTTCAACTAGATCCTACACCACCTCCGACTCCAACTTCTTACAATCAACCCCAAATCTTACAACCAGTATCAAACAACCCAATTTCAACCGAGATCGATGAAGGCGAGGAAGAGGTCGCTGGTGAGATACACGCGAAGTCCATTGGAGTCCGCTGGCGAGATGGGCGCAGAGTTCGCTGGATTCCGGTAGCGAGATGGGTGCGGAGTCCGTTGGAGTTCACTGGCGAGATGGCGAGGAGTCCGCAGGCGAGATGGATCGGAGTCCGCTGACGAGATGGCGCGGAGTCCTATTGCTAGATGGACGCGGGAGGAGGAAAATTAGTCCTTCCATGAAAATGGCTGCTAAGGAGAGGCGAGGCGACGGTGGTGAAGAAGAAGGGGAGGCAGAGGGAAGAAGAAGGAAAGTCAGAGGGAAGAAGGAAAGGCGACGGTGGCGATGAAGAAGGAGAGGTAGAGAGATGAAGGAGAGGCGACGGTGGGGAAGAAGAATGAGAGGCAGAGGAAGAAGGAGAGGTGACTGTGGCGAAGAAGAAGGAGAGGCAGAGGGAAAGCTAGAGTACTCTAGGGGTCTCTCGATCGGTGCGTGGAAACTGGGGCAGAGGAGAGGAGGGAGAGAGAAGAGAGTTTGAAGAAGAGAGAAGAGAGATCGAGCTCAAATATATAAAGAAATGAAAAGTGAGGCAGATGATGATAAGGAAACTTTTAAAAATTTGGTTTAAATTTTTCTGAAATTTTTGGCGGAATAGATGCCGCTAAAAATTTTCGTACTTAGGCGACGAAAACTTATACTTTCGTCGCTTAAGTGACTAATAATTTTAGTTTGTTTAAAAAAACAATAATTCCGTCGTCTAAGGAAATTAATACATATCACAACTAATTATAGAATAAATTCATTACATATATAATAAATTCATGACATAATTAAATCGAAAATTTGACGTTTTAACACATTATGAGTTTTCAATCACTATCCACGTAGTCTCTGTCTTCTAAATTATCCTCACTCACTTTATATGAATGATCGTTTGAGTCTTCCTCTTCGTCGTCAATGATGTCCTTAGTTGCTGGAATGAATGGAAGTGAATCAAAGTCAAACTCTAAATTAGAAATGAGAATGTACTCGCGAGGTTGGAAGTGGATGTCGTTGTTGATGCGAATAGTCTCCGTGTCAGGGATATTAGACGTCGAGGCTTCTTGATATGGTTCAAGAGTCACATTCTCAATATCTCTATTTGCAATACCCATCTCAAGTATAGTTGCACTGTAAATACCTCTATGTGACATCACGTTAACAACTTTCCAACCCCCACCCTCTTTTGGATCATCAAGATAAAAAACTAGTCATGCCATTGTGGCAACAATAAACGGTTGATTCTCATACCACCTTGTGCATGTATTCATTGATAACAGACCATGATCCATCTTGGTACTCCTCGGTATATTTGGTTCATTGAACCATCTACACTTAAATAACACAACTGGCATACCAGTTGCGTAGACTAGCTCGACAACATATACAACGACCCTGTAATATTCAGATCCGTCTTCCATACCCACACACATCACGCCATTGTTTTGTGTCTTTCGACCATAATCTCGATGCAATGTCAAAAACTTAATGTCGTTGATTACACAAGCAACATATATATTCACATGTTGCGGCTCATCATCGGTTAATCTTTCAGAAATTGGTAATTTCCCAAACAAACGGATATCATCCGAAATAACTGAAAGGTTGAACCTAGGTGTAATCTCATTGCCAACATACTCTATTTCTTGATGGAGATAATTTTTACTATATTTTACACACTCATGTGCCTTGTATGCCTCTGCTATTAACCCCTCCGGACGATATTTATTTTTAATGTTCCCCTTATATATATCAGCCGAGTTATCTTAAAGAAAATAAAAATTCAGAGTTAGTTTATTGAGCTCGTCAATAATATATAAATCAAAAACATAAAGTGTTAGGAAATAGTAAATTTTTACCTTTCCATGGAAAACATCTAGATATTGTGTACTGGACTGGTAAACAACACTTGTTCAGACAGGTGGATCATGAGGGGAACCATATATAATAGAAAAAACATGTTAATTTGGCTGAATCACAAACACATGATTTTTTTTTTCATTGTTTGAGATGTTTTTCGATCTGGAAGTGATGCAGAATATAAAAAAGATTTCACTTAAGTGACGAAATATTTCGTAGCTAAAGTCAAAAATACTGTCGCTTTAGCATTAACCTAAGACGACAGAAATTAAATTTGTCGGTTAGGTGCATGATATCATGCGACAACAATTTCCGTCACTCAAGAGTCAAAAGTTCCGTCGCTTTAGTTTTAAAAATGTAAATTTATCGGGTAGGTTAAGGATATTATGTGATAAACATATTCGTCGCTGAAGTGTTAACATTTTCGTCGCTACATAAATAATTTGCTACAAAATCCTACTTGTCGCCTGAGTAGGACATGTGGCGACGAAGTTTAGGCGACAAAAATATTTCGTCGCCCCAGAAAATTATAGCGACGAAAAATGTATCTTTAGCAACGATATTTGTTTTCGTCGCTTAGAAATTGCTTAAGCAACGAAATATGAAAATACCCGTCGCTCAAGCCTTTTTTTCTACTAGTGTCAGTTAGTTAGGTACCACTGCACCAGATACATTTGTCCTTTCATTTCTACCGAGCAAATTTGCCAATGCACTAGGCACAAAGCCACAAACAGATATCTTCTAAGAAATTTGTCCATGCAATATTCAACATTCACTTCCAAAATCTAGATGATAAGGTGACAGCGAACCAGAAACATATACAACGTATATGGCTGACGATTTCTGCCTTTGGCCAGAATCAAACAAACGATTTAGATTTTTAGCAACACCTGAGGCCCGTAGGCCGTGGGCATAAGACCTGTGGAGATCTATATGCAATCCACAATCCACACAATATCTCGGCAAGTTTTGTTTTCATTTCCTAGGTAAAAGAAGGTAAGCTTCCAACACTTTTACGACTACACCTGCAGACAGTGATGAAAGAAACTGCTGACACAGTGATAGATAAAAGAGACGACACTGGAGGATCAAACATTTTCATGCAACCATTTGAATTTATCTTACATATTTTACAACGGATTCAACAATTTGTTGGCGAATCTTTACAGTCAATGTTCAACCATGTCTCCAGTAACAAAAGTATGATAGCACATGCACAACCGGGTAGAGTAACAATGCATAAAAATGGGCGTGTGTGGTACGAGCACCATTCCAATTCCATTATATATTTTCTTGCCAAGACTAAGTGTCGGCCCGCATGGATCCAATATCCAACGATGATGCTTCCATTGTACTAACTGTGCTTGGATTACAGGCATGAAATGCAGTGCATATGTCTGTTTTCTCTAGGTACTCCTCCGCATTCACAAGGATTAGTGGTCTGTACTGAAAAACGAGCCTCTTGCACTGCAAAATAGAATATCATGTTAAAATCCAAATCAAACTAATGGAACACTGAAATCATAGAAAAGAGACATGCTTGCATGCATTTACACCCCGGCCACTCCCATCTCCACCCGTACTACCTTTAGAATTCTTATGGAACTCTTGTGGCTATTAATGTCTTGCCACTAACCATGTAACTGTATGACTAGTTACAGAATGCCTATATCTATTATTCAATGATGTCTAACAAATAAGAATACTAAACATGCTTGTATCCCTCCCACACCAACTGTGTAAACCTTAAACAACCAATATGTATAAACCTTATTGCTAGTATCAAAAATGTCCAACAAACAAGAATACTATAGCAACTCTCCTCAAAGAGTTCTGAAGGGCCAGAACAAACAAGTTGTTGATCTGTTAATGCTGCAACAGTATAATCCTTACACATGGATATCGATTTTCAGCTTCATTGACCAATTAAACAAAATATGTCCATGGATACAATCTATAGATTTCAACATTTTGAAATTTTCCTTACCTTCTTGACATAGTTCTCCACAGAATTGCATGCCTTCAAAAGAATCTCAATGATCTCCAGCTGACAAAAAAGAAAGAAAGAAAGAAAAATTTAAGCTGTCTGCTACCCTCGTAAAATATTTCTTAATGTTGCGATGAATGATGTCCAATAGAAAATTTACTAAACCATAAGAGTAAAATCCATTTGAAATGAGATAAAAAATAAATAAATAAATAAAAAGTAAAACGGCATTTGTTTGATCAAGGGTGGATGATGACAATTATAACTAACCAACAACAAAAAACAAAAGCCTGTGGGCAAATGGCAAATGTGAATCTGTTTATCTAAGGATATTTCTTTATAACTAATAATTGTGGGTACCTGTGTATCAGGATCTTTTAACTTCACTAATACTTCTGAAACAGTACGATGACATAAGCCACAACTGTCCTCCTTGAGTTGCGAAGAAAATGTTGCAACTTGCTGACATAGGTTGACCTTCCGGCAGAAATCAACAGGTTCTAGAGAGGTAACCTCTAGAAAGAAGAGAGGAGCATAATAGTCCACCAAAGTGACACACTGTCCCACAAAAAAAAAACATTCAGAACCGTCTTGAAAGCATTTTATAGTAATTGGTCCCATAGAACTATCTAGTGCCAAAATGCTGCATAATCAAATCTAGTTGTATAAAGTTCTAGACCATATGCCGATCAATGCAAAACCTAAAAAGTAATCAAACCAAAGTTTCAGAATTAAATACAATTATGTTACATTCGGCAAGATTCTGCATAAAATCAGTTGTACAATGACAAATTACAGCTCTAGAAACTCATAGCTCAGAGACAAAACCATCCACTGAATTTTTGGAGAAGGTTTCCAAGACTCTTCAACCTAAAATATCAATCTCATTCATAACATATGGACTAAATCACCATGTGAGACCACTAACTCAGCCAAAGAACTAATAAGAAACAATTTTTTGGGTGGCTACAATCAAACAAACATTCTTTGAATTTAACAAGATTCTACAAACCTATCAACGCAACTAGAAAATGAGATTACCTGCTGCTTGAAAGATTTCAATTGAGAGCAGGAGTTATGTAGATATTCAATGATCTCAGTCTGAGTCTTGTTTTCACTGACGTAATCAAGTGCCTGAGAAGCAAACTCCTCACATAATGTGCATACATTTTCATTCCCAGAAAACTCTTTCAAAGATTGAGGTTCCCCTTCTTGCACTGAACCAGAAGGTAACTCATTGTATAAGGAAGCAATTTGTCCAATAGAAAAATTGAAATGGGAGAATACGCTAGATTATAAACTCTTATTCACTTAGGAATTAGGCTGTAGTACTACTGATTTCATTCTCATAGGAGAATAAGCTAGCGTGTCACTTTTGAAGACTAGATTTTGGAAGACAATGGGCAATGACTAGATTTTACCTGACAAACTAAGCTCCACCACATGTCTAGCATCACAAGCCCAACTAGCTCCAAGCAGAAAAATAATTACGAACCCAACTCTCATATCCATTGTGTACCTGAAGTTTCATTCAACAACATTAAAGGCCAGTTTAAAAGCGTTCATAGCATAGTACTTCAAACAATAGCAGACCATAAATGATCAAACATCTAGCATCTCAATATAAAGAAAACAAAGAAAGTATTGGTCAGATTCTTAAACTAGTATGGGAGCCTAAGGTACAAGACTCAACAATAAAAGGGCCAATCATAGTTCAGCGACTCCATTCTACTGCATTAACTAGTTGAATTGGAAGAAATAGCATCCTGTTGCTAGATTTCAACTACTTCTACTTTGGCAAAAGTTAGACACTCTGGTGAATATTACAGGCCGGCTAGAACCCAATGAGGGATCGGGGTAGAACCCCCTACTCAGTACTCACAGGCATACTGCAAACCACCAGCATAAAGCTTAAACCGAGCCATATTGACGAACCCGAGTACAATAGAGCCAACCTTCTTTGAAGTAAGCTGGATAAATCCTACTGGAAGCACAATGATTGTTCTTTCCCAATAACTAGTTCATGATTTGGATGAATCATGTAGTTAAAAGCAATAACAGCTATAACATCAAGTGCTAGAGAGCCCACCTACTTCAAATTGAGCTTGTTAGAATCTACAGCAAGTTCATTTTTGCTTCTTTCCCCAATAATAGTTGAATAAGCTACATATGAATTTGCTAACTTATGAACTAGTAAAAGGCTAAAACATCAATCACCAATCAAACAAAGCATGAATCTTTATTTACCAATCACATAAGCAACTGATCATCTAGCAATTCAATACCACCATAAACATTGAATCAAAAACTGACTCGAAGATAATATAAACAAAGTCCTAAAGATTTGAGCTTGGGGGTTCGGTAGCTGAGAAAACGTGGAAAACAGAAATCATGAAACAAAGTTGTGAACTTTTGAGAACGAGTTCTTGAAATCATACGATGATGTTTGGCCAAGCAAAACGAAACCCAACTGAAAATCCGAAGAATCGGAGAGACAGGTATTTACCTCAAATTGGTGTTCCTTTCAGTGTTGGGATTTTTTGGTTGAGCAAACGAAGGCGTTGAATTGTTGTTGCTTTGTTATATACATCAGCTAACCTTCTGGGTCACGCTACTATGTGCTAAGCAACATTTACATACCGGTGGGGTTTCCAGCCTACAAAAACCACCTCTCATATGTCTCCACGTGTCTCTCCTGGCATCCTGTGATTGGCTCGAATTTTTTTATTTTTTTTGTTTGTTTTTGTTTTTGAAGATTTTGTTGCTGAAAAATCCTCCAAGAATTATTTTCTTTTTTAGATGAATAATAGAATGCTTGTGTTGGTACTTGGTATTAACGTCCAGTATGTATGCGGATTCCACAAGAAAACATCTAAGAACTGTAAATTCCTTTGTTCATACTTCATAGAACAAGTATTTGGATTTTCTGTTGTAAAATGAATTTTGAACGTGTATTTGAAAAGTTGGATTTTCTTTTGTTGGTACTGTATAAGTTTTCAACTTGCCAAGCTTACCTTCTTCAGTTGAAACGAAATGTCTGCTAGTTAGTTTTGTAGTGCTTGGACTTGGATGGATCCCAATTGTTTTTCGTCACACAATTCCCTCGCCCTTGCTTTTCAATATCAAAGCTTGCAAAAATGATGCCGAACCATGTTTGTTATTGTATATATAAATTAACAAATTTGTTTGTTATGGTCATGCATCATCGATGGATCATATAGCATAATAGATTTCATCTCTTTCAGTAACCATAAGATGTTATGAACAAAGTAGTACAACTTGAACAGCCTTGTTCGTAGACCCAACTCAGCACTAATCCGTTTGCCCTTGCTTTTCTGATACCAGAAGTTCTGATGGCTCAAAAACATGCAAATGAAGTCAAGGACTCAAGACAAGGTTGGTTTTTGCCCCAATTTGCCTATCATAAAGCACACTGATCACCATATGAAGTTACTTGAACAGTAGTACAGCATTAGCATCAATGAAAGTGAAACAATTGAAAGGAACAAGAATACAAACATTTTCACACAACACAGAAAGTCTTGACACTCTGAGAAACAGATCCAACCTAAGTAAAAACAGATTCTAAAGAAAGCAGAATTGGAGACAGAGGAGAGGGAACGCAAGCGTACGCGTACGCATACATAACTAAATGTCAGTGCTTGATTGTGATCAGCTGATTGATTGGATGATGAATTACTTCAAGTCAGGAGTTGGCTTCTTCTTCTTCCTGTTTTGCTTTGTCAAAAGAAGAGAGAACCGTGCAAACCCGGACTTCTTTCTTTTAGCAGAAAAGTTCTGGAGACCACTTTCCTTCTCAAACTTCTTACTAGAGGCTTGATCACCATTTTGCTTATTGAGCATCTGACCCAGTGACACCTTCTGTTTTACAGGTGTCTTTTCAGTCGGTTCCATTTCATCCTCTTCAGGCAACATCAACTTCCTGCTCAGGATTTGTCCGATTGATAAGGTTGGTTTCAGAACCGGCATTGATTCATCACCAACTAAATTCAAACCATTTACATCACGCAATTGCAACTCTCTGGCATGATTTGATGGGCAAGGATTCTTGAACTTAGTACCGTTGTGTACCGAAGAACGCCGTTTTTGACCATGCTGGGATCTCCATTTGCGAAGAGCTTCTTCCACTGCCAGCTTCCCCCTATTTGCAGCCTCCACTCTGTTCAGAGCTTCTTCCAATGCCATTTTACTGGTTTTGACTTCTTCAGTAGCTTCCTCTACTTTCTTCAAGATTTCTGTTTTCGACACATTTGCATCATCAACGTACTTCATGGCATCTCTTATTCTCTTCTTAGAAAGCTCTTCTGCATCTCGAACTTTGCGGGTTAGGGTTGAGTATTCTTCAAATGAAAGAGTTACTCCTTCAGGTTTCTGCAATACATCTCGGGATGCATTCTCCTGTTTTGATAGAGCCTTAATTTCTGCAAGAGCAAAAGCTTCTGCAGCTCTAGCTGCAGCTTTCATCTTTCTTGCAGCAACCAATCTGATTTCAGCTGTCTTTATCTTACCTCTCATCTGCTCAATCTCGGAAGTTGCTCTCGAGATCTCTAACTTTGCGGCTTCTGCCATTTTCTTGAACTGCTCTGTCTCAGAACTCATTCGTTGAAGCTCTTTTGAAATATCTAAAGACTTATCAGGAGCACCTTTAGATTCAGCATCCTTTGCCAACTGTAGCTTTTGTTTCGTCTGATTGAGCTCTTCTTCAAGAGACAACATTTTTAAGGAATTCGAGGTTAACCTCACCCGGGTCTTCTCAAGTGCGGCTCTTTCCTTCTCTAATTTCTTGTTGAATGTTTCAACGGAAGCCCGAATGTCAGCAAGATCACTAGTAGTCCTGGTAAGGTTCACCTTAGCTTGTTTCAGTTCCATTAAGATTAAACCTGGTGCTGAAGAAGGACAAGAGATCACACCTTCCCTTGAATTAAAATGGCTGCCAATGTTCCCATGGTTTTCCTTGTCTGCTTCGTTTACCACAGGAGTCATGTAGTCCTTACCAACATTTGTCTCAAGGTCCACTTCAGATACTTCTTTCTGTAGCCTTTTCTTCAGTTCATCAATAATCTTTTTGGTTTGTTCCAGTTCTATTAAAACATCAAGAGTTTCCCTTTCTTTCAAAGTGAGATCTTTCTCCAACTGTAAAGCCTGCTCCTCCAGCTTTTCAGTGTTGACCTCTTCCATGTCATGCTGCAATTATGCGAAACAAGTTATAAACACAATACGGCTATAAACACAATTAACAAATAATCATCCCGACTATTTGGAAATTTCAGAAATGGAAGGGGAATCATATATACAAACACACAGGCTACTACTTTACTGTGAGACAAATAAGAAGAAGCAGACTGAATGTTGAGAGCTAGCTCAGGTTATCAAACAAAGAACGTTCCCTTCAAGGGGGACAAATTGAGATGATCGACTGCGCGAAGTTACACTGAAAATCATGGGTGGATGACTACATCACAGTGGATCATTCCCATTGCCAAAAGATCGGAACAGAAGATGGATGAAACAGAAGTTGATCCAACCAAATTTCACAAATAGGACCATTGCATGATACAAAATAATCCTATAAGGTTCTTTATTCAGCATTCATTTGGCTCTATAAGGAATGCAAACAACCAGATCTTATCTGGACGAAAAGCACCAAATAAACATCTTAGGATATGTGTAAAATGTTGCCTATCAGAGTCCCACTATTTAATTGACACGGATTATCTTCCAAACGAGTCTAAAGTTACAACTCCATTATGGATCAAAGCCATAAAATTCATCAATATCACAAACAAACGGCCAATGCAAGCATTTCCATTACAGAATACAAAGTGGCACAAGCAAACAGTCAGGACAATTTTCCACATAAACTAAGAAACAACAATTCCTTTCAAAGTTTCAACTACATTTAAAAGCAATTGTATCACTTTGGTAGTTTGATTACTCAAATGCAAGTATCAGAGTGCGTTACCGCAACAATTGATAACGTGCAACAATCAACCAATCTCAAAAACATAAACATCCATTTCCACTCAAAATTCCTTCCTCATAAAACCCCAAACAATATGGCCAAAACCCCAATGCACTTCGTTTTTCAGCTTAAACAAAAACCCATTATCAAATCTATAAGAAAATAATCCCATAATTAATTGTTCTGGATACAAAACAAAGCGAATGAGAGAGTGTAGTACCTCAGTCCCGCAATGCTTATTAGCACTTGAGGGTTTCCAGTACCCAACTCCACCGAATCGACTCACCGCCTCCTTCACCGACTCAAACGGCGCCGACGTGTCGATATCCGCCCGCGAACCCGACCCGGGCACTCCGCCATTCGCGCCGCTTTTATCGGGCTCCATTTACTCCGACAATTGAACTGAAATCCCAACACAACCGAACACAAACGTCAAAGACTGAAACTTTCGAACACCCAACAAACCTTCTGATGGATACTAACGGTAGAGGAGGTCAAAACTGGTACTTGGTTTTGGGTTTGAGCTCACTCAGTTAGGTGTTTGATGAGACAAACCAAGAAGCACGGCTATAGAGAGAGCCAAGATAGAGACAAGAGGGACACTAAAAGATAAAAAGCGAACGGTACGTTACCACGTTTTCGTTTATCGAAGTTCCGGAAATGCCCATTATCGTTGATCAGGTTTTGTCCGTTTTGAGGTCTTTATGGGAAATGTGAGAGATGATTCGTAGGCCTAGAAGAAGCACTTTGGGTTTTTGAAAGGTGCGTTCTACGCGCGTGTGAAGTTCAACGGCAACAAAAGCAGCATGGTTCACCCAACGGGCTTGTGGCCTGGTCGGGTAATCATATAAGCGCGTAAAAAGCACTTTTCCCCCTCTCGGCGATCCAACGTTCGGAAAATCTGGACAGAAGCACTTCTCGTTGTTCCCCACAGAAGCCCAAGCTTCTATTTCAAACGCCTACCCTAGTTCAGTAACTTTTATTTTTTCTTTCTTTTCTTTTCTGTTTTTGTTAGGTGGTCTGTTGTTCATGAATTTTGAACGTTCGAGTAGTTATGCATATGCATATGTTTTCTAGTTACTACATCAAATCGTTCATATAAACAAGAGTGCAACTAGATCTTTTGAGGTGAAGTGTCCCATTTATTTTCTCGATGGAGATCGATACTTTATTGCAATATGCATAGTGATTCAGTTTAACTAATTAGTGATCTTTGTTGATTACTCGAGATTGTGTATTTTAAATAAGAGCATGAATCTAATAGCCATTATGTGAATTACAAAGATGTGGATAGAGTTTTCCGAGTATGCGTTGAATCGTTAATCATGAGAACTTTAGCATTACAAAATGTTTCTGCATGAACTCGGAGGCCATGTAGAAGTACGGTGGAACCTGAACAAAAGACACAAAGATATATAGTTGTTCACCATGTTATCGGAGGACATGGCTACGTCCACTTAAGAATCAACTATCATGACCAATATGTCTTTGGTGTTACAAGAGTCCTCCAAGATGGAGTGAGTAGTGATTGAGATCTTAAGAATCCTTTTTACATATAAAAAACATTCCTTTTATAGCTAAGGAAAGTTCCCTCATATTACATATTTAAAATGTAAAAGGAGCATCTTACTTGGAGAGTTATAAATAAATTGTATGCCGCCAAGTGTAAGTGACGACAGAGTGACGACATACACCCCTTTGTCCCCACTAACTCCCTGAGGAAAAATGTTCTTTTACTCGGAATTATTTTCCTCTCTCCCTCTTTTTCTCACGATTCTTCTTCTCTCTCTCTCTCTTTTTTAAAGGGAATGACAAGATTCACTATGTCCCCCCAAGTCTTGCACGGGTGTTTTTTCTATTTTTGGTACATAACTGTTATCCCCGGTGTTACTTTCTATTTGTTATACTACCGATGAATTTGGTACTCGGGCGGTTAGTGCTTAATGTGATTTTTGGGTCTTGCTTATTGGTATTTTCTGCTTCGGATACATTGATGTCACTTCGGGTGATTCAAAGGTGTTATATGGGCGTTGCCTTCCTGTTCAATTTCTTGCTACAGACGAACAAAGTAGCGGTGGCATCGTTCTACGGCCACCCGGTGATTGTCCCCCCAAGTTCGGACTCATGATGTGGTTTGACCGGGTCTTACATCTTTAATGGATGAAGGTAGCGAGCCTCTTTATATCCTGCATTTCTACTCGAGTGACAGGGTGTTAACGTCGTCTGTGGGTAATCAAACCACTTGCTCCGTACTTAAAGGGATGATATAACTGCCCGTCCCTGGCCTCTTGGGGAGGCTTATCCGGGACTTACATTCCTACGCAGTTGTTGAGCGCCCTCCCGGTGACACTTATCCGGGTATAATAATTTTATGAAACAATTGTTGTATGTTTCTTCTCGTTAGTTCTTATCCAGGAATTAATATGTTTCTCATAGACAACGTCAAATGTTTCTGTATAAATACGGAGGCTATGTAGAAATACGGTGGAATCTGAACAAGAGACGCAAGGACATATAGTGGTTCACCATATCATCGGATGACATGATTACGTCCACTTAAGAATCAACTATCATGACCAATATGTCTTTGGTGTTACAAGAGTCCTCCAAGATGGAGTGAGTAGTGATAGATTCATATTTCATACATTTTTATACCCTTAGTTAATTGTGAGTCATTTACTTAGTTTTTATGTTTTGTAGGTCAAGTTGGAGAAAAAGAGAATTTGGAGCTAAAAGTCGAACTAAGGATTACAAAGGTGCCTTCTTTCCCGAGTGATCCAAAAACTGCCTTGTTGTGCGTCAACTTTGAGGATTAAATTATACTTGCTCACAAGAAATATGGAGGCCGGCGAGCCATACACCATTGGAAAGCTACGGATGTTAGCTTTCACAGGAATTTTACAGAAGTGGATGTGTATTTTTCTAGAGCAAGTTATGATGATTTGAGTGAACGCAACGTGTGGAGGCAGATTCTGACGAATTTTTCATATCTTCTCATGATTCTAATTTGTGAGGCTCAAGTCCATTAATCTTAATACTACAAGGAAATAGGTTGAATGTGTCCACATATTTGGAATGTTACTCTTGCATTGACGATAATAACCTTATGTTATTTGGAGAGAATAAAACTATTCCATATTGGATAAGAAGAGTCCGAAAAGCCCAAATCAATTGGAATTTCAAGAGGAATAAAAGAAAAACCCTAAGCACGTGAAACAGAGAATGAAGACGCAGCAAGAATAGGGAGCAGAGGAGAAAGGAACATAGAGCCTCACCATCGCTCAACCCGAGTTCCTATGTCTTCCATGCTATCTTTATTTCTAATTATGTTTTCTTTATCTATGGATTTCTAAACTTCTAACTAGGGCTAAGATGAAGCCCCTCGTATGATTACTCTATTTCTTTAGTTGATTTATTTTTGAATTCTTAAATTGCTATGTTAAATTCTCAATCACCGTTTTAATTATACTTTTATTCAAAATCTTTGCTCGGGATCAATAAGACCTAAGTTTTGTTTATTAGTTATTTGGTTTGAAAACATGAGGCTTAATCGAGAGTAGATGTATTCTAGGGTTCCAAAAAATTTATTTAATCTTGTGATTAGAGAGTTGTAAGTTAAGAATACAAGTGCTTGATCATAGTCAATATTCTTGTTTACATGATTCCCTAGTTCTTTTGTGTTTAATGGAGTTGAACATGTTTTACTTGAACTTAATCATAACGTGATGTAGATTATAGTTTGACTACTTGAGTTATATACAGGATCAATAAGTTAGAATTCATTGTTTAGAAGTACTTTGACATATGTCCGGGATCAATAAGGCCTTATGTACGGAAATCTTTAGCATGCAATCTAGGGAATTCAATTGCTATCAACTAGAGAGAATGGTAGGAGTATTAGGTGGTGGATTTAATGCTTTAGCATCTTCATAATTTGTTCTTAAACTCTTAGAATATCATTCTTTTCTTTTGTTTCTAGTTTTATATTTTATTACTTTACTTTTCTGTTTGCATTCATAAACATCACAAAAATCATATTGTTATTTCATTATGTGTAGTATAATCGACATAGTAAGTTGTTTTAATCAATCCATAGAGGGAACGACCTCGTGTTTGCACTTCTATTCTGTAAGTAGTTCGTGCACTTGTGAGTACTATATTAAAACATACAACAAGTAGTGATTGAGATCTTAAGGATCATTTCTACATATGAGAAGTCTTCCTTTTATAGCTAAGGAAGGTTTCCTCATATTGCATATTTTCAATGTGGGACAAGGTGCACATATCTCTTATTATGGTGCCTTCTTGTGGAGCTTGAAGAACATTTCCGATGTGGTACCGATGATCTTTCACCATGACGAAGTAGCCCGGATGTCGGTCTACCGGAAGTATGTCGGGGCGGGGCCCTCCGTGGCCGGAAGACGGCCTACGAGATTGTTGCTTATGTTTGGCGGTACGTATATCTACTATCAACACAAAATAAGTTGCGAGTTAAAAGAAAATATCATTTATAAATAGTTTTATACTCTGGTCGTCAGAGACGAAGCATAGTGAAGGAGAGCATGAGAACTTTAGCGCTACAGTCAAATAAGTTGAGAGGTAAAAGAAAATCTCATGTCTAAATAGTCTTACCTCTTGTTGCATGTTCTTTTAACGCTGGCGTCTCTATTGTACATGTTGCCAAAGCCTTGGCTCTCCGCAACAGTCTCTTATGTGCGAAGGAAAGAGGCTTCACTGAGATTGAGGTCGAAAGCGACTCGAAGTTGGTCATTGACGCTGTCAATGAAGATGCTGCCCCTCCTTGGATACTCTCTGCTCCAATACATCAAGATGTTGAAGAGATCATTACTTTCAAGAATGTATTTAGGGAGACAAACTTTGCTGCCAATTCCCTTGCTAATTTAGATCATATACTAGACATTTGTTGCTTTTGGGAGGATTGTGTGCCTCCTGAAGCTTCGCTTGCTCTATCTTTTGATTGTGTAGATTTTGGGTGCACCAGAGGCATCTCTATCGATTTGCTTGATACTCCAATGGAGAAATTTGGTCATTGGTTTTGCCGTTTTGTCTCTTTGGCTTGTATGATCAATCGATCAGCTTGACGCTCCCATTGGATGAAGGGAAACATATACGAGCCTATATCCTTGCTAGTCTATCTCAATGGCCTCAAGGCAAAGACGATCAATTATGGAGAGAAGCATGAACTAGCTAGTGAACTACATTAATTACTTCGTACATCTCTACAGGGATAGGTAACCAGCTGAGCTTGACACACATATAGTAATCCTTTCATCCAGCAAAGAACGAAAATGACAATAACGCACATTTTAGTTTTAAACAGACAAGAAAATGAAATACTACTCGTGCTAATAACAATTACAGCATACGTATGTGGAAGAGTTGCTATTCACAGAGCAGCCGTAGAAAACCATTTCAAAGTCGGAGTTTTACAGTTTATGGCATGCAGCAGCAACGCAGACCAGAAATCTAATAAATTTGAGTCGCTTTCTTCTCTACGTCACACGCAGATTTTATTTGCCTCTCTTCCATACAATTTCATGCAGATCTGGTTTCTGATTCCAATAATCTATATGTGGTACCACCATATTTAAAATAGCAACGAAAATTTTCCAATATTATTCTGAACATTGTGAAGAATACACTTTATTATGACTAATCAGTTGGCTGATTGTGAAGTTAGAACCGGGACCTTGAAGTAGACTTTGAACAATTCCTCTAGGATTTTTGGCACCTCTAATTTATTAATGTGGCATGATGCTTGTTAGTTAGAAAAATTTAAAGGGTTTATAGCACCAACAGTGTCTGAACTCTTGGAGGACTGTCAATATGGTACCCGAACTTTTAAATGTATCAAAGTGATACCTGGACTTGTATTTTTGTACCAACGTCGTACCTGTCGTCATTTTCCGTCACAGCTCTGTTAGTTCATGTCACATGTGACGCACGTGACTGAAAAAAAGAGTGACGGAGCTGTGACGGAAAATGACGGAGCTGTGACGGAAAATGACGACAGGTACGACGTTGGTACAAAAATACAAGTCCAGGTATCACTTTGATACATTTAAAAGTTCGGGTACCATATTGACAGTCCTCCAAGAGTTCAGACACTGTTGGTGCATTTTTCCCAAATTTAAATTAAGGGTTTAATTTAATTTAATTAAACGTGGTTCGGACGAAGGGTTATGCATCATATCATGCATGAACCAAGGTACGTATATGCATCATATATATCATTTTGTACGTTCTCAGCTTCTATACTATTGTATATCATTTTGTACGTTCTCAGCTTCTATATATTTCACTACGCAAAGGTCATTTTGCAACGAGGCAGCAGACGCATTCTTCTACTATATTGCGGTCCACGTTAAACTTCATCGATCATTTATATAAGTCGATAATCAAACACAAGTAGAACAAAAGTTCATCTAATTTTGGTCAATGAATACTTAAATTTGTTGTTCTAATTATTAACACACCATCCCAAAGACCCAACTAATATGAACCCTAGAGAATCAACTCTAGAGTAAGAGCCAACTCGAACCCCATGCCACAACAGAACCAAACCTCTTCTGCTTAACTAATTATTCTGCACAAGTACTACACTACTAGCAAAATCAAGCTTCACACGGATTAAAATCTGTGTGAGATGCGGCTATTTCACATGGATTTCAGTGTGAGCGCACGCTAACACTCACGATAATGTCCGTGTTGTTTGTAGGAGGGCTAATATTTAATTCACACAGATAAAAAAATTTGTGCGAATAGTTGATGTGGATCTCATCATTTATTCTAAATCGTAATTGATTTATAAAATGGTCAATTAGTGTGAATTACTTAGTAGATACATGGATTTCTATGAGAAATCCCTATTCTTTATTTCACACATATTTGAGATATCTGTGTGGAAATGTATAACAATTTTAAAAAAAATTCTGCAAATTAATTAATTATATTAATCATCAAATACATTTGCAACTATTTTTTTTTTCTAGAACATTTCAATAAAATACTGTGAATCTATCCAACAATAGATTAGCTTTGGAATAGCAATCCTACAAGTAGATCTGGGTGAAAATTGGGTAAGGGATATCTCACGAGTCGAGAAGTGTAGATCTAAGGATCGACCATCACTACCAGAAAATGGGTCTTGGGCGACGAAACAAAAAAAACCGGGCGACGATTTTTTTTTTCGTCGCCTAAGAGGGAACTTAGGCTTAGGCGACGATTTTTTTTTTCGTCGCCCAAGGGAAAAAATTCGTCGCCTAAAGTCCAACTTTAGACGACGAAAATAAAATCGTCGCCTAAGAATACATTTCGTCGGCTAAGATAGAAACAAGGGCGACGAAACAATATTTCGTCGCCTAAGTTTTTTATCCTTAGGCGACGAAACTGAGATATTTCGTCGCCCAAGATTTTTCATTCTTAGGCGACGAAACTCAAATATTTCGTCGCCCAAGATTCTTCTATATATTGTGAGGCGGGATAGAAGAATGAGAACTTTGAAAATTTTAAACATAAATTTCTCTAGTTATTCAAATCGTTCGGTGTTGTGGAAATTTGTCCATACATAGTTTGTGGAGCTACTCCCAGGTACGTACATATATATGCATATATATGCACATATATATATATATATGTGCATATATATATATATATATTGATTTTCAGTTTTATTTGAGTTGAATTAATGATATATATATATATATATATATATGCATAGAGTTTGTTCCAAGCTGAGTAAGGGGCCGTTCTGTTATAGATATGGTTCACAGGTTTGTTTAACTGGATCTCAAGATCACAAACTGACCACTCTTCTCGGTGAAGGGGTCGATAGGGGTTCGCCTCCGTGATCACAAACGAGTCCTGCCTGGTTCCTGTAGGGGGTTCGCCCTCCGTGACATTGACACTTGCCTTCTGAAACCACGGAATCCGCTCGAACTAGATATATATAATTAATAATTAGTATGTTGTATTACATTAATATATATATATATATATATATAAAAGATATGTTCATTAAATATTGATATATATATGTGTTATTTTCAGGATATGGATAAGAGTTGGATTTCTCTTCCAAGATATCACAGAAAATATGCTGAAGGAGTTTGGGATTTTATGCAATATGCGCAGGGCAATGCTGACGGGAGTGGCATGTTCTATTGCCCGTGCAAGATGTGTAAGTGTCGCAGTGATATGCATCGATTTCCGTTGGGGACAGTATGGGACCACCTGAAGAGTAACGGATTCTGGGAACGTTACACATGTTGGATATATCACGGTGAAACCTCATCACGCCCGCATGATCATGGACAGTTTGATGAGACGGGCAGTACATCCAACGATCCAACAACGACCTTCATCAACGACATGTTTCCTCATGACAGCGGTGTATGCCCTGAACGACAGCACATTCCTCAGGCGCCGATGCAGGCCGTCCCTAGAGGTGTCAACACTGCCGGTATAGCCAAGTACAACAGACTTATTGCTTTCCAACAGACCCCTCTGTGCCCAGGTCATGAGAAGACCGTTCTTCAGTGTGTGATGGAGGTGATGCATATCAAGGTTGACACAAAATCGACCGTGACGGCTGTTGATAGGTATCTACAGTACGCTGCTTCGCTCCTGCCCGACGGTCATCGTCATCCCACCACGCATCATAAGGTCCGTCGTATCTTGAGAGATCTCGGGCTTTCCTACATCAAGATCCATGCATGTAGATATGACTGCGTTCTATTCTGGGGTAAAGATGCAGACGGTAATGACCTTGAAGGCCTTCATCGTTGTCCGGTATGTGGGACCGACAGGTATAAGCGGACTCCCGCAGGCAACAGGAAACCTGTTAAGGTACTTCGCTATTTCCCGTTGAGGGATAGGCTGGAGCGGTTGTATATGTCTTCAAAGACGGCCGAAGCTATGAGATGGCACGCTGTGAGGGAGGTGCATGACGAAGACCTCATGGTACACCCTGCTGACGGGGAGGCGTGGAAGCATATAGACAGGGAGTTTCCTCATTTTGCTTCAGAGGTGAGGAATGTGAGGCTCGGGCTGTCATCCGACGGGTTCAACCCTTTTGGGACCATGAGTCTTTCGTACAGTATATGGCCGGTCATTTTGGTGCCTTACAACCTTCCTCCATGGATGTGCATGAAGAAGGAATACAACATGTTGACCTTGTTGATTCCGGGGCCCGGTTATCCAGGTATCTACTTTCCCTTCATATTGTATATATTGCTGTTGGTTCAACACCTCTCCATTTATTGTTTTTGTTCTATATTGTTGGTCATATATAGTCGTTATCTGAATTTGTTGTGGTTGTTGTTGTTATCCAGGGAAGTGTCTCGATGTGTATATGAGACCGCTGATTGAAGAGTGTAAATTGCTTTGGGAGGTTGGTCATCCCACTTATGACTCCCACAAAAAGGAGATGTTCCAGATGCATGCCATGATTGTTGGTACCATCAGTGATTTTCCTGCACGTGGGATGTTGTCCGGCAACGTTGTTAGGGGATACAAGGCTTGTCCTGAGTGCCTTAGCTCCCAGGGGTGCAGCAATCATTGCAACAAGATAGTCCGGATGGGTCACCGTGCTTACCTACCACATGATCACCCCTGGCGGATAGATACCGGGGCATTTGATGGGACCGAAGAGAGAGGTGTGGAGCCGCATAGATGGTCGGGGGAAGAGATTTTAGCAGTGCTGGATGAGTATGATTTTGGGCAGCTCAGCAATCATCCCGATATTGTGGCCAGAATACCTGAAAGACCAGACAGGTACAAATTCTGGACACATAAGAGCATATTTTGGGAACTCCCGTACTGGAGTACGTTGTTGATCAGGCACTACCTAGATGTGATGCACATAGAGAAGAATGTCTGCGACAGTGTGGTAGGTACAGTGCTCAACTTGGAGGGGAAGACGAAAGACGGTCCTAAGGCACGCGTTGATCTTAAGAAAATGGGAATCAGAAAACATCTTTGGCTGAAAGAGGGGAAGAAAAAGATGCCTTGGGCTCCTTACACCGTGAAGCCTGATCAGAAGACCCAGATCTTCAGGTGGATGAGTTGTGTGACGTATCCCTCAGGCGTTGCAGGAAATATAGCCCGGTGTGTGAACTTGCGGGAGAATAAGATATACGGCTTGAAGAGTCATGACTGTCATATTCTGCTACAACGTCTCTTCCCTGTTTTCATTCGACCGTTCCTTCACCGTCAGGTAAATTTGTGGTTAAAATTACGGTTAACCTGTCGTAAATGGATTTTATATTAAATTTGTGATGTGTGGTTGGCCAGGTTGTGGAGCCGTTAGTAGCGCTGTCAAGATTCTTCATGAAGTTATGCACAAGGGAAGTGAGAAAATCCGATCTCCGGGAAATGCAGGCAGACATCATATACATCATGTGTAAATTCGAGAGGATCTTTCCGCCAAATTTTTTCGATATAATGCCTCACCTGATGATCCATCTTCCCCAGCAATTGTTGCTTACCGGTCCAGTACACTTCACTTGGATGTATCCCATGGAAAGGTATGTTTTATTCACTTACATCTCCAGAATACATATATGTACGTACATGTTCAATAACCATAACGTATAGTTTGCAATCTTATATTTACAGGCAACTTGGTGAGTACAAAGATTATGTCACTAATAAATCCGCGCCTGAAGGATGTATAGCTGAAGCATATATTGCGCATGAATGCGTCATCTACATGAAGTTGTATTTAGGAGCGTCGTTGGGAGCTCCGCAAGCCATGGAGGAACATGCGCCGCGGTTCAATCTCTCTATAGTTTCCAGTGATGTCGAAGTTGGTGGAGCACGACTGTCCGCCGAGTATGCATTGTCGGATGAAGAGATAGCCATAGCGCACTGGTGGGTACTAATCAATTGTGAAGAAGTTAAATATTGGAAAGAGTTGCACCTAAATTTTCCGGAAGTTGATGGTGATCTCGAGTACCACAACATGACGTTCGCAAATTATTTTCGCACCTGGGTACGTAATTTAATCTTCCCTGTTATATATATATATATATATATATATATATATGTAACTACTGTCTATTGCATATATTTTCGGATATTTACAGTTCAATATCCGTTACAGATGGACATGATTAAATCTGATGATAATCCAAACTGGTCGCACGAACTATTACTTCTTGCGATGCAACCGCAACGGGCTAGAGTTTATCCCACTTGCACAGTGAATGACGTGAAATTTGTATTTGAAGAGAGAGACAGCAGACGAAGAACACAGAATTCTGGGGTGATGGCGAAAGGTCATGGCCTTGACTATTACGGTGTTCTCCATTCAGTGGTCGAACTGGTTTATGCGGAAGGCATGAAAGTGCATCTGTTCAAGTGTAGATGGTTTGATACAGGCGCACAGAGCATGAAGATGGATCAGTACGGCAATTTATCGGTCAACACTGCTACAAGCGCCTACGAAGATGACCCGTTTGTTTTTGCGACATCGGTAAAACAAGTGTTTTATCTTGATGACCTTGCCAGGGGTGACGCGTGGAAAATAGCGAACATTGTGCATCCTCGAAACATTTACCGGGCGGCTACACTTGGAGTGACCATTCCAGGGCCAGAGGCTGATGCGTACCAGGAGCCGAACGCAGTAGGTATTCATGATGTAGCTACTGTTCGTCAAAATAATGTTAAACATGGTCGAGTGCTCAGAATTCGTGACGAAGATTCAACCTTTATTGATGTTGATCCAAATGAAGAAACAGACGACGAATTAAGGCATAGATTACCAGATATTAATTCCGATACCGAAGAAGACTCATCGGATGACTCAGATTACGAGCCTTAGCTTAGTTATAATTGAGCCTTAGCTTTGTAATTGTTTGTATACTAAAAGAATATGTTTGTACTAAAATAAATAAAGCACATTTAAATTTCATTGTAAAGAAATTTTTATTTTTACTCTTGGGCGACGATTTTAACAAATATCGTCGCCCAAGTATAATCTTGGCCGACGAATTAGCCTAATTTCGTCGGCCAAGAGTAATCCGAATAATTAAAATAAAATAAAACACATTTAAATTTCATTATATTAAATTTTTATTTTTACTCTTGGGCGACGATTTTAACAAATATCGTCGCCCAAGTATAATCTTGGCCGACGAATTAGCCTAATTTCGTCGGCCAAGAGTAATCCGAATAATTAAAATAAATAAAGCACATTTAAATTTCATTATATTAAATTTTTATTTTTACTCTTGGGCGACGATTTTAACAAATATCGTCGCCCAAGTATAATCTTGGCCGACGAATTAGCCTAATTTCGTCGGCCAAGAGTAATCCGAATAATTAAAATAAAATAAAACACATTTAAATTTCATTTGAATAATTAAAATAAATATCCCGGGTCTTTATTTTTTACCAAATTTTTATAGCCTCGTAAGAGTCTCGTCGATTGGAAACTATTCTCAGTTGAAGGTCCGGCCAGATTACGTGATTTGGAGGGTCGAATAGCCGTTTCCGTCCGTTTAGGGGTTTGACCGCGCCGATTGACCGGACGGATCGAGCCCTTATCTTTGTCAGATGGAGCTGAATTTTTTTCCACCTACGTAATTCGTTATGCTGGTCAAATCTGACGGTCGGTTTTCAGTTCCTCTTCTCCGATCAATAAACTCACGTTATATGTACTAATGTTGTATAACTTTTTTATATAAGTGTTTAGTTTAAGTGTCGTTTTGAAGACAACGTATACGTAGAGGCCTCAGACGCAAAAAAGTCGTGAAATAAGATATGACCGGAACGGTGAAATACGTCAACCCGTGAAAAATGAAGATATTCCGGTAAAGTTTCGGTGCCGGTTGTTCCGGTCGCACGAAACACATTTATTTCTGCCTAGTGGTAGCCCTATCCCGGTTATTTATTTTTTACCAAATTTTTATAGCCCCGTAAGAGTCTCGTCGATTGGAAACTATTCTCAGTTGAAGGTCCGGCCAGATTACGTGATTTGGATGGTCAAATAGTCTGAATTTTATGATAGAACTCTTGGCCGACGATTTTCTTCATCTTGGGCGACGAAATTTATAATGAAGAATGTCGTCGCCCAAGTATACTATCTTGGCCGACGAGATTTATAGTGAAGAACATCGTCGGCCAAGTAGACTCTTGGCCGACGATTTTCTTCATCTTGGGCGACGAGATTTATAGTGAAGAATGTCGTCGCCCAAATATACTATCTTGGCCGACGATTTTTAAAAAAACAGGGCGACGATTTCAAAATCGTCGGCCAAGATACTCTTGGCCGACGATTTTTAAAAAAGGCGGGCGACGATTTTGTAAAAATCGTCGCCCAAGAACGCCACTATAAAAGACAAAAATTCGGAAACCCTAACCATTTCTTCAGCCGCCAAGCATATTCTCTCTCTCTCTCTCTCCGAAAATCCTCTCTCTGCCCTCTCTCTCTCCCTCTCTCCGACCCCGACCCCGACCCCGACCCCAATTCGGAACCCCGACCCCGACGTCGACCCACAATTTAAGGTATAACCCTAAAACCCTAAATTGGTTTTAATTGTTTTTGTTGTTGTAATAATTGTAAATTGTTGTTGTTGTTGTTGTTTTGATAATTGTAAATTGTAAATTGTTGTTGTTGTTGTTGTGATAATTGTAAATTGTTGTTGTTGTGATAATTGTAAATTGTGATGTACGGTTTAGGGTTTACGGTTTACGGTTTAGGGTATACGGTTTAGGATTGTAAATGATTAAATAATTTAGGGTTTATTTAGGGTTTAGGGTTTACGGTTTAGGGTTTATTTAGGGTTTAGGGTTTGTAAGAAATAATGGATTATTTTTGAGTAAGGATGTAAATATTCGTAAATTAATTTTTGTTATATAATAAGCCCTTATTAATGTAAATAATTTGTTATGTGAATAAAAAAAATAATAAATCCTATAATAATTATTAAATTTTATTTGTGCTATTATTGTTGATAAATTTTTCGAAGTTTATCGAGCCTTTATTTTTGTGAACTTAATTATAAGACGGTAAAATATTTTTAATAAATTTATGGTTATTTTAAACAGGATGGCCAAGAGAAGAACTTCTGGACAAGACGGCTCGGACGGTACCTCAAACAACCCGTCGGAATCACCGTCGATCGGGTTTCCGTGGCAGTTGACGTCCCGATATGCGGCGCTTAGGGGTGGCGCGAGCGGCTCGGGTTCTGCTGGGCAGTCGGGTCCCGCAGCGACGGCTCCTCGTCATCCAGAGATACTTCGCCGGTCGCGATCCCGCAGCGACGCCCCCACACAGACGTCCCCGACCGACGGTGATGGCGGGTCATCCGGGGTCCCTATGGTGCCGTCCGGCCTCTTCCTTCCTCCGACGATACCGGCGATACCTCGCGTCGATGAGGAGGGTCGACCGATTCGGGAGCAGCTCCCGCATGTGGCACCGCACGAGGCCTATATCTACCGGGAGTTTCCCACGCCTCTTCATCCCGTGAGGGTCTCCGAGCAGGCGGACATAGACGAATCCGTCGGCTCAGCCTCATCCTCAGGTAATTTATTATTACTTTTTTTTCGATTTACAATTTTTTTTTGTAAAAATGTATTATTAATATTAAATTTGATTCACAATGTCACAGCCGCCGGAACGAGAAGGCGGAACAGGAGAGGCACCGTCAGCAACAAGGGACTCGATAGGGCGGTCGAGTCCGCTGGACGGATCGCCATCCCGTTTTCCAACGGGAAACCGGTGGACGCCGCGTTGGGAAACCGGTACACGCGCGCCGCGGGAGGCACCATCCGCTCCAGACTCCCTATGTTGTGGGGAGTCTGGAGCCAGGTTCCTGATGGAGTGAAGGAGATGCTCCATCAGTCGATGTCGGTGAGTTTACTCAATAAATTACCTTTTTTTAACTATTTTTTTAACTAATAAATTATTTCATTATCGAAAAAAATACTAACAAGTGGTAATGCAGCAATGGTTTGTGGTTCCCGAGGAGGGACGTGACTGGGCGGACAAGACCCATAGGGAGAGGTACCTCTAGCTATTTAATAATTTTTTAAATTTTATTTTTTTAATAAAATTATTAATATTTTTTTTGTATATGTAGGTTCAAGGAGTGGAAGCACGACCTCCGGGAACACTGGAAGAAGTACGGGAGCGACCGTTCGGGTACCCCGAAGGAGTTCGAGTATCGGGAGTACGAGTGGCGGTGGCTTCTTGTCACGCAGTTCAACGACCCTCACAAACAGGTAATTCGTAAACAAATTTGAATATTTAATTAGTGAATTAATTATAATTGTATGTTTTTAAATATTTACTAACGATAATTTTTTTTAAAAAAAGCACCTCGCCCGGGTGAACGCTGAGAACCGGCAACAGAACACAACCAACCATCGTGCCGGTTCGAGGCCGTTTTCGGCCATCATGGACGACGTGCGGCGAGAGCGGCCAGAGGAGAACCCCTATGTGGGGACCTTTCAGAGGGCATATCCTCATTCTGAGGAGGATCTTGTAAGTTCCTTATATTTACTAATTTTTAATTTTAATTACATTTTATTAAATGTATATTAATATATTTTTATAATATATCCATTTAGGCGAGGGTGAGGGAGGCGGAGCAAGAGGTCATCAGAGGCATGGTGAACGACACATGGCCGGGCACGGCAGAGGATGACATGTCAGAGGCCATGTCCAGGATCGACACTTCAGATCCTACCGTTGGGGCGCGGATTATGGCCACTGCCTTCGCGCAGCGTTCCAACACCTACTACTGCCGGGGTATGGGAGACGCTGGAAAGGGGATCCTGAAGGCGACGCCAGGATTTCAGCGCAAGGGAGCCGCCGGAGCCTCAAGCAGCAACAGCCAGACCACTCGGCTACAGGATCAGTTCGCAAGCCTACAGTCTGAGCTGGAAGCCCAAAGAGTGAGAGAGTCTGAGCTGGAAGCCCAAAGAGCGAGGGAGATGGCGGCGATGGCGGAATCATATGCGGCTTCCAATGCTGCGCATATGGAGCGGGTGAATGAAGTCACCAATGCCAACCAGGCGGCTATGGGACAGTGGATGACTGCCTGCATGTCTGCACTTGCGGCCGGACAGCCGTTTCCGCCCATGCCTACGCCTATACCATTACCTCAGTGGCCCCAGCCTCAGCAGCAGCCTCCTCAGCCTGACCAGCCGCCGCCTCAGGACCCTCCGAACGGGGATGATGAGTTAGATTTTGGGTTTCTCGATCCATAGGCAGAATTTTTGTAATAAATTATTTATAAATTTATAAATTTGTGTTAGTTTTAATTAAATTTTAGTATTAGAAAATTTTAAAGAAATGCCGAAAAAAAAAATAATGACAAAAATTAAAAAAACATTATTTATATATTTAAAATAATTATTTAATTATTTTTTTAAAAAAATTTAAATATATCTTAGGCGACGAAATTTATAAATCGTCGCCCAAAATTTAACACCTTGGCCGACGATATTATTTTTCGTCGCCTAAGATTTAGTGATCTTAGGCGACGAAATATTTATTTTCGTCGCCCAAGGTCACACTACTAGAAAAAAGCTCTAAGGTAACGAAAAAATTTCGTCACCTAAGAGCTTTTGTCGTCATCTAAACACTCAAACGACGAAAATTTCGTCACCTTAGGTTCGTCACCTAAGGCCGGTGGTCAGAGCTCTCAGGTGACGAAAATATAATTTTCGTCATCTCAGTAACTACTTACATGACGAAATAATTTTCGTCGCCACAGAACTTAGATGACGAAATAAATTTCGTCATCTAAGTAACCACTTAGATGACGAAATAATTTTCGTCGCCCCAGAACTTAGATAACGAAATAAGTTTCGTCGCCGCAGAACTCAGATGACGAAATAATTCTCGTCGCCAAAGAACTTAGATGACGAAATATTTTCCGTCGCCCAAGCACTGAGATGACGAAATAGTTTTCGTCGCCAAGTTCCTTAGCTGACGAGAATTATTTCGTCGCCAAGTTAGTTAGCTGACGAAAATTGGTTGGTCGCCAAGTTACTTAGCTGACGACAACTATCGTTACCAAAATACTAACACTACGAAAACGGTCAGTTTGCTGATAGTTCTTTCATCCGTCTAAGGCCACGAAAGTTAAACTTTCGTCACCTTAGTGCTATTTATTTTTATTAAATTTAATCATTAAAAATTATTAATATCACATTTAATATTAACATAAAAAAAAAAAAAACTCAAGATTTCAAAGCACCTGGCCAGTAGCAAAAATATATCTATATATATAATCATCTAGTTCATATACAAACTCATCAACTGTACTTGATCAATATAGAGACTAGCAGCTAGCTTGTTCATACAAAATATATACTAGAAACTCAAGTAGTGACTATGGAGTAATGTCTATTGAATCAATGCCTCCATCATCATGATCATCATCATTGGGCTGCTCCTGGGGTGGGACTGCTGGCTGGCATACGCCGAATTTGGCGAAGAGAAACTGCTCACATTGTTGAAGACGTGCCATGATTTGTATGTTCTCTTCCTTGGCTTTTCGGGCTTCCTCATTGGCTTTCCGGGCTTCCTCCTTGGCCTTTCGGGCTTCCTCCACAGCAATATCAACAAGTGCAGCTCGTTGGGAACGTGAAGTGCAGCTCTTATCGGGCCCTTGACTCAAACCATAACTGCCTACTAGTCCCATACCCCGGATCTCATTCATGTTTCTATGTCCAAATGCTTTTTCAAACACGATCGCCTGAGTTTGTTGGTCAAAATGAAGATCAATATCTTCTTCCGGAATGTTAGGGTATTCCTTCCTCACATTGTCACGCATCTCATCAACCTTCTCCATCAATTTAGCCTAACAAAAGAATATGTTTTACAAAAACAATTAATATGGAGAATAGAGTTTTAAGGGCAGTAATATATAGAATTGCTGAAAATCATAATCATAAGCTTTCATCTAGCATTATTAACCCATCTAGAATAAGTTGGCTTCCAGCAAAGAGACCAAGAAAAATGCAAAGCCAGGAAGTAATATGATACAATATTTTATCTTACATTATATGAATTAGCTTGCAAGGGCAGCTGTGTAATATGAATTAGTAATGTGATACAATATATGAATTACATTATATGAATTAGTAATGTGATACAATATTCTATCCTACATTATGTGAATTAGTTTGCAAAGGCAGGAGTGATACAATTCCAATTAGTAATGTGATACAATTAATAATATTCTATCCTATTATGTAGGAAGTAATAGCTTGGCAGGAAGTAAAGCAAAGGCAGGAAGTAAATCACTTACTTCATTTTCAGCTGCTTTCAGGTTGTGAGTTGAGTCATACGCCTGTGAGTAACTTTTAATAAAATAGAGGTGTTCCCCCTTGTCCTTCAATTCCTTCGCGTTGTAGATGAAAGCCCTCGCCCCGGTGTGGTGGTGCAATGTCTTCTTGTCCCGGTTACTCTTGTTTGCAGCCGATCTTCTCTGTAATTTCATCGTATTAACACTTTGGTTATTAACATCAAGCTTAATCATCAAAAACCACAAACACAAAACTAACCAAATGACACAGTAGTTATGCAAAACCCAGATATATACTTGTACCCAGAGAAACTGTTGTAGTAATGTAAGTAATATATACTTGTACCTAGAGAAACTGCTATAGTAATCAGTGGAATACTATATACTTGTACCTAGAGAAAATGCAAGTAATATACTTATACCTTAATCTACCTTGTACAGCAGCAAAGAAAAAACTAAAGCCTTAATTTGTTTAGATCATCACATTCATACTGCTGGTATGATACTAATTAATCAAGAACTCAAGAAACTATAGCCTCCTACAATTTGTTTCAGAAATATGGTAATCAGCATTAGAAAAAGACATGCAAAAGCCACAATTTCAATTGAGTCCTTGGCATCAATTTTATTTTTTTACCGATTTCAAATATGGCAAAGAAAAAAAAAACCAGGAAACTGGTTTTTCAAAAATCAAATGGTCAGAAACACAACAAAGGCAAAACAGCAAAGGCATAAACAGCAAAGGCAAAACAGCAAACAGCAAAGGCAAAACAGCAAAGGCAAAACAGCAAACCAACAAACTTTCAATAACAACAGTTAGTTATAAAATGAAAGTAATATACCGTGAATCCATCAGACTCGAAGTGTTTGAGGAGCCAGTTCCACTCATCCAGCCGGTGTTCAAACTCTTCTGGGATCTTCCCCGGGTTTTCCTTCCTAATTTTATTTATAGTGCACTTCCAGTTTTTGTACACATTTTTAGCCTTGTCGTCCAACCACTTCCACATGAGCTTATCATCAACATCAAACTCATAAAAGATCTGTTAAAAAATGAACACCATTATTTATCTCATATTTCTACAACTAATTAAGCATTGAGTGAACACATGAACAGCAGAAAAAGTCCTTACAAAGAGTTTAGTGGGCAGCTTCTTCTGCTCATCATCGGTAGTGTCACCCCAAGTTGGAGCCACCATGGAAATTTCGTCCCGTATAATGTGGCCGACATCGTGTGTCAACATGCTGCTTAACTCTTTACTCTTCGGACCATGGCAGAAATTGTCCCAAGTAACTTTAATCTTTTGTCCAGTCCTCTTGACTATCTCCTCCGCTTTTAAGCCTTTCACCACCCCTGTCTTGGTTTTAGGGGGAGGTGCTGCAAAAAAACAAAAAAATACAAAATTAATCAACCTGGATGAGACATACCATACTAGCAACACATAATTATTCATATTAGGGCAATAGGAGGGTCAGTAGCAGCAACACACAGAGTTAAAATAAATAAGCCTATTACCACATGCCAAAATAACCAAATAAAAAGGATGGCCAAACACTTGAACAAGTCAAAAGCAAATCAACTAAGTTTAGGAATTGGTTAAGTGAAACAAATGAAATATTTGGGGCCGGTCAATGATGCTCAGGGGCCGGTCAATTCAAAGATAAGCAGCGCCGGATCGGACTACCTCTGCATATAAGTTGGAAGTAACAGGATGTATGCAACATATATAGTGATTGATCATTGTTTGGTTAAATGAATTTTAGTAACAGGATGTATGCAACATATATAGTGATTGATCATTGTTTGGGATAATTTTCTTGTTTCTGAACATGTACAAAATAAAGACCTAAACTACAAATAGTACTCACTCTCGCAATCCACTCCCAAGTCATCAGAATGAAGAACAGCTGAAGCAGAAAGGAGAAGAGAGCGCTCTCAAAAACGGCCTTAAAATGACTGGTGGTGGACAGGTGGTTAACTATGTTTGCAACAAAATCGGTATCACCAAGGATGTGATGAGCAACAACTCCGTGTCATCTTGGATCAGCAAAACAAAAGAAAATCCCAGTCGCAAAAACAGGTCTTTTTGACTCTTTGTTTCCGAACAAGGGTGCAGTATAATCAGAAGGCAAGGCACTGGTCTACATAATTGCATAGCTAAGGGTAATATTTATATGAAGCAGTAAAAGCAAGATTATTGAAGAACTTACAAGAACCAGTGCAGCAAGACTAATATCATATTAAATATCACTCCAACACAGCAGAAAGCACCTAGAATGTCGACAGTAGTAACACCACCAAAAACAGCAGATTTGGAGAAAAGAAAGAAACTAGCTGCAAGCACCAACCCAATATAAAAGAACCACATATACTTTTGATAGATAAAATGACCACAGATTTGTTGCTTTAGCATTGTCCAAAAAATAAAAAAGCAATAATAATGCAGAGAAAACCACTAACAAGCTAAAAACAAAAGCAATAATGTGAGAAACCAGTTCAATCCCAATAATAAGCTGCAACATCCCGAACATGAATTTACTAAAACACTCGCTCTAACAATCTTCATCACATCAATGGAACAAAAGTAGCTTATTGTTTGCCATTTATGAAAGGGGTTCTATCATTGGTAGATAGCCATGTACTTCATTCATATAACACCATCAGCAATATATAGAATACGTAAAATTCATTTAACCAAACAATGATCAATCACTAAGTTGGAAGTAAAATGATGATATCAGTCACTCTCACATAAATCATAATCAAGAGTTCAAAACCTATAAACATGTATAAAGAGCACTAAAGAACACAATCAGAAAGTTATATATTCTGCTACTATTGGAACACCCGCCTGAGTTATACAAATCAATGGAGTATGAACTCACTTGTATTAGAGAACAAATGCTTCCAACTTCAACATTAGAGAACAAAAACTAAAACTCGATCATTACCTCCTTCAGGCCGCGGTTTGCGCCGAATGCTGATCTTAGCAGACAACTGGCCAGTCCGATGATCATCTGGGGAAGGTTCGTCGACGACGGGCAGTGGTGGAGGGAGAGGAGGTGCCGAACTTGACGGAGGCGCCATAGGCCGCGAGGGGACTTCTGTGGGGGGTCGATATTGCTGGGCTACCTCCTGCATCAGTCGCTGAGACTGTTCCGCCTGTCTCTTCCTCTTCCCACTAGTCGGCGGCATAGTGGATGTGGAGCAAGGGAGGAGACAGCGATGTGGAGGCGATGTCGATGTGGGCGCAGGAGAGGCCGATTGGAATCGATGTCGATATGGGAGGAGACGGCGCGGAGGAGCAGAGGCGACGGCGATGTGGAGGAGGAGAGGCGACAGAATCGAACTAGGGATTTCAGAGCAAGCATTCGGATTAAACGAGTATAACCGGGATTTGGGTTTATTACAAGAGGTTAAGCCCACGAAAACAGCCAAACTCGTCACTTAAGTGAAATACAAAGTTTGGCCCAACAAATTGGCGGAAGTTTGACCCGCCAAATATTAAGAAGTTAGGTGACGAAACCATGAATTTTCGTCATCTAAGTGAACCAAATTTCTTTCTACCATTTTCAAATTTTAGGATTTAGGAACTGAAAACTGACCGTCAGATATGTTGTATATAACGAATTACGTGGGTGGGAAAAAATTCAGCTCCATCGGACAACGATAAGGGCTCGATCCGTCCGGTCAATCGGAGCGGTCAAACCCCTAAACGGACGGAAACGGTTATTCGACCCTCCAAATCAAGTAATCTGGCCGGACCTTCAACTGAGAATAGTTTCCAATCGACGAGACGCTTACGGAGCTATAAAAATTTGGTAAAAAATAAAACCTGGGATAGGGCTACCACTAGGTAGAAATAAGAGAAAAATTCGTTGACCGGAACAACCGGCACCGAAATTTTACCGGAATATCTTCATTTTTCACGGGTTGACGTATTTCACCGTTCCGGTCATATCTTATTTCACGACTTTTTTGCGTTTGAGGCCTCTACGTATACGTTGTCTTCAAAACGAAACTTAAACTCAACACTTGTATAAGAAAGTTATACAACATTAGTACATGTATCGTGAGTTTGGTGATCGGAGAAGAGGAACTGAAAACCGACCGTCAGATATGACCAGCATAACAAATTACGTGGGTGGAAAAAAATTCAGCTCCATCGGACAACGATAAGGGCTCGATCCGTCCGGTCAATCGGCGCGGTCAAACCCCTAAACGGACGGAAACGGCTATTCGACCCTCCAAATCAAGTAATCTGGCCGGACCTTCAACTGAGAATAGTTTCCAATCGACGAGACGCTTACGGGGCTATAAAAATAAAAAACATTTCATTAAAATTTAAATGTGTTTTATATATTTTAATTATTCGGATTATCTTGGCCGACGAAATTAGGGAAATTCGTCGGCCAAGATAATACTTGGGCGACGATATTTGTTAAATTCGTCACCCAAGGGTAAAATAAAAAATCCAATGAAATTTAAATGTGTTTTAAAGTATTAATAAAAAAAACCTTTCCAAGTTTAAAGTAAGATAATACTCAATTTATGTCATATTAAAAAATACCACTCATTAAAAGAAATTAACATAAGTCAGACGTCATTGACATCATAATCCTCATCCTCCGTATCATCTTCCTCTTCGACTTCCTCTTCATCCTCCTCATAATGCAGCTCTTCATCTTCGTTCTCATCTTCATCCTCCTCATTGTCAACATGTGGAACTTGAGATCCAGGAATTGTAATGAACGCATTCCCGTGTACGTAGTGGGGGTCATTGTTGATGCGAATAGTCTGTGTATCTGGAATATAACTGCTTAACTCTTCTTGATATGGTTCTGGCGCCTCTTCTTCATCACATGCTCCTTCTGCATCCCCTTCAAGCGTAGATGCACTCCATATGTTTCGGTGAGACATCACATTTACCACTTTCCAATCCCCACCCTCTTTCGGATCATCAAGATAAAACACTTGTTTTGCCATGGTGGCAAGAATAAACGGCTCACTCTCATACCAGCTTGTGGATGTATTCACTGATAAAAATCCATGATCCATCTTCGTACTCCTCGGTAAACTTGGGTCAGTGTTGAACCATTTACACTTGAACAACACAACTGGCATACCAGCTCCATATAATAATTCGACAACGGATAGTATGATCCCGTAGTAGCAAATTTCATCCCCCTCTACCATGACCCCATAGTTTTGAGTGACCCGCTCTTCATCCCGGTACAACGTCACAAACTTAACACCGTTAACAAAACACCCCCCATGTACACTGTGATGTTGCGGCTTACATGCCAAATTGTGCAACTCCTGGGAGTAATCAGTGTTGTTCTCTCGTAAGAGTTCTTCCATCTGAAAAAGAAATAATGAATAACTCATAAGTGATGGGACTATGTAAACAATATCACCAATAAATAATAAAATGGAGATTGAACTTACCCAATTAAGAAAGTAATCAGGAAAAGTTCTCTTGTGCATCTCTTCAGCTCTATATGGTTGTCTTGCTATGATTAATTCCAAATGTTTATTTTTGTAGTAGTCAACCTCAGAGCAGTGGTCCAACACGCACCAATGAGCTTCACGAAGCTCAGCTTTTGTTAACTTGTACGAATTTGGTAAGTTACCAAATGAACGTACAACTTTTGAAACAACTGAAAGATTGAAGACGTTTGTGGATGACTCCGCCTCGGTTGTGTTACTATGGTATAAGTCGCAGTAAGTTACACACTCATTTAAGAGGTATGCGTTCGCTATTGACCCTTCTGGTTTTCCTCTATTGCCGACATATTTTTTGTACTCCCCAAGTTGTCTAAAATTTACGATGTCATTATTGTGCAAACAATAAAATGTAAATGTAAATGTAAATGTAAATGTAAACTAGCGGTAAAAGTGTGCGATGTACCTTTCTTGTGGGAACATCCAGGTATAGTGTACTGGACCAGTAAGCAGCGCTTGTTCTGGTAGGTGGATCATGAGGTGAATCATGATGTCGAAGAAAGCAGGCGGGAAAATCCGCTCCAACTTGCACATGATGTAGATAATGTCCTCTTTTAATCCAAGGACATCTGACTTCTTTAGCTCTCTAGCACATAACTTCTGAAAGAATCTAGACACCGCTACTAACGGCTCTACCACATCAGGACGCAAATATGGTCGAATTACCACTGGAAAAAGACGTTGTAGCATGATATGACAGTCATGAGTCTTTAATCCAAATAGCTTATTCTCCCCCACTTTTACACATCGAGATATATTTCCTGCATAACCATGCGGATACTTAATAGCTTCAAACCATTTGAAAACTTTCTTCTCATTAGCCGGATTAATCCTGTAATGTGCAAGAGGCATTGACCCCGATGTTGTTAGCCATAAGTGAGGGCGTATGTTCATGAGTTGAAGATCTTTACGCGCCTTCACAGTGTCCTTAGTCTTATCTTTAAACCCGAAAACTGTTCCCACAATGCTGTCACAAACATTCTTCTCTATATGCATGACATCAAGGCAATGCCTTATTCTCAATTTCTTCCAGTAAGGCAATTCAAAAAATATACTCTTGTGCGTCCAGTTCTCCAATCTAGAAGGACGTTTTGGATTCCGAGCTAACACGTCAGGATCACTGCTAAGACGTCCGAAATCAAAAGAGTTCAACATGTCCAAAATCCACTCACCAGACCGCTCTTGGGGTTTTAAACCAAACTCTTGCTTCCCATCGAATGAAGCCGCATCAAATCGCCATGGATGATCTTCCGGAAGCCATGTACGACTCCCCAAGTAACACACCTTTCCAGCGTGCCAACTAGCATTTAGGTCTCCTAAGCAGATTGGGCAAGCCTTGTAACCTTTAGTGGTTTGAGACGACAACATCCCGTACCCAGGAAAATCACTAATGGTCCAAACCACTGCTGCTTTCATCCTGAATGAAGTTTGACTATACCAGTCAAAAGTAGGGACGCCATTTTCCCATAATTCTTTTAACTCGTCAATCAATGGTCTCATGTACACATCAAGACATTTTCCTGGAGAATAACGACCTGGAATTAACAAAGTCAGCATACTAAATTCCTTCTTCATACACATCCATGGAGGTAGGTTGTACACCACAACAATAACAGGCCAAATACTATAAGACAAATTCATGTTTCCGGTAGGATTAAACCCGTCTGTTGCAAGTCCAAGTCTTACATTTCGAATGTCTGCTGCAAAATCAGGAAATGATCTGTCAAATGATTTCCAAGCCTCCCCATCTGCAGGGTGTCTGAGAGTGTCATCATTTTTCCTCGTTACCCCGTGCCATCTCATGTTTTCTGAAGTGTGTGAAGACATGTACATACGCTTCAACCTAGGAATCAATGGGAAATAACGAAGCACCTTCTTTGGAATCCTTTTCTTCTTAGATGAAGAAGATGATGACTTCCACCTCGATGCTTTGCACACTGGACAGTAATCCAGGTCTTTGTTGATGACTCCATAAAACAAAACACAGTTATTCTTGCATGCGTCGATATTCTCATAACCGAGGCCAAGATCTTTCAACATACTCTGTACCTTATCAAAGCTGTTGGGAAAGTTGTTTCCTGGAGGAAGCAATTTCTTTATGTTCACCAAGTTACGGTTAAATGACACATTCGACCAATTGCTGTCAACTTTGGTTTTAATTTGTTCAATGATGGCACCCAAGACAGTTACATTACACCCAGGGTACAATGGGGTTTGTGCTTTAGCAAGCAGCCTGTTATACTTATCGTAATCATCATTGTCAACATTTGAAAAAACATGGTCTGCATCAGTGGTATCGTAAACAACCTCTTCCTCATGTCTTGTAGCAAATGAAGGAAAAGCATCATGTATAATGTTTATAGAAGGATCCACATAAGGGTTGAAACTACTGCTGGATGAGCCAGCATGCTGAAAGTGTCCCGCTCGGATTTCTTCCAAGGTAGGTTCATTATATAATGTTTCACCGTGTAGACTCCATGTAGTATAACTACGCATAATACGTCTTGTATTCAAGTGTTCGTGGATTTCATAAATCGTCTTCCACTTAGTATTATGACATTCAATACACGGACACCTGTGTACAGTTTTGCCATCAGCATGTTCAAGTACAAATAACAAAAAATCTAGAATTCCTTGTTGGTATTTAGGGTTCCCCCGGTCATACTGCATCCATCTCTTGTCCATATCCTGTCATATATATAAACAACAAATAAGCAATAGTAGTTCAAAAAACACAACAACAAAAACATGTATTCGATCGCTTGATCTTCACCTTATGCCTCCGGTTAGGGTCCTAATCCCATTCAGGAGAACACGATTTTGTTTCAAAGTTTGTAATTCTTGTCTTTTCGATTTCGATGTGGGAAAATTTCGGCAACATCTCCCTACAGTCCCTCTAATGCATAAATAACTATACCTAGTATGCACTCGAGGAACGGTAACGAGAGACAGTGTCGAAACATATACCCACAACCGAAACCGAAAAGACAAGAATAACAAACTACATAACAAAATCATGTTCTCCTAAACTGTCCAAAAATGGGACAATTCAAGAATCATTTTGTCAAACACAGTTGTGACAAGATGATTCTCAAACGGGATTTCTAAGGTTCAAATTTAGGTAAATGAAGAATATAATCTTATATTCTTACATTTGATTATCACAAAATAAACACAACATATATAAATAATCATTTGAATGCACAAATAATTTTCACAAAACCAAACAATTAAGTATATTTACATATATCCCTAACATAATTAAATAATTTTCTCAAAACCTCCAAATCAAGTAAAGCATATATATAATCAACAAATTAAACTAATTAACTCTAATTAATCAATACACAAATTAAAATAACTAACTTTAAGAATCAACATATACCAATCAACATTAATCATCATGCACCCAACAATATTAACAACATGCTTGTGACCGGAATCTTCGCCGGAAAACTTATCGGAAAACATGAAAAAATATGGTGGAGAAAGAGAGATAGAGAAAGAGATTATACCAAACTATAAATCAATGCATAGACAAGCTAGCTAGGTTTCATGCAGAGACTGGATTTGAAGGGCTTCACACCGTTTGAAAATCGAAGCAAATTTTGAGAGAGAGAATGGAGTGTTTAGAAATGAGAGATGCAGATCTGGAAACGCAGCAGGGTGTTTAAAAAGCAAGTTCAGTAAGGTGACGAAATAAATATTTTCGTCACCATAGTAACCTGTTACATGACGAAAAATAATTTCGTCACCTCAGAGAGACACTTTAGTGACGAACAATTATTTCGTCACCTCAGAGAGACACTTTAGTGACGAACAATTATTTCGTCACCTTAGAGAGACACTTTAGTGACGAAAAAATTTTCGTCACCTGAGAGAGAACACTTAAGTGACGAAATATTGGTTCGTCACCTATGATGTTACTTAGATGACGAAACAAAATTTCGTCACCCAAGAGAGAACCCTGTTGTGACGAAAATAGTTTTCGTCACCGTACCTATTTACTTAAATGACGAAAATATTTTTCGTCACCTACCTGAGGTCTAACGTGACGAAATGGATGACGAAATTTATTTCGTCACCTCACCTGACTGAAATGACGAAAACTTGTACTTAGGTGACGAAACTTTTTTCGTCAATAAGGTGTTCACTTAGGTGACGAATTATAAATATTTCGTCACCTTAGAACCTTTTTCTAGTAGTGTCAGAAGATCTTAAGCGACGAAAAAAAATTTCGTCGGCCAAGGTGTTAAATCTTGGGCGACGAATATTTTTGGGCGACGACAGGTATATTTTAGGCGACGAAATTAGTATCGTCGCCTAAGAATTACTCTTAGGCGACGACGGAATTAAATTTCGTCGCCCAAGTTCTTCACCGACGGACTTCTGGCGACGACTTCTTGGCCGACGACATGTCGTCGCCTAAGTACTTAGGCGACGAAATTTTTAAACAGGGCGACGATTTTTTTTCGTCGGCCAAGAACTATTTTCTGGTAGTGCATAAAGAAGAAGTTCGCATTGAATCCAAGCAATGATCCACACGAGAAGCCTAAAAGTGTTTCCAGTCTCAGCAGAAGCTAAAACTCCTACAAAACCCTAAGTGGTTAATCAGAGTCGATTTGAGACATAAACTCATGGCTAGGATAACTTGTTGAAGGGAAAGATAGAGAAAGAGTACGTAGGCCAAAGAGGGATATTAATTAGGGTTTGATTAGAGACTACATGGTTATTTATAATTTTTATTTCTAGTAATAACAAATATCCGTGTGAAATGTTTAAGACTCTAACTATGGAAATCTGTGTGTGGTTGCTAGTTTAGCGGGATTTAAACATGTACATGGATATTTCACATGAATTATTGTGTGTATGAGTATTTCACACGGATAACAATGTTTACATTTTTTAAAAAAGCTTTTTATTAATAACTCACGTATCATACATATGTCGTGAGGATTGAACAAGGATAACAATGTTTACATGTCACACAAATTGTTGTGTATATTAGTATTTGACACATATAACAGTGTCCACATATTACACGGATTATCGTGTTGTTTACATTTCACACGGATATCTGTAAATAAATATCATTTATTACGGAAAATAGTACATATAATTTTAATTTAAGTGCAAATGTTAATTATTTTAAATGAATTAATATTTTATTGTTACAAATATGTGTGAGAATTATACTACACACAGAAATTTGTGTAAAAAGATAATATTATATTTCTCATTTACACAGTAATCCGTCACTAATACATTTTCACACAAATTTGTGTTGTTGTTATTGTATAAAGTGATGTAGGCCTAATAAATGTTATTTCATACGGTTATCCATATGAATATTTATTTCTTATGAATTTCATCAGTGACTTTAAATAAAATGTGAGAAATAAATCCGTGTGAAATTTTTTTTACTAGCGGTGCTAATTACTATAAACTGATTCAACGAGAGGCCTCTATGAGGAGTCAGTGTTAATTGAATGAGACTTCAAGGACCACAAACATTCAATCCTTCCTACTGATTGATTTGTTAATGCAGAGTTCAGACCCATCGATAGGGAGACCATGACCATAAATTAAGACCCTATAAGTTTGTACGTGGAAGATAAATGTAACTATGTACTGAAAGTACCAATAGGAATATTAGCAAATGTGGTGTACGTTAGGACTTGAATCAAAACCGCGTTTAATTTGTAGGTACGTTTTCGAATAACCTTTATCAATGAAATTCACGATGTAGTCCAAAACCTTCTATGCGTTTCTTTAAGTTTGCTGCATTTTCCTTCCTATAATCCCATGTTTCTATCAGTTTTGATCAAGATAATCAAATATATATGAAATGAGGTCTTGAGAAGGGGAACAATTCCGAACAAAGAAGATACATGCAACAAAAGTTTGGAAAAGAAAAAAGACCGGGATCAATCATTTTCAGAAGACCAATTTAGTGAATTTACTGTATATTTAAAACTGACCACGATCATAAAAATGGTTAAACTTACATAAAGTCAACAATAGAGTTGTACGAGTTGATTAACCTTATATGAAAGGAGCTTGTTTGTTTGCTGCCTTCAACTACTTCAGTGTGTTGCGCACGTTATTTAAATCCCAATTCAAAGAAATTAAAGCCAACCCAGCATTGCCTCTCTCCTACTTCCTCATCTTTTATCTCTCTCATCACTTCAGACCAAAACCGTCCAAAATGTTCAGCTCCAACCATAAGCTTACCCAGAAGTCTCTCCCAATGAAACAAGAGGATGCCAGGTTCTTCTCTAGGGTTTTGTCCAAGGAGAGCTCCATGGCCAACCAATCTTTCAAGGTCTACTATGGAGGACTACCTGCTAATATACCATTCATGTGGGAATCTCAGCCTGGTACTCCTAAACACAAGTTCAGTGAAGAAACACTTCCTCCTCTTACTCCTCCACCTTCTTATTTTTCCGACAATCCCAACAAAAAGCCATCCAAGAAGCACTCAGGATCCAATCTTTTACGTATCTTGTTCCTAAAGATAAGCCTCAAGAAAAAACAATATTTCCCGCAGTCTCCATCATCCACATCGTCGATTTCGTCTTCTTCCTTGCTTTCCAAGTCGGATTTGTCCGTGCGTGTGCCTATGAACACCTGCCGGAGCAGTCGGCTCACCAACTTCAACATTGTGCTTCGGAATTCGTAGGGTGACTAGGGGAGGAGCCAACAGAGATGTTCACCGGTTTTGATTAGTGACCGGCAGGGATTCCCTTACTGTTAATATTGGCCATGGTTCTGATGGCCAAGCTACCTCTTTGAGAAGAGTCCATGCTTTGTAAGGATCTTGCTTATGTGTTGTTTATTTCATGCGTAGAATGCATTATCTTAATTAGTGACATCTACTGCCTAAGTTTCTTAAACGGATATATATTGTAATTGGATTTTTAGATGTATCTGATAGCACGCCCCCACACGTATGGGGAATCTTCAAGCCTAACATGTGGACAACATTTTTAGGTGACGTGGAGTTTGTGTGACCTTTAGGCTTTACACGTGAACGTGGGTAACCCGCTTTGATACCATGATAAAATAGTCTGGGGTTCACATCTAAAACCAATTGGTAATGGATAAAGTGACCCAAACCCTTATAAACTACATGCAAGATCCCATTTTTTCCAATGTGGGATATATATCTCAATAGTGTTTATGTGCAAAAGAACATTCATGAAGTAAAATGTGGCAAAACATGTATGAACAAAACTTTAATTCTGGAGCGGTTTTAAGGTACAGGATCATAGTTATTTCATTGAATATATAGGCAAGCAAGTTAAAGCTTTTAGATTGTGAATCTGATCTCAAAGTATACTCTATTGGGTTCTGTTGTCTGAGGTTGTTCTTACATCTAACAAAGACATTGACAATTTGTTTCGATTTGGGTTTGGAGAGGAAGAGATTTTGCAGTAGGTAGTTGGTTGTTGGGAACATACTAGATATTCTCTGCCCGTGGATGCAGAAATATTCAATGCAAAGAGGAAAGATGGTAGAGGTTCCTATCATATATTCAATAGTTGCAGCTTCGATCTGCTCTGTAATTAGTTAATTGTTTGGGAATCTTTTGCCTCTGTCAAAGTGTCATGTCCTCTTCACATGTTAACTAGCTTCTTACATTTCCGATTCAATGTCAGAAAAGATTGTTACAGAAAGTAATTGGTTAGGGTTTCCGGCAATGGGGAGAAAAACTTGAGGTCCTTTCGTTTCTGACTAGAGATATTTACTCTCAACCCTCATCAGTCGTGGTTGCCCTCTAAATTTTCAATCGTGTTACCCCATTATTGAGCAGCACAGCTGCAGAAGGACCATTTCATGGACTTCATGTACAATAAAACTAGTGGCAGAAGAGCTATACAAGAAGAAAGTCCTTAAGACTTAGAAATTCATGAGAATGATGATGACTATGTAGAAAGTAGTTTAGTTTGCCTTTTCCATGTTGTAGCTTTCACTTGTCGATTTGTCACGGACTCGAACAAGCCTAAGATTCGAGGCTTCTTTCTTAAATAGAGTAGAACACTAGAAAATGAGTAAAAACTTGTGTGATAGTGAACTCTTGGACTGATCTGTCGGTGCATAAATTTGGAAATAATTTAGTGATCACAACGAAGCTCTGGGACCTTATTATCCCTTAAAAATATGGCGTAAACTAAGAAGATGATCAATAATATGAAAGAGGGTGTCACTTACATGGGCACACCATATGGTATTACAAGGAGATTTTATTCTTGGCATATTAATGAATGAAAGAGGAAGCAGAAGAGAAGAGAAGGAAGGAGCTTAAACCAGCCAACAAACAAAGACAATAGGCATGATACACTGTGTGCTAAGCAATAGTACTAGTAGTTGATAGAGCTCGATCAAATCTGGCTTGATTGTCTTTGTCGGCAGAGTGAGGGGTGTGCGCATGGTGCAGCATGTGCGCGCGGGCCATTGAACTTGCATTTTTGGAAGGTATATTTTAGACACACCATAACTCCAAGCACATCTCGACGCTTACATGCTCACATGTTTCAAATGCATGCACTCAAATGTCGGTTCGACTTCCTCAAATGGTTTGGTATGGTTCGGTTTGTGTCGTCGGATTTAATTGAACTCCATTGAGGTCGACCATATTCAATTAGTTCGATTACTGACACCCCAAACTCAAATTTGCAAAAGAATTATGATCATATCATGATTTAGAGATACATGTTAATTTGTTGTAAATAATTTCGATCTTGATATTTATTTATTTTTTTGAAGGGGAAAAGGGGCAGCAGCCCTAAATTGATAAACTTAGGCCAGAATGATATCAAAACACCATTACATTAGACAATTAGCTCACTTATTCAAGTGAGTTTAACAAAAAATTAAACTAGATACAAAACAAGATACCAAAGAAACATAAAAACTGAAGCCAAGACGCTCAATTGCGATACTCCAAGTCTCATGAATCCATCTAGTTGCACCTAACTTGCTCAGTCTGCCAAGCTATCCAAACATGCGACTTAAGCCACAATCAGTTTGAAATTAGGCCTAATAACCCAATTCTAAATCTGACTTTTTATAGGTGAGGCCAGACCTAGGCCCAAACACCCGAGTCCATTCCTAAACCTTAGCAGATTTCACTACCAGAAGAAACGCTTTAGCCGACGAAAAAGAAAAAAAAACCAGGCCGACGATTTTTTTTTTCGTCGGCTAAAGTCCACTTTAGCCTACGAAATTTCCCTTCGTCGGCTAATCTAAAATATTCGTCGGCTATGGTCAACTTTAGCGGACGAAAATTTAATTTCGTCGGCTAAATAATTTTTGTCGTCGGCTATAGTCTGTGAACTTTAGCCGACGAAATTTTCAAAAGTTTAGCCGACGAAATTTTCAAAAGTTTAGCCGACGAAATTTTTAAGAGTTTAGCTGACGAAATTTTTAAAAGTTTAGCCGACGAAAAATATAATTTCGTCGGCTAAAGTGTCTTATATTTACAGATTTGGACAACAACTCATCTGGAAAAAAAAAAACTATACGTAGAACCTTTAAACGCAAAAAAGTCATGAAATAAGATATGACCAGAATGGTGAAATACGTCTACGGTTGAAAAATGACGGTATTCCGGTAAAGTCTCGATGCCGATAGTTGACTTACCCTTATTATTCACTATGCTGCAGATTTGGCGTTTGGTGTCTGATTGACTATTGTGAGTCCTTTCTGGAAGCGTAACGGTGCTACGAGTCAAACTCATTGCTAATGCCATGATGTATAGGCTTTTTTGGCTATCCGAGTCCGTTTAGGGCTTCAAAATGCAGTTTTCTTATTTTCGATTAGAGTTGACCGTTTCGATCGAGCCCTTAACTTTGTCGAATCCAGTTGAATTTTTTATCATACACATATTTCATTATAATGATCATATCTGACAGTCGAATTTTGGTTTGTGAATTTTAGTCATCGGAATCACAACGTGTCTACTATTTTCCGTTATTCGGGTTTATGGGGAGCCTTATCGTCGGAAGGTAAATGTCTCAAAATTTTTATATGGGCAGTTGCTTGTCATCTACGTGAGAGTTTTTTGTGTGGAACATTTGACCAAACTACGTAATATAGGGGGAGATATGAGTGTTTTCGTGAATTTATAGACTTTAGCCGACGAAAATATATGAAAAGTCGTCGGCTAAGGTCAAAAAATTTCAAAATTTTTTAGGCGGTAAACCAAAGTTGGAGGAAAATTTTCAAAGGACTTTAGCCGAAGAAAATATATGAAAAGTCGTTGGCTAAAGTCAAAAAATTTAAAAAAATAACTATAGCCGACGAAATACTCGTCGGCTAAGATGGTTTTTGCCGACGAATAACCTAATATTTCGTCGGCTATTGTTATTTTTTAATTTTTTAATTACATACTATAGCCGACGAATAGTCAGGGTATTCGTCGGCTAAACCCTAAAATTTTTCTATTACCTACTATAGCCCTATATTCGGTGGTTATTTTGCGTAAAATTTTTATACGACTTGTTGCGTGTCATATGTTTAAAACTATTTTCAGTTGGAGGTCCGGCCAAAATACGTAATTTAGAAGGTCAAACGACTTTTTCCGTGCTTTTAGGGGTTTGACTTACGAGATTGACCATCCGGATCGAGCCCTTATTCTTTTCGGATCAAGTTGAATTTTTTCTCATACATGTATTTTATCATGATGGTCAGATCTGACGGTCGGATTTCTGTTTCTCAAGTTTGATCATCACAATCACAACATGCATACTAATGTTGTATAACTTGTTTACCAAGTGTTATGTAAATGTTCCGTTTCAAAAACAAACTATACGTAAAACCATCAAACGCTAAAAAGTCATGAAATAAGATATGACGAGAATGTTGAAATACATCCACGGTTGAAAACTCACACTATTTCGGTAAATATTCGGTGCCGATAGTTGCGGTCAATGCAATTTTTTATTTTTTCCCCCTATGAGTAGCCCTATATTCGGTGGTTATTTTGAGTAAAATTTTTATACGACTTGTTGCGTGTCATCGGTTTAAAACTATTTTCAGTTGGAGGTCCGGCTAAAATACGTAATTTAGACGGTCGAACGACCTTTTCCGTGCGTTTAGGGGTTTGACTTACGAGATTGACCGTCCGGATCGAGCCCTTATTCTTTTCGGATCAAGTTGAATTTTTTTCCATACATGTATTTTATCATGATGGTCAGATCTGACGGTTGGATTTCTGTTTCTCAAGTTTGATCATCACAATCATAACATGCCAAATGTATAAAAATACTTTAGCCGACGAAATTTTCAAAGGACTTTAGCCGACGAAAATATATGAAAAGTCGTCGGCTAAAGTCGAAAAATTTTCGAAATTTTCAACCAAAATTTTTTGGCGATCACCCAAAATTTTCAAAGGACTTTAGCCGACGAAAATATATGAAAACTCGTCAGCTAAAGTCGAAAAATTTTCTAAATTTTCAACCAAAATTTTTTGGCGGTCACCCAAAATTTTCAAAGGACTTTAGCCGACGAAAAGATATGAAAACTAGTCGGCTAAAGTCGAAAAATTTTCAACTAAAATTTTTTGGCGGTCAACCAAAGAGTTTTGCCGACGAAAATAAAGAATTTTGTCGGCTAAAGTTCTTTATATAGCCGAAGAGTAGGGTAATTAAATATCCTCCTCCTCCATGATGAGCAAAGAGTTTAGACATAATGCGGCCCCTCCTCCTCTTCCTCCTCCTTCTCCTCCTCCACCTCCGCCACTCTCTCTCCTCACCCCACCGTCTACTCTCCACCCCCACGCGCCCAATGGCCACCTACCGCGCCCTCCTCTCCCTCAAGTCCTCCCTCGACGACCCCGACTCCCACCTCTCCTCCTGGACACCCAACACCAGCCACTGCACTTGGGCCGGAGTCACGTGCGACTCCCACAACCACGTGACCTCCCTTGACCTTTCCGGCTTGAATCTCTCCGGGTATCTCTCCCCCGATATCGCCTTCCTTGTCTACCTCTCCAATCTCACCTTTGCCGAGAACAACCTCTCCGGTCTCATCCCGCCTGAGATCTCCTCTCTCCGCCTCCTCAACCTCTCCAACAACGTCTTCAACCGCATGTTCCCGCTGGAGCTCTCCAACCTCACTAACCTCCGTGTTCTCGACCTCTACAACAACAACCTCACCGGCGTGTTGCCGGTTTCGGTGGCTCACATGACCAACCTCCGCCATTTGCATTTGGGTGGCCGAAAGTTTCTTCAGTTTTTTTTTTCAAAACCCAGCAACTTTAGTCGACGATATTCAAACACTATATTCGTCGGCTATAGTTATTTTTAATTTTTTTAATAAGGTTTAGCCGACGAATAACCTAATATTTCGTCGGCTATAGTTATTTTTAATTTTTTTTTAAATTTTTTTATAAGGTTTAGCAGACGAATAACCTAATATTTCGTCGGCTATAGTTATTTTTTAATTTTTTTTATAAGGTTTAGCCGACGAATAACCTAATATTTCGTCGGCTATAGTTATTTTTAATTTTTTTTATAAGGTTTAGCTTCGTCGGCTATAGTTATTTTTTAAATTTTTTTACAATGTTTAGCCGACGAATATTTTGTCGGCTAAAGTCTGGGACTATAGCCGACGACATATTTTTCGTCGGCTAAAGTGGGACTATAGCCGACGAAAAAAAAAAATTCGTCGGCTAAAGTCATCACAGACGACCTTTTCCCGACGACACTATAGCCGACGAAGGATCGTCGGCTAAGGTCTTAGCCGACGAATTTTTTTAACAGGCCGACGAAAATTTTTCGTCTTTTCGTCGGCTAAAATACTTTTTCTAGTAGTGTTTGCATCGTCGCTTGCCGACAATCTCCGATCGCACTAATGGCAACCAAGATAGCTTCGTCACCGGCATCCCTGCTCCCGCCAACATCATCATCAAATCTTCTAGTTGAAGAAGCGTAGCTCTTTTGGGATTCAAGTTCAGATTCAGTCTCACTAATCAGAGTCCAAACCTAGAACTAAATTGGGAGATTCTGATCCTTGCTCGCAGCCATGTTCAGTGGTTGCCAAATCTCTTTCGTCGGTACAGTGATCGTTGATGTTAGCAGGTAACCCTCCACCTCACATCCATGCTCGGCGGCATTTCGTCCTCCACCTCCATGGTTGTTTGACCACAAAAGGTTAATAAGGTTTGCCTCCACAAGAGGGTTTGATGCCGAGAAGGAACGGCTTAGAGTCGGTGTCAAGCGTCATTGGAGACCCAGGCTAAGGCAGCGAGGGTTTAGGAAGGATTGGGTGCGGCGGCTTGGTACCGGCGTCGATCGCTGTGATTGAGAAACCAAGCCATGACTGCTAGGTTTTGAGAAGAGGAGCCGTGCTCCTCTCATAGGGTTTTTTTTTATATATTTTTTTATTGTTCGATCTTGATATTTACTTTTGCCGTTTCCAAATCAAAATCAGGGAATTATTCTTCGATTCCTTCCTAAAAGATAACAGTGCGTATGATATATAAAGCATTATTAGATCGGTGGATACATTGCGTACTAGTTTGATTGTATTCAAATTCCAAACATGAGTTTTGCAACGAATAGAGCTTTGGCGATTGGTTTTGGCCTTTTGGTTTGCTTGATGATCCAATATAAGGAAGCTCATGGTGCAGAATATGTAGTAGGAGGTGAAAAAGGATGGGGTCTATATCCTGGGATATCTCAATGGCCTGAAGGCAAAACGTTCAAAACTGGAGACGTCTTAAGTAAGATCTATATACTTCAACATTCATTTCATTTCAATTTTCTCCGTGTCTCTTCTATCAAGTTCATTTTCTGGTACTATCTAGGATACAGACTAATTGGTTTGTTAATTGACTCCTTTTGTTCAAACACTTTTCAGGTTCACAGATCCATATTACTATGTAGGTGTTATAACTGCAATACATGCAGGAAAACTATTACAATACATAGATGTGAACTATATCCTGCTAGAGCCCTGGTTTTAAACACAGGAAACCAGGGACAGATCTTAGTTGAAGCATCTCTGGGTTGTAGCCTATAGAGAAATTCCTACCCAATTAACTTACTACATGTGTAATTATATTTATGAAAGAAAATATCAGTAAATAGCCCAGCCAATCAATCTCTCTCTCAATTAACGTTTTTACCTTTGTAACTTTTCCTTGCTTTTTTCGTTTCCGTTTTTAATTACACTTGGTAATTAACCAAAGCAGCTAACTCTACTTTGGATTTTTATTTTATTTTCTTTACCACCCTCTATTTATTTACGGACTTGAATGGACAAACTTCTACGATATCAAATAAGTACTAAATCATTTATATATCTATCATCCGATTAGAGAAAAGTCTATATACATATGCCTTAATTATATATCCTCTAGCTATAGTTGACCATTTGTATCATGCTACTGTATGTCCATAATAGTTGTCAAAAAATATTTTCTAAATTGTTTTGTTCATATTTTTACCTTTAACATATTTAAATTTTTTTGTCGAAGAAAGAAGAAAACACTGCCTATTATTTTGAAAAATAAATAAGTTATGTGATAAACTTAGCCCAGGGTATTTCAAATTCCTGCTTCTGTCCCCGCAGGAAATGATCATACTATATCACACAACGGCACAAATTAATTTATTTGCAGCAGTTTATGAACCGTATTGTCAGAAAGGACTGAAGATTAAAGTTATTGCCGAATAAAATGTGATAGATTTGGTTTTCTGATAACAAATTGTAATAAAATGTAAGAGATGCTAAATATTGAGCAAAGTACTTGAAGTGACAAGAGACCAAGACAAATGATTTTTGTTAGTACATGTCCAAATTCAGTAACAAAATGTAACCAGTATATCAAAACAAGAGCTAAATATACGCTAGCTCGGAAGTAACCGAACTGCAATCTGCTAGTCCTATAAACTCAGTTGACCTTCTTACAATCGGTCCTAATCTGACCGTTGGTGCCGGTGAGAGGGCTAAGGTTTCCCATCTTCACCATGGCATTGGCGAAGTCCGTGCTGAAACTTCCTGGGATGCTAACATAAGCATTCACCTGAGCGTTGGTGGAACCACCGCTAAAGAGTTGTTGATCGGAGTGCAACAGACCCTTTTGGCTCACCAAGTTTTTGAAGTAAGCATTGTCAAACTTGTTTGGAGTTGTGACATCGAGCGGGGAAAGGTTGGCATCACCCCCACTGCTTGGACAATTTGCTTTTAGAGATGTTGCGAATGAAGAGTCTATGTTGGCTTCATTGTAAAGCCTTGCCCTAAAAGTTGTGCACCTTGCTTGCCCAATTGTGTGAGATTAAAGTGATATATACTTGTGAGATTAAAGTGATCGACAAGTGAAGTGTTATCAAAATTAACCACATGTTAATGATTGTAACCAACCTGAGAGAGCCACTAGTTCCTTGGCATTGAAGCCCTTGTTTGAGAAAGAAGTAAGTAGAGCACTAAGATTCAAGGTGGGAGCTGGAATGTTGGTATTAGCAGCACTTAAACTCGCCGTGGTGGAGTCTCTTCTCCCCAATTGCACTGTCCAGCTAGGTCCACCCAACTGATTTGAGAATTCAATATATATTATGTCACGAAACCTGACTTGATGTATATATGAACAAAATAAATCAATGAATTAGCTTGCTAGGGTTGAAGTTTTCGCTTACGGCAACAACAGAGTCTCTAGCAGCGACGGCCAATATATCAGAACAAGAGAAGACACCGGGACATAAGCTCTCTAGTTGAGATTTGATGGTGTCAACTACGTCGAATCCCCTCAAAGAATTAGCATTAGCACCGGCAGTCTTCTCGCCGGTGAAATTGGCTGTGTCATCCAACAGTACAGAAGCATCGCATCCCTGTTTTCAAACACGTCGCGTTATTCAAAACTGATTGTCACCTTTTGACCTAAAACAGAATGCGCAAATATGCATGCATGATTTGAAAGGGTTCTTGTAAGTTTGTGTGTGTTGTTCTGTACGTGTTTGCATATCTTTAGTAAGAGTCAAAGCGAAAGAGAGAAAGGGACAGATCGAACTTGTGAACAACAATGAACGAAGTCCACAATTTCGGCAGATTTACGTTTTTAAGCAAGAATATAACCACGGCCTTAACCCCTAGACCTACTATTATTACCAAACTCAACTATGAACAAAATTCGGATTATATTAGTAATAGAATCATAGAAAACCTATTTAGATCGATGGATTTATAACCATAAATGAGCAGGAAACGCTCTTCAGTCTTCATCAATTGGTTGGGTCGTCTCTTGTGATGATGTCAAGGAAATATACTAGCTCCATGATGTCAAGGACATATAATAGGAGACCCTTACGCATGCACTACTGTATACCATGCACATGAACACGCACGCACAAAATGCATAAACTTAATACAATATATCGAAGGAGGCGATGAATTTAAGGAGAAGGGACTTGCATTAACAAAGCAATCATGAAAATGGAGGCGGAGCAAGGAAGCTCCCATGCGAGCCTCGCTCGAAACAGCCGAGTTCACGGCTGATTTAATGGTGGCGAGGGCCTTGGGACATGAGGTTGAATAGAAAGTAGAGGACAACTGAGCAGAAGTTAATCCGACTAGAAGCAAAAAGAAGGATAAGAAGGCTTTGAAGTTTGTGGGAGTGTCCATGACTAGCTACTAATGGGTTGATTGGTCTCAGGGGGATCAGTGGGTCGAGAGAAATGGGTATAGGAAGTAGAAGAAGACTTTGGTTTGGTTAGTGCTTGGTTATGGCATCATCAGAACCTATGTATTTATAGCCAGGCATGTATCTCATTGTAGTGTTGCGTATAGAAAGAAGATTATGCTTCTAGTAGTCAACTTTGGAAACAGAAGTTTACATCGATCTGTATATCATATTGGTAGTGATGAAAAGGAAATGAACAAGAAGAAAGTTCGATCGCTGACTAAACGCGGTTTTCATCGATGATGATTCTTTTTATATTAGTGATGATCTGATATTTTCATTGTTTTCCAATAATGTAAAGTTGTATTGATTCTACTATTGGTTTAGCAAAAAATCATGCTGGTCTTGTTTTTAGTTGGTGACTTTTGATAAAGCCGAAAGAGGTATATGTCTCGGATGTAAACAAAGTCAATTAGTTGGACAGAAAGCAGCAACACTCGCTTTGTATATGTGGATTATGCCAAGAGCTAGACTTCTAGTTTTAAGCCACATAAGTTGAGATGATATATATGATATAAAGATTCCAAGCTAGGCTTCTAGTATTCTTAGTTAATCAACCTGATAGACTAACCCGCTAACCCATCTTAGCTCGTGCCCGCTAACCGCCCAACCCGCCCATTTGCCATTTGCCATGTTGATTAGTTAATAGAGAAGTAAAGGAGTAAAGAACTAGAACATTAGGATTGGTGATCAATGTGATCGAGCTGGTGATCAATGTGATCGAGCTAGTGATCAATAAATTAACTCCCTATGTTCTATGATTCCGAGTCTTTTTCTTTTGTTTCGTTTCTTGATTACGAGTGAGCTAGCTAGCTTATAACATAATATTTGTCACTTTTCTGATGTTATATCTTTCCTCTTGATAAAAGTTAGGTTCGAAAGGTAAGTTGTTGATATGTTTTGTGCATATGTCTTCTCTAGATCTGCCAATGATATTATTTGATATATATTGTATATCGCTCAATGAAGGTAAACATCAAATAGATGAGATGCCATATAGGAAATGTTTGATATCATAGTATGTTATTTTTCTATGTTCTTTTCCTGCATTAAGGAAAGGCTGGTTTAACTGTAGTACGATACTTTTGTGGTGAGTTCTCTAACAAGTAACAATCATTCAGTTAGCATCGCAAAGCTTATACTACTACTCATGCAATTATATTAATCACCTCTTTTGATCAATCTGGTCAGATCAACCAAATTAGTTTATGATAATGTACGTCATGCATGAGAGCAACGTTTAACATCATATATCGATCTCAAGGTATTGAGATAGCTTACTTGTGTGTCACACGTCTCTTCCCTTACTTCTCTCTTCCATGTCTTCTGGTCAAAACTGTGAAACAGTTTTGGTTCAATCTCTACAGTTTAGAGTTGTTCAGATCCACAATTCATGGAAGGTTATTAGGGACTGATGGTTCTTACTCTGTATAGTTGGTTCTTAGCTTGTTTTCTCTCTTTATATAAATAGAGGTAGGCTTGTAATCGTTTCCTTAAGATTATATACAGAAAACCTTCTTCTTCATATCAGTCTCATTTTCTACATGGTATCAGAGCAGTGATCCTCATAGGACCTGCTTCTGTTTCATTTCATAGACTCTTCGTTCATAAAAGGCCTGCATCATGTCTGAAGGCGGTGAGAAAGTTTCGTCTTCATCCTCTTCCAGGCCTGAGATGGTTGATACTAACCCAAATCAACGTCTCAGCTCAACCCTTCTGAATGAGTTCAACTACATCTCCTGGGCAAGAGCCATTACTCTGGCACTTGGAGGAAGATCCAAACTTAGCTTTATTAGTGAAAAGAGTAAAGTTCCTGCATCTTCATCACCTGACTTTGAAGCATGGCAATCTCAAGATCAGCTGGTGATGTCTTGGCTGCTTAATTCCATGGAGCCAAAGATTGCAGAAATTTTCAACTTCTCCGAATCTTCTCTACACTTGTGGAAAGCTGTTAAAGATATGTATGGAGATCTGAACAATGCTGCTAGAATCTTTCAGCTAAAAAAGGAGTTGGGAGAACTTCAGCAAGGTAACTCGAACTTTGTTCAATATTTGGGAACTTTGAAAACAAAGTGGAACGAGTTAAATCTGTACAGGCCTCATACAACTGATTCTGTAACTCTTCTCAAACGTGCTGAGGAGGATAAAGTCTTTCAGCTCCTAGCTGGTCTTGGATCTGAATATGAAGATCTCAAAGGTTACCTGTTGATGACACCAGAGCTTCCCAGCCTTGAAATGGTGTGTAGCACTATTCATAGAGAAGAAGTAAGAAGAAAGGTCATGAATGCTAATGTTGCAGTTGGAGAGACTGATGCAACTAACTTTGAGCCTAGAGCATTCTCCAGCAACAGACCTTATCGAGGGAAGAGGCCAGACTTAAAATGCACTCATTGTGAGAGCATTGGAAGAACTGGCGTAGGACACAAGAAAGAAACTTGCTGGATACTTCACCCTGATCTGAAGCCAAAGTGGAATGATGACCCAAGAACTAGCAGAAACTCTTACCCATCCAATCCTAGAGCAAAGTTGAGCACCACATCAGAAGAAATGAGCAATTTCACCTCCAATCCTATCACACTCATAAATGAGTTTGCAAACTTTCTTCAAAGCAAAAAGGGAAGTCTGGAAAGGAATGGAGGAAACTCAACTGCTCTACTTGGGAAGTTTGCAGGCTTCCTTGAAGAAACAAGCTTTGCTTCTACTGATGACATCCCAGGTATCATTTGCGCTCTCTCAACAGCTATTGATTTGAGTAAAAATGGAGAGTTTTGGATTGTAGACTCTGGTGCTTCCGAGCATATCACAAATGATTTCAAAGATCTTTCTTTTTTTGAAAAATCAAAAACACCTTCTCATGTCTCTATTGCTAATGGCAGTAATGTTCCCATCTCTGGAAAAGGCAAAATTAAAATTTTCTCAGACGTCATTGAGTCTTCTGCATTGTTTGTGCCTTCTTTCCCTTTTAAATTGTTGTCTGTTGGAAAATTGACTCGAATCCTGCATTGTCTTGCTATTTTCTCTGCTGACAATATCATTTTTCAGGATCGAGTCACAAAGATGAAGATTGGTGAAGGCTTCTTCCTAAATGGACTTTACTTCATTTCCACCAACTCAAGTCTTTCAAAGTGTTTTCTGCTCAACTCCAATGCTTCTCAACAAAAGCTGTGGCACAGACGACTTGCACACCCTTCTTTTCCTGTTTTGTCTAGGCTATTTCCAAATTTTTGTAAAGTTGCTCATGAGTGTGAGATCTGCCATTTATCTAAGCAGACTAGGCTTCCTTTTAAACTCTCACACTCAAGATCAACTAAGCCTTTTGAACTAGTGCATTCTGATGTATGGGGTCCAGCCTCTATTGACTCTTTTGATGGTTATCGATTTTATGTTACTTTCATTGATGATTTCTCTCGATCTACTTTTGTTTATCTGCTCAAACTCAAAAGTGAAGTGTTTAAATGTTTTCAAGACTTCCATAATTTGATCATGAATCAATTTTCTTCAAAATTGGGAACTCTAAGGTCTGACAATGGGACCGAGTACACTTCTAAAATCATGAAACAGTATCTTAGTGATCATGGCATCATACACCAAACAAGCTGTGTGGGAACTCCACAACAAAATGGGATAGCTGAGCGCAAAAATAGAGATTTACTGGAAAAAGCAAGAGCTCTTATGCTGCAATCCCATGTTCCAAAGAGATTTTGGTCCCAAAGTGTTCAATCAGCAGCATACCTGATCAACAGGCTGCCAAGTAGTGTTCTGGATTTTAAGTCACCATTTGAGCTGCTCAAGGGTAGGAAAATTGACATTTCTCATCTTCGAACATTTGGATGCACATGTTTTGTGCATGTTCAATCTGATAAACGAGACAAGCTGGATCCCAGATCAATTAAGTGCATGTTCCTTGGTTATTCCTCTACACAAAAGGGATATAAATGTTACAATCCCTTGACACGAAAATTTTTTGTGTCTAGAGATGTTGTGTTTCATGAGAATGAGTCCTTTTATCAGTGCACAGCTGGTGATCTTCAGGGGGAGTGTTTAACTGAAGTGTTTCCTATGACTGAGGTTCTTCCAACCCCCACTTCAACCACATCAACTCCAACTCATGATGAAGTCATTCACAGTAGTGACACTGAGCAGCCATGTGCAGAAACAAGTGACCAGGAAGTAGATCCTGAGACAGTTCAACAAGTTCCATCTTTACCTCGAAGGAATCCTCCACGAGATCGGAATCCTCCTCCAAAGCTGCAAGATTATGTTACTTACTCTTCACGGTATCCCATTGAGCTCGGATTGAGTGACACTCAGCATGCTTACAGTGCCTTTGTAAGCAAGATTCTCACAGAATATGAGCCTCGTACCTATGCAGAAGCCAACAGATCAGTAGCATGGCAACAAGCAATGAAAGATGAATTGAATGCTCTTGATGAGAACAAGACGTGGAGTATTGTCCCTCTTCCTAAAGGACAGAAACTGGTTGGAGCTAGATGGATTTATAAACTCAAATATCATTCAGATGGCACTCTCGAACGACACAAAGCAAGGTTAGTTGCTCGTGGCTTTACTCAAACGTTTGGTGTTGATTATAAAGAAACGTTTGCCCCTGTAGCTAAAATGAATACAGTTAGAGTCCTACTCTCAGTTGCAATGAATCATGGTTGGACTTTGTGTCAAATGGATGTAAAGAATGCGTTTTTGCATGGTGATTTAGAGGAGGATGTGTACATGAAACTGCCTCCAGGACATCCTCGTGAACATGAAGCTGGCATGGTTTGTAAGCTTCACAAGGCCTTATATGGATTGAAGCAATCTCCTCGTGCTTGGTACTCTAAATTGAGTTCAGTTCTTGTAGCATCAGGTTTTACAAGAAGCCATTCAGACTCTTCATTGTTTGTTAGAAACAGTCAAGTTGGAAAATTGGTGGTATTAGTATATGTAGATGATCTTATCATTGCTGGCAGCAACACAGAAGAAATTCAGAATCTAAAAGCTTCTCTACATAAAGCTTTTGCCATCAAGGATCTTGGTTCTCTAAAGTATTTCTTGGGGATAGAGATGGACCTCTCAACTCAAGGTCTGTTTCTAAATCAACGCAAATACATCCTTGATCTTCTTGATGAATCAAACATGACTGCATGTAAACCTGCTCGAACTCCATTGCACAGCAAGTTGAAGCTGGACTCACCAAGTACAACTCTCACTGATCCTAGCACTTATCAGAAACTGGTTGGTAAGTTGATTTATCTTACCATCACCAGACCAGACCTTACATACTCAGTCAGCTTGATTAGTCAGTTTATGCACTCTCCAACTGTTTATCATCTGAGCATTGTCAAGAGAATATTGCGCTACTTGAAAGGAACCATAAGTCGTGGAATTTTGATGTGCAAAAATGATCACTTCAAGATTGAAGGCTACTCTGATTCCGATTGGGCAGGCAATGCCCTTGATAGGAAATCCATAACAGGCTACTGCACATTTGTAGGAGGCAATCTCGTCACTTGGAAGAGCAAGAAGCAGTCAGTGGTGGCTAGAAGCAGTGCTGAGGCAGAATATCGAGCAATGGCATCCATTGCTTGTGAACTTATTTGGCTTAAAGCTCTTCTCCAAGATTTAGGCATCAAGCATTCATCTCCAATTCCTCTGCATTGTGACAACCAAGCTGCCATGCACATTGCAGCAAATCCAGTGTTCCATGAGCGCACAAAACATATCGAAGTTGACTGCCACTTCATTCGAAATCAAGTGCAGTCAAAGCTCATTGAGACTATGTACACAAGATCTTGTGATCAACTTGCAGACGTGTTCACTAAGATTCTTGCTTCCGCTCAGTTTGAGCGTCTGCTGTCCAAGCTTGGCTCAAGGAATTCCCTCGATCCAGCTTGAGGGGGAGTATTGAGATAGCTTACTTGTGTGTCACACGTCTCTTCCCTTACTTCTCTCTTCCATGTCTTCTGGTCAAAACTGTGAAACAGTTTTGGTTCAATCTCTACAGTTTAGAGTTGTTCAGATCCACAATTCATGGAAGGTTATTAGGGACTGATGGTTCTTACTCTGTATAGTTGGTTCTTAGCTTGTTTTCTCTCTTTATATAAATAGAGGTAGGCTTGTAATCGTTTCCTTAAGATTATATACAGAAAACCTTCTTCTTCATATCAGTCTCATTTTCTACACAAGGCATTTTGTCTTTTGCTTTTGGCCTTCTGTTTTCTTCATCGACCATTGTCTGATTTCCCAGAAAGAGAGAGAAGTGGGTCGCTTCGCTTTGGTAGTGGGATTATTTGACATTTTTGCTCACTTTGATACCAAACAAAGTGAATCCATGCATATATCGTTGGAAATTTCTTCCAGCATCAACTACCCCACACGCTTAAGATGACTTTAATCAACTTTAAAGTTTGATTTAACTTGTACAGTGGATTTCGATCAGATTATGCATGTCTGTGATGATAGTGTTTCATGCATGGAAATGATTGAAGATAGAATACGTATACGTGATTTGCTTAACTAGGAAGCATAATGTAACTATGATTAAGCTTAATTATAACATGGTTTGGTAAAGGTCGATTTATAGATAAGCTAGACCTTGTGAAAGTCCAAGGGTCACACAAAGAACACACATTTGGTTTGAAAATCCTGTGTAAAACCTTCGTAGTTATATTATCTTCATGCTTTTCGCTTGATTTATTTAGTCTTGGAAAGCTGTGTATGTCTGCATCATTTTATTGGATATATGTAATGATAGTACGTGAGATTGTGAGGGTGGTCGACTAATTAACGAGAATGGTGCGCCAAATCAACCCCAATTAATCAAATGCAAGCTAGCTTAAAACTTATTAATTAATGAGTAAATGACACTTTAGTACTAATTTAAGCTTCTTTTTGCCCATTTAAATGTTTTTAAAAGAAATATGCCCACTTCAATATAAGGTGTGTGAAATGTGCCTTATTGGACAAAACTTTTCTAATGGGCCTACTTTTAATGGTTTTTTCTGTCGAAAATACCCTCAACCTGTAGACTATATATATCAGACGAGATCTATTTTCAAATTTCTGTTTTGAAGAGAGAGAAAGTTTACGATCGGAGAGAGAGAGAGAGAGAGAGAGAGACAGAGAGAGAGCGATCGGAGAGCCGTCGTTTCAGAGAGGACCGACGACGTTGTTTCAGACGGCGATTTCGAGCCAATTTCCGTTGCGGTTTTCCGGCGGCAGCATAACCTCTCTTCCCGTAGCAGAATTACGTAGTAAATGGAGCTAGATCGGGCTTTGGATTGCTCTTCGGTTCCTACTCGGTTTGAATCTCTTCAATTCTTCTTTTCTTTATGTTTTTAGTTGAATTATATGTCGCTTCTTGAATGCGCTTCGTTTGCATGTTGTTTCGAAAATTTCTGGATTTTTTGGACTTGTTACTGGGGGTAGTAATGTTTGTGATCTATGTCTTATTGTTGTTTTTAATGTTTTTTCTGTGCTTTTTTTTTTGTACTTCTAGCATATTACTTATGTTTTTCAGTCTGTTTTTGTAGAAATTGACATTTACTGGGGGTAGTAATATTATGATCTGTGTATTTTTTTTAAATTGTGGTTAGTTGTTGTTTTCATTGCTTATTGTTTGTACTTCTAGCATATTACTTATGTTTTTCAATCTGTTTTTGTAGAAATTGACATTTACTGGGGGTAGTAGTTTATGGACCTGTGTGTTTTTGTTTTTTTTGCAGGAGCACTGTTGGTTCTTTATGTGTTCAATTTGTTTGTTCTGGCAATGGCTTTGTTCTTCTTCTCAATGAGCTCATGAATTATTCAGACCTTATTCAATCCATCCGAAAACGATTTAAGTTTTCGTCCAATGATTCTTTTCACCTTGAGTATTCATCACCTGCTTGTTCTTCCGTCTATTTAGATAATGAATCTGATTTTAAGATGCTCTTCTGCTGTGCAAAAATTTATCATATGGATAATGTATTAGTGAGAGTAGTCAAGGATGTCGGGAAAAGTTGTTCATCAACTAGTGTAGTGGTTGATGATTGTGCTGAGATGATAGATGAGAATGACTATTTAGGTGATGCTTTTAAGGATGGACCTCAGAAGTTTTTTTTGTCGGATGAATGGGGTTCATATTTGTCACATGTTGGGCAGAAGTTTGAGAGCATTGCAGACTTTAGAGATAAACTGAGGAAGTTTGCTGTTCAAAGTGGTTTCCATTATGTGTTATCTAGGAATGATTCAATTTACGTTAATGTTGTTTGTGCAAATCGTGATGTTGACCACTGTGGCTGGGAAGTACTTGGATCTGTTGCTTCTATTAATCAGTGCTTTTACATAACGCGGTTTAATAATGTTCATACATGCAGAGGTATGATAAGGAATCGTTCTCATCGGCAATTAGGGTCTAAAATTGTTAGGACCTGCATTGAGTCTACTGTCTGTCTGAATCTTGGTTTGAAGCCCCGTGAGATCATGAGCAATTTCAAGTCCACTTATGGTTATGAAATTAGTTATAAGGTTGCTTTAAGAGCAAAAAAAAGGTGTGTGGAAAAGATGTATGGCTCGGAATGTGATTATTTTTCTATGTTAAGCTGGTTTAGGGAAGCTGTGTTGGAGACTAATCCGGGTTCTTCAGTTGTTCTTGAAGTTGATGAGAGTACCGAGAGGTTTAAAAGGGTTTTTGTATCTTATGCCGGCCAAATTCAGGGTTTCAAGTTCAGCCTACCTGTTTTATATGTTGATGGTGCCTTTGGAAAGAGCAAATACAAGGGCAGATTCTTGCTGCAACTGAAAGAAATGGAAACAAAGGTACCTCCTGTTATTTTACTATGCCTAGTAATTGTTAGTAATTTTTTCATGTTTTTAGTTGTACATGTTATGTTTTTGGAGCGGAACGCTCCCGTTAGCGGTGCAGCGGCACGCTGCTTTTTATGTTTCTTCTCTTTTGTTAGCCTTTCGTTTTGGAGCTGAACGCTAGACTTTTGAAATCTTCATTCTTCTGATTCGAATATGTTTTCTTATAGTTTTATGGTTTGTTAAACTTTCATTTTGGAGCGGAACGCTCCCGTTAGCGGTGCAGCGGCACGCTGCTGTTTATTTTACTGCCCCTAGTAATTGTTTGTTTGTTTTTTTATTATGCAGGTTTCTTCCCTTTAGCCTTGTGTTTTTCTGATTCAGAGACTGAAGAAAACTGGTTGTTTTTCTTCATGAACTTGAAGGCTTTGTTGGAACCGCAAGGAAGGATTATCACATTCATTAGTGATCGTGGTGTTGGTTTGTTGAAGGCATTTGATCTCATTTTTCCTGGTAATCCTCATCTTTACTGTTATCATCATTTGTGATACAACCTTAGTCGAAAGTATAAGAACAAAGGAGGGGAAATTGTTGTTGCTGATGTGTTACAAAAATTCTTTAAAGTGGCTTATGCATCGACTGAGAAGTCTTTCTACTTTCATTTAAAAAATTTGAGAGATGAGGGTGGTGCTGCTACTATTGATGAATTCATAAGGGAGATTCCATTGGAACATTGGTGCCGTGCTTTTTTTAAAGGTTGTCGGTATGGGATTATGGCAAATGGTATTGCTGAATCCTTTAATAACTGGATTGTTGCTGAGCGTTCACTGCCCCCTTTCGCTATGTTAGATCAAACTAGAATGAAAGAAATGAAGATGATGTCAGAAAGGAGTGTTGAGTCGAAATCTTGGACTACCAAGCTTACTCCTAAAATGGAGAAGAGGCTGAAAGAGCAGCTTGATAGGTCTCGTGTGTTCAGGGTGATTGCTTCCCATGAAAATGTTTATGAGGTTAGGAATGATAAGTACTCCTATTCAGTGGACATCTCTACTCATACTTGTTCATGTGTGAAGTGGCAGATTAATTGTTTCCCATGCGCTCATGCACTTGCTGCTATACAAGGTGCAAGACTTGATGTGTATGATTTCATTGATCCTTATTTTACTGCTGAATACTATAGGATGTGTTATAGCTTTCCTATTGCACCTCTGAGTAACGTTGATGCCTCTTGTTCTTCCACTGAGGACTTTATACTACCTCCTGTTACTAAGAGGCCGGCTGGGAGGCCTAAATCAAAGAGGATAGCATCTGCTGGTGAGAAGAAGCTGATTCGATGCGGTCGTTGTAATAAGATGGGCCATCATAACAAGAAGAGTTGTACGGAACCTTTGAACATGTTGCTGTAGTTTCTTGGACATCCTTCTGGTTGTTAGTGGATGTTTGGAATTTGTTGTTTTTTGGATGTTTTTTGAACTATATTCAGATTTCTCTCTATTGTAAGGATTTTGATTGAAGATTTTTGTGATGTTCATTATTGTGGAATTCTCTTGACAATATTATTATGTTCATCTGTCCCAAGCATTAAAGTTTACACAGGATCTTTTTTTTTTTTTTTCTGTTCTTCCCTCCCAAGTAATAAACTTTACTAGGGGTAGTAATTTTTCCAAGTGGTCAGATTTACTTGTTCTGCACTCTAACACATACTTTACTAGGGGTAGTAATGTTTCCAGAACCTCAGTTTTTGTTGTTCTGCACCCTAGAACATACTTTACTGGGGGTAGTAATGTTTTCTAGAACCTCAGTTTTTCTTGTTTTGCACACAGTAATAAACTTTACTAGGGGTAGTAATGTTTCCAGAACCTCAGTTTTTGTTGTTCTTCACCCTAGAACATACATTACTAGGGGTAGTAATGTTTCCAGAACCTCAGTTTTTGTTGTTCTGCACCCAGTAATAAACTTTACTGAGGGTAGTAATGTTTCCAGAACCTCAGTTTTTGTTGTTCTGCACCAAGTAATAAACATTACTAGGGGTAATAATGTTTCCAGAACCTCAGTTTTTGTTGTTCTGAACCCTAGAACATACTTACTAGGGGTAGTAATTTTTTCAGAAACTCAGTTTTTCTTGTTCTGCAACCTAACACATACTTTACTAGGGGTAGTAATGTTTCTAGAAACTCAGTTTTTGTTGTTCTGCACCCTAGAACATACTTTACTAGGGGTAGTAATGTTTCCAGAACCTCAGTTTTTGTTGTTCTGCACACTAACACATACTTTACTAGGGGTAGTAATGTTGCCAGAAACTCAGTTTTTCTTGTCCTGCACCCAGTAATAAACTTTACTGGGGGTAGTAATGTTTCCAGAACCTCAGTTTTTGTTGTTCTGCACCCTAGAACATACTTTACTAGGGGTAGTAATGTTTTCCAGAACCTCAGTTTTTCTTGTTCTGCACACTAACACATACTTTACTAGGGGTAGTAATGTTGCCAGAAACTCAGTTTTTGTTGTTCTGCACCCTAGAACATACTTTACTAGGGGTAGTAATGTTGCCAGAAACTCAGTTTTGTTGTTCTGCACCAAGTAATAAACTTTACTGGGGTAGTAATGTTTCCAGAACCTCATTTTTTGTTGTTCTGCACCCTATAACATACTTTACTAGGGGTAGTAATGTTTCCAGAACCTCAGTTTTTGTTGTTCTACAGCCTAACACATACTTTACTGGGGGTAGTAATGTTTCCAGAACCTCAGTTTTTGTTGTTCTGCACACTAACACATACTTTACTAGGGGTAGTAATGTTTCCAGAACCTTAGTTTTTGTTGTTCTGCACCCTAGAACATACTTTACTAGGGGCAGTAAAGTTTCTAGAGCATAAAAAAACACATTGCTGATGGTAGTAAACCATTACTTTACTAGGTATTAAATTCCCTTAAATTTACATGAAAGTTTCAAAATAGAACTTAAAATTGGATCTCAATCTTAGTTTAATTTCGCAAACTCCTCTAACATCTTCTTCCTCATTTGGTTGCCGCCTTCTTGGTTTGGATCCAACCCAGCACACATTGCCTCCATATAATGTAGAACAAATGGACCACAATCAGACCTACAATAACAAACAATGATACATTTACCAAGGGTAGTAAACTCTCAAAGCATCTGGTTATGTAGTTATCAACCCTAACAAACAATGATACATGTACAAGAAGAATATTCATGTACTTACGATGATACATTTTGCTGGGGGCATGTGCGGTGTTCAGTCAGTTTGTATGGTTTATTATGGATGTTATTATCAATAATCCAACGTCTGGTCACCTTTTCATCGTCTGTCATTTTTACTATGTTGCTTTTTTTCTGCCTTGACTGTCCTCAGGTGCGTAATCAATCGCATAATCTTCCCTGTATTCATTCTGGTCAAGGTCTTGGCTCAAAGTAAACACAGTTGTATAGTGTATACGTTTGATGAACTCCTTGATGTGCTTCACCTGTATATTAAGCAACAAAACAATTTTTAAACATTAGTTAACCTTAACAATTGAATGCTTTGCATTTTTTTTAATAAAAATGTTTTGATTGTTTACTCACCACTGCTTTTGCATTTTTGAAGTGATAGTTGTCTTTTTCTTTGTATGGTTTTGGTAGCAAAGAGTTCATGTGATAAAAGCATTTGTTTATGTTGTCAATCAGCAGCAAAGTGTAGTGAAGGCTAGACCCATGATGTAACGGAATGAAGACCATCTGCTTTCCAAACAGGGTCCAAAGTGGGTTATAGAAGTTTTGCTCCATACTTTGTTCATAGCCACTTTTGAAGTCTCCAGTTGCTCCTCCACGTTGCTTGTGCAATTCCAACATTGTTTCATGCTCTATCACATCTTTCTGCATTTAAAAAACAAATATGATAACCTTAGATCAACCAACAGATATAAATAACATTTTACAACCCATAGTAAACTTTACTGGGTTAGTAATGTTCCAAAGCATCAGATTTTGTTGTTCTGCAGCCTAAAACATACTTTACTAGGGGGTAGTAATGTTTCCAGAACCTCAGTTTTTGTTGTTCTGCACCCTAGAACATTCTTTACTGGGGGTAGTAAACTTTACTAGGGGTAGTAATGTTGCTAGAAACTCAGTTTTTGTTGTTCTGCACCCAGTAATAAACTTTACTGGGGGTAGTAATGTTTCATGAACCTCAGTTTTTGTTGTTCTTCACCCTAGAACATACTTTACTAGGGGTAGTAATGTTTCCAGAACCTCAGTTTTTGTTGTTCTGCACACTAACACATACTTTACTAGGGGTAGTAATGTTTTCAGAACCTCAGTTTTTGTTGTTCTGCACACTAACACATACTTTACTAGGGGTAGTAATGTTTCCAGAAACTCAGTTTTTGTTGTTCTGCACACAGTAATAAACTTTACTGGGGGTAGTAATGTTTCCAGAACCTCAGTTTTTGTTGTTCTGCAGCCTAACACATACTTTACTAGGGGTAGTAATTTTTCCACAAACTCAGTTTTTGTTGTTCTGCAGCCTAACACATACTTTACTAGGGGTAGTAATGTTTCATGAACCTCAGTTTTTGTTGTTCTGCACACTAACACATACTTTACTAGGGGTAGTAATGTTTCCAGAACCTCAGTTTTTGTTGTTCTGAACCCTAGAACATACTTTACTAGGGGTAGTAATGTTTCCAGAACCTCAGTTTTTGTTGTTCTGCAGCCTAACACATACTTTAATAGGGGTAGTAATGTTTCCAGAAACTCAGTTTTTGTTGTTCTGCACCCTAGAACATACTTTACTAGGGGTAGTAATGTTTCCAGAACCTCAGTTTTTGTTGTTCTGCAGCCTAACACATACTTTACTGGGGGTAGTAATGTTGCCAGAAACTCAGTTTTTCTTGTTCTGCAGCCTAACACGTACTTTACTAGGGGTAGTAATTTTTCCAGAAACTCAGTTTTTGTTGTTCTGCAGCCTAACACATACTTTACTAGGGGTAGTAATGTTTCATGAACCTCAGTTTTTGTTGTTCTGCACACTAACACATACTTTACTAGGGTTGTAAAATTTACATGAAAGTTTCCAGATGGTATACTCACAGTCATTATAGAGATCAAATGAAAGAAAAATAAATATACATAGCAAAAACTTAAGTTTACTACCCCTAGTGCAAAACAATATCTTGATGAAAATATAAGTTTTATTGCCCCTAGTAAACTTACCACAATCTCCATGTTCATGAATCCAACAGGCAGTTTGGCAGCTTCTGTCCTTTCCTTCAACAACCTCATGTACACTTGCATGCTCTGCGAACATAACATAAGTCAATATTATTAAATCTAAACTTCACTGAGTGGTGCTAATAAGGTGATATTATTTATTTTTTTATTACTCACACTCGACAATATGTCTGATTCTTCAATGATCCTTTGCAAGTCACTCTTTGATAAACAGTGTCAGCCTTCAGGACATGTCCAGTACGCTTCACTGTAGAAAAACATTGAATTCATACTCCAATTAAAACAAATATATTTTTGTAATTTTACATAAGCAAACTGTAACGTTTTATATAATTGAGACTTACTCTTCGTTTTTGTTCGGGCGGGCTTCAAACCATTGTTTGTAGTGCATTTTCAAATCGTCGCCCAGTGAATCCCATGTACTGTTGTCACACTTCAGATTCTTGATTATAATTTTTTTGTGGACCTGAATGTCTTTTGGAGTGCCGTACTCCCAGTCAGGATCCTTTGTTTTCTTGGCGTTTCTAGGGTTCAGCTTCACATTTTTTTCTATCGACATCGGTTCCATTGCTTTCCTCTTCTTGGAATAAGTATTCATCTTTTTATCCTCTGTTGTTGCTGTTTGTTTGATCGATGAAACTTGGGACTGAACTGTTGCAGAGATGACATTGTCCTTTTCTGTTGCTGATTGTCGGATGGATGCAGCTTGGGACTCAACTATCTTATCTAAATTAAAGATGTCATCATCTGTGAGCGGCAAGTCCTCATAGTCGATTACTGGAGATACGTGATTCAGTGGTTGTTCATCATGTATCACAACCTTCACAAAATAAAATAACACATGTTATTCTCAGATTTTAAACAATAACAAAACGTTTACTACCCTAGTAATAGTTTTCCTGGGGTTTACTACCTTGCAACACAGTTTCCCTATTAAGTCTACTACCCCCTAGTAATTTTATATTCTCACCAAAGCTTCTGGTTGATCATCTGCAGATTGTGTTGTTTGTGCAGTTCCAACTTTGAACTTGACTATCAGGCTTCTGTTCTGGTTTTCCTGATTTTTTAATTTAAAAAAAAATATATTAGTTAACATAATAAAGAAAACAAAATAAAGTAAAAAATAGTCTTAGTTATGGTGTAAAGTATCATCTTACATTCCCTTCTGTTTGTTCATCTCCTTGGCAGCCATACTCTTCCCCTCCGAATTGCCTTTTCTGCTCGGGAGGTCCATTTGCTGAGGATTTTGCTTTTTTAAGCTTTCTCTTCAGAGCCTTGATGAGGCTGTCTTGCGCCCTTTTCTCCATCTCCAGCTGCTTTATTTTGTCATCGGCAAGCTGTAACTTGTGCACATAATCATTGACTCTACTCTGGAGTTCTTCGTTTGCTTTGCCGATTTCTTTTAGCTTCTCATTCAAATCTTCTGGGATCTCCTCCTCCAAGTCTGTCAGCAGTGTCTTAAAATTGTCACCCACTCTTCTATTTTCTTCCACTTCCTGCTGGCTTGATAAAGGAACCTGAGACCAAATACATACATATAAGGATGAAGTTTACTACCCCCTAGTAAACTACTTTTTTCACAATCAGGAAAAAAAAAATGTGACTTACTACCCCCAGTAAAATTTTACTGGGGGTAGTAAACTATGCCAAACAGGTTTGCTACCCACAGTTAACTATGCCAACAGTCAACTATTGATTTAGAGATGATTATACAGTTTACTGCCCCTAGTAAACTTGATATCATACACTACTTATGCAATGAAAAGTGAAGTTTACTGCCCCTAGTGAACTATTACTAGGGGCAGTAAAGTATGCCAATGCACTTTTATTTCATTCATTTTACAGACTTACCCATTCTTCAAAGCTCGAGGTGCCATGTTCGTCTGGGGTGCCATATTCCTCAGATCCAGAAGTGCTTTCTTCCTCATCCTTCCATGGACCTTGAGCAACCAGTTCCTGTTTTTTGCAAAAAATAAGATTTGTTCAGTTTTTTCAGAAACATCATCTAAGTACAATGCTGTATAATATTTGGAAAACCAAAAACCAATTTTTACCTCAAGCTTTTTCGGTCTCTTTAGATAGTGGCTTCCGTAGATGATGCCATTTGTGGACCATCTTACAAATCTTGGAATATCTGCTTTTTTCTTCTGCATCCTTTCCTTGATTTGTGTACGCTCCAGGAAGCAGTACAGAGGCAGAACTACACAACCATTCAGACCCTTTGGCTTGCCCTTGTCATGCTTTTTCACCCCTTCATGGAAGGCTTCAATCACCTTTCTTGACCAGTTTATTTTGTTTATTGCTTCTAGGTCCTCACATGTCAGCACCAATTGCCATTCAATTTGGCTTCCAGATGTGCTGAAGAAGAAAGTAGCCAGTAGGTACATTATGATCAAGGAAGCAATTTTCCTTGGTTCTGCCTCCTTGTTCTTAATCTTGTTGAGCTCTTCTGTCAACTTGTCGTGGATCATCTTCCTAAAGATGGATCCTTTCGTTTTGCCGAATATGGTTGACTGTTGGCTGCTCTTCTTTCTCCTGGAGATTTTCTCTTCGTCATTTTCACCTTCTTTTGTTAATCCAAACAAAAGATGCACATCTTCTTCTGTAATCTCCATTTCTTTCTCTCCAAACAAGAACTTTTTTGTCTCCTTGCAATAGTGCCTCAACAAAATTTCTATATCCAACTCAAATCGGCCGACCTGAAATAGAAGAATATAGCGCGATGTAGTGGTGGCGATGGAGTGAAGCAACAACGGCGATGGAATGAAGCAGCGGCGGCGATGTACTGAACCAGCAAAGCGGCGATGTACTGAACCAGCAAAGCGACGATGTACTGAACCAACAAAGCGGCGATGTACTGAACCAGCAAAGCGGCGCGCGGGGATGGGTGCTAAGGTCTTGATGGAGTGAGGAGTGAGGCAGCGGCGTCGATGGATTGAAGAAGCGAAGCGGCGTCGATGGATTGAATAAGCGAAGCGGCGTCGATTGAGTGAGAACTGTTGAGAAGGAATTAAATTCGTAGTGGGTTCGGTGGACGAGGGAAGCGTTTATTAAGGCTAGGGTATAACTGTATTTTTACTAAGAAACATTGGTTTGGGCTGTGTAATCTTTTTTTGATTGGTTTGGGCTAGGAAAAAGTATTATTTGTGCATTAGGGCTTTTTCCCTATAATTAATTATGCTTTAGGAATAAGTTAATTAACAGAGAGTCAGCAAAGAATAATTAATTTGAACAATGTATAATAATATAATAATTAAGATTAGCAACAGATCGAGATACTAATCATCCAAAGTTTAGTAGAATTCTTACAATTAACCGATTAATTAGACCTTAGGCCATGGCGACAGAGACATACGTCCTAAACAAATAGGAATGAGATGTACTAAATAGTGCATTAGCTGCTTCTTCAAAGTGGCTCACATTTTTGGAATATTGGACTGTGCACGGCAGGACAAAAGATCATTCTAATTAGTTGTATATAAGAATTATCTAAAAATCCTTTAAAAAAAAAGAATCTAAAATCGCTCATACTGATCTAGAGTGTGAAAGACATACTTATAGTGAGCAAAGAAACCAATATGTCTTCCTTTCTAAACTTTAGACTTCGGAACAGATAATGATTGGCACAATTTCTAATCAAACACGGTATTAGCTAGAAAACAAATGGCTAGGGTTTCTATAGCAGAGTAAACTACAATTATAGGAAAAATTGAAAATTTGGTTCCCATCTTTAGGCGAGATCGGAAGTTTGGAGTTCAGTTGTCAAACTTTTGCAACTCTAAGCCCTTATTTGTTATATGATCAACTTCAGCGATTGCTTTCGATTTCTAGGGTTAAAATGAAGGTGAACATCATCTAGTTCTGATTAGTTGTTTTCATTTTGAAGGTGGAATTAATGGACTGTGGAGTTGAAAGAGATCACAAAATTGTCCACTGACTATTGTCACTTTCGGAGGCTCTTGTCACAACTCCTATGTCCTAATAATTTGGTTACTGTATACCTCATCTAGCTAGATTTTGAACTAGTAAGTCCTATAGGCCGTCGATCCTGGTTACATGCCGCTTCATCTTGAAACTGAGATATACGCATGGCGAGAAGGCGGTTGGGGAGACGAGGACTGGTGATCCTGCCATTCGAAGGCAAGGTTCCTCCTTTCTCATCATCGACCGATGATAGTGAAGAGTTGGGTTGCTGTTACTCTGGTAGGGATTAGTTTTAATTTCCTTCTTTGGTCTGTAAGAGCAAATGCATTAATGGTCCAATTGTATAAGTTGGATTGAGGGTATTGGTCTAGGATAAAAATGGGCCTCATGCGGGATCTACCTAGCTGGATCATAATTTGGGTTGAGAATTAACTCATTTCTTACTCTATACCAATTTTTCAAGTGAGCCTATATGACATCAGCTTGCACATGAGGGACAAATCTTGTACACGAGGCTGACACATTTCCTCCAATGGTAGTTTAATTTGGACTGTTCAAATCAAGATTTGACGGACCATATTAAAACATTATATAATATGAATAGTAATTGGTATTTGGATTAATCTCGTTTTTGTGTATTATTAAACTAAAGATTAAAGACTGATATAGATGAATAATGTATTAACCCGGGTTGAGGATTAGTTCAACCCACCTAAAATGGGTGCCTTTGCTCTAAGGTTTATGCATATTACTTAAGGACAAAGTTGGTATTATGAGGAAAAATCCTAAGTGAGAAATTAATTATGTATTATATATTTGATGTGTCACAAAATCTTCTATGAATTTCATGTGAAAATTTGAAATTCAAGTGTTATATTTGTTCACAGAATGTGGAGTTGGTTTTCTAGACAGTTGTTGCTAACTAGTAAGTGAGGTTATAAATTAGTAATCCCATTATGTGCTCCAAGTTTAATTAACGTTTCATCATTTATTTTTCTATGGTTTTCTCAACTCTCAGACTGATATATCTTCAGTACATTTATTTAGGTTTGTCTTCACTCTCTTCACATGCAGTTTGCAGGGAACTCTGCAATGTTTTCAGCTTAGACTTGACCAGGAAACTTATACTTTGCTTGTATTCCATCTACTACGGAGAATCGTACTACTTCTGCAGCAGAGATATCTTCACAAGTACGTAGTGCATGCTTTGACTGAGAAATGAAATATTGTTTGAATTTCAAAACCGTCAAGAGGCTTTGGCCTCCCCTATATAAGTTAGCTTCTGGCTGCCTTTTCTCCCATCCAAACTCCAAAGCCTAGTAACAGCAAACTTTAGTTTTCCATGCCAAAGCACCAGTTAACTTGTCATCCTAGCTTAATACTCTATTTGCATAGAGCTTGATCTTCAGCTCCCTCATATGAGTAAAGAGTGTTAAGCTATGATGCAAGTTACCTAGTGCTAAAATGGCATGTTAAGTCGGCTCAGATCACCATTAGGAAACCTAGCTAGCTGGTAAATCGAACTTCCATTTCTTACAATTCATGCTACTGCACCAGCTAACTTGTGATCCTAACTTAATACTCCATTTGGATCGACTCTTAGTTGATTACGATTAATTATGGAGTAATAAGTTAGGATTCTAGTTACCTGGTGCTCAAAACGGCATGTATCTTTCGGCAAGTTCAAGAACCAACATAATGTTTAATTTGCTTTACTTTTGTGCTAGAACTAGTGGCCTTTTTCTGATTTTCAGAGATCAAATCCAATTCTGTTTGATCCATTGGTCTCTGAATATCAAACTGCGGCCTCTAGTCTACAGTTTACACATCAAGCAAGTCATATGTCTGCAATTGAATTTGGGAAAAATCCATAAGTTTTGATTCTTTTTCTTTGTCTGTAAGTAATTTGCAGACAGCGAAAGAAATGACCGCCATCTCTTGTTGGTAGAAGCAGTTCTTTGTCTACTGAGCTATGTTGAGTTTTACTTCCTTTGAATATGAACTGTGTAATGATCTGCTCATAGCGAGAATCTCACACTACAGAGTTCATATTCAAAAGTAACTGTGTGTAGCAACTGATCTGCTCATAGCATGAAGAGTCAAAATTGTTTTTTCTTTTTTTGTCTTTAAATAGTCAAACAGAACATAAAATGTTGAGAATTTTCTACTATATTAAACAAACCCCAAGTCGGGTATATATCAAGCACAGTTCTAACCCTAGAAAGAAACTAATTACACCGAAAGATTTACATAATCTTAGTTGATTACAGAATATACATTTTTCTAATATATTAGGATTGAGACTCGCGTTAACATTCATCCTCAAGTTGGCGCATACAAATCTTGAATGCCCAACTTGTCAAGTGAGTCACTGAACAACCTGGATGACACAACTTTGGTAAGGATGTCAGCTAACTTTATGCGAGCATCTAGCTTTTCCTTGATGAAGTGTCTGTCAATCTCTACATGCTTTGTCTGATCATGCTGAACATGAATATATGCAATTTCAACTGCAGCAGTATTGTCACAATGAAGATGCATTGACCATTCCTGCTTGAAACCCAAACTCTTTAATAAACTTCTCAACCATAATAACTCACAGACTCCTTGAGCCACACCTATGTACTCAGCTTCTGCACTAAAACGGGCCACCACATTTTGTTTCTTGCTTCTCCAAGTGACTAAGTTTCCACCAACAAATGTAAAATAACCAAAAATAGAACGCATGTCAGTGATGTTCCATGCCCAGTCAGCATTAGTGTAACCACTAGTCCTCAAATATCCATGCTTACGAAACACCATGCCTTTTTCAAGAGAAGACTTTAAATATCTCAAGATTCTCATTACAACATTTATGTGATCTTCACTAGAATTGTACATATACTGACTCACCACACTAACCGCATAAACAAGATCAGGTCTAGTATGCGACAAGTAAATTAATCTTCCAACTAACCTTTGATATCGAGATTTGTCAGTCGGAACTTGATCAGGATACTCTGCAATCCAATAGTTTTGTTCTATCAGTGTATCAACTGGTGTACAATCAAACATACCAGTCTCTGCTAGCAAATCCAGAATAAATTTTTTTTTTGACTCAGCATGATACTGTCTTTGTTCCTGGCTACCTCAATTCCCAAGAAATACTTTAAATTCCCAAGGTCCTTCATGTCGAATTCAGAAGACAACTAATCTTTCAATCTTCTAATTTCACCAATGTCATCACCTGCCATTACCATGTTATCTACATAAATGATCAAGACAGTAAGCATACCATGTCGGTGTTTCAACAACAAAGTATGATCTGAGTTACTCTGCGCTTATACCCAATCTTCTTCATGAAAGACGTGAATCTTCCAAACCAAGCTCTTGGAGATTGATTCAATCCGTGCAGATACTTTTTCAATCTACACACCACCTTCTCGCCCGTAGAAGTATTATATCCTGGAGGAAGATCCATGTAAATTTTTTCATTCAAATCTCCATAAAGAAATGCATTCTTCACATCAAACTGCTACAAAGGCCAATCCAGATTAGCTGCCAAAGACATGAGGACTATAATTGTATTGATCTTTGCTACAAGTGCGAACGTCTCATCATAATCCACCCCATATTTTTGAGTGTATCATTTTGCAACCAACCTTGCCTTATATCTGTTAACTGAGTCATCTGCATTATGTTTCACAATATAAACCCATCTACAACCAACAGTCTTCTTTCCATGTTATCTACATAAATGATCAAGACAATAAGCATACCATGTCGGTGTTTCAACAACAAAGTATGATCTGAGTTACTCTGCGCTTATACCCAATCTTCTTCATGAAAGACGTGAATCTTCCAAACCAAGCTCTTGGAGATTGATTCAATCCGTGCAGATACTTTTTCAATCTACACACCACCTTCTCGCCCGTAGAAGTATTATATCCTGGAGGAAGATCCATGTAAATTTTTTCATTCAAATCTCCATAAAGAAATGCATTCTTCACATCAAACTGCTACAAAGGCCAATCCAGATTAGCTGCCAAAGACATGAGGACTATAATTGTATTGATCTTTGCTACAAGTGCGAACGTCTCATCATAATCCACCCCATATTTTTGAGTGTATCATTTTGCAACCAACCTTGCCTTATATCTGTTAACTGAGTCATCTGCATTATGTTTCACAATATAAACCCATCTACAACCAACAGTCTTCTTTCCAGGTGGTAATGACACCAAATCTCAAGTACCATTCTTCTTAAGAGCATCTATCTCAATCCTCATTGCTTTGGCCCACTTCTCCTCCTTGATTGCATCATGCATTTTACTAGGAAGAGACACAACAGACAATTGATTCACAAAGGTTACATAAGGTTTAAACAATCTATGAGTTGACAAGTAGTTGGCTATAAGATACTTCACTTTAGCTGACAAGAGAGACTCATATTTTTTAGGAGGTTGACCACAGGTTGACCTAGCAGGCAAGACCCTACTAGATTCAGGGACATTGGAAGATGACAATAGAATAGTATTACATATCTCAAGTGATGACAAGCCGGGAGAGATCGTTGATGTAGGGGGAGAGACTGAACTTGCATGTACATCTTCAACAATTGGCGGCTGATTACTATTCAATTCTCCTTCTTTCGACGTGTCAGACAGTTGTTCGTCATGTCGAACACTTTCAGAACAGGGAACAGACGCCTCAACTTGGGCAGGTTCAACAGATTGAATCACTTTTTGAGGTTCCAGAGTATTATCTCTCGGATTCTGGATCGATCTGGTCAGTGACAGGCCGAAGATCCTTTTCAGCGGGGTTACTGTCAACAATTACATACAATCTTCTGCCTCTTGCAACAAGTACTTGTGCTTCACCCCTTTGCAACTACTTCTCCTTCTTCCGACATTCATTTTTAATCAATGAATTACACACATCATCAAATTGCACTTCATTCTTTCCATGCAGCAAAGTTGTAATCAAAAGCTCATACTCGTCAGGAAGAGAATTAAGCAAACACAAAGTTTTATCCTCATCATTAATTTGCACATCCAAATTAACCAAATCTGCAAGTATCTTATTGAAGTCACTGATGTGTTCAGACATCGAGATACCTTGTCTGTAGTTGAATCAGAAAAGCCTTCTCTTCAGGTGAAAGCGGTTTTCAGCACTCTTGATCATGTACTGGTCTTCCAATTTCTTCCACATATCCTTTGCTGAAGTTTCCTTCATGATAAAGAATTTCACATTCTTTGCAAGACATAATCTGATAGAACCACAAGCCCACTTATTAATTTGCTTCCACTGCGCCTTGGTCATATCTGCTGGTTTCTCTTCAAGAGCTATATCCAATTTTTGTTGACACAAGACATCCATCATCTCACACTGCCACGTACCAAAGTTATTTGTTCCATCGAACTTCTCAACTTCAAATTTGGCATTGCCAACATATGGCTTAGCATGTGTAGACTCTGTCCCTTTCTTCTTCTTATCACCTTCAGCACCGTCACTCATGATTTCCAATCAATAATCAACTCTCAATTCAGAACCAGAGCTCTTGATACCAGTTTGTTATGCGGAAGCGTAAACAAACACCAATATTGATTCGGATAACCTAAGAACGATAAAGAAAAAAGAACACAAGAACATAAGATTTATAGTGGTTCACCCAATCAATGTGACTGAGCTACGTCCACTTACGGAGCCGGCGAGAAATTCCACTATAATAATCGGAGAGAATACAATAGAGTATATGAATAATACTCTCTAACCCAACACCCCAATAAACCAATCTTCTCTCTCTGTCGATAGAGAAAGAAGCACTCTGTTCTAGGTTAAACAATATCTCTCTATCTAAAACAATTGACGACAGCCTCTTATATATACATATACCTATCACCAATCCTAGTTAGGATAGAATACATGTATATATAGATCTTCTAATTAACCTAGGTATAAGTCCACGTGATTAAGATGGACTTCTCCAATATTGGGTTCAGCCATACTTCAATTAAGACCAATAATCAATACAATCTTGGTATCTTTGACTGGAAATTAGTTTGAACTTCAAGGCTGGAATTGCAGCATATCTCTGTACCTAGCGCTAGCTCACACTCAAGGCTCAAGCCTTGACTGAAACGTTTCAGCTTTGAGTTTGAATTTGTAAAAATCCTTCCCTTGTTATCAAGCTTTGGTGTCTGCCACTATATATGATCTCCAGCGTCTCTTATTCTTTCACTACTCTTAGTTATACCCTTAGTTATCTCCTTGCCTGTGATCAGAATCCAGATTCATTTCAATTTTGAAGTCCTTAACTCCTTTCATCCTCAGCAAGCTACTAGCTGTTGAGTATACACTACCACTATTACTATCAATTAATCTCTTCCCGACACTGTCATCATCTATTACTTGTAGTTCCTACCACTTTAGCATACACTGTGCCAAAATCGCAACACTGCTCTGCTGGTGTAACCCTTCCACCAACATGACCCCATCTCCTGGAATACCCAAATGGAACAAATATTCTGTTTCACAAAGCCAGTGTTCATGGAGTGATGAACTGCCTTGATAAAGGACCATTAAGCTATGATGACAAGTTATGAAGCTTAGGTGCATTCAAGTGAACGGCCTCGAAGATGAAGCCGCTCCCGTGCTAACATGTTACAGAGACACATGTAACCTGGAAGCAAGTGGTAGCAGCAAATCCCAACAGCAAGACACTACAGTTCTTGTTCCCAACTCTCTTTGTTCTACTCGCTGAGGTGGTAGCGTAGGAGGCATGATTCAATTGAAAACTTTCGTTTACCAAAAACAAAGCTAAATTTCGATGTTGAGGTTTGTGGTAATCTTTTCCTCCCTTTCATTAGTGTCTCGCAGAAAATGCCATAGCTGATCGATCTGACAGGTACCGAGGGACATGAATTAAGAACGATTCGGCACTGCATGTAGAGAGCTAAAAAAGAAAACGGTATATTTCATGTGTAATTGTCATGTAAAGTTCCACAGGTTTAACAAACGAACTGGATAGTTAAACATAAGAAATTTTGAATCCTACTTACCAATTGAGAAAAGAACAGAAACTACTCTCTAAAAAGATAAAATTTAGTAAGCTGTGTCACGCTTGCAAATGCCATTGGCAGTACCAAGTTCGATGAGTATTTTATTATCCTCGCATATTATACATTTTACTGATAATTGATCAGTTGTTCATCCCGAACTACAAACCTTAGCTGAAATTTCTGAAATTATTCTATACCATTTTCTCCAGCAACAGTTTTAGATTGGACTAGGATAGTTCATACACTTCATTTATGATTTGGATGGAAGTCACATGTCTTCATAATAACACAAAGTACTGCAGCAGATGAAAGTGCAATCAACAATCATGTTTTTATACGAGACAAAATGTTATAATTCCATTGGAAAATTTGGGAAAATGGAGATAAACAGAAGAGCGCAGATCCATAGTGCATACTGCAGGTGAAGGAACACGAACGTTTCAGAGCACATCCTGCAACAAGAAGCAAAAGATTAGATTCAATCAGCTGAACTGGTCAATTACACTACTTTTGTCAATCCTTAAAGGGTTTAATGAATAATAGGTCACACTGATTGCCTAACATTATGCCTATGTGGTTTTCCTATGTCAAGTAAACCGAAAAAATAAAAATTGCTATGTTGAATCCAAGTTTTTCTGAGCAAACATAGTTATATTCTTTACTTGATACAAAAATGGCAGAAGCAAAGATAGATTCCAAATCTTACAACAGAATGCTATTATATCTACCACTACCCACAAGAAAAACAAGCACAAGCTTGAAACCAAAAGTAAGCAAGGGAAGGATGGAATCCTGGAAAGAATGTAAAAAAAATTCTTCATGAAACTTTTGATTCCTCCACCCTTCTGTTTGGCATTACGGAAGACAAGCAGGACAGAAGTGAAAATATTATAAATTAAATCCTTAAAACATATGTTGAGCGGCATCTCCTCCCTGCGCACTGTTCATTTCCTTCCCCTCTACTACCATTTAAACAGGACACACCCTATCAATTGTCCCTTATTCTTTTCCTTCCCTCAATTCATTGCTCAATATTGTCTCCCTACCTATCCATCCTGCCACTTTAATATACCTACATAAAGAGATGACAATTCACCCTTGTACCTTGACATTTGCACTTCACTGAGAATAACATTCCACTTACCCCAAACCAAAAACAAAAGATATTGAATCAATCTGATGAGACCGACTATGAACACATATGATTCTGCTGTCTATTTTTGTCTAGTATTATAAGCATATACATGGGAGACTTGCTACCAAAGAAACCAAAGAAACAAAAAAAGCTGGCCAAGGAACAAAGCCTGGGGATTACACATATTATAGGCTCATAGAGTTTTGAAATCCTTGCTATAATGATACTCAGTATATTGAATATTTCACTTTAAATGGGTGGTATGTTCATAGAAACAGGAAGAAGCAAAACAAGTACAACAAGAGGCAAGATTGGGAAATACTTGGTCAAATTATAATTGGACATGAAGTCTACATTGGTCCAGCTACGATTCCCCCTTCAATTCATCCGAATCTGAATCACTTGCATTATAACCTACCAACGATCCAGACAATCAAATCAGAGGCATATTACAATGGCTACAATAATCAACACAATGGAAAAGAAAAAAAAACAGCAACTGCAAATAGAGAAGTCAACCTGGTGGCTTTTCACAAACTTTCCAAGCCGAAGACCGCGTCCTCGATGCTCTTGTGATCCATACTCTTCCCTACAATCCCAAAACCCCGAAAAAATCAATACTACAAACACACCCAGACCTATAATCACAACAGAACTACAAAATCTCAATCTAAACTAAACCTTGCAACTTAAACTAAACAAGATAAAAAAAAACACATGGCTAACAACAATTAGAGCATCAAAACAAGTATCAAATTCAACTCTTAAATCGAAAACCCCGAAAAACTCATACCAAATGGGCATCTCTGGGAACACCGTAGCCACTATAGTACATCTGCCCCACCAAAATCTGCATATTAATATCACCAGCTTTAGCCTCTTTGAGAGTATCCTTGAACCACCGCTTCACGCATTCCGATACAACCTCCTTCAGCGGCGCCCGGCTCTTCTCCTTCTGCGAGCTGCTCGAAGTCTCCATCTCTCTCTCCAACTTCAACCGCTTCGATTTCCGCCCTCTAATTTCCTCTCTCCCCCTCTCACCTCCAACACTCTGCGACGTCGTTTTGGCGAGCTAGTACAGCCTGGCCATGAAAGGAAGCCACTTTCCCATTAGAATTTAATAAAACAATAAACTTTGAACACAGATTGGAAAAAGCTAGGGTCTTGACTTTTGAGGGTTTGAATTTGCTTACCTCGGGGTTGAGATTCTCACTGTAGAGGATTTTTTCGGCGGCTGAGGGAAAAAAAAAATTGAAAGAAGAAGAAGAAATTGCTGGGAAAGCTTTGGGAGGAAGAAAGAAGAGAGCAGATAGCGAAAGATTTTGTCTTCGCCTCTTCTGGTCTTCTTCCTATAGACTTTCCTAGACTTTGTCTCTATTATTTTTGGCAAATAGCGGCGTCACTAGATAAAGGCTAGTCATTTACCATCATCAGTGACATACGGGTTTGGTATTATTACCCACAAGCGTTTTTTTACTGTGGGGTGAACTGGTAGTTTTAAAAAAAAAAAATTACCAGTAATCTTTACATGAACATGTACCATCAATGAAGCGATGGAATCTGTTATTGTCTCGAACAATGATCTCTCTGGTTGTGATCTTGGAGATGAGCTTTATGGCCTGGTGGCAGTCCCCGCATACGCGGAGGTTCTTTGAGACTCGGATGGTGTCTTGAGGGGCGGTGGTGATTAGAGCAAATGCAATGGCTAGCTTCTCGCTGTGGCAGCCGAGGAAATGCTCCTTCTCCTCCTCTTCTATGTCGAATAACACGAAATCTGTGGTTGGAACGTAACCGGCTGCTTTGAGGTCCTTGACCAGCTCGTTGAGTTTCGTGTATATCTTGTCGGAGAGCTCGTGGGACTTGTCTCCCACGAGGAATTCGTATACAACCCCGTTTACTTCGATCCAGCTGCAGCCAGGGATTTTCTGGAGTCCTTGCTCATTCATTCTTGATCTAATGTTGGCTGCCTCGTCCCATTTCTGACTTGCAGAGTAAACATTTGAGAGGAGAACATAATGTGCTGAGTTCCATGGTTCTAGCTCAATGAGTTGTTTTAGTGCAAGTTCAGCCAATTGAGTATCCCGATGCAGCCTGCATCCACCTAACAATGCTCCCCAAACAACAGAGTTCGCTTTCATCGGCATACTATTAATCAAATCGTAAGCTTCATCCAACAAACCTGCACGGCCAAGAAGATCCACCATACATCCATAATGCTCCATCGTAGGAGTCAAGGAATAGACCCTAGTCATGCTACTGAAATATCTACGACCCTCATCAACCAGACCAGCATGAGAACATCCACAAAGCAATCCCATGAAAGTGTTCCCAGTAGCTCTAACTCCATATTTCTCAACTTGTCCAAATAGCCCGAACACAGCTTTGACATGTCCGTTCATAGCTAATCCCGACATAGCTGCATTCCAAACCACATGATCTTTCTTAGTCATCCCTTTAAAGACTTCCCAAGCTTGGACCATGCTCCCACATTTCGCATACATGTCGATCAAAGCTGTACCAAGAACAGGGTTATTAAAAATCTCATTTCTGTCCACCAAATTGCTAGCCCACTCCCCTAGCTCTAGAGCTCCTAATCTAGCACAAGCAGAAAGCACCCCAACCATAGCATAACAATCCGGTTTCAAAATCTCCTTCTGCATTTGAAAGAAGAGATCTACCGCTTCTTTAGGAAGCCCATTCAATGCATACCCCTGAATCATACTACTCCAAACAACTACATCCTTCTCAGCTATTCCATCAAATACAAATCGCGCTTCCTCCATGTTGCCACACTTGGCATACAAATCAACCAAAGAAGTAGCCACAAACACATTCCTTGCCATCCCAATCTCCGTAATGTAATCATCTATCCACTCCCCACTCTGTAAATCCCCCAACTGACTACACGCGGATATAGCCCGTACAAGGCTAAGACTATCAGGCCTCAAACCCGTCTCCAACAATTTCAGAAACGCATCAATAGCTTCCCTATACTTCCCAGCTCCAATATACCCAGAAACAATAGCAGTCCAAGACACCACACTCTTCTCAGGCAAATCATCAAACACTTTATGTGCATGCTCCATATACCCACATTTCGCATACAAGCAAAGCAAACTAGTTTTCACATACACATCAAAGTCGAAACCCGTCTTCACAACAAGCGTATGAACACTCAACCCTATTGGCAAGTCCACACGCCTAGCGCACGCCTTCAAAACAAAAGGGAATGTATAGCTGTCCGGGAACAGCCCCTCGGTCCGCATTGAACCGTATAATCTGATTGCATCTTCCCAACATTCGTGCGAAACCAATCCGCGGATAATGGTGTTGAATAGATAAAAGTTGGGCTCTGCGGTGATTTGAAAGACAAGAAGGGCGTAGTTGGTCTGTCGGAAATCGAAGGCGGAGCGCAGGAGCAAGGTGAGAAGGTGGTTGTCTTGGTCGAGGCCGAGGCGGAGGAGACGAGCGTGGGCATGCTTGAGCTGCTTGAAGGAGGTGAAGCCTTCAATAAGGCGGTGCTTGGTCTCCAAAGCCTTGGAGATTGCAAGGCAGGCTCTGCTGCCCAAGGCGGTCATCACCTGTGTTTTCAGAATGTTTAGCAAATTTGGATACAACGGTCGAGACCCTAGATACCATCCTTTGTCCATTTAGCCCTGCTTCGTGTTTTTTTTTTATCAAATGGGTTGTCATTTATACGAATCAAGTTACAAACGGTACAAAAAGTACAATCAAGAGTTACTAAATACTAAAAGCATCTTGACTATTTTGACTACTCTTGCCTTCTAGGTAGAGATGTCAAATTTGAATCTTATTTTAATAATATCATTCTTTATCTAACACTCAACACAAAGGATCACAAGTAAAAGCTGTTGGGAACCAAAGCTAAAAAAAGCTGAAGTTACATTCAACTAAAGCTATTGGGAATTTTCAACATAATTAAACATTAAACATCACGTAATATGAACCAAAGCTACTAGGAACCAAAATTAATGCATAGCACACAAAAACACTTAAAATGAAACCTCATAAATAATCACACATTATATGAAAAACTAAATATTGGGAATCTTCAAAAGCTTCATGTGTCACCCTGCAAAGTTTTCATCTGCATCTTGGAATAATACGCACTTTCCTCAGGGTTCATAGCAGAATTATTCATAAACATAATTCTCATCTCAGCCTCAATCTTCTAACTTTCAAACTCAAGTTTCCATACTCGTAATTTCTCCTTATCAACTTCAATCTTCTCCTTCATCATTTGTAGTTCTCTTTAACCGACGTCTTCTTCTTCTTCCATTCTCCAAGTTCAGCAATAATTTTCTGATTGAATTCTTCATCTGATGACGAATCGGCAAGATTCTAGAACTCGTCATTTGCATCATCTGAGGATAAATCTAAAAAATTAGAATCCTTATTCAAGATAAGTGTCACATCCGGATCCTTAAATTTTTACTTTATTTACTAGTTTGATATTAATAAGAGTTTTACCGTCTTCGTCATTGAGTTTATAGTTTAAATAGTCCCTATAGGAGTTTTGGGGGACGATTATTTCCGAGGATTATTCGTAGGAGAAAAATGTGACGACGGTAAAAAGGTAAATTTTAGCTAGTAAAAGATAATTTTTATTGGAGTATTATTTTTGGGGTGTATTTTTGAAGGGATTTTTTAAAGTTGGACCGGGCCAAACTATAGTGGGAAAAGCCCACTCTCTCTCTTTCTCTTCTCTCCTTCTTCCCCGAGCCCTCTCCCTACTGGAGACTCCCCGAGCTCCATCGTCGTCATCCGGCCAACAGGAGACGTCGCACGAGTCCAGCCCAGTCTGCTGTCCCCTCCGCCATCTTCCTGGGCCTGTGAGCGACGATGCAACGTCGCTGAACGGGGGAAGTCCTCCTTGGAAGCCCGATGGTCTTCTCGCTGGAACTCTCTCCTCCGGTCGCCACAGCCGGAGCTACTTAGCTCGTTTGAAAGTTATCCTCTCGTGCAGCAACCCTCCAAAGGATTTATCCTCTCTTGAGCTCGGTAAAGAGAAATGTGAAGTTGAAGTTCTAGGGTTTTATTGTAAGTTTTTGTTTGATTGGCCTAATTAACCTTGAAATTGGACTTGGTGCTAGTTAGGAAAGTTGTAGAGTGTGTTGAGAGGATGAAGCTGTTAAAATTTGGTAGGCATTGGGGGTCGCCAGAGTCGGCCGCTGACCACCGTTGTTAGGGGGATTTTCATGGTTTTAAATGTGTAATCTTAAGGGGAGTTTAATGGTGTGAATTTTAGAATTTTTGGAGGAGTTTTGGATTGATTTGAGAATTTTTAAAGTTTGGTAATTTTTGCGGATTAATAAGGTAGAATCCGGCCATTAGATTAATGTTGTTTAGATTGTGGAAGGTTGTGATAAAGCTGCCGTTATTTTTTCGGTGAAGTTTGGATCATAGTGAGTTAAGAATGGTAAAGTTGGGGAAGGATGAGTATGGTTAAGGCTCACAATTAATTTTGCCTATTTTGTATAATTATTAGATTTTGGTTGGGAATTTAATTATACATTTGGAACAGGACGTGAGGAGGCTTGAGCAGAAGAGGTCTCGAATCAACATCAAGCTTAGGCCTAAGTAGTTAGTGGACTTTTGTTTTAATTAAAATGCATGCAGTTGTTTACTGTTGAGTAATTTATTTTGTTGGAGCTTTTGACGTCATTTTTATTTGACGATTTCATTTTTGTGGAGAGTTACCGAAAATGGGATTTTGATAAATTATAAATATTTTTATGAGGAGAGTATGTATATAAATGCTTGCTAGCCATATGTGTCACACCCTAATTATCGAATGATAGATTTCAAAAAAATTTAGCATGATATATCTTAAAATATTAATATCCCAAACCTGTTTCAACAAACCATCTCAAGCAACTAAAACTCATTAACGAAAATGTAAATGTCACATAACTCAACACTGAGTTAAATATTACATTTTCTTGTTTACATAAACTTGTAAAACAAGAAACGTGAAAACAATCTCATGAGTTTAATACTGTCTACCTAAACATAACTATACAGAGTACAGCAAAAACAAAAGAACCCTGCCACTAAGTTTTTTCCTCAACCCTGCTGATCCTCACCTGCAGGTCTAACCCCTACACCAAAAATTGGTGCATTGGGATTGTAAAATAACAAAAGCGGTAAGCTAAAAAGCTCGTATGAGTAAACTCAAAACAATCACAACATCATCACATCCAATATATCACAAGAGAATGTAAATCAATAATTTAAATCTATAATTCCAACATTTTCTCAAATAACATGTACACATGGGTCGCAGGTATTAATAAATATTCTTCATGACCTATAACAACAATTTGTGTAACCATGAGTCCCATATACCATAAGGTATCTCCCATGAGCTACACCGACAGACGGACTGGAGCTCTAATTCCTAACTATAACCAATCACCCGGCCAAATGCTTGGAACCAGGTTTGACTGTCTAATATCAACACATAAATATGATAAATAGCATCTTAACTGCAACCAATCACCCTATTAAAGGCTTGGAACCTGGCTTGGCTATTTATCCAACAATCATAATATCACGACATCATCATCAACAACGCAAGATCACATTATAAATTATATCCTTCCACATAGATATATTATATGAACCAATATAGATATTCCACATGAATAATCTATCTAAAATGACAACAATTATGATCATTTGAACCTCAAAAATTAACATATAAAGAAAACTTGTTTTATCTTACCTATGAGCCGTTGGCGATCAAACTCATATATTTTGAAAACAAATAATAGCATGGTATTAATTTTATCAACAAATGATCATAACAAAATTTAGTCATAAATGAACCTTGGTGAGATTTACTCACATAGCAATCCCGCTGCAAACCCGCAACACAACACAAGAGTCAAGCTAATCCACAACCTCACAAATCACCTAGAATTACACAATCAAAATCTTAGAAACTTCTCAACAAGGATCAAAGTACCCTTAGCTTAAAGGTTGCCCAAAGAAGGGCAATCATTCCTCCAAGACCTCCCAAGGTTATTGGACACTCAACAACAAACAATACTACCTCAAAGATCAACCTTTTCAAGGTTTAAAACCTAATAAACACCAAGAATAAATTAGCACCTTAGATGCTAAAATCAAAACCTAATCAACACTTATTCTTCACACAAAATCAACACACTAGTAGCTACAAGGACTAGCTAACACTGCAACCAAAGACCGCAGCATAGCCGGACACACTGCACGCACCGCCACAGGTGGCGGCGAGTGAACCCACATGTCATCCAAAAACTTCCAAATTTAGACAACTCAAAACATGAAACTTGTAGATTGAAGCATGGAAGCATCTTTAATACCTAGAGGTTCAACCTGTTTGGTCGGGATCGGCCGGAAAACGTCCCGCAATACTAACCCTAAATCAAATTCCAAATCTGCAAAACCGGCCCCAAAACTTGATTTCTAGGTCACCTAATGGGTATAAACATCTCTAGAAAAGAGAGAAAAACAAGACTCACCTAAACTTGGCCGGAATCGGCGTCGAAATCGCCGGCCTTTCAATGGAACAGCAGCAGCTCCGCCGCTTCATGACGGCTTTCAAGCGACGTGATGGTGAGCATGACTGCTCCAGAAATGGAAATGACGTCGGTGTGGATCCAACGGAACCAGTGGTGTCCAAAAAGGTGGCCGGATGAGGAAGGAAACAACCGGGAGGGTCGGGAGAGAGAAGAGAGAGACTGAGAACAGCTGCTGCAAATATAGGGTTTCCCAAAAAAATATCTCCCACATACTTTTCTACTTATACACTTTCTATACCCTGAAACTAACTTCATCTGACCATAACTTTCTCATACGACATCCGTTTTAGGCGTGCCACATGTGTACAAACTCATATCGATGAGCTCTACAACTTTCAAGAAGGAAGTTTTTACAAATAACTTACAGAAAATAAAGTTAACTTTTTGGCCACTTAAACAAGTATCTTAAAAGAAAACTCTCAAAACTTCAACTTCGCACAACCAAATATGAATTTCCACAAATAATCGTTCATTAATTCCAAAAATAATACAAGAAAAATTGATATGAAAACCTAGGGTATTACAATATGTGTCTGTTCACCTTAATGACATAGTATATAATTGCATTATGGTGTGACGTGAGCGTTGGACGTAAGCGTAGTAGCCTTATATGAGTGTTTAATTCATATAGGGGGTATGTGCATATATTTATACACATGTCAATCCACCTTAATGATGTAGTGTATCACAGCATTAAAGCGTGACGTGAGCCTTGGACTCAAGCGTAATAACCTTATATAGATTATTTTAAATCTATTAATCTATATTGAGAGTATGGACATGTGTAAATATATATGTATATTGATATATATTTTTGAGCTGAAGAGACTCGATATTTATAAGATAAAAGACTTCTCATTTAAAACATGCATTCGATTTTCTTTCGAAATAAATTTGGGAAAGTATAAATGTTGATAATTATTTTATTTATTTATTTTTGTCCACTCACTTTAACGTTTGCAAATAGTTTTCCTTGTGCCCTTTGGTTTTAAAAATGCCCAGTATACAAATTAGCATAATTGAGGTCTGACGTATATGGAGAAGAGGCATAGTCAATAGTATAGTTTCCGCTTATTTTTATATTTTTAGTTCCTTTCCTCTCAAATAGAGTTGCTCTGAACTACAATTATTGGTTGCGGGATTATTCTTATTAAAGTTAGTAAATATTTTTAGGAGATGTTGTGATTTTAGGGAGCGCGAAGGCTCCAGGAGTTTAAGGTTGAATTTGGATTTTTCAGAAGTGTTTGCAGGTATTATTATTAGAAAAAGGTTGTCCATTTTCAAGGGGGGTTATATCTAATATTCGGTAAATTTTCCTTGAAGGTGGTCCCTGCAGGATTTACTTCGGGTTTCAGGGTGAAATTCGGGGTGGGTCATGAGAATAAGAACCAAAGGAAAGAATGAATATGGCAAAGGAATGGATTTTTGGTTTTGGGTTGTGTTGTTGGTGACAAGAAAAAAAAATAGAGAGAACGAAGAAGACGAAGAAAGCGAGAAGAGGAACGAATAAAAAAAGAAAGACGGTTCGTGAAGAGGCTGTCAAATTTGACAGTCTCTTACCCTAATATCAAATACACATGGATATAACATCTGGGTTGAAGTGGATTTGGGCTGTCATTTTAGAATTGTTGGGCTTATGTGGCAAAAAAAGACTTATATATTGGAGATGCTCTAATGGACTACTTATAACAAACATCAGACCAAATGGCCCGACCCTAACTTATGAACGGAGCTAAATCTCTTATACACTATGAGGCTAGCTAGAAAAATGATCATCAAGACCAGAAGACTCAATTGACAGTTGCCAATGAAGTTGGTAACAGAGCATCTTTATTCCAACACGGCAGTGGCTCCTATCCCAAAGATAGGAGAACTTAAGTTGACTTCACCTCTTGAGTAGTGAATACTCATAACATAAACAGAAGAAAACCATCATCACTCAGCAGCGGTGTTTGTAAAGATTCAAACAATGCTACCACAAAGGATCAACAAAACCAAACGCAAAAGAATAAACATGAAACAAACAAAAAACAAAAACAAAATCAGATGCAACAACCCGGCTTATACCACTGCGACTAAGCCCACATTTCTACATAGGCCCAGATATGCACCCCCATATCTAAAGCCCACAAAAAACCAGACCCAATTCATTTAACCTTGTTTAATTGGCACTCATCTTTTAAAGTTTAAAAGAAAATATAAATTTGTACTTGTTCGTCAATTCCTACAATTTTCTGTCTAAATAAGCTTCATGTACTAATTACGTGCTAAGTATTTTTGGTTCCAACTTTCAAGTAATGTTTTGGCTTCATATTCCTAAAATTGTGATTCTCGATGTTCCTTCTCCTAGTACGGTGACAATTGTTTCAAGTCGGAGTTTAAGTCTAAAAAATCAAAGATGCTTTCTTTAAATTTCATTTATCTTGGTCATATTAATTTTCACATCTTTCTACATACTAGTTTACTCTTCTTCTTTTTCTTTTTTTATCTTTTACGTACAATTTTACTTTTAGCAAATTTTTAAAATTAATTTCTATATGATAATTTTTTTTATCAGGTAAACAACTCAAATATTTAAAAAAATAACTTCGTGAGTCAAACTCATAGCTCTCATTTACTAAGAGGAGACTATCCCGCTAGATCAAATGATCTTGGGCCTATATGATATTTTCTTCATACTTTCATCGATATTTTTTTAAGCTTTCAATAATTCCATAAATTCCTATGGTTTAACCATTGAATTGGACACATACATATGGTATCAACCTAGACTTGTTTACCAAAGGCGGAGCTAAGGATACCAAACATAGGGTTTGGTGTAAGGCGGCGGTGAGAACTGACTGCGGGCTCTCTCGACGACACCTCATCTCTCCTGGTGAGGTGTTCAGTGGTGGTGCTTTGTTTCTAAGCTCAAAGACCCCTCGGTTCTTTGCACGGCGGCTACTCTCTTCAGTGGAGATAGGTTAAGGCGCGCATCTTCATATGACAAGCGTGGGTGGGTCACGCGAGTTTGGCATCGATGACAAATCAAGGATTGACGAGGGAAGAGGTCTGAACCTTTGATCTGAGTCGATGACATCGGTATTGATTACTCTAAGAAGCAGATCTTGCTCTCAAGACAGCGAGTCCCAGCTCTAAGGAGGGGCGATGTCACACCCCGGGCCTGGTGTCTGTAGTTTCCAAGCACTTAACACCGAATTCGAGGCGTGAGCAGGAAAAGTAAAATAAAATAATAAAAATTCAAATACTTTTCTATAAATTGTTAAAAACAAATAAATTGTAATAACAAAAACAATTACAAACGTAATATTGGTCTTGAGGTCTAGCTCACTTCTAATCTTTTGTAACTCTTCTATTCTTGTACACGTCAACTAAGTGTCACAGTTAGACTTCTCAAAAGAGGTGTCGTACCTCGTACACACCTGAACAATAATCTATAGGTGTAAGCTTATGCCCAGTAGGGCCAAACCTTTTAAAGTTATACTTATCTAAGTCGCAAGATCATTTTATCAAGTAACAAACAATACTTCAAATAAATAACAACAAATTAAAGTCGATGCATGTATGTTAATGAATGTCTTCCTCAATTATTAGCAATCAATCTATATATCAAAGACATGTGAGCTTACACATCACATACCGTGTATTTTACCAACTGGGGGTGAATCAGATGTCTCGAATAGAAGATCTAACAATCAGTAATATCTCACCACATGTACATTTTTTGTTTGTCATCTTGTTATACTCATGGTTTCCAAACCCGAAACCCGATAAGATATTTTATCGATGTTCGCCATCGAATGGGTCTATATTCCTCAAACTTGTACACGTGTGAACTAGCTTGGATCTTGGATAACCCATGAGGAAACTCAACTACACAAAATGTATATATTCTATTAATCTCATTCTCATCTCCACAACCACCATTCTCACTATCATCACAATTCATTATTTACGCATAACAATTGAATATCAATCACATTTCAATATTGAACACATGTTTTTAAAGAAAACAACAACATCAATCATACAAGTCACTGAATACACATGTTTTTGTCGAAAACGATAACATTCAAGAATTAATCAATCAATGTCACACAAATCACTCATTTCAATTATTATCTAATTATCTATTTAAAGAAACGTTCCCCGAGAGAGATCCTACATGGAATCCCAAGTGTTAGTTCTGACGCTAGCTAAAATTAGTAACACCGCGACACGTATTCTAAAATCCTTATCCTTCTGCTCCTGGAATCTTGCATGCGTGCGTTCCATTCCTTGTATATGTTGAAATTGCTAAGGACACCCATATTACCTAATCGACCAAATCCTACGTCCAATCTCACAATTATAAACATTTCATTGCAACTCAAGTTTTAATCAACTTCCAAATGCCTAACCAACATAAAATGTCATAACATCAATGCTTCATTTCAGCAACTCTACTACATGAACCAAACACTGCATTTTGATGAGCTCTCATATCAACAATTTTCTCAAGTATCACTATCCTCATTACTACTCTGGACACCTAAAGTTCCCTTACATTATTTCTTCTATTCACAACTAGAATACAATTCAATTATCCCAACAACATATTAAGCATCCTTTCATACACCTAGGCACTCATGTACGAGCATCAAGAGGCCAACACCACCACCATACATATGACCGACTATTGCTCAAAATCCGAAGACAACAATTGCTTCAAATCTCAACCAATTTCATAACCAAGCATCTTAAATCACTCATACAAATTCAATATGCTAAAAAGTCAACAAAAACAGCCACATGTCGCCGTCGTGCACAGTAACTTCACAACGGCCAACCCTCTGCCTAAATCTCAATTTCTCCAACACCTATGAAGGAGTGATTGCTGATTTGTTCAAAATTTTTTTGTTTCAGTTAATAATGTCCTAGTTTCTAAGATTAATGTTAGTATTGATTCATTCAAAGTCTGTTACCATGTAGTTGTTATTATGGGCTGTATTTTCGTTTAAGTTGATAAGGTTTTTTATATTGTATGGCTATTTAAAGCTAGAGTTGTTATTCAATAAGATAAGTCATTCAAACCCAATTTTTGTGTCTGAGTACTAGCTCTCTTGGTTCTCATTCCCAACAATCTGGTATCAGAGCCCTTACTGGGGCCTGAGATAAAGAAGCCGCAGCTCTTCTTTAATTGAGTGATTTCATGAGAAATGTGAAGATGGCAGCAGAGTCGAGTAATTTTGCACAACTTTGCATCCCTAAGTTTGATGGGGATTATGAGCATTAGAGTATGCTTATGGAGAATCTCCTGCATTCAAAGGAGTACTAGAGTGTTGTTAAGACAGGGTATGAAGAGCCTACATCTGGAGAAGTTTAGTTTTGACTGCAGGACAAAAAAAAGCCTTGGAGGACAAGAAGCTGAAGGATCTGAAAGCTAAAAATTACTTGTTTCAATCAATTGAGAAGTCCATACTGAAAACAATTGTTCAAAAGGAGACGGCTAACCAGCTATGGGACTCTATGAAAGTCAAGTATCAGGGAAACGCTAGGGAAAAGTGTGCTCAGCTTCAAGTTCTCCTTAGGAACTTTGAAGTGTTGGAGATGAAATCTAGAGAGTCTGTCATAAACTACTTTGGTAGGGTGATGATGGTCGCAAACAACATAAGGAATTATGGAGAAGACATGCCTGATGTGAAGATTGTTGAGAAGATTCTGCGTACACTCACAGAGAAGTTCAATTACATTGTCTATTCGATTAAAGAATCAAAAGACATCAATCATCTCTCAGTAGATAAGTTACAAAGCTCACTGCTTGTGCTTAAACAAAAGTTTCGGAAGAGTGAAGGAGATCATTAAGCATTGAGAGTTTATGATAAGAGAATTGGAGGCAGATGTCGAGGAAGGAGCAATTATAGAGGAAGAGGTCGTGGGAGAGGAACTCAAGCATTCAACAAAGCCATAGTGGAATGCTTCCAAGGTCACAAGCTCGGACATTACCAGTATGAATGCCCTAGCTTGAACAAGGAAACCAACTACGCAGAGTTGGATGACAAAGATGAGATACTGCTAATGTCATTTGTTGAGTTGCATGAGATGAAGCGAAAAGATGCGTGGTTCCTCGATTCAGGATGCTCTAATCATATGTTTAGGGATTTAGGTATGTTTGCCAATTTAGATGAGAGTTTTCAACATTCTGTTAAATTGGGAAATAATAGTAGAATGAAGTAGCTAGAAAAGGAAGTGTGAGGTTATTGTTGAATGTAGTGAGTCATGTTGTCAGTGAAGTGTACTATGTTCCAAAGCTTAAAAACAATCTCTTGAGCATAGGACAACTTCAAGAGAAGGGTTTGGAAATATTGATTCAAGGAGAGGTTTGTAAAATTTATAATCCGGAGAGGGGTTTGATCATTCAAATAGTAATGAGTGCAAACAAAATATTTATTTTGTTAGCTCAGACACAAGGTGTTTGTGTTTCATATCTTCAAAGATGTATTCATACAAGCTCTCAAGATCTCTTTATCTTTGGCATCGACGTTATGAACACTTGAGCTACAAGGGCTTGAGAACTTTGCATTACAAGAAGATGGTTTGTGGACTTCCTCAGCTTCAAGCCTCAAGTGTAACATGCACAGATTGCATTATTGGCAAACAACATAGAGATACAATACCAAAAAGATGTATGTGGAGAGCAAGTCAGCCTCTAGAGATCATTCATGTAGACATATGTGAACCTATGTCACCTACGTCTAATAGTGGAAAGAGGTACACTTTATGTTTTATTGATGACTTTAGTCATAAATCTTGGGTGTACATGTTGGTAGAGAAGAGTGAAGCACTTGATTGTTTCAAGCATTTCAAGAAGTCGGTGGAAAAAGAGAAAGACTTGTTTGTTAAGTGTCTAAGGACAGATAGAGGAGGTGAATTCACTTCAAATAAGTTCAATGACTTATGCAAGACGAATGGAATCAAGAGACAATTAATTGTTGCATATACGCTACAACAAAATGGCGCTGTTGAGAGTAAGAATCGAACTGTGATAAATATGGTTCGTTCTTTGTTGTCAAACAAGAAGATGCCAAAGAGTTTCTATGAATTGGACATTCTATGTTCTAAATAGATGTCCAACCTTGACAGTAAAGGATGTTACACCACAAGAAGCATGGAGTGGAATAAATCCCTCAGTTGAGCACTTTCGTATTTTTGGATGTCTTGCTCATGTTCATATTCCAGATAAAAGGAGAGGTAAATTAGATGATAAAAACTTTCCTTGTGTTTTACTGGGGGTTACTGAGGAGACAAAGCGATATAGATTATACAATCTTGCTGCTAAAAGGGTTGTTGTGAGTAGAGATGTGGTTTTTGAGGAAGAAAAGGAATGAGATTGGGGTGAGAACTATCAGAAACAAATTTCATTAGACTTAGAGTGGGAAGAGAATGAAGAAAATAGTGAGAATGAAGAAAGAACAAATGAAAATGGAGATGAAGATAATAATGGTGAGAGGAGTGAGAATGAGGGCAGTGAGGAAACACGGGGTGGATCATAAGAGGGTGAAGAAACTAGAGAAGTAGAAAATTCTGATGAGCTTGATGGAGGAAAAGACAGACATGCTCTAGATAGGATGAAGGATTATGTTAACGGAGCTGGTTTAGGTTTAAGTGAAGATGAGTGGGGATCTGGTGAAGATGAGGTGCATATTGCACATGTATTAGTAGTTGATGATCCTTATTATTTTGAAGAAGCAGTGAAGGAACAAAAGTGGAAACAAGCTATGAACATTGAGATCAACTCTATTAAGAAGAACAAGACATGGATTTTAACAAAGGTACCAGTTGGTACTAAGAAGATCGGAGTCAAATGGGTTTATAAGACGAAGTTTAATGAGCATGGGGATGTTGACAAACACAAGGAGCGGCTGATAACAAAAAGATACTCACAAAAACATGGCATAGATTATATAGAGGTGCTTGCACCTCTGGCAAGGTTAGACATAGTGAGGATGATCATTCCTTTGGCTGCGCAAAAAGGTTAGAAAATTAAGCAGCTAGATGTCAAGTCAGCTTTTCTTCATGGAGAATTGAGTAAAGATGTCTATGTTGAGCAACCAAAGGGGTATGAGAAGAAAAGAAAGGAGCATTTGGTCTACAAACTGCACAAAGCTTTGTACGGGTTAAAACAAGCACCATGAGCTTGTATCAGTAGAATCGAAGCGCATTTCATCAATAAAGGCTTCCAAAAGTGTGAAAGTGAGCAAACCTTGTTCACAAAGAGGAGCAGTGTTGGTACAATTATCATTGTAAGTTTCTATGTTGATGATTTAATCTTTTCGGTGATGATGATGTTATGATGTCTGAATTCAAGAATTTCATGTTAAGAGAATTCGATATGTCTGACTTAGGAAACATAAGGTTTTTTCTCAGCATTGAAGTGTTGCAGAGAGATGATGGTATTTTTATTTGTCAGCAAAAGTACGCATTAGAGGTTTTGAAAAGGTTTGAGATGTTGGAGAGCAACAAGGTGAATAATCTCATTGTTCCTGGTTTCAAAGTCAACAAAGATGAAAATATAATTACTGTGGATGAGACGTATTTCAAGCAATTGGTGGGGAGCTTGGTGTATCTTACTGCCACAAGACTAGACATGATGTATGTTACAAGTCTCTTAAGTAGATACATGGCGAAACCTACTGAGCTTCATCTACAAGCTACAAAGGAAGTACTTCGGTATCTAAGAGGGACTGTGAGTTATGGAATTTATTACAAGAGAGGTGGGAATGATGAGCTGATTGCTTTTACAAATAGTGATTATGCAGGAGACATAGAAGATAGGAAGAGTATGAGTGGTTATGTGTTCTTGGTGAGTTCTGGTGTAGTGTCATGGGGTTCAAAAAAGCAACTGATTGTAACTTTATCAACAACTGAGGCAGAGTTTGTAGCGGCTGCAGTGTGTGTGTGTCCAGCAATATGGATGAAAAGGGTGTTGAAGGAGCTTGGGTATAATGATGAAGTTTGAACTCATATCAGGTGTGATAATAGCTCAACGATTAAACTTTCAAGGAATCTCACAAAAGAAGGTTCAGTTTCATTAGTTCATTGTGGAAGTAATGATCAAATAGCAGATGTAATGACCAAGCCTTTGAAGGTTGATACTTTTCAGAAGCTTCGAGGATTGCTTCGAGTGTGCGACATTTTTGAGTTAAGCTGATCTTTGAATGAATCAATGGTAACGTTAATCCTAGAAACTAGGACATTATTAACTGAAACAGAAAAACTTTGAACAAATCAGCAATCACTCCTTCAATCCCTCCCTTAAGCTAACTGCTTTTTGATTCATTCAAAGTCTGTTACCATGTAGTTGTTATCATGGGCTATATTTTCATTTAAGTTGATAGGGTTTGTTACATTGTATGGCTATTTAAAGACAGAGTTGTTATTCAATAAGATAAGTCATTCAAACCCAGTTTTTGCGTCTGAGTACTAGCTTTCTTGGTTCTCATTCCCAACAACCCAACCAATCTCAATTCCAATTATAGAAACATGTAAAGCTCATTGAATAAACCAACTTTAATACCTATGTCGAAATAGAAGCTCACCGGAATCCGTCGAACTCTCACTGAAAAATTTAGATACTTTAACCCTTCAATTCTCCCTCCTTAGAGCTCGTCTTGGACAATCAAAGCTATAGAGAGGTTCGCCAAGTCAAGGCAAAGCTACCACCACCAACCTCTCTAGTTACCATGGCCGAAATTGGGAAAACCAGATCAGAACCCTAAAACTCTCTTTCACTTTGATTCTCTGCCATAGTAGCTTCTATGAAGAATCCGGGACCATAGGGAGTATCAAGGGGCTGAGATAAAGCTGACGATACCATCCTTTCTCCACGACATAACCGCAATTGGAAGTTGGCTGGCGAACCCAGAAATCATTCTCTCTTTCTTTTCTCTCTCATCGGAGCTCCTCTTCAAAAATGAAGAACATAGTGAGGTCGGGGACGGCGAGACAGAGCTTTTGACACCGGTCTTGCGCCGAGAGATGGTCGGACGACGGAGGAGCGATCAGAGATCTCCGCCGCTGCTAATGTTAAGTCTGGGCTCGAACTGATCCAGTCCAAACTTTATATATCCTTAAATGGACGGCCCAGATTAAAAGGTTAAAAATCAAACGATCCAGATCAAACCGACTTAAAATTCTATTTTTAATTAAATTTTTAAATAATACTAACTTCCAAAAATTATTAAAAATAGCTCTGATGTCCAAAACGATGCTCCGAAAAATCTTATGAACTTGTAACGACGTCTAGATTAATCCTATGGGCTCGAAAGATAAATTTTGACAAATTAAAAATTTACATAATTTTTGAAAGCTACTAAAAGTTATAAGAATAATAGAAATTGAAATAAAAATAACTCGAAAATAATTTTTCTTTTAAAAATAGAAAATCGAATTTTCGAGATGTTACATGTGGCGGCGGTTGTTGATCTTTAGCAGCACAACAAGGCCGAGGAATCATGATAGCATGGCACGCGAGACCCTCGGACTGATTTTGCGGCGTGGCGGCTCCGGTGGATCTAGGTTAGGCAGATTCGATCGGATTTGGTAAAGATGAGGGTACCATGTGGATTGCGCTTTTGCCCTTTGGCCCATTGCTTCTCTCTCTCTTTTGTTGGGCCTGATTTTGGACCAAGCCTTGACCAGATTGTTGTGGGCCATTTAGGGTAAATATCCTTTTTAAATTCTAGCAATTCATTTTTTTTCTTTTCAATTCAATGAAATGTACACTATCGGGTTCAATTGAAAGTTGAGTCGTTAGAATTTTGAAAGTTATATGTTTTCTAGTTGTCATATCCATTTTTTTTTATGTAATTTGATTTAGCTTTGTTATGCATTTATATGGTCTTTAGACTATTCATACCTCATCTTTTAGTCGTCATGATCTTTGATCAATAGAACTTTTGTCAAGACCCACCCCGAATTTCACCCCGAAACCCGAGATGAGTCCTGCGGGGACCACCTCCAAGGAAAATTTACCGAAGACTCAGCAAACCTCCCTCGAAAATGGACAACCCTAACTTAAAAACTTACGAATCACCTTTTAATCCAAAACAAATAAATCTTCAGCTACACTCCAAAAGTAGCCAGAATACAAACATAAGAATTCCAATAGTATTCAGAGCTACTAAAATATAAAATAAAATACAACGGAAGCTAACAAACTCCTAGTAGATTAAACAGGTAACCTACTGGCGAAATGTAGCTGATAGCTGGGTCACTATGCCTCGACTTCTCTTGCTGGACCTCACGCGAACTCTGCAGACTGGGCATTTTAAAAACGAAGAGCTCAGGGGAAAATATTTAACACGTCAGAGTGAGTGGACAAAACTGAATTGACAACAAATAAATATTTCCCCAAAACAAAAAGCTTTCCACAGTGGCAAAAACACGAACACCACTGGAATGATTCTGAACTGGGGTCCAGCCTGGCTAGAACCCCCAAATCAATTTCCAAGAAAAATCGTATGCATGCTGCAAGCGATAAAACTTTCATCTCATAATATCGAGTCTCCCAGACTCTATAATATATGTATGTAATTACACACGTCCATACTCCCTATATAGATTCATGGGTCTATATAGGGCTACTACGCTCGCGTCCAATGCTCACGTCACGCCTTAATGCGGTGCTACACTACGCCATCAAGGTGGACAGACGGTGTATAAATATGTGTCCATACTCCCTATATGAATTAAACACTCAAATAGGGCTACTACGCTTACGTCCAACGCTCACGTCACGCCTTAATGCGGCTATATGCTACGCCATTAAGGTGGACAGACACATATGGCTAGCTAGCATTTTCTATACATACTCTCTCATAAATACATATTTATATCCACCGAAAATCCCATTTTCGGTATCTCTCCAAGAGAAATAAAAGCGTCAAATTAATTGACGTCAAAATTCCAACAAAAGGAAATGTTCAATCATGAACCATAGCATGCATATTATTTTGAAAATAAACGTCCACTCACAGTATTAGGCCTAAGCCTTCCAATGCTCGGCATACTCCTCGAGCGCTGCCTCCACTACTCAAAATCTCAAGTCAATCCCACATCTCAACTGCTTCTGTCAGACTAACTGCCTTCGCCGGATTCCGTCGACTTGCCGGAATAATCTGCAGGATTCCGGCCACTTGCCGGAATATTCTGCCGGATTCCGGCCACTTGCCGGAATTTTGCCATGACCTCCCTATAACCTTCAATATACCAAGTTCTCGACATTCAAGAGCACAACAACACTTTTAGCAACCAAATTATCAAGGAAAAATCTCCACAACGTAGCAACAAAATCCAATGGTTCAAGGAGACGAGATTACCTTTTGTTCTCCAAAACAAAGACCAATTGAAGAAGGAAACTCCTCCTTTTCGAACCTCAACCTCTGCTAAGCTCCTTACCTCCGCTTGAACCTGGATCGATGCAGCTCTAAAGCTCCACCAAAAGACATCTGACTTCCCTTGAGGTATGCAGGTCTCATAGGAGCTCGGGAAGCTCACCGGAAAGGCAAGAACACAACGTCGGAGCTTAGGACCCGAAACCCAGAAAAACACAGAAGAGGGGTTAGGGCTCGATTCGGGATGAAACCAACCCAGAAAAGAAGAGGAGAGAAAGGAGAAGAAAAACCCTACCGTTCGTTGCCGTCATCGCTGCCCGAGCTGGCCGGAATCCGATGAACACAGTCGGAATTCTAGTTGTTCGATCTCCCTCTATGATGGCCGAAGGTCGAATCAAAGGGTAGAAGGACGTAGAGGAGAGAGAAAGGAGCCGATTTACGGTGGTTGCACGCCCAGCGACGGCCAAACGGCGGTGCTCCGGCGTGGAGCAGAGAGAGAGAAGAGAAAGTCGGGAGGGAGGAGAGAGAGAATCGGGGAGAAAGAGAGAAGGAAAAGAGAAGGCAAATGGTTTGGGCCTCTTCCCCCAAACCGGACCAACACTTCAAATTAAATACCCACACCAACTAACAATCCAACTCCACAATTTACTCCTCAAAAATAATACCCGAATAAAAATTACCTTTTACTAGCTAAAAATTTACCATTTTTACCGTCATCATATTTTCCTCTTACGAATAATCCTCCGAGCATAACTGTCCCCGAAACCCCTCTAGGGACCAATTAAACTATAACTTCAATGACCGAGACGGTAAAATTCTTATTATAACCAAGCTAGTAAATAAGGTAAAAATTTACGGGTCGGGATGTGACAACTTTTTTCAATTCCCCTAAAAAAAACTTAGACTTTGACTTCAAATGACATAATGAATGGATCACGTATGCAAGACATGACAGCAGTTTTTACTTTAATAAAGTGTCAATTACGACTTAATATATTAAGGTAAAAAAAAAACAAGGGCTATAAGCACTGATGGACCCAGTAGGCCAGTATAATGTTATTGGGGCTTATGTCGTCCCTGAAAATTTTCACCCAATTCAGTTGATATGTAATTAAGTGTCTCAGAAGACAAAATCTTACTATCTACTTAACCTTAAGCCTCAAAGTCAAACCTTTTACCCATTTGTTAGTCTTTAACTCTTTAACTTTGACTAGAAAATTGAAATGTTATTTAATGTTTAAAGATTTATGTGTGATGGTTAACTCCTTTTTTTTTTATCAGTTGAATAACTCATATAATACAACGAGTCTAGTATGAGTCGACCTCACAATTTTTCACTTATAAGGGGAGATTTATGCTACTAGACTAAATAATATTGGGCCTTATTACTTTCTTATATAAAAAATTATTTTTTATTTTTTACTTTTTATCACGCCCTCGTAAAAATGTTTTCGTCATTAGCTAGAAATAGTCATTACATACTTTTTAAGTACCGAGTGCCTAGTTGTGAGTTGAGATTCAAGTTAGCACATATGATAGAGTAGACTACTATTTAATTGAATTCACTAACTTATCTTGTAAGCCTATTGTCTATAGATCATAGCATCAAAATAGGCTAATGCAAAAAAAATAGAATACACTAAATTGAAAAAGCCTAGTAGCTAGGTTCCACCCCAATCTGTTAAGGCCCGAAGGAGATCCTTACAAAATTGGCTTAAGTCCAACTAAATCCATGAGTAAACCCTAGCACACTGCAGACGCAATCGATGCCGATGTTGCCCTTGCCGCTACCACTGCTACCCCCGTTGTCGTCGTTAACCAAAGCACCGCCTCCGTCATCCAATGTTTTATGTATTACCTTCACAAGCCAATACTTCGTACCAACAACACCATTCCCAGTCATTCCTGATGTTGCATTAGCTTCAGATCTAGAAGACAATCCAAATAAGAAAAAACCATGAAGGAGGAAGCTTTCGTTTGGAACTTCGTCTAAAGAAAACTACATTTGCTTGTTGCGAAAACACAAGAGGTTGATCTGCTTGATGATGGTCATTGATATATTGCCGCAAGAAGACAACGAGAGGCAAATGTGGGAAGATATGATTCAGAATGTGAAGAAAGCTATATATAGGAAAGAAAAGAAGCATCTACATGAGGATTCAAGCTTTTAGAATGCCGTGCATAAGGTATTGATGTCTCATTGGAGCAAGAGTAGCACATCCTTGCATTGTACGGCGCATTCATTAAATCCCAAGTAAGTTTTCCCGTGTTAATTGATTATAGTTTTCCAATGTGAATGTTACAAGTTTTTTTTATTGGACATGTGAATGTGTTGAGCATTGAGTTGATATGTGAATTGAAACCATTAGTAATATAAAGTTGCTGCATTAGTAATATGGAATGTACATCAACTTCATATTACACATTATTACTGGACATGTGAATTCCTCATTAGTAACATGGAGTTAATAACTTATATTTGAGTATTGAAAGCAAATATTTACAGCAAACTTATATTTTCATTACTTTTCAATATTATATGGATTATCAATGATTTTGTTAGGTTATTTGTTTATGTATTATAGTCTGAAATGGCTTGCAGAAGATAATAATACCCAAAAGACTCCTCATCAAGATATTGATATTACTAGAGAAAGAAAAAAAATTGCATTTTGAAGTATTATGATCATGCAAATCAGCGAAGAGACGTTAATGTGGAGTACTCCAATTTTTGCTTGTGTATGGATGATTTTTGTAATGTTGATGCAATGCATGATAGGTCCATCCTACACCCTTTGAAATGGTGAGTAGTTTATGGAGCTTCAACACCAAGGCTTCAAGCCTTAGCATTCTAGTTGTTTGGGCAACCATCTTCATCCTCATATTGCAAAAGGAATTGGAGTACTTACAAGTTCATAGATTCTGCAACAAGAAACAAGATTGTTCCACAATGAGCGGAAGATTTGGTATTTGTACATACTAATCTTCATATTTTATCTATAAGTAGCGATTCTTACAAAGAAGGTCCGACTCAAATGTGGGATGTTAGAGGTGATCAATTTGATTCATTAGATGAAACTAATATTGGGAGGCTCGAATTTGAGGATCTTTCTCTTGATGAGTCATCGTTAGAGGTTGTCTTGTTTGATAATATTCATGAGAATGACGATGATGTTCTTGTTGATTAAGTAGAACAATGTTTATTTTTATTTGAGTTATTTGATTCTAGAACAATAACTTTGAATTTGTTATGAATTTGATAATGATTTTAAATTTGCTATGAACTTAATAATGACTTTGAATTTACTATTTATTTATTTTTGTATAACTAAATATATATATATATATATTATTTTATTCTGACGCTAAACGTTTCCACTGTTAATAAATTTTAAAAATAAAACGTTTCTCGCTTTCAACGCTTCGGTTCTACATTTCTAATTCCATGTAGGATAGATGGTGACTTTCTCCTAAAAATAAAAAACGTTAAGACGGCTAGAGTTTGGTAGAGAGGAAGAGACGGATTCGGGCCAAAAAATAAAACATGAGGGCAGTAAGGGCAGAAAGTGTGGAAATAAAACAGGTGAGAGACTGAGAGTTGACACTCAAATGGCGCAGAGGGTAAATTCCATAACTTTGTCACGTGCCCTTCTCTTTTTGTCAGTAGTTAAAGTACTCCAACAAGCTCTGTTCTTTGATAATGGTGTAAAGTTTTCCATTTTACTAGAACTGCACACAACCCATCTCTCTCTCTCTCTCTGTTTCTCTCAGCTTACAGTGAAATGGCGTGAGATCTGAGCCAAATTTAGTGAGGGAGTTGAAAATGGTTGTGCATGAACACAGCTTTCAGTGGCCTCCAATTGGAGCTCCACTTAATAATATGCAGCAGCAGAGAGATGAGCCTATGAGTCCTTTTAACTCTTCAGTCAATGCTTTGTCGTTCGGTTTTGTAGCCACTGCCATTCTCATCTCCATGTTCTTAGTCATGGCCATCTTTGAGGGATTTTTCAAACCCACGTCGCCGGAATTCTCGCCGTCCGGCCGCCGGAGAAATGGAGATCTTGAGGCCCAGTTGGAGTTTAATGGAAAACTTGGTTACCCATCACCCAAAATGTCTGTGTGCAGGTGGAGTTTCAGTTTTAATGCCTGGAGATGATATTCCATCCTACATTGCACACCCAGCGCCGGTGCCCTGCCCTCCCGAAAGCATATTTTGGCCTCCACATCAACACATATCATTGCCTAGTAGTAGTCCCGCTGCCAACTCCAACCAGAGCTCAGGTTGATATCTGCCTTTTCCATACCTAATGTAATTCACCAACGCATTTCTGGTTCTGCACCAGCTTCAATCGCCCAATTTTTCAAGGCACGAGCTCTTGTTTCTGTACTAGGGGAATTGGCTTCTGTACATGTAATCCATCTATTATCTAGTAGGAGAAACCCAAAAATGCATCTTTATTGTTTCAGATCCATTATCATCATGATGCCCCATCGGCAAGTGTCTGTATAATTATATCGACTAATCAATATTAGAATTTAGTCACATGTTTTGCTAAAATAAACATACAAAAAAAAAAATGGCCCACAGGGTAACCATTTCGCAAAATGAGTGCAAATTGACATTTCATTTGCAACTTTTATACATAAAATTGCACCCAAAAATACTTCAACACCTTGACATGGCTATATGAACACGATACACAGTACATGGATTGATGGATATACTTATATATGCACTACAGAACCATTACATACAAACATTACAAAATTTCATTATCAGTACCCTACATGCTACTTTTATAGCACTCAACAATTTACACCTGCCAAGATCTTAATAACATGGCTATATGTAGAAGTTGATTGGAACTGTGCCGCGCTTCCACGCTGAGCCACAGCTTCATCTTGTATATAGGCATTTTGCCTTGCACTAGATTTCGCTGAGTGACACTACAAATATTTGTTTCAGCAAGTGAGTGGGGGTCGTATAATACAAGCTACAAAAACGCTGTCTGGTGCATGAGAATCCACCAACCAGTTCGAGACAATAAATGCAGGGTGAAAAGTTGACGTAAAATAAATCCTCTAAGAATCACTCCAACTGTCATCATCATCCTCATCGCTTCCCGCAAATGCCTACATCATAAACCTCATTATATTAAATATCAACTGACTGGGGGAAACACGATTTTTGTATGTGTATGAGGGAGAGAGACAAACAGAGACAGACCTGGCGGATTGCAATTGCTTTTTTCTCCAAGAGAGAGATGACCTTCAAGTTGGGATTGTGACCCTGAATGTTGGGTCGTGGTGCGGATCTTGTCACAGTTGCAGGCTTCAGGTTGAAGGACTGAGTCAACAAAAAGGTTCAGTACGTCTTTAATTTCATGCTTGAAATATGGATAACCCAAAAAGAGGGAAAACTGGATGATGCAGAAGCAACCACCACAAGAAAGAGAGGCCTAACCTTAGTTCTTATCTGTTGCAGAAATGAATCTCTTTCGTCTACCTTTGGTTCAATCTGAGGCTGAATTCGTTCACTTGCCTTTTTCAACTGCAAAATGTCAACTTGTTATACTGGTATTCGACAGAGCATAAATCTCAAAAAGAGCATATTCTAAGAGCAAAAAAGTGATCTATCATTTACCTTGCTTTGGCCATGAGCAGTGACAGCATCAATGAGGGGATTTCTAGGACGAGGGATCTTATTCACAGTTCCATTAGACTTTGCAACTTCTGAGTCCGGCATCAGATCAGAAGTATTTGATGACCATGCTGTTTCTCCCTCTGATGTTGACAAACTATACTGAGGCTTCTCATCTACCGTAGTTGTCGCTGTCACTGATGTAGCAAGAGGCTTTTCTTGTTCCCTTTCTGAGATTCTCAATGAATGGCAAAGATCCTCAGGCTCTAGACCTGAATCCTGTGTTACTTGTTGCGGGGGTTGGATAGTTTCCCCATGAGGATATGAAGAGTCAAGTTCAGAAGTTGTGCATTCAGTTCCTGGGATTATTAATGGCTTTGAAGTAGACTGAACCTGTCCTCCCTCTGTTGTTGGCAAACTATGCTGAGGCTGCTCATCTTCCACAGTTGGTGCTGTCACAGATGTGGCAAGAGGTCTAGCTTGTTCCATTTCCGAATTATTGAATGATTGTTGAAGTACCTCAAGCTCTATACCAGATTCCGGCATCAGCTGGTGAGGATGGACAATTTCCCTATGTAACAATACAGGGTCTTGTGTAGATGTTGTAGATTCACCGCCAGGAACTGTGAATGGCTCCAAACTTGACAGACCCTTCTCTCCCTCTAAAACAATGTCATTGTGCCCAGTGTTGTCACCAGAGACCTTCGATATGAATGGGCTTGAGAATTGCATTCCCCCTAAATCAGGGAAATTGTACTGATGATTGGAATCATTATCTGTTGGTACTTGCGGATATGGGGAAGGAGACACCACATGGCCCACAACAGGTTCAAAAATGGGTTGGGACTCTATATCTTCTTCTGATGTGAGAGATAAAAATGGGTTCTGAGGCTGCAGTAGCTCTCTCTGTGGCACTAGATCAAATTGAGCTTTCTCATCAGCTTTCAGTGACTGCATTGGCAAGAATGTACCACTGCTAACTCCACCCAAATCTCTATGTGAGGCTAGCGAAGTATGTTGCATCATTCCTAACCTCCACTGCATAGGTGGTAGGGGTGGCAATGGCGGCGTGCCCTCAAGATCAACCACAGGTGGCTGGACTAAGTTAGGAAGAATATATTCTAATGGTTCCACCTTTTGCTTTAAAATAACAGTTTCCTGGCCTGCTGATTCTGTAAAGAACTTTGAAGTTGAAGGTTGACTAGGAGAGTTTTCAGGCAAAGATTCAGAGGAAGCATCCAAGCATGTCTCTTGAATGATATGATTGGTGGATGGTAAATTGGATATCTCCTTATCTGGCTGACAAGGAAACCCAATCTGTTGAGAATTTAATGAGTTAGTACGACCTTGATCGTCTTGTGAATCTTCCATACCCAGTTGATCAGACTGAAATTCCGGTGACAGCTCTAAGGTAGCTTCTACCTGATCACTTGCTCTGTCTATTTCCAAATTCTCCATTTGAACTGGATTAGCTTGCAATTCCAACGAAGTTTCTAACTTTGTTTCAGCTTCTCGGAGGTCAGCTTCTGGAAGGGCAGAGGTAGATGATGACACAGGATACTCTCCACAACTCTGATCCAGAGATTGTGACCGGGACTCATGATTGTTCATTTCCAGAGATGTTGAGGCTGTGAGGGCATCATAGACAGTCACGCCAAGTTCATTCTGCTCATCCAGGGAGAAATTATGATCGTCATCATTTACCTCTGAAATGGAAGGATCATAAGCAACTGATTTGCTTGGGTCTGACTCTGAATCTGGCGAAACAACTTCAGCCACTTCCTTATGCATTTCTGAGTCTGACACGGATTTTGGAGAAGCTACTTCATCCATTTCAGATTCTTTGAGATGAGGATCCCTGGAGTCCGGAAGAGATTCATGCAAATTCATAAAATTTAATGGTGGGAAACAAGGTGCGTCTGGAGATGTGTCAATATCATTGACATCATCAGATTTGGCAACAGCAGCAGAGGACACAGCCAGATCTTTTCCATGAACTGTTTCAGGTACTATATTGTCTGAAATTACAAGATTCCCAAGGCCTGAATAAGTTGGAGAGTTTGATGGAAGTTCTAAAGAAACAGAATCTCCTTCCTCTGCATCAACATTGGTGGCGCCTGGAGATGTATCAATAAAATCATTGATATCATTAAATTTGACAAGAGCAGCAGAGGACGCAGCCACATCTTCGACATGAACTGTTGCATGTTCTATATTGGCTGAAGGTACATGATCCCCATGGCCTGAATAAGTTGGAGGGTTTGATGGAATTTCTTTAGAAGCAGAATCTCCTCCCTCTGAATCAACATTGCAGGTGAATAAGCCTATCTCCTCATCATCCAGAGTCCTACAGCTCTCTTCAATGTTAAATTTCTCTTTAGAGTGAGACATATCCTCACCTAAATCAGAGATTTTCTGGGCCATTAGGACATGTGTCTGTGGATCATCCTTCTGCTCTTTTAGGACATGTGTCTGTGGATCGTCCTTCTGCTCATTTGGGATATGTGTCTGTGGAGCATCCCCTTCAGGATATGACTCTCTTGAGATACGTCTCCATGGTATAACGCCAGATTTGAATGCAGTTGGCTTAAAAGGATCATCAACTTGAGAAACCCTGTAAACAGGCTTTGCAACATCTGAACTATGAGGCCGTATTGTAGTAACCGAAGATGTTTGTACTTCTTTCATTGCTGCGGGGAACAGCTGCGCTTCTGTTGATGGAATACTTAAATGTGGTGAATCAATCTTTCTATTGGTGAAGCTTCCCACAGCATCTTCATCAGCACATTTAGCCTGAAACACTTCATTCACAGAATCATTGCCAATATGATTCACAGAAACCAATTCTTCAACATTTTTCAAGTGCGGTAAATTATCAGAAGTGGCACATAAAATTTCTTCATCTGCTTCAACTAGAGCAAGTGTAGAAGTACTTGTGAACTCATCCTTAGCCTGGGAAGAATCATCGGGAACAACTGCCATGAGATGATCCAGATTGGTCCCATTTTCTTGAATGCCAAATGATTCAGAACCAACTTTGATTTTATCAGAGGATGTTTCATCTAATAAAGATCCCACATATGAAGCCACAGGAGAGGTTGCTCCAAGGTCTGGATGTTGTTGAGTAGGACTCATTTCCCTAACAGGGATCACACCTTCCTCAATGCATGTACCCTCAGATCCACAAGTTTCAATGGATGGTTCTTTAGCTGCTGCATCACACTCTGAAGGTGTATTCTCAGCCAAATTGCTTAAAGTGTCAGAGTTCAAACTGGCTCTATCTCTTTCGAATGAATTATTCCAGTCATCTGACGTAGAAGAGTTCTCATTTGATTGAGCATACAAAGATTGAGCTTGAAGCTCTACATGTTCTTCCTCATTTGCATCAGAGACTGTCCTGCATTTGTTAACCTTCATTGAAGGTAGATTGCTCTTAGCTCTGGACTCATTGTCAGTATCCAGTTCTGACTCCATAGTAGCAAGAGCATCCAAGTAATTATCTACCTCACTGGGCAAATCATCAGAACTGTATCCTTCTACACTGCCTTCAGTTTTGCCTTCTCCATCAACTTCCAATTCCTTATCAACTGCTACCATTTGAAGGTTAGAATAGCTGTTATCACTTTCACCATCAGAATTTGGTTCAGACCCCTTCGAAATTTCTCCATCGAAAGATCCCCCGTTTGAAATATCCATCAATTGTTTTGATACAACTTCTTGTTCATTAGTCAAAGAACTAGCACTACCCCTTTCTGGAGACTTTGCTGCAGGACTCACATTACTAATGTCAAGTATTCTAAGCCCCGACTCATTGTTACTATCTGAGCTCAAATTCAGAGGCGGGGATGTAACAGAAGTTGCACAAATCAGTGTACGCTCTGGAGAATGAGTCTCCACAAATTTATCCATGTAACTTTTCCTGGTTCTTGAGTCAACTGCAGATCCATTCAAATGTCTTCTCTTTAATTTCACTCGATGAGCAGGGTCACTGTAACCATTCTCAATGCGCTCCTCCAGAAATAACTCATGCAGTCTGAAATATTTGAAGAAATAAAATAAAATGAATTGCCACTCTACCATCTATCTTAAGAAAAAAAAAATACACAATTAACAGTCACATGAATGGTAATAAGGCAGTGACAAGGTCTCACTTAGCATGTGATGGCAGTAAAACTTCTGGGGTTTCACCATTCCTCCAGCGCGATCCTTTCTTGTGCTACACACAAAAGACAAAATAAATATTTTCTTGAACAAGTTTTTGACAGTACTTTGTAACATAAAATACTAAACCTATTGCATTTCTATGTTCAGAAAGTAACACTGCCTGGTTTCCACAGGCATGCATGTAGGCACACTTCAAAATCAAGATAAAGAACGCCAGTTAAAAGAACAGGTTGGAAATTTCTAACTACACCTAGTTTAAATTTTTTAAGTTCAGAAAGTAACGATCCCATTTTTTTTGTTTACACCCAGAGAAACCATTTCTTTTTTACTAACCACAGTTGCCACCATGGGTGGTTAAGGGTGCTGTCCAGGAAACTAGCTATTTTTCTGAAGAATAACAGAGGGATAAAGTTTGGGTGTCAATAGCCCACTCTATATGGTTGGTTCTTTCAGCAAAAATAGGTGTGAATGGTTGGTTCTTTCAGTGAAAATAGGTGTGAATGGTTGGTTCTTTCAGCGAAAATAGGTGCGAATGGTTGGTTGAATTATGAATGAAAATGAATGCATACCAAAGATGAATTACTTAAGAAACATAAGGACTTCCTGTATTGACATCACCGGCCACAAAATATTAGTCGTTCAGACACAATGGTTATTCTGTAGAAATACCTTTACTTTACGGGCTTTCCTTTCTCTCTGTATATCCGCTGATACCAATGAATACGCTGATTCTGCTTTAAAGAATGACGGATCAGTGTATCGCTTTAAACATGCCCCGGCCCCAGCAACATCAAACCTGTTAAAAATAGGATCAGCATATTTCCGACTTTCTACATCTTAATTCTTATATTTAAGATCAAAGTAGCATAAGCGAGCACAAATTAGGCAATCGTACTTGTCCAGAAGGAACAACCGAGGAGGACCACGGCATTCTTCATAAGAATCCATTACAAAGCGAGGTAAGTCTCCACGGGTGATCAGATTCTGTTCCGAACGCATATTAGGATGCCAGTCAACACCTGAAATAGAACTATGCGATTACACAAGCATATTGTATTTGAATATTACTAGTTTTTAGAAAATTGAAATGTCCCTTTTCCATGCTCTAGCATTTTATAGAAAACACATGGGGTCATGATACTAGTAACTAGATAGCTATCAGATCATTTTCATTTATCTGCAGCAAAGATGCATTATGAAGAAACAATTGTACAACGGGGACCCTAACCTGAATTTGAAAAGAATGATGAATGATTAGTCTGTAATAAAAGTGCCTTCTCAATTGTAGGAAAATCTGCTTCAAGCTGTTGGACGCGAACCATTAGACCATGGCCTCTTGTAGCCGTTGCCATTACTTCTTCATGCAGATCATGAAATATTTCAGCAGCAAACCTATCAACCACAACACCATTTCTCATGAGTCTATCTCAAATTAAACCACATAAGAATACATCCTATAATTCTAACAATGCAATGTATGGCGCAATAGGTATAAACTTTATCTTAACCAAGCAAATTTGAACTCCTTATTCCATTACAGATTTTCAGTAACCAAATTTTAATCGAAGTCTTACTACTATAATTCATGATTAAAACTCAAAAATTCCAATTCTTAGATAACACTATAAGCAATCTGCTAAATCAAACTCGGAGTCAATCTAGTAAAATTCGGAGTCAAACTCGATTCTTAGAACAGAAAAAAATTCCGAAACAGAAATCCAGCACATCAGTCAAATTATCATCCCCAAACTCCAAACAACAAACCCTACAGGTTCAGCATTCAGGTCAAAACAGTAATTTCCAACTCAAAATTCCGCAATTGAAGAAATCAACAACACAGCAAAAGAGTTTAAAAGGAAGCTCACTCGGCAAGGTCGCCGAGCTGACGCAACACGCCGATGAGACCGGCCATGGCGACGCCTTCCAGCAAGGCCTCGGGATCATCTCTATCGGCGGCTTTGTAGAGCTCCGGATCGGCCAAGCCGTACTCATTCCGTATCTGGTACCGCGTCAACGGCATTCTTCAAAACTCTAGAACCGTTCTCAGAAACCCTAATCGGCGCCGCGAATTCGATTTCACATTTGCCGGAGAGAGAGAGAGAGAGAGAATGAATATGCGGTGGTGGTGTGAGAGAGACAGAGACAGAGAGAGTCACAGGGAGAGGAAAAGACGAAAAAGGATTTAGTTTTTTATCGGGGAATATTGGAATGAAATGATCGTTTTCTTTTTTCACTACTTATTTATTTATGCTCTCTAATAATTCCCTCTGGGTTGGCGTTAGAATTAGGGAATTTATATCTCTGCCCTCGTAATTCCCTGGGTTGGAGGCCATAATTATTTGTTATTGTGCGCCCCCAAACATGATGAAACCTTTGGCTTCACGCTGGATTTTAACCTTTGTATCTTTCTATAAATTGTTTGAAGGATTATGAGCTACAACATGTAGCAAGCAGGATATATCCACCAAATGTGGCAACAACATGAGATATGAGACCCTAATGTGTAGGTTCGAATCTCTCTAATTTTAATTTGAGTTAAAATTGTAATTTATTTTTTTGGTAGTTATAGTAGGTTATGTTATAACTTGATCATCTGACATATACTAGTTTATATGAAACTTTATTATCATTTTAAATTCTTGGCTAATAGAAATCTCGAAACTTAATATTAGACACTTTTGAGTTTTGAGATTAAACACGAGACATAATACATATCAATATCTTCATTCCGTTTGTTATTATTCATGACTTCCTCAATTTTGTAAGTAAAGATTAAGCATGAGAATTAGTTATCATTACTATCACATACATAGGAACTTCACGAAAACTAACAGAGAGAGCGCCCAGAAGGAAAGGACATTTCTAGGTGTATTTTAGGTAAAGCAGTTGGTAACTCCCTAAGAGCATATGCAGCGATAAAAGAGGATTGCTCCTCCTATCTGAGGAGGAGCAGGTACTATTTGAGGAGGTGTAACAAATAGAAGGTGCAGTTTAGGTTTTGTGTGCAGCAGTGCAAATAAACAGCACCTCCTATTACTGTTCATGAATTAATTTTTTTTAAATAATTAATTATGAGAGGTAGAATAGTACCTGATCATCCACTGTCAAGAACAACTCAACTGCAAACAGACCAGCTCTTTCTAATGAACTAACAGCTCTAGATGCAATATCAGTGGCCAACTTTCGAATCTTCCACGGCACGTTAGCAGGTGCTTTGACAATATGACAAATGTTTTCCCTGCAAGACGGTCAAAATTTCATGAAATATTCGTCTGTGCCAACTACTGATTATATGAATCTTATATTGTTCCATATATACAAGGTTTGCAGAAAGAATCATTGGCTGATGACAAATGGTGTAAAACTGAATGTGCAGCTTACTTGTGTATAGTTTCAACAACAGGATAGCATACAATAGAATTGTCTCTTCCTCTAGCAACAATGACAGCCAACTCCTGCATTTAGATTCCCCAAAATGTTTTATTATTTACCAGTAAAACTAAACAATTGGAAAATACTCAATGTCGCATTACTAGTTGGTTCTATATATTGATCCTCAAGTGACAAGTTATCAATAAGTGTGCAATTGAAATGGTTGCAGAGAAATGTGGATAGTAAATTCACAAAATGATAAACACTAGACACTAACCTTAATAAAAGGAGCCCATTCTCAACATATAAACCGCGATCAAACCCTCCAAGAGCTGCAACAAACTTAGAGAGTAAAAGAAGGGCAAAGGTTCTACTTCTTGAATTCAACAGCAGTAAACATAACAGATAAAAATCATGACAACAGAAAACAAGGAAGCGATCATCAAAGAGAATGTTACATGTTACAGCAGAAGTAAGATCCTCCTCACTCTTAGCAACAGCATTTCCACGCCCATCATAAGCTAATCTTTTACTCTTTATCATCAGAGGATAGTCAAAGCGGTCGCCTGCCCTCTTGGCACCTTCCAGATCATCCATCTGCCTTTGCCATATGTTATGAGAAGCAATATATCATGAATGGTTACGGACAACAACTTTTAATATTCACTCAGGCTAATCCATGAATCGTATGCATAAAAGCTAACAAACCTCCATAAATTCAGGAAGTGGAATACCATGCTCCGAAAAGTGAACCTTCTGAAGATATTTATCCTGTCACATACCCCAATGCTCGCCAAGGTTAGTACACCACACAATACAGTGAAAATTGTAGAACAACTTAATCCGAAAAGTCATTGGCAGAATGAAGAAACAAACCTGAATGATTCTGATTGTAGAGGCTTTTGGTTGGCAGTCTACTCCTTGCTGCTCAAGCTTCTCCAATGTCTCCACATCCACATGTTCGATTTCAACAGTTAAAACTCCACACCTAACCACCAAACACAACATTATACTCGCTTCAATCACAAAAACAAAGCTCTAAATTTTCAAACTTGAGCAAACACAATACCAACTCAGTAAAAATCGAACCTTTTGGCAAATTGTTGGACAGTGGCACTATCATCGAAGCTACCAACCATATGGTGATGGGCAAGCTTACTAGCAGGGCAGCTTTCTTCTAGGTTCAACACCGTGACCTTAATGGCCATTTTGGATGTAACATCCCGGACCAAATTTTACCTATTTACTAGGTATTTCACGAGTTACTGGAGGAATTTAACCGTGTTCAGTAATTTGGTGATTTAACACTCGAGTTTATTTGCGAGTTTTCTGGAAATGTTAAATTCTTCTTTTTCAGCCCTGTTATCGTAGCGTGCGACGATGCAAGATCTTCAATGTCCTCGGATTTTTTTTTTCGGAGCTTCGAGCTATTTTCTACGTTTTATCGAAGTTTGGTAAAGAGATTGTTTTCAGAAATTGGTTTATAACATTTAATCGTGGCCGTTTGATCGAGTAGGGTTTCGATCTTGGCCGTTTGTTTGGGTATTTAAAGAATTGAGACGGGTTGACTTTAAAAAAGACCCAACCCGGGCGTTGACCCGAGCAGTCTCTCTCTCTCATGGTCTCCGGCGACCCTCGAAGGAGTGACGCCGTCCGGCCGTCGCTGGGCGTGCAACCACCGCAAATCGGCTCCTCTCTCTCTCCTCTACGTCCTTCTACCCTTTGATTCAACCTTCGGCCAGCATAGAGGGAGATCAAACAACTAGAATTCCGACTGTGTTCGTCTTTTTCCGGCGAGCTCCAGTGACGACGGTGACAACGAGGGGTAGGGTTCTTCTCCTCCTTCCTTTTACTTCAATTTCATGTCTTTATTCTGTTGATTCGTGCCCTAATTAGAGGAGCCCCTTTTCTTCTGTTTTTCTGGTTTTCCGGCGTACCTCCGGCGATCAAGTTCTCAACGTTTCCGGCCTCTCTTCCTTGTTCCGACGAGCAAGGTTGCTTCCTGGCAGACCCAACAACTGAGTGTAGGATGTGAGTGGAGTTTGGTTGAGGATGGAGCTTATTCGGGTCAGGACAGAGAGAGACAGAGGACTGCAGGTCGACCTCCGGCAAGGAGAGGTTGCTGGGTTCGAGTGGTGTACGGTTTGGAGGTAAGGAGTTCGTTTTGGTCGGCTGTGTTATTGTTTGTGTTGCGGTTAATGAGTTGAATTGGGACTGCACTCATTGTTGAGGTTGATGATTGTCGATAACTTGGTGATAGGAATTTATAGGGAGGCTATGGCAAAATTCCAGCAAGTGGCCGGAATCCGGCAGAATATTCCGGCAAGTCGTCGGAATCCGACGAAGGCAGTTAGTCCGTCAGAAGCAGTTGAGGTAGTTATCGAAGTTTTTCCTTTTTGTTTTGCGTTGTTTCATAAATAGGAAAGTTTGTCGGTTTATAATCTGAAATCTTTCTAAGTGAGGAAAGTTCCTATTTTGGGGAAACTTTCCCTTTTTGGGTGCCCTTAGTAATTTTTAGGGTGAAGTTGTGTAGAGAGGAAATGAAGGAAATTCTTGGTTTTGTTTGATCGTAGGGGATCATAAATTAATTTTGGAAGTATTTTGGTTAATGTGTTAAGGCATGGAAATTGATGGTGACTTTGTTTCCAGGTTAAGGTTCATTCCGAATAAGTTATAGTTGCGAAGTTTAGTCGGAATTGATTATTTATTATATGTCGGTCAATCCTGGTCAACCTAGGATACTTGGTCAATTTAAGAAGAAGACGAATCAATGAATATTTCAGAATCTGGTTTGACCGATTTATTCTGCTGTTTATTATCAGACGTGGGATTGACTCGAGATTGTGAATAGTGGAGGCAGCGCTCGAGGAGTATGCCGAGCATTGCAAGGCTTAGGCCTAATACTGTGAGTGGACGTTTATTTTTAAATAATATGCATGCTATGGTTCATGATTGAACATTTCTTTTTTTGTTGGAGTTTTGACGTCAATTAATTTTGACGCTTTTATTTCTCTTGGAGAGATACCGAAAATGAGATTTTCGGTGGATATAAATATGTATTTATGAGAGAGTATGTATAGAAAATGCTAGCTAGCCATATGTGTCTGTCCACCTTAATGGCATAGCATATAGCCGCATTAAGGCGTGACGTGAGCGTTGGACGTAAACGTAGTAGCCCTATTTGAGTGTTTAATTCATATAGGGAGTATGGGCACATATTTATACACCCGTCTGTCCACCTTGATGGCGTAGTGTAGCACCGCATTGAGGCGTGACGTGAGCGTTGGACGCGAGCGTAGTAGCCCTATATAGACCCATGAATCTATATAGGGAGTATGGACGAGTGTAAATACATACATATATTATAGAGCCTGAGAGGCTCGATATTATGAGATGAAAGTTTTATCGCTTGCAGCATGCATTCGATTTTTCTTTAGAAATTGATTTGGGGAAACATAAATATTTTATTCGTTAATTTATTTTTGTCCACTCACCCTAACGTTTCGTTTTCAAATGTTTTCCCCTGGGCTCTTCGTTTTAAAAATGCCCAGTTTGCAGGATTGCATAGTTGAGGTCGGACGTATATGGAGAAGAGGCATAGTCAATAGTGTAGCTTCCGCTCATTTTTATATTTTTAGTTCTTTTCCTTTCAAATAGAGTTGCTCTGAACTGTGGCTGTTGGCTATGAGATTTTCTTGTTTAAGTTAGTATTTAAATTGGGAGATGTTGTGATTTGGGGAGCACGAAGGCTCCAGGAGTTATGGATGGATTTAAATTTTCAGAAGTGTTTGCAGGTTTTATTAGGAAGGGTTGTCCATTTTCAAGGGAGGTTATGTCGAATTTTTCGGTAAACTTTCCTTGGAGGTGGTCCCCACACGACTTACTCCGGGTTTCAGGGTGAAATTCGGGGTGGGTCGTGTCATTGGAAGCTGCTTGGCACATCATTCGACCCAGCTGTCCTCCTCCAAGAACACCCACAATGGTATCAGACAATCCATGAACAGCTCCATCCTTACTGTAACAAAAATTCCAATGAAAACAAAAACCCGATGAGCAAATAAAAACCTCACTAAGAAAAAAGACACGTGAGGTGGGCTCCGCCAGATAGAACGAGCAGGCCGGCGAGCAAAGCTTGCTCGAGCAACAGCTCGAGCTCCCGGTCAACGAGCGGTCTCCCTCGCCATAGCCAACCGCTGCACGTCTCTTTTCTGCCTGTTTCTTCTCTTTTCTGGGCTGGCCCGCCGTTTTCCCTCTTGCTCGTGCTCAGATCTGCGTCCGCTGCAGATGCTCTAAGACACTGGATACGTGATGATATCACCACCATCATCGAATTCGAGTGCGGAGCTTAATATAACGAACCAAGCGGAGCTTCAATAGAATTCCGCCACGTACTCCCGGTCAACCGAATCAAACCTCTCTAAGCATGGATCCCACCGAGGGCAGGACGTGGGTGTCACAAACAAAAAGCCAGGTGGCCAACAGAGAATCAAAGACCGGTAATTAAGTTACCACTTTGGCGCGCACTGATTAGTTTTTACTTTCGCGGCTTTCTCTTTCAGCAGTACTGATAAAATCTCTTTGGGAGGATATGGAAGCTTCGCTAGCTGGGGAGTCGGTGCTTCCCAGTCTTTAGAAACCGACCTTTTTTTTTTTTCTGGTTTCAGATAGAAAGAAGAGAAGAAGGTTGGTGGGTTGCAAGTGGTTACAATGGAGGAAAAGAGACATAGAGGTCCCCTTTTCTTCAAGGGGGTTGGCTTTGCTTTCTGGGGTAGCCTTCTCAATTTCCACGGAGTGTGTTGTAGTTGTTGGCTAGCTTTTGTTTTCCAAGGTTCTCTTTTGCTGTTATTGTCAGCTTTCTTGGATCTTTCTCGTTCATATCTACCGTGCTGGACTTCACGTGTATATAGACTTCACACTGTGCATCAAGAATGGATTCAAGAGTTTACACATGAATTGATGTTACGTCACTTACGTGTGAATTGGAGCATTCAACTTAAAATCAATTGATCGGTAATGAGTGAGAAAGTGTTGTGCAATGGTTGAGATCTTCAATCGATTTGTTGCAATACTATGTTTTCAAGGGTTACTACATCGGTAATCCTTTTACATTACGTTTAATACGAGTTACTGCGCACAAGATACGAGATCCGAGCAATTTCTTTGTGCGGTATATAAATGTTGTATGGAAATAGTATATCAGTACATGTGTTGTCAACGGATACCTATCAAGGCATTGATGGAGTAACCAATTAACAATGAAAATAACAGCTTAGACATGACTATCTAGGACAACGAGTAGTCGGCCAGTATAGATAGCGTACAATCATGTAAGCTTTGCTTAAAAGCTTCAGTTCAATAGTGCGATGCATGCTGCTCTTTCAAGTGTATATGTAGTAGGTTTGGTGGTGTAGTACTAAGATTCAATTCGTTTTTCCAATTTCCGGCGACTCGATCTCTAACACAAAATTAAGGACAACGTGTTGTTAATGCTCGATGAAGTATGCTTTATATGCAATTGAATCCCACCATGATTTTTAAACCCTCTCACTCTCTATCTCTTTCTCTAACTAAGCAAACCTTGTCATATATTTTTGCTCATCCCCACTTACATTATTGCTTGTTGTTAGTTGTAATGCTGTGCTTGACCCACCCATATGCACTTGAAGCCTAAAAGAAATTGTCTCATTATGAGAAAGAGAGAACATGATTCTTAGTTGTTTATGGGGGAAGCAATTTTATTTTACACTCTACTACGTCCGTGACTTAAGGTAGAGATAATGGCATAAACATGTTTGAAAGACCATAATTACCAAAGAATGCAACACCTTGCTCTCTTTTTAGATAGTAAGAGGGGACTGAAACTCCTACATTGCAAAAGATGAAAGAAGGAAAAAGAAAAAAGAAAAATGTTTCAAATGAAGAATTTATGTTAACAAGGCATGACGACCCATCGATCGTGTAGCATCTCATGTTCTCAACCACCAAATTTCCAACCGAGGCTAGCACTTCTTGTGTTGGTATGTTCATGTAACACTGCTCCATCTCAATCCCTGTGTTACAAGTCAGTAGAATTTGGTGTGCTCCGAGGCTAGCTGTTGTTCCAGTAGTGTTTAACTCTGTGTATGCAGCCCTCCCTTCTCTGAATGAGATCTCATATTAACCTCAAATTGTCTTCACTATATTAATTTGAAGGCTCATGTTGCAAATGGGCCATTGCATTAAAGGAGTCCTTTCCTATGGGATTGAGCTTTATGGCTTTCAGATATAACAACATATAATCCTCAACCCAATTAACATAAATTGGGCCTGAATTCTCATATATCATGTGTAAATGGAACTAGTTTACAGAAAGAGATGCAAAGAGAACAATTTGCTCCATTACTATGAAATCGATCAATAGGCACAGATCAATGGGCACAGACGAGGTTGTCCGTACCCTTATAGACATAAGAGGGACAAATATGAGTTTTCTGTCCCCAAATTTCCAACAAAGTTGCTTACCACACACTTATACCCAATTTGGATACGGAGATTTTCATTGTCCATCTTTAAAGTGACAATTTGGCTACGAACAGTTTCAGTAACAGTCCCCAAAATAGTATTAAAATAATTAAATAATCAATTGTATGTTTATGTGGACACAAAATAAACCGTCTCCAAACTTGTATCAAATAATAAAATAATGAAATGAATGTTAGTTTAGGTACAAATATATTTTAGATTCGTCCCCTGATAACCCAACAATTATATAACAAAGTAATTATATAATTATATAATGTACGGACAAGTGTTTGATCTGTCCCAAACTATATGGTAATTTGGGCACACAGACAAGTTTGAGATCCGTTCCGAATAAATTTTTTGAAATTAGGATATAACTTTTAATCTTGACCGTCCGATTAATTAAGGTTTTGATCTTGACCGTTGATCCGAGTACAAAGGGAAAAGAGAGGTTGACTTCAGAAAAGCCCACACTCGGTGTTGACCCAAGCCTAGGCTTCTCTCCCTCCCTCTCCGGCTGCCTCCTCTGCTCCGGCGTGGCGTCACCAGTTCCGGCCGCTGCATGCCTTGAAACCGCCACCAATATCTTCCTCTCTTTCTTCTCTATAAGACCCAATCCTCAAATCGCACATTCTTCGACCTATAGAGGAGATCGAAGTCAACGAACATGACTGTGTTCGTCGGATTCCAGCAAGCTCAGGCAACGAGGCGGCTACCGATAGGTAGGGTTTTGTTCCTCTCCTCTTCTTCTTCAATTTCATGTCTTCAATCCTTTGCGCTTATACCTAATTCGAAAACCCCTTTTCTGAAATTTTCTGGGTTTTGTTGATGTTTTTCCGGCGACGTGGTTTCGGCTCCTAGGAGGATTTCGACTCTGACCTTAACTCAGACGCCTCTAGATGGCTTACTGGATGAGAGGTGATTGAGTATTCGAGCTGGACAAGCCTGGGAATGAAGAGTAGGTGAATGTAGCAAGAGACTGATTTCGGGTAAGTGAGGGTGCCCTTGATCTTCAAAGATTGTGGTTGTGATTGTTAAGTTTGATAGAGGGAGTTTATTTGGTGTTCGGTTAGTGAAGAGACGATATGAGTGGCCTGGTGTAGCTGATGCATGTCGGAGGTGAAAGCAAGCAGAGGAGCAATAGTGGGAGACTTTATTGGTGTTGAGCTATATATATATATATATATATACACCCGAAAAAAAAAATGTATATATATATATATATATATATATATATATATATATTGTAGCCGGTAGTCAGTAAACTACCTTCCTTGCCCATAGACCAGTCATGGAACTTGTAGACCGACGTTCAGGCTACCTCGCCATGGTGAGATATATGTGACTCGCCCCCCACCTGATAGATATATGATGCTCCCTCCCCCTCCCCTACTCCCCGCCGAGTAAGTTTTGAGGTCGGGGGTCATGAGGGGCATATTTTTATCTTATTGATGAACTCCACAGCTCGCGCAGTCTTTGTACGCGGAGCGAGATCCACCACTCGCACGGTAGTTATGGAACGAGCAGCGAAATCAACAGCTCGCGCGGTAGCGATGGCACGCAAGCGGACTCCTCCTTTCGTGGGGTAGTCATGGCACGGAGAGCGAAGTCAACAGATCGTGCGGTAGTCTTGGCACGTGAAGCGACGTTATCAGCTCGTATGGTAGTATGGTGCGTGGAGCGAAGTCCTCAGCTCGCGTGATAGTCATGGCACGCGGAGCATACTTGTCAGCTCGTGTGACCTGTTTAGTCTTTTTGGGCGAGGAGAACTCCTCATCTCGCGCGTAGTCATTGTGTATGAGTATGCATGCTGGTCAGTAGGTTTTGGCATTCGACCGAGAGGTAAAATTTTCCCCCAGTAAGACCAGACGGGATGGGCAATCCACCGAGAGGACTAAGTTAAATGAGATCCCCAGTAACACCAGGCGGGATCAAGTCAGTGAAATCCCCAGTAAGACTAGGCGGGATGGGTAACTTACCGAGAGGCATAAGTCAATGAAATCCCCAGTAAGACCGGGCGAGATAGGTAACCCACCGAGATGCATGTCATTAAGATCCCTAGTAACACCAAGCGAGATAGGCATAAAACTATCTTCCCTTTCAAAATGAGAAGAAATATAGAACTGTTTCATGAGATTCTTATACCCGAGCAAGAACCAACAGGAAGCATGCGCACGAACTTGAAGGCATGCATACAACCCCGGAAACGTATCACCGAAAAGCATGGGCGAAACAACTAGAGCCATAAGAACGGTAAGTCACTTGTACAACTCCCGTAGAGTGGGAGTTGGGCGGTTTATATCTTCCCCTTCAAAACGGAGCAAGTGGCTTAATAAACCACAGACGACGTTAACACCCTGTCACTTGAGTAGTAACACCGGATATGGAAAGAGCTCGCTACCCTTATATGAAAGTATAACACTTAGCACGCGGAGCGAACTCTACAGCTCGAGTGTAGGTAATGTCCGCGAGGCGAACTCCTCAACTCGCGTGGTAGTCCTGACACACAGAGCGAACTCAACAGATCACGCGGTAGTCGTGGCATGCGGAGCACACTTGTCAGCCGGCGTGACCTGTTTAGTCTTTTTGGGCGAGGCGAACTCCTCATCTCGCGCGTAGTCATTGTGTATGAGTATGCATGCTGGTCAGTAGGTTTTGGCATTCGACCGAGAGGCAAAAAATTTCTCCCAGTAACACCAGGCGGGATCATGTCACTGAAATCCCCAGTAAGACCGGGCGGGATGGGTAGTCTTGGTGCGCGGAGCGAAACGAACAGCTCGCGTGTATGCATTGTACGCGGAGCGAACTCAGCTCGCCCGAGTGTCAACCCTTCTAGGCGAGGCGGACATGACTACTCAGTTCGCATGCAAGTATCATGTGCGAACCGGACTTGGGGGGACTAGGATCGAATGCCCGTTGATAATTAATTGATCTACGAGCATTTTATATGTTAAGTCCTGTCCAAATTATGATTGTTATAATCTCATTGGTTTGTGAAAATTCATCATATTCTACTTGCAAGATTGAGTATGCATGCGGGTCAGTAAATTTTGGCATTCCATCAAGAGATAGGCATTCGACCAAGATTTGCATTCCACCGAGATAGTGGCATTGGATGTCCAGTATTACACTTGCATGAACTATTTTGCTTTTCGATAATTATTATGTCATATCCATACTTGGTTAGCCCCATAATTGTGTCAATCATTTGTTCATGGTAAAGGTATAACAATCCTCGCCCCGCCGAGTTAGTTTTGAGGCCGGGGTCATTTTTTTTATCTTACAGGCCGACACCACAACTCGCCCGGTAATGTATTCCTATGCGAAGCGAACTCTTACAAAGCTCGCATGCAAACTCACCACATGCGGTAGTCATTGTGCGCGGAGCGGACTCGTCAGCTCGCGTAAAAGTGTTGCATGCGGAGCGAAAACGGCTCGCGTGTAAGTATTGTACGCGGAGCAGACTCCACAGCTCGCGTGTACTCGTTGTACGCTGAGCGGACTCCTCAATTCACCCGAGCGGACTCCTCAGCATGCCCGAGTGTAAGCCTTTCTGCGCGAAGCGAACTCTTCAGCTCGCTTGTACTCCTTGTATGTGAAGCAGACTCAACAACTCGCATGGTAGTCCTGACATGCGGAGCGAACTCAACAGCTCGCGCTGTAGTCGTGGCATGCGGAGCACACTTGTCAGCTCGCGTGACTATTTCAATCCTTGTGAGGCGGACAACTCAGCTTGCCCGAGTGTCAGCCCTTCTGTGCGAGGCGGACTTCTCCGCTCACCTGGTAATGTCAGCCTACAAAGCTTGCACGGGAACTCCTACCAAGCTTACACGCGAACTGTGTAGCAGAATTAGTTTTGAAGCTGGGGGTCGGGAGGGACCCGACGGACTTGAATATATCAAGGAAAGTAAGATCAGTTCAACACACGTCCTGAGTACAGACTTGGGAGGACTGGGATCGGGTGCCTGTTGATAAATAACTGGTCTATGGATATTTTATATATTAAGTCCCCACTCAAGACATGTCTTGAACGTGAACTTAGGGGGACTTGTAGTCGGTAGTCAGTAAACTACCTTCCCTGCTCATAGACCAGTCATGGAACTTATAGACCGACGTCCAGGCTACCTCGCCATGGTGAAAGATCATCGGTACCACGTCGAGAAGGTGCTCCTGCAAGCTTCACAAGAAGACACCATGATAAGATAAATGTGCATTTTGTCCCACATCAGAAACATAATGTAAGAGGAAATCTTCCTTATCTATAAAAGAAAGGCTTTTCCCCTTTAGATATAGGGATTTGGAATACTTCACCCTGAGATATAGGAGAGAGATGAGATCTGATATAAACCCCACCCCGCGGGATGGGTAGCCCCCTCCCCCATTTGTAACACTCCACCTCGCGGGATGGATACTCCCCCACCCCTCCCTTACTCCAGACCGCGCGGGATTCAATTATAACATATTAATATAATAAATAAGCTTAATTAATGTTGTTTTAAATACCTTGATTATGAGTTTTTCTTCTAACACTAACATTTTTCAATCAATTTACAAGAATCATGTAGTTTTTTTTATTTTTATGAAAAAAATCTAGATTAAATGAATTTATTCTCTAGTCTATACATAAGGTAAAATATAATATGAATAAGATATATGATCTAAACCCTAAACCCTACACCCTAAATCCTACACCCTACACCCTAAACCCTGAACATATACCTTATACCCTACACCCTAAACCCTGAATCTATACCCTATACCTTAACCCTATACCCTAAACCCAATTTTGAGTTTCTTCTTTTTAGGTATATTATCATATCATGCCCTACTTAATAGATATATTAGAAACGTAAGTAGTAGAGAGTAAATTCTCTCAATTAGGATGAGAAATGATATAATAATATACTTAAGAAGAAAATTAATCAAAGAATAAGAACGTGTACCTTACAATTAGACATTTTTCAAATATGTAGCTAGAGAGACACCAAATATGAGCTTAGGAATGAAAAGTATCATCCTATTACAAATGACATACTTCTGTATATAGCATATATATATATATATATACATTCAAGTTAGTAATAATAAGATAAGAAATTAAAGAATGTAATTGATTGTGACAAAGTTAAATCAAACTAAATTTTGGCTAGTATTTGAGTTTCAAATTGATGCTAAAATTGAGAAATATACCAAATTTAGTTTTCTACTGTCTAAAGGGCAAATTAGATAAACCGAAAAATGAAGAAAACTACTAATTATAGACATTTGCTCTATATGGTATGTTTTCTTATGTGAAGTGGGTGTAAAATAAAAGAAAAATATGTATGAGTTTATCTAAAAAGAGGTTTAGTATTTTGGGTTTTTATCTAATTTTCTCTAATATTTATGTCCTAACGCCGTGGATGTGTCTGTGTGTATGTAGTGTAACTAGGAGCTCGTCGGAGGTGGAAGAGAGCTAGCTGCTGCTCTAGGGATCTAGTTTTGGAGTTTGAAGGTATGAGACCCTGCCTAGTTCTTGATCTTGGTCTGGAGTTTTGTATTGGACTTGGTGTGTGTTGTTGTTTTGAGTTTAGGTCTTCTCTTTTCACTTGTACATTTCTGTGAGTATTTTCTCATTCATGGAAGTGGCTACGGAGACATTTATTGTCTTTGATTGTATATTTTGTTGATATGCACCTGTACATGTTATGTTAGATTGTAGAACTCTTATGGGATTGGCTGTTTGGACTATAGAAATGAATTTTGAGACTTGCAATTTGTTCCAGTTGTTTTTGTTTTTGGTGTTTGGACTATGCTTATATTATGTAAAGGTTTCTTCCTAATTCCTATATATGTGTGTGTGTATACTTTCTGATATTCTGTTTACCATAGTTTTTGCTGTCATCCCTGGACTTGTGTTACTAGTACTAATTTCAAATTATGCATATAGGTCATGTTCTTGTGGCTATCTTTTTGGGGTACTGATTGGACTTGGGTGTCTGAAGTTGAATTCATCAGTGAGAAGGTACTACAAGCATATGTGAATCTAGGTTTACTTGTAAATACTATTGCAGTTGCTTGTCTAATTACTATGGATCTACTGTATATAGCTCTAGTTTTTTCAATCTCGGTTCTTGTAAACTTGATGAACATTAGTATTTCTCTGTTAGCAAGTGAGCTAAAAGTTTTTGTTGGTTCAACTTTATTCTGATACTTTTCTCTTTCATCGACAAGATTCATGGTCAAACAGGTCTTAAAAACAAAATTCTTTTTGGTGGACTCACCAAAGGCATGACAGGAAACTTAGGAACTGATGTTATTCAAGCTCTTGGAGGTGTAGAGGGAAAAGTTGGAAAACACACCTTATTTAAAGGAACAAAGCAAGTTTGGTTTTCAATTTAGGCCTCAATATTGAAGTTTGTTTTTATTTATCTACATAAGCATTAACCTATACTAAATGTTCATTAGAGGTCATTTTTTGTTTGTTTTAGAAACTTACACGATCTTCTGCATATGTGCAGTCGGTTGCTACATTTTTCAGTCATGTTATGCTTGCTATTTGAGGAACCCTGCTTTAAGTATTTCCTCATTGATATATACTCGAAATTTTCCAATATATATGCCACCAGAATGAAATGTTGTTTGCTGAAATTATTTTTTAATAATGTTTATTGGATTGTTTTTCAGGATATATTTTGGCAATAATCATTGGAGGAGTTTGAGTTATAGTTCTAACGGAGTGTTTATTGTCCAGGAAAAAGATTATGTAGAGTTTCAGAGTATAGGTATTGAGAACATATTAGTATTTTCATTTGGTAGCTTGTACTTGACATTTTTGCTGTGGTACAATAGAAGACCAAAAACTGGGTCCCCATTAGTAAAACCAAAACCAGGGTAAATATTTCAAAACCAGTTTGGTGTTTTATTGAAATTTTCAATTTTTTTTTGTTAAATTTATACATGTTGGGCACAGACTGAATATAAGGTGTATCAAGTTATACCATCCAAATATCAGATTATTATACTAAATAAAAAAAAAAGAGCGATGTTACGGTTAGAAAGGGAAAAAGAGAGCGCGTGAGTATATGGTGCTCGAGGTGGGACGGACAGAGATATCTGTCTCTAATGGTAAAAAACCAATTTGGAGATGGTACAAGGGGATACAGACAGAAAATTCATCCCCATCAGTTAATAGGCGTAGATTTCATGCCCGATGACCCCTAATAGGGACGAAAAACAGTAGTGCATATTGATCGATTTCCTAATAGTGCTCCTTCTTCCTGATTTTGTTTCTTGTGTTTAAAAAGAAACTATGTTAATTAGTCTATCCTCATGAACCATATCTTTATAAAAACTATCTATTGAAATATCAATCCCACATCAGGAAAAGTGAGACATTGCATGTGGTTTGTAAGGGTTTGGGCCTCTCCACCCATTGCTAATTGGTTTTGGATGTGAACTCCAGACTATTTTATCATGGTATCCGAGCGGGTCTCTCTCCAATTCCAAAGCGGGTCTCTCTCCAATTATTTTATCATGGGCCCAATTTGGGTTCATTCTCTCGTCCGGTCCAGGATACTATTTTCTTGCCCTGTTTCGGCTTCTCATCTCACCATCAGAATGTTCCGATTGGATTGTCACCAAGTGTCCCTTGGTTTGTTCAGTCCTGATTCATTCCACATGCAGACCTTGAGTCAGGTTGCACGTGAGGGGACGTGTTGGAAGCATTGGAGAGTAATAGATCTCACATCAAAAAAGTGACAAATAAAATATAACTTATAAGTGGATGGATCTTATCTAATTGTACCGAGACCTTTTCTGATTAAAACTCAACACCTTAAAGGTGGTTAAGTTGAGACAGTATCGGTACAATATGATCCACGGGCCACGTTTAACGTTGTTTAACATGGTATATTACTTGCATATTTTAAGTGTGGAACAATATGAATATCAATCTAACTTTCTATCATGTAATATTGCAAATGAAAAATATAAAGTCCCGTGTATCTTTTCTTTCTAATACGTTTACATACTTGGTGTGACCAGTTAAATTCTTTTTTAGGTCCTTATTAATTTTTTTATACGATAAGTAAATAGTTTTATAAAAATGAAATTTTCTCATACACATTCATTCATTCTCCTGTTTCGGTTGTCGCTCATTCGTGATTCATTTTTCATATCATTAGGTAAACGTGTCTTTAGATAAATCAAAACTCTCGTGTCCTTTTCCTTTTGGGATATGAGAACCCATCACTACTAATTAATAGTGGTCCATTAGCACATTACATAAGCATCATTAGGAGCAGTTACACTTAACTAATGCTTTTAAATGCACACCAATTGAAAATAATGTGCAGTATTAATTTCGATGGGCCAAGCAGAAGAAGATGATAAGAAAAAAGGAAAGCATATATTAGCCGTCAGAAACCAACCTCGAGTGGTTTGCTGATATACAAATACAGTCAATGTGCCAAAGGCAGCAAAGAAAGCAGAATACAAATTAAGGACAAAGCTGAATTGTTTGTACTTTGTGAATAGCATCTTATCTTGCTCCATTTGTTAATTTGTGATAAAAACTTGGCCCAAAAACTTTCTCTAAATAGACCCACAACAACACTAATCATACTTATAATTAAGCAAACAATAAGCTAGTAGTGCTTGGATTTTCTTGATTGAAAACCATTATTGTCCTACCAATTGGGATTTGCTTTAGCCTCTTGCTTTGGCTCCAACCTACATGCTCCTCTACTGCTCTTTCTAAATTTTCAGAAGAGGACGTGTAAGGAAGAAACCGTATCTTCAGTCGATCTCTACCATGGATTTTATAATACTGCAAGTGACTCTGCAAACTACGACAGAGAATTAGAGATTACAGGATGGATTATAGATTGCTAATACATACTTTAATAATGGAGCATTGGAGCCATTGCCGTGATTATCCCTGCTGTAATGCTAATATCAATGCAGCAAACCACTTAAGTTATCAAGTTTATTGACTAGTTGAACCGATCAAATGCTAATGCGATTAGAGAATCGAAACAAGTCAAATCTGTAAACTTTGAAATTAAGGATGAATTCTTAGTTATATATGATGAAGCAAGGTAGTTCTGGCATGGACTCCTGGTAGTCTTGGTCCTAAACTTGAGGCATCGTGACTACCGCTTCATTGATATTCCAAATCAACAATCGAGTGTGAAACAAGTCAAGGTACGTATGTTTAAATTATACTGATGAACTTCTTCTTCTCCTTCTTTTGGCGGGGCCAATTATGTATTTGTTTGAATAATTCAAGAATACTTCGAAACTTTTAAACATAGATTAATTAATTACTAAATTATTGTTCCCGTTACTGATGGAGTTCTTGTAATTAGCTTTACCCAATGGTGCCCCAAATGCATGATGCATGTGACATTTTAATATTAATCAAGCTGGAGTACAATAAGTTATACCCCCAAGAATAATAAACAGTCTGGGTAGTCGATCCCTGCATAAAAGAAACAGAAGTTTACAACCCAGAATCCAGTAAAATGAAGATCCACGTACGTTGTTTGCCTGCTGTCTTTGCTAGTTGGTAGAATCTAAATCTTCTTAGTTTAGTCACGAAATCTTCTGCGTTGTTTATTTAACGCAGTGTAGTTTCAGCAGAGCTCAACCTTTATTAGCTATCCAGAATCTAAATCTTTCTACTTAAATCTCCTAAAATCCAGTAGTACACTAGTTCGATCTGCCTTGGCCAACCCTACAGCTGACATGTGTGAGTTCTGGTATATTTTGGTGTATATGGTCTGCTAGCTTTAGGGTATTTAGCTTTTCTTCTTTCGGTTCTGTACGTTCTGCTGCCTGAGCTAGCTATAAACAATTCTTCGTACAGGTAATAAACGACGTCGTCGATGATTATGAGATCAATTTGCCCGGTGAAAGTTTCAGAATTGAAGTCTTCTTTGATTCTCAGACATATATATGTTGCCTGAAGACTATTCCACTACATACAGGAGAAACATCGACCAAATAATTAACTAAAATGTTTTAAGACTTGAAACGCTGCATTATGTTTAAGAAAAGCAGCAGCCAGATGCATATATTGACCTAATAACCTAGGACTATTGACATTTTGACCGAGTTGTGTGTTATTGTACCTAATACTAGTTCAAAATCTATTCAAGAGTTCATTGACTAGTTGTACATGGGAATTCAGTTCTATGTAATTGGTGGCTGGCTAGCTGTAATTCATACACATTCATTGTTTTCTTGAATAATTTTTACAGATCTGCTAACCATTCTTTAGTCCTCAAAAGTAAAGCAAGATAGGGCAAAAAGGAAGAGGTACAAACTACAAAGACAAAGAGGGACAATTTTAGGGAAGTCACCTAGAAAAAAGACCCTCTCATATGAAACCCACTCACCCACATTATAAAACCCTAGCCTCCTATATAGAACCCTTTCATTCCACATTCAACACCACATTACATATCAGTCCTAGCCTTTGCTAATCTCTCTCTTTCTATCCCTCTATATTTTGCTTAGCTATAATCAAAAGGTACTTGCAACCATGCCTGCAGTTATGCCTGAAAAACCCCTTCACGGCATTCATGGATTGGGAAGGGACAATACTACTACTACCCCACATCCTAGGAGGTCAACTTATAGTTCTACGTTCTATTCTCAATTCAGTATATCATAAAAGTTCTGCTTAGCTGTACTAATGGTTAAGATCTCAGTGTCAATAGGATTACAACTGCAACATTGCATTATGCTTAGTTTTGTTAATATTTAGAAAGCAACTAATGGTGTTATTAATTTTTTACATAATTCAGGTTGGAGGGAAAAATTGCTATAGTAACGGGAGGTGCACGAGGCATAGGAGAAGCAACAGTGAAGCTTTTCGTAAAGCACGGCGCCAAAGTTGTCATTGCCGATGTGGAGGACTCCGCCGGCACAGCCCTGGCCAATTCCTTAGGCCCTTCAGTCACCTTCGTTCACTGCGACGTCAGCCTAGAAGAAGACATCGAAAACCTAATCCAGTCCACCGTTTCCCGCTTCGGCCAGCTCGACATTATGTTCAATAACGCCGGAATCCTTGGAAACCAATCCAAACACAAGAGCATCGTCAACTTCGACGTCGACGAGTTTGACCGCGTGATGCGCGTGAACGTGAGAGGTACTGCCCTGGGGATCAAGCATGCCGCGCGCGTGATGATCCCCGGGGGAGGAGGCTGCATAATCTCCACTGCCAGCGTCGCGGGAGTCACCGGCGGGCTAGGGCCTCATGCCTACACTGCTTCCAAGCATGCCATTGTTGGCTTGACGAAGAACGCTGCGTGTGAACTAGGCCGGTATGGGATCAGAGTGAACTGTGTTTCTCCTTTCGGGGTTGCCACGCCGATGCTAGTGAATGCGTGGAGGATGAGTGACGAGGACGATGAGGAAGAAGAGTGTATGGACTTTGGGATGCCTTGTGAGCAAGAGGTGGAGAAGATGGAAGAGTTTGTGAGAGGGCTTGCGAATTTGAAAGGTCCGACTTTGAGGACTAAGGACATAGCCGAGGCAGCTCTATATCTTGCTAGTGATGAGTCCAAGTATGTAAGTGGTCATAATCTGGTTGTGGATGGTGGAATTACTACCTCAAGAAATTGTGTTGGTTTGTAGTAGATTTTAGCTAGCTTCTTTAGTTTCTACGTTTTCCCATGGAATGGTGCTAATTATAATGTACATGCATAGAACACCAAGAGGTTTGCCATTTGTGTTTGGGTTTGTAATAGTTATTAGGATTCGTTTGTGAATTCAATATTCATTCAGAATTAGTTTCCAAGTGTAGTTTTGGTCTCTTTTTGTTTCAGCTAGCTACTAGCTACGTTGTTCTAGCTTGATGAAGAAATTATATATATGTAGCTCAATTCGTTCTGTGAAATTAATGGTCGATTGTGGTGCCTTCCCGTTTTATGCTTCAAAATCAAAACCGTAATCCAATCATATACTCGATCATCTAGCTTATTCATCAGTGTTGCTTCAAGTAATGTGCGTTGACTGAAGTGAGGTATGATAAAATAATACACGCCCTGATATGCTTTGATATGGTATCATGATAAAGTAATATAGAGTTCAAATCCAAAACCAACTAAGAGTGTCCTAAATTCTTATAACCTCATAAACGAGGCTGTAACTTTCCAATGTGAGAATCGTAGTTTTTCACAATCATGCTCGACAAAGTAGAGGATGCAAGTTAGAGAATATGGAGTATTAGTCTGCTCCGAAACAGTTAATAACAGTATAAAACCTTAATCTCCTCATTGACATTGTTTGGATACTGGATAGTTATGTTCATGTACTTGTTAATTGATTTAGAAAACAAACTAAATTGCATGTTTCACTCACAAATATCTACTAAAATGCTCGTGGAGTAGCATTTTTTCCAAGTGAAATTTGTTAATCACCACTCGCTATATCTTTATTATTAGCAACATGTACATGAAATTAAGTAAAAAATAGCACAAAGTGTCTCTTATATAATGGAATAAAGCTAGTTTGCTTATACAGTAAGCACTTGGCATCCTTTTAGCATAAGTTCTGGGAATTTGACTCATTTAAATAGGAGGCATACATTATTCCAAAGAGAAAGGAGATCAGTATAAGTAATTAGTTAATCAATTAAAGGGAAAGATGAATGGTTTGTCAAATAAAAAAAACTCGTGGTCCTGATTTTGACATCTTAATGTGTAAGAACTGCACAATATTTGACCCATGAAACCAACAACAACTCCAAGAAAAATTCAAAGCCACAGATTCTTGAGAAGCAAGTCGGAGATAAAAGACTCTTAAATATGATCAACGAAAGTTTAAGCACAATCTCACAAAGTCTTCAATTAAGAGATAAGCAATGACAACACTTACATAAGAGTTTTCCAGAAATTTTTGACAACATTAATTTCAAAAAATATAAGGTGTGTGTACCACCGATTATCAATTACTCCTTCTAAGAGTGTGCATAGAAAACAAACTTATATATTTAAAATAAAATGACACATATGAAGTAGCGACTAAACAACCTACTGAGGATACCAATGTAGACCATTCAGATTCCTGTATATAGACAGTTTACGCATAAACACACAAAGTAAGACACCAAGATTTCAAATATCTTAATCACTATGAATGTCCACATGTATATATGACTGTGAAAAAATCACCATGGTCTATTAAACCTAGTCTAGACATCAAAGTGTGTGTGTGTGTGTGATAGTTTCACTTATGGGTCTGTTGATACCACAAAAAAAGGATTACAAAAAAATAAATGATAATAATACTTTTCTTGTGCTACATGCACAATGTTTTTGAACTTCAATTGTAACTCTTGCAAACATGTGTCTAGTTAGGAACACAATACGGGCATCAAAGTCTAATAACAACTCAATCATCATAACCAAACACTATATAAAAAGGCCAAAGCCTCCAAAAGAAGGGGAGACAGACAGAGAGAAGGAGCGAAACGTAGGAGAACAAGAAGAGAACAGGTGAAGAAAGCAGAGAAGCGAAGCAAAAGCAGAAGAAGAGCGGCGAGCCAACGAGAAGGTGGAGCTCTCATTCTAACTCTCTATTTCTTTTGTAGTGTCTTTATCTTTCTGTCTCATCCCTTGCTCTGCAGGAAACCTCGAAAGGACGTCTTCAGCGAGCCATCTCTACCTAAGGCGCGGCGAGACGACTTCGCATAGAAGCAGAAGCCTTAAGGCGAGGCGAGACGACCTCGCGAGGTCGTCATCAAAAGAAGACTATGGCAGCTCGGCCCCTCTTGTTACAACAAATATATGGCCTTACACCTCGCATAACAAGCCACACAAGGGGAAGAAAACAAACATTACAAGCAACGCAAATTTGAAGAACATGAACTTACCTTTGACGGCTTGGAGAATCTCTAAGCATATCAAAGTAAGCTTGAGTATTCAATACACGCTCTCGATCAAAGCAAGGGAGGCGGCATATCTCCATTTATAGATGAGCAGTTTCCTCAAGTCTGACTCCCAATCGCATTTGATTTTCATCTACAAACAGGTTTCTATCCTGAAAATGATAATCATCGAGCTGGTGGCAAGCTGATTCGAACTGGGAAAGACGTCTCTGAGGAGTTATATGGTTCATACGATCTCATCAATCTCATCAAGGCCACACGTTCTTTTGGCCAAGACAACAAGTTCCTGTTAAGTATTATCATGCGAGCTGGATAGCAAAGTTCACATGTGAAAATGACCTCGCGTGGAGGCTGAAGCCCTAAAGCAAATGCAAGATGACCTCGCGTGGAGACTGAAGCTCTGAAGCAAAGGTGAGATAGCCTTGCACGGAGGCTAAAGCCCTAAAGCAAAGCAAAGATGACTTCGCATAGAGGCTGAAGCCCTAAGGCGAGCCAAGATGACTTCGCGTCAAAGCAGAAGCCCTAAGGTGAGGCGAGGTGACTTCGCGGAGAAAAAGAAGTCCATGCGAGGTGAGATATCTTCGAGCAAAAGTGGAAATCCTGGCGAGGCGAGATGACATCACGTAGAAGTGGAAGTCCAGGCGAGGCGAGATGACTCCACGCAAGAGGCTTCGAGAAGAAGCAAGTCACGGAGTCCGCATGCACGCGGAGTCTGCATACACGTAGAGATTGGATTTGCAGGAATTAGAATCATCTTTGCCCCTACTAAGGACCATGACCAAGACAATTCAAGCCTCTTGGTCACACTGATGCGTCATCCGTTTCGGGTGCCCAAATCAAATCAACAGATACTCTACCAAATTGGGTGTACATAAGAAATACAGTTGACAGATTCAAAATATATAATTGTCACACTCAAAAGTTGGCACTAAGCCGTAAAACCCAAAATCATAGACGAACTATGGTCGGTTTGATCCCACAAATGGGTACGTAGACAATCTAGCGACCCACTAGATGCAACCATCATTCCAAACAGAATCTTTGACACCACCAGTCAAATTCGGTCAGTCCAAATGACTCCAGCCAAAAACCCAAATCACTTAAGAACTACGATTGGTTTGATCCCACAAAGGGGTACATAGGCAATCTAGCAATCCATTAGATGTAACCACAATTCCAAACATAATCCCTAATTCATCCAGTCCAAATGACTCTGGTCAAATTCCTAAAACATAAAAAAAAAAAATCAAATTCATAACCAATCTTTTCAAACTACAATGGTTTGATCCCTTTACAAGGGTATGTAGACAGTCTAGATTCAAATCTGGATACAACCACACCTAAAATCAAATCCTTGGTTCTTTCCAAGCCAATTCCCCTCAAACATACACATTCCCCAGTTGTTACTTTGTAATTAGAATAAAAAAGTCTTCCCTTGAAAACATGAGTTGTAATTAAGGAATTTACTTTATTCTGAATAGGTCGAACCAGACATAATTAAAACTCTATCTTAATTAATAAGATAGAGTGAAATTGTGTTGGGTGTATTTGTGTTTACAATTTTTTTTGCTCAACAGGGTCTTTAGATCAGCATCAACTAAGATGAGAGATGATATATCATACAGTCCAGGAGAGCAGAGGTTACGTCCATCCTTATAACTCCAAAAACAACATTGTTCAAAATCAGAGACAATTTTTCTGATTAATTTAATTAGATATTAGTTTAATAGCCAATCTGAAAAATCGTTCTCATAGGTTCATGTAGTAAGAGGGTTGCTATTGACTCCTTAACCATATGGTCTTGGGGCAATAAGTATATCAATGACACTCAATAGGACAACCAACTCGAACTCATAGAATGATAGAATGCATTTCAGGAATTCTCACTGAGTCATGTATCAAGTGAGAGACCAACTAGTCCAAGATATGATTTGCGAATTTCATTTACACTTCAAGATCACTAAATCAGTCTCGTTTCTGCCCACCCTTATCACTCATCACGACCAAGGAATGTATATTTTGACACTAGCCTAGAGTGGAGCAAAAAGCTCAACACACCACCTCATCAAACCAACCTCGTTTCTTCCCACCCTTATATGGTTCGTCACGACCAAGGAATGTATACTTTGAGACTAGTTTGGCATATAAACTCTTTGCATCAACTCATCTCAAGTTTATACCTTTGCACTTTGTAACCCACAAAGTTGACTATATGAAACATGTAGTTCTTTAAGTCTTTCAAAGTTTATCAGACCACATATGAGAAATAATGATCAATCAGATGTAAACATACATGTGTACAAGAGAGCAACTAAGACAAATGAAACTCAAACACTCATTTAGGTCAAGATCAAAAACTGTCTAGGAATAACATATCACACAGGTATCCTGAAAACTATTTTTAGAAAATAAAGACACATATTTTTGATTTTTTTTAAAGATGAACTTTTAAGCCTAAACACTTATGTACGAACACACAAGAGTCTCAATAGGAGAAACCAATCTCTTTGACACACACCAATGGCCTTTTGAAGGCGTATAAAACAAGGTTGTCAAGAGATTTTGTAAACAAATATGCATATCAATCTTCAACAAATATAAGCACAATTCAAACAAGTTATGTTCAGCCCAAAGTGTGAAATCATATTTAATATCAACATACTTAATCTTAGAATGCAACATAGCTTTCTTGGAAATATTGTTGACATAAGTATTACCACAAAAACAGGGATAGAATACCTTGCTGGAATCCCCAGTCAGCACACATGTGTTTCATTCACAATAGTTGCATGCAACAACTTTCTGCATCCATGGGCTCAATTTTTGCAGTGAAAATCGTGGCTTCTTACTATGCCAAGAGACCAAATTGGTTCCCACAAGAAACAACCTCCCAATGTGCCTTTTCTATCCGTAGCATCGCTAACCCAATCCAAGTTGGAGAAACCTGTAATATCAGCATTAGTATCATATGGATAACTAAAAATCAAAATCATAAATACCATACATGAATCCAAATATACAGTTTACCACATTCACATTGGATCCATTGGAGTTTGTTAGGTTGTTAGCAAAGAAGCCAACACATAAGGCACTAACATGCCTACTGGTTGTGAAGTACAAGAGGCTAACAATCATGCTCTTGAAATGTGTTTAATCAACATCAATATCCTTCAAATCGGCAATGATCTTACAGCTCATGCCTATCAGAATCATGATGCAGTGAATGCTTCCATCCCAAACTTCTAGATGACATAATTGGATTGACAGATAAACAATTCATCTTTTTTATGCACACCTTATAAATACAGAGAGTGACATTGTTTACCGTAGAGACTCATTTTAAAATTTTCAAGAAAATGTGGTAAACACGTCCAGCAAGATATCATAAAATGAAACTGAACACATATCATCAACATATACTTGTGCAATTATAATATGCTTTGAGGTGTCTTTGACAAACATGGTTTTGTCAACTGAACCTCTCACATACCATCTAACAAGCATGTGGAGAATCTCTCATGACAAGCTCTAGAAGCTGGCTTAAGGCCATAAAGAAACTTGCTAACCTATGCACATGCTCAGGATGGCTAAGACTTTGAAATCCTAGGGCTTTGGATCTAGCAGGAACTAAGTGTCATACAATGCTTATTTCAAAACAGTCCAACTCATCTTGCAAGGCACTGATATAATCAACATCAAGCAAGGCTTTCATATCAAATATGGACTCTATGATATATACAAAACCATAAATAAAATATGGTGTGGGTATCATATCAATATGTAGCAAGTAAACACTTAAGGATGACAACACTGCTTACCAGTCAAATTGACTTACCCCTGGATTGTCTAGGCTCAACCACCTTACCAAAATATGTCAGAAGAAATGTGATCTTTCTGAGATTGACATTGTTCCAGATCTATCGGGTGTCGGGATGACAAGACCCTCATCCATCCCTGAGTCTGGGAAATCAGATTTAGTCCCCGGGATTTCCACATTAGATATTTGGTCAACAATAAGTGCATCTCAGACTTGTTCATGTTCAGACACCACAGAATAACCATGAGAGAATAAAGAAGTCATATATTGAAACATATAACATTTCCTTCACTTTGCATGATCTCATGTTGTCTACACAATATGCTTTCACATATGACACATATGGCTTCTTCCATTTTCAAAACTCAAAGGGTGGCTTGAAATTTCAACCTGAAAATCACTATATCTAAAGAATAGTAGACATTAGAAGAAAATCTCTCCCTAAAAAGAATGAGAGAGATCATAGGCATTTAAGCATAACTCTTCCTAAGTCAACAAGGACACAATTTAAACTTTTAACGAACCTATGTTGTTTGGGAGTAATAGAAGTAAAAAATTCATGATGTACACCAAATTCCTCATAACAATAATGAAGCATCTTGAAATTTAATATCATGGTCAAATCTAATACTACCAATATGCAAGCCAACAAAACACTATTCAATTGAAACTCAATTTCTAGCAAAGCTGCAATCGTTTCAACACTTTCACCTTTAATAGCTAGGAATCTAACCCAGGTGAATCTTGAAAAAAAAAACAACAATTACAAGCACATGTTTCCAACCACCAATGTTTTAGTTTCAACAAGTTCAACTAAGTCTAGATGCAACAGTTCAAGCATATTAGAAATATGTTAAACATCAAGTCAAGAGTGAAGAGAATGAGCCAGCTTACCAATTCTGCAATGCTCATACATACTTGTGGGGATACCAGTGAGCTTAGGTATCCTGTCGGCTCCTTTCGATGATAGTTTTATAATGACCAGATGTTTCAAATGACACACTCTTCTCTACCAAAGTTCAAGAGCATCCTCATATACCATTGAACTAAAGCACTCTTAAGGAGAAAAGTTCTCGTATGCAAAGGTACCACAACATTGGTCCTTAGTCCTCACACCTCTCATCATGCCTTTACATTTACCATCAGGTATCAGACATAAAACACGGTTAAATTAAACTAACACTTAGGAGACTAACCTTTAACCCTTTTATCAAAAGAAACATCCTTCAGGTCTAGGAGACCAGGAGTGTTAGCTATCCCACAACCAACTCAGCTTTGACACTAACCCCAGGCACAATTTGTCCAAATCTAGATGTGAACCATTTTGGGTCACAGATCATGTGCCTTGAAACAGCCATTGTCCACATACCACAAGTCAAAACGACTATCCATAAGAACACAAAGTGCAACATTGCACATGGCCATGAACTAAGTCTCTCCAAGACAAATTATAAGTCTAGAGAAAAAAGCATACATGCCCAACATCTGGGTTTCGTCCAAAAAATGTCAAATAGTTTGGTATAAACTGATATGGCTTTGAAACAACACCGCTCAGAAATCTCATTCTAACCTAAGTGGATTTTTCTATGGAATCTTGGTTTAGGGATAGACATACACCTTGCTATCCTAAAAAACTCTTAAGGATTTTCTAAGAATAACCAAAACGAGGTGAGCAACTGATTCTCCTAGGATCTCCTAGGGCTGGATTGACAGAAAATCAGATATGACCAACAACAACATAGTGGTGGCGAGCAAAAAGGGACAAAAGGTTAGAAGTTTTGGAATCCCTAGTCAACTAGGCTCAACAACAAGGGGTTCTTTGCTCTTGACGAAAACAGTAGATTTACTGTTTTGACCACTTTCTAATTTCAAAACCTAAACCAAGAATTCCCAAATTTTGTCTCCTCACTATTTGATAATTCATGGACAAAATTTTAATCCTAGTGAGAATAGACTTTGAATCATAAAACAATTCAGTATACATGACGTGTATACTATCATTATAATTCTTGTCCTTAAAGGACTCATCTAAGATGACTGAGGCTACAAAGGCCAAGGAATCCTAAACATCATCTAATGATAGTTTAGACTCATGAAATAAGCTATGAAATTTTTTGAGCTTTTTCATAGGTCGTAGCTAATGTGTCCCAACTGATTCTCCAACGCTCTTTGTCAAATAGAGCAGTGGGCAAGCTATTAAAAGCTTTGATGTTCATCCTTCCATAATTAGTCTAATCAAAATATGAAGGGACGTTAATGGAAGTATGACCTCTATCACTGTCTATTCTCGGCTCACAGAGGATCTCACTAACAAAAACTAGTGGTCGCTCTGATACCACTTAAATGTCCTAGAGGGGGGGGTGAATAAGTCATTAACAACTTTTTTCGTATAAATTTGTTCTCATGGATAGTAAGGGTTGTAGCTATCCTGAATAATAAATACACAATGACGATAAATAAAAGTTGTGGTAAAATAACAATGAACACCAAGATGTTTTTTACTCGCATAAACCCTGCAACCAGGGAGAAAAACTATGTGCCCCTAACTTTTGAGGGACAAACATTTTCACTATGTAAAACTCACTTCTTACAAGATTATAGTCTAAAGATACATAAACGACTTGTTATCATGTCTAAACTACCCACTAGTCTAGATCTATATTTTTTCTCTTGTTTCTGAGTACCTCACTCCTTACAAGATTACAGTATAGGATACAACATTGACTTGCTATCCTACCTAGTCTCAAACTAGTCTAGATCTACCTCTCTTGTCTCTAAGTGACTACACATGAAGGTATAAGAAGTTTCAACTCAGAACTCATCTATCACTTAACTTATTCTTCTTGAACACTTATAAGAAGTTTCACTCTCAGAAACTCAGCTATCCTAAACTGATTCTTTCATGAACCAGCTACCTCAGCATGATACATTAGAACTCAACAATCCTCAGCTGCTTCTTTCATGAACACTTCCGAGGTTGCTGCACTACCAACTGATCTCATGGTATGCAAAATGTAATGAGTTTATGAGAAAAATGTTTTGTTCAGCTCTAAGGTTTATAATCACAAGAGGAAGACTTAGAGACTAATGAACAATGCAAAGAAAAACCAAAACCCAACAATGAAAATGTAAAAACTACATTTTAACAACCATTGAGCAAATGCAGCCTTGTTGAATATATATATATATAGGCTGATAGAGTGCTCTAACAAGAGAGAGACATAAGCCAAAGAGATGCCACAAGAGGGCAGTCACGAAGGCCAAAGCAAGGAATGAGATTTGGACTTTTGTCCTTAGCCAAACTCTGAAAGGGAAACGACATATGCAGTTGTCCTAGGCCAAGAAAGAAAGAAACAAAATATCATAAACAATGTTTGATTTAAAAGCAAGAGACAAAATTAAGGTTTTGCAAACTTTTTCCTAAAAGCATAATACCACATTGATTTAGCAAATCATTTTTTCTCTGATATCAAATAAAGACAACTACTATATTGGTTTGTGTATCACAAACACATCTGTAGTCTTAGGGCTCTAAACCATGAGTCATGGGTTGAGACAAAAGCATCAAACCCAAAACTAAATTGAGCACAAAAGCAAGACCTTTAAATATTCTAGTTGTTAATTTGAAATTCAAATTAGGATCTTTCCCAGACATAAAATTAATGTCACAAGGGTAAAGAAACTTAAACATAAGACAACAGAACAAAAGATCAAAAAGCTGGAAACCTAGAATGACAAGTGATATTGTTATCCTCTGTGAAAAACCATGAAATGCACATGCATGATTTTACCTGAGTTCCATGAGATCATGTTGGTTCTTCTACTTCTTCAACTTGTTCTTTAGATGTGCAAGACCAATCTCTCAATTGTTTTACGCTTTATAGACTGTGTTTTGTTCTATATAAAGATTGACAACAACCTTATACCTTCACAGATTTTAAGCCAGATGCAAATACTTCTTTGCCTCAAGATATGGTCAAAGTGAGTACGTGATTTAATCTCTTACACTAGGGTGTGGAATGAAGGTCTGGTTAGACAAGTTTTTACTCCTAATGAAGCTTCGGCTATTCTTTCTATTCCATTGTCTTATGAAGATGCCTCAGATAGGGCTGTTTGGAGGTTAGAAAAAAATGGGGACTTTAATGTAAAGACAGCCTACCGCAATATTTTTTTTGCAATCTTTTGCCAGGCAACCATTTGACTTAACAGTTGGTGCTTCTTTTTGGAAGAAACTCTGGAAAGTTGATTTCCCAAATGCAGTCAAAATTCATATGTGGAGGGTTTGCCATAATATTCTTCAATCACTAGCCAGACTTGCTTCAAAACATGTGGAACTAGATTCTTTAAACTGCTCTCTATGTGATAATGGAGTTGAAACTATACTGCATTTATGTAGGGAGTGCCCTTTCACAAGACATGTCCTTAAGTCTAATGTGGCAATATCTCAGGTTTGTCTTAATCCTGCTGTGCTTCAATTGGAGTTGTTGGATTGGTTGAGTATCTGTGTTAATGAGCTGTCTAGCTTATTACTTGGGGAGTTGGTGTATTTGCTTTGGGGAATATGGAAGGAGAGACATAATAGGGTGCGGAATGATAAAAATGGAACAGTGATGGACATAATTATTTCATCAATGGCGAGATTGAGGGATTTCAGATCAGTGAAGCTGAAATCAAGTCCTAATGTGGTTAGGGAGTCTAGTCCTATTAAATGGAAGGTGCCTGCTGCAGGGAGTTTTAAAGTTAATGTGGATGGTTCTTTCCTTCATTCTACAAATGTTAGCAGCATTGGTTTTGTAATAAGGGACTCATTGGGATCTTTTTGGCTGGTGGAGGCAAGGCTTTTTCGGGTATCTTGTCAGCTGAGCATGTGGAAATATTAGCTTATAAACAAGCTATAGAGTTTGTGCTGGCTAACAATTTCACTCCTGCAGTGATAGAAACTGATCCGCAATTGGTTTATCACCAACTCATTAATAAGCAAGTCGGTAATTTTTCTGTGCTGGGAAGGTTGTACGAAGATGTAGGTCTCCTGCTAAGGGGTGATAGACCTATACAGATGGCACATGCAAAACGCAGTGCTAACACAGCAGCCCATCTAATGGCTGCTCTAGACATCTCTCACAAGTGACCTTTTATTTTACTGCACCTCCCTTCCTTCAGACTGCTCTTGCAGCTGATACTTTTCATATGTAATTGTTACTTCTGTTTTCAATAAAGTCAGACAGTTCAATTCAAAAAAAAAAAAAAAACATCCTAGCGCTCGATATGCAATTCAGTATTAGAAGACCAATGTGTAGCAGCTAGCAAATACTACCATTCGTTGAAGCATTATATGTATTGTTATCTTGTTACGTACTTAATATGTCGTTACAACTTACAAGTTAAGTGCTGTAATTTAGGGATAAGTCTAAAACGACAGCATGTGCATGAGCTTTACAGTTCAATTCTAACTATTTAGAGATCTGAAGCTCGAAGAGTCAATGAATAAGATGAAAAAAGCACCAATCACATTTTATGGAATCGAAAAACAGTTAATCAGACTATATATCCATAATCCATGCACCACTCAAACAAATTTATTTCAGATTCGTTTTGTTGCCATTCACGTTACAGAAAGGATAGAGTAGTTCACCCCTTGCCATATCCATGTACAATTCAGCCATTTCAAAACAATCTCAACTTGCATGCTTCACCTTTGTAAAGAAATTATTCAAATGAATGGTTAAGCAGTGCCGGGAAGGAGAGTGTGAAGTGTGAACAGCTCCATTTGGAATTGAACAACGATATCAGAAATCAGAATATCCATAGATAGCTAGCTTTAGCTTTAGACTTGGAAGCTGGCTCGAACTGTCAAACACTACTACGTACTGATCGATTAGTAAATTTCTGACTGCTTCCATGTTCAACCTCCAAGGACTTTTTATATTATATTAAACACCGCTCGGCTTTCCCTCCCGGCCCTCTCTTTTCCCCTTAAAGAGGAAAAGCTGTGCTAGATTTTTCAAATTATTATAGGCTGTTATCACAGTGAAACTGTATGCATGTGAAAGACTTGTACAAATTGGTGAATCATTCCTGCAACTTGAAGATGAGGTTGTTGAAGTTAACAATTTTGTACTTCTTCTTCCTACTGATACATTTTTGAAAGTTTATATGGCTTAGACCCTAATAACAATCAAAATAGTTGCACAGGCTAGTTGGGAAGGAGAAGGCCTAGTTAATTACAAAAGTAAAATGTATTGTGTCCTCATATCTTACTAATTCATCAGTACAAAAGCAATATCCAAGTTTACCATTCCCACAGTAAGTTTGGTCCTTGTGATTCTTTTTTCTCTGTAAGATCCTGCATTTAGGACTGAAATCACGGGGCACAGCCAAGCAGGAATCTTCAAAGGGGTTGAGAGTACTGAAGGTAGTGTTGGCCAGTGGCCGGCTTGCTAGCTGCTGCAGGATCACAGATTCATTTCGGGGGCGCTGCATTTTAACATCTTTTGAAGGTAGTGTTGAAGTAGGAGTAGCTATAGTCTAACGAGTGTACGTGGCCAGGATCAAACATCAACTCAAACTATGCTATATCTAAGCGTGAACTTGCTCAGTAGTCTGTACACTCAAAGCGGCCCGTAATTTTAACCATAATATTAGTTAAGTACTCATTACCAAGAAACCTATCCACCATATTTGCATGTCTATTTGCATATCGATTTACAGAGGACAGTGCATATGTTTTGCTATTTTTGCGTAAGTTTTGTGACGTTTCGATGGTGCGCGCATTAGAATACATTTCTTTGGCGAAACCGATGCGGAGTGAGCCCAAAAATGGGATCCCAGTTTGGACCATTCATACATGAATGCAGTCTGTACAAGGTTGTTAGAAGAATTTAGTTTCGGATCAGTGCTACCATGCTGGACCCAGAAGCAGTACTACTCTATGATCCATCTCGATCATCATGCACAATCTAATGTAAACATCGGAATGTGGTTGCTTGTGTTGCCTTGCTTCCTCAACTCTACAGTCTCAAAAGCCACACACGTAGTACTAGCTAGTACATTCACTGTGTGAACTGTAATGGACCAAGAGCTAGATAGAGGAACACTGTCTTGCCCGGCGGAAAATCCTCGGCTTCTTTTGCAGGAAAAGTATGATAGTCTTTACACCGATGCTGACTTGTTCAGCTTTGGGCTTAAATTTGATGTGTTCCATTGAATCCTCTACGTGTCAGTTCTACTACTGCTTCTGAGATTTCAGCTGACCCATCATGTCATTTCAAAATTTCAACTTAACTTCACTTCTCACCAGTCCCTCTCTAAACCTCTACCATTTAACAGCATCAACTTCAATTCAATTCTGCGGAAGGAAACAAACAAAAATGAGCTCAAGGGGTTCTTCTTCATCTTCTTCTGGGAAGCAGAGAAGGACTCGCCCTAGAAGCGTCAATCTACTCAACATTACAGTAGCTGAAGCTAGGAGACAGGTTTACCATGCCTTGGTTCTCCACAGAACAGCAGCAAAGTCATCAGTTCCATCTTCTTCATCTTCATCCTCCTCCTCCTCCTCCTCCTCCTCCTCATCATCATCATCATCATCATCATCACATGATGTTGTCAATGGTACTGCGCAGCTATTGCATGCATCTACGCAGCTATTGCAGTCGATGCCTCAGGCGGAGCCGGCTTGGTCAACCACGGAGCCCTCGATGCTGCCTCAGATCAGTCATATGCCACATTCTTGGGGAGCTGCAGCCATGGAAGCAGCAGTCGACATTGGATTTGAGTGGGGAGAGAACAAAGCTTCTGCCTATGCTTGGTGGTTGGCTTTTCTGAAGAGCTTAGATGGTAATAATAGTACTAGTAATAATCAATGTTTTAAAAGGCTAAGGCGTAGCCGAGACAATGACATGAGAGCCTCGCCAAGGCGTTTGCCTTGAGGCGTAAGGCGTAAGCCTTTTGAAAAATAATTTGTATTTATGTAATTATTACTCCTATGTATAGAACATATATTGTAATCAACACAAACATTACATATTGTCATCTATTCGTAGTAAGTACTCAAATAATGGAATTCAAGCAAATATCCAAACATAAAATCTTTCTTCTGTGTCCCATCACTAGAACTCATTATGGCTGTTATGAGTAATATGAAATGCATATTTCTTTCACAATTCTTTTCTAGATCAATTAATATGATCATATGCTACATATGCACATAAATAGAACTAGACTTATCAGCTAATAGAACGTAGTGAACACACAGATTTTTGATTATTTGTATATGAGTAAAGATCTCTGAGGGAAGCTAGTTGTCCCGATGGTGGCAAGGAGATAGTATTCTCATAGTAACAAGTTCAAGATAAACAAGAGCAGAGGAAAAATAATATTGTGACCAACCTGGAAACATTTCGCCTCCATAACCTTTAATTATAAGCCTTTTCAGGTTCAGGTGAGGTTGGAGCTTCTCAAGCACCTCTCTTTGTTTCACCATATCGTCGTCTTTTTCACATATAGATCCCCAATTCAAATCTAATTCAATCAGTATATCAAGTAATCATACACAGAACTATGCAATTGAGTAGTCCTGCTCAATATCAACATATTGCCACATTGTAAGAACACACATAATTATTAAATCAACAAAGCAATAAGGATTTCCCATGCAGTAAGCCAACTCCAATCATTTACAAACCAAACCTCCAATTTATAACCAATACCCATTGCAATATCAAATCCATATATTGAAAAGCAACATATACCTGTAAGTCTGCAACCCAAAAACCAAAATCGCCTTCCTTCTTTGACAATAGAACCCAATTCGGGAGGAGGATAGAGGGAGGCTGATGAAAACCAAATCAAACACACAACCCAAAGAAAACCAACGCCTCTGATGCCTACCGGTGATGTGGAACACACAATTACCTCTCCCTCTCTCAACTCTCCGGCAACACTTCAGTTGAATCATTGAAAACACAAAAACGACTGAGTTTGGGGGAGGGAGGCTGAAGCGAAAAATGCAAATGGCCAAAGAATAGGCCTAGTTTACTCTTAAATATGAAAAACCCAAAAACGACCCTGTTTTTCTTCTTTTAAAAAAAATTAGACGTACGCCTCCGACGCCTTGCCGTGCGCCTTCTGCGTTTTCCAAGCCTTGCGCGGCGCCTTTTGCGCCTCTGCGCCTAACCATCAAGCCTTGCGCGGCGCCTGTTGAGCCTCAAGGCGCGCCCGAGACGCGTTTTTTAAAACATTGGTAATAATACTGTTCCTCAGGAGTTGAAGTACCCATTGGCATTGGGGAGTTTTAACTGGTTTTTTGGCGAGGCCTGGTGGTAGTGTAAAAGTAGAAGAGGCAGATGATCATGAGCAGATTCCTTCACCAGATGAGTGGTTGATAATTCCAACAACAGAAAATCATGAGGGTGAGTTTAATCATGTAACGGGGAAATTACTGCAAATGATATAACGTCTGGTACGTAACGTCTACATCCTTAATTGGATTAATATTAGGTTAATTAAGTAGCTTACTGTTAGTACATAGCCAAAATACTTGGCTGAGCCAAGAATAAGGCGTAATTACCCGGTCACCGAAGATCATTCCGGGCGAGATAGCTCTGATGAGCCCTTCACGGATATCCAAAGAGTGAAGGGCCGGTAACAACCCGCTTGTCAAAATTACTCTAGCAACAAAACACCCCCAAAAGGGAAGACACTGCAAAGGTTAACAAATAATCTCACATCAGAGACTGAGGCCACAGTGCCTAATCTTGGCCTATAAAACAGGCACAAGCTCTTATAAAAGGTAGACACACAACTCTTTTCCAGCACTCCCGTACATCACAAGTAGCCCAAAGCTAATTTAAGCATCGGAGAGTCGAAGACTGGGCCGTCCCAGACCCGACTTCCTATCGCTGTTACTTGTGCAGGTGCCAAGTGCAGGAGCCAAGGATTCTACCTCGCCCCGACTGGCAACCCCTTTCCCGGCTCGTGACCTCGGGACGAGACATGTAGAAACAATTGGCGCCAGAAGGAGGGTCATTCAAGTGGAAACCCTCACATAGCTCACCATGGCCATAATCTGCCCAGGTTTCCCTCTGTAAATTTTCTTTTTTCAGTAGCCAACCTCCTCCTTTTCTCAGGCTTATCCCTGCCCGCATATAAGGAGCTCACCCCATTAATTTTCGCTCCGTGATAGTCTTTCTGGCTTGGTTTTAGAGAAATCCCGAGGAGAGAGAAAGTAGATCTGACTTTCTCTTTCCTTCGCTTGGGCGTCCCACAACAAGGTAGCTCACCTTCCCGGCTGTCGTACCCACTGTCTTCCAATGAATCCAGCGTGGCCTCCCTGACCTCCGGCCAAGGCCCACGCGCCGGTGAGCAGCCTCCAGAAAAACTGATCTGGACACCCAGCTTCCAGAAAAGCAGGGCCTCTCCCCAGGACATGCCTTCGCCTTTGGCACCCACTTGATATTTCCCACAAGGGGACACCCACCCATGTCTCGGTACCTCTCTCCCGAACCCCTCGCTGACTCCTATTGTCGCGGAGCGCTGGCCTCGCCAGTCCTCGCGGGCTCTCCTGGTCCGGCCATCCCCTCGCAGACTCACATTGTCGCGGACCGCTGGTCTCGCCAATCCTCGCGGACCCTCTTGTCTTGCCAGAGTCCTCGTGAACTCCACTGGTCGTGGACTCCGCTTGTCTCACCAATCCCTCGCGGACTCCTCTTGTCTCGCCAATCCCTCGCGGACTCCTCTTGTCTCGCCAACCCCTCGCGGACTCCTCTTGTCTCGCCAGAGCCCTTCGCAGACTCCACTCGTCGCGGACTCCGCTGGTCTCGCCAGAGTCCCCGCGCACTCCGCTCAACCTTCAACCCCTTGATTGATACTTCAGTTCGCACTCGCTACACTCATAAAGTTCGCCATGTATATACTACAAAAGATCATGATCTATTACCACCGCCTTGATCCTACAACGCATGGGAGAGGTCGTTACATCTTCGACACATATTCACACAGCTTGACCAATTGCTATGCCTAGCTCGCTACCTAGTTCAATGTCTGCAATTGTCATGTCCTCGGTACTATATAATCATATCAAGCCAAGCTCCAACAACACTTCGCCTGCAGTTATACATACTTCTCTATGATTTATCAGTGGGCAACATAACAAAATTATCTTCAATGATGCACTCCAATATTGTCCTCTTGACCACCATGACTACTCCATTGGGATTCTTATACCATGCTCTTTTATCGACATCGAGACTTATATCAACAACTCCAATTTTTCTACAATGACTATAGCGGCTCTACACGGCTCCAGATAAGTCTTATTCCACACTATTCAATTGAGTTATTATTATACAAATAACATGCCACATGCATCATAATATATTCTCATGACATAGAGTTAACAAACATTCACTATCACACGTTACATATATTCTCATGTATATGCTAAACACACATGCTTGTAAACCATGTGCAAACCATATGACACTTGCTTCACATGATTACAAGCCAAACATTGTTATACATCTATCTATATCTATCTCAGGCTATGCATAACATGTGTAGATAGCCAGCATTTAAACATGCAATCTTAGACTACGCACAACATGTGTAAACAGCCAGCATTTAAACATGCAATCTCAGGCTACGCACAACATGTGTAAAACAGCCAGCATTCAAACATGCAACCTCAGGCTACGCACAACATGTGTAAAACATCCAGCATTCAAACATGCAACCTCAGGCTACGCACAACATGTGTAAAACAGCCAGCATTCAAACATGCAACCTCAGGCTACGCACAACATGTGTAAAACAGCCAGCATTCAAACATGCAATAGGCTACGCACAACATGTGTAAAACAGCCAGCACCCAAAGGTGCAATCTCAAGCTACAAACGTGTAAACAACCAACACCCAAAGGTGCACTCTCAGACTACACACACCACGAGTGTACGCCACCAGTGCGAAACATTTCACCCACTAGCGTGAATGGTTACGCCATTAGCGCGAACCGTCACGCCCACTAGCTCGACCCATTACGCCACTAGCGCGGCCCGTTACTCCACTAGCGCGGATCATACGTAAATTGTTACTAGCTTAACTCGATACTTTCCCCTGTCACCTCGTGACCCTCGCATGGGGGACCTAGGGACTCGACGTAGCAACTGTGTCATTGCTCTCCAGAATCACTTATCCAAGTGTGAGGTTCTAACACCTCGTTACTCTAAATACAAATCCACAGAGGTTCCGACATCCTGTTATGCCCAATAACGTGAACCGTTACGCCACGTGCCCCTCATAAGGTGCAGTTCTGACACCTTGTGATGAGCAGCACTCTTGGCACACGACATCTACCATATATCAGTCACCCGGGACGAGTCAATAAACACTCCCCGACGCGTGACACCTAAATTACCAACGTGTTTAAGACACTTCCCGACACATGATATTATCCTTACCCCCTCGAACAAGCCATATGAACTCAGTCCTCATTTCAGTGTCTCGCCACCATAATCTCTCCCGGTACTGGAGGACTTGGGCAACAGCCTTATAGGCCGACATTTACCATGCCTCATGACGTTCCCTCGATACACTTTGGCAACACCCGCCTTGCCCCATCGGCATCTCGGCTACACTCCCTAGCGTGCCTTTTGACAACTCTACACAAGCCCTATCGGCAACATCATTATGCCCTAGCGGCACCCATTGCCATGCCTCAGCGGCACTCCTCGCCACACCTTGACGGCACACTTGCCTCGATGGTGAAATGGTGAACTACATTTGGTTTGATCTCATAAACGGGTACGTAGGCACTCTAGCACTCACCTAGAGGCAACCACAAAATATGTCACCACAATCTCCCCCCTCGAACGTATGCGGAAATAACTCAGCTAGCTCAAGCATATAGCTTGTGCATATCAAAGGCTACTAAAACACAAGGCATACAAACATGCCGGTACCTGCGTCCCTCGCGAGATGATCGCCAGCGGTACCTCCACTTCTCGCCCGATAGCGGCCTGCCACGCCATTAGCGTGGTTATTCTCGCCAGCTAGCTTAAAATGTCTCGCCCGTTAGCGCCCAGCCACGCCACTAGCGCAGTTATTCTCGCCACCTAGCGCGAACTGTCTCTCCAACGAACGTGAACTCTCTCGCCCGTTAGCGGCCCGACACGCCATTAGCGCGGTTATTCTTGTAACCTAGCGCGAACTGTCTCACCATCCAGCGCAAACTGTCTCGCCAACCAACGCGAACTCTCTCGCCCGTTAGCGGCCTGCTACGCCATTAGCGCGGTTTTCCTCGCCAGCTAGCGCGAACTGTATCGCCCCGTAGCGGCCCGCCAAGCCATTAGCGCAGTTTCCCTCCCTAGCTAGCGCAAACTGCGTCGCCCGGCAGCGCCTCGCCACTCCCTTAGCGTGCTTTCCCTCGCCAGCTAGCGCGAACTCTCTCGCTCGTTAATGGCACGCTACGTCATTAGCACGGTTTCCCTCGCCAGCTAGCGCGAACTGCGTCGCCCAGTAGCGGCTCACCACGCCATTAGCGCGGTTCCCCTCGCCAGCTAGCGCGAACTGGGTCACCCCGTAGCGGCCCGCCACGCCATTAGCACGGTTTTCCTCGCCAGCTAGCGCGAACTGCGTCTCCCGGTAGCGGCTCGCCATGCCCTTAGCGCGGTTTCCCTCGCCAGCTAGCACAAACTGTGTCGCCCCATAGTGGCCCGTCACGCCATTAGCGCGGTTCATCTCGCCAACTAACGCGACACGTTTGTTCACAAGAAGACACGAACTTAACTCTATACTTCACCCCCGTCACCTTGCAACCCTCGCGTGGGGACTTGGGGACTCGGCACCATGCCTCCAGCACCGGGTAAAACCTATTCTCAGCATCTGTAAAATAACTCCCCACCCAAGAGCTCTCTCGGACTGGGGACTTGGGGACTTGTTAGTACATAGCCAAAATACTTGGCTGAGCCGAGAATAAGGTGTAATTACCCAGTCACCGAAGATCATTCCGGGCGAGATAGCTCTGATGAGTCCTTCATGGATATTCAAAGAGTGAAGGGCCGGTAACAACCCGCTTGCCAAAATTACTCTAGCAACAAAACACTCTCAAAATGGAAGACACTACAAAGGTTAACAAATAGTCCCACATCAGAGACTGAGGCCACAATGCCTAACCTTGGCCTATAAAACAGGCACAAGCTCCCATAAAAGGTAGACACACAACTCTCTTCCAGCACTCCCGTACATCATAAGTAGCCCAAAGCTAACTTAAGCATCGGAGATTCGAAGACTAGGCCGCCCCAGTCCCGACTTCTTGACGCTGTTACTTGTGCAAGTGTCAAGTGCAGGAGCCAAGGATTCTACCTCGCCCCGACTCGCAACCTTTTCCCCGGCTCGTGACCTCGGGACGAGACAGGTAGAAACACTTACTTAACTTGTAGTTCCTCTATTTAACCATGTACTTCATTTTCTTAATGATGGTGATCATGTTGATTAGTGTCTTTTGGTGCATATGATGTGTTCTAGTTATACCAAATACAAGTTGATTTAGCTCATATGTAATTTGTTTCTTGTTCTTAATAAAGTATGACAATTTTTTTATAAAAAAAAAATTTATAATGCCCATTATCCTTAATTTTAAGAATTTTATTCTTACTAACAAAATCAAATTTTAAAATTGTCAAGAATCAACTTAAACAAAAAAAGAGACAATTATACTCTTAATGATTTAAATAAACTATAATAAACCAATATAATAACAATAGAATGTCTATTTTGAAATAAATATCTATAACCGGATTCTCACAACCGATGATCGTTGACTGTGACTCCGGTGACAGTTGACCGGATGTCTATTGAGGACAGTAGAGGGTTCGTCGGGGGGTCTATATATAGGGGTAGTAGGGGATTCATCAGGGGGTCTTTTGGGGGCAGTAGGAGGCCATGTCGGGGGTTTATTGGGGGCAGTAAGGGGTTCATCCGGGGGTCTATTGGGAGCTGTAAGAGGTAATGTCGGGGGTCTATTAGGGCAGTAAGGGGTTTGTCGGGGGTCTATTGGGGGCAGTATGGGGTTTGTCGAGGGTTTTATTGGGGGCATTGGGGGTTCGTCGAGAGGTCTATTGGGGGCAGTAGGACCTCCTATTAGGGGCAGTATGACCACTTATTGGGGTTAGTATGACCTCCTATTGGGATCAGTATGACCCTTAAACTTAACTATGTGTTTCAGTCACTTATAACAAGTCCATATTGAGGGTAGTATGACCACCCATTGAGTTCAGTAAGACCTCTTACTGGGGGCAGTATACATGAAAGATGGGAGAGTATGAGGGTCTATTGGGGGTAGTAGGAGAATCATAGTAGATAAAAAGGTCAATGCCCACTAGTCATATTGGGGGCAATAGGGGTTCTATCGAGGGGGAGTCTATTAGGGGCAATAAGGTGTTTGTCCAGGAAGGAGAGTCTATTGGGGCAGTAGAAGGTTTTCTGGGGTTCTATTAGGGGCAGCATGAGATCTTTCGGTGGTCTATTAAGGGTAGTATGGGGTCTATTAAAGGTAGTATGAGATTTTATATTACCTCTAATAGGCCTTACCCTCCAATAAACCCCAAATTAAACATCTATTACCCTCAATAGATCTTATTATAACCTCTTTTTATCGAGAAAAAAAAAGGAATTACATTACAATATATGAAAAGCAAAAACTACATAAATAGAATTATAGAAAAAGACCGGCCAATTTAGAATACATTTCTGATTTCTGCATAAAATAACAACTGAATTATATTTCTACAATAATGGGTTTCAGACTTTTAGTTTATGTGGAATCATATCAAAGTACCCAAACTTGTTTCTTACCCAGCATCGAAGAATATCTTCGTTTCATGCTAAAGCATATAATTGATAAATTGGTAAGCCATGTCTTCATGGCCTTCGTGTCTAAGACAAAACAATTGTGTGTGTATATATTCACACACACATAATTCATGCTCTCTCAAGGTTGTTTTGTCTTAGACATGAAAGCATGACTTATCAATATATATATATATATATATATATATATATATTTATGGAGAAAGACACGACTCAAATAGAAGATAAGCAATACTCCTTTCAAACATCAAACATCAAATAGTATATTCAAAAATGTCTAACAAATTTAGATTTTTTAGGATCAACATCAAAAAACTTCTTGACAAATGAACAAAGAGGTCCAGGCCGGAACCAAGCCATTCATCAGAGCGACGGCTTCAGACCCATCACTGTCATCAGCTCCAATTGCGGCGACTCCTGCATCGTTCTTTTCCGGAGTGGTGTCTATGATCCTCTCTCCTACAACATAAGCAATATTGGCCAGATTTACTACTCCAAATCGAAGCCGGTGAGGTTGTCGCCGGAATGGACTAGATTGATCGGAGGCATGTCGTGGAAGCTGAACTTTTCGGTGACAGTTGGAAGCTCCGGTCATAAACCGGATCTGAAACCATGAGAGAGAGAGAGAGAGAGAGAGAGTAGATACAAATGAGAGGATAGAAGAAAGAGAAAGAGATAAAGATAAGAGGTAAGGCTAATTTGGTCAGGAAAAAATATAAAAGGTTAAAAATTTTGTTAGTAGGAATAAGTCTCTTAAAAGTGTTTGGGTTGATGGGAATTTAGAATCTTATTTTGTTAGCGGGAAAAAAATCCCCAAAGAGAGACTAGATCTGAAAGAGAAAGAGAGTAGAATACAAATGAGAGAATAGAAGAAAGAGAAAGAGATAAGGACAAGAGACATGAGTAATTTAGTCAGGAAAAAATAATGAAGGTTAAAAATTTTGTTAGTAAGAATATGTCTCTTAAGAGTGTTTGGGTTTATAGGAATTTTAGAATCTTATTTTTTCAGTGTGAAAAAAAATCTCCAAATTTAATGCTAGTGGGAATTTTCTTAAAAAAAAAAAAGAATACAAGTAATTGATGAAAATATATCCAAACTTAGAAGAATAACTCGTTAAACTGCACATAATTTTTTTGATGTGAAATCCTAAATCCTTAATGTAAAACCCCATAAATTTAAGATAAGCAAATTTTGGTGTGCGGTAGAGATTGATGGGGTGGGCAGTGGGTACCCATCAGTAGGAGTAGACTATTATCATGTTCAATCAAATAGAATACAATGCATAACGCCAACGAATGACATTTGCATACCAATTTAACATATATTATTTTTCGTCAGGGGCAGTTATTGTTCACTAATGACAGTAAAATGATAGTTCTGTCATCTTCATTCCTAGAGATGGGCGCGGAGTCCGCTGGGGGTTCGTTTTTTTTTTTTTACGAACTCTCTATGTCCCTTTAGATTTTTCTATTTCTCCGCCTCAGAGAAGGGCGTGGACTCAGCTGGCAGATCGTTTTTTTTGGACGAACTCTCTTTGTCCCTCTAGATTTTTCTATTTCTCCGCCCCAGAGAAGGGCGCGGACTCAACTGGCAGATCTTTTTTTTTTTGGACGAACTCTCTCTGTCCCTCTAGTTTTTTCTATTTCTCCGCCCCAAAGAAGGGCGCGGACTCCGCCTGGGAGATAGAGATGGGCGCGGAGTCCGCGGGGGTTTCGCTTTTTTTTTTTGGACGAACTCTCTCTGTCCCTCTAGATTTTTCTATTTCTCCGCCCCAAATAAGGGCGCGGACTCCGCTCGCGAGATGGGCGCGGAGTCTGCTGGGGGTTCGCTTTTTTTTTTTAACGAACTCTCTATGTCCCTCTAGATTTTTCTATTTCTCCACCTCAGAAAAGGGCGCGGAGTCCGATCACTTTTTTTTTTTTCACAACTCTCTCTCGCTCTAATTCAGTCCGCTGGGGGGTTGGTTTTTTTTTGGACGAACTCTCTCTGTCACTCTAGATTTTTCTATTTCTCGGCCCTTTTTTTTCGGACGAACTCTCTCTGTCCCTTTAGATTTTTCTATTTCTCCGCCCCAGAGAAGGGCGGGAGTCCGATCACTTTTTTTTTCACAAACTCTCTCTCGCTCTAATTCAGTCCGCTGGGGGTTTGCTTTTTTTTTTTGACGAACTCTCTCTGTCACTCTAGATTTTTCTATTTCTCAGCCCAGAGAAGGGCGCGGACTCCGCTGGCATATCATTTTTTTTTACGAACTCTCTCTGTCCCTCTAGATTTTTCTATTTCTCTGCCCAGAGAAGGGTGCGGACTCCGCTGGCAGATCATTTTTTTTTACGAACTCTCTCTGTCCTTCTAGATTTTTCTATTTCTCGGCCCATAGGGCGCGGACTCTGCTGGCAGATTTTTTTTGGACGAACTGTCTATGTCTCTCTAGATTTTTCTATTAATCCGCCCCAGAGAAGGGCGCGGAGTCCGATCACTTCTTTTGTTTGTTTTTTTTTCGATCACTCTTTTTTTTTTTTCACAAACTCTCGCTCTCTGTCTCTCTAGATTTTTCTATTTCTCCGCTCCAAAGAAGGGCGCGGACTCCGCTTGCAGATAGTTTTTTTTTCTCTCTCATCGCCTAGAGAAGGGCGCGGAGTCCAATCACTTTTTTTTTGGCGAACTTTCTCTGTCTCTCTAGATTTTTCTGGTTCTGTCCTCTTCATTCCCAGAGATGGGTGCGGAGTCCGCTGGGGGTTCGTTTTTTTTTTTGGGACAAACTCTCTCTGTCTCTCTAGATTTTTCTATTTCTCCTCTCAAGAGAATGGCGCGGAGTCCGATCACACTTTTTTTTTTTCACAAACTCTCTCACTCTCATTCAGTCCACTGGAGGTTAGCTTTTTTATTTATTTTTGGACGAAATCGCATTCCTAGAGAAGGGCGCGGTGTCCGCTGGCAGATCATTTTTTTTCGGACGAACTCTCTCTGTCTCTCTAGATTTCCTCAGACAAGAGCGCGGAGTCCGATCACTATTTTTTTTTTTCACAAACTCTCTCACTTTCATTCAGTCCGCTGGGGGTTCGCTTTTTTTTTATTTATTTTTTACGAACTCTCATTCCCAGAAACAAACTATGATCAAATTCTTACAAATTTTCTCATACACAACTTTGCAGTGAGTACGTCATACATATATTGTTTTACAGAAACAAACTCACACAAAGAATACAAACAATTCAAAAAGAAAAAAATATTCATTTGCAATAGATAATGACACTTCCAGAATTTCTGGAGAAATTGAGAGACCTTATCCCAAACAGTATCTATCTAAACTGACCGGTAAGTTTGCATAGTATGCAGTATCTCGCAATCTACACAATACCTAAAATATTTTCGTTTCATCTTTTTTCTTCTCTTCTCTACTTCCTTTCAATTTTCAGTTCATTATTGTAATTCTAATAAGATAAAATATTTCAGGTATTTTATGATTTGAATTCAACCTTATAATTTTTTCTTTAATTTGTAGGTTTTAATTGATGCTGCTCAAAGTTGATTTGTCTATATATACTTTTTGAAGTTGTTAATTAGGTTATCTTCCTAACACCACCACCCTATAAATGTCATAAAGGTAACTGAATTTTCTTGCCATAATTTTTTTTTAATTAGTTTGTTTGGTTTTCCTTTACAATTATGTTTTTTTAATTGATGATACACTAGTTTTAAGTTATTTATGTTTTTACTTTATGTTTATAATGTTGGATATGATACATAGTAAACTCTTACATATTTTTCTTTTTCTATGTCTTATGTAGTTCATAATTCTTGAATATGTTAGCTAATCCCGCTGCAACACGCGGGCAACTTTCTAGTTGATGTCAATTTTTTGTTGGGGGAATTGATTTTGTTAACGACAATTATTGATATAAAGGGTACTACTGTGTTTTTTTTAGAGAAAATTATATTATAAGTAATCTGACGTTACAAACATGAGATCTAATACTGTTTAGGGCAACTTTCAATGATAAAAACAAGAAAACTATCTTCAAAGGATGGCTTCGTTTGTGACATACTGACAAGCAATGCGGAATTATGGGCTTTTCCTTTCACTATTTGAACATAGTAGACTTGTTAGCCTGGATCACTATATATGTAAGGCTCATCGCGCAGTCCAATACACAATAATTTTTTTGTTTTTGAAAGTCAGAAACAATATTACAAAAAGGATCCTCGTGTGATCTTATACAAGGCTTGATTAAAAAGTAACAAGGATACAATAGCAAGAGGAAATTAATGATTACACTAGATACAATTCTGGGACTAAGTTTGGCCTAGTTTAGCAAAATGATAAGCGACCATGTTAGCTTCTTTGTAGATATGATGAAATGAGATGGTTGTAAAATTGGAAGCTAAATACTCAATATCTTGTACGAGGGTGGATAGTCTATAAAGAATTTTGAACTGATCTGACGTCTAACCATTTTGATAATGAGCAATGAGTCTCTTTCTATATCGAGATCTGTAATACGTAGTCGCGTAATCTAAAAAAGACATAATTTCAATTAAATAGTCTATGTTTGAAGCAACACAATAAGTACTTCTCAGTTCATATATCTATCTGTCAAATGCATGCAGCAAATAATTAAGTACTTATTATTGCCAACCAATTAGTGGTTTTGATATATTTGCCGGAGACCCCATGTAGTCATGTACTACCACTCGATACTGAAGGTGACAAGTGCATGCATGGACATACAACCATTTTGACCATAATAGTAAATGAATCTCAACCTCAATAATGTGACTTCGCAACTAAAATGATAGTCACTCTTCACCTAATCGATCCATTACTGCTCTAGATAGCTAGCAATGATCAGTATGCTACCCTACTACAATTATGGTCAATAACCACATACAACATGTGTGGCAAAAATGGGAAAAAAACCACATATATCTGTGTCCATGACCCTTAGCCACATTGCAACAACATCTGTAGGGAGATGTAGCCAATAGAGCCGTTGCAATGGCTTGAAAAACCACACTTATATGAGAATGTGGGTGATATAGGTTTCTGACATGTGGGCCATGTTTCATATATTCAACAGATGTATTTGTCCAACAATTTAAATTTAATTGCTATTTATACTATAGAATCAAATTTTTTTTTTTTATATTTTCCAATAAACTTTCCACTCACCGAACTTTTTGAATACCCCATAATTTTCAGGAACCCTTTGCTCGCAAAAAAGATGGGCTGGCCGGAAATACAAGGATCAGTCACCGTGAAACTCTCCACTCTCTAAACTGGGTAGCCATAGATGCTGAAGGAGATCAGGGTTTCCAATGGTATAATAGGGATCTAGCTTGGATTAGAGGCGAAATTGGTAAAATAAGAAGAGAAAAAATCAAGAAGATGGAAGTGAAAGATTGATTCGTCGTAGGGGTGGATGGTTTGGGAAGTACAAGGAGAAGAGAAATCGATAATATCTGAAAATGTCTTTGGATAGAGAGAAAGAAAACAAGAAATTTTTAGGTGCCACTTCATCTGTTTCTACATTTCAACTAAATATTAACGATTAAATTTTATTAAAAAAAATTATAAACTATTTTATTAAAAATGAGTTTAGGTTTGTTGCTATTTTTTCAACGCTAAACTATAAACTTTAAACTTAGACCTAAAACTTTAACTCCTAAACCCTAAACCCTAAACTCAAACTTTAAACCCTAAATCCTAGTCTAAACTCAATAAAGACCCATGAATGTCTTTTCATAAAAAATAAAAAAATCTTAGTTTATATTTTAGTTGTAATAAATCTACCTGTTAATATTTAATTAGAATATAGGACCATCTCATACTACCACGTGGTCCTCATGTAGCATTTAAAAATTTCTCAAAGAAAACAAGTGATTGAGATTTATTTTAAGATTAAATTCAATGTGCTACCTTAAATTTTATGTCACTTATCAGTTGTGTCTATGTTCTTTTTTTAATCATGTGTACCTTTATACTCTGAAAATTTATCAAACCCAGATAAAACTCAAATTCCCTCTAAATATGACGTAAGCATCCGATATGGAATAGAAAAGGAGGGCCCACTATTCAATTTCTATCCTCTTACAGAGGGTATAAACGTCATTGGATCCATTTTACTTTTTTTTCCTTCTTTTTTTACTTTGCCTTTTCTTTTCCTTATCTCTCTCCCCACCTCTCTTTTAAATCTCAACTCCTCCACTACTTCCACCCTTAGCCATCCCCTAAAACACCGCAAACCTCCCTGCCCACCACCGCTCCTCCCTGGCTCCCTCTATTCTTCCTCACATCTTGAACCCCCACCTCAACCCTAATTCAACCTTAATGGCCACTCCACCCTCACCAAATTAAAAAACCCCTTAGAAACTGAAAAACCCACACTCACAACCAATCATTGGAAAAAAATGTGAAACCAAAACAAAAGCCTGAACTAGAGAACTCAGGGGAGAGGAGGGGAGAGCGGTAGAGCTTAGATGTGGTGAAGATAACGTGGGCCGAACCAGAGTCTGTGGCAGTGGTGATCGAATGGACGAGATTGGAGAAGAAGAAAACCTGGAGGCGAGCTCGTCGGAGAAGCGATCCATGGGGTTTTGTTGTCATGGTCGACGACAGAGTCAAGTAGGGTCTGGAAATCGGAGAGAAATGAAATCGAAGAAGGGTTGGTTTTAGGTGTTGGTTGAGATTTCAAGATGGTGGAGGTTTCCTTGCTTTCTAATTATTCGGGTTATGGAATCATCCATACCTGATTTGGGTTTGAGGACTTTGTGGTTGTTTAAGTGAAAAGGGCTCCAAGGTGTGATTGAATTAGGTGGCCGGTGTTGGGATTGCTGGGTTTTGTAGTAGCTGTGATAAGATTTGGTAGAAGAAGGCGATAGTTGCAGCAGAGAGTAGGAAGGAGGAGGAAGAAAGAGAAGGCAAAGATTAAAAAAAAAATATATATTGAATTTAAATTAAAAAATTAGTGAAAAATGAAAACATGACAAATTGACGTTTCTACCCTTCGTAAAAGGTAAGAAATTGAACAGTGGGTCCTCCTTTTCTATACCATGTCGTTTTTGTCTGGATTTGATGAATTTTCAAAACATTTTTTAATAGGTACTGAGTGGTTTAGTTAGAAAGGGCAAATGTGAAAATAATAAAAAAACTCACTTACCCACAATTAAAAACAATCGTGGCACCATCTCTCACCCATTTCACCCAAACAGTTGAAGCACCCACATGTATTTGTAAGCAGTGGCGTAGTCAGAAACCATGACTAGAAATGTCAGAGTTTAAACAAGGATATTAAACGAAAACATTTCATTGAATGATATAAACATGTATGCATTATTACATCAATACTTGAAATGGACAAGTAACACCATTAAATCAATTGTAATCGTGTCAATACAATTGTTCAAATAATTGTTCACGATGATTGTTCATATATTAAAATCTTTTCATGATGGTTTTATTATTAACACCATCAAATATATTTTTCTTGATATGATCATGTTATCATTCATCAATATGTCTTCCACTCGGTTTTGCAAATTACTTTTTATTTAACGAAATTACGGTAAGCAACAATCAAGAGAAAACGATAAGAGACAAATAAATTATATAAACATATGTATATACAGAAGTAAGTAACAATTGAGATAGGAGAAAATTCATGGGGATAGGTAATGAAAATATTAACAAATAAAAATTATGAGGATAGGTTTTGTCACATGGTGGAGTCTTGTCCAAATCAAGACAAGACTTTGAAAACAAGTTTGTCACTTTGTAATCAGAATGGGGCAAATATTGTTTTAAAGTATAATATGCCCCAACCAATTACAGCTTAACAAACTTCACTTGAAATGTCAGAGGGTTCAATTGAACCCTCTCGCCCCATTGTGGCTACGCCACTGTTTGTAAGTGTGGCAATAAAAATGTTGTTGTTGCTATGATTTGTTGTGGCTAGCTGCTGCAAAAACTCACATCGGATCCTCAGTGGTTCTAATTCATCCTATCATCCTCGCATTCTTTCTGAAAGACCTCATTCATCAATATTGATTGTTGTTGAGGTACCCACATACCATATATGTCCCATCATGATAAAATGTCTGAAGCCGATTTTAAGAATCCTAGCTGGTCCATGTATGTGAGGAGTGAGTACTCTACCACACACAGAACTTGTAGCTTTCACTAATTTGTGGTAGAGAATAATGGCAGTCAACAACACAAACGATTGAGACAAACCAAAAAAACTTAAACGCATGCATTGAGAAACTCGATCTTATGCATGCATCCAATCAATTATTATCATTAAACAAAGACAAAACATAACTAGAAAGGCTTAAACCAAAACTTAAGTAGATGACATATTTGATCATCATTTTTGGTAGCTTAATTACATACCAATAATTTGGCCAAATTAATTGATCAGTTAAACATCCATTTTGAAGATCCTAATCATGATTAACAATGGCAATGATATACCAAACTTTAATGCCTAATATAGTTATTTATCTATTTAAAAAGAAAAGTGTTGAGCCTGAAAAAGAGATCTCCTACCATGATGGATCTCTATATGATAAGGGGGATGTCAATGTAGGTAATTGTGCTCGTTTAATTATCCATACATCAAATCAAGGATTACGCGCACAGTTTGATATGTTTCACTTCTTCAAACCAAAGTCTGAAAGTTGGATGTTTGTTGAAGGGGAAATCACCTATGAGACTTAAAGCAATTAGGTGATATCTCAATTCTGCTCATTTGAAATTGCACATCAATTTAAGTATAGTGTAGTTTTACCAGTTTTTGCTCTATTTACGTCCTGTGTGTGGAAGATGGTTCTCAGTTTTTGTTTTGTTTTTGTTTTTAATTTTAATTTTTTGTAGTTAACAACATTTAGCGCAAGTTAACCACGGTTTAGGGTAAATTTATCCAAGAAAGATGTGTCGTCATGTTTAGAACCCTTAAATTAGATGAAGAGTGTAAACTTTATGAACTTGGACTAACTTCACAGACTCCTCACTTTAGAGGAGCCGGATTCGTTGTTAAATATGTGAAACTTTAACATAGGCAAGAGATGGTAATTGCTTAAGCACAAAGAGGTACGGTGGTAATGAAAATTAGAAAATGTTAGTCGTTATTTCGTTCTACAAACGCATTAACACATTGTAAAATTTTCCTAAAAGCAAGTCGTCAATTCTTTCGCCGTTAAAAGAATAATTTCTAAATCCAGACGTAACAAGATTTGTAGGATAAACATGGAACTAGTAGATTAGAAGATGTGGATTGGAGATGCAAAAACAAGTTAAAAACAATCAATGCATACATATCAAATGAAATTGAATTTGGAATTGAATTTTTCCAAAACATTCCATATATGTGAACAGAGTCATCAGACAGCAAGATTCGAGAATCCAGAAAAATGATGGGTAGAAGACAATAAATATGAAATGGTTGGTTCAAAGGTTCCCATCCCATATATATGAGTTTTCAGTTCATTGTACAACTCGATCAATAATTTGCTTATGTAGGGCTTCTCTTCTAGATTTGATTTTAATTTTAGGAGAATGTCTATCTCAATGTACACGAGTGGGTACCTGCCCGGTTGGATACAACTGGGTTTCATCAATCCACAGCCACCAACTAGTATTACTGTCATTGAATATTTCTATCATTCATTCTTGTCTTTTAATTTGTTTTCCCTACAAGTCATGGCTAGGTTTGATCTGAAAGAGAGACTTCCCTCCACAATTTGGGATATGAATGAACACCGTGAATTAATAGTTGGATGTCCTGCAAAACTTTGTGTCGGTGAGCCTTCAGTAGTTGAGGACTGGAGGATAATGCATATATATCATCTTGATATCTATAATTAGTATTGATCTAGCTTGTATCTATTTATAGACAAAAGTTTATGTTTCTATAGAGCCACAGAGGAATTTTAATTTGTAAACATAGATCAAATTAATAGTTTAGCTTCTAGGTGTGATTTCATGAGTACGTCTTTCCTAGCTTAGCATGCAGGAGCCAAGCTCTAGTAATTTATACTTGCATATAAAAACCAAAATTCTAAGTTCTGAGTATGAGTTTCAGAAACTCACTTACTGCAGTATGCAAGATAGATGGAACAATCACATAAAAATTAACTAGATCATGCAAAATACTAGCTGAAAACACAGAGACATATACGGGGTGGGTGGAATGGCCCTAGTGGGACTCTTCATCGATGGGAGGACAAGCCAAAAGAACCACCAACCTCCATCTTTGAAAGCTTTAGGGTTCTGGAGTCTGGACAAAGAGAACAGGATATTAATGGAATTTCGATGTCACTGGCAGGCGGAAAGTGACCGCCACGGCCACTAGCCACCTCCACCAGATAATGATTTCCTAAAAAAACGACGACCAGCGGAGTCAAAACGGTCGGACTCAGACATACAGCTCGGCATCGATCTCCCTGACTCCTGAACCGCCGCCGTCGAGTATTTCACTACTTCATCTCCTAAATGACTAGTTTCTCCTTCCATCTGTATCACTCCTACATAGTCCTATGAACAATACGAGGCTTAAGCAGATCCAAATAGAAGAAAATGAAAAGTACTTCAGAATTACTATGTAACTTTGTTTACAAGACAACTTGAGAAATTTTGAGCAGAAAAGTGCATTTCCTAACAACGTTTTTGTAGTTGTTGATCACACTCGATGTGCTCATCATATTTTGGGAAAAATGCCACAAAAGAATTGATCCGATGCATTTAGGAGTTGTCTTTCAACTCTTCTCCAATAATCCTTTATTAACAAAAGATGGTGGTCATCAAATCTTGATTTTTTTTTTTGTCTAAGAATGAGACAAACGTCTAAATAGTTAAATAGAAAGCCGCATCCACAGCTACTGTAGTTTTTATAAAGTTCAAGAGATATTTTATAGAATGGATTAAGTAGAAGATTACAATTAATAATTAAACATGTGAAACTAATTAAAGAACACGTGAAATTAGTTCCAAGTCCTGCCTGACGATTTCAATCATATAAGTTAGATTGGAACAACTAATATTCGGCACAAATCCTAATTCAAACAAACACTACTCCTATGATCATAGTCTCATACACAATTCGATTAATTGCCACCTCTTCCTAACTTCCATTCATCCTTATATAGCTCTACTGAGTAACTCTATACAGTTCTTTTGTATCTATTCGTCTGATTTAACTGGTAAGTTGTTGGTCTAATCGGTCTTGCATGACAAACTAGAAAGAATCCAGACATGAAGTTTCAAACTGGTCAATTCTAACACAAGGATACCCTATATAATTGAACGAAAGATGCTCTTATGCACAGCGCGCGACTTGCCGACGTGAGGAAACTTTTAGGTTTACAATGGTCAATTTTATGTTTCAAGTCTAGTAAATATACAAACCCTAGTTGAGTAGTTGTCATTTACCCTCTGAACAAATTTAGCATAGAGCTTTACAATTAACTTAATACCTGGTTGAAGTACTTTACAGCCGAAAGAAGAATATATCATATAATTATATGTTATATATTGGTATATGCATCCATGCCATTGGAGCAAATCCTCACCATTCAATCCCTCATCCCATCAAGAAACGCAATCACCACCCTTAGTTCTGGCTCTCAGTTCTGCTATAAAAGGGACTTGAGCTCTCTCAACTCAGCAGCAACATTAAGCATTTAAGCATAAGCACACGAAGAGTAAGCTAGAGCAACTCATTCATTTCTGTTCTCTAAGCTCCCAAAATGCAGGAGAACAAGGCTATTGTGGAGGCTTTGTACAAGGCATTGGCCCAAGGCCAAACCGAGACAGTGGCGAATGTTCTAGCTACTGACTTGGAATGGTGGTTCCATGGTCCTCCCAAGTGCCAGCACATGATGAAGGTGCTGACAGGGGATTCCGGTCACGTTGGCTTCAAGTTCGAGCCGAGAAGCGCAACGGAGATTGGTGACTACTGTGTGATTGCTGAGGGGTGGGAAGGAGCTCAGGCTTATTGGGTTCATGTGTGGACAATCAAGGATGGTTTGATTACTCAGTTCAGGGAGTATTTCAACACTTGGCTGACTGTGAGGGATCTGAAGCCGCTAGGGTGGAAGGAGAGTAAGAGCTTCACTGTGTGGCAGAGCATGCCAAGGGACCTGTTCCACCGTTCTTTGCCAAGCCTTCTGCTAGCTATTTAGTGTCTAATTTGAGTAAGACTGTAAGACTATATATGTTGTTGTACTTAATTAGGAAGAAAAATATGAAAATCCGAGAGAAAAAATAAGGGTGCTATGGTTGTACGTACGTGGTTGAAAACTTTTGGATCAACAATGAAATGGCAAAAGATGGACATTTTGCTATGTTGAACATTGATTCATGATTAATGCGCTTGAAGTTTTTTCTTGAACACCAGTCTATTTTGCAGCCAAAAAGTGAACTTCTATTAAGGACCCTATCTGAACCAGGATATTTAATTTTGCGAGGGTAACACCTACAGGTTCTCCAGACATTCAGAATTTCAGGTCATTGTAATGTGATTTATTTCTCTAATAGCTCGATTTGGGATCCAAGAATGATTTCTTTTGCAATGTAGCAATCAAGGACTTCGATCTACATCCGAAATCTTTATAATCACAGGTAATGTTCTTATGCTGACATTATAATGAACAAATGTCAGATGAGTTTATTTAGATTCAATGAGGGCAGAGGTATTCGGCATGGGCAGTGAGATACCGCGTCTTTTGGTTTCATTTCCATGTTTTTCTAGGGAATTAACTACTAGTGGGTAGATGATAAGGAAGACAAGGAGGTTAGGGGTGATGGCACAGTCCATACCATACTGCTACCAGAGAGTTCGCAAGTGACAAGAGACTGTCATGGAAGTGTAGCACTACTTAATGAATCCATTGCTCTTGCCTCCCAAGATGGGTTCAGAACTCAGAGAAGCAAGGAAGATGGATGACTCTGACGGTGTTAACAAGACAAAACACCTCAGTAATGCCTCCCACACCGGGCTTTTGGCATTATAGCATGAGCTAGTTACTTATAGTAGCCAAAGATGTCTCCCATAATGTTTTCCTGTATCTAAAGGTTAAGTAATTTGATACATCTATGTACCAATACATCAAGTAGACTTATTCGATACATATGTAAACTAGTCTAGTGGATGTATCGTGGACAAACCCACGTTTGAATATGTACTAGTAAAGCATTTCTGAGCTATTTTATCCATGCTCATGAGCTTGAACGTAGTCAGCAAGCGTTTCCGCCTTGTCCTGCATCCTAATCTAGTAAAGCAAGAGACGAACACAGCATATTGAAGCCTTTGAAATCTTCAGAAAAGTTGGTTGGAAAGTTTTGAGGACAGAATTTATACGAACGGAGAAACTGAACTTCTCCAGCCAAGATATATGCCATTCACTTTCTTCTATATGGAAATATAATGAGAGAAATTATGAATCTAGTACAGGATCATTATTCTGACGATTTTCCTTGATTTGATCTTTTGCTTGCTATACAATACAACACAAACATCAACATTGACCGTATGGTGCCCCGAATCCCAAGCCATCTAATAGGAGATTATAAAGAAAAAGTGGAATATTGACAATACTAAGAAATGTATATGGTCCTCTCTGATGCCAAATCAAGCAGTGTCCGGAAGAACTGGTGAGGATACACGGGAGGTTCCTCTGCTAGTGCCTGAGATGTACAGAAAAATGTCTAACTGGTTAGAAAGTTCCTAGTATGTGATGATCTCCATTGTTTGTGTGCCATTGTTTGTGGTGCGCTATGAGAGGTTCATTCCATCCTTTATTCAGAATTTCAAGTTTCTTAACCAAGTTTGAAATACCAAATGTTTCTGATTACAATAAAAGCATTTAGTTTGAGAAAATATGTTTCCATCACTGCAATGCAAATCCAAAATGAACTGATTCAATTTCGCCCAAAAGTTAAATATGTGTTTCCAGATTGAATACCTGATGAATTAGAACAGTGGAAGGTGTCATTCCAGGCACTGTATTGACTTCTATAACCAGCACCTACAAATATTGAAATTGACAAAGGAATTTAGCAGAGTTCGGCATTAATAATTTAATACACTCTTTGGAAGATAACCAAGAAAAAGTGCATCATTAATGATGTTTTTATTGCAAAATATGATAGCTATAGTAAAAAAAATAAAAAATAAAAATAAATAAATAAATAAATTAACAACCAGGTTGTGGACTGGTGTCAAGGAAGAAAACCTGATATTTTCAGTTCACATGAAAAAATCCTTTAAAGCTTGAACATTGCTCATGTTTCAGCATAAGAAAAAGATGCTTGTTTGAAATCTTACCTCTCCACTATCCACGTTGACAAAGGCATCAATTCTTGAAAATCCTTCTAATTCTAGAGTGTTTGCAATCATTTCCATATTTTGTTTGCATTTCTGCAAGGCCTCGTGGCTGAATTAAGGAGAAAGTACATTAGAATGAAGACAAAGTATAAAGGAAAGATCCTTCAAGTAAACATGAGACAGGTAAAATAAGCATCACAGAGCCACACTATAAATGAAACCAAGAATGAACCACATCTAATCCCAAAACCTTAAAACCCATCTATGGAACTTGTTTCAATACGACTCTAATACCCAAGCTTCATCTATTTAACAGAATGCAAGGAATCATGTCATGCATGAATGGTGTTATGGGAATGATAAAGGGAAAAGGCGAATGGAGAATGAAGAGCACACCAGCAATAATCTGGCTCTTTTATAGATTTGTTTTGTAGAATGTAAAAGTCCTTTCTCCTCCCTAGACAATACTCTTTTTACAAAAGGAAATATTTTTATCGACTTACCTAATGATCGATGAAGGAGGTGGAGTAAGATTGATGCCAGTTCCACCTGCCATGCAAGTAAAATATCATAGATGTCAGCAGGAAGCTTAGAAAGCATATGCTGAACTATGGAACAAACAATAAGAAGAACAAAAATCTTACCCTGAAATTTCTCTTCGAGTGATAAAATATCACCACTCTCCTTTACGGTGATACTGGGACTCAACGAGTGCATTAATCCTTGTTTCCCAATAACACCAACTGTTATTTCAACCCATCTACTCTGTCCTTTCCACATGAGGTGATGTCCATTTTCATTCATGGACTTCGATGACACAATTATATCATCCGTTTCAATAAAAGGTTCAAAGATTAGGAGCTCTGGAGGGGGGTTTGGCATTTCTATCATTCCGTGTTCCTACAAGTGAAATACTGAGATCAAATCTAGAAGAAGGTATTTTATTTCTTGTAATGCAATACATTATTTGTGTGTGTGTGTGTATCTTTTATTCTACTAAAGAATATAAGGGTGACCTACTAATCCCAGATGGAGAGGTCACATGGCGATACACCACTATGTGAGAAGAGGGCAAACAAACAGATACTTCTAATGATTAAATATACATAAGGCTCCAATAGTTTAAGGATGCCATAGAATGGAAGGACAACTGAATTAGCATAGTCTTAATCAGGTAACACTTACTTGAAGGACCTGTGTGAATATACCACTTAAGGAAAATGCAACATTCTAGTTTCTCAATATCAATAATTCTATTCGAAGAAAAGAAAAAGATAAAAAAAAAAAAACAGAGAAGACAGTTGCGAATTTGGAGTAACAATACTGTTACATATTGTTAAGAAAAAGGAGTTAAATAAGGTGTGACAATTATACCTCAAACTAGATGCCATGAAAGGACAGGTCACACAAGAAAAAAGCAATAATTAAAACCATTCTGTACCTTTGACAAACTATTAGGGGGAATCCGAAGGAGACAGTCCTCTAATGCTTTTACATACATTGAAAGATCTCCATCACAGCTGCAAGCATAAACCAGACAGAGTACATCAGAACTCCATAAGAAACACGATAATGAGTGAAAAAAGGATTTGTTAGTGTTGTTATCACTGACCACTCATGGAAAGCAAAAGTACAAGTGGATTAACCTACCATAACCTTGCAACTCCAGTTGAGCATCCATCTCTTGCTGGTTTAACACATAATGTTTCACACTGAAGCTTGGAGGTCAATTCATGCCATACATTTGGTATTGGTGTACTAAGGAGCTCATCTCTTCTTCTCACATCTTTGTTTATGGTAAGAACTCCCAAGTCTGATAGCTGTTCATTACAAGGTTTCAGAATGCTTTTCTACCCAGCAAAACATGCGACTCACATCAAAAGAAAAAAAGAAAAAAAAAAAGTCCAATTCCTCTTGTTGGATGTGTACTATGTATCATACATGTTTAAGAGCAACTGATGTAGCAACTTTGTCCATACAAATCTTTGAGGCCAAAACACCGGGACCTTCAATTGAAAAAAAAAAAAAAAAAAAAAAAGGTCAGCAATGAAGCTGAACAGAAATCCTTGTAAACCAAGTCTTGATTTTAGAATAAACCTGTATGTGGAACTCCTTCAGCCTCCAGCAAAGACTGAAGTGTACCATCTTCACCAATGCCTCCATGCACTATAAACAATTATAAACAACATAAGTACTTCCAATTTTGTTCTGGACTGCATGCAATATTGTACAGAACCTGCTCATATGCTTATATATGGTTCTTGATTCTTACTAGTTGTGAGGTATACAATTTGCAAGTATATAAACCGTTAAAAGTCATACCTACTAAGGCTGACAATTTGAGGAGTTATATCTATACTACTATCAACGTATAACGGAGAGAACTATTTGATATTATTCCGAGAGAACCATTTGATTTAAGTGGTTGTATCTATACTACTAATAAGAATAGCTAAAAGCACTCTGGAATTTCTGTCTGCAAAGATATTCAAGACCCAATAAACTGAGAAACTTATAAAGAAACACAGATGTGTCAGACACTAGTAATAACGTTGCATACTGAGAAAAACTGAATGCTACTATTCAATCACAAGAATAGTTTTAAAAAAACGAATACCCGCAATGAATACTGTTGCCTTGACTTCCTTGGCAAGCTTGATCCACTCTTCAATAGAAAATTTAACAGGCAGTTCATCATTGATATCGAATCCTGTAAACCAAGAATGTTTCTTGAAGCCTTCCATAAGATCATTAATCACTCTATTCCGTAATTGAGATGTAAGTGCAGCTCGGTCTGGTTCTATTGCCTCTACGCATGCAGCAAGAACTTCCTCCGTGGTGTGTCTTAGCACAAGAGAATAACTGTTCACCAAAAAAAAAAACATATTAACTTGTATAAAGCACAACTGAATTGAAGAAGAAGACCCGTTTATACCCTATGGTTCATATCAAAAGATGGTGAAATATAAGTCATAAGTAGCCAAGGAATATAAGTTAGAAGTAGCCATGTTGAAAGACCTTTTAGAGATATGTAGAGGCACATGAATAATAAACTGGCTTATGTTTCCAGAATAAGAGTTCTCTATTTCACAAAATTAATAGTAGGTTGTGCTGATCAACTAATGGATCTCTAGGAGGGTCATACCAGACAACTCCTTTTGTCTAATTACACCTGCTGCACACCATCCAGAGAAAGAAACATAGAGGGAGACTTACGGTAATGACCAAACTGTTCTGGAAGTTGCATCAACTTCATTTTTGTCCACATCATTACTAGATGAATTTCCATTCGTTGGGGCAAGCAAGCAAGGAAGTACTTCTAGCTGCAGCCAGCAAGATTGTCAATTTCAGGCAAAATCAAGCCTATCATGCATTTGGTTGAACGAAAAAATTTTATAACCACGCTTCCTTATCAATACAATTAATTGATTCTGGGTCCTTGACTAATGCTGAAGTTGGTCTCACCAGACTTGACAATAGAGCTACTAAAATTCTTCGAGCACAAGTTTGTAACTTAGATGTAATGTTCCTCTTCCAAAGGAAGCAACAAAAAAAGATCATGCTTATACCATCACCTTATAACTTTTGAAATAACGAGTTTATCATAATCTCCCTCCCCCATTCAGAATATTTCTAGCCATCACCTTGAAAAACTAATCAATGTGCCCTTTGAACATTACAAACTAAAAAACTAGCGTATCCAAAACGAGCCATATTTAGAAAATGAAGGTCCCCCTGAATTTGTATACTTACATCATCAAAAGCTTGCAAATTGAGCCAAACATTTGTTCCGCTCATAAGAGATACTTGCCTCTCGGATGTGTCTCCTCCAAAAATAACAAAAACTTTCTGAGTGCCTTCCCAATCATCTTTAAGCAGCGGGGATTTTAATGTTCTAGGCAAATCACCGGACACGCCATCACAAGATGCAAGATGCGGAAACCTCAAACAAGCATGATTAATGATACCCCGGAGGATGTTTGCATGAGAAAACCCAACCTGGATCCAAAAAGGGGGTTTTGAGGCAAAGTAATGGCACCAAAAAGGATTACAGTAATAACTAATGTGTCAACAGAAATACAGATGGGATGAATATCATGAGCAACAGCTTTTTTATGATTTCGAATTCATGGTTTGGCTATTTGAATATATATTATGACTTGACAACAAGAGCTCCTCTGTAAGTAGTCCTTTAAGGCATATAAAATTGCCACAACAAAAACAATGCAAAAAATGCTGCTGTTGTAGTGATTGATGTAAAATGCCAAGATACCATAAAAATTTTCATAACATGCAAAATACTTACACAGTGACAAGCCATCAGTCACACCATAAACGACTTCCACTACAGACCAAATTAAAACTGAAGTACCTTTGAGGCTTGCTGGAATAAAAAGCTGGTCTGCTCCATACCACTAATCTGAAATAGTAAACAAATATAACATGAGATATAAGAAGAACAAGCAACTGGCATGCATATCCTTGGGAGAGTAGTGACCCTTCTTACCAGGTTAATGTCAGTGTATAATATTGTACCCTTTTCAGTCCTTCCAAACTTGCTGTCTGGTGATGACGGTACATGAACAGAATTAGGCAGAAACCATCCATCGATTCGAGCAAAGTCACGAAGGCCAAGCCTTTTGAATAATTGAGATGCTCCATCTCGAATATTTTCGATGACATCAATAGGAAAACGAGGTGGAGTGTGATAAGCAACCTGTTAGGTATCCATCAAATGAAAGTCAGAACGATAACACAAGAGGGGTTTTTCACATCACACACTTAAATTCATGAAGCGTTTCAAATAGATACAAACATGCAGACATATACACGAACACAGTATGTAATTCTGTAAGGTCCACTACTGATCTACCTGTTGTGTTGGAAGATATTTCCTGCGATAGTTGAAGATTGCATCCTTCTCTCCAACATCTACACTACCAAGGAATTGAAGTTCCACCTGGTCATTTCAAAGAATTATATTAATTATGCATTATCAAAATATTTGTATACCAAGTGTGCCTACTTCATTTTATAATAGATGGTAATAAACTAATAATGTCCACAATGCTACAACCTGTTATTTGTAATACACTAAAATTATAGAATGAATCAACAAAACCATGGAGAATACATACCTCAGTTGGTAGTAGTACAACAGGATGAGAATCTGTACCATACCCCACATCAAGAACAATTGCGGTAAATTCACTCCCTCCTTCAAGAAATATTTCAACAAGGACTTTGGAATCAATTCCCTGTCAAATAAGAAGAGGGTAATTTTTATAAGGGAAGGCTTTCTACTCGAAGCTTATTTCAAAAATAATTTGCAGGTCCAACACCTTCCAAAATCATCTCCAAGCCAACTTGTCCCAACTTCATGCATGCATATAAGATTTTCCCAAAACATTTGGGAGAGTAAGGGACTAAAGAATATAAATGTAAGAAACAAAACTACCTCTATAATAATTGCATTAGCCTTGACAAGAGAATCAGCCAAGCCATATGCAACTGTAACACCAATGCTTGAACCTGCCCGTGCTGGTTTTACCTGGAACATGTATTAAAGAGGGATATATCATAAGCAGACCTAATCAAAAAGCCTATTGCACTGAACTTTTTTCCATAACATTAAATATGCCTTACCACAACTTTCCCAGAGCTAGGATCCAGTTGATTTTTTGCAAACCACTCCGACAGTTCCGGTTCATCTGCTTCACTTCCCTTCAGGTCATTAAAGTTAGAGAAACTAGATCAAAATATTGAGAAATACATATGCCATAATTAACTAAATTGTAAACTATCAAAATTACTTTATCACCATTCCTCAATAACTTATCTTATATATCTACAATAAGCGATTAGACACATCAGATGATCAACTAACGATGTCATAATCAAAGGGAAAAGTGAAGCAACCAGACAATTTTAGGTATTAGAATGCCAAGACTTATTCAGACAGAAAATACATGATGCTGATCCCGAGTGGTTAAAATTATCTGGACAAAGAAAAATCTGACGCAAGTGTGATAATTTATTGGAAGCCAATAAAGTTCAGATGGTACCTCTACTAAACAACTTGGTACAGTTACAAACCCATGTCTGCTGAGCTCCAATGAGGCATTGTACTGCCAATAACTCAAACGAAAAACAGTTAGAAACTTATTATCATCTTATTTCATTTTCCATATTTTACATATTATATCTGCATAATATAATAACAGTCACCGTCTGTTAGACATCTCATACCTTGTCAAAAGCTTGACGACACTCATTTGATCCCGTGCCAACAAAAGGAATGTTATACCTTTCCAACACCTCCTGGAACATCATAATTTGAAATATGCACAAGTATAAGAAAAAGAACAAAGAATTTCATATACGCTTGATTTCACGGTAGTAAAGTTTATACTACACTACACCTGAATGCCACCATCTTCACCAAATTGACCATGTATGACCGGAAACACTATGTCAACATTGACAGCAAGGTGGTCCGCAAAGTCAGACCAAGACTTGAAACCTTGAGCAAGGCTGCACAAACACATTTAACCAGCCAAACACACATCCTTACAACAAAACAGTAAATTGCGAATTCAAAACTACAAACTTACCTTTCGAGTTTGAAATCAAAATCCGCCGGAGTGTTGGAGTACACCTGTCAATGCGCAAACTTTATAAAGTGAAAGAGAAACAATTCCGGCTAATTTAGAGCAGACAAAAGCTACACAAACCAACCTGAGCAGGCGATATCGCAAACGCATTGAGCTCCGAGTCAATGTAGTAGCAACTCACATGTAAATCCTCTCCCTGATTCAAAATACAAAAATTCAAACACACATCTCAATCCAAACTCACATTTCAATTTCTCAATTTGCAAGTAAACAGTAACTGCTATAGCTCAGAGAGAGAGAGAGAGAGAGAGAGAAGAAGCTTTACTTGTATGTGATCGATTACTGATCTGGCCGAGTTGAGAGAGATTCCACGCTCGGCGGAGGGACCACCGCAGACGACACCGACTCTCAAAACCCTACCTTTCTCCTTCACCTCCTCCACACCCTCGACAATCACATCCTCCACCGCCTCCGAGGCGGCGCGTGGAGCTTCGACGCTGCGGCACCGCGTGGACGAGGCGTGAGTTCTGAGGCTGTGGTTGAATCGGAGAGAATTCAAATTTGGAGTGAAGATAAGAGGCTTGTGCGGAGCGGCGTCGTTTTGGTTGGCGCGGAGTAAAGTGAGGGTAGAGCCGAGTGCGACGGAGGCCATCGGGAAATGATCGGCGAGGAGAGAGTGAGGTAGTGAAGAGCATTCGGGTTGGGCTTTTGGGTTTTAAAGAATAGTTTTCAGCCGGCAGAGCAACCAGCAACGCCAAATTAGGAGGGAGTGCGTCTTTCTGAGTGGCCGTTGGTGGTTTGTCTTTTCTGGTACGAAACAAATACCCTACCAAATTTCGTCGCTTATTCTATATTTTAGTAACGGATTTGTCACTTATTTAACAATAATCATTGTTTTTATTTTAAATTTTGTTTGACTAACTATGATCATTGTTTAAAGACATAAAAATAAGATAAACTAATCATTGTTTTAGATTTAGGGTAGATTTATTGTTGTCGAATTACGACAAGTAAATAAGCTTAAGCTCGAAAAAATCATCTGTCTGTTAAAAAGTTTTACATTTGATAAATTTTTTAGAAATTTTTGATCAGTTTCTTGAAACTTTGCTTTCGTTTTATTATTTTGGAGGACATTGAACTAGACCTAATGTTGAAGTGCGGTTTTAGGATTTGATATTCTAGGAGTACAGACAAAGAGAAGATATTTCAAACTCAATTTGCTATGGTTAATCAGTTAATAGTTTCTCTAGTAGAAAATATGTTCCGAGATTCCTGTTTTCTATGTGTATCTTCTCCAGAAAAATATCAGAAAGTACAACCTAGAAAACAAAAACATTGGTCTTTCTCCATAGGTGTGGACCAACACTGTGAATTAGCTTGAAGCCCAATTAATTGGGTTATAAGGTTGTCTGCCATGGGGGGCATAGGCTAGGTCCTAAGATCGACTGTGGATTACTTTCAAGCCCAACTAAATGGTTTATTTGACATGAACAAGTTTTTTAAGTCCTAAAGATCTAGCCATCTAGGACAGTGTTGTGGGTAGGTTCTCCACTTTCTACACCCAAATTGAACCTCTATTTAGTTCGTAAGTCTGTATATAGAGCATCTCCATCAGTAATTTCACATCTCCATTGTTGCTAAAAGTGAAATTACTAATGAAGTATCATTGTTAAATCGATATCTAAATTTTAAAATTCTTACTAAATATATCAATTTCTGGTATTCTTTCCTGCTTTCTTTGGCATGATTTAACGAGGTCATCGTATGAGATGAAATTTTCATTGATTAAAGAAAAAAGGAACCTCAAGTTAGGCCTAAACTCGAGAAAGGTTGAATACCTCTAAAGGTTACCATTTCTAGTCACTACGAAACCTTGAAGTTGAACCACAAGCAAAATCCGAATAACATACTATAGCTTGGTGATGAGAGATTGTTTCGGCGTGAATTCCGAGAGAATGAGTCACACAGAATGCGGAAAGAACATCATCTTCAAGACCTATAACCTGTCAATCATGAATAAAAGGCGTCATAGGGAAGACCGAGTTTGCCGGCCTTTGACCCTCCGATGTCAAAGTCAGCTACATGAGAATAGAGATAAGGTGTGAATATGGTGGAGATAGAGACTTACCCAAATGAGGAGTGAAAATATGTATTTATAGAGATAGGGTGGATGCACCCTAAAAAACCACTTTACATTTATTGGAGAGTGTATTACTATTATACCTTTTAGGGATAGTGTAGGTTTCTTGGGCTTAGATAAGGCCCAAGCCCGTTTTATGTGGCAATATGTGTCTTCTTAGGCGAGTATGACCGATGTTCTATCTTTCACATATGATGTATTAACAAGTCCCCAAGTCCGCGGTTAAGAGACTCTCTTAGATGGGGACTTTATCTGATAGAGTATCTGGAGTACGAGCCTTATTAGTAGCGACATAACCAATCCTCAGTCCCCCAAGTCCCCATGCAAGGGAGGGGATGGACCGGCTCCCTCTAAGTGGGGTACGTCGTGTGTTGCTATAGCTCTGTCACATTATGAGAAATCGTAGTGTCATGATATCTTACTCGGAGATAAACATATGATTGTGAGACATTGGGGTCGTTGCTCCCATGTAGTGTCTGGAGATTGCAGGGCGATTGGGGTCGAAGTTTAGATACCGCTTGGTGCCAGGTGTGGGAACGCTGGTGAGCATATCGCGTAGGTAACGGGTATGGCATGTTTGTATGCCTTAGGTGTTAGTAGCCTTTGATTTGTATAAGCTACATGCTCTGGCTAGCTGAGCTATTCATGCATGTATGTGTTCCAAGGGTAGATTGTGGTGACACATTTTTTGGTTGTCTCTAGGTGAGTGCTAGAGTGCCTACGTACCCGTTTATGAGATCAAACCAAATGTAGTTCACCATTTCGCCATCGAGACGTGTCATCGAGATGTGGCAAGGAGTGTCGATGGGGCATGACGATGGTGCCTCTGGGTATGACCAGGGTACCGTTAAGGCAAGGAGGAAGTGTCGTTGAGGCATGGTGAGAGGCGCCACTTGGGCATAGTGATGGTACCGATAGGGCATGTAAAGAGCTGTCAATGGGTGACTATCGCTATGGCATAGTGAGAGCACGCTAGGAAGCGTGGCAAGGATATCGAGAACACGCTAGGAAGCATAGCCAAGATGTCGATGGGGCAAGGCGGGTGGTGCCCAAGTGTACCGAGAGCACACCATGAGGTGTGGTATGGGTGCCTGGTGAGGCAGGGAGAGTGTCGTTGAGTCGTGGTGAGTGTCTTTATGGTGAGGGTACTGAGTATGCATGGCGAGTATCACGATAGCATGGTAAATGTCGGTATATAAGGTTGTTGTCTAAGTCCCCCAGTGCCTGAAGAGATTATGGTGGCGGGGCACTAAAACGATGACTGTTTTGGCACGAGAGATTTCATATGGCGTGTTCGAGAGGTGAGGATAATATCATGTGTTAGGAAGTGTCTTAAACACATTGGTGACTTGTAGGTGTCACTCGCCGGGGAGTGTTTATTGACTTGTCTCAGGTGGCTGATAGATGATAGATGTTGTGTGCCGAGAGTTTTGCTCATCACGGTTAGTTGATAGACGCTATATACCAGGGAGTGTCCCCGCCACGTTTGGCTTATCTATGGTGATATTTTTTATGGGCGTTGTAACCTTGTGTATTTGGAGTCACAAGGTGTCAGAACCTCACCCTTAGAGAAGCGCTTCTAGAGAGCAGTCATAAAATGGCTAATCATAAATGGTGCAGCGAGAGATGTGGCTATGAGGTTTAGTCATTAGGTACAGCCAGTAAGTGTAACTATGAGGCGTGACTGTATAGCGTGACCGTAAATTGCTACCGTGGAGAATGACGGTGGAGTAACCAAAAATCTTAGCGTAACTATGAGAGCACAAAGTCATAAAGATAAAAGAACCATGGGAAGCGGTCATGGAGTCTATCCATACGTGAGCGACTGACATGTAACTGTAAAGATCATGCTATATATAAAGAAAAAAGAAAACAAAACAAAAAAGAACCAAAGAGAATTCATAAGGAGACCGTGGAAAGTTCATGGAGAGTAGAGTCGTTTGTTATAGAGAGCTATCACAGAGAGTCGCTGCATGGAGTGACTGACATGTGCGATTTTTGAGAACATGTCGCGACTGTACTGGAGAACGTTGAAACATCATGGTTGTACTATATAGATCTAATGGTGTTGTGCCATGAGAAGTTATCATGGCAGGAGTGGCGCCCTGAAAGTTCATGATGAGGTACTTTTTCTCGAGGTGAGGTTGTTGTATATGCTTGTGACGCATGTAGCTAGAGATTGCATGTTGTATGCCGACTATGTACACTCGTGATGTGTGTAGCCTAAGATTGCACATTTGAGTGCTGACAGTTTACATATGTTGTGTGTATAGCTTGAGATTACACCTTTGTGTGCTGGCTGTTTACACATGTTATGTGTGTAGCCGTCTATGACGTAGTCGAGAGGTCGGCATGACTCTGTGCCATGTGAAATGAAGTGTCCATGATGTTTCACTTATGTTTTTTTGGCATAAGTGGCATGGCTCTCGGCTGGGGGTGCCATGTCATGATCACGGCTCTTGTATGTGAGAGAATAAAATCATAGATAGATATATAGCATGTATGGCTTTCTCTTAGAGCTAGCCGATTACAGCAGGAGGTACTATCGGTCAGCTACTAATGTTGTAGCTTTTGCTACTACTTTAACCATAATCTCTGTTATGTGAGAGATAGAACATCGGTCATACTCGTCTTTTTATTGCCACATTAAACGGGTTTGGGCTTAACTAAGCTCAAAAAATCTACACTATCCCTAGAGGGTATAATAGTAATACACTCTTTAATAAGGGTACAGTGGTATTTTTAGGGTGCATTCACCCTATCTCTATAAATACATGTTTCCACCCCTCATTTGGGTAAGTCTCAATTTCCAACATATTCACACTTTATCTCTATTCTCATGTAGCTGACTTAGGCATCGGAGGGTCGAATACCGGCAAACCCGGTCTTCCCTCTAACGCTCTTTATTCATGATTGACAGGTTATGAGTCTTGAAGATGGTGTTCTTCCCGCATTATGTGTGACTCATCATTTCGGAATTCACGCCAAAACAATTGGCGTTAGAAGGAAGGTCCTCAAGTGGTAACCCTCTCATGGCACACCACGAGCATATTCCTCATTTGGCTGAAATTTCATTTTTTCTGGAAATTTCCTTTTTCCGATGACATTGTTTCTCTCTCCCCTCTCAGCTCCCTCTCTCTATAAACACAAGGAGCATGTCTACTTTGCAATTCCTCCTAATATTACATCTCAATTACATGAAAATCAAGCTTTTCAAGCTTCGGGTTTCGAACATAGGGAGCTTTGAGGAGAGAGAAAGTAGATCTAGATTTTCTCTCTCTCCTCCACCATTGATCTACAGGCTCCACCGCCCCTCAATTCCACCACCATAGGCAGTGGCGTAGCTAGAAACTTTTTACAAGAGGGTCAAATTTTAGATAACTTTTCATATACCACATAAAATTCTAGATAATGGTTTCTTAGGCATAATAGTCATTCTAGAGCTATTATTGGGAAGGAATTTGAAAAAATTTGAACAACAAAGAAAACAGGGCTTGAGATTTATAGTAGATTTGAACTCATGTATAACTTAATTAGTCTCATAATCTTAATTTATTTCGCATGGGTAGTAACAATTTTAGCTAATGCTAAATTATGGGAAATGCCGAAATGGAATAGAGACGAAGGCTGACATGCGATGACGATGTACGTAGTCTTGGAATATTAAGACAGAAAAATAAGAAAAAGATAGTTGAAAATAAAAATGAAGAAAAGAAAATAAATACATGATAGGGTTTAGCCTTTTAGGTAGATTTGTAAGTGTTTGGCAGAAGACATCTATTATTTTTTAGTCCAGTGTTTTAAGAAAATAAATATAGATTGGCTTATATTTCTATCGTTGTCTTTGTGTCATAGGGGTCAAATATGTAGTGTTATGATAATATGTATAATAAGATGTAAAAAATTCAACCAATGAGAAACATGGTAAAAAATTGAGAAGGGTCAATTGACCCCTTTGGCCCTATTGTGGCTACGCCACTGACCATAGGGCTCAGTACCCTTCAGCGAAACCACCGACAACCACCCAAACCTCTGGCCAAGACCCATGCGCTAGTGAGCATCACCCAAAGAACTGTTCTGGACACCCATATATGGACACCCAGCAGTACCTTCCTCGCAGAAGCTTCGAAGCGCCCTCCTCCCTGCCCTCCCGAGTTCCCAGTGCCCCCCTCCCGAGCTCCCGAGTCCTGGCGCCCCCCTCCCTTCCCTCCTGAATTCCCAGAGCCTCCTCCCAAGCTCCTGAGCTTCGGCCAGTCCTCCCTGCTCTCTCGAGCTCCCGAGCTCCGACGCCTCCTCCCTGCCCTCCAGAGTTCCCGGCGCCCCCTCCCGAGCTCCCGGAGCCTTCTCCCACTCTCCCGAGCGCAACGGTCTACTTAACATAGTTAATGGAATCTCTTTTCTAGTTTTTGTGAAAACGGTTAAGTCAACTCTGGACAAGGAGTTGGTGTTTGAAAAGGAAAATGGTTACATGGTTATTGATCATACAATTATTGAGAAGAAAGAAGCATTAGAGCTGATGGATCAGGGACATAGATACGATACATCTGTAACTATGAGAATAATATCTATTACTTGGTTCATGTCAACCAAGTCCCTCTCATACCATGGGTTCTGCACACCTAACCACACAACAAGATTGTTCAATTACATAATATCTGAAGTCCTCAATCGCCACGCCCTCTCGACATTATATGTCAAGCCAAGCTCTAACGGTGAGCTATCAACTACACTTCACCTACAATGATACATATTTCTTTATGATCTATTTGTGGGCAACATGATGCTAAGCTCTCATGACTCATGCCCCTATCAAATGACTGGACCTCGTATACTTATCTACTTGCCAAATATGATCGGCACAAACTACAGACTATCATACTTGGGTCACCATGACTTCTTTTTCCTACGTCGGTACACATACATTACTTCTGGGTAAAACAATATTATCTGCAATGAGGGGCTCAATAATGGAGTCATATCATCGGTTTGATAACTCCATCAGAATTCTCACATAAGCTTTACGGTGCCAACATAAAGTCTTACATCGACAATATTTATATGGTATCAACACCGTTCCAAATAAGTTATCACCTACACCATTTTAATTTGAGCTCATGCTACGCTTTACAACATGCTTCATTAATTGTTATACCTCACGCATGCCTACTCATTAGTAGCATACATCCTATGCTCATACACATGCCATGATTTATATGATACAATATTTTTAACATGCTTATCACATGATACATAATTACCCAAAACATTCTTTTTATACATGTTACATGTATTTTCATGCTTTAAATGACTACTCTATGATTATTAGACATGCTTTCAAATGCAATTTGTTATTAGCATATCACTCCAAGCTCATGCTAAATACACACTTGTAATTGTAAACCAATTCCGCGCACATTGATGCGCACACTTATGCTCATGACACTTGTTACACATAATGGACTTAACCACGTTAAGTTGGCTTCATTCTTTTACGCATCATTTCGTCATCCCACTTATGCTTTGATGTCGCCAAGGAGGGGTGGCCAGGAGCTCAGGAGGGCAGGAAGAAGGTGTCGGGGATCGGGAGCTCAGGAGGAGGGTCCTGGAGCTCGAGAGGGCAGGGAGGAGGCGTCGGGCCGGGACTCAGGAGCTCGAGAGGGCAAGGAGGAGACGCTAGGTAGTTTCTTAAACAAAATTAGTATACCATGAACCTTATTCAATCTAGCGTACTCAGATTATGATTTATGAACTTGATTAGTTTCTGTCCTACCTAATAAATGTCAGTAGTATGGCCATCGATAACTCGATGTACGTCTCTGCTCTCTTAGCTAAAACATGCTTACATGCATGACTAACAACTATCACATCCAGAGTAGAACATACAGCTAATAACGATAATATGCAAGCTAGGGTTACGTACATGCAAAATGGTTATTGACATAGCTGCTTTCGTTTACGGTTTTCCTGTAACTATCAATTTAAATAGTCTTTTCCAAGTTGTAAACCCTAGAACGTACCATAATATCGTAGCTTTTGCTAGCTCATCATGCATATTGTTTCCCTAAAATACCTTCAATTATTTGGAAATCTTAGCAAAAGGGACCCCTCCAAATTCTCTTAGTAGTCATAGTGATGGTTATAAGGCACTAAGCTACCTCGGTTGGTGTCTTCGCTATTCGAGATCAATCCTAGTCAGGGAAGGCTGGCTAGCTTTATATACCTTTCGAAGGGTTTCTGGAAAACGACTACATACTCGTATTATAGTCTTATGTTTCTTCTTTCAGGTATATGCTGATCATGACTTTTCTCCATCGACCCTTTTTGGTCTCAACCTTATTTGGTCTTCTGTTTCTTCTTTTGTGCAAGTTCAATTTTTCAAAGAACTGGATCGATCTCTTATCATGTTTCTGTTTAGACTAAGATCGAAACAGTGTGAGATCGATTTGATATAAAGAGATGCGCTACAGCCTGTTGATTTGTTCTCATATATTTTCTTTCAAAGGATGTGAAGCATATGATTGATTACAAGTTTAACTAATCTGGAATTCAGGATCGACATCACTTGACCAAAAGTGTTGTATTTTTCTTTATCCCATCAAATGTTTTGTTTAACCTGTTACAGCAATAGATCCATCCCCAATTATAATTTGATTGATGTATACATATTACAACTGATGATTGATGTAGCCATCTTTGGGAAAAATCTAAAAATCAATGAATTTAAGAATCTAATAATCTAATTTTTTTAATCACATATTACAACTACGTGAATTTTTAATCACATATTACAATTACGTAAGTTACACCCACAACCTCTCACTTATTAAAGAGAGACTACACCGCTAGATCAAATGATTCTGGGCACTAATAATCTAGTTTATTCACCATAAGCAAACAAAACAGAAAATACTGAAATATAATGATGCAAATTAACACATTTCTTGACTAGTAATTATGTTATAATAGCTTGTTGGTCCAACCATTTGAGTAGAGACAAGAATATAAGATGCACGTCATAGAAACTAATTCCTGTTTTTCCTCTTGATTAGACTAATTAATTAGACTAATTAGACGAATGGTGATCACTTACTCTGTCACTCACTTATTAGACGAATGGTGCTCTTTGTCAAGCTTAATTTACCTGAGCATATTCATTTAGATTCAGCTAGCTCATCATGAATACATCTCTATGTACTATGTGATTAAATATAACTCAATTATCAATTGGGTAAGTTTAACAGTACTCAAACCAGACCTTACGCCATCATGACGATGGTTTATGCTCAGGAAATCAGGCTATAGTTCTTGCATATCTTCTAGACTCGATAAAGTTATGAACAGAATACTGATTTTAGGGCAGATAATAATGGCCCCAGTTTCAGATTACAATTATCAATCTTCTTTTTTAGGGCAATGATATTTCTCAATCATATATTAAAGTTTAACAACTGCATGTGACAATGAAGAAAGAGCTATATATATACACACTTGGTTTTCAATCCCTCTCACGTAAGATACTTTTGAGATATTTGAGATATAAATTATAAATTGGGAAAATGAGACATTGTTTGTGGTTTATAAGAGTTTGGGTCATTTCATCTATTGTTAATTAGTTTTAGATATGAACCTCATACTACTTTATCAGGGTATCAGAACGGCTTACTCACGTCCACGTGTCCAAGTGTTAGGCTTGAAAATTTGTCACACATGTGGGAGCGTGTTGAGATATAAATCTCACATTGAAAAAATGTGACATTGCATGTGGTTTATAAGGGTTTAGGTCACTCCACCCGTTACCAATTTGTTTTGAATGTGAACCTTATACTACTTTATCTTTAGGAAAACTTCTAATGAAAATCGACCTTATATAAAGACCAAGTAAGTACTATTGAATAACAACTGGATAAGCATTGTAAGTTATACTTGATATTTTTAAATTAAATCTAATATGTCTATATTTTATCCAACAGTTCATTCAAAAGTCCTCATTTGATACTTATTATAAGGACCAAGTAAGGACTATTGAATAATGACTGGATAAGCATTGTAAGTTATACATGATATTTTAAAATTAAATCTAATGTCTTTTTTTAAATAATTTTTTTTATTAATAACTCACATACCCTACATATATCGTGAGGGTTGAACTCATAACCTCAAAATTATCAGTTAAATTTAATATGTCTACGTTTTATCAAACAATTTATTTAAAAGTCTTTATTTAATTCTTATTATAATGTTCTCGTTGCAAACTCTTCCCGATATCTCGTATAACGTAAATAGAACATCTCCCCTAACTAGGATATGGAAAGGCAAAACACTTCTATAACATAAATAAACATGGTGAGTGCCATTTTCAAATTGCATCTAGAGTCTAGACACCTACAAATGTAAAGTGCCAATTGAAACAATAACCCTTTAATTAGCCACCAAATTGATGTAGATATTGATCCAATCTTTCATCTATGAAAGATGTCGCAGGTCAGCATATTGATCTCGTGTTTTTGAGTATCTATCAAGGATATATAGGTGGTCCTTATTTATATTCAATCTTATATATGGTTAGAAAATACGAGACCAGTTTGTTCACAATTCTTGTTCTGACAACCCCAACCAGTTCGATCTCGTTCTTATATATGTTATAATTTCGTTGAACTATAGCCTTAATCGATCTCTTTCTTAAGATAAAAAAGTTAAATATAATATAAATAAAGTTAGATAAATAAATATATCTAGCTAAGATAGATAAATATATATACCACTAACAATGTAAATTACCTAAACTCCTTTATGAAATAAGGGGTTAGTATATTTATCTAATTCCCATATGAATAAACAAAATTATGTAAACCATATTGGAGGGGATATGGTTCGAGTGCATGTAAGTGAGATGTCCATTAACAGAAGATGAGTGCAGTGTTTGATGGCAGCTGCTTGCTTTACCTACTTCCATTCTTGTCTCCTCCTTTTCCTGTGAACCCACCTCAATAAACACTCAGTGCTTAAACTAATTATTGTGTTAACACACACCCCTTTCCACTTTTAGTTAGTATTTCTTTTGGCATCTGATGTCAAGTATAGCTTACAAAATTGACATGACTGGATTAATTTAAACCCTAATTCTCAAAAGACATTCCAAAGTGTATCTTACCTCCACTGCTTTCCCATCAACCAAAATTTGGTATGCTTTCTTTTTAATTATTTGTTTAGATTTGTCTCTACTACTCACATCTCTATCAATGTCCGAGTGGAGTGGAATGCCAGGTCGATGGGATGCGTCCAACTTCCTGTAATTGATATTTTCTTTGATAAACAAGCTCCAGAATATGCATTATTCGGTACTATTTGATTCAACGATCCAAAACTATATCATGCAACAAGACTATCCATTGTTAAATTAAGTAGTTGCCATGGTGCTGGACCAAATAAGAAATCAATAATGTACGTAGTTTTGTTATATCAGCATAGCGATTAGTAATGTTTAAGTGTTTAAATGTCATGAAACAATTGCAGAAGAACTGCTTGATGACTTCCATGAAGTGTTTCATTAGGTTTTTCTTGGTTAATTAGGAATACGATACGAGTGCACGACAAGGATTATTGGTGCACTTTGATGGAATTACTAGGTGCATTAATTAGTATTCAGATGATCACTATATCCACTAGTGGATTATCAATATTTGACATAACTTAGATCTCAATGTTCGTGCATTCACTACTGCAGGCTGAAGTAGACGCACTCGCTTTCATCACATATTCACTACTGCAGGCTTTTGAAGGGTTGTCCATTGCTGATACGTTAGAAAACCTTTTATGTATTGCAACTAGTTAAAGCTGTGAATCTGGTGTGATTTAAAATGACAGTCGATCAATCTTCTAACTTTCTACACATACATAATATATGTGGCTATTATGTGGATGTATGCGTTTGAAATCTGCCTCACTGCATTTTAGTTCCTTATCGATGTCCAAATTAACTTGGACGAAGCACAAACAAAGATGTCTAAAAATCTTACATTATTAAAGTTTGTAGATGTAAAACTCAATTAATTGAAACAATTATTTGGGGGATAGCTGTACCAAGCCTACTTAGCAATCCAAGGCCAATGAGATGTGCATGCATGTACAAAATTGATATCTACCTATTCAGCTATTACCTTTCCCCTTGGGACATGGCTTGCTCTACAGATTAGGTATTAGTTTTGGTTGTTTTCTCATAGGCCTCTCAAGATTTCCACGATCATCTGAAAGTGAGCATGATCTCTCTCATAATCCATGGCTACCCCCACATACATGCATGGTCCCGTTAGGGTAAGGGGTTATACCCCATTTGTTGGGGCAAGATCAAACGCACTTACTGTTGATATTATTGAATATATATGCAGCGGTAACCAGATCTAAAAGAAAGCTGGAAATGCTGCAGTGCCTAGTTTTGATATCCTCAGGCGTGTTTTGCAGCAGGCTAGGGTACGTTGTTGATAAGGCATTACATGAGACCTACCATAAACAATTATTCACTTGTATTCTATATATGTTCCGGTATAAAAGTTGGAAGCAATGCACTATGCGCGCTAAGAAATTAATATTCTTTGTGATTTACTCTAATGAAATATTTATCTTTTAAACATTTAAATTTTTCAAATAAATTACAGGTATGAGATCTATTCCAAGCAGGCTAATTATTTGCTTGGTATCAGAAACCTCTCGATTAAGAATGCAAACACAAGCTTTTTATGTGGTTTACCTACTAATAAAAAGCCCTTTTTGACTCGCGACTAATTGTCCCTTTGGAAACACACAAGTGAATCGTAGTATGTGATTGAAAGGAGCTAGGTTAAAAGTAACCAAGAAAATTCAAACTTTTAATTCTAGGTCTCTGGTTCCTTTTGTTTTCCTATTCTTTTCGCCAAAAATGTAATAATTCTAGGCATCTGTGTAACATGATCGAGAAGAGAAGAATCTACGACATGATCGATGACATCAGAAAAACTCGCTAATTAAGTATTTTGTAAATTTGGTTTGAGTTCATCAATTAGTTAATCACAATACGCAGATCTATTTCTTCCTGAATTAAGTTTGTGTCTCCTTCACTAGGCTTACAGTTTTTGTTGAATTAGAAACGAATTTGTCGCAGAAGTTGAGACAGGTGCAATGTTGATGATGAAGACGTACGGATGGATAACACACGCATGTTCCGTGGAAAAGCAGCAGCCCTAGCTCCCAGGTTATATGGACCTCAAACAAACCAGTGTTGCAAATCTCATGGAATCTTGAAACTGATGGAATTAAGGTCCCTCGTCGGATCGAGTGGCGAGGGAAATAAATTCAGTTTACTCCAATAATCCTCTATATAGATCCGCCGGTGATGATTGTCAGACTTCTACTCGTCAACACTAAATTAAGGTGCGTGACTTTCTCCGGTAGAATTGATGCTAATTAATAAGCTCACACAGCTAAGTGTAAAAAACTGTATTATTTACTAATTATCGAGGCGATAGTATTCAACATATGGAAATTAATCTAACCTAATCAGGTAGATTGTAGTGGAGGAGCTAAGACTAGAACGGCTGTGGTAGCTGAATGAAAGGCAAGAAGCCTGTGACATGCATCCATAATCCATTGCAGCCTATTCTGCAGCTAAGAACAGTAGTATACTGTTAATGGCGCGGAATTTCTCTAATACGTTAAGGTTAGTTATACTATTATTGCAGTCAGTACCTCTAAGATATTAAACATAATGTGAATATGTACTCTGGTATGTATCAAGTGAAGACAATGACAGCTCTAATGCACTATCCCTTAATCAATTGTAGTTTCATCTAATAAAGAGTGAACTAATTGAGAATACAGAAAAACACTTTGCTAGGGCTTTTTGTAATATTGATTTTGTGTATCTGGTTGGAAGGGTACTGTCTTATGTTGCATATATACTCAAAAATCTTTGGTTAAAAAAAAAAAAACAAAGGGTTTCTATGGACAGTCATCATCATCCCATATTCTCATTAAGAAATTTGGTCACAATGTAAAAGGGCAAAAACTTAAGGGTACTGCCAAGAAAATGCACCGGTAAACACCACTGTTGATGCAAGGTGGTATCAACATAGATAATTTAGAGAAATAGCTAGCTTGTTGTCAATATCAGATGCACTAAATATTAAATTTAATTAGTTTTTGATCATATTGGAAAATATTGTACTAATAGCTAGGTAAGTGATTGGGTGGTCCATGTAAGGTTTCACAAGCTGTTTGGACCCCAAACCCAAACTGATATACGAAAAGGTCCCACACCCAACTAAGATTTGCAATATTTTCTTGCTTTCTTTCTCTCCATACCCACCCTTTAACACACCTCATACTCATTTGCCTCTTGCTCTTGTTATAAATGGGTGTGCTACCGGCACAGCCAATTCAGCTCATGGGTGTCACAAACTACTCACCTCTCCTTCCCTCCCTCTCCCTCCCTCTCCCTCTCTAGATTCTGTTTGAGAAGATCAGAAGCACAGAACAAGTATGAAGGTGTGAGTTGAGCAAGATGGAGAAGCAGGGCACGTGCATTTCTAACTCATGCGCATTCTTTGATTCCTGGAATTAAAAGTTTCCCCACTTTGAGTTTGTTGATATGGGAATTCATAGATGCTTGATCCTGCAGTGAGTTAGTTATTCATGTGCCCCCCTTCCCCATCATGACCACCACACCTTAATTAGCATAAGTGCAGAAGAACCATGCATGCAGACAATTCCATATATTCAGATTGAAATGCAGAAGCTCCTATCAGTAAGTTCAGACGGGTCATGAGTTATCTTCATTCACAGTCTCTGGTTAGCTCTTTGCTTACAGTTGATAAATGTCAGCCTTGAATACTGGTATCGAGTTGAAGAAATTTACTAAAATGCTCGGATAGTAGGATCGTTATGGTCCTTGGTATGGTACATAAATGGACGAGGAGGTAAGAATGCATGTGTTTCTGCAGTTGAAGGTTTTGAAATTTTGATACAGTTACTTATGGTTTTGCCTACACAGCAGATCAATGGCATATAACCACTGAGTTCTGAGCAAATTACTCTCTCTTCTCAAACTTGTTTTGATGATGCTGTGTGTGTATATATATATATTAGGTCCTTCCGTTAAGGGATATTTTTTGAGATATACGAAAAATATGGGATTATACCAACTTTTCGATTACAAAATCACATTTTTTTTGTTTACATATTCATAGAATGGTTTTGGGTTTCCCATGTTCTAAAAATTAATCTGATACTTTTAAAAAAAATAAAAAAAAATCTGATACTTTATACCAGTTATTCTGTAACATGTCACCGTTCTCCGGAGTAAGAGGATTGCTTTTCCGCATATGGAAATATATGATGCTTTTGAAAAGGAGAAAACATGGAGCTAGCAGATCTCTCCCTCTCTATAATTTCTATATACTTATATCATTAACAATAATGGTTTAGCAAGATCAAATGTAATCTATTATTTTGTTGAGATTAATAAAGGGGAGAAGAAAGTGGATACTTTCTCAGTTCTCACTTGGGTCTAACTTTATCTCTTCATTTTTGTTTGTTTGGTTGGTTGCCTTCACAGTGTTTATGGTGGGGAAACGCCCCAGGGTGTGTGGGGATTGCATTGCAAATTCAGTGCTGTCAATTTGTACCAATAATGATGCATGAGAGCTAAGCAAGTTAGCAAGAGTTGAGAGTTGGAGATGCTTCTACTACATTGGTTTTCCGAGGACAGTTATGGAACTTATGGGTGACTTCTCGTTGCAATGAATTGACAACTTATTTAGTGCAACCACCAGAGAAAACACCACCCTTTATGATCGATGTCCTATATATTATGTTTTACAACATGCCACCGATCAATCATATATTATAGTGTTCTTAATTTTCAGGCAAAAGTATAGTCCCAGCATGCTGTAACAACATGCATGCTATTAATCGGTCACCAAATTTGTCATGCTTTTAATCAGTAGAAGATATCAAAGTTTGGTAGGTGATCACTTTTTTACATAAAAAGGTCAAGTTTAGGATAAGTTGCACAAAAGATGATCAACTTTTACCAAAACTTGAACATTACAGATATCGCGTGTATGAGCATAGCAAATCTACATAAGCACAATAGGAATTTTCCATAACATGTCTCTGTTTAGTCCTTTGGGCACTTCCTAGCTTCTGTCCAGTTCCTAAAACACATACAAACAATGCTTAATCTAACAGCTCTCGAATATCATATCTCCGAGAACTATAGAACTTTCCTGGTTAATGTTATCATGACTGCAGAAAGTATTTCTCAACGCAGAGAAAAAGCCCTTGTAACACCGACAAGTATTATAACGTTTTGAAAAGAAGACAGGCAGGAATCTTTGGATGCCTCAATCATATCACTGAAAAAGTGTTAAAGCTAGCAAATTGTTTCTCTTCACTTTTCATCTGTTGGTTTACTTTCTGAGTAAACCAAACGGCTGCAATGCTTTCCACACAGAAGATAGAGACTTAACTGACCAAATCATATCCAGCACTTCCTTCCCTGAAAGTTTTCAAGATCATTGACTTGAAATTCAGATAGAATCAGAAAGCAGAAGTTTTGGTTCATAATGGGCCATGCTTAACTATTGACTAAAAAAAAAATTCATAACACTGTTTTAAACACATGCAGGTAAACATATCAGAGAAAAGTAACAAACTCAAACAGATAAATCTCATCTGCTAATCTTTCTTTCGAGAAATTTTTGAAATAATGTAATACAAAATCAACTTGACAGTACCCAACAGGCAACAGATTCGTCACTTTAGTTGAAATTTTCCATCAACTGATCTATGTCAACCAACCTATCAATTCAAGCTAAGCGCTTCTGGTAAAGATAAAGCCAACAGCAACAAAACACCAACATAGGCACATAGCAAGTCAGGACAGAAGATTCTTGGTTGGTCATGGTAGAGAAGTACTTACAAGTCTCTCTGCCAAACATTCTTGGACACTGAAATGGACAAAAGGCCAGCAAAAGTGCAGTGTGCTGAGTCAGGCTGAATTGCCCATCTTCAGAAAAAAGATAAAAGAAAAGGCATCTGATGCACATGGAAGGAGCAACTTCATCTTCACCTTTGCATCGTATAGTTGAAATCAATCAACTCTAGTTATGGATTCACTACACCAACTTAAACTAACGCATTGTTTTCACCAAAAGAACCAATGCACTATTTTGTATAGGTGGAGTCAATAACCAGCTTCAACTGGCTTTCACCAAACCAGGCCAAGTAGTCTAGTGTTAAGATCCTCAGCTAATAGCTAGTGCTTCCCAGCCCTTGCCCTCGGTGCAATGTTCTTATCAACAACTTTTTTCAGTGATATCATTACTTTAGACACCAGGCCCCCTTTGGCACAATATAATGAATTGTCTCATCATTTGTCGAAATGCAGAACCATTGAAGTTGCATTTCCTCCGTTGAAACATAAGCTTTGTGGACATCAGGTTTAGGAAAGAGACCATCCAGCATACTCTTATGTTGGCAAGTTCACTCCAACACCCTTTGAACAAAATGCACATCACTTTGCTACTTTGCTTGTACTGACCAGTCACATATACATTTCACAAACATGAAGAACCAATCTGACACATGCAATAATTCAGTAAACAATTCGTCTTCTTTCCTTTTTTCCTCTCTGCAGTAACACCTTGTAAAACTATGGTAAAGCAAACAATATGCTGTTTAATTCCCTCCGCTTTCCTTCAGTACAAAACACTTGAAGCATCCAAGCCCAAGCCACCATGTTTCACCTAAGACATGATCATATACAAGTCCATCACACCAGGACAAAATTCAACAGAGTAATGATATATCAACTAAAAATTCTCACATCTAAATAATACCCATTACTGATCTTGCAATTCTTTATCTCAATAGCAATAACATCTGTTTCAGCTTTGCATGGTGTATGCGACCTTTAACTGTGGATTCAGTTTGATACACCAGCCAAATGCGTTGCACATGTAACTGAAGACCATATACTCCAACTAATTTTACCAAGCAGTCTCTACGAAACAAGTTACAGACCCTGAGCTAAAGAATAGAGCTTCCCACCCAACAGGTGAAACTCTCTTCTCAACCATTTTCTTCACCAATTGCCTTTCTTTACAAATCAGACCCTTTGGCAGAACCCATTGATTATCTCATCAAATGTCAAACAACCTCAAAACATTTTTTCGTCCATAAAGAGACGAACTTCATTGATGTTTTCAACACCTTTAAGATCATTGGGCTCTCAACTCCCTTCTTAGCCTCCAGTTTAATCAACAAGATCTTATAATCATATTAAGCTTGGACTCAACTTCCATGCTACAAAACAACTTCCATACACATCATAACTATGAACATCTGGAATCAAACCAACACAAGTGATTCAAACACATGATCTGATTTTTGTTATCCTCATCTGCAATAAAACCATGTAAAGCCATGGTATAAAAAACAGCTCATCTGATCTCCCATATTTGTCATTCACAAGTTTACCATGCAAAACCATATTGAAAGCATACAACATATGGGACGAGGTAATCAGGTAATCCCCTCCTCCTTCCTTCTTACCCAACATATTGAAAGCAACAAACCCTTGCCTTGTTAGACCAAAACACTCTATTAATTTCTTCCGATAAACCCAAGACCTCAAAACCAGCTGAATCTTTTTGTTCACACAGTGATAACAGTATTAAAGATCAAATCTTCATCTGTAAATGTATAATTATTGATCATACAATTCTATCTCAATATCAGGAACATCTGTTTGAGCGTCCATAGTGGAGGTGAAGAAAATAAACTGTAGTTGTGGATTCAATACAATACTCTGGCTAAAACTAGTACTAAAGAGTTTGGTGACTGGTATTGACTTCCACTGGGTTCACCAAATTGGTCCAAGTATTCTCTACTAAGCAAGGTCCAGTTCCTGAGCTAAGGAGTAGTGCTTCCCAAGCTCTTGCCCCAGGCACAACATTCTTGTCAACCATTATCTGCAGCAAATCCATCGCTTTACAAACCAAACCCCTCTGGCACAACCCATATATTACATCATCATATGCCGAACAACATCGGCACATAAACTTATCCAACATTTCCTCCATAAAAATACAGGCTTCATCAACATCACCTTTACAAAACAGACCATCCAACATTAATATATCTGTCTGCAAGTTTACCCCAACACCATTCAAGGTCATCTCACTCACAAGCTCCCTTGCCCGACTTAGCTCCCCATTCTTACACAATGCCTTCAACAACAAGTTATAAGTAATCAAATTCGGCTTACACCCCAACTCTTCCATACAAGTAATCATCTTTATCCCAGCTTCCACATTATTCTGCTTACACAACCCATTTATATACACACTATAAGTATAAACATCAGGAACCAAACCCAACACAAGCAACTCATCAAACACCTTATCTGCATTCTTGTAATCCCCATTTGCGATAACACCATACAAAACCATGGTATAACACACAATATCAGGCTTCATCCCCTCGACTTTCATCTTACACAAAACTCTCAAAGCATCCAAACCCTTCCCCTGTTTCACCAAACACCTACTCACATTGGAATAGTCCAACATCCCAGGACAAAACCCAACCTTCTTCATCTCCTCCACAAAACCCACAACCTCCAAACCACCTACACCTTTTTGCTCACACAATGATGACAATACCAAAGAGCAAATCTTCACATCCAAATCATACCCATTACTAATCATGCATTTCATTATCTCAATAGCATACCCAACACTTCCAATTCTACACAATGCAGAGATCAAAATCCGAAAGCTTGACTCTTCAAGCCTAATTCCCATTGCTCTGCTGTTCATCAAAACCTGGGGCACCATTTTAAGACCTTCACTACTTCCACAAAGCACATATAGCAGAGAGTTGAGTGAGACTGCAGAAGGGTCACATCTAAACTTGGGTATCCTGTAGAAAACATCAATGGCATCCTCAACTCGATTGGCACTGCCATAGAATCTGATCAGGTTGGTGAAGATGGATTCGGGTGGGTGGAATTTCTCGATAGATTCAAGGCGGTCAACAACAGATGGGATGTGGGAGAGTTGGGAGGTTTTAAAGAGGGTTTTGAGGACAAAGTTGTAAGCTTCAGGAGTTGGGTCACAGTTGAAGGTGTTGAAGGAGTGGATGAGCGTGGAGAGAAGAGTTTGGGGTGGGTTTAGTGGGGAGTGTTTGAGTGTTTGTAAGGCTTGGTGTTGGTTGAAAAGTTTGTGCCATTTGGTGTCGTAGGGTGAGACTGGCCATTTTCTGTGTTTTCTTAGGAAGAATTTGCTTCTCGGTGTGAGAGAAGAGGTTCTGACCATTTTGGGCGGGGGTTGGGAATTCTAGATGTGGATTATGTACTTGTTCAAGTCAGGGTCGTGTTTGAGATTTTGTGCTTCCCGCAATTTCTTGAAGTTCTAGAGAATCCATATTCTTCCTCTGTGTTAGTAAGTTATGTGATTAAACCATCATCTAAAGCAGAAGTAAAAGACACATTGATATAAAAAGAAGCCACCGGCCACAACAGCCAGACACCCGAACAATTTCAAATGTCAAGTAGTGTGCAGTGCAAGAACAAGTTTCTAGTTTAGGGAACGAGAGGAAAATGAGAAAAATGAACACCCTTCTGAAACAGTTTCCACCTTACATTCTAATCTTCGTCCATTAACACCCTATTATTCAATCCTACAGAAAATTCCTTCTTGGCATAACAAGTTTCCAATTCCATTAGCGGGTTCAATCCTAGAGAGAAACCATGAAATTGCACAGAAAAAGAAGAAGAGAGAGATGACCTGAAATCGGCACCGGGGCTCGAGAAAGGTCTGCGAGTACCCATCTCAACCTCGCAAACATGGATCGTCGAGAAGGGAGGTCTTCGCCGTCGGAGGAGGAAAGGACGACGACAGTGTTCGGCGGTGGAATTGGCCAATTGGGGTTCAAGGGAGTACCGCAGTCGATTTTGGAGTATGAGTACTGGCAGTCGAGTTTAACGAGACAGGGGTATAATCGACCATTAACGTTCGAAATTTTAATTAGAATCAAAGACTGAAATGTCAAGACGTTAAAAAATAATTATTTAGTTTAGAACTAGTTGAGAACTTTTTCATTAATAGTTTGTTATACTTATTTTTTTGTCATATTTTTTCATCTTAATCTTTCAGTTTTTAAGTCTATATATGAAGATCGTTTATACAAATTTTTAATCAAATTGGTGATCGTTAAGGAATCAAACTAAATCAAATCAATGGACGATTCAAATATGTCAAACATAAACGGTTCAAGTCTATAATCAATAAATCATATTTATAGATGCTTTAACGATTTTTAATTTGGATGAAGATTTGTAGAGATGATCTACTAATATATATCAACAAGATAGACGATGGAGATGTGAATATGCAATTAAAAAAGGGTAAAATAAAGAAGTTCTTAACTAGTTCTCAACGGGCCGGTAACCAAATAGTCCTCATAAGAACCGCTCCCATGAAAAAATATTTTTCACAATAAATTATCAAATACATTTCTAAAGTAAAAAATAACAAACTCATTTTCTCATTTTTATGTTTAAAAATCTTTTCTTGAAATTCATTTTCAAAAAGGTTAATGGACAGGTCCTTAGTCTTTTCAAAATTTACCATATATATTTGTTGAGATGACGTCAGTAAAGGGTTACTGTTTTCAGAATAGTGTCCTTTTGGGCCTCAATGTATCTGCTTCGTTCTTCGTCCCTCATGCGCCTAATTTTTTACTCTTTGGCCACCTCTTAGAAGCTTTGAGACCGATCTGAAGATTTCGATGTGATCGAACCAGCTCTCCCATCCAATTTGTTGAAAGTAGCCCAATTGTGATCTCATGATTTCCTCTCTCATTTATGAGCCTCACTTTTCCTCTCTCACCCGATCTGTTTTCCTCTTCGGCTCTCTATCTCTCTCGAATCTCCAAATTCGGAAAAAATCTCAAGGATTGGTCGATTATACGTCTTAAATCTACAACCCAAGCAAGTCATCGAGTGCTTTTAAGGTAATTTTTTTTTCCTGGCCTTGGTTAGGGGGCTTATAAAATTCAAAGATTTTATGGTCGGTTTTGCTTCTAATTTGTAGGAAAAAGTAGTGAGTTGTATGGTTTAAGTCTCTGAATTGATTTATGTATTGTTTCTTCTGCGTTTGTTTTGCTTTTGATTTGCGATCTGGGTAGCGATTTCTCACTGTTTTTCATCTGTAGGATTCTGTAATTTGCTGGGTTTGATTGGGTTTGGTTGATTTCAAACTTCGAGCTCACCATCGCATGGCATTGCTTCTGAATTTCAATCTTGATGTAGCTACTACTGGCTCGAGTGTGCAAGCTAGCTTCTACTGCTGCAGTGTACAGTTCCAATATGTTAAGATAATAGAAAAAAAACCATTGACTTTGATTTAATTGAGTAATTGAATTTATTGGTTGGAAAAGTGTTGTAAACACAACTTTCGCTTTGCAGGGTATATGCAAAGTGTTATTCAACACAACTTTCTACCGCTGTTCCTCACTTTGTGTTCTGCGTTAATTTAATTTCCTATTCTTACACAGGTTGGGTTTATAAATATACTAATTCTCCGTTAGGAACAGTACCGTGGGGGCAAAAGACGGTTTAGTCCCTATTTTTCATTTTAATTACACCTCTGCCATCCTTCTGAATATCAGGTCCAATACGTCGGCCAAAAAAAAAAAACTATTGCTTAGCATCATCTTTCTTGACGTGGGTCAAGCTTAGAGTTCCAGGATGTTGACGTGCTTGAGGCGCAGAAGGCGGTGCACAGGCTTATACACTAATATGAAATAACCTTTATTTATGAACAAGTAGTGTTTCTTCATTATACAGTAAAATCACCCGCGGGCACGGTACCTCGTATACACTATAAAACAAGATGTACAACAAACCTCAGCATAGGCACATAACCCGAGCATAGATGTACAAGGCCCAACAAATAAGACACGAAAATCCATAGAAAAATAAATAAAGCTTATATCATAATCGGCCCAAATACACTTAGACAAGTTAGTCCATAATTAAAAAAGAACCTAGAATACTAGCTAGCAACTCCACGCGAATTAGATCATCACCTTCTCCATGTTGCTACTTACTTGAAGAATTAGATCAGCCACCGTGACACCATTTGGCATCATTCCACACCGATTGAGACAATACGCAAAAGACGTTCAATAGATTGTGATTGCGAGAGCAATCGAGCCACACGCTTTTGACACCACTTGGTTAGGGCACAATATGTTGGCGCAATATATGTTAAAGGGATATCGTACTCAACTCAAGCCGCATATATCCATTTAGACAACCGAGGTTTGTTCGATAAAGAACAAGAAAAAACAACATAGTTGAGAAACAAACCTACGTATGTTTCCGTTTCACCAGCTCTTTATCTTCTTCCGGTGACAATTTCCCACCCGGCAATGAGACCCCGTTTTCTGTTTCATCATTAACATAAATTACATAACGTAAACCTCGATCATATATATCAACTATTTCCCTCTCTATCATTGATTTTAAAATCAAAGTCTTTGGCGTTATTTTATATGGGTACAACATGGGTGACTCACACCACCACTATCTTATTGGTTTCATGGAACAAGATGCACACGATGGAGTTGGCAAAGATAAATTCGTTCAACAGCGAATTAACCTAACATTTCCGACCCTCTAGAATATTAGTTCTGCTTAAAAATCTCTAATCTCTTCTATTGACTTGGCCGTGCTCTGTTACCGGTCAATGTACGAAACACGTTTTGGCCTTTCACCAGCTTGTTTCAAATGATTTTTAAAACCTAGGATGTATGCATAAATAGCACCACCCCCTATGTAAGAAACCCTTGACTGAATCAAAAGTTCAAAACACAATTAATCCAAGAGATTTCTGATAGTCATCATGCAACAAGCTACTGCACCACCATCTGATGCTAAAGCGAGCGCAAGCGCAGTTCCGGTAGCGTACGCTAATCCCACTGTTGCGATCATCAGCCCTAGTTTCTGCACTCCCTACCCTGTTGATCTTGGCATTGTCCGAAAATTCTGACCATAACCGATGGCAACTTTGTAGTCACGGATGTCAATGGCAACACTGTTTTCAAAGTGAAAGGAGCGCACTTAAGCTTACGTGACCGTCGAGTTTTACTTGATGCTGCTGGCTACCCCATTGTCACTTTCCGAAAGAAGGTATGTTTAATCAGCTGAGAATTCATAATTTGTTTTCTAGACCGTACAGCCTTTCAAGGTATTTCTATGAACATGTTGTCCTCATCATAAAATTGCAAACATATTTATAAGATAAGCAGCTGATGAGGAAAAATTATCATAGCTTATCGAAGATTTGACAGGGTCAACATACACCATCCCTCCTTAATCCGGAGCTTAATTGCTTACTAATTATGCATGAAAAATTGATTTTCTAGCTCATGAGTTTTAATTTTGTGTGTATAGTTGAGGTCGGTACATGAAAGATGGCAAGTTTTCAGGGGAGATAGCACAGAATTGAGTAATCTGGTATTTAGTGTTAAGATGTCTTCATGGATTCAGATGAAGACCAAATTGGATGTGTTCTTAGCAAATAACACAAGAGAGGATGCACCTGACTTCCAAGTTAAAGGAAGTTGGTTTGAAAGATCTTGTGTTGTATATGCTGGCAACTCCTCCACTATTCTTGCACAGGTAAGGATATCATCAATTGTTTCTTATGATGATTTGAAAAGTTTACTAAATGACATAGATCGATTAGATTGATATTGACATTGCCCGACTTAAATGATTGATGATATTGCAGATGCACAAGAAGCACACTGTTTCAAGCGTGCTGTTTGGGAAGGACAATTTCAGTGTCATAGTATATCCTGGGGTTGACTACGCTTTCATCGTTGTGCTTATTGTCATCCTTGATGAGATCAATACTAATGATTCTTGACCGTGAAAACCAAAAAAAAACCATGAAGAATAAGATTCATAATTTGATCTTTATCATTAGTTTACGTACTATTGTTTGTATAAGTTACATTCCAGTTAATAAAGCTTCTGCGTTTGAGATCCCTTTCTTCTTTCAAATATCTAGTTGAAGTACTTTGTACGCACGTACCTAATTAAGCTAGATAACTCGTATCATCTTGTTGAGTTTAATTCTGCTGCAAAATCTCTTTATTCTGCACGTACTTCAAATTTCGAGTTTGATTGTCTGATTTGTCTCTCATCCAGCTATAATCTGTAAACTGAGAGTGAAAGCGTAAAACTGAAACACTCCAAATAATTGCATACAAACATAAATGTACTTGATGGAACTGCAAACAAACATAAATGTACATGATGGAACTGATGAAAGCATCTCAAAATACCAATCTTCTGCACGTCTCTTTTGTTAGCTATTTTTCTATGGGGCAAGAACTGAATAGCTGATATCAAAGAGAGTACAGTGACATAGTATTTATAGTGAAAGCATCCTAATACAAAGCCCTCTCATAAAAGGTCTTTATGTCTCAATAATGGCTGCAATCACTTATATCTGTTTCAGTTATCTTCTTTAAAACTTCCCACTATATTCATATAATGAATAAATTTAACATGGAATATGAATTGCCTAATATCTCTAATTACTTACTCTGTTGTGACATTAGTTGTTATACTAGATATAAACTTGTAATTGTTCAAATTCAAGTTACAATCTCCCACTTGAACATTTACAGGTTTATACAACAAGAATAATGTAGCTTCAGATATAGTAATTAATCCAAAATGTGCACCTGAGATAAAGACATTCAAGTTTCTAATCATATCTCTGTCAATTCATAATCATAATGAAGAATTGCAGAAAATGTTGCACTTAAAAGCACAACTACTCTACAATTACAAAACATCACAACCATGAGCTACATGAGATATAAGATATCACTTAATATATACAATGCAAGTTTAACAACCTTCCAAAAGCACACGTATATGGTCCTCTTAATGGTTCCATATGCCGGAACCTCAACACATAACTGCACTTGCAACTATCTAGAATGTGTTATTCAGATCAAGTCTGGAATGGAAATAAAATGATTCAAAAAACAACTCATAGACTGAAATGTATACTACTATGAAACAGTTATTTATAAGAATCAAATAAATAATTTAAATCAAGTACTTGAATAATAAAAGATAAACAATTTCAATCCAGTAAAAGATGAATTTTATTGTAAATCAATTCATAAAATTCATAGCTCAATGAGATCTCAAAACATAACCAAAAAGAAAAATTATCAAACTTAAATGAAACAAAATTCCATCTTTAATACATGAACACTAACTCCCACTGAATCTAGCAATCAAACTCCCACTAAACACAGTCATCTAGATTAGGCAAAATGCCTAAGTTCTCAGTATGCTTTTGAAAAGCTGCAATGGTTAATGGCTTAGTGAAAGGATCTGCTAATTGGTTCAAGGTATTGACTTTAGCAAGAATCAACTCACTACGCTTTACTCTCTCTCGGACACTATAATACTTCAAGTCAATGTGCTTGGAGTTGGTAGACCTCTTGTTTTTCTTTGTAAAATAAACTTTTGCAGAGTTGTCACAATGAATCTTCAAAGGCCTTGAAATATGCTATCAACCATCTTGGTTGGTGTGAGAAAAAATTTCAGCCATAATCCTTGACATGTAGCCTCATAAACAGCAATCAACTCTGCCATCATAGTAGAGGTTGCAATCTGGGTTTGTTTTACACTCTTCCAAGCTATAGCACCCCCAGCTAACATAAAAACATAGCCTGATGTCGATTTTGATGAAAACGGAATCTGTCCAGCAAAATCAACATCAGAATAACCTTCTACTTCAAGATTCTTGACTCTTCTATACACCAAACTATAACCCTTGGTTTTCTGAAGATATATTAGCACTTTCTTTCCAGCAATCCAGTGCTCATGTCCTGGATTCGATTGAAATCTCGCTAACATATCCACTGCATAAGCTAAATCCGGCCTAGTGCACACATACACTCTTAGAGGAATCATATTTGACCCCTATCAACTGACCCAACAAAAGAGAAATTTCTGCCTTCTCATTCTCACGGAACTTCAAGGCAATAACAACCATAAACTCGGTGGTTATATCCTTGTCAGCAATACTTCCCCTAACCACATCAATCATGGTTTGCTTAAGAATGAGCTTAGTCATCCTATTGGCTCTAGTCCATTCCTTGTGTTTCACAGTCTCTAGGTCAGAGGAATTATCATCTATCACTGATTCGACCTCAGTCAAGCACCAATCAATTCCCTAAAGGCCAAGGGAAAGCTCTATGGACTGCTTCCACTTCTTAAAGTTACAACCATTAAGTGGTTCAATGGTTGCAAGGGACGACAATCCTGAGGTGTTCAGAACTAGGGAGAAAAAATAAAAATAAAGTTTTAGTTTTTTGCCTTAGTTATAGTCTAAACAATTTCAGAAAACTATGAACACAAAAGAAATCAAGTCACAACAAAAACAACTCGAGACCATAACAGAAAATATGGTAATCAGAATCCCCAAAATATGCATATTAGTTTTCAATAACAGATCTTACATGTATGGCAAAAGAATAGGTTATTGCTTAAGTTTCTTATTTGCAAAACCAAAATATTAAAAACCAAGATATCCCTGGAACAGTCAACACATGTATAGCAAGAAGAAAAGGTCCAGTTCACTGAATTCCGTTTTTAATATTTCATGATGCATTGTTTTACCTTTGAGAACACAAGAGTCAATCCTTCTATTTCTACCTGCTTCGTCCTGAGCCGGGAAGGGGTCGCGAGTCGGAGCGAGGTAGAATCCTTGGGTCCTGTACTCGGAACCTGCACAAGTGACAGCGTCACGTAGTCGGGACTGGGGTGGCCCAGTCTTCGACTCTCTGATGCTTAAGTTAGCTTTGAGCACTTGCAATGTAGGGGAGTGTAGAAGAGAGTTGTGTGTACCTTTTATGGTAGCTTGTACTTGTTTTATAGGCCAAGGTTAGGCACTTTGGCCTTAGTCTCCAATGTGGGACTACTTGTTAGTCTTTGTGGTGTCTCCCCCTTTGGGGATGTTTTGCCGCTAGAGTGATTTTGGAAAGCGGTTTGCTACCGGCCCTTCACTCCTTGGATATCTGTGAGGGGTTTATCAGGGCTATCTTGTCTGGAATGAACTTCGGTGACCGGGTAATTGCACCTTATTCTCGGCTCAGCCAAGTATTTTGGCTATGTACTAACAAGTCCCCAAGTCCCAAGTCTGAGAGAGCTCTTGGGTGGGGAGTTATTCTATAGATGCTGAGAATAGGTTTTACCCGGGTGCTGGAGGCATGGTGCCGAATCCCCAAGTCCCCACGCGAGGGTTGCGAGGTGACGGGGGTGAAGTTCCGAGTTTAGTTGGTGAGAGGAAACGCGCTATTGGCATACGAGTATGTTCGCCCTGTGGCGGGACGCTCGGGAGGCGGGCCGCTACTGGGCGAGTAAGTGCGCTAGTTGGCGAGACTTTCACTGATGGGCGAGTCAGTCCGCGCTAGTTGGCGAGACTCTCACTGATGGGCGAGTCAGTCCGCGCTAGTTGGCGAGACTCTCGAGCGGCGGGCCGATGCTAGGCGAGTAAGTCCACTCTAGATGGCGTGACTCTCGCGGCGTGGTGGGCCGCTGATGGGCGAGTCAGTCCGCGCTAGTTGGCGAGACTCTCGAGCGGCGGGCCGTGCTGGGCGAGTAAGTCTGCGCTAGATGACGAGACTCTCACAACGTGGTGAGCCACTGATGGGCGAATCAGTCCGCGCTAGTTGGCGAGACTCTTGAGCGGCGGGCCGTACTGGGCGAGTAAGTTCGCGCTAGATGGAGAGACTCTCGCGGCGTGGAGAGCCGCTGATGGGTGAGTCAGTTCGCACTAGTTTGGCGAGACTCTCACTAATGGGCGAGTCAGTCCATGCTGGTTGGTGAGATCGAGCGACGGGCCGATGCTGGGCGAGTAAGTCCGCGCTAGATGACGAGACTCTCACGGCGTGGCGGGATGTCTTAGCGTCCCCCCTTTTTTTGCGACAAACGAGGGCGACATGGCGTTGCCCTGTCTGTAGAGGTTTATGGGGTCTTGGGAAATGTCTATATATAGGGTTGGGGAGAACTGGATGGGGGAATGCGTGATTTCGAAACCGAAAACTGGGTGAGCCGCATTTTACATTTTAGGGTTTCGGCAATTCTATAAACTTCAGACTGGGAAACGTCCAATTTCATCCTCGATCGAGAGGGTGCGAGCGCTCAGCTGTTTGCAACCAGCTTCACTGCCACTACGTAAATCCACTGTTTCAAGGTACAAATTTGTCGCCTTCTTTGTTTTTGGATTTTTGTATGTGATGGTGTTGTTGTTTTGGGTTATCTGGGGTGAGTGTGATTGTTCACATGTTTGTGATGTTGGTAGGAATTCTAGGGTGAGAGATTTATTGTCGGGCTGGTTAGGGTTAAGGTAACGGGATATGACAGATCTGGTGTGGGTGTCCAGCGAAGAGATTGTGGTGGTCTCTAGTTCGGATTCGGACACTTTGCACCGGATGGAGGAGGGCTTGGATAATCTTATGGCAGAGATTGCCCTTGACTTGGGGGAAAGCATTCCTGTGATGGATGTCGGGTCTCATGTGTCCTCGTGTAACCCTCTCTTGCAGGAGGTAGAGAAATTTATAATGGCGAGATCTCGAGAGGAGGATGATTCGTTTTGCAAACCTCCTGGCGAGAGTATGACATCGTCAGAGCTTGAAGCGCTTCGGTAGAATTGGAGTATTCCAAAGGAGGTTTTGTTGCGGCCACTTGATAGGGGGTGAAATTTTGGGATCCCCCGGGTAACTGAGATGCGGGTTGATGTTCCCGTTACCCTCATTTGTGCAGTACACATTGGCGTGTCTACATATCACCCCGGGGCAAGTTACCCCCAACATGCTGAAGCAGATTTTGGGAACAGGCGTGTTATTTCGCCTGATGAAGCAGGAGTTCCCAAATTGTGAAGAGTTCAACGCGTGCTGGCACATGGGGTGGTGCTCGAAAAAGGGCAGCCAGGGCTGCGTGACGATGAAGTCACGTGGGAAATTTAAGGTCCTGGTGGAAGACTTGCCCACCTCAACAAGTGAAACCTGGAGGCGCAAGTGTTTTCTTGTTAGGGGGTAGTGGCAGGAGTGGCACGGGCACCCTTTCCGGGTCCAGGGAAGTTTCCAAAAAATAGGTACCGTGCTCTTGTGCCTTGTGTGTTTTTGTTTTGTTTTTTTTGTCTGCTCTGTCGCTGTTGACAACTAGCTTTGTGCAGTGCCGCAAGAGTATAACCTCACTGAGCTGATGGAGCGGTGGATTCGCCGGGTGATATGGGCATTTGAATGTATGAGCTCGTATCGAATATACCGTCTTGGCATATACAGCCACTTCTGCTATGCCTGGGTTCCGGGTCTGTATTTTAGTGGTTGCATTCTCTGCTTTAGGCTTGCGAGTCGTTGTCTGACTATTGTTTTTGTTGCAGTGACAATTCCACGCGACGGGGGTTGGCGGAAGAATGAAGGTCCTTACGACAAAGTGTCGGACGAGGACGTGCTGGATGGGCTGCTGGCTGAGGCTGACCATGCCAAGCAGTATGACATTGAATTGGAGACGGGGGAGGGAAGGGAGATGGAGCTGGGTGATTGTGAAGATTTTTTGAGGTTGAACCTGGCAGATGAGGATTACGCCTATATACCTCCACTGGTGGCGGAAGCGATGGGTTTAGGCGTCCAAGAGGTGGAGTTGGAGGAGGCGCAAGTAGTGGGTGATCACGAGGGTGAAGCCGACGAGGCGCAGGGGGAAGAACTTGTCGTGGAGGAGGTTGCGGACCGTGAGGAAGAGACTGGTTCAACTCGGACTCGAAAGAGGAAGGAGAGAGCGGAGCCGGCTCACGAGGGCCAGTCTAAGAGGTCGCGGAGAGATAGTCGGTCCGGGGGATCGGCAAGCTTAGCTGAGGTTGCCCAAGCCTTAGAAGGGACAGGGGACACGCAGCCATACATAGCTTAAATGGCATATGACATGTGTCACTGCGCTCGCGATATGCATGTATTGGAGGAGGTGGATCCGCCGGCGGGCATGGCTCTCGCCAAGGAGAAATTAACTCGGGTAACTGTCTGCACACTTTTGTGTTCCACTGTTTTGAGTTTGGGGTTTATGCGTTGCTGTGTGACTGCAGGCTACATTGTTGATGTATGCCGCGAGCGAGCGGGCGGCTTCCCACCGGCAGGGTGATGCTGAGGCGAAGAGTCAGCAGTTGAGGGAGGCTGAGGAATGCAATCGGGGCCTTTCAGAGCAGCTAGCGCAGGCGGAGCGGAACGCTGCTGTCTTCCAGGCCCAGGTGGTGGAGCTGAAAGAAGATATAAGGAGGAAGGATGAGCAGGTGGTGGCTGGGGAAGTGGCAGCTGCTAAGGTAGTGTCTTTGGAAGCTGAGGTGGAGAAGCTGACGCGGGCACTTGCAGAGCTGGAGGTGTCCTAGAAGGCGAAGTGTGAGCGGGCTGCCGCGGCAGGGCAGAAGCTGTTCCGGGAGGGCAAAGTGTATAAGTTGCAGCTGAAGGGTGCCTATAATAAAGGGCAAGATGATTTGAGCCGACTAGGCTACCAGGCAGGCTGGATTAACGAGGCGGCCATGCGCAAGTGGTACACAGAGAAGAATGCTGCGAAGGTGGCGTGGGATCAAATGACGCCTGAACAGAGGAAGCAAGCCGAGATCTCGCGATCTCTGGCGAAGCAGCATGAGGCGTGGCGCGTAACGTCTGCTGGGCAGAAGGGGATGCCAGCTGTGGGTGACCCGCGACCTCTTGCAATTGGGGCTGCGTCATCTGTAAGAGCCACCGGCCCCGAGGGGTCTATACCTACCCAAGTAGTAGCGTCACAGGTGGCCTCTTCTGCCGTCCCGTCTCGCGATCCTCGGGCTCCGGGGTTGTTGGCACGTGAGGGCCTTGAAGCTAGAAGGCTCCAGTGAGGGGGCGCTCTGGCAGTTCACTTGTGCGCCCTGCCGTAGCTGTGAGGCCTTTATTTTTGTCCCGGGACCAGTCGAGGCAGCTGGTTGGACAGAGGATGGCGGGGAATGTGAGCCAGGTTCGTGGCCGTAGTGGCGGGTCGAAGGGGAGTGTCAACAAATCTGGCGACTCATCCGCTGGGGGAGAGTGAAATGTACTTGAGCATTTTGATAGTTGTAGGACTGACTGTTGTTTTGAACAATGTAAGTGGCGTGGTTAGCCATTGTAATAAGTTTATACTAATTTGCCTGGGAGTCCATGTTGATGTTTTGGCGTTATGTGTAGCCTTTGTGTTTGTCTTGCTGTTGTTTACTTTTGTATGTTTGTGGCTCTGCGTTGCGAGGGCGAAGTATAGTATGTTGGAGCCGCTACTGGGCTACTGTACATATACAATGGCTTTTCAAAGCCAAGGTTAAAATTGGTGGCGAGTGTTCCAGGGGTGGGGGATGATGTTTTTGTAGGACTAGGTCGTGGGGCTCTTTTTCCCGCTCCCCTCTGGGCCGTCCCGCGGGTCATTGATGGGTTTCGAGTGGCTGAGAGGCAACATCTCATAGGTTCCTCGCCTTTGCTGAATGGCGTTAAGGTGGCAATGCTCAATGGCTGCTCGATCCCCTTGAATGGTCAGGGTGCCACTTGGGGTGGGAACTTTCATGAGAAGCATGTGACCGGCTATGAAGCACTGCAGCCCCCAGAGGATGTCCTGGCCTAAGATGAGATTGTAGGACAAAGAGCAATCGACAATGAGGAAGCGGGCCGTGATGGAAGAGCGGCAAAGAGCTGTTCCCACTGACACGGTTAGGCGGTCTGAGCCTAACGGTTGCACTATCTCGCCAGAGAAGCTGACAAGGGGGTCGTGGTTATTGTACAGCTTAGTTCGGTCTCGCTGGAGTCCTTTGTAGCAATCGGAAAACATGACGCTTACGGCGGCCCCTGTGTCCACTAAAGCTCTGTGGCACCTGTAATGATCCACCTGCACATTGATTATGAATGGTTCACAGTGGTGGCAATTTATGGTATCCTCATCGCTGCGAATTGTCACTTGATCCCACGCTGTTGGGGTGATCGTGACACCGCGTTGGATGTCTAGGATTTCTGAGGGTGTCGTGCATTGCCATTTTACAGAAGGCTTGCATGAGGGGAACCGTGGGGCTCCACCATGCAGGGTTAGGATCTGGCCATGTTCTTCAATGGCGTTAGCGCCTGTGGCGGGAGCACAATATTGGTGGAGTTGCCCATTCTGGACCAAATGCTCGATTGCATTGTGGAGGTCATGGCACTGCTCTGTTGTGTGGCCGTTATCATCATGATAGGCACAGTACTTGTTACCGGTTGTTCGCCGGGGCTTTTTTGGATACTTGCTTTTAGGAGGGGGGATGAGATCTTTATACCTGGCCCATATGTCCTCATACGTGGTGGTTAGAGTAGTGTGAACCTCGTAATGAGGTGGTGGGGCGGAACGGCGCTGCTGTTGTGGAGGGCTCTGGTCCCTTTTATATGGGTGGTCGCGGTTTCTCTATACTCCATGGTGACGATCGGAGCCGCGTCCCTGGTCTCGGGAGGACCCACGTGACTGCCCTTTATCTTGCCCGCGGTCAAAGTGCTCATCTGGTGGCGGGGCGGGAAGTGCTAACGTGGCGGGAGCGGAAAGTCCGAAAGTGGCGAATTCAGCGCGGGCCCACCGCATAGCCAGGTCTATCAAGGCGTCGTAGGATCCAGGAGGGTTCCTATTGATCTCCATTAGGAAATTGCCAAGGAGTAGGGCCTGACGGAAAGCTTGCTCCGCCACACGAGGTTCCAAGTTGTGGCATCTCGATGTGGCAGATTGCCATCGGGACAGCAGTTCATGGAGGCCCTCGCTGTCTTTCTGCTTGATGTGGAACAAGGCATCTACACTGCGATAAATGCTGGTGTGTAGCATGAAACGGCTGAGGAAGCGTTTCGAGAGTTGGTCGAAGTTGTTGATGGAGTTGGGCGGCAGATTGAGGAACCAACTAAGAGCCTCGTCCGAGAGGGTCTCTTGGAAGGCGTGGCAGACTATGACGTCACTGTAGCCTGCGGAGCTACAGAATGAGAAGAATGTCTCGAGGTGGAGATGAGGGTCCCCGGTGCCTTTATACTTGTCCATCTTGAATGGCTTGGTTCCCAGAGGCTGTTTATCCATCTGCACTCGGGGTGTGAAGGGGCTTGGGCGATGTCCATAGCTAGAGAACAAGGGTCGCTGGGCCCCGCGACTCTCGACGCCTTCAATCCGCGAGGCTAACTGTTTGACTGTTTGGCTGAGTTGGAGCAGTAGGCGGGTTGGCATGTCGAGAGGTGGGTTAGGGGAGTTAGCAGTGGTAGAAGTGGAGATAGGCTGGGCAGATGGATTAGGCTGATGTGGCAGGGGGGAGTCATTGAGGATTGGAGATGGTTGGGGGGCTGGTAGTGGAAATGAGGGGTGGGTTAGGGGATGAGATACATATATGATCTGGCTAGGCCCTCCTGGGAGCATAGAACCAGTCTGGCCTTGACTAGGAAGGGTGGCCGGGGTTCCGGCAACTCGCGCTGTGTGGTCCAAGCTGTCGTTGTACACATTACGATGCTCTAACGTGGCGCGGAGCAAGAATTGTTCTTTTTCCAACTCGGCGATGCGTACCCGGTACGCTTCCGCTTCTGCCTTCTCTTTCGCCGCTTGCTCGCATAACGAATGAAAGTCCCGCTTGAGGATTTCAAGGGCTGTGGCGGGGTCGGGATGGCTAATGGGGGCTGCATCGCTGGTTTGGGGAAGGGATGTGTCGCCGGGTTGGAAAAGTTCCTCCTCTGCTTGAGTGCCAGGGTCCGTAGGGTCATCAATGATTTTCACCATGGTGCCGAGTCAAATGGGAGTTCCACAAGATAGGGAACCCTCCTTCTAGCGCCAATTGTTTCTACCTGCTTCGTCCTGAGCCGGGAAGGGGTCGCGAGTCGGAGCGAGATAGAATCCTTGGGTCCTGTACTCGGAACCTGCACAAGTGACAGCGTCACGTAGTCGGGACTGGGGTGGCCCAATCTTCGACTCTCCGATGCTTAAGTAGCTTTGAGCACTTGCAATGTAGGGGAGTGTAGAAGAGAGTTGTTTGTACCTTTTATGGTAGCTTGTGCTTGTTTTATAGGCCAAGGTTGGGCACTTTGGCCTTAGTCTCCAATGTGAGACTACTTGTTAGTCTTTGTGGTGTCTCCTCCTTTGGGGGTGTTTTGCCGCTAGAGTGATTTTGGCAAGCGGTTTGCTACCGGCCCTTCACTCCTTGGATATCCGTGAGGGGTTTATCAGGGCTATCGTGTCTGGAATGACCTTCGGTGACTGGGTAATTGCACCTTATTCTCGGCTCAGCCAAGTATTTTGGCTATGTACTAACACCTTCTGTTGAAGATACAATTCTGTTCCAAAAACTAAAGACACAATTTTCCTAGTTCTATATCCAAATGATTCCAAAATAATATATTGATAGATTGATGTGTACAACATGCATCAAAATACTATATTACAATCAAGAACTACCGGTTATTACTCCTTAACTTTTAACACAGCAAGCTAAGTTAAAACCAAACAAAGAAAATAACTTGTTCATCAACGAATTTCAATGAGCAAGATTATGAAAGTTGGGAGATCATCTTGTCAATGTCAACAATTCAAGATAAACAAAATAATATATGTAAGTATATATAATTCAATTATCACTCAAGAACAGAGAATTGAACATTCAGAAATCTCAAACAATTCCAAACATCAAGAATTCAATCAGCCATACTAAAGTACGTTTCATCTGGACATCATCTACTCTAACTTAGATGCACGCCAAGAACGCCTCTAGTGTTCAATTGCTCAACCAACAAGAATCATATACACGTGAAAGAAAATTTCAAATTTTGGGAACTAACCAGGTGTTCCTGCTGCGCTGTAGAACAATCAATTGAAGCAAGATAGACATATGCAGCGATTGGAGTTTATAATTCATAGCCTTGTCTCAGTAAAGCGGAATCACATGATCAAAATGATTTTTCTCTAGAAACCTAATTCCCAATTCTGGGAATACTAAAGAAGGTGGCAACATAGAACAACAACTTCAAGTCGTTTAATTGATTTGCGCATGTGCGCTAGTTGTGTGTGAATGTGAACCTTGGGCCTGAGAGCAAGCCTAGGTTTGGGTCTTAATTAAAAACGAGGCTTACGTTTTAGCAACATAATCACCTCCTTTTTTTTAATTATTTATTTAGAATGAATTCTTACAAAAACCCAATCTAGCAAGCTAAAGTGGTATATGAAATATGCAATTGGCTCTGATACCAATTGAAAGCATAAAACTGAAACACTCCAAACAATTGCATACAAACATAAACACATCTATTGCACTCACAAGCACACAAGTATATACAAATATAGAGAAACAATATATATCTATGAATAGAACTGAATATGTACATGATGGAACTGATGAAGTCATCTCAAAATACCGATCTTCTGCACGTCTTTTTTGTTAGCTATCTTTCTATTGGGCAAGAACTGAATAGCTGATATTAAAGAGAGTACAAGGACCTAGTATTTATAATGAAAGAATCCTAATACAAAGCCCTCCCATAAAAGGTATTTATATCTCAATAATGGTTGTAATGGCTTATATCTGTATCAGTTATCTTCTTTAGAACTTCCCACTATATTCACATAATGAATACATTTAACATGGAATATGAATTGTCTAATATCTCTAATTACTTACTTTGTGACATTAGTTGTTGTACTAGATATAAACTTGTAGTTGTTCACATTCAACTTACAGAGAGAGAATTGAGGAGCGCTCTACAATGATTTTATCTACTCGATCCTCCCAGTGACAATTTCCTACGTGATTCTGCTGCATGCATGACTGTCATTCTGTGTTTCAGCAGGAGCGTAATTCTGATGCATGCCATATAGATAGTGCAATTTGGTGGCCCTTATGTTCTTGAATAGGAGGATTTACGATGCACTACACAAATAGTATATGTTCTTTTTTGGTGATTGAAAGGCTGCAGAAGTCCAAAAAAAAAAAAAACAATAAGATGAGGCTGCAACAGCTCATCCTTGTCTTTCTTCAATCTCTCAAACACACTAACCTATCCTCATTTGCATATAAAGAAAAAGAGGCAAATTTTGTTTCAGCAAATCTTTGCGCAATTAAGGAAAATTTCATTTCATGGAATTGTTCTTATCATCTTCTGATATGTGGTCGGTCAGATATCTGATTATCGAATCGCTCTAAATATACCAAGGTAATTAATTCAGAATCCCACCTGTTTCAATGACCAACCTTTACTATCAACATTATAATTCAACAATCAAATCTATTCCACCAAACCACGTACTATTTAGGCATGATGAACAGATCTAGCGTCATTTGAGTTCTGTTCTTGTGTTCTTCAGAGCGTTGCACAAAGAAATAGTCTTCAGATCGACATCAGATCCAATCTAAAGGTGCGTGAATATATACCTCAACCTAATCGTTCTCTTTAATTCAATTAGGCCACTATTAATTTCTATGAAATCTCAATACTCATCAATATCAATCTGCCTTTATGTATATCAAATACAGGTGTTAGTAAACAGATCTCATTCTGTTATCATGGCACAAGCAATCATCGGCCCTAACTTCTGCAGTCCGCACCCTGTTGATCTTGGAATCGTCAAGCTGGTTCCGTCCGGCAACTTTTCAGTCAAGGATGTGAATGGCAACATTGTTTTCAATGTCACAGGAACATTTTTGAGCTTGCGCCGTTTCTTAGTTGACGGTGCTCGGAATCCCATTGTCACTCTCCAAAAGAAGGTAGTTAATTGGGGTTTGATTCATTATATTTGGTTATGCTTTCACTAGCTATATCATTGAGTCATGTTTCTTCATGTATAGTTGCCGAGTACACATCATAGATGGGAAGTTTATAGAGGTGATAGCACGGATTCGAGGAACCTGGTATTTAGTGTTAAGAAATCTTCGGTGGTTCAGTGGAAGACGAATTTGCATGTTTTCTTAGCAAATAACGAAGAAGAGTCTGCCCCTGACTTCAAGGTGAAAGGAAGTTGGTTTGAACAATCTTGTGTCGTATATGCTGGGAAATCCAATTCCTCCAACATTCTTGCTCAAGTAAATTTAAGAATCAATAATACCATGACTAACTTAATTTATCTCCGGCCGGCCAAATCAGAGGCAAAGATATTAGATTGCTGGGGCTAGCTAATCGTACGTATTAATTTTGCAGATGCACAAGAAGCACACATCATCGTGCTTAAGCATCAATAATACCATGACTAACTTAAGCGTGTTGTTTATGAAGGACAATTTCAAGGTTACAGTGAATCCAGGTGTTGACCAAGCACTCATCATCGTGCTTATTTTCATTCTTCATGAGATAAACTCCGGTGGTTCTAGTTCTGCTAATTCCGTCTGAGACTAATTTGGATATACAAACTTGAATAATGTTTGCGCGTTTTGTCTTTGTGGTTTTTAGTGTCATTGGTTCACTCATTTGTGTATGCATGTTATGCATGTAGTTTAGGTTCATCTAGCTATTATATATGTTAGTCGATCGTCCGTTAGCATTTTATAATTGGACCCTCCTTTACTTCTCAAATATGAGCATCGATCGTATTGTTTTTTTTTTTAACACGAATTTGAGTATTGTGGTTGATGTAAGTGTACCCTTACGTACGATTGTTTATATGTGTTTTTGCAACGATCCTCGGTAAGGAGTAAAAAGGTAATTATCTACCAAAGTAAAGAGAGGGGATGCGGGCGTGCCACCTCGTGGATGAGGAATGAAGATGCGCGGGATCTTGACTTCTTAATCAAGCGGAGGGTTTTCGGTGTCACCTCGCGGACGAGGAATTACAAGCTCTAAGCGTTTTGATACTCATGGTATGTCGCGAGCAGAGCAACAATAAGGATCAGGGGTGATCAGAGATTAGTCCAAAAGGGCTCTGAGCTAAGGCGAGGACGCGCTTAGGATTTGGGTTTCGAGAGGCTCAAAGGTTTCAACTGTGTTGAAGGTTGTTTGATTGTATTGAGTTGTGTGAGAGATTGTAGAGAGAGTGAGCTTCAACAGGGAAGCGAAAGCAAAGCTCTAGGGAGTGTCTGGAGGTTCAACTGGGTTGAAGATTATATTTTTGTTTGAGTAAGTTATCTGTGTCCCCTTCGAATGATCCTTGAGCTCCCCTTATTTAGAGTTACTTAGAGCCACATGTATTAGCCCGAAGTATGTCAAAGACTTGTAGGAGTCTTCAACGATAAATATGGCGAAGGTGATTCATGAAAATCCAATTAAGGAATAGAGTTCTCAACCAACACATACACCTCCACGTGCATGCGGACTCCGCTTCTTGCTTCTTCGCGAAGTCTCTTACACGGAGCCATCTCGCCTCGCCTCTACGCGAAGTCCATTTCTTGATTCCATGCCAAGTACTTTTCGCATGAGAACTCTGCTATCCAGCTCGCATGATCTCGCCGGCGGGCTATCACTTGTAAACCCAATTATTTTGGGCTCGCCAATGTGACGTGGATCAAGAATTTAATTAATATGCACTTAGACATTTACTGTCCAGTAAAATATTAATTTAGGTGTAAACATTTCCCCACAGCCTCGAAGTCATGAATGTCAAAAATGACTGAAGAGGTTTATGTTCATGTTGCTCCAAAGCAACCGGTATGGCTCGGGTCATACATAAAATGAGTGTGAGTAAACAAGCCTGTGAATAGGCCTTGAAACCCAAGCACCCAGCAAAGCATTGTAGCGAAGCTGCTGTACGATTTACCTAGTACCATATTCAACTGATAATCATGAACTTAACATAACTAGGAACCTTAGACCTGAACTTAACGTGCACTCCGCTTGCACTTTGCCTGCTCTACTCAGAAGATATGGTACATTCGCTCAAGATACGTCGAATAGATGTAGCTCGAAGGGATGCATCTTGAGTAAACGTTTGTTTTGACTAGATTCCAAAATGGCCCTTTGTGAGCTCTTAGCGATGGTGAACCATCTTTGTGATAATCATGAGTGACGTCGTTGTCCCCTAGTGTGAGCTAATGAGAGTCAAACAAAAGGACCGTGTCGGCAAACGGCCGCATAATCTTAAATTTTTTTTAGAGGCCACAGGAATTTACCTAAATAATGACTAAGACACTTGAAGAAAGTCTAAAGTCTGAAATATCTGAAACACATATCTATCCCAATGTGTCCTCCAGTTTTGATATCTGTTCGCCGATACTTGAGAAGAATGAAGGACATCAAAACTTTAGCATGCCCCCCCGTGACAGAGTTGTGGTACCATGCATCATTGAAAATGGTGGCGAACACCAACAAAGGTCGTGGTACCATGCATCATTGAGTAGATCCTGGTGTATGAATAAAGGTACACAAAACTTCTATGGATGCCCCCAGTAAAGGAAAACATATTGCAAGGTCATGAAAACACAATGAAAAAGTACAGTGCAAAATCGCGCGTATCCTGACCTGTCTATATTCAAACAGCCACAACTCTCTCCAGGAATATTGGAATGACAAACCGTAAAATTCTCTAGAAAATAGACATCCAGGGATTTCTGTTGATATAAGGCGCACCGGCTAGTTCTTCCTAGATCACGTACTCCAGTTTAATCAGCGAAGTCGACTGTTCAGTAGTGGTTGTTGCAACTTTCAGCATTGCAATCTAGTTGTATTTCCTCTCTGACTTGACTTCACTTGCCATGATTCTAAGGCATGTGGAATGCCTGTTGTCTTCAAGCCTCATGGATAGGCTTCTAAGTAAATTTAAGTCTTTTGTAGGTAAACATGTTGTCTTGCATTTCAGCAAAACTAAGGATCTCTTTTTGTGTATTTCGCTATTTGATTTTTTTATTTTCTTTTTTCAATATGAGAAAGAATGAAAACAAAAGGAAAAATAGAAGTAAAGGCTAAGTAAAAACGAAATCAAAGAGAAGAATGGATCATAGCTTGATTAGTTACCCCTCGTTTGGCCACGGGGGCCAATGTTATTGTGCGTTTGTCGATAAGAGGCCAGGTGATGTCAGCAATTGCGATCATGAAGTCGCCTTTATCCTCAAAGTGAATGTACCTAAGGTCGAGCCAGTCCTGGACCTGGTCTCGAAACTGATGGCAATTGCAAGTTCTGTGTCCCCAGCTATTATGGAACTTGCAGTGTATGCGGCCTTCATTCTATTCAATGTAAGGTAAGGCCCCAGCCACTCTGATGAGTCCGTCATCAATAAGGTTGTCTAAGACCTCATGTGCATGGTTGACGTTATATGTGTACTAGCGAGATGGCCGATGAGTATCATCATTGCACTCCTCGCGGCCTCTCTTTGGTGCCCGGCGCCGGTTGTCATCCTCTGGGTGTTCAGACAGGTCCAGTGTGACTCTGCGTTGGCCTGGCTTCAGCACTTGGCGTCGGTTGTCCTTTTTTGGCTGATCGGCTTAGTTCACTTCGACCATGCCAACCATGGGCAGGAAAGGGTCTACATCCACCAATGAGGCTGTGCTCCCCGGAGTCTTCAGTTTTAGGGTGTCAGAGTTCAACCAAGTCTACAGTTGGTCTCGAAGCTTGACACAATCTTTAGTGTCATGATTATAGACATTGTGGAAGGTATAATATTTCTTGTCCTTCAGCTCCTCCTTGGATGAGATTTTGTGATCCAAGAGCACGTACTTCGCCTCGATCAAGTCATTAAAGACCAGATGGGCATTTTTTGTGTCATAAGTGTATGACTCATACTCGGGCTTGGTCCATGCAAAAGACTAGATGGTGATTGGCTCACAGGTCATATTAAGTTCTTCAGTTTGTGAGCCAATGGCTTCCCAGTCAGTTCCACTGCTTCCACATCCTCATAATCTGGTGCAGCCTCAGTTTCCTCCTACCTCTGATAATAAGGATCATAAGTAGGGGATTAGAGGCTTAGTGCCCCCACAATCCTGTTTTTCCCTGGCATGTGTGTCCCCTTAGAGGCATTTGTTTTCTCATCCATCTCGTTGAGAATCAGCTCATAACTTTCGACCTTATTAATTAGGTCACCCATGTATGTGAAGCGTTCTCCGTGATGCTTTAGTCGTTGACGATGCTCAAGGCCTAGAATAGCCAATTTGATGGCTTCCTACTCAGGTAGCAGGTAATCGCACTTGGCCTGCTGGATTTTGAAGCATTGGAGGAATGAGACTCCAGACTCCACGCTTTGCTGGCTCATTTGGGTGAGGGAGTCGAGGCCGACCTCTGGCTCAATGGTGCCATAAGTCTCCCGAAATAGTCTCTCCTTAGTAGGTCAGTCCACAATTGATCCAAGCTTCAACCTAGAGTACCAGCTGAAAGCAGCTCCGGACTGGGAATTCCTGAAGAGCTTGAGCTTGAGGATATCGTTATTCCCATATTGGCTGCATTGGACTTTGAAGCGGGCCATATGGGTTGTTGCATCTTCCTTTGTCTCTCCAGAGAAAGTCATTAAGACAATGTTCTTAAACCCGTGGGGGAAAGGGTACTGCGCCACACTATCAGGGTAGAGGTCACGATACTGCAAGTCAGCATCACATTTTTTGGTTTGCTCCTTGACTATTGTGGAGATAAGTTGGCGCCAGTCGGCTGCTGTCACAAGTGTGGACTTTGCTCCCTTTTCATGGTTTGGCCATGCAGAGAAACTGGCAATTTGTCTAACATTCCTGGGAGCTGGGCTGGAATGGGCCATAACCGGGTCATTTGGTGTCCCGGCTCCCTGGCGTGGCGAACCGTTAAACCCCTTAAATGTAGTACCAGAGTTACGCGGGAGTAGTGTCTTTGAAGTTCCAGCCTCTAACGTGAACTGTGGGGTCTTTTGAGCCCCGACCTTCGGATTACCCCTAGGACGTTCATTAGGCAGGATGTACTTGGATGATCCCTTATTTGCGCTCGTGCCAGTGAGGTCGAGGGCAAAATTCTTTGGTGCTTGAGACCTCATCCAGTCTTCCCCCTCAAGGACCCTCAAGCTCAACCTATCATGTTTGTCCTTGAATTTTGTGAGCTTTTCCAAGTTGTTTTTGTTTCCGAAGAAAGAAGCGTTCTGCTGGTCATGCAACTTGGTATCGTGTTCATCTAAGTGACGAGTTTGCTCATTCACTGTTACGCGAGTGAGCGATAGGATCTCTACGTTCTGCTTCACGGTTTCCGCATTGTGCTTCACGGTCTCCGTGTTCTGGTCCAAATCATTTTGGATCCGTTGAAGAGAACCTTCAACTAGGCCCTTACATGAACTGGCCTTCTAGGTGGCCATAATCCTCACTGAGCCCAGTGAGTTTGTCATGGGTGACCTGCAAAAGGGCTCATCATGTTTTCCCTGTTCAGAGAGGTCTGCGATGCTCTGTTGAGTGGCTGAGGCCTGGGTTGTCAAACCCTGGATCTGACCTTTAAGCTCTACGAGTACCTGGAGGATTTTCCCCATTTACATAGTAGATCTTGAGTCTTATGTTGGCTGTGAGCCTTCCATTGTGGTTTCGCTGAAGTCTGAGTTACTAAACTGAGCAAGAAGCTGTTCTTTAATGAGAGATTGGCAAGCCGCGTTGTTATGGGGCTTGTACCGTGGTGATCTGTGCTTGAGAGAAGAAATCTGAGGTTTCCTGTATGGTGATTCTCTTAGTTTCTCTATGATGAATCGCTTGTACTCCTGGTCCCACTAGGCGTGTCAATGTTTTGGCCACGATCCTCAATAAAGAGTAAAGAGGTAATTAGCTACCAAAGTAAAGAGAGGGGATGTGGGCGTGTCACCACGCGGACGGGATCTTGACTTCTTGATCAAGCGGAGGGTTTTCGGTGCCACCTCGCGGAGGAGGAATTACAAGCACTAAGCGATTCGATACTCACGGTATGTCGCGAGCAAAGCAACAATAGGGATCAGGGGTGATCAGAGATGAGTCCAAAAGGGCTCTGAGTTAAGGCGAGGATGCGCTTAGGATTTGGGTTTCGAGAGACTCGAAGGTTTCAACTGTGTTAAAGGTTGTTTGATCGTATTGAGTTGTGTGAGAGATTGTAGAGACAGTGAGCTTCAACAGGAGAGCGAAAGCAAAGCTCCGGGGAGCGTTTGGAGGTTCAACTGGGTTGAAGATTGTACTTTTGTTTAAGTAAGTTGTTCGTGTCCCCTTCGAATGATCCTCGAGCTCCCCTTATTTAGAGTTACTTAGAGCCACATGTATTGGCCCGAAGCATGTCAAAGACTTGTAGGAGTCTTCAACGATAAATGTGGGGAAGGTGATTCATGCAAATCCAATTAAGGAATAGAGTTCTCAACCAACACATACACCTCCACGTGCATGCGGACTCCGCCTCTTGCTTCTTCACGAAGTCTCTTACGCGGAGCCATCTCGCCTCGCCTTCATGCACTTCTACGCGAAGTCCATTTCTTGATTCCATGCGAAGTACTTTTCGCATGCGAACTCTGCAATCCAGCTCGCATGATCTCGCCGGCTGGCCATCACTTGTAAACCCAATTATTTTGGGCTCGCCGGTGTGATGTGGATCAAGAATTTAATTAATATTCACTTAGACATTTACTGTCCAGTAAAATATTAATTTAGGTGCAAACAACATGTAATAGTGGTGCCACAACGGCAATACAGTGTGGATATTAGGACCTCCAAATTTGCTCAATATACATCTCATTCTCTCTACACCTCTGTTTTTTTACTTTTCAATATAAGCATTATCTCACTAGACCTCATTTCAAATTTCTAACATAACCTTAGTTAATTATTGACATATATTTCAATTTATTACTTGTTTTACCTCTTATTCACTCAATAGACCTCTCATTCTTTTTTTTTTCTTTTTTTTACCTTTTTGTTTTTGAACATCCATTATATATCCCTACCTTATTTTTTGATTATTTTTTTCATGCAAGAAAATGTTTTATCATGAACTATTCTATATATCTTTTTAACTTTTGTTTTTCTCTTTTGTATGTGTTATTTTTTCTCTGTTTTTTTATTTTGAATAATTTGATCTCTAATTCGGCACTTTAACAATTATCAAGTTGGATGAAATTTTGCAGTAATGATCTATTCATTAGTATCAATAAACTGAATGATGAAGATATAGAAATATGACAGAAAAATGAGTTAAATAAGAAACTTCACACATTAATTTCAAAGTGAAACTTCGCTCTGGATAGAAACTGTATAATTATATATATATATATGCTTTAATAAAAAGAAATTGGAAAACAAAAATATATAAGGAAAATAATAAATAATGTAATCAATTATTATTGAATTGGAAAGTCTAGAGAAAATAAATATAATATTTTATTTTTTATAATTATTGTCTTTAATAATCATTCTGTATGAGGATATATATATATATATATATGTCATTTAATAATTCATAAAAAAGTGAGGTCTAGTTAGCAAATTTAGAGGTACCAATAGGCGGATTCACGACAATATTATGATATATGACTCTCTGCTAGCTGCTTAATTTTGTACTTCTAAAACTCTAAAAGATAAAGAGGAAATTTTTCAAATGGTGCCTCAAGTTAAGTCCATTCATCATTTTGACATCACAATCTTAAAAACTATGACAATGGTACCTCAACCCTTAAACCCAACCCAACATTAGTTCCCTCCATGATTGACACTGTTAAGTTGAACTTTGTCCATGGGCAAAATTGTCTCTTCATGTTTTCCCTTCTCAAACCTTATAAGCTAAATTAGAGTTTCTCGACTTGAAGATATCAACTATGAATGTGAGTCTTATTAGCTAGTTATCTTTAATTATTTTATTAAGTATATATGTTTCATGAACTTCTGTATTTGATACAAAATGCAGTTTAATCATTGTGGATTCTTTCTCTCACCGGTGGGTTGCAAAAGCTACTTTTAATGATGGATATCAATAGCCAATGATGTATTATAATTTCTAGATGTCTCTCATTTTTGTATGCAGTCAACACATAACTCATCACAAATTCTGATACTGATGAGAAAAATGATATTATTCTAGAGGAAAATATTTGTGGAGAAAAAAATTTTAGGAAGGAAAAATATGAATAGATAATTTTTTTTCCCATGGATAAAGTCCAATTTAACGGTGTTAATCACGAATGGAACTAATGTTAGATTGAGTTTAAGTGTTGAGGTATCATTATCAAAATGATAGAGTAAAGCTTTCTTGCTTTCTGGGTATGTGCGCAGGGCTAGTCCTGAAGGATCCAAGGCCCAATGCGGGGAAAAAAAATGTGTCCCCTTATATAAACTTTTTTTTTGAATAAAAATATTCAAAAAATACCAATTTTTTCAGGGTTCCAAACCTACTCAAGTATAATGTCATGAGACTCATTCTCACGCCTGAATTTTTTTTATTGATATGCTAAAACATGGTACAATGGAGAGACATAAAACCATTACCCCCGAAAATAAAAGAAATACAAGGATTACAATAAACACAGACAAAAAAGTTGCTGATGAGAATACACCAATTACTCAAATGCAGATATTCCGAAACGTTCATTAAAATGTCATATACTTTAGAATTGTCTTTCCAACTTTGTCTTCCACATGCTTCTTGACTGGTTTTGTCAACTAAGTTCATATATTTAAATTCCTCAATTAATTCTCACTCATTTGCATAGCTAAATACTCACAATATAGAATAGTTTAAATAGAATAGCGACTTAAGGTCTCAGTAAAAGCTTCATAAGTCATTGTACATTCCAAAATCTACCTATATAAATGATTCAGAGTGGCTAAAAATGTTTTTTACTCTCTCTCTCTCTCTCTCTGTCTCTCTCTCTCTCTCTCTCTCTCTCTCTCTCTCAGAAAACCTAGAGTACGTCGCCTCCCCTTTTTTAGCTTGTCTGGCTGGGCCGCAGCGCCGACAATGGCCTCTGGCCTAACCGGCGCATAGTGGTTGTGGCCGGACAGGTGCTCGGCGTTGGATTGATGCCTCTGGTTCGGCGGATCAGACTGAAAGGTAACCTTATCTCCCTTTCTCGGTTTCAAATTATGGTTGACTTATTGAGACGGGCTAGGATCAAAGAGGAGGAATCAAGATTGTGTAGGATTGGAGCGGCATCAGGCGGCTATCGGTGAGCGGGATGGCCGGTTGGATCAGCGGGACGGTTGCTTCAGATCACTGGCGGTTTGGGTTGGCTCCGAATCCATTCGCATGATCTCGGTGTGCTAGTGGGTGGTGGAGGGACTAAGATACTTGAAGTCGTCAGTCGATGGCTGGACGGCGAGGCGTTGGAGGCCCAACGCTAGTGGTGGGGAGACAAGGCCAAGCAGCTTCGGGTTTGGGTTGAAAAGAGGACTGGGTTGCTGCTAGGGTTGGTCCATTAGGCTAGGGTTAAGGAAATCAGCCCACTTAGGGAAATTATATTACTAGCGTTATGTTTTTTTTATTTTGTTAGCTTCTAGTTATTTACTTTTTCATTAAGGAGATGTGGGCGTTGTCCCGGTATTGGCACCTTTCGTGCCTTGTCTGTCCTAGGTAAGTTGCGAGTTCCTTGCTTTGTCAAATGATCACAACCTCCTAGTGGCAGGATGAAACATAGGGTCGCCGGATATGATTCAGTGCGGCAACATAGTAGGTAAGTTGTACTATTAATCGTCATGATGCTGGTCTTTAGTACAATTATCTTTCTGTTATGTCACCACTTTGTTAAAGCATATAGAGTTGTCATTGATGCACTCTTTGCTAACTGGTGCATGTTATAATACGTTACTCTATGTCCCCCCCCCCTTATATTCAATGGTTTCATCAATCAAAGCTTAAGAGCAGCCGCACCGGCCCTTTTTCAAAAAAAAAAAAAAAGATTCAGAGTGGCTTTAAACTATTAGTCTCAGAAACATAAAATTCATTCAAAGTCTGTTGTGCAAGACTGGTTGCCAGGCAAGCTGGATAAATGAGTGAGCAATGCGCAAGTGGTATGCCGAGAGGAATGCCGTGAAGAAGGCTTGGAAGCAGATGACGCCGGAGCAAAGGAAGCAAGCCGAGATCTCACGATCTCTGGCGAAGCAATATGAAGCTTGGCGTGCAACGTCGTCTATTATGCCGAAGGAAGTTCTTGCTATGGGCACACCCTGGCCACGTGCTGTGATTGCTGCTTCTCCCTTAGGGGCTCCGCGTCCCGAGGGGTCCCCTTCTACTCAAGTGGCCGTGTCTCAGGTTGCATCCTCTATTATTGAACCCCCTAACCCTTGAGCACCTGGACTTGTGGCGCCGTCGCGTATCGAAGTGCAGAAGATTCCAGCAAGCAAGTCCCATGTCGCTGAAGTGCAACAGGTGAACTCCCTTATGCGTCATAATGTGTCAATGAGGCCGCCACCTGTGTCACGTGATCACTCTAAGCACGCTTATGGGCAGAGGGTTTCGGTGAACATTAGCCAGAGTCGCAGGCGAGGTAGTTGTTCAAAGAGAAGCGGGAGTGTGAACAAGTCAAGTGGGGCGTCTTCCGGGGAGAAATGATTGAATTTGTAATTTGTTGTTAGGTTTCAACTTTTTGTTTACTTTGAAACAATGTAGGTGGCGTGGTTAGCCGTTTGAACAAATTATAATTTATGAATTGCCTGGGGGTCCAGGCTGATTCTTGGTGCTATTTCTTTTGCTCTTTGATGAATGTTGTTGTTTATGGTTCATCTATGTTCTTGGTTCCGAGTACATGGTACAGTATGTTGAGAAATTATGATAAAATACTGCTTTTTTTTTTTTAGGATTGGCCGCTAATGGGCAAGGTGTACATATGATTTGAGCCGAACTGGGCTAAAGTACACGAAAATAAAATGCCAGCTACTATGTCGAGTTTGTGAAATTGAGATTAAATGGGGTAGAGATGGACGTGGTGAGCGTTCCAGGGGCGGGGTAGGACTAGGCCATCAGTGTCTCGGAGATAGAATGTGGCTGACCCTAGGGCGTTGACTATCTCGAGTGAGTCTTCCCACTTTGCTTTGAGTTCAGTGGGGGTAGGAGATGACTTCTTTCATGACCCAATCACCTACTTTCAGGGGGCGGGGGACAAACTTCTTGTTGTAGTGTTGAGAAATCTTTTTCTTGTTGTTATTGTTCTTGAGGTATGACCTGTCCCGGAGCTCCTCCAGGGGATCCATGTTAAGTCGTAATCCCACGGCGTTTGTCTCGGGATCATATGTCGTGACACGCTCGCTTGGGATCTCCATTTCCACATGAATTACTGCCTCGGTGCCATAAGACAAGAGGTATGGGATTCACCTATAGTTGTTGTTGGGGTGGTATGAAGTGTCCAGAGAACTTCCGGGAGCTTGGCTGCCCGTAACCCTTTGGCATCGTCCAGGCGTTTCTTCAAGTTTTGCTTGATGAGCTTTTTTATGGCTTCCACCTGGCCATTTGTCTGAGGATGTGTTGGGGAGGCATAAAAGATTGTTGTTCCTTAATCTGCCAGGAACTCCCGGAACGTGTCATTGTCAAATTGTGTCCCATTGTCTGTGATGATGGCCTATGGTACCCTAAACCGGCACTTAAGTTACGACATAGGAAGTTTATCACATTTTCAGTTGTGATTGTAGCAAGGGGTTCTGCCTCTATCCACTTTGTGTTGTAATCTACAATGACTATTGCAAATTTGAGTTGTCCCAAGGCTGTTGGTAATTGTCCCACGAAGTCGAGTCCCCACTAACTGAAATGGACTGGAGAGATGATAACAGACATTGGTATTGGGGGATGATGAGCAAAATTGGCAAATTTGTGGCACTGAAGGCATGCGTGGACAATCGCTTTTGCATCTTGCTCTAACGTTGGCCAATAATATCCGGCTCTGAGTGCTTTGAACATGAGGTTCCGAGCTCCTACATGGTTTCCGCAAACCCCACTGTGAAGTGATTTCAACAATTTGTGCTCTTCTTCTGTGGGTAAGCACTTTAGCAAGGGACATGACTGACCACGGCGATATAGCTTTTCGCCTCTAAGCAAGTAGAGTGAGGCCTTGTGGCGCAACCGTTGTGCTTCTCTTTTGTCCCGGGGCAAGGTGCCATTAGAAAGGAATGCCACATATGGGTCCATTCACGAGGGTTGGCTAGTTGTGTCGAAGGCAAAGATTTCTGAATAAGCCTTCGAGATACTAGGTTTGTCCAAGATTTCTATGTGCACATCAGGTAGCGTGGACTCGGGAGGGGCTGTGGCGAGTCTTGCAAGAGCATCTGCCTTGGAGTTCTTGGCCCTTGGAGTTCTTTTTCTATCGGAGTTCCGGGGTCATTTGAGTCATCTACAATTTCTACCATCTTTCCAAGTCGAGTGGGTCAACAAGAGGGGTCCTTCTTCTAGCGCCAATTGTTTCTACATCTCTCGAGATCACAGGACGGGGGGTCGAATCCTTGGCTCCTAGGTCCTGTAACTGCACAAGCAACAACACGTAAGGAGTCGAGACTGAGGTGGCTCAGTCTTCGACTCTCCGATGCTTAGTCAGCGTTCAATTGCTACTTGTATAGTACGAGAGTGAGGGAGGAATAGTGAACTTACTTCTTTTAGGAATTCGTGCCTATTTTATAGGCTAGCACTGGGATCTTATGTCGCTAGTCCCCGATGTGGGACTGTTTGCGGTCTTGTTCGATATATCCCCTTTTGGGGGTGTTTAATAGCTATGAAGTGACTTCAGCAAGTGTTTTATTGTTGGACCTTCATTCTTTGCCTGCTTATGGAGGTCTTGCCGATGTTGTCTTGCTCGGAGTGGTCTCCGGCGACCGGGTGGTTGTGCCATATTCTCGGCATTGCCGAGTGTTCCTGGTTATGTATTAACAACTATCATTGCACAAGTAAGAACTTTCAAGTGAGGTTGATGACTAATTAGAATGATTTTCAAGTGAGGCTGACTAATTGATGCTTTTATATATCGCCAAATGCAGATGCACAAGAAACATGATGTTAAAAGTGCTTTGTTCGGGAGAGATTCGTTTGCAGTGACTGTGTATCCTCATGTCGATTACGCCTTTATAACTTCCGTTGTGGTTGTTCTTCATGAGATTAACATGGACAGAAGTGGGGAGGACTGAAGCTGATGCTGCTGCTGCTTTGTTATATACTTCTATATAAAATTTAGAATAAAAAATTTCCCCTATTATTGTCACAGCTGAGTCAGTTAATCATCTTGGTAGATTTACCGAGAGTACTTTATTGTGTGTATGGGGCTTCGGTCTATCTAGTAAAAATGAATAAATGATTCGGATCTCTAAGTCTAATGGTGATGTAAGTTGACTTGATCTGCTAAACCCTATTTATAGGATCTGTAACTGAGTGAAATTCTTTCTTATACATCAGCACTTGTGAGGAAAAATAAATATATTCCAACAGAACATAATACAAAGGAACAAGAAGATCTAATCTGAAAGATCTTATAATTCTTATCAGAAAGATGGAAGTGTAATCGTGCATGACATGCTACTCATCTAGTTAATTTGTCTCAAACTCTTGTGTCGTTGTAAGTTGTGAGTGTAAGTGTAAGTCTGCGTGTGTGCGTGAGACAATGTCCTTTTCTGTGCCAATGCCTTCGGCTGGACCAAGCGCTGCACCCCTCTCGACCGCTATAACTGTGGTTAGCTCACAGTTCCTGGCATCCTACCCTGTGAATCTGTACATTTCCGAGAAGCTGGTGACCATTAAGGAAGGTGCCTTCACAGTCACCGATGTTGATGGCAAAGACATGTTCATTGTCAAAGGTTCTTTTTTCAGCCTTCATGATACTCGACGATTGCTCGACAGTGCTGGTACTCCTATCCTCACCTTCCGTCAAAAGGTACATCATATATTAAGCACTCTATCTGTACATCTGATATTTCTCTATACTGTGACCTATTGTACAAGTTTTCAAAGCAGCATCAAAAGGACGATAGAGTTTAAGATATATCCATATATACACCAGATTGGCATACCCTTGATCTCATTCTCATATGTGCAATTCCATCTCATAATCCTAGTTGAGTTCCATACTTCCATTATGATTATATATCTCCAAATGTGATTCAATTCAGATTACTACGGTACATAGGAGATGGCAAGTATATAGAGGAGATAGCTCGAACAGCAAAGATCTACTTTTCAGTGCCAAGAAGTCGGGGCTTGTCCAATTTAAGACTGAACTAGATGTGTTCTTGGCTACAAACAGAAAAGAAGACCATCATGATTTCAAGGTCAAAGGAAGCTTTAGAGAAAAATCATGCACCATATACTCCAAAGACAACACTATCATTGGACAAGTAAGAGCCTAGTTAGATATTACCAGTTATTCATCAATTACTTCTCTCATGTTTTTTGCATTTTGAGTAAATCATGAACTTGTAACTGATGATGAATAATGATGCAGATGCATAAGGACTGCGGTGTTAAAAACAGTATTTTAGGAAAGGATGTGTTTGCAGTGACTGTGTACCCTCAAGTCGATTTCGCCTTCATAGTTGCTGTTGTGGTGGTTCTTCATGAGATTAACCAGGACCGAGAAGGAGAAGACTGATCATCATATATATATTCTGATATTCATGTGGTATGTATTGCTACTTGAAACAACAAACTAAATAATTACCCTAGCTGATTAATTTTATGTCGTTTTGAGCTTGAAGTACCTTCACATTTCCTGCATTTGACTCTGGGAATGGAATCATCATGTGATGTAGTCATGACTCATAAACATGTAACTGCATGAGTCTTAGAACTTCATGCATATGTGCTTCGTTGATATAGCTTTGATGCTGTATATCAGTTCATATATTAGAACTTCAATTTACCACAGGTTTACAAAATATAGTAACCTCATTTTAGTGAAACTATACACCAGGACGCCAGGTGCACACAAAATGATATAATTTTCCACTATATTGAGTTTCTTCCTGTCACTTCTGGTACACTATGATTTCATTTTCTTCTGGACCAATTTCATATTTGAATCGAAATACGACACCTCTCCGATCTCCATTATGTTTGTCGAAAGCGAAAAGCATTTAATCTATGCCAATCCAACCACAAATGACAGACTGATCAACGGGTAGAAAGGCAGTATTATTTCTCGTACAGTATGATCGCAACATTTGCTTGTGGAAGTTTTTGATAGAATCTAACCATTGCATGCCAACTTAGCTCATACTGACCACATAATAGGGCAATCCATTCATTATTTGAAAGAGGAAACGAAGAACACAAGGACATATTGGATGTGCACGATCTGCATACAGACGGTTAAACTTTTTCTTTTTCGAGATCACACAATATCTCTAATCTGTGCTGAAAATGGACGCTTCTGAATTCAATCCTTTAAGGAAAGAACATATTAACCACAAGATCAACAGAGGCACAAACCCAATCTGCATATACATGAAAGTCCATGCCAACTAGTGAGCTGTGATCTATATTGGGTATTTGGAATAACTTGCATGATGAACACGTACCTTCATATCTAACTTGAAATGATCCAGAGGGGTGGAAAAATTGTCGCTTCCGCCTTGATTAATTAATAGACTAGTTTTGTGATATTTGAGTAAACTATTTTTTTTTTCCGTAATTTACAAGAATTTCGAATCACGAAACCATTTTGATCAACCCTGAACCCTTCTAAACTATTTTTTTTTTGTAATTTACAAGAAACTTTGAATCATGAAATCATTGTTTTTGATCAACCATGAACCCCTTGAATCCGCCTTAGTGAATTGAGACGAGAAATGTCTTTGAGAGTTTAACTCCTTGTGCTTAGAGAGTGAATTCTTTGGTAGGCCTAGAAGAACAGTCCACACTACAAGCTAATTTGATCGAGTTGGAGCGAGACTCGTACTCTTTATTATTAAAAGGTTTTCAGTCTTGAGTTTGCAAACTGTGTAATTGTAAATATCTCTTAATTAATTATTTATTTATTTTTCATAAAATGACTCTTCTACCAGAGAGGCAGAGACTAGCTAGCTGTGACTTGTGACTAGTACTCACCTAACCCTCCCAGAAGTTCCACGGACTCTTCAAAACTTTGACCAGAATGTTACATGTGTTGGACAAAATCAATTGTATATCTAGTTTTAGCTGGGCACTGTTGACACACATGCAGACGTGAAATGCAATAAGTCTCCCCCCGTGTTCATTATTTGATCGAACATACGATCTGAGGAATCCGGTACACGTTATTAGGATGAAAAACTGTTGAGAAATGATCAATATAGTGTTAAAGATTCTTGATTCCGAAATCTTAATACTCGAAACATTATAAAATATTTATAAAAAACTAATCTTGGTAAACATTTATTATAATAAAAATCTCTTAAAAAATGATCGATATAAAGTGTTAATGATTTTAACATCTTAATATTCTGAAACACTATAAAATATTCATAAAAAACTCTGTTACATTACCGTTTTAACTCTAGCATATATTAGTACGGGAATTATCTACCCTAGCCCTTCTTGCAGTTTAGGGTTTATGTGAAATGCAAATCTTGGAAATAACGAACTCTACCCTTTGATTTCTATTCCACACTTGATATGTATAGCTTTGAAGGCAAGAAGAATTGGTAATCCATTTCTGAAGTCAAAGGTCTACAGGACCAAACCGCTCATGGGAAATGCGAAGTTTCTTTATATTTCATTATAGAGATCATCCACTATGTTTACTAACTCCATTTGTATTATCATTGTGATGATTATGATTTATGAATATAAAACTACGAGAATGATCGATGTTGTTTTTCCTTTTTAATATATTCACGGTATTGAAGATTACGTACATAAGCATATCCAACAGCAATAGTTTATCAGGGATGTGATCTCAATGATTTTTATTTGACCTGTTGGAACATGAATACAAGGATCTTATGCTCGCAAGGAATACGATTCCAGTCACGCCAGAAGCTCATATTACCGTTCATTCACAACAAAAGGAGAGGAGTAGCGTAGCTACCACCAGTGGTGGGATCAAGATTTGAAGTCCGGAGGATTTAAATATATATTAGAACGTATGTTAAATTTAGTGAAAAATTACCTAATTTAAAATTTTGTATTTTTTTCTTGTATAAGATTATCAAATGAAGATCTTCAAATAAAGAAAATTTTTATACAAAATCTTCAAATGAAGCAAAATTTTGTTATATATATCTCTTGACTCCTAAAAAAATTAAAAATATACAAGGGAAGAAAGTAGTAATTTATTCATTTATTACTTCATAAATTTTGTTTTGATAAATTTTGTTAGTAATAATTTAATTTCCTATTAACTTTCTTACCTATTTTGATTGTCAAGACATAAAGATCAATCAATCTATAGATACATTTCTTAATATAGTTGATTTGTCATTTAAATTGATTGATTATGAAAAATTCTTGGGGGTTTAATGATAAAATTTAACCAATTTTTTTTTAAAAAATAACTAAACTTCAAACTTTTTAAATTATATGGGGGTTCGGACCCCTTCGGACCTAAAAATGGTTCCGCCCCTGGCTGCCACTATCAAATGCTAATTCCATCAACTTTACAAGACTTATAATAAGTGTAACTTTTCAACCTCAAACTAAGAAAATAAATTAAAAATCTTGAACCCAACAGTGTAATCACTACTTGACTAGGGCAGTAGTACTAACATAAGATGAATTTTTATTTTTTCTTTAACGAAGATATGGATTAAACTTGAAAATCATCTAGACTATCAGAGTTTACAATGTCAAAAACTAAAAATTTAAAGATCATACGTGGGATCATATATATCTCAATGGTCTAAAAGCGTTAGGCGTTAGGCGGGCAGTGACTCATATCCTAGCGCTTGGCGGGGACTAGGAGATTTACTTTTTTCACATCTAATTAATATATATAATAATTAAACTTAGTAAAACATGAGTACATATGTTGATTCATTGATTGAATGATTTGAAATTTTGAATTGAGAACAACTGAATTGGGAAGTAATCATTAATAAGAAGTTTATTCATACCAGATGATGTCTCCAAGACTCCAACTGGGCGCCAACACTCCCCAACAGATTGAACAAAGTAATGAGAGTATAGATTGAGTTGATGACCGATTCTCAGCTGTATAAGGAGAATCAAATCTTAACAACGCAACAAGCCAAAAACTCATCGAAGCAGAGATTTGAGTTTTGAAAAATTACCAAGACTCAAGAGAGTGCGTCATGAACAAGAGAGACAGAGAGAGAGATGACTCAGAGGAGAGAGATAGAGAGTTGACGATGAGGTCGTTGACTGGCAGAGAACGGCGAGGTCGCTCTATTTGGTAGAGGCGGAGCTCATATGTCGAAAGTCGAAACGGAGGACTGGGAGGAGAATGATTTAGGTTACGCGGACTGGCTGAGCGCGTTTTTGTTTTATTGGATTTTTTCCGCCTAGTTCACCTAGTCCTTGGTTGCCTCGGACCCGCCTTCTTCGCCTGGGCGCCTCCTTGGCCTCCTCCCTTCGACGACTTATAGAAAATCTAGGCGGCAGAGCTCCGGCTACAGCCTAGGCGGGGCAAAGAGGCGCCTTTTAGAAGCCTGATATATCCAATCAAACTCTACATATTAGTTCGAGGGGAGTCCTTCTAGTGAGGACCCTTAATTAAGAACTAGTTGAGGACTTTTCGGTTTATAGTTTAAAAGACTTATTTTTCGATCACATTTTCACATCTCATCCGTTCAGTTTTTAAGTTTATATAAGTAGATCATTTCTATAAAGTTTTAGCCAAATTGGTGTTCGTTAAGATAACCAACTAGATCAAATTAATAGACGAATTAAATCTGTCAAATATGAACTGTTCTAGTTCATAATTGACAAATCACACTTATCAATGTTTTAACAATTTTCAATATAACTGAAAATTTAGAGAAATGATATACTCATAAATACCTATAAAAAAAAATTCTAAAAAACACTGAACGGTACAAGCCAAAAACTCATCGAAGCAGAGAATTGAGTTTTGAAAAATTACCAAGACTCAAGAGAGTGCGTCATGAACAAGAGAGAGACAGAGAGAGAGATGACTCAGAGGAGAGAGATAGAGAGTTGACGATGAGGTCGTTGACTGGCAAAGAACGGCGAGGTCGCTCTATTTGGTAGAGGCGGAGCTCATATGTCGAAAGTCAAAACGGAGGACTGGGAGGAGAATGATTTAGGTTACGCGGACTGGCTGGGCGCGTTTTTGTTTTATTGGATTTTTTCCGCCTAGTTCACCTAGTCCTTGGTTGCCTCGGACCCGCCTTCTTCGCCTGGGCGCCTCCTTAGCCGCCTCCTTTCGATGACTTGGAGAAAATCTAGGTGGCAGAGCTCCGCCTACAGCCTAGGCGGGGAAAAGAGGCGCCTTTTAGAAGCCTGATGTATCCAATCAAACTCTACATATTAGTTCGAGGGGAGTCCTACTAGTGAGGACCCTTAATTAAGAACTAGTTGATGACTTTTCGGTTTATAGTTTAAAAGACTTATTTTTCGATCACATTTTAATATCTCATCCGTTCAGTTTTTAAGTTTATATAAGTAGATCATTTATATAAAGTTTTAGCCAAATTGGTGTTCGTTAAGATAACAAACTAGATCAAATTAATAGACGAATTAAATCTGTCAAATATGAACTGTTCTAGTTCATAATTGATAAATCACACTTATCAATGTTTTAACAATTTTCAATATAACTGAAAATTTAGAGAAATGATATACTCATAAATACCTATAAAAAAAAGTTCTAAAAAACACTGAACGGTACAAGCCAAAAACTCATCGAAGCAGAGATTTGAGTTTTGAAAAATTACCAAGACTCAAGAGAGTGCGTCATGAACAAGAGAGAGACAGAGAGAGAGATGACTCAAAGGAGAGAGATAGAGAGTTGACGATGAGGTCGTTGACTGGCAGAGAACGGCGAGGTCGCTCTATTTGGTAGAGGCGGAGCTCATATGTCGAAAGTCGAAACGGAGGACTGGGAGGAGAATGATTTAGGTTACGCGGACTGGCTGAGCGCGTTTTTGTTTTATTGGATTTTTTCTGCCTAGTTCACCTAGTCCTTGGTTGCCTCAGACCCGCCTTCTTCGCCTTGGCGCCTCCTTGGCCGCCTCCCTTCGATGACTTGGAGAAAATCTAGGCGGCAGAGCTCCGCCTACAGCCTAGGCGGGGCAAGGAGGCGCCTTGTAGAAGCCTGATATATCCAATCAAACTCAACATATTAGTTCGAGGGGAGTCCTTCTAGTGAGGACCCTTAATTAATAACTAGTTGAGGACTTTTCGGTTTATAGTTTAAAAGACTTATTTTTCGATCACATTTTAACATCTCATCCGCTCAGTTTTTAAGTTTATATAAGTAGATCATTTCTATAAAGTTTTAGCCAAATTGGTGTTCGTTAAGATAACAAACTTGATCAAATTAATAGACGAATTAAATCTGTCAAATATGAACCGTTCTAGTTCATAATTGATAAATCACACTTATCAATGTTTTAAAAATTTTCAATATAACTGAAAATTTAGAAAAATGATATAATCATAAATACCTATAAAAAAAGTTCTAAAAAACACTGAACGGTACAAGCCAAAAACTCATCGAAGCAGAGATTTGAGTTTTGAAAAATTACCAAGACTCAAGAGAGTGTGTCATGAACAAGAGAGAGACAGAGAGAGAGGACTCAGAGGAGAGAGATAGAGAGTTGACGATGAGGTCGTTGACTGGCAGAGAACGGCGAGGTCGCTCTATTTGGTAGAGGCGGAGCTCATATGTCGAAAGTCGAAACGGAGGACTGGGAGGAGAATGATTTAGGTTACGCGGACTGGCTGAGCGCGTTTTTGTTTTATTGGATTTTTTCCGCCTAGTTCACCTAGTCCTTGGTTGCCTCAGACCCGCCTTCTTCGCCTTGGCGCCTCCTTGGCCGCCTCCCTTCGACGACTTGGAGAAAATCTAGGCGGCAGGGCTCCGCCTACAGCCTAGGCGGGGCAAGGAGGCGCCTTGTAGAAGCCTGATATATCCAATCAAACTCTACATATTAGTTCGAGGGGAGTCCTTCTAGTGAGGACCCTTAATTAAGAACTAGTTGAGGACTTTTCAGTTTATAGTTTAAAAGACTTATTTTTCGATCACATTTCACTACCAGAACAAGCACTTTAGCCGACGATACATGTTTCCTAAAAATCATCCCATACATGTTTACAACACAATATGTGGGCAGTTGTTACATAAAAATTGGAGTTTACAAGATGCCCCCTCAAGGCTCGGCAGGGCGCACGGCAGGGCTCGGCAAGGGGATCGGCAGGGCTCGGCAGGGGGCTCAGCAGGGCTCGACAGGGGGCTCTGCAGGGCTCGGCAGGGGGCTCGACAGGGCTCGACAGGGGGCTCGGCAGGGGGCTCGGCAGGGCTCGACAGGGGGCTCGACAGGGGGCTCGGCAGGGCTCGACAGGGGGCTAGGCAGGGCTCGGCAGGGGGCTCGACAGGGCTCGGCAGGGGGCTCGGCAGGGCTCGACAAGGGGCTAAACTCTTCCTGTCATCTTCGCCTATATAAAGAACTTTAGCCGACGAAATTCTTTATATTCGTCGGCTAAACTCTTTTGAAAATTTTGGTTGACCGCCAAAAAATTTTGGTTTAAAATTTTGAAAATTTTTCGACTTTAGCCGACGACTTTTCATATATTTTCGTCGGCTAAAGTCTTTTGAAAATTTTGGTTGACCGCCAAAAAATTTAGGGTTTAGCCGACGAATACCCTAACGTATTCGTCGGCTATAGTATGTAATTAAAAAATTAAAAAATAACTATAGCCGACGAAATATTAGATTATTCGTCGGCAAAAACCATCTTAGCTGACGACTTTTCATATATTTTCGTCGGCTAAAGTCTATAAATTCACGAAAACACTCATATCTCCCTTTATATTACGTAGTTTGGTCAAATCTTCCACACGAAAAACTCTCACGTAGATGAGACGCAACCACTTATATAAAAATTTTGAAACATTTACCTTCCGACGATAGGGCTACTCATAAGAAATAATAACGGTAAATAGGGTTGACCGCTGCTATCGGCTCTAAGACTTTACTCGATTTACGTGATTTTTGAACCATAGCCGTATTTCACCTTTCTAAACACATCTTATTTCACGAGAGTTTGAATAATTTTGCTTCCTATGTAGAGTTGGTTCACAAAGTTGTATAACCTACTAAACAAGTTATACAACATTAGTAGACACGTTGTGATTCCAATGACTAAAATTCACAAACCAAAATTTGACCGTCAGATATGATCATTATGACAAAATATGTCTATGGTAAAAAATTCAACTGGATCCGACAACGTTAAGGGCTCGATCGAAACGGTCAACCATAATCCATCGTCACTTATCACACGAAAACGCTCATATCTCCCTCTATATTATGTAGTTTGGTCAAACCTTCCACACAAAAAACTCTCACGTAGATGAGACGCAACTGCCTATATAAAAATTTTGAGACATTTACCTTCCGACGATAGGGCTCCCCATAAACCCGAATAACGGAAAATAGTAGACACGTTGTGATTCCGATGACTAAAATTCACAAACCAAAATTCGACCGTCAGATATGATCATTATGATGAAAGATGTCTATGATAAAAAAATGCAACTGGATTCGACAAAGTTAAGGGCTCGATCGAAACGGTCAACTCTAATCGAAAATAAGAAAACTGCATTTTGAAGCCCTAAACGGACTCGGATGGCCAAAAAAGCCTATACGTCATGGCAAAGCGATGAGTTTCTCGTAGCGCCGTTACGCTTTCGGAAAGGTATCACAATAGTCAATCAGACACCAAACGCCAAATCTGTAGCATAGTGAATAATAAGGGTAAGTCAACTATCGGCACCGAGACTTTACCGGAATACCGTCATTTTTCAACCGTAGACGTATTTCACCATTTTGGTCATATCTTATTTCACGACTTTTTTACGTTTGAAGGTTCTACGTATAGTTTTTTTTCCAGATGAGTTGTTGTCCATATCTGTAAATATAAGACACTTTAGCCGAAGAAATTATATTTTTCGTCGGCTAAACTTTTAAAAATTCGTTGTCTAAACTCTTAAAAATTTCGTCGGCTAAACTTTTGAAAATTTTGTCGGCTAAACTTCACAGACTATAGCCGACGAAAAAAATTATTTAGCTGACAAAATTAAAATTTCGTCAGCTAAAGTTGACCATAGCGGACGAAAATTTTAAATTAGCCGACGAACAAAAAATTCGTCGGCCTGGTTTTTTTATTTTCGTCGGCTAAAGTCTTTCTTCTGGTAGTGTTTTAACATCTCATCCGTTCAGTTTTTAAATTTATATAAGTAGATCATTTCTATAAAGTTTTAGCCAAATTGGTATTCGTTAAGATAACAAACTAGATCAAATTAATAGACGAATTAAATTTGTCAAATATGAACCGTTCTAGTTCATAATTGATAAATCACACTTATTAATGTTTTAACAATTTTCAATATAACTGAAAATTTAGAGAAATGATATACTCATAAATACCTATAAAAAAAGTTCTAAAAAACATTGAACGGTAATCAGGCGGATAGCGCCTAAAAGATTAATCGGGGATTAATCGGTTCTCTGTTTGTTTATTTATTTTATTTGTTAATACCATATAATTATATAATACAATTATAATTATAATTAACATGTAATTATATAATTATTAATACAATTATTTTGGTTGAAAAGCAAACTATAACACAATTTCCCAAAATTGGACTTCCACCTCAACCTAATCTACCTAAAATCCCAAATGCAAACAAAAACCCAGATCGTGTTGTCCAAAAAAAAAAAACCAGATCGTGATTTTCTTCTCTTCCCTTTCCTTCTTCCATCTCCTCAGATCGTCATTTTCTCAATTTAAATCTCCGGCAAATCAAACCCTACCACCCGGAAGTTGCAACAACCAAGCTTCACTCCAAAAGCCTCGTCCTTTTTCATTTTTCTCTCTCTGTACTTCTCACTCTCAACCAGGGCCGGACTTGATGCGAGTCTGACGAGCCGGTCGACTCAGGGTCCGGAGTTCAAGAGACCCAGAAAAAGAAAATTACAGCTCTTTACATGATAAACAACAGTTAAATAATGCAAAAGAAAAGTACAATTAATGTTCCCATCGAAAAGAAAGTACAACCACAGAGCTCCATTTTCTTACAGCAAATAAAGAATTAAAAGAGGTACTGAATGGACCCAAACAAACTTGGTTTAACTATACAATATATATAAAATAATATATTTTGAGTCAAAGAAACAAGGAAATAGTATTAAAAGTCTATACCATTTAATTACTATTCAAAATTTGTACCCAAAACAAACGGTAAACTTTGAAAGAAAATAAAACGTAAGGTTTATAATGTAATTTAAAGTATTAAAATATTAATTATAATCCAAATATTTTTTGATATTGTTTTATACATAGTTAAATTTTGAGTTTATATTTAGTTTCTTAAATTCTTTAAATAAATAAAAATAATAATGCAAACTACGATTTGAGGGCCCAATTTTGAGAGTTCGACTCGGGTCTCAAAATCTCAGGTCCGGGCCTGCTCTGGACTGATGGTAGTCCGACAGCTTTCTCGACGATGGCGCACGGCGGCAAGGTGCCGTTATCCACTCTCTCTTCCCGGCATGGCGCATGGTAAATCATCTTGATTCGTCTGTGTCTTTACAGGTTTTGAAAAAGAAAAAAAAAACTAATCGGCTAGCCGCACAGCACCGCCTAGCCCCGCCTACACGGCTAGCGGCGCTCATGCGGCCAGAAATCGGCAGCCCGCCCACATTAAACGGGACGGCCAAGGGCTGCTGAGCGCGTAGGCCGATTTTTAGAACTTATTTATAAACTGAATGATAAAGATGTAAATTAGAAGAGCTCCCGAAAGAAAATATAATTTTAGAACACCCTACAATTATTGATCACGTTCACATGCACCCTGCACCCCTGTGTAGTGTAGAAGTTGATCAGATGTACAAGAGCATATTGCTGTTGTACTCATATGCCTCAAAGTACCACTGTAGTGCGTGCTCGTTCAAATCACATGCACCTACAAAGTAATGTGCAGGTTGTTCTATCATATGTTCCATCAACCAGGGAGAATAGCCTGCAATGGCCTCCATCAGAGAAATTATCATATTATCGACCTCAATGGCCTGGTACTTTTGATGGAACATAAGATAGGATCTTGCCAGGAATACAATTCCAAACGCAACCAAGAATCTCATTCAAACAACAACAGCAGCAGTGAAGCAACTACAGATTCATGGAGTGCTAATTGACTAATTCCACCCTCCTTTACGAAGCTAAGAATCACTTAAGAAGACCGAGCTGACCAAGGCATTACTGTATAAAACTTCTAGCCAAGATATGAATTTCTACACTTAATTAGTTTTATCTTTGTCAAAAGAAATACTAAACTTATAATATAGTTACATGCGTAATCGCGTTTTGATTCATTTATTCACGTAGAGTGCATATCTCATTTTTCTCGAAATACAAGTGTGTATTTATTTTACTTCATTTTCTTTTACAACTATTTCACTACTTAAACGGTAAAACATCAAAATTAGTATAAAGCTCTTAGCCAAGTAGTAAGAGAATCATCCTCCTCAAGAAATAGCATCAACACAATCCCTACCAAAGCTACCACAACACAAGTAAGGCTAAGGCCACAAACCAAAACGAAATCTAGTAAATCGGAAAAGAAACAACACCAAATCCCCTGGTGGAAAACCTCAATCAATTGCCCCCAACCTCTCAAATCAGTCGCTACTGCTTTTACAGAGAGAAAAAGTATCACACACCGTAAAAAAGAGACAACAAAGGCCGGCCCCAATAAGGACCCCTACACAATAGTGGTCTTCTTATCTACAAAGTCAGTCCCCTATATTATTCCCTTCTCTGACTTTTGAATATCATCATCACCACCACTTAAACTAGGTATAAAAAAATCATACAATTCTCAAAATACGGTTTGTGTACGTATAGAGACCGTATGAGGATCACAAGTCTCAACACGCGTCGACTCAACGTGGCATGAGAGCTGGGTGGAAAATACCAAACTGTTATATAGAGTCCGGAAACTTGGAGGATTACAACAACAAATTTGACGCTTTTTTCTCTCCAAAAAACCAAAACGATTCTAATCCAAAACAAAGCTTCAATCTTTATCGTTTAACACTGAGAAAGATTCAGTCTTTTATATCTGTTTAGGGTTTCACAGAAGAAGAAGAAAGGTTTGAGCTTTGGTGAATTGAAGGGGTTTGACTAGTCGGGGAAAAGAAAGATGATAGTGGCGACGGCAACGTCGTCGTCGGCGGTCACAGTGGCCGTGGAGAAGGCGACGAGCGATCTTCTGATAAGCCCTGATTGGACGATGAACATCGATATCTGTGACTCCGTCAATTCTCATCACTGGTATAGCTATATATGCTTCTCAAAGCTTTTGAACTTTTTTGTTTTGGTCTTTTGGTTGACTTTGGAAATTTCTGTGCTTTTGATGATTATCAGTCTGATCATGCTCTCTGCTGCTTAATTCAGATAAACTCTAAAGCTTGATTTTTTTTTTTATGCTTTTTTTGGTAGAACTTGTTTTAAATTGGAGGCTATTTTTGCCTGGATTGCTTGGTATTGAATTGCTGAAACAGAGGATTAGTACAGAGTTGTAGTTTTTTTTTTCTTTCTATTTTAAAGGTTTTTTTTTTCTACAGATCATCTTAATTTCTTGTGCAAATTATGTTATTTCTATTTTAATTTTTTGCAATTTGTTTATGGGTTTTGTTTTTTCCTTGATGGGACTTGAAACTGATGGAAGGGCAATTTCCATTTGTTTTTACTGAAGGATTTCAATAATTTTATTGAAAAAAAAAATTGCCTGTTCACTGATGGGGTTGTGTTGAATTTGTCAGGCAGGCAAAAGATGTGGTAAAAGCTGTAAAAAGAAGGTTACAGCATAGGAACCCCAAAGTTCAATTCCTAGCTTTGACAGTAAGCTTTTTTCTTAAACAATCTCGTGCTTCAAATTTGTTTTATTTGCAAGTATTTCAGTTAGTTAATTGTGTGCTAAACCTACTTTTGTAGCTATTGGAGACAATGGTGAAGAACTGTGGTGACTATATCCATTTTCAAATTGCAGAGAGGAATATACTTGGGGAGATGGTAAAAATTGTGAAGAAGAAGGTACGTCTGGAAGATGCATTGGTACCCTGATTGTGTTTCTCAAGTAGGGATGTGCTTGTATTCTTTGAAGCCATATTGTGTGGTCCGTTGGGTTTTGAGGGCATAATTTTCCGAAACCCAACATGTTTTTGGAGTGTGTGGCGCGCACAAGCACGTGATATAAGAATTGATAGGCTTTAAATGGCATGTACTTGGTGGTTTTTAGGCCTCCTGTGTTTTTGAAAATATAATTTTAGTGTAGTTATTACAAATCTTGAGGTTGATGTCATGTTGGAATTGTCCCAATTTTCTGCAGTTGTGCTTTGATGACATTCTTTCTATGCAGATTTTGTCTTGCTTTTATTTCTTATTGTTATGAGATTCTTCCTGTATCAGCAATTTTGATTGTTGAACCTTTGCCCTACATGTTTGATTTAATTCGTTTTTGTTGTTCTACTTGACTTGTTATATTTAGGAAGTCTTATCTGACTTTAAAACCCGTATATGTTTGGAATTTCAGACAGATATGCAGGTAAGGGATAAGATCTTGATACTGGTGGACTCTTGGCAAACAGCATTTGGTGGGCCTTCAGGAAAGCATCCTCAGTACTATTGGGCATACGATGAGCTTAGGGTATTCGTTTAGCTTTCTCTTCAGTTTTTCGCCCTTCAGCTCTCCTGCCTAGTTAGTATTAAAATTGAGATTGGATACATACGTATGTGTGTATCTGGTGAGTCTATGTTTTAGAACCTCCAATGTGCTATGTCAGTATCTCTCATGGATGTACTGATATCTATTAGGTTGTAAACGGGTGGTCTGTTAATCAAAGAATAACAACAATCATAAGATTTATGTATACTTTAATACCAATAATTGTGAAATTTTTGAATGACAGCGGTCTGGAGTAGAATTTCCTAAGCATTCAATGGATGCAGCTCCAATGTTTGCACCACCTGTCACAAATTCAATACCAAGACCTTCTCAAGCTGGATATGGAATGCCTAGCAATTCCTCAAGAAGGCTTGATGAGACAATGGCTACAGAAAATGAAAATTTGACGTGAGTTTGGCATTGTCATCATTTTCTGAATGTCCCTTGTTGTTTCCTGATTCTGTGTTTATCAATGCTCTTGTTGAGGACTGATTTATTTCAAAGGGTTCTATATATTAGTTTCTCATCGATTTTTGTTATTTTTATATTATCTTAGTTTGTCAAGCCTGGATTCTACGAGGGACGTTATGGAGCTCTTAAGTGACATGCTGCAAGCTGTGAATCCTAATGACCAATTGGTATGAAGAATATTGTAGTCAAGTTTCTGCTAATATTTCACATCCTATAAGTAATGGGTAAAATGCTTACCTTTGTATTTGTGTATGTAGGCTGTAAAAGATGAAGTCATAGTTGAACTTGTCGACCGTTGTCGTGGCAACCAGAAAAAGCTGATTCAGATGCTAACTACCACTGGGTTAGTCTCCTGAAATCTCCCTTCTGACTGATCTTGCATTTCCTTTATACAATTAAGGTCTTTGCTTGCTGAAATGTTGTAATTATGGCCCATCTTTTCTACAATGTGCAGAGATGAAGAACTTCTTGCCCGAGGTCTCGAATTAAACGACAGTCTGCAAAGTTTGCTTGCAAAGAATGATGCTATAGCTTCTGGTTTACCTTTGCCAACTATGAACTTAAGTCCTCAACCAGCTGAAATGGCTCCATCCAGTTCGAAGCACACTGAAACTAAAGACTCCAGCACAAGTGAGTCCAGTCCAAGACCTAAAGCTAGTCCATCTGCACCAGTCGCTTCCTCATCAAGGGTCCAATTTGATGAAGATGAAGAAGAGGAAGATGAATTTGCACAGCTAGCTCGAAGGTTGTCTATGACTGACAGCATTTTCTCTTGCTATCCTCTTTTTTCTTTTTCTATAGGGTCATTAAAATGCATTTTTCTTTTTGTCAGTGCATGTGTAATAGGATACAACCTTATCACTGTGAGCCCATTTTGATCAAGCACCTTACTGATAACTTGCATGACCAATGTATGGTGCATAAAATACTGTAGATGTCTAGATGTCGATCCTCTCTGGCTCAAGCTCATATATTCAGTTTGGTCGGATTTTATTACTAATTGTTGCTTGTTCTATTGAATGCAGGCATTCCAGACAACAGTCTTCCAAGCCTACTGAAAGCACACCTAATGGTACTGATGGAGGTTTGGCAATAGTGAGCATGGATCCGTCTCCATCTGCATCAGAGTCTGTCCCATGCAATGCGTTAGTTCTGTCCGATCCACCTGCTCCAACAAAGACTACACAAGAGCAGAACATAATTGATCTACTGAGTATCACTTTGTCGACAACAGCAATCTCCAGCGAAACCCCTCCCCCTCCTCCAGCATCTGCCCCTCCCCCGGTTCATGCATCAAACAGTAATGAGCATCAGATGCCTGCTTCCCCTGCTCCACAAGGCAATCCGTATCCTTCCCAAGCTTATCCGGGAAATCCTGGGCTTGGATCCTACAACAGCTATGTTGTTCCTTGGGCCCAGCCTCAGGGCCAGCAAACTCAATTTAGGCCGCAATTACAGCCACAGCCGCAGATGCAACCTCAATTCCAGTCACAGTTTCAACCGCAATATCCCCAATACTCTTCTGCCTACCCTGCGCCACCATGGGCAGCTTCACCTAGTTATCCTAACAACCAAAATTATATGTCTGCCAGTAGTACATACGTGACACCTCACACCAACACAACAGCTTATACACCAGCGCAGGGAGCAAGGCCTTTGCAGCAGTATAATTCCTTCCCTGCGAGGGGAACCACTGGGTCAGATAACCATGGAGGTTTCCCAACAAATTCTGGTCCTAGGAGCCCTGCGACCTCTGGAGGACAGAAGCGTTTTATTCCCTCCTACCGATTATTTGAAGATCTGAATGTTTTTGGCAATGCTGACGGAAAGCTCAAGGTGGCAAACGGCAACTCATCATCTGGCTTCCCTGGAACTCCAGGCCAAGGTATGGTTGGCGGGAGGAAGTGAAATGCTGGCGTACCAAACCCCCCTTGTGAATATATCAGTATTGCGCCTTCATCTTCTGTTTCAGATGCACTGGATGTTATTTAGGTTGACAGGGTCATTACCTTGCAATTGGTACAAGTAGATTCATTGCTTCTAAGACTATCATTTCTCAAATGATTTCTATTAGTAGTGTGAAGTGACATCTGAGGACTTTGCTTGCACAAAATGTAATAGTGACGATAGTTATCCTCTATTCTCACCTCTTATGATTTCTCCCTCTGAAAATTCCGATTTCATTTGTGTTTGTGTTTTGGAGGATACATGGAACCGTTTTCTATGGTCGATTTGCCTTTATGTTAAGCTTTAGCTTAAGCCGAAACAGCTAAGAGTGCACGGGTCTTAAGGCTTTCAGTTTAGCGAAGTTGTTCTTCCTTCTCCTGCATGACATGAGCAGTCGGAAGATCATCATTTGAGCTTTAAGACACCTTCAGCCATTCTTTCACAAAACGGACCAAGTAAAAGATTTTAGCTTTGGAGAATTGAAGGAATTTAGAACTCCAAATTCCTTTCCATTTGAAGGGAATAAAATTAGCAGTAATAGGCACTTTCACCAGAGAACTGCCCATATTGTAAATGTGTCCTCTGTTCAGATTATTTGATCCACCACCAAAAGGCTGATGGGATACTGAGAAGTTCATCGGCATCGGCATCTCAACCATTGAGCAGGTAAATCAGCGTCAACAAAGTTGGGATCAAGAACCAAATTATCTGGAGCTCCAAACAAAGACGCCGTCAAGACTCCCATCACTGCTCTACATACAAGTCCTTGTCTCACCAAACCTGCACCAGAAGTCACACTGGCCCTGGTGCTAGAGCAACCTCCGGGGCTTCAAATACTTGGCACTGAAGGATCACGTTCAACTTCCCTTGAACTAATCGAGAGGTAACATCTCCACCCGTAAAAGAACTAAAATCTCAAGATGCATCCCTAAAGAGGTAACGATGAACAAACCAAAATTCCCTAAGATGAACAAAATCTACCATAACATGGAACTCCAACCCCCTTACTTTTTTAGAAAAAAACAACTCGTTTAGGAAAACCCTCGCACAAAAAAGTAACAAAATCGATGTAGATGAACATACGAAACGGAACTGTCTGCTCACCAAAACAATTACAACAACAAATTGCTAGTCACTCCTTTCCTTTTGAATAATGGGAACCCTTTGCTATTTTTGGATTTCCTGAATTGCTAATTGTAGTGTTTAGTGTTGGTTATGTCATGGTATGTGTTGATCCCGGTTGCCTCCCTAATTATTTATCTTCTTAGTTTGTTAGTGACTCAAAATTGGTTATAGTTGCTCATTCTCACTACTATTTGCACATTTCACAAACAGATCTGAGCGGAAATTTTTTTTCTTGTCTCATCATAAGCCATGTGTGACATATATATATATATACACACACGTGTTGAAATGCAAATGAGCATCATTGAATAATATTGTTAAAATTAAATAATTAGCTATTCATATCATTATTTGTATTATTTGTACTGTATTGAAACTTGTAAAGTTCTCATTTTGAAGATACAAGATTACTGATGGGAGTCTTGATGGTGTCTGTGTTTGGAGATAGGCATAACGTTATAGCTATAACCCCGACGTACATATTAAATTAAATTAAACCGATCCTCAGCTATAACGTTACTACTGTGCTGAACTTAGAGATAGGTATGGGAGAAGAGAGACACAAGCTGAAACATCTTGAAGAACTAATTACAAGTTACCGATGGTTAATTCATGGGGAAAATAACTTCAGAAATTCTAGTAATACAAGGTGACCACGGCGAGTTAGTAGGAGACGATTACCCACATCACCATCTATATGCAACACTAACATTATGATCATAAGAAGCTTGTTGCATTTACAAATTGGAGAAAGAAAAATTGAACACACGAAAATGAGGGATCTAAAAACATTAAAAGGATATTTACACATTTACCTATATAACAGATTATTTTCCAGAGCCCCCAATATATAAGCAGGAATTGATTCCCACAAATCTGACTTTCAACGCCGGAGGCTAATGAATATTATAGCATACACTTGGTAGAGTGCACCCTACCAATACTTTCAGAACTTCCAGACCCATCAACAGCAAACATGGTTAGGGAGGGCAGTGGAACGTAACACATAATGGTCCAGATGCACCAAGTAATCCTCAATAGCACCGATGGTAATCTTCGACAGCAGAATTGCGATTGAAGTTCCATCCACTTGCACTGCCTTCCCGATACGAAAGGAAGGCTTATCAAACTAGTCAGAAAAGAATTCGCATTTTCATCTACCTTGAGAGTTGTCATCGGCATAGATGGACGCGCAAGCATCTGCAGCACCAGCAGCAAGCAGTACTTCATACGGATGGAAGGCGAGGCAGCTAACAGGACCAATTTTTTGGGCCATAAAGGATGGGTAGTATCTGATGGTGCCTAATTGTTTACCCTCCAAACTAAAGACCTTTATGAGCTGCTTGGCTGAACCACTGGCAATGAGCGGAGCGTGTCTATGAACAGCTAAAGCTGTGAGTGAACCCCTGCGAGCTTCGATTGTGTGGTAGGGATCTCTACCATTTCTGATATCAAGGAACTGAATGTCACCAGCCTGACATGCACTTACAATCTGTACAAAGGCAACATGTTAGGTAAGTTATACTAACAGATATAAAATATACAAGCAAACTACAAGCCAGTGGACAATGTGGAAGAACTTTATCATAGTAGCCAATGACAAACATCTGTCATTTCTTACCTTAGAAGGATCAAGCCCTGGTTGAAAGCCAATCCCCACAACTCTTTCTACCTTCTGAGTGTTCCCAACACCTCTTTCCATCTTCTGTACGTTTCCTACAACTCTTTCTAGCTTTTGAGCATGCGGCCGCATTTCACAGACAAGCCTAAGTATTACGGAGGCACAATAAGTAAATCAACTGAATGCACTTGCTTATGCAAAACCAATACCAAAATAGAACAAGATTACAGAGCAACTTATGTTCAAATATAAAGGACCAAAAGTAACAGTCAAACAAGGATAAATCATTAGGTCGTATATCAAAAGACCAGTAAGACAATCAAAGGTAGTCCACTGCTAATATTTGCATCATGCAACAAGAAACTTTTGAGTGCTTACATGTCAGGAGATCGCACATCATAAAGCCTAACAGAACCATCAACAAAACCAGCTGTGAGTTGACTTCCATGAACTTGAGATGCAGCCTACACAGATAATGCAGGACAAATTTTTATCAAATTCATTTCTTCCATCAAGCTCATTATATATTCTAACAATAACATAGCCAATCACAAGCAAGTCAACATAATATAAAGTGATCTGGTACAACTCACCAATGCTGAAATGCTACAGTCTGATTGAGAATGAATAGAATTAACAAGCTGCTCCTTATCAAGATCCCAAAGCATAATGGATGATAGCTCACCAGAGGCATACTAGCAATGTAAAAAAAATAAAGTAGACAAAGAATAAGAACAAAGGAAAAATTACATAATGTCAATCAGTCCATAAGTATAACGGCATAAGAGAGCATACCAGATATCCAGATTGCTGCTGCCAATCCACAACAGCATTCAGACTTCGCACACCAGGTTTATGTCCTTGAATTGAAGAAAATGCTGTAACAAGCTTCTGTTTACCCTTCACAGTATAATCTTTCCAAATCCGAACGTTTCCATCACCTGTTAATATGATCACAGGAAAACAAGTGCAAAGGATAAGAAACTTTTGGACTAATAAGCCTTCCTAACAAAGAAGTTCATATCTTTCAGTGTAGGAGTTTACTTGAGGCAGCAAGAAGCAAACTGTCATCAAGTTCATTCACAAAGCAGAGCTTGGAGATTCCTTTGTCTGGAAAATCATGGTTATCAAAGCTATTCAGAAGGATAGCCTCCTTAGCCTCTTGGTAATTCCATACCCTACAAAGCAATAAACACATAATAAGTCAGTCATTGGATTGCCAGTATGAGAGTAATCGCAATTACATCCCTTGATTATATCACACATAACAAAAAGAAAAGAAAAATGCACTATAAGGGCACTTGATTCTGTTAGCAAGTGGCAAAGGAACAGCCGACTGATATCAGTCGCACATTTTATTAAGTCATAATAAATTGACGACTATTTTCAGCAAAGTTCTATCTTTAGATATGTGAGATGGTTTATGAAAGCTTAAAATTTCAGAAACATGTCTACATGATGCTACATAACAAAATCAAGCTTTTAATCTCATGGACAAATTAAAGATGCTAAGCAAAATAACGAATACAAGCAAAACCTACAAACCTGATTCGTTCATTCTCATCAGCCGCGATTACAATAGGAGAGAATGGTTCCAGCAGGATGGTTTTTGTGCCCGTCTCAAATTTTGTGTCCCAGCTTGCAATTTGATTATTAAGCTTGCTAACAGCTGACAAATAACATGGAATATATATTAGATCGATTAACAAATAACCAAATGTTATCAAAATTGGATTAATAGATTGATAGATAAAGATTAAAGAGGAAAACCAACATGAGTGCCGGCATTTAGCTATATGCTCCATGGCAAAGTTTTCTCTCTCCTCTCTTCTTGTTAGTATTTCTTTACTGTCATCTGCCACTATAAGAAGTGGCTTGGAAAAGTGACCACAACTCCAATTGTAGATTGTTGACTGAGGAAGAAAGCTTCGTTCTGAGGCACCAGAAGCTCCCCCAGAACCTAAAAGAGGATCAGCTAATCCAGAATCTGGACTCATCAGATGAGGCCTAAATTCTAGGGAGCATACTCTTCGCATTCCAGTCAAGTAATTTGCCCTAGGAGGGCTGACAGGTGGAGTTCGGAAGGGCAAATGACCTGTCAATAGCAGTGCAAAAACCAAATAACTCAGACAAGAGGTGCTGTAACAAACTAATCTGACACCAAAAGCAAACATGCTGTCAAAACTGGAGCTGAATGTGAGACAAAAAACATAACTAAGCAGCATGCACTCTTATTAACTTTAATTGGTCACTGAAATTATATTCTTTTTTTCCGGAGGGGGGAAGCAAATGACCAACTGTAATAAAAGTGATTTTCACCAGGATATCTTTACCTCCATTCATATCAAACCATGAAGATGATCGAGCCAATCCAGCAAGACTTGGACTTTGGGACGCTGCAATGGATTCACCTGGCCGAACACTGATACCAGTGGACTTTACAGGTTTCGCCACCACTTGTTCAATCCCTATAATAGCTAATACTCGGCGACCAATTTTTGCAATTCGTGGAGATGGATCTTTGGCCAAGGTACACATAGCCACTACACACTGAGAATAGATTGCATTGTCCAGGGGTTCGGGTGTCAAACGGTTAACAATACCATTGCTCCCACCATCATCTAATATTCCAGAATCAGAATGATGAGATAAATCGTCAGACAATGGCGATCCATGCATAATTCCGGAGCTTGCCAGGGGACTGCTGGTAGAAACTCTGCCATCCCGAACCGATGGGCTGTCATTGCCAACTCTTAAAAGTGGACCAATCTGAGAAGAAGCACTGCCAATAGTAACCAAAGTAGGCAAGGAAGTCAGAAGAGAATTAGACTGTGGTTTCCAATATGCAGCAGCAATTGACTTCAGGTGCTTGTTGTGTCCAAACGCAAAGCGTCCCAGAGCTGTCAAGACAATGAAGGAACCATACTTCAATACATTTGTCACTAGATATCTCTTCATCATTAATATCAGTAAGCCTGATGCTTGAAATGGAAATGGAAAGGAAGCAATACTAGCTATGTAACCATTAACTAGTAATCAAAAGCACATAACTACTCATAAGCAATTAATATTCCAACCCCATATATAAGATTATAAAATGACCCAATACATACCGACAGCAACTTCTGCTCTGACAAGAGGGCTTCCATCTGAAACAACAGTTAATAGGCTTCTAATGATACTAACTTCAGCCCGGATCTTTTCATCCTCATCATATTCATCATCTCCACCATTGCCTTCTCTACCTGATCCTGAACCCACATCAAGTAGGGTGCCCAATGCGAAAACAGAAGAAGCCCTCACCTGAAATGGAACAATTTCAATAACCAAGTAACAGAACATAAACGTAAGATCCAAATCGTCTTATATTAAAAACAGTCTAGATGGTAAAAATGTAAACCTCTGGTTGGGGCTCATCAAGCAGAGGTGCACATATTGCAGGGGCATCTGCCCGCACACCAAATATTTGGGCCACTGTGAAATCCTCCCATAGTTTCCCCAGACAGAGGCATAGCCACTGAAGAAATAGGGGTTCAGTTTGTGTGTCATTTGATGTTGAACCGTGAAGTTGCTTCAAACAAACATGGATTAAACCTGCTTCAATACAAGCTTCCTGGCCACGTCTATGGCCATCAACTATTACAGCCAAAACAAAAGCAGCCATTGCACGCTGCTCTGGATATGCTTCGATGCTATCAAGAAACCTGATGAAATATGTATGACCCCCATCCTTCACTAGATCCACCTGGCATGACTAGCAACCGCGCAACACAACAAAATCAATACTAATCTAACAAAAAAGGGGAATATATAGCAAATGAAAGGTAGAAAGTGAAGGTATTATTTAAAAAGTAAAAATGGGAAGGAAAAAACTTGGCAGATAAGACATAGAGGCATGGCATATAAAGGATGATAATAATAATTTGGATATGTAGACAAGGACAACTAAGACTAGAATTAGCTAGAATAGTGACATAATTACATACAGTATGTGATACATTCTGATACACATCAGTATCACTATCTGAGAAAAATGTTCCAAGGAAATCTAGATATACCTTATCCAGTGCAAGAATTTTTGTCCAAATGAATACAAGAATCTGTCGTAGTTCAGGTGTCATCGTTTGCAACAGCTTCAGTACATATGGAAATATTCCGACAGACAATGCCTATATGACATAAACGTTATCCCAGATAAAAATATCTTATTAGTTATTACTCAAAAATATCAGATAGAAGATGGGATGGAAATGCAAATAGAAAGAAGAATCACCAGATCTACAGCCCAGGGTCCCATATCAAGGAATCTTCCGAGAAGAACTAGAGCTCGAAACCGATGGCATTGACTAAGTAAGACCTAATACATAGATGATACATGAGGTATAAAAATATTACAAAAGTAGATGAGCTGAATCAATATATAAAAGAAAATCAGATCCTCTATGTTATGCTAGAAGACCCATACATCCACAATTTTTAAATTACCCTCCCCTACTTCCTTTCTCTTTTTTCTTCTTAAAAGTCATTTCTTTTGTAATATTTTTCTTTATCAAATGCCTCACATAGGATACTAACTTGGTGATACCAACCAGGCAACTGGCATACTAACAATTTACGACCATGGTCAACCCACTGTAACAACCAAATCTCAATATAATAGCATGACTTATTAATGTGTTTCATAATGTTACTCCCACAAGCTTTGCTTTTAGTCAACCCAAACTAGTTTAAGTGACAAGCAGGGCATCAAACCTGAAGAACAATAGGCAACTGCTCCGGTGGTTTCTTGAGTTCAGACCCGTGGTCCAGCCATACCTCAAAAGCAGTCAACTGCTCAGTGAAAAATGGACTTGGCTGGTATAGCAAAAAACAATAATAAAATTGAAGTCAATAGGATAAACACCACTGCACAAGGAATCCACAGGCAAATTTGGTAGGCATATCATGCGAATACAAATTATGGCACTAATGAAATGAATCATTCTGCATATACCATTGTCTTATGATTTAAATTTCATCTGGTACATGATCAAAGAATATGAAACTTGCACATGAAATGAAGCACACCTGAAACTCAGCATTAGGATCCTCAACCAACAATGGAAGCTGAGAAAGGCATATCTCAGCTGCCATGTCCCATGCATCCCTGCAGAGTGCATAAGCAACAGTGATCATTTATTCAATAACACATAAAGCATAAACTTGATAATTATATCCTTTAGTACCACATGTGGTGCTGATGAGTAGAAGGCAACTGTGGATGAGAGACTGGAGAGCAGTTTGCAGATCGCATAATCCGCTCTGCAAGTAAAAAGTTTCTAAACAGGCTGGCAACTAAAAGATCTTGTCTAAATAGTCTCTGGAAAAGATCTGCAAAACAGATAGATGAATAAGCCATAAATAACCAGGCGATTCGAATATAGTCGATGATACACCATAAAGGTAAACTGAAAAATTACCATGAGGAAGAACATTCCATGCAATCGTGTCAGTGACAGCAGTAAAAATCCAGTTCAGTTCACCCAAAAGGGTTTTCCGGTCATTTTGACGGCCGGGTATTTTATCTATCAGTGAATAATCAAGAGACTCATGAAGTAAGGATCGTGTGCAGAACCTGAAACAAGATAAGAGAAAAGTTATTAGCGTCCCCAAATTATGTTATTGTGAGTAAGTAATGCAACATATGCCACATTCAAACAAAATGTTGGAATGATAAAGCATGCCAGAATATAGCGAGGCGAGAAGATTAAAATTATGAGAGGCTATTATTTCACTTAACAATATATTTCTAATAGCATGACTTCATATAGCAAGATAAGCTTAGAATGATAATAAGAACACTAAAAAAAACAAGGAGAAAGTTTCACCATCTTAAAGCCATCTTGATGGGAGTTGTGAGGCAAGAAGTGAAGACATCAGCAGGAAATTCAGCACTCTGCGGAAGAGTCTCGTATGCTTCACAGGCAGCAAGCAAGATACAATCTCTTGGAGATCCAGAGCTAGAGCCAGCGAAGTCATGAAGCTGAGCCAAAACAAATATGCCAAAATTATAATTATAAGTATAGACTTTAAAAAGTATTATACCAAATGGGCAATAAAAAAGGAATAATTTATCAATTCAGTACAACATGTATAACTCAAGTGTTAGATACCTCAATGAATGAATTAACAATCATGCCAGCCGCAGAACAGTCAAAGACATAGATTGAAGGTGTCTTTAACCAGGAATCAAGGTCGCTAATTGGCAAGGGAATATACTGTGTATAGCTCTGTACCCAAAACAAAACAAAAATAAAAAATAAAAAATTAGGACAGGGTATTTTTATGTTAACAATGCAACATAAAGACAGGAAGCTTCAATTTAGTAAAAACCTTATTAAATAGCCAAATTTCACCATTAGCAGTGGGCTTGGGTACGCCATGACCATTATAATGGAAAAGAACTCTCTCAGACTTGGCATATTTACGGCATGTACTACAAAGCTTCTTGATTTCATCTACAGTAGGATCAAGCTGGACCTTGTATTTTGCCTGTCAAACATTGTAAGCCGAAATCAATACTCAATATAAAACAAGACAAGAAAAATAACAGTGCACCAACATCCTCACACTTGGTTGCCTGTATTTGCCTGTCAAACATTGTAAGCCGAAATCAATACTCAATATAAAACAAGACAAGAAAAATAACAGTGCACCAGCATCCTCACCCTTGGTTGCCATCTTTCATACTGTGTACTCAAGGATTTACCAATTGTTTCAAGAGCTTTTGTTGGAGCCATAGAAAATGGATCTGAAAAAAGAAAGGAGAAGAACAGTGAGCAGTCTTCAACAGCATAAATGAGAAATTCAATAAGGCATAAATTGCAACACAAGGGAGTAAACAAATGTATGTGGCACAATTACTGTGCCTCGCAACATAGGTTTACTGATTACTCATTTCCAGTACAAAAAGATTTTAACAAAATGAGTTTAGATCTCCATCAAGGAATATGAACATGCTTGGGGTACCGATTTTGATATAAGAACGCTTTAAGCATTCAAAGTAATGGAACCAAAGGATCTATGACATAACACTAGCATACAGAGCCAACTACTAAAGATTCAACATATCAACATAAAGGGAAGTAAATAGAAAGTTGATAACCAATACATGACCATATACATAGCAATTGTAAAAAACAGCAGCATAAAAGCACCTATCCAGCACTCCATTCTGGCACAGGGAGATATCTTAATTACATCAGGCGGATCAACGCTAATGTTTAAACATAATACTAGAGCTACACATCCCGTCTTCATCTGCACAGAAGTTAAAAGTTAGAAAGCAGTGGTAATATGCATGATGAAATACAAATTTTTCAGGCATCTTCAACCAGACTAAGCCAAGAAACTAATTTGAATATGTAAATTCCAAGTAAGAAATCATATAATATTTTGAAAGACCCATGCATTGAGGATTAATCATTAAGGCAAATATCCACAGCAACATAATTGCACATTGCAAAAGTTAAAATTTCAAATACGAAATTCATTGTTCAAACACAGTTACAAGACCAATTGTTAAACGAAACCAAATGACAGGCAACCACTCACACAGGCAATACCTCCATTACCACCTATGATTACCTACATTGATTTAGACCAACACCACCACATCAATCCTAAGACATGTTGAAATCCCCAATACTATAAGAAGTATACCTTACACTTAAAATCTCTTGTTCCAATTACATCAGAAGTAACACCAATACTTCTAAAATCCCTTATCTGAGTAATAGAAAGGGGAGATGTTTGTATAAATAATCAAACATTTCAAAAGCCATGCATAAAATTTTGTGAAATCAGAGTTCACCCCGACCATAATATTTTAAAAATCAGTCAGTCTCAGAAACAGAAACTGAAGAAATTGGTATCGACTATAGGACATTGAAAAGGTCATATAAACCACCAAATTTTTCCAACCATAATACTATATCTTCCTGTCATATGATACATTTAAAGGTGATCAAACTCTTTAAAACAGGGGACATGGAAATCATAAAATCAGCAGAACCAAAATTGGCAAGAGAATGTTTAAACTTCATAGCATACAACACCAATCACATAATTTTACTCGGAACAAATCCATGACGAAAAAGTATAACCAATCAACCTTTCGTATCACTAAAAATTCAGATTAATAAGCTTAATCTACAGCTCAAGTAAAACAACTAAAACAAAAGCACAAACCAAGCAATGAGCCAACCAGAACAAGCGATTTCAGGTCAGTGATCTCACAATCAACAATCACTCAAGCACTGTAGAATCCAAATTTTCATTATCAAAAAGCTTACTCGGTCTTTGGGGCGCCATTTCGAAACCAATCCGCTATCAGAAGGACCAGTCGGCATTCTCGCCTCGAACGAGTCGTGCCGGAGCTCACACAGCACAACGGTCTGAGGCAAGTAAGCCATGCTTGTAGTGGTACCGGTGGCATTCTCATTATAACTACTACTTGCAGTCTCCGATTCTCTTCTCAAATCGCCGTCGTCGTGGCTGGAAGCGCAGTCGTCGAAGTGGTTGGAGACGACGGCCACCGAGGATTGCGAAAACCTGGAGGCCATCAAATCCCCCAATGCCATTCAAAATCCAAATCACACACAGAGAGCAAGCAATCAACTCCGCCGTGATTAAAAAACCATCCGCCGCTGAAATCCTAGAGTCCTGTTGAGATCGAGAGCAGAAACGAAGAAGAAGAAGAAGGAGAAGGAGTGGATGTTTAAAACAGAGCAGAAAGTCCTAATCGACGAAGCCGCTAAACCAGCGGTGCATGGAGATTCGCCTGAGGAAGGACAGAGAATCCAGCTCGGAAATTCGGCTCTGAAAACCCTAGAAACCCTACCAGGCGAGGAAGAAGACGACGACGATGGAGGCGCATAAAACTGTGGTGGCGGCACAGCGAAAATGGAAAAATTAAAATAAATGAAAAAAATACTGGGGCGATTTGTCATTTTCATTACTTTGTGTCCTATAAACATTACACTTTTTTGATTAAATAAAAAGTAATAATCAAGAATTTAGAATGTAACTCTTCGGCTCGTTTTTATTTGATATGCTTCAATTTAGTTCGATCGATTGTATCATGTGAAACACATAGATAAAAGTATTTACTTAATTGCAGATTTTACTGTCACTTAATTGCAGTCTTTGGTACTGCCATAATTAGCTGTCACTTACTTAGCAGTCTTAAGTTACAAATAAATGTAACAATATCATGATCTCAGAAAAGTAAAAATGCTTTGCTGGAGAATGAAATCGTATCATTCTTACCGGAAAATGAAATTACGTGATGTGATAAGATTGAGATTCATGTCAATTCGGCGGGTGTACTTGAAAAGGGATCACGCGCTAAGAAAGGCATCGATGTGGTGACGCATGTAACCTCACCTCACTGTGTCACTATCAATTGTGCATATATGTACAGAGCTGAGCTTACATGATTATCAAGCACTCTCATCTATCCACGAATAAAACTAATCAACCTTTGATTAAATTATAATTCCTTGATCAAGCATGCTTAAGCATTAAGCAGGCCGTCCACGTGTTCTTCCCCGTCTCATCCTACGTCCAAATCCCTCAGATTTGATAATAAGTAATAATAGGTCCACCATACACGACAATTATATATAATCAGCCCATGTTTTGTTCCCACCTTCTGATTAAGACTAATTCAATTTTTTGGAAAAGAACGAAAACAATAAAAAAAGTGAATTTGGACAAAAAAAAATAGTGACTTTTTTTTTATAAAATTAAAGACTATACAGAAAATTTACATTTAAACTCTTACTAACTCAATCAGATATAATATTTAACAAAGAAAAGTGTTAACTACCGGAATACCGTAGAGTTTTAAAGTTTAGATTTAGGTGTAAAGTCAAAAACATGCAAACTGCCGTATGGTACTGGAAAACGTGAAGTGAAAACGAAAGGGGTAATGACGTCTTTTGGGTAGAGAGGGAGGACTATGAGATATTGAGGTTACATCTTTTAACATGGTCTGGATGTGGGCATGGTTACAGAAGGAAAGTATTAGAGCTCAGAAAGGGACTATAGTCTTTGTTGTATAAGGAATGGAGCAGTCAATATCCGGGAGGGTGAAAACAAAGTTTGAAGCTGAGGTTTGATATGAGAGCATGCAAAGTAACTACTGGGGCTCGTTATGGGTGAAAATTGGGGTGGGGGTGGGTTTGTGTGTTTGACAAGGGAATGAGCTTTTGAGAAGTACGGGAAGGACTGGTGGGGAGGGACAGCGGGAGTGGAGTAAATGTTTGAGTTGACTATTTGCGTTTGAGGTGTAAAACTATTTTGGGTTTTTGTTTTGGATGTTGACTTCACTAGCAATGGAGATGAGACAGTTGAAAGACAAATTTCTTGATGAGCGAGGGTGATATTGCATTTCGATTAAAGATTTTGGTGTCAAGCTCACTAACTTTTGGATTTTCTTAGTAAATCGTATTGAAATTCATTAATCAAAATAATTCGTATTCTTATTGTACGTGTTAGTCATAGGTTTATAGTAATAGTGATATTAATTTTATATACAAAACTAATTCACAAATTCTAAAATAAAATAAAATATAATGTAAAAAACTATAAAAAAAAAATAAAAACACAGAAAATCATCTCCTCTATTAGTGAGTTCATTTTCTTTCAGTCATATCTCTTTCTCTGCCATTTTAGTGAAAGAGAGCCACCACTCTCCAGGGACCAAAAGAAGAATGGTTGACCTAGACCTAGAGAGACCCCAAAGCTAAACATATATATCATGTTCAGCTTTTTTCTTCATTGTTTTTTGTGCATGACACCCTTACGGTCATGTTGTAGGTGTCTCCTACAATTATGGGGTTTATCTTAAAATTTACAGGGGAAAAGATCCTACAATCTCATCCTTATTTTTTTTTTTTGCAATTGTCACGTGTATTAGAAAACATATTGTAAAGGTTAGATATATGCATGTGAGTCATGGTGCACTATGTGACTAATAATGCTGTGTCATTTCGTTCTCTTAGTGTTGTTTGACTAATAAAGTGAAAGCTTGAGGAATTAAAAAGACATGTTGGCGTGTATAGTGATTTTTTGGGTTAATGGGAATCAAATGTCATAGTATAACACTGAACCGTTTTGATTATTTAATAATTTTGTGAAAGATTCATGATCCGTACGGGACGATGAAAACTTTTAAATAGTATGAAGTATCCTAATTTGCTTTAACTTTTTTAAAATTTAGTTAACTCATGAATAGCTTCTCAAGTATAGAAGTAGAAGAAGATTCAAAAATTCTAATTGGCAACCATCTAGGAAAGCTCAGGATTTGTCAAAAAGAAAATTTATTGTCCGATGTTACGTCTTTCTAAAGTTGAAATTATTATTATTTCTACTCACATATCTAACTATAAAGCCAATTTATGGTGGTTGAAATAGCAAAATTAGTGTAAGGGTTATTGAAGTTTCGAATGTTGGCATCATTGGTGACGTTATCACATGTCACTCATTATATCCGAGAATCCTAGATTAGTAGAGGCCTAACAAATTGCAAATTGCAGTGTTTCCGGATTTTTCTATATGGGATGATTGGCATCCCAATAATCTTTGGCAGATTAGGGTGTCATCATGCTTTGAACCTTTTTGGTGCATATGTGTCAATGTGTGTGAGACTATATGTGATATGGAATGCATCAGACTACGATATTGAAAGGAAGAAACAATTAGGGAGCCAAAAATAAACAGACATGCATGCAGACCTAAGTTAAGAAATAGATGGGCCAATACTATCAGGTTCAAATCATAGTGTTTAGAAAAGGAAAAGAGAAATACACAATGTGCGATAAAGATGTTCTCATTGGTCGGTTGATGCCTTATGGTGGTGTTTCTGAAAACTAGTGGAACCTGTAAGCACTGGAGTAGATGCTGCTGTGTTTTAGTTATGTGTTGTCATGTTTGGCTCCGATTAGGGTCTCATTTGTTTGGCTAGCAAGGGTCGCCTGAAAGTGGAAACTTAGGGGACGTTTGGTGCACTGGATTTGATTTGATTAGATATCCAATCCTGATCTAGCTTGACTAGATTGGATTGAGGATGTCTAACCCCATATCAAATACAATGTTTGGTGAGGTGCACTCATGGCAGATTGGAAAAGCGGAAATTCGTTGTTTTGCATTTTCTTTTTCTATTCTGCTTTTTTTTTTTTGTCCTCACGTCTGAGATACAATTTTTACAATAATTAATTTTGACATGTAATTTAATAAATTAAAACTAAAAATAGCATAAAAATAATTAAAATCAGACGCACAGTAAATACTAGAACAATTATAATAAAATATGTGATGTATATGATGTATTTAGTTAGAAAAAAAATGTACACATTACAAAGGTCTCTCCCGTGAACACATGCCAAGAACATAACGACATCGAGGTTTGGAGTGAAACATCGGTGGCCTCCCATATGACTTTACGAAAGGTAATTAATCGTCATATTATTTCTTCATTTCATTGCTCCTAGATTTTACTTCAGTTTTACTTTCGTTTTCTTTCATTTTTGTTTCTTTCGCGTATCGAAAAAAGGAAATACAAAAAAATCAAATAGCAAAAAATACAAAAAAAAAAGGTCTTTAGTTTTGCTGAAATGCAAGACAACGTGTTTGTCTAGCTAAGACTTGAACTTTACCAAAAGGCCTACCCCTGAGGCCTAAAGACAATAAAGCAGACATTCTTATGCCTTGAATTGCTGTCAGCGAAGTCAAGTTAGAGAAGAAATATAATTAGATTGTAATGTTGAAAATTGCGACATACACTATTAGACAGTCAACTTCACAGATTAAACTAGACAGATCCATGAAGAACTAGCATGCGAGCCTTATATCAATAGAAAACCATAGATGTCTATTGGTGAACCATCTAGGCGATCCACGACTTTTTTTCGATTGAGTAATGTTAGGTGAACCACCTTCTGGTGAACCACCTAGAGTCCACCTTAGGTGACATTTGACATAACATAGACACATAATCAACTTATAATTTATGTTTTTTCTTTCTTTCTATTTTTCGTACTTATGGTTTTTTCTTTCTTTTATTAATTGGATTTATCTTTTTAATCCTATTTCTTGGCTTTCTGATCGTATCCATCAAGTCTTCATCGAACGTTATCTTTTCTCCTCTTCTCCCATATCTTCTCAAACGTAGCCATCACCTTTCCTTCATCTGAACATCATCTTTTCGGTCTTATTAAGGTTTCCTAGCAAACATAAGTAACAAAAGCTAGCTCTGCCATTCCTTTTATGATGAAAATGAAAAGAAAAAAAAACATTAACATGTTTATAATTAGGGATTGGAGAACTTGCTGCAACCATTCCAAAATCTTCCAACAGTCCCAAGATTTGTGCTTTACAAATCTACAATGTGTTTAAGCCATTTAAAGGGCCTATTTAGCAACCTAGCATCTATGCCATATGAACTTCCAGCACCCAGACATTTGTATAACTCAAAGTATCAAGCTTCTAATAATCCTTTTCAAAATTCTTGAAGGGATCATTCCAACTTTTGAAAAAGCATAGCGTTTATCAACGATACATGCAAAGGAATTGAAATCAGATTGAGGTATTGATCAATTGAAAAGGAGGGGATCAAAGGTTGCGAAGAGATAAGAGGAGAGGAGAACAACATCTTCGCAAATAAGAAAAAGAAAATAATTGAAATATGTTTAGTTTTTGTAGTTTGAAGTCGACATCTGTTTAATCTTTGTGATTTTATTTTAATATGAATGTTTCTTAAAGTCATAATTTTTAATATGTTTCATCCTTGTGGATTTATTTTCATCCAAATAGTTCTTAAAGTCACAATTTTTCATCCAAATTGTCATTTCGTCAATTTTCTCAGTTAAATTGCATGTTGCCGTGGCCTAGACCATTTGGATGAAAAATTGTGACTTTAAGGATAAAACCATAAAGATTAAACAGATTAAAAATTGTGACTTTAATGATCATTCAAATTAAAATAAAACCATAATGACTAAATAAATGTCGATTTCAAACCACACGGACTATACATTATTTTACCCAAAAGAAAAAGCTAGGGTTTCATATAGAAGACAAGATCAAGAAATTAAGAAAGAAAAATCTGATAAAAAAAGAAAAGAAAGAAAAAGGAATAAACCAAAAATCACGAGTTATGTTTTGGTGATGTGGTTATGTCATCTCATCTGCCACCTAAGGTAGGTTTCAGGTGGTTCATCAAAAGGTGATTCACGAAAAGGTGATTAACCAAAAGGTGGTTCACTAAAAGGTGATTCATTTAGCATTAATCTTTTCGATGGACGTCAACTTCAATAAAACACAGTATTACAATAGCATCTTGCTCCTTCATTGGGGGCATATTAAAGTTTTGATGTCTTTCTTTTTTTTCCCAATTATTGTAAAACATACATTAAAACTGGGGGGCACATATGTGATAGAGATGTGTTCCAAATATTTAAGACTTTAGACCTTCTTGAAGGGTCTTAGTCATTATTTAGGCCAATCTCTGTGACCTATTTTTTTGAAATTTCGCTTGGCCAAAATTACAAAATCATTTGGCCATAAGCTCAAGTCTATACTTAAAGCATGCATGAACTTTGTGTTTGACTCTCATTGATCCATACTGGGGGCAGCGAAGTGAATGGCCAGAGTCACATGACTATGGTTTGAGAATCAAAGAAGTGGTTCGCCAAGGTTCATACACTTATGTTCGCTTTGCTATGGAAAGCGAATCAGAGATCAACTTTTATGAGCATTAGTATGCACGGCGAGCTACTAGCGGTAACTCTGGAAACCGCAGTAACTATGGAAACTAAAAGTGGTTTTTAGAAGTTCATTCTTGATAGACCAGTTCATCCAAACACATTAAGTCTAATCATATATTTACAAGGCCAACACTTGTGGCTTTTTATCCATTTAAAGCAGCCATCTACCCGAGCTACATTTGTTCGAAGTATATCTATTCAAGATCAATCCACTAGAACTGTATCTATTCAAGGTCTATCTATTCAAGGTACATCTATTCGAGCTACTTCTACTCGAATTACATGCATAACAAGCAAAGTAGACGTGTTTCGTGGTGATCCAAGTTCGAGGTGATTCAAGTCGAGATAAATATATAATTTCCAATTCATGTTATGTGACGAGTCAAAAATTTAAATAAGTATCTAAAATAATTTTCTGCTGACTTTAAATTTCTGGTTTACTATAAATATATAAATATGTGTTTATAGGTATAATTGTGATTCTATATATGTGTGTGTATTTTGTTTGATTTATCTAGTTAGGAAAATTATCTTTAGCCCATAAATTAGAACTTAGCCCAACACCATTTGACCCAGCCCAAGCCCAAACTTAATAACCTTTCTTTTAATAAACATGTCGCAGATGGAAGAACAAGAACACGCGATGAACTCAAACTTTTGTTTTTCCTGTTCATCGTCTTCCTCTCAACCCAGAACATTCTTGATTCGAATCCTTGATTTAACTCATCAGAAACCTTGCTAAGCCGCCCTCAAACCCATAAAATATCCTAGGAAAAAAGCTTAAATATTAGCAGCCGACCTTGCCAAGCAGGAGGTGTCAAATTCTCAGAGCTCGATCGATGACTCCTTCAAGCTATTTTGCAGGAGCTGGAACCCTAGGAGCCTAGAGGTGGCGGGTCTAGGAGCTAAACGGGTAAGTACTCAGTTGAACAAATTGATTTTTGCTTCTTGTGTTCATATCTTAGGGATTAAGTTTCTGGGCTCTATAAATAGTTGTTTTCAGTATTTTGGAAATAGGTCCTCTAGCAGTCCCATACTTAGAGAGAGGGAGAGATAACTCAAGTGTGATTCTATTTTGACTTTGTTGCTAGTTTGTGAAATTAGATTGAGTTTACTTTGAGACTTGTGTATGATTGTTTCTTTGATTAGAAAAGTTGTAATTGAGCATTGGTTCCGATTTTGTTGTTGTGAAAAGCTGCGTGTTGTTGTTCTGATTTTGTTGTTCTGATTTTGTTGTTGTGATCATTGAATTCCTTGGTTAGACAAATCAGCCTTTTTACTTTATTAGTGCAAAGACTATGTTTATGTTCTGCTGTTGTTCTTATGAGTTCTGAGTTTGAAAACAATTATTTGGAAACTGAAGATAAAGGCACAAATCAGCAATTGTTTTAGAGAAAAAAACTGGAGCTGTATCTGAAATTCGAAATTCCATAAGTAATTGTAGATTTATCCGATTTGTGTGATTCCAGTTCCAGATCGTTGTTTTTTATGTCTATTTCAAATGTTGTGAAGACATCATCTTTAAATTCCCAGCCAAACTATGTCGTTTTCAGCTTGAAAGTCTACTGGACAGATTGTCAGGGAGTAGTTTTGTGATTTCAGAATTTTGTTGTTTTTAGTTGCACCCTTTGTTTCTTTGTCATCTTTGTTGTTATGAAATCATAGATGTATTGAATCTTGAATATCATATTTGTGTTTTGTTTATGAAATTGAAGGTAGAAACTAAAGGTTGAGGATGCTTAAAACTAGCTATAAGATTTATAACTACTTTTATTGCTTCTTTGATTAGTAGTTTGTGTGATGCTTGAGTAGGTTCCTTTACACTAAAAGTCTGTGATTTCTGTTTGTTAAACACCAAAATGTCTATAATATGTATCTAGAAGTTTAGTTCTGCATATAGTCCATGGTTTTACTTTCCGATACTTTAAATAGGCTTCTAGCAGAAATTTTCCAGAAAAACTCAAAACTGAAGCTGAACTTTGGAAATTCATAACTAATTCTAGAAAAATCGTTTTGGGGTGATTCTAACTCTCATAGTTTCTTCTGTTTGCCTGCTATAAGTCATTAGAAGACCTCGAAGTCAAATTATGAACAGTTTTGTACAGTTTTCAGTCTGTTTGTAACTGGTACAGAAAATCATGTTTAAGTACAGACAAGCATGTTTTTGTAAAATACTGTTTTGGTACTTTATTTTCTTGTTTCAGCAGTTTGGCTTAGACTTTTTAACTAATGGTTCATCATTTATTAGGAACTTGAAACTTGAAGTGAGATCCGGCAAAGGTAGGAAGAAACTTGGGGAACCTCAATACTTGCTTTATATTTTGTTATGTGAATTACTTCTTTTGTGAAATCGTTGTTTCCTTGTTGTATTCTGTTCATAATGTGGATTAGTTTTGCATTTGTGGCATAAGGAAGTATTAGTGCTATGCATAAAGCACATTGGGTAAAGAAGTTATAAATTTTACTTTTGTGTAGTTGAGTCCATATCCTCAGCAGGAACCATATCTCATGTATACCCATGTTGATGCGCAAGTAGTATATGTTATGAAAAAGGGTAATTCGGGATTGGCGAAAGGGGAATGGGCAAGAGGACTAGCAAAAGGGGTTATGTGAGTGAGTGAGAGATAGTTCATGTAATTAAATACTCCAAGCCACCCTTGTGGTAAAAATACATGGTATGAGACATGTAGGCTTGAAGTATTTTGTTATATGAACAATATGGGGCAGATTATACATATGCATACATGTTGTCTCTTTTGACTGGTAATGTATTGTTTGAAGAGGTTTTGCCTCCTATTGGGCTATTTATGCTCACCCCTTTTAAATATTTTGCAGGTAATAAACAAGTTGTTTGAAGTTGTTTTCTTGCAAGGATGTTTTTAAATTTCCTGTAAAATATGTGTGCTATTTGCTTTCCTTTAGAATAAGATGTAGACTTTCATTAGTCTATATTTGTAAGCTACTTTATGAACTACTTGGAAATAAAAAGTGATCTTGCAGTTGAGTATCAATGTGTTCTTTTCCAGTTTCTTTCATATTCTATTTATGAAAAATTATTTCCATATTTGGAATATGAGTTACACCAAAAAAAAAAATTCAAAAAAATCTGAGGTGTGACATGTTATGTGCTACTATTGGAGTTTCCTAGCTACTTCTCTGGTTTGTTGAGGGTGTTTGTTGTGTCATTCAAGTTACTCACAATCATGTGAAGTTATGAGCCGAGCCAATACTTGTGGCTTTGAAGCGACATGAACATAAACTTCTTCAGTCATTCTTGACATTCATGACTTCGAGGCTGAGGGGTAATGTTTGCACCCAAATTAATATTTTACTAGACAATAATTGTCTAAGTGAATAATAGTTAAATTTAATTATGGTCCACGTCACACCGGCGAGCCTGAAGTATTATGTTTACAAGTGATGACCCGCCGGCAAAATCATGTGAACTAAACGGTAGAGTTCACATGTGAGATGAAGTCTACATGCAAAAAGACTTGCAGAGTTATCATGCAAGCTAGACAAAGTTTGCATGCGGTAGGACTTTGCATGAGAAAGGGACTTCGCATAGAATTAAGGAGTGGACTTCGCATACAAGATAGAATCCTAATCATGGAAGCGATATATGCATGCGAAGAGAAAAGTTCGCTTAAGAAAAGGGCTTCGCGTAGTACAAGAGGACTGAGAGACGTGAGTTACGCATGTTGGCTTATTAGTCAATTATGCTTAATTGCTTGATATATGCCCTGCGAACTAGATGCATGCGAAGATGTGTTCAACAAGGATTCTCATCCTTAGGTATATATATCTAAATACATGTCCAGAGGTGAATCACGTCCCCAAATTTGTGCTCGAGGGCAATTGCTATACCTACATGACACGTACATTCAAGAGTTATATGCTAAGGTAACCTTTTGCCTTTGGATTATGTAATGACCTAGTCTTAAATTAAATTTCATTAGGGAAAATTGTTTTCCTTATTTTGTTGGTTTTCATGCTTTGGTTGTTTTATTTGTTTTATAAAAAAAAAAAAAAAATTGTGTTTTTTTAGTTTAAATTGGTTTTTAAAAAACATGTGTCAACTTTTCTTAAATATCTAGTTATAGAAGCATCCAGCCACTAATCTAGACTTATACACGTTGCCAAATCCTCTCCCTCCAGGTATCCCTTACCAGTGATAATCAAGCAAATCATTTGACTTATCAGTGATATTCACAACACAGAAGAGAACAATTTTTAGGGTTCAACGTTGGAAGGCTCTATTGTAGTTCCAGCTTTGTATATACTGATATAGGATGATATTTTACCTCCAAGTGAGGGCTTTGGCACAATGGAAAAGCCGATCTCCCGCTTGCAAAGAATTGAGAAAAAAACCTATTTTTGATGGAATTGAAGTCGGGAATCTCCACCTCTAATTCCCCCGAATTTTTCCCTCAAGAATTGCAAATTTCACGGAAGAGTTATCCAAATTGGAGACTTTGAGGCTATGTTGCATGGACACGGACACGGCACGACACGACGACACGGTAAAACTTAAAAACTGAGTTTCCGACACGGCTTGGACACTGCAAATAAATAATATATTTATGTGTTTTTAATACATACAAAATATACTAAAATATTAAATAAATTCATTACATTACCAAAATTATGTTCTAAATTCAATATTTTTTTTTAAATTTTTTTTGTCTAAATTCAATCAATTGCATAAGTATATTAAAATAACATTAAAAAGAATTAAATATAAGTCATTAAAAAGAATCAAATGAGCAGTTCCGATGTAGGTTGGAAAAAAAATAGACATCAACTTAGTAACACAACACCCCTCTAATACTTAATAGATAAAAATATTTGATAACGTGACGTATCAAGACGAACGTATCCGAACATATCAGAAAAGTTAACATTTTCCGACACTTGTCGGGAAAGATGAAGTGTGCGTGGAACATACTTTTGAGGAAAGAATACCCGATTTATTTTAAATATCACGGTATTTGGGTCTATCGAAACACACCGTTATCGATTTCTCCCGAACATACCAGTCAGTTTTTCTTCCTCTTCTCTTTTCTCTTCTTCCTCTCTCCTATTCTCTTCTCACTCGTTTCTGAAAGATTGGCATTCCTTCACTTACCCAAACGATAAATTTGAGCAGTAGCTTCCAAGAGAATTCTAAGAATCCCATTGTGTAAGATAGTCTCCGAATTTCTCCATTGAATTGCTGCAAGTGAGTTTTCTGATCTTCCATAACTCCCGTCCTTGATTAAACTAGTTTCAAATTGATATGGGTTTGATTCGTATCTAAAATTCCTTTGATAGGTGGCTGGATTGCTATAGTAGATTGGGTGTTTGCATTTGAGCTCGGATTGCTTTGGCGATGATGTAAATTGGATTTCTGTTGTTTGATCTGAGTACTTGCGTGTTTGGAATTTGCTGGTGGAGATGTTGGTTGCTATGATTTGAGGTAGGGAAAACAAACTTTTCTTTATAGCTTTGATTCTAATTTTGATATGTAATTGGTATGATTGTGTTGGAATATCAACTCTGTGATTGTTCCTTGAGTGCTATTGACAAGTATAGTTAGCTTGTCGAATGTAAATTCTATTGGGTTTCAATGTTCCTTTGATTCAGGGTAATATGTGTCTTTGCCTTCGATGTTTAATCTTGATACAATAGCCTTGAGTTTCTGTATTGGTATTCTTTGAAAAATGTACAACAAAGTTTCTATTCTACATTTGAATCAAAACCAGCTCCTTCTCTCTACTGTGTACACCCTTTGAACTTGACAATCGATATAATGAAATGGCTGTTCTTGATTCCTATAATCAATATGTTCTCCTAGCCTTATTTGATTTAGCATCTGATTAAAGTCTTATTGACAAAAGTGTTTCCATAGAGTATTGGTCCTGTTTGAAATTCCCAAAAATGGCATCCTGTATGTTCAGCCATCCAAATGTTGATTTCCTGTGTGCTCTTCCTTAAGTATTGAATCAATGTCTTACTGTTAAAAAAAAAAAAAGTTCTATTTTGAGTATTAATCTTGTTCCGAAAATTTGATTTGGTTCTTCAGCAGACTATCATACATAGCTGCTGTTCTTATATTCATATTTGATCTTTCAGCTCTTCCATGGAGCTAGACCTTAAGAAATAACTGATAGTAAACTATACTGCTGTTTTGAGTTATTCTTATAAAGCTTTTGGTATCAGTAAATAATTTTTACATTTTGATATTAGTGTAAATCTGTTTTGTTCTCTATAATTTAAAAGGAAGTTCTTAAATGTGAGTTTACGTGGAACAAAATTCAATCTTTTGCTTATTTTCACTGATATGATTTCCGTAAGGGAATAGATAAATGAGATAACTAGATTTCTTGCTCCCAGGTATTCTAGCTACTCTTGGTTTACCCTATAATTTCTGAAACTCAATCAAGTTTGACTCTTGGAATTAAAGTGGTTTCTTGCAAACATCTGTTTTGCAGTAAATAATTCTTAAACGTGTTATATATTTACATATACATACGTTCTTAGTCTTTTGACTTCAAAATGAAATTAGCTTTTGAGCTATTTGATGTCCAGGCTTACCTATCAATTGTTCGTGTTTAAGATATAACGTTTTTACCAGGTTTCTTCATTCACATTAATCCTGCTCCTTATTTAAAAGTTTCAGAAAGTATTTTGAATAGTCTCATACTCATTGCCTGGACTTTATTACTACAAATTTTGTTTCTTTCCCTACAATCAGCTTATTGACTTTTGTTTTCAGTATTTAACCTATTATACTTTGAAAAGTTGTTAAGTACTGTACAGATTTTATATTATACCTCTTCAGATACATTGAAGTGATTTATGCACCCTTTCAATACCAAAGCCTTCCAGTATATTTCAGTCCTTACGGAACTGTGTATTCCAAATCAATCTGTTGAGTTCATTTCTTACCACTTGATCGTTGTTTGAAAGTGTTCGTAATTCATTGATATTATTGTAATAAAGTTAATTCTATTTATGAATAATCCAATGCTTGACATCTTTAGTTGGAGTATGTGCTCATTGCTGGTTCATTGTTCGTGAAGTTCTTCTCCATCAGTCATTGTCTTTGTTGTTGATTACTCCAACAGTTTGAAAACCCAAGTCTTTGCTGCTGACTTTCAAAACCATGCATTAATATGTACATCATGTCCAGCTTGCGTAGACACTCAGCTCCAGAGGGCTAAATAGAGTTGGACCACCTCCTTGGGAAACCTAATTTGTTGGACTTGCTTTTCTTGCATCTACATGGCGGATTCCGGTGGAAATGCAGAACCTGGAGAAGGTATGCTTAACTCTTGCTTTGAACTTTGTTTATCTATCTCTGTTGTATACGCTATTCATTGCTCTTCTGTGTTTCCAGTTTGCAACTTCTTCAGGAAGCCAAAGAAAAATTTTAGAAAGCGTACAGCTGATGCTGAGGATGATGAGGAATCAAATTCTGGGAGTGCGGTATTACCAAGTCAAAGAAAAGCTGCAAAGCCTGATGGCAAGTTGTTTTTTTCCAGTGGAACGTCTAAGAGCTCTGCATCTGATGACGGGAAAGTAATCCTTGAGTTTAAGTCTTCAAAAGAGATCCAAGTTGAACATGACAGCAGAGCAACAGCAACACTGGAGACTGAGACTGAGTTCTCTAGAGACGCCCGGGCAGTTCGTGAGAGAGTTCTTAAGCAGTCGGAGGAGGCATTGAAGGGGGGCGGGAAAAGCACAGGCAACGAGAAAGTGTATAAAGGAATCCACGGATATACTGATCACAAGGCTGGGTTCCGTAGAGAGCTGACAGTGGCAGGTGAGAAAGCGGGAGGTTCTCATGGGCCTCTCAGGGCTTCTGCTCACATCAGAGCTTCCACACGATTTGATTATCAGCCAGATATCTGTAAGGATTACAAAGAGACTGGTTATTGTGGGTATGGAGATTCTTGCAAGTTTATGCATGATCGTGGGGACTACAAGTCTGGCTGGCAGATGGAAAGGGAGTGGGATGAAGCAGAGAAAGTCAGGAAGAGAAATTTAGCTTTGCGTGAGGCTGGCGAGGAAGTTGATGACGATGATAATGACGAAGGTGAAGATGATGACTCATTACCCTTTGCATGTTTCATCTGCAGACAACCTTTTGTTGATCCTGTTGTAACCAAGTGCAGCCACTACTTCTGCGAACACTGTGCACTAAAGGTGAGTATTTTTTTCATAATGTTATCATCCTTTTGTGTTTTCCAATTTGTGTTCTTTACATGCCTTTTCTAAACAATATCTGTTTTCATTCACAGCATCATTCAAAGAACAAGAAGTGCTTTGTGTGCAACAAGCCGACTCTTGGCATTTTCAACACAGCTCATGAGATACGCAAAAGGATTGCCGCGGAGGGGAAGTAACATGCTTATTCATTTACTTGTTGATCCTTTTTCCCTGGATTATGTGAGCACAAATTTTTCGTTTCCTTATGATCTAGTGTTGAAGAGAAAGATCATCACTTGTAGCACTGTAAAAGATAAATTTCAAATTGTTGTCACTCCTGTCAGAACAGTGGCAAACTAGATTAGTCCATGTACAATGATTGTGTGTCTTCTGCAATCGTTTCAATGATAAAATTCAGAGGCTGGTAATCTTATGATATAACCCATGTTTGACTAACCAAGCAGACAAACGACCTTGGATACATCGAACAGAACATTGCGTAATCATAAGGATTTGTTGATATGAACAAATACTAGGATCAGGTATGACATTTCAGAAACCAAATCTAACCTACAACACACGCTAGTCAACTGAACCAAATCTAGATGCATTGATGAATTCTACATTAGTGAAATATTTTTACTTTTAGTTACCACAATTGAAAATATTCTTTTACTGTTGTCACTATCAGCATCGGTTTGCAAGGCCTTACATTCAAAGCCCAAATAGTTCGTTGTCCAAAATTTCTCCAGCCTACGCATCACGCTCTATTTCGCTCAAGATCTTCATCTACTACGAAACCAAGCACCTTCCTTCCCCGATCTCGATGCTCTTCTCCTTCGCATTCTGATCTCTCATTCGAACAATTCGCTATGGCTTTCATGGCGGCTCTCGAGTCAGATCTTCGCGCTCTCTCCGCCGAGGCTCGCCGTCGCTATCCTGCTGTCAAAGACGGCGCTGAGCACGCCATTATCAAGGTCTCCAATTCTCAAACCTCTCATTCATTCTTACATTACACTCATGCAATCGGTGTTACTGCGAATTCATATAGAGACTTAGCAGAAAATGAATAGTTCAAAGTAAAATAGCTAGCGAAGTTGATCATATTGTAAGTTGAGGAATTGAAGCTGAGTAATGCTATTAGGTTGATCTCAATTTACGGAGCTGAAGCTGAAATGGTAATTTCCGAGTTAGGAGGACACAATTAGGAAAGCACTAGTTCGAAAGTATCTGTTATGCAGTTAGTTAAGTTCTGCATTTCTTTGCACTGTTTAAAAAGCTGAACCATTTTTACTGTCACTGTCTTGCTTAGCAGTCAAGTATGGTTAAATCCTTGTATGCAAATTCCTAGTACATTAGGTTAAGTGTAGTGCAGTCTAGTTATCTTTGAAAGAAGTGAGTTTCATTTGGTTTGTTTCGGTGAGCGAGCGAGAATGATTATTTATATGCGTGTCGGTCTCCATTTTTCAGCTCCGTTCTTTGTCAAGTCCTGGTGAGATTGCGCAGAATGAGGACATATTGAGAATCTTCCTGATGGCTTGTGAAGTTAGAACTGTCAAGTTGAGTGTTATTGGACTTTCTTGTCTACAAAAGCTTATATCTCATGATGCTGTTGCTTCATCAGCTCTGCACGAGATACTTTGTACATTGAAGGATGTAAGTTCACACATTTAACTGGCATGATATGCTGAAAATGGCTGATTAAAGTTTTTAACTTACATGCTTATCTGCTTCTGACAGCATGCTGAAATGGCCGATGAGAGTGTTCAACTTAAGACCCTGCAGACTGTATTAATAATATTGCAGTCACCTTTACACCCTCAGACTGAGGTAATAAGCATAAGTTTACACAAGTTCTATTATTCAATTTTGAACAGTATAACAAGAAAAATATTTCACTGCATCCCATTGTATCAGGTCTTATTGTTATGGATATGTTTTTATTTACTTTTTTTTTTAATAAGTTTAATATATATTGGGTTCTGGGGTATCATACTTGTACTTCTTTGCAACAAACAGGATGATATGGCTCAAGCTCTTGGTATATGCCTTCGGCTTCTCGAACATAGGTCCCCTGACAGTGTGCGCAAGTAAGTTAACAATATTTTGAACTGTTAGTTTTGGAGCTTGTTGTCGATTCACATACTTTTTTTTTTCTTTTTCTTTTTTCCTTTTTTTTTTTTTGGTTTCTCTTGCTGCTTCATATTCGCATACATATTATCCTTTCTTTTCAACCTGAAACCTATCTCAACTTGGAAAATTTTCAGTACTGCTGCAGCTACTTTCAGGCAAGCGGTAGCACTGATTTTTGATCATGTGGTTTGTGCCGAGTGTCTTCCTGCCGGCAAGCTTAGTTCTGGAGGTTACATCTCTCGGACCAGTCCAGTTAGTGGTGATGTCAGTTGCAGCATCAATCTTTCAGAGTATGTGGCTCGTTCTAAACAACAGCTTTGCCTTACTGCTCTAATTTTTCTGCATCATTATGCTGCTCATTTGTGTTTCGGTAAAGTGTGACTAGTAAATACCTGCAAATTTTACTTAATCTATATCTCTGTTTCATCTGAGGTATTTGGTTGAAAAACGGAAACTTTGTGGACTACTGGCAGTCACACTTTGGTTTCGATATTTTTCCTCTACCATAGTTATATAACAAGCCCAACATCGACAGGTCAATGGATGGATCTGTTTCTGGACAGTCATCAATGATGAGGGAGACACTAACTAAAGCTGGAAAGCTTGGGCTTCGTCTGCTTGAAGACCTGACAGCTCTTGCTGCAGGTGGATCTGTATGTGCTGATTTAAAAGTTATTTATAAAGTTCCCTTAGAACCATAAGCAGATAATTGTTATTGGTTTTTTGCTTTTCCCGTTTGCCATTTATATAAATGTTGTCAATAACGATGACATTGACTTTTCTTACAGGCAATCTGGTTACGTGTCAGTTCTCTACAGCGGTCCTTTGCCCTTGATATACTGGAGTAAGAAATCTCGTTACTTTAGCTCTTTTTGACATGATAGTAGATACATATGCCAAAGTTACATCATCTCTAGCAGTCCTTTGCCCTTGAATATGTAATGTACAATATCTACTGAAGTGACTCCACATGGAAATATATGTATAAAATTGGGAAGATTCACATAATATATTGGGTATAATTACTCATATTGAATTCCACATAACCAGATAAAGAAGCTATCCCTAGTACATGTATATGGTAGATACACAGAAAAGAAATTCACAGGGACATTGCAATTGAGAATCTGAAAGAAATTACGTTTTGTTCAATTAAGTTTGCTCCTTGTATATTCTCCAGGTTTGTTCTGTCCAACTATGTGGCTGTTTTCCGAACCTTGCTTCCTTATGAGCAGGTGAGTTTAACAGTATTATGTATAAGTATGCTCCCTTTGATACATTTGCTAGTAAAATTTTCATAGTTTAACCAACTAGCTTCAAACTCAACAGGTCATGCGTCACCAGATATGTTCAATTCTAATGACTTCACTTCGTACAAATGCGGAGGTAATTCTATGTATGTAACATGTAGTCAATTAATTTATTGGGGGCTTCTAGTGCTTGCTCTCTTGAAGAAACTTCAATGTGGTTTCTTAAATCATTTTAAACTTTGAATCAGTTTGAAGGGGAAGCAGGAGAACCATCATTTCGTCGCTTGGTTTTGCGGTCAGTTGCCCATATCATCCGGCTTTACAGTTCATCTCTTATCACTGAATGCGAGGTGTGTCCTGTATATGAATATCTTAACCAGGAAATGACATGCCAATGGAACTCTTAACAAAGATATTGCAATTATAGTTAAACATGAGCAATAAGCAACTCATTATAGTTTCACCAAAAAGTTGTGTTAAATTCACTGTTCGGCTTCTGTGGTCTGTCATTGAGTTGACAGAATATTGGGATCTATTCCTTTTCATGATCATTATTTGGTTTTATGTTTTAGCATGTTAGACTCGTCACTCCTTACTCAGTCCTCACAAGTTAACATTGATTTTGACAAGAAATTGGCTGGAGCTTAATCTGTATCTCTTTCTCTCAAAAATTGTTTTCGGCTTGTGTATAATTAATATCCCAATTCCTTTTGTTGACTTATATGTAAACTTATTCAAATGCAGGTCTTCCTTAGTATGTTGGTGAAGGTTACATTTCTTGATTTGCCATTATGGCATCGAATTCTTGTTCTTGAGATCTTGAGGGTAACTTTGACATTGCGACACATACATATATCTTTTTCTTTTTTTATTGCATTACTTATGAAACATTATGTGATTCTCTAGTATTGTGAGTAGTTTGTAATGTTCAGAGTTTTGACAGGGTTTCTGTGTGGAGGCAAGGACATTGCGGATTCTTTTCCGAAACTTTGATATGTAAGTATGCAGTTACCTATCTATCCTTTGGTGATTAGTAATGTTTACACCTTTATACTTTGGTCTATTGGATGAGACTTGTTTACACACACATATATACATATACACATACTGCTCTGTGCCATTTGTTACAAGCACAGCGCTCCCTTCCTATTTGGTATAAGTTTCATCTCATTGATCAAATTTGCCCCAATCTATTTTCACAAGGTATTCTAGCTAGTGACTGACCTCCTAAGTAACCCCTGTTGTATGCATCCTTTTATTCATTTTGCTCTCAAGGCCATAAATTCCCTAAGGACTTTTAAGGATTTTCTGAAATGGTTATCTCTACACCTTAATGTCTTTTCATGTATGCCTGAATTTTGGCTAGAAATGAGACTGAAGATTTCTTTGATCTTTTCTAGGGTTTCTCTTTTTGAATCATTTCTACGTTAAAGCGTGCACTAATCATTCTTCTGTTGCCCTAATTTATACTTGTGGCGAACTCATTGTTGACTTTCTCATAAAAAACCATAATTTAAGCCTGCTATATGCTTGAATTATAGTGTGCTTGAAAACTAGACTGGACTAGAATCCTCCGAAGGTTCAGGTCATAGCTATTTCTAATACATGCTAAAGTTGGGTCAGTTGAAGTACCTTTTCATTCATTGGAAGGCAAGCATTTGACCTATTAAGGTTATTATTGGTGGTTAAAAAGGGATGTGAAATCCACACACCCCAAATTGAAATCCACACACCCTTTTTCCTTTTTTGGTTAACACATTCACAAAAAGACAAAGGTTAAGTCACTAAAAGACAAAATTTAAGCTACCAAAAAAGGAAAAAGGGTGTGTGGATTTCACAACCCTTAAAAAAATGTTGACATATCTATGAAAGAAATGATTGTTTCCGGAAGAATATGTATCATGTTGAGTTTTTTTTATTTTTTATTTTTTTTCACTGCAAACTATAATTTAAATCTTGGTTATGAAGTGAAGTTTCTCAAAAGCATCATTGTGGATAAATTGATATTTCTCATCCTCTTGTAGGAATCCCAAGAACACAAATGTTGTGGAGGGCATGGTGAAAGCTCTTGCTAGAGTAGTTTCAAGTGTACAGGCAAGATATTATTCTTATTCTCCCTAGCCATATTTTTTGATGGATAGATTGCTTTCTTGGCAATTATATGTGTTTGTATGTCTTGAGACGAACTGCATGCCATTTCGTGAAGCATGTTTTGAAACAGGCCCCATATGTCTTACATGTGTTGTTGTTCGTGCCATCTCTTTTTGATAAAGTTATTAGCATGTTCTGCTCTACAACTTTCCCAAGGAATTTATGTGAGACCTTATTAGCGTTTGTATTTCAATATAGTGAGGTTTATCTGTAGTTGGGCGGTTCTTTCTCTTGTCAGCTCAGTTGCATCTCAAATTTATAGTGTAGATGGTCTTTGTGCTTTGTAAGGCATGATAATACCATCTTTCATACATATATGCCATTGGCTGAGAAACCTAAACACTACAGGTTCAAGAGACTGGTGAGGAGAGCCTGGCAGCTGTTGCAGGGATGTTTAACAGCAAAGCTAAAGGTAAATCATGTATTATATCATCATTTCAAACAATTAAACTGACTTCAACCAAAGCTGCAAGGAAGCTATGATTTTCTTTAATTAAATTAGTGAAATGTAAGTATTGTAGTTTGATTGACAATTTGTTGTCATGAATTTTAATCACGACATTATATCATATATCATTATTATTGGAGACAGTATTGGTAATAATTTGCCAACAGATTCATTACAAATTAAGAATTTGTTAATCTGGGTCACCATTCTAAAACTAAAAATATAGTAAAGCAGGTTTTGGCTTTCAGTTTGATACATTTGAACTAATCTGAGCCTAATACACATATTTTGAACGCCCTTAACTGCCTAAATAGAGAACTTGCAATGACCTACTTTGTTTTTAAAAATTGGGTAAATACTGTATAGTCCTTGTGGTTTTATTTTAATCTGAATGATCCTTAAAGCCACGATTTTTCTTCCAAATGGTCATTCTGTCAATTTTCGCAGTTAAATTGTTGACGTGGCCGTTAAAAATTACAATGTCTTTAATGGCAACGTCAATATTCTAACAGAAAAAATTGACAGAAAAACCATTTGGATGAAAATCGTGACTTTAAGGACCATTCAGATTAAAATAAAACCACAGAGACTTAACAGATGTCGACTTCAAACCACAAAGACTAAACAAATTTCAATTCTTAAAAATTTGATCGACTGGTTGGTTTGGACTGATCCATTGGGCCTGGCAGTTTCACAAGTTCAGTGCTCACTTACATTCAGATACAAACCTTTTAAATTCCTTTGAGGGTCACTTGAGCTTAATGCAAGTGTTTAAAAATTTAAATGCCATAACAGACCTCAAGGTAAGCTTACAATGCAGGCGTGGCTTATAATTAATTAGGACATGATTGATCTGATTTTATTTGATTTCTAGAAAGGGCTTATCTTTCTAGAGCGGGCAAGTCTTGCTTTATATAATCAGCCTTGAGCATAGTACAGGATTGGGCTGGCCAACTTTTCCTTTTTAATATCATGGCATGGTTGAGCTCTCTGGAACATTGCATTAGAGTTAGTGTCTACTGAATCTGAGGTCACTTTATAGTTTATAGACTCAGTGCACTATGATTAATACAAACCTTTAAATGCTTTACACTACACTTTGTCTTGGGCTTCCTATGTGGATCAATGTGCATTTAACTTATATAATGATTGGTTAGAAGAATATGATTTGCTTGATTTGATATGTGATTCAACTCATAAAAGTACAAATTCTTTTGGACGTAAGGTGTGTGTGCGCGCGCGCGCGCGGATGTGTGTGCATGTGTGTTTGTGTGCGGGCTTGTGCATGTCACTTCTTATATTCCTTGATACAAAAGGTAACCATATTCACTGTACACAGGAGTTGAGTGGAGCCTTGATTATGATGCATCCAATGCTGCAGTATTGGTTGCTAGTGAAGCTCATTCTATAACCTTGGCAGTCGAAGGTCTGCTCGGTGTTGTCTTCACAGTGGCTACGTTGACGGATGAAGCACTAGATTCCGGAGAGGTATTTACAATCTTATTTCGTGCATTCTAATATTCTTAGAGCCATTGAATTAAGAGTAACATTTTATGTGACAAAGCCCTGTCTACTAGATTGAATCCCCCAGATGTGATTATGATCCACCTGCAAAGAAGACTGGAAATGCTGCTCTTCTCTGCCTCTCAATGGTTGATTCATTATGGTTGACGATACTAGATGCATTGTCCTTTATTTTGTCAAGGTTGGACTCTAAAAAGCATTTATATATATATATATATATATATTAATTTATGCCGTATTTCTTTTAAGTAAAACTTTCATGGAATGAACTTTGAATTGAAGGTCTCAAGGTGAGGCAATTGTGTTAGAAATACTGAAGGGATATCAGGCCTTCACCCAGGTAACTAAAACTCTGACTTATTAACTGATATTGTCTACCTATTTCAACTATTTTTTTTTTATTGCTCCATCCCCTGGGAATGTTTTTCAAGTGATTCTTCTTTTCTTTTGCTGTTGTTGACGTGTATCTCCCTGCCAAAGTTTCATGACAACTCCCTTTTGCTGTTGTTACTGGTTTGCTTGCAATACAGGCATGTGGAGTACTTGGTGCTGTAGAACCTTTGAACTCCTTTTTAGCATCACTTTGCAAATTTACAATCATTTTTCCTGTTGAAGCAGAAAAAAGGAGGTAACCATTTGTCTAGATATCTTGTTTTAAATACATGTCTTAGCCGGGCAACTGAGAATATTAAACTCTGGGTTTTACATTGAGATTTCAGCATTACTCTACAATCTCCTGGGTCCAAACGCTCTGAACAAGTAATTGATCAAAGGGAAAGTGTTGTTCTCACTCCTAAGAATGTCCAGGTATAGTCAGGTTCAGTAGCAAATTATATTTCGTCCACTTCATTTCTGTATACCATGTTTATTGTTACAGTTATTCCTCGTCTGTGTAGTCATAAGTAATTTCTACATAGATACTGCTAAAAAATTTATTTTCTTATCCAGGCCTTGAGAACTCTCTTCAACATTGCTCATAGATTACACAATGTGTTGGGCCCGTCCTGGGTTTTGGTATGTTGGTGTACTTTCTTGTTTGACTAGAAAAACAAGAGTCCGGATCAGAGGCGGACGTCCGCACGCCCTTAAAGTGCGGACGTTCCTCCGTTCTCCACCGTCCGGAGCTGACGACGACGCGCCTCCACCCGAGCGGACACCAGAGGTGTCCCCGATCACTTTCTCTCCCTGGCGAGTCCGCCGAATTCTAGTTTTCCGGCGAGATCGATCTTGTCTGAAGTTTTGAGTGGAGGTTGCTGCCCAGACCTTTAAATCGATCTTGCCGGGAAGAGAAAGTGATCGGGGACGCCGCTAATGTCCGCACGGGTGGAGGCGCGTCGTCATTGGCACAGGACAGTGGAGAACGGAGGGACGTCTGCATTATAAGGGCTATGTGGACGTCCTCTTTGGAACAGCTCCGTTATATATATATATATATATATATATATATATATATATATATATATATATATATATATCAGGCCCGATCAGAGGCGCACGTCCGCACCGGCCTTAAAGTGCGGACGTCCCTCCGTTCTCCACCCCCCGGCGCCGACGACAGCGCGCCTCCACCCCAGAAGACTCCAGCAGCGTCCCCGACCACTTTCCCTCCCCGGCGAGTCCGTTCTTTTCCAGTTTTTCGGCGAGATCACCCAAAACTTCATATTATATTGATCTTGCCAGAAAAGTGGAATTCGGCGGATGCGCCGGGGAGGGAAAGTGATCGGGGATGCTGCTGGAGTCCGCTGGGGTGGAGGCGCGTCATCGTCGGAGCCGTCCGGTGGAGAACGGAGGGACGTCCGCACTTTAAGCCTAGTGCGGACGTGTGCTCCGCATCCGGCCTCTATATATATCATACTCATATCATCGTTACCAATAATTTACTGTAGGTATTAGAAACGCTAGCTGCCTTAGACCGTACAATCCATTCTCCGCATGCCACCACACAGGTAATCTTGGCATATGCTGATCAATAATTCTTGTAGTTCAGAATTGTATTGTATTGCCATGTGGATGTATCATTATATCGAGAGCTTGTATTGCCTTCCAACCAATTCCTTGATTGTTTTTTCATTCATCTAAAATCCATACATCTGTATTTGAAATTAAACATGTTTATGTCTCTACAATTAAATTTTTAATAATGCACTTTGATACAAAGAAGCATTGTTTGACATCTCTTACAAAAACTATCATCTGGAGAAGGTCTAATTCTAACATGACAATCCAATGATCTTCTGGTTGGTTAATTGCTATACATAAATTTAGTAGGGCCTTTTTTAGAAGGGGAGGTTGGTATTGACTATTGACCCACAATTCACCATTTCCGTTGTGTATATTGACCCTTCACATATATATTGATGTCTCCCAATCAGACCATTTATGATATGTCTGACATCTTTCTTTCTCCTCTGTGCTGCTAATTTCTATTTGGCACTTCTGTGCATCTTTTAGCTTTTGTTGGTTGTTTCATCTTGGTAATGTGGCATGCATAACTCTGCAGTTGTTTGATGAATTATTCTCCACTAACATTCTGGCTCTTTGCTCTAATTAAATCTTATGGGATATGATATTCACTCACCCCTTTCTTTTAAAATACTATTCACACACTTATTTTGTGTTCTAGTACACACAAAAGGGTGCAAATATCACCTCATTCTCATATCTCTCTCAGAAAAAAAGAAAAAAAAAAATGACATCCTAACTCCATAATTTATATTGTTTTATTAATCACTTATAGTCATTTGTTACCCGTATAAGGTTTTAATTAAGTTAGCTTAATAGTTATGGTTTGACAGGAGGTGTCCACGCCTGTGCCTAAACTTACAAGAGAATCATCTGGTCAATCCAGTGACATAAATATCCTTTCATCTTTGAATTCTCAGGTAAACCATGAAAAACCTCTGCCTTTCTGAAAGCCTTTCATATAATATTCCCTGGAGACCTATATGCAATTCATTGTTCAGTTTTATGCTTTTCCATTTTTGTCAATTGGAAATTAATGAACCTGTGTTTTACAAAATGTAAAAGTACAATGCGCTATTATCTAGACCGTGTTCTTTAAATTCTTTTTGTCGTCCCCCCTTGAGTTTTAGTGTAATAAATTCTTTTCATTTTGAATTGAAATCAGGAAAGCTGTTCAGGTCCTTATGAAGCTCTTTTTATACTCGTATGCATGTGTGCATATCTATTTCTATTACCTTCTAGTATCTACAGTACATCCTCTGACTTCATGCTTTCCTCCACTGTGCAAAGCTGTTTGAGAGCTCAGCTCTAATGCACATATCTGCAGTAAAGTCCCTTATTTGTGCACTGGGCCAACTGTCACAGCAATGCATGGCTGGGATTTCAAATGGATCTGTAGCCACATCAAGTCAAAAAGTTGGAAACATAAACTTTTCGGTGGAGAGAATGATATCCATCCTTGTCAATAATCTACACAGTAAGTAATGTCACTGAATCTGTAAAATATAGTCATAATTAAGTGGCTTTCTGTTCGGGGATCTATATTAATCAGAGGTTCAAACAAAATGTTTGCTGCACTCTAGGTTGTTTGGATGGAAAGAAATAAAAGAATTTTTGAACTTTATAGCAGTGAAGAGATGGGCTTACTTTGGCAGAGAGTTAGGTCTTGGGCGTCTCTTTGGTGTTCTGTTCTGGAGTTTTTAAGAACTATAGCTGATCCTCTATCTTATTAGATTGTTTTGCAGCTGTAGTCTAGGATCTATCTAGGCTGTGTCTTCTATGTGGACTCCTTGTCCATCTTTTTGTATATTTATTTTCTTTATCTTACAATAAAAGCCGTTTCTTTTTGTCATTTCTTTCATCTTCTTTTAAATAAATGTAAGTGGTGTATGATATATACTAGAACACTCTAAATGAATATATGTGTGAATGCATAAGATGTATTGCTGGGTTGATCTGTAGTTGGCTTGCTTCTGTATTGCAGGAGTGGAGCCATTGTGGGATCAAGTTGTTGGCCACTTTCTTGAGGTGATCAGAGTCAAATTTTTCTTCAAATACATTATATTGCGTTTTTTTTTCCTCTATCCCTGTTAACACTTTCATATTTACAGCTTGCGGAAAATTCTAACCAGCATTTACGTAATATGGCGCTTGATGCATTAGATGAATCAATATGTGCTGTGTTAGGTTCAGACCAGTTCCCAGACAACACATCAAGCAGATCCAATGGCTCATCTCAGAGTGTGAGAACTTTCACCTCCTTAAGGCCAAGTGAAAGTAGTTACTGAATTAATGACGTACTTATCATTAATTTCATACCTGTACAGATTGTAACTGGGATTACAAATTTGGGATCACTTGAATGTGCTGTTATATCTCCACTAAGGGTTCTTTATCTTTCCACTCAAAGTGTTGACTCTCGTACTGGATCTTTGAAAATTCTTCTGCATGTTTTAGAGGTATTATGTGATTTACAAGAACTCATTTCATGTCTTCTTTCATATGTGTATCTTGGTTCCTAGTCTTTGTTCATAATGACAACACTAAGTTCTACAGAGGCATGGTGAGAAATTACACTACAGTTGGCCAAATATTCTTGAAATGTTGAGGTATGCTTAAGTTACTTTTCCTTTCCAGTCATTTGTTGTGTTTGTGATTTTGTTTCACTTCAGTCTCCTAATACAGATAACTACCATTTATTTTGTTTTGTAAGGTCTGTAGCAGATTCTTCAGATAAGGAACTCATTACTCTGGGTTTTCAGGTTAGTAAAAGATCTAGGTATTTGGGAAATGAATTATGTAATTCATTGGAGCTCTCCTTATGCTACACAAACATGCACTGAAATCTTTTTGATACATAAAAAAGCTATAAAAGTATAAAGTAGTGCTGATAGAGTGGTACTCTTAAGCATTTTTAGGGCAATTCTCAAAGAACCTAATCGGAGCCCTTGTGCTCTATGATAAAATGTTCTGTGTTTTTATGTACATGTATAATACAATTATATATAAAAATAAATAAATTTATCCCTATCTCTCTTTTTTATTACTACATGTTCTTTGTGTGTGCAACCTGACGCTTGAGTCCAACACAACCATGCTACTATGAAGAATATATATAACTATATTTAGTGGTCTGGTTAGTCATGTAAATCCAATTTCCTGTACCTGTTCTTTTTTGTAGTGCCTACGGGTGATTATGAACGATGGACTTTCTACTATACCTGCAGACTGCCTTCAAGTGTAAGGCTCCAAACTTGGCTATTATACATTTGCACATACACACTAGTGCTTAGATATAATATCTGCAGATAAATATGTAACAATTACTCAGCATTGGTCCTGCAACATGAACAACTATGGTTACCACAGCTACCAAATTGGACACTTGATAGGATTGTGTGAGTGATGCATCTATGTTGCAGATGTGTAGATGTGACTGGAGCATACAGTGCTCAAAAGACAGAGCTGAATATAAGTCTGACAGCAATAGGCCTCTTATGGACAACAACTGATTTTATTGTAAAAGCTCTGATCCATGGACCTGGTGTGGAGTGGGAAACAGGTCAAACCACAATTCTTGCTGTCAGTTCATCAATTGCTTTGTGTCAAAATTGCGCAAAAATTGATTAAAGCCTATCTGAAATGTTACAGGGACTTCTGATGTGCATCCTATTCTAAAGCAATTGGATGGTGACGTACCAAAAGAAAAAACAATCAATGGCTCAGATAATGCCAATGAGCAAGTTCCCTTATTAACCATAGTTGACAGTGACAGACTGCTGTTCTCTGTTTTCTCATTACTTCACAAGCTTGGAGCCGATGAGAGGCCAGAGGTGGGAAACATGTTTTTTCTTAATCACCTTTTTTGTTGATTCTATGCTTGTGGTTTCTCAATTGGCATCTGGTTTTTAAGAAATATCTATAATCCTTGCAAATCTTGCATAATAAATTTCATTTTCTCTTGCATAATAAATTCCATACAGCATTTCGGAATATGTTTTGGTCTTCATTTACATTGTTCCCGTAGTTTCTTTGTCTTGATGACATAAAATGCAACGCCATCTCTCTTAAGCTTTGGCCATATATACATGAAGATTTGATTTTTTGTTGAATTTGTGTAATTTCTAATACAATATAATGCTCACCAACATCATGCTGATCTCTTCCCCTATTGTTTAATGAATTTTTAGTTTTACATCTGATTTAGATTTCAGACCTTTGTATTGTACTCTATAGCCCTCCCATTAAGGAATTTGAGAAGTATTTCTTTATACTCCAATAGCTGTTGCATTCCACCATTGATACCGAACTTTTTTATTTCAGGTTAGAAATTCAGCGGTCAGGACATTATTTCAGACACTTGGAAGTCATGGGCAAAAACTTTCAAAAAACATGTGGGAAGATTGCCTTTGGAATTATGTGTTTCCTACCCTTGATCGTGCTTCTCACATGGTTTGTTAAAGTAGTGAAAGTTGTAAACAACTTGTTTGGTCATGTACCGGTGTGATTTGAATTGTTTCTCCTCAGGCTGCAACTTCATCGAAAGATGAATGGCATGGGAAAGAACTTGGCACTCGAGGAGGAAAAGCAGTTCACATGCTCATACATCACAGGTATATGCTTTAGAGACATGAATATATACTCTTTCTACTGTTTTGTCAATAAAAATACTACTTACTAAATTTAACTATAATGCATCAATAAGGAAAAGTTTAAGAATCATTTAGCAACTCTGTTATTGAATGAATTGCAGTCGCAACACAGCTCAGAAACAGTGGGATGAGACATTAGTATTGGTCCTTGGTGGTGTATCCCGTATTTTACGCTCATTCTTTCCTTTTCTTAGAAGTTTAAGCAACTTTTGGTCAGGTGAGTTACGCTTGAATCCGGTAGATGAGATATTTGTTGTTATAATAGTGTTCATGCCAATCCCACAGATAACACCTGGTGTTTCACTCTGCAGGATGGGAATCTTTGCTTTTATTTGTGAAGAATAGTATATTAAATGGGAGCAAAGAGGTTGCCCTTGCTGCAATAAGTTGCTTACAGACACCTATTCTTTCTCATTCTTCCAAGGTGATGATAATTCAATGAACTACATTAATCCTATGTTTGTGAAATGGGTTCTTTTAATTGTCTCTCACCTAATTAAGCTTTTATCTTTATTTTTATCTTATGTTAGAATGAATAATATTTTAATAATTATGGTAAATACAGAAAATTAAATTGGATATTCCAAAAGTAGCATCCTTCCTACAATTTTATGAGAATGATTATAAAATGTCATATTTGTATCTGATGACAATCAGGGGAACTTGCCGACGCCTTACCTTGAATCAGTACTTGATGTTTACGAGCTTGTTCTTCAAAAGTCAACAAACCTGAGTGGAAATGCAGCCAGCAAGGTGAAACAGGAGATTCTGAACAGTCTCGGTAATGCTTTAAATCAACTTGATTCTTTTAAATATAAATGGATGGATGACGGGTGCAATGAAATATCAATTTAGATACAGATATGTCCTTGGTTATCTTGAATTGAACTCTTAACATGCTTAGCATAGCTGCACAGTCAATTTTGTGCATGCTACTCTTACCTTCCAACTAAAATGAAGCATCTTCTTACATGGCCTTTTTGAACTTCTAACAGGGGAACTATATGTGCAAGCACAAAGGATGTTTGATGATCGATTGTATACACAGTTGCTTGGAGTCATACACATGGCTATTAAACCAGCCATAGTGGCTAAGGATATCTGTGAAATTGACTATGTGAGTGATATTTGCTTTCTAACCCCAGCTGAAACACTAAACTAACAATCAATCACTTGTATATAACAGAGTGGGGTTGTTCATTTGGTAACTAAGTGACCAAGGATTTTGTGGTAACCAGCTGAAACACTAAACTAACAATCACTTGTATATGATGGAGTGTTCATATGGTAAGTAGGTGACCAAGGATTTTGTGGTAACCCACTTTTGCATTTATATTAAGGGCTTGAATTAAATGCAGGCATTTTAATTGTTTTAATTTCTACCCTTGATTTTATATCTAGGGGTTGGAGACCACAAAATTCATGGTCACTGTGACCAGGTGAATATCCTTGATGTATACTGTAGTATAATTTATCACCCTAAAAGCAAGTAGGTCATGAGAGCCCTGTCTCAGTCATTTTTGTGCTTCTGAAGAGTGAATACTCTCCTTATATCTCTCAAGAAGGTTTAGGCTATATTTTATTAAATATATTGACAAGTTCTTATCAGTCCTATTTGCAAGTATGAGAAAATGGCTCGCTTTTCTCCAGGGACATGTTCCACCTGTACTACGTACTGTGCTTGAGATTCTTCCAATGTTATGTCCAACAGAGCACATTCCTTCAATGTGGCTTATTCTTCTTCGGGATTTTTCTCAATATCTGCCAAGATTGGATTCTACTGTACAGATTGAGGAGGAGGAAGTTAGCACTAGTGACCGAGTTCCAGGTATAGAAATTTTTTCTTTTCTTTTTAATTTTCCAATACGTTTGACTGTCAACTATAGCTAAAGAAAATTTTGACTTTACTTTTGCAGATGCTCGTTTGAAAATAAAACATGAAAGACCTAATGGGACGGCTTCGATGACTCCAGGAGTAGGAGATTCTCCGAGTTCTTTATCAAAGAAATCAGTAACAGCCAGCATTCCTAATTATGTGTTTGCGGAAAAGCTTGTTCCATTGTTGGTAGATCTTTTCCTTCAGGCTCCAGCTGTTGAAAAGTATATCTTGTATCCTGAAATTATTCAAAGTCTTGGGAGGTACTGAAGGCTCTTTGGTCTAATGCTAAACATATTGTTCTGTGAATAGACTGCTTGAGAAAAGGTTTACGGAAAGGGACTTTTAATGGAAATGAGGTGTATAACTATTATATTAATCTCTGTAGAAAGTCCAAAATTTGGAAAGACCTATTCTAATATACCTATCTATAATGACAGAACCTATTAAGTATACTTACTGCTAGGTGAAGATGAAAGGTTTCCCTGCCCTTGTCTAATAGATGGATTAGCGCCAGGCTTGTCTAAATACTATTGTATACACTATATAATACAGATGTTATAGATAAATAAAAAAGACTTGATTATTTGGCAAGATTCGGTCAGATAGTACCTATTATTGTTGATCTTGGTTATACAATAAGCTCCTTTTGATTAGCAAATGACAGCATCGTGCTTTCTTATCAGGTGTATGACAACAAGAAGAGACAATCCAGATGGTTCTCTTTGGAGATTAGCTGTTGAAGGCTTCAATCGCATTCTTATTGATGATGCCAGCAACTCAACTGTAAATGCTGGATCAGATTCATGCACTAGTAAGCCTGCAAGAACACGTATATGGAAGGAAGTTGCCGATGTTTATGAAGTATTCCTTGTGGGTTATTGTGGCCGAGCTCTTCCTTCTGATTCCTTCTCAACAGTGGATGTAAAGGCTGACGAGTCCCTTGAGATGACTATCTTGCACATTCTCGGCAACAAGGTTCTGAAGTCACCAAGTGATGCACCTATCGATGTAAGTTTTCTCACCTGACCATAATCCTGATAGTAGATTCTTATAATGTATAGTTCTAACAGTGTGCATATTGCATGCTGATTAGTGCTAGCGCCTAGTGCTTATATAGTGTTGATGCTTGCATGAGTTAATAGTTCCAGGTTCAGATGATGGTAGTAACATCTTTAGGCATATCTTAATGTTGAATGATGCTGTAGAAAATTACAATAGTAACTGCAAGAGGGCTATTGATTGTTTTAGCAACTCACTTAATCGTTGACCTATTGCCACTTTTTTTAGTAGCTTTCTTGATTGAGGGTTTGTAACCTCTGCTGGTTAATTTGGTCATGTATAATTTGTTTGAGTTTAAGATTTGAGTTCATTGTCTACGGGTCCTCGGTGTACGCATTTACCGTACTTTCCCCATCTTAATGAAGAGTTCATTCATAATAGGTGTTGCCAAACTAACTTTATTCTATTTCAATTTATTTTCTAATAGAACTGTTTTCATTTTGATAGATTTTGCAGCGTCTCATTTCCACCTTGGACCGCTGTGCTTCTCGTACTTGTTCTTTACCTGTTGATTTTGTGGAACACATGCCTTCCCACTGCAGCAGGTTTTCCTTAATTTGCCTACAGAAGTTGTTTTCCTTAAGCAGGTAATCTTCCACTTATACTGTATCTTCCAATAGTGCGTTAATTTCATTTTTGCTCTAAGCAAGTAATGGTGAACTTTTGTATTTGCTTGCATTTTAGGATAACTTTATGCAAATCCTTCAACTAACAAAAGAACAAAAAAGATAATTGGGAAATGATAGAGACTTGAAAAAAAGTGTACAATTGTCATAGTGGTCTCTTTCTTTTTATTTTTATTTTTCTTTTCCCCTACTTTAGACTTTCAAACAAAGAAAAAGAAGGGGCAGTGATAATTTCTCTATCACTATGTACCTGCTCATTACTATGTTTTATTTGTTGTTCCGTTTTCTTCAAGACTCCCCAACTTACTTAGGATCAGCTATTGAAGTATGAACCTTCTTACATCCATTTTACTTTTTTAAGATGTAATCTCACATTATATTCTGTTATCAGTTATGACACCAAAGACCATGATTGGAATACAGCGAGATCTGAGGTGAGTAGAATCGCAATCATGGTACTGATAATGAGATGTGAATACATCTTAAGCAGATTTCTGATTGACGAGAATGAATTAGGTATGTGGTTGTGTAAATTCTTTAAGTTATCATCCTAGTCTTCAGCTTCTGTCATGTCTCTTAAGTTCATTTTACCTAACAGATCGTACACCATTAAGCCATCCAATTATTCCTGCAGGTGGACGCCCAATGCCAGCAGTAAGGCTTGAAGAAATCATATATGTTCTTGAAGAGTTGGGCCAACTAGTAATTCATTCAGATACTGCATCCATTCTTCCTTTGCAGCCATATTTGAAAGGTGCCCTATCAAGTGAAAAGAACTATGATAAGCGGTCGCACCTTCTTGTTCTGTTTCCATCGTTTTCTGAGCTTATAGTATCAAGGTGAGAATATCTTTCTTTTTTCTTTTCTTTTCTTTTGCCAAAATGAGTAACTATGGACAACATACAAATGGTACACTGTTGAAAAGTGGACAGTGAAATATTAGCTGGGGCATATAGTCCCAATGAATGTCCGTAAACAATCTGGTGTTTGGTTCGCTTATATATATTACCAAGTCATAAGCTCATAGAGCAACTTAGGGGCTGACAACCCACTATAATTGTAGCAAATCTCCCTTTTAGGAAATACTTGAATATGTCGAAATGCTTGGCAAAGAAACATTGCTATAAAAAGATTCATGAATTCTTCTTAACCTTTATTCTAGTTTAGACCAGTGTGATGACAGCTAAATCTTTTGGATAATTTTGTCAAACAGAGAAGCAAAAGTAAGAGCATCGGTGCAAGTCTTATTTAGACTGGTCAGCAAAGAATTGTCACTTGAAAGAGTTTCCCTTACCAGTCAAACTGTGGAAGAATCTCGAAGCATACAGCAGTCCTAAGTTGGTTCCATAATCTATAATAGTTTAATACAAGGTTTGTTGAGGAATTTTTCATTCATCCTCGATTTTTTAGTGTTGCATAGTTTGTGTACATTATGTCAAAATATGTTGTATGAAAACAGTTTCCTCAGCATGATGTGTTGGGGAACCAGATTTTGATTGTTCGGTGTAAAGGGTGTAAAGAGTTCTCTTTATTTAAGACTACAAGTGCAATGCCAAGCCGTGCGATATAGTGTTGAATGCATCAGTGATTTTTGGGATTGTGAACATGTGTACAACTTTGACATTACGCTCAGATGTGTAGCATCCCCTGAAAAACAACTAAATAAATTTACGGAGTATTCGATAGCTGATCACCTGTGCTACTTGATCAACAGGAGAGGGAATGTGGAGAATTGTGTTAGTGATCCTTGTGCATCCATGAATTCTAGTGTCGCAAATTTAAATAATAATATACAACTGTGATGCGTGGGAAATGAAATTTACACTTGGTTACACAATTCATATCATGTTTCAAGTTTGTTTACGCTATAGCCTAAAATAGTTACTCGTAAGGTTCAAACCCCTTATCTGTAAGGATGTCTCCTAATGTCTTGTATTTGTTCTTTTCATGCGATGAAAATTCTTATCGAAAAAGAAGAGGAAGATGTAATTAGCAAGTATGGTTCTCTGTCATACTCTTCAGGGAAAAAACAAACAACATATTTAAAGAATGTCAACCAGAAAGGAGGCTAGTTTTGTTTATCTTCTCTAAAATGGGTTTATGTAAGCAGAAGTCATTGTCCTAAATAATGATTGATGAACCTAAAATGAAACGCACACGGTGTCGACATTCTCCGCTGAAGCCAGAAGGGCAGTGTTGTATAATCTCTTTATACATTAAGCTACACGTATATATGAGTCCATAATGTCATCATCTTCATAGCTAGGTAACCTTTCTCTCAGATCGAACCAAGCAAATACCATATTAGCCCTTCAACTTTCCTTGTGAGGAACTTCAGAAGAAGCGAATTCTCTCTATTCTCTAATGCAACTTACACAAGAGGGATTATGATCCAGTACAGAAAATGTTGGATCTCATTCAATTAAAGAAAAGGGTATCTCAGTAATTAGACCTTCTACTCATATTGCTTGGTTTTGTACTAATTAATCAGAATTTACATAATCAATCGTCCACATGACAAGAGAGGAAGCTGAGCTCAGACCAGCAGCACCAGAGATGGCTAGATTTCAGGATGCAATGTCCATACTGGTGTGTGTAGTTTTCCGAAAGACCATACACCTGTATCGGGATTTCGCTATCCTAATCACTGACTTGGTTTCTGTTGTTTCATCCACCATCCGAGTTTCTGGATTTTTCTTCATAATACAAGGGATGTTTCTGCAGGCCCTCCCCAATGTACTCTTCCATGTTCGCACGACATGATCATTAGTTCCTTGTAGAATTCATGATGCTGGTTTAAACTGTAAGTCAATCCTTGCTAACAAATCTGCTGGTGCTATGAGCTAGCTAGTTCATTTGAGATTCATTTTTCAGTATTTCTATTTGTTGCATGCTGGATGCTGCTAATAATGAATGTACAATTGTTCTATATTCATAATAAGATGCAAGTTTTAGTTCGGATATGATTGCTACCGACACAGAGAGGTATGGAAACGAAACTCCGATTGTGTGTGTGTATATATTCATCATGCATGCGAAAGAGACCTAAAATGTCTGGCTACCAAGTCAATAATTCATGTATCCACCGAAGTTGTGTCATTCATTCATCTATTGTTACGGCATACGCTCTAGACTTTCAGTTTATCACATTATATTCAAGCACATTCAGGGATTTATAATTAATCTAGCTACTGCATCAATCATCACTCCTCTAATTCACCGCCAAAAAAAAATATATTCATCATCTAGCTAGAACAAAAATTGCATATTTTAGAGATATTGAAATAAATTACTTTGATGACTTCATTGACTTGTATGTTTAGAACAGAAAGTAAAACTTAGACCAGTGAATTTCTGTGTGTTTGAAATTGTTTGAGTGCTAAGTATGTCAAGCGTGCTCATTGAATTCTTGAGTTATTATGAAAGTTCTTGAAATTGTTACTGCGACGTTGTTAATGATGCTGCATTTGTTGATATGTAATAGATTTGTTCCACGCTTAGCTATATTGCTAAAGTTTTAATTTATATTTTCACATGGAAACTTGTCCTAACTATATTTTCACATGAGAGTTGCCAGCTATGAGGATACCAACTGGTAGAAACTAGCTAGCTCTCTATGTCGCTTTCATCTTCAGGGTTCCATGAGCTTGGTGGTGGTGAATTAAGCAGCTCTTCCTTGCTGTCCCGAGAATCTTTCTGGTGTTTGTTTACACCCAAATTAATATTTTATTGGACAGTAATTGTCTCAGTGAATATTAATTAAATTAATGATCCACGTCATACCGGCGAGCCCGGAATAATGAGTTTACAAGTGATGGCCCGCCAGAAAGTCATGCGAGCTGGACAGTCCGCGTACGAATGGACTCCGCGTAACAGACTTTGCACGCAAGAGGAGCTTAATTGCTGGGGGAATACCTCGCCCCGACTTAGCATCGTACCCCAACTTGTATATATAAGAGCACGTGCATGGCTTGTGGTCCTTTAATTACGTAAGCATCTCGACAGCATCTTAATGGAATCTCGCCATCGACCTGGCAGCCTCGCCCCGACTGTGTGGATTGGCGCGACCTCGCCAGTGTTTAATGAGGAAAACATCTCTCTCGTATCTTGAAAAGCATCTCGACGCTGGCTCGGGGGTACCTCGCTACTGAATGCTTGTTTAATTAAAGGTGAGGGCATCATTGTCTTATCCTCGGTTGAATAAAGCAGAAGGGAAGGATGTTTGGTTGATTTTGTACGTGCATGGCAAGGGTTCTTATCCCATGCAATAGTTATCCAATAGATGTGAAGCATATGATCACTCCTAATTCTAGTGGATTAAGGAGATAAACATGCAAGCTCTGCATATCTACTTTGCATGCACGTCAGAGTTCTAGTATTCAAGGGCACTCATACAGTGCTTAGAAGGAACATACGTCCAAGAAGTGTTCTAGGCAAACTCTACTGTTTAGAACAAAACAACGATCACGAAGTGATTAACATCGCCTACGCCACATTTATCGTTGAAGACTCCTACATGTCTTTGACATGTTTTGGGCCAATACCTGTGGCCTTAAGTAATTCTATATAAAGAAGCTCCACGGCTTACAGAAGACTCTCTACACAATCAATCAATCAACAACTCACTCAAAACAGACGAACACAGTCGAAACCTTCGAGCCTCCTCGAAAACCCTTACGTTCTAAGCGCACCCCGCCTTAGATCCCAGAGCCCGTCAGGACTCGTCTCCGATTTCTCTATTGTTGCTCTGCTCGCTCTCACAGTGAGTATCGATCGACAAGTGACTAGAAGAGTAAGCTAGTAAATATTTCCTCATCCGTGAGGTGACACCGGAGCTCTCTTTCGCCTGGTCAGAAGTCAGAACGCGCATCGTTCTCTTTCCTCATCCGTGAGGTGGCACGTCCCGCACACATTATTTTACTTTTGTTCCTTCTCTACCCTTGCTGAGGACGTGGGCCAAAACAGTGTTTAGCCTTACGACCTCATTCATGGCCTTCAGATAGTTGCTCGAGTCATGATCCCTTAGAATTGTACCTTGTGAACCATATGCTGTAGGATCACTTAGTGTTTCCAGTGGATGTGGGGAATTCAAAAAGTCCATCAAGACACTCAAGGAGAATCCATCTTGGGTACTGTCCAAAGCGTAGAGAGCGCTACCTAACGGGAGTAGAGGGTGTGGAGGAGATGACATTTCATCAGGTTGGACAATAAACAGTTTACCCATGGGAGAGTACAATATCTTCTGCATAGGAAAAAAAACATGATATGATTAAGTCCACACATAAGTTAGATAACCACATAAATTTGTGGAAGATTTTATGAAATTGTTGTGCAGTTTGATACTTACATTCTTTGTTAGACAAGGGTGTGACTCTAATGGACCGTGTAAACTCTTAAGAATTTCTGTGACATGATCAGAAATTTTGGAGGAGAAAGATCTAGGGACAATATCTCTGTGCAGCATAACAGAACAGATGTGATTGCACTCATCCAATCCTAGTTGCTCAAATATTTTCTGGCCTCCACAGAACACATATGGGGAGCCAAATGTGACGACAGGCAGAAGATTTGAGGGACTGACGACCTTCCTAGTCAGTAGCATCAACTGGAGTATAACAGAGAGACTTCCTCCAAGACAATGGCCAGTAAATTGAAGCTTCGCTTGCTCACCATGTCTTACCAAGTGGTCGATTATTTCAGGAATGAAATGCTCGTAAAGTTTCTTTGCCAGTTCATAAATTCCTCGGTGAACAAGTACAGTAGTCCCCTGCATAAGGGATATCAGTTGGGTTTAGTTTCTCATTTTCTCTTCCTTGCACCGGATGCTTTGTATCTTAATATCTTATCCATGCCTACCTCAAATTCCATGGGCTCAAATAAGAAATATGCCTGCCAGGATGCAAGGGAGTCTATACCCTGCAAGTCAAGAAACACTAATAGCATCCCTTCATTTAGAAACTTGGAAGATTAATAATGGTAGAGTTCAGTGGCTTGACAGACAGTGTGGGATGAACCCCTAAGAATACTAACCTGAATCACACAAAAACGGGTGTAAGTAGTGGGATCATCACAAACAAACCACTCTTGTAAGTGCAGTGACTGAAAGTCCTTTCCTGCTCCTTGCTTTGATGTTGATATGTTTTCATATTTATCTGACTTGTGATTTTGGCTTGAGCTCCCTCCATTTCTGCATGAATTCTCTCCTGCATCCTGCTGTGATTTTCTTAGCGAGTGGAGATTAGCTTCAGCTGAGGCCATAGATTTCACTGCAGTAGAATCCTGATCAAATTTTGGTTTGATTGTCACAATGTGATCATCTGCCTGCGCTTGCTTATCTATTGAAGATGTTACAAATTGTAGACCATAGTATCTCTTCAAATCCGTGGCCTGCGCATTAACCATGACCAGGTTTGGTTAGGTATATGACAACATTTTGAATGGTCATCAACAAGAACATACCTTCATCTCTGTTATGATATAAGCCAAGTTGCACAAGAAGGCTAGCCGAGAAAATGATTCGGTATCTGACCATGGTGCTTCAACCAAAAATCTCGAGAAAACGACACGATCATATGATCTGCATCTCCTTTCCTCATCATAACAGTTGTGTGAACCCGAAACAGCCTTTTTGTGCCAAATATTCTTCCGGTAGTTTCTGCCGAGTTCCACAAGACTCTCCACCCAACTGGTTCTCTTTAGTTCCTCCCCTTCACTACTCTCCCGAGAGCTCTCCACCTCATTCAGGTCATTCTCCACAATGTTCATATGGTTACTCGAGTCCGGATCAAATGAATATGATCGTAGCAAGTTTGGATTGACAGAACCCCGACTTCGAAAAGAGGAAATTCCCATGAAATGATTCTCCCTTCGTTCTGGTTCTGTTAATGTTTCATGAATACGAGTAATGCAACAACTAAGATGGTTATCAGCTGAAGAAAGCCTTCGTTGGATACTAGCACGACTGCATAGGACTCTGTTAGAGCGCGACAGGTGAAGACCATCGTACTCTTTGAGGATATCTTTTCTTGGTGAAGCCAGAGAGCTAAGCTTAACTAAAGAATTCAATGCCATGGTTGTACTGCAAATTGGCTCAAGGAAGTTCACTTTTATAATCAGCCATCTGCTTCTTGTTCACAACGAAAGTATTAGGAAATGGATAGGAGGTACAGATATCCGAGATCAGATATGATGTCTCATGTCTGTCTTCTTGTACTTGGATTCAAAAGGGTCTGGTTGATAACTCCAATGGTTTACCTTGGTTTTGACTAACAAGAATTGCACCAAGCAGTGCCGACAACGTTAACTAAATGTTTTACATCATATTTATATGAAGATAGAATGAAATGAACAAAATTTAAAAACTTCAAAAGTGGTCACAGAAAGCAAAATAATCAGAATTATGACATAGACCAAGTATATATATATATATATATATATATACGGACAGGATCAGAAGAGGACGTCCGCAAAGCCGTAAAAGTGCGGACGTCCCTGCTTTTGCAGCGATCAAGCGCCGGCGATGGCCTTTCTCTTCCCGGACGGACACTAGACGTCGATCGTGAGCTTCCTCTTGCTGGCGGACTCGCCGAATATCAGTTTGCAGCCGAGATTGATGTTGTCTGAAGTTTTGGGTGGAGGTTGCTGCCCAGACCTTCAACTCCGATCTCCATGGCCTTCATCTTCACGTTAAACAGGTCCGGGATGCCTCTGGTGTCCGTCCGGCAATAGAAGGGACGTCGTCGGCGCTTGATCGCTGCAAAAGCAGGGACGTCCGCACTTTTACGGGTTTGCGGACGTCCGTCTGTGATCCCTATATATATATATATATATATATATATATATATATATATATATATATATATGAAATGATAGGAATAAAACCAAGTAAAAACCAGGTATCAATTGAGTGAGAGACAACGAGTTGTTGGCTCTTCGTTGTTCATGATCACAGAGAATTATTGAAGCTCAAACCTACATATATTGTTTATTTTGTCACAAGATAACAGTACAACGGTGCTTAGACCGAGTTGAGAATGATTCATCAATGAACTATATCTACAACATCATCCAGGACGCTTCAAACTTTAGACATTGTGTAGTCCATTGCATCCACAAGAAAATCTGCAACCAGGGGATATACATCACAATTGATGCTAGAAATTTTGGACTGCCATTTCACAGTCCCTAGTATGCTTGAATTTTTAAGATGCTAGTGAAGAAAGTATACCTGCATCTTCCTTAGTGAAGCACAAGGGAGGTGTGATTCTGAAAACATTTCCATAGGATCCCCCTTTGCCGATCAAGACTCCCAAATCTAATGGTAAAAGAAAAGCAAGGTAAAAATGAAGTTGCAGATCATGTAATATCGAAGACAAGAGATTAAGAGATTGACACAAACCTTTCATTTTGTCCATCACATGTATAGTTTCAGCCTTGGCTGGTGTCTTCAGTTGACGATCAGTCACAAGCTCAACTCCTAGCATTAATCCTTTTCCCCTCACATCTCCAATAACTGCATAAACAACCATCAAGATTAACTGAGACAAGCAGCACTATAATGCAATAGAGTGCTTAAATGTATAAACAAAAAAGAGTATGAGAGTTTACGTTCATATTTATCTTTCAAGGCCTTGAGTCTTTCTTTCAGATATGAGCCCACAACAAATGCATTTTCTTGAAGTCCTTCTTTCTCAATCACTTTCAGAACAGCCAGTCCTGCAGCCGTGCATACAGGATTTCCACCGAAGGTGTTAAAGTAATTGCGGCGAGTCAATACCTCTGCAACCTCAGGAGTGGTTACTACTGCACCAAGCGGAGTGCCATTTCCAATGCCCTGTAGATGCCGGCGAATTAGAAACAATTTATAACACAAACCATGGCTTCTAATTTCTAGATTCTAATACAACTCAAATCAGCAAAATAGCTATATTCAGAGAATAAGATTTGAGTCAACCTTGGCCATTGTCACAATGTCAGGCACAACACCATGGCCCTCAAACCCCCAGAAGTTGCTTCCTGTGCGAGCAAAACCAGACTGGACCTCATCGGCGATGAAAAGGCCTCCTGCTTTCTTTACACTGTTATAAACGGCTGGCAAGTAACCCGGGGCCAATTCTACAATTCCTCCTACTCCCTGTGACATGTACAAACAAGATGAGTAAAGCAGGAAGAGAGTTAGATAATAATTTTGAGGTAATGGGAGATGATATACCTGTATGGCTTCAGATATAAAGCCAGCAACATGGCCAGAGGTTCCAAAGTCGATGAGATCTTGGACATCTTTGGCATACTTCTCACCATCTGAACCAAACACACCTCTGTATGGGTCTGGATTCATAGCATGATGAACTCCACTCTGTTGATCAAATCAATATTTCAAATGTCAACAACTTACAGAGTACAGTCCGTTACAAGATCAGATTTATGTACATAAAGAACTTCTATCTCATATACAAACCTCGTGGACAAGTTCAACATTTCCTTTTCAAGGATGATTATGTGGTGAATATAAAACACCTTATGTTACAATATTGTGTTCCGAGTTTAAAGAGTGATTAAGTTTGTGTTGTGAAACTAAACTAAATGCTACATTCACAATATTGTGTTCCGAGTTCAATGATGAGTGATTAACTCACAATTAATACTGTAAAAATGTAAAGGACATCATACATATTACTTTATAAGATAATAAACTTGGGTCGAACTCACAACACAAAAGTCTTAATTCTGAGGCTGATATTAACTAAGAGCTTAAATCGTTTATCACGTTTTCATTCCTAAATGTAATATGCAAAATGGTTTCCATACGGGCAGTCCACTTCTCACTATCATATTTTTATCCTAATATGCATTCTATTCTATACCCGACTAAAAATAAAGAAAACTAACAAAGAAGGACCAAAAGAACAAGATAAGGAAATGTTACTATAAGCACTGATTTGGACATCCTTATCATCATAGTCACATATATAGTGGTGCTTCAATTATTTCTTTCTATGATATGGTGGGTTCATTTCCAGCATCATGGAAGTTTGGTTCATTTAATCTGAATATAATCCAAATCGTGAGGTGGTGTCAATATCCTGTTGGCCATTATAATTTTGATAATTCCACAATATTGTGAAGAGAGTAACTATGTTTTTTCGCTGATAATGAAAGTTAAAGTCAATTAGAAGGGTAAAGAATTTCTGATGCACCACCTCATTGCAAATTTGCAAAACAATGGATCGAGTGTGGAACTATGGAAGTAGATGATGGAGAAGAATGGGATATATGGTGAGGAAGTACCTGAATGACGTTAAATTTCCAACTGGCTTGGGCAGTGGCGCCCATAGTGCCAGCAGCGTTGCCATGATATGCGTTTCTCAAAGAGATTATGTCATGGCAGCCTGTGTACAACCTCGCTATCAACATCGCCAACTCGTTTGCTTCCGTCCCTGAATTAGTGAAGAACACTACCTACATCACATTTCCACCCAACACAAATCAGTCACCAACCACAAAGAAACAAATATCAAAATGAAACGACTGAAATATGCAGTCAGTTTAAACTATACAGTTTACATCATGCTCTACATTTTTACTTCAAGATTTACTTACACGACATGTCACATGTTCTCTTTTCATGACCTTGACAAAACTCTTTCATGAAAATACCAAATAGGGAAATGACTCGTGGGTTTTTCGATAATTGCCAAAAACAACTTAGCAATCCTGAACACACAGACGTCGACGGAGTCATGGGTGTGAAACATGACCCTTACCAACAAAAGATAACACCACTCACACTCTTCTTCATGATGCTGACAATTCTCTTCCAGAATCATTTTTACTTTAATTACAAAAAAACGTGGACCGTCAAATAAATTAAGGAAAAAACACAAAATGACCTAAAATATTAGACAGAAGGAGACACAAACCTTGAGATTGGCGGGCAACTTGGAAGCCAGTGCCTGAGCGAAATCGCCGATTGCATGATTCAGGTACAGAATCGTCGAGTGTTGGATTTTCTTGGTTTGGTTGACTATGGCTTCCACCACATCAGGGTGGCAGTGGCCGCAACTCACCGTAGCTATCCCTCCGAAACCGTCCAAATACCTCCGACCATTCTCGTCGAACAGATACTGCATCTTCCCGTCGACAATATTCAGCTGCCAACCACAAACATGAAACAAGGTTTTATACATCTCCGAAACAACCAAACTTTCACTTCATGTCTTGCCCTTGTTTATCATATATATTCCAAACACGTAAAGATGACAACCCTAGATCACCTATGATTCTAAATATTAGTTAGGAAATAAAAATGGGAATGGATGATCCTTACGGGTTTGTTGTAGAAATAGAACATGGAGGGGCTGAGGTACTCTTTCCTCTGCGCCAAGATCTCCTCGGTGGAGGGACCGGTGTACGGCGGAGGAGAGTAGTCGAAAGGGGGCAGTTTGGGAATATGGACGCCATTGTTGGCCTCCTCTCTCTGAGCCACCTGAGAGAAACAACAGCGTTGCGAGGATGGTCGGAGATTAGATAATTGTCTCGTTCCCGATATTAACCTTCTCCCAATAAATCCCTGCATTTTTTTTTTCTCAAAGCTTTTCTGCCCTTCAGAAAATGCAGGTGGTTTGGTTTTCGGGTCAGAGTGAGTACAAAACAATATACATGTGATAAGGAGGAGAATATTATTATTGGAGAAGAAGAAGATGGAGGGGGTTTATATAGGACGAGGAGGGTTTGGTTTTGGTAATAAGCAGGCCAAAAAAGAGAAATTACTCACCGGTGGTCTAGAACGAAAGGCCAACAATGAATCTGGGCTCTGTAATGCTGCAGATTCCTATTATGAGTTGTTTTTCCTTTTTCGTTATAATGAAATGAATGATAAATTGATAATAGCTGGTAATCCAAAAAAGTAGCATAGTGTGTTGTTAAATAATTAATCCTGGATTTGGGTGACCTGAGTTAGTGGGAGGACGTTAGTGAGGATCCCATGAGGCATGAGCCACCCTAAAAGGAGATGGATCTCATGGTTCTCGGCCCAATCAAAAACAGACAGAGCCGCTAGAGGACCAGTATATCAACATACCCAAGGAATAGGACACACACGGGACTTTTCTTACCACATGGTAAGCTTAACAACTACTTTTGACATGACAAAAGACATTTCCTCTATCCGTCAAATTTAACACCTATATTATCGATGTCAAGTCACCATTCACCAAGAGATTGAAACAATTTGACATATTGGTTATTTAGAGCGAAATTTTAGTTTAGCAAGTCAACGTCGCCATATATGTCGTATGTCAAATATAAATTTGACAGAAACCCAAAAGGAAAAAAAATCAAAGTATCACCCTAGCTTACATTTATCTTGCGAAAAAATGTCAACAAAATTCATGATTTTTTCACTGCAAATCTTTTTACGAATCTTTGCTAAATGAACCCATCACGGATGGAGCAAAACATAACCAAGTAGTATTGGCCGGATAACCATTCTTAATGCGTTTGTGCATTTTGAAATACTTTGTTGCTTCATTTTCGGTGCATCTATGCATCTTATTGTTATGCTAGCTTAATAGTTGTTTTTCAAAGTTTTTACAATGTCCCATGTAATTTTTAGTTTTTATCTAATATAATGCTTGTCGTCCTTCTCTATGACATATTTAGTTTGACATCTTTTTTTTTTTTTTGGACAATGGCATTTGGATTGTGAGGAGGCAACCCACCAACCCATAAACTTTATGAATCATCTGTGACCCGTATAAACACAACTAAACCGGTTTTACACATGAGGGGTGTAAGAACCCTCTAGCTCAAAGTTATACACCTCGTAAGCCTGGATGCATGCACCACCAATAGGGTCCCGTGATGAACTAGACTTTCTAGATTGACACTTTTACCAATATGGGTCTCGCAAGTCCCCAGTACTTAACAATCTATCGATAAGGGACTTGTGAATGTTAGAGCTCAATCTATCGCAGGTTCCACACATGCAATTATTTTGTCATTCGATTCAATTCTCATTGACTTCTTTTGACATCTCCATTGTAGATGTTTGCAGCTCTCAATGTAGATTTCGTAGAATTTGAAAATACTATGATGATCGACCTAGCCTCTTACTAAATTTGAATCACAAAACAGAAATTTTCCTAACTCACATAGAAAGCGGAATCAACACATCCAATATATGTAATATTCAGTAGTTATCATACTGCCATCCCTAAAATGCATATGATAATGCCATCCCTAAAATGCATATGAAAGATTGATTATTAGCCCAATTTTTTTTTATTACATTTTCTCATCTCTGCCGTTCAACCTTTAGGTATATATAAGTAGATCATTTCTGTAAATTTTCAGTTAAATTGGTGATCGTTAAGGCTTCGAACAAACTTAAATCAATAGACATATCAAATCTGTCAAACCTGAACTGTTCATGCTCATAATTTTAAATCGCAGTTTTAAGTATCTTAACGATCACCAATTTAGATGAAATTTTACATAATAAATCTACATATTATGACCTAAAAACTAAACTGTAAAAATTAAAAAATATGATTAAAAAGTTAGTGTAATCCCTCATATATTGGTCATTGTTATCATTATGATCGTTGCTTTCTTTCCAGGGGTAACCATTTAGTTCAATTCCATATCTCCCCAAATTCCAATCCCATAGTTCTTGCGTAAGGTAAATGACAAAGTACGTGTAATATGGGGAACGTCTCATTCAGAATAAAGATTCTTTAGGAAGTATCAAACAAGAATGAATGTGAATGAAAAAGGTGTCATGCTTTAGTGCTACATTAAGACTTGAGATATAAACATTGGAAGGTCCAAGTGTCTATCATGTTTATCTTTTCAAGGACTCGTATATAAGACTATAACTAGCACAAAGCTCATACTCTGAGACGTTGCATTTCCAAGGACTCATATTCAGTGCAAACTTTCATGTGCCTTAATAAATTTGATGGGTATGAGATTCAATTTCAACAAATAATCTTTCATCCCGTGCAATTCACAACACCCATTATAGTCGTATTTCCATGACATCCACCCATTGTTAGTCTGCAATTTTAGACTAACAATAGCTCCCAACCAAACAAACCAAGTCACATTTTATCTTACAAAGCACTTTGCTCCAATAATACGAGTTTGTTGAACTTAATGCGGACATGTTGGTCTCCACCGGCTTATACATTTTGGGACTAATCCGAAAGTGCTTTCCAATAATTGAAGCTTGATCAAGGTTAGACATCAGCCAACTCTGCCAAATGAATCTGGTTGAAAATTTGGGGAAAGGAGATACATCAGGCACTGCCTGATTATCTAATGCCCTAATGGAGTGATGACACACTCTTGATCAAGGTTAGTAACATCCGCCACATGAACCTGGTTGAAAATTTGGGGAAGATTGAGATACTGATTACTGCACTGTTTATCTAAAGAGTGATGACACAGTGAAAATCTTTCGAGAATGACAAATGAGGTGGGGGGGGGGGGGGGGGCAAGTAGGTATGGGATTTCCGGGTACAACAAGAACTTAATTCAATTATGCTGGGATAGATTATGAGCCATAAACTGATTAAGAACTATAAACAATTCAACAGATTAAGCAAGCAACTTCTAAGTTGTGGCTATGGTGAAGCAAAGAAAGCAATAATTAACGAATGCACTTGTACTACTATAATCCTTCAATTAGGTAATGATAATATATCAGAATGACCAACTACAATCGAAACTGTTAAATTAACACAGAAGTCATCATCACAAACAAAATGGATTTCATGTTAATCAGATGGCACCTTGGCGTGTTTCCTGCGTAGGATTTCCACATCTGACATCTCTTCCTGCCTAGGATTTCCACATCTCTATCATTGATGCAAAACTACTTTATATTTAAGTTAGAACGATACTACAGCCAACCATAGACATCACACTAAGACGACAGCCATCCCCAAATAACATACAATCGAAGAAAAAGGTAAGTTTTCATCAAAACCGTCTCAAACTAATCATAATCAACAAGAATTTAATTTGATTGTAAGTGAAAAACCATCTGTTCAAAGTGATTCACCAATGAAATACAAAAACAAAACAAAAAACAAAAAAAAGTGATTCACCAATGCAAGCAATGACAACTAACGATAGTCAGAGCTAACGTAAACGAGATGGTTTAGATTGCCGTACATTTACCTCATATTCATATTATATGAAGATAGCAAAAGATAGATATGCACGTTAGAAGATAAATTCATCAGCTCATAAGCTTTCACCAATGCAAGAAATGACAATCTATATCCAGTCAGCATACTGAACGTACTGGATTATGGAGCATAATTGATGCTCAGGGAAGTCGACAGAAGACAAGGGACCTATGTCAGATCATAGTCATATTGTTTTTAGGTATGTATCTTATCTTGACAACTCCAATTAGATTGCTTGCATAAGTGGTTTGATTTTTTAATTTACAAGTTCCCTATTTTTTTTTTTTGGTTAAAATATACAAGTTCCCTAGACGATCCAGGTTTCTAACTTGTTTAATATTATACAAAGCAAAGTGTATGTGTTAAGATTATACAAAGCAAAGTGTATGTTAAATTATATATACATCCAAGAAGAAGGGGTGAATGTATCAGTATCACTAAACTCAGACTTCAGCTATTGAGCTAACAGGACAATACTGATGCAAACTTTGTGTTCGAATAGATTATGAAGCTCACAACAAAACCAATCAAACAGGTGCACCACTTAAAGAACATTCTAGCCAAACAGATTAAACACAATATACAAATGAGAAACCAATGATATACCTGATAAAGAAGTTAAGAAGCAGACCATCAACATTTGGATGCAAAGAATGAAGATAAAACAAACTTAGGAAGATGTTACGTGAATGATAGAGACCTTTAATTTGATATGAGTGAACGAAACATATTACAATCGCAGCGTAAATCACAAAGACACAGAGATGCTTGAGAGCATACAAAAGGTGAACAAAATTAGAGCAGAAATTATTTTATGCTGAATGAATGAAACAAGTTGCAGTCACAACGTAAATCTCAAAGTCGAACTCAATTAGTAATTCATTATTAGCATAGCTTGAGCCTTAAAGAAGATTAAGCAAACTTCAGAGACTATCAGCTGCTACAAATATGAAAATTGCATTACTCCACCCACTGGACTATGACATTAGATAATGAAATATAAAGTTCTGCATACAAGTACTACGGATGACAAACCTGTGGTTACATATGAAGGGTCTCTAAAACTGTCTGAAGGTAAGATTCAGACGGCCAGGACGAAGCATAGTTTCTTCCAGCAATTTTTTTGGAGCTGAGTTTGGTATGATGGATGTTACACCATGAAATATATGTCTTGAATGACCACCGAATATTAAGACATCTCCTGATTCCAAAATAATACTCTCTGCCTTTTCAATATCTCTCTGATCCCCATAGAGAAAATCTGCAGAATCACCTATAGAAATTGAGACAACAGGTAATCCTTCTTGGAGAGACTCTTTGCTTTCATCACGGTCCTGAAAATCAAAACTTCATCTGAGCACATAGAGAAACTCTTGCAATAACAACTGCTTTGAAGAAAATTTCACTCTTGCAAATCAGCACAAAAGATATCAATAAGTTATTAACAACTGCTTCAAATAACCAATCAATCATGAACTACTATTTGACAGGTATATTTACTGTTGGATCCTTTTCTGTTTAACAAACTTCATGAATGTAAACCTAATGTATATATATGCTCTTTCATATAAGTTTAGGATTGTTCACTCTCATCAAAAATGGTTTTGTAGAGTGTATTTTAGTTGAGTAAATACCTGATGAAGACCAAGCCTCCCCCGAGTAGTATAAAAGTTGGTGATGCATATGTTCGGAGTCATTGAAGGGAGCACTTCTTCTACACTGTTACATCCGATTTCAACTTTGAGATGGGCATGTGCCTCTTGAATTGCTCTTTCAACCAACAAACTAAATTCATTTGGGATACCAGGAGGCCGAGTGCCATCTAGTGATCGTATATCTTCATATTTCCTAGTCTCAGGATCCCAATTCAGGCCCAGGCACATCATCTGCAGACAAAGTTTTGCTCCATTCTGGAAAACAGGTTGATAAAACCCCCCAGGGCCTAAACCAAGCTCCCGACATGTCTTTACAGTTTCAACCTATAAATTTAGACATACACAAGTTCAGTCACATAATCAAAAACAATAGAGCCTGCAAGGAACTCATAATGTATCTCTAAGGAACAGATGCGTAATATCTCATATAGTAGGGAGAGTGGGGAGTTGCAGCCAAAAATCACAGCACATATCTCAGGATAGTTATCAGAGCAATTACTTTGATGTTCAACTTAGGACTCACTAATACTAGAGTCTATATTATTGAACAAACGCCAATCACCATGTCTATATAAAGATGTCCTGCTAGGCTACTGCTCCTGTCTTGAATCACTAGACTCATATTTAGAAGTGAAAGAATGAATACCTGTTCACTGAGGCTCACATAATTTTTCAATAAGACCATCCCTGGCCTCAGTACTATTGGATCAGTACATTCCACAATTTGTTCTGGATTTGCAAATTCTAGCATGTCCTCTGCCTCCATCATTCTTTCACGAAAAGAAGCTTGAGGAGTAAAAGTCCTCCCACCCAAGCATATATCAAATGGTTCATAATGACACAAACGCTTAGATACACCTGGATCTCTGGTAACAGGTACATATTTCATATTTTTTGGTACAGAATGCCGCTTTTCTGCACGAGGATAGCGCTTCCTTTTCATCCCAAATTCTGTAGGCAAAGACAACTCACACAATTGGCGTTTCATATCCGGCATTGGACTCCCTCCCTCATGTTCCATTTCACTTACACTCTTCGAATTTGAACTCACACAAGTATCCTCTGACACTGAATCAACGTGAGACCTTATTTCATCGAAACGAATATCATCACTTGATGAAAAACACTGCTTCTTATCACTAGATGTAACTGCAAACCCGAGTGGCTTAGCTACATTACCTAAACTATAGTAACTTAGAATAGGAATGCTTCCAACCATTAATGTCTGAGGATGGAAACTCAGAATAGGAACACTTCCAACCTGTAATATCATACCATTTATGTTTCCAACACTAGCAGCTGAGACCTAGAATACCAAACAGTACTCGACTTCAGAAAAATGCTACAGTAGTTTATAAGGTACAACATTTTCATGCTACTCGTTATATGCAAAAACCAAGAACAAAACTGAAACTAGAACTTCAAAGAAAACGGAGGGATTGAAGAGAACAACGTACAGAGCGGAAAACGGGAGTGTCGGGTGAGTTGTTGTTGTCGTTCTTGAAAGTCATTTTTTTCCGGTGGAAAAATATGGCGGGGAGCAGAGAGAGGCTCCAAGAATGAACGACGAAGTAAAGCTGAGGAGAGAGGAGTCGTACGGTGAAAGAGCCACCGCATATTGGTGCCATTAATAAAACCCAGATGAAGAATCTTGATCGACGACTCTGCGTATTGATGAGGTTCTTGGTTCACTGGCTTTGGCGGTTCTGCTTCTTCTTTCTTTCTTCCAGGCATATATATGTCGGCGGGGTCTAGAATTCAGATGGTCGAGAATGAGGCCAAGTGGGCTCGTTCATTGGGCCGTCGCGGATTTCGGTTAGGTCGTCGGCCCAAGAATGTGGCGGGAAGTTTGTCAAGGTTCGCAGTTGCAGACGTCACTCTGGCGCGAGAGCAACGTCAGCAGGATTGTATTTGCTGTGCACGATTGATGCCACTCAAAACGAAAAGGATCCGAAAGCCTTTATTTCTGGCTGCTGCCCACTAAAGAATGCACTCGAGTGACCCCGAAATGGGGTTCACAACTTCTAAGGTTGGTACGTGATCAAAAATCACCTCTAGGTCGGTAAAAGAAATTTGGATGACGGTAAGAAAGTAATCGAGAAATCTCAAACATTGATTAAGTTAGGGACATTATACTATAAAACCCATATTAATACATATGAAAATTAGTGTTTATTGCATTCGAGAAGGGAAATCGAGTATTCGTTGGATTCAGATCACAAAATGTTTTCGTGACTTTTGACTTATGAATTGGAACTTGCAAAAATGATGACTCAAATTTCTACTAAGGTTGAATACGATGATTTCAAATTTAAATCTTAGTAATATTAATTAGTCTTAAAGGGTCATGAGTGAAAATCACACACTGATTTCGAGATATTTTTTCTGTAGCGTTATATTTTGTGACGAGATGCATATTGAAAGCGTATATATTGAAAGCGTATATAGTAAACCGTATCGTAAACTAATTCATGTAATTCAGTAATTGTATCAAAATGCCCTCACATGGACAGACTGTATACAAGTCGCCCTTACCTTTGGCCAGAATATTCACAGGTTCTTAACTCCAGCGTGCCAATGAGCAACCCCACTATAATCCCACATTTGTATAACATTAACGACCCAGAGCAAAATGAAAGCTCCTCCCCTTTTTCGAAAAGTTCCAGCATTCCTACTCCTGCCCACCTTTTTCCTTCTCTGTCGTCTCCCATCAATTTCTGCCACAAAAAACCTTAATGCTTGCTTTGCAAACCCACTTTCATTATTCCCACTCATGCTGCTCTACTACTACTTGTTCATTTCTCTCACTCTTTTCGTCACTCATGGCTCCTCCAAGCCAGAGATTCATATTGGCTACAACCTCACTTTGGCAGTGCCTGTTGAATACACCATGGGATTCATTGGCAGAGCTTTTCTCATGGATTCCAATCAACCCATACCCAGTTTCAAAGCTGCATTGAGTGTTGAAGCTTATAACGGGAAGTACTCATGCTCCTTCCAGGTCTTTCTTGGAAATGTCAAGGTGTGGAGTTCTGGCCACTACTCAAAGTTTTATACATCGAATGTATGTGTACTTGAACTCACCAATGATGGAGATTTAAGGCTGAAGGGTCCAAAAGACAGGGTGGGATGGAGAACTGGGACTTCTGGACAAGGTGTGGAGGTAAAAGCTAGCTAGCTATGTCAAACAATGTAAACTGTGGTTTATAATATGTGCTCAAAATTGAGTCTTGTTGTTACATTATATTGTTGCAGAGGTTACAGTTATTGAGGACAGGGAATCTAGTACTAGTTGATGGCTTGGATCGGATCAAATGGCAGAGTTTTAATTTTCCTACTGATGTGATGCTTTGGGGTCAAAGACTTAGTGTAGCGTCGCGCTTGACTTCGTTTCCAAGCAATTCAAGTTCATACTACTCGATGGAAATTGAGCACAGCAAGATTGCTCTCTACTTGAATACCGGTAAGAAAAACTATTCGTATTGGGAATTTAAGCCTTCCAAGAACAGAAATATTGCTTTCATTCAATTGGGTCTAAGAGGATTAGAGTTATACAGTAATAAAGGTAAGAAAATCGCGCAGATAAATCCGTCCGGGGAAACAATTCAGCCTCTGCGGTTTTTGGCTTTGGGGAATGAAACAGGAAATTTGAGGCTTTATTTTTACTCACCCAGCTTGGCAAAATTTGATGCTTCTTTTCAAGCACTCAACACAACATGTGATCTTCCATTGGCTTGTAAGCCTTATGGCATTTGTACTGCGTCAAGTGCTTGTTCATGCATTCAAGTTTTGACAACGAAAAATGAGACTAGTATTGGTACTTCTGGTTGCATTGAAGGAATTTCATCAGATGGGTTTTGTGGAAGAGGTAAGGCAGAAATGCTTGAATTGGAGAGTGTCACTAGTGTGTTAAGGGGGGATTCTAAGATAGTTAATGTGAGCAACGAAGAATGTGGTAATTTGTGCTTGGAAGATTGTAAATGTGCATCTGCATTACATAACTCTGAAGAATGCTTTCTGTATGGAATGGTGATTGGGGTTAAACAGGTTGAAAGGGGAAGCCAGTTGAGTTACATGGTTAAGGTTCCAAAGGGATTCAGTCATGGGGGTCATGGAAAGTCCAATGTGAAAAAATGGGTGTTGATCTTGGTAGGAGTTGTTGATGGGGTGATTGTTCTTGCTCTCTTTGGAGGTCTTGGCTACTACTTGATAAGAAAACGAAGAAGACACTCGTTGCCTAATGGCCATAACAATTGATACATGTTGCAGGTTTTTTGTCAACCCATACAAATATTATTTCAATTTTTTCCCCAAATTTTGGTTGGTTTTGACAAGTCCACAGTAGAAGCAATGTCATTTTGTTCAAACATTACAATACACAATATTTCACCTTACACATGAAATTAATTACATTCAATATAAGTTTGTGCAAAGCTCAACAATCATGATAACCAATCTGCAACTACAGAACTATAACAGAGCGTCAAGTTCATTGATCTTTTGTCAAGCTAATTACAACCGAACTAACCAAAATCATGTTCATCACCATCACACAAACCTTCCCCCACACAATGCATCCGCCCATCACAACTGTGAGCATTGGAAACCTCCATCACAAGGACACATAAAGATAAATTTTGATGCAACTTGGGCAATGGATACTCATACTCATAAAGATAAACCTTGTTATGCGGAAGCGGCCGACGGGCCCCAAAAGTCTCACACACATGGGTCCAATAATGCCGATACTCCACCCACTTTAGCCACCTGAATGCGAAACGGGTATGAGATTTTACACAAAAAGCCTCGACATTAATGTGTGTGGTACCATTCCTTATAACCCAATGATAACTCTTCACGTTTCTGATGTGGGATTTCAAATGACTTTAATCTAAGCCACACTTTTTCTAACAATCTCCACCTGTCGTGATTCGAGTCATCTCAAACTGTCTCACGATCCAAATTCCAATAGCTCCTGTTTGAGCCCAGTGGGCATTTTCGGTCCAAGACTTGAGAAAGGCTTGAGTATCATTTGGGCCAACGCCTGTGGCCTTTTTTAACCCACGAAGGGTGGCGAGGTTTGGCAGCACGTGACGTGGATTTTATCCAGAAGATTCTGATACCTCGCGAGAATCGGTGTTCTTGCGGGATCCTTATCTCCAGTTCGCATGGGGCTCTATAGTTCTTGCGCGGATGGTTTGGAAATGACTAATAACGCCCTCTGGATAAGGTCGCTTAGTGTTTGAGTTCGCTTACTACACGACAAATGAAATGCAGCGAGGCAGGGAACGAAACCTAAGCGAGATAGGGTTGACACGTGTTGCACGGAGCGCATGACTGGCAAGTTAATCGTATCCTTGTGGGATTCTAATTGCAGAGTCCGCATTGGATTGTGAGTGAGTCTCCACGAGTTGCTTACGGATGAGTATATAAAGAAGCTTTACAGCTTACAGAAAAAAGAAGCAATCAATCAACAAATCTCTCTCAAACAGACGTACACAGTCGAAACCTTCGAGTCTTCTCGAAACCCTAACGTTCTAAGCGCATCCCGCTTTAGATCCCGGAGCCCGTCAGGACTCGTCCCCGATTTCCCAATTGTTGCTCTGCTCGCTCTCACAGTGAGTATCGATCGACAGGTGATTAGAAGAGTAAGCTCGGAAATATTTCCTCATCAGGTGACACCGGAGCCCTCATTCGCCTGGTCAAGAAGTCAAGACGCGCACCGTTCTCTTTCCTCATCCGTGAGGTGGCACGCCCCGCATACACCCATTTTTACATTTGATCACTCATCACCCCTTGCTGAGGACGTGGGCCAAAACATTGGCACGCCCAGTGGGACCGGGAGTTCACTTTTCTTGCAATCATTGGGAAGTCTGACAACTCCCCCTACCGGAGACCTTCGCTTTCTTGCTTGAAACATAAGGCTCCGCAATACAAGCCCCATAACAGCGCGGCTTGCAGATCTCTCGCTAAAGAAGAGATTCTTACTCGGTTCGGCAATCCCGACCTTACTAAGTCCACAATGGCAAACTCACAACCAACCTCTGAAGCAGGACCTACTCTGTCCGTAGAAGAAGTCCGCAAAATGCTCGAAGAATTGAGGAACGATCTCAAGAATGAGATCGGTGAGCGATCTAATGAATTAAGGAGCGATCTCAAGAATGAGATCGGCGCGCTCAGGAATGAACTCGGCTTAAAAGTCGAAGAAGCTCAACAAACTGTCCAGGACCTCTCTACGCAGGTTGCTAAGGACAAGGAGATCTGGCTCGCAAACCAGGAAAACCACGCCAAACTCAGCGAGGAGTTCAACTATGTGGTCGGCACGATCAGGGAGGACAAGGACATAATGACCGGCTCTCTGCAAAGGATCCAGACCGAACTGGATCAGAGCAAGGTGGCCTTTACAAAGGCTTTAGAGGTCCAAACCCATCGTCTAAACGACCATGACACCAAGCTGCAGCAACAGCAGAACGCTTCCTTCTTCGGGAGCAAGAACAGCATGGAAAAGCTCGAAGACTACAAAGAGCGCCATGATACCCTGAATACAAGGGTCCTGCAGATGGAAGACTGGATTCGGGCCCAAGCGCCAAAGAATCACGCTGTGAACCATACCAGTTCAAGCGCAGCAGAGGGCTCGAGGTATATCCCACCTAATGAGCGCCCTAGGGCAAATCCGAGGGTCGGGGCCCAGAAAGCTCCCCAATTCACATTGGGGGCCAGCTCATCAAGGACACCACCCCGTCTACCCTCGCCATGCAGCCCTAGGACCACACTCAAGGGCGCCGATGCTCTTGCGCCGCAAGGAGTGGGGACACCAGATGACCCGATCGTGGCTTATTCCAATTCAACTCATAAGAACGTCGGACAGGCCCCTAGCTTCTCTGCATGGTATGGCCATGACCAGGGGGCAGAATCCGCACCAGTAACGGCGGCCGACTGGCGCCAACTCATTTCAAGCATTGTCAAGGAGCACACCGGGAAAGGTGATGCTACCTTGCACTATCGTGACCCCTATCCAGATAGCGTGGCACAGTATCCCTTCCCCCACGGGTTCAAGAACATCGTCTTCACCACATTCTCTGGGGAGACAAGGGAAGACGCAGCAACTCACATGGCCCGTTTCAAGGTCCAATGCGGCCAATACGGGAATGATGATATGATGAAGCTCAAGCTCTTCGGGACTTCTCTGTCCGGAGCCGCTTTCACCTGGTATTCCAGACTGAAGCCGGGGTCAATTCCAGACTGGCCCACCATGGAATGTCTCTTCCGGGAGACATACGGCACAATTGAGCCCGAAGTCGGCCTCGACTCCCTCACGCAGATGAGCCAGCAGATCATGGAGTCCGGAGTGTCTTTCCTCCAGCGCTTCAAGATCCAGCAGGCCAAATGCGATTACCTGCTGCCTGAGCAGGAAGCCATCAAATTGGCTATCCGGGGTCTGGAGCACCGCCAGCGGCTGAAGCACCATGGAGAGCGTTTCAGTTCCATGGGTGACCTAATCAACAAGGTTGGCAGCTACGAGCTCATCCTGAATGAACTAGACGATAAGGCCAACGCTTCCAAGGGAACCTATGTACCAGGAAAGAACAGGATCGTGGGGGCACTCAGCATGCAAATCCCTGCTCACGATCCTTACTATCAAAGGCCGGAGCCAGCCCATGCAGATCAGGACTTGGACGACATTGGCGCGGTAGAGCTGACCGGCAAGCAAGTGGCTCACAAATTGAAGAACCTGAAGATGACCCGCGAGCCGATCACCATCCAGTCCTTTGCTTGGACCAAACCAGAATACGAGTCGTACACTTACGACGCCAAGAACGCCCATTTGGTCTTCAATGACCTAATCGAGGCGAAGTACGTGCGCCTGGACCACAAAATTCCGCCTAAGGAGGAGCTGAAGGACAAGAAATACTGTGCCTTCCACAACGTATACAATCATGACACCAAAGATTGTGTCAAGCTCCGAGACCAGCTGCAGACTTGGTTAAACTCAGGCGAGCTGAGGATGAAGGCACCGGGTAGCACGGCCTCATTGGTTGATGTAGACCCTTTCCCGCCCGTAGTAGGCATGGTCGAGGTCAACTGGGCTGACCAGGCCCAGGACGACGAGCGACGTCGCGCGCCTAAAAGGGGCCGCGAGGAAGGAGACGATAATACCCGCCAGCCGCGCCGCCAGTACACCTACAATGAAAGTCTGGCACACGAGGTCTTAGAAGACCTCAGAGAGGCTGGACTCGTCACACTCCGCTCCTTGCCATACAGCGAGTATAGGGATGGACGCGTCCATTGCAGTTTCCATGACAGTTGGGGGCACAGGACCTGCGAATGTCGCCAACTCCGAGACCAGATCCAGGACTGGCTTGACCTCGGATACATCTGCTTCAAGGACGAAGGCGGCTTTACAATCGCAACTGCTGGTTTCGCCTGGCCTCGCGTTGGCCAGCGAATGATCACACTAGACCTGTCACCAAATGCAGGACCATCTGATCCGCCAGGCCGAAACCGCAAACGGCCGGCGAACAACTACATGCTCCCAGATAACCAGACGAGGAGCACAAACGACCCAGCTCGACAGTTGGTCGCAAGACTCGAACCAGACCGTCACTCCTACAAGGATAAGGGCAAAGCAATCATGAGGGACGATAAACCGCTCCCCGTAAAAGGTTCCCAGCCTACGAGCCCCAGGACTCGCGAAGAGCTGGAGAAAAGGGTAGCGCGCCTTGAAACGTACGTCGCCGCTCATTGGGCAGCAGCGATACCTCCATCCCCTACCGCAAGCGAGATGGACATTTCAGAATCCAGCAGCGAGAGTCACAGCAGCGGCGCCCCAAGCCCTCGTGACGGCGTTTTGACCAACCCTTACATTCCCCCGACATCCAAATCAGCGATCAAGGAAGGGATCTGGTACACGCAGCAAGGGGGCAAGGCAGTGACCATCAGCAAGTCCAAGAAGCGCAAGCTCCAGAAGCGGTACGGCAGCATCCTACGCGCCTTACGGGCTGTCGACGAGGGCGCTATACGCCCCTCGCAGCTCGCGCAGACGCCTGAGCGGATGTGGCGGGAAGCAGAAGGTCTACGCGCAGTCCTTCAGATGCCGCCAGTCGCACCTCCAAGAATTTGCGAGCAGTTCAGTGACGATCCTGCGCCTAAGCCAAATGTTTTCTGCCGACTCACGGTTCCACCAAAGCCGGATTCGCAACCTCTCAGGCGCAGGCAATCACCACCACCTGAACAAAGAAGGGATCCGCAGCCTCCTAGACGCAGGCCATCCCCAGCACCTGAAAGGAGAAGGGACCAGCAACCTTCCAGACGCAGGCCGTCACCCGCGCCTGACAGAAGAAGGGATCCACAACCTGCTAGGCCCAATCCGTCACCAGAGCCTGACAGGAGGAGGGATCAGCAGCGTTCCCGGCATAGGCCGTCACCGGAGCCCGAACAAAGCAAGGCTCCGCCTACCGGCCCTAGGCGTAAATTGTTCATGACTCCGGACTCGGAGTCTAAACGTGAGCCGTCTCAGCCCTCACGACGACAAGAGCGTCGAGACACCGAGGCTGATATCAAAAGGGAGTCGCCATCGCCACAGCAGCCTCGGCCGCGGCACACTCCGGAACCCGAAGCCAGGATGGTGCCCCGAGTATCTGCCCTGCAGCGGTTGGCGAAAGAAGACAACAGTAAGGCCCCCGCAGCAGCGGATAAACAGCCAGCTAAGGATCATCAGCCTTCGCCAAAGACAGTATGGCGTCCGCGACAAACTGAGGCGTCAGGGCCACCAACAGAGACACCGGCACCTTCTAGTCCTAACCTCGCCGAGCAAATGGCCCAACGTTTCCGCGAAAATGAGGAAGCCGATGAGGCACACTCAGAACCTCGACTCAACCTAGAGGAAGACCAGGATGAAGAGCAAGCAGAGTCATTCACCTGCAATATGCTAGAGGTCTCTGGTTGGGAAGCTGAGGAAGGGTTCAGCCGAGAAGCAGACGCCTTTGCAATTCTCGAAGGGGAACACGGGATCATTGACACACCTCTGGTCCCAGTCTCCGAACAATTCTCATTTCAGGTCGGGATGGTGTTCTTCATTTCAGAACGATACGCCCTTCCACCAAACACAACGTGCAGCGCGGCGGACATCACCATCATCAGCGAGGATGACAGCATACCCCCGCCATGCAGCAGCGAAATGGGCCCAGTACTGGCCCCAGCCGATGGCGCTCCGCAAGAGGAAAGTTCGAATAGCTTCGCACAAAGGCCAACCATGACCTTTTCTACGCCAACCCTGGACATGGCCACCCACATGCGACCACTGTACATCACGGCAGAGGTCCAAGGGAAACTGATCAACAAGGTCATGATCGACACCGGTGCCGCAGTTAATGTTGTCACAACCCGCACCATGGGTCTCCTCGACATTCCGCGCTCGATGATCCAGACCACGTCCTTAACAGTGAAGAACTTTACAGGACAGGTGTCCAGAACCCTAGGTTTGCTGTTCCTACGGGTCAAGGTCGGGCCAGCATCGCGGGTTTACACCTTTTTCGTCGCCGAGTGCGTTTCCTCTTACAGCATGATCCTCGGCCGCGACTGGATCCACAGAAGTTTTTGCGTGCCTTCCTCCATGCACCAAGAACTCATGATCTGGGACACCGAGAAACGCGAGTCAGTCATCATCAAGGCCGACCCGCGGCCTTTCTCCATTTCCGCCAACCTCAACGATGCCCGATACTATAATACAGACTTGGGCCCGTTGGATGTTCAAGGCGTCGATCACAAGGGCCGCCCATACGGAGTAACGGCCTCCAATCTCACGCGATGGGGACTTACCCAGGCGAAGGACGATTTGCAGCGTCCTCACACCATCGCGACTCTCACACCCCATTTTGATGGATAGTGCCCTTTCCGAGGAGGTGCGCGAGGCTGGCGAGTCCTTGTGCGAGAGACTCCTTTCGTACTGGGCAGAACGCGAAGCCTATGACAAGGTCGCGACTATGGAATATGTCGATGAAGTGGTGGATTATTCCGATACCAAGGAAGAAGTTATTCAGTTAGCTCCTGCTGCCTTGGACGACACTCCACCTCAAGTCCGCGACCCCACTTTACAAGTTGATGTAGGGACTGCAGAAAAACCCTTACTTATTTCCATCAGTGCAAAGTTGGCGGAGGAAGAAAAGGAAGCCCTCCTTGACCTATTGCGCGAGTACAAGGATTGCTTCGCCGACAAATACGAAGATATGCCCGGCTTGTCCCCGGACTTGGTCTGCCACCGGCTACCAACCTATCCTGACCGGCGTCCAGTCCGGCAGGACGGCCGCTTCATGCAAACTGAAACCCAGATCGTGGTTAAAGAAGAAATCGAAAGCATGCACCGATCGGGTATCATTCGCGTGGCGAAGTATAACGAGTGGTTGTCGAACGTCGTCCCCGTCCGCAAGAAAAATGGCAAGATGCGTGTCTGTGTTGACTACCGAGATCTAAACAACGCAACACCAAAGGACATATACCCCATGCCTGTGGCTGACCTACTTATTGATGCCGCCGCAGGGCACGAGGTGTTATCCTTTATGGACGGCACGGCCTGGTACCATCAGATCCCCGTCGCCGAGGAGGATCGACACAAGACCGCCTTCCATTGCCCTGGTTTCGCTGGCGCGTTCGAGTATGTTGTCATGCCCTTCGGCCTTAAGAACGCGGGGGCAACATACCAGCGCGCCATGAATCTCATCTTCCACGACATCTTGGGCAAGTTGATTGAAGTCTACATCGACGATGTGGTAATCAAAACCAAATCGCGAGCAACCCACGTGGAAGACCTCCGGCAGGTGTTCACACGGATGCGCAGACATAACCTCAAGATGAACCCCGCCAAGTGCGTTTTCTTCGCAGAGGCCGGTGATTTCCTTGGCTTTCTTGTGCATCAAAGAGGCATCGAAATCCCAAAGGACAAGGCTCGAGCGGTAATCACCGCATCTCCCCCCACTACCAAGAAGGAGCTCCAACAGCTACTAGGGCGAATTAACTTTCTCCGCCGATTCATATCAAACGCGGCGGGGAAGGTCCAACCTTTTTCCCCTCTCCTCAAGCTCCAGGGGGCAACCGAGTTCGTATGGGAACCACAACATCAACAGGCCTTCGATCGAATCAAGGACTACCTTACGAACCCACCAGTCCTGATTCCGCCTCGCGACGGTGCCCCGCTTAAACTTTATATCGCCGCGGCCGATCTATCCATCGGTGGACTCCTGGCCCAGGATGATGAGAACGGGGTAGAACATGCCGTCTATTACCTCAGCAGAGTTTTAACGGACTGTGAGACACGCTACTCCCCCATGGAAAAGTTATGTCTCGCCCTCTACTTTGCAGGATGCAAGCTGCGCCATTACATGCTTGCCTTTACCACGGTCGTCATTGCTCAATCCGACTTGGTCAAATATATGCTTTCTCGCCCTATCTTGCGGGGACGCATCGGCAAGTGGATCCTCGCCATGTCCGAATTCTCGTTGCAATATGTTCCGCAAAAGGCAGTAAAAGGACAGGCAATAGCGGATTTTCTTGCTCATCACCCACCATCAGAGCTCACAGCGTTTCGCGAGTTGGACTTCGCCACAGTGACACTCGCCCCCTGGACCCTGTACTTCGATGGTTCACGGACTGACATAGCAGCCGGGGCCGGGATAGCCATCACTAATCCCGCTGGAGATCGTTTCTCCTATTCGTGCCAGCTCGACTTCAAATGCACCAATAACCAGGCCGAGTACGAAGCACTAATCATCGGTTTAGAGATTTTGTTGGACTTAGGAGTCCGCGAGGTCCAGATCTTTGGCGATTCTTTGTTGGTCGTTAACCAGCTTGTGAAAAAGTTCAAATGTTTAAGCTTGTCAATTGAGCCATACCTACGAAAGGCATTCGAGGTGCTGGATCAATTTGACGACGTGTACATCGAGCACATACCACGTGAATTTAACTTCGCTGCCAACGAGCTCGCTCAGATAGCGTCTGGCCTCAGCCTGAGAGACGGAGTGCGCGAACGCCTGCTCAAGGTCGAACGCCGCACTCTTCCCTCTTTCATCGCCAGGGGGCAATTTCGGGACGCCATCCCAGAAGTTGCAGCCTTGGACCCTATCGACGAGGATTGGCGGCTACCATTCATCGCCTACCTCCAGAACCCTAACGACGCTGCTCATTCCAGGCAAATCCGCTTCCTCGCCTTAAACTTTGTATTACGCAATGGCGAACTCCGGCGGCGTGGGGAAGATGGCAACGACTTCCGCTGTGTATATGGGAACGAAGCTAAACGTCTCATGCGCGAAGTTCATTGCGGAGTTTGCGGCTCGCACCAGGCCGGGCCCAAAATGCGATGGCTGATCCGCCGCCATGGCTACTATTGGCCAACCATTCTGAAAGACTGTATTGCCTTCGCCAGAGGTTGCCAAGACTGCCAAGCTCACGGACCAGTGCAACATATCCCTAACATCCCATTGCAGCCTATCATCAAACCTTGGCCGTGTCGCGGATGGGCAATGGATTTCGTGGGCATCATTCATCCCCATTCCTCTGAGCAGCACAAGTTCATTGTCGTTGCCACCGACTTCTTTACCAAATGGGTCGAGGCCGAACCACTCAAGGTCGCCTCTGCTAACTCGGTGCGCAACTTCATTTTCCGCAACATCATCTCACGCTTTGGTATCCCGGAGTGCATCGTTACGGACAGGGGGGCAGTTTTCATGGCCGATTCAGTTGTTACGTACTTAAACGATTACGGCATCAAGCTTCTACACTCCACGCCATACTATGCTCAGTCAAATGGCCAGGCGGAAGCTAGTAATAAGGTCATCCTTGGCATCCTCCGCAAGATGTTGGAGTTGAACCCTCGCGTCTGGCACCAGGAGCTCTACCACACTTTGTGGGCCTACCGCACCTCCAAGCGAGGCCCGACTGATACAACACCGTACGCTCTCATGTACGGTCACGACGCCGTCCTTCCCCTTGAGCTCAATATCGCTTCGCTCCGCGTCCAGGAACAGCATCAACTACTTGGCGAGGATTACGTCCAAGCCATGTGGCAGGAACTTGAAGATTTAGACGAACATCGTGTCGCCGCCTTCAACAACCTTGTCCTGGAAAAACAGCGCATCGCCCGCTCCTATGATAAAATCACGCGCGGGCAGAGCTATGCTGAAGGCCAGAAAGTGTGGCGAGCAGTCCTCCCGATAGGAGACAAAACAGATGGTCGGGGCAAGTGGTCCGCTCGCTGGGATGGACCATTTATTATTCACCGAATCCTTCCCAATGGGGCATACCATTTGCGCGACTTGGACGGTACTATTCATCGCAACCCTATTAATGGCCGCTTCCTCAAGCGCCACATTGCAGGGGTCTGGGAGCGCGAGGATCCTACACCTCCACCAGATCCCGCCACCACAGTCAATAGTGCTACGCGCCATCGCGTACTCGCTCCGCCGCCTAACACTAGGGGGCAACTCGGGACAGAAGACTAATAGAATACATTGTAACGTACCAGCCTAAAAAGGCCTGTATTAGATTGGGGCCTATTCCAGAGGCCCTAAAAAGTTCTATTGTTTTCTTCTTTCTCTGTAAACGTGCAAAGTCTAAACACAAAGACTAGTACAAGATTGGGGCCTATTTCAGAGGCCCTAAAAAATAAATTCATTCAATTTTGCCTTTGCTCAATACATGTTTCGAATTATGGCTTTGCGGCCAAAGCATTTACATTGATCAGAAAAGGTAAATTAGACTATGTTTACATTTCAAAAAGTATAGATCTACAGATACTGGAAGCCTCGTCCTGGCTCGCTTGGCTAGAGAAAAGTCTGCCGCGGCGTCCTTCGCTCAAAGTTGACGGACGCCCCGCATCTTTAGACCAGCCAAAACCCTGACGCCGGCCTGGACCCAAGAGAAAGTGTTGAGGAACTGGAGGTCCAGCGGGTCAGGATCCCTCATGCTACCACCAGTCTTCCGTTTGGAGGGCCGGCAGAGCCTCACGCGCTGATAGGACAGCAGGCGCAAGGCAGAGGGTACCCAACCTTTGGTCAGGCCGAACAAAGTTTTGGCCTGAGAGTAGATTTCCAGAATCACTCTAGGCCTGAGAGTAGATTTTCAGAATCAGCAAAGGATGGGAATGCATGGTTGGGGGCTTTGCTCTAAGCAGGGACAAAAGGATGAACAAAAGGGAATAAGAAATCATGGTGAGGGGGCGGAGACTTCACTGATACTTCACCCCGGCCAAGCGTTTCTTTTTATAGACGGAAGGGGCGATTGTACGTTTGACAGTTGTCCCCCATGCAATATTTGCTCCGAGATACGGGCCTTGGAGATAAGGTCAGACGTGTTTTTCAATAATGATTGCCCGCGTTCCGAGCGAGTAGTTACATTGGAAACCGTCGCTAAATCTCGGAAAAGGATTTTTTCCTGACAGTTATCACAGAACAGTTGGCAAAGAGCGGGAAAGATTCAATGCGAGATATTATCATTAAAGTTCGTACACAAGGGGGCAAATACAAGTTAAACCTACGCACGCCTACAAACCCTATACAAATCTAAGAGCATGCCTTCTAAGGCTATTTCTTCTTCATAGGCTTGGGCTTGAACTTCTTCAGCAGCGGCCACGGCCGAGTCCAAAGCCTCCTGGGCCTCCTCCGCGGCCTGCAAACGAGCTTCCACTTCCAAAGCACGGGCCAAGTCTTGGCGAGCCCGAGCAAGCTGAGCCTACAGCTCTGCTATCTGAGCCTCCAAGGCTTCCACTCGCCGAGCATGGCCAGCACTTGGGTTCTCTGAAGACGCTCCCGGAATGCCAGCTTCACCAAGCTCGGCCAAGAGGTTTGCCATCTGATTGTCTAAGTTGCGGCGAGCCTGCTCACGGGAGGCTGATTGAGCACCGATATCCAAGACTCGGCGAGCCTGCGACTCGACAGCATCGGCCAACTCCAGCGCTTGGTCCAGAACAGGATTGCCGCCAGCGAGATGTCGATCCAGAGCTTCATGGGCCTCGCGAATACGTCCTACCAAATCAAAGACGTTCGGGCGAGAGCCGTGATGAAACAACCCATGAAGGAAAGACCGAGCTAGGCGGATGGGTTCTGGGTCAGTAGGCGGAGTAGTTCGGGCCCAAAGACGAGCGGCCCGGGTACTAAAGGAAGAAGACTCCTCGCCAGGTTTCCTTGTTGGGACCGGAGTGACTGGTTCAACTTCGGCAGCCGCTTCAATCTCTGGAAAGGGCGGCGGAGTGCATCGAGCTGTCTCTGTCTCCACCAAGGGGGCAGTAGGATCCTTTGTTGGGACCACCGAAGGCACTTCACCGGTGTGACCCGCACGGCCCAATCGCAGAGGAGGAACCCAAAGTATCAGTTGGAGGCCTTCGGGCGGAGTCGCCAAGGGGGCAGTAGGGTCAGAGACTTGGTTGGACTGGTCGAGAGCTGCAGTTTCAACCAGAGCCAAGGATGGTTCTGGGATTGGACCAGCTTCGCCAGGAGCGGCGGTTGGAGAGGAGGGTTGTATGACTTCCTCACTAGCCTTGTCAGCCCCCTCGATGACCGTAGTAGTCTCCTCCGCAGCCGCTTCGATAGTCTCTCCGAAGATCACCTCCTCGCTGGATTCAGCAGATTCTTCGGCAACCGTTTCCGCGCCTGCCACAGCAAATTCCTCAATGACCATCTCTTCGTCGGCTTCGGCAATTACCTCGAGTTCCATCTCCGCGCTTGCCTCAGTAACCCTCTGGAGGGCCAAGTCCACGTCGAATGGTTCTGGAGATGGGACATCCGTTATCTCGGGCGCCTCTTCAACGACAGCGAGGCGAGGTCGAGTGCGGCGAACCTGTCAAAAGCAAAGTTAGCGAGTTGTTGACTGGCTTAGGAAAATTTAATTCAAAGTGGTCCACTTACCGGGTCGCTTACCAAGCCATACTCTCGCTGGTACTGCACATCCTCCAGCAAGTCCTCTTCGTCCTCGATAGGACGCTTCCGCGAGCTCTCGCCGCTCGTTGGCCGAGGAACGATAGGAGCAGTCTCGCTGTCGTGGCCCGCCACAGTTTCCCTCTGGACAGGTGCCTTTCCTCTGGCAACTTCGGACTTGTCAACGTTTCTCCGGCGGGGGGCAGACTGAGAAGAGAAAAAGAGGATTAGAGAAGAGCATTTTATCAATATGTCAAAAGAAGTTCAAAAATTACACATTTAGTGACATACCGAGGGTGTGGGATCGCGTTCTCGAATGACGATCCCCGTCTAGCGGCGAGCAGCAGGGACTGGCGGCGCGAGCCTAGTTTTTGTCACAGCCCCCGAACTCCTTTCCGCATGGTCGCGCTGGCCATCGAGGATGGTACGGTCTGATTCGCCCAAAGTATCGTGAAGAGGACGAAATACGGCAGTGAAGACAGCGTCGTCTGGGAACTCCCAATGGTTGTCAGACAGGGACCGCCACCAAGCGAGGTAAGCAGGGTCAGTACCCAGCGAAGGCTCGATCTCCAGCAGGTTGGGAGAAAGAGGGTAGATATTTTGCAGCGGGGTGACCCGATCAGACTCGCCAATTTTCCTCCACGAGGTGTACTTGTTGACCGAATGGAGAAGCAGGTAAGGAATCCCTTGATGAAAACCAAGTTGCCTCGCGAAGTGGTTGGGGGCATACAGCTCGAAGCCTTGCTCATCCTCGGCGAGCTGGAGGTCGCAGCATGAGGTTGCTCTTACGAAGGCAGTCCTCGCATCGTTGTCAGAGTCTTGGCGGGGGAAGAAACCCGTCGATAGGACCTCAGGGTGGCGCCGGCGAACCATCATATCCATGGTCGGAGGTGGCTCGATGTGGTTGTAGAGGATGGACAGGCTAGCAAAGAAGGACAGAGGGGTCCGATTCGCATCATTCCTGCACACCGCGAAGCCAAGCAGCCGATCTTCGGGTAGGAATTCCACCAGGGCTCGTCGGAAGAGCGGAAAGTACAGCTGCGTCCACAGGTCCAGGATCCACAGAGGGCCGCCAGAAAGGTGGAAAGGCCTCAGCGACAGCAGATGCAGAGTCCGGTAGAGTGCGCCTAATACAGGTTGCCCTAACCCGACTTCAACCCCATTGTACAGCGCTTCGGCCAACTTGGTCCATCTCCCGGTTGGTTTGTGAGCGCTGCCGCAGAAGACAAACTTGTCAAGCCAGTACTCCAAGAAAGCGATGCCTCCTTCATGCGGCTCCGCGTGGCCCATGTAAAATTTCCGCCATGCCCCGTATGAGATTCTCAGGGCGCGGCGGGCTCCCAAATTGCAGGCGTATGTGAACTTGGTCGACGCAAAGTCGCCTGGCACATACGGCTTTGCGTGGATCGGCAGCCCAGTGATGGCGAGGATGTCCAGCAGAGTAATGCCCATCTGCCCGAAAGGGAAGTCAAAGGTGTTGGTGGCGCTGTTCCACAAACAAGCCATGGCAGCGATAGGCGCTCGATCGGTGTGAGAGGGCAGCGAGAAACTCAAAGCAATGGCCTCATGAATGCCGGTGGCTTCCCAGATCATCTGATCGGTCTGGAGGCGCTCCTCGTACCACGCTCGATCCTCCGCAGTGGCGCTGGGCCACTCCCCGACCCGGACATTTACATGAGAGCGGGCTTGCCAGGTAGAAAAGTTTCCCGGTTCGCGCCGTTGGGCCAAGATCGGCCGACGCACGGATGAGTTATAATGGTTGAGATCAGCGTCGGACAGGGGCTTTGAAGGAGTCGGGCCAAGCAGAGCCGCCCCTGTGTCAAGGAAATAGATTGGTGTTCCTTGAGGCGGGTTGGTGGCGAAACGGCGAGCAAGGCTGGTCGACCAAGAGGTCGCCGCCGTAAGGCTCAGGTTCGGGTCATTGGCAAAGGGTTTGGGAGGCATGGTTTCTGGTTAAAGTTTGTTTGGTGCTGGAGTCTGGCTGTTTGCAGAAGGCGGAGATTGTTTTGAAAGCGACGGTGAGATGTGGGGACCCGCGTCGAGGTTTATAAAGGAGACGAACCGTAACGTCCCTTTCAATCAATGGTCGCAACGAAAAGACGCAATGACGACCGAAACGTCAGCGCGTTTCAAAATTCAAAAAAAAAACCGTAATGATGAAGGGAAGTGATAGCGCCGAAGCGTCAGCACCTTTTGAAATACGAGTTCCCATAAATAGCTTAATTAGGCCTTTTCGCTTATCCGTTGCGAAACGAATTAAGCTCAAGGCCTAGGGGGCAATGTTTGAGCCCAGTGGGCATTTTCGGTCCAAGACTTGAGAAAGGCTTGGGTATCATTTGGGCCAACGCCTGTGGCCTTTTTTAACCCACGAAGGGTGGCGAGGTTTGGCAGCACGTGACGTGGATTTTATCCAGAAGATTCTGATACCTCGCGAGAATCGGTGTTCTTGCGGGATCCTTATCTCCAGTTCGCATGGGGCTCTATAGTTCTTGCGCGGATGGTTTGGAAATGACTAATAACGCCCTCTGGATAAGGTCGCTTAGTGTTTGAGTTCGCTTACTACACGACAAATGAAATGCAGCGAGGCAGGGAACGAAACCTAAGCGAGATAGGGTTGACACGTGTTGCACGGAGCGCATGACTGGCAAGTTAATCGTATCCTTGTGGGATTCTAATTGCAGAGTCCGCATTGGATTGTGAGTGAGTCTCCACGAGTTGCTTACGGATGAGTATATAAAGAAGCTTTACAGCTTACAGAAAAAAGAAGCAATCAATCAACAAATCTCTCTCAAACAGACGTACACAGTCGAAACCTTCGAGTCTTCTCGAAACCCTAACGTTCTAAGCGCATCCCGCTTTAGATCCCGGAGCCCGTCAGGACTCGTCCCCGATTTCCCAATTGTTGCTCTGCTCGCTCTCACAGTGAGTATCGATCGACAGGTGATTAGAAGAGTAAGCTCGGAAATATTTCCTCATCAGGTGACACCGGAGCCCTCATTCGCCTGGTCAAGAAGTCAGGACGCGCACCGTTCTCTTTCCTCATCCGTGAGGTGGCATGCCCCGCATACACCCATTTTTACATTTGATCACTCATCACCCCTTGCTGAGGACGTGGGCCAAAACAGCTCCACCTTGATCACAACTATCTGAATCTTGTGATCCCAATCCAAACGGGAGCTCCACTAGATTGCAACTCGATCGTATGAGACACCAAGTCCCAAGCGTCGCCTGGGCTCTGATACCACTTGTTATGCGGAAGCGGCCGACGGGCCCCGAAAGTCCCACACACACGGGTCCAATAATGCCGATACTCCCCCCACTTTAGCCACCCGAATGCGAAACGGATATGAGGTTGTACACAAAAGGCCTCGACATTAATGTGTGTGGTACCATTCCTTATAACTCAATGATAACTCTTCACGTTTCTGATGTGAGATTCCAAATGGCTCTAATCTAAGCCACACTTTTTCTAACAACAACTATAAGCGGCAATCTTCGAATGGAATGATAAGTTGATAACCCTGCAAACCCCGCAATCATATCAATTCATATGGGTTAACAGAGTAACAGCTAACATAGCCTGTAAAGTGGCCGAGTCTTGGTAGCAAGGCATGAATCCCAGTTTTTAATTGTAATAAGTGTAATTAGTTAAAAATAATAAGCAAAGCCAGCAAGTACTCCTTCGTTTATCTATCAGAGTGCATGCACTCATACCATTCCCAAGTAAAAGTGTATAAGAATAAGAATGCCGGCCATATTGTGTAAGATCTTAGAACTAGATATATGAAGTCTATACGCAACTGAGTTGCACAGTAGACTAAGTAAGTGAAACAGGTTATTAGGACTTGAATATAAACATCAGTGAATTAACTAAGTTATGCGCTTTAGCTAATGCAATCCAATTTGAATATAAACATTCAAATTTATACCTTGATTAAGATAAATACTTGTCTGAATAGATAAGAGGTTATGAGCAGTTCCTTGATGGAAGAAACTATCATGACAGTTACCAACAGTTATATAACTGCTATACAAAACAGTTGATTCCCCTGCAAGAGCACAAAACACTTCTATAAATACATGATCCCATCAATGTAAGAAGTATCGAGTGTGAATCTTGGAGAAGGAATGGACAACATCAATCAATCAGGTTTCAATATTTTCATAGAACAATCTTAGTTTGACATAGAATTCTATAGTAGTTCTACTAAGTAGATCTGACAATTGGTATCAGAGCTAACTATGCTCAAATTAAGATTGACACATTTAGTATTTCGTTCATTCTTGGATTACATGTATTGCTGCTATATCAAATGTGTTGTTATATCTATTTTTTTGTACATCGTTTTGAAATGACACAGCATGTAAAATAGATTTTATACTGCAAATATATGTTGTAGTGATATATATGTGTATTAGAATACATGTTAATTTTTGTTTCAGATTCATATGCTGCCATAGTGGTAATGAATAAACTTCATTCAAGATTCATATGCTACCACAGTAGTCATGAAAACATTGACATGTTAAAACTCTGAACTGTCATATTAAGAACAAATGCATTTAACTGTATGCTACCATAGTAGAAATAGTAAAGATGCATCAATAAACTCTATGGAAAATAGATATTCAGATATTATCATGCTATATGAATTATGATATGCTTCCACAGAAGAAATTATGTTCAGATTAGTATGCTGATATGTATATGTAAAGTAAGTTTATATATACACTGCATAAAATGCATATTTTGTTGAAATTGCATTTGAGATTTTAAGATATGGTATAAGTACCAGACTAATGATCAATACATGTTACAGCAATGCATTTCCCAATGAGCATCAACCAGATTGAACTGCTCAATGGATAGAACTATAAGAAGTGGAAGGGAGACATCGAATTGAATCTGGGAATCCTAAATTTTGACCATGTGTTGAAGGAGGATCCACCACTGGAACCTGCTGCTAATGCTGGCAAGGAAGTGAAGGACAAGTATAATCAGTGGCACAGGCACAACAGAATGGCCTTGATCTGCATGAAGAAGGCAATGACTTAAGCTGTGAAGGGAGGAATACCAGACAGTGACAATGCAAAGGAGTTCTACAATTCCATTGCACTCAAGTACAAAGAATCTGATAAGGTTGAAACTGGGAATCTCATGAACAAACTGATCAAAATGAGGTTCAATGGACAAGGGAGCATCAGAGAGTACATATTGCAAGGAATTGACACTGTTGGAAAATTGAAGGGGCTTAATGTGACTGTTGAAGATTCATTCTTGGTGTATCTGGTGCTTAATTCACTGCCTGAACAGCATGGATATCTGAAAAGTATGTACAATACGTAGAAGGATAACTGGAGTCTAAATGAACTTATTTCCATCTGTGTTCAAGAGGAGACTGAGGTGCTTAAGAGAGGTAAGGGTGTCACCATTAACTACATGGGCAACCCTATCAATTACAAGCCTCATTCTAAGAAAAGCTTTGGAAAGAACTTCAAGGGAAGTTCATCAAGGAACCCTGTGAAATCTGATGGCATAACTAAGGGAAAATCTCTCAATCATGGTCAAGTGAAATGCTTCTTCTGCAAGAAGGTTGGACATTTCAAGAAGGACTGTGATGGTTTCAAAAATTGGCTGAATAAGAAAGGTAACTTTTTTTTTAAACCTGTGTTTTCTGTTGAGTCAAATGATTTTAAAATTGACAATTCCTGGTGGTTTGATACTGGTTCTCCCATTCATATTGTGAACTCTATGCAGGGATTATCAAGAATAACAATCCCAAACAGGAGTGAGACCAAGGTTTGTACTACAAGTGGACAACAAGTCGTAGTTCAAGCTGTAGGAATTGTCAAGTTATTGTTTAGGAATAAGTTTGTACTAATATTACATAATGTGTATTGTATCCCTGAAATAACGAGAAACCTAATATCTGGTTCTCAATTTGTAAAAGATAGTTTTAACTTCTCCAGTAATAATATTAGGATGTTGTTTTATAAAGATGGTCTTTGTTTTGGAAATGCTGATATTATTGATGATTATTGACATGTTAATTGTGTTAATGCTGTTTTTACTAAACACAGTAGTTCAAATGATGTGTTTTCTATAGAAAATGTTTCTGGTGTCAAAAGAAAGAATAGAGAAAGTTTTTCTTCTTTTCCGTGGCACAAAAGGTTAGGACACATTTCAAAACCTAGATTGCATGAGTTAATTAAACAGAATATTTTGCCTGCATTAGAGTTCAATGATTTTGAAACCTGCATATACTGTCTTAAGGGCAAAATGACTTTTTCCAGAAATTTTCATTCTAAGAAAAGTGAACATCTGTTGGATTTGATCCATACAGATGTGTGTGGACCTTTTCCAATTCAAACCATCTGTGGTAATTCATATTTCGTCACCTTTATTGATGACTTCTCAAGATTTTGCTATATATATTTCTTATGTCAGAAAAGTCACATGTGTTAGAATGTTTTAAAATTTTCAAAACTGAAGTTGAAAGACAAACTGAGAGATTGATTAAGATGGTCAGATCAGATCGAGGAGAAGAGTACTATGGCAAATACTCTGAAAAGGGGCAACACAAAGGTCCTTTTGCTTTATATTTAGAAGAGTGTGGAATTATTGCTCAATATACCACACCCTATACTCCTCAACAAAATAGTGTTTCTGAAAGAAGAAACATAACATTAATGAACATGGTGAGATGCATGATTGCAAGATCAGGGCTTCCAAAGTTTTTATGGGGAGAAGCATTGAAGGCTGCTAACTACATTTGTAACAGAACTCCTACAAAGGCTGTAGAAAATACTCCATTTGAACAGTGGCATGGTTATAAGCCAAGTTTGAATCATTTTCATGTATGGGGATGCAAGGCAGAGGCTAAAGCTCATGATGTGGAGCAAAAAGAAAAGCTTGCTTCACACTCAACATCAGCTTATTTTGTTGGATATTCAGAAAAATCGAAGGGCTACAAATTTTATAATTCTAAGAGGAACCAGAGAATTTTTGAAACCAACAAAGCAGTATTCTATGATGAGTTATTTGATCAGAATGAGATTGTTGAAGATGCATCATGCACATCACCAAATGGACAAACTTTTGAAGAGTGGTTTGTTTATCCTGATATAGTTGTTGAAAATGGTGATATTAATATGGAAGATATGTGGTCATTGCAAATCAAATTCCAATAGCAGTTGAACCAGATGAGCAAAATGAAGCAATTGTGCAAATTGAAGAAAATGCAGTAGTTGACAATCAGAATATCAATGATGTGGTTATGCAAGAACCTGTAGTAGTTCAAGAAGTAGTTCCAGTCAGAAGATCAAATAGAGAGAGGAAATCTGCAATTTCTGATGATTATCATGTCTATGCTATTGAGATTGAATTTTATTTGGGAGAAGATAATGACCCTAAATCATACAAAGAAGCTATGCAATCTGTGAACAAAGAAAAATGGAAATTGGCTATGGAGGATGAGTTGCTGAGTATGTCAAAGAATGGTGTTTGGGATTTGGTTACAAGAACGGAAGACATGAAGCCTATAGGATGTAAGTGGGTTTTTAAAACCAAAAGAGATGCAAATGGCAAGTTTGAAAGATATAAGGCTAGACTGGTTGCAAAAGGCTATAACCAAAAGGAAGGAGTTGATTACAATGAAACATTTTCACCTGTTTCTACCAAAGATGTTTTTTCGGGTTATCATGGCTTTGGTGGCACACTATGATCTAGAACCACACCAAATGGATGTCAAAACAGCCTTTTTAAATGGAGACTTGGAAGAGCAAATTTATATGCTTCAACCTGAGGGATTTGAACAACATGTGCAGAACATTTGCAGTTTGAAAAAGTCAATCTATGGTTTGAAACAGACATCTACACAATGGTATTTGAAGTTTGACAGAGTTGTTACTGATTTTGGATTTGAGGAGAACAAACTTGATGAATGTATATACTGCAAGGTTAGTGGGAGCAGTTTGATATTTATGATTTTATATGTTGATGACATTCTGCTTGCTACAAATAGTATTGTCTTGTTGAAATCGACAAAGGAATTTCTTCAAAATAGTTTTGATATGAAGGACATGGGAGAAGCACATTATGTACTTGGCATTGAGATTCAAAGAGACAAGGATAGGTGTGTGTTGGGGCTATCACAAAAACATTAAATTGAGAAAGTACTGCATAGATTTGGCATGGAAAAGGGGAGAAGTGGTGAATCACCGATGTCAAAAGGGGATAAGCTACACAAAGGCCAGTGTCCACAAAATAATTTTCAAAGGAAAGGCATGGAAAATATTCCATATGCTAGATTGGTAGGCAGTTTGATGTATGCACAGGTTTGCACAAGGCCTGACATAGCATTTGCAGTCAACATGCTTTCAAGATTTCAGTTCAATGCAGGACAGGAACATTTGGTTGCAGGGAAGAAGGTATTGAGGTATTTAAAAGCAACCAAAGATCATCTGTTAGTTTACAGAAAATTGGAAGAACAAGAGTTGAAAGTGGAATGCTTCACAGATGCTTCATATAAGCAAGATCCTGATGATTTAAAATCAACATTTGGATACATATTTATGCTTGCTGGTGGAGCAGTGTCATGGAGAACCAACAAGCAAGAATTGACAACAACCTCTACCTTTCAAGCTGAGTATATTGCCATATATGAAGCCACAGCTCATGCATTATGGCTTAGAAATTTTGTTTCAAGGTTGACGATTGTTGATTCTGCAGAAAGACCAATGCCAATTTACTGTGATAATTCTGCAGCAGTTTTCTTTTCAAAGAACAACAAAAGGACTTTAGCATCTAGGAATGTGGATGTGAAATACTTTTCAGTAAGAGATAGTGTTCAAGATAATGAGATTGAAGTTGTGAAAATTGGGACAAAAGAACAACTGGCAGATCCTTTGACAAAGGCTTTACCAGTTAGTTGTTTTGTGGAGCATGTTAAGAAAATAGGAGTATTGTCTAGTATTGATGCTTAAGATATTGGATTTGTAGGTTTACTGTGTTATGTTTATAGTATTGTGAAGTACTACAATATTCAAGTGGTTTATATATCACATTCAAGTCTAGTGCTTTGTTTCATATTAGTGTTTTATATTTCATTAATCAATTTATGTCTGCATAAACATTATGTATACATATAGTACTGATATGAATCAGTAGTTTTATGCAGTTAGCAATAGATAAATTTCCAAGATTTTTAGGAATAAAAAAATGCTTAGATCATTGCTGATTACAATATATATATATATATATATATATATAAGCATCTGCAGAACATGGTATTTGTGGTAGTTCATGTGATTGTAATTCTGTGTTGTGGTTCCGTGAAACTTTGTGTTATCAACACATTGAAATTTTTGTAACTCAATACAGCTGTTTTCAATTGACAGGAACTTTGAGAATTGGATGATGTTGTTTAAAGTCCAGTGCACACTTTAGTAATAATCTGATTCATATTATCCTTAGATATATATCTAGTTCAGTGGGAGACTGTAAGATCTTAGAACTAGATATATGAAGTCTATACGCAACTGAGTTGCACAGTAGACTAAGTAAGTGAAACAGGTTATTAGGACTTGAATATAAACATCAGTGAATTAACTAAGTTATGCGCTTTAGCTAATGCAATCCAATTTGAATATAAACATTCAAATTTATACCCTGATTAAGATAAATACTTGTTTGAATAGATAAGAGGTTATGAGCAGTTCCTTGATGGAAGGAACTGTCATGATAGTTACCAACAGTTATATAACTGCTATACAAAACAGTTGATTCCCCTGCAAAAGCACAAAACACTTCTATAAATACATGATCCCATCAATGTAAGAAGTATCGAGTGTGAATCTTGGAGAAGGAATGGACAACATCAATCAATCAGGTTTCAATATTTTCATAGAACAATCTTAGTTTGACATAGAATTCTATAGTAGTTCTACTAAGTAGATCTAACATATTGAACAAGCATGCAGATTCACAAGCAATTGCATTAATTCATGTCAACAACTAGAGAGACCTCATACAAATGTTACGATATGATATTGTGCTTATGTTTGTTCTCACTGGGGCAGCCGGTAGCTTAATTATGCTCTCTGAAGTTGTATAACTACGTACGTACAAGGGTTCGCAGTTTTCATCACATAAAAGTAGTGAGGTATCCAGCTCTTGGTATTTGGTCGGACGCGAATGTATATGCATGAGTTGGTTACTGCTTGGTCCTCAACTGCATAAAAACTGTGATGGCGCATATAAGCCTAAAGCATATATATGACTATTTGTCTCGAAGGGATTTGTCTACCATATCATATGGTATAACATACATATTACAAATGTGTCTAATTGTGTGGTACATGTGAGCTTTTGAAGGGGCAAATGGTCATTACATGGTCATTTAGTTGCTTCTTCAATCAATGATAGTCATACAATTTGTGAGACATGCTATACCATATGACATACTAGAATTTTTCGTCCCGAATATGTGATAATTAAACAATGACTTATTATCGAGGTATGAAATGGGATGCAAAATCCGCCCTTAGAGTCATCCCATTGCCCAACATCGATCTAAAGATGCATTCTAAAGAAACATGTGGTATTCATTTAGAGGACACTGAGATGGGCAAACTAAAGGTAGGCGGCAAATTTGTTTCGGCATGAAATGTATGGGTTAATCAGGTATGTAACAGAGCTTCGCAACCTATCATGGGATGAAATATATACAGCCAGGGCACCAATTGTGTCTAGATACTAGACGATTTATTTGATCATGAAGACATGAACCTTTACTTTAACTTTTAAGTGAAAAAGTCGTTTATGTAACTTTTAAGTGAAAAAGTCGTTTATTACATAAAGTTTGAAACGATAGATGAAAAGAAACTAAAACATAAACAATACGTCAAGCATGGTTAGTAATTTTCATGATTAGAATTAAAGGTAAAAAATACATAAGTGCATAATTCGGAAAGTTTAAAAAATAATATGAAAAACCGGCTATAAAAAACATATAAAAATTATAAAATTTTATACTAAACATGAAAGATAATGAAAGACGTAAAAGTAAAGGTGGGTAAGGGTATTGTGTGTTAATACATATGATACATTAACTTTGTCATCAAGTTGTAAAATGAGTTCTCAAAGTAGTAATATTAGTCTTTAAAGTTGTAATATGAGTCGTTAAATTTGTAAAAAAAATTAGTTACAACATTAGTCCTCATTTGTCCTTAAAATGGTAATTGAGTCATCAAAGTTGTAATATGAGTCCTTAAAATTGTTAACTTTTTTTTAATCACTTTGATGACTCAATGACCACTTTAAGCACATATTTTACCACTTTAAAGACACATAATTACTAATGTTGTAACTAAAAAATTTCACAACTTTAAAGATTCATATTACAAATTTGAAGACTAATATTACTAGTTTGAGGACTCAATTCACAAAGTTGATTCATCACATCATTCACATGCATGTATTAACACATTGTAAAGTTTTTCAAAATAGAGATCGATATTTGTAACGTTTAGTACATGTATGTAGTTACATATAACTTTAGGAACACCCTCATCAAGTATATATGAAGGCCGCATTACCGAAGACGAGGTTCCAATCGTTGCCAATATCTTTGGAGTAGGCGGCCTATCGCCTCAGAAATCTATCTTCGTACTGTTAATTAAGTTGATGATCAATCATACATATACATTGCTGTCACCTTTCCATTAAGTCGAAGCGACATATTGGTCTTGCCTCCTATTTTCTTGGGGTTGCATATATGGATCGAAAAATTATCTCAAGATATTAGTCTTCCATCTGTTGAGATCAGTCACTATATATATGATGCATATGTTGGAGGTAGCTAGGGCTAATCTCACATGTGAGGAAAAGAGACAAAAATGGTTTGTAAAATATGCTCCATGATCGAATAGTTCTAGAATTCTATCTTGGTGTGTATTTTACAAAACGATTTTGTCTCGTTATCATATGTGGGTATGTGTTTCCATCAAGAATATATATTTCGCTATCTGGCGACATGGTCTGATTAAATATATGTGAGATTGTTGTGTTTCCTACCCGTGAACTCAATGCCACCAAGCTTTCTAGTCTCACATCACAACAGAATTCCATGACGTGAACTCTCCTGGTCCCGGCCAGTCTCCAGTGATTTTAATCCCTCGATCAATTAGCTACTGTTAAAATGATATATAGCATTTGATCGATACAGTAGTAAATCTCATTCTAAGTGATCTAAAATTATAATGGATGGATGCCGGCGCTCGTTGAAGAAGTTTTGCATGCATGGCTGTGGCTTCAAACTATATCAAAATGTGATCTTTGTTTCCCGGACTATACTTTCTATTTGAAATGGATGCATACATCTATTGTATCTAGCAAGGAAATCTAAGAGTATGCCATGCCTATGATATGTACTCGGATCGAGCACACATATGCATGCGCATATTAGGTTTTGTTTTACTATAACATTTCCTGTAAATTTAAAACCTAAGCTTGTATATATCTGTTTCATAGTATATATAAACGAATTAAGGTCTCATTTGGTGCTTGATTATGATTATTGGATGGCTAACTTGTTGAATATATTGAAAGAAGTAATTAGGGAAACTAGTTTCCAACTTTTGAAAATTGAAGGGAAAAAATGGATTACAAAGGTACCTTAATCAGCTCCATCTTTTATTAAACCTTGAAAGCTTGAATCTAGCTAGAACGAGTCTCTGTGTCATATTCAATCCTAGTGACACACGTAAATCATGTTTTAGTTTGTTTGCTCAGGTGATCGAATTCTTTTGGTTGTGTATATATATATATATATATATATATATATATATATATATATATATATATGTGATTTCGTCATCGCGCGAGTTCCACGTACTATTTGCTTAATATTCTTCAACGATCATAGGGACGGATCAAGAGCTAGCTAGCTAGCCTAGCTAGCAACAATGGAATATAATTATATTCTGTTTACCGATCGAATCGCGTGAAATTCTACTTAGTGTATGGAGTACGTAGAGAAATTATGATAAATGACCAATTTTTGGTCCTTGAATTGATTTCTAACCTTGATTTTCTAATTAGTTGAAAAATGACCATATATAGGAACCAAAAGTCTTAATTACCCCTGTTTAAATTGTATGTAAATCATTCCACCAAAACTCATGAGACTAAAGACTCTTTCAATTCTCACTAACGCAAGCTGTTGATTACAGCACACTTTCAGAGCATCTGGATGCTATATTTTTCTTTCACATAATTAACAAACTTATCGATCTAACACCATTTCAGATGTTGTCCCCTTTGTTGCATCAGTACATATGAAAGGTTCCACAGCTTATTGGTTAAATCACAAATGCCCGGATTATTGGATTTAATCCTGATCATAAAATTTAATCACAAATGACAATATATATACCCATATATATACACACACACATACTACTTGGTCGCCTGCGCATCCATATTGCTGGTTGAATCTAACTATCTTACTCTTTTGCAGTCTCAACCAAAGAATATGTACTGTTAAATATCAATTCCAATTAATATACACTACCAAGAATCTCAAGAAAATGAAGAATAATCAATGTCCTCTACTAATCATCCTGATACGCACACATGCATAAATAAAACCCAGCATATAATTTAATTCTATGGAAATCAAACTTCGTATTCTCCTACTCCAAAATATTTCAGAGCTTAGGACCTCACGCAAGGATAGGTAGCTTAGGACCTTAATTCTTTCATTTTGATAAGCTCCTCTCGAACAATTGTTTATCATTAAGAGAAGATGCATTGGAAGAGTATGCATGAGAAGAATAAAGAGAAGATGGGTAGTCTTTGAGATAGGTTATAACGTTTAGATGGTGTTACAGAGTTATAAGGGGTAATTAAGACTTTTAATCGCTTTATATGGTCATTTTTCAACTAATTGAAAAAACAAGGTTAGAAATCAATTCAAATGCCAAAAGTTGGTCATTTATCAAAATTTCTCGAGTACGTATGGACTATGGACTATATGACACATATGCTTATGTAGATTAGAAAATATAGATGAGATTGTGCATGCCAATGCAGGAAGGAATCGAATTCGAAGGATGCTGCCTACAAGAATGGAACGCTCTCCGCTCTGCTATGCAACAGCTCCCAAAAATTCTCATCCCCACGCCATGAAAAGAAAATCCCAGATCTCCATGATCTGAGTTGTTGAGTACATATATGCAATGATTTTAAGGTCAGAGATGTGCTGTTTGGGATTCTGCAGAAGTCTTGGATCGCATATCGCAGCAGAATGCTGTTCACTTAAAACCGCAGATTATGAATTCTATCTCTCTTCGTTCTCATTTCTGTTTTGCTGAGTTTTTGTTTCAGCAACAGGAATCGAGCTAGTTAATTGCAAATTGCAGCTAGATTTTTCCCTCCAGTTAATCTCCAAGAGATAGGACTCTCTCGCTGTGTAAGAAAAGTATAAATCCAGAAAAAAATAGTATGGTCACGAGACGAGTTTCCAAATTTAGTACTGTTTGTATTAATATCAGTATTGTCTGATAGGGCGTCCAATCATGCCTCTGAATATGTATTCTTCTCACAATTCATCATTTCATCTCATGCAAAAATTAAAATATACATAATTAGGGTTTTCTATACCAGAAGCGCGTACAGACCAGCCTATATGGCACCAAACACTTGAATCTTGATTATGATATACCCAGATTTCCAGGTATATATCAATATTAGGTCATAGCCTGTTGTATTAGTTCTATGCCCGTCCAATGCTGCTGGAACAGTGATCAGTACCTTCAAAATTATAAAATTCTTGCATTTATGTGGTTTAGAAAACAAGAACTTGAAAGATATTTTTTTGCTGCTGTGTGACTGAAAATTACTTAATTTCCATTCCAATCGATGTTGTGTGAAACGTGTAAACAGAAATATTGGTCATCATTTTGTAATATTATCCTAACTCCTATTATAGAACTAAACTCATCATCAAATGGTGGCTAGTGCACAAGTTGTCATATGGACTTTCAGAAATTGTAGACTAAACTCAACAGCATTTGGTGATCAAAACAGAAATCATCAAATGCTGATGATTAATTTTAACTCTCTTTTACAAACAGTACGTAATACTTTTGTTTGTTTGATTAGTTAAATGTGACTAAGCTAATTAACTTTCAGTAATTAAGTAGATAGACTCAATTAATTGACAGAAACATTGAACACCCGCTGTGGAATTTCCGGACCAGTATTACTCGAGCTGTCCAATTATATCAGTACTCTACTCAATCACTTTATCCAATTGTTTGTAGAAGACAACAAATCGCACCAAGTTCTCCCCAGAACTTAATCATTGCATAAGTTAAGCTATAGCTAGCCAGGGAGATGATGATGATCGAACATGCGCGCGTTGCATCCTGCATGCCAATCATTCTCTTCGTAGTTCGAATAATTTTGTTGTGTGTAATTTTACAGCTAGCTTTATATAAAGTTTCAACATGCTTCATGATCGACTTCGAAGGATGAGTAAATGAAGTTGATTTACCTCATAGAAGAATTGAAATGTATATCATTTTGATATATTGAACAATTGGAGCATGGTACAACCAAAAACCCAAAGAAATAAAAGCTAAAACTGGGCAAAGAGACAAAGGAGGGAGCTGGTTGTGCAGGTTTTTGTGAGATTGCTTTGTTGCGATGATTAGAGAGCTAGGCACACATGTGAGTATAAACATATAGCCGGGGGAGATACTTGATCATTATTTGTTTGTGTACGATTTGATCAGACAATAGCTAGCTAGTCATCACCATATATATTGATGAAGCAGTACACTGAAATGTTTAATGCTTTTAAAACTATAAACATAGATACATTGTACTTTAAATACAATTATATTCTTTTACATTAGTATATAGTGTCGATCGATGAGACAAACGAAATGAAATTGAAGCAACCTCAGAGGTTTTGGTCTTAATGTATATTGATCCATGCATGCAGGGTATACTGATAGAGCATAAAATGCGACAATTTTATAGTTTAACCTTTGCATTTAACTTGGCTATTTTCCTTTAAAAAGATTGTTTTAACTTTGTTATTTTCTTAGGTACTTCGTGGAGCAAGATAATGCAAATATGTGCTCAAGTGATACAAGCAAGGCTTCCAATACGAAGTAGAGATGTCATTGATGGAGATTGATTACTCATATGGTCAAAAATATCAAGGAAAGGCGATGGAACCACTTCACCAAAACAGAAGCTGCAAACACAAAAAGCTGAAAAATGGGTTCTGCTTATTTTCTCCGGTTTTCAAGGCTAATTTCCATGCGGTTTCGAGAACGGTTTCACCAAGATGACTGCCCAGATTTGTAGAGGAGCATTTGTAGATCACTTTGGACTCAAGAATCATCCAAATCGGTGATGTCATCTGGGAGTTATGAAGCTCCAAAGTTGGACAGAAAATCAGCAGTTCCGGGAAAGCTGTGCAGCAGTCAAGTTCGAGGCAGTGTTTGGGCTGGATTTTGAGAAGCTTTCTTGGGGGTTTTTTGCACGATTTTGAAGAGTGACATCATTAATATAATTTTCCCAAAATCCAAGTCCAGATTATATGTGGAAGACATTCAAAAGCTGGCCCAAACATTGATTCTAGTCAAAGAAGGAAACATGGTCTGACAAGGAAGCTTTGGAGACTTGGAGACTATTTAAGACAGAACCCTAATACCAAAACAGAAGAGAGAGCCGTCATACAGAAGAGAGTCTTCACGTTGCTGCATCGCACAAGAATCCATCAAGGGGAAGTCGCCAAGATCATCGTCAACTCCTTCCATTCACAGTTTTCTTCTTCCCTTTGTAATCTTTAACTTTCGAATTTATTTTCTCTGTGTGATTTCTACAACGATGTGTGGCTAGTTTATCTTAGTTAGGGGTGGAGGTTTGAAGCCCCGAATTATGCAATAAACTTTGTTTCACAACCTTGATTTCGTAATTACTTAGTTGGATTGTCTGTTTGGTTTTGAATTATAGAGAACTCTTGCTTGTTTATGTTCATGGATGCATACATAGAACATTATGAACTTGTGAGTGGGGCTAGAATTAGGTTGTTTAATCTCCTAAACGGTTAATACGGCTTAGTTCAAAGTAGTAAAACCTATAGGACAATAGGTGAAACCAAATAGAGAGACTTGCATGCTAGGTAGGCGTTCCACACTAGTTTTGCATACTTGTTCAATCACTTCCATTGATCTTAATGCTTAGAATAACTTGTTGATAGGATAGCGTCTATACCTTGATTGGTTATTCTAAAGGCTTAGTAATGGTGCGTTCATCTTGCATAAGTAATTAAGGGAAGTAATAGGAATTTACGCAGTGCGTTCACGGTTTATTCTTGATTGAACCTTTTCATAACTTGGTAATTGGAATCTTGGTTGTGTGGACTTTGTTTTAAAGCATATTCGGTGGTGAATTTCCTAAATCCCTAACCTCTTCTCTATCATATTTCTCAAACTACAAATCAAAACTGTTTTCTTATTCTTCTGTCTTCTGTATTTCGTGATTTATTTAGTATAGTAAACAAACTCCAAATCCCCTCAAATTTTGTGTGCGTGTTCTTCTTTGTGTCTAGTTTAGTTTTATAAATTTTCATAATTTTCTGAGTAGTGTAGATTAGGTAGTTAATTATATTTTAGTCTGCTGTTCGTCAGGAACAGTAGACACTTTTGTGACATTGTTTTTGTGTGTGAAATTAAATACCCTCAATCTCTGGCAATGAACGATCCTTGCTTCTTTATACTACAATCGACAATCTTTTGCAGGGTTAAATTGTGAGGCTATTTTAGCCGTACCATATACTACATAATTTCAAAGCTAATCAACAACGGCGAACTCTTAGCGGTCAAACACTGCTAATTCGCCTTGAATGATTGAAACAAGAGGTAGAGAGTGCATATATGGCAGGTTAAAAGAGCCATGGTTTTTCTTGTAGGGAGTAGAATGACTATGGATTTGGTTAATTAGGTGATTATATAAGAAGTAAGCTTAAGTGAAAGAGTAGGATGAGATGGAGAGGTGGATGATGAGGAAGGGAATCTACACGTGAAGGGATTGGGAGAGAGTGTAGTGTTGGTTGTGTGTTGTGGGGAGGAAGATGATGATCGAGAGGGAAGGCATCGAAAGTAGCGAAGCAAAGCGTCAAAGGTTGTTTAGCTGTCAAGCCCCCTCCAAGCCAAACACTAGTTGCCTCACGGGCTGCACTAATACAAGCTAACCCAAACAAAACCTTCTCTTCACCCTTTCTTTCTTCTATCTTCTCACGCACGTATGTACTCGTACATACTCTCCCATCAATCCATCGCCCTCATCGTTTTGTCCCTTCTCTCGCTACTCTTCCTCTCTTGCAATCACTTCATTATCTGAACTAAAACCAATATATATACACAAACGTCCGCACCAATAGTTTTGGTGCAGATTTTCATTTTTGCACCACTTTTTGATCGAATTTCCTCATCTTCACCATCTAGTATCTAAATAATATTGCGTAGATCATCTCTACAAAATTTCAGCCAATTTGGTAATCGTTAAGGCCCTTCAAACTCGAAAAACAAATGGACGGACTGAATTATGTCAAATATGAACCGTTCATGTTTATAACAGAAAGATGCAATTTTGAGGAACTTAACGATTACCAAATTGGCTGAAATTTGCAGAGATGATCTACACAATATTATCTAGATACTAGATGGTGGAGATGAGAAATTTCGATCAAAAAGTTATGGAAAAATGAAAATCCGCACCAAAACCATTGGTGCGGGCGTTTGTAGCTGAGAAATATATATATATATATATATATATATATATATATATATATATACACACACTACCAGAAGAAAGGTTATAGCCGACGAAAAAAAAAAAACCAGGCCGACGAAGTATTTTTTCGTCGGCTTTAGTGGGATTTAGCCGACGAAAATTTATTTCGTCGGCTAAGGTGAATTTTCGTCGGCTATGATGTCCACTTTAGCCGACGAAATTTTATTTCGCCGGCTATTTTAAATTTTCGTCGGCTATGACACACTTTAGCCGACGAAAAAAAATTTCGTCGGCTAAAGAATTTATGTCGTCGGCTAAAGAATTTATGTCGTCGGCTAAAGTTCAAAAACCATGGCCGACGAAATATTTAAAGGTTTAGCCGACGAAATTCATAGTCGTCGGCTAAAGTGCTTTATATTTGCAGATCTGGGCAGCAGCAGCTCATTTCGAAAAAAACGGAAAAAAAAACGGGAGAAGAAAAAAGGGGAGAAAAAGTTTGGGTGTTGTCGAAATCTGTCCATAATCAGTTTGTGGAGCCATATATATATAGGTACGTATATGTATATATATGTTGATTAATTGAGTTTTATTTGAGTTGATCGATTTTAATTAGTGTGATTAATTGAGTTTATTGATTGTGATTGAGTTGATTAATTTTGAGTACGTTGGATGTATATATATATGTGTTGATCGATTTGGTTGATGATTTGAATTGATAATATATATGAATTAATTTGTTGTTAATAAATAGTAAATATATATATATGTTAATATTAATTTATAATATTATTGTGTTGATATGGTATGAAGTTGTTGATGATATATATGAGTTCATAATGATAATTTTGTAATTAATTAGTTGTAGTACGTACGTACGTAGAATATATATATATACTAAATGAATTGAGATTTTATATATGGCATGAAATTTTATTAATAATTAGCTAGCATCGTTATAAATATATATATATTTTGTTATATTTTCAGGATATGGATAAGAGTTGGATTTCGCTTCCAAAATGGGACAAAAGATACGGTGCAGGAGTTATGAGTTTTCTAGAATATGCGATGAATAATGCTAACGGGAATACAATTTTCTATTGCCCGTGCACGAAATGTCAGTGTCGCAGCGATATGTATCGATTTCCCATTGACAAAGTATGGCAGCACCTGAGGAGTAACGGGTTTTGGGAGAAGTACACATGTTGGTTATATCACGGCGAAACATCATCAGGGGGTCCGCATGATCATGGCCAATTTTCCGAGACGGGCAGTGCTAGTACATCCAACGATCCAACAACGACATTCATCAACGACATGTTTCCTTATGAGAGCGGTGTATGCGCTCAAGGACAGTATATGCCTGACCCGGTGCAGCCCTTCCCTAGAGCTGTGAACACTGCTGGTATTGAAAAGTACAACAAACTGCTTGCTTTCCAACAGACCCCTGTGTACCCCGGTTGTCAGAAGACCGTTCTTGAAAGTGTGATGGACGTAATGAGGATTAAAGTTGAGACAAAATCGACCGTGAAGGCTGTTGATGAGTATCTACAGTACACTGCTTCGATGCTGCCCAACGGTCATCGTCTTCCTACCACTCATCGGAAGGTCCGATGTATCCTGAAAGATCTTGGGCTTTCCTACATCAAGATCCATGCATGCAGATATGACTGCGTTCTCTTTTGGGGTAAAGATCCAGAAGGGAATGACCTTGGTGGCCTTGACGCATGTCCGGTATGTCACACTGACAGATATAAGCTGACTCCTGCAGGCAACAGGAAACCTGTAAAGGTACTTCGGTATTTCCCTTTGACGGATAGGTTGGAGCGGTTGTACATGTCTTCACACACGGCCGAAGCGATGAGATGGCACGCTGATAGGGAATTGCATGACGAAGATACCCTTATACACCCTGCTGACGGGGAGGCTTGGAAGCATATAGACATGGAGTTTCCTCAATTTGCGTCAGAGGTCCGAAATGTGAGGCTCGGGCTCTCATCCGACGGGTTCAACCCTTTTGGGAACATGAGTCTGCAATACAGTATATGGCCGGTGATTTTGGTACCGTACAACCTTCCCCCATGGATGTGCATGAAGAAGGAGTACAATATGTTGAGTTTGTTGATTCCGGGGCCCGGTTATCCGGGGAAGTGTCTCGATGTGTACTTGAGACCTTTGATTGAAGAGCTTAAATTTTTGTGGGACGTTGGTCATCCCACTTATGACAAGTACACGCACGAGATGTTCCAGATGCATGTCATGGTTGTTGGCACCATCAGTGATTTTCCTGCCCGTGGGATGTTGTCGGGCAACGTTGTTAGGGGATACAAGGCTTGTCCAGAGTGCCTTAGCGATGAGGGGAGCAGCAGTCATTGCAACAAGATATGCAGATTGGGTCACCGTGCTTTCCTTCCATATGATCACGAATGGCGGTTCGATGAAAAGGCATTTGATGGGACCGTAGAACACGGCGTGCCTCCCAGAAGATGGACGGGGGAAGACATTTTAGCGGTGCTTAATGAGTACGATTTTGGGCAGCTCAGCAATCATCCCTTCGTTGTGGCGGCTATACCTGAAAGACCCGACAGGTACAAATTCTGGACACATAAGAGCATATTCTGGGAACTCTCATACTGGAGTAAGTTGTTGATCAGGCACTACCTGGATGTGATGCACATAGAAAAGAATGTGTGCGACAGTGTGGTGGGCACAGTGCTGAATTTGGAGGGGAAGACGAAAGACGGTCCTAAGGCACGCATTGATCTAAAAAAATGCGGAATAAGAAGACATTTGTGGTTGAAAGAAGGGAAGAAAAAAATGCCTCAAGCTCCTTACACCGTGAAGCCTGACCAGAAGAACCTAATTTTCAGGTGGATGAGTTGTGTGAAGTATCCTTCAGGCTATGCAGGAAATATTGCCCGGTGTGTGAACTTCCGAGACAATAAGATGTACGGGTTGAAGAGTCATGACTGTCATATCCTGCTGCAACGTCTCTTCCCTGTTTTCATTCGACCGTTCCTTCCCCGTCAGGTGGTGGAGCCGTTAGTAGCGTTGGGAAGGTTTTTCCAGAAGTTATGCACACGGGAAGTGTCTCAATGTGACCTCCGGGAAATGCAAATGGACATCATTTATATCATGTGTAAATGGACATCATTTGAGGGACAGCTGGGCCGACGTTGTGCATGGGGGAAGGTACGTTGGGAAGTTAATGAAAAACAATTTTGTATGTGATATTAATAATATTTCTAATATTTTTGTTGTATCTGTAGGTACAAGGAGTGGAAGAACGAGCTGCGGACCCATTGGACTAAGCACGGGAACGCACGTTCTGGTACCCCTACTGAGTTCCAGTACAGGGAGTACGAGTGGCGTTGGCTTCTGACATCAGAATTCAACAACCCTCGTAAACAGGTATTTAAATAAATTAGTTAGTTAATTTAAAAATAAGTACGTGCGTTTTATAATATTCTACTAATAGTTTACTTTTTTCTTTGAAGGCGGTTTCCCGGGTGAACGCTCAGAACCGGCAACGCAACACAAGGAACCATCATGCCGGTTCTAGACCGTTCGGTGTCTTCATGGACGAGGCGGCCAAGGAACATCCAGAAGTCAACCCCTACGTCTATACGTACGAGAAGGCATATCCTGACTCCCAGGAGGATATTGTAAGTCACTTTACGTTTTTAAATTTTTCAATTTATGTAAAAATTTTAATTAATAATTTTTTTCCTATCCATATAGGCGAGGGTGAGGGAGGCTAGTGACGAGGTCCTGAGTACCTTAGTGAGGGAGGCATGGCCGGAGACGCAGGATTCCGAGATGTCCGAAGCCATGTCCCGGATCGACAATTCGGATCCGACGATTGGGGCGAGGATCATGGGCAGAGCCTTCCCACCGAGAGAAAACAACTTCTACTGCCGAGGTCTAGGAAAGAGAGGCGAGGGGGTCCTGAAGACCACTCCAGGATTTCAACGAAAGGCAACCTCGACGAGTAGCTGCACCACGTCCACGATCAACAGGACGACTCAGCTAGAGTCGGAAGTTCAGAGACTACGAGAACAGCAAGCTGCTCAAGCTGCTGAGGCTGCCTCGCAGGCTGCCTCGCAGCAAGCCTATATTGCCTCGTTGGCAGCCTTTAATACCGCGCAGGCAGCCTATGTTGCCGAGATATATGCCATCCAGCAGGCCCAGCATCAGCAGATGTTGCAGTACATGCAGGACTTTGCAGCTGCCCAGAGTCAGGGACTTCCGCCTCCGCCCATGCCTCCGCCCATGACGCTACCCCAGCCGCCGCAACCTCCGCAGCAGCCCCCAGAAGATGACTTCAATTTAGACGATATAGACTTTACGTAGTTGATAATATACTTTTATGTAAATTGATACTTTTATGTAAATTGATACTTTTATGTAGTTCATATATTCTTTTATGTGTTTGTTGTTGGTTATATGAAATTGTTAAATATGTCTTTTGCAGCTTGCATGGAATGGTAATTCAGAAATTTCGGGGTTTTTTTTTTTTACTGGAATTCGCTTATAGCCGACGAAAAAAGCTATAATTCGTCGGCTAAAGTTTTTTAAAAAAAAAATAATAATTTAGCCGACGAAATAAGCTTTAATTCGTCGGCTAAATGTCTATAAGGCCGACGAAAAATACAATATTTCGTCAGCCATAGATGTTTTATATTTTTTATACAAACTTTAGCCGACGAATAGTTTAAATTATTCGTCGGCTAAAGTTTGGAAGATAACCGACGACATTATTCGTCGGCTATAGTTCATACTTTAGCAGACGAAATAATGTCGTCGGCTATAGTATGACTATAGCCGACGAAATAATGTCGTCGGCTAAAGGTTGGACTATAGCAGACGATATTATTTCGTCGGCTATAGTCATACTATAGCCGACGAAATTTTTTGTCTCGTCGGCTAAAGTCATTACAGACGACCCTTTCCCGACGACACTATAGCCGACGACCCTTCGTCGGCTAAGGTTGCAGCCGACGAATTTTTTTAACAGGCCGACGAAAATTTTTCGTCGGCTAAACTGCCTGTTCTGGTAGTGATAGGGAGACATGTACAGGTAGAAGAAGATTTTTAGGGCATGCATGCAATAGTGTATATGCCATTCAGTGAGATCTATAAAACTGAGACCAATTATACTGAGAAATGATCTAACAAACAGGTTATTAGTCTACCGCTAATTATTTTATTTTATTTTATTCAAGATAGCGGTATCCTAAAGGCTTCATATGCCTAAGGACTAATTCGCTGGGGGCGCGGACAGCCATTAAAGCATTGCAGCCTCTCCCCTGGTCACTTTGAACATTGTTGTGATTCAAATCTAGGTTGGGGAACACACCCAACTAGACAAGAACCACTAAACTACCTTGCAGTGGTTAGTCTACCACTAATTTTATTAATTGCGATGCATGATTATTCTAACACTAAATTTAATTTTGAAACATGTTCAACGAGCAACCAAGCATCCCTGCTCTCATGCTACCATGCCACGCTGAAGCTCCGGATCCCGCTCTTGGCATAAATAATAAAAAGACAGTAAAAACCAAATACATGCATGTATACTAAGAAGGGTTAAGAGAACATATATGGTACCACAATCCAGTTACAAACAAACATACTGAATTACTAATTAGTATGATAATTAACATTTAAACTAACATTCAAGGTCAATTACGTAAACGGACAAGATCAAAGAAATTACTTAATTTCTTGGTGGGGGAGTGAGGTGACTCATGCAAACATTTCCTCTTTGAGACGCGCTTCAAGCCCCTCTATATAAGAGAGGACGACAGGAGAGACATGAAAGAAGAAACAAAGAGAAAATTAACCAGGGCAGCTACCCGAGAAGAGGAGAGGAGGGATTGAAAGCATGAGTTCTTCTAGGGGGGGAAAGAAAGCAGCTCTATATGAAAAGCTTCGGGCTGCCACCAATTCTACTGCTGTAATTAACTGATCGATCCGATAAGCTTACAATTTCACTTTCTTACAATTCCACTGCTGTATAATTATTCTATTTTCCTTTGGATATTCATCATATATTTGTTGTTGTATATGTGATTTGACAGATGAACAGAGCTTCAATTATAGTTGATGCATCCAAATACATCCAGGAGTTGAAGAAGAAAGTGGAAACACTCAACGAAGACGTTAAAACTTCGCAAAATTCATCGTCACCGGCGGTATGGCATATTTTCATCATTGAGCAAAGAAGTCTTAATTTCCGTTTGAGTTAAACACCATGATATGTTTCTCAGTTCATTCGATTCTTGATACTTGCAGCAGGTTACTGTGGAAACCCTAGAAAAGGGTTTTCTTATAAGTGTGTTGTCAGAAAAGAACTGCCCAGGTTTGCTCGTTTCGATTCTAGAAGCCTTTGAAGACCTGAGCCTTGATGTGCTCGATGCTAGGGTTTCTTGTGCAGACAATTTCCGACTGGAAGCGGTTGGAGGAGAAGTAAGAAACCAATAAGCTAATCAGTTTTTGTGTTAGATGCAGCATATACAACACTTTCCATTATTCACAGTTGCCCGGCTCTTTGGCTATTATTTTCGTTTTTAGAAAGGAAAGAAATTGCATAACCTATGGGTATTGGAAGATAGTGCTGTCTCTGTGCATATATATAACTATATATATATACATTCGTATACTTTGTAAATACATATATCGAAGGTTGTACTAGAATCACGAGTGAGTTTGTACATTGGGGGTACGAAGTAGCGACCACACCTTTGGATTCCCAATTGCAAGTACTGACACAAATATAACGAGCGGTAGGCATAACTTGGATTCATGATCGACAATGCAAGCATTCCTGCTTGATCCATTTCTTTGAGTTTCTTTTAGCCACGTAAACTGATTCAATGATCAAGGAACTTATTAATTATACTATTCTTGGTTTTGTAGAACCAAGGAGATCAGGCTGATAGCATAGACGCACAGGTGGTGAAACAAGCGGTGTTGCAAGCTATTCAGAACTGGAGCCAGAACAACTAGCTAGCAAGTGATCGATGTGCAAAGATTGATATATAGTGAGAAAAGATTGATCCCAACGGTGCTTTCGCGTACATGTATCTTACTGTTCCGCCTAATTAAGATCAGCTTGTACCCCTTTCTTTTTTTCTTTTACTTTTTTCTGCTATGTCTTAGCAAGCTAAGCTGCTGGAACTGTTAATATTGTTCAAGTAGTCGATCCTCGATCTACTTACAATAAATCAAAGCTAGCTGGATCTGAGATGCTGAGTACCACAAAAGTACAAATAGCTCAATCAGACACTAGCAATGATAGAGAACTAATTAAGCTGTTGAGGGTACGTACTACTGCTCCATTTTCATTTTGCTTGTTAATTAACATGCTAGCTGTTCCATATATAATGCCTTTTCCTTTTCGAGAAAACAATATATAGGACAATGTATAATCGATCAGATAGCACGCTTCGATTCACTATAGTTTATATAGTGTGAACGTAGATTCTAATTCCAACTGCAGCATATAGCTAGATTCTGATGAATATCTTCTCAAAATAAAAAAATAAAATTCTGAATAGAATATTTTGAGACAAAGAAATCAAAAGATCCATGGATCAGATAAAATAGTTAAATTAGGATCCTATTGGAGAAATTATTCTCTCGTGGTTGTAGCCAGTGGGAAATGATCAGATTCTGCAAGAATCCAATGAGGGGATAAAGAATCAAGATCGACATTCAAACATGAACGGACCATACATGTATGTGATCATTGTGATGTGCTACCCTTATATATACGTATGCGCCGTATGTACGTATAGAAGGCCCTTTACGAGTGGTTGATGAGAATGTGAAGGGGAATAGCCTCTGATGGACCGCTACAGTAATGTATTTGAATGACCGAAACCCCGAGAAATAATTCCGGGCTAAGCCCAAAGAATGATTTGGAAAAAGAAAATGGCAGCAAACATACTCCTAATCCAGATTCCATTACAAATTTAACATCAGGCCAGGCTGCAGCTGTTGTTGCTACTTGCTAATTGATACTTTATTTTAGGGCCGACATCTTCGGTTCAGATCGATTTTAGAAAAAAAAAAAACCAAAATCAATCTAAATAATTCAGTTTAAGGTTTCTTCCAACCGAGACCAGATTTTAAAACCTTTGACCCGAATATAAGGCCCATCTAAATTTTCTGATTAGTTTAGGTCGGTTTCGGTTTTGATCTATATTTGAAATTTTTTTGGCCTATTTAGTATCTCACTGTAAAGTTGAACTTCAAGTTTTTGACTTGAGTAACATGTTTAAAGTCCAACAAACAATCAAATACACTCCCAATCTTTTTTACATTAACAAATTTTTTCAAGAATGAGTTGAATGATAAATTATCTTTTATACGAAGAGATTAAGTGTGGAAGAGTACACTGTAAGTAGAGATAGAATCAACTAATAATAATAGTGTTTCATGTATGTAAATTATATATATACATATATATATATATATATTATACACACACACACATTATATAATTCGGTCGGTTCGGTTATTTTCAATTTGTTTAAGAGTTTGAACTTGATCCAATCCGATTTAAACTGGTTCAGATCAGTTCACTACTTGTTTTGACCCAAATGTTTTAGTTCAGTTATCCGATCCGGTTTTTCGGTTCGGTTTGGTTAATTTTTTACACACATTTGGTTAAATGTCCGGCCCTAATTTACTTATCCAAGCATTACATACTGAGATAGCATGCTGACAAAGAATATATTAATCTACTCACTAAAACAACCTTGTGCCTCTAATTACTGGCAAGATTACAAAAGGTTTAGGTAAACCCTATTGAAAAGTTTATATTAATTGTTAAGCAGACAAATCGTTTAATAGCTTAGAAGTAGATCTAAACATTTTCTAAATTATATTAAGACTTCATTTGTCACTTCCTGAGTATCAGTTAGCGTTCATATTTGACCTTTTTAAGATGATACGAAGAAGATGCAAAAGCATATTACTCATGATGTGATTACTTGACCTCATTATCCCATCTCAATTCATTATGGGTTGTTCTTTGGGTGTATTGATCAATCATAATACTTGTTGATCGATCATAATAAAGTATAATTTGTATTCATTAATGTTGAAGTCAATGGAAATTTCAAATTTGTGAATAGCGGCGTTTTGAACTACCTCCCTCGGAGATCCATCAAACTAATATGATTGTACTTCACTATTTGTGATCTTGCATGTGGAGGTTCTAAATTCTCGTATTGCCCTCGGCGAGGTTCTAAATTCTCGTATTGCCCTCGGCTCATATATGTACATGGCAGTGTAGTATATCTCAACGATGACGTGGCTAAATATGAAGAGTAGCTATCTATGGCTCTTCTTTGAGCCGCAGAGAATGGAGACCCAGTTTTCTAATCAATCTGTTCTGAATAGATCCAAAACAATGAAAAACTAACATGGATTCTCCCCAAATAACAACATACTGGACCGGCAAGTTAAGATCTTTGTTATATTTCTACTTGCTGCAGTATTCAATCACGCACCACGTAACAAACAATATTACTCACTCTAATTGCACCTATTATCTAGATGACGATGATGAAATTGATGAGGCTGTCTTCTTATACAGTAACGATTATGGTACTCATATTTGTCATCGTCATCAAGGAATAAGGGTGCTCTGCCATTGCTACAAGCTCTATAAGGTTCAGGCACAGAGGAGTTAGAAGCTGAAATATGAAGCAGGAGCAGCGAGAGAGCCTTCTGGCCCATGTACAAGGATACCCTCCTGATCATTCTCAATATGATCCTCTTCCTTCAACTCTGATCAGATATCTTTACATAGGACACTTTTTGGCCAGATGGGGTGCCAGGTTCTACTTGATTTCTAATTCCCTTCTGCAGTTTCATTTTTCTAGTTTTTCAGTTTTCTTTTGTTAGAGGCCCTCTCCCCAACTATACATTGGACTTCCATAAATACAATAGTCTGTAAACCTTAAACTCAATTTTGTCCTTCTTTCTAATATCTCTTCTCAGTTTGCTGAAAGTATTAATGAAATTATTTAAACGTACAACTCTACTAAATCAAATTACGATGGAGATTCCGAACTTGTTTAGTTATGTGTATGTTGTGTTTGCGTAATTGAATGATATGCCTTCGAGGAACAAATGAATGAGCAAGTTTGGACTTCAAAAAAAAATATATATATATATTGTGATCCGTTTCCTGCTTCTACATATATAGGCAGATGTTATGCTGATGGAGGCAGTAACAAGTTTCCTACAAATCAACCTAGTAGGCTAGTTGCACGAGGTTAATCATCTGTTGAGAAACTTCAAATCAGATTGATCTGTGTGTCTGTGCCTCCTCTATGTTATATTGATTCCTATTAGTACTGTTGGCTTCTAATAAATTGATGATCATTATTCTTCTGCTATAGATGCTCTCGTGGTGTTAACAATTTTCCTACTGATCAAGTTATGTTCAAGGAACCTGAAAATATGCCCTCTTCATGTCAAGAGTGAATAGAAGTTTTCTAGATGCAAAGATAAATTTCACTAGGGGCTACTTGTTTTTCAGAAATCCATTGGTTGGATTTAATTTCTAGTGAACCTTCTCTGATTGTTTTGCAGAATGTGGGAATTCTCTGTTGGTTTATACATGATAAATTTATGGCCAGACTCTCTGCTCTTTGCTGCTACATATGGTGTTGTCGAATCAGCCTCTACTGCGCTTTTTGGACCTTTGGTTGGACAGTGGGTGGATAGGCTCTCATATGTAAAGGTAGGTTTATGGAAGTAAAACTTGTATCGAAATACAGCTTGGAGGACCAAAGAATTGTTTATGCATCATGTTTACATCTGAGTATCTTACAACTGAGTATATGGACAGATTCTTCGACTTTGGTCAAAATCTCTCTTTTATGATTGCTGGAGGCACTGTGATGGGGCTACTGATCTATCCAGATCTAAAGCTCACAAATTTCAGTGCATTTGTTTCACTTATCATATTAACCAACATCTCTGGAGCTCTTGGAGTTCTATCCACTCTTGCTGGTACCATCTTAGTCGAAAGAGACTGGTAACTTCTGACTTAAATAAAACATAAATTTACCTCTTGAATATGAAATTGTATTATGTTATACTGATATACAAATATTCTTGGTGCAGGGTTGTGGTAATATCAGAAGGACATTCTCCAGAAGTACTAACAAACATGAATTCCATCATTAGGCGTATTGATCTTTTCTCCAAGCTATGTGTGCTCCTGTGGTAACCGGCTTCATCATCAGCTTTGTATCACTTAAAGCTTCTGCTTTAACTTTAGCACTCTGGAATACCATATCTGTTTGGCTGGAATACTGGCTATTCATTTCTGTGTTTAATGGGATTCCAGCTTTAGGCCAAAGCAGCCAAAGAAAGATAACAAGACCTTCTCAGAGTGATCTTGAAGGCATTGGCGCATCTACTTCTCAAGAGAGGAGTAGCTTGCTTTCTAAAGATGAAAATGATTCAGAATTCACCGAGGAAAGCTGGATTACGAGAGTTATTAAAATGGTATCAAGGATGCCTTATGTTAATGCTTGGAGTGTGTACTTGCAGCAAGATGTTGTACTACCTGGAGTATCTCTGGCTTTGTTATTTTTCACTGTGCTCAGGTAACCAGCATTAAGATGTTATATTCTTTTGGATGATAATCTGATATGTTACGTTTACTATTGGATTTGGCTTCATATATTAAGGACTTGCTGAATCTTCCTACTCCAGCTTTGGAACGTTGATGACAGCTACCTTGGAATGGGAAGGCATACCTGCATACACCATTGGGATAGCTCGTGGAATAAGCGCTGCAATTGGAATTACTGCAACAATTGTTTATCCCATCTTGCAATCTCATATCTTAACACTTAGAACCGGACTCTGGTCTATCTGGTCTCAGGTAAAAAAAAATAAAAATTCCAGTGACATCTTCATTCTAGATTGCTAATCCAGGATGTGACTTACTAATTGACCCTCATATATCTGGTGCTTATGTTTTTTCAATGCAGTGGACCTTCCTCCTGTTATGTGTTGCTTCAATATGGATCCATAAGAGCCTTTGGTCAGCATATATGCTAATGGCCGGAGTGGCTACTTCTCGGCTTGGATTGTGGATATTTGATTTAGCTGTCATCCAACAAATGCAGGTAACAAAGCAGAACAATGCGTCTCATACATATTATTTTTCTTAATCTTGAAACTTCATTGAATTTTCCCCTTTCTCATTTTGGACAGGATCAAGTTCCTGAATCAGATCGTTGTGTGGTGGGAGGTGTTCAAAACTCCCTTCAGTCCATCATGGATTCGCTGGGCTATGTCATGGGAATAATCATGTCTAATCCACAGGTAATATCATGTTTACTGTTCACTATATACCCGCTTCGGTTTTAGTGAAACTTATTACTAGTGGTCTGATCACTATCACAGTAGATCACTATCACAGTATCACTAGACTGACTAGAGTATCAGTCAAAACACACACATTCTCTTCTAATGTTACTGGTTTTGTTTTATCATGAACATATTGGTGCGAGTGGCCTATGCGGTTAATCTGTGATCAGTTCTCGTTCTGAAGTTTCACCAACTCATATTGGTGTTTGCATGTTACATTCAGGAATTCTGGAAGTTGACTTTGGTCTCGTTCGCCGTGGTAACACTGGCTGCATTGCTCTATACCCTGCACCTTTACCGCGTCCGAAAACACCTCCTTCACTTTGAGAAATTAACCCCCTTTCTGAAACGCTTCACCGGTTCACAATCTGAAAATTCATAATGGTTAGGCCTCCATCTTTGAACCTCATTTGACAATTCACAATCAGGTGCAGTGTTGTTCATATGTGTTGTAAGTTCTGTAACTTCTAAGTTGGTCCTTCATCATGCTTCTATTTTCATGTGTATGTTAAATTTGATTGGTAATTGTAGCCAGATACATTTAGGCTTTGAAAGGAAAAATTGTAACCATGTACTGTCACCAGATGTGGTGGTATTGTTATGAGTAAATGAAGACTCGTCTGTAGGTTGCGAAACCACACAGTATATCAAGGTAATGTTGATTCCTGCTAGGGAGGAGTAAGATATTTCTATCTGTAGGGCCGAATTGAAGTCCCACATGTTTAAGTTTTGGTCATGTTTTGGATGTGGAAACTCTCTGCTAACGAGCATAATTTTCCAGAAGATTGTTATGGTCAAAACTAGAAAGTGCATGCAAGCAATTGTAAACCTTGACTATTCTCCAGTGTTAATTATCAAATCTTAGTCACTGGAAATTTCTGAAGAATTATTTAACGCAAAAGGCACAGATGGATGAATTTTCAATGACCAAGACATACATGATATATGATCATAATATATATTTGCAACGTTGCCGTACAATGGATTATTATTCTTTGCTTTGGGCAGCTCAGAGTCTCAGGCTTCAACATCAACACGAGTCGTCGGCTCCTTGCTTGAGTACTTATAATTAAGGATGATCAGCAAATTCTTACTGTTAACATAGAGGTTTTAATCAAAAAACAAAGTTGCCATGCCAGTGGTGCACAGCTCGATCATAATTAGCTTTGAAAGCGAATCCCTAAGCCTAAAACTACTTAGAGCATTTTTAAACGTTTCTATATTTTCTTGATTTTATTAATTTTAGAAAATATTGAGTTGTTTTGTGTCTAACAAAGTTTACAGCAAAGTTTTCATTCTCCAAAATTAAATTCTTCACGTGTTCCAACTAGAAGATTACGTATATAGAATATTTTATTGTTACAATAAAATATATATATATATATATATATAAATATATATATATATATATATATTTATTATAATTAATAATAATGTAACATATTTTATTGATGTAATAAATGCTGGAATCTCCAAAATAGAGAAGGGGTTGGAGTTGAAGCATAATTTTTTTTAAAGATTTTGGTTTTTGTTTTCCCATATTAAAGAAATTTTGTGGAAACTATTAGAGATGTTCATATGTCTACAGTGACCGAGCGATGCTAGGTGAACCCCGAGTAAGTGTTAAGTAAGCAAACCGAAATCTTTTATGTGACAATTTACACTACGAGCAGACTGTTGCTCATGTGAGGACAACACCTTTTGCTCACGTTTAGATAATTCTTGAATCTTTGGCGGTCTGCACAGAATTCTCATGAAGTAGCAGATGGTAATGGCTCAAAGCTAGCAAAGAAATGCAGGCAATAATAATGAAACTGTACAGTGCATGACCGGCTGTTTATGAGACACACGAAGGTGTTGTGTTGAATATTTCCAAAGCAGAAAATGACATAGCAATACATTTTCGATGACTAACTAAACATATATGATGAATTCCAAGCATATCATATACTTTTCAAATTTTCAACAGTATATACGACTGATAAAGAAGGGAAATACAACTCACTCCGTACAATGGGTTTTTCTTTCTTTTGGCATCTAATTCTTTAAGTTGATCATTCTTTCTAAACATGTACAATTAATGAGCGATTACCATACGTTGTTAATACTAATATATGATCAAGACAAATTAATTAATTTTGAATTGTTATGCAAGTGTTGTAGGGACTTAAATGGTGTAGCTCATAAACTCGCTACTTTATGATAATACATGATATAAAAGATTTGATGCAACATCCTTTTAGTCGATCCTTGACACCTGGTTGTCAGGTCTTACAATCAAAAACAAGGACCCTGGCATCCACTGGATTCCGATACACCTCCCTTCGTAACTGAAAAGGCTCGAACTAGCTACAAGTTTTTGTCAATTATATTGATTAATAAGCTGATTTGATTTTGTTTTTTTTGCTTAAACCTTAATCTGAATTAGGTGGATGGATTTTGACTCTTGACTCAATCACAGATAGGGAGAGGTGGTGAAGGTACATAGCTAGTCGCTGCCGTACCACGATTTTGATTTGAAATATATGTTTAAAACTAAGCAGGTTTAATTAGTCGTAATCCCTACTGATTACTAGTGACTTGTCCTGTATGTTTTAAATCATATTCAATATCAAATTAGGAATAAGCAGGGACATGGGACATTTCACCACCAAGTACTGCATGCAGCTAAACACTAGACTTCAAGCGGATACAAATTTGCCGATCATTTTTATTTGCTCACTAAAGTGTTTATCCTCTTAATCTATTGACACATGTCTCTTTAAATTGTTTAACTTTATTCTTGATAATAAAATTGTATCCACTTCAAGTTGAGAACTTATTTAGGGTTGGTTTATTGTTAATTATTGAATTTGATCCATAAGCTTAGTTATATGATGCTTCAGTTGAGAAAGAGACGCATACCTAAATGACAACTCCATCTGCGTATGCTACAGTGATCAAATGCGTAAATTTCTAAGTGGAAAATGATTATAAAACATGTCGATCAAAGCAATATTCTAGCTAGTTAGTCACTCAACGTGATCATTTCGTGTACGAAGAATATACCCTCCTGGCTGGTTACACCTCCATATATGGCTCTCGATCTGTTTATCCTTTTCAATATGAATCCATGAGTAAACTTCTGTTGAAGAAGAATATGCAATCATAACTTCATAATTAAGGAAGGTTTGTACCGGGGAGGGAGCTTCTAACTCTAGCTATAATATTACATTATAAGATAAACACGGATGTTCACGTGATGTTGTTTATCTATTTTGTTGTAATTATTACTATGAGTCTTCGAGTTTTGTCAGATGATTTAGTGAATAATAAAAGATCGATAGATTAAGATTCTAAATTTGAATTTAAAATATTAACGTTGTGTTTGGATAAAATAATTTATATTTTTATAGAAATTTCAAAATCATAGAAATTACAATTTCATAAATTTAAATTCTATTAATTGAGAATTCTGTTGTTTGATTTCATCATGTAGAGTTTTAAAATGATAAGATTTTGTATTTAGACTAACCTCAAACAAATGAATTGACAAATGACACATATTTTAATTGTGAGGAATTCAAGTCGGGAATTTAAGCTTCTAAATTCTACGATTATTTTTCCGTGAAAATTGCTAATTCCATGGGATAAGAATCTAAAGGGAAACAGTCCTAACAAATTAAGAATTTCTTATTTTTAATTAAATTCCTAAAAATTCACTCGTATCGAAACACACCGTAAAATGAAAGACATAAAACTTAGTGTCATATATAATATTAATATCTAGGCCACTCAATCATCAAAAACAGCCTAACTATGCAGATCAAAAAATAAAAACAAAAGACCACATAACCCTAACCCTAACCACCAGAAACGATCCGATCTAGCTGTTGGCATGAACCATGGAAACCTCCGAGAGAAGCAAAAACATTCTGTACTAGTTGTTTATTCACAAAGCTACCTCTCTGCCTTCCCCAGATCATGCTGCATATATGTTTCTGTATGTAGAGCAGAGCAGAATATCAGATTGCAAAAAGGGCAGAAAGAATTCGGATGCGCGCATACATTCTAGTTCGGATTGGAGAAACATCCAGGGGCAATCTGGGAAGAAAACAACTGGGGGCCTGCACGAGTCGTCACCTTCCTGGCCAAAAACGGGAACCGACTTTAACAATCGATAATGAAAAGGATGACTTGGAACCGTTCTTATCTGAGAGAGGTGGTACTACCAGAGAGAGCATCTGTATAAGTACGGCAATATATACTGCCATTATAATATCATATCTTTATTTCTATTTTCATTTTAATAATTATATTTACGGGTGTGGTGGTTTTGTCAGGTTGTACGTACCGTCCGCACTTGACTCTGTCCTTCCTCACATAGGTCCTCCACCAAATAAGCTGCCTCCTGCTTTTGCGATGAGAAAACGACTTTCCCCAAATACCCAATCTGCCCCTGTCTACTTTTCCTTATTTACTTTCCGTCCTTTACCGTCCTTCCCCGTACGGAGTCTCTTTTGACAGAGTAAATTTGACTTCACTACCCTCCCAATTTCTTTATTGTTATCAGCTCTGGAATAGTTCAATACTAAACCAAGGAAAATTTTAACTCACAAAAATTGTTTCTCCCCTTATTCTAATTTCTTATTGTTTCTACACTAAGGGCAAATTTTTTTTATAAAAATTATGCATTGTCTTAACAACCACTTAGACTTGATAAGAACTCGTTTTGTGTTAACTTTTGTCTTTTGTAATTATAAAGTTGTTGAAGTTAACGAGGATTTGCATTGTGTTGGATCTTTTGTCTTATGCAGTAAAATTCTCCATGAAAGTACGTCGTTTACATCACCCTTGTAAGGATAAAACAGTAAGAGCACATGCCACATGTTAGCCACACGTTTGGGCACTGTAGCCTGACTCTGATCGGGACACCATATCTGGTGGTCCGGACAGGACCAAACCACCACCTCATTGCGCTCATAGGCTCACAAAAGTGGCCACCAAGGACCGCTTTATTAGCATCAAAGCCTAATAAACAAGGTCAGTCCCACACTAAGTGGATGACACGATTCTCAAAGAAATTCGATTTAACAAGCACGACATTTCATAACAGGTAAGTCCTAAATATATACTTAACTCATCTTGTATCTTAACAAGTAGCAACACTCGTTGACTTAACGTCATAGATTATTAAGCCAGCAACCATGGTCTTGACTTCTAACTATTGTCACTTATGCATGTTTCAGAAGAATATTGCAGACTATAAATCCTATATCAGACTATCAGTTCTAAAAACCTAATGTTAACCCAGATATCTCTGAAAAAATATGAGCCCAAATGAATACAAAAATTAAAAAAGACGTTGAATTTCTTGAGTGTAGTCGGTTACAACCGTGTATATTAACGGACAAAAAATACTTGCTAATATATTTTGTCATCGGGGTCATCTTATTCGAAAGCAAAGGAAAGGGTAAGCTCGTCCATTCGAAGGGAAACAAACAAGAATAGGAACAAAAGAACCATGTCCCCTCCCAAGGTCTTTACAGTCCTTCCCCCCTCCTTCATCTTCACTCCCTCCTCAGCTAAAACCCAACCTCCCCAAACAGAAAACCAGAATTTCCTACAAACAGTTTCCTCAAAAAACCCATTACTCCACATCTCATTTCCCCATCCCAAAATCCCAACAATCAATCCACTCCAAAATGGCAACAACAACAGAGCTCAAACTCTCTCCTCCCCTTCAATCCATCAAGGCCCAAAAACCCATTCCCAACACCAACTTCTTCCATTTCCTGTCAGATGAACTCATCTTTATAATCTTGGACTTCCTTAACTCAAACCCAACTGACAGAAAATCCTTCTCTCTAGTCTGCAAGTCCTTCTTCTCCATAGAATCCAAACACCGCCGCACCCTCACCCCTCTCCGCTCCGACCATCTCCCTTCAATCCTCACCCGCTACCCATCTCTCACCCGCCTCGATCTCACCCTCTGCCCACGTGTCACTGACTCTTACCTCATCACAATCTCCAATGCCTGCAAGTCAAATCTCCAAAGCATCGATCTTTCCCGGTCCAAATACTTCTCCGGCGCCGGCCTACAAAGCTTGGCCGTGAATTGTAAGAACATGGTGGAGATTGACTTGTCAAACGCCACCGAGCTGAAAGACTCGGCGGCTGCGGCTCTGGCTGAGGCCAAGAATTTGGAGAGGCTCTGGTTGGGGAGGTGTAAGCAGATTACGGACATGGGTGTTGGGTGTATAGCTGTTGGGTGTAGGAAGCTGAAGTTGATTAGTTTAAAGTGGTGTCTTGGTGTTGATGACTTGGGAGTTGAGTTGCTTGCGCTAAAGTGCAAAGATCTTCGGAGTTTGGATCTGTCTTACTTGCCGGTAACTTGGTTTAATCTCTGTTTTTTTTTTTTTTCGAGTTTCAAGTGTTATTGTTCATGATGTTAATGGTGTTTTTTGTTTTTGTTTTTGTTTTGTTATGGTGCTGCAGATCACGGGTAAGTGTTTGCCGTCGATCTTCGAGTTACCGTATCTTGAGGATTTGGTTCTGGAAGGATGCTTTGGCATCGACGATGACAGCCTTGCAGCCTTCAAACATGGCTGCAAGTCGCTAAAGGTATTTATTCTTAGCTGGTATAATTTTCTTATGCCCTCTTGTGTTAGGCATCTTTGTTAATAACTTAGAGCAGGTGTAATTAGATTGTGGATTTCATGTGTGCTTCTGAAAAGTTTAACACCTTCAACTTTTAATTATCCTTCCTATTATGGCAGAAAATAGTTCGTTTGGAAAAAAGAGGTTCGGTGCTAGGTTGTATAAGACACTCTTAGCCCTGAGCCTGAAAAAAAAAATACAGGCTCTATCAGCTTTGAGATTATATCTTTCTTACTAGTTACATGGGAAAAGTTTGTTAATGCTTTAGTAGAATTGACTCATGAATTTGTGTTTACCCTTTGACAGAAGCTTGACATATCAAGTTGTCAGAACATTAGTCATAATGGTTTGGCTTCCCTAACTAGTGGCGGAGTTCTAGAGCAACTCGTATCGTCACATGGCTCTCCTGTAAGTGTTTCAATTTCTGTGTGTTGTTTTGTGACCGGTTATGGTTTGAGTTTAAACTCCTGATGTGTACTTTGGCGGTGTTGGTGTTTAGGTGACTCTAGCTCTTGCTGATAGTTTGAAAAGGCTTACGATGTTGCAGTCTATAAAATTAGATGGTTGCTCGATTACTTATGCTGGACTTCAAGTGATTGGAAGCTGTTGCGTGTCATTAAGGGAGCTGAGCTTAAGTAAATGTCCTGGGGTGACAGATGATGGGCTCTCCTCTCTTTTGACAAAACACAAAGAACTGCGGAAGTTAGACATCACGTGTTGCCGAAAGATAACTTATGCATCCATAGATCATATTACAGTATCATGCACCACACTTACTTCTCTTAGGATGGAGTCATGCACCCTGGTTCCAAGAGAAGCTTTTGTACTCATCGGGCAAAGATGCCGTCTTCTTGAGGAGATTGACATAACAGATAATGAAATTGATGATGAAGGTAATTCCCCCACTCAATTTCAATCTAATCGATCACTGCTTTGATTTGCATACTATTATATACTAATATGTTTTTAATGTATCCAGGTTTGAAGTCAATCTCCAGATGTTCGGAACTCTCCAGCTTAAAACTAGGAATTTGTCTAAACATAACTGATGAGGGAGTTTCTCAAGTTGGCATGGGGTGCTCGAAACTTGTAGAGCTCGATTTGTACAGGTTTGTAATTCATGATGCATGAATTTTTCTTTTGATCGTTCTGTTTTCTTTCGTCTTGTAGGTCACAAGAGAAACATTATATCACCACAATAATTCTGAATGCTTGTCTCACTTATTTAGTTATTTGTATCGTGGATTCCCAAGTTCTATGTGAAAGTATGAAGCACATGAAGTAGAATGCAACTCTCTGTTTTAATATTAATAATCCTAAAATGCTCTGTTCTAGAAGTGTATATATAAAGTTCAAATATGAAACAAATCTCAACTTCACTACAAACGGTTATGCGATTGTGTAATAACTGATCTGGTTGTTTTGTTCAGGTGCACAGGAATAACTGATTCAGGCATTTCAGCAATTGCTCGTGGTTGTCCTGGACTCGAGATGATTAATATAGCCTACTGTAAAGACATTACTGATAGTTCACTAATCTCATTGTCGAAATGCTCAAGTTTGAACACAGTAGAAAGTCGAGGATGTCCTCTTATCACATCTTTGGGTCTAGCTGCAATTGCCGTGGGATGCAAGCAGCTGGTCAAGCTGGACATAAAAAAGTGTATCAATATTGATGATGCTGGGATGATCCCACTTGCTCACTTCTCTCAGAACCTTAGACAGGTACTCTTTTGTCATTACTTTTGCTTTCCTGATAGCCTTAACAGTTCAACAGATGATCCCTTTTAGTTTACCTAATCTTTCATCCTGTGTTTGCAGATTAATTTGTCGTATACTTCTGTTAGGGATGTGGGGTTGCTCTCCCTAGCCAGCATCAGCTGCCTGCAGAGCTTGACCATCTTGCACCTGAAGGGCTTGACCGCTAGTGGGCTTGCAGCTGCCTTATTGGCATGTGGAGGGCTAACAAAAGTGAAGCTCCAAGCAACCTTCAAATCGTTGCTGCCCCAAGCTCTTTTTGAACATTTTGAGGCACGTGGTTGTCTGTTTCAGTGGAGAGATAAATTTTTCCGGGTAAGCTTGCTTTTACCTGTCAATTATGAACTGCAAACACTCAAATGTAATTGATCTAATTCATATCACAGACTATTTAATTACATACAAGGATAGTGCATTCATTCCTTTCGTGCACTTGGATATGTTCTCACTCTCCAGTATTGCCAACAGGCATGCTAGCATATCGACTCGGAAATCAAAATTAAAAATTGTTGTTAGTTGTATTAACATTACTTTGTTTGATCAACAGGCGGAACTTGATCCTCAGTGTTGGAAATTACAGTTGGAAGATGCCATATTGTGAGTTCTGTTCCTTTAGGTTGAGTGAGATGCAGCTCTGTTTAAACTCCTCAATAAGGTTCCAGTTTTTTGCTTACCTGAAGATGCGGGACGTAGCAGTCGATATCCATTTTCTTGCCTGGGCGCTTTCGTTTTGTATTCTCTTCCATCAGAAACCTCAAAACATGTAGACAATATTGTTTTTAGTGAATGGGATTCTTTGGAAGTCAAGTAGTGCATTCATGTGTACCAGTCTTATTGTATTTTATGGGTTTTTTTTGGCGAAAACAAAAGCTTATTACAGTCGACGACTACCAAATGATTGCATTATACTGAGATCTTCACTGAGGCAGTAGCAGCCCAACACTGCTTTAAACAACTTTGACAACCAACAAGACTGACTCTTGAGATTAGCTATAAGCACAACACACCCGAAGTTGATCATATGCTTGATGAGACTGGAATCTCAAATACCAACACATTTGTATGAGCTACACTAGACTTGTTGTACATGGATGATTGATTCTATAAATAGATTTAAAAACAAAAAATGGAGCCAAGGAAGTCTGAGTGAATTAAAAAAAGGTGTTTGGTTTACAGAAGTCCTACCGGGAGTCGAACCCAGGTCGCTGGATTCAAAGTCCAGAGTGCTAACCACTACACCAGAGAACCGTTGGCGTCTAACCTAGCACATGTTACTGTTTCAAAATTTGATTCTTGTTCTGAATATATTTACACAATTCTGCAAATTGCAATAGGGCTGGGGATTTAATCGAATATAACTTGAAAACCGACCAAACCGACCCGGATTTCCGGTCTGGATAACCGATCCAATGAAAATGGATCAAAAAACACCCTAAACCTGACCAAACCGGGTTTAATCGGTCTGGATCTGGTTTTGGTGTCTGACCCGACCGACTCTAACCAAATCGACCCGGATCCAGAAAAACCAATATATTTGAATAAGCACAGCCCAAAAAACTGAGTAAGCAGCCCAAAAAAACCCTAGCCCAGTTGCCCTTGACTCATACAATACCATCGAAGTCGTCAAGTCCTCGGCTCCTCACTGACTTGCTCAAGTCGCTCTGTGCCTCTGTGGCTCTGTCTTCTTTCGCAAGAAGCCAAGAACTGCCTACCATAGATTCGGATCTCATTGACCTTGCTGTCGAGATCGAGAAGCCGAAAACCAGCCCTTATTCTCTTAACATCACGACTTCACCAGTAAGTCTCTCCATCATCCATTCATCCCCTCTTATTCTCTTAACATCAGTTATCTTTGTTTAATCTTTATATTGTTTCTTTATTTGCTTAGTATGGACGTATTGATGTTTAATCTTATTCTCTTAACATGTTCTTCAGTTTTTCAACTACTTCATATTCAATTTTCCATTTTGATAAGCCGTTTTGATTTTGAGTTCAATTACTTTTGTTGTCAATTAAATTACAGTAAGTTGAATTCAATTTTGTTTCATTCTAATACTTTGTGTTTCAACATTTAATCGCAGATGAGTGAGATCAGGAACAACACCATCCGATGGAACCTCTGCCATGGTTCCAGCTCCTACCCCTGCAGCACCTGCTCCTGCAACTCCTACCCTTGAAGGTCCTACCCCTGCAGCTCCTACCTCTGACGCTGCAGTAGCTCCAAAGAGGAAGAAATCGAGTGTGGCATGGGATCATTTCACTGAAATTAAGAATCCTGATGGTTCAAGGTTGGCAAAGCCAAGGGCAAAATGCAATCACTGCCCGCAGACATACCAATGCGAGACGAAGTCGAGCGGTACAAGCAACATGAGAAACTATTTGGTGTATCAGTGCAAGAAGTGTCCTCTTTTCATTGGCAATAAAAGATAGAAGCACTTGGTAAATTACTTTGAAATTTCGTGTGATTTGTAATTGATTTTTTTATTGTCTACACTAATTTGGTCTTATTTTTTGTTTTTGTAAGGTGTGGGATGCTCCTCAAAATGGGGGTAGGCTAGTAGCAAAGGGTTTTGATGAGGATGTGGCTAGGATAGCTCTTGCTAGGACGGTTATTAGGGATGAGCTACCCTTTAGCTTTGTTGAAGGGGATGGGTTCAAAGATTTTATTAGAGAGGTTCAGCCATTGTTTAAGAAAATCTCTCGTAGGACAGTTGCTAGGGATATTTAGGATTTGCATGAGTCAGAGAAGACTAGGATGAAAAATATATTAGCTGCTTACGATCAAAGAGTGACCCTAACCACCGATACTTGGACTTCGGTTCAAAATATCAACTACATGGTTCTCACAGCCCACTTTATCGATGATGACTGGGTCCTTCACAAGAGAATCTTTAATTTTTGTGTGATACCAAATCATAAGGGCAAAACAATAAGGCAACTAGTGGAGACTTGTTTAATTGGGTGGGGAATAGAGAAAGTTTTCTGTATTGTTGTCGATAATGCTTTTCCTAATCAAGTGGCTTTAGATTACATGAGAGAGAAGATAGGGAATTGGAATGAGTTGGTCTTGAATGGGGGGTGGGGGTGTTTCATTTGAGATGTTGTTGCCACATCCTTAACTTAGTTGTTAAGGATGGAATGGCAGAGCTGGATTCTTCAATTGAGGGGATCAGAAATTGCATGAAGTGTATACGGTCAAGTCCAACAAGGTTGGAAAAATTCAATAAGTGTGCTTCTCAAGAAAAATTTAAGCACAAGGGTGGGATAGTTCCTCTAGATGTATGCACTAGGTGGAACTCAACTTACTTGATGTTGGATATAGCTATTAAGTACTAGAAGGCTTTTCTTAGGATGGAGGATGAAGATCCACGTTTTGAAGCCTATTTCGAAGAGAAGATTGGTGGGAAAAAGAGAGATGGACCTCCAAAAGGGAAGATTGGGATATGGCTACAAGCCTGGTCAAGTCGTTCTTGAAGATATTCTACGATGCAACATTGAAGTTTAGTGGGACACAAGTTGTGACTGCAAATCAGCCATTGCTTTGGATGTGCATCATCATTGGAGAGTTGGAGAAGTGTTTGAAAGGTAACTAAGTTGTTTAGATTTATGTTTTCTATTTGATGTCTACTTTATGTTTTGTAAATTGATATCTAATTGTTTTATTGCTTTTGCAAGGTGGTGATGCATTGCTAGTGAACATTGCAAAGTCAATGAAGCTGAAGTTCGACAAATATTAGGGAAAAATTGAAGAGCTGAACAAGGTCCGATCCTTTTGCTTTCAGTGGTGTTGGATCCAAGGTTTGTTTTCAATTACACTTTCAATTTTGTTGATGGACTTGAAATAAGCTTTTGCTTTATTTTACATTTTTACTAATGTTGATAATAACTTGAAGTAAGAGATGAATTGTTGTATTGATGTATAATTTATATTGTTCTTTTGTTGTTGAAATTAGGTACAAGGTGTTGTACTTGAAATATTTTTTTCCAATGCTACAAAAAAAAAAAAACAAGATCTTATAGGATGTTATGGTAAGAGATGTGAATAGCACGCTACTGCAACTCTACAATGAATATGCAGAAAATGATCCGGAGGCAGCACAAGCTTCATTTTGTGCAACTCAGCCAGAGGGTCCTGCAAATGTAAGTATGGAGGATGAGGACAACTATGCAATGAACATGAGTTAGTTCATGAAGCTTAGGTAGTCAAAAGACGTTGTCGAGATCAAGAATGAAGTTGATAAGTATTTGCTGGAACCATCTGAGCTGCCTTCAAATCCAAAATTTGAACAGTTGGATTGGTGGAAAGAGAATGCAGTGAGATTTCCAATCCTATCACAAATTGCAAAAGATGTTCTAGCTGTACCTGTTTTGGCCATGATTCTCAACGTACAGGAGAGAGGTAACTAGCGAACAAATAAAAGGAGATGTGTTACGGGCGTGCCACCTCACGAACGAGGAAAGGGTTGAGTGCGTGGGATCTGACTTATGATCAGGCGGAAGGGGGTTTCCAGGTGCCACCTCATATGAGAAATTCGCGAGCACAAGATGATCGATACTCACTACTGGACGCGAGCATAGCAACTATAGGGAATCAGAGTGATCGGGGGCGAGTCCAGGAGGGATCTGAACTAAGGCGCAGACACACTTAAGGTTAGGGTTTCGAGGTAGCTCGAAGGGTAACTGGTTTGCAGTTTTTCTGTGTTATTTGTAAGGAGATTGTCCTTTGAGAGTTGTTGAGAGATTTGATTGTGTGTCGAGCTTCAACAGGGAAGCGAAAGCAAAGCTCCGGGGAGCGTTGGAGGTTTCAACTAGGTTGAAAAATTTGTATTATAGTTGTAGAGATTATAGGGAGTGATTTTCTGTAAACCATCGAGGCCTTTATATAGCAGCTTGACTTGCGGCGGAAGAAAGATGATTAGAATCCAAATCGGACTCTGAAACCCTAAAAGCACAAAGACATTGCTAACCTGCGCGGACTAAACACTTTGTGACACATGTCCAGTCCGCATACTCCGCATGGGTTTTTGCTTCCGCACTGCCAGCTGTAGACTCCTATGCGGACTAGACTTCAGAATATCCTTATCCCGTGGGGTGTCACAGTCTTTGTGAAAACCTAACTCGCGCAGGCCGTAGACTCAAACCATCTTGCGAGCATTTCTAGCTCGCTGGTCAAAAGAAAGCTTTTTAATTAATAAGGGTCACAATGATTGGCCCAAAGTATGTCAAAGACTTGTAAGAGTCTTCAAAGATAAAAGTGGTGCACGCAGACTCCGCCTATCTCACCTACGCGAAGTGTCAATCTCGCCTTGCCTACACGAAGTCAACTAGTCATTCCGCGCACGAGCTATATGTTCGCGTGAAGTCCATTCCGCATACGAACTGTGTAGTTCAGCTCGCGTAGCCTCACTGGCGGGTCATTACTTGTAAACTTAAAGAACTTGGGCTTGCCGGTTGTGATGTGGACGAAGAATTTAATTAATATTCACATAGACATTTACTGTCCAGTAAAATATTAATTTGGGTTTAAACAGTATCTTCATCAACTGTGGCGTCTGAGAGTGCTTTTAGTCTTGGATCAAGGATTCTAGATCCATTTCGGTCAAGTTTGACCCCAAAAATGGTTGAGGCATTGGTTTGTACAAGTGATTGGCTGAGGACTACAAGCAAACCATTGTTCAAGGAGCCTGTTGGGTTTGAATTACAACAATATGCTGAACTGGAAACGATGGAAGCTGGTAACTCTCTTCTGCTTTCACTTTGTCACTCTTCTATCTTTAGTGTTTTTTCTACTTTGTGTTTGTTGACTTGTGTCTGACATTGTGAATTTGTATGTGTAGAATCTGAAGTAACTAATATTGATGATCTTTCTGAAGAGGCTGTAATGACTACATGATTTTTGGAAGACTGAAAGCTGTTGTTGGAGTCTTTATTTGTTTTTGTTTTCTTGAATTGAATAAGAGCTTAATTAGCTTATGGACTGAACTTTTTTTTAGAGTTTTATTAGCTTTATTGAACCAGTTTCATTTGGTTTGTAATTTGAATTTTTGAATTTTGATGGTGATGGAAGATTTGAACTTATGGAAATTTTGGTTGTGTTTTATGAAGTTTTAGAGTTGGATAGTGTTCTTCTTAGCTTGCTAATTGATAATTAGTGATTGTTATGGACCATTTTATGTTGTGATTGTTAGATAGGTCATCAGCTTAGCAGTTAAACTGTGTTTGAATTTGTAACTAATAGCTGAATTTTTTTTGTAATCGGGCTTAACCCGAAACCGACCCGACCTGTCCGAAAATTCGGCCCACAATTTCATAAGTCGGGTTTCAGGCTTAAAAATCCACAATTTGTTTATTCCGGATTAGGTCTCGGTTTGGGCTCAAAACCAACCCATATTTCGGATGCCCAGCCCTAAATTGCAACACGAAGTCAAAGACTTCATCAGTAACTATCGTCTAGAGATTTTGTCATTTGAAGTGGTGGTTTCGAACACCTTTGTTCTTTTCTAGTCAAACTTCCTTCCACATTATTGGAGGTCTCACGAGCTTCGGTTCTTCTTCTTGGTTTTGTCTTCAACATTTGGGTATTATTCAACAACCTTACAATAATGTTTTAAAACTAGTGTATTCAGTTGTGCATGAAACAACCTCCCAAGCCCGTATACCAGCAAGCATCCCGCACGACCAAGACAGCCGAGGCCACCTTAGGGTTCCCGTCCGTGTGTAGGATGGGTCAGACCCGACCTCGGTAGCAGTATTGGGCCGAGAATGATTCCAAAAGACACAAGGGAGCTTGGTATTTGAAGTAGCAGCAGTGGCACTATCCCACATCGGTTTCCAAGTGAAAGGAACCCACCCTAAGCCATATATATGGCCCGGCCGCCGGCGTATCAGGTATGATAATTAACTGCTTCACCTTACTCATCAACATACTGGCTAAAGCGTCGGAGGTGGAAAGACCGGAACATCCCGGTCCCCTTTGTTATTGCAGGCCGGAAGGAGGATAACCCACCATCAGCTTCTGTTTACCCCACGCGGGATTGTGCAGAAACAACTAGCATGCCTAAAACTTGTTAGTCGTTACTAATGACATCAAATATAGATCATAACCCAATAGTCAATAACTAGAAGTCTAGAATACTCTGTTTTGTTTCGAGTTTACCATCCCAAAAATGGAAAAATCATTGTCATGAGGAGCACAACTATCATGAAATGATTGAAATCAAACCACCCGATCGATAGCACATTGATAGCATGTGCAACAACGATCCTTAACGTGTTTGAAAGGCCAACAAAAAATATAAGAAGAATATTAGTAGCTGGAAACAAGAACCGGAGCAGTGATCTCTATCACCATGGTTATGCAAACTATCTTAATCATCAAGATGTGATCTTTAGGGCCTCGTCTTCCGCTTCAATAATGCCAACATCAATGGCAAATTTGAATGCGGTTTCCGTTTTTTTGTCCCGGGCTACATTTTTCAATAATTTTAGGTTAACTTAGTTTCTACATTACATTTCTCTATAACATTGTTGGAACCTTTAAAGATTATGATACTCCATCAACGTATAAGAACTGTTTACATCCAAATTAATATTTTACTGGACAGTAAATGTTTAAGTGAATATTAATTCAATTCTTGATCCACGTCACACCGGCGAACCCAAAATAATTGGGTTTACAAGTGACGCCCTGCCAGCGAGATCATGTGAGCTGGATAACAGAATTTGCAATGCGGAAAAGACTTTGCATGGAATCAAGAAATGGACTTCGTGTAGAAGTGCATGAATGCGAGGCTAAATGGCTTCGCATAAGGGACTTCACGAAGAAGCAAGAGGCGGAGTCCGCATGCGCGTGGAGGTGTATGTGTTTGTTGAGAACTCTATTCCTTAATTGGATTTGCATGAATCACCTTCGCCGCATTTATCGTTGAAGACTCCTACAAGTCTTTGACATGCTTCGGGCAAATACTTGTGACCCTAAGTAACTCTATATAAGGAGAGCTCAAGGATCATTCGACACTCTCTCAACACAAAAACAACTCAACAACTCAACAATACAACTATCGACCTAGTCGAACCCAGACGCTAAATCATCTCGCCTTAGCAACCATTTTCCTTTCAAGCTTCCCGGAGCTTTGCTCTCTTTTCCCTGTACGCTCCCCGAAGCTTTGTCCTTTTTCTCTTCCTTCCCAGTTCAAGTTCTTCTCGATCTTACGTTGAGTATCGATATTGTGACGCTCAGGTGGACTACTGTAAGTCCTTGCCCAGTATGCAAGGCTAATCTGAAGAAACCTACGGTGGAGTTGGTGCTCTCTCCATCCTTAGTCGCTTGATTAGAAACAGAAAGCTAAGCGCACCCCGCTACTACAACCACTACTTTTCGCGTCCGCGCGGTGGCACGCCAGCAACGACTAAAAGAGACTTTGCACGTCCAGACTTACTAGTGTGGCCAAAACAAGGACTTCCGTGCTACTCAATTTTGATGGTGTTTTGAAAAATTGTGCTAATTATGTATACAATCGCTTTGTTTTTGTGATGACATCTTGTCTCTTAGCTCGGTTGTGGCTTGGGAGACTTATGCTCTCCTAATTTGAGCAAATGAGCCTTAATTTTTGGTTTTTGTCATATGTGTTGCTTCATCGTTGTATAAATTTGAAATTTGGCTCTTTATTGATAAAGTAGCTGAGATTCACATCCAAAACCAATTGGCAATGGGTAAAGTGACCCAAACTCTTATAAATCACAAGAAATGTCTTATTTTCCCGATGTGAGATTTATATTTCAACACGCTTCCGCACGTGTGACAAATTTTCAAGCCTAACACGTGGTCCACATTTAGGGTGACGTGGAGTTCATGTGGCTGTTACGCATTCACACGTGGACGTAGGTAACCATGAGAAAGTAGTTTGGGGTTCATGTCCAAAATCAATTGGTTGGATGAAGTGACACAAACTCTTATAAACCACAGACAATGTCTCATTTTCCCGACATGAGATTTATATCTCAACATTTACCAATTTTGTGTGTGATTAGATTGAGGAATGTGTGCGTATTGTGAGCATATATTTGCACTATCTCTTCATAGCAGTGCAATTTGTTCATTCGCCGCCAGAAACGAGAGACAAGGAATTCCTTTCTCCGCCAGAAACAAGAGACAAGGAATTCTAGACATCCATCAAACTCACTAGTCATCCAAGCAAAGTACTGTAAACAAGTTCAATTTAGTATAATGTTCTCTAAGATTGTACTCCATGTTAAGTCTACCACAAGACTTTATACATATATACTCATATAAAATCTAGTGTGTGGTGTGTGTCTATATATATATATATATATATATATATATATATATATATATATATATATATAAGACTTTATACATATATACTCATATAAAATCCAGTGTGTGTATATATACGGTCTTTCTTAGGTGCGGAGTTCCGTACTAATGGTTTTAGTGCGGATTTTCATTTTTGCACCACTTTTAATCGAATTTCCTCATCTCCACTGTCTTGTATCTAGATAATATTGTGTAGATCATCTCTGTAAAATTTCAGCCAATTTGGTAATTGTTAAGGCTCTCAAACTAGAAAAACAAATTGACGGACTGAATTCTGTCAAACATGAACCGTTCATGTTTATAACAGAAAAACACAATTTTGAGGGTCTTAACGATTACCAAATTGGCTGAGATTTTACAGAGATGATCTACACAATATTATCTAGATACTGGACGATGAAGATGAAGAAATTCGATCAAAAAGTAATGCAAAAATGGAAATCCGCACCAAAACTATTGGTGCAGACGTTTGTAGCCAAGATATATATATATATATATAGAATCTCACATACAATCATCCAAACTAACCCAACAAAATAAAGAAAGAACCCCCCCCCCCCCCCCCCCAAAACTTGTAAAATCTATCATAAAAAAAACTTGTAAAAGATTTTTTTTTAAAAAAGTGGGTTTTTCTCATATTTGCAATGACCAGAGAGAGAGAGAAGAAAAACTGTGCCAAAATGCCCTGCTGCCACTTCTCAGCTGCACAGATGTTCTTCTTCTTCCCCAAGCCGCCAGTCCAAGCCTACGTGTCCAGTCCAGTCAAACCCACATGCTTTGACCGAGGACATATTTCCACGGTCAAACTTTCCTCCTCCTTCTTCGAAGCAGCGTGAAGGTCTTGTTCGTCACTTTCGTTCAACACCTTTAAATACTACTTCTTACTTATTCGTAATCTACATAACCAAAACCCAGAGCACACAACCATGACATCTTCCTTCACTCACCTCCTCACAAGCAACATGAACATGAACACCAACAACTTTGACCAGGACCGAACCGGCAGCTGGAACTGGGGTCTCTCCGACCGTTCAACTGAGAAACAAGAACACCCCAAGTTCAAGTCACACCAGCCGCCTTCTCTCCCGCTCTCTCCTCCTCCTCCTTCCCCTTCTTCTTACTTGGTTAACGCTTTCAGCCCTACTGATTTTCTCAGCTCCCCCATGTTCCTAGCTAACTCTAATGTAAGTTTCTATTATACAACTCTCTCTTAGTTTGTGAATATGAACATGAATTTTGGTTTATGAATACAACTCTAACGTTGTTTGCACCGGATCTCATCAGAATTCCAAAGTTAAGCTAGTTTAAACGAGAGTAGTACTTGGATATGTGACCTCCTAGAAATGACTCGTGTTGCATCCCTCCTTAAACAAAATATGAATCTTGTTTAACTCTACTAGGGTTGTTGTGTTGGTTTTGGTTGTTGATTTTATTGATTGTTTTTGTTTTACAGACGCTTCCGTCTCCGACGACCGGAGCCTTTTCGAGTCAGATTTTCGACTGGATGAGCAGCTCGAAAGAGAATAATAGCCAACAAGGAGCGGAGAAGGAGCAGAAAATGTTCACTGATTTCTCATTCCAACCGGCGACATCATCTTCATCGTTCAGCCATCAACAACAATCTTCATCAAGCATGGTTTCATCAGTGGTGAGATTATTCACTATGTTATCTTTGTGCCTCTTTTTTTTTTCTTTTGATCTTATCTTCAAGTAGTCTAGTTGATGTGGTCCTGCATATTATGGAAGATTGTTAATTCTGATAAGAGTTCATTATCGTTTTGCTAACAGGAGGAATCATTGAAAAGTCAACAGCAGCAAACGTGGGGTTTCAACAAAACCTCAAGGGAAGAAGAAAATGTAGCAGTAAAATCCGAAGTTGCGCCGGTTCAGAGCTTCAATGCTGCTCCAAAGTCTGAATACACAAATTGCAGCACCCATTCGACTCAATATGTGAGGGAACAGAAATCAGATGATGGATACAATTGGAGAAAATATGGACAGAAGCAAGTGAAAGGTAGCGAAAATCCACGAAGTTATTACAAGTGTACATTTCCCAATTGTCCAACAAAGAAGAAGGTTGAGAGATCATTGGATGGACAGATTACTCAAATTGTGTACAAGGGTAGTCACAACCATGCTAAGCCTCAGTCGACAAGACGATCATCCTCTCAACAACAATCGCTTCCAACAAGTTCGTATGCGATTTCTGATCAGTCTGCCTCGACAATATATAATCCAAAAATTGAAGCCGTCACGCTGCAGGAGGACTCTAACTCCGCTTCAATGGGAGGAGAGGATGAGTTTGACCAAAATTCGCCAATAAGTAACTCAAACGGAGCTGATGAAGACTATGAGCCTGAGGCCAAAAGATGGTAAGCTAAAAAAAATTTGATGGTCTTTGTATCTATATGGGTAGCTAAAACTACAATGAGTTATGGTACTAATTTTTTGTTCAATTTTCAGGAAAGGAGAAAATACAAATGAGTCATATGCAGCTCCTGGGAGTAGAATTGTGAAAGAACCTAGAATTGTAGTGCAGACCACAAGTGAGATTGATATTTTGGATGATGGATATAGGTGGAGAAAATATGGACAGAAAGTAGTGAAGGGAAATCCAAACCCAAGGTACATACACATTTTGAAACCCTGTCATTTTGTTTATACAATTCATGAATTGGGCAGATTAACTAATCAATTAAACTACATTTGAATTACAGGAGCTACTACAAATGTACTTCTACTGGTTGTCCAGTGAGGAAACATGTGGAACGAGCATCTCACGATATGAGGGCTGTGATCACAACTTACGAAGGGAAGCACAACCATGATGTTCCTGCAGCGCGAGGCAGCGGTGGTTATGGTGCCTCTAGACCTGCTTCTGATACTAACGGCAACAGCAATGTATCAGTGGCAGCTGTGAGGCCCTTGGCCTTGCCTAATCATTCTAACAATTTGAGCTACCTAAGCTCCCTTCAGAAGCAGCCAACATCAGAGAGCCAATCACCTTATACTCTCAAAATGTTGCAGAACACAGGAAGTTATGGATACTCTGACTTCTGAAGCTGAGAAAGAGGAGGATGACATATTCTTTTGGGATCGAAAGTCCGTAACTGAACTTACAGATGAATTAGGCTTAGATTTATTGTATAGTTCCACGGATCTATAAATGTTAATTATATACAGGATCAATTGCATCTGTTTATTTGTTTTAAGGCCAATATAAACCTGCAAGATTTGGCCTCATTTTTTTAGCATGTAAAATTTGTTTTAATAGACTCCAAAATAACATGTTGAATTATACATTTACCTTTGTTACTTTGTTTGAATTCCAACAAGTGACATAAGATTTCCAAATGATATAATTAAGTGTGTGAGTAATTAATAAAAAGTTATAAAAAAAAAAAACATAAGTTTTCCAAGTGACATGTATTTCCAACCCTTTTTTCTTTTATAAGAAGGCACACTGTTCTATTTCTTATGGTAGAAGCAAATGGTCATACTCTTCCTGGAAAAATCGTCTTGCTCACAACTAGAATTTTTGGCAATATTTGAACAGAAAAAAATTTAAGATAATGAAAAGAAAGGCAAGACTTTGTTATTGAACAGAAGAAAAGCATGTATTCATGTGTAAAATAAGATGTACATCATATCTCATCAGATTATGCACAATGGCCTAATGCCTGAGATCATCCCAAACCAATTCAAGAATTACATGAACGAATGTGAACACTAAAGTACTCCCTTTACCAAGTAAATTTACACGCATAAATACACAAGAAGAAAGAAGAAAGAAAATTTTGGAATGGAAGAAGTGAAGTCTGTATAATATTCTATCAGATGTAAGACTGAGAAGATAACTTGTGTCCGGAAATAAGGGCCAAGAGAGCATGGGTAACGAAAGCGAGAAAAGCCATGCTAATGGCAGATGCCGAGGCGTCTGTAAAGATGTTGTCTTGTGATTCCCTCATTCTGTTTGTTAACGGAATCGCCGAAGAAGCTGATGATATCAGAAGGTATGCCATAATCTGCAGCAAGCCGCCCACAAGTTTTTGTCAACTCCAGTCTCAAAGGAACACTTTAGGCTCTTCAATTAGTTGGCACTGATGTAAAATCATGCTCCTTTTACAAGTTTCAGATCATAAAACTTCTAAAACAACAACTTTCTTCTCGCTTTATTGTTGTAATTGGAACTTTACACAGATTCATCATCATATGCTTACTTGCTTAGCATGACATTTCAGTTTTCCTGGATAAAGTTGGTTTTCATTCTGAACCTCCTTAATTAGGTTTACCCTTGATTGATTACTTAAACTGATTAACATGTTCATTACATTCCCTAATTACCTAAATTAAGTAGGTTACGATCAGCATGATACCAATCCGAGCAAAACTTAGTAGGTTTAACACAGACGACTACTAACTCAACTACTCAAGCATATAGGGACCTGCTTAGCATATACAAGCCAATAAACTTTTCCAAGTTCACCATTTACGCCAATCATGCCATCAATCACTATAAAATTCTTGAATTTAAACAGAGTATTTTAGGAATCATTATACTTAGCAACGTTATACATTTTTTTTTTGGTAACATGTTAACAACAATCAAAAGTCAACATTGAGGAGCAAACCTGATCTCCGATGAAGTCGGCCAAGGCGGATGTCCGGCGCTGAAACATCTCTTTCCCGGTGGCAAACTTAAAAACTTGTGCGCCGGAGTACAACGTCGCCAATATGGCTATTCCCAACAAATACCTATACCACACAACTTTTCCGATCAATCACTAACCAAATCTCCATATTTGAAACCAATCAAAACCAAAATCAATACCTGTATTCTTCATATTTATCGAAGTCTTTCCAATCCCCGTGCTTGTTACTCGCCATGATGATGGCAGCCAGCAGAGACAACACCAACGACAGTCCTCTCAAAGCCACACCGCCTTTCTTCAACAAGTCGTTCCTCTTCCACCGACGTATGATCCCTGCCACCCCGAACCCGCTCCCAGCTGCCCGGGCGTGTCCTGTTGCCGCCTCCGACTGGCTCTCCACGTCAGCAGCTGGAGCTGGTGGAGCCGTGGGAACAACCGGCGGCGGGGATTGTTGTTGCTTTTGTTGTTGGGCATACTTGGGTGACGCGTCGTCTTGATTCGTCATCAGAGAAAACGGATCTGAAAACGAGTGCCGAGGAGAATATGAGGATTGAGAATCGAGGATTGGGGAATTGACTGGTATTTTATGAGTGCGAAACGGAAGAGATGACAAGTCAGCGTGTTGGGTGGGTTTGGCATAGTTGGCAGTTTGGCGTGTCTTGGAGTGCACAATTGTAACTGTTCTATGTGGGTTTGACACGTGGCGATGATGGTATTATAGGCGGACGATCCCTAGGGTGAACTGCCTGGCAATTGGGTATGGGGACCTTTGTTCTGGATGATTCTCCAAGGCCTTGATTGTTTGGCCGAATGGAAGAAGTTGGAAAGGAACTTCTTTCCCTTCTTTTGTTTGGTGACCAGGAAACAAGGAACTATATTGGCTGGAAGTATGTTCCATCAGTTTTTCAGGGGATTGAACTTCCCTCCGTGTTTTCCAGCATTGATTACAAGAATTTATGACCATATTGTCCTTGTACGAATTCACTATTGCCCACTTTACTCATTAACCTCTCTTACTCTCTCAAATCTCAATACTCTTATAACCCTATCAACACTCTCAGAAACCTATCGCGCCTTATTTTGGCGCTTCTTCAGTTCTGAAACAAAAAAATTGCGCGCCTATTCCATCACCATAGCTCCCGCGTCCCACAGTTATATATCATAGGCTTAATCATCTTGAATCAAGCTCACTAAGAACTCACATATTCTCACTGTTATTGCGCAACAGGCTTACAAAGGTATGTGGATAAAACTATCTATCAATTACCCATGATTCTTTTGTGATTGAAGCATGATTTGTTAGTTTCTCTTTATGGGTAAGAAGTTACCCATGATTTTTTTTGTGATTTGTTAGTTTCTCTTTGTGGGTAAGAAGAATACGATTGGCATACAATGAAATAATGGATTACTTGTGGATTGAATTTTTCATATAAAATTATGAATTTATGATTAATCTGGGTTCATGTTTGATCCTTGATATGTATTGCTATCTATTGATTACATTTTAGATTTCTTAATTTATATGATCTTTGATCATGTATATATGTACGTAATTCCCTTGTGTTAGTCTGAACCTAGAGGTATAAGAGTCGAGCTTTACAAGCTTATGGCATAGATGAATTAAAAGTTAAGTCTTGTAGCTTTAGTTTGGCTTCCGTAAACTAATCATGTGTTAATTATATATACAAGGAGATTACAGACCTTGAACTGAACATATATATATACAAGGAGATTACAGAGTTATGAAATTGGCCTTTATTGATCAGTTCTTATATATAGTTTATACATATATGCATATATACATTAGCAAAGGTCAACTTGTAGACTAAAATTGGCATGCAGCTATGGTATTAGTTGTTATTGGCCATTAGAGAGATGAATGCAGCTGGAGATTATGTCGACTTGAGTTTCCTTTTGTTTTTGGTTATGGAACTCCAGCTGTGCTCTATTTGAACTTTATATTATGATATTAGTTGTTAACTTGTTGTGTATTTTGAACTTCATGCTGGAGAGTCTATTTTGAACTTTATATGATGGTATTAGCTAGCAAAATCTATTATGAACTTCTTACTGAAGATTAATATATATAAGGCTATTATTCATGTGACTGATAATTAACATACAAATTTCCTGTTATTTGAATCTTCTCTTTGATTTATTCTCAGCTCTGTAAATGGCCGGTTCTCAACTGTGTATATATTGATGTTTTTTGAATTATGTCATGTTTGAAAACCATGGATTAATATTCAAATACAGGGGTATTATTGCACATTTGATGTACTTTTTCTTTCCTTTCCTATACCACCCAAACACTGGAAGGGAAATGACATGATGTAATGTCTTTACTTCCCTGTTTTACCAAACACAGGAATGGAAATTGAACAGGAAGTGTGGCTTCCTTCAAGAAGGGAAGTTATAGGGGAAGTGAGTTCCCTTCCCACAACCAAATGAGGCCCAAGGGTTACATGATCAATTTGATTAAAATTAATTCGATAGTCTCATTCGAACAATCAGTTGATTCTATGATCAATTTGGATTTAAATTTGACAAAATTATGAGACAACATGAGCTAGGTTGGTATATTAATTGGCGGTGTCATGTTTTTAAGGCCTTAAGCAAGTATAATGATTTTGTATTAGTGGAAGTGTGGGACGATTACTTTAAGTGCTTGTTTGGTACATAGGACTAAATGGTATTGTACTAGATAAGATGTGCTAAGTAGTTTGTCATGTGTTTGGTGTGAGGGGGTACAAAAATAAATGGCACTACGTAACACATGTTTTGGCTCTCAATGTCAAGACTCGTCCCGAATTTCACCCCGAAACCCGAGATGAGTCATGCGGGGACCACCTCCAAGAAAAATTTATCGAATGACTCAGCAAACCTCCCTCGAAAATGGACAACCCTAGCTTGGAAAATTAAAGAACCACATTTTTAACTCAAATTAATATCCTCCACTACAACCCAAAAGTAGCTAGAAAAAAATTACATAAGAATTCCAACAGTATTCAGAGCTACTAAAAAAATAAAAAATAAAATAAAACACGGCGGAAGCTAACAATCTCTTAGTAGATTAAACATGTAACCTACTGGCGAAATATAGCGGATAAAAGGGTGACTATGCATCGAAGTCTCCTTCTAGACCTCACGCGAACTGTGCAGACTAGACATTTTAAAAAAAACGAAGAGCCCAGGAGAAAAATATTCAATTACGTCAGAGTGAGTGGACAAAACAATTCCGACAACAAATAAATATTTCCCAAAAAATACTTTCAAAGAAAACGCTTTATCAGCGACAAAAACAAAACTCAACTCGAAAAATTCTGAACTGGTATCTAGCCTCGTTAGACTCCCAAACTTTAAGAAATGACCTCTCAAGCTAGGATATTATATATATATATATATATATCAGTATGTATTTACACTCGCCTACTCTTTGTACGATATCTATGAACAAACTTGAAAAATAGATATCATACAAAGCTATTACACTTGCGTCTAACGCTCATGTCACACCATACTTGAATTGTATCTCAGTATGGGGAAAACACTCGAGTGGGTATATATACGTGCTTACTCCTTGTACGAAATCTATGAATGAATAAGAAAATAGAAAGTCGTACAGAGATACGACGCTTGCGTCTAACGCTCACGTAACCCCATACTGGAATTTTACCTCAGTATGGGGAGAAATCACGTATAGCTAGCTAGCATTTATTTATATACATACTATTCTCATAATCCTCAATATATGAGTATAATCACCGAAATTCTCAATTTCGGGAAAAATCCAAAAACTGAAAAATTATTCAACAATAAAGCTTTACGAGCACAATATTTAAAACAAAATTCCACTCACAGATTAGGCCTAAGCCTGATGTCGGTCGGATGTTTCTTCTGCTCGAGCCTCCTCACGTCTTGTTTTAAAGACATGAATACAACCTTAAATAAAACACCGACGCTTAGCAAAACAGGCATAAATAAATAAGCTTCGCGCGCTCAACTAAGCTTAACATTCCATAATCTTAAATCCACTGTCAACCACAAAACTCCATAAATTTTACCGACATCCTCAAAAATCATCTTTCACAAAAAATAATCCAATTGCCATATTCTAACTTAATAATCCGCCAAAAATACCAAACTTCAATAATTCTCAAACCTATCCGAAAATTCTAAAACTTATTCCAATAAACTCCTCACATTTTTTCCCACCAAAAACACTTTTTCAGCCGCGGCGCCGCCGGTGGCTTCGTTGGTAGTCAGCTCCGGCGACCTCCAATGCTCACCAAATTTTGACAGCACCTTCCTCTCAACCTCCTCTACAACTTTCCTAACTAGCACAAAACACAATTCCAAGCCTAACTATGCCAATCAGACGAAAACACACAAAAAACCTTAGAATTTCCTTTACCGATTTCTCCTTACCTAGCTCGAGATGAAGGAAGCCCTTTGGAAGGATTGCTGCAAGGGAGGAGGGCTTTCTTTTGAGCCATGGCTCGCCAGCTATGGCGTTCGGAGGAAGGAGTTCCGGCGATTGGAGACTTTGGGCAGTCGGAAATTTCGGCGGCCTTTTCTCCCTCACGGCTGCACTAGAGGGGCTGCCACCAGTCTAGAATGGAAGCTGGGTTGGAGACCGACAGTTTGGGACCGGAGCGGCGGTCTGGGCGGCCAGACGGCGACGGGCTAGCTAGGACAAAAATCGGGCAGAAACGGGTCGGGGAGAGGGAGAGAGAAAGAGAACGCGCGGGCTGGAGAGAGAGCAAGAAAAAAGAATTGGGCTTGGCCCGATCTGGTCCAACACTCCCACTAATAAACTCATTCCAAAAATTTAACACCCAAAAAAATAATACCCCAATAAAATTACCTTTTACTAGTAAAAATTAATATTTTTACCGTCGTCACAATTTCTTCCTTTGAATAATCCAACGAAATAATTGTCCCCTACAACCTCTCTGGGGATCAATTAAATTATACACTTAATGACGGAAACGGTAAAAACTTTTATTACCACTATGCTAGTAATTAAGGTAAAAAATTATGAGTCGAGGCGTGACAATTCTTTCATCCTTATAAAAATTTCGTCCTCGAAATTTACATACCTACTAATTAAAGAGGTAAGGAAACTGCTGCCTCATTTACTCATCTGACTCTCAAATAGCTTCCTCTATTTGGTGGCTTCTCCAAAGCACTTTGACACACGAATTGTCTTGTTCCTAAGCACTTACTCCTTTCGGTCAAGAATCTGAACCGGCTCCTCTTCATAGAACAAATCCTTCTGCAAACTAATCGGCTGCTCTTCCAGCACATGAGAAAGATCGGCAATATACTTACGAATCATGGATACATGGAACACATTATGTATCCTAGACAACTCTAGAGGCAAAACTTACTGAGAGCCAACTCGCTCTATTATCTCATAAGACCTAATATACCTCGGACTAAGCTTCCCATGCTTGCCAAAACGTACTACCCCTTTCCAAGGAGATAGTTTCAGGAACACCCAATCACCCACTTGAAACTCAAGGTCCTTCCTGCGGACATCTGCATAACTCTTTTGCCTACTCTGAGCGGCCTTGAGTCTATCTCTGACCACCATGATCTTCTCATTTGTGTCATGGATAATCTCAGGACCACAAAACTCTCTTTCTCCTACTTCATTCCAACATAAGGGCGTACGACACTGCTTCCCATAAAGTGCCTCAAAGGGAGCCATATCGATATTTGAATGAAAGCTGTTGTTATAGGAAAACTCCATTAAAGAAAAGTTCTTATCCCAACTCCCCCTGAATTGCAAGGCACAAGTTCTCAACATATCCTTCAAAGTTTGGGTAGTCCTCTCTAATTGCCCATCAGTCTGAGGATAAAAAGCAGTGCTGAAGTGTAGTCAGGTACCTAAAGCTGCCTGAAGAGCTCCCCAAAATTTAGAAGCAAATCTTGGATCTCGATCTGACACTATGGATTCAGGTACGCCATGAAGTCTGACAATTTCATTCACGTACAGCTTAGCCAATTTATCCAGAGAATACTTCTTTCCCACTGGCAAGAAATGAGCAGATTTAATGAGTCTATCCACGATCACCCAAATACTATCATGCCCTTCACGGGTACGAGGTAAACTGAAGACAAAATCTATGGTGATGTGGTCTCACTTTCACACTGGAATAGGCAATGGCTCAAGCAACCCTGAAGGTTTCTGCCTTTCAGCTTTCACCTGCTGACAAATCAGACACCTACTGACAAAAGTTGAAATTTCCCTCTTCATGTTTGACCACCAATAATAATCCTTCAAAGTCTGATACATCTTTGTACTTCCCGGGTGAGCAGCATAGGCGGAACTATGAGCTTCCTCTATTATCTCATTCTTTAACTCTTAGTTCCTCTTTGGCACACAAAACCTATTTTTGAACAACAACGATTCATCTCTTCTTACCAAAAAATCCTTGGCAACTCCATCTGTTGCTCTTTCCATCAACCGAACTATGGAAGGATCATTATATTGTGTCTCCCGCACTTTATCAACCAAAATTGACCTCACATGGAAACTAGCTACCAAGGCACCCACTTCATCTACCGATAAATTCACCCATGTAGCTCGTAATTCACAAAGAAGTGGAACTCAAACCATCCTCAAGTGAAACAAAGACACAGAGGGATTGTGATTAAGAGCATCAGCTACCACATTCGTCTTTCCTGGATGATACTCTATAGTGCAATCATAATCACTGATCAACTTCATCCACATTCTTTGCCTCATATTTAACTCCCTTTGTGTGAACACATACCGAAAACTCTTGTGATATGTAAAAATCTGACACTAGGCTCCATAAAGATAGTGTCTCCACAACTTGAGAGTAAACACCACAGCTGCAAGCTCTAAATCATGAGTAGGATAATTCACCTTATGCGGCTTCAATTACCTAGAAGCGTAGGCAATCACCCGATCATGCTGCATCAAAACTCCACCTAGACCTCGTCTAGAATCATCACAAAACACGATATACTCCCCGCTATAATTCGGAAGTGCCAACACAGGAGCACTAGTCAAGCGGTTATTTAATTCTTGAAAACTTTTCTCACACTGATCTGACCACTCAAACTTAACTCCCTTCTTGGTCAATCCAGTTAGTGGAGCTGCAATCTTTGAAAAGTCTTGCACAAATCGCCGATAAACCTGCTAACCCCAACAAACTATGAATCTCTATCACAGTGGTGGGTCTTCTTTAACTTGACACCGCTTCCACCTTCTGGGGATCCACACTAACACCTTCGGTTGAAACTACATGAACCAGAAATCCCACTTTATCCAGCCAAAACTCACACTTGCTGAACTTGGCAAACAACTGAGCATTTCTCAAAGTCCGCAATATCAATCTTAGATGTTTGGCATGCTCCTTCTCAGTTTTCGAGTACACCAAAATATCATCTATGAACACGATTACGAATCGGTCAAGATATGGACTAAACACCCTATTCATGAGATCCATGAATGCCGCAAGCGCATTAGTAAGTCTAAAATGCATCACCACAAACTCATAATGACTATAGCGTGATCGTAAAGCAGTCTTGGCTACGTCACTCTCCCGGATCCTCAACTAATGATATTCAGATCTCAAATCAATTTTTGAGAACACCGAAGCACCCCTCAACTGATCAAACAAATCATCAATGCGAGGAAAATGGTACTTATCATAGTCTCATGGTGTCGTCTTTCTTCTTAACAAACAACACCGGAGCACCCCATAGAGACATGCTAGGCCGAATAAAACCCTTATCTACCAACTCCTGCAATTGAGTCTTCAACTCTTTCAATTCCGTTGGAGCCATTCTGTAAGGTGCATGTGAGATAGACATAGTTTCAGGAAGCAACTCGATAGAAAAATCTATCTCCCTTACAGGAGGCAAACCAGGCAACTCCTCGGGAAACACATCCAGAAACTCTCTTACTACAGGAATATCCCCCACTTCTAACACTCTTATACTCGTATCCATAACATGAGCTAAGAATGTCTGACAACCTTTATTTAACAATTTCCTAGCGGCCACAGCTGATATCAGACAACTCGAAATCACATCTCTTTCCCCTGAAAAACAACCTCAAAACCATCCAGACTTCGAAGCACTACTTCCTTTCGGAAACAATCTACCATAGCTTTATAAGTCTCTAAGAAGTCCATCCCCAAGATCACATCAAACTCCACCATATTTAGAGGAATCAAATCGGCCTTGAAATTAAATCTCTCTACTAGCACTTCACAACCACCAAACACCTAATCTATCCTCATCACTTCTCCAGAGGGTAGAGATACATGCCACTCGCCTGGAAGAGACGATGATGACACATTGGCATGAAGGGCAAATATACTAGACATAAATGAATGCGTGGCTCCGGGATCAATAATTGTAAAAGCTGGCTGACCAAAAATTAACAACGTACCAATCATGACATCTGGAGAAGTACGACCCTCCTGCTGGGTCATAGCATGAAGTCTAGCGCGAGTCATGGGACGTCCACGTTGACCACTCCCCTGCTGAGAACCACCCATGGTTGTTGAACCCCCACGAGAACCACCACTAGAGCCTCTAGCTGAAGACTGACCGTCTTGCTGAGAAGGGGCGGTCCTTTGTGCCAACAAAGGACAGTCTCTCCTCTAATGATCAAGACCACCACACTCAAAGCATCTAGATGACTACTGCTAGCCAAAGGAAAAAGTCTGACCACCAGAAGGTCCCCCTTGAGAACTACCACCAGCACTAAACTGACCGGCTTGCTGCCTACCCAACTGGCTCTTGGAAGGTCTCCTGAAAAGCCCTCTATTTTTGCTCCGAGGACCATAACCCGATCCCCCACTACTGCCACTGCCCACTGAAGATCCAGAAGCGGACAATGAAGCAGCCTTCTTAGATGGACCTTGACTGGGACCACTGAAATCTCGAGGCTGAACATTATAAGTCTCCCTGGTCTCAATGACCATAGCTGCCCCAACTGCATCATGAAATGTTAGATAGACAACATTGACCATCTTGTCTTCAAACACTCCTCCAAGTGCCTCAATAATCATATCAATCCTGGTCCTCTCATCAGGAATCAAATGGGGCACATGGTAGCTCAAAGTAGTGAACCTCTGCTCAAACTCGATGACTCTCTCATCGTCTCTCTACTTCATGTTCAGAAAGTCTGACTGGATTCTACTACGATGAGAGTGGTTGAAATACTGACCCAAAAAGAGCGCCTTAAACTGCTCCCAGTCATAGTCTGAGCACCATCATTATTCCTCCTGGCGAGAGTCCACCAATGATGAGCTGAATCGTCTAGAAAAGAAACTGTCATCTTCACTTTCTTTTATTCTGGCAGTTTTGTGCTCTCAAAAGCCATCTCCATCTTGTCCACCCAAGAGTAAGCATCAAGGGTCATTTGGCACCCTTGAACTCTACTGCCCCTGCATCAGCAACATCTCTCTTCTTCACATATCGAAGGGGCTGAACCCTATCTAGAACACCTCTCAACATGGCCCCTATAGAATCCGCTAAACCTCTCACTTCCTCACCCTTATTGGCGTTGGTCGAGGTAGCTACACGGGGTCGACGTCTAGGAGGCATAGTACCTGAGGAGGAAGATATTTAGTAGTCTATCAACAAGACTAACAAAACTATCACACATACCCAATAACACATAGTATCAAAAGCAGAAAACTGCTGATGAATCCGCAGCGGTCGGATCATCACTCTATAGACACTACGGCTACTTAGACAAACACGATAGTGAATAGGAGACAGAAAATGAAACCTAGAGCTCTGATACCAACTGTCAAGACCCGCCCCGAATTTTTGAAAAACGAAGAGCCCAAGGGAAAATACTCAATTACGTCAGAGTGAGTGGACAAAACAATTCTGACAACAAATAAATATTTCCCCAAAATACTTTCAAAGAAATCGCTTTATCAGCGACAAAAACAAGAGCTTAACTCTAAAATTCTGAACTGGTGTCTAGCCTTGATAGATTCCCAAACTTTAAGAAATGACCTCTTAGACTAGGATATTATATATATCAGTATGTATTTACACTCGCCTACTCTTTGTACAATATCTATGAACAAACTTGAAAAATAGATATCATACAAAGCTACTACGCTTGCGTCTAATACTCACGTCACCCCATATTGGAATTGTACCTCAGTATGGGGGAAACGCCTGAGTGGGTATATATACATGCTTACTCCTTGTACGAAATCTATGAATGAATACGAAAATAAAAAGTCGTACAGGGCTACGACGCTTGCGACTAACACTCATGTCACCTCATACTGAAATTTTACCTCAGTATGGGGGGAAATCACGTATAGCTAGCTAGCATTTATTTATATACATACTATTCTCATAATCCTCATTATATGAGTATAATCACCGAAATTCTCAATTTCGGGAAAAATCCAAAAACATAAAAATTATTCAACAATAAAGCTTTTCGAGCACAATATTTAAAACAAAAGTCCACTCACAGATTAGGCCTAAGCCTGATGTCGATCGGAGGTTTCTCCCGCTCGAGCCTCCTCACGTCATGTTCCAAAGACATGACCTTAAATAAAACACTGACGCTTAGCAAAACAGACATAAATAAATATGTTTCGCACGCTCAACCAAGCTTAACACTCCAAAATCTTAAATCCACTACCAACCACAAAACTCCATAAATTTTACCGACATCCTTAAAAATCATATTCCACCAAAAATAATCTTATGGCCGGATTCTAACTTAATAATCCGCAAAAAATACCAAACTTCAACAATTCTCAAATCTATCCAAAACTCCTCCAAAAATTCTAAAACTTACTCCATTAAACTCCTCACATTTTCCCCACCAAAAACACTTTTTCAGCGGCGGCGCCGCCTGTGGCTCCGCTGGCAACGGCGGCCAGCGACCTGTAATGCTCACCAAATTTTGATAGCATCTTCCTCTCAACCTCCTCTACAACTTTCCTAACTTGCACAAAACACAATTCCAAACCTAACTATCTCAATCGGACAAAAACACATAAAAAGCCCTAGAATTTCCTTTACCGATTTCTCCTTACCTAGCTCGAGATGGAGGGAGCCCTTTGGAGGGATTGCTGCACGGGAGGAGGGCTTTCTTTTGAGTCATGGCTTGCCGGCTATAGCAGCCGAATGAAGGAGTTCCGGCAATTGGAGACTTTGGGCAGTCGGAACTTTCAGCGGCATTTTCTCCCTCATGGCGGCGCTAGAGGGGCTGCCACCGGTCTAGAATAGAAGCTGGGTTGGAGACCGACAGTTTGGGACCGGCGCGGCGGTATGGGGCGACCGGACGGCGGCGGGCGAGCTCGGACAAAAACCAGGCAGAAACGGGTCGGGGAGAGGGAGAGAGAGAGAGAACGCGTGGGCTGGAGAGAGAGGAAGAAAAAAGAATTGGGCTTGGCCCGATCCGGTCCAACACTCCCACTAATAAACTCATTCCAAAAATTTAATACCTCAATAAAATTACATTTTACTAGTAAAAATTACCATTTTTACTGTCGTCACAATTTCTTCCTTCGAATAATCCAACGAAATAATTGTCCCCCACAACCTTTCTGGGGATCAATTAAATTATACACTTAATGACGGAAACTGTAAAAATTCTTATTACCACTATACTAGCAATTAAGATAAAAAATTATGGGTCGGGCGTGACACTCAACCTCTTTAGGTAGTGTTATTGTGAGTACTCATTTTTGTGATCCCAAAATAACACCATCTCTCTCTCCTTCCTCTCTTCATCTGTGACTTCACTTTCTCTCCCAAGACAATCAAGTATTTTGATATTCTTCTTTCAAGAGCACTACCGAAAACCCAAAATCTTTCCCTCCCAAAATAACCAATCTTGTCAAGCCTCCTCCTGCCAAAAACCCAGGACCTTGTTGCAGAGAAAAGCCAATGTCAGAACTTAGCCAAAGGTGGGTTTCTCTTCGCTGGAGGTTTTAAGAGGGTCGGGTTTAGGTTGGGAAGCTTCTCACTCAGTGATTTCGCATAGCCACATTGCCGCACTTCTTCAGGAGCTCGCATAAGCAAACACCAACCATTGAGTAGTATTGAGTAAGCCTACTCAAATGAGAGTAGGACAAGTACTAACAATAGGTACCAAACATGCATTAAGTTTCTAACTAGAACGATCACACTTAATGTTTTTGAGCATTCGTTTACTTCAATTGGGGTACAGCTCAAAGTCTCAAACTAAAGTGTAGAAGTCTCGCCAGCACGTTACTGTTAGGGTTGAAAACTTCAAGCTTCCAACATATCCACTTAATTAGTCTCCAAGTACTCAAACTAGCTATCAAGTTTTTCCAATCAGGATTTTCTCGGCTAAGCTTCCGACTCCACATTACTGGAATTTTCCTTATCAGCTGCCTTCACTTGTAGCATCTTTGTGTCTTCGTCTTCACCGTTTTTCTTAAACCTTGATGATATGTCCCAGCCAAACCTTACATCTTTTTTCCTGCACATCATTTGATTTTGGGATTTTCAGTCCTTCAATAGAAAACAAAAAACAAAAACAAAAAACTAGTGATTCCAGTCACATAATCAGTTGAGACAGCCATTGAGGTTTTCTTAAAGCCCAAATTCTTGTTGGGCCAACGTCTTGAGCATGAGAGTCATGAGCTAAGCTTATTTGTTCATTACGTGATAACAATACAGAACAGGACCCAGATCGGTCATCAAGCATTTGATCCCCATAGTAACCAAGATCTGTTTCGAAGTTTCCCAACCCTTCTTCTTCTTTTGATTTGTATCGAATAGGACTGTGTGATTTTGACGATTGTACTTGCTCATATTCCACTTCAAGCAAAACTTCGTTTTCATATCAAGTGCCATACACCATAGGGTAACAGGGATATTAAGAGGGTCCTTATTCCTTAACCAATAAGATTGGAACGAACACCAAATACTTATTGGCGTGCTATGGAATTAGAGGATCTTGGGTCCCTTTGTTGTGGAGCTACTCTAAATTTCTAAGACGCATTTTATTATCCATAATGCGACATGTCATTTAGGGGTTGAAATAGAAAGGTCGAGACCCACCTCCCACCATGAAGAAAACCAACTCATTTGCATTCATAAGCATCTCATCCACACCTATAATGGAAATCAATTCATTTCAATTTCATAGCTGTACTTCATTTCTTTTCTTTGATTTCAGCTATTCTGTATAACAATGACATATTGACATCAACCATCCGTTCATGTGAGTCCATTTTATTGATCAAACACCTCCAAATTGCTTGAAGGATGTGACTCATGCACCCAGAGGCAAAAACGTGGACAAGCAATGTGCTCAGTCCTCTTCTATTTTGGTTTGTCCGCAAGTTGACTTAAGTTATCTCTGAGTAAAATGACCCCCCGACAAACTTGTGCCTTTCGTTTTCTTCATGTTATCTATTGCGTTATTTTTTTATGACCGAAAGAAAATAAGAAAACAAAACCACGCAAATCAATATCTCTCATCTAATCCAAATAGAACGCTAGAAACATAACAAGGGATAAAAACAAGAAAATCAAACACTAGAAAACTGATACTCATGAGCCATATCAACCAGTTGATCCGTAACATAATTCACTACCTTAAAAACATGCGTAAACATGATCGGTTGAAATGTAGCAACAAGCTCTAGGCCACGACGAATTAGGTTTCAACCATCGTGTTCACTATGTGGAAGAACAATTTTAGTCCATAAAATGGCCGTTGTGTATGGTTATATTTAGGACCATTTGGTCACTTAGGTCATTAGTGTACCTTCTTTTGCTAAGATAGAATCATAAAATTCTATATGCATTTGAAAAAGGAAAAGAGAAATAAATGGAGAAAAAGACACCCAACAACATAACCTATTCTCTAAACCACATAAAGAAAAGGGTGTGATAAACGCCATCATTGAAATTCCTCCTCTCGGCAAAATTAAGTACCAAACTTTATATAGCTGAAGAAGCTCCTAGCTCCCTCACCTAACATATTATAAAGAATAAGAGAAAAAAGTTGACATATATTAGATAACGATACCTTTGGATTTATACCCAAAATGGGGTCCTTTAGATGCTTAATCTCTTTGTTGATTGCTTTTAAATCTCTTTAAACGTTGTAAATCAGACTTCTTCAACCTCATCCATACCAGATCTGTTTCTTAAGTTGTGACTGTAAATCAGTTGTTATGATGCAAATTTCTCATGTGGGGATGATAAACTTGTGTCCAGATCCTCTGTTCTCTCTTCTTTTTCAGGGTTGTTTTGATCGGGTTTTGCATAGGAGTCTTCTCCCCAAAAAAAAAAAATTCACACTCAAAATTAAAAGTATTTAAGGATATTTTTAAGAAAGATTCTTATGTAAGAAATACGTGCTCCAACTAAAACAGGTAGGGTTATGATCAAAGCATCACGATCCAAACATTCACACAAATCTAATAGTCCGACGGTACGCCCCCATTCAATGTGCCACTTATTACCCCAACAGTCAACGCGTATAGATTGGCGGAAATCACTGAATCATCATCACTAGTGAAAAAAGGCAAGGTTGAAAGTTGGATGGGCTCAATGGGGCTCATAATGAGGCCGAAGAAGTTGGTTTTACTAGGATGAGCAAATCAAACGTCAACCAAAATTACAAGACGTAAAAAGCAACGACAGAAGAAACAGAGGATTCAAAGCACCAAGGTGTATTTAAACCAAGATGAATAGACCGTTGGATTACATTTATCCTATCATTTAATATTTAAATAAAAAGTTAAGTATAAATATCAACGGTTAAGATTTTCTAATAAATACTTGGTTCACTTGTACCTTGGTGTATGCAAGAATTTTCACAGAAGAAAACGTTTAGTGGGTGGCGCAAAAGCACACATGCTACAGAGCAACTCGCCAAATAAGGCCGTTGAGTCCGGCGTCAGCGGGCACAACAACCAACCACCACCACCACCGCCGCCGCAGTAAAATTTTATACAAATTCACGTGTGGACCTCCCTCGCTCTCTGTTCCCTTTCGTCACATTCTCAACTTACCGCCACTAAACGCCGTGCCGTGTCAACCATCATCCCCACACGCCATGCCAGCTCAATCCCATATCAAGCCAATGCAACCGACACACGTGTCTCTTTCACCGAGTGTGGGCCCCAGCAGCAACCAAAGCCCCCTCCTCCAAGTAGCATGGCGGGCATAAAAACAAAGGAAAGGCTCGTAACGGCTACTGCGGCGGTCGGTTCGCCCTGGCTGAGCCGTGGGGTAGCGATCCAAGAAGAGGCCGCCCGTGACCGACTGACCCGGTGGGATATCAGTGCACCATTTTTATTTTCTTTCTTTTTGCTACATTTATTTTCTAAGACTATAAACTCAGATGAACTGACTGACATAAATTGGCCGTCAGTTTCCGAGAATTTGACTTGTGTTTGTTTAGTGTACAAGACTCTGGTATTCCTGGAATCTTTTGTTTAGGGAAAGAAATATATTTCTTAAAGATTTAGCACATTATTGCATTAATCATGGATTATATTATATAATCAGTAGGATCCGTTTATTGGGATCACATGCTTGTGTGGTAAGCAATCACTCTATATAAAATTATTCCCTGTATAATTCTGATTAGCCCTCACATTTTAGTCATTGATTTAGTTGATTGAAAATATGATCCATTTTTCATTAAAAAAATTCAAAAAATTGAAATAAATAAATAAATATTAAAATGACAAGATTATGGCAATCTATGAAGATTCTTTACAACTTTTCATTAATATGAGAAAATGAAAGATTAATTTTATTTGAACTCGATGTAAGCGTAACGAGACGTCTCATCATCTACGTTTTGGGTCAGAACTGTAAAAAAGTTCATAAATTACAATCTAGTTGAGTAATTCAACAAATTTAAACAATGTGGTAAAGTTTTACTCATTATAATCATTTTTCTATATTTCAGTGTACAATCACACACTAGTAATCTCCTTTAACTTTCGTGTCACTCTAAACCTAATTTTCTGCTACACGGAAGAGGACCAAGCTTTCCTCCTTTGACTTATCAACTCTCTCTACTAAACACTGATAAATTCATTAATAGAGTAGTTATAAGTTATAACTTTCCTCAAAAACAAATATGAAGCAGTTATAACTGATAACTACACAAATTATTTTTCCGTTTCCATATTACCAAAAAAAAAAAATGAGTGTCAACGTGCTTCCGTTATCCCAATCAGGCGTCACCGTCACCGTCACACACAACTTGCAATAGCAATCTCGACATATTCGCATCATTATGCTCTCCTTTTTTGTACGCGTGTGACCGCCTATCCCGGTCACCCCATACGACGCGGTCACGCCGTCCCCCCCCCCCCCCCCCCCCGCTTCGCTCTTTTATCTAACTACTTCTCCGTTATCACAAACCACCTTTTTCTTCTTCTTCTTCTTCTTCCCCAACAGTCCAAAACCAGAGAGAAAAGAAAGAGAGCCCTTTCAGTTTCACCGGAATATGTAACTCCATCCACACCAGCTATGTCTTCTCCTCCTTTTCTATTCATATATAAAATCCCCAACTCTCTCCTCTCCGGCCAAGCCTTGATCGGCGCCAACCACACCTCCGCCCGCTTCTGCTCCCGCTAAACCTCCTCCACCGCAACCCGATTTTTCTTCCTCACAATTTTATTCATTAATTCTTTTTCCGACTGAAATTTTCGATACAAAAAAACTGTGAATTTATAGTTTTATAGAGATGGAACCTGTTACTGCGAAGCCGGGGTTCCTCAAGAACACTCTGGTGCGGTGTTTCTTGTTCGGCGTTGTGCTGGTGCTGTTCCGGTTCGCTTACGTCATCACCGTGACCGGAGAGTCGTGTAGAGTTGGAAATTTCTGCTTCCTGAAAGAGAATCTCAACTTCGTCATCGCCAGCAGCGGGGCGGTGGCGGCGAACGGCGCCGTTTCGACAGGTGCGGTGGGGCCGGAGAGGAAGGACGTGTACACCAGCAAGGACTGGATCAAGGCCGTCCAGTTTTACTCGGCCGTTTTCCAAGATCTGATCTCGCAAGGGTTTCTCTCGCCGAAATCGAAGTCCTTGTGCGTGGAGACTCCGACGGGGCAGGAAGTTTACGCCTTGAAGGAGACCGGCGTGAAGAACGCCGTCGGGATTTTCAAGAAGGCGTCGAGGCCGCTGGTGGTTCGCGGCGAGGCGCACCGGATGCCGTTCGCCGATAACTCGTTCGACTTCGTTTTCTCCGGCAACGGGAGGCTGGACAAGTCGCCGAAGGTGGCGGAGTTCGCGGCGGAGATTGTGAGGACGCTCAGGCCCGAAGGGTTTGCGGTGGTCCATATCGGAGCCAAAGATACGTATAGCTTCCATTCTTTTATTGATTTGTTCAATTGCTGTAAGTTAGCTACTTCACGCGACATCGACGGATTTAATTCGTCGATGCCGCGTATACGTGAGATGGTGTTGAAAAAGGAGTGTGATGCTGCTACTGAAGTGTCAAATTCCGGCGGAAGTTCCGGTAATGAGTGCTCGGTGCCGGGGCATAAGCTTGAGTTGGTGAGGAAGGCCGAGCCGATTATTCAAATCGAGCCGTTGAAGCCGTGGATTACATTGAAGAAGAATATACAGAATGTGAAGTATCTCCCTTCGGTTGTGGATATTAGCTTTAAGAGGAGGTATGCTTATGTTGATGTTGGAGCTAGGAGCTATGGTTCGAGTATTGGGAGCTGGTTCAAGAAGCAGTACCCGAAGCAGAACAAGACCTTTGAAGTTTTCGCCATTGAGGCTGATAAGACTTTTCATGAGCAGTATAAGGTGAAGAAGGGGATTACTTTGCTGCCGTATGCGGCGTGGGTGAGGAATGAGACATTATCGTTTGAGATTAATGGAGACCCCGGGGAGAAGGTGAAGGAGAAGGATAGGGGAATGGGGAGGATTCAGCCGGTGAAGTCGGCCAATGGAGGGTTTGATGGTCAGGTGGATAGGATTCAGGGGTTTGATTTTGCGGAGTGGGTGAAGAATACTTTCACGGAGAAGGATTTTGTGGTGATGAAGATGGATGTGGAAGGGGCGGAATTTGATTTGATTCCGAGGCTGTTTGAGACCGGAGCAATTTGTTTGATCGATGAGGTGTTTCTTGAATGCCATTACAATAGGTGGCAGAGGACGCGCCCTGGTGAGAGAAGTGCAAAGTATGAGAAAACTTATGGCCAGTGCTTGGACTTGTTTACTTCACTGAGGCAAAGTGGGGTTCTTGTTCATCAGTGGTGGTGAAATTACAGGTTTCTTTGATTTTAGTCATACTCCAGTTTCTTTTGTAATTTTGTTTTACAGAGAAAGACTCAAAAGTAGTTTTATGGTTGTAAGAATTGCAGCTGAAAAATGAAAATTTATTTACTTCTTTTTAGTTTAGAAGAATACATCTTTACTCTCTTATACAGTCTCTATTGATTACAGTTGATTTGAAGTCCCTATCATGTTCACTTGGCAACAACAATTCAGATTTGTGTCAAGTCCATCGACTGTTTAGCTATTGATTGGTTCATGTACTTGCAATATATGCATTTTGGCTATGCGAGAACCCTTTCAAAACAGATACTGGAACTGAGTTCAAGGTAAGTGATTTGCATGAGAAATGTGGACTCTTTAGAATGTTGAGAGTGAAGATTGAAGCTTACCATGTAATAATTGTAATTCCCATAACTATGTTTATATGTTCCAGCATTGGCATCTAGGTGTTTTGTTAGACAAGGACTAACCACCCCCCCCCCCCCCCCCCCCCCCCCCCCCCCCCTTTTGTTCTTGAGGTAGGCACTTAATTTTTCAGAGGCGAAAGCTTTGTTATTCAGTTACTCTCTTCTTCTCCTTGTTTCATTTTTGGGTGAACATCATTTCCGGTGGTACAGTTTGAGGCCCCTAAATAAGGTAGTGCTGTTGTAAACTTGTAACCACCTCTCCTGGCTTCATCAGGGAAATCCAATTATTTTTAGAATTCAGTTGGTCTAGTTTCAGATGTCGACAAGTTCTTGTCACTGTAGAATTACACTAGTAATGATATGGTCTGGTTAGTTTAGTAGTATTTGTAAACAAAATCATTCCAAATAGGATTCTGAAAGACAACCCAACAAATGTAAAGGGCCATCTGTTCCTTTGCAATATTGTTGCATCTTTGTCTTGGTGAGTTGTAGGTTTTGCTGGAAAGTCCATATTTGTGGCTCATAATAGGAAGCTTCTTTAAGCCCCTTTTGACTTATTTGACTCAATCATTAGCTCACCGATTTGAGCTTCATAATTGGTTCTATGCCAGCAGCTTCTTCTTTGAACAGCACTGCAGCATTTGGCAACGGCACCTGGCATTAGGAGTTGAGCATATGTTTTGTTTCACTAGAGCTATGTCCCTGCTAATACCCAGTTCATGCTACTCGCTTAGAATTTCGAATCATTGTTACAATGAGGCATCTTATCTGACAGTTAAGAGTGCAGCGTATAATTTCGAAGCGAAAGAAATACAAGTCTGAGACTTTGGAGTAACTGATGAAAACCGTTGTGAGTTGCTACCCTCTGTTGAGTCAGTTCCCTTTGATGGAGTGCATTTGAACTAAGCCTCGTTGCTCATGCCATCTTCATTTCAGAAAAATTTAATCACTAATGTGTTTGGAAAGTTACTGCATATCGGAGAGCTCTCATGCTGATTTGATGTGGACACAAAATTCATTTTCCTCCTGCTATGAGTGAGTATGGTTGTAATCTATAAATCCATTAGATGAAACATTTATCAATTAGAAATATATTTTTGTAGACATAATCTTTGGGGAATTCAGGAATAATTGTAGACATGCTCATTTTATAATAAGATATTAGAGTAAATTAAAGTGGTTGAAATGAGTGTGGGTTTTAATTTAGATCAGTTAGTATAAGCATTCACACCTTTGATTACATGATTCTTCAAAGAAAGCCCAAATCATAGTGCAAATTCTTGAGAAATTGGACAGATCTCGCTCATAGCACACACGGTTTTAGACTAGGATTATAGTATTAAGTTTAGGCTATTTGCCACGGTTGAGCATCTTTAGCAGCGGAAGTAAAATTATAGTTGCATTTATCAATAGTTATGAGATTTAACAATTGATATAAAGCATTTGGCTCCAACAGTTATTACTAAGTGTAAATTAAGTGATATTTTTAATGAACCATAAATAGACACGTGGATAAAAAGAGGAGGGAAAACATAGGTTTTCCTTTAGCAATTCTTGATTCGGTTTGATAAATTTGTCAATTTAGTTTAACAATTTTAAGATTTAATAATTTTCTAGACATTTCGCTGGAGCTCATATTCATCCTAAAAGGTGACAAATTTTAGAAATATTTTGAATTAAGCATTGTCCAGCAGTCAACTTCAAAAATTGTTATATTTAACTATAATTTTGAAATTTAGATTTCGATTTAACAATGTTGCTCAATCAGTAGTTGATATTTATTATGTTTTAACAAATGCTAAAATGACACGTGGGCAAAAGAGAAGAAATAAGATTTAGTTATTGTTTTAGTTATGCATAAAAAAAATTAACAAATTTGTCAATTTTATTTAGCAATTATCTAATTTAGCAATGAGTTATGTATTCTGTTAGAGCATCAATTTACCTCAAAAATTGATAAATTTCAATTTTAGCAATACTACTGGAGATGCTTAACTATATTTCTATTTATGATTTACCATCTCCTGCCACGTTAAGCTATTTCCCTTGTACCAAGATAAATATTTCATCCTGCCTTAGTTTTGTAGGTTGAACTTGAGATGGCCATTGGCCCCCTCCAATTTTCCACATGATTTTTGTATATAATTGGTAAAAGTTTTCCTTTTTTTTTTTTCTATAAAAATTGTCTTTTTTTTTTTATTACCTCTCCAAATCAACAATGGCCTCCGGATACCCGGTTCTTGCATTCTAGGTCTGACACTGTTGGCACTGCTCCCCTCTTGCGTAGCATCTTCATGAAATGTGAACTCTATAGTTTCGTTGACATCCAGAAAGGCCTTGCATTGTTTGCCAATGCTCACCTGAGCAGCCTCATTTGCTGCGTTCTTGGTCCAAAGAGCAAAGTTTTCTTGCCCATTTCTGACATTGACAACAGACAACTGCTCCACGTATATACTTCATCTCGGAATTTAATTTGATTCTGATGCTGTTTGAGACCGGAGCAATTTGTTTGATCGATGAGGATCGGAAGTTCTTGCATGCCATTACAATAGGTGGCAGAGGACAATTCCTGGTGAGAGAAGTGCAGAGTATCAGAAAACTTATGGCCAGTGCTTGGACTTGTTTACTTCACCAAGGCAAAGTGGGGTTCTTGTTCATCAGTGGTGGTGATTTACAAGTTTCTTTGATTTTAATCATACTCCATTTTCTTTTGTAATTTTTCCTTTACCGAGAAAAACTCAAACGTAGTTCCATGATTGTAAGAATTGCAGCTTAAAATGTATATTTTCACGACTTGTTTGAGTGTATCTAGTCCAGAAGAGTTCTTCTTTACTTATTATAATGGTTACAGTTGCTTTGATTTGTGTTCGTCATGTTCACATTGGCAACAAAAATTTGGATTCGTGTTGTGACTGTTTACTTGTTTAGGTAAATAGGTATTGATTGGTTCATATATTTGTAAGTAACATCAGGAATTGCGCGTTATGTTTTGCTTCACCGGAGTTCTGTCCCCTGCTACATTCAGCTCATGCTACTTGCTTAGAATTTCAAATCATTGTTACAATGAGGCAATTTATTGTACCTTTAAAAGTGCGGTACATAATTTCAAATCTGGAGTTCACTACCAATTTATCTCCAGTTCGTTTTGATAGATAGAGCACATTTGAACTAAGCCTTGCTACTCATCATGCTATCTTCATTGGAATCCATCGTTGCAACATACCAATGTGTTTGGAGAACAACTGCATGTCAGCTGAGAGCTTCATGCTGATTTGGTGTGGACACGAAATTCATTTTCATTTTCTCCTAGTATGTTGAGTGTGGTTGTAATCTACAAATTATTAGATAAAACTTTTATCAATTAGAAAAATAACTTTGTAGACTAATATTCGGCAAATTTAGGAGTAATTGGTTACGTGCTGTTTTTATAATATAAGATATTAGAATAAATTAAAAAGTTAATCAAGAGTAGAGGGACATAATCTGCTGCTTTACCACATACCTATATCTACCAAATATAAATACGACATTTTAGAACAATAATGAGATGGTTTAATAGAAAGATTTAAAAATCGATCTTTATCATTAAATAAAGATTTAATGAAACATAGTGTTAGAGTGATGCATGGGTGTTATAGATGAATGACACACCCTTTTTTGCATGACTTCATCCAAGAATCCTTCATCCCAATCAATTGGGGGCAACATATTAGCCGAGTTCCAAACTTCCTTCCTTAGTGTACCTGCACATACTAAACAAATGATCAAGAGTTTCATTATCTTCATTACAAAGAGGGCAAGTGTTCTCTTGGATTAGTCCAAACCGAGAGAGTCCATCTCTGGTCTTAAGTCTGCCTCTAAGTAGAAGCCATCCAAAGAATTTAATCTTTGGTTGAACATTCAAGGACCAAAGCTTCTTAATGAGCTCAACTCGCTTATACTTCTGTCATGCAGTTGAAGCCAAGTAGCAGATTTAATTGTGAACCTCCCATCAGAAGCAGATCCCCAAATAAACTCGTCGTCAGAAGGATTAAGTGGTATGGGGATTCCCAAGATTTCCTTAACTATTTCCTCATTGAGTTGGGACCTCAGCTTCTGTTTGTCCCAGCTACCTAGAGTAATATAGTCACTGACATTTTCCTCAATATTAATATTATTCCTCATATGCTCAGGAATCAAGTTAATTAAGGGAAAGTCAAAAACCCAATTGAAAGTCCAGAATTTTATAGACTCACCATTTCCTAGAATCCATCTCATACCTTTCATGATTAGATCTCTTGTATCCAAAATTCCATTCCAAGCTAAAGAATTTTTCTGTTTCTTCTTTGCTTGGAAAAAAGAATTTTTCCTCAAGTACTTCCTTGTAGTTACCTGCACCCACCAATTGTCTTTATCAGTGATAATTTTCCAAGCTAATTTTGCAATTGCAGCATTATTGAAAAAAGCAGAAGGCCTTATTCCTAGCCCTCCTAACATCTTTGGTTTGCAAACTTCCTTCCATGCTACAGGGGCTTGTTTCATATCAGTCCCCCACAAGAAATTTCTTTCTTGTTTGTCAATTTGATTGGTCAAGCTTTTAGGACATTTGAAACACGACATCATGTGATTTGGCATACCAGAAAGGTTTGCCTTGATGAGAGTGACTCTTCCTGCTCTTGAAAGAGTATTCTGTTTCCAGCCTGCAAGTCTGTTAGGCAATAGTTTCTCGTTGATTCGACCACTGGTTTTGCAATTTTGTTCCAAGATAACATGTAGTAGATTACAATGGCAATTCTAGCTTCTTGAAAATAAAAAACTGGTACTTAATCAAAAACTGCACTTAACAAAAAAGATCCTGAGTACTGAACTACTGATGAAAACCACTGGGTTTACTATCCTTAATTTTCTTTGATAGAGTGTACATTTGAGATTCTTTGAACTAAGCCCAGCTAGTTGTGCCATCTTCATTAGAACCCATCCTTGCAACACAGATCACAAAAACTATGGTTCTCTACCTACTAATTAACATCTTTGCAAATATGAATGGTTGTGATCAAGTCAAACTATATTACAATTATTTCCAACTCAACTTCTAGTTGACTAAATCAATGAACCACTGCTCTTTGAGAATACATACTGTTATGGTCTACAATTCTACATGCAGTTAGCTGAGGACAGAATGGATTTGGTGCTGATTTCTAAGTTGAAAAAACAAATATTACAGTTTTTACTCTCTAGTTAGTTGTTTGTCGTCATTTCTTCAGACATTATCGTTTGTTACCCTAGATAAGAAACAACTTACAACAAGCCGCTAACAATATACACCGTCACTTTTAGCACATAGGCTAGATACATGTCATGTGGTGCACCTTAAATAGTATCCATATCCATATGTAGATATAAGCAAAATTAGGATGCTCTAACCCATTTTCCTAACAAGATCAAGGGTATTGTTGTTGCAGCTTTGACCCTTTTTGTTTTTTGAGAAGAAAGGTCATCGACTTAAACATGGGTTGAGATGAGCACGTCGAAATTCTAACACCACCACCCACAATTTCCAACCGCGGAGGAGCATGCAACTTTTCATTCCCAAATTTTCAATCTTTACGTCGTGCTCTTGATCCTCAACCAAAGACAGAAAATCGTGATTCTTCATTGTCCATGCTTGTTCTTCTTTGATGCTAATTCTTGGCGTGGCTCCACATTCTTTTGAACCCTTTAATCTGCCTCTTCATATTGGGGTTCAGAGAAACAAAGCTTTATTTTGTGGCATTAACGCTCATTGGTTGGGGTCGCATTTTAAAGGAACTGAACCTCCGACCAAACCTATTTCCAAAAATATGGGAGGTTGCTGCACCAAAGATGCCTTGTATTATGGGAATAACATAGATGATGAGCGTTATTGTAAGGATGATACTGAATTTGACGGTGATGATGATATGAACAATGTGAAGTATGGGGAAGATGGAGCTCGGATAAGAATGCAAGGCTCTTCTAGGTACATTTCAATGTACACCCAACAAGGAAAGAAAGGGATCAATCAAGATGCTATGACAGTTTGGGAGGTATTTGAGTTTTGATCATTTGTTCTGCATGAAGCTCCTCTAGGTCAATTTTTATCTTAGATTGATTTTTAAGCTTCCATGTGTGCTCATACATATAATTTCTTCTGCTACATTTGTTGTCTTTACATTTTCTAGCTTCTTTACCATTTCTGTTGATAGTATCCATGAAATTCTTCTTGTAATTTCAATAATGATGAACCATCGTCTGCCTAGGAACCCTTTATACTCTTTGTTATCATCTTCTTCCATTAACAAATTCATGAATATAATGTTTAACCTCCTTTTCTGTTAGAATTTTGCTGAGAAGGACATGTACTACTGTGGTGTGTTTGATGGCCATGGACCTGATGGTCATAAGATAGCGCGATATGTATGCGACAATTTACCTTCAAAGCTTTCCCAAGTTGTCAAAATCTACCAGCTTAACACCGGCATTTTCGACAATGCTAATCTTCCTTCAAGTTTTTTCAATCAAGAAAGTAACGCAACCCCCATCAGCAAAGGCAGTCAAGATATTTCTCTTTCTTCATGGGAAGCCAGTTTTGTTAAATCATTCAAGGATATGGATGAAGAGCTTAGCCTTGATTCAACCATCGATAGCTTCTGCAGTGGTTCAACAGCTGTAAATATAGTTAAACAGGTATAACAAACTATGCCATTCAAGAAAAGCAATTGAAACAAAAAGCTTATGATGTGTGGATTTTCAGGGTGATCACTTGGTAATTGCAAACTTGGGAGATTCTCGTGCAGTTCTTGGCACTAGGGGAGAGAATAATCAAATAGTTCCTGTTCAACTCACAGTTGATTTAAAACCGGATACGCCAAGTGAGTTTAACATGTTTTTAAGAGACCAAATTGTTATTGGGTGTAATTGGCATCGTATTCATTCTTTCTTTCTCTGTTGTCTTACTCAGGTGAAGCGGAAAGAATTAAGAAGTGTAACGGCAGAATTTTCGCAGTGGATGAAGAACCGGAAGTGTACAGAATATGGATGCCGGATGAAGACTGCCCTGGTCTAGCAATGGCACGAGCATTCGGAGATTTCTGTCTCAAAGATTATGGCCTTATCTCCATTCCTGAAGTTTGCTACAAAACCATCACAAGCGATGATGAATTTGTGGTTTTGGCAACTGATGGGGTGAGAACAAAAACTTTGTTACTTTATGACCAAGTTACTATAAGATCATAGGACCAAAACAGGATCAATCACAAACCAAATACATAAACACGTTTCTTAAGCATCAACTATATGAACTCAACTACATGGGATAATGACATACCTTCTTGATTGATGTCCATGTCTACTAACTGATCAACTAGGCTGTCAACGTCTTGAGCAAGTCCGGTTTTGGCTTTTGTCTTCTCCTCTCTGCTAAGCTTAGACACCATAGATGGGATGGCTCCTATGTCTTGTCGTAGAGAGAGCAGGGACTAAAGCACCTTTATTTATAGTGTTACAAGATAACAAGAGACCTCCCACAAAGATACTTCTTGATTCCCAAGTAAACTCCTATAAACTAATCCTAATGCATTACCAACACAATAAACCTGTTGCTAATGGATTCCCTTACCATATATGGATAAATATACATAAACCATATTGAACAAGGTTAAGTAATAACATAAGCTCCTATTAAGTTGAAACCTGTTCCAATTAGTATTTGCATAATGATGATAGGTTCACATAATGAATCTTACAATCTCCCACTTGAACCATCATCTTAAAATTGCACAATACAAGTAGAAACATTTCAATCAAAATAGCTGAAGTGCGCGCTGAGCCATATGCTTCTTAAAATCCATTCAACTCTGTCAAAATACAAAAACAGCTGCAGAACTCAGAAATAAGCATGTTCACATGATCATGCCTGTTCAAAACTACAACAGCAGCCTAAGTACTTCACATGAGTCAAAAATACTTAATGTAATGCAGTTAAATGACAGTGTATATCAAAGTGGTTAAGTCATTTAACAAACAGTCCTAAATCAAGCAATTTTGAATATCAAAAACGCAACATAATGCAAACACAACTGAACACCAGTGGATCTGGTTTGCTGCTACTGAAATACTGAATATATGCATATTTCAATCCACCTGATAAACTTGAACTGATAAAACAGAAATTTTATAATTTCAAACATACTGAAAACATCAACATAAAAAATTTCTCAATTTCATTTAACTGGAAAAACATACACTACAATGTTCATGTCAAAATCAGACACCAAGAACTAAATCAAAACCAAAATAGAAACACTGAAAACAAAACTCAATTTCTTTGAAAATCCAATGCTCCCACTGAACTTAAGCCTCCTTGAAACTCGCCAATACACCCATGTTTCCACAATGCTCTTTAAAAGCTGCAACTGGTAATGCCTTGATGAATGGATCTGCAAGTTGATCTGCAGTCTTGATATTGAAAACATCAACTTCTGCACGCTTCACCCTCTTCCTTACACTATAGTACTTCAAATCTATATGCTTAGAATTATTTGACCTCTTACTGTTCTTACAGAAGAACACAGCTGCTTCATTATCACAATACACCTTCAATTTTTCCTTAATAAGCTCACTCAGGACTTTAGTCTCCAGAATAAAGTTCCTGATCCACAAACCCTCATTTACACCTTCATAAAGTGCAATTACCTCTGCCTGCATTGTGGAAGTAGCTATCAATGATTGTTTCATTGTTTTCCAAGCCACTGCACCACCTGCAAGCATATAGACATATCCACAAGTAGATTTCATAGATGAAGGGTAGTTCCCTGCAAAATCTGAATCAGTGAAACCTACAAGTTCAAGCTTTTTCACACGTTTATACACAAGCATATGTTCTTTGGTCCTTTGCAGATACCTCAGAATTTTCTTACCAGCTATCCAATGTTGTTGTCCAGGATTTGACTGAAATCTAGACAACATACCTACTGCAAAAGATAAATCTGGTCTTGTACAGACTTGTGCATACATGAGACTTCCTACAAGCTGAGCATATGGCACTGCTTTCATGCTATTTTTCTCATTTTCAGTCTTAGGACACTGATCTTTATTAAGTTTATCTCCTTTAGAAATTGGCGTTTCACCATTACCACAGGTTTCCATTCCAAACCTCTTAAGAACTTTGGAAATATAATTCTGCTGAGATAAACCCAACAGACCCTGCTTCCTATCTCTCTTAATCTTAATGCCTAATACATAACAAGCTTCTCCCAAATCTTTCATGTCAAAATTCTTTGACAGAAAATCCTTAGTGTCTTTAAGCAGTTTAACATTACTGCTTGCAAGAAGAATGTCATCGACATAGAGAATAAGAAAAATAAAATTATTACCAACCACTTTGAGATAAACACATTCATCAACTATATTTTCAGAAAAACCAAAAGATGAAATAACAGCATCAAACTTTTTGTACCACTGCCTACTAGCTTGTTTAAGTCCATAAATGGATTTCTTAAGTCTACACACCATGTTTTCTTTACCAGCCTCTTTAAAACCTTCTGGCTGTGCCATGTAAATCACCTCTTCCAGCTCTCCATTAAGAAAAGCTGTTTTTACATCCATCTGATGTAACTCCATGTCATAATGAGCTACAAGAGCCATTATGATTCTGAAAGAGTCCTTAGATGAAACAGGTGAGAATGTTTCAGTGTAGTCAACACCCTCCTTTTGTGTGAAACCCTTAGCTACAAGCCTAGCTTTATGTCTTTCTATCTTTCCACTTGCATCTCTTTTAGTTTTGAACACCCATTTACAGCCAATGGGTTTCTGAGTTTGATTTTGCTTAACTAGCTCCCACACATAATTTTTATGCATGGATTCTAGTTCTGCAACCATTGCATCTTTCCACTTTTCAGACTCATCACTTTCTAAGGCTTCCTTTAAGGTTTTAGGATCATTGTCATCAGACAATATACTTTCAACTTCAGTCAAATAAACCTCATAAATATCATCCTCTCCTCCATACTTAGATTTTCTAGCTCTCTTAGATCTTCTAAGCTCAGGTTGCTCTACAACAGGCTGTTCTGGGACAACTACTGGTTCAGTTACTGTTTCTGGTTCAGCTTGGGGTTCTGGGTGCAGTTGGGGTTCCTGCACTGACACTTCTTCCATCACATTTTCTTCTTGGTTCTGCAAACTTTCTTGTTGCAGCACAGGTTCAGACTCTATGTTATCTTGGTTCATAGGCTCTAAGTCAATATTTTCTGAATTTTGATCCTCATTTAGGCTTTGGTTCACAACTGTTTCTTGACCTAATGCATCACCTAAGGTGTTAGGCATTGCTACTGTGTTCATCCCTTCCTCTACAACTTCTTCAAAATCTGAAGACAAGTCCTCAAAAATTGTATTGCAGACACTTTCATCTAAAAATTTAACTTGATGTGTTTCAAACACTCTAGGTGAATGATGAGGTGAATACAACTTAAAACCTTTAGATTTTTCACAATAGCCTATAAAATGACAACTCACAGATTTTGATTTTAATTTATCTGGCTTTTCTTTATAAAGCCTTGCCTCAGCTTTACAACCCCAAACATGGCAGTGATGTAAACTTGGTTGCCTACCACACCATAATTCAAATGGTGTTTTATCCACAGATTTACTAGGGGACCTATTGCAAAGATAATTTGCAGTTCTTAAAGCTTCTCCCCAAATAAATAAAGGCAGACCAGATGTACACATCATACTCCTAACCATGTTTAATAGAGTCCTATTTTTCCTTTCTGCAACGCCATTCTGTTGGGGATTATGTGGTGTACTGTATTGAGCCTTAATGCCAACTTCTTGCAAATATAATGCAAAAGGTCCCTTATGTTGGCCTTGCTCAGAATATTTACCATAAAATTCTCCCCCCCTATCAGACCTCACAGTCTTTATTTTTAAATCCAACTGATTTTCCACTTCAGTCTTAAAAATTTTAAAAGCTTCTAAAGACTGTGATTTTTCTGATAGTAAATATATATAGCAATATCTGGAAAAATCATCTATAAAGGTTATAAAATAAACATTACCACAAATTGTCTTATGTTTAAAAGGCCCACAAATATCTGTGTGTATTAACTCTAACAGTTTTTTACTTCTGTCAGCAGTTTTTCTTCTCATGTTTGTCATTTTTCCTTTATAACACTCAATGCATTCTTCAAGATCAGAAAAGTCTAGTTCAGGTAATGTCTTATTCTTAACAAGTATCTGCAGTCTTTGTTTTGATATGTGGCCTAAACGTCTATGCCACAGATAGGCTGATTTCTCATTGTGTAAGGTTCTTTTAACACCAATGGTGTTATTTCCTGTTGTGTTATTATTATTTTCAACAAGTAATAACTCTTGTTGAGACATAGAACAATTTAATCTCAAATAATCATTCTCAATAACACAAGAACCAAACAAAACAGAAGAATTAAAATTCTGGAGCAAAGATTCTGAAGAATTTCTGAAAATTTTAATTCCACTCGAACTAATGAGAAAAGTACAACCAAGTTTGACTAAAAGACTGACTGACAATAAATTCCTTCTAATGGAAGGTACATATAAGACATTGTCTAAAACCAGAAAATTTCCAAAACCTAAATCCAATCTAAGGGATCCTATAGCCTTCACTGCAACCTTCATCCCATTCCCAACGCAGACATTCTGCTCCTCATTCCTTGGTTTTCTCTTCCTTATGAAACCCTGCAATGAATTAGTAACGTGTAAGGGGCTTCCTGAATCCAAGTAATAAGAATGGGATTTGGTATTGACAGAATTAATTTCTAAAGGAAAGGTTTCTAAAAGATTAAGATAACTATTTTTACCTTTCTTCTCTAGCCAGGCCTTAAAACCAGTGCATTCTGACTTCTTGTGTCCAACTTTCTTACAGAAATAGCACTTGAACTTAAAACTGGATGGCTTTTTGACCTTGCTACTGCCTGCAGTGCTACTGGACGGCTTCTCTATGGTTTTATTGACTTTTAGGTTATTTTTCTTCCATTTAGCCTTCTGAACTAAGTTAATAGAGGTTGCAGGCTGCTTCCCCTTCCTCATTCTGCTCTCCTCATCCACACAGATGGATATCAGTTGATCCAACGTCCAGTTTTCTTTCTGAGAATTGTAACTGGTCCTCAACATGTTGAAACTCTCTGGCAGGCTGTCGAGGGCATGATGCACCAGCTGCTCATCCTTCACTCCCTGATCAAGCTCCTTGAGCCGACTGTTCAGCTCTGTGAGTCTCATGATGTGTAGCCTCACTCCTCCAACTCCATTATACTTGAGCTGGTTGAACTCCTTTCCTATCCTCGCAGCTTCTGCCTTGTTGCTTTCCTTGTACTTCTCAGCAATAGCATCCATGAAATCAGCAGCAAAGATTGGCTCCGGAATGCTACCCCTTACTACCTTAGTCATAGAGCTTCTAATGAGGACCTTAGCCCTATGGTTTGATCTGTACCAGTCATAATAATACCTCCTATCCTCAGGTGAACTTTGGGAATCAATTTCTTGAGGTGTAGGGTCAGTGAAGCACAAATCCATGTTGTCATGAGACACCATGTACAGGTCTAGTGAAGCTTTCCACTCCTTAAAGTTGGTTCCATTAAGCATCTGGATGTCATTTGGTTTCAGGTAGGTGATTTCTAGAGAGCAAAAAACAAAGAAATAAGTTTTGGTTTTGACAGTTCTATAAAGAATTGTTATAAAAACTGTAGTTTTATGTGTATTTCTTAATCAGCTCAAACAACACACAAAACAAAAACACAGAAAACATAACAAACAATACATCCCAAATTACTGCAGTTCAATATCAAGCATCACTTTTATAGCAGAAGACATGATATTCTAAAGTTTCTGAATCATCAAGCCACAAAATAAAACTCATGTTATCCAAAAAGCAGTCATCATCTTTATGACAGAAGAAAAGCTTTAAGTATCCAAATATGAGTTCTAAATTCATGCATGATGCTGTTTGAAAATTTTAAACCATACAAAATTCTTCTTTGGAAGACAACAAATATAGTTCAAAAAATTCATAACACAAGTTCTGGTCTTTAACTTTAATTCCTTTAACCTGCAAGAAATTGCTTTGTGCAACATTCAAGCCTCTAATATTTCTACAGACCACGATGAAGTTTCCAATTGATTTTTACTTACTTAAGTTTCAGTGTTCATTGTAAAATCAATTCTGCAATTCAATTCATGCATCCACGGGAGACATACATAACATCATTTAACCAGCAATTGCAGACAACACAGAAACTTCATTCCATTCACAAAACACCAAAACATGCCCAAACAATTCACAAAAAACATGCTTCTGTATTTAAGTTTCATCCGGACACCATATGACTAGCTTAGCCTATGTTGCACTCCGGGCATGCATCTAGGGTTCTTGTGCTTAACAGAAATCATAGACATGCTCTGAAATTGTAATCGAAAACACAAACAAAAAATCCCAAAATCTGACCTCTTTAGCTCATTCAAAACGCGGAAGCAAAACCAAATTGAGCATGCAAATCCATTTACCCTTCTTAATCCGCAGCCATATGAGTTTCGAAAACAAAACACCCAGAGATGCAAATCGCCTCTCTTCTTAATCCCAGACTGAAGAACCCGAAACCCCAAAACTGAATTGATCGTATTTTTTTCACAAAGGGATCGTGTTTTTTTTTTTTTTTTTTTGTTACTGAAAGCGGGTTTGGGTTAAGGGCTGCGGTTTTGGGTCAGAAAACACTGAATGGCCCATACGATGGCCTTCTTGATTATACGGGTCCAAATTTTTTTTTTTTTTTTTTTTTTTTACGACAAAGGAAAACCAAAAACAATTAAACCCATGTTCATATAATTAGTCGATTTCCATTATACGATTTATGCAGTTTGTGAGTTGCTCTGATACCACACTATAAGATCATAGGACCAAAACAGGATCAATCACAAACCAAATACATAAACACGTTTCTTAAGCATCAACTATATGAACTCAACTACATGGGATAATGACATACCTTCTTGATTGATGTCCATGTCTACTAACTGATCAACTAGGCTGTCAACGTCTTGAGCAAGTCCGGTTTTGGCTTTTGTCTTCTCCTCTCTGCTAAGCTTAGACACCATAGATGGGATGGCTCCTATGTCTTGTCGTAGAGAGAGCAGGGACTAAAGCACCTTTATTTATAGTGTTACAAGATAACAAGAGACCTCCCACAAAGATACTTCTTGATTCCCAAGTAAACTCCTATAAACTTATCCTAATGCATTACCAACACAATAAACCTGTTGCTAATGGATTCCCTTACCATATATGGATAAATATACATAAACCATATTGAACAAGGTTAAGTAATAACATAAGCTCCTATTAAGTTGAAACCTGTTCCAATTAGTATTTGCATAATGATGATAGGTTCACATAATGAATCTTACAGTTACTTGGTAGTCACAAATGATAAAGTGGAGAAGTTGTGAAATATTAGTGTTAAATTTGTTCACCAAATAATGTGACACTGCTTTGTGCAGGTATGGGATGCGTTATCAAATGCTACTGTGGTAAAGATAGTTGGCTTCTGCAAAGAAGAGATCCAATGCAGCGAAGTTGTTAGTCAAGCGAGCTGTTAGAGCATGGAAAAGAAAATATCCAGAATCCAAAATTGATGATTGTGCAGTTATATGCTTGTTCCTGAAAGAGCAACCTTCTTTAAGTCGGTCAATGTCTCATGGAAGCCGGGGGAAAGTAAATGAACCAGCGCTTGTTTCTTATTACAGCACTAAATCGAATGCTCCAACCGATGGAGGTGGCACCGAACTGTCTCTTGTAAATAGCAAGATCTCAGAAGACACAAAAGAAGGGTGGAGTGAATTGGATGGTTCTACAAGAGTGAATTCCCTTTTGAATGTTCCTCGATATGATAACGCTTTGAGTTGGCGGAAAAAATCAAAGGATTTTGAAGAGGTTGAAGCTCATTAATCAGTTCTTTTCCTTTTGAAGATCAAATATATGGTCTTAACAGAATGATTCCTAATCCAGTTCAGACCATTTCCATATATATATGTCAGTTGATGTCTACCAGCTATCTGCAAATGCAATTCAGCTTCCTTCCAAGTATTAAAGAAAAGGGGCTCTGAATTAGAATTGTTTAGGAGAAATGTACATATTTCTCTTACTAGCTAGTTACTTAGAAGTGCAGTGGATACTGAATCATGAGCCTACATCTTTGTACTAAATATACCTCAACATCATGTTTGTGTGTAGTCATATTGACACCCATCTATTAATCATACTTCATTTCTAAACCACATTGTGACAAGGTAGTCTGGATATCAATCATTTAGTTTAGAAACTTCTGGCGCTGCTAAGACAGTTTTTTGATACGATGTCGTGTGTTAAAGGGTGCTCTATATAGAATCTTGGTTTTGATTCCAAGGATTTGTACTCCATACTTCCAATTGCTTTGCTTGATCAGTCTTTGATGGAGGCAAAGATCAACCTGCATTGAACATAGAGAATTATGAGTTTGTTCATCTGCTTAGCAGCTGAGCGAGAAATTCATGCTTGATAATATTTATAAAACTTATTTTTAAGTTTGACGGTTATTGTTTTTAACCTTTTATTTACATTTAAGAGTGATTAAACAAAACTAACAACATCAAATTAGTGTATCAACACTGGTTCTATTGCAGACCGAAACCCTCTCTAGGGTTTTGAGAGTAAGGCGGCGGTGACGGCGGCGCATCTGCTTCGCTCCTAGCCACTAGGGACGTCTCTGGGTCGCGATCTTCAAGAAATAGGGACGGGCTTCTTGTTTCTCATCCCAGTGACACACGCGGCAGAGGCTCGCAGAGGTTTGCAATCCAGTTTTTGGTTTCTGAGTTCCGAGAAGGGGCGGAAGCGGGCTGTGGTGACATTCTTTGCTCCCGTCGTTACCTTTTGTGTAAAGGAGGTCAAGTTTTCGTGTAGGAGGAGGAGGAGGAGTTGATCTTGCTTCTCAGAGGCGGCTCACCGAGTTAGAGGATATGGGGTCATGGCTAGGTAGGCCACCGAACTGAGGCTGGACTGGCCTAATTCATAATTTGAGGGCAGTGGGTGTGGCTTGGACTTCGTGAGCCTTTCCACTCTCCCTCCTCAATCCAACTTGGGTGAGTGTCTTTGCTCTAGGCTTCGGTGACTCTTTTGAGGCTGGAGAAGATCCCTACACAACCGCATTGAAGAGTTTATCCCCCTTTTTGATGGAAAGGTATACTGAAGTGGTCTTAAGCCTCGATTCATTGAGCTAGGGTATTTTGGTTGGTTATATAAGTTATTGTTTTATAAGCCAAAATAAAGTCGTCTTGTGGATATTAGTTTTTAAGTTATATTTTTTTGTAGCTTTTGTAGGATCTTCGAGTTGTATCGAAACTATGCTCCCGGTTGATCAGCCGTTGGATTTGTATTGGAGTTAAACTCTCGCTCGTCCCCTGGAGTAATATATATATATATAGGCATTTTCAGATACGGACCTCCTTATTTATTCAAAATGTACGAATTTCCTTAATTAACATATTTTTCAATCATATTTTCTTATCTCAACCATTCATCTTTTATGTATATATGAGTAGATCATTTGTATAAAATTTTAACCAAATTGATAATCATTAAGGTATTCAAAATTGTGAATTATACGAACGGTTCATGTTGAACAGATTTGGTTCGTTCATTGTAATCATATAGTTTTGATACCTTAACGGTTATCAATTTGGCTGAAAATTTGTAGAGATGATCTACTCATATATACCTTCAATGAATGGTTAAAATGAGAAAATATGATCTAAAAGTTGGTCAATTTAGAAAATCCGTACTTTTTGAATAAATAAGGATATTTGGACCTGATAATATATATATATATATATATATATATATATATATATATATAAACCATAATTGCCAATTTGCTACCATAACTTTCACCTTGATGTCAATTTACTACCTAAAATTTCATTTCAGCCAATTTGCTACCCTGACTATTAAATCTGCCAATTTGCTACCATTTCATTTAATTTGCTACTTTAGATTTTCAAGATTAATCAATTTACTTATCAATATCGACCAACTTTAACATTCGATTTTCAAAATTAATTCATGTTTGGATGAAGAAATGAACAACTTAAATGACAAAAAAGTAACAAGTTGGCTAATTTTAAAAACATATGTAGCAAATTAGCTAATTATGAAAAATTAGGGTAACAAATTGGCTGAAATAAAAGTTATGGTCTGAAATTGACACCAAGATAAAAGGTACGGTAGCAATTTAGCTAAAAAGTTGTTGAGTAAAAATTGTAAATAAATATATACCCAACACAATTTCACCATATCTTATTAACTAATATACAGTTTTAATTTATGTATGGTTCAACCCATTAAAGACAGAATATGTCTCTTAATTACAATCCCTTGTTACAAGGGAACACCTTTTGATTCTGTTTACCAAGAGACCATTGTAGGTTTGTTTTTTTTGTGACTGCACCCACATTTGGGAATAGGTTGCCCACGTACCTTGGAGAGGATCAAGTCACTCGTAGTTCAAGGGTTCTAACAACTGAATGACTCGTTGGAGGGCTTTGATTTTAGAATGAGAATAGTGTTTGAAAATGTGTTTGGATTTGTGTCTGAAGGCATTTAAGCTTTGGAGCGAGATTCTGGCTTTAGGCGATCCGAGAATTTATTTGGGTTGGTGGTTGCATCCAGATTTAAGTCTAGACTGCCTACATACCCTTGTAAAGGGATCAAACCAGTGTAGTTCGAAGATTTGGTCATGAGTTTTGTCAGGACCCGCCCCGAATTTCACCCTGAAATTCGAGGTGAATCCTGCGGGACCCACCTCAAGGAAAATTCTACCAAAATTTTGGCATAACTTCCTTTGAAAATGAGCAACCCTACCTGGAAGAAAAATCACCAAAACCCAAACACTTCTAAAAAGATTCAATCCACATCTTCTGGAGTCATCCGCTCCCCCAAATAAACATCCACCACCTCAACCAACAGAAGAAATCGAAATAATTTCATGAAATTAATCTCTCAAATAACATGTCAGATAAACCTTTTTCAACACTTAAAGGTGGAGTCACAAGCTCTTAACTCACAACATTACAACGACAACAAGACTTAAAACATCCCAAGGTTATCAGAGCAACTACTAAGGAAAATGAGATAAACAACACAGTAGGTTAACTAGTAACCTATATGGGAAAACTGGATGAGGTGGAAATCTATGACACGCCTCCTATCCTCGCCGAACCGAACTCTGCAGACTGAGCATTTTAAATACGAAGGGCCCAGGGGAGAAGCATTTAAAAACGTTAGAGTGAGTGGACAAAATAAATGACAAAAGAAATATGGAGCAATTAAATCAAATCTATGCTCTCCCATAATTTCAATTAGAAAAATATTTATGCACGCCATTCTTAGAACTCTTCTCGCAAATACTTATAAACCAAAATAACGACATCCCATTGGTTCTCAATAAATCACAATAAATAGGGAAAAATATTTCACCAAAACTATAAGCCTCTCAGGCTATAATAGCGTCCCACGCCAGGCGCTCAACTCACATATGATTAGGACCGCTTAATAGATATAATGGCGTCCCACGCCAAGCGCTCAACTCTCATATGATGAGGACCGCTAAATAATAGCTAGCTGCCAATAATATATACCTCTACCGATCGGTTGCCTCCCAGGCTATAATGACGTCCCACGCCAAGCACTCAACTCACATATGAGGAGGACCGCTTAATAGATATAATGACGTCCCACGCCAAGCGCTCAACTCTCATATGATGAGGACCGCTAAATAAATATAATGACGTCCCACGCCAAGCGCTCAACTCACATAAGATGAGGACCGCTTAATAGATATAATGACGTCCCACGCCAAGCGCTCAACTCTCATATGATGAGGACCGCTAAATAAATATAATGGCGTCCCACGCCAAACGCTCAACTCTCATATGATAAGGACCACTGGTGGGATTATAATAACTTCCCACTCTAAACGCTCTACTCACATATGATGAGGACCGCTTAATAATTATAATGGCGTCCCACGCCAAGCGCTCAACTCTCATATGATAAGGACCGCTGGTGGAATTATAATAACTTCCCACTCTAAACGCTCTACTCACATATGATGAGGACCGCTTAATAATTATAATGGCGTCCCACGCCAAGCTAACAATAAATAATATCAGTCAACCCTTTTAGGGTGAAGTACAATATTAAAATACAAAGATCCACACTTCCCCAAATAAATGATAATAAACTCATAGCGCACAGTACAGTTCCCAACTGTACATGGAAATAATATAAAACACTTGACACGTCCCACGTGTCAACTAAAATTAACAAGAGAGTTCCGGAAAAATAAGTGGAACTCGATAATCCAACAAAATATTATATCTCCAAATGCCTTTAAAATTAAATAACTTTAGCGCATGCATGATATTAAAATCAAAGTTCCACTCACTGTGCTCAGCTAAGCTTGTCGACGACCCGAAGCTTCTGCTGAATAATCCTCCTCACGGCCTGGACAAAAATAATATTAAAACCTTAAATGAAACACCGAACGTTTAAAGGCAAAACATGCATAATTTAATATGCTACGCGCTTAACCAAGCCTAATACTCCAAAATCTTAAATCCACAGCTAACCTCAAAACTCCACAAATTTTTACCGACATCCTCAAAAACACTTTTCACCAAATAAATTCTAATGGCAGAATTATTAATTAATAATCCGTCAAAAATACTTAACTTCAACAATTCTTAAATCTATCCAAAACTCCTCCAAAAATTCTAAAACTTATTCCATTAAACTCCTCATCAAAATCTCTACATAAAATGTTTTTCCGACGGCTGCGTCGGCGGCCGGCAGCCATTTTACGGCGACCTCCAATGCCTCTCAAATTTTAACAGAATAATCCTCTCATCATACCCAACAACTTTCACAACTAGCACTTAGTCCAATTCCGAGGCTAACTAGGGCAATCGAACTAAAACATCCTAAAATCCCTAAAACTTCCGATTATACAAAACACCACAACGAGATCGAAATAGACCGATTCCTTTTGAGGGAATACTCACCTTGATGAGGGCTACAAGTTGAGCCAAAAATCACGGCCTATGGTGGCCGGAGGACGGAGCTCCGGCGAAATGTCGATCGGCGGCTTCCGGCGGCTTTTCTCCTCTCCGGCGGCTCTACCGGCTCGGATGGTTGGCCGGGGAGAGAGATGAGACGACGGGGGTCCTTCCTGGGCTGGAACGGCGGTCCGTCGCTGGCGAGACGGCGGCGGGCGACGGCGAGGCTCTCCGGCGAAGAAGACTCGGGAGGAAGAAGAACAGAAGAGAAGGAAAAGAAGAGGAAAAAGAGAGAAGAAAAAGAGAAAGGAGCTTGGGCTTGGGCTGCCACCCCTGGCCCAACTCTCAACCCAACTCAAAAATTTCCTTTTTTTACTAACTCCAAACTTTACAAATAAATTCATAACTTTATCATGCTAACTCTGAATTCAACGCGTAGCATGTCTACGAACTCGTAACGACGTCCTCTACAACTTTCATGAAGAAAGTTTTCCCAAATTCCCAACGGAATAAAAAGTCAACTTTAAAGTCCTTAACAGTAAACGGTTAATTAATACGGTAAAAGATCAAAATAATACCGGAATAAATAACCGTAAAATAACTTAAGAACTGGGGTGTGACAAGTTTGATTTTCTGGTGCTTCAGGAATTTGGCCGAAGTCATTTGGACTGGACGAATTTGACTGGTGGTGTCAGGGATTCTGTTTTGATTTGTGGTTGCATCTAGTGGGTTGCTAGACTGCCTACGTACCCCTTTGTGGGATCAAACCGACCGTAGTTTATAAAGAGGTTTGTAGGCTTTGTGGCTTAATGCCGGCTTTTGGTTTAACGGATGTATTTTGAATCTGTTAACTGTATTTCTTATGGACACCCAATTTGGTAGAGTGTTGGTTGATTTGACCTGAGCACCCGGAATGGGTGATCCAGCAGTGTGACCAAAGGCTTTGGATGGTTTTGGCCACAGTCATTCTTTGGGGCCTATGTGATTCCTACAATTCCACCTCAGTGTGTAAGCAGACTCCTCCTTCATGTGGACTCCGCGTGTATCCTTGTGAGCGATCTCTGTGTGTATGTCTGCGAGCGGGCTCCTCGTGTATGCTTGTGAGCGGTCTCCGCGTGTATGTCTGTGAGCAGACTCCTCGTGTATGTTTGTGAGCGGACTCCACAACTTGCTTCATCTTCTGCATGAAGGGATCTCGCCTCGCCTGTGACGTCATCTCGCCTCGCCCGTGACGTCATCTCGCCTCGCCTGGGCTTAAGGCTTCTGTTTTGACGTGAATATTAGCTCGCCACCCCTTAGGGTCTCTGTATTGATGTGAAGTCACCTCGCTACCCCTTAGGGTTTCTGCTTTGACATGAATGTGACCTCGCCACCCCTTAGGGCTTCTGTTTTGGCGCGAATGTTGGCTCGTCACCTCTTAGGACTTATGCTTTGGCGTGAATGTTGGTTTGCCGCCCCTTAGGGCTTCTGCTTTGGCACGAATGTTGGCTCGCCACCCCTTAGGGACTTTGTCTTGATGTGAAGTCACCTCGCCACCCCTTAGGGTTTCTGCCTTAACGCGAATGTCATCTCGCCACCCCTTAGGGCTTCTTCATTGGCGCGAATGTCACCTCGCCACCCCTTAGGGCTCATGCTTTGACGCGAAGTCACCTCGCCACCCCTTAGGGCTCATGCTTTGACGCGAAGTCACCTCGCCACCCCTTAGGGTTCCTGCTTTGATGTGAAGTCACCTCGCCACCCCTTAGGGTTCATGATTTGACACGAATGTCATCTTGCCACCCCTTAAGGTTCATGCTTTGACGCGAATGTCATCTCGCCACCCCTTAGGGTTCCTGCTTTAATGTGAAGTCACCTCGCCACCCCTTAGGGTTCCTGCTTTGATGTGAAGTCACCTCGCCACCCCTTAAGATTCATACTTTGACGTGAATGTCATCTCGCCACCCCTTAGAATTTCTGCTTTGGCACGAATGTTGGCTCGCCACCCCTTAGGGCTTCTGCTTTGGCACGAATGTTGACTTGCCACCCCTTAGGGCTTCTTGTGAAGTCACCTGGCTCGCCTGGACTTCCAGTCTTGTGAGGCCATCCTAGTTCGCCTTTCCTGGACCTCAAAGACACCTCGCCTTAGGGCTTTTGCTTTAAGTTTTCAGCTTCCCTGCGAGGTCATCTTGCATGCAAACTGCTACTAGCTCGCCTGATGATGTCTTAGCAGGAATGCTTGTTTTCTTCTCTTGTATGTGAAGCGCAAGGCCTTGTGTACGAGAGTAAGGACCGAGCGGCCTGGTCTTCAAACTCGCCTGGAATGCTTGTTTCCTTCTCTTGTACGGCTTGTTATGCGAAACGCATGACCATGTGTACAAGAGTAAAGGCCGAGCGGCCATATATTTATTGCAGCAAGAGGAGGCGGGGGCGAGGTCATCTCGCCTTCTTTTTGGTGACTGCCTCCCGTGGTCGCCTCGCCTTAGGGGGAGATGGCTTGCGGGCTTCCGACGGAGTCAGGAACGAGGCCGAAGGATAGAGATTCTGCAAAAGAAATAAAGAGAGTTAGAGTGTGAGATTCATCTTCTTATTGGCTCACCGTTTCTTTTCCTCTCTCTTTCTGCTTTTTGCTTCGCTTGTTCTCTTCTCCTTCTTCTCTTTTTTGTTCTTGTCTGTGTTGACTCCGCCTGCTTCTGCCTTTCTCTTGTTCCCTGTTTTTTGCTTCGCCTCTCCGTGTCCGTTTCTGTCTTTCTATGTATCTCTTTATATAGAGTGCACGGTTTGAAAGATTGAATTCGTATTGGACTTTGTTGTCCAGCTGTTTGTAAGTCATAATTGAACTCAAAAACATTGTGCATATAACACAAAAAAAGTATCATTTTATTTTTATTTTTATTTTTTATTTTCGTAATCATTTTCTTCTTTTTTCTCTTTTTTTTTGTATCAACAAAAGTCAATATATATATATATATATATATATATATGATTGAACAAAGTTTATTTGATGAATTACCAATAAGGCGCACACCACAACTAGAGAACTGTGTTGTATCTTTCACGATACTCTCTCAAGTCCTAATGATTATACTATTGATTCATAGTTCTTGGTAGAAAAAAATACAGATTTTTGTGTCATTAATTCATAGGACACTTTTCTTTTTTGATTAAGAATTTTTATATGAACAATTTGTTACTTGGTTCACACATCTGCCAGAAGTCTGTCAGATTCAGGCATTCAGATGGTGCCTCGTGGGAGTCTTGTATTTATGGCCGAAGGCTTTTGGGCATTTTGCTAAGCAACCTGAAACTTCAATAAGTTGCATGAACCCGTGACCTAACCCGCTCCATATGAATAGACCCCACCCTTGCAATCCTTTATTCTCACAATCACATATAAAATCCTGAAAGGAATACATCCAATCCAAGAACCCAGACCTGAGGTCTGATCAAATATCTTTCAATGATTCATATCCCATCCCCACCTTCTGCAACCTTTTGTTAAACCCAACACACAGACACTCCCTTCGAAAATCAAATACAGACTGTGACAAGTAATCAGAAAATCCTTTTCAAGGTCCATTCACTATTATATGTGATCACCAGGTCACCAGACCAAGCTTTCTTTTCCATCATAGAAGTGATAGAACCACTGCCCAAAAACAAAAAAGCAAAAGCTCCTTCTTCAATACCAATATGACCAAGACAATTTTCCTCGCCCTCATGTTGACAAGAGTATTTAGAATTTGGTAACCAAAGTTACCATGCTTTCCATTCCATAATGTAATTCTTATACATTACACTAGTATTAGGCTAAACCAAGGTTCATAACCTCAAAAAGGACATCTGAAACCAAATTAAAACAAGCCTTACACTACTAATTATATTATAACTGGGGTTAAACTTGGTTAGACAGAGGCAGATTTCCGGACAATGTACCGGTACGCGGCGACCTTCTTTTTCCGGGAAGCAGAATTGTCCACTGAGAATACCATTTTTCCGGCCTCTTTTGGAGAAAAGGAGTTGCGGATTGCTTCTTCAGATGGTGCTACTTTTCGCGGCTTCTCCACGGCAACAATGTAGCTTCCTTGTGAACTTGGCACAAACTCAGCACTGTACTCCAAGTCCCACCCTCCAACAACTATTTCCGATGTAATTGTTGCACCAGCCTAATCAAACACAAAAGAGATATTAACCAACCATCCAAGTTAAAAGTTGAATTCAAAAGCACAAAATTAGGGATTCAAACGACAATGTTAAGTAAAAAAGGATTAACAAACCTCAATCCCCTCGATCTGAATGTTAACTTTCTCTCCTCCTTTGACAGTGAATTCCGAAGCCGGTTTGGGAGGACCGTTTTGCAAATCATTGGGTCGACTCAGTCCACCATACTGAACTGGAACATCTTCAGGCCTAATAAATCTGTTTCAAAATAGCATGACCCATTTCTGGTAAGTGGAAATCTACTTTTAGAAGCAAAGTCAGAGTTTACTTAAAAAATCAAGAGATAAATAAACCTCTAGAACAATACTGCGAAAAATAGCGAGTTCACCAAGTTGGGACTTGGGGAATCTCTAACCCACCCCCACAATTACTTAACTAGCAGTAAGATCAGTTTTTCAAATTAGATAACTCGTACACAACAGAGCAAAGAACTCTTTTTCTGGTAAGTAAAGGACTCACTTGTAGAGTGTCTCTGCAACATTTCCTTCCTTGGATATCATAAACTTGCTCTTAGTTCTTTGGGTCAGAAACGGACTGAACATCGAATACAGAACACTGAAGTACCACGGTACATTAATGAAAATCTAAACCAAAAAACCCACATCAGAATCATCTCAAAAATCACAATCCCACAACATAAATGAAAATCAAGTACCTTTCTGGCCACCATTTCTGGGTAGTTGTCCTGAAACAGCGAGAGGATCTGATTCGAAGCAACCCTTAGCTCTCTTTTGGGCATGTCCTTAAGATCAGTGACTTGAATAATGGAGTTGGTACCTCCAGGCTTAAAATGCAACACATTGATACCCTTCTCAAGAACCTGAACTCTCCACCTCAAGAACTTCTTAAGCTTCTCCTCGTCCCCAAAAATCCTCTCATACATGTCCTTATCCTTAAAAACTCCATAAGCATTATAACACACCGGATGCCCACACCTATCAAATCCATGCATATACGCCACCACACCTTCAAGCTCCTTAAATCCCAAGTCCTCCTCAACAACCCCATCAGCTCCAAACTCCTTCCTCCATTCAAGACACTTAGCTAGCATGTTGAAAGCCTCGGCAACACGGAAGTCCCTCGCCCGGAGAAACTTGAGGAGGATGACGTCGGCCTTGTCGTCTCCGGCGAGCAGCTTGACGCCCCACATGGCGGCGTCGCAGGCTTCCGAGGCAATGAGCTTGTCTTTGAGCTCCTGGAGAGCCTTCTTCTCCGAGGACTTGAGGGTGGAGACAAAGTAGGTGTCTTCCTTGAAAGAATGTGTTCGGAGAGCGGCGACGTTCATTAGAGAAGAGACGAAGCTTTTCTTGGAGGGCTTTGGGGAGGCCAGAGGGGTTTGCTGGAGAGGGAGTGGGGATGAGTCCATTGTTTTTGATTTGAGGGAAAATGGAGTGAAGCAAGAAACCTCTGAGGTGAGGAAAATGTGAGATGGGTTTTGATGAGGTGGGTTGAGGGAAGAGAAGGGTATCTGGATTTGATTCTCTGAGAAGCTCAGTAGGTTCTGGGAGTATGATTGCGGACAACGAGGGGAAGGGGTCAGAGAGATGAAGGAAGCAAGAAGAAACAAAGATTGGGGAAGAAAAAGACAAAGGATTGAATTGAAATAGAAACAGAGAGAGAGTATGAGGGTTTTGGATTGAGCCGCGATTTTGGTTTGAAGTTTCAAAAGTGGCTTTAGTTTTGGTCTGTGGAATTGGAATTGGAAGTGGAAGTGGAAGTGGAAGTGTATTGCAGAGGATGAAGGGGTAAATTTTGAATGGGGGAGTGGGGGCACGCGCGGGTTGGAGCGGGGGGGAGCGGTTTTCGAGGGAAAAACAGGAGCCGAGCTGAGCCGAGCCGAGCCGAGAGATGGAGTGGAGAGGTGGTGATAATAATTGAGGCGACGGGGTTTTAACGGTGGGCGAGTGAAGCGGGGCACGAGTTTGGTGGGGTTTTAACGGTGGGCCCCGGATAGGGTACTGTTGTTTAACCTTTCCTTTCTTTTGCCTTTCGCAGAGGTCTGTGGGCCCCGGAATTCCACCCTCCCACGCCTTTTGAAGCTGCAAACAGAGAAGAGACCCTAATTTTTTTTTTTCTTTCTATTTTTTTCCTAATTGCATACTATGATTATATTATTATTTTTATTATTTTGAAATTAGAGAAATTAGTTTAATCGTTTTTGGTTTTTCGATTTAAAAATATCAGAAGACAAGGTCGGTTTGAGGGAAATTTTGGGTTTCTTTCTTGTTTTACTTTTGGGTGATTTTTGTTATTATGGTTACCAAAAATAAAAGAGCATGTACTTGCTTAGAAAAAAAAACTTTAGGATTTCTTGTAACCAACACAAAAAAGATTTTAGGATTTCTCAGTTTTACAATTGAAAAATTGTAACATGGTCATTTACCTATACATTTCTTTTTAGAAATAATCACTTCAAATATATTGATGATAAATTGATGGTAGGAAAAACAGCATGAACAATCAGCCCTTGTGTGCTAAATTAGAATCGAATCATGCAACACTATATAAATGTTTTCAAGCAATTCATATGTAGAATGAAGCTGAGCTAGTAACTAAGACATGTAGGCAAACGGCTGCAAGCCTACGTATACCGAGTCTTCCCCGAAGGACCATTAGTCAAAGAAGGACTGAAGGAAGAAAAATAGTGTGTGAACTGTGAACCCGATGCAACCATGGCTAAGTAGATTTGCTTTATCTATCAATTATGGATGATACAAGTGCCAAAAGACTCGTTATGAGCTCAACGCAAAGCAGAAGTACTTATTTCTCTTAAGTACTAGTGCAGTAGTGGGTGTTATCGTAATCAAATTGTTCCTTAAACCATCATCTTTGCTAAACCCAATCATTCACACGAATCTCAATTGTTCCTCATTGAGGTACCAAAGTCCCAAACCAATCATAGCATCCAAGAAATTCCAAACATATTTTCCAATCTTCCATTGTAGTACACATTTGAGTCTTTGATCATACATCAATGTACCAAGTAGTGAACCAAAAGAAAATGTCAAAGCATGACTTAGATCTCAAGGTTGAGGACACACCTCCCTTTCAAACCCCACTAATGAAGAAAACCCAGAATTTCCACATCGGATTCTGGAACCAAAAAAGAAGAAAGCAACCACAACAAATTGAATTAAGAGGAATTATACAGGGCGAGTGAGAATTTTTTGGGATCTGATTAAGCAAAAGCAAATCTAGGAGGACTAATTAATCAATTTCACCTACTACCCCTAATTTTGTAGGGCAAAGTTAAATTATAGGACACGGATTGTATCACATTCCCTTATGAACTCTGGAGGTCTTTACATGGAATTTGCAAATCCTAACACGCAGGCATTATATCCCAAATGCTCCATAAGATTTTGTGGGTTTACTTAAAGAACCCAGATTCTGTAAAATTGTGTTTCATGCAGCAAAGAAGGAGAGAGTTTTTTTTTTTTATTGAATAAACTGGAGCAGAAGCCCCTTATATTGATGAAATGTTGGTACAATAAAAGCTTAGAAGATCTCTAAGCATTATAGGAATGGAATTAATCCATTCACTCTTTCCAACTGAATCAAAAGCATGACTAGCTAATCTATGATCAACTGAGTTTGTTGTTCTAGGAGAGAAGTCAATTGAAAACTACCTCATTTGTTGAATTCTATGAATGTCATCAATGAGATTTGCATATTCTATATCAGAGAAGTCTGCAACTCGTAAATCTGACACAACAACTTTGTAATCTGTTTCAATGTGACTCTCTTTGTAGCCCTGTTGTAATAACCATTCCAGTGCAGCATTGATAGCCAGTAACTCTACATGCTTAGCTGAACTTACAAAAGAAACATGATTAGCAAAAGCTATAAGAGCACGTCCTGTGTGTTCCTTAAAATACCTCACACTTCTCTTCAGATTTATTTGATAGGTAAGCACCATCAACATTCAGTTTGATGCCTCAAGTAGATGGTGACCATCTACTTCTACTTTGAGAGCTAGGCATTTTAGGGCGAAACTGATGCACTTATGAGTGTTCATTATACCAAGTCATTGCAGTACACACAATTTTCTCAGCCTGTTAGGGTTTCTGAGACCATAATGTGGAGTTCCTGTTCTTCCAATCTCATGAATAAGCATAAGTAATGTAAAATATTCGGTGCCGATAGTTGCGGTCAATGTAATTTTTCATTTTTTCCCCCTATGAGTAGCCCTATATTCGGTGGTTATTTTGAGTAAAATTTTTATACGACTTGTTGTGTGTCATCGGTTTAAAACTATTTTCAGTTGGAGGTCCGGCCAAAATACGTAATTTAGACGGTCGAACGACCTTTTCCGTGCGTTTAGGGTTTGACTTACGAGATTGACCGTCCGGATCGAGCCCTTATTCTTTTCGGATCAAGTTGAATTTTTTCCCATACATGTATTTTATCATGATGGTCAGATCTGACGGTTAGATTTCTGTTTCTCAAGTTTGATCATCACAATCACAACATGCCAAATGTATAAAAATACTTTTAGCCGACGAATTTCAAAGGTTTAGCCGACGAATTTCCAAGTTTTGGCCGACGAAATTGGTAACTTTAGCCGACGAAATTTTCAAAGGACTTTAGCCGACGAAAATATATAAAAAGTCGTCGGCTAAAGTCGAAATTTTTTTGAAATTTTCAACCAAAATTTTTTGGCGGTCAACCAAAATTTTCAAAGGACTTTAGCCAACGAAAATATATGATAACTCGTCGGCTAAAGTCGAAAATTTTCAAAATTTTCAACCAAAATTTTTTGGCGGTCAACCAAAGAGTTTAGCCGACGAAAATAAAGAATTTCGTCGGCTAAAGTTCTTTATATAGCCGCAGAGTAGGGTGATTAAATATCGTCCTCCTCCTCCACACAACCACCTCAAATAATGCGGCCCCTCTTCCTCCTCCTTCTCCTCCTCCACCTCCGCCACTCTATCTCTCTCCTCACCCCACCGTCTACTCTCCACCCCCACGCGCCCAATGGCCACCTACCGCTCCCTCCTCTCCCTCAAGTCCTCCCTCGACGACCCCGACTCCCGCCTCTCCTCCTGGACACCCAACACCGCCTGAGATCTCCGCTCTCCGCCTCCTCAACCTCTCCAACAACGTCTTCAACCGCACGTTCTCGCCGGAGCTCTCCAACCTCACTAACCTCCGTGTTCTCGACCTCTACAACAACAACCTCACCGGCGTGTTGCCGGTTTCGGTGGCTCAAATGACCAACCTCCGCCATTTGCATTTGGGTGGCCGAAAGTTTAGCCGAAAGTTTCTGCAGTTTTTTTTTCAAAACCCAGCAACTTTAGCTGACGATATTCAAACACTATATACGTCGGCTATAGTTATTTTTAAATTTTTTTTAATTTTTTTATAAGGTTTAGCCGATGAATAACTTAATATTTCGTCGATTATTGTTATTTTTAAATTTTTTTTTAAGGTTTAGCCGATGAAATATTTTATATTTCGTCGGCTATAGTTATTTTTTTAATTTTTTTTATAAGGTTTTATATTTCGTCGGCTATAGTTATTTTTAATTATTTATTACGCATTTTAGCCGACGAATATTTCGTCGGCTATAGTCCCAGACTATAGCCGACGACATTTTTTTCATCGGCTAAAGTGGGACTATAGCCGACGAAAAAAAAAATTTCGTCGGCTAAAGTCATCACAGACGGCCTTTTCCCGACGACACTATAGCGGACGAAAGATTGTCGGCTAAGATCTTAGCCGACGAATTTTTTTAACAGGCCGACGAAAATTTTTCGTCGGCTAAAGTGCCTGTTCTGGTAGTGTCAGTTCAGTCCTGTAACTTTTTTTAAAATCAATTCGCCTCTTCAACTTTCATAAGCAGATCAATCGGGTCCAATTTTTAAATTCCCCTTAAAATATAACTTCAGCAAAGCTGTTAAAACTGACAATGGAATTGATAAGGTTTTGTGTAAGGCACTTGGTGGACCAATTTTAATAAAAAGTTCCCTGGCAAGGTCACGAAGGACCAACTGTGGGCAATTGCAAAGTCCACAACCATGGTTTATTACGACAAAGAGATGGAACTAATGAAACAAATCGACCCTAAAGCTACATTATGGGTTCACTTATCAGTTCCAACGGTTTCGGTGACGTCACATTTCGAGAGAAATTCAAAAATTAGACCGACTAATGTGTTTACAAAAGTTGAAGGGACGAACTTTCGAGAGAAATTCAAAAATTGGACTGACTAATGTGTTTACAAAAGTTGAAGGGACGAACTGATTTAAAAAAAAATTTTTGCAGGACTAAACTGATTTTGATACTAAAAAATTGGGAGATAAACTAATTTTTAATTTAATTTTACATTATAATACATTACACAATAAAACAAGAGAAGATAATAACAACTTAGAAAGCTACTATAGATTTAAGTATTTCTGAAAGAAAAAACTTGGTATATAAGTATAGAACATAGTCGCAAGACACATAGAATCGATTTGGATGAATCCACACCAAGAGCAAGTCCACCCCAAGCTCATTTGAAGGCATAGGTCATGATCCACATAGGAATGAAGACCCAGCTTCAAATATCAGTTTCCACCCATGATTTTTTTTAACCTGGGCCTTCATTGGGTTTTCGCTTGGGTCAGACCTATGACCCAGACCTCCATTTTGAAGACCCAGGCCTCCCTCCACCAGCTCAACCTGAGTCGTGGGGCCATGGCGTCGTCAACCACGTACGCAATACCAGAACTAGTAAGTAGAGGCGATGCTGGAACCATGGCTTGCCGAAAAACTCTACCTCGAAACAACCCAGAAACACATAAATAGGGTTTTTGAAATTATCTTACAAATCGGGGAAAATACTATCACGAAATGATAGGGAAGAAGATTTGTTGAGGGTTATTGATAGAAGCATAAAGTGCAACGTTTATAATGTATTTCTGACCATATCTAGCTATTTAATTCCTTAACAATATTCATATTAACTAAGTTTGTGTTTTAGGTCATAAACAAAGCCGAGGAGCCCGAAAAAGACGAAAGAGGAGAAATCTTGAAGGAAAAGAAATCCATGTCAGACAAAGAAAGAAATCAGAAAATCTATCAGAAATCGTCAGTCAATTTCGACAGAAGATTGTGATTAGCTCACAATGATCCAGGATATTAGCCATATATCAATGAAAAACTACAAAAGTCTACTTTCCAGAACTTTTTACAGATCATTAATACCTATTTTGGAGAAGACATTATGACCGTTTGAGTAACCAAATGTCAGTCTGCCCGAATTTCTGATTTGGACCAAAACTTCTATTTTGAGGCTCATACCACATTGGCAAGCCCATGGACGAGTTTTGAGGGTTTCATAACCCTAACCACAGTAGAAAAGTATAAGACGTGAAGATTAGAGGAGGCCAGCGATCTCACATCATCAGAACCTCTATAGTTACAGACTCGCACAAGGAAGCCGTCAAGCCATCATTGATCTCTCCATCATCCACGGTTTACCTTTTTTGTCATCTTTTATTCTCCTTGTGTGATTTTGCAGCCATGTGTGGCTGATTTCTCTTAGTTAGGGGCAAGGTCTGAAGCCCTAAGAATGTTTTAGATATTGTTTTGAACTTTGGTTTCAAATTATTGAGTCTTTCAAATTATTTATTTGGTTTTGGTTTATGAGAAATTTTTGCTTGTTTATGTTCATGTATGCGCAACATAAAACATTATAAACTTGTGAGTGAGGCTAGAAATAGGTTGATTAATCTCCTAAACGGTTAAAATGTCTATTTCAAAGTAGTAAAACCTATAGGACAAAAGGTGAAACCAAATAAAAAGGATTGCATGCTAAGTAGACGTTCCACACTAGTTTTGCATACTTGTTTAATCAAACTTTCATTGATCTTAATGCTTAGAATAATTTGTTGATAGGATAACGTCTATACCTTGATTGGTTATTCTAAAAGCTTGGTAATTGTGCGTTCATATTACTTAAGTATTCAAGGGAAGTAATAAGGACTTACGCAGTGCGTTCTTGATTGATACCGATTTGTGACTTAATAATTGAAGATTTGGTTGTTAACATGTCTTGAAACACTTAATGGTGGATTTTCAAGTCTCAAACATCTCATCCATCTGATCTTTTTTTATTTATTTTGTTTCTTTATTTTCTCTTATTTATAATCATAAAACCTCATATATCTAGTATTATCATTTTTTGCTTTATCTTATTTTGTAAATAATGTAAATTGTAAAGGTACCATCGGAATCAAAATTGGTCACTGAAAATACCAAGAACTCGTCGGAGACGGTAAGTGTTTCCTCCGTCAATCTCTTTTGTTAAGGGTTGCATGTGATTATTGATTGAGGGAAGGAGAGGAAATGAACGTTTTGGTGGAGTTTGGTTGAGTGTGGTGGAGAAGAAGGTGGCAGATGAGAGAGAGAGAGAGAGAAATGCTCAGGTCAATACAACTCTTTTCTTTTAAAACAAAATAGGTGGTCCAAATTTAATTTGATCTCAGGGTCCATATTTTTTTTATTATCTATAATTAATTATGTAATATAAAATTTATTAAACAATCACGGTTTAAATTATAGATGAAAACTGTAACAAAAAATCACTGTTACGTGATGAACGTGATCTCACCCATAACCTGAGTCTTCCAACGAAGACTTACATGGTGGACTTACTCTACGCAATTGGTCTATTCAATCAAAGAGTTCTGGCCAGGCTACTGATGAGGCTAGCATATAGTATAGTGTATAGACCCTGGTTTGGTATTAAAACGTCACTGAAGAAGCAAGTGATTGATTGATTTGAATTGACGTAGCTAGAGGTAACACAACGCTGGCAATCCGGCATTACCCATTTGAGGTCTAATTCAGAGAAAAAGGTAAACAAAGCTTAGCAGTAGCAGCTTCTGCTACAGTACGTCTTGATGCTAATGAAGTCGTGGAGATGGAGCTTGACTTAACCTGTTTGGCTGAGAGCCCTCAGAAGCATAATCTGCATATATCGGCTAGATTGAGCAAGTAATGAAATCAAATGCCCTGATATTAGTATTGCTAGTTATTTCACCATTCCAGCACTTCCAACTATTGGCCTATTGCATGGATGAACTACCATAAATCTTATTGCATGTGCGCTTCGTGCATGTTGTCATTATACCACCATATATATATTTTCTGTCCACTGTTCACATAACGCGTTTCACTGTTCATAACACTGTTCATAAAGCACTGTTCACATAACTGAATTCACTGTTCATAAACACTGTTCACATAACTGAATTCACTGTTCATAAAGCACTGTTCACATAACTGAATTCACTGTTCATAAGCACTGTTCACAGTGTTTCTGTTCACATAACTGAATTCACTGTTCATAAGCACTGTTCACAGTGTTTCTTGACATCTGAATTTTTTTTTTTTTTTTTTTTTGGGATTGGGTTTGATCTAACATTAATTAAAACGTAATTAAGTCTGTTCATTCTATTGAATTGGGTCTATGAGCGTTAGGACTAAAACATCAAAATTTTGCATAATGATGTTTTTTTTCCCTCTCTTTATACTAATGTTCTCTCTTTTTGTCACTATTTATCTTTGATTTTCATGAAAATAAATGATAAACTGAATTTAAATATAACGAAGTATAGGATTTAAATATGGTGAGTATTCGATATCTTTTGGATGTGTTTTGGTCATGTTTTCATTTTAACCAAAAAGAATTGGGTCTTTAGCTTCTTACTTTTTGTTTTAAGTTAGGATTATATTGTTTGCTTTTACATTCTCAGTTCAATAGATAAACTTTAGGTACGTGAGAATGTATATAAAGAGTTAATATGTGTCTATAATTACATGTTGGTGTTTTTGCGAAAGCTCTGAGATTTGAAGAGGAATTTTATTGCCGTCAATGTGGAGAGTCATAATGTAAGCAGCTTCAAATGGGAGATCTAAAAAATTAGCGTCTTATCACTTTTTGATTACTATTTGCTTCGTGACAACTGCAAATTATTTTAGATTTATCTATATCATTTTGTTCTTGCTTATCTCTAGGTTTTCATTTGAAGATTATCTTTCAGTCATATTTATGTTTATCTGTTTTACATACTGCTTTACATAGCTGAGTAGTGTTTGTTTGTTTGTTTGTTTTTTTTTTCTTTGAAATCCCCACTGAGATGCTGTAATATTGAATTTCAGGTTAGAGTTTTCACTAGAATTGATGTCGTCCAATTTAAAATAGTAAAATACACAAAAACCAATTTAACATATATATATATATCTATTTTCCGTACATGCACTGTTCATAAAACTGTTCACGTGAACAGTGTTGGGCCTGAGTGTTTGGTTTTTTTTTTTAATTGTAAAAGATGTTTATACAATTGAGACTTTTATAATGATAAAAAGATCTCACCCGAAATCGTTAATTTGCAGCTACCTAAGGTCCTCAAGTTGATAAGAAGATCTCACCATAATTTGAATTTAGGGGATATTCAGACATAACTCAGACTTGAGTGTTTTTTGACCAGCCATTAGAAATAGTATTAGATTTTTTTTTTGTTAAAATATAAACAATAAGTTGTGGATATGACATTTGATAGTTTTTATCTCCAGTGAAAATGTTTATGAATTTGTTTGATATCTTGCATAAATAAATACAAAACTGGAAAATAAATACAATATTGACTCATCAAATTCTTGAGAAAAAATTACAACAATCCAAAAATGGTCATAAGAACTCTTGCAGAAAGATCTAAATACTGCAAATAAAACAGAGGTAAAGTCTTTATGTATGTTTACTGTAGGAAATTATCGGTTTTGAGATTTATGTAGAGTTTGATTATTCAAAATGAAACAGAATGTGGAGTCTTACTAACTATTGGTCTCAATTTTGTTGCTTTTGTGATTGCTTGACTTTCTTTAGTATATATGCACTTTTATTAGTCTTTTCTTATGTTTCCTTCTTTTATATATAGATATGTAGGGTTTCCATTGATTTTCAGTTGAGGTCTCTTGCATTTTGCGATAAGCAAAAGATTGAGTTCTGCTAGAACTTGAAGGACTTTTTGATAAAGTTCATAATTTCATAGATAGACCGGGACTATATGGATTATAAGTTATCATAGAATCTTAAATCTTAAAGGTGTAACACTAGAATGAGAAATACATTTACAACAATATAGAGATGGGGTATTGAGATGACAAATAATTAAAGATACCGAGACAGTAGATAATTGAACATATGAATATAAATTCCTTAATAGATCTCATTTAATTCATTTGCTTTTTTATGTAAACTTAGCTGGTTTTGGTCAAAATGCTAAAGTAGATACCACATATATCAAGAAATTAAAACATATATAACAAGAGGCCATGTGTCCTAGAGTAGTAATGTTTCTTGCCACATATATGGTTTACTCTTTAGTGTGGTTTGTGACAAACATTAAGAATATATAGTAAAATGGGATCATTGCTCTTTGTTTTGTTTTTTTTTTGTTGGGTTTGAATAGCTTACTCAATACAATATACTTTGCATTTGAGTTAATAGTTTTGCACTCGCTTTAATGAAGATATGTCATAGTCTCCTCAAAACATGTATTGGCTTCCAGTAATATATGATTTACATTCACTTTGTATAGTGATCAACGCTGCTAAACTTTCAGTATAATGTATTCACCTGGCTATCAGCATATATGTAGGTAAAAAGGTAGACTAACATTGTAGATACATACTTTATAATGGGTATAGAGAAGTAAAGAATGAGCATATGTCATTGGATTTAGATTTAGGCTTGCATCATATATATAGGTTAGTTAAACTCAACTAGGTAGTATCACTCTGAAACTCCCAATTGTTTTCCATACATGTATAGAGTGAAACAACATATTGATTCATCATTTTAACTGAACATGATACGATAGTGGCTCTTTTTTTTATTCCTTAGAATGAACTATTTTCAGTAACCATATTCTTAAATTTTTGCTTATTCCATTATGTAGAATACAAATTTTCTTGACAAAAAATCCCGTAGCAACGCACGGGTATCTTTCTAGTTTACTATATATATATTTTCTGTCCACTGTTCACATAACGCGTTTCACTGTTCATAACACTGTTCATAAAGCACTGTTCACATAACTGAATTCACTGTTCATAAGCACTGTTCACAGTGTTTCTTGACATCTGAATTTTTTTTTTTTTTTTTTTTTGGGATTGGGTTTGATCTAACATTAATTAAAACGTAATTAAGTCTGTTCATTCTATTGAATTGGGTCTATGAGCGTTAGGACTAAAACATCAAAATTTTGCATAATGATGTCTTTTTTCCCTCTCTTTATACTAATGTTCTCTCTTTTTGTCACTATTTATCTTTGATTTTCATGAAAATAAATGATAAACTGAATTTAAATATAACGAAGTATAGGATTTAAATATGGTGAGTATTCGATATCTTTTGGATGTGTTTTGGTCATGTTTTCATTTTAACCAAAAAGAATTGGGTCTTTAGCTTCTTACTTTTTGTTTTAAGTTAGGATTATATTGTTTGCTTTTACATTCTCAGTTCAATAGATAAACTTTAGGTACGTGAGAATGTATATAAAGAGTTAATATGTGTCTATAATTACATGTTGGTGTTTTTGCGAAAGCTCTGAGATTTGAAGAGGAATTTTATTGCCGTCAATGTGGAGAGTCATAATGTAAGCAGCTTCAAATGGGAGATCTAAAAAATTAGCGTCTTATCACTTTTTGATTACTATTTGCTTCGTGACAACTGCAAATTATTTTAGATTTATCTATATCATTTTGTTCTTGCTTTTCTCTAGGTTTTCATTTGAAGATTATCTTTCAGTCATATTTATGTTTATCTGTTTTACATACTGCTTTACATAGCTGAGTAGTGTTTGTTTGTTTGTTTTTTTTTTTCTTTGAAATCCCCACTGAGATGCTGTAATATTGAATTTCAGGTTAGAATTTTCACTAGAATTGATGTCGTCCAATTTAAAATAGTAAAATACACAAAAACCAATTTAACATATATCTATTTTCCGTACATGCACTGTTCATAAAACTGTTCACGTGAACAGTGTTGGGCCTGGGTGTTTGGTTTTTTTTTTAATTGTAAAAGATGTTTATACAATTGAGACTTTTATAATGATAAAAAGATCTCACCCGAAATCGTTAATTTGCAGCTACCTAAGGTCCTCAAGTTGATAAGAAGATCTCACCATAATTTGAATTTAGGGGATATTCAGACATAACTCAGACTTGAGTGTTTTTTGACCAGCCATTAGAAATAGTATTAGATTTTTTTTTTTGTTAAAATATAAACAATAAGTTGTGGATATGACATTTGATAGTTTTTATCTCCAGTGAAAATGTTTATGAATTTGTTTGATATCTTGCATAAATAAATACAAAACTGGAAAATAAATACAATATTGACTCATCAAATTCTTGAGAAAAAATTACAACAATCCAAAAATGGTCATAAGAACTCTTGCAGAAAGATCTAAATACTGCAAATAAAACAGAGGTAAAGTCTTTATGTATGTTTACTGTAGGAAATTATCGGTTTTGAGATTTATGTAGAGTTTGATTATTCAAAATGAAACAGAATGTGGAGTCTTACTAACTATTGGTCTCAATTTTGTTGCTTTTGTGATTGCTTGACTTTCTTTAGTATATATGCACTTTTATTAGTCTTTTCTTATGTTTCCTTCTTTTATATATAGATATGTAGGGTTTCCATTGATTTTCAGTTGAGGTCTCTTGCATTTTGCGATAAGCAAAAGATTGAGTTCTGCTAGAACTTGAAGGACTTTTTGATAAAGTTCATAATTTCATAGATAGACCGGGACTATATGGATTATAAGTTATCATAGAATCTTAAATCTTAAAGGTGTAACACTAGAATGAGAAATACATTTACAACAATATAGAGATGGGGTATTGAGATGACAAATAATTAAAGATACCGAGACAGTAGATAATTGAACATATGAATATAAATTCCTTAATAGATCTCATTTAATTCATTTGCTTTTTTATGTAAACTTAGCTGGTTTTGGTCAAAATGCTAAAGTAGATACCACATATATCAAGAAATTAAAACATATATAACAAGAGGCCATGTGTCCTAGAGTAGTAATGTTTCTTGCCACATATATGGTTTACTCTTTAGTGTGGTTTGTGACAAACATTAAGAATATATAGTAAAATGGGATCATTGCTCTTTGTTTTGTTTTTTTTTTTTGTTGGGTTTGAATAGCTTACTCAATACAATATACTTTGCATTTGAGTTAATAGTTTTGCACTCGCTTTAATGAAGATATGTCATAGTCTCCTCAAAACATGTATTGGCTTCCAGTAATATATGATTTACATTCACTTTGTATAGTGATCAACGCTGCTAAACTTTCAGTATAATGTATTCACCTGGCTATCAGCATATATGTAGGTAAAAAGGTAGACTAGCATTGTAGATACATACTTTATAATGGGTATAGAGAAGTAAAGAATGAGCATATGTCATTGGATTTAGATTTAGGCTTGCATCATATATATAGGTTAGTTAAACTCAACTAGGTAGTATCACTCTGAAACTCCCAATTGTTTTCCATACATGTATAGAGTGAAACAACATATTGATTCATCATTTTAACTGAACATGATACGATAGTGGCTCTTTTTTTTATTCCTTAGAATGAACTATTTTCAGTAACCATATTCTTAAATTTTTGCTTATTCCATTATGTAGAATACAAATTTTCTTGACAAAAAATCCCGTAGCAACGCACGGGTATCTTTCTAGTTCTATATACTATAGCAGGAAGGTATTACAACTGTTCATTCAGCCTGCAAAAAGACGGTTCTGCCCTCAGTTCGCATCTAATCACAAAATTACCTTTATCTGCTTTTTCTAACACCTGTTCTTTTTATACAACTGCGTTTGACATCTGTGAGTCTGGGTTGTTGCCATTTGTGTTTTTCGTTGGCATCTGGCGTTGATGGCTTCTTCTGCACGATGGGTTTGAGTGTACTAAGTATCAACCATCTTCTCTATCGCTCTTTGTAGTCAGAGAGAGATTGGTTTCGTGTAATGAAAATTTGTGTTGCTCTTCTCAGTTTAATCGTCGAGATATGGACTTTGTTTTGTATATGATCAAATCGTCCAGGTGAGGCAATTGCTCTGTATATGATCGATTTTGAGTTTTTGTTTCAATTGTCCTGATCCTCTTTTATCTTTGTTTTAATGCCAAATTGCCAATACTTTCACCAATTCGTAAACAGGAGTCTGGGTTTTTAATCGGCAGTGGTCCGGCAGACTTTCTGTGGGTTCATTCTATTATCAGAAGTTTTGTGTTCGTCGAATTGGTTCAGTGTTGGTTTGCATGTTGACAGTTCTGTCGGTAGCATCTGCTGTGGGTATGTTCTTTTTAGCTCCTAACATGATCTAATTGATGTATTTGTTGTGTGTTATTGATCTAATTGGGGTTTGTTTTTGGCCTAATTTTTGATTTTGCCTGGATAGCTATATATAGATGATGATGATGATTAAAAAATAATAAATACACATGGTGGGATAGAGAATTTGACTTGATTTGAACCGTGCTACATATGAAGCTTTGGTTTTCCTTGGCTTTGAGTGCTCACACTCAAAGTATATTCCTTGATCAGGCTGGAGATATTGGCTCTGCTGTTGAGCTTGGAACCTACACTAAATATAGTGGAGCACTACAGAGGAGGAGGTCTTTCAATAGGCCAGAGTTGTGATTGATGTAAGAACTTTTTCACTCTTAGCATTATATCACTGTAAGAACTCTTTCACATTGAATATAGTGGAGCACTAAGGCTGTTGCAATTTTGTAGGTCAGGCTAAAAACTTATTTCTCTGATACTGATGTTAATTATAGGTAAATTGTCTAATGCAAAAGGTGCAATACCAAAAGTATATAGGCATGACCATCTGGCACTACAGAGAGGAGACTTGATTCTAAAGGTGGCCACAAATTACAGAACCCCAAGGAAGTTTTTGCCTTGAGTAAGGATGAGCTCTGTTAGAGTTAAACGAATTTCCAATTCTAGGTACGTTTTGATTACACCCAAGCAAGGCTTTCAGGAGAAACCATCTCAGAGGCCCCGCTAATCGGTATGCCTTCAACAAATTTGTTGTTCAATTCTTTTTTTTCCGGGCTTTGTTTGGTTTGAATTTTTTTTTTCTGGGTTTACATTTGGTGATTTTCTTTGATTATGGGTTTTCATGTTATCTTTTTCATATGGTAATCATACTGTATCAGCTATTGAAACTGTGGTGAAGAGGGCAAGGCGAAGATTTCCAATGTCTTCTTCTAAAGGTAATGAATGAGTTCCTATCTTAGTTGAATCCATATTTAGGTGAGACATTCCTGCCTTTTTTAATTTGTGCTGTTCAATATATGGTAATAATTTATTTTCCATTCTTCATTAGTTGAGTTAGCATGTTCCATCCTATAGCTGCGCAGTGTTTTCTATTGGGTTTTAGTTTTGAAAACTTTTAGTTCAAATAAATGTTTAACTGAAATATTTCTTCTTTTTGGTTTATATAGCAATTGTCGGTGGCAACACGAGGCAAGACAAGAGCATTGAAGCTATTTTCTAATGAGACCAACATTTTATGACCAAGATTTTTGATCTCAAGCTGCATGCCTGCTTTTATAAACAAGTCTTTCTTGATTAAAGCGAGTTGTTGACATGGAATTATGAGTCAGGTGGATTTTGTGATCTGGACTGATGCATGGGGAAGGAAAAAGAAAGGGCAGGTTCAGATATCAGGTGATGTGATATTTGGTGAATGGTATATTTGTGTGCTACTTCAGGTCAGAGTATGTTTTAATGCTGCTTCAAATAAATAAAATTTGGATACATAGCATTGACATAAGTTGAATAAGTGAGAGGTGTGTCACATTGAATTAGGAAAGGAATAAAAAAATGGGGTATTTGGTTGCAATTAGAATCCAACTGTTTGAGGATATTTGAGATACTTTGTAAATACTAGGATCAATTTTGTTGCTTATGTCATAAATCTGTACATGAGACTTGCATATTTATACAAGAGTAGGTTGATATGTTTTGTGAATGAATGAGAGCCGTGTAACATTGAAGCAAAATTGATACAAGTTAGAAAAAAGAAATGCCATATTCGATTACAATTTGGAAGCAATGGATTATTTAAGATGCTTTGAAAAACATTGGGAACAAACTTTGATTCCTTCTGTCATGATCTCGACCTAAGGAACTAAAAATGATCCTACGATGTTTTAGTTGTTTATATATTTAAATATTTAAAGAAAATGTGGACCAATTACTTTAGTTAATAATTTCTGACTGTGAGTGAAGTGTGCTGAGATCGGAGCAAAATTGATAAAAGAATATTTGGACATTTGGTTACAATGTAGAATAATGAGACTATTTGTGATGCGTTGAAAAATATTGGTAAAAAGAGTTCTCTTTTCTTATGTTATGGATATGAATATGGGGAGAACAAAGACTATCTTTTTATGATCAATGGGTTTAGGCAATGACTAATGAACATGTAATGTTGAAGAGATGATAGAATTTCTTTTTAAAAAGTGAGACAGGATCTAAATTTCTTCAGTATGATTGAAAAATACTGGGACATAGATGGGATATACTATGAAATTGTTTTGTTATAAGAGGTCATTATATTTCAGGGCAAGGACTGTTATCAATGAAGCTCATTTTTTGAACAAGTTGTTCAGAAAAAAGAGAAGTAGTGAAAACAAGTGTCATTGTTTATTCTATTTCTGGGATGGAGAAGTTTGGTAGCAGGAGGGGTCAATACAATTGAATCTTGACAATTAGTAAAGCACCTGTTATAATATCAGTTGAGACATAATATCAATAGAGACGATGTGTTATTGATAATGTATATAATAAAATTACAATATCATGAATAAAAGCATATGCTCATGAGTGATAAAAATGTGATTTGAAAAACAGAAACTAATCAAACTATAGAGGGTCAAATGATGGATTTCATGTTTATTTCTCAGGAATTCTCTTTTTTTATTGTGAAAACATGCTTGACAAACGTGTCATTTTTGTCTATTGTGAAAACATTATATGACCAAAATTGTCCGTTATATGGTGCATGTCTTACTATTTAATAGTCTTATTCTTCAAAATGGTTGTCATGTAGCGCATCTTATATGAAAAAATTGGCACACAATTATCATGTTTGGAATAGTTACTAAGTATGTATGTCATTAAATTCAGTTGAGAAAGGAGTGAACAATTGTTGATGATGGAGTGTATTATGAAAAGGTTTTAGTAGACAATTTAAGAAAGTGGAACACAATTTTTGTGCTTACGGTTTAGGGTTTAAGAAAGTGGAACACAAGAATGATAGAATAGTCACACTGTTTGTGAAACAAGAATGTAGGGAATAAAGTTACAAATCGATCATTTAGGAAAATGAAACACAAGCTTAGGGATTAAGCTTTAAAATTAGGGATGAGTGTCTAGGTTTACAATTTCGGCTATCCAGGATATCAATGTTATTGTGTTACTAAGATGGCCGAAGCTAATTCAGAACACATCTCTGCATTAGTTATGGGATATACCTGAAGGGCATAAAATATTTGTCCTTTGATTTACAAGTTAAAAGATTTCTGAAGGTGATCTTATCACATTCATACTACATCAACATGAGTATGTATTTACATTGTATTGCATTGCCTAACAATCACATAAGTTGGTTTTCATACTTGCTGTTGCTGATCAGTTTATTAAAACCAATATGCCTAACTATTTTATGGATTCAGTTCATTCCATTTGTTATTTTCGGAACAAATTTACTGATAGTGCAACAAATTTTCATATCTGATATTTGTATTTGTTTTTAACTTTATGTATGTTTTATCATTTATCTTTGTTCTTGCTTTATGTTAGAATGTTAGTGTGTTGCTTTGGTACTATCTATTTTTATTGTCAGTGTCAATTATTTAGTAATACAAAAGCAGTTACAGTAAGTTAATATCCGTCGTACCAGCGTGGACATCATCTAGAAATGTGGCAATTAAATTTATACAATGTATTGAAATGCCTAGAATTCAATTTTGCCTCTGTTTTTTCAGATATTAATCTCCTGTACAAAACGTGCACCGTTCTTTATGCAACTGAGTCGCGACATACTTTGCTGCATTACAGAGAGCTACTTTAATTGCAGATTAACTATGTTTTCTTGCACCAATGAGATTTAAATTTTTTCCAGTCATTTGTAAGATTTTTTTTTTAAAAAAAACAGCATGAGTGGATTGAACAATAACTTTAACATTAAAGTATCCTGACAAGTTGTTCACTCTTTGGTAACAGGTGAAGCGCTGATGCTGTCAAGAAATATCAAATCCAATAGGGTGACCAAATTCTGTACATTTGTATGGCATCGGACGCTAACTTCATGGATTTTTTGTAAATCTAATATTCCATTTTCTGCTTCATCTGCATGTAATGTACTGTCTATAATGTCATATAATGTCCCTCTTATGTTGCTGCAACCATCAACACATGAAATAACAGCATAATTGATCCATACATAAGCATTTACGGTAAGTTAATGTCTGTCATTGCAAACCGCGGCAACGCGCGGGCATCATCTAGTAGTTTCTATACATATTAGATAAGTAGAGAGCCTGATCCTGAAACTTATGGGTGAGGTGATGGTGATGGTGATCGAGAGCAAGAAAAGCTGTGGAGTTATATATATGTTTGGCGCTTGGGATCCAACATTGATTTGCATGAGCTCAAGTACTTAGTGAAACCACAGAGAAAGGCGATAGGATCAGCAGCCATACATGCATGTTGTTTGCTTCGAATGTTTTCTATATTTTATCTTTAGATTGGGTGGTACTAGCAAGTGTGTTTCACATGTCTCAAAAACAAACGAGACTTTTTGAGATAAAACCTCACTCTTATGGCGGGTTTGCAAGCCACGAAACCACAAACTTGATGTTGAACTGATATTATTATTTTTGTTAAGAAAAAGAGAGAATGATAATTACCTATCCACAAGTTCTTCCAATTTCTCATCTGCATGGAACATAGGCAAAATTGAAAATGCCAGGGACAGCCAAAGAGCAAACCACAGAAGGATAAAAAGATTCTTCTGTATATCAGCACCAAAAAAATAATCCACATTGCCAACAAAAACCTTCGATAATTGGTAACTGAGAAGACGAACACAGGAAAACCTCTTGACAAACAAGCGGCGGCGGCAGAATAACATATAGGCAACCTCCTCTCCCTCCTTATTAATTAAGAGGCCTCCGGGGATTATATGATGATGACAATGCAATCTCCATGATAACAGTATGAGCAAGGCATGCGAGTAAGCATCCCTTCTTCCGGTGTGAAATCCTTCCAGCAATAATGGCAGCATCAAGTCTCACTATACATTAAAAGCCTCGATCGGCAAAACAGATGAAAACTTCACAAATGCGAACTCTTTTCAAAATAGGTTGGGCTTAATGCCAATGTTGGTTAAAGCCTTTTCTGGTAGGACTTCAATCTTACTCTTTAGGTTGGCCCAGGGACTTAGGACTAAAAATGAAAGGCAAATACTAGCTAGGAACCCAAATACAATACTAGGGGACAAGTAGAATTCATTGATCTATCTTTTTGAATTGCTTAATGCATTTATACTCGAGTTAATTATGCTGACACGCCTCGCTAGTTATTGTGACTATAGATAGCTAGCTTGAAGAATATCACTCAGATTATTAATAAATTAAATCAGCAAATAAACATGAACTGTATGAAAAATATGTTTTCTTGATATTCTATGAATCAAGTTATTGACTTTATACAAGGAGTCTTACATATTGGATCCACAATTCATGGCCTAAGTTTAAGTCCTACCATATACAGACACAATTAGACACAATCACAGCTAGCTAATAGAATCAAGATGAAGATCATATCATATCTGATTCTTTCCTTTAACATTCCCTCTCAAGTTGGAATGTATGTTGATTACATTCAACTTGCCAAACAGTGTAACAAACTGTGTCGAACTCAATGGCTTGGTGAACAAGTCTGTTGGTTGGTCTTTGGTTCAGATGTGTGCTGTAATAAATCAATCCATTTTGCACTTTTTCATAATTACATGACAATCAATCTCTATGTGCTTTGTTCGCTCATGAAATACTGGATTCGATGCTATATGTATAGCAGCTTGGTTATCGCAATATAGCTTAACTGGTTGAGCTTGACACACATTCAAATCCTTCAATATGCTTTGTAACCAAGTTATCTCACTACATGCCCTATTAAAAAAAAAAAAAAAACAAGAAGAAGAAGAAGAAGAAGTTATCTCACAACATGTAGTGGCCATGTAGCGATATTCTGCCTCTGCACTTGACCTCGCAACTGTGCTTTGTTTCTTTGTCTTCTGAGAAATTGGTGCATGTCCAAGAAAGACGCAATAACCGGTCAAGGATCTTCTTGTGTTTTTATAGCGAGCCCAATCAGCATCACAAAAGGCTTTCAGTTGCAATGGTCCTTTGGCAGGTAGAAGGATCCCTTGGCCAGGTGCTTGCTTGATATACCTTAGGACTTTGTGTGCAGCTTCAAGGTGAGGTTGTCTAGGCTTGTCCATGAACTGACTTAATATAAGGACAACATACACAAGATCTGGTCTTGTAATTGTAAGGTATATTAGCTGCCCCACAAGTCTTCGATATTGGGGTGGATCATGCAATAATTCACCATTTGTCTGTCTCAATGCCAAATTTTGATCAACTGGAAAACGTGAGGATTTAGCACCAAGGAAACCAGTATCTTCAAGGATTTCCAAGGCATATTTCCTCTGACACAAAGCAATACCTTGCTTCGACCTCGCAACTTCGATCCCCATAAAATGTTTCAGTTGCCCCATGTCCTTCAGTTTGAATTGACTAGAAAGAAACTGTTTGATGTTTGTGATGTCTTTCAAATCATTTCCTGCCAAGGTCACATCATCTACGTAAACCAACAATGCTGTAAATCTACCTGAACGATTTCAGACGAACAATGAAAAATCTGACCAAGACTGATGGAACCCAACTAATTTGAGGAATGTTGACAGTTTAAGGAACCACTGTCATGAGGCCTGCTTTAAGCCGTAGATGGACTTGTGAAGCTTGCAGACTCTAGTCTCCCTCTTTTATCTGAAACCAGGTGGAAGCTTCATGTATACTTCCACATAAAGATATCTATTGAGGAATGCGTTGTTAACATCAAGTTGGTGCAAATGCCAGCCTTGTAAAGCTGCAAGGCTAAGAAGTACACGCACCATTGTTAACTTGGCAACTGGTGCAAATATTTCTATGTAATCAACTCCCTCAACTTGATTGTAACCCTTAGCAACCGACCATGTTTTATAGTGGTCAATCGTCTTATCTGGATTCATCTTGATTTTGTACACCCACTTACAACCGATTGGTTATTTATGAGATGGTAGAGGAACCACACTCCAAGTGCGGTTTGCTTGAAGAACGTCAATATCCTTACGCATAACCTCTATCCATTATGGAACTTGGACAACCTGTGAAAAAGAAGTAGGCTCTTTCTCGATGGAAAGTCTAGTGGTGAAAACTCTATGGTTAAGAGAAAGTCGATCATAAGATAAGACTTGTGAAAGTGAATGAACAGTACATGTGTCCGACGAAGATGATGGTGCAGGTCTTGAAGGGAAAGCTGCCTCAATATGAAAGTCATGCAAAAAGGTTGGGATTTTCGTAGGACAGGTCGACCGACGTGGTGGTGAGAGTGGTGTTTCGACTGTGGGAGGAGAAGTTGGTAAAGTAGGTGACGGTTCGAAGTGAGGAGATGGCTGTGATAGTGGAGTTGTTGGATCTGATGATGGAGAGGGGTCACTGACGGGACGATTTTGGTAGTTTGAAATAGGAGAAAGATCTGTTGAAGTGTTGCCAAATGGAACAGATAATTTGAAATCCGATGGTTGGGTTTGAGGTTGAAAGATCGGCATAGCAACTTGAGAAGCGGAAGGTGAAGTGGAGTGAAAAGGGAAAGTGTTTTCAAAAAATTACAACATCTCTTGAAACAAAGACTGTGTTTTCTATTAAGTCATAAACTCGATAGTCTTTTTTACCATGAGGATAACCTAAGAATATGCACCGAGTCGCATGCGGATCAAATTTGGTGGGTTTGGAAGGGTGAGTTGATGCGAAACACAAGCAACCAAAAACTCGTAAATGAGAGTAATTTGGTGTTTTATGGAAAACCTTTTCAAATGGTGTTTTGCCTTGAAGAAGTGGTGTGGGTGTCCTATTAATGAGATAGGCTGAAGTGAGTATGGCATCCCCCAAATTGTTTAGGTAAGTTGGCTTGAAAAAGAAGTGCGCGAGCAACATTGAGCAAGTGCCTATGTTTGCGTTCAACAACATCATTTTGTTGAGGTGTGTTGACACAACTAGTTTGATGAACTATCTATTCTAATGAGTAAAAACGTTCGTGTTTAAACTCGAGACCATTGTCACTGCGCACAATTTTCACTCTCTGATTGAATTGAGTTTCAACCATATGAATGAAATTGACTAAAAGGTTTCGTGCTTCGAACTTATGCTCCATTAAGTATACCCAAGTGCTCCTAGTGTGGTCATCAACTATGGTAAGAAAATATTTCGCACCAATGAGTGAAGGTTCATGATAACCACCTCAAATGTCAACATGTATTAAATCAAAAGGAGACATACTTGAGATAGTTCATAATGGAAAAAATAATCAAGTTTGTTTAGCTAAAGGACAAATAGGACACTGACTTACATCACATGTTTTATTTGCAGAAAATGGAAATAACAAAGAAACTTAGGTGGACGGGTGACCGAGATGTTCATGCCAAAGGTTGTGTGTCTGCCCTTGAACTAAATTGCATGTTCCTTTTTGTATTGGATTAAGGCAATAGAGTCCCTCTCGTTCAGTTCCCGTCTCAATTATCTTCCCCGATCGTAGGTCCTATATGAAACAAAATTGTCTATTAATAAATTGATAAATTGTTTGTTAATAAATTCATAAATAGTTAGCTTGAAGAATATCACTCAGATTATTAATAAATTCAATCAGCAAATAAACAGGAACTGAATGTGAAAAATAAGTTTTCTTGATATTCTCTAAATTGTTACAGACTTTATACAAGGAGTTTTACATATTGGATCCACATTTCATGGCCTAAGTTTAAGTCGTATCATATACAGACTCAATTAGACACAATCACAGCTAGCTAATAGAATCAAGATGAAGATTACATCATATCTGATTCTTTCCTTTAACAGCAAATGAAGGAATATCCAACCACCATCACTAGTGAAACTGCCTTTCAATGTTGTGAGAATGCCTCCTACTTGATTGTTTTGTTTTTTTTTTTTTTTAGCAGGTGATTTTGCCAGACATCTCAATGGTGGACTAATAATATATGTGGTAATAATACTATTGACTTGATTCATCCATTTACTCACATGATTGATATTTTAAACTAATGTATCGTAATATTCTATAATTTATTTGAACATACGGTTCAAATATAAACATTTGTTACACTTGTTTTAGAGTTGCATGTAACAAATTGTCGAAAAACGTCTAGTCCAAGATCTTACAATTTGGCATTGCATCTTCCAAGACCTCCCAAATTATTTTTCACAATTACTATCATATCCTATTTGTTTGCCAACATGGACAACATGTAACATAATTCAAGAACATTCCTTAATCTTAAGATTAGTAAATCTATTAACTTAATCCACTCACTAACCCCTAAAATATCTTCACCCCCCATTTATTCTTTTCTTTTACTGATTCTTCAAATTTTGACATCACTCATACTGAGCTCACTGACTCGTATTCCACACTGGTCACAGCCTTTGACCGCTAATATGCGTCTCTGGCTGTACTTCGGTACTTCTCCATATTGGTAATATTAAATGCGCCTATTTGCTAAAATGCGCCAGCAAGTGTATTGACTCCTCCGTTTGTATCTTTGTCAAATATAACTAAAAACTCAGCTATCTAGCTCTGCCCTGCTTCGCGCTCTGCTTCTATTTTGGGCAAAAACCCTTTCATTTCCCTTAAACCCTTTCATATCTCTCTCTCTCTCTCTCTCTCTCTCTCTCCATATCTCTCTCTCTCTCTCTCTCACACACACAGACTCACACAAGAAAGGTGAGCACTTCCTGGGTTTTCTTGTTTGATCATGATTCTGAGCTTTGATTTTGTTACCTGGTTATGGATTTCCAGGGGGTTTTAGAGAGCTTTATTTGGTTTATATTAGATGGTTTTTGGCTGTTCAAGTAGAAATTGTGCTTCTGCATGCTTATTCTTTTCTTCTTTGAGAATCCATGGCGGTTTATTCGTTCATTGGTTCTTCAAATGTGGAAAGATTTTATGTTTAGCTTATTGGGTTTGATTGGTGCAAAGAAATTAGCTTCAAGATGAAGGGGTTTGATCTGTGATTGTGAATTTGGTTACTTGTCTGTTTGATTAAGACTATGGGGATAAAGGCGTCACCTTTAGGTTTTCCTGTTGATGCTGTATTGGAAGATTGCCTATTTGGGATTCATACAATTGAAAAAAAGATGAGAGCTTTGTTTTGTTTCCTTTGATTTCTTTGATTATAGTATAAATTGGTATTGTTGGACTTGGTTATTGTAGTTGAATATGAGCAATTTTGGTACTGCTAGTGTCCAGGCATGTATTATGTATGAAATGGTAGAACATTGTGGATTAGATTTGAATGGCATGTAGTACTCGTGTGCCATAGGTTTCACAGCACATTGTTCATATGTTTGCAATAACTAAGAATCTGAAGGCAGTTCAGAAGACTTGTACAGTTATATAACTGATTTGTGAATTTTATATAACAACGCACATTACACATTATATTGATGTTTGTTTTTATACTTATGATCCTGGTGTGTTTTTGTATTCAGGTTATGTTGTAATTTCATCCGGTTGTGATCTGAAAATGGGAGCGGGAAGGAAAACTGAGACCTATTATCTTCCTTATAATCAATACCCGGGGAACTATGAGGTGTCTGCCAGAAATTTGACAAAGAACAAGCTAGGTGCAGTCATCTTTGGGTGCAAGCACAGCACAATGAATGAGTGTCTATCGAAACAACTCTTTGGTTGGTATCCTGAACCTTTTACATGTTTTAGTCCTAATCTATGCTGCTCCTATTTTCGCTTTATAATTTGGCTCTTTTTAAACCTGTGATTCACAAATATTTTTATTCAAGTTTAATATATTTAGTGAAGTTTATATGTAAATGCATTGCCTTCTTCACTGTTAACAAATCAAAATTTCTTGTTAAATTGGGTAACAAAACTAGCTAGCTTCAAATAAGAAACTTTTGATTGTTGTGCACCATGTTCTTCTGATTTCTTGGTTTAGTTTTACTTTTGTATCCAGAATTGATGTGTTGCATTCAAACTCTTTCAGGTTTACCAGCTCCACACTTCGTGTATGTGAGGAATGTTACACCTGGATTACCACTATTTCTGTTCAACTATAGTGACAGGAAGCTGTATGGTATCTTTGAGGCAACAAGTCATGGTCAAATGAACATTGACCCAAATGGATGGACCGCTGATGGGTCAGGGAGGACCAAATTTCCTGCTCAGGTACTAAATAAAGGTTCTCCCATAATTGCTGCAATTTTTCTGACTTAGATGCACTGTGTCTTGGTTAGAGAAGGCTTTACTGATATATTCCAGTTTTCTGCTTTAAGGTTCGGGTGTGTGTTCGGATGGAGTGCCCACCACTGCTTGAAAGCCAGTATAAACCAATAATTGCTGAGAACCACTCTAATTCACTGCAATTCCAGTTTGAGCTTGACCATGAACAGACAGGAAAGCTGCTATCTCTGCTAGCACCATTGGCAATATCTCGAGGTCAACCAACACAACATAATACACTGATGAGGGAAACAGATTTTCGAGGTCTTCCATCATGTAGTACAATACAGAAAGCTGAATTGTGTAAGCCACCCACTTCAGAGACTGAGAATCCTACTCCAGTACCCAACTGGGAAACTGATTTTCCTGCTCTTCCAAGTCAGAATACAATACAGAAAGCTGAATCGCTTAAACCACCCACTTCAGAGGCTGAGAATTTGACTTCTGTAACCACAGTGAAATGGGAAACAGAGTTTCCTGCTCTTCCACAACGTAAGACAATGCAGAAGAAAGCTGTATCATGGAGAGCATCCACTTCTGCAACCTCTACACCACAGAACAGAGCGGAGCTGGAAACTGATCTTCCACCTCTTCCCTCAAGTAGCACAAAAGAGGAACCTGAATGGGCTTACCAACTTACTTCAGACGTCAAGCATTTGAACAGTTCAAGTCTGAAAGGGGATGCAACGTCTTCTACACCTCAGAATACAGCGAAGTGGCAAGCTGATTTTCCAGATTTTCCCTTACTTAACTCAACACAAGAACCTGAATGGCTTGAAGCACTTATTTCAGAGGCTGAGCATACTTATCATTCAAGTCCACAATTGGATTCTATACCTTTATTTGGAACCTTCAGTCCCTTCCAAGCAGATGCAAAGAAGGCTGAACAAGAGGATCTCCAGCTCATATACACAAAACTGAAGAAAATAAATATTCAACGTAGTCTCCACAGCGAATGCCAAAACATACCTTTGGCTGGAGATTTTGCAGATAGTAGGGCAGGGAGTCCATACTCCAAGTCTGATCAGAAAAGTGGAGAGTCCGTGCTACTTTTCTGCACAGAGTCCTGGATCCATGTTCTATCCGTGGGTTATTGCTGAGGTAAATTGATATTAGTTAGTGCTTTAGGTTTCAGTTTTACTTGCAACCACTTACCACTATTTATTACTGTGTTTGTACTATAGTTGCTTCAAGAGGTGCAAGAGCTGAAGGCATTTAGGACTGCACAGACTGAGAAGATCAGCTATTTGGAGGATAAGCTGGTAATGCATGTCTTTATCAAAAAGAAGTTCATATATTTCTGGCTCTGCACCTTATTTCTTCTGCCAATTCGTCCAAATAAAGTTGAATTGCATCATGCCTTACTTAGGAAAGCATTTACATTACTGGCAATGAATGAACTGGTTCAAGGCATTTTGATTGACAAATTAAGAAAAAAAAAAAAACCATGGTGTTGTATTAAATCGGATGTTTTTTTTCTTGACAAATTAGGTGCAGGCGCAGTTTGAAATTCAACAGTTAAAAGACTTCATTATAGATGGAGCTTGAGCCTACACCATCCATACCATATATGAGAAGGATTGAAGGAATGATCGACTGACAAACATTGGCGTAACACTCACTGTGAGTTGTCAAATTAACCACACAGCTGCCAAGTTCCTGGACTCACCGGTGCAATTACAATGACTGAACTAGTCATGTTTGGTGGTCTGTATATTGACTAAACCCTTCAAGGAAGCTTAGAATTGTTAAAGTTACCTTTATATAGACTAGCTACAAGATAGACTAGCTACAAGATGATGGCGAAAATTTACCTTTATATGCTATGACAAATTAAAATGAATGAAAAAGCTAGCGTGTTCAAGCTCTTGTCTCGGTTCAATGTTAACCCAAATGAAACCTAACCAGATAAACATTCATTAGGAGAATTGGAGGAGCATATATAGCCGAGTCTGAGGCTAATACAGCTTACCAAGCAAGTATGCAACAAGTCATCACGATTGATTACAAAGTTATCACGATTCGCTGTTGTAATCTCAGAAGTAGTCACCTCTATACTCTGATGCAAATTTGTCGCTTATATTCAGCTTCCATTTCATAGTGTCTACCATCTAAATTAATGTCATATGTCTTTTTTCTTAATAATAGTGCACAACTCTTGATTAGTAAGCGTGCCTGACCGAAAATTCACTAGGAGTATAGATGAAGCAAATTTGTGGCTCACCTCTAACTTGTCCACCTCAATGCCCATCATCTAAATTAACGACACATGTCTTTTTAGAACGTTTAATTTTATTTGTTATAAAAGTATAAATGTATTTCTTCAAAAAAAAAAGTATAAATGTGTAATGGTATTTATAATGGTACTTTCGGTGTCTTTCATAAGAATTATGAGATTTTCATCTTTAGTGTTCTCACTGTCAGTTATACGGTCGTCCAATTTAAGACTTTTTCTAGCTTTTCATAAATCTTCAAATTCAAAATCATGCTGCTCGACATTACAGTTTATAATAATAAAGCTCCGGAAACATTTTGCACAACTTGAAATCCTATTTGACATAATTTTTCAAAATTTACTGCAAAAGTTTTCTTCTTTAAGCATAAACATTCAGTTCTTCATCATCACAGAAGTAGAGGACTCACTCCACCTCTTTAGTGGAAATCAAATTAGAAAAAAAAAACTCAGATTGGTTATGTCATTTTACTGAACGAAGTGATTCTATTATAGCTTCCATTGTCAATTTACATTCACCTAATGCCTCAAGAATCATGCACTTTCAATCCATCATGCAATTTTCGTTACTGTTACCCCTTTCTAAATCCACAAACATCCTCTTCTTCACAGAATTCCTTTTCTTCACAAATTTGAAGCCTTTCCACCCGTTCCTTTTCCTTACAATCATACGTGGACTGCATTAACACTCTTGGCTTGTATGTTTCAAGGACTTGCCCTATTTCTTTCTCTTAGAAGTTAGAACAAACAAGATTGAACAAACTCTGTCCCAACTCAAGTTTCATCTTCCCTAACGATAACAAGGGTGTAGCTTCTTAAAGACGTTGATTTCTACATCTCCCACTACTACCAAACCTTTCCTTCCCCCTTTTTTTTTTTGTTGAAAAAGAATCAACCTTTTCATCTTGAAACTTATAAATGTGGTCCAATTAGGTAGAGTGCTATAGTGCGCCGGGGGCTTCAGCACATGTCTGTTTCCCAGTACAAGTAGTAATCTTCTCTCACTGCTTCACTCCCTTTCGGCGCACTCATATACCATCTAGGCAAAACCCCATTCCTCTCCCATAAACCTTCATCAAACTCTCTCTCTCTCTTTCTCTGTCTCACACCCTCATTTGAGACCCAGATACACATTTCTCTGTTGGGTCTCTTTCTACATATAAAAGGTATGCATTTATGTAAAATGTACTAGTGACTATCTTTTGATCATCTTGTTTGATTGTGATGGTGGGTTTAGTTCTTTTCAAGTTTTCCCTATTAGTTTCATTGATTTCTTGGGTTTATATGTGTCTGGGATTGATAAAGATCAGAGCTTTTTAGCTTTTGAGTTTTGTTTGATTTCAAGAAACGTGTTTGTGCGGTTTTTGCATTCTGGGTCTTCATGCTTTTTGGTACTCTAATGGAAATTCATGTACTTTTTTGGCTTTGATTTTGGATTTTCGCTGTTTTTTAGTTGTAGGGTTTGTTTCGTTGCCCAGAAACAATGAATGAATTTTCTTTGTAGTCTTGAAATTCTTTACCATTTGTATGACTGAATTGCTACCCATGTTATCTGAAGCATGTTCTTCATCACTCTAGCCAAGAATTTGAACTGTTTTTTTTTTAATTTCTTAACATTTTACTTGGTTCAGATTCTGCATTTTGAACTTTATGTTTATGCATGTCCTTTCTCTCACTGATTCTGGTTTCTGATGCTTATGAATTTATATGCTTCTGTTTTGTTTGGTTGGCTTTCCTTAGTTGTGACTTGTTCATGTCTGTACCATTTTGTTCTTATTGGAATTCATTGTTGAAATGAATTGGTTTTCCTTGTTTTACTCATTGAAGTGTTTCCAATTATGACTTGGCATTAGAGGAAAAGAAATTATATCAATACTATGGAGCTATATACCCAATTTTGTTCTGTATGTCTTTACTATTATTTAGAAGAGAATTACAAAAGAGAGGGTTAACAAATAAGAACTAGGGTAATGGAGATATAAAAAATTCCGCTTAGGCCTCTTGTCCCCACGCGGCGCTGCTGTTTCAGGTTCACATCAAAGAGGTTGAAACTAATCTGTAACGGCTTTGTTGCATTATGTTCTTGTTGTCAGTCTACGCCTCAAAAATGTCGCTTTTTTCGAGGCATTTGATGGTTCTTTACGCCAATTAACAATCCCCCAATGTTATGCTCATCGGTGTTAGCCTGCATTCGATCACATATAATACTGTTTTAGGTACCTGACCTTTGTTTCTTATTCAGGTAACTGGTTATCCTTTTCGGATCCGAAAATGGGAGCCGGAAGGAAGACACAAACCTGTACAAAGGCTCCTACTCCAGATCTGGCATCATACTCTGTACAAGCAAGAAATTTGAGCAAAAATCACCTTGGTGGAGTTATCTTTGGTTGCAAGAGCGGCACAATGATGGAGTGTCTATCTAAACAACTCTTTGGTTCGTATCCTAAATCATTTGCATCTTTTGCTGTTACTTTTTTCTTTTCCTGTTTTTAGATTATGATGCAAGAGGATTGCTACCTTAAAATTCAATTTTAATGAACCCCAAGTATAGTAGCCAGTTTGATTGAGTATAAACTCTTTGATTGTTGGTTTTCTCCATTATTATTTTACTGATTTCTGGCTTAAGATTTTGTTTGGTTCCAGAACTCATGTGATGCATACAAATTTTTTTCAGGTTTACCAGGTCCACACTATATATATGTGAAGAATATTAGTCCTGGCTTGCCACTCTTTCTCTTCAACTATGATGATAGGACTCTTCATGGAATTTATGAGGCTGCTAGCCATGGCCAAATGAATATTGATCCATATGGTTGGACAACTGATGGATCAGTGAGGACACAATTTCCTGCACAGGTGCTATATAAAACTTCTTATAATTGGTTTAATCTGAGTTATAATTTCCTGTTAGACAATCCAAGATTTAGTCAACTGAAGGCATTCTAGACTGAGAATTTTTTTCATTCTATCTTTCAGGCTCAGATTCGTGTCCGGCTGCAGTGCCATCCACTGCGTGAAAGTCAGTTTAAACCGATTATTGTGGACAACTACTACAGTGCAAATAAATTCTGGTTTGAGCTTGACCATGCCCAGGCAAACAAGCTGATGACTTTATTAGCATCTTGCGCAATCGCTCCAGGTACTTCTATGCCACAGAAAATTTATAAGAGGAAAACTGATCTTCCATTGCAATCCTCGCGGAAGACAACGGTGGAAGCTCAGTGGCTTAAACCACTTGCTTCAGGGGCTACGACACTTGTTGGAAACCACATATCAGATCTGAAAGAGTCAGAACAAGAAGAACAGCACCTCATATGCATGAAACTGAAAGAGTTCTCTTCAACGTGATCTCAACAGTCAATGCCAAAACGTGCCGTTGTCAATCAATTTTAATGATACTGCTATTGTTAATGCAACACCTGTAGCAGTCAATTGGAATCCACCTGAACCAGCATGTTTGGATTTAGGGGAAATGAAGGTAGAGAAGTTTCATTCCTGGTCTGAGAAGAGTGGAGGAAGTACTTGCTCATTGTCTGCACTAAGTCCTCGTTCCTCGTCTGATCAGTCACGAATCAAGAAGGTAAATGTTTATTTAGTATCCAATAATCATGCCTGCTAGCTTTTGTTTTATCTTCTACCAATCTATATATGTATTTTTCTGATCATACAGTTGGTTCAAGAGGTAGAAGAGCTAAAGGCTTTCAAGAATGAACAGACTAGGAAGATGGGCTATTTGGAGCATAAGCTGGTACTTGATACTGTATTTCTGTTAAATTTTCTATATAGCCATTTCTTTACCTTATTTCCTCTGATTATTCATGTTAAATAGCATTCATGCATTTGCTCATCACTGCACTGAACTTGTTCAAGGCCATTTTATTGGAACACCTATTATTTTTATCAGTCTCCAACTCTGACAGCGAACTATATTCATTGTTCACGGTAGCTGCTCATAGTTATGTACATATGTAAAGGGCTTTACTTTAGGACTTATTTTTTAGTAGTAGGCTTTTGTTTGACAAATAGAAAAATAGAACGATTAGTTCATTGTTAAATTGATTTCTTTGCTGGTCATTTCAGGAGCAGGCAAAGTTTGAAATTAAACAGTTAAAAGATGCAAGGAAGTTGGAATGTGAGTCTACACCATCCCTAGCACATATTGATGAAAAGCAAGTACAGTCTGAGGTTCTCTCAGAATCCGAGTCTATACTCACCACACAAGAGAAGGATACTGCTTCGTGTGATATGCTGGATCTGGATCCTAATGAGTCAATATACATAGTCGGAGGATATGATGGGGAATCATGGTTATTGTCGTTGGATTCTTATTATCCTTCTCAAGATGTGATAAAATCTCTCGGACCAATGAGCTCAGTTCGTGCATATGCTTCTGTTGCAAAATTAGATGGTGATCTTTACGTGATTGGAGGTGGTGATAGTACTGTGTGGTACAATACAGGTATTAAGTCTTTCTTAATTTGAGTCTATTTCTTGTTGGCATTAACGTTCTTCTAACTCTTCTTTGGTCTTTTTCTGAAGTCGAATCATACTGCCCTGCTGAGGACCAATGGAAAATTTGCCCTTCTTTGAGAGAGAAAAAGGGAAGCTTAGCTGCAGCTACCGCAAACAACAAAGTTTTTGCAATGGGTGGCGGCAATGGACTTGATTGTTTTTCTGATGTCGAGATGCTTGATATAGATGTTGGTCGATGGATCTGTACACAGTCGATGCTACAAAAGGTAAATATATATATATATGGTATGAGTAGGAAAATGCTATCAATCGTGGTTCCTGATTGTGCTTCTTTGTTGTTCCCCCCAGAGATTTTCTCTTGCTGCAGCAGAATTAAACGGGGTACTTTACGCTACTGGAGGCTATGATGGGAATGGTTATTTGAAGTAAGATATTATTGCCTTATTGGTCATCTGTAGTCAACACTATGCATGAACCTTGGTATACTCATAGACATGTGACTTTATCATATGCCTGCACTGCATATTTAATTAGTAGCTGGTGATTTCTGTTAATTCTAATCAGTGCTTTTGTACAATGTTTATCCATGGACCAGTTGGGAAGTTTATAATGTCGTTAACAAAGTTTTGGGAGAAAAAAAACAAATAGGAAGAGGAACATGAATTTGGCTAACAGATGAAAAAGAGGATGACACAGAGCAACTATATACATTTTAACTTTTAGATACATAATTAGGCTATCACATGTTAATTCAATAAGACTCCTGCCCTGCGGGTAATTTAAGTGCAGTCCAGTGTAAACACTCTGGAATATTATTTCATTTGTCAAGTTGCTTGCACTTTCTCTTTCTGTTCATCTGAATCCTACCTTTTGGATAAATCATATGAATTGTCAGGTTTATATCTAGGGATACCAAACTCACTATTCTATCCTGCCTCTTTCCATGGTTGACATGAAAATGTTCATATCTCAGGTCGGTTGATAGGTTTGATCCGAGGGAGCATAGTTGGAAGACAGCCCCTTGTATGAATTCAAAAAGGGGTTGCCATTCACTGGTTGGGTTAAATGGAAAATTGTAAGTACCTTTTTGTTTGACTTGTCTTCTCAGCATCTCAGACGTGCTCCATGATGACTGTAGATATGGATATTCCTGTAATAAATCCATGAAAATGTGCACATAGTTAGGTATGTGAGTTTGGATTTAACTTAGACAATCTACTGTAGTTTCTCATTCCTGCTTTTTATGGATATAAGGTATATTTCGCAGGCAAATGAGAACGTTGTCTTATTTAGTTATTACAAACTTCTGATGATGATCTCTGCACAAAATAATGATATTAGTTGACCAGAAAACTTTAAAATTTGATAAAATCAGTCTGGTTGAGGTGGCTCTGATCAAATCCAATCAACTTGAAAAGAAGCACCAGATATCACCGAGTTAAAAACTGCAAAACTAGTCATTAGTCTGTACCTGCAACTTATAATCTTCTTTTCTATTGACCAAAAAATAAGTTAAAATCTTCTCTTTTAAATTTTGGTGTTTTCCTTCTTTCTTTCTTTTTTTTTTCTTTTTTTTTTCTCAGTACTTTTTCTTTGACATTCCTGATTAGAGACTACTACTTTTGTAGGTATGCTCTGGGTGGTTATGATGGAGATTCCATGGTATCAAGTGTAGAAATTTTTGACCCACGCCTTGAGTCATGGATGCCTGGCGAACCAATGAACTACACTAGGGGATATTCTGCCGCAGCTGTTGTCAATGATGCAATTTATGTAATTGGAGGGGTGCAAGAGAGTGCCACCATTGCAGAGACCGTAAGTTACACAATACATCCATACCTTATGTATATATGGACAACACTTTTATGCGGAACTTTAACAGTTGCATTAACATAATGGGTATAGGTTGAATGCTACAGGGAGGGCCAAGGTTGGCGAGAAATGAATGGGGTGACTAGCAAAAGGTGCTTCCTGTCGGCCAGTGCTTACATGTCCTGATCAAGATGTTACTTGCAGAGGTGTGGTTACTCATTGTCCATTTTATGTAGTAGAGCATGTACATGCTAGGCGCAGTCTTTTGTGGTTCGAGATTGTCTTTTGGGGATCAAATCTTACATCTTGAAGAAATCCAGCTGTGGAATAGAAACCAGAAGTATCAAAGATTTCAATGCTTTGATACGAGGAACTAATTGTAGAAATATGATGAATTCGTCTAGGTCTATATTTATTGCCTTTTAATATCACTAGTGCTCCTTTTCCGAAATCCACAAAATACTACAATTGGCAAATGATGGATAAAAACATAACAGATTCTACTATTCTTCTAAAAATATGTACGTTTTTTCAACCAACACAGAAAATGAGAGAAGCCACTCAATTTCACTTGACCATAGAAAGGAAAACTTCCTTTTCTCGGCAAAGATATGTAAGCTTGTGTCTAGGTCCACAACGTTTGAGAAAAGATACATCCTCAGACAAATATTCCATACAAATGCAGACGCTTACCGTAAAAGAGAAGGCTTTCGGGGTTTTGTAAAAAGGTGCGGTAAAATCAACTATTCTACAATCATCGCATCCTCCAAAAAGGGTTGAATCCATGTAGACATACTGAGTATCATCAGATCCACTGACAGTCATTTTGAGCCATATTCTGCTTTCGACCAAAACATTATGAAGAGTGATGTGGCATGGTATACCAACAGGCAACCCTGCGACAAAGCGAAGAGGATGTCCATAGTCATTTTCAGGTATCTCCAGACCTGCCTTTATGTGCTTAAGTCCACCACACAACACAAGCTGCTTGAGCGAGAAACTTTCCAGTACTCTTCTAAAAAGACTAGGATTACAGGAACTGCCATTGAGAGAGGTCCCAACTTCAGATGATAAATTTCTGACTTCAATCATAAACCTGGATGGTTCAACAGTTCTATCTTCAAGGAGATATTCCGCATGTGCCATTGTACAAGAGAGCCTTCTCAAAGTACCAAGATGGCAGCAAATTTCAACTTTAGAAAGCTTGAGCATACAAGTCACAAGCATCAGCTCCAAAATATGCAACTCTTCCTCTTTAGACAATCTTATAAACGTACTCTTCAATTCACTAAGCCTCACGTCTAGCTTTCCCAACACAAAGTCCAAGTTTCCCATCCCACTAGAAGGAATATGTCTTGAAGGCAGGATGTACACCCATGCCTTCACAAGTAGTTTCATGATCTTGATATACTGCGTTGTAAAGGCAAAGGTGGCACTAGATGCAACAGAACCAGACGTCAGTGTTGCCAATTCTTCCCTGCAACTTCTGCATAAGGTCACGTCACAGAAGAAACATACAAATGAGAACGGAGATTGAAAAGTTCAGAAGATTTACGGCAATCAAATAATAAACATGTAACAGTTGATGTATGATCTCAATGTATGCATACGTTAGTGGTGTCTCTAAGGCATTTAAAATAGCAAACTGTCTGTCTAGACCATCATCGGTTATTTGGTTATACCTCAAACTAAGAATACCAAACAAAATTTGAAAGGAGCCCTAAAGAGGGAACATATTTATGTCTCTTCTTTTTTCCTGTATTAGGGGAGAAAGGGGGAGGGGGAAGAGAATAGGTTATGTTACTAGATAAGGATAGTAAACAACAGTACTTTACCTTAAAGTCCTGAGTCCTTCAGTCGTGTATCCAGCTTGTACAAATGGCCAGATATACTTCACCTTTTCAAGAACAACATTTATTGACTTGGTCACTTCATCATGCACATCTAGACTGTGTTCTACAAGGGCAGTTCCAGCCTCCCTTGGTTCCTTAACTGTTGGAGATAAAATTTCAGAGGTTCCACCTTGTTTCTGCGAAAATGGCATTGCAATTGAACCAGGTAACCCCCTCAGTCTGAAGTCAAACTCTATATCATATGGTCCAGGGGATCTACTGCATTGGGACAAGTAATTCAACAGGCCATCTTGATGAATAATGTCACTCAAAGCATGAGAAATCCTTCCCAGGTATGTAACTGCATAAGAAAATATACTAGGTGGGATACTGCAATTACGTTCTTGTGAAAGTGGAGCTGAGATGGCCAAAACTAGCAAGGCGGCCACCCTCATGTTATCAAAGCCTAACTTGCCATTAGACACTGGCTCCATCTGACAAACAGGAAAAAAAAAAAAACAAATAAATTTTGAGTTCCCAGTAGAAACAACAGTTGCACATAAGAATCAAAGGATACCAAGGATCAAATAAAAAGAAAATTATGAGTTTGAAGCCACATAAAAAAACCCAAAAAAGGTAATCCCAAAGCCTATGATTAAGTATCCTCCTCGGTGCTAGCGTGCACCATGCTTTCAAATATCTTTTGACTGTGGTGATAAACAATATTTCTACTATGCATTTAACTCACAAATTATCATATGCTAGACCCTGCTTCATATACATCAAAAACTTGAACTGACTCTATCACTAAGCAAGAATGATAACCATATCTGGGTGCCACCAGCCTCAAAAAGAGGTGGGTTGAGGTATTTATTTATAGTAATGAATTAAGGACCCTGTGAGAGCAAGCTAACCTGCTGAGAAACCTCCTCAATGATGCGGACCACAAACTTTCCATGATTTCGTCCAATATGAAACAAAACATTTAATATATCTGCTTCATCCTGGAAAAAGAACAACATAATTGAATTAGGCAAGGAAACAACGATAACATGTAAGTTTTAAAATGACCAAATTCACTCTGCATGTTCATTTAAAAAAATAGTGCGAGTTATATCATTAAAATGTCAATGGAAAGCTGACCTGTGGACACATTTCCAGGTTATCTAAAAGGGTATCAATAGTTGATCTAAACAACTTCAAATCTGGCAGCTTTGCCAATTTCAGTATTTTCCTTGCAGCAGATCTTGTCAGGGTATTACGGTCAACCAGAGTGCCAAGAAACTGCAAATCAAAAAACAAAAATAAAATTAAAGGCAGTCCATACTTGAGTTGTTTCATGAACCTGGTGTAAAGAAATTTTTTACTGACTTCTAACTAGGCATGTTAAATCATGGCAATGATTTAACAAACCAAAAGAGAAAACATTAGCAATCAACACCCTCTAGGGAGGGACGAGAACAAATAAACATAAGAGGGAATGTCACAGAAAGATATCTATGAACAATTCAAAAACTGAGAATAACAATCATTCTCACGATATAACATGTCAAGCCATCTTTCAGTTTAGTCAATTTGAAGTATACACCCATGATATCTAATTTGCAGAAGTGAAGACGCGACTTGATTTCATTGTCAGTAGTACAAGATAATATCAGATAGTGGGTCACCTATTCTGTATAACTACAAGATTAACAACTAATATTACGGAGCGTACCATATGGATGTGTTTTTCTTGCACCTTCAGATGACCAAATGTTGCCATCTGATGCATAGTTTCAAAAGCTTGTAACCGCACAAGCATTGAGTCATCATTCAGTACATCCATCAGTAAGTTTAAGGCTTCTCCAGAAAACTTGGAAGAGAGTATGGTCAGTGTACCCAAAGAATGACATGCAGCTTTTCGTACCTTCATATTGATGCAAAAAAACTTTAATATTCAAAAGTGTGCATTTAATAAAGTTCGTTGCATGTCAGAGTCAAAAGTTACCTCATGGAATTCATCCTCGAGTCCATGCATGAAAGCTCCAGCAACACTAGACCCTGATACTGCCAGTTGTTCATTAGAACACTGAGCAAGAGATTTCTTTTCTTTAGTAGTCACCAGCACTTTCTTTGACAGGGTTTGCAAAAGAATATCTTGGGATACCATGCCTATCTTCCCAAGGGCATGAAAAGCTTCAATCCTGATCTCCATGCTCATGTCTCTTACCATCGAACAAATCTACAAACATAACCAATGCATAAGACATAAAGGACTGAACTGCATATGACACTTTTTAAAAATTTCAACACTCAATGGGACAGAATGATAGGGAGGGAAAGTCCTACCATTCAACAATGCAGGGTAAAAGGGTGGTGATATCCTCAGTGATCTCCTAGAGAAAATTAACCGGAGTAGAATCAATAGATTAGTAACTTAGTAAACCTTTGTGAGCAATAATGACTATCCATAAGTGGCTCAAAAAAGTTCAAGTCAGCATACACAAAACCTATAGTGAGAAAGTCTAAAACTTGATAGACCTGACAGAGCTCAATTTCAAAACACAATACACCAACACAAGTAGAATCAATTATATCAAATAATTTCAGCCAATTCAAATTACCTTAACAAACACTTCATCACACCAGTATGCTTTCGCCTCCCAATTGCAAGCTACAAGTGTTAAACCCCAAGCTAAAACCTGCACATTGATGAAGAGTATAAAGCTAGTTAACACATAAAACTAAGCATCAACATTTCACAATGGCACTTAAATCAACAATTTGACAAAGCTCACCGTTCGAATTGCGGCAGCCCTAACGCCTTCTTCCATGTCGTTTAGAAGCTCACCGGAACGGAAGTAGCAGCCTCTGATCATATCACCGTCGTCAATAACGCCGCTCTCACTCAAACCAACGAGTCCATCCAACGCAGCTCTTCTCACATCCGGATACGGATCCTTCGTAAACCCTAGAAACATACTCGATAACAGATAAGGCTGCGCACCAAACTTGCGGGCGTTTCTGATCAGCCACGACCGTGTCGCCGGAGCAGGACTGAAACAAAGCGAGGCGAACAACCGGTCATCGATTTCTTCAATCAAGGGGGTCAGGGATCGGTTGCGCTCTGAAATCGAAGCCAGCACATCGAGTGACTCGGCGGCGACGCGAGTCGACTCGGTGGAGAGGAGCGAGTGGGAGCGGACGGAGTCGAAGACGAGGGCGGAGAGGTGAGGATGTTGAGCGGCGAGGTCGGAGAGGAGCTTGAGAGTGCGGTGCGGGTCGCGACTGAGTTGGAGAGAGCGAATTAGGGTTTCGGTGAGTGATGAAATTGCGACGGCGGGAGTTGAGGGGTTGATGATTAGGGATCTGAGAGAAGCTAGGGTTTCGGTGGAGAGGGGTTGGCCGGGTGAAATTGATGGGAGGTTAGGGGAGTGATTGCACGCGCCGGGCGCGTGGGCCTCCATTGGTGGGGTTTTCTGGTGATAGTGGAGTGGAGAATTTCCAAAGGAAAAACCCGGGAAGAGACAACGGCCATTGCAACCCGCCGTTTTATTAACAGACACTCGGGCCGGGTCGTGGGTCATAGAAACCCGCAGCTCCAGTACTTTGATTATTGTTTTTGTTCTACGTACTTTTTATTGTGGCGATTTTCTTTATTTATTCCTTAGGTGAATCGGAACAAGTTTCAACATGCATTATTGAAATTCGTGCAGAATTTGTTGGGGATTTTTTTTTATACGAAAGTAAAATATATATATATATATATATATATTACAAAAATCCAATTATTAAATTATCAAATTAAATACATCGATCGGGTGAATCTTTTTTGAATGTTGTTTTCCCATACTCTTTCTTTTATAGTTTGATGGTATGTGTTTGCAATTGTATCTGTCCTAAAATTTGTTTCTCTATAAATGTGTTTAAAAGAGATGATGCTGAAACCTCGTGCAACTTTCTTGATGTTTTGGACAATTTGCTGAATCCTTCAAGGTGGGTTGATCTTCTCATTAACTGCAACAATACCATTTTTGAATCCCCTTCTACTTGGATGTCAGTGTAACCTTTTGTTTTAACATTGATTAGATCGTCTCGTAAGGCAGTATAGCTTATGTTATTGGAACTGAAGTGATGCCCAGGTTTTTTGAACTTGCAAAAACCGGGTTCCCTTTTGAATTTCTGAAAATTACTTGAGATTCATGAAAGTAAGTCCTATCAGAGAGGGAAGCCATCTAATAGCTTTAGTACAAGTTTCAACATGGATTATTGAAATTCATGAAAGTAAAAGATAACATAGAAAATAAAAGGAGCGAATTTAGAGGCTACATTGTGATCCTATTGATCAAGGGAAAAAGAGGTTACAATAGTTACATCTCAAGATGTAAATTGTTGTGAATGTCCTTATTGCGACTTAATTGCTATAATCCTAGTTAACGATTATGTTTACTACCAAGCATAATGGTTCTAAAAAAGCACACGACTATAATCACTTTACAAGATTGTATCCAAATTCGATCAATAACACAACGTCTTGATATCAAAAGACCAACGTCCATTGTGACATAGGTTGATGAAGGAGGAAAATCACAGTTTACATGGTGAAGACCATTTGCAATTACTTTTCATAATGTTTAACTTTCAAAATTACACGAATTAGAAAAGCAAGACGACCAATTCAAAATGTCGAGAGCAAATATTCAACCAGCTTGGTGGCAAAGAGCTTCTTAATTTCTTCCCAGTTTCTTCTCGTCATGCTTCTGAATTTTGTAAGAATTTCAATAGTGCATAACCTTAGGCTCCAGTATACTATTTAGGTACGTGATACAAGGTGTCGAAGCTAGCTCTTTATGGAATGAAGAAACTTGGACGTGCATGTGTGGTTTTTTATTACTTGTTTCTTTCTAGTTATATAGTTCTTCTGGTCTCAAGCTTTGATTCTTTATATCAAAAACCCTTCAACGCCGGAGCCAAGACTGCATACATAATTCAGAGGTGCTGCGCTGCTGCCGGGAGTAAATGCAGGTAGACAATATCGGTGACCGATTCGAGAGTAGCCAGAGAGTCTGCTCCAATGCCGTCAACCAGAAGAAGAGACCTGCCGGCGTTGTGCATGGTTTAATAAGCACGTTATACATGTTTCACTTCCACATATAGAATAGAAGTCATATATTTTAGTTCCATGAATAGTTGAACTACACCAGAATCAACCAAATAATGTTGGCGACTTGGAGGCGTACGCACGCAAAATACAGAAGATAAATATATATACAAGCAGCTAGTCTAACACGGTGTGTGATATGATCGATGAAGAAACAAAGTTCTCTCCCTTCTTATTTAGTAATTCTTGGTATAAATTTGTTTGTTATTTGACCACAGAACGATTAAGAGCTTATCAGTCATTTCTGATTGCTTATTAATTATTCATGTATGACCATCCTGCTGACCATGAAGGAAAGTAGAATTATTCATGTATGACCAACCCGATCAAAGCATAATTAAACAAAGTGATGAATGACCTAAGCAGAGTATAAACAACGAGATAAATGTGGTGCAACATCCTAATCGATCGCCGGCTCCAATAACACTAATTTTTCCCAGTCAACGGAATTGCCTAATCTTAGCTATGTCCGGCCACACTCACTCTCACACTAGTTGCTCCAATCACGGAGAATATTCTGCTGTACGTTATAACACAAAGTCGCAAGTCGCAACACTTGCCGATGACAACTCTCTAAGCTGAATAATAATACAAAAACAAAGAAGAAAGAAAAACAATGATATTTTTTTAATTTTTTTTTTTGGTCTGGGAAAACAATGATATGTTTGATTTTTTTTTTTGAAAGGGGATATGTTTGATCTTTTTATGTACAAAGGAAGGTATGTTGTAACAGATATGTTATTTATTAGTTTGCATGCATGTCGCTTTTATATTTTTGTCTAATTATATGTTATGATTTCGGGAAATTTATACAATATGTTAATACATTTAAATGATATGATGCATCAACTTTGTAAATTGAGTCCTTAGAGTTATAATATGAGTCTTTAAAGTTGTAAATTTTTTTAGTTACAACATTAGTCATCATGTGTCTTTAAAATGGTAAAATATGTGCTTAAAACGGTAATTGAATCCTAAAAGTGATTAAAAAAGTTGTTACAACTTTGAGTACTTATATTACAACTATGAGGACGTACTCATAATACAACTTTGAGGACTCATTTTACAACTTGAGGACAAAGTTGTTGCATCACATTAGTCATCATGTGTCTTTAAAGTGATAAAACATATGCTTAAAACGGTAATTGAATCCTAAAAGTGATTAAAAAAAGTTGTTACAACTTTGAGTACTTATATATATTACAACTATAAGGACTCATAATACAACTTTGAGGACTCATTTTACAACTTGAGGACAAAGTTGATGCATCACATGCATTAATACACCCTAACCTTACCCATGATTTCGATTTGTTGATTTGTTCGTTTTGATTTATTTTCATTTGATTTGACTCTTTGTTCTACCCATTTATGTGGCCAGAGCTCTTTTAGCTTGTCAATTTATGTTCTTGTTTATAGTTTGGTTGGAGCTAAGGTTGTTGTAATCAACCAAATGAGTGCCACTACTTAGCTACCTCAAAACAAACACTTAGGTATATATAGGTTTTTCTGAAGGAGACTTGAGGTCTTTTTTTTTACGTAGTCGGGTGGTTTAGGAAAACTTAAGAGAAGAACATGCATCGTGTTATGAAATGTGGAACCTTACCATGCTATATTCTATCTTCCTAAGAAAACAGGAAAAGTGTACACCACTGATATGCTCATTCTATATGCTTGAAACACCAGTGTTGGATGCCAAACTCCCTTCGATATAGTAATGATTCCAATCGAAATGATCACACATACCAGATTAAGAACCTTGTATAGCAATGTTGTGGGAGGATAATACATCTACATGCTCATTCTAAAATTTTTGTGATTTAAAGATGGGTACGAATTAGGGACAAGAATGTGTAAGTTATATATGGTGACATGATTTTAAGTATTATTAGTGATTTAGGTCGGATCTTTATGCTTTGACTCATAGACAATGACCAAACTCTTTCCTCTAAACTCCCGCATACAAACACGCTTAGAACTCATTCGTTAACATTAACCCGAATAACTATAATTTTATTTGGGTGCGTCTATTGTCACCCAACAAACTATTTTATTCACCCCACGTTCTCTTCATACCCCACTTATATATTTTTAATTGTAAGTCTACTTTGTTCACCCATTTACAATACCTAAAATACTATTTTCCTATTTTTGCTTTGTTCACCTTAAATTCTTTTTTCATCTATATTTTATTTCAATTTCAGATTTGTTTTGTTCACCCTACATTCAATCTCTTCTCACCCCGTTTATATATTTTTTAATTTTAAATTTATTTTATTCACTGATTTGCAATACACACAATATCAGCCTCTTTTAATAACCATTGAACTCCAAAAATAAAATGAAATTGAAGAAAATTGTAAGATTAATATCATTTGGGTAAGTGGAATCACAAACTGAACAACACAAATCATATTAAGTTAAAGTATAAATCCCAATTAATGAACAAAAATAGCTCTCAAACTTAACAACTCATTGGTATTCGTTGATATCAAGATGCACAATGTCTGTAAACTCTATTTAGAAAAAGCTTTGACGCTGATGAAAAAAAAAAATTAAATATATATAAGTGAGCGACTAGACATAGAAATTTACATACAAAATCGATATGAGAAATAATAAGTAAATGAATAGACGAAACATCAACAAAGAAAAAAAAAAAGAAAAACATAAACAGTTCACCTCATCTTTAGTTAAATGCTAATGTCTTCTTCAGACTTTATAGAAAGATCGAATATAATAAATTCTGGGTAAAGAGAAACTTTAACAGACTCTCTATTTTAGCTTTTAGCTATTTTAGAGAGCGTGTTTAATTTTTTTTGATATTTTTGGAGCTCCAGCAAACTAGTCAAAATTTAACTATATATTATAACTTTTAGCTATCTCACTAGCTAAATATAGAGAGCGAGATGACTCATATGAGGCTAGCTATAATTTAATACATTCATTATAAGATATTTTATTTGATATATATATAAATATATTTAAACTATTTAATCTTAATTTATTTGAAGAATAATGTTGATGTAATGTTAGTTAAAATAGAGAGCATTGATGCAACCACATTTTTAAAGTGGCTAGCCAAAATGACATTTTAGCTAATTTGACAAAAATTTAACTCAAAAATGGCTAGCATTGCTAAAGATGCTCTAAGGTTTATGAAGTACGTGTTTATCTAAAAAAAATTAATTGTAATTTGTAACAACTTATTGTTCTTTTCTGTAATTTTACATTAAGGCATATTAGTCATTTAATAAATTAACAATGTGTAGAGTGAGAAAAATGATTTGTGGGGTGACAATAAACGCACCCTTTTATTTTCTCTTTTAATAAAATAACAATTGAAAACATTATCATAATTTTTTTTATTAGTTAAACAACTAAAATACTATAACGAGTCATTTGTGAGTCGAACATTATCATCATTTTCAGGTATAAACTTGGAAACGAATTATATATAGTGGTCCCGTGCTAAAAATCAAATGAAAGTTTGAAATCATAAGATTCGTGAATCCAGAAGACCAGAATAATTAACAATTAATTACTCTTATATTAAAATTATTTGACCAAATAGTTGATGTTGTCTTTTCGACAACGATCGAATGAATCATTTTGCTTTAGATATAAAAAAAATATTTGATCTCCATGACTAATTTGATAAGAAATAATTAGTCGATGTCCATAACTAATTTGATAAGAAATAATTAGTCGATGTCCATAACTAATTTGATAAGACAGGGACCATAACTCCATAAGGTGAGAGATGGGCGCAAAAAAAGAGAGAAAGAGAGATGTTCGCAGTGTGACGGGTCTAAATCACTGTTGTTGTTTTCTCATTCTCTGATTCTGATTCGATGAAAATACAAATATGATCGACATCATACACTTCCACCTCTCCTACTCTCATCCTTGTGTGTCCAAGTCAACTGTTATTAGTCTCTAAATTCTAAACTTTATCTTTGAAAAAGTGGATTTAAGTTAACTAATTAGCCAAATTAAGCTGTGTCCCGGCAGAGGTCTAGCTACCCAGCTTGATGAGCTTCCACTATATATAATATAGCCTAGACGAAGGTTCAAGGGTGCCTTTTGCCTTTTTAGTTTCAGGAGTTGGATATTGTAATCCGATCTAATCCGATCGATCTCAGATACTCGAAACTAAAGGTTGAAGAAGAAGAAGATGCCTTGCCTTTACCTCTCCACCAACGTGAACCTGGATGGAGTTGACATTAATCCCATCTTCTCCGAAGCCACGAAAGCCATCTCTGCCATTACTGGGAAACCCGACACCGTAAGCTCTATATATATATATATATATATATATATATATACAGTCTCTCTCTCACTTAAGACTAAGCTCGATATCCTTTTCAGCTTTCATGTTATATGGTCGTGTATTTTGGTATTAATCCGAAAACGATAGGATGTTTCTGGCCAAATTTAGCCTACCAGTGGCTGAGCTTTAATCCCCAAATAAGGTAAAACGTTCGCTTGCCTCAAAATTCTGGGATGTTTCTCTTTTTTCCAGTTTTTTTTTTCCTGCGTTTTGCTTCTTTTCAACCAAAATCTGCTTTGATTTTTCATACCCTTGCCTTCGTTCTTTCCGATAAATTTGGAGCACCAGATTTTTCTTCAAATCTGGTTTTCCATATCAATCAAGGTCTCAGTTCTTAAGATTGAAGCTTCTAGGTTCATTCAGCTACATCGGGGACCCATTCCTCCATGGCACCACGTTAGAAAGTCAATTGTAGATGGGGCTGGTCATGTGCAAATTGAATTAGAATAAGTGGGACTTGGGATTTGGTTGGCAACTTGGTGTGGCTAAATCTTAGTATAAAAAAGCTACGGTGGTTCTCTTCTTCTTATTCTCCTCCGCGGCTCCGCCGTGCGCAACTGAAACTCCAGCAGTGATTGAAGCTAGCTAGCTAAGTGGGATTTGCAGCTCTATTTACGCGTAGAGCTATTCGTTTGCGATGACGGATTCGATCATGACTCTTTTCTTAACGTATTACAGAGAAGTCCGCACCTTAAATTGTTATATCTGTCTAGTTTTCCTATCACTAATTAGCATCTTACATGCAAAAACAAAAAAAAAAACAAAAACACATCTTACGTGCACTTCATCAAACACCTTGTTTCTTTCTCTCTAGCTTGCTCATCATCTCTTTGTTGAATCTTAATAAATAGTTTTATCCATTAAGCTTATAGACGGTAAACTAGTGTTTTTTTTAAAAATTTATCAGCGACAATGTCTACAATGACGCATTCGAAAATTCTTAATTTGATTATGTACTTTTTTATCTAACCGTAGTGCTTCGTTAAAATTAGCACGTAAAGTAGTCACAATTCCATATTCTTACAGCAGTTAGCAATTTTAAAATATTTATCCAGAAACATATAAAAATATCTCAAAATGTGATTAACCTTCCGTTACTCTTTTCGAAATGATTAAACACACTCAATTATAAGCCTTCCCTGTTTGATTATTTGAAAGCTGTTTTGTCCCTTGTCAACAGTCTGGAGTGGAGAGTAATGCCTTAGAATTATACACCAAGTTACTTTCAAGTACCACTTGATGAGTTTGATGACATTATAGTAATGGAATATCATCTTCCCACTTGACATTTTTGAGTGCTTTAATCCCCAAGTTGATGCCCACCCATTTCACATTTGTGCCTAATCTGACTCTCACAAACTAAATTAATCATCTAATTTCATGTTTAACTCTTAATTAATTATGACCTGCAAGCAGCATATCATGGTGTTACTCAAGGGATCAGTTCCCATATCATTTGGTGCGAGCACTAGTGAACCGGCGGCGTACGGCGAGCTAGTGGCGTTGGGCGGCATTACAAAGGCGGTGAAGCGGGAGCTGATCGCTACACTCGGCACAATTCTGCAGAACTCGAAGCTCAGCGTCCCAAGGACTCGTTTTTTCCTTAAAGTTGTTGATGTAAGTACTCCTATGGGATCCAAACTATGATGTGTAAATCGCTGTTGTAAGAGATGGGCAATGCCTATGCTTTCCCTCATTTGTTGGCCAAAGAAATAAAAAGAAGGCTTCGCATTTTATGCTTGGCTTCTAACTTGTGGTGCAAAATTCCATCAATAATTAGGGTACGAAGCCAATGACACAAAAGATGAATCAATAATTCACAGTGGTCCCTAAACACCCATTTGTAGTTGAAGATTGTGACACTCTAAGGTTGCCATATACAAGGAGGCATGCACCACACCATTTCGGCTTTTTTTCAAGAGACTTCTTTCACTCGTAATCTTCTGTTTCACCAAAGATGCGACACTGAACTAATGGAAATCATACACATAGACTTGGACCATGCGTGCACCTTAACTAAAGTGCTAATGTGCAAGCTTTTTCCATTCAGTTTGCACTAGTCGTTTTCGCATAGTGTAAAGGAAACAAGTATGCCACACTATGCCACCACCAAACTGTCATCGTTTTATTTGGTACATATGCTCTAGGTGCTTGCTTGCTGAGCACTATACACTATATAAAGTTGTCCTCTGTCCTACTGTTTTGTCAAGTGATAAGACACCATGGAGACGAGGTACTACTTCAATCCCGTGAACATGTAGAACAAAATCAATTTGCGTCTCAATCAAGTGAATGCATTGTTGTGAAAACAATAGGAAGTGAATTACAATGGCGATCGAGGAGGAAAATACCATATTCAATTTGATCGCCAAATAATATTTTGTTCATGTGTTTCGGTTAAAAACACAATTGAAACATAATGTTATCGATTTATTGACGCATATCTATGCTTTGTCTATTTGTTTTAATCTTTGATATTAGTTAAATAAACGTTATACAATGTAGTGATAAAATTAAGTATATGTAGTTTGATATAGAGGTAGACTAGTTCGATACAGATTAGTACATAGTAGTTTCAAACAAGTTAACCAATGTATGAAGCAATGTATGTTCGATGTACATTACCTCTAAATAAGTCTAGTCTACCTATGGATCTATACGTTAATGTAGCGCGAACAAATCATAAAGTAAAATCTCTAGAGTTTTCACTTGGCATTGACACTTGACACTTGACAAAGGTAGAGTTTGAAATTGTAGAGTGGACTCGACCCAGAAACTAGGCCCAATGGCCCATTGGCCTAGACAGGAACGGGGGAAAGTTCTAGAATGGCATACGTAGCGGTCGGTATACGTTCGGATACAAAAGAAATACACAAGGGGCATTTTGGGTACTTTGAAGCCCAAGTATTGTGATGTTATCTCTCTCTCAGTCTCCCACACAAAAGAAATAAGAGGACCGAGAGTGAGAGGGTGGGTAGTTGAGAATCGCAGCCAAGAGAGAAGAGAGAAGAGAAAGAAACGAAACGATGCCGTGTTTGAACATTTCCGCCAACGTCAGCCTCGAAGGAGTTGACACCTCCTCCATCCTCTCTGAAGCCACCTCCACCGTCGCCAAGATCATCGGCAAACCCGAGGCTGTACGACTCTCCTTCTTTTTTTAATATTTTTTTTTCATTTATTTCTTTCAGATTGAACAATATTGTTGGTAAATAAGCTTGGGTTTTGTTAGCTTTAGTAAAATCGGTTTGGTAATTTTCACTGTTTGTTCTGGAATTTGGGTTTGGCGTACTTTGTAGGATGTTTAACTTGAACACTTCAAGAAATAGGGATGAATTAGATAGTGTTGCATGTTACGAAGAGAAATGCATCTTCTCTATTGCTGGTTTTTGCTTCTCATGAATAGGGTCCTGTCAATTTGTCTCCAATATTAGAAGTTCAGCTTATCCCGAGTTCTAGACTGATTTTAGTAGGAGTGAGACGGTCCGTTGATATTGTATGGCAATCCTACTATCTGGATTCTTGTTGGTGTTTGAATACTGTATATTCGATGTTGCTCTAGTAGTCAGTGTGCTTGAAGTCTTTTGACACTTTGGGAAGGCAATGCACTTTCTTTGTTACTTGCTTTGCTTTTTTATAGAAAGGTCTTCTCAAGCGAAATTGATTGGCATTTGGTTCTTAGTTTGTTTTGGAAAAGAGGGTATTGCTGGATATACAGTCATCATGCCTTATTATGTTGATACCAGACACCTCGCCCATTGTGTCCTGAGTTTGGTTCTAATAGTTCAGTATTAAAGTGTATTGAATGACTATCTTGCTAGATTTATTGTGATGTTGGTGTACTTTGTATTCTATTTTCTCCCATTAGTTGGTTTCTTACTTCTTTTTAGCTGTTCATGCTATTGGTTGATTGTCTTGAACCATTGTGTAAACTCTTTGTTTGTCGATATGCAGTATGTCATGATTGTGCTGAAGGGATCAGTTCCCATATCTTTTGGAGGGACTGAGCAGCCAGCTGCTTATGGTGAGTTGGTCTCCATTGGTGGCCTGAGCCCTGATGTGAACAAGAAGTTGAGTGCTGCAATTTCCTCAATCCTTGAGGCCAAGCTGTCTGTGCCCAAGTCAAGATTCTTTCTGAAGTTCTATGATACCAAGGCAAGTCATCTCACCTTTTCTGAGTTTCTAGAGAGAAAGGGTCACTGACACATTGTCATGCATGCGGTTTTTTCTCATTGCATTCTTCCTGTCTGTTTAGGCGCATCAGAGTCAAGAACATGCTCAGTGTTTGCATGCTTTACACCAGAACTAGATCATGTAAATATGTCTTTCTATCTAAAACTGCATAGTTCCGCTTATCTTTTCTCAAGAATCAAACTCATGTTTCTTTAGCAACTTTTGCCATGTGTTACAACTTTTAAGTGATTCTGAATCTTTGATATTTTGCAGGGCTCCAACTTTGGATGGAATGGATCTACCTTCTAGAGACCTGGATAGGGTGTGAAAATCAGAGAACTTTATTGCTAGTGGTGATTTGGTATCATATGATACCACTAAGGATGTTGTTAATTTATGTATGTGCACTCAGTTAGAACCTATTGAAGACATGCCTGTATGCCGGCTTTGGCACAACTGCTTGTTCAGTTGGTACTTATAAATGATGTTATGGTAGATGTAGTTTGTTCTCGTGCTTTGTGGTTCATCGGTTTCTACATGAGATTTAGCTGCCCAATATGCATATTAGCCATATATTCTTGTCTTGCATCCTTATATCTTCCAGCTATTTTCAATTACTTGTTCTACTCCATACAACTCTTGAACTCTCTATATACAAATAGACCATGTTGTTTGTAAAACCTCTAGTTAATATCTTGACTAGGGAATGCATCATCTACTATCTACTTTCATTTGGAATATCTGTTTGGTTTGGTTTACTAGATTCATGTCTGATTTGTAGCTGATGATATGGTATTCTAGTGCTTATACTATGAATAGATATTCTAAATTCCACTCCCTTGAATCTAGGCAAGTATAGATTGATTCTATTAATAGAAGCTAGATTAAATTGGCGTGAATCTATTTACAGGGGGTTTTATTCAAAGTCCCTTGTTATGTGACACTTCTCCTTTGGCACCCAAGCTCATATTCTTGTATTGCCTCCATTTAGCCCCTTCAATTCTTCTGTCTCCTTTACTTGTTGGTTATCGGCGACGATGACAGATGCCAATCCGACCAACTAACCCTAGTGGCCGACGATGCCAACCTGACCAACTAACCCTAGTAAAAAAAGGTCCGATTTACCAAGCTCTAATGGTAATTAGGTTTTTAACGAGCTTGCTCTAATGGAAAAACAAAACAAGAGTCTTAAAATTGATCACTATTTTAATCTTTCTAGAAAATAGAAAACCGGAAATTGAGCGGAAGAGACTTCCGTTGACTCATTGCCGGTTTTACACCGTCCATCCATCTGTGGTTGAATTCAAACCCCCAGAAAATACATATACAATTCACCCGCCACAGTAAATCAAATTTTAACCAAATCAAAACCTTCTTACTCACCGTAAAAAGCCCTGGGTTTTCACTTTTCACCCGGGTTTTGACGGCGAAACCGTAACCGCTAAGCAAAGTTAAAACGTCTATTTCCATTCACGTTCCTTTTTACTATTCAAATTTCAATCACACGTTCTCTTACAAACCCAAAAAGCTCTCAGATCTCACAACCCTCCACAAAAATCACATAGAAAATTTTCAGATCTTGATCCACCGACAATGTCAACCACCGTGCCACCCGTCCTCCCAATCTCCACCACTGTCGCCGCCGCCGGATCCGTCGAGTCCCAGGCCCAGCCTCCGATCGCCACCCCTGCCTTCCGCGCCTTCCTCAACCACATCACCGACACCGTCCGCAACGGCCTCTCCCAGCGCCGCCCCTGGGCCGAGCTCGCCGACCGCTCCGCCTTCGCCAAACCGGAATCCTTCTCCGACGCCACCGTCCGCGTCCGCAAGAACTACTCCTACTTCCGCGTCAACTACCTCGCCGCCGTCGCCCTCATCGTCGCCGTCTCCCTCTTCACCCACCCCTTCTCCCTCGTCGTCCTCCTCGGCCTCCTCGCCGCCTGGCTTTTCCTCTACCTCTTCCGCCCCTCCGATCAGCCCCTCGTCATCTTCGGCCGGACCTTCTCCGACACCCAAACGCTACTCGGCCTCGTCGCGCTTAGCGTCTTCGTCGTCTTCCTCACATCTGTCGGATCCGTCCTCATCTCCGCTCTCATGGTCGGAGTCGGCATTGTGCTCGTTCACGGTGCCATTAGGGTTCCAGAGGATCTTTTCTTGGATGAGCAAGACACTTCTGCCTCCACCGGATTCCTATCTTTCCTCAACGGCGCCGCATCCAATGTCGCCGCCGCCACCGCTCCTGCCATGGCCGCTGCTCGCGGTTGATCTCCTCCGCCATTGGTATAATTAGCTGATTCATATATAGCTTCTTCTTTTTCAGAAAAAAGAAAAAGGAAAAATGGAAATAAATTGACAATTTTGTCTTATAAATATATATGTAGGATGTTTTAATTGGTGCAATTTGTATGAATCTGCGTACTTAATTCTGATTTAGATGTTAGAAAATTCGAATTCTCGGTGTTCTTTGTTGGAACTGTCTATCAGAGTCGTGTTCCTTTTTGAGTTTTTATTTTTACCTCTTTATTTGATTCAGATACAAATTGTAATCGCCACATATCATTGATATAATCGATATTCTTTTGTTCCATTCTGTGCAAATCTTGATTATGTTTTGTTCATATGATTGAGAAGCTCTTGATACTCTGCATGGATGTTTTTGATTGCTCAGCCCTTCATTGTTTGCAAATCAGATAGGCTCAAGTCTGTAGTTAATATCCGATTATGTGTTTTGTTCTACTTTACAATTAGGGATTATGCATCTTCCCTCTAAGCCATTTCATTGCTTTCTCAATCATTTTGAGAAATGATCGATTATGCATCTTACAGTCCGGATTATGATTGTCCGGTTGTTGTGACTCTAGATCTTTTTGTTATTGATTGCTCGATAGACGCTAGATTGTTAGAAATGAACCAACTGCTAGATTGTTAGAAATGAACCAACTGCTACATTGTTCAGAATTCTGATCTGCTACATTTCTTTGCAATGAAAAGTTTACATCAACCTGGTCAATGTTAGACAGTACGGAACATTTTTGTCAAACACAGATACTTTGATGAATCTGGTTTGATAAATACAGAGAGACATGTGCATCTTTAATTATTAGAGCTTAATGTCTAGGATAGAATGCAGTATATGGATTCATTCATATCAACCTGCTGCAACACAGAGAGACGTTGATAATCATAGGCAAGGTAGCTTTATGAGAAGGCATAACTCCATGTTAATAACATATAGCCATATAGGTAGAGTCTTCTTCTAGATTGCAAATATGAAGAATTGAAGACGAAAATTGATTGTATACAGGAGGCCATATATGATTGTGCATCAGGGTATAAGTTGAGTGAGGAAATAGGGGATTGTATTGTTTTCTATATTATGATGAGGATATCACTTTTAGATAGAGGAGCTCATTAGCTAGTCTATGTTGGTCGAGTCTTGTGCCGGTTTTAGTCGGGTGCACCACATTATGAGTCCTGAGAGGGACGATGGGGTTAACTGCTTGCTTCAAGTCGTTTCTGTTATAGAAACCAAAGCTGGTCTCCCAGTATTTGTACCCCTTGTTTTTATAAGCAGATGGGAAAACCCCTCATCATCATAATCATGGAATTGCCAGAGCGCCTTTGTTACAGTGCTCAACTGTTTGAACTTTAACCCAATCCCCAGAACAATTTTAATCTTCAGTTACTGGTCCCTCATTGCCCTTCTGCTACTTGTTCTTAAGGTAACAGGATTCTGGAAAAGTTTCGGAATGAAACAGACAAACAGTTATCGTACACCAGTTCAAAGAGCAATGCTTTTCATCAACACCAGTGACCAGTGTAGATGATGATTATGCAGAAAAAGGTAAACTTTAAGCCCCTATGATAAAGTTTCACAAGGTTAAAGACAATCTAAAAGGCCAAGGTAAGAACAAGGCCATTATGGTCGTTTTGGCTGTGGGTTTTTTTTTTTGGTGAGAAAATAAAGGCCGTGGTTTTTTTGGTTGTGGTTGCACAGTGGCAGAAGCAATTTTGTTGTTATTTTTGGCCGGATGTGGCAGCAGCTTATTATAAATATTATTATTTTGCCGGGTATGACCAATGAAAAATAGCCGTTGTTTAGGACCCAATTTCAACCCTACCGTTATAAGGAGGCAGTGCATGATGGAAAGAAAAACTAGCCGTTGCCATTAACAAAGATGAAAGATGCCTCTGGAGTCAAGACATTGACCCCCCATCCTTCACCTGACTCTGTGTCCGACCTTCACCCAATGACCCAAACCCTAAACAATTATTCATTTCTCCACTCATCCTCACATGTTTTCTCAGATCCCCCAACCCTAAACAATTATTTGAGCTTTTCATTTCATCATTGTTCATAGATAGCTAGCTTCATCTTCTCTTCCTCCACTCTCTATACCTTGGAACAGAACAAAGAGTGATCTACACCATTTCTGTGCTTAACTTCTTCGAAACAGAAACCCTTTTCATGTTCTTTGATGGAAAATAAGTTCATCTATGCCTTACTCTTTGTTCAGCTTCTTGTTTTCACTTATAGACCTGTTCTGGGAGGAGGGGATGGAGTAGTTGTCACCCGAGCTGATTATCTAGCACTTCGAGCATTCAAGCAAGAGCTTATCGATTTCAAAGGCTTGTTGCGCAGCTGGAATGACAGTGGCTCTGGAGTTTGCTCAGGTGGGTGGGCTGGAATCAAGTGTGTCAAGGGGCAGGTCATTGCAATCCAACTTCCATGGAAGAGACTAGGGGGCAGAATCTCCGAGAAGATTGGGCAGCTTCAAGGGCTTCGAAAACTCAGCCTGCATGACAATGTCTTAGGTGGCCCTGTCCCTTTGGCTCTGGGATTGCTCCCCAATCTCAGAGGGGTGTACCTCTTCAACAACCGGCTTTCGGGTACTGTCCCTGCTTCAATCGGTAACTGTCATCTTCTTCAAACTCTTGATTTGAGCAACAATGCACTTGGTGGTTCTATTCCTAGTCTTGCAAACTCCACTAGGTTGTTTAGACTTAATTTGAGCTTCAATTCGTTTTCTGGTTCAATCCCAACTAGTCTCACTAGGTCAAGTTCCCTAATCTTTCTTGCTCTCCAACACAACAATCTCTCTGGTTCTATTCCCAGCACTTGGAGTGGAACAAACAGAACTTACCAGCTTAAGTCCTTGAGCCTTGACCATAATCTCATCTCTGGAGCTATTCCAAGCTCTCTGAGTAAGTTGGGTTTTCTTGAAGAGATTTCTCTAAGCAATAACCAGATTACAGGAACCATACCCAATGAACTAGGGGAGCTCCCAAGGCTCCAAAAGCTAGACTTATCCAACAATGCCATCAATGGAAGCATCCCAGCTAGCTTTTCCAATCTGTCATCGATTGTGTCATTTAATCTAGAAGGCAATCGCCTTGATAACCAAATCCCACAAGTCTTGGAAAAGTTGCAGAATCTCTCAGTACTTAATCTGAGGAGTAATAAGTTCAGTGGTCATATTCCTGCTTCTATTGGGAATATCTCTGGGATTAACCAAGTTGATTTATCCGAGAACAATTTCACTGGAGAAATTCCTGCTTCATTTTCCAGCCTAGCCAATCTCACTTCCTTCAATGTTTCTTTCAACAATCTGTCTGGCTTAGTCCCATTTCTCCTTTCCAAAAAGTTCAATTCCAGCTCCTTTGTGGGGAATCTCCAGCTATGTGGGTATAGTGCTTCAACTCAGTGTTCTTCTCCACCACCTCATAATCTCACAGTTCCAACAATAGAGCCTTTGAAGAAAAAGCATCACCACAGACTGAGTACAAAGGACATAATTTTCATAGCAGCAGGTATCGTCCTAGCAGTTCTGCTTCTACTCTGCTGCTGTTTGCTGCTATGTTTGATTAGGAAAAGATCTGTACTGAAAGGAAATAATAGTAAGAACGCCAAGCAATTGGCCACTGGGAGTATAGACAAGGCAGTGCCTACAGGCGCTGTGGTTTCATCTGGCGGCGAAGCTGGTGGGAAGCTTGTTCATTTTGATGGGCCATTTGTGTTTACTGCTGATGATCTATTGTGTGCCACTGCTGAGATAATGGGGAAGAGTACCTATGGGACTGCATACAAGGCAACATTGGAGGAGGGTAATCAAGTTGCAGTGAAGAGGTTGAGGGAAAAGACTACAAAGGGTCACAAGGAGTTTGAAACGGAAGCAGCAGCAATTGGGAAGATTCGGCACCCAAATCTATTAGCTCTCAGGGCCTATTACTTGGGTCCCAAGGGAGAGAAGCTCCTTGTCTTTGATTTCAGGCCTAAGGGCAGTCTTGCATCATTTCTTCATGGTAAGTAAACTGAACTAGCTCATGAATTATCTTGAACAGTTATTGATGTTAGACTTCAGTTGACATTCAATTTCATGTGTAATGTCTATGATTATGCAGCTCGCGGACCAGAAATGGTCATTGATTGGCCAAGAAGGATGAACATAGCCATTGGAGTCACAAGAGGACTATGCCATCTCCACAACCAGGAGAACATCATACATGGGAATCTCACATCCAGCAACATACTACTTGATGAGCAGACCAACGCTCACATTGCAGACTATGGCCTTTCTCGCCTCATGACCCCAGCCGCTAACACCAATGTGATTGCCACAGCAGGAACCCTTGGCTACAATGCACCAGAGCTCTCAAAGACCAAGAAGAGTACAGAAAAGACCGATGTCTACAGCCTTGGAGTGATCATATTGGAGCTCCTAACAGGAAAATCGCCTGGAGAGCCAATGAATGGTATGGACTTGCCGCAGTGGGTGGCGTCGATTGTTAAAGAGGAGTGGACTAATGAAGTTTTTGATTTGGAGCTTATAAGGGATGTTCCAATCATAGGTGATCAGCTGCTTAACACATTGAAGTTGGCTCTGCATTGTGTGGATCCCACACCAGCGGCAAGACCAGAGGCGCAGCAAGTTCTGCAGCAGCTAGAAGAGATTAAGCCGCCTGAGGCAAATGTTGGCTCTGCTGAAGAAGGAACAGAAGCACCAGCATCAGCAACTGAGTAAAAGAATGTTTATTGTCATCTATTAATTTGTTCAAAAGGAGTAGAGAGATATGTAGGCATGAAATTCTTTGGTTACTAGTATACGTATATATAGGTTATCGTTTGATTCTTTTCATTGCTTGATTCTTTCAAGTTGTGGTTCTGTAACAATCAGCAGAATTCATGATCGATATGCAATTGCATAAGTTTAATAGTTACATCCTTGATCCTTCTGTGGTTGATTGCCAAAGCATGTTCCATACCTGCCACATTGGATTTGCATCTTTTTACCCTTTGAGTGGTGTTTTTACTGCTGTATAGGATAGGAATTTAGCTTTCCAAGTTTGGAACGAGGTTGCCAGACCCATGTCAGTCCACTAGTTCACTGTATATCTGTGAGTGTTCAACTATTCATCTACTTTTTACTTTACCCTTCACCTTTTTCTTTTCGGAAATACCCTTTACCCTTTTATATCAATTTTGTTTCACTTGTGTTTAAACAAGAAAATAGCATTCTCTGCTGAACGAGAAGTGTCGACAGCTCAAACAGAATTTCGTATTACTTTAATTTTCTCATTCATCTCCATAGTGTGGCTAATAGCACAGAAAGAGCTTCATTGCTGATACCCCCCCTTATTTTGATACCAACTCTCATTCAGGTTATATATGTGAAAACATTCTAAAACAAATGTTATATATGTGAAAACGGACTTGTTTGTTAGCATATCACAGTTCCTTTGAATTTCGTGGGTAGTGCTTGGTTCTTCATCATGACAATAAATCATAAATACACCAAGCATATAGCATTTAGACTTTAGAGATTAATGTTTTGTGTATAGATGTTTGAATGTTCGTACCGGTAAGGAAATAAGATATAAGAAGAAAGAGAAAAAGTTATAAATGGTCCCCGTGGTTTGGGGTCATGACTATGTTTGCTCTTGTGGTTTAAAAATGTCTAATTTTGGTCCTCATGTTTTATATATTGATTAAATGTGCTCTAATTATAACATTTCATCTAACACCGTTAATGAGGTTCTCACATACTCATCACATGCTAAGTTTATTTTTTCTTTTATCTTTAAACCTTAATTACCCATTACTTATATTACTCTAACCCACTATCGAGCTAAAATGAATGTTCCCCCAGCTAAAATGACTTGGAATTCTCATAAAATAAAGGACCGGCCGGTGGGGAATATTTGAAGCCTCAACATTGATATGGAACTCTTGAAATGAAGGATTTCGATTTGAAAGAATCATTCATGTTTATATAATCAGATGGGGAACTTCGCTGGTGTAACACCATTTGTCTATCGATCACTTCGTCATGAACTCATGATCATATATAATTAATTTGATGCATGTATTTGATCCATTTGTTTATTCTTTCTTGTGTAATTGACACACGAGTTCTTATGTTTGAAAGAAGAAATGGTCGACTTGCTAAGTTACGTCTGGTCGCAATACTTCATGGCTTCATGCGTTTTCATGAAGTCATTTGTGATGAAGGATAAAATGTAGAGACAAGAGATAACAAGAGAATTATCATTTTATTCATTAATATGTGTCATTTATATAAAGAATTACACAATACCAATATGATAAAGATATGAATAAATAGATCTAGTCAAACTACATATCCTAATGACATAAGACCAAGATACACATAAAAAATATCTTTCTGTACAGACAAGAGATAGCAATAGAATCATCATTTTATTCATTGATAGGTGCCTTTTATATAGGGAATTACACAATACCAATATGGTAAGGATATAAATACATAGATCTAGCCAAACTACATATCCTAATGGTATAAGGCCAAAACACACATAAAGAATATCTAGAAAGATATAGAATATCCTATAACACTTCCCCCTTGTGCCGCACGCTGATATGACGATGGTGCTGATCTGTTGCCTCGTCAAAAACTTCGTCAAGTCACAAAAATCCGGTGGAGAAAACTAAACCTTGATCATAGGAGAAAAAAAGTACAACACACCCTTCACATTTTATAGTGACATATATGTATGTGCTAGACTCCCCCTGAAGTTCGCACCCCCTGATCTTTACATCAATCATAAGGCTCTTCCTGATTTTTACTAATCACGAAAGTTTCAACAACTTAGCATGTTCATGCTCTTTAACATGTCTTCAAATGTGACATTGGGCAATGATTAACTAAATCATACCGATTGGATTTTCGCGCAACATGACTTGATTCAGTTATTAGAATACCTAAAACTTCCTCTAGGAAATATGTATGAATGAACCGTAAATGGTTTTGGAAACTAGACTCATTTATATTTCCAACCATATTGCACACATTCTGGTTCGTCAGGATCTGTTCACAAAGTCCAGTCAAAGTTGACTGTTTTGCCAAAATCAGATTCTCGAACAGATTCGTCATACGTTACGAAAACGGCCATAACTCACTCAATATGATAGCTATGATGAAATTGATGTCCTTGGAAAGTAGACACATAGACCTTTTCATTGGTACCAATTTCAGTGAGTGAGATTTTCTGTAGGTCTAGTGAAAGTTGACCTATGAAACTTGGCAGATTCTGATTTCGCTATTGATGTGTCTTTCTTATGTAGGGATAAAATAAGCCTCAACCTTTCATACCATTAAGTATTGAAAAAGGAGTTACTGCCGTTACATTGGCATTGTGTGGGAGCATAGCTACACTTAACTTTTACAACTTTTCATAGCAAATGAGATGTCAAGTCTTTCGTATTGTGTTGAGTACATTGATATTTCTTATTGTACTTAGATGAGAACTCCATCTCTTAACACATATTTGTCATCTTGCTTTAGACAAAACAATGGATCTCTCTTTAGAGCAAGACTTTGACTAATCATGGGAGTATATGTAGGCCTCACTAGTTATAGAGTGCCTAAGCCGAATGATGGAAAATCATCATCAATACAGTCATCGAGTACCTTTTCGAGACTGTGTCTTCCCAAGATCTTTTTCTTTGGATGTTGATGCGTATGGGCATCTCTTGATCCATCAAGAGTCCATGTAAATCCAGAATAAACACGCAAAACCATAATTCACCATATCTCTGCTTCCAAATCAAGTAGAGTCCATATGCGTTTCAATATCTTTAACAAACGCGTGCTCCTGTGGTCTGGAGCCACTTGATTCTGAAGAATGACGTCTGTTTAAGACCTTCATGTATATCTCTGATCCCATAGAGATATTATTATGACCACATTCATAGGCTTCATGTTCAGTTATTCGGAAACTACTAAACTGACAAAGTAGTGGAGTTTAATGACATCCATTACTAGAGCATCTCATCGTAGTCGATCTCTGTGCATGTTAGTGAGAGACCTTGCGCCATAAGGTGAGTCTAAGCTCTTGTTCTCACTATGCTATCTAACAAAGACATAGTTGATAGGGTTTACCTTGCGGTGTCGACCTCACCTGCCCAAGGACCTATCTCTTTGTTAATGCCGAATCGCATCTTTCTATTAGGCCAATCAACTAAGTTGATATCCATTAACGAAAGGTGATTCGATAGTAGACTCATTATCCCACGTCCTCATGTACACTAGTGTAATACTTGTAGAAATCTCTATATGGATTAGATTTGACATTGAGGCGTCCCCCAACGATAATCACAATTCAGACTTCATGAGACTGATTTGAGTATCATTGATCAATGGATCAGGTTGTGCCAAGCTCGCTTTCTTCCTAGTGCGAGAAAGTATCGAACCTAAGGGTCTCCTTCATTTTGGGGAGCCACACGGCCTTGTGACACCAATTTTGCCACTATATGGCATCACCATTTCACCATCTATGGTGGTGGCGTCAAGACCAACACCTTTTGGTCTCGCCATGTCTTTTTGTAGGACATCAATCATTGCAGACATATTTGCAGCATGTGATCTCGTCACTTTAACATTTTAAGCATTTTTTTAAAAAACTTTTTATTAATAACTCACACACCCTACATATGTCGTGAGGTTTGAACCTATGACCTTAAAGTTGTCAGTTAAACACCTTAACCAACCAAGCCACAGCTCACTGACTTAGTGGGGATCAAGATGAGACTTAGTGGGGACAAACCACGACAATTCACGTCGTTCCACTTGAACACTTGTGTTCTTATCTCCCCCTAATGGAGGGAATATTGCCTCATCAAAATGACAATTCACAATTTAGCGGTGAATGAGATCGCCTGAGAAGGTTTCTACATATGCGGATTATAGGTGGATGTTCATATCCAACCGAAACTTATTCATCTCAAATGACCCATCATTGTGCGTAGTGGTATTGCGATTTGACATCTAGAAATAACATCTAGCCAAGCTCAAGGATTGGAGATCCGTTTCAATCCTGTCGAGCTTAAGGATTGCAATTTCATGTCAATCCTAGTACACAGTCACGAGCTGTAGTACAACAATATTCAATGATAGAGGTCACAAACAATGCTTTAATGGTTTGTCTTTTGGATTGATCACACACAATCCGGAAAAGCCGTGAATTGATCAAACACAATTCGAAAAAAGGCCTAGGATTGATCAAACACAATCCGGTGATAGGTCGGGGTTGATCATACACAACCCAGACAAGGAAACAAGAGTGATCAAACATACTCTTGACCCGCGAATAAAATTCCTGGATTTTTGGTACCTGCACGCACAAAATCCCAAGCATAAAATAAAGATGGCGAAGAGAGAAAATATTTTATCCCCCGAGTTATTCCAAAGTAAATAACTGTAATATTAAAGCTTACTTGTTAGTATATTTCTTTGTAAACGTACGCGGTCTATCAACAAACTAGTACATGCTTGGGGCCTATCCCAGAAGCTCTAAAAAATTTAAACATTTTACATGCAGTTTAGTTGTGTTAATTTTTCTTTATTTCTCTATTCTGTTTCATTATAAACGTGCAAAATCTAACCAAAGACGAGTACAAGATTGGGGCCTATGCCAGAAGCCTTAAAATAAAACATTACATTTTTATCCCTCTTTCCGAGCAGGCGAATGCGGAAGTAGAACATGTGAACGAATTCTATTTCCGTCGTTGGTCCGCCTCATCATTCTCTTATTCACTAGTGAGGCGATGTACTTCGCCTCGCCAACCTGACATCAGGATACATACATGCTCTCTACGCAGTGAGCAGGGAACCCCTTAGACAAAATCAAGTTATCTCACTAGTCTGTTGGGGACAATATTTCAAAATTTTGGTTCCTCTCAGCGAGATGAAGGCCGCGATGACGCCAAAATGTTCGCGACATGTTCAATAGGCCTTTTCGCATAGACAATCCAAAGCTCAAAGCCTAGGGGCAATGTTTGAGCCAAAGGGCATTTTTATCCAAGTAATAATACTTTATCTGGACGGTAAAATGTCCGGGTAAATGTTAATTACTTTCGTGGTCCACGTCACACCCGTCAAGCCCAATTTGTTTAAGTTTACAAATGTTAGCTTGCCAGTAAGACTACGCGGGCTGAATTATAAAGTCCGCGTGAAGAATTATTTGGCGCAGACAACAGACCTCGCGCATTTAGTGACCTCGCGTGCAGGACAGGCGGAATACATCGAGGCAAGCAGGCAAACTGGTTCATGGGCAAGACTTTGCGAGGAAGCCACAAGCAGAAGCCGCACACACCACGTTGATCATTGGAGACTTTCACCAGTCTTTGACATGTTTTGGGTCAATCCCTATGGTCCTTTAAATACAAAAGCCCTCCTAAAGCCCGCGAGCTAGAAAAACCCGCGGGATGGAATCAGTAGCCCATGCAGAATGCGCGAATTCGACAAATGTCATATGTTGATTAGTCCACATGGTTTAAACCTTGTCCTCGTGGGATTAAGGTTTCAAACATTATCTTTTGCCGCAGTCAGGCTACTATATAAAGGACAAAGGGTTTACAACAAATGGACAATCAAATCTCTCAATAAACACAAACAAAACATTTCAACCCAGTTGAAACCCTTTTTTCGAGCATTTCAAAAACTCTAACCCTAAGCGCGCCGCCGTCTAGGTTTTCCCAGAGCCCACCTGCCGTGAGTATCGACTTGCTTGTGCTTGTAAATCCTCATCAGAGGTGGCACCTGGAAACCCCCCTCGCCTGATCAAGAAGTTAAGTGCACCCTCAGACCTTTTCCTCGTCCGTGAGGTGGCACGCCCGCAACATCTCCCTCTTTCTTTGTTAGCTAGTTACCTTTGCTCCGCGCGCTGAGGATCGTGGCCAAAACAATACTAATATGGTAAAGATAAGAATACATAGATCTAGTCAGTGAGCTGTGGCTTGGTTGGTTAAGGTGTTTAACTGACAACTTTGAGGTCACGGGTTCAAACCTCACAGACATATGTACGGTGTGTGAGTTATTAATAAAAATGTTTTTAAAAAAAAAAAATTATTCTAATGACATAAGGCCAATGCACACGTAAAGAATATCTAGAAATATATAGAATATCCTAGAACAATTTGAAATTCTAGTAGCCCTCAGTAGTAAAGGTGATCGAGGATTATATCGATCAGTGATTTAAATTAATGAGAGTATTACATGATTTAAATCAAAAGATGAAATTAATCGACTGAAATTAATATATATATATATATATATATATATATATATATAATATAGCTTTAAAGGAAAAATATGAATTAACCCAACATGTGACAAGTATGTGAGAACCTGACTAACGGTGTTAGACAGAATGTTAGAACTGAACTAAAATTAATAGATATATAAACCATAAGGACTAAGATTAGATATTTTTAAACCACATGGGCAAACATAGTCACGACCTCAAACCACAGAGACCATTTATAACTTTTACCTTAGAAGAAATTGAAAGAAGTCACTATAATATCAATTTAATTGCGTGACATGTATCAAACTGCAATTTAAATGAATATTTAGATAGAATCATACAACACACTCCTGCTATTATATTGTTGATAACAAGGAGTCAGTGTAATTTTACTAAAATAGTCATTGTTTAAGCAGTGTAATTATATTATTCTATTTTTGTACTATCGGTATTGTTGTATTGTTGTTTACGTAATTATTGAAAATTATTGCCCAAAATATTATAGTGGTTCTTACCTAGTTGGGTGTACTCTCCAACGGACCTTAACATTGTAAAAAATAATCAAGGGAAAGGCTATATTGACCTGTTATCTAATCAATGAATTATTCTTTAGAGAAGCCTAATTTTCCAGGGAAGGTGCATGATTTTCAATAATTATGTAAACAACAATACCAATAGAACAAAAATAGAATAATAAAAAATAATGTAACTTAACTTGTAATACCCCAGATTTTCGACCATATCATTTTCCTTGCATGTTTTCTCATTTAATGAATGATTATTTATGGAAATTCTTTTTGGTGGTGTGAATTTTGAAGTTCGAGAGTTTTCTTTTAAGGTGCTTTGACTTTTAAGATACCCAAAAGTTAACTTTATTTTTCGTAAGTTATCTTTGAAAACTTCCTTCATGAAAGTTGTAGAGCTCATCGATACGAGTTTGTAGACATGTGGCACACCCGAAACGGAGGTAGTATGAGAAAGTTATGATAAGAGGAAGTTAGTTTCCGGGTTTAGAAACATTATAAGTAGAAAATCGTGGGGGAGTTATTTTTGGAAACCTAAAATTTCTCTCTCCTCCCTCTCCCGAAGTCCTCCCGCTCTCCCATCTTCTCCAATCGTTTTCTCCTCCGTCCGACCACCAAACTGGTCGCCACTGGTCCAGTTCGGTCCGTACGGACCTCCTCTCCATTTCTGGAGCAGTCACGCCAGCCTTCGCGCTGCCTGGAAGCTGCCACGGAGCGGCGGAGCTGCTACGGTATCACCGGAAAACTGGTGATTTCGGCGGCGTTTCAGGTGAAAGTTTGGTGAGTCTTGCTCCTATCCTTCCTTTAGTGTTGTTTATACGTCTTTGGTGATTTGAAAACCAAGTTTTGGTGCCGGTTTTGCAGCTTTTGTTTTTTATTTCATTTTGGATTTTCGGGGCATTTTCCGGCCGAACCAGTCAAAACCCTAGGTATTAAAGTTTTTCACCATACTTCAATCTATAAGTTTCATGTTGTGAGTTTCTCTAATTTCGGAAGTTTTGGGGTGGCGCGTGAGGCTCACTCGCCGCCGTCACCGGCCGAGTTGTGGCCTTAGTTTCCTATGTTAGCTAGTCATTGCTGCTGTGTTAATGTTGAGTGATAGTTTGGCTAAGTTTTGAGCAAGGTTTGCATGTTAGGACTTAGGTTTATTTGTTGTGGCTTGGTTGAGTTTGAGTTTAGGTTTTGAAGATTTGAGGCAGCTCAATTGTGTCGTTGAGTTCAATGACCTTGGGAAATTGTTTTCCCTTGAGCTAAGGGTTAGTTTAAGGGTATTGTGTTATCTTTTAGTATTTTTGGTTTCTAAGGTTTTTGATTGTGTGATCTTAGGTGATTTGTGATTTTGTGATTGGCTTGCCTTCGTTTGTGTTGGGGGCTTTGCAGCGGGATTTCTAGGTGAGTAAATCTCACCAAGGTTTACTTTTGAACCAAGTTTAATTATGGTCGTTTGACGAGGATAATGATTATGATGATATGATGAATAATTTCTGTTAATGATTTTGATGATGATTATAATATAAAAATTATGTTTTTGTTGTTTAAAAATATATGAGCTTGATCGCCAATGGCTCATAGGTAAGTTAAAACAAGTTTTCCTATGTATTATTTGAAGACTCATATGATCGTAGTTCTATTAATTTGTGAGAAGCTATTCTTATAGAATAATTTATATTGTTCATATAATTATAGCCTTATGAAAGATATAATCATATGATGTGAATCTTGTGTTGTTAATAAGAATGTTGTGATATGATGATTGTTGGATAAATAACCTAACTGGGTTCCAAATCTTTAATTGGGTGATTGGTTACGGTTAAGATGCTATTTATTATGTTGTGTTTTGGTTTTGGACAGTCAAATCGGGTTCCAAGCCTTTGGCCGGGCGATTAGTTACGGTTGGGAATTAGAGCTCTAGTCTGTCTATCAGTGTAGGCCATGAGAGATACTTGATGGTATTTGGGACCCATGGGTACATATATTGTTGTAGTAGGTCATGAGAGATATTTATTAATCAGAATCCATGTTGGACTCTGCAACGTAATAGCACAAAGGCACTATTCCACCCATGCGGACCAATCCTCATGTGACACATATCCAGTTCGCATAGTCCGCATAGGAAAAGGTCTGGCCTTCCATGCGAAGTGGAATTAAGAGCAATCCTCATCCCGCGGGGTATCACAATCCATGTAGAAAGCTAATAGCTCGCGCGGACCGCGGACTCCTGCATCTCAATTTCACTTCGCGGGCTATTACAGCTCGCGGGCCAAAGAATGCTTTTTAATAAGGGCCACAAGGATTGGCCCAAAGCGTGTCAAAGAATGGAAAAAATTCTAAAATGATTATAAGGGTTACCGCGGACTCTGCATATGTCTACCTCGCGAACTAACGAGCCGGTTCGTCTAGATGTATTTCGTCTCGCCTAAGCGAAGTCAACAAGTAATTCATCCAGTGCGAAGGCATTCCGCGCTAACCGTGTGTACCACACGAAGCGCATGAGCTATGTTTTGTGTCTGAAAGTGCGCGAGATCTGTTAGTCCACGCGGAGTCATTCCGCGCGCGGACCATGTAGTTCATCTCGCGTGGTCTTGCTAGCGGGCCATTTTTTGTAAACATTAAAGAAACTTGGGCTCACTGGCTGGAAACGGCTAGGGAAGTAATTAATATTGTCACGCCCCAGTCCTTAAGTTATTTTACGGTTATTTATTCTGGTATTATTTTGGTCTTTTACTGTATTAATTAACCGTTTAATATTAAAGACATTAAAGTTGACTTTTTATTCCGTTGGGAATTTGGGAAAACTTTCTTCATGAAAGTTGTAGAGAACGTCGTTGCGAGTTCGTAGACATGCTACGCGTTAAATTCGGAGTTAGCATGGTAAATTTATGAATTTATAGGTAAAGTTTGGAGGTAATAAAAAAGGGGTATTTGTGAAGTGGGCTTTTTAGTTGAGTTGGGCCGGGGGTGGCAGCCCAGGCCCAAGCCCCTTTCCTTTTTCTTCTCTTCTTCTTTTCTCCTCTCTCTCTTTTCTATCCGGTTCTCTCTCTCTCTCCCCGATTTTTCCTTCCTCCACTGCCCGATTTTCCGGCCGTCTGACGGCCCCACTGCCCGATTTTTCGGCCATCCTCCTGTCGTCGTCCGGCCACCAACCGCTACTGCACCTGTCCTGTTCGGTCGACCTCCAACCCAGCAACCTCCCTGGACCGGTGAGAGGAGCCCTAGCTCCGCCGTGAGAGAGCGGTGCCACCCGAAAGGTCCGACTGTCCAAAACGTCACTTCACCGGAACTCCCTCCTCCGGCCACCAATCCGGGCAAGCTTGGTACGGTTTTGAAGGTCTCCAACCCAGCTACCTTTCTCTAAAAGGACTCACTCCGGTTTGCTTCAGGTAAGGAGAAATTTGAGGTGGAAGTTCTAGGGCGTTTTTGATGTTTTTGTTCGATTGGCATAGCTAGGCTTAGATTTTGGGTTTGTGCTAGTTAGGAAAGTTGTAGAGCATGATGAGAGGAAGATGCTGTTAAAATTTCATAGGAATTAGAGGTCGCCAGAAAATGGCTGCCGGCCGCCGCCGGTTGGGAGATTTTAATGTTGTTAAATTTGGAATATTAAGGGGAGTTTATTGAAGTGAGTTATGGATTTTTTTTGATGAGTTTTGGATAGGTTTATGAATTTCCGAAGTGTGGTATTTTTGGCGGTTAATTAATGTAGAATCCGGCCATAGGATTTAAGTCGTATTTTTGGGGAGGTTGTATTTACGGCTGCTGAGTATGATATTTAAGTTCGGATCGTTTCGACTTAAGATTATCGAACTTAGGCAATGATGAGCGTAGTTTTTGCGCTCGGTTAATTTTGCCTATTTTGTTTTATTATTGGAGTTTTAGTTGGGAAATTAATTTTATATTCGTGCCAGGGTTCGAGGAAACCTCTCTGGAGTGCGATTTGGATTTCGTCGGGCTTATGCCTAGAGTTGTGAGTGGACATTTTATTTTTAAAGGAGTATGCATGCATGATTTGTTTAGAAAATCATCATTAATTTTCTGAGTTGAAGTTATTATTTCTCCTATGAATGGATCTTGAAAATGATTTGTGTTAATCTATTTTAAGTATGTTAACGTGTGAGACACGTTGAATATAATTAACTATATTGCTCTTAGAATTTTTCCAAGTACGGTTGAGAATCGTACTTGTATTTATTTATGAGTTTCGGGGAAACTCATATGATTTATATTTTTCCTTATGCCATATTCTTGGAATATATATGATGTCAATGCTAGTATGTCGTTCCACCTTTCGAGGTGATGTGACACCCATGTTTCAAGTGGGGTCACGCAAGCCCTTTCCACCCTAGTGGTGATGTGATGTTGTCGACGGCATCACGCAACTCTTGTACCCTATCCGTCAACTCGACGTGAAGGTACATGGAGTATGGGAGTACTATGCCTGGGAGGCAATAGAGTCTGGGAGACTCACTTATATGGCTATATATGATATTTTACTTGAGTTGTCGATTTGACTAGCGGGGCTAATCCCTTGTTTTGGTACCTTCTTCAATGAAGGTTAGTATTTATCTTTGTCAATATTTTGACTAGCGGGGCTAGTCTGTTTCTTTGGGATTTTCCTTATGAAGGTTTTGTCAACACTTGCATGCAACGGATTTCTTGATTATTAGAAAATGGGAAAGCATAAATATTTTCATTAAATTTATGTTTTTGTCCACTCACTCTAACGTGTTTCAAATGTTTTCCCCTGGGCACTTCGTTTTAAAAATGCCCAGTTTGCAGGATTGCATAGTTGAGGTCGGGCGTACATGAGGATGAGGCATAGTCATCATATAGCTTCCGCTTGTTAATTTATTATGTTTCCTTTCTTCCTGTTAGAGTTGCTCTGAATCTTTAAATGGTTGGATATGAGTTTTGTTTAGATTAGTAAATAATTTGGGTGGTGTTGTGATTTGGGGAGCACGAAGGCTCCAGGTGTTAAGGTTGGATTAAAAACTTTTGGAAGTGTTTGCAGGTTTTCGTTAGGAATGGTTGTCCATTTTCAAGGGAGCTTATGCCGATTTTTCGGTAATATCTTTCTTGGAGGTGGTCCCCGCACGAGTTACTCCGGGTTTCAGGGTGAAATTCGGGGTGGGTCGTGTCAGTTGGTATCAGAGCATTAGGTTATTCGATTCATTTCTCTTTTAGTACTACCTCATATTCTTGGTCACACTTAGTGTCTATAGAGTGATGGTCCGACCGCGGCGGATCTATTAGCATTATATGCTTTGGACACTATGTGTTGATTAAGTGATTGATCTAGTTGTTCTTATTTTATTTATGGACATTAGTGTGCCATAAATGTTTTCATCTCTAAGACTATGCCTCCGTACGCCGGCCTCTTTGGTAATCATTTTGATTCGAGTAATGAAAATGTGTATGGATCACGCCTTTCCAAGGGTTATTGGGTGATATCATAATTTGTTATAGTTCAATTGCGAGTTGGGATCTCCAGTTAAGAACTCAGATGCATGGCAGCATTCATTTCCTTTGATCAATGATTGATTGGGTTATCATTAAGATGCTAGGGTGAGCATCTCGTGAGAATTTGTAGAAGGTGAAAAGTTTAATTCAAGCCTTGGAGTTCACTATTTTTAGTGGGCAAGATTGGAGTCAAAAAATTGATTGATGGGAGATTTTAGTATTGAGTTTCGTGACTTCTGAGAGAGTTGAGTTGGAAGAAAAGTTCGAAGTAATGGTGTTTTCTATTGATGAAAAAGTTAGTTGAAATGATGAGGTGAGGTATCCAATGGAAATTCAAAGGGGTTCCTATATGAGTTGTTGAGGACCCTAGTCTTGGGTTAAATAAGGTTTTAGGGAATTTGTGGCTAGTGATTGGGTGGTAAGGCATTACTGCATAAAGAGTTAAATGTCAATTTAGATAAGTCTTGATTGAAAGCCAATTTGCCGACTATGTTTGTCCGCAGTAGAAATCAATTGAGAACATGTTGGGATAATTTTGGTTGTGGCGGTATATGTTCTGGTTTCTGCAGTGCTAATTATGGATATGTTTATATCCTTAGAGCATTTTATCCAGATGGTAGTGGTAATATATTTTGAAATTGATGGATGTTAGTAGTCGATGAATAGTAGGTTTTCTGATGATTTTGGTCTATATTGTGGGTTAGTTGAAGTTTGTTAAAGCACTAAGTAGAATGACTTGGATTACTGATTTTAGAAAAGTCATTCGTCAGTGCGTTGTGACAACTTCTTGTTGTGCCACAGTAGGGGAATTTTATAATTTTATTGATGGCACTAAATGTAAATGGAATTGAAAAGTAATTGTGGTCACTCTGGTTTTATGACAACACTTGGTGAATTTATTACGTGTTGTCATGTGTAATCTATAGCAGTTGTGAGGAGTTAATGGAAGTGGTAGCAGTGGAATAAAGCCCACTGGTTCATAAAACAAGAGTGCGTGGGTGTCCATAGTAAGTTTAAGCAATGTCGTTTTGAATAATTGAATCAAGTCTTGAATTTGTGATCGAAGTTGGTTTATTGTCATCATTTCGTTAGCGATTGGTGACTAGCTACGACACATCAATGAGAGGATCTGTTCACTCACCTTATATAATTTGGTGAGATGCAGCAAAGTTTTGGTTGTGGTGTGTGTGTGGGAATATTTAAATTATTGGTTTTTGGGTGGCATCCTCAGAGCTTGAAGTTATGAAGTGCGAATTCAAACTCTATGTTTTGAGGGTTAGAGATTCTGGTTAGTTGTCGAATTTATGATAAATTGGTAGTTGTGTCATAGTCTTGGATCCGGAATAATCCAGTGGTGATCCCAAGTGAGCTGGAGTTCAATTAAGCGATGAATCGTGGAGCCGTGAGTCCTTATGGTAGTCTGAGATTCGTGTGGTGATGTTGATTAGATGGTCTGTGTTGTTGTAGGTATATTTTATGTTGTAGTGTTATGGAAGAGAGTTTTCCCCGGTTGACTCAAGAAGCTTATAGAGTCAAGGTTTATTGAGAGTTTCAATGTGTGGTTAATAGAGATATCGATAAATCGAGCAATGTCTTTTCTCGAGATCATATTGTGGTGGGACCACTTACTAACCCAGGTTTGTTTTGGAAGGTCATCGCTATCTGGATGTGTTTTCATCCGTTAATATCAGGGTGAGTAGTTGAAACCACTCTATTAAATGTTGGTTTCTAGTTCTTATTCGAGATGGGTTAGTTGTGAAACTTTTAAGCTCGAAGGTAGAGGACTTTTCTTTCGTGTGCTTTAAATTATTTCTTTTGAAAATTGAGCTGAGTTTAGCCATGAGTTTTGGCTTTTTTCTTAGATTTATAGTTTTCGTTGGTTGGTGAGCCACAAGTGTAGTAATGAGCCTGGTATGGAAATTAACTTTTATATTCGATGGTTAACTTGTTGCTGAGAGCTCGGATTATCGGAGAATCTTTTTGGTGGGAAGCCGTGGCGCCTGGATTATGTAGGTGACTTGAGCATATTTGTTTTTCAGATCGTTTTCTGCTATCAGATTAATCGTTAAAAAGTGTGTTTGTCGGGTCCAAAGGTTTTGGCTTTTAGAATCATTCTTGTGGAACGGCTAGAGTGAGCCATGTGCTTTTAATTATTGCTCTTGGGGTCGCGATTGCACCCGAATAAGTAGCATGGCTGGAGATGTAAATTTTGTCAATGCTTAAGGAAGGTGTTCTATTTATGTGGATTTCAACTTCAAGTTTAGCATCATGAATTGACTGTGCCAATTTTTTTTTTCGTGGGCATTATTAGTCAGTTTTGCTTACGGCGAGCAAGGAGGAATATCTAGATTCCACATGATAGTCATGCTTCAGATTATCGTATGGGTTGTGGTAAGGAGATTAGCAGAGATAGCAGAATCAAGAAAGAGTTGGAATTCCCATAAGTTGCTAGTTTATGGTGCACAAAATGGTAATGTTATAGTTTTGGCGGAGAGACCTCAGTGATGTGGTATTGATTTCTTCATAATGTCATTTCGAGAATCGAGGTTATCATTTATTGGTGGACTGGTCACTTAGGTAGTGTAACATCCCAGACCCAATTTTACCTATTTACTAGGTATTTCACGAGTTACTGGAGAATTTAACAGTGCTCGGTAACTTAGTAAGTTAACACTCGAATTTATTTGCGAGTTTTTTTTTCTCAAAATGTCAAGTTCTTCTTTTATGGACCCGAGGTCTTAGTGAGCGTCGATACGAGTTCATCGGTGTCCTCCAATTATTTTTTTGAGTTTCGAGTTATTTTCTACGATTTATCGAAGGCTTGGTGTTATAGTTAATTTTTCTGAAATCAGATTATAACTTTTAATCTTGGCCATCTGATCAGTTAGGGTTTCGATCTGGACCGTTGGTTCGGGTATAAAGGGAAAACAGATGGGTTGACCTTGTCAAACCCACACTCGAGCGTTGACCCGAGTTAGCTCTCTCTGTTTTCTTCTCCGCCTGCCTCCTCTCTCTCCGGCACGGCGCCGCCGATTCCGGCCACCTCTGGTCAAGAAATTACCACCGATCTTTTCCTCTCTTTCTCCTCTTCAAAACCCGGTCCATGGATCACACTTTCATCTCGATTCGGTGGTGATCGATCGAAGGAAAGCTCGACTGTGTTCTTCAATTTCCGGCGAGCTCCGGCAGGGACGACGGCTATGAAGGGTATATTCTTGTTCTCCTCACTTCCCTCTTCCTTGTTATGTCTTTGTTTTCTTGATTCGTGGCCAAATCGGAGGAAGCCCTAATTCTATTTTTTTGGGATTTCCGGTGAGCCATCGCCATTAACGCCGTCAAGGCTGCTCGGTGCTCCTCTTCTTCTTTCCGACGTTGTATCTATCTCTGGAGACCGAAATTAGCTAGTATGGAAGCAAGGAGGGTTGCTGCTGCTGTGTAGGTGGAGACCCGAATCCAAAAAAATCCAGCAGAGACGCTACTGCCGACGAAGGAGGTGTGATTTCTTGTTGGAAGGTGGTGCTGCAAGTGATAATCTGGAGATGAAGACTTTCCAACAGTGGCTAAGGTGAGAGGATTTGCTGATGTAGCTACTGTGTTGATGTTGTTGTGTTTGGATTGTTAGCTGATGTGGTTATTTGGTTTACGTTCATGTCGAGAACTTGGTGTTTTAGAGATTGCGGGGAGATCATGGCGAAATTCCGGCAAGTGGCCAGAATCCGGCAGAATATTCCGGCAAGTCGCCGGAATCCGACGAAGCAGCAGATCCGGCAGAGAACCAAGAAGGTAGTTCTCGAGGTTTTTCTTCCTAATTCAAGTCGTAGTTTCCGGTTTAGTAAAATCTGTCATTTTAGGAAAGTTTCTATTTAAGGGGATTTTCCCTTTTTGGAAACTTTCTATTTATGGAAACCCATTTTGGGTGCCCTTAGTGAATTATGGTGTGAAGTTGTATAGAGAGAAAGTGATTGAGGATTGTTTAGATGAAGCATCAATTGTAATTGAATTATTAAGATGGTTGTTGGAATTAAATTGGATGGTTAGAGTAATCAAGGTAACCCGATTTGTTAAGTCGAAGGTTAAAGGGGAAATTGTCGAGGCATCGTTAGTTGGCTAATCATAAATCAATTGGTCAAACTTGGTCAATGCTGGTCAACTGAGTAAACCTAGTCAAACTAGGAATAAGTCGAATCGTTAATGATTATTGGAGTCCGGTCTGACCAATTTATTCTTCTGTTTATCGTCAGATGTGGGATTGGCTAGAGAGTGTGATTAGTTAGAGGCGGCGCTCGAGGAGTATTCCGAGCATTGGAAGGCTTAGGCCTCATTCGGTGAGTGGACTTTTGTTTTAAAATATATGCATACGGTGATTCTACATTAAATGATTGATTTTATTGAATATCAATTTGTGGATTTGTCTTTTATCGCGAAGTCATTTTCAGAAGTAAATGTGCTCATTTTTAATGGCTATCGTGTTATTTGGAAAGTTACCGAAAATAAGATTTTCGGTAGAGTCGTGTGCTTATGGCGTTTTGTGATAATTGACAATTTTCATTATTGTTGGAAAATAACCGAAATTGAGAATTTCGGTGAGTATGTATATATATCCATATTTGGATGATTATGAGAATAATATGTATATGAGAGAATGCTAGCTAGCTATACGTGCTTTTCCGCCATACTGAGGTAAAAATTCCATTATGGCGCAACGTGAGCGTTAGACGCAATCGTTGTAGCCCTATATAAAAATAATAATTTATATAGGGGATATGCGCGTATATATATATACACCGTGCTTTTCCGCCATACTGAGGTAAAATTCCATTATGACGCAACGTGAGCGTTAGACGCAATCGTTGTAGCCCTATATAAAAATAATAATTTATATAGGGGATAAGCACGGATGTTTATACACCGTCTTTTCCACCATAATGAGGTAAAATGTCATTATGGTGCAACGTGAGCGTTAGACGCAAGCGTTGTAGCCTTGTGTGAATTTTCTATTGTGTTTGTTGTTTCAAGAAAATTCATACAAGGGATATGACGAGTGTAATACATACTTATTTTATTTATACACCGTCTTTTCCACCATAATGAGGTAAAATGCCATTATGGTGCAACGTGAGCGTTAGACGCAAACGTTGTTGCCTTGTGTGAATTTTCTATTTGTTTTAGTTGTTTCAAGAAAATTCATACAAGGGATATGATGAGTGTAATACATACATATTTTATTTTAGCCTGAGAGGCTGTATTTTATTGAGCATTGGAGAATGGCCGGAGCCAGTCATGAAATTCCAGTTTTCGTGTTGAGCGCTTTAAGCTGTCACATGCAGCATATTGTTTTTATAAAAAAAGTAAAATTGGGAAAGCATAAAGAATTATTTCCTTTATTTTATTTTTGTCTACTCACTCTAACGTTTCGTTTTCAAATGTTTTTCTCTGGACTCTTCGTTTTAAAAATGCCCAGTTTGCAGGATTGCATAGTTGTGGTCGGACGTATTTGGAGAAGAGGCATAGTCAATAGTGTAGCTTCCGCTCATTTTTTATATATTTCTAGTTCATTTCATTTCAAAAAGAGTTGCTCTGAACTGTGGATGTTGGCTATGAGATTTTTTTGTTTAAGTTAGTAATTAAATTGGGAGATGTTATGATTTGGGGAGCACGAAGGCTCCATGAGTTGATGGTTGGATTTAAATTTTCAGAAGTGTTTGCAGGTATTATTAGGAAGGGTTGTCCATTTTCAAGGGAGGTTATGCCGAATTTTCGGTAAACTTTCCTTGGAGGTGGTCCCCGCACGACTTACTCCAGGTTTCAGGGTGAAATTTGGGGTAGGTCGTGTCAGGCAGAGCGAGGTTATCTTGTGGACTTGCGAGAGCTTTGACTCCGCAAAGTGCCTCGGTATTAGTCATGTCTGTGGCAGTTCTGCAGTGTGTGCATCCTTAAATTTGTTCGATTAGCGGGTCTTAATTTTGACCCTATGGGCATGTGGGAATGCGTGAACTTTAGTTTCCTAGCAAGTGGGCTTCATTGTCGAGTTGTGAGCAGCGTGCTATCGAGGTTGTTGCGTGACGTTAGGAGATTTGAGCCCGATGGTGATAGCAAATTTATGTGTTTTAGTTGGATTAGCTATTTCCATTGCTCAGGAAAGAGTGTGCATACCTACGGGTACTCGTACTCTGGAATAGGTATCACTGAACTCACTTACATGTTAACGTTAGTGGTAGTTCAACGAAGGACTTAGAGTCATCGAGAAGATTTGAAATAATTCAGGATTCAGATGAAAAGGTTAAAAGAGTCAGAGTTGGACTCAAAGCAGCTCTTATTTGCTAGTAGAGTTTTAAAGATGTTCACAGGAAGGACCATGAGTTTCAAGTGAGTATTTTGAGTGTTTTCGAAATTGTCTCATTGGAAAGGGATGGTACGTTTTATTAACGTGCAAAGCTTGGTCCGAGATTTATTGGTCCTTATGGGTTTTTAGATCAAGTTGGCTCTCTTGCGTTTCAGTTAGTTTTTCCTCCAGGGTTATTCAGGATACATAATGTGTTTCATGTATCCATGCTTTGCAAGTTTATTGCCGATTCCTCTCATGGGTTGCAAGAGCAGCCGATTATTTTGTAGACAGATTTGATCTTTGATGAGGATCCGGTTCAGTTTTTAGACTAGATGGAGCAACTGCTTAAAAGCAAATCTTTTCCTCTTATTAAATTCTGTGGAGGAGTCACCAAGTAGAAGAAGCTACTTGGGAATCAGAGGAGCAAATGATGCAGCAGTATCCCTATCTCTTCGGATGACAGGTACGTAAATTTCGAGGACGAAATTTTTTATAAGGAGGGGAGAATTGTCATACCCCAGTCCTTAAGTTATTTTACGGTTATTTATTCCGGTATTATTTTGGTCTTTTACCGTATTAATTAACCGTTTAATATTAAAGACTTTAAAGTTGACTTTTTATTCCGTTGGGAATTTGGGAAAACTTTCTTCATGAAATTGGTAGAGAACGTTGTTGCGAGTTCGTAGACATGCTACGCGTTAAATTCGGAGTTAGCATGGTAAAGTTATGAATTTATAGGTAAAGTTTGGAGGTAATAAAAAAGGGGTATTTGTGAAGTGGACTTTTTAGTTGAGTTGGGCCGGGGGTGGCAGCCCAGGCCCAAGCCCCTTTCCTTTTTCTTCTCTTCTTCTTTTCTCCTCTCTCTCTTTTCTATCCGGTTCTCTCTCTCTCTCCCCTATTTTTCCTTCCTCCACTACCCGATTTTTCGGCCGTCCTCCTGCCGCCGGACGTCCTTCCTCCACTGCCCGATTTTCCGGTCGTCCTCCTGTAGCCGTCCGGCCACCAACTGCTACCGCACCGGTTCCGTTCGGTCAACCTCCAACCCAGCAACCTCCCTGGACCGGTGAGAGGAGCCCTAGCTCCGCCGTGAGAGAGCGGTGCTACCCGAAAGGTCCGACTGTCCAAAACGTCACTTCGCCGGAACTCCCTCCTCCGGCCACCAATCCGGGTAAGCTTGATACGGTTTTGAAGGTCTCCAACCCAGCTACCTTGCCCTAAAAGGACTCACTCCGGTTTGCTTCAGGTAAGGAGAAATTTGAGGTGGAAGTTCTAGGGCGTTTTTGATGTTTTTGTTCGATTGGCATAGCTAGGCTTGGATTTTGGGTTTGTGCTAGTTAGGAAAGTTGTAGAGCATGATGAGAGGAAGATGCTGTAAAAATTTCATAGGAATTGGAGGTCGCCAGAAAATGGCTGCCGGCCGCCGCCTCTGGCGGAGCCGCCGCCGGTTGGGAGATTTTAATGTTGTTAAATTTGTAATATTAAGGGGAGTTTATTGAAGTGAGTTATGGATTTTTTTGATGAGTTTTGGATAGGTTTATGAATTTCCGAAGTGTGGTATTTTTGGCGGTTAATTAATGTAGAATCCGGCCGTAGGATTTAAGTCGTATTTTTAGGGAGGTTGTATTTACGGCTGCTGAGTATGATATTTAAGTTCGGATCATTTCGACTTAAGATTATCGAAGTTAGGCAATGATGAGCGTAGATTTGGCGCTCGGTTAATTTTGCCTATTTTGTTTTATTATTGGAGTTTTAGTTGGGAAATTAATTTTATATTCGCGCCAGTGTTCGAGGAAACCTCTCTGGAGTGCGATGTGGATTTCGTCGGGCTTATGCCTAGAGTTGTGAGTGGACATTTTATTTTTAAAGGAGTATGCATGCATGATTTGTTTAGAAAATCATCATTAATTTTCTGAGTTGAAATTATTATTTCTCCTATGAATGGATCTTGAAAATGATTTGTGTTAATCTATTTTAAGTATGTTAACATGTGAGACACGTTGAATATAATTAACTATATTTCTCTTAGAATTTTTCCAAGTACGGTTGAGAATCGTACTTATATTTATTTATGAGTTTCGGGGAAACTCATATGATTTATATTTTTTCTTATGCCATATTTTTGGAATATATATGATGTCAATGCTAGTATGTCGTTCCACCTTTCGAGGTGATGTGACACCCATGTTTCAAGTGGGGTCACGCAAGCCCTTTCCACCCTAGTGGTGATGTGATGTTGTCGACGGCATCACGCAAGCCCTGTACCCTATCCGTCAACTCGACGTGAAAGTACATGGAGTATGGGAGTACTATGCCTGGGAGGCAATAGAGTCTGGGAGACTCACTTATATGGCCATATAGGATATTTTACTTGAGTTGTCGATTTGACTAGCGGGGCTAGTCCTTGTTTTGGTACCTTCTTCAATGAATGTTAGTATTTATCTTTGTCAATATTTTGACTAGCGGGGCTAGTCTGTTTCTTTGGGATTTTCCTTATGAAGGTTTTGTCAACACTTGCATGCAACGGATTTCTTGATTATTAGAAAATGGGAAAGCATAAATATTTTCATTAAATTTATGTTTTTATCCACTCACTCTAACGTGTTTCAAATGTTTTCCCCTGGGCTCTTTGTTTTAAAAATGCCCAGTTTGCAGGATTGCATAGTTGAGGTCGGGCGTACATGAGGATGAGGCATAGTCATCATATAGCTTCCGCTTGTTAATTTATTATGTTTCCTTTCTTCCTGTTAGAGTTGCTCTGAATCTTTAAATGGTTGGATATAAGTTTTGTTTAGATTAGTAAATAATTTGGGTGGTGTTGTGATTTGGGGAGCACGAAGGCTCCAGGAGTTAAGGTTGGATTAAAAACTTTTGGAAGTGTTTGCAGGTTTTCGTTAGGAAGGGTTGTCCATTTTCAAGGGAGGTTATGCCGATTTTTCGGTAATATCTTTCTTGGAGGTGGTCCCCGCACGAGTTACTTCGGGTTTCAGGGTGAAATTCGGGGTGGGTCGTGTCAAATATTCACATAGACATTTTACAGTCTAGTGAAATATTATTATTTGCATAAAAATGTCTTTTAGCTCAAACAAACATTGCTTCAAACGCTTGATTGCTTGATTTGAATAAGGCTTTAAGTGCACGATGCTTTTATTCCTTTTTTTTTTTGCAAGAATAATCTTCTTCTTCTTCTTCTTTTTTCTTCTTTTTCCGCAGCAATGACTTATGGTGCTAATATCATATGCAAAGATCACAATTGTCTCGCGATTCATAGCAACAATGATATGGTGGTCTCCAGCATAAAGATGTAGCTTGTTTGCTTGCCATAAAACATCAAATAGATTTGTGAAGCTTCTGAAAAAAAAAGAAAAAAGACTCAAGATGAGTGGTGATGAGATGATAAGGAAACTAATTGAGGTGAGCAAGATATTTGATTTTGGTTCAAATCTGGAAGAGCAAGAAGAGTGATGAAGAGCAAAAGCTTGGAGTTCATCTTAACCCAAGAATATGTGGCTATGTCAGCTGAGGCATCATTAATGGTTTTGGCCGGTAAAGTAAACATGGTTTTCTTTAGCTTGTCGAATTTTGGTTTGAGATTTTGGAGACCAAAAATTACAGGGGTGACGAAGGAGAGAATTTGGGGATATTAAACCCAGTCCCCAATAGAGTCGTCATTTATGTTGGGGTCATTTTGAATAGAGGCTGCTAGATTTGCTTGAGTGGCTTTATTTCCTCTTTCTACCCCTTTTGAGTTCAAGAACTGGGCCTAAAGCTCCTTGAAGTTTTTGTGAGTGTTTTCCCCAAGATCTCCCCTGTAGTACAATTGGCTTGCTGCGAGGATGATAGCCTGCTGCGGTGACATGTTACTTGTGATCTGGGGCCATGTACTTTAATGTGGATTTGGTAGCATAACAGATGAACAAAATACATGAAAGAGCATGCAAGATGACATGAGGTGTGGTGACTTCGCGAAGAAAAGGAAGTCCAGGCAAGGCGAGATGGCTTCCAAGCGAGGCGAGGCGAGATGATTTCGCGAAGAAGAGGAAATCCAGGCGAGACGAGATGACTTCCAGGCAAGGCGAGATTGCTCCACGTAGGAGACTTCGTGAAGAAGAAAGTCGCACAGCCTGATGCATGCGCGAAGTAAGTAGAGCTCAATATGGACTTTAGTGTGGATTTGGTAGCATGACAGATGAACAAAATACATGAAAGAGCTTGGAAGATGGCATGAGGCGTGGGAGCTAGAAGCACATGAGTTGCAGAAGATGAGAATTTCGTATGGCTAAGGGTTTGCTGCGAGGTACTCTACTGCAATGAGGAGAAAAAGGGATCTGATGGGTTTAGGGCTATATAGAGCTTGAAAATGGTTTTGGATTGGATGCTAGGGATGCTTAGCTTGATGCTTGAGGCTTGCTTATGTTATCTATGATGTATTGCTTGGGGGTTGTATGTTCTGCTGCCTAAGAGTTCCATTCCTTGCAGCAACTAAAATCTTTATTTATAGGCTGGAGGGGGTGATGCTAATACACAGATGAATGAGGCAAGTCTTCTGGACAATCAAAGAGATGTATCGTGTTGAGTTCAAATGTACAAAACATTGTAGTGACCACAAGATTAAGAGGTGATGCGTGAAGTTGGAATTAGAGCAGCATATTTTAAGAAAAATCTGTTGTTATGTGTTGATAGATGTGTATATTGGAATAGCTGGAGACTAGAGCTTAGAACAAAGTAGAAGAAAATGTCAATAGGAACTTATGCTTGGTGTAGAAAAGGTTGATTTGCTGTAGGGTAAAGTAAAGCTGATGGGGACTTGTGCTTGGCGTAGAGGGAGATGAATTATTGCGGGGTAAAAGCAAGTAGTATTATTTGTGTGGCCGGAAAACTATTGATTTTATGGGTAAAATAGGTAATTAGTTTAAGTCTATGGATTGAGATTATCTCATCTTTGCAGCCCATTAAGCGATTTAGATTGTTGGGTTTGGATTTTGGTTCCAAGTCCAAAATTGCCAACAATCAAAACCGATAATGAGCCTCATGTACTTCCGTTATCTTCCACACCACACCCAAACTTATAAGCCCCAAGAGCATAGTTGTGGCTTGGGTCCACACGCATGACATAAATATTCTAATAAATATGTAACTTTTATATTTCAAATGTGATTCGTATGTGTATTTCTTTATTGAATTTAGAATATCCATTGAGCATAAATATTAATTTTTTGAGTATCAACACCCTCACACTCATGTAACTGTATTTATAATGTCATGTCACAATAATGCAGAGAAATGAATTGTGTTCTTCTAACAAGTTAGTCCATTTTTCACACATCAATTAAGCATGAATTTTTATTCAGCAATAATAGTAAATGGATCACGTTGGTTTTCCAATTTCCATTTCTGGTCACAGATACAATTCAATACCAAACGAAGCGAATTGATATCAGAACTCTCAAGAAAGGTGATCTTTCGTGACCATCAAGTTAACAAAAACATCCTACGTGTCAAAATTACAGCCCCATTGATGAGTCATTAAGGCCCACAGATCAGCCACGTCATCAGTGAGCCATATCCAATTCTAGAAATTGTCAGAATCATTTCTTCGTCCCCAAGTCACCAGTGACGAAAAATCTTGTTTTTATCTGGTCCAACACAGAAGCTTCGTGATGGTGAAAGCTTATGTCTGAAGAGATAAACCCTCTCATAAACCCTTCTCCAAGAATTAAGATTATATATAGACGACGACGACGACTGGTCAAAGAGGAGTTGAATAACAAAGAGTGTGCTAGAAACACCAGCTGCAATGATGCCCGAGAGTTCAGACAGGTATATTCTTTGTCAAAATGAGCTTGCTTTTTCAACTTAATCTCATCTGGGTTTATGCTAAAGCTTCATTTCTCATCTGGGTTCTTGCTAGAGTTTCATTTCTCATCTGGGTTTTTTTTTTTGCTTGTGACTCTGATTATGTGTTTGTTCTGTTTGAGAATTGACGATGTTTGGGGACTTAAGTTCATTCATTTTGCTGTTTGATTTAGACCTAGTTAGATATTTATGTAAAATAGCTTTGGCTGTGCTTGTTTCAGGGATAGCAAAAAGGGCAAGAGGCTCAAAGTGGCTAAAACTTTGGTTAAATTGGAGAAGTGCAGTGAAAGTTTTGGTTGTGCTAAAGATGGATTAGTGAATCCAGTGCCTCGTAGAATACCAACCTTTGGATCTAGAAAGGGTTGTATGAGAGGAAAAGGAGGGCCTGAGAATATGAATTACAGTTATAGAGGTGTTAGGCAGAGGATTTGGGGAAAGTGGGTTTCTGAAATTCGAGTGCCAAGTAGTAATACACATGTTTTGAAGTCGAAAAAGTTTAATCGTCTGTGGCTTGGTACCTTTAATACTGCTGTTGAAGCTGCACTTGCTTATGATAAAGCTGCAAAGGCCATATATGGTCCTGCGGCTAGGCTCAACTTTCCTGAATCTTTGGAAACGTCAATGTTGGATGAGACCACAGAATTGAGCAATAATGCTTCTGAATTTGAGGATGGTATGGTTAAAGGGGCAAAGCAAGAAGATGAGGTACTTGATGCAACTGTAAAAGACCCTGTCAATGAATGGCGTTGTGAAGCTAATAGTGTTAAATGCGAATTACAAATGGAGGATCAACATGTTGATAATGATGTAGAAGTTGAAGAACTGGCTATCAACAGTGTAAGGGAGTCTGTAGAGGAATGTCATTCAAAACTTAAGTATGTTAAATTGGAATTGGAAACTAAGGACGAAATTGCTCAAGATGATGTAGAAGTTCAAGCACTCACTATCGACAATGTAAGGGAGTCTGAAGATGAATGGCCCTGGGAACCTAAGTATGTGAAATGTGAATTGGAAAATGAGGACCAGCTTGTTAGAAACGATGTTGAAGGTCCAGTCACTACAAACAATGTAAGGGAGTATGAAAATGTATGGCACTGGGAACCTAAGTATGTCAACTGCGATTTAGAAACTCAGGACAAGCTTCTTCAAAGTAATGTTGAAGTTGAAAGACTTGCTATGAATAATGTAACAGACGAGGAATTTCAAGCTGGGAGTTACGTTGGCAGCTCCAACAATAGTCATGATAATCACTTGGATAAGTATCTTCAGGTTGGGAAATTTGATTCAGTCCCTAATGAGAAGCCTTGTACTAATTTGGACTTTTCAAAGATTCTTTCGAGGTACAGCAATGATTACTTAGACGCTGCGCTTGTAGATGTGAAATGCAATCCAGAAAATGATTGCAACCCTTCAAATGATGTTATAGTTGACGCGCTGGTGATGAGCAAACCTATAGAGAAAGAATTTGCTGTGATTCTGGATTCTGGAGACAACAGCCTGCATATTGAACCGATAAATGTGGCAAGCAACAATCTGATAGCTAAATTGGGTGAATATGAAAAGAATGTGTTGCCTCCTAATGAATTTCAGGGAGATATTGCAGAAACTATAAAACCAAATGACCATAATGGCTTTGGTGATAATAATATTTGCTTGCAGGAACATGATGAACAGATAGATGTGGCCTACATTCCAAGACCTGACATCAAGCCTTCAAAAGATATTGAAACACAGAAAGATATAGACAACAATTTCAGCCACTTGCATAGTTTGTCTTTTGATGAAACATATTGCACTGAGCTACATAATCTCCCTAAGCAGTTGCAGGCAGCAGATGGCATACCTGGGAGTTTTAACTATATAGAGGAGGAATGTTCAGGTGGGGATTTTAATGTAGATTGGTCGAGGCAAAATTACTTTTCTGGTGAATTTGAAGACAATGTATTGCCTGATTCATGGTTCTCATACTCTCACGGAGGCTCTAGCTAAATTGGTTACTTACAGCCATATTGTCTGGTGATATATAGTTTCAGCAATAGTCTTTGTCCATGTTATTACAATGGAGGTTTAAGTAAGACAGGAGCTGCAGTGGCTTATACAGCATTACTATCATGCCTCTTACAATATTTGGGAATTCAAATGACTTGGCAGGAAGTTCCTGAAATCTGTTTTGATCAGGAGACGAGTTGTAATTTTTTTCAATCCATATATTCTGATGGAAACTGTATTTACATTTTTGAGTGGATATTATTTCTTAACATTTGTAGGTGTTGAAATGAGTTCAGTATATAAAATAGCTTCTGAATCAACTGTTACATCACAAACCTCCTTTAGTACGCTTTGGTTTGATCTCAATGATACTGTACTTGTTTTAACCTTGTAAAATGCATTGAAAAAGCATGCTTTATACTGAAATGAACGTATGGCCAGTTAACCAATTTTTCCGAGTAAAAAATGTATATATCTGGGGCTGCTGTTGACTATCTACATACAAAAGGCCCATAGAACAAGAACCAGGTGAAGAATGCAAAGGAAGAAAATTTGGAACGGACCTTTTGTCACCTTCCGAACTCCTTCCATGTTATATCCAGTAAGTTGTTATAGGCTCACGGAAAGCAATCTCGTGTTGATTCAGCTAGTATTAGTAATCAGATAGGACTTGATCCTGTGGCATAACCTATGTCCTCACCGGAGCGCAGATAAAGGTTACACCATTAGCATGAAACTTTGGAGAAGTTCCTTGTATCTGACAGCCCCGACGGCGTTCAATGTAGGAGCACACTAGAACCTCTCCCCCTTTACTAGATAACCACCTTACATCTCACTAACTTTCCAACTCCCTTTGATCCCAGACCAACTTCCATGGTCCACTTTTTGTACCCAACCTGCAACGCAGTGATGTTTATCACGAAATTTTAGTTATTTTTGCTAGCTGGAGGTACATAAGATTCAAACATATTTAACATTTTAAGCCAATCACTCTGCTACTCATATCTAAATGTCAATAGGTTTTTGTAAATAGTTTACCAAAAAGCCACATATTACATCAGTTAGAGATTAAGAGTGTTGTCTGGTAACCATGTTTCAGTTGGTACAGATAGGTGGTTCTCAACATAATAATGTCTGACATAGCATCAAAACTCTAATTTAGATGTACATAACTGGTTGTAACACTAACAACGAAATGAGTTTACCTCCAAATTCCAGCTATTACACGCAATGCCATGAAGAGAAACAACCCTGCCCAGATTCCAGCAAGACCAAAAGCAGGAGCAGCCAAAAGTATGAACACGGAAGAAACACGTCCTACTAGCACCTACTCATCACAAATGCAGGGTTAAAAGAAGGACATATCATCTGAGTGATTATCTGTTTATGACAGGATTGGGGAGTACCATAGAATAAGCTGCAAATTCAAAGTCTGAAACTCCATAATACAGCCCATCAAGAACAAATGCTACAGCATTAAACGGCTGAGATCCAGCAACAAACTGACAAAAAGTCTCCGCATCAGTTGGGTAACGGAATTATGTTACTAGTTATGGGATGCAACTAATGTACATGACAACTCTTATACATAGGTACCAACTAGTACATTTGTTCACATATGTAGTTCCTTACCAATATACCAGACCATGCAATTGCCAGGACTTCTGTGTCTGTACTGAATAAGCCAGAAAACGGTATAAAACCAATCAATAATATGCCAGCCAAACCAATGCCCATCACTAAACCAAGCTGCTCAAAGTTCAAACAGAAAATGGAATTTCTGGGTCAGCGATAAGGAAAAAGGACGGCAAGAGGATACTAATTCATAATTTGAATGGCGCAGAATATTTCAAAAGGAGTACAGACCTGTAGAACTTGGTAAACCACTTGGCGTGCTTCTTCATAATTCTTTTGGGAATAACCACTGGCAAGAAGAGTCTGTGAAGAAAACCAATATACTGACAATATTAGGATATTTTAATCAGCTTTTGAATAATGGATGAAAAAAGCAGCTATGAAACCAGAATGATAACTCAATGACAAAAGGCTCCTTTTCTTTTGTAATTTTTATTCCTTAATATGATTACATGCGTCCTATGACACTTGTAGACTCAAGAATGCCATACCTGACCAGCAAGAGCTAATGCATCAGTAAGCAATGATACTGCCAGCCAAACTTGAATGCAAATCTGATGACCAGCCATAGGTACAGGGCCTTCCCTAGCTGCCGTGGATGTGGCTAGTGTCGTAGTTACAACCACTGCTAAGGTTCTGCCAATAAGAAGACCCCCTGCAGTATATGGCAAATATATTTAGCAGAGTGAAAGAAACATATCTATAGTACAATAAAAAAACATATCTATAGTACAATAACACATTTACAAAGAGTCTACCAGATTTGAGATAACGGATAATTCTTTTCGCGTCAATATTAGTAGGCATAAGTAATATTTGGGTATTCAATTTCCACAGAAGAATAGCAGCAATCAAATACCTTGCAAAGAATAGACATAGAAAATTCTGTTAGAGTCTAAGAAACAAAATTGACAGTATCTAGTAACAGGAGCTCGAAATAGAAATTACACCAGAATAATTAAGTTTACCACATCATTGACGTACTCAGAAATCACAGTAGCAACCGCAGCACCACCAATGCCAAGATTATAAATAAATATCAATATACCATCCAGTACAGTATTAAGTAAATTGCCAGCACCTGGAATCAAACAGAAGAAGTTGTCACTCATTCAGTTAGAGAATATGAGCAAAAAGAAATCTCAAAGGCAAAGCATATTAGAATGGTTCTAAAAGTCCTAGAAGATCCAAATGCCTATCAACAACATAAAATCATTGGCCATGTCTATCAAGAAATGAACAAATGACATTGTTTGATTATAATTCTTCAGTCCTTAAAGTACATAACTAGGAGCTGATATAAGCATGACGGATGCTACCAAAGGAAAGTGACGAGGAGCTACTGAGCTAGTCTTACATGTTCAATTGAAGGAGAAACTTACAGTCGAATCACAAACACATAAAAACACTTACAAATGGCATACAAAGGTGTCTTTGTGTCCTTAAATCCGCGAAATGTTCCTTGTGCAGCAAGTGCAATTACAATGGGTGGAGCACCAAATGCCCTTAGGGAAAGAAACTGCTCAGCAGGTATCCGCATTGGTGAATCCTATAGCAATAGGAACCCTCAGTAAAAGTTCCAGAAACTTAATAAGCCAGGTATTTAAGATGTAATGCACATCCCATAATGTGAAGTAAATACTGTAAATTGTTTACTATACAGAAGAAGTTACACAAAACTGAACTCATTGCTGGTTAAGTTGGACATACGGTAGATATACCCATGGCATCCATCAGCACACCCGAGCCAAGAAAAAGTGCAACAGCTTCAGCAATGCCAATGCTAGCTGCGAGAGCCAATGAAGTGGACGCGGAGGGTAGGAACTTCTTGCTTTGCTTCTCACCCTGGCAATCTTCAAACCAAATTCTCGATTAAATCACACCACACTACAAACATAGCAAAGGCAAATTTCCTATAAAAAGAAGTTACAAAAAGTAACTACCATCACCGATCAGTTGAGATTCATCCTTTGTCTTCCCAAGTACTAATGCCTGCTCTTCAGCCACGAAAGAAGTGGTGATGTTGAGCAACGGAACGTTAAACAGCTTTGAAACCAAATTGAATACAGAAGCTGAAACACCAACTGCTGCCAATTCCACAGAACCTACACAAACCCAAGAAAAGCACCACTTGCTTCAAAAACAAGACCAATTAGTAACATCAACAGCTTAGTAATGAAATTACCTAAATGCCCAACAAACGCTGTATCAACTAAAGAGGTGATGGGATCAGCAGCTAGAGCCAGAGCAGCAGGTAACGCAATCGATAAAATGTCCCCCACAATCCCATCAGACTTGACACTCTCATCTCTGTAACCGCTCATCACATATGAAATGACCGAAAACACGGAAACGTTAATAACTCCACCCTAAAAAATTGCTGAAATACTTGAAATTTAGCCAATTCACTGCCTACCTTAACCGACGAAGGTTGATGAATAACGGTGAGGCGAACAAGGACAATTCGGGAGGCGGTGTCGGGTCGGGTCGTTTGTGTTTGATGATGGGTTTTGGGTCTTCCGGGGAGCTTTGAAGTGAGGTCGAGTTGTTTTTGGAGGACGTGGATTTGAGGAGGGTGCGGAGAGAGAGGGAGCGGTTTGGGATTCTGGTGAGGGGTAACTGTGGTTTAGATGATTGGTTATTGGTTTCTGATGATGAATATATGCATAGGAATTGGTGCGAGAGCGAGAGAGCACTACTCGCCATTTTGAAGTGTTTGGATGTTGGAGTGTTCAGTTCCTCAGAATCTCAGATTCTTCTTAGCGGAAGAAGAAGAAGAAGAAGAAGGCCTGCATTCCCTGGAACCATATGTTTTAGGTGGGTGTCGTTTTATCTATTTTGTTGCGTAACGACTTTAATGACAGATTTCGCGCTCAACAACAGAAATATCTTTCTTGTTGGGCTAGGGACTATAAGAACAACAAGGCCCAATTTGTGCAGCCCAAGTGTCAATGACCCATTTACTTTTGTTACATGGTAAAGGGGGTCAAACAAACTTGATAAATTAGAATAGTTCGTTTCATTTCATTTCTTTGATTATCATATGAAAATAGGGATTCGAATTTAGGAGTCTCTACCAACATTTTGATGGAGAGTAAATGCTAACTGTGACTGTAATAAACATACAAGTAAAATCCTGACTGTAAGCATGCCTCTCCGCATATGATTTTTTAACTAGTGAATGTACAAACCAGCTTTAGTTTAAGCTCTTGGGATTGATTTAAGTGCGGGGGAAGGTATTGAATTGAAGCAGAATTAGAACATGTTATAGAACAATAAGCATTTCAGACCAAGAAGAAGAAGAAGAAGAAGAAGAAGAAGAAGCATTTCAGGCCAAAAAAGAGCAATAGAAAATAACACAATACTCAAGGAACCTTGAGGTCTATGTAATATTTTGGTCTCATATATTCATTCATCTTATACAGTCTCCGCAGGGTAAGCAATTATGAGGAGCCAACGCTCTGTTCTCATAAGCCATAACTCATTGATCCTATTTTCTGATCTGTGAAACTACATGCACAATTGAATGCTTGATTCACACATCACATAATTGGTTTTTTGTCTTGGTCACTAATACTAAGCTAATTGGCTGTAAGCTGATGATAATAGAGCTCCTGGTCTTCATTCTCTCTCATTCCCAATTAGGAAACAAGCCAATAACCTGCAATCATTGAATCCAAAATGGATAAAGCCTTTAATAATTAGAAACTAACCTCAGCATAATTACTTTGGCTTTAACATACCAAAGTAGCACAAGTACTTGGCCAAAGTTAAAGCAGCTGTAGTACTGGTGAGAGCTATTTTAATGGAAAGACCAGGCGGAGTTGTGCTTACCCGAAAGAGGAAACAAAATAAACAAAATATCACAAAGTTGCAAAAAACCCTTTAGCTAAATTATAGGTAGTTTTATCTGAGAGGACGACCCTGACTTATCACCAGCTTGGGTTTGGGAAGTAGTCAACATCCTCCAGTCCAACTCAATTCCATGTGATCCTTCAGTAAGACTCGTCATTTCTCATGTTTGTACCACTACCTTTCAAAGTACCATGGAAATAAATAGAGAGGAAGAATGAAGCTGAAGATGGTGGTTTTTGGTTTAAAAGGGAAAGAGGAGTCCTGGCTTTTGGGATCTTTTGCAAATTACAAAACCCAGAAGGCTCTTGAGGAAAAAGGTGCAGCTTCAAATTGCTTCTTGAATTGAAAGAAGATGAACAAAGCTGACCCAATAAAACCAAATTTATTATATTGTCAAACTCAGTCAGTTTCAAAACAGACTGGGATTTGATTGTTTGGACCAAATAGCAAATTAACTAGAGCATGTATGTACTACATAAACCTTACGGCACATATACAAAAGTAGAACTACTAACAGTAAGGGAATAAGTAGCAAAGTTAACTTTGTTGGGGAAAGTAGAACAAGAACGGCAAGAGAGATCAAAGTAAGAAGAACCCAGGAAACCCAGGATGGATAGCGCTATATATGACTAAGCAAGTAATCCAACGAAGGCATAAATGGCGCTATCCCTCCTGAGCTTTACAGATTCTTCCATACTAGATTTTAACACCATGAAGAAGAAGAAGAAGCTACTCTACTAGCTAAGGTTGGCTAGACTAGCCCTTTTACCCAGAAAATGCTATCAAGCTTAGCTTCTGAGCTCTCTGGAATATGATTATGGTAGGGAAGGTTGTGAGAGGGGCAGGCCGTATTTATAGAAGGGCAGCTGAGTAGTAGTAATAAACAAGGGTACGTGTAATGTAGGGATCATCTCTCTTCTTGAGCCATTAAAACTAACTACTACTAATTTCTCAAACTAAACCAGCGACTGGTGTTTTGTGTACAGCCTAGTGACCACCAAACAATTAAGAAATTGTGATCAGAAATTACAATTTCCTAATTGTTTGGTATAGGTGTAAAACTTTATCATTATAGGGAAAGTTCATTTTGATTTTGAGTATTGGTGTTAGTGTTCTTTCACTCTTAAAAAACACACCAAATGGCAAAATGCGTAATCATATATAGACCAAGTGACCAACCCTATATAGCGCATGCTTCTCAGAATTTCTCATAATATCTTACTAGTTATATGTTTTTTTTTTTAGAAAAAGAAGAGAAAACGTTTTTTTAAATATTTTGTGATTGAATTAGTCAATTTAAGCGGTAATAATTACTTTTGTACACATCGAGTGCCGATTTAAGTTTGAGTGCGAAAAAATTGTTATGGGTTTAGATGATCGATCGATTGGTCATCCGTAGATATACATAATTATAGTTATGAGTACATAATCAATCATTCAATCAAAGAGAATATGATAAGAAGTCCGAAAATTTGCTTCAAATAAACTGCTACATGTCCAAGTATATGATTTTTTCCAACCTGCTCAAGTTGGAGATGATGAGTTTCTTCACCTGACCTCACCATGCTCGATCCTTTATGGCCCTGCATCAGTATTTCTTCTAAACTCAGCAATCCAGTTCATCAGAAACCTGGACATCAATGTATGAGACTATGAGTTTCCAATCGCATATAACAATAAATAACCTCATATATTTTACCCGACACCGGTATTATTACAACGTTCTGAGGTAAACCACTTTCTTAGTTTCGTTTTCTCTATCCGCACAAGTGAACCAGTTACTTTCCAGAGCAGTGAAAGCTTCATGTATAAACAAATGAAAAGCTTCCAACACAGCTTTTACAGTCTCTCTCTGACTGTGACTCATAGAGAGAGAGAGAGAGAGAGAGATGGGGGAGAGATGATGCAAGTAGTGCGTTGGAAATTGGATCGTCCTGACTTTCATTTTCTGCTACCCAAAGTCCCAGGCTCGACTGCCTCCTCCTGCCTCCTCCTACTTACTACATCCCCAGAGATAACAGAACACAACAACCACAATTCCCAGACTCCATATTACTATCCACGAGGCACATTCTTCCCCAATATGCCCCTCTCCACTTTCTCCTTTTACCCCATCTACGGAATTTAGAGCATCCAGGCCAAACTGCAAGAAATAGAAACTTCTTTCCCTTTCCGGTATGTTTCAGTCCATTTTCAGGCGATCTTAGAAGTTTACATCTGTTCAAGTTATTATTTGTATGATTCTCATACATACTGGATCATTACAGTGTTCAAATTTTCCATATTTCCACACAATATTCGATAAGTTTAATTTCTTGATAGATATTCTATATATTTTCATGATAGGTTGCATGGTTGGAGGGTGTTCTAGATATTGTCTGGTTTTTGGCTATGATGTTATTTTGGCTAAAGAACTTATGACTGGGGCCTGGCTTACTGCAGCACCACGCACTCTTGGTTTTGGATCGCTGAATTCATTCACATGAGTCCATCGACATATGCCAAGGTCAAAAGTCCCCAGCAAATATATTACTTTGACCACGATCCTCCATCCCATTCCCCACATTTGGCTTCTAGTTATTCTCAAATTTGATTCACCAATTCTTCTTGTAAAGGGCAAGAATTAACGATTATGCTCTCATTTTCTTGCTCGCATGGTCTTGCACATTTTCTTGCTATCCAAATGTTGAAACCTAATTCGTGGAGAAGAAGAATGAATTTTCTTGCTAAGTTGTTTTATGTGTCATAGCGTTCTTCCTAAATTCTCCTAAACAGATTCTCCAAATCATTATTAGATGCATACTTTTCTAATAATAGAGCTGATAAATGATTAGCCTTTGTTGAATGATTATAGTGCTACATGGTACATTCGAGGACTTTGGTTGCTTGAATCGGAAGGTATGGGAATTGTCAACTTGCATGCACTTGTGGAGACTAGACGGATATATACCATATCTACCCGATTTGACAACCTTCTTTTCGAAACGTCGGTGTTCCATGTTAGATTGAATTCGAACACATGAACTTGTCCTTTGTATACAAAACTTTCCACTTACCTTTCCAGTAGCGAATCTAAGATAAAAATCTTGCATGGGTTATGAAAATCTCACATGGGCTATGAAAATCTCACATAGGCCAGCAGGCGGAGGCGCGGATGACTAGAGTGAGACGCTTTCGTTTGTATGGCTATCGGCCATCTGCATAATCTACTGTTTTAGGGCTTCTTTTAAAAAACAAATTACTGGGTCTGGTAGAATTTTTGGCCCAATATCTCACTTGAGCTGGATCCGCCACTGCTTCTTTCTCACCTTGTATCTTAGCAACTTCGTGTGGCATAATTGATCGTACCTTATCTTTAAAGTGTAGTTTCATTTCACTTCACTTATTATATACAGGGAAAAATGCACCAACAGTGTCTGAACTCTTGGAGGACCGTCAATATGGTACCCGAACTTTACACTGTATCAAAGTGATACCTGGACTTGTATTTTTGTACCAATGTCGTACCTGTCGTCATTTTCCCTCACAGCTCCGTCATTGATAAACACGTGCGGGTCATGTGAGTTGGAAATTGAGGACATAAATGACTTTTTCTCCGCTCCACCGACACCTCTGACAGCAACTTCATTCCCAACTTCATTCCCAACTTCATAGACGCCATGGGAGCGGGAGATGAGGGAGAGGCTCTGCTGTAGGTCAGGGAGGTCGATCGGGGTGCGGGACTTGCGCTGGAAGACGACGGCGTCTTTGCCGCGGAGGGTGCAGCGCCAAGAGGTGGAGGTGGAGGTGGAGGAGGAGGAGAGGCGGTGGCTGAGGAAGTTGTTGGTGGAGGAGGAGATCTCGGAGGTGTCGTAGATCATGGGGTTTTTGGGGAGGGAGGACTTGAGGGAGGCGACGGGTAACAAAAAAAAAAGTGAAGTGCATGTCAAGAATAAGCTGTAACAAAAAAAGCTGATTATGAGCTAACCTGCGAAGAGAGAGAGAGAGAGAGAGAGAGAGAGAGAGAGAGAGAGAGAGAGAGAGAGAGAGAGAGAGAGAGAGAGAGAGAGAGAGAGAGAGATATATATTCCAGTTGACCGGTTTAAATCGTGAAACTATAATAACACTACTGCTGTGATGGACAGCTTGAAAAGGTACAAGTACCTGCTGCAACCCAAACGGCTGAAGAGGGCATGTATCATTCTCGAAGACACTCCGAAACTCTTGTTCATCAGACAACCACATTAGAACAGTCTCCGTTAGCCTCGCAAGTAAAATTTTCTGTATTTTCTCTTTTCCAAGTAATACATCTCCTGCCACAGTTGCTAATTGCTGAAGCTTTGCAAATAATGCCTGCAATAGTGGGAGAACCATGTCACCTCTACCACAACATAGCCAGCAACAATATGCAGTCCTCAGCCCGGCGGCGTTGGCCTATGCTGTTCAGCATGTCTTCTGGCGGTGTAATAACTGCTATGAGGATACTCACAAGCCTTGCACTGCCGCCTGTGCTGTTTTTATATTTTATGAAGATTCAACTTTCTCACAGTAGTTGAAACCATGTGTCTTGTTGGTTATTAAGATCATCTTTACATTAGTTATTTTTAACTATGTGTTTAACTGTATCTCTTTTGATTATCCATAATTGATGTTCTCTTTCTGGAATTCCTGATCTTCTCTCCATTTATACAGCAGAAATAGTGTGAGAGTGTCTGAGCGAGTGATGAACTGATGATCTCTTATGGTCAAGTATATTTAGAGAGTCGGATTGTACAGTCTGATTCCTGAAGCTCTGTTGCCTATGACCATCATTGCCTGCAAGATATCCGAGTGTGGTACTGGACTACCTGTGATACTTAGTCTCGACTGTAGAATTACGAGGGTGCTTATGCAAATCTCGTAGTATTGGTCTTGGTCTAGGACTTGTGTAATGCTATGGTATTTTTGCAACGGTCTATAGCATGATGGCTTGTGATATGATGGCCCAACTAATACACTCGACATACAAAACAACTAGGTACAAGTCTGTTAACAAAAGGCAAACACACTAAACGACAATATCAATGTTTCAAGCAAGCTTTCCATGGAATAGAGTCCCATGAAGGTTGACAATGAAGAAATGTCAAAAATCAAAGTGAAAGGTCGACATGACGAAATTATAATGCATTTTCAAGTCATTAATACCACAAGACATTTTTGTTGTGAGATAACAAGGACAAAAGAAACTGATATACAGAAGACATGAAAAGTGAGGCTCACCATTTCCATTTAGTTCATCTTCTTGAACGTCAAAGAACTTCTCAGTAGAGTACCTCATATAACACCCTGCCAGCATGGCCCTTCACAGGCAAGCAACCCCTGAGATTCTTCCCAGCTACTTCCAAACAATCTCTACACCCTTTCTCGCCGATGGTCCTCCAGCACTGAGCCAATCCATAAACACTCTCAACTCCACCTCTCTGCTCCACCACAGCAAACCCTTCATTCCCCACAGCCTTCTCCGTCACGTTACCAATCACATCCATCACCTTGCTGTTAAACCCCTCCTTGATGTAGATTGACCGGTACCGTGTTCCACATGTCACATGCTTGTGATCTTCGTGGAGGGCCTCGCCGGAGAAGTCATGGCCGTCATAAGCGAGGAAGCAGCCGTCGAGATAGATTCCAGCTGAGGTTGAAGGCAGGCATTTGGGGAGCTTGGTTCTAGAAATTGCGAAACAAGTGGAGCAGTCATTTTGGGAAAGATCAGAATGGCATTGCGCAAAGGCGAAAATAGTTGGAGGTGGTGATGCATGTTTTCTTGTTGACACTGTTGGAGATGGATTCCATGGCGTCTATGAAGTTGGGAATGAAGTTGCTGTCAGAGGTGTCGGTGGAGTGGAGAAAAAGTCATTTATGTTCTCAATTTCTAACTCACATGACCCGCACGTGTTTATTAATGACGGAGCTGTGACGGAAAATGACGACAGGTACGACGTTGGTACAAAAATACAAGTCCATGTATCACTTTGATACATTTAAAAGTTCGGGTACCATATTGACAGTCCTCCAAGAGTTCAGACACTGTTGGTGCATTTTTCTCTTATATATATGAAGACATTCAAGTCGCACGGCGAACGTATCGTTAGCAAAATTTAAAACTAGATCTTTAAATTTGATTTTGTGGGTTCAGCTTCATCTTTCATGTTTTGTAATTAGGACAGAATGTAGTCTTCCTAGTTTCTGTTTTTATGGATGCTGTCCAGAGATTTGATATAGCCATATAGGTTCATGAACAAAAATTAAAATTAGAACTTATTGTAGTTTTTTCGATCGGAGGAAATTGGAAGTGTTATATTAATTAGCATATGTTTAGCTCTCTCTTCCTAGCCTGTGTGATCTGATTCGATTTCGTAGTAATCACGTGTCCCTCGATTTCACCTTATTATATGTATAATCATTCTCCTCTAATCATCTGCTATTGTTTAAGTTACAAATATTCCCCTCATGTTAAAAAGTTTGTGTTATATAAATGCAGCTAGGCCATGAGATTGTCAGTAAAATGATGAGTTCTTCCATATCACCAAAGACTGCAGGGCCAGCGATCGATAGTGAGGACAGCGGTGGTGGTGGTGGTGGTGGTCGCCGTCTCAGGACCATTGATCGGCGACTTTCGTGGAAACCTAGGGCCATAGATCAGTGTATATTTTCAGGGTCCATCTAAACTCTATAGGGTTCCAAGACTGCAGTGGCGCGACGTGCAAGAACGAACTGCAATGAGTGTTTGAGATAAAGTCTTCGTTTTGAAATCTATTTAGGTAGGATTTCAAGTCATGGATTTTGATAGGGTTTTCTTGCATATTCACAAAATAATTCGTCTTCAAAAATAGACGGCTTGAAACGATTGCAAGTGAATAAATTCAACATATATATAACGGTTCAATAGTATGAAATGCTCATTCTTTTCAGGTCTTTGTAATATAATTATACACCCAATGAGGGCATACCAAGTTACAAACATGAAAAATGGGTGAAAATTCAACGTACCTTATTCGACTTTGCTATATCTTTTACAGTTTTACATGAACATGGAATATACTCTAACGATGAAAACCATGAAGGAATATGGTAACGATGTAAATCAAATTAACTTAGTTTTCTCATTAACTTTGGAGTTTGTGCTATCGACTCATGTGCTCCTTAATTTGCAAACCTAAGCCACCTACCTTCACATGCAGATAGCTTCATGCACAGTTTCGCAGCTAACTGCTAACCCTGGCCTGCAAGCACGTAATATGCAAGACAATATTTTCCTTGATCCCGTAAAACTGTGATGATGATGATGATGATCGATCATCATCTACTGAAACGTCCAAAACCAAACTGGCTAGCTCGGCCATGCAAGGGAGAAAAGTCAAGAGGTCAAAGCGGAGATTAGGTTCTGTATAAATGAAATCATCATAGCGTGGCCCCAGAAAGCCCAGGAATTGTGCTGTTGGCCATACTGGTGCCCAGTTAGGTTGAACAGAAGGAAAGAGGAGGAAGAGGAGGAGGAGGACTGGAGGAGGAAGCAGAAGCATCTGCTTGTGGGTATTTTAAATTGGATCTTGTCGTCGCATGAGTAATGCACCCAACGCCAGAACCGGATCAGGCGCCCTATCTTCATGTCAAGCCAGGGTTTAATATCAATATAAATGATTGTGCAGGTCCCTGTGCCTTTCTTGCAATCATGCACTCCAAATTGAACAGCACTACAATGCTGTGGATTCAGATAATATTTGTATTCTCCAACAGTATATACTTGATTGGAATTATCTTTTATTTCTCTACTCTACAACACATGATCTACCACAACAAAAAAATTAAGTTTTGGTTTTAGGTTCTTTTAACTAGACATGAGACTTTTGTTTACTATTTTTTTTATCGATAGTATGCATGTATGGATTTTATCATTTTGATGGTTATTTGATGCTTGAGTCCGATAGACATAAACATCAAACAATCAAGCAATATAATCCTAACATGCATACTAACCGTATACTCAAAGCATATACAAGCAAGCATTCATCAATAGAAAAGTAGTAAACAAAATTCTCACACCTCAAATTAAAACTAAAAGTCAAATCATCTTGTAAATCATGTCTCAAGACTTTAAGCAGCCCCTAAAAACCTAATTAATGGTAAACATAAAATGCGCAGAGTAACGGGGAGGTGAGAGGAGACGAAGAGGATGATAGATCATAGATGATAGCGTGACTTATATATATATAGCTTCCTTCAACCAATCCTTTTTTATTTAGGCTTTTTTATTTAGGTTTCCTTTGAATATTTTGATTGATGCACATATGTAAGACCAATGGAAGTATATCACCTCATATAATTCTTTATCATTAGCGCCACATCGATATAATAAGTCAGAACATGAAATTTAAAGTCGTCCATAGGCTTACTGATGTGATTTGGGTCTTAGAACACATATTTTTCGTTAAGATTCAGAATCACTCCCAAATTGACCTTCCGGTACTAAATCGGCCATACTTTCTCTAGAAAAAAGGTAAAAATAAATAAATAAATAAGGAAAGTAGACACCCATATATAGCTTTGCATCAATATAAAGCTCATAATCTGATTTGTTTTGAGCTGTTCTCACAGTGCTATGTCAGAGTTGGCTGATCTGCAGAGGCAGATTTATAAATTTTGCCTTCTAATCTTCTTGTTCTTTTTCTTATTTGCTTTGAAATACTAAAATACAACAAGCAAACTAAATAACTAAAATGTGCACTAAAATAACAATAGAAATTTGATATAAATGATGTATAATTATGCTCCTACCAAAAGCACATGCTGGAAACTTGGAAAGGTTAGACAAGAAAGAAGCTATGGCTGTGAGCATTTCACGTTAAGCAAGTTGGCATGTCTAACTACACAAGAATAAAACAGAAAGATGAATTCAATTCCTTATGAAACAACGTACAGTGGTAGTCTTATCACTCTTATGCATGTTACGGTGTGCACGCGACCAAATATAGCGCAGGCAGTTGCTGCTGTAACCAGATACATTTCAAGTCCAGTAAAGAGCATTGGAAAGCTGTGAATTGGATTCTCAAATATTTGAGAGAGAGCTCAAAGCGGCATTTATGCTCAGTTGGATCAAGTATAGTCCTCAAAGTATTTACATATGCAGATTTTGCAGGAGATTTAGATTATACGAAGTCAACTTTTTGGTGCCTATTTACATTTGCAAGGGGCGCTATGTCATAGCAATCGAAATTATAGAAAAGTGGTGCCTTATCCACAACTGAAGTTGAGTATATTTGCTACAAATTTATGAAGTTAGTAAAGAGATGGTATGGAGAATAGGGCGAAGCAAAATTATTTCAATTTGAGAAACATTCTGATTGTCAAAGTGCAATTTGTTTTAGCAAGAATTTAATTAACCGCTCACGCACTAAATATATTGATCTTCATTATCAATGGATACAAGATGCACTTGTGATGATGAAGTTTCAGTTGTGGAGGATTCACACCAATAAGAACTCTTCAGATATGTTAAGGTTCTCACTTCTCAAGCAAAAGCTGGAGTTTTTCATCAGGACTGCTGGGATAGACTTCTATTGAGAAGTTGCGGCGCCCATGGTCTAGGAGACAGAGATGTTAATGATGATTTTTCTTCGCCAGAGTTCGTATGCTCATAGGGAGAGGTTCTCAGCTGCATTACATGTGAATCTCCAACTGTGTCCTTCACTGGACTGCAATGCTGATCAGTATGAAGCTACTTTTTTAGTTTTCATTCTATTTTGTACTTGATGCATATTCTCATTACTTACAAACCTACATTAATCGGTTCGATGTTAGGCATATCATCTTGAAATTGTTCGATTTCGGCAAAGTCCCATCCCATATTTCATACACAAAAGTAACAAAAAGGACGCTCCTATTAGAAAGAAACGACCAAGAAAGACCCCCCACACTTCTCACTATTTATGGATCCACTATACCTGAACACCTCTATATTCCTACGAATCGAATCATGTAACGAACCTAGTGATTTTGATGAAACAAGACAAACTGTTGCACGAAACCATTAAGAAGGCCTTAACGACTGCATTTATTTACAAAAAGTGGTATATCAACTCGTTCCAAACATCAGGTACACCAGGCAAGCACCAGTGTATGCAATCAGAGTAACTCGCTGGATTCGATAACTGTTCAGGCTTAAGTGCCTCCAAAAATTTCCGGTAAATGGAAGGATGACCATCTTTCCGGTACTCTGACAGTTGAGTAATGTTGAGAACTGAAACCTTTGAACTTAACTTACTGAGGACGTTGTCCACCATGCTCATAGTGGGCAGATCAGAGCCACTTCCCCAGTAGCCCTCCAACTCAATGGGGGATTTCTCACTGTAACAATTGCCTTCATTTCCTGGCTTCCACTCTCGACTCCTGCATAAATTGCATATTGGATTAAGTTTAAAGACAGGTTCACAAAAGACACTGTAAAACTGTCAGAAAGTTGACCAAAAGCTGTAGGAAACTGCAGTTGATATACTCTTTACAACAAAACTAATACCATATGGCAATATGTTGTTATACAGGCAAGATTTGAATATGTGGCAGTTCAAGAATAATGTTTAAGCTATTAACACGCAAAATTGGTCCATAACATGAGATTTCAATGTCATCGAGATCTTACAATTTCTATCTAAAACATTTGAAGGTTAGGTTCTGATACATGTCCCGTGTATTAAGACAAAAGATTACAAAAGTTGCGAACAAGGATCTGAAGCCAAAAATGGTCACACGAAAAGAGAAGCAGAAGGCAACTCATAGTTGAGAGAACTTTTTGACAAGCAAGCACTAATTCAAGTTGAAAAGCTCCAAAAGCAGTTGATGGTTAATGTCACAGTTGACCATACAATTCTAATGACAGCTTTAAGGGAGACTATGTTACTCGAGTTTCAACATAAAGAAGTAGGATTAGTATTCGTAGCAATCTACAATCTGAGGTGTTCCCACAAATCTATATTTAAGTGCGAGAATGTATACGTGTAAAGTACCTTTCACGGGTCCAATTCCCAGGGGAGCTCAGATCATTACATATGGATTCAATTGGCAAAATTTCCTGAAGTTAGCAAGGGTATACACTGACAAGGCCTAATAGACCACCTCATTTAAGTTTAGAGAAAGCCTATATTCCGTTCAGGCAATAATAAACTAGATTGAAGCTTTCAGTATAAATAACAACTACTTAGGGGATTAAAACAATATTCTAATAGGGATTTTTGCTAACCAGAGATGTGTAGGAGACATTGTGACAAAGAAGACCTGCTTCTTGAGGGGATCGACTTTAGAAGCCCATTCTGCCTAAGCCCCCATGGCCAATTCCATGGCTCCCATACCATCTAATTCTTCACACACAGAATTCGCTTCAGTGCTCCATCTGTATAATTGGAAGTCTGATCAAGTAAGATACCATTCATTTTATATATTGCAGATCTTTCTAAACCAAAAGTTGGATGCATTCCCATACTTACAAAAGCTTAACTGCGCCTTGTCTCCACCACAGGTAGGAATTGAAAATTAGTATGTCTGCATTCTCCCATATTGATGCATGTTTAACTACTGAATCTGGACGGATTATTCGATCTTCTAATCTGTGATTCACTGGGTCATCAGAATTAGATTCTACTAGAAGAGGCGCCCAAAGAAATTCCACAGTAGCATTATATTCCTGCAAAATGGCACAAACAAGGCATTGAAGTAGGTCTTCGAGATACTTGGGATATAAATCTGCTATACTGCAATATACTCAGTACTCACATATGAGGAAAGCACATACAAAATTTTAGATGTGCATATGAACATTGATTTCTTACTAAATAATGCAGTACAGAAAAGAAAAGAAAAATACATTTCTCTCTTGGACATAAGCAGCCTAGTGAACTGTAGTTTCACCAACACCCCATTTCCTTGCAAATAGGCTTACTCTAGTTGCAGTCTACACCTTCTTAAATAGAAATTCTGATTACCTCTGCTCGGAAAATGGTAAGAGCGGCATTTGGTGACATGGATCTCTTATCCTTCGGAATCACTGATTGCAACAAGCAGACCATTGATATCCATTGCCCTCTGTTTAATGAATCCCCTACAAACATCAACCTTTTACCCCTCAACTTCTCCCACATGTCAATCACATTCCATCTACAAAAGAAAAAAAGATTATCTATCAGTGAACCCAAATGCTAGATTATAAAGAAACTTGAAAGCCAACAATCACATGCCATTAGCAGCTTTACATTAGTCTAAGACTTTGCACAATTGGCCATAAGTTCTATACTTCTATAATATCAAAATGAATATCAGTTACTTACATTCATTTATCTATAAACCAATATCTCAGTTAACTACATTCATTTATCTATAAACCAATATCGAATCGAATACTTATTCAACAAGGAAACTCGAATTAGAGCCTCCAATTCCAAACTAGCAAACACATTCATGAGCCAAGCATTGTAAACAAAGAAGTACATTATAAAAACACAGAAGAAAGAGCAAGTCTTCACCTCTTCAAGTTGCAATTGTGGGGTTGCCACCTCCAATACTGATAATCCAAATCAGACCTTCCATGTTTGTGGCAGGCCAACTGGTCCGACATGTAAGGGCACTCCGACTCATTGTACAGAGGATAGGTTGAATTATCATACACCCATTTGCCGGAGAACACATCACAACTCTCCAAATTCTCCCTCCGGCTACCACCGTTGTCTGGCTCCGGCGTAAGATTATCAGTCCAGGCTATTTTCCTCCCACTGTACTCTCTGGTGGAGTTGCATGTACTGAATCTGTCCAAAACCTCTAAATCCCACAAAAACCAACTTAAACCCTCTTCATCAAATCAAAGAAAGACCACTAATTTACCCACCCAGCAAAGAATTCATCAAGAATTAACATAAAGACTCAATCTTTACAGTAAAACAGGGCATATTTAGCTGCACCGAGTTTAACCAAAACCTCTCAAACCCATAAGGTGATAAAACCCTCTTAAACCCTACTCAAACTAAAAAAAAAAAAAAAAACACTAATTCAACCATCCAGTAAAGAGTCCATCAAGAATTAACACAAAAGATTCAAACTTTACAGCAAAGAAGGAAGCAATGGCTATACCTGTAACATGGTTTTGACGGGTGAGGCGATTCGGCTTTACATAAGTGACCAGAATTTGATGGCGAGGAGCATGATCGGGGTGGTCTTGAATTTGCAAAATGCTGCGTTCATTGTGGAGAATTGAGAAGACCAAGAACAGAGAGAAGACAAAGACCAGTAGAGGAAAATGGGGTTTCTTTCTGTTCCACAACTTCATTATGCTTCCTTTGGAAAATGAATTGAAAAGAAAAGAACAGAAAATCAGAGGGCTTTATATTCCTTATGGAATACCATCATTAAAAATAAAAACTAAAACTAAGCAAAATGTAAGTGTTTGTGATTTTGTATAATGATTGTCCAAACAATTATTGGGTGGGTGGGGGTAATGTTCTGTGCCAGAATATTGTGTATAATTGTCTGATTATTATGGAGCAGGTTTGGGCCGTGTGGTCATCATCAGCTGGATTTGTTATCTTTTTACTTCTTTTTGTGTATGCTAGTGTTACAGAATATTGGGGATGAGATTCTGTATTGTTACAAGAAACCAAGGGTAATAAACAACTTTGAGGGGACGTGACTGAGTGAAGTAAAGTAAGATTCAAGATTGACCAAATAAGGACCAACTTTGTTAGCTTCAAGAATTGTCGGTGCAGGGCTTCTTCATATATGGAGGATCTGTTATGGCCGGCATATAAACGCATACAGCTCGTCATAAATGGAAAATGAAATCTAGCTTGTTTGATAACCCATAAAATTTCATCTTAAGATGATACATAGAGGGGAGTGGGGCTTGTAAGATATTAAGATGAATGTTTTTCATCTGATGGGGTTTACAAAACAAACTAAAAATTAAAAATATTGTTCTCGATGGAAATGAAAGAAATTTCATTTAAAGTTCGACTCATTACTTTTTATAAATCGAAATAGAACTAAATTCATTCAGTTTAGGGTAGGGTTGGTTTGGTATCGACTACAACCTCTAGCCTACTTTGATTTCATTTTCCAAGTGCCTTAATTAAGGTTGAATTGTTATACTTAAGCAAGCAAGAGAATAATTGCGTGTGCTTAAGTAACTGCTTCAGCAGTTGACCTGACTTGAGAAACTATACCAACATTTGTTAAGAGCAACTTTAACAGATTTTCTGTTTTAGTTTTTAGCTATTTTAGATAACGTGTTTAGCTTTTTTTGAATGTTAGGAGCTCCAACAGACTATCTGAACTTAAGCTATTATACTTTTAGTTATTAGCTAGCGAGATAACTCAAATGAGGTTAGCTATAATTTATTACATTATTTGTAAGATATTTTTTGTGATATACAAATATATTTAAACTATTTAATTTATATTTGAAGAATAATGTTGACGTAATACTAGTTAAAATATAGAACATTAATGCAGCCACATTTCTAAAGTGACTAACCAAAATGACATTTTAACTAATTTGATTAAAATTTAACTTTAAAATAGCTACCATTAATAAAGATATTCTAAGTGTTCGACTCATTAACATTATAACATATTACCAAAGCGACAAAGCATTTGGAGCCATCTCTCGTGCGCACACATAAGCTCCCTTCAGAAGATTCTCAGCTTAGCTTAATCAATCATTGCCACAACAAAAATAATATATAGTCAAAAGGGTTGTTCTAACTTCTACCTACGTGCTTAACATATGAGATATTCTGATATCATTTTGTATATAATATGTGTTGAGTTTGAGGTCATGCAATGCATAATGCAAAAATGCCTAGCTATCTACTTCTACACGAACAATGTTTAGAATTTGATTCCATTTTAGACCAACCACAACGGAGGCATTGTCTTAATTACATTAATAACCCAAAGTTTTTGTTTTATCTTCTGTTACTAAGGTGGTTGTTGAGTTCATAATAATATAGCTAAGCATAATAGAGGGAACCATGACAAAACTCAAAAGGGTGACAGCAAACCAAAGAATCAAATTTAAGAATAGAGAATCGTGAAATATGTGTGTATTATTCATTGATAGAAGTTTTCTATACAGAGAATTACATAATACCAAGTAGGTAAGAATAAGGAATACATAGATCTAGTCAAACTACATATCCTATTGGCATAAGACCAAAGACACACAAGAAATATCTAGAAAGATATAGAATATCCTAGAACACTCATCCTTGTGCCGCGCGGTGATATGCTGATGGTGCTGATCTGTTGTCTCATCAAAAACCTCGTCAAGTCACAAAAACCATGTGGAAGAAAAACTAAACCTTGATCGTAGGAGAAAAAGAGTATAACGCACCAGCCTACTTCATTGAGATGATACTCCCCCTGATGTGAACATTATTCAGGAAGACTTGATAGCCGACGCATACATATACCTCTTACATGTTTCTCAAAAGTAGACTTAGGTAAGGACTTAGTAAATAAGTCTGTTGCGTTTCCTTCAGAACTAACTTGGTTCACTTAAATGTTAAGAAACGTTTGTTGTTGTTGGTTGTAGAAGAACTTAGGTGAAATGTGCTTTGTATTATCACCCTTGATGTAACCTAACTTCATTTGCTCAATACAAGCTGCATTGTCCTCATAAATGCATGTAGGTCTATAAGTTGTAGAATTTAATCCACTAGTCCCTCTAATGTGTTTAATGATTGATCTCAACCAAACACATTCCCAAACAGCTTCATGCAAAGCTATAATCTCTGCATGATTTGAAGATGTCAACACTAGAGTCTGCTTAGTAGACCTCCAAGATATCGCCTTATTCCCAATGGTGAACACATAACCAGTTTGAGAACGTTCTTTATGAGGATCAGATAAATATTCTGCGTCGGAGAAACCCACCAACGTATTATTGGGTGTCTCGACATAGGACAAGGCAGCGGTGGCGTGCTCGGCATTGGACCCGTGTCCAGCAGTCGTACCAGCGGCGTCCATGGCGGCGGTCCGGTCCCTTTGTGGATCGGTACCGTGTCTTCCATGAGCCATAGGACCATCTTCTGTCCTTTTTGAATCAGTGTAGGGAAAGAACAGTCCCAAGTCAACGGTACCCTTAAGATATCGAAAGATTTTCTTGACTCCGGTCCAATGACGTTGGGTTGGCACTCAGCTAAATCTAGCTAACAAGTTGACTAAAAATGCAATGTCTGGTCGAGTGCATTGAGCTAAGTACAATAATGCGCCTATTGTACTAAGGTATGGAACCTCTGCACTCAAAACCTCTTTGTCGTCCTCTTTTGGACGAAATGGATCTTTAGTTATATCCAGACATCGACCAATCATGGGAGTGCTAACAGGGTGCATTTTGTCCATATTAAATAGCTTGAGTATCTTTTGGACATATGCATACTGATGGATAAGAATTCCACAGACTCGGTGCTCTAGTTCATGATCTAGGCAGAAACAAGTCTTCCTAAGATCTTTCATCTCAAACTCGGATTTCAGATAAGCCGCGGTCTCTTTGATTTCATCAAGAGTACCGATAATGTTCATGTCATCGACATAAACGGCCACTATTACAAATCCGGAACTTGTCTTCTTTATGAACACGTACGGGCATAGTTCATCATTCTTATATCCCTCCCTAATCAAATAGTCACTTAGACGAGTATACCACATTCGTCCGGATTGTTTTAATCCGTAAAGTAAGCTTTGCAACCTTATAGCATACGCACTTCGTGGTTTAGAGTCACTTGATTTATGTAATGTAATGTCATCGGGCACTCTCATATATATCTCTGAATCCAGATCCCCATAGAGATATACTGTAACCATATCCATGAGCTACATGTCAAGTTTTTCGGACACTACCAAATTGACTAAGTAGCGGAAAGTTATGACGTCCATGACCGGAGAGTAAGTCTCCTCGTAATCAATCTCAGGGCGTTGTGAGAAACCGTGCGCCACAAGGTGGGCCTTATACCGAAGTACCTAATTTTTCTCATTATGCTTTCTAACAAAAACTCATTTATGTCCAACAGGCTTTAGACTCGGCGGAGTTAGCACTACTGGGCCGAAAACCTGTATCTTTGTTAGATAGTCTAATTCTACCTGAATTGCAACTTTCCATTTAGGCCAATCTGCTCTGTTTTGACATTTTGCAATAGAGCGAGGTTCGATGTCATCGTGCTCAATGATTTCATGAGCCATGAAATAAGCAAATATATCATCGACATGGGTTGATGACTGGTTCATCAATTCATACGTGTTATCATAACACAAAGAGATCTCTATGTTCTCTGATATTGACATTGATCTTGAAGCACCCCACATGGATTCTAACATCAATTCGTGGACATAACTGTAATCAGAGATGATCTCATCAATGATCAAAGGATTAACTTGTGCCTTGTCAGTCCATTTCTTTCTCGAACGCGTGTCAAACGAACCAGGTGGCCTCCCCTTTTTCCTTTGGGGAGCCACGGCCTCCATCCCCCTACTATGGGCGGCGCCGGCGTCGACAGCAATACCGAGCCCGGGGATGACCGTGCCCTTTCTAGGGACTTCGAGCCTAGCAAGAACATTTGTAGCTGGTATATCTGATCTTATCACTTTCGGAATCTCGGAGAAAGAGTCAGGCGTCGTATCTGCTACTTTCTGAAGTTCAAGAATACGTTTAACTTCACTTTCAGTTTGTGAGGTGCAGGGATCGTAATGAGACATAGTGGAGACAAACCACGACAATTCTTGTCGTTCCACATGAACATGTTTGTTCGTATCTCCCCGTAACTACAGGAAGAATGTCTCATCAAAGTGATAATACGAAAATCTTGCGGTAAAAAGATCACCTGTTAATGGCTCAATGTATCTGATAATCGTTGGAGATTCATAACAAACATAAATACTCAATCGTCTCTGAGGACCCATCTTAAAATGCAGTGGAGGCGTAATTGGCACGTAAACCGAACAACCGAAAATGCGTAAATGCAAAATATCAGGCTCATATCTAGTAACTAACTAGTACACACTAAATGATTGTTTAGCTATCACATCCCAGGACTCATTCCGCCGTAACACGATATTGTCCGCTTTGGGCCCACCAGCCCTCACGGTTTTGTTTCCGGCAGCTCAGGAGCAACTTCCCAGTAGGTCACCCATCCTGGGATTGCCCTAGCATCAACATGCTTAACCTCGGAGTACCCATCCCCTCCGAAGCCGTTGAGCCACCAAAAGGCCTCGCATTAGATTGGAGGTGGGCATGTACATATACAGCACATAACTCCTCTCCGTTGGCCGATGTGGGATATTACAATCCACCCCCCTTGGGAGTCCGACGCCCTCGTCGGCACACTCGCGCCACACGGCAGAGCGGCTCTGATACCATTATCACATCCCAGGGCCCATTCCGCCGTAACACGATATTGTCCGCTTTGGGCCCACCGGCCCTCACGGTTTTGTTTCCGGCATCTCAGGAGCAGCTTCCCAGTATGTCACCCATCCTGGGATTGCCCTAGAATCAACATGCTTAACCTCGGAGTACCCATCCCCTCCGAAGCCGCTGAGCCACCAAAAGGCCTCGTGTTAGATTGGAGGTGGGCATGTACATATACAGCACATAACCCCTCTCCGTTGGCCGATGTGGGATATTACATTAGCAGTGGGTCTGAAATGAATAAGTAAGGCTACATGCAATATTGCATAGCCCCATAACGCAATTGGGAGGTCGGTGTGCATTACCAATGCTTGAGAAATAAGCTGAAGTCGCTTAATTTTAGCTTTAGCGATACTGTTTTGCGTGTGAACATGGGGTACGGGATGCTCAACAACCTCGTAGATGGTCGTTTTGCGTATTACCATTTTACAAACGGCCGGGAAGTGGTAGTCGGGAAAGGACGTCGGCGGCGGCCAAGGCAGGGTCGAGAATCTTCGGTTTTGATGTTTTAGGGTTTGGGAAAAACTAATAGCTCAAGGGTTGAGCCAAGAGCTGATAACGTGATGAAGTGAGAGAGATTTGAGAATAGAGAATCGTGAAATATGTGTATCTTATTTATTAATAGGAGCCATTTATATAGGGAATTACACAATACCAATATGGTAAGAATTAAGAATACATAGATCTAGTCAAACTACATATCCTATTGGCATAAGACCAAGACACACATAAAGAATATCAAAACAGATACAGAATATCCTAAAACACTCCTCTTTGTGCCGCGCACTAATACGCCGATGGTGCTGATCTGTTGCCTCATCAACAACCTCACCAAGTCACAAAAATCTTGTGGGAGAAAAACTGAATCTTGATCGTAGGAGAAAAAGAGTACAACGCACCAGCCTACTTCATTGAGATGATACTCCCCCTGATGTGAACACTATTCAGAGAGACTTGATAGCCAACTCATGCCTATACTTTTCACATGTTTCTTAAAAGTAGACTTAGGTAAGGACATAGTAAATAAGTTTGCTGTGTTTCCTTTATAACTAACTTGGTTCACTTGAATGTTGAGAAACGCATGTTGCTATTTAATCATAGTAAGGTAAAGACCACTAGATTGACTCATGAGTTTCTCCAATATACGTTTATGTCAGTATTCATGAGAAGTGATACACAAGAACTCAGTTCTATCTTCACAACGAGTTTCTAGGTGAAAGCCATTAGCGCGAATGTCCTTAAAGCTCAACAGGATTCGGTGCCCTTTTGGGGTATAAAAAGCGTATGTGATATGGATCATAGTGCCATTAGGTATAAAGAAGCGAGCAGTTCCACGCCTGAGGATCACAAGAGAAGATCCAATCATTGTCATCACAGATGATTTATATGACACTAACTCTAGAAATAGTTGTCGGTTCCTTAGAATGGTGTGAGTTGATCCACTATCTGCGAGGCACTCGATCTCTCCAAGAGCCATACCTACAAAAGAGAGTAGATATATGAGTAAGGTCGATATCAAGCCATTTAAAAAGGATTGAAAAGGTTAAAAGTAGCAACAATCCCAAGTGTGCTGAAAAATTCTCGTGCAGGATAACATTTGCTCACTAAAACAATCATAACTCCTTCGTTAAAAGAGATATGGACGAACCGCAAAATGTTTTGAAAACTAGACTCGTGGTTCTTTCCAATGATCATTGTTTGATTCATCCGGAGCTGTTCACAAAGCTCAAACGAAGTGACTGTCCAGGGAGGACAGATTACTGTTTTTTGCTGATTTGGCATTAGCTAAGCTTTTGAAGATTACCGGTGGCATAGAGGCGTATTCTCAGTCATAGGGACGTGTTGATGTTCAAATCCAAGGCAGAGAACCTAGAGGATTTGATGGTGATCCGGTTTTTCTAAGTCTTTAACGTCTTTTACAAGACAACAATTGAAGTAATAGCGTAAGAGAGATCCAAAATCAAAAACTTTCGGTAACTCCAAATTAAGTATGACCAGACGTGTCCGTGGAGGGTCGGTAGTGCGAGGCAGACTTAAAACCACTACCTCCTTAATTTCAGACAATTCTAAGACATCATACTAACTTGAATGAGCCTAGTTGAACAATTGATGATGAAAAATCCGCTATAGGTTAAAAAACTTGAACCAGAAATACGTTAGTAACCCTCCTTGAGGGTGACGGCGCCGTACGTCACCTCCTCTAAGGGAGACACTAAAGACGGCATGGATGCCATATTTTCTAAGGTAGATGTAAATCAATTCGAACCATGTAGAGACAAGAAGAACCAAAAAGAAATAAACTTCTATTAATGCGCTGAAAAAGAATACATAAAGGTCTCAAAAGACAATTGAGAAGAAAACTAAGTATGACATGCTAACGATGCCTTATTACATCATGACTTGTAAAAGGGAAAACAATCTAGCCGGTGACGTCATAGTCAGGAGCATCTAAGTCAGAACATTGTCCATTGGGGTCTGCAACCTTGAAGGTAACACTATGTTCAACTCTATTGTTTTCAGTGGAATTGACTTCCATCAATTCCTTATATTTCTTGTATGCGGCAACAACATTTGTAGAAGTGTGACAGCTTTTGAACCAGTGGTCATTAGACCCACATCTGTTGCATTGACCATCAAAGGCAAAAGAAGAAGAGCGAACATGTTGCTTTCGAGGAGGAGCGGGACCGTCCTTGGGGCCGGTAGCACCGATGTCTCGGCGCCATGTGTTGGTACGGCAACTAAAGCCACTACCTTGTCCCCGAGAACCAGAGGCACGGTGGTGCTGATTCCCACGTAAGGTTCATTCTAATGTTGATCCTTGCGTTTCGGAGCTTTCTTACTCTGTTTGCTATTGTAATTAGATTCCGGAATTTTTCGGGTGCCTACAGGACGTAAATTATGCTAATCATTGATCATGTTGTTCTTTTGTTCTATAGGGAGTTGCGTCATTAAGCCGCTAAATGTTGTAATCCTCTTATTTTGGAACTCAAGTCAATATTGGTTCATTAAGATCTTAGCAGCAGAAGGGAAGGTCGAGAAAGTTTTTCAATCATGTCGGCATCACTTTTCTTGACTCCACATGATCTCAGTTGAGCTTGTAGGCAAAGCATGTCCCTGTTGAAGTCATCAACCTTCTTGTAATCCAAAAGTCAGATTTCATCCCAGCGAGCAATTAGTTCTGGGAGCAAGGTCGAATGGATATTGCCGAAGCGTTCGCCGAGTGCATCCCACAAATCTTTTGGATCATGCTTTGATTGATACTGCCTGCCAGTGTGGGATTGATATGCTTACGATGGAACATGAGCGCCTGTGATTTTGTTTTCTTGTGAGGTGGTTCCTGAGTTGGATCGAGGAATATGATCTCGCTCAGATCCTTAGCAATGGAGGTCTACTCTATATCTGAGACCTAGCGATGGTACTTGATACCATGGGTGTCGAGGACGTCGAATTCGATGCCTCAGTCCATCTGCATACAAGAGAGAACAATTCGTATTAGTTTTCTGTTTGAAGCCTAAAAAGGGTACTCAATACGATGCTTTTATTTTTGGTTTGTCTCTCTAGGGTTGATCATACACAACCCTAAGTGCCCGGAGTCGATCAAACACGACCCGGAAAACTTGTGTGAAGGTGATCAAACACACCTTCAAAAAGAAATAACCAAAGTTGATCAAACACAACTTTGGACCCGGAGAGGATAACCAGAATTTTAAACTTGTAAATACACCGACTTAATCATAGAATGAAGTAAAAGAAGAGGAGAAAGTACTTTATCTCCCCCGTGGTTATTGAACTTGGAAGAGTTTTAGGGTTTTAAAATAAACATACTGTAAAAAACTTAGATGCTTGATCGGATTGAAGAAAATGGCGGGGCAGAAGGCCGGGAAGCAGCAGTCGAGAAACGACGTCGGCAGCGGCGGCGACGGCCGAGGCAAGGCCGAGAATCTTCGGTTTTGGTGTTTTAGGGTTTGGGAAAAACTATTAGCTCAAGGGTTGAGCCAAGAGCTGATAACGTGATGAAGTGAGAGAGATTTGAGAATAGAGAATCGTGAAAGATGTGTATCTTATTCATTGATAGAAGTCTTTTATATAGAGAATTACACAATACCAATATAGTATGAATTAAGAATACATAGATCTAGTCAAACTACATATCCTATTGACATAAGGCCAAGACACACATAAAAAATATCTAGAAATATACATAATATTCTAGAACAACTTATGAATTTTTCATCTATGATCCTGATCTAATTTAAACCTCTACCTCTTATAAATGTCTTGCGATTCAATTTCTATAGCAGCTGTAACATATGACCTAATTTATGTGCATGTATAGCTTGTTTTACTTGTGCAAGAAGAAAACTAAACCGTACCGTTCATTATATTCGTTAAAACTTGAAAGTTTGGTTAATCTTACTAGTTCCGACAAGATACAGGCAAAGCTTCTTTTTGTTTTGGAAATTTTCCAAATGGAAGTTGTCATCCCGTGTCATTGGAAAATGTAAGCATAGAGGAGCTCATTCCAGACGTCTGGCACTCCAGGGAGGCACCAATGTATACAATCGGCAAAACTGCTAGGGTTTGTTAATTGCTCTTCTGTTAGAACATCACACTGCTTCCTATAAATTGATGGATGTCCTTCTTTTCTGTACTGTGAGAGTTGTGTGATATTGAGCATTTGCACATCCAAACCTCTTGTTTTCAGCTCCCCAATTACATTCTCGACTACACGCATCATTTTCAGATCCGAACTATTTCCCCAGTAGCCCTCCACCTTAATCTGCTCAGTTTCTCCATAGCAATTCTCGCCATTAGTTTCACCCCATTCTTCAGCACTGTTTACGCGTTAAGAGTTGTGATTTTCAGCGTCAGATATACATGATCAGTCTATGAAATATAATGACTTCTTGCTACCAAATTAGCGACTCTGATCACGATATGGTAACATATATAACGTATCAAACTGACTAGTTCAGCATATGAAACAAGATAGTACGTACCTTTGGTGGGTAGGTGACATGCTTACGAAGAACAATTTGGTGTTGTTTGGATTAACATGGACCTCCAACCAATCCGACCAAGTCTTTAGAGCCATCTCATACACTCTAGGCATCTTAACGTCTTTGTAAATTCCATTAGAGCTTTCAAACGATCCCCACCTTTAATATTATTCATTGCAAACAACAACAACAATTGTAAGTTTTGAAAGCGAGGTGGATCAAATGGTTTGTTGTTCTTTAACCACTACGGCTCTACATAATGCATAGTGTACTTTCAGGACACTCATCATGGACCTTCTCCACCAAAGATAAGAATTGAAAACAAGAAAGTCTGCATCACTCCAATGCCTGGCATGTTTTTCAATTGCTGAACCCTAACAATCCGTTTCGGTATCCGGTGATTCACCGGGTGATCTGAATTTGATTCCACTAGCAATGGAGCCCAGTAGAACTCAACTGTGGCATTGTATTCCTTCATCAACAATAATTAATCAGTAAGCAATAGCTGTTGATGTGATCAGAATCAAACTAATTAGTCTCCTGATGGCCAAAATTACTATATGATTGTGATTGAAGTTATATTATAACTAACAGCATACCTTAACAACGCCAAAAAAAAAAATCTATTTGTAAGCTGGAAAGAGTAGGTTATGCAAATGTTCCCTAGGCAGAAAATATAACAAATGATCGATGTGATATATTACTGATAAGCTCAACTTGTCTTTAGAATTATGATCGTGATTGATAATCTAACGATGGGAGAGCTTCCAATGAGGACCTTATAATGAGGACTAAGTGAGGACTTTCAAATGAACGGTTGGATCAAGGTTTTCTACTTTTAATTGATATTTTCTAATTCCCATTTGCATATCATCCAACCATTCATTTGAAAGTCCTCACTTGGTCCTCATTATAAGGTCCTCATTGGAAGCTCTCCCATCTAACGATACCATTTTAAACTTTCCAACATTTTGTTAGAGAAAATGTTCCCTCATAAACATGCATGGAATTTTCTTGACAACATCAATCAGTAGACAACATTTCAAGTATCGCAAAATGATCCGGCTTGGCTATATTTTGGTGAGTTAGAATTATGCAACATACCCAAACAAACTCAATTAGGTTTTGCTACACACACAGTCATTCTCAGCTGCGGACGTCTACACCAATGGTTTTGGTGCGGATTTTTATTTTTGCACCACTTTTTGATCGAATTTCTTCATCTCCACAATCTAGTATTTAGATAATGTTGTGTAGATCATCTCTGCAAAATTCAACCAATTTAATAATCGATAAGGCCCTCAAAATTACGTTTTTCCGTTATAACCATGAACAGTTCATGTTTGACAAAATTCAAGTTTGAGGGCCTTAACGTTTTTCAAATTGGCTGAAATTTTGCAGAGATGATCTGCACAATATTATTTAGATACTAAACGGCGGAGATGAAGAAATTTGATCGAAAAGTGGTACAAAAATAGAAATCCACACCAAAACCAATAATGCGGACGTCCGCAGCTGAGAAGGACCGTGTGTGTGTATGCACATTAAGACCACTAAATAGAATAGGAGAAAACGAAATTTACAGTTGCTTTGAAGGTGGTCAAGGAGCCATTGGTGTGCATGGACTTGTGCTCTGCAGGAACAGCTGACTCGATCAGGCAAACCATGGAAACCCATTGATTTCGATTCAAGGAATCCCCAACATACACAAGCCTCTTGTTCCTCAGCCTCTCAAGCAACGCTGTGGCATTGAACCTAAGCTTATATGTTTTAACACGAAAACAAACAATCCCACAAAGCTCAAAAACTGCCATTTAAAAGAACACCCTCATTATCATGCTCCCATAAAACATGAGCAAAACCCTAAATAGGGGCTAAAAATGCATTAACCCAAACAAAAACAAAAACAAAAACAAAATGAGAGATTTAGGGATAGGGGGAGAGACCTAGGGAGGTCACATTGATGGGGTTGCCATCTCCAATTCTGGAAGCTCAAGTCTTTTCTCCCAAACTTCTCACAAGCCAATTGGTCAGACATATAAGTACACTGTAATCCCTTGTATAGAGGATAAGACTGGTTATCAAATACCCATTTCCCTGAAAACAAATTGCAGCTATTTCCAGTAGTTCTCACTACGGTAGAACTAGTACTATCCTCTAAGAATTGTACGGCATAATCTTGGGTAAGATAAACAGTGCCAACGAGAAGAGTTGCCACAAGAACTGCAATGAGGGAATGCAGGCTGCTTCTGATTGATCCCCAAGGTTTTGGATTAGGAACTATTTGATGCTTAGCTTAGGCATTTGATGATTCATTTTGGATATTTGGCACCTGTATTTGGCGCCTCGGCGGTTGTTCACTTGTTTGTGCTCTATGTTTCAGTTTTTCTCTCTCCCTTTTAATTGATGCTCTGAAGTCTGAAGAGGTGGGTGAGAAACATTTTTCATGATGTGTGTTCCTGAATTAGGTATATTGGGTTTGCAGTTCGTGGTAGTTTGCTGAAAGCAATATATGGCCATGGTAGTTTGAAATCCTTTGCCTAGTTTGAATTGTATTTGCAGCAAGGTGTCTAGACTAAGCAAAGATATATACTTCTACAAAAGTGTTGGTGTGACCGTTAACTAACATATGTCCATTACTCCATTTATCAGCAATATAATTTCGAGGTTAGCGGTTAAATAATTTCTAGCTGTATTTAATACTTTCAGGGTTTCAGATTCATCATTGCTAGGGTAAATCCGATGAATTTTTGCAGAGCATGCTTAGTGTAAATCCGATGAATCTAGCTACCTAAACATCATAAATTTATGGCATCATTATTCTTAAAACTTCTAAGATGGAGATGTCAACTGAAAGTTTGTTTTCGCAACTCACAAGCATATGATGTCAAAACATGTCAAGCTGCCAGAATATATATAATTTGATTGGTTGGTTGGCATCCCCACATCCCAAATGAATTCGTTGTCGTAAAGGAAACTCGACAAGTACCTTTAGGTCTCATGCGTTCATCCTCAACTAATCTCAATTCCATCATATGACCATCACTTTCACTATTATATATCATGTCTGAATGAGTAAATCTAACACGAGGGGAAGTAGAAATGGACTTCTTTTGTTTTGTTTACAAAACTGATCTTGTGACGAAATTTTGGTATTAGGGTTTATATTTAACTGAAATGAGTGATTAAATTGATTTTGTGAACTAAAGTTGTAGAGGGGCATTCATTAGCTACTGTAGTTTTGATTTAATTACTTTTAAGCATATTTTAAAGAGAAGTTAACTTTGTTGTTGATGCTATAACTAACTTTTGAACATTCTTGCAATTTATTTTTGTTTTAGAATAACAAGGTTCCTGGTAAAGTTTTACAAAATCTGAAATACGGAGGGGGCAGCAAACATGATGGACATGCATCAAAGGCATGGGACCAAGCCAAAACAACCCTACCCCAACCAAAACACATCGAAATTAAACAAAACAAAAGTACTTCCTTTTTCATATTTAAAACTAAAGTTTAGTCCGAAGGTTAGGGATCAATCAATTAAGCATTAGGGGTCTTTAATTGGACAACATGTATCGAATAACTTTGAGATATTACCGGTGAATTGCAACAAAAATAAAAAAGAAAGGTGTATAAAACCTTGATCGAGGTACTGTACATGTAAATCAATGATGTATCCTCAAACAATACACCTAACTATATCAACTGTTTCAGTCACCATGCAACTATATGTGATGATTGTGATCTAATCATTAGTTCAACCCTAGCTAGCAAGCGATCAAGTCCAATAGTTAGAACTTGGAAAAAACAAACTAGCTAGCTAGGGCAAATGAGCAATGCATTATGCACAGCGCGCGGTAGCTAGTAGGTGCCCTCAAGGTCACACCATCTCATTGAAAGCCTGACATAGACGCATGGGTTCGTTGATTGCTTCACCGATCAATCTTATCAAGCTCGTAATGGCAATTTGCCCAGCTTAGCCAAGCTAGCTCTCACCAGTCAGGGATAGCCAGTATAAAGGTGTATTGGTCAAATCCATATAAACCAGACCCCTTAAAGAGACCCATCCATCTCACCCATGCATTGTTGCAGTCAGCAAAGTTGATGAAGAGAGAAAAAGAGGAATAGGTCATGCGTGAGGAAGATGATAATGATTATAAAGTGAGAGGAGACAAGACTTAGCAACACAAGCAGCAGTACGTGATCGATTATGTTATAGGCCTACTTCTTCTTCCTGCTTCCTCAACTTGGTTCGCAACTTGCAGCAGCAAACTAATAACAACAACTACTTGACGATTCTGGTCCTTCGACCCCATATTCAAAATTTGAAACCTCTCCATCGGAGGCATCTAGAAACTAGACAACAACAACGAGCAAGTTGCAGCTTAGATCAATTTTCTTTTCTTTTCTTTTCTTTTTTGCAAAGAAATGTCTCTTTTCGATCTCTCCCTTTTTTTCTCAACAGCTAGCCAGCTACTTGAGGGATGGATGTTATGGACAAAAAAAAAAAAAAAAAAAAAACCTAGTCTTAGCTAGTTTCCATTAGCTGTCCTCTGCTGTCCGATATTGATTCCCCTCACGTTTTCATACTTCAATTTTTGAGATTCAAAATATTAAAATCGAATTGAAGTATTTTCTTGTGATCGAGTGACGGCCAGTGGCAACGTTGTTACTACGTCTTTCTTCTCCTCGTAGATCTGGGTTAAAGTTCGTAAGGCTATTTGAGTTTGGTTGTGGTTTTTTTTTTTAATTAGTTTTGTTTCTTTCGATCCGTTTTGGACATTGTGGTTGTAATTTTGTTGTTCATTGAATACAAATCCTTCCATCATAAAAAACAAGAGATTTGAAATCGAAAGAGCTTCATATAGTTCCAAAATTCTAAATTTGAGAGTTACGTAAGAATAGCTTATTGTATTCTGAAACTGAAATTTGAAAGCAAAGAAGGGAAGGTAGAATTTTAGCAAAAATACGAACCTATATACAACAAGTCATTTTCGTTCTTTGTTTTTGTTCATTTGCTAGTTTGTTCATTTTCTTCCTATGATGTCATTATCTACTCGGTAATTGGGGAAAATAAACAATGTACAACCAGATAAATCTCTCTCTAATGACGCTGGCTTCACTTTTTCTACATAAACAACATAATTTACTTGAGCACTGGGTTTGACTAGTTACTGTGTGCTGCCTTAATTAATTAACTCTTGTGTCCGCTAGCTAAGCTAGCTGGTTTCCCAATAATCCATATGATATGAAGTAATTAGCTGTATTTGCTTTGCTCCATCAAGCTCCCCCTTTCCAAGATTGGACTGGAATTGGCCGGATAGGACAAACAGACAATTAGCTAAGCTAATATGCATGTGATTATACAGTGTACATTATACTACCATTAACTCTTAATTATCCCACCATAGCGTTTTTTCAGAATCGCAAAACATACACACGAGATCAAAGCTGATCCATTCATACTAATGCACTTACATATACTTCTATCTATGTCACCAATTGCATAGGAAGGTTTAGTACCTAATTAAGATGTGCGTTAATCCACATTATCTACCAGATTAGATGCCTTAATCAACTTGCTCAAGTTGGAACTAATTACTTTATTCTATCATCAAACACCAGAGCTTTCGCTTACTCTCATATGATGAGGAGTAATGTCTGAACCTGACCATCCATGCAGTCATGGTGCTGATGATAGATCTGCCTCGAATCCCTCGATAGTACTAACTACTTCACGTCTAGCTGCCATCACTATTTAAAGCAAATAACACAAAACCTTGCTAGCTTCGATTCTGCTCTGTACGTATGTTACGTGTTCGATCATCAGAATCTAACAAAACAAATCCTAAATATCGGATTCCTCTATAGCCAAGGCGTTTATTGCATGCCATTACTACCACCCAGAAAACCATTCAGAAAGATCGACAGAAATTAAGACAAGGAAGATGGAATAAATAATAATAAGGCACTACTAGATATATTACATCATAAAACTTGCAGCTGTGACTGTTTCATTGGATACAAAACGACGCCGTACCCTCCAACGGCAAACACAGACCGGACTCGGTCTCGGAGTCAGACAACTCTCGCAGACATTGATGTTCGACGATCGACAAAACCTAATACACTACATAAAACCCAGAACACCACCACAAGCTAATTACTCTTGCTACCTAATTTAAGATGTTATCTTACTAATAGCCATCACCATAATATTACTCCGATCATAATAATTAAAAATAAAACAAACTTATTATTACTTGGGGCACGCCGAAGACGACTTGTTGTTACGTCTCGCTAGATTCTCTGCGATCTGAGCCAGCGACTGCAGGTTGCACCGGACGATGGTGTCCACGAAGTTACACGTGTCTTCCTTAGTGTTTCCCGGCGGCACGTCCACCACGTAAGACTCCACAACCACCGTGCCTCCGTTACCTGAAGGGGACGGGTGAAGCGTCGTCACAGACTTGTAGTTCGACAGCCTGTGGTCGCCGCCGACCATGCTGAAGCTGATGACATGGCTCTCGTCGTCCAGCACGTCCAGCCTCTCAGTGCTGCTGTTGGCCGGAAGCCCCGAGATGACCTGAACCTCGCGGAGGGTACCAACGTCGCCGTCGCCGACGATTACGTGGCAGCTTTTCACGAAGTGCTTGTAGGCTTGGGGATTATCGAAGCGGCGGACCACGGACCAGACTGTGGAGACGGGAGCAGCGATCTCCTGCGTCACAGCGGAGCAGCACTTGTTAGGGCCGACTCCACGCGTGTGGTAACGCGCCACCGCTTCTGGGATCGGGGCGCGCTGCTCCTGCTGCTTCTTGATCATCATGTTGTTCTTCTGGTTGTTAGACGAGGTGTTGGGGGCGGTGATGAGGCGGTGACACAATACAGACGACTTGGGTGGGTTGGGAGGCATTAGAGGATGATCTCTGAGCTTGGTTTCTTGAAGCTAGCAGAGCTTTGGGGATTGTTTGAAGAAGAGAGAAGATGGGGTGGTTGTATGTTTCAAAGGGGAGGAAATGTGAATATTAAATCTTTGGGAGAGTTCATGTGGGATGATAAAATAGAAGGCAAGTTGGTCCTTGATCAGCAAAAAAGGAGGAAAAAACAAGCAGCAAGTTGGTGGTGATGAAGTTACCATAATAACCCTTCTCTGCCCTAGTTTTAAATATTTGGGGTTGCTTTTTAACAAGTTGACCCTCTTGATAAGAAAAGCATTTAATTAAATTATCGTTTCTGATCATTTTTTGTTTTTGTTTTTGAATTATATATCGTTCTCAACTTGTAGAATATCGATCAAACGGGAATATTGAACGGGATTGATGCGGTAATTAAGCACTTAATTTACTCTAGATGGAGGGTAAAGAAGTACGATCCTTGTTTTTGAGATTCTTTATTTGTTAGACACACGTCTTGAGTATTCTAAACGTGTTATAATGTAATTGTACGGAACTGATTAATAAATTTATCAGAAATTACGTAGTTGAATTACACACTTAACGAAAATTTATGTTCTCGTCATTAGTCCTTCTGATTTTGTCAATAGATGCATGTATGAGTAAACCGGTTGCAATGTCAATGTAAAATCACCAAAACAACTCAAATCTATTGTAACTATTTTATAAAACACAAACTTGACCACATGATGCTAGTTATACGATAGGTTCTACTATAGAGGTTCCTAACCACGGATGTTTTGTTGAGCAATGACGAGCCAGGATCCAAGATTTGCACCTAGCAATTTACAAATTTCACACTGATGAAATGTACTTGTCTCTGTTTCTATATGAAATGCCGAGTCCATTGCATGTTCATCGAGCGACCGGACCACAAGTACCCTTACTTCAATACAGTTCGTATCAATTTCATAAAACTAAGTACGTGGTCCAAACCTTACTTTTAGTTCATTAGTAGCCGGTGACACTTACCGTGCAGGCCCAACATTTTGCAATGACAAACCCTAGAAACGCATAAAACACCCAAATTCGTAGCGGTAAATGGTCTGATTATCAAATATACTCGTAATTTTATGTCATTTATATATACAGCGTGCTATTCAACTATTTTGATCAGCACATATACATGTATGTAATGTCTTATTGCTATATGATCGATACCAGTTAATTATTTGATAGGTACCACTCTAGTGTTTCTTACCTCGTACGTTTTAGTAGGCCAATGGAACGCATGAGGACCCAAGATTTACATTCTTCATATTTCACATTGTTGAAATGTCCATTGTCGTCTTGGTCTCTATATCGACGTGATGCCGGGTCCATCGTCCATTTCCCATCGGCAGGACCACGAGTTGTTGGCTAAATATAATTTGTATCAATTTCATAAAACTAATTGGTCCCAATCTCCAAACATGATTTTAATCACTAAGCCCGGTGGTCCTTAATTTGGATAGGAACTTGCTAATCCTGATTTTCGAAAGCAAGTGAAGTTTACACACTTTTAATTACAATCCACATAACGCTGACTCATTTTTAACTAGGTAATCGTCAAAACTATTTATTACATATATAATTTGAAGAGAAATGATCATGGATATTTTTTTCATTTCCATATTAGAAAATGGGTCGAATCACTCGGATGCACAAATTAATTGAGAATGTTTAAATTTCACTATCTATTTTAAACTTTAAATGCGTTAACACTCAAACATTGCGACCTTCTTGGTAAAAGATTTGAATGTTGAACAAAAAATACATGAGGGGTTCCTGGTCATTGTAACAGGTTGGTAAAAGTTGTATAAGACTGCTTCCAAAAACCCTTAAATATAAGGCAATTTCCAACTGCCAAATAGATGATCAAGTTGGGGAAGGGCGTAAGCTATCGGGGATAGGATCAGCATCTACAGTCACATACCCAGCAGATTCTGAATGCAAAGACAAATTTGAACAAGGGAAAATTGGACCAAATTCTAATTCTTTCTGAAAAATCATCCATTTGGGTTTTATATAATATGCGGTTTCTGAATTATATTCATATTTGCTCTAAAAAAAGAAGAAGAATTATATTCATATATTATATTTTTTGGCGAAAGAGTTATATTCATATTTAGCCAAGCATTTACTCTTCCATGCCTTTATTTCTGAGGACCTTATGTTACTTTAACGTGACTTGGACCAACTTTAGCTTAAACTTACAAACATGGTAGCTAGACATGTATGAACAATTGGATATGTATATCTTTCATTTTCTCATCCCACTTGGTTTTCTTTTTAAGTACCAAATGCTTTCATTATTCAAACTTTTTGCCTTCTATTCTTCTTGATCGATGGATTCTCTTCTGCAAAGAAATTGCTCAAGTAGAACATTACACCGGCTGCTTCATTCATTCCACTTGACAATTTTAATTAAGCATAAGCAAGTATAATATATGGTGTATCCATCCTTCATGTTAAACTTATTACTTAATTTAGATGGCAAATTGTAGCTACTTGCTATATGATTAAGCTTTGTTTAATTTGTTGGGTATATTAAACAAAGAAATTATATATTGCCCGAGTTGTATTTATCATATAAATCCATCATTCTAAGAAATTACAAGTTGTCATCGATCAATGTAGTTTCAAGCCAGTTTCTAGAGTGCGATTAGTTTCAAGCCAGTTTCTAGAGTGCGATTAACATAAAGATCGATGAACATGCGGGTTAGATGATCGGTTATGAAAATTATATGGAAAATCACTTTCCGAGCTATTGTTTTGTCACTTGTTATTTCAATGAGTTTTATTCATTCAGTGTATCAATATAAAATGTTCTTCTTGTCGTTTTATTTTAAATTATCTCTTATTTTCATGTAACGGCGTAACGCATCTAGCTTTTATAAGTAAGTCGAGTTTATTTGTCGTTTTCTCTAAAAGAAAAACACATTTGTCGAGCGATTACATGCGTTTGATCAAGGAGTTAAAAAGATGAGGTTCTCCATGAATCAGATGCTAAACTTTTCAAGATTGTGATCGATGCTAGCTAGATGTTATTAACTTTTAGAGGAAAGGAGATGGACAAGTGCATGTTGTGGATCCAAAAATATGCTTAACCCCAATCTCGCAAGTTGTAAGAGACGTAATAATCAAAGTAATGATCGAAAGAACTAAACTTCATAGATAAAACTAGTCCCAAAGTTGTACGAACGTACGAATAACTCAATATGTATTAGTATCTTTCTGATACAAGCACTGGGATTCGTTCAAGTTGCTCTAGTAGTACCTTTCAACATAAATGTATCATATGCCGAATAATGCAATTACAGGTTGGTACAGTGTCTTAATAATCGTGTAGAGAAAGTTGGCGAAGTGTAAGTGAGGTACCGCCCTGCATATGTATAATGTCTGGAAAATTTTCTGGGACTTCGCTCGAAATCGTACCAAACTATAAAAATCATGAAACGTAATAATAGTACTACTATACTGCTCGATCGATCCGTACTGGCGACTGGGATCTGAATCGAAGGTGTGGAAGAACGCAGAGAGACTACTTCATGGAGAAGAATCGAAAATATCATGAGGCGGTGGCCTAAGCTTATTAGCTAAGCTGTAGTTCGAACTGTAATGACGTATCTTTCGAATGCATGCTTGCACAGAAACACCAAACTCCATCTGATGATCGATCAAGCACACGTTGTATGTGAATCAATATGAATCGTAGATAGTGGCTAGATTCATATGAAAACAGCTGTATATATATGATATATTTAGGAACTGCATGCTGATTTATATATGATTAGGTTGTGGCATCATCATATACTCCTAGCCATGTGGTATTAAACAGTGAACACTACGTAGTGTGAGCATTATTAGTAAACTAGTACGTACTGGTTGTTCCGCATCGATCCAGCTAGAGTGAGCTTGTTTGGTTTCGATGAATTATATATGTGCAGTTGAGTAGAAGCAACCTTTAGAAGGAAGGAAGGGCTAGGGGTCACTTAGTTACTAACGAACTGTGTATGGTTTCCTGATAGATCTCACGTGCCTTCTGTTCTGGTGTGTCCATTTCCCAGAACAGGCAGGTGTATCAAGCAGTTAGGAGAAGGAAAAACAACTAAGTACTGACATATCTATCCATTTGAAAATCTAGAATACAAGAGAAAACAAACGTACACTCATAAACATAAAGAATAAGGGGGTAATTAACGAACAAAAGAGATGAATGCATAAGCTGCTAGCAGATGGATGAAATATTGATCATATATAATTGATCGACCTCTAAAGGCCGGGAAGGGTCAATCGGTTGTTTAGCTCTAGCTAGTTTATGATTGTTCTCATGTACTGCAGAGTTCTAGTTTATGCATATCCAATTTCAAAGAAACAATATACATCGATCTATGAATAGCTGCGCGCAGTTAGATCTGTATGTACGTTTCTGTGCAGAGAAGGAAACAACAACCATCTATATATTTGATAGCTGTTCATTCTATTTGAAACTTTGATCAACGAAGAAGAACCAACAGAAATCATGCATGTAAATTCTTTTCCAGATCTCCCTCTTTTGCAGAGGTACTTGGGGTCATATATATGTTCTTGACCACCATCTTCACACAGTTTTCCCATCGATCTTAGATCGAAGAGGTGAGTACTCTGGGCCAAATGATCGAATTTATATCCCCATCTACAGAGATAATGCACTTTCGGTTAGTGCCCACGAAAAAGTGATTTTGCATGGTTGTTTATCAACGGGGCTAGCTTAATATAGGAACCAGCATTGGCCCATGCATCAAGCTATAAGCGTAGAGTTGTTTGTGTTCAACTCTTTCATGGCTGGAGCGAGGGGTGCGAGGAGTGGCACCATCTCGATGCTTAATTAGGGATGTCGTCGGACAAATGAGTATAAAACCTAACCATTTGACACCTCCGAAGTGTTTTTTTTAAGGTGATCAGTTAGTCTGGGTTTGTGTATTTGAGTGGCTAGGTGTACCATTAAATTATCAAATGTAAATAGATTCATAATCAGTCTATTATATTTACATCTAAAGGTTAAAAACATGACAATTTTATTTAAAAATATTTCTTCTCACCCTTGGATTTAAATCTAATGATAACTGACCATGAACCTCTTGATCAATCATTGACTAGGTGAACATGACTATTAACTTACTAGTAATAACATCGATCATGTTTATCTATCAAGTTATTTTAAATCTTCTAATTTTTTATGTAAACTTATATAAAGTAAGTCTTTAAAACTAAACCAAATTAACATCTACAAACGCAGCATGAATCCATGTTAATCTTTACAGTTCGGATGACACATCTATTAACCCTACAGTTTTAGAACAAGAGATCGGAATTGTGATCTCACTCCCATCAGAAAAAATAAAAATAAAAATTGTGGTCTCACTCATCCGCAATGTTCTTGAACGACGAGTCGTGTGATCGATGATAAATAAACGAAGTGTCGTGCGAGCCTGACTGTTGGAAACTTGGAACGTGTGGACCGGAATTGTTGTAGAAGCTTCCACCATGGCACAACGGTCCAAGTCAGCAACACTATTGTTTTTTCCCCAAAATCAAAATCGAACCCAACCAAAACCAGAGAGATCAAATTCCCTCGCTCTCTCGATCTCAACCATTTGATCGATTCCTCCTCCGCAGTAATCCGCCGGAACACATCGCCGTCGGCGAGAAGAGAAGGATTGGAATTGCATGGATCAGATTCTGAACAAGGTCGGGTCCTACTGGTTCAGCCAGAAGGCCACCAAGGAGATCTCCTCCGTCGGCGATGACATCAATGTGAGCAAGCTTCTCTCTCAATTCAAGTCAATTCACATTCGACTTGATTGATTGCGATCCTGAATTGTTTTGTTTCGGTTAAGAAATTTGAATTCTTTACCTGCTTTAAGACTAATCATACGTCTAATTCTTGTTTAGTTGAATTTTCAGGATGATTGATTGGCCTGTTATATGTTTCAAGATGATTCAGACGCATTTATCTCTTTTTTTTTTTTTGGGTTTTTGTATCAGTTTTTGTTTAATAATTTGTTATTTTTGAACCAATTTTTACACTGACATTGTTTGTGTAATTAGTCATTGCAATCCAGTATATCAGGAGGAGCGAGTTGGTTGGTTAACAAAGTGAAAGGTTAGTTTTGCGCTGTATCCGGTTGCTGCTGTAGTTTCTTTGATTGCTCATATTAGACAGAATTAATATATGCTAACTTGTGTTTTATGGAAAGTTTGTTCTTTTAATTGCTTCGCGTCATGATAATCCTGCTATCCCTGTCATTCTCGTGTTGGCATAAATGTTTGGAAGTTAGGAAATTGCGTTAGGGGATAGGTTTGGGAATGTTGACATTAGCAGTGCGGCTAGACCGTGTAAACGTGTGTTTGAGGCCAATGTAGTCAAGTAAGGGCTTTACAGAGCCGTGTATGACAATGTTGTTGAAGTTTGGCAAATTATGCTTTAGATTGCTCCATGCAGCATGATGACCCGTTTGTTTCAGCTTTAACTAGGTTTATTTTTTTGTTTGGAAAATATCATGTGAAGGAAAGGGACTCTAAAAATGGGGTTTCTGGAAATAACAAAAATGTAAGTAGTTTAATCGCAGGGAGTAATATGAGTTGTATTCATGCTTACAGGGAGGACTATATTTATGTTATTCATTATTCATCTTCCAAATAAAATAATCTTTAAATAAGTGTTAAAAATTGTTGATACTCTTTCAGACATGAGTGCTTTATAACGATCCTGCTATATTCTCTGATAACTGTTATTCCGTAAAGAATTGATTAGCATTGTTTAGGTCTTTTTTAGTTTCATAATTGCCACAATTTAACCAATAAGTGTTATCTTGACAGGAAGTATGCAAAAGCCATTGCCTGAGCTTCTTAAGGAGTATGACCTCGCAGTAGGAATCTTTCCTCGGGATGCTACCAACTATGAATTCAATCAGGAGACAGGAAAACTCACCGTCTACATACCATCAGTCTGTGAAGTCGGCTACAGGGATTCATCTGTGTTGCGGTTTTTCACTACTGTAACTGGATACCTGAAGAAAGGAAGGCTAGAAGACATTCAGGGGATCAAGACAAAGGTGACCTTGCTATGGGTAAAAGTGACCTCTATCTCCTCTGGGGGATCAAAGCTCATTTTCCAGGCTGGGATGAGCAGAAGCAGGAGTAGGGAGGCTTATGAGGTTTCTAGAGATGGAATTACTGTAGACAAGTTTTGAAAAGGTAATAATGAATGCGCATCAGTTGCTGTTCTGTAGCTGTAGTAGTTTTCAGAGCCGCAGCTTGCTTCCCCTCCATGAAAACTTGTTGAATGAGTGATCATGTGTTATTTTCTGGATGTTGAATGGTTATAGTTAATAATTTTATGTTTGTATGGATTACCAAAAAGTATCGTAAACAGGTGTGATCTCTCTTGAAGTCGAAAGTTTAAAATGAATTGTTTTTTGTACAGGCTGCAGTATAGACTATAGAATGTTTTCTGTTTCCATACGAGTACATGATTGCACCAGAGTATAAGTACTTGTTTTTCGCCAAAGAACCAAATGCTAGTTCTTTTGTGGTATAATCAATCGATTAGAACTTGGAAGTAGGGAAATTAATGATCGCTGCCCTATTGATCGATTGATCATATACACTTGAGTTTTCAGCATACCCATCAATATGCGGTATATATCATCTGACTACTTTTCCCAGTGGAACAAAACTAGCAAACATCTGCATGAACAAAAGCTGGTATTGACTGAATCAGGAGCATGCCTAATGTCGAACCAGTTTACTTATCCTTGTCATTGAGTTGTTGAAAGAAAGTTTTTGATGCTTCATAAGTAGACCAGCAAATTGCAGCTGCAGGGGCATGGAAGAGCATCCTGGGAATCCAACCTCTCATAAGCCCTCTATATCCATCTTTATTCACGACGCTTCGAATAACATCTCCTATCGAGTTACTCGAAAATCTATCACATCCACAAACCCCCTGTATTCGAAATGAGTTAGTATTCAACAAACAAGATGATTTCTATCAACCTTACTATAGGCTAAGCAAATCCCCAAACTTGAAACAAACAATCTCACTAGCGAAAGAGAAACCTTAGGAAACACCAACAGAGGTAAACTTGTTCGCCAAGTCAACTATGGTAAAATGTTCATTCTTTAGAGGAGTTGCAAATCATTAATAATGTTTCGAATCATGTGATGTTCGGACTTCTCAATATTCTAAGTCTTACGTAAAACGAAAGTATCTTATATTACCTGACACTGCAGTTGGGTTTTGACAACATCAAGCGGAGTAGTCACAGCCGCAGCCAAAGCCCCGGCCACGTACAGCACCAGCCGTCGCATGAACCACCAACCTCTCATCACTCGCACTCTCCGGCGCCACCTCACTCAACCCCCTCTTTGCCGCCTCATACGTGGCAAAATGAACCGCCGTGAACGGCGCATTCATCACCACCGTGGTCTTATACGACTTGTAAAACGCCCCCACCCCTTCCTCCACCAAAACCCTCCTCACACAGTCCCCAACGCCCTTGTACGGACTGCTCTCCAACTGCAGCCTCTGCTTCACCATATCCATCGGCGTGATCACCGCGTCGCTCATAACAGTCGCGCACACGCCGGAAAAAGCATACGCCGCCGAGCTGTTGGGGTTGTCACGTGTGAAGTACTCCTTGCAGAACTCGTAGACGGAGAAGTAGACCGCATGGGCTGGGCCGGCGCCGAGTCCCATTGCAACGATGCCGCGGTACAGGCCGGCCGGGCCTTCTAGCTTCAGAATGGAGCCGAGGGCTTGCCGGACTCCGACGGGGTTGACGGAGAGGGAGCCACCGAATATCTGCATGCGGGTTTTGAGGGTGTCGACGGGGAACATGGCCATGTGCTCGACTGAACCGGCAATGGAGCCGGCGATCATGTACTGCCAGAACTCAAGGCCGTCGTGAGTGAAGGTTAACATGACAGGTTCGGGTTGTTGGGAGTGCGAGAAGGTCCGGAAAGTTGGGGAGGCATCGGTGGACATTGTGGTGGTGGTGGTGGAGAGTGGAGAGTGGTGAGTGGAGAAGTAATTGAGGGTTGGAGAGGTTTAAAAAGGAGAGTGAATAATTAGGGTCCGGAAATCATTTTAGGGTTGAATAGGGATTGGATTGTCTCCATGCAGAGGAGGGTTTTGGTTTGTTATGGGAAGATTTTAAGAGTGTGTGTGGTGTGGGATGTGTGAGAACGAAAGAGACTGAACTAGACACATCTGAGGATGATCATGATCACGAAGAAAAAAAGGAAGTGAGAGTTTAAAGCTGATCGAATGAGAAAGATCTTTCACTTAAAAGTGGCTTTCCTTACCATTTTCACATGAATTTGGACTAACTTGAATAAGCTAGAGAGCACCAAACCATAGAAACTAATCACCGTAAGTGTTCAAGTTAGTAAGGAACTAGATGTGAAACCTCTATACTCCAAGTTAAAAATTGTGTGATCTCAATAAAAAAAGAAGAAGAAACGTATATGTAAGTCTGTATGAAAGTACTCGGATGAAACACACAAACACACATATATAAATATATAAATATTATATACATATATATATATACAGTCCGTCTCAGCTGCGGACGTCCAGACGGGTTTTCCGTCCGGATTTTTGCCGTTTCTCCACCATTCCAGCGCCGTCAATGCTGTTTGTTCTCTCTGGAGTGATCACAGACCGCCCCCGATGGTGTTGGAATGAAGAAGAAAGCTAGAGAGATCGCGATCGGAGGTCTGCAGCAATCTCACTCAGAACTTCACGACCAATCATGGTGGACCTTCGATCGCAATCTCTCCGGCCTTCTTCTTCATTCCAACACCGTCAGGGGAGGTCTGGGGTCACACAGAGGAGAAGAAACGGCGACGCTGACGCTGGAATGGTGGAGAAACGGCAGAAATCCGGACTGAAAACCCGTCCAGACGTTCGCAGTTGAGAAAACTCCTATATATATATATTGTCACCCCCACAAACCACTTTCCTCACCCCCACACATTGTTGATTTATTGAATGACTAATATACCTTAATGTAAAATTACAACAATGGAAAATAAGTTATTACAAATTATAATTTTTTTTAGATAAACACGTATTTTATAAATTTTAACCCATAATTTATCATATTCGATCTTTATGAAGTCTGAAAAAGACACTAGCATTCAACTGAAGATGAGGTGAATTGTTTATATATATATATATATATATATATTTTTTTTTTCTTTCTTTGTTGATGTTTCATCTATCCCTTTACTCATTAATTCTCATATCAATTTTATATGTAAATTTCCATGTCTAGTCGCTCACTTATATATATTCGATTTTTTTTTTCATCGGTGTCAGAGTTTTTTTCAAGTAGAGTTTACAGACGTTGTGCATATTTGATATCGACGGATACCAATGAGTTGTTAAGTTTGAGAGTTTTTTCTTGTTCTTTAATTGGAATTTATACTTTAATGTGGTTTTTATTGTTCAATTTGTGATTCCACTTACCCAAATGATATTAATCTTTTGGTTTTCTTCAATTTCATTTTGTTTTTAGAGTTGAATGGCTATTGGAAAAGCTAATATTGTTTGTATTACAAATCGGTGAATAAAGTAAATTTAAAATTAAAAAATATATTAGTGGGGTGAAAAGAGATCGAATATAGAGGGAACATAGTAAATCTGAAATTGAAAAAAAATATATGTTGGGTGAAAAAAGAATTTATGGTGACAGAGCAAAAATGAGAAAAAAATATTTTAGGTATTATAAATGGGTAAATAAAGTAGACTTATAATTAAAAATATATAAGTGAGGCATGAAAAGAACGTGAGGTGAACAAAATGATTTGTGGGGTGACAATAAAGACATCCTATATGATTTATGTTGATATATTCTTTTTCCGAATTCTTATGTGCTAACTCTATCATCAACATGGTTTTTAACCGGAATATTCGACAATGTATATCTCACGGCCGGTATCTCTGAAAATGAGAAACTAGAATTATCTTGTTATATCCATTTGTGAAAACCACAGTTGTGTGAGTTCTTCTCACTTGCAAACATCGAAAAGCAATTCCATTAGTTTGAAAACAAATGGTGGGTAGAGGGCCTGTGCTATCCACACGCTTTGATCTTCGTTTCTGTCCACAAGCACACAAGTCTTGACCTCAGTCCGTTACCATCAGTCTCAAAATATTTGGCGTTTCAGTTCATCTCAAAGCATATGAATATCTCATAGGGAATGAGGAAAAGATGAAGCTCTTCCACAAGTTGACACTCGATCAGACATTTAGCTCAGTTAGCTGCACCTGTCACTGTGTAGAGCACTAAAGGTTCCCCTAATTGCCTTTCACTCTCAAACCATACGACAAACTATCGAAGTCTTTCATTTTAGTAAATAGTTGATATCAAATCTGAGTACTGTAGCTATTTGGTTATCTAATTTTCAGATTCCTTGCGTAATCGATTGGTCTATGAGCTAGCACTTGTCTTCTACTCCCCAAAGCATATGGACTCTTGGCATGCACCAAATTTCATAGCTAGTGACAAGAAAGTATGTATAAGAGAAAATTGTACATTTTGGTTGATCTTTAGGTGCTAATGTGTCTATGTTCAAAATGACGCTGTATTGTATTCTTCTATATATCAGATCACTGAATTGAAGAAATTAAGTTAAATTCAAATTGACAATGACGATGCAACACCCATATCGACAGATGAAACGATGACTACAGTATCCGACTCCTAAAAATTCAAATTAAATTAAATTCAAATCGATAATGACGATGCAAAACCTATATCGACAGATGAAACGATGACTACAGTATCCGACTCCCAACAATTTTCCATAGTAGGTTAGAACACACTACCAAATCAACTGCTCCAGATGACAAAAGTGATTGCCAAAAATGTACCTACACACGGGTTATGGTGAGCTACAGCCCATCCAAGATTTTGAGAAAATATTGCTTTGTTGTATAATTATAGTTAAAAAATTTAAATTATGAAAACTAGCCCACCCTAAATTTTTATGCTTAGAGTAACTTTAACAGACTCTCTATTTTAATTTTTAGCTATTTTAGAGAGGGTGTTTAGTTTTTTTTTTTTGATATTTTCGGAGCTTCAGCATACTAACTAAAGTTTAGCTATTATGATTTTTAGCTATCTCGCTAGCTAAATATAGAGAACGAGATGACTCAGATGAGATTAGCTATAATTTAATACATTCTTTGTAAGATATTTTATGTGATATATAAATATATTTAAACTATTTAATTTCTATTTGAAAAATAATATTAATGTAATGCTAGCCAAAATAGAAAGTATTGGTGCAGCCACATTTTTAAAGTGGTTAGCCAAAATGACATTTTAGCTAATTTGTCTAAAATTTAACTTAAAAATGGCTAATATTGCTAAAGATGTTCTAATCTATATATAACACTATATGTAATTGAACTTAGTCCATGTGACTTTTTTTTCCTTATTACATATATTGTTTATTTTATTAAAAGCAGTTGCTCCTTTAGTATATTTTAGGTCAACTTTCTTCTCTTATTTGTTTGATTTGTCGTTGTATACGTCTCTATTCTCTTCTACCGAAGCAGCTAAGCCAAGTGCCAAACTTTGTCTCTTTAATCTTCAGGTATGATTCTTAGCTATATCGATCATCCTCTTGGAGTCTTGTACGTGTCATATGATCTAGTTCTCAAAAATCAATTGATTAATGCCTCGATCAAATTTAGTCCAAATATCCCATCATCTCAAATCTAAATTAATTATTGCCTTGATAGTCCTAATATCCCATCATCCTATCACATTGTATTTCTATTGATATTCTAATTCTAATCTCAATTGATTGTAGATGACTAATGCTAATGATGTGTGTGTGTGTGTATCAAACATTTTCAAATAAGGATCTCCTTACCTTAGTTACCTTAGTTAAGGTACAAATTTCCTTAATTTGACTCACTTTCTGATCATATTTTATCGTCATAGCCATTCAGTATTTAGATATACATGATTTGATTATCTTTGCAAATTTTCAGCTAATTTGATTTAGATTGAGATTTTCGGGTTCTGTCAGATCGAGAAGTTGCCAGAGATGAAGTTCTGAAAATAGAAAAAGTTGAGAATTCCGAATGATTTCAGCTCGAAACTCCTTACTATAGCACCTAGTTTTATGGTCAAAATTGATAGTCCTACTTTGTTGACCAAACTTTTTCTTTTATGAAAACATCATATATGGCAACTTCTCGAACATACATAACCCGAAAATCTCTATTAAATTAGTGTAAAAGAGTTTCGAATGATTTCGGCTCGAAACCCCTTACTATAGCACACATTTTTTCTGGTCAAAAATGAATGTCCTTATTTTTGGACCCAACTTTTTCTATAATCAAATCATCATCTCTGACGACTTCTCGATCTGACAGAACCTGAAAATCTTAATCTAATTAGTGTAAAAGAGTTCCGCATGATTTCGGCTCAAAACCCTTTACTATAGAACCTAGTTTTTCTGGTGAAAATTGACAGTCCTACATTTTTTACCAAACTTTTTCTTTTATGAATACATCATATATGGCAACTTCTCGAACAGACAGAACCTGAAAATCTCTATTAAATTAATGTAAACGAGTTCCGAATGATTTCGACTCGAAACCCCTTACTATAGCACACAATTTTTCTGGTCAAAATTGAATGTCCTTATTTTTGGATCCTACTTTTTCTATTATCAAATCATCATTTATGGAAACTTCTCGATCTAACAGAACTTAAAAATCTCAATCTAATTAGAGTATAAGAGTTCCGAATGATTTCGGCTCAAAACCCCTTACTATAGCACCTAGTTTTTCTGGTCAAAATTGACAGTCCTACTTTGTTGACGAAACTTTTTCTTTTATGAAAACATCATATCTGGCAACTTATTCTCAAACTGACAGAACCTGAAAATCTCTATTAAATTAGTGTAAAAGAGTTCCGAATGATTTCGGGTCGAAACCCCTTATAGCACACATTTTTTCTGGTCAAAAATGAATGTCCTTATTTTTGAACCCAACTTTTTCTATTATCAAATGATCATCTCTGGCAACTTCTCGATCTGACAGAACCGGAAAATCTCAATCTAATTAGTGTAAAAGAGTTTCGAATGATTTCGGCTCGAAACCCCTTACTATAGCATCTAGTTTTTCTGGTGAAAATTGACAGTCCTACATTTTTTACCAAACTTTTTCTTTTATGAAAACATCATATATGGCAACTTCTCAAAATCTCTATTAAATTAATGTAAACGAGTTCCGAATGATTTCGGCTCGAAACCCCTTACTATATAGCACACAATTTTTCTGGTCAAAATTGAATGTCCTTATATTTGGACCCTACTTTTTCTATTATCAAATCAACAACTCTGGCAACTTCTCGATCTGACAGAACCCGAAAATCTCAATCTAATTAGTGTATAAGAGTTCCGAATGATTTCGGCTTGAAACCCCTTACTATAGCACCTAGTTTTGCTGGTCAAAATTGACAGTCCTACTTTGTTGATCAAACTTCTTTTTTTTTTATGAAAACATCATATCTGGCAACTTCTCGAACTGACAGAACCCGAAAATCTCTATTAAATTAGTGTAAAAGAGTTCCGAATGATTTCGGCTCTAAACCCCTAGCCTTACTATAACACACATTTTTTCTGGTCAAAAATGAATGTCCTTATTTTTGGACCCAACTTTTTCTATTATCAAATCATCATCTCTGGCAACTTCTCGATCTGACAGAACCTGAAAATCTCAATCTAATTAGTGTAAAAGAGTTTCGAATGATTTCGGCTCGAAACCCCTTACTATAGCACCAAGTTTTTTTGGTCAAAATTGACAGTCCTACATTTTTGACCCAACTTTTGCTTTTATGAAAACATCTTATCTGGCAACTTCTCGAACAGACAGAACCTGAAATTCTCTATTAAATTAGTGTAAACAAGTTCCGAATGATTTCGGCTCGAAACCCCTTACTATAGCACACAGTTTTTTTGGTCAAAATTGAATGTCCTTATTTTTGCACCCAACTTTTTCTATTATCAAATCATCATCTCCTGCAACTTCTCGATCTGACAGAACCTGAAAATCTCAATCTAATTAGCGTAAAATAGTTCCGAATGTTTTCGGCTCGAAACCCCTTACTATTGCACCTAGTTTTTCTGGTCAAAATAGACAGTCCTACATTTTTGACCAAACTTTTTCTTTTATGAAAACATCATATCTGACAACTTCTCGAACAGACAGAACCTGAAATTCTCTATTAAATTAGTGTAAACGAGTTCCGAATGATTTCGGCTCGAAACCCCTTACTATAGCACACAGTTTTTTTGGTCAGGTATCAAAAATGTATTAAATCAATGAACGAACCAAATTTGTTCATCCTGAACTATACGTTCTTTTAACTCTAAATCACATTTTTGAATGTTTTAACGATTATCAATTTGACTAAAAATGTATATAGATGATTTACACATATATACCTAGATACTGAACGGTTAAGATGAGAAAATGTGATCAAAAAGTGGGTCTAATCAGGAAATTCGTACCTTAGTTAAGGGACAGATTTCCTTACTTGAAAAGGACTCTATAGATATATAGTTGTAGTAGTACCAACGTTTGATTTATAGTTATTAGATTGTGTTTTTCCGTCTAATAAGATTTTAGATTATACATTTGTTTACTATATTGTCAGATCGGTGCATGTGTGCTTAGTTATTAGATTTTGTTTCTATTCAAAATGGTAGAGTTCAATTTGAGTATGTATATTCTTTTGTCTTTAACTTTTGTTATTGAATTTCTATAAAATGTTATAATATTGAATTCTTAATGATCCTTGATATGTTTTTAATCTAAGATAAGATATATAAAATATAAAAAAAATAAATTAAAGAACTTTAAAAAAAATAAAAAATTCAGCCACCCCAATCTAAAATCATTGGTGATAGCTAATTAAGAAAAGCAAAGAGATCGAGAGAAAGAGCTTGTATTACAGAGTCGGGGTTCTCATCTCTTGGTGAATGATTGCTTTCTGCTGCTTATAATTCTTCACCAGAAGGGAACTCTGATCTACTTGGGCCTAGGTAGAAAGTTTCTAAAATTGTTGAATCAATCCAATTATAACAAAAGGTCATCTAGCCACGCGTCTTTTGGCCCATGATAAAATCAAGCAAAAGGTTAGAAAGTCCGTTCATTTCCTTGCCCATCCAAATCCGTGTATAGAAATGTTTCCTTCCGCACAAAAAAAAAAAAAAAAAACAATATTTTTGTAGAATGGTGTTATTCAGTATTTACACATCTTATTTTATTATTTAGAACTCATCTATTTACCGATCAATTCATTTAATTTGCTTCATGATTGACTTTCATCATGACCTTTCTCATAACAGGGATATGTAAATAGAAAAAGTAAGGGTGTGTGAATAACACCACCTTGTTTTTGTATAAACGTATGGTTCAAAATTTAGCACTTGAAAAATTAACTTATGATGAGATTTGCGTACAATGATACTTACTGATTCGCATGTTCATATATTCTTGTACAAGGTCTTAAAAGATAAAGGTTACAATTACAGCTACTTATTCATATCCAGAAGAAAAAAGAAAGAGGCGTATCGATTTTACCCAGAAAATGGGGCAGATACCATTCAACCATTGACATTTTTGTTCCAAATTTGAAGAGTCTATGATCATTGGGAAATCATATGGCACAAATCCAAAGCGTTACTCGCCCTTGAACAATCACTTATTTTTACCAAAATACCCTTCTATTCCACTTGGCGTCTCTGTATCGCGCCTACTTATGTTTTCCATAGTCGCGCGAGTAGGAGATTGTGCATAAGAAAGACAAAAGTTTAGAAGACTCTTCCAATGCGGAACGAGTGGTTCTGGATAGACCACCACGAGGTCGCCACACGCCTATCCACCTGTCGTGATCCTAATCCTCTCATCCGACGGTCCACAATAGAGCCTCTGCCAGCTGGAACACCTAGCATCTCTTTATATGCTCTCAACACACTCCCAGCCTCTCAAACCATTTCTCATTCTCCAATTGTTTTCTCTGCTCTTTGATTCCAGTTTCAGTTCAGAAATCTCTCTGTTGTTTGATCTGAACATGGCAATCTCTGTGAGAAGCGTTTCGGGTTTTTCGGTGTCGAGAAAGCAAGAGAATGGTGGTGCTGATTTTAGCAGCAGCAGCCTCTTGTTGAATGGCTCAAAACTTATTGGATCTTCTTCTTCCTCTTCTAGTCTGAGTTTTAATCAGCAGAGGAGACCTAGAAACCTTGCGGTTTCTGCGTCGAGCGAGACGGTGATGACTGGTGTTGTGTTCCATCCTTTTGAAGAGGTCAAGAAGGAGGTTCTTGCTATTCCTGTCTCACCTCACGTTTCGCTTGCTCGTCAGGGCTTTGCAGATGAGTGTGAAGCTGCGATTAATGAGCAGATCAAGTAATTCTTTCTCTGTATAATCTTGTTGTTTTATCTTATAGTATATGACGTTTTAATATCTCAAACAATATATGTTTTAATATCTTAAACAATATATGATTTATTAAACGTTTAGACGTGACATATGATACGAGATTAACTTTAGATCGTATGTTTTTAACATTTTAGTTGTCGAATCTACGCACATAATAATTCAAGATTGATAGTTTGATAACATATCATGTGAGATATATAAGAGGGATCAAGATTAATTGTTGGTTGTTCTGAATTCTGATCATATATGTTTTTTGTTTGTGTGACAGTGTGGAATACAATGTGTCATATGTGTACCATGCGATGTTTGCATATTTTGACAGGGACAATGTTGCTCTTAAGGGCCTTGCCAAGTAAGTGTTGGCGTTGCACACTCAGTTGGATCCACTACATATATGACTGATGTTATTACGAAATGATGTATTGATCATTTTGTTCCAAATAGGTTTTTCAAGGAATCAAGTGAAGAAGAAAGAGAGCATGCTGAAAAACTGATGGAATATCAAGTAAAAACCAACCTAAATAATAAAGATAATCCCAATTTCATGTGTTTTTAGTTTTTAGGTAATATATTGTATATTCCTTCTGGTTTTATTTTAATCTGAATGGTCCATAAAGTCATGATTTTTCATCCAAATGGTCATTCCGTCAATGATTTTGGGTGTAACATCAAATTCCCCATTTTCTTAATACAATGTCTTTAACGACCACGTCAGTATTGTAACAAAAAAAAAATTGACGAAATGACCATTTAGATGAAAAATCGTGACTTTAAGGACCATTCAGATTAAAATAAACCATAATTAAGGACTGAATAGATGTCGACTTCAAACCACAATGACTAAATAAATTTTAATTCTTAGTTTTTAGTGTGTTTTAGATATATGATTTTCTTATGAATTTTTTGCAGAATGTACGAGGCGGAAGAGTAAAGTTACACTCTATTATAAATCCCCCTTCCGAGTTTGAGCATGCTGAGAAAGGAGATGCATTATATGGTAAGAAAGATCAATGTTTATTCCTACGTACTCCATGGTTATTTGTAATTTTTTAGTTTCTTAACAATTACTTTGGTACTAATAGATAGATGTAGTTATGCACTTGTGCAAATAAAGATGAAAATGAGCCTCTGAATTACTCTTTAGGTCAATACCAGTACGATTTGTTCATAATCTTATTTTCTTAAGCCATTTTTTTGCACTGTTTAATTATGTTGACTGACCGAGTTAATACCCTTTAATAAACTAAGCTGTCATTGGTTGCTTAATGCAGCTATGGAGTTAGCTTTGTCTTTGGAGAAGCTGACAAATGAAAAGCTCTTGAACTTGCATAGGGTACTAAATACATCTCTATCATATCATATTTTCTTTTGAGTTCAATATCACAATTGGTGGTATCTGATTCTCATTTGACCTTTACTGCTTTCTCATTTCAAATTTTCCTAACTACAGCAAATACTTGATTTTATTCTTGATTAAAAATAGGTGGCACAGGAGAACAATGATGTTCAATTGACAGATTTTATCGAGAGCGAGTTTCTTACCGAGCAGGTGAAACATATTTTCCACTCATCAGTTTTGTTGGTTAACCAGTTTCCACAAGCTTAAGTAGGGGGTTAACGTTACTTATTATTCAAACACCGCTAATCATTTCCGCCGTACCTAATCTACAGGTTGAAGCCATAAAGAAGATAGCCGAGTATGTCACCCAGTTGAGGCTGGTCGGAAAAGGACATGGTATGAAACAGATTTCACTGTTGAACTGTTCATCATTTTGAACAAACACCATCTTAGTTACTTACAATTTTCTCAATTTGAAATTTGTTCATCTCCTCGTAACTTCTGAACTATTTGGTGGTTTGCAGGAGTGTGGCACTTTGATCAAGAGCTGCTTCATTAAGAGTCAAGAGTGATACTGCACTTTGAACATTTGTTGCTGGTTTACTACTTGTAGTGTTTAATGTCTACTATTGCTTTTCTGCAAATATAATATTATCAAATGTTGGAGAAATCTTTGAATCTTTGATCCTTCGATTTATATAGAATTGAATATTGTATCTAAATTTTTAGAATCATGATTCCTTATTAAAATGAAGTTTCTATGATATTATAGTAAAACATTTGGCATGCTCACTCAGAATATGCTTAATGCTGTTGAACTAGACACACTCATCTTCCAATACTCAGATGCTGCTGATATTTACATGTCACATTCTTTAGATTCAAAATTTAGATCGATCTTTAATTGAAGCGATCATAGGAAAATCAAAAGGTAATTACAGAACTCATGTACTAGGATGAACACAAAATCTCCAGTAAGAGGAAGACCTCTGCTTCCTTCTTTGAGCACTGTCATCTGAATTCTGGGGACAAGAATGAATCATCTCCCACATCACTTTTATATCTGCATACTCTCCACAAGTTTCTATATCTTTGTACAAACTCACCAATCCATTCCCATTTCCTGCAATTGAATTTAACCATGTATCTCAGAGACAGACAGAGAGAAAGAGCAAAATACTGATTGAACAAAATACAGTTTAGAGCTTACCTTTCTGTTTGTGCCTTGAGCGCGAAGTAAGCTTGATCAGAAAACACTTGGTTGGGATAAGGAAAGACTGCTTCAAGCAAAACCAGGCTTTCCAAGCCACCATCTTCAAACGCTTCCTATTCCTTCTCTTCCTCCTCTCCATTTTATAAGTTGATTTTTTGAGTTAAGGGCCTAACTTCTCCTCACTAATATAACAATATCTGGACTAAACAACAAGCTGCATATAGACATAGCACTAAGCAACACTCATAAAGACATAGGACTCTTGTAGGACTCTGATTGGCAATTACACATCCAAGTGTATAACCCTTATTAATTTTCTTCTAAACTTTAGGCAAATATCATCTCATCTGCATACTGATCTTTGTCGTTCTGATCAAACGGGTTACCTTACAAAAATCTATTGCGTAACGGGTTTCACTACTTTTATGAAATGGGATTACCCAAAGTAATAATCTAACTTGCTGTTTAAGCTATAAGCCAATATGTGAAAACATGTAGATAGGTATAAAAGAACAGTAAAAACCAAGTTTTGGTGAATAAGAACAACAACAGTAACACAATGTTCTGAAGTGTACGGTAGAAAAGAGAAATCTTTATTGGCAAGAAATGGAGCATTGAGTAGGAGAGTCCGTTTAGATTTTGCTTCTCCACCTATCCAAGTTTCCAAGATTCTGAGTTCTATAATATTGGAGGAAGGTAGTGTGGGGTCTTAGTCAAACGGTTAGTTGGATTTTCTTTCAGTACCATCTAATTTGTTCCTACACTTTGGTTTTCTTATTGCGTCCTCAAATCTACTCTGTGTGTGATTACATGTCATTTAGCATAAGGTTAACATTAATAAAGTACCAATGCTTAGTAGAAGTTAGAGCAGAGGAACTGTGTAGCTTTCCTTTGGTCACTTTTAATCGGTTTGGTACTACTGGTGATAGTAGTGGACTGAAGCATGTGCATAGCCAAATGCAACCATTTCTGGTGGTTTATTAATGTGCTGGTCTTGAACTACACTCCATGACATTTCACCAACTGCCACTGATCAATTCATGATCATCACCCAATCTTATGTATTGGGATATGAGATTTTTAGGCTGCCATATTTGGATTTTGATAGGGATCTAAATATGTGCTGCAGATATGGACATAAGGCCACAGATCACCGGTTTACTATATGACTATGAACTGTTACTGCATAAGTTCGTCCCTTTGGTTAATCATCATTCTTTTGTTTGTAATGCTGCTAGGAGAGAAGTGAAGACATTATTCCACTTCCTCATCATCCACGTTATGGTGGCGCACCTTCAAGTAAGAAATCGCCCATGTTTCCCAATTTTTGCGGTTAGTGTTAGAAATGTTCGTCTTGGCTCTACCGTGTACCAGTTCCTGATGCAGTTTATCTGTTAACTAATGGTAGTTCTACGTTCTCGATCAGAAAAAAAAAAAAAAAAATCTGAGCTAGAGAAGTACCATCATCAAGTTTTTGGCCCACACTGCATCATTCTCATTTACCATCAGCCCTACCAAGTTTAATTAGTTGGAGCATTGGAGGGTTGACTGTAAAGGCTTAGCAATATCTAGTCAGGCCCTCAATTTGTATTCATTGGCTCAGCAAAATTTTGTGTTTCTTATTAATTTCTCAATTGCTTGTTCATAACCTCATCAGACAGATGATGAATAGCCCAAGTTTGTATGCAGATGATTCATTTATCTTATATCAACAATGGTTGTAGAATATTGATGTGTAGTTTACTATGATAAATTATGTAAAGAATTGCTAGATTGAGAGTAATTATGCTAAGACCATAGTTGGCCTTTGAACTGAAACATGTAGCTTTGAATACCAATTCATTGATAAAATGTACTCACTAATTAACAACATTGAGAATTTAACAACAGCAACAACAAGAAAATACAAAACAAAGAAACATCAGCAACATGTAGTCAGTGAGAAGAGGCAAACATGATCTGCTTAATCTTTGACACAGGAATGAATAAGAATGGAGGCCTCATCAGTTGAGGGAGCTGCATTATCTAGTAATTAGTACACATTTAAAGTGAAAGTGTCAATTGACATTCAAAATCTAATCACAGCACTACCAAAATTAACCCCCAGAAAGCTTGACAGAAGAAAACATCGACTGACCTGGAATTGATGCAGGCAAGTGAGAGACAATGTTATCAATAAGGCCTCCTTTACCTCCTTCCTCCTCATCCATCTTCAACCTCTTATTTCCACCATCTTTCACCTCCTCTACTTCTTTCTCTTCCTCACTTGGATTGAAGAAGTTGGAAATCATGTTTGAAATCACCCCTCCACCATTTTCACCACCACCCACATCTTGCTCTGTCTTACCATTCACTATCTCACCAGTCTCAACTTCATCTTCAACTTTTCGCTTAGTAAACTCCCCGGATTTAGTACTCCTCGGCGACACCAAGCTGGAGAAGAAGCTGGTTATAAGCCCACCACTCTTTTCTCCATCTTCACCACCTTCTTTATGATCTCCACCATTTTCTCCAGCTCCAGAGCTCAAGCTAGCAACTTCTGCTTTCCCTTCACCTCCATTAGCTTCATGGTCACCTTTTGGGCTATGATTGGACGGAATCCTCAGGCTCAGGCTCTCAGATTGTGGGATAACATCATCCATTATTTGTTGTCTCTCTCTGTTTCTCTTCGGGGTTTACAAATATCTCAGCTGCTTCAACTTTCTTTCTTTAGGTAATAAGGAGCAGCTTATGTAATGGGGCCAAGCGTCGTATGCAGAAGAGTCTTTCAATAAAGGGGCTCTGGTTTTGTTACACGTACTTCGTAAATGTTGTCTCATGGAAAAGCATAGTCAATGAGGAGGAAACACGTGTCGTAGCCTCAGCATCTTAGGTGTGTTCCCCAAAAAAGGTCGGTCGGGAAAGCTATCCTTGTCGGAGTTGGAACCTTCACTGGTATTGCATTGGATAATAAGATGGCATTTCTTTTATACTGAAGTCCGTAGTGTACTAGTGTTCTTGTGATGCACGAGAACAGAAACACGTTGCACAAAACAGGGTTCATGCATGAGCCCCTAAATAACTGGGATCCAAACTCATCATCAGAGATTCGAACATGTAACCTCTAAAACATGTGATTAGCGAAAGATTCGAATTTGAGCCCTCCTAAAATATCTAAAAACATAAGAATATCATCAGTACATGACGTGTATTTTTATATGGATGATCGGGATTAGATAAAATAATATAGAAATATGGTGGTTAAACATATGAATTGTTATGAACGGTTAAGATTGCGTCGTGTAAATGCACGTCGTGCATACAAGAATTTTCACTAAAAACATGTTTCGGCATGAATTCTGAGAGGTTGAATCACACAAAATGAGGGAAAAACACCATATTCAAGACCCATAACTTGTCAATCATAAGTAAAGGGTGTCAGAGGGAAGACCGGGTTTGCCAGCCTTCGACCCTCCGATGCCTAAGTCAGCCACATGAGAATAGAGATAATGTATGAATAGGGTGGAGATGGAGACTTACTTAAATAAGGGGTGGAAACATGTAGCATACGAGTTTCGGATAGGTTTGAGATTTGTTGAAGTTTGTATTTTTGGCAGATTATTAATTTATAATCCGGTCATTGGATTTTATTTGGTGGAAGGTGGTTTTGAGGATGTCGGTAAAATTTGTGGAGTTTTGAGGTTGACAGTGGATTTAAGATTTTGGAGTGTTAGGCTTGGTTGAGCGCGAAACATATTTATTTATGCATGTTTTGTCGGTGTTTTATTTTAAGGAATTAATTATGTTTGGAACAGGACGCGAGGAGGCTCGAGCATAGGAGACCTCCGACCGACTTCAGGCTTAGGCCTAAGTAGTGAGTGGACTTTTGTTTTATATAATGTGTTTGAATTTTTTTATTGTTGAGTAATTTCCTTTGTTGGATATTTTTCCCAAAATTGAGAATTTCTGCGATTATACTCGAGGCAAAATTCCGAGAATAGTATGTATGAGAGAGAATGCTAGCTAGCTATACGTGGCAGCCCCTATTCTGAGGACGAATGCCAGTTGGGGTGACGTGAGCGTTAGACGCGAGCGTAGTAGCCTTGTACAATTTTCTACTTGTTGAGATTATTCTATGTTTTTACATTCATTCATAGAAATCGTATAAGGAGTAAACACGTATTTATAACTACTCGGTCTTTATCCCCCATTCTGAGGAAAAATGCCAGTATGGAGCGACGTGAGCGTTAGACGCAATCGTATTAGCCTGGTGTGACTATCTATTTTAAAGCTTATTCATAGATAGCATACATGAAGCATACGAGTGGTTAATACATACTTATATATATTTATAATTTGAGCCTGAGAGGCTGTTTTGTTTATGATTTGAGGACTAGCCAGAACTAGTAGTTTGCATTGTTAAATTTCTTGGGGAAATATTATTGTTGATGAGATTATTTTGTCCACTCACTCTGATGTGATGAAATATTTCCCCCTCGGCTTTTCCTTCGTTTTTAAATGCCCAGTCTGCAGAGTTCGGGTGGGGTCTAGAAGGAGGCGACGAGACATAGTCACTCATTTTTCCACTACTGTTCACCAGTAGGTCATCTGTTTAATCACTAGGATTTCTAGTAACTTCCGCTGTATTTCTTGTAGTAGCTCTGAATACTTTCGAAAAAATAACTATGTATTATTTTTATTTGGTTATTTGGATTAAGTTGAAGAATTTATATTATTGGTTAAAAGTATTCTTTAATTTTTCCGGGTTAGGGTTGTCCATTTTCAAGGGAGGTTTACCGAGTCCTTCGGTAAGTTTTCCTTGGAGGTGGTCCCCGCAGGACTCACCTCGAGTTTCAGGGTGAAATTCAGGACGGGTCTTGACAAATATCACCACAAACAAGCACCTCCTCACTAGGCTGAATTAAAGCACGCACTAGCACTTTCCTTAAAGCTTGAACAAGCTCCACCTGCTCACTAACACCGTGGCCCGAACCTACATCAATAGACTCTCCTTCAAATATTATGGCATACTTTTCAAAGTTCATAACTTCGCCGATTACAAATTTAGGTGACTTAGACTGGACACACCACAAGTCATAAATATTCACCCCATATGCAAATCCATGGAATATGATTTTGTCCTCCACTCAAGTTTATCATCACTCAAATAAGCACCAAACGAACAACAAATATTAGAATAATCAGCATGAGTACCAAACCATACCTTAATTGGAGTCTTGAAACAAAATACAGACGATGGAGACCAATTAACCAAGTAGCATGAATTAACAGATTCAGCACCAAAGTCCTTAGACTTCTTTAAGTTAGAAAGCATGCAAAATACTTTCTCTATAAGGGATCCACAAATATGTTCTACAATTTTTAAACGTGGTGCATGTCTTCAAAATAGTGCAGTGTCTCGCTTTCCAATCTTTACAGAACCTATCAAACTGGCCCTCAACAAATACACGTGTACCAATATCTGAATATGGAATCGATGAAGAGGCAACTGATGGAGCACCAACAACTGTGCTACTCTGAAGTGCGTAGAGATTATGGCAAATCAGTTTTCCCTGAATCACAACAAGAGCACCCTTACCAACTCTTAGAACTCCACCTCGAGATGAAAACTTATAACCTTGTGAGTCAAGAGTACCCAAAGATATAAAATTATTCTTCATATCTGGGACATGCCTAACGTTTGCCAAAGTCCTGATAATTCCATCATGCATCTTAATTCGAACTGTTCCAATTCCCATAACTTTATTAGGAAAATCATCTCCCATGAAGACAAAACTTCTATCAACAAACTGATAAGTATCAAACCAATTTTGATTGAAGCACATATGGTGCAAGCATGCTGAATCAAGCAACCAAGCATCAACAGAAGAATCACCAGCAAATAAGATAAAATCAAAAGTAGACTCTTCATCCACATAATTAGCATTATCACCAAAAGAATTTTTAGAAGACTTACTTTTGTTTTGAGTTTAGGGTATTCAAGGGTCTAATGACGTTCTTTGTGACAATAGTTGCATCTACTCTTTCTAATTTGAGGCTTAAACTTCGAATTACCTTTATTATTGCTTTCCTCTCTACCACGAACTACCAAACCATGTTCTTGATTATCATTCAAATTGTCTGACACCTTTTTCTTTAGTTCTCTTGAACTCAAAGCTGCTTTGACATCTTCTAAAGAGATAGCCTCTCTTCCATACAACATAATGTCGACAAAATTTTCAAAAGAATGAGGTAAAGAGCATAGCAAAATCAAAGCCTGATCTTCATCATCAATTTTCACATCCATATTTCTCAAATCAGACATTCAGACATCCGAAGAGTGTATAGTCGCTGATTCAAATATAATCGATTGGTGAGGGATTTGGTCATATATAATTTCTCCAGCTTTAGCCACAAACCAAACGCAGTCGTCTCATCGGCAACTTCACGTAGAAACTCATCAGAAATACATAACAAAATTGCACTACGTGCTCGTTCTAACATGTCTTATTTTTTTTCATTTGACAAAGTAGTTGGCAATGCACCTTTTAGCGCCTTAAATAACCCTTTTTGAACTAATAGGGCTCGCATCTTTAAACGCCAGAGGTTGAAATCATTTCTCCCGTTAAATTTATCGATCTCATATTTCGCCAAATTAGTAAACTTCATAATTGAATCCAGAATATGACAATAACCCCAGACGTAACCAAAGCTTTGATACCAGTTTGTTGTGCAGAAGCGTCAAACAAACATGAAGTATCGAAATATAAGACAAGATAAATAAACAAAAAATCTAAGGATACCAAAGATTTATGTGGTTTACCCCAAAACAAAGGGCTATGTCCACGAGAGGAAACGTGAGGAGATTCCACTAATATCAAAAGGAGATTACAAGGTGTTTAACACTCAAACCCAAAATCACAATCACACCCAAAATACACTCACATAGGAGAAACACTAAATAAAAGAACAACTTCTATAGAACCCTAAACTGCGGCTCTTTTGTCTCTTACACCTTAATTGGTGACATAAAGCATATATTTATACTGCATAGATAAAACCATAACCTAACAGGATCAGGTTGATTATATGAGCTTACTAAAAGATAATTGATGAGTTTATATTAATTTAAGCAACAAACCAACACTATAAAGGTGAAAGCGGGGGGAGCTCATGAAACATTTTAGTTTGATCCAATATTATGCATCGATCATCCATTAGTTCTCTTGGAAGCAATGCTGGTCTACTACTAGTGATCATAAAATAAGGGATTAGCATACTTATAGTGTTCCAAGATCATTTACGTTATGTTTGTTTGGAAAACTATGAATGAAAGGGTTAGATCTTAATTAATAAACTATTCAATGATCCGAATGATAAATTCAGTTATGTCTCTTCTAGATGCATATAGATTGATCTTCGTCACCTACAAACTTGGTGGTTGTGCTTGTTTATATCAACCGTTTCATCTTCCATGTTAAAAGAAGTACAGTATATGCAATTGGGTTTGCATCCACTCATCCAGATCAGTAGTGATCGATCTGAACTGTCATCAGAGAATCGAAAGATGGAGAACTTTTACATCCTAAAAATTAATAGATCCAAATTCTTTACCCCTAAATCTATGCACTACTAGATCGATTTCACTAGTGATCTCTACAAAACGGCCCCTCGATTTCACTAGTGGTTTCAATTGTTCCAATGTTGGCGTCGTACCATAGAGAAACTTTGACCAATTTTTCTATTTTTTTTCGTCTGGTTTTTAAACAGTGGACCCCATAGTGCGTTAAGGCCTGTGGACCGCCTAGCCTACCTCATTTCCCCTGGCCCGCAGTTATTTTTTCTTTCAAAAATTGAATTAGGTTTTGGCCCACATAAGGCCCAAACGTGAGAGATTTCCCTCCAAAAAATTGCCAATTGTTCACACGTGCTAGATATCCCTCTCAAAAGGCGGTGAACCCGGGCAGGCACAAATCTCTGCCCGTTTCAATTCGTTTTATATATAAGGGAGAATCACAAATCGGCGAGACCCCATTTCTTCATCTCCTTAAATCGGCGATCAGATCAAACCGGAGCTACTTGACTGGGACGTACTTCATCGGATCTATTTCTCTTTCTACATTCTCACTGTTACAGTTTCTATTTCAAGTTTTCTGCGTATAGATATTTGTTTCGATAATCTATGTTTTGGAATTGATTCGCTCTATTAGGGTTTCGATTTTGTTAAATGCAGTCAGTATGAGGCTTTCTAAGATACAGTACTGTTTGTTAGGTTCAAGATCACAGTGGATATTTTGGGGTTTTAGCAATTTTTGAAGTATTGATGAGGTTCTTATGATAAGATTTCACATGTTAACTCAATTATCAGGCAAATCTACTTTGTTTAATTGCTAAAGTAGATTGAATATTGTGACTAATTGGAAGCTTTTAGGCTCTCAGGACTTGGTGATGATGTTGCATTGTACTGCAGAATTTGATACTTCTTTTTGTTAATTGGAACTGTCAAGTATTTGCATTTTATTTGGTGAGGTACTGTAGTTTGCATATACTTTCTTTAAAACAGTGAAATAAGCTTTTTGTGAAATGCCATATATAGAATGTCATACCAGGAAAAAGCCTTCTATCTTGTCCTGAACTATTATTTTCTTGCTTCAAGTGCCTGAGAGCTTTTTGGGCATATATATGTTCCTCACTCATGGTCCTTTATGCAACAATTCATGTCTGGTTTTCTAGTCTTACATATCCTTTTGTGTGACTTCGTTTGTGGAATTGTGGAAAGAAATGGCCATGGAGATCACTCAGTGTATTATCAGCTCAATCAGCTGATGCAAGAGTTCGTACTGAAGCAGAATATAATCAGAGTCAATTTCAAGAGCAAAACCTACCTGCTTTCCTTCTGTCTTTGTCGGTTGAGCTAGCAAACGATGAAAAGCCAATTGAATCCCGAAGGTTGGCTGGTATTGTTCTTAAGAACTTACTAGATGCCAAAGATCCTGCAACAAAGAAACATTTTTCTCAGAAATGGATGGCCATTGATATTGCATTCAAATCCCAAATCAAGAGCTGGCTCTTACAGACACTTGGGTCATCTGTGCCAGAGGCAAGGCACACCTCTGCCCAAGTTGTTGCAAAAGTTGCTTCCATTGATGTACCCCGGAAACAGTGGCCTGAGCTAATTGGACATTTGCTTAATAACATGACTCAGCAAGATAGTGCTGTTGGTTTGAAACAGTCAACTTTGAAAACTCTTGGTTATGTCTGCGAGGAAATATCCGTACCTGATCTTCAGCAAGACGAGGTAAACTTTGTACTTACAGCTGTAATTCGAGGAATGGAACTTGCTGAAAACAGTTCTGAAGTCCGTCTTGCTGCAACAAGGACATTATTTAATGCCTTGGAGTTTGCTCAGAAAAACTTTGAAAAAGAGAAGGATCAAACTTACATCATGAAGACGATCTGTCAGACCGCCTTGTCTAAAGAGATCGATGTTAGGCAGGCTGCTTTTGAGTGCCTCGCTTCAATTGCTTCTACTTACTATTCTGTGCTTGGGACCTACATGCAGGCTCTCTTTGAGCTTACGACAATAGCACTATAACGATGCAAGGAAATGCATCCAACAAATAAAAAGATAAATTATTAGAATGAAAAACGTATCATTCTGCCTAAATCGAAATATATCCTAAAAAATACGGGGTTTATCTTTCAAATTATATACTCTCATATACTTAGGAAAATATCAAAGAGAAATCAATTGCTTAGTGAGACTACTCACAAATTAAAGTCATTGATGCTCTGTATGCACCAAGAGCTAATCGAACTTTGTTCATTTTTCATAGATATTTGTGTTAAAGGTTATCATATGACAATCCATTTTACAACATGATCGTGAATTTATCCATCTAGAAATGCGGACCATTAAAATAATACATAATTTTAACTTTGACTTGACATAAATGAGAGTGTTGAAAGAAAAAAATATCTTAAATGTGCATTCGTCAAAGTAACTGATGAAGAGTAAATTAGGAAATTATTGATCAATGGATGTAACGGTTTAATTAGTCATATCAGTCATTATGTACGTTGTTATTAACATTGAATAACGTCATTATGTACGTGTAATTACCGTTGTAATCGATTTCTATATAAAGAGGATTGTTAATGAAATAAGTAGACCATTTCGATTTTATTTTTCCTGTAATAAAATGGTGATTATAAGTGATTTTATTCCTCAAAACTCAATACCAAACTAGGCCTAAGATATCCCACCATTTATGTATGATTGATTCGTTCTATTATAAATTTGGGCCAATTTATATAATAGCAAACCTCTGTTTACAACAAGGAAAGCAATAATAAAAGAAGATAGGAAAAGTAGAACTCGCAAGAATGTGAAAAAATGGAAGGTTGAGTCATGGTGACCTAGAGGAGGCTATATTCTTTTGAATTTCTTTTGATATATATCCATATTGTTTAAGGAGAAAACATAACGAGAATAACAGTGTACTCATTTATTGATAGAAAAACCTATTTACATGTATTACATAGAGTCTCCCGAAGGATCTAGAACATCTATCAATACTGTAATCTATTCTATTAAGGAAACGATTAGGTCAAGACACATAACAGATGAACATGATAGTATTTTCCTTAAACACATATGTAGTTTATTAGAGTCACTGTAGTCTAAGAGTCTAGACAGCTGCAGCAACAGCAACAAAGGGTTGTGATTTGCAATTGCACGGCTCTGTAAACTTATCACAGGATAGTTGGATCACAAAAAGGGTACAAAAGGGAAATTTCTTTAAAATAAGTATCTTGTTTTGAAATACAGTCAAATTTTAGAGGATTGAAAGAGATCAACATGAGAAAGTGGAAATGGGTGTCATCCTATTCTGATTTTAGAAAGCATATTGTATGAAGAGTCATCATCTCTCAACATGTTTAATTTTCTAGAGTGAGAGTAAAGAAAGGTGATTTACACAGCTGATTGTTTATGTGGCCAACTGCTATATAAGTGTAAAATTCACTACTACTGTGCAAACTGGTAAGAAGCAACCGGTGATGAGCAATTGATGGCTTCTCGTAAGTTCTTCTCCATCATTGTTCTAGCTGCTTTGATCTCGCTCTTCACCAATGCTCTGTCTCCTGAGGATTTCAATTGCTTTTCTCAGAAAGTTAACCTGACTATATATTACGACACCCTTAGCACGTACTGTGAGGAATTCATTATATATGAACTCCCAAAGGCATTTGAGTTAGATCTCATGCAGATTATCAACCTCCGGCTAGTACCATATGGAAACGCTTACATCCAAGAACCTAACAACACCATCATTTGCCAGGTCATATATTTCCCACTTTCCTCATCTTTTTTCTTTTCTTCTTTTTATGGTTTGTTGAGATGGTGTGTGATATGTATATGCTTTGCAGAATGGTCCAGCTGAATGCTACTTGAACAGTATAGAAGCTTGTGTGATCAACATCTGGCCGGATGTGGTAAGCTTCTTTACAAGTAACTGCAACCTATCTGCAATACTGTTTCTCTTGTGCACCATAAACAAAAGCAGAAATTTGTTGCTCTTTACTCTTCTCATTTCTCAGTATAACCTTTAATGATATGATTAAAATCTGTCAAAGAAACTACCATCAAGCTTGCACGAAAAGATGCAACAGCGAGAAGGATCTAATAGCTTACTCAATTTCAAGGCCATGAAAACAGTAGGTTTGTTCTAACTTCATCATCGTAACTGTGATGCAGAACTAACATTTCAGTTTTGTTCAGTGTTGCGTGGCAAAACTTGAGACGATTACAGTTGAAGAAGATGAATGGAAATCATGTTCTAAAATAATGATGATGAGTGACAAACTTGTCTCAGATTGCTATAAAAGCGGATATGCCAAAAAGGTTTGGAGTATTAGCTTACTGCATTTTGTTTGCTCTTCTTAGTACATGTTGAATTTCTCACACATGTATGCATGTGTGTTTCTTTCAACTTTTTCCAAACTCTGGCTGATACACAACAAATTTAAATACTAAATAATGCAGCTTCTACTACAATACGCTAATGAAACAAAGCACCTAGATCCTCATAAAAATGTGCCATGGGTTGTCATCAATAAGCAACCACTATACTATGTAAATCGCTCTCCATCTCACTTCTTTTTTTCTCTTACACTCTCTGACAAAGTAACGAGATCTTGAGATCTGTATGCAGGACTACAAGAACTTTCTAAGCTACATCTGTGAGGCTTACCAAGGCTATCCTAAACCATCAGCTTGCACATCACTTATCTTCAGTTCAGCTGAAAAGTCAAACTCAATCCGCTTCTGCATATATACCTGCTACACCTTTTGTTCTGTGCAGCATTTCTAAACAACTAGACCTCTAAATAATATACAAGCTTAAATGTAGTGTTGTGATATGATAGTTATGGTGGTGTACTTTCAGTTCAACTGTATGTACCAGATATTACGAATTGGGTTCAAGACATTTCAATACACTTGCTTCATAATTTCTAGGACAGCATACAGAGATAATTCCTTATTTTTTCTAGCATCATAATCTGAATCATGCAAATAGTCCTCCATAGAACTATAGCTAATATTCAAAAGAAATGTTTCCTTGATGAAAATCTGGATGTTAAACACATTTTGGAGTTCACATGTTCATCTAATTAGTGGAAACCATACTGGAAGTATATTGTCCGTCTCTCATTTGTGTGTTAGTTATGATAACAATCTGGTTCATGACCACATCTACAAGTATGGTTTCCACTCATTTGATGAACATGTGAACTTAAAGGGTGTTCAATCAAGTACATGGGAAGTAGGTCTGTTTTGAAACTGCCACGTAGAACTACAGTATCAATAAAAAAAATCACAAATACATCTAAGAGTGAAGTTTCACCACAACATGACATGGAGCCATTTGGTGGGACTTGAATGATTTACAGATCAGGCTATAGTAAAGTGGTATGATCAACTATATTTAGCGGGTACCATAAAAGGAGTTTCAACATGGTATTTTGTGGCTTAGTCTTAGATCTCTAGAACTATTTCCAAATACATAATTCAATCAAGCATTGAGGCCGTGAATACTAGATTTAATCACACTCATTATCTAAATATCCATCAGCTACGAATCATAGAAGGATTAAAATGTGTATCCACAGGCCTCTAATAACTATAACTACAGTAGGTGATTTACCAAATGGCTCTTAAAACTTTACTTTTGTCTTCTTTGCATACCTAGTGTGAAGTGCACCCAATGAAAATGCAAACAATATTTTCACTTAATTAGCATCACTGCTCGCTAAGTTGCAATAAGACAGTATTCATATGCATGATACAAAGGAAATACGTAGTTCTGATTCTTTATTGCAATCGTTAGACAAGTCGAGGCTAAAACAGTATTGCAAACTGGCACTTGTACTGCTTGCAATTTTAGCACGGTTAAAGGAAAATGAAAGATATGTGTGATGGGTGGCTGGGGATAAATAAAAATAAACAAGAAGAAAAAGGAAATGATAGAGATGAACATAAAGAAACAGGGAAATGAGAGTACTACCCTTAATTTGGCAGAACTGCTTACCCACTTGAAGGTTTTCTGGAGACAAAGACCATCGCCTTTAATTTTTCAACTTCATGGCATTCTTAGTGCAGTTTCAATCACCAACCAGCAGCACCTGCCAATGCAAAGATGCCAAAAGATTATTCAGTCATCCACTACCACTCCAGTTGCCAACTAAATGACTATAAGAGCACGTTATTAGTCATCTCTCAACACATTTAGCTAAGATGAGAAGAAATACAAGTCAAATTTCAATGTGCGGCAGCTATTTATATGAATGCTAGAAGTAGCTTCAGTGTAGTACCTTCAAACTTATGGCACAACAAATGGAGACCATCCTGTCTTCAGTAGTGTTTTAGTAGTATTCAACTCACACAAACAGACATAGCCACCATCGTCAAACCGAGGACCAGAGCATCCTTAAATGGCCCTGATTAGTTTTATGAGTAGGTTGGAGACAATATATCCAGGCAAATCAAAGTTTAAACGGTGTTGGCTAATTAACACAAAATCTTGTGTCCGCTAATATGTCACAATCATATAACTTAAACATAAGTAACGACCATCTCAAAAAGACCCCAAATGACTCCAACGAGATTTTCAATAATCAGCTTGAAACGTGTGTGTTAAAATGTCATTATAAATTACAAACTGTCACAAGATTACCTCTTCAGAAACACACAGAGGAATACAAAGAAATATATTGCACAATATTATACAAAACTATCTCAGGGGAAAAGTGAAATATCTATCATGGAGTTATCATCTTCCATAAGCTATCGCATGTTTCATAGGCAGTCATCTTCTCTGTGTCAATTTCAAAGTTCTGTACGGCTTTGGTATCTCTATCCACAATATCTGTAATTTCTAGCTTAAGGAGCACAAGTTTATTGCAATACTAACAAGCCATCAAATTTACTAAAAAAACACAAAGTAGAAAAGTGAATAAAACAAATGCATGATTTACTGCATACAGATATTATATGTATGTGGTAACTACTAACTAAGAAATTCCAACATAGGATACAGCCCATGATTCTTGACTGATCATCGAGGTTTGGTATAATATTTGTAACAGAAGCATACATGGAAAGCTTCCTCCTGCATATAAGAGAACAATACTTCACTGACAGAAACATAATTTCGAGTCTGTCACATCTCATGACAAAAAGAACACTCAAAACAGTCCATATAACACTAGCATCAAACTCGAAACTACTTACTGAGCCTTGAACTCATCCTGCTTCTGTTTCTTCAACATTTTCTTCTTATCCACAACCGCAGCCCTTTGCCATTCCAACTCATCCATCTTGCCGACTATAACTGTGCTTAACAATAAAAGTACACCAAATCAGTAACCTCTAAAATCTATTAATCTCAAACAAACACGCTACGGAAAATGTACACTTATCTGAGCTCCTCCATAAGCAAATGCTCCTGCTGAGCCCCCTCATCCAATTCCCTCTGAAGAACGTCCAATTCCTCATCAGCAACCGTCTCCGATTTCGCCTCCTCCGTCTTCTTCTTGCAAGCTTCCAGCTTTCTCTCATTATCTGCTTCCACACAACAAACTAGTAAGCAATCTGCTTTCAATGCACAACAATTATGCAATTAAATTAAATAAAAAGTAGCCAGAGGTCTATGTGAATGGTGATGAAGTAAAACCCTAGGGAAATGGAAGAGAAATGAAGAGAAGAGAGGGACCTCGGAGCAAGTTGCGAGCTTGGGCGAAGTCGGAATCGGAGGAGGAGCGGAGGGATTGGGAAGTGTGGAGGCAGTGGGTCAAGTTGTTGAGGTCGTTTTTGTCCTTCAAGGTCTGAACCAGGTCGTCGCTGAGGGAGATGAGCTTCTGGAAGGAGGTTGTTCTAGAAGAGTCCGCCATTATCGATATCAGATTCGCCGGCAGCGGAGAGAAATGTGTTTTCTGAATTAAAGTCTAGGGATTTGGTTTTGAATTTAGGGCTGCTTGCAGTACTAAGCGCGAAATTTTATGTTTCGTGATCTTAATGGTTAAAAATATTTTCCACCCCCCTTTGAAGAACCGTCGATATGTCCGAGTGGTTAAGGAGACAGACTCGAAATCTGTTGGGCTTTGCCTGCGCAGGTTCGAATCCTGCTGTCGACGACTTTTTTTTCATTGTTTAATTTTTATTTTTTTTCTTTTTGCATGTTCTCGTAAAGTCTTTTTATAATTATGATCTACAAAATATGTATACACATTTAAATTATAGGGTACATGTTTAAATTCATATGTTTACTAACAAATAAATTATTCAAAATGGTTACATGTAACCGAATTTATGCGTTTATAAATACGTGAAGAAATCAGAATTGACATATGTCTGATCTTTTTATCAGTTATCAAGAATCGATTCGTAAATACTGAGAAATTTCCCGAAAGGGGGAGATGGATTTAGGAATCAAATATATGAAATCAACATTGATTTGTTTTTTCTCTCATTTAACTTGTCTCAGGATTAGTTTTCATTTCAAGTAAGTAAACATGTCAATAATGATTACTTATTTTATTTGTATGTCATAACATGCAGTTTACAGATCTCAAGTAAACATAAAGAAATCGAAACAAACATGTTAAGAAAAACTAAGTATGTAATATTAAATGCATTAAATTAACTTATTTTTGGTAATTAAAATCAAAATATATGATAAACTTACCCAAGAAGTTTCCATATCCAACAAAATGTCTTGCATCTACGTGTTACCGAAACCAACCAAACTTGGTATTTGGTAAACTAATCCCTTCAATCTGTGCATTGAATTTCAACACCTCACTCATAAATCTCTTCCCATTTCTCCCCCACACACATTATTGTCTTTCCTAGGTCAGCGCTTAACGAAACGACGTCGTAGCACAAACATGGCACAAAATATTCCCATTCCCAGTCGGTCAAAAAACCACAAACCCCTCAAAAGGAAAGGACATCGTTTCCCCCAAATCCAAGTCCATCTTTCTCGGCCCACACCACTCTTGCTCTCTACAAAGAGTCATGAACCGCCACCTGAGCCTCATCGCCACCTCAAACCCTAACCAAACCTGAACCTCCACGCCACCTCTATTCCCTCCGTCGCGTCCTCCGCACGTTCTTCCAGGTATCTCTCTCTATATATCTCTTCCTCGCTTGGCTTCTACTCTTTTCATTTCGCACGTCTTGAATATTCTCGATCCATCTAGAAACTAATATAGACTCTAGATCAGTATCGCATATTTGTTTTGCATATCTGATTCGAGTTTTTGCTATGAGATATACGTAATCGGAGGATTTGAAGCGATCGATCTTTCTGTTTTCGCGTTTTGAGCTGTGTAAATTGTATTGTTATGTGTTGATTTGCTGTGATTTTGAGGAATTGAGCTGTGCGGTAGAGCTAGGGTTTGGTTTTGTAGTTTAAAATTAATTATTTGAGCTGTGATTTTTGATGGAGTTGTGGTTGGGCAGTTCATCGCACTATATGCTTCCTAGAAAGAGACAAGTGGGCGGAGAGGTTGTAGTACAAGAAGACGGGGAACCGAACTTGGCCGACGAATCTCCCATCAAGAAACTTTGCACCGACGACTCTAAGGGCACCGAGTGCAATTCCGGTAACATCAACAGTAGCAGCAGCAGCAGCAGCAAAGACAAGCTGCCGATCATGGCAATGGGGAATAATGGGAATTCTGGGGATATTGATGAGGATCTCCACAGTCGGCAGCTTGCTGTGTATGGCCGTGAGACAATGAGGCGGCTCTTTGCCTCCAACATTCTCGTCTCTGGGATGCAAGGCCTTGGCGCTGAGATTGGTACGTGAATAGACTGTCTCTGAACTTGACTATAAACTATAATGGATCGTTTTGATGACCGGTTTTGTTTCATATTTCCTGCATACATGATAACTAATATAAAAAAGGAAGTGAAGAGAAATATCTTGGCTCGAATTTATAACATCTCCATTTTGTTGGTTATATGTGAACAATTACATCAGAACGATTTTTTTGTAGTTGGATGGTATAGATTGATTGCTTCTAGGTTATACTTAGCAAGAGCATAAACAGGACATCTTGTTTTCAATATAGAAAATTTTGGTGGTGCTTGCAAATTGTGGTTCTATGACTTATGTAATGTAATTTGTCTTTTTGCAGCAAAGAACCTTGTTCTTGCTGGTGTCAAGTCTGTGACCTTGCATGATGAAGGAGTTGTTCAGTTGTGGGACCTTTCAGGCAATTTCTTTTTCTCCGAGGAAGATATTGGAAAGAATCGGGCCCTCGCCTGTGTCCAAAAGTTGCAAGAACTTAACAATGCTGTGCTCATTTCGACTTTGACAACTCAGCTAACTAAAGAGAAACTTTCTGATTTCCAGGTAGCGTATCCTTCCATGTATAGTGAAGTGAATCAATGGTCTCGACTATTATAATGTGTGCATCCTAGAAATACAAGGTGCTCAAGTTTGAATATTTCATTGTTACATTGAATCCCAAAGTTCACCAAATTATTGTTTGTAGTAAAATAGCTATAAATTATTTTGGTGTGGAGGATGTAAATGGGATATTTGTTAGTCCAGTATCAAATAATAAAATAACAGATGGAATTCTTTCTCTGAGTTAAGTTTCCAGTTTTGGAAAGAGGCGCAAATTAGGTACTGATTATGCTTTGATAGATCAAAGTCAAATTTGTGATTGTGTCTTATCTTTAGAACTGTGGTGATAGCTCTATATGACTATGCTTGTTTTTGCTTTTGTGGCAGTAAACTATAAACTTTATTAAGCTCAGTATTTGAATTCTGCAGGCTGTAGTTTTCACTGATATCAGCTTAGACAAAGCAATCGAATTCGATGATTACTGCCATAATCATCAGCCTCCAATCTCTTTTATTAAATCTGAAGTACGGGGTCTTTTTGGTAGTGTGTTTTGTGACTTTGGTCCTGAGTTCACGGTTCTTGATGTTGATGGTGAGGATCCACACACAGGCATAGTTGCATCAATTAGCAATGACAACCCTGCTATGATATCATGTGTCGATGATGAGAGGCTTGAGTTTGAGGATGGGGATTTGGTTTTATTCACTGAAGTCCATGGAATGACCGAGTTGAATGATGGAAAACCAAGGAAAATAAAGAATGCAAGGCCGTACTCATTCACAATTGAGGAGGACACTACAAATTATGGAGCATACGAGAAAGGTGGTATAGTCACACAGGTTAAGCAACCTAAGGTGTTGAAATTTAAGCCCTTGAGAGAAGCAGTCAAGGAACCTGGTGATTTCCTTCTGATTGACTTCTCCAAGTTTGATCGTCCACCTCTCCTGCACTTAGCATTTCAAGCACTGGATAAGTTCATATCAGAGTTGGGACGCTTCCCTGTTGCTGGATCCGAGGATGATGCTACAAAGTTCATATCATTAGTAACTAGCATAAATGATAGCTCAGCAGATGGGAAGCTTGAGGAGATTGATCAGAAGATCCTTTGTCAATTTGCATTTGGTGCTAGGGCTGTGCTGAATCCCATGGCTGCAATGTTTGGTGGTATTGTTGGACAAGAAGTTGTCAAGGCCTGTTCTGCAAAGTTTCACCCCCTTTTCCAGGTAATTAACTTTCAGATGCCCTTAAAACGTGATGTCAAAACCAAGCCTATGTAAATTATCCGTGAAAGATTGGTTGGTAGTGGCACTTCTTTTTTCATTTTTTCTTTATTTTGTATATTTAACGATGGCCCTAGTAGCTTGAAGGTTATATTGAAATTATTTATGTATTTTATTTCCTTTTATGCAGTTCTTCTATTTTGATTCGGTTGAATCGCTTCCAACAGAAGCCTCGGACCCTAGTGATTTGAAGTCTCTAAACAGTCGGTATGATGCACAAATTTCAGTATTTGGAGCCAAGTTGCAGAAAAAGCTGGAGGAGTCGAAAGTGTTCACTGTTGGATCTGGTGCACTAGGATGTGAGTTTTTGAAGAATTTAGCTTTGATGGGTGTCGCTTGTGGTCAAAACGGTAAATTAACAATTACAGATGATGATGTCATTGAGAAGAGTAACCTTAGTAGACAATTTCTCTTCCGGGATTGGAACATTGGGCAGGCTAAATCAACAGTTGCTGCTACCGCTGCTGCGCAGATAAACAGTCGTTTCAATATTGAAGCACTGCAGAATCGTGCAAGCCCAGAGTCTGAAAACGTGTTTGATGATACATTCTGGGAGAATTTGGATGTTGTTATCAATGCTCTAGATAATGTAAATGCCAGGCTTTACATTGATCAGCGATGCTTATATTTCCAGAAGCCACTATTGGAGTCAGGTACCCTAGGTGCCAAGTGCAACACACAGATGGTCATTCCTCACTTGACTGAAAATTATGGAGCATCAAGTGACCCACCTGAAAAGCAAGCACCTATGTGCACAGTTCATTCATTTCCTCACAACATTGACCACTGCTTGACATGGGCTCGATCTGAGTTTGAGGGTCTGCTCGAGAAGGTTCCTGCCGAAGTAAATGCGTACTTGACAAATCCTAGTGAGTACACTATGGCAATGAAGAATGCTGGTGATGCCCAAGCAAGGAATAACTTGGAAAGTGTCATTGAATGCCTTGACAAGGGGAGATGCGAGACATTTCAAGATTGCATTACCTGGGCCCGTCTAAAGTAATGTTCTTAATTTTTCATTGAATTGATTATATTTTAATTTTCACTGACCTATTCTGGATCTAATGCTTTATTCTTGATGGAACCAGGTTTGAGGACTATTTCTCCAACCGTGTGAAGCAGTTAACATATACTTTTCCTGAGGATGCTACAACCAGTAGTGGAACCCCATTCTGGTCTGCTCCCAAGCGTTTCCCTCTCCCACTGGTGTTCTCAGTTGATGATCTCAGCCACCTTCAATTTATACTTGCATCATCCATTCTTCGAGCTGAGACATTCAACATTGCAATTCCTGATTGGGTCAAGTCTACTCAAAAGTTTGCTGAGGCTGTTAACAACGTGATGGTTCCTGAATTTCAGCCTAAGAAGGATGTGAAGATTGTTACAGATGAGAAAGCTACAAATATTTTACCAGCATCCATCGATGATGCTGCTGTTATCAACGAGTTAGTCATGAAGTTAGAAAAATGCAAGGAGCAGCTCCCACCAGGCTTCAAGATGAACCCTATTCAATTTGAGAAGGTTTGTCTCTTATTTTTTTTTCCTTCCTTTTCTCAAGTAGAATTGATATATCTAGTTGGCCATCGCATTCATTAGATCATCTCAAGGTTCTGGCTTTTAAGATACTGCTTCCTTTATACAGTAGCATTGTGTTTATTGTGCTTATAATTTGATTCTCTTGGAAGTTGATATATGTAGTGGAGTGTGTGTGTGTGTGATGGTTCAGCATCTTCCAGAGCTAAATTTAGGTCGGTCATGCTTTTTAATAGATTTTAACATACAAAACTTGTAGAACTAGTTCTAGTCACCGGATTGTGAAGTTGACCTGCCAAAAATATTTTATTGGCTTGTGTTTGTTAATTTCTAAAGGGGATTGCTTTGAGGTAACAAATTCAACATTTTCCAAATCATGGTATAGGTCCTATGTATTATCTTATGCGAAGTTCACTTACAATATAAAATCTGCAGGACTAGTTTTGTTATCCGGGATGATGAAACAGACTTGCTAACTATACTTCATAACTTTATATCTAGACCAATATAACTATTCTTTTTAGTACATAATCATTTGAATTTCACCTCATGCATTAGATCTGAATATTGTAAGCTGCACCGCAACTCATTATGGTGTGAATGGCCTAGAGATAAACGCTATTATTGGTATTGGGATGAGATTCCTTCACCCTGTCTTATATCTTCCCTGGTATAGTTTATAGTTACTACAGGGGAAGTATTTGTTGTTAAAAACATTACATATAACTGATGCTAGGGTACTTTTCATGTGTTTGAATATGCAGGATGATGACACGAACTATCATATGGATGTAATAGCTGGATTTGCAAATATGAGGGCAAGGAATTATGGTATCCCCGAAGTCGACAAGCTGAAGGCCAAATTCATTGCTGGTAGAATTATTCCTGCAATTGCAACATCTACTGCTCTTGCAACTGGTCTTGTCTGCTTGGAGCTGTACAAGGTTCTGGCCGGAGGGCACAAGATAGAGGACTACCGAAACACCTTTGCCAACCTTGCTCTTCCTCTGTTCTCCATGGCTGAACCAGTGCCTCCTAAAGTCATCAAGCACCAAGATATGAGCTGGACAGTTTGGGACAGGTGGATTATAAAGGATAACCCAACTCTGAAGCAGCTTCTTAATTGGCTCAAGGAAAAGGGCTTAAACGCTTACAGCATCTCTTATGGCAGTTGCCTTCTTTATAACAGCATGTTCCCCAAGCACAGAGAGCGCATGGACAAGCACATGGTGGATTTGGCTAGGGATGTGACAAAGGCAGAGCTGCCTCCGTTTCGGAACCACTTTGATGTGGTGGTGGCCTGCGAAGACGATGAGGATAATGATATTGACATCCCTCAGATCTCCATTTACTTCAAGTAGGCATTTTGGTTTATGAGAGCTTAGTCAAGAGAGTATGCAATGTTTAGGATGAGAACAATGTTTCTTTCAAAAGAACCCTGTTATCAAATTTGAGTTTGCGTTGATATAAGCAGACAGATGAGATATTTCGCACTCTGTTCAGAGATGTTAGAAACTTAGAAATGGTGGTTTTCCAATATTATTGCTTCTGGTTAAATCGATGCTGAGCCTCTATCGACGCTATGCAGGTTTATATGCTCATACCTTTAAATTTTGCTGATTTATTTCCTGCTGATAGTAATATATATAATACAGTATGCTTCCTTGTCGTATCACATTAACAATTTTTTCTCGATTGCTTCATTAACAGTTTGACCCATGTCCTAGCATCTTGAACAAACAAATTCAAATTTAGCTTCTCTTACTTTCACCTGGGTTTAGGTTGTGGTAAGAAGATGTAAATTAATTGTTGCTGGTAACACTTTGAGATCTGGGAAGGGGTTTCACTGGTTTCAGAGTTGCAAAATCTTCTTACGACGTAATAATAGTTCATGAGGTCAAGTCATTGTGAAAAATTTGTCAACTTAGTTGCTGTTCTTTCTGCGAAATTAAACATTAATAGTCGGTACAGCAACATCTTTTAAATGTTGTATATACATGCGGTTGCTGAAAGAAATCGGAGAAAGAAAAAAAAAAGAATATTGGTCTAATTTTAGCTAGCTATTGTTTTTCCCAGGTAGAAACTCGGACCAAAGGATTCTCTCTCCATTCTAGGGTCATTTCATTTCCATTCTTTCCTCCAATCTTAATTCCATAGGAGCTTTCATCTCCAACTATTTCCTTGGCTTCCAACAAGTTCTCTGTGCTCAGTTTACGACCCTCCATCCCAAGCCATGGTTGAACATGGCTGTTTTCCTTCATTTTGGACCAGTTTTGGAACCAAGCCTGAGACGAGACATATGGTGCTAGGAAGATGTTTTCCAGCACCATTCTTGCTTCTGCAAGATGACTCGGGAAATTTGACTCTATTGACTCTGATAAGGCTTGGTAATGCACCAGATTCCCATCAAAGAACGAGCTGAAATCCAACTGATTCCCGAGTCTCTCAAAGGCCTCCCCATCACCAAAGGTCACAATTCCTGTTTTTCCAGTCTTGTAGTTCCCAGATGTGGCTAACAAATCCTTAGCCAGTCTTAGAAACTCTATGACGAGACTTCTACTTCTCCTCCTCCGCATGTGTGGAAGCGACACCATACAGTTAAAGGCCACAAATTCTTTTAAACCCCTCTTTCTTGTCTTCTTTATCTCTGCCACCAGATCATCCAGTGCAACTTCCTCCACCTTCAAGCTTAGGCCAAAAGATCTTGCAAGTTTCTGAAGTTGCTTCTTCCTCTCGCCAAATGTGCCCTGTAGAGCACAATCACTCTCTTCATCTTCCCATTTAATTGCTGTCACCTTAAGTGTTTTGAGTCTTTGAGCTAAAGCTTCAATCATCTGTGACAACTGCATTCCTTCTCCCATATCGAAATCTACTATGTGAACCATCTCTGTATCCTCAGGAATAGCCTCTAGGATTGCTGTGTTTGCCACATAGTGAGCAAACTTCCCATAGGGAAAGTTTTGGTAAAACAACTTAAACGCAGGCTCAAAATTCTTGTAGGATTGTTGTTTCAGATAATCAACATCTCCTTGTTGATCATCAACAGCTTCTCGGCACAAGTTAAATGCAAGACGATCCAAAGTCTGTCCAATTGGGCTGGCTTTGTCCTTGATGCATCTGAAAATTATCTCCTCTAGCTCCTTCTGTCCATTCTCCATGGATTCTGAATAAGCCTTGAGAAGATGACGAATGCCTGATTCGTTATCTATGTCCACCAATTCTGGAGGCGCAGTCTGTGATGTTAGGATTGATGTTGAGTCCATTGATGATACTTCACAAGTCACCAATGAATCTGACAAACAATCTCCTTCAATAGAAAATTGTGTGGAAACTTCTTGTGAAAGTAAAGTCCCTCCACTGTTTTCCAAGAAATTACCATACAAATATTCTATCATCAAATCATGGTCAATTTCTTCCAAATTCATTGGCAATTCCTCCAGCTGTGATGAGACCTGGATCAGATCATCACCACAAAAGACGGTGGCAAGAGGGTATGAACAAGTTTCGGATAAGTCAGAAAATACATCTGAGTTGAGAACCAAGGAAGAAAAATCTGAGTTGCCTATTTGAGAATCAACAATGTTCATGAGATCAGATTGATCAAAAGATGAGTTTACCATATTGTGGAATGGCCAAGAAGGGTATTCCATCTTTTGATGAATAGTAAATACTAAAGAGTATGAAGATGAAGACTCTGTGGTGGGTTTGATTTGAAAAAGAGTCTGTTTGGGTGTATATAAGCTGATCAGCTACAATATAGAGACAAGCTAGGAGATATAAAATACTAGGAAAAAGAAGAACATTACTAAACGGGAGAATTTCCGATCACTATCTCATTATCTTCAAAATACAAACAAACAAATACAAATCTCTCACCTACTTTTCTACAAACTTCATTTCAATTACAAAAAAGGTTCCCTGCTCAAGTTTCTTCCTTTTGTTGGCTGTTTCTTTGAAGGTGTCTTACATGTTGCATGCATTCTTTGTTTTTTAATCGATAATTTAGCGAGAAAGATTACTATTCATGTCTACCAGAAGTTTGCTGATGCTGTTAACAAAGTGACAGTACCCCAATTTCAGGCCACAAAAGATGTGAAGACTATGACGATGAGAGAGCTACAAACCTCTTACCATCACAGATTGTTGATACTGAGGTTACCAGTTTAAGTTGGTTTTGAAAATGCAAGGTGGAGCTGCCACCTGCGTTCAGATTAAATCATATTCTGTCTGAGAAGGTTTGTATTTTTGCCATTTTCTTCTTAAATGGAGAAGTACATCTGTAGTATTTCAAGTTGGACATCACATCACTCAGGCCTACAACCTGAAGTATGCTTTCACAGCAGCACTATGATTCAGCTTATCAAGTAATTCAGTTGGAAGTTTCTGTTGCATTGGAAAATATGTCTGCTAAGAGGTTGCTTTGAGGCAACACCTACCATTTTTGAAAACTTGGATTTGGTCATTGGAAATGTTTCCTAAAGCGCAAGAAGTAAATTTTACTGAAGAAGTTCTAGTTTACAGAATAATGAAATCGACTCATTAATCATGCTCGGAATTGCCACTTAATCGTTTGAGTTTCAACTAATGCCTTATTCCGAACATTTTAAGCTGTATCAGAATTAATACGTGGGTGGCCTAAGGGCAGAGACAATGTCACTGTAGTAAATGAAAACTTGCAGCAGAAGTTTTTTCGTTGGCAATGACAGTCATGTATCCATAACTGATGTTAGGGCACTTTTCGTATCTATTGAAATGCAGGATGATGACACAAACTATCACATGAACGAATGGCTGATATGCAAATAGCTGAATTTCACATCAAATACTTCTATGGCAACTGTTCTTGTATGCTTGGAGTCATATAAGGTTCTTCATGGAGGGCACAAAATAGGTATCGACATCCTTTAGATATCAATTCATCTCATGTTAGGTATCTTAATTAGTCAATTAGAGCTACACAAGTAAATCAGTATGCAATGTTTTGGAAGAGAACTCTGTTTCTTGTATTTGGTTATAGCTTCAAAGTCTTTATGCTGACTTGTGACTTATTTTATTGGCAAGTCAGGTTCCTACTATCACTGAAGAACATATCAGTTTACCAGGAAAAGAGATAAAATTATGGCAAACAATCTGTCAACTTAGTTTATGTTCTTTTTTACAACATAAAAGACAATCAATATTGTACAGCAACTCTTGATGTATGTCCAGCATGTTGAATGCATGCATTTGCTGAAATAAATTGGAAGAGAAAAATTATCTACTTTTAGATAGCTAGCTTTGGTTTTCCCAAGTTGATACTCTAACCAAAGGTGTCCCTCTCCATTCCAATACCATCTCATTAGCATTTTGTCCTTCAACCCTGATCCCATAGGATCTTTCATCTCCCACGATTTCTCTGGCTTCAGTCAAATTCGCTTTGCTCAATCTCCTACCCTCAAGTCCGAACCATGGCTGAACATGGCAGTCCTTCCTTTCTGTCCACTTTTGGAACCAAGTCTGGGAAGATACAAAAGGTGCTATGAAGATGCATTCCATGACCATTCTTGCTTCAACAAGATGACTTGGGAAATTCAACTCCATGGACTCCAACAAGGCTTGGTAATGCACTATATTCTCATTAAAGAATGAGCTGAAACTTGAGTGATTTTCAAGATTCTCACTAGCATCGCCATCACCGAAAGCTATGATACCCCTTTTAGTAGTCTTGGAGTTCCCAGAACTGGCTAATAACTCCTTAGCCAGTCTCAGATATTCCATGACATGCCTTCTGCTTCTTTTCCTCCTCATATGGGGAAGTGAATTCATACAGTTGAAGGCTAAGAATTCTTTCCCTCCACCCCTCTTGTTTGCCTTCTTTATCTCAGTCACCAAGTCCTCCATTGCTACTTGTTCCAGCTTCAAGTTTAAGCCAAAGGATCTTGCATGGTTCTGGAGTTGCTTCTTGGTCTCCTCAAATGTCCAGTGTGGAGGAGCACAATCACTCTCTTCCTCTTCCCACTTAATTGCTGTCACTTTTAGTGTTTTGAATCTTTGTGCTAAGGCCTCAATAATTTGAGATAACTGGATCCCTTCTCCCATGTCGAAATCCACTATATGAACTGTCTCAGCTTCTACTGGAATCGCCTCGAGAATTGCTGAGTTTGCTACATAGTGAGCAAACCTAGCATAAGGGAAGTTTTGAATGAATACCTTAAGAGCAGCCTCAAAATTTTTCAAGGATTCTTGTTTGAGATAATCCCCACCTTGTTGATGTTCATCTACAACTTCTTGGCACAAATTGAATGCAAGGCGCTCTAAAGACTCTCCAATTGGACCGACTTTCTCACTCATGCTACTGAGAATAACCTCCTCTAGCTCTTTCTGGCCATACTCCATGGCTTCAGCAAAAGCTTGAAGTAGATGACGAATACTCAATTCGTTCTCGATTCTCTCTTCTTCTCTGAGAAAAGTCAGTGGTGATTGGATTGATGTTGAGTCCATTGATGATGCTTCAGAAGTCACTATTGAATCAGGACTCCATACATCATTTCCTTCGGTAGAAAATTGGTGTGAAGAAGCTTGCTGTGATGGAAAACTCCCTTCACTTCCTTCCAAAGAATTACATAAGAAACCCTCTATCATCAAATCAGCCTCACATCCTTCCAAATCCATTGAAACTTCCTCCCCTTGGGATGTCACTTGAATCAGATCATCAGCAGCAGTAAACAAGTTTGCAAAAGGATATGAAGTAATTTCCGAAATTTCGGAAAATTCATTTGAATTGATGAACAGAGAAGAGAAATCTGAGCTATCGATTGGAGTATGATCCATGTTGATGATTTCAGCTGATTGATCAAAAGATGAGTCTATCAAATTTTGGAATGACCAAGAACGCTCAAGAAATGGGGAGTACTCCATCTTCTTTTGATGAATAGTAAAGGGCAGGAAGATGAAGATTTTCTGTTGGTTTTGATTTGTTAACAAGTCTGATCGAGTGTGTGTATATATACTCCGATCATGACAATATAGAGACAAACAAGTATAAATTACAAGAAAATTGGGAACATTATATAAAAGAAGAATTTCCTTATCACCATCTCATTATCTTCATAAACAAATGCCGGTCTCTATCTCCAACATTTCCATGAACTTCAGTTCAAAGAGGTTCCCAACTCAAAGTTTCTTCTTTTCTTGGCAGCTTCTGGGACAGTGGCCTATATGCTAGCTGCATGTATCCTTTGTTTTTAAAATCAAGAAATGAGAAGGGTAACCATTCATCATGTCTTTTTCAGTGTGATTACCTATCATTTCATAAGAACTATAACCTTAATTTAACAATTAAACTAAATTAGTGAAGATAGTGTCCTGACATTATAGTCCTCTCATTGTGATGAAGAACCAACAGAATCCGTCCAACTGGGGAAAAACAGTGGTTTTATCCACTATTCCTTATATAAAATGACATCTGGCTGTTATGCCGTTCATCAGAACCTTATTATAACCTGAATCAAATTAATTAAGAAGTGGTTTACGAGTAGAGGTCTTTGTGGTCATCATCAACATATATATAAATCCTCTAATCAGAAAACAAGCAGATGAAACAAATCAAGTTGTATGTAATCTTCATTATCAAACTTCCTATATAATTTATTTATGCAAATTGTAAAGTTTAATTTGTTTTCAAAGTTTCCCATTCATTCATGTGAAAGAGGTTAGTATTAGCCCCCCATCTGTGCCCTAAAAAAATGAAGGAAAGTAGGTCAACATTCTCATCTCATTTTATATATAAGACATCACATCTGGTATATCCTCCATTAATCTTTCAGGCCTGCAATATCCGTATGCAGTCTCAGTCTTTCAGAATACCATAAAATATCAGTAATCAAAGAAATTATACAAATTCTAATTAGGAAAGTTGTACGTAGTTATAGCAGACAAGTTTCTGCTTTTTCTTCGACCTCGAGAGTTTCTGATTGAACTTCAGTCCATCAGTATGAGCTTAGTTAACTAAACTAGAACGGCGATGATGATCAGGATGAGGATTTATGTACGTGAAAAGATTAAAGCCGAAAGAAAGAGATTGACGCAACTTCATGAAAATCAGACCAAAATGTTGTGTTTTTACTGTTTAACTGCACTGATAAATTGCAGATTTTCAATATTATATGTACAATAATTTAGGTTCAGGGATACTCTTTGTTAGTTTACTGTACTGTTCTCTAGTAAATACAAATGCATGAAGAAAGAACGAGCTTGACGCAACTTCTTGCAGATTTAAGAATTACCAAACATTGTCTTGTTACTGTTTTACGGCCATGATCTAAATGATTAATTAGTACAAATTGCCAATATTCTACATAATCCTTATGAATTGTGATCAGGATAAGGATTGCTGTCGTTTCTGCATATTGAGATTCTGCATGTAGAAGAGGTAGTAGACTAGAGAACTTGCATCTTGAGGATCATAGGCTATATATGGTTTTGGTTGATTAATTAAAATTAATTAAGTGTTTAGAACGTGTATGCATCATGCATGGATATATAGTTTGAAATCTAAGAATCTCTTCCAACTACCCTGCTTCTTATTAGAGTTGGGTTGATATTGGTCTTGTAATGTGGCCAAAAAGATTGAATTGAACGGCATAAACTATTAAGCATACAAGATTAATGGATAGCATGCATTTTAGCTCCTGTTGATGATTAGAATATATATCGGATAAAATTAAGTTAGGTTTGGATAGCTAGCCTGGATTCAGCAACCTTGAAAAATGCGGCTCCTACCATTTCTGGCTACTCTACAATGCAGTCCAATGATACCACACATGTATTCTTTGAGCATTGTATAAGGATTATCTATGAAAGAAATTAATCAATAAATCTAAAATATATTGGTCTAAATTATGTAAACATATGCAATATGTCAATAAAGCCAAAACGACAATCGTAGTAATTTATCGATTTTCAATGTGTTTTTAGTTTCTGATAGAAATTTCACTTGAAAGAAACAAAAATGTACAGCTTGATGATTAGATTGCTTAAGATAAGTAGATCGTTATCCACATTTTTTCATTTGCAGCCTTCTACCCAAAATCTATTGGTGTATGTGTGTGTACTGTATCAACAGATTAATATATATATATATATATATATATATATATAGTTCTCTTTGAGAACGGTGTTCCGCTTTGAAATTAAAGTGTGGAGCTTCTTATTTTGCTCACTTTCAGGTCGCATTTCCACATCTCAACCGTAAAATGTTTATAACATAGTGTGTAAATCAATCATACAAAATTTTATCTAATTTGAAGATCATTTGGGTATCTAAATAGATTAATTAATAAATCAACAGAACAAAAATTGTCCAAACAGAACCGTTTGTGTAAATCAAGATTACGGAAGCTCAAATGATCTTCAAATTGGATGAAACTTTGTAGGAATGATCTACACACTGTGTTCTAAACATTGTACGGTTGAGATGTGGAAATGCGACATGAAAGTGAGCAAAATAAGAAGGTCCACATTTTAATTTCAAAACAGGACACCGCTCTGAAAGAGAACTTGTGTATATATATATATATATATATATATATATATATATATATATATATATATCAGCAGATTAAATACAAATAAACAGATTAGATGAGATACATTGATCGATGGAGATATTTACAATATCTTGTAAAGATCTCTTACGTGCAAAGATGTTCAAAAGCATGAAAATATCTACCAACAAATATTGGCAGCATTCTAACCCGTAAACAATACACTCGATTTATATATATGCCTAATGCCTTGTCATTCATCTAATGACTTATTTGATGACTGTCATGGAGTTTTCCTGCTTTGGAGGCCATAAAATGGTATCTTCGGATTCTTCAGATGCATGATGATGATGAGTAACGTAAATTGTGATTTACCAATATACAAATATTTGTAACTATCTGGCTAATCTTCTTCGTGGACGAATAATATTAACAAAATCCGTTAATATGTGGCATATATAATATTATTTTATCAGTGTCGAAAGTTTAACAATCATTAGAAATCTGGATTTACATGTCTATTTCATTTCGTTTTGGTTTTGAACCATGCGAAACTACGTAACAATATCATGGAAAATTCTGTTAGTTGCATGGTTGTGGTTCTCAGATGTCAATCTTCAATCCAGATCATATATCTTTATATCGAGCACATATACTGATCATGCAGATTGTATATTCATCTGTATACTTGTCCTTAAGTAGTTAATAAATGCTTTCTGATGCCACGAAATTCTATTTCTTGATCAAAAGAAACTAATCTCTGGTATCCAAACACAGCAAGATCCATATAATCGGTCAATGAATAAAACAACCTTCCAAATCATGTTTTCTTTGGCCAAGAGATCGAGACCTTTCTTATCCAAAGGCTTATCTTGATTTCTGGTTTCTGCAGAAAGATAGATTCACAAGACAAACCTGAGGATCAGTAAAATAATCAAGTAAGGTCAAGGTTTTCGACCGAAGATATTTCCCTTATCTGTTAAATTGGTAGTTAAGGATACTAATTTCTTATTACCTAAGATAATTAACTTTTACTTCGAACATGGTTTTTTTATGGGAAAATGCCCATTTGCACATAATTAAGGATTTTAAAGCCTATTTGAATGAAAAAAGTTTTCCATAGCCTATACCAATGAAATTTAACAAAAAGACGATTTTACCCATTGAATTTATAAATTCTCTCACGTCTCATTCTCATCCTTCTCTCTCTCTCTCTGAAACCTAACGTTGACGACGACTGTGTCCTTGTTCTTCGACACCGACCGCGACGGCAAGATCAGCAAGGACGAGCAATCAAATCCGGCTATCTCGACGAGTCTCGCATCAGATCTGATCAAGTAGATCCGGTAAAACCGAGTCCATGGTGCGACTGGCAATTTCAAACGAAGGAGCGCGTGAGGGTTACTAGCTAGAATTGTTGGAGCACCCATCGGTGTCTACTTGCGGTGGTTTTGAGATTTGGTTCTTCCGGTGAGAAGATTCGAAGGTTTGGAATCCAGATCGGGTTTTGGTTGCGTCCTCCAACCTCGTCCTATTGTGGTTATTTGTTTTGGCCGGGTGTTTTTTTTTAATTTTTTGTCAATTGCTAGGCTTTGGTTGGGTTGTCAGTGCAAATTATTAGGGGTGGTAAACTGTGGTGGTAGTGAGGGCCGGCCATATTCTTCTCCTCTAGCTCGATCTAGCTCGTCGTGAAGTCAACATCGGCATTGATAGGGTACTTAATATTCTTCAAAGATCTGGTTCAGCTCCATCATCGCACCGGCCATATTCTTCTCCTGCTCCGATCTCCGGGATTTGGTTCAGCTCCATCATTGCGCCGGCCGAGTGTGACTGATGCTCCATCACTGCGCCGGCCATATTCTTCTCTTGCTCCGATCTCCGGGATTTGGTTTAGCTCCATCACCGCGCTGGCCATATTCTTCTCCTCTAGCTGAGTTATGGATTTGCTTCAGAGAAAATTCTTCTTTGTTGTTGGTACTTAATATATGATTTTAATCCAAGCTTTAGTTCTTTTTGTTGTCTTGTTGTTTTTGCTGGCTTTGCTATTCTTGTTGCCTTTTGCGCTAAAGTCATTTATCATAAACCTACGGTAACAGTATGTCTTGAGAAAGAAAATGTTTGATTATTGGGGTCTATAACTAAGTTACTGGGAGTCAGTAACTGGTTACTAGGTGTCAATAACTGGTCAGTAACCGATTACTGGGGTCAGTAATTGGTTACTGGGTGTCAGTAACTGGTCAATAACTGAAAACAACATGATTATTGGGTGATTACTGGGTGTCAGTAATTGAAAACAAAATGATTACTGGGTTCAGTAACTGAAAACAAAGTGATTACTGGGGTCAGTAACTGGTTACTAGGTGTCAATAACTGGTCAGTAACTGGTTACTGGGTGTCAGTAACTGATTATTGGGGGTTAATAACTGGTTATTAGGGGTCGTTAACTGGTCAATAACTGGTTATTGGGGGTCAGTAACTAGTTACAGGGGAAATTCCGGTGACCGGAGTCCGACGGTCGGGAAAATTCCGGTGACCGGAGTCCGGCGGTCGGGAAAATTCCGGTGACCAGAGTCCGGCGGCCGGTGACCGGAGTCCGAGGTTCCGGCCAAGTCTTTTCATGTTGAAGAGGTGGGGGCAAAATAGTCTTAAAATAATATGGTTTGTTAAGACTTTAGTAAAGATTTATGCATTTGGGCATAAAAATGGTTACTTTATATTTGAATGGACTAATACAAAAGATTATTATTAGAATGAGAAATAAGGGGTTTGAATTAGTACTAAATGGGCATTTTCCTTTTTATAGAGGAATGTCATCAAACTTCAGAATAAATGATCAATCATAATATTAAATGGGAAGTCTTAGGTGTTTTTTTCCTACTATGAACTTGACTAAAATACATATTAGAAGCAATAAGGCATGCCCAATTCAACAGTCTAAGTGTTGACGGTTTGCTTATTGAACACTGCATTAGTTTTGGAATCTTAATTTTGCCAACTGATTTGTTATGAGGTTTCAGGTGGGAAGGGATGCCTTTTATGTCAAGGAATGAAGCAAGAACGTTAATCAAACCTTAGATTCCCTTTCTTAGGCAATATGTGGCCAAGTAAGCAAGCATTGCATGGGATATTTTTGACCGGTTAGATGAAATGTCAAAAGGGAAATTTGGGGCATTTTGGGAATTGGGCCGCTATGCAAAAGTTCTTGAAGTCCAACCGTCTAACCTCGGGGATCTTTTCCCTCTCTCACTAGGAAATTATAACTTCATTTGTCTCATAATTATGAAGTATATGCGATATATATATATATATATGCGATATATATGGAGCGGACGTCCGTACAGGCCTTAAAGTGTGGACGTCCGTCCGTTCTCCATCCTCTGGCTTTGGCGACGGCGACGACACCCAGTAGCGTCCCTGACAACTTTTTATTCCCGGCGAGTTTGTTCTTTTCTAGTTTTCCGGCGAGATCACCAAAAACTTCAAACAAAGTCGATCTCGCCGGAAAATTGGAAAAGAACAGACTCGCTGGGGAGGAAAAGTGGTCGGGGACGCTGCTGGAGTCTTGTGGGGTGGAGGCGCGCCGGCGCCGGCGCCGGAGGGAGGAGAACGGACGGACGTTCGCACTTTAAGCCGAGTGCGGACGTCCTCTTCACATCCTTTTTGTGTGTATATATATATATATATATAATTCGATTTGGGCCTATTACTTCAACCGTCTAACCTTAGGTATCCGTTTTGGGCCTATTACATACGATCATTATATTCTATATACCATAGCAGGAAGGTATTACATCTGTTCATTCATCCTGCAAAAAGACGGTTCTGCCCTCAGTTCGCATCTAATCACAAAATTACCTTTATCTGCTTTTTCTAACACCTGTTGTTTTTATACAACTGCGTTTGACATCTGTGAGTCTGGGTTGTTGCCATTTGTGTTTTTCGTTGGCATCTGGCGTTGATGGCTTCTTCTGCACGATGGGTTTGAGTGTACTAAGTATGAACCATCTTCTCTATCGCTCTTTGTAGTCAGAGAGAGATTGGTTTCGTGTAATGAAAATTTGTGTTGCTCTTCTCAGTTTAATCGTCGAGGTATGGACTTTGTTTTGTATATGATCAAATCGTCCAGGTGAGGCAATTGCTCTGTATATGATCGATTTTGAGTTTTTGTTTCAATTGTCCTGATCCTCTTTTATCTTTGTTTTAATGCCAAATTGCCAATACTTTCACCAATTCGTAAACAGGAGTCTGGGTTTTTAATCGGCAGTGGTCCGGCAGACTCTCTGTGGGTTCATTCTATTATCAGAAGTTTTGTGTTCGTCGAATTGGTTCAGTGTTGGTTTGCATGTTGACAGTTCTGTCGGTAGCATCTGCTGTGGGTATGTTCTTTTTAGCTCCTAACATGATCTAATTGATGTATTTGTTGTGTGTTATTGATCTAATTGGGGTTTGTTTTTGGCCTAATTTTTGATTTTGCCTGGATAGCTATATATAGATGATGATGATGATTAAAAAATAATAAATACACATGGTGGGATAGAGAATTTGACTTGATTTGAACCGTGCTACATATGAAGCTTTGGTTTTCCTTGGCATTGAGTGCTCACACTCAAAGTATATTCCTTGATCAGGCTGGAGATATTGGCTCTGCTGTTGAGCTTGGAACCTACACTAAATATAGTGGAGCACTACAGAGGAGGAGGTCTTTCAATAGGCCAGAGTTGTGATTGATGTAAGAACTTTTTCACTCTTAGCATTATATCACTGTAAGAACTCTTTCACATTGAATATAGTGGAGCACTAAGGCTGTTGCAATTTTGTAGGTCAGGCTAAAAACTTATTTCTCTGATACTGATGTTAATTATAGGTAAATTGTCTAATGCAAAAGGTGCAATACCAAAAGTATATAGGCATGACCATCTGGCACTACAGAGAGGAGACTTGATTCTAAAGGTGGCCACAAATTACAGAACCCCAAGGAAGTTTTTGCCTTGAGTAAGGATGAGCTCTGTTAGAGTTAAACGAATTTCCAATTCTAGGTACGTTTTGATTACACCCAAGCAAGGCTTTCAGGAGAAACCATCTCAGAGGCCCCGCTAATCGGTATGCCTTCAACAAATTTGTTGTTCAATTCTTTTTTTTCCGGGCTTTGTTTGGTTTGAATTTTTTTTTTCTGGGTTTACATTTGGTGATTTTCTTTGATTATGGGTTTTCATGTTATCTTTTTCATATGGTAATCATACTGTATCAGCTATTGAAACTGTGGTGAAGAGGGCAAGGCGAAGATTTCCAATGTCTTCTTCTAAAGGTAATGAATGAGTTCCTATCTTAGTTGAATCCATATTTAGGTGAGACATTCCTGCCTTTTTTAATTTGTGCTGTTCAATATATGGTAATAATTTATTTTCCATTCTTCATTAGTTGAGTTAGCATGTTCCATCCTATAGCTGCGCAGTGTTTTCTATTGGGTTTTAGTTTTGAAAACTTTTAGTTCAAATAAATGTTTAACTGAAATATGTCTTCTTTTTGGTTTATACAGCAATTGTCGGTGGCAACACGAGGCAAGACAAGAGCATTGAAGCTATTTTCTAATGAGACCAACATTTTATGACCAAGATTTTTGATCTCAAGCTGCATGCCTGCTTTTATAAACAAGTCTTTCTTGATTAAAGCGAGTTGTTGACATGGAATTATGAGTCAGGTGGATTTTGTGATCTGGACTGATGCATGGGGAAGGAAAAAGAAAGGGCAGGTTCAGATATCAGGTGATGTGATATTTGGTGAATGGTATATTTGTGTGCTACTTCAGGTCAGAGTATGTTTTAATGCTGCTTCAAATAAATAAAATTTGGATACATAGCATTGACATAAGTTGAATAAGTGAGAGGTGTGTCACATTGAATTAGGAAAGGAATAAAAAAAATGGGGTATTTGGTTGCAATTAGAATCCAACTGTTTGAGGATATTTGAGATACTTTGTAAATACTAGGATCAATTTTGTTGCTTATGTCATAAATCTGTACATGAGACTTGCATATTTATACAAGAGTAGGTTGATATGTTTTGTGAATGAATGAGAGCCGTGTAACATTGAAGCAAAATTGATACAAGTTAGAAAAAAGAAATGCCATATTCGATTACAATTTGGAAGCAATGGATTATTTAAGATGCTTTGAAAAACATTGGGAACAAACTTTGATTCCTTCTGTCATGATCTCGACCTAAGGAACTAAAAATGATCCTACGATGTTTTAGTTGTTTATATATTTAAATATTTAAAGAAAATGTGGACCAATTACTTTAGTTAATAATTTCTGACTGTGAGTAAAGTGTGCTGAGATCGGAGCAAAATTGATAAAAGAATATTTGGACATTTGGTTACAATGTAGAATAATGAGACTATTTGTGATGCGTTGAAAAATATTGGTAAAAAGAGTTCTCTTTTCTTATGTTATGGATATGAATATGGGGAGAACAAAGACTATCTTTTTATGATCAATGGGTTTAGGCAATGACTAATGAACATGTAATGTTGAAGAGATGATAGAATTTCTTTTTAAAAAGTGAGACAGGGTCTAAATTTCTTCAGTATGATTGAAAAATACTGGGACATAGATGGGATATACTATGAAATTGTTTTGTTATAAGAGGTCATTATATTTCAGGGCAAGGACTGTTATCAATGAAGCTCATTTTTTGAACAAGTTGTTCAGAAAAAAGAGAAGTAGTGAAAACAAGTGTCATTGTTTATTCTATTTCTGGGATGGAGAAGTTTGGTAGCAGGAGGGGTCAATACAATTGAATCTTGACAATTAGTAAAGCACCTGTTATAATATCAGTTGAGACATAATATCAATAGAGACGATGTGTTATTGATAATGTATATAATAAAATTACAATATCATGAATAAAAGCATATGCTCATGAGTGATAAAAATGTGATTTGAAAAACAGAAACTAATCAAACTATAGAGGGTCAAATGATGGATTTCATGTTTATTTCTCAGGAATTCTCTTTTTTTATTGTGAAAACATGCTTGTCAAACGTGTCATTTTTGTCTATTGTGAAAACATTATATGACCAAAATTGTCCGTTATATGGTGCATGTCTTACTATTTAATAGTCTTATTCTTCAAAATGGTTGTCATGTAGCGCATCTTATATGAAAAAATTGGCACACAATTATCATGTTTGGAATAGTTACTAAGTATGTATGTCATTAAATTCAGTTGAGAAAGGAGTGAACAATTGTTGATGATGGAGTGTATTATGAAAAGGTTTTAGTAGACAATTTAAGAAAGTGGAACACAATTTTTGTGCTTACGGTTTAGGGTTTAAGAAAGTGGAACACAAGAATGATAGAATAGTCACACTGTTTGTGAAACAAGAATGTAGGGAATAAAGTTACAAATCGATCATTTAGGAAAATGAAACACAAGCTTAGGGATTAGGCTTTAAAATTAGGGATGAGTGTCTAGGTTTACAATTTCGGCTATCCAGGATATCAATGTTATTGTGTTACTAAGATGGCCGAAGCTAATTCAGAACACATCTCTGCATTAGTTATGGGATATACCTGAAGGGCATAAAATATTTGTCCTTTGATTTACAAGTTAAAAGATTTCTGAAGGTGATCTTATCACATTCATACTACATCAACATGAGTATGTATTTACATTGTATTGCATTGCCTAACAATCACAGAAGTTGGTTTTCATACTTGCTGTTGCTGATCAGTTTATTAAAACCAATATGCCTAACTATTTTATGGATTCAGTTCATTCCATTTGTTATTTTCGGAACAAATTTACTGATAGTGCAACAAATTTTCATATCTGATATTTGTATTTGTTTTTAACTTTATGTATGTTTTATCATTTATCTTTGTTCTTGCTTTATGTTAGAATGTTAGTGTGTTGCTTTGGTACTATCTATTTTTATTGTCAGTGTCAATTATTTAGTAATACAAAAGCAGTTACAGTAAGTTAATATCCGTCATACCAGCGTGGACATCATCTAGAAATGTGGCAATTAAATTTATACAATGTATTGAAATGCCTAGAATTCAATTTTGCCTCTGTTTTTTCAGATATTAATCTCCTGTACAAAACGTGCACCGTTCTTTATGCAACTGAGTCGCGACATACTTTGCTGCATTACAGAGAGCTACTTTAATTGCAGATTAACTATGTTTTCTTGCACCAATGAGATTTAAATTTTTTCCAGTCATTTGTAAGATTTTTTTTTTTTTTAAAAAACAGCATGAGTGGATTGAACAATAACTTTAACATTAAAGTATCCTGACAAGTTGTTCACTCTTTGGTAACAGGTGAAGCGCTGATGCTGTCAAGAAATATCAAATCCAATAGGGTGACCAAATTCTGTACATTTGTATGGCATCGGACGCTAACTTCATGGATTTTTTGTAAATCTAATATTCCATTTTCTGCTTCATCTGCATGTAATGTACTGTCTATAATGTCATATAATGTCCCTCTTATGTTGCTGCAACCATCAACACATGAAATAACAGCATAATTGATCCATACATAAGCATTTACGGTAAGTTAATGTCTGTCATTGCAAACCGCGGCAACGCGCGGGCATCATCTAGTGTAATTCAATTGCTTGTAAAGTTTTGGATATATGAAGATCGTAATCAGCTAACCGATAACGAGTGAAAAAATATGTATTTATGAATTATTGTGTACGTATTCATGGTGGCTGTCAATCTTCAATTCTATTTGGCATTCAGAGAGAGAGAGAGAGAGTGTGTGTGTGTTTGAATTCACTAGCTGTAATAATGTTTCTAACTGGAAACGTCCGGAACGTGCATCTGATCAAAGACACTCAAGACAGAATGGTCCATGTAATCAGTCATCCCGTGTCCAAATGCTATCGATCATGAGCTTTGATCTTGAAGGATTTAATGTGTTTGGTCAAGAAAAGAAGAAGGAATTACTGTACAACATCGTAATGAAGCTAGTTATCTTGATCGAAAACAAAGTACCGGAAATACTCGATCCAAGATGCTAGCTAGTCTTGCTGCTCTTGCACTTGTATGGATTGCTCTACTAATAACATCGCTAGCACGTACTGGAAAAACTTCAAATGATCGATGTGGTGCTTTCTGAGACCTTGTATCGAAGTTCATGTATGCTATCACACTAATTCAAAACAGACATCTCCGGAAGACTAGCTAGGTCGATCGACATCGAGAGACTGCAAACCAGTCCTTGACGGCAGCCAATGCCCTCTACCAATACTACTGACTTGGCAAGATTACACACGCATGCATAGTTGACTTTGACATTCCTCTAGCTCCCCCTTCATGACCGCAATGATTGATTTGATATTATAACACTACGGTTGAGGTAATTGTTTGGCCAAAAATAATCATTACACAGTTTAGTATAAAAACAGGGAAAACAGACGCGTCTAAATTAACACATGACTGTTTAACTGCAAAATAATCTACACAAGGATTTGTTCAAACTTCAAACGGTTTAGCCTAGTCTCCTTCTAGACTCCAACATTTCCTAAACCAGAACCATCTAAGTCGTTCAAAACAATACTTTTTTGTTTCTGTTTAAAGAAATACTTTTTTATCATATAACCAGTTTGATATAGAAATCAGTTTTTAATTTGATGTGAGAACGTACTGTAACTATTTGATACACAACTCTACCTTAAAGTTTTACATCTTTACTTAGCTAATTCGGGAAAAAAAAATTACATAAACCAACCCTGTCACGCGAACGAAATAACCACTCAATACAAACAAAAAACGTCAAAGTTTATGTCTCCATAATACTCGTGTCAAGTTTAGTATGGCATGGCGAAATACTAGAATAAGGACAAGCATGGCCCATGGATCACTATTGTACCGATATTATCCCAACTTAACCACCTTTAAGGTGTTGGGTTTTAACCACAAAAGGCCTCGGTACAATTGGATATGATCCATCCACTTATAAGTTGTATTTTATTTGTCTCTTTTCTGATATGGGATCTTTCCTCTCCAACAGAAATACCAGTTCTGCCGCTGCACACCCACCCCCAGCTAGATGCTCAATAACTTGCCCCGGCTCACAGGCCAACTTCATTTTCATTCTTTGCGTGATAGCCTTGTTCCTCTACTTGTCATAGCACTCATTTTGTCCCATGTACAGTATCCCAGACCAGCCACAGCCACTGGTTCTGGAGATAAGCACACATGATGTGGTAGACAAAATGCACATATAACTCTTTAAATACGGTGATAATCACTTGAGTCCCTTTCTTCTATGACAAAGAGAAAGGTTGAGCAAGTCAATTGTGGTGACATTCATCCAATGCCATTCGAGTCTATAATTGCATAAAACAGATTCAATACTCTACCCAACGCGGAAAATATTGTAGAATGTATATATATTTTCCCTTCTTATTGACATTTGACTACTGCAATGTGCAATTGTGCTTAAGAACTCAGATCTCCCAAGTAACAGGGTTGCTTACTTTTCTTATATCCAAGCTCTAGAGACCTTGACCATTTCAAGTCCTTTCTTCCCCCATTTCTGTGCTACATTAAGCTTCTGAACTTGCTTTTAGAATTCAAAACCCCAACTCCAATGGCTTTGGCAATTTCTTTAGCTTTCCTACTCTTCTTTCCCATTTGTTCTCTTTCTCAAGGAGGAAATTTCTTGTTCAATGGCTTCAATGGAAGTGATGGGAGTTTGAAACTTGATGGAGCTTCCATAGTCAAACCCTCTGGTATGATCAGACTCACTAACACAACACGTAATGCTATAGGCCATGCATTCTATAGCAAACCCATGACCATGTATGATAAGAATTCCTCTTCATACCCAAATGCTTCTTCTTTCAGTACAGAGATTGTTTTTGCCATAGTCTCCCCAAGCTCCGGCAGCGGCGGCTTCGGCCTAGCCTTCACATTGTCTCCCTCTTCTAGTTTCCCCGGGGCTCAAGCCGGCCATTACTTCGGAATTCTCAACTCTTCAAACGACAATAAATCCTCCAACCATCTCTTTGCTGTTGAATTCGACACGGTCAATGGTTACAACGAGAGCTCCAATTCAGTGGGAAACCATGTTGGTATTGACATCAACAGCGTCTACTCTGAGGCAACTGAACCAGCTGCTTACTACACCACAGAATCACACAAAGAAGAAGTGAAGATGGAGAGTGGTGATCTTATACATGCTTGGATAGACTATGATGGCAAAGCTCAACTTTTGAATGTGACAATATCTCCTATACACACGGGGAAACCAGCCAAACCCCTATTGTCTCGTCGTGTCAATCTAACTTCTGTTCTTAAAGAGACTATGTATGCCGGCTTTTCAGCATCCACAGGAGATAACCAGTTGAGCTCTCATTACATAATCGCATGGAGTTTTGCAGTGAATGGATTTGCAAGTCAAATCAATCTTACCAATCTTCCTATCCCACCAAAAGAGAAAAGTTCATCATCCTCTTACAGTGCCCCAATCAAGGCTCTTATTGTGGCCTTGTCTGTGGTGGTCTTCTTATTGTTGGTAATTTTGTTCCTCTTTGGATTGTATAGAAGACTGATGCTTTCTGAGACCATGGAAGATTGGGAGATTGATTGTCCTCGCAGGTTCCGGTACAAGGATCTTCATGCAGCAACCAAGGGTTTTAAAGACTCTAATGTGATCGGAGCTGGCGGATTCGGTGCAGTTTACAAGGGTACTTTGCCTTCTACTGGATGTGAAGTTGCAGTTAAGAAGATAACAAGAAATGGAATCCAAGGAATGAGGGAGTTTGCCGCAGAAATTGAGAGCTTGGGACGTCTAAGGCATAAGAACTTGGTCAATCTGCAGGGCTGGTGTAAGAAAAATAACGACCTCCTTATAGTCTACGATTACATCCCAAATGGAAGCCTTGATGCACTCATTTTCCATCCGAATGACAAATTTTTGTTGAGCTGGAAACAAAGATTCAACATCCTTAAAGGCATTGCCTCAGGATTATTGTATCTTCATGAAGAATGGGAGCAAGTTGTGATTCACAGAGATGTCAAGTCCAGCAATGTCTTGATAGATGAAGACCTGAATGCTCGGCTCAGCGACTTTGGCCTTGCAAGGCTATATGATCATGGAGAAATATCACACACTACAGGTGTGGTTGGCACAATTGGGTACATTGCGCCGGAATTGGCTCGGACAGGGAAAGCATCAGCAGCCTCGGACGTGTTCGCATACGGCATCTTGCTCCTTGAAGTAGCTAGTGGGAAAAGACCAATCGGCTCAGGTCACTCGGATCAATTCATATTGGCGGATTGGGTGATGGAAAATCATCAAGCAGGTCGTCTACTTGACACAGTAGACCCAAAGTTGGGTCATTATGCTGTAAAAGAGATGGAGTTGGTTCTAGAGCTGGGGTTGCTTTGCTCTCACTTCAAACCAGAAGCTAGACCTACCATCAGACAGGTAGTGCGATATCTCAATGGGGATGAGCCGCTTCCTCATGTCGATAACTGGGATCTTATTGAATCAGAAAGCATCAGCAAATTGAACTCGAGATTTATGCAGGTCATTTCTTCTGATTCTATCATATCCTATCAATCAACGTCCTTCGGTGGCATCTCTTCAAGTTCCATGGGCTCTGGAAGATAGCAGTTCTTATAATGCTTCTTCTCATACATTCTTTGTGGATTTCAGAAATCAATATTGACACATTTTTTTGGTAAACATTTTTTGTTTCCTACTTCCATATCAAAAGATGTCTATCAAGTCCTTGAATATACAAATGCAACTGACTATTAAAGATTAACAGGAAAAACAGCATATATTTCTTCATAAAAAGGAACTAGAGCAAGAAAATAGAGTGAGAAACATAGGCTGACTCAAACCCACTGATCAGTGGATGATGCATTACACTAAACAGAGTTCAAAAATAGTAAAACAGGCTACCTCCATGGTGACCTCAATAGAGTTGGTTCTCAAAATAGAAAAAAGAAACTCCAAACGTCACAGAACTTACTCCAATGCAAAAGAGAGATTCATTATCTAAGCAACTTCTAACTTCCTTGACACCATTACAATTCACCGAGGCCACCAGCACTTACAAAAGAACCAGCCTTGACTCATGAAACAAGGATGCTCTTAATCCTATCCTGAGTCCAAGAAGCGGTTTTCTTCAGGTCATCATCATCAGATCCAAGACACTCACCCAAAAAGTCTGCACAGGTTTTCAGGTCTGCAAACAGTTGCCTTGTGTTTGTGCCAAGAACATCTGCAAGGTCACCCATCACAGCAGCTACGGCTTTTGTCAGCTGGACATCCCTGCAAGACAAGGAACAGAAAACATCAAAATCATGAGCATAATGTGTGTGTGTGTGTGTGTGTGAGAGAGAGAGAGAGAGAGGGTCATATACCTGTGCTTCTGCCTCAAAACCAATTCGATGAACTGCCAGAGATGTGGAGCATAGGGCAACATGACCTCAGACTTTGAATTCTTGAATCCCTGAAGTATACCAGAATAAGCTTCAAATATGATATGCTTAAGCTGGTCACCGTACTCCATTAGCTCATCATCATTGGCGTCCATCTGAGCACAAAGCTCTGCAGCTCTCTGCATCATTGGCACCACATAGGGAACATACTTCTCAAAATTCTCCTCTATTGAGAGAGCTATGTCGCTAAAGACAGAGAATATTGGAGGCTTCACAGACCGGTCGAGTGCTTCGCTGGAAAGATTTGCCAGCAGAAGTTGCATAATCCCATCGCAATATGGCAACGCCTTGTCATTCAATGCACGAACAATGTCACCAACTACACCAACTGTAATGGAACAGACTTGATATTCCTGGAAATTTTGCAATCCCATCTCCAAATACTTGTAGAACTCAGGAAGGTACTTGCCAAACTCAGATCCAGTAGCTTGAGCAAGGGCACCAATAGCAAGCATTGCTTCCTCATGCACCGTGGAACTTCGACAAGAAAAGACATTAAGAAACAAAACCATAATCTTATCTGCTTCTGATAATATGATAGACCTGGTTTCCAAATCATCAGCACTGCTGACTTTCTGGATTATAACCTGGAGAACACCACAAAGAGAAGCCTGCAAGTCTGCTTGCTTTTCCTTGTCAATCTGAAGCTCTAAAGTCTGACTCAACTTCAGTAAAATCATAAGGAGTAGTTCTCGCATAATATGTGATGTTTCTTTGATATTGGAACACCTCACTACCTCGTTCAATGATTCATAGGCAGCAGACCTCAATCTAGAATCATCCACATCTGTGCGACTAGCAGCAAAGAGAAGACTTTCAATGATCCTATGTATATAAGGCGTAAAAAGTGATGAGAGACTTCCAGCATCTTCGTACCCCTCAGCAAGCTTATAAATCGCCCAACAAACCTTAGCAGAAACATTTGGAGCATCCTTGATACTTTCCAACAGTACTTCCACTACTTTTGGAAGGTTATCTGAAGAAATAACAGAAAAGCCACTAGCAGGACTGTGCAGGTACTCAAATATACGGCCAATAGTCCAGGCAGTAGTGTCTTTGACATGATTGTTTCCCTCTTTCATTAACGCCACTAAAAAATCCAAACCTGAATGGACAAGTACTGACAGCTTGTCAATGGTTGGGCCTTCAAGGATTGAGCCAAATGCCATAGTAGCAGCTTCCTGACAACGCCAATCTGGCTTCACAATGTTAGCCTCCACAAATGGCATCACAAGGGGAAGAATTGCATCACCAACAGTTCTTGCAACAAGTCCTAGGCATGTCCCACCAGCCATGGAGATACTCCAGATGTTATCATCCTGGTCTACATCTTCTTCCTGCTTCAGCAAAGTTTCCAGAAGCATTGGAACCAAATATGATAGAGATTTTTCAATAAAACGTGAATGAGGATACCCAGAATCCCCAACATCAGCACTCTCATACTCTTGCAATTCTATTTCTTCATCACAAATGGAGCTCCAAAACTCGATTGCTTGGAGGGAAACAGCCTCTACATCCCCCTTTACAGCATTTGAAGTAAGCTCAAAGAGAGTCTGCATGTATGCCTCCAGCACGTCATAGTATGTAGAAGCAATTGAAGCAAGGCACTCAAAAGCCGCCTGCCTAATCTCCACTTCCTTCGACAAGGCTGTTTCACAGACCATCTTCATGATGTAATTTCGCTCCATCTCATTTTGAAAGTTTGACTCAGCAAACTCCAAGGCATTATATAAAGCCTTTGTTGCAGCAAGACGGACATCAGGATTGTTCTCAGCATGGTTCATTCCTTGCACAACAGCAGTAAGAACCGAGTTCACCTCGTCTTGCCCAAGTTCAGTAGGGGATATCTCCTCACAAACATAACCAAGAGTTTCCAAGGTTGACTGTTTCAAATCACCAGAGCTATCTCCCTTAGTCATGTTATTAAGCAAACATGCAATTAGCTCAGGCCACTGTTTCCGAGGAATATCAATAGAAGCAACTTTGGCAATAACTTGAGCAGAGGTGTGCCTAGCTTCTTGCACAGATGACCCAAGTGTCAGTAAGATCCTTTCCTTTATTTGGGATTTAAAAGCAATATCAACAGCCATCCATTGCTTCACAAGACGTTCCTTTGTAACAGCATCTTTAGCGTCCAGGGAGTTCTTCAAAATAATACCAGCCAACCTCCGGGATTCGATTGGCTTTTCATTGTTGGCAAGCTCATCTGACAATGACAGAAGAAAACCAGGAAGGTTTTGCTCTTGAAATTGCCTCAGAACAGCCTCTGCTTGAGTACGAATTCCTGCATCTGCTGATTGAGCTGCCAATAGATACTGAGTAATATCCGCAGCCATTTCTTCCCACACTGCCTCAAAGGAAATCATCAAAAAGGATGTGTTAGAACAGACATGAATTATTGCACAAGGACCACAAAACCAAGACCTTATAAGACCCTAAAAAACCTCTCGTAGAACAAGAAAAAAATGGCTCACCACAAGAAAGATTTCGAGGCTCTATCATGATATAGATACAGTAGCAAAAATTCTTTCTGCGTTTTAAAGCAAGTAATATGAAAATTATCAAAACAAAACCTTGACACAAAACCTCTCCAAAATTATTACAAAATATCATCCACGTCCTCATAACATCAATCAAATCCTTAAACCCTAAAATCCCCAAATACGGAAATCCATGAGCCCATCCACAATTCAAATTACCAAACAGCACAACCTAACAATCCTCACATTAAAACCCTAACAGACCGCATTTTACCAAACTCGAAACCCTAATTTCACTAAACCACAGCAAATACGAGCATCAAAATAGTAACCGAATCAATTCCAAACACATAAGAACAGTAGATCTATACACATAAGTAAAATCGAAACAGTATTACTGAGATTAAGCGAATTCGGATACCGATTTCAAAGCCGACGAAGCAGCGGCGAGTATAGCTCCAAAACCCTACTCGGAGCAGCAAGTAATGAACAGTAACGAAGACTGCTTCTCCTACTAGGCTCCGCCGAAATCAACGAACGGAGGAAGATAGAGAAACTAAGAGAGAGAGAGAGAGATGACCGCGACGGAGCTAGGGTTTAGATCTTATCGCCGGAGAGGTCTAGTGTATTTCGAATGGAGTGAAGGAGCGGGACGAAATGAGTTCGCCTAATTTTGTGAAAATAGGAAGTTTATAAGAGCGAGCGGGCAGGGGGTTTGTGGCTGCCCGGGGCTGCCCGGATTGGAAACCCTAGTGTATTTTTGAAATTTCTCACGTGCGAGTCGTTTGGTTCGTGTGGGCTGCGGAGATTTACAATTTGAGTGTGACCCATCAGCTGTCGCTTGTTCACAAATCAAGGGCGTGGATTTAAGTTTTGATTTTTTTTTTTTAAAACGCTTAGAAAACTACCTAAAATACGAATGTATTTATGAGAGGGAAAATGAATGCCAATAAATATGACAGATTTTCTTAGCGAAGAAACCGGGCGATTTAATGTATTTACAAATTTATTGAAAGTTTTAAAATCGAGATAGGATTAGAGCGTTTTTAGATCTGATTAAGAAAACATGTACGTTTTTTTTTTTTAAACGTTTAGAAATGAAATGACGCATTAACGTTGTCATCTCATGCACTATTGTCGATGCCTAAAACACGTGTATGACCTTATGCTCATGTAGCTCATGCTTTTATATATATTACCATGTTTTGTCTGTACATTATATTTGAAAATTGAAAGTAACAATATTGCCTTGATACCAGCACTAATCCATGTTCTACATTGTTATAGAGATTTGAATGAATTAAACTTTTACAGGCTATAATCCGATATCCAGAATAAGATGTAAACATTGTAACTTTTGACAGATAGAAAAACCACAACAGCCTAAAGAAGAAACTTCCATAACTATACAATACTATACATCAAGGACTACGTACTAAACCTTGTAGCTTATGCTTATGAGCCATGTTTTTTGTGTTTAACACTAGACTGAGGTTGTTGTGAACACTCTACAGAACTCTTCATACCACAAAGCTTGTGCTGCTTCATCCGCCAAGGGAAGAAACCACAACCCTTAGGTGAAGAGTAAGATTGCCCAACTGTTCTTGGCACGCAAGCCTCCGGTTCAGGGTAATTCCATGGATAACAAAATTCCTGATTTGAACTGACCTGTGATACACTTAGATTTAGAGCAGATGATGCGGCCAATGCAGCAGCGTCCGGAAGAAAGCGTTCGATTATGAAGTTTGGAGACAGTTGATTCATCTCACTGGACTCTGCGAGCTTCAACTTCAAGGCATCTGAGTGATCATGTTCTCTTTGTGCTTTCTTTTCCACAATGTCTATAGCCTCTGACAATGAGAACACGTCTATGGCATCGGAGAAGGCATCGTCGTCAAGATCAACATCATCATCATAATTATAGTCGACTGCGCCAACATCATCATCAACATCAGCATCACATCCATCATCCTGGTCATGAAGTGCCTGCTCATTCTCTTTGTCCGGAACAACAACGTTAGTTGATTCAAGAGGCCTGTGCCAGTGCCACCAGCCCGGGGGCAGCTTTGGCCTGGGCGTGTCACCATCATGGTTATCATCGCTGGTGTTCGGATACATGGACTTACCGGGTGCTTGTTCCCACGAAAAGGGAACTCTTTCTTCACTGGCGCTCTGCGACCTGCCATGTAATCTTGTGCTCCTGGAGTTTCCAGAACGCCTTGTTGAGAGGAGAGGTGCATTGAAGTTCAGCATTCTAGGACATTTTGCTTCTAAAGCATCTTCAAATCTTACTTCTGAGAGCATATATTGAAAAACCTGAAGCTTAAGTTAGGTGATCTGGAGGAAATCGTAGAAGGCAGGTGTGTAAAGTAACGGCAGGACAGTTGGAATTTATGGGTACCCCATGCAGTCCGTGGACACTTGCTCACTTTAACATGATACAGGTGAGAAAGAGGTACCCTTTGGTATGAACTGGACAGGGAACCAGAAGCGCTCAACACAGATCTCTACCTACATTCTTCAAATGGAGATCTTCCCTTGACTTACAGTAACACTTTGCATAGCTGTTGAAATAGGGATGTTTCACTACCCTAACATCTAGGTTTCTTGTTTCAAAAAAGATACAACTCCGTATCTGTATGCATTCTCTGCTGCAAAATATCAAAGCTAGTAAAAGATGGAGGGGAGAAATACAGATGGAAAAATGGCCTCTGTGAATTTGGCACCCTTAAGCTTCTATGAAAATATTCAACTCTTCTGTTGGTCATCACAGAAAACCGTGAAGCTTACACAACAAATGAGAGAACAGCATGACAAAATTACAACATATAGCAGTGCTTGGCCAAAATCCACACATGGCAGAGACATCTAAAATTGGATAGACATTCACATATTACAAGCCAAAATATCATGTACAAGATTCTTTTGCGTCGTGGTTACTCCTGCTCCCGCCTTTTGTGGAGGTGTATATGACAGTAGCAGCAACGAGTCTGTGCTCTACTTAAATATATAAATTGATGCAATCAAAGAAGAGATGACATATTTACATGCTACCTTGCTCCTCTATTTCCCCTTCCTTATGACCCCAAATTCTCTCTTTTCTCCCAGTTTTTTCAAATCCATTTTGAAGGCCATGGAGATCTACAGTTGGACTTCCTAAAGACAAAATCCAAGAGACTATGCTGACAATTGCAGGCCCTACGCACCTTGAAAGAATATGGTAGCAACAGCATATTGCCTCCAGAAGGTAAAGAACAATGACTCAGTGACCATCACCTTTGTTGTTCATTTACACGCTCACGTGCTTTACCATAGAGTTCTTGAGTGTCGTCATGGCTGGGATCAAGACAGAGGGCTGCTTCACAGTCTCGGACAGTGGACACAAAGTCATTCATCGATTCATGGAATGCTGCTCGAAGATGTAGAAGCTGGAGATCTGGCTTGAAAGCTATGACCTTACTTAGTTCTTCAATAGCTTCAGCTTCTTTGTGGTCATCCATCAAAACTGGTGGCAACAATTTCCATGTTAGTAATTTGCATACCCGCAAATGAACCATCATCTCTATTTCACTCTCTTAGACAAATTCACAGGTTTAAAATGTACAAGTTATAAAGCATATGACAGACCACAATCTAGGTCCCACGGTCAACATGAAGATGTTCAATAGGATTTATGTTTTCTTTTTCATTTGTAAGATATCTTACGTTTTGATCAGAAAACAAATTTCAGGGTACCCAATCTATCAGCACGTTAACCATCATTGGTTATTATAGAGATATAATACCAAAAAATTGCGTAAAGCAAACTAATACAATTTCAGGCAGCAGGCATAAGCAAAATAGTAAGTTACATTAAAGTTACTAACCAAATTTCAGTTTACAAATACATCCTTTTTGTTTTTAAATGTGGTCTCTAAGTAAAATCCCAGGTTGACAAGCACCACTAGACTCAATTGAAAGAATTTGGTATACTTTGAGTGAAGAATAGATAAGGGTGAACTAAAAAGAGAGAGAGAAAGAAACTTGGTTCACATGACCTGATCTAAAGTTTAAAGGCTGTCCAAATCATAGCAGCTGAAACTCAATCTAACAGGAAGAATCACTCACCCTCTGCTTGAGAACCTAGATGTCTATTCTAGGCTCTAGGTTACTTAATTGACACACAACAGCTCTACAGTAAATTAAGGCCTAAAGGATGTGGATTTAATAATAGCAGGAGTCTCGGTATATTTTAAAAGCAATAAAAACAACATTCATGCATCAAGAGTTCACGACTCATGCATAAACAACAAATAACTCCCATCTAAGAAAATGGACTAAGGAAAGACGAATGATAGTAGCATCATACCTGCTGCCCTATATCTGTACGGATATGTCCTCAATGGATCTAATTGTGTTGCCATACTTAGATCGCTCTTTGCCATGTCACGATCACAGTATTCTGAACGTTTCTCATAAGCTGATGCATTGTTGCGAGCCTTCTCTATCAGCTTTGTCATCTCATCATATGCAGCTTTGCGCTGATTTTTAAGATTATATACTCGTGCTAGACCCTGATGAGCTCGTGTATGCTTAATGTTGAGTGCATTTGTGTAGCAGTCAGCAGCAAGATCCAGCTTATCAGAATCTACGTAGACGCTTCCTAAATTATTTAGTGCCTGCAGAGAAACAGAATTACCAATCTGAATAAATTGATGATTAGATGCAAATATCATTCATTATTCCATAGGTGATACTTACCTGTCCTTTTCTAAGGCCATCTGATGGGCATTTAAGTGCTTCCTCCAGAAGCTGGATCACATATGTTGAAGACTCAGAATCAACATTTGAGTCTGCTAAAGCATAAGCCTTTAGGAAAAAGGCTTCAAATGATCTTTGAAGTGAAATGGACTCCTCGGCCTTTGCCAATGCTTCTTCACGATGGCCAGTGTCATACAATATCCATCCTTCATACACAAGCCGTTCATGTTCAGAAGTAGAATGATTACGAGCCAATCGCAGACTATGCATTGCGGACTTTTGACAATTCAACCTATCAATATCAGTGACATCAGAAATGCTGCTAGAACAGACAGATATAACAACAACCAAGCACCACAAAAAAGTAAATAGTTATTAGATTAAGTGGTTTAGTATCCCACATTAAGATACATCTTAGATCTTGCCCAACATGGTTATTATCCCTTTGTATGATACATCTTAGATTTTCGTCAACATGCAATATAAGAATATAGTCAGGTACATACATTCAACATCAACAGAAAGTGACATAATTTCTACAGATGTTAAGAACTTAAGTTGTTAATGACTGAGTTGGTTGTTATAGAAAAATTAAAATGCTGATGTTACCTAAGGCTCTTCATAGCCCAAAATAAGAAAACACAACATACAAATCTACCGGTTTTTATAACAACGGTACTAACCGTAATAGAAGGAGAGACTGCCTGAAGCGCAGAAGGCTCTTCCCAGGGTCATTTTCCAACATATGATGTACAACAGCTAGAGAACCAATATCATCCACAGAGGACCATCGATCATATAGTTGCATCCAACAATCAGCCTGACTCCATTGCTGGACAAGAGGGTGGAGCAGATCTACTAGATGATCACCATCCAATTTCCCAAGAAACATCATGTAATTCGGTTCCAAAGTCAAGAGTGCCCTGACATCTCTCAGAGCTCCTTCAAAATCCTCTAGGGCAATTGAAAACCAAGCCCTCAGTTCAAGACAATCAGGGGTGACCTTGAAACCAATAATCTTATCGATCTCTTTAATGGCTGATTCAATCTGATTATCTTCCATCAGAGAAACAGCCCTAAACTTGTATGGATATGTTAGAGTGGGATCTAATTGAGTGGCAGTGTTCAAATCCATCATCTTTTCCTTTCCAATACAATACAGAGAACGCTCTTGATACATCCACCCAACTGGTGTATACTCCAAAATGAGCGAGTTCATCTGCTTGTACGCAACATACTTGTGGCCACGCTTGTATTTGGCCCTTGCAACACCCACCATGGAATAAACATGACCCGCCTCAATGGCTGCTTCAAACCAGCACTGAGCGTCTTTATATTCCTGCCTCTCAAGCATCACAACCCCCAACTGGTGGAATGTGAGTTGCTTCTCCCAACTTTCAGTAGCACACTCACCCAGCCTCTCTAGGAGCATTACCGTTGTGTTGGATGTCATGTCTTCCTCCATGGCAATTTGGCTCAAGAAATAATACAAAACAAAAGAACAATGCCCAGCTATGGCCAATCTTTGCCTCGCTTCTGAACTACAAAACAATCTCATCATGTTAGGATTATGCACCGAATTGGGAAGCTCTCTCAAAAACACCTGCAAACAAGCTGCCACTAGAAGATAAGCCGTCTCCTCCAATCCATAGTCAATCAACACCATTGCATCCTCCAATTCACAAACCAGGGAAGCCAAATGAGCATCACAAGCTGACTTCAACTCATCACAACAAAACCTGTTTGAAAAAGAAAGCAAGTCCAAAACAATCCGCACTTCGAAAGAATCCAACTTCCCAGTCCTGCTATACACCTCCACTGCTCTCATTGCCTCTGGAGAAACCCCGCTCTGTGTGAAATTTATCTTCTCCCTCCTCGTCTCCGTAAACCCCCCATACAACATTGTGCTAAAGGGTGTCGACAGCGACGCAATCTTGTATCTAACACACCTAATCTCATCCTCTCCAATGTAAAGCGACATATCAGCATCATCTTCATCCTCCTTTGATGTTGAGCATTCCTCCTCCGCCGTCTCACTCTCCACATCCCCATCAGCTTCCTCGCTGCGGCTGCCAGAACAGCCGCACGAATCATAAACAGACTCGGGATCATAACCAGCTACCAAACTAGCTTCCGGGCATTCAACGTTTCTCCCGCAACAAGTCATTGAGGACGAGCCAACCAGCTCGTCCTCCCTCCTCTCGTATCTCAACCACGCCGCCAGCACCACCTTCGTGTGGACATCCACCGCGTGCTGCCTGGCGGACCGGAGACTCCGCCGGAACAGCTTCGGATCGGACAGGCCCCGTAAGACCGCGCATTGCTCCACGTACATCTTACACTTCTCGAACTGCGGGCAATTCTCAATCCTGCGGTACACATCGGCCAGCGTCTCGACGAAATCCACGGACTTGAGGCAGGGCTCGATCTGTGGCTCGATGAGATCCGACGAGGGGAGTCCGTAAGGAAGAAGACTGTCGACCACGGCATTGTTTCCGGTCGGGTTCGGGGCTTGGAAGCTCCAATTCGATCTGAATCGGACCGAGTTGACCCGGCTGTGAGCGCTTTGAGCAACCTTGTCCGCTACACCCGCATTGGTCGGGGTGGGGGTGTGTAGAAAATGAGACTGATATGAAGAAGAAGGTTTTCTGTATATAATCTTCAGGAAACGATTACAAGCCTACCTCTATTTATATAAAGAGAGAAAACAAGCTAAGAACCAACTATACAGAGTAAGAACCATCAGTCCCTAATAACCTTCCATGAATTGTGGATCTGAACAACTCTAAACTGTAGAGATTGAACCAAAACTGTTTCACAGTTTTGACCAGAAGACATGGAAGAGAGAAGTAAGGGAAGAGACGTGTGACACACAAGTAAGCTATCTCAATACTCCCCCTCAAGCTGGATCGAGGGAATTCCTTGAGCCAAGCTTGGACAGCAGACGCTCAAACTGAGCGGAAGCAAGAATCTTAGTGAACACGTCTGCAAGTTGATCACAAGATCTTGTGTACATAGTCTCAATGAGCTTTGACTGCACTTGATTTCGAATGAAGTGGCAGTCAACTTCGATATGTTTTGTGCGCTCATGGAACACTGGATTTGCTGCAATGTGCATGGCAGCTTGGTTGTCACAATGCAGAGGAATTGGAGATGAATGCTTGATGCCTAAATCTTGGAGAAGAGCTTTAAGCCAAATAAGTTCACAAGCAATGGATGCCATTGCTCGATATTCTGCCTCAGCACTGCTTCTAGCCACCACTGACTGCTTCTTGCTCTTCCAAGTGACGAGATTGCCTCCTACAAATGTGCAGTAGCCTGTTATGGATTTCCTATCAAGGGCATTGCCTGCCCAATCGGAATCAGAGTAGCCTTCAATCTTGAAGTGATCATTTTTGCACATCAAAATTCCACGACTTATGGTTCCTTTCAAGTAGCGCAATATTCTCTTGACAATGCTCAGATGATAAACAGTTGGAGAGTGCATAAACTGACTAATCAAGCTGACTGAGTATGTAAGATCTGGTCTGGTGATGGTAAGATAAATCAACTTACCAACCAGTTTCTGATAAGTGCTAGGATCAGTGAGAGTTGTACTTGGTGAGTCCAGCTTCAACTTGCTGTGCAATGGAGTTCGAGCAGGTTTACATGCAGTCATGTTTGATTCATCAAGAAGATCAAGGATGTATTTGCGTTGATTTAGAAACAGACCTTGAGTTGAGAGGTCCATCTCTATCCCCAAGAAATACTTTAGAGAACCAAGATCCTTGATGGCAAAAGCTTTATGTAGAGAAGCTTTTAGATTCTGAATTTCTTCTGTGTTGCTGCCAGCAATGATAAGATCATCTACATATACTAATACCACCAATTTTCCAACTTGACTGTTTCTAACAAACAATGAAGAGTCTGAATGGCTTCTTGTAAAACCTGATGCTACAAGAACTGAACTCAATTTAGAGTACCAAGCACGAGGAGATTGCTTCAATCCATATAAGGCCTTGTGAAGCTTACAAACCATGCCAGCTTCATGTTCACGAGGATGTCCTGGAGGCAGTTTCATGTACACATCCTCCTCTAAATCACCATGCAAAAACGCATTCTTTACATCCATTTGACACAAAGTCCAACCATGATTCATTGCAACTGAGAGTAGGACTCTAACTGTATTCATTTTAGCTACAGGGGCAAACGTTTCTTTATAATCAACACCAAACGTTTGAGTAAAGCCACGAGCAACTAACCTTGCTTTGTGTCGTTCGAGAGTGCCATCTGAATGATATTTGAGTTTATAAATCCATCTAGCTCCAACCAGTTTCTGTCCTTTAGGAAGAGGGACAATACTCCACGTCTTGTTCTCATCAAGAGCATTCAATTCATCTTTCATTGCTTGTTGCCATGCTACTGATCTGTTGGCTTCTGCATAGGTACGAGGCTCATATTCTGTGAGAATCTTGCTTACAAAGGCACTGTAAGCATGCTGAGTGTCACTCAATCCGAGCTCAATGGGATACCGTGAAGAGTAAGTAACATAATCTTGCAGCTTTGGAGGAGGATTCCGATCTCGTGGAGGATTCCTTCGAGGTAAAGATGGAACTTGTTGAACTGTCTCAGGATCTACTTCCTGGTCACTTGTTTCTGCACATGGCTGCTCAGTGTCACTACTGTGAATGACTTCATCATGAGTTGGAGTTGATGTGGTTGAAGTGGGGGTTGGAAGAACCTCAGTCATAGGAAACACTTCAGTTAAACACTCCCCCTGAAGATCACCAGCTGTGCACTGATAAAAGGACTCATTCTCATGAAACACAACATCTCTAGACACAAAAAATTTTCGTGTCAAGGGATTGTAACATTTATATCCCTTTTGTGTAGAGGAATAACCAAGGAACATGCACTTAATTGATCTGGGATCCAGCTTGTCTCGTTTATCAGATTGAACATGCACAAAACATGTGCATCCAAATGTTCGAAGATGAGAAATGTCAATTTTCCTACCCTTGAGCAGCTCAAATGGTGACTTAAAATCCAGAACACTACTTGGCAGCCTGTTGATCAGGTATGCTGCTGATTGAACACTTTGGGACCAAAATCTCTTTGGAACATGGGATTGCAGCATAAGAGCTCTTGCTTTTTCCAGTAAATCTCTATTTTTGCGCTCAGCTATCCCATTTTGTTGTGGAGTTCCCACACAGCTTGTTTGGTGTATGATGCCATGATCACTAAGATACTGTTTCATGATTTTAGAAGTGTACTCGGTCCCATTGTCAGACCTTAGAGTTCCCAATTTTGAAGAAAATTGATTCATGATCAAATTATGGAAGTCTTGAAAACATTTAAACACTTCACTTTTGAGTTTGAGCAGATAAACAAAAGTAGATCGAGAGAAATCATCAATGAAAGTAACATAAAATCGATAACCATCAAAAGAGTCAATAGAGGCTGGACCCCATACATCAGAATGCACTAGTTCAAAAGGCTTAGTTGATCTTGAGTGTGAGAGTTTAAAAGGAAGCCTAGTCTGCTTAGATAAATGGCAGATCTCACACTCATGAGCAACTTTACAAAAATTTGGAAATAGCCTAGACAAAACAGGAAAAGAAGGGTGTGCAAGTCGTCTGTGCCACAGCTTTTGTTGAGAAGCATTGGAGTTGAGCAGAAAACACTTTGAAAGACTTGAGTTGGTGGAAATGAAGTAAAGTCCATTTAGGAAGAAGCCTTCACCAATCTTCATCTTTGTGACTCGATCCTGAAAAATGATATTGTCAGCAGAGAAAATAGCAAGACAATGCAGGATTCGAGTCAATTTTCCAACAGACAACAATTTAAAAGGGAAAGAAGGCACAAACAATGCAGAAGACTCAATGACGTCTGAGAAAATTTTAATTTTGCCTTTTCCAGAGATGGGAACATTACTGCCATTAGCAATAGAGACATGAGAAGGTGTTTTTGATTTTTCAAAAAAAGAAAGATCTTTGAAATCATTTGTGATATGCTCGGAAGCACCAGAGTCTACAATCCAAAACTCTCCATTTTTACTCAAATCAATAGCTGTTGAGAGAGCGCAAATGATACCTGGGATGTCATCAGTAGAAGCAAAGCTTGTTTCTTCAAGGAAGCCTGCAAACTTCCCAAGTAGAGCAGTTGAGTTTCCTCCATTCCTTTCCAGACTTCCCTTTTTGCTTTGAAGAAAGTTTGCAAACTCATTTATGAGTGTGATAGGATTGGAGGTGAAATTGCTCATTTCTTCTGATGTGGTGCTCAACTTTGCTCTAGGATTGGATGGGTAAGAGTTTCTGCTAGTTCTTGGGTCATCATTCCACTTTGGCTTCAGATCAGGGTGAAGTATCCAGCAAGTTTCTTTCTTGTGTCCTACGCCAGTTCTTCCAATGCTCTCACAATGAGTGCATTTTAAGTCTGGCCTCTTCCCTCGATAAGGTCTGTTGCTGGAGAATGCTCTAGGCTCAAAGTTAGTTGCATCAGTCTCTCCAACTGCAACATTAGCATTCATGACCTTTCTTCTTACTTCTTCTCTATGAATAGTGCTACACACCATTTCAAGGCTGGGAAGCTCTGGTGTCATCAACAGGTAACCTTTGAGATCTTCATATTCAGATCCAAGACCAGCTAGGAGCTGAAAGACTTTATCCTCCTCAGCACGTTTGAGAAGAGTTACAGAATCAGTTGTATGAGGCCTGTACAGATTTAACTCGTTCCACTTTGTTTTCAAAGTTCCCAAATATTGAACAAAGTTCGAGTTACCTTGCTGAAGTTCTCCCAACTCCTTTTTTAGCTGAAAGATTCTAGCAGCATTGTTCAGATCTCCATACATATCTTTAACAGCTTTCCACAAGTGTAGAGAAGATTCGGAGAAGTTGAAAATTTCTGCAATCTTTGGCTCCATGGAATTAAGCAGCCAAGACATCACCAGCTGATCTTGAGATTGCCATGCTTCAAAGTCAGGTGATGAAGATGCAGGAACTTTACTCTTTTCACTAATAAAGCTAAGTTTGGATCTTCCTCCAAGTGCCAGAGTAATGGCTCTTGCCCAGGAGATGTAGTTGAACTCATTCAGAAGGGTTGAGCTGAGACGTTGATTTGGGTTAGTATCAACCATCTCAGGCCTGGAAGAGGATGAAGACGAAACTTTCTCACCGCCTTCAGACATGATGCAGGCCTTTTATGAACGAAGAGTCTATGAAATGAAACAGAAGCAGGTCCTATGAGGATCACTGCTCTGATACCATGTAGAAAATGAGACTGATATGAAGAAGAAGGTTTTCTGTATATAATCTTCAGGAAACGATTACAAGCCTACCTCTATTTATATAAAGAGAGAAAACAAGCTAAGAACCAACTATACAGAGTAAGAACCATCAGTCCCTAATAACCTTCCATGAATTGTGGATCTGAACAACTCTAAACTGTAGAGATTGAACCAAAACTGTTTCACAGTTTTGACCAGAAGACATGGAAGAGAGAAGTAAGGGAAGAGACGTGTGACACACAAGTAAGCTATCTCAATAGGGTGGCTCCGGTTGGATTAACGGCGAAAACCTGGGTTCCCTTACACCCATCCATGATCTTCAAGCTGCGCATTGTAGTGAATATATTGTGCTGCATCTTCAATTAACAACGAAATTCACACCCTTTTACACACCACCCATACAATTCCAGCTAGTCAAACTCGAAAGTCGAATCGAAACAAATCTACCTCATGCCCAGCAAGCACCACCGTCTGGACACCCGGAAAAAGCACTAACGGTGCTGCAGGCCAATCTCGGCTGGTGAGTGGGGAAATCAAAGCTTTTCTTTTTCTGGGTATTTTTTTTTCCCGGGTGGCAAAATAATTTTTCTTTCTTTCGGTTTTGTTTGTTTCCCAAGGAAATGGAGAGAAAGTGGAGGGTGGTGTTTGATTTTGGGTTCTGTCCCCAAATGTGCGTGCTCTGTTTGTTGTTGTTGTTGTTGTTGAGGTGGAGGTGGCCGTTGCAACGGCCACTCTCTCTGTTTTTCTCTGCTTTCTGATTCTCCCCCGAACTCTATGTATTATTTCTCTTTCTTCTTCCTCGTCTTCTTGTCCATCTAAATATGACACTTTCTTATTTGTCTTCTTTTATTTCCATGCGAGTAATAATTGAGATAGCTATACACACAGGGACGTTAGGAAGAAAATGCGCTAAAATTCGGCCGTTGTTGCCATTAGCATTTTACCTATTTATCTTTTCGGGTGCTTCCTCTTTTATTGTGTGCAATGTTTAATTCCATTCTCTATGCATGTCTTCTTTCTTTCTCTATCAATCTGCTACAGACCCGCACTTGCATGACCTTTCCAAGGAAGGAGATGAGCTACGCTTTGAGAATTGGCGCGTGGAGGAAAGTACAGACCGGCTTGGTTTATGGAACATGGTTGTCCACGACCATTATACAATGCCAGCATTATATGTATCTTTGAGAAGCATATGCTAGCGTTATCCAAGATCGAAGTCAATTATGTGTTTGTGTTTGGTGATCGAAATGTATGTTTGCTTTTGGTTACTTGTTCCCACATGAATGAGGTAGAGATGATTGAGTTGTACTTCGTTTCTTTCCCTTTGTTTTGCTCTAGAACTCATGTGAATGGTTGATCTAGTTTAGACAGGATATTGTTTCTCATGTAGTTTTAATATGTCCAATAAGTAAATAACAATTTTAAAAAAATAATAATAAATGTGTAACCTTAGACCAGTTGTGACTAGCACAACCTCATTTAACACATACACTATATGAATATCAACAACTTATTCTAAATCCCCTTTGTGTGATATTCGAACTAGCGACGGTTGATCGATCACTTCATACTCGAAACATATGTTCGTGAATGTAATCTTATGAACTGTCAGTAACAAATTAGACAAATTAAGAAAATTTTATTTAATTGACAGTAAATCTAATAGCAATATTAATTCTTTTCAGTATTAATCTATCTTACTAAAAAAAATTTATCATTTTTTATCAACACAAACATGAGGATATGACTCTTCTACTCCCACACGTAACTTATGAGTGACGAAAATACTATACCAGTTATAAGATGAAAATAACATTTTTCAAGTCTAGGTATGAAATTAATAGTTTTAGTTTCTTCAATAAGCTACTCTACATAATAAAAACTGTAAAATTTAACCTTTGCAAACAAGCAATTAAGTTTGGAGTTTTTTTTTTCTTCTTTTCAAAATGAATCAAGTTTGGAGTTGAGAACCTGTTGAGAAAAGTTTTGAAAAAAAAAAAAGGAACGTGCATCACACAATGACACAATTAGAGGACGAAAGGCCTTTACGTACGACGGTAATCAAGGTTTCCACAATGTGCTCCAACAGTCGTAGTACTTCATGGAACTATACACATACACAGGGTGCATATAATTGAAGGCTTGAAGCAGATGGGTACCAGTACTTATATCTCGCGCATGAAATGCAAATAATGGAGTTCAACAATTTTTCAAAGACTACAGCAATCTATATTTCATCGATCAGACTCTGTACTGGCTAGCTAGGTAGCTTTGATATGTTCCATGGCTTAGCCATTTGTGTCCCAATACCCAAGTCCACCACCATTTTGCCCCGATCCAGCCACCAATATATAGCATTAGAATTCTACATCATATGCAGTCGTATCAACCACTTCAGACCATGACATTTCAGAAGACAACAACCCAGCAAGAGGAATCAATTCAAAAAAAAAAAAAAAAATCATTCAAATATAATGGTTGGCGAGACAATTGGAGAAAGTTGTGATTGCATGTATACCATGGAGAATCTATGTTAAACAGCTAGCTAATAAGGATAAAATATGCTCTTCAAACCAATATAGGTGTCACCAATATGCGTGGTTTGTATGCATATTCTAGCATAGGAACCACTGGTGACAGTGTTCAAGGCTCCAACAGTACTAGCAGTAGTACTAGCTAAGTACTGAGGGATGCCGTTCATCTAATAACACTCGAGTGATTTCCAAGGTTGCCGCATATAAATTGGTGCATATAATTTAGGCAAATGATACATCTATTTCGCGCATGAGTTCTTAAAATGAACAACTATCTTAATCAAATTAAAGTTTATGGACGGATTTTGTAAAATCGCAACAAATAAGAAATTATAAGCTCTAATCTATGCGTCAAACTATATATGGTAGAAGTATATTTTGCTTATGATTTTGTATTAATATTTTTTTAAAAAAACCGATCATATTGATAACGACGTCTCTCCGTCAAGCTAGGAAATTGGTACCTAATGATTTTGTAATAATTATTATTAGAGTGTAAGTATATATGTATGTATAAGTATTATTACAAGTTGTAAGTACTACACTGACTCGATGAAATCATCATCGAAATTTACGTTCTTATCACATGTTTGTTGTGAGAGCTCGCTATTGCTTTTGATCACAATATATAGGCAATGCTCTACAGGTGTGTGTGTGTGTGTGAACATACATGCAACAAGCATGTCTGCTTCAACGTACTAAATTTGTTACTTCTTGTTTATCTGAAAGTACTGCTCGATTAGTTTTGCAGTGAGTACAAGCTTGTAGATGCAATTCCATCTGCCAAAGTTTTGAATGAAGATTATTTCCTGATCAATTTTGCCTGGAATCTCAAAACCCCCTGCTTCTTTAATTTGTTTCCTCTTTCCTGTTTCATGATCAACGTCGATCCCTCATACAACAACTAGCTAGCTTCATATGTTCCATGGCTTAATCACTGTTCCACAAGTCGACCAGCACCACCGTTATTCCTGCATCCAAACCCTATAATTATGCTCGCTTTTGCCTTATTCTTAATTAACAGTGTTGCCACGGCACCGCCTGAGTACTTGTTTTTGGTTTTACACAACAGCGCGCTCCCCCGGCAGAAATTATCCTCCCTTTTCAGCTTGCAACTCATTGTTTTATAAATCATGCAATCCCTCTTAGAAATCCATGATTTTAAAGTGTGTGTAAGATTAAATTAGGATCACGAGTTGTAGCGAAGAGACTGAAGTTCAATATTTTTACCATAACTTCATAAATTCAGCATCAATGGGAGTACATCATCCATCCATTGGCGTAGCTGGGTCTCTTAATTTTACCATATAACCACCTCAACAACTAGTTATTTTTGACTATCCAAGGGTTAGTTTATTATTATATATATGACTGGTAAACTACTATTAATCAGTGTTAATCCTAGCAATTGCTAGTGTTTGATCATTCGGTTCATAAATACCTCATATAAAACAAAAAAGTATACTGATCCTAAAACTACATAGTTCTCACTTCCTTCCCCCAGTCGCAAGTCAAAACATGATCCTCCATAAACATCATACATGTTCATAAAAGATGAAATGCATTACCCTGTGATAGATATTTCTCTCGTTTACCCTTAACAACTTCGAGAGACATTGAATTCAAACTGACCACCGCCTGCGCTATATGCAGTGACGGTGATCATCACCTTCTCCAGAGCTGGGAACTTGTCGCTTTATCTTGGCATGTCTCTACAATTCAAGTCCTTCCTGGATGTGAAAGAGAGACATCAAGCAACTCTGTAACCTGAGTATCATGTGACTTTACTTTTGGCACTAACACTTGGCTGGTGGATAACCTGCAGTTGTAGTTAAAGTAGGGCAAGCATCAAAACTCATTATTGAATTTCTACTACAAGCATGCAAATGAATCTGTTGTGCATAGCCAACACATTAATCTTCATTTGCTTGATCCATCTATGATTCCATCTCAGTTGGTAACATTTAATGAGGTTACAGGCTTCCGTATCAATATACCACTGAGCAGTAGTACGTATCAGGTCTGCAGTTGCCATCTACAACCAGACCAAACGAAGCATAAACAAAACTCCATTAAGAAACCTGTCAAAACTATGGATAAACAAGTATGATATGTGCAACACCTTGTTCGGCAATCTTTAGTCTCTATCCATGCTCACCAAGAAACAATTCTTATGCTTCATTTCCGGTGCGTTTCCAGCTGTTTCCAATGTGTTTTCGGCGTATCTGAGAATAAATTATGAACCTACAACCTGCCAGCTACGAGTTGGTATGACCAAAAAATACCAAAAACGTCCGGAGGTTTCTGGATACGGCCTAACACGTATCAGTGAATAAGTTGGATACGTGAGCACAATAATGACTTTTCGATCCTAGAGTCTTAAGTGCCCCATGTTTTCAATTTATTTACAGACACGTTTCTGGACGTTTCCGATGTGTTTTCGGCCATTTTTGAAGCTTTTCTAGCGTTTCCAATAACATATTCTAAACCTACAAGGCGCCGCGCATGCGCTGGTATGGCTAGAAAATAACTGAGACAAACGGAGACTCCCACAAACAGTTGGACACATATTCGTGAATAAGTCGGATACATCAGGGCAATAATGACTTTTTGTTCCTATTGTTTTAGGCTAAACACTAACACTACGAGAAAGTCGATTTTACCCTCACTATCCAATTTATTTACAAACACGTTTCTAGAAGTTTCTGATGTGTTTCCGGTTGTTTTTATCACATTTCGGCGTTTTCGAGAACACATTCTAAACCTACAAGACTCCGGACACACGTTGGTATGGCCAGAAAATACAAGAAACGGACGGAGACTGCTGAAAACGACAGAACACTTATCCGTGAATAAGTCGAACACCTGAGAGCAATATTGACTTTACAACCCCATAGTCTAAAGTTGAACATTAACATACCAACGTGAAAAGTTATTTTTGCCTCCACCATCCAATTTATTTACGGTCGCGTTTCCTGTTGTTTCCTACGACTTTCAAGGCTCCGTACACGTGCAGACCGTAGGCTGCAGTATACGTATCCGTATATTTGGGGTCAATAATGACTTTTCTTGTTGGTGTTGGCATCAAAAGCGCGCAAACGGGGTGCCATTTTTATGTTGGGTTTTGGGCTTTTCATACTTCTCAATAGGGCTGCTCGTTTTGCTTTCATGAATTTGGTGGCCTTTTATTGTTGGGCCTTTGACACTTTTTACCGAAACCCAATAATTGTTAGCCCTAGAAACACATATAAGAACATTGGTCACCTAGCCCTTCGTGTGGTATGCAATATATACCTTGGCTTTGTTTTGATACGATTTAGATACAAAATTTCTATAAGGATCTTGATTTTAATAAGCGTAGCTATACAATTGATACAGCAGACCTTAGTGCACACCATGGCAAGAGACAGATGGTCTGTTCTACCGACGGATCTCTTGAAGTTAGTGTTAAACCTTGTCTCGTTTTGTGATCTCGTTCGTCTTAGTGCAGTCGTAAAAGTTGGCGGCAGCCTGTCCTTGATGATCTTTGTCGGCATCACCGAAACCTGTCATGGATGATTTCACTTGATAATGGAGAATTAAGATAATTGGATCTTATTGATCCATGGCTCAAAAAATCCTAGCTACTCTCTTTTGAAAACAATAGGTCGAGATGGTGTAGAGGAATTATTACTTGGCACCAGAGTTCATGCCTCCAAATATAGTTGGTTGCTTATGTCAAAACAAAAGGTAATTAACTGTGATGAAGCTTTTATAATAATTGATATATTTTTCTTATAATGCAGTATATGTTCTTGAAAATCAAATCTCGCATAAATGAAATTAATGAAACTCACTTGGAAGAGGCCCCATGTGAATGTGAGGCAAGGAAGTATTGTCTATTGGTCTCTACAAATTATTTCTCCATTATTAAGACCAAACATTCCATTCATTTTGTCTAGTGGATAGGCACAAATATAAACGATCAATTGTCTCAAAACCCTCTCATCGAAAAAAATTGTCTCAAAACCCTCTCATCGAAATTTTTTTTCTCAAAACCCTAATCATTTAACGAGCGATCAATTAAATAGTATTATATTTGGGTATTGTACGCACGCTGATATTAATTAGTATGTGAAATGTATAGATGGATAATTGTTATTTCTATCAGATTAATCATTAATTATGAGTGCAAGGTAGGAATAATGGGTTTGGGATCATTGACTAAGAGCAACTTCAACCATCAAGCCAAATTATTTTGTCAAATTTTGAATTTAACAGCTTAATTAGGTGGAATTGACTCTTTTGATGAATTCTCAATCCAATGTTGCCATCAAATTTAAACATTATTATATTATTGTTTTATAATAATTTATGCTTGGAGAGGAGAGAGAGAGAGAGTAAAGTACTCTCGAAGAAAAAGAGAGGAGACGAGGGAGAAAGAGAGAGAAAGTAGTAAAAAAAAAAACCAGGGCAACAGATGTTGGCAAACTTGACTATATGCTCTGAAGTAGTCATTCATATGGCAAATGGCTTATTGGTTGGAGTAATTTTGTCACTGTCATTTATAGCCGTTCAGACTCCTTATAGGATCATTTGACAAGATCATTGGAGTTGCTCTAAGGGGCATGACTATGATCCTAGTGTCACGCCCCGCCAAATTGAGCATTTTGATACAAGCATGGCTCAAAGAAGGTTTTGAAGAGCACATGAGTATTCTAGAAGCATCCGGAATATTATGGAATGTCTTAGAAGCTTCTGGAAGGATCGGGAAGCATTCGGACAACTCTAAAACTCTCTAGAACCTTAGAGAGTCTCTAGGACACTCCAGAATTCTCTAGAACCCTAGAGAGACTCAAAGCTAAAGACTATTCCGAAAGTCTCTAGAATACTCAAGATAACACTTAGAGTTGTATAGAAAACTCTAGAAATCTCTATACTTGTGAAGGTACTAGAATTGTCTAGCACTTAGGCAAGGGGGTAGGATGCCTATAAATAGGGAGACACCCCTCCCATTTGAGACATAGAGAGTTGGATAGAATTCAAGCTCACTTGTAAAGCTTTGTAAAGTTCTCTTAGCTTAATACAAGCTCTCTCTTTCAAAAATCTTCTCCTTTCGTACGGGTGTTCTAACCAAAGTGTTGGTGTGAGTAATGTTGACTTAGCATAAGGGAAGTGCTAAGGCCACACGAGAAGCTTAGGGAAAAGGAACCTCGTGGCAGTTGGTATCAGAGTAGAAGTTCGATTGAAACCTCGCTCGACATAATGATAAAGCACGGTGCTACCAAAACTACATCGAGATCAAACCCCTCCGAATTGGCGAAGCATGATGCTGCCAAAGGTGCATCAGGATCCAACCCTTCAGAGGAAGTTACACAAAGGAGAGGTCGCAAAGAGAAAGTCGACCCTGTCGTTCTGAGGCAGGAACAGTCTAAGGACAGCATATAGAGCACTTGAGGGAAGTGTTTAAGGTGCTACGGGAGAACAAGTTATATATCAAAAAGGAGAAGTGCTCTTTTGCTAAGCCGGAGGTGCTATTCTTGGGACACAAGATCAAGGACGGCAAGCTAATGATGGAAAATTGCAAGGTGCATGAAGCGGCGGTAGTAGTTCACTAATCCAAGAAAAGACCTCAACTCATGTACCTTGGTGTGTGGCTCCCATTCTCGGCGAGGGCCGCTCCATTAACCTTCTCAAGAAAAACAAGGCATGAGATTGGATAACAAGGTGTCAAGAGGCATTTGAAGACTTGAAGAAGACGATATGCGAGGAGCCCGTACTCAGGTTACCCGACCACATCAAGTCATACGAGGTATACACTGATGCTTCTGACTTTGTTATTGGTGGTGTACTCATCTAAGATGGACACTCGATTGCTTACGAGAGTCGGAAGCTCAACGAAACAAAGCTACGCTACACGGTGCAAGAGAAGAAGATGATTGCCATCATTCATTGTCTTAGAGTGTGGCGACACTACTTTCTTGGGACAAAGTTTGTCATCATGACTGACAATGTTGCAACAAGCTACTTCCAGACACAAAAAAAAACTAAGTCTGAAACAAGCTAGATGGCAAGACTTTCTGGCCGAATTCGATTATGTCATGGAGTATAAACCGGGAAGGGTGAACGTGGTAGCCGACACCTTAAGCCGAAAGGTGGAGTTTGTAAGATCTCCCAAGTCACTAGCCCTCTATTGAGCAAGATCAAAGAAGGAATCAAGGTGGATCCACAAGCTCAAAGCATCATTACCTTAATAAAGGAAGGCAAAACGCGAAGGTTTTGGTTAGATGAAGATCTTCTCTACACCAAGGGCCGCCACATATATGTACCGAAGTGGGGCAACCTAAGGAGGGAGCTAATTAAGGAATGTCATGATTCTTTATGGGTCGGCCACCATGGTATAAGGCGCACACTTGCCTTCTTAAAGTACATATACTACTGGCCAAGGATACGAGAGGGGGTTGAAGAGTACGTGAGGACACGTCTTGTTTGTCAACAAGACAAGGTAGTACAACAATAGCTGGGGAGCTTGCTTGACCCCTTACCCATTCCCGAGCGACCATCGGAAAGTGTCTCTATGGATTTCATCACTTGTCTACCGAAGTCCGAAGGGTTTGGAAGCATCATAGTCATGGTGGACCGATTCAGCAAGTATGCAACCTTCATGGCCGCATCAACCGACTGCACTATGGAGGAAACATCGAAGCTATTCCTACTCAATGTAGTCAAACTTTAGGGAGTTCTGAAGAACATTGCCAGCGACCGAGACCCACACTTCACTGGGAGATTTTGGACGAAGCTGTTCAAGATGCTCGGGTCGGACTTAAACTTTTCAACAAGCTTCCATCCATAAAGCGACGATCAGACTGAGCACGTCAATGCTCTTTTGGAGTTGTACTTGCGGCACTATGTGAGTGCCAACTAAAAGGACTGGGCCAAGCTCCTTGACGTTGCACAGTTTTCCTATAACTTGCAAAAAGCGAGGCCACCAACAAGAGTCCTTTTGAAATCGTCTTGGGATAGCAGTCGACGACCTCTCTATCCCTTGCCACTCACTATGAAGGGAAGAGCCCAGCCGCATTCAAGTTTGCCAAGTCATGGCATGAGCAAACGAAGTTAACGCTAGCGGGTGTACACAAGGCTGCTACAAGGATGAAGAAGTGGGTGGATAATAAGAGGAGGCATGTGGAGTTCAAGGAAGACAACCTTGTACTTGTGAAACTCTTGCCGTAACAATTCAAGTCCCTTAGGAAGGTGCATAAGGGCTTGATACGCAAGTACGAAGGTCCGTTTGAGGTTATCAAACGCATTGGCAAGGTTTCATATAAGCTTTACCTCCCGCTCAAGTTGAAAATTCATCTGGTCTTCCACGTGAGCATGTTAAAGCCTTTTCATGAAGACGAAGAAGACCGATCAAGGGGAGTTTCACATCGAGCACCAATAGCAGTTGTCACTTCTTTCGACAAAGAAGTAGATGAGATACTCTCGGACCGAGTCATCTGTCGTCGAGGTGTGTCAAGTTATAAAGAGTATCTCATCAAGTGGAGAGGTCTTCCCGATACGGAAGCCAGCTGGGAGTCTGAGGACATACTATGTCAATTCAAGGACAAGATCCAGCGCTACAACGAAGGCGCGATGAGGGCATCACGTGCTTAGGTGGGGAAGAGTGTCCCACCCTGCCAAATTAACAAGGAGTTTCCTTGAGCATTGTGATACATGCATGGCTCAAGGAAGGTTTTGGAGAGCACATGAGCATTCTAGAAGCATCCAGAATATTATGGAAGGTCTTAGAAGCTTTCGAAAGGATCGGAAAGCATTCAGACAACTCTAGAACTCTCTAGAACCTTAAAGAGTCTCTAGGACACTCTGGAACTCTCTAGAACTCTAGAGAGGCTCAAGGCTAAAGACTATTTCGGAAATCTCTAGAATACTTAAGATAACACTTAGAGTTGTATAGAAAACTCTAGAAATCTCTATACTTGTAAATGTTCTAGAATTGTCTAGAACTTGGGCAAGAGGGAGGGGATGCCTATAAATAGGGAGACACCCCTCCCATTTGAGACAAGAGCGTCCGATAGCATTCAAGCTCATTTGTAAAACTTTGTAAAGTTTTCTTAGCTTAATACAAGCTCTCTCTTTCAAAAATCTTCTCCCTTCGTTTGGGGTTTCTAGCCAAAGCGTTGGCGTGAGTAAGACTGACTTAGCATAAAGGAAGTGCTAAGGCCGCACGAGAAGTTTAAGAAAAAGGAAGCTCGTTACACTAGAGTCTCTTATGGGTCTGGCTCTAAATTAGTAGGTTGTTTTCCTTTTTAATAACTTAATTATACAAACTATGTTATTGATCATAGGAGTAGATTTACTTTCATAAGTGAGCCTGATGTTTCGAATATAAGTAGTTCATCCCATATATCACTATAACTTAAGGGTTGCGAAGCCTTGTCTGTCGTAAGTGGTAACAGGTGGATATGTATTGACTACTTATCAATTAAATGTTCATCATTTTCTTAAAATAAAAAAACAAAAACAAAAACCTCTGAGTTATTTCACTCTAAAATAACATAATTAATCGATAGTCATTTTCATAAAAGAAAATAGGAATATTGTTTATAAAAATGAACCAAAGCTAAAACTTCAATCTAGACAAGCCTATACACTTGATATAATTTCTTGAATGTGGGTGTACCTATCATATCCAGGTAGGAAAGAATAAATGTAGGTATTAGGTGGACCATGCATCAAGACTCTAAAATCTCAAAATCCAAATAGCATGGGGTCAAAAACCACTTTGCAAAGAATTAGGTGCCAACATTGACTCTGAGGAAGAGTTAGAGAAAATAATGAAAATGGGGGAGGGAATTGAGAGTTTGTTTCTTTGTTTGGGAAAAGGAAAATGTTGTGGGAATGCTTCAGAGTGAGTAGTCCAATCTAATTGGGAAGGATGAATGAACAATGCTCCATGCATATTATAATTGAAGAGTTCTGACATTTGAGTATAATATGTGCATGGAGTATGGTTCTCAATTTGTATTTACTTGGCTAGAGGCAATATTTTTATCAAATGTGAAACGGGAAAACTTCAAACTTAACTAATGTCAATAGCAAGAATCCATGAATATCTTTCCTCTATTATTTGAACATACAATTTTTTCTCATAGTCTAACTTGTATGGGTGAAGATAGCTAGCTAGAACGGTGCATGTGTACAATTAACGGGGTTTAGGGGTGACTGAGTGTCATGTCTCTCTCAATTGTTCCATAATGGAAAGTAAATTATTGTAACGTTAAATATAAATATTTCGTAAGCCTTGATCTATATGTCATAACATTGTAGCTAGCTTAATCTAAAGGCTTAATTAAGAACACGTCGAGCATGATTTAGATATCACTACCAGAAAATGGGTCTTGGGCGACGAAATGAAAAAAACCGGGCGACAATTTTTTTTTTCGTCGCCTAAGAGAAAACTTGGCCGACGAAAAAATAAATCGTCGCTCAAGGAAAAAAAATCATCGCCTAAGGATAAATTTCGTCGCCTAATAAATAAACTAGGGCGACGAAACAATATTTCGTCGCCTAAAAAATATATATCGTCGCCTAAGTATTTTATTTTTTTATTTTTACTTGACCGACGAATTACACTAATTTCGTCGGTCAAGAGTAATCCGAATAATTAAAATAAAATAAAACACATTTAAATTTTATTGTACATGATTTTTTATTTTTACTCTCGGGCGACGAATTTCACTGTTCCGGTCATATCTTATTTCACGACTTTTTTGCGTTTGAGGCCTCTACGTATATGTTGTCTTCAAAACGAAACTTAAACTCAACACTTATATAAAAACGTTATACAACATTAGTACATATAACGTGAGTTTGGTGATCGGAGAAGAGGAACTGAAAACCTACGGTCAGATATGACCAACATAACTAATTACGTAGGTGCGCAAAAATTCAGCACCATCTGACAAAGATAAGAGCTCGATCCGTCTGGTCAATCAGCGCGGTCAAACCCCTAAACGGACGGAAACGGCTATTCGACCCTCCAAATCACGTAATCTGGCCGGACCTTCAACTGAGAATAGTTTCCAATAGACAAGACGCTTACGGGGCTATAAAAATTTGGTAAAAAATAAATACCCGGGATAGGGCTACCACTAGGTAGAAATAAGAGAAATTCGTTGACCGGAACAACCGGCACAGAAATTTTACCGGAATATCTTCATTTTTCACGGGTTGACGTATTTCACCGTTCCGGTCATATCTTATTTCACGACTTTTTTGCGTTTGAGACATCTACGTATACGTTGTCTTTAAAACGAAACTTAAACTCAACACTTATATAAAAAAGTTATACAACATTAGTACATATAACGTGAGTTTGGTGATCAGAGAAAGGAACTGAAAACCAACCGTCAGATATGCCCAGCATAACGAATTACGTAGGTGGGAAAAATTCAGCTCCATCGGACAAAGATAAGGGCTCGATCCGTCCGGTCAATAGGCGCGGTCAAACCCCTAAACGGACGGAAACGGCTATTCGACCCTCCAAATCAAGTAATCTGGCCGGACCTTCAACTGAGAATAGTTTCCAATCGACAAGATGCTTACGAGGCTATAAAAATTTGGTAAAAAATAAATACCCGGGATAGGGCTACCACTAGGTAGAAATAAGAGAAATTCGTTGACCGGAACAACCGGCACAGAAATTTTACCGGAATATCTTAATTTTTTCACGGGTTGACGTATTTCACCATTCCGGTCATATCTTATTTCACGACTTTTTTTGTTTGAGGCCTCTACGTATACGTTGTCTTCAAAACGACACTTAAACTCAACACTTATATAAAAAAGTTATACAACATTAGTACATATAACGTGAGTTTGGTGATTGGAGAAGAGGAACTGAAAACCTACCGTCCGATATGACCAGCATAACGAATTACGTAGGTGGGAAAAAATTCAGCTCTATCGGACAAAGATAAGGGCTCGATCCGTCCGGTCAATCGGCGCGGTCAAACCCCTAAACGGACGGAAACGGCTATTCGACCCTCCAAATCAAGTAATCTGGCCGGACCTTCAACTGAGAATAGTTTCCAATCGACGAGACGCTTACGGGGATATAAAAATTTGGTAAAAAACATTAACTTACAATTTAAATGTGCTTTATTTATTTTAATTATTCGGATTATCTTGGCCGACGAAATTAGGGTAATTCGTCGGCCAAGATAATCCGAATAATTAAAATAAAATAAAACACATTTAAATTTTATTGTATAAGATTTTTTATTTTTACTCTTGGGCGACGAATTTCGCCAATATCGTCGCCCAAGTATTATCTTGGCCGACGAATTACCCTACTTTCGTCGGCCAAGAGTAATCCGAATAATTAAAATAAAATAAAACACATTTAAATTTCATTGTACATGATTTTTTATTTTTACTCTTGGGCGACGAATTTAACAAATATCGTCGCCCAAGTACTATCTTGGCCGACGAATTACCCTAATTTCGTCGGCCAAGATAATCCGAATAATTAAAATAAATAAAACACATTTAAATTGTAAGGTAATGTTTTTCACCAAATTTTTATATTCCCGTAAGCGTCTCGTCGATTGTAAACTATTCTCAATTGAAGGTCCGGCCAGATTACTTGATTTGGAGGGTCGAATAGCCGTTTCCGTCCGTTTAGGGGTTTGACCGCGCCGATTGACTGGACGGATCGAGCCCTTATCTTTGTCCGATGGAGCTGAATTTTTTCTCACCTATGTAATTCGTTATGCTGGTCATATCTGACAGTAGGTTTTCAGTTCCTCTTCTCCGATCACCAAACTCACGTTATATGTACTAATGTTGTATAACTTTTTTATATGAGTGTTGAGTTTAAGTGTCGTTTTGAAGACAACGTATACGTAGATACCTCAAACGCAAAAAAGTCGTGAAATAAGATATGACCGGAATGGTGAAATACGTCAACTCGTGAAAAATGAAGATATTCCAGTAAAATTTCGGTGCCGGTTGTTCCGGTCAACGAATTTCTCTTATTTCTACCTAGTGGTAGCCCCTTCCCGGGTATTTATTTTTTACCAAATTTTTATAGCTCCGTAAGTGTATCGTCGATTGGAAACTATTCTTAGTTGAAGGTCCGGCCAGATTACATGATTTGGAGGGTCGAATAGCCGTTTCCGTCCGTTTAGGGGTTTGACCGCACCGATTGACCGGACGGATCGAGCCCTTGTCTTTGTCCGATGGAGCTGAATTTTTTCCCACCCACGTAATTTGTTATTCTTGTCATATCTGACGGTAGGTTTTCAGTTCCTCTTCTCCGATCACCAAACTCACATTATATGTACTAATGTTGTATAACTTTTTTATATAAGTGTTGAGTTTAAGTGTCGTTTTGAAGACAACGTATATGTAGAGGCCTCAAACGCAAAAAAGTCGTGAAATAAGATATGACCAGAATGGTGAAATACGTCAACTCGTGAAAAATGAAGATATTCCGGTAAAATTTCGGTGCCGGTTGTTCCGGTCAACGAATTTCTCTTATTTCTACCTAGTGGTAGCCCTTTCCCGGGTATTTATTTTTTACCAAATTTTTATAGCTCCGTAAGTGTATCGTCGATTGGAAACTATTCTCAGTTGAAGGTCCGGCCAGATTACGTGATTTGGAGGGTCGAATAGCCGTTTCCGTCCGTTTAGGGGTTTGACCGCGCCGATTGACCGGACGGATCGAGCCCTTATATTTATCCGATGGAGCTGAATTTTTTCCCACCCACGTAATTTGTTATGATGGTCATATCTGACGGTCGGTTTTCAGTTCCTCTTCTCCGATCACCAAAATCACAATATTCTGAATTTTATAATAGAACTCTTGGCCGACGATTTTCTTCATCTTGGGCGAAGAGATTTATAGTGAAGAACATCGTCACCCAAGTAGACTATCTTGGCCGACGATTTTCAAAAAACAGGGCGACGATTTTTATAGAATCGTCGCCCAAGAACGCTAATATAAAAGGCAAAAATTCGGAACCCTAACCATTCGCGCAGCCGCTCACAAATCCTCTCTCTCTCTCCGAAAATCCACCGAAGCCCTCTCTCTCTCTCCCTCTCTCCGACCCCGACCCAGCCCTCTCTCCGACCCCGACCCAGCCCTCTCTCCGACCCCGACCCAGCCCTCTCTCTCTCCCTCTCTCAAACAATTTAAGGTATAACCCTAAAACCCTAAATTGGTTATGTTTATGAAAATTTTAATTGTTGTTGTTGTTGTTTGAAATTGTTGAAATTGTTTGAAATTGTTAAATTGTTTGAAATTATTGTTTGAAATTGTGAAATTGTTTGAAATTATTTGAAATTGTTAGTGAAATTATTGTTGTGTTGTGAAATTGTTGGTGAAATTATTGTTGTTGTTGTTGTAATTTAGGAAATTAATGGTAAATTAGGGTAAATTTGTGTAAATTATGGTAGGATTTTAGGGTAAATTATGGTAAATTGTGATGTAAATGATAATTGTAAAATATTAGGGTTTACGGTTTAGGGTTTAGGATTTGTGGAAATAATTTGTAAATATATTGTAAATGATTAAATAATTTTTGATTAAATAATTAAATAATATAAATTATAATTGTAAATATATTTTGGAAATTTTGTAAAAAATAATGTATTATTTTTTAGTAAGGATGTTAATATTCGTAAATTAATTTTTGTGATGTAATAATTGCGAATTAATGTAAATAATTTGTTATGTGAATTAAAAAAATATTAAATCTTATAATAACTATTAATTTTTATTTGTGTTATTATTGTTGATAAATTTTTCGAAATTTATGGTTATTTTTTGTTAAATTAATTATAAGACGGTAAAATATTTTTAATAAATTTATGGTTATTTTAAACAGGATGGGCATGAGGAGAACTTCTGGACAACGTTCGGGGTCGAGGAGCCAATATTCCTCGGATGGTACCTCAAACAACCCGTCGGAATCACCGTAGATCGGGTTTCCGTGGCAACTGACGGCCCGACATGCGGCGCTTAGGGGTGGCGCGAGCGGCTCACGTTTTGCTAGGCAGTCGGGTCCCGCAGCGACGGCCCCTCGTCATCCAGAGATACTTCCCCGGTCGCGATCTAACACCGCCCCCACACAGTCGTCACCGACCGACGGTTATGGCGGGTCATCTGGGGTCCCTATGGTGCCGTCCGGCCTCTTCCTTCCTCTGACGATACCGGCGATACCTCGCGTCGATAAGGAGGGTCGACCGATTCGGGAGCAGCTCCCGCATGTGGCACCGCACGAGGCCTATATCTACAGGGAGTTTCCCACGCCTCTTCATCCTGTGAGGGTCTCCGAGCAGGCGGACGGAGACGAATCCGTCGGCTCAGCCTCATCCTCAGGTAATTTATTATTACTGTTTTGTCGATTTTAAATTTTTTTTTTTTGTAAAAATGTATTATTAATATTAAATTTGATTCACAATGTCACAGTCGCCGGAACGAGAAGACGGAACAGGAGAGGCACCGTCAGCAACAAGGGACTCGATAGGGCGGTCGAGTCCGCTGGACGGATCGCCATCCCGTTTTCCAACGGGAAACCGGTGGACGCCGTGTTGGGAAATCGGTACACACGCGCCGCGGGAGGCACCATCCGCTCCAGGCTCCCTATGTTGTGGGGAGTCTGGAGCCAGGTTCCTGATGGAGTGAAGGAGATGCTCCATCAGTCGATGTCGGTGAGTTTACTCGATCAATTACTATTTTTTTAACTAATAAATTATTTAATTATCGAAAAAAATACTAACAAGTGGTAATGCAGCAATGGTTTGTGGTTCCTGAGGAGGGACGTGACTGGGCGGACAAGGCCCATAGGGAGAGGTACTTCTATTTAATAATTTATTAAATTTTATTTTTTTAATAATATATTTAATATTTTTTTTGTATATGTAGGTTCAAGGAGTGGAAGCACGACCTCCGGTTACACTGGAAGCAGTACGGGAGCGACCGTTCGGGTACCCCGAAGGAGTTCGAGTATCGGGAGTACGAGTGGCGGTGGCTTCTTGTCACACAGTTCAACGACCCTCACAAACAGGTAATTCGTAAACAAATTTGAATTAATTTAATTAGTGAATTAATTATAATTGTATGTTTTCGAAGTGACTACTAACGATAATTTTTTTTGAAGCACCTCGCCCGGGTAAACGCTGAGAACCGGCAACAGAACACAACCAACCATCGTGCCGATTCGAGGCCATCATGGACGACGTGCGGCGAGAGCGGCCAGAGGAGAACCCCTATGTGGGGACCTTTCAGAGGGCATATCCTCATTCTGAGGAGGATCTTGTAAGTTCCTTATATTTTCTAATTTTTAATTTTAATTACATTTTATTAAATGTATATTAATATTTTTTTTAATATATCCAATTAGGCGAGGGTGAGGGAGGCGGAGCAAGAGGTCATGAGAGGCATGGTGAACGACACATGGCCGGGCACGGCAGAGGATGACATGTCAGAGGCCATGTCCAGGATCGACACTTCAGATCCTATAGTTGGGGTGCAGATTATGGCCACTGCCTTCGCGCAGCGTTCCAACACCTACTACTGCCGGGGTATGGGAGGCGCTGGAAAGGGGATCCTAAAGACGACGCCAGGATTTCAGCGCAAGGGAGCCGCCGGAGCCTCAAGCAGCAACAGTCGGCTACATGATCAGTTCGAATGTCTACAGTCTGAGCTGGAAGCCCAAAGAGCGAGGGAGATGGCGATGATGGCGGAATCATATTCGGCTTCCACGGCTGCGCATATGGAGCGGCTGAATGAAGTCACCAATGCCAACCAGGCGGCTATGAGACAGTGGATGACTGCCTGCATCGCTGCACATGAGGCCGGACTTGATTTTTCGCCCATGCCTACGCCTATACCATTACCTCAGTGGCCCCAGCCTCAGCAGCAGCCTCCTCAGCCTGACCAGCCGCCGCCTCAGCCTCAGGACCCTCCGAACATGAATGATGAGTTAGATTTCGAGTTTCTCCATAGGCAAATGGATTGAATTTTTGTAATAAATTATTTATAAATTTATAAATTTGTGTTATTTTTAATTAAATTTTAGTATTAGAAAAATTTAAAGAAATGCCGAAAAAAAAAATTCCAGCAAAAATTAAAAAAACATTATTTATATATTTAAAAAAATTATTTAAATATTTTTTTAAAAAATTTAAATATATCTTAGGCGACGAAATTAATAAATCGTCAGTCAATGACTTACCATATAAGACGACGAAAAAAAATTATCGTCGCCTAAGATGTAGTGATCTTAGGCGACGAAATATTTAGTTTCGTCGGCCAACATCTTAGGCGACGAAATATTTAGTTTCGTCGGCCAAGGTTATAAGATCTTGGCCGACGAAATTTTTTTTCTTCGGCCAATATTTTAAATCTTGGGCGACGAATATTTTTGGGCGACGAGAAGTAGATTTTAGGCGACGAAATTCGTATCGTCGCCTAAGAATTACTCTTAGGCGACGACGGAATGAACTTTCGTCGCCCAAGTTCTTGGCCGACGCACTTCTGCCGACGACGTCTTGGCCGACGCACTTCTGCCGACGATGTCTTGGCCGACGCACTTCTGCCGACGACGTCTTGGCCGACGCACTTCTGCCGACGACGTCTTGGCCGACGACATGTCGTCGCCTAAGTACTTAGGCGACGGAATTTTTTAACAGGGCGACGATTTTTTTTCGTCGCCCAAGTTCAAATTTCTGATAGTGACGGGAATAAAATTATATCATTAGTTTACCGATTATTCATATTTAACTCACATGTTCTGCCAACCATGCATACGTATTGAGATGTGAATCGGCTCATATATAATAACAACACCAATCGTAATTTATACCACTTAATTAACAGGTCTGATCTTTAAAAAAAAAAAATTATTATCTAATTAAACTGTTGAAGTTATATTCTATTGTCATATTATTTCATTTTATAGTATACACATAAGATTTGTGTACATAAAATCATGCAAGGGAAGGCATACAGAAACCATATATGCAGCAACGAAATTCTTTCAGTGGTTTTCACTTTTCAGCAGCTTAATATTTATCTTCTTTCTGAAATTTAATTTAACTCTAAATTCGCATCAATTACGTACCATGTACGTACATCAGGACTTAAGGATCAGGTGCTTCAGTTCCTTGGCGACTACATAGGCTTTGGATGAATTGGTTGTTCAAGACTCTTCAGGTACATCTCGAAGGGTAATGCAGTTGTAGATAGCGATCGAACTATGAATAGCTGGTGATGATCGATAAACGTGATCATTGATGGGGATGGTCTGCCTTGCTAACTTTGTTGCTTGCTAGCTGTTTTGGCCACGATCCTCAGCGTGCTGAGCCGAGGTAAATAGCGATCCAAAGAGGATGGAGAGTTGCGGGCGTGCCACCTCGCGGACGAGGAAAATGTTGAGTGAGTGCGCAGGTTTGACTTCTTGATCAGGCGAGCGGAGTTCCAGGTGCCACCTCAGATGAGGAATTTACAGCACAAGCGATCGATACTCACGGCGGGGTGAGCAGAGCAACAATAGGGAAGTTTTCGAGGATCGGGGACGAGTTCCGGAGAGCTCTGAAGGGTTCTAGGCGGCGAGGCGCTTAGAAACAGGGCTTCGAAGAGGCTTCGAAGAGATATCGGCTCCTGGGAGCGATGAAGGTTTCGACGAGGTCGAGAGAGTTTTCAACTAGGTTGAAAGTTGTTTTGTGTTGTATTTGAGTAATTGTTGTTGTGTGTTGTGTAGACTGCTTCTGTAAGCCGTGGAGCTTCTTTATATAGAATTACTTAGGGCCACAGATATTGGCCCAAAGCATGTCAAAGACTTGTAGGAGTCTTCAACGATAAATGTGGCGTAGGCGATGTTAATCAACTGTTGGCCGTGATCTTATCCTTTGGCGAAGTCTCCTCCACTCCGCATGCAAACTTGGACTCTGTAGTTTAGGATGATTGAATCCTACTTCAACACATCTTCATGCATCCATTTGATTGGAGGCAAGCCGTACGTAATTGCACTTCCATGCAATCAATGATAACTATGCATGGGATAATAACCCTTGCCATGCACGTACTATATATCCTTCCCTTCTGCTTTATTCAACCAAGGATAAGACAATAATGCCCTCACCTTTAATTAAACAAGCATTCAGTAGTGAGGTACCCCCGAGCTAGCGTCGAGATGCTTTTCTAATTAAACACTGGCGAGGCCGCGCCAATCCACAAAGTCGGGGCGAGGCTGCCAGGTCGATGGCGAGATTCCATCAAGATGCCGTCGAGATGCTTATGTAATTAAAGGACCACAAGCCATGCACGTGCTCTTGTATATACAAGTTGGGGTACGATACTAAGTCGGGGCGAGGTGTTCCCCCAGCAATTAAACTCCTCTTGTACGCAAAGTCTGTTACGCGGAGTCCATTCGTACGCGGACTGTCTAGCTCGCATGACTTTCTGGCGGGCCATCATTTGTAAACCCATTATTTCGGGCTCGCCGGTATGACGTGGACCATGAATTTAATTAATATTCACTAAGACAATTACTGTCCAGTAAAATATTAATTTGGGTGTAAACACTAGCTATCTTGGTTGTGCCTCTTTCGGTTCTCTCAGTTTGCTCGAGTACGTCTATTATCCTGCTACTTGTTGTTCGTATGATTCGTTATGAGAATTCTGCTAATAAAAGGAGAAACTAAGCGGGTTCTGCTTCAGTAGAGATTTTAAAAGGGTTAATTTATAGAGCTCTTTGCAAAGGCTTCATGTCCAACCCCTTTATTTTTCTGAGTTTTCTTCGCTGCTAATAAGAATTATGTTTATGAGGGGATCGAGCTCTTTGTATGGTTGATTTCGTTTTTCTTTTCTCTTTTTCATATTTAAGTGCTTATTTGAATCACCAGAATTGGTCGAGTAATTATTATCTAGAAAATATTACTCAACCGATTTCCTATTTGAAGTTTTGAACCATATGTTTTTGACTATATATGACTCAGACTAATTAATAGCATAAGTAATTAGCATGGAATGAATATGTATGAATGCGTCACATATTGCTTACAAGAGTTCGTTGAATTAATTTTGGTGGAATTCGAATTTGAGTGTGTGATCGATGATGTATATTCGAATTTGGGAATGAAGCGCAAGACCTTCATGAAAAGACCGGTCTATAAATCAACTTTATTCAATTTAAAGTCCAACCTTTCTCTTATCATGCACTTATATTAAATTTGCATGGTCTCCATGTAAATGCACCAGTCCTGCGTTTTTATAATACAGATGGGAATACCATCCCACCTACCAAAAGTATTAGCCATTGAAGCAAAAATCCATTGAAGCAGTCGCGAAATTTCTTTTGAAACTTGAAAATGCCACCATCATCGATCATCTTCATTTTCTTCTTCTTCTTCTTCTTCTTCTTCTTCTTCTTCTTCTTCTTCTTCTTCACCTTCCTACGTTTGAAAAAGGCCGGCTTGCATGGGATTCATGTGGTGCAGTGCAGACACTGTTTTGCTTCACATATCATATATGCATGTCGAATAATATTATACCATGTATGCATTCTCTAATAATGTAGTAGTACTACTGGTGTGAATTATTATATGGAATCCTTATAAGAAGACAGACATCCTCATTCTCAAATAATGGGTTAGATCCGCATTCGTAGGCTCACGTATTCTCATGCAAATTAAACTATTTGTCCTAAAATTAATAGAAGAAAAAAAGGGACAGAGGCACTGTTGAGGGTTGACCTCACAAGCTAAGTGTTGGAGTGAATCTTTTTGCCTCCCTCCCCCATATATAGTTTAATACAATTAGGGTTTTGTTTGTGTTCTTGTGCTGGTGTTTTTGTGTTTGTCCTTCTCTATAGTGGTGCTTTGATTTCTTTGTCAAATGCTTAAGCACATTCATACATGGTTGCTGCCCCCCTTGAGTTGTTGGACTTGAATCGATCGTTAGTCAAGATAGAGAGTGAATGACATTTATATTAATTAGTTTGCAAATTGTTTATAGTAGCTAGAATGCAGTAAACTCGACTTAAAATAGACTTGTTATTGTATTGAGTTGTTTGATAGAAGAAAAAAAACATAAATTATTTTCGGTTCTGAAATCATCGGCTAAGATCCATACTAATTGATAATTATTCCCGGAGAGAAATGAGAGCGAGAAATAAAGTTGACATATCACCAGTTGCAGGAAGCCCGTGACTGAAAGGAGAAGAAGAAGAAAAGAAATATAAGCATTAGCTGTGCCTTATCTTGTTATTCACGGCCTGTAGAATCCCATGGTCTCATACACGTGGGAGGAATGACAAAGTTCCATACCTACACGTACTTTTAGTGAAAAGAAATATATGAGTCTCATTTGCATAAATGTATATAGAAACTAAAAAGGGACTTGATTCGAGGAAAAATTTGTGATTTCCAAACTTGTGTTAGATTTAAGTACTTCAATTTCTATGATGGTGTTCTCGTAAAAGTTGAGATGGGTTAAAATACAGTTGAGATGGGTTAAAATACAGCGACCGAATAAGGTTTTAAACATTCGTATTCGTGGATATATATTGGTAACCTATATGTAAAAAGTTATCGAAAATTATGGAAAACTTATATGTAAAAAGTATTGTGCAAATAGCAGAGTTTTTTCCTATGGTTTTACTTCCAATTTCAGGCTAGCTGTAGCTAGCAAGTAGTACGTCAGTGAGGGCTCAAACCGCTTACATATATTGCTTAGATTCGAAACATTTGAATTGCCCTATATTCTCCAAGTTTTGCTCATTTTAACTGTATTTATGGATGTAATATCATATACTAATCTAGTTTGTTACTTTTCTTTCACCGATTTGCACTAAAATTGTATATGAAACTCAGAGTCGAAACCCCAATTTTGGTAAGTGGTGGGGAATCTGATCTGCATTCATAATTCATATATAATATAAACTGTGTGTTGAGTCTCTTACGTATATCGGTCCCTTAGATGGGAATATAACAGCTACGTGTGTACCCCTTCAGTTTTTTGCCTCCTTAGAAATAAGAAGCCAGTGTGGAAAAACAAAGAAAGATGACGTACCTGGCACAAACAAGCCTCAAATCTCAAGGAAACCATCCCCGTGATTCCCGATCGAAGCCATATTTACATATACAAATACAGATTAAGAACCAATATGAGATACAGTATTGTCTTTTAAAATTTTGAGTTATAAGTAGATCATAAGGGAGATCGAGCTCGAGTCTGCATCAGCAACAGCTAAAACACACATGCTTCGGCCACAACCAGCCTGCAAAGTATTACCCTTTAAATCATTGATTCTTCGATTCCCAGCTTTCTTCTGTGAAACTGCGAATTGCAATGGCATGGTCTCCCCAACTTCTACGACACATTCAATTAAAAGTAATAGAACCATGCCCGCCACCAAACCCCAACAAAAACCACTTGATTTATTGTTTTCTTTCATCTAAGAAAATAAAACAGTCGAAGTTGAATTTCTGTTGAGAACAGGAAACAAATAATCATATTTGTTTATGAGCTGAAACGTAAGGTTGCTAAGTAATTCAGAAGTTTAAGTGTAAAACAGGAATTTTATGGCCATCAAGGGAGTTTCAAGTTATCCTTCTGATGATCGCGTTCTTGACACGATGTTGTTAAGTAGTTATATAAGATTCATCAATGATAGCTAGGGCTAAAATTGATGACATATGGCTGCTGATGAACTTGATCATATATATAATACAGTGGTGTTAATTAAAAGAAATGAACTTGAAACCCAAAGACTATCTAGTACTATATATCAAGAAGAGACTAGCTAGTTGAAATTCGTTTTAAGTTCAAATTTAGAGTTGTATATCATGTGGTAAAGATGATTTTTGGTGGTTGCTGAGAAAAATTTATAATTCAAAGGTTCTAATTTTCTACATCGTCCAAAATTATAGTTATCGGGTTTAGCCTCTGCTATATACTGTATCTGTTTTTTTCTGTTCGATCGATCTCTTATATGATTGTTTTGTTTCACTAGATGGGGTAAGAATTTTGGATTAGGGTTTTGTTGATTGATCAATAATGTAAATGGCATATTTTGAGACACAATTACCAAACAAGAAAAAAAATATTAGCAAAGGATCCAGACTCCATATGCCATCAGTCTTATTGGTATGCATACTTAATTTATCCCGAGTTGGAATTCGATTAATATAAAAAACGAAATGACGAATTGGGCTGCGATAGAAAATATTCCACAAAACAAGTATTGTTATTTCTTGCATTGCATGCATGGAATCCATACCCATGCACACATGTATGCATCATGTATGTCAAAGTTAGATGCCTACCGTATAAATGCAAATAACACCCTTTTACCTTATAATATCCCCCACAGACAAAACAGAGAGGAAGAGAGAGAGCAAAGTGTTTCTAGGGTTCCACATTTCTCTTGTATTGTAATAGAGCTGAAGTACTGATATCCTCAGCTATTGTCTTCCTCAGTTGATGGACTTCGATGTCCTTTGCTGTAAATAATACTTCTCTCTTTCCGAGCAAGCATGGTGTCTGAGGAACAAGAACTAGGGACAGTAGCAGGTAGCAGACCATAAAGGTGATGATCATCGACTTTCCGATCCATCAAGCTCCCCAGAAGGCTCTAATCCCCAGTTATCTTCTTCACTCTTAATTAGTCCACAAATCCCTTTCATTTTTCTCTGTCTCTACTCCACTAGAAAACTTGGAGAAGCTATGGATGGGATGAGCAGCGAGTCCGAGTGCTCGAAGACAAGTCCCTCTGATGATCGAAATGAGGAAGGAAGTAGTGAGGGTGGAGAGAACTACGATGGCGAAAGCAACAAGCCCAAAAACAATGGAGGAAGCTCAAGCAACAGCACGGTGGAAGAAAGTGGTGATCAGAAAAAGGGATCGGTGCGACCCTATGTTAGATCCAAGATGCCAAGGCTTAGATGGACACCGGATCTCCATCTTCGCTTTGTTCATGCCGTGGAGAGGCTCGGAGGACAAGATAGTGAGCTCTATTATACACTCAAGTCTATTCAATTTCTTCTCACTCGATGGATCAATTCCATTTTGGGAATTCGATCAATGAATCTTATTGTCTGCTTGTGTGGTGATTATTGGTGCAGGAGCTACACCAAAGATGGTTCTTCAGCTGATGAACATCAAGGGGCTAAGTATTGCCCATGTCAAGAGCCATTTACAGGTTAATAATTGATTAACTAATTTAATTTTATGAATTTCTAATTTGCAATTGAGTGAACTTAAGTACCATGAACCAATCAATTCACATCTTCTTAAACTTACTCTCTGTTTCTTGTATAGATGTATAGAAGCAAGAAGATTGACGACGCAGGCCAAGGTACAAAAATTCCCACCTTGATAAATTGCTGATACTCCTGAACCTACAAAAAAAACTAGGGTTTTCATTGGGAACGTTTCCAATCAATTGTTAATTTCACACCTATCACATGATACTTTGTTTTTGCAGTGATAGGAGATCAAGGCCATCATCTTGTTGAATGTGGAGATAAAAATATATACAACCTCAGCCAACTTCCTATGCTTCAAGGATACAACCGAAGCCACATGAGTACCAGCTTCAGGTAATTAACAAAAGATCATGAATTTTGCTTTTATCCATAGATGAATGAATAAATTTTCTTAAACTTTTCTTCCTTTGTTTTGATTTCCCAAGATATGGATACGGTGATTCCAGATCTTGGAGTACTAGTGCTTTTGAGAACTTGAGGCATCCAAGAAGTACTAGTGGAATATTTCAAGGGACAATAGCTGAGAAGCTCTTTGGTAGCAGTACTAGCAACTGGAATAGTACTGCTTACAGCAATTTTCGGACAAGCTCCGAGCAAGTACCGTCTTGGATTACTCATACACTCAAAGACGAATGCAGCCAATTGTATAACATTCGCCGACAGTCCTTGCAAGCACATCAAGCTAGGTTGAGTATCATTGATCATCTTAATCCCACGACGCATGTTCAACCCAAAGCAAATGATCACTTCACAAGTTTAAGCAGCACAGCAACCAATCTACAGGAGTTGAAGACGTTGAAAAGGAAGGCTTCGGATTGCGATCTTGATTTAGATCTGTCTCTCAGGCTAACAACGAAGAATAATGACGAGAGCCCAAGAAGTACTACTCTGAAGGACAATGAAGTTGATTGCACTAGTCTTTCTCTGTCATTGTACTCACCGGCATCGGCAAAACTCAGCAGGGTGAAGGAGTAAAACCGACGAAGAACATATAATTAGCATAAATATATGCAAAGAGAGAGCTAGCTGAGCAAGTACTCTGGATCTGACTATATGAATGAGACAGTATTCTAAGTGAGATTTTGAGGTACTTGCTCAAATTACAATATTATGCCTTTGTTATTGTGATAAATTGTCTTATTATTGTACTACTGTTACACATACAAACTTTTTTCTTGTTCGTCTATATTGAATGTCTCTGCCTTCTTTAGCTAGAATGATGTGCAGCCCATATATATATGGAACGAGAATCAGTTGGAAATTGGCAAAAAGTTTCTTACCACTTAGCATCTCATGATTGACATATGCTTTGAATATGAAAATCTGTACGAGTCTATTCTCTACGAGATAAAGTATAAGTTTTTAGATAGCTCACAAGTCGCAACAACCATGCATGAGTAGTTTTCTTTGGTAATGGCAGTTCCATTGATTAATCTCTTTTTTCTTATCAACTTCTTTCTGGGGAAATAATGTAGAGACACCCAACAACTTAATTATTCCCGATCAATATATAGAACGTAGTTACGTACAAAATCATGATTAGTTTGGTATGCTGATGAATGTATGTGGAAGAGTGTGTGTGTGTATGTGGCAGTGGTCCTTTGTAAGGTTGGAGAAGTCTGTTTACAAGTTTCCCCTTTGCTGATCAATCTAATTACACCAGTAGCTATATTGAACCCAACTACATATGGTATCAAGAAACCAGAACGAAACCATCAGTGTTGGGTGGTGAAGGTCAGTGTGGATATTGGGTGGTTATAGCCAGTTAGCCACCGGCCGGCTTGCTCAAGCCAAACCGCCCAATACCCGAACCTGAAAGAAACCATCATTTTCTGGGTGGTGAAGTTGTGCAGATATGGGAAACACGTTATGAAATGTCACCACCTACTCCCCATATCCAAATTAAGGAGCAAAAGTATCATCAGGAAACTGAAATTTTATTAATATCAAGACGTAAAGTTTACAACAATAAGTTAGCGAGGGGGAGATGATTCATGAGTGCATGTATACTCATCAGTCATCCCATGAGAAAAAAACAAGAAGCAAGAAGGAAAGAAACCTCCCAGCAGCACCCTAAAAACAGGCTAAAGAATAAAGAATTTATACAAGAAATTAAAAGAAGAAAAAAAAAGAAACGATCGATGGCAAGATTAATTCATTGTTGACATTCCAGAAGGATTCGCATATCCTCCATGGTCTTCTTCCCCTCACTTGTCTTGTAATGAAAGGCGTTCTTGGATAGCAGCAGCAGCAGGCTCTCGATGTTCAAGTAGTACGCAGCAAGAAGAAGATTGCAGAGGGTGGATTTGTCAGTCTTGAGTCTTGACAACGAAGTCTTGATCCCACGCCTTGAGCTCGTTCTCGTTGACCACCTTATTCTCGTCTTCGTCAACGTGCCTCTTGCAGTACTCCATGGCCTTTCCCAGAACCTTGTGAGTCACCTTCCGGAGATGAACGACATGGTCTTCGTCGTCGTCCTCAACCTCGTCGTCCGTCACATCTTCGTCCTCGATCATATTCTTGATCATAAGCGACTTCTTCGCCACCGCTTCTTCTACCTCAAGAGTCTGTCCGTCCAAGCTCTTCAGAGTGATCATCTTCTTTGATGACATGGTTCCGAACATAAACCTCACAGGTTAATTACTTTTTTTGAAACGTAATCGAAAGTAACGCTCGCTTTCTTGAAAGCAAAGAGTGGTGATTTTGAGTAGGGTTGTAAGAGTGATGAAAATCACCTGGAAAAAATCAGTATGTTCTATACATCTTTAAGTCGGTTACAGTAAGTCGGCTTAACCTATACGTATCATGCAAGAATTTCGTCTCCTATTTGGAAAAGGAAACAAGTTCTAGAAACTTACGTTTGGTGTTTGGTGTCTGGTGTTTGGTGTGGTGTCTGGTGTCTGATGTTTGGTGTATATATTGTATGGCGGCCTCATTACATAGATCAATTGAGAACCAAAAAATGATAAGGGTCCAAAGTGATATTTCAGCACCAAATTAATGCTTGAACGGTCTCCGTCATATTGGTGGTGTGGTCTATTCCTTATTAACATGGCAGATAAACGTAATTTTTTTTTTTGTTTTATAAAAACAAAGAAACAAAAAACATTTGGAGTGTATTTTCCACCGTAATCCCTGTTCTAATTCTCATTCCCGTTCACATCACAATTGAGGGCATTGCCTCCATCCCCACTATTATTATTTGTTTTTTCATCTTAACACACCCAACCTTGTGTCCTTACATATATTAGTGAGAACCAAACTCATCATCATGATCTGTAACTTACTAACATGTCACAGTTAATATATTTGTACAAGAATCTTTAGAAATTTGAATAGAGATATTCTATCACTAGACTACATATAAATCCGCACATTAACTGAATCATATGTTTTGCAATGCATTTTCTAATTAATTGAAACAATAACGGGCCGGTACATAGAGTAATTTACATGGAGTTATTGCACCCCATTAATCACTAGCTTCAAGCCTACAAAGACAAGAATGAATTCTCCGAGAACGGATCGATCCTCACTGAATAGGATGATTCTTTGCGTGGAGAAAGACTATGAGAACGATGAACAAGGTGGCGAACAGCAGGACCAGAACCAGCAACATAATCTCACCGTTGACAGCGAATTTCGGGTCACCGATGATGAAAAGTTCACCGTCTTCAGACTTGTTGGGGGCCAAGGAAGGTGAGAAAGGAGCAAGAGCTGCCATCAACGAAGGTGAAGTTCTTGCAAGTTCTCTTGACGAAGGCATGATGAGTCTCTACTCTCTCTACATCTTGTGAGCACACTGCACAGTAAAAGTTGCTCATATAGAATTGCCATTGTAATTTATAGCTAGCTGCATGTATCTGTGTACGTTGTGGTCTTGTGGATCTCAGGTTATTTCACGTGAAAAATGAAAACCGACAGAAAGAGGTACATATACGAAGGGACACAATGATATATATGATTGGCTTTGAATTGAGCATCATTCCATACAACAGCTGTTTTTGTTTGTTTGGTTTTGGCCAGCAACTAACTCATTCAAGCTTGTCATGAAGAAAAAGCTAGCCAGCCCATTATTCCTAATTATTATGTTAAAAAGAAATTCCGGTAGCATAAAGCTCTAAATGGAATCCGAATATCACCTTGATTACTATAAACATATAGGTAATGAAATGTTGGTGCATTAACTGATTGGTATTCAGTCTTATTGTTTTCGGTAGTTCAATTTTTTCTATAACCAAAAGAAGGTTACAATTGTTCAAGGCTATATATGCTGGGCTTTGGAATATGGAGCAGAGGTTCAGATTCTTGAGGTTTATGCCATATTTGAGAACCATGTACCACCCAAATATTAGCCCAAGCCCATTGGAACAATTCAATTCAATTAATTTAAGTGATTATTCTAAAGACTCCCGCTCCTTTTTCTTAATTTTATTCTTTTATTCTAGGGGCCCCTAATGTTCTAGAAAGCGAAAATTACATATTGATGGTGCATGCTATGCCAGTCACTGAAAGCAAGAGGTGTTGTTGAAAGTCTTTGTCATTTACCTTGGTGACATTTTCTCTATATTACTTTTCTATACTACATACCATTATGCGTATTATTTGGTTAGATGACTTGCTTTAAATTGTAATGAGTTACGGGACGAAGCTAACTTTTTATTTGATTTTGATGGAACCCCTTGTTTTTTTTTCATCTATAAAAAGCTTTGTCAATCAAAAAAAAAAGAAAAAGAACTTATGCTCGAATGGAATCATAATCATGGTTGGGAGTTTGGGACAAGTTGTATAGCATCATGTACGTTATTACAGGCTGACACTTCAAGCAGTGCCATCCTCGCCGAGATTCAGTTCATCACAACTTTCTAAAGTCATTTTCATGGGCTTAAAATTCTATTCTGATGACGATTCTTTTCAGATATTCCCCAACATTCTATTGCCTTTATGGTCCTGTAAAGATTTGTACTTTGGTAAATGGGAGAGGCATGGATTCTCTCAAAATTCTTCTCTCTATATTACTCGTGTAGAACATGTACATTGCAGTTGGCCTAAAATAATAACATGGCTTGTATAGTTCCTCCTCCTCCTCTGTGCCAAACAGAGGATATGGGAAGCGAAAATCTCCGAAGGCTTGCCAAGCAGCTTCAGTTTTACAAACCACCCAAAGCAGCTGACAAAGTGGAGGAAAATGTCGAGCTTGACATAAATGAAGAGCCTTGTTATGTAAAAATGAGGGAAAGAAGGGCAGCTGTTCTGATATGCCTCTTTGAAGGTCCTGAGGGTGAGCTAAGAGTTATTCTTACTAGAAGATCAATGAACTTGGCTTCACATCCAGGTAAAACGTTTTCACTACGTACATATTAAGTTTCTAACTGCACAAGGTGGGTATAGAAGTTTTAAGGCATGGATCCATAAGCAAGGACTCGATCAATATAAATGTTTCTAAATTGTTCCGAAAACAGGTGATGTAGCATTGCCAGGCGGGAAAATGGAGGAGGGAGATGAAGATGAATCTGCAACTGCACTGAGGGAAGCCATGGAAGAGATTGGCCTAGATTCTAGTCTAGTTCAAGTTGTTGCTAAACTAGAAATCTTTTTATCACAGGTATAATAACATAGACAGAATTTGGTACAAGTCTAAAATCTTAACCCAAAATTGGGATGCAGTTGGCTGTCGCGCTAAGTTTATATTAAATTTGTTTTGCCTTGTGCGGATATTCGTGCAGCACTTACTCACAGTTGTCCCTGTGATCGGACTAGTACCCCGGATAGAAGATTTCAAGCCTCTACTCAACACTGACGAAGTTGATGCTATATTTGATGTCCCACACCCACTTGATATGTTTCTCAAGGTCATATATACTAATTCCCATTTAACTCACCAAGAACATAAAATTTGTTCTTAACATTCTCTACATGTGTGTAATGCAGAAAGAAAATCACAGATTTGAGGAGAGAGAATGGAGGGGATGGAAATATGTAGTCCATCATTTTGATTTCGAATCCGAGCAAGGAGAGTTTTTAATATGGGGACTAACTGCAAGCATTCTGATTAGAGCTGCCTCTGTTATCTACCAGCAATGTCCATTCTTCCAAGCACATCTCCCTGACTTCCAAACTTTGCAAAAAAACCTTGCATACTATTGACTATAATGTAGCATGATAATATCATACCCAACTTTCATGAAGTGCTCAAGTCGCTTACAGAATTCAGATACGTAAAAACACTATAATTATAGAGTTTGCTGAAATGGTAAATATACTTTCTGAGCTACATATAGGACCATTTCTTGATACTTAATTACTTGAAATCCTGTTGTAAACTCATGATATATAGAACGAAGAGTATCAGAAACTTCTTCTATTGGTTTAGTCAAGAACTCGATATATTGATAAATGTTGTGGTAATATGTAAGCATCTTTCTCATGTGTGATCATTGAAACCTATTCTTCTCTTTGAAAATCCGAAGAAAATTATTTAATATCAGTCAAACTATATACCCCCAGCTGCTAGCTAGCTTCCGTATACAGATAAGCAGACTTAACATCTGTCCCCTTCTATATATGTTCCGTACCTGACTCGGTCAACTTTAGAAGCTTCACCATGTTATTCATGGCCGGAATTGGTGCTCAGCTTCATTCCACAAGTCAAAGTCCCCCTCCATGATTCTCATTTTAAGAAGACCAGCAGCTTATCAATTTAGTTGTAGCGTATACACAAAAAATTGCAAACGCGAGGAATTTTCACACGAAGCTACCTAGGAGTACAGATAGAGTTTCCACAATAACCTCACCAACCCAAACCATATATATAAAAAGAAGCTTCACAAACTAGGACTTACTTCTTCCCGACCATGGCGACCAATCCTAGTTTTGCCTACAGTGAAGTCTCCCCAGCAGTCCCAGACTGGCTAAACAAAGGCGACAACGCATGGCAGCTCACGGCAGCCACCTTGGTAGGGCTGCAGAGCATGCCGGGCCTCATCATTCTCTACGCAAGCATAGTCAAGAAGAAATGGGCCGTCAACTCCGCCTTCATGGCCCTCTATGCCTTCGCCGCCGTCCTCATTTGTTGGGTGCTCGTCGGCTACCGCATGGCCTTTGGAGACGAGCTCCTTCCATTTTGGGGTAAGGGAGCTCCTGCCTTAGGGCAGAAGTTTTTGATCCACCGAGCCAAGGTGCCGGAGAGCAAGCATTTTCCGAGCGCGATGGTTGAGCCGTTTTACCCTATGGCGTCGCTTGTGTACTTTCAGTTCACTTTTGCTGCCATCACGTTGATTTTGTTAGCTGGGTCAGTTCTTGGGCGCATGAACATCAAGGCTTGGATGGCTTTTGTTCCACTTTGGCTTATCTTTTCTTACACTGTTGGAGCCTTTAGTCTCTGGGGTGGAGGGTTCCTCTATCATTGGGGTGTCATTGACTACTCCGGTGGTTATGTCATCCACCTCTCCTCCGGCATCGCCGGTTTCACTGCGGCTTATTGGGTATGTAATAATGAAAACTTTGCTTTAACCGAAAATAAACTTTGCTTTAACTTTGCGGTTTTAAGTTGTTATACTATGCTAGAGAAACTGTGTTTAATTATCCAGATGCATTACTTAGACCGCTAACACCAAATTTAATTTCGTTTTCAACACATGCATCTTAATAATAATAGAATTGAATATTGAATTATTATCAATAATATAGGTTGGTCCAAGGTTGAAGAGTGATAGGGAGAGGTTTCCACCAAACAACGTTTTGCTTATGCTTGCCGGAGCTGGGCTACTATGGATGGGATGGTCAGGTTTCAACGGCGGAGCACCATATGCAGCAAACATCAACGCTTCAATTGCGGTGTTGAACACAAACATATGTGCCGCCACGAGTCTTCTCGTGTGGACTTCTCTAGATGTCATGTTCTTCGGAAAGCCATCGGTGATCGGAGCCGTTCAGGGAATGATGACGGGGCTCGTGTGCATTACACCGGGAGCAGGGTTAGTTCAAGCGTGGGCTGCTATAGTAATGGGAATTGCTTCTGGAAGCGTTCCGTGGGTGACCATGATGGTTCTTCACAAAAAGTCTTCCCTGTTACAAAAGGTAAAGTTTCCTAGTACTGTTGTGACTACAATTTTAGTCTTGCGTTTTCATTCTCTTTTGGCATGAGCTGTGGATTCATATTATTTGACGCTTGATAAGCCACAAAGCCTTGGGCAAGGGCTGCTTGTTCCCATTGTATACAATTTTTTGTTCAAATCTCGTGTTTTATTTGCTCTTAATATATTGATCTTGCTTTACCAATGGGGTCGCCCTTGCCAAATTTTCAATGTTCTTGCATTTAGTCATCGCCAAATCATAGTATACCTGATTTCTACAATACTAATATATCCACTTGTATCATTCTCTTATCCTTAATGACCAACCCACATTCAAGGGATCATATTTTCTTAGAGAACTTCACTAACTCTTTCTTTAACATGAAATTGCAAAGGATACATATAGATAATATTAAATTTCTAAGCTTGACAATGCCTTTCAAGAAGTCCAAAATATGCATAAATAATCTTAATCCTATGTTCCAATTTTTTGCATCAAACTTTAGCTACGTTTATACATGAAAATAACATTTGTGGTTATTTACAGGTAGATGATACTCTAGGCGCATTTCATACACACGCAGTGGCCGGACTCCTAGGGGGGCTCCTCACCGGACTCTTTGCCGAGCCAGCTCTCTGCAGGCTCATACTGCCGGTTAGCAATAGTCGGGGTGCCTTTTATGGTGGAAATGGTGGAGTCCAATTTCTGAAACAAATTGTGGCAGCCTTGTTTGTGATTGCTTGGAACGTAGTCTCGACCACAATTATTCTTCTGGGTATAAGATGCTTCATACCTTTGAGAATGCCTGATGAACAGCTTTTGATTGGAGATGATGCAGTTCATGGAGAAGAGGCCTATGCTCTTTGGGGTGATGGAGAGAAATATGATCCAACAAAGCATGGCTGGAATACATCTGTTTATGGTGAAGAAGTGGCACCGTCTCCATATATCAATGGGGCAAGAGGTATCACCATTAATTTGTAAGCCATATGTGATCACAGGCTGCCACTTCTGCCCATGTTCACATATCAATATGTACCTGTAAGTAGAAATTTTGGATAAACGCTGGTGAAATGCAGTGTTGTTATCGTGTTTGGTGTAAACTGTATCTTGCTCATTGATAGCTAAATTAAAAGCTATTTATTTTCCTTATTCTCCTGCAAATTTGTCGATTGTAATATAGAGAAATAAGGGTCTCCCGCAGAGGATTAAGTTAAACTAAAAGCTTCAACAAAAGTCACAAAACGTGACTGCAGCTCCTATTGAACAACAGTCGAAAAATAAAAGTAAAAGCTAACCTAGAATGTTCAGAAAAACACGAAAATTTACAGAGGTGTACTAGACACACAGAGACTCTAGCACACAAAATTTGAGATAAATCGGAGTTGATTTGATAGGGAAATAAAATACAGGAATATGACGAACAGAAGATAAGAAAACTGAAAACTGATTTCAAAGTAGTTGAAAATCAAGATAATGAGACTAGCTAGGGAGGAAGTATCCACCCCCGACAATCACACACAACACACTTTGTCCAATTTGTGACCAACTAACTCAATTGAAGATGCTCAGATTGACTCGGTACACTTGAGCACAATCTATTACTCTTTCTTACTTTGTACGTTAGGCAGGAAGTGCTCTACACCTAAACTATTCTCACATTGTAACCTAAAGGTACGTTTATTAGGTTAAACAAGCAGAGATCAATAAGCATGAAAAGAGTTTGAGCAATCACTAAGCATCGCAATAAACTTAGCGCCTTGCTAAACCTAGGGTTTCATCTACTCGCTAGTGAAAACTACCGATTACTTCTCTAGACAATTTGAGGGATCCGATATTGACCCATGCATCAAATAATCAAAGTATTAGAACCCTAACATGTATACTAAGTAGGCCTCCAAAGCACACACACAAAGAATTCATCGATGACAATCGGTAAACAAAACCTCAATCTTATTAATTGCAAAAACAAATTGAAAATCAAAGCATGTTATGAATCATGTCTAGGGGCTTCAACAGCCCCCTAGCTACTATGAGTTTAGTTGCGCATAATGAAAATTAAAAACACAAAAGAGTTCATGGAAGGGGAAGACAACAATAACCGAGCTTGGAGAATCCTTGAGAAGAGATCAATCTTGTTCCGTCCGATTCTTGTGTTCTTTTCTTCCCGACTTCTCTTCTTTTTTCTTCGTTTTCTCCCGTGTATCAGATGATATTAGGTTAGAGAACCCTTAATTTCCGTCCATGGGCCAGCTGATTTGGATTGGGCCTTGAAATTGAAGTTACGGTCCAAATCAGAAATTCAGGCAGACTGACTTTCGGCCACTAAAATGATCATAACTTCTTCTACAAAATAGGTATTGATGATCCATAAAAAATTCTAGAAAGTAGACTCTTGTAGCTTTCTATTGATATATAACTCATTGTCTGGATCATTGTGAGCTGATCACAATCCTCTGTCGAAGTTAGATGATAATTTATGGCAAATCCCATAATTCTTTCCTTACACGACATGAATTCCTAATCCTTCAAGATTTCTCTCTTTTGCTTCATATTCCTTTCTTTGCTCCGAAACACCTAATAAACATAAAAATAACTAAATCAAACGGAAAATACGATAAACTAATAAAATAAAGAGGAGAATTAACCATCATATTGTCACATAATTATGCTCCTATCACTGATGTTAGCTAAAATGGATCCAGAATTAGACCAAGGAGACCACGATCGTCAACTGACCTCGACTAACAAGAAATAACCTTGCAAAAATCTGACTACTAGTGTTTCAATCATCCTCCAAAGTCCAGAATTCATAAAAAATGGTAGTGTGAGACACACGGTAAACCCCACCTGAGTCACCAACTTACAATCACACTCAAGCCCAACAAACCTTATCATCACAATATGCTTTCTCCAATATTCAACACCATCCTGGATCTCTTTATCCACAACGGACTATTGAATATTGTTTCCACCAGGCCACAAGTTCCCTGATGGCTGAAGGTAACATCAAGCTTTAATAATGGAAGATTATGGAATTACAGAAGGACCCATGAATTGAAATAGATCGACAAGGGTGAGTATGAAAGATGAGCTGCTCACAAGCCTAATACAAATCCAAGATGTACCAATTTCAATCCATTCTTATGCAGATGCTCCTATACGATGATAGCTAACTTTACCACATAATCTATGTTCCATGACGAATTTCGTAAACCAGATAAATCAAACTTTTCACTAATCAAACTTCCGCCAGTCCTCAGTTACTTCTGTGGAAGATGACACTGGGGTTGGAGCAGTCAGGCTACCCACACCAGAGTCAAAGGTTTCCCATTTGGTTGTTACCGAGACAGCATTGCCATTTTGAGAAGCGACACCGCTGCTGTTCTGAGGATTCACACCATTGCTATTTTGAGAAGCCACACCATTGCTATCATTGTTAATTGGATTGGAGTTTTTCACCTTCAGATCGTCCAGTGTATCCACAAGGTTCTGGACACGACGTACCTGTTTAAGAAAGATGCATGATATCGATTACAACAGATTTCTAATAGTATATGCAACTTCAAAACCTATACTGTAACCATTACAACATCTGTAACCTTCCAAAACTATTGATGTGAACTCCTATCTGCGACATGAAACCCATTCACCAGGACTGTGACATCATAAAAACATACATAGGATCATGACACAACCACCACTTGTAGTAGAGTGGTAACTTTTCCTTTAATAACCAGAATGGAGTACATAGTTGAAGGGAGAATGGTTTTAAGCTAGAGGAAGGGAGAAATAAAGGGAAATAATTAGATCAGTATTCAGAGGACTGGTAGCCTCTCTGTCAAGGAATGCTATTCCATATGAAAATTCTAATAGGATTTGAAATCAAGATTAAAATGGATTCCAATTACAAATACCTACTGCAACATAATGCTACTCTAAGAAAGATATGAGCGTCAAACACAACGCAAAACTTAAATTAATGTACTCTATATGAACTCTTATCATTTTAAATGCTGCAAAATGACATCAGTGGAAGCCCTCCTGTGGGATTCTACTAAATGGGAAGTCATAAGTTGGCCTTGATGGACAACAGGTATAAAACTACAAACAGGTTGGGAAGGATTTATTCCACTTCCAGTGTATGACATTGCAAATTGCACAACAAGCTGACCTTGCGAGACAAGGATTGAGAAAACATATGCATCACAGCCTTCCTCACAGATCTCGCATCCCAGAATTGCCATATCACCACTGGAATGTGTCAAAGAATCCACTACATCCCAGCAGGTGAAATTTCTTGTTACAAATAGAGTGGGTATAAGATGAATAAAACACAATACATCATTCTCCCATGGGAAATGAACAATAATTGACACAAAACTAACAACTTGATAATCAAATGCAAAGTCGACAATTTAGAAACTGCAATGCAAATTGCAAAAGAAGCAAACCTCAGCCTTCCGCTGCATTCTAGCTTCTCCTTCGGCTTTGATGCCATCCAATTTCAGCAACTGCCTCATGAGCAACTCTGTTGATACAGCAAACTCCTTATCGGAAACCTTGGTGCCACCAATCACAGCCACATCCAAAGCAGAAACCTACAACACAAAAAGCAATCAAGCAACATGAGTCCCATAAATATCTCTACCACTTTGATAAACAAATGAACACACGGACTCACCCTGTCCGACAGGCCATCAACCTCGGCTCCCCAGCAATTGCTTCAAATGCCTTAGCCATCTCAGGGCTCATAGCTCCAATCTCTCCAGCATCAGCCTCCATCTCATTGCTTCCCACTCCAACCTCCACAGCATCAACTTCCATCTCATTGTTCTCATTCACCTCCCCGACACTCCTCTCTTTCCTTTTCGGCTCCTGCAAGAGCATAACCCTGGAATTATCCTTCACGCCGGCAGCGTCCAAATGCTCCTCATCCTCCTTCTCTTTCCCCCTGAACAACAGCTTCTGCTCCTCCGGCTCCAGCCCGGTCTTCTGCGAAACCAGTCCCTTCAATTCCCCTTTCAAAAAAATTTTAAAAAAATCCAAACCGATCAAACACCTATCCAATTTCACAACTCACAACTAAAACTAACACCATCACACAGAGTCTAATCACCACAATTAGTTTAATCACCGTAACATTAACAAAAACCCTAACAATTCCAAACCCTAAATACGAAACCAACAAGTTAGAGTGAACTTCATCACAGTGAAATGTAAGGGAGAAAAGCAGCGATACCGAAAGTGGAGTGGGCCGGGAGGTTGATGACGTGGTGAACCGGACCGTGAGTGACGTGGATGGTGATGACGGGACCAGAAGCAGCGGCGGCGAAGTGTTCGTCGTCATAGTCGTGGCGCTGGACACACATGCCGCCGGGTCGGAGTTCCGAGACGATCTCCTCGTTCGGAGGAATTACCGGCGAGGCTTTCGGAGTCGAATTCTTCTTCAACATGGTCGTCGGAATTTGGAAATTGAAAGGGTTAGAGAGATTTGGGGTTTTCCTAAGTTTGGTAATTTGGCGGGTATAGTGTGGACGAAGAGAAAAGGTCTTACCGTTTTAGGTTATAACGTGGTGGGTTGGTTTTTAGCATCACTACCTGGCCCAATATTGTGGATTAGGACCCCAAATTGCTTTTTGTCAGGATTTTTTTTTCTTCAATAAAACGCACAATTATCTTTACGGTGTTTTTTTTTTCCTTTTAAACAGCTAAATAACTTAAATGTTATAACGAATTTTTTTGTGAGTTGAATAGTGAAAACTTATAAAATTTAACGATAATAATAGTCGTTGAATAAATCCAAGCAAATACGTAGACCCGACAAATTGCATACGTGGAAAGCCATCGAAAATGACATATGATAACGTGGGAATGGTCGGCCGACAACAAAACCTTAAATCCCGATTGAAATCAATTATCAAGTTTCGATTGATGATCAGATATCAATTAAATTAAATTAATTATCAAAACAAAGAAGTCAGACATTCCCAAAGATAATTGGTGATGGTTCACCAGGGTTCAGACGAGTTAGATAGTAGAGTTCGCATGAGTTAGTACATAGTAGAACATCAGCCATACTCGCCTAAGAAGACGCGTGTAGCCACATAAAATGGGTTTGGGCCTTAGCTAAGCCCAAGAAACCTACACTATCCCTTGAGAGCATAATGGTAATACACCCTCTAATAAGGGAAAAGTGGTATTTTTAAGGTGCATCCACCCTATCCCTATAAATACCACTCTTCACCCCTCATTTGCTCTCTCTCCATCTTCACCTCATTCTCACCTTATTTCTACTCACATATGACTGACTTAGGCATCGGAGGGTCGAAGGCCGGAACACCCGGTCTTCCATCTGACGCTCTTCATTCATGATTGACAGGTTATGAGAGGTTGAAGATTGTGTTCTGCAGTTGTGTGATCCACGCCCCCTCAGAGATCACGCCGAAACAGCATGCAAATTGAACTTCGCATAGAAATAAATGAAGGCGAGGCAAACTGGACTTCGCATAAAAAAAATGAAGGCGAGGCGAACTGGACTTCGCATAGAAATAAATGAAGGCGGGGCGAGTTGACTCCGTGCGCGTAGATGTACATGAAGGCGATGCGAGATGGCTCCTCGTGCGTAGATGTACATGAAGACGAGGTGAGATGACTCCGCGCGCGTAGATTGACATGAAGGCGAGGCGAGATGACTCCGCGCGCGTAGATTGACATAAAGGCGAGGCAAGATAGCCTCGCGTAGGGAACTTCGCAAATGAGCTAGTCAGCAGAGTTCGCATGCATGAGGAGATATAAGTTCAAGTTGAGTCGTCCGCGAGGTGGGACCAGAAATCACCACTTGCTTGAAAATCAAAGTTCTGCACCATTTCCTTCCATATTCGCGAGATGCCACGCCCATTTACTAAGGATATTGGTCAAAACATGATATTCAATCCAAAGCGATCTGGGCATATCTAAATCTTAAGATTTGATTGATTTGATTATGGTAAAATTGGCAAGTGAATCAATCAGTCAAGATTCATTGATTCGATTAAGGAAATATTATTGATTCAGTATCTTCATTACATACCATAAGCGAAGGAATGTTAACACTATAAATACCCCCTCTCATATCAAGAGAAAGGGGTGAACAAATGAGCAAAAAACAAGGCAGCGAACCAAATAGAAGTGATACTTGGACTTTAATCCTTAGGCGAAACAAACAAGGCAGCGAAAGTTTTTTAATCCTTAGGCGACGAAACTCAAATATATCGTCGCCTAAGTATTTTATTTTTTTATTTTTACTTGGCCGACGAATTACACTAATTTCGTCGGCAAAGAGTAATCCGAATAATTAAAATAAAATAAAACACATTTAAATTTCATTGTACAGGATTTTTTATTTTACTCTTGGGCGACGAATTTAACATATATCATTACCCAAGTATTATCTTGGCCGACGAATTACACTAATTTCGTCGGCCAAGAGTAATCCAAATAATTAAAATAAAATAAAACACATTTAAATTTTATTGTACAAGATTTTTTATTTTTACTCTTGGGCGACGAATTTCACCGTTCCGGTCATATCTTATTTCACGACTTTTTTGCGTTTGAGGCCTCTACGTATATGTTGTCTTCAAAACAAAACTTAAACTCAACACTTATATAAAAAAGTTATACAACATTAGTACATATAACGTGAGTTTAGTGATCGAAGAAGAGGAACTGAAAACATACCGTCAGATATGACCAACATAACTAATTATGTAGGTGGGCAAAAATTCAGCTCCATCTGACAAAGATAAGAGCTCGATCCGTCCGGTCAATCGGCGCGGTCAAACCCCTAAACGGACGGAAACGGCTATTCGACCCTCCAAATCACGTAATCTGGCCGGACCTTCAACTGAGAATAGTTTCCAATTGACAAGACTCTTACGGGGTTATAAAAATTTGGTAAAAAATAAATACCCGGGATAGGGCTACCACTAGGTAGAAATAAGAGAAATTCGTTGACCGGAACAACCGGCGCAGAAATTTTACCGGAATATCTTCATTTTTCACAGATTGACGTATTTCACCGTTCCGGTCAAATCTTATTTCACGACTTTTTTGCGTTTGAGCCTTCTACGTATACGTTGTCTTCAAAACGACACTTAAACTCAACACTTATATAAAAAAATGGGTAAAATGCACCAACAGTGTCTGAACTCTTGGAGGACTGTCAATATGGTACCCGAACTTTTAAATGTATCAAAGTGATACCTGGACTTGTATTTTTGTACCAACGTCGTACCTGTCGTCATTTTCCGTCACAGCTCCGTTAGTTCATGTCACATGTGACGCACGTGACTGAAAAAAAGAGAGTAAATGACTGAGCTACCCCTTCATTGATGACGACGTCGTCACCATCCTCACTCTCACACCTCTTCAACTTCAGCAAAACCAGCAACACCCAAAGCACCAATCCCACCATGCAAAAGCCTCACCTTTACACCACTCCATGCCATCACTGATCCAATCCCAACCAAACCATGCAAACCCACCACACCATTTCTTGGTTCTCTCAGTTTACACTGCTCTTTGTTCTTCTTCTACTTCTCTTCTTCAAAATTGCATCTGGGTTTGGATCAATGAGGCAGAGCAGCAGCAGCAGCAGTGCCCATTTCCCTTCTCTCCATTTTCATCCTTAATGCAGCTAGCTATGCTATGCTAGTAGCTCTCTCTTTGCTTATTTGCCTAATTAATGGTCGATCTCTGCATTATATATAGAAGATGTGCAACAAATTAACAAGGAGTTAATAAGTGTCTACTTGAGACTAAATGAGAAGAAATATAGCTGGCTAGGGCATATATGCAAATGTAATGTTTAATCGAGCAGTGGTCGTTGATTGATTGGTCAGATAGGGTGTTGATTAGCAGTTGGATTTGTATCTCGATCTAGGGTAAAAAGACAAATATATATATATATATATATATATATATATATATATATATATATATATATATACAGTACCACGATCGATGGATGAGTATTGAGTAATGATCTCGATCTTCATATAATTACTAATTAGTTCATATAGTTAATTTGGTTGGAAATTAAGTGATAATCACATCCGGTTTCAGCTGGTTAATTTGGTTGCCAATCGATCTGCAAATTCCGTTCAACATGCACACACCGGATCTATATATGGATCCGAATTACCATATATATTTTGAGTAGCTATAGCTAGATAGATCCATAAACGATCGAGATCTATGCCCAGCCACTCACTAATAGTTGCATGTTCTTACAGAAAACTAAATAACAAATCAGATTGTTATCCTCCCCAGATCCTTGTTGAGCTTCTATCCTCCCCAGATCCTCGGACCCAAGAGCACGCTGTTACAGCACTCCTTAACCTTTCGATAAATGAAAGCAACAAGGGAGCAATTGTCATTGCAGGAGCTATACATGATATAGTAGAAGTTTTGAAACATGGTAGCATGGAGGCTAGAGAAAATGCAGCTGCAACCCTTTTCAGTTTGTCTGTAGTAGATGAGAACAAGGTGCAAATTGGAGCTGCTGGGGCTATCCCAGCCCTTATAAAATTGCTCTGCGAGGGGACTCCAAGAGGAAAAAAAGATGCTGCCACGGCTATATTTAATCTTTCAATCTACCAGGGAAACAAGGCCAGGGCTGTAAGGGCTGGTATTGTGACCCCACTGATGAGTTTGCTTAAGGATGCGGGAAGTGGGATGGTAGATGAAGCTCTTGCAATCCTGGCCATTTTAGCGAGCCATCAAGAAGGGAAGGTGGCAATTGCTCAAGCTGACGCAATCCCTATTTTGGTGGAAGTTATACGAACAGGTTTCCCACGCAACCGGGAGAATGCCGCTGCTGTATTATGGTCATTATGCACAGGCGATTTGCAGCAGTTGAAACTAGCAAGGGAACTTGGTGCAGAAGAAGCATTGCAGGAACTCACAGAAAATGGCACTGATAGAGCCAAGAGAAAAGCCGGAAATTTACGGGTCATCCATCTTCCCCACAAAAGTTTCGGTCAAGCTATGGCCACTGACTATTTTTGTTGTCCCAACTATCAAATCATACGCCATTCCTTCCTACAAGACCCAAATTAGCACATATATCAGAATGAAGAAGATGGTGCAGGTGGCGCTGGAGTGTGTGGAGGATGAAGAAGATGGTTGGGTGGAGAAAAAGTCATTTATGTCCTCAATTTCTAACTCACATGACCCGCACGTGTTTATAAATGACGGAGCTGTGACGGAAAATGACGACAGGTACGACGTTGGTACAAAAATACAAGTCCAGGTATCACTTTGATACATTTAAAAGTTCGGGTACCATATTGACAGTCCTCCAAGAGTTCAGACACTGTTGGTGCATTTTACCCTAAAAAAATTATACAAGATTAGTACATATAACGTGAGTTTGGTGATCGGGAAGAGGAACTGAAAACCTACCGTCAGATATGACCAGCATAACGAATTACGTAGGTGGGAAAAATTCAGCTTCATCGGACAAAGATAAGGGCTCGATCCGTCTGGTCAATCGGCGCGGTCAAACCCCTAAACGGACGGAAACGGCTATTTGACCCTCCAAATCAAGTAATCTGGCTGGACCTTCAACTGAGAATAGTTTCCAATCGACGAGACGCTTACGGGGTTATAAAAATTTGGTAAAAAACATTAACTTACAATTTAAATGTGCTTTATTTATTTTAATTATTCGGATTATCTTGGCCGACGAAATTAGGGTAATTCGTCGGCCAAGATAATCCGAATAATTAAAATAAAATAAAACATATTTAAATTTCAATGTACATGATTTTTTATTTTTACTCTTGGGCGACGAATTTAACAAATATCGTCGCCCAAGTATTATCTTGGCCGACGAAGTACACTAATTTCGTCGGCCAAGAGTAATCTGAATAATTAAAATAAAATAAAACATATTTAAATTTCATTGTACATGATTTTTTATTTTTACTCTTGGGCGACGAATTTAACCAATATCGTCACCCAAGTATTATCTTGGCCGACGAAGTACACTAATTTCGTCGGCCAAGAGTAATCCGAATAATTAAAATAAAATAAAACACATTTAAATTTCATTGTACATGATTTTTTATTTTTACTCTTGGGCGACGAATTTAACAAATATCGTCGCCCAAGTACTATCTTGGCCGACGAATTACCCTAATTTCGTCGGCCAAGATAATCCAAATAATTAAAATAAATAAAGCACATTTAAATTGTAAGGTAATGTTGTTTACCAAATTTTTATATCCCCGTAAGCGTCTCGTCGATTGGAAACTATTCTCAGTTGAAGGTCCGGCCAGATTACTTAATTTGGAGGGTCGAATAGCCGTTTCCGTCCGTTTAGGGGTTTGACCGCGCCGATTGACCGGACGGATCGAGCCCTTATCTTTGTCCGATGGAGCTGAATTTTTTCTCACCTATGTAATTCGTTATGCTGGTCATATCTTACGGTAGGTTTTCAGTTCCTCTTCTCTGATCACCAAATTCATGTTATATGTACTAATGTTGTATAACTTTTTTATATAAGTGTTGAGTTTAAGTGTCGTTTTGAAGACAACGTATACGTAGAGGCCTCAAACGCAAAAAAGTCATGAAATAAGATATGAGTGGAACGGTGAAATACGTCAACTCGTGAAAAATGAAGATATTCCGGTAAAATTTCGGTGCCGGTTGTTCCGGTCAACGAATTTCTCTTATTTCTACCTAGTGGTAGCCCTTTCCCGGGTATTTATTTTTTACCAAATTTTTATAGCCCCGTAAGTGTCTCGTCGATTGGAAACTATTCTCAGTTGAAGGTCCATCCAGATTACGTGATTTGGAGGGTCGAATAGCCGTTTCCGTCCGTTTGTGGAAATAATTTGTAAATATATTGTAAATGATTAAATAATTTTTGATTAAATAATTAAATAATATAAATTATAATTGTAAATATATTGTGGGCATTTTGTAAAAAATAATGGATTATTTTTGAGTAAGGATGTAAATATTCGTAAATTAATTTTTGTGATGTAATAATTGCGAATTAATGTAAATAATTTGTTATGTGAATAAAAAAAATAATAAATCCTATAATAACTATTAATTTTTATTTGTGCTATTATTGTTGATAAATTTTTCAAAATTTATGGTTATTTTTTGTTAAATTAATTATACGACGGTAAAATATTTTTAATAAATTTATGGTTATTTTAAACAGGATGGCCATGAGGAGAACTTCTGGACAACGTTCGGGTGCGAGGAGCCAAGACGACTCGGACGGTACCTCAAACAACCCGTCGGAATCACCGTCGATCGGATTTCCGTGGCAGTTGACGGCCCGATATGCGGCGCTTAGGGGTGGCGCGAGCGGCTCGGGTTCTGCTGGGCAGTCGGGTCCCGCAGCGACGGCTCCTCGTCATCCAGAGATACTTCGCCGGTCACGATCCCGCAGCGACGCCCCCACACAGTCGTCCCCGACCGACGGTGATGGCGGGTCATCCGGGGTCCCTATGGTGCCGTCCGGCCTCTTCCTTCCTCCGACGATACCGGCGATACCTCGCGTCGATAAGGAGGGTCGACCGATTCGGGAGCAGCTCCCGCATGTGGTACCGCACGAGGCCTATATCTACAGGGAGTTTCCCACGCCTCTTCATCCCGTGAGGGTCTCTGAGCAGGCGGACGGAGACGAATCCGTCGGCTCAGCCTCATCCTCAAGTAATTTATTAATTATTACTTTTTTGTCGATTTTAAATTTTTTTTTTGTAAAAATGTATTATTAATATTAAATTTGATTCACAATGTCACAGCCGCCAGAACGAGAAGGCGGAACAGGAGAGGCACCGTCAGCAACAAGGGACTCGATAGGGCGGTCGAGTCCGCTGGACGGATCGCCATCCCGTTTTCCAACTGGAAACCGGTGGATGCCGCGTTGGGAAACCTGTACACCCGCGCCGCGGGAGGCACTATCCGCTCCAGACTCCCTATGTTGTGGGGAGTCTGGAGCCAGGTTCCTGATGGAGTGAAGGAGATGCTCCATCAGTCGATGTCGGTGAGTTTACTCGATCAATTACTATTTTTTTAACTAATTAATAAATTATTTAATTATCGAAAAAAATACTAACAAGTGGTAATGCAGCAATGGTTTGTGGTTCCCGAGGAGGGACGTGACTGGGCGGACAAGGCCCATAGGGAGAGGTACCTCTATTTAATAATTTATTAAATTTTATTTTTTTAATAATATATTTAATAATTTTTTTTTGTATATGTAGGTTCAAGGAGTGGAAGCACGACCTCCGGTTACACTGGAAGCAGTACGGGAGCGACCGTTCGGGTACCCCGAAGGAGTTCGAGTATCGGGAGTACGAGTGGCGGTGGCTTCTTGTCACGCAGTTCAACGACCCTCACAAACAGGTAATTCGTAAACAAATTTGAATTAATTTAATTAGTGAATTAATTATAATTGTATGTTTTTAAATATTTACTAACGATAATTTTTTTTGAAGCACCTCGCCCGGGTGAACGCTGAGAACCGGCAACAGAACACAACCAACCATCGTGCCGGTTCGAGGCCGTTTTCGGCCATCATGGACGACGTGCGGCGAGAGCGGCCAGAGGAGAACCCCTATGTGGGGACCTTTCAGAGGGCATATCCTCATTCTGAGGAGGATCTTGTAAGTTCTTTATATTTTTCTAATTTTTAATTTTAATTACATTTTATGAAATGTATATTAATATATTTTTATAATATATCCAATTAGGCGAGGGTGAGGGAGGCGGAGCAAGAGGTCATGAGAGGCATGGTGAACGACACATGGCCGGGCATGGCAGAGAATGACATGTCAGAGGCCATGTCCAGGATCGACACTTCAGATCCTACCGTTGGGGCGCGGATTATGGCCACTGCCTTCGCGCAGCGTTCCAACACCTACTACTGCCGGGGTATGGGAGACGCAGCGTTCCAACACCTACTACTGGAAAGGGGATCCTGAAGACGACGCCGGAAAGGGGATCCTGAAGACGACGCCAGGATTTCAGCGCAAGGGAGCCGCCGGAGCCTCAAGCAGCAACAGTCGGCTACAAGATCAGTTCGAAAGTCTACAGTCTGAGCTGGAAGCCCAAAGAGCGAGGGAGTCTGAGCTGGAAGCCCAAAGAGCGAGGGAGTCTGAGCTGGAAGCCCAAAGAGCGAGAGAGATGGCGGCGATGGCGGAATCATATGCGGCTTCCACGGCTGCGCATATGGAGCGGCTGAATGAAGTCACCAATGCCAACCAGGCGGCTATGGGACAGTGGATGACTGCCTGCATCGCTGCACATGCGGCTGGACTTGATTTTCCGCCCATGCCTACGCCTATACCATTACCTTAGTGGCCCTAGCCTCAGCAGCAGCCTCCTCAGCCTGACCAGCCGCCGTCTCAGCCTCAGGACCCTCCGAACGGGAATGATGAGTTAGATTTCGAGTTTCTCCATAGGCAGATGGACTGAATTTTTGTAATAAATTATTTATAAATTTATAAATTTGTGTTATTTTTAATTAAATTTTAGTATTAGAAAAATTTAAAGAAATGGCGAAAAAAAAATTCCAGCAAAAATTAAAAAAACATTATTTATATATTTAAAAAAATTATTTAATTATTTTAAAAAAAATTTAAATATATCTTAGGCGACGAAATTTCTAAATCGTCGGTTAAGGACTTACCATATAAGACGACGAAAAAAAAATATCGTCGCCTAAGATGTAGTGATCTTAGGCGACGAAATATTTATTTTCGTCGCCCAAGGTTATAAGATCTTAAGCGACGAAAAAAATTTTCGTCGGCCAAGCTGTTTAATCTTGTGCGACGAATATTTTTTGGGTGACGAGAAGTATATTTTAGGCGACGAAATTCGTATCGTCGCCTAAGAATTACTCTTTGGCGACGACGGAATGAATTTTCGTCGCCCAAGTTCTTGACCGACGCACTTCTGGCGACGACGTTTTGGCCGACGACATGTCGTCGCCTAAGTACTTAGGCGACGAAATTTTTTAACAGGGCGACGATTTTTTTTCGTCGCCCAAGATCTATTTTCTGGTAGTGATGGTTAGTTCATGACTAACCTATCATGCACGTGTAACATTCTTGGGCTGGATGAAATCATGAATTCACTCATGACTAACTAAAGCATTGAACCTTGTATTGATTATTTCATGCATGGTTTTTAAACAAAAGATATGACAAAAATAATTTACATTTAGGTACATTTATGTCACGCAGAAATGGGTTTAATTAACATGCACTTTCTTAAGAAGACTAGGGTTTAGCAGTGCTTCGAACCAAAGGAGACCGAGTTTGATGACTTTGGTCACAAATAACCGAAATAATGGTTCTATCAAGAAAAAAGAAGATAAATAATGGTCGAATGCTTTTAACGTTTCTGGTTCAATATTCCATACAAGATTAAGTAGTAGAAAAAGACAATAAGGTTGCCCTTTCTTTTTCAAAAGTAAAAAGGTTTTCTGTCAGACGAACAAATATAGGTAAAGAAAAAAGGGATTAAGGGGTACATAATTTGCAATTATTGAAAACGGGAGTGGAGTATAGATAGCTATATATCTGAGTAATGGTAATGCTGCTAATGCATCATGAGCTGACAAAAGGTCATCTGGAGCGGTCTATTATGGTAATGGTGTGTCAAACGCAGCGTATCATCTAATCAAACCCTTCTGGAGTTTCTGGGTTTGTTTGACAATTTTTAGGGCATGCGCTCAAAGCAAAAGCTACACACGTACAGAACCAGACACTGGGCACGTGTTGTCTACAACTCAAAGCTTGAACAAATTTCCAGATGGCAGCTTTCTGTATCGTCTGGGTGACTTGGTGAAGTGAAGAAAGGGCAGAGAGTAGGAGTAGTAAGTAGTACGTACTATGAGACAGCTCCTGTTATGATACGTCTCCATTCTCATCTTCACGGATGGTGCTTTACTTACGATGTAACTTGTAAGGATGAACATAATTATTCAATTCTTTCTCTTTTCTTGACGTTTTATTCCCCTTAGGGTTGTTTCATTCTGGTGTTTCAAGAGCAAAAAGATTACCGCCGGTCAGTTTATACCGGTGAATCTCATCTTACTGGGTAACTTAATTACATCTTGGTACATAAGAATTTTTGTGGAAAAAAAAATGTAAATGGGGATCGATAGAATGGTTTATTATGAAAAACAGCAACTTAGATGAATCGTTGAGATCGGTCGGCAAAAGAGCTAGCATAATATATCAGGCACAAGTCCACATCCATTAAATGAAGATAGTGATGTGAAGAAGGGTTTGAGGAGTGTAAAACCAGTAAAACCAAGAGTAAAGGAGATAGGGCAAAACCCAGAACAAAGATCGAAGTTTCGTTCGCAAACGTGTTACTGTGCCATGCTCAGAAACTACTGCAACGAGCCAACGACCCAGTAAGATGGGATTCACCTTTGGAAAGCTTAAAAAGCAATCGTGCCGGGCTCGTAAGAGTAAATTCAAGGACCTGAACAGTGTATAATTTCATCCATGATATCGATGTCTCTTCCATGGCCACTCTTCTTGGGACCCGAACTTCATTACAGATCAAGCTGGCTATATATTACTCCGCAGGTTACCAACTCTGCTCTTGGAGCTGTGGAATCCCTGTGTTCGACTTGTACAGCTGTACTGTTGAGTTTTCTACTCATCTTTGAGATTCTTTTGGTCCTTCGCGATTTCCTCAATCAAATACTCGTGTAGAATTATTAGATTTTGTACTCGATTAATGCAAGTTAGGAGTGTAATAAAGCAGTTTGTGATTCATATATAGCATATCCACAATAAAAGCAGGACGATATGAACATAACTAGTTCTTATTTCGAGATAATCTATACGGTATTCGGATGCATTTTATACGTACACAGGAAGTCGTCTCAACTCTCAGGCTAGTACTGTGTTTAGAGACGATTCTGTGTCGAGAATTTCCTTATACAGTACTTCAGACACTAATTGGTAAATAGCAACTAATCTGAATTATTCTTGAGATGATTCAAAGTTTACCTTAACATTTTCTACTTTGAAAGCATACGAATTTTTCAGTTGATTATTGTACGTGTTGAGATGAATGCGTATTCGGAGCTGACTTTTAACACTTTATACATGATAACCAAGTGATATCTAATTGAATGTATAAGTTATCTGTGTTAAAAGATGATATTCGTAGTTTTATACGTACACATAGCAAATTAGTAATTTGATTGATTCTTATATTGAGATTATTTATGTATAAAGAATAAAAATATGCTACTCTGCGTTTCAAATTGATTATACATATTCATAATTAATGTTACCCCATATACGTACTATACATGTCTAACATGTAATCTATGTCAAATAAGTTTGTCATTTGTATCCCGAGTATATCTTAATTAACAGTTTGTGCATGTAATTAATTTGGTTAATTAGAAGCGATTAGGGGGCAAATTAAAGTAAAGATAACATGATACGTGAATGAGTATGACTAGAGATAGCTGACCTAATTATGGTCTCACATGTACCAAATAGTTGTAAATTAATAATACGGTCGAATCATGATCACCTCATACATCAGCTAGCACAAGTTAAAGAGTACTGATGCGTGGTTGTCGAAGGCAGATATGAAGCAGGTAAATTTTTCATCAATTGACAATTGACACAAGTAAAAATAATTAGGGTTCTACCTGCCCCATTCTGTAAAAATAATCAAACTGGAGCCCCCTGTCCCCAAATATGTCCTTCCCATCACCTGCTTTGCTTCATTGATTCCTATGCTCTTTGCAAATATGAATATGCTAATTAACTTACTTTGCTAAGTAAGTAAGTAACTGATCCAAACGGATCGAGCTTGCAGCAATTAAGTCAAATAAAGGCACAATGACTTTTATGTAATTGGCTCTATATATCATCTATTCATCCCTGCTAAAAATTTACGACACAAACATAAAGATTTTACATGTTTTATTTTTTATTTTTGTATCTTGTGGCCTAATATACACTACGAGAGAGTTTCTTGATTTTTGAGCTAAACTTTAGTCCATGCATGATGCACTTGTAGGTTAGTAATTTGTACGAACTGAAAAATATTGCAGCATTTATCCCATTCAATAGAAGTTCTATCATTCTTAAAAAGAAGTCTAAAATCTGTTCTACCATTCCATAGGAGGACACTTCTCTTTGCCTGATGTGCAAAGCTACTATTTGGTAAGGATTACTAATTAGCATGGGCAATTGAGCTAAACTAATATTCGCTGCAACTAGCCGTAGTTGAATCTAAGTTTTCTTCAAAAGAAGAGCTTATGATAATGATAAGACCAGTGTTTTTTTTTTTTTTTAATTTCTTCCTAAAGGGGTGTTCCTGACGTGACCTGAACAGTGCATCTCTTTCAGTACACAGTGTATAACCTTAGGATAAAAACCATAAAAAGCATAGAACCGTACCGATTAAAAGTCCGGCGACGATTTGGTCCTCGGATTTCTCTACACCCACCTGCATCATTTTATATGTTACATCTCTCACTTTGATTTCAAAAAAAAAGGACACCCCACCCCAACCCTACCCTGTTCTCTCTTTCTCTTCATGAACCCTACCCTGCAACCCTACTCTCCTCTCTTTTCTCTTCATTCATCATCACCAACCTAATAAAAGGCCAAGATGAGTTTTTGACTCCAAACCCAACAGAACAAAGCAACCAAATCAGTAAAAGAGTCACTGTTCCACACGAACACAACTCACTCAGTCTCTCACTCCTTTACCGACGTCTGGTTCGGTTCACTGTTCCTTTTGTTTTAGGCTAAGGGGGTCCTTGACTCCTTTTTGTTTGAGGAAGATCGGATCATCAGAATTCAGATCAAGTATATCTCTCTACCAAATGTCAAGAAATAAAGCAGAAGTGAATCTTTGCGTACGCTTACTAGCTCAGGCCAAAGCTATAGAGTAAATTATATAAGTAGTCTCTATCTCCTGGGCCTTCAGGTAAGGACTACTACCCTGGCCATCTAGAGTAGACACCCGAATCCTGCGCTAAAGATTGGCTTTACTCGTATGACGACATCTCATTCACTCATTCAAAATAATCAAAAAAGAAAAAGACGTTTACATCCTTCATCTCCCTCTATATAATAGCACTGTCCCCAAAAGCAGTTACTATCCCTATCAAGTTGAGACAAATAAGCCAAGGTTTGTTTGCAAAGATGGAGTACTATTTCCCAGCTCTCTCAGATGGTTCCAACTTGTCTTCTTCCTCAGTGATCACCAACACCAACAACATGAACATCAATGGCGGGGGCTACAAAGACAAGATGCAGAAGGGCGCTAGTGATCATGATCAGAAGGTCAAGAGCAGCAAAGTGAAGCTTTCAACAGACCCGCAAAGCGTGGCGGCGAGGGAGAGGAGGCATCGCATCAGCGAAAGGTTCAAGATCCTGCAGAGCCTGGTCCCCGGTGGAAACAAGATGGACACTGTGTCCATGCTGGAGGAAGCCATTCAGTATGTCAAGTTCTTGAAGAATCAGATACGACTTCACCAAACCATGATCAACTTTGCGAGAGATGATGCTAGTCATCAGTACTACGATCATGACGCTGCAACTGGAAATGTGTTCCAGCTTCCGATTCATCACAGCCATCCAGTCAATCGTCCTCAACAGCAGGCTTTGTGCTATGAACAGAATAATTTTGTAGGCACTAGTAGCTCTGTGCAGCCATCAGTTCCAGTAATGCCGGACTATCCTTGCTTCCAAGGTCAAGAGGCCGCGCCTGAGATTGATGCCTATCTGAAGTACTACAGCTAGGTTATCAATTTAGCCAAGTTTCTATGTGCTTGTTATGAATGAAGCATATTTATGTATTAGTAGTAGTCCTGCTGGGTTAGCTAGGTAACTGTGATTTGATGGTGGAGGTAGTAGTGGTGTATTTCTTAACAAGATTAATGTAGACGAATTAATTATCTGTGTCACTCTAAAAATGGCAAAAGAATGTTCAGTTTGCTACCTTGTCTAAGCAAATCAAGGGGTTCATGAAGCTGAGAATGATCCTCAAAGCGCTTGTTTATCCAGTGGCTTGAAGTCTGATCTAGTCGTTACATTGCTAAACATGTTTAATGGGAGTTCTCCATGTATATTACATCGAAATGTTTTGATCCAAAGTGAAACTGTTTCTGTATTTCTTTCAATCATTTTGGTCCCGCGGTTCCCCAAAAGATTAGTAGTTCCTAACACAGACAACGCACCACAAGAAAGAAGAAACTGCTTTGACCTCGCGATTACGCTGCTCTATCCCATCAAATGATCAAAAGAAAAATACAAAATTCTTCTACGTAACGAGATGCAAGTGAATTAAGCAACTAATATATGATATTTTAATTCGATCATCCATGTCGGATTATCATGCATGGATTCTAATACCGTTAACAAAATAAAAAAATAGCCACAAGTGTTTCAAACACAGAAGGTAAGGATTCTAATTATACCGTTAACAAATTTAAATAAAAAAAAATAGTCTCAAGTGTTTCTAACATAAAAGGTAAGGATGTAAGGTCGAATAAGATGTAATCTTATTATGAGCGGTTTATTTGATCGGATCAAAAATTTAAATAAAATTAAAGAATTTAAGGTCTCTAATTTTCATTAAATCTTCACGATTTGAGAACTTCCACGTTAATAATACAAATGCATCTTGATGCGGAGAAACAACTTTTAAGATGACATATCATTGGGTACAATCAAGATCATACTTGAAAGTTTGAAACTCAGCACAATATGATAATTATTTTATCCAACCTGACTAGTGACTAGTATATATATACTTGGTTGCGTCTCCTTCAACTGGATTCATGATTTCTCCAGTTTCCCCGTACAACAAAGAAATCACATTTCTTAATTACACATATGAATACAGAACCCCTATTAATGTGAGATGGAACCTGTGGAGGGCATTGGTTGTTGATACGATTTTATGCTAAAAGACTAAATACAAGGAAGATCTTCTGAAGCAGCTGGCTTTAAAGAGATCGAAATGAAAGTGATCATTCTATGGAGTAATTGGAATGAACGTAACTATGAGATCCATGGTGAAAATCATTGGCCTCCCGAGGTTATATTTCAACGGTGCGTGTTGATATGTGAAAGCTTATTGGCGGTGCAAGTACGATGTCATGGCTGTTCTAAACTTGGAGCCCGGCAATGTGACACTCACTGGAGACTACCTACTCCAGGTATGTTGAAGTTAAATTGTGATGCATCTATTTTTGACAATGGTAGTAATAAATGTTGGAGTGGGAGTGGTGATTAGAGATACATTACTACAGATTTGTCAACACTCAACGGTGGACTATAGGTTTTCCGTTGTATATCTCGGGTTTGTCTGATTGAATCTTCAGACAAGTGTGAAAATCACCATTGTGTGATCACATTTTGCTAAACAGTTCATACTTTCGTTGTATATGTCGCTGCGCAGATCGATGCCATGCGCGGCATCGACAATCCACTCAGACAAAAAACAATAAAACATTTTCGTTGTATTTTTACCCTTTCAGACACTGTTGGTTTTCATTTCTACCGTTGTGTGTTTTTCAGTAAGCTACAACGGTATATTCCTTATCTTTACTATTGTGTGACATTGAATAACCTACAACTGAAATATTTGGACCGTTGTATCACACAATATATATAGCATTCTGCTTTCTTGTTTGATGAGAATTATACAACAGTTGCATTTTCATGTGGACAGACTTTATTGTCCATGTTTTACACACACAAGCATCACAAAAGAAACTGTTGCACAAATTGACTGATACCATAAAATATTGCATTTCAGCTTCCATATATATCATTCAAGCTTGCACAAATAACATTACAGCTGAATAATAAACTGAAAACAAGCAACTAGTTAAGCTCCTAGATAGTCTTACATGTATAAAAATATTCTAACATGAGAAATGCACAAAGTACGTAATACCATATAGTTGTTCCGAATATATAGAAACACCAAGTTCAAAAGTAAAGTACTACCACATACATATAGAAAGCACCAAGTTCACCAAAACAAACCAGATCATGCACCCTACAGGTATTTGTTGATGATGAACTTTGCCCACTCATTCTTTAACACATCCAAATCATATTAGGTGTAGACAAGTTTGTTTCTCCTGTCCCACTGAAAAACATAATGTTAAAGTTAGACATGATCATGACATTATTCCAAAAATTTGATTCCCAACACAAACACAAATAGTAGTTGATTGTACCTTTGTCACAAAAGAGTGATCATGATCATGTATGATATCTCGCATGAACCACATGACATAAAATCCGCACTGAATGTGGTCGGGTTGGTGAGGAACACCCTAGAAGTAGAAAATCAATTTATATTCATACATGAACAGTTAGCCTGCTACCAGGTGGTGAAACTATTTTGTATATAAACTACATATTTTGGCTATGTATATCATGAAACAGATTCAGCCTTTTTATCTTATCAAATTCAGCAGGTGTTTCTTTAGTTTTGACTACAACTGATTTTGAAACTATGCTCAAGTTTTCTAAATGTTCAATTTGATAGTATCAAGCTCTTGAAAGCAACCATAGTGTTTATGAAAATGTTCATCTTATACAGATACACACCTTTAGCAAATACAGTACAAGTGTTCAGTTTTATTTATTATCTCAATATCTTGGGCTCACTATACATGCTACCTTTCAACTAGATAAGAGCTTTGTGGCTTTTCTCTTGCGTTTAAGATCAGCTTCTCTCGAGTTTGAAATATTTCTTTTAGTTTTTCAGGTTCTTAAAATAAAATAAAAAAAATCCTATAACTGATTTTCAATTTTCAGATTCCACCACTATTGTCATACCCTAATCCAAATACGTACACTTGATACGAAACAATCCAGAAATCCAACAAATTAAAGCAATATTTACATACCCCAAGGTTATTCCAAGCAACTGCATTTAGGCTTGGTCTGCCATTTTCTGTATTATACTTGGCTATTGCACTAAAACAAAAACCAACCACAATGAGACTGCATCATGAAAAGCTAAACCAGAAGAAAACATTATTTCATAAATCTCGGTGCATGCATATATAGTTTTGTTACAAATTACCTATTGATAACAGACTTCCATTCTGTTGAGGCTATATGTAACCGCCTCCTCAGAGGATCCATGTAATACACATTTTCTTTTTTCGGCTCCACAACAGTAAGCACACAATGCTGACTGTATGACAAAGTTACCAGATTTTGATCAAATAAGGCTCATGAATAAAATAAATAAAATAAAATAAAATACTCTAAGTTATATGGCACCATGAAAAACTGTCCTGGTTTTAAGGTTATGAACCTAGCACATAAGTGTTCAGCCTTACTCCTTACTGTTCCACTCCATTCTCCAACCATAGCAGGGTCAACAAAAGTAATCATATCCAACAGTACCTAAAAACCTAATATAACATCGCGATTCTAATTAGCAACCAAATTCACATGGATACACCAAGAATAGTCTATTTGACAGCAAATATTACCTTTGATATACCATTATGCAGTTCCCAGTGATCTCTGTCATGCTTGCCATTCTGTGCAAATTTAAATCAAATATCCATGATTTATGAGTGTATCCAAACACCTCAGGCTCAATAAAAAACTCAAAACTCTTATTATTTTTGAGCTCATCTGCACCCCACATGCATAACATCTTCAACTGGATTGGTGCATTGAGTGCATCTACCTTCAGGTCAATAATTTTGACAGGTACCCCTCTCTTTTCCCTCTGCTTCTGAGGTTGCTACACATAAACAGACAATATATAAGGTTTTATAATCTTAGAATGACATAAACTTATACCCTTTTTCAACCTACTTTATGAAATACTGGATTACAATTCTAATAATACTTACCTCCAATTGTGAGACAAGTGTATAGATTACAAGATTTTTCGGCCATGCTATCCAATTCCCCATGGCTTGTCTAACAGTCTTTTATATCATCGCCCACAGGTAATGGAACTTTGACGTACTCCCTTGCTTTGCTATCTCTATCAAGATACATACATTTTGGTCCTCTAATAGATAACCATGACAAAGTTGATCTGGGTCATCAATTTTCATTGTTGTGCCTGTAGCTACAATGTTATCAAGTGAACCTAATGCCAACATCACCGGAACTTCCTCACAAGTTACCTGAGAGATGTAGTAATAATAGAATTTACATGTTAAACAGTAATGCTTTGCTATATATCGTACTCAAGGAATAAAAAAGTTTAGGCAACAATATTTGATACCTTTGGTCGTTTAATTTGCGTATTAGCATCACTTGTTTTCGGAAGTACATCTTCCTCAGTCTTTTCTATCTCTTGACCAAACACTTCTTTAGGTTGCATAGACTTTGGTTCACACCGCCTCCTCTTGGTTGAAGTTTTCTTTTTAGCAACTTCGTTCACCTCCATTGCTTCAATAAGACACTTGAAAATTAAGATTGACTTCACCCCAAGTTCGTTATTCCCTTCCACTTGCCCATTCACTTCAACTTGGCAATTGATATTCTTCTCAGTGACTTCTTCAATTTCAGCTTGTGCACTGGGGGCTTGCACTTGGTCATGCATATCATTTTCAAAGAGATCAGCGGTGTTTGAACAACTAGCTTGCCCAAAAACAAGTGTGATGGGCTTATCTAGTCTAGTTGGACCACTACCTGCTTGTCCTCCATTACCATTGCCTGAAATAAACTATGACCTGTAAGTTTCAAACTTCATGGCTCAAAATGCATTGTTTTCTTCCTTGTCTCTTCTATGATCTTTGCCGTTTGCTCAGCCTGTACTTTTTATGGGCTGATTTTAATTGTTTCTTCTATGCTTTGTCTGTTGTTACATCTAGGGATGTGAAAGTAGATTGTTGGGTTGACAAAGTCGGTAACCCCTCACACTCTGCCACCATGATCCTTCCCTAAAGCCTTCTCCAAGACATCATTATACCCACTTAGGCTAGTTTCTCTAGTAGAAACATTCTCCTTCAACTCAATTTGTCCACAAAATTAAAATTTAGCATATCACAATTTAGCATCACAATTAAAATGTGTTGCTGCAGATTTTCATTAAAATTTAGCATCACATTTAAAATGCGTTGTTGCAGACTTCATTAAAATTTAGCATGACAATTGAAATCTGTCCACAATGAACTTTAGTAAAATGCATGCACTCACTATCTCTTCAGTCTTCTTTTGTGTTTCTTCATCTGTAAATTTGCCCTCCTTTGTAACACATGCAGCAACCCATGTCTCACACCTGTCGTACAACTCATCTTCATCTGATATTGTTGAAGCCTCTTCCTGACATTTATAAGCACTTGTTACCAAAACGTGATAATTAAATTTGCTGCTAGCATTCAGATCAATCATTTTATTTTACATAATATAAACAAATATACTGGACTTACCGACTCGGCTTGTGCCGGCTCGGCTTTTGCCTTCAACTCTACCACCAACCCAATGTAGTATTTGCGGGACAGTCAGCGGGGATACTTGTTCATCCTACAACATGCCTATTGAGTCTTACGTAATTTCTGATCAAGTAAACATATGCATTGATGAGGGACCCTGGTAATGAAACACTTAATTAGTAATTAATAACACTGTTCACTTAACTACTTACAAGAAATGTCGGCTTAGTCCGCTCAGTCATAAATTGCGTCCAATGATCTGCATTGATGAACTTGTAGTCTTGTGGAGGATACTTCAACATTTCTGGCTGTTCCAAGTAAGGCACAATGTATACCTTTTTTAGATGAGATTTGAATTCTCTCCATCTTGCAGCAGCTGATTGCATTACAACTCATTTGCTTTCATTTCCAATAACAAATGCTCCCTGTGTTCGTAAAAACATATCATTTAAGTGTAGGAAGACAAACAAAAGTTCAAAAGCCTATAACGTTTATCTAAAGAATTCAAATACCTGCACACGTTCCCAGATTTTTTATTTTTCCTCAGCAGTAACCCCTCCAGGCACTTTTTTGCTGGCAGTTCTCCAAGTAGTCCTCACTATGGGAATCTTCCGGCGGACTAAGACACCAATATATGAATTCATCTTTGTCGCCGCCTTCCCATATGGAGTCCCTGTTCGGTTGAATTGAACCACTCTCTTTTGTTTTAAGCATCTGCTTCTTGGAATCCTCTTCATTGCCACACAGTTACGCTTCAATAACTTCAGGCCATTTTCTGATTCCTATTCATGATTTTTAGATTTCTTCCCTTTCGATGCAGTGGATATGGTAGCTGAAGCTTAACCAGCTATCTTGTTTGATGTAGCATTCTTTGACTTCATTGGTTTAGACTTCTTAGATGGCGCCATTACCCTATAAAACAAACAATATACAAATAGACGTCATTCAAAGTCATTTATATATACAAACAAAGTAACAACAATGAAATCATCATTTAAATCTACATAAAAGTGCAAGGCATATATATATATATATATATATATATATATATATATATATCACTGCACAATGGCAGCATATGAAATAACATTTGCAATACCAAACTACAAAAAAAAAAAAAATCTTGATCTAGGCAATCATTTGCTACTCTCCCTCGACGACTATATCCTCCTCTCTAGCTCGCATGTATCCCAATTCTTCCTCATCAGATAAGCTACCGTTTAACTCAATAGACGACATCAATACTGTGATGGGCTGGTGAATAATTTCATTGTCTGTAACCACATCTTCAACCTCAAAATCACTGTAGTATCTTTTTGGGAGATTTACAATTACTGACCATTGTGGATCAGCAAGGTCTTGAATATAGAAGATCTTCTCAACGCACTTTCCCAACACAAATGTTTCATTAAAATGACCTTTATTATTCAGGTTTGCCAATGTGAACCCAAGCTCATCTACTACAACACCCCTTCCATTATCGACCCAATCATACTTAAAGATTGGGATCCAAAACTTCTCATAGTCAAGCTCCCATATTTCAGTAATTACGTCATAGAAACTCATCTCATCTCTGATCATCCTTTTATCCCTAGCACTAGCTACTTGTGACGTATCAACAACCAAGTACACACCATTGTTTTGTGTCGATCAGACATCATCTTTCCCTTTTATGGTATATAGAGTTCCGCTTATTTTATAGCCACTGTAACTGAGAACTTTATTGCTCGGCTTGTCTAAAAGCCATCTCACAATTTCAGGAACGTCAGTAGCTGATTCACTCATTTGGTCAGCAACCTACAATATCATAACACATTAACAATTAATTAAGATACAACTTCAGATTACCAGTTTATATGTAAAAATAACAAATCACTAGTTTGGAACTTGCCTTTTGTTTCACCGAGTCAGCAAATGTCTTGTTTTACTTGTCCGTGAGCCACTTTTGATCCTTGCGGAATCTTGGAAACTCTTGTTTCAAGTACTCCAAGTGCTCACTGCAATTACCAACAAAAGAGAGACAGTGAATTAAAATTGGTGTTTGCTTGCAAAAACAGTAACATAAACTACATTCATTAGGTAAAGGGATAATAGAACTTACTCAAAGTAGCTTCTGAATTCATTTGTGTTTTGAAGGACGCATAAGTGAGCTTGGTCGAATAGGTTGCCGTAAACACTAACAACATGAGCACCAAAGGCAGACCTGTCCACAGTGTCACGAGCAAATGAGATTCCAGCAGTCTTGTCTTCCTATAAGAGTTCTGCTAAAAACTCAACCGCTTCTTCACTAATATAATTCTCAGGCATGCAACCTTCAGGCCTAGCTCTATTTCGAACATATCCCTTACAAAGCTTCATGTACCTCTCGAATGGATACATCCATCGATAGCAAACTGGTCTACATAACTCCACCTCTCTCACTATGTGGAGTGTTAAATGAACCATTATGGTGAAAAATGATGGCGGAAAGTACTTTTTCAGCTCACAAAAGGTTTCAGCAATATCATTCTGAATTTTCGACAGCCTTGAGACATCAATAGTCTAGTTGTAGATTTCATTGAAAAAAATGCATAATCTGATCACTGCAATTCTAATAGGCTTTTCAACTATTCCTCGAATGGCAATACCAAGTAGTTGCTGCATTATTGTGTGCCAATCATGAGATTTATAATTACTAAGCTTTAAATCATCCATGGACACAAGACTTGATATGTTGGAAGAATAGTCTTCCGTAACCTTCATACCAAAAAAAGGTCTCACACACAGTTTTTTTTCCAGCTAAAGTTAGATTCCAACTTGTTAATGGTAAGAGCTCATTCTTGCTACATTCTAAATTAGGTTTCAAGCCTAATCTGATACCCATTTCCACTAGATCCAAGCGAGTTTTCACCCCATCCTTTCTTTTTCCAAGAATATTCAACAAAGTTCCTATAAGTTTCTCAAAAACATTTTTCTCGATATGCATGACATCAAGGCAATGCCGAGCAGGGAAAAACTTCCAATATTCCAGTTCAAAAAAAAAGATTTTTTTTTTCCAACACGGCATACTTTCATCCTATGCACCTTTATAAGCAGGTGGGCCATTTTTTCTTCCAAATTTATACTTTGGAACATCCTTTTCCTCCCTCTGCAATACCTCTTCACCAGTTAAAGGAATTGGAGCGGGAGAATGCTCTGTATGGTTGTTGAAAGCAGCCTTCTGCCTTGGATAAGGGTGACTTTTGCCCAGCCATCGACGAGACCCAATGAAGGACATTCTCCCTCCATTGACCAATCTCGTGGGTTTTGTGTTTTCAACACAGATAGGACATGCATTATAACCTTTCACTATACTTCCGGAAAGGTTACCATAAGCTGGATAATCATTGATTGTCAATAACAGACAACCCTTAAGTGTGAAAGTCTGATTTTTAGTGGAGTCATACACTCCCCTAACCCCTTCCCACAACCTTTTTAAGTCATCTATCAGAGGCTTTAGGTAAACATCAATGTTGTTTCCTGGTTGTTTTGGACTTGATATCAGAAGAGTTAACATCATATGGTTCCTATTCATTATGAGCTAAGGAGGCAGATTGTAAATCTCAAGAATTACAGGCCAGCAGCTATACTTGCTATTTTTTCCACTGAAGGGATTGAAACCATTTGTTGACAAGGCAAGTCTGAGGTTTCTTGGGTCTGCACCAAAACTAGGCCATTTTTCATTAACTAACTTTCATGACGCCGCATCAACTGGATGATGCATTAACCAATCTTTCTTCCTGTCAGTACGTAGCATGCCAAGTTAAACTCTTGGATATTTCACTTAACTGAAACATCTTTTTGAACCTAGGGATGGGGCCCGGGGGAAAGTACCACAATACTTTTGCTGGAACATCTTCTATTATATTTTTGTTTTACCCTACCTTCCATCGAGAAGCACCACATGTGGGACACACTACTGCTTCTGCGTGCTTCCCTCTGTATAAGATACAGTTATTGGGACAAACATGAATCTTCTCATAATCCATCCCTAATTTACTTAATAAGGACTTTTTTGCATCGCTATAAGTATCAAATATCTCATTGCCTTCTGGAATGAAATCTCCTACCAATTCTACCCAATCAGAGTAAGCGGCATCACTTATATGGTGCTTTGCTTTAAGGTTTTGAAGTCATAGAAGTGCATTGAACTTGGTGTGCGACTTACAACCGGGGTACATCGGTCTGTTTGCCTCCTCAACCAACCGCTGAAACTCGTTTCACTCATTTGGGGGTTCCTGATCCTCTCCAAAATCTAACTCTATGTCACTATTCATTTCTATCTCCATATTACCCAGCACATATTCATCTGAATCTGTGTCCATCCCATGATCACTATCTTAAACCAATGTAGCCTCCTCTTGCTCACTCTAAATAACATAAGACGGATCAATTCTGTTAGCAAATAAATGATCCTTAACTACCCGAACAAAATAGCTATCATCATTTTCACACAACATGCAAGGGCAGTTGATCTGCTTGGGATCTCTTGCATTTCTCAAAGCAAATTCAAGAAAATCTTCAACACCATACTTATATTCAGAAGATCTCCTATCAGCAACTAGCCACGACCTATCCATCTACATATATCCAAACTTGTAATTTCAGAATAATAAACAACAACATGTAACTTCTCAGCAACAATCAGCAATAACATGAATATTTCACCAGCATTTACAATCAGCAATAAACCAAATAATTTAAAAACCAAAACTAATAATCAGCAATACATCATGATATTCTGGGGAAATCGAAGCAAGCAGAACACAGTTCACAAGTAAGCAAGCAAACATCAATTACTCAAAGCAAGCAGCATGACATTCTGGGAAAATCGAAGAGAAGAGAAGAGAGGAGATGACGTACCTCAGTTGAATCCACCAGTAACAAACCTCCACTAGAAACAAACCTCCTGCATGCAAAATCAAAAGATTGAATCATTAAACCGAACTGAGCCTTAGCCTTCGCGACCGGCCTCGCCTTGCTGTGCACAGTTATAAAAGAGAGAAGAGAGATTGAATCATTTGAGAGATTCAATCGATTTGAAGAAGAGTGAGAGAGCTGAGAGAGCGACAGAGTTGAGAGAGAGGGCGAGAGAGTGAGAGTTGAGACAACATTGAGAGAGAGATGGCTTACTGTTGAAAGTGAGAGGGCGAGAGTCTCGATCTGTTTGAGAGTGAGAGTTGAGAGTGGATTAGTTTGGTGGGTTTAGGGTGAATGAATGCAAGAGAGAGAGAGAGAGAGAGAGAGAGAGAGAGAGAACGATATGAATGTGAGAGAGAGAGAGAGACAACGATATAAATGCGAGAGAGAGAGAGCGATATGAATGTGAGAGAGTGAGAGAGTGAGAGTGTGAGACAGTGTTTAAGATTGGTGGGTGTACGTTATTAAATTTGTCAACTTTTTCACACAACAGAATATATACTCGGAGGGAAAGTTTGGAGCCAAAATTATTTTGGCATAGCACACCAAATCAATAGAGGCAAACTTTGGAGCCAAAACGACTTTGACATGCCACCAGATTTTTCAGTCACACAATAGAATGTTTTAAACTGTTGTATATGTTTTCTAAACTTGCACTAGGTATTGCCTAATATAAATTGTAACAATATCATACAACAAATAAATAAAAGTCTATTGTCCAAACATTTTGCATCTTGCACGACTTTCTATTTGGTGATGGGGGGAATCCTTATGCCAAAATTTTCATGAATTATATAACAGAAAATTAGTATCATTGTTGTGTTTTGAATTCTTGAAATATAACATGACAATTTCGTGTCATCATACAACAAAACTTTGTAACTTTGCGTTGTATATTATAATTCACTTCATTAGACAAGTAGGGAACCTTAAAAAAGTTGTCTGATGAGTGTTGTCTGATAACGTTTTTGTAGTAGTGATAGCTTGAGAGATTTAGTTTTTGGATACCGGAGGAGGTTATATGGAAGATTCAGTCCTTGCACTGCTAAGCTGTTAGCATTAATATTGGGATGGGCATGGAGTTGGTGATTAGGGAAGTCGGTAGGTTGAGAAGGTGGAGTATGATTGTCTAGATGCTTTCCAGGTTGGTGAACGGGGATAGTGAATGTTTCACTACAGAGGGAGTTTTAGCGGGGAAAATTAGAATGCTTATGGCCGCATCAGGTACTACGTTCAGTTTGTTCATGTCTCAAGAAATTCGAATGGTGTGGCATGGCTCATGCAGTAGCTCAGCTCGTAGCTCGTTCTAAGGAGCGTTATTCGTATGTGGTGTTGGGACTGACTAGCTCATGGATGACATCAATGAGGACAGACTTGTAACTCATGCATGGCAGTATTAATCTTCATCCACTATTGATGTTCTCATTATTTTGTAGTCCTTGTTTTTGATATATTAAATAAAATTCTTGCTATTAAAAAAAAATTGTTGAGTGGGAGTCCTACTCCTACGTGAAATGTGGTATGTTAAACTTAATTTACAATAGCAAAACAATGTGTGAGTTATATATATATATATATATACACACACACACACACAAACTTAGTATTTTTGTGTGAAGGTATATATCAAGGAAGAAAATTTCGGTGATTACGGAAATTTCGACCCTTTAAAATATGACAATTTCGACAGAAATTTCGTGAAAATATCGATTGTAGTAAAAAAAATGAGAAAATTGATGGAAATTTGAAGAAAAATAAGGCAATTTTAAACCAAACTCTAAGAGATGTTTGTTTTCTATATTATTTACTATATTTGAAATGAAAACCTTGAATAAACATTGATCTATAGGGAGTTGTAGTAAGTTAAGATGAAAATGTTAGTGCTGAACCGTTAATAATTCTTAAAAGTTTACTTTAAATATTTTTTTTATGGCTGAAAACCCAAAGGGAGGCTAGGTCATCACGTCTAATATACATATGATACATTTCACATGAAATTACATGAGTGCTTTAAAACCACGTAGAAGACCTATGAGGTACAAAATTTTCACTAGTATTGTTTGGAAATATTGAGATTTTTCGAAAATATCAGGAAATATCGGGAAATATCAGGATTTTCGAACGAGAAATGCTTGGGAAAGGAAAAAATATATCGCTAGGTGAAAAATGAAAAGTTTCGGCGATGTTTCGCCGAAACTTTTAATTTTTTCTTCCTTGGTATATATCACCTAATTAAGGAAGAATGGTAAATTCAGTAAAAAAAAAGGAAGAATGGTGAATACCGTGAATATATAGTCACTCTTCAAATTGGTATACAAGGGTTTCGTTTGTTCAATCAAAATGGTAGATTTTTTTTTTGTAGCTATACCTAAGGACATCAAGATAAGAACAAAAGCACGAGATTCTTTAAAAGGAATCAAATTAATGTCCAAATTGTTTAACGTGACGAGGTACTAGCTAACTAGATGCAATCACTGAAAAGTATGTGTAGCAGTTCTGATTGATTGAAACAAAGTAGAGTAGGGTATAAGATGTGTGCCATTTGCAAAGCAGGCTTTAAGTATGAACTAGTACTAGCTCGTGTAGATTGATTTTACATTTTTACTCAAAATTCATCAAATGACAAGCATATGCTTCTGACTTCTCGATACGCATATGGAAGATTGATTGACCACTAGTTACTTCTCATGTTAGATAAGATCTTAACTTCAAATCTCTTGGGCCTTGCTTGTAGTCCAATCGCGTTCCGATTATTAACTGGACTGCAAGCGATGTTAGTTTTGAAGTTCAGACCCTTTACTGCAGTTAAGCCCATAGTAAGCCCAAACAAGCCCGTACGAGCCCAATAGCACTTGGTGGGACTCGGGGGCTATATATGTAATGTGCTCACGTTCAAATCCTCCATTAGAAAGAACAGAAAGGAAGTTCTACCAAGTTCAAGTTCAACCTGGGCTTGCAGGAATCATATGCAGCAATCTGCACATCCCTTTTGGCAAAGGACAGAGAGAACATTGATGGCATGGTTGTGTTCAGGTAGTTTACAACATTTAGATACTTTTAGCGTTCAAGTAGCTTACTGCCCTCTACCTGTTTGATGAAATGCCTGACTGAACATTATCACCGTTTGCGCTATTTTTCGTTTCCTATACAATACTAAATTATAGAAACCAAGTTGAAATCTAGCTACACTATGAATATTACAGCATCACATAAATAGATCTTGTTCTTGTCCCCCCGGTTTGGGTTGATAGTTATGCATGTATGTATGTACAATAAACCGGAGAGCTAAAATTGCGAAGAAAACAAAAAATAAACCGAATGAAGATTTTAAGAAAAGAAAAGAAAAGAAAGTATCTATGAAGAGAACGAGGACGAGGAGGAAGAAGTAGATGACATAGGTGGTGACAAATGGCATGTACAATTTGGATTATGGATGGCACTCTTCCTACTAATATCAAGTTTCGAACAAAACACACAAAATGGACCCTGAAATCCTTTGTCTTCTGATTCAATCTCATCTTGATCATAGCTTTCTACGAAAAACATGATTTCTTCTCCATAATCTTCTTCCTCATCATCATCGTCCCATTCATGACGAGTTTTGTAAGAATATCCCATCATTGGAAGGATCACCAGAAGAATTCTATCAATTCTGTCGTCCATCCAATTTCTTCCTTCCTCCCACAACATTAACAGAATAACAACCACTCCTGCTCCCACTCCGAACCCCAATCCAGTGTATATGGATGGCCAATCCAACCCAATTCCTGACTCTTTGTTTTCGACCTTGGATGGTGCATCTGGAGACTCGCTGGAATTACTGCATTTTACAGCCAAAGGTGCCCCACACAATCCTTCATTATCTTCATAGGAAGATGAATCAAATGTTGAAAACTGGTTACCAATTGTTATCGTTCCAGACAGTTGGTTATATGAGAGATTCAAGAATGAAAGGAAAGTAAGTGCAGTAAGCACTTGCGGAATTGGCCCGGTCAGGCTGTTGTTCGAAAGGTCCAAGGACTCTTGCTGTGTTAGGTTACCCAACGATGGAGGTATAGGGCCTGTGAGAGCATTGTTGGACAAGTTGAGGGTATAGAGCGCTTTAAGTTGTCCCACTTGTGGCGGTATTGATCCATTGAAATTGTTGCATGAGATGTCAATAGAGGTGAAAATAACAGTGAGCATCTTGACCAACTCTATTTCTACTCCTTTGGTGGTAACTGTTATAGCATCCTGATAATTTAAGTCACTGAACTGTAGGACTTGAAATTGCTGGTGATTGATCTTTGACTGGGCATCTTCATTGCCCATCACTGCCCTCCATGTGGTCAAGCATCTTCCCGGTATTTCACCACTAAAGTTGTTGTGTGCTATGTCAACAATCTGAAGCATTGGCCAGCTACCAGTGGTGTTGGAACATCCAATGCGGTTATAAAATCTGTTTGATCGCAAAACAAGGATACGCAAGGTGGAGATGCTCTTCAACAAGCATGGAAATGTAGCTGTTATCTGATTGTTTCCGAGGTTCAGAACTTCCAACAATGTGCAATTGGCTAGAGATCTTGGGAACTTACCTTCTAGACGATTTTCATTGAAGTCCAGAGTTTTTAGACTACAATGGCCAGGAAATCTGTCAGGAATAGTCCCAGCAAGTTTGTTTCTCCTCAAATTAAGCACTACAAGGTTTCCACTTAATGCAGTCAAGCACTGGGGAATGGAGCCACTCAAAGAATTATTGGACAGATCAAGAACCTGAAGATAGGGCTGTAACTTGAAAACCGATAACTGAAAAAAAACCACACCAAAACCGAACCATAACCGAAAAAAAAAACCGAGGAAAAAAAAAAACGCACCAAACCGCAAAAAAATAACCGAAAACCGAAAGGTTTGGTGTGGTTTTGGTTTCGGATGTTTGGAAACCAAAACCGAACCGAAAAACCGATTATATATATATTGTAAGAAAATTATATTATTTATAGATATATATTATTAATATACATAAAATTTTATGTAGAAACTTGGGCTTAAATAAAGCCAAAAAAAAAATGGCATTGTTTTCTCAGTCTGTTCCAACATTACTACATTAGGGTAATATTAATTGCATACATATTAATTGCATACAATGTTATAAGAAATTGTGAACCAGATTTTGCACAAACTTATTAAGTGTATTGTTTGTGAAATCATGTGTCTCATGAAGGTTATTTTTGCAGGTTTTTGGACTTTTGGTCATGGAGCTTGCTGCTTTTGTTGCTGAAGTGATGATTTATCATCTATATGTTCATGCTGTTCTAGTTTTTCATTGTTTTTTTTCTTTTTGAAAATTGTTATGTGGCATTGTGGGCTGCCCTTTTTCATTTGTTTTCTTTTCTTTTCTTTTCGGAAACAGTTATGTAATATGAGACATTTCTACTTTCTACTTTTTACTTTTCTAGACTTGGTTTCTTTATAGAATAACCGAAAAAAAACCGATATAAACCAGAGAAAAACCAAACCGAACACAATTGGTTTATGAAAAAATAAGTGAAAAACCAAACCGAACCAAACCGAAAAAATAGATCGGTTTGGTATTCGGTGTCACCTATTAACCGCACCATTCAAACCGATTAACAACCCTACCTGAAGATATGCACCATTGCACATTGATACTGGAATGCTACCGTTTAAGTTGTTGCTGGAAAGAGACAAGAACATGGTGTAGTTAAGGAAATCACCAATGTCATCCGGTATGCTAGAACTGAAATTATTTCTCGAGTAATCCAGATAAGTGGCACGTGGTGGAAGTATCGGAATGTCATCCTGAAGCTGGTTGGAATGAAGGTCAAGCATAGACAAAGTAGAAGTGGGGTTGATGAAAGGACCTTCAAGAGTTAACAGGGAGTTGCAAGACAGATTTAGTTGAAGAAGATTACTGAGACTCCAAATCCAGTTGGGTATCTCTCCATGAATCTGATTCTGTGAAAGGTCCAAATAGTTCAGTTTGGATTGTTTTCTCAAGAACTCAGGGAATGCTCTCAACTGCCCAGAAGCCAAGTTTAGTTTGGTAATATTCGGAAAGGAGGACTCTGAGGAATTTGTACTATTGTAACCAATCGACAAACTATTGTATGAAAGATCAAGAGTGGAAAGATTTTTGAGCTGTTGGACATTGTTAAGAGGGAAGGAACCACTGAAGTTGTTTGAAGAAAGAGAGAGAATTTTAAGCCCATGGAGATCAAAGATAGACTTGGGTATTGTTCCTCCCAAGTTGTTGCTACTCAAATCCAGGGTGTCCAGTCTTGAGACATTGGCAAATTCAAGTAACTGACCGGAGAACTGATTGTTGGAAAGCTGTAGTTTTTGCAACAAGGGAAGAGAAAACAGAGACAATGGAATACTGCCACTGAGCTTATTGTTAGCCAAGTTGAGTTTCACAAGACTAGTAAGGTTTTCCCAGTGAGTAGAGTTAATCTGACCTGTTAGCTCATTGTAAGGAAGATTTATGTCGGTCAGATTCTTGGCCATGCTCAACAATGGCACAGAACCGTTAAACTTGTTGAATGACATGTCCACGTACACCAGTTCCTTAAGGGTGGCCACTGACCTTGGAATTGGTCCAGTGAAACTGCAAAATGAAAGATCCACTCTGGACAACATCTTTGAGGTTTCCAATAGATTCAGGCAATGACCCTGAAAAATTTGTCCTGGCTAGGAACACGGACCGAAGAGCTCCATCTTCAGGAAAGTCTGGTAACGATCCATGTAGGTCTTGATTGCCGATTAAGTCTATAATCTGCAGTGTACGTACCTGAAAGATCTCCTTTGGGAATGTACCATATAACCCTGAATTCATGATGTGTATGGAAGTCAAATTTGTGAAATTTGACAAGAACTTTGGAACTTGAGTAGACAGATTGTTGCCATCTATACGAATTTCTGAGAGTGATCGAAGCTTCAACAATGAATCATCAATAGGTCCCAAAAGATTGCAGCTGGACAAGCTCAACACCCTCAACTTCGGCAATGAAGATGATATTGCTTGACACCACTGAGCTCCCGGTGCTGATATGTTCACACCATCAAGATAAAGTTCAACTACCTCCGAAAGGTTTCCAATGAGCTGATTCAAATTTGGATGCTCAAGTTGCAGTGCAGGAACTCCAGGAAGGGAAATGGTAGACATGTCAAGAAATACCAACCTTGTCAAGTGCGAAATCTCAATCGGAATCTGCCCTGCAAAGCCAGCATTCGACAGATTGGAGGATGCTAACATTTTGGCACCATCACGACCTTCATCTCACTGAGGGGAACCAAAGTTTTGAAATGTATGTCCCCAACCAACTAGTGAGATAACTTGGTTCTGTCCAAGGGGTTCCCTGCTCACTGCGTAGCGAGCAGGAATGTATCCTGATGTAAAGTTGGCAACGCGGACTGTATTATCCCGCTAGTGAACAAAAGAATGACGAGGCGAACCAAAGAGGGGAACGGACCTCGTTCGCCTGTTCTATTTCCGCATTCGCTTGCTCGGAAAGAGAACAAAAAAAATGTAATGTTTTATTTAGGGCCTCTGGGATAGGCCACAATCTTGTACTCGTCTTTGGTTAGACTTTGCACGTTTATAATGAAATAGAAGAGAGAAATAAAGAAAAAATTAGCACAACTAAACTACATGTAAAATTTAATTTTGTAGGGCCTCTGGAATAGGCCTCAATTATGTACTAGTCTATCGGTAGACCGTGTACGTTTACAAAGGAATGAACTAATTATTCTTCTCTCTCTGTTTGCCCCCTAGTGGGAGGCGATGGAGTGCTATCGCGAAGGCGTGGAGCACTATGAACAACGGTCGCGGGCTCAGGAGGCGAAGGATTTGCGCGCTCCCAAACACCGGCGATATGACGCTTTATGAAACGACCATTAATAGGATTGGGATGGAGTGTACCGTCAAGGTCGCGCAAGTGGTATGCCCCATTTGTCAATATGCGATGAATAATAAAGGATCTTTCCCACCGCGCAGACCACTTACCGCGACCTCCGGTTTTCTCGCCTAATGGTAACACAGCTTGCCACACTGCCTGACCCTCGGCAAAGCTCTGTCCGAGGGTAACTTTGTCATAGGACCGCGCAATGCGCTGCTTCTCAAGGATGAGATTGTTGAAGGCAGTGATCCGGTGTTCGTCGAGGTCTTCGAGCTCTTGCCACATTGCTTGGATGTAATCGTCACCAAGCAATTGGTACTGTTCCTGGACGCGAAGCAAGGTGACATGAACCTCGAGTGGGAGGACGGCATCATGACCAAACATGAGAGCATAAGGGGTGGTGGACGTTGGACCACGCTTGAAAGTACGGTAGGCCCACAAAGTATGGTAAAGCTCTAAATGCCAGACGCGGGGGTTCAACTCTAGCATCTTGCGCAAGATACCGAGGATAACCTTATTGCTTGTCTCCGCCTGACCATTAGACTGTGCATAATAAGGGGTTAAATGCAAGATACCATAGCCGACAAAGAATGTGACTACAGAATCAACCATGAAAGCTGCCCCCTGGTCTGTCATGATGCATTCTTGAATACCAAAGCAGGAAATAATGTTCCAGAATATAAAGTTACGAATCGAGGTCGTGGAGGCGACCTTGAGTGGCTCAGCTTTAACCCACTTGGTAAAGAAATCGGTAGCTACGATGAGGAACTTGTGCTGCTCCGAGAAATGAGGATGAATGATGCCGATGAAGTCTATCGCCCATCCTCGACCCTGTCATGGCTTAATGATCGGCTGCAACGGAATATTAGGAATATGTTACACTGGTTCGTGAGCTTGGCAATCCTGACAACCTTTGGCGAAAGTAATATTGTCCTTGAGAATGGTAGGACAGTAGTAGCTGTGGCGACAGATTAGCCAACACATCTTCGGTCCTGCCTGGTGCGAACCATAAACTCTGGAATGAACCTCGTGCATAAGCCGCTCAGTCTCGTTACCATATACGCAGCGGAAGTTGTTACCGTCCTTGCTGCGTCGGCGAAGCTCGCCGTTGCGAAGCACAAAGTTGAGGGTGAGAAACTACATTTGCCGGGAATGAGTAGCTCGAGTCCTTGGACCGGTGAAATTCCTTCATCATTGGCTAATTTGAGACAGCTCGAGTCCTTGGACCTGTCAAAGAACAACCTGATTGGGCAAATTCCAGAAGAGCTTGCAGAACTTAGTTTTCTTTCATCCATGAATCTCTCTTATAATCAACTTGTTGGATTGATCCCCATCGGTACTCATTTCTCAACACTTCCAGCATCTTCATTTGAAGGTAACAAAGGTTTATGGGGGCCTCCGTTGACAGAAGATAAGAGAACTGGGATGCCACCGCCAACAAATAACGGAAGCCCTTCACATTTTGGACAAGATCAGATTGATTGGGATTTTTTGAGTGTTGAAATTGGATCTGTATCAGGTTTTGGAATTGCGATCGGGTCACTTTTGCTCTGCAAGACATGGAGGAGATGGTATTACAGAGCTATGTATAGCATACTTGTTAAGATATTTCCTCAGCTGGAAGAAAGATTGGGTAATCACAGAAGACATATTTACATCAACCCGAGGTGGAGAAGCTGAAATGATTATGAAGACAGTAATGCAGCTGCAATCCTTCATTCCCTATAATATAGATTTTTCTCTTTTTTCTACTCGAAGTAAATTGTAATTCTAATATCTCAGTTATGATGTATAACTGGCTGAATAATGGCAAAGTATTCACTCTCCTCGTTACCTCTTACTCTCTCTACAACTGTTTTACTTTCTTTGGTGGCCTCTTCTATCTCATAGTTAAATATGAAAGAATCACGGTGAAAAAATAGACATGCAATGAGTCATTACAAGCATTTTGTTGTGACAATATGTTTGTTGGTTTTTGCACTTTTGAATTACGCAATATATGCCTGTTTTATTTTGTAGGATGTCTAGATTGTTTTAATTCTTATAGTTGTAGTAAATTTAGCAGTTTATAGTTTGTGTTTTTGCTATGGAATGAGTTGTGTTGTGGTAACTTAGAAAGTTTATAAATTGTTTTGTATGGAATGACATTTTGAGAATTTCTTATTTGATATGGGATGAACTTTGCAAGTTTTGGTTAGCTTGTGAAATTGGTTCTAAAGGGACGGAATTAACATTGCAGATTTATAAATAAATTCTCCATCTTGTTATAGAGTGAAATGACTCACTAAATCTAGATTGATGATAAATGAAATATGGTAGGTCCTTAACATTGTCATAGACAGTAAGAAACCAGAAATGGGTTGGGGTGTCAACTTAAATACTAATATGATAATTTTCACAAATGAGATATGAACTTTTAGAACAAGTAAAGTTTGATTACTATTTAGTTTAAGAGTGTGGCTATTGAAACATCTAAATTTGTTCATTTGACCTCATTTTATTATGAATTATTAAATGACATATTTATCATTTTACACAATGATCATTAAAGACACTAATTAAAGAAAAAGTAATATTACATTTATTTTCTCTAAACTTTCTAATTCAATAATAATGGATTACATTTTATTATTTTCCTTATTGATTTTTATTTTCTAGTTTTACCAAATACATGTCACATGCATATACAAAGTGAAAATATATTTTTACAAAAATGATGATCTATCAATTATTAATAAATAAATAAATATCATATTATTTTTACAAAAATTATGATCTATCAATTATTTTATGATCATGAGGTATAAAAACAAAAAATATAAACTTACAAAAAATAATAGTATATGTAAAATAGAAATACAAAAGTAACAAAAATATAGAATAGTTCATGTAAGAACATTATTTTGATGATCAATAAATAAACTTTGAGATAATAATATTATTCATGATTCGAATTAACTTTTCTCGAAAATTGATGTCATTGAAAATTATTTCTTACAATTTGATTAAAAAATGAATGTCTAGTGACATTTTATGCAAAATTAAAAAAATACAAAAAATAAAGAAAATCAAGGTCGGGAATGGAGGTTTGCATTAAAAAAAATTAAAGAATGGAAGTCAGGAATGAATGTTCACATGCAAAAAGAAAAAAGACAAAAAAATTGGAGATATACTGAGTGAATAAGAGATGTAATGAGTAATATATTAATATATATATATATATGTGAATTACATAAATAATGTTATTTTAGGAATTTGATATGGAGGTCTAATGAGCAAAAATTTATATTTAAAAGTAAAATGAATGTGTAAAGAGAATGATAGGTTTACTTATTAAATTTGAAGGTCCAAATAGTCACACTTTTAGTTTAATTTCTTAAAGAAAAAAAACTGATATCCATTACCGGTCGGGTCGGGTCATTTTTCGGGTATTCAAGCACCCGCCCAAAGATGAGAAAAGGTAAAGCTTTCAGTTTAACTTTAACCCCTCCATTTCAAAGATCGAAATCGGTAGTGACAGAGGTTTTGAGGGTTAAAAACTATGGACATGGACGTCGATGAAGAAACACAAGCAAAGCCCTTAATCGTGATCTTGATGGGCGCACCCGGTAGCGGCAAGTCCACATTCTGCGAACAAGTCATGGGCTCCTCAATTCGTCCCTGGGTTCGAATCTGCCAGGTACGTTTAATTTGTTTAATATCGCACGCCATGTGCTCGATGAAATGCCTCAATGAATTTTGGAACCTATAATTTAGTTATTGGAGTATGCATGACTAGAGAATGCTGCATTTTCATTTGGGTTGTTTCGGGTTTGTTGTGTTTGTTAGGATACTATCAAAAATGGGAAAGCCGGGACGAAAGCGCAATGTATTGAGAGTGCGAGGAGTGCATTGAGGGAAGGGAAGAGTGTGTTTATAGATAGATGTAATTTGGAGAAAGAGCAGAGAGATGAGTTTGTGAAGCTGGGTGGTGGTGGGAAAGTGGATGTTCATGCTGTCTTGCTTGATCTTCCCGCTAAGGTGTGTATATCGCGGTCGGTGAAGCGAACTGGGCATGAGGGGAACTTGCAAGGTGGGAAAGCTGCGGCGGTTGTGAATAGAATGTTGCAGAAGAAAGAGTTGCCGAAGTTGAGTGAAGGGTATGGTAGGATCACTTTTTGCCAGAATGAGAGTGATGTTGAGTCTGCTGTTCGTACGTATACTGGACTCGGTCCGTTGGATGCACTTCCCCATGGGATTTTTGGCCAGAAGAACCCGGGTGCTAAAGTTCAACTTGGTATAATGAAGTTCTTAAAGAAAACAGAGAACCCTGCTAATACTGAATCGACTTCGAAGAAAGTTCAGGATTCTAATGCTTCTCAAATTACTGCGGGAAAGGATAGCAGTTTGAAAGGAACAGGTTTGTCTACTGAAAGTGATAGTATCAAGTCTGAAAAAGATGAGCAGCCTGCCGTAGGTTCTGCTGGCACTGATGTCTCTCTTAATGATGCTCCTACCCTGGCTTTTCCATCTATTTCCACAGCAGATTTTCAGTTTGACCTTGAGAAGGCATCTGACATTATTGTAGAGAACGTAGCAGAATATGTTGATAAACTTGGAAATGTTAGACTTGTTTTAGTGGACTTGACTCATAAATCGAGGATTTTGTCCTTGGTGAGGGCTAAAGCTTCACAGAAAAACATCGACTCCAACAGGTTCTTCACATTTGTAGGAGATATCACTAAGCTTCATTCAGAAGGAGGTCTTCACTGCAATGTGATAGCTAATGCTGCTAACTGGTAAGCTTTTAAATTTCATGTCAATGCAAATATTTCATTCGGGTGCTAATAGTTGAATATTAATTTGATGAAACTGGAGGTTTTTAGCATTTTACCCTTTCCATGAAATATGGTCTTAATATAGAGTTTTGCTGAATAAGGATTGCATCCATTGCTAACTAAGTTGAGTCAGTTGCAATGTAAAGGTGGATGTAGTCACTTCAACTTTATTCTCTTTATGAATAAAAATTGTGATTATAAATTATATGAAAGGTTGATTGAACAAAAAATCATACTGTTGCAGGCGACTTAAACCTGGAGGTGGTGGTGTCAATGCTGCAATCTTCAATGCTGGAGGTCCAGCCTTAGAAGTTGCAACCCAAGAACAAGCCAAATCTCTGTACCCTGGGAATGCTGTTGTTGTTCCTCTCCCTTCAACTTCTCCCCTGTTTTGTAGGGAAGGAGTAACCCATGTCATACATGTTCTTGGACCCAATATGAACCCACAGAGACCAAATTATCTTGACAATGACTATAATAAAGGCTGCAAAATTCTCCATGACACTTGCACTTCACTTTTCAAAAGTTTTGCATCAATAGTAAGAACCCAAAAGAAGGTATCCAAGGGAAGCTTTAAAAACCTCCGGTTCAAGCTGTCAGAATTAGAAGATCAGTCTGAGAGTGGGCCTAAAAATCACTCTACAAACAGCTATCTAAAGGTCAAGAGAGAGGATCTTCATGAATCTGAAAGGACCAAAAGGAGTAAAGGATATCAAGCTGAAGCTGAACTTGTCACTGATTCTAATACTGGTAAATCAGACCTCAAGTCTGAAGGAAGCAAGAATAAGTCCTGGGGATCATGGGCTCAGGCTCTTTACAACATTGCTCTGCATCCCGATAAGCAGAGAGATGTAGTACTAGAGATATCAGATGATGTCGTTATACTAAATGATCTTTATCCGAAGGTAAGTCACACCTAATGTAGTTATCATCCTCTTCTGTGTTTTAGCTGGTTAATAAAAAAAAATTTAAATTTTGTAGGCACAAAAGCATCTACTGGTGGTAGCTCGACATCCTGGTCTTGATCGCTTGGCAGATGTATGCAAAGAACACATTCAGTTGCTAAGGACAATGCATTTGGTTGGTTTGAAGTGGGCTGAAAAGTTATTGCATGATGATTCAACATTGGTCTTTCGTCTTGGATACCACTCGGTACATATGCTACTTTTGTTTGTTGCCTTTGTGAGATGTGTTTTCTTTAACATTTACTCTTGAAACTGTTTTTCTGAACCCAATACCTACAGAATTGGTCGGGTTAATAAAGTAAAACGAATCTTTGATATCCAATTAAGTTTAGTTGATAGATGTAGAGATGCGTCTTCTCCTCTTTATTAGTCTCCTGAGAATGGTATATATGTTCCTGATCATGACTCTGTAGCGTTATTTGAGGCTGTAAACGAAGACTGCTTAGTAAGCAATTGTGATGTCTTCTCTTTCAGGAACCATCAATGCGACAGCTGCACCTACATGTAATCAGCCAGGATTTTGATTCAGCACATTTGAAGAAGAGGAAACATTGGAACTCCTTTAATACTGCTTTCTTTCGAGACTCTGTGGATGTGCTAAAGGAAGTCAGTAGTGACGGAAAGGCGATACTGAATGATGATGAGAGCCTGATGTCTGTGGAGTTACGATGTAACCGATGTAGAAGTGCTCACCCCACCATACCCAAATTAAAATTGCACATTGGCAGATGCCAAGCCTCCTTCCCAAACACCCTGCTCCAAAATAGTCGTCTAGTAACCGCACCAAGCAATTCTAGCACTGATCCATAGGAATGTACAAGCTGTGTCTTGAAATTTTGCTGCATGTAAATATGAACTTGATGATTTTTGATTGTTCAACTGGTTTCTCTCAGAACTTGGTGTCTCTGTTTCTGTCCAACTTGTGTCTCCAAAATGAGTTGTTTTTTTTCAATCAGATGATTGTGAGAGGAGATATAATGGATCACCACCTCTTTCTCTGCTGTTGTCTTCCCATTACGAGGTCCTCGCTTCTTACTTCGTCTTCTTGTTTGTTTGTTTGTTATTCCAGCTGTCTGTAAATTAGTGAAACTAATGAAACACCATGTTCTTAATTATATAAAGTAAATAAATAAACTAACTTAATCTGATCCCAAGCTGGTCTATAACTATAAAGAGGTTATCTGCTACAACAAGGAGTTGATCCTCACCCCACCAACTCCCCCCAATTTCATGGTCTACCCATCATACAGGAAAGAAGAAAATCGCATCACCACCCCCCCCCCCCCCCCACACACACACACAAAAATTCTATATGCCTCTTATCATTCGTTACGTGTGCAACTATAACTCTAAATGTTTTTATTTATTTATTTAAGAGTAACTCTAATTCTCTAAATGTTAGATGCCAAAGATAAGAGTGAGCTAGATAGTTTTGGCCTCCCTAATTAGTAATAGACTCACGGAAAGCTCCAAAACCGACACCATCGAGGTTTTGAGACCAATCCATCTATGCTTAAGTTGAAAATGACACTGCAATCATAGAACAAAGACATCTTCACTAGTTGATTTAGATTAACAAATTTAGGTCAAGGAGCGCTGGAATATGTGGACAAAGTAGCAGGCACATCACGGGGTTCGGGGGGGGGCAAATGTTGGTCTTAAACAACGTTGTAGTCGCACATGGATCTGTCATCCTGAACGTGTCAAGGTACGCCTTGTTTTCCACAAACCATTTAGGATCACAGAACTTTGATCAGTTGAAAAATCCGAAGATACTAATATTCAGAAGGAAATATACAGACAAACCAGAAATCACTGGAGTAAAAAAAAAAAAAAAAAAAAAAAAAAACTTGACAGACACCATTCTCAGTTGAAAGGAAAAAACATTAGGAAAATCTGCACAAGAGCTTGGCTTGATCAAATTCTGTGAACGCGAATGAAGGGCCTTCATGACATAGGAGAGATTTACTGAGGATTAGGTGGGCGGCTGTTGGCAGCAGAAACCCTAGACCCCCACTCAAGCAACTCTTTGCTGGTATCATCCTTGTGAACAATCACCTCAATAAAGCAGAAGCTATCCTTCTTGGGTCCATTTGCAGTCTCTATTGCTTCAATCAGCTCCTCTTCGCAATGCACCTGAAAGATTACATGAATTCGTTAACAGGGAGTTTTACGATCTGTGAAGCTGCATATTTAAGGCAGTGGAGTTAATAAGCAAAGTGTTTTAGCAGACTGACCTTGGTTGTCCAGCACTTGCCTTCCCCATTGTGGATTGCATCAACCAGTCCAGTGTAGTTCCAGTTCTTGATCACATTGTATGGTCCATCATGGATTTCCACTTCAATGGTGTATCCGCCATTGTTTATCAGGAAAATAATGGTTCTCTGTCCATTTCGAATCATTGTGGACACATCTTGAGCAGTCACCTGTTAGGGATACAACAAAAGAAAGGCATAAACAAATGAATGTGGGAAGTTATAGTGCTTATGCTTTACTTTAAATACCAAATCGGATGCTTAGCAAAAGCAACTGTAATTGATAATTCACATTTCAGCATACAATCTCTATAATCACTTTGGCAATTGCAGAATTCACTAGACTAATAATGTGATCAAAATTGCATACCTGGAAGCTCCCATCACCAATGAAAGAAATCACTCGCTTCTCAGGTACAGCCTGAGCAAACCCAAGAGTTGCTCCAACTGACCAACCAATTGATCCATATTGCATTTGGAACTCATACCTGAAAATGCATTTCCAGTTACCAATTAGAATTGTGACATTATAACGGAAAGAAACGATAACGAACATTAAATTCTCCAAAGGCTTACCCACAGCCGGGTGGCAATTTCAGCTTCTGACAGTTAAACCATGAGTCCCCTGTCTCGGCAATCACAGCGGTTTCAGCTGACAGCATATTCTGAATATGTTTGAACATAACATTAACCCTCAAAGGTTCTTTGGGTGCGGCCTTCAGAGGGTGGCCATCAGGCACAAAGATCCTGCGGTAGTTCTCATGAGCAGTGTTGTTATGCTTCAGCTTCTTTGCTAGGCCTAAGAGGAAATCCTTCATGAGAACACAACCAAATGTAGGGCCATTCCCTATCGTCACACGATCTGGCTGCACAATGATTGCCTTCTCTTTCTTGAGAAGGAGCGAGTACCCAACTGAGCTGTAGTCATTGAAAATCGGCCCAGCAAACAAGTATGCATCTGAAGACTCCACAATCTCAGCACAAAAGGCAGTGCTCACAGCACCCCAGTATGTTCCGATGAAATGGGGGTGGTTCTCTGGCACTTGCCCCTTTGCTGATGGCATCACAGCCAGAGCAAATCCAGAAGCATCAGCCAGTTCAACAAAGGCATCACCAGCATGTGCAGAGCGCAGTTTGGGCCCGCCCACCATAACTGGCTTCACTGCCTTGTTCAAGAACTCTGCAGCAGCCTCCACTGCAGCCTCTAATCCCCACTTATTGCTCAATCTGTAAAACCAAGTAGAAACTTACATTAAGTTCACAGTAAGAACTTAACAACACCATAATCTCTCTACAAACACCATCATCAAACAAGATCAAAACGCACAAAGCTTACTTTGGAGACAACGAAAATGGAACAGGTTCACGGCTGAAAGTAGGATGAGGAATCCCAGCCAAGTTGCAGCCAATGCTGATATACACAGGCTTGCTTTCTTTCAACGCAGTCGAAATTGCAGTATCAATCAACTCATGTGCATCCTCCAGATTATTCACCACAGCCTAGTCAAACCAACCACATACCCAAATTAGCAAAACAAACTCGGCGATCATCAAACAACAGATCTCTAGCCAAACCCACATTCCCAAATTAGAAACCTTCAAATTCAAGCAACCCCAACACAAATATTTTATTGGGTCTCCAAAACACACATCGAAGTAACCAAACTTCAAAAAAGAATGAATATTTAACAAAACCCACTAAAACCCAACACCAATTCATCATAAAGATTCAAAGTTGATCATGTTCCTTACCTGAAAGCAAGTCACGGTCTGAAAGCACCGGAGCTCTTGACTGAAGTCCGGCAACCCAATAGTATGGTGAAGAATCCGGTTAGTCCCATAATCATTAGAGTTGGGCCCACCAACAATACAAATCACCGGCAAATTCTCACTATACGCGCCGGCGATCGCGTTCAGCACACTCAGTCCACCAACAGTGAATGTCACCACGCACGCGCCGACGCCACGCGACCGCGCGTAGCCGTCGGCGGCGTACCCGGCGTTGAGCTCGTTGCAGCAGCCAATGTTGGTGAGGCCGGGCTCGGCGATGAGGTGGTCGAGAAGGGTCAAGTTGAAGTCGCCAGGGACGGTGAAGACGTCGGTGACGCCGATTTGAACGAGGCGGCGTGCCAGGTGGCGGCCGAGGGTGGCGTCGGCGGAGCTGAGGGAGGTCGAAGGGACTGAGTTTTGAACGGTGGAGGTGGCGCTGTTTGGTAAACAACCGACGTCGTGGTTCTCGGTTTTGCAGACGTCGATGGAGCCAATCTTGGTGTCCATGGAGGTTTAAAGGTTGAAACTTTTTTGTGATCAAATGGGAATTTTTGTGATGAAAGATTGAGACTTCGAGTGAAAAGATGGAAGCTTTGTGGGTTTTTGGTGAGAAAGAGTGATGGGTTTATGGGGGTTATATAGTGAAGGTGATGGTGGTCATCGGAATGGAGGTTTTTACCAAGGGCTGGTTTTCATGTGATGTCTTTTTTGTAGAGGCATTGGGTTCTTTGAAAACAGTTTTGGTGAGTGAGTGGCAAGTTAATTATATAATTGGAATGCTAACTTTGTTTTGGAAAGGGCTGGAAGAATTGGAGTTTTGCGGATCAATTTTTTTTTTTTTCGGGATCAAGAAAAATTGATATTTTCATCTGTGATGTTTGGGATGGGATCTGTGATGTTTGACTTACTTTCTGAAAATTAATTTAATTTGATTGGAATTTAATTATTGATTGATATTTAATATTTATTTTTAGTCGAGTTTAATGATTTTTGTTGTTGATCGACCATTCACACGTCGTCACATGTTATTTTTGAAAACTTTTCAATTTTCCCAACTCACGAACCACGTATGTAATTTATCAGGATCATGTATCTTATGAATAATTTAATGATTATTATTCTTATTAAATTTTATATGTCTACAAATGTCTCCACTTCAAGATGCACCTTAGTCGTGTTGCCCTCACGTGTCGGAGGTGCGGCTTGAAGTCCATACTTTTGACGTAGACAATTCTAGGCCAACTTCTTGGGCTTCAATGTATGTGGGAATTCATTTAAATTTGTAAGAATCCTGAATTTGTAGGGGCTCCTAAATTTGCAAGGATTCCATATATATGTGGGCATTCCTTAAAATTTACAGAATATCCAAACTTGTAGAGATTCCTTAAATTTGCAAGAATCCTTACATATTTTATTTAATTCTGTAGGGATTTCCGAACACCTAATGTAAATGTAAATAAATCTTGGATATATTACTTTCTCGATTGGATTGATTGTTTGCAAGATTTTTCACATAAATTATTTCAGATACCAAATAATTTAAGGCTATATGACGGAAAATCTTTGATTCCCTCTATAATTTTCTAGTCTCAACTAGGTAATCACTGGTGTAGCAATACCTAGGGCTTCTATAAATTGGTGTGTTCTGAGGGTTCCAAGTTTGAACACATCCATCCCCATATCGACTTCTCAAGGTTCCGGTCGCCGTTATTGTAATGTTTTCTGCTTTTCTTTCCTCTTGATTTGACTACGCTGGCTTTGTCTAAAACTCTAAATCACTGATCCTTCTGGTATTAGTTTTTTTTATTGCAGATCACAGAACACAATTGAATTGCCCTCAAGTTGCAGGCGGAGAAGACCCTTGGCCGTGATAGGACAGCAGCATAACCCAAGTACTCTACGTACCTATTTTTTTCTTCAATTCTTTTCGTTTGATATTCTGATGCTCCCATGCATTTCTAGGTTGCCCAGCAAAACTAAATTGCCCCCTTAAGTCACTCTGAAGAGACCTTTCAACACAGAAAAAATAGATTGAGGTATTACTTGGCTTAAATTATTTTGGGACTAATCCTCTGACCCTTTTTGAAAGGAAATATTGACCATTTGCCAAAGCTAATGGCACTCATGCATGCACGTGGGTGATCTCTAATCACCTTGCATACTCTTCTTAATTCCCACGGCAGCACCTCTTCTCCTTCATTTTTATTTACGCAGCAACTATTTTTTTTCTTTCTCTTTTTCTTTTTTCAGATTTTGATGATAATTTGGTGGCAATTGAACAAAAAAAAAATTTGGTGGCAATTGAAGAACGCGAAGCTTGATTTTTTTCACCTCTTAGACGTGGGATTAATCGTTTAAAGTGTTTAGGCTTTGTGTACCTTGACGGCAATTGAAGAACATGAACACCTAACCGCTTGATTTCTTCCACCTCTTAGACGTGAAATTAATCGCCCAAAGTGTTTAGGTTTTGTGTACCTTGACTGCAATTGAAGAACGCGAACACCTAACTGCTTGATTTCTTCCACCTCTTAGACGTGGGATTAATCGTTTAAAAATGTTTAGGATTTGCGTACCGTGAAGACAATATGAAGAGTGTAAAAACATAAACGCTTGATTTGTTCCACTTTCTGCAAGTGGGAGGAATCACTTAAAGTGCTTAGGCTCTGCGTATTTTTCGACCGCGAAAGGAAGAGTAGAAATCCAGAGATTGTGCAAAGTCATCCTCTTTTCAAGTTTTGTATGTCTCTTCTTTGACATAGGAAACACCTCAAGCAAATTCATTTCCTTATTTTGATATGGCAGTACTTTAAACAACCCGAGCAAACTCATTTTCTTGCTTTGTTATGAGTAGACTCAGAAGCATCGTCCAAGTTGCCTGCGTACTCTTATGAGAAAGATATCAAGTCACGACATAGTTCAAATATATTTTTTTTGGTGTCGTATGCAGTTTATGCTCGTGCAGGCAAAGAGCTTCTTTCTTTTTTTAGTGCCTTATGCAGTTGAGGCTCACGCAAACTAGGAACGTTTTTTTTGTCATTTGCAGTTTAAGCTCGTGCAAACAATGAGCGCTAATTTTTTTAATTAAATTTAGTTTATCTCACTGTGGTTTAGAGGTGAATTCATGTTAGTCCATAAACTTTCATTTTTATCAAATTACCCCATGAGCTTTTGTTTTTCTGTTTTCCGTCTCCTAACACTCATGCTCCGTCCAATTGGGATGTTGAAATTTGATGACGTGTGATAACATTTTAAGGGTTGAGAAGCTAAATTACCATAAAAACAAGAGCTCGGGAGGGGGGGGGTAATTTGATGAAATTAAAAGTTTAAAGACTAACATGAATTCACCTCTAAACCATAATGGGGTAAACTGAATTTAATTTTTTTTTTTGTCATTCACAGTTTAAGCTTGTGCGAACAAGGAGCATTTTGACTCTTGAGTAGTCTACATAAATTTAAATGGGTTGCATGCCCCCAACAAAGGTGTTGAGGACACCACTTCAAGGTGTTCAAAGAAGATGGTTGCATAATTTGACTGAGCCACATCATCTTCAACATCTAAACAGATCTTTCCTTGTTGTGCTAGCTTCATGATGAGGTCTTTCAAGACAAAGCACTTCTCCACCGGATGACCGAGGACACGTTGGTACTTGCAATACTTAGGATCATTGACGCGATGCATCTCTTCTGGACGCTTGCAGTTTGGTAATTTGATTATTTCTTTTTCAAGCAAGTTTTCCAACATCTCAACAACATCAAAATTTGGAAAATGGTAACTTTTAGCTTCCAAGTCTTTTAGAGTTTGCCTCCTTGCTTGATCTTGAGTTGACTGAAACTTCTTTTGGTCATTTGATTTGACTTGTTTTATGACCCTTACAAGACTTGTGCTGATTACCAAAGAGTTCTGATTCTCTGGTTCCATAATGTCACATTTTCTTTGGCCATGACTAGCCAAACTGTGTTTCATGTCATGAGCTCGAGTAGCAAGTTCTTCAAAGGTGCGAGGCTTTATCCCTTGAAGAATGTACAACAAGTCCCAATGCATGCCTTGAATACACATCTCTACCGCTGACAATTCTGAGAGTCGGTCTTTCCACTTGAGACTTAGTGTACGCCAACGATTGATGAACTCTATAGCAGGCTCGTCGTTTTTTTGTTTTGTGTTGGTGAGCTTTAACTTACTCACCATGCAATGTGTGCTGAAGAAGCGATTCAAGAACTCCATTTTCATTTGCTCCCAGCTGTCAATGGATTTAGGCTCTAAGTCTGTAAACCATTCAAACGTCGTGCCTCGGAGTGAGTGAACAAATTGCTTCACAAGATGATCACCATCGGTGCCAACATTGTTGTATGTTTCGATGAAATGTGCAATGTGTTGCTTGGGGTTACCTTTGCCATCAAATTGTTGAAACTTGGGAGGTTGGTAACCAGTTAGCATTCTCAAATTGTCTAGCCGTTTGGTGTAATGCTTGGAATACGTTAGTGTATCTCGAGACAAACCACCATATTGAGCTTTGATTGTCTTAGCATTCATGTCTTGAAGCTGTTGGACTGACAATGAAGCTAGGATGAAATTTGATTCTCCTTTTTTTCTCGAAAGATGATCCACCAGACGTGTCTTTCTTATCGCCATGAAGGTTATTCTCCGAGTCATTGTCATGGTGAACTTTTAGCATTTCCATGAGCGATGCAATTTCTACATCCTTCTCTTCAATGGTCTTTTAGAGCTTCTTCACCGCTTCAGTCAACTGGGCTATTTAGGCCACTTGTTCTTCCACATTGATCACTCCTTTCACCATAACTTGCATGGCGCAAGAGTCGTCTTCTAGAATCGCTTCAATTTGATTGTCAAGAGGCAATTCCAAGTGTGGACATATCTTCAAATCAACTTTGGTTGTGGGCAAAGGAGAATGTTTCCTCAAGTTGCCTGACGATGTTGAACGTCTTTGCTTCATGAGGTTTGCCCCTATTGTTGTCCAAGCATCGATCGGCTGAAACTGCTTTGAGGAATGAAGGTCGAATGTTGTGAGTTGAAATGACTCACTATGAGCAAAATGACCGTTAAGGTTTCTACTGCTTTTCAAAGTAACTACCTTATTGGTCTTGTTTTTCGATTTGATTTGCACCATTTTTGAAGCCATGTGATGAGGATGGCGAGATTGTCGAAGGAGGAGATGAGAGGCAGAGATGGTCCCACTGGGTGTTCTAATTTTGTAAACACAAAAATTCTTGTAATGAATAACAGAAAGACACGTGTACAAAATAATATATTTGTATTGATTGAATTTGCGGATTACAATCTCTATAGGTATTCTTTTAACAAGAATGACATCTAATTCGATCTTCAACGTTGATTTGATCCAAGGGTGATGAGCACTTGATCTTGAATTGAACTGTTGTAGTTTGAACTTTTTATCGTGTTGATGATTTGTAGAAGGAAGTTGACCAAGGGCCGTAGAGGCTTGATCTTGGTCTAATTTGGGTCACGAGAGGTATCACGTGGTAAACGTTCTTCGGCTTGATAGTGGTTGAATCGGCACGTGTGTTTGGTGCTTGTTGATTTTCCACGAGCTTGTTGAAGAACTTGATAGAAGTTTTGGTTTGTTGAAAGGCTTGAAGACGAGGGTTGATCAAGGGCTGTAAAGGCTTGACGTTGATCGAGTTTGGGCCATGAGCAGTTCCACATGGTGGTTGCTCTTCGTCTTGTAGTTGGTGAAGATGTCGGCTATTTGGCAACTTGGTGACTCTTCGGGACTGACAACTTCTAGGCTTGAGGTTGATTAAGAATCGGCTATTTGACAGTTTGATGATTCTTCAAGGGTTTTGAGAGAAGTTTGAGCTCTCGGGAGTAATTTTTTTCTCTTGTTCGGAAGTCCTCTTCTTGATATGAGAGGGGAATTTATAGTGTCGACGTTCCTTAGTTTATGAAATGTTTTGAAGACATCGTTTTAATTGTATTTCCTTAACGGTATAATTAAATCAATCAGTCTTGATTGAATCATCTAATTATAATTATTAACATAATTAAATCAATCGGTATTTATTGATTGATTCAATTATAATCGATAAGGTATTTTGTCAATTTGATTAAATGTTCGATTTTCTTTCCGATAATCAATTTAATTTGATTGAAATTTGATTATCGATTGACATTTAATATTTGTTTTTAGTTGAGATTAATGATTTTTGTTGTCGACTGACCATTCACACGTCATCACATATCATTTCTGAAGACTTTTCAACTTTCTTAACCTACGAGCTATGTATGCAATTTGTCTCGACTATACGTCGTATAAATAATCTAATTATTATTATTTTTGTTAAATTTTATGCGTCTACCGTTAAGTTTTAATTGTGCTACCTAAGCATGGAATTGGAGCATAGATAATCTACTATATATATGTATGTCGCCGGTATATTACAAAACCAAAGCTTAATTTTCCTCTATATTTTGGTCATTTCTCCAATTTCCAGTTTTGGATCATTCCAGAATTAACAAATAGATTAAAGCTGCAATTGATACACCATGCACACCTACCAAATGACACGCAGTCAGTCTCATGTGGCTGAGTTGCATATAATAATCTTTCTGTAATTAAAAATGTAATATTATGGATGTAAATTTTTATCTGTTTTACTGTTTAATTATGATGTCTAGCTTCGAAAATTCTTATAGGAAAACTAGCGACTAATATGTAATTTTAACTTTTTATTGATTCAAATATTTATGTGACACAATTATAATTGAAACCTAAAAAACTAGTCCAAAGAATCTAAAACACAAAAAATGAGGATCTGAAGTCGAAACAGAGATTATCTTACTAAGAGCGTTTGATCTGCTCGTAACAAAATTGATGATAAGTGTATCTTGACCCGTAGAATCCGATCCCTACTAGTTTTCTGCTTTGTCTATTTTCTAAACAAAGTCTTAAAAGGGAGATTTACAACAAATTGTTGTCTTTTTTATTATTATTATCATTGAGTAAACTAAACTTACAAAGAAAAACTTCGTGCACAAACAGTTCCTAACAAGTCAAACTGGAACCCTGGTTGTGCTTGAGGGGGAAGATGATACAACCAAACAAGAGAGTCGACAACATTATGACCTATTGAAGCTAAGCTGGTTTTAACCTGTTGCTTTGCTTTGCTATCATTCATTGCATGCAATATATTCCTAGGAGGATCCAGAGTTTTTGTTTATGGTCGTCGACATAGAAAAGACTAGTACAACATGAATTTATGCTGTAACATGCCCCGCAGATTAAGCATCTAATCAGTTGAAAAATAATTGTTGTCGGAGTCACTATGTTTGTTATAATATAATTGGAATGTTGGAGCAACTGGGCTCTATCCCTCCATGTGAGTTCAGTAATATAAGGGCTCGGAATGGCAGCAGCAACCCTGTAGCCCCTTATGCAAGGACCTCTTTGCTGGTATCGTGTTTGTGAATGAAGCACAAACCGTCTTCCTTGGCTCCAGTTTCCGTCTCTATTGCTTCAACCAAATAAGACTGAGTTGATTGATATCTTTTCAGTGATCTAAAGAGCCATTTCAATTTCATATCATGCAAGAGGTTATTAACCCTTAATAATCACACAAATGAATGAGCTGATTAACAGATGAACGGTGATAGCTTTATGGTCAAAGAGTAAAAATATCAATAGCCTTGTCCCTCAGTTCGTCAGAACTTCATTCATTTTACACCATCTAGAAGAACAATAAATTTCACAGTTTAAAACAACCGAATGTAACGGAATTCAAATACAGTGACATACAAAAAGCTATTGGTGTAGAGTTCTTACGTGATTTTCATCTCTAATTCTTGATGCTGGATCCTCCGGTCCTCACAATTTGTGGGATGACCACATATCGCAACCAGGGTCGAAACTCATATGCTCGTTAGCTGTAGTCTAAAAAATTTGTTTCGTTTGCTGTAGGTATGTACAGAACTGCTAGTCTAAAACTATGTCCAGGACTTATTTTCAACTCATTTGAGAAGGGGGCTCTGTCGTGTCTTGGTGAATCGTATGTCCCCGTTTAGAATTGCAGTAATAAAATTCTCTGCTTCTTCAGTAGTTACTTCACCCTCAAATGCTGCAAATCTCCCCTTTCGAGGTTTGTAGGCTACCAACACCTTATCTAAGGATTTGAACCCTCCGTTGTCAAATGCGTTTAAGAATGATCCCTGCTTGGTGGCATCCAAGAGAGTGTAGGAGATGGAATCTCTCCTTGATAATGATTTCTGAGATACCTGAATCAATTCAACAAGTATAGTCAGACTGTGGATAAACAATCTACCAAACAAAGAGAATGCACAAAACGGAAATACATTGATAACATATGAAATAAGAAGTTCAAAATTGTAGGAAATCTGATAACCAAACAGAGGAGAAGGATACTCACCGCGTTCAGAACTGATTCCAACTTCTTTCTTTCTTTGGAAGATCTGAATGCACCAATAATGCAAACTGGAATTTTGTCACCACAGATAGCATCAAAATTAGATTTTTTCAGTAGAGGTATCTGATCATCCCCGGAATCAGATGATGGTTTCTTGGACTGATCTGAAGCTGCCTTCTTGTTCTTCTTCTCAAAACTTTCAATTAAACCACTGAGATCATGAATTGCTGATTTCAAATCTTTTACGGTGACGCCTGTTTTCAAGACATGCTTCTCCCCATTTGATAGCACACCAACTATAGCTGGTAGTGCATCAACTCCTAGCTTCTTCACTGTGGGATCAGAAGCATCCTGGACCTGCATCATTTGCCAGGTCATAACTTTAAAGTTAATAACATGTAATTACAAAATCATAAAGGCTGCATCAGTAAAGTTTTTCCCTGTAAAACCAATTATTCGTGTTGTTGTGGAAGATGGTTTTCACAATCCCCTATACAGCTTCATTCTTTCCAGCAGAAATGTAGAATGTCTAATATTGTTATACTAAAAAGGCTTCAACCTTGTTCATAACTCAGTTCCACACCGGATATCAAGTAGGACACAGTAGAACAATCCATTCACTAAGACAACATACCTGTACATCATAGAAAATGACGCAGTTATGATACAGTCCACTGAGGACGCGCCAGATAACAGGAGTATCTTTTTTGGTGGAGAGAAGGACCACTGTAGGAAATTTATCAACTGTGACAGAGGACGACTTTAAAAAGTTCAAATCAACCCTCTTTGAAAACCTTGGCAAATGATCTTGGCAAAAGGATTTTAAAGGTTTAGCACCCCAATCCCCATCATACTCAACCAACAAACCCTTCTCACTCGCTTTGTATGAATAAACAAATACCCTGGGCATTCTGCGTGGATATATGCCAAGGTCCTTGCAGAGTGACGCCTCTGTGTCACAGTTTACACTTCCAACCTGACAGAGTAACATGGAAAGATTAGCATATGTGGTTATCAATGGAAGATCAGATGGTGCGAATTGCATAAGCGTATACCTCTATAGCACCATTCAGTGAGCTGGCAACATCCTCTATCATAGATTCAACATGCTGTTGCCCCTTCAAGGAGGTTGTATATGAGAACAACAGCCAAGTCATTCCCTGGTCAACTATTTCTTTCTTGTAAACCTGTGAATTGAGGGCCCTTATGCTCTTCGGAGTGCTCCGAGAGCCAGGTCGATCCCTACTTGAACCAGTGAAACCACCAAACTGACCTCCAGCTCCAGAATTATCCCCAAAAATGTTTGAGAACATGTCATTCATACCGAAACCGAATGGACTTCCACCACCACTGGGGCCACCAAAGGAAAAGGAGAACGACTGGGAACCTCCCTGCCCACCCATGCTCTGCCAATCATTCGGTCTGTAGCTAAACTGGTTCTGTCCTGGTCCACCATTCGTGAAAAAAGTATATCCACCATGTTCCCCTGGGGAACCAGCTTGAAATCCAGGATCACCCTTTTCATCTCCATACATGTCATAATTTTTCCTCTTCTCCTCATCAGATAAAATCTCATACGCTGGCAAAGGAAGAAGAAATAAATCAATATTGGAAAGGAGCAGAAGACGTCTGCTCGAAAGAAAATAAATAGATAAATAAATCATGTTTCATACGCAAGTACTTCAGTACTAATATCTTGTTGATGGGGTAGAGCTCAGAGACTACAAGAGTTATACAGATGGTAGCGATTGAAATGACTACATTCAAATGCTACACAAACTATTTAAGCTCGAGTATGGAAACAAGATAAAATTCAACAGAAATGGCAAGCTGAGAGGAAACAAAGAATGGAAAAGAGATATTTACCATTATTTATCTCAGCAAACTTCGCTTGAGCTCCTTTGGCTTTATTCTTGTCCGGGTGATATTTTAGAGAAAGCCTACAGGGCCATTTCCAAGTGAAATTAGTAAGAGAGATGGAATATGTACATCTATAAATCAAAGCAAACAAAGGAAAATATGTAGGCCATTTACAATAAACAAATTGTTATTAGTCATCGGAAATCAATTAGAGAAGCTAGAACGTACATCTGCAATGGTAATAAATTAGGCAAAAGAAAAAGTGGTTCCACTTATTCTGCTAAGTGCTAACTAAGATGTTTCAAACAAAGTTTACTAAATGACCGTCCCATAAAAAATAAAAATCAACACATAAGCACCAACACAAAGAGTCATTCCCTGTGTTAACGGTAAACGGTTAAACCCTTCATCCCCATCTGCTCAACAAGACCCAAGCTTAACACAACTAAATCATAATGCAAGACTCATTTTTGAATGAGCACGTTTTTCCAATTGAGTCATCCCAACTGAACCTAAGTCAATCACAAACTTCGCACATAGTCCACTCCATCCTAATTGAAACATAACCATATCCCCAATCAATTTAGAGGTCACATCAAATGCTAATACTTCAATTTTCAAGGTGTCGAGACAATCTGAATCCAGCACAAACAATCAAGCACATTACAGTCTAGCCTCTTTCACAAATACATTTACAGGTTTAAGGAACATACTTGTGGAAAGCCTTCTGAATTTCACGTTGACTCGCATTTTTCTCCACTCCAAGAACCTGATAAACAACACGAAGCTAATCTCAGAAAAAGGTAATTCAGCACAAAACCAAAGGTAACCAGCAAAACAAACAAATTGGCATAAATCCTATCCCGTTTGCAGCAGCAATAAAATTTACACATTTTCATCAATAATCTAACGAATTACTTCCCCTAAAATTTTCATAATCCAATTCTTCAGAATTCTTTCTTAAATTCCTTAAAATTCTGTAATCAAATTCCATAATCACGAGCATATATCCTACCACATTGCGTACATCCACATTGAACTAGAACAAGCAGAAAACATAGAGAAAAAGTTGAAGGAAAAATTGAGAAGCCAGAAGCTTACCTTGTAGGGGTCTATGCCTTTGGCGTCGATGGCCACTAGGAACAACGACGCCGCCACGACGATGAGCGATACTAATCGGCGGTTAAACATATCGGAATCCGAGAATCGGAGACAGATTTTCCAACTGCGATTTTGTGAGGTTTGGGGTTATTTGGTAAATTTGGACAAGGACGGTGCGAGATTGAAATTGGGGGATTTATAAATGGGTTAGCGGGTTCCGAACAAATCCAGATGCTTCGTCTTTAAGGCCGTTTGGAACACGTGGCAATATGATGTTTTCCCACGCAAACTGACCAATCAGAGAGCAGAGATTGCGATTGTCTCCAACGGCATCGTTTTATGAACGTGCTTATCCACGTCAGCTTGATGATTGTAGTAGACCAATGCTAGTGTGACACGTCAAAACCCCGTATGTTTGCCTTTGTATAAGATTGCCCAAAATATTAGTTCCCAGAATATTTACGTATGATGATCGGTTATGCTCGAGATCCGACGATAACAGTAATCTGAGATCCAAGCTAGGTTCCGCTTTCGAGTTATTCCAAGGAAGGAAGACATCACTGGCGTCGCTTCCATCTCTGAATCACTTTGATTTGTAATCCCAGGAATAGTCCTGTTCTCTTTGGCACTGCTTTTATTTCTTCCAAGAGACAGAAATGACCCAAACAGAGAATGACCTTAACTCTAGATTTTTTATATTTATAAGGGGTCAAAATTAAAGTCTAACAACCATTGCATTTCAAGATACAAGAAAGCAGTGTGTACTAGAAAAGCAAATTAGAGACAATCAGGCTAGAAAAGAAGACTGTATTAAATTAATTCATATCCAGCCAGATACAAGGGGGCAGAAAAGACCAAAACTGAAATATGACTCCGTAACACGCGCTCGCTATCATCCTTGAGTTTCAGCATCATTTGTAGCATCCATAGGTTCAGCTTCTGTAGACCCTTCCACTTTATCACCTTTCTTACCTGCAATGTGCAAAAGCATCAGGAACCAAACATTACAAAACACAACAGCACTTGTTCAACTTTTATACAGCTTACCTTTCTTTTTCTTTCCACCACCTTTCTTCTTTGTCTTGGTGCCCAAAGCCAACCATGCTTTGATTTCGGGATCATCTACTTGCTTAGTGGGCTGCAACTCTTGTAGGGGATGAGATGTGATCCGGTCTGATCCATTTGGCATGAGCAATACAGTGAACTTGATATGAGCAACAATATCACCTTCAAAACCATCAGTTCTTAGTAAAAGTTCAATTAAACTTTTAAGGATATCAGAATGGGGTTTTAAAAAAAACAAAAAAACAAAGGTGAGGAGAAGATCATTACCAGGTTTCTCATGCAGAACAGGATATGGCTGCAAAAGATCATGGTTGACGCACTCAAATAAACCCAAACGAGACCTTTTCTCTTCCAAAGCCCTAATGACAGCAAAATTGAACTCATTACAGCCACATAAAAATAAGGTGCGAGTAAATAAATAAAAAAAGGTGATAAGTACCTTGCAGTGAATGGCATAAGGGGGAATTTCTGGGTAATTTCACTGAAAATGAATCTAGAGGCTTTCATCTTCAGGTGATAGTTCTTGTCCACAGCTCTCTTGTATATAGTTGTCTGCTTCTCATCCAGTAGCTTTGGCTGCAAAGTAAATTAAATTGTTATGACGAGGACATAAGATATCAAAGCTAGTAGGTTGATGCGACTCCTTTATTACCTTTCCTTCACCTGTGCTTGCTACTATATCAATTGCATAAACTTCATTCTCCTCAAATTCTGCCTCCTCAACTCTTGTCTCTGGATTGGATATGCTCAATATGACCTTGTTTGCATCTATCACAAACTGCTTCATCTGATGGCTAAGAACACCTTCAACAATTTTGCAATCATAAGCAGCAGCAACCTTTTGAATTGCCTCTGTTACATCTTTGCTCTGTAGACACCAAAAAGAAGAGATATTTCAGTAAACAATGTGATAGTACCACACAATCAATTACATTGCAAAGAACAAATTGGGTTAACCTATCAGAGTAACTATGACAAAAAAGCCTCATTTGGATGTTGGTCCATTGCTTTTGATAGTATTCATCACAGAGTCAGGGAACAGTACAAATATTTTAGTTTAGAAGCGAAGCATGAAAAAGCAGAGACTGGTGTAAAGAAGTGCTAAAACAGAATCAACTCCAATCAAATCAATTAAAATCACATCAAAACATCTGGAATCGATTGGATTCCAGGTAATAGTCAGAACTTGGAAGGAAAAGGTACACATGATCCTCCATCAGTGTAACTATGACAAATGAAGCTTCATTGGATTTAATCCATAGCCATTAATAGTTTATCATCATGGAGAGATATCAAGTTAAATGAAGAGATGACATGAAAATATTTTTCCATAAATGAAAAAAAAACAAACTCAACACTATGACCTCGACAAGCATGACAGCCTACAGAGGACAATAAGGATGTATGAAAACAAGACCAAGTATAGTCATAAAAACAGTTCACAGACATGCACAATATAGGCAACAGGGAAAAAGAGGAAACCGAAATCACAGATTTCCTCAGCAAAGTTGCCTAGTAAAAATAACTTGTACTAAGAGGCTAGACTGCTAGAGCAATGTTGGCCAACAGAGGACATTAAGAATGGACAATGAAAGAGTCCAACCTAAGCAGCCCATCCATAGCTAAGCATGATATAGGCAACAGGGAAAAAGAGGAAATCAACAAATCATAATCACCTCGGCAAAGTTGCCTAGAATTATAAAAATATTTCTGGGAAATTAAAGAAATGTTTGACCTTAAAGAACATTTTGAGCAGAAAAACAACATATCCACTCATAGCTGGTCCACAGCCAAGGATAATTTGGGCAACAGGGAAAAAGAGGAAATCAACAAATCATAATCTCCTCGGCAAAGTTGCCTTGATAGTATGCTTGATCCTAGACAAAGTAATGTTGGCCCACAGAGGATATTAAAAATGACCAAAGAAATATGTTCACTGACACCATCCAAAGCCGAGCATTATATAGGCAACAGGGAAAAAGAGGTAATCAATAAACAATAGATCACCTCGGCAAAGTTGCCATAAAAACCATCAGTCTCAACTCGGTAACATTTGAGTCAAACCATTTGAAAGTCATAAAAGTTACACATACATGGAAAATACAGATTATGCACACTAGAAATGTTGGCATCCTACGCCAACCAACTAGCCCATCAATTAAGCAAAGAATTCCCCCTCAGTGTAACTATGACAAGACGCACCATCTGGATCTAGGTCCATAGCTTATACTAATAGCTCATCATCAGGGGGAAGCATTGACATAAAACATTTAAGGAACAAAAAATCTCTTTAGTCAAATTAAATCTTGCACCTATACAGACACAAAGTTCAAAGGCTTCAACCAGGTCCACGAGACACTAATTGACAAAACAGGAAGAAAAACATTAAACCATCAACAAATTGCAATTCATTTCACAACCAACCACAAATTGCACATCAGCATAATATAGCCAGCAGGTATGCTACAAAACTAAAAATATTTAATAGATGATGCCAAATTACCTTTTTTCCTGGCTTGACAAGCCTCAAGGCAACTTCAGCAGCAGTGTTAGCAGCTGCTATAACATCTGCAGCTCTTCCAGTAATAGGCCCTGTTTGAAGAGCATGAGTGTGTGCGACTATGGCAATGAACCCATCAATATGACAACCCATATCACTGCGCAACAACAAAATTCCATTAATTTCACAGCTTAAGCATCACCAAATATACAGTAAGATACAAAAAACAGTATGCGACAAGGGCTTACATCTTTACAATATCCCCTTCTTCAAACACTGTTTCATCGGTGCCAAGCGGAGAGAAATGGCATACAGTGTTGTTCACAGAAATGGAAGTTGGGAAAGCAACTCCTCGTTCAATCTTCTTCTTCGCACTTTTGTACATGTTACCGGTTTGCCTTCACAAAAAAAAAACACATAAATAACCACAATCAAACACATTTTTGCTCAACAACAGAAAACCAATGCCAAAAATAAAACTTACTCTCTGATGAATGAATCACCTATCTCGCAAACGTCCACAATCTTAGCTTTCGGGTTGCATTCCGCTATCACTCGCTGCAAAGCCTCTGCCAATTTCCACATAAACAACACATTCAGCAATAAACGAACACATAATCATCACGAAATTAAATTAAACCAAATCAAAACCTAGCATTTGGTGCATTTCATCAACTCTCATATATGACAACAATCAGATTCTAGTGTATGAATATGAGATTAAGAGCGAGTATATTACTGTTAACAATCTCAGCAGCGCTCTTGTATTTGGTGACCACTTCAGGAGAGGTGAGATCCAACTCCTTCTCCTCCCTCTCTTCGTCGGACGACATCGTTTCGAAGCTTCGGGTACCGGATTCTGAAACCTGAAATCGGAAATGAACAAACGTTAGAACAAGAGACCGGCGGAGAATAATTACGGCGAAAATGAGGAAGAAGAAGTTAAAATTGAAGGATGAGGGAATAGCAGACCTGGGTGGAAGAAGATTTGGGAAAGACGATGGAGGCGAGTGTGAGTGTGAGTGTTTGTGTTAGGGTTTAAAGAGAAGAGAGGGGAACAAGTAAGGACGAAACGTGAGGCTGCGTTTGGTTTTATAGGATTTTGGGTCGCTGTTTCTCGTAGGGTTTTAATTTTCATTACTTAATATCACAATATTCACGTAATTGCTTATTCTACATTTTTAACAGTAATTGCTTATTCACTTATTATTGTTTTGTTTTTCTTGTTGGTACAGTGAGATACTAATCTGCAATCGAGAGCAATTTGGGTACGGTCCCTCTTGATAAATGTTTCTTTACAAGCTGGGTTTGAGCATGAATCTCATACCACCATAAAAATATCTGCAACGTCTGCCTTTTTTTACCAAATGTTCATACTAGATCAATCTTATTGAGTCAGTTATTCTTATAATCTTTTATATTGTTGTTATTTACTTTCGTTCATACTTGAGAAGAAGAATATTTGGAATGACAATAGAGCGATGTGAGAGCCAATTTTTGCTCTTATTGTTATCTCCTCCTGCCACAATTCTGATGGCAAGGAAAAAAAGAGTGAAGATCAACCTCACATTGTTTCATTGTCATCCATAGATACAAAGGAGCGTGAGACTCATAGTTATCATCACTCGATCGTTGTTTCATTTGTCACTTTATAACTCAAGAAAAGAAAGCACCCCTTTTTTTTCACAAGATTCCATAAGATACACATTATTGCTTGCTTAAGAATTAACATCTTGAGGTAAGTAATCGGGTAAATATACTAGTTTTGCAGACATTCTCAATGCATCATATTTTCAGACAGAGTGATCACATCAGTAGCTATCATCCCGAAATTCAGTTATTTCAAAGTGATCTTTCAAATTGGTCAAAACCAAGCTATCCCTCAATACACAAGAATCCATCTAAGGATAATAACTTACCTTGTGTTAGGATAGTAAGGAGTGAACGAGAGAGTCGAACAATCATACTTACGGCGGTCAAAAAAGTAAAACTCGTCTACCCTTTACATGTCCATTCCAATTTTGCCTTGCGAATGAGAGTTGGAAGGAAGGACAAGGCGCTTGCTTTAGTAGAACCTCCATTATAGTTCGAATAGTAGAACCTTCATTATAGTTCAAGCCCTAACATTCACAAGTCACTTATTGGTACGTTACTAAGTACTGAAAATTTGTGGGACTCATTTCACGCTAGGTAAAAGTGTCAACAACCAGAGAGTCCAGGTTATTAAGGAACCTGGATCTTCTCCTCATAAAACCCTCCTCATATTGCATCATAAAACAATCTGAACCGTCTATTCTTAATCAACGGTGAATGTGTTTTTTACTTTACTTTCTGAGATTCTTTTGATCTATTCATGCTTCGTTCTCTCATCTCTTTATCTCTTTGTGAACTCTCGTCTCTCTCTCCCGCCCCAGAAACAGTAATTGCATTGGCAAACATAGTTTCACAGGACAACAGTGAAAACAAGACGAAACCCAGTAATCCAAACAAGACGAAAACCTAGTTAAGGATATCCCTTAACTAATGAAGCAATCCCCATTATCACACTAAAAGAACCTCTTCAAATTCCATATTCATAGTATAAAGCAAGTTCAGTCCATCAATTACTAAACACCCATGCCAATATACAAAATATGAATCCAAACCTTATCAAAGATTCAAGTAGGAGGACGCTAAAGCTGGAAGAATCTAAACTATTTCAAGATCTGTGACCAATCTTTTATCATATTGCCTAATTTGAGAAGAACTTTGAACTACTGTGACCTTACCAATTGTAAGACTTAATTTCCAACCAATTTGAGTGATTGAAGATCATGTGTATATTGGCTTGCACTCTTGCAGCCTTTCTTATCTACACGAAGCCATAGAACAAAAATTTATCCAGAGAGATATAAAATCAAGCAAAATTTTAATTGATGATAAGTTCAATTTCACATTGGCGATCTATATGGGTCTTCTGTGTCCTTACTTCGGTGAGTTCACTAGCTAGAGAGAGATGGACTAAGCCGACGCGGGAGTCGACGGTTTGGGAAGAGGAATTGGACGGAGACCAAGATTGTAAATGAGAAGAACTTCCCGGGACGAAAGAGAGAGATATAGATGAGACAAGAATTTACGAAGAGATTGAGAGATGGGAGAATATATGAGAAGAATCTCAAAAGCTAAAAGAGCAGACACCTTTACCGTTGATTAAAAATAGACGGTTTAGATTGTTTTATGAGGCAATATGAGGAGGGTTTTATGAGGAGAAGATCCAGGTTCGTCGTTAAGAGGCTAGACTGTCAGACTCATGTGGGCTTACAAAGTGGAAAGTTTGGGCTGAGGAGGCTACATTCAAAACTATGCACATCACAAATTCATATAAAAAACAGTATGTTGTTATGGTCTACTCGTGTTTTGGTACATGTCTCATATCAAAAAGAAAAAGAGAACGGTAAGCTATGAATAGCTTTATGATTTTATTACGAGATTGGATGTGTTCGATCTGGAGTTATTTTTCTCCTCAGAAGTGGGTCATTTGATTGCTTTCCAAGAAATACATAGTTCCCCCAACATCCTCTGTTCAGTATCATTTCTGGATAATTAGAATTTCGTAAAATGAAATTTTGAAAGCTGGGTGATCACACCACTTGAAACATCCACAACTAGAAGAAAAATCAAGAAATTGCCATTGAAATTAAAGTCGACCAAAAAACCAATCAAAGTCGATCTCATTCTTATACGTATTCGATCGACTGGCCATTGAAATTAAAGATGCAATAAGGAAGAAGTAATTGCTTTCTAATTAGTAATCTTCTAATTAATAAATTTAGTGATTGCTTTCTTGCATCTCTTTCTTCACAGTCGGAAAACGATAAAAAAAAAATTGCAGGGCAAAACACCATTTTGCGCAATATCAATTCCTTTACTGCTTTACAAGAAAATCAAGCAAGGATCTCCACATATGAGTAAGAGTAATCAATGGGCGGCCACGAAAGTATCAGTTTTGGATTTAGAAATTGAGATTAGAGACAAACAAGAGAGCTACATGATTCATCAAAACCCAGAAGAACTGTACAAGAAGGCACACAGATATTGCTAAGTTCCGATCTTAAAGACGAACAAGAGAGGGAAGTGAAATTGTTTACCTGTGGAGCTTTCTCAGATTTGCTGAGCAGTTGTAGACCTCAAGCAGAGACGAACAAAGGAAATGGAGGCGCATATTTGAAGGCTCAGTGGTGTAATTTGTTGGTATTGATAAGGGTACCCAACGTCATTTTAAATTTTTTTAATTAAACACTGCGAAAAAAACACGGTGACTTATAAGCAAAAAGAGGGTAGGAGCAGCTTCTCCTTTCCCTTTGAAAACCACTTTTTACTTTTTTTAAAAATAGCTTCTTTATGAGTTACCAAACACTTAAAACTTCCCCCCCCCCCCCGGTGACTTATAAGCAAAAGGAGGGTAGGAGCAGCTTCTCCTTTCCCTTTGAAAACCACTTTTTACTTTTTTAAAAAATAGCTTATTTATGAGTTACCAAACACTTAAAACTTCTGTGCTTATAAGCCCCCCCCCCCCCCCACCCCAAACGCACCCTTACTACTCTCGTGTTGAAATCAACTTAAACTAATTCGCTTTCAGATGCTTTAGTGGAGTCACAATTCAGAAGTACTATATTTACAACAAAAACTTCCTATTGCGACACTGAGTGAAGGAAAAAAGTAACAGAAAAACTAGTGGAAAAATATATGCCTCAACGCAAAACTTCATTTTCAACAAGGCAAAACATACTTGGAGCAACGGCTTATGTAATCTTAAGGGAGTATTGCATTTTGTAGTTGTGTAAAATCCTCTCCTCTTTTTATCTCTTTCCAAAGCATCATGTGGTTTGTAATATCAATGACTCGTTGCTAGAGCTGTTACCAGAATTCCAAGTACAAGAAATGGCTGCGCGCTAGCCTGCAATATGCAAACAGCAGATTTGAACTTGTGGGGAGTGATATGGTAATTGGGGTCACTCGATGTTAAATAAGACCACTCTGAGAGTCGAGTGATCTCTACAAGCTCATATCATGAGAAGGGCTGAAGGACACATATTATAGGCGATAGAGATCGACTTTTCAGTCCATTTTCTAAGCTCTATGATATCTGAAAATCAGAGATTAAGACAAATGTTCAAAAAAAAATGGATTACTTGGCTATATGAACACAAACAGGCATTTTGATTACGCAACTGGTCCGTCATTATGTCAATCAAAGTGCCGTGGAAAAGTAAATACAAATCGCTTCTTCTTTAGTCATGAATCTGTGGAGTATATAAATGAAAGAGTACCTGATATTTAACATCATACTTGACAGGATCTTTGAGAAAATACTTGAACTGCAGAGGTTAAAAACTGGTATAAGCAAGCAGTTAAACTGAATGGTAGCTAAACTATTGATCATCAATACCATTCTAGACCGAGACCATGATACATTCAAAAGCAAGTATAAATAAATTGGCATACACATTTCCTGTTGATTAGATAAACAGTTATGTTATGGTTTACCTGAAAAAAGACTTGGGGAGCTATCAAAGCAACTAGAGCTAAAGCGTAGTATGGTTTACCAGCTCCTAGCAGATAACCTGCAATAGTCAACAGATGGCCCGATGAGACAAACTCTGCTTATGTACGCTTATGAAATTAAGTATGCCAAACCAACAAGAGATAACTTGTTAAGTTGTTATCGTAAAACAAATAATACACCAAGCCCGAGAATCACAAAAATTAACTTCAACAACTCCAATCTCTTTCTAAATCAAGACGACATACCAGCAACTGACAATTGAGTTATATCAATGGCACCCACACAAATCCATTTTGCAGTTTCAGGACCAAAAGCTACGGGAAGTGACTGTAAACAGCATCTCAACATGTGAGTCACATCATCCAGCATCTAATTTGTATGCAAAACTGTAATATAAAATATAACAGACCTGAAGTCCCAATGCTCTATCTCCTTCAACACTTTTGAAGTCATTTACAATAGCGATTCCCAACTGATAATAGTAGCAAAGAAATACAATGTTAGTTGGATCAGATTAGTTTAATTGTGAGCAAATGTTAAGAACTCTTCTTTTAGTGACATACTCCAGCTATGCTGTACAAAAGTGTGAGGACAACTATATCCGGTGTAAGGGTTCCAAATAATGCCTGACCGGCCCACCTATCAGACAGAGATTGAACCAAAACTTGTCACTGAACACAGTAGAAATCCAAACCAGCTTGTAGCAGATAACCAAACTGCATAATATAATGGTGATAGTTCATGATCATGAAGTTACAGGGTCTATTCCCTTCTAAAAGGATTTCAATTCATTGGGATCACCATTCAATTCGATGAATTTCTTGGGTGACTGATTATGTAATAAATTTCAAGCAAAGTATTAAAGGTGCTAATCATTTTGGCAACCTTATTTAAGATAGAACCTCTAAACAAATCACCACCAACATCTGCGTGAATCATGTTAATTCTAATAAGTTACTAAAGAACACTATGTATAGGATATGATACCATGGCAAACCGATATAACTTGCTCCAAGAGCAAAATTTCCAATCCATCCATTTTGTTTAAGCTGTGCAACAAATCAGGAAGCTTTGTCAGGTCTTAAGCAAAGTTTCTTCTTGAACATCATAGCACTTTGGCAATTAAATGCAGGAAAGAAAGAAAGAAAAAAAAAATTAAAATAAACCACTACCTTTAGAGGTGGAGCAGAGTAGATGTACGATACAAAGGATCCACCCAGAGCAAGGTAAAAGATTGTTGGGAAATCATGTCCTGCCTAAAACGACACCATTTCATCATTGAAGTCCATCTAAATATACTTACAAGGGTAACAAGAGCCAGTCCACTATTTACATTACTTACCCACACATCTAATATACCAGCTGAGACAAGACCTCCTAAAAGCAGTACCCAGATTTGAGTAATAACCTGAGGGATTTATGGAGGAGAAAACAAATTAACAAGATAATAAAATTCAGTTACTGCCCATTGTTATCTATACATAATTCAGTGAGTTACACCATTACCTCATTTTCAGATATTGCCCCAGAGGGAATCGGACGATAAGGTTCATTGATTGCATCAATATCTCGGTCATACCAATCATTTAGTGTCTAGAGAAAGGACCAGGGAGTTTTTAGAATATGAATCTCATTCAATCAAAAGCAAAACTTACAGTTTTCAATATTACACAGCTTACCTGTGTGTAGCCAGTGAGAAAAGGGCCAGACATAGCCATACAAAGTATAGATTTGGCAATATCCTCCAAAGTCCAGTGAAAATTTCCTGCAACACCAGAAAAGGGCTCAGAATTTATTTATGGACAGGGTTGGCAGAAAATGTCACTATAAGAGTGCTGTAAGTTAGAGTTCTGTTATGCTTCTTTCAGGAAATAATAGATGACAACCTATTGAAGCATTTAACTGCTCACACACCATATAGTAGGATACATGCTCTGACTAAGTTATTTGTAACATCAAGGAATCCCAAAATCCAAAGAATGAGCCCATTAAGTAGAAAAGAAAGGTACTCTGGCAGGTGTAGTCTTTAAGATGAACAAATTAACATTGAAGCTGTGGTTAGTAAAATAGTTTAGCGTTAATCACCAAATTAAAGAAAACTGCATTACTCTGAAACAATTTTTATCAATGTGATTGAATGATTATTAAGGATTAAAAGCTTATGCACTGGAAGTATGGCAATATTGCTGCAGGAACTTCCTGAGTTTCTGCAAAGACTTGAAAAGGCCAATCCAGTTATATGATTTGCATAGGAAGTTATTTGTAGAAGTCTTCTATTAGCTAGTTAGAAAACTGCCACTTGTGAAGCAACATTTTGAGATAGCCAGAAAATATGCAATCTTGGGCCAATCGGGAAGAAGCAAATAGCATACCAGAGGCAGCAGCTCCGCAAATTACTCCCCATACCAATGGAGGCCAAGTAACAGGCTTGGTCAGCTGAAGACGGATCTTCCATTTATTCTGCACAGCAAAAATCACAGTCTCAAGTCAGCTCTCATCCCATACTTTTATATCAACTCAATATCCACTTCAACAAGCATTTCAACCACAATTCCTAAGCCACCCTACTTGTCTGTCATAATCTCTATTAAAACAGACTGCATTGCGTAAATATCAACATAGTTGAATCATTTCCGGCTCAACAAAACTTAAGCATGAAAAAAAAAAAAGGTTACATAATCAAGCAGCATTGATGACTTACAGTTTCCTGAGAAGCTCCTTTGATTCCGAGAAGCTGATTAAAGCTGGAACCGCCGCTAGCTGGGGCCTTGTCCGGTGCCTCAGATTTAACTCCTGTAAACAACACACATATCAAACCATATATAAATCCACAAAAACCTAAACAATCCACCTCCACTTCATCAAATTAGGGGAAAAAAAAATAGAAGCTCAGTATGATTATACACCTTCATTCGTATCAGTCTCTGCAGCCCTAACCGTAAATCTCCGTCCTGAAAATATAAAAAAATTACAAAAAGTCGTCAGCATAACGACAAATAGATAATATCGAAGTCAAATAGCTGAATCACACTGATGAAATTGAAATGCAAATTTACTAACTAATTAAACTCCGAAAGATTGAGTTTCTCTATTTCAAACACTGCTTAGTTGAATTTGAAATTTTTGTTGAGCAAGACAAATTAATGGAGCAGCCAAAGGATAGAAGTGCTCACTGGGAAACGAAACGGAAACCGGCGCCAAAACGGAGTGAGGTCGGAGTCGGTTGGGGTTAGGGTTTGAGAATCTGACGGACGACACCGTATTGAGTACGGACGCCATTGATGACGCAGAGAGCTGAAGCTGCTGAAAATAGAGAGAGCTCAGTGCGCGGACTAGCCGATAACTCTACCTGTGATTAATATTTGAAGAAGGGAGGAGAAGGTATATGGTGTGGTAGGTTGTAGGAGGTTTAAGTTGTACTGGCTTACGTGGCCATGGATGATTGGGTCGGTTGAGTGAAAAATCTGAATCTGATGGTGTGTATCATGGAAGAGCAGTAAATACTGGACTGTTGCGTGATTAGGGTTTAATCACTTAAAGTGATGTGGGTTAAGGTTTCTATTTAGAACTTAAGATTTCGGTTTGGTTCGTTCTTGAAGCATAAGGAAATAGCCACGGGAGTCGGTTTGCATTACTCCATTTCCTTAATTTTTTTTTTATAAAAACAAAAACAAAACAATCATTTATTAGAAATTTCCGATGATCAATTTTTTTTTGTTAAAGGTTATTGATGATTTTAACTGATTTAACAAGTCTTGACAGTGGGAAAAAAAAAACAAACACAAATAGAATCTTTAACGATTTTAATAGGTTCTAACAGGTAACACGCAAATCTACGGGTCCAATCCGTACCGTTAACTTGTTAGACCGTCCGTGACCGCTCATTTGTGAGACATAATTTCATTAAAGGTAGCTCTGTAAACGTGGTTTAAAGCGGTCAATTAAGTTTGCTTTGGGGAAGTTTAGTATTCAATAGTGTTATCCTCTTACTCAAATTTGGGATGTCATGTAACATATATGTTACATAGTTGCACAATGAACTTTAATTTGGACATGGACCGAGCCACCGAGGGGCTTGAATGGATTTGCTGTTTGTTATGTAACAGGCCCACTAGAGTAGTTCAGGACTTCAGGTACATCACTCAAACTGTCAAACATCTGTATGTTGTTCTCATTTCAGATTTCACGCCAACATTTTATCATTGGAATCTTTTGTGAAAAGAATTTGCCTGTATGTTAATTAACAGTGAATCACAAAAGACTAAAGATATACTCTTTGAAAGCTAGCTAACATTACTTTAAGGACAAAAAAAAACATTACTTTAAGGACAAAAATCATGATTCATGAATGTAATATCCATTTTGTATGATAAGTGGGTGCATGTCACTATTCCTTTACAGGTCGGTGGTGTTTTGTTTTGGTGGGAGTCTGGGAGAGAGAGTAAGAGGTACGTTTTAGTTTATGCATGAAAGATTGCAGGCGGAGGATCGGCAAACTTTCGAAGGTTCAATGGTTTTCTCTCATCCGACTCTAAACTCTCTTGATCGACATAACGTAATAGCTCACTGTCTAATGAGATAATATGTTATCGACAACTCTAATTAGTCATCATTTGCTACAGACAATCTCAGATATGTTCACTTACAATTCTTTTTGGATTATGCTATGTTACGTCGTAACATTTTAATATTTTATTTATTTTAAATTTATTTTAGGTGAATTTATTTTGGTGTTCTTTTCAGTTTTATTTTAAAAAATGTTTTTAATAACATTTATTTGTGTAACTCATCATGGTTATGTAATTTATTTTGCTTTTATTTCTTGTAATCTATGACTATTGGTTATTACCACTAGTGGATTACGATTCTTAGCCTACGGAATATTTCCGTCGGTTAAGAAACATATTCTGTCTACTAAGAACTTAGTCGACGGAATAGTCGTCGACTAAGATCCGTCGGCTAACAGTCGTCTGCTAAGACAATAGCCGACGGAAACATATATTTCCGTCGACTAAGTTATATCTTAATCGACGGATCTTAGTCGACGCCTATTCCGTCGACTAAGTTATTGTTTCCTAAATGACGGAAAAAATCCGTCGGCTCTATTTCCGTCGATTAACATTTACCTAAACGACAAAAGGCTTCCTTCTTTACAGACGAAATATTCCGTCGGCTAGGATTCCAGTTTCTTAAACGACGGAAAATTAGCGTCGGTTAAGATCTAGCCGACGATACGGTCCTCTTTCTGTTTATTCTTAGCCGACGGAAAATAAAATTTTACGTCGGTAATGATTATCTTATCCCGACGGAAAGTATACTTTGTCGTCGACTAAGAAGGTCAACGGTCGGTCGTTATTCATTCTTAGCCGACGGAAATGAAATGTTCCGTCGGTAAGGTTTATACCCTTACCGACGGGTTTTCAATTTTCCGTCGACTAAGGTGAGTCAGAATTTTTTTTCAGAATTGTTTTTTCACAATTTATTATTTGTTTTGGTTTTTAATTTTTTTACTGATAAAGTAGATATTTGTTTCGGTTGTTTTAGAAATAATTATATTAAAACTAAATATATAGATCGAATCATTAATAATATAAAAATTATGCATTAATAATTAAAATTGTGTTCATACAAACTAAAATTTGACTAATAAAAATTCAAAAACTGATCTTCATCAACAAATGCCGAAGACGACTGAGTAGGAAGAGGAGGTGGAGACGAGTGAGTAGGAGGAATCGAAGATGACTGAGGAGGAGGAGGAGGACCCGGAGAAGAATGAGGAGGAGCCGTAAAAGGCGGAGGAGGAGGAGCCGTAAAAGGCGGAGGAGGAGGAGCCGGACCTTCAGGTTCTAGACCTAGGCGAGAGAAGATCTGGTCCATCCGTGAGTTAACAGTAGTGTACTGATTACGGTACCACACAGACTCGGCCTCAGCCCGCTCAGTCCGCTCCTTATACTCACGGACCTCTTGTTCAAGGCGTTCAATCCTTTCCCTGTCTTGATTTGGAGGAGCACGACTCCGCAAGGTCGAACCAGACGAGGACTGGCTCAAGTCTCGCTCACCTGCTCGTCCCATCCCTCGTATCTCCTTCCCTTTGCGCTTGTCCAACACAGCATCCAACACATCAATTTGTTGTGTTTGAATGATCTCCATCATTTCCTCCTCTGTAGCTTCCGGATTTATCTTCTTCAAGTCTGTCTTTCGGCTTTCGACCTCCGCAAGCATCTTCTCCTGCATAAACAAAACACCAAGGAATACACCAACCACATAATTCAACAACAATTACACCAACACCAACACCAACATATTTCTTAATTAATACTAAGTATCCAAATCAAAGAGACATAATTAATTAAATAATTAAAGGAAATACACTTACATATTTCTGGGTGGCCACTTCGTCACCGGGTCTCACATAACTCGCCTCGAATCCCTTGATGATCGGTAAGGGCTCACCTTTGTTCCTTAGATCCTCCATGATGTAGACAATAGGAGAAGAACCGCTATGGTGGTGCATCGTCTTCTTACCACGGTTCTTCTTGTTCGCGTTCGAGAGTTTCTAATACGCGATATAAATAAAATATCAGTAATTATATTTTTTTATTTATTAAAAAAATAAATAATAATATTTTATTCTATAAACCTAAAACATGGCAATAAATAGCATAACCGAACCCACAAAATCATCATGCATAATCGTCGGCAATGTTAAGTTTTACAATTTTAATTTTTTTAATAAGAACAAATTTAATAATATATTATTCTAAAAATGCTTGAAAAAATATATTATTGTAACAAAATTAATAATATATTACTCCAAAATATAGTTGTCAACATTATCACCCAAAAAAAAAAAGCAATATACACATACCTTGAACGCGTCGCTCTCAAAATGCGTGCAAAGAAAGGCCCACTCATCCTCCCTCCCATAGAACTCCGTCGGCATCCCTTCTGGTCCATGCTCCTGGTAGACATTGTGACACTGCCACTTCCACTCCTTGTACCTAGCCTGTGCCGTGTCCATGATCCACCTCACCGTCACAATGTCATTGTTGTCCCACATGTACCATGGCTAAGAAATAAAAATAAATTAATACATCAACAAAAGTATTAATTGAAAACTATTCAAATAAACCAAACTAAGTAAATTAATTTTTATGTACTTACCGACAATGCGTTCCACACCTTCCACTGTTCCGATTGCTCAAGGTCGTGGAACGTCCTAGCCCTCGTTCCAACCAGGCTACGTATGGCCGACCCAATGTCCTTGACCAAAAGATTGTTGACCCCTTGAACCTTAGGCCCTTTCATACGAGGGCAATACTCTATCGGTATCTTCCCCCCTAGCTTCTTGCATAACGCCTCCGTCGCCTTTCCACACACAAAACCCCGTTTCTTTTTCGGTGGGGGACCTACAATAAATAAAACAAAATATTAGGTATCATTTGCAAAAAAGATTCAAGTTAATATAAGTAAAAGAATAATAATTTTTTTATTTTAAAACATTTATTATTTTAAATAAATATGGATTACTACAAGAAAATTAAGCCTTTTAATCATGCCAAGAAAATTAAAAAAATAAACGATTTTTTTATTATTTTATTTAAAAAATATAATTTTTTTTATTTAAAAAATATCATTACCTGTAGTGGGGGCCTTTGCTTTACAGCGGGCACTAGGAATGGGCCTGCTGGTTTCGGAAGCCGATGTGGACGACGCTTCAGTGGTTCCGGTCATCGCCCCAATAGTGGAAGTCGTATCGGATGGTATAAAGGGCGGCCTGATGAGCAAAGGAGGAGCCCCTGGTGGTACTCTTCCAGGCGGCAAAGGTGTGGGCTGGCTGGCAGTAGCCTGGTTACATAAGGCCGCCATCATCTGTTGAGCCCTCTCCGAACGTTGCTTCCTCTTCCCAATGATTGACATCTTTAAACATAACAAGTTAATTAAACATGTGATGGGTATAAATTCTTACATACCTCAATTCATGTAAAAATCTATCATATATTAACAAGTTGTACCTACATGATATATCTCATTCCTATGTCTTTACCTATCTATACATTATGTGCAGTCAATAATTCCATTCTCTACATTTTCTAAAATCAGAGACACAAAACAAAATCCACCGGCAGCATAATGACACAAACATAACCAGCTAAATGTATGCCTGCATATCCTTCCACACTAATACTTCCACTAACTTCTAATCTCTTATAATTTACCAAATCGAAAACCAAGTTCATATATGATCTCCGTCGACAAACTATCAATTAAGGGCATTCATGCACACTTTCTAAACAATTCACAACATTTCTCCACAAATCAAACACATATATTACTAAACAAACAGAGATATGAATTCATCAATTCATCAATTGAACTGAAGAACAAACGAACAGAACCGGCATACAGAGATGAATTCATCAATTCACAGAGTAAGAAAATCGGAGAGTTTAAGAGACTAACCTGCCAAACACAACGGAGGACGACAGGTGGAGTTTCGGTTTAGGTGGAGGAACTGGTGAGGGTGAGGGCGAGAAAGAGAGAGAGAGAGAGAGAGAGAGAGAGAGAGAGAGAGAGAGAGGCGGTCGGACGGGTTCCCTTAGGGTTTAGGTCGGCTGGGGTGGTGGTGTCTAGGAGGCGGTGATGGGTGTAGGAGGCGGTGGAGGAGGCTCGGATTGGGTGGAGGAGGTGAGTGTCCTAGTCGGTTGGGGTGGAGGTGGGGGGTCGGACGAGGTGGCGTTGACGGTGGTGGATGGGTGGAGGATCGGAGCTCGTCGGCAGCGGAGTGGAGGCGATCGCGAGATCGAACAGAACAGAGAGATCGAACAGAACAGAGAGAAGAAACGTCGACGAGATAAGGTTTTATAGTAACTTAGGCGACGGAATATGAAATTCGTCGGCTAAGAAAATTTCAATTTTCGCAGAAAAAAAAGCGCAATGATAAACCGCCAAAATTTTCGTCATCTTAGTCGACGGAAAATAAATAATTCGTCGGTTAAGAAAGTCCAAGTCGACGGAAAAATAATATTCCGTCGGCTAGGAAAAAAATAAAAAACAGTCGAATTCCAAAACGGCCAAAATATCTTAGTCGACGGAATATGTAATTCGTCGACTAGGAAAATCTTAGTCGACGGAAACTTAACTTTCCGTCGGCTAGGAAAAAAAATTCTTGTCAAATTCTTTCTTATTTGCTATGACTTCCCGATCTATAATTCCTAACAATGCGTTCATGACCAAATCTGCAACAAGAATAGTAATAATAATAAAGGCCGTGAACATTTGACGCAAAGTGTGTTCCGATCAATATATATGAAAATGTAATTGTTAATACATCGATCTCTGAAGTTATGCAAATTCATAATAATAAACCAATGAAAGTTAAGTTACATCCCCAAATTAATTTAATCATACTCATCTTCATAATCTTGGTCTTCGGGATCATCATCCTCCTCGAATTCCTCTGAATCCTCATCTTCTTCGTCCTCGTATTCGTCATCTTCTTCGGGTTCGGGCATAGTAACTTCAATGTAACCTGTAATGGCCGGAACATGTTGGTCGTTGACGCGAATGTCCACGTCATTGGGAATTACAGGTGGAGTTTCCTCTTGATATGGTTCGTTCGGTACAGAGCTCGGTTCCGTACCCTCATCCACTCCCAATGTAGCTGCACTCCATATATTCCTATGTGACATTACCTGCACCACTTTCCAACCCTCACCCATAGCCGGATCATCAAGATAAAAGACTTGTTGTGCCATGGCGGCAATAACAAACGGCTCATTCTCATACCATGAAGTGTTTGTGTTCACTGATAACAAACCATGGTCTGTAACCGTACTCCTGCAAACATTTGGGTCAGTATTGAACCATTTGCACTTAAACAACACAACCGGCATACGGTTCCCGTAGATTAGTTCGATAACGCTGATAAGCACCCCGTAGTAGTTGTGAGACTTGCCCTCAACCATAACTCCATTGTTTTGAGTGATGCGACCATCATCTCGTTCTAATGTCACAAACTTAACCCCGTTAACAAAACATCCCGCATGTGCTCTGTGCTTTAGCGGTCCGCCAGCCAAACAGTGCAGCTCGGGGTCGTAAAATTCACGTTGGTTCTGTTGAATATGCATCATCTGCAAAATAACGCAATTTAGTCAAACAAAATGATGAGAAATACATTAAATTTATAAGTAACTTAAGAATAACGTACCCAAATCGGGAAGTAGTCAGGAAAATCTCTCTTGTGAATGGCTTCATTCCCATTTTGCCTGCTCAAATGTTTCTCCAGATAATCCTCCAATTCATCGCAATGTTGAAGGACGCACCAATGAGCCTCCTTCAATTCTTCGCGACTCAATCTGTATTCCCTACCTAGCCTGCCATACGGTTGTACTTCGTCGGAAACAACTGATAAATGGAATTGATTTCCCCCTCTTGAAGATTCCCCTCCCGTGTGTTCATCATTAAGATATGTGTAGTAGAAGGTTACACACTCACTAGAAATGTAAGCCGCCGTGATCGAACCTTCAGGGAAACGTTTGTTCCTGTTCGTCTTCTTGTAATCTCCAAGCTGCCTACAAAATAAAAAGTTATTGCAAAAATTCATGTTATGTGAGACTTTATTGACAAAAGTATAGACTGCATACATACCTCTCGTTTGGATAACACCAGGTATATTGTACCGGACCTGTAAGCAACACTTGTTCAGGAAGGTGGACCATGAGGTGGACCATGATGCTAAAGAAAGCGGGGGGGGAAGATCCTCTCCAGCTTGCACATGATGTACGCAATATCGTCTTGCAAGGACCGGACCTCTGACTTTTTTAGCTCTTTAGCACATAACCTCTGAAAGAAGTTGGACAAAGCCACCAACGTGTCAACCACATCACTCTGCAAATACGGGCGAATGACCACAGGAAGAAGACGTTGCAGGAGAACATGACAGTCATGGGTCTTCAACCCGATAATCTTATTTTCCCCCATCTTAATACATCGAGCTATATTTCCGGCATACCCACTAGGATACTTAACCTCACGAAGCCACTTAAATATCTCCGACCTCTTATTAGGAACCACCGTGTAGCCTGCTTGAGGCATTACATGTTTGCCGGTCTTTTTGTTTAGCTTTATCCATAGCTTTCGACGTATACCCATCTTTTGAAGGTCAGCACGAGCTTTGGCGGTGTCTTTGGTCTTGTCTTTGATGTCTAGAATTGTTCCAAGGATGCTGTCACAAACATTCTTCTCTATGTGCATGACGTCTAAGTTGTGTCTGATCTTCAACGTCGACCAGTAAGGCAACTCAAAGAATGAACTCCTGTGCGTCCAATACTTAAACTCTTCAGGGGTGGGAGGATTCTGGTCATTTACATACCTAGCGCTGCTCAAAATTCCAAACCAGTGCTGGTTCAGCATATCCAGAATCCATTGACCAGACCTCCCTTCGGGTTTCGGGCCATGCTCAACAGTCCCATCAAATGCTTGTGCATCGTACCGCCACGGGTGATCCGGTGGAAGCCATCTACGGGATCCTAAGTAAACAATTTTGTGGGCATGATGACTGGAATTGACCTCGTCTATACATACAGGGCACGCCTTGTATCCATGGGTAGTTTGACCAGACATCATCCCGTAAGCAGGAAAATCATTGACGGTAAAAAGAACCGCTACTCTCATGAAGAAGTAAGTCTTACTATACCTGTCAAAAGTATGGATTCCATTTTCATATAATTGTAGGAGCTCGTCGATTAATGGCCTCATGTACACGTCCAAGCACTTTCCTGGAGAATACTTGCCCGGAACTAACATAGTAAGAAAATTATACTCCGTCCTCATGCACATGTTTGGAGGCAAGTTGAGCGGAAATGCTATCACAGGCCATATACTGTAAGAGTTATTCATGTCTCCAGTAGGATTGAATCCGTCTGTTGCTAGTCCAAGTCTGACATTTCGACATTCAGAGGCAAAATCAGGAAATGAACGGTCAAAGTGATTCCAAGCCTCCCCGTCTGCGGGGTGTGTGAGATTATCCGGATCTACTCTAGGCCTATCCGGCTCTTGCTGGTGCCTTTCGTGGTGCCATCTCATATGCTTGGCCGTATGTGAAGACATGTAGAGACGTTGTAGACAAGGACCCAATGGGAAATAGCGAAGAACCTTCCTAGGAATGGGGTTTGTCTGTCTAGAACGAGCGTGTGGTTCATACCTCGGCTCATAGCAGTGTGGGCACTCAAATGCGTCCTTATAACCTTTGTAGTATAGGATGTAGTTATTGACGCATGCATCTATCTTGATGTACTCAAGACCGAACTCACTCAAGATGCTTTTGACCTTGTCATAATTTTCTGGACAGTTGTTGTCAGCAGGAAGCAACTCCTTCAGAAGTGCAATGTCATCGTTAAAACAAGCAACGGTCTTGTTCCTCTTCTTTTTGATACTCATCTGCTTCATGATAGTTTCCAATACAGTATGCTCACTTCCGGGGTACAGTGGTGTCTGTGCTTGCTGCATAAGCTTGTTGTAACTATCATAGCCACTACTGCCGACCTGGGAGACATCAGGGAAGGTTGTATTGTTGTTGTCCTGTGGAACACTTCCATCATATGCTGAGGCGGACGGAAATGCATCGTTTAAGAAATTCATCACACCAGGGTCCCCGAAATTGGCACTAGAGGAAGACTCGCCCTGGTTACGTTGTGCTTGAATATCTACAAGTGTGGGCATATGTTCACTTGCTTCGTCGTGCCATGTCCAAGTGGTATAACTGGGACAAATACCGTATTGTGACAGGTGAACATACATGTCCTCAAAAGTTACAGAATTGGCAGATCTGTTGCGACATTTTTCGCATGGACAAATGTGGAAAAGTTGTCCAGGAGAAGTCTTGCCACGGACAAACTCGATAAATTCAAAAATTCCTCTCATGTATCGCGGATGCCCTCTATGTAACTGCATCCAGCTCCTGTCGGCCATGTTGTAACCTGTAATAAAAGGGGAAATGAAAAATCTAACTATAAAAATACTGCGCGCTCACGTAAACAACGGTATGTATTCACCACAAAAACATAATGTGACGAAAATAACTGATTTAAACAAAAACATCATCAAATCAAATATTTGATTTAAGACCATATATATATATATATATATGCATGAAAATATCAATATCATCACGAAAATAAATGAGTAAATATATCTAAGCACAAATTGAAAATAAAAAATTTAATGTAAGCATAAACAAAATGAAATATATATATGATCTCAAACACAAATTTAATATAATCGATCATAAACGAAAATATTATCATGAAAATAAATATTGTTTTAATATATCACCACGAAAATATCATCATCAAAATATCGATCATTTAATACACATCATGATTTACATAAAAAAAGATAATGATCGAATACATTAATCACATACATAATATATATATATATATACATACATTGATTTAATAAACATCATCATTTTCTGCTACAACATATATAATATAATCTATATATATACATATATGATTTGCATAAACAAAATTAATATATACAATCAACAAATTAAAAATTCACACACATATATATACATCCATATATATATATACAAAATATACGTATACATGCATATATATATAATCAATAATCCACACACAATTAATATATATAGAATATATTAATCAAACCATATATATATAATTAATCGTATATATGTATATATACACACACACACAAACACACAATAAAAATACAAATTAAACGAATATAGCCGGAGAGTCGCCGGAAAATATGACCGGTGAACTGAATTCCGTCGAAAATGTAAAGGTTGAAGAATATGTACCAATGATCAAAATGCTAGCTAGCTAGATTAGTTGCTTGAACTTCAATTCATGGCGAGCTCGAGAGGTGTTTCGGCGACGTCGAGAGGTGTTTTATTTAGAGCAGGTGATAGAGAAGGAGGTTTTTGCAGGAATGATATATTCTGTGCCGAGCTGGGTACCTGAAGATTCCTTCTGCTCGTGCTCAGAGAATAATTCAGCTTTATCTTCTTCACCGACGGAATTTTCCGTCGACTTAGTCTTACTTTGTCGACGAATTATTTTTCTTAGTCGACGGAAGATGTTTCCGTCGACTTAAAAAATCTTAACCGACGAATACTTACCGACATGAGTTATCCGTCGACTAAGATTTACTTAACCGACGGAAATTCCCGTCCAAAATTTTCCGTCGGATAAGAAAATCATAGCCGACGGATCTGTTCACCCTTCCTACGAAACTAGGTTCGTTGGCTATGAAAATCTTAGCCGACGGAAGTTAATTTTTCCGTCGGCTAAGATCTATAATCCGCTAGTGTACCTTATTAATCATATATAGGGAGTGTCCTACATGCCTATATATACTATCATTTGTTGCATGAAAAAATGTATCACATGTACTACAACTACGTGTTCCCCCATCAATTTTCTATCAAAATTTCCTAAAAGAGTTGTGTTTTTAGTCAGCCAAAAAAATGTGTTTTTGTGATTGAGCTTTGGGTTTCTCTAATTTGTGCCGATTGGTAGGAATGTTATAACTTGTTGTTGGGCTGTTGTATTCTAGAGAGGACAAGTCAAGAGTCTAGTGTCCCGGTATTATTCCACAGAAAGCTTGAATCTAGAACTAGATACCCCGCACCTTAGCCTTTTGTTAATGAGTTTGTGTAACATTAAAATTATAATTTTTATTATAATTTCTTGTAATTTCACTAACATGCTACATTTGTTTGAAGGTATTCTAAATTTTTCCCCGAACTATGTTTGAGGCTCAACTGCTTGAAGGAACTTCTGCTCAAAATATCCATTAATAAAAGTTATCTCATATTCGATGAAAGGAGCAATACTTATCAGATTCTTACGGCATCATTACGGTATCAAATGTTGTCATCCTCAGAGCATACCACTCAAAACCCTAGACGAGAATATATGAATAATTCGTTCCTCACGCTAAAGGATATGACTCTTTTCTCTCTGTGCATCTGTGTTTTTTGGGTCCAAATCTTCACACTAGACTGAATCAGTCCAAAAAGCTATTTCCCTTAAACGAATCTTCGGCCAGTATAAGAAAAAGATGCTCCACAATTCCCACAGTGCTTCTGCAAAATTCGCTATATATTCTCTTCCCAATATATATTCTCTCTGCTACTACTGAATTAATGGGAATGCGATTCCCAGATCCACCCAGAACAGAATCTAAAGCAACCTAAAAGATGAACATCATTGGGGATTTAATCTCCCAACTACAAGGAATCACTCTGCGCACAGATTCTGAGCCTATTTGGAAACAAAATCCACCTTGTTTTGGTCTGAAAAGGCTATATATCCTTTTCTGGTCGGAATCGTTTGCATGGTATCAAACCAGCATAAGCTTTCCAGTAAATAAAGCCAAAAATCCAAGATAATGAAGCAAGAACACAGATATCACTTGCAAATAGCCAAGCTGCTTTGTAATTAGCGTCACTGCTAATTAGTCGACTGTACCCAGTACTAGGCAAACTATAGTACGTAGAGAAAAAAATATAACTAGCATCGATCGGTGTTCATAATATACGCGTTTAATTCTACAACATGTTAGAAAATAACTTCAAAAGTTGTTTTTTTATTTTCAAGTATATATTCTCGATCATATTTACACTCATTGGGAAGTAAGGTTACATTTGTAGCCATTAGAGACCTTAAATTAGTAGTGTATTGTAAATGTAATATATGCTTGTCATTTTCTAATGGTACTTTTATGGTTAAACAACTTCAAAAGGTTTAGGAAATTCCTAACGTATGTGCGAAGTGGAAGACACATCAGTCCTTGTTGTGTAAAGTGATGAGCAAGAGAATACAACTTTTTCCATGATCCCTAAAAAAAAAGAAAAAAGAAAAAAATAATAAATTAAAAAAACTTTTCCCATGATCTTTATATATGTGATAATTAGAGTAGTAATATACCTAATTAGTCAATTATACATACATATCGACAGTCCAAGGATAACAAGGGTTTAACAAGAATTTCAAGAACAATGTCATATCATATGGGAAGTGAAATTTATATTCCCTAAATTGTAATTCACATTCTTATTTTTCATTTTTAGTAATTATTTTCATATGAAAACACAATTTAAGTCACTTAAAGAAAAATTCAAGTTACTAAAAAATGAAACATGGAGTGTAAATTACAATTTAGGAAGTCTAAATTTCACTCTCATATCATAGATGTCTTGTTAAATTCTTTATCATGTATATACGTTACAAATGGTTAATTTGTAATTATAAGTCTTGATCACAATGTATGTCAAAAACTCATAACAAGTAATTTTGATTAGTAAACTCTCCTTGGTAATTAGTTTTCTTCAACGTACATTTGTTAGCAAACAATCAGTCGCTTCAATCCTTTTAATTGGCATTGCACGCAAATCGTAATGGGTTGGATCACTGGGATGCTGTAATTCAGATTAACCAAATGATCGATGACTAAATTTGTGTTATATATTCTTCATTCATCATCGATCTTTTCCATGACATACAATAATACAAAGGTAATATATACACGTACAGTCACATAGCTTTTCATCTATGATTCGTGGAGATGTTGCTTACTCCAAATGTGATCGACGTCGGTGCTTCCTCTAAATCATCCTCTTTGTAAAGATGCACGATAATTTGTCATTCGTGATGCCAATTGTTTTCTACCGTGGTCCATGCAGTAGTACTGCATGAATTATAGGATAGTAGGGTACGCCAATAAGCTATATATGTGTATATTGCGACAAGCTTTGATGGGATGCACTTGATCACCTTGGCCAAAAGGGGTGCACAATCATATCACATTTGATCACAAGATCCAATCTATATAGCTGGCTCACCTGCTTTCATCTTTCCTAGACTGGAAAAACTAATCGAAACTATCAAACCCTTGTGAACAAGAAGAATACCTTCTTGATATGTATATGACTTGTAAAACATATTATCTCACTCTCACCAACTAGCTAGTGATCGACAACGTTATTGTATTTCAGAATATTGAGAATTCATAAATCTAGATCACGTTTTGTTACGGTTCGAACAACGTCAAACATGAATTTTTAGTTTTATAACTTAGTGTGTTTTTCAAAGACGTTACATATGACCGCATCACTATCACAGTGTATTGTCCGTGTCATAGTACAATTAATAGTTTCATAATATGATTCTTACATGGCAAGTAATGCTATTTTAAATATATGAAGACAAAAAATACAGTGTCGGTTATCAAATACATAGATGTTGGTCGAGGCGCTTATATTTAGCAACTCTATGCGTAAGTACAAAGTTGTCCTTAACAGCCGAATCTAGTTGTGAACTAAATTTTCATATACTTCAATGTGCTTGATAATGTTACGGCACCACGATGTATATACGGGCGAATGACAACTTTGTATGTAACTATAAAGTTGTCTTGAGCACACAGCCGAACTAAGTTGTAAATTATATAAATTTTATGGATTGAATATGTTTCATAATGTTTTAGCATTACCATTCATAGCATGCCGGCAATTGTATTTTACTAGTTGAATACAATCATGCTTATATAATCCATGGACTAATATGTGTGGAAGATGTTAATGAACCAGAATCTTCCACATCTAATAGCACTAATGTCATGGCTTAAATCTTGGATATGTGATTGTAATTCTAGCATCAGTTTTGATATTTGTTATAATTGTGTTTAGCTGTATTATAGGATCAGTTTTGATATGATAGTAATTGTAGATTGCAATATTGTAGTTGTAATCTCCTATATATTGTAAACTCTGTATATGATCAATTCAAGAGGAAATACATTTTCTACATGGTATCAGTAGTTTAGGTCTTAATCGATCCTTCGTTCATTCTATTTTTCCTTTCACAACATCATTTTCTTTTTCTCCATCATATGGCTTCAGTAATGTATTCTACTTATCCCATAAGCTCTCAATTACGGCAACCCCAATTTTTTCCTTCTCCTGCATGGGGAATGCGTCCTGGCTTTCATGGTCAATGGTGCCCAACCATGATCCCACCGTTTGCTGGCCTTCATTCTGTAGCTGAGCCTACTTGGTACCCTGACACTGGTGCGACTCATCATATGACAGCCTTGCCCGTCAACAATCCTCAATCTTATGTTGGCCCTCATAATGTATATATGGGTAACGGTGACTCAATGTCTGTTTCTCATACTGGTAGCCTTCCGTTGTCATTAGGTTCTTCTAATTTTTCTCTCCAGGATGTCTTTCGTATTCCCTCCATTCGTAAAAATCTTTTGTCTGTGGCTCGCTTCACTAAAGATAATCTTGTTTTCTTTCTCTTTGCACCAGATTATTATCAAATCTATTGTTTACGTACTGGTCGTCTTCTGTTTCAGGGTCCTTGTCAAGATGGTCTTTATCCGCTAAATTTGTCGAGTGCCTCCACTCCTCCTCATGCCTTAGCTTCTGTTCATTCCTCAATTTGGCACAATCATTTAGGTCACCCGTCTTCCTCTGTTTCCGCTCGTTTAGGGTCCATTATTGGGTCTAAAATTTCTCCTGATTCATTCTGTAATCATTGTGCCCTTAGCAAGTCTCATAAATTGTCTTTTCCTTCTCGTAATAGTTATGTTTCCTCTCTCTTTGCTATTATTCATAGTGATGTGTGGCAGTCCCCTACTGTATCTGTCACTGGATTTAAATATTATGTTCTATTTACAGATGAGTACTCTCGTTATACATGGCTTTATCCTATGCGTCGAAAGAATGAAGTCCTCACACACTTTCAGACTTTGGTTGCCATGATCAGGAATATTTTCAATGGTTCTGTCAAATATCTCCAGAGTGATAACGGCACTGAATATGTTAATCAAGCTTTTTCTCACTTTTGTGCTTCCCTAGGCATCCAACAACGGTTTTCTTGTCCATATACTCCTGAACAAAATGGGCTTGCTGAAAGAAAACATCGCCATATTGCCACAGTGGCTCGTTCCTTACTCCTTACCTCTGGTGTTCCTCCAAATCTTTGGGTTGAGGCTATTTTGACCTCTGTGTACCTCATTAATCTTCTCCCCACTTCCACTTTAAACTGGGACACTCCACATTTTCGTGTGTATGGTCATTCTCCCTCTTATTCTTCTCTTCGCGTTTTTGGTTGTCTATGTTTTCCTCATTTAGGTTGTTCTCCTTCCAATAAGTTGTCTAATCGGAGTCTTGAGTGTGTCTTCCTTGGGTATAGTCCTCACCACAAAGGTTATCGATGTCTAGATCCCAAAACAAATTGTGTGTATGTGTCGCGTCATGTTTTATTTAACGAAACAAGTTTTCCCTATCAAGGGCTGCAGGTACCATCACCTTCATCTTGGGTTGATATTGAATTCACCTCGTTGCATAATCCTCGTCCACTTGCACCTCCGCAGGTCTTGCCGAACCAAGGTTTACCATCGGGCCCAAGCCCACATGTTATTACTCTCCCTCCTTCCACGACGTCTCCAGCATCGATCTCATCCCCATGTCTCCCCGACACCAGCTGCCCTCAGCCTTCCGCCTCTGTTACTCCGACCACCGCCGCAGCAGAGTCAGACCCGCCATCATCCCAGGCCGTTGTTAGTGTTTCCCTTCGTAATCCGCCGGCCGCATCTTCCGCAGATCCATCCAGCTCCGATTCGCCTCCTTCACCGGTCGCAGCCTCTCTGCCTATTCTCCAATACTCGCGGCGTCGTCCACCGCCGTCGCTCATTCCCGATCCGTCGGTAGCCTCCGATCCTATTGGTCCTCCCTCTCCAGTTGCCCAATCGGAGTCTCCTCCAGCATCACCGGTTGCGTCTCCTTCCCCACTCGCTACCCCACAGGCCGTGGCTCTTCCTCCGGCCGCCGCAGCTGCCCACCAACATCCCATGATCACTCGTATGAAAGATGAGATTGTTAAACCTTTCCAACGAACAGATGGTACTGTCAAATATCTTATTCCTCGTGCTCTGCTCACTTTGGTGGATACAGTCGAACCGACTTGCTACTCTCAAGCATCCCAGAAACCTGAACGGCGTGCTGCCATGACCGAAGAGATTAATGCTCTGCTCAAAAACCACACATGGACTTTGGTACCTCCTACTTCCACACAGAATCCTGTCGGCTGCAAATGGGTTTTCCGGATCAAACGGCAGTCTGATGGCTCAATAGAGAGGTACAAAGCTCGCCTTGTTGCTAAAAGTTTTCATCAACAACAAGGTATTGACTATACTGAAACTTTTAGTCCAGTCATCAAGCCTGCTACTATTCGTACAGTCATTACTATTGAATACTTATATAATCCATGGACTAATATGTGTGTGGAAGATCTTGATCATAAGACTTCATCCTATATGACTATCAATAATAGATGGAGATATAATATCAATCAACGTTTGTCGGGATTCGAAACGAATTATAGAAGTTACACACAAAGGCTTTTACCGATCTGGTCACCTCTGGTGTTTATAAGCATGTAGGATGAAATAAGTAATTCACTGATATGCGGGTAAAGTTAAAATCCATAAAAAGATATATCGATTCGAGAATAATATACAATAAAACATACTGTACGTGATTACTTAATAAAAACGAGATGTCTAAGAAACATTTTTTTAGAACACGTAGATTTAGTTATTTACACCAATTCATAGACCTAATTAAAATTAGAAAGAATATGAAAACTTGCTAAACATTCGATCTGCGATCCACTAATTTCCTTTCATGTGAGCTAATTTGAAGTTTTCAACGAACCCCGTACCAATCATACTGTGTGTACTTATTTACCTAGATTCCTACATGACCTTAAGTCGTTAATCATATTTGTATTACCAAATTACGCTTGGGCAAGACTGTAATTCCATGCTTAAAATGGACACAGATCTGGAATTTTCACATTAGTCCTCCTTTAACATGTCCTTCCTTATGTCCCACCAAACCCCAAAATTAGGGCCTATCTTGGCACCATATGCACGGATAACGAAAGTGACTCATCACTCCACGTGTCCATTTACAACCCCCTCTTCCAATCAAAACCCACCTTCGGTGCCCACCTGGCCCCCACCCAAAAAACCTAATCAGTGCCCCAAAAAAATTAATAAACATTAAGCGGCGATAAAAAGCAGTAGAGCACTAACGACCCTTTCCATTTTTTTGATTTTTACACTATCTCACCAATATAAAATATAAAAAAAAAAAAAAAAAAAAAAAAAATCTGTTCTCGGCTTCTACCTATAAATAGCGAGCTACTCTGGCTGGTCACGAGAAAAACAGAGCAACTCTTCTGGTTTCTCTCCTCTGCTGAGCTCAAAAAATCAGTAGGGTTTTGCGTATTTACTCTCTTTCCTAAACCAGAGTCCGATTAGTGTTTTCATTTTCCGGAGATCTTACGCGGCGGCGTCAAGGAGATGGAGTCGTACGCGGTGCATTTGGCCATGGCGGCTCTGGTAGGGGCTTCGCTGGTGGCTGTCTCGGCTTACTATATGCACCGGAAAACCTTAACTCAGCTGCTGGAGTTCGCGAAGACGGTGGAGAGGGAGCGGGAGGAGAACTCCGACGGCGGCGGCGCCGACTCGCCGCAGCAGATGAGAAAGCGTAGGGGACAACGGCGCAAGGGCGGCGGGTATTACCGGCACGGCTCGGGGTCGTTGCCGGACGTTACGGCGATTTCCGGCGGGGTTGACGGGAACGGAATGGTCGACGGTATTCCGGCTGGGTTGCCGAGGCTGCACACGCTTCCGGAAGGTATATCTTACCGGGATTGATGAGTTTAGGTCTTGATTTTCATGGTTGTGATTGCTTACTAGTGTGACGCGCAGTCGTTTTGGAGTTTTGCTTCTCTCTTTTGGAGTTTTCTTTTTGGATTATCAATGCCTTAACAGAACAGCTTCTTTGAAACTCTAGAGTATGTGAATATTGTAAGATATAGCTCTGTGTGCTATAGAATGCTAATAAAATTGAATGGAACAGATGGTGGACTGTGGTTGCACACCTCAAACTATCTAATTAATTAGGAGGAAATGGATGCTTAGTATTGGAGATACACACTCTGATGAGCTTAGGCAGTTCATATCGTCCCAATATGAACTTATAGGGAAATTGACAATTGGATTTTCTGTTGGCTCTGAACTTATAGGGCATCCGAGGCGGTACTATTGTGGTAACAGACATCATTGAACTTAGTGGGAGATAATTTTATCAGAATGTAAACTTCGCTTATGAAGTTTAAACTATGAAGTGTATTAATGTGCAGCGACAAATTATTTTCTTTATTTCTGTCCTTTGAGCAAACTCCTGAGATTACTTTTGGACTGTAGGGAAATTTTAATACTAAGCAACAATTCAAGACTAAGCTTGATTATGTGTTGGTTTTGGAATATGAATTTTTACTCCTTTGACGAGAAATTCTGCTGGTGGTTAACTTCAAGTTTTTCATGTTTCAGGAAAATCTGCTGACCATGTGGGTTCAACTAAGAGGACTGCTATCCGAGCTGTTTCTCCAAAGTCTCCAGTTGCAAGTGCTAGTGCCTTTGAGAGCGTTGAAGGTTCAGATGATGAAGATAATTTGACTGACAATGCTAAAGTATATCATGCTAATGGCAATGCGGTGAGTTTATTTGGCACATATGTGGGGTGTGTGTGTGAGTTTGTAAGTCAGCAGGGGAGGTGGAAACTGCGATAACATCTCTCTATATAAGCAACATGCTTTTGTTGTGCATTAAATTTGGTGGAAGTTTGTCCCCCAGTTTGTTTGTTTGTTTGTTTTTTGTTTTTTTGTTTTCCCTTTCAGAAAGTGTTTCTAATAATTTCTCTTATACATGAAACTTTCTTATCGTTCTCAGCAATTGCATCATGTCACTTGTGCAGGGGCCTGATTTACCAAACCATGTTACTGCCAATGGAGAGCAAATTGCTATAGCTGCTTCAAGTATGATTAGGTCACATTCTGTATCTGGTGATCTGCATGGTGTCCAGCCTGATCCAATTGCAGCTGACATTCTAAGGAAAGAGCCTGAGCAAGAAACTTTTGCACGACTTAAAATTACTCCCACTGGTATGTATTTCTCTTATTTCCTTTGATGCACTCCCTTTGGTTGTTCTATTATTTCCTAAACCATATACATGTACAGGGTTGTGTACATATGGACACGCTGTGTATTAATGAACACTGTATGTTGCTGCTAACTGAATGGACTTAACAGAAGTAGTGCCAGATAGGGATTTTATGAAATTGAAAATCAACGAAGACTGCCAAATTCTTGTGGAACATTTACATAAAAATGGATCACTGGATATCGGCTCTCTTTTGGTGGTTTCACTGATGTTGACTTTAACAAGTTACAGATTCAGAATTTATGTATTAAACTAGTATTAAGAAGTTAATGTTCTTGGTTCTACAAAATTGAGCTTCAGGATGAAATTTTCATGTTTCTATCTTTTTATCTATATTATTACAGAATTACCATCACCTGATGAAGTAGAGGTCTATGTGGTTCTTCAAGAATGTCTTGAACTGCGAAAGAGATATTTATTCAGTGAGGCAGTTGCTCCGTGGGAGAGAGAAGTTATATCTGATCCCAGTACCCCAAAGCCTAACCCAGAACCATTTTTCTACACTTCTGAGGGAAAGTCTGATGTAAGTCTGAACTTGTGAATCTCATATTTTATTCTAAAATCCAAGAAGGTTGTGCTTTAAGTTTTTCCCATTAACAGCTCTCGTACTGTGCAGCATCATTTTGAGATGCAAGATGGAGTAATTCACGTGTATCCAAATAAAGATTGTAAGAGGCTAAGGATTCTTATTCCATGTATCTGATTCTTGTTCTCTTTAGAGATCTCAGTGAATGCTTACTCCCCCCCCCCCCCTCCCCTTTTTTTTTTTGCAGCAAAAGAAGAGCTTTATCCTGTTGCTGATGCAACTACCTTTTTCACTGACCTTCATCACATACTTCGAGTTATAGCAGCAGGGAATATCAGAACTTTATGCCATCACCGGTTGAATCTTCTGGAACAAGTAGACTTGTTGATTAATAGTAATTCAGATGCATAAAATTGCCCTTATATATGGGGGACAAGTGTTACTTTTCTAACGAGATGCTTGTCTACCATGCAGAAATTCAATCTTCACTTAATGCTAAATGCGGATAAGGAATTTCTGGCCCAAAAAAGTGCCCCACATCGTGACTTTTATAATGTTAGGAAAGTTGATACCCATGTTCATCACTCGGCATGCATGAACCAGAAGCATCTTTTGAGGTTTATAAAGTCAAAGTTGAGGAAGGAGCCTGACGAGGTAATTTAACATTCAATGCCAATATGTTGTCAACTGATACTATCTTTCTTAATGATCACAGCTGTAGTGAGATTTATATTGTTCGTTATGAGTTGCGACTCCCATATGATAATCATTGATTGCTCAAGTTCGTATACTTTTCTATTCAGGTTGTAATATTTCGAGATGGAACCTACTTGACCTTAAGAGAAGTTTTTGAGAGTCTGGATTTGACTGGGTATATCCTCTGTCCCACTTTCAAATTTCAACATATTTGACTTCTTTTCTGAGTTCCTTTTTACAAAATCTTTATAATATCTTTGTGAAGATGAACCATGGATGACAAACAATTTTCACATTTGTTTCAACAGGTATGACCTGAATGTGGACCTTTTGGATGTTCATGCAGATAAAAGCACATTTCATCGTTTTGATAAGTTCAATCTGAAGTACAACCCCTGTGGTCAAAGTAGGCTCAGGGAGATTTTCCTTAAGCAGGATAATCTTATCCAAGGTATATTTGTTTATCGGCTTACTTGCTCTTTTCATAGTGAAGAGTTCTCAAGCCATGGCTTTTTGAGAAGTTCTTTCTGTCAAGTCTTAAAGGCATTTTCATGATGAGTGTGGTCTTATGTCATCTTCTGTTGAACAGGCCGTTTCCTTGCTGAGCTGACAAAGCAAGTGTTCTCTGATCTTTCTGCCAGTAAATATCAGGTGCTTTCTTGCTCTGGTACTTGTGTATAGGGTTTAGTAGTTTTATATATTTTTTATATATTTTTTAATCATCAATTGTGAAGCATGCTAGACTGCTAGTGAGTTGAGGGGTCTGGTACTTGTGTATAGGTTTTAGTAGTTTTATATATTTTTTATATATTTTTTAATCATCAATTGTGAAGCATGCTAGACTGCTAGTGAGTTGGGGGGATTAACACTCCATATTTGATTAATTCATATGCCGTTGTTACAACGGTTGCTTTCTTTTTCTAATTCATTGGATGTAGAGGCTTGTGATTTTTGTAATGTAGATATCCTTCCTCTCTGATTGCTCATTGATATGGAACAAATGTTTACTCCCTCTCCATTCCTTCTTTTTTGTTTGTCTTCATTTATATGCATGTCCAGATTGAATCCTTGCCTGATGCTCTGTGTATGTACTGCAGATGGCTGAGTACAGAATATCAATATATGGCAGGAAGCAAAGTGAGTGGGACCAAATGGCTAGTTGGATAGTGAACAATGAATTGTACAGTGAGAATGTTGTATGGTTGATACAGGTAAATGCAACAATGTATTACCTTTCAGAAATAGGTCAAATGAATTTGGGAGTTCTTATAAGAGTTGGATTATATGGTATTTGAGAGTTCTGTAATAATCTTGAATTCTTAATATGCAATTTCTGTCTTCTTTCAGCTGCCACGGCTGTACAATATATACAAGGAAATGGGGATAGTCACATCATTTCAGAATATTCTTGACAATATATTCATACCACTGTTTGAGGTTACCATAGATCCAGATTCCCACCCGCAGTTGCATGTTTTTTTGAAACAGGTTAACCGTCTATTCATCAAAATATCAGTTTGTTTTTATTGAACTTGTATCTTAGGCAAATAGACATCTTCAGTATAAAATGTAAGTCGTTATATTATCTTTCTTTTGAGATGCTTTAGAATGATATTTGTATCCAGTTGTTATAACTGGTTTTTACATCGAGTATGAGCGAAGCTAGTAAGCTACTGGTTTGTGTATATCAGCAAACTTCTAATTTATTTCAATCCCTTGGTTCCTCATCATTTTCCTACAGAGTATAAAGTATCAAATTTTTGACGTGTGACATTTTTCTATAAAATTCATGTTGTCTCTGGTTCATATTGTTCTGGTTTTAGGTAGTCTTGTATGATGTATGCCTGTTTGTAGTTTGACTTCAACATGTTCTGGATTTTCAGGTTGTTGGGTTGGATTTGGTCGATGATGAAAGCAAACCTGAAAGACGGCCCACAAAACACATGCCAACTCCAGCACAATGGACAAATGTTTTCAATCCTGCATTTTCGTACTACGTGTACTATTGTTATGCTAATCTCTACACATTAAACAAGGTACTTGTTCTACCATTACCATCTTCACTTACTGCGTGCACATATATAATTTGACCTCTAATGCCCATCTGTATTCAAATAACCATTTTCCTGTTCGGAATTGAAATCCAAACAAATTTGGTCATGTGTTAGTTTTTTTTTTCTTATAAAAAATTTCTTTGGGTGCATTATAGTTTCATCTCAGTTCCAGTGGTTGTCTGAGATTTCATGAACCTAGAATATTATTGCTTCTGTACATGTTTGCGGGCATATTTGCCAACATATTTGATGCTTCTCTGCAGTTCTATTCAACTATGGTCTTGTGTGGTAGATGTTTGCAATTTTGTGTGTTCATATTGCTGGCCTGATGACATTTTGTTCTTCAGCTTCGCGAATCGAAGGGCATGACAACCATCAAATTCCGTCCACATTCTGGGGAGGTATTTATTGTATATATATTTTATACTTGAACACATATATTACATAACGTCAGGCACTTACACAAGAATTTTCAGGCTGGGGACATTGACCACCTTGCTGCAACATTTCTTACTGCGACTGACATTGCACACGGAATCAATTTGAGAAAGTCTCCTGTGCTTCAATATCTTTATTATCTAGCTCAGGTCAGAAGAGGAGACATACTTATTCATATAGCTGACTTCATCCTTTTGCAATCTCTAATTGTCAGTTGTCTCTTGTTTGTCATCAGATTGGTCTGGCTATGTCACCCCTGAGTAACAATTCACTGTTCTTGGACTACCATCGCAACCCTTTTCCCGTATTTTTCTTACGGGGTCTTAACGTGTCTCTCTCTACTGATGATCCTCTTCAAATCCACTTAACGAAAGAACCCTTGGTAGAAGAATATAGTATAGCAGCTTCTGTAAGCTCTCTCTCCTTCTCCCTCTTCCTCTCTTTGCACAATTGAAGGTATATATGACAGCCCGAAATTCCTCCTTTACAGGTATGGAAATTGAGTTCATGCGATCTATGTGAAATTGCCCGTAATTCAGTTTACCAGTCAGGTTTCTCACATGCGTTGAAGGTATATTACTACGCTACATAATCTGGTTACTATCTAATAGAAATGTACTACATTAGTAATTTATCATATATGAAATGGTTAATCTTTTTCAACTTTATCTATTTTTATTTTGGTATACATCACAACCAAGTTTGGGATATATTGATTGTTAGATCTTGCTTGATCACTCCATCTGTTGTTGAATATGAGTCATTATTTTTCTTCAGTCACACTGGATTGGGAGAGAGTACTACAAGAGAGGTCCAGATGGAAATGATATCCACAAAACAAATGTTCCCCATATCCGGGTGGAATTCCGTGAAACGGTGTGAAACCTCTCCTTCCTTCCCCTTCTTTTCTGAAACCTTTTAATTAAATATATTCTATCTTTTATTGGAAGATGCTTAAATATTGCACATGATTGCAGATCTGGAGGGAGGAGATGAAACAAGTTTATCTTGGCAAGGCTATAATCCCCAGAGAAGTTGACAGATAAGGAGGTCCCAAGGGGTGTGAAACTTTGATACTGCACTGGAATAGTAACTGTAGATGTAAAATTCTAATCATTGGGATATTGTATGTTCTACTTGAAAATTTTGCAAACTTGAAATGAATTGTATCCTTCACTCTTTATAGGTGAGGAATTTTCTGCTCATGCCTATACACCCATGCAAAGCTGAGAATTGGCTTGGCAAAAGGCGAAGTGTAAGAATGAGATCGGCGTGTGTGTGATGCTGCATGTCAAAGATTACGAACTCTGCACTGTCTTGGACAGTGTCAAGATCACAAATAGGATCAAGACGCCGATAGGCTTAAAAATATTAGTTGTGGTTTTCCATGTAATGTTAGTTCAAATTTTAGACTAATGTACGTCTGTACACTGTTATACTTGTGTAGGAAGCTCATCTCAGGTGAGAAAGGAAAATTCTCTCTTCCTCAGCTTGTGTTCTCCAATTATATTCTGTAGTTTGAGATGGATGTTAAAGCAGAACAAGCACAAATGGGATGTGGTGAACCAACATCTCCGCCATCCCTTGATAACTTGTAGCAGTTTTCTTTTGGTTTGGTACCGGAAGTTAGATGGTTCCAATGAGAAAAGAACCAATAGAGTACTCCATTTGCGATGTCAATTCTATCTGTAACTATCGCAGTTGTGAAACGAACAAATGGTGCATCAATCCAGTCTCTAGACTCCACAATTTTCTGAGTTCGAGGACCGTTTGCCAACATTGGAAGGCATGAAATCCTCCAATTGTTCAGGCGAGTTTAAACCAATATGTTCATTTTGTAGCTGAGTCTGTTCCTCTGCACAAGCGGACGAGTCTGTTCATTCGTAACAGCTGAGTGTTCATTTTATACCAGTGGACGAGTCTGTTCACTTTGTTCTGTAATACCAATGTTAATAGACACAATGCGGACCGTCCCATTCTGTGTATCTCAAATATGTTAAAAAAAAAAAAAAGGGAACAAAACAGCAACAATGAAACAAGCTAACTAACAATTTATTTCAGAAGTGTACCAAGGGGCAAACTATTTCAGGTTTACAAGTACGTTAAGTGAAAAACTACTGTGCATTAAGCACATCTTAGAAGCACCCAAGGAAAAAGTAGAAACACTATTTGCTCCCATATAGCTCTTAATGGCAGCAGATCAAGAAGGATGTATACAGATGGCGGAGATGACAGCTGAGATCACCACTTATGTCTTGTCGGTCTTTGAAAGACTGCAAACAGAAGGAAAAGGTATGCAACATTAAACCCTCCCGTTCTCAAATAAAAAAATAATAATCTTGTTGAAAAAGGGATATAGTTCTCACCTCGGAGATATCCTCCATCTGCTTGGCAAGTTGTTCCTTCTTCTTGGCAGCTGCAAAGGCACACCATTTTAACATATGGACAACAAAACCTCAAATGTGCAGCACAAGGACCAGCTAATATTGTACTTACCCAAATTTGAAAGCTCATCCATCTGCTTTGATGTCCTCACAGCAAACCTCTGGAATGATTTGCTGAAACCAGAACACATTCTATATAAGAGGTTTTTGTGTTGGAATGAAAACCCATCTACAACATCTTTCTTGAGGACTTGCAGGTTGTCTAGCATATGCAAGTAATCTAAGCCACATGCATGAATAGAGTATATCTGATGACCACAAAGACTGACAATTGATTACACTAGCATAAAACATGACTTGTCTACATGAACAAAACAAGAAGCTGCTATATGAAGACCAGGCCTCCACCAGATAGGACATCAGGGACATTAGACTCGGACCTCTGCTGCACTTATTGCGGGAATATACAGTATACACTGTTCTGGCCATTACAAGACTACATAGAAATATCAGTAAGTATTCAGCATTGAGCTACTGAGGCAACATTTCCCAACCTAGCCATATGGCAGTCTACTGTATAGGCTACCATATAAGCTTCACCTAAACATCACTACAGTAACAGTGGAAGATTGTTAAATATCTCACTTCAGAGTTCAGAGTAGTCACCCAATTCAAACCAGCATGTATCACAAGTTTACAATGTTTACCCAAAACAATAACAAGCTTAAGAACTTGTTAAAGTTAAAACAACAGCCAATACGAAAGATGGTCGCGCATGGCAATGACAGACGGAATACAAAAGAGAGCAAAAAATTAACTCAGCCATATGGCAAAAATAATCTCAAGACTCCATATCTGCAGCATATCAAAAATTACATTGGCCGCTTTTTATCACCAACAACATAACAAAACACTAACATAACCCATTTTTCCATCACAAAATGAAACCATATCATCAAAACATAAACATTACAACAACCAAAATCAAAAATTTCCTCAAGCATTTAAAGCCGCAACGCATTAAAATGTTGCGTCGCAGCTTGAATAGACTGAAATCTATAAAGTTGAGAGAGCTAAATATCGCTTCTATGGAACGAGCCGATCGGGAATAGAATGATCCTTGTGGCCAGAGATGAAGCTTTGACCATCATTAAACAACCAAGATTTGAAATCAGAGAAGGAGGAGGTACCTGTTGGCGAGGCTGTCAACCAGAAGCTCATTAACGAGGTACGACATCACTCTGTGAACGAAATTTCCACCGCCGGCCATGGTTAGTTATCTCTGATTACCTGAAAAGATGAACACGAATTATGATTGAGCACAAACCCAATTACGGGAAAGAGGTTGATGATTTGGTTAAACCCTAAAACAGAAACCTCAGGATGGACCTTTGAATTGGGAAATTAAGAAGAGAAGGGAAGTGAAATTTTGAAGCGGGATGAAGATTAGGGGATTTAGAAACCCTAATTGGGAGAGAGATTTACCTGAACCACGTTGGTTTTGTAGATGGAGTGTCCGACCAAAGTTGTTTAAAAGAAATGGCCTATGGCCCAAGGCCCACGGTGTGGCTGAATTTTTATGTACACACTTTTAAAAAGAAAAGAATAAGTTTTGCTTACACGAGAGGGGTTCTAATGAAGACCATTTAATTGATGATTAGTTGAAGACTTTTTTATTAGTTAGTTTATTACACTCATTTTTCATTCATATTTTTTCATCTCAACCGTTTATTTTTTAGATTTATATAAGAATCAGATCACTTATACAAATTTTCAGCTAAATTAGTAATCGTAAATAAATCGAACTAAATCAAATCAATGGACGATCTAAATCTGTCAAACATGAGTCGTTTAAGTTTATAATTGGTAAATCACATTTATGAATGCCTTAAAATTTTCATTTGGATAAAAATTTGTAGAGATGATTTACTCATATATATCTACAAACTAGGTAGTTGAGATGTGAATATGTGATCGAAAAATAGGTGAAACGAAGAAGTCATCAACTTAGTGGTCCTTATTAGAATCACTCCCTTGCTTACACTTCCAAGAAAAAAAAAAAAACTAAACTGAGATTTTAGCCTCATATAGACTTTTGCCACCATGAAAATATCTTACATTAAAATGATTACATATGTCTATTTACAAACATTAAATCTCTTTTACCTCTTCAATTTAATAGCATGTTCTCGATAGTCTTAATTATAAAGTTTCCTTAAGATTGGTCAACCACTATAGGTTGAAGGCTTGCACTTCGCGTCTTTTACTTCTTTAGTGTCAAGAATCACTCAAGATGATTTTCATCTACGAGACCTAGTGAACTGAGTTGTCTGATTGTCTTATTCATAATATTCTGATTATGTAATATTCTTCATTTTTTTTTCATGAAGTATGTTATTGTTTATAGAAGTTTGGCCAACCATTATATATTTATGACACAAACTAAAATCATCACATTGACATTGCACATACATTACAAACCAAGTTTTTGAAATGAGACTAATATCATTTGGTCTATTGACATATTGTTGATTTTACGGACAATAACTTTAGCATTTGACCTTCCAGTTGTTGATAGTCCAAAATTCCTTTTTCATGTAAGGCTTTGTTTCATTGTCTTTGATCCCTTTTAGAGTACTCTAGATTGTACTCGTGAAAGATAAATAGATTTGAGTTGTTAATTGTAGTAACACTTTTTTTAGAATAAATAGTTTGCGTTTCAATACCAAGCAACAAAAAGAGACTATTATCTTGATGCAAAAACGATATTGACCATGAGACCTAAACTTCTTATTTGTAATATTATGTAGAATCCGATTTCAGTGACAAGAGTTGAGGTGACCACAACCAATGAACATGAGACACGTATCCATTTTAAAAGGCTTGGCTGCAATTTAAGAACATAACAAGAGATTTTGGATATTTGACATGTTTGTTTATAATTATTATTAACACGTGTCCATTTCTCATTGATGTTTGTTACCCATAAATGATCATAGTTGGCCATCTAAGTTATTTCCTATTCTATATAACTAATTTGGATTCACTCTCATAAGGCCATAAAGGAATCATGTTCTAACTAAATGTTAACATTTGCAAATGGTTAATTCTATGATTTCTATCACAATACTAACTCGATGTAATTCACGTTATATACAATGAACATCTCTGTTAACTACGTGATATACAAATCGGATAAATTATCTAAATCAGAGCTTATACTTGATGAATTAATCTATGTACAATACAACTGATTCTAAAGCTATCGAATTTTGTTTGAGTCCGATTCCGATCTTAAACTTATCACTTTAAGGACCCATGTAGTACCTTATCATTTTAAAAACAACCCCAAGAAAATTAGAACTAGAAATCCGAATGCTCTTATGAATTTACACATCTTTCGTATTTCACCAGTTTTGGTGTTGCAGATGATCCACAAGGGATCCATCATCCATGAGGCATAGAGTCAGCGGTGGACGCAAAGACGGGCGAGTGGGGGCCATTGCCTCCAGTGAATTTCCTTTGTTGCCTAGCAGCTTCATATTTATGCCCAATGTTCAGTCTAATTTGCCCCCAGTCATGACAAATACACACACATTGTGTAAGAATGCGCTACCCATATTAATTAAACAAAAGAAAAATCTCATAATTGTGTTTTTTTTTTTACTGAAATGGTTTAAAATCTATGATTTACCTGATATGCGAGTAAAAATTAGAGATTGGAAATAAAGAAGAAATTGATAATGAGCTGTCTATAAAGGTTCCTTACTTCATCACTTACCTATCTCTCTGCATCCGCCGCTGCATAGAGTCATCATCTGCTTCCTGCCCCATTGCCCCCTACTATTGATCAATTGCTTAATTCAGTTTCCCCATCTTCCTGTCCTCAAGAACAACCAATCAAACTCAACATCCCACTCATGCATGTGTTTGGTTTTGGTTTTGGTTTTGGTTTTTTCTTTTCTATTTCTTATAATTAGATAACTGATTTAATTAGTCAACGATATTGTAGTTTATAAGTGGGAGCAGTTTTGTAGTCTTTCATTAATTACTTAGATCTAAACTTAAAGATTGAGGCTATAAAACTAAACGGCAATAATGATCGATTACAATCGTTCAGCAAGTTGAGATTGGTTCGACGCCGGAAGATCACTGGAATCAGCGAGACCATGGGTGATGAGGTATGTAACTTCCATCTCTCTCACTCTTTAGTCTTTACTCTAGGGATCCGCTTCTAGTTTCAGAAATCACAACCAAACCATACTAAACAAATGACATGATTGTACTGCTCATGCGTAGCTTTTCTTTAGCCTTTTTGTGTTTGAATTGAGTAATTAAGAGTAACTGAGATTCTATATATTCACCGACATTACGATCTATGAAATGATTGTCAAACTCGATTGAAACTGTCCCATAAACTCGTACAGTACAAAGTTATTTTAGCAAGATAAGGTGAATGACCATGCTTAAAGACTTCATCTCTTCAACCATCAAACTATCATTTATGATCTAGCAACGTTTCGAAAAAAATCCTAGCTCTCTCTCTCTCTCTCTCTCTCTCTCTCTCTCTCTCTCTCTCAACGCTGAAAGAGAATGCAAACTCGTCTAATTGCTTCGTTCGGCAACAGGTGATGGTTGAGCCGGCTCTGTTGGCCTGTCGTACGTCATGCATGACTTTGCTGTCAGACGAGTACTCCGTCAACCTTGGCTAATGGAAGAGTTTAAAGTTTAATTGGAGGCAAGGTTCGATAACTCGCTAGGTGGATGGCAGCTTGGGGCTCCTAGGCGGGTTTCTAGATGCCTCATGGGCAAATTTGTATTTCTTAATTTTAATTTATTTTTGAAACTTTTGTTTATATCATTTTAAAATATATAAGGATTTTAAAAAATAAAATTGCATCTAAAATAATTATATTTCAAAAATAGTCCTAACAAGTCAAATAGGGTGGGTGAGAATGTTATACAATAATACTAGTAGAATAAAACATTTGCTTTAGACTAAAATAATAATAATTACGCCCAGAACACTCATACACTAGTAGGGTGAAGGGCATGCTTGAAGCGGCTAGTCAGGGTCTAAGTGGGCTAGGCTGGGCGGCCTTGTTTAAACACTTATCGGGGGTGTTAAGGTAGTTCTTTAACAATATGTTTTGGAGTTGTTAGGTGACTTGAATGGTCTTTTGGTCACCGAATGACTAGGTGGTGGGAACAAAGGCCGACCCATTTATAAGCAGGGGCGTAGCTAAAGGGGGGGGCAGAAGGGTCATTTGACCTCTCTCAGTGTCTGAAAATCAAGCTCTGATATGTTCATGTGTCAGAAACTCTTCTCATTTGACCCCTATGTTCTTTTCTTTTTGGGTATGAAGTTGACCCTTTACGTCAAAAAAACAAAGGAACAAAGATAAAACAAAGTTTAAACATTGGCTCAATTACTCACAATGTATAATTTACACCAACTGAGCAAAACTCTAGTTGATCGAAACAATATATTTTATAAACTTTTTTTAAATTTTCTCATCGTATTCTCTATGTGTTGTTCTACTCTTGTTTTTTTTCTTAAGAGGACACTATCGTTTTTTTTGTTCTATATAATTTACAAACAACAAGTTGAAAGATGCTACTGTTTCTTTTGTATTTTAGTAGATTTATGAGACAAAGCGGTGTAGATTCATTAATCTACTACTATAATTATATACAATTTATCTAAAAGAAAATTAACAAAAATGTATGTAATGACCATTTTGGCTTGTGATGAATGAAAACTACACCCGATTTATATTTGATTAAAAAAAAATCAATACATGCCATATATGTTATCTATTGAGATTTTGATAAAAAAAATCGTTGTTATATGCAATAGATTCTGACCCTCCTAATTATGGTTTCTGGCTACGCCACTGGCGGCAAGGTGAGATTTTTTTTTTCTCCTTTGGACAAGATGTCTCCCCTCTTTATGTGTGGGGATGCTTTTTCCAACTAAGGTTCGAATCTGGAACTTTTACACTCGGTTGTGATGAGATCTTAAGGGAGATGGCGTTGTGACGACGTGAATATGACCACGTGGTGCGCCTACCCTACATAAGAATCACTTGTTGTTTACTATTGACAAACTAACGACCAAACAAACATGGTGCATGTGACTTGCACTTGGTTGGTCTAAATGAATCTTGATGCGTGAAATCAGTTCCGTTTTTATCAATTTTAGCAACTGCATCGATGCATAACAAAGCAAAGTAATTACTAATTCCTAAAACTTACATAAAAAGTTAAATAGAACGTAATTATAAAAGGCTAACCCACTCATTACCACGATATCATGTCCAAAATCTCATATAATCTCCTTTATATTTAGGTAAATCGTACGAATTATTTAATTTGTTTATGTCCATTTCACAGCTGGCAGAATTTCTTCGCCGCATGGTCGGGGTGTCCTGGGGTTGCATGCCAGAGATTTGCATTTTCAGTGTTCCGGAGAAGCTTCGGAAATTGAAGGAGGATGCCTACAATCCCCATTTTGTCTCAATAGGACCTTTCCATCGAAACAAAGGTAACCTTGCGCCAATGCAACAACATAAAAGGGGTTACCAGTATTCCCTTTTTCCTCTTCTTGAAGTTGACGAAACTTTTGAAAAATACCAAGGGGAAGTCCCCGTGTCAGATCATTATATTCCTACACATGTTCGGGAAATGATTTGTGGATGCTACAGCGGACTGAGATGCGACATAAACAGTCATGATTTTGTAGAAATGTTGTTCCTTGATGGCTGCTTCATATTGGAACTTTTCCTCAGGTTTGCCCCAGACTAGAACTATATAACACCACAAGAATATGAGTCTGATCCAGTAATAAACAGTGCTTGGATGGTCAGAGCTCTTTGTCATGATCTAGCATTGCTTGAAAACCAAATCCCCTTCTTTACTCTTGAAGTCATATATGATATGATCAAGCCTCGTTTAATGAGCAAGTGCAAAGCACCAGAGTCTGTCACTAGTCTTGCTTTAAGTTTCTTCAAGCCTATGATGAGCCAAAACTCATATATAGAGGAGCATTCCTACACAGACTGCATGCATTTGCTTGATCTTTTGCACAAATCCTCCCTGCTCGCAACTTCTGGAGTAGGTACCGCCTTCGAAAGAAGAGTGATTTTGAAGCATGCAGCTGGTAAGTTGACTCCAGGGGATCAATATTATTCGGGATCATTAAACTATTGCGCTTCAGAACTTGTACAATCTGGAATTGAGCTTTGTAAAGAGTCCGGAGACTCTTTGGTGAACATAACCTTCATGAGAAATGGAGGGCTGATAAAAATCCCACCTGTGTTGATCTACGATATAAGAGATTCACTATTCAGAAACCTGATTGCCTAAGAGCAAAACAATATCAACACCAGACATCATGTTACATCGTATGCTATCCTCATGAAAACTCTCATCCGTTCTCTACGAGATGTGAAGCTACTTAGAAGAAAAGGCATCATATCTCAGAATTGGATTGAAGACGAAGAATATGTAACACAGTTCAGAAGTCTTTTACAGGAAGTTATTCCCAAGGACTTCTATTTCGGTGATTTATGTGAGGAAGTGAATGCCTACGCAAGTAAGTTCTGGTTTCGTAGAAAGATGCACTCTCTTTATCTAACTTATTTCTCAACAGCATGGAGTATGATATCATTTATTGCTGCCATTTGCCTTTTCATTCTCACGTTCTTACAAACATATTTTACCATCAACCCTCGCTAATTCTCGCATCATATGTGTATCCTCTTTTCGTAATTGCAGTTGGGGCATGAGAGTACTAGACTACTATTAGATATAAAATTTCAGCTTTCATAATTAAACATGTATGGAACCAGAAATTATTCTTCTGTGTAAGGAATTGATCATATTTAATTCATGATTGGTTTCGAGATTTAAATCTATTTTTTCCAATTATATAATCTGCGAACGACTTAGTTTCTTGTTCTTGGTTAAGTAATTAATGCATATTGTCCAGGTAAGCCTTCAAGGCTTAACTAATATGATCTAGTTACTAGTTTCTTAGATGATTGTAATTCTTTACATGTTGAGTTATGCTCCCAAAACAGAGCCAAGGCTCTTTAAGGCCATACAGAAGCAACAAACTTGCTTCAGTAGCTTTACTGTGCACTTCTATTCAATAAACTGTGATTGAAAATTTGCAAAAGCAATCCACAGAGAAGAAATTATGTGTGATACTTTGACAATATCAAATGGCTACAAATTTGCCAAAAAAATTTGATTCCATGTATCTGGAACTCCTGGCAGACACCAATGTATACAATCTGAGTTGTGTAGCACATCGGCCTTTTGCTCATCTGTTAGTAGTTTGCCTCCAGTCTCTGTGTAAACTTTTGTGTGAGCGTCAATTCGTTGATCTGACATCTGTGTTATGTTAAGAACTGAGACAGGAACTTTCATTTTCTTAATTACTTCGACCACCACGCGCATGATCCTCTTATCAGCACCAGTACTCCAGAATCCCTTTTTCAAGTAAGGCTTTGTTTCATTGAAGCATCTCATCCCTTCTGGATTGTTCCAGTCAGCGTTCCTGAAAATACAAGATTGTAGTTGTTAATTGGCAGTAACATTTTTAATATAGGCTGCATTTAGAATTATAAACTAGTAGAACACAAGATCTTAATTTTCTTCTGTGCTTGAGACAGACCTTATATGTGTAGGAGACATAGAAGTGAAGAAGACACGAGTCTTGTTTGGATTGATATTTGTGTCGACCCAGTTTGCCCATGTCTTCAATGCTATTCTGTATGCAACTACTGCTTCCAACTCTTCATATCCTTCTTCCCCATTTGGAAATGAACCCCAGCTGTGTTCAATTAGAACATTGTCTCTTAGATTGATCAATCTTAAAGAAGAACAGAATGCTAGTACTCATTTGTGGAATAGTTAAAAAAAACTTTAGCTGGTTTCAGTGAGAAACTTACTATGACTTGATCGTATAGCCGCTCATCCACCATACATAAGTATTGAAGACAAGGATATCTACTCCAGTCCAGTGTTTTGCATGCTTGTCAACTGAATCCACTTTTAGTATTCTTTCCTTTGGATTTCCAACTATGTGGAGGTCAGAATTGGACTCTACCAGAAATGGATCCCAGTAAAATTCAATTGTAGCATTGTACTCCTGGAATGGAAAAATGAGAGTTCAATATCATCATGTTCAGTTTGCTTGGTTAAGTACAGAAGAAGAAACTAAGACATACTTTGGCTGTGAAGACTGAAAGAACGCGCCCCCGGCGCATGGACTGTTTGTCTTGAGGTATGATGGATTCAACCATACAGACTAAAGATTGCCATTGACCTCTTTGCAAAGAATCCCCAACAAACATTAGCCTCTTATTACGAATTTTCTCAAGCATGAGTTCTGGATTAAATCTACAGAAGAAGTATAACTGTTAGATTAACAAAAACTCATGCAGAAAGCATATGTAAATAGTTGCATACCATTTATGTACTTAAGTATGTTGCGTCAATCAAAATTGTTAGCTTTCACTGTCATGTATAAGCATTTCTAGTCTGCATAAACTTGTAATAATATTGTGTATATCTACACATATAGCCTAAAAGTTCCCAATCTAGATTGTCAGTATGACAACATAACAAGAGAATATAACGCAAATATATCTGTGATCTTGACTCCATAAACTTATATGAAATTTGACAATGCAATACTCTACCTAGGCAATGTGCAATCTTCTGGCTGCCATTCCCAGTGCCGGTAGTCAGAATCCGGTCTTCCATTTTTGACACAAGAAACTTGCCTATCAAGATATGGACAACTTCTGTCAGAGTAAAAAGGCTTGATTGAACGGTTGAACACCCATTTTCCATGCTCAACGTTACATTCCTCCGGGTCGAACACAAATCTATCATCTAGAACTGAAGCATCTATCTTTTCTTCTGTAGCATTTCTATAATCTGTCATAAGATAGTGATAATGCAACATTAATCAGAATTCGTAACAGTTCAATTTCAACAGAAAAAACATGACTGATTAGAATTCATACATCAGATAGGACACTTACTCTTTTTTGTGACAGATGCTGCTCTTCTGGAACAGAATTTATGCTTGGAAAAAGGGTTGGAAGAAAGAATAATACTAATTCTTTCAGTATACAAGAGACTGATCAAGGCAACAGCACAGACCATGATAATAGGAAGATGTAGCTTTCCTCTAAAGGCCTTCATTGTGCCTGCAGTGGTAGACTGTCCTGAGCTCATGGGGTAAGATTATATGAATTGGCGTGCAACATAATGATGAGGACTGACCTGGTGATTGTTTACATTGTGAGGGATATTTTATTGTGGGATTTTGAGTAGGAGTAAAGCTAAAGCCTTGTATTGGTTGGGTTCATCTTTTGTTTTTAATGGAGAGGTTAGGGGTAAGTTGCAACGCTAACATCCTTTGTGGAATTTAGCTATATGAGGATCCAACAACTATGCTAGCTATTGCTTCATGTTCATATAAACCATTCAAATTCTTCATTAGGTAGTAGTAAAGGCAGGGCTAGCTCTCTCCTTCTTATGAAAATCATTGAAAATCTTATGTATTTTTATGGTAGAATTTTCTCATGATACATGATACATGTGTATTGACACATACATTTATATATATGCATGTATGCTAGACTTTCTATTCCCCTTATGAGTCTTATCTGGTTTAATTGTCTACCCATGTTAGTGTCCAGCGTTCTATTTGGATTAACTAGGAAGGGGAGCTCAAAGAGGGTTTATTCTGTAGTTTTGTTTTTATATCTAAAAAGTGCATGCGTCTCTGATCTTCTGGTTAATCAACACCGGATGCTATCAATTGATTCGATTCCCTTTTTTATTTCCCTTTCTTACAATAAAAAAGTGCATATTCTTGAGGTTGTAAGGGTTTAATCTAGGGCTGCCACTCGGTCGGTTCGAATCGGTAATGGGCGTTACCAACTTCAAAACCAAAGCTTTCGGTAATGAAATATGACTTTCAATTACCAAACCAAAAACTTCGGTATAAGATAAATCTTACCAACTTCGGATGTCGGTTTTTCGGTATTACCAAACTTCACAACAAATATATTTTCAAAATATAACAAAATAATACAAAACTATAAAATTTAAATATCACTTGAGTTTCTAGAGTCTGATAGTACATATACAAAAGATAGTCATTTCAGTACACATTATCGAGTATGGTTTAATTTTCTACCGAAATAGTCAGGATGTAAATGTTTCCAAATTTTTATATGAACAAGTTATGTGTCATCTATGTGAAAGTATGTGTGTGGAAGAGTCGACCAAAATAAGTCACATAAGGGCAGTAAAAACTTTTTCGTGTAATAAGTGACGTTAAATTATGGTTGACCGCTTTGATCAAGACCCGAGCATTATTGAGTACAATTGAATTTTCTATCATAATTGTATTATACTATAATGATCACATCAGACGGTCGAATTTTAATTTTATGAATTGTAATTATTGGAACCACAACATGTCTGGTAATGTGGTATAACTTATTTAGTAAGTTATATGCATATGTACATCTTTGTGAACCAACTACAAAGAGGAAGCAAAATTTTCAAAAACCTTGTGAACTATGATGTGATCAATATAGTGAAATACGACTATGGTAGAAAAATTAGGTATTTTTGATAATTTTTTGGCCTTGATCAAGGCGGCTAACCCTATTTACGCTTGTGCTTTCTATGGGGAGTCCTATCATCAAGAGAGGTAAAAACATTCCTAAATTTTTACATGGGCGGTTACATGTCATCTAAGTGGGTTTGTCTATGTGTGTGTGTGTGATGAATCGACTAAGACGGGTAGGTAAGAGCGTTTTTATATAACAAGTAATATTGAATTAAAGTTGATCGCTTTAATTGAGACCCGAATGCTACCAAGTATAGTTGAATTTTTCTATTCATTGTCTTGTTTTTTACTAAATGGTATATACAATTGAAAACGTGAGATAAAATTATTAGTCTGCGTGTTTTTAGAAATATAAGTCTTTAAATAATTAGAATTTCGGTAAATTCGGTATTTACCAAAAACCAAACCAACTTTTTCGGTATTTCTCGGTTTCGGTTTTTTGATTTCGATTACCAAAATTCAGTTTACCAAATCATAAATTTTCGGTCGGTTTTCGATCGGCTTGGTATTTACCAAACCAAGTGGCAGCCCTAGTTTAATCATAGAAATGATGGAGGGGATTTGAAGGCACAATGTGTACAAATTTGAAGCAGTATATCAGTAAGCAGCTAAACTTGCATCTCATCATTGCTTGTCAAATTTTTGGTCCCAAAGGAGATATGTGGGTAGAAAATAAGGATTCAATATGGTTTGGTATGCTTCAATGTTTATTCTTCTCCATATTGGAGGTTTATATAGAGATACAATTGCAGTACTAATAGGAAAAATATCTCCTACATCTATACAAAATATTTAACCTACACATACAAGGAAAGTAATTATTTACAAATATTCTACACTCCCCCTCAAGTTGGTGCATAGATATCAATCATGCCCAACTTGCCAACTGAGTCGTCAAACACTTTCCTTGACACTCCTTTCGTAAGAACATCTGCCAATTGGTCTTCTGTATACACAAAAGGAAAACGAATTATTTTCCTGTCCAAGTTTTCCTTGATAAAATGCTGATCTACCTCCACATGCTTGGTCCGGTCATGTTGAACAGGATTATGAGCAATTTCAATTGCAGACGTATTATCACAATGCAAGTCCATAGGTTGTTTGAGTTTAAAACCCAAATCTTTTAACACATTACGAATCCATAACATCTCACAAACTCCATGTGCCATACCTCGAAATTCTGCTTCAGCACTTGACCTGGCAACAACCTTCTGCATCTTACTACGCCAAGTTACAAGGTTTCCTCCAACAAATGTAAAATACCCAGATGTAGATCGGCTGTCAGTCTTATCACCAGCCCAATCAGCATCAGTGTACCCTACAACTTCCAACTCACCCTTCTTTTCAAACAACAAGCCTTTGCCAGGTGCCATCTTAAGATACTTCAATATACGGTACACTGCATCCATATGCTCTTCACTGGGACAATGCATAAACTGACTAACCACACTCACAGCATAAGCAATATCAGGTCTGGTATGAGAAAGATAAATAAGTCTTCCTACTAGACGTTGATACATTCTTTTATCAGTTTGGACTTGATCTAGATAGATGGCGAGGTTGTGGTTCATCTCAATTGGTGTCTCAACCGGTTTGCAGTCAAGCATTCCAGTCTCAGCTAACAAATCAAGTACATACTTACGTTGGGACAAAGAAATCCCCTGCTTTGACCTTGCAACTTCAATTCCAAGAAAATACTTCAACTGTCCAAGATCCTTCATCTCAAACTCCTTTGAAAGATACTTTTGTAGAGCCTCCATCTCTTTTGGGTCATCCCCTGTGACAATCATATCATCAACGTACACAATCAGAGCAGTGATCTTACCCTGACTACGCTTGATGAATAAAGTGTGGTCTGAGTTGCTTTGTCTATAGCCAAACATCTTCATTGATTTGGAGAATCTTCCAAACCAAGCTCTAGGAGATTGCTTCAAACCATACAAGGACTTCTTCAACTTACAAACCTTGCCGGCATCACATGATTTACTTTTGACTCCTGGTGGCATGTCCATATACACCTCTTCCTCCAAGTTTCCATTGAGGAAAGCATTCTTCACATCAAACTGTTGCAGAGGCCAATCTTTAGTTGCTGCAAGTGAAATCAAGATTCATACAGTGTTGATCTTTGCTACATGAGCAAACGTTTCTTCATAATCAATGCCATACCGCTGGGTGTATCCCTTGGCAACCAACCTTGCTTTATACCTGTCAATACTCCCATCTGCTTTCAACTTTACGGTGAATACCCAACGGCATCCAACCGTCTTCTTTCCAGCTGGTTTAGGCACAATATCCCAAGTCGAGTTTTTCTGTAATGCCTCGAGTTCTTCGTTCATCGCTTGAGTCCACTTAGGATCCGCCATTGCATCCTGTAAACTACTAGGAATACAAACACTGGATAATTGATTAATGACAAGGGCGTGTGACTCGGACAATCTATGGTTAGACATGTAATTGGCTACATGATACTTAGCTTTGGCTTTGATATCAGGTTCATATTGTTTCTTTGGAATTCCTTTGGTAACTCTCTGTGACTTTCTAGGTATAATACTATCTACCTCAGGTAATTGATTTGAATGTAAAGGTACCTGAGCTTGAGCAGGGACATTCACGGCAGATTCTTGAATTGATGGTGTAGAGAAAGGAAAACTGTCTGACAGAGAAGAACCTTGGGTGTCCAATCTACCAGTACCATGTGGCCCATGTTGCACAGCCTGCGTTTCTTCTTGACTGACGACACCTGCTTCAAAGTCTGACGCGGCAGTATTTTTTAGGTGAACACGCGTGTCCACATCAGCTGTGTCAACCGATCCCGACGTGACATGTGGCAAACCCAGTTTCAGCATGTCTTCTGTTCTGTCACGCGTAGCAGTCTCCTGGGTGACACGCGGCACCTTGTGCTGCTCTCCTCTGACACGCACGTGGTCCTCTTCAGTTCGGGTCGGCTCGGCTGAAGTCTCCACTCGGCTGAAGTCTCCACTCGGCTTGGCTCTCTGACGCGCACATGGTCCCCTTCAGTTCGGCTCTGCTCGGCTGTAGTCTCCACTCGGTTTGGCTGAGCTTCACGTGGGTGGCCTGCATCAATACTGAACGGGACAAGAGTTGTTGTCTCCTTTTCTGTTGCTTTCTCATTTGTGGCTCCATTAACTCCGAATCTCAACTCTAATGCTTCCACCTTTTCAAACTCGTTGAATTCAAATAATTGTCGAGAATTCCCTTCACCTTCACAACCGCTCTCCCCCTGAAGGGAAGATGTCGAAACTTCCCCTGAATAGTAAGGCTCAGATTCACGAAAAGAAACATCAAGGGACACGTGAATGGTATTAGTGAGAGGATCATAACATCGATAGCCTTTTTGAAACTCGGCATATACCCAAGAAAGATACACCGTTTAGCACGAGGATCAAGTTTGCTTCGTTGTTGCTTGGGAATATGAACATATACTACGCACCCAAACACACGAGGCTCCAAGTTAGGCAATGATGGAATGGAGAGAAGTTTTTGAAGCTGTTGTAGAGGGTTTTGACATTCAATAACCCGAGAAGGGGTACGATTAATGAGGTAGGCAGCAGATGTCACAGCTTCTCCCCAATATTCTATAGGTATATTCATGTCAAACAAAGAGGCACGGACAACTTCTAGCAACTGCCGATTTTTTCTCTCTGCCAATCCATTTTGCTGAGGAGTATAAGTATTTGAAGTCTGATGTCGAATTCCATGTAACTTCATAAACTCTTGCATAGGACTATTAATATATTCTCCGCCATTGTCAGACTGGAAAACTCGAACAACCTGTTGATACTGTGTGGACACCATCTTATGAAATTCTTTGAATCTAGAATAAACATCACTCTTATTCTTCAATAGAGACACCCAAGTCGTACGGGTACAATCATCAATAAACGTCACGAAATACCGAGCGCCAAAGAGAGAAGGAATTTCTGCAGGACCCCACACGTCAGAGTGAATCTTCATAAATGGAACGGGACTTTTATTTAGGCTTGGTGGATATGAAATACGGTGGCTCTTGGCCAGTTCACATATGTCGCAATGAAAATCTGAATAGTCGACATCTGAAAATAATTTCGGTTGTAGTTTCTTAAGATAACCGAAGTTTAGATGACCCAACCTGCGGTGCCAAAGCCACACATCTTTCTTAGCACTCTCAGCTCTATTGACCTGATTAGCTTGACCCAAAGACTGCATATGTTTCTCTCCTGTCTTTGTCAGATCTAGGTAGTACAATTTCCCTTTTCTCACTCCATAACCCAAAATCCGCCTAGTTAGAATGTCCTGAAATACACAGAAAGACGGATAAAAGGTTACAATACATGATAATTCTTGAATGATTTGGCCAACTGAGAGAAGATTGTATGACAATGAAGGGACGACTAATACAGAATCAAGGGTTAATGTGTTTGATAGGACAATAGAGCCTTCTCCGGTAACCGGAGTTGGAGTACCATCAGCGGTAGAAACAATATTTTGAGAGGAGGGTTTTATTTTTTTCAAGAGGCTAGGATCATTACACATGTGATCTGATGCTCCTGTATCAATAATCCAGGACCTATTCATAGAGACCTTACCACTCATACCTGACTGTGCTATATTAAAGGCATTTGATGGTTGGTCTTCCTCTGTAGTGGTTATGACAGCTTTTGCATGATTCTTTCGGGGTTTCAGGGTGAAATCCCACCAATCCGGGTACCCAATTTTTTCAAAGCAACGTTGCTTGCTATGACCTAATACTCCACATAGCGGATATTTTGAGTTCGCATATGAATTTGGTTTGTATGGAGACCGGCATGGTGTGGTGGTATGGTAGTTGATTTGTTGTGCCATTTTGGAGGTTTGGTTTTTGAGATTTCAAGAATTTGGGAATTATGATTTTGATGTATGCAACGATTTGGTTGTGGTATGATTCGGGATTCAGGTTTGGTTTTGGGATTTGGGAATTTGTGTGTGATTTGTGGGGGTTTTTGATACGCAGCGATTTGTGGTGTTTTGGGTGTAAATTCAAAGGATCGAACCTAGCAAGCTCTGATGCCAAGTAGAAAATAAGGATTCAATATGGTTTGGTATGCTTCAATGTTTATTCTTCTCCATATTGGAGGTTTATATAGAGATACAATTGCAGTACTAATAGGAAAAATATCTCCTACATCTATATAAAATATTTAACCTACATATACAAGGAAAGTAAATATTTACAAATATTCTACAAAAGGGATCTCTAAGTTCAACCCTCATCGTGTTTTTATTTTTTATTTTTATGACGGCTTGGATAGGAAGAGAAAAGAAAGAGAAAAACAAAGAGAGAACAGAGGAGGGGGACCAAAAGCAAACTTCCAAACCTCCCCAAACAAAAGTAGAAACAAACAAGGAACTAACGAAAATGAAAATTCGGAAGATCTGAGCAGTTTATGTTACATTGTGCAAGAATAAAAGGAGCAGAGTCCCACCAAACATAACATGTAGAAGTAGCACCAAAATTTGCTAATGCATCAACCACTTGATTCCCTTCTTGAAATATGTGAGATGGGCGAAAATTCATTTAAGAAATCCGATACAAGCAATTATGTTATTCAATGTGAAACACCCATGGAACCAAATTAGGATTGCGAAGACAATCAAGAAGAAGAGAGGAATCCACTTCATCGTGTTAGTCGCATCACTAGTTATCTCTACTATATTAGAAAACCAGGTCTTTTTGATGTCAAAGACTTCATCAAATTTATTAAGTCTCCAAACGGTCACCGTAAGTATAAAGTTCACTAAAATAAAAGATATCAGAAAGTGTTATTTTTGTAAAACAAACATAAATTCACTAAATTGTGTTTCACCAATTTTACCTTTAATAAGTTCATTGAAGGTTATCAAAATAAATGTTATTATAGTAAGAAGTCAAATTAAAAAACAAAATAGTAATCGTGGAGAGAAAAGTGGGTAGTGGGATGTAGGGGTGGACTCGGTCCCAACGGTTCAGTTTTTAGGCATTAACCGAAAACCGAAACCGAAACTTCGGTTTTCTATTTTCTAGAACCGAAACCGATAAAAATATATAAAAGACTACACTTGTCGGTTAACCTAACATCAGTTTGATTTCGGTATGGTTTCGGTTACAAAACCTATTATCCGTAATATTTTTTTACACTTAACCAAATAACATAAAAATAAAAATATCAAAGTTGTAAAATATCAACACTTTAAATAAGTTATCTAATGAGTTCAAATGAGTAATCCAAATAAAAAGGGAAACTAAAATTTATACATAATTCATTTGAAGCCTCAAATATTCATATATAACAAAAGATAAAACTACATAGGAAGAATTTCGGTTAGACTTAAACATTTAGAGACATAATCATGTGTGTGAAAGCTTACTATTTATAAATCATAACATATAAAAACATGATACGTAATGTAGAATTATGTATTAATAATAAATATATGTAGAATGAATATATGTTGGTTCGGTTTGGTTTAATCGGTTTTTATGATGCACGGAACCGCAAACCGACACTGCACTACTCGGTTTGTGTGGTTTCCGAAACCTATTGCCTCAGTTTCGTTTGGTTTCGGTTACTCGATGTCGGTTCGGTACAGTTTTAACCGGTTTCGGTTGTTTCGGTACCTAAAAGTCCACCCCTAGTGGGATGCATACCAGTAATTGTGAATTTGTGATGTAAAAATGCTAGTTATGAGAAAATCGGAGTCTCACCCTGTTAAGATGTTTCAAACAACTAAAGCTAGAATTTTTCGATCATTTTTATGAGTCGCTCGCTGTACAGAAAGTTTAGAAGAGAATATTAACTTGGGAGAACTATACCATTCTTCTTCTTCTGTTTTCCTATAGATGTTGATGTGAACACCATAACCTCCAGATGATGGGATCGATCCAGAATCTAATAAACAGCAATTGAATGATTCTGAAAGCTGATGGATCAACCTGAACATCCTTTACAAAATTAAAAGTTTAAAACAAAGATAGCTGCTATTAGAAGCTATTGAATTGGGTCACTCTAAAAATTGAAAACACAACGAAACTTTTGACCCCTAAAAAAAGTCTAAAGCAATTCAGCTGCAACCTCACTCAAACTTGTGAAGGTTATGATGCTATTTGCGAGGAAATCAAATAGACGATGCTGTTTGCGTCGAAATTAAATAGATGGAACCTTTATTATTAATTTGCATCATGTTCTTGTGCGACAGTAGTCCTAACATCTACATCATTGCCTACCATTCAAGCATTTGCTGCAATTTTACTCCAAACCCTTTCATAGCCACTCGAGCAGTCTATAATCATAGCTCTTTTTCGAAATACCATAGCACTATGAATGTATACACAAGTTGTAGTAGGGGATCATTAGGTATACAAATTCGAAATCAAAACTTCATCCCACATGAAAAATCATTCACGAGTTTGAATAAAAAAAAATATACTACTAACTAGATGCGCTGAATCATATGATCCATATGTCAAATTTTTTGCATTAAACATAGATTATGTGAACACAATAAAGAAAATTTGATTGACGAAAAAATCATTTAGACGAGTGACATAAGTCTTTCATACAACGGGATGCGAGTTTGGTCGCATGTTGTTTATTTAGAATACACCGTGGACGTCAAGTTGAATAGGTAGATTAGGGCCCAACTTACCTTCAATACCGAGCTCATGAGCTAGATCCGAAACCCAAACCCGTTTCGCTGTCCAATAATATCTGATAAAATTTCTAACTTCTTCGGGTGGCTGACCTCCACTCTCCAACTCCCCATCTCAATGGCCACAATCGTCCACCTCTCTCCGATTCAAACTCCGCCGCCGTCTCCTCGCTTATTTTCTTCCCAAACTACCCCTCACCTGTCATTCAATTTACACCCCAAACCCCTCTCCCTTCCCTCCATTTCTCTCAGGACCTACGCTCCGGCCAAGCCTCGCGCTCTGGTCGTCACTTGGGCTGTCAAGAGCCTTTCGGAGACTGAGCTAGTCCCAGTGGACGGTGAGGAAGTCGCAGGAAAATTGCCGTCGGAGACCGGCGTCTACGCCGTTTTTGACCAGAACGGTGAGCTTCAGTTCGTCGGTCTATCAAGGAACATAGCGGCGAGTGTTCTTGTTCACCGGAAATCGGTGCCGGAGCTATGCCAATCCGTCAAGGTACAGCTTTATCTGATCTCTTGGAAAATTTTGAGCTTATTTCAGTTTGTTACCAAAGTTCATATTTTGCTGCTGAAATCCTTATTCCTCATTCGATTCGGAAAAAAATTGTACTAAGAAGTTGTTAATAATAATAGTTTGTTTGGTTATATGAATTGAATTAGAACTTATTAAAATTAAGAGCATAACAAGTGTACAGGGGTGGTTGTTAGGGGAATAGATGGCGCACATTTAGAGTAAAAGAACCTAGGATTAACATTGCCATAAGCATTAAAGATGTTTGGTGAAGGTAAGGGCACATAAGTCTAAGACGATAGCGAAATGAAGATATGAAGAAAGGTGCTAGGCTGCTATCATTGGCTTCTTTATGAGAAAAAATTATACCATCTTTGGAAATCAAGTATGATTTGTGCATCAAAACAGGTCTACCAGCTTAAGATTGCTTTTTTCGGTGTTTCTTAATGGGAATAAATGGTGCACATTTGGAGTACAAATTTGATGATTAGTTAGTTAATCCAGAATCAACATTGCTATAAGCTTTAAAGTTGTTTGGTAGAGGAATAATCTGGTTAATGCAGTTTGTTACGGCACATAGTCTAATGAGATATACTCATTTTAGTATATGCAAAAAGGTGCTAGGCTGCTGTCAGTGGCTTCTTTATGAAATTAAGTATAATGAGATAAACTAATTGTCCAGTGCTCTCATTGTTGTATATCTCCTTCAAAAAAATATATCTGGTTGCATGAGGTATAGTCTGGTTAAGCAGTGTCGATTTCTTGAAAGTCGTATAATCGATTTCGTGATGTTATTTCGCTATGAATGATTGTAATGTAGGTTGGGATAGTGGATGAACCAGATAGGACGGTTCTGACTGAAGCTTGGAAATCATGGATGGAAGAACACATAAAAGCTACTGGGAAAGTGCCTCCAGGTAATGAATCAGGCAATGCCACCTGGGTGCGGCAGGCACCTAAGAAGAAGAAGCCTGATCTGCGGCTGACACCAGGTCGTCACATGCAGTTGACAGTTCCGTTGGAGCAACTTGTGGATCGGTTGGTGAAGGAGAACAAGGTTGTGGCATTTATCAAGGGTTCAAGAAGTGCCCCGTTGTGTGGTTTCTCGCAGAGAGTTATTGGCATTCTTGAAAACCAAGGGGTAGATTACGAGAGTGTTGATGTGCTTGACGAAGAGTATAACTCTGGATTGAGGGAGAGTTTGAAGAGCTATAGCAATTGGCCTACTTTCCCGCAAATATTTGTAAACGGAGAACTGGTTGGGGGATGTGATATTCTAACATCCATGCACGAAAAGGGCGAGCTTGCTAGCTTGTTTAAGAAGTGATTGGCAGCCAAGTTTTGGTCTCTATGTAGATGGGATGTGAGCATGAAACTGTACTAGCTAGGCAATTCATGTATCAAGTCATTAGATATCCGCTGCATATCTAGGCCTGTACTCCGTAAGCTGCATCCATTTAGAGAAAAAAGATTTCAACTTTAGTGAAAAGTATTAATATTGATTGAGCTGGATTATGAAGTCGTCTCTGCATCCCACTGGTTTTGTTCTGCTCTCATTGCTTTCCTACTCCATTTCTACTTGATATCTATTACAAACTCCATTTTTGGATTTGCTCCTTTGTTCTATTCCGGTTTGCTGTTTCCTTCCAAACTGTCCTCGCGAACTACACTTGCCTGAAATGCAGCCATCTCTGCTCGGTGTTCATACTTGAGCTGTCTGAAATGCAGATTATTTGTTACACTAATGTATCGATACATCAAGTAATGACAGTAACATTGTAGCATTGATACGCAACAAGTAGCAACGAAGCTGGGGACTGTTAGCTGGGATTACGTGTAGGTAATTGCCAACCGTTTAGTCTTGCTTCCCCGCCATGCCTTCACAGACCTGTCATTTTCACCAAAACTGCCACTTGGCCCGCTCGAAAATCCGCCACGTCATTCGCTCCGGTCACAACCAAATAATCAAACATCATTTTAATGGCGAAGAGACAGAATCACATTGGATGATGGATAACGATCTCAATAATTATTGGGGGCAATAACGTCATTTCCTATTTTAGTCCAGCGAGAAACATTGCTACATTTGAATCCTCGTTCTCTTCTTCTTCTTCTTCTCCGATCAATTAAACGAAGCCGATCGTTCAATCTAGGGTTTACTGGAAATGGACGGTGGATCTTCTTCCGGCGGGAACTTCAAGCTCTACGAGCAGCTGGAGTTGCAGGAGTTTCCGGACAAGTTCGTCATCAAATCGGTGGAAGCTCCCGATCAAGGCTCCGTGATCGGCCGCCGCGACGGCGCTATTGAACCGCTTAACGGTACAGAAAGAGCTATCATTCCTTCGTTTGAGCTCGTTCAAGTTTTTCTGATTGGTTGCGATCCAAATCGTTTTTTCTTGTTTTTGATTATGAAGCTGATTCTTCTTCGTCAAACCCTTCGAAAACGTCGACGATATATGGAGTCGTCTGAACGATCAGACTGCTCGCAGGTAATCACTACCGGTTTTTATAATCGCTCAAAGTCAACGATGAGCTTTTGTGTTCTGAACCGATTGGAAATGTGGTTTTTGGATTTCGCTACTGATAGAATATGATTCTGTATTTGCATCAACATATATTACGCTGCAATAATGTTTTGTTTGCTTCAGAGTAAAAGAGAATAATGTTATTTTTGCTTAATTTTTTGTGTTAGGCACAGGTAGTAACTCCTGTTACTCACTTTTGTGAGCTTTCATTTAGTAGTTAAGTGTAGCTTTTTTTTCGTCGCGCATTTAGTATGGCTTGAGGTTTTGTCGACAAAATAATGTGGCTTTGCTTCCAATATTAACATGCTTTTTGCTGATTTTATTTTGTTGTGTTTGGTGCAGGAAATTACTTGATTGTTATAACTTCTCGGATAGAAGTTGGGAAGTATCTTGGCTTCCCTGTTTACCGGGTGACCTCTATGAATTTTCTTTCCTGTAATCAGGTGTTGAAGCTCTCAACTGCTCAAGAAGTAAGGTTTTAATTTTAATTTTTTTTTGCTTCATATAAAAAGCAAATGTGAGTGTTTCTTGGAGCTTTATTAGAGGCAACATCTCTGTTTTGCAGAAAAAAGATGAAGCTTACTTCATGGCTCTGTTGAAAACAGTCCAATCAACTCCAGGGCTGTACTTCTCATACGAAACAGATTTAACATTTAAGTAAGTTCTTATACCTGGCGCTCAGCCAATATTTTAAGTAGATCACCACTGTTGCCATACTTGTCAAGTGATTTTCTCACTATTTCATTCAGACATGTATCATGTCAGCTTTCGCTTGTTCTTTCTCTTTCTCTCTATTTTTTGGGGCTGTCATATCAGTTTATGCTAATCAATGTGTTTGATCATTTCTACAAGCAAGCAAAGAAGAAGCAAGTTGATTGGAGGTTGGATGGCCAAACCAATATGGAAGCAGGTTGGTGAAAACTTGGAATTATGTGTTTACTGTGAATTGAATATGCTCCGAAAGACTGTTGAGAGTAATCTTGTCAAGTATCATAATCTATGATTAGCCCAGAAATTGTTTAGAAGTTTAGAATTTTCAGTTTTCTTCATGCATTTTCAGGCCGACCCTCGATTTGTTTGGAACAAAAATCTTTTGGATGAACTTATCGAGTACAAGGTAAGATTTTTGCTGCCATTAATTAGTTAAAAATCATGGGAGTCTTTTCTCTTCTGCCAAAGCTAAATTACTTAAACTTTAAGCAAAGCATTTTCAAAAAGTTGTTACTTCCTGAAACTCACTATTCTTTTTCAACTTTCATGTGGCAGCTGGACGGGTTTATTATTCCTCTTCTACATGGAAATATCCTCAAGTCACTGAATTTCTATTCCATTACTTAAATTCTCTACCCTCCGCACGCTCACACACACACATTTACCCCCCATGTGGTTAGGTAATATATTCAGTTGTGGAATGGTATAGTGTACCTTAATCTAGGTTTAAGCTTCCAGGTTACTCAGCTAAAGTTTAAAGACTCACCTGTAGCACTTACAATATTCTCAAGGAGATGTACCCGTCGTCTAGGTAGATTTTCTAGAGATCATTTACCCTTGTAGTCATCATCGTGTCTATATCATTCAGTTTCGATATCTAATAATGGCATTATCATGTGGCAGCATAGGGACAAGAATGTGGAGAAGAGTAGCTAACCTTGAAGGAGATGTGGCTAACTTTATTGAAACCGAGCAATTTGTGGAGTTTGAAGGTTTCAAGTCCTCGTTACTGCAGGTAATTCCCATATTTAGGTTCAGAAATTAATTGTTGGTTGAGATCATTTTACTTGACAGAAATTAATTCTCTTCCTTTGCCAAAGCAAGGCACCAGGTATACCTTGGGATCATTACACACAGTGAAATATTGTTCAGTGAAGTGGGGAAGTATAAAGAAAAACTCCATAACACTGTTTCATATGTCTTTCAGATTCGGGGTTCAATTCCACTTCTTTGGGAGCAAATTGTTGACTTGAGCTATAAACCACGACTAAAAATTATTGATCATGAACAGACGGTAATTATTTTCTGTCCAGATAGCTTTTCTACTCGCTTCATGTTGCAGTTCCTTTTTTTCTTTTTTGCAGATTTTCTAACATGGCTACAGTCAAATGTAGTGGAGCGACATTTTCATGATCTTTTCCAAAGATATGGAGAGACAATAGCAGTAGACTTGACTGATAAAGTAAGGTTTATTCTCTTTCACTTTTACTTCAAAAGAATTGAAATTTATTTTTATTTACTTTTTTCAGGTGGATGTATGCCTGACACTATATAGTTTTGATTTTGATGCGATGTTTATTCTGTCTCATGTATTTGAAATTTTATTACTCTTCTATTTATTTTACTTGTAGCACGGTGATGAAGGTCAACTAAGCAAGGCATATGCTAATGAGACACAAAATCTGCCAAACGTGAGGTGACCATTTTGCACTTTTATGTATGTGATTATGTTGAGATCCCAAATTTCACCTACTTTACTATACAATCAATTCTAGGCTTCTAGTTTTTCATTTATAATTCTTACTATACAAACCCGTAATTGTTTTTCTTTTTGTCATTTATAATATATAACAATGTCAACTGTGATCATTTGCCCTAAATTATAAATTGATTGGCTATGGAGATATTTTAAGGACTGACATCCTAATTTTTCTTTGACTCTGTTTGTGGCAGATACGTTCCATTTGACTTCCATCATATATGCGGCAACTCAAATTTTGAGAACTTAAAGGTTTTATACGAGCAGCTATCAGAACTACTTGAAAAGCAAGGGTAATTAAAGTAGATAAATTCATATGCTTAATATTAAATTCATTTTTAGTATGCCATAACCCAGGTATGCAGGCTATCTGTAATACTGTTGTTAATCATTACTGTTCCAGCTGAGCAGATACTTTCTCGTTGATGCGGAAGGAAACATACTGGAGGAGCAGAAAGGAATTGTCAGATCTAACTGCATCGACTGCCTCGATAGAACAAATGTTACCCAGGTTTCGTAAAGTACTATCTAGTCTAATTGCGTCTCATGGTTCGTGCTGATATATAATGATAGCATGCCATACCGATAGTAATATGAGCTCTAATATAAATTGATTACTGCTTCCTTTACCTGTAATTTGCAGAGTTACTTGGCTCAGAAGTGTCTGGATGCCCAATTGCAGAGGATGGGAGTGCTTGATTCAACTGAGTCCATTTCTATGTTTGATGAAGAGTATCAAAAATTTAGAACATGTATGGATTTTTATCATGTATTTGACCTTCCATAATGAGTCACTACTTGTCTATTATTCTAACTCTGTTGTTTAGTGTGGGCTGAGCATGGTGATGAGGTAAGCCTTGAGTACGCTGGGACTTACGCCTTGAAAGGAGACCTAGTTAGGTAACTACTATCTAAAACTATGATATTCGAGAATCATTGTCAATATGCAAATGTTTATGTGATATGTTCTGGATTCACATTATCACAGGTATGGAAAACAGACATTTGGAGGAATGATTAAAGATGGGATGAGCGCTCTTTCTAGATATTATTTGAATAACTTTCAGGATGGTATTCGGCAGGTAAGCAGCTAGCTGCCTCTCTTTTGTTCTCAACTATATAATTAGTCCTCAATAAATCTTTATTGGCATGAAAGAGTCATTGCTAGTTTGCTTTACATGGTTAAACAAGTTTCAAATGTGTTCAGGATGCCGCTGATCTTATTAGTGGCCGCTATATGGTTAGGAGGGATGGTTCACCACGCCAGATGGATTCCTTTTCTGTAAGTACTCTTTGAATGAGGATATAAGTGCTCTGAAGTATATTATATCTGTGCCAGTTTCCAGTTCGTGACACGGTATAACAAAACAATCTCTTGGGTTCATCTTAAGTTCTTAATGGAAGTAAACGATTATAGCCAGCAGACCTCATCACTTTTGAAGATGGTTATCAAACCTTCTATTTTAGGTTGAGCTACTTGGGAATTAGGTTAAGGGTCCTGCTGTATCAATTGAAATCAAATTAGTTAGAAACCTGAGGTCTTAGCAATATGGGGTTTATCAAGTAGATCATCTTCAATAGTCATGTATTAACTAGGAAGGAAAAGGTGAAATTTTATTGTGGCCAAATTTCATGCTCATTTGGTCTGTTTTGCCCATTAATTCTTCTTAGATGACATAGAGGCTAGTGATCTGTGTCGTTTTTAAGATTTGGAATCTATGGTTTAGTTTTGACTGGATAAATGGTATATTGCAGTATCTTCCGGTGGCATCAGCTTTGCTAATTGGAGGTTTGACAGTGACATCTTTCACACTTCAGCAAGGTATTACTATTTTCTGTGTTGAAACCTATGTTGCATGGACACGGACACGGACACAGACATGGCGTGACACGGCAAAACTCAAAAACTGAATATCCGACACAGTTTGGATACGGCAAATAAAATTATATATTTATTATTTTTAATAAATCAAAATATATTACAATATACATTACATTACCAAAATAATGTTCTAAATTCAATTTTTTGCATAACCATAAGAAATAACATTAAAGAGAGTCAAATGCAAATGATAGAAGTACATAATTAATAATATTATAAGTAGTAGACCTCTAACTTAAAACATAACATTAAATAAAATCAAATTTGCAGTAGGTTACTGACAAAACTGGGCAGTAGCTTGTTTTTAAAAGTGAACAGTAGCTTTATTTAGGTTTTGGTTCATTTTCTTCTTTTTTTTTCAATTAAAAAAAAATTGATAAATGATGATGTGGCATGTCGGTCAACGTGTCCAAAACGTGTCGGAAAATGTTGACTTTTCGGACACATACTTTGCCGTGTCGGCGTGTTGGACACTCCGACACTCCACCCTAGTGAAGTGTCCGTGCAACATAGGTTGAAACTTAACACATTGTAAGTTTTTTCTTATGAGTTCTAGTTGATGTTCGCTATCCAACTCAAAGTCCTTAAAACCCTATCTGTATTTGCAGCGGGGCGAAACGCCCACCAATTCATGACTTCTGTACTTTGGGCGGGAGTGACTGCCGGAGTAGCAGCAGTGGTGAAAGCTAATGGAAGACAGTTCTGTTCTAGACCTCGCTTGTGCAGACTAGTGTAACATTATTCTGAATTTCTGATATAGAGCTACTAGTTTTTTATACAGTAGTTCTTTCAAATTGTGCAGAATTACATTTCTACTGTCGTTTTAGGCTTCTTACTTTGAGATCCAGCTTCTAGTTGTAAGTTTGGTGATTTCATTACGTGTTGGGTTGGCAATTGACTCAACAAAAAGAAGCCTATATCCCTTGTAATTTGTCCTTGTAATTTGTATAATAAAAACGTAAAAAACCAGAAACTAAATTTGAAGTCTCAGTTTGGATTGTTATCTGTTACCTAAGAGTTTGTGTGATGACATTCATCAACTTTGTGCTTCATGCCTTCATTCTTCGTGAAAAAGAGAAAATCCACTAGGGCAGTTGGGATGGCTTTGTGTTATCAAGTAGGAAGGTGGAACGGGGTTCAAAGCTATCTAAGCCTATGACCTTAGCAATGCTTGCAAAACAGGGTTGGCGACTTGTCTCTACCCACAATCTCTCATTGCTTGATTATACAAGGCTAGATATTTTCCACGTTGTAATGTAGTTTTGGGAGGCAGAAGTTGGTGATGGGTGAAGCCTCATCTTTCTCGTGGAGGAGTATCATTAGTGGGAAGGCTGGAATGAAGTGCAGAATTGAAGGCTGGAGTGAGATGGAGGCAATGGAGCTGGGTGAAGAAAGTCGATGAATAAAAATGATCAGAGCTTGTTCATTTGTGGATTTTGATTCAAAAATATAACCGACAAATGAAATCTGCTATTAAGTTTTTAAAAACAAAAACTTGAGAGCAAAAGAAAACCGACAAAACGACGTCGTCGCACAAACTACAAGAAAATCAAGAAAACGACGTCGTTGATGGATTGAAGTGTCAAATAGCCCTAAGCTTCTGCTCCTGTGACTCACAGTGAAGAAGAAGCAGCAGCAACCTCCTCAAGTCTTGTCCAGCCTCGGTAAGAATTAACTTCATCTTCTTCTTCTTCTTCTTTTTTACGAGTTTTCTTGAATGTTGAAACTGCTTCTTAGCTTTGATTCTTCCAACTATGAATGCGCATCTGATTCATCTCATTATCTTCGAATTTCCTTTAGAATTTTCCAGTTCTGTTATGAACATTTTGTTCGATTGTGTGCGGCGTCTAATCTTGCTGAGAAACATGTCTGAACCTCACAATTTCCTTTGTAAGTGAGAATAAAATGAAATTGGGAAAATTAAAAACCATCACAAGAACCTAAATTTTGAAGAATCAAATTAAACCAAAACAAAATATTGAGGATTTTCGTGTGATAAACATAGTTCTTTCTGCTAGGTGATGTTGCTCTCTCTGTTAGTTGTTTCTTTGATTCTGTAAGTATACCACATGGGGGTAAGGAATTGGAATCTTTTAAGTCTCGATTGTTGATTCGTTCAATATGATAATCTTAGGTGGCATGGTCTGTGAATGTAAACAGTTACATTGTTTACCGGATTTGTAGACGGTTATAGAGTCATACGGTATCTCTGTTCTCAATCATGGCTTGCTGCCTGGCTCTGCCTCATACTCCTGTTTTGCATCCCCCGGGCCGCAATAAATTTTCATACCTGAGAAAACCCTGCATTTCGTTGCCAAAGATTGGCTACAGTTCACTGAATCAGGACCGATTTCGACTGTTATCTTCAATTAATGGCAACAATACCGGTGGTAGTGGTTTGTCTAATGCTGAAAGCTTCTCCTCTAAACCTGAAGATTCAAGGGGGAATGGTGATAGTGGTCAAGGAGATGCTGCCACATCCAATGAGACTTTGACAAAACTGAGGAGATATGGGATTGCTGGATTGTTGTCATATGGGTTATTGAATACTGCCTACTATCTTACGACATTTGTCATCGTCTGGTTCTATGTTGCTCCTGCGCCTGGAAGGATGGGTTACCTTGCAGCTGCTCAGCGATTTCTTAAAATAATGGCCATGGTGTGGGCTGGTAGCCAGGTTACTAAGCTTATTCGAGCCGGAGGAGCCCTTGCTCTTGCTCCTTTTGTGGACAGGGGATTATCTTGGTTCACTGTCAAGTTCCATTTTAAGTCTCAGGGAAAGGCTTTTGCAGCAATTGTTGGTGTTTGCTTGGGACTGGCTTTGGTTTTATTTTTTGCTGTGACATTGCTTTCAGCTTAAAGTCAATTCTGTTCTGTTCTCAGAGGATTGTATGGAAGTCATTATCTTAAGATATTGGCATCTTTACAATTCCTGTCTTAACAAATCAATCTTTGGTTGTTACTTTGTCCATCAACTTCTTGTATTTTCACTTGCTGCATGCTGCAGTACTACTAATAATTCAAATACTGTTTAGTGTCCTGTAAAAAGATATTGACTTTCCATCTTGATAGTATCTTTCCCATTTTTACACACCGTTTATGTTATTTGCTGAAAGTGAGCTAATATTCCCATAGATATGGTTTGGCATCTTTTAGTAGTGGGATCATTCGGCTTGCAATTGTTGATGAATATATCTGATACAAGAACTTTTTAATGAAGTTAGTGCTTGAACTGTTTGAGTGTTCATTTGAAAATGTCTCTTTTATTAGAGTGGCTGCTGCTTTTGGCAATTTCTCACGGACGAAAAATCAATTCTGTAACCCATCTATCAACAAGTTTAACAAGTCATTTTTAGTTTCTATTTTGTAGATTTATAAGTTATGATGGAAAGCATTGACATTGGTACTTGTGGATTATAATTGCAGGACTAGCATAGAGTTGTTGCAGGAACATGGCAAAGCATCACCCTGACCTGATTATGTGCCGGAAACAACCAGGAATAGCTATCGGACGGTTGTGCGAAAAGTGTGATGGTAAGTGTGTGATCTGTGACTCCTATGTGCGTCCCTGCACACTGGTTAGGGTCTGTGATGAGTGCAACTACGGATCCTTCCAGGGACGGTGTGTTATATGTGGAGGTGTTGGAATTTCTGATGCATATTACTGCAAGGAGTGTACTCAGCAGGAGAAAGATAGAGATGGGTGTCCAAAAATTGTGAATCTGGGAAGTGCCAAAACAGATCTGTTTTATGAACGGAAGAAGTATGGTTTCAAGAAAAGGTGACCATTCAGAGGTGAAGTCTTGCTTAGCTTAGTGAGATCATTCTGTTTGTGCTCAAACTTTGTCCGTATCTTATATTTACTATCAGGTGGATTTGCTTAGGAAATCTTCTTGTTGCTGCTTGTGGATTTGTCTTTAAGCATATCTCACTGCTTTAGTGGTTGGCCCTTTTGGTTGCATTTTCTTGTGGAACATGTTTCCATGGCCAGTCAATGACATTTAGTTGAGGAATGTAAAATGTTGAATCAGTTCTTGATCATTGGTGCTACACAGTGACTTCTATCCATGAATGTTTTTACTCAGGTTTAAAGTTTTCCACTATTAAATCCCGCACCATATGTCATTGCAGATTCTCTATTGATACACTTGGCATTTTCAGTTGCATAAGTTCCGAAATGGCTTATATCTTTGTCCAGATGCAATCGACAAAAGGTCTATCCTACATTCCTACCTCTTTTATCATCCAATTATGTGTTGGTGGTCGTAAGGATTAAAGTAGATGTTTTTAACTACTAAAGTTACAAGATGTTACTATATGGTTGTCTTTCTAGTTCTGTACTTAAATGCAGAGCACAAGCAACCACACCTAGTTTCTTGTTTCACGCCCATATTTAGACAAGCTTTCATAGCTTTCTTTGTTTCATGCCTATATTGAGACACTGCCGAGGTGCCGAGTTGATAAACTCACAGAAAATATCTATCTCCACCCGTTGCTATGGTATTAACCTCCTCCTCCTCCTCCTCCTCCTCCTCCACCATTGGCTCTTTAACCTATTCAACCAATCCAATTGGCAACACCAGCTCCTCCTTAAAGATCATCATCTTCCCCAATTGGTCCACGCACGAGCTTAATCCACCGCATTTGCTTGTCACAGCCACCTGGCTCTCATCAACTCCCAGGCATTCTTCTTCTACCTTTCTCCATTCTTAGCCACAGCCATTGATCCCCTACATATTACAACCCAAGGACTCCCCTTCTTCTCCTTCTCTGAGGGTTTAACCCGATGACTTGGCCTCACAATACCTATCCACTTTGCACCCTTGTGACGTGTTGCCCCGTCAGGCAAACCCAGAAAGAACCCATGTCTCTCTGACTTGATCTTGCTGTAAACTGTGGGTTTCCATGGTTGAAGCTCATTTGAATACTATAAACCCCTTACCCTTCTAGGCTAGACGACAATAAACACCGAGCTCAAGTAACCAGCCCCTTTTTTAGCTCACAACCACCGAGTCGGTCCGATTAATCATTTTATCCTTTCTACTACTACATCTCTCACACAACCTTAAACCCTGCATTTCCCACACGTGTCTTTTACACACACTCTCTTCCTCTCTATCTACCCCCCAACCCAACCCGACATGCACAAGCCTTGCTCCTGAAGTATCCCCCATCAGCCACCATTGCTTGCCCCCTAAGCTAACACACCCCTCAAAACCCCAATTTAAACCCCCAATTCGGTCATTCCGGTTGGTGTGTTTTGTACCGCTATGTCATCATTTGAGACATTCTTCGAGGGCTGGCTGGTTCGACAGGAGCACTACCTGGATGAGCTCCAGTCTGCCCAGCAGCGAGCCCATGAGGCGCGTGACGTTGGTCTCCGAGACTTGGTCTCACGGGTGCTGCTCCATTACCAGCAATACTATGAGGAGAAATCAAGAATTGCACAGAGAGATGTGTTTCTGGTGTTTTCACCGACTTGGTTCACTTCCCTGGAGCGAGCTTTGCTGTGGATAGCCGGATTCAAACCGGGTCTGGCATTCCGGTTGGTTTCGGACTCGGTACCCGACTTGAGTGATGAACAGCGGGTCCGGATGACCCGGCTCACGGAGGAGACTCGGGTCGAGGAGCGGGCGCTGAATGATAGGCTGGCTAAGATTCACGAGAGCGTGGCGGCCCCACCGCTAGTCGACGTGGCGCGTCGCCATGCGCGGTATGTGGAGAGTGAGGGTGCGGAAGGGGAGGGGGAGGCGGCGACGAGGTTGAAGTGGGCATTGGAAGGCGTGCTGGCGGATGCGAATTTGCTGAGGATGACGGTGGCGACGAAGCTGGTGGAGATGATGAGCGGCGCTCAGGCGGTGAGGTTTTTGGTGGCGGTGGGGCAGTTTCAGCTCAAGATTAGGAGCTGGGGGTTGGAGAGAGACGCGCGGCGGAAGACGGTGGTAGTTTGAACTTGCTTAGTTTTTTTTTTTCTTTTTGTTTTTTGTTTTTTGTTTTTTAAGATTTTGATCATTTATGACTTATAAATAGTAATTTTTAATTACAATACTAATAAAATTATCGACTTAAATAAGCAAAAACATGATAAACAAGTATGATGTTCACCCTCACGATTCTAACTAGCTTGTCATTATAATTTTTTGGACAATGCGTGATACTTTTGATGTACCAATCAACAATGCGTGATGTTTTCAATCTACCAATCAAATATTATTCGTCCGAATGTAAATCAAGTTAGTTTTGTTCATGAATCATCCAAAATTGTCTTCTTTTTTTCCAGGAGATTTTTGAATATTTGAGATGTCCAACGGCTTCTTTTTTGTTAGGAGAAGCAGATATTAGAAATAGAAACTCACGAAGCTTGTTGCTTACGACGTTTGGCTACATTTCGAAGTCTATGGCTTACCAAACCAAAGGACTTTTGGAGCACTCTTGACAGTTAAAAGGCAACGCTTTACACTTGTGTTGAGCATTACACATCAACTTGGAATTTGTTTTTGTTGGAAGATAGGCATAGTATTGATTTTGAATATGAGAAAAATATGTATTAATCTTAAGAAAACTTTTACAAGATACAACCTATATATAAGGATAATAACACAAGCTATAGACCAATAGATCAAGTTCTTAACCTAATCACCATGTGAACTAAAATTCTAGGGAAGATAAACCACCGTAGAGAAGGAGTAAGATGATGTCTTTAATTTAAGGGACAACCTCAAATCTAATAAGAAGAAGTGTGGGACATGAGAAGTGTAATAGAAGTTAACAGCTAACACACTAGTAACACACTAGGTAATACCTTCTAACACTCCCCCTCAAGCTGGATCAAAGGAGTTCCTTGAGTCAAGCTTGGAAAGCAATCGTTTAAACTAAGCACAAGCAAGAATCTTGGTGAAAATATCTGTCAGTTGATCACAAGATCTTGTGTACACTGTCTTAATGAGTTTTGCTTGAACTTGATTCCGAACAAAGTAGCAGTCAACCTCGATATACTTTGTACGTTCATGAAAAACTAGATTGACTGCAATATGCATAGCAGCCTGATTGTCATAATGTAAAGAAATAGGTTGAGTGCACACAATGCCTAAGTCTCCCAACAAAACTTTCAGCCAGATAATTTCACACGATACTCTGCATAAGCACTTGATCTAGCAACTACTGTTTGCTTCTTACTCTTCCAAGTGACGAGGTTGCCTCCAATGAAGGTACAATAGCCAATGGTGGATTTTCTATCAATGGTATTACTGGCCCAATCTGAATATGAATATCCTTCCATCTTGAAGTGACCATTGTTTCTCATCACAATTTAAGTAGCGTAAAATTCTTTTAACAATGTTGAGATAATGAGTAGTAGGAGAGTGCATGAATTGACTCACCAAGCTTACTGCATAAGTAAGGTCTGGTCTTGTAATGGTGAGGTAGATGAGCTTGCCTACCAGACGTTGGTAACTGCAAACATCAGTAAGAAGTTCTCCTTCAATATCTAGCTTCAGCTTGCTGTCAAGAGGAGTACGAGCATGCTTGCTACCCTGCATTCCTGCTTTTGTTAGTAGATCAACCACATATTTTCATTGATTAAGAAAAAGACCATGAGATGATTGGTCTAATTCAATCCCTAGAAAGTACTTCAAAACTCCAAGGTCCTTAATAGCAAAAGCATTATGCAAGGCTAATTTGAGGGCTTTGATCTCATCCATGTTATCTCCAGTGATGATGAGATCGTCTACATAAACAAGAACAACTAATTTTCTAGTGTTGTTGTTCCACACAAACAAAGAGGAGTCGACATGACTTCTTGTGAACCCTGAAGCAAGAAGTACTGAGCTTAATTTTGAGTGCCATGCACGAGGAGATTGTTTCAATCCATATAGAGCCTTGTGAAGTTTGCAAACCATTCCAACTTCCTGTTCACGAGGATGACCAAGAGGTAATCTCATATAAACATCTTCTTCAAGATCCCCATGCAAGAAGGCGTTCTTGACATCCATTTGATAGAGAAACCAACCAGCATTCATAGCAACAGACAACAAAAATCTTACTGTGTTCATTTTGGCTACAAGAGCAAATGTCTCCTTATAATCAACACCAAATGTTTGAGTGAAACCACGAGCCACTAACCTTGCTTTATAATGCTCAAGAGAATCATCTGAGTTGTACTTGAGTTTATAAATCCACCTTGATCCAACCAGCTTCTGTCCTTTTGGAAGAGGGACAATACTCCAAGTTTTGTTCTCATCTAGGGCTTGGAGTTCATCATGCATAACTTGTCTCCATTTGGAGACTGATTTGCTTCAACAAAGTTTCTTGGTTCAGTCTCAGTAAGAATCTTGCTGAGAAAGGCATTATGAGAAGAGCTCACACCCTGGAGACCTAGCTCAAGGGGGTACATGATGAGTAACTAACATACTTTCCAAATCTTGATGGTGGTTGGCTCACCTTTGCTGGGTATCTACGAGGAGATGGAGAATGAGATGCTTCCTCATGTTGGTGACCTTCCATTTCATGCACTTCATCAATAGTCACAAGTGGTTGAACAATATCTTGTGAGCTATGAATATCTGTTGTAAGTTCCTTCACAAGTGGTGTAGGAAAGAGCTCTCCAAACCACTCCCTTGAGGTGCATCAGTAGATGGTTGAAAAAATGAGCAGATTCATCAAATCGAACATCTCTTGAAACAAGTAACTTCCTGGTCTAGGGATGGTAGCATTTGTAACCTTTTTGTATTGGAAGAGTACCCAAGGAACACACACTTGAGAGCTCTAGGATCAAATTTATCCCTATGATTGGACTGGACATGCACAAAACAAGTGCATCCAAAGATTCTGAGATGGGTAAGATCAATCTTCCTGTTTTTAAGAACTTCGAATGGTGACTTTTAGTTCAACACATTGCTAGGCAATCTATTGATAATGTAGGATGCAGTTTGTATGACCTGAGACCAAAATCTTTTAGGGACATTACTTTGAAGCATTAGAGCCCTAGTTTTTTCAAGTAGATCCCTATTATTGCGTTCTGCAATACCATTATGTTGTGGAGTTCCCACACAACTAGTTTGATAAATGTTTCCTTGTGCGCTAAGATAATCAGTCATGATTTTGGAAGTATATTCAGTGCCATTATCTGACCTTAGAATGCAAATTTTAGATGAAAAATTGTTATTGATAAGGTTATGAAAATCTTTTAAACATCTAAAAACCTCACTTTTGAATTTCAAGAAATATACATAGTTAGTACGGGAGAAATCATCAATAAATGTGACATAAAATCGATAACCATCAAAGGATTCCAAAGATGCTGGTCCCAAACCATCAATTTCGAAAGGATGAGTTGCTTTTGAATGAGAGATTTGGAAAGGTAATCTAGTGAACTTTGACATATGACATGTCTCACACTCGAGAGAACTTTTACAAAAATTGGGAAATAACATTGACAAAACACAGAATGAATGATGAGCAAGGCGTTTGTGCCACAATTGTTGTTGTGTTGTAGATATGGAATCTGTTAAAAAACACTTTGAAAAACTTGATGAAGTGGAGATGTAGTACAAGCCAGGAAGAACCCTTCACCAATCTTCTTCATGAAAATTCGGTCCTGAAACACAGCATTATGAGAAGAGAAGATGGCTAGACAACCCAACAATTTAGTTAATTTTCCTACATATAGGAGTTAGAATGGGAATGATGGAACAAACAGCACAATAGACTCAATACATTTCGAAAACAGTTTTAGTTTTCCTTTTCCTAGAATCAGAATATTGTTGCCATTTGCAACTGAAACATGAGAAGGTTTTGAAAGAGTTTCAAAATCATATAGAATGGAAGGGTTATTTGTGATGTGTTCTGAGGCACCTGAGTCAACTATCCAAAAAATCATGGTTCTTATTGATATCTAGAGCTGTAGATAGTGCACATATAATACCTAGTATATCTTCTGCAGAAGCCATGTTTGATTTTGCCAAGAAACCAGCAAATTTTCCAAGCATAGTTGTTGTGTCTCCAGCTTTGTTGATCTGCATACTACCTTGTTTCTTCTGAAGAAAACTTGCAAACTCATTTATGAGAATTATATGATTGGAGGTGAAGTTCATCATGTCTTCAGAAGTGTTGCTTATATTTGCCTTGGGGTTTGAGACAAATGGACCTCTCTGCATAGTACCTCTTTGTACTTTCTGCTCTTTATTGAATTTAGGCTTCAATTCTGGATGCATGATCCAGCATCTTTCTTTTGTGTGTCCAATACCTGCTCGACCAATGCTTTCACAGTGAGAGCACTTCAGCTCTGGTTGTCTGCCCTTGTATGGTCGATTACTTGAGAAGCTCTTATTTGGAGCAAAAGCTCTAGCCTCTGACTCTCCAGTGTTGATGTCTATGCTCATCACCTTTTTGCGCACTTCTTCTCGTTGAATGGTGTTGCACACTATTGTGAATGAGGGCAGCTTAGGGCTCATCAACATATGACTCTTGAGGTCTTCATATTCAGATCACATACTTACAAGCAGTTGGAATACTTTATCTTCATCCGCTCTTTTCAACAGTGTGGGTGCATCAATGGTGTGAGGTCTATACATGTCAAGTTCATTCCACTTGGCTTTTAGATTGCCAGGTGTTGAACAAATAAAAGATTATCTTGTTGAAGCCCCGAGATGTCTTTCTTTTGTTGAAAAACTCTAGCTGCATTGTTTAGGTTGCCATATATGTCTTCGATAGCAAGACTCTAAGTAGCTGAAGATTTCTGAAATCTTTGGCTCCATAGAGTTAAAAAGGCATGACATGACAAGTTGGTCTTTGGACAACCAACTCTCATATTCGGCTAATGAATCGTCTGGGATCTTCTTATCCCTCATGAAACCGAGCTTTGATTTTCCACCGAGAGCTAGTGTGATAGCCCTTGACCAAGGCAAGTAGTTGAATTCATTGAGGAGGGCAGAACATAAGCTCTGATTAGGATTTCCTTCCATGCTTTCGGTGTTTGCCACAACATAATTAATGGTTACAAGAGATGAATCTTTTGCAACAGATGAGTCTTTTGTAACAACAAACCCTTTTCCTTCCATCTTGGTGGAGAAGAGAGTTGTAGAGAAGGATTATGAAAGAAAGAAAATCAATACAGATGCAGGTCTTATGAGCAGTGGCAGAAGGAGAAGAGATTTACTTATGGGGGCAAAAAAAAAAAGAAAAATCAAACATAAAATAACTTATGGTTAATGCATGATCAAAATAAATACTTTTTTTAATTCTAAAATATGGTTATTATTGTGCCAATACATCATAAATTCTCTGACTTAAGATTAAAATGTCCAAATCGTAAGACTATTGGCATTTTTTTCTTTTATGTTGGGAGCAATCTTGTTAGGACACAAACACATCAAACCAACCATTTGTCTAAATTCTACTGGGGACACGGTTCCCCACTCGTCCTTAGCTGCCTCCGCCATTGCCTATGAGGATCACTACTGTGATACCATATTGATTTTGAATATGACAAAGATATGTATTAATCTAAAGAAAACTTGTACAAGATACAACCTATATATAGAGATAATAACATAAGCTATAGACCAACAGATCAAGTTCTTAACCTAATCACTATGTAAACTAAAATCCTAGGAAGATAAACCACCGTAGAAAAGGAGTAAGATGATGTCCCTTAATGTAAGGGACAGACAACCTCAAATCTAATCAGAAGAAGTATGAGACATGAGAAGTGTAAATAGAAGTTAACAGCTAACACACTAGGTAATAGCTAACACCCCTAGGTAATAGCTTCTAACACATAGCTTGTGCACGACTGGAATCGGTTGCAGTCAGGGACTTTGGTCCACATAGAGAGAGGTATCGTCATGGTGAGGTAAGAATTGGGTTTTTTCAGTGCTGCTGTTCGTTGTGGTGAGTGGCGATATTGGTGAGTTGAAGACGGGTTATGGACTTACGGCGGATAAGTGACGAGTAAGATAGAGTTGGCATGCAACTCGAGGTTTTATATGTTATATTTGCATATGTTATGATATTCAACTCCAAAATCCATTAGGTTTTCCATGTCTCCCTCCTCAAACGAAAAATCAGTGCTCATATTATGGTATTCTCTGCCATTCCCCCATCGGCGACGATGGCGTGCTCTCCTGGGTTCATCTCAAAGTGTTGGATATGAGTGTGGAACGTCAACGTCACAAAACGGTGACTAAGTGGCTAATGCAGTGGGTTGGGCTCCTTATTGAAGATTCTACTTAAGAAGAAGCCCACACTATCATGAATCACTTTCCTGATTTTAAGGCCTGAGGACATGCCTCATCTCAATGGGGCTAGGACTTGTTAGGGTTAAGCTCAAGATCTTACACTAATCATTGGCCCTTAAAATATTTCATTAATAAAACTCAGGCCAAAATGACATGCAATACATCACAATTACATTAGACAGTTTGCTCACTTATTTGTGAGCTTAGCAGATGATTAAATTAAATACAAAACAAGATACCAGAGAAATATAAAATACGAGTCAAGACGCTCAATTACGGTACTCCAAGCCTAACAAGTTGGTAAGTCTTTATACAATAAAAATGTTATATAGGATATTCAACTTCCAATTCTACTTGAGTATCCTAAAAAATACCATGGAATTCCTCAAATTGTGATATCTGGGTAATAAATTGATTTATCTTCATAATATGATTAAATGAAGAGAGAGAAAAAAGTTGATATATCCCAATGCAGCTAACACATTTGTGGCGGCCAACACATTTTTTGTTAGGCCAAATAATTCACTCCAACTATGGCTTTGCATCCTTATATAAGTCCTTATACATCTCACATGGACGTGTAAAAATTGTTATTTTTGACCATCCAAAAAGTTGATTGATAAGTATGACTTATATAAGGGTGCAAAGCCATAGTTAGGGGATTTATCTCGACGCTAGACACATGTACATACACTCCAATTATGGTTTTGCAAGTGACAAAGTAGGTCATGTAGGTGCAGAATATCTTCAGTATACGACGTGTATTTATACATACATATGTGAATGGTCAAGATTAAAAAATATTGCTGGTGTCGTTTTTTAGCATCAACGGGTTAACGAGATTTCTGTTGAACTCATACGTGTAAAATTGTGAGGTTGTTCTCTCCTTGATGGTGAGCTAGCTTTCTCCACTTTGTTGGTGGATTTCCTCCACTCCTTGAAGGTGAGCTAGCTTCCTCCACTCCATTGAAGATGAGCTAGCTTCCTCCACTTCGTTAGTGGAATTCCTCCACTTCTTGAAGATGAGCTAGCTTCCTCCTCTTCGTGGTGAGCTTCCTCTCCTTGAAGGCGAGCTAGCTTCCTCTACTTCATTGGTGGACTTCCTCCAGTTGATGTCGGGCTTCCACGTACCACCTCGTGGTGGGCTTCCTCTCCTTAAAAGTGAGTTAGTTTCCTCCACTTCGTTGGTGGACTTCCTCCACTCTTTGAAGGTGAGCTAGCTTCCTCCCCATTGTGGTGGGCTTCCTCTCCTTGAAGGCGAGCTAGCTTCCTCTACTTCATTGGTGGACGTCCTCCAGCTGATGTCGGGCTTCCGCGTACCACCTCGTGGTGGGCTTCTTCTCCTTAAAGGTGAGCTAGCTTCCTCTACTTCTTCTTGGCGTTAGACATCCGCCACTTGACTTAGGCCTTTTCTTCCTTAAGTTGATGGAGTACCATTGAATGACCTATTGACAAGTGATCGAGCTAGGAGGTTATTGGAGGACCAGCCTAAGGCCGGCCAAACACTCTTCGACGCCCAAGTTAATAAAATGTTTGAACAATAAGTAGAGATTAGAGAAGAATGTATAGGGCTCAAGTATAACATGATTTTGTGAAAGAAGATGAATAAATGAGCCTAGCAACTATGTTTCTTGGCGTGGGAGGAGACCCTCCTCACATGCCTACAAAAGGAGACATATATATATATATATGTATGTATATATATATATGTATGTATATATACATACATAGAGAGATAGTGTGTGATATTGTTGTTGTAATTGGGGAAGAAGAGAGAAAAATAAAGTTGTGGAGACCTTCAGCCTTGGGAAGGCTTGATATTTATAGGACGAGAGGTTGGTGATGTGGAAAGGAAGAGCATGGGCTCAGCATGACTCTTTCCCATCAGGGTGTCAGCCTTGCTTCCTGACATTCAAAGATGGGTTTGGTAGAGTTGATAACACGTGTCGACATAATGTAGTCTATTCTTATCAAGTCAGTCTCAAGCCATGCCTTCGTGACACGTGAGGAGGGTGGTGAAAGGTAAACCATTAGTTGGCATGTCTCTATGTGGCTCTTAGATGTCTAAGAAAGAGTTTGAAGGTTGAGGCTCTTAAGCCTTGAAGGTCGAACTCTTGTTCTTGGACGTTGAGGCTCTTAAGCTTTGAAGGTCGAATTCTTGGTCTTGGAGGTCGAAGTATAGACCTTGGAGGTTGAGGCTCTTAAACCTTGAAGGTCGAACTCTTGGTCTTGGAGGTCGAAGTATTGACCTTGAATGTTTAGGCTCTAGACCCATTTAGACTATACTTCTTTAATGATTAGGTCACAATATGCTCTAATCTTACCATGCTAGCTAGAAGGTGTGGTAACCACTTAGTGACATACCAAGACACTTGGTGATGGTCCAATAAAGACTTTGAATGCTAGGTTGGGCATCTCACTATTATTTACCTATGAGGATCATCTTTAATTTTCGAATAATGGTTTGGATGTATTAGAGTCATACGTGACTCTTTGATATTTTAACGCTTCCTACATGGAATGGGTTGAAACCAAATTATGACATCAACAGATATAATATAGAAAGAAAAATTGTTCAAACAATGTCTCACCTTTTAGAAAATCAAAACTTTGGTATCTCAATTTTCAAAAACTTCAAAACGGTGTCTCACGTTCTTACCCCGACCAAATATTGATATCTGAAACCGTTATTTCTGTTAAAAAAACTGACGGTTTATCCTAAAATGACCAATTTATCTTTTACTTTCTATTTTCATTAACTTTTCTTATATAATATAAAAGCCAACCCACAAATCTGGATTTGGGTTGTGGTTCGAAGTTTCGCTGGTGAGCAAAGAAGCCTTGTTCATATCAACTATCTGCCAGAAAATGGGGCTAGCTTGAAGTTGAGCAAAGGAAGAATTTAAAACATCTAATTCATTTTTCATATTCTTTGGAAGAGGGCATCTGCTCATGTAATGCAAAAAGCAGAGGTTAAGATGAGACTGAAATAACAAAACCATCATGTATATATATCAGGTTTGTTTCTATGGAAATAAACTTCAGGATGTCTTGAACTTTGGATTTGGGGATGGGGAGTCTTCTTCTTCACTAGAATGGAAATCTGGGTTATGAAGAAATTGAGGGGATGGTCTTAAAGAAAATAAAATAAGTAAGAGAAAAGGTGGAAAATAATGAGAGAGAAAAAAAACCTTAATATATATAAAGATGAAAATATCCATCCGTTGTCGTTAGTTTTAACAGAGATACTGGTTTCAGATACCAATTTTTAGTCGGGGTAAGAATGAGAGATACTGTTTTGAAATTTTTAAAAGTTGAGATACTAAAATTTTACTTCTTTAAAAAGTGAGATACTTTTTGGATCATTTTACTAATATAAAAAGAAATATGATAGTCAAAATATAAATTGTTATGAACGGTTAAACTTGCACCATGTATTTACAGGTTGTTTATATAAAAATATTTCCATGGAGGGGCAGAAAAGCCTAAATAGAACAACCACAGAGGATCAGCAACCCAAAAGCGGGACTTTCACATTGACTGACTAACAATTACAGCTCTTTTATAAATTACAGCTGTCTCTCTCCCTCTCAACGACTACGAAATTGTCATCAGTTTGATCACACTGAACAAAACTTACAAGTCTCTCCTCCTTCTCCGATTCACCTTCAAATCCTCTTCGCTATGTTCGCCAAGCGACTCCTACACAAGGCCGCCAACCACCACCACCATTCTCAGGTAACACTTTCCGGCCAACCGATCGCCGCCACCTGTTACTCAACTAGTCACCTCTACCGAAAACATTGCTTGATTGATTGCCTAGGTTTTCATTTCTTAAATCCTTTGCCTTTAAATCAGTTGCGTTCGTCTTTGTGAATTTTGAGCTCAATCTCTTGGAAACTGGATTTCGAATTCTATTTCACTATTTTGAAGTTTTGATTGAGTTTCGTGATTGCTGATTTCAACAGAATATGCAGCAAGGCAGTTTGACGTCAGCAGACTTGGACCTGCGAGTTGCAGTTCACTATGGAATTCCATCTACTTCTTCCATTTTTGCTTTCGACCCCATTCAGCGTCTTCTCGCCATCGGGACACTGTGAGTTCAAATGCATCCCTTTCCTCTTTCCCTATTTTCGGCAATTTACGCAAATCGGATAGGCAGTGTTGCTAATAAGTTGGCTAACTTGTTGCTACTGAGCATTGTTGTTCTGCATTTCTTAGCCATGGCTGTTAAATTTGTGATTGTAAGTAAGTGATTGTGGATTTATAACTATATTTAAGGAAGGATACATAGGTAGTTTTGGTTAAAGCAGTTGCGTACTTTATTTCAAAGAAGGCAATGCAATACCTCTGTAACTATCAGCTGCATAGGCTACTAGGTCTGCTGTCTGCGTTCCATGTTAACTTTGATGAACAGTGTATATTCCTGCTTGACACAAATCATACACTACATTGTGACATTATTGCTTTGAATGCTATTTTTACTGATAGGGATGGGAGGATTAAAGTAATTGGTGGTGGCGGTATTGAAGGACTTCTTATATCCCCAAAGCAGTTGCCTTACAAATACATTGAGGTATGTATCTACACCATCAACTATGAGTCATCTAGTAAATTTTTTGTTTTCGCTTTTCCCCTAGCTTAGTCTTAGTAATACTAGATCTAGAGCATAGCAAGGTCACATTTTCAAGGAATATTCTTGAAAATTTTGAAACAAGGCTGATACTTTCTCCGTTATGCAAATAAAACAATAGAAATAATTTCCCACACATCGAGGAATCCATTCTGTATTGTCTCATTTTAATACATGGAGAAAGGTATAATGACCATGCATATGGTGTGTGAATTTTGGATGAACTTTTCCAAGTGGCGGGAAATACTAAACAAAGTCTCTGCCTTAAGGTTACGTTTATGCACATAATTGAGACACCTTTTCCTTTCAGTCTGCAAAGCCTACTTGAATACTCTCTTCTCGATTACTTATTGATTGAGCAGTAAACTAATTTTTTTGTACTTTTGGCAGTTTCTACAAAATCAGGGTTACTTGGTCAGCATCTTAAATGATAATAGCATTCAGGTATTGAATCTTTGTCAACTTTGCAATTTTTGTTTCCCATGCCAAACTTAACATTCATGTTACACATGAGAAACTCTATTAAACTAGTTATATGTTATGCTTCCTCTTAAAGTTCCTTTTAGCAATTATCAAGACCATTGTCTTTTAACCAACTATTTGGCATAGGCGTTAGTGTTTGTGGTTGAATTTATTATGTTACCAGTTTAACTAAATCTAATATAGAAATGGATGATATTTGATGGCAGCAAAGACCGTTAACTTGACAATTGTAATTGATAATGAAGTACTAAAAATTTAATAGGAAGTTCTTACTCATGTAACTAATTTCTGTTTAGAAGTGATCAATAACTTCTCAATTCTTGGCAGGTTTGGAATCTTGAGGGCAGATGCCTAGTTTGTTCTCTAGAGTGGGAATCAAATATAACTGCTTTTTCTGTAATCCATGGCTCCAACTTAATGTATTCTTTTCTTTTTTCCATTTGCAGTCTATTTATTCGCTGGGGAAGTGCACTTGATAACCTGTTTAGCATATTACAATTGTCAGGTACGTGGCCGATGAATATGCTGTATTGGCTGTGGTGAAGTATGATATTGAGGAGGAAAAACTTCTGCAGTTGCCGTATCATATTTCTGCGGATTTGTTAAGCGGTATATCTTATTTTCTTCTCCTTGCGGGTTTTTAACTGAAGAGCATAATTAGACCATAATTGAGCATCTCTTTTAGCTCATATTAGCTTCCTCTGTTATATTAGTTTATCTCATCCTAGAAGAAGCAAACTGAAAGACACGGGCTCTAACCATAAAGGAGGTGTCTCCCCTTGATAAAAAAAAATGAAATAAAAAATAAATAAAGTAAAATGTATATAATAACATATATAAAATGGCTCTATAATGCTTGAGATCATTTTATCAGAAATCTTGTAAATGTGAGCATCAGCTCACTGGAGACTGTTGTAACAATGTTAATGATGTATATAGTTGCTACAAGCAAACTTTGTGCCACTAAATTGTCAGTCTTTCTTTTCATTTTACTAAGATTATCAGGGATCCATATTCAGCTAAATCTCAGGCTATGAATTATTTAGTTCTCATACCTTGATTTGTCCTTTTTGTTTATCTCTGTTTTGTGGGACAACATATTCTCAAGAGTTTGTAAACATATGAGTGTTAACATGTTTGAATAAAATTTGTTACTAAGAAAGGGTTGGATTTGGATTTCGAAGTTGTAGGGAACGTCAAAGATTTCTAATACCCATATCTTAATAGTAAACCATGAGGTGACTTCTTTTTATGGTGACATCTATCAATATCTATAGCATAATATTATTGAATGTGTATTGTTATTTGCTTCGGTTATTACTCATCCAAATGTTCTTTGGTATTACACAGAAGCTGCTGAGTTTCCATTTCCTACCGACCAACCGATAGTTGGACTTCTTACACAGCCTGGTTCATCTGGAAATAGGCAAGATATAGTATATTTGTAGCTTCTCACATTACATATCTCCTTAGAGTGTGAAACAAACATGGTCTCGGTTTTCTCTTTCTGATGTTGCCAGAACAATTATCAATGCAGGAAATTGTTCTTAGATTAAGTTAGTATATGAGCTTCTTCCATAGTAGTATTAACTTGTATCCATGTCTAATTATCGTAGAACCTAATATTGGTTATCAAATGATCTAATACCACAATTTCTTTTCATAAGACAGATATTTTGAAACCCACAACTACTCTTATCGCTAGCATGCATATTTTGTTTGTCAAAAAGGACAAAAATTCAGAATTTCCTATGGTCAAAGAGGATTGCAAATACTTGAGAATTAAGAGAAAAATAAATAATAGTGTTACAGTTTAGACGTGATGTAACATTTGAAGATTTTTTATTTAACTTTTGCTCCCAACGTATATGTGTCAAAGCTTACATCATGTTACTGTAGAATAAAAGAAATAATGATACGATATATTACCTTATAGTTTATTTATGCATTTTACTGAATGATGAGGGTTTTCTTATTTGCAGAGTACTGATTGCATATCAAAATGGGTTGCTTATACTGTGGGATGTTTCTGAGGCTCAGATTGTCTTTCTTGGAGGTGGTAAGGATCTCCAACTAAAGGATGGAGTTGTTAAGCCTACTGATGAAGTCAATATATATTCTCCTGAAAATACAATAGAACATGAACTGGGAGAGAAAGAAATAAGTGCTCTTTGTTGGGCGTCATCCAATGGGTCCATTTTGGCTGTGGGATATGTAGATGGAGATATTTTGTTCTGGAACACGTCATCTGCTGCTTCCATTAAGGGTCAGCAAGTATCGTCATCATCTAATAATGTTGTTAAGTTACGGCTATCATCAGCAGATAGAAGACTGCCTGTCATTGTCTTGCAGTGGTGCACATTAAATAAATCCCATAATGATTGTGATGGACAACGATTTATCTATGGTGGCGATGAAATAGGATCGGATGAAGTTCTGACGGTGTGTCATTTGTTTGTAGTTGTTTTACTTCCCTGTTTTGTTGTTTAGTTGCAATTGAATGCAGTTGCTGAATATTTTATGGATTTGTTCCTATATAAATTACGTATCCTCACACTTCTCCACAACATTGCAGCATATGTAGAAATAGTAAAGATACAAGTGAAATTATATCTTGAAACAATAGAATTAACCAATATGCCAGATGGTTTTTGAATAAGAAAAATTTCACATTTTGATTCATCTTCTACTACGTGCTCCGTATGCAGTTTTTTTTCCTTGCATATATTTCCAGTTCGGATTCTGGTATTGATTACTTGATTTTGAAATTTATGATAATATCGTGGATGCCTTTGGCATCTGAAATGTTGTGTGTTATCACTTCACTCTTTAGTGAATTGGCGCTTCACTGCTTTGTCTTATCTTTGAAATGTATTGGCATTCAAGATAGGAGCTGACGAGATTTCTACTGTGCAGGTTTTAACTCTTGATTGGTCATCAGGGATGGGGAATTTAAGGTGTGTTGGCCGTACAGACCTTACCCTCACTGGTTCGTTTGCAGACATGATTTTATTAACAAATTCTGCAACAATTGCGGGCAATCATAGAGCTGATGCTTTTGTGTTAACAAACCCTGGGCAATTGCACTTTTATGATGAAACCAGCCTATCGTCCCTAATATCCCAGCAAGAAAAGAAACCATCTGTCTCTGCTTTGGAGTTTCCAGTGATGATTCCTACTACTAATCCAACCATGACTGCTGCCAAACTTATCAGGACAGCTACTGGGGAGAACTCATTAAAGGATCTATCAGAGGTATGACATTCTTTGAAGTATTCATATTCACATATCTAGCAGACGTGTTCCACTTTTTCATTCATGAAGGGCTTTTTCTTTTCTCTTTCTACCTCACATGCTTTAATTTATTTCTCTCAGATTTTCTCAGCTATGAACCTTGGCTCATTACCAACTTCAGTTGATGGTACGAAATGGCCCTTGACTGGAGGTGTGCCCAGTCAGTTGTCTCTTTCGAAGAATAGTGGTATTGAGAGATTATATCTAGCAGGATATTCAGATGGATCTGTTCAGATCTGGAACGCCACATATCCGCTCTTATCTTTTGTCTGTGTTTTAGAAGGCGAGGTAACACCACTCTTAGAAAATTGAATTTAATATTCTTAAATAAAATGGAAAGGAAAGAACATACAACTTCTCTTTTCTATAAAGTTGAAATATTTGATACCAAATTATCTCCATCTACCTTGCAGGTGCAAGGTATAAAAGTGGCTGGTTTAAGTTCTCCAGTATCAAGAATGGATTTCTACATCTTCACTTTGAACTTGGCTGTTGGGAGTGAATCTGGTTTGGTCAGATGTCTTTCACTATTGACTACTACATTTCACTCTTAAATTTTACCATACTGATTGTCTTTGTACCAACCTATAGGTTCGTATTTACAACCTCAAAGGATGTTCAGATGGGATAAAATTCCTCTTTGTAACCGAAACCAAATGTGAAGGTATTTGTCAATGTCCTTGACTTTCTTTGACCAGAACATACTATTAAGCTGATCTTGAAATAGTTTTTCTACAGCTTTTATTTTATTAAGTTAACAAAGGTATAACTTGTATGTTAGCCCACAGTTTGTCTCAAGTGAAAGGACCTCAATGCAGAGCTGTTTTCAGTCTTACTAATTCCCGAGTTCAAGCGCTACAGTTTGTGAAGTATGGAGGTAAACTTGCAGTGGGATTTGAATGTGGTCATGTAAGTATCATTTGTTCATAGGTTTGTATACTGTTTGATGTTTCTGAAGGATTCTAAATTTGATATATCCGCCTCAGGTTGCAATGCTGGACACAAGTTCCTTATCCATATTGTTCTTCATAAAAGATGCATCCTTCTCTAGCTCCCCGGTCATTTCAATGACTTGGAAAGAAATTACAAATCCTCAAGGCCTCTTGAAGAGTACCAAACTCTCAGAAACAAAATCACTCGTTCATCCTGCAGAGGAAGTAGTGTTCATCTTAACCAAAGATGCAAATATACATTTGATTTGTGGAAACACTGGTAATATGATCATCCCCCGGCCATGGCAATTGAAAAAGGAGCCGATTGCAATTTCAATGTATGTTATAGGCAAGTACAGACTTCATCTAGGAAAACACAAAACACTTGTTATTTTTTTTAGTGATTACATAATTCTGAGTGTTCTATTTTTTTTTTTTAACTCCAGATGGAAGAATTTCAGCCTCTAAAGTATCTGATACAAATCCACCGGAAGAGACGTCCAAGGATAATTCAACCAAGAACGAGTCTGTGGCAGGCAGTTCTCCAATTCTTATAAATTCACTTGATGTGAACCAGGACTATAATTCAGAAAATGCTTACTCTGAAGAAAGATTGTTGAACTCGCTGATTTTGCTTTGCTGTGTGGATTCAGTGTGCTTGTACTCCACGAAATCTGTGATTCAGGTTCTTGTTGTGTTGCCTTTATTCATATTACTTTATTCTTGCTTACTGCTGCTATCCGTATTTTTATAAGCATGCTAAGGCTATATGGTCTTGTTAGGGAAACAATGAACCCATATGAAAGGTGAAACATGCAAGACCTTGCATTTGGACAGCAACTCTGAAGAATGTTGAAAAAACTTGGGGATTGACTTTACTGTTTCAGACTGGAGAGATTGAAATTAGGTAAACTTTCTCTTTTATACCTTACATCCTTGATCAAGAATTTACAGGATATGCAGCTTTAACTCAACCGTAGCAGTGCATCATAATGTTCCAATGTTCATACAGGAGAAATAGTTGCGTCCCCTCCTGTTAGGATAGCATATCCACCTAACATAACTGATTGATAATTGATTGATAGTGCTTTGCATTCCAATCGTTTAATAAAATGTTCATCCCTGTCCATGGGCAGATCTATTCCTGATTTAGAATTGGTGAAAGAAAGCTCCTTGATGTCAATTCTAAGGTGGAATTGTAAGGCAAACATGGATAAGACAATGAGTTTCGATGATGCACATATCACACTGGTAATGTTGTTGTCTTGAAACTTTAAGATATGTGGGACACTTTATTCTTGATTTATTACTGGTAAATAATGCATGATTGATGCTTATGATTTTGTAGGCAAATGGGTATGAGACAGTATTCATCTCTCTGTTAACTGCTGAAAATGATTTTAGGTACTTTTTTTTTTCTCATTTCTTTTTATAAATATTAGGTTAGCTACTGGTGCAGTGATTGAGATACGAAGTTGAGCATTGGAGAGTGGTTTGTGAATTGGGAGTGAAAAAAGATGATTCCTGAAATTTTGTGTTTATAGGATTCCAGAGTCTTTGCCTTGTCTCCATGATGCAGTTCTTGCATCTGCTGCAGATGCAGCCTTAAGTGTGTCTTTGAATCAGAAGAAGAAACAGGTTTTGAGAAAACAAAATTTAGTTATTATGCTTCTATTTTGTGAAGAATTCATTATATTACATTCCTGACATATCATTTTCACTACAGAGTACTGGCCCAGCGATATTAGGTATTGTCAAAGGCTTGAAAGGAGGAAAAATGGTTCAGAGTGGAGATTCTAGTCATTCTACTGCAACCCCTAAATCCAGGTTTGATCAATTAGAAGGCATGTTCTGGAAGTCCCAACAGTTGGACTTGGTCCCAGGTTTGGATCATCAAGAAACTTTGGAGCTTAATATAGGTCTGGTTCTTTTTTCCATCTCCCATATGAGTCTTCACTTTTTTTGGGTCATCCTTTCACTTTAAACCTGAATTCATTCTTTTGGTATAGATGACATTGAAATTGATGAACCTCTAAACGTAGCATCTACTTCAACATCCCATGATGTTGATAATAAAAAGAGAGGTATTTTCTTTTGTTACAGATGATTTATTTATTGTATTGTTATTTTTTTTAAAGTATTTATTGTATTGTTATAGTACAACAATAATAACATTTTTGTGTTGCAGAAGGGGACTCAGAAAGGGATAGATTATTTCAAGGTGGGACTGGTGATACAAAGCCCAGAGTTAGGACTGCTGAAGAAATTAAAGCTAAATATAGAAAAACTGAGGTAGTATCAGATGACGATAATAGGTTTATATGACAGATAATGAAGTACTCTAAAATTAATTTTCCCTCGTATGGTTTCAGGATGCTTCTTCGGTGGCTTCTGAAGCAAGGAATAAGCTCATGGAGAGGGGGCAAAAACTGGAGGTAGGTGAACAGATTTGAGAAACTGATGGATTATTCATCTTTCATAAGATGGAAAAATGCTGTGATGCTGTCACTTGGGAGTACCGGTGACAGCATATTGGATATGTTTTACTTTATCTCAGTTTTTTCTAGATCCAGTAACAGCAACTTCAACAAGCAAATGTTTTGAGTGGCTCTTAAACTATCTGGCTTCGTTGTTTCTTTCTTCTAATTCAAAATTTCAATTGTATCAGAAACTCAGCAGGCGCACTGAAGATCTACATAATGGAGCTGAAGATTTTGCATCGATGGCGAATGAGCTAGTCAAGACACTAGAAGCGCGAAAGTGGTGGCATATTTAATGTTACACTGTATTTGCTGGCTTCCAGTTTTCATATAGGGGAGTTGCTTGTCCTTTCTGAGAAAAAGTGAGACAAGACTAAAAACTTATGCAAGGACATCATCCGCAGCTTGGGATCTCTACACAGAAGATATTCGAAAGGTTCATGTGCTTACAGTGTATAGAAATGTATTTGTCGTCTCATTTTATGTTGCATAAATTATCTTCAGCTCCATTCTGTAGATCTTCAGTGCGCCTGCTGAGTTTCTGATACAATACATTTCTATACATTTCTCCACCACATAAATTACTTTGCATCAAATGACAAAAAAAAAAAATGAGACGACATATCCAATACATTTCTATACACTGTCATTTGATGCAAAGTAATTTATGTGGTGGCAAAGTAGTTTAGGTGGTTGCTCGGCTTCAAACCATTGGGAAGGGAAAAAAAAAAAAGGAGAAAATGCTCATTTGTGTTCGTAAAGCAAACAATGCGAAGTTAACACATCAGTTTCGTTGAGTTTTTACTATTCCACTGCAATATGTCGAACATACAAATCATATGGCAGCCTTTGCTCTTGTTGCAAATAAATTACAAGATAACGCAAAGTCGGTCGTGTGCTCGAAAATTAGTCATAAGCAGTTCAGTGGTGTACGACATATCATGGCCGAAGAGTGTTTCTCGAATTAGCAAGCTTCTTCCCAACAAGATCCCTCAACTCAATTTCACTAGGGAACCTCTGCTCCTTCAGCTTGGAAAAGACCTACAGTGTGGAAGGGAAACAGAAGGATGAGAATCAAGAGAAATGGAATTTTAAACAGAAACTTGTACTTAAAACTTCATCAATTCATCATCGTATATGGACTGCAAGAGATCATAGATGATAGATGTGAAACATACCAATTCACCATTACAATAGACTTCAAAAGCTCCTGTACTTTGAAGAAAGGATTGCAAGAAGTTCCCCAGTAGCCAACTGGTTGCAATACTCCCAAATCTATTGGCTTGCAAAGACTGCTACCATGAAGGTGGCGGAACCATCCCCAACCTCTGAAAAATGTGCTCGCCGCCTATAATAGTTCCGATGATTCCTACTTGAACAACTGGTACCAATTTGCTCAACAAGCGTTTTTGAAATGAAGCAGGGTGGTTTTCTAGTATTACAGTGATCCCAGGATATGATGTTGCCAACATGTTTTTCATTGTTATTGCATTTCCTCTGCCACAAATTATACATAGCAAAGGATTGTGATGAGAACACATGTGACATTACTAATTACAATTCATCAAAAATTTGAGTTGAGCAACAACAAAAAAACAATTCAAAACCTGTAAGAACAAGATGTGCAAAAATCAATGTTAATGGTGCTTCCTATGCCAGTTTCTCCAATGGCGTGATTGGATTTCTGCAGTGGAACAAACGAATTACGATCAGAACATTCAGCATATATGAGATGATGCAATGTATGCATGCACATAAACATTGGAAATGATGGGGTTTGAGAGAGAGAGAGAGAGAGAGAGAGAGAGAGAGAGAGAGAGACCTGAACTGGGAATTTAAGCGGCTCTTGGAGAATCTGTTGCTCTTCGGTTTGTGGATCAGGGTCCGGTGGTTCATCAGGATCAGTAATCTGGTGATAATGATACTGGGTAGGTTTGGGAGGTCTAGGTTGGAAAAGGGTGAAAATGTCTCTGCAGAACAGAAAGATTGGTAACACAACTAGAACTATATGAGCTCGATCCATCAAAAAGAGAGAGTAATGGAGACACCCAGAATACAAAACAGTGATTGTCTTTCTGTTTCAGGCTATTGCCATGGCATATGATTTACTTGCTCATTGAAGATTTGCTGATTAGTAGGATCTTCTTTTTCCTTGGGAATTACTGTGCCAAATGCCAATCATCCAACCCTCAAACACTAGGTTAATCTGCTTGGATTATATATTTGGTATAGTTTGTTTGGAACTTTGGATCAATTCTAGTTGTGTATTACACATGTAAAGATCACATATATATACTTGTGACACCAAAAACACTTAAAAGTAGTACGATTAAAATTTATTTATTTTACTCAAACACGAATCTTTAAATTTATAATATACAACTAAAATTAAAAGCCATGCAAATTTGAACATATGAAGTTGCAAACACATACCCTTAAATTACAACTTCATATGCTTTTTATGTTCCTCCCACCAACCTAGACATGATATTCATCTTTATAAGTGATTTGATGTGAGATTTCCTATAGAACATAGACTTAGCTTATCTGCTAACTTCCGTACTAAGGAGTTCAGGATTTGCAAGCTATCTTCTTATTTTAGTTAATAGTCTCGTTTGCGTGTTAGATTTGTGTTTCCTATTTCTGTTAATAGTCTCAAGTCTCTTTCTTATTGTCCTCACACCAAAAAATGATGCAAGGCATCCAAACTACTAGTTCTAACTTAGAGGTTTTTGCATGTTTGCATTTTACCTTCATCTTCTCTTTTCATTTGCTAGGTCCTCATGAGGATTTTGCAGCAAATGTGAAACCAAACCTCCAAAACACAAAACATAGAGCGGTAAAACAGTGAAAAGGAAAAAGTAAAAACATCCCAAAATACAGTAATTGGATGGCATGTTAAAAAGTAAAAGGTAAAGCATGAAATTCTCATATTTGGAGAATCTATGAAGATTAAAATGACCAGGTTGACCTTGGAACAAGTCCTATGGTCCAATTCGAACACACAAGTCCAGACTAGGCTGACCTTCCCCTGTTTAACCGTTTTCTGCGTTCTTCAACCTCCAAAACTCAGAAACACAAAAAACCATTATAATAATACACCTCTGTGTTTCCTAGTCGGCTGGTCTCATTGAATATATATATATATATATATATATATATATATATATATATATATTTCAATTTTAAATCCCAGATATTTTTTTGTTCCAAAGTTTTCAACTTTCTTTCTGTCTTTGCTTCAGCTTCAGGCATTCTCTCTCTTAAAGCCTGAGGCAGACCCAGAACCCAAAACCCTCGGTGCTTCTGCTTCTGCTCCATCTGGGTCTCACCAATGGCGAGTTGGGTCCTCTCACAATGCGGCCTTAGACCTCTCCCCCATGTTTCAACAATACCCAGAACCAGAATCGCCGCAAAACCAATAAAGCTTCCGGCTTTGACGAAGAACAATATCACACATCTCGGGTTCGGGTCGACCCGGATTTCCAGCGGGAGGTTTGGAAGCTGGGGCGTGAAGGTGAGTGCCCCATTGAGAGTTGCTTCTACAGAAGATGAGGAGGAGAGAATGATAATTAACGGAGATGAAGAGGAGATTGAATTCGATCCGGGTTCACCTCCACCGTTCAAGTTGGCTGATGTTAAGGCGGCAATCCCAAAACATTGTTGGGTTAAGGACCCGTGGAGGTCAATGAGCTATGTGGTTAGGGATGTGGTGGTGGTTTTTGGGTTGGCTTTTGCTGCGGTTTGTATAAACAAGTGGTATGTTTGGCCTCTGTATTGGGTTGCTCAGGGGACTATGTTTTGGGCACTCTTTGTTCTTGGTCATGATTGGTAAATCACTCATAGCCTTCCTCTTATTTGTGATTGTTGTTTTGAAGTTTGAATGTTTTTATGTGAATTTGTGTGTGATGGTGTTGATTTGTTTGTTTGGTTTTGGATTGTGTAGTGGACATGGAAGCTTTTCAAACAATCAGAAGATGAATAGTGTGGTTGGACATCTATTGCATTCTTCGATTCTTGTACCCTATCATGGATGGTATGTTAATGATGATTGAGATACTATACACAATGGGATGCATTGTCCATTATGAGTATTGGTTTCATGTGTTTTGATCATACAGTTTGTTCTTGTTTATATTAGAATTAGCATTAGATGGACTAAAAGTGTGAAATGATGATTGGATTGTTTAGGAGAATTAGCCACAGGACTCACCATCAAAACCATGGACATGTTGAGAATGATGAATCATGGCACCCGGTTGGTCTTTTCTCTAGTTTTTTTTTTTTTTTTTTTCGAAATAAACGGTCTTGTTCTGCTTTTCTTGAGGCATCCTGGGTTTGTTTATATCTGAAGATGATAAATATTGTTGCAGTTGTCCGAGAGAATTTACAGAACTTTGGATAAAACAACACAAATGTTGCGGTTCACTTTGCCTTTTCCCTTGCTAGCATACCCTTTTTACCTTGTAAGTTTGAAGTGCTTGAATGTTACTCCGTCCCAGAGAATTCATGGAATTTGCAGCTGATTATTATTGGTCTTCTGCAGTGGAATAGAAGTCCAGGAAAGACTGGTTCTCATTTTGAGCCAAGCAGCGACCTTTTTGTCCCCAGTGAGAAGAAGGATGTGATCACTTCCACTGTATGTTGGACCGCCATGGCTGCTTTGCTTGTGGGGTTATCATTTGTGATTGGTCCGATTCAAATGCTTAAGCTCTATGGCATTCCCTACTGGGTAAATTCTACATCTTCAATTTCAAATAGATTGCTTTCACTAATCCAATAAAAGATATGTTTGATTCCCTTACAGATTAAATTCTACATCTTTAATTTCAAATTGATCTCCACTCTACTCCACAAGTAGGATTGCTTTACTAATCTAATCAAATAAGATGTGTTTGATTCTGGGTAATGTTAGATGTTTGTCATGTACTAATCCAATAAAAGAAAATCTAACTTTAGTTTTGCTTTACTGTTAGGTGTTTGTCATGTGGTTGGATTTAGTTACTTACTTGCACCATCATGGTCACGAAGACAAACTACCTTGGTATCGCGGAAAGGTACAAAACTGTTGAAAGGTGCATCCATGATAGGGATTGCTTTCCTTATCATTCCACAAGAAGGGAAAAAAATATCTGTCGCTACATATTATCTCGTCTTGTTTAAGCTTGTTAGGCCTAAAGCTTGTCATTATAGCTCTTTCAAAGTTTAAAGATTATGAAATTTCCTCCTAATGTTTTGGTAGGAATGGAGTTATCTGAGGGGAGGGCTCACAACACTTGATCGTGACTATGGGTTGATCAATAACATCCATCACGACATTGGAACCCATGTGGTCCATCATCTTTTTCCTCAAATCCCTCACTACCATCTAGTTGAAGCAGTAAGTACGAACTTGAATTCAATTCAAAAAACTAATACACTCATTCCTGCAGTTTTGTTGATGGTTTTCTTCTTGAACTTGTAGACAGAGGCAGCTAAGCCAGTGTTTGGGAAATATTACAGAGAGCCGAAGAAATCAGGACCTCTACCATTTCACGTACTTGGAAATTTTATAACAAGCTTGAAAAAAGATCATTATGTCAGTGACTCTGGGGATGTTGTGTACTACCAAACTGACCCCAAGCTTAGTTCAAAGTAAAGCTTCAATATTTAGTGATTTTAGTCAAGTAGATCACATGAACATTTTCAAGTTTTTAGCCTCGCATAGTCAGATTGCTTGCTTTCTTCTTGTTGCAGTGGAGAATCCATGGCGGAGGATAGCACCTGTTGTCATTACAAGTCAAAATAGGAATGTAGCGTTCGATTCATTACGGAGAGGAATTACTCTCCAGCTATAATGCATTGTAAAACAAACATTCAAGAAGATTAAATGGAAAAATAATTGAAACTAAGAGCAGTTCTCCCTTTTTCTTTTTTTAAAGAAAAACAGTTCTCCCTTTGCGTAGAATAAGTAAATGTACAAAGGATTCTGATAGTGAAAATGGGCGTGTGTTTCTTATGATTTCTGGAAATCTTGTGTTGAAGAGGGAGGGAAACATGAAAATGATTAATCATGTCATCTCTAATTTGATAGTCAAAATGAAAACAAACAAAAAATGATTAATCTATGTCATCTCCTGTTAAAACATAATATGAATGACAACTCCACCCTTTTAGCTGCCGACAGTGGCCGAGTCATTTTCTCATATTCTTAGGTTTGGAGTTGTCACAGTCCTATAAGAATTGTATCAATGAAGTTATAGATCAAATTATCTATTTGAATTTAAGTTGTTTGGATGTCTTATTAAATAGAGTAAAGATGACATAAGGATGATATAGTGGTCTTAGATTATACTCAATCTAATGGTTAGAAGTCATCCAAGCAACATAAATTTAAGTAAAAAAGTCAAATTCAACTTTTTAACAGTTTCTGAGTCTGTAATTTGGAGTTTCTTTTTCAGCATACTAATTAGTACTTGAAAATTTTTGTATGCACTAAGGTGTAAATAAACCCATAATTATAATTTAATCTTGACTCTTTATTTGATCTGTCTCTTTAAAAGACACTGACACTGTTAGATCATCTCCACCAGCTTCCCCAAAATTTCTTTAAAATATGGAAGCAAAAGCTAAAGCTAAAATCTCCAAAAAAAATTATGATCAAAATCCAGCAGTTTCTCCATTTTAGAGATTTCGGCATTTAATACAACAATAAAATATAATATATCATCATTAATTATAACAAAAAAACATTATATATTTCATTGTAACAATAAACTACCCAATAAAATATTTTATTGTTGTCTTAAATTCGTTAGAGCACGTGAAAAATTTAATTTTGAGGAATGAAGACTTTGCTGCAAATTTGGGGAAGCTGTTGGACCTAAAACCAGCACTATATTCCTAAAATTGAGAAGTTTAAGAAAATAAAAAAGCTGTTAGAGATGCTCTTAGAATTATTTGAAACAAAAAAAAACAAGTCAACATGGTAAAAAAAAGTAAAATTCAGCTAATCAAATTAAGCAAAGGTAAATTTCCTTGTCTATATATATTTTTTTTGACAAGAAGGAAGAACCAATGGTCTTGTTGGTTCGTCCTCAACCTCCAGAATTTGAAATTTTTTCACAATCTTGTTCTTCACCAGCATCCCATAAGGGCAATAGATCTGATTTATCCCAAACCCAAAACTCCCTAAGAACGAAATCAATGTTCTTCGAGCACCGGCCCCTACCTTGATCACAAGGGCGGCGGCGGAAGGCACGAGTCGGACGACGGAGACCTTCATGTCCTAGGCGATATCGTCTCCGATCTTCTTGGGGGTGAGAACGAGAAGATTGATCTTGGGAGCGACAGAAATGGCGGCGCCGACCTCGCCTCCGGTGACGTAGACGACCTGGAAGGGGTTGAACATGGGCGTCGTGGTTGGAGACTTGGAGATGCTGGGTTTTGGGAAGATGAGAGAGAGGTAGTTGAATAGGTTTCATGTTACTGCTCTTTTAAATTCTTTTTTGTTATAACACAGTTTGTTGATCCGTTAGTGAATGTGATTGGTACAAGGGAACCTTGGTGTGCTGAATCCATTCCGGTTAGTACTTTGTAGAAGTGTTAATTGGAGAAAAACCTTAAGGATGTAGGCTACTCCGGCATCCACTATGGTTTCAAATGAGTCAAGATAATTGGACTCATACAACTAGGTCGAACGACCTGATACAAGACTATCAAGTGTTTTCACCTTCATATGAAGTACATCTCATGTGTTTTTACTTAGAATTTCAACAAGTAAATTTTTTTTTTCTCTTTATATATTTAACTTAGATCAACGTAATGAGTTAAATGATACTTTTATTTGTGCACGCAACACTACCATCTTCAATTTTCTTCCATTGCCAATTTTAACATTTTCTTGAAAATTAAGTTGGTAATTGAAGGGTATGTATCGCATCTCATTCAAACTTGCAATAAAAACGGAAAAAATTCAAGGTAATAGTCTAATAGATACATAAAACACTCTCCAAACATGACCTTGATTTTTAAGTTTTAACTAATGCAAAATTGACCTTTCCACTTAACATTTCATTTAATAAACAGATGGAATCATTAACGCATAAAATCATATTAAACTTATATTATTGTTAAACAAATCTAAACTAAAACCAATCCGCTCTAAATGACTAAATCAAATCCACTTTCGTATTAGCAAGTCTAGTCAACATCAATTCAAGAACTGAATTAATTAACTAAAATATGACATGCATCCGAGTTCAGTCAGTCAGCAATGTCGGTCGGAATCCGAGTTCGTACTGTGCACTCATTCCTTGTACACATCAGCAATTAGTCAACAACTCCGGCAATCCACACGTAATTACCGAAATGCCCATCTCCAAGTTTGCCCCACGCTTTTCAAAAGTTTTCCATTTTTCGCTACCAAGGCCAAAAATAGCAAACACAATTAATTGCCTTCGCAAAACCACACGTTCCAAACGCGCCCCAAGAACGCGTATCTCCACGCACACACAGACACCCACATTTCCTTCAAGTTTCCAATGTGAACCCAACGACCAAACTATTCGACTTTTCCTTCCACAAAGTCGTAGAAAAGCCATTACAACCTTTCTCTTGCTCTCACTTTCCTCATAACCCTTCCCTTCTCTGTTTCACCGTCACAATTCACAAACAATAATGACTGAGAATTCAAGCTGTTTCAATGGCGTCCTACGCCGGCTTCTATGCACCGGCAACGTTCCGACTCACCCATCATTAGATTACATTTCAGACTCAAACCCAACCCAACTCACTAAACCACCCAAAACTCCAAACCATGAACCCAAGTTCCAAGCTTTACCTTCTCCTTCGGCTAATGTAACACCCGGAATAGTAGCCAGGCTAATGGGGCTGGATTCTCTGCCGGAGTCCAACTGGGTGAGAGCCCCGGATTCTGTTACTAGAAGCAAGTCGGTGAGCTTCGCAGATTACTTGATGGATTTCGATATAGCTCCGGCGAATCAGCACCGCCGTGTCCGGACCTCCGTCTCTTTTAGGGAGGTTCCGGCGGTGCTGAGTCAGGAGGAGGGGAAGGAGTTTCTGGTGGTGTATTTGGATAGCGTGGATAAGGAAAAGGAGTTTGGGGTTAAAGTGAAGAAAACAGAGGAGGTGAAACAGGGGAAGGAACAGAGGAGTAAGAAGAAAGAGAGTAGTGAGGTGATTAAGAAGAAGAATGAAGAGAAAGTGGTGAAGAAAAATAGCAAGAAGGTTTCCAAGTTGAAAGATGAGCCTAGAAGGGAATGTGGTGCTCAATCTTCGAGGGTTAGTCGTAATTCCAAAGGAGATGAGGTAAAGAAGGTTGTGAGCAAAAATGGTGGTGCTAATTTAAGAAAAGGTAGTGGGGAGCGTAGTCCACTGAAGAAAACGACGACTCAGAAGAAGAAGAAAGTGGTGGTAGAGCCAAAGTTCAAGAAGGGAAATCATCAAAATGCAGCTAAGAAAAGAGAGGCAGTGGATAATAGTTCCTGCTCGGAGAATTCAAGCCCTGTTTCTGTTTTTGATATTGATGACATTTTGATCCAACATGAAACTTGCTTATCAGGTTAGTTAATTAGCTTTTTCTTTTTCTTTTTAGAAAAAGGTCAGTTAATTATCTTAGCTAGATTGGTTTGTTTAAATTTATGTGAAAATTTCTATGGCCAATTCTAAATTTGAGTTTGTGTTGTTTCTTGTAGAATATTCAAGTCCCAAAGATTTGAAATCCCAGATGAAATCCCCACCAAGAGTTTCTTACAATGAAGACCCTGAATTGAGAGCAGTCAAATTCAAAGATATGGAGCCAGTTAAGAACGAGGACAGTGAAGATTTCACTGAGCTTATGGCAAGCAAAATCTTCAAAATGACAGAAGAGGAATTGAAAGAGTCAGATTGGGTATCAAATAATGTGGTCGAGTACGAAAGATTCGAAGAAATCTGTGTGGAAGTCGAGGGGCTGATCCTAGATGTGCTAGTGAACCAGGCCATTGATGATCTTGTGCAGCTTTGTTAAGCTTGAAGAGGAAGAAGCTGTCTGAAATTTGTATATAATTAGTAGAGACTTGGTGTTAGTGTAATAGTACTTCTTCAAGGTTTCGATCTCTGTAACTTTGAAATCCTGACTCTGAAATTTTAGCAATTTTGGTGTGAAAGGAGTTTGGACTAGGCTTGCAAGTATGGCTGTGCCTGCAGCAAGCGGCAACTGGAAAATTTAATTGCTTGTCCCCTAATCCTAGAAATATAGACATCTTTGGGAAGGGGGACATCTCTTTCTGTGAAATTTAAGCGGTCTAATCTAAGTTGATGTTGATGGTATCTTTTTTTTTTTTTTTTTGAGTGTTGATGGTATCATAATTGAAATTTTGAATTCTCAGCTAATTCTATAATATCTCATTATTTTTATTTATTTTTTGCATAGAAAGATAATCCATGTACTTGCTGAATTAATATGGTTTGCAATTTGAAACAAATTCAACAATTCCACAAACCAATCAACACACAGGATCAAAATATCTTGGGGTTTTAGGGTTGGTTTGAAGTGTGAAGTTGTAAGATTTTAGAAGAAAACATGCATAAGCTAAGATAGCATTTCAAAATCTCAAGCTAATTAAACAAATTTGACGTGTCTAATACGATTTGGTCTAGCAACATACTTGTTGTGTTTTTTAAGTTATTTATCTGATAAAAATATTTTGAATTTTTAGGATTGGATCGGAATGCATAAGCTCAATTTGTTGTTTAAAATGTGAAATTAGGGTGGTTCCGCCAAGATGTGTTGTATAAAACACATATCAAGTACTAGTGATGATAGCATTTCATTCATAAATCATAATGAAAGCTCGCTCTAGGTTTTTAATAATTTCTAAGAAGAAGCCATCAACATACAAACCAACCACACATTACTTATTAGAAAGCAAATTTAGTTTACAAAAATTTTGAAATCCTTTGGCATTATTGTAAACACCCTCTAATATAGATCGGTCGGTGGAGACTATATTCCTAACAGTATCAGGAGTCATCATAGGAATATTACAACACACCCAATTGCACTATTATTTTGCCCAGTGGTATCATATCATTCATATGAGCTGAGAAAGCACAAAGCTTTCTGGTATGTGCCTCTGTGAGATGTAATGGACTAATCGGAAATTGAAGCCAGCTGGGCGTCACCAAATTGCCAACAGCTTTTGGGGCAACTACACATGCAGAAGTTCCATAGCGACACGAAGACTGCCCAGCATGTCTACAACGAAATGACACCATGCATAACCAGGTTAGAATAAGACCCTACTTATGTCACAATATATGTTAGTTCATGTTACATCGGTTTCATTACAATGGTGTAAAACTGAGTGTGGATTTCCAAGAAGAAGATAACAGATCCACCAAAAGAGTGAGTAAATGAAAGAGACAAAGGAGAAGAAGGAAGAAAACGAACATACATTGGAATGGAAACCTAGAATTATGGCTATTCATCAACCACATTTCTAAAGCCAAAGGCATGGGAACTTGGAAACTGCAGGGAATTGGAAATTTATCATTGAATTGCTTAGTTGCCACAGAGTGCGGTCGGTAAATCTATATGGGGAAAAATTATGAAAGACAGCACTCACAGCAGATACAGATCGATCTCTTCATGATTGCTACTGAGAAATTTGGGATATTCCCATCAATGATATATTCCTACCTCACTTGATATACAACGGTGTCGCAGTTAATTTTTGAGGAGTATATATGATGCTGTATAGTATGGTAGAAACAAAAACGTAAGCTTTGCCGATCCATTATATATGTATTTTAAGTAATGGGAGATAATTGTACAAGTACTTTTTACATGGCTAATAGTTCATTCTCTTCGAACAAATTGGGTTGTTCAACTACACATCCAGTCACTACATATGTACCCAATTAGAGGTTTCTGCCAGCTGCTGCTGTTTTTGCCACAAAGTAGTGAGTTGGATCAATAGTGATAGGGTTCTTTGCACTGTTGATGGTGAGAGCACAAGAGGTATTTGGTTTTAGTGGTCTTAAGGCATTGCAAAAGTTGGAGCCTTTTATCTTCTTTCCTTGTGAGCATAGGAATCCTGTCTCTAGAGTAATCTAACATCAATACCTCGGCCGAACCAGCAGCATATATATAGGATGAAACCTTTCTCTGCTTGACCACAGTCATCACCTTGTGGACAGAACCCATTCTTCAACTCCAAACAAGGGACACTAAAGGTCCCAGATGGGGGGGGGGGGGGGGGGGCCGGGGGTGAATAGGCATTTTTTCAGATTTTCGATAACTTCTGCAACTGAGGATAGCAATAACGTGTGCTATCCCATGTTAACAGGATGTGAGCTAAAAGAAGTAAGAGACATCAAGAGAAACAATGAACATAAAGATGTTTTTTACTCACAGAAACCATGAACTCAAAGAGAAAAACTGTGGACTCCTAACTCTTGAGGGACAAAACTTTCCACTATGTAAACCACTTCTTACAAAATAGTTGATTTAAGGATACAACAACTTACTGCTATCCTACCTATTCTGAATACTAGTCTAGACCTATACTACTTATTTCTAAGAAGTAACAAATGAAAGTTCTTTCAGAAGTCTTATTTCTGAAACCAACTACGTACATAGTAGGTGTCTTAACTTTGAACACTTCTTGGGTTGATTGCACTACCAACATCTCTCATGGTATGCAATGATGCAATGAGTTCATGAAAAGATTTTTCGTCCAAGCTCTAAGGTTTATAATTACAAGGAAGACTTAGAGCAGCATAGACATGCAAGTTAAAAACCAGACTCAATAAGAAAACGTAAAGCTACTGTTTTCAACAACCACTGAGCCGAGCCAAAAGACAAATGAGACATCAAAGAGATGATGCAAGCTCACCTATCAAGTTGTTTCAGAAAAGGTTTTGGACATAAGTATTTGACTACAATACTGAAAGTGATGTAACCAAAAAGAGAGTTGACACAAACCAACTCAATGAGAGAAAGAAACCTTTCCTAAAACTAGTTCGATTAAAAAAGGGAGCAATAAGGTCATAGAACCTCTTACTCAGTCCATTAGTGGACCATGACTCAATCAACAACGACTGGTCATTGACTCAAACTTGGTACAGCTTTACATTGGTCTATGTATCATAAGAACCAAGCTGGAGCCTTGGACAACAAACCGTTTGGTCATGGGTTGGCATAGCAAAAGATCTCAACCCTTAGACTGGTTTAAGTGTCAAGACATTTTCCTCAAACCCAAGACTTATTAAAATAATATAACAGATGCTTTGAAAAAAAACAAACCGTACAGACAAAGGACTCAGTACTAGGATAACAAGCAAGGTTGCTAACCTCTGTGAAAAACAGTGATATGCATATGCATGTTTTACCTGAGATCATAAGGAATTGTAGTGACACTTTTTCTTGTTCAGAGGAAATTGTAGTGACACTTGTTCTTGTTCAGAGGAATCTCCAAATATTTTGTAAGACAAAGATTGCCAATTAACCTTATACCTTATTTTCAGAATCCATCATTATCCAACCCATAAACTTAGAAAAGTTCATTGATTTCTATCCATTTTCGTTCCCACTTATACATACGATCAAATAAATTAATCAGAATAAATTTCTTATGTAAAGATTCGATCTCCATTATCAAACTTGTGTGTTTCCCAAAATCCTTACAGAAATCAGATCTGTAATGTGGACTTTTGTTTGTCTTTTCGAAGGGATCGAATGTCATGACTTATAAACAAGCTTACAAAGTAGCATGCGTAGCACAAGAAGGAAGAGACCTGCACATGAACATTTATATAATGAACAAGTTCCTAAAGAACAATACTTTGAAGAATATTATTGCCATAGTTGAAGAACAAATCCGTCAAAACCCCAAAAAACTAGTGTCACGTAGTTGTACCAATATTTATATTATGGTGACCCCAACAAGGCAGTTACGTTCCCATTCCCCTTGACCAAATGTGGCAATGTTTGTATAACGTTAATTATCTCCTTCTAGATTTGTCGTCTGTAAGTCCACTATAGTTGATATGAACTAGGAATAACAGTGTTTTTATATTTTTGATATTTCAAATTCAAAAAAAAAAAAATGACAACATGCAACAATTAATTAGTAGTGTAATTAAGCCTAAAGTCTGATTTTTTTTATTTTAAATAAGGGTTAGTGCGGCTGCCTTCAAGCCTTGATTAATAAAACTGTTGAATATAATAGAGAATATTGAGTCTAAACCCCTAATTACAAAAACTTGAAATAATATCAGAGACCTCTATAATATATATGTACTCAAACAGACACCAACTAATAAAGATTAATGCTCTACTGTTGGCGACCCTATTAGCCTAAAGTCTGAATTGAAAAAAGGTTATTATAGAATCTAATAAGGGTCGTAGAGATAAGTTTTTTTTTTCTTGATACATGGTCGTAGAGAGAAGTTTTATTTTGAAAAGAGGTCGTAGAGAGAAGTTGTTGAACTAATTTTCTATTAGATGGAGAGAGAGCGGTTGGTCAAAGCTTGGAAATTTGCAGGCAAAGTGGTGGACATTCCTTCCCTTTATATACGATAATACGAATAACTGAATGGAGTGAGTCGCAAGAGAAAAGACTTTCCAGAGACCACATGGCTTGGAGAGTAGGAAACTTGACACTACACAATTAAATGATTCCATCAAATACAATTAAATATATGATGACTAATCTACCTATATATATATACATATATATATATATATATATCTTACATTTCAGAGCGGGACACCGTTTTGAAATTAAAGTGTGGTGCTCTTTGTTTCGTTCACTTTTAAGTCACATTTTCACATATCCAATGTTCAGTATCTAGAACAAAATGTGTAGATCATTCATGCAAAATTTCATCTAATTTGGAGATCATTTGAGATTCCGTAATTGTGATTTACACGAACGGTTCTATTTGGACATATTTTGTTCAGTTGATTCATTTAGTCTAATTCGTTACTCAAATGATCTTTAAATTAGATGAAACTTTGTATGAATGATCTACACACTATGTTCTATACACTGAACGGTGGAGATGTGAAAATATGACCTAAAAGTGAGCGAAACGAGGAGCACCACACTTTAATTTTAAAGCTGTGTCTCGCTCTAGAAGGAAACTGAACTATATATAGTCCAGATCTAGATAATACCTCTTTGAACTCTTAAAGTAAGGATGTTTTTAGTTCTAGCACGTATTTTGACAATCAAATCCACTCATTCCCTAGTTACTTACCCACATATGAATCATACAAAAAATTAGCTAAACATGAAAAACGTTTAACCATTTGATTAGCACAATATTCGTTTTTATTTTATCTAACGGCCTACAATTGTTTACATCAATTTGAATGACCAAATGATTATGGAATTAGTTGAAATTTTGTAGACATGTTTCTTGCATATGAATCTAGAGGATCAACGATTGAGATCGTTAAAAGAAGTCATATACTAATGTAAAATAGTAGAAATTCTCAAATTCTTAAAGTAAGGAGGTCCTCTTTAGATCATCCCTCTTTAGAACCTCCCTCTTAAAGTAAGCAGGTTTTCTCTGCTACACACGTCCTTATTTATTATTATGGTGCGGATTTCGACTTTAGACTCACTTTTCAATCGAATTTTCACATCTCCACCGTCTAGTCTTTAGATACTAATGTTTTGATCATCTCTGTAAAATTTTAGCCAATTTGGTTATCATTAAGGCACTCAAACTCAATTAAACCAATTGATGAACATAATTCTGTCGAACTTGAACCATTCATGTTTATAACAGAAAAACGTAGTTTTGAGTGCCTTAATGATAACTAAATTGGCTAAAATTTTGTAGAGATAATTTATACATTAATATCTAAAGACTATACGGTGTAGATATGAAAATTCGATTGAAAAGTGAGTATAAAGTAAAAATACGTACCGTAAAAATAAATACGGATATTCTTACCTGAAAAAGCCTGTGTGTGTGTATATATATAATGATATGATCAGAAATGAACCATTCAAATTACGATAATGGAATATAAGATGAGGAAAGAAACAACTAAAGTTGATGGAAAATGTTTGGAAGTAGAAAGTTTCTAACATTAGTTAACTAGCTAGTGTTAATCGAAATGGACAAATGGCATATAGCGATACATCTCTTTAGGATAAATATTCGAAATTACAACTTCATGTTTTAATTTCTCTACATATTGTCATATAGACACATATATAATTACCTCGTGGCATAATATAACATGCATGTCAAACCATTTCGAACCCAATTTTTATGCAAATCTTCAATATCATGAACTCGCGCCGTGAATGGTTTTCCACTTTTCCAATTAATTGCGCTTGAAAATATTGACTCGATTTTTTAAAGCAAAATATTAATGGTTTTCCAATTAATGGCACTTGAAAATATTGACTAAGATCTATTTTCACGAGTTCTCATTGCTTCCGAATATGGAAAAGGAAAATACAATGCTGCCGGAAAATTCAGAAGCGTGGAGTTTGTGTTCATAACTGGGTTTAGTTTTTGTATTGTCCTGCTGCATAGCATGCATGACTATGCAACAAGACGACGCAAGAAAATTTCCTTCATGACTCGTCATTAGACATATATTTCAAATAAACATGAAAAGTTTGACATATATATGCAGCATGCCAATAGACATGAAAACCATACTTGATTACATTTCATCTTCTGACCAAGTGTTTGCTATCCGTTATTATCTTTGGTATTTTGATTTTGATTTAACATAATTAAAGAAAGGAAAATAATTTTTGGTTTTAATAAGGCCTAAGATTTATGGCTTTAATCCTATGTTGCACGGACACTTCACTAGGGTGGAGTGTCGGAGTGTACGCCAACACAGCGCCCGATACGGCAAAATGCGTATCCAACACGTCATATGACGTGTTAGAAAATGTTGATTTTTTCGACACATTTCGGACACGTTGACCGACACGCCACATCATCATTTATCAATTTTTTTTAATTAAAAAAAATAGAAAGGGAACCAAAACCTAATAAAACTATTGTTCACTTTTAAAAGCAAGCTACTGCCCAGTTTTGTCAGCAATTTACTGCAAATTTGATTTTCTTTAATGTTATGTTTTAAGTTAGAGGTCTGCTACTTATAATATTATTAATTATGTGTTGAAGGAGAACATATAACGAGAATAACGGTCTACTCATTTATTGATAGAAATGCTTATTTATATTTATAAGCATTACATAGAATCTCCCGAAAGATCTAGAACGTCTAGCAATATTGTAATCTATTCTAATAAGGAAACGATTAGGTCAAGACACATAACAGAAGGACATGAAAGTAATTTCCTTAAACACTCCCCCTTGTGTCGCGTGCCTAAAACGACATAGTGCATGAGATGTTGCCTCGTTAAAAACCTTGCCAAGTAAAACAAAAACCTCGTGGGCAAAACAAAAGACTTGGACGAAGGGAAAATAGCACAACGCACCAACTACAATTGAAGATAACATGTGATGTAGACTCCTCCTGATGTCTACATAACGACTCCCCCTGATTGGTAACTCAATCTTGGAGTTCAGATAAATGACGCATGTCAATGCTCTTCACATGTTTCTCAAATGTAGATTTTGTTTACGCCCAAATTAATATTTTACTGGACAATAATTGTCTATGTAAATATTAATTAAATTCCTGGTCTATGTCAGCCGGCGAGCCCAAGTTCTTTAAGTTTACAAATAATGGCCCGCCAGCAAGACCACGCGAGATGAACTACATGGTCCGCGCGCTGAATGACTACGCGCGGACTAATAGATCTCGCGCATTTTCAGACAAAAACATAGCTCTCGCGGGATGGCTTCGCAAGTAAAGGAATCTCGCGAGCTCGCGCGCATCGCGCGGAACACACAGTTCACACGAAATGCCTTCGCACGGAATGAATTACTTGTTGACTTCACTTAGGCGAGGCGGAATGCATCTAGGCGAGCTGGCGAACTAATTCGCTAGTTCGCGAGGTAGACATATGCAGAGTCCGCGCGATCTCTTTTAATCGTTTTAGACTTTTTACAGTCTTTGACACGCTTTGGGCCAATCCTTGTGGCCCTTATTAAATAAAAAGTCTTCTTTTGGCCCGCGAGCTGTAATAACCCGCGAGGTGGTTGGAATCCGCGGTCCGCGCGAATTATTAGTTTTCTACATGGACTGTGGCATCCCGCGGGATAAGATTGCTCATAATTTCAGTCCGCATAGGACTCTACAGTTGAGAGGCGCGCCAGAAGCAGTGTCATATTCTAAATGAACTATGCGAACTAGATGTGTGTCACTTAAAGATTGGTATGCATGGGAGAAATAGTGTTCTTATGCTTTACGTTGCAGAGTTCGACTAAACATCTATGATTATCTTTCTTCTAGCAGAAGTCGGCTCCTACTATATAAGAGGCTTGAAGGCTTACTCAATCTCTCTCTCACAACCTACAATTCAAACAAAATACAAAACAACCTTCAACCTAGTTGAAACTCTCGACCCAGTCTAATCTCCAACACTCCTAGGAGCTTTGTTTCCGCTTCCCCGTTGAAGCGAGCTCTCTCTCTCTCTCTCTCTCTCTCTCTCTCTCTCTCTCAACACAACTCAATCAATTACAAACAAAACAAAACAAACCGCAGCCCAGTTTCTTTCGAGCTACCTTGAAACCCCGATTCTAAGTGCACCGCCGCCTAGGATTCTTCAGAGCTCTCCGGACTCTATCCCGATTCCTCGGAATCTTCCCTATAGTTGCTCTGCTCACGCCGCCGTGAGTATCGACCGCCTTATGCTCATAAATTCCTCATCTGAGGTGGCACGTGGATCCCCCTTCTGCCTGATCAAGAAGTCAAACGCACGCAATTAACCTTTTCCTCGTCCGCGAGGTGGCACGCCCGTAACTCCCCCTTTCTCTTTGTTCGATATTCACCTCCGCTCCGCAAGCTGAGGATCGTGGCCAAAACAGATTTAGGTAGAGACTTGGTGAACAAATCTGCTACATTATCCTCAGAACTCACCTGGTTCACATGAATATTCAAAAACTGTTGCTGCTGCTGATTGTAAAAGAATTTTGACGAGATATGTTTAGTATTACCACCCTTAATGTAACCTAACTTCATATGTTCAAGGCAAGCTGCATTATCCTCATACATGCAAGTTGGTTCAACCCTAGTAGATGGTAATCCACTAGACTCTCGAATATGAGACACTACAGACCGAAGCCAAACACATTCTTTAACTGCTTCATGTAGTGCAATAATCTCAGCATGATTCGAGGAAGTAGCAACAAGGGTTTGCTTGGTTGATCTCTAAGATATAGTCGTATTCCCAATTGTGAACAGATATCAAGTTTGGGAATGTCCTTTATGTGGGTCAGAGAGATGCCCAGCATCAGCAAATCCAACTAACACATTATTCAGTGTTTCAGGATAGGGGACTAGTCTACCATGCGCATGAACAACGACTATGGCAGCGTCGGACACAGTCTCTTGGTGGGAGGCCGAGGGCTGTGATCCACCGATCCCAGACATGATCTTTTGCTCTCTTGTTTCACTATAGGGAAAGAACATGCCTAAGTCAATGAAACCTTTCAAATACCTGAAGATGTGTTTAACACCATTCCAATGACGATGCGTTGGCGCAGAGTTAAATCTAGCTAACAAGTTCACAGAGAATGCAATGTCTAGTCGAGTGCACTGAGCCAAATATAACAGAGCTCTAATCGCACTAAGATATGGAGTTTCAGCTCCCAGGATCTCTTCATTGTCATCTTTCGGACTGAACAAATCATTTTTAATATCCAGACTTCGGGTAATCATGGAAGTGCCAAGAGGATGTGCTTTGTCTATATTGAATCGCCTAGAGCATCTTTTGGACATAAGTCAACTGGTGTATTAAGATTCCAGTCCCTCGATGCTCTAGTTCAATGCCTAGGCAAAATTGAGTCTTCCCAAGATCATTCATCTCAAACTCGGATTTCAAGTAGCTAACCGTCTCATTGATCTCATTGAGATTTCCGATGATATTCATATCATCAACATAGACTGCTACAATTGCAAATCTGGAACTTGTTCTTTTTATGAACGCGCATGGGCACAAATCATCGTTCTTGTATCCTTTCCCAATCAAGTAATCACTTAGACGAGTATACCACATTCGTCTGGATTGTTTCAATCCATATAGTGAACGCCTCAATCTGATGGCATAAGTACTCCATGGTTTAGAGTCACTTGAATTGAGCAACGAAAGGCCGTTAGGCACTTTCATATATATATATATATATATATATATATATATATATGGCCCTTCCAATGAGGGATCCCTATTTTAAGCCATTTATAGGGATATGGCATTACACCAACTTCCCGATTATAATTTTACATCTCCACCATTCATATCTTAGGTCTATATGAGTAGATCACCTCTACAAAATTTCATACGATTTGATGATCGTTAAGGCTTTCAAAAGTTCAATTTAGTTTTAATGACCTTCAACGGTTTTAGTTTGACATAAGCTGGACCGTTCAAGATCATTAAAACTAAATCAAACTTTTGAAAGCCTTAACGATCACTAAATCATATGAAATTTTGTAGAGGTGATCTACTCATATAGACCTAAGATATGAACGGTGGAGATGTAAAAATTCAATTGGGAAGTGGTGTAATGCCCTATCCCTAGAAAGTGGCCAAAAATAGGGATCTCTCAATGGAAGGGGGCTGTATATATATGTATATATATGTATGTATATATATATGTATGTATATATATATATGTATGTATCAAGATATATATATATATATCTATGTATCAAGATCCCCATAGAGATATGCGGTAACCACATCCATAAGCTGCATATTCAGTTTTTCAGATACTACTAAATTGATCAAGTAGCGAAAAGTAATGATGTACATAACAGGAGAATACATCTCCTCATAATCAATACCAGGGCGTTGTGAGAATTCTTGCGCCACAAGTCTAGCTTTCTATCGCATGACATCATTCTTCTCATTACGCTTCCGAACAAAGACCCAATTATATCCAACAAGTTTAACATTTGATGGGCATGGCACAACCGGACCAAAAACTTGTCTTTTCGATAGGGAGTCTAGTTCAGCCTAGATTGCATCTTTCAATTTCGGCAAATCTGCTCTACATTGACATTCTGCAACAGAGCGAGGTTCTATTTCATCGTCGTCAATAATCTCCTGAGCGACAGAATAAGCAAAAGCATCATCAATAAACATGGAAGACATATCCATAAGAACGCGCGCACTTGTATAATTTAACGAGATTTCTTTGTTCCCTAACATCAATATTTATTCTAAGGCGTCCCCTAGGGGTTTCAATATCGATTCATAGACATAGCTATAGTAAAAGACAATCTCATGTGATGGATTCACAGTATTGATGATGAGCGGATCATTTTGTGCCTTGATGTCTTGTTTTTTCCGTGGCAAGACATCGATTAAACCTTTCATTGGTCTCCCCCTCTTCCGGGTGGGAGCCGAGGCCATAGCCACCCCTCTACCATGGGCATCAGGTACACCGACGACGCCGGTGGTGCCTAGCCCCGGTGTGGCATGAACTTGCCCAGTTTTTGGGACTTCCAACCTTGCAGGAACGTTTGCAGCAGGGATAGTTGATCTCATCACTTTCGCGATATCAGTAAAGGAGTCAGGCATCAAATCTGCAAATCTGAAGATCGAGAATTCTTTGCACTTCAATCTTGCTCTAAGATGTGCGGGGATCATAATGAGACATAATGGGGACAGACCACGATAATTCATGTCGTTCAACCGGAACATTACCGTTCCTTTCTCTCCCTAACGACTGGAAGTATGTCTCATCAAAGTGACAATCTGCAAATCTTGCAGTAAAGAGATTCATGTCAAAGGTTCTAAATAGAGGACAATCGTTGGTGCTTCAAAGCCAAAATATATACTCAATCGCCTCTGAGGACCTATTTTAGTACGCAGTGGAGGTGTAATAGGCACATAGACCGCGCAACTAAATATGTGTAAATGTGAAATGTCAGGTTCATATCCAGTTACCAACTGGTACGCACTAAAATGTTGGTCGGCGGTGGGTCGGAAACGAATAAGTACATTTGCATAACCTTATACATAGAAGGGTAGATTGGTGCGCGTCACCAAATCCCGAGTCACAAGTTGTAATTACTTGATTGTTGCTTCTGCAAGACCATTCTGTGAATGAACATGGGGAACGAGATGTTCGACATCAATCCCAATAGACATGCAATAATCATCAAAATATTTTGATGTAAACTACTCTCCTACATTATCTAATCGAATAGACTTGATGGATTTATAATTTAAGCCAAGAGTTTAGCAAAGCAGCATTCCTTGTGGATAGCAAAGTGACGTGTGACCAACGCGTTGATGCATTAACCAGAACCATAAAGTATCGAAATGGTCCGCATTCTGGTTTGATAGGTCCACAAATATCACCTTGGATCCTTTGTAAGAATGGAATTGTTTGTTTTGTGTCTACAGCAAAAGAGGGTCGTGCTTGCAACTTTGCTAATGAACAAATTTTGCAAAACAAGAGGTGAGAGTTGGAGATTACCATAGAGGCAGCAGAAGTGGAACCATGCGGCACAGAAGCCTGTGAAGGCTCTGACAGCATTTGGGACGACATTAAAGTCGAGCCCTGACCATGAGCAGTGCTCACGGCACTGCCACCATTTTCGGTGGCTAGGTGTGTTCCCATAAGCCTCTGTGCTCTGAAAAACGGATGACCGTGTGAATTTTTTAAGAATACGGATCATCATTTCATGCCCTGGATGTCCCAAACAATCATGTCAAAGCTTATATGAGTCAGATTCACAGAAGTTACGAGCAACTGCATAGGATTCAATAATCGGAATTGTAGTAAGATATAAATCACTACTTTGACTCATAAGTTTCTCTAAGGTGCGCTTACGGCCACATTCATTAGAGGTAATACACAAAAACTCTTTATCATTCTCACGATGAGTTTCTAAATGGAAACCGTTTGAGCGAATGTCCTTAAAACTTAGCAAGGTTCGATTCGCCTTCAGCGCGTATAAGGCATCAGTGACATGAATCTTTATGCCATTTGGCAACAAGAATTGTGTAATACCTCGCCTCTTGTATAACCGGCAATGAACCAATCATGGTTGTCACTGAACATTTGTAAGGCACAAAATAAGTAAACAAGAATTGTGTAATACCTCGCCTCTTGTATAACCGGCAATGAACCAATCATGGTTGTCACTGAAGATTTGTAAGGCACAAAATAAGTAAACAATTGCCTATTCCGCAGAATAGTGTGGGTAGTTCCATTGTCAGCCAAACACTCAATTTTGCCGCGAGACATCTACAAAAAAAAAAAGTGAATCAATTAGTTTTGAACTCAAGACAAGACGAACACTCTAAATAACATAGAGAAATTTCAGGGAATTGTGATCAAGTTGTGATCCCTTATTGAGCGCAAAAGAATTTCCTCGCAGAATGACCTTTACTCACTAAAACGGTCATAACTTCATCATAAAAATAGATATGGATGAACAGTGAGAAGATATAGAAACTAGACTCATAGAGATTTCCAGACTCACATTCTAGTTCGTTCTGAGCTGTTCACTAAACTCGTACGAAGTTGGCGGACAGATTGCTGTTTGTGCAAAGTAGCTTTTGCAATTCGAACCATGCATGCATTATTAAGGGAAATAAAATTCTCAATCATTCTTTAAACCATAAAACTAAGAGAAATTGTATTAATGCCAACTTAATACATTAAGGATGTCTTAATTCCAAAACGACTAAGAAAAAACCAAAGTCTTAAAACATGGTCATTGCCAAACAAAAGAACACTTGAATAACATAGCAGAAGAACCGTCTAATACATAGACTAATCAAAATCCGGAGTTTCAACACTCTCTGAAGGGACACTCTTCTTGGTCTGCTATAGTGAGATTGGTGGTGAGTTCTGCGTCTCCATTATCCATCTTATACTCCACCAGTAAAATTAGCCTCTTGAGCCAAATACCGCTTATGCCTCTTGTAGATATCTTGAATGTCCTTGCTTGAACGACATTGTTTGTGCATATGCATAGTTGAACCGCATTTGAAGCAAGAAAATCAACTGTGTTTGACAGAGTTAGGTGGAGGATTTCCACCTCTACTAGTGCCAGGGCCGGACTGGCCCCCTCCTTGGTTGTTAGAGGTGGCACCGCCGTTCCTCTTCCATGTGAGGCTGCGGTTTGGACCGCGTTGCTGGTTCCCTTTGCCGCCCTCACGTGGGGCAGATTGCCTACGTGTATAAGGTACAGCCCGATCGGTTTTTTTTTTTGCCGTGGAGCTCTCCCACCACTATCCTGATAAGTTTCAGAGATTTTCTTAGTCTCAACTGGCCTTGTATTGTTGTTGAGAATAATCTCATGATGCCTCTCTTTTTTCTGAAGTATATTCATGATGTCACTGAAAGTCTTAACTCTTTCGTTTTCATACTCAAGGTGGTATTGATGAGCAAGTAAGCTCATGGAGGAGGGACAGGCGTTCAAGGTCTTCTCGATCATGTGTTGCTTGGATTTATCGACTCCACAAAAACTAAGCTCTGTCTAGAGGTCCAACATAGTTTGGTTGTAGTCCTCATGAGCTGCATGTCAAGTTTTTCGGACACTACCAAACTGCCTAAGTAATGAAAAGTTATGACGTTCATGACCGGAGAGTAAGTCTCCTTGTAATCAATCTCAGGGCGTTGTGAGAAACCGTGCGCCACAAGGTGGGCCTTATACTGAAGTACCTCATTTTTCTCATTACGCTTTCTAACAAAAACTCATTTATGTCTGACAGGCTTTACACTCGGCGGAGTTAGCACTACTGGGCCGAAGACCTGTCTCTTTGTTAGAGAGTCTAATTCTACCTGGATTGCAACTTTCCATTTAGCCCAATCTGCTCTGTTTTGACATTCTGCAACAGAGCGTGGTTCGATGTCATCGTGCTCAATGATTTCATGAGCCACGAAATAAGCAAATATATCATCAACATGGGTTGATGACCGGTTTATCAATTCATAAGTGTTATCATAACACATGGAGATCTCTATGTTCTCTAATATTGACATCGATCCTGAGGCGTCCCTCATGGATTCTAACATCAATTCGTGGACATAACTGTAATCAGAGATGATCTCGTGAGAATGATTCTCAACATCGATGATCAAATGATTGATTTGTGCCTTGTCAGTCCGTTTCTTTCTCGGATGCGTGTCAACCGAACCAGATGGCCTCCCCCTTTTCCTTTGGGGAGCCACGGCGTCCATCCCCCCATTATGGGCAGCGCCGACGCCGGCGACAGTACCGAGCCCGGGGATGGCCGTGCCCTTTTTAGGGATTTCGAGCCTAGCAGGAACATTTGCAGCTGATATATCTGATCTTGTCACTTTCGCAATCTCGGAGAAAGAGTCAGGCATCCTATCTGCTACTTTCTGAAGTTCGAGAATACGTTTAACTTCACTTTCAGTCTGTGAGGTGCGGGGATCGTAATGAGACAGAGTGGGGACAAACCACGACAATTCTTGTCGTTCCACATGAACATGTTTGTTCGTATCTCCCCTTAAGAATGACGGGAAGAATGTCTCATCAAAGTGACAATCCGCAAATCTTGCTGTAAAAAGATCACCTGTTAATGGTTCGAGGTATCTGATAATCGTTGGAGATTCATAACCAACGTAGATACCTAATCGTCTCTGAGGACCCATTTTAGAACGCAGTGGAGGAGTAATTGGCACATAAACCGAACAACCGAAAATGCTTAGATGTGAAATGTCAGACTCATATCCAGTGACCAACTAGTATACACTAAATGGGTGTTTGGTAGTGGGTCTGAAACGAATGAGTAAGGCTGCATGTAATATTGCATAACCCCATGACGCAATTGGGAGGTTGCTGTGCATTACCAACACTTGAGCAATAAGCTGAAGCCACTTAATCGTAGCTCCAGCGAGAACGTTTTGCGTATGAACATGGCATATAGGATGCTGAACTTCAATCCCGATAGACATGCAATAGTCATCAAAAGTCTTTGATGTAAATTCTCCAGCGTTATCCAGTCGAATTGACTTAATTAGATAATCTGGGTGGTGAGCCCGGAGTTTAATAATTTGTGCTAGAAGTTTTGGAAATGCAGCATTACGTGTGGACAATAGCGCGACATGAGTCCAACGCGTTGAAGCATCCACTTGAACCATAAAGTATCGAAATGGTCCACATTCTGAATGGATGGGTCCACAAATATCACCTTGGATACGATGCATGTAGAAATGGAATATTCTCGGTGTTATCTTTAGCGTAAGACGGTCTCGATACTACTTTTGCTAAAGAGCAAGCTTTGCAAAACGAACGATGAGAATTTGAAAGAGTCAATGACACATCAAGGGAAGAACGGCGTGCCTCAATTGCTTGAGGGATCGGCCAAGCGGTAGCTAGGAAGTTGGTGCCGTGCCCGGGAGAAGTCAAAGTTCCATGTGGGCCGTGATAACCATTTGAGGTGTCACCACTATGATTCAAAGTGATATCATATCTCAAATGTTTTCGTTTTGATCTGAAGAAGGGATGTCCATGAGAATTACACAGAATTCGGATCATCATGTCCCTTCCGGGATGACCAAGTCGATCATGTCAAAGCTTGTATGAGTCAGAGTCCCAAAGATCCTGTTGGCGACTACATGGGATTCGATAATCTGAATCGAAGTGAGGTAAAGACCACTAGATTGACTCAGGAGTTTCTCCAATATACGTTTACGTCCGTATTCATGAGAAGTTATACACAAGAACTCAGTTCCATCTTCACAATGAGTTTCCAAGTGATAGCCGTTATCGCGAATATCCTTAAAGCTCAACAAGGTTCGATGCCCTTTTGGGGCATAAAGAGCGTCCGTGACGTGGATCATAGTGCCATGAGGCAGAAAGAAGAGAGCGGAGCGGTTCCACGCCTGAGGATCACAGTAGAAGATCTAATCATTGTCGTCACAAATGATTTACAAGGCACTAACTCAAGAAATAGTTGACGGTTCCTTAGAATGGTGTGGGTTGATCCACTATCTGCGTTGATCTCTCCAAGAGACATACCGTAAAAAAACTTGAATGTTGTATAGGATGAGAAGAAAGAACTGGAGCGGACGGTCGGGAAGCGGCGGTCAGAAAGTGACGGCTGCGGCGGCAGCCGAGAGCTTCGGTTTTGGTTTTAGGGTTTGAGAAAAATATTAGCTCAAGGGTTGAGCCAAGTGCTGATAACGTGATGAAGTATAAAGTGTAGAGACAAAGATAACAAGAGAATCATCATCTTATTCATTGATATGAGCCATTTATATAGAGAATTACACAATATCAATTAGGTAAGAATAATGAATACATAAATCTAGTCAAACTACATATCCTATTGGCATAAGGCCAAGACACACATAAAGAATATCTAGAAACATATAGAATATCCTAGAACAATATCATAATTTTAAACTGTAAAAATAAAATATTAAAACAGAACTAAATTTCAATTCACAAATATAGAAGAAAATTTTAAGAAATTTACAAAATTGATTTATGGTATAAAAGCTTAATTTGGTATGATTATTAATTTGGTCATTATTATTAATAAATTAACTAAATTTGGTATATACGATCTATATTAAAAGGGTAAAAAAAATATTTCATATTAGTATGTAACATCCATTAATTATTAAACTTAAGAATGTATTTTTACTTAAGAATGAAATGACATGATTTATTAAATTTATGATGTGTCTATGTAACATAACATGTCACATAACATTAAGATCATAAATCTTAGGTCTCGTTAAAGCTCTCTAGCACTACCCTTAAAGAAATTATGTGTACAACCCACTTTCCATCAGAAACTAAAAACTTTCATATATACAAGGATTTAAGGCATGACCAAAAACGTTCTTCCTCTCTGTGAACTTGTATCAAAGTAAGTGTACGTACGTGCATGAAAGCTTCTCCCGCACTCAAGATATATGAATCAATCAAGCACTAGCTAGAGTATATAACTTTGATGATGAAATGCCTGGCTTGGAAAGAAACAGGTACGTGCTGTTATCACTTACCAGAGCTAGTGATCACTTTCCAATGGAGCAAAAAAGGCATAGCATGGTAACTTGTTGCAAAGTATGTAGGAGAATTTTCTGGTGAAGAAGATCAGATCCGTGGTCCAGTATCCAACACAGAAGAATCGAATCAAGAATTGCATATGAAATCTGAAATTGACTACTGATATGATGAATTGAAGCTCTCTCACTCTCTCCGAAGCCGAAGTGTTACATCAAAATCTAGCTTATATTGGTCCACCAACGACACACAGATGGATGCCTACGCGGAAAACGTACCGGTGCCACTTCTACTAGCTATTGAGTTTTGTACATGGTATTTTCATTCATGCCAGAAAGGCAAGAACAACACGGTAAGCTATAGCTAGCTAGCTGGATACCTCAAATATATTGATCAGTGTATAATGTCTATTGATATCGATGTGAAACTTGAACACCAAGTATATCGATTTTTGTCCATGTCTTCCGACTGACGCCATAAGCTGGCTGGTAGCTTACATGGCAATAAGGCATACATTAGCTGTAAAAAATAAATAAATAAATAAAACATTATTGCAATGTGAAATAGGTCGACCCCTTTCTGGCTTTCTTAGCTCCTAATCATTCTCAGTTGTACGTGTGCATATTGTGAAAGAGAAACAATTTCTATTTATCATCACTAATTATCCCAAAAGTTAATTTTTTTTACAAGAAAACAACCGCCAATTTTGAGAATGAAGAAACGTCAACAATAAGTTGCGTTAACTTCGAATTCTTAGTTTATAGAATATGGCTTTTACCAAATATTTGTAATATAGTAGATTTTTCTTTCGATAAATAAAAATTCTTTAATACACCAAGATGCAAGTGAATCAAGAAACTAATTAATATGCAGTATTTTGATCTGGTTATCTACGTCGCACAATATACATATATACTAATATTGTTAACAAAATTGAAGAAAAAAATAGTCTCAAGTGTTTCCAACTAATGAGGTAAAAATACTAAGTGGAAGAATATATGCTCTTATTATGAGTGTTTAATTTGAATAAAGGAATTTAAGGCATGTAGTCAATGGCGTAGCCACAATAGGGCCAAAGAGGTCAATTGACCCTTCTCAAGTTTTTACCGTGTTTCTCATTGGTTGAATTTTTTACTTCTTATCATACATACTACCATAACATTACATATTTGACATCTATAACACAAAGACAAAGATAGAAATATAAGCTAATCTATCTTCATTTTCTTAAAACACTGAACTCAAAAATAATAGATATGATTTCTGCCAAACACTTACAAATCTAGCTTACGCTTGCAATATTAATCAATCAACAAAGAATTGGGAAATAAGTAATTATATAAATCTAATAGATCCTCCTCATTATTCGTTTGGGGAAGTCTATCTCATCTAATAGATCCTCCTCATTATTCAAAACACACATTATATAAATCTATTAATTTTTTTCTTGTCGAGCCATAATGTTTAGGTATTTAGCTCGAATTGGCACGGTGTAAATGCTAGAATGTCAAAGAAGAACACATGCACATATCAGAGACTACTGCAAACACGCTCATACGTACACCCGTGTTACCTGTCTTTGCTTGAAAACAGCTGCGAATCTGCGATCTCAGCTTTCAAAGTACAATATATACTTTGATGTGATATGTCAAATTTTGTTACCTCGATCAAGGATCTTAAATTTCAGACTCGCAGCAGTAAAATAAGTTTCATTAGTTCAAGAAAATTAGATATAAACAGCACAGAATTGGTAAAAGAAAATTAGATTACCACGTACAAGTGAGACTTCAACAATAATGGAAGTCGATATTCAACAAGTGAAACAACAAAGGTTGCGATCAACAAGTGCTACCCTTTAACCTTCAAATGGAAATTACTAGCATACAACAAATATGTGTTGATCGATATAGGGTGCTTCTCTCATTCTCCTCTCATAATATTATTATAGCGCGTACGTGAGGATCGAAAATGAATATCATATACACAATAATCGACCGTTATCTAAAGACATAATATGACATGCATGTCGGATTATCTAAAGACATATCTACCTGCGTAACTAAACTTATACTATTTCAGCTCGAATTAGCAAGGGATTGGAATACTCGATCTGCCTCCATAACATAGAGTGTAACTATTTAACTGTCTTCCTTTGAAAATACTAAACCATATATGAGCTCTAGAATCTTGATATCTTAACCACAGAAGACCCTCATTTCGACCATGAGAACGAGATTATCAACAAAGGATCCTACTGCATGAAATAGAACCTATTGAGAAAACCTTACACATAATCTGATGCAAGAATTAACGTTGATCAATCATGGAATTGAAACAGATTCTAAGAAAAGCATTTTAAGGAACTAATAAAGGGATTCATTGAATTTTAAAGTTGTGTATGAAATCCATTTGAAACCAGCACATTAATCCCAATTCCCAAATGAGAGTTCTTTCTAACTTCTACATGCTAGCTAATTGATGAGAACAACTACGAATTAAGCCTCTCTCTTACTCCAAGCTAAAGCTGTTTACATGCCCCCTCTATTAAGCCTGTCTAGCAAAGCAGTGAGGATAGCATCCCTCTTCTCAGCCCTAGCTTCCTCTCTCATCCTCCTTCGCTCTTCTCTCTCCCTCCATTCCCTCTCCGCCATCAGCCTCTCATTCTCAATAGCCTCCATTGTCTGCCTCCACTCGTACTCCCTCATCCGCCTCTCATTCTCCCTGGCCTGAAACTCCTCTCGCCATTGCATGTCTAGCTGAAGCTGTTGCCTCATGAAGTCTTCCAATATCTCCTTCACATTGTTGCCACCCAGACCCATCCCAGTGCTGCTGCTTCCAATGTTGCCCATTTTCGTTACCTTCTTCTTCTTCCTCGCTGAGGTGATTCCCTTCTCCCCAGCCTCCTCGCTGTCCTCGTGATCCTCGTCATCTTCGTCAGAGGAAACCGCAACAGCCGCTGCTTTCTTCTTCGACCCGCTTGCACCTCCATTGCCGTCAGCTTCTGGCCATGGCAGCCTCTGCTCTCTGGCAACCATAATTGTCGCCAGGTCATTGAAGAAGGGGAACTGCTGCCTCATGGTCTCCGCCTCCGCAGTCTCACAACCCTAAACATCATCACAGAATAAGAAAGAAAGAAAAACACCGTCTAATACCAGACAAGAAATGAAATTCACACTCCAATAAAGCTTACTGCACTCGAGAAGAGGTGCAGCTAACATTGATATCTAAATACTTGATAGCTACAATCTTGAAGAATCGGGAAGAGAAATAAGAATAACTGATGAACCAAACCATGACAGAAGTGATGTTTATCTCAAAAGGAAATCCATTAATTAATTTTGATTGAAAAAGATTTTGAATTAGGTTTTGCAGATTTAGTAGTTTGAGATTGATACCTTGTAGCGGGTGACGAGGTTCTTCCATTTGCACTTGCACTGCTCGGCGATGCGGTTATGGCCCTTGTCCTTCATCTGGGTCGCAATCACTTCCCAAAGCTGCTTGTTTCGTTTGGTCTCCATGAACGTCTGATCCAGCTCCGCCCTGATCGTTATCAACTCCTTCGTCTCCTGGAGACTCCATTGGGGAAACCTATCGCTGGCGTCGACGTGGACGGTGATCGGAGGAGGACTGAGATGCTGGTGCTGGTGCTGATGCGGCGGAGGAGGAAGGAGCTGTTGTGGTTGCTGAACCACCTGAAACTGATGTTGGAGCTGAAACTGATGAAGCTCTTGTTGCTGCTGCTGATGAAGACGGTGAGGATAATGACCGTCCATGGCTTTTAAAATCTTGAAAAGAAAGGAGAAGAGAATCGGATAAAGGGGGTAAAGCTGGTTATATGATCATGGTGGTGTGAATAGCAGGTGTGAATCTGGAAAAAACAAAAAACAAAAACCAAATTGAATTAATAAACTGCTGCATCAGATTTGATTTGAAGAAGTCAAAAGCCAAAGAAAGAAGAAGAAGCAACTAAGAAAAGCTAGGTACTTCTATGTAGCAATCTTTTCTTTCATATTTCTGTCTTTCTCTTCTTCTGCTTCTTCTTCTCTGCTTGTGTTTTCTATCTCAGTCTCATCTCATCTGTCTACGCGGAAACTTTTCTTTTTATTTTTTTGTGCACATCTCCATTTGTTCCCATTGCGTTTACGTGGCGTCAGGCTGACGAGAAAACACCGAGAGGCGCTGTGCTGGACTTGCTGGGCCTCTCTCTTTATTCTCTGGTTTTTTACAACAAGTCCTCCTCTGCAAGCCTACCTAAGCTTTGTTTGAATATTAATTAATTACATTCAGATTTTTTATTTTTTATTTTTACTTTTGGGTTGTAAAATAACTCAGAATTCTATGCTAGTTAATTCTGTTTTATTTTGAGCTTTCTGGGTCCTTGCTTTTTGGAGCGTGTGAGGGTGACAAGAAAATAAAGGCTTCTAGACCGGGTAGCATGAGGCCTTTGAATCTTTGATTTCCATGCTTCTTTTTGCATGGAAAGTGCAAAAGCTTATGCAAATCTTATATTTTTTTTTTTCTTATTTTTTGGGCCAAAGCTAGTACATGTTGACAAGAAAGCAAAAAGAAGCAAAAATACTAAACTGTGTATTTAGTAACTAAAGTTTCGGTTTCAAATTTCGGTTCTCTATATATATACTGTCGTTTGTATATATATTGTCGTTTGTATGAATAATGCATACTAATTTGAAACAAAATTACTTGCATTTATAATTATAATTGAGCTCTATATATTGTCGTTTGTATGAATAATGCGTACAAATTTGAAACGAAATTACATGCGTTTATAATTATAATTGAGCTCTATATATTGTCATTTGTATATGAATAATGCATACTAATTTGAAACAAAATTGCTTGCGTATATAATTATAATTGAGTGAATAATTATGATTTTTCAATCTAAAAGTTGTTGACGTGTATATTCAATTATTGTGATCAGTAGGAGCTAGACTATATCAACGCGACATGAACAATAATTAAATCATGTAATAAAATTTCAATGAAAAATAAAACAGATTCTTATTTAAAATTTTAAGGTTTGTCTATCATATCATATAATATGACATATCTATAACAAATGTGTTTAATTGTATGACACATGAGGGTTTTTAAAAAGGTAAATTGTTTACATGGTCATTTAGTTGTTTTTTTAATCAAAGATTGCTACATATTTTATAAAACATATCATACTACATGAGATACTAAATTTTTTTTAAATTTTAAAATAAAAAACCCGGTTAATCAGTGACTACGGCCACGCCTACGCGTTATGTGCCCTATCACACGTGTGGATGCCTACCATCTTTTTTCCATGTGGCGTGCATGCAGATACGAGAAATGAGAGTGATATGGGCCCGCTAGTTTCATTGTTGGTGGTTCACACTGGTGATGGTGCGACCCATTCAAGTCTTTTCCCAAATACCCAAATTATTTAACCCGACAAGGTAGAACTCAACCAATTAAAAATGTCCACGTCATAAACAATGCATAAAAGTTTACCAAATTGGAAACGGTGATTGGAAGGAGGGGAAGAGAGTGACACCGCCTTAACTAAATTGGTGAATTATCATTTTCACCATAAGCGGTAAAATGTGGATTGTTCATTAACCATCTTCTTTGATAAGATTCTGGTGTCTTACCTTACACTCTTAGGTTAACCTTATCAAGAAAGATAACAGTAACGTTAACATGTAATAAATGAGAATCTTATCCCATTAAATCGCTCTCGTTATCACAGTGACTCTGTGATCCCACATGTCAGTCATTATCAAATGAAATTAAAAATGACCCAGTATCATTTAGTTTAGCGACATAGTCTCTTCTTAGTACGTGAGAGGTTGTGAGTTCAACTCACGAAATTGTAATAGTTGAGTTGTTTACCTAATAAAAAAAATTAAAAGTGACATCTATTTTACAAATATCGAACACAACATCATGTGATAACAGTCTCAACGAATCTTTCGCTTCTCTATGGTTTTTTTTTTTTTTCAAGTGACAAAGAATTTTATCTAAAGCTGAACTTTAAAATCCTCACTTATTAAAGAGTATAAGATTATGTTTTATTAGAGGCAATTTTTGGAATAACATCCTTTGACATTAACTATTTTGTCATATACGAGTGGCATATGCTCTCGAATCAACTACTTAACAAATAAGTGCCCCAAAAGGAAAGTTTATTTCCCTAAACGGAGACGTCCTTTCTTTCTTTCTTTCTTTCTTTTTTTTGAGAAAAATATCACCTAAACGGAGACGTCCTTCACCTACTACGTAAGGGGAAAATGAAATTGAATTGTAGATTTTTTTTGGCTAAGCGTCAATATATTTTAGCTAGTTGAAAATTGAAGTGACATTGACTAATAAAATTGGGAGCTAGGGTTATTGTATGATCGATATTGATCTTCAAATTCAAAGGGTTTATTATTATCTAAAAAAAATTCAAAGGGTTTATAAAAATTCCAAGACTTGGGTTGAAAGTAATTTGAAGTGTGTGATGACAAAGTCAGTGGTGTGCGAAAAATGCAAATGCACAGTGGCTTCAAATGGGACCTTTTTCACAATTGCCTCAACGAAAATGACATTTTAGGTGTGTGTATATGATGAAATAAGCCACCAAAGGGTTGGTCACGCATACCACGCAGTAAACTAGCTCAGATATTCCCATATATTTCCTAGAACAAGTGAGCAATCGAAGTCAAATCCAAATTTTAAGACCCAAAACCCTTAGATTATGTAATTACAAGCGAGCTAGTGACAAGTAATCACCACATGCGGTCGAGTTGATAAGAACATATACGTGGAACTCCTATGTTCATGATAACATAGGCGGAGCCGGAGACTATAAATGAGGGGTGCTATTAATTATTAACAAGTTTCTCCAATTTAGTTAGATTTCAAAGGCTAAATACATATAAAGTCAAAGTTTTGAGAGGTGTCATGTAAAGCCAAAGTTCTAAGGGGTGCCCTTCGGTCTATATGTACCTCCGTCTATGCATGTCAGGAACTTACCGACGCTGATTAGCCGTGCTCTGATGAACTGATGATAGTTTGTATCTTAGCACTAACTGTGGCACTAAGCAGCGAAGTAATTCTCTCTTGTATTTAGCAAGGTTGAAACGAAGACACAATGACGAACCATCCTACGCATGATTGATGTTTACGTGAAGAAACTAGTTCGATATGTTGATTTCGACTGCGATGCTTTGATCTTAATCGATTACATAATTTGACTTTTGTTTCCTAGCTAAAGGGGTGGTAGTCTCATCTTTTTCGCGGATTACGTGAGTCGCACCTTGATAATCCAAATTAAAGTCCAATTAACCAGGCTTTCAAGTCAAGCCAGATTAAGTAAGAGTTAGCTGTATAGACGAACAAGAACAACAAACAGAGCTTATTATTGCTTACACATCGCTGTTGCTGCTTGAATCTGCAGCTCCCGACAATGGGAGCCATGCTTAGATTTTGTGCACTTTTACATTGTGAATTCACATACAGCATTTGAAAACTCATAGTCGTACGTGCTTAAAGAATAGGTCTAGCAACCAATTGTGCCAAGGAGCACAGCAAATTTCTTCGACCATTAGAAACTCACATTTATAAGCTTCTATTCTCTATACTTTCTATTGCTCATAATATAAACGCACGTACCATCTATCCATGACAACCTAGTACTAGGAGGCCGCAGAGCTTGGCCTTCTTCATCGACATCGATCCCCCTTTGATGGAGGAGAGTGGTGGCCCGAATGTTGGTTTGGTTAGGAGGGCCGACGGCTACTGACAAGAGTCACGGCTACTCTGATCGTTGTTGGGTGGTGATGATATTGTTAGAACTATTCACATAATTTTAAAGAAGAAAGAGGAATATATCGGAGTACTCGATCCCCAATTCCCCATCGTCTCAGAAAGAAAATAAAAACTCAAACCCAGTAGAATACAACTTGCATCATCATAAAAAAAAAAACTTAATAAAATGATATGACCCAACATTTCTCCGTGATTCGATGGTAAACGAGTAAAGGCATGCATATATTGTTCGTCGCTCGCATCACAGTGCAAGACATTAGTAGCTAAATTAACTTTCTTTTTGTTTTTCTTCTTTGTTCATGCTTGTTTTATTTAGGGAAGAAAGTTTGAAAGAATGGCCTTTCATAAAACATGGTGGGGGATTGAGAGTAGGATCAGTAGGGACTATGTATAAATATTTTGATCTCATTGTCATGACTAGCTTCGATCTTCTCTTTCACTGCAACAATTTAAGTTCATGCCGTACTCACTTTTTTCGACTGAATTTTATGTTCATATATAGTGTTGCGTGTGTTTCACTTTTGTAACATTGATCGGAGGATTTTAAGGGGTTTGGTTGCCTTTAATTATTAGTCAAAGTCCACAGATCATGATTATCATTATAGAAATTATCATGATTCAAAGATATAGGAGACTTAGAAAAATTCTCATAATAATATCAATAAACTTAATTTTCAATACATGTTTAATCAATACACTTGAAGTATTTTGTTTTTAGTTATATTTTCACGATATTCATTGATTTAGTGAGAGGTCCAAGTCGTGAGTTCGACTTAACTATTTGACAAATGTTTGTTAAACATTAAATACTTATAGTTATATCTAACGTTCTGTCAAGATACTTGATTATGATACGAGGCGTCACTAAAACTCTAAGGGAGCTAGATTGTAACTACAGTTATATATTCTGAGGCAATGCCTCCGTATTTTCTTTTTCCCAATTACACCGTGCCTCTCCTTACTCTTTCTTGGAGGAACTAGGAAATGAGCAGATGGAGAAGATGAAGGGGATCCAGTGTCATCTTCATCCTTGCATTTCTCATTTCTGTCTGTAGTTAATACTTAACAAGCCGATCGTTTAAACATCCTGAATTCTTCAGATTACATGAATATATAGCTACTGTAGTAGTGTCATAGTCATATCACTCTTTGTTGTTAATCAATGATTTTTTTTCTTATATGATGTTCTTGTCTTTTGGCATTTCGGCAGCACTCTATATTGCTTCGTGACATTGCATGTTGCCTTTGTTGGTCTTTTGTATAAGCATTTTTGCTATGATTGCTTTTCTCCAGAAAAGAGAGTTTTGGCAACACCGCACTCGAGAAGTAGTTATATGTTGGTTATCATCTTTGAAACTTGTTGTGTGTTGGTTTTATTTGGTCCTCCGATCAGGGGACATACAAATGTTTCTCTCACCCTTTCAGTCTCGGATGAATTAGACTGATTAGAGAGCTCATTATCTCGACTTCTCGAGCTTCACCTTCTCGATCATCATCGAATCGAAATCAACCCGGTCAATTTCTTTACCAATCCAATTGATTAGAAACCGTTAATACCGACATAGTTAAAATGTTAAATAAACTTGCACACTAGGTATACATTACATTACATTACATTTGTTAGTTGTTACATTTGTATGCACGATATATATCACATGACGCTTGTTACGTCAATTAGATAATTTTTGTACTTATGAGTTTCAATCGATTACCTTTGTACGAAACTAAAAAGAAGATCGATTATCACAACATGTAAAGTCGACTGGAGTGGCATGCCAAACTGGAGGTCGGACAACTGAAAATATTGAAATTAAAAGGCTTGAAAAACAAAATTTTCTTGTCTTAAGGCTTATAATTCTGACATTTGATTAATCATCAAGTTAGCGAACACCATCCAAAAATGGGAAAAGTAATCTTAGATTATACAACATATTGGACCCAGCAATTTAGACCAAGCCCACATTGAAACAAAATTATCGTTCTTCTCCAATCTGAGGATGCAAGCAAAACAGAAGCAAATGAAAACGAAAAAGTAGTAATGAGACCCACTCACTCATAACCAGTCTTTAATTTGAGCATTTGGATTGAAACTTACGAACAAAAAAAGGGAGGCAGACAACAAGTTCCCTTTTAATCTATAATGTTCACTAATAAAACAGACAGCGCTGCAGCATCTTCTTAATTTTGCAGTCTTCCTTTTTCAGTCTGGCTTTTTCTCATTGTGGTATCCTTGATCTTGTTTAAGCCCTCATTCAATGTGGTTATTATAACTACTGCACATTACACTTCGTCTCTTTACATTTGTATCCTCCTTTTACCCCAAGTATTCAATCCCCTAATTCATACTTGCTCAGTATCTGCTACAGAGTACAGACTAGCAAAAAATTAGGGAAAGATTGATGCCAAAATCTTGATTTACATTACATACATGTTTGAGTAGCCCCTAACTATCAGAAACTACTAGAACGACATAAAGAAAGTAAAATAAAAAACATGAGAAATGGGAGAGAGGAGAGGAAGACAAAAATGGTAAGAGGTGTTTATAGGGCTTATACTAGTGCTTGAATCCTCTTTCATTTCCAGTAGGTTTGAGACTCCCTTAAGAGAAAACTCTTCTTCTTAGGCTTAGCTTGCCATTGCTGTGAGAATATATATATATATATATATATATATATATTTCTTTTTTAAATCAGTTTTAAAAAAGTAACATCAATCTGCTGTATAAAATCGTAGTTATTTAAACTAAATTTTTTAAATAAGTACCTTATAAGATTTTACCAATTAGAAAATATATTTAAAATGATGATTATAAGTGATTTTATTCCTTAAAACTCAATATTAAACTGAGTTTTAGTGTCGACTTTGATGACTCATTCCAACCAGTCATATCGTGTCATTTTGTCCTTATTAAGAAGAATGTAAAATGTAAATATGTGATTCACGATGTATTTTGGATCTCAAAACATGTTCCATCATGACTCAGATTCAAGCGCAACCTGGCATGCTTAATAAATCGGTATTATTCAATAACCGTAAAATTCTCTAGAAACCATACATCCTATGTTATCCATCAATACAAGGATCATTATATGGTTCATCTTGAACAGCTCTCAATTCTCTCTCGAAGTTGATTGATCCGCACATGCAAATTTCTCAATTTTGTCATTCAATCCCTTTCATCATTCTTTTCTTCTTGTTTGTTTCAAAATACCTACAAAATATATAACATTGTAAATAGCTAGAAAATACACTAAACTAACAAAAAAGTATATAAAAAATTGAAATAAATAATGTATAAGTATGCTTACTTTAGTATCACACCTATCATAAAACAACAAAAATGTTTTGCAAAGCAATTAGAAGTAAATAATGCGAATCCTCAATTCCCCGTTGTGGGCTTACTTAAGCCTTTGATGCAAGGACCTCAAAATGAAGTGTTGTTAACTTGAATTCTTGTGTGAATCGTGAGTGATGTTCACTTCACACCTCGCTAAATGAATGTATGTTGTGTAAACACAAAACTGGATTCTGTGGGGCCGATATTCGCAAAACACAGTAAATATGAACTTATTTGAGTCATAAAAGGTATATACTCAACATGTGTATGACGAACAAAATAGCCATGAATTCAGTTTGTGTATATTACAGACTTTGACGGAAAACTAAAAATAGAGAATAAAAAACACATATGGAATGCCAAAATGCTCAATTCACTCAACCTCATAATCTTTTATGAATTATTTTAGAAACCATAACAATTGAGTTCATTACGTATTTTCTTCGTATGATTGTCGTCTTATAACCAACTAGTTATCTATATTTAATGAAACTTCCTCACAATCAAAAATATCCATCTCATTTCCTATTTCCGTCTCGTTTATTTTTCTCCCACACCTCCTCCTCAAACACAGCAATGTTCCATGTGAGGAAATTAAACAAAATCTCAAGCAAATACCTAAATTGAGATAGAAACTCAAACCCAACTAAAGGAAGAAAATTGAAAAAAATGACCTCAAATCGAGGGGCATCACAACAAATATCCATTAGTTTATCACCCCCTATCATTCTGTCTGTTTCTTTTAGCCCGTGTTGCTTAATTTTTAATTAATTAACAAAATAAAATAAACATAAACATAAACATAAATCCTTCAAAATCCCACACCCAAGGCCAGTCCAACGGCGTACACAGCCCAACCTCCGTCCTCCTCCTCCGTCCCGTTCAAACCAACCCCTCCTCGATTAGCCGACAAAGGTCGCAGAACCAAGAAGAACATAAAATATTCCCCAACTGTCATAACTTTTTCTTATTTTCGAAAAATAATAAATAAATCTCTCTCTCTCTCTCTCTCTCTCTCTCTCTCTCTCTCCAAAACCACCTCTCTCACTCTCTCTCAGCGACGGTACACCGTACCATACACTGCACCCTCACTCTTTCTCTCCACGCCTTCTCATCTCTCTCTTTCTCTTTCTCTCTTTCTTTATCCGTTTTGATTGAGGCTTTGCTAGCTTTGCTCTCGATTAAGGCTTAGGGCGTCGGCATTATCATGTGAAACCCTAGCACGGGGATTGTTAGGGTTTCAGTGAGATCCGGTGGTGCGAAGTTAGGGTTTGGAAATGGGAAATTGTTGTAGATCTCCGGCGGCCGTTGCCAGGGAGGATGTGAAATCGAACTTTTCCGGCCACGATCACGGTCGGAGGGACTCTAGTTCCGGCAAGAAGGCTCCGACGACGGTCTTGACCGGAGTTCCGAAGGAGAATATCGATGAGAAGTACCTTGTGGATCGGGAGCTCGGCCGCGGCGAGTTTGGTGTGACCTACCTCTGTATTGACCGGAGCTCCAGGGAGCTCTTGGCCTGCAAGAGCATTTCGAAGAGGAAGCTGAGGACGGCGGTGGATGTGGAGGACGTGCGGCGTGAGGTGGCGATAATGAAGCACCTGCCGAAGAATTCGAGTATTGTGAGCTTGAAGGAGGCTTGTGAAGACGACCACGCCGTGCATTTGGTGATGGAGTTGTGCGAGGGCGGCGAGCTTTTTGATCGGATTGTGGCCAGGGGGCATTATACTGAGAGAGCCGCCGCTGCGGTGACGAGGACTATTGTGGAGGTTGTGCAGCTCTGTCACAAGCATGGAGTGATACACAGGGACTTGAAGCCGGAGAACTTTCTGTTTGCAAACAAGAAGGAGAACTCGCCTCTTAAGGCTATTGATTTCGGATTGTCTATATTCTTCAAGCCAGGTACCAATTTCGAACTCTGGGCTTTTGATTCTGCAATGCTAGTGCTCGAAGTGAAACAATTACTGGTGTGTCATGTTTGTGTGTAAAATATATCTGTATAGTGGCTTGGAGAGCTTTGATTTTGACTTCTGCGTAGACTTTGTTGGCTTATTATTGTGGCGTCACTTGTTTCTTGGATTATTCTTTCTTTGATGAATTTTTACTTGCTGATATATAGTTGTTTGTAAAGCTTGAACCCGTGGTTTAGTTCTGTAGAGCACTTGAAACTGTTTCGTTAATACAATTGCTATGTTGCAATACCTCATCTGTTTACTGCTCTAGAGTCAGCTTAAGTTAATGTACTATACACGAATGGATTCTGATGTAGATCTTAGTTGAAAAAGTCATATTTCAAGGTTGTGAGCCTTATGTTGCAATATCAGTCTTGGATGGCTGAAACATTCCTTTCCTCTTGCTACTAGTTGAGAAGTTATGGAAATATAAATTGGTTTAACTGTCTCTTTTCTTTGTATATGCTATTGTAATTGGGTGATGTGGGGAAAAGATAAATTAGCTGGCGTTCTTGTAATATATCAAGGAATTATAGGACTCACAAAGAGCTGAGCAATAATATGGAAGTGAGAGAGATGACGTGCAAGTACAGCTTCCATGATTAAGATGATAGATTGTAGTAATTCATATGCTAAAGTGTCTTATTAGAGTAGTTGCACCCTAGTCCCCGTCAATTCTTCATAAATTTTTAGTTGACTTTGGATGAATTGATCTAGTGCTCCATAATTTGTACATTGGTTTTAGGTTCTCCAGTACTGTAGACTACCTGTGAATGTTAGAAGAATGGTGCTAGAGAAACCTTAGTTGCTAGCAGCTGGAAGTTAAACTTGTCCTGCAAATTAGTCTGGAGAAAATGAAATCTAAGATAGGTGTTTTGTTCAGGTAATGAACAAGCTTGAAAGAGTTTTTTGTACAGTAGCTAGCAAGATGATAATGTAACAGCTAAACAGACATTTAAATTGAGAAAAACATCACTCTGAAGTAGTTTGAGATATTTTAAGAGATTGATACTCGAATACCAGAACAGCAAGTGTAGTTGTGAAGGAACAACTTCTCCATTATTGATAATAAATTTGAAGTTTCTTAAGTGGAACGTGAATGAGTTACAAACTCCATCTCCAACCATAAAGGTTCACATATGTATGATTTATATCCTTTTCCTATAACTCCTATTGAGGGGTGTAAGTTAGAAATCCTGAATTTCTTCTTATTGAAAATTATAACATTGTAGGCATGAATGGTCTACCGTTTTCACTCGATATGCTAATTTCTTGATGTTATATGTAATCCTAACTTCTCCTTATTTTAGGTGAGAGGTTCTCAGAAATTGTTGGAAGTCCATATTACATGGCTCCTGAGGTGCTCAAGCGGAATTACGGGCCAGAAATAGATATATGGAGTGCTGGAGTTATTCTCTATATTTTGTTGTGTGGGGTTCCTCCTTTCTGGGCAGGTATTATTCCTACTTTTGCTTCTTCCTTTCCAATTGCTTTACAGTACCCTCTTTCCCTGTCTCTGTTCTTTCTATGGATGACCCTGGTGCTAATTTTGCTTCTCTTATCTCTTTTCTTTGTTAAAATTCTATTTTGACTTTTGCATGGCTATGCAGAGTCTGAACAAGGGGTTGCACAAGCAATTCTCCGCGGGCTGATAGATTTCAAACGCGATCCGTGGCCAAGTATCTCAGAGGGTGCCAAGAGTTTAGTGAAGCAAATGTTGGAGCCAGACCCAAAGCTAAGATTAACCGCAAAGCAAGTGCTCGGTACTTTTCATGTCCTTCTGATACCTTGTAATTGAAAAACACATTGAATGATATGAATGGTAGGAAAAGTCGCAAGTTTTTTGTCATGACTATTTGTGGCAACTTGCATCAATACGTGCTATGTTGTTGTTAGGATGAATTATACTAGTAGTATGATTTTGTCAGCCATTTCTTGGCCATCTTGTTTTATTTAACTATCAACCAAGTATCAAATTCAGTTTGTTGCGTACAAGCAGTAAGTGTAGTTATTTAGAACTGATGTCTATCTGTTTCCCAGAGCATCCTTGGCTCACAAATGCTAAGAAAGCTCCAAATGTGCCTCTGGGAGATGTTGTCAAGTCAAGGCTTAAACAGTTCTCCATGATGAACAGATTCAAAAGAAAGGCTCTGAGGGTTAGTTTTTTGCTTGCAAAATTTTCTTATGTTTTCTGTTTGTACTAGTGTTTTTGGAAGTATGAACAATTTTTCTGAACTTCAAACAGGTTATTGCTGATTTCTTTTCCAAGGAAGAAGTGGAAGACATTAAAGAGATGTTTAAGAAGATGGACACTGATAATGATGGCGTTGTTTCAATTGAAGAGTTAAAATCAGGACTTAAAAATTATGGATCACAACTTGCCGAGTCAGACGTTCAATTGCTTATAGAAGCCGTGAGTATCACTTCATAGCTTGCTTTAATTAACAGTAGACTATATCATGACTTCACATGTTGCATAGTCTCTTGTGCATTAAACGTAAGTGTCATTTAGACAAAGGGTATTCATTTCATCATAAAGACTTCATATTAGTAGTTAGATATGGTCTTCCATATAAGATTGGGTTTTAAGAATATCAGATAGGGACCCTCTGCCTAACCAAAAACCTCATATTAGTTAGATGGCTTCTTCGGATTTTCTTCAAGCCCAAACCTTTTTTTAGCTCATTTAGGAGTTGCTTCACTCAAGGATGTCCAATTGGGCCTCACACTTACAGCAGGAAGTCTTGCCATATCCATGTCATTGCAAGTGCCAGCCTTTCATAAAACAATAACCTTAGGATTCGGCAACTACTCTTCTAGCAGGTAAGCTTCAATTGACAAGGACGGTATACTGTTCAACAGAATATTACCACATTGCTTAGACAGCCTATGTTACAAGTCTTAGTTGAGCTTCCTCACCCAATGACATAATTTATTAGTTTGTTGTTTGCTACTCTTGTTTTCTCATTGAGAGTAGTTCTAAAAGACATTTATCATCTGGTCATGATCTTCCGACACACCGCTAAGACATGTCGTACTTGTCTTTTGACTTCTGAACCCAATTTTTTTTTAACTATAGATACAACTATCCATCTTGAATCATTTAATAGGAAACAGATTCCATATAATTATTTGTATGGCAAAGGAACCATAGATAAAGCTTATGTGTGTTACCTGTTGTGGTGTCCTCTTAGATTGATTGCCATCATGCTGTATTGTTCTTCAACAGTCCTTTTTCTAGCAATATCCGTCTCGTGATTTTGATTGGGTTTGTTGTAACAGGTTGATACTAATGGAAAGGGAACTCTTGACTATGGAGAGTTTGTTGCTGTTTCCCTCCATCTACAGAGAATGGCCAATGATGAACATCTTCACAAGGCGTTTTCATACTTTGACAAGAATAGCAATGGCTTCATTGAGCCAGACGAACTCCGCGATGCATTGATGGAAGATGGCACAGATGATTGTACAGATGTAGCAAACGACATCTTTCATGAAGTGGACGCAGATAAGGTGAGGGTTCAAGCATTTGCTTATGTTTCAACTATGTAACGGCAGATGATAGATGGATGTTAATTTTTTTTTTTCTGCAGGATGGGCTTATCAGTTACGACGAATTTGTTGCTATGATGAAGACTGGGACAGATTGGAGAAAGGCTTCTCGGCATTACTCAAGAGGAAGATTTAACAGCCTAAGCATAAAACTAATGAAGGATGGTTCAATAAATTTGGGGAATGAGTGAAAACATAGTCAGTGAAGTTGGTCTTCTGACTACCGATGCAAAAGAATAGTGGTTCTTTTCCTGCACATCAGCTGCTTGCTTTCTTTTGTGATTATTGTTGTAGAGTCCTTTTTGTTTAGAGATGGGACTCGTTTTTCTGCAGTGCCATATAGGGATCATTGAGACCGAATGCCTTGGTGTAAAACGGGGTTACCTAGTAGGTATGGCACCCCATGTTTGATTCTCTCTTACCCTCGTCTAATCTTCTGTAGCTGTATGCCTGTATTTTGGTTGATCATATTGGATTGAACTGTCTTTGTAGTGTGGTATACTCTTAAAAGAAATATGAATGCCAGGGCATCGTGTTCTGGGCTACTTGTGTCATCATCGTTCATCCCTTTTCTTGGGTCACTGGCCTCCTAACTTGGGCAATATGTCTTCAGGTCTTCAACAAGCGGGACACTCTTAAGCAAGGGATTCCGGGAGTTCAAACAGTGTCGCTCCCTACGGTCTCCCACTGTGCTATGCTCAATTTCAATTAATTTGACCTTTCCTTCCATCACCAAACTTGACAGCTCCACTCCCACATTCATTAGAGAAAGTAGTAAACCTGCTTCATTCATCAAGAGACCTTTTCCACTCCAATCTGTCCTAGAGGCTTCGGGTATATACCAGAAAAAGGGCTTCTCGCATTTCTTCCTTTGTGACCCGATTGCCAGACAGGGTCATCATATGTACAGAACGTCAAGTTGTTAACCTTCAGTCCTTTCTAATTGTACCAATGTCTAGACATTATGACGGCATTAAGACACCAAGATCGATTGTAGTTCTCCTTGTTCTAACTTTCGGTGTATGCTTAAAATTTGCACTTGTTGGTTGTCGAGTACCAAATCTCATGCAATGTACAAATGGATGACAGACAACATTGCTGGTTGTCAATTGCGTTCATATTGCTCATTACTGAACTTCTGTAATTCACAACTACAGCTTCGTTTCAATAGCACCAGGCTAAAGAAAACCACAAAAAAAGATGCAGAATAGAATATAGAAAGGACACAAATGAAATTACAACCAAAATGATGATACATTAGCGAATTCAGCGAGCTAACAAAAGCAGCCATAGGTTATCAGTGTGACCTCCCATTGGAGTCATCTCTAGACTCGGGAGGGGGGCCTGCGCCTAGAAGCAGCGGAGGAGTTTCTTTCTTCTCCGTATCAGGTTTTATGTGAGCAGGATTTGGAGTGAATGCTCTAAGTGCAGGTTCAAAATGCTGGCTCGCAACATCAGGTGGCGGTGCATCTTCCCCAGGAAGCACAAGAAGCCCCTTCTCGTGAAGAGAAGACGGCTCATTGAAGCAGGCACTCCATAGGGAATCTACCAGCTGCCTCTCCTCTCTAGCTGCTCCAAGATCTTCAGGAGACATCAGACTGATACCCTTAATACGGTCTTCAAGAAGCTGCTTCAATCTCCCATCTTCTTCAGCTAGTGTAACCTTGGCACCACCAGTTTTTTCTCGAGCAAGCTCAAGAAGGCCCCGGAGTGCAGCTTCTCGCACTTCTAGATCTTTGCTGGAGGCAAGGTGCACCATTATACGTGGAAACCCTAGATCGCTTATGATGTTGCAATCAGAACTATTTTCACGCAGAAGGTATGAAATCAAGTTCAGAGCTTTCCTGCAAACAATGGTCAACTTCCATGAGAAATGCATCCCAGGAGAGACTAAATAAGGGACAACACAAACTGCAAAAAGTGGGAGAAATAAAAGGAAAGGAATTTAAGTCGAAACATAAATCCTTTCATTACCTCTGAAATCTCACGCTTTCAGAAGATAAAGCATCTCTCAAGCCTGCATAACCATTTGCCAGACGAAATGCAGTGACACCAGGTTTGTTGTCCCGGATTAAAGCTGAAAGAATCATCCATTTGCAAAGCATCAGGGAAAGGCAACTAGTGGCTTCCAAAACTTAAACAAAAACATGTGCAGGGAAGCAAATACAATTGATTGTTCTATAAACAGCACTTACAGGAAATTGCACCAAGAGCTTTGGTGCGAACATTGACATCAGGGTCGGACGTGAACAAGGAATACAAATATTCCAATCCATTTGCTTCCATAACCAGTTGTTGGCTCTTAGGATTGTTCTGCACAATCGTGGTCACAACTTCTGCAGCCTTGGCTCGAATATTAGCATGGGAATTCTTCAGATAATTGAGCAGAGGGGGAAAACCACCAATGGAATGAAGATCTATAACACACAAAATCAACAACTAATTAAACATTGCCAGTACATTACAATCATCTTCATCACACACAACACCCAATCATCAATCTAGAATGAAACACACAACAAAGACTTGGTTCAACAAAAAAGCAAAGAAATTTACCATTGGCCATGTCAATGGACTCAACATGCTCCTGCAACTCATCCAACATACCTGCCAAGTTCTCAAACAATCAATAACAATACCAAAAACCTTGTTTCAAAACTCAAGAACCCGAAAACTTGAAAAACCATTTGTACTAAAATAAAGCAAAGAAATGAAATTAAGTACCTTCAAGGTCAGCAGAAGTAACACCCTGAGCTTCCAGAACCTGCTCAGGAGTCTGCATCACAAGTGTGATTTCCTTCATCCTCTTCACAACGTCAATAGTCTGAGCTTGCACAGCTTCCATAAACCATTTTCGATCCTCATCACTACAGATCACAACCATAACAGATACCATCGCTCAATTTCTATCTCACACAAATTAAAATAAAAACACAGAAAATTGCAGAGGAACTAAAATTTGGGAGATAGATAGATAGATACCTAAAGTTGCGATTAGGGAGAGTTCCATCGGAGTGGGCAAGACTCCATTTGAGCAGTCCTTCCCAGTTGGGTGCCTCTCCGGCCATTGTTGCTTTGTCTTGAGCAAAAACAAACCCTAAAAAAACTACGACTTGGGTTCTGCTAATTGATGGGAAACTGAATATTGTGAAGGAGAATTATTGAGGCAGCGGCAAATGGTTTATATATAACAGAAAGTAAATGTGGAGCACCGTTCAGACTTCAGGTTCCCGAAACCTCTTGAAGCCTCTGGAACTGAAACTTTCGAAGACAGAAGACAAAGCTAGTAGGTTAGGGACTTAGGGGTCGAGGCCTGCTTGTCGATTTTGTGGGCTAACTTTTTCAGGCCCCAATGAGTTCTTTGGACAAGCACTTGATTTCTAGGCCCAATGTTAGTTGTCATTTGGTTACAAGGCATTGGACTATGGCGACCTTGTTGTGCCATGAGGGCAATGAATAAATTGTTGATAGGATGCAATATGTAAAAGCTTCATATGTGTCATGACCTAAATATTTGTAGAACGTCTGAATTTGTGTATAACTATATTTATTTGCTTAATTTCTTATTGTGAAAAAATAAAATACTATCAGAGATTTCATAACCATTTATTGGAGGGACCCTTATTGGAGTACATTCCAATATTAAATTATTAATCATGCTTGATTAGATTGTCGTTTATTAGAAAGACATGGATGACCATCATCAGGAAAAAAAAATATCTCTTTCTTTTTTGTAATATTATTCTGTGTCATGGTAAATTATCTGTTGATAAGATGTATCCCAATTATTATTGGGGTGACGAACTCTGATTTGACAAGGTTTTTGACAATATTGAAAATGGAGGACTACAATAATCATGTTTTACTAAATTGTCTTATGTTGGATCAACGAGTATTTTGTAGGAAATACTTGAGTGACCTATATATGATTTTGAACATACACATTGTCATTGGAAAAAGTATATTATGTTGTAAATATTATAAATAATGTGGTTGTACACTCAATTTCTCATTTGTTCTGTCTTTAGATATAAAATATACTCATATATAAAGAAGTCAAATTTCTCATTTGTTCTGTCTTTAGATATAAAATATACTCATATATAAAGAAGTCAAATGAGAATGAATAATATATCTCTCTACATTTTCCCTTATTCATCTCTTCTATTCTCTATTTCTCACTAACGTTAGTTTCTAATTTATAATACGTTATCAGCACGAACGCTTTTATTTTTCTTAAACTTCATGATGATCTACATGCCTTATGGTGCAACATAATTGTCTATTAATTACCAAGGCTATGATCTATAATTTTATCATATTTGTTTATGTTATATATGAATATCGTATTACTTAATCGTTTAATATGTTCATATAATTTGTTATATAATTGTTGTTTGTTGTTTGTTTGTGTACGACTTTGTGAACTATGTGTTCCAATAAGTCAAGACTCGAGTTCGCTGACCGACTAGTCTTAGGTCTATGGCACTATAGACATTGCACGAATGTTTTTCTCGTGTTTTCCCATATGTATGGGATCTATTGTTCATTTCATGAACATGAAACATTTGTTTCAATATACTATATTTTTTTTTACAAAACATAAAGTTCTAATATAGATCCTAATATATATATTCTTTTCTCTTGTAGACGATCACTCATTTGACGAAATTGAAATTTGATGCTCTAGACATCACTGACAAGAATTATCTGAGCTAGGTCCTAGATGCCGAAATTCACCTTACGGCTAACAACCTTGAAGATGCCATCAAAGTTGGTAATAAGGCATCTGGGCAAGAACGCGCCAAGGCTATGATTTTCTTGCGTAATCACCTTGACAAGAGTCTGAAAGACGAGTATATAACGGTAAAAGACCTACTTGAGCTTTGGCAAGCATTGGCTGATCGTTTCGCACATCAGAAAACCATTGCTCCACTAAGAGCATGGTATGAATGGACACATTTATGCCTTTAGGATTTCAACTCTGTCACTAATTTCAATTCTGCTATGCATCGAATTACCTCCCAACTAAAATTATGTGGAGAGCCTGTCAGTGAAGATAGCAGCTCGAAAAGACTTTTTTGACTTTTCATGCCACAAACTTGGTTCTGCAGCAGCAGTATCAAGAGTGAGGATTCAAGAAATATTTTGACCTCATTTCATGTCTTTTATTGGCAGAGCGAAATAATGAGCTCCTAAATAAAAACCATCATACCTGAGGTGAATGTTGTTTCTACTAGTGGTTGTGGCAATAGACATGGATACAAACATGACAATACTAGTGCTCGTTTTAAGGGAGATGATTGCCAACGTCCAAATGTTCATGGCCGAAAAGGTATCAACCAATAGTTGGGTCTAAATCGTAAAGGCAAAAATCCTATGGTCAAAGCCCCTAAGAACAATGGAAATTCCTGCATTAGATGTGGCTGCGACAACCATTTTTTGTGTACTTGTCGCATACCTGATCATCTTGTGGTACTTTACCAAGCTTCGCTCAAAAATAAAAAAGCTGAAATAAATTACATTTATCAATTTGATCCTTGAGAATCATCTAACCGTTGGATAACACTTCACTTGATGTCTCCGATTTTTTTATGGACAACAGAAAACATGCAGATGACATAATTAGTGGTGGTGTTCTTGACACCGAATAAATTTTAGCCCACGTTTTGGTAATTTTATCCTTTTATTTTGTTAATTTCTGTTTCTTGCAATCTAATTGTTCTTAGTTGTATTTTTTTCCTTTTCTTTTTCACGATTCAATAAAGTACGATTTCTCATCATATGTCATGAATGTGTTTATTACCATAACGTTATTACCCTTTGTTTAATTATAACTACACAAATCTTACCTCTCTCTTCTCTCTCTCTCTCCCTCTCTCTCTCTCTCTCATTCTTCTTCTCCTCGACGGCGATGCTCCTAGACTCGACCACTCACTTTTGTTGCCCTCATCGAAGCGGTAACAGCAGCACAACTCGGTTGCCTCCTCGAGCCAAAGTAGAAAAAACAACAGTCTCAGCCGCCGTCGCAGTCGAGTCTATTTCTCTCGCTGGCGTTAAAGTGGAAATCTGGTGCTGCAACACCGAGCCCTGACATCCGCTGCTGCCGATCTCCGCCTCTTCAAGATGAAACAGTAACAGCAGCAATATCTGCTGCTGTTAGACCACCTGGGCTAAAAAAAAATTTGATAAAAATATTAAAATGTATGAAAATAATAAATTTATAATGTTTGTATTTGCATTAAGAAAATATTTTTGGCTTTTTAACACTTGATATTAAGAAGATCAATCTATAAGAGTAGAAGTGATATTAAATTTCAGAAAATAATTAGATTCACATCCTCAAAATGTCAATATCGATTGATAGCACACAACTGCTTTGAGAATCGAATAAAATTAAGAGAATTAACAAACTATTTGTTGGAAAACTCAAAAAAAACATAAAACAAAAAATGTTGTAGTCAAAGAAAAAAAGATGAGTCTTATGTTTGCAATAGCTAGAGACTTGAACTTAATATGGACCGGTCTCAAAAAAATAAAAAAAGGTGGAGCCGGGGTGGTGGCATGTAGAATAGGATTTGTGTAAATTCAAATCCTCATTTAGTATATAATAGGTTTTGGCTTCTTTTAAATATTTTTTACATATACTTATTTATTCATATAATATGATCTGTTCTATTTGAAAATAAGAGAAAAAGTGTCTGGGCTACAGCCCAGAAGCAGCTGCACTATCCTCTATCCCTATGCTGCCATCGTCGAAGCCGTAACAGAAGCAGTCTCGGTCGCCTCCTTGAGCCAAAGTGGAAACAATTGCAGTCTCAACCGCCATCGTCGTCAAGTCCATTCCTCCCTCCGGCATTAGAGTGGAAATATGGTGTGGTAATGCCGAGCACTGACGTCCACCTCTTCAAGATGAAACAGTAACAGTAGCAATATCTGCTACCGACGTCGTTGTCAGAGATGATCTCCATCTCTTCTGGTGTTTCACGGAGAGGATCGGGAGGTGATAGTTTTGACGATAAGAGGCGGTGGTGGGATTTCTTTGCCCTTAATGAGTGAGGGTGTATTGTTTGGTGTCAGTGAGATTATTGGGGTCTAGTATTGAGGTTAATAACTGATTACTAGGTCAGTAATTTTTCTTTTGGTTTTGTTTTGGTTGGGAATTGTCTTCTTCTTCTATCTTCTGTGTTTTGACAGATTAATGGGTCAGTACAGAGGTTAATAAAAAAATTACTGGGGAAAATTTTAAGAATGATACATGAGCTTTGGATGACTGAGAATTATGGTGATTTATGTTACCGAACAATCACAATGGTGCCTGGCTTTCGGAACCCGACCCAATTTGTATACAAACCATCAATTACTCTGTTATGAAGTATGTCATTATGAGAATTTGGAAGGGTAAAAATGTATTTCTAGATCATAACTTTATCCTCAATCTTAATCTTATCTCATACTAAAGCCTGCTTGTAGTCAAATACAGTCAAAACTCTTTTCCTCTCTTTGTCTCTTCTCTTCCCAGTCGAATATAAAGATAGCAGAGCTTCTTTTCAAAAGGTAAATAGGGAAAGAGATCTATACCTCGAAGATTTTATTCTCAAATATAAGCTTTTCAAAAGCATGGTAAATTTCTGGAGGTATTTTAGGATTGATGGGGATCCATCTGAATATGCAGGTATGAAAAACGTGTTCATAAAGATCTACTTTTCTTTTACTCCATTTAGTCATTGTTGTCTACAGACTCTGTCTTTATTTAACTGAGTTAATGATAATGATCTAGGGTTTGGGGCTACTATTCATATTCAATTAATTTCTTCTTGTCGCTATCTCAATTTCTTAAAGAAAAGTTAGATAAATAGCAATTTGATAATAGGGAGACTGGTTGGGAAGTAAAATGAAAGTTTTTTTTATGTTTTCAATCTGGGAATATTTTGATTATGGTTTCTAATTTGGTGGGAAGTAAATGAGTTGTTAATGCTGCCAAGTTTTCAGCCAAAATTGTTAGGTGAAGTACACCTAGCAACAATGAATGACCAATTAGACAAAAAAAAAAGAAGAAAACATATTGAATGAACGCATCAGAAGAAACTGATATAGGAAAAAAAAATCTGATACAAAAATTAAATTTTGTTTTATGTTTAGGTCCCTTTCTGAGTTTCTGTTTCCTTTTCTAGCTTTGGATTCATTTGTCTGTTAGTTGGAAACTAACATTTATTTGTGATATCAAATTGGCAGGCACAGAGTTGTTTACAGTGGCTATACACCACAGGGTAGGTTTTATAGCAATGGTGGGATGAACAAGGTGTATAAAAGTGGGGATATGTTATATGTGGATCGTGTCGACCCCGTCAGGCTGGATATAGCTGGGTTCAATTATTGGGCCTTTGATTTGGGATATTGTCATGGCCCAATTAGCTATCGGTTTAGGATAACAGGGTCTGAGGAAGGGATTGGGTATTTGCCAGTTGTTACTGATGCTGATGCTATGGACATTGTCCAATTTATTCCAAAAATATAGCAAGCTGCTAGACATCTATATCGTTTGTTTGACTCTAAAGATGACGTTTTATGAGTTTGAATTGGAGCGTTTTCTGGATGATGATCTAGATCACTCGTCATTCTTTGGACACTTGATTGAGGATTTACCTTTGACAAATGAAGAATATATAGGTGAAAAAGAAGATGCCGCTAATTTGGATATGTTGTTTGAAGAGTGGGACTTGCCAAAGACAAATATGGGGAGTTGTGGTATGGGTAATGGGGTTGTTGATGTGGCTGGTGGAACTATTAGAGATGATGAGATTAGTCGGGGTGCGAATGGGCCAAGGAGAAGGACAACATGAATTCAAATTGGAGAGTCATCTGATGGGCCACGAGCTTCTGTTCCTATTTCAAATGTCACAATAGATAGAGACAAAAGAAAAGAGAAAGTTGTTGAAGCAGCCAAGAAAAGAAAGGTTGGGAGACCCAAGAAGAGGTCATATTACACTAGAAGTGGTGATAAGTCTTCTAGGCCTGTTCAGGAAGAAGAGTTCAGTTCTGAGAGTGATGACTCAGATGATCCTAACTATGATGGATTCGTAGACAATGACTACGAGTTGGAAGAGGAAGATGATGAAATATTGTTTGAGAGGAATGTTAATGGTAATGTTGATAGGGTGCCATAGTTTGATGAAATGGGTTATGAGAGTCACATCAGTGATGAAAAGGTTGCAGCTTTGGATGGATTTCAAAGTGCGCATGAGTCTGACAGTGATGGTGAAGATGTTGGGCCTTTTAAGGTAAAGGGTAAGAAGAGGTTCTCTTATTGGTTAGAGTTCAATGAGAAGACTGATATGAAGAATCTCAGGTTTGCTCTCGGGATGATCTTCCGGAACTCCAAAGTGTTCAGGCATGCTGTTAGGAAGAATGCTGTTTTGACTAAGAAAGAGCTGAGGTTTCTTAGGAACATAAAGCACAAGGTGTTAGTGAAATGCAAAACTTATCCGGATTGCCCTTTTTGGCTTTATGCAAGTAGTCCATCTAATGACAACCCTACACTGCTGATTAGGACATTCAGACCTGATCACACTTGCAACTCAATTAAAAAGAAGGTTTACCATTGTCATGCTCCCTTTTTAGCTGAAAAGTACAAGGATTGCTTTATGGTTGATGCTAAGTGGTCTAGATAGGGGATTCAAAATGCTGTGAATAGGGACTTTGGAATGGAGATTGGGTACCAGCTTTGTTATAGAGCTAAGAATAAGGCGATTAAGAAGGCACAAGGGACCATTGAACATCAGTATAACCTTCTAGAGGCATATGCTCATTGTTTTAGCCACGATCCTCAACGTGCGGAGCCGAGGTGAATAGCGAACAAAGAGAATGGGGAGTGTTGCGGGCGTGCCACCTCGCGGACGAGGAAAAGGTTGTATGAGTGCTTGACTTCTTGAATCAGGCAGAAAGGGGTTCTGGTGCCACCTCAGATGAGGAATTTACGAGCACAAGACGGTCGATACTCACGGCGGCGTGAACAGAGCAACTATAGGGAAGTTTTCGAGGAATCGAGGGAGTGTCCGGAGAGCTCTGAAGAATTCTAGGCTGCAACGCGCTTAGAATCGGGGTTGTGTGTGTTTTGCTTCAATGGGGAAGCGAAAACAAAGCTCCTTGGAGCGTTGGAGATTCGACTGGGTCAAGGGTTTCAACAAGGTTGAAGGTTGTTTGTTCTGTATTTTGATTGAGTTGTCAGAGAGAGATTTTTTGAGTTGTGAGAGAGTTTCTGTAAACCTTCAAGCTTCTTTATATAGTGGGAGCAAACCTTGCCGCGAAAGAAAGACAATCAAAATCCTTGTTGGACTCTGCAATGTGAAGCATAAGGATACTATTCCTCCCATGCAGACCAATCTGCATGTGACACATATCCAATTCGCACAATTCATTTAGAATAAGGTCTGGACGCCCATGCGAAGCGGAATTAAAAGCAATCCTTATCCCGCGGGGTTCCACAGTCCAAGTAGAAAACTAATAGCTCGCGCAAACTGCGGACTTTGTAGCTCACTTCCACCTCGCGGGCTATTGCAGCTCGCGCGCCAAAAAAGAAGACTTTTTATTTATTAAAAAGGGCCACAAGGATTGGCCCAAAGCATGTCAAAGACTGTAAAAAGTCCAAAACGATTATAAGCATTCGCGCGGACTCCGCGTATATCTACCTCGCGAACTAGCGAGTCAGTTCGCCAGTGCCGAGATGCATTCCACCTCGCCTAAGCGAAGTCAACAAGTAACTCATTCCGCGCGAAGGCATTTCGCGTGAACTGTGTGTTCAGCGCGACGGGCGCGAGATGGATCCCCACTCCTCGCGAAGTCATTTCGCGCACGAGCTCTGTTTTTGTCTGAAAGCGCACGAGATCTGTTAGTCTGGGCGGAGCCACTCCGCGCACGGACTTTGTATTTCGTCTCGCGTGGTCTTGCTGGCGGGCCATTATTTGTAAACTTTAAAGAACTTGGGCTCGCCGACTGACATAGACCAAGAATTCAATTAATATTCACATAGACAATTATTGTCCAGTAAAATATTAATTTGGGCATAAACACTCATGAATTGAAAAAGAGAAATCTAGGTTCAAGTGTATGGATTCATATTTAGCTTGAAGGGGAGATCACTAGATTCAAGAGAATCTACATTTGTTTATCACCACTGAGAGAGGGATGGATAGAAGGGTGCAGACGCATCATTGGCTTCCATGGATGTCATTTGAAGGGTTGTTATAAAGGCCAGTTGCTTTCAGCCGTTGGGATTGATGGTAACAATGGCATGTACCCTATTGCATGGGCCATTGTTAAAAGGGAAACAAGAACTACATGGAATTGGCTTCTGACTTTTTTAAGAGAAGACTTGCAACTGTGGAATTCACACCATTATGTCTTCATTAGTGACAAACAAAAAGGCCTGAAACAAGTCATCAAGGATTTGTTTCCCAATGCAGAGCATAGGCACTGCGTTCGACATTTGCATAACAATTTCAAAGGTGATGGTCACATTGGACTGGAGTTGAAGCAAAGGTTGTGGGCAGTGGCAAGAGCAACAACAATGAATGAATACACCAAAACAATGGGAGAAATGGCGACAGCCTTTGGGACTGCTTATGATTGGTGTATGGATAGACCGACAAAGCATTGGTCAAGGTCTCACTTTGGATGGATGTTGAAATGTGATATTCTTCTCAACAATCATAGTGAGTTCTTCAACAAGACTTTATTGGAAGCAAGGAAGAAGCCAATCACACCATGTTTGGAAAATATCCTAATTGCTTGCATGGTAAGACTAGCTAATAGAAGGAACTTTGCTGCAAGATGGAGAAGCAAGGTAGGTCCACGCATTGAGAAACTTTTGTAGAAGAATGCAAGTTGGGCAAATCAGTACAGAGCACTTGAATCTAGTGAATGGAGATTTGAAATACAAGGCAGGGGTAGCATGCGAGTCTGGAGTGATCTCTCAACACTCGGTACAACTAGACACAATGTCATGCACGTGTAGAAGATGGGATCTATGTGGACTGCCTTGTAGCAATGCAATTGATATTTATGGTTAAAGTGTACCATACTTAAATTTTGGTTCTTAAAAATAGTGCACGAAGGTAAATGTGTCAATTGATATTTTCCTTAATATCCTTATGTTTTAGCTAATGTCTTATCAAAGATTTGAACAAATGAATCTGATATCTTATTATGTGAGGTAAAATTTATTCATAAAATTATATTTTTACTGGTATTACCCTAACCTTTGCATGATTGAATATTCATGATGAGTCATGTTCATGCAAAGCTCACATAGTCTCACTAACGTGATCGACACACCGTATATACTATAAATGATACATGTATTTTATCAACTACATGATATTGGAGCGGACATCAATCAATCAAATGAAGATTCTCATCAGGAGGAGCATTCAAGATTTTGCTACTTAGGATATATGCACGTTGCACTCTTTTTCTCCTTCGACCAGAGTTATTTTTTTCCTCTAAGTTTTTGTTACCTGACAAGGTTTTTAACGAGGCAACATTAAACGCGTCCAACACCTATTATAAAATTGTGGATATCCAAGGGGGAGTGTTGTAAATATTATAAAGAATGTGGTTGTCCACTCAATTTCTCATTTGTTATGTTTTTAGATGTAAACTCTACTCTTATATAAATGAGTCTAATGAGAATGAATAACATATATACCTCTCTACATTTCTCCTTATTCATCTCTTCTATTTTCTATCTCTCACTAATGTAAGTTTCTAGTTTATAATATATATCCTACTTTTTGTAATATTATTCCGTGTTGTGGTAAATTATCAGTTAGTTAATAAATCCCAGTTATTATTAGGGTGACGAATTCTGTTTTGACAAGGTTTTTGACAATATTGAAAATGGAGGACTACACATAAGGCTAGGGCTGCAAATTAAATATATAATATTAGCTTCGACAATTTAGCAGGAAGATGAATTGAAGTCTGAGACTCTGAGATCGACTGAACCGAAAGATTGAGGTAATCGACAATATTGAACGGATTAATTCTTCTATCTTGTCCACTCCAACCTTTTTGGTTGATCGTGTTTCATTGAGCTGTGCCTTGCTTCAAATGTAAATTAATTAAGATCTTGTCTATCTTTCTTAGTCTGCATCATCCCCAGTTCTCTGCTTACTGGAGACTATATATATTTTCTTGCCAGATAATATACCTATACATTTGTTTTATATTGTATCTAATTCAACAAGATGATCGAATATATTCAACTAGCTCTTCCTGGAGACTTAATTTTCATATGATTTGCTATCTCATCTCCAATACTGCTGCTAAAAGTAAGTGTACATCAATAGGAAAAACAAATTATGATTAAGAACAACAACTTGAATACTTAGTGTTGTCCTATACATAATTATTGTCTGTAAGTAGTCAAGTTGTTTTTTCTTAATCTTTTTCTTTTTACTATCCTCATTGGTCCAATAGATGCATATAGCAGTTTTGTTTTGACTAATTACAGTAGTGTTATCATATCAGCTAATGTGTTCTCCATGTTTTGTATATTAATGATTGAACTGTTTATAGCTGAGCAAGAAGCTGAGAAAGAGTACAACACTTTCTGTGATTTGTGTCACAATTTCCACATGAATTTCTCGCCTAATTGGGCGAAGCAGCCACAGTCACAGTATGATTTTGTCGACTGATTGCAGCAGATAAAGATGCCAAATAAGTCATCTTCATCACATACTAACTATTATTTTGTCCCCATTGTGCCAAACTTTATAATGCTAGTCGAATTTATACAGTTGTAAAATTGATGCATTAACACACCCTATCATGATGTCATTCACATGCATTAACATATTATAAAATTTTTCATAAATATATATATATATATGAACAAAATACTGGTCAGTCTTCTTATTTTTTAGGGTTCCATAGTTTAGTCCTCATTTCTCAATTTCAATAGCTCATTCCTATTAATTTTCAATGTCATACAATTAGATATAATTTGGTTCAACTGTTAAAATTGATTGTTAATATGATGACGTAGCACGTTAAGTGTCCACATCGAGCTGTAAAATCTCTAATCTATCCCTAGCCTATTACACCCTTATCAACGCAGGGAAACCCACTTGCAACCAACTGTGTTATGTGTATGAGAAGATGGAACAAGAGACCAGGTGTGATTCTTGAAGAGAGTATTGATTTCCTCAGCCATAGCCGAACGTCATTTCTTGGATTTAGATGTCTGGGTATAACAAGAAGGCTCCATATCATTGATAACACAGAGTAGAGCACGAGGAACCGGATACCTGACGGTTCCATCAGTGAGATTTATGGGTTTTGAAATTCCAGAACGAGATCGAGTTTGGATTTGGTGTGCAGCAGCAGCAGGTTAGGCTTCAGAGGGAGCCACCAGAGGCGGTGGTTCAGTCGGATAGGGGAGTGGAGCGTCTGAGGCAAGTGGAGTAGCAAGATAAGCAACCGTGTGTGGTGGTTGTTCAGGTAGAGGCGACGACGGTGACGGAATAGACTGGGATGGGTTGAGGTCTAGAGTGGCGGAATCAGAGATTGGTGGTAGTGGGTTGGTGGCGTGGCGACAGTAGACGGGCACGGAAGGCAGAGCGGGTAGCAGTGGGAGATCAGGGATGGTGGTTTGTGGTAGAAGGGGAGTGGCGATTTGTGTTTGGGTGAGAATGAGAGAACCCATGTTAGTGGTGTCAACAATAGGAGGTGAAGGGAAAGGAGTGGGTTGATGTATCAAATTAGAGGGGTTTTCCTACATTGATAAGGATGTAATAAGCTAGGGGTAGTTTAGGAATTTTACAGCTCTATGTGGACAATTAACATGTCACGTCATCATATTAAGGGAAAAAGCCCTAATGCATAAAATAGAAAAAGTCAAACCCAATTTCAATGATAATCTATTTTCTTAGTCCATTTGAATACAAGGAACTTATTTTAAGCCTAAATACACAAATCTTTATTAAAATATAATAAATTGATATTTTAAAAAACTTTTTTACCCTTAACCTTTATTTAAAGAAAAAAAAAGAAAAAGAAGTAGGGAAGACTTTCCCGAAAGCACACCGGACACCGGCGCCGGTCACCGGATTCCGGTCACCGAACACCGGTTGCCGGATTCCGGTCACCGGACACTGGCCGCCGGATTCCGGTCACCGGTCGCCGGAAAATTGATGGTGATCGGAAAATCGCCGGAGATGCTGGAGTCTCATTGGATTTTTTTGAAAAAAATGTCACCGGAACCCACCAGATCTTGCCGGAAGCATACCGGCAAAAAAAATGAAGATTACTACCCCTAGTAAACTTTTACTAGGGGTAGTAAACTTGCAAAACAGCAGCTCCATTGCCATAATTCACATTGAAAAGGAGAAAAATCAACTTAGATGCGAAAAAATGAAGATTACTACCCCTAGTAAACTTTAACTGGGGGTAGTAAACATGCAAAACAGCAGCTCCAATGTCATAATTCACACTGAAAATGAGAAAAATCAACTTAGATGCGAAAAAATGAAGATTACTACCCCTACTAAACTTTTACTGGGGGTAGTAAACTTACAAAACAGCAGCTCCAATGCCATATTCACATTGAAAAGGAGAAAAATCAACTTAGATGCGAAAAAATGAAGATTACTACCCCTAGTAAACTTTTATTGAGGGTAGTAAACTTGCAAAACATCAGCTCCAATACCATAATTCACATTGAAAAGGAGAAAAATCAACTTAGATGCGAAAAAATGAAGATTACTACCCCTAGTAAACTTTTACTAGGGGTAGTAAACTTGCAAAACAGCAGCTCCAATGCCATAATTCACATTGAAAAGAAGAAAAATCAACTTAGATGCGAAAAAATGAAGATTACTACCCCTAGTAAACTTTTACTGGGGGTAGTAAACTTGCAAAACAGCAGCTCCAATTCCATAATTCACATTGAAAAGGAGAAAAATCAACTTAGATGTGAAAAAATGAAGATTACTACCCCTATTAAACTTTTACTGGGGGTAGTAAACTTGCAAAACAGCAGCTCCAATGCCATAATTCACATTGAAAAGGAGAAAAATCAACTTAGATGCGAAAAAATGAAGATTACTACCCATATTAAACTTTTACTGGGGGTAGTAAACTTGCAAAACAGCAGCTCCAATGCCATAATTCACATTGATAAGGAGAAAAATCAACTTAGATGCGAAAAAATGAAGATTACTACCCCTAGTAAACTTTTACTGGGGGTAGTAAACTTGTAAAACAGCAGCTCCAATGTCATAATTCACATTGAAAAAGAGAAAAATCAACTTAGATGCGAAAAAATGAAGATTACTACCTCTAGTAAACTTTTACTGGGGGTAGTAAACTTGCAAAACAGCAGCTCCAATGCCATAATTCACATTGAAAAGAAGAAAAATCAACTTAGATGCGAAAAAATGAAGAATATTACCCCTAGTAAACTTTTACTGGGGGTAGTAAACTTGCAAAACAGCAGCTCCAATGCCATAATTCACATTGAAAAGGAGAAAAATCAACTTAGATGCGAAAAAATGAAGATTACTACCCCTAGTAAACTTTTACTGAGGGTAGTAAACTTGCAAAACAGCAGCTCCAATGTCATAATTCACATTGAAAAGGAGAAAAATCAACTTAGATGCGAAAAAATAAAGATTACTACCCATAGTAAACTTTTACTGGGGGTAGTAAACTTGCAAAACAGCAGCTCCAATGCCATAATTCACATTGAAAAGGAGAAAAATCAACTTAGATGCGAAAAAATGAAGATTACTACCCCTAGTAAACTTGCAAAACAGTAGCTCTAATGCCATAATTCACATTGAAAAAGAGAAAAATCAACTTAGATGCGAAAAAATGAAGATTACTACCCCTAGTAAACTTTTACTGGGGGTAGTATACTTGCAAAACAGTATTTTCAAGGCCATAATACATACTAAAACAAAGGAATAACAATTTAGATTCGAAAAACTAAAGTTTACTACCCCCAGTAAACTTTTATTGGGGGTAGTAAACTTCAATTTAGTTGAGAGATGACCATCATTACCATGGTAACCATGGCTATGAAGTGATACAATTTCAGGGATCCATTTGGAGAAAGTTCTGTATACATAATCTTACCAAAATAAAACCAGACACCAGTCAAGATAATGAAAGATGAATAAAATCTGACTACTGTACTCTAACGCCATAAACAGATAAAAAAAGAAAAAAGATCAACCAATGATCGCATACTACTACGTTGTCATTCAAGGCTGTCCTGCATAGGAAGGATTTCTAGCATATCCTTGGTTAAAACTTATACTGGCAAATAATGCAACTATAATAAATTGCTAAGATTGTTTTTATGAGAATTTACTATAAAAGGTCCTGTCCTTTAACTGGCTTGTTTATATTGACCAACTCAACATTCAATCAGTTGACATGACAATGAATGCAAATAGACCCATCAGGATTTCATTTTTGGATTAAGGTGTCAACAATCAAGTGATAACTATGCAACCGTTCAGTACCCCTCTTAACATGCAATCGTTTGACATGGATAAGTCTTCTGTGGCTATCCATCAAAGTAATCACTTGCTTGAGATTATAGACAACTAGATTGAAACATCAACAAACAAGTGCCAAATCTGCACTAATTAATCAGAGGCTTTTGTAATTGAAATACCATCCCAGCCCTTACAGGTTTATGATCCGACAATTGACTGCTCATTTCTGTATTTGATTTAAGAAGCTTTGTTGCTTACAAGTATAATCTCATGGTTTTCAAGCAACTACCATAATCCTTTGTTCACCACAAGAAGCAATATCATGTGGAATCGAATTTCTAATCACCAATTAGACCCAGTAGCACATGGAATAACTAAGTTGAGTAATTTATGTATGCTTAATTCTTAAATACTATAATGAAAGTGCCTACTGCTTGCCATTATTCCCACTAACCCAAAAAGCCACCATAGCTCTTTATACAAAACTCATTCTTCTTTTTTAGTTTAGATAAACAGATAATACTAATAGAAGCTGAAGCTTTCAGCATACCTTAACACATTCCCCAGCAAGCAAAATTGCTCCTATTCTGACCCCAATGTTTATGGCGGTCTGTATGAATATCACAAAGTAGAACATCCCTCCTGACCCTGTAAAAACACCAAAGAAAAAAGCAACACATTGTTTATAATCAAGATTCTACAACACTCAGTGAGCAGAGAACAGAATATCAGAAACAGAGGACCTTGTAATAGAAACATAAAATAACGTACTGAGCAGAAGTGAAGGGCAATGCAGCAGCAGCTTTGAGTCCAGCTTTGTGAGGCCTCTGGTTCTTGGAATCGAACCACCACTCGTCGCACTTCTTCCTCTTCCCCTCCGAGGAGGCGTTGCTCCGAATCAGAACCACCAAGTCGGAGCAGCAACAGCTGATTCGACTCACTCCAAGTCGGCCGCCGTCGACGGTGAGCCTCCGCCGCTTGCTGAGCTCGTCCTTGTGGCGGTGGAGGGGATGCGGCGGATGACGGTGGCGGCTGAGGTGAGTCGCGAAGCCTCTCTCTTTCTTGGAATCGAACCGCCACTCGTCGCACTTCTTACTCTTCCCCTCCGAGGAGGCGTTGCTCCGAATCGGAACCACCAAGTCGAAGCAGCAGCAGCTGATTCGACTCACTCTGAGTCAGCATCCGCCGCTTGCTGAGCTAGTCCTTGTGGCGGTGGAGGGGATGCGGCGGATGACGGTGGCGGCTGAGGTGAGTCGCGAAGCCTCTGGAGGAGGAGGTTGAGAGAGAGAGAGAGCGTAAGAGTAGCAGTGGAGTGAGTCCGGTCCTCAGATCCGATCTGGATTCCCAGAGAGAGAGAGAGAGTTACTGATCGGGAAAAAAAAAGGAGAAAAAGAGTTAAATTAGGGTCAAGGGTATTGACGTCCTTTTATTAGAATTCATTGGAATGAGGTTGGTAAATAGATTTTCATTGGAACGGGCAATAAACCTTTAAAATTAGTATTAAAGTGTCATTTACTCTCATATTAACAGTTAATTTTAACAGTTAGACTTAATTGTATGACATTAAAAATTAATAGGAGTAAGCTGTTGAAATTGAGAAAATAAGGACTAAACTGTTGAACCCTAAAAAATAAAATAAGTGACTAGTATTTTGTTATATATATATATATATATTGATTATGCTCATTAGTAACTTATTTTCGACTCTATAGTTTATCTTTTAAGAGATGATAAATCCCCAAATTATGGTTGTTATCCATTGCTACTTGGTTACTCTATGCTCGTAACTAATAAACCCAATCTTGGTTTCATCATCACTAATGATCGAACTCGAATACGTTCTTGATCACTTAAATAAGAGCCTGCTGCACTCATAGATTTAATTACAGACGAGTGAGAAAACCCAGCTAACCAATTTCTTAGTACAGAAAGACCTATATATCTAGCTGAGAGCGCGCTTACTGCTAGTAGCATAGGCTAGTTATCTATTTCATTGAGCTTGATAACCTACTCATAAAACAAAGAGCTTATATATAAATATTCACAACACCTTCTGCCTGAGAATATATATATTGATGGGGAAGTGATCATATATATGAAAATGGAAAGTTAATTATAAACTAAATATTATTCTAATATTATCTCACATATATATTGCCAAGTAAAATAATATATTTCAATAAAAAAAAGAAGTAAAATAACATATATATATATATATATATATATATATATATATGAAGAACAACTAATTAACATGTTTTCTTATCAAAAACTAATTAACATGTTTTGAAATTCTTTGTATTTCACTCTTGCTCTTGCTACTGCTATGGTTTTTTGAGTAGACACAAGCTCTTTTTTTTCTTCTCCTTTTTCTGTTGGTAGGACAATCAGAACGATAGTATACTAGGAGTACTAGTTCGGTATTCCCTAAGAGAGAGGGAACACCTCGATCAGCTCGTGATACATGGCCAAACGTACAGAAGAAAATGATAAGATCGAATAGCATATATATATATATGCATCTTCTAAAGTTTATGTTTCATGTTTTCATCATCGTGTTGCGCTCCAAGTTCAGAAACAAATAATATATTTGATAGAAGTTTCAATTTCTACTTGAACTGGTCTAGCTAGTTAAATTATATCATTGCATGTACTGAGATAGCCAGAGCAAAATGAATGACAATGAAGCACAAGTAATAAGTTGGTCTTATTGAAAATTGCCTTTAATTTTGTCCAATAGAAAAGATTGCATTCCTGATGAGCTGATGATGTTACCCTGGCACCATTTTTCTGTACCAACTGGGTTATAAAATCATATCTGATCGATGTTTGAAGGATCCAAACCATTGAGTTACATATATTTCTAGCTTTGATATGAAATTAATGAAATAAAAATGTGTATACCATGGGGTTGATTCCCATTTTGAACAGGACTACTTAAGACTAGTATTGTCACCAATGTCACATAGCTTTATAGTTTAATGGCCAACGTGTACGTGATGGAAAACCTGAAAGCCCTCTATCTCGACCTCTATTTATATAACCATGCATGTCGGCAAACATGTATTGCATGCGCCTGTGGGACTCAAGTTGTAAGGAACGACAGCAACTACCTAACTTATAAGGCTGCCCTTTAGTTGGTTCCGATGATTCGACCTCATGAGGAGGCCACAGACATATGCAAAAAATATATGGAAATTTGTGGCACTATTCCAAACCATTCATAAAGAACATGGCCCGAGCTCCAAGTGCCCTCAAATCAAATCAAACCCTAACTGTATCTATGGCGACTCTAGCTCTATCTATGGCAGACAGAATCTCAAGGGCTTCGTCCTTATTTTCTAAATCAATCTTATTGAATCTAATCCACTGAGACGTTTGAAGAGCTTAATTTGTCGATGATTAACGTAATAGATAGAGACAAAATCAGAAGATCAGAATGATTATCGATTTGTATTATACAAGCCTGAATTTCTCGTCTTGTTAGGCGCAGCCGCAGCTACAGACTTAAGTAAACCAAGTTCCTATCATGATGCAAGAGTTAAAAAAACCCAAATAGGGCACACATACTATTGATTCAGTCCTTGTATATGCCAAACCCTAGCTAGCCTATACATTATATCAGTATGTTCCTTAATAGATTCATTATTCATTTGCACCCTAGATTATTCTTCTCGATCCAATTTGTGATTAATTAGTACGTATATATCTGTTACTACTGAAGTAGGTGTTAAGCGACTATACTAACAAGTATATATGAGAAAACAATCACCACCACGTTTTAAAAGTTCTCTCAGTACCACACTAGCTACCACTATTATTCATGTTGTGGAGTTCACACCATCTTTTGTTCAGACAATTCAGTGGACAATTCAATCAAAGAGGACAGCTAGCTAGCTAGCTCAGTACTTAGTGATAAATCCCCAAACTTCATAGAGCTTTCTTAGTATAAATTGACAGTATGTCCCTTATTCCCAGCTAGCTGATATGCTAAAAGTTGCCAGGCATGTTTTCATCGTGGTGTTACTTCAACTTCACAAAGTGTAGCACTACTGGCAATTGCAAGCAACACGTACCCTTACCTTTTCAACAAGTGAATGTTCTCCTAATTCTTACTGTACGTGCACATTAACTCTTTTTACCAGAAGTTTGAATATGTCTAATTCTGAGAGATAAGATATCAAGTTCCTCAAGTTTGAAGTTTGAACTAAATGCAGACTGTGTTTAACTTTAACCGTTTAAGCAAAAAACAATCAACAAAAAACAAGAGTGGAATTCCAGTTCCCGTGCACTTTGTCCCTCTGATCTACTGCCATTTTTTCATTGCTGCTGCTGAATTAAAACTTAAAAGGCAGGCATGGGATATTACAGTGGCAGTTCATGCCTTCATGGGACCAAAGGACGCGAATGATATATATTCAGCCCTACCATATGCGATGGGTATGAGTCTTCACCTCAGAGAGATTGTGGCTTTGTGGTCTGCCTTGTGATTTTGAGGTTTCATGACCTTGCTTTCAGCTTCAGAACCAACTTGCAGAACAGAACAAAATTTATCAAAATCATCCACCGTCTGCTTGAATGAAGTCTTCTGATGTCTATAAACACACTGATTAACACTCATAAGTTCCCAAAAGTACCGATCAAATCCCAAAAAAGATCCAGACATATACTGGATGCCAATGCTTTTGATGAACAAGAAGATACCGCTAATGATGAACCCTAAAAGGCAATGTTTAGTTGGCCTGTATTCCTGTATAAGCTTACAGACTCTCTGTATTATGTGTTAAAAACAAGTTCCACAGATACAAAGATCTTGCTCTGGATCGGAAAACGTATACAAAATTGCTTATTAATTTGCAAATCTATACAAAACTTAATGATAAAAAACCATTTACTCTCTATTGAAAAAACACGATCCGGAAGTCATTTAATTTAGTCATTGTATTACACTTATTAAAGTCGAGAAATTTTTAGATGCTACAGGAGGGTCACGTATCAGTATGGCGTGGTCTTACATTCTAATTAAATATTGACACTTGGATTTACTACAACTAAAATATAAATTAAGGTTTTCTATTTTTTATGAAAAGACATCTATGGGTCTTTGTTGAGTTTGGACTAGGGTTTAGGGTTTGGGGTTAGGGTTTAGGGTTTAGGGGTTAGGGTTTTGGATTTAGGGTTTAGGGTTTAAGGTTTAGGGTTTGTAGTTTAGGGTTTAAAAAGTAACAATAACCCAAAATTGTCTTTAACAAAATAGCTGATGTAATTTTTTCTTAGTAAAATTCAAGTGTCAATATTTGATTAGAATGTAAGACCATGTCATAATATCACGTGGTCCTCCCGTAGCACTGAAAAATTTCCCATTAAAATCATAATTTTTTCACACAATTTAGATAATGACACGATTTTTGACTAACTATAGAGAAACGATCCAGCATATATCTTCAGTAAGAACCTAATTAAAGACCATGGATTATATATTATCTGGCAAAAGAGCACCCAGCTGGGTTACAATTCTACCATTGATCTGCTAGCTAGAAATCATCACTCTTCCAGAAGTTGACATGCATCCTCCTTCAGTTATGCACGTTTATATATAGGGTATAGCATATATACATGTATATATTTCACACGAAGCGTCAGAGATTAGGGGCGCATACATGTATATATTTGAATCTTGATATTTCTGTTTGCTAATTAACCTTGTGATCAATATTCCAAAAACCAGATGGATTAATTAAGCTGTTTGAAAAGGCATATGACGAAAGTTATACGCGTCGTCTACATATGTTCAAAGGAAATAACAGGACTTTAGAGGGATAGTGATTTATTCTGATTTGTTTGAGAATGGAAAACTTGGTTTGTATTATCATATAATGAATTGCATCACGTTTCAACTATAGAAATATCATCACTTCATTATAGGATTTGATGGCTTGTGATTATATCCTAATGACAGTGACACAATCACACCGACCCGAATGCAATCAGACTGTTAATTAGTCTACAAAGAATAATGTTCTACGTACCGTCAGATAATTTGCTTCTTTGTTAGTTTTTCTATGATGATCGATATATACCGTGCAATTTATTATTGTTGAGAAGTCGATCTCCCACCAAAATGACTATATGTATCACCCAGATTTCAAGTTCTTTCTAGCTAGTGACTCTTGCACCCAATCAAGCGACAAATGTAACCTACAACTATATATCAAGAGTGTAACTGTTACTCTGTCAGCCATAAGAATATATATAAGTTCTTCTTCTTCTTTTTTTCTTTCTTTTTTGATTACTATTTACTCAAAGATAGCCTACGTTTAAGTCCTCGATCTCAAACCAACCCTCAAGGCGGTACGTAGTCGCTAGCTAGATGATTAATTTAGCTCAAGTTTCTGGGAAACTATATATAAATAGCGGTAGACCCAGTTCTTTTTTCGAAGAACACAACTCTAGGGTTTTCAGAGACCAAACGGAAATTAAGTTAGGGTTCGTGTCGATCTCCACCTATAAAGCCGCAAATTATCTTAAACACTCCCTGCACCTCCGATCCTTATCCATGTTAGTTTGAGATCTATGTTGTAAGGAAAGCTGTCGATCGGCTCTGTGATATTAATTCATACATAATCATCATAATGCATCAAAATCATTGTCATTCAAGTTATGGAGCAGTTTTATATCTATTCACACATGGAATTAATCTAGCAGGTGTCCTGTAAAATATATATATATATATATATATATATATATGTCACCCAGTCATTTTTCTTCGATAATGTATACACTATTGTATGTCACTTTCTCTGATCAAATGTGTCTTGAATTTTATTAATATGTAGGAGTCTAGGAGACTCAAGATTATGCAAGTCTAACTTTGCTCTCATCCATCCAATATTAATAGATCATTGATCAAATAATACCTAACCATAGATGATATGAGAAGATTGCACGATATATATTTATATATTGAAGTGAATCACGTATAATATGATAGCGAAAGGTCGAACAGGGTATAAAGAATCTGAAGTAGTATCTGAAAATTGAAGAAAGAAGAGAAAATAATATAAAACCTGTAAATGTAATATATGAAGAGAAAGTATAATTAAATATAATGTCGCTTCTGGAAGGCACACACAGAGGGTATGTTATGGGGTTTGATCTGATCTCCATCATGGATAATGTCACACGTGGTTTTTATGTTTTGTTGGCCAATGTTTCGCACGAGATGGAGAACCTAAAATTGAGTCTCTAGTCTTGTCGGCCAAACAGTATCTTAATTTGGCTTTGCTACAATTTATATTATTATTAGTCCTAGGGTAACAATATATATGCTCGTTGACATATTGCTTTAGCAATTATGCTAATTAGCACATAATTGAATAGATTGACACTGAAACGTTCCAACCCCATGCCAGACGATAGCTAGCTAGCTTTTGTTGCCAAACTCGAAGTGAAATAGCAAGAAGTTTAGAGATATAATTTGTCACTCTAATTCGATAGCTAATTCCAAAAGGGTAAGTTCACTAAGTTGCAAGTATGACGAACAAGACGAACGATGATGTTTTGAGTGAAGAAGTGAAGATCGAGTTATAGTAAACTAACATCAATTATGAGTACAATTTCATTTCATGCATTTCAGAAAATTCAAAACACTTTCACGTGAACTGATCGACTAGCTAAGATTGAGATTTGGTAAAAGTTGAATGGAGAAATATTAGCCACAGCAAGCAAGTAGATTGCGATCATCCCAATTGTTGGTTAATTAAGACAAATTAATCAAGTTTAACAAGAGACTTGGCAGAAAAACTTCCATGCCGCCGGTTAACAACTTCTAATTAAACATCTCTATCAAAAAAAACTTCTAATTAAACATCTCTATCAAAAAAAACTTCTAATTAAACATCTCTATCAAAAAAAAAACTTCTAATTAAACATTATTAAGCCACTTGTGTCTAAGAAATCATTAATTAACCGCGTCACAAACCTAAAACTCTTTGTTAGGTGGATTAAGGTTAATCACTTTATATATATATATATATATATATATATATATATATATTCTTCATGCGTGGTGCGGTATAAAAGGACCGGGAGAAAATCCTCATATTGCCTCATGAAATACTGATCATCTATCGGATCATCTATCTCATCCTCTCTTTTTTGAATCCCTTAATATATATAGTTACATAAATCATGGCCGTACATTACGATTGGACGGTCCAATTAATATAATTTTTTGAGACAATATTGGTCCTCCCCGGCCCCGTGATGGGAGCGAGGATCCGGCAAAAAGCCACAAAATTTTCTGGAAAACAGTTGTACTAGTGTCAGTTTATAAACATGCATGCACTTGTAGAAGACAATCCATGTGACGACCAAGTCCAAAATAAAACTAGTATGGCTAATAGCTTGTTTGATATATATGTTCGTGCTTTTAGGCGAGATGTTCAAAGATTAATTTGCTAAGGCACCGAAGTACCGAACATCACCGAACAGAACTTAGGTAAGGGCTGCCTTATACAGAATCAGCTCATCAAGGAATACCTTTTTCTATATCCATTTATATATATATATATATATATATATATATATACACACACTAAAGCTTGGTTAACTATCATAGGCATATGAACAGTATACTGACCATTTTGCCTCTGTTAGTTTTATGAAACCATAATATTGTCATTAACCCTAGATATATATATAATCAGTATAACAGCTTGGTATAATTTGCATGTATAACATTCTATGAAGTACCATCAGAAACATTTCCATCAATCAATTAACCCATATATTAACCAGCTTCATAACATTGTTTTTGGATAAAGTAATTTTAATGTCTATAAAAATTTCAAAATCATAGGAATTACAATTCCATGAATTTAAATCCTATTAATTGAGAATTTCTTTGTTCGGATTTCATGATGTAGAGTTTTAAAATAACAAGAATTTTTATTTAGACTAACATTAGTTAAGGGAATTGACAAATAACTATTTTGTGAAAAATTCAAGTCGGGAATTTAAGCTTCCAAATTTTACCATTATTTTCCTGTGGAAATTCCTAATTCCACTGGATATATAATAGTATCCAAACGAAATAAATCATCATAAGAAATTGAGAATTCTTTATTTTTTATTAAATTTCTGAGAATTTACCCATATCTAAACACATCGTAAATGTATACATCACGTCAAGACACGGGTATAATTCTAGTTTTACTACAAATTTGCACACCAGTATTGAACCTCAACATTGGGCAGTCCTACTTAAAAAAAAATTAAAAAAAATAAATAAAAAGTAGCTAATTTGTAGCTTGTGAATATGATTGAGGAAGCTTTTCAAAAAGAGCAAGCTTTTAAGTAATTAAAAAGGTAAGGGAACATGCCTAGCCAAAAACAAAAAAATTGGTCTCCAAATGTATGTGGATGATGTTCATTTGATGTATGCTAAGATTTATCGTTTGCCTAAAAAAGTGTAAATGCATACGTGGACTATTCTGTACATCACATTCTCTTGTCTAATTGTAAAGATACACAACTTTATAGTCTTTTTAAGTAGCTACGTCCTACGTACTTATATATGTTTTTAAAATTTAAACGCATGAAATTAAATAAATGTAAGAAAGATGAACTTTAATTAATATACTGATATTTCCCTTAATACATGAAATTTCTCACGTATAAATCAATAGTTTGGTGATTTAATTTAGAGCTAATCCCAATCCACGAATAAGACACTAGAGAATCATAATGTTTGGTGCACATCAATTTGAGCTAAAGACTTATATCAAGTGCATTTCACGAATAGTTACTAATTATCGATCAATTGCATTTGAATATCCTCAGCAAGAAAAGTTCATAAAAGGCATGGGCACCATAAAGCATAATATGAGGTCAAAAGCATAACAATCACATATGCGGTGGATCCATAAAATCTCCACTATAGTAGTACTCGTGCTTAATTGATTTTCACTTCTAAACTACAAATAGCCTAGCTTCTACCAAACAAGCTTTTGAAAAGGTACATTATTAATTAAGCTCTCGAACTTTTAAGCCATAATCTAGCTCGACCCCAATTGTAGGTAATACAAATTATCAAACTAAACAACTACCCCAATTGTGTAGGTCCTAATTTTATTTGTTTTTTCACATATCTATTTTGATATTATTTACTGTACGTAACATGATGGGAAAACTGTTAATAAAAAAAAAAAAAAACATGATGAGAAAATCAAGTTGCTCACGGCGCCGGAAGTATAGCTACTTGGCCCTCCCTCTCCTGCTTTCCACTCTTATATAAACCTCTCAACTCCTGGCGTTGTAGATATATCTACTTCCAACTCACACTTCACTACTCCCTCATCGTATCTCTCTCTTCCATTTTCTCTATCTAGTTCTCTCTTTCTTTCTTTGTTTTGAACGATGATGAAGTGTGTGCAGAGCTGGCCTGAGCCGATTGTTCGAGTCCAGTCCCTCGCCCAAAGCGGGATGACAAAAATCCCGGAGCACTACATCAAGCCCCCTTCCAAACGACCCTCGAATGTTGACAATACCACCGTCAACATCCCAGTCATTGACATGCAGGCCCTAACCGGAGACGACCAGGGCCTGCGCGAGACCACGCTGCAGCTGGTCTCGAGCGCCTGTAGGGAGTGGGGGTTCTTCCAGGTGGTGAACCATGGTGTGAGCCACGAGCTGATGAAGCGGGCGAGGGACACGTGGAGGGAGTTCTTCGAGCAGCCGCTGGAGGTGAAGCAGGAGTACTCGAACGATCCGAGCACCTATGAAGGGTACGGAAGTCGGCTGGGAGTGGAGAAGGGGGCGATTCTGGATTGGAGTGACTATTACTTTCTTCATTACTTGCCTCCGGCGTTGAGGAAGCCCCACAAATGGCCTGCTCTCCCATCTTCATGCAGGTACACCATTGTTTTTCTTTCTGCAGTTTTTTCTTTGTTTGGTAGGTACGTTCTACTGTTATTATATCTTCCATTGACTCGTTCGTTAGTTTTGTTTATACTACTATTTCTTTGTTTCATTGAAAACGTGCTTATATGACTCCCTTTAGGTTTAGTGCTGAACAAACCTATTATATCTCTCATTGACTCGTTCTTTGATGAGTTGGTCTGATTATGTGCGAGAAACGTTTGATACATATGTATACGTAATTTGCTTAACTTCCTGATGGAGTGGAATATTATTGTAGGGATTTGATCGAAGAATACGGTGAGGAAGCTACTAAACTATGTGGAAGACTGGTGAAGATGCTGTCACTAAACCTTGGGCTAGGGGAAGACTACCTCCCCAATGCTTTCGGAGGAGAGAACGTTGGGGCATGCTTAAGGGTCAATTTCTATCCAAGATGTCCCCAACCAGACCTAACCCTTGGAATCTCGCCACACTCGGACCCCGGCGGGATGACCCTTCTCCTGCCCGACGAGGACGTCGCCGGACTTCAAGTTCGTAAAAGTGACAATTGGGTGACTGTGAAGCCCGTTCCAAATGCCTTCATTGTGAACATGGGAGACCAAATGCAGGTTCTGAGCAACGCCATATACAAAAGCGTAGAGCACAGAGTGATTGTGAATTCAGTTAAGGATCGAATTTCTCTGGCCATGTTCTATAACCCTAAGAGCGATCTACTGATTGAACCGGCCAAGGCGCTCGTCACGAAAGACCGGCCGGCTCTCTACCCGGCGATGACCTTCGATGAGTACCGCATTTACATTAGGACCAAGGGGCTTTGTGGCAAGGCACAAGTTGAATCGTTGAAAGCTCATGAATAACGTACATATGTGCATCTTTCTATGTATTTGCTTAATTAAGATCGGTATAAATATGGACGCTAATATTGTTGCACCGAATAATTCAATGCTAGTTTGATGCCTAATGTACGTAGTTATATGTTTCAAAGAATTGAACTACTTGAATTATTGTACCTGGCGAGTCAATGAACAGATTGCAAGTATATATTATGAATGATGTGACTCTCTTTTGCTTTTCTATCGTAAAGCTAGGCGTAGACTTGCAATATATGCTGCTTATGCAAGTTGAGGAAACAAAGTGAATCATAAACTGATCGATCATGCATTGAGTTGAATATTCTTGAGAATTTCGATCAAGACATTGGATCGCAAAAGGAAGAATTGTTTGAGACTCTCAATTAGTGAAAATCCAATGGGATGAAGTTGATACAAACCTATAAACGGATCGGATATGGAGCTATATATATTTTGGAAAGAGAAGTTGTATATAGCTAAACTACATTTTGTTTTTTCTTGAAATTTTCATTGTGAACGATTACAGTATCTTCCATACTATCTTACATGTATCAACATCTCGACAGAACGTGACGAGAAACTTGAATTATAACACATAACAAAACCTTACTAATGTAATGTTGCACGATTCTTGTTTAGTTGAAAGGAACTGATTGGTAATTCATTCGAACAAATAGCTACGTACATATCCAGGGCCTACTCCCTTTACATGACTAGTTACCAACTCAGAAACACACAAGTTCGTGGACCATCTATAGGTACCATGCATTCTCAACCATGCTGTTGCTTGGATCATATGCTCTAAAAGTTATAACTTCAAGTTTCATGCATTCGCAATAATTATTGGCACAAGTTTCATGTTGTTTCAACATGTACATTGGCGTTTTCAAACCTTTTAAAATTCAATTTGCTAGCAAGATATTTGGTTGTGTTGAAATTCCACAATCCATTGATACAGCACTTACACATCAATCTAATAATAAGAGAGAGCTTCTAGGTCCTAATCAAGACGTTGTTGTTTTGATGTTTGATTCCGTACTGATTCTCACTGTAGGTTTCGGTGAACATAATCCACTTTGTGTTGGTGCATAGCTTACTTGGTGCCAACTGCATGCCAAAGACTTGTAAGACTCACAGAACATCGGTGCCTTAAGGAAGATGCAATGTTGAGATTGTAGTTAGCATGTATATATCATCTTGTCAAGAAAAAATCTAGCCAAACAAGCACGTTTGTTTAGTGTTGTAATTAGCTAGAGAGTTTACAACTTTATTATTACGTTGTTCACCAAATTTCCCACTACCCTAAACAAACTTTTGTACAGTGGCAAACACCCTCGTGCCCATTACAAACCCATGGTTAGTACGTATTAATTTGTTCTTTCGGGTCAAAAAGTCCAATGGATTGATATGGTAGATCATTATTTACATATTTCTTTGTCACCATTGAAGCCACTTGGTCAAAAACAAAAAAAGCAAACTGAAACGAATTAAGGAGGTCATCAATTTCTTCACGCATGGATGTAATTATATGTAAACTAAAGTTATGGAAGATGCAAATTCTCTATGATGTAAAACCTACATTGGAGACGTTTGGACTTCACTTGAACCCTGGCAGCGGCCGGGTATAGTGACTAGTTAGATTTTTTGCTGCAAGTAAAGTGACTAGCTAGTTACTGTAGTTACTTGTACTACAGTATTAAAAACTAAAAACTCTCCTAAACTCAGTTTTGGTTTGGAACCCTAATATAACCAAGTCATGGTGCCTGTGGTTTCAGTAGTAGTAGAATAAGTTAGGGATCGAATTCCCTGGCGATTCAAATACATGCAATACCATACAAATGATACAATAGGACTAGTTGTCTCAGAAACAAATGAAGGATTATATGCTAGCTATTACTACCCAAGTACCCAAATCAAATCTTTATTGGTACATGTTTGTATTCATTGGCCTATTTATAAAAGTTTTGCCAAGAAGCTAAGGACTGAAATTATTAGGGAACATCAACCCATTACTGTACTAGAGCTATAGGGATATATTTGTATTGCTACCACAGTCTGATTTAAAAAGAAAATATATGGAAGCAAAAAAATATTCCTTTTGTTTTAGCAAAACATATACTGTATATGGAACTCATCAAAAAAAGACCGTACTCGTTCCAAAATTTATTTATAGGAAGCTTGGGACCAAAGGCGATGTGCAGCCTCCAAAGTTGTTCCAAGGAAAGCTGATCTGATCATACACTGCAGGATATGATATATTGGTCGTTTGATCCTCAAGGATATGAAAGTTCCACGCCATGTTGTCCTCGTTTTGATTTTGTACCCTTTGCTTCTTCAAAGCTTGGAATTCTTCTCCAGAGGATTGAATCTCAGTCTTCTCAGACGTCCCAAACTCCTTACCATTTACTTCTGATTCCTCACAGAGAGAAGGCAATGATTTTCGAGACATATGTTTGATAGGTTTTGTAATGATCGGCCGGTTATCACTGCGACTCCGATCTGCTGAAATAGTATCCAGGAATCTTCCTTGAGCTTCAAATTTTTGCTTCAAGCTCTTGTGCACCTTAAGTGGATAACCAATATTAGTCCGCACGTACATACATACCTATAATTCTTGCTGTATATAAGTATATTATTTAATTGTTACTATTTTTACTGTTATTACATGAAAATTTAGATTTCATCGACTATATATATAGTACCTCAAGTTGATCGCTCAATCTCCTTTGTACTTGTATATGCATAAGATGTAACGCTTCGTTGAGCTGAGCAGCACTGAAAGGTGTACGTTAAAAAACAATGCATGCATGTAAGAAATTAGTATTCATAAGCAAATAATTAACTCAAAGGAAGAATTCAGAAGCTAATACTCACGATGTTGTACCGAAGTTAGGCAGTATTTCTGAAATGTTTTTTCTCTGAAGATTGCCTGATTCTGTGGATAACAAAACAAGGAGGCCACACAATTAGATCTGTAGGTAAAGCAGCAAGTAGTATCACTGCAAAGAAGCTATCAAAATTACCAGCTAAACTTCACATGGAATGAAAAGAAGTAGTAAATAACAAATAGACTCACTACTGGTAGTCTCTGGAACAAACTTTGAGATCCTGTACTTCTGCAAATTGATGAACAAGAAGAAACCATATTCAGCTACGTACGTACCATAACCTTACTTTAAAATTTTCCAAAATCAACCGCAAAATGCAATCGATCAACTATTGGCCAAAACTTTTCCCTAAGTGACAAACAGAAGTTAGTGAAAACTGAAAATTTGTGGCCATAACTTGATATATATGTTTAGTTATCGGCTTTCAATTAGTGGTCGGCATCCAAGCCAGACAGTCGCCGGTGTGGCCACAAATTCTATTATGGATCGGAGGGCAGGAATTGAATAATAGAATCGACCGAAGTTAATAACAAATGAAATCATGTTGATTCAATATTATTTTGCATGTTTACAATCTTCTTTATCTAGGAGTTTTCTCAGGCTGTGGCTTAGTATATATAAAGACTCGAAGCTGTAGCTACAGTACTAGAAAAAATGAAGAACCCAAAAGAACAGAGGTAAGTAAAGCGGAAAAAGGAGAGGGTCAAGTGATCCTTGCGAGCCTTAGCTAGTTCCTCCTCGCTAGCTTGAACTCATAGTTAATTGTCAAAATACGGAAAGCCTCAATACCTATACTCATGCAAGTACTCTTAGGCACATATCTAGACGTGGAATTTTTATTATACATATATGTATAACATACATTAAGCCGTGAGTCATTCGATCGTATTGAATTTTGAATTGCTAAACGATCAGACGGCTGACGGCATGAGTCATCTTTTTGACACTAAACCCTAATTACTGAAACTTTTTGGTATAATCTAGGATTAATATATCCTGATGCACAATAAAAGAAAGAAAGTATCTGTAGAACCTGCAAATGGCTTTTGATATGGTAGATGGTCAGTCCAGAAACTCCCATGGCCTTGAGAATACCCTTTGGTGTTGCCCCTAAGATCATAAATCAAACAGATTACAAACAAAGATAAAAACAAAAGAGTGCATGCATGCAAATCAGACCAATATATATGTAACTAGCTAGGTATACATCTCAGGGTATGCAGTGATCGATCACATAACTAGCAGAGAGACTTACTATCAGGGCCGCCAAGCTTGGTAACTGCATCGACGAACATATCGTGTAGCTCCTGCGTCCACCGCAACCGTTCCTTGTTCCCTGCAGAGGCATCTAAGCATTTACTCGAACCCATTTCGATCACCGATTGAGTTCCCCAGGTAGCAGTGAAGGGAGGAAGAGGATTGGGATGATGATGAGGCCACAAACCCAAGTCCAACCATTGCTCTCCAATTAAAGAGCAGAAGTTAACACGATGAGTACAAAAAACAGTTGTGCACGAAAACAACTCGCAATTAGGTAGCGATGTAAACTATGGTGTTCTGCTAGGTTTAGATGCCTTACGCTGTCTGTAACAGTCGGAATAAACTAGGAAAACAGTCAGAGTCCAACCATTTTGAACTTTGATTTTTTTTTTTAAGTGTCTTTGTTGGTAGTGATTATGTCTCAGACCGTTTAAGTCAAATATTTCAACTTAATTATAATCAAAGCAACTGTAACTCGTTCTGTTAAGTCTCCCAAAGCCTTTCTCTGTCTGGTCGGGAACTAAATTTTTAATTACCTGGAAAATAGATGGAAGTTTATCTGGTTTGCCTGCTGTCATGTTTGTATTTTTCTTATACGCTCACAAACGAAACACAGATGAAGCAAAGCTTTGTGCATGTCTATGTCATAAATGCCATTCCCAACCGCGCGTCGACCTCTAGTAGGCTGTCTGTTTTCCCCACTCAGATTCCAATCATCCCATAGAGATTTAGCAGTTGCCCCAAGAGACATTGCCTTGAGGGCCAAAATCCAAATATGAGTCTGATCTGTGGAATTTAAACCCTGAACCAACTTGTTTGTGCTTGTTTCATTGTACACAGTAGTCTCTAGCTTACTGCACTAGCAGAACTTGAAGTATTACAATCATATATTGTGACCTCGTAGTCCAGAAAATATGTAATTTTTCTTTTACTAAGGATTTGACTGTGATGCCATATTGGAATGCGAGGTAAATGGAGAGTGGGGAGCTGTTTTCGTATCAGATGCTAGGGTGGAGCATAGCTGTGAAGCCGGTCTTTATAATTTGGAAACTCCTTGCTTTTTTGGTAAGGTAATCACTTTGAGCATGAAAAAACATGTTCCGATTAAAAAGATAATAGTTTTTTTTTTTTTTTTTTTGTCTAGATTTATAGTGCCTCCACATTTTCATCAAATGCATTACGACTTGCGGGACCAGAGGGAAGCCCAGGAACAGGAGTTGTACCCCCATGTCATCCTGCACAACCAAACTTTGCATCATCAGTGTAAAGAGTACAGAGATAATCCAGGATAAAATAAAAGGGGAAAACATGCCTCAGCACAACTGGTCAAAAGTGAGGATCATAAGTAAAATCAACAGGCAACAACAAAGAACAGCACAAGAACACAAAGCTGGAAAAGTAGATCATTGTGTCAACATTTCCCAGGAAAAGACTCCTAAAATCAGGATAGTAAGGTAAATATCAAAGATTTGGAAAACGCTCCTAAATCTAAAATACTAATGCACAGTAGAGGTCATGTAATAATTAATAATTTAAAGGCAATTGCACAAGGACTTCCCCTGGGCATTGCTAGATTGTAGTTTACTACTCTTGTGTGGAGGTTGCAAAAAACACCATGTTGTACTTAAATCAAACCAAAGACTCATCAAGTTCACTCATCTAAATTAGATTCAAGAAGCAAGGGCCTAGCGCCAATAGGGTTGTGCAAAATTTTATTTGAAGTGGTTATACTACTATGCTCTGTGGGACATTATTTAGGTCAAACAATGTGTAGACTGACAACCTTAAGAATGTAGCTGAAAAAAGATGCAGATGAATAAGGGATAGTTGCATTGTATGAGAAAGACAAGAGTACGAGTACAACTTACACAATTATAACCAAGATGCAATCATGAAGAGAGTGATCTTGGTTAACTTGCAGCCATAAAAAAGAAAGTTCCTTATTTTCTAAAGGCTTTCAATTTTATACACCAGGTCTCAACATAAAGTCACAGAATTTCACTTCTCAGTAAACCTCCTAGATATCCAATTTCTCATATAGCTATAAGGTTACAGACAAGATTCAGTCGAACGGTTTGGTCCTGGTAAGACCAGGAAAACATTTCCATTTTGAATACAGAGCAATAATTTGAACCCCAAAACTCTATGTTCACCTAAATTATACATTATATCATCTTAGAGATCAATGGGAAATAAATGTCAGAACCAGCAATTCAAGGAACATTTACAAAAGTGTTGCTCAAAAGTTATCAACAAAGACATACATATGCTAACAAAGAAGAGGTAACACATGTACTAAGTATGAACATCAAGCAGAATGCAGAAGCAATAGTCACAGGAATTCAAAGAATAAATATAAAGTCATACTAAACACATTATCAAATGCAAGTATAGAGTAAGAAAGAAAAAAGAAAAAAGAGAAAGGCTCAAGTAACACGTGTTCTAAATATCAAAGATCAACCACAACAGCAATAAATGTCAAAACGGCAAATCAAGAAGCATAAAGTCTTGCAAAACCATTCTCAAAAAATACGATCACACACTATGGATATGAATGCATGGCTTCAGCGACACATGTACTATATAGAAAACATCAATAACAATTGCAGAAGACAATCACCTGAAAGATTTCAGCAAGGCTTTTTTGTTTGTTACCAAGTCCTAAACCAGGCAGACCAATTAGCCCATCATTACCCCACTCTGCTGAGCCACGTACTTTATCCGGCTCCACATCACTCTCTTGTTTCCTTGAGTTAAAACCGGGTGGCATCGAATACATGGCTCTCCCACTAGCAACATCAGCCCTGTTCACTTTCCTCCTGTCTCCAATCCCACCCAAAATTGAACTCCCTCCTTTCATCCTCAGCGCATACCTCAAATCCTCCTTTGACAACAATGGAGGCGGAAGCCTCGGATTCATGTTCACATTCGAGTAATAGTATTTCAGATAAGCTGGATCAGACCTCATCTCCTCCAACGAGAACCCATTTCCATTTTTAGCTCCAGGAAACTCCGATAGGAAAGAGCCAGCAACACCACCGCCCACACCGCCTCCACCACCACCCCCAGCAAACAACCCTCCCACAGTATTCAAAGAATACTCCACAGTCGGAGGCGCCGACCCACTACTATAGATATTCAAATCACTCTCACGATCATCAGCCTCCTGGCGACGCTGGTCTCTCAGCAATCACCTTCTCAAATTCATCCCCAAACGAACCCTCGTTACCTCCAAGCATTGGTCTTCTCCCAGTTCAGACAACATCCTCAACAAAAACCAGCCACTACCCTAAACTAATCACTACCGACTACTACGCAGTAATCAAACCCTAAACCCCTAAAAATCCCCAAAACCTAGCCCCACCGCTTATTTACAAGCTCAAAGCTTAAACCTTTAACCTGATCAAGACTCAAAATTTTCCACAACCCACTCCAACTCCATACACCCTTAAAATCAACCAACCCAGAAACGATCAGCCCAAAACAACAATCAGAGCTCGTAAACACAACTACCTTCCCCAGAATTCAATCCCATAAATTCCCATAAGGGCAAAAACAAGAGCAGAAAACACAAGCGGAGTAACTGTGAAGAAAGTGATGTGAGGAAATATTAAACACAAACAAACAGGGGACCTTGAGCTCTTAGAGAGAAATAGAGCAGTGTCGTCAAATAAGAAAAACAGATAGTCAGATAGAAATAAAGAGAAAACCGACGGCGGGAGATCAATACGGCGGCGATTTCTTCTTACAAGAACCCTTGTTAGGGTTTTGTTCCAGGTCAAGGAGCCGATTAAATACACTGTGAGATAGAGAGAAAGCAAAGAAAAGAGAAAGTAATAAATAAATATATATTTTCCAAAATCTTTTTTTTGTTTTTTTCCTTTTTTGATTTTTAGTTTTTTTTTTTTTAAATTCTGATTAATCAACAAGATCTGGGAAATAGGGGATTATTAATTGACTAGGTGATAACGGCTTTGTTTTTTTTTGTTCCTTTATATTCTTTTGGTTTTGGGTTTGAGGAAGAAACAAACTCCACAACCAGAACAAAAGTCGGGAAAACCAGTAGGTGATAACAACTTTTGTTGTGTTTTTATCCAATTTTTTTTATAAAAGTCCAAAAAGAATTTAATTAATTTATAAATTCTATTTTTTCCTTAAATATGATTAATGAAAATGATGTTTCTTTTAGTTTTTTTCGTCTTCCTACAGAGGAATATTTCATAGGAAAGTTTGTATTCCTATTTATATACAAAATATTTGAGGCTTATTGAGTTGGGCTTCATAGATACAGGGCTCGCCAAAATATTTGGGGCTTTTTTCGTGCCACTACTCCAGCTAGAGTTGGATGTTGAATATATGAGGTGAAAGGACATCCAATCCACTTGTAAACCTTTATGCAATGTTACATTCCAATTGGAGTCCGTGATGTACTTGTATCATTCTCACTTGTATAGAGGATTAGTGGAACTTGTCTATTACCAATCAACTATTTACTTACATTCGTCCATCGGCCAAACCTTCATGTAGCCCATCGGCATTCTCGTTGAACTCTTCTTTGCTCCTATGGCTTTCAGGTCTTTTGAGGATTGAGATCCATAACCGATACTTGGAAATGGATGCTTTCGGGATCAAACATAAAACTTGAAAGGCATTGGTGGGCAGAAAGTATCTGAAAACGGGATAAACAATTTCAACAACTATCATCGAAATCAGGAATTCAAAACAAAGGTAGTTTCAAGTAGACAGCGATGAATTTTTTCCCGCACCCAAACAAAGGTGGTTCCTGCTTCCTGAGGACCAGAATTCTAGCCGAAGATGGTCACAGATGTATATGATACGTACCTGTGAAACCCAGCTTGAAGCCTTAAAACTTACCAATTTCTTAAGATTGAAACCAATTCCTGTGAACTGTTTTCCAAACAAAAGCTACTAATACTTTCTCACTTTCAACATGGTACGAAAAACAACATTAACACTAGCAAGAAGCAAATGTTATTCATACATTTGTCATAAATTAATAACTGGAAGATAATATAAAGCTGGAGAAGTGTTTCATGGGAGAGGAAGGACAGGCTTCAACCCCTTTGAAAAAGCATCTATTATAAACAAACATCACAACAACAAATTCATTACATTAAATAGTGACATTTCTATGCTACTCTGTCAGCCACTGAGACGCCGTGCGCCTATTTGTCTTTCCCTCACCAGTCTGAGTGACCACTACTGCCTGCTCCTTTTCAAGCTGCAAGATGGGCATTTGTATTGCTTGATGTTCTCGGCCTTGGCAGGTGTTATCTTCACGCATTTTCCATGGAACCATCTTTCGCAGATGTCGCAGCCAATCCAAAATTCATCTGCATTGTAGTTTCCGCCACAGCTCCCACAGAGAGTTTCACTATGTTCATCATCCTCCTCCTCAAAACTCTCATCAGCAAGCTTAGGATTGCTTTTCATCATGCCATCACCAGATCTCTGCACAGAAGAGGAACCAGTCAATGGCTACAGAAACAAGCATGTCTTCCATACAAAGGAACAGAAATCCATGGAGACTACTAAAGAGAAATTACTTCTAACAAAGAAAGCCATAATCTGAACATAGAATGACTTGGCCATTTCATAAAATGCTATAGACAACCAATTACAAGATATAAAATCATCGAGTAAACATATACCAGCTTTTTATCAATAATTTCTTCAAAACAAGAATAAGATTTCGTATGACCAAGAATCTTGATTTAAAGAGAACCAAAGTTTATCAACCAAACGAATACACTACAGCTGAATACAAAAAAATATCGATCCATCTGACCTTTGTGCTTCCTCGAGATTTGCTTCCGCTGTCTACACTAGGCTTGTCTTTAGCAGGCTTCCTATCTGTCACAACTTCAAAGACGGTAGGGAGATCATTGATCAAGCTAAAAAGTCGTTTCCTGTCACAATACAGAACAAATACTGATGAACAAAAGAGATGACAGCTCAACTTGCATAAGGATTAGTCTACAAATAAATTTCAGTATGCCAAATAGAGACAAGTAAGGAGTAATGTGCTTAGAATCTTCAATTAACAATACCAGACTTTTTTAGGTTATCTTTCAAGTAGAAAATGTTATGGGAAGGAGAGATGGTTAACGGTCTTCAATCTTCCACTATCATATATGGAGAAATCTAACACTCAAAGCATTGTAAGCTCATGCTGAATTGAAAAAGGATTGTGATGGAAAAACAATGTAGAAAGCTAATTTCCACTGGGAATCTAACATATTTTCTTAAAACTATGCACAAGCAACATAGAAATAAGATTAATGCTGTTTATCGAAGGCATTCAGAAACCAAATAATTGAGTGATACCTCTCATCCCAATTCTTAAGCATATGCACAAACAACATATAAATATCCATACTACCCCCATTTACCAACGGCATAAATGCAGAAACCAAAAGAATCAAATATCACCTATACTTTACTACACTGAAGATCCTACATTTAGGTCTTACCTCTCACTACGATTAAGCCGCGCTCCAAAATAAAAAGCGACAGAAAGCATCCAAGAATCGCTATGAACAGCGACCAGGGAAAGCCAGTCCTTGCGGTTCATGCCATCCCTTGCAAAATTGATCCCAAGTGCTGGCTCGGGAAGCTCCGGTGGGACTTCCTCTGCCGGCAGTGTCACTTCCCAGGTCTCATTTGGGTGTCCATACAGACACAAATTCTCCTTTTCTAAACACCAAACCAAAATAAAAACAATTCAATTGTTCCAAACTTCCACCAAAGTAAATCCATCCAAAAGAATAAGCATTACGCAACCACACAGTAAAATTATTCTTAATATATAAAAACAAACATAATGTACACAAACTCCATTCGTACAAATTCAACACAGAAAAAATAAACCCAAAGCTCAAACTAAAACCTAGAATTCGAGACAGTGAAATTAACAATCTGATCTACAAAATCAGGCATTACCTGGATCACAGAGTCCGTAAAATTCATCGACATCTGCGTTTCACCAACCAAAAAAAAAGTCAGAGACTTCCTTCAAAAAAAAAACAGAGAGAGAGAGTGAGAGAAGAGAGAGAGAGAGATAAGAGTACCGTAAGTCAAAGCACGGACGACGGCGGCTCTTCGGGCACCGTAATCCTTGAAGATCTCCTCGACGGTACGGGGACTGGTGGCCATCTCCATGGGGGATCTAAACGGTGCGTTTCGGAATCTGAATTGGTGACTCAATTGGGACCAATTCGAATTATAAGGAAGGAAGAGTGAGACGGATCGGAGGAGGAGAAAGATGCATGAAAAAAAGTGTTTAGGTCGTTGGTTTATGATACTTGATAAAGCCCACTATCTCTCTCTCTCTCTCTCTCTCTCTCTCTCTTCTAGTTTTCCGTAGATGAGAAAATCTAATATATACGTACCATCAAATTTCGCAATTACAGTTTTGCAATCCGGGAGTTTGATTTTCTTATTTTTCTCAGAAGCCCCCTGTAGGTTTTTGGTATTTGCGGTATTGCCCCAGGTTTGGATAGCTCTGTTCGAATTAGTCTCATGTGTTTATGACTTCGTGTTGAGTACTACCTCCCGAAAATCTTATTTAAGTTGGAATCTATGTTCTTAAACTGCATGAACTTCAGCTAAACGATGGTTTTTGAGGAGTTTGCAAACCTCTTTCATCTATCGTAATTATGTAATTATCTGTTTTTCAAGTTACGAGATCGATCTTTATTTTTCATCTGATAAATGATCGTAACTTTATAATTATCAGATTTTTAAGTTTTAAAATCGAATTAAAAGTATTACTTATTTATTCGTTGTAATTCTCTTTTTCGTTACATAATAGAATGACAATAAAATATTCGGACACACAATCATAATCGAATTTAAATACATTAATGATTTTTTTTCCTTTTCCCAAAGATCCCAAATTCAAATTTCGTGGTAATTATTCTCCTAGATTGAATTGAAGTACAAGTAACAGACAACGACACGACCACAGAAGTGACAGAACAACCAAGTACTTGACAACCTGAACTTTCAGTTTTTCACTGTTGCATATGAGGGCCCGCGTTGACTCTGCCTCCTCAACTTTTTGTTCATTCACCAAAGTTTATTGAAGAAATTGACCTGGATACACACTGGAAATAGACATGTAAACAGTATGATTGATCATATCTTCCATTCATCACCATAACAAATAGCACAGAGAAATGGACAAGACCAATATACTCGTGTACACAGCATAGAAATAGGGAGAGGCATCAGAAAGGGAAGGAGGCAGTGAGGTTAGGAGGAAATACCATATAGAATTTCACCGAATAGTATACACATTAAAACGGTAAAGAATTTCCGTCTATCCAGCATTTCTACAAAAGATCGGAACAGCAAACAAAGGAATGTGGAAATCAACATAAACTTCTAGTAAAATGGTCCTGATCAAATCCTATATTCACCGAGATGTGAAATTCCTTTCCAGAAAAAATACTAACAGAGAAGACAAACGAAAGCTGCTTAAACAAGTTCGGTAGAGGGAAGGGAGAGCTGCCATCAGTTTGTTTTACGACGTTAATAACTTTTTTATACCGGCTTTCTGCTCTGAGGTTAGCTTGGTAGGAAACTTGATGTTGAACTTGACTCTTAAATTCCCCCTTTTGGAAGGTTCCTTGGGGATTGGCATTCCCTCCCCTTTCACCACTTCTTCATAGGTGGGGCTGATAATGGAATTGATAGTGACTGTGAGACTTCTCCCATCCAGGGTTGTCAGCTGTGCAGTGTGACCTGTTAGAGCTTCCGCAAGAGATATCTTCTGAGTGACAATAAGATCATTTCCATCCCTCTTGAAAAGACTATGAGGTTTCTCATCAATAATAAAGACAAGGTCTGCTGGTATAACACCTCGCTGCTCATTTCCCTTCTCTGGAAAAGTGATTTTTGTGCCTTTCTTCCAACCTGGCTTGATCTCAATCGTGAGAATTTCCTCGACCGTGGTTGATATTCTGTACAGATAAGAAAGGAAGAAAGATGAAGCATTAATAGCATACGGATCCAACATGGACATATCTATATACTTTATTTCAGTTTCAACTTTCAGTTAAAGTGAATGCAACCATCCCACACCTGGAAGGTTGAAACTTTTCTAATCTTCTAATGAGAAGAGCATCAACCTGATTCATTTAAAGCAATGATAACTACTGAAGAGCTTCTCTTCGACATGAACAGTATTGGATTATGCTAATATACCTGTCAACCAGCACATGTATTGAAAACCATGTTTCATATATCCATCATTACTTGTACCAAAACATTAGGCTCCACTTCAGCCCAAGGACAGTTATGTCACCAAAATTACTAAATTTCATGACTTGCACCAAACACTAACAACAGATACCATATGTGCATGTGCCCTTTGCAGGCTCCAAATAGGAACAGTAGGACACAAGAAGTTCAATTGCACCAAAAGAAAAATGCAAGATCTGTTACAGAAACCAACTATCATGCCAGGACAGTGACAATGATGGAATATGGATACAAAATCATTGTTTGTAGCGAAACTTGAAAATACAAGCCGGCACAGGAAAACATTACTAATAATAAGCATTCACAGAACATGACTGCATTAAAGTCAGCACTATGCATCATTTGTGCGAGAGGTAGACAGTGTACCAAATTAAGCAGCATGGGGTTGTTTAACCAGCAGTTAAATCCGCGAAACCATTTCACAATGTCGTCTGGAATATTTGTAGTCTCAATTTAGTAACTCAAAAGAACAAAAGATCTTAAAACAAATTGTTTGTTGCCAAAAAAAGTTCATATTTTCAATAAAGCTTCTTCAAGCACAAGGTGATCTGGTAGGTTTCAACAAAGTGTAAGAGGTGGTAGATTAAGTTATTTAAGGTGGTCACAATGATAAAACAGATATATGAGAATAGCTTTGTACTCTAAAAAACAAGAGGTAAAAAAGAAACAACTTCGAGTTCCAACCCTGAATAATTAGGCATTCAGGATATGCAAGTCGCTTCACCTAAGAATGTCTCTATCAGCTATGCCTATCAAGTTAAAGGCTTAAGGCTCACAAGGCTATAATCATGCAAGCACAAACACCTGCAGAGACTCCTATGTAACAAGCGTAACCAAACACCATGTATGAGGAATCTTTACAGCCATCTTCAAGATAACTGCAGAGTCTCAGTTTCACCCAAATCAATTTCTGCATCAGCTTGGGCCATTGGATAAACATTTACAAGCATAACATCTATAAATCTCCTATCCAACCATCGCACCCTAATACCATTTACTTGGAATCTTTCATAGCAACCTTAATTTTTTTTGTCCAAAATAATGGTTTCTGATTACATATAATAAAATGCAAGACGAAACCATGAATCTCTTGCCTACACTAATAAATACTCAAAGATCAGTATCAGTTCTAAAGCCGTCGGATATGACTTAATGAAAAGACTACATGGTACTGAAAAGAAGGATGATCTAGGCTTAACACATTTGTTGCACTACTAATTGTTTTAAGCTAATAAGATGCATCAGATCAAAGAAGAAGAACATCTGGTCAGGTAGTTCCATCTATTGCAACCAAAACTACACAATGAAATTTCAGAGCATTCCTTATTAACTCAAAACAATAATATATCTTAAATCAAATGACAGCACAACTGGTGTAGGAAAATACACGCACGAGCATGGAAGCACAAAATCAAAGGTTATCATTCACTTCACATATGTAGAGCTAGAGCGAGTAGTACGTAACAATGCTAATGCTGTTTGCTCAAAAACAGTCACACTGTGCAAACTATAACCAACAAAATCAAATTGAAACCATAACCAGCTCAAACAAAAAGACCAATGCATGACAAGAACAAAGGGTACTTACCCACTAGAATCAGCAACATCCCTGGAAATCTTCATCTTCTTGGTGGTGCCCTTATACAAGTCTTCCAGAGTACAGGGCAATGCCCTCTCAATGGGCTGGGCTTTCCGGGGCACACTCGCTGAGGGCTCACCTGCGCCTCTAAATTGAGAAAATATATCCTCCCTAAACAAGCTCCGCTGAAACGCCGACCCGCCCGGCCTTGACCCGCCCGCCCGGCCCATATCCGGCATTCCTTGCCCGAACCCCGAAACCCCGAAAAACTCGGAAAATATATCATCCGGATTCCGAGTATTAAACCGGAACATAGTCGGACCACCGTCATGCAAGCCGGAAGAAAACCCTGAATCCGGCGGCGGCGCGCCTGCCTTCAAACCCTCCTCGCCGTACTGATCGTACACCGCTCGCTTTTGCGGATCACTCAAAACCTAAAAAAATGAATTTCCAAGATTGATAATTTTGAGAATAAATCTCGGAAAATTGAGAAAAGAAAGGAAGGGGAAGAATAATTTACATCGTAGGCTTCGGAGATTTGCTTGAATTTGGCCTCGGCGGCTTTCTTGTTGTTAGGGTTTTTATCGGGATGCCATTTCATGGCGAGCTTGCGGTAGGCTTTCTTCAAGTCGTCGTCTTTGGCATTGCGTTCTACTTGGAGGACCTTGTAGTAATCCACGCCCATGGCTTCTGGGTCGTCTCTGTTTTCTCTCTGAGAGTTTCTGGGTGTGTTTAGAAATCAAAAGGGTTGAATATTTTGTTTGAGAAAACTGGGGAACTTAGAATTCTTGGCCGGAGTTCCCACGAAAGGAATGGTGGTGATGATGTGGGTTGCGACTCATCAAGAATAATGGTTTTTCCTTCAAATGGGACGCTATCAAGGAATATTATTATTTTTCTTATGTAGGGTAAACCGGCCCAATTTGGGGATTATATTCCAAATGTACATTATCATTTTCTTGGTGAAATAGTGGGTTTTTTAGCACATTAGAACAAAAATAATTGTTCATGTTCAACCTAACAATTAAGGTTGGCATTTAAACCGTTGGGTAATACTCGTATACTTTTACCTACCTAAGAAAAAGAAAAATTCACGGTAATATTTATTAGGTAATACCAATTTGTAAAATATTAGATATGGGTAATTGCCCACCCACTTTAAATGGGTAAAACTCATAAACCCACATCCATTACTATATCATTTTCACCACCGTTTTCACCTTCTCGCTCATCGCCACGTGTCCCTCTCTTCCCTTAGCCCGATATGGCATGTAAATCTATGTTCGTTTTTGTGCATCATCTTTCTCTCTCTCATCTTCTTCCCATGTAATCTCTCTCTCTCTCTCTCTCTCTCTCTCTCTCTTTCTCTCTCTCAAATCCAAACCCAAATGAAATTTGGATTCTGAATGTCTTTATTTCAGAATAAAATTAGGGGTAGGATATGGAGATTGGAACAAAAAGCCCAGAGGGTTTTGGCTTCTGGGTTCTGTTTTTTGATCATCAAGCAAGTAGCTTGAGAATTACTGCTTGAAGAACTAATAAGAGAAAGGGAGAGTAGGATATGGAGCCGCGTTGGCTTTATACGGAGATAAAGAGATATGGAGAGAGAGAGAGAGAGAGAGAGAGAAGGGGGGATTGAGAAAGAGAGACAGAGAGTGAGTGAAAGGGAATTGATTATGGTATATGTTGATTACAGGGAGGGAGGGAAGCTAGAGATCGACCGGTGAGTATGAGTAGTTTTGGCTACAAAACATGAGAGGTAGATATGGAAGAAGAAGATAATGAATGAGGGAACTGAAAGGGAGAAAATGAGTGTGGGTTTCATGGGTACCCACGGGTATTACCCGTACCCAATTCATCACAACATAGGTTTTTTTTAATACTCATACCCACCCATTACAGAAAATAGGTACCATACCCATGAGTTTTAATGCCATCTTTACTAACAATGCTCTTGGACTAAAATAAAATGTTTATATAATACAATACTTACAAAAGTATTTATGTATGTATATAAATGGTTTCTTCAACCTAACAATGGTTATATAATTTTGGGATAACAGTATATTTGTAGTTTGAGCTAATTTGAATGATCTATCCTTGTAAAAGCTTGATTTATTGTATTCACTTTGTTTGATAGTCAATATGGTATTAGAGTCGGTAGTTGAGACATGATATCTTTATTATACATGAGATAGCTCAACATAATATATAAACTTTTTAGATATAAATTATCATCAGTACTCATAAATGACGTATCAAGGTAAAGAAGATGGTGACGTTGCCATATATATATATATATATATATATATATATATATATATATATTCTAACGGCAAGGTATAACTAATTGAACACATGTTTCACTTGTAAACTTTGGAGTGATAAGTATTTTATTATCGTTGCATTTCAAGTTAATGACACAGTATAACAAACGTTGATGTCACAAATAAGATATTAATGTTGTCACTCTAAAGTGGTAGAGGAATTATATTAAACACTTAGAACAACTTCATTAATGAGATCACAAATAAGATATTAGAGTAATTCTCTTAAAATGAAACAAAGGTAAAATAGATCGACTTTTCAATTTACGAAAAAGTAAAAAAAAATTTCATTGCTATTAGCAAGCTCAAAAACTAGTTACTACTAATACCATAACCATATCGGTGTTTATGGTCTAGTTTGAATCTCACATTCACCGTCATTTCATTTTCACTCAAGCAATAGCCAACATCTAACAAACCTCATTACTCTTAAAACTTAATCAACATCAATACCACTATAATATCGATATCTATCCACGTTAATAATATTAGTTTGTATCTCACACTCTCTACCACTTGATGCAAGCAAGCAAAACTGTTGGCATAATCTCTTCCCCTCATTATGGGGCTCGAACTCATGACCTCATGAATTAGAAGAAAAACCCAAACAAATAACCTCTAAACAAGGGATGTTAACCTCTGATTAAAGTAACAATGATTCCCCAATCCTTTTACGCCACGCATGTGCAAATCCACCCTACCTCCACGATTCCACCGCATCAGATAAAAGCCAGTCCAATCATTTTTGCTCAAAAAAAAAAAGAAAAAAAAAGGCAAAATTAGCTTCTCATCGTCTTTGAAAAGCTGTGTCCAGTGTCGGTTAGAAGCTCTGTGGTAATGGCGACGATGGGCCAGACGGCCGCGGAGGTTTACGAGCCGAAGCTAATCCAACTGTGGCGAGCTCTCACAAACTGGCTCGGTTTCTTCTTCCAGATCCTCCGAGGCGCTCCCTGCCTCGCTCATTTGCTCTCCTACGTCCCCCTCCTCGCTTCTCCTCCATCTTTCCGGCCTCTCCCCGTTGCAGAAATCCCTCTCAACGACACGTCGTCCTCCGCCCACGCCAACCTCGAAAACGGCGTCGTAGCCGACGATCACCCCCTGCCGAAGCTCACGGTAACGCCTCAGCTGATTTTAATTCAGTTTTAGTTGAATTTGATCATCTTAGTGTTTGTTGATTTGCTTCGTTAGAATTGAAAATATTTTAACTGAGGTAAAAGTCTAGGTGATTTTCTGAAGTGATGTACTTGTTAATATCAGAGATTTGCGTAATGAGGTTATGGTTATTTGGAGTTGGAACTAATGCTTGGTGTAAAATTTGAATGTGGATTTTGTAATGTGTAGGTAGTTCTCGACTTGGACGAGACGCTAGTGTGTGCGTATGAAACGTCTAGCGTGCCTGCTATTGTGAGGACTCAAGCAACTGATGCTGGGTTGAAGTGGTTCGAGATTGAATGTGTATCTTCGGACAAGGTTGGTAGAACTGGCTCTGCAACTGTTTTGGATTTTCGAGTTTGTAGTGCGTTTTGTGTTTGATGTTATGTCTTTTTTGGGCTGGAGTCTGATGGTAAACCGAAGATCAGTTATGTGACAGTGTTTGAGCGTCCTGGCTTGCACGAGTTCTTGAAACGGATCGGTGAATTTGCTGATCTTGTCCTATTCACTGCTGGTCTTGAAGGTTTGCTGTTTTATCTGCTGTTTCACAAATTTATATTTGCTATAGTTTTGTGATTGTTAAGGACGATAAGACTCTGGGCATTGTACAGGTTATGCTAGGCCACTTGTTGACAGAATAGATGTGGAGAATCGATTCAAGTTTCGTCTTTATCGGCCTTCTACAGTTACCACGTGAGTTATTCATTTAATTTTTGGAAGGGAACTGCTCCTTGTTTGAGCTTGCCTGATGTGCTCATTTTTCTTTCTACTAACTTCAGTATCTTCTATATGCTTCTTGGGCCTCTTGGAGTTTTATCGGGTGTTGAACATTGTATTTCTTATAGTGAAAGAGCAGAATGTGGTACGAGTGTGTGGAATGGCATACTGACTTTGATTAACACTGTCACACTTGCATCAGTTGCATGTACCCTGTCCTGATCCCACCATTAAGTATCTTCTAATCCTTTTTGGAGTTGTCGAAGTAGAGACCGCTCATATGTCCTATCCCATGAAACTTCTTCTTAGAAATCTCATATGTACTCCTGATTGTTTTGATTGTTCATTTCTCAAAGTTGTCAACAATGTGATTATGCGAACAAGTAGCTAGGCTGCAGATAAAACTCTGTTGAACACTGTATGCAATGTTGGTCACAAATTTCCGTATAATTTGGAAACATCTCTGAGTCTCTGACCTCTTGTGTATGCCACAGGGAGAAGCGGGATCATGTGAAAGATCTATCTTGTATATTGAAAGATCTCTGTCGAATTGTTATTGTTGACAACAACCCATTTAGTTTTCTGTTTTGATCCTTCTGGAAGCTGTTGATGCTGAGACCACTACAAACGTGGGGGCTGACGCCTGCCCGGTGTCGGAAGGTCAAGGAAGTTGGTGACCTGATGATTTATCTTGTCCTAGTTTTATCCTTCACTGATATCAGTTCACCACAACAAGTTTGAGTTGGTTCCTTCGCCATTCCAAAATGCGAGGCCTGTGCCTTATATGTAACATATTTGTGGTCCCCTGAAAGAGCGCAGTACTAAAGCTATACGTCTTGAACAATTAGTCAAAATGAAAATGAAATAAACCTTTCTAAACTGGGGTGGACTAAAAATATCCAAGATTCCAGTTCTACATTTCTTCAAGTGATTTTGGAAGTCCACTCAATTTCAGTCCTATAAAGCGGGAACCACTTGTGGTGTACTAACATACGGAGAAGGATAAGGATGCCGCGGAGATTGCCTTAAGGGTCTAAGGTGACGTACCCTTTCGGATCCTCGAAGTATTGCCATTATTATGCCTGTGACAAATTGCACATAATTGGTTTACGTAATATTATATATGATTTAAAATTAAAAGCAGCAGATACATGTTTGCCATAGAAGCAGCAGTTTAGCCAGATTCAATAATTTTAATCTTGATGACGTGAATAGAGACTTTAGACAAAATTAAAATAAACCACCATATATATGATTTTTCAATTCAATTCCTGACCACTGATACTCTCTCCTAAATTCAATTTGAATTCCCGCCGCCGTCGCAAGAAAGAGACTACTCCTCCCTCACAGCCTCACCTCCTTTATATTTTTTAAATAAATCTGGAAGGCGCAATTTGTTCGCGCAGGCGGTGAACCCCTTAATTAGGTGGTGCCACGTGATTTCCTCTATTTAAGCAAGAATCACACCAGCATCCTTCGACCGACTTTCGATGGCAAATGTTGCTGTTTGCTCAAAAAACCGTCTCGGCCTAAAAGAGAGGCCGAGGGTCTTAGAACAATCGTCCTTCAAAATTTGCGCGGGCGTGCCAACTCGCGGCCTGTTGGCCAAGCGAGGTTTTGATGAATTTTGCGCCTGATCTGACTTCTTCCAAGCGATTGTAGGCCGAGGAAGGAACCGTCTCGGCCTTTGGGTTCTCTTGCCTTTGTTGCAAGGACTTTCGGCGTTTTCACCGATGTTGCTCTTGTTTTTTTTGTGATTTTTTGTATGAGTTTGCGAGAAATAAAGTGCGAAAATTAATATAACGAAAATCTAATTTGCATGAAATTTAAAAAGAATGAAACGGCTAGAAAGTTAGAGTGCAGAAATTAAAGAGCGGAAAGTAATTGCGAGGAATTAAATTGCATGAATTTAAAGACGCGGAAGAGAAATTGCATGAAAATAAAGTGCGGAATGTAAATAAAGCGATAAAGTGCGGAATATAAAGAAAGCGAATAAAAAGAAGAGGAGAACTATGCTAGAACATGAATGAAAATATTGATATTGTAGAGAATTCGTAGAGAATTTGATAGAGTTTGTATTGAAGTGTTGTTTGTGTTGGTCGGGGACCCTTTACAATGAGGCTGAGGGTCGAATATATACATGTATAAACACAAAAAAATAAGGAAGGAGAAAACAATTAAATAAAATAAATATTTCGGTCTTAATGACCGAATCAAAGATATGCTCCGTATTGTTTTCTCCTTAATCACACGTTTATTTCTTTCTTCTTGCGGCTTCGTTGGAATTGATTGTCTCTTGATTATGAAATATTGTCATGAATGCCTTTAAACGCAATTACATCTCGGTTATTTCCTTCCTCGATTATATATCGGCAATTATGATAAATCGCCGTCATTTCCTTCCTCGATTGTATATCGGCAATTATGATAAATCGCCATTATTTCCTTCCTTTTTATATATCAGAAATTATGAGAAATCGCTGTTATTGCATTCCTTTTTAATTTCTTCTCCATAGGTTAATATCTAATAGAATTTTATTATGAAATTCTATTGAGATATTGCTAATAAAGCACCAAATTTTCCTTATCTATCGGCCAAGATTTCAAGGGCCGATTTACCAAAAATGGGTGCAAACATAGCCCCCCCCCAGTTCCTTGAGCATCGGCTCGAGCCGAATGGTTAAGGGACTATATATTGAACATGCCGGCCAAAAAGAAGAAAGTAATATCAAAATAATTTAGGCCGTGATCATAGAGAAAATCTCGGCCATGCAAAACTAACTTTTTGTGATTGTTATGGAGGTGGCCAATGATGCTTAATTGCGAATTTTGAACCTTCTTTGTTTTCGGCCTTTGGCTGAATTTCTTGGAGGCCGTTAAAGATCAAACTCAAGTCCCATGCAATAGATCCTTGATCTTCGGCCATTATGTAGGCCGAATTTTCATGCTCATATGCACTTAAATTATCAACTTCGGCCTCTAATTTAAATTGAGCTGATTGCAATTTTTCCAAGTCGGCTTTATTTCCGACAACCAAATCAAAACATTCAATTTCTTCAACTAATTGAAATTCCTCTAGATCACCTGAATAATTACTGTTGACATTGACATTTAATTCAGGCGTGTGTGGATCTTCAAGCTTGGGTTCATCTTCCACAATTACGTTGGAATTATTCTCTTCATATTGGGTAGATGAATGAGGTAGAGAAAAGACCATTGACATCATATATGCATGTTGTTGTGCTCGATATTCTTCCTCATATTTTCTCCTCCTCTCCAAGTGCTCTACCTCATGCTTTCGCCAATCCTCTTCGATTTTATCTTTACGCCTTTGAAAATATTCATTCAACTCTTTTTGGCTTTTTTGGTAGCTTTCATGCAAAACCTCTTTGTTCTTTTGTATAGCCTCCAAAATTTTCCAACAATTATGTTGCTGATTCGAAACAAATTCGGGTTGTGTCGTTGGCGTTTGCGACTTCCACGCTGCATGGCTAGTGAAATCCACAAAACTTGTGTATGTATCATAACTGTATCTCCCATCGACACCATATATTGAACTTGAGCCGTTTAAATTCGGCTCAAAGAAACTCATTTGTGAAAGCACCTAATACATTAGTGTCCCACCGGGCGTGCCAAAAGATGTTTGCTCAAAAAACCGTCTCGGCCTAAAAGAGAGGCCGAGGGTCTTGAGAACAATCGTCCTTCAAGATGGTCTCGGCCGAATTGAGGCCGAGGTCTTTGGCTACAAATGTCCTTCTGTTGCGCGGGCGTGCCAACTCGCGGCCGAGACGGCCAAGCGAGGTTTTGATTGATGTAGTTTGCCTGATCTGACTTCTTCAAATGATTGTTGGCCGAGGAAGGAACCCTCTCGGCTGTTAGGTTCTGATGCCTGTGTTACAAGGACTTTTCGGCTAAGCGTCGCCGGGATCTTCAAATACGTTTACTTCCTGGGTGAACTCGAATGTTCGGGCAACTGACGAGAGATCTATCGGGTGGAGATACTCGCAAATCACCGTGAACACGAAGATGAAACGGATTCGGTTGTTGCAGCGTTGTGATGTGATGTGTGTGTTAACAGCGAATCGCATTGACCCAATCCGGACTGGCCGAAAGAGATCAATGGACGAAACTTCTATGTTACAACTACTCCTATGTGCGATAAATAAAGTGCATGAATATAAAGAACAAGAAGATTAAAGTGCCGAAATGTAAAGAACAATATAATTAAAGTGCCGGAATGTAAAGAACAATATAATTAAAGTGCCGAAACGTAAAGTACCGAATTAAAAATAAAGCAAAGAAAAACAAAGAGATAAAATTAGGTTTGAAGTTGATAGGGAAGGTAAAGTACCTAAGCAATAGAAAGATAAGTTGTGTGTAAAGTTTGTGTATTAATTTGTTTGAGTTGTGCAGGACCCTTTACAATGAGTTACAATGTTCTATATATACAGATCAGAAACCCTCTACGTTAGGAAATCTCACAGCTATACATCTTCCTTTCTTGGATCAAATCACACTTGAATGCCCTGACTTTGATTGAAATTTCCCTTTCTTGAGGCTACTCCCCGGACTCACTCTCGGCCGAAATTCTTGCATGGGCTTGGCCGAAGCTAGACTCTGGACTTGGCCTGTTTGTCCATTGGTCCATTCAAATCATTACTTACAACGGCCTTAAGTTCGGCCGAATGGCCTATATCACATTTCTCTCGGCCGAAGTTACATTTCTCTCGGCCGTATGGCAACACCTTACCAGCTTCGGCCGAACGGCCGAAACAACATGTCCTTATAACCTCGGCCGAACGGCCGAGCCATCATTTCCTTCGGACATACAGCCAAGTCCAACTTACTCGGCAAAACCTCATCAACCTTAGCCGAGAAGACTTAAACTAACATTATCTCCGGCCGAACCGAGTATGGCAACCCGTTTTCGGCCGTCTCTACGAGTTGCTAAAATTACGTGCAAACATAAGCCCCCCAGTCTCTTGACCATCGGCTCTCAAGCCTTGTGGTTACGAGACTATAGAAAAATTAGATGGGTGAGCACTTTGACCGAACTATCCAAACCATATGACTGACCCAATAATAAAATTGTCTCGGCCAAGGTCCTCAGCCGAGCAACCCAACTTCGGCCGAGCATGTTAACCATACCATTTCCAACTTCGGCCGAAAGCTTGCTATTATAATTCCCATCAACTTTGGCCGCGCACGTTACTATGATTCCCACAAACTTGTCAATTTGGCTTCATCCCTCATGTTATCATGGTGCCCAACCACTCACATGTATAATAGACATATATTGAGTCACTGTATATAATTCAACATGAGCATGCAATTAGTACGTACCCATGTTACAGCCGAATCAACTAGCTTTGGCACCTGCTGGACTCTCAACCCTTCTTCCTTCCTTACCTTCGGCTGAGGGCCTCACCCAAGAAACTCGGCTGACCCACTCGGCCATATTATTCAACTTTGGCCGAACGAAACCCCATATAACTAACTGCTCACATGAATGAATATACTGATTAATTATTGCAACCCACCACCATCTAATTAATCCGTTGTAGTCTTGGCAAATGTGCCAGACTCCCAGATCCATATATTCCCCTTGTCTGTTTGAGTGAAAGCTCTCGTCTTGAAGACCGTCTTCAACGCTCTGGTGCCTCTCAAAGCCACCTAGAAATCGTCACTGCTTGTGACTGAACAAGAAACCAAAAACAAGCTCGACGCCCACCCCCCAAACTCTAATTGCAAGGTATCATCCCGTCGACGAAGAACTTCGCTGGTGAAGCCAACGACTGTCGAGCAGCGGCTGGGTGGACGGGGCTAGACGGCGACAGTTTGGGTTTTAGCTTCCGGCAGCGGGCGTGAGAAGAAAACGGTGGGCTTGCACCGAACTAATCCCATCTTGAGCATTCCCTTCTTCGGGTGTGTTCCTTCTTCCCACAATTCCTTTTTGATGTGTACTGCAATTGCCTGAAATGGGGTTTAATTAGTATAGCAAGGCAATCACCATTTGATGTCAACCAAGACACCCCTCATGTGTAGGAATCGGTGGGTTCCAGATTTTTCCTTCAATCTACTTGGTCATTTCTTGCACATGATTGTGTTGTTGGAGATGTTGTTAGTGATGGTTCACCCACTCGGCAACCAAGTTCTTTTGCTTCCTCAATTTGGCTCCTTGCTGATGTAATTGCTTCCCACTTAGTCAAAGGCATCACCACTTCCACCATAAGATTGTGTCTGACCCAACTACACCACTGAATTCTCCTTGCCGAGTAAAACCTGCAGTTGTTTGTCAATGTATGTATTTCTGGAAATCATGACAACCTGTGCTTGGTAACTTGTGCTTCTAACTTGTGTGGCCACAAAACAGATCGATCCCATTTTGAAGTGCTATCATGCTGAAATCTTACATGGCAATTGGTATCTCGACCTACTCGGCCAAACTCGTGTATCTTGGGCATTGCACCTCGGTCATCATACTCACCAAGCTCGGCCGAACTGTGTCTTGGCTGCTACGCTCCTAGTTCACTCAGACAAACCCAATATATCTGGACCAACTCGGTCGAATATATGTATTTCAGACCATTGCAGTTTCCAAGCGTTGTTGTTGTTGTTTTTCTTCTTTCTTTTTTTTTTTGGCATAAGTTAATGCATTCAGTTCGACCATCACACTTGATCAACTCAGTCCAACGCATGTGTCTTGACTGTCGTACTCCAACAACTCCTTCATACACATGCACCTTGGCCGTCATACTTAAACTACTCGGTCGAGCGCATGCTTCTTGGCCACCACACTTAGACAACTCGGTTCAGACACCAACAATTTGGCCAATTCGGCTGAGCTCATTCATCTGATTCGGCCGAACTCAAAGTACTTCGGCCGAACTCAAAGTACTTCGACCTACTCGGCCAAACTAATAACCTCATTGTTACATTAAAAGCTGTTCTCAAACTAACTTAGCCAACAATTCTCAAACCTCAACTAGCTTGGTCGCACTCACGCATCTTTGCCATCATACGTACGTGCGACCAACTCGGCTGAACTAACGCACTTTAGCCGTTGCATTTTCATCCGATTCGGCCAAACTCAATATGCTTCGGCCATTGCATTCTCAGCCAACTCGGCTGAACAAGGGATCTCAGCGTTGCATTCTCAAACCAATGACCACGACGTTGCATTCTCAACCAACTCATCCGTTTTGATGCTCTAAATTAACTCGACCAACAATTATCATCCAATTCGGCCGAACTCACACACCGTGGCCAACTCATCCTCCTCGCCCAAACTCCAGCATCTCGGCCACTACATTTTCAACCGACTCGACCGAACTAATAGCCTCAACACTCGGTCGAACTCAAACTCGGCCGAACTAAAGCAGCCGTTGCATTTTCACCCGATTCGGCTGAACTCAATGTACTTCGCCGAATTCATGCATCTTGGCCAACTCAGCCGAACTCATCCATCTCTACCAACTTGGCCCAACTCTAGCATCTCGGCCGATACATTTTCAACCGACTCACCCGAACTAACAGCCTCAACAAACTCGGCTGTACTCATGCTTCCAACCTACCTCGGCCGAACTCATGCTCCAACCAGTTCGGCCGAACTCAATGCTTGGTTAATACTTAAGTCAACATCCAAAAGTTCAATCATAGCAAAAAGCTCGGCTGACTCTTATAAACTCATACTTCTTATTTACCTTGGCTGACCCACCTCTTGGATTAAGCACAACCGACACTTTCATTTGGTTGAAACAACTCGGCCGCATCTTGAAAACTCTCATAAGACTTGGATTTCCGGCCGACTCTTGAATACTCGGACTACGCAGTCAGTTAAAGTGGAGGTGGCCAACGATGCTTTATTGAAAAGTTTGAAAATTTTGTGCCTCCGGCCTTTGTTTCAAGTACATGGAAGCCGTGATGCATTTCATTCACAAGCCTTATAGCATGTTCTTGAAATTCACTCACAATGTAGGCCAACGTCTCATGCTTCAGATCTGAACTTGAATAACCAACCTCAGTCTTCACTTTCAGTTCGGCCAATTGTGGTTTCCTTTGGTTAGCTTTGTCTCCGACAATCATGTCAAGATGTTCAACACCTTCCCCAAATTGATCTTCATACTCAGACAAACGATGGTCTATCTCTTTAAGCACGCTCGAATGACAAATTTTGGGCTCACTCTTTGATTCGGCCAATTGTGAAGTTTCTAGGCCGACTTTATCTTCTATAACCGAGTTGAACATTTCTTTGCCAGATTGAATGAGTGGGTGATGTGAATGTGAAATCTTCGAGGTCAGATAGGTATGTAGACGTGCTCGATATACTTCTTCATATTCCCTCCTTTTCTTCATGTGCTCTAACTCTTGCTTTCGCCAATCCTCTTCGAGTTTTTCTTTTCGCCTTTGAAAATTTTCATTCATCTCTTGGGTCCTTTGGAAGCTTTCATGCACATTGGCTATGTTCCTTTGTATAGACTCCAAAATATTCCTACAACCATTTTGTTGGTTTGAAAGAACTTCGGGTTGTGAGTTAACTACATACCCAGTTATATGACCACGCCATGTTCCATCCACATAATGGCCATTATTACTCTTGCTATGATTTCTCTGGCCGTCATAATAACCCAATATCTCAGCCGACTCATAGCATCTGTTTTGATCGGCTGAATCAAAGGTTGACATGTATTCATAATTCGAATTACAACCTTGCCAATGCCCTTGGCTGAATTGTCCATGTACGGGTTGGAGAGAGGCTTGAGAATGATCAACGGGGGAATCATAGCAATTGTAATCATGTTGATTATTTGGGTCATAGCCATATCCATTTGAATACTTTTGTTCATAGTAGTTTATGTTCTTAGCCGACTCATAGTAACTACTTCGGCCGATGTGACTGTAAGTTTTCTTGTTTGCAAAGCTCAGGTTAGATGAAGAATTTTGGTTGTATTGATCATCTATACCTTGACCGAAGTTTTGCGAAGAATACCCTTGGCCGAAGTTACGTTGGTGACTTGAAACAAATCCGGATTGTACGGTTGTTGGTTGCAAATTAAATGCGGCATCAACAGAGCTTTTGTATGCCGGATAATTGTATTCATCATTGACGTCGTATATTGGATTAGAGCCGATTGAGTTCGGCTCCAAGAGGCTCATTCGGAAAAACACCTAACAGTTAGTGGTCCCACTGGGCGTGCCAAAAGATGTTTGCTCAAAAAACCGTCTCGGCCTAAAAGAGAGGCCGAGGGTCTTGAGAACAATCGTCCTTCAAAATTTGCGCGGGCGTGCCAACTCGCGGCCTGTTGGCCAAGCGAGGTTTTGATGAATTTTGCGCCTGATCTGACTTCTTCCAAGCGATTGTAGGCCGAGGAAGGAACCGTCTCGGCCTTTGGGTTCTCCTGCCTTTGTTGCAAGGACTTTCGGCGTTTTCACCGATGTTGCTCCCGTTTTTTTTGTGATTTTTTGTATGAGTTTGCGAGAAATAAAGTGCGAAAATTAATAGAACGAAAATCTAATTTGCATGAAATTTAAAGAGAATGAAACGGCTAGAAAGTTAGAGTGCAGAAATTAAAGAGCGGAAAGTAATTGCGAGGAATTAAATTGCATGAATTTAAAGACGCGGAAGAGAAATTGCATGAAAGTAAAGTGCGGAATGTAAATAAAGCGATAAAGTGCGGAATGTAAATAAAGCGAATAAAAAGAAGAGGAGAACTATGCTAGAACATGAATGAAAATATTGATATTGTAGAGAATTCGTAGAGAATTTGATAGAGTTTGTATTGAAGTGTTGTTTGTGTTGGTCGGGGACCCTTTACAATGAGGCTGAGGGTCGAATATATACAGGTATAAACACAAAAAAATAAGGAAGGAGAAAACAATTAAATAAAATAAATATTTCGGTCTTAATGACCGAATCAAAGATATGCTCCGTATTGTTTTCTCCTTAATCACACGTTTATTTCTTTCTTCTTGCGGCTTCGTTGGAATTGATTGTCTCTTGATTATGAAATATTGTCATGAATGCCTTTAAACGCAATTACATCTCGGTTATTTCCTTCCTCGATTATATATCGGCAATTATGATAAATCGCCGTCATTTCCTTCCTCGATTGTATATCGGCAATTATGATAAATCGCCATTATTTCCTTCCTTTTTATATATCGGAAATTATGAGAAATCGCTGTTATTGCATTCCTTTTTAATTTCTTCTCCATAGGTTAATATCTAATAGAATTTTATTATGAAATTCTATTGAGATATTGCTAATAAAGCACCAAATTTTCATTATCTATCGGCCAAGATTTCAATGGCCGATTTACCAAAAATGGGTGCAAACAGTTGCATACACAGAAGATAGTTCTCCCCACCAACAGAGGTATGACAAAGGATCTTAATTGGTTGAGTTTCATATATTAGCACCCAGGCCAGGTCTATTTATCTCTGATGACTACTTTTTTTTCTCTTTTTTTATTTTTATGTTGATCAGTAGCAACAACGATTTCTCCAAGTCCACGGCCCTTCACGCCGTGTTCGGTTTTATCATCGGACTGCTTACCGCACTCGTCGGACTGAAGTTTTTCGGATCAGGCACAACTCCTTTCATAGCTCATCCTTGGACCATGTCACTCTTCATCACGGCCTCATTTGTTTACACCATCGCCGTTTTGCCGGAAATAACTATTGGTGGAGCTCACAACAGTACTTCCATCCTGTTCAGGTACATGTACCTCATTTCCGGCTCCCTTGCCTGTGAGTTACTAGGCTTTGTTCTCATCGGTCCGTTTGGCTTGTTGCTCATGAATCCCTCAGCATTTTTACTCGTAGAGCTCCTCCGTCGTTTCGATCTACAGATTCAGACGTTCAAACAACAGATCGAGGTCACTGCTCAGCAACAAATCACTGATACTCCTCACAAGAAGTTTCGACAACAATCACTGAAGTTTCCCAAGTTGGCGAGGTTCTGATCACTATTCAGAGTTCAGAGTGTTTAGACTCGACTCATTAGAGCAAGTCTACCTTTTGATCTTCGTTGGGAAGGCCTAGCCTGCGTGGGCGAGACTGGGTGCTACGTGGTAATGATTTTAATATTTGGGACGTGACAGTGATTATTTATTAAATTTTATTATTATGTATTTGTGTGAATAATAATTTGATATGTTAATAAATAAATTATTAAAAAATATTTAAAGGTAATAAATAATTTATAATGACATATTGAAATTAATGTAGTTATTCTATGACTTATATAAGAAAAGGTAATGCAAATAAGGTTTTCATTTTTTGTAAGGTTGTAAATAAGGTAATTAAACAAACTACCTATGTCACATGAAATTAAAAATTTTGTAGAAATTTATCCGGCCAGAGGTTCGACAGTAATCTTCACAGAGTACCCATACAAGGTTCATCAAAGAGAAAACAAAAGCCTTGCAAAATAACAAAAACATTCAACCGAAGTTGCCAGGAATATTGAAAACAATATCAATTTCACTCAGAAAATTGCTGAACAATCCAGTCTAATGTTACATGAATGCTTATTTCTTTCTGTGATCATCTATGCCTCGCTGTTTCTGAAAATGCAGTAGTTCTTTGATACATGCATCTCTATCTCTACGATACAGTTCTCCATCAGCTTGCTTTGGCCATCTGATAAAGCAAAACCTGATGACTGACCTTTCTATAGAGTACAGCATATTTACTGTGTATTTAGGAGCTTGGAACTCCGCTGGTGGTGCCTCTTGGTAGACTGAAGTTTCACTTTGGCATTTCAACAAGCACTAGATGATTCTTCTTTTGATTTCTCTGTGACTGCCTCCTTGTCTGAGTTGCTTGCATCTCCTGTGTTTGCCAGACTTGTTTGTGCCTGAGAATCTGAAACAATCCCCAAAACTACCAATGTAGACCTGAGAAAAGAAAATATCCATATCAAGTTCCACAGTTAGTGGGCCTCCCCTACCAACAGATCTTGTATGTCAAAATGACGGAGTTTTTTCATTCACCTCGGTAGTGAAGATCGGATGTCTGGTTGGCTAGCATGGGCGACTAAGGGTGCTTTCAGAGCTGCATTTTTCTTCAATGCATTTTCTAGCTGGGCTGGAGGAAGCTGAAAAACAGTAACATAGACAGCATTGGAACTCTTTAAGGATGTGAAAAACAACATTTTCTCAGAAAAAAGTTGATTCTACAATGAGTACAATCCAATATACACACCAAGATGAAAAATGTGTAGAAAAAAAAACTCAGAAAGTATAGAGATTTGTAATAACTCAGCAACAGAAGTTGTGAAAGAGAAAAAGATAAAGCCAAGTAGAGAATACAGACAGAAAAAGTTGACAAAACAAAGGGAAGATAATTCCAGATATTGCAGATATTGTTTCAATATCTGATACCTCAATCAAATTACAAATCCAATGACCAAAATGACAACCTAATTTTGACGTGATAATTTATCAAACAAAAATTAAAGCCCAAAGTTAATTTTTCTGAATATAAATAAATTTCTTTTTAAACCTTATCCTGCAATTTGTCTGTCACAGTAGAAACTATTGTGGTTAGCGCGCTAAGATCTTTTCTGGTCTTTACTGGTACTTTACGACTTAAGCAAAATAGATGGATGAACTTGAAGATAGAAACATAGCACACAACAATTCTATAGTGGTTCAGCCAAAAACCCTGGCCTACGTCCACTTTGTGATCTCTCTTGAGAGAATCACTAGCACTATGGAGAATAACAACCTGATTACAAGTACTTATTGAAATCCCTATGCTAATCCCCAACTCCCTGCTAGATCTCTCTATCACCCTTTGCTCTCGGTTTTCTGTGCTCTCTATCTTAATCTTAGAAAACCCCCTGCAGCTCCTATTTATACTGAATAGGGGTTGCTGATACAATAAGGTTTTAGGACTCCTAAACCTAGTAGACAAAATCCTAACAGATCTTGAAAGATTACTTTCCTAGAACTTATAGAAAAAACCTTTCCTTTCTGGACTTGGATTTGCTTACTGAATCCTTAATTCCAAATCATATCAATGAGCCAAAACACAACAATCTCCACCTTGGTGAGTTGATACCAAATGATTGTTGCACCATATCTTGAATCTTCTTGAAGTAACCCTGAACAAACCTCCAAGAACCTTCACCTTGGCAAGACTTCTCTTACCTTACGCACCTCAAGAGAGGAGGTGCTCCACCACAACTCAGCAAGCTGTGACACTGAGCAAGTCCAAGCAATGCTTGAACTTCTCCATGGCAATGGTCCTGGTCAAACAATCTGAAACATTCTCCCTTGAATGTGCTTCTTCCTCAGTTGTTATCTTCCCTGAGCTGACCCAACCTTCGCTGCAGTGACCACAAACATCAACATGTTCCCTCTCTGCTTGAAACACTTGATTCCTTGTCAAATTGATGACACCATTCTTCACCACAGCTTCTTGTTGAATCTCAAACTCACTCATTAACCCATTAAGCCATAACGCCTTTGCGGAAGCTTCTGTTACTGCCATGCAATCTACTTCAGTGGTAGACAATATCTCAGCTGATTCCATAGTTGTTCTACAACTTCCTGAACCTTTGCTGCAAGTAAATACATTACTTGTTGCAGATCTTCCTTTGCCTAAGTCTCCTGCCAAATCTGACCTCTCATGACCAGCAATGCATACTTGTTCTTGTTGTCTTTCAAACAGAAATCCATGCTCCTTAGTGTCTCTCAAGTAATATAGAATCCACGCCGCTGCTTGCCAGTGTCGTCTACTCGGATTCACCACATACTTTGACACAATGCTCAGTCCTTAAGTTAAACTTGGTCTTTTGAATTCCCTCATGCGTTGTGCAGCTTCTAGACCCTTCATGTCGAATTCCCTCCTTAGTTGTGTCTTTAACTTTGGAATTCTAGACACATCCTGACATGTAGTTAACACGTCGCTTGATAGTAAAACCATACTATCCTTAAACACATGATGATAAACGCATCTCTCCGCTGGTGAGATCTGGTCATAATTGACCTTTTCTTTACGCGAATACTCCTTTGCCAATACCCGAGCTTTGAATCTCATGGCTTCCTTATCATGCATTCCTTCCTTGTTCCTATAAACCCTTTTACAGCCAACCAGATTTCCTTCTTTGGGTTTAGGAACCGACTCCTGAACCAAGTCTTTTTGTATGGACTTCTTCTTTTGTTCTAACATAGCTCCCATCCAACTTTCCCGTATATATTTTGTTATAGCTTCCTGATACGTGGTTGGATCTCCTGGACTGAAACTTAGAGCATACTTGTCCAATGCTATGCTTCTCTGGAACTCCTGCTCAAGTAACTGATGAACTGAGTCGTAGGTTCGCAGTGCTAATTGCTCCACCTGAGCTTGTATTAGTGACTGTTGTTGCTGCTCTAAGACTTCTACCTCGATAACCCCTTTATCAAGCTCCACCTGCTCAATTTGCTCCACCTGAGCTGGAGTCTCTTCCATGATCCTTTTGGTTAGAGGAACTTCTGTTGCTTCATCTACAACATCAACATCAGTCTTCTTCTTCACCTCACTTGTCTTTACTTCATTAAACGGCTTGATCTTCTCATCATTGATGACATATCTACCTAGAACCCTTTTCTTGCTGACAATATTCCATAACTTGTAGCCCTTTACTTTTTTCTCAACACCCAGAAAATTTGGCTTGAGTTTGGTTTGCTCATTGCTTGAAATATGAGCATATGCAATGCTACCAAACATCCTTAAGTTAGAAGAGCCAGCTGGTTCTCCAGACCATACCTCCTCTGCACACTTGAAGTCCAAGACCTTTGATGGTGACTGATTAGCCAAATAACACGAATGGTTAACTGCTTCTTTCCAAAACGTGTCTGGTAACCCTGCATGCAGCCGCATGCCTCTTTCTCTCTCAAAAAGAGTTTTCTTCATCCTTCTAGTAGCCCCGTTTTCCTGGAGATTATCCTTCACCGTGATGCACCTTGTGATTTCATCCTTGTAAAACTGGCTGCATGCCTCTTTCTCTCTCAAAAAGAGTTTTCTTCATCCTTCTAGTAGCCCCGTTTTCCTGGAGATTATCCTTCACCGTGATGCACCTTGTGATTTCATCCTTGTAAAACTGTAAGAACCCTTTCATTCTATATTCACTACCACCGTTGCTTCTCAAATACTTGATTTTTCTACCTTGTAGATTTCCTACTTTGCTTTTCCCTTTCTTGACCTTGAAGAGAACCTCGGATTTCTCCTTCATAAAGTAGGCCCAAATCTTCCTTGAAAAATCATCTAGAAAAGTAACAAAGTACTTGGATCCTCCCATACACCTTACTTGTGTTGCACTCCATATTTCTGAGTGAATATAATCCAGCAATTCTTTGCTTTTGTTCTCACAATCTACCAACTTGAATCCACCTTCTGCTTCCCAAGAGTACCATCCTTGCAGAAGTACAGTTTGCAAACACCAACACCTTCTGCCTTACTTTCCTTGTAGAGTTCCTGCATTCCTCTTTGACTCATGCGCTGTAGGCCTTGCTGCCATTGCTCAATCTTGTCATTTACCTCAACAGACATTGCAACTCCACCTATTATGGTAGTCCCTTGAAGCTTGTACACGTTGTTAGGTTGAATGTCGGCCTTCATCACAACAAGTGATCCCTTGATAACTTTTAGTCTTCCTTCTTTAGAGCTATACCTATAACCGGCCTTGTCCAAAGTACCCAAAAATATCAAGTTCTTCCTTAACTTAGGAATATATCTGACATTCTCCAGCTTTCTAACAACTCCGTCATGCATTTTGATTTTCACTGATCCAATACCTAGGATCCTACACGGTGAATCATCTCCCCTGAAAACTTCTCCGCTGCTACTCTCCTCAAATGTGTCAAACCATTCTCGGATTGCACACATGTGGAATGTACAACCGGTATCCATAATCCAATCTCTGAAAGCGTTGGAGCTGGACGTTAGCACAAGAAGTTCACAATCATCTTCATCTTTTCTGATGATTATGTTCGCTGTGCTTGAACTCCCTGCCATCACCTGTGCTTCCATCCTCCCTTCTTTGCAGTTTCTTTTCAAGTGGTCTGCAACACCACATTTGAAGCAACCTTCCTTGTACTTCTTCTTGGATTTTGTTGTACCCTTGTTACCAGATTTATCCTCTTTACTCGTCAACTGACTTGTCTCCTTGCCCTTGACTTGAAGGCCTCCTTGAGAGCTCTTGGTCTCACTACTTGTCTTAATATAAGATTGAATAGCTTCAGTAATCTCATCATACTTGAGAGAATCCTTATCGGAAACGAGTGTGGTGATGAACTGCTCGTATGAAGCTGGTAAAGATGTTAGCAGCATAAGTGCTTTATCCTCTTCTTCATATTGCACATCCACCTCTGATAAATTGGCAACACAAATCTGAAATTTATTCAGATGTTCCTGCAGATCCCCGCCTTCTTCCATCCGAAGACTATAGAGTTTTTCTTTCAAGAAGAATTTATCTGCATCAGCCTCCTTGACATTGTCCAATGTCTTGCTGCTGTCCATATTCTCACCAATAGGACCCTTACCCGCATAAACCTTCTCAAGATAATCCCAGGTCTCTTTGCTGCTCATATTGTCACCTCCACTATTCAATACACGACCCAGTACGTGATCTGCAAGATGCAACACTATTGTGATCCTTGCCTTCTTGTCCATCTTCTGCCAAACTTTATCTGCCATATCAACTGCCTTATTCTCTATCCCGAGAACAGCCTCATACAGATCTTGTAGAATCAGGACACTTTTCATCCTCCTTCGCCAAAGCGTGAAGTCATCCTTGCCATTTAAGGGTTTAATGAACGATTTCACATCTTCTGCTTCGACCATGCCTTTGCTGTCTACCATCGCAAAGTACCAGAGCCGAAGCTCTGATACCACTTATTGTGGTTAGCGAGCTAGGATCTTTTCTGGTCTTTATTGGTACTTTACGACTTAAGCAAAGTAGATAGATGAACTTGAAGATAGAAACACAGCACACAACAATTTTATAGTGGTTCAGCCAAAACCCTGGCCTACGTCCACTTTGTGATCTCTCTTGAGAGAATCACTAGCACTATGGAGAATAACAACCTGATTACAAGTACTTATTGAAATCCCTATGCTAATCCCCAACTCCCTGCTAGATCTCTCTATCACCCTTTGCTCTCGGTTTTCTGTGCTCTCTATCTTAATCTTAGAAAACCCCCTGCAGCTCCTATTTATACTGGATGGGGTTGCGGATACAATAAGGTTTTAGGACTCCTAAACCTAGTAGACAAAATCCTAACAGATCTTGAAAGATTACTTTCCTAGAACTTATAGAAAAAACCTTTCCTTTCTGGACTTGGATTTGCTTACTGAATCCTTACTTCCAAATCATATCAACGAGCCAAAACACAACAGAAACTGTAAAACGAACCCAACAAGTACGAACCTGAAGCAACACGCCAAACGACTGAGGCTTTGTCAAGAATGTGCACTTCAGAAATCCCACCCACAACTTCGGGTATTTCCATATCTGCAAGCATTCACCAATCAAATTAATAAAATATAAACTAGAAATGACAATCAATAAGATTAGGATACTGAAAGCTACCTGTTTGCTCACAAGTCGAGAAAGGATCTCCATAATAAAATCCACCTATAATATTCACCGGTAAAGCAAATCAACAATCAGTAACTTGATATAACTCTTCAGTCAAAAATACAAGTTAGGATATACACCCACTTACAAATTCAGCTGGCACTGATACGATGAACTGGGGTCAAACACTACACATGTAATAATATTAAAGTAGTTGACCGCTTGAGTTTTTGTTTGTGTATACTTTGGTCCTAACTTTCAGACTTTAAAGTCATAATCATTTACCAAGATACTCTTTTACAGATTTGTGGACACAACAGAAATGTGATAAATATAGAAAATTAAATTCAGCACCAGATGCTGTATTCTATGATTGTGTGATGCAATCTAGCTAATGTGTGTGCCTATGGTCTCAATAAAGCTCATCTTACCAGTGCAGGAAAAGCACCGATAGCTTGCAAGACTGTACGCATGAACAGTAAAGGAAGAGGAATCTGCTCAACCTGCAAGTAGGAAGCCTATTTCTCATTAGCATCTGCTCGAAAGAGGTGGTAATTAAAAGTAAAGGTCACACGGTACAAACCAATTGATTCAGAACTTTAGCAATAACTTGTTGGTTGAATATCTTTCGCTGATCAAAACATGCATTGCATGCATCTGTGACCTGTTTGTACGAGAAAGTTATTCAGTCACTAATTATTGTCCCTGGGAACAACTTCCAACCAAGAAAAAGAAAAGACGAGCCTTCTTTAATGGAATTCCATCTCTGTCGGGATCAATCCCATGGATAGCAATCAAGACTTCAGCAGGAGCCAGAAGAGGACCAGAGTGGGATGATCCCTGTGCAAGGACAATGTAGGACCATGAACAGAATAACAGATACTTCACAAACATATGTAAGTCTGTCTTTTAATGAATTTTCCACAGTAAAAACAGATGCACTTCGAATGCTTAGATAGCCAAGGATGGCCAACAAATTGATAAAGGAAAAATTACCTGTAGTATGCGATTTAGTGCTGCTTGGAACTTATCCAGTGGAAGATTTACAAGTTGGGGAAAGATCAACATAACCTAACAAAGACAGGTGTAGTAAGCTTTAAAATGAGAAAAGCTTGCGGACTGAAGTATCATCAGAAGTATAGATTCCGGAATGGGACTTTGTTTACTCAGAATATAGGCAATACAAGATAGAGGATTTGATGTGAAAGCAGCATGTGCAATTATGGCAGTTCTATGGATTATATGGAGGGGGGAGAAATTAAGTTCCCAAGGGGAAGGAGCATATGGGCATCAAAATTAAAATTTTCCCTAAATATTCAGCTTGATTGAAAGATAGTAACTAAATAATTATAATCAATTTCTGAAATTTACAGCAAAACATTGTTTAGGTTTAGTACATAAAGACAATAAACATAAACATTCAGAATGAATTATGTTGTTTGTAACCAACAAAAGAGAAACAACTAGGTTAATGTGACTATACAAATGGCTCATCATTCAGCATATACCACGAGATACAAACTTTACAAAAAGCACAGGTTTATACAAGACTTCAATTCACTCTAAAAGACCACAGTCAAGAAAAATAAAAAAAATTTGATGATGAAATTGCCTAGCTAGATACTTATAGCTCAACCACACACAGGAAGTTGATTAAAAGAAATGGGAAACACATAATACCAATATAAACACAATCACATAGTAGACCCAATAGGAAATGAGAGAATGGGAAAGAACCTCATCTTTTGGTATAAATGGTAATATCGGAATGAGAATCTCTATGTCCTGCAATTATTAATAACCGACCATATATTAGTTTATAGCTTCAGTTCTTTGACAAGAAGCATCGGAAACTGTTCAGCATACCTTCAGTTTTGAATCATATAACTTCCTAACGGTAAGTATCAGCTTGTCAGAGGGAACTGTCCCATCTGTTAGTATATGCAATACCTGGGGCAATTGACCAAAGGGCAGTGGGGGTAAAAAGGTGTTATTAATCGTTAGGTAGCATGGACAAAACCATAATGTCAACAATTAAAACCTGCATCAGAAGGTTCTCGCTTCCAGCTGGAGGATCTGAAATAATATCAAGAAGATCTTGTGATGAACCCATTGTACGCACTAGTCTTGGAATATCATTATTAACTGCCTGCACAGCACCAAACAACTGATAAGAAGAAACACCACATGGGCCAGTAATTGCAAGCACTATGCTCGTATCTACATCAATAAACCTGCTTAACCGCCTTTGATGCATTTCCATAAACAGCGAATATTTGCCGAAAAAGAGAGTGCTTCTGAAAATCAGATCACACAACTTGTGTTAAAATTTAAATTTCAAATTAATAAACTTGAAAAGAAAAAAAATTATTCTGAATGAACAAAAGAAGAAAACTAAGTTTCAGAGAAAATCAAACCTTTGTACACAGAGCAAAATACAATGACAAACACCTCTCTGCCTCACCAATTGAAAGCGACACATTTTGAGAATTGCCTGATTGATGGGTGTCAGAGGAGTTATCTTGGTTGCCACTCACTGCTGATGGTTCAATTGAAAGTTTTTCTGATTCAGAATCCTGTGATAAAAGAAAATTGGACGTTAATAGAGGAAATCAAGTTAAGTTAATAATACAGTGGAACCCCCACATCAGCAATGCATGTGTTAGAACCTTTTGGGATTCAACTTTTGATCCATCAGCATCTGTTCTTTCAGTTACATCATCAGTTTTCACAGTAAGCAACATTTCAATTGCAAAATCTTCTATTTGCTTGGCAATGACAGACAACGGATAAAGCTTGTTTGCAACCTGTTGGAAGAAATCCAGAGGAAAAAAAAATTTAGGACCAAAAATCTAACTGACCTCTAATGGTAAGTTGTGATTACGTACCAGACGTATAGCTTTAGTACGCACACCCGCCAGATGATGAACTGCACTCTTTCAACGGACCACAAGAAACATAAAGTCAGGTGAAAACCAGAAGAATAGCAGACTTCAAGGATGCAAGTGATTGTATACACTGATTTTCACAAACAAGAGCAATATATAGATAAACAGAAGGAACCTGTAAAGCAATTTTTAAGCAGCCATCTCGGAAAGGAGGCCTCTGCAAAATTAGGCTCCACACAGTACTGAGACCTTGAGTCACCCGATCCCCACCTTGTATTTCCTTCTCAGTTTTGTCGCAATTTTCAGGTGAACACATGCACTCCAATAACTTCAAAACTGAATTTGGTAAAGATGGAACCTCACCAAGCAATCTACTTAATGATTTATCTGACGGTGGTAAAGAATCTCTAAGAGTCTCTACCTGCAATGACACATGAACAGTTAGGAGAAAATAATTGAAATCTTCAACAGTCAAAAGGAACATGTCATATACAGGAGCAGCACAAATGAACTTGATACGTATAGAGAGAAGAACACACCACACTTAAAAGGAACATTTCGTAAACAGAAGTAGCGGTTGTAGAAGAAAAGAAATCGTGTTCCACTTCTGCCTCTCCAAATAACCTGTATAGGACACGCAACGTCAACTCGTGTCCCTGAAGAGATCCAATGATTACTGTTAGCCAGTATAAATGTAGTTGCCAAAGAAAAAAAAAACTAGTATATTTGTAAGACAACACAAACACATAATAAAAACAGCCATCATTTCATTGTTTTTTTTTTTAAAGGACTATCATCCTCTTTATTAATAATTCTAAACACATTTAGATAAGTGTGCAGTTGTCCTTCAGCTATGCACCAATATAATCTCAGAGATCTTTTTTACACTGAAACATCTTGTACACTTACAAGATATGTTTTTCCTTGTAGTTTCCATAATTTCAACAACCCAACAAAAAGAATGAAATGACAGTATTCCATTACATATAAATTAACTTTTGACAAGTAGGTCACAAAAGAAGGAACAAATGAGAACTATTTCCTCAGTATTGCAAAGGAAAAATAGAAATAATGGTAATAATAAAAAATAAAATAAAACAAAAATCTGTGATATCTAGACTAAAAACTAAGCATGCCTAAAGCATCCTCCACAGGCAACTGTATGAAATGCTCACATATATACCCAATCATTTCTTCCAAAGACCAAAGCTGACTTCTCATTGTAATAAATAAAAAGTACAGTCTTAAAATATCAAACTCAATACAGATCATAAAAACATATCAGCAAATAGTATTCGAGCAACCATCAAAACCCATGCAAAAGAAGAAGAAACCAGTATGAACAAAAAAATATTTACTTGCCTCGTGATTTGTATAATCTGCCAGGATATGCTCTTGCAGCAGTTTCCAGGGGTCTAACTCCAAGGGGAACTACAACAAAAAGGATAAAAGAAAAATAACTTCAACAAAAAAGCACAGCTTTCACAAGATTCTCATGCAAATTACTACGATATCATACTGTTAGCCTTCAGTAAGAAAAGAATTGTTTTTATCCCCTTCCCCAAGCCCAACAAAAGTTAAAAAATAACGGTTTAAACAATTAAATCCAAAAAAATGTTAGCCTTCAGTAAGAAAAGAAATGTTTTTTATCCCCTTCCCCAAGCCCAACAAAAGTTAAAGAAGAAATACAGGTTTAACCAATTAAATCTAAAAATATATGTTAATGCATACTAACCAACTTAGCAGTCAAACAAGGAAACCAATATCCTCACAAGTAGGAGAAATTACATACCTATCACCAAAAAGCTAGATTTATTACCTCAACTCCTAAATGTACAAGGAGAGAACATCGAATTCGGGAACCCCCAGAATCATTAATCTGCTTATATGCCTCGATTATGCGGGTAAAAGCCAATTTCTGTAAACGATCATTCTCTTCATCAGAAAGGATGACAACTGGCGCCGACATCTTGGGCAGGACAAGATGATGGGACAACCCAACTGATGTTGCTGTTGAAGATATCAGGCTGTTGACATCTGCAACAGCTCCTCTTGGGCTAAGCTCCTCAGACTTCTCTGCAGACAATGATGGAAGTACATTAAGTAGTGGCTGCTGACTCAAACTGCTCACTTGCTCTACACTGGCATCTTCATCCATGAAGGTCGAAGAGGATGCGACCACAGGTTCTGATAATCCACTATTACAAGCAGAAGAATCGAGCCCGGGTATTTCATTCTCAAGACCGCCAATGTCATCAACATCAGACGGAAGAGATGGACAACCGTTCTCCATCTCAGGTGAAAAAACATTAGGCAACATAGCAGTATCAGCTTCATAATCCATGTCAGTACATGCAACAGCACTATCACCAATTGCTACCTGCTCTTCCCCCGGTTCAGATTTCTGAAATAACCAAAAATATTGCCTCAATTATACACCTTTGTTCACAAAACTTCTGCAGGAAATAGAAGAGGGGATGGAAATCAAAATGAAAAAAAAGTACCAGTATATTAGCAGACACCAACTGATGAGCATCTAGAAGTGCAGCTATTGGGGGAAAAGTACTTTTAAGAGAGAGAACATCGGCAATAAATGATTGGGGATATTTGACTCGGGAATCACCGCCGGCTATACCCATGTTTATCAAAGATACATCATCTCCTTTTGCGCCAGGAAGATTGGGAGGAAGGTTGCACATGTTAGCCATCACTACCTCAGCTAGCATGTCAGCAGAGAAACTTGAGATAAGAACCTCTAAAGAACCAACCGCTTTTTCACCCTGAGCAACCAATGCGCCAAACATATCAAGAAGTTGCTGCACGGGTCCACTATCACCACTTCCTCTGGAAGTGGCTGTTCCACTTTCAGAAACGTCATCTTGAGACGCAGAAAAATTCTTATCAATATCTTTGGTAGATTCTTCTGAAACACTAGGTGTTGTTTTGATACGTTTTCCAGAGGCGTCTTCATCCTCAGCAAGTCCACTACTATCCGGTGCCCCCAACCGTTTTCTCCGAAAGTTACTTTGGACAGGAGTAGATGTTCTAACTGTGGGTTCCTCTTCCTGGCAAACATCCATGCTCAAAAAGATCAAATATACAAATATACAAATATGCCAATGTGCACATGGAAAGCCTATCAACTTTATATGTGCAGACCTACGGCAATAGAAAAGGGAGAGGGGAGGTGAGAAGTACCTTAATAACTGGAGAATTGTTTTGACTCTCCACCACACTTCCATTAATATTGCAAACTGAATAAATGGCCTGCTCTACCAAACCTTCGGTTTTCATCTTGGTCAACGCCCCAACTAAACGATCTCGCCACTACAGAGATTACGCTCACTTATTTATGAATCTTTAAAATCAAGTAGACATTTAACGTAATTCTTATGGTATGGTATTGGACAACATACAGGTGCAGCCCCCTGGTGAGTACATTTTAAGCAGGTGATGAAGGCATTTTTTAAGGCATAGCGTGCTCCTTTGACACGTATCCCATTAATGACAGCAGTTGAGGGATCAAACGCAAGTAACACAGGCAAAATGCGACCATAGAAGGCAGGTCTATTCTTCGCAATTGCTGAAAGACTGTCAAGAAGCATTATACAGAGTAAAAAAATAATTAAATAATTTAAAAGGAACAACACTTTTATATAGAAAGTACAAACTGTAACAATTATGCATATTTTCGAGAGGAAGAGTTTGTAATATTTTGAGCCCTTCCTACAACTCTTTTTTCTTTCTTTTTGCACAACCTCTTTCAATGGAAGAGGTTTATACAATTTCACACCCATCACAGGTTCACTAGTTTGCATAACATAGTCATATAATCGCTTCACTGAGAGCATGCATGATACGCACACTTTCAAAGAAAGAAATATTATATGAGCAAAGAAAAAGGAAGTACCTATTGATAAGCACAACGATGACCAAGTTGCCAAGAGACTTCACAGTTGGGAACCTTAGTTGATCAAGCAATGAGCCCAAACTTTGACTAGCCTCCATTGACAAATTTCCAACATTGAGTAGGGGATGACCGCCACGAAGCCAAGATATATTAAATTCCACCAAGTGTCCTAAAAAGAAAACATACGTCCTTAATAAGCCAAAAACCCGGTCATTTGCTTCCTGAACCTGAATGAGCACAATATCGGATTTACCTTCATGAGCTGGGGGCTCTTGGGAGCCATTAGGATCAGGAGTGTAAAGAAGAATAACTGCCTGGACAAATTTCAGTGCCAGCAGCCTTACTCCGCCGCTTCCTGGCTGATAACCACAATAGGATCATAAACCACACCGCAACGAAAATCCATCCATATGCCATCATCACAATCACTACATACCTGAAAAGCTATCGAGAATATCTCCTCCTTCATCTTCAACATCCAAGACCACGCTGACTCAAGCAAACTGTCCAGCTCACTAGAATGTAGACCCTGAAACAACAACATTAACACGTTACAAATCACTGACACTAATGGTAGCTACTCCGGTGGTGGCATTACGACTCTAATTAGTTACCTGAAGTGCAACTTTCTCCAGAACGCAGCGAAACAACTCACTGCCGCTAGTAATGGCCTGGCGAGCCACAGGCGGTGTGTCATCACTCAACACATCAATCAACGACGGCACAATCTCGGGCAACAAATCTACGTGCACCAATCCAATTTCTCCGAGCATTCTACACTCGAATTCGTAACACAATTCAGAAGACGAAAAAAGTAAACGCGGGAAATAGTTGAGCTAGGGTTTTGAGGAAAAGCTCACTCGGTGGCGAATTTCCGGACGGGACTGAACCGGTCGGACTGAAGCTCGAAGAGGCGGGGGAGGAGCTCGGAGATGAAAGCGGGGTCTCGCCGGAGCAAATCTCGCTTCAATTGGGTTAACCGGTCGAGCTTGGACGGTATGTCGGCGGCGACGACGGCAGAGTCGATGAGGCGGGTGAGGCGTTCGTTGGAATTGGCGGAGGTCATCATCATCATGCCCACCATTGCAGAGCCGAAACCCTAATTTTGGTCACTGTAGGATCATGGGGGAGAAAGTAGAAAACAAAATTCGCGGCTTCGTTGACGACTCACGACGAAGAGAAGTAATTGCAATTTGCACCTAATGTTTGTAGTGAACATTTCTCTTTGGACCTAATGTTTAAGATATTTCAATAGACTTGTGAAAAATACGTCAAAGCCATCCGTCGTCTAATTGAAGTGTCAAGTTAAGCTACTTCATCTTACTATCTACGATTCTTCATCACATGTATCATGTACTAGCTAATTCATTTTCAATCTCATTCAACAATTTTACAATAGCTCTTCAGAACTTTCAAGTTCTCTGTGCTGCTGTTGAAGTTTTACAATAGCTCTTCAGAGCTTGCTTTCAAGTCCTCTGCTGCTGAGGTTGACTGTGATTGTAAAAAATACCAAATACAGGGCTCAACTGAAACAATGTAATGCAAAATCTGAAACTCTAAAATCATCTCTTCAAATAAGTTCCAATCAGAGCAAAAAATAAATGATGGTGTAACAAATGCAAGACGAAATGACTTCAGTTGCAAATACATTACACACACCATTGTATTGCATTTCAACAATGAGTTTATTGATGACTATATCTCATAGAGCAGATATTTTAGTATTTTACAGAGCTTCACATACGAACCCATATCTGCCCTTATCATTCATACAACCATATGTAAACAAATATGCTACTTAGTAATATTGATACACACAGCAAGAGAGTAGTACCCACTTTGAGGTTCCATTAACTACAATAAACTGGTTTCACTTTTCCCAAATGAAACTGCAACTTCTGTATTATAACCCCAAAAATAACTTATGCTATACTGAAATCCCTTAACCTGTACAAACCCTAACACAATAGCACATACCTTATGGTATAAGACTAAAAAGAAAATGAATATATGCACTATTATCTTAAGTAAGATTAAAATCACAGAGAAACAAAGACAGAGATTTCTGAAATTTATTTATATTTTATGACCCATGTAACAACAGATTTGGCACTAATAACCATAAGATAAAGAATGCATAAGAAATACATAACAGATTTCTCGCCAAATAGCTCCAGCCTTTACCTTTTCACTTATAACCTACAGCTTCCCTACAACATAAAACGACAGCAGAATAAAGTAAGCCAACATGATAAAAACTCATGAATAGCAGGAATATATAGAGAAAGATTTGATTCACTGAGGCTTGGGAAACGAAAGGATGTAAGAATGGAGTATATGAACATGCAACAAATTATGTTGAAGATAATAAAAAACAACAATCATAGAACATTTAATAAAATTCATTATACATATCACAATGGTCAAAGTGTCTTTTAAAGCGATATGGAAAGAGAAGCTTAGAGCAGCTTAGCTTATTACCCAAATTCAAGCAAAGCACATAAGCTTCTCCAATGCTGTCCTCCATCAACACTCCTCATCTGCAAGTATCTCTTCAACCTGACCTGACCAACATATATACTGTTAGTCAATTTTAACGTGCTTATGATACCACGATATCTATGAGTTAAATTCATGTAGTCTAACCCAGATGACAAATGTATAAGAAAGATATTTGTAAATAAGCTTGATAGCCAAAAGAGCAGTGATGGTGCATCCAAACTCTACTTAATGATCAAGGAAGTACATTATAAGTGTGTGTGTGTGTGTGTGTGTGTGTAATCAACTCAAACTGGTCCATGTGATACCTCAGAAGTCCATAAAGTAAAAGTTCCTATAGCATCTCCAAGTAAGGAGTCACATTTCTAAATAGGCATGGAATACAAATTGACCCAAGGCTGTTTCCTTTCTCACCTTAACATGCCTCTCAAATGGTAGTTGGTGGTCTCTTTGTGATGGAGCCTTCTTCTGCAGAAGTCACCAATAGTTAAGTCAACAACGATCAAGCATGTGGTACAACAATTATCAATGGCTTTACTGAACTAACAACTAACAAAAATTAGATCAGATCATTCTCACAAAAAGAATTGCAATTCAATCACAGAAGCAAATCAATGAAACACCTAAGTGCAGACAACTAAAGAAGAATGCTCTATAATAGTTCAACATAGCTGTTATGTTTTTTTCTTCTTCTTTTTAACAAAGTCAGCTTCACAAAAACAATGTTTCACCTAGTTTATACAGCTCCCTGAATATATCAAATTTAAAAGGGCAAACATCTAGGATGTCACCTATCAAATTTCATTTTCAAAGGGCAAAAGATAAAAAAACAGAACTCACACCAGAACCATTGCTCTGCTCTTAGACTTTGTCTTGGAATCAACTATGTACATTGCTGGGAGGAAGAGAAATCTTATTCCAGATTCAAAGAGCCTCTTCACATTCTGTATATTGTTGTAGACTGCTTGTAGGCTGTAGCTACATTACACTTCTTTACTTTGATCACCACGATCACCCATTTAAGAGAACAGTCTCTTTCATCTCAGATTTCGACTAAACAATGCTACAATTCTGTAAGGCTTAGTATTCACTTCGTGTGTGTAACTGTGGCACAGTATATTTTGGTTGGGAAATGAGTCAAATGACCATAGAAAAAGTTTGTTTAGTAGTAAAATTTACATGAAATCGGGATTTCAAAACAATTTGCATCACATTCTTCATCAGCATACACGAAAATCAAACCCAAATCTACGAATCATGTATCAATTCAATTCAATTCAGTTCACTCTTATTAGTGTTTAAAATGCATCCACATCAAAGCAAAAAAATTGAAACCTGGAAATGAATAATGAATAATGAACCCTTCCTCCTCTTCATCGATGTAGAATTGTCGAGCTTCTGGAGCGAGTGAGATAAGAGTAAGACAACGTAAGGAAAGAAAACCCCCACCAACTGACTAAAATTCTAAGACGTCGGGACTAACTAAACTGAATTAAAAAAAAATTGATTTTGGGAATTCTGATTTCAGAGGATCAAGATATGAGAGAGAAGCAATTGGTTTTTTCTTTTACAGAGGCTGAGCGAAATAACAGATGCGAAAAGAAAGAAGGTGTCGAGATCTCTAGAAGCTGCATGAAGTGGAGCGAGTGAGATAAGAGGAAAAAAAATATTTATGGCACGTTTACGTCTGGAGTACACGCAGTGCTCCATGTACTTTGTGTGCCGTTTGATAGAAGTAACTCGGTACATGGAAGGACACAGTTAGCGAGCGCGTCGTGAGTTGTGATAACACAGTTTTATTCTGATCTTCTTCTTCATCAAACAGTGTTTTGCTTTGAAAGGTTTTGTCATCGTGGTTGCTCTGTGGTCATGGATCCGGGCTGATACGTCATCTAGATCGGCATTACAAACCCATCGGTTTATTTTTTTCTATTGCCTTTAGTAAATCAGGAAAGAGGGTCATCAAATTCGTTCCCGCATGCAGATGACTCCGTCGCCGGAATTTTTAGAAGAACAGTTGGAGAACACAAAGCTTTTTGGCTTCAATTCTCTTCCCAAAACTTCCGGCTGGAAGATCTAAGCCCATAAAATTGGCGGCGTCGACAAGAGAAACCAATTAGTGACGGCGTCAAGACGTCCTTCGGCGAAGCCCCGTCAAGCAAAAATACCAAACACAAAGCATAACCCTCTACCAATCTCCAAATCGACGCCTCTTATCGACCTGATCATCATCATCATCCTCGGTGAGCCGCCCCCTGTCCTCGACTCCTCCATCGTCATTTCAGATCTGTTTTTCCCCAGCAATAGTATTTTTACCCAACTCAAGCTTCATAAACGAAAGTCTCATTCATCTGCTTTGCGGATAAAAAAAACTACCGAGGATATGTGGATCACACGCTCACGAAGAGTCACGGTTGCTGACGGAGAAATTTAAACTAGGCCAATCACACCATGACAAGTCTTACCGACAGACGGTGTACATGGAAAACTTGATACATTCCAGAACTTGCCGTTTACTAATCCGTAATGAGATTAAAAAGGAATGGCAGATAGGATGAGTGATCCCTATGCATGTGTTTACTTGTCATCCGGAATCAGAATTATTACCAAGATTGAGTCACCTTCATGTGTTTACAAAAATGCAGGAATCAAAATCATGATAAGACTAATTACAAAAACACCCTTAAATATAACTAAATATCTGATTTTGTCCTTTGTGGTTGGCTATTTCGTTGATAATCAACATGAAACCACTCATAAGTCTGTTGTTCCTTTGCCAATTAATAATTTTCAACGAATGTTTGACATTGATTATATCCTTATACTATTCATATGCTTAGCTGCATCATTGCTAGATTATGAAGAAGTAAATTTTCTTTAATTACTAGTAACTTGTCAAATACAAGACAATAAATAGCTGAAAAATGAAGCCAACTGATAATTTGATTTAGAAGTCAAATAACCAGCATGGTTACAACAACCATACACCAAAATAAGTATCAAGAATTATGTTTCTGTTGAAGGGAACATATAACTAGAATAATATTATACTCATTAATTGATATAAAATGTCTATTTATAAGCATTAAATAGAGTCTCCCGAATAATCTAGAAAATCTATCAACTGTAATCTATTCTAATAAAGAAACTGGATTAACTAATCCTACGTGTATAAGGGCAAGACACATAATAAAAGCACAGAAATATAATTTTCTTAAACACTCCCCCCTTGTATTGCGTCTCTAATACGATATGGTGCTTATGGTGTTGCCTCGGCAAAAACCTTGCCAAGTAAAACAAAAACCTCTTGAGTAAAACAAAAGACTTACACGAAGGGAAAAAAAGCACAACGCACCAACTACAATTGAAGATAACATGTGATGCATATAGACTCCCACTGATATCTACACAATGACTCCCCTTGGTCGGTAACTCAATCTCGGAGTACAGATAAACAGCACAAGCCAATGCACTTCGCATACTTCAAAAGTAGACTTGGACAACGATTTAGTCATAAAATCCAGCCACATTATTCTTAGATCAGACCTGCTACACTTAGCATTACTTTGATCTTTAAGGGGAAGGTCGCCTAACAACCAAAAACATAAGTTCACGTTAAAAATCAGATTCACGTGTTGCATTAGTGTACTTAAACAGTCATAACGTCTTCCATACAATAGGTATGGGCGAACCGTAAAAAGTTCTGGAAACTAGATACACGTAGCTTTCCAACCATACAAGGTCCATAACTAGTTCATCTTGAATTGATCACAAAGCTCTGTCGAAGTTGACTGTTCTGCCAAAGCAGATTCTCGGACAGATTCGTCCTACTTTACCAAAATAGCCATAACTCACTCAATATGATAGATGTAATCAAATGGTTAGTGTCCCTGGAAAGTAGACACATAGACATTTCCAATGATATCAATTTCACCATTTTACAACGAGTGGGCTATCATGTAGGTCCGGTGGAAAATGACCTATGAAACTGGGCAGATTCTGATTTCGTATTTGATGTGTCTTTCTGTAGGGATGAATAAGCCTGAACCTTGCATAGAAGAAATTACTGCCATTACAACGTCAATAAGGAAATGACAAATAATAACATTCAAGAACCACAACAACATATCAAAGGAAGACAAGTCATCTAGGTACTCTACTTCCTCTCCATGTATTAAACATTTCAGTGGCAAAGTTTTCTCTCCATGCACTCCACTCGTCCGATGACTCAACAATACGTAGTAATGTAGTCATTAGCCTCTAAATTTTCATTCATGTGTTCCATGTCATATAAATGCTCGATTGGATCCACCGACATTTCTCTTCTTATGAAATTATGGAGTATGTAATACACCGAAATAATACGACTTTGTGTTATAATGTCATAAAAAGATGGACTTCTGAGAATTGCCCAACGCATTTTCAGTAGTCCAAAACACTTTTCAATGACATTCCTAGCACTTGAATGTTTCATGTTGAAAAACTCTTGTGCTGATGTCGGTCAGTGCCCATCTCTGCACTCAATAAGATGATAGTGTTGTCCTCTAAATGGTGCAAGGAAACTTTTCCCATTAGTGTAGCCACCATCAACTAAATAATAATTATCTACAGTTTATAAAAACAGAAAAATATATAATTAAAAGTTTTGGTATCCTAATAAACTGACTAGGGTTCAAAGCATTACCATTTGGAACTTTTAATCTGTTTCTCGTAGTTATAGCATTTCTTAGGACTCGACCATCATGTGTCAAACCCTCCCAACCCAGCAAAACATATATGAATTGCAATTCCAGAGAGCAAACTCCCAACACATTTGTTGTTATTTCATTTTTTCTTGTCCTATACCTCAGTTTGTCCTTCTCGGGTACACGCACTCTAATATTTGTTTCATCTAATGCTCCTAAGCAGTTCTACATTACAAATACATATTAATATATTTTTTTAAATATGTCATTGCTATAATGAATACAAACACAAACAAAGCATACTTTAAACCACTTCCACCGATAATCCGTTGAGTTCTGAGGTATGAGTTCATGTGTTTTCTAAATGTCTTTTTGACATCGAATGATTGCTTTTGGACACTCAAGAAAATATTTGCTAACGTTTTGACCAGACCTATGAAAATTGAATTTTATGACACGATTTTTATGGTGGCGTGCAAGAATGTTTAAAAACATTGTGACCATCTCTTCTACTGACATATTCTTAGTCCCTCGCAGTTGTCCTTTTGTTGTAAGAATTTGACACAATTTATGGAATGACTCTCTATCCATTTTTAGTTGATCAACACATATTACATCACTCTCATAACCAATTTCATGTAAATGTGACAATTGCCTAAACACTCTTTTGGGCGAATATGAACGTGCATATGAACGTGCATATGAACGTGTGATGCGTTTTTGAGTTCCTAAGAATGCATGAGCATAACCCGCAACACAAACAACAAAAATGACTCGAAGAAGGACAATCAGTTCATTAACGATAACAAATAGCTTCTGCTTTGTGGCAAAGCTAAACAAACCATTCATCTACAAAAACAAACAAACAAACAAGAACAAAGACAGATCAGTAAAATTGAGCACGAATCATGACAAAAGCTTTCAGCCCTTCTAGTAAGAAGAACTTTATGCTTTTCAAATGTATGATTAAACCTCTATATCTTATCATTTTAAACACCTTTAATAAAATTTAGGAGATACATTTAACAATTCATGTAAAACTACAGAAATTATATTAGCATTGTCCTTTAATTGATTCTCTCTATCAATACCAGTTTCCAAGCATGTCCACCAATTAGGAGAACTTGTTTCTTAGCAATGTCTTTCAAAGTAAAAAAGTACCCATTGACTTTGCAGTCTCAAGCAACGGGTGTGTGTTATCAGAATACTACACTTCAAGATGACCAATCATATTTGCAGGGGTGATAATATTGAGTATACTGATATATGCACTCTAGCAGATCATCATGGCTTATGGAAAACAAGAACAAATGCTACTGATTTTTGGCATTAACATCTCAGTCATCTCTGAATACTGTATTACTTCTTGTCATTCGCTTAAACTATAAATTGCTCTCATATAATTTATTGCTAACCTATGTAACTTATCTAGAGTTCCAAGTCAGATAAGAACAACAAAATTCATCCAAAAAAAGAACAAAAAAAAGAAAGAAATTGCAGCACCCACAAACCAACGAGAACAGAAACCCAAGGGGATTGAAATCAATCCAACAAATAAAGAGAGAAGCAAAGCTTGCACAACTACTACAAAACCCAGCAAAGGAAGACAAATGCTTACCTGGATACGAAGAATACTTAAGAAGAAGTGGTAGAAGGTGAAAGTTTTCCCCAAGGTAGATGAAGCAGAAGCGCGGAGAGGCGGCTTGATCAAACAAAGAATGAGGCGCTTTGATAAGTAGTGTTTTCAATCAGATGGGCAATTTTGGATTAACAATAACGCACGAGGACAGTTTGGGAATGAAAAATTGATTGACTCATATTCAGTAATTAATATCAAGTCCCCCCACCGGAATGAGAAGAGGAGATTCAATCCTGATTTTGTTTGCGGGACCCACATAGTTTGCATTCCCCCTTGGTTGGTAAACATCTATTTTGAAGGAGAAAGGGAATCAATCCCCAATGAGTGATTCCTTTTACAGATTAGTAAACGTGCCCTGAAGGTCTCTAGCACTCTCGAAGTTTCATGAATGATGATGGAGAGAAATGGCGAGAAATGCAGGCCCAACACCAAGCCCAGTATTGTAGCTTATGAACAGTTCCACGAAAAATAAATAGGATGGTTAACATATAGGTCAGGAAACAGAACTTCAATTTATGATGAAGAAATAGTTGGACTCAACTGAGTGAGGATGGGATACCCCAGTTGACTCAAATGTTGTGGTCTAAATGCCTCATAAAAGAATCAAAATGATTACGATTATATATGTCTGAGTCGGCTAACCTGCTACCCTATAACACATTTCAGTCCACATCAAGAAATCTACAAGAGAAACAAAAGTGTCCTTCCCTTCACAGAATTATGATAAGAGCAAATGAAGAACAATTGTAGCAATTTGAAGGCTAAAACAAAGACACCTTTCAATTCCACCAAGTGAATTGCTAATCAGCTAGTTTTGACTAGCAGAAATTTCAAGCATGCATAGTACAAGTAATTTTTGGAAACAACAAATTCGAAATAGATATAGATGAAGAAACAGAACTTCATATTAGTAGCAACAAATTCAAATGCTACATGGAAGAAGCACAATTTCCCCATCTTTTTTTACATGTAAAACTAGTAAACCCCAGCATCCAAAGCCAACACTACTCCCCCGTCACCCCTGCTAGAACATGATCATCATTAACTGTAATACTAAGACCAAATTGTAAAAAATAAAGAAACTTCACCTGTGAACAAACCAGCAGTTCACCTTATTCCGAACGATTCGCATACCTTTCGACCTTGGGATCGTTCAAGTTGAGCCCAACCATAGCCTCCCCCAATCCACAGCTGACGTCAGCCAGTATATTCGGGTCATTGTAATGGGTCACAGCCTGCACAATCGCCCTGCCGCGCTTCACCGGGTCACCGCTCTTGAACACACCCGACCCGACGAAAACCCCATCCATCCCCAGCTGCATCATCAGCGCGGCGTCGGCCGGCGTCGCCACTCCCCCGGCGGCGAAGTGCACCACGGGAAGCCTCCCGAGCTGCTTGGTCTGCATCACCAAATCGTACGGCGCCGCGATTTTCTTGGCGAAAGTGAAGACCTCGTCATCATCCATGTTCCTCAAAACCCTAATGTCCCCCATCACCGACCGGACGTGCCTCACGGCCTCGATGACGTTGCCCGTGCCGGCCTCGCCTTTGGTCCGGATCATCGCCGCGCCCTCCCGGATCCGCCGCAGCGCCTCGCCGAGGTTGCGGCAGCCGCAGACGAACGGAATCTGGAAATTGTGCTTGTTGATGTGGTTGTCCTCGTCGGCGAGAGTGAGGACCTCGCTCTCGTCGACGTAATCGACGCCGATGGCCTCGAGAATCTGAGCCTCGACGAAATGGCCGATCCGAGCCTTGGCCATGACGGGGATGGTGACGGCCTGCTTGATCTCCTTGATTAGCTGCGGGTCGGACATCCGGGCCACGCCGCCCTGGGCCCGGATGTCAGCCGGGACCCGCTCGAGGGCCATCACCGCGCAGGCCCCGGCCTCCTCGGCGATGCGGGCCTGCTCGGCGTTGACGACGTCCATGATGACGCCGCCGCGGAGCATCTGGGCCAGGCCGACCTTCACGGCGAAGGCCGACTTGTTGCTGCTACTCTCGGTGATGGCGCCATTGCCGTAAACCGCGACGACTCCGGAACCGGCCATTGTTGGATAGAGAGAGTGAGGAGAGAGAAAGGGAGAGATTGGGGGGCGGTGGTGAAAAGGGTGGCGAGTGTATTGGGGAGGGGGGGGGAATGGGGTTTATATAGGGCGGGGTTTGAATGGTTCTGAGATAAGGAGGAGGATACGACGTGACGTCAGGAGAAACGGCGAGGAGATGATCCGACGGTGGAGAGGGTGGGAGTGGAAGGTGGTTAGGGTGGAGACGAGGGCAGGGGAGTTAATTTGACTACTGGCCACGCAATTTAATGTGCCGCATAGTTTTGCTACGTGGGGAATAGGGATTCCAGACGTTGGTGATAGAAATCACAAGTGTAAGACCGTCTGACTTTGTAGGACTGGGTACCTCGAATCTAAGAATTTTGTTTTTTGGTAATTAAGGATCCTGTTTCCAAATTAAATGAATTTCATAACCAACAAAATATAATTAAATTAATTTCTTTAAATAAATACAATATAAAACAATTACTGACATTACTCGAAATTTAATCGTTATGTTTGAAGATATAATATATAACTCATACAAGTACAACATTATTAGTTTGAGAACATAATAAAAGAACTATATATGTGAAATCTGGATGTGATATCAATAATATGAGATATTATTACCATAGTTTTTTAGATTGTTCAATTTGCTTACAAGAAATAACTTCTTCCCAACTAAGAGAATCCTCTAGCTCCATGCTCTCTCAACCCTAGATGTCATGGCGTCAGGATACAATCAAGACGGCCTAACCGGGCCTCCCAGCTATCAAGGCAGCCTTCCCTAGCCTCCCATCTATCAGGCGGCCATCTCTGGTCGGCTTTTTCTTTTTCTTCCTTTTCTCCCTTCCATCAAGGTTTAAAATGGTAATTAGTTTGAAATGGTATGTGATGAATTGGATGATATGAAACCATAGATTCTGATGTATTGGGTTTTCGACAGAGGCATTGGTGCTTGTATCAATTACGGCGGCGGCGGCTATAACGTTGGAGTCATCGGTGACATCGGTAAATACCTTGTCAATAATCATTCCAAGGAAAAAAAAAATTAATCATGTACTGTAATCGTGCTTGAGTTCTTCAGAGTAGCTTTTGACCGCACTATGCACGTGAAAGTGGTAAAACCCCTTTCGAGCTTTTGTCCTCAACAGAAGTGATTACTAGAATGAGCCTACTACAGTGGGGTTATCTCAAAGACGTCTTCAAATTCCCTTCCAATCTTACTTCTTCGCGGGGAGTCCAAGACCAACTTTGTTCCACTTTCATTTTTACTTTCACTCACTGATTACAGACACATCGTTATTTGTCTACTCTATACCAGTTCCTATAAGTGAATTCGAATTTCTCCTCCTCTGAAGTAAACACTCTTAATCTTTCGACTGAAATGGTCCGACCGACTAATAGGAAAAGAACACTAACCCTAGGCTTCGTCACTCCAATCCAGTCGTCTGATAGGTTTAAGACATATTTAACTACTAAAAAAATAAGAATGCGTAAATTTTATTCTCCTAAATTTACTTTCACATACATGCGTATATTAGCAAAGAAGAACAAGTCTGCAGGTCAGATGGCCATGCCTATGCATATTACATGGCCCTAATGTGCTCAAAATAGCGAATTTCATAAAAGCTTCAGTGTTTCCAGACTAAACGAGGAAGAGCAAGATTGATGAGGTTTATTCATGGGACTGGGTACAAGTCACACAATCAAAATACATGAATTCATCTCTGCACACTTAAACAGTGGATAAGCAAAAAAAAAAAAAAAATATACATTCAACATCAAGACCGTTGTTACTGGGGAGGACTGGAATAGAAAATCGAATAACTCAGCGCCCAACCTATCATGTGAGAAAAGAATAGACGGCCTCTTTGAATAACTTATCCTATTTGGGCGTATTTAGAATTTATATACCAGGACATAATATTACATAAAAGGGAAAGCCGCTGAAAAACCACAAGGCATGGCAATCCACGCTCAGAAACTACCCAGATTACTGGATACAATTAGCTTGACTTCTATGAAAGGGAGTAAAAGCAATGGCACGTACCAGGCTGACAACAAGGTGTTACTACTTTATAGTTTATACTGTAAATATCTTCCTCACCTTCTTTATGTTCCTCCGACAAATGGGACAGGTAGCAGCTGCTTCCGCTATCCTGTAAATATTGAAACAAGGAATGAATCATTACAATGCATTCTGAATGGATGACAATGACTACAATTCCAATACAGGACAATAACGAAGCTGACTTGAAAATTATAAAAGACAGATCCTTAGCATAGATTCAACAGTTTTGACAGGATTGTAAAGCTGTAGGGGGCTAGACTTCTTGTTTTGCCTTAAAAATAGAGTCGAAAAGATGTGAGTTGCATCAAGTGCCTTAGCCAAATGTATTGAGATCAGCCTCTACAATATGAATCAAAGAAATATCTGCAGATAGGTTGAGAATTGAACGAAACTTGGAATATGTCAGCAAAGGCATTTCAAATTCGACAGAATGAACTTACATCATCACATATTTCCCACCGAGTATATAGCTGAGAATGCACAAATGACATCCAGTAACTACAACAACCGTAGTATAAAAATCTAATTTCGTTTAACAGCAGAAGTCAAAGTTTCCCCGAGTTCTCTTTAATAAGAAAAGCCTCTAACCTGCCTCTATTAGGGGATTTCGCTAAACCTCTTGTGCCATACATTTAATTCATCATACAAATATGATGCATGACACATCGTCAACTAGAAATTTTCAAACCTTGTCCCAAAGTGGAACTATGTGTGTACACAAGTAACCTCTTTGAGTATGCGGACTTTTTATTGGTGTAAAGAGTATGTGGACTTGTTGCAGGGATAAACATAGAGTACCAAAAGTAAACAACATCTAGAAACAGCATAATAGAATACCTTGTCGCACAATCAAAACAAGCGGCACAGTGCCCACATGGGAGGAAAAAGCAGTCCCTAGGAGCATCAAAGCAAATTGCACAAAGCCGACGAGTATTGTTACTTTCACCATCAAGAGAACCTGCTGTCATAAGGTCTTCAAGATCCCCCTCATCGTTCGAGGCAGAATCATAAGATGAACCCCAACTTGATTGATCATCATCTTTGTATGAAAGCAACGGGGCTCTTTCTGGTCTGAACTCCGTATGCTGTACTCTTATTCCATCTTCGTTGTTACAGCGGAACTTATTCAAGAAGTTGAAGGCCAATAGCATCAGTATAGTCATCGCCCCTGCAGGTCAGAAAATTAAATATGGTAGGAAGCCTAACATATGATAAATATACACACACATATATTTATTGGAGAAGGATCCTACCTATACCAATGATATATGTGGCCCATCTTGGTCCATATGAGAACTTGACATACTGGTTGTCTATATTCTGGGGAAACCAAAACAAATGTAAAAGCATAGGGGTAAGAACCTACAGAATAACAGTTTTCTCTGGTTACATCATCTTTTTAAGAGTCAGCTAAATTATAGCCTTACCTGCTCTGGACCAGGAGAGGTAAGCACACCAACATTTCCACTGGGAAACAAAACTTTCAATTTGCAGGAAGTATCTGTGAATGTACACTTGTAATAGGCTTCACTTGTATCATACAATAAAGCATTCACCGTGAAGTTTAATTGAACCTGTTCAATGTAAAGATGATTAGTAAGTGTAAATATGTGAAAAACCACAATTTCTACTGATAATTTGCATTATTGAGAGAGAGAGAGAGAGAGAGAGAGAGGAAGAGGGGGGGGGGGGGGGGGGGCGAAGAGATCCTTATATGGTAGTACTCTTGAGGCCCTTAAATCATCTTGAAACTCAAAGTTCATAAAATCAGGACATAATTAAAATACTGTTCTGCACTCTTACTCTCACCCAACCTGTACTTGGCTTATCCTTACTAAGAATACTAACTAGTTTAAACATCCCTGAAGTGGCAACTATAAGTCTACAAGTTTATTCCAAAGGCCATGAATATTGTGGCTACTGACTACTATCCCAAAAATATTATTTAATTAGATGAGCACTAACCTTACAAAATTAAGAATGCAAAGCGTAATTGCATTCAAATAGGTTATAATGATGTTACATAATTACCTCCACATCCTCGTAGTTCATGTTACCCACAGAAATATAGTAACTATAAGATGTTGATATGTCCTGCCGAATCTTGCCACTTCCTGTGAAGAAGCAGTTCCCAACATCAGTTAAGCACTAGTAACTTACAGAAGATAAGAAATCATATTTCCCCCTACAGTCTCACCATGAACGAGGTTCCATGACAATGTAGTATTAGGATATGTTGGTTCTTCAAGCCACTGGACAAGGCCTTCTTTACCTGCAATTTGATAGCTTCAGAATGCTATTGAGGTTCAATGCACTTAGCAATCAGTTAAAATGAAAGCATGAAAAAACTGCAGAGAGGAACTTCCATTATGTGCAAACAAATGAACTAAAGGACTAATAAACTCAAGAGAAATGCAGCAAGTAACATTGGTCCAACTGATTATGATGCAGTTGGTGGTTCCATTAAAAATTTATAATGTTAAATGACTTGCTTTGTGCAGAATAGCACTTACGAGTTACAGTTATATAATCAACCAATTTGAGTTGAAGAAATGACAGCAAAAGCAGTCATCACCAAACTATACACTTTGTTTACCATTTGCCTAAATGGCTCTACTCCTTTCATGTAAACCTAAAGATAATACATGTCCATTCCTGGAATAGTAAAAACGAAATAGAGCATGGATATTTCTAAAATTGGGCACAAGCTATGACCGCAAACGGGAAAATGGAAATTGAAGTATGTACCTTGAGCAATTATAAGAAAAATAGACGTGCTGGGCGAGGAAACACTGTACGATATACTTATTTGAGACCCCTTATTTAGGTAATATATCCACTCCTGAAGAACAAGGAAACAGTAAATCATCCGGTCCTAATCTACAACAACTAGAATTCAAAACACTTAAAATTTACTAACTGAAAAACAAATAAATACATTCCACCGAACACAAACTTGCCTTATGAAAATCAGCTGGAACTGTAGCATTGTGTGTTTCTGACCAATTCGCAACAGTACTAAGTGGTGGAATGTCATAAAAACCATATAGCACAGGCCCAGGCCTCGTTATATTCAGCTCTTCCACCTATTATACACCCCAACCAACCCAACCAATTAAACCAGATAACCACACAATACTAAACAATATGCACCAGTCAATTCGAAAATCGGTACATTCAGTTCAAAAACTACCTTCATAGACTGCACAAATATGGGGTTAGGTTGCAGAAGAATCGAAGTATCAGGGCCAAGCTCCAAGGTCTCGGACCCGTAGACTCCCAAAATCAAAGTCATCGATACTGCAACATTCAATTAGCATCAAAATCACTAGCATTCTCAAAATTAGTACTAATTTTCCAAAAGAAAAAAAAAAAGGAGTCAGTACAAACCGAAGAACCAGAAGGTGAGGAGGACGATGATGCAGGACCACGTGTCATCTCGAATCACAGACGCCGTCTCATCGAACCCCGATAAGCCGCCGACTCTGTAAGAAGTTCCGATTACGTTGACTTCCGGCTCCGGCTGCCGGAAATTGTGGTGGTGGTGGTACTGGTTGTGATCGTCCTCCTCGTCGCGGACGTGCGAAGCGCTCGAAGACGAAGCCACGGCGCTGGAAGAAGTGGCGTCCCTATGGATGACGGCGTCAGTAGAAGAAGACGGAGATGGAGATGAGGAGGAGGAGGAAGAAGACTCTTCCATTTTCAGGAGACGGAAATTTGAATTTGAAAGAGAAATTTGAAAGATTGAGAAACCCTAACCCTAAACCAGGGGTGAAGGTAACGCACCTGAAAGAGTGTCTGGGGACGAAGAAGGTCCATGGAGAGTAACCGATGAGGACTTCACCAACAAGTCTTCTGGTGCGAATGGTAGTTAGAGAAAACGGTTTTTCTTCTATTTTATCTAGCTGTGCCTTCCGGCCAGTACGATTGCGCCAGGTGGACAAGTGGCGTCTTAGTCATTTGCATTTCAACTTCTTTTTTTCTTTTCTTTTTACTTTTAATTACAACAAAAAAAGATTCTACTTACCCCTCCAAATTTGTTAATACTGTTATCAAATTAATTTTTCGATATCTTTATTTTTTCCTTTGCTTCTCTATGTTTCAACATCTAGTCCACACCTCATCTTTACACCACTTTATAGCGTTATAGTGACAATGGCTTGGAGGTTTAATCGATGCGAGCCTGTGATCGATTTTTCTCGTCTTTATTTATTTTTTGGTTCTTCGTAACTTTTTTCTTTTGTTCTCGGCGAACATCCACAAGCTCATTGCATATCCATCTTTCTCTATTTTTCTGTTTCTAATTTAAATAAAGGATTTATGCGGTTATCCTTAAATCTTAATTTTTATGAAATTGTTGTTACAAGGGGAACTATTTAACATAAACCTCTTATTACAAAAACCATAAATAATATCAAGAGTCTCTATAATAATCATGTATAAAACCAAGCACCAACTTGCAAAAAGTGTTATATTTATTGGCTACTATATGCTTTGATATAACAATGATAAAACGAAAAGATAACTCGATTGCTACGAAGCATAATTATTATAACTAAAAACATTACTTTCTTACTATGTTGTTGTCAAAGGATAAATATGACGCAACTTAGCTTTGCTCTGTCACTAGGCGGTAGCAATCATTTGATGAAGTAAAGATGTTTCTGCCTACCTAGAGAAAACAAGGAACTTAAAGTGCATGCACAAAGATTCTGTTCAAATAAACGTACATAGACTTATTACATGCCAACGACGAGACAACACTACTTGACAAAACTAACCAAAACTAAAAATATAATAAACAAGCACTCAGCCTAGGATGAGCCTAAAATGATGGCACAAGCCTAAGTTTCAAGCCAAGAAGCAAAGGGAAACACACACCTGATGAGTGACCTAAGTCAACGCCAACTACTGCCAACGAACCACCACCGGAGTCACCCTACAAGCATCGTCTAGATTGCCAGTACAATCCGTTGTCGCCATTGCACCATGGATATGTGTCGTCTTAGCCAAATTAATCCTTCCCCAAACTAGATCTAAATGTTCTAAATCTAATCATACCAAGCCAATGTGTCCTAACACAGCCACGACCACGCCACCAAACTACTTTGCCAACAAGGCCAACGATGAATGAACCAAACCTGATTGTTGTTGCATCTCCCCTTTCATCTCCTCATCAACCACCATTGAATTCTCCCTGATTATGACAGCGACGATCGAGAGATCCCACACACTTTAGACCACAAGGGTCGATAAAGTCTTGTCTGACTACGGCAAAAGGGTATGCCGTCAAACAATAAAGATTACCTTACTTTTGCTATCATGCGCGTTCACTCTCAAACCTTCATGAGTTCATAGATTAGAGACGTTTAAATCCAAACACCTCATTTCTTTTTTGTTGTATTCTATGTTGTAGTTAATTCATAACAGTAATTATATCAAATGTCTAACCCGAGTTTGATGTTTCTAGATATGCAATGAACTTGAATATCAACGAGTTTAACAACCATAAGAAGTTAAAATAGAGGGATAGGGGCAATGTCCACACGGATTCGGCTCCTCTAAAGTTAGCAAATGGTGAAGTTAGTAAAGTTCATAAAATCTAGACTCTTTATTTAATCTAAAAGTTTTAAACATGACACATCATTCTTGGATCAACTTATTCTAAACCATGGTTAACTTAGGTTAAGTGTGTTTCTTTTAGATTGAATGGATTAAATGTCGTTAACAAAAAGAAAGAAAACAAAAATCAAAAAGAAAAATTGGTACGCATTTGTTCAGTTGAAGGTTGTCGAGTCATTCATGGGAATAATCTCGTCTTCACGATTAACCAGTCTTGCAATTCAGTTGCATATTATAAACATAAGACATGTTTAATAGTCACAGACATCAATACTAAAATCTTTATCACCTATGAGTCTTGAGGTAGTGTATAAGAGGATTTCCTATTTCTCTTTATTGAAGTCCAGTTTCTTGATTCTATATGATGAAAGGAAAAGATTTGATCTTGAAAATCAGTTTGTGATCATCAAAAACAATGATAGAAGAAATGAATTGGCGTAACTATCACATGCTAGCACCAACTGAGCCCTTGATCTTTCAAACTGAAATGGTCGGTAATACAAACTAATCTTTTTTTATGGTTCTTCTTGAACCTATATGATATGACTCAAAAAAAAAAAAAAACTTATTCGATCGATATACACATGATAAACTCATAAAGACAACATAAATTTTAAACTAGAGATACATGTTGAGGTTTTTCATCACAAGTTTCAAATAGAGTTAGATTACGATTATCCTATCTAGCTATAACAATAATCCTCTTGGCGTCCAATTTCTGAGAATTTGAGTTTAACCTAATTTCTTATTAGCAGAAGAAACGGGAAGAAGAGGTGAGAGGCACCCTCACGTCCATAAAAGTCTCTTACTTTTTATTTTTATTTTGGGTTAAATGCACCAACAGTGTCTGAACTCTTGGAGGACTGTCAATATGGTACCCGAACTTTTAAATGTATCAAAGTGATACCTGGACTTGTATTTTTGTACCAACGTCGTACCTGTCGTCATTTTCCGTCACAGCTCCGTCATTGATAAACACGTGCGGGTCATGTGAGTTGGAAATTGAGGACATAAATGACTTTTTCTCCACTGCACCATCTTCTCCGCCACCTCCATCGAAAACGAGTCATTCAGCCGCCTATCCACCCACCTCCTCACTCCACCACCACATTTCACTGCCTCCCTCGCCTTCTCTATCAAACTCATTCTCTTCTCTTCTGTGACTTGTATTGTTTTTTGTTTTGGTCTGCAGCCAGCTTCAAACATAACAGAGCTCTCTCTCTCTCTCTCTCTCTCTCTCTCAGTTTTGAACAGCCAAAGTCTTTATCTTTTGTTCATGATTGTGTGGCCATAGTTTGGATCTTCTTGGTAATATTATCAAACACATGGCTCTCAAGCCATGAGGAGAAGAGAAGAAAAGTAAAGTAGCCATAGCTTAGTTTAATTAGAGGGATCTGCTTCACTTCTCAGCTTCACTTCTCTCTCTGTTGTTTCTTTTGAGAGCAAAACTCTCAAAATACCAAAATTGTCTCTTGGGTTGGAGCCAAACAAATCAGAGAAGAAACAATCAAGGTGTGTTTATAGTGGGTGAGTACATATACATATAAGCTTGACAGACATCAATTGCTGCCCTCAGTTTTAGATTTTGTTTTGGTTTGGCTTTGTCTTCTTACTAGCTCAGATCCTAAAGCACTCTTCTTTTTCTCACTCAGACAACTCTGTCAAGATCCATATGAGCCATGGCGGTTGAAGCTTAGCAATTCAACAAGAAAAAGATGAAAGCTTTGCAATTTCAACAGCAACAACAAGTGGACGAGAACATGTCTAATTTAACTTCAGCTTCTGGTGACCAAGCTAGTGTCTCTTCTGGAAACAGATCAACTGAAATCGGCACCAGTAATTTTTCTCAGCAGTATTTTCCTCCTCCGCCGCCTCAAGCTAATAGTCAAGGTGTGAAAAGGAAGAGAAACCAGCCAGGAAACCCAGGTTGGTAATTAAATTGTTACAGTTCAGAGTTACCAAAAGGTGTAAACTTTTTGCATAATTATGTGTTTACTCATCTGGGCTCTACTCTTTTTGGGTTTTGAATCAGACCCAGATGCAAAAGTGATAGCTCTGTCTCCCAAGACCCTCATGGCAACAAACAGATTCATATGTGACTTCTGCAACAAAGGGTTTCAAAGGGATCAAAATCTCCAGCTCCACAGAAGAGGGCACAATTTGCCGTGGAAGCTAAAGCAGAGAACAAGCAAAGAGGTGAAGAAGAAAGTATATGTGTGCCCTGAAGCCAGCTGTGTGCACCATGACCCTTCAAGAGCTCTGGGGGACTTGATAGAGAAGGCGAGGGAGGCAGTGAAATGTGGTGGTGGAGTGAGGAGGTGGGTGGATAGGCGGCTGAAGGACTCGTTTCCGATGGAGGTGGCGGAGAAGATGGTGCAGGTGGAGAAAAAGTCATTTATGTCCTCAATTTCCAACTCACATGACCCGCACGTGTTTATCAATGACGGAGCTGTGACGGAAAATGACGACAGGTACGACGTTGGTACAAAAATACAAGTCCAGGTATCACTTTGATACATTTAAAAGTTCGGGTACCATATTGACAGTCCTCCAAGAGTTCAGACACTGTTGGTGCATTTAACAATTTTATTTTTGTTAACGACACTTAACCCAACTATCCAAATTAATCATGGTTTAGACTTAATTGATCCATGAGTGACATGTCATGTTTAAAACCTTTACATAAAATAAAGAGTCTAGATTTTATGAACTTTATTAACTTCATCATTTGCTAACTTTAGAAGAGCCGGATCCTGTGCACACTATAAGCTAAGGTTGGGTTTTGACATTTTCCATTTTAGTTTAAAATGAAACAGAAACAAATCCTTGCATTTTTTTTGTGTGGTTAGGAAACAAGAACAAATCTTGGATTTGAATGTTTGATGGACATGCAAGTAAATTCACTAATAATCAATGATCATTTCCAACGAATTTAACAGAAAACTGAAACTTTTGATTATAAGAAAGAAGAATATCAGTAAATTAGTTGTTTGAATGAACTTTCGAAAGGTTTTTTTTTCTGATGAAATGAACCTTCGAAAGTTGGTTGTTCATGTTTAGGTGTTTGAGATCCAAATGGAAGACTAAATGATCAAAATAAGTTGAAAATGGATCAGCCCCATATTACAAGTATGAAATATAGAAACCGAAGACTATATGATCAAAAGAAACAAATTACTTAAGCCGAAAATGACATAACCGAATTGTTTGGTCTTTACCTCTAGACTCTACCTAACGCCTAAAGAACCTTCTGTAGTAGATAGTAAAGACCAAACTAGTGAACCAAACCGAATCTTAGAATTCGTGGTGCTAGGAGCATTTTGAGATCACATAAATATAGCCAAAGGTCTCAAACATTCCGCAACACACAAATATAGCAGAAAAGCCAAATTTAGCTTGAAACAAGGCAAAAAGAATAGGGAGATCAACGCCATTTTAACATACGATTTGATTCAAGTTTTTTGCTTATGGGAGAGGTGTGTAGACAAATGAGGGAAAGGAGTAGACATCTCCAATCCTTCTTCGAGGTACGAGGTTGGAAGGTGGTCGGCGTTTGTAAAAGAGGGTGGTACAAGATTCGTATGAACCTCAGAATATGATTCGGAGTTTCCAACACCAACCGAATTAATTCATCGATGACAGCTTTTTAAATCGACTCGATCATCACAGCTAGCTTCTGTAATGAGAAGAAGTGTTCGTCACGATAGTAGAACTACCTTAGTTGTAAGAGGCCCTGAGATTGAGAGTTAGAATCAATCTTATATTGAGATTGAAAGCTTCAATCCTTTGTCCCTGAGTCACTAGTCAATTTGTAGATTATAGAATAAGGGAGACGCAATTGGTTTACTATAGATTACGCTTGATGGAGAAACCATTATAGATTCAGAATATGATACAAAATGCATGTATGTTGTGTACATTTGTAAAATTAAAAGATCATTGCATGGATATATATATATATATATGAGTCTTTTTAATTTTTAGAGCATCCTCAATTCAACAAAGAAACTCACAAAATTAAACTTGACATTGCACAAAATCTAGAAAATAAATATATATGTGCTTGTTCCAGATCAAATATATATATGTCAATACGAGTGCATCATTCTTTTTAATACATAGAAAATAATTGATACTAGCTTGAAGATTTGAGTCCCTAAAAAAAATTTGATGATATAGATGAGGGAAAGAAACTATATGGTACGTATTTATTTTCCTTATTATGTAAGCGTATAACGACGTACTTGTGTGCGTAATTTTATCACATAAATACTGGTGAAATTAATTATAAACAATTACATAGCGCAAATTAATGATAAGTTAAAGCTGCTTGCTATAAAAGATTTCAACAAATTGAAATTAATTATAAGCAATGTCTACTCAACCATAGAGGTTCGGCTGCTACACACACATTTATATGACATACATCAAGCTATAAGCTATCCGATCATTTAGCAATTCAAAATTCAAGACGATCGGACGGCTCACGGCTTCATGTACGCTATACACATATGTATAGTAGAAAAATTTCAATCATAGAACACATTGTTGTTGCATATCAAATTCTAATTGGTTGTATGGAGCAATCTAGAAAACAAGTTAATTATGGCCTAATTCTAATAATTAACAACATTGTTTAGTATCTTGGAAGCAAAAGTACCCATTAAGTCATTAACTAAATGCATCAACTGATAAAAACAGCCTATCTTATTTCTCTCACTACCTCTCTAAAACATGATTTTTTCCAGGAAGATTATTACTAATTTAGAACATCTGGTCAAAGTGGTGATATTAGAAGTAAACACAGGCCCAGAAACTACGAAGGAGCTGAAAATCGAAAGGGGCAGTACTCCTCGATCGAAAGAACAGTACGTAGTATTTACAGATCGATCAACATTCTTCATGAATCAGATGGGAGAACTAGTGCAGGTGAAACATTATTACAAAGCATAGAACAAGATGAAATTGACATTTGTGGAACAGAGAGGGAAGGTTGGCACAGTGTGCAAAAGAGGATGGTACACAATCCGAACACGTTTGAAAATATGAGAAGCGGACGACACATGATCAACATGCAGAGAATTAGGAGGTGCAGATTAAGTTTTAGCAGCTACTATGATCTTATGTATGTTGTGATATTATCATGCTTGGTACGTAAGTTATGTATATATTTGTATGAGATATGAACACCCACGGATAATATTGTTGAAGTTGTGTTGATGGAGTTGCAAGGCTGAGTAGGTCAAGGTTCTTTCTTGCTTTGCATCTTTGGCTATGGCTTTCCAAGTCCCATCCCCCAAACTATTGTTGTCCGATTCATCATCTCGCCTTAAAATTGGAGTGGAGAGAGGAGCAGCGGTACAAGGTAATTACCCGATTAATTTGTTTACTTGGATTGAGTTGCTCAAAATATTTTCCTTTAGACGGTTTCTATTTTGATTTTAAGTTTGTTCATATATATTAGTCAGAATACGTACCCAGCCACTACTACACCCCTATCGTATTATTCATTGATGTCCAAATAGACGTTAATACCAATTAAGCTAGTCACTACATAACTTGAGCAATTCTATATGTAGGAAATAATAGTTTTACCGTGCGATGAACCAAAGAAACTACAATAAAGATGTGGGTCTGTATCTGTGATTTTTTTTATTCATACAAGTATTTCTTGTAAATCTATCATTTCGGTGATTTTTTTTTGGAGAAAATGATATAGGCTTATATCAGAGGCATCGTTACATACCCATTATTATTATTAATAGGAATTTGTGACATCGAGGGGGACAAATTCATGCACCTTAATTTTCCTGTAACAAAGAATTCATGTACGGAATGCTTAATTTTTATGGTGTTTATAGCAGAAGAAAGAGACAGATCCATCAAGTTAAGCTTGAATCTTTCGAATGTTCATTGATAGGAAACCCCATTTCTCGTTCTTTTCACGTTGATAATTTGTAAGAATAAGGTGTGCGCTTGACTAACAATCATTTGAAGTTCCACCATGTTGAGGAGAAGAAGTGATATATATAACAACATTGATGAGATCATAATTCTAAATTGGAAAATGTTTCTAGGCCTTAATAAGGCCTAGGATTTATGGCCTTAATCCTAGGTGGCATGCCAAATCATTTATCCACATCATCAAATAAAAAAATCATGCTATGTCATTTTTAGGTAAAAATATAATCTTATCCTTTTATATCCAATTACTCTAGATTATTTTGTCATATCCAATGGCTTTAGATTGTTTTGTTTTTATTCTATAACAAAATGTTTTTAAGCCATTTTTTCATTATTCATGCTTAAATTTAAAATATTAAATATATATATATATACATATATATATAATTATACTCAGTTTGAAAATATGAACTCATTTGAATTTATATATATATATATATATATTTGTTTTCAAAAAAAAATATATATACACACACATACATAATTTTTTCAAGGAGAAAATTATACATATATATATATATATATATATCTATCTATTTTTCCAAAAAACCTTTATATATAGCTCATCCAATATAAATTCGATAGAGATTTTTTTTTTTTTTATATCATTTTTAAAGTTCGATGGTGAATTATATATATATATATAGTAAAAAGAAAAAATAATGGTGAATTATGAAGTCAAAAACTATTTGATTCACAAAGATAATTTTTTTTATTAATATCGTAATTGTGGCCCTAAATGTAATGAATTATTATAATATTTGACTATATAAAGAAATGCATTTAATTTAGTTCATGTAAGGTAACAAAATCAACTACATAAAAATGGTAACTAAATCAACTTGATGAAAATAAACAATAATTATTCGAATTGATGCATGAAATATAAGGATTGAATAAGTAAGAAGCTAATGAATCAATGAATTGATGGTGTTTTGGTTTTAGATAGATCGTTATCAATAAATTATGGTATATAACTATATATGTCTGTATGTATTAAGATACATTTAATTTAGTTCATGTAAGGTAACTAAATCAACTACATAAAAATGGTAACTAAATCATCTTGATGAAAATAAACAATATTTGGTATAATTATTCGTTAATTTGGTGTGATTATTAATTAGATCGTTATGAATAAATTATATTTGGTAAAGGGTATCTATATAGGCATGTCCGTATTTATAAGAGGACATGCAAACATTCCATATTAGTATACATATTGCCATCTATAGACAAATCTTCCTTATTAATCAAAAAAATCAAACAATAAATTAAATTTGCAAAATAGAAAGAAAATATATTATACACATTTATACCGGTACCTCAAGAAATATTGTGATGGACTTCAGCATTAGATTTTTTTTGGCAAGAGATGAATTTCATTGAATAGGTATGAGATATAGTGATTGAATAAGTATGTTAAGTGTTAAGTGTGAAGTGTACTTCATTTAATAAATCAAATTTTTAAAATAGAAGTCATCATCCATATTAACATAAACTAATATACTGTTCTACACAAATAAAAATGTACTAAGTATCCAATGATGATTTCAATAACATTGAAAAAAGAAGCTAGCCATCATTGATATAACGATTTGAAGTCATGAACATATCTTATAGTACCGGTACCTCATGAAATATTGTGATGGACTTCAGCATGAGATTTTTTTGGCAAGAGATGAACTTCATTGAATAGGTATATAGGTATGAGATATAGTGATTGAATATGTTAAGTGTGAAGCGTACTTCATTTAATGAATAAATTTCTGAAATAGAAATCATCATCCACATTAATATAAACTAATATACTGTTCTACACAAATAAATACATACTAGGTATCCAATGAGGATTTCAATAACATTGAAAAAAGAAGCTAGCCATCATTGATATAGCGATTTGAAGTCAGGAACATATCTTATAGTAACAAACAAGTATTAAGTAGTCAATAATGAACTAATAATGTTCTTTTGGAACTTTTTCCTAATAGAATATTCATATTAAAATAAAATTAGTCATTGTTCATATTGAAATTCAAAGTCATAAACATGTCACATAGTAACAAATAAGTTACAAGTACTAATAATAATCTAGTAATGTTCACTTGGAACTTTTCCCAAATAGCATGTTCACATTGAACTTCACATTGAAATAAAAGACATAATTTACATTAAAATTTGAAGTTGTTGTTCACATTGAAATTTAAAGTCCTAAACATGTCTTATAATAACAAATAAGTTATAAGTAACATATAATAAACTAGTAATTTTCACTTGAAATCTTTCCATAATGACACATTCAGATTGACATAGAAGTCCTTATACACATTGAAGTTCACATTCAAATATTCAAATAGAAGTCATTATTCACATTAAGATTTAAAGTGATAAACATAAGTTATAAGTAGTCAATGATGAGTTAGCACGTAATGATCACTAAACAAATAAGTACTAAGCAGCTGACAATGAGTTGCTAAAGTTCACTATAAACCTCTCTTTAGTGGAATATTCACACTACATAAAAAAAAGAAGTACTAAGTTGCTAATTATGTGCTACCGGCAAGTTCACCGAGGACGTATATATCCTAGCTCAATGCCGTATTCACACTAAAATGGAATAAATAAGTTTGGGGTTTAGGGATAAGAATTTAGGTTTAGGGATAAGAGTTTAGAGTTTAGAGTTTAAAAAGGGTTTAGGGTTAAATATATTAAACCCTAAATCCTAAACCCTTTAAAATTAAATATATTAAGTAGTTAATTATGAGCTAAGTATAAGTTTACCGGGGACTTTCCGTAATGGCATATTCGCATTAAAAGGTACAAAACATTTTATACGTATTGAATGTCTGCTGTATTAATTTCATCATTTTAAAGTCTCATGTATTAACTACTTTGCAAGTTTAGGCCATTTTAAAACTTTATTAAAACAAAAAAACCAAAACAAAAAACTCATAAACTTCTATTAAACAAAAAACCAAAACTTTATTAAGGAAATGCATTTAATTAACAGTTTTTTTGTTGCTAATGAAATTCATAAATTTGTAGATCTTTCTATTGCTTTTTCAATGATTTGATTTCTGAGCTCGTTGTGATGGCTTAAAACAATTGAAGTCCCTATATCAAGCTGATATTTGTCAGCCTTGTCCTGTAATTTATGAGGCAAAAATTGAAGTTAGAATATTATAAGATTCTCAAAAGAAGAAACATATATGGTTCAAAATATATAAGCAATCATTTAGAAGTATAAAGTATAATACTTTTATTACCTTATATATTGATCTCTATCGTAATTTTACCATACCATGACTCTATTACCTTAATACATACAAGCATATATAGTTATATACCATAATTTATTGATAACGATCTATCTAAAACCAAAATACCATCAATTCATTGATTCATTATAGTTTCTTACTTATTCAATCCCTATATTTCATGCATCAATTCGAATAATTATTGTTTATTTTCATCAAGATGATTTAGTTATCATTTTTATGTAGTTAATTTTGTTACCTTGCATGAACTAAATTAAATGCATTTCTTTATGTAGTCAAATATTATAATAATTCATTACATTTAGGGCCACAATTACGATATTAATATTAAAAAAATTATCTTTTTGAATCAAATAGTTTTAGACTTCATAATTCACCATTATTTTTTCTTTTTACTTTATATATATATATAAAATTCACCATCGGACTTTAAAAATGAAATAAAAAAATAAAATCTCTATCGAATTTATATTGGATGAACTATATATAAAGGTTTTTTGGACAAATATATAGATATATATATATATATGTATAGGAAAAAATTATGTATGATATATATATATATATATATATATTTTTAAACAAATATATATATATATATATATATTCAAATGAGTTCATATTTTCAAACTGATTGTAATTATATATATATATATATGTATATATATATATATATATATATATTTCACATTTTAAATTTAAGCATGAGTAATGAAAAAATTGGCTTAAAAACATTTTTTTATAGAATAAAAACAAAATAATTTAGAGTCATTAGATATGAAAGGATAAGATTGTATTTTTACCTAAAAATGACATAACATGATTTTTTATTTGATGATGTAGATAGGTGATTTGGCATGCCACTTAGGATTAATGCCATAAATCTTAGGCCTTATTAAGGCCCTCTAGCACTACCCTTCTAAATTCTAAACCATTAAAGTTTTTATATGATTACAATCGAATTGATATATTGTTACTTAATTGATGCTGACTTAATTTTTCATGACGAAAATCCACATGTCTAAATTTGAGTGGAATGTAGAACCACGTTAGACTGACATATAGTTCTCCCGTAGCACTGAAAAATTCCTCTTTTGACAAAATAGCTAAAATAGTTTTTCATTGTAAAAAACCACATGTTAAGATTTGAATGGAACAAAGGGCAACGTCAGACAACCAATGGTCCTACGGTAACACTGTAAAATTTATTCATTCTAGTATAATAATCAGATATCTTATTTATATTATATTCTACCTTATATATAGATCATAGAATGAATTTCTTTCACTAGATTTTTTTCATAAAAATAAAGAAAGTTGCATGATTCTTGCAAATTGATTGAAAAATGTTAGTGTCAGAAAAAAAAACTCATAATTAAGGTATTTAATTAAGACAATATCAATTAAACTTATTTATTATGTTTATATGTTATATATAGTTGAATGGTGAAAATTGTTTGTGGTAGTATTGTTGCATATAATGGTGAGGACAGTAGAAGCCGTCTATTAATTGATATGGTTATGGAATTGAAGAATGAGTTGTGCAAAGAAGAATCGAGAGTTGGTGTTAGTATATAGTATATGCAATATCTACAACGAAGTTGGTACTCTCTTTCAGATTGGTAGTTCTCTCACTTGGCTTATGGACTCTATCTTTGGTCCGAGTTGTTTAGCTTGGTTGATCACTTGTTTGTTTTTGTTATTTTTGAAGTTTAAGTTGATGAAGAATTTTATATCTTCTTTTGGACTGGTGGATTTGGGCGACGTCTGCTGTGCATGCAATACATTGTGTACTGACTGTGTATGGCTGATGGCGTCAACGAACAGTGACACAGTGAAATTATGAGGATATTGAAGCACGCCCGCTTGGCGCGTCTCACGTATGTAAACCATCTCGGAGGATATGAAAAAGGATTGAGAGAGAGATTTATTGTTTGGATTTAGGGTTCTCTCTGCTTGTCTTTGTTTCTGGGGGATCGATTTGGCCTCTTCCCACTCATATTCGAAACACCCATTGAAGATTCAAACTACCCAATATGAAACTCCAATGCAAAAATATAAAAAAATTACTCAATCATCATATCAAATGTGGTTTGGATTGAGAAATTACATGTTAATCATTGGATCCATGACTTCAATTGATGTCCCATTTTCATCCAGCAGGTATATTTCTCCAACCAATCTCAGAAGCAAGCCTTCTTTTGTTAGACTGAGGTGTCCCCTTCCCATCACTCGATTGTAAACTCATCTGCCTCCTGTTGCTTTGCAATCTCCAGGAGCTGAACTTCAAGTTTTTGCCCTCTCTAAAATTTAACACAGACGGAGAAGCCTTTGCTAATGGACAAATCCAGAACTCACCCTAGCTTTTGCTAGAGTCACTCTTCCGGCGGAAGGCATTTGGGGAATTTCATCAATGGTTTACGGATTTGGGTGAGAGAGAGAGAGAGTTGAAGATAGGTGAGGGCGTACCTCAGTAATCAGTACCTCGACTTAGTTGGATTGCAGATGAAAAAAGTATTGGAGGTTATAGCTCACACTCTAACAGGGATCACGGAGCCTGATGGGGAAATTTACTTACACTGGCCAATCACTAGTTGATACCTACTCTAGACAACAAAAATATACGATGTATTGCATACATTCCAGAACTCACCGTGGATTTGGCTTGACAAGATGAATTAGTGATTGATTTGTGGTCTGGTGAGTATTGGTATCTATTTGAAAAACTGCTATCGACATTGGTGTTGTGTTGTTCTAGTGATGAAGAAATTGCAAAATTACTGGTTTTATCGTATTGTTGTTAAAAGAGCTTGACACGAGGGGCTGATTTGACTGCCTATATGATGTTGTTGGGTTGCTAGCTAGTAGTATATGCAGAAGTTTGAATATGGAATATGCAGCAGAATGGTATGGAATATGCATTGTATAGTAGATGCAGCCTTTAGCTTTTCATTTTGCAAGTTCAATTTCAAAGCCAAAGTTACAGATTTTAAGAATTTTCAGTTTCATCTTGTGGATTGTGTGATGCACTGCTGTCACTTGTTGCTCTCTTCATTGATGCCTCGATGTTTGCCGCAACCAACAAAGTTTAGTCGCCTTAATCTAAGAGATGCACTCAGCTTAATGATATTAGGTTTTTGTTTTTGGGATGTTATCTTAACTTGATCTACATCATGTAATCTGCTATTCTTGATTGTTATTTGTACCAACCCTTATGCTTGTTATTAGCAGTATAACCAGTATGCTTGTTATTAGCAGTATAACCAGTATGCTTGTTACTAGCAGTATAATATATGGTTGATGAAGGGTGTTAGCAGTATATCATTATAAAGGTAGAATAGTAATTGACTTGTAAAACCTACTGCCTATATAAAGGCCTCTAATGTACTGTTCACCTCTATACACGATGTGTTTTACTTTTCAATTTTACATTTCATTTGAATAAAACCTTGATTTCTTTCAGCAAAATGTTTCATCATTCTAATTTATGCATTTGAAAGAGCCTTGTGATCTCAGCTGGTATACAAGGAATTAATCTGTAATTCTTTATAATTTGATCATGTTATCAACGTTATAGTTGAAGGGCTTTCCTCGAGAACCTTTACTTCGAACAGGTAGAAAGCCAATCCGATCGAGCGAGCCAGTCGATATTAAACATTCCTGCACATCACCTGATATTTTCGATGGCCAAGTCATAGCTTATGCCTTAATATATCTGCCTTATCTAAATTTGGTATAGATGTTTGAAGCAAATCCTTCGGCGAAAACAAATCCCACGGGCACGTACAATAAACAATTATATGGTTCCCCAACTTGTGCCAGTGGAAGTTTGTGGGGACTCGATCATCTGGTTCCATTCGATGAATTCTCCCCTTGAGATCTGACTGGGAAATTTTCAAACTAAAATATGCTTCCCCCCACTTGTCCTCGATGAAGCTGATTTCATTGACCCCTAAGAAATCTGGGTTCTTCACGTTCATAGCCATTCATGCAGAAAAAACACCTTGAGCCTTATCCAATACGAGCTTTTGTTTGTAAAGAGGGTTATAAACAAGGGTTTATATACGCAGACTATTGCGACTATTGCATAGCATGAGCGGCTGGTTCTGGCCGCCAGCCAACGTTCTCCTTGCAAGGAAGAGGCACCTACTTGCACTATATATACCAGTTCATGCAAGCACCAAATCACTTCAACTCATACCAACTGAAGTTCGATTGAAAGCAATCATATCGATCACGTACTTAGCTTCATTTGGTTCTGGAAACAAATGGCTCTCCATCAAGTTTTAGCATCTCCAGCTCAAACCCTGAAGGCTGCTTTCGATGTTAAGCCACGTCCTGCTAATTATGCCCCATGCATCTGGGGCGATCATTTTCTCTCATATTCTTCTATGGTAAGTGATACATATATATGTTTCTTAGGTAAAGTAGACAATGCTAATTATATTCCCGGTCACTTTTGTTATATGTTTCTTCAATTTGCTCTTATGTAGGAAGTAGACGTTAAATTCGAGCAACGTGTCCAAGAATTGAAAGAAGAAGTGAAAAGAATGCTAATGGCTGTAGTTAACGAGCCTGCTTCGCATATGTTAGATATGGTGGATAACATTCAGCGTTTAGGCTTGTCGTACCGTTTCGAAAATGAGATTGATACAATCTTGAAACACGTTCATGATCATTTTTATGGAAGTAAATATCTTGGAAAGAATGGTGACCTTTACATTACTGCTCTCCATTTTCGATTGCTTAGACAACAAGGCTATAATGTTTCATGCGGTAAATAGTCTGTTATCTTTTTTCTTTTTCATCATATATATTTATAATCACCATATATGAACTAACTTAAATTTCTTATGCATGTTGACTAACTTCATCATCAGCATCTAACTCTAATGCATGAATTGGCTGGTCATGTATATGTAGATGTGTTCAACAAGTTCAAGGAAAGTAACGGTACATTTAAGGAATATCTTACGAGCGATGTGGTTGGACTACTAAGCTTGTATGAAGCCACTCATCTTAGGGTTCATGGAGAAGACATACTTGAAGAGGCACTGATCTTCACCAGGACCCATCTCGAGTCTGCAGCACCCCGATTGAGCTCTCCGTTGTCAAAACAAGTAACTCATGCCTTGTATCAGCCACTTTGGAAGGGCTTTTCAAGGGTTGAAGCAAGGCACTACATGTCTGTCTATGAGGACTATGATTCACACAACAAAACTCTGCTAACTCTTGCAAAGTTGGATTTCAATTTAATGCAGAAAGTCCATCAGAAAGAACTAAGTGATATGACGAGGTTAACATATATATCATTGTCATTTCTTACTACATATGCTAATTACTGATCTAAGATTACGGAAAATGAATAATGCTTTAATTTCTACTATTTTTCTTCTTTTCGGTGTTTACTTTCAGGTGGTGGAAGGACTTGGACTTTGCAAACAAGCTACCTTTTGCAAGAGACAGAATAGTCGAGACCTACTTTTGGGATGTGGCAACCATATTTGAACCTGAATATCACTTCGCTAGGACGATGGTATGCAAATATGGTGCTCTAACTACAGTCCAAGATGATGTTTACGATGTCTATGGCTCATATCAAGAACTAGAGCTCTATACAGATGCCATTGAGAGGTTTGTATAAATTTGAGATATTCATATATTAACCCAGAGCTCATATATTATACAGAGGTCATATATTCAATTATGTACGTAGTACGTATACCGTCAATATATTAACCCAGAAATTTCCATAGGCGCTATGCAACGAGTAGTTAGTTGTTACCTAATAATTATTCAGATCAGTAGGTTACTGACTTATAAATTTTGATCAGGTGGGACATTTCTGCTATTGATGATTAATTACCCCAGTGTTTGAAGGATTGTTATATAGGACTGCTGGACAGCTACTCTGCATATGAAGAAAAGCTTGCGAAAGAAGGAAACTTGTAACGCCTTGAATATGCCAAAGAAGCAGTAAGTCTCAGAAATTATTTGATTTGTATTGTGCGTAGTCTGCATTGGATCCTAGTTTAGTAGTTTTATCACTTTATGAAGCCTACTATTAGTTTCATTTTTTCATTTACAAAATATTTATAGTAATATTGTTGCTAAGTACGTACGTGGTTTGAATCTCTCAGATCAAAATTCAACTTAGAGGTTACTTCCAGGAAGCCAAATGGTTGAAGGAAAAATACACACCAACAATGGATGAATATATTCCAAATGGACTTAACTCATCCTTCTATCCGATGGCAATCACATCCTTTGTTGGAATGGGAGGTCTTGTTACGAAAGACACCATGGATTGGGTGTTGAATGACCCTAAGATTGTTAAGGCTGCAGCACTAACCGGCAGACTCCTCAATGACATGGCTGGCCACAAGGTAATTTATATGTTCATATTCGGATCAGTATTATTCCCTTGTTCAGTATCATGTTATTCTATGTGTGCACGAAGCCATCTTATATGACCTTCACTTTGCTGTATCTGTAATACTATGTAGTTTGAGCAAGACATAGAGCAGGGCGCCTCATCGGTAGAATGCTACATGAATCAATATGGTGTCACAGAAGAGGAAGCGAAAATCGAGCTGACCAAACAAAAGGATGCTGCATGGAAAGACATAAACCAAGAGTGGCTCGATCTCCACTCCAGCAATAGAATCCCCAAACCCCTCCTGCAGATCATTTTGAATCTTGCACGTTCTGGTGAAGTTCTTTACAAGAATGAAGATTTCTATACCAACGCTGAAGCTGGACTCAAGGGTTTTATAGTTTCTCTCATCGAACCGGTGCCTGTTTAAGCCTATAAGCTGGTACTTGTTAATCCTCTCTGCCGTGAAATAAGTCTCGTCTAGTTCTGCATGTCGAGAAATCTGTATATATGTTCTCTAATATAGTTTCACAGATGGCCTGATGGCCACTATGTGCTGTTGGTGAAACGATTTGGTTTGAATAAAGCACTTTATTTTGGGATGAAATAAGCAATATGTATTATGGCAGGTTTTCTGCCTTGTATCGAGTAATGACCTATTATAGGTTTTCTGTTTTGCATTGAATAATGACTCTTTGAGTTTGTAGTGGAGTTTATGAGTTTGTCTATTATTTAACCTAGCATAATTTGATTGTATGGCTTTTGCCTTGGAATGAACCATTCGTAGCTATTTTTCCTTATAAATGAACATGTATATCTACTACTCTGCTTGTCTATCTAGTAATATTGGTCTCGAGGAATTACCAAGTGACCAAGTTTCAGGAACAAAATTGCATAATACAAATCGAATAGGGTTGTGAAATTCACATCCAAAATTGAAATTCACACATCATTTTTTTTTTTGATAACTTAAATTTTGTCTTTTAGTGACTTAAACTTTATCTTTTTGTAAATATGTTAACCAAAAAAGAAAAAAGATTGGGGTGTGGATTTCACATCCCATCCCATCCTATTTGCAGCTCCTAGAACTTGGGAAGGTGTGCCTTATATCAAAAGAAAGGTCTCTGAGTTTATTTTCACATAAGTGGATTTGGAGACCCGAGACATTCTCAGTTCAATTTTGAAGACAAGAATGTCACTGCCAGAAACCAGAATTTGTACAGTTTAACCGGGAAAATGTCAAAATAGGGGATACTTCCATCCATGTTGTGGAGGAAATCCCTATATGCCTGAAAAGCTTGTTGAGTTAGCTTTAACTTTGCTTTGTGTCACTTTTACATTTCGGTGTTAGAACTCACCGAAAATCTGGTTTGAAACAGTAAAAGTCATTTTCTTAGCTTTTCTGTGCAAACTATGTTTTTCTTCTAACTTTGTAGGGCTGCCATTTTTGATTCATTTAGAGTTAGGAATCATGCCACATATGCACGAATAGCTAGCTAACAACACAATTTTTCATCTCCAATTGGAATCTCGAACATTGGATGCTGCAACATGAAGTTATATAAGCTGGAAGTTGGTTGTGTAGCACACAATAAGGGTGTTTTTCTCATCTTCTACATTTTGTTTTGTTTTGTTCACTTTCCTCTATATATATGTTATGCATTGCATGATCCATATTGTTCTCACATTGAGGACAATGCATAGTTTAAGTGTAGGGGAAGAGAATGCACACATTTTGTGTTTTATTTTGTTTTGTTTTTGTTAAAGTCGAAAATCTGAAGAAGAAAAAAATATGTTTGTTTTTCTGTGTCGTCATGCTTTTTCAACTGTCTAAGATAAATATATCTCTTTAAAATTATGACGAAGAGCGGATCACAAGATTGAGATGATGTTAAATGAATTCTTTGGTTAATTACGATATATACTAAGCATATGAGTATGTAGAAGATGTGATTTTTCATCGACATAAACAAAAATGAGAAACCATGCCTGCAACAACTCAATATACGTTATAATTGCACACGTTAATAATTTTATCTTATAAGTCTCGGTTGGGCTTGATCCCTACCAAGGCTGTACGTAGATTTGCGCCTGCTCATATATAATGCACATTCTTTTGTCTTTGCATATCTGATTAATATAATGCACAACGTTAACTCGCCTTCACCAATCCAATCAACATACATGTATGTATTTAGTTTTTTACCATTACAAGCATAATGGTAACGCCACGGTCGCCACCTTACTCATTTTCATACCGAAACTAATAATTTTCGTCAGATATCATATACTTGCGGCGAATCACACGCTTCTTCCTTCCCCGCGGAGCTTCCAAAACGATCGAACCCATTCTTTAATTCCTTCTTCGCTTCACGTAGCCAGGCTGTTTAGCGCTACTCACAGACAACCTGTCAAAATTACCTAATAACCCACTCCCCCTCACTCGCCACCTCACTCCAACCGCATTAACAAAAACACCTCCCCAAGGTCATTACCGTCATTCCCACCTCATACGCCTAAACTAACCACCTCACCGGAGCCCAATCTCTCTCTCTCTCTCTCTCTCTCTCTCTCTCCTCCCCCTTTTCCTCTTTCTCTTTCTCTCCCTCGTCTTCTTCAGATCCCGTCGAGCTTTTCAAAACCCTAATTTTTCCCAAAGACCTCTGCTTCGATTCGATTCTGATTCAGAATCGGGGGAGCTGCTGACGTCATACGCGATGGGGGATTTCAACCTCGCGCTCGTAATCGTCGCCATCATACTGGTGGTCGTCGTCTTCGTCTTCAATGTCTACCTCCTCGTCAACTATCAGCACCCGGACGACAAGAACCAGGCCTATTTCCCCAAATTCGTCGTCGTTTTGGGCCTCTCCGTCGCCGCGATCTCCATCCTCATGTTACCGGCCGACGTCGCCAACCGCCAGGCCTGCCGCCACGCGATATACAACGGCGCGTGTAATCTCACTCTCCCGATGAAGGATCTCTGGCTCGCCGTGTATATCCTCGACGCCGTGCTCGTCTTCCTCATCATCCCCTTCGCTATGTTCTACTACGAAGGCGACCAGGACAAGTAGGTTCCTCTAGGGTTTTTGATTGATTGATTGATTATACACAACCGTATAATATACTCGTATGTATACAACTCGGCATTGGTATTTTGTAGATTGGTGTTTGATTTTTTGTTTTTGTTTTTGTTTGTAGGAGTGTTGGAAAGAGAATTGGAAGCGCAATGTGTTGGGTTGGGGTGAGCGCTGTTGTGTGTGCTCTCGTTCTCGGCATCTTGTATGGTTAGTTCTCACTTTCGTTTCCGACGAAGTTGTGGTTTCGATGAAGCTTTATCATACATTGTGATTATGCTTGGTTTCTTTGATGTTAGAACTTAGACCACTGGTTTTTTTATTTATTTCAGGGCTTATTGGAAAGGTGGACTTTACTGTTAGGCACCTGTCTTCTTCCACAGTTGCATTTCCTAATTCGTTTTCATTTTCGAGTGGTGAACCATGTATCAGTGGCTCGAAACAGGTATGAGCTTGTTACATTGGTCTTTCCGAGGTGACTATTTAATTTGGGGTTATTTGTGTTTCTATTGATAGATGGCTGAATCTTATTGAACATTTTGTTGACTTGTCTCCTGTTTCTATTGTACCTACAGTGTGCCGCATATACTGCAAATGCTGCATCAGAGAAAACATGGACCATGCGTGCTACTTTTCCAGAATACGTCGTTGCTCTTGCTACCATTGTTGGATCCGTACTCTTCACTGTAAGTTTATGTTTATCAATATTATTCTAATATACATGCAGTGACTGAGGTACTTTCCTGTAATATGATTAGTATGAGTGTCAAGTATATGTAGAGGACGAAAGGAAGTCGGTTCTTTTTGTTGTAGATATGCTTCCGCAAGGATTCCAAGTATCCAACCCAAAAAACAAATTTTTTTTTTTTTTCACAACTTTGATAAGTAGTGTTACTCGTGGATTGTCAGGGAGCAAAAAAGCTCATTAGGATTATATCATCTTATACCTTTAGCATGGTAACTTATATACATGTAAATGGATCTATGTCTGTACATATATAGAAGTTTCATGTGTATGTGCATATAGCCAATATATCTATTGTGATGTAGTATTCTACTTCCCTCTTTTCTATGCATAAATAATAATCACCGTTTTCATAATTTGCTCAGATATTTGGTGGTGTTGGGATTGCTTGTCTACCTCTCAGTCTCATATTTTCATTTGCTCGGCGTCCAAAGGCTGTTATTACACGGTCACAGTATATTAAGGTACTAGTTACTCCCTTATCTTGTCCATAAAGTTTATGATGATCGCATGTGGTGGTTACTTATGGATAGTTTGTGTTGCTATACTCTAGGAAGCAACTGAACTGGGTAAGAAGGCAAAAGAACTGAAGAAAGCAGCCGATGCACTCCATCAAGAAGAAAGAAGTGGTTCTAAGGGTAGAAAATGGCGTAAAAATGTAAAGGTGGTAGAGAAGGTATACCTCAGCCTTTTACATTAGTGTTTGTTTTCATTTAAGAATCATTTCTTTTTTAAATTGTTGTATCAATCCTGAACCCTGTGCTCATTGCTTTTATCATGTTGGATCATTTTGGCACCAACCGTTAGCTATGCTGCTTAAATGGGTTTCAGAAATTTCATCAGAATATTTTATTTTATTTTCTAAAATGTGGTGGTTGCTTTTGTATTTTCTGTTATGATATGTTATCTATTGTGTGCTTAATAGCTTAATCTTTTGATCAAAAGTTTAATGCTTGCCTGACCTTGCAGGAGTTGCTTCAATTAGAAGATGATGTAAAACTTCTAGAAGAGGTGTATCCTCAAGGAGAGCAGGTAAGATACATTAAGCGTGCTACCCGGTTGACTTTTTATATATCCAATGTTTAACCTTTCTGTTATTAATTTCCTTCCCTTGATCCAGGCTGAGACTTCTTGGGCTATGACTGTTCTTGGTTACTTGGCAAAACTCGTGTTGGGAGTTTTTGGGTGAGTGGTGATGTCATCTGTTTAAAATTTGTAATGAGTAGATGTGTTTATATTTTCAGTACTTTGATTTACTGATATTGCTGAGAACTTGAAAGAGGAAAGATATTGGGAGAAACTTAGATAAGGAATATGAGAAGATGATGTTGTCGAAGAGAAAAGCCCTTGGCATAGTTGGTATTCATATTCCTTTTTTATCAAATTCTTGAAGCCAGCATGGCATAATGAAATCATCTGGAATGTAAAATTATCTGGTTTTGGTTAGGTAATCCTTAAGTAACTGCATTTTGGTGTAGTGATGTTCCTAGGTAGCTATGTTCATGTAGTAACAGTTTTTAGCCTGGGGTATTCTCAAGTATTGCATATGTTTTCACTATTCGTAGTAACAACTTTATAACCTGAGGGTTAAGGATACAAAAAGCCATGACACTACTATTCATGACAGTTGTAGCATCGACGGCTATGGCTTTGGCTTTCTCATGTGATTATTCTTTTTAAGATCATCACAAGGTTTCTAATGCAAGTCTATTGGCTGTGCTTTTCAGATTGCTTGTTTCAGTGGCTTGGATTGCTCATATCGTCATATATCTATTAATAAGTCCTCCATTTTCTCCTTTCTTGAATGAAGTTTTTATCAAGCTGGATGACATATGGGGTAATTGAAGATACATTTTCTTGGCTCTCTCTCTATACATTTATATGTAGTATGTATATATATTTTTAGTAGAAATGACAATTTCTTGCCCCTGTATTCTTTGTCTTTTCAAAGGATATGATTTTTGATATGCTCATTCTCTTTCAGGTCTTTTGGGCACTGTGGCATTTGCATTCTTCTGCTTTTACCTTCTGATTGCGGTCATTGCTGGGGCTATGATGCTGGGAATGAAATTAGTTTTCATTACCATTCACCCCATGAAGTAATGAACTTTGCTTTGTCATCCTTGTCTATCTAATAATGTTTCTAAACGCCTCCAGTTGTTTTTCATCTATAGGTTTGGTTGCTGATAGATTTCATTTATTTGTTTCAGGTGGGGAGCCACTCTTATGAATTCATTTTTGTTTAATGTGGGACTCATTCTTCTTTCCTCCATCAGGTTTGTTGCTGTAACCCTTTGTGCTTCTCATTTGGTTGTGTAAAGAGATGCATGCATGGACTTTAGAGCTTCAGTAGCGATAAACTTCTGACAAAAAAAGTTTAAGAATTCACCGTGGATTTAAGAATTATTTGTAGGATTAGTGGATATGGTAGAAGAAATATGTAGCTTATGAGTTGCTAGAGGGAGTTATGTACCGTCATAGATAGAACATTTATTTCTGAAGGTTTCTTGAAATCATGATTTTAAATTTTGTTGGATCCGTTTGTTTCAGTGTGATTCAGTTCTGCTCCACAGCATTTGCTTACTATGCTCAAGCAACCGCAGCACAAGAAATTTTTGGTCACACTTTGGAATCTCTTCGGGGAATTAGATATTTGTACAAGTGAGTTGCTTCTTCTTTTTCAGTTTATCTTCTCCTTCTAATTAGGCAGTTGTCTTATACTGATTTGATTATACATTTTGATAATTGCATTCCAGGTACAATGTGTTCCAAATTGGATTTATTATCCTGGCGGGGTTGACCTTTGTGTACTATGCTGCTTTCGTACGTTCACAAACCAAATTCTATTTCAGGATAATTCTCCTTTTCTATATGCCTTTAAGTAATCCATTTCTTTTTTGCTTTAACAATTTCAGGGATGGAGAAGAAAAAAACCTAGTGGCAGGTTCCAACTGTCCTCATGAGTTATGTTTTGCCGAGAACACAACAGCATCCACCCAGCTGGAGCTGTTGGAATTCTCAGTTTCACTTCTCTTTTCGGATTGGTTTTCACATGCGGATATTTATGGTCTAATTTTGATCGATGTTGAATGCGCTTTGGTGGAGTAGGCCGATACCTTCCGAGTTCACGAGTTGCGTTGGATTAGAGCACGGGAAGTAGCATGTTCATTGTGGTTGTTATTTCCCCTCTGTATGTATTATTCCTTTATTTGACTTTTGTTTTATACATTGGCTTTGGGCTTGTAATCGCATTATCCTTTGCACACGGAAAAACAGAATCTGTAGACCTACCCTTGATGTAATATAACCATTGAGAACAAAATGTTATATGAGCAGTCACTTGTTTCATGTACTTGTAAACAGACATGCTTTATAATAGGTAACAGATTTTGTTTCTGAGAGCAAGTACTGAGTTACTGTGCTTTTATTGATTTTCCATCAGGGTGATTACAATGTTACTAGCATACAAACTTCAAAGCGTAATATAATCCTATTTGCAAGAGTTTAGCCAACTCTGTTGTGTAAGACATTCAAAGTTGTTTTTTGGTATCAACCCGAGTGGGAGCATAAGGTGAATACTCTTCAAACTCGGTTGGCAATGAGTTCCATTGCAGGCTGGGTTCCCAGTCTGCTTCTTCAAGGACCTTCAGTATCTCCTCCGCCACGATCTTGCTCCCCTCCGATGAAAAATGGATACCATCCCTGAACCAAGTTATTGAGAGTCAAGAAAATATTGGACAATTACAAGGAAACGATACAAGTGGAACAGAAGCTGCATTTCAACTCACGTAAAGCACAGAGTCGACCAGTCCTTTCTTTTCTGCATTAAAGTAACAAGATCAACAGCCTTGATATCCATCTCTCTGCAAAGTTCTACACAAGCATCTGAATACATTTGGCACAGCTTGTTTGTTCGACTATTCTCCCTCATGACGCCACTGGTTTAGATTTTTTGACATGAATAAAGAGCTTAGAAGTTAGAGCCATGAAGAATGAAAACAAAGAAAGAAATTCAAATCACCAATCATTAGCACCTAAACGCTTTTCGCATTTGCTCCTCGTTGACAGGAGGAGCAGTCAGAAAGATAAGGCGGGTTTTCTCCGATAGATTCTTCAGATGTGTAGCAATCTTCTTCATGTTCTCTACATACTCAGGAAGAGGTACATGAGGGCCTAAGCCTAGTGGATCGGGGAGCATTGAATCATTACCACCAAAATACACTATCACCAAGGATGGCTGAATACTTGCATCCTAAGGTGACAAAAAAAATACATAACATCAGCATCTAGAAGAAATAGAAAAGCTTTAGGGTACTAAATAGAATACCTTTGGGAACACTTGCTCTAAAACCTGCACACCTTGCCTTGAATTCCAACCAGCATAGCCACGCACAACTATATCTGCCTGAGAAAAGATCTACTAAGATCAGTGATGCCGATAACATGAAAGTTTAAGTGGGACTCGAAAATGTAGTAGAGTGACTCTCATCTCATCCTTTACACTAACCAAAAGAGTTTGAGCCAACAGACATGCTGACAGAGTGGGGAAATATTAGCATCAAAAGTGTTTCCAAGATGATAAAAAAAAAGGGTACAAATCCAAGACCCCTGATCCGGGAGGTGAAATATAAATTGTTAAAGGGTGCTGTAGATATGTATAGTGGTCTTTTACCAATAGAGTTGAACAAGAAGAGAACGAAAATTACGAGCGTCTTTAACAAGAGTCAAACCTTGCATACACTTTGTTCTTAAGTAGAATCTAACACATAATGTTCTTTTCAACAAAGATACATATAAGCTTACTATCTGGCATTTCTAATGTATGGTACTACGTAATCTACTTGCACAGAACAAAGTTCTCTCAGATGAATCCAAGTTCTTTGATTTGTTCTTTACTGCTTGTTGGATAGATTTAGAATAAGGTATAAAAGTATCAAAAAGTCTCAATATTAAAACCTAGATCGTGGCTTACAATATTCACTCTCTGTCTTGCTTCTAAGTTTGGTGTAATAAGCATAAATCAGATTCCGACTTTCAGACCGTGTTCTCCCCAAATTCCAATATAACTTCGTCATCTCGAAGACTAGTAACTATTAACTTCAAAGGCCTAAGCTTAAAATCGCAAAAAAATGACCAATAACGAATGCTAACTTTCTCCATAGTGGAAACACAAGTAAATAGAAGGTGAGAATTGCAAAGGGAGGAAGAAATAACCTCTTTAACGTACCAAAAAAGGATTGATATTAAAAGCTTGAACTGTGTGTACAAATGTATATATCAAAGTTATAGTTTGAATAACAGAACTAATATACTATTATCATTTTCATTGATCATTTTCACTATATACAGGAGCATAAGCAAAACTCAACGACATTTTCGGTGGCTAGAATTCCACAAATATGGCCACAAACAGAAGAGGAATTATTAACCATAAAAAGGGATTTTCAGCTGGTTGTGCAATGAGTGGGCTATAATTGGCCAAAAGAGATAACAAGATCATGCATGTAAGATCAACAATCTATGACTAACGTTGAGAGAGATTGATCAGCAAACATGGAGTAATGGAACCCACCACAGAAATTAGATTGATCAGCATTCATGTAGTTATGTATGAAGTATGAACTCTATGAACATCTCAACAACCATGAAAACTCATCTTTGCTTCTCTAAAACAAAAGTACACAAAAACAGAAGTGTTTATCATAATTATTGACCATAAAAATTCCATATCATATATAGCTAGCCGATTTTTTCGATAGACGCCCAAGGAGAAGTCGAGGAAATTGATCAAACAGTTGTTAGCAATCAATCAATTTGAAGAACTAAGAACCAAGAAAGTAGTATACCTTCCGAGAATATAAGTCAGCAAGAATGGCACCCCAACCTCCATTGCTGAAACTGAACTGGACGATGGACGAACCAAACAGCACAAACTGCGGTCTTATTGGTCCGACCATCTCTTCTTCTGCCTAACAGAGTGCAGGCTCTATTTATGTTTCTGACTCTAGCTAACTATCTGATATATACCGGATATTTTTGTTTCTTGCAGTACTGACAAGCTAAGCTAGAATAAACTAACCTATCAGCAAAGCTAGGCTAACATATAAGGTAACCATCTTGTGGTAACTGGTAAGGTTTGTTTTTACAGTTCCTTGTTAATTTAATATAATTATTGAAGAAGGTTGCTCAATGATAGGTGCATAATTATACATTATTTGTATCAAAATCCTCTATACTTTGTTTGTGTTAGTACATAGCCAAAACACTTGGCTAAGCCGAGAATACAGTACAATTACCCGGTCGAGATAGCCCTGGTGGGCCATTCACAAACATCCAAGGAAGGAAGGGCCGGTAACAAACCACTTGCCAAAGTCACTCTAGCGGCAAAACACCCCCAAAAGAGGAGGCACTCCAAAGGAGGGCAAAGAGTCCCACATTGGAAACAAGCTCAAGGTACACAAGCTTAGCCTATAAAACAAGCTCAAGGTACACACATCTACACACTTACATCTCAGATTAATACTCTCTCCCTTACTTTCATTCCTCTACCCGTACAAGTGCACGCAACTCACCTAAGCATCGGAGAGTCGAAGACTGGGCCACCCCAGTCCCGACCCCGTGACGCTGTTATTTGTGCAGGTACCGAGTGAAAGCCCCTCAGGAATTCTACTTCGTTCCGCCTCGCGACCACTTCCCGGCTCGGGACGTAACAGGTAGAAACAGTTTGTTTGGTGTGTTTTCTAGTTATTTACTTTATTTATTTGTTCTCTAGGTATTTTGAAGCATATAAGAAGAAAAGAAGGAAAAGAGGGAATGGAAGACAAAATTCGGAAATCTGCCTATGCAAGTCAGTCAACTTTGACGGAGCACTGAGGGCAGCTCAAGAAGAACCAGATAATGAGTCTTATATCAACGGAAAGCTACGGATGTCAGCTTTCCAAAAAAAAAATAATTTCGGTTTGTGAATAGCATTTTCCTAGAAGCAGTTATGGCCAATTTAGTATCAGAAGGTCAATTTGTGTGCGAATCTGACTCTTGATGAAAATTTGTGTTTTGAGACCCAAATCACACCGGAAGGCCCATGAACAAGTTTGCACTTCATAGCCTGACTTATAACCTCAATGTGAAGCTGATTTTGAAGTATTAAATGAGGTGATGTACTTCCATTGTATAACCTCAATGTGAAGCTGATTTTGAAGTATTAAATGAGGTGATGTACTTCCATTGGTCCTACAGACGTGCACCAATCATAATATCTAAGGAAACCTAAATCAAGATGGATTGGTTGTAGAGAAGCAATATAAAAGCCTGTGTTATCATCTTTGACGGCTTCTTCTCCCCTTTTTCTTCTTCTCTTCTCCTCCTTCCCAATCTGATGTGTTTTCTTTTTATGATTGCTTTGATTTTCAATTGGTTTTCCAATTAATTATATTGAGCTTTTTTTTACCGATTGTTCATCGATGAATTCTTTGTGTGTGTGCTTTGGAGGCCTACTTAGTATACATGCTAGGGTTCTAATACTTTGATTATTTGATGACTAGGTCAATATCGGATCCCTCAAATTGTCTAGAGAAATAATTGGTAGTTTTCACTTGTGAGTAGACGAAACCTTAGGTTTAACAAAGCGCTAAGTTTACTGCGATGCCTAGTGATTGCTCAAACTCTTTTCATGCTCATTGATCTCTGCTTGTTTAACCTAATAAACATACCTTTTAGGTTACAATGTTCGAGAATAGATTAGATGTAGAGCATTTCCTACCTAACGTACAAAGTAAGAAAGAGTAATAGATTGTGCTCAAGTGTACCGATTCAATTTGAGTATCTTCAATTGAGTTAGTTGGTCGCAAATTAGAGAAAGTGTGTTGTGTGTGATTGTCGGAGGTGGATATTTCCTCCCTAGCTAGTCTTATTCTTAGGTGCAGAACCAGGATATGAACCTTAGGGGGACCGAGATATAGAACATGATAGTATAGAAAATAATAACGTTAAATGTAACACGCCAAACCTATTTTATCAAATTTTATAAAATAAAACAATTGAATAAGATATACACACACAAATCAATGATAATTAATTGCAAAATCTTGTAAATTTAAGCAACATTTTTGTATTTCATTTCATAAATTAGGGGTAGTTGGATGTTATTCTCCCTTTTTTCTTGTTCCGTAGTTGTCATTGTCATTGATTAGGGAGGTTTCATGAATGAATTTATACTAATTACTACAATAGTGTGAGGTTTATATAGTGATGTACATTGAGATAGATGATGCTAGGGGGGTCGGACCCCTTTATGGCAAAACGTAGTTCCGCCCCTGCTCATTCTCTTAGATTCTCAACAAATTTGAAATAAGTTTTTCAATTTTCTTATCTTCTATCCATCATCTTCCCATATTTTATTTTCCTATCAAATCAACTCCAAATCATCTCAAATTTCATGTGTGAGTTTGTGTGTAGTTCGAGTCTATAAATTTTCGTATTTTTCTGACTTGTTTAAATTAGTCAACTAATTAGGTTTTCAACCGCTGGTCGTTAGGATCAGTAGTCATTTTTGAGTAGTTTAGTAGTGAATAAGGAAAATAAATTGGTTTAAATAACTGATCACTCAAGTCCATATTGGATATATATTTTGTGAAAGTGGTATGTTAATTGTTACCAACACTAAATCCATTTTCAATTTAGGTGCATATGAATGACTACACAATATTGAACTTCACTGACATTTCAATGGTAAATACACAGACGTTTCCAATTATGAGATATATAAACTTAAAAAGTGAAGCAACTAGTTAAGTTGTTCACAACCAATCGGAGAAGGGATATATGAGTTTCATTTGGTGAGAGATGTTACCAAGTACATACACAAGCTTTGGAAATGCACGGTCTAACTCTTAATTCCCATTGCTTATTCCCCGCTGCATGAGTCTAGCAACGCCATTATCAGAGACATTCATAGTCTTTTTATCAGTACCGACGGGATCATCATAAAGGGAATCCTCTCCGAACTCTGTTGCCAATGAGTTCCACTGCAGGCTTGGTTCCCAGTCCGCCTCTTTTAGAACTTTCAGTATCTCCGCCACAATCTTGCTTCCCTCAGATGAAAAATGGATTCCATCGCTGGACCAAGATTATGATACATCGACTTAAAAACCATGGATCAACATTCAGCTAGTGGAAACATGAGGTACTCTATGAAATCGAACTTACGTAAAGCAAGTAGTTTCCCAGTCCTTTCTCTTCTGAATTGAAGTACAGAGATCAACAGCCTTGATATTCATCTCCCTGCAAAGCTCTAAACAAGCATCTGAATATATTTTGCATAGCTTGTTTATTCGATTCAGCTCCCCAATTATGCCACTGGTTCCGATTTTGAAAATGGACAAGGGGAAAGGGTCTTAGAACTCTGAAAAAGGAAAGAATATAACCAAACAGAATATTTTTATCACAAGTACCTCAACTGCTCACGAATTTGTTCCTCGTTGACAGGAGGAGCAGAGAGAAAGATGATGCGAGTTTTCTCCGAAAGGCTTTGTAAATGAGTAGCAATCTTTCTCATATTTTCTATATATTCAGGAAGAGGAACATGAGGGCCTAAGCCTAGCGGATTAGGGCGCATGGAATCATTACCACCAAAATAGACTATCACCAATGATGGCTGAATAGTTGCATCCTATGTTAACACAGTTACACAAAATCAGCAACAAACCACACATAATAAAAAGAAGCATTTCCTACTCAACTTCCAGTCACTAATTACATGGTATGAAGTTCCTGAACCAGTCTTGATCAGTAAGTATAGAATACCTTTGGAAAAACTTGTTCTAAAATCTGTACAGCACGCCTCGAGTTCCAACCAGCCTATCCTCGAACAAGTATATCAGCCTATGCACACAATTTACATAAAACCTTACACGACAAGTAATCGAAAAAAACACATAGTCGACAGCAATATCATCCTAGAGGCTACAGCTAGGTTATTCAAAAGAAGGAGCACAAAGGGTTCGGTGTTGGTACTTGGTACTACACCCCAGAAAGTATGTTTTCAAAAGATAGATAGAAGAAACAGTAAAAAACTCAGTACCCGTGGTAAGTAGATCCTTGAGGGTATAGTAAGATTTGAATAGGGGAGGAAGTTGTATACTAGTCTTTTTTTAGCATATAACTAACGGTCCATAACTAACACATGCAACATTTCAAACAATCAGATAACGACTCAAATCTTGCACACACATGTTTTTCTCAGTATCTTACATAAGCAATGTTCCTTTTAACAAAGAGACAAACGATCCTTACTAGGTGGCTCATCCGACAGAAACAGAATCAAAGCATCCACACTCAGCAGAAGATTAAACTACTTGCAGAGAAAAACACCCAGATCCAACTTTTCATCTAAAGTCATCGAGCCTATTTTTCTTTAGTGCTTGTTGGGTTGTAGTAGAATCACAAGTATGCTGTGATTTGTGTCCCCATTAACAAAAGTTCTCCCGATATTGGTGGTCCATTAGCTTTCTCTATTATAATTTAGATGTCAGCTACATTCCCATGCTCTTATACAGGTTTAATCTAACAGTTTAGTAGGGATAACTTATTACAAAAAAGAATTAATCCAGACTCAAGTGCTTCATCTCCAAATTCAATCTAGCTACCTGACTTTGGAAAGAACAACCGGTCCCCAAAACTTAAAGAGACAGAGACTTAACCAAGAGAAGAGATCCAAAGAGATAACAAGATGCATGCAAGATAAGATCGAAGAGCATATATATGCATCAAATAAAGTTGAAACTTGAAAGAGATTGATTAAGGAACATATAACCCACCACATAGAAATTATGGTAGTCTCCGTATCCATGACTTCGATTGTCATTTTCTCATCAGAAAATAACACACAAAATCCAATAAAATAAAACAGAAGGAATAATATCCATTGATGATCAAGAATTCCCAATAACCAGTTCCTCCATGGAAGACAAGAAATCAACAAGTCGAGCAGTGGCGTAGCCAGATATCTTACCCAGAAGGGTCAAATTTGATTAATTAGAAAATTAATTTATTTTCAGTCACTCTTTAACAACAACACAATTTTACTTAAAAGAATGACGCAAACTTAATTTCAACAATATTTTTGTTCTATCATTATCATCTCTAATAAACTTTGGATTAGAATTCATACACGATAAATATTGGAAAAAAATAAGATGTCGTTTCTTTTGTTTAAGAGATAATGCATGTTGATGTATGGTAAACATTAATGTGTTGTTTCCATTTAGTAAGGTAAAAAACCCTTAACACGATTTGTATTAATTGGATTAAGTATCTGAATAGTATAAATTTTTATTTCATTCCATTATTGTTGAAGAATATTTAAGACTAATCAAAAATTTATTAGAGAAGAAGGGTCAATTTATGTTTTATTTCCACTGATATCTAATACAAATGGAGGCTAATTACTCTCTTTGAAAATTTGAGAGGGTGCAATTGAACCCCTTGCCCCCTAGCTGGCTACGCCATTGAAGTCGAGGATGGTGATCAACCATGCATGAGGTTTATTAAGTTTCTTTAAGTGATATGATTAAGAAGAAGTAAGGAACAGAGGAAGCAGTACCTTACGAGAATACAAGTCTGCAAGAATGGCACCCCAGCCTCCATTGCTGAAACTGTACTGAACGATGGAGGAGCCAAACAGCACAAACTGAGGTCTTGAAGGTCCCACCATCTCTATTCTCTGTCTATCTCTCTAAACCAGACTACAGAGCTCTGTCTTTCTCTGGTTACTGATCTGGAGGAGTTACTGGCATGGATTCTCTGTTTGGTTCAGGTACTGATGAGGCAGGGACTCACGTGATAAATAGTCCTCGTTCGTAACGGTCAAGGACTGGGGTAGGTTTGTGTTTAAATTCTTTCACACTTTACGACTAGAGCAACATCGTACACGTTCTACGTCTTGTTTGGTGCCGAGACAGAAAAAAAATTGAGTAAAACCCTTTGCCTTTTTAGATGCTCATCAAGAAATAAATAATTTTTTTTTCTTCTACAAGGATGCCACACAATTTTATTTATTTAGTATTGAAGATAGATTTGGAAAACACATCATAAAAGAGAATATCAAAAACATCAATTGAATTAAAAGAGAGATCTGAAATAAATTCTCTTTGATAAAAAGAAGAAGAAGAGAGATCTGAAACATGATTGTGCCTCAAATGCCTCTTCCATCACTTCTCCTTGATCTCCTACAGTCCTACACTCCAGTCCAGTAAGTCATTATTTCCCTGGACTTTTCTCCAATTATAACCGTAAACAAATTTAGAAAGACAAAACTTAATTCAAAAAAATGAAAAAACTACATGAGCTTCTCTTCTGGTGGGCTTTATGGGCCATCATCGCCTGAAACAAACACTGGTCTGTCTCCATTGTTAACTAAGCAAGCAATTCTTTCTGGCTAGGTTTGATTTCTGAGCAGAAGAAAGAAAGACGACGATGGACATAGCTCTATTTTCCCCATCTTCGCTTTTTGCAAACGACGACGACTCTTCCAGTGGTATATACACTTCTCTCTTTCTCAAACCAACTCCCAAATTTTACTGAAACTTTTACTCACCGGGTGTTGTTATTTTCAGTTGAGGAAACCACAGAGACCCAGCAAAGCTTCGTAGAGAGGAAGCATCAATTTCCTGGAATGGTAAAAATCTATTCTTTTATCACATGTCCAATACCCATAAACGTAATTTTGACTTTCATGGGTTGTAAGCTTTCTTTTGTAAACTTGTTTATCAGTCTTCATAATTTCACCTTAAGTTTTGGGCTTTAATGCTTGAATGTGTGAGTTTTAGTTTTAGTTTACATTTTCTATGGCTGGTGAGAAGTAAGCTGTTTAGGAGTGACAAAGTACATTTGAGGTTTGGTAGTGACAGAATGTAGAAGTTGTGCAACGAAATTTGCAAACTTGTTTAGAGCTTATATGTTGGATTCTTGTTTAGAAACAATCTTTGACTTCATACTGATCTGGTGTTTTATGGGAAAAATCAAATATATATGCTGGCTTGTGTGTACTCAAGTATTCAACTCTGAGAAATTGGATACTTAGTGGTGCATGTGTTTGAGGAGTAGCAGCAGCTCCTCAAATAGAGTTATTTTGACCTTTGATGAGTAGCAGCAGCACTTACTGAGTATTTCTTAGAAGGTTGTGAGTTGTGGCACTTAACATTCTGTATTTGATTTCTAATTTGCCCGGTCTTTGTTATTCCTTGGATTCTAGAGTTTAAATCTGAAATTGTTGAAACAAGTATTTGATTCTTGTTGGTTGCAGGAGTTGATGGTTCGAGAATTTTCATTTCATCAGCTGAATGCCAATTTACTTTGGCCTGGAACATTTGCATTTGCGGAATGGTTAGTTCAAAACAGGCCATTGATTGAGGGACGGCATTGTATTGAACTGGGCAGGTATTTCTCAATGCTTTGACCTCCATTTGTCAGCAGAATCATCCACGCCTGGCTTCGCATGGACAAGAATACTTGAATGCTGTATTTGTTTTTTTGTTTTTCACTTTTTCTCTCGCTTTGACGTCGGGGCTCCTCAATAAAAAATTAATTATGTGGATACTATCATTTTGAATATAAGGACCTTCCTTATCTTATCTGTAAGATGAAACAGTCCCACTCGAATATCTAGTTACTTTGCTTACCTGCCGGCAGGTAGACAGATTTCTCAGTAGAACCTTTGCAAAGATGTATGCAACATCTTCTCATGAACCCTAGATACAGAGTGTAACATTACTGTTTTCTGTTTTTTTTACTTCTTTTCTAATTATATGTGTGCATGGTGTGTGGCTTCAAACTGTGATAAAACATGATATGTTGAATTTACAGTGACAAATTGAATTTTAACTTAGGTTTTGTTTCACACCATCCAGTTTTCTTCATTTATATTATACCATATTTACATTTATTCAATTTGTCTGTAAGTAAACTGCTTCACATAACTTCTGAGTTTGATTGTTTGTAAGTTAATTCTGCTGATGATGATTTGATTATTGGCAGTGGTACTGGTGCTTTGGCTATTTTCCTACGAAGATTGTGTAATCTTGACATCACTACATCAGACTATAATGATCAAGAAATTGAAGAGAATATAACTTACAACTGCAGGGTAAATGGAATTGCACCTGCTCTCCCTCATATAAAGCGTGAGTTCTGACATTTAAGCCTTAACTATTTGGGGTTCTGATTGCCTAAACTGAATGTCATTGGATATTCTATCTTGGTTTAAACTTTCATTGTTCTGAGCTGTTGGAAAAAGAAATTTCGCATCATAAAGAGGAATTCAAATATATCATCTGCTAAGGTCTACTGGTTCTGTTTTTTTTTCATCAAATCTTCCATATATTGCCCCCTTACTCAGTAAATGTGGATCATTATTTATTTGTAGTTTCATTCTAACTTCTGTTCATTCATGCATTTTGTTTTTATGTTGGGTTTGACTTTGATTCTATGTGAAGAATGTATCGGCACTCTAATTGATTGGTTTTGTTTTCTGAATATTGTGGAAGGGATTTTATTAAATTCATAAACAAACCTTTTTTTTTCCAGATACCTGGGGTGACGTCTTCCCCTGTAGTGATCCAGACTGGGACCTGATTATTGCGAGTGATATCTTATTGTGTAAGTTCCGTTCCACCATGATTCAGTTTATTTTTCTCAGAAACAATATGCAAACTTGTTCATTTTTCTTGGTTGCTTGCAGATGTGAAACAGTATCCAAATTTGATTAAAACTCTTTTGTTTCTCCTGAAATCTTACAAGACAACGGAGAATGAATCACAGCCTCGAGCCAAGGATGAGACAACTGGTATTACTATGGTGGACAATTCTATTTGAGTTACATAGTAGATGCTTAAAACTATGCTTATTATTATTTACTTCTTGCTCGCAGGACAATCTTTCAGTTTACCCCGGCCCTCATTTCTGATGAGTTGGAGACGAAGAATTGGAAAAGAGGACGAATCATTGTTCTTTACAGGTTGTGAGGATGCTGGTCTAGAAGTAATGCATCTAGGATCTCGGTTTATTGCATCAAACCAAGAGAAACTACTACCGACGGCTACCAAATAGTGAATTCTTAGATGCTATAATTAGAACTAATTATCTTGTATTGGCATTGCCACCATTTTATTTGTTTGGTTGTTGATATTTTTGAGTGGTCTGCAATACACTCGTTTTAATTAGGAATCTAACTTCTTCTTCTTCTTTTTTTGAGAAAGAATTAGGAATACTAACTGAAAGAACTAGTCTTGAAAAAGGTTTTGTACTGACTGTCTATTGGAGAAATTTCTCCTGTCTATTGAGCACAACTGTAATTTAGCATGTGTAAAAGATTGTTATTTACAAAAACAAAACAAAAACTCGGAGAGATGTAGTTTCTGAATGGTTTTACAATTATGTAATACTTGGATGATAATCCATATCAAAACGATATTCTAGCAGAAACACCTAAACTTAATTCCCATCAAATCCTCCCCATAAAAATGAAACAACCAAATGCAGGATTGAGGCCAAAAATAGAGGAGATGATGGTGGAAGACGGGAAGTGATTGTAATGGTTAATAACCCAAAAGCCATTATTCTTCTCTGCAGGGAAGAAGGCCATAATCATTCATCCAAATAATTGCACGGTGGATCACATCAGGAATTTTTTCGGAGAGAAGCTGAAGCAATTTCAGAAGAAGGTTAGTTGATCATATCTTCTTCTTTCTTTCTTTTTCAGTTTTCTTTACAGTCAGTGGCGTAGCCAGAAATATTATTTAGAAGGGTCAAAACTTAACTCTTCTTAATAAGCAACCTATATCATTCACATTAAATCAGCATTTGATAAATTATTTAACCCAATCAATCTTGGTTGTTGGTGGGGGTTTGGACAAAGATGAACTTCATCAAATAACATAAATTACATCCATTGTTAAAAAAAATACTAGATATATTACTTTATATTTCATTCTTCTAATTTTGACTTGATTTGCTAGAGACCATGAGTGAAAAAATGGTGTATAAATCTAAATATATATTGTTTAACCGTGTTGATTTATGAGACATAAACATTATTAATTTGCCACTTAATAAATCAAATGCAGTAAAAAGTTAAAACATGGTGGACACCCGTCTAAACACTGGACTTGTGGGGTGAATGGGCCATAAGATCAAAACTTTTGATCATGTTCCATTTCAATTATACAAATTTTCTTATATGAGGAGGGTCATTAATCATAGTTTATATATGTGATTATCAGATATTTCAACGAATGGCTGCTTAATTCAAATAGCTAGAAGGGTCAATTGACCCTTCTCGCCCTACCCTCCCTACGCCACTATTTACAGTGCTGTTAGTTTTTAGTTTTATTTTCAAGCAACTTCATCATTTTACGCATCAGAATCGTAGTTAACAGATGTACCAGAAAACGAGACAACGTATTGAGTCCCGGCATTGTAGTTGGTGGCTTGTCTTTGTCATTTGTACGCTTTTACTGATCATCTTTCATCAGTTTCAGATGAATTGCAGTTCAATAGGATAGTACTTCTTTGGCATTTCTAATCAAACCCATTGAAAGTTTCAAAGACAATATTGCTGATTACGATTCAATAAATAGGAGAGTTATCAGTGGTAGTTAAAATAGGTATCCTAATGCACTAGAGATTAACAGTAGAAGTTTGCCAGTGTTCATTTTTAGGTCTTTCTGCAAATAATGTCATGCAAAAAAAAAAAAAAAATCAGCCAAATCGAAAATGGTTTGGTCATATAACTTATCTAGAATAAATGGTTCCATAAACCAAGATATTCTTAATGGTGCATATGATGATCAATATATGTTTGATTTGGCTAATGTTTGACACAGATGATACTAACTGAAAGATGACCTACAGAATAAACATTACAATAATGTATTACGCAGATTAACCTTCTGCATATTTGAAATTCCCATCAGTCCATTTCAGTCCTGTATATCAGTATATGTATTCTTTTTCAAATTCTTTTACCACACACTAGAGCATGTCATAAACAGATTATGTTGAAACTTTTGCACTTACCATCATTCACCAAACCACAGTTATTTCAGCTTAAAGTTTTGGCAGATATGTCAGTGCTAATGTCACACACATGGGGAGCTATTAGGTCCATTGCAATGAATTATCACAGTTGCTAACTTTTATAAGAAAGACTAAAAGTAGCTTCTCGATCAACCAACTCTTGAACCTGAAACAGAAATCGTTTCTCTCTGTTCAGTTGCTCTGATCCAGTTTTGTTTGTGGCACCAAATTATAACATGGATTCGAACAGAGAACAACTCTTGGAAAATGGCAACTTGAAGGGCACAAGTAGAACCGAGGAGGAGGTTCACCATGGCGTGACTGTTAGTGTTCAAAATGGGAAGGTTAGGAGGGTACTCAGTAACCTTCAGGTTGTTCTTCTGGGGACCAAGCTTTCGGTACTCCTTCCCACCATTCCTCTATCCTTTGTTGCTGTCTACTGTGGCTTTGGAAAGGTCAGTGCTTCTTAACTCTGTATCCTTAGAATACAAGTAATTTCTTTATGGCTAGCTTGGTTACCAAGATAATGACAAATAGATCACAGTAATTTCTTTATGGCTAGCTTGGTTACCAAGATAATGACAAATAGATCACTAAATGCAAGCATTGAGGATTCATAGAATCTATATATGGTAGGACTGTAGGAAGTTTCTTCAATTATTTATTTTGTTGGAAACACGTTCGTTGTTAGAAGATCATAACTTATTATAAGATCGAAATCTATTGTTTCTTCAAAAGCACTTGTGAACAAGGTCTTGTAACTTTGTGAGGTGATTCCTGAGATAATCTATGTCTAGTTGTGACTTTTTGAGGTGCTTCCTGAGATAATCTATAGTATATACTTCCGAAAGCACTTCAAAATATTTCGTCAAATAATGCTAAAAGCGCTTTGGAGAGTTCAAAAAATCAATTCAGATCTTTAGGGTACACCTTCAAACATAGTCCTTCCAACATACTATTTCTTGTTTTTCCTAACAGGCTTGGATTTTTACTATGAGCTTGCTTGCACTAACCTTACTTGCTGAGCGAATCAGCTTTCTCACAGAGTAAGTCATACTACAAATTCTTATCAACCATAAAGTTAAATGTTCCAATGATGAGTGTAAACATTTGTTTTAGTTAATCCCTTTCCACTGGCATTTTGTATTTCACATTGCAGACAAGTAGCATACTACACTGGTCCAACAGGTACCTAACTCGCATTTCCCCCTTTGTAGGGGTGGCATTCGGCCCATTCGGTTCGGTTATGGGCCAAAACTGAAAACTGAACCGAAAAAAAAATTCGGTTCGGTTCGGTTCGGTTCTCGGTTTTCAGAAAATCCAAACTGAAAACCGAACCGAACGATTCGGTTCGGTTCGGTTCGGTTTTTTTCGGTTTTTTTTTTCAGTTCGGTTAAAAAAAAAAAACCCTTATAAGTGTACACAAAATCACAAACTATATGAACTTTGCTACTGCAAATTTCATATAGTTTCAGTATCCCTAAACATAAACAATAACAAAAAGGTTTTCTCTGTATTGCAATGTCAACAACAAATCCACTTCCGAAAAGTGAGGCAGTCTCAACCATAACCATTACGGCCTTATTTGGTTCTTAGACAGTCTAATGGCTATACTCAATCTAAAATGACAAAGTATATAGATTATGTTCACTTCCTTCCCCTGGTCTCATATTTAATGCAAAACAAGCATACTGCCGATTCTAGCAAATCACCTATGCATTAATTCGCCAAATATAAAAGAATAAAGTACTTTGAAAAGTAAAAATAGCCGGATTATGTTCAAACTTTCATGTTAGCACAGGTAAGTCATAAATCCTATGAAACTATTCACTCAATATTGCATATTTATCAAGCTATAGCAACAGGTAGCAAATATAATAAGGATTTCATCAGAATTTGGAGCACATAAAGAAGGTTACATGACAACAAGAGGGTATCAGTGTTGTTACCTCTGTACCAACAAAGACAAGAGCAAGATCCAAAGGCTGATGAACTTCGTTGCTAGGACACTACAAAATAAAAAAGTTATATAAGAAGGAATCAAGAGTACAAGATGAAATTATAAATATACAGCGAAAAGGCAAAAAAAAAATTATATAAACTCAGAGAGAGTGAGTTTGTTCTTCTTGCAGTTCATTGAAAAGAGAGACAATAAAGTCTAAGGCATCACAAGAAGTGCAAAAACTGCCACTGAAACGAAAGAAATACGTACCAGCAAGTTCGACCAGCCCCCTTCTGAAAGCACAGACTTTGCCAAATCCTTTGGAGAGATAGTCTGGTAATTAACGGCTGCCTTGACACTGTTATTTGGAAGCATATAATCAGCAGATTAAGAACAAAATGTTGCATTATTAGACCAAATTTCCAAGGAGAATGGGTCTATCCACTAGCATCGTCATTACTTGAAATAGAAAGTGAAGGGGATCCTAATACAAATTACATACTGATGGTAATGTGGTGACCAGAGGAAAGCTGGCGCTGTGTTGTAAGACAGTCCTGAAGGGATCCCAGAGGCAACCACCAAAAAGGCCACCAAATAAGCTAACAGACCCTTCATCTCTGCTCCTGCACTCAATCCGATCCACGTCACATATCAGATTGACCCAACCCAATCGTACCTCCTTCCTTAAAATCCAAATCATATGCGAACAGAGATCGATTCAAGTATAAACTATACAAGGATGAAACTATCTATAATCATTAGATCGTTACCTGGGGGCGAGTCTCAACAACTTGATCGTCTTATCAGAAAGAATTTCACAAGGAAATTCAGATTCCGCAAAACCAAATAATACTGGAGATTTGTGGAAGCAGAGAGTCTCAAAGAGAGCTTGGATTAGAGAGAAGAATGAGCAATGAGGCACCATATATTCAAAACGACGTCGTTTCACCAAAAATTCGGTTCGGTTCGGCCGGTTCGGTTCGGTTCGGCCGGTTCGGTTCGGTCCGGACCGTGAACCGAAACCGAACCGAATTTTTTTCGGTTTTCGGTTTTTTTTTTTTCGGTTCGGTTTTTCTTTCGGCTCGGTTTTTTTCAGTTTCGGCCCGGTTATTTCGGCTCGGTTTTCGGTTATTCGGTTCGGAAGTGCCACCCCTACCCCTTTGTATATTTGTTTGGTTGAATTGAACTAAAATTGTCACTAACTCAATTTCATTTTTTATTTTTTGTCTTGCAGTGGGAGGGCTTCTAAATGCAACATTTGGAAATGCCACAGAGCTGATTATAGCAATTTCAGCTCTAAATCAACACAAATTGCGGTTGCTCAAGTACTCTCTCTTGGGTTCAGTTCTTTCAAATCTTCTTTTAGTTCTTGGGACATCTCTTTTCTGTGGTGGCCTTGCCAACCTAAGAAGTGAGCAAAAGTTCGAAAGAGTAAGATCTCATTACAGTCTGCAATACCTAACTATCTAAATTCATATAATTTTTGGCCTTTTGATTCTCTTTATTCACAGAGGCAGGCCCATGTGAACTGCCTCCTTCTAATGCTAGGTGCATTCTGTCATATGCTGCCTATGTTGCTTCAATATGCCGGGGACTCTACTGTAACAGGAGGCCAAGCACTCGAACTATCAAGGGCCCTTAGTATCATTATGCTGTTCTCATATGTTACATACCTGTTCTTCCAGTTATGGACTCACCGCACATTTTTTGAATCAAACGAAGTAATTATCCCTCATCTTCAACTTACATTCCTGAATTGCTGATGTACTTTGTTGATGTCACCCTTCAAGTATAGGATGTCGTAACTTATGCAGCAAGTAACATAAGGAATAAAAACAAAGCTAAGAAAGTTTGTTCTATATATCCCTTGTGTGGATGATTCACAATGTTACCTTTATGGTAAAAATTTCCCATTAAACACATGGGGTGAGTGCCCTTGCTAATCTTAGTCCAAATCCTTAATTGCATTAAAATGGATGAGTTTTTCAAGAGCCCATTTTGATGGAAGTTTGACAGAATTAAGGTTGGGGATCGACTAAAGCCGATAAAAGGCACTCAACCCCCAGAGGTGTTCTTAGGAATTTTCGACTACAAGGTCAAGGTAACATTGTGAATCACCGCCGCCCAATAAGGACAGTGCGTTGAGCTATAATATCATAGAACTATCATTAGAGTTTTTTTTTTTTTTTTTGTTTACATGAATTGATCAAATATGCAACTGATGATGATCAGGAATCAAATGATGATGACGATGATGATGTGGCTGCAGTAGGTTTCTGGAGTGGATTTGTATGGCTCTTTGTTGTTACAATCATCACAGCATGGTTGTCTGAGTATGTGGTTGGCACAATTGAGGTAATTATTCCTACTATTTTATATAATATACTGTGCTTTTGATGAGAATGTACGTACACACTTCGATCAACATTCTGAAATGTTCCTAATTGTATAAGGATGCATCAAAATCTTGGGGTTTGTCTGTGAGCTTCCTCAGTCTCATCTTAGTTCCAATTCTTGGAAATGCAGCAGAGCATGCAGGTTCAATCATATTTGCTCTTAAAAACAAATTGGTGAGTAACACTATACATATTAGTATTGTACACCAAATAGTATTTCAGGTTATTTCCTTTCCCCTTTTTAAAATGCAAAGTACAGTTCTTTGCATTCATAAACTCTACATGATTATCCTAAAAAAAAACTGTACATGATTTCCTTTTTGCTCAATTGCAGGATATATCTTTAGGAGTCTCTCTGGGATCTGCAACTCAGATCGCCATGTTTGTGGTGCGAGTTCATAATCAAAGCTAAAAACTTCATGAGTTCTTGAAGATATTTTGAGTTCCTGAGCTAAACATTATGAGACTTCTGTTAATTGTCACTAATTAGGTGCCAGCGTGCGTCGTTGTTGCTTGGATAATGGGCATTAACAGGGATATTAACTTCAATCTCATCGAGACGGTGTCTCTTACTCTAGCAGTGATCACCACATCCATTGCTTTGCAGGTAACTTCCACATAAATATGACATACATTCACAACTTCGTAAATACAAATTGGAGTCATCTAAATCATATTCCTTTTGTTTTACAGGATGGAACTTCCCATTATGTGAAAGGGCTGATTCTTATTCTCTGCTACATTGTTAATGGGATCTGCTTCTTCATATTCGAAACACCAATGGGTAAGTAGTGAGTTATTAACAAATACAGAAACTGCTGACACCCTTTCCAATCCTCGGAAAAAAAAATTATAATTTCTGTCCCTCAGATGAAGACACAAAAAGGATGAACATGCACTTGAGACTGAAACCAAGGATGAAGGAGTAGTGCTTCAAGTAAGAGCTATGGGTGCAGGTGAGAAATGGATCTTTCAGGGCCACAGCTCCCGGAATTTGGAAATAGTTGTTAGCTATGTAGAGGATTGAAGCGCCTTTGGTCATAGAGAAATTACAATCAACTCGTATCAGTCATATGGAGCGTGGACTATGGATAGCTCATAATGTTGATAGCATGTCCTCTATCTGTGTTTAAATTTTATAGCATTGTGGCGAACCAACTGAAAGAGAGGAACTCCGATGACCTATTTGTCCCGGCACTTCTCGATCAAAAGCATTTCGCCCATTTTGTTCATCAACACCTTGATAATTAGGATTGGTTTAGCTCTCCCGATCTATCTGGTTCCATTCAAAACCACCAACAAACACTATAAAACTCTTTTTAAAATTATACGTACATCCTAAGAATAAAAATGGATAACACGTGCACATATTGATAGTATATGAAACCATGTTAAGTTTTCCAGGTGTCTTGATATAAATTTGAAGGTATAACACCATACACATCAGCCATAGTGATCGATGAATAATTTAGCACTAGGCAGTATACCCGCGCTTTGCTAGGGTGTGGTATTGATTCAGTTCAACTCAAAATTGAGAAATTAGAGAATTAGTCTAGTTTATTCAAGCCTTCAACCAAAGACTATGCAGTATGAATTATCCAAAGTCATTATTTTTTAAGGGACATGTTCTGCACGTTCTATGATCAATAACTTTCAATATATACCAAGATTATTCAACCACCGTAGACCTTAGCTAGCCTCCATAATCATCAAAGAATGCTGAAATTCAAGAAATAATAATAACTTAGAATTCATAAGCAGAAAAAATGGTAAGTCCATGACCATAACAGAAAATCTAACTTGTAAAAGTGTCATCGTACTTTTTCAAAGGATTCCAATGTTCTAGTATATCATCAAATAGTTTGATTGCGATTTCAACTTGAATATACAAAAGAGCTGTAATATACATGAATACAAAAAAACTGCATATGAGAGCTCAATTTAAATTAGCTCCTAATTTCAACAACTAACTACTATGCAAATATGCAAAATGATAAAAAAAATTATTACATCGCATAAGACTTACACATCGCATACATATAACTTGGAGTACTTGTAAACAAAAAAGAAACAATTTTTAGTATTAAAACAACAATATAGAGCTTCAGAAATAAACAAAAAAAACAAAAACGGTAGAGTTCTTTATCATAAGCAAAGAGCATAAGAATAAAAAGACTGCAATACTGTTATTCGTCTAAAAAACATAAGATATACCCTTTACTTTATTTGTTTTCTTTTGAAAGTTAGTACTGTATGTATTTCTTCTTCATTAATTGCTTAGTATCTTAGACCATGTGTTTACTGGCTTTCAAAGTATACATCATTACTTATAACTAATTGAAGTCTTCTTTAGTCTAGCTAAGACATAGTTTATAAAAGCAGATCGGAACTTAGATCAAATAAAGATAAAACATTATAATAACAATACTAACTTTATTGCACCGTTATGTTATATGGGTAAAATAATGTATAGTCCTTATTGTTTGAAGTCGATATCTGTTTAGTCCTTGTGGTTTTATTTTAATCTGAATGGTCCTTATATTAAAGTCACAATTTTTAATATGTTTAATCTTTGTGGTTTTATTTTAATCTAAATGGTCCTTAATGTCACAATTTTGTATCCAAATGGTCATAGGTCACGTCAGCAATTTAACTGAGAAAATTGATGAAATGACTATTTGGATGAAAAATTGTGACTTTAAAGACCATTCAGATTAAAATAAAATCACAAAGACTAAACATATATCGACTTCAAACCACAAGGACTAAACAAATTTCAATTCATGTTATATTGAATGCAAAAACCTATCTCATTTGGGCAAACAAACTTTTAGGATTTTATTACAGGTTTGGTTTTGTTGTTTTCAGCTTGGTTATTCTCTATTGACTTGAATCCCAAGAATACAATGAAAATAAGCAAAAAAAACTTATATAGCTGTCCATAACAAAAATTGATGTAGAGAAATCAAGAGAACTCACCTCTTACAAACCGATAACTCCATTGGAGGAAAGCATTGCAAGATTGGTTGGACTAACCTTAGACGACATCAATTCTGGTGAAAATTTTAACCTGAAATTCAATATTACAGCATCTCAGTGGGGATTTCAAAGAAGAAAAAAACAAGAATTGAAATTTGTTTAGTCTTTATGATTTGAAGTCGACATCTGTTTAGTCATAATGGTTTTATTTTAATCTGAATAGTTTTTAAAGTCACAATTTTTCATCCAAATAGTCTTTATTAAAAACAGTAAGTAAAAAGCCAAAGACGACCCAATTACTTTTGGTTAAAATGAAAACATGACCAAAACACATCCAAAAGATATCGAATACTCACCATATCTAAATTTCATAGTTCACTGTATTTAAATAATCCAGTTTATCATTCATCTTCATGAAAATCAAAGATAAACAGTGTACGCAGAGTCAATTCGAAAAAAAAACAGTATTAGAAAGTAATATATAATACTAACTCCGAGAAAGACCTCAATAAAAAAAATGCTATATAAAATGCAAAACCAGATTAAAAAAGAAAGAAAGAAGTGAATGTAAGAAGTAATAAGCATACCTAGCTAGAGAAATACCTCGATCTCATTATCCCTTTCTTTCCTATCTCTCGGCTTGTTGACAAAATCTCTAGAAGCAGAGAACCCGAGAGCTTATTCTCGAAAGTTGGGTCTGATCATAACTTTTCGAAGAGACAGAAAGAGAGAACATTAGTATAAAGAGAAAAAAAGGCATCGCTATGCAAAATTTTGATGTTTTAGAATGAGCAGACTTAATTTAATAGTCTTAACTCTCATAGACCTAATTTAATAGAATGAGCAGACTTAATTACATCTTGATCAATGTTAGATCAAACCCAATCCACCAACACGATCTGCAAGTTATTTCGCACATAAACTCTTCAATTAGATTTTCTGAATTATTAGGGTAACTCAGTTAGAAGCAGTAAGCGTACTTATGAAAATACCTCGATCTCTCTATCTCCTCTTTTCCTGTGTATAGAACATTGATGAAATCTTTGGAACATTGTATTTGAATGCAGAGAAAGCGAGAGCTTAATTGAAGACATGATCTTCTTATACGGTAAATTGGGAATTGGGTAGAGGAGAGAGTTGTGTTCGATCACACCTTGTCGGAGGAGAGTCTAGAGAGATAAATAGTGAGAAGAGTCTAGAGAGGGCGGGTGAGAGAGATACAGCGAAGGCGCTACTGTGAAATAAAAAAAATAAAAATAAAAGTTTATGTGAACAGTAATTATGAACAGTGATATGAACAATGAATCACGTTGTGTGTGAACAGTTGACAAAATATATATATATATATATATATATATATATATATATATATACAGGGTCATTCTAATGAGAGATCCCTATTTTAAGCCATTTATAGGGATAGGGCATTACACCAACTTCCCGATTATAATTTTACATCTCCACCGTTCATATCTTCGGCCTATATGAGTAGATCACCTCTATAAAATTTTATATGATTTGGTGATCGTTAAGGCTTTCAAAAGTTCAATTTAGTTTTAATGACCTTCAACGGTTTTAGTTTGACATAAGCTGGACCGTTCAAAATCATTAAAACTAAATCAAAGTTTTGAAAGTCTTAACGATCACCAAATCATATGAAAATTTGTAGAGGTGATCTACTCATATAGACATAAGATATGAACGGTGGAGATGTAAAAATTCAATTGGGAAGTGGTGTAATGCCTTATCCCTAGAAAGTGGCCAAAAATAAGGATCCATCAATAGAATGGGGCTATATATATATATATATATATATATATATATATATATAGTAAATATGATGCTCAAACATAGCATTTCCTCGATCGATCTCCTATCATGCATTTTGCTATAACCATAAATGCCGGCTTTCTCCTCCTTGAATTAATATCATTTGATTGTCCTATCATTTTGCTATAACCTGCAATTTTCTCCTTCTTGAATCTTGATGATCATATATACTCACTCCCAGTCTTTGCCGTCCAATTTACGTTCTCCTTTACTTGAATGTACATAACCTAATCGATCAATACTGTTTCTTGTCCAATCTCCAGTAGCTCAAACCAATCCTATATCATTTTCTTAGGTTTTGAGAATTCGAGTACCGATGTTGATGCATCCATGCTCGATCACGAGCGCCCCGGCCCTTCGGTATATGCAGAGTCATATATCAGATCGAGGACATCTTTGGCCACATATGTCATTATGTTGGATCTGACCCGCCGTATATCACAGATCTTTTGCGTGGTAAGTATTTCATAAGAGCATTTCTTCGTAGTTTCAATGTGTTCATAATGATGTGAACTAAACCGTGCAGAAGATCCAAACCCTAACTAAACGGCACGGCTCTCTTACAAACCAAAATTCTGCCCTACTATAAAAATTCCATACTCTTAATTAGTCAGTCCTCAATCCTCATCTATATGTTGAGCTGACAAGTGATCTATGACACCCCCAAAAAAAAATTAACCAATCGATCAACACTATTATACATGTCATCAAGTCCACCAAATATGCAATTAAATTAGTTGAACAGTGTAGTTTTCTGTACGTGGTCGTCTTATGCAAGCTAATTAGTTTTGATTCACAAACTATTTGATCAGTACTGAATACACCACTTAGCATTGATATTTTTATAATTGGATATTCGAAATTAGTTTTTTCATCAGGTCGTCTAAATGAAGTAATTACGGCTTGATTGACTTGTTCCACATCGCAATTTTCACAATAATGTAACTAAAAGGCTATAATATTTTAGGTAGGATTCAAAGCACCAAGATGCACTTAAACCAAGATGAATAGACCGTTGGATTACATTTATCCTATTATTTAATATTTAAATAAAAAGTTAAGTATAAATATCAACGGTTAAGATTTTATAATAAATACTTGGTTCACTTGTACCTTGGTGTATGCAAGAATTTTCGATATTTTGGTTTTGGCCAGTCGTGTTTATACTCTGCCCTATGAACGAGAGCTTAAATTTGCGTGGTAATTAGCTCTTGACGTATCATCATCATCAATGTACGTATATGATATTGACGTTAACCAACTAGCTAGCTCGAGTCCAAATCATCCGTATTATATTTCCGTACTCTTCTTTAACGCAACAGAGCCTTTTTTGATACAAATTCGCATCATCATAGATGCTTATGCAGATATCCCAAAATCGACCTTTGAGGCATACTTGATCTGGTGGAATCTTCTCGTCGGCCTAACTTGTTGCACATAATGTGCATGTTGTCAAAAGTTAGCTAAGTTTTAAGTTGAAGTCACATGCATATACAATTTGGTCTATATATATATATATATATATATATATATATATATATATATATATATATATACAGTCTCTATCCAGAGCGAAGCTTCGCTCTGGAATTAACGTGCGAAGGTCCTTATTTGACTCACTTTTCGGTCATATTTTTCGATCATACCCGGTCAGTGTCTAGATACATATCGTATGATCATCCTTACAAAGTTTCATCCAGTTTGGTGATCGTTTGCACACCGAATCAGATAAAATAAATCAATAGAACAAAATCTGTCCAAGTAGAACCGTTGGAGTAAATCATGATTATGGAGGCTTAAACGGTCACCAAATTGGATGAAACTTTGTAAGGATGATCATACGATATGTATCTAGACACTGACCGGGTATGATCGAAAAATATGACCGAAAAGTGAGTCAAATAAGGACCTTCGCACGTTAATTCCAGAGCGAAGCTTCGCTCTGGATAGAGACTATATATATATATATATATATATATATATATATATATATAGACCAAATTGAACGCAGAAATGCCAAACAGGAGTTACTGATTCATTAATTCTACCAGCAGAACTGGTACGGTTGAACTGTAAGAACTCCAAGTATGATTAGTCATAATCATGCATACACAGAAGTCGAGAACTCATTTCAAGAAAGACGTAGATCCTCTTATTCGATCTAAAAAGACCCTTCATCTTTCCCGACCAATATATGTTTCACTTTGACAGAATCATTCAGAGATCTGTTAGCCATATTTGATTGCTCTGCATTGCATATACTTCCCTGAACTATATGCGAATTGACCATTTTTACGGTGATACTTCTCTAAACTATCTGAAAGTAAAGACGATCCAAGGTTAACATACGAGTTAATAGCCCTAATTTTAAGACATATATAGCAAAACGTTCGTCGGTTAAAGAAGGATCGGGCGTACCTCCTTATTAGGTTTACGGGGAAGTGAATTATATTATGTCGACAATAGCATACGAAATAGTATATATATACTCACAAACATAGAACTCGATCGACGAAATAGTATATATACTTACAAACATCAAACTGTGCAACATGCAAATCAGAGAGAGACACATCTAAATGTACGTATATATATACGTCTATATCTGGAATCAATGATCTTGCCAAGCAGCCCTAGCCTGGAGACGTCAGGAAGAAACTTCGTCGAAATTTCAGAGCAGCTCAATTATTTGCCCTCCCCACAACTACAGTTCCTTTCAGTGATCAATGCAAAATCATGTACAGGATCGTCGATCAAATCCAGTCTCGTCCATTTCCGGCCGTCGCACGTTAATAGGCCGGTGGGATGAAGCTTCGTGGAAGCTCGTCTCTCTAACTCTTAGCTAGGGTTTCTGTGACGAATGTACCCATGTGGGGGCACGCTATAACTAATTCTAATAACTGGGTACACATATCAATATATATGTGGCCTATTTTGGAGTACGTATATATCATATGACGTCCTACTGGAGACCTGAAGCTGTCAACAATAATACGATGAACATCGATCTGGAGGAGCCAGACTGCCAGAGCTTTATTACATAGAGAGAAGTTGGAGCCATACGATTCATCATTACAGGGCAAATATTATTATTGATGAGGATAGAAACAAAGTTTCTGGGACTCTTGCCAAATTCTCACTGCCGTAAATTGAAGAGCGAAAACATAACCGGCGGCATAGGAAATTTGTTAAATTTAGTTTCACGATGAAAAATTACCGATTGATGATATGTTTCTTCACAAGAGATGGCCATATTGAAACTGATACCAACCCTATCGACAGAGACTGCATTCGTTATCTAATGCTATAAATTTGCCACAACTTATGCCCATTTCCGGATAACATAAATATGAGTTGAGATACAAAAATAGAGCACTTTGAAATTAGCATGATGTTGATTCTAGCCGAGTTATATTTACTGCTTCAGGTAATAAACTACTTCAATGGCGGCCATGAAATCTAACTTTTACAGTCCTGGATCATTAGTAAGGTTGTATAAGATTGTTTGAAAGCAACTTATAACCATAAAAGATATGTAAGATATTATATACATGCATATATAATGCATAAATGTAAATGCATGATTGAAAGAGTCGGGTCGATCTTGAACATAAAATAATGAGCATATAAAGAAGTACTGCTAATAATTAAGAGGGAAAAAAATGAACAAATTAATCACAATTCCAAACCATATAAGCAACTCTGAAGAAAGACTTCATCAACCAACTTATGAACTTGATCAGTAGTGAAACCCTTTCGAAATCGAAGCTGGATAGCCGAAAATGTATGCATGAAAGTGAAAACTTGGTACAGCTGACGAGCTAAACCCCAGGATATATATAGCAGGCAGTTCGGAAAGTAAAATTGACCCTTCAATAATCAATAGAACTACCTATTACCTCACGAAATTTCTTTCTACCTTCCCAACTTTGGAGCTTTGCAGGTTCTGTACTAAAACTACCTGAAATCTCAGTTTTTCTCAATAATATTGCCTTTTATACAGATGCCATCAAAAAACGAAGAAATAGAACCAAGTTTCTGGATTATTGCTCATACTCTCCATGTGAGTAATTTGTCATCTCTATATGAGTTGCGCATGCCCTAATTTAAGCATCGAAAGCAAACCATAACCCACTGTTTTGGAGTATCAGAACTTCGAGATTAGATTGAGTGAATTTCTACGAAGGTTCCTATTGATAGTTAGCGTCAGTTACATACCTACTCGACCCTTAATTCAATGAGGATTTGTTTGATATGAATTATGACAGATTATGACCATGATCGACAGCCATGTCATTATCAGTTTCTGGAAACAGATCAGTAAAAGAAAAAAAATTCAACTTCCTTTTTTTTAACTCTTTGGTAACTGTTCGTTCTTTGTCTTCGAAGGGTATGCCAGATTTCCTTTGAGGCAGTGAAGTATAACTATCCTTGGATTCACGTCAATTAATTCATAGATAGATATGCATGATATTGTTTGTTTGGGAGAGAATAAGTATCGAGATCGACATCACTATATCCATGAGTGAATAAGTAGTTACAACAGTATATTTCGATTGTTGTCAGTTGTAAGGGAAATAATTCATCATTACTTGGTAAAGACTTGAAACCTAGTACAATTTTGCTCAAATCCCACTTCATCATTTCTTTTTACAGCCGCCATTTATTTTCACTTTGTCTTCATTTTGCTAGTCAAGATAAATCTTGTCTGTCATGTCAACTAAATAATCTAAATTTCAAAAGAGTTTCGGCGGAGAGAGGACTTAAACCAACATGAATAGAATGTTAGATGGAATTTATCATATTATTTAAGTCTTTAAATAATAGTAAACTACATATATCAAATGATTGTTGATTACATCATGGTGCATAGAAGAATTTTCGGTTTTTGCTAACCGTTCTGGTGGAGTATTGAAGGTCTCATTCGTTTCTTGCACCTCTAGTAAATGCGTTGCCCAAAATGTACGAGGATTCGTCGGCTCATCATATCTTGTAATGTAAAACTAGTGACACAAGGGTTTCACTACCAAAAGAAAGGTTATAGCCCACGAAAAAAAAAAAAACCAGGCCGACGAAGCATTTTTTCGTCGGCTATAGTGGGCTTTAGCCGACGAAAATTTATTTCGTCGGCTAAGGTAAATTTTCGTCGGCTATGATGTCCACTTTAGCCGACGAAATTTTATTTCGCCGGCTATTTTAAATTTTCGTCGGCTATGACAAACTTTAGCCGACGAAAAAAACTTTCGTCGGCTAAAGAATTTATGTCGTCGGCTAAAGTTCACAAACCATGGCCGACGAAATATTTAAAAGTTTAGCCGACGAAATTCATAGTCGTCGGCTAAAGTGCTTTATATTTGCAGATCTGGGCAGCAGCAGCTCATTTAAAAAAAAACGGGAAAAAAACGGAAGAAGAGAAAAGGGGAGAAAAAGTTTGGGTGTTGTCGAAATCTGTCCATAATCAGTTTGTGGAGCCATATATAGGTACGTATATGTATATATATGTTGATTAATTGAGTTTTATTTGAGTTGATCGATTTTAATTAGTGTGATTAATTGAGTTTATTGATTTTGATTGTGATTGAGTTGATTAATTTTGAGTACGTTGGATGTATATATATATGTGTTGATCGATTTGGTTGATGATTTGAATTGATAATATATATGAATTAATTTGTTGTTAATAAATAGTAGATATATATATATATATATGTTAATATTAATTTATAATATTATTGTGTTGATATGGTATGAAGTTGTTGATGATATATATGAGTTCATAATGATAATTTTGTAATTAATTAGTTGTAGTACGTACGTAGAATATATATATATATACTAAATGAATTGAGATTTTATATATGGCATGAAATTTTATTAATAATTAGCTAGCAGCGTTATAAATATATATATATTTTGTTATATTTTCAGGATATGGATAAGAGTTGGATTTCGCTTCCAAAATGGGACAAAAGATACGGTGCAGGAGTTATGAGTTTTCTAGAATATGCGATGGATAATGCTAACGGGAATACAATTTTCTATTGCCCGTGCACGAAATGTCAGTGTCGCAGCGATATGTATCGATTTCCCATTGACAAAGTATGGCAGCACCTGAGGAGTAACGGGTTTTGGGAGAAGTACACATGTTGGTTATATCACGGTGAAACATCATCAGGGGGTCCGCATGATCATGACCAATTTTTCGAGACGGGCAGTGCTAGTACATCCAACGATCCAACAACGACATTCATCAACGACATGTTTCCTTATGAGAGCGGTGTATGCGCTCAAGGACAGTATATGCCTGACCCGGTGCAGCCCTTCCCTAGAGCTGTGAACACTGCTGGTATTGAAAAGTACAACAAACTGCTTGCTTTCCAACAGACCCCTGTGTACCCCGGTTGTCAGAAGACCGTTCTTGAAAGTGTGATGGACATAATGAGGATTAAAGTTGAGACAAAATCGACCGTGAAGGCTGTTGATGAGTATCTACAGTACACTGCTTCGATGCTGCCCAACGGTCATCGTCTTCCTACCACTCATCGGAAGGTCTGATGTATCCTGAAAGATCTTGGGCTTTCCTACATCAAGATCCATGCATGCAGATATGACTGCGTTCTCTTTTGGGGTAAAGATCCAGAAGGGAATGACCTTGGTGGCCTTGACGCATGTCCGGTATGTCACACTCACAGATATAAGTTGACTCCTGCAGGCAACAGGAAACCTGTAAAGGTACTTCGGTATTTCCCTTTGACGGATAGGTTGGAGCGGTTGTACATGTCTTCACACACGGCCGAAGCGATGAGATGGCACGCTGATAGGGAATTGCATGACGAAGATACCCTTATACACCATGCTGACGGTCAGGCTTGGAAGCATATAGACAGGGAGTTTCCTCAATTTGCGTCAGAGGTCCGAAATGTGAGGCTCGGGCTCTCATCCGACGGGTTCAACCCTTTTGGGAACATGACTGCAATACAGTATATGGCCGGTGATTTTGGTACCGTACAACCTTCCCCCATGGATGTGCATGAAGAAGGAATACAATATGTTGAGTTTGTTGATTCCGGGGCCCGGTTATCCGGGGAAGTGTCTCGATGTGTACTTGAGACCTTTGATTGAAGAGCTTAAATTTTTGTGGGACGTTGGTCATCCCACTTATGACAAGTACACGCACGAGATGTTCCAGATGCATGTCATGGTTGTTGGCACCATCAGTGATTTTCCTGCCCGTGGGATGTTGTCGGGCAACGTTGTTAGGGGATACAAGGCTTGTCCAGAGTGCCTTAGCGATGAGGGGAGCAGCAGTCATTGCAACAAGATATGCAGATTGGGTCACCGTGATTTCCTTCCATATGATCACGAATGGCGGTTCGATTACAAGACATTTGATGGGACCGTAGAACACGGCGTGCCTCCCAGAAGATGGACGGGGGAAGACATTTTAGCGGTGCTTAATGAGTACGATTTTGGGCAGCTCAGCAATCATCCCAACATTGTGGCGGCAATACCTGAAAGACCCGACAGGTACAAATTCTGGACACATAAGAGCATATTCTGGGAACTCCCATACTGGTGTAAGTTGTTGATCAGGCACTACCTGGATGTGATGCACATAGAAAAGAATATGTGCGACAGTGTGGTGGGCACAGTGCTGAACTTGGAGGGGAAGACGAAAGACGGTCCTAAGGCACGCATTGATCTAAAAAAATGCGGAATAAGAAGACATTTGTGGTTGAAAGAAGGGAAGAAAAAAATGCCTCAAACTCCTTACACCGTGAAGCCTGACCAGAAGAACCTAATTTTCAGGTGGATGAGTTGTGTGAAGTATCCTTCAGGCTATGCAGGAAATATTGCCCGGTGTGTGAACTTCCGGGACAATAAGATGTACGGGTTGAAGAGTCATGACTGTCATATCCTGCTACAACGTCTCTTCCCTGTTTTCATTCGACCGTTCCTTCCCCGTCAGGTGGTGGAGCCGTTAGTAGCATTGGGAAGGTTTTTCCAGAAGTTATGCACACGGGAAGTGTCTCGATGTGACCTCCGGGAAATGCAAATGGACATCATTTATATCATGTGTAAATTTGAGAGGATATTTCCTCCAAATTTTTTTGACATCATGCCTCACCTGATGATCCATCTTCCCGAGCAATTGTTGCTTACCGGTCCAGTACACTACACTTGGATGTATCCCATGGAAAGGTACGTTTTTTACTTTCATGAATTCCTCAATACATATACATGTTCAATAATCATAACATTTTGCAACTTGATTTACAAGCAACTTGGAGACTACAAAGATTATGTGGCTAATAAATCCGCTCCTGAAGGATGTATAGCTGAAGCATATATTACGCACGAGTGCGTCACCTACATGAAGTTGTATTTAGGAGCGTTGAAGGAAACTCCGCAAACCATGCCGGTAGATGTACCGAAGTTCAATCTTTCCATAGTCTCTAGTGATGTTGAAGTGTATGGAATTTTGCCAAACTCCTACAAGTTGCAACCACATGAGCTAGTCATTGCCCACTGGTGGGTATTGATTAACTGTCCAGAAGTTGAATACTGGAAAGACATCCATCTCAATCATCCCAACATTCAAGGTGATCTCGAGTACCACAACAGGGAGTTCGCAGATTATTTTGGCGGTTGGGTACGTAATTTAATTTTTCTCTACGGGTTTATGTTTATTGCATAATTATCCGTATTTACAGTTGAGATGGTTGGTTGCAGATGAACCATATTCAATCTGATGGTCACCCAAATTGGTCGCACGAACTAAGACTTCTAGCCATGAAGCCGATAGTCTCAAGAGTTTATCCGATGTGCAAGGTGAATGGCGTGCAATTTATATGCAAACAAAGAGACAGCAGAAAGAGAACACAGAATTCTGGGGTCATGGCACATGGTGGGCGGAATGGAGTTGACTATTACGGTGTTCTTGATTCAGTGGTGGAACTCGTTTACGGTGAAGGCATATGACAGTGCACCTCTTCAAGTGTAGATGGTTTGATACTAGGCCGCAGAGCATGAAGGCCGATCAGTACGGAATATTATCGGTGAACACTGCTACAAGTTCTTACGAGGATGACCCCTTCGTTTTTGCCACATCGGTAAAACAAGTGTTTTATCTTGATGACCTTGCTAAGGGTGACGCGTGGAAAGTAGTCAACCTTGTGCACCCTCGAAACATTTATCGGGCGGCTACACTTGGAGAGGCCGAAGACGAGGAAGAAGATGTTGCGTATCAAGAGCCCAACGCAATAGGTATTCCTAACTCCTCTACCATTCGCCTTAATAATTTTAAAGCGGGTCGTTCGGTGCGAATTCGTGATGAAGAGCCAAGGCTTGTTGATGTTGATCCAAATCAAGAGTCAGACGAAGACTCTGGCGATGAGGAAATACATATATTACCAGAAATTAATTCTGACACCGAAGAAGACTCATCGGATGATTCCGATTACGACCCTTAGTTTTAATGTATGATTCCGATTAATTTGTATAATTTTTCAAAGACTTTTTCCTTTATAGTTTACACATGTTGAATTCATATTTCAGTTATTTTATATGAATTTTGGTGATACATGATGAACATGGTTTTTTTAATGTATGGTTTATGAATATCGTCTGTTTTTTTTTCCCTGTTTTTTTACTTTAGCCGACGAAATATACTATAATTCGTCGACTAAGATGTTTTTTGCCGACGAAAAAAGCCTTAATTCGTCGGCCATAGATGTTTTTTATTTATTTTTATTACACACTTTTGCTGACGAAATAAACTGTGATTCGTCGGCTAACCTATCTTAGCCGACGAAAAAAGCCTTAATTTCGTCGGCTAAACTTGTTTTTTTATTTTTTTAATTACTCACTTTAGCCGACGAAATAACCTAATAATTCGTCGGCTATAGTTATTTTTTTAATTTTTTAATTACATACTATAGCCGACGAATAAGTTAGGGTATTCGTCGGATAAACCCTAAAATATTTCTATTACCTACTATAGCCCTATGTTCGGTGGTTATTTTGAGTAAAATTTTTATACGACTTGTTGCGTGTCATCGGTTTAAAACTATTTTCAGTTGGAGGTCCAGCCAAAATACGTAATTTAGACGGTCGAACGACCTTTTCCGTGCGTTTAGGGGTTTGACTTACGAGATTGACTGTCCGGATCGAGCCCTTATTCTTTTCGGATCAAGTTGATTTTTTTCTCATACATGTATTTTATCATGATGGTCAGATCTGACGGCTGGATTTGTGTTTCTCAAGTTTGATCATCACGATCACAACATGTGTACTAATGTTGTATAACTTGTTTACCAAGTGTTATGTAAATGTTCCGTTTCAAAAACAAACTATACGTAGATCCTTCAAACGTAAAAAAGTCGTGAAATAAGACATGACTAGAATGGTGAAATACGTCTACGGTTGAAAAATCACGGTATTCTGGTCATGTCTCGGTGCCAATAGTTGCGGTCAATGCAATTTTTCATTCTTTCTCCCTATGGGTAGCCCCGGGTTCGGTGGTTATTTTGCGTAAAATTTTTATACGACTTGTTGCGTGTCATCGGTTTAAAACTATTTTCAGTTGGAGGTCCGGCCAAAATACGTAATTTAGACGGTCGAACGACCTTTTCCGTGCGTTTAGGGGTTTGACTTACGAGATTGACCGTCCGGATCGAGCCCTTATTCTTTTCGGATCAAGTTGAATTTTTTCCCATACATGTATTTTATCATGATGGTCAGATCTGACGGCTGGATTTGTGTTTCTCAAGTTTGATCATCACGATCACAACATGCCAAATGTATAAAGGTTTAGCCGACGAATTTCAAAGGTTAAGCCGACGAATTTCAAAGGTTAAGCCGACGAATTTCAAAGGTTTAGCCGACGAATTTCAAATGTTTAGCCGACGAATTTCATATGTTTAGCCGACGAATTTCAAAGGTTTAGCCGACGAATATATGTATAGCCGACGAAATTTTAATCTTTAGCCGACGAACAAATTATTTCGTCGGCTAAAGTCCTCGGGTTTTAATTGCGAACCCTAGCCTCCTCCCTCCCTGTCTCCTCCCTCCTCCCTCCCGGTCTCCTCCCTCCTCCCTCCCTCTCCCGTCGCCGGCTCCTCCCTCCTCCCTGCAAGGTAAACACTTTGCAGCTGATTCACTTCTGTTAATCTTCTTCATTTTCCGATTTGCTGCTTTGATTGCTCACAAGATTATGATACAGTTTTGGATTACAATAGTATGATTGTTCATAAAGTTTCAACCTTTGTTGCTTTTGGATCGTTGGGTGTATTGTTTGGATTTTGAGGATACAAGTTACTGTGATTGATGAATAAATACACACTTTGGTTGGTTTGAATCTTATGTGCTTCTCTTCTGATCAGATTGCTAGTTCCGAATCTGTTGACCATAAAGATCCAATCTTGCCTTGCGTCTTTTATTGACTTGATGGGTGATCTTTTTGGTTTCAATATGCGGCCATACATTTTGTTTCTCCTAATCAGTTTGTGTGTCTGCGTGTGTATCTGGAATTGTCGTAAAAGGGGACTTAGATGTATCATAGCCTATCCAATTGAATTTTCTGTTGTTTGATTCTTGGAACGAATCTGGAAATGTAGGGAACATATATATTATAAGGTCTGGTGGAAGGCGCAGTAATCATAGAATGTGTATGTTTGTGTGGTAACAGACATGAGCTTAGTATAGAATAAAAGACTGTTATGGACTTTAAGTTTGACTGAATCGTTCAGTGACTATTGTGAAATCCCAAGATAAAACCTTCTGTTTGTGTTAATTTAATTTGTGTTAATTTAATTATGTTAGTTTATGTGTTTATTTTTGAATATATGTGTTTATTTTTGAATATATGTGTTAATTTATTTTTGATTTCGAATTTAGTTTTACGATATGTTAGTTAATTTATGATGAGCATAATATATATAATATTGTTATGTAAGTAAAATATATATATATATATATATATATCTATATATATATTGGTATGTGTATCTATTTATTGAATAAGTATAATTTTAAAAATGTATAATTTTTTATAAAACAAAGACAAAATAATCTAAAGCCTTTGATTAATATTTTAAATAGGATGAGCGGCTTTTTTCGATCGAAGAAGAGTTCGAAGGGCCAAAGGTCCGAATCGTCTGAGGGAACCTCTAGCAACCCTCAAACGACGTTTCAGGGCCACATGACAGCCAGACGTGCGAGCCTTCTGGAGACGGCGCCGGAGGTGCCCGTTTCATCGAGGCAGGCGGCCGTCCCTCGTTCCCCGAGGCCCTTGACGGAGGTGTCTGCACCTCGTATGCCCGAGATACACCGGGCGCCCACTCCGGGTCCTACTTCTTCGGATAGTGGGTCATCTGGGGTACAGATGTCGCCGCCTCATCTGTTCCTTCCGCGGATGATACCGGCGATACCTGTAGTCGATGGCTCAGGGACGCCGATTTATCCACTGCCCCCGCCAATGGCTCCATCAGCGGCGTACCGGTTCCTGCCTTTTGATACGCCTCTTATTTCTGCGAGGGTATCATCATCGGCGACAGAGCCGGAATCCGTCGCGAGCTCCTCAGGTAATCAGTGATGCATGATTACTTTTAAAGGGTCATATATATATTTTAATAATCAATTTGGCCGAATCATGTCATAGGCACAAAGAAGAAGAGAGGCCCCCATCGGGAAAGCTCTCGAGAAGATGGTGAGTACCATGGGGAGGATCCCCATCGATACTGACGGGGATGGCCAAGCAGTATCGGGCGGGAAGTCGAGGATGTACTCCGGCCGCGTGGGTGCTCTCATTAGGGATAGAGTCCCTATGTTGTGGTCCGACTGGGGCGAGGTCCCGCAGGAGGTTAAGGACATGGTCCACAACGCGATGTCGGTGAGTTTACAAAATAATATTATGTATTAAATTGTTGATTTCTCGAAAAGCTAAACTAATAATAATCGGTTAAATGCAGGTGTGGTTTGAGGTTCGCGAGCACCTGAGGGACAGCTGGGCCGACGTTGTGCATGGGGGAAGGTACGTTGGGAAGTTAATGAAAAACAATTTTGTATGTGATATTAATAATATTTCTAATATTTTTGTTGTATCTGTAGGTACAAGGAGTGGAAGAACGAGCTGCGGACCCATTGGACTAAGTACGGGAACGCACGTTCTGGTACCCCTACTGAGTTCCAGTACAGGGAGTACGAGTGGCGTTGCCTTCTGACATCAGAATTCAACAACCCTCGTAAACAGGTATTTAAATAAATTAGTTAGTTAATTTAAAAATAAGTACGTGCGTTTTAAAATATTCTACTAATAGTTTACTTTTTTCTTTGAAGGCGGTTTCCCGGGTGAACGCTCAGAACCGGCAACGCAACACAAGGAACCATCATGCCGGTTCTAGACCGTTCGGTGTCTTCATGGACGAGGCGGCCAAGGAACATCCAGAAGTCAACCCCTACGTCTATACGTACGAGAAGGCATATCCTGACTCCCAGGAGGATATTGTAAGTCACTTTACGTTTTTAAATTTTTAAATTGATGTAAAAATTTTAATTAATAATTTTTTTCCTATCCATATAGGCGAGGGTGAGGGAGGCTAGTGACGAGGTTCTGAGTACCTTAGTGAGGGAGGCATGGCCGGACACGCAGGATTTCGAGATGTCCGAAGCCATGTCCCGGATCGACAATTCGGATCCGACGATTGGGGCGAGGATCATGGGCACAGCCTTCCCACCGAGAGGAAACAACTTTTACTGCCGAGGTCTAGGAAAGAGAGGCGAGGGGGTCCTGAAGACCACTCTAGGATTTCAACGAAAGGCAACCTCGACCAGTAGCAGCACCACGTCCACGATCAACAGGACGACTCAGCTAGAGTCGGAAGTTCAGAGACTACGAGAACAGCAAGCTGCTCAAGCTGCTCAGGCTGCGTCGCAGGTTGCCTCGCAGACAGCCTATATTGCCTCGTTGGCAGCCTTTAATGCCGCGCAGGCAGCCTATGTTGCCGAGTTACATGCCATCCAGCAGGCCCAGCAGCAGCAGATGATCCAGTACATGCAGGACTTTGCAGCTGCCCAGATTCAGGGACTTCCGCCTCCGCCCATGCCTCCGCCCTTGCCACTACCCCAGCCGCCGCAACCTCCGCAGCAGCCCCGAGAAGATGACTTTAATTTAGACGATATAGACTTTACGTAGTTGATATATACTTTTATATATGTAAATTGATACTTTTATGTAGTTCATATATTCTTTTATGTGTTTGTTGTTGGTTATATGAAATTGTTAAATATGTCTTTTGCAGCTTGCACTACCAGAAGAAAGGTTATAGCCGATGAAAAAAAAAAACCAGGCCGACGAAGTATTTTTTCGTCGGCTATAGTGGGCTTTAGCCGACGAAATTTTCTTTCGTCGGCTAAGGTAAATTTTCGTCGGCTATGATGTCCACTTTAGCCGACGAAATTTTATTTCGCCGGCTATTTTAAATTTTCGTCGGCTATGACAAACTTTAGCCGACGAAAAAAACTTTCGTCGGCTTAAGAATTTATGTCGTCGGCTAAAGTTCACAAACCATGGCCGACGAAATTCATAGTCGTCGGCTAAAATGCTTTATACCCAACGCAATAGGTATTCCTAACTCCTCTACCATTCGCCTTAATAATTTTAAAGCGGGTCGTTCGGTGCCAATTCGTGATGAAGAGCCAAGGCTTGTTGATGTTGATCCAAATCAAGAGTCAGACGAAGACTCTGGCGATGAGGAAATACATATATTACCAGAAATAAATTCTGACACCGAAAAAGACTCATCGGATGATTCCGATTACGAGCCTTAGTTTTAATGTATGATTCCGATTAATTTGTATAATTTTTCAAAGACTTTTTCCTTTATAGTTTACACATGTTGAATTCATATTTCAGTTATGAATATATGAGATTTTGGTTATACATGATGAACAGGGTTTTTTTAATGTATGGTTTATGAATATCGTCTGTTTTTTTTCCCTGTTTTTGTACTTTAGCCGACGAAATATACTATAATTCGTCGGCTAAGATGTTTTTTGCCGACGAAAAAAGACTTAATTCGTCGGCTAAGATGTTTTTTCCGACGAAAAAAACCTTAATTCGTCGGCCATAGATGTTTTTTATTTATTTTTATTACACACTTTAGCCGACGAAATAAACTGTGATTCGTCGGCTAAACTACCTTAGCCGACGAAAAAAACCTTAATTTCGTCGGCTAAAATTGTTTTTTTATTTTTTTAATTACTCACTTTAGCCGACGAAATACACGGTAATTCGTCGGCTAATATGATTTTTGCCGACGAATAACCTAATAATTCGTCGGCTATAGTTATTTTTTTAATTTTTTAATTACATACTATAGCCGACGAATATGTTAGGGTATTCGTCGGCTAAACCCTGAAATATTTCTATTACCTACTATAACCCTATGTTCGGTGGTTATTTTGCGTAAAATTTTTATACGACTTGTTGCGTGTCATCGGTTTAAAACTATTTTCAGTTGGAGGTCCGGCCAAAATACGTAATTTAGACGGTCGAACGACCTTTTCCGTGCGTTTAGGGGTTTGACTTACGAGATTGACCGTCCGGATCGAGCCCTTATTCATTTCGGATCAAGTTGAATTTTTTCCCATACATGTATTTTATCATGATGGTCAGATCTGACGGCTGGATTTGTGTTTCTCAAGTTTGGTCATCACGATCACACATGCCAAATGTATAAAGGTTTAGCCGACGAATTTCAAAGGTTTAGCCGACGAATTTCAAAGGTTTAGCCGACGAATTACGAAGGTTTAGCCGACGAATATATGTATAGCCGACGAAATTTTGTTCTTTAGCCGACGAACAAATTATTTCGTCGGCTAAAGTCCTCGGGTTTTAATTGCGAACCCTAGCCTCCTCCCTCATTTCTGCAGTTTTTCAACCCTAGCCTCCTCCCGGTCTCCTCCCTCCTCCCTCAACGATCCAAAAACGCTACTGGTGCTGTTTGTCTGCTCAAGGTACGCTCCCATAAACCCCAAATTCATCGATTTCTTTTCTGCAAAATATATGGATTGATGATTGCTTCTGCGTTTTGCCATTTTGCTTCTGCAAAATATATGGTTTCGATTTGTAGTACCAATTATCTTGTTTTAACATTTTTGTAATTTTTAACATTACAAAATTTTAAAATTATTGTAACATTTTAAATTTTAACATTTCTGTAATTTTTAACATTACAAAATTTTAAAATTATTGTAACATTTTAAATTTTAACATTTCTGTAATTTTTAATATTATTGAATTGTTGTTTTAATATTATTGAATTGTTGTTTTGTAATTTTTAATATTATTAAAAATTTAACACTAGATTAACTAGAGAATCGGGATGAAAACGGGAAGTAGAAGAAAAGAATAAAACTTGTAATTTAATTTTTGTTAATTTAATTTGTGTTAATTTAATTTGTGTTAATTTAATTTGTGTTAATTTAATTATGTTAGTTTATGTGTTTATTTTTGAATATATGTGTTTATTTTTGAATATATGTGTTAATTTATTTTTGATTTCGAATTTAGTTTTACGATATGTTAGTTAATTTATGATGATGTTGATATATATAATATTGTTATGTAAGTAAAATATATATATATATATCTATATATATATTGGTATGTGTATCTATTTATTGAATAAGTATAATTTTAAAAATGTATAATTTTTTATAAAACAAAGACAAAATAATCTAAAGCCTTTAATTAATATTATAAATAGGATGAGCGGCTTTTTTCGATCGAAGAAGAGTTCGAAGGGCCAAAGGTCCGAATCGTCTGAGGGAACCTCTAGCAACCCTCAAACGACGTTTCAGGGCCACATGACAGCCAGACGTGCGAGCCTTCTGGAGACGGCGCCGGAGGTGCCCGTTTCATCGAGGCAGGCGGCCGTCCCTCGTTCCCCGAGGCCCTTGACGGAGGTGTCTGCACCTCGTATGCCCGAGATACACCGGGCGCCCACTCCGGGTCCTACTTCTTCGGATAGTGGGTCATCTGGGGTACAGATGTCGCCGCCTCATCTGTTCCTTCCGCGGATGATACCGGCGATACCTGTAGTCGATGGCTCAGGGACGCCGATTTATCCACTGCCCCCGCCAGTGGCTCCATCAGCGGCGTACCGGTTCCTGCCTTTTGATACGCCTCTTATTTCTGCGAGGGTATCATCATCGGCAACAGAGCCGGAATCCGTCGCGAGCTCCTCAGGTAATCAGTGATGCATGATTACTTTTAAAAGGTCATATATATTTTAATAATCAATTTGGCCGAATCATGTCATAGGCACAAAGAAGAAGAGAGGCCCCGTCACAGGGAAAGCTCTCAAGAAGATGGTGAGTACCATGGGGAGGATCCCCATCGATACTGACGGGGATGGCCACGCAGTATCGGGCGGGAAGTCGAGGATGTACTCCGGCCGCGTGGGTGCTCTCATTAGGGATAGAGTCCCTATGTTGTGGTCCGACTGGGGCGAGGTCCCGCAGGAGGTTAAGGACATGGTCCACAACGCGATGTCGGTGAGTTTACAAAATAATATTATGTATTAAATTGTTGATTTCTCGAAAAGCTAAACTAATAATAATCGGTTAAATGCAGGTGTGGTTTGAGGTTCGCGAGCACCTGAGGGACAGCTAGGCCGACGTTGTGCATGGGGGAAGGTACGTTGGGAAGTTAATGAAAAACAATTTTGTATGTGATATTAATAATATTTCTAATATTTTTGTTGTATCTGTAGGTACAAGGAGTGGAAGAACGAGATGCGGACTCATTGGACTAAGCACGGGAACGCACGTTCTGGTACCCCTACTGAGTTCCAGTACAGGGAGTACGAGTGGCGTTGCCTTCTGACATCAGAATTCAACAACCCTCGTAAACAGGTATTTAAATAAATTAGTTAGTTAATTTAAAAATAAGTACGTGCGTTTTAAAATATTCTACTAATAGTTTACTTTTTTCTTTGAAGGCGGTTTCCCGGGTGAACGCTCAGAACCGGCAACGCAACACAAGGAACCATCATGCCGGTTCTAGACCGTTCGGTGTCTTCATGGACGAGGCGGCCAAGGAACATCCAGAAGTCAACCCCTACGTCTATACGTACGAGAAGGCATATCCTGACTCCCAGGAGGATATTGTAAGTCACTTTACGTTTTTAAATTTTTAAATTTATGTAAAAATTTTAATTAATAATTTTTTTCCTATCCATATAGGCGAGGGTGAGGGAGGCTAGTGACGAGATCCTGAGTACCTTAGTGAGGGAGGCATGGCCGGACACGCAGGATTTCGAGATGTCCGAAGCCATGTCCCGGATCGACAATTCGGATCCGACGATTGGGGCGAGGATCATGGGCACAGCCTTCCCACCGAGAGGAAACAACTTCTACTGCCGAGGTATAGGAAAGAGAGGCGAGGGGGTCCTGAAGACCACTCCAGGATTTCAACGAAAGGCAACCTCGACCAGTACCAACACCACGTCCACGATCAATAAGACGACTCAGCTAGAGTCGGAAGTTCAGAGACTACGGGAACAGCAAGCTGCTCAAGCTGCTTCGCAGGCTGCCTATATTGCCTCGTTGGCAGCCTTTAATACCGCGCAGGCAGCCTATGTTGCCGAGATATATGCCATCCAGCAGGCCCAGCAGCAGCAGATGTTGCAGTACATGCAGGACTTTGCAGCTGCCCAGAGTCAGGGACTTCCGCCTCCGCCCATGCCTCCGCCCTTGCCGCTACCCCAGCCGTCGCAACCTCCGCAGCAGCCCCCAGAAGATGACATCAATTTAGACGATATAGACTTTACGTAGTTGATATATACTTTTATGTAAATTGATACTTTTATGTAGTTCATATATTCTTTTATGTGTTTGTTGTTGGTTATATGAAATTGTTAAATATGTCTTTTGCAGCTTGCATGGAATGGTAATTCAGAAATTTCGGGGTTTTTTTTTTTTATTGGAATGCACTTATAGCCGACGAAAAAAATCATAATTCGTCGGCTAAAGTTTTCTTAAAAAAAAAAAATTTTAGCCGACGAAATATGCTTTAATTCGTCGGCTAAATGCCTATAAAGCCGACGAAAAATACAATATTTCGTCGGCCATAGATGTTTTATATTTATTTATTATAAACTTTAGCCGACAAATATTTTAAATTATTCGTCGGCTAAAGTTTGGAATATAACCGACGACACAAAATGTCGTCGGCTAAGGTATGGACTATAGCCGACGACATTATTCGTCGGCTATAGTCCAACCTTTAGCAGACGAAATAATGTCGTCGGCTAAAGGTTGGACTATAGCAGACGATATTATTTCGTCGGCTATAGTATGACTATAGCCGACGAAATTTTTTTTCTCGTCGGCTAAAGTTATTACAGACGACCCTTTCCCGACGACACTATAGCCGACGAACCTTCGTCGGCTAAGGTTGTAGCCGACGAATTTTTTTAACAGGCCGACGAAAATTTTTCGTCGGCTAAAATGCCTGTTCTGGTAGTGTTGCATGGAATGGTAATTCAGAAATTTCGGGGTTTTTTTTTTTACTGAAATGCACTTATAGCCGACGAAAAAAGCCATAATTCGTCGGCTAAAGTTTTTTTTTTTTTTTTTAAAGTTTAGCCGACGAAATAAGCTTTAATTCGTCAGCTAAATGCCTCTAAAGCCGACGAAAATTACAATATTTCGTCGGCCATAGATGTTTTATATTTTTTTATTACAAACTTTAGCCGACGAATATTTTAAATTATTCGTCGGCTAAAGTTTGGAAGATAACCGACGACACAAAATGTCGTCGGCTATAGTTTATACTTTAGCAAACGAAATAATGTCGTCGGCTAAAGGTTGGACTATAGCAGACGATATTATTTCGTCGGCTATAGTATGACTATAGCCGACGAAATTTTTTGTCTCGTCGGCTAAAGTCATTACAGACGACCCTTTCCCGACGACACTATAGCCGACGAACCTTCGTCGGCTAAGGTTGTAGCCTACGAATTTTTTTAACAGGCCGACGAAAATTTTTCGTCGGCTAAAATGCCTGTTCTGGTACGTAGTGTTTCCATGGGATAGTCCTAAACTTCCTAATTAATTTGTTCTATTTAGGAACTAGCAATGTTTTAAAAGGCTAAGGCGTAGCCGAGGCTATGGAGCGAGAGCCTCACCAAGGCGTAAGGCGTAAGCCTTTTGAAAAAAAAATATTTCCTGCTATATATAGAACATATATTGCAATGAACACAACATTATATATTGTCATCCATTCCTAATAGTATTAAGTACTCAAACAATGCAATTCCAACAAATCACCAAACATAAAACACATCCAAAGGGTTAAGTTGAAAGATCAAAGTACATTAGATAGTCTTGCAAGATCAAAAGATAATAACAATAATGGAAATAAACTTCATGCTTCAAAATCATCATCATCATCAATTAAGATATCTCCATCCAAACTATCACCACTATCACTATCACCCCCATCACCATCATCATCATCATCATCATCACCACCTTCATCATCATCATCACCGTGTTGGAAAAGAGGATTAGTGTCATCAAACATATTACTTCTAGTATCATCATCTACAATGTCATCAAGAAGCATTGATTTTCTTGGTGCCTTTCTCTTACCTATGCAAAATGGAATATACAATTATTCATAGAGTACTAAAATTAATGTGACCAATTAATCAAACATAAAGTTTTCAAAGAACTTACTTGAACTTTGTCCTTCACTATATTTCCTTTTATATAAAAGGATAGGTTCATCAAGAGAAGGAGTAGGCTCATAGGAAGGAATAGGTAAACGAGAAGGAGTAGGCACATGAGGATGAGAAGGCACATGGGGAGGAGGAGAAGGCACACGGGGAGGAGGATCACGATTAATTAGGCTACTTTCATATGTACCACTTGGCACATTTCGGATCGCCCCATCATCCAATGTCAATTCTTCCACACTGTTCTCAATCTAATGTGGATCGGTGGGAAGAACCGGATCCTCTATCTCGGTTATCCATTCATCATCCGATTCAATCTCTTCCACAACAATAGGATCGGTCATTGTAGCGTTTCTCTTCAAAGTCCTATCTCTTAGAGCAATGTTATACTTCACATAAACTAAAGCATGCAACCTCTTATGCTCAAGTCTATTCCTCTTCTTAGTGTGAATCTATAATTAACATAATGCAACAATTTAGTTGGGTGAACTTTAATAATTTATAACCTATAAACTATTCTAACTTAGATGTGATGAAATAACTTACCATTTCAAAAGTGCTCCAATTCCTTTCACACCCCGATGCACTACAAGTAAGGGAAAGGACCCGAGTAGCAAAATTCATCAACTCCGGTGTTTGTGTCCCATATTTCTCCCACCAAAACACTACGAACACAAAATAAGATAGATTAATAAACTTATAAAATGACAATCATATAAATACTTGGTTTGCATTTAAAAGTAATACAAGTTAAGCAAATTAAAACTAACCGGGTGATCGAATTTTTCTAGTAGATTCGGCCATTGCACTTCCAAACTTCCCAAGCTTTCGCTCATAAAGGTCCAATTGTATTTCCGCTTGGATACGAGCATCACCATCAAGCATCCTATCCATGCAATCTTCCAAACCTTTCTTCACATGCTCGGTATCTTTAAAATTTTCTTCATATCGGAATTGAGGGTTCAAGTAATAACCCGCCGCATGCAATGGTTGATGAAGTTGTGGACTCCACCTATTATCTATTCTCTTCCAAATAGGTGCATACTTAGCTTCCACATTGCCAAGATTACTAGCAATCTTCTCCTTTGCAGCATCCATCAACTCAAAAATAAATCCCATAGCGGGTCTCACTTCCGAATCAACCTCTCTTAAGACACAAACAAGAGGCAAAACACTCTTGATGCAATAGGCAATATGGTTCCAAAAGTTTCCATCACGGAGGATATACTTCTTCACATCATAAGCATCTTTATGTTTTGTACAACCACAATCATGCCATTCTTTGGATTGAAACATACTAATAAGAGCTGCCTTTTGCTTATATAGACTTTGAAGAGTGAGAAAAGATGTGGCAAACCTTGTAACCGCCGGCCGAATAATCTCCTTGTTGCCGGTAAATTTCCTCATGATGGAAAGAACTTGTGTATGCCCATAAATGAATTTCACAATTAGGTTAGCTCTTTGAATGGTAGTTTCAAAGACCTTCAACTTGCTAATGTCCTCCAACATCAAGTCAATGCAATGAGCCGCACAAGGAGTCCACCATAATTTGCTTCTTTGCTTCATTAGCTCCTTTCCCGCCCACTTATAATTTGAAGCATTGTCGGTAACTATTTGGACAACATTCTCCTCCCCTACCTCCTCCACAACATTATCCAAGTAATTGAGCATCAACTTTCCATTTTTAATTGTATCCGATGCATCAATGGATTTCAAGAACCATGTACCTTTAGGGCTATTTACTAAAAAGTTTAGTATAACCCTACTCTTGCCATCCGTCCAACCATCCGACATAATAGTGCATCCATACTTGCTCCAATCTTTTTTATGATCTTCCATCAACTTTTGAACATCTTCAACTTCATCCTTCAAAATCCAAGTCCTTAGCTCATGACTTGTAGGAGGTTTAAAACCCGGACCGTATTTGGAAACCATCTCCAATGCCGCAAAATAGTATGGATTATTTGCCACATTGAAAGCCAATCCACTTGTATAAAAAAATCGCCCAATAGCCCTACACACATTACGTCTCTCTTGTTTCTTGTAAGAGGTATTCAATGTAGTTTGCCGAGCTTTTGAGGATACATAGTTGTCCATCGGTCCTCTAGCCTTTGGTTGACCCATAGAACCACCACCACCAAGAGGACTTTGAGAACTACCAACAATAGGAGTTTGAGCACTACCACAATCACTTGCAAGGGTTGTAGTCACATTTGTCACTTCATGATCTAGGGCATCTTCTTCTTCTAAATTTTCTAATCCCCCTATCTCCCGAAGCACGGCAACCTTTGCTTTTTTCTGATTATCATTCCTTTGAAGTGCTTGAGAACACAAATCTTTCACATTTGGTGGAACCTTGGGACAAGGTCTAATTCCTTTGCGGGTACCAACTAAATGCTGCTTGAATCAGAAGATGCCACCGGTATTTTTCAGACCACAAAATGCACACAGAAAATATGTCAAGTGACCAGGAATTGGTTTAGTCCATTGCCAAGCAAAATCTTTCTTCTGTGTCCCATCACTAGAACTCATTGTGCTGCCTACAACACACGTACACACCAATGACACCATTAACAAAGACAATCTATACTTAGACAAAACCAGCACACCATTTACAGGCAGCTTCCTGTAAATGCTGCCTGCAACACACCATGACAAAAGCAACCTCTCTTTAGACAAAACCAACACACCATTGACAAAACCAACACACCATTTACAGGCAGCTTCCTGTAAATGCTGCCTGCAACACACCATTGACAAAGTAATCTATACTTAGACAAATTCACAAAACCAACACAGAGTTGTGAGCATTTACAGGAAGTTTGCTCTAATGAGTCCAATACTCCAATGTCCAATCTATACTTAAATAATCAGAGCACAATGTTGCATCATATACTAAGAAAACACAATTCACAACACTGACAAGTGACAACAGTCCAATTGAATCAGAAATTCAGAGGAAGAGGTGCGTACTGCACTACTGCATACCTCAAATCAGAGGTGAGTTGGTGACTGCAATGCGAGGCTTAGGAGGAAGAAGACAGCGACAGCGAAGAGGCGGTGGTCGACTGGTCGGATGGTCGGATGGTCTGTGCCTCTGTGGTGGTCGCGATTCGCGAACTGGTGGAGTATGGAATCCTGGTGGTCTGTGTTCGAGAGGAAGATGGAGAGGGGTGTTCGAGAGGAAGAGGGAGAGGGAGAGGGAGGAGGGAGATCGGGAGCAGGGAGCAGGGAAGGAGGGCGAAATACAGAGGGAGCAGGGAAGGAGGGCGAAATACAGAAGGAGGGCGAAAGTGCGAAACACAGAGGGCGAAACAGAAGTCAAAACGACCCAGGAGTGAAAACGACCCCGTTTCAGTTTATGCAAAATACTTACCCAGAAGTCAAAACGACCCCGTTTCAATTTCTTCAACTAGGCGCACGCCTTTTGCGCCTTAGGGTGCGTTTTTTGCGCCTTTTGCGCCTTGGGGGTGCGTTTTTTGCGCCTATGCGCCTAACCAGCAAAACACAATGAATTGCAGCTCCGCCTCGCGCCTTTTGCGCCTCAAGGCGCGCCCGAGGCGCGTTTTTTAAAACACTGGGAACTAGAACACTGATATATACCAGATTAACAGTAGAGTGTAAACATCCTGTGAGCCCCCATTGAAAAATCAATTAATCTAGCCCCTTTTTAATCGTTGAAGACATCTTACTGGATTTTATCCTTAAGTTTTAAAGATCCACCTTTATTTTTCTACCAAACCCAGATTTTTCTTGAGGTGTTTTCAGCCTGGTTTTGGCTATAACGTGGCACAATGAATCAACAAAATCCGATCCCCAAAAGAAAAAAGAAAAAGAAAATGAAACTTCGAGGAAGCAGCACTCACTTGCCACACTAAAACACCAGTCCCTATTTATACTGTATAATCCTCCCCCATATCTATATCACATTCTGAGAATTGTAGCTGCATAGCTCATAGTACTATAATATTGTCCCTCCTTGTCTTCTTTCTGTTTCTGTAAACCATTCCTTTGTCCTAATCTGGTGTTGCACTAGCTAACATGGCTTCGAATCAAGCAGAACCATGGCTACTGGAAAATGGTAACCCCAAGGTCCTAACCAAGGAGCACCGGAAGAAGTCCGCTCACAACAGGTCCTCCTCTTCACTGAGGAAGAAGTCCGATCGCACCCTCGTCTCGAAAATTCCGTGTTCCCTTCTTAGACAATTCCTGGCCAATCTTCAGGAGGTTATATTGGGTACCAAATTGTCAGTGTTATTCCCAGCCATCCCGGCAGCCATTGTGGCCGACTCTGTTGGCTTCGGAAGAGTGAGTTCTAACCCTAATTGATCCTTCATCGCTAGGGTTACAATGAACAGTGACCTCACAAATTTATATGCTATTATATACACCGGCAATTATTTTCCGACAGCGGAATGTTGTTGGATTGTGAATTTAGCCATAAATTAAGGATAACGCTTTAGGAAATTATAATTTTCAACTGAAAATCAAAAGTAATTGATTGTATATGCGTTTTGATTAATTTCTTATATATGACCTTAATTTATTATAAAAATTTTGATGCAGCCTTGGGTCTTCGCTCTGAGCCTAATTGGACTAATGCCACTAGCTGAACGTGTTAGTTTTCTCACAGAGTAAGTACAATTTTTGAGATCATTAGTCTAATTTTCAGTAATTACGTGCATTAACATCGACTGCAATATTAATTCTGATTATTTTTTTTTCCTTTCAAATTTCCAATTGCAGACAAATCGCTTATTTCACTGGTCCAACAGGTAATCAAATAGTTACATGCAAGTATGGTAAAACGAATAATTGATCAATAATGTAATTGTTTCAAATTTATTGATTTGGTTAATTGAATTTACAGTGGGAGGGCTTCTTAACGCGACATGTGGCAACGCGACCGAGCTGATTATAGCCATCTTTGCTCTGAGCCAGCACAAAATCGCAGTGGTGAAGTACTCTCTTCTGGGTTCGATACTCTCCAACCTTCTCTTAGTCCTCGGCACTTCTCTCTTCTGCGGTGGCATCGCTAATCTCAGAAGGGAACAAAAATATGACAGAGTAAGCAGATATGAGGTTATCCTTATCACGAGTATTGTTCACTGTTTTATTCTATCAATGCTAATTCTGATGTTTGGTGTTTACGCAGAGACAAGCTGATGTGAACTCTTTGATGCTGCTGCTGGCTCTGCTGTGTCACTTGCTGCCACTGCTCTTCACGTTCGCCGCAGAAGAGTCCATGGCTACCGCGGTCCCCACGCTCCATCTGTCGAGAGCTAGCAGCGTTGTCATGCTGATTGCTTACGCTGCCTACATTGTCTTCCAGCTCTGGACGCACCGCGAGTTATTTGAAGCTCAGGTGATCGATTAATTCGATTAATTAATTAATCAAATCATTACTCGAACGATTTCAGTTTTGTTCGTGTCGTATCATTTGATTAGTACTAATCTGTTATGGTGTTTTTGGTAATTAGGAATCGGAGGATGATGATGATGTTGCCGAGGAGGAAGAGGCTGTGATTGGATTCTGGAGTGGTTTTGTGTGGTTGGTTGGAATGACTGGAATTATAGCTTTGTTGTCTGAGTATGTCGTCGGAACGATTGAGGTAATAAATCAGACCGCACAAGATTGTTTGAAATTATTTAGATTCATTCATTGAGATTGTCGTCGTATCACTGACCAAGTGATTTGATGAACAGGAAGCATCCGATTCTTGGGGGTTGTCTGTGAGCTTCATCAGCATAATCTTGTTGCCTATTGTTGGCAATGCAGCAGAACACGCAGGAGCTGTCATTTTTGCTTTCAAGAACAAGCTGGTAAGTGGAATATATGTCTCAAATTGTATTCTCCTACTGATCGATTTGTTTTCAATTTACAGAAATTACTAATTTATCAACAATCTCCTTACCAGATTGGATTCGATAACATTTTTTTTCCCCGATGATTTGATAACATTGTGAACCACATTTTTAACTGAAATGAAACTCACTTTTATTCAGAAGTTTCACATTATATTCTTGATGGCATCTACGTACAATGTGTAGCATTTTGTATAACTGTAGTAGATTAATTCTTAATATTTACTTGACGCCATTGCAGGATATAACTCTCGGTGTCGCATTGGGTTCTGCAACTCAAATCGCCATGTTTGTGGTAAGGAAATTGGATATTCATGTTCAATTATTCAACTTAATTTTGAATTACTTCTCCTATTCTATCTTGTATTTAAAACTAGCTAATGAAACTCTATTCATACTATGAATTTGCAGGTTCCATTTTGTGTCCTCGTAGCTTGGATTATGGGTATTGACATGGATCTCAATTTCAGTCTCCTTGAGACTGGCTCTCTAGCTTTATCAATCCTAGCCACAGCCTTCACATTGCAGGTAACTAAGACTAACCTCTGATGAATATGTATCAGTATTTGGGATATTAAGATTGCCAGTTTCATGTTTTTTAACACTACTCTTTATTTGTAATTGATAGGATGGCACTTCTCACTACCTGAAAGGATTGATTCTTCTGCTGTGCTACATTATTATTGGAGCTTGTTTTTTTGTATCTAACGCTACACTTAGTAAGTTTACAACATTTTTTATTTTTTTGGTTACAAGTTTACAACTTGAATTCTTTACTGGCTAATATATTAATATATGATTGATTCTTTATCATAACCAACTTCCTTCTCATGTAGATACACCAAACACTGTCAATCTGGGACGTCTTAAAACATCAACTGGATCAGTCTTTGGAGCTTAAAAGAGTAAGTACATGTCTACACTATATCTGTAGCAACTTAACTTGTTAAGTTATAACACAAATTAAGCAATTGATTTTGATGCAGATTTTGACCTTTCGGGGTGACCAATTACAGCATCATCGAATCGTCAACAAGCATTTGCTATTCTTCAATTTTTGATCGTCCTATAGTGCATGCATGCCTGCCGGAAAGCGAATACTTCTTACTTGAGAACTGGCCGGAATACCTTAGAATTTGGTATTGTTGAAGCTTGATGACGACAGGCTGCTATACACCATACAGCATATGTCATGTATAATGTTTAATAGGATATCAGATTGTTTGTTTTCTTTTAATCTGGCTTTTTATCTATCTTATTTTCTTTGCTTTTTGTAATATTGCAATGAATAAATGGAAATGTGTTGTTGGTGTGGGTTCATACTTCATAGTACTCATTCTCCATTTGATAAGTCTGAGGTCTTAACCTCAACTTAAGGATGATAATTAAGTTGTTGTGTAATGAAAATTAAATACAAAATAAAAAAAATTTCTTAATGGTTATACTGTATGTTGCCAATTCCTAAAACATCAAAATCAAACAAAAACTCAGTATATACAAGTGAAATGGTATTCTATCGGGTTATTGGTGTCCCGACCTTTCAAGTTACTATTTTAACTAATCTCTGGATGGAACATTGACATCATCATGTTGATCGAAGTTAAAGATAATACACCGTAAAAATAGATGAGAAACACATCAATTAAACTTTCATGGTGTCATCTATCACAATATATCCAAAATTTGCATTCCAAAGAGCCTTTTGCGAGAGTTGCATGTTCATCCTATCAAGCTACACATTTAGAACACGAAGATTAATTATTCTCTCAGAAGACTATCACACAAAACGCATCCCCAGTACAATCAGGGTTGCTGAGATCCAATATAATGGTAAAAAAATCAAAGCCTAATTTTTACAAGTAGTTGGTGAATCACGCGCGCTTCTTACCAAACACATACCCCCGCCTATTTAAACCTCTCTCTCTCTCCCTGCAACTGCCTGACCACCTCTTATCTTCTTCTTCCTCTCTCTCACTCTCTCAATTCCCAAATTCCATGACCGAAGACCACCCCATTCTCTCATGGCGCCCCATCCCAGCCCTAACCCTAACCCCCTCCCACTCTCTCTCCGTTGACCACGACCCCCTCTGGAAGACCTCCCACCTCACTTACGGCGTCTCCTCCGCCGGCGCCGGAATTCGCTGCAATTTCGCCTGCATTTCAGTCGCCGAGAAGCGCGAGCAGCATAAGGAGTTCGCGCCCTCCGCCGCGCAGCTCCTGAAGCATCCGCTCGCCATACTCGCTTGCGTCCCCAAGGACCTGGCGCTGTTCTTCGCCGGAGCTGTTGCCGGCGCCGCGGCCAAGACGGTTACGGCGCCGCTCGACCGCATCAAGATTCTTATGCAGGTGTTTGGTTCGTTTCTTTTGATTTTTGTCGCATTTTTGGTACAATTTTGTAGCTTTGTGGTTGCGTGCGACATCGTTTAGGAGCAAATGTAGTCACTCTTTAGGGTTTGTTTCCGTTTGGTTACTGTGGCAATGAAAATTGCTTGTTACAAATGTCTAGTTTCAATGTATCCGAGAAGGTATTGTGATTACACTAATAAGTATTTGGCTTTCTAAATCAGCTTTAGCAGAGAAGTTTAGATAGACATAGGTATATATTAGGTAACTTCATATTCTCAGACCAACATTACTGGAGAAATTGAACGCTAAGTTATTTCTGGCTGGTTTCTTCTGATACAAGGAATGAGATGGTTTTTAATTCTGGAGTAAAAATGAAACATTTATTGGGATAATTGTGTTGTTCTATATTGATATGCATCATTTATGCATGTTATTGGGGAAACATTATACTGCATTGGAATGGTTCAGTACTCTAAAATAGGTTGAATTGTTTGCAGACTCATGGGGTGCGAGTTGGGCAAGAAAGTGCTAAGAAGGCTATTGGTTTTGTTGAGGTATGTTATGGTTTGTCCTTATACGAAACTCTTCCATGTTTTTTAAGGGCATGAACTATGTGCTGTCTTACACTCGTATGGGTTGTGATGCAGAAATTGCAGACCTGAAATTTGTACACGATGCCAGCTAAGAAGTGAACTATTCAGTATGCATTGCTGCTTAGTTTCTCTTATTCTGGTTTTTGGTCTACGTAGCTCTAATTATGTAGATTTAAAAAAAAAAGAATCAGACAGATGCTTAATTTATTGTTTTGTAAGGTTCTTTTTATCTTCATCCGTTATGACCATCTCCTCACGCTTAATGCTGATGTATACAATTCAGGCCATAGCAATGATAGGGAAGGAAGAAGGACTTAAAGGGTACTGGAAAGGAAACCTTCCACAGGTTTGTGTGCTCATTAAATTTCATAATTGGTGGGTACAAATTGGTGGTCTATGAAACTTTCTTGAATTGCATTTTAATTAAAAGTTCCTTTTCGGTTAGGTGATACGGATCATCCCTTATAGTGCTGTTCAGCTTTTTGCGTATGAAGCTTACAAGGTAAATTCTGAATCCAAATTTAAGATAACCTGGTGCCAAATTCCATATATGCTGAACTAAATGTTTAAATTATGAATATGTAGAAATTTTTTACTGGAAAAGACGGTGAGCTCTCTCTTCTTGGAAGACTAGCAGCAGGTGCTTGTGCAGGGATGACATCCACTTTTGTGAGTAATGCCTTAGTGGATTTTGAACTTTCAAGTTCAGTAGTGTTTTCCTGTTATGTTCAGCCATTTAAATGTGTACTGTTTCCTTCCTCTAGGTCACATATCCATTAGATGTCTTGAGGTTACGTTTAGCAGTTGAACCAGGGTACCGAACTATGACTGAGGTATGATAGACCTGATCATTTTATTTATAACAAGCTGCCTTATCCTAGTGAACGTGAACTTTGGTGTTATTTCCAGATTGCCTTAACCATGCTACGAGAGGAAGGATTTGCATCCTTCTATTATGGTCTTGGACCTTCTCTTATTGGAATAGCTCCATACATTGCTGTCAATTTTTGCGTTTTTGACTTGTGAGTCCGCTCCTACCTCCTTTTCTATTACCTTGAAAGAGCAGACACAGTTTATTACATATACTCATAGTCTTCTTTGGATGACAGGGTGAAAAAGTCTTTACCAGAGGAATTTCGAAAGAAAGCTGAAGCATCTCTATTAACGGGTTTGGTCTCAGCTTCCCTTGCCACACTCACATGCTATCCTTTGGACACTGTGAGAAGACAGATGCAAATGAGGGGCACTCCTTACAAGAATGTTTTGGATGCAATTCCAGGTAACTTTATGGTATTTTATATATGACAGTCAGCAACTGGCATATAGACTACCAGATATCATGTATAATTCTAGACATTGACAATTATAAAGTTCTAATTTCCGTTACTTAAACAATCAAATATCTCCTGAGGTATTCTCATTTATGTATTGGATCTTTATTTGGAGCATATCTGAATAAATGGAGCACATTGTTATGTTATAAAGTCAATGCAAGTAAAACCATACTGTTGCAATATAAACAGTCATAGGCTCATAGCATTGTTTTGATATCTTCTTTATATCAACTTGATACTTTGTTTCACACCACTGAGTTTAGGGTATAAGCTTTCTGCATTGATAGTCCTCTGTCTATTTATCCCTAAAACAAGAAATCATTAGATATCATGAAAAATCATGTTCTTAGCTTTCTTAACACATCTAGTTGCAGTTAATTCTTTGTTAAGTTGCAGCTTGCAACATTAGATTGCATCTAGGACTACATGTAAAATGTTCCAATGTTTTATTCTTAGCACTGGTTTGTGTTTGGAAGCAAGTTATCATTTTGGCTCCACACTTGAAGTCCTTATTTAAGCTGATGTTTCTTGTGCAGGTATTGTGGCTCGTGATGGACTCATAGGCTTGTATAGGGGTTTCTTACCTAATGCTTTGAAAACTCTACCAAACAGCAGGTTCCATGCATACCTATCTTGCTTTTGATCATCTTAAAATTTGAATTATCTGGTCCAAAACTTTGAAATTCTATAACCTGATGAAGTCTCTGTCTTTTAACTGCAGCATTAGGCTTACTACTTACGACATGGTCAAACGTCTGATTGTGACCAGTCAGAAGGAGTTTCAGCGAATTGTGGAGGAAAATAGCAGTGAACAACAGCAGAAGGCTAGCTGAACAATCCAGCATCCGTTGCCCCCCTCTGTATTGAACTAAACCACACCATCACAAAGCTTATCTTTCACCAAATTTTTGCTATCTGTTTTATTATCCACCAAAATTCATCTTTGTATTGGTGAAAGACTGAAAAACTGCTATTATAATAGGTAGAATTTAGATGTCGAGAGAGAATACCAAGGCTGTGTTTTGTAGGACAGCCATTAGCGCTAGTTAGGTTGCCAAATCTTTTGTGGAAGCTGTGTTCCACCGCGCTCTACAGTCGTGTATTGTCATTTGTAGATGTTATTGAATTTGCTAGGCATTCATGTACCTGGCCTCTTTCATTGTAATACAACAATCAGTTTGGGTAATGGAAGCTGTTGTCAAGTTACTCGGTATATAATTTTCGGTTTCCTCTAGCAAGTGGTTCTCCATACAAGTAACTAGTTGAACAGAGACATTTTTGAGGCTCAAGTTTGATTCTCCCTCCCAAATTTCTTAATGAAAAGAAGAAAGATATTAAGAATGAAGAAAAAAACAGTCTTGCACATAATACCATTTTCTCTAATGATATAAAGTTTTAATTTTGTAAGTATGATGTTGTGAGTTTAGACTTAGTTGTCTGGGTTTGTGCGCCTGCGCTCAGAAATTAGTCTGATTCGGTTGAAATTAGGTGAGTGTGTTCCTAACTTGTTAATTTAATCGAGAGGTGGCCGGTTACCTTACTCCAAATAAAAAATAAAAAAATAAAAAAACAAAAAAAAAACGACGACGACGTTTGGGGGAATGGACGTACATTTTGGGTGGTAGAGGATTAAACAACGGCTGGAAGATAGACGGTTAAATCAGTTGTTCGGGCACTGAAGTTGAAGAAACGAAGAAGACGACTCAATTCAATGCCTTGTTGCGCTCTACAGCTATCCCTCCCCATTTATTCTTCTACAAACATTCCCAATTTCAGAGCTTGCCACTCTCGAATCACGTGCTCCTCCTCCTCTTCTTCTCAGTCCAACGACAATGGCGGGTCAAGTTCATTCTCTACTTACTATTCTGTTTAATAATTGTGAATCGATTTTGTTGATTTTGGTTTTACACGGTGTCGTTTTGAATTGCTTCTAACAGGAACCGAGGCCAGCCCCATGTGATTTTGGTAGAGAGATATGGAGATGGCACTGCTAAAAGGTTCTTGATTTTTTCCTGTTTCACCCTTTCAGGCTATTTTCTAGATGATGATAATCTTAGTGTGATTTTTTTTTGAAATCAAAGTGGATTTCTGACATGTAAAGATTTGCATTTTAACATTTTGAGGCTCTAAAAATGATTAGGTTGTGAGGTGTTTCTAATGAATTGTGGATTCAAGGGCAGGTATTTGGTAGATGATGAACTGCAAGTACAAACATTTGTAGAGGAACCTAGTCCAAAACCTGATACCACGTCTCACAGCTCGCATTTCTCTAATACCAGAGTTATCGTGGCTTCCGGATATTGTTAAAGATTTTATCTTTCCTGCCGGCTTCCCAGGTGACTGGATGAGCTTGTACATTTATTAGTAGGTTTATTATGAATAGTAGTCTGATATGCCAGCATTTTAATCTAAGGACTCAGCGTAAATGGAGACAAAATTATGATCTAGAAAAGTTTCTAACTTCTCATTTTTGCTCTTGCAGGATCTGTTTCTGATGATTATTTATTGTACATGTTGTTACAGTTCCCTACCAATGTTACTGCATGGATCTGTCTGTTTCAGTTATTAATCATGCACTGCTTTCAGGCTGTCGGTGTTGGCTCTTTCTCTGGCAGTACTGCTGCTGCTTCGGCTGCTGCTATCAGGTGAGTATACGTATCTCTTCTTGCTGGATGTTTAATTTTATGGCATCATGCATGGAAGTGTCATTTTTTAAAAACTACCAGGACCAATGCCTGATATACACCTCACCATATGATACTTAAAACCAAGGATTTCATATTCTTTTAACTTGGTTTCATGAAGTGACGTTTGTATCTGTAAAGCAACATTTATATCTCAGTCCTCTTTATTGGACTGAACTGTAGGTTATGAGATTGTTTCTGCAGATGGGTTTCAAAAGATGGAATAGGAGCTGTTGGACGCTTTTTTATCGGTCTGTCAATTATAAAGAGAGCTAACTGAATACAAGGTTATGTGCTGTATTTTATCAGTGACCATCGCTCTCTTTTTCAGGTGGGCGATTTGGAAACCTTTTTGATGATGATCCAAAGCAGTGGCGCTTATATGCAGACTTCATTGGCAGTGCAGGAAGGTTGGTTTAACAAACATTCTGTTGGATACTGTGGAATTGAAATCTGTGAAATGAAAATACCTTATTGGATCATTAATTTTCTATATATCATGCAGCATTTTTGATCTTACCACACCACTGTACCCTGCCTATTTCCTGCCATTGGCATCTCTTGGAAATCTTACCAAGGTATTCCGCTCCTATGTATTTATGTAGCATTAGATTCTGTTATCTCTTCAGAACTAATCAAATAAGTAATTTGGTCATCATAAGATAGTAGTGCTCTTCTTTCTAGCCATATTAGTGCATGTTTGTATCAGTAGTGACCAAGGATTCCACCATTTACATGTTGGGGACATCTAAACAGGCTGTTGCTAGAGGACTAAAAGATCCTTCATTCCGTGTGATTCAAAGTCATTTTGCAATTTCGGGAAATCTGGGAGATATAGCAGCAAAGGTAATGGAAGAGTAACTTCTGCAACTAAATTCACATATTTAGAGTAAAACGTTGTGACTGGACTTCATTTTCTGTTTTGCACATTCATGAATCGTATTAAACTCTTCGAAAAGAGTGTGCTCTTTTCACGATTGATTGATCAATTGTTTCAGGAAGAAGTTTGGGAAGTAACTGCTCAGCTGCTTGGCCTTGGTTTGGGCATATTGTTCCTGGTATGTCTATTGATTTTCTCAAGATGGCCTTCCTACAGTATCTATAAAGTATTTTGCATATACCAGTGATTAAGTTTTTCCTTTGATTTTGAAATAATTTGAATATTGAATGCAGGATACACCTGGCCTTGTAAAGTCATACTCGACTCTGGTGACTACATGGATGGCCATGCGGCTTCTGCACCTCTGGTTGCGCTATCAATCACTATCAGTCCTCCAATTTAATTCAGTAATGCTTTTGATTCTCTCATTTTAGCTGTTCTATGCGTACACATGCAGAGTGTTTTGGGAAGGGCTTAATTGATTTTCAAACTGTCTTTCTCTTTTACTTCATTTGCAGATAAATCTTAAGCGTGCTTGTATATTGGTAAAATCGCACGTAATATACTCTATGGTTCCTGGTAAGGATTATAATCTTTCTGCTCCTTTGTTATAAAGTTTCTCATCACATAAGAATGACCATTATTTTTGGTAGTTTCATTTAGGTATTATTAGTTTTTTTTTTTTGATTGAAGGTATTATTAGTTGCAACAAGGAAGAAAACATATTATTGTGGCCAAGATTCATGACACCATGAATTACATTTGGTGTGCCCTTGGAAGAGATCATTTTTGGGGAGAAAGCTGCTCCAATGGTACTTTATCGTGTTGCTTATATCCTTAAAGATTTTAGTGAGCCACGGACATTGAAGTACTTATTTCTCTTTAATATTGGCAGAAGCACAATAAAATAATTTCTTGACAACATTTAATTTGAGGTCCATCTATGTCTGTCGCCTTTATTACATGATACAAACCTCAGCTTTGCATCATCCTACCTAGTTTCTCTACTTCAGTCAAACTGACCTCTGAGTAAAACAAATTGAAATACCACAATAGAAGTAATCATTTCAGATCAACTAGCTTATTGAGGTGGTGGAAGGTATTAGGTATCGCACAATTCACCAAAGTCATGTAAATATTTAATATTGCAAGTATTATTCGATAAAATAGCCTGCATAGTGCGTGCATGCAGGAGGAAAAGCACCCAGAGTATTATTTTCAATTAGTAAAATCTGGGCTTTTGTTTATCATCCCTTTATTCCTTGCTTTTGTAAACAGGTTAAGGCACTTCTGAAACTATATGCAAAGGAGAAGTATATTCTTGTAGTGAACCGACAAAGAAGTGACTTTGAGGTCTTTGTGTCGTTTAAGGTATGCATTATTGCATTAATATTACTGGCAATGATTTAGAGAAGATTATAATGAAAGTTCAATCAACCTGGAAATTGTGCAAAAATGCAGGTAGGAGCTACAAGTATGTCCGTCTTACGAAGTTTATGGCAAGCTTATTGGTTACATGAGAACTGGAATACCTCAAGTGTCGCACTCGAACAGCTTGCACAAAGTCATTTGGAGATGGAAGATAGGTTCGAGGACTTCATCCAACAGCTGAATGGAATTGGCTGGGATACACTTCAAATTAACTTGAAGGTCCCCAAGGAAATTTCCCTCGATGAATTGAACCCCATTTGAATATCATATATGGGTTATCAGAGTGTCATTGCTTTTAGTCTTGCCTTGGAATGTTGATCTGCCAATGGCACCGAGATGACATTAGGATTTTCATGCACCCTGTGACATTACTTTCCAGGATCAAAGAAGCTGATCCAAAGAGGTTTTTAGGTTTTAGAGTGGAATTTGTTCTGTCAGTGTTAGGTTGCAATTTCTCTCATTTCTTCTTTTTAGTGGCCAAAGATCAACAATATTGACTGCTAATTCTCAATACGCAAGAAATTTTCTTCGAACCTGAAATTTTCAATCTCTTCTCCAATTGATTAAGGGGTACACGTGGGAATTGGGCAGCCAGTGACATCAATAGAACTAAGAAATCACATCCTTACTAAATCGTATTATGTTGTCAACCAAAGAATGTGTTAAACCTCGTTAAAATTGGTTCATTGTTATTGGTAAGCACTATTGTATATGAGATACTCAATTCCATACTCTACTCCTTTGTGCTTTCTTATTCAATGCAAAGAGTAACTCGCCCCTGTTCTTGGCTCAATTTAATATGTCGATGCTGCAAGCAAAGAAAATGGTAGCTTCTCACTCAACGATTGCCTATTTTTATAATCTCTCTGGTAATAGGTTGGCTTGTCATTATCATCCAACACCGATGATTAAATTAAACTTCAGTATTCCTAACCTTTGTTCCTCTATGGTCACTGTTCCTAACTTTTAGTTTCATTTCTGTTACGGTGCATACTGGATCTCAAGAACAACCAAATACCCAAATGTTTTCATGTTCTTCCCTTTATGTAGCTGCAGACACCCGTCGATGTTTGAGAGAGAGCAAGAGAGTTTAGAGTTTAGGGTTTAAGGGTTAGATTGAACTACTGTTCTTGTTCTGTTAGGTGTACAATTTGCTCGCTATCTACGTCGACCAATTAGCAAACACATACCATTGTACGTTATTGACAAAGTAATCGGTTAACTTCCATTTATGAACTTCTACCCAAGTAAGCTGATGATCACATTTATGAATTGGGCAGCATTCTCCTATCTATGACAAATCCTACTCTTGTCATCAACATTTGGTCCAATCATTTTGATGCAATCTTCTCTGTGATGGACAACCATTACCTATCATAAAGCACTAGCTAGCCACCTAATTCTGAAGTTAGTCCTATCATAATAACTTAAGATGTAACATATCTCTACACTTATGTTTCTATAAATCACTAATAAGATCATTAAGATGGCCACTCTTTTTTGTATTTGGTATTGGAAATTACTAGGCATATCTGCAGCATGAGCAAATGAGGATAACCTTAATATAGTTCTATCATTTATTTTCTTTGCTAAATGAATTAATCAACTCCAAGTTGGTGGAATCTTCTTTAAATTAATAGGAGGATAGAACAATGCAATACACCTCTACAAGATAGTGAAGATACCTCTAGTAAAGTTCTGTACTAGAAATTCATCTGAAAGAACAATGGAGAAAAAAAAACATACTTTGTATCAATCAATCACCATCCCTCATTAAGGTGGGAGTATTGTCATCTATAATCCATTTTTTACATTAAGCTGATAAACCCTATGACTTCCAATTTTGCCCTAATGCGTTTTGTTAGGTGCCCATAATCCCCATATCATCAACTTTATAATCTAATGAGTACTTTATAATCTAATTTAGTCGTGACTCATGAATAGCTAAAGGCTAAAACAAAACTATATATTTTATATTATCTGTTTAACTGATATATGTTTATAATTCATTAGAAACTCTCACGTACATAATCTAATTGTTACAGTAAAATTGTTATATATGAACTTCACACCCTTATAAATTCTAAATAGCCCTAATGATTACTCGCCGTTATTAACTCATCTAAACTTGTATTAAGTTACACAAAATACATAATTTTCTTGTTGTGCAAAGCTATATAATGCACATTGCCAAAAAAAAACACTATATAATGCAGGCTTCTAAACAAAAGACGAAGAAAACAAAAAAAACTAAACGAGACAAAGTGAAGGACACGGTGGTCGTGCGGTGGTGGACCCTACTCTACCAAAATCACGACACGTAGCGCCAGAATAATAACCACCACCGCAACCGGGTCGCCAGAATATCCTGCCTGACAAAACGACGTCGCATCCTCATCGGGGTGACAATCATGAGAGAAGAAAACACCGAGGCGCGATCGAGGGCAAATCCGTCATCTCGCGACTAATCAGATAATCTAGCTCTTTCTTCTTCTTCTTCTTCTTCTTCTTCTTCTTTTTTCTCGGCATTTAATTTATACACCGAGAGGAGACTGTTACGTGTGCTCTAAGCGAAAGCCAAGTAAGCTCCACCGACTCTCCCTTTTCTCTCTTCTCTCTCTCAGTGTTCCATATTCAGCTAACGCTTCAGCAGTTACAGCCCCAAAACCCCATTCTACATATATAATCCACAGATTCTTCTTCTATCTTCTGTCTTACAATTTGAGACAGGGGAGAGAGTTTAGAGTTGGTTGGGTTTGAGATTTGATGATCAGTGTATTTGATGGGAGAGATCATTGGGTGAAAGAGTGATTCGAAAAATGCGAAAGTCATTCAAGGATTCGCTTAAGGCGCTTGAAGCTGATATTCAGTTTGCCAATACTTTGTACGACTCTTTCTTTTGTCCACAGTTAATTTTTCTGTGATGATTACATGAATTTTCTGATTCTGGGACATACCAAGTTTGATGGTCTTGATGGAAATTGGTCATCCTGGTCTAATTTTGGTTTCGGATTTTAGTTTCTCTGTAGTCCTGTACCATTTCCTGTGCTATGCAAGATTCGCTTTATAGTTTGTACATGTTGAACGACTGATTAGCTGTGTAAATGATTTTGCTCTATACCCAGATTTCATAATTGCTTATGAATTTGTGTGCTATGAAGGAGTGAAAGTTTGATAATTTGTGCTGAGGGAACATAGTATTAGGAGGGTTTGAGCTTATTTTAGTTTTCTGTCTTTAAACTTTTTCCTGGGTTTGTCGGCTGCAACTCGCTGGTGCTTTCTACGTGTTAGCTAGTTCTCCTTTTTTGAAATTAGGTAATTTTTTGTTGGAATAGTTTGTATATAAATATAGTAAAATATCCTTATCCTTATCCTGTTCTGATCTGAGCCAATATGAAAATATCTTGGCCCTTTTGCATAACTTAATTTGTTTTTCATGTATCATTTGTTTTGGAATTTTCTGGAGGTGATAGGAGAGTTGCATCTTCCAGGTTTCAATGGATTCATCATTCTTAGTCTTTTCTAACTTGTGAGTTTCTTGGTTACACAGGGCTTCAGATTATCCAAGAGAATATGATGGGGGTTGCCTCCAAATGAGATTATCATACAGCCCCGTCGCTCAATTCTTTCTGTTTCTGATTCAATGGACTGATTGCCACCTTGCCGGTGCCTTAGGATTGCTTAGGATTCTTATATACAGGGTAAATTGCACTATGTTTTACACATACGAATTGTTATTTTCAGCTATAGTTAATTGACATGGACCACTCCATCTGACATCCAATATGATGTAAATGACTCCTTGTCTTGTGCATGAAAATGTCAGATTGATGATATACTCGATTTTTGTCACAGGCATATGAGGATGGGAAGACCACCATGTCAATTCAAGAACGAAAAGCTAGTTTAAAAGAGTTCTACAGTAAGTGAAATCTGATAAGAAAATGAGAGTTCATGGATTTACCGTTTATCAAATTTGTTTTGACAGTTCGAATAACAGGTGTAATATTTCCCTCATTATTGCAACTTCAAAGGAGACTGACTGATGTAGAAGAGAGGAAACAGAGAGAAATCTGTTCAAAGTACCAGAGGAAAGATGAGACGGACAGAGGAAAGCTCTCTGAAATTGAGTTGGAGCGAGAAGAAGAATGTGGTATTTGCATGGAGATGAACAGCAAGGTTGTATTGCCCAATTGCATTCACTCTTTGTGCATTAAGTGCTACCGGAACTGGTAAACAACCGTTACTTCATAAACCATGTTCATTCTTTTTCCAGTACTTCTGAATTAGCCAATTGGATCCAAAATTCCTAGTTGCGCTTCCTCAATTATCAATAATTCAAGTGAGTCACTTTGACACAAACTCATGGCCCTGATGTGTGATCATTTAGTATGCATATATACTTAGAAGTGCAGCAACCATCATACTGTGCATATATATCATACTGTGCATATATACCGGCATTCTCAATTTCTCATATCTTGATGTGCTGATACCATTGTAAGGCTTTCTTGGATACAAGCCCTTGTGCAAGATTACATTGCAAGTAAACACAAATTCTATCAAGACGTAACATAAATCAGGAGTAGATAGCTCTTTCTTTCTGATGTGTAATATGACATGCATGAGGATAGTCACCGGCTTTTGTAGCATGATATAAATATACACAGCTAAACAGATTGCCATTTTGGATTTGTCTAGGCGCACACGCTCACAGTCCTGCCCCTTCTGCCGGGACAGTCTCAAAAGAGTCGACTCGTGTGAACTCTGGATCTACACCAGCAACAATGAGATTGCTGATCTGTCTGCAATCTCAAGGGAGAATTTGAAGAGACTGTTTATCTACATTGATAAGCTGCCTCTCCTTGTTCCAAATCGTGGGATTGTTTCTTATGACATTTATCGATAATCTATGCGAATGTTGTCTAGTCTTACTAGAAGTAAGTCCTATGTTAAACAGGGTGGGAAACCTTTACCTAGTTGACACCAGGTTGAATGTACATAATTCTCATTCAATTCTTTTGCATTTCTATTGAAAATTGTAAATAGATTGCTCTGCTGCGGACACATTCTCTCTTGTATATCTACAAACAATCCTCCATTTTAAATCGGCATAATTGTCAATTTGCTACTTTAGGATTCACCTCAGTGGCAATTCCTTACCCTAATTTTTATTTCTATTAATTTGCTACCTTAATTTTTTAAAATTAGCTGGTTTGTTACCTTATGTTTTATTTTAGCTAATTTGTTACTCTTACGTTAAATTTATAACTAAATTTTTAATATTAACCAATTTACTTACCTACATATTCAAATTTAACCATTTGTTATTTGACATTTTCAAAAGGAGAAATTTTAAATACACACCTTTAATATCTTAATACACACCCTTACTTAATACACTACATATCAAGTTTTTCATTTTAATATTATACTTAATACACATCCCAAACTGTCTAAAATGCCATTAATTTATGAAATATTCCGTTATTTAATATAATTAATATATATTTACTATTTGGTACCTCTTTTTACATATTATTTCGTCTAATTTTTGCTAGAAATTTTTGGTTATCATCGTTCAATTTATAATCAAATGATTATTGTTATATCTCAACTCTAAATCACCAATACAAGTTTTCAAAATTCACAAGAGCACAACTGTAGAAGTACAGTAGCTATTAAACATAGATAGCTAGTTATTCGATAAAACATGTTATGATAAAGATGCAGTATTTGACAATATGATATGCAAGATCAAACTAAAGCTGATAAAGATGCAGTACTTGACAATATGATCTGTAAGATCAAATTAAAGCTGATACGGATACAAAAAAAAAAGACAACCAAAATGAATTGTGGAGAAGAATTAGGGTTAGAGGAGAAGACATGTTTTCAAAAATTTTAGGGTAGAAGACGTTGAAAAGAATACTTCTAACGTGATTTTTTTTTTAATAATAGATGTATGTTTTGGTCATTTAGCTTACCTATAAAATCTCAACAGAAACATAAAATAGTAAGGGTGTGTATTAAGAGATTAGGGGTGTGTATTTAAAATTTCTCTTTCAAAAGACATCAATATTAAGACGGAAAAATAGATCAATTCTAATGTCAAAAGATAGCAAATTGGTAAATTGTAGGAACCAAGGGTAGCACACTGGCAAAAATAAAAAGTAAATTAGTAAATTATAGGAACCCAGGGTAGCACACTGGCATAAATAAAAAGTTAATATATCGGCTAATTTTGAAAAGCTAAGGTAACAAATTGATAAAAATAAAAGTTAAGAATAAAAGTTAAGTGAATCTTAAGGTAACAAATGGGTAATTACGCATTTTAAATCTATAGTGTGAATGTTCCTGGGGCCATCCTTATATGGCCTCGATCAGTATTGCAATTCAACTGGAAATGCTAACCAGTTCTCATTGCAATCAACAGAAGAGCGATCATGTAACCGCATAATCTTCCATGGAATCCATGGTGTCACAGATCTATGAGGTGAACATTTTATGAATCAACTAAGAAACACTGGGAGGTCATCATCCAAGATTTTGATCATCTAGATGAAGAAAAAAGGAGGCAAATGAAGATTTTAGGTTGCAAATCATATATCCAATAGGACCAAAACCATTAAAGAGTACACTGATCTTAGAGAATTTATATAAGCTACAGGAAAGCTATTGTTTATGTTCCTGCTTCAGTAATTCTACTATACGGACACAGCAGTTCAAAAATAAAAACACCATGCAACCTGAGTTTACAAAATCAAAAGTCTACTCTAACCAAAGATAAACACTTCACCAGCTAGGGGAGTTGCAATTTCAATCATCATCTTCCTCGTCTTCACCTTCATCCTCGTCATCCACCTCTTCCTCCTCTGCTTCCTCTGCTTTCAGCTGAGCCTCCTACAAAGAAACAAGGCATCACATATGCATCAGAACACACTGCAAACGAACACATAAAACTCATAGATTAACATACTAGTACACGCAACACTTATGTATATTGCTGTTGTTACATCTTGACTACCATATGCTGAGATCATGGTAGCATATCTATATTTAAATATCATTTTATGGATTATTCTCTACTTTTTGTCTCCTATGCCTTTCTCACTTCCACTGACCATGGCAAGTGCATCACTAAACTGGAATGACCTGACCTTACACATAAGGTCCCATTTTTGGAAGCCCCAATCCTGACCAAGACTAAACTAAAGTGTATTGTCATGGGAAGAAAGAAAAACAGAAAGTAAGACCACACAAAAGTAGTACATATAGGACTTACCTCCCCACTAGCTTCATCGTCTTCATCATGCACTTCAGATCTTGACCTCTCTGACTCTTCATCACCATCATCAGGTGCACTCTACAATGAATAAAAGGACAAAAGTATAAACTTGTCAATAACAACATTAAAGAAGAGAACAACCCAACACATTTCTTCCTAAATTAGAAGGTCAGACACAGAATAGTACTCACCTGCTTCTTGTCATAGATTTTCATCTGTTTCTCATACTCGGTCTTTGCTTTTGCAGACTGAGCTTCATAATGAGCTTTTTCCTGTACAATCATGGAGAGGAAGGAAAGTGAGTGACAAGCACAATATTCACAAAATTTCAAGTTGGGACTTGGCTAACAGAACTCTATTCACCTAGATGTGCATCCACAGCATACAAATCAATATATAAAAGTTTTATCCACAGGACTTCTTGAAAACAGTTCTACAAACAATTACAAAAGAAATAACACTTACAGCATCAGTCATAGATCTCCACTTCTCTCCTCCAGCTTTTCCAACCTTCAAGTTCACATAGTAAACAAATCAGTTCTGTTTCTAGTATAAGATTAGAGTAGATTAGAAAAATTTGATCAGAAAAGGTTAATGAATCACTTACAGCTGCTACCCCTTTCACATTGGGGTTCTTTTTCTTGAAATCTACCCTGAACTCAGCACTATGACATAAAATAGAAAAATTAGCAAATCAATACAAAAATAGCACAATGTCAAACAGTACCACTACAATTATTGAGAAGGAGATACGTACAGGAACACGAAAAAGGCGCTAGGTGGCTTCTTAGGCTTGTTGGGGTCTTTCTTGGCCTTCTTCGTCTGCTTGGCCTTTCCTTTACCACCCTTATCAACTGGAGCAGCAGCCTTTCGTTTACCAACTCTCCTGAAAATAAGGGCACATATACAGATACACACATATGAGATAACCTGAACTAAATACCTCACATATAATAGGCACAAAACTGATACCGTATCACAGATGGTTAAGCAAAAACAAAATTTTAGATAGTAACCATACTGTAGGAAGACCAAAAACAAAATGCAAGAATGGCATGCAAAAAGAAAGAAAACACCAACTCACCCATCGTCAACAGGTTTCAGGGCTCTTGCTCCCCCCTTAGCCTTGGCAGGCCTCATTGTTCCGAGATTAGCGTCTGTATCAAAACACATCAATTTAACCAATATGAACAAACGATAATAACTATACAAGAGGTATAAATTTGTAAACAGTCGTGCAGTATTTGAATCATGCGAGGAGTCAAACAAAGCAACATACTAGTCAACGCAGGCCAATCAGACCGCATGCATGAATTCATAATCAAATCAAATACTCACATACATCCATAAATACATACAACACACAAAATCATCAGTATTCATTAGAATTTATTACTGTTCGAGTGACATCAAAAATTCAATACTTATGAAACAAAAAATTATTCAATAACGAATCAGCTAATAACAAATTAGCTAGCTACTTTCACAAAAACTGAACAAACCAACCGGAAATTGAACAAAATTTCCGAGATACAATTACTCAACCAACTAAAATCGATACACAGAACAAATTTAAACAAATTACAAACACGAACAATACCCAAAAATTCCAAGATAATTTCAATCACCAGAAAACAAACACTAAATTTTTGTAAAATTCAAAGCAACTAAAACAGAGCATATATATAATTATAATTTCGAATCAAACAGCGACTGAAACAGAAGTAGATCTGAAGAAAAAGTTCACCTGATAAAGAGGAATCTAGGGCGATTCGCCTACGACAAACGCCAAGAGAGAGAATCACAAGATTAGCGAATAGAGAACAAAACAGAGACGAAGAGAAGAGAAGAGAAGGAAGAAGAAGCAAGACCAAAGAGAGAGAGGAGAGAAGAGGAACCGGAAGAAGCGGTAAAAACTATAAGAGGAATAGCGCCGCAAGAGAAAAGAGTTTTACCTACTACACCCGGTTTCCGAGGGTTTCCAGAAGACGAGGGTAATCAAGATTCGATTATGTAAATCTGAAAGGAGGGAGAGAGAGAGAGAGACTGGGTAAGTAGTGTTGTTGTGGCACCAGGGGATGATTGCCGCCAAGTTATCCCCTACAGAGCAAAGACAAACTAGGTCTATCGTGCCACACCCGACACGTGTGGCCAGCTCCCTTGTCACCATCTGGATCCAGGTCTCTTTGATCTTATATGTTGTAGGCCTCGGTATGGGCCCGGATTAGGGTGATCTCGAATCTGAACCTAAAATTATGAGACGGAACGAGACAATATTGGATTAATGTTTTTAAGAAGTGACCTCGATAAGCCTGAATCTTGTTTGGGACCGGGCGTGGATCGAGCCCAAAACAAGCATTTAAACTAAAAAACTGAAAAAGGAAAAAAATAGCAAAAAGCCAAAACTAGCAAAACATAGCAGAACCTAAACACATGTAACACATATGCTTCATGCTTGTATGCTTCAAGTTCAAAACAATAACAACAACATAACAAGATGAAGTCACAAACTGAAATACATAAGTTTAAACATAAAATGAATACATAGTTACATACTTAAGGTCTTAAAGCATTTAGAGCTAAAAACACAAAATGATCAACATCATAAGCTCACAAAGAACTAATTGTTACTTGTTAAGGTGCACCACAGCCTTTGTCTTTGCCTTCCCCTTCGATTTCGAGAATACAGGGCATGTATTCCTACTAGACGTAGTGTTCTCGTGTTCTAACGAATAAACCAAAACAAGTCAAAAATAAAAAGTAAAAAGTAACAACATTGAAATAAAAAAGGAAGAAGCAAACTGAACGTATACATAATTCAGCTTTTTCATAGAATTCTGTGTTCTCAATAGAAGGAAGCTCATCTTCCACTTCAGCAATTTCATCTCCCAACAACTAATTTTGCATGCAGACTAATCCCTCCACTAATTTAGGAGTCAATGAACTCATAAATGCAAAAATCACTCTACCTCCAGTACTAAAACAAGACTCTGATGCAACTGTGGATGTTTGAATGGCAAGTACATCTCTTGCTATGGCTGCCAAAATAGGAAACTTCGGACCATTTATCTTCCACCAGCACAATATGTCGAAATCGTCTTCCTTCGGATTAATTAATTCAAGAGGGGCACTTAAATATTGATCCACTTCATGTATCACCACTATCTCATCACTCTCTTGGACCACATTTTTCCAATTGTCCAACATCCGACCCCTGACACCATCAACTGTTGGTACATACTGAAAAACATAATACAACAGAAATCAAAAAGTAGTAGACCTAACAATTTAACATATAATTATGTACTGGTCAAGCTACAAGCAAAAAATATGAATGGATGTATTAAGAGTTGTACCTCATCGTAGAGTACCATCAACAAAGATTTAATATATTTGGTTCGTTGTTGCACATCCTCTTCCAGCAATTCCTCTTCCCTCAAAGAATGTGTGTAATTCCAAAGCTTGAATCTTGGATCGAGTACAAGGCTGACAATAATCAAGTGGTTCATGTCTGTAAAGATGCCAAAGTATTTCAAGAACCTAGAACTCATATTTGCAGCCATGTCTGTTACATTTTTTTCTGTTTCGGATCCAGTTGCTATTTCAGGTTTAACAAATAGGCTATTGATGTTATTCTCCATTGTTACAACATCATGAAATGTTGTATGGACAGTTGGATGCAAGCTTGCACTAACTCGTAGTCTGACATCCCAAAACACTTGTAGCAGTTCAAAAAGCATCTCAGCCATTTCCCAATCTGATTTTCCAGGAGGTCCAACTCTACCCTTCTTGTTACTTGTAGGAACAATGATATTGCTGTTCTCATCAAACTCCTCCTCCAGTTCCTTGAAATAATACACAAAAAGCTGATCTTCATCTTCCTCTATTCTAATAAAAGCTTTCTTGCACTTTATGGCTGCCTCCAACATTAGATATGTTGAATTCCATCTTGTTGGAATATCAAAACAAACCAGACTAGTGTTGCCAAGTTTTTCACTTGCCACAGCTTTTCGAAAACTGTCAAGTCGATTAGGTGAAGACATAACATACTTGACAACATTCCTAATGGCCAAACCAGTTTTTTGCAACCTTTTCAAGCCATGCGCTACAATCAAATTGCATCTGTGGGCTGTGCATTTCACATGCATATATTTACACTTCAAAATAGATTGGTAGGCTTCAGAGTCATTCATCTTTGATTTAAGTCACTTTATAGCCGAGTTTTTGGCAGAAACATTGTCCATAGTAATTGTTAAAACCTTCTCAATCTCCCACTGCAATAAACATGACTCAATAAGCATGTCTATGGTTGCCTGTTTGTGATTTTGGATAACACAGAAGTTTATAATCCTCTTGTGCATTTTCCAATCTTGATCAACAAAATGGGTAGTAAGCACCATATAGTTCATGTTTTGCACACTAGTTCAAGTGTCTGTAGTGAGACATACCCTATAACCCTTTAAAGTTTTTTTCAACTCTTTTTTTTTCTGCAGCATACAACTTATGAAAGAGTGTAACCAGCTTCCTACGAGAGGGCAACAGAGTAAACAAAGGACATGCCCTAGCACAAAACCACTTGAACCTTTTTTTCTCAACAAAGCTAAAGGGTAACTCATCTATGACAATCATTTCAATTGCAGCTTCTATATAGTCATCTTTATTGTAACCTACAACAACCATCTTGTTTCCTTAGACCTATCACCACCAATAACCTTTTGACTCTTACTCTATGTAGTGGTAAAGTACCTACAATACCTATCCATATGCCTAATCATCTCCGAAGTCCCATTCTTCCCACTCGCCACAGCAAAATCTCCAATTTTCCCTCTAGGACAATGGATTCAGTGAGCTCTATCTTGCACAATGTCTATCAGGTTCCCTTCATCATCTTTACCCTTCACAATTTTTTGATATTCCTTAAAGTGCTTCCAAACTTTACTACGTTTAACCTTTGTATCCCTTAGAGAAGACTCACCTGGATTTGAAGAAGCTTCTTCTGTTGCAGGAGATTCCTAGTTTAAAGGAGCTTGTTCTGGTCTTATATCTTCTTGTGTTCCAAGAGCTTGCTCACTTCCTACCTCGCTTGATGTTTCGACATCTTCAATTAAAAGGGGCTAGCTCAGAAGGTGAAGTTGTTGTGGAAGAATCAACAAGCCCGGAAGCACTTTGATTTCGCCAAGCAACCGATTTCTTCCATCTAGCCATCACATCTTGAAAAGGAAAAATTGAAATCGTTAATCAAACCCAGAAACCCACATAAACCCTGAAAAATTGAAATCGTTATCCACCTAACTCATCGATCGAGATTTGACTGGTTGGTTTCCTGTTTTCATCTTTCAGTCGCTCCGGTTAGGTGAGATGGATCTTCAAGTCTTCAACAATGGCGATGATGGTCTAAGAGAGAGAGAGAGAGAGAGAGAGAGAGAGAGAGAGAGAGAGAGTGCTGAAGTGAAGACTGAAGTCAGTGAAGTGAGGCACTGAGGGCCTTAGGCGCATCACGTATGGGTTAACAATTCAATTAAGGCATTTTAAAACGGGACGGGCTGGGCCTTTACGGGATCCAGCTGACAAGGCCCGATCCCGAACCTGATTTTTCAAAATGGGTCGGGCCGGACCGGGATGGGCCTTCAATATTCGAAGTGAAGTCCCGTCTCGTCCAGCGAATTTTTTAGACGAGATCAGGACGGGCCTTTAGGACCAATTTCGGATGCCCATGCCTAACATGTTGGACTATGAGAAAAAATTTGGGCTTGGAATCCAATGTGGAATGAGTGGGCTACTGGTTGGGTAGGGATAAAAGTGGCCCAATGGTATCCAATATTATGAAAGTTTTTTTTTTCTTTTCTGTTTGCAAAAAATGTTATTAGAAATTAGAAAATGACCTCTTGTTCAAACTGGTTTCGGATTTTTTGAAGTAAATGAAGTGTACTTCTGTTTAGACTTACATGCATGGTTAGTAGCAGTAGTGGTGGATGTATGGATTATGTTGCCTCTAGATCATAGAAAAATCGTGCGACGTGCTAGATTGTTTTGATGCATGCCAAGTTGTTTATCATTCTATGGCGAACTAGCTAGAATGGACATGTTCTCTGTTAATAAAGTAACCACGGATATATGCCTTACGTGATTCATGAACATAATGGGCATAATATAAATCAAATAAATAGATCTAGCAAAATTTGAATTTGTAACTACATACAATGTACAAGATATGATTAGAAAAATAATAACGTCAAACCGTCAACGCATAGAAAAATCCAATAACGCAAAGAGTATTTTGTAAGTCAATGACAGAGCAAGAAAATTTGGTCAATAATCAAATTGACACCGATTCTACCTTCAAAATTGATAACAATTCTACCTTCAATTGGTCTAAGACTTGCTGCAAATTTGCATATCTCCAAGCTTGAAATTGAAACTGATTTTGTCATTCTGTTGAATCTAATGCAGAGTCCTAATCTTGATCTTTACCCTCTCGGATCCCTTCTCTCTGGTTGCAGAAATATAAATGGCAAGAATAAATGAGGTGATGCTATCTCATATTTTCATAGAGTCAAATATGACTGCAGATACCTTAAAAAAATACAAATATAAATCATAAGTTTGGTTTGATCATTTTTGGAAAGCCCACTTATTTATATCGTATAAGTTTTAATTGATGAATTAAGTGTTGTTACAAGTACAAGAAGATCTGAAAATTGCTGTAATCAACACCGATAGCTAATTAGGCAACGTAAAACTTTTCTTTTTCCAATAAAACCATAAAATGATCAAATGTCATTGGCGATCTCTAGTGTATCTGCTATCAATTTCTCCACCAATAGCATGCAACCAAATGCACACGAAACGCTAGTAGCCAAAGAAAAACCAGGTAGATTTTATAGTGGAAATCAATCACAGCCACAACCACTGCCACAATAGTCAGTTTTCAAAGACCCAAACCCCACAACGCCACCATCAGATAAGGAGAAGATAAGGCCGACCCCCCTCACAGCCGTCAGATGGATACTCTCCCCATCTCAACGGCCTACATCCCTCCCCTCAGATAATCCTCCAAACCTTAATAAAATCTCTCCCTCCATTTCCAAACATAACTCCAATATTCTAACTTGATCTCCTCCATTACACTACACACTCCGCCATGGCCGCTACCACAACCGCCGCCGCGACGTCCTCCTTCATCGGAACCCGCATCCCGGACGTGTACTCCAACTCGGGCAGGGTACAAGCCCGGTTCGGATTCGGGGCCAAGAAGGCAGCGCCCAAGAAGTCCAAGCAGCCAACTTTCACCGACCGTCCTCTGTGGTACCCTGGAGCCAAGGCCCCGGAGTGGCTCGACGGCAGCTTGGTCGGCGACTACGGCTTCGACCCTTTTGGTTTGGGAAAACCCGCCGAGTACTTGCAGTACGACTATGATGGTTTGGACCAGAACCTCGCCAAGAATTTGGCGGGAGAAGTTATCGGTACCCGTACCGAAACTTCTGACGTGTCCTCCGAAACGTTGCAGCCCTACTCCGAAGTCTTTGGACTTCAGAGGTTCCGTGAGTGTGAGCTCATCCACGGCCGCTGGGCCATGCTCGCCACAGTGGGCGCCCTCACCGTCGAATCCCTCACCGGAATCACATGGCAAGATGCCGGAAAGGTATGTCTTAAATGAGTTAAATACATTTCGTTAGTAGTCAGAAATTACAAAATATAATTTTTCAAACGTATTAGTAAATCTAAGCTTTTTAATTTCAAAATGGTGTAAGTGGTTTAGTCGTCGAGCGTAAATATGTGTTGTTTATTTCAAAATGTTGTGTAATGTTGCAAGTGGTTTAGCAGTCGAGCGTCAATTATAAACCCTAAACTTGAGCTCAGTAAGAAACTCTAAACTTGAGTTTGAATAACGAAGCTGTCAAAGTATAGTCAGATCGATACACCGTTGGAACATTTTAGAAACCCTTAACTTGAGTTTGAATAACGAAGCTGTCAAAGTAGCCGGATCGATACACCTTTAGAACATTTTACATGTGCAATTAGTATGTAGATGTTTTTGTGATAAACAAAGTGTTGTTTAGCTTAAGTCACTCAATTTTTGTGTTGTTTTTTCAGGTGGAGTTAATTGAAGGGTCGTCTTACTTGGGACAGCCGCTTCCATTTTCATTGACCACATTGATCTGGATCGAGGTTCTGGTGATCGGCTACATTGAGTTCCAGAGGAACGCTGAGCTCGACCTCGAGAAGAGGTTGTACCCGGGAGGCAAGTTTTTCGACCCGTTGGGTTTGGCTGCTGACCCGGAGAAGAAGGCGACACTTCAATTGGCGGAGATCAAGCATGCACGTCTGGCCATGGTTGCGTTCCTTGGATTTGCTGTGCAAGCTGTTGTCACCGGTAAAGGCCCCCTTAACAACTGGGCTACCCATTTGAGTGACCCGCTCCACACCACCATTATCGACGCCTTCTCCTCTTGAGTATTGTGTCAAGTTAATTAGCTGAATCATGAGTTGTACCAGTACTGCTTATCTTGTAAAGATTCTGGTATGCGATGTGATGAAATGAGACTACTACTACTACTACTTGTTAAATGACTAGATGTTGATGGAGTATGTCTCAAAGACTATCACCTACTGGTATATTTGCTCCTTATGATGATGGGTTTAGTTCGTATAGAACTTAAAACAAAGAATTTTAAGTTGAATAATGTTGGTACAAGAATTGTTGGCTATCCCTTTATGATCAAAACACAAGGATACATGCTACATGTTGTAGCCTGGTAGCAAGGACTACTCAAGTGAAGAATGAAGAACCTGACAGATTTCATGTGCATCAGTTAGTTCATGCATGTGCATCACATTCATTCACTAAGGATGACAGCCGTGCTTGCCATCCCGATTACACGGATACCCCTGCTGTATCTGTTCTATCTACTGGGTCTGACCATGTGCATATTCAAATGTGTTTGCTTCAGTTTCTAAGTGTTTGAATTTCAAATACCTTTTAGCAAAACATTAGTCTATTCGTACTTGAGCTCCAAGTTAGTCTAGGGTGATGTGGCAAACCAACCCGTGACCACATAACTTGAGCCTTTGGGAACCAGTTGGGTTTTGTGACTCAAAAAACCAAGTTGACAGCTGCCTATGTGTTGCCCGCCCAAGCTATCAGCTGTCCTAAGTGTCCTCTTAGGAAAAGTGGTTTTGTAGAGTCTTTATGCTTGACTAAATCTGGTCTAGTTTTCCCAAAACCTTTTGTCTTATCCTTTTGGCTTTAGTCTTTCATAGGAAAGTCTATTCTCAGCTTTTGTCTTGTGAGTGGAGGGATCCCTAGGGTACTATCCGTCCTAGTCTCCAGAAAAGCAGCTTAAGTCCAAAAGAATCTTGTTGATGTGGCAAACGTGCTTGCTTCCTCATAGCTGTGCACTTTGCCTATAAATAGAGAGCAAGACCTCTCTTGCTCCTTGGTTGTTGAAAATTGTCATTTGCATTTTCTCCCTTTGAGTCTTAGCTTTATTGCTTCTTTACTCCTTTGCTCTAAGTCTTCCTTGTTGATTATAAATCTTAGAGCTGAGCATCAAAACATTTTCAAAACTCATTTCATTGTTCATTGTTCATGCATACCTTGAGAGTGTCTAGGTGATGCAACCCGGAGAAGTCTTCATAAAGAATTAGCAAAGGTGTTAGCTAAGTTCGTGTGAAGCAAGGTGTAAGCTGTCCTTGAGAATTAGCTAAAGGTGTTAGTTGAATTCTGCATAGAAGCTTAGATTCTAGCTATGTGTAAAACACTTGAGTGACAAGAGAGCAAGTTCAGTTGTGTGCTAGTAGTTAGACTAGGCAGGATGGCTAGGTGTTGTGCCATCCTCTGAGTTGTGAGTCTTGTAAGAAGTGTCTTTACAATAGTGGAATAGTTTGTCTCTCAAGAGTTAGAGGCACGCAGTTTTTCTCCCTGGTTGCAGGGTTTATGCGTATAAAAAACGTACTGGTGTTATATCTTTTACTTTCAGTACTTGCCTTTTTATTTACACAACTTAGTCTCACAGCAAACAGGATAGCACAATCTTTGCTATCCTTGTGCGCGGGATAGAGCAAAAAAGTTGTCAGGGCCTATTCACCCCCCTCTAAGACCTTCAAGTGGTATCAGAGCGGGTCGCTAGCCTAGCTAGTGAGATCCCTCTGTGTCCCGAGAATGGACCGTGGTAGAGGCCCTACCCCTGTGAATACTCCACCATTCTTTGATGGAACAGACTATTCCCAGTGGAAGGTAATGATGACCGCTTTCCTTATCTCCCAAGATGATGGGAGACAATGGACTATGGTCGAAGAGGGTTGGAAACACCCTATGAAACCCATGAATGAGGGTTCTGCCGTATTAATGTAGAAACCCAAATCTGAATGGGATGATATTGAAAAAGGTGATTTTAGGATGAACACCAAAGCTCTCAACAGCTTGTTTTCTGCACTATTTGAAAAAGAGCGGAGAAGGATCATCACTTGTCCTACCGCTAAGAATGCTTGGGATACTTTAGCCACTACCTATGAGGGTAACACTAGGGTAAAGGCTCAGAAACTTCAGAGCCTGTTCCTTGAGTTTGAGGAAATGTCTATGCGTGAGGATGAGAGTATAGATGAGTTTCATGGTCGCCTTCTTAGTATCACGAACCAGTGTCAAGGATTGGAAGACCCCATTCCCTCCCATAGGATTGTCAAAAAATTCCTTCGTGCTCTTCCGTCTAGTTATGAGGCTAAGCAAATTGCCATAGAGGAAGCCCAGAATCTAGACACCTATTCCTTAGATGAGTTGGTAGGAAACTTGAAAGTTTTCGAGTCTAAGAGAAAGAAGTCTAGGAAGGAAAAGACCATAGCCTTATCCACTGTCAATGAGGTAGATGAGAAAGAAAAGGAACCGGAAGTTCTTGAGGATAGTTTGGATGAGATTGCCTACCTAACTAAACAGTTCGATAAGTTTCTTAGGAAGAGAAGGTCTTTCCCTGTTGGTCGTTATCCCTCCCGAGGATCAGCTTCTAGGAATCCTAAACCTAGTGATACCACAGGCGATAGGACTCCCAAGCCTAAAACCTTTCAGAAAAGTGATAAGTGCTATGAGTGTGGTGGTGTCGGACATAGATTTGTTGAACGTCCAAGTAGGAAGAATAAATCCCACAAAGCTTTTAAGGTATCTTGGAGTGATAGTGATTCCGAGCAATTCTCCGATCATGATGATAAGAATATAGCTGTTGTTGCCTCTATTGAGTTAAATGAGTTCCTTGAGGATGATGACTGTGATATCTCCATGCACAATAAGTGTTCTAGGTTAGTGTCTGCCTCTAAGTCCATGCTTGCAAAAATTGAAGCTCTCTCTAATGAGCTTTCAGAATGCAAGGAGACCAATGAAGGGATGCATGAGAAGTTGCTATCCCTCAAGTCAAAATGGAAGACAGAAAAGGTCTGTCTAGAGGACCAAGTATTGTCTTTGCAAACTAGTCTAGATTCTTAGACCAAACTAGTTTCTACTCTAACCTCTGAGAAGTCAGATCTTGAGAAAGCCCTAATTGATTCACGTCAACAATTCGAGAAGTTCTCTTTTGGGTCTGAAAAGCTGACTAAGATTTGTGGTTTGGGTAAGTCCGATAGGGACAAGTCTGGTCTAGGGTTTGTATCTGGAAGTTGCTCTAGTCAGGGTAACAAGACTGTGTTTGTCAAGAGCAAAGAGCCCTTGAATCCGACTTCCTTAGAGCCTACTAGGTCACAACGTTTTGTTCCCACTTGTCATTATTGTGGAGTAACTGGACACATCCGTCCTCGTTGTAGGAAGCTTAGATTCAGTCAGCAAAACTCTAGGAAGTCACAGAAGAAGGAGAGTATCACTACTTTTCAGTCAACTCTTAAGGACTCCCTTAAGGAGCTATCTAGGATAGCACAGAGTCTTGCCATCCCAAAGCCAAAAATCTCAGCTAGGAATCCTCCTGCTAGGAGAAGAGCCAACCCTAAGGTAGGAAAGGCTAGGAGAACTTTTGAGACAAATTCTCTTGATAAACATGTTCGAGACCATGATTTTGATGATGACGATCTGTCATGTTTTGTTACAAGGGTCAGCTTCCATCCTAAGCCTCAGGATAGGATAGTAGCCATCTGCAATATCGCCCTTATTGCTCTTTCAACTATGAAGTCCGACTCTTGGTATGTTGATAGTGGTTGTTCTAGGCACATGACTGGAGACCGAAAGTGGTTCTCATCCATGGATGAGACATATCCATCAGGCAGTGTTGTGTTTGGGGATGGTGCCAAGACTAAGATCATAGGCAAAGGGACAGTTAGTACTCCTGGTCTCCCATGTCTGAAGAATGTTCTTCTTGTCAGAGGTCTAGAAGTCAGTCTGTTGAGTGTCAGTCAGATTGTGGATGAACATCACTTTTGACAAGTCAAGATGTCTCATCTTAGATGGGAAAGGTAGGAGTATCATGAGAGGTGATAGGACTAGAGATCAATGTTATTGTATCTCTGCCCATGAGAAGTTCACTCCCCAAATATGTTTTCGATCTCAAGTTGCCGAGGACCTTCTTGATCTATGGCATAGACGTATGTGTCATCTCAACCATCAAGACATTGTCAAGCTCTCTGCAAAATCCGGGGTAAGAGGACTACCTAAGCTCATAGGTAAGTCCCCAGGTATGTGTGGGGATTGCAAGATGGGTAAGCTAACCCGTACCTCTCATCCTTCACTTTCTGCTAAACCTACTTCCAAAGTTTTACAATTAGTGCATCTTGATTTAGTAGGTCCCATTGACACCGAAAGTGTTGGTGGTAGGAAGTATGTGCTTGTTATTGTTGATGATTTCTCTAGGTTTACTTGGGTAAAGTTTTTGGCAAGTAAAGATGAAACTTTTGAGAAATATTTTAGCTTTGCAAAACAAGTCACAAATTAGAAGTCACATGAGAGGTTGCATATTGTTAGGATCAGATCCGATCATGGCACTGAATTTGAAAATGCCAATTTTGCTGATTATTGTGATGAATATGGTGTGCACCATGAGTTCTCTGCTCCTATCACTCCCCAACACAATGGGATAGTTGAAAGGAAGAATAGAGCATTGGTTGAAATGGGTAGAGTAATGCTAAACTCAGCTGAACTCGCTCACTCTTTTTGGGCTGAGGCTGTTAACAATGCTTGTTACACTTTGAATAGGGTTATCTTTAGGCCTGGAACCTTCAAGACTCCTTACGAGTTATGGAAGGGAAGGATACCTAATATATCACATCTCAAGGTGTTTGGGAGTCCTTGTTACATTTATAAGGATAGAGAATATCTGACCAAATTTGATGCTAAATGTGACAAAGGTATTTTTCTTGGTTGTGCCTTGAACAGTCGTGCTTATCGTGTGTACAACAAAATATCTTGCAAAATTATGGAAACCATAAATGTTGCTATTGATGATTCCCTTGTTTGCTGTCACGGTTCTCCTCATGTTCCTATGCAGGAACAAGAGCCAACTCAGAGCCTAGCTCTCAAAGACAAACCTTCCACATCTGAAGTGGAAGAAGAGGTAAGTGACCCTGATCTTCCGGCTGAGATCCTCACTGATGGGATAGATGCAACCTTAGCTATCCAGAAGCCTCACAGAACTGGTAAGCGCCAAGTTCAGAAAGATCACAATTCCTCCGACATCATTGGTAAGCTTGATGAGCCAAGAAAGACAAGGGGTAAGTCTGCTCAGTTGGTAAGCAACTTTACTATGCTTAGAAGTTTTCTAGCTCTTTTCAAAAGTGAGATCAATGAGATCACTTGTTATGGCTTTGTGTCCACTATTGAGCCGAAGAATGTGAAAGAGGCCTTGTTAGATGTTGAGTGGATAGGTGCTATGCAAGAAGAGCTTAATCAATTTGAGAGGAGTAGAGTGTGGCATTTAGTTCCTAGGCCAAGTGATAAGAATGTCATAGGAACCAAATGGGTGTTCAAGAATAAGTCTGATGAGAAGGGAGTGATAACCCGTAACAAAGCCCGATTGGTTATGCAGGATTATTCCCAAATTGAGGGGTTAGATTTTAATGAAACCTTTGCCCCTGTTGCTAGGTTAGAATCTGTGCGTCTCCTTCTAGCCATAGCATGTCATTTGAAATTCACTCTATATCAAATGGATGTGAAGAGTGCCTTTCTGAATGGTATCCTCAAGGAGGAAGTCTATGTGGCACAACCCCCAGGATTTCAGAGTGTCAGCCATCCCAACCATGTGTATAGGTTAGATAAGGCCCTCTATGGTCTTAAGCAAGCCCCTAGGGCTTGGTATGAGAGACTCTCTACACATTTGACTGAGAACGGGTATGTGAGAGGTTCTATTGACAAGACTATGTTTGTCAAGTGTACCTCTAAGGACATTATCATTGCCCAAGTGTGTGTGGATGACATTGTGTTTGGATCCACATCCGAGACCCTAGTGAAAGAATTTACCACTCTCATGACTAAGGAGTTTGAAATGAGTTTGTGTGGTAAGCTTAGTTATTTCCTAGGTTTGCAAGTGTCTCAAGGTAAGGATGGATTATTCATCTCTCAATCGAAGTATGCCAAGGAACTTATCAAGAAGTTCGGGATGGAAACCTCCACTGCTGTCCAAAATCCGATGGGGACAAGTTGCAAAATCAGTGCTGATCTTGAAGGGATAGATGCTGATCCAACTCTCTACAGGAGTATGATTGGTAGCCTGCTATATCTCACGGCCAGCAGGCCAGACATTGCTTTCAGCGTTGGGGTGTGCGCTAGGTATCAAGCCAACCCCAAGGAGCCTCATGTTAAGGCGGTAAAACGTATCATTAAATATATCAAGTATACTTCTGATTATGGCATCAGGTATACTTTTGATACTAACGTTGAGATTGCAGGATACTCGGACTCCGATTGGGCCGGAGATGCTAATGACCGGAAAAGCACTTCCGGGGGCTGTTTCTTTGTTGGGAACAACTTGGTATCGTGGCACAGCAAGAAACAGAACTGTGTTTCGTTGTCCACCGCTCAGGCTGAATACATTGCAGCCGGCAGTTGTTGCACTCAGCTGCTTTGGATGAAGCAAATGCTCTCTGACTACGGATTCAAGCAAGGTATGCTATCCTTATTCTGTGATAATACCTCTGCCATCAATATCTCTAAGAATCCTGTGTTGCATTATAGGACAAAGCATATAGAAATAAGGTATCATTTCATAAGGAACCTAGTTGAAGAGAAACTGCTTGAATTGTCTTTTATTCCAACTGAGCAACAACTAGCCGATTTGTTCACAAAACCACTTGACAATGCTCGTTTCACCAGCCTTCGTCAGGCCGTTGGTGTGGGTAACAATGATTGATTTTTCTCCCCTGTACCTAAGTATGTAGTGTAGGGTTTATTGTTCCATGGAAAATTAAAAAAAAAAATTTGTTGTGGTTCTTATGGTCTCCTCGAGATTAGGATGCCTAAGCTTGTTGATATCCCAGGATATGTTTTGGTTGATCTTAACCTAAGGATGTGTCTAGGGTTTCCATTAGCTTCCCTTACTCTAATCTTTGCATGACTATGTGTTTCTACACTCTCTTCTGTGGTCTAGTTATTATGACAAATAGAAGAACTATATGTCTCACTTTAAGCTTCTCTAAGTGGTGCGCAATATTGTGAGCTATATACTTGAGATAAGTAAGTGCAGTGAAGTTGTTCCAAGCTAGTCTCAAAGTATACATTCCTTGGTCGTGACAAACGATATAAGGGTGGGAAGAAACAATACTAGTTTGAGGTTGAAGTTGGTTGATAAAAATATTCTTTACCAAACTAATCTCAAAGTATACATTCCTTGGTCGTGACAAACGATATAAGGGTGGGCAGAAATGAGGTTGGTTTGACATCTTTGAAGGAAGGTTGGAACTTCACTAATATAACAAACTGTGTAAGCTAGCCAGTTCTCACATCTGTGAGGATTGCTGAGTTATGATCTATCCTTCTATGGGTTTGGAAAACAGTCATTGACGTGTCCTTGTTACACGTGTTGCCCTAAAATCAACTGGTTTGGGAGTCAACGACAATGTTTTCTCGTTATATAAACCTATGAGGACGACCTTTCAGCTAGGCCTTCAAAATAAAAATAAATAACAGTGCTGAAAATGTTCTCTGGAGATATAAGGAGGGAAAAGACCTCTGGTCTCAGGTTCTTTGGGATATCTCACTGCTTATCTCAGTTGATGTAATCATATGCTCCATTGAGATTGCTTTTCACACACACTCCTTCTGATATATGTCATGATATATGGACCATGTAATTTTGTTAGTCATATGGTCATGTGTAGTATTGTGTGAGTAGGCGAGGTTAATAGAAACCCTAGTGTCCATGCTTTGTGTGTTTATGCACCACATATCCTAAAACATTGGGATTCGTTCTTTCTCTATTTTTGCTCAAGGTGTTAAATTTGTTAGTTTCTTTTTCAAATTTATGCACTTTCTAAGGGGGAGTAAAATCAAAAATTGGGACACTCACGGGTTTACACTGTTTAAGCCTTTTTGTTGCTTGTGTTGGTATGTGAACCTTGCTTTTGCTAGGATGACAGTTGCCTTTTGTATCTCTTATGTTGTTTGCAGTCCTAGGATTTTTTGAGTTTCTATGAGGACTTCTAGGCTTATTAGAGGGCTTTGCTTTCGGTTCTGAGATGGGCTAGGCCTATTCTCTCATAGACTCTTGTGAGGGTCAGCTTTTGAGAAAAAGAGGGGGAGACTTCCCACAGCCGTTGTGGGTTTGCAATTCTCAAGACGGTTACGTCTAATCATGGCTGCTTTTTGCATGCCTATTAAAAACTAGTTTCTCCTTCCACTCCTTCATCTTCTTCACCAGTCACTTCGCTTCCTCATCTCTCTCTCACCAATTCTCATCTCTGTTTCTTCATCCTCATTCCTCTCATTTCTTCTCCTCCATTCCCATGGCTGAACCAAACCAAAACTCTGCTGCAAAAGAAACCGGGTCAGTGACCTCTCCAATGGTTTCTTCTTCGCTCTGAGCGAATTCTGATCCCCTGCTTACTGCTTCTCAAGTGTTGAGAGCCTTCTCCTCCTCTCCGAGTTCTACTCCCATCTCCTCCGCTGTCGCTACTCCATCCCTTGTCCCTGTACAAGTGGATTCCACTATCGTTGCACCTCATCCATCCCCCAAAGAGGTTGAAGCCTCCATTGCTGCAACACTGAATGAAATTAGGAAGAGAAAGGGCACCATTCATGCTGGGTCTGCTCGGGCCAAGAAGATCAAGCCTTCTGGCAAGGGTCGCACTCAAGGGATACTCGATGCCCTTGCATCCCGATCCCAGGGATTTGCCAAGTCCGGACCTTCCTCCACCGGCGCCGCCCTCAAATCTGCCAAGGATCCACTTCCCAAGGTTGGAAAACAGCTCAAATTTCCAATTCTTGATGACGATGATGAAGAAGAAGAGCCTATGGAGCTCTCTGGTTCCTCCAGTTCTGATCCGGAATTTCGCGCTCCTCGCCGTCGTATCACCAGGAACTCTGGCAAGCCAATTGCCGGCTCTTCTAAGTCTGGATCGAAGGATTCCTCTGGACCTTCCAAACCTTCCAAAGCCAAGCCTATTGGAGCCCAGGATGGGAGACCCTCGCTGCCTCTTAAGAAAAGGATGTTTGAGGTAACTGATATCCCCTCTGAATCCCATTTCCGTTCCAATAAAGCCATGTCCGTCTTCTCTTCTGTCACTATCAGTAGACCCATTATCTATGAGAAGCCATTTGATTTTACAAACATTCCTCCAGCAGTTAAGCTTTTTGTTGATAGGCTAGGGTGGGTCAAAGCTTTGGAGTCATTTCCTAGGGTCAACATCTCTTTAGTTCAAGAATTCTATGCTAACTTCCCTGAGAATGTCCCTTCTGAGATTAAGCTTAGGTCAAATGATCCTATTATGGTTTGGGTGAGGGGAGTGGAAGTTGATATCCGGCCAGCTAGGATACGTGAGGTCTTATCCCTCCCGATTACTGAGAAGCATACCATGACTAAGGTTTTTCAATACAGGGATTCAACAACCATAGATCACCTTGCCTCTCTCATGTACTTCCCTCCTCCTACTGAGCCACTCTCAGATCCTTTTCTATCCAGTAACCTCATGCCTGAGTGGTACAAGTTTATGACCTTTGTAGCTAGGTCTCTTCTCACTCCCACAACCCAAACCAGCAAGATCACTCACCTGCAAGCTGTTTTGATTGCCTATTTCTGTGACAAAACCAAACCTCTCCTTCCAGCCGAGTACTATATCTTTCAGGCTATCAGACGCGCTGCTATCCCTCAGCGTCTCTCTGTCTCCAGTTCCATTGTTTTTTCGGCTGTGATCACTCTTCTCTGCATCAAGAGCAATGTCCCATTCCATGGCGATGATGCTCTTGCCCTGCCTGTCAACCCTGTTGACCGTGTCACAATTGCCAAATCCGCTGCTCAGTCCGGGTTATATGTTGAGTCTTTGGAGCAGACCTTGCTGAAACAGGAAATCAAGCTCATTGTGGACAAGGCAATGCAGGAGGCAGTCATTAGTTTTAGGGACTATGTTGGACGTCAGTTCTACACCTTCAAGAAGGAGATGCCTGCGATCTTAAGGGAGTTTGAGCGCTGCAGAGATGAGGATGCCTCTGGTTCTTCCACTGCTTCTTCTCAGGATCCGCATGCCTCCTCTGATCCTGATGATAAGGAGAGTGAAAGTGATGATGATGTGATCCGCAGGGAGTCCAGTGATGATGAGAATGCTTCTACTTAGGTTTTCTGTTGTGGTTTTCTGCATTAATGTTGTTTTATCCATTCTCGGATGTAGGTTGTTTTTATGTTGAACATCGGTTTCTCTGTTTCCCTTTGGCATTCACTGCCAAAAAGGGGGAGAACTAGTTGTAGGGCTTATGTTGTCAAAACTCTGAAATATTTATGAATGCTGTGTGGTTAACTTCTTGACTTATGTTGTTTGCTGGTTATGATATTCTGTTGGTTATGATGCATGATGGTCTTGGTATCCCGCAGCTTGTGTTTCATAAGAGTTTTTGGCCCTTCATACCTTCACTTGTTCTTGAGATGTTTGTGCAGGTGTTTAGTCTATTCTTGTGTTTAGAACCAGCACAACCTTTGAAGGTGTGTTTTGATCAGGAATGCCAAAGGGGGAGATTGTTGGTACAAGAATTGTTGGCTATCCCTTTATGATCAAAACACAAGGATACATGCTACATGTTGTATCCTGGTAGCAAGAACTACTCAAGTGAAGAATGAAGAACCTGACAGATTTCATGTGCATCAGTTAGTTCATGCATGTGCATCACATTCATTCACTAAGGATGGCAGCCGTGCTTGCCATCCCGATTACACGGATACCCCTGCTGTATCTGTTCTATCTACTGGGTCTGACCATGTGCATATTCAAATGTGTTTGCTTCAGTTTCTAAGTGTTTGAATTTCAAATACCTTTTAGCAAACATTAGTTTATTAGTACTTGAGCTCCAAGTTAGTCTAGGGTGGTGTGGCAAACCAACCCGTGACCACATAACTTGAGCCTTTGGGAACCAGCTGGGTTTTGTGACTCAAAAAACCAAGTTGACAGCTGCCTATGTGTTGCCCGCCCAAGCTATCAGCTGTCCTAAGTGTCCTCTTAGGAAAAGTGGTTTTGTAGAGTCTTTATGCTTGACTAAATCTGGTCTAGTTTTCCCAAAACCTTTTGTCTTATCCTTTTGGCTTTAGTCTTTCCTAGGAAAGTCTATTCTCAGCTTTTGTCTTGTGAGTGGAGGGATCCCTAGGGTACTATCCGTCCTAGTCTCCAGAAAAGCAGCTTAAGTCCAAAAGAATCTTGTTGATGTGGCAAACGTGCTTGCTTCCTCATAGCTGTGCACTTTGCCTATAAATAGAGAGCAAGACCTCTCTTGCTCCTTGTTGTTGAAAATTGTCATTTGCATTTTCTCCCTTTGAGTCTTAGCTTTATTGCTTCTTTGCTCCTTTGCTCTAAGTCTTCCTTGTTGATTATAAATCTTAGAGCTGAGCATTAAAACATTTTCAAAACCCATTTCATTGTTCATTGTTCATGCATACCTTGAGAGTTGTCTAGGTGATGCAACCCGGAGAAGTCTTCATAAAGAATTAGCAAAGGTGTTAGCTAAGTTCGTGTGAAGCAAGGTATAAGCTGTCCTTGAGAATTAGCTAAAGGTGTTAGTTGAATTCTGCATAGAAGCTTAGATTCTAGCTATGTGTAAAACACTTGAGTGACAAGAGAGCAAGTTCAGTTGTGTGCTAGTAGTTAGACTAGGCAAGATGGCTAGGTGTTGTGCCATCCTCTGAGTTGTGAGTCTTGTAAGAAGTGTCTTTACAATAGTGGAATAGTTTGTCTCTCAAGAGTTAGAGGCACGCAGTTTTTCTCCCTGGTTGCAGGGTTTCTGCGTATAAAAAAACGTACTGGTGTTATATCTTTTACTTTCAGTACTTGCCTTTTTATTTACACAACTTAGTCTCACAGCAAACAGGATAGCACAATCTTTGTTATCCTTGTGGGCGGGATAGAGCAAAAAAGTTGTCAGAGCCTATTCACCCCCCCTCTAGGACCTTCAAATACAAAACTTCCCTTGTATGATGCGTCAACACCAATCCATTCAATCAGTGTTCCATCCTATTCAGTATTATGAATTACAAATATATACTTTGGTGAACGGGAGTGAATTTATATATACACAAAACATAGATTAATAACCATTTTCTCAATTACTTCTTGTATGTGAGAGATTGGCTCTCTAATATTTTACTTTCAACTTTTCAAGTGTCTTGTTTCATGGTGAAACTTTGAAAATAGTAAACCTGCATTCATTCGTCTTGCATCCCATGAGTTTATTTGGGTATTGCAAGCTACAAAAGTATAATCTCAAGAAGAGGTGCTCTGTAAGCATTTTGCAAGGAGTGAGTTCACACAGTCTAGTGAGTTAGTCTAGAAAGAATCGTCGCGGTTAGTGCAATTTCTGTGGTACAAACTTATGGTTAGTGTTTTATTAGTGATTTGGTTAAACAATGAGGAAGAAGTGCTACAAATAATCTAGTGAACGAGTCTAGCATATTGTCCCGGTCAGTGCATACAATGGATGTTGTAAACTTGTTTTTTGTTGAATTAAATTCAGTGTGCTATCTTAAACTTTATGTCACTCATCAGGTGTGTTCCTGTTCTTTTTTTTTTAAATCACATGTACCCTTAAACTCTGAAAATCTATTAGACTCAGACAAAATACAAAATTACACCCAAAAGTGACGTCATGATCTGACGTGGAAGAGACAAGCATGACCCACTTATCAGTTTCTAACCCCTCAAGGAGGATCGAGATGTCATTTTGATCCATTTTACTGATTTTTTTTTTTACTTTGCCATCTTTTTTTTTCTTTTTTTTTTTCTTCTCTTCTCCTCTCCTTCCTCTCTCTCGATCTCTCTCTGCAACTCTCATCTTCCCCAAATTTCTTTTCAACCCTAACCCTCCTTGAATCTTTCTACTGGACCATGATTCAGACGGCGGCGCCGCCACGTTGGTGTTGGTGTTGGTGTCGAGACCGACGAAGGCAAGCTGGCAAGAGGCGCAATGGTTACCGATGGTCTTCTTGGGCTCCCTTAGGGCTTTGAAAGCGGCGCGGCGGGTCTTAAAGAGAACGAAGCCATTGCCTTTGGCTTTTCCGGTGAGCTTGTCCATGACGAGATTGGAGTCCTCGACCTCACCGAAAGGCTCGAAGGCGGAGACGAAGACTTCGCGAGTGGTGTCCCAGCCGAGGTCGTGGACGAAGATTTTAAGGTGGGAGACGTCAGTGTTAGCTGCGCGGCGGATACGTTTGCGGACGGAGGAGTCGGCGGAGGCGACAGAGGTTACGGGAGATGAGCTGCTATTTTGGAGTAAGGCTCTAGGAGCTGGGAGAGGGTCTCGGACGGGTCGGACTGACTCGGACCTGGACCCGGTTTGAGGCTGTTTATGGCGGAGGTCTACTTCTTCTTCTTCGTCGTTTGGTTCAGGTTGTGGTAGTTGTAGAAGATGAGAGTTGCAAAGAGAGATCAAGAGAGAGGAAGAAGAGGAGAAGAAAACAGAAGAAAAAAAAGGATGGTAAAGTAAAAAAATCGGTTTCAATCAAAAAGGAAAAAATAGTAAAATAGGCAAAATGACATCTCTACCCTCTTTGGGGGGTTAGAAACTGATAAGTGGGTCATCCTTGTCTTTTCCACGTCAGATCACGACGTCACTTTTGGATGTAATTATGAATTTTATCCGAGTTTGATAGATTATCAGAGTATAGGGGTACACATGATTGAAAAAAAAAGAACATGGACACACCTAATAAGTGACCTAAAGTTCAGGGTAGTACACTGAATTTAAAACTTTTTTGTTTTTCCATAATGAGTTTGTTTTGGTCTTTCAAGTGTTGAAGATTCTACAATGTTTTTCACTCTCGACACGATTTCACTTGTAAACTTTCACTTGTAAACTTGGAAAGCCTATTCCATGCACCACTGGGACAGCTGCACCAGGAAGCCTAAGAGCGCGCGCAAGCTAAATGACATTAGCTGCGAATGGCCTTTTTTCTCTTCCTTTCTCATCTCTCATCTCCTTTGATTACACAGCCATCTGCCCATCTCCCTTAAAACTGAAAACCACATCTAGATCTCTTTCCCTTTCTCCTTCAACCCTCTTTAAATCTGCCGCCCCATGCCCCCATTCTTTGACCACCTCCGTCTTCTCGACATCCAACGCTAACCATGACCAGATCCTCTCCACGTCATCTTCATCTCCCTCCATGGTCAATTTCTTCGACCAACAAGTTTGATGGCGCTAGATTCGTCGATAATTTGAGAGGGCGATGAGAGAGAACACTAAATTATCAGTTATTCTAATATTGTCGATAGAGATCTTGCATGGAATGCAAGATCGGTCCTAACTCCTGATTTCTCTGACTGCCGGCAAATCGAAATATTTGAAACCCAATGAATGACACAATCGGAGTGGAGAGCTATGCAAACAATCCTGGACTTATTTGCAGAATGCAGATTCAGTTGGAGGAAGTGAAGAACAACTATTGAAAACGTGTTATTTCTTCAGGAGCCCAATTGGTTCTCTCATTGGGCTTGATGAAACTTCTCGGTCTTCTGCCTTGATTACCAAATCTCCATTGAATTTATTGGATGATCACAGGATAATCTTATCATAAAGGGTGATAATTATCTAAAATGGAATTGAAAGAATAGAAAATGTTTTCTATTTAGTAATTGACTTGTGTATCCTCTACAAGTACTCTAGCTGATATAGCATCTTAATAAAGGTTATTTTGGTAACCTACGAAACAAATTATACCATATTAATAGATACATTGTGATTCTCATAACTAAAATTCATAAAATAAAATTCAGCCGTCTGATGTGACCGAAATAGTGAAATACATCAGTGATAGAAAATTCAAATGTATTCGATAATGTTCGGGGATCCATCAAAGCAGTCAACCCTAATTCAACGCCACTTACCACACGAAATTACTCTTACCTACCCCTATATGACCTTGTTTGGTTGATTCTTCCACATACAAAACTCTCACATTGATGAAATGTGACAACCCATGTAAAAATTAAGGACATTCACCTCTCGACGATAGGGCTTCCATAGAGAAATATAAACGTAAATAGGGTTGACCGCTTCTGTCAGGGACAAACATTACTAGAATCATGTGATTTTTCAACCATAGTCGTATTTCACTATTCTGATCATATCTTATTTCACGAGATTTTTGAAAATTTTGCTTCCTCTGTATAGTTGGTTCACAAAGATGTATACTTGCATATAATCTGCTACACAAGTTATACCACATTAGTAGACACGTTGTGATTCTAATGACTAAAATTCACAAAATAAAAATTCAGCCGTCTGATGTGACCAGCATAGTGAAATACAATAGTGATAGAAAATTCAAATGTATTCGATAATGTTCAGGGATCCATCAAAGCGGTTAACCCTAATTCAACGACACTTACCACACGAAAACGCTCTTACATACCCCTATATGACCTTGTTTGGTTGATATTTCCACACAAAAAACTCTCACATTGATGAAATGTGACAACCCATATAAAAATTTAAGGACCTTCACAATCCGACAATAGGGCTTCCATAAAGAAACATAAGCGTAAATAGAGTTGACCGTTTTTATCGGGGACCAAACGTTACCAGAATCATGTGATTTGTTAACCATAGTCGTATTTCACTGTTCTGATCACATCTTATTTCATGAGATTTTTGAAAATTTTGCTTCCTCTGTATAGTTGATTCACAAAGATGTACATTTGCATGTAACATATATTAAACATGTTATACCGTTTTAGTAGTCACATTGCGTTTTGAGATCATAATTACGTGAAAAAATAAATTTCATCGTCTGATGTAAGCATGATAATTAATTAGGTCTATTGAAAAAAATTCATTTAGTTTCAGATTATTTACGCCTCCCATCGAATCGGTTAACATTAAATATACCTCTTTTTTACACGAAACGTGGTTGACTGACATTGTGCAAGATCATATTTCCCCCCGTTTTCGAACAAGAAGCTCGTATATATTAGATTTAGGATCCCATGAATTTTTTTGTTGAATTGACTCTGGTGGTTAGACTCCCCTTACGACCGTTTAAGAGTAATTATGGTTGACCGCTTTTATCGGGGCCTAAACCTTACCGGAAGTTTTTTATTTTTCATCGTTAGCCATATTTCACTATTTTGATTACATCATATTTCACAAGATTTTTGAAAATTTTGCTTTGTCTGTATAATTGATTCACAATGATATACACTTGAATATAACTTATTAAACAAGTTATAAGACTTTAGTAGAGACGTGACGATCCGAGATCATAAATTTATGAAAATAAAAATTTCACCGTCTAATGTAGACATGGTAATTAAATATGTCTATTGAAAAAAATCCATCTCGTTTCGAATTTGTCACGCTCTCCACTGAATCGGTTAACCTTAAATATACCATATTTTTTACACAAAACACGGTTGACTGACATCGTGCGAGATCCTATTTTTCCCTCTTTTCGAACAAGAAGCTCATCGTATATATAAAATTTAGGATTTCATGATTTTTTTTGGTTAAATTGACTCTCCAGTGGTTAAGCTCCCTTTAAGAGCGTCTAAGCGTAATTATGGTTGACCGCTTTTATCGGGGCCTAAATGCTTTTATCAATAAGGAAAGAAGTGGATATTGATTCAGCTCTCCCAAAGAGTTCTCCTCTACTTTACCTCATTCTCACTAAATCTACCAGCATTACAAATTCTCCCAAAGAGTTCTCCTCCAGCAGCATACTCCATTACTATGGCTAAATGAGTTGGTGTCAGAAGAACCTGCCAGGAAGACATTCAATATTCCATCACAAAGCACATGAATTGATCGGAAATTGGTCATGGTATGGAATGTTACTGCTGAACTTTTTAAAGAAGTGACAGGAAGTACACACTAATTTAAGCACACTAGAAGCATAAATTAGCATGTTCTGTTTTCAATCCAACCTCAACAGATGCTGATGCAAAAGCAAGCTTATACAAACCTGAATCTGATAGACATGCCATTCAAAAAAGGAACAAGGAGATTATGTGGAAGATGACATTATATAAGCTTAGAGATTATTCATTCACAGTTTTCTCTTTTAGAAAGATCATAATATACTGTCTTTATTAAGCAAAAGATTATATTCTCTTTAAGAAAGATTATTCTTTCAGACAGTCCACACAAACAAGAATACAGAAAAAGAAAACTTTGGTTTACCAGCAAAGGAAACACAATCAACTCTCCGGTAAGCCTCAACTATCAACCTTACATCAACTATCAGAAACCCAAACCCACAGTTGATCAACAATTCCACACAAAGTCCTCATCCAACAACCACAATCAAAGCTAGATCATCAACCAAAACCATAAAAAACCTAGTCTAGTGCGCTTTAAAAACCCAAAGCTAGGAAGTCGCGCCGATGATGCCAGAAACGATGACCAATACTGCGATCTGATGAGTGCGTGGGTTGAATCGAAATGACTGGGCTTAGAGTTCTGAGGCTAGGGTTTTTGAAATTGGGGGAAATTGATAAACTGAATTGAAATCTAGAGAGAATTAAAGCGGAAGCAAAGACTAAGTTAGACTCACAGAAGCCACAAACTTGAACCCAGATGTGTTGATCCAAACTTGAATCAACGCATAAAGAAATAAGAGTGATAAGAGTAATACCTGAAATCCAGTGATATAGGTTGCACAAAAGAGAAGGATTGCAAAGATAGTGGAGTTCGGCGAGACATAAAAAAAAAGCTCCGGCGAGATTTGAAGGAGCGTGAAGGTGAGCTGGAGGCTCGAAGAATTCATGAGACGGTGAGAGAGATGAGGTGGCTGGTGAGGGTTTGGGTGGCGGGGTCGGAGCGTGTACTATGTAGAAGAAGACGCAATGTGGTTTAGTAGGAAGAAGAAGTCTTCTTCGACCCTCACTCGCCTGATTAACGGTCAACTAACGCCCAAATTGATGTTGATCCACGTGTTGAAATCAATGGTTCAGATTAATGATGCAGCTGTCCCTCGGTAAACTTGTTGTGTATTCCTCGAGCCCAAAGTTCATTGGTATCTGACCAAAACAAGAAAACGAGAATCAAATTATTTTTTTTTGGTCGAATAGAATCAAATTTCTGGTTTTATGAAAAAAAGAGAATCAAATTTCTGGTACATAGTTCGGAACCCATAACATCCTCCATAGTTTACCTCTCAGAATCACTCGTCCCAATGTTTGCTTAAAACTCCATTCTCCATTCTCCAACACTCGGTTCAAAAGGTACTCATTCTTTCTCCTTCAACGAATGTACACAAAGTGTTCGATCATATGCCTCTGAGACATTGAACACTGCTTTGCTCGCTTAGATCCCCACTTAGTACTACAACATCCCATTCCCACTCCATTGTATTTGTAGTCGTATCTTGATTGGTTATTAGTTTGCTTCAATCTGTGCGTTGTGATACAGATGCTTCTCTTCTGCTTTGGCATGTGAGTATCTGCGGAAACCTCGAAATGGCTACTCGGAAGGTTTTGTGGAATTTCCCCAACAAGTTATTCACGGTTGGGGTTGTGGGTCTCTGTATTTCAGATTCTGTTGCTAGTGTCGCTCGCGTACGGGGTTCCTCTATGTCTCCTACATTGAATCCTGCAAAGAACAACTTAATATCAACTGGTTGGTATCTCTAAGAGAAGATTGTAAACAGATTGCTTTAATTTTTATGTGCAATGTGATGGCTTGTTTAGTATGATAACGATCTTGTTTGCAGATGACTATGTTTTGCTGGCAGGGGCGGAGGTATTCAGAGGCCTTGGATGGCCCTGGCACCCCCAAACTTGAAATTATACAAGTACATTCCCCTGTAATCTGGAAGAGATGATCTATACTCAGTCTATCACACATGTAGTGGCACCCCCAGTTATATTTTGTTGGTTGGCCGGCCCCTGTTAGCTTTAAATCCTGGCTCCGCCCCTGTTTGCTGGAGAAACTGTGTCTTAACCAATACAAGTTTAAGCATGGTGATATTGTAGTCTTCTGGTATTGTTCCTCGCAACATTTCTTGGGTGCCATTTGTTAATTCGGGTGAGATATACCAAGGAGTAAGGCCTGTGATTTTTTTGGTACATTTTGCAGCTCACCAAGTAATCACAAGGAGCGTCATATTAAGAGGATAACCGGCTTACCTGGAGATTGGATTGGAAATCGTAAGTCCTACGATGTGGTGAAAGTTCCGGAGGGGCATTGCTGGGTTGAGGGAGACAATTCATCTTCTAGCATGGATTCAAGAACATTTGGCACAGTAAGTTATCCTGACTGCTATTCTTGTGCTCTAGAAATGAAAAATAGTTTAACAGTAGTATTAACAATCCATGATCTACTAATACTAGTATTGTTGCCTAAAGAAGTTAAAACCCACTCAGACTAGGTATTTTGCCTTCCTTTCAGAAGTTACTGCAACTTCTATCTACTTGATGGAGGCATGCATCTTGCACAATGACTTACTGTGCTGGGTATGTAATGTGCTATTGTGGCTAACATGAGACGTTCTTCAATATTTCTACCACTTTTGCTAACTCAATCTATGCTTAGCAGATTCCTCTGGGTTTAATTCAAGGAAAGGTGACCCACATTGTGTGGCCTCCTCAGAGAATAGGTGCGGTTCAGAGAAGTACCGCAGGACACATTTGATCCTTGCACATCACTCCAGGATACAATTTATTGTGGAAGAAAAAGTTTCTCTTATTCTCGCCATTTTGGCATAGCAGCATTCTTGATTGCATTGTTCTTTGTCAACAATATTCAAGTATGCACCCTGCAAGTTCTTGATCAGGCATAAAATCAAACACTGATATGATCAACAGTTTGTCATAGTTCTCGTTTTGGTTCTATATCTAGCTGTTGAGTATTGAGTGTTGATCATCAAGCTGTAAAAACATGTATGTAAACCATCGACACAAGGATACTCGACTAGTTATTTGAGATATTGATTCGCAATTAACTCATTGTTTCTGTCAAACCATTTTCTTATTGTGGCCATTACAGGTTGTCTGAAGCTTGCTTCTGTAATGTTAAATGTCTTATCATCTACCCAAATCAAGAGCTCATTGTTTGTGGTTGAAGCACTTGGTTCACTTTACCACATTGTGTTTAGAGAGAAATTGGAAGGAAGAAAGAGATAAAAGGTCATATGCTAGTTGGATTGGATACCCAGTACCTACTTTCTGCACTATAAGATAGAAAATGGAGAAAGTGAAAGCATACCCAGTAGTATGAAAATGTGAGTCCATTAGATCTGAGTTTTCAATGGCAGGGACAACGTTCACTCTCCTATGGGTTTCTTACTTTCTTGGTCTTGTCATAACTATGAAAGGTTTTCTTGTGCCCTTTGGAACTTTCTTGGAGATTGGTCAATTCTATCATATCGCTGTTTTTTTATGTTCACCAAGAGGAGAGGCACAACCTTGCAAGGCATGTTTTCACTTCTGCAACCAAATTTTCATTCACTAAAAGATGCTTTCCTATCTCCCAAATTTACGGTTTGCAATTTAGACGACTAATTCACATTTCACCAACAAATTAATACATGAATGATTAATCGTCTCTAGTCTCTATAGAAGCGCTCAGACTTTACCAAACTGTGGATAAATCACATGAGTTTAGACTAGTATCATTTAAATGTGGAACCAACCCAGAAAATTCAATCACTCACAATTTTACCTTTGTAAATTTTAACAGATTCTAACTGAAAGATAACTTTTCGAAATGTTAAAATATAAAAGAGTGTCCATCCTCCTCACGAATAATCTGTACTGTTTAAAGAAAAACTGCAAAATACGTAGTGGGCACTGGGCAGGCAGGCCATCTTCTCTCGAGTCAAATCAAAAGGCTTCGTTTTGCCAACTCTGCTCTCTGTAACCGCCGGTAAAGATCACAAAAACCCATCACCACGTTCTCACATTTCCTTACCTGCATTGCACACCCACATTTCTCTTTTCTCTTTCTTTTTGTGTTTCAGGTTGATTTTCTTTCATTTTGATCCTACGTGATTTCTGGGTTCGTTTTGGTTTTCCCAATTGTGTAACACGGTGGTGGATCTTGGTGGTTCTGTAGGGAGAAAGAAATCAAGAACTGTAGAGGAGCGGAAACATGGGAAGGCTGTTTGTGCTGACTCTTGAAGGACACGTCTATAGCTGCAAGTACTGTAAAACCCATCTTGCTCTTGCTGATGACATTCTCTCCACGGTTTGGAATTCTCTTCCTTTATGCTTTTTTCGGTATCGGTTTTCGTTTCTGTTGTTTAGGGTGTGTGCAATAGTATTTCATGTGCTCTATGTGTTGCATTTGATGTGGATCATGTAAGTATGTAACTGTGTGACAATTTTTGGATGAGGGATTGGATGGTTTGCATGAGAACTTGGCTTTTGTGAGTGTTCTTTTTTATGCTTAATTGCGCTGTAAAGAAACAAACTTAGTTTAGTGTTGATTTGCATTAAGATATTAAGGCGGTATTGTTTTGGGTCAGTGTTTATTTTCATCATTCACATGCCACAGCATTGGTTCCGGTTGCTGTGCTGAAATCTTGGGTTCATTTTGTCTGCATTGTAGGAGTTGTTTACCAAATGGCCTACATATGCGGATATGCCTATCACAATCAACTTTGGCTTCTTGTGAAATAGTTTAGTCAGTTGCTCGAGATAAAGAACTTCGATCAGTAAAACCATTACTATGACATTGAAACATGATAAACATGATTGCCCAATTATTTTATTTTCATGTTACAGTTTTCTACTTCTTGCTGATAGTCATTGTTCTATGCTCTCTTTACTGGTCTGAGTGTTCTATGCTTGATATGAGCAATGACAGAAACATTCTAACACTAATTTTTTTTTTCTTTTCCCAGTCTTTTCACTGCAGGCATGGAAAGGCTTATCTTTTTGATAATGTGTAAGTGTTAGATCAAAGCTGTGCGAGCGCTTATATCTACCTGTTGTTCTTAGATTAACTCATGGATTGTGAATTTAAACTTTTGTTACATACATTAAAATTCTTGCCATTTTATATCCATAGATCACTTCTGAGCCACCAAACTAATGGAATGACTTTGTAGCTGCAATGCGAGAATGTTGCTAAATAAGCCAGATAGAGATCACTCCCATAATGAATTTTGAAGTCTTAAGTCTCGAGTATGAAAAGGAAAGAACAAGTGTAACATTCAAACATTGTACCCATTCATCTTATGATCATTTTTCCTTTCAGATATCACTAGTTTACTTCCTGGCTCTCTCATGGGTGATGCAGTTGAACCACAAATATTTGTCTATTACATTTTCATTCACTTTCATCCTACAACATAACTCATACTCATGAAGCGCCTATATGAATGCATCAATTAACCTTTTGCTTCTCCAACGCATGGCAGTGTAAATGTCACTGATGGAGAGAAAGAAGAGCGGATCATGATAACAGGACTGCATACTGTTGTGGACATCTTCTGTGTCTCATGTGGCTCAGTTGTGGGGTGGAAATATGTAAGATATTTTAATTATTACCAGAAAAATATGTTGTATCTGTTATTAGATTGAACCTTTTAATCTGGTGATTACTTTAGGAGTCTGCCTATGATGAAGGCCAGAAGTATAAGGAGGGGAAATTTATCCTTGAGAGGTAACATAAAGTACATGTCTATAATTTTGAAGGTTGAATTTATAAGTTTGTGAAGTGAATTAGTTTTTGTTGAACAGATTTAAGATTCTCGGCCCTGATGGAAGCAACTACCTGAGAGCTCATGAAGACTACTCGATAGCTCAGGAAGCCGAGATTGGTGGAAGTGATGTTGATGAGGACTGATTCACGATTCATTCAGGAAACTTTACTGCTTCAAATGTATATTCTTTGGGACATTATGCTATCTGGATGGGGTTTTTCTCATTCTATTCCCAGACATGAAAGGGTTCCATTACATCCTGTTAAATTATTTTCGATTTAGTAGTAAAGTTGTGCTTCTGTGCTATTCTGTATTTACATTGTGCATGCTTTTTTCACTTTGCCATATTGAAATGACGCTTAGAAACCATTGTGGGGTGCCCATAGGTTGATAGATATTATTCTTGGAATCCTTGGGGAAAATACTGAGGTAAAGATTAGACACTAATGATATGATTATGAATCTCTATCTTCGGCCACCTGATTAAACCTCCATACTGCAACATTGTCAATCTTCATAATGAACCACACTCAAAATCTTGTACTGATAAGGTGGAAACCTCCATATATAGTCCATACTGCAATAATGATCAATCGACAACACTTCCAAAGTCATGTGACTGGAGGTGCCGGAGACAAAGCCGACAGCCGAGGAAAGAAGAAATTGATGTTGCGAAGGGATGAAGAAATATGGGATTCAGGTAATAATGTTCTGCATATTTCATCTGATCGGAACATGGAAACTCTGGTGCCTGGTTAATGTTATTGGTGATTTGATTAGCAGGCAGAGGTTAATGTGACTCAGATTGATGGGAACAAACAAACTTTTTGATAAAGGCACTTCTTGCAAAGATGGATTCACCAAACTGATAGAGATGATGATTGAGTATATTGTCATGGACTGAGTTTGAGTGAAGCAAGTTCATGACACAAGTCCAAGTCCATCATGTAAGGTCCAAGCCCAAGGACAAGCACCTACTATTCAAAAGTATGGTGGACATGTCTAGAGAATTCTAGAACACTTTAGAATTCTCTAGCTTAGACATTTTCTTGTAGATACTTTGTGTACATTCTAGAACATGTAATTATAGCCATAGGATCAAGTGAATCATAGTCATCCATTGAGGATGTGCTAGGCTATAAATAGGTGGTGAAGGCTCTTAGCCAAACCATTCTAGAAACCATCATAGAAAGCCTTGTAAAGAGTTCTCAACTTAATACAAAGTTCATTTCTCCCACATTGTCTAAGTGTTTGCTTTTGTAAAGAGTTCTCAACTTAATACAAAGTTCATTTCTCCCACATTGTCTAAGTGTTTGCTTAGCTTAGCTTTGCATATTTAGTACACTTCTAGCATTCTTGCTCTTTTGTGTTGCTCTTGTTTTCGTTGCGTGTAAGAGAGGCTGACTTAGAGAATTCGAGGAGGTGAACAACTCTAAGGTCGCACTGTTGGTAGAGAAGCGAAGTTCTCATCCCGTGAAAATATGGCCCTTTGCATGTGTTCATATGCCAATCCGCCGAAAAAACACGACTAGTAGTTTTTATTGTTTTTAAATGGTGGACCCCACAGTTCGTCTAGGCTTACCACGGCCCTGACCGCCTAGGCGTGTCTCATCTCCACCTAGCCCGCTAAGAGTCCAATTGCTTATTATTATGGGGTAATGATAAAAAGGTACATTTAGAAATAACAAATAATAAAACTGTTAATAAATGTTTACTGATGATAAAATAATACACATATTTAAATATCTTGAAGCGTTGCCCCTAAAAATAAAAAGAATTACAAACACTGCCACTGAGCAAAACGCTCTCTCCATCACAACGCCTCTCTCTCTCTCTCTCTTCCAAATCCCAAATCCATTTCAGATCACCACCTCCCTCTCTCTCTCTCTCAAACCCTGCCACCACCACTTCTCTTTTTCATCCTCATCGTTGCTGGTACAACTTCATCACTAAACCGACACTCGTTGCTCTCCAGCGACTACATCGTACATGTTTGGAAAGTCTCCGTCGAAGGCCTCTTGTGGAATCCAGACTCGAGTCTCTGAACTCGCCGATGAGATCTCCGTCAACCTCTCTGAACCTCTTGTCATTGTCAGAGTCACCACTGGCGCCTTTCTCTTCCTCGTCGTATTGGCCCGTCACCGTCGATTTCATTTGCTCCAAATTGACATGAGCTCGTCTATGTTTGGCAGCAAGGTATCGAAATTGCGTAGAAATACACAACTCATTAAGTTTACTCTTTAGTTTGTTATATCATCTAAAGGGTTCTGAAATCTAATCCTTATCTTTATATTCCATAGTAGTGCATTGCCATTTTGAAAGGAATGTCATAATGCTGCAGTTAGAGTTTAATTCCCATCCCATGATTTCTATCCATTCATGTTCATATCTTATTCATACAAAGTTCTTTATACTAGTGTCGACATAACCCGTTGGTATTTACTGATTTCAGGTTATGACAAAGTTGATCCCTTTTATGTTTCCGCAAGCCTAAACCGGGCTTCTAAATTGTGAACTTGATTTCAAAACAAAATTGCTTACTCAACTGTTTGTTTGGTTTTCTTACTAAATGGTTTGGGTTGTGTTTTCGACTCAAACTTATGTAGTTGCACTTGAGTCCACTTCTCTCCCCTTAATCGTTGTTTAAAGGCGTGCTTAATTTGCTGAAGTTATTCTAAGAAAGATACTCCTACTTTTACTATATATCAATGCTTTGAATTATGGTTTTCAGTAAATGATGTACTGTTGGTTCATTATTAATCATGGCTCTTCTCCATTGACATTGTCAATTGTTGTCTATAAATGATATGTGATGCTTATGAATTGGTTTTACGAGAAGATCACAGTGAATTTTGTTATGCACACCAGGTGCTTGATGAAATGTTTGTGAATGAATTATGGTGCCCTACTGGATTCAAGTGTGGTATCAACTAATGACAGAGCACATATTCGAAATTTTGGGATCAATGATGGTGATCAAGTATGTTCTATAGGATTCTCAATTTTTTTTTCCTATAAAACACATCCAGGATATGCCTTTTTTTTTTTAGTTGCTGCAGGATGACAGTACATATGTCCATGTTGTTACATTGTATTTGCATTTTTTAAGATAGCTGTGATTGGATAACTTCTGAATTGCTTATGCAAATCCGTAGTCTCAACCCTTGGTTGTTCTATTTTTACAAGAACTTATTTGGATTTTATCGCTTAAACATCTGACTCTTTCTAAATCCTAATTTATTCTTTATAATTGTGTAGAACATCTGTTTTTACATTTGTCTCTTGTGTGAAAGCTACGTTTGAACCTCTAATATTATGACTTAGATGATAGAACTATGTATGAACCTAAATATGATACTTGTATTCCATTCCATTAGTGAATTTTTGGTAGAACTCTAGGCATGATAGTTTTGTTATATTCAATAAAGATTAAGCCTTGAAGTGAACATATTCCTACTTTTCTAGGAGCATAGTGACATGAGATACTCAGACTTTCTATTGCTACATGAATTGTACTATCTTAGCTCATTTAGCAAGTTGTGGAGTGATACTTTACTGCAAAAAGTATCAGTGAGTGTGGCAATATTATGTGAATAGTTACATAGATGGATAGTTACAAGCATAGTTACATAGATGAATAGTTACATAGATAGTTACATAGACATGTTAACGTGGTTACACAAGTGTACCATGTATCTAACTACCTAGGTAACTATTAATGATGTAGTTACATAGATGGATAGTTACATGAGTAGTTACATGCATAGTTACATAGATGTATAGTTACATGAATAGTTACATAGATGATCAGTTACATGTATAGTTACATAGATAAACAGTTACATGTATAGTTACATAGATGGATAGTTACATGGATTGTTATATGGATGGATAGTTACATGGATAGTTACATAGATGTATAGTTACATAGATAATTAGATGTATAGTTACATAGATAATTAGATGCATAGTTACATGGATAATTACATAGATGAATAGTTACATGGATAGTTACATAGGCAGGTTAACGTAGTTATACAAGTGTAGCATGTATGTAACTACCCAGTTAACTATTAATCTGTAGTTACATGCATAGTTACATAGATAGATAGTTACATAACATGCATATAGTTACATGGATGAATAGTTACATGGATAATTAAATGCATAGTTACATGGATAGTTACATTGGTAGTTACATGAATAATTAGATGCATAGTTATATGGATAGTCACATAGATAGATAGTTACATACATAGTTATATAGATAATTACATGCATAGTTACATGGATAGTTACATGCATAGTTACATACATAGTTTCTTTTAACTATGTATAGTTACATGCATAGTTACATAGATGGATAGTTACATCCATAGTTACATAGATAGTTACATGGATAGTTACATGCATGTGTAGTTATATTGGTAGATACATATGTAGTTAGGTAGTTGAATGTAAACTGCACATCTAAACACCTATGTAGAAACAAGCAAAGAAAAAAAAAATACATATTTAGATACAAATACAGTTACAATAACTGTTTTGAAAACTTGAATGTAACTACCCATGTAATTGTCAATCTTCTAGTTACATGAGTAGTTACATTGATAGATACATTTATAATTACAATAAGTGTTTTTAGGTGTGATAAGCTAACATATCAGACAATTTTGTGCAGAAGAAGATGATGGGAAAGAATAACAGAGGGATACAAAGGATAGAGATGCTGACATACAAGAAGCAAAGAAAAAAAAGAAGGCAGAGTTGATGAAGAGGTAAAGAATAAAAAAGAGAAAACAATTGATGAAGAGGCAAAGAAGAAAAAGAAGATAGTTGATGAAGAGGGTGATGATGAACTGCTGGCCAAACTTTGCAAGCAGCAAAACATGAAGAAGACACTAATGAAGGATAAAATTCTGATGTAGATTTTCTCTAGTTTAGTTTCAGATAGAAAGCATTACAGATCATACATTGAGCTAATTTTTCAATATATAAGGAACAATAAGTTCAGGAAATTGAGAGCAAAGTGTTCTATTATGTTTGAATAGCTACATGAAAGATTAAATGTTTTGAATAGATTTCAATTAATAGACATTTCTTTGCTTTGTTTTCTTTCACATTCTGTGTATGTCAATACATGTAACTGGTTATGTAGTATGTATGTAACTACTCAGATAACTATCCATCTATAACTTAATGGATAGTTACATAGGTAGCTACATGAGTAGTTACATAGGTAGCTTAATGTAGTTACATAAGTCAAGTAAATAATAATTGCAGCGTGCCACTGCACCGCAACGACAACGTTCTGCTGCTTTTAGCATGTTGTTGAACCACGACAGACACTTTATGCTTCTTGGCCATGACAACATACTCAAATGCAAAAGTAACTGGACATGTAACTAAAATGCAAATGTAGCTGATCATCTATAGTTACATAGGTAGTTTAATGTAGTTACACAAGTCAGGTACACATAATAATTACACAATCCAAATGATAATATGTAACTAGTCAAGTAACTGTTGAAAACAACGTAATTGACTATGTAACTATTCATGTAATTAATCATGTAACTGTTCAAATCCAAACGATTCTCCCTCACCTTGACTCATCAATCCCTCTAACTCCTCCACAGGCTCTTTGTCATTCCCGCCTGGTTGGTCAACCTCTTGGTCTTCGTTGGCTTGCTGGAGAAGGGTGCCGAGGAATTTGGCTTTAAAACCAAAAGGAGAACCCCAAAACATCAAAGAAAGAGAGCACTAGACATTAATTTGCTGGAGAAACAATGCATATGCAAATACCTGCAAAAGAGAGAACATTAGTTTGAACAGATACTAACAATAACTTGTATATTAGACACATACTAACAATAACATCTAACTAGAAAATAAGCTACAATACTACAAACTCTGCTCAGTACTTTAGAAGAATAGCTAGAGAGGAAACTAGTTATCAACAATTGAAGAAATCACTAAAAACCAGAGCCTATATACCCTTTGTAATTGCAGTTCCACATAGCAAGATACCACAGAAGAATACCTAATCCCTAGCAAAGCTAACCCAGGCATGATTCCTCAAGGGAATCATTAGACGCTTTAACTCAGGCATAATTCTCAGAGCATGTTACTGTTGTAACTCAAACCATATATATGATCACCAAAAATTCAATAATTAGTCAAAAGGGTGTCATCTCTTGAAAATTGTTCCAGATTCATTCTCTCCAATATTGATCTCTAGTAATCTGATACTATGATAAGTTAATTAATATTCTTAGGAAGTACTTATAAGCTCATTAAGATGGTTAGGCAGATAGTTAGTCAAAACAAAGAAGAACCTCTTCTATCATCTTAGTATTTATATCCTTGCATTATGCAAGACTTGCTTAGAGTCTTGCTAAATTGCCTCTATGGTGCATTGTTCAAATTCTAATAAAATTAAAGTGTATGTTCCCTCTCAAGTGTTAAAAGTCCCCCAATTAAAGAAAGATGAATTAAAGAACATCAAAAATTTCAAAAGGACAAACGTTGAGGAATTGATAAATCTTGATATGACAAACATTTTCTTTGTTGTTAAGGTTCACTAGAATGAGCTCAGAAAGTTCAAAACAGCAGCATACCTTTAAGCTTGTTGAACATCCATTTCGCCTTTCCCTCCACAGCGTTTGAGATTGACTGAAATTACCAACAGAAAATAACAAGATCGAGTTAAGAGTTGCATAAGGAATCATTATGGAATACTGTATATTCATCACATGAAATTGAATAGTACGAGACAACTCGTACATACAAATGTGTGAATCAACCTAAATGCTAAAGCCTTAATCTTTCCCAAATTACTAAAATATCGATCAAACACCAAAGAAAGCCTTTTAAGATGCATGATAGAAAATCAGCCATGAAGATTGGTAACAGGGGAACTGAAGGGTAGAACACCAGAAGCATCATTGTTAGAGCCCCCACAATCTTCAATTTTCTAATCCCATTGAACCAAAACCAACTCTTTGTAGATATCAATTTATATCATTCAAATAGGTAAAAGCGTAAAGCCCTATTTAGGTATATACCCATGATAAAGAGAAGAAGAAATTAGAAAGTGTGAAACTCGATCGATCTGCATGTGAGTACTTACAGAGAGGTCATATTTGATGTTGTTGATCTCTTCCTTTGCTTTCTTAGCAATCCAAGAGCTCCCAATAACTTTTGTCAGAGTGTTCTCCATTCATTAATCAGGCTATCTCTTCACTCTGAGTCTGATGAACAAGGAAGAAGATGAAAGTAGTAGTAGTAGTTGCCTCACACGCTCACCCAAGCTCACCCAAGTAATGCCTAGACAAAAATCTCTCTCTCTTTCTCTCTCTCTCTCTATATATATATATATATATGAGAAAAAACTTATGCATAGATGAGTCATATCATATGGCAACTGAGCGGTGCCCCATAAATCCATAATCCATAATCCTAGATCTTCAAACCTATCCAAATTCATAATCTCAGATCTTCAAAACTCAACCAAACTTAAGTTCAATAAGGAGGTGAAGCGAAACTACAACAGGCTTCTTTACCTCTTTAAGATGAAGCTATTGCCATCGGTCTCGATTGTAGCCGTGGCCGGAGTCGAAAAATTTTCCGGAGATGCCGAGAAACATTCGAGTTTCGATTCTCTTTCACCGGAGCTCGTCACCCCCGAAGCCACATACATGATTGCGACGCTGAGAGTAAGCTATGTCCACCGGTACGACGCCGTGAGAAAGGGCGTATCCCCGTTGCGCTTTTGAGGGTCGGGTTTTCAGATCCTCGAGACGCTTGTTGATCTTGATCTTAGAGAGACGGGGAAGACAGAAAGGTATAATCGTTAATTAAAAAAATCTGTGATGGACTGTTATATAATCTGATTTCAGAGGTAACCATTTTATCTATTTTATTTTTTTATCACGGGAAACAATTAAAGAAATTTTTTATCTAGTTTTATGTTATATGCCCTATTATTATTATTATTATTATATATTTTTGTATAAAGTCTTGGGCTATTCAACTTTGCAAAGAGTAATCGACCACAAACGCACTCAAAGAAGCTGATTTCGCTTCCTCCTCCACTTCTCCAACTCCAAATTAGGTATCATTCTACATTTCTCTTAAATTAGGTATTCAAATTTCGTTCACTTTCTCTGAAATCTTACGTGTTTTTCTTGCAATTAATCATCACTTTTGGTGGTTACAGCCTGCAATTGAGCTATTGGAATTCAAGTATTGAAATTGATCGTTAAGAATTGCTTACTTATCTTGGTTGGGTTCCATGTTGTTGGTTTCTTAATGTAGTTCATCATGTATTTTCAGAGTTGATTTTACTTATTCTTGATAGCGTGGTACTTTGGTGTTTGGTAGCAGGGGAGAGTTTCTTGTTCTTTGTTATCTTTGGTGATTTTGGGCAGTGTAGGGTGAAGCAGGTACCACCATTCGTTCCCTGATTTTATTTTTGAGCAATTGCAAGCACAGAATAGAAAAACATGAGTAAGATAGGACAGGATGAACTCGGCCAAATCCTGGACCGGATCACCGACCCAGCTGATAGAAAATCGACCTCTCAGATCTGCAAGGGGTGGTGGCTCATAGAGGCTCAGAGCCGAACATCACTCCGAGTTGATGACCCCCATCTTCTTCCTCGATTACTTGCTAGGTACCCAAACTTAACCACATTCGAAACCCCAAGGGGAATTAGCAATGCCTACCTCGCATTGGTGGCCAAATCGTGCCCCAAACTTGAGGCCTTCATACTTGATGCTATATCAATTAGTGTGGAAATTGGGTGACAAGGCATGCGGGCACTGGGATATACTTACCCGTATAGAGTTGGAGATGAAAATCAATTAGGGATCTCGTCATCATGAGATATTAAGGGTCGTTAATGAAGTTGGGGATCAAGGTTTGTGCGCTTTGGCAGATGGGTGTCCCAAATTGTCCAAGATTGTGCTCAGAAGGACGGGGGCTGGACTGCTTGGAATAATGGCCATGATTACTTTGGCGGCACATAATAAGACTCATTTGGATTTGGAGGGTTGTTCTTTGGTTACTGACCAATTCCTTGAAGAAATTGGGTCCTCTAGTTGTCCCATTCGCTTTTTGAGTTTGAGATTTTGCTCCAAAATTACTGATGCTGGGTTGAGATTTTGGGCAAATGGGTCTTGCTCAAAAACAATGGAGCAATTGAACCTTTCCAGCTGCCGTGAAATCACTGATGTTGGGGTTTTGCTTTTGTGCAACATGCGTGTCTTGGAGAAGCTGGATTTGAGGTATTGTAACCAGCTAACTGATGTTGGAGGTCAGGCAATCTCGACAATTCGAACCCTCAAGAAATTGAACTTGGACTGTCTATTCAACCTTACAGAAGAAACCTTTGTAGCTCTTGCTGAGAATTGCATAAACTTGGAGGTGCTTAATCTTCAACAATGTCATGTCACTGCAGCAAGTATAGATGCATTTTTGGGTCACAAATGCTTGCGATACCTTAATCTTTTTTGTTGTATTTCTCATGATATAAAAGGATCTACTTTAGAAAGCCTAGCGTTGGGATGCCCTTTATTGGAGTCGATTGTGGTGCATAGAACTTGGAGACAGAGGCTGGTGCATCAAGAGAGTACTGTTAGCAGATTCCTCAAATTCTGGTTTAATTGAAAGGTTTGCTTTGGGAATCTTCTGTTTCATGGGGCTAGGATGTTCTTCATTAAAGTCTACTGTGATGGATGAACGGTGGGGAGAAGATTTGGTAAAGGAAATGCAAGAGATTCCTGCACTTAATTGAAAGGTGAAGGTTAGAGCTTAGCACGGTGCATAGCTGAGGTGTTTGACCCATCAGCATTTTATGTGTGTTGTTGTTTTCAAAGAACTAGATATGCTTCTGAACTATTTGGTTTGTTGTGAATGTTGTGACCTTTCAGTTTATATATGAAACCATTTCTTCTACCGAATCCATTCTGTGCTTTTTCAAGTGTCAATTTATCCTCTTCTTAGTTCATTGTCATTAGCCAATTACTTTCACCAGATGACCTCTTATTGTTTGTTTAGATTCCAAAGTGAATTCTCAGTTTGCAAATTTGACCTCAAATTAGTGTACACACGTTTCATTATTGCTTTTGTAGTTCTTCTCATCGACGGTTTTCAAATTTGATCCTCTTTGTAAATTTGCTGTGGCTTTAATCCAGTTACTTAACAAAAGGTCACACACTGATACACCTAGACTCTTTCTCGAAGCAAATTAAGCATTTCAGTATACCAAGGCTCATTAGGATGAATATGATGAGCTAATGAAAACACAATAATACTGCTTATTAGATCGCTGGTGTTTCTGCTGACTCTTGAAGGACGCGTCTATAGTTGCAAGTACTACAAAACCCATCTTGCTCTTGCTGATGACATTCTCTCCATGGTCTGGAATTCTCTTCCTTTATGCTTTTTTCAGTATCGGTTTTTCGGTTATGTTGTTTAGATGTGTACATAGTATTTCATGTGCTCTATGTGTTGCATTTTATGTGGATCTTGTAACCGTGTGACAATGTTTGGATGAGGGATTAGATGGTTTGCATGAGAACTTGGCTTTTGTGGGTGTGTTCTTTTTATGCGTATGTAAAGAAACAAACTGAGTTTAGTGTTTATTTTCATAGGACATTGAGGAAGTTTTGTTTTGGGTTAGTGTTATCATATTCAATTTAGTGTTTATTTTCATAGGACATTGAGGAGGTTTTGTTTTGGGTTAGTGTTATCATATTCAATGTGCCATAGCATTGGTTCAGGTTGCTGTGCTGAAATCTTGGTTGTTTCTGGGTTCATTTTGTCTGCATTGGAGGAGTTGTTTTTCAAATGGCCTACATATGCCTATCACAATCAACTTTGGCTTCTTGTGAAATTGTTTCATCAATTGCTCGAGTTAAAGAACTTCAATCAGTAGAACCATTACTATGAGATTGAAACAATCATGCAATTACAGAACAAGGAATTACATGTTGGGAATAGTGCATTATCTATACAGATCAGCTAAAATTTGGTCCAAGAATTCTCTTGTTCACATTTCTTAGTTTGGTTGTTGAATTCTTGCCAGGGGTTGGATATGATCTGGTGTCTGTGGTCTCTGAAATAGTAAAACTAGATCAACATGCTTGGTTTAGAAAGCCTCAGTTTACTTCTCAATAGTTTGAAGCATTCTCGATATTTTTGAAACTGAAGAGATTCTGTCTGTGCTTCTCAACTGTAGATTTTCGCGCTCTGTTTAATCGTAAGTAGTCTAAGTAATTCGAGAATTACATACATCTGCAGTTGCAGATGTTCTGATTATGCACCCCATCAGAGAGGCACAGGTCTTATCTCTTGGATGTCCACTTATTTTATTTTCATGTTACATATATCTAATTGTTGCTGATAGTCATTGTTCTATGCTCTCTTAACTGGTCTGAGTGTTCTATGCTTGATATGAGCAATGACAGAAACGTTCTAACACTACGAATTTCTTTTCTTTTTTTCCCAGTCTTTTCTCTGCAGGCATGGAAAGGCTTATCTTTTTGATAATGTGTTCCTGTTAGATCAAAGCTGAGTGGGCGCTTATATCTACTTCTTGTTCTTAGATTAACTCATGAATTTTGTAGCTTTGTTAGATACTCGCCAAAATTCTTGTCATTTTATATCCATAGATCACTTCTGAGCCACCAAACTAATGGAATGACTTCTAGCTCCAATGTGAGAATGTTGCTACATAAGCCAGATAGAGATCACTCCCATAATATATTTGTAAGTCTCAAGTCTTGAGTATGAAAAGGAAAGAACAAAAGTGACGACTGTTTAAGACTAACGTGTGTGTTATCCGAGAGCTCATGAAGACTACTATTCATTCAGGAAATTTTACTACTTCAAATGTATATTCTTTAAGACATTATGCTATCTGGATGGGAGTTTTCTCATTCTATTCCTAGACATGAAAGGGTTCCATGACATCCTGTTGTATCAATTATTTTAGAACATGGTCATTTTCATTTTCATTTAGTAAAAAAGTAATGAGCTATGAAAATAGATATAAATTAGAAAGACTTTAGATCCCTAATGAGCACCGCAGCTTGCTTTGTGGTAACAATTACCAATCTTGGTTGTCGATCTTGTCAAACAGCGACAAACGTGACTCGTGAATCATCTATGTACCGATATTGTCTAAACTTAACCACTTTTAAGGTGTTAGGTTTTAGTCACAAAAGACTTTGGTACAATTATGAATAACCCACCTATTTATGAGTTATATTTTCTTTGTCATTTTTCCAATGTAGGATCTCTCCTCTCCAACCTCTCTAACACTTCCCCTCATGTGCAACCTAACTTTTAGGTCTGCACATGAAACTGATTAACAAATTGAACCTGGGCCCCATGATAACCGAAAGAACCCCAAACTCCCAATGACAACTGAAAGAACCCCAAACTTGAAAGAACCAAACCAGGGCTATGACCTATGAAAGAACCAACCCGGGCTCATTGGAGACGCAACTGGAGAGGGGCCCACTCTGATACCGTGTCAAATAGCGACAAGCGTGGCCCGTGGATCATTCGTGTACCGATAGTCCGATGTTCTCCCAACTTAACCACCTTTAAGGTGTTGGAAAAATGACAAAGAAAATATAACTCATAAGTGGGGGGTCATTCATAATTGTATGTAGGCCTTTGGTGATTAAAACCCAATACTTTAAGGTGTTTAAGTTAGGCAGTATCAATATACAGATGATCCACGAGCCACGTTTGTCGTTGTTTGATATGGTATCAGAGCGGGTCTCTCTCTAGTTGCGTCTCCAATGAGCCCGGGTTGGTTCTTTCAAAGGTCATGGTCCTAGTTTGGTTCTTTCGAGTTTGGAGTTCCTTCAGTTGTCGTTAAGAGTTTGGGATTTTTTCGGTTATCATTCCCAAATTCAGTTTGTTAATCAGTTTCACGTGCAGATCTAAAAGTTAGGTTGCACGTGAGGGAAAGTGTTGGAGAGGTTGGAGAGGAGAGATCTCACATTGGAAAAGTGACAAAGAAAATATAACCCATAAGTGGGTGGGTCATTTGTAATTGTACCGAGACTTTTTGTGATTAAAACTCAATACCTTAAAGGTGGTTAAGTTGAGACAATATCGATACACAAATGATCCACGGACCACTCTTGTTGTTGTTTGACAAGATCGACAACCAAGATTGGTAATTGTTACCACAAAGCAAGCTGCGGTGCTCATTAGAGATCTAAACTCTTTCTAATTCGTATCTATTTGTGCTTATGTTGGCCGACATCTATTTTCAGAACTCATTACTTTTAAAAAAAATATTACACATAAAAAATTAGCCTAGATAACTATTCAATTTGTATCCGTCACTGGTGCTATTGCTTGGAGGATTTTGAACAAAAAGTATGCATTACTCAGTTGCCCTGCACACACTACTTTCATCTACCTTGCGATGTTCAATGCCTGGAGAGGAACCAAATGTGTCCCCTCTGATACTCAATGCCATCGGAGATTAAGCCCTCCTGCTAAACTAAAATGTATCATCTTATACTGTGTACCAAAACCAAAAATGTAGCAGCTATGTATGTGGGATTCTCCACTCTATTTTGAGTACTTGCTAGTTGCTATGTGATTCCTGCACTAAAAAATTGGGTTTACTTAATTGGTAGTGGATATTGGTAGTGCTTTGCTAATATCTCCGTCCACTGACTTCGCCGCCCCAACCACCACAACATCCTCCAGTAAGGCTAGTTTAGTCTTTTTCTAACAATCCCTACCCTGTATATGTTATGAGTTGTAACTGTTCACATCATGATTGAATACAAGATGTAGACATTCAGTTTCTTCTACGTTTTCTTTAGCTGCTCTTTCAATTTCTGCCTTTAGTTTCAATAAACCATGGATTCCTATCATAGTATCAGAGCCATGGTCACGATCTGTGGCTATGTACTTATGATTTTATCTCTGCTTCCGCATTTTCTCTTAGTTTTCAGTTTCCCCCAATTTCAAAATCCCTAGCCTAGCCTCAGCAACATATCAGTTCATCAATCTTTCGATGGCGTTCTTTTCGTTGTCAATCCAAGCCGAGTAGTCTTCCGTCGGAGCCAGTGCAACTTCAACGAAGGAAGGAGATAAGATTTCGAGTTCGATTTCGGCATTAGATCTGGATCGATTCTTCATTGTTGCGTCAACGGCAAAAGCTCAGCCGGCCATATTCCTTTCTTTGTCTGCGTCTGGGTTATTCTGATCCAGTACAAGTCTCTCTCTCCTTCGTTTTTATTGCTTCGATGAAGTTTGATTTTTGTTTGAGATGATTTGACGGTGATAGATGGATATTATATGTGAATACTCCGGGCTTCTATCTTTGTTGGTGATTTGAGATGGAGATTTGAGGATCTATATGGGAGCTATTATTGTGATTTTGACCTTCTATCCATGCTTTGGTTCCAATAACAGAGGATTTGATAATTTCTTTCTGGTTCAGTCAGCTCTCTCTTTAGAATCGTGAAATCTATCTATGGTCTGGGTTGTTGTGCTTCAATTTGCCAGTTTTGCAATTTTATTTTTGAAATGAAATTTGTTTAGTCATTTGTGGTTTGAAGTTGACATATGTTTGATTTTATTTTAATCTGAATAGTCTTTCAAGTCATAATTTTTCATCTAAATAGTTTTTATGGTTTTATTTTAATTTGAATAGTCTTTAAAGTCATGATTTTTCATCCAAATAGTCATTCTGACAATTTTCTCAGTTAAAGGTCTTAAGGACTATTTAGATGAAAAATCATGACTTTAAGGACTATTCATATTAAAATAAAACTATAAAGACTATTTGGATGAAAAATCGTGACTTTAAGGACTATTCAGATTAAAATAAAATCATAAGGACTAAACAGATGTCAACTTCAAACCACAAAGACTATACAATATTTTACTTTTTATTTTTCATATCAGAGTTTTCCGTCAACCAAAGAAAAAGGTGATGATGCAATTTATATTTTCTTTTTGTTTGTGGACTGGTGAGTGTGGCTTGATGATCTGGATTATCGATTGGTTCTATGGCTCTACTATGAAGTGCATATCTGAATTTGGTAAAGTAGTTTCTGATTACTCTAATATTTGGAAGTTGTTGCATTCAATTGAAATTTTCCTCAGACATTCTGCAGTTATCTATCCTGGATATATGTGCATCATCTGCTAATGGTTGCTTCAATTTCACTCACTGATATCTCGATTGTGCATCAATATCTTCTGATTTCTGCTTTGGCTTATCAATTTCTCTTGCACCCAACTCTGTTAGCATAAGATTTTTCAACAGAATTGGTAATATCTTCCCAGTTTTCCATCCTTATCACTGGATTTGTGGAATTTATTTCTGGTTTAAATTGCTCTGTCAGTATCATCAGTTTGCCATTTTTCTTTTATGTCAAACTTTGTGTCTTCCATCAACCCAAAAAGAGAGAGGTGATGAAGCAGTTTTATATTTTCTTTTTGGTCTGGTGAATTGGCTTGGCAAGTTGGATCATAAATTGGTTGTATGGCTCTATGTGTTGATTGTCTTAAGTTTAGAGAAGGTTTCCATATTTGATGAGGAATTTGGAATTTGCTATGGATTTTGTTGTGCCTACTTGTGTGGTCATATTGTTGCTATTGTGTTTGGTGATGTATATTGTTCTAAGTGGAAGTAATGAGGATTGAGTTGCTGCGATTAAGTATTTTGGTTGCAGGTTCTATATATGTGCCTATGAAATTGTGTATTCTAGCAACTCTTTTATTGTTTGAGTAAGAAGCTTTATATGATTGCTGATAGAGTGCAAGTGTTTCATATATAAAAGTTAAACAAGCTTTAAGTTATTCTTATGGCAGCATATGCAACTTTTCAATTTTCAGTTTATGATTGAAGAAATATGTCATTTTTAATTTTTTAATTTTAATTTTTTCATTGTTTGCTGCTATGATTCTGGAAATCCTAGAATTGTTCTCATATTGCTGCACCTCTGCCATTGCTATCCTTTGAAAATTGAATCATTCAAGCAAACTCTCCTCTTTCAGCCGAAGTCACAATGGAAGTTAAAAGTTGGTATCATAATATTGGGTTTTGATTTTTGGGATATTAATCTGTAATGTTCTACATCATGTTAGATTGTTGGTTGTTTCTTTGCAGCAACCATTATGTTTGTTACCAAGCATATGGTTGAGGGAGGGTAAGAGCAAGACTAATTTAATTTTTTTTTTCTAACAATTCCTACCCTATATATACTATGAGTTGTAACTATTCACACCACGATTGAATACAAAATGTAGACATTCAGTTTCTTTGCGTTTTCTTTAGCTGCTCTTTCAATTTATGCCTTTAGTTTCAATAAACCATGAATTTCTATCACTCCACCGCCCCCAACACCCTCACCCTCACCCTCAGCTTAGATTGTCAGGCAGGGGTGTTGCGTGGGCGGCAAAAATTGGTGGAAGTTTGTAAACGAAGATATATTTTTGTGAGCAATTCATGACTCCGTTCAAAAATTTGGCAATTCATGACTCGGTTGACAAATTTTGCATTCTATTTAGCAATCCTTAGATTTAACAATCTCTTAAGTATATTGTTGGAGCTCATATTTATTCCAAAAATTAAAATTTCAAGAAAATTTTGAATCAACAATAGGAAAATAATTCTTGGCCTTATTAAGGTCTAAAATTTGTGGTTTTAATCTTAGGTGGCATGTTATGTTACTGTCACGCCCCCAAACCGAACCAATATTATATGGAAATACGGTGCCCGAATTTGCGACGTGAGTTAAAACAAATAAAATTTTCTCGAATAATTTATTAGAAGAAGAAATATATATGACTAAATAATACTTTTATTAGAAAGCGAAAACATTAATATTTTACAATACCAAATATTTTACAAACGAGAGTTTTAACAAGAGTATATAAGACATTACATTTATTCTTAAAATAGCAATAGAAACATTTTTTTTATTTAGTAGGTTCATCACATTCCCCAAACATCTATTCGTTACCTGAAAATAAGAATGTGTAGTATCATGAGTAACACAGACCCAATAAGTACATCTTACATTCTTATAATAATATGTCTTATAAGAAACCAAAAATAAACACAACTAAGTAAAAATGTACCAAGAATCATTATTATTTGTTCAAACCGATTCTTATTTATGCACACTCACACACATATACAAGTTTTATTCATTCATGTGAATATTTAGGAAACTGGAAATAAATCACAAAAATCACGTGCTGGGTCTACTATACCAAAGCACAGATAAGCCGCAATATAATAAGAACAATACTAAAGTATGTATACTCAAAGTCGACACTTTCTTCCTATGAGTACAATCGTGCACTATCTGTAGGGACTAGGGCCCAAACTAACTTCACAAACATAAAACACTTTTACCAGTAATTCACTTAAGCACGAGGTAGTACTAATCACCCGACTTCACATCTCTAAATATAATTACGTCAATAAAATATAGCAAACTTTAGTAAGTAAGACAATTACTTCAAGGCTAACAAAGTATATAAACGTACATCGATATGCTTTAAAAATTGTCAATAACTCAAGGTATGTACAAGATAAGCAATTTAATAAACTTAAAAGTAAATGTGCAATAAAGTAAATATACTTTAAATTAAATAAACAGAAAATATTAGTTAGTAGTTAAAGAATTAGTAGTCACATTTCCCATAGTGAGGGAAATTATTATCCAAAGAACTGTCAACTTATCATTTTCAAATCTCATTCAATTTATGTCCAAATTAGGCAAGTGAGAAGTCCATGTCAAAGGATTTTTCGTAAGGAATCCATTGAGATAAGTCATATAATCTAGTTCGAAGTCATATAGTCCAGAAATGGTGAAAAATAGTAGCAGTGCAGAAAGCTGATATCCTTTATATTACCTTTGATGTCTAAGTCTTTACGTACTTTATATTTTACCATTGCTTCTGAAACTTTCCATATTTAAAGTAGAGGTCCTAAGCTTCAATTTAATATAAAGTTTGTAGAAAATGGTTAAGAAATGAGTGAGATATGAATATTTGAAGTTGTGGTAGTTGTAATGGATTTTCAGCGAGTTTATTAGTTTGGAAGTTTGATTAATCATAACTTGTTCATTTCCAAACCTTTTTAAGTGATTGAAAAGCCTAAACTGAAGCATTTTTCATGAAGAATCTAATTCTGGGATCAAATTTTACAAAGTGATACTTAATTAAATACGAAAATATAAGTTTCTAGAAAACATATTTTTTTCCATTTTATCCTTAGTTATGCATTTTGATAATCTTAAAGACAAAATAGTATACGAATGTAACCATGTACTTACTCTTGAATTTTCAAAAGTGAAGTGAGGGTGATTGTTCACAAAGAAAACCAAATAGTAAGAGGGGTAAAAGAAAAATCAGCTAGTACATGAATTTTTTATATATGAGGTATATCTTATATATATATATATTGACATGAATCTATAGATACACAAATATTTATATATGTATATATAGATATATATTTACTCACGCTAATAAGTAAAGAAATAAGATGTTTTCTTTTCTTAAGATCATGTAAATGTGTTAGTAATATTTAAGATTAGAATAGTATGCATGATAAAAACAATACTAACACGAGTCTTAAATTCAATCACGAGTATCGATTATATGTAAGAAATACGGGTTAAGGTATTTAAGTAGTTTACTCAAATTCTAATATTTTATAAAAATACATATCTTGTAAGTATGATACTTAGAGTCATTGACTTCTAAAAAAAATATTTTAGAAAATATTTGGATTACTATCTTAGTGTGTTATATAATTAGTACTAAGTTACCTAGACACATTATCAATTCAAAAGATTATGTTATGTCATTAAGATTATCAAAATATTAATTGTTGTGGTTAAGATTGTCTTTTTACTTAAAAGTAACATGACATGATTTTTTTAATTCAATGATGTGTCTAAGATATATGGTATGCCACATAAAATTAAAGTCATAAATCTTAGACCTTATTAATGTCCTTCAGCACTACCATCACTACAAGTCTACAACCAAAGGCAAAGACAGATTCATTATTTATACAAATTAAGTTGACATATAGCTTCCCACAGCGACAAAAAAAAAGATGTATTTATTTCTATAGCAGCTAGCTGATTGGGGTATGTAGTTGAGAAGACATGACATGCAAGAAAGATGCTTATAGCTCCCAACAGGATCAACAGTAAAAGATGAAACAAATAGCAATCAAAACCTTAGTTGAAATTTAACAAGCGAATCCAATCAATCCAAATCCAAGCAATTCAACTCACGTTCAGGGATCTCGGCCTCCAACATCGGGTATAGGCACAAGGGACATCAATGATTAACACTCAGCCAGCGGGCATTGCAATCTTCATGATAACAGTGTGAGCAAGGCATGCGAGTAAGCATTACTTCTTGTTGCTCTTCCTCCGATGCAAAATCCTTCCGGCATATACCACACATTGGTGTTTGTTCAATAATGTCAGCATCAAGTCTCACTTTCTCCAAACCCTCGATTGCGGATTTAGCTGCAGGAGTGACACTCGAGTCCTCATCATCATCATCGCTATCGTCCAACTAGAAAAAAGTGATGTCACGTATGGTAACGAGAATAGGCACCTCGTAGGTCTCGGCGGCGTAAATCACCGGGAACAACGCTTGTCAAACATCTCTTCATGTAGAACTTCAGAGACATCTTCGTTTGTAAGATAGATCTTCATCACCTCTCTATACTTTGACTCGTTACTTGTTTGCTTGACGTCGGAAAAAGGGAAGTACACTTTCAACAGATGTCTTGGGCCAGTTACTAAATAGACCGGATCAGACGACGTTTGCTGGATAGTGCATGGCTAGCAAAAGTCGACTACAACGACTAGTAGTTCTTCTTCCCTCCTTATGCTGACTGGCGAAGGCACTGGAATTTTGGTTGTCTGAGACACAGAGATTTCTGAGTAAGTCTCCACCACAGGCATGCTTGGTCTTTGACTTAATTTATACACAATTGAGTTATGACTGCTACGAGCTCGATCTCTAGCTAGAGAGCCTAATTTTTATACAAACTAGCTCAGTAACATAATCCTAAGGGTAAAATATTGTATAGTCTCTGTGGTTTGAAATCAACATTTGTTTAGTCCTTATGGTTTTATTTTAATTTGAATAGTCCTTAAAGTCATAATTTTTCATCTAAATAGTCCTTATGGTTTTATTTTAATCTGAATAGTCTTTAAAGTCACAATTTTTTATTCAAATAATTCTTATGATATTTAATTGAGAAAATTGTCAGAATAACTATTTGGATGAAAAATCATAAATTTAAGGACTATTCAGATTAAAATAAAACCATAAAGACTATTTGAATAAAAAATTGTGACTTTAAAGACTATTCAGATTAAAATAAAACTATAAGGACTAAACATACGTCGACTTCAAACCATAAGGACTAAACAAATTTCAATTCTAATCCTAATTCATCTAGGGAAAGACTGCGTTGGTTTACGTTTCATACCTTCTTCTTCTTGGTCTAGGAAACTAAATCCTAGTGAGACTAACATTGAACTTTCTTAATCCATGAATACATTATGATCGGAAATTTTATTGATCGTACGTGCATGTTTGCTACTTTATTTCTGATTTGATCATGTACGTAATCTGACAAGAAGCATAGCTCAGTGGTAAGCTGCTTCACCTGCATCCGTTAGGTCGCGGGTTCGAGTCCCTTGAGGGTAAGTAATCTTGGAATTCCTACTGAAAATTGGACATCTCAATCTTGTTATCGAGTCATCATGAATATCATGATATGATTATCATCCTACCTGTAATTTTTGTTGTTATTATTTTCTGCAGAGCGAGAAGTTCGCTTCATGTGCTGTGGACCTTTGTGTTCTGTACATCCTTGACTTCCTATATCTCTTATATATTCTCTTGGTCTAGTGATTACTTAATTATCCCTTGCAAAATTCCATTCCCTAACGGTGACAGCAACTGGGTCCTAAAGCATGTGGAAGCATGCATGGGACTAGCTCGAAAACTCGGGCATGACACATGAGACATGACCTACTGCTGAGATAATAGGAGAAAACTTTCATCCAAACTAGTTTGGATGCCTGCGTCCCGAAACTCTATTTATTTTCATTGTTGGTCAATGTAAATTCATGATTTAACTGTTTTTATTTTAAGCAAACCTAAATGCATGATCATCTAAAACAACCGAAAATAAAATAAATAAAAAACAAAAATCGTTTACTCGTTCAATCATCAAACAATCAATGCGGTTCTAGTGAAAATTTACGGTCTCATTACCAACTACCAATTTTACATGTATTAGTTCAATTTTATAGATATATATCAAGCAGTCTCTAGTCCCTACGTAATCTTTGAATTACTTCATAGAAACTAACCTTTAATTTCATTGATACTTTATATAAGGTCATGTTTGGTTCATGGAAACAAACATTTACGAAAGAAAAGTCATTACTTTCTATTGTTTAAAAACATAAAGAAATTAGTAAGAAAAGAAAGTGATTCTCACGTGAAAGAAAATTAAGTGGAAATTGGTTCCCTCGCCCCAGACCAAGGATTCACTTTCCCTCTCAAATTCCAAAGTAAATTCTATCTCCATTCTTTGTTTTTCTAAACTTTAGAAAGAAAAATGGAAAGAAGTTGTAATTTCTCATATAAAAGAAAAATTCAAAGAATTCCTTATATTTTTTTCTTCTATTTCTTAAACCAAACGAGGCGTGATGGTAACCTCTGCAAGTCAGGCCTCATTTCAACCCATCACCCTTAGAGTTAATTTCCAATCAAAACCACAACTGGTGTCTCCACATAGCAGTTACCCAAAATTTGAACTACACGTCTTCCAAGAAGGAGAGGCCCCACCAATGGCAGAGCCCTGACTCCTCCGCCACGTTTAGTTGTTTCCGACCAAAAAAGCAGAGCCCTCCGATGAGTATGAGGAGTAGGTAGTCTCGAGGAATGGCCTCCACGTTCAAAATCTGAAGCATCTTTTAAACGACAAACTTTGAATTAAAATTCCTCTCCAAACGACAAGTCAACCAGTCAAAGGGAGCGCCACGCCTCCCCGGCATGTGCCACTACATATCCCTTGTTTTGAATCTCCCGAAATCGGGCCCGTAATATCGCTTAATTACGACATTGCCATTAGACAAGAATACTGAAAACGAATCAATCAACCTCGTCATTAGCTTCGAATTTGTACAACTTGTTCGTGTTCTTCATATGCAAGGTGGCGTTCGATGTGTGTTTTGAGAATTGAAAATGTTATCTATGAGGTTTCGGAGATTGCAAGTCATTGGGTATTGTATGGAAGTTTCAATCTTTTATTTGTTTGTCAAGGAGTATGATTAACCAAAATGTGGGAAGGATCATAGGAAAGAAAAAAAAATTCCACTTGTTTATTATCAAACTAGTAACGCGTACCTATTGATCTATTAGATTTCTGTTTTCTAATCTCTGATTTTTTTTTAAAAGCCAAAGTCTTTCAATTTAGGTATTCGAAGGTGAGGATGTATTTAATAATCAAATTTCATATTTGATAATGTGACTATTAGATCATTCGTATTGTATTGATTGATGATGAATTATCTAATATATATGACAAACAATGTGTGAAAACCTAACAAAAACATGTTATCTTAAGTTTAACAACTCTTTCAAAAACAAAAAAAAATTATATAATTTTTGGAATTTTGCTATTTTTGCTTATATTATTTGATTTAAAATTTTAAGTTGACGATACAACAATATTTTGTTGAGCAGCGTAGCTTGGTCTATATCTAAATAGAGAATGAACATGGAATGAGGTAATAGATTCGCATAACATTCTAATGGCTAAGATCTTTTATTTATGAATATGAGTATTTAGCAAGACACTATCAAATTGTAACACTTCAATATATTAATAAAGAAATGTGAAGTTTCATACTTCTCATCATCTTCCTATTAAAAGATCCTCACATGCGGTTTGAAGTTGATATTTATCGATTATCATCATAACGCAACAATATAGAAAGATTAGCACATTAAATCACGAAAAATATGTAAGATCTAATGTGAATGGTTATAACAACATGTACTCTGAATGATAACTTTATTTTGTTTTTCTCAACTCAACACCAAATTTTCACTGATTTACAACACAAAAGGTTCAACTCTCATAGTCTCATACTTCTCCTCATGAATCCAACCCGGCACAAAAACCTTTCACATGCATACCATGAAGTCCCTGTCTTATAAGTCCATATACTGCCATCACAAAGCCAACCCTTGCATACAATCTTCCCCCCACAAATGATTAACCAAAGGCCACGTCTAGAACACAAAGAATACCCCAATGGCATTCTCGTGATTATCCTCCCACCTCCACCCTTCTTCAAAACTTCCATATCAAACAATTCAAAGCTATCAAACAATTCAAAGCCTCTGCTCCAATTTCATCAACTCATTTTATTTCAAACACTCGAATGCTCCCAAAACAGAGACTCTGTTCTTTGGTCCGCCATTTTTGTCACACCAATATCACTAATACTACAAAAACCAGCACCTGAAAAATCACAACCAGAAAAAGCTTCGATCTTCTTATACCCTTTTCTTCTAGCTCTGTGTTAGTTGCTTGCTTGGACTGAACTGAAAAATGGAGAGAAGCTTCGGGAAGGTGGTGAATGCCAACGACAGAGACGAAGAGCTGGCTCTGTTTCTCGAGATGCGGCGCCGCGACAAGGATAAGGAAAAAAATGGGGGCTTTCTGCTTCTTCCGAGCAAGACCGCCGGCGACGAGCTAGATGCTGCTCCGATTGGTACGACGGCGTTTTTGGGTTGTTGAAAGATTTGATCTTTAGTTAGTTATTTCAGTTGGGTTTGGATTTGATGGTGGTTTTTGTTGCAGAGTATGATAAGGCGGTGTACAAGATTAATGGGTCGGCGGCGCCGGAGCGGAGGAGTAGAGTTGATGAGTTTTTGAACTCAGAGAATGAGAAATCGGAGTATGATTGGTGAGTCATTTCATTTATAAAGTTTGAGACTTTGATTTTTTTTGAGTTGTGATGAGCTGATTGAGTGGTCGGATTAGGTGGCATTGTGTACTGGGTTGTCAAATTTGGATTTAGGATTAATGGATTGGGTGTTGTTTTGCGGTAGAGATCTGAACTTAGACAGGGTAGAAGTAATTGGTTTCTTAAGATCATTTCATTGGTTGAGATTTCATATGGTAAGGTTTTTGTTTTGAATTATTTGGTTTTTGCTATGAAGTCTATAATGCAATGTCTTGTTATGGGTTGTATTGGACTTATGATGAACTTTTGTATGTTATCCAGGCTAATTACTCCACCTGCTACCCCGCTATTTCCATCCTTGGAGATGGAACTGCAAAAAAGTTCGGTTAGTCAGATTGAGGAACCTAATGCGCGTGATTCTGTACCTCCAAAATCTAGGGTAAGAAATCTAGCTAACATACGATGCGCGTTATTAGAGACATGGTCAATTTGCGATATGATGTGCAGCATTCCTACATTTGATTCATCTGAGTTGCAGTATTGTTATTCTATCATGCATTTACTTGAATATTTGTCCAACGTATACATTGAAGTACTAGAATCTTGCCTCGCTTTTTGTTGTTTATTTCGGGAGTTTGGTTTTACTTATCAAGTCATGATTTGGAAAATGGTGGTGCAGCTAGCAAACAAACAGTTAGAAACCGCTTCAGACAGCAAAATAGCATCTAAGCAGTCAACATTGCCATCACGACCGAATTCTTCCAGTACTAGTAACAGGAGGCCCTCACCATCAAGAGGGCCAACAGCCGCTCCTCGTAGATCTTCGACACCTACTGGACGGACCACATTACCTTCATCAACCAAGCCATCAAGATCCTCTACTCCCAATTCACGAACCACCTTACCATCTGCTAAGCCAGTGGCTCCTCCAGTGAGGTCTTCAACTCCCTCTAGACCCACTGCACGTTCTTCTACACCAACTGGCAGACCTTCTGTCCCAGCTACTAAGACAACATCAAGGTCGGCAACACCAACTCGCCTACCAAGTTCATCAAGTACACCTGCACTGTCTGCTCCACCAGGTCGTTCTTCTTCAGTATCAAAGTTAGCTCCCCCTAGTTCAAAAAATCCTGTGCCATCACGTGGAAGTTCTCCAACAGTGAAATCTAGGTCCTCGAAATCCTCAGATATGCCTACTTTCTCACTTGATGCTCCACCAAATTTGAGAACCACTTTGCCACAAAGGCCTACTTCAGCATCTAGGGCTCGTCCTGGAGCACCAAGTGTTAGATCATCTTCTGTTGGACCTGTTTCTAATGGAAAACCTAGACAGCAATCATGTTCACCTTCTAGAGGAAGGGCTGCACATGGCACTGCCAGTACTAATGGGTATGCTCGTCAAGTCACAAGTAAATCATCTTCCAATGACAGTGATGATGTAAACCCTGTACTTATGGGGACCCAAAGTGTTGAAAGAGTAGTGAACCAGAGGAAACTGGCACCACCAAAGCAATATGACCATTCCACTCAGAAGAATCCTGATGGGAAGTCTATGTCCTCTGATAGCTTAGGCTTTGGAAGAACTCTTTCAAAGAAATCATTCGATATGGCTATGAGGCACATGGTAAGCATCACTTTCCTTATTCAAAAGCACATTTTTCACTGAGCTTGTTTCTGTAGAAGCAGTATATATTCTAACTTTGGATATTTGCTTCTACAGGATATAAGGCGAAGCGTGCAAGATAACTTACAGCCTGTTCTGACAAAAGTTCCAGCTTCCTCTGTTTGCAGTGTCCGAACAAGACCAACAAAAAGCAAGACTACCAATGCTACAGATTCTCCTCTTGCCACATGCAGCAATGCTAGCTCCGAACCAAGTGTCAACGATGTTTCTGCATATTTTGAAGTGTGTGAGATTGAAGACGTTGATCATGGAAGTGAGAAAGGAAACTCCTCTCCTGCATTCCAGGAAGGCAGGTGACCATTGGTCCTGGATCTTTGGTTTGCATACGTTGTCATTATCTCACCATTGTTGTTTTACGAAGTTGCCTACTCTGCATGTTATTTAAGTTCAGCTCATCCTTGAGAGGTGCTGATGGTAGAAGGCAAGCTAAACTACAGTAAATTTTAAAGAATTAAGTCCGAGTGCATGTCTTTTCTAGACCTGTCACTATCAGTGGATCAAAAATCAGGTACATTCAATTACTGAGCCATAATTTGGTCATCTGTTAAGCTCTTGTTAGCAGGGATTGTTTGTACTAGATTTTTATTATTGGAAATTGAAGGGCTCCTTCAGCTTTTACATTTGCTTTGCTGCTCATATTATGTATTTTTTACTTATGTCTGGATAACTTCTACATTTGGTTATGCATTTTGACATTGAAATACCAAAAGTACGATTAGATGAAAGAAATTGATTCTTGTTCCCTTCACCATTAACTTGTTTCTGTTGGTCTTGCCAACTCTAGTTCAAGAAATGGATAGACATCTCCATAAAAAAAATACAGGAAAAATAGCCAGGCAATTTGAGGATGAACCGATGAAGGTCTGTTTCTTTTTTCTTTATTTTAAAAGACAGACTTCCTCTCTCTCTCTCTCTCTCTCTCTCTCTCTCTCTCTCTCTCTCTCTCTCTCTCTCTCTCTTTTTAATCCAGAAAAAAATCACCCTCTTTCAAGTTTCAACAACCTACTTTTGAATGGTGCACAACAGACAAGACAAACAGAGCAGAACTTAATCTGGAAAAAGAAAAAGAAAAAAAAAAGAGAGAGAGAGGAAAAATGGTGGATAAAGCAAGGAACTGGCATAGTAGCAAAGGAAATAAATCAAAGAATATTTTCCCCCAAAAGGGTTCTTCATCTTGTGGCTTCAATCAATGTTTCTCAATTCAAACTTCAACTTTATGTTTTTGCTAGATCAGGTCTAACTAAAATCTAGTCTTATTTTTTTTTTTTTGGAATGCAACTAAAATGTAGTCTTAGAAAGAAGCAGGATTATCTATGTTGCGTATCCTTTGAAAATGTTTTAACAAACACAACAAGTTGATGCATTCAACAATTGCAACAAGTGGCATTCAATCATTGATTCACCATCAAGGTCTGAGTATAGTTGTGATTAGGTAGGGTATGATCTTCTATTCTTCTGTCAAAAAAGAAAGAAGAGAAATTGTTTGACTCATTCATTTCCACATAATTAAACTATTCTCATAAACTTAAAGATTGATGCCTTGATTTAGGGTACATTATATTTTTAGTAGAGTTTGAACTGTTTGAGTTGTTTGAATCTTTAAGCATTGGAGAGAAATACTTCCGTGCAACGGTCGTGTCATGTGTCTACCAGCCAACAGTCGTGTGACACTTGTTTTTTTTTTTTCACGGCGAAGGTTCTTCTTCCTTCTTTTTCGACGCCGCCGAAGGTTTGTGGGTCTTCTTCGGCGAAGGGTCGTATAGCCCCTGCAACTTCTCAGGCACGACATAGAGCATGGACCGGACCACCACCTTGAACTTCGGCGAGCGGCTGGGACCTTCGGATCGCCATAGGTGAAATATGAGAGGGTTTTTGGTTTGCATTGTCATGGTGGTCGATGGCGGTGTTGAAGAGGAAGGAAGAAGAAGCTTTGCCGGAGAAGCCGAAGGAAGACGATGAACGTCTTCGCTGTTGCTGTGAAAAAAAAAAACACGTCTCGCACGACTGTTGGCTGGTTGCACAGACATGTGACACGACCGTCGCACGAAAGTATTTCTCTCCGAGCATTGTCTGTGACTCACTTCCCTAACAGAAAAGACATAAGCTTTCAGTGGAGATGTGGAGCAAATGAAACAACTTTTGACTAGAAACATGAGCACTCTCATAAGTCCCTCTCTAACCCACCAAACACACTTCAATGTTTTAGCTCTTCTTTTCATAAAAGGGTGAAATCCACCCTTCATATATTTTTATTATAACTTAAATTTTCTGTTTAATGAGTTAAATTTTGTCTTCGTATGAGAATAATGATTAAAACTAGAAAATAAGAGTTTGAATTACAATTCAAAGAGTGTAAATTTGACTTGTTTTTCTTAATTCCTATATGAATGGGAAAACTGTGAAACAAAGAAAATTAAAATAGCAACGTCACCGTTAATATATACCGTGGTCTGGTTGGTTAAGGGGTTAGCTAATAAAAAGTTTTAAAAAAAAATAGCAACGTCACCATCAATAGCCGTCCATGCTCTTCCATTTGTTTCAGTTTATACCACAATTTTGAGTTTTGACCTTTCCCATTATCTAATTCTCTTAGCATTCCTACACTAACCCAATTCTTGTTGCTTATACATATTCACACCTAATCATGGATTGTAATCTTTCCCAATCAGTCTTTCTCAGTTCCTATGCCTCTGAACTATATGAGTTTCAGTTTTTGCTCATAGAAAGACAAGCCCAGATCATCATAAAGCACCTATTTGGCTTTTTGCTGTTGAAGAAATCCAAGTTCAGGTCAGCTTGCCAATTATAAGTAGTCTCATTTTTTATTTGAATCACTTTATTTCAGTTGCAATTTGTTAACCTACTTAGCTTGTATCATCAAGTTCCTTGGTTTTGCTTATTTCAAATTTCACTTCCTCGATCTGAGTTATCGTGTTTATTTACTTCTGTTAAGTGGGTTGCTGGATTTCAAGTTTGCTATGGTTCAGGGTACAAGAAGACATGTGGTTAAGGGAGTAGAGAATTGGAATTTTATGTTGCAATGGTTTATAGTTGCTTTGGTCTGCTCAATTGTTGCAAAGAAGACACGAATTTGGAACCTTCCAGCCAAGCCCAAGGTAAGAGACTGAGTTTGACTTGGTCATATTAGTCTTTCATTTTTACTAAGGTGAACTTTAATACTGTAAATCAGTAAAATATGCATCTTGAGCTTCCTTGTTTAAGTTCTGTGCAGAACTTTGGTATACTGAACTTCAAAATCAAACTAATTTTGGTAAAGGGAACGCGAAAGATAGACATTTGGCACCTTTTAGTAACTATTTTGACGGTTATAAAGCCTGTGAAGTTTCTCATTGCTAACTCTCATATCTATAAGTACGATGTAATACTTGTTAGTAGATTTAGGATCCGTCTATATGTAATATGCAAATCTTAGATGTGTATGTCCAAGTTTCACTTTTGTTTCAGCAGGAATTGAAACTCTTTGACTATCTCAGCTGTTGAACTGTATAATTGAAGGGAATAAGCAAGCTTGGTTTTTGGTGTGTGGGTTTGCTAAGCTAGGTTACGTTGTCTGTTACATATGCATGTTTACATCTTTGTTTATGGTTGCTTGCTGGTTTTGAACATGACAAATTGATCTAACCAGAGTTTATGTCTATCTGTATGGAATGCATGGTACTTTAGGGATTCCCACCAACAATGTAAGGCTCTTTTCTTATAATTCATTGAGGTCAGCAACAAGGAATTTTCACCCTTCAAACAAAATAGGTGGAGGAGGCTATGGAGTTGTCTATAAGGTAAGATCTACTTGTTAAAAATGCATAATTCCGACTGCAATTCCCTATTTTCTGGAGAGGAAACTTTCAAACACATACATAGAGATTAAGAAAAAATCCTGTAAGTAGCTCAACAGGAAGCTATAACAATTCACCTCATGGACCGCAAAATCTCTTTATTGCAGCCAGGACGCAATCACTATTTCAGTGCTTGAATCACACGTTCCCAATTTACATGCTATAACCCTAGATGTGAAGGTCCTAGATTGACTTCTTGATTTAGTTACTGAAATTGAGATTAGAGAGTTGCAGACTTCTTTTCAAAGTTCTTATACTGCTGTACTATGTGTTGCAGGGAGTTTTAAGAGACGACACACAAGTTGCGATCAAGTGTCTTTCTTCAGACTCGAGACAAGGAGCAAATGAATTTTTGACAGAGATCAACACGATATCAAGAATACGACACCCCAACCTTGTTGAGCTTATTGGCTGTTGCGTGGAGGACAATCACCGAATACTGGTATATGAATATCTGGAGAACAACAGTCTTGCAAATTCTTTGCTTGGTAATTACTATAATATTAAAGTTGTATGTTGGCTTAAGATTTCATATGGCAGGAATTGACCGAATTGATGACTTTCAATTCTGCTTTGTTCTGCTCTTTTTCTAGCTGCACTACATCTTATCCTATTCAATATGACATTTCTCTAAAAGACTAATTCATGATATGATTTTCCTTTGCAAGTAATAGGGCTAAAATTGAACAACTATATTGGCAGGTTCAAGAAGTCATGTTTCACTAGATTGGCCGCAGAGAGTAGTGATTTGCTTGGGTACAGCTAATGGTCTTGCATTTCTTCATGACGAAGCTGAACCACATATTGTGCACAGAGACATCAAGGCTAGCAATATACTTCTTGGTGCAAACTATTGTCCTAAAATTGGAGATTTTGGGCTGGCAAAACTTTTTCCTGATAATGTCACTCATCTTAGTACTAGAGTGGCAGGAACTGTGTAAGCTTGAATTCTACTTGTCACATTTCATTCAACTGTGTCTTAAGCTGTTTAGTAGGTGAAAGATTTGTTTCTAAATGCTGTTGCATTGGGGTTTCCTCAGTAATTCAAATCATTATTTCATGTAGTAACTTTATCTCATGATCTATGCCTGCAGTGGATATCTAGCCCCGGAATATGCACTTTTTGGACAGCTTACAAAGAAAGCAGATGTGTACAGCTTTGGGGTTCTTTTGCTTTAAGTAATTAGTGGCAGAAGTAGTAGTAAGGCAGCCTTTGGTGACCAAATGCTGCTTTTGCTGGAATGGGTAAAGCTTGCAGGAGTTCTTATTCTAAGACCTGACAATTGTAAAAATGCTTCTGCAGACATGGAAACTGAGAGAAGAAGAAAGGCTTTTAGAAATTGTTGATCCAGAATTGACTGCATATCCAGAGGCTGAGGTTATGCGCTTCATCAAGGTTGCGCTCTTTTGTACTCAAGAAGCCTCGCAACAAAGGCCGGGAATGAAGCAAGTAGTGGAAATGCTTTCCAAAGAGATACAGCTAAATGAGAAGCTACTAGTTGAACCAAGGCCAAGGCGGTATGCACCTCAACGTGGAGGTGGTGCCAGTTGGGACGGAGAATCCTCTTCTCAGTCAGATAAACAAAGGAAATCATCGGCAAATCCTGATGTAACTTCCACACCCTCGTATATAAATGAATCTCAGACACAAATGTTTCCCAGATGATTATTCTTTGGCTGTCCTTAGTAACATGTTGGAAGCTTGATTGCAAAACTCTGCAGGTTCTTGACATCTAGGAAGCGAGTCAAATATTATAGTATGCAGCTAAATATTCTAACCCCCATCTTCCCTCCCTAAATATCTGCATTTTCATGTCAAGGCAATCTAAAGTCCCCCAACTGGTACATATCGTACTCCAAATTCCATCCAAGCAAGAGAGCCAATTTGACAGCAGACTCAAATAGACACTGCATAACATGCTCGTATACGTGGATGAAATTCTAGGATCGTACCAATCCAAGCCACTGATATATGCCGGAAGTTATAACAATGACTCGTGGCTTTGGAGATCTCCGATCACCAAAGAGTGTGCAAATTTTAGACACAGTTGAGGACTGATTTGAATTTTGAAGAGAAAATCAAGTAAATATATCAACAAATTAAACCACCGATATCATGCACCAAACCTCGATTATCTCCTTCAGCCTCTCCTTCTCCTTCTTCTCCTTCTCTCCAACACAATCGCGTTCCTCCTGCACATCATGACAATATCACACGTAAGCAAATCGGATTAATTCCACCGGAAAATATTTGAACTGATCAGTTCCTACTTACCTCCGCCACTCTCTCAGAGCAAGTCCCTCCTCATCAAAACCGATTCCTCCGCCGGGTGAATAGATCGACGGCGGAGATTGAGTATCCGGCGACGATGACATGGTTTTCTTTTCTCTTTCGTTCGGACCCTGGTTTTTTCAATCACATCATCAAAATGGGCTTGGATGTAATTGTTTGCTTAATTCTTAAGTTTAAGTTTGATAGGTGTATACCAATTGAGATATTAGACAGTTAATATTCTATTTCATGGAATTAGGTAGTAAGATTTTTATCATTTGCTTTGGGCTCTTTATGAGCCTATATGTGTGATCAGTAAAAATACATATCTTGGTGTTTATAAGCCTCCTTTAATAGAAATTTTAAATACACACCCCTAATCTCTTAATACACATCTCTATTATTTTATGTTTCTATTGAGATTTTATAGGTAAGCCAATACACATCTCTATTATTTTATGTTTCTATTGAGATTTTATAGGTAAGCTAAATGACCAAAATAAACATCTATTATTAAATAAATAAATAAAAATCGCGTTAGAAGTATTCTTTTCAACATATTCTATCATAAAATCATCGAAAACACGTATTCTCCCTTAACCCCAACTCTTCTCCACAATTCATTTGGGTTGTCTTTTTTCTTCTTTTTTTTTTTAATTTTTAATTTTTAATTTTTTTATCTGTATCAGCTTTAGTTTGATCTTGCAGATCATGTTGTCAAGTAATGCATATTTATCATGACATGTTTTATCGAATAACTAGTTATATATGTTTAATAGCTACTGTACTTCTACAATTCTACTAGTTTGTGAATTTTGAAAACTTATATTGGTGATTTGGAGTTGGGATATAACAATAATCATTTGATTATAAATTGAATGATGATAACCAAAAATTTCTAACAAAAATTAGACAAAATAAATATGTAAAAAGAGGTATCAAATAGTAAATATATATTAATTATATTAAATAATGGAATATTTCATAAATTAATGGTATTTTAGACAGTTTGGGATGTGTATTAAGTATAATACTAAAATGAAAAATTGATAGATGGTGTATTAAGTAATAGGTGTGTATTAAGATATTAGGGGTGTGTATTTAAAATTTCTCTTCCCTTAACATACTTCGTGGAAAACGATATTTTGATGTACGTGTTTTTTTACCATTGGTTAAGCAATATAAGTTAGACAAATTTTAAATAAACACTTTAAATAACTTAATACGCATCCCTATTATTTAATATTTCAAATCAGAATTGATTAGTATGTTAAATGATTAAAAGAGACATGTGTAATATAATTTAAATATTAAAAATAAACTTATATTTAAAAACTAATAATGTGAAACATAAACCAAATTAAAATATCGAGAACTTATTTAGAGAAACTATTAAAGTAAACAAAAAATTTGCAAGGAAATTTAGATGATCAATTAATTTCTTTTTTGTCCTTAAACATTCGTAATTTCCAAGTTTAGAGTGTTAAAATGTCAAATGATGTAATTGTTATTCATATGAACACCTATTTTGTTATGTTTCATATATTTCATTTTCACCCAAACACACTATTCAGATATGTATTTTTCATCTTGTTTATTCATGTTTAAGAATTTGAAATGAACAATGAATTTGTAATAATTTCTCAAGAACTAACACAAGTAATAGATATGAACATCTATAAAATGTTAGTTTACGTAAATATATTAATTATACAATAATAATACTATTAATATAATCACATAATATGATATTTCATGGATTTTGAGATTAAAAGTATTTTAGGTATTTTAAGTTGTGTTTTTAGTAAAATATCCGAATGAGAAATTTAAATAAGTGATGTATTAAGAAAGAGATGTGTATTAAATTATTTGGGGTGTGTATATAAAATTTCTTTATAAGTTATCATTTTCAAAAAAAAAAAATGTTCTTCTGCTGTAACTTCTCCACTCTAGTCTGGGGTTTTTATTTTTCAAGTGTTCTCTCTAGTTTAGAGTCTTGTTGTTTAAATTGTTGTGACATTGTGTCAAGGGAACATCTAGAATGTACCCAGAGGGTGCTGTACCTAGCTGACCCCTACTGTCTGTGTATTGTCCCTGTTATTCTGTACTAAGACGGTCTGTATTTGGATAGTATGTATAGGTATCCCAGATTTCATTCAATAGTTTTACCATGTACGCACCTGACTTTCCACCACCGTCGCCGCCTTCCGACCAGAGTCGAGCCATCCTTGCGCCACCGTCGTTGTCAAACCAACGTTGAGAAACCTCAAGCCACCCAACTCTAATCGAAACAAAGTACTCATTCAATTGGATTCGGATCCGTCGTCTTCGCTTGCTGTCGGACCCAACCCGTGTTATGATATTACAACCCGCCTCCGATCTGCACCATCCGACCATCGACTCCTACATACCAATCCAACAGACTACGTTCCGATCCAGAAACCAGTTCACCCTCCAATCATACCCCGTCTCCTCGACCCAGCCTTTCTGTTGGATCTAAGACAACACAGTGGGTTCCATCGAGGATGGTATTTCAGCGGTGGTTGTGATCCAACAGCGGCGGCGGCGACCAGAAGCGGTAGAGGGTTCACTGGTAACGATGGGGCTGTGTATGAAGCAGCTTGCATGGGCTGAGATAATCTTACCCCATTTTTACCCTAACCTTCAAATACTAACCTCGTATTTACCCAAACTATATACATATCAGATAACCCACGTGTAGCCTCTGTCTCGTCGACACGTGGACAAACATATGGGTGCATTCCAGAACTTACCCTGAATGAAACCCTTCTCAGGTAGTCCCTAATGACACAAATGATAAAAGTCTGTAATAAAATTAGTTTTTTGGTCTGACGCGCAATCCAACGGTCAATAAGCGAACCTAAATAATTAAGGCCTCCCACACGTGTCAAACTTTTCCACATCTACCCGCGAAGGGCACGATACGCAATAGCGACAAGTACCGTACGAAAGGGTTATTCCGTAATTCCACCCATAACTGACCCTTGGGGGCTATAAATACATCGCACCCCCCGTAGGGAAAATTAGAGAGAGAGAGCGACGAGGTCTTTAGAGAGAGAGAGAGAGAGAGAGAGAGAAGAGTGAGAGAGAGACCAAAACTGGAAAATTACTCCGAATTTTTCCACAGAAAACCCCTGATCTTTCCAACATTTACGAATTTACCATCGGAAAATTTGATCTGAATGAGCAGTTTAGGGTTTAGGTCCGTGGTTTTTCACGGCGAGCTTTGCTTGGGTGAGCTGGACGCTATCCCGGTGACGGAGGCGAAATTTCAGTTCCCGAACAACGAGATTCGAATCCACCACATCTCGCAGCAAAGTGAACGCTGTCCACCTCTCTCAGTTCTTCAAACGATTTCCTCATTTTCGGTGAGATGCAAGCTCGAATCGTCCATTCCAGTTGAACAGCCTCATTTGATCAATCTCCACTCCTCCTGCTTCTACGAGCTCAAGGTCCAACTTAATTTGATTGTTTTCGGTTTTCGTTTCGCGTTTATGGGTTCAGATTTTTGGTCAGAAATGTGTTTAGAAGTTTGCTAAATGTGTGGATTTACATTAATTGGCCTAAAACTTTAGTTAATGAGGTAGTACAGTTGGCGAATCGGATATCGAAGAGGAATGTGATCTAGTTTTTGTTGTGAATGTCTTTAATCTTAGTTGGTGATGAAGCAGTGTAATAACGGAGTGATTTGGTTTTGTTTTGCAGACGGCGGTAGTGTTGGTTGGAAATGAAGAGATTCATTTGGTGGCAATGCCGAGTAAGCAAAAAAAGTTTCCGTGCTTTTGGTGCTATTCGGTTCCTATAGGTCTGTATAGTGCTTCTCTTGGGATGCTGAACCCAAGGTGTCTCTCAATTGTATTTGATCTCGACGAGACGCTTATTGTTGCCAACACAATGAAGTCGTTTGAGGATAGAATTGAGGCCTTACGAGGCTGGATTGCACGAGAGGGTGAGACGTTGCGAATAGCTGGAATGTCTAATGAAATGAAACGGTACATTGACGATAGGTGGCTGTTGAAGCAGTATATAGATAATAATTGCGTGGTGGATAATGGGAAGGTGTATAAGATTCAAATGGAGGAGGTTCCTCCTCTGTCAGGTAATCAAGAGAGAATCCGTCGGCCGATAGTTAGAATGCCAGACAAGAATATTGTGCTCACTCGCATCAATCCTGAGGTTGGACGACTTCCATCTATGCTTGTTTATCTCTGTTCTGTTGTGTGGTTCTGTGCATTACTTAACTGTAGAACCTTCAATTGATGGATTGTTTGTAGTGAAGATCAGGAAACAATTGCATGCTGAGGCTTAGAAATATTCAATGGATCTATTATGCTGGGTATAAGAACATTATCACTTAGAACCAGGAGTTTGAAATTGTTAGGGCTTTCAAGAATGTGTGCATAGCTGTGGTATATACTTTCCAATTGAGGAGGCGGTGTAACTGCCTATGTTTTTTGTTTTTGAAAGACGGTATTTCTTATTTAACAACATTTGTCTGTGAGCTTGTTGGTCCTATTATACAAGCACCCAGACTTTCATTATCTCTAAAAATGAGAAATATTTAAAAAGGAGAAACACTGATAAGTAGTCTGACCCATCACAGTAGCTGCATTTTTCGTTACCTTTTATTTGTAGTTCATACTAGCGTGTAAAATCTAACATTATATCATTTTCCCACTGCAGGTTCGTGATACAAGTGTGCTAGTGAGGTTACGGCCTGCGTGGGAAGATCTGAGAAGTTATCTAACTGCAAAAGGACGAAAGCGGTTTGAAGTTCATGTCTGCACCATGGCTGAAAGGGACTATGCCTTAGAAATGTGGAGGCTTCTGGACCCAGAAGAACAACTAATAAGTTCAAAGCAACTTTTTGAACGTTTTGTTTGTGTCAAATCAGGTAAGCATGCCATCATATTGTAGGTTAACTGGTCTTGATAGACCCTTATTTTCTGTTGAGCTGTAGTACTTATAAGATGATGTTATTATGCCATTTTACAAGGTTTCAATATTTCTATTAATCAATTATCTACAGTACTAGAATAGGTTCTTATTGTATGATACAGAAGTCATCAGGGATGGACCTGATGGTGTAATTAGTTGAAGCTATTTCATATCTTGATTAGCTGTTTTAAAATATTGGTTTGTGGTGTGGCAATTTACTCTTTGTTTATGTTTTTAATCTGGGGTGGCAATTTACTCTTTGTTTATGTTTTTAATCTGTGTTTAACTTATCAGGTTCACGGAAATCTTTACTCAATGTCTTCCAACATGGAACGTGCCATCCAAAGATGGCCATGGTTATTGATGATCGTTCAAATGTCTGGGAAGATAAGGATCAACCTCGAGTTCATGTAGTTCCAGCTTTTACTCCTTATTATGCTCCTCAAGCAGAGGTACTTAATGTTATAATGTTATTCTTGTATCAGTTTAGTTTTATATTGGCATATTTTTATTTAGATAAATCCCATTGTAGTTTTAACGTAATTTCTTCGACAGACAGCAAGTCCTGTTCCTGTCCTCTGTGTAGCAAGAAATGTTGCATGCAATGTCAGAGGCTGCTTTTTCAAGTAAGATTAATAACATTACAGTACATTGTTAATTTGCAATAAATGTGAGTTTCATAGAACTTGCTTTCTAAGTCATTTTGTAATCTCGAATGCCACTTGTTTACAGAGAGTTTGATGAGATTTTCTTGCGAAGAATTTCTGAAATTTTTTATGAAGATGAGGTGGTAAATTTACCTCCTTCTCCTGATGTGAGCAATTACTTGATATCAGAGGTATGTGAATTGAAGATGTATGATTCTTCATTAATTGATTGAAAGTTAGTATATCCATGTATACTTTATGATATCATCTAAATGCTTTCGATGTCAGGATGCTGGTTTTGTACCAAATGGAATTGCTCCCCTTAGTGAAGGAATGCATGGTGGTGAAGTCGAACGGAGACTGAACCAACATGTAAGCTTTTCTTTCCATGCTGCACATGGCTCTATTATATGCTGACAGAAAATGAGTGCGGGGAAACTTATAGTGTCTTCCAGTTGTAGAATTGGTTCTTATGGATGGACTATTGTGGTCCTGTTGTTGCTTTGTATGCTGTATTAGCCATGATGATTTGTGTGCATTTTTTGAACAATTGTTATTCTTTTCAGGATGATAGAGGTGTTATGGACACATTGGCTCATTCTAATCATGCTGAGTTAAGACCTGATAACTCTTGGAAACCTGTATTAACTGTCCCTGTCCCCAATGTCCCTGGTGCAACTTCATTGAGACCGGTCATGCCTACTCATAGTATGTGACTCATTTGATGCTAGTTCTTTTAAACTCTTGGTTATACATATCTCATTGTACTATATTGCCAACGCTGTATACTAATTTATCTTTTATCATGCCTTAGAACCTGGTTTGCTTGGACCTCTTGTAAGACGAGACAGCTTTTCTGATCGTGAGAATAAGATGAAGAGAGGACTTCTTGGTACAAATCCTTTCCTAGATATAAATAGTCAAAGCTCTGGTGAACCCCCACAATCGTCTAGAGTACCTGCACAAACTTCAGCGTCCACAGTACACGCACAAGGAGGGTGGTTGGTGGATGATGACAAGAGAAGAGGAAATTCAAGTTTTCGACCTCCTGGTTCTGCTCAAGAGTCTGATGTTTTAAAACCTGAGAAGCTGGTGTACCAGAATCTGTTTAGTCTTAATAAACCGTCTGCTCCCGCTGTTTTACCCTCACAGACATCTGAGGTAAGGAGGGAAGAGGTTTGTTCTGAAATTCTTAAAATTTGTTGAGAACCACTTACTGGTTTTGACAATCTTAACTGAGGTGTAAGTTTAAAGACTAACACTGTCAATGCTTGCTCCACATGCAGGTTAGCTCTGGACATAATTTCCAAAAACAAAATCTTCCTTTTCCAAGTCTGTTATCAGGTAGGTGATTCGTTTCACATGGTCAAGAAGCTCATATTATTGGAGCAAGTTGTGGACGATTCACATTATTCTATAATTCTCCTCCGTTAATATATCGTTGGAATATATCGCAGAAGGTTTACTTATATATTATGGTGCACTATATGCTTGCAATTCAAAGTTTCTTGTTCATGCAATCTGTTATTTTCTAATGGTTTTTATATATGCGAGCCATCTGACCATTTAGCACCTCATGGTGAAAGTTTGTTAATTAATGGAGATAATAACATAGATTTGTTAGATCCATCTATAATTGTGGGTACGATGAACACTTGTTATCTTTCCTTTTAGTTAGGAAGTTTAATTAGGTTCTTTCCATCTTACTATTATTCATTTGTAACTACTTATTTATTTATAATTGGTTGTTTGTGCAGAGGGTGGTGTGTCTCAGAATCAGGCATCTTTTCTAAAAAACGAATCTGGAAAAATGAACGCGCTGCCGTCCCCTTTATCTATAGGCGTGCTGCAGGAAATTGGTCGGAGGTGCAGCTCAAAGGTACAAAATTACAAATAAATGAAGTCCCCCCTCCCCCAATTGGTCTTGTCATATTTCAATTTTTATTTATGGAGTTCTTGATGTTGTGACACAGGTTGAGTTTAAAGCTGTTAAAAGCACCAGTAACGATTTGCAGTTTTCTTTTGAGGTCAGTGGAAGTCCCAATATTAATTCAATTGTATTTCAGCAATGTTCACTGATACCACCAAAGCTCTAAATAACTCAATGAATACCCACATACTTTTTTTTTCTTTTTCTGTTTTTTGTTTTTTTGTTTTGTTTTTGTTTTTGTTTGGAATGAAATAGAAGACTCGAAAATGATTTCAAGTTTATTGTCCTTATTTGGATGTTACACTTTGAATTTTATTTGGTATAAGAAACTAATCTTGTATAATGAGACTGTTTGTCTTTTTCTTAAAACAGGTTCTATTCAGTGGGGAGAAGATAGGTTTTGGAACTGGAAGGACAAGAAAGGATGCTCAACAACAGGCTGCTGAGAATGCACTTCACAGTTTGGCTGGTAATATTATATTTGAAGCCACATTTATCTGTTTTCCTCACATCTGTCTCAGATATTTTGTTTTATTTGTGTTTTTCCTTTTTTTCCTATGTGTCAGTTTCACTTATACCAGCCAAATGTTGAATATGAAATTGCAGAAAAATATGTCTCATATGTGGCACCACGAACCGGAGCTGTTAACAAAGATTTTGATAAACTCTCTCTTAGAAGTGAAAATGGATTTGTTGTGGACATAGTTGGTCCAGGATCAGCTGAGGTCCTAATGGATGATGGCTTGCCAAAAGAAAGTACTTCTGAGGTGGGGAATCGATGATGCTTTCATTAATTGCTTATTTTCTATGTTCAGAAACATAGGTGATGCTTGGATAAAGGGTATGTGGGCAAGACATTTCCAGACACGGGTAGTGGTTTTATAAGGAAAACCGCTCCTATGAATATTGCATTGCACGAAGATGTGATGGCTAAACACTGAAAGGGGAGTGGCTTCATGGCTCCATTTATTCTTGTTTGAAAGGTACGGGATTGGTTGTCTGTCCCTCATTTCTACCCATTATCCAAGTATTCCCATGTACTTGGTTTAAGTTATGTTTTCTTATATTGTAAGAGTTTCTGATTCTCTCCAAAAAAAAAAAAAAAGAGTTTCTGATAGTTATGTATTTGATAAACATGATGGTAAATAGGGTTATTCCCTTGACTGCATGAAGATTTTAATAAATCTCGCAGATTCCCATTCTTAACCTCAAAATAAATGCTGGAATTAACATGTGCAATGCCCATTTCTTCCTGTGAGAGTGAAGTTTCTGCACCCTCAGTGACTCCTTCTGGACCAATTAGAAAACACTAGAGTACATGCAATCATCATAAATTTATTGGACTAATAATGTAAATGCACAGGCTTCTGAAGGTGAGCCTGCGAGCTCTTCTATTGTGGTGAGTCAGCAAGTTCAAAAGCGTGCCAATTCCCCAAGGTAACACTGGCAATTTCTGAAATTGTGCCATTTATTTTCTGGAATAACTATTGGTTCTCCCAGCTGTATGATTGACCAATACTAGAAAGTAATGATGTGATATTGCCATATTGACACCAAACCTAATTCATGTTCATGGTCATGTATGGCACTTTCTTCAATAATGAGTTTAATGCTCCTAATTCATGTTCATGGTTTCAAATTCTTATTCTGGTAACTGTGTTTGCAGGTTGCTACAACCTGTTTCAAATAAACGATCCAAGGAAGAACAGGCAGGAGGTCCACCAAACCTATCATATTCTCGGCTGAGGAAGGGCCCTAGAGACAAACCTTGGGACTGAACTCATATCAATCATGTCCTTCTGCTAGTGCATCCTCCCTCTCCTGGAGAAATGATGTGATGATCCCACAGAGGTCCAGTGGAACCATCTCTCTCTGGCTCCCCACTTTACAGTTAGCAGTGGCAGAGAGGGAGCGAAGAGAAAAAGGAGCGGGCTTTCGAGGCATACAACTAGGCATCTCAGACTACTTGAAGTATCTCTCTCACTCGACAATTCGGCATAGTTTTAAATAATGCAAAGGTGAAGGAGTATTTTTCATAGTCGTTGGAAAGGTGGGCTATAATTTTTTGCCCCATTTGGGCCCATATTTTCCTGCTTATAGTGATATTCTAGTTGAATGTGGGGGAAATGGGGCTCGCCGTTTCTTCTTGTTCAGGTCTTCTTAGCTTTAGTGCACACGTTATGATCCTCTACTTCCCTTCTGAGCACAATTGTACAGTTAGACTCGTTCCTTTTTCGATGTTACTTTTACGAGTCTACAATTCTACGAATGCATAATAGTTTTTTCTATCAATTACATAGGCAGTTCTTTTCAGTTGTTGTTTTCGTACACCTGTTACCGAGCGTTATATTTTCGGGATTGCCATTTGCACTCTTTTTTTTACAGTCCAGACTCCTTTCCTCTTATAATAATTTTAATAGTCTTCACTCACATGTGTATCGTCTTTTTTATAAAATATTTAACTGAAAAAAAAATGGGGGATCGTAAAATAGAAAGTGTAAATTTCACTCTTCTATATTTTTGCCACTGTCAAAGATGGACTTTACTGGAGTGATCAATCATATTGGGGGATAACTTCAATATTACTTAACAAAATTGAGAAATGCGCAATAATGATTCCGGCCTGTCAACGTTAGCTTGACATGCCAACCTACTCACAGTCAATATATACGAATCATTTATACGACACTTTAGAATTTGAAATGAAATATTTTTTATACCGATTTCTTCTATCTCAATGTCTCTAAGTTGCTAAACGTGTCATTAGAATAACGGGCTTGGAAATTTGGAAGGTGTACTTTTGCGATGTAGTGATATACATCCAGTTGCTTCAATAAAAATGAGTCAGTCTGCCTCTATATCAAATCTAGTCTACTTGTTGTATATGTTCTTTGTAGTTTCTCTTATAAAAATGAGGCAGTAGTATTAAAATTCATAAATTCAAACAGTCTTCTCAAGTTATGAGACAAATACATTAGCTGCAAATAACATCGAGTTGGAAGTTGGAAATTGTTGCTATCGATATCCAATACATAAATCGAGCTGCACTGACTGAACAGTTTGGACTTAGAAATCTAACAGTCAGCTGGACACTGATTTTCATACATAGGCTGACCTCGAATTCAGGAAGAAAAGCACCCCCAATGGCGTACGCTATGCGCACCTTTATAATCAATATCAACCTCAGTCATTGGAACTGAGCATATGATTCTTCCAGGTAAGTCGTTATCTGTGTTCCACTTTCACCATTATTACAATGTCTTCGCCATTTAGAATATGGAATTGGACGCAGTAGAATATGTTGCACAGCTTTGCCTGCTCCTTTCTTTCCGGCTACATGTTACTTTCAAGTATAACCCGAAGAAGCCGAAGAGTCAGCAAAACTTATATACAACTATGTATCTATCTTTCTATGTGTTAGGTCCCATGAAGGATGGATAGACATATAGAGCTGTACACATCAGTGGTAAAGAGAATTTGAAATTCAAGCTGCATTTAGTCTTATGCTGCATTGGAGGACATCGATCAAGTCGCTCAAATGATGACAATATCAGAAAGCAGCAACAAAACCCTGAAATCTTTATACAATCAGCAATCTGGACACACATGGCAAACTCTTTCATTTGGTATAAATCCTCAGTTCCTCACTCGCACATATCAATCAGTTATGTTCATGACAGATAAAAAAATACTATGCTTTGAAAAACAGTCAGCTTCCTGGTATATACATGACAAACCTAAGGATAAAAAACCTGAGCACTACTATAGAATAAGCACAAAGTCAGGTATGTACATACTATTACAAAAATTAAAAGATGCCTTCTCCAGCTCTCTCTGATGGCCGCCACAAAACATCAGCAACAAATCAGGAGTCACAGGTTCAAATGAACTCCAGAGATTTACACTAAGGCAATCTGAAATTTATCAGAACTTTCTGCAGTAGTTTACGACCCCATTGCATGTCCTTGTGCCAGACATCATGGACTTTCTCTGAGGCAGACTGTTCTGCAGTTTCAGCAGTTTGAGCCTTTTGCGCAAGTTCATCATCCAAACTCACTTCATCATTGTTGAACATGTCATTGGTTTCTGCTTGAGGTGAGCCATTGGGCAGGTCAGGCTTGGACTGATTTTCCCTTTCAGCTGGTTGAGGCTTTTGCTTGAGTTCTTCGTCAAACTTCTCTACATTACCATTGAGCATGTCCATTGTTTCTGCTTGAGATGATTCACTGTAGGGTTCTTGCTTTTCTTCTAGCTGATTTCATTGGTTTCAGTACATGTAAAGCAACAGAAATAACACATCAACAATAGCACTAACAAAGATGGAAGAGTATATCTATTTCTATATCAGTCTCTGGTATTGAAGAGAAGTAGTCTGCCATAGAAGTGATAAAAAAATTCATCATAACAAGTCTATCAGTACAATATATGAATATATCACTACAAAACAACTCACAATATACAGTAGTCAAGTGACAGTGCATGGTTATACGTCCCCATTCACATGTTTTTAGGAACACGATTCATGTATGCAGAAAATTTGACTATATGGAGATCCACAAAGTTGCAGCAGAAGAAAGAAAAGAAGTATTATATGGAATGCTTGATAGATCACTCAACAGCATAGTTTTGTGCAAGTTTATATCGAGTAGGAGAAAATTCTCTTAGCTTTTGTATTGCTGACTGTTGCAGAATACAACTTTATTACAAGAAAATATTGTTAAACTTTAAACTTTGTTGATTGCTGTTGGTAAGAACAATACAAGAGTCTCTCATCTTTAAGCATCATCCTTTTCATATCTATGCAATTTAAATGACTGTTAATATTGATGAAATCAAATACTTTTGCCTTGTGATACATAATCTTCATGACCTTTTCTTCATAGGACCATATTTAGATCCAAAGACAATACACGCTGTAAGCCAAAACTATTTAGTATTGAATCTCCTAGCCCTGGAAAACTCGCAGTTTTTGGAATTGAAATGGAGTGTTATTTCAGGCTGAGGCAGATGCAGTAGAAGAAAAAGAAAAAGACAAAAAGAACTTCACTCTCATCAAGCAGTTACCTCTGGCATATTCAGTTCCGCAGCTTCATAATCTGCAACCAAACCATCAAAGGTCATTGGTTTCTCAACTTCCTCTGTGTTTGGTTCTTCTGCTTGAACAGCTGGCACACGAGTCAAGCCAGGTACCAGAGCAGGTCCTTCTTCCTCATAGTTCATTAGGCTTCCCTCGATGTTTGAGCTTGCCAGGTTCCTTGCTTTTGCATCTCTACCATTGTTTCCATAAATGTTCTGTGCCACCATCATCTCGTTTGGGATGACTGCAGAATCCTCACTTGGGGCATTAGTTCTTGCGTCCGTATGTTGCTCATATGGTTCCATCATTTTCTTTGGCCACTTTGGTGTTATGTTCTCAGCAACAACAGTTTTGCGCTTCTCTTGTGAGACAGACTCATTAACAGTTTGTTCCTCGTATGATTCCACTAACGCTATCTGTGCTGGATCAGTGTAACTATCAACATTGGCCGACTCCAAGTTTATGTTAAACAGTGGCTCCTCTTCTGGAAATGTCAAGTTGTCAGCCTCTGGAATCAATACATCTGAGTTGATATTAGAATCCTCAACCTGGTGACAGTTTTGCGCTTCCTCCGTTATCTTCTGAAGTTCAGCATCTCCCCAATCTTCAAAAACAGTGATTGTGTTTTCAGTTTCCCAGGTTTGGAAAATTCGATCTGGGCCAGGTTGCCACAAAATATTCCCTGCATCTCCTGTTAGTATGAACTTGAACTGGATTGATTTTCCAACTGGTATATCCTATTTAAACATACATAAAGGACATTAGACCCCAAATTCAGTTTTCACTTTACAAAGAATAAAAACAACACTTCTTAGTAGGATTTCTACTCACTAGCTCAACAGACCATACATTCCCATCAGACCAGTCCATCGGTATCGCCCTCTCAGGGTCCCATGAACCCAAAATACGATCATCCCCTACTATGAGGAACTGCTGACCAAAGGAGCACTCTTTCTGCAACTGGAACTTGACATGCATGGTTTTTATTGGATCTGCACAAAATGGAAATGCTACTGAGAACTAGCTAACATATACAGACACTTCCATTTCTTGACCGAAAAACAGACTTACATGAATCTTGAATTTGAGCATCTTGAGTCTCCAATTCTGCCTGCACATACAACACTAAAAATATCAGATTGGTAGTTTCAAACTAGATCAGAAACGAACAGAAACAAAGCCTGGTACTAGCATTCTTTAATAATCATGATCTTCTATACAGATATGGTAACAAATTCATAATACATAAACTGTTCATTATCAGATTCTACTTGGATCAACCCTATTGTCTTGTAAGGACAGTGTTTAAAATCCTGATAAAGAATGAAACCATATTTCTAAATGTAAATGACCCTTTTTGTTTCTTCCCATTATTATATGAAACAAGTTCTTCCACAACAAGAAAGCATCCCACTAAATAAAAAGCAATATCAAAACCAAAATGTGATCATAACAAAAGGACATTAATACTATATCATATTTTAAACAATCAACAAAGATAAATATAATACAAATCTGTCTGTCAAACTCAAACACCACGAAATGAATTTGACCTGGGTTTTCGATGAGAGACAAACAAGAGGCTTGATGGGCTTCCTCTGTTGCAGAAACGCCACCAAATTCAAGAACCGAAAGTCTCCATTTTTCTTGTGAGGCCTGAAAAAGCAAGAAGCTTCTGCAACCCTGTTCACCAAGCCAGACTCTCTGTCCCTGTAAATTTCCAACACTACCCTCGAACTCGGACTCGCCAGCGTTTTCATAACTCGCTCTCCCAACTCAACTCACAAAGGTAGATGCCCCTTTTGTTGTAATTGTCTGTCTCTGTCTCACTTGTTTGTTCTCGAAGTGATCCACTTCTGGTGGTGTGGCTATTCTATTTTTGTGTAGTAGTGAGAAGCAGAGGTTTAGACCCAGTTATATAAATGGAAGTGGGGCCTAATGGGATGATAAATGAGCGGATCAGACTCCACGTGGCGTGGTGGACAGGTGGTACCCTGGGACTGGGGTTGTATCTGGCTATTACTCAACGTGAGAATCTCAACAACCTGAGGATTTTTGCAGACATGAGTGAATGGGAGTATTAATGGGAAATGTGACCTTTAGCGTCATATTCCGTGATCGTTGCCGTGAATCCCAACCGTTTGTTTTAGTGTCAACGGTGGGCACTCAGAGTGGCAGATGCTACGGTGGTGTCCTAAGTGGAAGAGGGTTTTGGGAGGGGCGGTCGTGGTGACGTGTGGCATGTTTGAGCATTTTGTGACATTTGAGCAACAAGATGGGGTAAATGTTTTATAAGGTCTTTAGAATGTGATTGTTTGAATCTGACATGACATATAACGCAATGGTATGGTCGCTATTTATTTATGGTCGAAACTTGAAACTTTTCAACATGAATCCAAGCAGAGAAACCAGATCCAAAACAATCAAAGAGTAAAACAATATTTTCATTTTGAGTGTACAACTACAAGTCTACAAAGTCTAGCGTATGGAAATCCTATTACGGCTGCTGCTAAATATATTGGAGATACGAGTGTGCTAGTGGCTGAAACACTGGCTTTGAAAGAATGTCTTCATACAACGTGGCTTCAACAAATGCAATCAGTGGTTATCAAGGGAGACTCCAAGGTTCTTATTGTCTGCCTCAATGGAAGGGCTGTTACTCCATGGTGTATTAGCTCTATAATTCAAGACATACATTGACTGGCTTCGTATTTTCACGCTTGTTACTTCCGATATGTTCATAGAGAGACAAACTTTGTAGCTGATAGATAGCCTCAATAGGCCTTCACTTTGTTACTCTTCTAGTATGGTTTTACTGCCTTCCCCTTTATGTGTCTTCAACGTTCCATATGGATCAGCTAAGAATGGAAGTCCCTAGAGGTTTTGTGTTGTAGTTTTGCACTTTATTTCAGTAATAGTAATAATAATAATAATAATAATAATAATAATAATAATAATAATAATAATAAAGTCTAAGGCATGTGTAGGGCTGTCAATTCTGACAGAACCTGGCAACACAACTCGAAACCCGCATGAAATAAAGCAAGTAGAACATGCATGATTAAAAAATGGGTCAACGACTGGTCAATTTATCATGACTCATTTAATAAGCGGGTCAACCCGTTAACACAAAATGAACCCACATAACACGTTTATTAGATGAGTCGGGTTATATAATATAAAACCCGCATACACGACCCATTTAAAAAGTAATATTACATGTGTATAAAGGTCTAACGTCTTTCTTCACTTTAGTCTAGGGTTACTGAAAAACTATAAATTCTCTTGGTTTAGTCTTGTATCAATACACAAACCCTAAGATTCACGGCTCATTAGCTCTTTGTGTTCGCGGCTCATCAGTTTTTTGTAAAGGCATTTTGGTCAAGTCAATGACAGTTATACATATGAGAATTATTTGACTGATTCTTAGTTTTGCTTGATTAGCTCTTACCTTTTATGATGAATAAAGTGAAAAAGACTTGGAAGTTAGGATTTGAGATTTTTAAATTCAAATTAATTATGGATTATGTCTTTTAATTTTAGTGTTTGACTTTATATTGGAAATTTGGATTTGATTATTCATGAGTTATAAAATTATGCTTTTGTGAAGTTTTTGATATATAATCAAGTGATGTTTTTTATTAAATGGGCCACAATTGTCATGAGTCATTTTATCGAACACGACACGACATTAAATGGGTTAAACGGGTTAGAAACGGGTAACCCGTTTAAGAAACAGGTTGGGTTTGAGTTTGAGTTTAGATTTTTGACACGATTATTAAATTAGTTGAGTTTAGGTTTGTATCTTGTGACACGTGAAATTCCTTGATCCGACACGAACCCGACACGACCCATTGACAGCCCTAGGTATGTGATGGTGTCACGTGACTTCGCTGATGATAATTTATTATTCTTGGGTTAATTAGGGTTAGTAGCATCCACTAACACACTCAGTTTTGCTATTAACATACAATTTCAAACAATTTTGTTTTTAACTACCCAAACTACCCTTAATTTTTTTTTCTTAATATATTTGGTACATCCTCGATTGAAAAGGAACAAAACTAATGTTCTTCAAAATAGGATTGACCCATCAGACCAAAAAAAAAAAATAGGATTGACCAACTTAACTGCAATCTGCAACATAGAACCAACGACCTCCACAATCTGCCTTTTTATTAAGGAACTTGGGTTCAGTCCCACCCAATTCGATGAACAACTCAAGAGCCTCCTACATCGTGGCCTCATTCTCGTTGTTTAAAAACTCCATCAAAGTCCTGATCATCGCTAGCATCAGTCCCTTGTTTGCAATAATACTGGTGTGGGTAATCAGAGGAGGCGCAGAACATGAACCGAAGAAGCTCCGACTGTCTGTTATCCGGCCTGGGATTGCTGCTCATTGGCGGAGGCCATCATGTGGAGAGATTAGGGTTTCTAAAGGGGCTGGGTCGGGTCCGAGAATCGTGTCGTGTCGAGTTGCGGCTGATGGAGCTCAGTCGACTCGACGGTTGAAACAGGCGACTGGTGGTGGTGGTGGTTGCTATCTCTGTTTATGGCTTTTGAGTTTTCAACGAAAAAGATCAGAAGTCGCCAAAAATAAAAATAAAAAGAAAGGGATTTAAGGAAGGGTAATTTGGGTAGTTAGAAGCAAAATTGTTTAGAAAAGTGTGTTAATAGTAAAAAAAGGTGTGTTAATAACATTGTCTTATTTTAAAGAGAGAATAAAATATCACTACTATAAACAATACCATAATACAAAAAACCCAAATTCAAAAAGATTTATACAATTAAGGACACAAACCAAAATGTAAGATGAAGCACTCAATCAAAAAAAAAAAAAATGTAAGATGAAGTATAACATGCAAATGACTAAAAAACATGTATTGTTTTGCTATATTTACTACACTGCCAACTAATATATCTCTTCTTTGGAGAAACCGTGTGGATTGCCCTCTCTCTCTCTCTCTATCTCTATCTCTATCTCTCTCTACCCACCTGAAATTCGCTTCATCTAGATTCAACAAAATTGATGGCTTCTTCATCGTTGAGATCTTCACAAATGGCCTCTGCGAGCAACTGCAGAGTCGGATGGTTCGAGATGCAGCAATGGCAAACGACGTCGTTGTCTATCTGATCCAAGCCAGCGTTGTCGTTTGTCTTATCTAACTCGGCATCGTCGTCTGTGACTTTGCAGTGCTCCGTTACTCCCACTTATGGTCTCCTAACCTCTAATTTTGAGATCCAGCAAGGTTGATTTTGGTTTAGATTCAGTTATGGTGGAAATTTTGAAATAAATTTGGCTGTTTCTTTTTTGCTTTGAGATTCATTTTGGTTTATTACAGATGCTAGAAGAGTCAGGGTGGTTGTTAGAGTTTGATTGAGAAGATGAGGATCAAATTTTAGATTGGGATTACGGCGATAACGTTGAAGAAGAGATTATAAAGTGATTATATGTTTTTCTGAATTCTGACTCTTGAAAAGGGTTTGAAGCATTTTTGGGAATTTTGGCAAGAGATTATTGAAGTTAAATCTTAATTCCTAGCTATAAAGTTTAAACATAGGAATTGAGGATGAAATCTGAGGGCAAGAAGGAACATGTATACAAGTAGCAGGATAGGACGAGTACATTAACTACAATAGCAGTATTGAATCTGTGTGTAGTAGCAGATTTGAATGAGTTCGAGTGTAGTAGCAACAAGAGTGGACGACGAGTGTAGTAGCAGCAAGATTGGACGACTTGGCAATAACAACAAGATAAGACAGTAGCAATAATACGTAGTAGTAGTAGGGCAGGGCTAACATGCTACTACACTAGCTGAACCACTGAAAACCTGCTGCTATTGCACATACTAAAAATACTTGCTACTACATTAGCTGAGTCACTAAAAACCTGCTACTGCACTTACTGAAACTATTATTACACTAACTGAACCACTAAAACCCTGCTACTACATATGTTGAAAGTGTAGCTTTCCAGTAAAACATGATACTACATTAGCTGAGCCACTGAAAACATGCTACTACACTTACTGAAGCTGCTATTACATTAGCTGAACCACTAAAACCCTACTACTATTACATCTGTTGGAAGTGTAGCTTTCCTGTAAAACATGCTGTTACATTAGCTGAACCACTGAAAACTTGCTACTACACTAGCTGAACCACTAAAACCCTACTACTACATCTGTTGGAAATGTAGCTTTCCAGCAAAACATGCTACTACATTAGCTGAGCCACTGAAAACATGCTACTACACTAGCTAAACCACTAAAATCTTGCTACTACATTTGTTGGAATTGTAGTTTTCCAGCAAAACATGCTACTACATTAGCTGAGCCACTGAAAACCTGCTACTGCACTTACTAAAGCTTATACTGGAATTAACTGCTACTACACTAAGTTATTGAAAACCTGCTATTATATTACATTTACTGAAAAATCTTTAAAGGATATACTTTTCTCTTCTAAAAACATATTTATTAGTGTATGGTTAGTTTGGTAAATTAAATTATGACACATGACATGCAGAGAAAATATTGCCCTTAATTGTTAAAAATTGTCCTTATTTGTTTAACAACAACACAAATGAATTTATTTGTATTTCAAATCTTTTTAAAAGATGTATGAGTGATTTGCTATATTTTAAAGTTAAGTTGTTTTGTTTTCAACCCTTAAATTTAAATCTAACAGTGATTGACAATGAATCTTTTGGTCAGTAACTGACTAGGTGAACATGACTGTAATTAGGGTTATCGACAATTCGATATAGTTAACTGGATCGACAATTTGGACATGGTTAACTAGAACTGGTCTTGGGTCCGCTAATGGGCTGCCCAGTCCATTGGGAGGTGCCTACTGCCTAACCTCACGCATGAAGAAAAGAACGTGGGCCCAAATAATCCTAATCCAACAGTTGAACAACGTTTTACTCGTATTTGCTTTAGGAATCAATCATGCATGCCTATCTTCCGGGAGCCTATTCGCTGCACCACTGGGACAGCTGCACCAGGAGACTTAACAGCGCGTGAAATCCAAAACTGGTTAGCTCTGACTGGTTAGCTCCTACTCTTTCTCTCTTCATCAACTTTGCTGACTGCAAAAATGCATGGGCGAGATCGATGGGTCTCACGACCACGACCACGACCACGACCATGACCACCGATCTCTTCTCTTTCCCTTTCTCGGTTTCTCCAGACCCAAACTCGCCCACCCCCTTCTCCAATATCTCCGCCACCACGACCACGACCACGACCACCTTCATCTCCTTATCCACCTCGCTCCCCTAAACCCAATGGCAACATCCATGGGATCATCGGCCTCCCAAGATGATGGAAGCGATCCTCATCTTCTCATGGACGAGAGCCACATTACAAACCCCACGGTGCCGGAACAAAGTCGATGGCGGTGTGAGAGGCGGAGCCGGGAGCGCAGGGAGGGAAGGGGTCAGTGTGGGGGATGACTGATGCGGATGGTGGAGTGGTGGTGGCCGATGAAGGAGTTGTGGCAGTGGTGACCGAGGAAGGTGGAACAGTGGCGGTTTCCGGCGGAGCGACGACGGAGGCAGAGTGAGTTGAATCGGATTGGATTCGGCGTGTGTAAGGGATGACTGGTTCCGATGAGAGGTTGAGAGAGGGAGGCGGTGTTGGTGGTGCCGGAGGTGAGGCCGGGAGTGCCGTCGAGATGATCAGAGGTTTCCACCAAGATTCCAGATGCTTTCTTACGCTTCTGCGTTTCGCTTCTGTTTCGCTTCCGCTTCGGAAGCGGGAAACGTGAACAGATAGATGCTTCCTGACTCCCCACTCGCGTACTAACAGAGGCGAAACGGCCAACTAACGCCTTGATCTACAAATTGATCCATGCGTCGAAACGGACGGCGGAGATCAATGGTGCAGCTGTCCCAGTGGTGCATACAATAATCTTCCCTATCTTCCTTCAGTTGGATGAAATAGCCTTAGCCTTGGCAGCAGGACACATGAATAGAAGACTTGCAACACTGTAAGAAACGCAAGACACCAGCCGGCATTATCACTCACACTTTAATGCGAGTCTGATTGAACTACGTACGTACATACATATTGAATTTGAAAGTTCACGATCATGTTTTGGGAGTAATTAAGTTACTAACAAAAGAAAATTATGAATGTGTTGAAGCTGCTGTTAGTATAAATGCCACCATCTGTGAATTTTGGGATGAATATGGATGAAATATAAATATGCATTCTGCCTTGCTTCCTAATGATATTATCAGCCAAGTTATTATTAATTTGCCTACTGGTTTTGATGGTGGTGGTGATAATACACTCATATGAGGCTCTACTTCTAATGAAAAATTTTCTGTTAAGTCTGCTTACAACCTGAATTTTAATATCTAATGTCCACTTCTCCTTTGTGGAAAACCCTTTGGACTTTCAAGATCCCTCCTAAACTGAAAACTTTCTGCTGGTCTTTGCTGCATAAGAAGCTCTTGACAAATGCTCAAAGAGTCAGAAGAAACTTCACAGCTGATAAGCCTTGCCTTATATGCAATAATGCTGATGAAACCCTTCTTCACTTATTCAGGGATTGCCCTCATTCTTCTGCTATTTGGAATGAATTTTTAAGTCCAGGTTCTATTCTCAACTCCTTCACTCTATCTAAATTGGGATAATTGGATTGCTGCTCAAGTCCATTGTTTCAAGTTAAACATTCATGGCTCTAGAAGCACTTCTTCTAGAAAGATTGGAGCTGGTGGAGTCATAAGGAATCACAGAGGCAGTTGGATTTCTAGTTTTCAAATAAATCTTGGAATTTAGGAAATTCTTGATGCTGAGGCATGTGGTCTGTTCTATGATCTTAAATTTAGCTTCTCAGCTGCAGATTGACAACTTGAGCATTGAGTCTGACTCTGATGTTCTTGTCCAACTCTTTCAGTGTGCTAGCCCTGAGATGCACCCTCTTGGCTCTCTCCTTAAAGGTTAGAATTTTATGTCTGCTTTGGGAGCTAGCTACTCAGATCAATCATATTTTCAGGGAATCCAACATATGACTGCATATGCATTGGCTAAAAACAGTGTGTTTCATGAATTAGGCTTGATTGTTTTTGACAATCCTCCACCCATGCTGCTCAATCATTTCTTGATGATCTTGTTGTTGTAACAAGAGCTAAGAAAGTCTCTTGCTCTAGTACTTAGTTTTCTTGTAATATTTGTTTAGGCCTTTTTGGCCTCGCATGTAACAAAATACAAAATAAAAATTATGAATGTACTAGCTCATCACTCGAGTCAATCAGAGCTACCTGCACTCGATCAACTCAATCGGTCAAGCTTCAAAGAAAATTCAAGCAATATTAGAAGCTCATCTGCTCGATCATGTATATTCTTTATACAATTTGTTTCTGCATATTAGTCAGGATTTTAACTCATTCGAACCAACTTTCTTCCAGTTGCCTTATTAAATTTTTAACTTTTACCAATACTACTGATACAATAGCCACCGGTATTGTAACAAAAAGTCAAAAACCACTGAATATTCAGGTTTAGAAATTAGAATATGGAGTAGCCGACGACCCGGCAGGTATGTTTGGTTTTACAATACTGCTTTCGGGTTTATATATAATTCCACTTGCAACCCAGAAATTCAGTATTGTAAAACCAAATGGCCGAACAGAAAAGACCGTAGAGACGTAATTACCGTGTAAAGATCGATCTGAGAAGACTTGTAAGTCAGTTCTATTGATGGTGACAAGACCGTGCAAACATTTCATCGATCTCTATGACTATCCCCTATCATCTACCTAAATGAAGACTCTCGTGTCTTTCTTCCTTTCCTTGATCGTTGCAGTTCACAGCCAGCAGTGTCTCAAAGACCAGCAACTAAACTTGCTCGACTTCAAGAACAGCCTTCTATTCAATGCTTCTCTTTCCTCCAAGCTTGTATCATGGGATTCGAGGACTGACTGCTGTTCTTGGCCTGGTGTAAGTTGCAGTACTAATGGCAGTGTTGTTGGTCTTGACATCAGCCGTGAGTCTATCTCAGGTGGTTTCGACAACTCCAGCAGTTTGTTTGATCTTCAACATCTTCAAAGCCTCAGTTTCGCCTTTAACAACTTTACTGGCTCTCAAATTCCATCTGCAACCGGAAAGCTCACAAGTTTGAGGTACCTAAACTTATCCTCTGCTGGTTTCGAAGGGCAAATTCCCATTGAGATTTCTTTGTTGGGAAAGTTGGTGATCCTTGATATTTCCTATAATCGAGGTCTTGAGATCCAGGATTTGAGCATGCTGATTCAGAACCTCACAGAACTTACAGAGTTATATCTTGACAAGTGACTGGTCCCTAGCCATATCATCATTACTGCCAAACCTGAAGGTGTTGAGCTTATCCAACTGTCAGCTTTCAGGCCCTATTGGCAAGTCCCTGGCTAAGCTCACATCTCTATCCGCCATTCGGTTGGATTTAAACAAGATATCTTCTTCCATTCCTGGATTCATTGCCAACTTTGCAAACTTGACTACCTTGAGTCTCAGAAGCTGTGGTTTGCAGGGAACATTTCCAAAAGAGATCATCCAGGTGCCTACTTTACAAAGTATTGACCTTTCCTATAACTATGGTCTTGGTGGTTCCTTGCCTGAATTTTCGAAGAATGCATCTCTTCAGTCCTTGAATCTTTATGTGACAAACTTTTCGGGGGTCTTACCTGACTCCGTTGGAAACCTCAATATGTTGTCAACAATAAATCTTTCAGGATGCAAATTTACAGGATCAATTCCAAGGGCAATGGGAAACCTTACAAAATTGGTTCATTTTGATTTGTCTGGGAATCAGTTTAATGGCTCAATTCCATGCTTCAGTAGCGCAAAAAATCTAGCCGAAATAAATCTGTATGCCAATGATCTAACTGGTCATATTGGTTGCACTCAGTGGCAAAACCTTACTAGCCTAGTGAGTATCGACTTAGGTAGTAATATGTTCCAAGGGAGTCTTCCATCCTCTTTGTTTTGTCTTCCCTTGCTGAAGAGCTTAAATCTTGGCCACAATCAATTCTCTGGTCAATTCCCTGAAATTTGCAATGCCTCTTCTTACTTGATGGAAAGTGTTGACTTAAGTGACAACAATCTTGAAGGGCCAATTCCCATGTCTATCTTTAATCTCCTAGGACTTAAGGAACTTCTTCTTAATTCAAACAGTCTCAATGGCTCATTTCCCCTTGATGGTCTTCACCAGCTCATAAATCTTGAGATTCTTTATCTTCAAGAGAATAGCTTGGTGCTTAGTTATGATGCTACCAATTCCTCTTATTCCTCATTTCCTCAGCTTTATCAATTGAAGTTAGCTTCAGGAAAGCTGACAACATTCCCTGATTTCTTGAGAAATCAATCCGGATTGGCATTTCTAGACCTCTCAAATAACCTGTTACATGGCATGATACCTAACTGGATATGGAAGCATAAACTTTACCAGCTGAACCTCTCCTGTAATTCCCTACAAACTATAGAAGGTCTACTCAATGTCACCTCTCCGGTATTTTTGCTGGACCTTAGTTACAACAAGCTTCAAGGGCAGATCCCAGATTTCTCTTCTTATTATCTGGATTACTCCAGCAATAATTTCTGCTCTGGCATACCAACTGGTGCAGATTTCTGCAGGTATACTTCCGTTTTCTCTGCTGCAAACAATAACCTCAGTGGGATCATTCCTGGATCAATTTGCAATTCAGCATCTCTTGAGGTCCTCGATCTATCCAATAATTCCTTCACTGGCACGCTACCTCAGTGCTTCACCACAATGAGTGGCCTTGCAGTACTTGATTTAAGTGGAAACAATGTTACTAACGTTGTAATACCTCAGAATTGCAACTTGGGAAGTCTAGACCTAAGTGGAAATCAGTTGGAAAGCCAGCTTCAAAAATCTCTTGCCAACTGTACAAAGTTGGAGGTGTTAAACCTCGGAAACAATCAGATAACAGATGCCTTTCCTTGCTTTTTGAAGAACATATCCACCTTGCGTCTGCTTAGTTTACGGTCCAATAACTTTTACGGATCCACTGTTTGTCCCAAGACTAATGGAGGTTGGCAAAATGCTTCAGATCATAGACCTAGCTGACAATAATTTTGAAGGTGAAATATCTGGAAGCTTTTTATCAACTTGGCAAACAATGATAGCCAACGAAAATAATGCTGCTCGATATCGCTATCACCTTGGGATGCAGGGAGGTATGCATTATGTGATTAATTATAAAGATGCAGTTACAGTTACTAGCAAAGGTTTACAGATGAACCTGCCAAGCATTCTCACTGTTTTCACCTTAATTGACTTCTCATGCAACAAGTTCAATGGATCAATACCTGAGGAAATCGGAGGACTCATATCACTACGAGTCCTCAATTTGTCCAAAAATGCTTTCACAGGTGCAATCCCATCATCACTAAGTAGCTTGCAAGTAGTTGAGTCCTTAGACCTCTTGCAGAACAAGCTGAGTGGCGAAATTCCACCACAGTTTGCAAAGCTTACTTTCCTTACGGTCTTGAATCTCTCAAATAATCAACTGGAGGGCAGAATTCCAACAAGTACTCAGTTTTCCACATTTCCAAAATCTTCATTTCAAGGAAATATAGATTTATGGGGGCCTCCTTTGACAGAAGACAACATAGCGGGAACATCACCGCCAATAGTAGGAGGAAGTCGTCAAACTTCTGGACATGAGGTTGATTGGGATGTTATCAGTGTTGAAATTGGATTCACATCTGGCTTTGGAGTTGCCATTGCATCACTATTCTTATGCAAGAGATGGAGGCAGTAGTACTACATAACTATGTATAAAATGCTTCTTAAGATCTTCCCTCAGCTAGAACAAAAATTTGGCAATCACAGACGACATGTTTCCATCCATCAAAGATACGGGAGGTGCTGAAATGATTGTGAAAGCTGTGCAGCTAGCCTCCATGTAGCTAATGTCTTACCCTGGTGTTCTTTCTGTTTACTTGTACTGTCTAAGAGATAAGAATTTGCTTCTGTTATCAGATGTTAATTCAGTTATGTCATAGTCTTCTTCTTTTGAGCTGGTTCATATAAGAAATTTCAGCATCTTTCATATCTGAATTTTCACCAAGAAGCATTAACCATCCGCTGAAAGAAGGAATGATACCTTTCAGTTGTTGGTACAAACAGAGCGATGGCAATTCAGGCTAATCTAGCTTATGGTCAATGCATGCAGAGTCACATAGCAGTAGCTAGTCTGACTCAGAGTTCTTAGATTGTAGCTCTCCATATTATTAACAGCTACAGAATTTGTAGACACCGCAACCACCGGAAAACTTTGCCATTGTCCTATCTCAAGTTCTCAACCGAAGTCCACCATTACTTAAAACTATTGAAGTTTTCGACCACCCTAACCAAAACTTGTAGCTGTAGGCACCAATCTAGGAAACTTCATAATATAGCCCACCATATCTGGTCAAGGTTAATTGAATCATTCTGTGTGCTTTCACACTTGGGAAAGCATATACTGTCCATATTAAAACACAAAATATTGCATGGTTTATACATGGAAGGTGACTAATGACTAAGCAAGTATACCAGTAGCGAGCTTAACATGGTTTTTGAGTCCTGACGAGACAAATTTGTCATCAAAATAAGGACCAACTTGCATTACCTATCCTAAAGGCAAAACTATTGTTTAAGGAGATCTTGATTCCCTCCAAGTCAAAGATTCAAACATAGCCCGTGCCTTTTAAATCTTAATAAACAGTCTCCTTTTTCATCACTTGGCTTCCCAGCACTCAGAACCAGCATGTTTCAATGGCCCTTTTCCTTCCATACAAAGCATCCACACCACAGTTTTCACTTTCTTCTATCTGCTGGTTCCAACTTTGTTCATCACCACCTTGTTGCCTTCACCATCTTCTGCTTCTGCAGCCACCACCATTTCCAAATCCAATGAGACTGATCGGCTCCCCTTACTTGCCATTAAAGCTCAGATCATCAAAGACCCAAATGGCATTTTGGGCTCATGGAATGACTCTCTCCATTTCTGCAACTGGACAGGTGTCACTTGTGGTCTTCGTCACCAAAGAGTCATGACCTTAAACTTGAGCTCATATCAGTTGATTGGCTCACTATCTCCTCGTATAGGAAACCTCACTTTCCTTTCTGGCCTCAACCTAGAACTCAACAATTTCCACAGTAGTCTCCCACCAGATCATTCCACCATGTGAAAGACCCCTTTCGGGTGAGTATCACTGAGATCGTTCCACCATGTGAAACACCTATCTCGGGTGAGTCTCACCGAGATCATTCCACCCAGTGCAAGACCCATCTCGGGTGAGTGTCACTGATAGTCGCATATTTGTGCGACTTTTATCATGTTAATTATTCTTATTACTTAGTTATTTTGTGATGTTTTCCTATTTTTAATTAACTTTATTTGTTTTTAGGTGTTTTGAAGTCAAACAAAGAAAAAGGAGATAATTGGGCTTAATTAGGATCCCTAATCCTAGTTGGATTGGTGATGGACGTGAGATATAGGTTAACAAACCTATTTATACAAGGGAGCAGCCAAACAATCAGGAAGCCGAACAAGAACCAGAGAAGAAAAAGAGAGAGAAGGAGAAGAAAGAAAGGAGAGGAAAAAGAACTCGATCGGCAAAGATCTTCTTCAATCAAGTTTTCTTCTTCTCACCCTTATTTCATGTTCCATGTATTCTCTGATGTTCTTAATCAAGATTATGTGTAACTAAACTCCTTAGTAGTTAGGGGCTGATCAAAGCCCTAGATATGTCTTCGATTTCGAACCCCAATTGATTTATATAATTTTAGATGAGAATTTCTTCACTGATTGTTCATTGATAATTCTATTGCATGTTTCATTGGGTCGACACTTTGATGCATGTTTTAGGGTTTATTATCTTGAATGTGTATATGACCGACATATCATTGCTTATTCTATAAGAGATAACAAGTTCTTTGCAGGTACTTGTGTGAAGTAATTCTTTGGTAATCTAAGGCTACCGACATTGATCTTAGATTCTTTGTTGCTACTCAAACGTTCTTAGATCTTCATGATTTCAGTTATTTTGATCTAGATACCGACATTTCATAGATCAATTAATTGGGAATATAGTTAAGTCGATACCGACATTTCACTTAACATGGCAAGTAAGAGAACGTAATACGGTTAATGACCTAACGACATTGGCTTAATTGTGAGTGCATTCATCTTTAGTCATTGACATTGTTTTGGGGTAATTGAAGCATATCTAGTGGTGGAGAGAAGTTCCTAGCTATTGTTTCTCTCATATTTACATCCATATTCACTATTTAATATTCTGTTTTCAGCAGTACTTCTGTTTTATCTATTTTTGTTCTCCAATCAAAACAACTCCGAATACCCTAAAAATTTGTGTGGTAGTCCGCCACTGTGTCTAGTTACTGTGTATTTAATTTCATAATTTTTGATTGAGTCTAGATTAGCTAATTAATTAGGTTTCTGCTCCTAGGTCGAGTCTGCCAGATTTCTGGTTTACGCGTCTGTTTGTGTTTCTTGTGTGTTTAAGTCTTAGTATCACCAATCCTCTGCGGGTAATGACCCCTATTTGCCGTTTACTACATTGATATAATTGATTTGATAATAGGGTATCTTTGTAGGTGCTTTTGCGCCTATCAAATTTTGGCGCCGTATCGCCGGGGATTGTTTAATTCTAAGTCTTAAAAGTGTCTTTTGTTTTTAGTTTTGCTCTGTTTACTTTATTTTTCTTTTGAGTCTTACGTCTATACTTGTGTGCAGAAGCATTGTGTATTCATACTCGTCACTCTACAAGCTCTGTACCACTGTTATTTGATCAAGAGATTGAGAGAGCAGCAAAACGAAACAGGAAACAGCAGAGACTACAAGTGAACACGAGTAACAGTGGTGGTGAGAATTCTGAGCCTGAACATCATTCTGATTCAGAGATCGAGGAATTGGAAGAGCAACATATTCCAACACCTCCACCATCACCAAGACCAATGGCTGCGAAACTTAAGGAGTCCTTTATTCCGGGAACAGGTGCAGCAGATTCACCAATTGTGCTACCAGACGATTTAGGGGCTTACTCAATTCCCCCATCTCTGATTTTGAATCTACCACACTTTAGAGGCACTCAAACTGAAGACCCACAAGACCATCTTAATGAGTTTACAGCACTGTGCAGAATACAGAAGTCAGCGGCGGTGGATGAGAATGTTGTGAAACTTATTCTGTTTTCTTTTTCCTTGAAAGAGCAAGCAAAGACATGGTACAACTCATTGGCTTCCAAATCTATTGACTCATGGGACAATATGTGTGCTGCATTTATGAAGGAATTCTATTCAGCCTCTCGCACCAAGAATTTAAAGAAGCAGATCAGTACATTCAGGCAGAGAGATGGAGATGAATTACATGAAGCGTGGAGTCAATTCAAGGGTCTACTACGCCATTGCCCCCATCACAAGTTTGATCTCAACACTCAAATGGAGTACTTCTATGAAGGACTTGATTCACTCAACAGGCAAAAACTTGATTCGGCTTGTGGAGGAAATTGGTGGAATCAGACTGGAGCTGAAGCTAAGGAAATTGTGGAGAATCAAGCAGCGAATTCAAGACAGTTTCAGTCCAGAGACCGATCTATGGGAGCCAACAGAAGATCCTTGAATGCCATTACCATAGATGGAGCCATAGAGAAGAGATTGAGTTCTATGGAGAATGACATTGCTTTAATTGCTAGTGCTATGAAGGTGAATAAGAAGGCAACCGTTGCTGCATCTCAAGTGGTGTGTACTATTTGTTCAGCTAAGAACCACTTTGTAGAAGATTGTCCTAAGTGCAGAGCAGTTGAGGAAGACACCCAAGAGGAGGATTTGAATTTTGTTTATCGGCAGCCCAACACATATAATGGGAATAGAGATCATCCCTTCCTTAGCTACCGAAGCAATAATGTGCTCAATCCTCCAACTACTCCACCTGGATTCCAACAAAGACAACTTGTTGGGGATGGGCAGCAATTTGGCCAAAGACGTGTGCCTCAACAACAACAGGCTCCAGCTCAGACATCAACAGGAACTTTAACTTTGGAAGCTATGATGCAACAAATGATGTGTGATAGCAAAAAGGAAAGAGAGGAAAGCAGTGCCTTCCGCCAAGAGATCAAGTCCACCACTCAGCAACAAGGGAAGGCAATTGACTTGTTAGAGCGCCAAGTGAGCCAAATCCAACAAACTCTTGCTCAAGTCAACCCAGGACGTCTTCCCAGCAACACTCTTCCTAATCCTAAGGGTCAACATGAAGTCAATGCAATGGTTCTGAAAAGTGGGAAGGTGGTGGATGCAGTTCCAGTGGTTAAGAAGCTAAGAAGAAAGTGGGAAGAGCCTGTATTAGAGCAGATTGTGCCTGAGGAGCCATCAAAAGTCGGTCTAGGCGCCCCAACTCAATCCATTAAGGAACTCTCTCAACCTGTTGAGAATGCACCTGGAACAAAAATTGAGTCAAGACCGAAACTAGCCATGGTATGTCCCTTAACCCCCTCACCTTTGGTTATCACTAATGTGCCTTTTCCTGGCAGGTTACAGAAACAAGTGAAGGAGGAAAAGGACAAGGAGATCCTAGACGTCTTCAAGAAGGTTGGGGTGAATATTCCATTGTTAGATGTGATCAAGCAGATTCCTCAGTATGCCAAATTCCTTAAGGACTTATGTACTACAAAGAGAAAATTCAAAGGAACCGAAACTGTTGCCTTGAGTGAGAGGGTGTCCGCTGTGCTGCAAAGAAAGCTGCCACCAAAGTTAGGTGATCCAAGACGTTTCACTGTTCCATGCATTATTGGTGATCACAGGTTTGCTGGTGCTCTTCTTGATTTAGGTGCTTCTATAAATTTAATGCCATATACTGTGTATGATAGAATGAATATGGGAGAACTTTTACCTACTGGAATAACCATTAAACTTGCTGATCGATCTAACTGTTACCCTAGAGGTATTATAGAAGATGTGTTAGTGCAGGTTGGGGATTTGATTTTTCCAGCGGATTTCTTTGTATTAGAGATGGAAGGTGAACAGATGCCCTCTGAGATACCATTGATTCTTGGTAGACCATTCTTAAGAACAGCTCGTACCAAAATTGATTGTTATGAAGGTGCACTTAGCATGGAAGTAGCTGGAGAAAAGATCCAGTTCAACATCTTTGAATCCCTCAAGCACCCAAATATTGATGATATGTACTCTTGTTGTTCTATTGATGCTTTTGAGAGTTTTATGCAGGAGTTCATTCAGTACTCATTGGGGGATGACCCCATGCGAAAAGTCATCGAAATGGCTGGTAAAAAGAAGGTTCCAGCACAACCGGTTAAATCCATTGAGGAAATTCCTCAACCTGTCGAATTTGAGCATGTATTTGAGATTGCTTCAGCGGAAGACCTTGAGATGGAAGAGGAGTATTATGCAATGGAGGAGGCATTTGAATCTTTGCCGTACATGACAGGTAAGTCTCCTAAACTCATTCCTCTTCCGGTTTCAACTAATGTGCTTGCCCCATCTATTCAGAAAGCGCCCGAGTTAGAGCTCAAACCTCTACCTAAGCATTTGAAGTATGTTTTTCTTGGAGACGGTGAAACATTACCGGTCATAATTTCTTCAAAGCTCTCACAGTTGCAAGAGGATAAGTTATTGTCTATTCTTAGGGAGTACAAGCAAGCAATTGGATGGACAGTAGCAGATATCAAGGGAATATGCCCCACTTTGTGTACTCACAGGATACATTTGGAGGAGGGAGTTAAGCCAACAAGAGAAGCTCAACGTCGACTGAACCCTCCCATGTTGGAAGTTGTCAAGAAAGAAGTGATTAAACTCCGCGATGCAGGTATAATTTATGCTATTTCTGACAGCAAGTGGGTTAGTCCTGTGCAGGTAGTTCCCAAACGTTCAGGAATTACAGTGGTAAAGAATGATGAGAACGTGTTGGTGCCTCAACGTGTGCAAATGGGATGGAGAGTGTGTATTGACTACCGCAAGCTCAATGCCACCACACGCAAAGATCACTTCCCCCTCCCGTTCATTGATCAGATGTTGGAAAGGTTGGCAGGTCATGCATATTATTGTTTTTTGGATGGTTATTCAGGGTACAACCAGATAGCCATACACAAGGATGATCAGGAGATGACCACCTTTACATGCCCCTATGGCACTTTTGCTTATCGGCGGATGCCCTTTGGCCTATGCAATGCGCCTGCAACGTTTCAAAGATGCATGATGAGTATTTTTTCAGACATGGTTGAAAAAATCATTGAGGTATTTATGGATGATTTTTCTGTTTTTGGTGATTCTTTTGACATGTGTTTGCATCATTTATCCATGGTTTTGAAACGTTGTGTTGAGACTAACCTTGTTTTGAATTGGGAAAAATGTCATTTTATGGTCGAACAAGGTATAGTTTTAGGACATGTGATATCTTCTAGGGGGATTGAGGTTGATAAGGCCAAGGTTGATATTGTGCGTACTTTACCTCCTCCTTCAACTGTGAAGGAGGTGAGATCTTTTCTTGGACATGCAGGATTTTATCGCAGGTTTATCAAGGACTTTTCCAAGATAGCCCGACCATTATGTGCACTGCTCCATAAAGATGTAGCTTTCAACTTCACGGATGAGTGCTTGAAGGCATTCAACAAGCTCAAGGAGCTTCTGACAACCGCACCCATCATACAGGCACCTGATTGGAACTTACCTTTTGAATTAATGTGTGATGCTTCTGATTATGCGGTTGGTGCTGTTTTGGGTCAACGTCCAGCTAAGTTTCCCCATGTCATCTATTATGCTTCCAAGACTTTAAATGATGCACAGTTAAATTACTCAACTACAGAAAAGGAACTCTTAGCTGTGGTCTTTGCTTTAGAAAAGTTTAGGTCTTACTTGTTAGGAACTAAAGTTATCGTTTTCTCTGACCATGCTGCTTTGAGATACTTGATGACTAAACAGGATGCAAAACCCAGGTTGATTAGATGGATGTTACTACTTCAGGAGTTTGATATTGAGATCAAAGATAAGAAAGGCACTGAGAATGTGGTGGCAGATCACCTGAGCAGGATCACACATGGATCTAACACAGAGGATGACTCATTGCCTCTGCGTGATAGCTTCCCGGATGAGCAACTTTTTGCTCTCAACGTTTCTGAGCCTTGGTATGCAGATATTGTTAACTATCTTGTGTCAGGAAGAGTACCAAGCGACTACAGTAGAGCTCAAAAGGACAAGTTGGTGAAGACAGCTAAGCATTATGTGTGGGATGAGCCTTATCTATGGAAACATTGTCCAGATTTGTTGATAAGAAGGTGCGTTCCTGAAACTGAATTTCAATCTATACTCACTTTTTGTCACTCACATGTAGAGGGAGGTCACTTTGCTGGAAAGAAGACTGCCATGAAGGTTCTTGAAAGTGGCTTCTTCTGGCCAACTTTGTTCAAAGATGCGCATGAGTTCCATAAATCATGTGCTAGATGTCAGCTCACAGGTAACTTAGGTCCTAGAGATCAGATGCCCTAGCACCCAATTTTTGTTGTTGAGATTTTTGATGTGTGGGGTATTGACTTTATGGGTCCTTTTCCTAGCTCTCAACAAAATCTTTATATTCTACTTGCAGTTGATTATGTTTCAAAGTGGGTGGAGGCAGTGGCCACTCGTACTAACGATGCTGCTGTTGTTTTGAAATTTTTGAAATCACTGTTTGTTAGATTTGGCACTCCCAGGTACATCATCAGTGATGGAGGTTCCCACTTTTGTAACAAGTCTTTTGCAGCTTTGCTCAGGAAATTCAATGTTCATCATAAGGTGGCAACACCTTATCATCCTCAGACGAGCGGGCAGGTAGAAGTATCCAACAGGGAGATAAAACAAATTTTAGAGAAGACTGTTGGACCAACCCGGAAAGATTGGAGTCAACGCTTAGATGAGGCGTTGTGGGCATACAGGACGGCATACAAGACACCGATTGGGATGTCTCCTTATCGAATGGTCTATGGCAAAGGCTGTCATCTTCCGGTGGAGCTTGAACACAAGGCATATTGGGCTATTAAGTAATTTAACTTTGATATTGATGATGCCGGTGTTCATAGGAAGTTACAACTGAATGAGCTAGATGAGATTCGCAACAATGCCTATGAGTCCAATAGAATCTACAAGGAGAAAACCAAGATGTTTCATGATAAGATGATTAAAAGCAGATCTTTTGTTGTTGGACAAAAAGTCTTGCTTTTCAATTCGCGTCTACGATTATTTCCAGGTAAACTTCGTTCTAGGTGGAGTGGGCCTTTTGTTATACTTAATGTGTTTGCTCATGGTGCAGTCGAGGTACAAAATCCGAAGAATGGGAACACATTCAAAGTGAACGGACATAGACTCAAACCGTTTTATGAGCCTGCAGAGGTGAGAGATGTGGAAGAAGTACAGCTCCGTGATCCAGTGCCAGTGGAGCAATGATTATGAGTGCCGTCTGGCTGATGACGTTAAACTTAGCGCTACTTGGGAGGCAACCCATGTTGATGGAGAAGCTTGGATTCCAGATTTGCATTCTTCATTCTTTCTCCTGTGTTATTTTTCTTCATGTTTAGTGTGTTTTTGCGATGTCATATGTGTTATGCGTCATACTTGTTTGATGTATTGCATGCTTTGGTTTCGTTTTACATTGAGGACAATGCAAATTTCAAGTGTGGGGTGGGGTTTATATGATATCTTTAGCGTCTATGTTTAGCTAAAAAAAAAAAAAAAAAAAAAAAAAACTGTTTTTAGTCTTGTTTGAGTCTTAGGGCCCTTAACTAGTCTATGATGTGTTTATATCTTCTAAAATTGTGACTAAGAGTGAAACATGTGACTACGTTATTTGAGTTTCTTTGGTTAATCTTGATATATGGTGCATGTGTTAATATGTAGTGGATGTAGAAACGAGTTAACATGGTACAGATCTCTCAGCATGCTTAAACTTGGTTGAGATTCATTAACCTGTGAGCGATTGAGCCTAAATGTGATTTTACATGCTTTCTTTGTTGTGTGTCAATTGCTTGCCGCAGATTAAGTTATTGGACTCTAGAGATTACTAGAACTTGCTCTTGTGCTTGTCAAAGCTTATAGTCATTATATATCTTGATTGGGGAAGTGATAAAGGCACTTAGGAGCTACCACTATTGCCATATATAGCCTGTGACCCATATGTTGTGTACACAAGATGTGCACCCCTTAGTTAACCACTTTGAGCTTACATTATGGTCTTTTTGTCATCACCCGCACAACCTTAACCTTGAACCTTAGAATAGTTATATCTCTACCTTTGTTCTAGAACTTAGTAGAGCTGTACATGAGGCATATACATGAAGACCAAGGTGGAAGATTGTGAAGATGAAGCAAAGGAATAAGCGTGGGATATCAAGCTAGTTGTGTTGTACTAAAAGAAAAAAAGAAAAAAAAAAGAAAATCGACGAGAAAAAAAATATACAGTTCTTTTGTGATGTCTAGCTTGATACCCCAGGTTAACTGTAGATGAAAAGAATGAGATGAAGACCCAACAAGATGAAATTTGGCCACAATGGTGATATATTTGGAAGAATTCATTGGTGAAGATGCTTCAATGGTTGTAAAGTTCAAAAAAAACCTCTTCATTGATGCTCTACTAGGTTTTAGAACTTGTTTGAATTCCATATCCTTTTTGTTCTATAAACCTATGAGCTTAACCCCATTACAACCTTATAAAGTCATTTTTGATCCTCAAGATAGGCAGCCTTTGATCTGTGGAGATAAGTCACAAGAGCTAAGCATATGGTTCGGTCCATTTGGCAAGTAATTGAGTTGAGTGAAAACCTTAGACATATGTTGAGAGAAACACTTATAGCATACCATGTGAGGTTGAATCTTAACTTGTTTACTGCATGCTACAGCTTTACATTCACCATGATTATGTCTTCGTCCTACATGTTACATGTGTGTCATGTATTGACATTAACCTTCGAAATTCTGTGGATTGAACTGAATTATCATGTGATCTTGGTGTTGCAATGTTAGGGAGGTTGCTGAGACAAAGTGTTAAGGGCATTAGAGTTTTGTAGTCTGTGCTATTGTTGAGTCTTTTCAGAGTCTTAGTTTAGTGTTTTGCTCGAGGACTAGCAAAAGCTAAGTGTGGGGTATTTTGATAGTCGCATATTTGTGCGACTTTTATCATGTTAATTATTCTTATTACTTAGTTATTTTGTGATGTTTTCCTATTTTTAATTAACTTTATTTGTTTTTAGGTGTTTTGAAGTCAAACAAAGAAAAAGGAGATAATTGGGCTTAATTAGGATCCCTAATCCTAGTTGGATTGGTGATGGACGTGAGATATAGGTTAACAAACCTATTTATACAAGGGAGCAGCCAAACAATCAGGAAGCCGAACAAGAACCAGAGAAGAAAAAGAGAGAGAAGGAGAAGAAAGAAAGGAGAGGAAAAAGAACTCGATCGGCAAAGATCTTCTTCAATCAAGTTTTCTTCTTCTCACCCTTATTTCATGTTCCATGTATTCTCTGATGTTCTTAATCAAGATTATGTGTAACTAAACTCCTTAGTAGTTAGGGGCTGATCAAAGCCCTAGATATGTCTTCGATTTCGAACCCCAATTGATTTATATAATTTTAGATGAGAATTTCTTCACTGATTGTTCATTGATAATTCTATTGCATGTTTCATTGGGTCGACACTTTGATGCATGTTTTAGGGTTTATTATCTTGAATGTGTATATGACCGACATATCATTGCTTATTCTATAAGAGATAACAAGTTCTTTGCAGGTACTTGTGTGAAGTAATTCCTTGGTAATCTAAGGCTACCGACATTGATCTTAGATTCTTTGTTGCTACTCAAACGTTCTTAGATCTTCATGATTTCAGTTATTTTGATCTAGATACCGACATTTCATAGATCAATTAATTGGGAATATAGTTAAGTCGATACCGACATTTCACTTAACATGGCAAGTAAGAGAACGTAATACGGTTAATGACCTAACGACATTGGCTTAACTGTGAGTGCATTCATCTTTAGTCATTGACATTGTTTTGGGGTAATTGAAGCATATCTAGTGGTGGAGAGAAGTTCCTAGCTATTGTTTCTCTCATATTTACATCCATATTCACTATTTAATATTCTGTTTTCAGCAGTACTTCTGTTTTATCTATTTTTGTTCTCCAATCAAAACAACTCCGAATACCCTAAAAATTTGTGTGGTAGTCCGCCACTGTGTCTAGTTACTGTGTATTTAATTTCATAATTTTTGATTGAGTCTAGATTAGCTAATTAATTAGGTTTCTGCTCCTAGGTCGAGTCTGCCAGATTTCTGGTTTACGCGTCTGTTTGTGTTTCTTGTGTGTTTAAGTCTTAGTATCACCAATCCTCTGCGGGTAATGATCCCTATTTGCCGTTTACTACATTGATATAATTGATTTGATAATAGGGTATCTTTGTAGGTGCTTTTGCGCCTATCAGTCACCGAGATCGTAACACCAAGTGAAAAACCTATCTCGGGTGAGTGTCACCGAGATTGTAACACAAGTGAAAGACCCATTTCAGATGAATGTCACCAAAATCGTAACACCCGGTGAAAGACATATCTCGGGTGAGTGTCACTGTGATCGTAACACCCAGTGAAAGACATACCTCGGGTGAGTTTCACCGAGATCGTAACACCCACTGAAAGACATACCTCGGGTGAGTTTCACCGAGATCGTAACACCCACTGAAAGACATACCTCGGGTGAGTTTCACCGAGATCGTAACACCCACTGAAAGACATCCTCCTTTTAAAAATGGAGCAAGTGGCTTGATAAAGCACGGACGGCGTTAACACCCCGTCACTCAAGTAGTAACATTGGATATGGAAATGGCTCGCTACCTTTGTCCATGGAACATGTAACACCCGTCAAGATGTGTCTTGAACGAGAACTTAGAGGGACTTGTAGTCGGTTGTACATAAAACAACCTCCCAATCTCGTAAACCAGCAGACATTCCACCACAACTGTGGCCGCCTTAGGGCTCCCGCCCATAAGCAGGATAGGCCGAGCTTAACCACGGTCATAACACTAGGATTGGAACGACTGCAAAAGGCATAGGGGAGGTCTACATTTTAAACAACAAGCAAGGGTAAGTATCCCACATCGGTTTCCAAGCAAAGAGTACCCACGCTGGGCCATAAATACAGCCCAGCTATCAGCTTGTCAGGTATTAATAACTACCATATTAATTACATTCAAACCAGCAGATATTGACTTGACCATATGAGGAGGAAAGACCGGAAGCCCTCGGTCATCTTTTTGTTTACAGGTCAGCGGGAGGATAGCCCATTCAACCTACCAGACTCGCCTTCAGCTTCTGCAACCTACCCGGGATTGTACAGAAACACAATATACTTGAAGGGAATGTAGAATGTTTTGCAGCGTGCTCTTTGTCAGGTAATGACCTAGCCTTGGGAGGTAAATCAGCATATGAATTACCAGGTAACCTGGTAAAAACAAACATTGGCAACAAAGAGGAACTGATTGCCTGATTGGTGGTGTTTGTAAATTTTGGAATAGCAAGCCGCCTGAGAATATAATCTTTTGCCCCCCGAAATGAAGAAACAGTGCCTTCTCCCAAATATAAATATTTTGTAACAAGAGAAGAGAATGAGGAATAAGGCAGAACATATAGTTCTATAATTCATTGTTTCTGTTTTACAATGCAATTTTGACCAATTTTAGAAGGAAGATGAATGAGTAACACCTATAGGTCCACGACAAAGAAGTTGACGCATGAGGGAGGAAATAGTAGCAAGAACATGGCAAGTTGCTTAATACATGGGCAATGATCCCCAGTCGACCCCCATACTTGCGCGCTTTTTATGGTTTGGAATTCAACCATATACAAGACAGAAGTATTACGAAGTTTACGGGTTCGAATCTCACTCACATATGAAGATAGAGATTGAAACGAACATAACGGTAGCCTCATTGAAACAATGAATCCTAAGCACTCGGCGCCTCCCCTCAGATGTTGCTACACCAACTTCATCTTCCAAATATTTAATCATGAATCCGTTCGAAGCACAAGAAGTGAAGAAACTCCTGATGCATCACTCACGCTCTACGTTAGCACGGACAGTTCGATGCAGTAGCGTGAAGCTTGCCAACCCACACAACCATGAGCAATCGAGGATTTGGAGTTCCTATTCCTATACATTAAAAGGTTCTAATAAACGACTTGGAAAGCAGCCCAACTCTATAAAAGCCCCTTCTAGTTTATCATGTCACTCAAGAAGCACCTGCTAAAAGTATGGGGTTTGGTCACAAATGGCCAGGCTGGTACCTTCCTATCTTTTTATAAAGCCATTGAAACTAAACGCAGCTCGTAGCTGGGGAGAACTTCCCGAAGATAAAATAAGATCATTGCAAAACAAGACCAATCACCATCATTATATTATCGATGCTCCCTAATCAATTTTTTTATGCATACCAAACAATGCTTCTTGGTTTTAACATATTTTAGGCGGCTTATTATTTCATTCAGCATCCGATTCTAACAAAAAAGTAGCATATTGACTGCTTCAAAACCAGACGCCTAGTACAGAAGAAGCCTGCAATAATTTCTTTGTACAAGCGCGTCTGTCGTCTCATACTTAGGTCTATTCGCCATGATAGCCATTTTGCAGATATATTTCTTCACATTTACTTCTTCTCCCATGCAGCTCTGATAAGGATGAGTAGCCGAATCGACAGCCGCCTACTTAGTCTGGCGAAGTTCCACCTCTTCTGCACTTTATCACTTGTTGCAATCATCTTCATCATCTTTGCAGATGGTATCATATATACTGATTCACAAAACTCGGTTGAGTTGCAAGTTAAAGCTGCTTCTCAGGTCCTGCAGACTCATAGTGTCGAACGACAGTTCATCAAGTCTGATGTTACTAGCAAAGCGCTGCGTTCTATGCAAGAAGAAGTCGTTGATGTTGTTGAAGTTGATACAGAAGATACAAGTCCTGTTGTTGCTCCTTTCAATGTCACCGAAGAAGAAAGAATCAGCTGGTTTAAAGGAAAGCTACCCAAATTTGTGATTTTTGATTCAGACGAGAGAGCACAGCGGTTCCATGGTAGAGTTCTTGAATTTTTTGACCATGAGTGTGAGACTCAGTTCTTCATGACATGGATTTCACCTGTGAGGTCTTTCGGAAGCAGAGAATTCCTGTCGATGGAGAGTGTATTCAGAGCTCACCCTCGCGGTTGCTTGATGATTCTCTCGAGAACCATGGACTCCAGGCGAGGATACAGGCTTCTGAAACCTCTGCAGGATCGCGGCTTCAAAGTTCATGCAGTGACACCAGACTTGTCATTTATGTTCAAGAACACCCCAGCCGAGGCCTGGTTTGCTGAGATGAAGAAAGGCAACAAAGACCCTGGTTAGATTCCATTAGCTCAGAACATATCTAATTTAATGAGACTAGCAGTTCTATACAAGTATGGAGGTGTGTACCTGGACACAGATTTCATCATCGTGAAATCATTTTCCGGGTTGAGGAACTCAATCGGTGCCCAAAGTATGGATGCTGAGATGAAACACTGGACCAGACTAAATAATGCAGTGCTGGTGTTTGATATGAATCATCCTCTTCTGCACAAATTCATTGAGGAGTTTGCCTTGACTTTTGATGGGAATAAATGGGGTCATAATGGACCCTATCTTGTTTCCAGAGTGGTCCAGAGAGTGAAAAACAGACCTGGATATAACTTTACAGTCCTGCCTCCTATGGCTTTCTATCCAGTGGATTGGACTAGAATAGGGGGATTGTTTAAGAAGCCGAAAAACCATGCTGATACTAAATGGATAAAAGCAAAGCTGCTTCAGCTTAGTGGGGAGACTTACGGAGTACACCTGTGGAACAAGCAAAGTAGCAGAGTACGAATTGAAGAAGGAAGCATTATGCAGAGATTAATCTCCGATCACTGCATCATCTGTAAACACATATACAGTTCTTAAAGAATCTTTGAACGAGAATATGATGAAGCATCTTCAACCTGTGGCGAAGTCACAGACTGAAAATTGATACCCTCCTATAGGTGGTGTACTCTGTTGCTTGATTTAGATAGAGAAAGTTTTCTTCATTTTTTGTTTCATTCATAGCTTTTTCATCTTGTTCTTCCTTTCATTCTGATTTTAATGCTCCAGTGTAAGTAAATCATCAATTCAATGTAAATCTCGGATTCTGTAAACAAATAATGGTGTCTATATCTTGTTTGGATATGTTAATGCTTAATAGAAGCTAACCTTTTTTTGTATAAAAATCAGAATTTCTTGAATTACACAAATATCAGTATTTTCTTCTACAAAAAGCAATCCTAAGCCGTCTCAACCTTAATCTCGTTCTATATTCTCCACATCTCCATATGCCAAATCCTGGCAATCTCCTAAAGACCAGTTCTTACCTCTCTATCATGGAAGCCATCACCTTCGATGAAGCTACCATCTGAGACGAACTTACTTTGCCTATCAATCCTAGAATCATTTATGGGTCCAAACTGCATGATGGATGGCCAGGGATCACGTGGTTCATGTTCATTGTCTGTTTCACTACCCCAGAGAAGGATAGGCTTAATTACAGGTGAGCCACTCAAATCATCAAAATGGTTAGCCAGACTAGTATGCTCCATCTCAAATAATCTCTTCAAGGATGTGTTTCCTACTTTCATCAAACTTAGCAAACTGCCACTTCTTCGAGATGAAGAAAACGAGGAACATGAAGCAGCTGAGGAAGACAAGGAAGATGAGGACGACGAAGATTGCCAAAGTGATTTCTGATGCTCTATAACCCGCCTTATCCTTTCTTTCTGAGCTTCTGGATCAACGCAACAACTGTTGTCATCATCATTCTTCTCTTCAATTATTTCTGATACCCTCAAAGATGTGTTTCCTCCTTGAACCAAACCTAATGAACTGCTACTTTCTTTAGATAAAGAAAATGAGGAACATGAAGCAGCAGAGGAAGACGAGGAAGATGACGAAGAAGAAGATTGATAAAGAGACTTCTGATACTCTATAATACACCTTATTCTCTCCTTCTGAACTTCTGGATCAACAAAATAACTACTCTCATCATCCTTCTCTTCAGTTATTTCCGATACCATTGTAATCCTAAAGGTTTCAAGACTTGGATTACACAAATGGGCAGACAGGATACAGGTTCATGAAGAAGAATGAAGGAAATACCAACAGGTGGGACTAAGACGGCAATTACTCCCTATAAACTATAAAAATAAAAATAAACCGTTGAAAGCTGGCGATACAAAACAGCTTTTCCTACCATGTGTTTTCCAAGAAGACAATATTCAACAGACTAATCCAAATTCCAGACAAATAAATAAATTGGTAAATGATAAAGCATACCTTAGCATATTTCTCCTTAAACTTCAAAGAAAAGAAAACTAGGTACCAAATGGAACCGAATTTCAAAGCTCAATTCATTTATAGTAAAGAAGACCAAGAAAAGTATTCATCAAACAAAAGCAAATTCAAGGCATGCAATTACAATTACAAGTGAAACAGATTTGGCATCAGCCATTAGCTAAGACAAGGAGTCATCAATTTCAACCTTGACAACCGAATCGTCCTCAAACTTATCTTTCTTAGGCGGAGCCGCCGGTACCGGAACCCTAGGTGGCCCTCTCCCTTTATTCTTATTCCTTGGCCTTGCCTGTAACAAAAAATTTCAATTAATTTTTTTCAAAAGAAAATTAAAGAAAATTTGCAAGACGAAACGGTCAAAATCACTTACATTTCCGAAAGAGTGATTGAAACGCTTTCCTCTTTCGGTTTTCTTATCGCCTCTTCCACAGTACACTGGAGAAGAAGAACAAACAGAGCATATAAATTAGCGAAAATACATGATATGAACAGAAACACAGAGCTAGCGAGAAATTGAATTTAAATTGAGGAGTACCTGAAGGGACTGACGGAGTGGTGGCGGTGGAGAGTGAGAGGGAAGCAGTGGGAGAGGGGAGGGAAATGGCTAGGGTTTCGGATTGAGAGAACGAAATGCGGGAGTTGAGAGCGAGGGATTGGGAAGGGATAGGGAGAGCTCCGAGTATGAGTGACGCCATAGCTGAAGCTCTGGGAGAAGAAGAAGGTAGTGGATGAGGTTTTTCGAGGGAAACTGGTTCGGTTTTAGAGAACGTTTGATGGGTTGGTTGCTTATATGAGTCGTTGGGCCCAAAGTGAGGCCCAAACTTCAGTGGGTCATGGGGGTGAACCAGCAGTGCAGCACTGCAATCCAAACCTGTTGCCCATTGGTGCCTTTTTTTTATATTTAATTTGTTTTTTTAGAAAGGTGCAAAGTTTTTACAATGGTGGGGATTGAGGAGAAAATCGTAAGATCGAAAGTTTCAAAACTACTCAAACAGTCAAACCTCAAACTAGAGAACAAGACTTACTAAATAGTTCATATAATATTCCACGAATATGGATAAAATTTGACTTCAAACCGTGTGAAACTGTATGATGTTGACTCTAAATATAAGTAGAATACGCGCTCAAGTCTCATATCGCCGAAGTATTTCTCATCAACAACCATGATATCACCAAAAAAATCCTCCTCCACTCTCTTGAAGATGAAAAGAATGTCACAGAAAGTGTTTGATTACAACCTATTTATACGCACTGCCAAATCCCCCGTCTTCTCCACCCTCTCATTCGTTGCCATATTCTTTCTCCTCTATTCATCAGACACCATAGTTTCCATCGCTAACCTTCCCATGCATGCTGTTGACCTCAAAAGTCATAAAACTGTCGACCATCTCCGCGAACCAACCTTGATCACTACTACTAATATCCAAGAGCAGATCACCATTGATGAAGGTCCGGATGAAGTTTACGACCCTCTAATCCCTCCGAACAATGTAACAAAACAAGAGAGACTAGTCTGGTTCCGGCGAAAGCTTCCAGAGCTAGAGATACTCCGGTCTAACAACTTGACGCAGCTATTCCACAGTCGAGTTCTCCAGTTCCTCAATAATGGATGCAGCATTCAGTTCTACATGATATGGTTTTCGCCAGCAAAGTCATTCGGGAAAAGAGAATTCTTCGCCATGGACAGCCTCTTCAAAGCTCATCCTCAAGGATGCTTGATGATATTATCAAAAAGCATGGATTCAGGACGCGGATATCGAATCTTGAAACAATTACTAGATGGAGGCTTCAAAATACTTGCGGTGACTCCAGACTTTCCCTTTCTAGTCAAGAACACTCCAGGCGAAGTTTGGCTTGAAGAAATTAAGAGTGGCAAGAAGGACCCAGGTTACATCCCATTATCTCAAAACCTAGCCAATCTGATCAGACTTATCGTGCTCTACAAGTATGGAGGTGTGTACTTAGACACCGACTTCATAACTCTGAAGGATTTATCCGGGTTGAGGAATGCAATAGGAGCACAAAGTGTCGATTTGCAGTCCAAAAACTGGACCATACTAAACAATGCAGCCATGATTTTCGACATAAACCATCCGATTCTACTGGACTACATAAGTGAATTTGCTGCTACTTTTATTGGAAACAAATGGGGTCACAACGGACCTTACTTGGTCTCCAGGGTGACTGAGAAAGTGGGAAGCACGCCGGGTTACAACCTTACAATTGTGCCGCCTGAAGCATTTTATCCGGTGGACTGGAATAAGATTCGGAGGCTTTTCCGAAAGCCTCAGAAGGAATCGGAGTCGAGATGGGTGGAAAGCATGTTGAATGAGTTGAATCAAGAGGAGACTTATGCTCTACACCTATGGAACAAGAGGAGTAGAGAATTGGCCATTGAAGAGGGAAGTGTCATGGCTAGACTAATATCGGAGCATTGTGTTATTTGCCAGGACATATATAGTACTTCTTTATAATTAAGATCCGTATATGGTGAATTCCACTGTGGAGGAGATGCAGAACAAAGAAAACTGAATACTGTTTTCATCGCCTTGGGGTTTCAAATTAAAGACGATTTCCTTGTTCAGTTGGGTTTTTAACTTTTAAGCTTGATCAACTATGTTGACCTTTGGTCACCAAACTAATAGCTAAGTGACAAATTACCTTTCTCGGTTTATTGTGCATTTCTTCTCAATTCTAGCTAGTTATCTAGACGAAATCACATTACCATTTTTTTCTAATTCGTCTTGAGAATAAACAAATAATTTTAAATCAGGTGTTAAAAGTTATTATTTAGAGCTCATATAACAAGTTAAGATCGAATTAGAGCCGTCGAGAATGATATATTTACCAAATGCTAAGACAATGTGATATGTAACATGCATGGTGCCAACGGCAGTAAGACAATATGATATGTAAATTTGATGCCTCAATAATTCAGGTTCTCTGTAGACCGTAGAAATTTCAATGTATTTTCTCTCAATCTATTGGGTTTACTCCTTGTTCCTAAATGGAGCTTTATTCTACAAAAAAAACTGAGGCTACTTACTAGTTACTAACTCTGTGTTTATGAACTATCGGAGCAATGTTCTTACTTAGTGGTACGTACAAATATCAGCAAAAAATATGGTACTTAGTGAAGAAATCTTAACACAAAGATTGTAGAAGCGTTTCTTCTATATTTCTTGATAAAACTTGATCAGGTTTAATAACAAGTATATATAGATACAATGAGAATCGTATAAGGGAAGCTAAAACAAAACTCAGCCACAGCTGTGGCACCAAGACCGAGGTCACCAACTTGTTGCAGCAACAGGGAGACAAGCTGCAACAGCCAAATACTTTTGAATTTTCTATCATAACCATATTTTACTATATGTATCACATCAGACATTTGAAACTTCATTTTATGAAATTTAGCTATTGAAATCACAACGTGTGGTATAACCTGTTTAGTAAATTATATGCAAGTGTACGTATATTTGTAAACTAAATATACAAAAGAAGCAGAATTTTGAGAAATCTTGTGAAATAAGATGTAATCGTTATGATGAAATACGACTAAGGTATAAAAATCATATATTTCCAGTAACGTTTGGTTTTTGAAAGAAGCGGTCAACCCTAAAGGGAGCCTAACCACCGGAGGGTCAAGTTAACAAATTTTTTTCATGGGTTCCAAAATCTCATATACACGAGTTTTAGGTTCAAAAAAGGAGAAAAATAAGGTCTCTCACAATCCCGGTCAACCATGTTTCATTTAAAAAAAAAAGAGATTGAATTAAAGTTGACCAATCAAATAGGAGGCACTATAAATTTGAAACGGGGTAAATTGTTTTAAGTAGACCTATTCAATTACCATAACTACATCAGACAGTGAAATTTTTATTTTCACACATCTATGACTTCAGATCGCCAGGTGCCTACTAAAACCAAATAACTTATCTCTTAGGTTATGTGTTTGTGCGTCTTTGTGAACCAAGAAAGTAAAATTTGAGAAAACCCACCATACAATGGGAACAATAGTATGAAATATGAAGACAGTAAACGTTTCAAGTCTTTACATGTGGAGCCGCTCTTAACACAAGTTTGCTTGTTTCGTGAAACCAGAGATTCCTTTCCCTTGCAATCCATTAATCAACCAGCCTGAAGCATAATTTCAAGTCCTATAAGCCAAAATTAACGCTTAGTATATTACTGAAACTAGAATATATTCTGTCTTCAGAAATTCTTGACTGATTAACGTGCTATATATTCTCTACCAACGCTCTTTCTGGTTTCTACCAACCCTCAGTTCTGTTAGCTGTTCTTTTACCTGAGATATTCAACATGACAAAAAGAACACAAAACTGTAGATTAGAGAACAGTTATATATATAAAATATATACACAGCATGACACTCCAGCAAGAAATGCTAAAATTGCTGGTACTTGCCTGATCATTGAAATCGTTACTTGAATGGGATAGAAGCTCCCTACCATTTCGGTCGACTGAGTTTGAACTGCAGAAAATACCAGAAATGGTGAAATTAAACTCTATTCCAATGCCAATTACTACACTACTGATGGCAATGTATTATAAGGGGAAGGTGGCTGCAATGTTCATACAGAAGAGATATAAAAATTCTAAAAGCATTCGGGTCTATTTGGTCACGGAGATAGGAAGCATTTTTCTAATAGTGAACATCCAACACACAAGTTCAAACGCCAACAGATGCTCATTTTTTTAATTTTTCTTGTAATGGAAGGCTAACCACAACACCCAGAATCAGTAAGCAGAAAACCTTAAGTGCTTGCATTAGATTTAGGAAATTTAACCTACATATGCAATACGTTCACGATTAAAAACAAAAACAAGAAACTCCACATATATGTGACAATAATTGGAACAATTTGCCTAACAAAGCTACCAAATTCAGCTTCACAATTCCTCTGTTTACACAATCTAAATGTGAAGTTTAAGTTTTACCTGTTCCACCTCCTCGAATGTTGATCTCTATCCTTTTCAACAATGTCATTCCGAAGCTCTGTTCTGTCCATCTCCCCCTCTCTATCTGATTCCACATTTCGATTTCTTTTTCCCCAACCCTGCTCATGGCTCATGCTGCTTCCTTGCTCAACATCTCTTTCCTGCTTATACTCAACATACCACCGCACCTATCACTATACCTCTCCCTAACATCTTTATAGTCCATCTCAAGCTCCCTACCCCTAGTCCCCCAGGTCCTCGCTCTCTCGACATCCCGCCCGAAATTCTCCCTCCCTCTCCCTCTTCCTCTCCCTCCACTTTCAGGTGATTGCTCCTACAGCAAATGGCTCAGTGACAGCAAATGAATAACTGATTCTCAAACAACATGCATCGTAGTTCCTAGTGATGTTTCCATTCTCACATTAACAACTTGAATAATGAAACGCATTTACATATGAAACACACATTCATAATCAAAAGAAACAAAATTTCAAACACTCACATGCTCTAGCACAATACATAAACCATATTTCAGTGTTCAATGTAGAGTTGTTCATGTTAATCAAAATCGCAAACCTTATCATATTCAATTCAACTAATCATAAAAAAGAGAGATTCTCAGACGCATTTCATCAAACAGATGGTGAGCAAGATTACAAAAAGATAAAGGGGATCGGAATGTGTGTAGAACCGATGAAGGGAATGATGATGGGACGATGTAGAGAGCCAAACCTCTTACCTTTACGTCCATGGATGAGAAGCTGTTTCTGATTTCTGGAACGCTTCTGATCCGAAAGCGACGACTGCTGGCCAACAATTCAGGACAACCCAATTTCGTTTCTGTCGCTCGGACGGCTCAAATCGACGCAGGCAAACCCTAGATTCAATTGAGAAGAGGAATCACAATATATGGTTCAATCGATTATCAGGCTCGTGCAGTCTGCCGACTCTGCCCTTGATCCCCGTCACTCGCCTACCTAACAAACGCCCAACTAACGGCCGAATCTAAAACTGGTCCCCGTGTTCAAACCAACGGTGGAGATGCCGTGTGCAGCTGCACGACTCGTGCATAGAATAATTTTCGATAACAACCACAGCAAAGAGCAGATATCGATTGAATATACGAGACAAAAGGCAAAATGACAAAATCTTAAAGGGCATCGTGAAAACGTTAATGACGTAAAAATTCAAAAAGGAAAAGAAGAGCTCATGAAGATCAGCTACTGCTTTCTTGATTCACTCATGCCACGGGATCTCTTGTCCTCCGACGAGCAATCTCAAACGATTGAGAAGGACTATTATCTACTCTGATAATATTTCCAATTTAGAATAATGGACAGAAAAACAAACCCTCTTGCACCATTCTTTCTTATTTGTTTGTATCTTCAGACAATCGGACCAGTTCTGAACCACCCTCACCCACAAGGGGATGGAAGAGAAGAACTGATCGATCGCTCATTATTCGACTCTTCCTAGGGTTTAGGGTTTTGGGGCATATACAGACTCTCGTGAGATATTATGTCTGGGTTTTGGGTCTTTTGGCCCATTTGCATCGTCTACTTTCATATCATATCGGTGTATGTACAAAAAGTGTTTAGATATGGAGAGAAAATTATTAAAACAAATTTACCAAGTTATCTTCTTCTTTGGTTCTCGTCTTTCTTTTTATTTACTTGGGTATCCAATACATTCGATCATTAGGAACAACAATGACAAAAGCATAACCACCCGCAACTCTTACAATCATCGGGGGTGTCTATCGTTAAGAGGCTAGGCCCTTGCACGTTGACGGACCACTATCATTTCTTGGACTTTTGGTATTCTACTTACTAATATGAGTACGAGTGGTGAATTATGCGTTGATGTCAATCAAAATACTTATTATTTGTTGACTTGTTGTAGGTGCTATTGGGGCTTAGGTCTTAGATGTCCATAACTCACAATATTTATTTGTGTCACTTCATTTTGCTATGTATCCATCATGAATACCGGAGTGGCTAGTTGGCTACATACTCATCCCATCTAGGAATGTCTTTACATTCGATGCTTTTACTCATGCGCACATAGATGAATCACAATAATGCACGTCAACGTCATTTTCCATCCTAATAAGATAAGACCAATGAGAATATGAAAGACTCGAGAATTAAATATTTGACATAGTATGATTAAAACTGGTCTTTAAAATGAAATTAAATTTATTACTATTTCTCATCTTTATATTACGTCAGCCAATGAGATTTAACGTTTGATTATGCTAGTTAACTGACAGGTCACGAGAGAGTTCCATACTCACTCACGTTAAACAAGTGAGATAAAAACCCTGTGGGATAACAGAGTAGTTCACTTGGTAAGGGGGAACCGCATGCATCCATGTGGAAGTGGAGCGGGTCCAGGATCCATTTTCTCCACCGTAAAAACCCTCCAATGGAAGGAATATAAAGGTCAAAGGGAGCCATTACAACTTAGTCCACATACACCCCATGAGATCAAGCCACGTTACAACACCCATACCCTTCTCATTTTATAAGCCACTTTGGAAACATGCCTAATAATAATGACACTGAGGGGTTGCCATACCAAGCCCAACACAAAATCTTAATAATATCCACTCCACAAAGCTGGAGCGAAAAAAATATAATACCTAAAAACATATATATATATATATATATTTCATTTAATTAATTAACCTATGCTTTGATAGGAAAAGGAATCATTAACCACAACTCAACACACTATTCATAAACTAAAAAAATAAAAAATCCAACACACATCACATGTAGGGGGCCAAATATTACTATTTCCCCATGTATGGTACAAAATATGAAGAGGAACCAGATCTGCTAGAGGATTTGATAGCTGAGAATCATCTTCAAGCTTTGGAAGGTGATGGAACTCTTAGTGATGTGGGGCTGGTGCTACTACTGGCGTTGGAGGCTTGCATTGATAGCACTTTGCAAACAGCCCAAATGTGTCCACTTGCCTCACAAAGTTGGTCACGCTGGCCCATCCACCGAACCCGAACCCGACTACCAAAACCCACACAACTATGAGGGAGTTTATCACAAACATGGCTGTCCAGCTTCTTAGAAAGAATGGTGGCTTCTCTGCAGCATTCTGCGAAAGAGGGTATAAAGAAAACTTACTTAACATTATTGCGGTTTGATTCAACGTAAAACGACTCTCGGCTCTTGAGTTTCAATACGTCAAATTGCTACAAAAGTCTTGTGAAATATGCAACATGCCTAACTCAAGAGAGGGTCCAAATCAAAACAGCTCATGTATGACACTCCCCATCTGTAGTGTATAACTAAACGAAAGGGACTGGCCACCTATCTCAATTCTTCACGTAACATTTCCAAATCAAAGCTATAAATGTTCTTTGTACATTTGCTGCTCCCATTCTCTCTCTGTCTGTGGGAATCCCCATCAAACCCTGGTTTCACTCACCACAATGACCCAGACACCCCCACCAAATCAAGATAATTACACCTTGCCACTCCACAAACAGTACTATGCATTATTGTGCAGGAGCATGTAGTAAGAGTTAGATAAGAGATGGATATTACCTGTCTGGCAGAGGCTGTTCTGTATGTGAGCATATGAGCCATAGATGGGATGATGTAGACCGTGAAGCTAACCAGGAGAGCCCCAACTGCAGAGTTGATGGGTCCGAAGAACGGAAAGATTATAGCCAAGAACCAAATTGGGATCACAACTGGAAGCCTGGCCAGTGCCCTCCAGCAAATGCTTCTTGTGTCATGCATACCAATCACCTTCTCCCACACAAAGTACAGTGGTGTGCAAGCAAACCCAAAAGTGATAAACTGCAACAGTTTCACCAAAAAATTACGGCATCAGTTTACTGTATATATATAGTAAAATACCATGTCCGGTCACGGGTAAAGAAATGAATTAGGCAATTATGGACCTGGTGAATGAGCATGAGGATGACAGCAGCGTCACGCCAGGCATTCTTGGGGAGGAGAGAGAAGGCGTTGGAATGGTTAAGTAACTCGTCGCCGAAGGCCCAGTAAACCATGGAAGCCGAAGGAATTGTCAATGTGAAAACGTAGAGTGTGGCATACAAGTAGATGTACTTGAATTTTTGAGGCTTCCACATGGCATGCATGATTTCCCTGAAAAAAAATATTTGCAAACTTCACTGATCAGAAACTCAGAATCATTTTTCTATCAAAAAAAAAACTCAGAATCCTTTCACATGAATAATTTAGTCCCAATTGTATCTGATTCAAGGTCAACAAGAACATGGGGAGACATTTTAATATCAAGAAATTGACCAGGAACACCCTATATGCCATATCTTTAGATTAGATCTGTAGCTGATATGTGAGCTGAATAATTAAGTCCCTAGCTAGGTTGAAAACAAAGACAATGAAAGTCTCTATCATACGGGAACTATAACATGCCACCGTCGAAGACAAATTGAATGAGACTAGACTAGATAGTGGTTAAAACTTAAAAAGCCTGAAACACAGAACATGCATTCTTTTGGTAAAAAAAGAACTAGGACCATTTTACTGAAATTCTAATTGGGGTTCTGGGGAGGATAGCTGTTGTTTTCCGAGACCAAACAAAGTTGGATAGGATTATTTTGTCTGGGTCCCGAAAACCAAGAGGCCGGCAAAAGCTGCCAGGAGAAGCCTGGTAGAAGCTAGTGAAATTATAATAGTGGAGAGGGAAAAGGAGAAAGGCTTACACTGTAACGGCATGGCCACCAAAGGTGTATAGTATATTGGTGGCGCCGGTGAAATACAGCACCATCTTTTGGGGAGCAGAGTGTGTCACACCTTCTACCTGCAAAGTTCAATCATGTTCATTTTATCACTTCATAAAAGTTTTACTCTTTGCATAGGGAAAAAAGAAGTATCTTCTTTGCATAGGGAAAAAAGAAGTATCTTATTTGCATAGGTCATAACAGGGGATTAGTGGATTTTTACCTGTCCATGAACAGCAGCTGCTATGGTCAAGTACCAGGCTGTGTAAGTGGTCATTCCAAGTCCAAGGAAAGACCAAATCCGATAGTTATGGAAAGAAGGTATGAACACTGTAGTGGCACAGCAAGCACCAAAGATATATGTCCAAGTCCTCTTGTCCAAATTGTCGTTGATGTAATATATGTTGCTGATGAACCAAACAACAACAGTTAAAATCACAGAAAAACAGAGATGAAAATTACCATTAGATAGTAGGAAAAAGGATTTACCTTGCGCAAGCAATGAGCTGAATGACAGATCCAAATAGAAGGAAAGTACAGTTGAACGCAAGCCCCAGTGCTTTCCAATAAGGACCAAGTAACCCATCAAGCACTTCAAACCACTGCAACCAAATACAGTGTTTGCTTTTAGTGGAGATTTAAAAGGGGATTTGCAGCACTGTAACCTCAGATATATATTTTGCTTTAACGATTATTAGCCAATATCAATGGTGGTGGTGGTCCTAGCACGAAGCATAGTATCACTGACCTGGATCACATGGTTCTTGAAGTTAACATTCTCCCTCTCCTTCCTGCTCCGGTACTCAACATAGAGCACACTGATTAGGTAAGCCGTCCAGCTTCCGACGAATCCATAAAACAGCTGAAGCAAGATGCCTGATAAGAGTCCCAACTGAGAGAATGAGTATGGAAGTGTCAATAGTACTTGCGCCACCTGCAAAATCCCACAAAAAGGAATCAGGCCAAAATCAAGAAAAAACCATAATATTAATGGTAGGTTAATTGGTTCTTTTAGAAAGTAGTACTTGGTTGGAAGCACAGCTGAACCAGGCGTCCCAAACAGAGCCACCATGCCAGAGAAAGTTCTTGACGTTAAAGAATGAGGAGTTTTCATCTTCTTTATTCTCTTCTGCTCCCAATTCCTTAGCTTCATGATCTGCTCCCTCGCTAGAGTTGGAGACTATTGCCTCCTCTGCTTGCTTCTGAGGCAACATTGTGGTAACGTCTAAATCCTGGTAGATCTGAAATACATAAAAAGACAGTAAATGAGACAAAAGCTTGTGTTTATAAAATCAAACCCCAGAAAACGAAAGCCAGTAAGACCCCAGATCCAAAAAACTCAGAGAAAATTCCTTCCAGAACTTTAAAAAGATTGAAACTTCCATAGAAACCCACAAAGACTAAAAACAAAGACTAACATGGTTTTCAGGAACTAGCTGGCTAAAGAGTACAAACCAAAACCAACACCATTATAAACTACCATACCTTGCTTGAAATGTCACTTTCTCTTACTACCCCGAGCTTAAACCAAAGCTTGACTTTGATGTATCCGCTTTTTACTTGCTTTCAGATTGATGAAAGAAAATAAAAGGCACGAGGGATCGGAAAGAGTTGTTGCCGCGTTCAAGAATTCTCCGTTCCAAGAATTGGCAGTGAGAGTGATCTTAAATACAGAGTTGAAACTTTAATAATTTCCAACGCAAAAAGAGGCTCTGGCAGAACGTTAAATGCGCCACCAATATGTTCAGAGCCGAACTAGAAGGCGGCGAGAGGCCCAGAAAAGCAGGAAAAGGAGGGAAGGGAAATCTTTCTGAGTGGTGCTTCTTCAAAGGTGGGTGGTGGCAGAGGTAGAAGGAAAGACCCTTTTCGATCTTCTTCTAGTAGTAAATGCTAATATATATAAATTAAACAAAACAAAGCAACAAATTGCTAGCTAGATAGAGAGCTAGGTAGCTTGTGCTTTCTCTTTTCTTATTGAGATGGGAATGAACGAAGAAAAGGGTGAAAGAGACGAAGCCCTTCGTCGTCCCCAATTCCCTCTGTATTCCCAAAAAAGGATTCGATTCTTGGGTGACAGAGAGTTTGGAGATCAAGGTGAGTGGGACGTTGTTTGTGATTACTGAGGAAGGACTAAGGACTCAATTAAACAATGCAACTTCCCTTTATATAGCCCGGAGAACCGCTTCAACGGCTAAGACAACTTTTTCTAATCGATATTTTTTGTTCAAATGAAAACAAATTCAGCTCAAAATAATTAGTTCCTAATTATTATATAAAAATACGTAATGTATGTTGTACCGTAAAATTGTCGAAATGGGAAATAAACCGAGACCTTACTAGTTCAGTCAATTTTGTTTCTCATGTGAAAAATATAAGAATAGAATTGACACTTTGTAGTATGAGAATAGCCGTACGATTAATTATTATTATTTTATACAAATTTATATAATTTCATGTGAAATCACATAAAATTATGAGAACGAACATTTCACATCTTTGAAGATGTCATTATGTGAGATAGTAGAAGACAACCAATCATAACTCGTTTGTTTATTTCTTACTTGCTTTTGTTTTTTTTGACTTTATTTCGTCTCGTTTGGTTTTTGAAACTGAAATTAACTTTTTTGGTCTTTCCCGTGAGCATGTTATGCGTAAGAAAGTAATCAAAATATTTATTTACTTTCATTTTCGATGAAAGCGTTATATTGTTGCTTTTAGTTTTCTTTATAAAAGTTATGATTAAATTCAGTTTACCCCCTTTCAAAATTTTAGGGTCAAAATCAATTTAGTCCTACAACTTTTTTTTAAATCAGTTCGTCCCTTCAACTTTCGTAAACATATCAGTCGAGTCCAATTTTTGAATTCCTCTCAAAATTTAACGTCACCAAAGCTGTTGAAACTGATAAGATGACCCATAATTCTGCTTTATCCCTCTTCAAAAGGGTAAAATAGCCAATTTGACAAAATATTATTATAGAAGATTAAAAAAATGCATCTATTTGGTAAAAAAATAACATTGGTCCTAACAACAAAATCGACCACAAAATAGGTCAGTAACATCAAAACTCTCTAGAAAAATCCTATGAAAACTCAAAAAATATCTAAGACATAAACACAACACAAATTTCAGTAAACCCCCTAAATCATCTGTAATAATCAAAAATTCAAAGCCCTAACTCACCGTAATTTGGTTCACCTCCATTCTCCAATCGGGGTATCCAATCATCTACCCCAGACATCTCCTCTACCTTTGCGTTGATCTTCTAATAATCTAACCCCTAACAGGCCAGATCTGGTTTTTTGTAAATGAGAGAGAGAGAGAGAGAGAGTGTGTGTGTGTGTGTGAGATTGACTAAGATCGAGTGAGGATTTTGTTTTCTTTTATTTTACGAGTTCTAATTAATCTAAGTATAATGAATAAAAACCAATAAAGGTATTTCAGACATTTTGTTGAAAATGAGGGGATAAAGCTGAATTATGGTTCCTTTTGTTTGTTCCAACGATTTCAGTGATGTCACATTTCGAGGGGAATTCAAAAATTGGACCGACTGGTTTACGAAAGTTGAAGGGGCAAACTAATTTTAAAAAAAAAGTTGCAGGACTGAACTAATTTTGACACCAAAAATTTAAGGGATAAGCTGTTTTTTTTGTAAGTTATGCATATTGAGGAAGATAAATTTTATTAACACATCCCTAAATGTTAAATACACATATATTTTTTATACAAATTAGATAAGACTTTGTAGGTACATAAAATTACAAAAAGATATATTTATATCAAAAATAAAGAAACCTAGTTAAAAAAATAAATATATATTCCGCTTAAAATTATTATTCTCCTCTACGAGAACAACGTATGTGAAGATACCAAGCCCTAATCAGAAATAGCTAGCTAGCGACAACCATAGTTTCAATCAAAAACTAAAGATAACGTAATGGATTCATGTGATATTTCTCAACCCCTAAGCGAGGTATGACTTCTCTATCTTTGATTGAAATTGACCTACTACAAAATTTAGATTTTAGGGTTTGTTGTTTGATTATATAGTACAAATTGAAGTTGGAAATTTTTTTATTACTGTTCACACATGCTAGGTCGTTCAAAAGCATTTTATTTTGTTAAATTGAGTAGCAAATTTAGAAAATATATATATTTAGTGAATGAGTTGTGTATTTAGTGAATAAGTTTTGTATTTTAAATGAGGATATTGTAGGAAATTTGGGTATATGTATATAATAAAATGTTACAACAATATAGTTAATATATAAGTGATATGTGTATATATAAGTGATATGTGTATACTTAATTTAGAAAATATTAAGTATAATATGTGTATCTAATCATTATAGATGTGTTAATAAAATTTCTTTTTGAGAAATATACCAAATACATTGTAATCTCATTTTCATTTTTGAAAATAAAAATATGGATGTGAAAACATACATAAACAACACCTAATATTAATTTCTTCCGTTTTTCATATCTATAGTACATATACATTATATGCTGATGGACCCAAATATCAAATCCAATAGTTCCACGAATCCTATTTCCCCATCAATCCCATCATCAATTCAAACTCTGGGTTCCCTATCCTTAATTTTCCAGATTTAACTCATTCGAGGCTCTTCAACCCAGAAAATTACCCTGAAAACCAGTTCTCAATCTTCATTGAAGAGTTTACCAGTGAGGGCCAAGGACCACCACATTTCTTTCTTTTATATTTCTATGAGTTTATAAAAGAAAACTGAAGATTATTAATACCATTGTTAACGCAAGCATATAAGCACAAGAACAACATATGTAAAACTTAAGATTTACCAGCGTTATTAATGGAGATCGCCATGTCTATGAGCTTAGGTCTTCTGATCTCTCTCACAATATGCTCCTTAGATGGGATAAGGACTGAATGCGTCTTATGATGAGAACATGGACTTATGCTCGTGTATTTATAGAGATCAACTAGTGCCTTGCCCATTAAAGAATCCTAGTTGATCTATAAGATTACGAGAATCATATCAGAAGATATTATGGACTCCTTAATCAATATGTAAACTATATATTATTTACATATCACCAATATTACATTCCTTACACAACTCATAATACTTAGATTAGGCTTAATCAATTGCTTGAACTAAAAGTCACATAATATTGTTAAAGTCCAAAATAATATTTCAATCTCCCACTGGACTGTACAATACTTATGTGCAGCAATTGAACCAAAACAAAATCAAGCACTACACTGAAGAGCATGTGTGAGTTATATAAATGCAATAGAATCCAACAGCAACAACTCAGTCACTTTTCAGTTGCAAGCACTGAATCTAAAATTCTAACAGACTTAACAAATCTGCAGATTGAAGACCACAATACAAGTTTCTGCAAAGCACAGGAGTTCCAGATATGAACTGAATAGAGCTAATGACATTTTCACATATATATTAAACTACATTGTCAAAATTCTCTCTGTCCACTAAACGGTTTTAAACAAAAACTCCAAAATTACAAGTACCGAATTTACACACAGGTGGAGATATACTTGTTAACTTAAAGGCAACATATGAAACATAACAAATTATGCATATGACCAACCACCTGAATTCAAAACAACTTGACAAAATAAAATTGAATATGAGAAATAAATTTCAAATACCAAACATAATGATGCAGCAATCATGAATAACTGAATACCTCAATTTTATTGATAACAAAACAAGTTTACATCAACTGAGTTATAAACTCAAAACTAAAACAAAATACAAGAACAAAATCACAACGAAAAACTCTGACTGAATTTTGAATGCTCCCACTAAACTCCAGAATCTAATTTCTCAAGAACACCTATATTGGCACAATGTTTCTTGAAGGTTCCAACTGCTAAAGCTTTAGTGAATGAATTAGCTAACTGACCCTCTGAATTAATGTCGATGATCTCAACTTCACCATACTTAAATCTCTTCCTGACACTGTAATATTTCAAATCAATGTGTTTGGAATAAGCTGATCTCTTACTGTTCTTAGAAAAGAACACAACAGCTTCATTGTCACAGTACACTGTCAACTTGTTGGAAAACACATTTTCCAAAATCTTGGTCTCCATCAGAAAGTACCTAGTCCAAAGACCTTCACACACACCTTCATAAACAGCTATCAACTCAGCTTGCATGGTAGAAGTAGCTATAAGGCTTTGTTTCAAGGTTTTCCATGCAACTGCACCTCCAGCTAACATAAACACATAACCACACGTAGACTTATTTGAATCTGGATAATTCCCAGCAAAGTCTGAATCCGTGTAACCTTCTAGAACTAAATTTTTAACTCTTCCATAAACAAGCATGTGGTATTTGGTTCTCTGAAGGTATCTCAAAACCTTTTTGTCTGCATTCCAATGCTGAATTTCCGGATTGCTTTGAAATCTAGAAAGCATATTAACGGCAAAAGCTATGTCTGGTCTAGTACACACCTGAGCATACATTAGACTACCTACAAGAGGTGCATATGGTTTCGAATCCATTCTAGCTTTCTATCCATCAGATTTAGGAATTCTATTTTTAGTCAATTTATCACTTTTAGACATAGGGACTTCTCATTCAACACAAGTTTCCATTCCAAAACGTTTCAGAACAGTTTCTATATAACTTGTTTGTGACAAACCAAGTAAGCCACGTTTTCTATCCCTTTTTATCTCAATACCCGTCACGCCCCGACCCATAATTTTTACATTTATTACTAGCATAGTGGTAATAAGAATTCTATGTTATTCGTCATTAAGTGTATAATTTAATTGATCCCCAGAGAGGTTATAGGGGACGATTATTTTGTGGGATTATTATAAGGAAGAAATTATGACGAAGGTAAAAATGGTAATTTTTGCTAGTAAAAGGTAATTTTATTTGGGTATTATTTTGGGGTGTTGAATTTTGGTTTTGGGTATATTAAGTGTTGGTTGGACCCGGATCGGGCCAAGCCCAATTTTTTTTTTTTCTTCTCTCTCCACCCACGCTCTCTCTCTCTTCCCCGACCCATTTATGCCCGGAATTTTGCCCAAGCCCAACCGCCGCCTTCCGGCCGCCCCAGACCGCCGCACTGGTCCTGATCGATCGGTCTCCCTCCCAGCTTATATTCAAGACCAGTGACAGCCTCTCTAGCGTCGCCGTGAGGGAGAAAAAGCCGCCGAAAGGTCCGACTGCCGAAAGATTTTCTCGCCGGAACTCCTTCCTCCGGCCGCCATAGCAAGCGAGCCTTGGGTCAAAAGAAAGCCCTCATCCCGTGCTTCAATCCCTCCAAATGGCTCGCTCCATCTCGAGCTAGGTAAGGAGAAATCGGTATTTGAATTTCTAGGGCTTTTCTGTGTGTTTTCGTTCGATTGACATGGTTAGCCTTAGAATTGGAGTTTATGATAGTTAGGAATGTTGTAGAGGAGGTTGAGAGGAAGATGCTGCCAAATTTTGGTGAGCATCGGATGTCGCAGGCCGCCGCCGCCGAGAAAATGTTTTTGGTGGGGAAAAATGTGAGGAGTTTATTGGAATAAGTTTTAGAATTTTTTTGAGGAGTTTTGGTTAGGTTTGAGAATTGTTGAAGTTTGGTATTTTTGGCGGATTATTACGTTAGAATTCGGCCATTAGATTTTATTTGGTGGAAGATGATTTTGAGGATGTCGGTAATTTTTGTGGAGTTTTGAGGTTGGCAGTGGATTTAAGATTTTAGAGTGTTAGGCTTGGTTGAGCGCGCGAAGCATATTTATTTATGTCTGTTTTACTGTACACGTCGGTGATTTATTTAAGGTTTTATTTATTTGGAACATGACGTGAGGAGACTCGAGCGGAAGAGACCTCCGACCGACATCAGGTTTAGGCCTAACCTGTGAGTGGACCTTTGTTTTAATTAATGTGTTCTAAATACTTTATCGTTTTGAATGATTTTCTGTTGTTGGATATTTCCCGAAATTGAGAATTTCGGTGATTATACTCTTATATGATAATAGTATGTATATGATTAAATGCTAGCTAGCTATACGCGATTTCCCCCTTATACTGAGGTACAATACCAGTATGAGGTGACGTGAGCGATAGACGCGAGCGTCATAGCCCTGTGCAACTTTCTATTTTTGTATTCATTCATAGATTTCGTATAAGGAGTAAGCACGTATATATACCACTCAGGCGCTTCCCCCAGCCTGAGGTATAATTCCAGTGTGGGGTGATGTGAGCATTAGATTCAAACGTAGTAGCTTTGTATGGTATCTATTTTTCAAGTTGTTCATAGATATCGTATAAAGAGTTAGGCGAGTGTACACACATATTAAAATATATAATATCCTAGCCTGAGAGGCAATTTCTTGAAGTTTGAGAGTCTAGCCATGCTAGACCCCAGTTCAAAATCTTTCCGGTGGAGCTTTTGTTTTTGCCGCTGATGAAGTATTTTCTTTGAAAGCATTTTTGGGGAAATATTTATTTGTTGTCGGAATTGTTTTGTCCACTCACTCTGACGTGTTGAATATTTTCCACTGGGCTCTTCATTTTTAAAAATGCTCAATCTGCAGAGTTCACGTGAGGTCTAGAAGGAGACGTCGAGACATAGTCACCCATTTATCCGCTACATTTCGCCAGTAGGTTACCTGTTTAATCTACTAGAAGATTGTTAACCTCCGCTGTATTTTATTTTATTTTTAGTAGCTCTGAATACTGTTGGAATTCTTGCCGATAACTTATTCTTGCTACTTTTGGGTTGTAGCGGAGGATTTATTTTGAGTTAAAAAGGTGGTTCTTTAATTCTTTCAAGTTAGGGTTGTCCATTTTCGAGGGAGGTTTGCCGAGTTCTTTGGTAAATTTTCCTTGAAGGTGGTCCCCGCATGACTCATCTCAGGTTTCGGGATGAAATTCGGGGCGGGTCCTGACAATACCTAAGACAAACGATGCTTCCCCCAAATCTTTCATGTCAAAATGCTTTGACAGAAAGATTTTAGTGTCTTTAATTAATTTGAGATTGCTACTAGCAAGGAGGATGTCATCTACATAAAGGATGAGGAAAATAAAATTATTTCCCTGTGTTTTGAGATAAACGCATTCATTCACTATATTTTCTGTAAATCCAAAAGTTGATATGACTGAATCAAATTTCCTATACCACTGTCTAGAGGCTTGTTTTAAACCGTAAATTGATTTCTTGAGTTTACAAATCATCTTCTCATTTCCTGGAACAATGAAACCTTCAGGTTGTTTTCATATATATTGTCTCTTCGAGCTCTCCATTTAGGAAGGCTGTTTTGACATCCATCTGATGTAACTCCATGTCAAAATGAGCTACTAATGCCATGATGATTCTAAAAGAATCTTTGGCAGACACAAGAGAAAATGTTTTTGTATAATCAATTCCTTCTTTTTGAGTGTAACCTTTAGCTACTAACCTAGCCTTACACCTCTCTATATTTCGCCTAGCATCTCTCTTAGTCTTAAAAACCCACTTACAACCTATTTCCTTTTGATTACATGTATTCTTAACCAAGTCCCATACCTTGTTATTCTTCATGGATTCAATTTCTGCATCCATGGCTTCTTGCCACTTAGCTGAAACCTCACTTTCTATAGCTGCTTTAAAGGTTTTTGGATCAGTTTCTACTTCTAGTGCTTCTTCAATTTCTTGAGCAAACACTATGTAGTCACTGTCAGCTCCAAAAGTAGGAACTTTATCCCTTTTGGATCTTCTCGGTTTTAAGAACAGGTTCAGGCTGTGTCTCAAGAATTTGTAAGTTTTCTGGAGTTTCTGAAATTTCTAAAGTTTCATCAATTTCTATATTTTCAGAAATATTTTGATTTAACGGCTCATTTTCTGTTCCTTCCCCCAAAATATTAGTTTTATTCAGATTTACATTTATTGTAGATGTATTTGAAACTAATGATGAGATAGACACATTTTGTAGGTTTTGTGAATTTTTTGAATCCTCTGCAACTTTGTCAAAGTCTGCGGATAAATCCACATACTCTGCATTGCAGATTGTTTCACCGAGAAATTTGACTTGATGAGTTTCAAAAATTCTTGACGAATGGTGTCTTGAGTAGAGTTTATACCCTTTTGATTTTTCACAGTAACCTATAAAATGACAACTAACAGATTTAGGATCAAGTTTACTTAAATCAGGATTATAAATCCTAGCCTCAGCTTTACAACCCCAGACATGCATGTCAAGACCCGCCCCGAATTTCACCCCGAAACCTGAGATGAGTCCTGCGGGGACCACCTCTAAGGAAAATTTACCAAAGACTCGGCAAACCTCCTTTGAAAATGGACAACCCTAACTTATAAGAATTTAAGAATCACCTTTTTACTCCAAAATAAATCTTCCGCTACAATCCAAAAGTAGCCAGAATAAATTACACAGAAGAATTCCAAAAGTATTCAGAGATACTAAAAATAAAATAATACACAACGAAAGCTAACAAACCCCTAGTAGATTAAACAGGTAACCTACTGGCGAAATGTAGCTGATAGATAGGTGACTATGCCTCGACGTCTCCTGCCAGACCTCACGCGAACTCATAGAGAATCTAGAAAACGAAATTTCATCCGGACACCTCCAGATATCCTAACGTATGTGCACTCCGGGCGTGCTCTAGGGTTCTCTATTTTGTTCTTAATCTGACCTGAATCGTGAGTAATGGGTCTTAAATCCCAATGAGTTCATGAACGAACTCGTGCGCTTCTTCCCCTGCCAAAACCGAAACCCAAAAGCTTGTCGTTGTTAATAACGATAAGATGAAGTCCTGTTTGGATTTTCTGAGAGTGGGTCTTGGGCTTGGGTCACGCGGCTCACAGGGCCAGTTCAGTTTTCTAAATGGGTCAACGAAATTTGTTGGCCCGGTTTAGTGAATTTTTTATTGTTGTTTCTAAAGCATAGCATATGAACACTTAATTGCTATTGTGTTGATTTTACTGAATTGATTTATATGCGAGGCTACGAGCGTATGCTCTTATACCAATTAAAAGAAAACTGAAGCTTATTAATACCATAGTTAACGCAAGCATATAAACACAAGATCAATATATGTAAAACTTAAGACTTATCAGCGTTATTAATGGAGATCGCCATGTCTGTGAGCTTAGGTCTTCTGATCACTCTCACAATATGCTCCTTAGATGAGATAGAGACTGAATGTGTCTAATGATGAGAACATGGACTTATGCTCGTGTATTTATAGAGATCAACTAATGCATTGCCCATTAAAGAATCCTAGTTGATCTATAAGATTACGAGAATCATATCAGAAGATATTATGGACTCTTTAATCAATATGTAAACTATATATTATTTACATATCACCAATATTACATTCCTTATACAACTCGTAATGCTTAGATTAGGCTTAATCAATTGCTTAAACTAAAAGCCACATAATATTGTTAAAGTCCAAAATAATCTCTTAGTTTAATGTTTACCCGGACCGCCCATTCCGGCCAACCGGTGTAAAACCGGAGCTCCATTTATGAGTATGCTTCTTTTTTACGAAGTCTGCTCGACGCAGCCGCTTAAAAATCTTAATGGCCAAGTTGGCTTGGCTCGAGCCATGATGGGCCGGTCGGCTTACGGCACGCCTTTTATAGAAAACACGCGCGCATGAACCCCAACCCCACTTCCCGCCGGATTATGATAAAACAGAACACTGCCCCTCTTTTCATCGGACGGCTTCGACCGGCCCACTCTAACACACATCATCACCATTAGACACTAGTTCTTAAGATGATTCAACTTTATGTTATTTCATGATGAAATTGGTGGTGTGGATATTTGTAATGATATTGACTGTACTCCTGTGTGGATTTTGATTCTGTTTGAGGAAGCTTTCCTTGTTTGAGAAATCAGCTAGCTAGCTATGTGAAAAGATTTTTGATTTGGAGTTTGTCGTCACACGGTTTGAAATATTATGTTACAAAAAATTGATGCAAAATTAAAAGAATTTTTAAATAACACATTTTTAAGGAGATGTAATGCATGTACTAATTGAGGGCAGAGTATTTTTGTGTCATCAAGCCGATACAGATTGCCATATCATTTGTATTGATCCAGTATATAAGTGAAGACCGTCGATATTCATTGTTACATTTTGTTGTCATGGGTTGCTTTGCACTAATGTTTATGTTTTGCGTTTGATGTCAAATTGTCATTGTTCTAACTAACGTTAGAGAGACCATTCATGGTAGAATATTCATTCTAATCTCGATCCAAGTCATTCATATGCTACGTAGAAAAACTTTAACAAACTCTTTATTTTAGCCTTTTTAATTATTTTAAAGAACGTGTTTAGTTTTTTTTAATATTTTCAGAGCTCCAGCAGACTAGCCAAAATTTAGTTATTATAACTTTTAGCTATCTCGCTAGCTAAATATAGAGAGCGAGATGACCCAGATGAGGTTAGCTATAATTTAATACATTCATTGTAAGATATTTTACGTGATACATAAATATATTTAAACTATTTAATCTTTATTTGAATAATAATATTGAACAAAAAAAACACACGTACACTAGTACATACGATTGCAGTATACCATGAATATTGCAAATCAATTTAATTTTTTGTATTATGATTCATAACGTTTAATGTATTCTACACTTAAGAATTAAGTGCATATTTGTTTCATGAGACTGTGTTAAATAAAGAGTCCAGTTTAGTTAGTGTTGTATTTAGTGTTACTGTGTAATAAAATAAATGAGCTCACGTAACACATTGTTTTTATTTTGGTATCCTTAGATTGTGTTATTGTGGGTACTTAAATAGGCCATCCTTAGATAGCACCATCATTATAAACCATAAACCAAGCATACTACACTTTAATCTCATGCAACACCAAATAAGAGTTAATATTAGTACATCTTAAGACATCCCACATAAGTACATGACAGTCTTTAAAAATAAAGAGGTCTAATGTAGTTCCGAGTACCAAATTTGCACTAAAGTTCTTAAATTATACTTCTAAAAGAAAATAACTCAATCTTATCCTATAGCTCAAATCACACCTAAACTTATTCCAACATTTCTATTAAACCCTTCCCAAGTCGATAGTAAAGTTAAATACAAGTCTCCTTCATGCTACATGCTTGAGTAATCATACTTAAACACTTGATTTCGGCTTGGCATAGCATTCTTAATTACATTGAGTTTGCAAGTCAAAAGCAGAAGGAAAGGATTTTGTGGAAAACACTCGGTGGCGGCCGCAACAAAATAGGCAAGAGTTGAAGGCGCGCGGTGGAGCCCCAAATGCACCACCCCTCAATAGTTAAAACTCAAATCCATGTAAAATGGGAAACAAAAGTTGCTAGTCATACTCCGTACAGAACCCCCACGTTGGTCCGTTTAGACGGGGATTTGTCGGGTGGGTGCAGGGTCACCGGTTCGGACTCTTGGCCCGCCGACGAGGCCCAAGTGAAGCACCACTTAAATCTTCTTCACATTCCGTTAATACCCTTTTGATTATTTTACCTAATCGGGATTAGTTTAGTGGGTGAAGTAATGATTAGTGAACACTAAGATAAATGGAAATCCCCTTTGCCCCAAAAATCATCGAGTTTCCATCTCGTTCCCCCCTCACATGGGACCCGCAAATCCCGGGTCCCGCTCCCCGATCAGCATCTTCCACTTTGTTTAACCCAGTTTTTCTCCTGTTAAAAAAAAACCCCCGTTTTTTCTAGGGTTTCTGTTCACTGCGAAACAAGAAGTCCATGCACAGCGGATTTTGGTGCTCTGAAAGATGATTTGTAATTGTGTAGTATATACCAGCATTGGCTTCCAGCTTAATTTCATTCTAGAGACAAAGGTTTATCAGTTGTTGAATATGAAAGGCTAGCTAGCTCCATCGATCATGTCCTTAACACTCCTATGGTTCTGCTATTACAATTAGGGTCAAGTAGTAGGCTGTTACGGCTATAGCTCTATCTAAAATTATGTGAGATAAATATAAGCTATGTACTAGCGTATTTGTAGATATCCAACATAGGTTCAGTTGGTAATGTATTTTTCTTGTTACCCATTCCTTCATAGGTTCGAGTTCTTTTGAAAGCAGTAACGCTCAATTTATTATTGAAATTTGGTACTTTTTTTCTTTCTGTTTCAATTTTTTTACCCATTAGTTCTTCATTTTTCGCTGTTTTTCTTCTCATTTCAACGTCATTTATGAGATTTCTTAAAACTTTCTTAACTCCCTCATAAATTAGCCCAACCTAGTATTACTTCCTGGTTCTGCCACTGGCCGTAATGTGATAGGTCGACTATGAACCGGTTTAAGATAATCGATATGTCATAAACTTGTTGATTTGGTCTCCTACTTAGAATTGATCAGCAGACTAACAAACCGGGATACATTGAAGTATTTTCGTAATTTGATTAGTCGAATAGAGAACATGGACCGGATTACTATCAATTCGAACTACTTGCTATTCCTAGTACTCCTAACCCTAGCTAGCAATTGATCGATGTAGTCTTCAAATTGACCCAGCATTATGAATTAGTATAATGATGAGTCGTTTATCTACATATTATTCAAGTGTTTTCATTTGCCTTTTCATATAATTACTTATCCTAACCCATATCGTTTGCAATTTTAAAGACTTGGAAGTCAATTTCGCACACTTGCAGTGCCACGAGTTGCACATTCGTTTTAGTAATGATACGATTATCACTGGTACTTGTAGCTTTCCGTATTTCTTCTCATAGTTCTTTTTTTCTGTAGAGCCCGTTTCATATTGTTGCAGCTCATACTTTCATTCGAATTAACATAGTCATTTCCTTTCTTATGGTGTTAGCGAGTTGATAATGCAATGATCAAACTAGCTAGTGGAGCTAGCTTTGGACTAGTAATACTTAATTTGTATGAGAATGACTTTTTCTTTCAAATGGAATCTTAAAAACATAGGAAAAGTAGAGGGATTTAGGGCGCTTGGTGGGGGTCAAAACAATTAGCCGAAGATGGAAAATATGCTTTTATCTAGGTTGGTCGATTAAAGAGGCACTCAATGCCTCCACTTATCCTTTTGCCCTTAATCTTTTATGGAAGGTCATGTAGGAATCCTCCTCTGCCCCTTCACCCCAAAGCTTAATTCAAGTGCACCTAAAAGAAGTGTGGTCTGTTAAGAAATGAACTAATTATAAATCCAAAATTAGAATGTAATTTCATTTTCTAAATTAACATCTCCAATCCTCTAAATCGATATTGTACGTATAACATTGTATAATCATAAAACTATCATATCAATACAATAACTATTTATAGTAATTTTTGTTGGAAATTATGTAATAATATCCAATATGAATGAAAATAAAATTACTCATGACTTTTCCATTTGAAAGGGTGTGTCTTTTTCAATACGTGTCTTTAGGAATAAGTGTGTCTCTTCAAGGAGATAAGTGAACGGACATGTTGGTTCACTTGGGGTTCTATATAAACCCGTACTCATTTCTCCCTAAAGATAAGATTGAGAATCCCCAATTCTTCTATATGTCTTGTTCGTGTCAAGAGAGTATAAGATACAATTTATGGTTCGCTAGATTCCAAAATTGCGGTGCTTCTATTTTGGATCATCGATTGTTGTATTCTACAAGGCAGACGCCCATCGAACTACAAGCACAAGGGTATGGGCGAAATTTGTCTTTAGTCAAGTGCATTTATGCATGCCTCAATCGGAATATCAAGTCAGTTCTTTCTTTCCTTGTATTACTTTTATATGATTCTTACATTATTTTATTCCTATATTAGGATTGATTCACTACTTTCAATCCTAAACGAATATTGTTATGTTTCTTATATTCTTTATTGAAATTTCTATCATATTTATAATCAAATATATGATTGTTCCCAACAATCTAAAGACAGATTTTATAATGGAACAATCATGTTTGACGATGAGTCCTAACCAAACCAAGAAGCATTCGAAAGAGAAAAATTGCTATGGTCTCTTACTGCGATTGATTCCTTTTCTTAATACAAGGAGTAGTGTGGCATTGGTTAGATGGAAGATAATGAGTAGTCTGTGATGTATATAAAGTATATATACAAGATGAAAGTTAAAAATCGTTGATGAAAAGTGATTTATGGCGATAGTCCCAATTATGATGTTATCATTGAAAGATTTAAGATCTTTATGATCATATACAAATTAGAAGCATTTACAAATGTTAGTAAGACGTACTCTTGTTTTATGAACAAAAGTAAGAGAAAGATATTCGATGAGTAATGCTTCAATCACTAAATAGACATCCCAAGTTGGAGAAGTGCATGGAAAAAAAAAGATAGCATAGTTATTCCATAAACGAATGCGCTCTTAAATGAGGTTTGTGGGAATACATTACTATCTTAATTGCATTACAAGAACCTATGATTGAGGGTTTACTTCTCAAATGTGGGGGTATTTATAATGTCTATAAATTGTATGTAATACAATTGAAGAGATAGTATTGGAATGCTTTGGCATTTACATATCTATATCGATCAAAAGGATTTGAACAACTACTCTGAAGTGAAATTTGATTCGTTTGTCAACCTTATGGATCCAAATTATTTAAATTAAGGTTTGACTAGAGAGATAGTTGATGATCGAGGGGAATGAGTTAAAGCCAATAACACAATGAGTCATTACTTGGCGGAAACCTAACCTAGCAACATTGGAGATCCCATGGTCTAGGTTCAATAGGCAAACTAGTTGGGGAAGAATCAAGATGCATAACACACAACTCACTCATTCCTATGATCAATGTGTGTTTTCCGTAGCTGTAATAAGGTTATGCTTTTGCATTTAATGATACTAATATCTTGTTATCAAGAAGAATATAGCGGAGTGTTCTTAATTAGTGTGATCACCTATATGAGAGTAGAAGTCGGGTCGCTTCTATGAGAATGATATGGCTTAGTTCTCTAAAGCTCTCATGAATGTGGAAATTGTTCAGGACCAAAATGAACACAACCGTAAGAACCGTAGTGTATTAGAATAAGAGATGTGTGAGGCTTATTGTCTTGGTTTACACAAACAGTGAATAGTTCAAAGATCTTCTACATCTACTATTTCACCAAGTAAATCCGATAGGTATTCACTATGAAAGGTTCAAGTCCAAAAGACACCTCTTCAAATGCATCTCTTGTTCGCTTGTACTCTCTAAATCCTTGTCATTCATTGTCATTGTCATTTTTCATTCATGTGGGGGATTGTTGGAAATTATGTAATAATATCCAATATGAATGAAAATAAAATTACTCATGACTTTTCCATTTGAAAGGGTGTGTCTTTTTCAATACGTGTCTTTAGGAATAAGTGTGTCTCTTCAAGGAGATAAGTGAACGGACATGTTGGTTCACTTGGGGTTCTATATAAACCCGTACTCATTTCTCCCTAAAGATAAGATTGAGAATCCCCAATTCTTCTATATGTCTTGTTCGTGTCAAGAGAGTATAAGATACAATTTATGGTTCGCTAGATTCCAAAATTGCGGTGCTTCTATTTTGGATCATCGATTGTTGTATTCTACAAGGCAGACGCCCATCGAACTACAAGCACAAGGGTATGGGCGAAATCTGTCTTTAGTCAAGTGCATTTATGCATGCCTCAATCGGAATATCAAGTCAGTTCTTTCTTTCCTTGTATTACTTTTATATGATTCTTACATTATTTTATTCCTATATTAGGATTGATTCACTACTTTCAATCCTAAACGAATATTGTTATGTTTCTTATATTCTTTATTGAAATTTCTATCATATTTATAATCAAATATATGATTGTTCCCAACAATTTTGATATAATTAATTAATCGGATAAGATATTCCTATGGCTAATTGCCCAAGAGCTTGTACCTATTAACAATAATTTTGGGATCGTGAAGTATACCAAACTTTATATCGATCATATGAATAAACACATTTTGTACTTTTCAGGTTAGAACGATCAAAGTTCTAATTGATCGAGCCGTATATAAACACTTCATATATATGTCATATAAATTTGAGATTCGCAAATCCCTAATAGTATTTACTATTAACTCGCTCATGTTTAGAGTTTAAAACATTATTTGATCTATCACTATGTAAAAAGCGAAAATTCTTCTATGCACCAAGGTGCAAGTGATCCGAACAACTAATATTCAGTATTTTGATCCAGTCATCTACGTTGCACTACAGACATATATACTAATACCGTTTACAAAATTGAAATAAAAAAAAAATAGCCTCAAGTGTTTCAATGCAAACTAAGAATGTGAGAACACTAGGTCGAAGAATATGTACTCTTATCATGGATGTTTAATTTGATCAAATCAAAAACAAAATAAAAAAAAAAGAATTTAGAGTTTCTAGTCTTCATTTGATCTTCTCATATGTGATTTAAGCACTTACACATCAATGGTGCAAATGCAACTTGGTGCATATAATCCGCTTTGATGTAAAAAGTTTAAAACTAACCGGTTAACATGTCAATGTACCGGAGACTTTATCGGGGATATCGTCACTTATTAGCCTTTTCAAATGTAAAACTCCTCCACATTTCATTAATTAGGAAAAGTAGTTGAATTAAATAGGTTTAAGAAGTAGCTCGGCAATGTGGTTTAGGATCCAAAGTTTTAAGAAGAATAATATGTCGCTTTAATAATTGATGATAAACGACCACACGGATAAAGCGAATTCGGATAAGAGTGGAAAATATATGCTCTAATGTTACATGGCTATGGACTATGGAGTATTCATGGACCCCTCTAAAGAAACAGACTCCTCATAAGGATTGAGGTCACAAATACATTATTTCGTACCAAACTGTCAAGTCCTCACATCACATAATCACATTATGCATATTTAGTCATACAAATTTCAAAAAGTAATTCAGGCCGGGATCACCACCCCTTTCCCACCCTTAAATAATCTCAGGGATCTTAATCTAGGTCATGCATCTTTTGAACTAGGTGTATGATATATCTGGTCAATTAATGGAGCATAGCATATATGGTCTAGGCCAAGAATATGGGAGATATGTTAGCTTGAATAAATTTGGTCCGGCATAGGCTACTTACGAGTCATATGTCTTGGCAGTTACGAAATTTTCTTAAACATGTGAAATGAAACAATGATTGAGAGAACAATGTAAAATAAAATAAAAGCTTGATACTCCTTCCATGTGAAACGGACTCATTTTCTTTTATAATTAAAGGGAAAGGAATCTTCTTGACCATGTTATTCGATCGGCATTACCTGCCGAAAAACTATTAATAAAATTCTAACTATAAGTTTTAAGAATGTACAGTATTATGACAATTTATTACGTATAAGTATTTTTTTTTCTTTTTCCCTCTAACAACGGACTTAAAGAATTTTTTGGTTAATCCTTGCGTGTTGATGTAATCGAATCATGCAAGATGATCTAAGAGAACGTACCCTAAATAACTACAAACACAAATAATCGAATCATCCCAATCGAGCAGACACAACCTCGTCTTCGGTTCATACAAAAAGCAGCTAGAAACATCGTGGAAAAAATTAACCACAGAGTTTGCATAACCCTGTGTACCTCTCGTGAAACAACCAAATCCTCTTACCAACCTCCTTCCTTTGCAAAGCCAGAGTCCGAACGACGACGACGAAGACGACGACAATAATAATAATAATAATAATAATTAATTACTAATTAATATTAATTATGATTATTATAATTTTCTTTTCAGTTGGCTTAATTAGTTAATGTCAACCATCCCCAAAATTCCAATCGGGCGAATTCAATCTATTTCTATCGCATTGCCATGGGGTCCCAAATTCTCATTGCAAGCATGTAATAATATATATGCCTGCCACTAAAGCAATCCTCATCAAAACTCTCCACACACGAAAAAAAAAACACTATTTTGCTTCTCGATCGATCGTAGGCTCATGCATATATCAGCATGACGATTTGGGCATGCATGCAATTATAATCACTTTGTTTTCATGCTATATTAATGAAACTACAAGAAGAAGCTCTGGGGATCATGATGATATATATGAACAAATTGTGAACACAGAAACAAAGAAGAGATTGATTAGAGAGCGCACACTCAACATAGTGCCTTGGGGCTAAGTGGAATGAAAAAGGTGAAGCTTGTGGGTTTCCATATATCCAAAAAGGTATTACTGGGGTTTTATTAGAACAATTCGTCTCGGAGTCTCGTTTTAGGATGAGTATAGAAAATATATAAAAAGCAAAATATTAAAAATGGTAGACGGGGCTTCTTCTATCTTCTTTATCAAGCTTTTTCCTTCTCTTTTCTTCCAAACGGTCTTTTTAGAATCTTTCTTTCTTTGGTTAATGGTGGGGGTAGGAAGAACCCTAGCACATGATTTATCTCCTAATGCCTCTGCTGCCGCGAAAAGACCATCTTGAAGCGAGAAACTGATATTTTTTTCTTCTTCTAATAATGACATATGTTCTTCATTGTTCATGAGTCAAACAGGGAGCATATAACGGGACAACTGGAATTATTTGATCTGTTGAGAGCTTCTTTAGGAGGGACTGCGTGATCCTTATAAATCATAGCAAATGTTCATGTTCTGACAAACTAATACTACAAATCCATCATCATGGAAAACAAAATGTATATTTAGGAATTATTTATGAATCTCTTCTTGTAACATAATAATGTAGAGATTGACACATTTGTTAAATCAGTTTTGACAAGAGATTCATATACTTTACATGTATATAAATTTATAAAACACGTGCTAATAAGCGTCTCAACCTATTTAAAGTGTTTAACTGATAATTTTAAGATCATGAGTTTAAACCTCACTAACATATGTAGGAAGTGTGAATTATTAATAATTTTTTTTTAAAAGCACTTCAACATACTTGGTAGCTTCATAGTAGCACCAACTCAAAAATACTCAAGAGCTAAGAGCCCTCCAACCCAAAAAGCTTTGGAGCTGCCTCTACCCAAATTAAGCTCCAGCTAACCGGCTATCCTCCAGACCATCGCGGGCAACCCAATACCCATCCCGCATTGCTACACTCGACATCACAACTTGGGGTTTCGCCACAGCCCCATACACCACCATAATCGCCACCAAGGCTCCATCGCTTACTTAGTTGCATTACCAAATGATCTCTACCTATGAAGAAATTAAAAATAAAAATCACGTTTTTTGTCTGCAAAAGAGAGTTTTACTATGAAAATTATGGTGGTAAAATGGAACACTACTTAGCAAATTAGCATTGCTCGAGATGATTGATCCCACGTACGGTGGTCAATTGTGTCACCATTGTGTTCTTGTATGCCAAAATTACACCGACAAAGCCTGTTCCAGATTTCTTTTTTTCTTTTTTGAATAGGGGCTAAACGGCAACCCTCATGCTTTAATCATTAATGAAATTACTGAATACAAGAGGGGGACATAAAGCCTAAACCCCGTATTGCATAGACATCCTAAAATAATATCAGGAGATAACAATCCTATGCATTCTAACAAGCACCATTTAGCAACAGGTGCATCATTAACTACTCTATTTACTTTACAATTTCGGTGACATACCAGAAAGACAATGCTCATGCAGAGCCATAAGTTACTATATCTAATAGCTTTCCTAGCATGTTGCCACTAGAAGATAGTACTAGTGACACTTAGTCTCATCCTGCCACTAGGAGGCTACGACAATTTGACAAAGTAAGGAGGGACATAAAGCCTAAACCCCGTATTGCATAGACATCCTGAAATAATATCAAAAGATAACAATCATATGCATTCTAACAATCACCATTTAGCAACGAGTACATCATTAACTACTCTATTTGCTTTACAATTTTGGCGACATACCGGAAAGACAATGCTTATGTAGAGCCATAAGTTACTATGTCTAACAGCTTTCCTAGCATGTTGCCACTGTAAGATAGTACCAATGACACTAAGTCTCATCCTGCCACTAGGAGGTTGAGACCATTTGACAAAGCAAGGGAGGACATAAAGCATAAACCCAGTATTGCATAGACATCCTGAAATAATATCAGGAGATAACAATCCTATGCATTATAACAAGCACCATTTAGCAACGAGTGCATAATTGACTACTCTATTTGCTTTACAATTTCGGTGACATACCGGAAAGACAATGCTCATGTAGAGCCATAAGTTACTATGTCTAACAGCTTTCCTAGCATGTTGTCACTGGAACATAGTACCAGTGACACTAAGTCGCATCATGTCACTAGGAGGCTGCGACAATTTGACAAAGCACGAAACTCGCCGCTCATCTAGAACAGACATGGTTTGCAAGATACGCAAACCGGGACAAAGCCCACATCTTCAAACTGGCAATAGGTTAGGAATTATTGAAAACATAAAATAAAAACCAGCTAAAATACTAGCATAACTACAAAATAAAACTAAAGCCCAAAAAGAGCCCATAACGAACCTTCAGGCCCAAACAGTACAACGAGCCTTAGACCAGGCCCTATTACTCTGTGGGAATTGGGCAGCCCAGCAACCAGCCCAGATCAGAGAGAGAAAGCCCACGACCAGAGCCCACCATAACATCAACATCCTTGCCTCCTTCCTAGCGACGCTGCCGCCGCCCCCACTGCATCCCAAACATCAGCGCTCCTCCATAGATTCAAGATCTTTACCACCAACACTCCATCCTTGCAAGCCAGGCAAAACAAATCTAGGCCAGATTACATTCGGCCAACATCATGGTCAACAACAAGGACATCGAACCAGACGAGCTAGACTCCACCACCCCGCTTGCTCGCCGCCCGCAAATCTTCTACCTTGATCTTGACTCACACCGGATTCATCGACGCTAGTAGATGAAGTGATGGATGGAAGCAACATCCTCCGTCTCCAAGAAGCCCATATCAGATCATCTCTCTCCAAATCTATTGTCTTCTGCCAAAAACTGAGACCCAACCCCCCTCCACCCATCACAATTGCCACTAGACTACCCCGCCCGGCTGCACCCACCACTGGCGAGGCTAGAAGTCTGCCTCGGCGCGATAGATGAGCCGCCAGACAGGAACACAAGATTGAAGGAAACCCTAGTTTCTAAGAGAGGCGCGTGGGGCGCAGGTGGATATCAGATAGCCGGCCTGTTCCGGATTTCACCATTGTGAAGCAACAATGATTAATGAATTTAATTACACAACCTAAAATATAATTTAACAATACCATTTTAGCATTTAGGAGTTCCAATAGAATCATAATAACATTTGACTCTCTCCTTTATCTCTTGAATTTCGATCTTGTAAGTTCATCACCCTTCTTATGCTTGCGTTCTAAGCTCTTATCTTTATGCATGATCGAAACCAATATACAATATTATGTGGATTTATTTCGTTTCGTTCCTTGCAAATCACGGTCTTCTAAATTTGTTATTATTATAAATGCAACTGTTGAATTATAGCAGTCCATTTGTATATAGGATTGAGACTTGTATATGTGATAGGCATTAGCTGGTATATTCCTATTAGAACACGTCTTATACAGACGCCTTGTACTTGTATATAAACCCTGAATTGGGATGAATGGAACTATTGAATTCCCCTGAATCCCTTTCTTCTTGGTATCAGAGCCAGGTTCCTGCCATTGAACCCGAATTTGAAGTGAAACTCAGAAATCCATCACTACCGACTCTTTCCGCTGCACCCGAAATCTGTATACTTGAATCACCACCAACTCTTTCTGCTACACCTGAAATCTGTATACTTGAATCTGAAATTTGCAAATCATGGAGTCTCCTAAACAATCATCTGCACTTGTAGCTGAATCAGGTATGAGGGGTAAGGCATCTTCTCTATCTACATTATCTACGAATGGATCTTGGATAATTGACACTGGTGCATCTGATCATATGACAAATAACCCTAGCCTTGTAGACTCTGTTAAGCCATCTCCTCAACATGTTGTTTCCACTGCTAATGGTTCACCTTCCCCTGTTATCGGTGAAGGATCAACAAAAATTTCTGATGACTTAACCCTTACTTCTGTCCTTGTAGTTCCCTCTCTTGCGTATAACCTCTTATCTGTGGGACAAATTACTATGGCCCTCTCATGCACTGTAACCTTTTATCCCGATTTTTGTATTTTTCAGGATATTCTGACAAGGCGGATTCTTGGTTATGGTGTTAGAAGGGGGAAATTGTATTACTTGGATTTGACAAGAAGTGGGCAACAACAGTTGAGTTCGTTGAGTCAAGCAAACAACACCAGTAGTCCGAATAAGGCCAAAGAGGCAGTGTGGTTATGGCATCGCCGCTTATGTCATTTATCTTTTGGTTATCTTAGAAAGTTACAACCGCAGCTTTTTTCAGTTGTTGAAGAGTCTGATTTTAAGTGTGAAATTTGTGAACTGGCCAAGAGCCACCGTATTACCTATTCTCCCAGTTTAAATAAATGTTCAGTTCCTTTTATGAAAATACATTCTGATGTTTGGGGCCCTGCACAAGTATATACACCTTCTGGCTTTCGTTACTTTGTGACTTTCATTGATGAATGTACTAGGATGACTTGGGTGTCCTTGATGAAGTATAAGAATGAAGTGTGTTCCAGGTTTACTGAATTTCATAAGATGGTGGCAACTCAATACCAGCAACAAATCCGGGTACTTCAATCTGACAATGGTGGTGAATACGTCAATCGTGAACTGTCTGCATTCTTAAGCTCTCATGGAATCCGACATCAAACTTCAATTGCGTATACTCCTCAACAAAATGGACTGGCCGAAAGGAAGAATAGACAGTTGATGGAAGTCGTTCGTGCCTCTCTCTTTGGTATGAATGTGGATCGAAACTTGTGGGGAGAAGCTGTTCGCTCTGCTGCATACTTGATCAATCGCACACCTTCCCGTGTGCTTGAGTTCCAGAACCCATATCAGAAGTTACATCAGTTGCTCAATGTACCGTCGTTGCCTAATTTGGAGCCTAGAGTTTTTGGATGTACGGTGTATGTGCACATCAACAAACGACTAAGAGGCAAGCTTGATCCGTGTGCTGTGAAGTGTGTTTTTGTCGGGTATGCTGAGTTCCAGAAAGGGTACCGTTGCTATGATCCGGTTCTTAATAAGATGCATGTTTCCTTGGATGTCTCCTTCCGTGAGTCTGAACCTTATTACTCAGGGGGAGTTTCAGAGTCTTCCCTTCAGGGGGAGAGCATGTATGAAGGAAATCCTCTGAATTTTAATGACTTTGAATTTGAAGAAGTGGAGAGGCTGGAAAGTCAATTAGGTACTAGAAATCGAGCAAATGAAATTGCAGATACACGAGTTGACCAGTCAACTACACAAGTTGACTCGTCGACTACAGAGGACCTGTCAGTCGACAACTCAAGCGACTCGTCAATTCCACCTGAAACAGAGAAAGTTGAACCGTCGATGAATAGGGTTGACCAGAGGACTCTCGAACCAGAATGTGAACTTCCTCCAACTGACGAAATTGTGTCGGAAGACCCCCCTTCTACTCCATCAACTGAACAATCCGTCCAGAATGTCCAACCTGAGGTACGAACTGATAACATTGAATTGAGTAATGTAGAAACTTTTGTACCTAGGAGATCTCAACGGGAAACAAAAGGGGTACCAAAGAAACAATATGAGCCTAGCTTAGAAGCCAAAGCCAAATATCCTATTGCTAGCTTTATATCTCACCATAGGTTGTCTGAATCACATGCACTTGTTGTCAACCAATTATCTACAGTATCTATTCCTAGTAATGTACAGGATGCCTTGGCAGATCCAAAGTGGAAGCAGGCTATGAATGAAGAACTTGAAGCCTTGCAGAAGAATGAAACTTGGGATGTTGTTCCTATGCCTCCTGGGAAGAAGACAGTCGGATGTCGCTGGGTGTTTGCAGTGAAGTTGAAAGCTGATGGAAGCATTGACAGATATAAAGCTCGCTTGGTTGCTAAAGGATACACTCAACGATATGGCATTGACTATCGAGAGACGTTTGCACCGGTAGCCAAAATCAACACTGTGAGAATTCTTATTGCGTTGGCTGCTCGTCATGATTGGCCACTGCACCAGTTTGATGTGAAGAATGCTTTCTTGAACGGTACTCTGGAAGAAGAAGTGTATATGGATACTCCACCTGGTATCAATTGTAGACCGTGTGACGTTGGAAAAGTGTGTCGACTGAAGAAATCTTTATATGGACTGAAACAATCACCTAGAGCTTGGTTTGGGAGATTCTCCAATGCAATGAAGACGTTTGGATATCGACAAAGCAACTCAGATCATACCTTGTTCATTAAACGCAAGGATGGTAAGATTACTGCTTTGATTGTATATGTGGATGACATGGTTGTTACAGGTGATGACCCAGTTGAGATGGCAAGCCTACAAAAGCGCTTGTCTCTAGAATTTGAGATGAAAGACTTGGGCCAATTGAAGTATTTCTTAGGAATTGAAGTTGCAAGGTCCAAGCTTGGAATTAGTTTGTCACAACGGAAGTATGTACTTGATCTTCTTGCTGAAACAGGAATGCTGGATTGCAAACCGATTGATACCCCAATTGAGATGAATCATAAGTTGGCGATATACCCTGATCAAGTTCCAACAAACAAGAGCAGGTATCAACGGTTAGTGGGAAGATTGATTTATTTATCGCATACTAGACCTGATCTTGCATATGCTGTAAGTGTTGTTAGCCAGTTCATGCATAATCCGAGTGAAGAGCATATGGATGCTGTAATGCGCATTCTTAAATATTTGAAGTCTGCACCTGGTAGAGGTTTGCTATTTGCAAGGGATGGTGAATTTGAAGTTACAGGGTACACAGATGCAGATTGGGCTGGTGATAAGACCGATCGCAGGTCTACTTCTGGATATTTTACTTTTATTGGAGATAGTCTTATCACCTGGCGCAGTAAGAAGCAGAAGGTGGTTGCGCGCTCTAGTGCTGAAGCAGAGTATCATGGTATGGCTCATGGGGTGTGTGAACTACTATGGATTCGGAATGTTTTGAAGGAGTTGGGTTTCAAGCTTCAGAAACCAATGGACCTGCATTGTGACAATACTGCAGCAATTGAGATTGCTCATAATCCAGTTCAGCATGACAGAACCAAGCATGTGGAGGTTGATCGTCATTTTATCAAGGAAAATTTAGATAGGAAGATTATCAGGTTCCCTTTTGTATCTTCTGAGGAGCAGCTAGCGGATGTACTTACCAAGGGTGTATCGCACAAGGCGTACGAAGACTCGATTGGCAAGTTGGGCATGATTGACATCTATGCACCAACTTGAGGGGGAGTGTTGAATTATAGCAGTCCATTTGTATATAGGATTGAGACTTGTATATGTGATAGACATTAGCTGGTATATTCCTATTAGAACACGTCTTATACAGACGCCTTGTACTTGTATATAAACCCTGAATTGGGATGAATGAAACTATTGAATTCCCCTGAATCCCTTTCTTCTGCAACACATGTACTACTCGTCGTCTTCTAATAACAATGTTGTCAACCTTGGAAGGCATTTGATTATACATTTTCATTTGGTCATATGGGTTTAGTCACTTTGGTGTAATGTGTACATTACGAAGAAGAGGAAACCTATTTTGCAATTTAGCAGCCGGAATTGTAGAAAACCAAACGTATTCTTTATTGGGGGTGTTGAAAGTACTCAACGACAGTACTCTTTCCGGCTTTCCCCATTGTAAGTCTAATAGTTCCCTGAAGTACTCAGCCACGCTAAATCCTTGCTTCTCTTTTCACTTTCGTGTAATACAAAGTGATTAAGAAGTTTCTGAGGATACACGGAGGACGGAAGACTCATCAAAAACGAACCTAGTGTTATACGTGGCGTTGTTGCTCTCTTAATTTTGGTTCGTTAATTCGAGTAATGTAACTAACTGTGTCGCGTTTTCCAAATTTACTCATTAAATAATACAATACTGTAATTTAAACGCTTTAGCGTCTTCATGATCACATCAAGTTTTTTTTACGTCCACATCTAAAGTTTACTTGGACATTTTTCCCATATGAACCCCATAACCATCTTCATTTATGCGTACGTACCCACATAACCATCTTACAAAAGAAAAAATTGAAATAGCATCGAATCTCGATCAGTTGCTAGTGTTCATTACTTCATTTGTTCATGTGTGAATCTCATACGGTCATATCTTAATTAGAGCAAATGCACCCATTTTAGATGGGTTTGACCAATTTTCAACCTAGGTTAATACACTATTGATCTAAATCAGTATTTGGCTCTCGGCTCGACAATACAACAATTAGAACAATCAAATGACCAATTGAACGTACATTGTAGAAAAAATATTTTTATATTGACATTTATATTGTTTTGGACCAACACCATGTGTAAAATGGTGTGTGTATGGGCCTCACATTTATATTGGTCCGGACTAATCCGTATGTTAGAGATTACTACATGCATTGGTCATGTTAGGTGGACTCCACATGAGACCCGCGTCTAACCTGAACTAATTCCGCACTTTGTTTTTTGAACCGACCTTCGATCAAACTCTCAAATTGCACAATTGCTGCATTTGCAGTTAAAGCTTTTGAAAAACAACTATTGCCTATAGCTAGAAGGCACGGTTAGGCAATCACCCAATTTGGGGTCCATAAGTGTAACCCGAACCAGAGACCATGCCACCAGGAAGCCTACGAGGACCTTGTGGCCAACATATATACGTATATGCATGGTGGTGATAGCTGGGAGGCATTGAGCCATTCAGATCGAGTCTCGAGTCTTATGATTATACATGGTGCTGTTATTCAAACCAGGAACCATTGCTTCCACATGATCGATCATATTTATATATATATATATATATATATATATATATATATAAAACTTGATTTGAAGCTCTGAATAAAACTTGATTTGAAGCTCTGAAACCACGGTGCCTGTGTCGGTGGACCACCGGCCTTCTTCTAGCTAATTATTGCTAAACGCGGATATGAAGCTGGATTTTGGCATCCGATATATCTCTGAACCATCAAATTTTACGTAGTACTCAAAACATTGATAGCTAAAGCTAGCAAGGTACGAATTGCGAAAGATCCTTGATTATTTGGGACTTGATATTACATGCAGTTCATGATTATGGTACTCCTGAAATTTTGGTCCCTCCAAAATTCAATGTGGACGTACACGGCTCCTATTAAGTGTAGGTATATCAATAGTTGATTACTAGTATTTGGTAGCAAAAAATTGATTATGAGTCGAGTATTACGGCGGCACAAAAATGTATACAAGAAAAACAATGTATGAGAAATGAGGATGTATGTGTGTACAAGACATGTTGTTTGTTTATCTTTAATTAGATTATATAGCTTTGATACCATTGATTAAAGCTTGAGAGTGCGGATGCCGCGTTTGACTATTAGGAGAGCGAGGCTAGGCGAATTAAGCCAGAAGAAGTGAACTCTTGCAGACATGAAATGTATCGGTAGGAGAGGTGATAACAAAGGCGTTGGTATTGTGGATTCTGGAATTGCTGAACTTTATGCGTACAGAGGCATGTGAGTGAAGGTGTCGGAGAGCGTGACATGGTGTATTAGAGCTAAGCTAGAGCACATGAATTTTAAGTTCTATATTGCATTTCGTGTGTGAGAGGGATAGATCGAGATGAGAGTGAGAGAGGAGGAGCTTAAGTTGCGTTTGGCCCTCGTTCCACGCCGAAAAAGAGGCTGCCAAAACTGGTTTAGCTTCGAGTGTTTCCTTCTTGTTCTTAATTCATAATTTCATATCATATTAAGTGAGAGAGACTGAGATATTTGGTATGTGGCCAGAGAGTTTTCCAGAGGGTTCAGTGTTTCTTGTTCTGAGATCATGTGGGACTATAGCTCCACTTGCTTTTGAATTTGATTAATTTTCTCAGCTTAGTTCTTAATCTAAACTCCAAGCTGATAACCCTTTTTCTTTTACAATCTAAGCTCCACATGTTGGTGGTATCTATTCTAATTAAGAACAGATCTGACAGCAAATTAAGACGCAAATTATTCATGATCAAAACCTGCAATGCCAGACTAACAGAAAAACCGTTGCGAGTTTATATAAAATTCACACCATGCCAGGATCATAGTCAGATTGAGTTCTTAATTAATACTAGTTCTCTGATCAAGCTGATAATAATATGATTAACAAATTGATCTTAACCATGATTAGCTAATTAGACGATTTATTAATAAGAAGGATACGTAGTCCATAAAACCTTAATGATGAAACTAACAAGTGTGTGTATTTTAGGAAATCCTGTAAATACATCGTGATCTGTAATAAGAAGCAAGCAGTAAACGGGAGCCTATTCGGTGCATCATTGGGACATGTGCACCCGGGAAAAAACTTTTTTTACTCCCTCCACTTCTCATCCGCCATGTCTCCTCCACTGGGATCACCAAGTGCTTGGTTATAAGCAAGAACATCGAAAGAAGAATCATGATCATCCCCCAAAGCCATGGCCAACCATTCATCGACAGTTTCGTCACAACGTGCCTCCACAATTCTCACACCGCTGTCGTTACACTTGATGAACGGCCGGCCATTTTCTGATCTACGGATCCTCCCGGCGGCAGGGAAGTAGAGTTGGAGCAGTTGGAACATTGGCTTCTTCAAGTCATAACTGGTAACCCCCTCGACTCTGCTGAAATAGTAGACCCCTTTGATGTAGTGTAGCTTCAAGGCCAAGTCCATGTTGGTGAGCTCATGGACCTTGTGTTCTTCGGCGGTCACCGTTGCCGTGACGACGGAAGACAGCCTCATGCTGGACTTGGTCCGGTGAATGACGGTGTTGGTTGATGCTGATACCATTTGTAGACAAGAAAGTTAAGAAAGGGGAACAGATCGAGTACTCTTACAACAACATGTGCGAGTGGATGGAGTGGACGGCTGTGATGAGTGGATGGCTGGAGTGGACGGCTGTGATGAGTGGTGCACCTGTCCCAGGGGTGCAGGGAATAAGTTTCGGCAGTAAACGTTAACGTTTCTTTTTGATAAAAAATGGAATGTCAATCACATATTTATATTCAACGAGCATCGATTGGAGCGTTATAAGATAACACACTCATAACAGTCGACACTTATGAGTACTTACAAAGCTAATCTAAATTCGACCGAAAAACTAAAATACACCTCCATTTACAATTTGAATTGAAGCACTTTTGTCAAATGGGTTTAAAAGCTTATTTGCCGCTCCACCGTAAAATTTCTAGAACCCAACTGGAGGATTCAACATGAAAATGTCACATGGGTTAAATGCAAGGCACAACAAATTTTACTTAACGGTGTGATAAATTTTAGTTCATTAATTCCAATTTTGTTCATCTAACATTCTATAATTTCAATTAAAATTTTCAGCAATTCAATAATGAATTACTTAACAAGACAATAATTCAATTGAATAAACATACTAGCGGGTTATGTTTGCTAGTTGTTTGACCTGTTTCTTACTTGATGACTTCAAATTATACATTTTTTTTCGGTTTCATACTTCAAATTCTATACTGACATAGTAACGTACATAGCATAAATAGAAAGTGATGGAGGCTCGACCCACTACCCAAAACAATGAGAATACAAATACACAATTAATCAAAGATATTAAGAATACAGACTTGGTCTGGCCATCTGGGGAAGTGAACAGGGAGACCCGGAGACAGGGACCGCCCGACGACGACGGAGCAGGTGATCACTGATGGGCGACAACGAGTCTGCGATGGGCAACGACCCCGATGACAGCGAGTAGCCGAGCAGGGCAACAGGCGACGACGTCACGACGAGAAGACAAGTAGACGAGCAACGACGTAACTGTTTCAGTTGAGTTTGAGGTGTTTCGAATTCAAAGGATCTAAGGAGTGAGGAGTGAAGACTGAAGATATCGACTTTGACAATGAGGAACGACATCGTATGGCTATTTTTTAATATTTTTTTTATTTTGGGTCTGGTAGAATTTTGGGCTCACAAATCTGACCTAGGCTGCAGCCCAGGCATGCCTTGGGTTGGATACGCCACTGAGAACGTACCAAATTATATCGAATTTTTTAGTCTGATTCGGTGCAGTTTTGCTAGTTTTGTTGTTCCAACTTTGAGGCCTAGTAGATCGAAAACCACTTAAAAGTCTATGATCGAACACAATGTTCTTGCAAAATGTTGTAGTATACATGAAGAGTTTTTAATAAGAACCAAATGATTTTTAAATAAACGGTTAAATGATATACAATTTTGAGAATATTAACTAAAGGTTGAAATACTTATTTAGCTAATGGTTCATTCAAATGTTTTCGCTTGATCTTTATTATAAGGACGTGTTATTGGAAAAGCTCTGGCGCCTATCATATATATGACTCGCTAGTAGCTAGTGAGTTTGAGTGTGTGTCCGTTGTCAAGTTGCCCAGTTCTCACTTGTCTAGTGCTTTGAAGAAGATAGTTGGCACATCCCGCGCACATCCTCTCCGGTATGAATTAGAGTAATGCTAGGTGAACCACTATTTGAGGAACCACCAAGAACTCTTCTGACTTGGCAGCTGATGTGGCATACACATGTCATCAAAGTTTAATTTCTTATTCTTTTGTATTTATGTTTTTCTTATTTATTATAATTTGTTTTTCTTTTAGTTTTGTAATTACTTAATTCTATTTTTATCTCTAAATCCTATTTTTTTAGTTTGTTTGCTTCGATGTCTACATACGTTTTCTTCTGCTCTTCTCATCTCACTTCATTCTCCTCTCAGCTCTCACATCCTCTTAATTGATCGGCTCTTTTTTTTATAATTTTTTTTATCTTGTGATATAATCTGTAAAATCCCTTTTTTATTTGTGCAGCTTCTATTCTAAACTATAATAGAAACAAGAGTTCTAGAGATAATTCAAGATCTAATAAGAACACAAGAACCAGCTAAACCAAAATTCAAATCCACGTCCCATGAACCCTATTCCAGACATGTTAATTCGTATTTCATACATGAAAAAGAAAAAGAAATCAAAGGGGACGCTTGTGAGGAAACCTAAATCAAATAGAGGCCGGATCATAGCCGATCAATTGAAACGAAGTGCGAGGTTTGACAGATTGCAGAATTTTATTTAAAATATGATTAACCTCGCATATGCGAACGTAGAAGAAAACTTGAAGACGTTTACAGATTATATCACAAGATAAAAAAAAGAGCCAATCAATTGAGAGGAGGTGAGGGCTTAGAAGAGATCGACGTGAGATGAGAAGAGCAAAAGAAAACGTCTGTAGACGTACAAGCAAACGAACTAAAAAATATATAAAAATAGAATTAAGTAATTACAAAACTAAAAGAAAAAAATTATAGTAAATAAGAAACATAGAAATATAAAAGAATAAAAAAATTAAGCTTTGATGACATGAGTATACCACGTCAGCCACCACGTCAGGTAAGGTCTAAGTGAATTTCCAAACGGTGGTTCACCTAGCATTACTCTATGAATTAAAGAATAATCACCGGTGGTGATGAGAGGAATCGATCTCTAGCTCATATGAGCTCAATTGCTCTTTGATATGGGATCTCACCATGCACCAGTTGTAACTTCCCATCAATCTTTTCAGCGTCCCTCTATCTCATCTCATCTCCTGCACAATAACAACTTGCATGTCCAGTCATGGGTGGAGCATGACCAAGCCTAGCTACAGCTACAGAAATGCACTATTTTCACTTTGAATATTTAGGTGGCTCTGAGAATCTAGCTCATTGAGCAGTACCCTCCGTTTTGTATCTCCCTCTCATTATCTTCCCAGAGAAAAAACACGATCTGGATTCTGGGCAGGAACTTACATAATTGTCAATATTATGCACGGGCTCTGATGGATATATGGAAGCTAGGGCAAGATCGGGTGCTTCCATGGGACCTGTAATCTTAAGTATATATAGGCATTGGGGTCCTCTAGGATTTCCAAAATTGTGAATATTTGTGAAGTTAATGCTTGCATACCACCCTCTCCAGACTCCAGCTTGATTGAGACCTTCACGTACCCTAGCTAATGGCTCTGGCCCTGTGCTTAGCTGTGAAGGGATAATGATCCAGGATAGCAACCCGGCCTCACCCTATCCTTTTTACTGGATCTGGAGGCAGAGAGATGAGCTTACTCTTTCACCCCTGACTGGTGCGAGAGAGCTCCGATGTCGGTAAGGGAAGCAGAGGGGGCAGTTCTGGGACTGTAATATATATTACAGTGCGAGGAAGCTAGGGTCGAATTCGATCGGTTTACTAGTTTGGATGGGGGAAGAAGACAGACATTCGGAGGGGACCCTCGTGCAGCTCACGTTCTCCTTCCCTACAACAGAGTGAGCAGACAGCTGCCAAACAAACCAATCGTCTTCTTGCACACCCTCCTCCAGCTCACCTCCTTACACATATGCTCCTATCATGTGCTGCCACTTCAACCCAGTCCGATGAACCCCACGTGACCTTGTATTTAGGGTTTTCAGAGTATGAGAATATGAGTGGGGAAGGAATATGAGACTACGAGAGCAATGGGGATCATCCAGATATCAACTCTAGAAATGAAAGCATTCTTGCAATGTCAATAATTCGCTACTGACTTAATGATTCTTGTCCACGGTATTGAATGGAATTTGATTGTTCAACCTAATAATGATTCAGTATCTTACGATCAATAACTTCTTTAAATGTTGATAAGATATTCGTAATTTGTTACAATCAATTTATAAAACTCACGTTAATTTCTTTGTAAACGTAAATCTCTTAGTCAGTTATTTACGTTAGATAATTTTATTTATTTGATTATTTAATTTTTCTTTAATAGTTTAATAGGAGTTAGGTAGAACAGAGTGTTCTCTCACCTTAAATTCATTAATAAAAAAAATATTACGTTGGATGACATTAAAGCTAGTACTCGAAAACACCAACAAGAGACATCAAACTACACTATAAAACAAATCAATAAAGACGAAAGTTAATTAAGGAGACCGAACTTATTTCGTTAGTACATGCCCAGAATGAATTGGGGAGGTTCATCCCACCAAGATATTGCAGACATAGACATACCTATATTGACAAGAGCATCTATCACTTGATTATCTTCCCTGAAGATATGAGAAGATCAAAAATTCATCTGAGAAATTATTCTAATTTGATTATCTGATAATCTAATATCACGTTTACTTGATTAAAATAAATAAGCATCAAAACATCATATTCCCTAATACTAGATATAAGCTGTAACCGAAAATGACCAACCAAGTGTAACCTTGGCTAATGAAAATAACCTTGAATATGCAGCAGCCACCTAGGTAAATATTAGTCAGAAGGGAACCCTAATCAAAACCACATACGCCGAACCAAAACAAAAACGACTTGTCAGTTCTAGTGATAGGAACCGTCCAATTTGTAATCATCATTTTTGACTCGAAGATACCGTGAAAACATGAGTGGATCTTTCACTGAAGGAGTTGCTGCAGAGATTAGGCACTCGAAAATCAGAATGTCTCCACACGTGCAAAACATTCGAGGGAAAAAAGTTGTAGATGAAGTGATGAACCACATACGAAAGCTTGAGGACGACTTATTTTCCACTATGCTAAATCTTTTCTAAATTTCCTTTACTGTTTACAGGTTTGGTATATGGAACTTTGATGTGGCCAGGCTAAGTTTGAAAGTCTCTTGACTTATGCATTAGGTTACAAAAGCAGAACGGAAAGGAAATTTTGAACACTTTTTTCTTCTTTCTGTAACCTCTTTACACGCCAGAAACTTTTTCCCTCTCAACTTTCTTCACTTTCTCTTTGCTTTCAGCTCAATCGTGCAGGAATTCGTTCCCTTCTTTAAGGTTTTCCAGATCCTATAAATATACAAGGTTAGTGTTACTGTTTTATATATTGATCAAGAGTAGTATTTTGACCATGATGGATCTTCTAAGTTAGAGTTTGCATTGGCGAGCAACATGACCGGTTTTGCATTTTAGAGAAATGAAATGAAGATTTAAAGTGTTGGCTGCCTCCAACCCAAGTTGTTTTCTTTTTCTTCCCACTATGATTTGCCTCCTTTCAATTTCTAATGCAGTCTAGATTGTGGCAGACATCAAGAAACCCATAGGGGAGTCACGTACCTTAGAATTTGGGAACACAAAAAAGATTCCAAGCAGAGGGGTCAACAAAAAAACTAGTGAAGAATCCAAGCACATTACAACATCTTTTGCGTAACTGGGTCACTCGTCCTTTGTTTGTAGTGAACCACTAACTAATAATAGTTTGAAGAAATGGTGGAAGACGTTTGCCCTTTCGGTTTTGGGCTCCTTTTATATAGTTTCGATTGTCATTTTGGGCTCTTTGTATGGGATGAGCTTTATCATTTTGGTCTTTGAGCAATTCTTCATCCAGGTGTTCCTGAGGTCCACTTGCTATGTATAATGTAGTTGCAATCTCAGTTTGTTTAGAGGGCTGAAATTTTGGAGCTGCAATTTTTTTTTTTGGGGGAAATCGAACACGAATTCTAAGATGATGAATGGCCCCATGGCAGTGTGACTGAAATTAAAGAAGTGTTAATACTTATGCAGGCCAAGCGCACAGTTCAGCAGCATACAAGCCCAAACAGCCCCAAATGCATGCAGTTCAATTCTTCAACCTGAGCAGTGAGCACACAGAAGTTGCAGCTCTAGCTTCACTTGAAGATCAGCTGGAATGCGTGACTGTACTGAGTGGCGCGTGGTCGCGTGGAACAACCTGGACGTCACTGCGCAGAGATTAGAAAATCACAGACAAAAGAGGCTCAGGCAGTGTGCCCAGTAGTACATCTCTCATGTTGTACGACTCTTTCATTTCTCTTCACCTGGCCTGGGTTTTCCATAATCACATTCTCCAATTATTGTTGCACATTTAGATTAATGATGACTTCAGACGGTTAACGTGAATACTGAACAGCATCACTGAAGTATTAAAATATAACAGTGTAATCAAACATTTGCAATTTGCAAGTGAGATATTGTACTTTGAGTACCAAATAGAAGAAGACAATAAACAGCGGAAACAACGTCACTGCAGTAGATTCACTATAGTAATACAAACACAAAAAAACAACAGCAAGAAATTAAAGAACACAAAAGATTTACGTGGTTCGGTTTAGCCTACATCCACAGAGCAGCAGGGACAAATTCACTATCAAAAGTCTGGGAGGTTACAAAGATTTTTTAAAACAAACTCTCACACTACCAACTCTTATTCTGCAGTAAACTGCAACATACCCCTTATTCTTTTCCTGTAAACTGCTTTGCAGTTACAACTTCTCATATCCTATTTCTCAGCAGCTTTTAATAACTACCATACAAATGAATACAAGGAGAATAACGAGCCACAACACAATAAACTCCACCTTGGCGAGATTTCTACCAACACATAGTGTGAATCAAAAATAACAAACCAGAAACTGTGCTCCAGCCAAAAAACTTCCAGATTTCAACGATCAAGCAAAGCTTAAATCTCAAACTCCCTACTACTCAAACACCTCAATCAAACTGACTCAATGTTAGCCAAGTTCTTACAGTGCTCGAACTTGGCTGCAGCAACTACTTTTGTTAACATATCTACTGGGTTATCTTCGGTTGGAACCTTCATCAAAACAATTGACTTCTTCTCTAGAACTTGTCTCACAAAATGGTACTTGACCTTAATGTGTTTGGTTCTAGCATGATAAACCTGATGTTTAGCCAAACATATAGCACTTTGACTATCGCAATGAAGCTCCACCTACTTTTGATATACACCCAATTCAGTAACAAGTCCTCGCAACCACAAGGCTTCTTTTACAGCTTCAGTAGCTGCCATATATTCTGCCTCCGTAGCAGAGGCGGACCTAGTAAGGAGCGCACCCAGCTCCCGCTGGGTAACTTTTCAAAGCCCACATGGAAAAAAAAATTACCGCTTAGGTAAATATGGTGAAAACCCAAAGCCCAACTTACCCAAAAAAAACTGCTATCTAGCAGTACGTATCTCTCGTGCACTCTTCTTCTCTCTATTCTCTCTCTACGTATTTCTGCTCTTCCCTCTTCAGTCTTCTTTTTCTCTTCAGTCTTCTTTTTCTCTTCTTCTTTCTTCATATGATCAATAGTGATCATCTCTCAATCTCTATCTCAATCTCTCAATTCTCTCAAGTCTCAATCTCTTCGTTTTATTTCTTCACATCATCTCTATTCTCTTGGTCTGTTTTTTCTTCATCTCTCACTCTCTCAATCTCTTCATCTAAGCTACATCCACTCTCAATCCTTTTCATCTCAGATACAAATGTATTTTTCTTAATCTCTTAATCCTCTATTTTATTCCCAACATAAATTGCATTTTGAAAATCAGATTTGGGCATTTAGGGTTATGATTTGGGAATTGGGGATTTCTCAATTTGGTCTAACTAGGGAATAGGGATAAGGGGTTAAGCTAGGTTTATCAAGAATTTTATCTATTGTTGATGATTTTTTTTCCGCTCACCTAACTTTTAAACCCTAGATCCGCCACTGCTCCGTAGTAGATAAGGCAATAGTTGCAAGCAAAGTAGATCTCTAGCTAACTGGTCCTTGTGCCATAGTGAACAAATATCCTGCAGTAGACCTGCTTTTATCCAAATCTCCAGCAAAATCAGAATCAACATACCCTGCAACAAAATTTCTCAACCCACTGCTAGTCTTCTTAAAACATAAACCAACATCTCTTGTTCCGGGAAGATATCTCAAAATCCAACTAGCAGCAAACCAATGTTCTTTACCTGGATTGTGCATATAACGACTGATTACACCAACAGCCTGTGCAATATCAGGACGAGAACAAACCATGGTATACATCAAACCACCAACAAGACTAGCATACGGAATTTCAGCCATATATCTCCTTTCTTCTTCTGTTTTGGGACAACACTCTGCACTGAGCTTAAAATGAGGAGCAAGAGGAGTACTAACTGCTTTTGTTGATACACCCACTCTAAACCGCAGCAACAACTTTTCCAAATACTGTTTCTGAGTCAAATATACAACACCTTTGTCTCTATTCCGGGTTATCTCCATTCCAAGAATCTTCTTGGCTTCCCCTAGGTCTTTCATCTCAAAATGCTTCTTCATCTGAGCTTTCAATTTCTCAATCTCCATCATATTCTTAGAAGCAATCAACATGTCATCAACATATAACAACAAATAGATGAAATTCCCATCTGGTAATCTTTTAAAGTAAACACAATGATCATATTCACTTCTCAAATACTCCTGGCCTCTCATAAAACCATCAAATTTCAAATACCACTGCCGCGGGGACTGCTTTAAACCATACAACGATTTCTCCAATTTACAAACCATGTCTTCTTTTCCTTTCACCCTGTAACCATCAGGCTGCATCATATAGATCTCCTCATTCAAGTCCCCATGTAGGAAAGCTGTTTTAACGAGCCACAACACAATATGAGATACATAGTTATAACAAAAATTTAAAGAGAAGTAGTATCATTTGCTAAAATTGAAACACTAGAAAGCTAAAGTAGGTCCTCAAACTCTCAATATCCCAGAAAGATTTAGTAAACCTGTTAACGTCGAAATGTCTAAGTCATATGAAATCGGCAATTAAATTGAGCGACTAATTAGGTGAGGCTAGGGGAAGATCATGTGCTCTTACTCTCTTAGTGTCCCTAAAACGATGACATTAAGGTTGAAGCAAGATATTGATCCACCAAAATGTCGTGGAGATGTGACCTGCATTTGGAAACCAATCCAATTTTTCATGTCTTTATCCCCCCAGAAAACTAAATGATCGAACCGAACTCACTTGCACGGCGCAATACACTACTACTTAAATGAACTATCGGGGAAAATTTTCGACTTGATCTTCATTTTATCGTAACAGATCTTGCGATATTTTGATGAATACACCATAATTGATCTTTCAGTAACTTCATGCAAAATCACCGCTAACCTAGAGTCATATATCTTGAGTGTTTCTGTTAATTGTCATATTGCTAATGTGATGAAAGAATAGATTGATGAGTACACCTAGCCTACACTAATTGCCCTCTTGTCAAGTAGTGAGAGCTAATTGAGATTTCTTTATATGTAAGCATCTTTGATTATCCCATTCTCTTGTAATCAGGGCTATCTTGTGATCCAAGATAACCAAAAGCATGACTCATGCTAAAACAACATTTACTTGACTCACAAGTGTTGGAAAAAAATAAGTTGGGATTCTGTTTCGTGTTGACCAACTACGTCCACAACTTTTGGCTAACAAAACCAAACTTTGCTTAATTCCAAAAATGAAATTGGTGAACAACGCAACTGATTGGTCTCTCCTTAATTATAAGTATTCCCCAGAAAGAAAATTAGGCCCGACAGTGCGGGTGAATGATATGAGATATTGAGAACGCTAGAGTCTTTGCATGCTCTTCCATTACGCTTTCCTTTTTCTTTTTCTTTTTTGAGCATTTTCCAAAACCAAATATTATTGATGAGAACTGGGGAAGTTATGAGAGCTAGCTACCAGCACAACCACTATTATTGGTTATGGTTTTTAGTGAAAGGATTAAATTACTTCTTTTGCTAGCTAGGGGAGCAGCTGGCTGAAGACTCAATTGGAAACGTGTTGTGGAGAGGTAAAAGCAAAGGTTTCACATGTTCGAAACTCCAAATCGAGTATTAACCTTGATATATGTATTCTATTTTTTGGTAATTTCATTTGATTGGTCTCAGAACGATATCAAAATCATATGAAAATCAATATTTAACGATGTCTTTATTAAGCGCATCCAGGTAGCAGACTTGGATGCATTCATAAATATGTCGAAATTACCTTCGGTGGTCATGGCCTTGCTAGTCCTAAGAGATGGGTCAATTGCTTGCCTAGCTCTTGTTTTCTTGTTTTTTCATATAGATAATATCAGTGTTGGTTGTCTTAAAGGCGCTTCGTTGTGATTTTCCTTTCCCTCTTAGAAAAAGATGTTGCTGAAACTGAAAACTGTTTCAAATTATAGCAGCCCGCAGCATATATATAATTAATATTGAAGTGTTGAGAGCCAAAGAAGAGGCTTCCTGATCCCAACAACAAATTCCGCAACTGTTTCTGAAGGAATCAATGTATCAATTATGTGGGTAATGATTGCTTTCAAGCTATCTGTTTCTTGAGAGAGGGAGAGACAGTTGGTTAATGCTGCTATCTACCACATGGAAGCTTTTGCAATTGAAGAATTTCAATGTCCATTTTCATATGGTCATTCATCTATAAAATAGTAAAATACATTAAATAATAATTTTAGGTAACTGTTTTGGTCCATAGTCTCCACACACATATATATATATATATATAGTGACTTTTACGCACCAAGTTACACTTAAATCATAAATGTGTAAGTATGCACGTTTCCATGTATGCACTCCTTAGGTAAAAGACAGTTCAAAAAAAAATCTCTATCTAAGAGATCTAATTGATCATGTACATATACTAATTATGATTTCTTAAACGGAAAAAAATTGTTATCGCCTTCTTGAAAATATTGATGCATCGGAGTAACATCAAAATATAAATTTGTACGTAGCAATAGATAAAATTAAAATACAATCAAATAAGAGAATACAATATTAGAAAAATTGGCTAACGAAGAATAAAGTACAATCAACAAAAAAAACAACATTTAGAGAACGAAGTTCCAAATCTCAGAACATAAACACGAGGTTCGCCCTGTTCCTCTCCTACCAAAAACAACACATAATAAATAGCTATTTGTTTTTATTTATACACACACACACTAAAACTTGGTTAAAAGATCATAGGCATATGAACAGTATACTGACCATTTTGCCCTTGTTATTTTTGGAAAACCACAATATTGCTTTAACCCTAGATATATAATCAGTATAACAGCTGGATATAATTTACATGTATAACATTCTATAAAGTACATATTAGAAATATTTTCATCAATCAATTAATCAATTAACCAACTTCATAACGTTGTTTTTGGATAAAATAATTTTAATGTCCATATAAATTTCAAAATCATGAGAATTACAATTCCATGAATTTAAATCTTATTAATTGAGAATTCCATTGTTTGGATTTCATGATGTATAGTTTTAAAATGACAAAAATTTGTATTCAGACTAACCTTAGTTAAGGTAATTGACACAAATGACACTTATATTGTGAGGAATTTAAGTCCGAAATTTAAGCTTATAAACTTTACGATTATTTTTCTGTGAAAATTACTAATTCTACGAGATAGGTATCAAAACAAGGGAAATCATATTAAGAAATTAGGAATTCCTTATTTTTGATTAAATTCCTGAAAATTCACTTGCATCTAAACACACCATAAATATATACACTGCGCCAAGGGACGCAAATATAATTCTAGCAAGAGAGACTCATCTTGTACTCAATTGCAACAGTACTCCACCAAATCACAATAGCAATAGAAACGACATAATATTCGTGAAACTTTGTTATATATTAACCTTTTGGTTACCATGAATGTTTATCTACAGTCTGCCGCCACAGTTAAATCAATCATCAAAACTGTGCAAAAGCTTGACAAGTAACCCAGTTAAAACTCAGTTTTTTTTTTATTGAGGAAAGAAAAATATAAAAGAGTAGCTTTAAATATTTCTTCTTTTGTCCAATGCTATAAATTCAATTAAATTTACCAAAACTCAATCATATTCGTGCTTAAATTGGTGGACCATATAGGGTTAGGGCGCCAGCATATTCACGAGGAGGGGAGTGGAATGTGGCAAAAGTCGAATTATCCTTATCATATAGCTAGCAAATTGCTATATATAGGTATTCTTGCCAATCAACTGTCTTCTTTGTCACTTTGGTACCATTGGAAATAAATGATCTTGTTTAATAATAATGAACTTAGTAAGTGTTGCTGTTAAAGTTGGTCAGAATAATTCGTACGTTTAAAGGCATATGACATATAACCCCGCCAACTTATACGTAAACCAAACAAAAGCTTTATTATTTATTAATGAGGGAGGAGGCGGGCGCCTATAAACCAAAAAAGTTGGCTAATTGAATGTTATTGCTATCGACTTCCAACTACTTTTGGGTTTTCGCCAAAAAAGTATGTTCTAGCTCACAATTTGTCTCTGTGTAGTCTAAAAATAATGTTACATACATTTGTATATATATTAGTTATCAGTTTTAATCTAAAGAGAAAGAAATTCACAATTCCTTTTGTTGGTTGACATTTTTATCAAAAGACAAAACTTAAGAAAGTTACTAAAGAAAATTTAGGTAACTAAAAAAGGAATCGATTATCAATAACATCAAACAACCCTCCTCTGCTGGTTCTTATGTTCTCTGGGAGGCTAATTTTGTAGCCAGTACCTTGCTATTGCTGGTCATAATACATGTGGTCTCTCATGATCGAGATTCTAACATTTCTCGTTTGGTCGATCACTACTGCTTTAGGTTTTGATCTTTTTGGAGTGGATTACTAGAGAGGTGTTTTGTTGTAGTAATTGTTTTGTGCAAAAGAAAAAACTAACATAAAAAAAAAAAAAAAAATAGGAAGTGCAGTTTATAAAATGTGAATGTTGATCTCACTTCCCTTGATTTGTTCGTGTCAAATTGTCACTTAAATTTTTTGGAACTAATGTGTGCCAAACAGTATGAACAATGAAAGCTGCCAAATCTCTACAAGGTATCTCCAAAGTGCGTTTATCTAAGATGTAATTAAACAGAACTAACAAAACAACTATGATATATCTTAATTTGTTAACTAAATGGCTCAAAACATGGATGAACATTCATGCTTTTGGGTGTATAGTAGGAGATTTAGTTAGAACATATTATAAATCATATTATATCAAAATTAGGTGAATTAGGATTGCGCCTAGATTAACCATATAAATCAATATGCTAGTTTTTTCCCAACCAAACAATAATATTTTCATTGCATTAGAAACTTACCACTAGGAACAACACATGCCCATCTTTCCCCCTCCTTTTAAAACCCCCCGTCTCCTGCCCCCTTTTCATAACATAAAAGCCTTGCTTACTATCCACAGCCCTCACCCCCACACAAGTTCTGTGACAAAACATTCAACCACACCTATTTATCTCTCTTTCTCTTCTCTCTTCTCTCTCTCTCTCTGGTCTCTCCGGTGGCCATGGGGGCGCGGTGTCGTTTCCAGCCAATTTCGAGATGCAACACCGAGGGACGATCAAACCAGACGGTGGCTGCAGACCTCGACGGCACGCTCCTCGTGTCCCGAAGCGCTTTCCCTTATTTCATGCTCGTTGCTCTTGAAGCCGGTAGTCTTCTGAGGGCACTAGTACTGCTAGTATCCGTACCCTTCGTATATTTCATCTACTTGATCATATCGGAATCCGTAGCGATCAACACGTTCATCTTCATTTCTTTCGCTGGTCTGAAGCTCAGGGACATTGAGATGGTTGCGAGGTCCGTCTTGCCCAAGTTTTACGCAGAAGACGTTCACCCCCAGACTTGGAAAGTGTTCAACTCGTTCGGCAAGCGCTACATCATCACGGCGAATCCCAGAGTTCTTGTGGAGCCTTTTGTCAAGAACTTTCTTGGTGCTGATAAGGTTCTGGGGACAGAGTTGGAAGTGACCAAGTCCGGTAGGGCCACCGGGTTTGTTCAAAAACCAGGTGTTCTGGTCGGAGAACACAAAAGAGAAGCCATTGTCAGAGAATTTGGCGCTGACTTACCGGATTTGGGTCTCGGAGATAGAGAAACTGACCATGATTTCATGTCCATTTGCAAGGTAAGATGCTACTTGTCATTCATGATTCCCCCACTGGTAATTCTTACCTGATTTGTTTGTCATAATAATAAGCCGGCATTTGGTAGAAACATATATCCATTTCTGGATTTGGAAAAACAAAACAAATGAACACCGTCCGAATCTAGTAATAAAATCGGTAAATATAAACCTTTTATATTTATATTTTTGATTAGTTCTTTCTTTCCCTCTTGTCTGTTTTATTTTCTGGATATTAAGCATTCAAGTTCGAACACCGCTAGCTGTTTATGTCCAATTTGAAACAAGAGTGAATGCCATTCATCTAGGTTTATACGAGTTTAGTGAGCACCTTAATGTCAACAATATGGTCGGCTATGTTACATGTTATATCTTACCCTCTACTTGATGCATTTTGAACTTTTACAATGCCATTCTACTCAACTTTCTTATATATCACCTCCAAAGATTTTGAGATCTACAAGTTCTTGGTTAGTAGAGTACCAAAGAACATTTATGTCACATTTGTGTGACAACTGGCACCCCATACGATCTTCATGTTCAACCCACTCCCTCTACTTAATCAATTTTCTCATATTTTTGTACATTAGGGTAGAAATATCAAATATGAGATAGTAATTTACGCTTGATATACCATTTCCTCATTCACCTTTCAAGCTTGTCACTTGTACAAGCTTACCACAATCTAGATTGTTTTACTATTCTGCATGTCTTCGTAGTCTGGTACATAAGCTACTGCTAAGTAAAAAAAAAAAAAAAAAAATACTCACACTTCTGTGTCTAACAAAATTCTGTTAGGTAGCTTGAGTTTGGGAGCTTCTTTCTTTATCAAAATTGTATTATTAGGTTGAAACACAATTGTGATGCATTTCTATATAAAGCTAGGGTTGATAAGAATAACCAAACAATATTGTTTCCCTTGTTTAACATAATGTAAGAGGTTTTTTTGGTCAATATATTGTAAGAGTTTATTGACAAAATCCCATATTTTGACACATTTGACTTGTTTACTTTGCAGGAAGGGTACATTGTTCCAAGGACAAAATGTGAGCCCTTACCAAGAAACAAGCTCTTGAGCCCGGTTATATTTCATGAAGGTCGTTTGGTACAAAGACCTACTCCTTTGGTTGCCCTCTTGACCTTTCTATGGATGCCGATAGGTATAATTCTATCCATTTTACGAGTCTACACCAACATTGTATTGCCTGAGAGAATTGCTAGATACAACTATAAGCTTCTGGGGATTAAACTCACCGTTAAGGGCATTCCTCCGCCACAGCCTAAAAAGGGCCACCCTGGAGTTCTATTTATCTGCAACCACCGTACAGTTTTAGACCCTGTTGTCACAGCAGTGGCATTAGGAAGAAAAATTAGTTGTGTGACATACAGCATTAGCAAATTTTCCGAACTGATCTCTCCGATCAAGGCGGTGGCGCTGACGAGGGAACGAGAGAAAGACGCAGCGAACATTAAGGCTTTGCTTGAGGAAGGTGACCTGGTGATTTGCCCGGAAGGGACTACTTGCAGAGAGCCATTTTTGTTGAGGTTCAGTGCACTGTTTGCTGAGCTTACTGATAGGATTGTTCCGATTGCCATTAACACCAAGCAAAGTGTGTATTACGGAACAACAGTTCGCGGACACAAATGGTTGGATCCTTATTTTGTGTTCATGAATCCAATGCCAACTTATGAGATCACGTTTTTGAATCAACTACCGATGGAACTCACTTGCAAAGGTGGGAAATCGCCGTTTGAAGTGGCGAATTACATTCAGAGGGTGTTGGCCGGAACTTTAGGGTTTGAGTGCACAAACTTGACTAGGAAGGATAAGTACTCAGCGTTAGCTGGAACAGATGGTAGGGTTACTTCATCAAAGAAGGAAAAGGAACAGGACAAAGCCTAGCTAGCAAAGGACAGCTTTGAGTTTTACCCGATGATGATACTGATCATCAAAATTAATCTGTCTATTGTTTTCCAATATCTTCTAAAGTTTTCTCATAATAATGAAACTGATCGATTATTACAATTATTATAAAAGAATAATACTAATGTACATTAGCTTTCATCTGTATTGCCCTTTTGTTTGTTGCACCCATCTCTTTCGGGCTTGCGGCAGACTTCACTTTCCAATTGTATTCAACATGAATGCCAAATAGACGAGACATTTGTATTTGTAATTACATGATATATATTGTTCAGTCAGTTTCGAACTATATCTCACATTGTTGCCTGAGATCTAGCTATGTTTGTTAAAATTCTGGAATTCTAACTGTATAATTGTTTAATATAATGCAGTCACCCTTATGAAGCGTGATTGTGAGATGCTCCAAATTAATCCCAGTGGTTTTCTGTTCTTCTTGTGTTGGGTCGATTGGGTGGCCAAGCCAGTGCCTATGTTGGGTGACTGGTATAATAAATACAACATTGAAGGGATTAATGTTGTCTCATCATTAAGGTCCAAGCTCAAAAGAAAAAGACAAATGATTATAACTACCTGCCTAAGATTATTCCTGACATCTTTTAGTAAAGATCGATATCACAAATCGATCACGTACTCCGGCAATATTGTGTACAATAATTTGGGGATTTTCTGTACATGCATACATCTGTAATCTTATATCTCTAATCTTATATGATTAGATGGGGATTCATAATTAGGGCGGGGCATAAAGCCCGTTAAAAAAAAAAAACCGGCAAACTGACCCGGATCGGTTGGGTCAAGTCAGTTTTTTTTGGGCTCGCTACGAGAAAAGTCAAGTTCGGGCCGGTCCTACTACTAGTATGGCCGGGCCCAATCCTTAATATTATTTGCTTTTCACCGCCCGAAAGCTCGCTCGACATATATTTCTTACTTTCTTAAATAGCTTAAGATCCACTCATTTTTTTTATTTTTTATTTTTTATTTTTTTATGAAGCACTCAGTTAAGTCAATTTCCTTTCTAATTCCAAAAGTTCCAAACCTAAACACTCAGTCCTTGTCTTTCATCGAAGATAAAAAAAGCACAGCCTCGATCGTGCCCAAAATTCCGACTCATCTTCATCTTCATCTTCATCTTCTTCAATATAAGAAAAAAAATCTAGTTCTCGATCCAACCCCAAACCCTCAATCCATGTTGACCCAATTCGCAATCGCCCTTCATAATCCTACCTAGAGTCCCAGAACCACAAAATCCAAGGCCTGGTCATGCCAAATCCGTGGCCTGTTTTGGTCCGCGCTCAACCCTATTCAGAATCAACTGAGCAAAATTTGTAATCTTGTGTATGTATATCTCCCACTGTTTGTTTGGTCGTCCCAAAAATCTCATATATAATTGATTTTGATTTTGGGGTTGTAAAACAATGATAATGAACATAGTCATGAATGACGCATGCAATACACCCCTTCACAATCACACATAAGACAATTAGTTCAATCCTAGAATTTAATTGGTTAATCTTGATGAAGATGTCAATATATCTAGATATATATGATATAATCGTCTCTACAAAATTTTAATTAATTTAGTAATCATTAAACCATCTATTGATATTGATTAGTTATATTGGCCATCGATTTATTCAATCTGTAGGGGGGCTTTCTCACTTACTGATTTATCTTTGTCATGTTGTACATTGCGTCTGATATATAAGAGCTATGCCTAAGTTCAGCTCAGTCAGACACGGTTCTTTTCCATATCATTCTCATTGAAACTAAAATAAATCAATAAACGACCGATATATGTCAAACTGAAACCGTTCGTATAAATCACGATTAAGAAAACTCAAACGATTATCAAATTAGATGAAACTTTGTAGAGATGATATTGTCATATATATCTAAATATTGATTGACTTTGATAAAAATGTTAGTGAAAAACGAGCCAAAAAAGAACCTTCGCACTTTAGTTAGTTTCGCTCTGGATAGAAATTAATATAGGTCAAAAGACCAAATATATAGATCTATCAACTCAACCAACAGTTAGTTATATTGATGGTACATGAACATGCCCCAAGTCCCCCAACCAAAGTCTATACTGTTTGTTGGAGAGTCACCCAATTAATCTCGTTAGCTAGGCTGTGAAATTATGGGGATTTTGGATGTGGTCTTCGTCATGAGTCATAGCCATAGATGTGACATGAGCATCGATCATGTATATAAGCTAGGGACCAATATAACTATTAGGTTGAAATACTGATGTATGACAGAATGAGCAAAACCCTATATTTAACCAGTTAGATCGATTTTGTCCCTTGAACTTAATTATACGTTTGTATTATCTATATGCAAGGCTTCGGTATTGACTGGTTGTATGACAGCACAGGTTCTGTTAACTCCACAGTAGGAGTGCATATACGATTTGGTTCTGGACTGCTGCTGGGACCTTTTCCACCACATATCACACTGCTAGTCTTAAATTTCACATGCATAGTCATGTTCAAGGTTAGGCCAGCCTCTCTGTTCGGTCACAGCTTGAACACTCATCTTCCGAATAGATCAGATAGACACTGGCCGGGTCAAATAGTCGATCATAGACACGGCTTCCTTAATTAGTTGATCGATCGACTTTGCTATATACTCCTATTTAATCCCATGCTTTAGTGTCTTTGTGTTCAGTGTGCTGTAATCTCAACTCAAATGAACTGGTCGATCGATCAAGACGTCTTACCATACACCCACACTTAGCCCCATCTGTCTCGAGCAGTCGAGCTCTATCAAGTTCTTTGAGGTGTTGATTAGAATGTTGAATGAGAACGACTGAGCTCGATCACTTGGCTTGTGAAGAAACATACTAAACAAACATGCAAGGTCGACTAAGTTAGATGCGTTTACAATGTAGGACATATACTACAATAAACACCTGCCAATGAGGCAGTGACTAATCAAGCTAGCTGCATTGTAGTTTCTGAACTATAACGTACATAATTGACCGAATGGGGACCTCGATCGATCACCAGTCGTATTTAAAGAGAACGTACGTGATAAAATTTATGAGCTAGGGGCCGGCATTGCATTCCAAACTACACAGTGTAGCTCATTATGACGATCCAGGGGGAGCAGCTGCAGCAGATCGAAGAAGATGAACCAGTAGTGGCAGTGCGTGAGTTACGGTCGATATCGAATTATCGACAATCAGTCGCCGGTAGAGTTAAAGTTTATATGTGCTAAGCAATAAGAATGTGTCGCCCAGTCCAGACTTTGTTCTAAACGGAACCCTTTATAAGAAAATACCGTGTTTGTTAGGGTTTCAGCTGGACGGACTTTTAGGTGGCGACTTATGTTTGTGCATTATTGTTCACGTACAGTTCAATTGAGAAGGTCGATTGATGGCATTCGTCTAAAACCTGCAAAGAAGTAACAATGTAGGTCATGAAGTTTATCAATGCCCGATTAATCTTTGACATCCCGTACGTGTATGATGGAGCATTTGAGTGGTCTCTCACGTACCTCTTTACAATGCCATAAATGGCCCCAAGTAGTCTTAGTTTTCTTAATTGGCAATCGATATATGACAGGAGTGACAAGATAATGGAGGATTGAAGATTTACGGCACTGGTGGAACCAAGAAATTAGAAGAAGCTTAAGCTATACAGAATCTTATTGAGACTTTCTACCCTAATATGTACTAAAATTAGACAACCAGAAATGTTTTACCACTTCAAAGTTCAAATTATAGTTTTGATTGGCTTGTATTATTCACGACTACATTACTTTTACAAATGTATTGTCGTCAGATGTTAGTTGGCTCGATTTCTGAATATTTACAAACTTGATTATGAAAAAGGGGAGATGAGTTTAGGAACCAGCCAACCGGAATCAATAGCGATTCATTTCTTCTCTCATTTTAATTGTCTTTGATTCATAGTTATTTTTTATTTTAAGTAAGTAAACGTATCAATAAATTAGATTGCTATTAGGCTGTAAAACAAGGAGCTAGAAGCTAGGTTGGTTTCCTCCAATGTGAGGTATGACCGTATGAGTAGCTTTTTGGTGAGGAATCCACTTTGCCCGGTCGGTGCTAGGAGTTGGGCCTTATACTTTTCTACACGGGCCTGAGAACCCATACAACGACAATATTGTCGGTTTTGGGCTTAGACCATTCTATACAGTGCTCTTTTGGGTTGTAGGCCCAGAAAAGGCGCGCTTTGTGATTGTCATCTCTAGCTCTTAAATGACCATAAAGGGCTTTCTGCTGATTTTGTTTTGCTCACAACTAGTCAACTACTGAACAAAATTGTGAGATATTTTCAGGGTGAAACTCCGAGGGCATTATCGGAAAGATAACCATAAAGCTTTCCTCAGTTATCACACTTCTTACTAGTGCCGGTGAGTTGAAGACCGTTCCAACCAAATCTTCAACTTTCACCGCCGCTAATGGAAAATGGTAACCACCGCGCTGCCACCGCCCCTCGCACCGACGATCGTATCAAGCTCAACGTCGGCGGCAAGCTCTTCGAAACGACCATATCCACAATCCAAGCAGGCGGCCCCGACTCTCTGTTAGCCGCCCTCTCGAACCGGACCTCCGACGACCCGGACCCGGTTTTCATAGACCGGGACCCGGAGATCTTCTCCGTCATACTATCTCTCCTCCGCTCCGACGGTCTCCCTTCCACCGCTCGCCGATTCTCCAAGCAAGAACTCGCCGATGAAGCTCTCTACTACGGCATCGAGTCGCAACTCAAGTCGGCGATGCTGCCGCCTCCGCTGTCCGGAATCGACGCCTCCATTGTGACGACAGTTCAGCCCGCCTCCGACGGCCTCCCCTCGGCGATCACAGCCGGCACCGACGGCTCCGTTTGGATCGCGCACGGCGGTCAAATCTCCAGCTACGATTGGAATCTGAGCCACGCCGGAACGATCCGTACTCATCTGGAAGACATCAACTCGATTTGCCGAGTGTATCCAGAAATCGCCGCCGTGGGATCCGAAACCGATCCCGGACTTCACTTCTACGACTTCTCCGGCGTGCGGAACATGGGGTCGATCCACTGGACCGACCCGACCGACCCGAGAATCTTCAAGGCCCGAGTCACGGCCGTTTCGGACTCGCCGAGCTCAGTCTTCGCCGGTTTCGACTGCCCGCACAGAGAGAACTGCATCTTAGTGATCGACAAATTGACTCTCAAGATCGTCAGCGAGCTGAGCAGGCAGTCCGGAAGCTCGGCGAAGAATTTGGCCGTCGGAAAGCTGACGTGGCTTCCTGAAACGGGCTTGATCGTTGGCAGCTCCGTAACTAGCGGCGCGTTCGGGTATTCCGGTTATATCCGAATGTGGGACCCGAGGTTGAATGAGGTGGTTTGGGAGACGAACGAGCCAGGCTCGGGGCGGAGCAGTAGGTTCGGGGACTCATTCGCCGACGTGGATGTCGACGTTGAGGAGTCGGCATTGTTCAAGGTGTGTTCAAAGTCTGGAGATTTAGCAATGGCAGACTTGCGTAATTTAGGGGATGACCCGTGGGTTTATTTACAAGATAAGAATCCAAGCATGAGGACTAAGGGGAGTGCGAATTGTAGTAGTGTGATTCACTGTTACAAAAGCCAAGCCTTTGTGGGAAGAGACGGTGCATTGGAGGTTTGGTCTCGGCTTCCGAGAGCCGAAAACAGGGTGGATAGAGAGAGTGAGGTGTGTGAGGGTTTGTATAGGAGGAATTTTGTGGATAAAGAGGAGGATGCTCAGAGAGGGATTATAAAGAAAATCGAAGGCAGTGGAAATAGACTCTTTGTTGTTAGAGAAGATGTTGAAGGTATTGAGGTGTGGGAGAGCTCTCATTCTTCTGGTGCAGTTTCGGTTTTGTGAAAGCACAAGTACGCTCTGTAATGTCTATATTTTGAGTTTGTGACACATTGTCTGAGGTTTCGTTTTCTTTTTTAGTCTTATAGATGAAATGTTTAAATATCTCATTTACATTCACTATGGCTCAACTGTAACTGATTAAAGTTAAACCTTTTCCTTTAACTTCGTGGCAAAAGAGGATATGCCTTGAAAGCAAGTTAGCGAGTTAGTTTGGGAATGTTTACTGTGAGAAATAAATTGGATGCTTTCAATTAGTTCATACTTGGATGGCTTGAATTTTGTTGTGTAAAGCACTTTGATTTTCCCCATTGTTTCTCTTGATCAACAAAGCTAGTCTTTTTGTGTGCTTGTTACTTGTTAGTATTATCATTACTCTTGTCTTACTGCCTACAACTTAATTCTGCAGAAGTGAGGGGCCAGTAAAAACATTTTGGAACAATTGATTCTGCAGACTCTTGGTAAGTATAATCATTGTGACAATGCAATCACACTTTTAGGGCTGATTGTTACTTTTCCATGCCATTTCATTTGGTTATTATTGAAACTTTAATCCCATATGACTGTGAACAATGAAAACTAGTAGTAAATTTAGTTTTCCATAGGTATTCTGTGTTTCTGACAGTTGTTAACCGGCTTTCTTACTTGCATGATATGCTGTCTGGATGGTGAAAACATACTTTCCTAGCGCTACAGTCATCATTTAGTTACCAATAGTTATTACAAATTGAAAAATAAAATACTTTCCTAGTTCCTTTTATTTCATGGTGCACATAGTTTGCTAGCTGCCATGTCATCAATGATTTCGCATATAAAAAGGAATTGTCCAGTGCTTCTGTTTATTAGTTTGGATGTAACTGTTTAGTGCTCAAGTTTTTTGTATACATTTTGTTATCTGTAGTTGACAAATTGAAAGAATTCGCCTTGGTGGCTTCTCACAGCAGAGACCAAAACTTTTGGCTTGCAGGTAAGAACTTTTTGTCAATGGAAATACTGTCAGCACTTTGTAAGGGGCTACAAGCACCTGTAATTTATATGAGAGAGAGTGCAAGGTTGAGAAACAGATAATCCTATTCTACTTGGGATCAGGTCCTCTGTCATGGGATTTTCATGTGATGAATGCATCAATGAGATTTTTGGAGCACAAGGTGAAAATGTGCTTGTTTGGGCAACTTGAGCAGGGTTTAGGGTTAAACACCTGGATTGTTTGTGCTTGTCCTACAAACTTTGTGCTTGTCATGCTGTTTTGAAAAACAAGATCAAGGAAGATAGCTACACAGCCTGCACCAGGTACATATGTTATTTCTTCTTTGTGGGTAATCTGGCAGTCTGGCAATATGTGGCCAATACACATGGTTTGAGACATTTCCCTGACATTGTCCTCGTGTGTTTTTCTTCTCAAACGTCTTCTCCATGAGTCATATATAGAACTGGGTGATATCAACCTTTTCTACTATTTTCAAAATCGGCTTTGAACCTCAACAAGTAGCTACGTGATTAGTCCACGATTGAAACACCTCTTCTGATGATTTTGTCATAAGGAAAAGTTATAAATAAGAAAAAAAGAAATTGAAATCGAAATGTTATGATTCCTAGCTCTCTTGGTTTTCAACAGGGGACTTATAGATGAAGAACGCGTTTTCTTTTGATACGAGATGATGAAGAACATGTTTAGCATCGGAAGTTGCACACAAGTACAATACTTTACGGCAGTGACGGAACCAGGATGTCATCTTCGGTTAGGCTAAATGTAATATATATATATATATATATATATAATATTTTTTTTCAGTTAAAAATGCTTCCTAAAATACAAACGATTTTTTGGGAGGAGAACAAAATGATAAGAAGCCTTTAAGACATACTAATGAAGTAACATGTAAAAGAAAAAAGTGAGTAAAAGGAAGAGAAAAAGAGTGAAAGAAAAGGAAAATAGAAACAAAATTCATAAATGGGGAGAAGAAATTGAGAAACAGCAAAGAAAAAGTCAAAAGAGGGTAAAAAAAAAATACACATGAATTGTCTCCACATAGACTCGAACCAGTGAGGAGAAGAGTGTAACTCAAAACACGACTGTGTGTGGATCGTTTTCAAATCTTCACCTGGGCTCCAGCCCAATCAAGACTGGACTGGATCCACCACTGCTTTACGGTGAAAGCAATGGTTTGTTAACATTTACATACATGTCTTATTTCCTGAGTGTATATATGCAAACAGAGATAATAAACTTAGTTTAGATTACTCCCACCGAATAATGCAAAATTGTTTGTATTTGGAATACAAGTTTAATACTTGAGCAGTTGTGCGCACTGATTAAGTGATTATTTTTCTACTGGTGGCCGGGAACTGGGAACAAACATGCACCAATGGCCATGGCTTTGCTCGGAGTTTCTACGTCATATCAAATACGTCATGGCATTGTTAACGTTATCAAACTCACACATATGCTCATATGAGAATTACATATGACCATGCAAATAATTGCTAAATAAAACCGATGCTGCAGAGAGAAAACGGGAGTGAAAAGTGTATTGCCTCAACTTCATCGGTTTGTAGTTAGCAGGTTTGATGTGTTTTTTGTTTCGTGCGCCTGTGACTGTAGAGCTTTACAAGGATACGTACTCTTGTGGAACTCAGTTCGAGTATTGACTTGGTGGGTGTATTACTAACTTGTTGTTAATGTAACTGAGATGAGTTTGCCTTATTACCTTATTAATGTAATTGTGATGACTTAGTGTTCCTAACTTGCTATAAGGTAATTTAGATGATTTTGTGTCACTAACTTGCCTTATCACGCTGATAGTAGAAAAATAAAAATTAACTAAATGGATAAGGTTGCACATGGTAGTTTCTTGTGGCAAAGGAAAGACTCAAAGCTAGAGATGTGTGGTGGTGGTTTCAATTGATGTCTTATTTTCCGAAGTGCAGAAAATACCAAACGTGCAGCTCAGTTTAACTACTTGTTAAGCTGCCCCCATATATTCTCCAATTAAACCAATATTAATTAGAGATATGCTGCCATTTCCATTGTTCTTTTTCTCATATGCTTAATTATTTGTTTATAAGTGATTTAGTTTCACCTCTTTCAATGACATTGACTCTTGTAGTCATGGTCGATTATTCGTCTTTTGATCAAAACCTCTGATTTACTGCAATTTTGCTTGATTATGTCCTGTAATCCACATCTTAGCTTATTTCCTATATATTACATGTGAATTGAATTTAGAATTATCTTATGAGTAGAGTTTGATTAGATATTATGTATGAGATGCTCTTGTTAGAAGTTAGAACTAGTTATTTACTTGACTAGATCTAGCTAGTTGAGGTCAGGTCAGGTCAAGTATAGGCATCAGATGGTCTTTTCTAGCTTTAAGAAAAATGATATTCGATAAGAATTTCATAAAATAAGACTAAGATCGATGCTCTTAGTACAACTACTTACTTGACCAGAGCGCAAGAAGCATATTTTATATATGGTGTAGTCTTTTAACACAAAAGGCTAGAACAAGCAGCATTAATTATTTATACGGACGTGTTTCCTTTTATAGATCTTAATTTCCTTGCAACTCTATCTATCAGGTTTTTGTTCCTCTTTCTTCTCTCTCCCATCAAGCCTCTCAGAGAGTGAGCTTGACTGTACCTAACAAGAAATGTCGACACCAACATCGGCACTTTCTCATCTGATGGATAGTGGTGAGCAGACCTACAAACTCTTTGAGTCACTAGCAATGTTTTAAAAGGCTAAGGCGTAGCCGAGGCTATGGAGCGAGAGCCTCATCAAGGCGTAAGCCTTTTGAAAAATAACTTGTATTTATGTTATTATTCCTCCTATATATAAAATATATATTGCAATCAACACAACATTATATATTGTCATCCATTCCTAGTAATTACTCAAACAATACAATTCAAGCAATCATCAAACATAAAATACATCCAAAGGCTCAAGTTGAAAGATCAAAAGAAAATAACAATAATTGAAATAAACTTCATGCTTCAAAATCATCATCATCATGAAACAAGCACCAACGGTAGCATGTAATTTGAATAACTCAGTTAACACTGAAAATACTTTGCAGTCTCCTTTTCATTCCTTACAGAAAACAATGCAGAACCCACTCCGTTCTCAAAAAAAAAAAAAAAAAAATGCAGAACCCTCCAAGTCCAAACAGACGAAGATTTCTTCACAAACCAAATGTACATCATACATCCCTATATCAACCAACACCAGCTATCTATCATATTTCTTGCTGCCTGCTGGGTTCATGTCATCCTAACATCAGAACAGTTATATCCCCATCCAAACTATCATCACCATCACTATCAAATATTGTAAAACAGCATATATACTCTAGTACAATTAAGAAAACACACAGCTTTGATTTCAGACAAGTTGAACAATCAAGAAGGTTCCAGTTGAATCGGAATGAATGATCAATCTAATCGCGCAAACCAAAAATTCACAAGCTTTAAGATAACGAATGAAAAACCCAGATGTGCGTACCTCAAATTCAACGGCGACCGGAAGCTGAAGCCAAGCCCAGCCAAACCCAGATGTGTTCGCATTGTGGAAGGACTGAAGGAGGCAAATCGGGAGAGGGAGAGGGAAGGAGGCAAATCAGGATAGGGAGAGGGAAGGAAGCAAATCGGGAGAGGGAGAAGGCAAATCGGGATAGGGAGAGGGAGAGGGAAGGATGAAAATCGGGATAGGGAGAGGGAGGGAAATCGGGAGAGGGAGAGGGAAGGAGGAGGCTGTGTTTGGGGGCCGGGAGAGGGAGGCTCGAAATGGCCAAACGACACAAACCTAGCCTTTATTTTCAAAAACCCAAAACGACCCCCTTTTTGAATGCGCACGCCTTTCGCGCCTTATGTGCGCCTTTTGCGCTTTTCAAGCCTTGTTCTGCGTTTTTTGCGCCTCTGCGCCTAACCCATCAAGGCTGACTCAGTTGCAGCACCGCCTCGCTCTTTTTGAGCCTCAAGGCGCGCTCGAGGCGCGTTTTTTAAAACACTGGTCACTAGTTCACGAACTATTAACCCATTAACATCTACACACTGCATATTTTTACCCTGTTCTGACTTCATTTCTGTTCTTCCATTGCAGTTCAGACTCTGCCGAATTTACTTACCACGTATGTAATCTCGATAGTTGCTACATACTTGACTGGTGTATGGGGGCTCAGTATCGTAAGCGTCGCTGCTATTATCAACTTGTATTCAGGCATTGTCAGCATAATGCCGCTGGGATTGAAATTCGTAGTGGATGCTTTCATCGGAAACTATGGGAATGTCTTGCTATCCAGATACGCCTTTACTGCTGTAAGTTGCTTCTGCCGCATATTATTTTTCTTAGTTTTATTGTAGTTCTCTGATATAACATTTGTTACTTCTAAGATCTGTAATAACTGAAAGATGTTTTCCATTGGTCTGAGTGTCTGATTATTAAACAGGTTTGAATGACCGATAGAAATTTGGTCTATGCATGTCGTTTGGAACAATTTGTGTGCTGAAGTGAATGGGATTCAAATCAAAATTTGCTATTGCTTAATTATATAATTAGTTTGGAAGAAGGTTTGGTTAATTTACAGTTTTACACATGTGGATAACTGGATATATATGACTAGGTCAACTCACAGAATATCCATTTATTCTTTGGGAGGAGATTACGTACGTACATGCTCCCAAGTTTTTATTTCCCAACCTTGTCCCATGAATTAAAATGTGACATGAAGTTAAAACTTAATTTGGCCTAAAAATAAAACCCTTAATTGAAAATCTATATATCGAGAATGCTTAATTCATGCCTTAATTCATCTTATCAGATCACAAACTCACATCGAGCTATATATATATATATATATATATATATATATATATATATATACAGTCTCTATCCAGAGCGAAGCTTCGCTCTGGAATTAACGTGCGAAGGTCCTTATTTGACTCACTTTTCAGTCATATTTTTCAATCATACCCGGTCAGTGTCTAGATACATATCGTATGATCATCCTTACAAAGTTTCATCCAGTTTGGTGATCGTTTGCACACCGAATCAGATAAAATAAATCAATAGAACAAAATCTGTCCAAGTAGAACCGTTGGAGTAAATCATGATTATGGAGGCTTAAACGGTCACCAAATTGGATGAAACTTTGTAAGGATGATCATACGATATGTATCTAGACACTGACCGGGTATGATCGAAAAATATGACCGAAAAGTGAGTCAAATAAGGACCTTCGCACGTTAATTCCAGAGCGAAGCTTCGCTCTGGATAGGGACTGTATATATATATATATATATAATTTTCTTAAAATATGATGTACATACTTGATCAAGTGTATGTGCTTAAAGATAGTGAGCATGCAGAATATATATATATATATATATATATATATATATATATACATATACACGTATATAATGATGTTGGACATACGAACGCAGGGCTTTGTGCTTTTGACGATGTCAACCCCACCCGTCCTTTCTTGGGCAACAGGTACTTGCAGCACAGATGACCCGGAATGCGTTGGCCAAGTACAAAAGCTTCTGTTTAACGTAGCATTGCCTCTAATAGCTGTGGCAGTTTCTTGTCACAAAACATCGGGATTGACGTATAGATTGAAGTCATTTCTGAATGAGAAGTCACCATCCAAAGGGGCAGGTTTCTACTGTGAAGCTGTTTTAGGGTTTGTGCTACTGCTCTTCGTTCCTTTAGTTTCACTGGGGGCAATTGGTTATATAAAACCTTGGCCAGTCAAGTTTGGGATCCCAGCTATATTCATCGTGGTATCACTTATTCTCTTCCTGATTAATTCAGGTTCATACCAACCTCAAACTAGAGCAGAATGGAGCCTGCTTGGTGCCACTGTTTTTAGGAAAAAAGATTCCAGAAGCATCCTATCCTTGATACCCGTATCCATTAGCTTTATCTTACTAGGTGTTGTATCTTCTCTTGGAAACACTTTCTTCATCGAACAAGCCGTAGACATGGATCACTATGTCGGAAGCTTGTGGGTTCCGATAATTATCCTTCCAGTTTTCCAACATTCTTACAAGAAGAAAAGAGCAATAAGTTTTGGTCTCAATCCAAACTTGGGGATTGCATTCTCGATGGTATTTGCAATTCTGAGCTGCATCACAGCTGCAAGAGTGGAGACGAGGAGGTTAGGCGTGATCACAAGCCAGGACGAAAATAATGAGGAAACCATTCCCATGACCATGTTTTGGTTGCTTCCACAGTTTCTTCTTCTCGGGTTGTCTGAAGCGATTTCAGGTAAAAGCATTGCAGATTTCTTTTGTAATGAGTTGGTCCTCGAACCTAATGATGTCGAGGCAACAAGAGAATCAAATCGTAAGTACATGGAGTTCTTAGCTCAGGCTCTTAGTGGAGTGGGAATTATATTCTGTTTGTTATTGGTATCTATAGTAAGGGACGTAACTGCTGCAAATGGAGGAACGAGTTGGTTCGGCAACACTGTAAACACAAGTCGTTTGGACAAGTACTACTGGACCTTGGCTGCATTGAGTGCTGCTAATCTGGTGTTATTTGGTGTTGTGATCTCTTCACATCACCTTTGCGGGAAATCAAGGTCAGTGGACGATGAGCAACCTTATTTCAGTACTATTGTCCCACTGATAGCATAATTGTTGAGTCCACTTCTTTCTTGATCTAATTTGGAATTTCGGATAAAATATGTTGTAATATAGTTAACTCCAGGTGTATTGGAACATACTAAATTAGTAAAGGACACGATATTTATCTATGAGTATCGATCATTTCCTTTAGCCTAGCTTGCGCGCAGTTTTAGTATCCAATAATTAATATTCTATTTCCTATCAATTCTATTGTACTTTTTTTGTTGGTTTATTAATTTTTTTTGTAGTTATTTACTTTATATATATATATATATATATATTTTTTATAGTTATTTAAGAAAATGCTTATTTGCACAAAAACAACTAAACGGAAGCCTTATCTAATGAAAATTTTACTCAAGAGCCCATTCCAATGAAAATACATAAAAAAATGAACTTACCCTCACATTCAACTAACGCTGTATCTTTTCATCGATCTAAATTCTCTCTCTCTCTCTCTCTCTCTCTCAGACGTGAATCACGTCCCCGGCGAAGCACCGGCGCGAGGCTAGATCCCTCACATTGGTCATCGTCACCGCCTGACCTAACCGCCACATCTCCTCCATCTCCGACTAGTCCTCTTCAGAGTTTTTTTTTCATCTTCTCCATCTCTGCCGTGAGAGGTTGAGACTGAGGTCTCTAAATCTCTGCCGTGATTTAGAGGTGATTTGGGTATCAGCTATGATCTATTACAACTGATATGATCCCGTTACTGACAGTTTCTAGAGAAAATTTTGTATTCCCAGTATAGACAGAGCTTGCAGGTAGAAGTATTTTTGTCATCGGCAGTGTTAGCGTTCAGTACCATGCTCTGTAATTCACTGCATTAAGTGTAGACTCCCATTTATTGACTGACCAATGTCTGCAACTTTGCATGTATGCGTTAGGACACCATTACCCTTTCATCTTGTTGTGTGGATATTCCACATGGAAGTTTATGAAAAAATCATTCATCACAAAGAACTATCAGATACGCTTTGGCATTGGCTTTTTTCAGAAGCAAGGTCTTCGATGGTCTTGAGTCCCCCGTCGGAATACATTAAACCCACTTCCAACAAGTGCTGCTATTGATAGCTTAAATAACTCGAGCGTTACGACTAATCTTTTCGTGTTTGTGAACACAAAATTTTACATGCATCACAGAGGGTGACAGAGCCACGCCCAAAATTGATGCTTGAAAAAACGGCATGTCGTTCGGTTGATAAGTTTCGAAAATGAAACGGCACACCGTTATATTGTATATCTCCACCATTAACCGAAGTCCGAAGCTGGTGGTGGCGGCAAGCACGAATCAGAGGGTTTAGGGTTTTCCGGCAGGGCGCGTCGGAACAAATCCTCAATCCAAATTTGAGAAAAGGAGAAGAGATGGGGAAAGCTTCAAGGGATAAGAGGGATATCTACTACCGAAAAGCCAAAGAAGAAGGGTGGCGTGCTCGGAGTGCCTTCAAGCTTCTTCAGATTGATGAGGAGTTCAACATCTTCGACGGAGTCAAGCGCGTCGTCGATCTCTGTGCTGCCCCTGGTAGCTGGAGTCAGGTATCTTCTTCTTCCTATTCTCTTCTCCCTGTTCTCACTCTAATCCAAATTCCAAGCTCCTGACTGTGATGCCAATCGTGTAGGTTTTGAGTAGGAAATTGTATCTCCCGGCAAAGCTTTCGTCTGATTCTAAGTAAGTTAATCAACTACTTGTAGAACTCTTACTCAATTATCTTTTAAGAACATTGAGAGTCTAACTTTGACTATCGTTATTTTCAGGAACGGCGATGTGCCTCTTATTGTAGCTATTGATTTACAGCCAATGGCTCCGATTGAAGGTGTTATTCAAGTGCAGGGTGATATAACTAATGCACGAACCGCCGAAGTAGTAAGTATCAGCTGCATTTCTACATTCTGTGTTGTAAATTGTTGTGTGTATTGCCATGAATTATTCAGCTGAGTTGGTGTTAACCCTTTTAGGTCATCAGACATTTTGATGGTTGCAAGGCGGATCTGGTTGTGTGTGATGGTGCTCCAGACGGTACGCAATACTTATGGATTTATTGTCCACCTTCCGACTTTCTTTGTGATTACTGTCTGTTTAAGGTTGCCTTGTGTTATGCTCTGATTTGCAGTTACTGGCCTTCATGACATGGATGAATTTGTGCAGTCCCAGCTGATACTAGCAGTAAGTGTCTGCAACTTTTTCAAATCCAATCTATAACCATAAATTAGCATGATAAGTACCTGTAAGAGTAAGATAAAGTCACAGGCCTTTTATGCTTGTTAGCCTAACATGTATTATCTGTGTGCTTCTGAACATTGCATTATATTGACAGCTGGTGGATCTTCCTTTCAGGGTTTAACAATTGTTACTCATGTACTCAAAGAAGGTGGAAAATTTATTGCAAAGATATTCCGTGGAAAAGATACAAGTCTTCTCTATTGTCAGGTACCTTGAAGCTTTTGCATGCCTATAGACTAGCTACAAAGTTATATTTCTGCATATATGATTTTAAGAACTACATATTGATGCAATTCCCTTGTTTTCATTTCATTTTTTCCCTCTTTCTTGGCAGCTGAAGGTATTTTTCCCGATTGTGACTTTTGCAAAACCAAAAAGCAGCCGTAATTCCAGCATAGGTAACATATTGGTCTTCAATTTTGCCCTTGGCAGTGTGCATTCTCTTTCATATCCATCTGTATTTGATCCTACCTTATTGTGTTTACCATGGAATAGAAAGAGTCTTACTCTCAACTTCTTGAGATAAACTTGTTTAAGTGAGCCAAGAATTTCACCCGTGTTTTAGGGTCTTATGGACTCTCTTCTGAAGAATTGATTTTCACCTCTTTGTTTGGCTAAAATGTTTGTGGTATGACTAATTCCCAATCCCTGGTATGTGTAAACCCTTTATTTTGCTTGTATTGGGGAATAATAGAATAAATCACTGTGGTAGCCACCCAAGGACTTGTGGGAGCCTGGAGCTGAGGACACAATGTAAAAGCTGTTCATCAAAAGCTTGAAATATCTAAGCACATATCATTTATGGTAATTGAGGCAACAGTCTCAGGTGGCAGCATTCTGCCTTTCTTTTCCAACTTGCTATGCGATTCGAGAAATAAACTTCTGGCTCTAATATTAGCATACAGAAAAATAAAAAAATAAAGAGGGATTGCGAGAAGTACCAGGGTTGGTTTTTTGGTTTTTGTATTATGTGAATTCAGGTGCAGTTCTGTTCTAGATATATATATGCTGCATGAAATGAAGTGGGTTGATCTGCATGTGTTACAAAATTCCACTCCCTCAGGAACAAAATACTGTTTATATTAACAATGATCTGGTGGTATCCTTCTTTTGTGTTAAAACTAACAAATGTTGTTTGTCATACAGAGGCATTTGCAGTTTGTGAGAATTATTCTCCTCCTGAGGGATTCAACCCTAAGGATCTGCATCGCCTCCTTGAAAAGGTGGGAACTCCCTCAGGAGCACATGATCTAGGTATGTTAGTTCTTCCAAAAATTGAGATATTCTGACTCGTATTCACATACAACAATCTCAGTGGTCATCCTTGGAAATTTTTATGATGCTTAATGAACTCTTACAAACAGTTGAAGTTCAAATGAAAATTAACAGCTCCATCTTGCTTTGGATTTTGATGGACTTGTTTAACATGGCATTGATAAATGTTATTTCCTCCTCCAATATGGCAGATTGCAGTAGTGGGTGGTTGGAAGGACCAAATAAGGTGTATATCCCATTTTTAGCTTGTGGTGACCTCAGTGGGTATGATTCTGACCGTTCATATCCGCTGCCAAAAGATGCCAATGGAGCTTACCGGAGCTTGGATCCTGTACAGCCCCCAATTGCTCCTCCTTATAAGAGAGCTCTTGAACTGAAGAAAGCTTCCAGCCAAGGAATCACCGAGCTTGAGAACCACTCCCTGGATTCCTTACCACATTAGTCATCCTAATCTTTTATACACTGCATCAAATCAATAGTTATTGTTAGATGTCATACGACTCAAACTGCAAATGGGCTATGTCCCAATTATTTTGATAATCATTGATATTTTTTTCCTTTTGCTGTTGTAACAATATGACTCGTGGGTATCTAATTGATCTTTAATTATTCGCTCTAATCTGGAGTATGCTCTTAACAATACCTAATCGATGTTTCTTTTAGTTGTTGAATCTCTGCTTGATTGTATTTCGGAACCAACACAATCATTATGTGGCTTTTGATTGTTGGCTTTGTGCTTCTACTGTCCCCTTGAATATGCAGTGTAACTTGAGCTGCTCTGCTTTCTTGGGTCAAAAGATTCAACCAAAGTAGATATAAAAAGTCGGGATATTCGCCAAGGTGAACATCGGTGGTCCTGTCATCGACTTCTGAATTCTGACAAGGCAAAGGAGGCAGTATCATGTTTGGTACCAGTAAAATATTCGAAAGGTAAGTTTCAACTTGGAGAATTAACAGAGTAGTTGGTGAAAAAGAAAATTAGCAGAGTAGCTAAACATCTGCTTTTCTTCATCAACATCCCCATTGAAACATCTACTTGGTATCAATCCGTATCATGATTCATGACTGTAATGCACAGTAATTCCACTACTTTACGAGAGCGTATTCAGCGCACCCGTCCATCTCCGCCGTCCATTTGACGCGGACTTTTGACTTTTTCAAAATGGACGGCGGAGATAGACGGGTGCGCGGCGCACCCGGGTGCGCTGTATAATTTTCGCTACTTTACTTGCATTGTTAGACAATTCTAACCGGACTCATTTTCCGTATGTAGTTTCTGTATTAGCTTCAATAGTATTAACATGGTATCTGCTTAGCATACCATGCTTTAGGATTAACGCATATATATAGCTAATTGCATACATGTATCTCTATGGAATCATGGATTCAGTTTCGTGAGGAAAATTCACACAGAAGGTGTGATTTGAACTCATTATGTATCTCGCTTCCTACATATTACAGAAGAATCGTCATGCAACAATCATGAAGGCATAAACTCTCTCTTTTTTCTTTTTCTCGTATAAACATAAACATCCTTTACAAAATCTAGCAACAATTTGAAGTAACTGAACTCGTTCTCTGTAGAGAGGAAGCAGAATTCAAGAACTCGATGCAATCCTCTAGCGCTTCAGCTCGATGAGACTCGATGGGATCTGATACAGACCTTGACCTTGTAAGGTTAGATGAAGACACCTTACGTGAACTCCTCTTCCTTGCTGACATAACTCTAGACACCTTAGCCCTGAGTCCACGTAGAAATCTCACCGGAGCAGAGAGTGAATTTGTATCATTGAGCTGCCTGAAAGCCCAAATTCCAGTTGCCATGTTTCTGTTTCCACCAACTCTGGTGCCACCACTCTCTTTCAGATACATGATTGGCTTATGATCATAGACATGATTATACACATCAGGACTAAAACTCACACGCCTGCTCGATTGCCTTGACATAATATTAGAGAGAGAGAGAAGAACACCAAATGATGATGGAGGAGAGGAGAGAGGTTGAGTTTTTGAACAGAGGAGAGGCAGTTGGATTTGGTAGAGGGGAGTATTATATATATTCGTGATGGGATTGGTCTTGAGGAAATTAAAATAAGCAAAGGAAAAGGAAGGTACCGAGTGAAAAAGATAAAGAGAGGAATCAATAGGATTGGTTTTCTGGCTGGAACGAAAATGATAAGTAGGGGTGTTAAATCATTATGCTGGTATTGACTGCAAGACCAAGCAATCGTTTGGTTCAAGCAGTGACTAAAGTCGTATATATGCATGAGCCATGCACATGGCGTCTGTGATGTAAGAATCTACTTAGCTCACATTTTCTGCAGGCCTTTGGAATTGGTATAACTATTTTAAATTGGAGGGGGTACTTACTAGTTATAACTAATCTTGAATTGATTCTATGATATAGTAATAGGTAGAGTGATGTGGGGGGCCTGGTATGAGCAGCAGGAAAATTGAATCATAGTAGAGTTGGGATGATGATTATGATTGAGATCAATAAAATGGGAAATGGGGTCGGTCAAAAGTGAAGATTAAAGTGGTGGAGCCATTGGAGGAAGAGTGAGGTTTTGGAGGGGAGCAAGAGAGACAAGCACTCGATACAGTTGTCTCCATCTCCCATTGATTCAGTTTGAATCAGATTCTGGCTAGAAATCAAGGCCGATTCTTTCATTCTTTGTGTGTGTTTACTGTGAAACTTAGTAAGAGGAAGAGAATCTGTTGAACTATGCAGGTTTGGATTTTGCTTTTGTATTTTCTCTTCTTTTTATTCTCCTTGGCAGGGAAAAAGAAATTCCTGTCTCAGATATGTTTGCTGGTGTAGTTCTTTTGACTGGGAAAAGGCTCTTCCCAGTTCCCGATAGATGTGTATTGCATATTCAGTCAAGAACAAAATCCATAGTTTAAAGAACAAGGGAGCAGATATTTCATTGGATTCATATGGTGAATGTGATGCCCTTTCCTCTAATGACCCTTAGTCAAACCCTTAATCAATTGCTCATTACTTTGTGGCTAGTTTAGCTCCTTCATGTTTGAATTCCAAGTCCAAGTCTTCTGCTTAGGTGACCCTGCAATCAGTGCGGAAGAAGTCAATACTAGTTTATATGGATGCTGATGCTGCAGATAATGCAGATGCTGTAGTTGACATGACCAAGATGACTTCATACATGCCTAATTTACATTGGCAGAGATACCTAGCTATACTGCAGGCTGCTTCCAAGTTCTAACAGAAGGTGCACGGGCCTAAAGCCAGCATTGCGGTGTAATTTAGGGCCGACTTAATTCTTGGTTTGGCTATTCTCTAACAGGCAAAACCCAGTGTCACATATAGAGAGGACTGGGATTTTATGGGCTCCAATGTCAACTTTTTCTCAATTCTTGGTGGAATATGATTTTTGGAACGTATCTGCAAATTTGACCCGTTTGTGTTTTGCAGACTTTAACAGCTTACTCATCATGGAAACCCTATTTTATTTTAGGAGTAAATACTTGTGACACCCTGTAGTTTACACCTAAAATCAGTTTTGTCCCTCATTTTTTTTTTAAACTGGTATACCCCTATATTTTAAATTCTCGACTGATTTGCCCTTGTCGTCAAGTGAACCCGTTATGTAGCTGACGTGGCTAACATGTTGACACATGTATGAGACCAAGGTATTGAAATGACAATTTTACCCACAGAGCAATTCCAAACTCATTTTAAATCATCAACTTTTTCACTCTCCTCCTCTCCCTCTCCTCTGCCGCCCTTGACCACCACACCCTCCTCCTCTCCCCCTCCCCTCCACCCCCTCTCTCTGTTTGAATCATCAACTTTTTCACTCTCCTCCTCTCTCCTCCACACCCTCCGCCCTTCACGTACTTCTCTGTTTGCCTTCCCGGGTCCAACACCTGCGCGAATCTCCCCAGGAACCGGTACGCCGGAATCACCACCGCCGATATCGAAACCCTAAGCTCCGACTGAAGCTGCTCGTCACTCACCACCCGTGTGCTCTGCGTCTTGTGTATCTCATCAAACATAGCGTTGAAGCTCTTGAACCTCTCTTTCAGCACCGGCTTCTGCACTTTCCCATGGTTGCTCAGCCCCTCGTGGCTCAAGAAACTCAGCAGCCGGCTCCACGTCTCTCTCTGGTAATTCTTGTGGTACTGCCGCAGCTCCGACGACCTCTTCTGGCACCACGTGTCGCCCATGCATGCGTTGATCTCCTGAGAGTCCTTGATCTTCTTGTACAGCTTCGACTTTGCCTCCAGGTTCGAGTCCAGCAAAGCCATCACCCACGCCAGTTGCACCGCGAACGGCGACTCGTCGTCGGCCACCGCGTACGACGTGTCCCTCGCGTCGTACTCGTCGCGACTTTTGCTCGTCGAGTTGGTCCGCTCGATCTTGGCGTGCTCCGGAGGCCGGTTTTGGCGGTGTAGAGGGAGAGCGGGATGGTCTTGATGACCGACTCGTCGAGGCCGTAGGGGGAGAAGACGTGGAAGGCGTCGAAGGAGGAGGAGTCGTAGGGCGGGGAGTCGAGGTCGCCGATGGAGGAGGGGAGGTAGGAGCGGCGGTGACGACATTATTAAGGAGGAGGAAGAGGAAGCATGGCGGTGGTGATGGTGGTGGTTGTGGTGGGAGGGTTTGATGGAGAGTAATGGGGAGCAGTGGAGTCTGTTGGGGGGTCTTGTGTGTGGGAGGGGTTGACCTTATTTTTTGGCTGACCCGAGAAAATCCTCCTCCTTCTCCTCCCTCCCTTGCTCCTCCCCTCTCTGCCGCCACCTCGACTCACCCGGCTGCAGCTCACTATAGTCAGGGGTATATTGGACATTTTATGTTGATGTTGCAGGTTTCTAGCTGAGTTGGAATCGCAAGACTGGTCATCTCAGCAACTTAACAGTCTTCTTTAACGGTCAATTGACGACAAGGGCAAATCAGTCGAGAATTCAAAGTATAGGGGTATACCAGTTTAAAAAAAAAAGTGAGGGACAAAACTGATTTTAGGTGTAAACTACAGGGTGTCACAAGCATTTACTCCTTTATTTTATGCCTAATTTTATCCCAACAGCTTCTTCCTTCTACACCCTATGCCTAATTTTAACACGTCAGAGTGAGTGGACAAAACTGATCTGGCAACAAATAAATATTTCCCCAAAAGAAATGCTTTCCACAGTGGCAAAAACACGAACTCCACTGGAACGATTCTGAACTGGGGTCCAGCCTGGCTAGAACCCCCAAACTTTAAGAAACTGCCTCTCAGGCTAAAAATAAAATATGTATGTATTACACTCGTCATATCCCTTGTATGAATTTTCTTGAAACAACAAACACAATAGAAAATTCACACAAGACTACAACGCTTGCGTTTAACGCTCACGTTACACCATAATGGCATTTTACCTCATTATGGTGAAAAGACGGTGTATAAATATCCGCGCATATCCCCTATATAAATTATTATTTTTATATAGGGCTACAACGATTGCGTCTAATGCTCACGTTGCGCCATAATGGAATTTTACCTCAGTATGGCGGAAAAGCACGGTGTATAAATATACGCGCATATCCCCTATATAAATTATTATTTTTATATAGGGCTACAACGATTGCGTCTAACGCTCACGTTGCGCCATAATGGAATTTTACCTCAGTATGACGGAAAAGCACGTATAGCTAGCTAGCATTCTCTCATATACATATTATTCTCATAATCATCCAAATATGGATATATATACATACTCACCGAAATTCTCAATTTCGGTTATTCTCTTACATACTATTCTCGGAATTGTACCTCGAGTATAATCCACCGAAATTCTCAATTTCGGGAAATATCCAATAACAGAAAAATCAATCAAATGATAAAGCATTTCAGATATAATATTCAAAACAAATGTCCACTCACAACTTAGGCCTAAGCCTGACGTCGGTCGGAGGTCTCCTCAGCTCGAGCCTCCTTGCGTCCTGTTCCATATACATAAAACCTTAAATGAAACATCGACGTTTAAATGCAAAACATGCATAATTAAATATGCTTCGCGCTCAACCAAGTCTAACACTCCAAAATCTTAAATCCACTGCCAACCTCAAAACTCCACAAATTTCACCGACATCCTCAAAATCACATTCCACTAAATAAAATCCAATGGCCGGATTATAAATTAATAATCCGCCAAAAATACTTAACTTCAACAATTCTTAAACCTATCCAAAACTCCTCCAAAAATTCTAAAACTTATTCCATTAAACTCCTTATATTTTTCTCCACCAAAAACATTTTCTCGGCGGCGGCGGCGGCGGCGGCGGCCGGCAGCCATTTTCCGGCGACCTCCAATGGTCACCAAATTTTGACAGAATCTTCCTCTCAACCTCCTCTACAACATTCCTAACTATCACAAACTCCAATTCTAAGCCTAAGCACATCAATCGAACGGAAATACACAAAAAGCCCTAGAAATTTCAAATTCCGATTTCTCCTTACCTAGCTCACGACGGAGCGAGCCCTTTGGAGGGATTGAAGCATGGGAGGAGGGCTTCCTTTTGAGCTATGGCTCGCCGGATATGGCGGCCGGAGGAGGGAGTTCCGGCGAGAAAACCGGTTTGGCAGCCGTGGCTTTCGGGCGGCGTTTCTCCCACACGGCGGCGCTAGGGAGGCTGCCACCAGTCTAGAAATGAAGCTGGGAGGGAGACCGTTCGAACGGGACCGGTCCGGCGGCGAACGGAGGCCGGACGGCGGCGGACGGTCGGCCGGAACTTTCCTGGGTGCGCGCCGTGAGGGAAAAACTGGGTGAGAAGAGAGAAAATCGGGAGGGAGAGGGAAAATGGACTTGGGCCTTCAGCCCACCCGGTCCACAACTCCTTTAAACCCAAAAAAAATCCAAAATTCAACACCTCGAAATAATACTCCAATAAAATTACATTTTACTAGCAAAAATTATCATTTTTTACCGTCGTCAAAATTTCTTCCTTATAATCATTCCCTCAAAATATTAGTCCCTCAACACCCTCTGGGGACTAATTAAATTACACACTTAGTGACGAACACGGTAAAAACTCTTATTACCACTATGTCAGTAATAAAGGTAAAAATTAAGGTTCGGGGCGTGACACTCTCACACTTGTTTTGCTATCAACTACTATACACTCTCAACTTGGAGTTGACACTCTTCTCTACTTGGAAGATGGATGTTTCTCTCTTGGAAGAAATGCTTGAGATGGATGAGATGCATGAAATGAGCAAATGACTCTTCTTTTATAGGCTAAGGAGGAACCATCTAGACCTCATTAGGCTCTCTCAATAAATGGTGCTTCATGAATATTCTTGTAACTCATACCTTGACCATAACTCCAAAATCATCCATGTAACTCATATAACTCATGTAACGTTTGTGTAACTCATGAAACGTTTGTGTAATTCATGAAACTTTTTATACTATTTTATTTATTTTGGTCTGTATATTATAACAAAAGAAGACCCCAAGAAATAGCTTTTTAAATCTTAAGGAATGACTCACTGGGAAAACTCAATGTTGTCAACATGCTGCAAAAGTTTCTCTGGGTCTGCAGGATTTACACAAAACTTTGATATCATCATGTGGATTTTGGTGAATGCGGTGCTAAGATTTGTGTTTATGGATGAGATAAACAAATAATCAAACAATTCAATCAACAATATTGGAATTTCATTGACTTTGTGAGTCTTGTCTCATCCTCTTATCCTAGAAATCACAATAATATTCTATGAATTGGGAATGCTTTGCATGTTCACAAGAGCATCAATTATCAAAGAATTTAAGCGGAAGAATGCAATAATAGATGAGTTGCTGGGGAGTATCGGCAGAGGGAGGTGCAGACCTTGAGACACAAAATGGTCTTTTCTCAAAGTAACAGAATTAGTTGTATTTTAATTTAATTATATAAAAGACTACGTGTTAAATTATCATTGGCAAGGAGGATCACGTCAGTATGCCACGTAAAATTTCTCGTAAATGACAAGTGCAGATTAAGTTTTTATCTCCAATCTTTCATCTATTGGTGGGATTGTTTGTTTGACATCACTGATGAGTAAAACCAAGGATTTGAATAGGACAGTAAATTATGTTCTAACATACATTTTCAATAGTTATGTCCTAATACATTTGTTGTTGGAATATAATATGGGAAAAAGCCCTAATGCACAAATAATATTTTTTCCTAGCCCAAACCAATCAAAAAAAGATTACACAGCCCAAACCAATGTTTCTTAGTAAAAATACAGTTATACCCTAGCCTTAATAAACGCTTCCCTCGTCCACCGAACCCACTACGAATTTAATTCCTTCTCAACAGTTCTCACTCAATCGACGCCGCTTCGCTTATTCAATCCATCGACGCCGCTTCGCTTATTCAATCCATCAACGCCGCTTCGCTTCTTCAATCCATCGACACCGCTGCCTCACTCCTCACTCCATCAAGACCTTAGCACCCATCCCCGCGCGCCGCTTTGCTGGTTCAGTACATCGCCGCTTTGCTGGTTCAGTACATCGCCGCCGCTGCTTCATTCCATCGCCGCTGTTGCTTCACTCCATCGCCACCACTACATCGCGCTATATTCTTCTATTTCAGGTGAAAAGAAACCCTAAACCCTAAAATCTGTGTTTATACCCCTAATAATATTGTCTGGGTTCATATTTCTCTGCTTCAATGTGTTTTATGACAATGTAGAAACGGTGTGGCAATTTTACTACCCCTAGTAAAACTTTACTAGGGGTAGTAAACTTTAATTTTTGTTTGCATGTCAATTATTCCCACTGTCGGTGTTCAATACTAGGGGTAGTAAAACTTTGATTTTGTTGAATGCAAGTTGTTTTCTAGGTCTGCATGTGTATAATGGTGTTGGAAATAGAAGTTTACTACCCCAGTAGAAGTTACTAGGGGTAGTAAAATAAAGTTTTGTTTGCACATCAGTTGTTTCTCTTTCAGAGTGTATATTGGCCTTGGAGGGATGTTCTATTGCAAGTTTACAACCCCCAGTTGAAATTTACTAGGGGTAGTAAACTTTTTAATATGAAGTTTAAAGAGGCAGGATCACTAGGTGTAGTAATTTCCACTGTCTGGATGTGTGTAATGGCTGTGTTCAATACTAGGGGTAGTAAAACTTTGATTTTGTTGAATGCGAATTGTTTTCTTGGTCTGCATGTGTATAATGGTGTTGGAAATAGAAGTTTACTACCCCCAGTAGAAGTTACTAGGGGTAGTAAAATAGAGTTTGGTTTGCTGCACATCAGTTGTTTCTCTTTCAGAGTGTATATTGGCCTTGGAGGGATGTTGTATTGCAAGTTGACTACCCCCAGTTGAAAATTACTAGGGGTAGTAAACTTTGTAACATGTAGTTTATAAAGGCAGAATCACTTGGGGTAGTAAAACTTTGGTGTTTTGCATATGCAGGATGACAGGAAGGCAACTTGTTACAAGTCCAGAGTCTCAGGAAAGCTCACCGTCTACGTCCGTCAACACAGGCATGAAATTGCTCTCATATCTAAAACGGGAAAAATTGAAGGTTCTACAAAAAAAAGCCAGACAAGAAGAAGAAGAAGAAGAAGACACAGAAGAAGAAGAAGAAGTGGAACAGTATTTGGTAGAGATGAGAGCATTAGAAGTGGAAGAAATAGAGAAGAATGAGAAGGAGGATGAGGATGAGGACCTGGAAAAGATTCCGCACACTCAACAGAAATGTACTCTGGTAACATTCTTCAAATTAATAGAGAGTCACAGAGACAAAATCCCCTCAGAAGCATGGCAGCTGATCAGTCAAACTTTCTTTGGAGAAATGATTAATGCATTCAGAACCATGAGAATCGGTGCGGATCAGGTCGGCCGATTTGAGTTGGATATAGAAATTTTGTTGAGGCACTATTGCAAGGAGACAAAAAAGTTCTTGTTTGGAGAGAAAGAAATGGAGATTACAGAAGAAGATGTGCATCTTTTGTTTGGATTAACAAAAGAAGGTGAAAATGACGAAGAGAAAATCTCCAGGAGAAAGAAGAGCAGCCAACAGTCAACCATATTCGGCAAAACGAAAGGATCCATCTTTAGGAAGATGATCCACGACAAGTTGACAGAAGAGCTCAACAAGATTAAGAACAAGGAGGCAGAACCAAGGAAAATTGCTTCCTTGATCATAATGTACCTACTGGCTACTTTCTTCTTCAGCACATCTGGAAGCCAAATTGAATGGCAATTGGTGCTGACATGTGAGGACCTAGAAGCAATAAACAAAATAAACTGGTCAAGAAAGGTGATTGAAGCCTTCCATGAAGGGGTGAAAAAGCATGACAAGGGCAAGCCAAAGGGTCTGAATGGTTGTGTAGTTCTGCCTCTGTACTGCTTCCTGGAGCGTACACAAATCAAGGAAAGGATCCAGAAGAAAAAAGCAGATATTCCAAGATTTGTAAGATGGTCCACAAATGGCATCATCTACGGAAGCCACTATCTAAAGAGACCGAAAAAGCTTGAGGTAAAAATTGGTTTTTGGTTTTCCAAATATTATACAGCATTGTACTTAGATGATGTTTCTGAAAAAACTGAACAAATCTTATTTTTTGCAAAAAACAGGAACTGGTTGCTCAAGGTCCATGGAAGGATGAGGAAGAAAGCACTTCTGGATCTGAGGAATATGACACCCCAGACGAACATGGCACCCCGAGCTTTGAAGAATGGGTAAGTCTGTAAAATGAATGAAATAAAAGTGCATTGGCATACTTTACTGCCCCTAGTAATAGTTCACTAGGGGCAGTAAACTTCACTTTTCATTGCATAAGTAGTGTATGATATCAAGTTTACTAGGGGCAGTAAACTGTATAATCATCTCTAAATCAATAGTTGACTGTTGGCATAGTTAACTGTGGGTAGCAAACCTGTTTGGCATAGTTTACTACCCCCAGTAAAATTTTACTGGGGGTAGTAAGTCACTTTTTTTTTTCCTGATTGTGAAAAATGTAGTTTACTAGGGGGTAGTAAACTTCATCCTTATATGTATGTATTTGGTCTCAAGTTCCTTTATCAAGCCAGCAGGAAGTGGAAGAAAATAGAAGAGTGGGTGACAATTTTAAGACACTGCTGACAGACTTGGAGGAGGAGATCCCAGAAGATTTGAATGAGAAGCTAAAAGAAATCGGCAAAGCAAACGAAGAACTCCAGAGTAGAGTCAATGATTATGTGCACAAGTTACAGCTTGCCGATGACAAAATAAAGCAGCTGGAGATGGAGAAAAGGGCGCAAGACAGCCTCATCAAGGCTCTGAAGAGAAAGCTTAAAAAAGCAAAATCCTCAGCAAATGGACCTCCCGAGCAGAAAAGGCAATTCGGAGGGGAAGAGTATGGCTGCCAAGGAGATGAACAAACAGAAGGGAATGTAAGATGATACTTTACACCATAACTAAGACTATTTTTTAATTTATTTTGTTTTCTTTATTATGTTAACTAATATTTTTTTTTAAATTAAAAAATCAGGAAAACCAGAACAGAAGCCTGATAGTCAAGTTCAAAGTTGGAACTGCACAAACAACACAATCTGCAGATGATCAACCAGAAGCTTTGGTGAGAATATAAAATTACTAGGGGTAGTAGACTTAATAGGGAAACTGTGTTGCAAGGTAGTAAACCCCAGGAAAACTATTACTAGGGTAGTAAACGTTTTGTTATTGTTTAAAATCTGAGAATAACATGTGTTATTTTATTTTGTGAAGGCTGTGATACATGATGAACAACCACTGAATCACGTATCTCCAGTAATCGACTATGAGGACTTGCCGCTCACAGATGATGACATCTTTAATTTAGATAAGATAGTTGAGTCCCAAGCTGCATCCATCCGACAATCAGCAACAGAAAAGGACAATGTCATCTCTGCAACAGTTCAGTCCCAAGTTTCATCGATCAAACAAACAGCAACAACAGAGGATAAAAAGATGAATACTTATTCCAAGAAGAGGAAAGCAATGGAACCGATGTCGATAGAAAAAAATGTGAAGCTGAACCCTAGAAACGCCAAGAAAACAAAGGATCCTGACTGGGAGTACGGCACTCCAAAAGACATTCAGGTCCACAAAAAAATTATAATCAAGAATCTGAAGTGTGACAACAGTACATGGGATTCACTGAGCGACGATTTGAAAATGCACTACAAACAATGGTTTGAAGCCCGCCCGAACAAAAACGAAGAGTAAGTTTCAATTATATAAAACGTTACAGTTTGCTTATGTAAAATTACAAAAATATATTTGTTTTAATTGGAGTATGAATTCAATGTTTTTCTACAGTGAAGCGTACTGGACATGTCCTGAAGGCTGGCACTGTTTATCAAAGAGTGACTTGCAAAGGATCATTGAACAATCAGACATATTGTCGAGTGTGAGTAATAAAAAAATAAATAATATCACCTTATTAGCACCACTCAGTGAAGTTTAGATTTAATAATATTGACTTATGTTATGATCGCAGAGCATGCAAGTGTACATGAGGTTGTTGAAGGAAAGGACAGAAGCTGCCAAACTTCCTGTTGGATTCATGAACATGGAGATTGTGGTAAGTTTACTAGGGGCAATAAAACTTATATTTTCATCAAGATATTGTTTTGCACTAGGGGTAGTAAACTTAAGTTTTTGCTATGTATATTTATTTTTCTTTCATTTGATCTCTATAATGACTGTGAGTATACCATCTGAAAACTTTCATGTAAATTTTACTACCCCTAGTAAAGTATGTGTTAGTGTGCAGAACAACAAAAACTGAGGTTCATGAAACATTACTACCCCTAGTAAAGTATGTGTTAGGCTGCAGAACAACAAAAACTGAGTTTCTGGAAAAATTACTACCCCTAGTAAAGTATGTGTTAGGCTGCAGAACAAGAAAAACTGAGTTTCTGGCAACATTACTACCCCCAGTAAAGTATGTGTTAGGCTGCAGAACAACAAAAACTGAGGTTCTGGAAACATTACTACCCCTAATAAAGTATGTTCTAGGCTGCAGAACAACAAAAACTGAGTTTCTGGAAACATTACTACCCCTAGTAAAGTATGTGTTAGGCTGCAGAACAACAAAAACTGAGGTTCTGGAAACATTACTACCCCTAGTAAAGTATGTTCTAGGGTTCAGAACAACAAAAACTGAGGTTCTGGAAACATTACTACCCCTAGTAAAGTATGTGTTAGTGTGCAGAACAACAAAAACTGAGGTTCATGAAACATTACTACCCCTAGTAAAGTATGTGTTAGGCTGCAGAACAACAAAAACTGAGTTTGTGGAAAAATTACTACCCCTAGTAAAGTATGTGTTAGGCTGCAGAACAACAAAAACTGAGGTTCTGGAAACATTACTACCCCCAGTAAAGTTTATTACTGTGTGCAGAACAACAAAAACTGAGGTTCTGGAAACATTACTACCCCTAGTAAAGTATGTGTTAGTGTGCAGAACAACAAAAACTGAGGTTCTGAAAACATTACTACCCCTAGTAAAGTATGTGTTAGTGTGCAGAACAACAAAAACTGAGGTTCTGGAAACATTACTACCCCTAGTAAAGTATGTTCTAGGGTGAAGAACAACAAAAACTGAGGTTCATGAAACATTACTACCCCCAGTAAAGTTTATTACTGGGTGCAGAACAACAAAAACTGAGTTTCTGGCAACATTACTATCCCTAGTAAAGTTTACTACCCCCAGTAAAGAATGTTCTAGGGTGCAGAACAACAAAAACTGAGGTTCTGGAAACATTACTACCCCCTAGTAAAGTATGTTTTAGGCTGCAGAACAACAAAATCTGATGCTTTGGAACATTACTAACCCAGTAAAGTTTACTATGGGTTGTAAAATGTTATTTATATCTGTTGGTTGATCTAAGGTTATCATATTTGTTTTTTAAATGCAGAAAGATGTGATAGAGCATGAAACAATGTTGGAATTGCACAAGCAAAGTGGAGGAGCAACTGGAGACTTCAAAAGTGGCTATGAACAAAGTATGGAGCAAAACTTCTATAACCCACTTTGGACCCTGTTTGGAAAGCAGATGGTCTTCATTCCGTTACATCATGGGTCTAGCCTTCACTACACTTTGCTGCTGATTGACAACATAAACAAATGCTTTTATCACATGAACTCTTTGCTGCCAAAACCATACAAAGAAAAAGACAACTATCACTTCAAAAATGCAAAAGCAGTGGTGAGTAAACAATCAAAACATTTTTATTAAAAAAAAATGCAAAGCATTCAATTGTTAAGGTTAACTAATGTTTAAAAATTGTTTTGTTGCTTAATATACAGGTGAAGCACATCAAGGAGTTCATCAAACGTATACACTATACAACTGTGTTTACTTTGAGCCAAGACCTTGACCAGAATGAATACAGGGAAGATTATGCGATTGATTACGCACCTGAGGACAGTCAAGGCAGAAAAAAAAGCAACATAGTAAAAATGACAGACGATGAAAAGGTGACCAGACGTTGGATTATTGATAATAACATCCATAATAAACCATACAAACTGACTGAACACCGCACATGCCCCCAGCAAAATGTATCATCGTAAGTACATGAATATTCTTCTTGTACATGTATCATTGTTTGTTAGGGTTGATAACTACATAACCAGATGCTTTGAGAGTTTACTACCCTTGGTAAATGTATCATTGTTTGTTATTGCAGGTCTGATTGTGGTCCATTTGTTCTACATTATATGGAGGCAATGTGTGCTGGGTTGGATCCAAACCAAGAAGGCGGCAACCAAATGAGGAAGAAGATGTTAGAGGAGTTTGCGAAATTAAACTAAGATTGAGATCCAATTTTAAGTTCTATTTTGAAACTTTCATGTAAATTTAAGGGAATTTAATACCTAGTAAAGTAATGGTTTACTACCATCAGCAATGTGTTTTTTTATGCTCTAGAAACTTTACTGCCCCTAGTAAAGTATGTTCTAGGGTGCAGAACAACAAAAACTAAGGTTCTGGAAACATTACTACCCCTAGTAAAGTATGTGTTAGTGTGCAGAACAACAAAAACTGAGGTTCTGGAAACATTACTACCCCCAGTAAAGTATGTGTTAGGCTGTAGAACAACAAAAACTGAGGTTCTGGAAACATTACTACCCCTAGTAAAGTATGTTCTAGGGTGCAGAACAACAAAAAATGAGGTTCTGGAAACATTACTACCCGCAGTAAAGTTTATTATTTGGTGCAGAACAACAAAACTGAGTTTCTGGCAACATTACTACCCCTAGTAAAGTATGTGTTAGTGTGCAGAACAAGAAAAACTGAGGTTCTGGAAAACATTACTACCCCTAGTAAAGTATGTTCTAGGGTGCAGAACAACAAAAACTGAGGTTCTGGAAACATTACTACCCTCAGTAAAGTTTATTACTGGGTGCAGGACAAGAAAAACTGAGTTTCTGGCAACATTACTACCCCTAGTAAAGTATGTGTTAGTGTGCAGAACAACAAAAACTGAGGTTCTGGAAACATTACTACCCCTAGTAAAGTATGTTCTAGGGTGCAGAACAACAAAAACTGAGTTTCTGGAAACATTACTACCCCTAGTAAAGTATGTGTTAGGCTGCAGAACAAGAAAAACTGATTTTCTGGAAAAATTACTACCCCTAGTAAAGTATGTTCTAGGGTTCAGAACAACAAAAACTGAGGTTCTGGAAACATTACTACCCCTAGTAAAGTATGTGTTAGTGTGCAGAACAACAAAAACTGAGGTTCATGAAACATTACTACCCCTAGTAAAGTATGTGTTAGGCTGCAGAACAACAAAAACTGAGTTTGTGGAAAAAGTACTACCCCTAGTAAAGTATGTGTTAGGCTGCAGAACAACAAAAACTGAGGTTCTGGAAACATTACTACCCCCAGTAAAGTTTATTACTGTGTGCAGAACAACAAAAACTGAGGTTCTGGAAACATTACTACCTCTAGTAAAGTATGTGTTAGTGTGCAGAACAAAAAAAACTGAGGTTCTGGAAAACATTACTACCCCTAGTAAAGTATGTGTAAGGCTGCAGAACAACAAAAATTGAGGTTCTGGAAACATTACTACCCCTAGTAATGTTTATTACTTGGTGCAGAACAACAAAAACTGAGGTTCTGGAAACATTACTACCCCCAGTAAAGTTTATTACTGGGTGCAGAACAACAAAAACTGAGGTTCTGGAAACATTACTACCCCTAGTAATGTATGTTCTAGGGTGAAGAACAACAAAAACTGAGGTTATGGAAACATTACTACCCCTAGTAAAGTATGTGTTAGGCTGCAGAACAAAAAAAACTGAGGTTCTGGAAAACATTACTACCCCTAGTAAAGTATGTGTTAGGCTGCAGAACAAGAAAAACTGAGGTTCTGGAAACATTACTACCCCCAGTAAAGTTTATTACTGTGTGCAGAACAAGAAAAACTGAGGTTCTGGAAAACATTACTACCCCCAGTAAAGTATGTTCTAGGGTGCAGAACAACAAAAACTGAGGTTCTGGAAACATTACTACCCCTAGTAAAGTATGTGTTAGAGTGCAGAACAAGTAAATCTGACCACTTGGAAAAATTACTACCCTAGTAAAGTTTATTACTTGGGAGGGAAGAACAGAAAAAAAAAATAAAAAGATCCTGTGTAAAGTTATTGACCCTTAGAACTTTAATGCTTGGGACAGATGAACATAATAATATTGTCAAGAGAATTCCACAATAATGAACATCACAAAAATCTTCAATCAAAATCCTTACAATAGAGAGAAATCTGAATATAGTTCAAAAAACATCCAAAAAACAACAAATTCCAAACATCCACTAACAACCAGAAGGATGTCCAAGAAACTACAGCAACATGTTCAAAGGTTCCGTACAACTCTTCTTGTTATGATGGCCCATCTTATTACAACGACCGCATCGAATCAGCTTCTTCTCACCAGCAGATGCTATCCTCTTTGATTTAGGCCTCCCAGCCGGCCTCTTAGTAACAGGAGGTAGTATAAAGTCCTCAGTGGAAGAACAAGAGGCATCAACGTTACTCAGAGGTGCAATAGGAAAGCTATAACACATCCTATAGTATTCAGCAGTAAAATAAGGATCAATGAAATCATACACATCAAGTCTTGCACCTTGTATAGCAGCAAGTGCATGAGCGCATGGGAAGCAATTAATCTGCCACTTCACACATGAACAAGTACGAGTAGAGATGTCCACTGAATAGGAGTACTTATCATTCCTAACCTCATAAACATTTTCATGGGAAGCAATCACCCTGAACACACGAGACCTATCAAGCTGCTCTTTCAGCCTCTTCTCCATTTTAGGAGTAAGCTTGGTAGTCCAAGATTTCGACTCAACACTCCTTTCTGACATCATCTTCATTTCTTTCATTCTAGTTTGATCTAACATAGCGAAAGGGGGCAGTGAACGCTCAGCAACAATCCAGTTATTAAAGGATTCAACAATACCATTTGCCATAATCCCATACCGACAACCTTTAAAAAAAGCACGGCACCAATGTTCCAATGGAATCTCCCTTATGAATTCATCAATAGTAGCAGCACCACCCTCATCTCTCAAATTTTTTAAATGAAAGTAGAAAGACTTCTCAGTCGATGCATAAGCCACTTTAAAGAATTTTTGTAACACATCAGCAACAACAATTTCCCCTCCTTTGTTCTTATACTTTCGACTAAGGTTGTATCGCAAATGATGATAACAGTAAAGATGAGGATTACCAGGAAAAATGAGATCAAATGCCTTCAACAAACCAACACCACGATCACTAATGAATGTGATAATCCTTCCTTGCGGTTCCAACAAAGCCTTCAAGTTCTTGAAGAAAAACAACCAGTTTTCTTCAGTCTCTGAATCACAAAAACACAAGGCTAAAGGGAAGAAACCTGCATAATAAAAAAACAAGCAAACAATTACTAGGGGCAGTAAAATAAACAGCAGCGTGCCGCTGCACCGCTAACGGGAGCGTTCTGCTCCAAAATGAAAGTCTAACAAACCATAAAACTATAAGAAAACATATTCGAATCAGAAGAATGAAGATTTCAAAAGTCTAGCGTTCAGCTCCAAAACGAAAGACTAACAAAAGAGAAGAAACATAAAAAGCAGCGTGCCGCTGCACCGCTAACGGGAGCGTTCCGCTCCAAAAACATAACATGTACAACTAAAAACATGAAAAAATTACTAACAATTACTAGGCGTAGTAAAATAACAGGAGGTACCTTTGTTTCCATTTCTTCCAGTTGCAGCAAGAATCTGCCCTTTGTATTTGCTCTTTCCAAATGCACCATCAACATATAAAACAGGTAGGCTGAACTTGAAACCCTGAATTTGGCCGGCATAAGATACAAAAACCCTTTTAAACCTCTCGGTACTCTCATCAACTTCAAGAACAACTGAAGAACCCGGATTAGTCTCCAACACAGCTTCCCTAAACCAGCTTAACATAGAAAAAGAATCACATTCCGAGCCATACATCTTTTCCACACACCTTTTTTTTGCTCTTGAAGCAACCTTATAACTAATTTCATAACCATAAGTGGACTTGAAATTGCTCATGATCTCACGGGGCTTCAAACCAAGATTCAGACAGACAGTAGACTCAATGCAGGTCCTAACAATTTTAGACCCTAATTGCCGATGAGAACGATTCCTTATCATACCTCTGCATGTATGAACATTATTAAACCGCGTTATGTAAAAGCACTGATTAATAGAAGCAACAGATCCAAGTACTTCCCAGCCACAGTGGTCAACATCACGATTTGCACAAACAGCATTAACGTAAATTGAATCATTCCTAGATAGCACATAATGGAAACCACTTTGAACAGCAAACTTCCTCAGTTTATCTCTAAAGTCTGCAATGCTCTCAAACTTCTGCCCAGCATGTGACAAATATGAACCCCATTCATCCGACAAAAAAAACTTCTGAGGTCCATCCTTAAAAGCATCACCTAAATAGTCATTCTCATCTATCATATCAGCACAATCATCAACCACTACACTAGTTGATGAACAACTTTTCCCGACATCCTTGACTACTGTCACTAATACATTATCCATATGATAAATTTTTGCACAGCAGAAGAGCATCTTAAAATCAGATTCATTATCTAAATAGACGGAAGAACAAGCAGGTGATGAATACTCAAGGTGAAAAGAATCATTGGACGAAAACTTAAATCGTTTTCGGATGGATTGAATAAGGTCTGAATAATTCATGAGCTCATTGAGAAGAAGAACAAAGCCATTGCCAGAACAAACAAATTGAACACACAAAGAACCAACAGTGCTCCTGCAAAAAAAACAAAAACACACAGGTCCATAAACTACTACCCCCAGTAAATGTCAATTTCTACAAAAACAGATTGAAAAACATAAGTAATATGCTAGAAGTACAAACAATAAGCAATGAAAACAACAACTAACCACAATTTAAAAAAAAACACACAGATCATAATATTACTACCCCCAGTAAATGTCAATTTCTACAAAAACAGACTAAAAAACATAAGTAATATGCTAGAAGTACAAAAAAAAAGCACAGAAAAAACATTAAAAACAACAATAAGACATAGATCACAAACATTACTACCCCCAGTAACAAGTCCAAAAAATCCAGAAATTTTCGAAACAACATGCAAACGAAGCGCATTCAAGAAGCGACATATAATTCAACTAAAAACATAAAGAAAAGAAGAATTGAAGAGATTCAAACCGAGTAGGAACCGAAGAGCAATCCAAAGCCCGATCTAGCTCCATTTACTACGTAATTCTGCTATGGGAAGAGAGGTTATGCTGCCGCCGGAAAACCGCAACGGAAATTGGCTCGAAATCGCCGTCTGAAACAACGCCGTCGGTCCTCTCTGAAACGACGGCTCTCCGATCGCTCTCTCTCTCTCTCTCTCCGATCGTAAACTTTCTCTCTCTTCAAAACAGAAATTTGAAAATAGATCTCGTCTGGTATATATAGTCTACGGGTTGAGGGTATTTTCGACAGAAAAAACCATTAAAAGTAGGCCCATTAGAAAAGTTTTGTCCAATAAGGCACATTTCACACACCTTATATTGAAGTGGGCATATTTCTTTTAAAAACATTTAAATGGGCAAAAAGAAGCTTAAATTAGTACTAAAGTGTCATTTACTCATATAATATTGACTTGATATTACAATGACTATCGAGTATTAATTTGTGCAAAAAAAAAACAAAGAGTATTAACTTGTGCAAACGAAAACGAACTTATTATATAGAACTGATTGAATATAATGACCAAAATTTACATGTCAGAGTTTATCGCTCGTGCTGTATCTTATAGAAGAATTTATTGTATAAAATATTCCTTTGCTTTATCTTCGGATGTAGTAGTGTTCATATTGTCACCTAATGACAAAAGAAATCATGGTCAATTACCGTTGGATAAATTCAAGAGTGAGAAATATCATTTTAAAATTAAATTGTTTTATTTTTCATCTTTAAATTTACATCTTAATGACCATGATTTCCTAGTCACCGTGTGATAGTCTTGTTCGGATCGAATATTCCTTCGTCTAAAAATTTCTTATCATTCATTTCGTAATGAATTCAATCAGCAATACACACACAGTTTTTGTTGTTTCTCTTGTCGAATAGCGCAAGATAGGTATGCAAGTAACCCAGCCAATCGTGTAGGAAGGAAGAAGAGAAACTGAAGCCATTGAAGGAGAGAAGCATATACTAGAAGAGCTTCCATTCGATACCTTTGATAGAATATCCATTGTTGAAGGTCCTTCCTGCTCCTTTTGGATTCCTCCCAATAATTCATTTGTCCAAAACCCACATGCGCTTACTTTCAAATTTTACTTAATAAAATCAGCATCAAAAATTTCAATCAAAAGCCACACACAATCATCACCATGCGCTCCTCTCCTTGTCTCTCTATAAATCCCTCTCTCTCTCCTCCCTCAGCCACTTCCTCTTCTTCATCTTCTTTTCCTCATTCTTCAGCAACCATATTCCTCAAATTCCCAAGCAACCAATATTCTTGGCCAAAACCCATCAGCCTTTTTGCTCATAAAGCTCGATTAAGCTACTCAGAAAGTAGAAAACTTGGGGTTAGGGCAAGCAACATGACTATTACTGAAGTTGGGCAAGAAGAAGAGGAAGAGGGTCCTCCTCCTTATGTTGAATCGGAGTCCAACTCGAGGCCTCGCCGCATTGCTCTGTTTGTTGAGCCTTCCCCTTTTGCGTGAGTACCTCAGTCTTTGCTTCATTGACTATTTTTCTTTATTGTAAAGAACTGATCTTGACGAATAGTTTGACTGCTGCTTCAATTTCTTGAGATGCTCATCTTTGCAAAATGGTTTCTTTGTTATTTTTAGTTATGGGGTTATAGTGTTTTAAGCTTTAGTGAATGAAGTTTGTGACTTTAGGTTCTGCTATTGGCATTGGGTTTGGAATTTAAGGATCTAGCCGGCTTTAGCTATACTTACTTGAGCTTGATGAATTAAGTATGAGGGTGTGATATTATTCATTTTCCGGTTCATTTGAGTGTATTACATCTAGAGTCATTTAGTTGTAGCCACAATTTGATTTTTATTTTTAGTTTGATTGATATCGAATAATGTCCTGAACTCCTGATGATGTCGAATGAAACTAGGTTCAGCTGGTGTTGATTTACGGCATGTCTAATAATTTAGTGATTCATGCCTTCTGAAAGGTAGCGTAGTGTGCTATGCCAGCTGCTAATTGGTTTGGCTGCATTGGCGTTTGGGATTACATCTTAATGAGTAATGAGCTAAGTTTGGCACTTAACTATTAAGAGGAACATATTTTGCTAAATCTTTGTTAATTCATGCCTGGCAATATAATGTTTAATAGTTCAATTTAAGCCATATTACTGAGTGAAGTTAAGGCAAATGTAGCTGCCTTGACTATCAATGGCGTTCTGATACTGTTCTGGTATACTTGTACTAATGTGCTGAATGTAAGGGTGTTATAACTCAGCTTTGTTGCCAATCCTCTGGCAGTTCACTATTAATAGAGTGCATTAATGATCCGCCCCATATGATAATTATCTATTTTCTTTCAAAGTAATGAGTTGCTGGTTCATTGGAAATTCATAGCTTAGGAAAAGAATTTCTGTAAGGTTGATTCAACTCAAGTATTGTTTAAAAATGCAGATGTGCTGTAGTTAAGTAAATCACAGCTTCGGTTGTTCTTCATTTATTGCCGAAAAGCCATAACACAGATAGAAACACATTTCTCTCTTTAGGCTGATGATTCATCATTCCTACTCAGATAAATATGCAGTTGACATGAAATACAAAGTCTTAAATACATTGTGTTTCTTGCAGATACGTGTCAGGGTATAAGAATCGATTCCAGAATTTCATTAGGTACTTGCGTGAAATGGGAGATGAGGTAAATTGTTTATATCGCTTGTCTTGTATTATTTCACTATGGATATCCTAAATCTTATAGACTATGAAAGTATAACCTGTACCCCTTGTAAACTTATGAAGTGTGTGCAAACTTGAGCTCAGTCTTGCATTAGTGCTTTTTGCTCATTTCCAATCCCATCATTATTATTTTAAAGGTCTTCTTGTAACAAATGATATATGATATAGGTGATGGTTGTGACAACACATGAAGGAGTGCCTGATGAATTTTATGGAGCAAAATGTATTGGATCACGAAGGTAGCTATCTTTGTTCCAATGGTTTAATGCATAATCTAAAAGTCTGGCTAACTTTTGCAAGACTTTTATTTTGCTTTTTGCTATTCACTTTTCCATCTTTCTCTGTTTGGTATTTATTTATTTATTTTTGTTCATTTTTTCTCTCAGCTTCCCCTGCCCTTGGTATCAGAATGTGCCTCTTTCCCTTGCACTCAGTCCTAGAATAATTTCAGAGGTTGCCAATTTCAAACCTGACATCATACATGCATCCTCACCTGGAATCATGGTGTGCTTTTGTTCTTGTTCTCTCCTTTTTTATTTATTCTTCTTGTTGTGGATACCTTATGCTTTCTTTTTGCTGAGACATGAATATCTAAAGGTAGATGACAATTACCAAAACTGTTATGTAGGTATTCGGTGCTCTCATCATAGCTAAACTATTGTCTGTCCCCATTGTGATGTCTTACCATACTCACGTGCCGGTGTAAGTGATCTATTCCAAGTTTTCAGTATATACTCTGTCTGATTAAAATAGAACATGATTGCTGAGGGCTGAACATTGTTTTATTTTGGTATGCAGATATATTCCAAGATACACCTTCAGTTGGTTGGTGAAACCCATGTGGATGGTTATAAGTATGTAATATTACTATGCTTTTACTTCTATATGATGCCAGAGCTTATTATTAATTTATAATTTGTTCTTCTCAGAATTCTTACACACAGCTGCTGATCTTACACTAGTACCATCAGCAGCAATCGCTAAAGATCTCCAAGTTGCTAGAGTCGCAGCAGGTGAATATGTAACCATAGTGCAATTGGACCTTTAATATTGGTTCTCTATTTCCCCGTCTCATATAGCAATCTCATTTAATGTCTTGAATCCAAGATTCCTCATCTGCTGAATGCATCGACTGGGAAAAATACATCTCTCTCTACAACTATTTTTAGACTAATTTCTTTTTTTATTGCTTATTTTCAGCTAATACAATTCGTCTTTGGAATAAGGGTGTTGATTCAGAAAGCTTCCATCCTCGCTTCCGTTCGGATGAAATGCGTTCAAGACTAAGGTAGCACCTCTATTCTTCCATTCCTGTCTCTGTTTCCATGGTGTGGAAGTTATCTTAAGACATATTTGTTGTTGTGAACAGCAATGGTGAACCCGAAAAACCTTTAATAGTCCATGTTGGAAGACTTGGAGTGGAGAAGAGCTTGGATTTTCTAAAAAGGTATCATATATTCATATATCACTGTTAGAAATACTCAATGTGAGTAACTTCTTTCATTATAAAAATATAGAATTTTAAATGCTTTCACCCAACCCAAGATTAGCAAACCCCTTGGATTTGTTTTTCATTTTGGTACCTTTCTACTTATTTCCTCTCTGTTTTCATTTTGGTATTCTGAACTGACTAGATAACTCATTGAATATTAATTCAGTTTATATACCAATTAGACTGTTGACATATTTGTCTTGCCATGTGTTGCAAGTTGAATGTTATGAGATATCGTAGCATTCTCATCCGTAACAAGTATGAAAATTTATTGCTTTTTCTGAGTAACTTATCTGGGATAAACCATTTGTCTGTTAACAGTGTCATGGATAGGCTTCCAGAAGCACGAATTGCTTTTATTGGAGATGGACCATACAGGTATTGTTCTCTTGCTATTCTGGCAGATACCAAACTTCTGTAGTTCTTAACCAGTCGGTACACATGAACAAAAGAGCTGATACAAAATCACAGAGCATGTTATTGGAGTTAGAAGATTGTGGGATATAAACATGGAAAACATGGAAACTACCTGCACTCGTTTGTTAATTGTCTGGCCTGTCCTTTGGCAGGGCGGAGCTGGAAGAATTATTCTCTGGCATGCCTGCAGTATTTACAGGAATGTTAGGAGGTGAGGAGCTCTCTCAGGCATTTGCTAGTGGTGATGTTTTCTTGATGCCCTCGGACTCTGAGACACTTGGACTTGTGGTATTGGAGGCTATGGCTTCAGGCATTCCTGTAGTAGCAGCTCGCGCAGGTGGAATCCCAGATATTATTCCGGAAGATCAGGAGGGAAAAACGGGATTTCTCTATAATTACAATGATCTGGATGACTGCTTAAGCAAATTGCAGCCTCTGTTGGAGAACAAGGAATTAAGGGAAACAATTGGCATAGCAGCACGCAAAGAGACAGAGAAGTTTGACTGGAAAGCAGCCACTCGAGTGATACGAAACGAACAATACAATGCTGCCATATGGTTCTGGAGGAGGAGAAGAGCACAATTCTTGAGACCTCTGCAATGGCTGATGAAACGTATCTTCCCACAAACCCCACCGGAAATCAAGTACAGATGAATCAGATCCTACTAGTACTGGTTGCTCGTAGACTTCCTTGAAAGGTCTTGTGGATTGTACTTTGCAATAGTCATTTGAATTTGTATATATTGTGGAATTGGACCCTGTATTTTTAGCCAGTTGTTCTATTTCTTGTGGAGCAACAAACCCTTGCACACATGTACATGTAAAACACAGAAAACTGCATACTATGGTTGTCACCTCAACAAGTGTTTACAATATCCATGTCCAACAACAGAATATTTAAAAGCAGAATCACTCCAACGGTCCAACCTTATGACAACCTTAGACCAGTTTGTGACGTGTTACGGTGGATAAAATGAATATCAACTATATGTAAAATGAAAATGGAGGAAAAATAAAATTATTCCGCTGCCGGGAGTTTAACCGAAACCCAAAATGAAATGGAAAAAAAATGAAATATTCTGCTGTTGAACCCAGAGAAGTACATTAAACCAGTTTGTGATGTGTTACAACAGATTTGTTGATAGAAGTATGATATAAAATGTATATAAACTATATGTGAAATGGAAATGGAGGACAAAAAAAAATTATTTCGCTGCCAGGAATCAAACCCAAAGAAGTACATTGAACTAGTTTGTGATGTGCTACAGCGGATTTGTTGATATAAGTACGATATAAAATGTATATAAACTATATGTAAAATGGAAATGGAGGAAAAAAAAAAATACATTAAACTAGTTTATGATGTGCTACAACATATTTGTTGATAGAAATGTATATAAACTATATGTAAAATGGAAATGGAGGAAAAAAAATTATTTCGCTGCCAGGAGTTGAACCCAAAGAAGTACATTGAACCAATTTATGATGTGCTACAACGGATTTGTTGATAGAAATATGATATAAAATGTATATAAACTATATGTAAAATGGAAATGGAAGAAAAAATTTATTTCGATGCCCAGAGTCAAACCCGAAGAAGTACATTAAACCAGTCTGTGATGTGCTACAATGGATTTGTTGATAGAAGTATTATATAAAATGTATATAAACTGTATGAATGGGAATGGAGGAAAAAAAAATTATTCTGCTGTCGGGAGTTGAACCCGAAGAAGTACATTGAACCAGTCTGTGATGTGCTACAACTAATTTGTTAGCGGATTTGTTGATAGAAGTATTATATAAAATGTATATAAACTATATGTAAAATGGATATGGAGGAAAAAAATTATTCCGCTGCCGGGAGTCAAACTCGAAGAAGTACATTAAACCAGTCTGTGATATGCTACGGCGGATTTGTTGATAGAAGTATTATATAAAATGTATATAAACTATATGTAAAATGGGAATGGAGGAAAAAAAAAATTATTCCGCTACCGGGAGTCGAACCCGAAGTACATTGAACCAGTCTGTGATGTGCTACAACTAATTTGTTAGCAGATTTGTTGATAGAAGTATTATATAAAATGTATATAAACTATATGTAAAATGGGAATGGAGGAAAAAAAAAATTATTCCACTGCCGGGAGTTGAACCTGAAGAGGTACATTGAACCAATGTATGATGTGCTATACACCGGATTTGCTGATAGAAATATGATATAAAATGTATATCATCTATATTTCCGTTACTTCGTATAATCTTATTACTTTTATGTTTTATCACAATCCTAGCCTCCTGTGTTGTGTAGTTCATTACCATTCTCTCTAAACTATGATTCTGGGTTCCAAACATCCAATACCGGTACCGTATACTTTTCTCTTTATGCAATCCTTTTTCGTTTTATTATTTGCCAAACAAATTGCCACAATCAATTGTACGTTTACAATCGTGAGTTCGTGACCCAGGATGTGAACAAAGATTGCAGTAGAGTTTCCCAACAATCTGGTGTACGTAGCTCATCATAAATCTCAAGGCAGTTTTGGTATTAGCTTTCAGTTCAGGTCCAACTCTTGGAACCGGAATATTAATTTTAGTAGTATTAGCTTCCAGTTCAGTTCTCTCTTGGAGACTGACAGATCCTCATTGCTTTTTATCATCGATCTATTCAGCAGCTAGCTCCTGTAGTACGTATGAACAGCTGCACCACCAATTGGTGTCATGTCTGTGTTCACATGTTTGAGAGAAATTAAGGTGAAGTACTGTGTTGGAAGTAGAGGTCTATTGTCTTTTGGATTTTGTCCTTTGGTTTTTATCATGTATTCTTTCTGTTGTACATCTTACACTTTACTTGTATAGCTTTTCTTTTTGTGTGCTTGTTGTCAGAAAGGAGAAGGAGTTTGTTCCCTCTCTCTCTGTTCCCTCTATCTCTTCTCTATAAAGAGAAGATCTGTATTCTTCTTTGTTATTAAGAAAAAGAAATATATCAGAAAACTTCCACAAGGTTTTGTGTCCAGTTTTTCTTCATGGCCGGTATCAGAGCAGGAATCCAAGGCCTGACTCTGTATTTCTTCTTGATCATTCTCTGATTTCTTCATCCTCTTATGGAAGAGAAATCTGTTGAGAGGTAATTTGTAACCTCATATTTCTCCGATGTTGAAATGAATTCAAATCGGTGTTTTAGATCTATGAATGTGAGTAAACTAGAAGGTAAACCTTCGGTGAAACACCTGGGTAATCTCACAAGCATATGGAATGGATTTGTTGCCTATCTCAGCAAGAAACAAATTCAGATCAGAGACAAAGAAGTCAATATGTCTGGGATGGAAAGTCACTCTGCCATCCTCGAGCAATTTTCTGGGTTTCTTGCAGAAAATGGTTGTATTTCACATAAAGAAGCTTCAGGTACTTCATCAACTTTGTCTACTGCTCTCACTGTTTGTGTTGAGAATGATTATTGGATTATAGACTCGGGAGCTACGGATCATATGACAAACAAACTTCAAAGTTTACATGATTTTAAACAATTGCTCATTCCTTCAAAAGTGTCTCTTGCAAATGGCCATGGTGCCTCTGTTTTTGGAAAAGAAAAGATTGCATTGCTTTCTAATCTTATAGAATCAGTTGCTCTGTATGTTCCCTCATTTCCTTTTCAGCTTTTATCTGTTGGAAGAATTACAAACACCTTAAAATGTCTTGTTATATTTTCTCCTTATAACGTCATATTCCAATATATCATCACCAAGAAAACAATTGGTGAAGGTTTCTTTTTGAATGGTCTCTACTATTTGTCCAAAACTTCTTTTGCTTCTAGGAGTTTTCAAGTTGGCTTAAGTTCTATACAAGATCATAATCTATGGCACCAACGCCTGGCTCACTCATCTGAAAAAGTGATGTCATGTTTGTTTCCAAATATGTGCAAATCAGACAAACAATGTGATGTTTGTCATTTGTCAAAATCTTCCAGATTGCTTTTTCCAAATTCTCTATCAAGGGCTCATAAACCCTTTGAAATTGTTCATTCTGACCTTTGGGGTCCTGTTCTTGAATCACATGATGGTTTTAAGTATTTTATAATCTTTGTTGATGATTTTACAAAGATCACTTGGTTATATCTTTTGAAATTCAAAAGTGAAGTTCTGAATGTTTTTAAGGATTTTCATAATCTTGTTCAGACTCAATTCTCATCAGTTAGTCATGTTTTAAGATCTGATAATGGTTCTGAGTATATGTCCAATAACATGTGTCAATACTTGAGTGCACATGGAATTCTACATCAGACTAGTTGTGTTGGTACTCCTCAGCAGAATGGAATTGCAAAAAAATCGGGATCTCCTTGAGAAAACAAGAGCTCTAATGTTTCAAATGAATGTACCAAAGATCTTTTGGTCCCAAAGTGTGCTCACTGCCACTTACCTCATTAATCGATTACCTAGTAGAGTGCTTGGTGGCAAATCTCCTCTTGAAGTCTTGAAAGGAAGAAAGATTGATATCTCTCACTTGAAAGTGTTTGGTTGTGTTTGCTTTGTTCACATACAAGCTAATAAAAGAGAGAAACTTGATCCTCGAGCTGAAAAGTGTGTGTTTTTGGGGGTATTCATCCACTCAAAAAGGGTACAAATGTAACAGCCTTTCTTCTAGAAAGATTATTGTTTCCAGGGATGTTAGATTTGATGAGAATACTCTTTTCTTTGCTGGGAAATCAGATGGTTACAATCAGGGGGAGTCTTTATTTGATCTGTTTCCAACACCCAATCTTCCTGCCGATGAGGATAGCAGACAACCTTTCCATCCTACTACTCCAGTTCCAGCTTCAAGTTTTAGTCATCCGGCTGTTAGTGATTCCAGTCAATCTTCTCATCCTACTGCTCCAGTTTCAGAAGTTCAGGCAGTGCCTCTTGATCCAGATGTTGATCACTCTGAATTACATATGCAACCTCTTGTTGAGCCGCTTCTTTTACCTCCAGTTGTACCTCGTCGAAATCCTACGCGAGTGCGAGGTCCTCCAGCAAAACTTAAGGATTATGTGACATATGCTGCGAGGTATCCAATGACTGCCTTCATCTCTTATAAAAGGTTCTCTTCTGCTCACTCTGCCTTGTTGAGTACTCTTGATAATACCCATGAACCTCAAAGTTTTGAGGAAGCCAATAATCATGATGTGTGGAAGCAAGCTATGGTTGATGAGCTCCATGCTCTTAATGAAAATAAGACATGGAGTGTGGTAAGGCTTCCTAAAGGGAAGAAGGCTGTTGGTAGTAGATGGGTTTACAAGACCAAGTTTCACTCTGACTGGAGTGTGGATAGACACAAGGCACGATTGGTAGCTCGTGGATTTACTCAAACCTATGGAGTAGACTACAAGGAGACCTTTGCCCCTGTTGCGAAAATGAGTACAGTGAGGGTTTTGTTATCAGTTGCAGTAAATCATTCTTGGCCCCTTTACCAAATGGATGTAAAAAATGTTTTTTTACATGGTGATCTCGAAGAGGAGATGTATATGAAGCTTCCTCTTGGTCATTCTCAATCTCATGATCCGGATGTGGTGTGCAGACTTCATAAAGCAATTTATGGCTTAAAGCATTCTCCCCGTGCATGGTATGCCAAGCTTAGTTTAGTCCTTGAAGAAGTTGGTTTTCGTAGGAGCAATGTTGATTCCTCTCTATTTGTTCGGATTGCTTCAACTAGTAAGCTTGTTGTGCTTATTTATGTTGATGATTTGATTGTGACAGGTGATAACCTTGAAGACATTAATATTCTCAAACAATCTCTTCATAGCAAACTTGCTACTAAGGATTTGGGGCTCCTTAAGTATTTCCTGGGTATAGAGATGGCCACGTCTCACAAAGGGTTGTTTCTCAATCAAATGAAGTATACTCTTGATCTGTTGAAAGATGCAGGAATGTGGGATAGCAAGCCTACCAACACTCCCCTTGACAGCAAGTGGGATATCAGGCCTGCCATTAATCCCCTCGACAACAAGTCTCAGTTGGATGTTTCCAGTGAGTCTCTCCCAAATATCAGCTTTTATCAAAGACTTGTGGGTAAGCTTATCTATCTTACCATCACTCGACCTGATATAACTTATGCAGTAAGCATAGTGACTCAGTTCATGCATGCTCCTACCATGGCTCATCTTCATATTGTCAAGCGCATCCTTCGCTACCTAAAAAGATCTGTTGGGAGAGGAATCTTGATGAAACCAAATGGTCATACTAACATCATGGGCTACACAGATGCTAATTGGGCAGGAAATTCTCTTGATCGTAAGTCCACTATACAGGTTTTTGTACCTTTGTAGGTGATAACTTGGTTAGTTGGAGAAGCAGCAAGAAACAAACTGTTGTGGCTCGTTCTAGTGTTGAAGCTGAATATCGAGCTATGGCTTCCACTGCTTGTGAACTGATTTGGTTGAAGGGATTGCTGTCTGATTTGGGATCCCCTAGCAGCCACCCCATATCTCTTTATTGTGATAATCAAGCTGCAATGCACATTGCATCTAATCCTGTCTTTCATGAGAGAACCAAGCATATTGAGGTCGATTATCATTATATACGAGCTCAAGTTTAGTCCAAGGTTATTGATACACATTACATTCGCAGCCAAGACCAATTGGTTGACATCTTTACCAAATCTCTTTCCGCTGCTCAATTTCATCGACTCTTGGGCAAGCTTGGCTCAATGAATCTCCTTGATCCAGCTTGAGGGGGAGTATTGGAAGTAGAGGTCTATTGTCCTTTGGATTTTGTCATTTGGTTTTTATCATGTCTTCTTTCTGTTGTACATTTTACACTTTACTTGTATAGTTTTTCTTTTTGTGTGCTTGTTGTCGGAAAGGAGAAGGAGTTTGTTCCCTCTCTCTCTGTTCCCTCTATCTCTTCTCTATAAAGAGAAGATTTGTATTCTTCTTTGTTATTAAGAAAAGGAAATATATCAGAAAACTTCCACAAGGTTTTGTGTCCAGTTTTTCTTTAAGTACCAAATGCCATGGACCACGCTATCCCAGACTCATCAGTGCACTCCCTTGCACCAATCATTCATATATAACATTGAATTTGGATGATTCAGGTCCTTCTCACTAGCTAGGTTATTGCATTTGCTAATTGCCAAGATCTTAAGTTGCAGCCTGTTTCTGCTGGCATTCCATCTGTGGATTTAGCTCTAAAGAATTAGGATCCCATCAAGGAAAGGGTTGGTAATTCTCTTTCAAAATCCACCAGAGTATGCCTAGAATAGGACTATGAAGATTACTCGATAGATCAGGAACAATTTTCATCACTAAAATGGCAGAAACTACTTAAAATTAACCCTTTCATTGTGTATATCGTACATATTTAATCCTTAACTTTGAACCATCATTCGTGAAAGAAAGAAGACGGTAAAAAACGAACTTGTCAAAGGTACAAGATGATGAAACAGGAACTTGAAAGGTGAGGAGTATTTATGAAACATGTACACTGCTGAGTCGTGAGAACAATGCTATGTGCAATGCATTGCAGACACGGTACTCACGCAGAGTCAATCACTAGTGAGTACTCGATCACATGAGAAAGTTTTGGCATTTGGGATTGAATGGTTGAGGTTGAGATCATATTGATTCACGGAGATATGCGGGGGCCATTGTGAGATAAGATCATGATGTTTCTGCATCACTAGCTCTTGTTCTGTCCAGCATTGCAGATCGATCAAATCGATCAGTGAAAGTAAAGCCAGTGGCATGACCCTTTGCACTTCCACAATTGTGAGAATACAATTACCTCTTGTCCTGTTTATTGAAAGTAAGGCATCGCTGCTCGCATTTTACGAGTTTGGTTAAATTCCTCCCACTTAAATCGTTTCAAAAAAGAAAAAAGTTACGATTCTTAAGTTTTGTATCACGCGTTTGCACGGTGGAGATAAAATGCTAGGTAAATCCTAATTAAAAAGCAACTAACGGATCACCGACACAATGCCGATGAGAGATTACTGACCTTATTACTCCATGGAGTGCTCAATCACAACGAAATGATGTTCAGGCATAGACTTAATTTCGACCGGAGCAATGCATTGTTCATACTTTTGCAACCCTTAAACTTGATCTCAAAGCTTTGACAAACTTCGAAACATATATGATATATGTAGTGGACGACATTTACATTAATTTTACACTCCACATTGCATCGCTGCCGGGAAGTAATCACATACCAACAGAATGTATTAGCGTATGATAATATTATGCCTAGTTATTCCATGATGCATGAAGCAGTAATAACAACTCAACTATCAACTAGTAGTTTACCAACATTATTGCTCTTAATATTTTCATAATGGAGTAATCATTATACATGAAGTCCTTGTTAGAGGCGACCTATGTTAGGTATTCATTCTAGTTGCATTTCTCTCCGTTCCATTTCTAATGATTTATTGTTACTAGTGGAGTGAGTTAACTCGAAAACTTCTATAGAGAACGTGATGTTTTAAGTTTTAACTTTTCAATATAATCGATAAGACTCACGTATCTTCAAATCTAACTATTAAACAATTTAAAGAACATACATATTCTGAAACATGATACATGTCTTCTAACTGAAAAACACTTAGGGCATATTCACTAACCTGGAATGAAATTGAGTGGTGGAATTGATTTCGGGATGGGTGAATTTCGGCGTTTACTAACATGTTAAGATATTAGAATGGGTATGGGTCTCATTTACTCATCAGGAATCGATATGAACCATTTAATCTGATACTCATGGGAAAGATGGATATTAAATTTAAGCTTGTGGAATCTACTTTTCCTCTTCAAAATATCCTCACATAATTATAATATTTCTAAATTACCCAACTGTTACCATCAGAGAACAACAATGACAACAAAGAAGACGACCAACTCCGAGGTTAGTGCAATATATTGTATTGTTACCATCTGAAATATATCATCCTAGAATATTTCATCTTCGAAGAAACGAACAATAAAAATGTAAACATTCTAGCTTTCTTTCTTATATGGATATTTTAGTAATCAAACTAGTTTAATTCTGATTTCATATGATAAATAAAGAACATCAATTGTAATTAGTTTCATTTCTGTTTTGATTCATTGCGGTAAGTAAACAGTATAATGAAATAATATATTCTCATATCGATTTTTGTTGATACCGATTCATGATAAGTTTTATTTCAAGTTAATAAACGTCTTATTAAATAATTAATCAAGTACTAATACAAATTAGGAAGACCCTTGGGAATCCCCAGAGACAGCTAATGATCAGGTCGTCCATTTCGTTCCCACTCCCTACTACAGTGGTGGCTGAACCACATATTTGGTACAAACATATAATTAAACACAGAAATTAAGAATCCATAAGTACATTGGATTCTTCGCAAATTTCGTCACGTGGAAACTTAAACCAGATTAACACCAGGGATTAATTATACATAAACCTAATTATATATAGTACACATCACCACCCTACTTGCCAAAACGTCGCTGTCTGGCGTCTCATCACAACCGTCTAAAGCCATCAACGAGTTTTGACCTCATTTCAACTCCCAAACACTAACGGTAATTTGAACATAAACAACCGCCGCGGCCCCAACTAAACCACCGTCACGTACTGCATGAACTCCCCATCCAACTCCAGCCCCGCCATCGTCTCCGGCGCTAAAACCACCTCCAAATCAATGCTTCCATTCCCCTCACGTCCCGGAAAGGCCGATATCTTACCGTCGAACTTATTAGCCCTACCGCTCCTTACAGCTAACGGCAGCCCCCAGCCGAAGTCATTGTTATACATAGGAAATCTCGGCGAGCTTCCCATCGTTATTGAAGCGCCGTCAAAGTTCCCAAGAGGGAACAGCCTCGGCGCGCTCTCCCAGTCCTCTACGCCGCGGCGCACGGTGTCGCTGTCGTGCGCCACCACGTTGTTATGCAGCAGATCAGCCCCCCAGCGCAGGTCATGAGAGAGAAGATCGCCAACTGTGGCTATCGTGGGGATGCTCTGGATCCCATTCCCAAAGTAGTGTGAGTCGAGCTTCGGCTCCAGCCTGTGACGGCAGTTCACGGCCATTCGAAACGTCGTCGGTTTGGACGGGTCTAAGTTCCTGACACGTGTCACCGAGCGCCAGAGTTGCGCGCTCAGCGACTGGAAGGAGGAGATTTCAAATCGTGATCGGGGAGTAAGATTGCGGTTGTCGTTGAGTGACTTCCCGTAAATCTCAGCGATTTGGGAGAAGGAGCTGTTGTTGTTAGCTCTGGATTTCAGCTTCAGAATTGATTCTCTAGAGAAGTGGAAGATTCTCTCTCTCAAAGGCTCGTTGCCGGAGAAAGTGATCTTAGGGCCGCCTTCGGGGACTTTAAGCACCGCGGAGGAGTTGAAGACGGTGTCGCGGGAGAAGTCCGGGGATTTGGTGATTTTCATGGCGCCTTTGTTTATCTCGGCGAAGGTGTTGAAGAAATGCCATAAGGAAGTCCCGTCGGTGACGGAGTGGTTGACAGTGCAGCCGATGAAGACTCCGTCAGCGAGCTCGGTGACCTGTACGGCCGCCAAGGGCTTGTCATGTCCGGAATAGCTGATGGTTTGATCAAAGGTGAAGAACTCTTTGAAGCAATGAGGGACGTCGCAATTGGGAGGCAGGATGCCGTCGACGCTTAGGTGTTTGGCCTTGGCCTGGATGAAATCAGCACCGGCGTCGTTGCAAACGATGTGGACGTACCCGTCGGAGTCAGTCTCGAAACGGCCGGCGAGAGCCGGGAAGTGAGTCAGTGCAACCGAGAGGGACTGCTTGAGAGAATTGACAAGGTCGTTGATAGAATAAGGTGGGGAATTGAAGAGAACTCCCTTCTGAATGTAGTGGCAGGAGAGCATGGGAAGGTCGGAGACCGAAAGCTTGAGGGATTTGATCGTGGACTTCTGGTTTGGATAGACTGTGCATTTTGAAGTCACAGTCACAGATGATGAAGAAGGCATTTTGGATTAGTTGTGTACGATTGGGATTCAGATTTTGTGTGAGTGTGACTGAACTAGTTGAGTAGTGAGGGCTTTATAGGAGATGATATTTGGTGGATTCATGCACTTGCTCCCAACCTTCGTTTTTTTTCTTTTTGGTCTGTTCTCGTTTGCTCTATAATTCAATTTCGTAGTTTACAGTTTTCTACTACAAATAATGTACGAGACAGGGAAATCATGACGTGCCAAGAAAGTATATATGCAAAGCTACTGTTACAGAAGAAGACGTGGATGATGGAGGATGGGTAATCACACAAAAGATTAACATAGGAGTTTGGGACTTTGGGGTGCTCCATAATTTTGTAGGCATGGTTATACTGCATATCTGAAAAGATCAATTTTGTAGGTATTGGATCACAAATTTAGTGACTAGCTGCGTGGGGTTTTCTGTTTTCATATCATAATCTTCAGTGATTCATGACTCATGTGAAGCCCAAGATCTTTGGGAATTGGGATTTGTACCTAGATTTTTATTTAACAAATATAATGGTGTGCATTCTCATGCAGATCTCTCCTACTTCGTTGGGATATCACTGCAAGCCAATCTAAATTTTAAACACGAGTTTAAGTCACTCGTATGTTCTGTGTTCGTACGTAACCGCTTTTTAAGAATAACAACTATAGGGTGGACGGGTGTGGTTCTTGTTCTCACAACTAACAACTACCTAAGGTTCAAAAACTCGCTAGTTGTCATCAAGGCGAAGCAAGCTGGCCGGAGCGCCTAGGCATTGTTTAAGCGGGTTGGGTGACTTTGTTTATTTATGACTCTGTATATAATCAAAGTTTGAAAACTCACTAAACGCTAGCTACTAAGATAGAGGGGTGGTTGTTTGAGCCCAGTGGGCATTTTCGGTTCAAGACTCGAGAAAGGCTTGGATGTCATTTGGGCCAACGCCTGTGGCCTTTTTAGCCCACGAAGGGTGGCGAGGTTTGGCAGCACGTGACATGGATTTTATCCAGAAGATTCTGATACCTCGCGAGATTTGGTGTCCTCGCGGGATCCTTATCTCCAGTTCACATGGGACTCTACAGTTCCTGGCGAGATTGGGTTGGAAATGACTAATAACGCCCTCGGGATAAGGTTGCTTAGTGTTTGAGTTCGCTTACTACACGACAAATGAAATGCAGCGAGGCGGGGAACGAGACCTAAGCGAGATAGGTTTGACACGTGTTGCATGGAGCGCATGACTGGCGAGTTAATCGTATCCTTGTGGGATTCTAATTGCAGAGTCCGAATTGGATTCTGATTAAGTCTCCACGAGTTGCTTACGGATGAATATATAAAGAAGCTTTACAGCTTACTGAACACACACAATCAATCAATCAACAACTCTCTCAAACAGACGTACACAGTCGAAACCTTCGAGCATCCTCGAAACCCTTACGCTCTAAGCGCACCACGCCTTAGATCCCAGAGCCCGTCAGGACTCGTCTCCGATTTCTCAATTGTTGCTCTGCTCGCTTTCACAGTGAGTATCGATCGACAGGTGATTAGAAGAGTAAGCTTGGAAATATTTCCTCATCAGGTGACACCGGAGCCCTCATTCGCCTGGTCAAGAAGTCAGGACGCGCACCGTTCTCTTTCCTCATCCGTGAGGTGGCACGCCCGCACACACCCTTTTTACATTTGATCACTCATCACCCCTTTTGCTGAGGACGTGGGCCAAAACAGTGGTAACGCCGCATAGACGAGTTGGGCAGCCTTGTTTTAGAACATTAACTAACAAACCCGTCTATGTTACTAGTGGCTTATATATACGCATGTTAATTGTGTGAAGAGCTTAGATTTTTTCACATAGGACATCACATATGGAACAAAGTACACGTGCTACAAATGTTCACTTGGCTTTTCTCATTGCCATTCATGATATCGCAACATTCAACACTGCGCCCTATCCCTTTGACTCCAGATGATGAAGGTAACCACCGTGTTAAACGTGGAGATAGTGTTTGGTTAAGTTTGCTTAATTTGCCATTTGTTTCACATATTTCAACAATCTCTCTTTTGTTTTGTTTTGGAAAATTAAAAAACTTCTAAGATCATCTTTAGCAATGTTAACTATTTTGAAGTTCAATTTTAGTCAAATTAACTAAAATATTATTTTGGCTAGCCATTTTAAAAATGTGGCTGCATTAATGCTCTCTATTTTAGCTAGCATTACATCAACATTATTCTTTAAATAAAAATTAAATAGTTTAAATATATTTATATATCACATAAAATATTTTACATGGAATTTATTAAATTATAACTAGCCTCATCGATCTGAGTCATCTTCCTCTTTATATTTAGCTAGCGAGATAGTTAAAAGTCATAATAGTTAAACTTTGGCTAGTCTGCTGGAGCTTTAAAAATAAAAAACTAAACACACTCTAAAATAGCTAAAAGCTAAAATAAAGAGTCTGCTAAAATTGCTCTAACCCTAATAAACAAAAAGTGGATGGAGAAAACAAAGTACCAAGAACATGTCTCTCTTAAGTACCTATCATGAAATATTCCTTGCACCACTACGAACATGTGGATATACATAACTAAGAGCTAGCTAAGTTGAAAATTTGTAATACACCTCTTCAATAATAATATGTTTTTGTTCTGTTTTGGAAAGTCATCAAACATGTAATTAACCCTAAATAGAAAGTGAGAAAGTAGCAATGACTGCGATGTACACATAGTCTTAAGTAACTATCGGAAAAGATATCTTGAGTAAGCTACATTAGTTGAAATTTGAAAACGACTCCTTATATACCTAAATAGAAAGTGTGAAAGTAGCAATGACTGCAATGTACACATAGTCTTAAGTAACTATCGGAAAAGATATCTTGTGTAAGCTACATTAGTTGAAATTTGAAAACGACTCCTTATATATATATATAGGTTTTCTCAGCTGCGGACGTCCGGACGGGTTTTCCGTTTGGATTTCCACCGTTTCTCCACCATTCTAACGTCTGCGAAGCCGTTTCTTCCCCCAGCATGATCTCAGATCTCCCTCGACGGTGTTGGAATGAAGAAGAATGCCGGAGAGATCGCGATCGAAGGTCCACCATGATCGGTCGTGAAGTTCTGAGTGAGATTGCTGCACAGACCTCCGATCGCGATCTCTTCAGCCTTCTTCTTCATTCCAACACCGTCGGGGAGGTCTGGGATCACGCCGGGAAGAAGAAACGGCGTCGCCGGCACTGGAATGGTGGAGAATTGGCGGAAAACCTGTCCGGACGTCTGCAGCTGAGACGAACTGTGTGTGTATATATATATTAATTAAGCTTGTTTTCGAAATGAAAATTGGTCAACAGTTGACAAAGTAATCGAAATTTCATTTGGTCTATACTCTAGAGACTAGAGCTTGCACTATGGATTTGATCTGTAATGCTCTATTTTGTACAAGTAACAAATTTGAATACTCAAATGAGACATCGATCGGTGTGGTCTCGGTCAAAAACTCGATCTCTAGCTTATGGTTGTCTGTGTAGTTATCTCTCTTATCAAAATGATAGATGGGACACTAAAATTCCCCGCATGTCCTAAGAAAAAAAAACAGGTTTTACTTTAGTTTTCGAATTCCTTATATCCAAAACAAATAACTTCTTTCAAGAGCTTGAAACTTATTATAGCTTGAGTTTGGTGAGCATCGAAACAGAAGATGATTATTTAGAAAGCGATGTATAGACTAACGAGGACAAGTTATATGATACATAATATATTGGATTAAAAAAAAAGATATATTAGAGTAAAATAAAGTAATATTAAATATAAAATACTTAAGATAAACATTGTTACTTGTCAAAATTGGGAACTTCCAGACGTTTACCTCATATGGTCCAGGTGCGTGGTTGATTATCAACATAGATTGTTCAATGAATGTGTTTAAGTAAGAAGATGATGTTTATCCTTCCAAAATGATAAATTACTGATAATGATGGTCCAAATGATTATAATTATTTGCAGTGCACCTGACCGTATCTAAGCAAGATCTAAATGAACTGACAAAACATGTCTGCTTCGATGATTAAGACCTACGGATGTAACAAAAACTGATCCAGTATGTAAAAGCTGCTACCAATTGATCTGGTTCAATTATATAACTTTTGTTTGATTCAGAAATAGGACGAACCTTTTTCTCCACCATTGATGGGAAATCTCAAAGCAGGTTTCAGTGGCCAGACGAATAATAGTACTTGAAATTACAGGACAAAGTCGCAAGGACATTGCCAAGTGCAATTTTTATATTTTTGGAGCTGGGATCAGACTTCAGTGAAGTGAAATGGACAGAGAGGTCAAATATGGAGTCAAAACCACCTCCTAAAACCCTAATAAGACACCTGGGCATGATGTAAGTAACAGTTAATCGGTCACATTCATCATGCGTGATTAGTATTATCAGGGGAAAGTTCTATAGCGCATAGTACGCAGGTAATCGATCACATTCATCATGTATGACCCCATACGTACTAGGAACCTGAGAAAGTCTCGAGTACATTAGGTATGTGGATGATTAAGATCCGACTTAAGTACATATACATAACATATGGTTCCAACATATAAATAGTTGAGATTGCAATGTCTACTTACTACGCAGTGTATACAAGAATTTTCTTTTCTTTTTAATGTTCCACGGCTTGGACGTATTTTGTCTACTTTTCGTTGTTCTTGAAGTGTGTGGATGTATATATGATGATCCAAATATAATGGCTAAAGCTTAAAAGGTGAATTTGACAAGAACACGGGCATTTAAACGGAGTTGTGATCGATGGAACACAAAGTAGTCGATTGGAAAAAAATGAAAAACTAGACGTGTAGACATTTCGATGTTATTTTCAGAAGTCAGAAAATTCGTGAATCCGACACTTAATTAATCCATTAAAGAAAGGCTCGAAGCAATTCAGTGATATTCTTAACACTAAGAAAGAAAAAATCATTGGTTTTTAGTCACTGCCATTCTGCCAAACTGACCAACCTTCCTAATTTCCAAAAACTTAGGTGAGCGACAAGCTGGCACAGCCAATCCAGTTCATGTTTTCTGATCTTTCTCCCCATCTCTAGCTCAGTGTGATCTTTGCGGTACTGCTATACATGACTCCAAAGTAGATATATATATATATATATATATATATATATTAGAAATGTCGATCAGATGCAATGTTTCGGTTCATCAGAATGGGGACAACATATTACAGTTCATGAACAACCTACAGCCTCAGTAGTTGGAATGGTAAAGCATTGCAAAGTTTAAGCACTACAATCCTGTGTGCCGCATCATCGATATATTGTTGGCAAAACCAAGTGAGAGCTACCAGTTATGTTTTGCCCTAAACGAACAGCAAAGGCCCCGAGCAAGTCTGGCACTTCTTTTGGCTTCGAACAACCAACAAGTTCATGTGGGAGGTTGATGTTTCCCACTTGGCCACTGGAGTCAATTAGTGAAGGCCAACTGTGGGAGAGAATATGGTACAGATGGATATGATAGTAACAGAAACAATAATCTCATGCCATGACCATTATCCATGCTCGAGAAGAAGACTTTCGGTGCGGAATAGTGTTTGTTTGGAATTGTATTGGAGAGACTTTTCGTATTACTCCACTAGCTAGCTAGGAAACATATATTTGAGTTGAATAAGCTTTTTCAATGTCGTTTCGGATTTCGTTTCAAATTATTGAGCTAGAGTTGGAGAAGGTGACAAATTAAGGTACGGGTTCTCTTTCTGCTGGATGTTTTTGTTGCATATGTAATGTGTAATAAGCAATTAGCTAGGAAATGAGTTAATTAGTGTTGTTAACAAAACTGAGTAGCAAATCGAAGCTTGAACTTCTACTTATGTACAACAGTGGAGAATAGCCTAATGATTTGGATGTGGTCACCAAAACTACCCCAACTGATCGACATGATTCCGGGGTTAATCTCAAATGCTTGAGACTAAAAATGACAAACCAACTAGGGACTGGGAGGGTGACAGATGAAGGTGCGGGTTCTCTTGCTGCATGTATGTTTGTTTTGAAGAAGTAATGTGGAACAGTACTGGAAGAACTGAGGAAATGAGATCAACGAGGAATTAAGGAGCCAAGTTCCACCATGCACATCTCTTTGGCTTTGACTAGTCGCTAATATATATTTGACTCACAATTCATGAACAAGATCGAAACTCTGAAATATCTCTCTCTCCTCACAAAAATATCTACTAACTTGCTAATAGGAACTAGGTGGTTTAAAATCTTGAAACTATTCCACTCTTTTCCTTTGTGGATTCTTGAAAATCAAGTAACCCATGCAAGCAAAATCTTGATGAGCTCATCATTTTATAGTCGAGTGATCCCAAAACTATGGGCTAGACTTGGAAGATGGGTCATATGTTCTGCTTTTAGAGACAACTCACGGCCCAAGTAACATTTACAAGGAATGAGGCAATGAGCGATTCTTTTTGTAGTTTGTTAAGGCACATTATAAGTCCAGTTAATGCCAAGTCTAATTAACATGGAGTCTCTAACTCTCTAAGATAATGAACATATATAATTGATAGGAGTCATAATCAGAAGACTATACGGACTAACTATTTTAAAACCTTTATATAATGGGGTCTTTTGGGAGACTAATTTAGATGAGTATTGTAAATTTTGAAGAATCCAAAAGCATAAGAATTATGAAGTGTTGTCTCATGTAAATTTTGTCTTGATTAATTAGCAATTTAGCATCATTAGCATAAGAATCCATGGGAAAGAGTACAAAATACAATCATATATCTAGAAGAAAAATAAGTTAATCATTTTGTAATTTAGCAATTTGTCTAATTCACATAATACAAGTTTGTAGCGGTTGAGTTATTTATTTAATAAAAAAATCTTTTCTCTTTACCGTTCTCTATTCTTTTTGGGTTAGTGAGACAAGAGTACTTCCTCAATGGCTGATTAGCGAATTCAAATTGTTTACTTTTATCTTTGAGTTATTAGTATGAGTTACATTCAACATATACACTAAAAAATGACAAATATTCAAGCTATATTAGCTAGCCAACGACCAAAAAAAAATAGCTATGTTACCTAGCTTACCATGTTCATAGCTACATAATGTGATTATTCCAGTACTAGTGGGTGGTCTCGATATGAAGCACTACTAGTGGGTGGTTAAAAGCATATGCTAACCAGCATTTGCATTTCTGTATCCAAAAGCTCATACAGAAATCTCTAAACCAGTTTAAGAATTTGGCCGCTCATCAAATAATTAAGTTGTGGACTGCTCCCTCTACAAGTGCCCCGTATTTACTTTCTCCACAGTTTCATGCAATTGAAGCTATATATAGCCTACATGCACTTCACAAAAGACGAGCAGCCATCAAGGAGTTTGGTTTTGGGATTGAGGAACAAATAAGCTCCACAACCAGATCACCTCCACTGTTACCACCATCTCATCCACCGTACCAACTTTCGAACTCCGCTAACTCGTGTGAAAGGCGAAAGCCTTAACCACAAAGCTGACGGAAAATGGAGTGATCAAGGAGCTGCTTTATTGGTTTGCATGAAGAAGAAATAGAAACCATGACAAGGAATTGGACCTAGCTAACAATATATATGCCTACGCATGAGCTGAACCAGTAACCAGCTCATATAAACACTTGTGATGTGTGGCCGGCTTTCTGTATTGCTATTTCCCAACAACAACTTTATTGCCAATAGAATAGAATGCAACAAGCCACTGTTTTAAGTTGTAATTAGTGATTACTAAGTGTATGAAAACATGTTTCCTTTGTTTGTATGCAGACGATAGCTATATTCATTTGTTCATTGGGTTTAAAGAAACATGAAATCTTGTCCTCTTTCTTCCTACTTATAATTCTTTACTGTTCTAAACTAGTGATATGAATATTTTGAGGGATTATACATATTCTCAAACATCTGTGGACCAACGTACCACACTCAAAATATCGCACCATCAAGCTTAAACTAATTATATTGCACTGAGCTTTCTTTCCTTTTCAATGCAACCAAAGGCAGTAGTTTAGAAACTGTGACCGAATTTTAGTTCCGACTCTTTAACTATAATGTATGGGGGAAAAAAAAAACTCTTTTTAACTATTAATTATTAGGTGTCCACTTAAACTCTAGATAGGTAAATACACAGTTAATACTTATTCTCGATCTCATCAGTTAAAACATCTCCACAATGAACCCGAGATAGAGATAATCACTTGTGAATCGCATGTATGAGATGAAATCCAGTAATTTTATGATAATCGTTTTCAAAAAAAAAAAAAGTTTAAACTTCTGCTATGGTTGGTACTGGTAGAGTTACTAATTAGAAAATGTCGAAAAAAAAGTTACTAATAACGAAGAATTCGTGTGGCCAGCGTGTGGAAGCCGTGGTTAACAAAATCTTATTTGCACATGACAAGGCATGGGCACTTGAAAGTTTGAATGCCACTAGAGAAAAGAATCAGAACAACTTTTTTTTTTATAACGAGACATTGAGTGAACACAAGAAAGCCAAAAAGGTAATGTGGGTTTGTGAAAAGACTAGCTATGTGGCCATAAATCAACATAAAAGTTAACAAATGAAAATTAGAATAAAGTGGCCAGAGTGTTTTCCTTAGGCGATTGGCAGGAAAGTTTTTTTTTTTTCGATAAACAATTGGCAGGAAAGTTGCTTCTTCTCTTTTTTTTTTAAAAAGGAAACAAAAAGAATAAAAAGTGTCCAAAAAGTTTGAGGGATAGTTTCTTAAGCTACGTCACCATTAGTTAGGGCAAATATGCAATATTATTAACCCTGAAAGACTTAGGGTGGACACATACTTATCACACCGATACCAGTTTTCAATTATGGATTTTCACAGAAAAATTTATACATCTAAACAGGACGTGCTGACAACGAATATCACACTTAAATGAAGTCTCAATCACAAGTTCGTCCTTAATAATTGAGCCAAACCTCGTTGGCAATTGATCAAATTATTTTTGTTGGGATGTTTTACAATAATTGTATTGGCTCCATATATGTTTGGAACCTCCAAGTTTTTGTTTAGTGGTTAGTAGGACCAAAATAATGTGTGCGAGCATATGGTGGGCACTTAGCTTTTTATGATCAATGAAAGGTTCGCTAAAAGCAACAAATAATAATGCTAGTGACAGCAATATTTACATTCAGCAAACAATCGAGCCGACATGGGAGATGGTTATTGGGGTAGGGTTTGGCGTACGTAACCCTTCTCCATTGTTAACAGCTAAAAATGATTAATCTAGGTAAACTTTGCCTCCACTTAGACAATGATACGTGTAGAAGATCATGATAATAGAAAAAAAAAAAAAGAAAAAAAAAAAGAAGAAGAGTTAGTTACTTGATCGATCTTAGATTCCTAGTCACGACAAAAGTTTGGTGACAAGTCTCTACTTCCATGATGAGATCTTAGGCAATCATACCAAACTCAAATGAGTTGCTAATTAGCATATTTCAAACTAATAAAGTTTTCAAATTAACGCAATCTCTTCTTGTATGCGTTAAATGAAAACATTCAACTAAAATTAAATGTTATTAGTTTTCTATTTGAAATGTCAATCGAAACCGTATTATGACACTCAAGGTTGATTGCTGTATTTTGGTTCAGTGAAATATTTCCCTACACCACAAATTACATTTCTCATTCTCAATACTTAATTAGTTTACATTCCAAATTGATTCCTTTGATAGTATTGCATGCATCTAATAATGTCATTGTAGTGTTCTTTCCATTGCAATGTCGTATCTTGTAGTTTTGTTTCAAATGACTAGCTATTTGTTCAGGGACGGAATTAGGATTGAGAAATAGGGTAAGCTAAATTTCTTAGTGTTCTATTTATCGGCCAAAGGCCTTTTTTTTTTTTTTTTTTTGAGGTCTCCATAAATCATTAGAGGAATCCCCCCGTATCCCACCAATCAATCTGTTGCCAATCATTTTAGTTCTCCATGAGGCATTAGAAAGGAGAATAGTTCTTCTAACTAGGATATAGTGAATAGCTAAATGAAAGTAGAATAAGAAAAATAAACCAACCTTGTTGTGTTTCAAACACTTAACCATACTCAGAGCATTTCCAACAACTTCCTCATTTTCTTGATTTTATCAATTTTGGGGAATATTAGGTTATTTTGTGGTTTAGCAGCTTCCACATCTCATTTTCCAAAATGGGTATGAAGAAGAAAAAGAAGCATCTATTCCCCAAATTTGCAGCTAAGTTTTCATTCCTTAAATATTAATTATTCACGTGCTCCAACGATAAGAACAAAAATCTAGAATATTTTATTGGGTAATTTATGTTACAATGAATGAAATATAAGATTTTTTTTAGTTATAATTATTAATAATCATGTAGCATTTTTTATTGTTGTACTAAATGCCGAAATCTCTAAAATGAAGAAGCTGTTGGAGTTAGAGCATAACTTTTTTGGAGATTTTGGCTTTTCCTTCCCTATTTTAGAGAAATTTTGAAAAGTCTGTTGGAGATACTCTCATGGGATAGTTGTCGTGGGTTTTTCGAAAGCTTGAATGAAAATTGTTACAGTGTAACCTCTCTGGTCCGAACTCTATATCACTTCTCCGGCCGGTTATGAAAAAAAGATTGTCAAACATCAATACCACCTTGAAACTCTACATATGTACAATAATTTTTTTTAAAAGATTGCCAAACATCAATACAACCATGAAACTCTACATATGTATAATAATTTTTTTGTCCCTAAAAACCTGAGGTGGGCTGCAACACACTTTAGCCCACCTCTACGTCCGTGACTATTTTGTTTTACTAAATAAAAATAAGTAGTTAGAGAAATTCGGTATATATATGATATGTTTACCATGTTAGCGGCTGATGTTTAAGTTAATTTTTTTTATATATATATATATATATATATAAAAAGTGAGATTCGATATATGTATAGCTAGGTTTGCAATTGGATCATTCCATCCGCAGAGTGCATTTCACCGTGGCAACGAGATGCTTTATGTCATGAAAATGCTTCAATATTACTTCGAAGAACCAAAAATATATAATGATCGACCTTGCCATAACAGAGTGATTAGTAATTGACCATTATCCAAGTGATTACTTATTACTAGCATTTGACATATAAAATCATACATATACCTAATAAAAGTTAGATATCCCATAAAATTCCAGACTTCTTTAGTAGATATTGGGGGTTAATGGAACACCATAATAGCCTTTATCTAATTTGGTACAGTACTTAAGAATCATTAATCCATGATTATTCCTTTGGTGATTACAGTTGGTGTACGTAGTCAAAGCAAATCCAAGTCGATCTATGATTCCGCTGACAATTTTGGCTTTCCTCTTTCTTTGGGGTGGTGTGGTTGTACGGCTCTCTAAGCTCTTTAATCAGTTTTTATTGATAAAAAGTATTGAGTAATTACTGTTAATAATCCAAGATTATACATGATCAGCTAGGATCTTCTTCCACGTACCCTGAATAATATATAGAGAGTAGAGTCATCCTCATGAGGAAGAAGAGGGTAGGGAATGAAGAGAATAATCAAGAAAAAGAACAAAGAGGAAGAAGAGGGTAGAGAATGAAGCATGAGATGCTTGAATCAGTGGCCTTTGGTCTTAGCTTTGAGTCAAGATTCGATTGTCAAAATTGTAATCCAATTATGTTAGAGATGCTTGATTATATATAATTATTAAACCCTGTTTTTCTCCTAATTCTGTACAGCATTTGTTTGTTAATTTATTTGAATGGTACAGTACTATTATTCTGCACTGAATCTTCACTGTACACTGAAAACCTTGAAGTCAGATGTTTCAGAACCTGCATGGAGAGTTGTCATTATTTTTGTGTACCTTCAAAGTTACTTTCTGCAGGAACCTACTATAAATAGCAATATTTGCAATCAAATCTATGTAAAACTCAATCTGAACCATCTTCTTACTATTCTCAACAATCCCATCTGAAACACATATATTAAGCATACAACCAGAACATCACAAGTGATGGAAAGCTCAAGCTTTAGATACACAGCCTCAATACATCAGAATTTGATTTATCTCAAATCACAAGAAGAAGTAATTAAGCGCTCTCTCTGTAGTGTCTAACACTATGGACTATCTCAATCAAAGTCCATAAGACAAAATGTAGCTGCGTAGATTGATCGAACAATCTGAAATCTCACTCTATCAAGACTGTGGCAATATGATACCCTCTAGCACTCCAACCTCCAATCTATGGATACATATTGGTGATATAGCTAGCTTCACTGATATTGCATCTCGAAACGCGCATTGTGATGATCAAACTGAGATCCATGAAAGGTACTGCCACTGAAGAAATCTTGCTCCTCAAGCTTAGGTACAGGTGAAGAAATGCCGAAGAAAGGTCCAATGATCGCATTCCCATTCATCGAATTGAAGACCATCTGCGGTCCCTCAGTGGACACTTTCCAGTCAAATTGCTGCTTATTACTCATCTTTGGATGTTGCTGTGACTGAACCACAACTGCAGAATCATGATCTTGTGACGTTGAGCTTCTAGTAGTACTCTGGCTACTCCCTACTGATCCAGATTTGGTATCTGACACGTTAACGGTTGTGATGTCGTGGATGCTAGACCTTCTCTTATCTTTGCCTCCTGTGAGTTGCCTGATATAGTACTTCTGAGCATGACTGGCTACTTGAGTTGGTGTCCTAGTGGTCACAAAATTTCTTGAGATATTTCTCCAGTCACCTTTACCATACTTTTTAAGTCCCATCAGAAATTGCCTGCAATACAGTTTGCCATATAACACACTACATTAAAAGCTGCAGAATGATCCCCTATTCCACTAGGACACAAGGCCAAAAAAGGCTTCATGGTAAATAACCCATTTCTAAACAATATAGTACTGTTCATTTGCATATTAAATTGCAAGAACTAATTAGACCTAATTTGCTATCTAACAGGGCTTTTTAACTCTCTCAGTACTATTTTGGTTTGTTCAACATTGATTATACTCTAAGCTATATATATGAACAAACTAGAATAGAAGTTTGACACAATTTCAGTTCTAAGCGAACCTCAAAGCTCCAAGCCTGGAAGGGTTTCAACTTTCAAGTACTTTGCTTTCAAACATTTCAAGTACTTAATTTGCTTTCAAGCATTTGAAAAATGACCAACACAAACAAAGTTGATGCTCAAAGAAAGATATTCAGGTAAGTTACCTGTGCTCTTCTTCAGTCCATGGCACACCTTTCTTTCTTTCTTGCTCAGACGGCCGAGTCGACGAGCCTCTCTTGCCACCAACACTATAATATTGCTTCAATCCATCGAAGCCTTGATCATCAACCCACTCCAATGTGAAAGAATAATTATTAGAGTACCCAGGAATTGGGATGAGACCAGCCTCAATATCACTCACATCTTCCTCCAACTCCTTGTACTGCTTGATCACATCGCCTACGGTCTTTCCAGGGATCAAATAAGCCACCTTTTGCCATCGATCAGGGGTGTCCTTATCATAAAGAGCAAGAGCATTCTCAAATCGCTTGTTCTCCTCTGCGGTCCACTCGGCTCCCTTGCTTTCTTGGAACAACCAATTTGAGTTTTGAATATAAGAGGCTGGAGACAGAACTTCAATTCCCCTATACATGTTGGCTCTTACAATAGTGTAGGATTGAAAAGCATAGGAAAAGAAAGTAATGGAGTAGCTTTGTTCTCTCTCTCTTTTCTCTTTGATATGTATCTCAAACAGAGAGAGAACCCAGATAGGAAATGCAGAGAAGTGGAGGTTTATAATGAATTAATCAAGGAGTAGCATTTGAAAGGGAGAATCTCAGTGTGCTTTAAGTTGAGGAATCTAAAAAAGGGGAAAACTTTCCAAAACAAGAGGGAAGTGGGATAAGCAATTTGAAAAGATTAGATCTTGGATTGTCAAGCATAAACCCTAGAACCCCATATCAGATTCAAAGCCACAAAGATCACATAGAAAGGAAAAAGAAAAACCCAGATCAAGTTTCAGGGGAGAAAGTGATATTTTTTTACACAGAAAAAATGAAAGTTGATGCAAAACCCAATACCCAATAGAGGAAACCAGATAAAAGCGGCGTTGAAGAGATGAAGAAGATGAAAGGAAAGAAGAGGTGAGAGCGTGAAAGGAGTGAAGAGCAGAGGGTAGCTGTTTCTCTTTGTAGTGATTGAGTTGGACAGGGATCTATGGAACAGGAACAAGTAGAGGGAAGAGAGTGAAAAGGAGAGGTCACAGTTGTTGAGTTGTGATTGGTGGGTATGGTGTTTGGGGTTGGAGAGATAGAAGAGAGAAGAGAGAAGAGAGAAGAGAGATGCCCAACCAAAACCGATTGTGGGACTTGAAATCGACAGCCTGGGATTCGCTGATTGGAAACCCTGTGTCGATGAAGTGGGGTTTTTTTGTAATTGCTTATAAAAGTTCAGTAGGGCTACTTGATGAATGGCCGACTACATTGGGCCTTGGTTGAAACCGAACCTAACCCATTAGCATAGCTCAATTCTGCAACTATTGGAATGATCGGCAGGGGTCATTATACCACGACACACATACAAATAAGGAATAATTATCAATTTGCTATCTACATTTTTATTTTGGAGTCAATTTGCTATCTATTTGACTAAATTTTTTTTTTAACTACTCTAGCTTTCATTTCAGCCAATTTGCTACAATTTCATCAAATTTACTATTTTATACTTTCAAGATTAACCAATTTACTTATCAAAATTTCAATACCGACCAAGTTTAATCTTCGATTTTCAGAATTAATTTATGTTTAAATGAAGAAATCAACAAATCAAAATGACAAAAAAGTAGCAAATTGGCTAATTTTGAAAACATAAGGTAACAAGTTGGCATAAATAATAGTTAGGGTCTCAAATTAGCTAATTATGAAAAACTAGAGTAGCAAATTGGCTGAAATGAAAGTTAGGATAACAATTTGGCTAAAAAGCCTACAAATAATCATAGCTACAAGTCTGTCATCGAAACAACATCCATAAGCCAAAATAGCCTATTCTCTAACTAAAATTTTATGTTCGAAATGAGTTGCCAGGTCATGAGAGTATTGATACAACATTTTCACCAACAATAAACCGAGCTAAATACCTTTCTTCAACACCGTCCAAACCAGACCACATGCAGACAACTAGACAATACTGAAATGGAAACACATAATCCCCAGGAGTGACACCATATAAATAGCATACCGACCAGAACAAGACACCCAAACTCTCGCCTGCTGAAGGAGAGACTTATTAGACCTCACCAAAGCCAGAATACCAAAAAAAACCTAACCATAAAAACCTACAAATGAAAAATGAAAATAAATTTCAAGTCATGCCTAAAAGGAGGACACAATGTCAAGACTCACCCTGAATTTCATCCTGAAACCCAAGGTTCTAAAAAACGCTGCGTTCTAGTCGGGCGGACAGCGCCCAAAAGATTAATCGGTGATTAATCAGATTTGTATTTTTGCATTTATTTTAATTTTTAATAACAAATAATTGTATAAATACAATTAAAATAGGTATAGTGTCTAAAAAAACAACCTATAATGTTGAAAATACATAACATATGTCCTTTAAAATGTACTAACAACAATGTTCTTACGAAAATAAGAAATACAATTCAACATTTCAACAACAATGACATTGAAGCAAGTAAGAAACACAATTAAATAATAATATCTTTAGAAAAATCTGAAAATAAAAAACACAATTCACCAACTAGGCAACAATGTCCAAAAAACAATTCAAATAAAGAAAAATACCTTGCAAGCCTACTCCTCCAATTCTTCTTCTCCATATCCTTCAAGTACTTCTTCAGTATTGATGAAGTCAAACTCAAAATCCATAATTTCTTCTTCCTCCTCATCCGAATCAAAATCTTCTTCAAATTCTCTTATTTCTTGAATCCTAGAACTTCTCCTAGCTAGGCTCTAAGACACTATCCACTCCTAAATCATTTCTAACCATTTCATTAGTGACATCGGACAAAGTATCCTCATCACCATCATCAACAATCCAACCTTGTGTATTAGTAGTTTCACTAGCAAGAAGAACATCCGCATTTCTCTCTCTCTCTCTCTCTCTCTCTCTCTCTCTCTCTCTCTTTTCTTTTTGTTGAGAATCTTGGCATTGAATTGGACATAGACTAAATTGTTCAACCTTGTTGTATATCAAGTCTTTTCTTTTCTTTGTATGAATCTAAATTAAGAATAAAAAGAGAGAGAGTAAATTATCATAAATATATTATGAGACTATGAGTGCAAAACTATATAAATTAAGCAAACAATTACCCTCTCAAAAGTGCTCCAATTCCTTTCACATCCGGATGAACTTGTTGTCAAATCAAGTATTCTTTTAACCAAAATTTGCAAATTTGGTACTTGATTTCTATAAATATTCCACCAACCAACTATGAAAACATAGAAAGCCAACAACATTATTAATTAGTCAAAACTACAAAAGCAAAACAAATAAACAATACTAATTATGAGTAATGACAAAATATAAAATTTATGAAGTTTTCTTACCCGGATTATAATTTTCATTATCTTGTGAGCATCCCTTCAAAGCGATAGGTTTTCCAAATGAACCATCTTTTTTCAAATACTTGTGCAATTTTACATTTGTGACCTTATCTTAAATGTCAAGATCATCACCAAAGAACTTCTCTACACATTCAATAAACTCATCCATGACAACTCCATCATTTACAATGCTTGGATCAACATATGTGTAATAAGGGTTCAAGAGGTATCCCGCTAAATTCAATGGACTATAAAGTTGTTCACGGGATTTCCCATTAACAATGTTAAGGATTGGACGATAGTGAGCTTCTTGATTTTTTTATGTCTTCTTAATCTCTTTTCTAGTTTTTTGTAGCTCTCCATACACAAAACCCATTGATGGCTTCCGATCCTCATCAACAAGGCGAAACACCTTGACTAAAGGGGCAAACACCTTCAAACAACGATTTACTCCATTCCAAAAAGAAGGACTCAAAGCAATACTCGTAGTCACCTTCCCCTTTACACTCCTCATCAACAAGGCGAAACACCTTGACTAAAGGGGCAAACACCTTCAAACAAAGATTTACTCCATTCTAAAAAGAAGGACTCAAAGCAATACTCGTAGTCACCTTCCCCTTTGCACTCTTTGCATGCTTGCTTTCACTCCACTCACCACTAGTAATCATATATCTCAATTCATTCTTCTTCTCCATCAAGCTTTGTAAAGTAAGAAAAGCGGTTGCAAATCTTGTGACTCCCAGCCTCACTATGTCTCTTTTCTTTGTATACTTTCTCATTAAGTGCAAAGTCTTGTGATGTGCATAAATGTAGATAGTAAAACTCTTTGCCTTGTCAATCACATTTTTGAATTTAGGTTGGGTGCCAATTCCTTAAAACATAAGATTGATGGTGTGAGTTGTACAAGAAGTCTAAAATATTGTTGGCCTCTTCAACTTTAACAAATCTCCCGCCGCCATGTTGTTTGAAGCATTATCAGTCACCACTTGAACAACATTTTGTGGCCCAATTTCTTCAATGCACTTGTCCACATATTCAAAAATATATTTTCCAGTGTGTGACTCATCTGATGCTTCCTTAGAAGAAAGAAAGGTTGTCCCTTCCGCACAATTAACACACAAGTTCATGATACTTCATCTTTTCCGGTCACTCCATGCATCGGTCATGATAGAGCAACCATTCTTTGCCCACTCCTCTTCTTGCCTCTTTAATAAGCCTTTAGTTCTCTCCACCTCTTCCTTCAACAATGGCTCCCTTAATTGGTATTGGGTTGATGGTTTGTAACCCGTGCCAAATTGCCTAACCGCTTCCACAAATCTCTTGAAGCTATCATTCTCAATAGCATGGAAAGGAAGGCCGGCTTCATACACCTATTTAGCCAAATATTGATGCACATTATGTGTTCTTTCCTTGAAAAGTGAATTATTGACATTTTGTTGCTTCATCTTCTTGCTTCCATCCAATGAAGAATCAGGATCGATGGCGGAGGCATAACGGTCCATAGGTCTAAGAAAGCGCCTCTTTCTTCTTGTCTCATGACTTGATCCATCCTCTTCCATTTCATCTTCTTCAATAACAACTTCTTGCATCAATTCTTCTCCAAAGAGAAACTTTTGCCTCTTCTTATTTCACCCATCTTCAATAGCTTTGATACATTTGGCTTTGTCCTTATCAGAACTCTTCTTACAACCATGAACATTCCCCTTGAGGTTTGCAATATGTTGTTTGATTCGATTTATTCTACCACTTACTACTTTATTACACAACAAACACTTCAATTTATCTGGATTTGTAGGATCATCATACACTGCATATTCCTAACCTATATCAGTTGAATTAGCCTTCAACTCCTTCAAGACTGACATATTCTTGCTATTCAGCTCCAGAACTGGATTATATGCAGAGGAAGAAGTAGTGCCTGCCATATTTGGTAATTACCAAATACCGGCAGCAACTCAACAACTTAGATGCAGGGGAAGAAGTAGCTCTGGAACATCAACAACTCAGCAACTTAGCAATTACCAAATACCAATTACCAAATTCAATGAACATTAGTAAACAATTTATGGATTTAAAAAAATTCATATAAGACTACTACGCTAATGCTTACGTCACATCATAATGGTGGAGATTATTCGCTGCGTCATTAAGGTGGAAAGACGGGTGTATATACGTGTCGATACCCCCTATATGAATTAAAAAATTCATATAGGGCTACTACGCTTGCGCCTTACGCTTACGTCACACCATAATGGTGGCTAATCGCTACACCATTAAGGCAGATAGACACGTATGGTTAGCTAGCATTTATATATATATATATATTATCCTTATAATATACATATATATATATATATATATATATATTTTGACCGAAAATCCCACATTCGGTAACTCTCCAAAATAATAAAAAAAATTACCAATTTAAAAAGAATGACGTCATATGCTCCAATAACAAGAAACTGTTCAACAACAATCTATTTGCATACATATAATTTATAAACAAAAGTCTACTCACAAATTTAGGCCTAAGTCTGATGTCGATCTGAGGTCTATTCAGTTCAAGCCTCATCACGTCATGTTTAAAATATATAATTAAGTTCCCAACTAAAATTCGATACTTATATAAATAGGCAAGAGTAAAAATGAGCCTTAGACAACATTCGTCCTTGCTCAACTCCTCCATTCTTAAAACAATAAGGCCCAAACATCACCACAAGCATCGATAACTTTAAAACAACTTTTTAAAGTTTAAACAATGCTAATCCAACAACCGGATTCTATCTTATTAACCGCCAAGTTCACCAATCTTTGAAAAATCTCAAACCCAACCAAATCTCCTCTAAAATTACAAACTTCACACCATTTGACTCCTCTCAACCTAACAAATTTAATAACATGAAAAACTACCCAAAAGAGGCAGCACCACCGGCAGTGGCGGCCGGCCAGCCCTTCTCCGATCACCTCCAATACTCACCAAAATTTAACACAATCATCCTCTCAACACGCTCAACAACTTCCTTAACTAACACAAACACCAATTCTAAGCCTAGATAGAATAATCGAATAGAAACAGTAAAAATCCCAAATGCAAACCCTACATCTTCAAACCGTCGAATCTATTTACCTATAACGAATTGGATCGATTCCTTTTGAGGTTTTGCTACACAAGATTAGAACTTGAAGATGAGACAAGAATCTCCAACTATGGCGTCTGGAGGGGGAAATTCTGACGAGAGGACAGTCGAATTTCTAGGGGCGATTTCCTTCACCAAGCGGCGTTAGGAGTTTGCTCACCAACTCAGGAAGAGAGAGGACATGATGGCAGATCGATTGGGACCGGCACAGCTGTCTGAGTTGGTCGGAGGACGGTGATTGGAGACAGAGGTCGCTAGCAGGGAGAGAGAGACTCGGGGGAGAGGAGAGAGAGAAGAGAGAGAGTGTTTTGGGGCTTTTTCCAACTAATTCCCCGATTTGGAAACTTCTAATATGGAAGTTTCCCTTTACAACCATAATCCAATAAATAAATTTTTCAGCCCTTTTATTTACCAACTTTTTACCTACAACTCAAAACACCCGTAACTCATGTTTGCAACTTCATTTTATCGTTGTTAAAGACTTTCTTTTAAGAAAAAACCCTATAATAATAGTCAAATAAAAGTAGTCTTTACGATCATTTGACTAAAAAACCGTAAATACAGATAATAAAACTCAGGATTGTGACACACAAACCTAAAGGAGAACAAAACCCACTAGGAAACTCACGATTGGGCCTAAAATCACCCTAGCCTACCTTGGTAGTTTGCTTACAGAGCCGCCTCATTGCCTTTGTCGGACCGCCGCCACCAATCGTCCAACTTCTAATCATTCTCTTCCCCAAACCGTACCCTTGCAAAGCAACCATATCAGGATCGATTCGAGCATAACAAAGCCACCATGATCTCTCCATCTCTGGTCCACCCCCATTCATATGCTACCATTCCATGTCGTCATTGCCTCAGCCAAGATGGTATAGTTGCATCTTTAATTTGATTTACACTCAAAATCGGCCAGCAAGTATTGGATCTCTGAACCCCCGCAGTCATGATCTCTACGACAATCTCATCAAACTTCTAAATGCACCGTAGTATCGATCCTAACCAACACTAGAGAATCCATCAGACGATGGTGTCATAGGTTGCGCAGTCGAATGGAGAAGGAAAGATTCTAGAAAACCTTAGTTTTGTCCGAGTTTTATAATGTGACTTTTGACTCATATGTGTTGAGATATGAATTCTATATGAGAAATATATATGCGCCTTGACAATGGATTTATAAGGGTTTGAATCTCTTCATCCATTGCCAATTGATTTTGGATGTGAACCTCATACTACTTCATTATGGTATCAGAGTTTGCGCATCTACATCCATTACTAATTAATTTTGGATGTAAACCGCAAACTACTTCATCATGATAGTCACATCCTTAAAAATGCTTTAAATAGAATCTAAAAGCTTATTAAAACACCAATATGTAGTAAGATGCAAGTCATGAAAAAAAAAATTCTCTTTGCAAATATAATCATATTTCCAAATGCATGCATGTCTCAATCTTCATCTTCTAAACAAAATATCATTATTGTATTCGAGTAATGCTAGGTGTACCAGTTACATTTTGCCTTATGTGATGACAACTAATGTGGCAGAAAGTCCAACCGATCATACAATTTCATCAAATAATGCACTACTACAAAAAATATATATATTCTATGACAGAAACTTTATGACGTTTGCTTGAAAACGTTATTGTAAACTCTTTCTATTATGTTTTTGAAAGCAAACGTCATGAATCTAAATATCATATAGTTCATTTTTGTAGTGTTAGTTTCAAATGGGATACTTGAAGCTTGCCACCACTGCCACCAAAGCTCATTTGTGCATCGATAAGGCGGGCACTTAGGGGAGGTGGTTCCTCGACCTTGCCATTCCTGTAATGTGATAATGGCTTCAGGAGCGTCACCCCTCTTGGACTAGAAAATGAATTTTGGAAGGTTTTGGGTTTGGAGTCTGTCCGTGTTTTTGAAGAAAATGCAAGAGAGGGTGAGCGTTTGAATGTGATGACCTTAGAGGAGGAGGCCATGCTGAATTGTTGCATGTGCTTGGTATCCAAAAATGAGATAAAATCATGTTGTGGAGGTTGAAGTGGTTTTAGATCCGTTTCATGTCCTGGAATTGAAACATCATCCTCAATCGAAGCAAAAGAGAAAGGAGGAGGACGGAAATTGGCGTCAAGAGGCGGAACCGGAGAAAGGAAGAGGCGTGGTTGGGGTCGGAGAGGACGTCAGGGTCGGTGTCCGGTCGGCATCAGAGGTGAAGATAGTTAGGGTTTGGGTAGGGCTGAGAATGAAAATTTGGGGTTCAGGGAAGTTGTGTGAGATTTGTGTGGAAATGTTTCAAGTATTAGGTCAAAAGTGAGAAAATGAATGTCATAGCGAAAGTTTTATGACATTTCTGAATGTCATGGTCTATTTTACGTTTATCAACCGTTATTAAAATATGAGATGTGAAATCCACACACCCTAACTAGTGGATTACGATTCTTAGCCTACGGAATATTTCCGTCGGTTAAGAAACATATTCCGTCTACTAAGAACTTAGTCGACGGAATAGTCGTCGACTAAGATCCGTCGGCTAACAGTCGTCTGCTAAGACAATAGCCGACAGAATTGATGATTCTGTCGGCTAGGTGGGACTTAGTCGACGGAATAGTTCCGTCTGCCAAGATTTTAGTCGACGGAACTTAATTGACGGAAATTACTTTTTCGTCGACTAAGTTTTTCTTAGCCGACGGAATATTTCGTCTCCTAAGATCTTAGTCGACGGAAGTAAAAATTTTAAATTTTTTTTTTTAGAATAATTGGCGCGGTTTTTTTTTCTCGTTTTTTTAGGTTTTTTTTTTTTTCCTTCTCTTCCTCTTCTCCGGCGACCACGACGGTTATGTTTGCGTGTTCCCGAACAACTCCACTCCACCTCCGACGCTAAACTCGCCGGGAGGAGGAGGAGGAGGAGGTGTCGCGCGCCAAGAAGAGGAGGAGGAGGAGGAGTTGCCGCCGAGAAGAGGAGGAGAAGGAGGCGGCGCTGCTTGGAGGAGGAGGAGGTGCCGCGGCGAAGGAGGAGGAGGAGGCGCCGAGAAGAGGAGGAGTAGGAGTTGCCGCCGAGAAGAGGAGGAGTGGGAGTTGCCGCCGAGAAGAGGAGGAGGAGGAGGCGGCACTGCTTGGAGGAGGAGGAGGTGCCGCGGCGAAGGAGGAGGAGGAGGCGCCGCTGTGGTGGGGGAGCAACCAGACGAGGGAGAGAGAGAGCAGCAGACGAGCTAGGGAGAGAGAGATGAAGAGGATGAGGGAGAGAGAGCTGAAAGTTATAGAATGGAACCGAAAAAAATTTCAAAATTTTTGGCGGGATCACTGCCGCTTAAAATTTTTGAACTTAGTCGACGGAATATATTTTTCCGTCGCCTAAGTTCAAAATATTTAAGCGGCAGTTATCCCGCCAAAAATTTATTTTTTTTATTTTTTTTTTAAATTTGGTTCCGTCGACTAAGTAGATATTTCCGTCGGCTAAGATATAACCTAAGCGACGGAATAATTTTTCGTCGCCTAAGTTATCATAAATAATCATTTATATTTATATATAAATATTCCGTCGGCTAGGTAAAACCTTCCGTCGCCTAAGATTTTCTTAGCCGACGGAATATTTTTCCGTCGCCTAGGTAAAAACTTAGGCTACAGAAGGTTTTCCGTCGGCTAAGTAGATCTTAGGCGACGAAAATATTATTTTTCCGTCGGCTAAGTGATTTTTTCCACTAGTCCACAGACCCTAAAATGTAATCCACACATTCAATTTTCATTTTTAGTAATCATTATTATATGGAGATAAAATTTAAGTCACTAAGGACAAAATTTAAGTTTCTAAAAAAAGAAAATGAGTGTGTGGATTTCAATTTGGAGTGTGTGAATTTACTTCCCTAAAATATATCTTTCATAAGTTTTCTAATCACTACCAGAAGAAAGGCTTTAGCCGACGAAAAAAAAAAAACCAGGCCGACGAATTTTTTTTTCGTCGGCTAAACCAAAATCTTCATCGGCTATGGTAAACTTTAGCCGATGAAATTTTAATTTCTTCGGCTAAATAATTTTTGTCGTCGGCTATAGTCTGTGAACTTTAGCCGACAAAATTTTCAAAAGTTTAGCCTACGAAATTTTAAGAGTTTAGCCGACGAAATTTTCAAAAGTTTAGCCGACGAAAAATATAATTTTGTCGGCTAAAGTGTCTTATATTTACAGGTTTGGACAACAACTCATCTGGAAAAAAAAAACTATACGTAGAACCTTCAAACGCAAAAAAGTCATGAAATAAGATATGACCAGAATGGTGAAATACGTCTACGGTTGAAAAATGACGGTATTCCGGTAAAGTCTCGGTGCCGATAGTTGACTTACCCTTATTATTCATTATGCTGCAGATTTGGCGTTTGGTGTCTGATTGACTATTGTGACACCTTTCCGGAAGCGTAACGGCGCTACGAGTCAAATTCATCGCTTTTCCATGACGTATAGGCTTTTTTGGCCATCCGAGTCCGTTTAGGGCTTCAAAATACAGTTTTCTTATTTTTGATTAGAGTTGAACGTTTCGATCGAGCCCTTAACTTTGTCGAATCCAGTTGCATTTTTTATCATACACATATTTCATCATAATGATCATATCTGACGGTCAAATTTTGGTTTGTGAATTTTAGTCATCGCGGAATCACAACGTGTCTACTATTTTCCGTTATTCGGGTTTATGGGGAGCCCTATCGTCGGAAGGTAAATGTCTCAAAATTTTTATATGGGCAGTTGCATCTCATCTACCTGAGAGTTTTTTGTATGGAAGGTTTGACCAAACTACGTAATATGGAGGGAGATATGAGCGTTTTCGTGTGATAAGAGACGATGGATTATGGTCGACCGTTTCGATCGAGCCCTTAACGTTGTCGGATCCATTTTAACAAGGAAAAAATTTCTTGTCAGTTAATGACCGGATGAAAACTACCGGGACATACCATAATTGGATTCATTTTAACAAGGAAAAAATTCATGTTCTTGGGCTAAAAACTTGCAACCGAATGCAAACGACCAACATTTACGGGCCATATTCTACCAAAAATCCATTTACGGGCAAAATGAAAATGGAATTAAAGTTCAACCTAAACATTGGGCCAGAACGTGCTCATTATTCTGAATTCTGATTACAGATAGCAACAAGTAAGCACATACTCTACCCGAGTCCTAAGAAGGTGTGCCATGGAAGCAAAAGCTAAAGATTTGGTTGAACTTCAAGTCTCCAATGTGGTTAGAATGGCCATTGATGAAACGCTGCAGCAGATTGGTGCATCTTAATGTTGATACCCGAAAAATCATATACTTTATCGCTCGACAATTTGTTATGCAATTCATGCAAAATCTTATAGTCTTGGGTTAAATCCGTGATTTTAACCCGCTGAGCAAACATGCTTATTGATGTGGACCTAAGCCACATCCACGCATGTTTGGGGTTTGTAGAAGTGGGTATGGTGTGGAAGATTACGAAGACGCATGCTACTTGTTCATCGATTTAACGTCGTTGATAATTTCAGTCTTGGGCCCGAAATTCAAGACCGACCGCCTAAATCGATAACAAATTGGTGAAAAACAAGAGAATTGGACTACTCATTCCCTAAACTCAAAACACTTTTAATACCCAAAAACCCAACTCTTTTTAAAGGCCCAAACCCCTTTCTTTTGCATAAAAAGCCTAATTTCCTTCATTCTCCCTGCCCGAACCAGTTCTTTTGCTTTCTCTACACTCAACAGTGTCAAAACCTAGATTCGCCTTTTTATCCAACGAGAAGTCCCTTTCTTTTCTAAGATGAGGAAGGAGAGAGTGTGCGATTGATTCCAAAGAAGCTCCTTCATCCTCGAATGACTAGATCGTGGGCTTCGATTTTCGTTGACATCGTTCCTGATTTTCGATATCTGCAGCCGTCCCTGTAGTGAGTCAACTCATTGATATTTCAAAGCAAGCTTCCTTTTCCTGATTTTCTAAGATCATAATCACATGTAGGAAGGAGATCCTTTTTACCCAGCGAAGTAGGCATTGAACGTCACCGCAAAACCCACCAATTTGAGCCCTATAAGAAGAGAGATTTGAAGTTGAGAAATCAATGAAGCAACAACCTAGAAATCCCCCCATAAACACTCAAGCCTTGTTTTTATGCCTTCAAGCAATAACCCTTCTTGGCCATTCCTCAGTTCTTGTTCTTGAAACCCAGCTTGTTTCAAAAATCTAATCCCAAAATCCAGTCCAATTCTCATCACTGCGATGTGTCTTTAGCTCCCACACTAAGCTCACACTACAAGCTCGGTTTGCTGTTTGAATCACATACAAGATTTTCCATTAATCAGATTATTGAGTTAATCTTGGCCTAGTCATGTTTAATTCAAAAGAACCCTCACACTTAAATTGACATTTAGCAGTCCAATTTTGAATCCTACTAGTCGAAAATGACACAACTATAACTACATTTATGAGTTACATTCAGCAATACAGTTGAAGTTTGATCCATTTGAACCGTGTGCCATGCACAGATTTATGCACATGATGGTTACCATAAATGAGATATAACCTAGATTTGAATAGTCATTGTTATATAGTAGCTGACTGTACACAAATTTTTGTTGCTTTGAAGTTGAAGATGAGCTTGTCTCTCACAGCAATGGCAGAAATCGACAATGTTTACACGAAAGATGGAACAACTGATTATCGTAACCAGCCTGCCATGAAGAACAAAACAGGAACATGGAAAGCTTGCCCTTACATTCTAGGTAAGTAAGTGATTTGATGGCATGGAAATATGATGAACGACAACTGCTTAGTACTTACATTCCTTGGTTTTTTTTTATTATATCAGGAAATGAATGCTGTGAAAGATTGGCTTACTATGGGATTAATAACAATCTTGTAAATTACCTCGAGTTCCAAATGAACCAGAGGAATGTTGAGGCTGTTAATAATGTCACAAATTGGACAGGCACATGCTATGTGACACCATAGCTTGGAGCATTTCTAGCTGATGCATACCTCGGAAGATATTACACGATCACTGTGTTCTCTATTATTTATATTTTCGTAAGTTATTCGTATATTCATCGAAATAAGGATAATGTTTCTCTAATTAGATGTCTAATAACATGTTATGTTATGTTGTCAGACTGTAAATCTGGTCAAATATTAAACAATATACTGAATATATTTCAAATCCTTGAATATGACATGTAAAGCCATTCATTTGTTGCAGGGGATGACACTATTGACATTATCAGCATCAGTTCAAGGGCTAAAACCACCATGTGAAAAAAAACAATGTGTGCAGTCTAATACAATTCCAAGCAGGAGCGTTCTTTACCGGATTGTACCTCATAGCTCTTGGAACTGGAGGCATAAAACCTTGTGTCTCCTCATTTAGGGCAGACCAATTTGAAGACACTGATGAGGCCGAGAAGAACAAGGGTTCTTTCTTCAATTGGTTCTATTTCTCAATCAACATTGGCGCACTTGTGAAAAGGTGATCATTTGGCTGAATAGTTTTCATTGAAACAAAACTGATTACATATACATGGAGCTATGTATCACACTAGGAAACTATCTTACATAAGGAAATAAATATACACATTCCAAATACAGAAGATATACTAAATCAAATCTACAACAGCTGTATATTTTCCTAATACTCCCTCTCAAGTTGGAGAGTGGATATCCTGCACTCCCAACTTGCTAATCATTGGAAGAAAAGTTTCCTTCCCCAAAGCCTTGGTCAGAATGTCTGCCAACTGATGTGATGAACTTACAAATCTCGTAACAATGGATCCATCTTGGATTTTGTCCCTGATGTAATGGCAATCCATTTCAGTATGCCTGGTTCGCTCATGAAAGACGGGATTTGCTACAATGTGTAGCGCTGCCTTATTGTCACAATAAAGTGAGGCAGGTTCTCAATGCTAGCATGTTCCAGTCATAGCCCGATATTCTACCTCACAACATGCTAGCATTGTCACAATGGAGCGCTCCATGCCCAAATCTCTAAGTAAGTATCGGAGCCAAGTCAACTCACAACATGTTCCAGTCATAGCTCGATATTCTACCTCTGCTGATGAAAGCGATACAGTCTTCTGGCGCTTTGATCTTTAAGAAACTAGTGAGGATCCAAGAAATACATAGTATCTCGTAGTAGAACGTCTAGTGAGCGGGCAACCTGCCCAATCTGAATCACAAAATGCTCTTAACTTGAGGTCATTATTGGATGAAAACCTTCAAGAAATCAAGAAGCTGATTCTCAAGTGCTTGAGTAGAAGTACTAGCATTTTGATCTTCAAGCTTCTCATATTAACGATTGACTTTGCAGGATAATTCTTGCACGACTGCAACATCAACTTCAGAAAGAGCATCCAAGCCACATCCCGAAAACCATATGACATGGTAGTATTTCAATACAGGGGCCTTCGGGTTTGTGGCTAAACTTGGCCAACAGGTTTGGGGGGTTTTCATGTTAGTTGTACTTTGTTAAGATACTCTTGTATATTTTTGTCTGAATACTAACTTGGTGGGTATATATGTTACTAACGTTACCGAGATGTCTTACTACTTCACTCCTAATAAAAAAAACAAAACAAAATTTACTTTCGACAAAAATACCTGGATTTGGTTGTCAAGTGGGATCTCTATGTTTTCCATTTTTGCCAAGGAAATGGAGTTTTTGTCATCAAGGAGTCCAAGTACATGACGTACCTAGCCTACAAAGAGATCCCGGACAAATTAGGTTACAACGCAATTCTCTTATTCAATTTCAAAATCACACACATTCTCTAAAAAAAACAGAATTGATTGAGTTGTTCGATAAATAAAATTTTCTTTCTAAGATGAAATGGTTAGATTTTCTGGTTTGGTATATAGATAAACTTTGCAAGGATTCAAGATACATGGTAAACTTACTAAAAGATTCCGGACACACACATTGTGATGTAACCTAATTCTAAATTTGTATGGATTTCCATGTCCCAAAATAGAAAGAATCTTTTTAGTTGTACAATAAACAAGCCTTGATACATGATTACATGATCGTGAACCTAATGAGATCATATAACCTAATCCTATAAATTTCGAAATCACACGTTTTCTTAAAATGACAATTTTCCGGGTTGTACAAAGAATAAGTTGCCTTTCTACGATCAACCCGTCAATTTCTAACTTTGCAAGCATTTGTAGTACTAAAGTTGTGACGTTGGTACACCACAAATCCTCCTAAATAATTGCGTAATGTTAAATTTTGCACATCGCTCTTTTGGACACTTCCATATACGAGGACAAATTTGCTCCTAACACAATTTGAGTCTTCTAAGCAAAAAAAAGGAGACGAAAAGCATCTTGATCAAGCAACCTCATTAGTAAGATTTTAATCTTGGATCATACTAACAGTAACAAATAAAAAATTGATGAAGTGATACGGTAGCTGTTTTATATCAATAGTCAACCAAATATATTTTCACCCAATTGCTATTTACAGTTCATCATGCACACTCATCCATCCAACAACGGTAAATGTAATTATTATTACGACGTGTAAAGACTTAAAAAAGGAGTCCAAGATCCTCTTTGATTCTATTTCCATATATTTTCGTGGTTCTTTCTTTGCCAGTCCGAGCAGGAACCGGGCTCTTCCTCTTTTTGCTCTGATTCTAAGTCTCAATGAAACGAATTGATAACCCTAATGACCAGTCGTTAACCTCCATAAAAGATTTATTCTTTTAATCGCCCCTTTTCATTTTTTTTTTTCACTCCAAACTTCACAGGTATGTGTTCTGTCTACACCCCCATGAGTACTGTAAATATCAGTTGCTCAGATACCACATGAATATTCAGTCTTTTTATCTCTTTTCTTCTTCCCTTGTTCTCTCTCACTCTCAGTCTGGAATAGTAGCTTTCATGTCAAACGTGTAGAATTTCTTAGATTGAGAACGGTGGTTTCTTTGTTCTTAAAGATGCTTCAAACTTGTCTAGAATGACCCTGAATGTTGCTATTGAGTGCTTGCTTTTCCATTGCTTTGTTTATGTCAATTTTGCAATTGCCATAAGTGTTGTTAATATGTTTACTGGGTTTTTGTTAAGCTTTGTAGGTTTTTGTTTTTGTTTTTCACCATCTTTATGACATCCACTCTGGTAATTTTACTTTGTTCATTAGAATACGATAATGGGTTTTTGAGTTCATCTTTTTACATTGAGCGATCCTTTTTCTATTCATAAAGATGGTGACTTTCGCAATGATAACCGCATTGCGCCATTGCCTCTGCTTTACTTAGTTTCTGTTTCATTTTTGTTTATGACATGTGACATATGAACATATGTATGCCAGTTTTTGAGCCTTGTTCTGTCAGATACAAATGCTCTATATACAAGCTGCTTGAACTACACTAATCATAAAAGTTCTTTAAAAAGATAGACAGATGTGTTTGTAAGGTTGGCACTATTAGTCCGATGCCGAGTGAAATTTACATATTTGAGAATCTAGCAATTCTTTTTTAACAACCTGGCTTAGTGTTTGGATATGTCTTAGGCTCCCGGCCAATGTTTTCACTTTGAAATTGTCATGATTCAGTCTTATCTTAGCTCTTATGTTAGATGATTTTGTAGGTGACTCTCTTGTTCTAAACAGCAAGCAAAACAAGTGCCAGAAGATGGCTTTGGCGGAAGATGATTATACAAATGATGGCACTGTGGACATTCGTAAAAACCCTGCTAACAAGAGGAAGACTGGAAATTGGAAGGCATGCCGCTTTATTCTTGGTATGGTTTTACTGGTGTTATTGTGAATCCGATTGGTTTTGCTTCTCCCAATAAATTGATCCCTAAATGATTCTGTTGCAGGAAATGAATGCTGTGAAAGATTGGCATACTATGGAATGAGTACTAATCTGGTGAACTATCTTCAGAAACAACTCAGCATGGGAAATGCCGCGGCAGCAAACAGTGTCACCAATTGGTCTGGAACTTGCTATGTCACACCATTGTTAGGAGCCTTCCTAGCTGATGCATACTTGGGAAGATATTGGACGATTGCAATTTTCTCAATTATATATGTTTTTGTAAGTTTTCTCCGCGCGATAAGTCCTCTCTAAGTGGCCTATTACGCATATGCTTTAGTTCTCATGTTATTCAATTCAAATGGAGATGGTACTTAAATCTGTATCTTGCCAAATTTATTGATTTTTCGGTCTTTTTCTTCTCCTGCTCCTATAAGTTTTGATCAAAAAGATTTCCTTTAGATAAAATTGTTGTTTTGTATGTTCTCCAAAAATATATTGAAAAATCTTGCGTTTTTGTCCAGGGGATGGGATTCTTGTCTCTGACTGCATCTATCAATGGACTAAAGCCATCATGCGACAGCTCTGGTTGCCACGCAACTTCATCACAAATAGCAGCCTGCTTTGTAGCTCTGTACATGATTGCACTAGGTACTGGTGGAATCAAGCCGTGCGTGTCATCTTTTGGTGCTGATCAATTTGATGAAACAGATGATACTGAGAAGGAAAAGAAGAGCTCTTTCTTCAATTGGTTTTACATGTCAATCAATGTTGGTGCAATGATTGCTTCCTCAGTTTTGGTCTATATACAAATGAATGTAGGATGGGACTGGGGTTTTGGGATCCCAGCAGTTGCAATGGCCATAGCAGTTGTGTTCTTTTTCGTGGGTAGTCCATTGTATCGACTTCAGAAACCTGGAGGGAGTCCCATCACAAGGATTCTTCAGGTCATTGTTGCATCCTGCAGGAACTTCAATGTAAAAGTCCCGGATGACAAGTCTCTTCTTTATGAAACAAGAGATGCTGAGAGTAGTATCCAAGGAAGCCGCAAGCTTGAGCACACAGACAAGTTAAGGTAAGTGGTACTTAAAACTAGAATTCAGTGAGCTACTTCAAATAATTTACAGATATCATATCCAATTCTTTGGAACAAAAATATCAGTACTGGAATTTTTGTGTAAGCGATTTAAGCCTCTTATTGTGTCAAATTTTAGTTTCTTTGACAAGGCTGCTGTGGAGGACCTGAAGAGCTTGGAAAACCCATGGAAAGTCTGCACAGTTACTCAAGTAGAGGAGCTCAAGGCCGTTATCCGGTTACTTCCAGTATGGGCATCTGGGATAGTCTTTGCTGCAGTTTACAGTCAAATGAGCACAATGTTTGTTTTGCAAGGCAACACACTGGATCAACATATGGGCCCTAACTTCAAGATTCCATCAGCATCTCTATCCCTCTTTGACACAGTCAGTGTCCTCATCTGGGCTCCTATATATGACCTAGTCATTGTCCCCTTTGCAAGAAAGTTCACTGGTCATCCAAGAGGTTTCACTCAGCTACAAAGAATGGGGATTGGCCTTGTCATATCTGTATTTTCCATGGTTGTTGCTGGGATCTTGGAGGTTGTTCGGCTTCGGATTGTGCAGAAGAACAATTACTATGACCGCGAGTACATCCCCATGACAATATTTTGGCAAGTTCCCCAGTACTTCCTTATTGGATGTGCAGAAGTATTCACATTCATTGGACAGTTGGAATTTTTCTATGACCAAGCGCCTGATGCTATGAGAAGCTTGTGCTCTGCACTCTCACTCACCACTATTGCATTGGGAAATTACCTCAGCACTCTGCTTGTTACCATTGTAACTAAAACTACCACAAGAAATGGGAAGCTTGGTTGGATTCCTGATAACTTGAACAGAGGCCATCTTGACTATTATTACTGGGTGTTGACCCTTCTCAGCATCATTAACTTCCTTGTGTATCTCTTGATTGCTAAGTGGTATACCTACAAGAAAACAGTGGATCACTGATCCAGCACAAAGGCACAAGAAAAACATGTGAATAAGCTAGCTTGTCTGCTACTGTAGTTTGTCTTTCTGTCATTTAAGGTTTGATACAGAAAAACATGGTTAGGGATTTGTGTGTTAATTTCCAAATAGATTATGGTTTGTTTGTTAATTATCTCAACTTCTGTTTAGTTTGATTTCATGCGCATTAATCAGTGTTAAAGTTGAGAGAATGTTCAAATCCTGCATTTTTACTCTGTATCATTATAGGTACATATGCCCTAAGCTTTCTTGCATTACAGTGTTCTTCACCCATTGCCTGGAGTCCTGGAACAACCCCTGTGCATATCTTCATCCGATGCTACATCAGTCTTCTATGAATCAATTGATCCAATAAGATCCAATAAGGACGTAGAGCCGAAGCTAGCAACACCATCCTCGAAGAAAATTGAGTTTTGATGTGATTGAACACTTTTTTTAGACGGGGCAATTGATAAATAATGAATCCAAAGAAAGATGGTAATTCGATAAATCGAGGCAATTGATAAATAATGAATCCAAAGAAAGATGGTAATTCGATAAATAGAGGCATTATTTTCTTAGACATAGTGAGGTGACAAAGTCTTACACATGAGAGGCTCACAAGGACTTCAGTTTCAGATATATAAAATATCTCTCTCCTCTCAATTTCTCCTCTTCTTTTATTCCAAAACAAGCCAAAACTGAAACGGATAAGATGATTGCCCTCAAACACATTCAAACCTCTTTCACCGCCACCAGACATACCATTTTACGGTCGGGAAGATTTCCCAGCACAAAGAATTCCATCTTGCGCTTCAGCAAGTCCAATGATTCTGATTCCGAACCAGAGATTCCTTCGCCTGGAGGAGATACTCAAAAGCAAGAGATGCTGGTGAGGATAGCAATGCTTCAAGCTCAGAAAGTCCGGCTTGCGGAATACCTGGATGAGAGATCAGAATATCTTACTAAATTCGGAGAAGATGCTAATGCGGAGTTTGACAAGATTGGAGAAGATGCCCTCAAAGGACTGGATGAAGCCAGTGCTAGGGTCTGTTTTCATTCCGAAATCTGCATTAAAGATACAAAAAGCGAGTTGCTATGATAATCTGTTGATAATCCAATTCTTATTCATTTGTGACGAGCAGATAATGGAGAATATGGACAGCCGCATGCAGGCGTTTGAGGAATCTACAGGAGTGAACATATCAGAGATTGAAGAAAATGAAAACGAGTTAGCAGCATTCGAAGATCAGATTGCAAAAGACCGAAATGAAGGGTTATTTTTCAAGAATCTGACGCAGGGAAAACCAAAAGAAAAAGTAAACGCTACAGAGGAAATAAAGAAGATCAAGGAGCTTACAAAAAAAAGTGCAGGATCAGAAACCAGGAGGACTATTTACCTTGTATTAATTGGCCTGCTACTCATAGAAATCGTTGACTCTTTCATCACTTCAACACCCGATTGGAGAAAAGTTGCAATTCTTGGGGTAATTTTAGTGGGTTTGGTCGCTCAGTTCATCTATGAGCAGAAAATGCTATCAGAAAAAGAAATAGCAGAAGAGAAGAAGACAGAGGAAGAAAGAAGGTGATTCCCTGCCCTTCAAGGAAAAATATTATGCTGTACACTTTTTAAACTTAATTATATTAGATAAATATAGCTTGGATTTACATATTAGGATGATCTCGTTTCTTAAGATCAAGTCAATTGTACTAATAAACAGAAAGCACATGGCATGAGAACACACCATATATATCCTTTTACAAGTGTGGCCTATCAAGAAAAATCTAACTTCAAATACTTTTCGTGTATTTAGTATTTACGCACCCAAGAAAAGAATTTGAAAACAGTCTCAGTTGTACTGTAACCCAGCAAAACAAATGTAGCATGATAAATAACACCAAGTAAATCTTACTACTTGATGGTGATATTTCAAGCTCTTTGCTTTGGCGTCATCAAAAGGTGATCTTGGTGATACTACTACAATCACCAAAACCATATATGATGCTTAACGAACAATATCATTATATAGCATGCTAAACATACCTCCAGTTTTCTTGATTAATGAATCTAAGATTTCAATTAAAGCTTCTGTATGTATTTAAACTTACAAAGACAACAAAATGCAGATAGACCCAAAATTGAGAACAGACTTGTATATACACTAAAGATGGTGATGAAGATTGGTGTTCTAGTATCTCGGAGAAATCATACTTCTGCCACATAGTGATATGAGGTCTTGTCCAGGATCTATAATAAAACTCAGCACCCACCCTGCATCAGGAGCTACAAAATTGCAGGTTAATCAAAATATAGCATGACAATAACCCCAAGCGGATCTCACAACTTGGGTTTAATACAACAAGCATATTTACTTTAACATCATCAAAAGGATCTTGGTGGTATTACTGGAATCACCAACAACTGTGTAACTGAGTTACCATATATGATGTTTCAGGAACTTTTAATTATTTAAGTTCACGCTTCTAGGTCTTTAATTATTCTAGTTGTTTTTAAACCCACTATGGTGCAAGAGTTGCATAAAATTCGAAATGAGAACTGAATTGCTATAGACATTAAAATCTGGTGAGAAACATTATTAAGAATCAGGAAACTCACACTTCTGTCAACTAGTGATCTGATGTGCTGTTTTTGACTTGTAAAAGAACTCAGCTTCTACCTGCAGCAAGAAAGATTTTTGCAATGAGAAAAATAACATCTGCAAAAAAAAGAAAAAAAGAAAAAGAAAAAAACAATATATGTGTGTGTGCGCGCGTGTGATATTCAGATATCATTATTAACTTGCATCACTTTTGAAAGAAAAGCGTGTTCTTCATGAAGAATACACCAATGTGCATGGTCTTATTAGTATCTTGGCAGCTGACGAGTCTCCTAAGGACTCTCCCAAGAAGGCCATGGCTCACTTCAAGCATGGGGTGGTAGTTTAAAGCATCACAATTCCTAACAATTTGAATAGAGAACAAAATGAGAACTATGGATATCTCATCCTGCAACTTCTACAGCAGCAATGCAACTAATGACATGAACACAGAAGTGTAACCGAAGTGAAACTTACCTTCACACTACCTTAACCCCAAGAAGACTGTGAAGTGGCCCTATCGTTGACCACTGCTCTAACAAGTATGTGCCACGTTATATGAGTTGGAAGAACTCCATGATGCAAAGCTTTTTCCAAGTACCCAACAGCATCTGATATTCTACTGCTTGAACAAAGCCCTTTGAGAGTGATATTATAGGAAATTATATCTGGTCGTAGCCCAACCTTTAAAATGCAAGCCCAAATTTGAGATGCCTTTCCACAGTCTCTAATTTTGTAAAAACCTTCCATTAGGGTGTTGTGCGTCACAAGATTCGGAACACAATTCTGACACCCCATCTGAAAATATAGCTGCAAAGCACCTTCAGCTTTGCCTGCAGAGCAAAGTCCATGAATCATAATGTTGTACATAGTTACATCAGGCTCAAATCCCTTGTCAAGGGCTAGATTCCACAAATTGAGGGCCATGTCAATCTTCCTGCCTTGACAGAGGCCATCAATCAACAGACTATATGTGATCACGTCTAGCTTCAAGCCTTTCTCCAGCATTTCCTTCACAAGCACATATGCATCGCTAAATCTTCCGACTTTGCACAAGCCATTTATCACAGTATTATAGGAGACAACATTTGGAGAGCAGTACTTGGTCGACATTGCCTTAAAAAAACAAATTGCATCTTCAAGTTTGGAAACTTGGATAAAACCATATATCAATGAATTGCAGACATGAAGATTTGGTTTAAAGCCACACTTGGCCATCTGATCAAGTAGCCTGGCTGCTTCATCTAGTCTCCCTTCTTTGCATAACCAATTAATCAATGAGGAATAGGCAAAGACATCGAGATCAGCTCCTGCGTTTTCTGCCTCTTTTAAAATCCACAGAGCCTTGTTCAAGTAACCATTCTTACACAGTCCATGAATTAATACTCCATATGTTGTGGAATCCGCAACGCAAGCCTTCTCATGCATCAATTCCCAGACAGACATTGCTTCCTCCACCTTCCCATTCTCAAACAACCCTCTGATCAATATGTTATAACTCACAACATTACGACAACCACCCTTCTCCATCACCTCCCACAACTCAAAACACTTACCAATCTTCCCAGCTCGGCAGAACCCATCGAGCATTGCATTATACACAACCACATCCGGCATCACTCCCTTCCCAAGCATATCCTTATAAACTATCTCTGCCTCATCCACATTACCCGCTTTACACAACCCATTGATCAAAGAACTACAAGTGAACAAATCACTCCCTCTTTCATTCCTCTTCATCCTATCCCATATCTCCAAACTCTCACCAAACCTCCCGCACTTGCACATCCCACTAATCATCACATTATAACTAACAACATTCGGATACGCCCCCGAGTCCATCACCAACCTCTCCCAAACCTCCTTCGCCGCCGCATAATCCCCTCTCCGAAACCACCCATCAATCAAAATATTATAACACATGACATCAGGACTCACTCCTCTTTCAGGCATTTCGTCGAACACCTCCAATGCATCCCCCATCGTCCCATTTTTCACAAGCGCATTGATCAAAACTCCGTAACTCATCACATCAGGCTTCAAACCCTTCTCCCACATCCAATCCAGCAACCCTCTCGCCTTCTCAAACTGCCTCTTCTTGCAGGAAATCTTAATCAAAGTGTTGTAAGTCTGCAAATTGGGGACCAACCCCACCGTTTCGAAATATGCAAACAACTGCTCCGCCCGTTCCCACTGATTCGATTCGATGAAGGCATTCAGCAAAGCATTGTAGGACCGGATGCCGGGCTCGCACCCGAAAATCTCGCGCATTTGATGAAATATTTCCAGAGCTTTATCCGGCAATGAGTTTTTGGTATAGGCTTTGATCACAGTGAGTGCCACGTCCTCGGAGCATTGGCATTTCTGGGTGCGGATGAGCTGGAGGACCCGGGAGACGTGGGAGACGAGGTTGGGGTGGAAGAGGCGGCGGAGGATGTGGTGGAAGACGTCCGGGGAGTGGGAGTAGTTGGGGTGGCGGGTGGCGGAGTCGAGGAGGGCGAGGGCGGAGTGGGTGTTCTTTTCGGCTTGGAGGAGTTTGAGGACGCGTTTGGGGGAGAGGGATTTGGGGAAGTCGACCATGGCAGTTTCTCATTTTTGTGGCATCGTTTTGGAAACCTTAGGGTGGAGGCAAAGGTTTTCAGAGTGAATGAAATGGAAAGCGGGAGAGGGGTTTTGGGCCGAATAGCTGCGTGGCCTGTAATGAAGATGGGTGGGTTGTACTGAGCAACCTACACATAATATTTTTACACAGTGTACTATACAAAATCTCGAAAGTAAACATTTCTTCAAAAAAAAAAAAATATATATATATATATATATATCTCAAAAATAACATGTTAAATTTGATTTTAATCGCCCAGTACCATTTGATTTAATGGCTTAAGTTTCTCTTTGTAAGTAAGAGATCGTGAGTTCGACTTATTACAACAGACTCGTTGTAGCATATTAGTTGTTTATTTTATAAAAAAATTATATATTTAATTTTTATCACTTACGTACAAATTAAGAAAGTTTATTCCAATTGGTGCAGTGTAGCAATAATGGGGGAGAAAGAGTTAAAAACATCTGCTGATCAAAAAACCTCAGCGCTATATATATGACATGTATGTGCTGCATGCTTGTAATGAAGTTGTAATTGCTTCAGTATGTTGTTATGAAGAAGCTAGCTGAAGATTTTGTAATGGACATACCTGTTGAATAGAACCATCATCAAGATTATGAGTCAGCTTAGTTCTTTTATATACATAATGGAAGTAGATTTCTCCTCCTAGTCAAGATCATCAGCCAAATTAAATCCCATGTTCACATTAATAAAGAGCTTTCTCAAAACCCAGCAAAGATCTTAGTTAGTATAGCTGTAGTTATATATATATAAACTTGAAGCACCTAGATCACCAAAGTCGGGTTCCAAAAGAATTTGGAAAAACTGGGATCTTTCTTATTTGAACTCTTTCTCTTTTAAGCACACACTTCCAAAGCATACTTCTCCAGCTCTCTCACAACTTCACCACTCAAAAGAGAGAGGGCAAAGAAAGCAAAGACCATCTTTTTCTTTTTTCCCCCTATCTCTTCTTCACCTTTGGAAAAACCCATTTTCTGCTGATGATTTTCATGCAATTTTAATACTAATTAAACTATAGGGCATAAGTTCCTCTTTTTCTCTTTTAAACTGTAAATTTCAAGATATGGCAGTGAGCAAGACTAGCTCTCAAAGCACCCTAAGATCTGCTTGGAATATTTGTAAATCCCTAAGAAGTGTTTTACGCCTAGATATTGCCCAGTTTGTATGCTTCTTTGCCTTTGTCTTGCTTCAGTAACATGCCAAACTCTACATTCTTTCTTGGGATTCCTTCACTCTACTTGGTATAATCATATGGTTCTTTTCAAGGCTATGATAGGAAATCCCACTTGGAAATTTCACTACAACCAGTAAAATCCATGGTAGACCTCCTCATGTTTAGCTTAATTGCCCTAAATCTAAGTCCAATGATGACCATCTTTAGCCACTATGAAGTATGAACTATCCCTTGCGCTGCCTTAGCCCTTAGGTTGCATATGAGACATAAACCCGATTAAATCTAAATATCATTTAACACTATCCCTCAAGTTTTTGGGTTGAAAAGATGTCATGTGGAGTGATTAGCGGCACAATAATGTAAGTCTTCTTTAGTATATAGTATAGTACTCCTCGGTACAAAATGTGAATGAAGCTTAAGCAGGCATCTTGGGTCCAAGATGGAGGCTTTGTTTAAAGTGGTTGATCATACATGCTATTCATAATTTTTCTTTCAACAAAAAAAAAAAGGAAAAATCAAAAGCCTCTGATTTGTATGTGTGTGGGGTAATTAGAGTATCCTTTTTGCCTCCTATTTTTTCCTTTGTAATCATGAACATACTTTTTTTATCTTTTTTTTTTTTTCACGATTCATTGTACAACTCTTTTACTTGATTAAGGAAATAAACTTGATGTCCAGATAATTTCAAGAGAAAACGATAATAATTATTATTTTAAATGATATAATAGACAAATTCGTAAATCACAATTTAACGACGTGTTACGAACTTAGCTTAATTGACTATAAAAGCAAGTACAAAGCTATGACATTTACGTTGACAAGAATTAATCTCCAATCCTTTTGCCCAATATGCGATCACTCTATGCATATGGCGTGTTACGAACTTAGCTCAATTGACTCTAAAAGCAATTACAGAGTTTTGACATTTACTTTGACAATAATTAATCTCCAATCCTTTTACCCAATATGTGATCACTCTATGTATATATATACACGTTAATTTTTTCATTTTTTTTTAAGGGAATGAGTCAAGCTCTGATACATGCATGTTAAATTTGTGTAACATGTTGATAAATTAGCAAGAGAGTCCCTTTATTGCTAACTAGAAATGATTTGCATAGCAATGGACAATAATGATCTAGGTGTAATAAGACACAATAATTTGACATAATGGCGTTGGCGAAATTTATGGGGGTGTGCATGCATATGTGCATGTTTATCTTTTCATTACTTGAGTAGCACTAGCCAGCTGAAATCTGCTCTTAAATATAATTACTACTTATGATTCAATAAGAAAGGTACCCTTTTGTGGTGCTCCATTCGGATCATCTTTTCCCCTTAGAAGAGGACCTCATATTGTCTGATGTATTTTGGTCATCCAATCTTAATGTACATAAAAGATTTTACTTTATTTTTGAAAATATGTTCAAAGTTGTCGTCATCTTTTTCCTCATTGCAAATAGAGAAACTCTGGTTATAGATTAAATTTGGATGAGATGATTTTATGAGGCAACACGAGGTCCTCGATTTCCCATGAAGAGATCCGAGTCCCCTAGCCTTAACTATCATATCATTTCTCATATTTTCCAAAAATATATTTCTGCTAAGATAGAGTAATGAATACTTTATTCTTCTAAAACAAATTGAAAAAATAATTTTTTTTGAAGAAAAATAATTTTAATATATGTATGTTTTTAGCTTAAGCCGATGAAATTATGTTATGAAGTTTAATTAGAAAATGGTTTTTTGTATTGGCTGCTTTAATTTGCTACATTAGAGGACATTGATTGAACTTCTAATTCAGTTGTTTTGTCTCCTAGAGAAAATTGAGTAGGAATACGTCGATCACTGTACAAGTAAACATATGATCCCGAACGGCCGAAACAACACAAGTACTTCTAATATATATCATGTCTATGTTAATGAGAGGAAGAAGCAGATCGAGAAGAACTCCCTTCTAACAAAAAAAACAGAGAAAAAGAAGAAGAACTCAGAAGGAATTATATTCCTCTCGCATATACGGATATATTTCGTTTTTCTTGACCTCCAATGAAAAATTGCCATCTCGGTTTAATATCTTGTTTTGTTTAGTGGAGTACTAGTCTTATAAATGAAATACGGGGCTCGAGTTTTCACTTCATAGGCACATTATTGTTGCGTATTTTATAGAATTAATAGTATGTCAATGTTAAATTAATATAAAATTAAAAATAATAATTTTGGTTTCTTCTTGATAGACTTGATTTGATTAGGGACGTAGGGTTTGTATACCTTCGTATATAAGCTAGTTTATATACGAAAAGATGAGCTCACTAGCCACCACAGTCCATGATTGTTGTACTCACAAACGACCGTCTCCCATGTCCTCATATATTGATGGATCAAACAAAGTAATGAGACAGCGTTTTTCTTTTTGAGGAGATTTTTTCATATCTATCTTGTTTTTGATTTAGGGAAAAAAAAATTTCTTTCTTCTTTGATGTAACGATATGGGCTTTAGCAATAGCTAGATTCTTTTGGGCTCAGTCTTAATGAAGATTTTTATTATTTAAAAATAAAAAATAAAAACACTAGTTTATAACAATATAACTATTGAGAGATTATTATTATTATTATTTTTTAGAAGATATAACTATCGAGAGATGAAACACGTACTAATCGAATTAATCTTAAATCGTTGTTTTGCATTTATAAAATGACAAACTTGCTTATAAAGAAAGGAAGGAAAGCTCATTGTCGCTGCATAAAGCTTTGGCCTAAGGTGGAGACAGAACCATTAGCAGTCTGACTATAGAATCTTCAGTTCTTAGTAAAACAACAGGAACCAAACCTAAAAAAATTTCTGCAGCTTCTATAATATTTGTGATAATCTTTTCTGGGCAACTGCATGCATGCTTTCGAATTGTTTTAATCGATCAGATCCTTTCCATGTCATATATTTATTGCCTAGAAAAAACCATGACACAATAATGGAGCTCTGGTTGGTTTCAGTCTTCTTCAGAGAGGATCCCTTCAGAGGAACCTGGCCTAAACCCTCCAACCACACTCATGCAAAACAGTGTGTTATAATATTAAGTTAATATTATTAACCTTGTTGCTACATATATAGCCTTGGTACGTAGGATCGATATCATACAATGATTTCGCACTAATAAAATGTGCAAGGGATAAAAAGCTTGGCTGTATTCTTCCAAATATAGAGGTTCTCAATTCAAAATCATATATGATTCTTTGACTACATTGTATACATATTCAAAATTTGCTTAGCAATGTGAGGAAAATAACGCAGTATTGATCCTTTTCAAATGTTTTAGTAGCAAACGGTTAAGTTTGATTAGGAGAGGCCATATACAAAAGTCTGATGTAAATTAACTCTATCTCACTCTTGAGTACTAATCCCCCTTGTAAGCCAGCCATAAATTAAATCACTATATTATCACTTTTCGATCTTCTTCTTTGTAGAAATGCAATGGATTAATCGCAATGTGACAGAGGCGAATGGGATTTCTTTCCCGTACTTGTTCTTAATTAATTAGTTTGCTCCTTGTTGTGATTGTACGTAATATGATTGAGAAATGCGTCTAAGATGCTGCATGATTGAATTTAGCTTAGATTCTAATCTTTGTTGGTTAAGATTTTACATGAAGTACGCGTTCAGAGTCTTATAAATTTTGATTCATTATGTCCTATGAACATAATCTACTAACCATTACTAATTAATCATTAATAGTGGTCAAACGTCTGATAGTGAAACACCTATAACCAGAGTTCAATTCACGAAGCTGTTAAAATGCCTATGCATTATGCTGCAATGCATGTTGAAGCATTTCACATGCCGATAAATTAAGTCATGGCCTCGCGTACACGTATATAAAATGGCCGTACACTACCAAACATTTTTTGTTCCATTCATCAACTTAAATTTAGATCTATGGGAGAACCAAAATGTTCATTGTTCAGTCCATGGTACATTGAGAGGACGATGAGGACATAACGAATCCAAGAAATAGTAAAATCATGTATAAAGTTCTCTAAGAGACTAGGACACAATACAATAGACCTTAATTTCAATGATTGATGAGAAGGACATATACATTGTCGAACTAGCTATCTTGTGGGGACTGTATTTGTAGTGGGAAAATTGTTACTTCTAGCTTTGAATATATGAAGCAGAAGCAGAAGCAGAAGCAAACAAGAAAACATTACAAATATTGCGCATCCATTCAAAAAAGCTAGATTGAAAACAATGTCTCAAATCTACATGTATGTATATGTTGCCAATATGTGGATCAAGCTGGAAAATAGGAATTTTGGCTAAATAAATCCAACAGAAGAAGCTAGCAGATACAGAGGGCCACCCCATGCATCCCCACAATAAGGAGATCGAATTATTTTTGTCCCCGAATGAAAATCTCTGTTCTCCCCACTATCCACTAGAATATGACTTAATCGGGGATCATTTATATAATTGAGATCTTATACCTTATTTCTACCAAACAAAACCCTAAAAAGACAAACCCTAGAAAGAATATTTATCTGAAAGAGAGAGACAAAGGCATGAAGTTTATTTAATTTCTTTCTAGGTAATAGTAGTTTTCTCTGATCGTCTGTAATATATATATATATATGGCTTTATTTTTAAAAGGAAAAGGTAAAGGGTAGGGGAGGAAACGCTCGCGCTTTACGCCTCATTCCATACAGAAATACTATACAAAACATTCATCAGAATTTGATTCTACCCAAGTGATATATAGATCATCTCCATGACTGTTCTGTGTGGCCAACCCAGAAAGAGCACCTGCAACACCAGCAAAAATATATATGAAGCTAAACGAGCCAGCATTGATTGCTAGCTATCCCGCCATTTGGTTGTGAAGTAGTAGATAAGAAGAAGTGAGATTAATGGGGACCTCGTGATCGATGTGCGAGGTCTCCGAATGGAGGAGAGAGCTAAGAGGGTTGGCGGGACCCGGTAGCTATGGTGGCCGTGGCTGTGGTTGAGCCGGCGGGAGGGTTATCTCGTGACGATTCAGCGGTGGGGAAGGTGGGGTCTCGATGGAGAATTGAAGAACGAAGATATACAACTTTGATCACCTTAAAAATGCAGGTGGAAAATATTCGCGTTGTTGCATATCTAAGTGAAATTTCACGTGTAATTGTTAGTATTGTTAATCGACTTTACGAATTTTCTGTATCAGAAATTCGATATTTTGCTGAGAATACCAATAATAGGAGGTATTTCTCTAGCTCCCGTAGTATTGAAAAACAGAAAGAATATTCAAAGTTTTAAGTTGAAATTAAGCTAAAAGTAAAACCATGCATATTTGTAATTAAATAATATAGTGACATTGCAAATTGAAGAACGAAGATATACAACTTTGATCACCTTAAAAATGCAGGTGGAAAATATTCGCATTGTTGCATATCTAAGTGAAATTTCACGTGTAATTGTTAGTATTGTTAATCGACTTTACGAATTTTCTGTATCAGAAATTCGATATTTTGCTGAGAATACCAATAATAGGAGGTATTTCTCTAGCTCCCGTAGTATTGAAAAACAGAAAGAATATTCAAAGTTTTAAGTTGAAATTAAGCTAAAAGTAAAACCATGCATATTTGTAATTAAATAATATAGTGACATTGCAAATTAGAGAGCATCTTCGGTACACGGCGTATCTCTTCACATACATACATAGATAATTAAGATTAGAGGAAATAATATAGAAACATGATATTCAAACATATGAATTGTTATGAATGTGTAGACATATAAAATTTAACGATAATAATAGTCGTTGAATAATCCAAGCAAATACGTGACTCGTGAGTCAACAAAATTGGAAAGCCGTCAGAAATAACACGTGGCAACGTGGAAATGGTCAGCCGACAACAAAACATTAAATCCCGATTGAAATCAATTATCAAGTGTTGATTGATGACCATGTATTAATTAAATTAATTGGACATCCCTAAATTGATTGGTGATGGTTCGCCAGCAGACAGAGTAGAGTTCGCGAGGCGAACTGGACTTCGAGAGGTGAAAAACACTTCGCGAGGCGAAAAACACTTTGCGAGGCGAACCGCACTTCGCGAGGCGAAACGCACTTCGCATAAAAGTAAAGAGTGGCGAGGTGAAATGACTTCGCATAAAAGTAAACAGTGGCGATGTGAAGTGACTTCGCATAGAAGTAAACAGTGGCGAGGTGAAATGGCTTCGCATAAAAATAAACAGTGGCGAGGTGAAGTGACTTCGCATAGAAGTAAACAGTGGCGAGGCGAAATAACTTCACGGGCGTAGAATTACATGAAGGTGAGGCTAAATGGCTACGCGCGAGTAGATTTACATAAAGGCGAGGCGAGATGGCCCGCGGAGGGCACTTCGGGAAGAAACTAGACGACAGAGTTCGCATGCATGCCTGGATGTACGTCCGAGATAAGTCCGCGAAGTGGGACCATAAATCACCGCTTACTTGGAAATCAAGGTTCCTCGCGGGATACCTTCCTTATCCGCTAGATGGCTCACCCTTGCTAAAGATCTTGATCAAAACAGAACATTCAATCCAAAGCGATCTGGGCATATCTAAATCTTAAGATTTGATTGATTTGATTATGTTAAAATCAGCAAGTAAATCAATCAGTCAAGATTCATTGATTCGATTAAGGAAATATTATTGATTCAGAATCTTCATTACTTGCCTTAAGTGGAGGCATGTTAACACTATAAATACCTCATCTCATATCAAGGGGGCGGAGACTAAAAGGCGAAAACATAGAAGCAGAAAACAGAAATAGCGGACTAGAGAGAGAGAAAAAAATCCCTCCCGCGAGCTCAGAAGTCTCCTCCAAAATCCTTGAAGAACTAACAAGCTCATAGCCAGTTCTTCATCAAATCCAAAATCCTTAAAGAATTATCAAGCTCATAGCCAGTTCTTCATCAAATCCAGATCCCCCCTTGAAGAACGATCAAGCTCTCCAAGTAGTCAGTTCTTCACCAAATCCAAATCCAAGATATTCCTTATGTGATCAACCCGCGTAACCCTCAAGAACAAGTGCTTGTCACCCTTAAGTTAAACCTACACTCGGAGATAGAATCAGAGGAGTTCACAAATATTGTAATCTACATTCGTATTGATTAAATTAAATTATTCTTTGTACACGTGTTGTTCTGTTATTTGTTGCAGATATTTTCGTGTTTACAAAATTGGCACTCCCAGTGAGACATCTTTGCCTCTCATCTCCTTCTCCACAAGCAAGTTCAAATTTGTTCGACGTAATGGCCTCCAAGAGCACTCAAGCCGTCTCGACGAAGAAGTCTAAACTAATGACCGCAATGTCAAACAACGAGCCCTCTGGTCATGTCACCCGTAGCATGGCAAGGAATCAACCCACAACATTTGTGGCTTTGCCTTCCAACCCTCACGAACTGGTCATCACCTTGGCGAATCTCGCGGACAAGCATGCCTCGCGAAGTGAAGGCAAACGCGCCTCGCGAAGTGAAGGCAAACGCGCCTCGCGAAGTGAAGAAAATGAAACTCCAAACAAATCAAGAGAGCGATCGTTCTCACCTGCCTCAGATGATGAATCAAGCACGGCTTCGTATCATGGGAGTCCAAATAATGATGAAGGTCATAAGTATGGCATGCCAGCGGATCATTCATCACAATCTATCCCCATGCAAGTCTTGGTGATGACAGGCGCGTCCACCATTGAAGAGCAAATAGCCAACCTGATGGGAGCCGTTGAGAAACTCACCAGGACAGTGGAGGAAAATAACATGCAAATTGCCGAGCTCTATAGCAAGCTCGAAAATCAAGAGGAAGAAAAGAGGGAAAAGGAAGGCGAGAACTCCAAGAACGATGGCAAGGACGATGATGGCTTGCTTGGCTCTATGTCCTTCCAGCAATTGCAAGACATCATCACCAACTCCATCATAGCTCAATATGGAGGTCCTTCTTGTGATTCTTTCACCTACTCTAAGCCTTACACCAAAAAAATCAATGGACTAAGGATGTCGTTGGGATATCAGCCACAAAGTTCGAGCAATTCGAAGGGAAGGGTAATCCAAAGCAACATGTTGCTCACTTCATCGAAACCTGCAATAACGCCGGGACGGAGGGTGACCACCTTGTCAAACAATTTGTTCGCTCTTTGAAAGGCAATGCCTTTGAATGGTACACGGATTTAGAGCCCGAGTCCATCGATAGTTAGGACCAAATGGAACGTGAATTCTTAAACCACTTCTATAGTACAAGGCGAACTGTGGGCATGATGGAACTCACCAACACAAAGCAATGGAGAGACAAACCAGCGATTGACTTCATCAACATGTGGCGCTCACTCAGTCTTGATTGTAAAGACCGCTTGTCAGAGATGTCTGCGGTAGAAATGTGCATCCAAGGCATGCATTTCTATTTGTTATACATTCTCCAAGGTATCAAGCCTCGATCCTTTGAAGAACTAGGTACGCGAGCACATGATAGCTAGCCACAAGGGTAAGAAGGAGTTTGTCAATGATCAACGAAAATATAAAGCTTTCAGCAGCAAGGTTGACAAGGGTGTGAAAAGGCCTACAAAGGAGTCGATGACTGTGAATGTTGCTCCAATCAAAATATCCCCACGAGACAAAAGGGAGGTCAAGAAAGCATAACCAAATCAAACCTACGAGAGGAAGAAGCGCTCGTTGACTGAGTGGGAGCAAAAGACTTGCCCATTCCCAGATTCTGACGTGGCATGCATGTTGGAGGATTTGCTTGAGAACAAAGTAATAGAACTTCCAGAGTGCAAACGTCCGGAAGAAACACATCGGGTCAACGATCCGAAGTATTGCAAGTTTCATCGCCTCATCAGTCACCCAATCGAGAAGTGCTTTGTTTTGAAGGATTTGATCATGAAACTTGCCAAGCAGGGAAGGATTGAGTTGGATGTCGACGAGGTTGCTGCGGGCAATTGCACTACCATTTCAATTGGGTCTTTTGAGCCGGTTCAAGTACTTTCCATGCCAATGATGGCGCCATGCCATTTCTCAAAAGAGACAGACAATGATAGAAAGTTAGAAGAAGCAAAGCTAATTCGACAAATAAACCTCGCTCCTAAAGCTGCCCCATGCAATGATGGCAAGGGATGGATACTTGTCACTCGACGAAAAGCGCGCAAAGTTGTGTTGTCAAGTCCACCACTCTCATAACTAGATCATAAACGACCGCATGAGAATCGTCAATGCCTCGCGAAGAATGAGACAAGGTGTATAAAGGAGAAATTCGCTCCTTGTTTACAAAAGTCCCTCAATCAAAATCCACCGGCAAGGTGCATGCCTAAGATGCGAATGAGTTGAGAGCTAATTCAATGACAACCAGTTTTGAAGGTGATTCCAAAGATGCAGAGAAGGTTGAAGAAACTAAACTGCTGAGACAATTGGAAGACTTGCCTCTAAAATTTAGCCTCTCTGACCTGTCGCAGCTTTCCAAATCTACGAGACGTACATTAGTCCAGTTGTTGCTTGATGAGGGCCAGTATTCTTCAAACACCAATGAGTGTGCGGCATGTGTAGCATGTTGTGACACCATTCACTTCACAGATGAAGATTTACAATTAGGTTCAAAACCGCACAATTGACCCCTATTTGTGACATGTTACATACGAGAGCAAAAATTAAACCACATGCTTGTGGATAGAGGGTCTGCTAAAAATATTATGCCAAAATCTGTTTTGGCCCAGTATCCTCAGCGTGCGGAGCCGAGGTAAATAGCGATCCAAAGAGGATGGAGAGTTGCGGGCGTGCCACCTCGCGGACGAGGAAAAGGTTGAGTGAGTGCGCAGGCTTGACTTCTTGATCAGGCGAGCGGAGTTCCAGGTGCCACCTCAGATGAGGAATTTTACAGCACAAGCGATCGATACTCACGGCAGGGTGAGCAGAGCAACAAAAGGGAAGTTTCCGAGGGTCGGGGCGAGTTCCGGAGAGCTCTGAAGGGTTCTAAGCGGCGAGGCGCTTAGAAACAGGGCTTCGAAGAGGTTTCGAAGGGATATCGACTCCTGGGAGCGCTGAAGGTTTCGACGAGGTCGAGAGGGTTTTCAACTAGATTGAAAGTTGTTTTGTTGTTGTATTTGAGTAATTGTTGTTGATTTGTTGTAGAGAGCGACTGTAAGCCGTGGAGCTTTTTTATATAGAATTACCCAGGGCCACAGGTATTGGCCCGAAGCATGTCAAAGACTTGTAGGAGTCTTCAACGATAAATGTGGCGTAGGCAATGTTAATCACTTGCTGGACGTGATTATCCTTTGGCGAAGTCTCCAATTGCCTACTATGTAGAGGAGTAGAACCAATCTCATGAAGATATGGATGTAGGCGATGCATGCAAATCCAATTAAGGAGTAGAATCCTTAACCACCAATACAACCAAACTCAAGAAGATGTAGACGTAAACTCCCCATGCAAACATGCTTAAACCAAGATAAGGATCCTTAATGAACCCCTCCCCATGCAATCATGCATGGACGTGGACGTGTGCACATGCATGATAGCCCTTTAAGTAATCAAGGAGTATATATTGCTTCCTTATCCATTTGAGGTATTATAGGCGAGGTCTTCTCTTGCTAGCTCAATCGATATATGTTTGTATATATACCAAGCGGAGCCCACCTCTCCCCTTCTTTCATGCGAACTGCCTTCGCATGTAAGCATAGTTAACATATGTGATTAATGGATAACATTCTTAACCAATGCAAACTCATTGACATGCACGGAGCCATCCTTTAATTAACATCAAATCAGCTCGCAGCCCTTGATATTTATCTCTTAGGCGAACTCCTTCGCATACAAACTTCTTTGCATGCAACCTCGCGTCCCTTGGTCCAGCTCGCATGGGCTTTTGACGGGCCATCACTCGTAAACCCATTATTTTGGGCTCGCCGGTATGACGTGGACCATAAATTTAACTAATATTCACTAAGACAATTAATGTCTAGTAAAATATTAATTTGGGTGTAAACAAAATCAACAATGTCTCGACTTGGCATCAACATCGACGAGTTATCTAAAGTCGTCTCATGATCCAGGGTTTTAACCAAGGAGGGCAAAGAGCGATAGACATGATTCTGCTATACATGGTTATTGGCGAATTAAAGTCAAACACTTTGTTCCACGTGATCAATGCAAAGACTTCATACAACATATTGTTAGAGCGACCATGGATTCATAAAAATGGTGTCGTACCTTCAACTCTGCATCAATGCTTCAAGTTCTATAGTGGAGGTGTGAAAACAGTGGTAGGTGATGCCAAGCCATTCACCGAAGTTGATTCTTACTTCGCAGATTCCAAGTTCTATTCGGACAAAGAGTCGATCATTTAGGAAATTCTTCTGATTGAAGTGCCCTCAACAGGAAAGGCTACAGTCGCGACAAGGAAAGAAGTTGAAACAAAAAGCAAGAAAAATGAAGGGTCACATAAGTCTCCGTCAGAAACCGTGACATCAGCTACAAAAGACAAGTCCAATCCAGTTGTCCCAATTCTTCGATATGTGCCAAAGACCAAGCGCAAGGAAAGAGAATCTCCATTTGTGGAAGCAAAACGTCAATTGAGTCCTCGGAGGTTGAACAAAGAGGACATAAAATTATTAAAGGAAGCATCAATATTGCCCTTGATAAAGTTAAACGACCAAACTCCAACCAAGCAACCATTGGAAGGATTTGTCAAACCAGTCCAAGGAAGCATAGAGCATGGGCCTTTGCCCAAGAAAAGAACAAATGAAGGGTTTGACCCCAATGCTTACAAGTTGTTGGCAAAGGCAAGATTTGACTTTGGTTCGTCTAGTAAAGAGGATGGTCAAGTTGTCAGCAATAAAACACATGAGCTCAATGAGTCTCAAAAGAAGTTAAGAGAACAGGGAAAAACAAGTGATTCGGTTAAGGCGAGTCTTTGTTTTGTCCCAAACAAGCCAATCAAAATCTCAGGCAGAAGAAAAGTGGAGAAGGCAAGCATGCAGTACATAAGCGTCGAAGAGGTAGAGGATGAGATTCCACAAATCCAATCTGTTTCTCGCACTTCAGCGTTCGATCGCATCTGCCCAAGTTCTCGAAGTACTACTACTAAATCAACAAGCAGAGTTTCAGTGTTTGAACATGTTGATAGGTCAACAAGTCAAAGCTCCATCTTCAATCGTCTTGGTGCCGCAACTACACGAACTTCTGTGTTCAAAAGGTTGTCATCATCAAATGAAGAAAATAAACAAATAAAGCCAATTCCACGAAAGTCGGCACTTGAAAGGATACAAGCTCCTAAAGAACAACAAAATAGAAAAAGAAAAAAAGAAATTGGCCAATCGGAAAATAAAGAAATCCAAAGTCTCATTCCATCACGCATGAAAATACGTTGTGTGCTAGAGGTGAATTCGACTGACCAACTTAAAGTGAGGCAACATACCTTCATACTCACTAGTCAAGATAAAGAAGGCGATGATGCTAGCAGCGATGAAGATGTTGTTATTCAATGTGCTTATCACATCACAGTAGCAGAGGTGAAAGCTTATGAAGAGGATGATCATGAAGGCTTCAAATATGAGGTAGAGGCAGCCCCTCCGGAGCTTAAAGATGGGGTGAAATCTACGGTCGATGAACTTAAGAAACTCAATCTGGGGACAGAAGAAGACCCGAGACCGATATTTGTGAGTGCGTTGCTAAGCTCTCAAGAGGAGAAGGAGTACCGTGACTTATTGCTTGAATACAAGGATGTCTTCACTTAGACTTATACAGAAATGCCTGGTCTTGATCCAAAGTAGCAGTTCATCGATTAGCTGTTAAACCAGAGGCCCGACCCATCAAACAGCTGACACGAAGTTTTCGAATGGAGGTCCAAACTCAAATTGAAGAAGAGGTTGACAAGTTGATCGCTGCAGGCTTCATCAGAGAGGTCCAATATCCCAAGTGGATCGCAAACATTGTCCTGGTTAAAAAGAAGAATGGGCAAATGCGTGTGTACGTAGACTTTCGCGACTTGAATGATGCATGCTAGAAAGATGACTTCCTTTTGCCTATCATCGAACTCATGGTGGATGCAACCACATGTCATGAAGCTTTGTCTTTCATGGATGGATCGTCTAGCTACAATCAAATAAAAATGGCACTAGAAGACGAGGAGCTAACTGCATTTCGCACTCCCAAAGGCATTTACTGTTACAAAGTCATGCTATTTGGATTAAAGAATGCTGGTGTAACATACTAACGTGCCATGCAGAAAATCTTTGGCAACATGCTTCACAAGTACGTCGAGTGCTATGTTGATGATTTGGTTGTCAAGTCAAGAAAAAGAAGTGATCACTTGCAAGACTTACGAAAAGTGTTCGATAAGTTACAAGAGTACCAACTCAAAATGAACCGACGAAATACCCTAATATTTCATCGGCTATAGGATCTTTTAGCCGACGACGTTTCATATATTTTCGTCGGCTAAAGTCCATTGAAAATTTTGGTTGACCTCCAACAAATTTTGGCTGAAAATTTTGAAAATTTTTCGACTTTAGCCGACGACTTTTCATATATTTTCGTCGGCTAAAGTCCTTTGAAAACTTAGTCGGCTAAAGATACCAATTTCGTCGGCTATACACCAATTCGTCGGCTAAACCTTCTAAACTCGTCGGCTAAACTTTATAAATTCGTCGGCTAAATTTTTGAAATTCGTCGGCTAAAAGTATTTTTATACATTTGGCATGTTGTGATTGTGATGATCAAACTTGAGAAACAGAAATCCAACCGTCAGATCTGACCATCATGATTAAATTAATTTGTATGGGAAAAAATTCAACTTGATCCGAAAAGAATAAGGGATCGATCCGGATGGTCAATCTCGTAAGTCAAACCCCTAAACGTACGGAAAATGTCGTTCGACCGTCTAAATTACGTATTTTGGCCGGACCTCCAACTGAAAATAGTTTTAAACCAATGACACGCAACAAGTCGTATAAAAATTTTACGCAAAATAACCACCGAATATAGGGCTACTCATAGGGGAAAAAATGAAAAATTGCATTGACCGCAACTATCGGCACCGAATATTTACCGGAATAGTGTGATTTTTCAACCGTGGATGTATTTTAACATTCTTGTCATATCTTATTTCATGACTTTTTGGCGTTTGAAGGTTTTACGTATAGTTTGTTTTTGAAACGGAACATTTACATAACACTTGGTAAACAAGTTATACAACATTAGTATGCATGTTGTGATTGTGATGATCAAACTTGAGAAACAGAAATCCGACCGTTAGATCTGACCATCATGATAAAATACATGTATGGGAAAAAATTCAACTTGATCCGAAAAGAATAAGGGCTCGATCCGGACGGTCAATCTCGTAAGTCAAACCCCTAAACGCACGAAAAAGGTCGTTCGACCGTCTAAATTACGTATTTTGGCCGGAGCTCCAACTGAAAATAGTTTTAAACCGATGACACGCAATAAGTCGTATACAAATTTTACGCAAAATAACAACCGAATATAGGGCTATAGTAGGTAATAGAAAAATTTTAGGGTTTAGCCGACGAATACCCTAACGTATTCGTCGGCTATAGTATGTAATTAAAAAATTAAAAAATAACTATAGCCGACGAAATATTAGGTTATTCGATCGTCGGCAAAAACCATCTTAGCCGACGAATTAGCCGACGAATTATAGTGTATTTCGTCGGCTAAAGGAAAAAATACATTAAAAAAATAGACGATATTAGTAAACCATACTAACTTCCTGCCATCTTTAGCCGACGAAATTATATTTTTGTCGGCTATAGTAATCTTTTCCCGACGAAATTATTTTTTCGTCGGCTAAACTTTTAAAAATTTCGTCTGTTAAAGTTTAAAAAGTTCATCGGCTAAATTTTTAAAAATTTCGTCGGCTAAACTTTTAAAAATTTCATCGGCTAAAGTTCACAGACTATAGTCGACGAAAAAAATTATTCAGCCGACGAAATTAAATATTAATTTCGTTGGCTAAAGTTGACCATAGCCGACGAAAATTTTAAATTAGCCGACGAAAAAAAATTCGTCTGCTAAAGAGTCCACTTTAGCCGACGAAAAAAAAAATTGTCGGCCTGGTTTTTGTATTTTTGTCGGCTAAAGCCTTTCTTCTGGTAGTGTGAACTCGCTACAACATAATCTCAATCATGATGACGACGGCTTCATAGGGGATGATGAGTATTCTGACTAAACTGAGGAGGATGATGATTCAGACGACTCAGATTATCATGAGTACGATTAATGTAACCATTATTGTGGATTTCGATCGGTCTAATCTACTTGTATTAATTTGGCATAACTTCGGATATGTATTTTTAAATTAATTTGTAACCATTAATTATTCATGCAAATTTCCATTTTTAATTTCTACGCACATGTGTAATTTTTAAAATGCATATGTATGCTTTTTTATGTACGAATACTTACGTGGAGTAAGTACAGTTGAGTTTAGTTTGAAAAGTTACACGAAAATACTCAAATGTAAATATAATAAAATGTACATAATTTTTAAAAATATATTTAGTCGACGAAAAATGAATAATTCGTCGCCTTAAAACTTCTAAGGCGACGGTTAGGATCCCCGATATATTAGGCGGGTAAATAAAAAAAGTTTTGTTACTTACGCAACTGAAATTGAATAAGTCGTCGGCTTGAGAGAACCAAGGCGACAGAATTTGAATAATTCGTCGAGTTAGTCAGACCAAAGCGACAGAAAGTGATCGTTTCCGTCGCCTAGGATACCGAAATATTGGGCGGGTATATTTTGCGCCTTTTTTTTGGCCGAAATTTAATTTTTTAGGGGACGAATATTTTTCTTAGCAGACGAAACATTTTCATCGGCTAAGATAAAATCGATACAGACTAAACACTTAGTCTTTTCTTGGTCTGAAACCCACTCTAATCAGCCTAAATACCTTCTATCTCCTACAGAGTTGCGCCACTCCTCCGCCCACCGCCTCCGCCAACCGCCTCAACCTATCGAAGACCCCATCCACCCATCGACAACCGCATCCAGTAATCAAGAGACTCATCGCAACCGCGCGCATCCACCCACCTCCTCCACTATTCGCCACCGCATCCACCCGCGGCTCCAATCTCGCTGCTCCCACCTTCTCACCACCTCCAGTCTCGCCACCTCATAAACCCTAAATCTCATTTTTCAGGTCTGTATTCGCTCTCTCCTTTTTCCGATTTTCATAATGGGTGAAACATATGGTGTGAAACTATCGTGTGTATAGAATAATGGTTTAGTTGAGAAACAAGGTGATCATGTAGACTATGTTTAAAGATGTAGGTTGTGGTTTGGTAATGAGATATGGATCAGTACATACTTGCTGCACTTGATGATGGCGGTTAAATATAACTGGCATCATGAATCTGAACACATGAGCTTGGCATGCATTTGTACTGTAATTGGAATTTGGAACTAACCTCATTGAAGACACTAGACCATCAAGCAAAGGGGAGAAAATAAAATTTAAGTTTTAATCCGAGAGAAAGATTATTTTAAAAACAAACATATATGCAATATCAAACACGAATTTGATGTTCGTTGCATAATTTGGGTTTGGACAGAAGTGGAATTCACCCCAGCTGTGATTATTGAGTTGGATTTAAATTTTGATAAAATACAAGGCTTCTGTAGAGAGATGCCAACTTCTCTAGTAAGTGCTATGGTTCCACCAAAGAAGACTACAGCTGGGGTGAACATGATCAATTTAGAAAGGGTCTCCATCAAACCATATATATCCTTATACTGAGTTAGTTAGCTTGTTTGAAATAAAATTTAGTTTGGTTCTTGCCGAGTTGTTTTCTGTCGTGACCACTTGTTGACGGCTAGAGCTTTGGATTTTTAAGTAACGCGCTTAGTTTGTTATTATGGTGGAAGATGTTTGTATTGGTGTATTGATTAGACCGATTGTTGTGCTGGTATGCTTCCTTGTTATTTAAAATGCAGGAGATGTTTTAGACTTTATTCATGACATTTAGCTGACATATAGGAGATGTTTCAGACTTCATTCATGACATTTTGCTAACCTTTTCACATCAACTACCTACCAATCCAATTGAGCTGATTAAGAGCAACTTTCTTGATACAAAATCAAAGGCATGTCTCTATTATATCTAGCATGTCCAGTAAACTTGTTTACTACTTTTTTGATCACATTCAGTTCCATTGAATGATGACCAGAAGTGATCTGAAATATAATGTTTTTGCAACATAAGGGCTTCTTAGAAACATATAATATCATTTTCATAAGCATCAAACAGAATATGCATTTCATGTATGCTTATCTATGGATATATTCCTTGTTTGTTCTATCATATATGTATACACCGTACCTTTCTCTCGTGTCTATGATTTCATGTATGTTTTTCTATGGATATATTTTTCATAATCTTTTCTATTACTCACTCATTTACTGTGGACTAACAATTGTGTGTTATTCATGTGCAAGATGGTTATCATTAGGAAGAGGAAGAACCAAGCCACTAAGGCCAGTGCTTTGATGACTCTATACGGCAGAGCGTCAGCTCAGGTAGCAGTAGCAGCCACCCTATCCCCATGCCGGCTCGGACAGTACCACCAGGGGCTTCCCCTTTGATCGTGCAGCCCCCTACCGTTGACAGTAGTTGAACGGGATCTCCATCATCTACACCGGCACCCGAATCTGCAAGACACATCGTCGGTAACGCTCGTTTGAATGTTAGAAGCCCAGCAGGTAAATATATTAATTCATCTTAATTATACTTGTATTAATTTAAATATTTCCAGGGTGCTTGCATGAGCGCCCCTAGGTGCCTGCATGAGCGCCCCTAAGTGCCTGCATGCGCGCCCTAGAGTGCCAGCAACGCGACCCAAGGTGCCAGCAGCGCGCCCCAGGGCCCCTGGGCGCACATGCATGCACCCTGGGGCGTGGCTGCTTATTGCTACTATTTTTTTTTAAAGTGATTACTGCTTCAAGTGTTACTGTTTTATGTAATAATGGAAATGTTGAGCAAACTTGATTATTAATTGATGTATTTTTCTTATAGTATTAAATATCCTAATATTTTGTATATATATATATATATATATATATTAATTGTAACTCCGGCCCTGAAAAAAAGTAGAGTTTATGTTCTAGAAAGAAGGCGGAGAATATCGTTGCACAAACGGGGCAGAAGATCAAGCTGGAGTATTGCCCCCGTATAAAATACCCGAGCGTAAAGGGGATAAACAGCTTGGTGGCACATGATATCGGTTCTGCCATACGGAGTCTAGTGGGAATGAGGGCAAGGACGTTCTATGACCTTGATTAGGAGGAGAAGTGGAAGGTGTGGAATGCAATATCGGTAAGTAACTGAAAACAGTTTGAATTCCTTAATTACATTTTTTCTTTTCAGTGCTTAATATGAGAATTTTTTTTATTTGTTACTTAACCAAAATACGAGTGAGATGAAAATGATGAGCTAATGTTCAATTGGATACTGAAAAGGGCACAGGAGAGGTATAAGGACTGGAAGTACCAGTGTCACAAAGTTTATATGAAGGAAGGGCCCTCTGGCATGCCTTCAGATTTCATTAGGAGAGAAGACCAGTGAGAGTTTCTTTGCGAGCACTACGAGTCAGATGCGTTCAAGGTGATTTTTTAAATTACCTTCATTGTTTCCCTTTAATTTTTTTAAATTACCTTCGTTGTTTCCCTTGTATTTTACTAATCTATTTAATATTTTTCGTGTATTAAAGACTCTTCTTGGCAAACAAGCGAAACCGCGGGGAGAAAACTATGCACCACCACACGGGGTCTTCTCCTATCATCTACACAATGGAGGAACTCAGAATACAATGGGATCAGTAGCTTCCAATTATCAAAGGTTTTGAGAAGACCTATGTCAGGGCCAGTGATGAAGATACGACCAAGAAATAGGTAAATGTCTTTCCTTTTACTATTATGTAAGCTTAGCAAATGGTTCAAGCATGTGTAAATCTGGCTACTGGTAGGGCAGTTGAATTATAATGAAAGAGTTTGGTGTGCTTTGATAATCTAGGTGAATTATAGCTCTTGTACAAGTCTAAGTGCAATTAAGAACAACTGATAATGTAGCGCCCCAGGGTGCCAGCATGCGCGCTCCGAGGTGCCTGCATACGCGTTTTAAGGTGCACCCAGGGTGCGCTGCTGGCACCCTGGAGCTCGCATGCAGGCACCCTTGGTTACTGCTACTGATTTTTTTTTTCAAGTGTTTCTGTTTTAGGTGCTAATATAAATGTTGAGCAAGCTTGTTTATTAATTGATGTATTTTAAATGTAGAATGACAAGTTGATGAGGTCAATAAACGAAATGATGCATTTAAGGAATAACACCCTGACGTGACGGATGAGGAGATTATGGAGAGTGTTCAATCCCAACAAATTGATGAGCAGCAACTCGGAAAGGAAAGGAGATCAGAGGGATGGGACGAGGAGGTGAGTGAGATTTAAGCCATTTTTCAAATAGTGCCACTAGAGTTGATGAGCAGCAACTCCAAGAGGTGTAGGAGTGCTATGAGCGGAGACTAAAGGAATCAGAGGAGAGTGCCAACAACAATTTCAAGAGGTCCAGCAGTGTGCCATGCGTTCGGAGTCTATGTATAGCGTTGTGAAGTCCCAAGTTACAGCCATATATGAGCACCTAGGTATGTCACCTCCTCCTCCTCCTCCTCTAGTTGTTTCTCCTCCTCCACATGTTTCCCCACAAAACAATGATGATAGAGGCGACGACATAGGATTGGACAAGAATGACAATTGGCATTATTGATTTTGTAGTACTTCATTCATAGTTTAGCTAGAGTGTATGAACAATTTTCTATCTAGTTCATTAATTATTTTGTATATATGAACAATATTTGTACATCTTGTTATCATGATTAATATATGAATATGTTTTTCAAATCCAGTGCTTCCGGTATATATGTTTATGTATGTATTTAATTATTGTTATTGATTTGTAATTTTTTGAAACAGTGAATAATGTAAAAAAACAAAAAATTCAGTCGCCTAAGCTAAATCACCTAACCGACGAATACAAAAATCGATGGTCGACTAAGAACTGTTACAAATTAGTCGGTTTAAAACTCTACCGATGAATATTCTGTCGCCTAAGAACGGAGTAAGATTCGTCGGTAAACATACATACCGACGACAATTTCGTCGGCTAAGAAAAATTTCATATTCGTCAGCTAAGAATCTTTCTCACAAAAACATTCCATCGACATAGATTCTTATCGACCAACCAGCTTGTGTACAAGGTAGGAAAAGATTCGTCGGGTAGGAACACTCTTAGTCGATGACTTACTTTATTTTCGTCACCAAAGTGTCTACCTTACAACACTTAGACAACAGAATTTAGACGACGAATAATTCGTCTGCCAAGATTCTAGGCGAGGAATTATTTATTTTAGGTGACAAGTTGTTTCCGACGCCTAGGACAAAATTTCCTATAGTTGTATCAAAATATCAAATTAAGCTAGAGTCAACTTACCAGAGAAAGCATGACTAAGTAACCATCAAAATGGTTCTATGATTTTGAGCGATCATATGTACGATATATATCGACTACTATTTGATCCTTGCTTTGTTTTCACTTTCACAAATTAACATGTACAAACATGTATCGCATCATCAATCAACAATCAACAATCAACAATCAATCTTCGAGTCGCATCATTTATTTTTTTTCTTTTTCAATCCCCACTACAACACCCACCCTCCCAATAAACCTTTGTTTCACAGTACTGCTTGTTGGATCGATTAATGGAGCCCTGAAATGTCTGATAAAGCATAACCCAGCAAAGCTTTTGATGACAACTTCGAGTTTTCATGATAACGTATACTACCCTCACTTTCAAAAACCCTAATATATTATCGTTCCCCTAATACATTCTTTGTGATATTCATGCAACCCTATCAAGTCCCAATGATCCATAGTTAACGAGCTGCAGAACTGTTTAATGGAGATAGACAAGGTGTGTTTGCAAAACTGCCAATTAGAGCAAGCTAGAGAGAAAAGACTTAAATTTTTCGTAACAAAAAAAAAAGACTTGGATTTTTAATCCATCGTCTTTTAAGTTTTATCATCAAACTAAGGTTTCGCAAAAGCAGATTACCCTTTTGAATAGAATGGATCGGGGAACAGATTGCTTTCGTCATCTTATAGAGTGATTCCATTTCGGTGTTTGGCTATGCATAACAAGGACTAGCTAATAAGCTCTGAGAATCGTAGTACTGTGTTGCAGAGCACGCATCATTCACACTTTTACTAAATAGGTAAAGGCAGGCCTAGCTTAAAGCAAAGCCCCGAGCTCAAGTCCCATGTCTACAACCCAGTTTAAGAAAGATCACAGGTCTGAGAACCCTGAAACGATGATGAACAGTGGCGATCAAGGCCATATAGAGCTGAGTGGGGTGGGGGAGGACAAAATCGCTCCGTTTAGACATTTGTTTTGTGGTGTCTGTGTTTGTGGGTATACGACAAAGAACATAAACCCGGGTTGGGAAAGCAGAGAAAACATTAACAGCGAGGAATGCGATGGGAGCTATTTGGGAGGGAAAATTAAAGAAAGCTGGAAAACAAAAAGAAACCCAAAACAGGAAAAAGGAAAAGGAGGAGGGGAAAGAAAGAGAGAAAGAAAGCGAAATGTGAGAAAGAGAGGTAGAGAGAGAGCGCTCTGTCTCTCTGTATCTCAGAAACCAACCTCCTTCTCGGTGATGGCGTGGTTTGCTTTTGCTTTCCCTTTCTTCTCTCTCGACAGGAATCTTTGAAAATCCAAAGCACCCTCTAAAATAATACAAAAATTAATTAGCAATTAAAGGGAAAAAAACAAGAAATTATTAGCTACGAAACAATTCCAGCACCTAATCCCTTTGGGACCTTTTGATGATGAAGCTCCTTGCTCTGGCCAATCCAACTGGGGTTTTGTGTTAAGCTCAGAAGGAAGTACTTGGAACCATGCAAACGAGGCCAAGGACCATTAAATATGGCATGAATTCAGGCAGAGAGCTTTTTTGAAAAATACCCTAACAAATTATTTTTTTCCCTAACAATTTCTTGGTTGTTGAAATATGACTTTTCTTTACATTTATCATGTGAAATTCCTTATCAGGGCTTTCTAATATGTGAATTATGTTTTTAAAATTTAGCATAAGAGTATAACTACACTATATCTACATTATATGTACTATACTGTTGAGAAATAAGAGTCATCGTTAAGTAAATACGAAAGTTCTAATGTTTAATATATATATATATATATGCTTTTTAGATACGAATCTCTATATTTATTTAAAAGATACGGATTTCCTTAAATGACATATTTTTCGATCATATTTTCTCATCTTAACCATTCATCTTTTAGGTATATATAAGTAGATCATCTCTAGAAAATTTCAGCCAAATTGATAATCAATAAGGTAGTCAAAATTGTGAATTACTCGAACGGTTTATGTTGAACATATTTTGTTCGTTCATTGTAATCATATAGTTTCGAAACCTTAACAATTATCAATTTGGCTGAAAATTTGTAAAGATGATCTACTCATATATATATATATATATATCTATAATTAATATGAATGGTTAAGATGAGAAAATATGATCTAAAAGTGGGTCAATTAAAAAAATCCGTACCTTAAGAATAAATAAGAATATTTGGACTTGATAATATATATATATATATATATTCTTGGTTAATGAGGTATTTATTTATTCTTATGATGCAGATTTTCATTTTAAACTTATTTTTCAATTGAATTTTCACATCTCTATCGTCTAGTCTTTAGATACTAATGTATATAAAATTTCAGCTAATTTGGTTTTCATTAAAACACTCAAATTCGATTACATCAATGAATAAACAGAATTTTGTCGAACTTAAACGGTTTATATTTATAACAGAAAAACACAATTTCAAAGACATAAAGAGGATAAAATTGTCTTTTCACGAGCGACCGCCCCTAGAGAAAAAAAAAAAAGTTAAAAAAGAAAGCCTCAAAGCACAAACACCAGACGGTGATCTGGGCCCCACATACTCCTAATTCTCTCTCTCTCTACTAATTCTCTCTCTCTACTAATTTCATTCATTCTCTCACCCCACTACCATTTTTCCTTTTCCTTTTCCTCTCATACATTTTTTTTTTCTTGTTTCTCTGTCCGTTGGAAACAAACAGTGTACTCCTCCTAATTTCCGTTCCTTCGCTTCTTCTTCTTCTTCTTCCACAGAATCCACAGTCACTCTTTCACTCTCTTACTCACTCACTCGTTCTCACTCTTAAGCCTCTGAACATGAGCAGTGGCAGTAGAGAGGGAACCAAGGTCAACAGTCACCGCCGGTAATGAATCCCACCACGGACCCACCACCAAACCCGCCGCAGCCCCACCGACCCTCTACCTCCTGCGACCGCCACCCGGAGGAGAATTTCACCGGCTTTTGCCCCTCATGCCTCTGCGAACGACTCGCCGTTTTGCACCCTTCCACCACCTCTGCCTCTTCTTCCCGAAAACCCCCGACTTCATCCACCGCCGCCGCTGCCCTTAAGGCCATCTTTAAGCCCCCCATTGGCGGCGGCGGGGCCTCCAACAACAACAAAGCCCGGCCCACCACCTCGTTCTTCCCTGAGCTCCGACGCACCAAGTCCTTCTCGGCATCCAAGAACGAAGGCTTCTCCGGTGTCTTCGAGCCGCAGAGGAAGTCCTGTGACGTTCGGGGACGGAGTACGCTTTGGTGTCTGTTCAATCAGGACGACGACCGGAACCCCAACAAGACAGAACAGCCCACCTGGGGAGCTGCCGGGCCTGAGATTGGTGTCGAAACCAGAAAGTTAGCTGAGCCCTCTTCGAGCTTTCGAGGTCCGGTGTTTGAGTTCAAAGAGGAGGAAGAAGAAGAAGACGACGAAGACGAAGAAGAAGAGGAAGAACAGAATCACAACGACGGAGTAATTGGGAGGTTTTCCGACGAAGCCAATGTGAGTCATGTCAGTGAAATCAGAGCTGATCCGGAAATAGTAGAAGAGGAAGAACAGCCATCAGAGACAGTGCAGTTTCAAGAAGAAGAGTTGAAGCCCATGAAGGACCACATAGATCTTGACGCTCAGACCAAGAAGAGAGACCTGAAGGAGATCGCCGGAAGCTTCTGGTCCGCCGCTTCGGTGTTCAGCAAGAAACTGCAGAAGTGGCGGCAGAAGCAGAAGCTCAAGAAGCGGCGCAACGGCGGCGGCGGATCGGCCACATTGCCGGTGGAGAAGCCCATTGGGCGACAGTTCAGAGAAACCCAGTCGGAGATCGCCGATTACGGCTTCGGTCGGCGCTCATGCGACACCGATCCCCGGTTTTCGCTCGACGCGGGTCGGATGTCTTTCGACGACCCGAGATACTCGTTCGACGAGCCTCGGGCCTCGTGGGACGGGTACCTAATCGGAAGGACTTTTCCGAGAATGCCGACGATGCTTTCGGTGGTGGAGGATGCTCCGGTGGTTGTTTCGAGAATCGATGCTCATATTCCTGTGGAGGAGCCGGTGAACTCTATCAACAAAGAGGACCCGGTTCCTGGCGGATCGCTCCAGACCCAGAACTACTATACGGACTCATCTTCCAGGCGGCGGAAGAGCCTTGACAGGTCCAACTCCATCAGGAAGACTGCGGCGGCGGTGGTGGCGGAGATTGACGAAATGAAGTCAGTTTCGAATTCAAAGGTGTCACCCACTACTGCTGACTACTTCCATGGGCCCAAGCTGGTGGCTCCTGATCGAGATTCTAACTCGAACTCTCTACGTGATGACTGTTCGGAGACATTTGAGATGGCGTTTCGTGGCGGTGATCCTGTGCTACGCGGCGGGGATTCGGCGTCGGTGGTGGGGAATGGGGAGAGGAAAGATTGTAAGCAGAAGTCTAGGAGGTGGAGCAAGGCGTGGAACATTTGGAGTTTCATACAGAGGAGGAGTGGGAACAAGGAGGATGATGAGGATAGGTATAGCAGTAGGCCTAATGGGGTAGAGAGGTCGTTTTCGGAGTCTTGGCCGGAGCTAAGAGGCGGCGGGGAGCGAAATGGGGAATCAAAGAGTTTCAATCCAAAGATCATGAGGAGCAACAGCAGTGCCAGTTGGAGAAACTCGCATAGCTTTGGAGGTGGGGGTTTTGGGAGTATGAGGAAGAATGGTGCTGTTGTTGAGCCGAATGTGAATGGAAATGGCAATGCAAATGGGAATGTGAGTGTGAATCGGAATGGGATTGGAAGGAAGAAGAAGGAAGAGATTGTGCTGGAAAGGAATCGGAGCGCAAGGTATTCGCCAAATCACATTGACAATGGACTCTTGCGGTTCTACTTGACACCGATGAGGAACAGCTGGAGGAGCGGAGGAGCTGGGAAGAGCAGGTCGAATCATGCACATTCCATCGCCAGAAGTGTACTCCGATTGTACTGAAAACAATATTGGGTTCATAATGGGGTGTTTGTTCTTTGGTTTAGTTTAATCCTGGTTAATTCGCTATATTTTGTGTAAAACCACACAAGCCTAAATGCATCTTGTTGGTTGGTTGAGGATAAGAAAAAGAGAAAGAAAGCACTTTGAAATGTTTCTTTTGCCTATGAGTACCATGCTTTGCTTCTGTTGCTCAAATAACAAGAATTTCAGTGTTTTTCTGGGTTTGATTTGGATGAATTAGTTTTAACCAACTCTGGGGTTTTTAGTGACTGGATTACAAAACAAGGCAAATGCAATGTGTAAGCAAACTGAATTTCTAGGATTGAAATCGCACTTTTTTAGTGTCGCAAACAGAATTGGGTCCTTGCCTCATTGGTGTAGAAGGCTGAAGAAGATTTGCAGCCTGGCTGCCGAGTTCTTGGAATGTTACACATTCTGGAGAGAGCAGTAACTTTCTGGGAAATTTGTCCCAAAATTATTTGAAGCAATCATTCATAGTTTCATACTCATATAGAGTAAGATACGGTTTTGATTTTTATTAACCAAACAATGCGAACTTTGGGCGTGTGTCCCAGTCTGTTCGGCTTTTGGATTTAGTCCCTTGTCGAAAATTACTTGCGCCTGAATTATGTTACGGCAGTTGCTATCTCAGATGGAATGTGTAAGACTAGAACCGCATATAAGCATAGCGGAGCCTCATTTTGACCCCACTCTGATAAAAATAGAGCTCAATGCTGGTCTTGCTCTGGTGTTGTTGGCCCTGCTGAAACAGTTGCTTGTCTCCTCAGCATATATGCATGTTTCTTCTCGCATTGCTTTTGTAAGAAGTGCTTATTTTAGTTGTCCTTTTGATAGAACTGTGTTTGTATGAATCGGATTTAAATTTTGTAACTTGTAAGTGTGATTTTTAACAATGCACTTTCAACTATGGCAATTCATTAAGTTAAATTCCAAAGAAGAAATTGATTAAAAAAAGCCAATAGTGTCGACCATCGTAATTTTCGCCTCTTTCACATGAATTATTAATTTTTGGTCAAATAAAATTCCTTAACCAACTCGACCGAAGGCGAATACGACAAAGATTTAAGTGTAAGGAAGAGTCAATACATAGTCGATAACGTCCAATTTGCAAAAGTGAAATTGAGAAAAACACATTTTCCACTCTTCAAGAATTTCTTCCATAACGTAAGAAGCACCTTTTCCGGGCCGGAGTCTTTGGCCTTCGGGTTTTACTGGAAAGATTATAGATAATGGGATGTGGCAAGTTAATAGGAAGGTGTTAGCATGAAAGCAAGTGTCTGGCAAAATGCAGAAGCACAAGGTCAAATTCACTAGTGGAATCGAATGAGTAAAATGGATGAAATCCAGAAAAGCAAAAGTCCATACAAAAGCCAAAAGTTTGGTACCTGATTCGAATACATAAAAATTGCCTAAAAGAGAGTGAAAGTTATATATGATTCAAGGCTGGAATATGTTGTGGACTTGTGGTATTTTACATGGATTTGTTAATGCAGAGTGGAATGAGAAATGATTGTCACTTATTGACTTATCAGTCTCCACTCTCTACTCCCAGACTCTCTGTGATCTAGTGTTCTTACAGCGTGACCATTCTAACAACCAAAATTACCAGGAAAAAAGAAGCTTATTTTATAGTGTTCCGAATTATCGAAGTTTATCTCATATGAAAATCATTATGGAGAGTGATTAGAACATATATATCGACCAAAATGTAAAGTGAGCTAAAAAACGCCTTTGCAACTGGACTCATTTAGACTGTGCGGAGCCTGGCAAGATGAACTTTGACCAGATCACCAGAAAAGCTCACAAATTGAAACAAGATTCATAAGAACATTAATCGACCCAGATCCCATAGTCGAAACAAGAACTAAACCATGGGGTCAGTAAGCATGTTACAAGGGAATAAAAACCGATCAAAGTTGTTTTTGGAGTCACTAAGTTTGAGATGAGTATTTCTCCTCGTATATGTAAAAGCTTCTCTCCATGATCAAACTCCAAAGTCAAAAGGTGATCATGAAAAACATCCCAACATGCTTGTTCAAGGACGAAGAGATAAAAAGAAACCAGAAAAGGAAAAGAGAGAAAGAGAAGAGGCCCTTAATCCAATGGTATGTCTGGGACTCTCATATTAGTCTCGACAATGTGGGAAACGGGTGGATAATGATTTGTTCAAGGTAAAGTGGGAAGTAATTATATGTCAAAGGTTGTAGGCTCATGTCTCCAACTTAGCCTCGGTGTTTGTTTGTCCCTTCTACTATTATGGACAATTGTCCAGGCTATAGGATATAGTTCATACTGGGTAACACCTTCTCATCTCACAGGCTGGTAATTGGCCTTTGTCGCAAAAACTAGTTTCGGTTATTCGGTATTTAGTGGTTCTTCAAGTTTGATCATCTTTCGAGTTCATGAGACTTGATGTGTGGCATGGAATTTGAACAAAAATAGATCTGGCTCTAGATTAAACTGTGATTCTTTATGTTTAAGAAAGCCTCGTGTAGTATTGCACAAAGTTCTCAGAGAAAATCACATTTTTTCGAACCTATGCATGCCGGGAAGAATGTCCAAAGCTCATAGAAACCAATCTAATAGTAATTAAAAGGACCGAAAATCATATCATAATGGTAATAGAGGGGTCATTTTTGTTGGACCTTCTCCTTGATCACATTTACAAAAAATCTACTATTTGGTATCAATTTTGGTAAAATTTTGCGTAAATGATACCTCATTGAGGCTTAAAAACTAAGCGGGAAACAACTTTGGTATTGACTGATGGTAGGGTTAATAAGAGAGTTCCTATTTCTTACCGCGGAGTGGCTATGGGTCGAGAGACTCTTCTAAAAACTCTCTTAGAAGAAGGGGTTGAAGAAAGAGTGTAATAAGTAATAGGTTTATATAAAGGCACTCTTGTCATTATACATGATAGCTCTATTTAGACATATATATATATATATATATATATACACACACACAGGGCCCTTCCAATGAGGGATCCCTATTTTAAACCATTTATAGGGATATGGCATTACACCAACTTTCCGATTATAATTTTACATCTCCACCGTTCATATCTTAGGTCTATATGAGTAGATCACCTCTACAAAATTTCATATGATTTGGTGATCGTTAAGGCTTTCAAAAGTTCAATTTAGTTTTAATGACCTTCAACGGTTTTAGTTTGACATAAGCTGGACCGTTCAAGATCATTATAACTACTTTTGAAAGCCTTAACGATCACCAAATCATATGAAATTTTGTAGAGGTGATATACTCATATAGACCTAAGATATGAACTGTGGAGATGTAAAAATTCAATTTGGAAGTGGTGTAATGCCATATCCCTAGAAAGTGGCCAAAAATAAGGATCCCTCAATAGAAGGGGCTGATATATATATATATATATATATATATATATATATATTGTGACCTTATTCTCCATTATCAATTATCAACATAATGTAGCCTCTAACCTTTTCTTGCTTCTTTTACGTTTTTTACAATTTACTTTCAATAAACCATGATTTCTAAGAGCATGTATGTATCTAATTTAAAGCCAGACAAAAGTAAATCTATCAAAGTATGGTACCTAAATATGCCACATTTTCATATTAGATCTTTAACAATTTTGCACTTTGATCCATACTATAAGAGATGAGAGCATGGTTTGTTAACATTTCGAATGCATCAACTAACAAGTCATTTACCATTTGAGGACTCATGTGTATTATATGGTATGCAGAATCTAATAAGATAAACATACCATCTCAAACTAAACATTTAGATCTATTTCACAATATCAAAAACACATAAGCATGAACATCAAGAACATTCATAAATTCTGCAAAGAAAAGAGATATCCTAGGACACTAGGAAACTACCGTCATTGATCTCCAGCCTCCCTTTATCGAATCTTTGATGCAACCATTCTGACAATATTCTAGAGCAACTGCACATGCACAAAAATAATCAAAAGGGAGATGCAACGTCTTCTGTATTTCTGAATCAAAAACAAGCACAATGGGGATACTTCTCTCAATGCAAAAACAATGCGTAGAATATAATGATTAAAACCGGATCCAATCCCATAACCGTATAAGTTTATCACAATACTAATTCGATGTAATTCCGGTTTAATGCAATGAACCTCTATGCTCTCCAAGTGATATACAACTCGGATTACTTATCTGAAACTGAGTTGAAGAATTAAGCTTCTTGTTGATTAATCCATGTCCAATACCGATTGATTCTAAAGCTAACAGATAATATTTGAGTTCAATTTTGTTCTTACATTGCGGTAACTAAAACAAATTGTCACTTTATTTTAACCACTCCAACAGCTTCCTTCTATCTTAGATTTTTTTTTTCTTTCTATTTTAGAGAATTTTTTTGATGTTTTGATCCAACAAATTCACTAAACACGGTCTAAAATAGGGAATGTGATAAGAGTGAAAACCACATTACTTATATTTACAGCTATTTCTATAAGTTCGGGGAAGGATTTAGGGAAGAATGATGAAATCTGTAAAATAAGGAGTCAGTTCAGTTGGAGCATAAATTTTCTTTGAAAATTGTGTTTTTTAATTATTTTTTATTTCTCTATATATGATAGAGTACTTATAGAAAAACTGTTAGGGATGTTCTATTATTACAACTATGATTACTCATTTTACCACTTCAATGACTCTACCACTTTGAGGACAAATTTGCCACTTAGGCGTCGTTTGTTTTCCGGAAAGTAGACAATAGCTAGGAAAGAAAAGTTGTTCATTTCCTACGTTTGGGAAAGCCAAAGGAAAGAAAAGACTTTCCTGGTTGAAGGGAAAATATTCAAAATATGAGGAAAAGTGGTTCCTTCCAAAATCCAATGGAACCACTTTTTTTCATTCTTTCCCTGCATTTATTACTTATATTATAATATATTTTTATATTTTTTAAAAACTTTTCTAATAATTTTTCTTATGTTACTAAACATCAGAATAAAAACTTCTTCTGAAATTTCATTCCCATTCACTTTCCCTTCCCATAAAAGAGAGGAAAGAATTACTTTTCTTTCCGTAAAGAGGCCTTAAGGTATGATGTACTAAGAAAATTTATCACTTATAATTACTATCATATTACCACTCTGAGGACTAACAATAATACTTTTGATGACTCATTTTACCACTTCAAGACAATTTGTATGCATATCATACACTAACACATCAAAAAAATATAAACATATAAATAAAAAAAGACATAAATAGAACCGTTGTTTTCTTTTATTTGAAATATTTCAATTATCAACCAAAGAAATGAACCAAGATTCCAAACAAAACTGCAATTTTTGTAACTACATCATCCATATAGATTTCCATTTACAGAACACAAAAGCTACAACTGAAATTCAAGTAAATTAAATTAACCAAATTGCTATTTTCTTTCCCTTAGTCATCATCACTATCAATTTCATCATCAAAAGAAGACCTACTTTGGAGGCTCATGCGTCTAGGTATGAACACGTTATTGTAATACCTCACAATGCTTTCCCTGCATTTGTTAGGAAAACGCTTAAAGGCAAGCTTCCAAAAGCTTGCTTCATCTGATAGCGGATTCCTTCTCACTAGAGATTCGAAGGTACTTTGTTCTTTCAAAGTCCATGACTTCGAGGCAAATTCTCCCATTTCATCGAACTTCCAAGTCCGGAATGCAGGACCAATTTCGGCTTGCAAATGGAGTCTCGCTTCATCAATGTGGTGTTTGACACAACCAACAGAACCAGGAGAGACACAAGAACAAGAGTCGGGTCTCCCTTTCCCAATAGATTTTGTATCAGCTCCTGCATTTTTAAACCGTTTGATGGGGTACATTTGAGTGCCCAACCACTTCTTTGAATCATCACCAGCGCCACGATTTTTCCTATTGACAGGACCTGTCCACTCAGGAACTTCAGCCTGAAAACCACGCCCAATGGGAACAGACTTTCGATAATACTGATCATCTGAGAATACCAATCTCAATATTTCACCAGCCTTTGAATTTCTACTGCCAGCTGAAGAACTAGATCTTGGAAGATAATCATCACTGGAAATCAATAACCGCAAAGCTTTTTCGAGTTCTGAATCACAGTCGTCTAAACTCAAAGAATCTGGACTATCGACTAAATCACTAACATTTGTAGACGTTGCATTACAAAGGTTCGAGTGTTGTGGAGTTAACTTGTTTGATCCATGGGCTGGATCATCTTTACCAGTTAAGCCAGAGGAAGAGAAGTCCTTGCAGGAGTCCCCATATTGTTCCATATCATCCACAATGGTCCAACCATGGGTTAGCTCATCGGTATCCATTAAGGAGGGGGCAGGATAAGTTTTGCAGGATGCACCATATTTTCTCATATCATCAAGAATGGTCAAATCATAAGCTGGCTTCAGTTTGTAATCATCATCCCCAGTTGTTGACAAACTTCCAGAATTGTGTGAGTTACAGACATGCCGTGGTTTGAAGATTTGATTGTCTTCGTTTTTGTTGGTTATGCATGAGAGAGAATGGCATGTACGAATTCTCTTGACTCGATGATCATCAACTGTCTTAGTAGCCATCGCAGAAGAACCTAGGTACCTACTACCTTTTAGGAAAAAAAGAAAAAGCGAAAAATGGTGCTTCAGAAAATTGGCTATGAAGATCAATGATGTTCATGTTAAGAACTCTGGTTCTCTCCTATTTAAATTACTAATAGAAACACACTAGACAACAAACAAATTTAAGCAGAGCTAACAACGGAAAGAACGGAAAATTAAAAAAAGGAACTTATGTAAAGGACAATGCTTACTGGCCATAATTTTAATAATTTTATTCCCATTAACAAAATCAGATTTTAAAATTCTTAAAAGTCAACTTAAACAGTAAAAAAACAATTATATCCTTAATGAATTAAATAAACTACAATAGAAAATTATAAGAGTTTATTATAAAATAAAGTTTATATGACTGGATTCCCGCGACCAATGACCATTGACCAGGCTCCGACCACCGTTAACTGGACTCTGACGAAATTTAGGGGATCTACTGGAGGCAGTAGGGATCTATTAGGGGTAGTACGGGGTCTGTCGAGGGTATATTGGGGACAGTAAGGGGTCTTTTGGAGGCAATATACATAGGGTCTGTCCGAGGGTCTACTGGGGGCAGTAGGAGAGTCTACTGGGGATCGATAGTAGGAGGGTCTACTGGGGACAGTAAGAATGTCTACTAGGGGCAGTAGGATGGTCTACTAGGAAAAACTGGGACAGTAGGAGGGTTTACTAGGAGCAGTAGGAATGTCTACTTGAGGCAGTAGAAGGGTCTAGTAGGGACAGTATGAGGGGTTAGTAGGAAGGTCTACTAGGGGCAGTAGGAGGGTTTACTAGGGTTAGTAAGAGGGTATACTGGGGGCAACTAGGGGCAGTATGTGGGTCTGTTGGGGGCAGTAAGAGGGTCTACTGGAGGCAAGGGAATCCGTCGACTGCGACAATGATTTGAGGTACACCGGAGTCGGCGAAGTGAAGCAAATCTGGGAGATTCGGTTGATTGATTCTGTGAGATTTGGAGTTGCTGATTCACGAGTCTCGGATTTAGGCTAGGGCTCTAGGTTTAAGGAACGGTGAGGACCGGTTGGGTGAGGAGCGTTGGGAGGCAATTCTTGCACGACGGTTCATGGCTGAAAGAGAGAGAGAGATGAATGTCAGAGGTCCAATGCCATAATATCAGACGAGAGAATAGAGGGAGATATTAGAATAGGGTAATTTGGTCAAGAAAAAAAACACTAAAAGTCAAAAAAATTGTTAGTTGGAATAGATCTGTAAGAGTTTAAGGGTTGCTGAGAATTTTAGAATTTGTTTTTGTTAGTGAAAAAAATTTCTCTAAATCTAGGGCTAGTGGGAATTTTCCCCTTATGTAAACATATGATTCATGGATGATGGGTATGAGTTACTATTTTAATCAACGAGATATACTTCCTTAATTACTTCAAAACTCTGCTTTTGTAATTACAGATTACTAGGGTACTCTCATATTACTAGGGTAAGGGTACATTGCTAGAGATGACAATAATCTCCAGCGGGTAGGGTACTCACTGGTATTCGACCTTAACAGAGAGAGATATACGGGGATAAAGGGTAACGGGGATAGAGATCTCCGGTATTTGGATTCTTGAATCGGGTACGGGGCGGGAATGGTATTTCAATATTCGTCTCATCCCCACCCATTAAGGTTATTTATATATAATATATTATATATATTTTTATGTAAAAGTCTTTTGTAATTTTTTTTCTTATAATTCTTTTAATAAATATTTATAGAAACTTCTTTTTTATTATATATTTGTTAATTCTCTAGTAAAATTTTACATGAAAAAGGATTGTTTAATCAAAGTAACTTAGCAAACCCAAACCTAAATTGCTTCTATTTTAGATTGAATCAAGAAACTTATTTATTTTGGTATTTGATTTTAGTTTCATATTTCTATTTTTCGTATTTTTTTAAAATTACTTTATTACATAATGATTAACGGGGATCGGGACATGTATGAGAACCTGATCCCCAAAGGAGACGGAGATGAGGATGGAAAATCCTCATTATCTTATTACTGGGATGTGGACGGGTACGGGTATGGGTACAGGGATGAGAAATAAAATAGGGTATGAGTATGATTTTTCGATCTCCTAACCCTACCATCTCCATTGTCATCCCTATACATTGCAAGTCCTTTCAAGAACACCAAAATATCAGAATCATAGATACTGACGATTTCCTTTCTTGCCGCTGATCTCCAACAGGCAAAGAAGCTTTCTCAACACCCCCACCGCTGTGACTTGTTCGATAGTGCCATTTCAGATGTCATTCCTTAAACTTATCCTACTCTTTTTCATCACCCCTGTACCAAATATTCCCACCTTTAGCGTTGTAAATTTCTATTTCATACTCGACGTAGCAAAACATGGTAAATAGATACATATAGTGATTTCAAGAGCAAGTATTTGACGAATCAAACTGGCTTTTCCTACCTACAATCCATTTCAGTCAAGCAATGTGAGTCTTAATCCTCTATATAATGAATTTGACACTCACTCACTGAAAAACACAGCTTGCCTGGTCGATAAGCTAGAATGAACCCCATGAAAAAGTCAAGTTTTCTGCACCTGGTCTACCCTTCCAATAGTACAGTTCCATGCAAATCAAACTTGGACCTGAGGGGATGACTACTCATTCATCTATCAGAATAGGATTCCATTCAGAATCACATAACACAAACTTTCTCAGGAATCCCACTATCAATTTCTTTGCTAAAATCAACCCAGTTGAGATCAGATTACTCCTCGGTCTTCAATAATCTGTTCATTTGGACGTCATGCCAAGGGAAAATGGCCCAAGTATAAGTACGGATCAACCAAATCCACAATGTGCTGAATGGGCGATTCGACCATGGTTTCTCAAAGATAATGAAATTGCTATTTTATCATGATAACTCATCCAATTAGACATCTATAGTCCTAACTCCTAAACAGAAACCTATCCTTATTGGCTGAGAGACTCCTTTATTTTACACAAACGAGGACTGAGACTCAAGTTCGTATGCTACAGGACTAGAATGAAGATCCACTCCTATAAATAAGTAGACTAGCAAAGGGAACCGCAACCTCACAAGTCACATATAAGTGCTCCAGCTTTCACTTTCATGTTCTAAACTTTACAGTTTGAGATGGTTTACCCAAGCACCATGCTCATGCTGAAGTCTCCTACCATCCCAATCTCACCAGCCAGTTTCAACATTCAACAGAAGGGAGCAACTTCTATTTTAACCTTGTTCATTTCAACCAAGATATCCTAAAAGCTTCCCCTACTGTCACATTCAACTCCAAATTAATGTCTCCAGCTCTTTAGGAACCATAAATCCATTGGTTGAAATGGGGATTTCGAAAAACAATAAATCCAACAGTCTCATTCCAGTAAATGGCTGAGGAATGAAAATGTCACCATCACCCCACCAAAATTATTCAGCTAGCTCTCTGGAAGCACAGGGTCATCTTCACTATTTCAAATAACTTAATCCCAAATGGATTTTGGCTTTCAGCCTTCTTCTATTAGGCTTTAAAAACCTCGATGTTGGACTTATGGTCATCTTCACTATTTCAATCCCCACGCTCGTATGTAACACAACAGAAAGTCTATACTATATGGTCACAATTATTGGGTGGACAATATAATGAAAATCCAATCATGATCGATGATTGTACAACTAAACGGCGACCACAACAAACAAACGACACTAAACCATACACGTCTTGCCTGGTTCCAAAAATGATAAATCTTCATAAACTCTCGACGACTAATTAACCTCCAAACTTACGTCGACACAAAATAGGAAATACTAGTTCGAGAACTACATACGGACAAAGATAGAGAGAAAGTAGCTTAGCTAAGCTCATTGGCATGGCCAAATGCCTGCTCGGCAGGACCTTGAAAAGCCAGCGATGCCTGTTTTATACGAACGAGCTCGGATCTTGTTATTTTCATGAAATAATCCCTGCCCATCCATAGTTAACATTGTTGACATGCTCGACCCTCTAAGCCCGCTATGAATGAGGGTCTAAGCTGGGTCCGCCCGACCCTTTGACAAGCCCTATTAATAGTGAACGTTATCGAAGCATTTTGTCTTTAGCTTCTTTTTAAATTTTGTCTACTCCCATTCAAGATGCTCTTAGGGGGTAGGGTGACTTCTGGATAAGAAACTAAAGTTGCTCTCTAACATAGTTACAAAGCAAAACTAGATATCCAGTTAGCATTTCTCTAATCTAGCTAATTAACTATCATACTTAGAGTGCCGACGCTAATTAAAATTAAATTCCAATTTATTTTTAGAGCCCAAAGAATGAAAGTATTCTGACATGATTCCTGACACAGATTAATCTATTGGCCAATGAAACCGTAAGGAACTTCAAAACACAAATGCGAAAAATAATCTTCCCTAACCTTACACTGCGCAATCTATTCTTGGTGGTCAAAAGGCGGAAGCGTTCTGACATGATTCCCAACACAGATTAGTCTCTCGGCCTACAAACCCTTGAGGAAACCGTAAGGAATTTCAAAACACAAATGCGAAAAATAATCTTTCTTAACTCTACACCGCCCAATCTATTCTTGGTGATCAAAAGGCGGAAGGCTTAATTCTCGACACATATTAGTCTCTAGGCCTACAAACCCTTGAGAAAATCGTATGGAACTTCAAAACACAAATGCGGAAAATAAACTTCCTTAATCCTACATCCCTAAAGAATGAAATCTTTGTCTTGAATATCTTGACACTTAAGATCTCCACTTCGAATTTACATTTTCAGAATAAACAAAAGTAAAATTTCAATACAAAAACAGAAAACAAAAACAAAAAAACAACAACAACAACAACAAAGGAGAAGAAAAGATAACCTCTCTTGTCCTCTAAAATTGAGAATCATATACTCAAACTAAAATAGGGATTAGAAGAAGATGGTAAAGTAGATCTCATGACAAACCTTCATGAATAAAATGGTGATCGAATCAACCATGTAAAAAAACATGAAAACACTGTTGGGATTAACTCAAGGGACACTTAAAACAATAATTTTGATTTGAAAGCACAAGGCAGATTCTTGGTTCAAGGATGGATCTGGAGGATTTTTCGCATAAGAGGGTATGCATATTTGGTTAAATAGGACAGATCTATACAAAAGAAATTGAGGGGAGTAATGATTGCTGCAAAAGTACAAGAGAAGGTTCAATACATACCTCTATGATTGTTGAACGATGATCCCAATCTCTCCTCTTTCCCTTGTCTAACTTCAAAAGTATTGGCATAAAAAAAAAATTAAAAACTTCAAAAGTATTGGCCAACTTTATATCCTATATATAGGAGACTTTGGAGCAAAACCCTAATCCTACTGGGCTAAGTAATAAATATTTAGTCGGTTATTTTGAGGAAATTAGATGTAACTCAGCTTTCATATCTCTAATTTCTAATATATTAGAAAGACGGACCTTTTTGGTGTCAAATGTTTCACCAATTTTATGAAGTCTCCAAACTGTCCCCCCCAAGTATAAAGTTCACTCAAATAAAAGATATCGAAGAGGGATATTTATGTACAACAAACAGAAATTCACCAAATTGTGTTTCGCCAATTTTACCCTTAATGAGTTTATCGAAGGTTATCAAAAATAAAGGTCTCTACTATATTAGAATGACATGCCTTTTTGGTGTCAAAGGCTTCACAAATTTTATAAAACCTCCAAACTGTCACCCACAAGTATAAAGTTCGCTAAAATAAAAGATATGAAAGAGGGTTATTTCTGTAAAACAAACAAAAATTCACTATATTATGTTTCGCCAATTTTACCATTAATGAGTTCATCGAAAGTTATCAAAAATAAAGGTTATTATAATAAGAAATCAAATAAAAAACAAAATAGTAAAATAAATAGAGAATCGTGAAGAGAAAAGTGGGTAGTGGGATGCATACCAGTGATTGTGAATTTGTGATCCCGTGCAAATATGGCTAGTATATTAGCATTTAGGCTTGTTAGCTTTGGGTTAAAACATGTGGCTTAAGCCTCTCCAATAAAAGGTTTCACGTATACTTAGCGAAGATTCGCCTTAGGTATAAAGTATGTAAAAACTCAAATGAGCAGAATGTTACATTGCTTTTGCATACAAAACCAAGCAGTTATAAGACTCGATAAAGATCACAAACGATACTTTTAATGGTTTTTACTACGGATTGATCACACACAATCCAGAAAAGACGCGAATTGATCAAACACAATTCAGAAAAAGACATCGGATTGATCAAAGATAATCTGGAGAAAGGTCAGGGTTAATCACACATAACCCGGACAAGGAAACAAGAGTGATCAAACACACTCTTAACCAGCGAATAAAATTCTAGGATATTGGTACATGCACGCACAAAATCCCAATCATATATAGAATAGAGATGGAGAATGGAGGAAAAATTTTATCCTCCTCGAGTTATTGAACTTGGAAAAGTTTAGGGTTTCAAAACATACCTTTCGAAACTTCAGATGCTTGAAGAAGTCAAAAATTATAGTCGAAGAAAACCAAGAATCGTTGGCGGGTGACCAAAGGATTGGCAGCCGGTGATGTCGGATGACGGCCGGGAAAACAAGAGTTGGCGGCGGTTTGACATAGGAGCCGAAAAACAAAATGGTGGACTATTGGCTCTCGGGTTAGAACAAAGTGCAGCATCCACTTATTCATTGATAAGAGTCATTTATATAGGGACTTATAAAGTAACAATATGGTAATGATAAGTAATACAAAGTCTTATTCTAACTACATAACATGTTAGCAAAAGACCAAGACATACATAAGAAATATCCTAGAATGATACAGAATATGCTAAAACAGACACTACTTTTTACACTAATTTTTACTAAGAATGATACAGATCTGATGGTTATTATTAATTACGAATATGACTTGACAATTGACATTAAATTAATATTAATAGGAAATTGAAAAGATATATATATATATATATATATATATATATTCTTTCTATAAAAAAATAATAATAATTTCATGATTGTAAAGCAAAAGAACAATCATGTTCTTCAGCGAGACTAAAAATTAATCCAAGTTCATGCAAACAGTAAACAGCAAACATGTGTATTGCCTCCCCGGCTCCCCTATCAAATAACAACACCACTTCTTCAAATAAAAACACAAAATTTGAGGTCATATTGAACTAGCTAGTTGATTATATGATTCCTTCCTGTATATTCTAAAAGTAGAGAATTAGGGTTTACTGAAGTCTCTAATTTTACTGCGGAGACATTAACTTGATCGAATTGGATTACCTATTTATTAAAACCCTTAAAAGAATTAAAATTTGTTTAGTCCTTATGGTTTACAGTCGATATTTGTTTACTTCTTATGGTTTTATTTTAATCTGAATAGTCCTTAAAGTCATGATTTTTCATCCAAATAGTCCTTATGATTTTATTTTAATTTGAATAGTCTTTAAAGTTATGATTTTTCATCCAAATAGTCTTTTTAACAATTTTCTCTGTTAAAGGTCATAATGATTATTTTGATGAAAAATCATGACTTTAAGGACTATTCATATTAAAATAAAACCACAAGGACTATTTAGATGAAAAATCATGACTTTAAAGACTATTCATATTAAAATAAAACCATAAGGACTAAACAGATGTCGATTTCAAACCAGAAAGATTATACAATATTTTACCTTTATTAAAAGGATTTAAGGAGAATGACGTGGTTGTTTAAAAGAAACATTAGATGTGGATTCTCAATTTGATATGACCACAAATTGGTGTTTTTTTTTTAAGATGAGAACACCTTCTGCTATATATGAACCTTGAATTTCGTTTTGTGTTATGAACTTGGAATTTCTTTCTCGATGAATTAAGAACATGGGTATTCTTCTGGAGTTCATGGGTGTTTTTTATTTTTTATTTTTTTATTTTTTAATATTGTCTATCTTTTTGCCAATTAATATTAATGTCATGTCAATTTCAATTCATACTCTTAGGACATGTTTACTAACCTGGAATGAAATTGAGAGTGATGTAATTGATTACGGAATGAGTGAATTCTGACGTTTACTATCATGTCAAGGTATTTGAATGGATGTGGGTCCCACTTGTTTATCAGAAATTGATTCTTGATGAAAACCCTTATTCAATACCCAAGAGAGGAGATGTGTATCAGAATTAAGGTCATCAATTTTTTCTCCTCTAAATATCCTCACATAATTATAATATTTCTTGTAGAAGTATTTTAGTAATCAAACTAGTTTTAATTTTGATTTCATATGGTAAGTAAACAACATCAACTGTAATTAGTTTCATTTTTGTTTTGATTTTTATGGTAAGTAAACAGTATAATGGTATGAAATATTCTCAGACCGATTGTTGTTGATAACGATTGTTGTTGATACCGATTCATAATAATTTTAATTTCAAATTAATAAATGTGCCCTTAATTAAAAACAACTATTAGATATCTAAATGATAAAAATTAATGTAAAAAGTAGTATCAAGTATTATGTCTCTTGATCTAGATTTTTATCTCTCAGTTTTCATACAGAAATTCTTTGAAGATTTGATATAAATCACACTTCATAACAGGTCGACTCACAAATAATAAACATGTGATGTTAAGACCTGCAAGTCTGCAACTACTCCCTAACCACGACCTTTACCTCGCTGCAGCGGCGGTCCTTTACGGCTTTACCCCGCCACCGCCAAATACCTCTCTCCCGATATTAGGGGCGGGAGTAGGCAGCCAAATAGTTGCTGGGAACCACCTCCACACCGTGGTTTGGTGAGAACAAAGAAAGACAGGAAGCAGAATAACACGTGTGACCACGTAGGATAGAGTTTCCCATTCTTTCCAACTATTTAACTCTCTAGCTCCACTCCCTTTCTCACCAACCCCAAACTCTTCATTTCTTCATTTTCAATTCTATGAGTTCAAGTTTCATGGCCCCATTTCTTAATGCCCCCCCTACCAGACACCCTTGTGTTAACTAGTAGTGCTTCACATGGTTTTCTATATAAAGAGTCGCGCTCTCAGACCAAAAAAAAAACAATCGCGCTCTTTTAAAATTTTGTACATAAATGATATCATGAGTGCACATCTTTTATTCTTTTGAATCGGTCTCTCCTAAATATTCTCTTCTGTTTCTCTCTGTTACTGCCATGGCGGTTGTAACTCCTGCCAAATCTGTACTACATTCCTCAATACCTGACCCACACCCTTCTCATTTCTCAGCCTCCCCATCAAATTTGATTAGTGCAAGAGCAACCCAGTTGGGGTTTAGGCCTAGATTGCTTCACCAAGCAAAACCCACAAAATGGGTGGAGGGTTTTGGCTATGGTTTAGGAAGAAACAGAGGATCAAGAACAGAGAGGCTTCAGAGGAAGCCATGGGTGGTCAAGTGTACAGCAGAGGGCATAGAGAGGGGGATGTTTGTTGGGAGAAGAGAAAGAGGAGGAGAAGCCAAGCAGTTAGTGAGAGTGCCAGAGAGGTTCAAGGTTGTGGCTCTATTGGCTTGTGTGATGTGTCTTTGTAATGCTGACAGGGTTGTCATGTCTGTGGCCATTGTTCCGCTTGCAGCTCAAAAGGGTTGGACTAGTTCTTTCTTGGGTGTTGTTCAGGTACTACGGCTTAAGCTTTTAATTGATTTTCTTAGATTTAGAGATAAATTATATTTCTTTAATACCTTTTAAGATTCAATTTTGTGTAGGAAAGTTTGATTCGTTTGGTTGATATAGGTGAAATAGTTTGTTTGCGTCTGGTGCCTGAAGGCGTATATAGAAAGAAAGACCATAGAATCTGGTGGGACTGGCCAAATATGTGTTCAAATTGTCTTCGTAGACTGTAAATTTTGCATTTGGTTACCAGAAGACCTCAGACCACAAAAAGACTTTCTTTACCAGAATAACTTATTCCAGAGATGTTAGTGGTTAATCTAACATAGTTTTGTTGATGAAAAAGTTATAGAATGGTTAGCAATTAATATCTGCTTGAGAGCATATGAATGTTGGAAGTTTGGAATCACTTAGCAAACTTCTAAACTCCCTAATTTGATCAGATCATCAGAATATATATGTTTCCCTGATGGATTGGACGTCGTATGACGACAACAGTGTATTTTGCGTTTGTTTTTTTTTTCTTGAACCCGACTTCGGTGACAACCAATGAACATAAGACATCTGTTCATTTTAAAAAGCTTGGTTGCAATTTAAGGACATAACATGAGGTTTTTAGATATTTGACATGTTTGTTTATAATTATTGTTGACACTTGTTTATTTCTTATTGATGTTTATTACCCGTAAATGAGCATAGCTGGTTACCCAAGTTATTTCTTTTTTTTTTCTTTAAGTTTGCTTTGTTTCACTTCTTATATTGATGACTAGTATGTGGATGCATTTTCTAGTCATCCTTTCTATGGGGTTATATCTTCTCATCAGTAATCGGAGGAGCCTTAGTAGATAGATATGGAGGGAAGAGAGTGATGGCATGGGGTGTGGCCATGTGGTCTTTGGCCACTCTCCTGACTCCATGGGCTGCCAACCATTCTACAACCAGCCTATTGGCTGTTCGCGCATTCTTTGGACTCGCTGAAGGTGTGGCCCTGCCTTCCATGAGCACCCTCTTATCAAGGTAATGCCTCTTTGATCTTTGATGGTGTAACTTAGTGTTAAAAATGTTAGGGTCAAATTTGTTCACCTTAATAGCATCTTCAATGATATAGTCATTTGAATTGTGTTAATTTTAATTTTGACATGTGACATGATCATCTAACAATTTGATTACGTTGTGCTCCATCCATAATGCCTTTTAACTTAATTATTTTAATTATTTTATTAATTTGTTAAAAAAGCTAAAGCTATAAAATACTTTAGAGCAAAGAAAAAAATGAGGTGCCCACTATTAAACTAACAAAAGAAATAAATGATCATGACAAAAATTTGACATAATCTTCAAGAAGGTTATTACTATGTACGGCCATGTCATGTTTGACATGTTGGTTGGAGGGCAATGATAGTCAAATATATGTCTATCTTGGCAAATAATAACTTGGTTGAAGTTGCTCTAAGTAAGCCAGGTTTTAAACAAATTATGTGAGTGTACAGTAACGACTAAGATATATTTATGTGTAAATTGAGCAGGTGGTTCCCAACCCATGAAAGAGCTAGTGCAGTTGGAATTTCTATGGCTGGGTTTCATCTTGGCAATGTTACTGGCTTACTACTGACTCCAGTTATGCTGTCGTCAATGGGAATAAATGGTCCCTTTATTCTCTTCTCCTCCCTTGGACTGCTCTGGTCGACAATATGGGCATATACAGTCACAAATGATCCAAGAGAGAGTGATTTCATCAGCAAATTAGAGCTCCGGTTAATCCAAGCAGGAAAATCTGATTCTCCAGTAAGCAATGACAAGTTCCCACGTCTGCGGCTCCTACTATCAAAATTACCAACATGGAGTATTATTTTTGCCAATATAACTAATAACTGGGTGAGTTTGGTTTACAATATATAGTAATAGTGATTTACTTAGTGAAATCTTTTATCCGGCGGTGATCCTTAATGCCCTTTTTTTGTGTTTTCCGGTATGGTTCATCATGTTGCAGGGATACTTTGTTCTACTTTCTTGGATGCCTGTTTATTTCAAGACTGTAAGTTTGTCTTCCTAGATTTTTGTTCATGGTAACATCATTTAGCCTAAATGTAGCTCAAGCGCTACCCACCAAAAGCTCAGGTCATCTCTGGACATTTCTCAGAGCTTATATATTCACCTATATCATCATATCAGTTACACTAATGAAATGGTAACTTACTATCCTTCGAACTAATACACATATTTTTGTTATAGGTATTTAATGTAAACTTAAAACAAGCAGCTTGGTTCAGTGCTGTTCCATGGGGATCTATGGCAATTTCCAGCTGCATTGCTGGCACAGCATCAGATTACTTAATCAAGGCAGGCTACTCTTTGACGATAGTGCGCAAGATCATGCAGGTATCTCCTTTGGGAGTCATAATAATAAAAGAGCAAAATAGTATCTCTTCAATCTTATAAAAAATTGTCTGCAAAAGGAAAACTGGAGTTCTTGACTAAATCTTCATTCGAGAGTGACAAACATTATATACCAATGACATGGGATTTTCTTACTTGTTCAAATTATCTGTTTGACGGAATTTTCTTATACAAGGGAAGTCTTTGCATCAAATGCCGATTTACAGCAAACTTGCTTAAAGATATACATCTTTTAATTCACTATGTTGACCTGTAACTATACCACAGTCCATTGGTTTCATTGGGCCTGGAGTGTCATTGCTATGCTTGAACTATGTCAACACACCCGCGGCTGCAGCAGTTCTCCTTACAGTGGCGTTATGTTTGAGCTCTTTCAGTCAAGCTGGCTTTCTTCTCAATATACAAGTAAGTTCACCCATCCAATGATCATATTGAAAAACATTCAAACCAATGCGGTGGACAGCTTGCTATCAATTATGGTCACTTCATTCCAATCTGATATCCTCTTGCTTAATTTGATTAGGATATAGCTCCTGAGTCTGCCGGATTTCTCCATGGTAAGTTATTGAAAGGAAAAAAATTGTATTCTACTTTCCTCAGTGAAATGGCTAGCTGATACAGTAACAATCTGTATGAACAGGAATTTCTAATTCAGCAGGGACATTTGCAGCAATAGTCAGTACAATAGGAACAGGCTATTTTGTACAATGGCTGGGATCGTTTCAGGCATTCCTAACTGTCACTGCAGCTCTCTATTTCATGACAACCATCTTTTGGAACCTTTTTGCTACTGGAGAGCGAGTCTTCTAGAAACAAATGTCAAACAATTTGCAAAAGTAGATTATCAAGCGAATCTGTTAGGAAATCGATTAACACAAAATTTATTTGGATTTCAAGAGTTTAGTCAATTCTTAGGTATTGTTCAGAGCTGGGAGGGATTTGATCGTGTAAATTACAACTTCTGGTGGATGCAACAAACTCCTGTTTATGTTCTGTGCTACATCTGTTACAACGCCTTGTGTATCTAGATTTACTGTAGTTTCAACGAGTATCATACTGATCCAATTTGTTCATTGGCCCGCCAGAGCTCTATCTATCCTTAAACAATGGAAACAACTTTATAGTTACTCGGTACAATAATAGGTCCCCGATCATTCCAGGCACATTCCCACGAGTGCAGAACTCTGTTTCAAATAACCTTGACACCAAATTGATAATCGTTTTATCACTTTTACTAATAATCCTCAGTTTAAAGCAACGTTAAACCAACATTATAGTTAAGTTTCGCGGCTTTAGACTTTAGACAATGTCTGAAACATGACCATTATCAAGTAATGGTGATTGCATCATCCTTTCTGATTGATCAGCAACCCAACTCAAGAACAGAAAAACAGAGAAAGAAATAAAACAAACAAATAACCTATTGAAGAGGCAATTGCATTAATTGTTCAAACAACATCAAAACTCAAAAGCAACTAAACTGAGCCAGAGGCAGAACTAGATGCTTCAATCACCCTCTTTTTTCCTCTTTTAGGTGCACTTTTTTCTTCGATCGGAGATGCTACAATCGAAGATGGTACAAAGTTGACGGGTCTTCCGTGCTGTGCAATAAGAGGGTACATTAGCTCCCAAGCCTTGTCCGTATCCTCCTTGATCTTGGCCCCAGTGATGATAATGTTCCCGGGCGCAAAGACAATGAAGACAACCTTGGGCTTCAGAACCCTGTATATCAACCCCGGAAATAGCTCAGCCTCGTACGTGGCCAACCCAAGAGTCTCGGAGTGCGCAAGAGTCTCGAGCCTGATCGGATAGTTGAGCTTGCAGTTTGCCACGATGTTTTGAACCTTGAAATCCTTGAAACTTACCTCAAACCCTGTTTTCTTGACTGTGTTAAAGTACTTCCGCGCCGCTTGTTTAGACTCCATGTAGCTTTTGGCGCCGGTGACGACTATCTTGCCGGAGGAGAAGACGAGAGAGGTGGTTTTGGGTTCCTTGATTCGTATTATGACGGCGTGAAACCGTTTCGGGTTGTACTCTGCATTTCGAGCCTTCATCGCGATCATCTTTAGGTCTAGTTTGCAGCCCAAGTTTACGGTGGAAACTATATTCACGATTTTTGGTTCAGGAGGGCCATCAGCAACAGCCAAACTAGCCTCCAAAGTCATAGTTCACAGTGATATTGAAGAACCGGAGCAGATTGATAAAGAGATGAAAGTGAAGAGGGGCTTTATAAGCTTGATAGATTTAGAAGTCGGAAGTAGGAAAAGGGTAGGGTATTTATAGGCGAAGGGAAGCCGGCTTAGTCTAGGAACGGTGTTTTCAAATTGTAAAGGGAAAACCGGAAAAGGAATCCGGATGCAACAGGGAAAGAGCAAAGATAAAAAGACAGAAATACCCATAAAGCATAAACCTAGAAAATTAAAATATATAAAAATCTTGTCAATCAGAAAATTTTTATGCTTGGTTATTTCATCTAATCTTGTATTTTTATTATTTCATGTATTTTTATTATTTCATCTAATCTTGGTTATTTACATATATATATACTTGTAGATACATATTATGTATGAAAGATATTATTAAAATACAATTTTCTACTTAATGTTTGTTCTCCAAATAAATGGCTCCCAAAGTTTTCGATAGAAAAATTGTCCCAATTCAAGATTGATTTTTTTTCTTCTTTTTTCCGAGGAATCCGAGTCTAGAGTGAATGCAACGATCAAAGTCTCATACTATATCAAGACTCAAATTCGCTAAAACATTTAAGACGTAAATTAGCACCAATTGTCGAAGTTATTTCAAGTTCAAATATACAAAAAGTTGTGATACATGTAATCACAAAACCAAACTTGTCTCGGCGTTTCTTTCCTCTTCTAATTTCTTCATCCTCAATCAATGACGGGAAACTTATCTTCATGACTCTATTGTAATAGGGATCGACAGGTGGGTTCCAGGGTGTTCATATATGAGCTGCAGCCACATGAGCTGCATGTCCAAAAAGGGGAACTTGTCTACATGTCCCTTTTGCTACAAACGGATTGATTTGTCAATCCAACTCCTATGTCACCAACGAGCAGGTGACTTTCTAACATGAGCCGCTTCTGCAACCTCCAATGGATCATCCACTTGTTCTTCAACACAAATAGCTTGCGACGACTTCTCTGCCATCGTCATCTGTCGATCAGTGAGCGACGCCTTAACTCTTATCCGCATACCATTTGCTAATGCCAGCTGAAGCTTACTGTTCTTACTTTTAGAGTCCCACTCAATTTTCAACAACATCCCCACATTTCTGTCGAAAAGGTTGTCGCACATTACTTCATCATTAAAGAACCTGTGTTGTGAATTCGCTTAAGATGTTTAAGCAAAGATGCAACATAATCAGCCGGTTCATCATATTTCAACTCACATAGGGACTTGCGTTTTCTCTTATTGCCATTCTTTTTGAAAAAACAAAACTTTTCCAGTATAATTGTATTATTCCAACTGCTCTTTGTCCATCCACTTGATTCATCATCAACCACCAAAGCAGCAGTTTTTTGGCCAAGCACAAGATCAAGAGACTTCTTTCATTTCTAGGATCGAGTAGCTCAACAATTTTCAACAAAAGAGATCGATGAGCATTTGCAAATGCATATCTTTCTAAAAACTCACTAGCTTCCTTCAGAAAGGTTTTAAGAAAGGGCCTGAACTTGATAATCATAGGTTTCATTTCGGGAGGAACTCGCACTATGAAAACATCTTGTGATTCTGCTCGGGTCTCCAAATATTCTGCTTCTTCTGGGGTCAGACGACTGAGATTTATGTGACTCACAAAGGTGTGATCTAGATTAATTACCAGGACGAGTTTTCTACGGAGGAGCAATTTATCAGTGTTGTGCTTATGTAAACGGTGGATGTGTTCAACACTCAAGGTGGCTAAGAGCCCCTCGTGTAGGAAAACAAATTTGTCAGCAAAGTTGGCACAAAAATCACACATAGAAGAAGCAGAAGTTACCTTGACTTTCTGATGATCTATTCTGCTTGTTGTTTTCCCATCATCAGTTGTTACCTTGCCCTTTTCGACATTTGATTATTAGTTGCAACCTCACAGCCATCATCAGACTCAATATGTATTGGAGACAATCGATCTCGAGACACATCTTCGTCATCATCAATCGATTTGTAACAACTTTATTTTCAACCAACTGCAAAAGAAAAGTCTTAGTTGCAGGAGATCCAGTTGCAGATGAAATATGATTCTACTCTTCCTAGTCCTAATAGGTCTTTATATACAGTTTAAGATTGCAAAGGGTGATTCCTGATTGGTTAAGAAAAGAAATTTCCTTCCTATTGTTGGAATGATATTAGAAATAAAAATAAAAAAATAAATCAAGGTTTTTGCCCTAATTGGCTTGAACCAAACAAGCTACCTCACATGATGACAGGTCGTCTCAGAACTTGCAATTGACCTTATACTAGGAGCGAAAGACTTGAGCTTACCAAGTACTACTGAAAAGCGAAAACTGATGAAACTAGCTAGGTCATGTTAAGTTTAGTACTTCAGTTTGGATTTTGGATTTTGGATTTTCCCAGTTTGGGTATAAGGATTGTTGGCTATCCCTAATGGTAAAGATATCACAAGTGAAAAATGAAGACTTGACAAGATCACATGTGTCCTAGGTAACAGATGCATATGCATCTGATTCTTTTCACTGAGAATTCTACATATCCTGATGGTAAGTATATCACAAGTGAAGAATGAAGACCTACCAAGATCTCATATGTATTAGGTAGTTTATGCATATTGTTAATACATAACCAAGAACACTTGGCAATGCTGAGAATGTGGCACAACCACCCGGTCTCCAGAGGCCATTCCGGGCAAGACAACACCGGCGAGACTTCCATAAGTAGGCAAAGAATGAAGGTCCAGCAAAAAAACACTTACTAGAACCACTTCATAGCTACTAAACACCCTCGAAAGGGAAGATATCGAACATGACCACAAACAGTCTCACATCGAGGACTACGGCATGGCTCCTAGTGCTAACCTATAAAACAAGCACGAATTCCCAAAAGAGGTAAGTTCATTATTCCCTCCATACTCCCGTACTATACAAATAGCGATTGAACGCTGACTTAAGCATTGGAGAGTCGAAGACTGGGTCACCCCAGTCCCAACTCCTAACACGTTGTTGCTTGTGTAGTTACAGGACCCAGGAGCCAAGGATTCGACCTCCCGTCATATGATCTTGGTAAAGGTAGTAGAAACAATTAGCGCTAGAAGGAGGGCCCTCTTGTGGAACTCCCATTTGATTTGGAAAGATGGTGGAAATTGTGGATGACCAAAATGACCCCAGAACTCAGATATAAAAAGAATTATTCCAATCCGTAGACACATCTCTCAACCAAGCCACTGCAACCACAGCCCCCATTAACCACCCCGATGCAGCCACAGCCCTTGAAATTTTGAAAAGATACTTCCATTCGTTTCGAGAGCAAGCCGCTAAGGATAAAGTAGAGGCTGAAGCGTACCGAGTACATATCGCCGAGCTGGAAAACGAACAATTTTTACTGCGAGCCACGCTGGACCATCGTAACGTCTATAATGACACCCTGGAACGAGCAACAAGGGTCACTAGCACCCCGGACCCCACCTCAACATCTCTTTTTCCTAACCAAGGACAAAGTAATTCCGTGATCCTGGGAGGCCCCAACCAAATCATCTACGTAACTCACCCACTCACCCACCCATCTTTTCCACTCCCAGCCCCTCAACCATCTACAATCAATAACGAATCAATTCCCCTGATAAACCAACCCAAGCCATCTGATCCACCCATCCCCAATCCCAACTCTACCAACACCGCAAACCCACCTCTCGACATTCAAACCCGACTTCTCCTCTAGCTCAGCCATTCTGTCACTCAATTGGCTTCACAGATTGAAGGCGTCAAGAGTCGCGGGAGCCAACGACCTCTATTCTCAGGATATGGACATCGCCCAAGTCCCTTCACACCACGGTGCAAATGGAAAAGAGGCCACCTGAGGCCAAACCTTTCAAAGTAGACAAATATAAAGGAACCAGAGACCTTTATCTTCATCTCAAAACATTACTTTCGTTGTGTAGTTCCACTCGATACACAGACGTCATGGCTTGTCATGCCTTCCAAGAAACCCTCTCAGATGAAGTACTCAGTTAGTTCCTCAACCTGCCACCCAACTCAATTGATAATTTTGATAAGCTCTCGGAATGCTTTCTCTACCGCTTCATACTCCATTCCATCATTTACCGCAGTATGGATACATTGTTCCACATCAAGCAAAAGGATGGGGAAGGACTCCATGAATAATTTTCTCGATGGCAATCGGCCACCGCACGTTGTCACAACTTGGAGCCTCGAGTTGCTGAACAAGTTTTTCGCCAAGTCTTGCTTCTCGGCAGCTTCTTAATGGAGATTAATAGGAACTCTCCATGGTCATACGATGCCTTGATGGACCTTGTTGTCCAGTGGGCATGTGCCGAGTTTGCCATATTTGGGCATTTTAATCCCACCACCACATTAGCACTCCCAGCCCCTCCCCCAAAGCAACAATCCTAACAAAAATATGAGCATTATGATCGAAGACAAGACAAAGGCAAACAACATGGCACCTCCAGGGATAACAACAAGGGACGCGATTCAGACCATCGCCACAGTGGACAGCGAGAACGGGATCACCATTATCGGTCCCGAGAGCAGAGCCCCAACAGCAGCAACGTTGTTACTCCCCGCCACCTCGTTACGAGGTCCACACTACCCTGACAACTATATACGAAGACATATGGACCAAACACAAAGATCTCATTCCCCCACCAACTAAGAGCAAGTATCCAAAAAAGCCTCGGCGCGTGGTAACAAATATTTTGCTTACCCCCCCCCCCCCGTTAACCTTCTGTAAAAAGGCAATATACGAACCCTTTAGAAATTTTTGAAATACAAAAAGGTGTCACCACTACCCCATCAGCATGGGATCAAGTGTCCTTATACAAGAGGGAAGATACAATAAGTTGCCACCACAATGAGTCATTCATGATCAATGTTCAAGTGGATCGCTACAGGTGCCATAGAGCCCTTGTGGACACAGGGGCTGCAGTCAGTGTAATGTTTGAGGATTGTTATAGAGGGCTCTAGTGGGACCAAGCTAAGTTGTATAACAACCATAATCCCCTTGTCAGCTTCTCAGGAGAGATTGTGCAACCCTTAGGTTCAGACCGATTGACAGTCTCAATGGGCACCAACCCTTGTCGTTCATCCATCACGACACATTTTCTCATAGTTGATTGCCCTTCATCCTATAACCTCATTCTGGGTCGCGACATCATCTGGGGGCTACAGTGCTTCATTATAGGTCACATACTGCTTATGAAAGTGCCTACCCTGGGAGGCATACTCATAATCCAAGGGGATAAAGCTTCCATTGAACATTGCCACCTTAATGTTATCCAGCAAGGGCGTGGTGCCTATGAAATTTTGCCACTTAACCCCTCAAAACCCATTGTTGACCCCTGAGATGACCCTGAAGAGAAAGAAAAGCGGAAGCAAGTCCCAAGGCCTAACCCGACAGAAGAAACAGAGTGGGTATCCTTGTCACCCATGCTCCTAAGAAGAAAGTCCACATCGGCATAAACCTTGACCCGAAACTCCTCCAAAAGCTCATTACCTTTCTCCATGATAAACAAGCAGTCTTTGCTTGGTCTTATGTCGACATGCCAGACATCTTCCCTGATGTCATCACACATAAACTTAACATCCTCAAAGACTATCCCCCTATTAAGAAAAAGAGACATGCCTTTAACCGGAAGAAGTATCGAGCTATCCAAGCTGAGGTCCAGGGGCTAAAAAAAATTAAGATCATACGTGAGGTTTCCTACCCAACATGGGTTTCCATGTAGTCATGGTCCCCAAGCCTAATGGCAAGTGGCGAATGTGTGTTGACTACACTAACCTCAACACAGCCTGCCCCATGGATAGCTTCCCCTTGACGTGGATTGACCAATTGGTTGATTCCACAGCTGGCTACAAGATGCTTAGCTTCTAGATGCCTACTCGGAATATAACCAAATCAAAATCCACCCCACAGATCTGGCCCACACTACTTTTGTTACAGACAAGGGACTGTATTGTTATTGTTACAAGGTCATGCCCTTTGGCCTCAAGAACGCGGGGGCAACCTATAAAGGCTAGTCAATGCAATGTTTAAAGAAGAAATTTGAGAGGTCATGGAAGTGTATGTAGATGACATACTGGTCAAAAGCAAGACAAATGACGACCACATTGCCAACCTAGAAAATGTCTTCACTAGGCTCCTGGCTCAAGGGATGTGCCTCAACCCGCAAAAGTGTATCTTAGCCGTTGGGGGAGGAAAGTTTTTAGGCTTCATGGTCAGTGAAAGGGGAATTGAAGCCAACCCAAAAAAAGTACAAGCCATACTTGATGTGACTGTCCTGACTACCTGGAACGAGGTCTAGTACCTCACGGGACGCTTGGTAGCCTTGGCTCATTTCATTTCCCGCCTCACAGACAAATGCAACCCATTATTTCAACTGCTAAAAATCCAGTATAAGGAGAATGTAGCATGGGGCCCGAAACATGATGATGCCTTCAACAATATCAAAGCTTACCTCGTAGCAGTCCCTCTCCTCTCCAAGCTTATCCCGGGAGAAGTGCTCTACCTATATTTGGTTGTTCCCACCACCGCCATTAGCGCTGCCCTCACACGACATGTACATGACAATGAGCTCACAGTATATTACTGTGGCAGAGGATTTGCAGATCTCAAGACCCATTACACTGACATTGAGAAACTAGCTCTAGCCCTCATCACTGCAGCAAGAAAACTCAGGCAATATTTCCAAGCTCACACCATCCATGTCCTAACCAATCATCCCTTGTGGCAAATACTCTAAAAGCCTAAAACTTCAAGGCACATGGTGAAACGGGCAACTGAATTGGGGGAGTTTGACGTACATTTCAAACGTAGAACAACCATAAAAAGGCAGGCAGCTGCAGATTTCATTGTTGAGTTCATCCCCCTAGATAATGGCAATCCAGACCCAGACGCCCCCTCCCGAGACGCCATCTGGGAACTCCATGTTGATGGATCCTCAAACAACAGGCTAAGTGGAGCAAGAATAATAATCACACACCCAGAGAGAAATTCATATGAGTATGCTCTCTGGTTTGAATTCAAAGCATCCAACAACATAGCTGAATACGAAGCTCTCATAGTTGGCATTCAACTCTGTCGGGAACTCGGAGCCCTTCACATCCACATATTTAGTGATTCGCAGCTTGTGGTCAATCAAGTGGCAAGAGACTTCAAGGCCAAACAGAATAAACTGGGATCCTACAAAAGTGTAGCAGGCGCTCTCCTGCAACACTTCACATCTTAAAAACTCACACAAATCCCAAGGGCCAAGAACTCCAAGGCAGATTCTCTTGCGAGACTCGCCACAACTCCTCCTGAGTCCATGCCACCTGATGTGCACATAGAAATCTTGGACAAACCTAGTATCTCGAAGGCTTATTTAAAAATCTTTGCCCTCGAAGCAACTAGCCAGCCCTCGTGGATGGACCCATATGTGTCCTTCTTTTCTAATGGCACCTTGCCCCGGGACAAAAGAGAAACACAACGGTTGCACCACAAGGCTTCACTCTATCTTCTTAGAGGCGGAAAGCTATATCATCGTGGTCAGTCGTGTCCTTTTCTGAAGTGCTTACCCACAGAAGAAGGGCACAAAGTGTTGAAGTTACTTCACAGTGGAGTTTGCGGAAACTATGTGGGAGCTCGGAACCTCATGTTCAAGACACTTCGAGCTAGGTATTACTGGCCAACATTAGAACAAGATGCAAAGACGATTGTCCAAGCATGTCTTTAATGCCACAAATTTTCTAATTTTGCTCATCTTCCCCTAGTGCCATTGTCTGTTATCATCTCTCTAGTCCATTTCAGTCAGTGGGGACTCAATTTCGTAGAACTGTTACCCACAACCCCGGGACAATTCAAATTCGCGATAGTTATTGTAGACTACAACACAAAGTGGGTGGATGCAGAACCCCTTGCCACAATCACAACTGAAAAGGTGATAAACTTCCTATGACGAAACTTATACTGTTGGTGGGATACCACAGGCCATCATCACAGATAATGGGACACAATTTGATAATGACACATTCAGGGAATTCCTGTCAGAGCAAGGAACGACAATCTTTTATGCCTCCCCAGCACACCCCCAGACCAATGGCCAGGTGGAAGCCATAAACAAGCTCATCAAGCAAAACCTGAAGAAACGCCTGAAAGATGCTAAAGGGTTATGGGCTGCCAAGCTCCCGGAGGTTCTATAAACACTTCGCACCACCTCAACAACAGCTACAGGAGAATCCCCATACCTCTTGTCTTATAGCACCGAGGCAGTGATTCCTGTAGAAATGGAGGTCTCGAGTGAACGTGTCACGACATATGATCCCGAGACGAACGTCACGGAATTACGACTTAACATGGACCTCCTAAAGGAGCTCCGGGACAAGGCACACTAAGGAATGTCAACAACAAGCAAAAAATTGCTCAACACTACAACAAGAAGGTTGTCCCCCACCCCCTGAAAGTAGGTGATTGGGTCATGAAAAAAGTCATCCCCTACCTCACTAGACTCAAAGCAAAGTGGGAAGTCCCACTCGAGATAGTCAACACCCCAGGGCCAGCTACGTTCTATCTTCGAGACACTGATGACCGAGTGCTACCCCACCCTTGGAATGCTCGCCACCTCCATTTTTCCCTTAGGACATTGGTGTAGATGTTAAGCTTAGATCTTAGGATTCTATCTTGTGCTTAATCATATGTCTCTAGGACATCTAGACTACTATAAATCCCTAATATACCCTCCAAGAGTTGTCTCTTGTTTCTTTGAGTCTTCCCACCAAGCTATGCTTTGTAGCTAATGTTTGAGTGTGGAATCATGAGAAGTCTTTACTCTTGACTTTTCCCCTGTTGAAAAAGTCATCATTGCCAAGTCTTTATGGCATTTCAATGTGTTTTCTGGGTCTTTTGAGCACAATTTGGAGATGTTTCCTACCATCTCTGATGGTGAGGATGAGTTTGTTGAAGTGTTGTTGCTGCTGAGGATGACACGTTTATGTGATTAGTTAGAACCTCTCTGACCTTATTTTAGTTGCTTTTCTCATTCTCAGCTATAGATCTGGCTCCCTTTGTCATTCCATGTCAAAAAGGGGGAGAATTAGGTAGTGGTTGGGTTGTTTGTTGAAACTCTTCATGAATGTTGTTATTTTAATAACTCATGTGATTGGTATATCTGTTATTCTGAAGTTTATGATGTCTGATATATCTGTTATCCAGAAGTTATGATTCATGAATGTTTTATAGCCCTTTCATTCTTCACTTGTTCTTAAGGTTATTTTACAGGTTTATTTCTCAGTCCATGACTTGCTAAACCAGCACAATCTGTGAATGTGTGTTTTGATAAGGATTGCCAAAGGGGGAGATTGTTGGTATAAGGATTGTTGGCTATCCCTTTTATGATCAAAACACAAGACACAAACTATTTATATATCCTGATGGTAAGGATATCACAAGTGAAGAATAAAGACTTGACAATATCACATGTGTCTTAGGTAACTGATGCATATGCATTAGATGCTTTTCACTGAGAATTCTATATATCTTGATGGTATGGATGTCACAAGTGAAGAATGAAGACATGTCAAGATCTCATGTGCATCAAGTAGTTCATGCATATGCATCTCATGTTTTTCACTGAGAATGACAACTTTACTTGTCATCCTAGATCAGATGATACCTCCTGGTGTATCTGTCCTAATCTATTGGGTATATATGTATGCATGTCTAAATGCTTTTGCTATTTGTATATCATTAGTTTGAATTCCCCTGTTTGAATTCAAATATCCTTTAGCAAAACATTTGTCATTGCCTTGGTGTTTCAAGTCAGTCTAGGATTGTGTAGTGTTTTCAACCCGTGACCACATGACTAGAGCTTAGAGGCTCTAGCTAGGTTTGTGATACACATACTAATATATTAGGTGGCTCTTTGTTTTTGTCTCATGTATATCAGGTAGTTCATGCATGTGCATCACATTCATTTAGGATGACAGCTGTGCTTGCATCCAGATTTGGTAGATACCTTTGTTATATTTATCCTAATCTCTAAGTCTAACTTTGTGCATATTTAAACGGTTTTGCTTCAGCTTTTTAAATATTTGAATTTCAATTATCTTTTAGCAAAACATTTTTCATTGTGTTTGAGCTCCAAGTTAGTCTAGCGTTGTGTTGTTCTTCCAACCCATGAGCACATGACTAAAGCACTTTTAGGTCAGCTCCTTTTTTAGTCCAGCTAGGTTTTGTGATACACAAACCAAGTCAGCAAATGACTCATGTGATGCACCGCCTAAGCTATCAGCTGGCCAATGTGTCCTTATATAAAAATAGGTTTTGTTGTGTCTCTTTTATTCATAAACCCTTTTGTTTCTTCCTTATTAAACCACTATCATATAAGAGAGTTGTGTTTGTCTTTACTCTCTTGGAGTCTTTTGTTTGTCTCTTGGCCCTCTCACTTTATGAGTTTGGCCAAGGACTAAAGTCCAAAAATTGCCTCTCATTTTGATAAACGTGTCTGCTCTCTTTTAGCTTACACTTTGCCTATATATATGGAGCAAATCTCTTCTTACTCCTTGGTGGTGAAGATGTAGTTTTCTACATTGTTTTAGCTGGGTATAGGTTTTACTTTACATTGTTCATTTATCTCTAAGTCTTCCCTTGGTAATTGTAAATCTTAGAGCAAGAGCAAGAGCAAAAACTCTTTTCATAAACCCATTAGCATTCTGTATATCATGAGTGATGGTAGTGCAACAACCCCAGAAGTATTCAAGAAGGATCAGTTGATCTAGGAAAGCTGAGTTCTAGAGAGTCCGTTAAAGGCGTTAGCTGAGGTCTGAAGAATCTCTCTCATTAGGATAGCTAAGTTCTGAGTTGAGTATTTTGAGAAGTGTTCAAGAAGAATCAGTTAAATACGTTAGCTGAGTTATGAGTTGAAACTTCTTCTTATACCTTCATATGTAAACACTTGAGAGACAAGAGAGGTAGGTCTAGACTAGTAGGTAGACTAGGCAGGATAGCAAGTCGTTGTTCTATCCCTAGAACTATAATCTTGTGAGGAGTGAGGTGAATCACTCAGAAACAAGAGAGATAGATCTAGACTAGTAGGTAGACTAGGCATGATTGTAAATCGTCGTTGTATCCCTAGATTATAATTTTGTAAGAAGTGAGTTTTACATAGTGGAAATGTTTGTCCCTTAAGAGTTATGGGCACATAGTTTTTCTCCCTGGTGCTGGGTTTATGTAAATAAAAAATATACTAGTATTATTTTTTTACTTTTCAGTACTTATTTTTTTATTTATTACTACATCTTCATGTTATCATGATAGCTTAATGTTTACTATCCTTGTGAACGAAATTAGACGAAAAAGTAATAAAGGCCTATTCAAAGTCTGAGAAGTGAAAGAAAGATGAGTCTCTTAAGGTCCAACAAAATTATGCAACTAAAGGAAATCAGCTATTTAGGCAGCTTAAAAACACTTCTATTCCTGTCCACAAACTAACATGCTCAATCACAGATATCGAATAAGAAAACCACTTCAAACCAAGGAAAGTGTTTCCAAAGTCTAACTGTACCATTATTGTACTCAGTTAGAGAAGTTTAATGTTGCAAATTAGATGTAAACATAACAACTAGCTACCAGTCTATAACTACACTAGGTAGATCACGGTCACAATCAATTCAAGTTCTCACTCTGAAAGTTTTGATGTCAATCATAAACTTAGCTTAGCAATCCTTTCCTATAACTGATGCAACCACTATAGAGAAATTTGATGTTGCAAATGAAACAGTGTTGTTAAAACCACTTCCTACTACTAATTAGACACTACCTACCTACATGTCTTTGTGTCTCTTTCAATATATTGCCTAATCTTGTCATCCTCGATAACAGGAAACTTGTGTTAATGACTCCTAATCGATAATGTTTTTTTTTGGTCAAGACTGATCGATAATGTTGGATAAACGAATATCCTATTTTCTTTCCCTGCCCAATGAGATTTTCATTTTCCAAATCTGATGCGAGTAAATTTGCTATCTTCAATAACACGAAACTTGAAACTGTTTCTGCAAGCAGAGATTCGATGCTTAAAGAAGGATAAGGTTCTAATTTTAACAATGAATTTAAGTCACAAAGAAAGGAATATGCGTTAATAATCAAAATTCATAATGCAGTATTGTTAATTAGGACACGAGGCAGAGGATTAATGTTCTAAGAACTGAACCAAAAGATCCGAAATTACAGAGCGAGTAATGATCAAGCTATGAGATATGCCAGAGACATGAGATAGGCGAGAGAGATTGTAGCCAAAAAGAGGCTTCATATCAAGTCCACTCGTTCTTTTTAGTCTTGTTTCCATTTTATGGCTAAGATTGCACAGTTTACTTACATTATCTTGTATATTTAAATTTTTGTTATTTCTTAACCAATTTTAGGTTTTTTGTACAAGTCTAGGATAATGTCCCTTTTAGTCTCGGGCTCATCCATGATCATCATTATGGTGAATGTATCTATATGTTAAACATACTAGTTCAGTTTAGTGGTAGACTTGCTTCATGCATTTGGGTCTCTTTTGAAAAGAATGGTAAGCTGACAACGGTATGTTTCCTTTCTTCCATGGACAGGCCTGGACCGTCATCATCTATGCAATTTCTTGTTAAAATTAAAAGTATTATTGTAATGACGACTCTATATATTTTATCACATTAAAAATATCATTAAAGAGGTAATGCGATCAAGAAAAATATGTACTAGCGGTATCACTATGCAGTCATCCAATCGACACTTCCTAAGCTGTCGCACTAGCGGTATCAAGAAAAATATGTACTATTGAAATTTTCAAAATATAACGGTTTACTGAGTATGTCAAAATTAATGTAAAAAGATCTTCATTGATATGACGGATTATTATATATATATGACTAATAAAATATAATGGATATGCCAAAATATTAGGATTGAAACTTATTTTGTGAGAGTGTACTTGCTTTTTCTTGATACTTTCTTTTGAGTAAAAAAAATTAAAAAAATCATTCAATAAACTACAATTACAAAACAATCACTGCATCAAACAAGGATTTACAATTATTGACAAAGAACTTTAGCATCAAACTACTTGTCCTCACTCTGAAGAATAAATATTGACTTGTCAGTTCCAATAAAAATCAAAATAGTCAGCCGTTCAAGTTAACTTGACTAACATAACAATTATTGGGACATGATCTTACCACAATAGAAAACTATAGGATCTAAACACAAGTTAACGGTGTGTTTAGGTTGTTATTTACCCTAAACACCTAAGTCTCTTGCTTTTCTGTTATCCGTCTTTTGAGTTGTTTCTTGGCAAACAAGGCATTAATTGATTGATATGCGTTTAAATTCTGAAACCTTTGGAGGTTGATCATGACTTGGATGGTGTGATTTGAATACAAAAAAAAAAAAAGGATGCGTGAATGCGTCATCCAGGATCTCCACGCTCAACATAGGTAAACATGATACTCTTAACCATAAGATTTTACATGTGCAGAGATGAGAATGCTCCGACTTTCATGGAGCACCATAGGGTTTTGCATCAGAAATTTTTCAGCGGCGGCAGTGAACCATGCATTCGACCAACCAATGACCGGGTTTTGGCGATGACGGTGCAGAGAGAAGGAGTTCTCTCAAGCGACGGCATCAAAACTCTGACAAATCTAGTGGACGAAGGTTTGGTTTCATATTGAAAGCCCTTGTGGCATCGAAAGTAGACCTTGGCAGTCGGATTATGGCTTGGAGATCTCCGATCTCAAAAGTCGGGAAGATGAGCTAGTGTTTTGGATAGAAGGCCGGAAAGCATAGGCAGAAGTAAAGAACCTGATCAAACATGTGATCGGCGGTGAGGAGCCTTTGGATCCGAAGTTTGGATGTGATGGCTGCAAGGTGGTGTCTATAGGGCTCTGGTTGGGTGTCATGGCGCCACTTGAACCACTTGAGGACTGGAAATCATGGCCACTGAAGCTTCAGGGATGGTGGCTGGAAAGAATAGCGGTGACGGGATTGGGGGTTGCTACCATATGGAGGCGCGTGTGGTGGAGTGTCTTGGCCATCGTCAACGCCTCAACAAGGGACAAGGAAAATCTGGCAGGTTTTGAGAATGAGCTTGGACTCATGGGCCTAGGTCTAGAATCAAGCCCACATAAAAGTCAAACTTGGAATTGGGTTATTGGGTCTAATTTTAAACTTACTGTGGCCTAAATCGCTTTGTTTAGATAATTTGACAGACTATGCGAGCTAGATGGATTCATGAAACTTGGAGTACCGCAATTGAGCATCATGGTTCCGGTTTTATGTTTCTTGGGTATCTTGTTTTGTATCTACTTTAATCTTCTGTTAAGCTCACTAAAATAAATGAGTTAATTGTGTAATATAATGACACTATATTCTCATTCTGACATGAGTTTATCAATGAAAAATTTTCTTTACTTAAAGAAAAAGAAAAAAAATAGAAGATTTTATATGTGTTATTTCCATGAACTCCGTCAACCCAATAAAACAAAACACCCGATGGAGGTTTATACTCAATGGGGGGTTTACTGTGGTAGGGCCAATAATGAAACAAGAACAATACAATACAATTTTGTAGATTATTAATTTGAATTAAAAACAAAATTCAAAAGAGAAAAAATAGTTAATTATCTCATATATATGTTACAAACAAGAAAGGGGATCAACAAGACTAAAGATGATAAGTCCAAAGTGAGGAGACCCCTAACCTTCTTGGCTTCTTTGATCAATCAAACCACACCACGCAGAGAGAGAAACTGTTCCAACCTTCCAATCTCTAATCTTTTTAACTCTCCATTCAAGCTTCAAGGTTCAAACACCTCCACTCCCCAAGGCACCCATTTCCTGCTCAATATTTTGGTCAATCAGTCCAATTCCATCCTCACGATCATTTCAGGCACACCCAGAACCTATTCTGTCCCAAAACCTCAATTGGGTCACTCTTCCTTCACTAGCAAAACATGAATTTCAGGAGCTTAGATGAGTTCTGGGTCTTCTATATGAGCCAACACTCGAAGCCATCAACAAGGCGTTTGCATTTTGTGGGCACCCTTGTTAGTATCATCTTCTTCATAATCTCGGTTCTCTTCAATTGGTGGCTTCTGATCTTTGTGCCTCTCTCTGGGTACGGGTTTGCTTGGTACAGCCATTTCTTCGTCGAAGGGAATATTCCGGCGACGTTTGGGCATCCATTTTGGTCTCTGCTATGTGATTACAAGATGTTTGGATTGATGCTTACTGGGAATATGGACAAAGAGATCAAGAGGCTTGGAAAGAGGCCTGTGTTCTAAACTTCTAATTGCTTAGAGCTTTATTATAAGACTTCGCTGTAATCATTATCTGCTTCTGTAAGCCTTTGTTGGTCTGAGTACCTATGTATTCCTTTTGCTATGTATTTGACCATTTGTTCAAGGCATCATTGGGTAAAAGTTCTGAAATTGGTTTCTGGCTTGTATGATGTTTGTGCTTAAATCTGATCCTCAAGAACTAGGCAACAATATTAGTTACCAATCTCTGTTTACAAGTACAGGAGATTAGGAAGGGTCCGGAATATCAATGCATCAAGTGAGAGCTAATTTTTTTTTTATGTAAAACAGTATTGTCACTCGCTATGAAAATATGAAGAAAAAATTCAAAAATGACTGTTCACTACATCTCCTTTAGCTAGAGGACCTGTAAACAATATGAAGGAGAAAACTTGGATTTGGTGTTCATTCCTGTCGTCCTAAGTCATTTCAACTATGTTACAAAGTTCCGACATCTATTGTTCAACACTCAGACTTTCGGCAACACATATCTCTAACTGAGCTGTAAAAGATGGCCACTGAAGTGCCCGATGCCGCTGTAACCGCCATCGGTATGTAGACTTGATGTCCATTAAAGTACTACGAAGTTGAGGGATGTTTAATCAAAGTAGAAACTTTAGTCAGTGTTTCGCGAAAATGATGGCAAAGGCGTAGCTTCCTGAGGACGAAGGATTACAAGCACACCAAACATCCCCATCATTGGTAGGACAAGCAGCCACTTCAACAGTCTGTAGTAGTACATATGGAATGTGAGGGAGAAATCATCTGAAAAATAGAGTCCATTCTTGTCAACCATCTCAACAACCACACTCCCAGTAGTCCTTACACTAACTGTTGGAAGCTTTATACGATACTTTCCAGGACGATTGAAGATCTGGTTTATCTTTATCCTTCTCTCTCCTTGGTAATTACCAGGCACCAACAAGGTTGTCTGTGTAATCGAAGGGGAATCAAAACGGACAGAATGAGTTTCATAGAGACAAGTACATAACAAAGAAAGAGACCAACCAATTCTTTCTGGTAGGAAGGAACAACTTACTGTAACATTGTATGGGGCTTGCAACCCAGACGGGTATCTATACTCATCTATGATCTCAATCTCCACCCAAAAGTTCTTGCCCTCTTCATCACGAAAAGCTCTTGATGAATGTTTAACAAAGATACCTTGACGGTTGTACCTATTTGCTACATGATTTCTCCCTTGGCTAGGTACTCTCCATGCCTGAGAAAGATACAATGCTCAAATAATTAGAAACCAAAAAACAAAATCAGAGAAAACAGAATCAAAGAAAACAGAAGAAGTCATCCAAATCATCTTCGGAGAGCTATCCTGCCTTGAGGGGATGATGTGAAGCCGGAGTTGAGAAGCAATAAACATTGCCATTCATGGTTGCAACAATAAGATCAAGATCGTCTCCACCGTCAACATTATCTGCTAAGACCATGCTATATCTGTCATGCAGAGATGAAATCAAGCAATTTTCAGACCATGGAAAGAGGGAAAGTAAACAGGAGATATACATTTTGAAGGATTCAACACAACTTACGAAGTTTCGCCAATATCAACAACATCTGCACATGCTGTTGGTCCATCAATCAGATACAAATATCCATCAAATGATGTTGTAGCAAGAGTGAGACCCTTCTTTTTCTCTCCTTTTTTACTTAAATCCACAAGAAGAACTTGACTCATAATCCTCCCATGAGTTCTATATGGATAAGGACGAACAATCGACCCATCTTTGCCGCTAAGAACGTATATGTTCCCTGATACTGTTGGAACAACAACATCAGTACGGCCATCCCCATCAACATCACCAATAGTGGGACCCTGAGGACACAATACATGGATATTAGCATCTACAAAGTATATTAAAATTTTCTTAACCACACACAGCACCAATCTCAAATCACATATCTAGAATCTCAAAAGCCCAAAGCATTAACATGCAGATACCAAGGGGCACAAGGGTCTTAAGCAAATTATAATATAAAATGGCAGACATAAAAGATGTAATAAGATATCCAACAAATCAAAATTGTAAACTAATATTTTCTAGTGAAGAGCAAAACAGATTAGGGCTAAAAGATTAATTGACCAACGGTAAGGCAATAGTCTGCCACCATACACAACTTAACATCAAGTAGATCTCGAACAAAAACTTACCTGGGGAACAAGACTCTTAACATGCGTTTCCCAAATTTCTACTCCTTGAGCAGTCCATGCAGCAACATTTCCATGAGTATCAGTAGTCACTAGTTCAATTTTTCCATCATCATTAATATCCGCAGCAACAACAGCTCCTTGAATTTCAGCCATTTCAAGAGGAAACTTTTCCCTCACCTTGCCTGAATAGAAGAAAAAAAATCTTAGTTTCCAAATCACAAAACAAAGATTCCTTTTCAATATAAACACGATCCAGCAACTCGTGTCATAGTAGAAATGTCAGCGAGCCTAGGTATGGCAACAAGTGCAATGCAATTAACCAGAAAAAAAAACAAATAGAATAACAACAATAAAAATATTGGTATGCAAAATTTAATTACCATGATGATCTAACACATAAAACAAGCCAAATGAAGTTCCGACAAGAATGTCCAGGTTCCCATCACCATCCAAATCAACAACAGTTGGAGATGAATATATGTAAGCACAGAACGTTCCGGTATCTGTACTCAAATCTAGATCAGCAGTCCACTTTACTTGCTTCGTGTCAAGGTTGAAAACAACAATGGAACCAGCTACATATTTTCCTATATCAATGCCACCCAATTCCTTCAAACGCTCTGGGTTGTCATAGTACCTGCCAACGTATAAGGCGGGTAATTACTCTGAGATCATCAAATAAGCATGGACTATATATGACCTATATTTCAAACAAGAAAATCTTTTAAATTGATTTCGCCAGAGAACCAAACTTAAAAAGCCTGGCTACATTCTCCTGTGGAATTAGTTCTCCATATACAAAACCACAAAAACAAAACTAAAAAAAATAAAAAATGAAACAAAAACAAAATATATGTCTCACAACACAACCTACACCTACTTCATATCAATGAATAGTTTTGTAGTTTTGAGCAAATAACTAATCCAAATATGGATATAGGTCCTGTTGCAATACCATAAAATTTGTTTGATAAAGTTGTTAAACCTCTAAAATCCATTGCCTAGTGTCAAGAATGACACAATATTCTTTCTTCAATAAAACCTATAAAGTTCATCGCCACTTTCTTTAGCAGCTATATTGCATAAAGTCTCTAAACTCAGGAGGTAAGATACTTCTACTGGGTTGAAGGTTGTAGAATTGATTCCACTCTCAGAAACCACCGTCATTGTCAGTTCAAAGTCAAAGAGTTAACCCATATACATTGACGTAAGGATTCCAACAATAATAAAAGAAATCAGATTTTACACTATGGAAGAGAACTCACTCATGATCAAAGAAGTAAGACACAGCAACAACCATTTCTGATACTCCATCATTATCAATGTCTGCTATGACCTGATGAAATAAAGAAGTGCGTACTGTCAGCCAAATTTTGCAGCAGGCAAGAAAGTTTATCCATAAAGAACATACATATCTGCACATGTATGCAAGTCCATGATTACTTAATAAGTGTGGAAGTGTGTATCTTGTGTAAGAAAATCATTAAAGTGAAAACTCACAGGAGTGTTTAAGATATGTGCGTCAACATTGACATAATCTTCTATTTTCTCATGTTGCTTTTCAGTCCACTCTTCATCTCCCCACAATTTTTCATCAACATAATCGTCATAGTCATAGTTATACTCATCGGCCAGTTCATCATTATCACGGAGTAACTCAAAAGATGACTCAGCATCCTCTTCGAGAAGACCATCATTTTCTACAGTTGCAACATGAATGTCCTCCTTACTATTATCTTTGGATTCAGAACCATCATCCTGTGATTTGCTTGAATTGTTGTCTTCCAAAAGCCTTCTACCAGAACTAGTTCCGTTCTCAGTATTATGAGTGACAGAAGAATTATCTGTGCTTGTAGGAAGCTTGATGTCTGTTTCTAACTGAATTGAATTTGCTTTCTTCTCAACCTCAGGATTTGAAGCATTGACCATGCTCAGGTGGCTTTCGTTTGTAATAGGAGCTGAAGTATTTAATCCAGGAACACTTTCTTTTGAAACAGTAGTAGAAGTATTTAAATCAGGATGGCTGTCATTTGAAACAGATGTTGAAGTGTTGACACCAGGATGGCTTTCTGTTGCAACAGTAGTAGACTTGTTAACTTTAGTTGTGCCTTCATCTGTTTCTACAAGACAAAAAGCAGTGCAGACATTATTAGTTCCAGTGAAAACAAACACTTTTCACAGTTGTATATAGTCAGAAAATACTCTGAGGGGCTCAAGATTCTCATCCGAGACATACAAAAGTGTATACTATGAGTAAGGACCCAAAATAAAATAGCAGTTATTAGGATGTGCAATTAACTTACGAGGAATTGAATTCATATTAGTGGCCTCCATGACAAGAAGGTTGTCATGAACATCTGGATGTGTACGGTCAACTGGATCTGGATGCAGACCCCCAAACCAATTCTTTTTAATTTTCCTGCGAGGTACTACTAGTTTATCTACCATTATGTAGCCTGAGACCCTAAGAGAAAACACACGTAAAACAGTTATGAGTTAATACAGTCAAATAACCACTACACGGATACTATAACTGAACAATGTAACAATAACGTGCAACTACCTGAAAAAGAGAACTTCACCATTGTAGACTGCTAAAGCTATCTCCCTCGCACCATCCTTATCAATATCATACAAAAGAGGACTTGCATGTACAGTTGACTGATGGTAAGCAGGCCAACCTAATAAACCATCAACCACACACTCATCAAAACTCACTTAACCAAACTTCAACACAGCAAACACCGAAAAGAAACTATAAAGCTCTCTATACCGGGGAGTTTGTCTCCGTCAGAACCTTCCAAAACTTCAAGATAGTGAACAAAAGACGGCACCACAATCTCGAGCTTTCCATCACTGAAAACAGCAAAGGAACAACAACAACACAAAACCAGCGGATTACATCGATTCTCACTCGCTAATGCAGCACCAAAACACAATAGAATTCCCAATCAAAACACAAAATCTCCTTTACCTGTTAATATCAGAGATCAACGGAGTAGCATAAATACTAGAACTAACTTCGGTTTGCCATCTAAGCTCCAATTTCGCAGGGCACTGTGTATTCAACAACGCATCCTCATCTCTAAACACACACAATCAACTATTTTCAATTCCAATACAATCGATCAAAACGCCAATGCAAATCCGAGCGATTATGTACTAATCCAAGTTGATTAACAAAGATAAACATACATGTTCGGATAGCCATTGGAGTCGTCGCTGGCCTCTCGCTCCCGGAACTTGTTCTTCGCCGGCTCATCGCCGCCGCGAACGAGTTTCGAGCCGTCGCAGAGGAGTAAGCAGATAAGGAAAATCACGCGAATCCCGTCGGATTTCATGTGGTCTTCGTTTGGATCGATCCAATTGCGGTGAGGGGGAGGTAAACCCTAGCTGGTGGCTAGGGTTCTGAGCAGTCTCGGAGGGTAGTTGACTGGTGTGAGAGAAGAGAGAGGAGAGTCAACAGTGGAGGACTGTAAATGGCGGTTGGGATTGAGTGGAGTGCGATTTAGGAGAGAAGTGGAAGAGGTCTTGGGAACCGTTGCAGGGTGTTAGAGGATTCCGAGTCCGGTGACCGGAGAAATGAGCGCGGGCGGTGGGTGTCACGCGCCAATTGAGGGAAGCTGGGGGTACTGCTACTCTACGAGTCCGCCTTTGCCTCTGGCACAAAGTCACCACAACTATCTAGTCGCTACTGGAGACTGTTAAGAGTGAACAGTAAAAAAAGAGGAAGAGTGAACAGTAAATAGTAAAGATTATTTGTGTAAAAGATTAAAAAAATAAAAAATACTTAAAATAATGCTTTCAAATACACGTATCAAAATCTTTTTGTTTTTCGTATGCCCTCTTCTTTTTTTATGAAACTAGGATGATGCATGTTGCATTTGCATGGAGTAGTTTCATCGACTACATCCTCCTTTTCTTTATGCTTTCTCTCTGTTGTTAACTCTCTTTGTTCTCAAGACTTATAACTCAGATGAAAAATACTTCTGTACAAACTCAATCTTATTTCTGTTCAAAAAATAAACTCAGTCTTATTTACATATATTAGGCACTATAAATCCATGATTGAACCGTGAACTGTCCATACATTAAGTCAAACGTTAACGATTATCTCAGCAAAAAAATCAAAGAAAACATAACTCATCTCTGCTAGTTCCAGAGCATCGAACAAATGTACAATTCTAGTGAAAGTTAGTAGTCTTGTGTCAACCGTTCATTGTTCAATGTTATTGAATTCAAAATAGAACAAAAGTACAACCACAAGATCCTAAATGGATCGAAAGCAACAACAAGAACAACGACGCACAAACATATCCTACAAACCCTACAAACTTTAGCCAAGGAGCAAATCAATCAACAATAGTATGACACAAAGACGTATTCTTAAGGCGACACATGACCGTCACCCGATTGGCCGGCTAAACCTTGGAAGCCAACCAAACCAGTCTCGTAGAAGCACAACAGTACCCAACCCATCGAAAACTCACCACAACACAAATCTCAAATACATACAAAGCATCCTCATAAACAGTAATCAAAACAAAACAAATAAGAAAAGAGGTAAAAAGAATGATCAGATCTGCAGCCAAGAATGATCTGAAGGGACAGCATGCAGCAGCTTGTATTCTCTTCCATACTTTATATCATAATAATAACTTTTGAATTAAAAGTACAATATCTAGCAACAGTTTTAACTTGTAAGTTATTGGCAAGTGACATTACTGTGCTGCTTAGTTGAATATCAGACAATCTTTTCTTAATGAACTAAAGTTTGAACTCGTTTACAGAGAAAGAGAAAAATAATTTGTATTACAACCTAATTAGTTCATGAATCAAATTCAATTCATGCTAGCTATGCATACAAACTCGGACCAAATAAAATAGCTATGCATAAAACAGTTCAGTGGATCACAAGGTCTGAAGCAGCAAATACTTTGGTCTGCTTACTTGTGGTTGTGGTTGTAGAAATTAATTAATTAATTTTTTAAGATTAATAGTAGAGGGGGCAGATGTCATAAGATGTGAGATGGGCCGAAGAAAACCGACTTGGGTTTTGGGAAACAATATAAAAAAGCATAGGGATTCAGTCTTTCTCCAGAAAAGAAGAAGAAAAAGAAATCGACCTTTCTCATGTTTGCCGGAAAATCCCAAGCGCCGGGAAGAGCAAATCGTTCGAGTATGATGGGGAGTTCAAGATGAGCACCAGGATAGCAAGGCAAAAAAGGAGAGCAAGGAAATTACGCAACGGCTGGATGTTTGGTTACTCTTTTTTTATATATATTTTCTAATTTTCAGATGTTTTGTGATTGTCGAGATTGTTGAGTAACAAGTTTGAGTATTACCACGAACAGGTAGGACGATCAGGGTCGGTACACAACTGCATCCAGTCAAGTTCATAGATTGTAAGATTTTGGATGAGATTGCATTATACATTCACGTTTCGACTGGAGTTGTCATATTAGCCAGTACTGATTGATTAATATCACTATGAAACAGTCCCGACACCAGAACCAGAGATCTTCACTACCCGTGATGAAAATGGTAATGCTTAATTATTTAGGATGATTTTCTCATTGCAGCTGTTCATGTTTCCTTTTTTATGAATGTTTTTCATAGTACTGACCCTGTGGTTTTGAAATTGTCTCTTACAGGTGTTGAACATACATACTGCGCCTACAGTTGTAAGTAAGCTCTTGATTTAAACAGTTCGGAAATATCCTTAAGCTCTGTGTTTAAAAGAACATACATATTGTTGTCATTATTTGGTTGTTCGATTTGTGATCAATTTGGTTATTGAAGAAAACTTCAGTAGCCATGTCTCATGGGTTTTTTGCATGAGGTCCGACGCAAAAAGATATTTTTGATTTTGCGTTTTTGCCATATAACTTTTCCAGTCCAATCATTTTGCTCTATCTGGTCTATGCCTGATCTATAGAACACTGTTAAGATGGAACAAATATCTATTGATGTAATCAGAGATTTTGTTGCATCAAAAGCTTTTTGTTCGTAACATTTTTAATCACAGTTTCATTCTTGCTCTTCGTATGACATTATCAATATGTTTTCTAGTACCTCATGTCAAGTAGCATGTCCTGAACTCCTGTGTGTTTTGGTAATGACTATATATATATATATAATGGTATTTCATTTACAACAGTTAGCAGTGAAAAATGAAAGCGCATCTGTGTTTGTATGTCATGTGCCCCCGTTATGGCACAACACGGACCCTTGGTTTGTTAAATAATCATCCATATTTTCCCTTGCATGCACACATAGAGCCATCTGTTTTCAATTAGTCACTGAATCTCTTCTTTTAGTTTTTCAAATCACACTGCCATTTGTACTTGTGAAGCATGTGTCAAAGGGCTTGCTTTCTGTTGTTATTATTGTTTTGGCAGTGTGTGTGTGTGAAACAGGTACATATCCACGTCCAGAGCCCAAAGGTATGTTCTCTTTTTATTTTTATATTATTTTTTTAGCGTTCATGATCACTCTTCATATGGTACTGTTCAGTCTCACTTAATTGCCTTTTTGTTGTTGAAACAGTTGTTAAACAACCCGATCCGGGATATGGTAAGATTTTATACATTTTAAAAAGTCTTATATATGTTTTCTAGGCATTTCTTTTAGGCTCTGTGCTTTGTATGAATTTGGGCTTCCATTTTCGGCTAAAGGATTATATGTGTTTTATTTTCTACTTTATAGTTCTTGCGACTAAAGTTACGTTGGACTGTCTTTGACGCTGTCTAAAGGATAAAAGTAACGCGTTGATTGTATATTTATGTAATTTAAGTGAAATTTCCAGCCGATACATTTTGGTCTGTGAATAATGTGTAGTTAATACACTTAATGGGGTCGTAGGTCATTTTTGCATTGCAGCTCCACTTTAGCAAACATCATTTTACTACATTACTGTTCCATGTGATACTGTGTTCGCAGTTGTGATTATTTTTTTGTTTCCTGAAACAGATGATGTGTTTAAATTTTTTGGTGATCTTGCAGACTATTATTATGATGGTAAGATTAAATTCTTTTGTTCTTTAAGATTTGTGAGCAATCATTTGGGTACTTCCTTGTGTTCTGTTTGGTAAAAAAAGTAGGTTTATATATATATATCAAGGCCCTTCCAATGAGGGATCCCTATTTTAAGCCATTTATAGGGATATGACATTACACCAACTTCCCGATTATAATTTTACATCTCCACCGTTCATATCTTAGGTCTATATGAGTAGATCACCTCTACAAAATTTCATATGATTTGGTGATCGTTAAGGCTTTCAAAAGTTCAATTTAGTTTTAATGACCTTCAACGGTTTTAGTTTGACATAAGCTGGACCGTTCAAGATCATTAAAACTAAATCGAACTTTTGAAAGCCTTAACGATCACCAAATCATATGAAATTTTGTAGAGGTGATCTACTCATATAGACCTACGATATGAACGGTGGAGATGTAAAAATTCAATTGGGAAGTGGTGTAATGCCCTATCCCTAGAAAGTTGCCAAAAATAGGGATCCCTCAATGGAAGGGGGCTATATATATATATATATATATATATATATATATATTCACACTTCACCAACCCTTAATTAGCCAAATTATTTTGGTCCTGTGCCATACAGTGACTATATGTTGCAATGATCATAGATATGTGGCTTACATGCCTAATGCGTTTGAAACCTTCAAACCATCTCTACTGTTACCTTTATTAACTTTCGTAGTAATGGAGTTCAAAAATAAATTAGGGCAAACTGCAGTATATATCTCGTGCGGGATCATATATCATTTTTGCATTACACTCCAGTTAAATAGGAAACATTTTTGTTTTTTTATAAATAGGAAACATTTTTGTTTTTGCTTTCTTTATGTTACTATTCAATCTCACATGTTGACAATAGTGATTTTTTTTTGGGTTTCAACATTTGTCACTTGCTCTTTTTCTTTTTCCTGATACAGAAGTTGTGTTTACTTTTGGTAATGAACCTGGTTCGATCCCCATTGATGGTAAGGTTTAATTTTGTATATTTTTCATTACGCCCCAACATAGATACAATCTTGAGTCCGCCACTGCCTTGATTAGTCATTGTTGTTTTTACATTACGTATGGCTGATAAAAATTAATTATAGTTCTTAAATATGTCTGCTACAACCAAATTATTTTTTTGTCTGTGTGCCGTGCATGACTCATTTGGCATTTACTATTCAATGAAGCAAGTATATTGTTGATATTGGTCGCTATGCATATATAGATGATACACTAGATTAGGTATGCCATGTTTGTAGGGGGTTTACATGATCACCGATTCTTTTTCTTTTTCTTTTTCTTTTTTAGCGGAAGTATCATTTATACCACCAGCAGTCAGCAATGTCACCAAAGGCAGGAAAGCAAAGCGTTCACCTGCTAGAGGTTGAAGTAAATTAGGGAGACTGCAGTATTTTTCTCTAGTGTCGTACACCTTTTTAATTGCAGATTTTGGCAGTTCTCCTCAGAGGAGCTCTGTTTGTATGGCGTAGTTGTTTGTGGTTTCTTCTGATGATACATTGGGTTTGCGGCAGCGGTGTGTTTTGAGGGAAAGTGTGTTATTTTGATGCTCTGTTTATGTTTTCCAGGAGTACTCTTTGTAAGAAAGTTCTGTGGATTGATATGCCTTACTGGTGTGTTCTGAGGGAATGTGTTGTTCCTTTATTTTGATGCTCTGTTTACATTTCCCTAGTGTTCGTGAGAGAATTCTGTGGATTGATGTGCATTTCTGGTTAATATTGTAGTATGTCGCTCTTGCGTATATCAGTATGCTAGATTTTTGAAATGATGATACTTTTAAGATATATTCGGGGAGAAGAAACTGAAAACTCTAGTTTTACGAGCTACACTTCCTTCTACTTGATATCTTTGTATTATTACTCTCCCCGGGCTTTACTGATCTTTCAGTCTTATCCTCGCATCCATGTCATCTCATTTAACCAATATAGCCTCCCAAGTCTTAAGACTCCGGAGAATGGATAGCTGTGTTCAGTATAGCAATAAGAGAGACATGGTTTTGCAAATTCGCCGTCCTATAAAAGAGACACAAATCTTGGGCCCCCATACATCACTCACTTTCTGAAAAGGAGATGGCGGAACAGATAGAAACCAAGGATGTTGTGGAGATCATATACAGTGGTCTGCAGTTATCAAAGTTCTAATGAACGTCATCGTTGGGTCAGTGAGTCGTGGTTTGGTTGGTTAATATGTTTAACTGACAATTTTAAGGTCATGAGTTCAAATCTCACGACATATGTAGGGTGTGTGAGTTATTAATAAAAAACTAAAAAAAAAAAAAAAAAAGAGGGTTTTAGTTCTGATATTTAGGACTAAGAAATTGTATCATTGAAACACTTCATGGTTCCGAGGCATGAATCCTTACGGAAGTACTTGAAAGTTAAAATGGACCAATGCCAAAACAGGTTCTTTTAGCTTTTAATCCAAGTAGCACGTAGAGTAGATATGGACACTCTTTTTTATCTTTTTATTTCTTTTGGTAAATCTAATGTACAGATCAATGCTGAGTACAGTTCAAGTTCTTTAAGCCCACCATTCATGACATTCAGTTTATATTTGTATACGATATCAATATGAATATATGATACTGGTATGTGAAATAGTTTTAATATACTTGAAGGACTATTCTATTATATGTGATTAAAATAGTTCATTAGAAAACTATTTGATGTTCCTCTCCACAACAACATACAGAAATTGAACGATCATATAACTTAAAAGAGATAATTAGAGAAATGTACGACATTTTTATATTTACATATTCATGTCTATGCAAGGAACAAATCTTATGCTGCAATTTTATGAGAGTCTAGTGTCTTATCTTATTCATAAATAATGATCATTCATGCTCTTACTTGTATCCTACCAGTTTGTAGGAATATTTCCTAGTTCAAGTAGATTTGGGTCCTTGACTAAAAAAAATGATTTGGGTCTAATCTGGGTGTCCATAGCTAGATGAGCTTGGACTGTGATGGGTCCGATTGAGGGGAGATGGGCTCTTCCAAGACCCACTCATTGTTGGGCTCGACTCTGGGACCTAAGATAATGGGTAAGGCTGTGTTGGGTGCTTATCCATTGTTGGTACGAAGGCCCAGTTTCATGGCTCTTATTCTCGACAGAAGGATTGGCTTTTGCACTTGAAAGAAGGAATGACGTAAAGGTTACTTGGTTACTTGTCACGTTTGTGTTGACCTCGCATATGGTTTATGACATTAAAATTGTTTACGTTCTTAGATCATAAGTTTATAAGTTGGTTTTGCATGATTTAATTATTTCGAGCTTAAAAAGACAGATTATGTTTTTGTTGTATTCATACTTTTAGCTTTTAATAAATTGATGTCCTATTATGAAAAAAAATGAAGAAAAAAAAACAATTTTGAACTCGTTTAACAAGGAAGGAGAAAATAATTTGTACAAAAAAGAAAACAAATACACTAGTTGGTTCATGAAACAAATTCAATTAATGCCAGCATACAAACAGCTCAGTATGAAGCACCGTAACAGACTGAAGCACAAGCATGCCGGTGCGCACCTGCACTCTGCGCACAACGTTCATATATCTCTGATGCTACAAGCCAAGATTGTTGATGGTGACCTTGTCTGCTTACTTGTGCTTGTGGTTTTTTTTTTTTTGTTTTTTTTTTGGGTCTGATACTTGTGGTTTTTTTTAGAAATTAATTAATTAATGTTTAAAGGAATTAATAGAAGCGGGGACAGATGTCAAACGGATATGAGATGGGCCGAACAAAACCGACTTGGGTTTTGGGAAACAATATAAAAGAGCATAGGGATTCGGTCTTTCTCCTTGCGAAGAAAAAAGAAGAAAAAGAAACCGACCTTTCTCTGTCTCATCATGATTGGACGTAAAATCCGATGCGCCGGAAAGAGCAAATCTTCCGACTACGAGGAGTTCAAGATGAGCATTAGGGTAGCAAGGAGATTGAGGAGGGCAAGGAGAGCAAGGAAAGCACGGAACGGCTGGGTGTTTGGTACGTACCTCTTTGAATTTTGATTTTTGTGCTTGTCGAGTAACATGTTTCACATTACCATGAACAGGTCGGAAGATCAGGACCGGGAGACAGTTTATTCGACCTAAGTTCCTAGATTGTAAGATGTATTTTGGATGAGTTTGCATTAAACAATAATCACGTTTCGACTTGAGTAGTACTGATTAATGTCACTGTGAAACAGGCGAGACATCAGAACCAAAGATTGTCACCTTTGTTGACAAAAATGGTAATGCTTTTTTCTTTTCTTTTCTTTTTCTTTTTGCATTGCAGCTGTTCATGTTTCTTTTTTATGGATGTTAGTTTTCATACGACTGACTTTTTATGGGTTCAATTTCCACTTACAGGTGTTGAACAAACATGGAGAATGTACAATAGTAAGTACACTCTTGATTGAAGTCCTTCAGCTCTGTGTTTTAACTTGTAAAGAACATGAATATTTTTTTCATTATTCCCATTGTTCGTTTTATAATGACATGAAATGCTTTGATCAATTTGGTTACTAAAGAAAACTTCAGTAGACTTCCTTAGACTTGTCTTATGGGTTTCTCGCATGAGGTATAGCCGATGCAAAATCATATTTCTAGTTTTGCGGTTTTGCCATATTTTTTTCCCAGTCTGATCATTTTGCCTGATCCGTAGCACACAGTTAAGATAGAGAAAATTTCTGTTGATGGGATCAGAGATTTCTTTCCATCAGCAGTTTTATGTTCATAACGTACAGTTTTAATCACAGTTTCATTCTTGTTTATCTTATGACAATATCGATCAATTTGCTTTCTAGTACCTCATGTCAAGTAGCATGTCCTGAACTCCTGTGTATTTTGGTAATGACTATATATATATATACACGCAACGGTTAGCAGTGAAAAATGAAAGCGCTAGCATTTGTGTTTGTATGTCATGTACATGCCCCTGGTATGGCACAACACAGACCCTTGGTTTTGTTAAAGAATCATCCATACTTTCCCTTGCATGCAGAGAGAGCCATCTGTTTACAATTACACTGAATCTTTTCTTTTAGTTTTTTAAATTAGACTCCCATTAGTACTTGTAAAGCATGTGTTAAAAGGTTTGCTGTTGTTTTTATTGTTTTGACGGTGTTTGCATGTGTGAAACAGGTTCATATCCACCTCCACAGCCCAAAGGTATGTTCTCTTATTAATTTTTTTTTACCATTCATATTTCTCTTCTTATGTTACTGTTCAGTTTCACTTAATCGCCTTTCATTTGCTGTTGAAACAGTTGTTAAACCTCCCGAGCCGGGATATGGTAAGATTTAGATCATTTTTCAAGTCTTGTATATGTTTTCTAGGAATTTCTTTTGACCTCTGTGCTTTGTATGAAATCGGGTTTCCATTTTCGGATGAAGGATTATATGTGTTTTATTTTCTACTTTTTAGTCTTGTGAGTTTCGACTAAAGTGCGTTGAATTGGCTTAGACGCTGTCTAAAGGATACAAAAAATTGTGTTGATTGTATATATATGTAATTCAAGCAAATTGTTATCTCTCACATTTCCAGCCAAGTCATTTTGGTCTGTGTATAATGTGTAGTTATTACACTTAATGGGGTCATAGATCATATTTTTCAATTGCAGCTCCACTTCAGAAATCATCTTTACTATGTTACTGTTCCATGTGATGTGTTCACAGTAGTGATATAATTTTTTTTTTCTGAAACAGATGATGTGTTCAAATTTTTTGGTGATATTGCGGACTATGAGTTAGATGGTAAGCTTTAGATTTTTTTTTCTTTGTTTATGAGTAATTATCGGGGTACTTCCTCATGTTCTGAACTATCTGTAAAAAACAAAAACAAAATGTAGGTTTATATATATATATGTTCACACTGCTATGCTATCAAGTTTTTTTTTTTTTTTTTTAAGATGACTTCACCAGCCCTTAATTAGCGTAGTCATTGTGGTTTTCACATTATGTATCATTGATTATGTCTTCTTTAACCAAATTATTTTGGTCTGTGTGCCACACAGTGACTATTTGTTGCTGTGATCATAGATCTGATTGCATCTGCAATCTTATATATGTAGCTGCCATGCTTATTGCATTTGAAAACCTTCAAACCATCCCTACTGTTACCTTCATTGACTTTCGTAGTAATGAAGTTAAAAAATAAATTTTGGCAAATTGTGGGTTATATGATCCCTACTATTACCTTTATTCTTAATATAACTGCAATATATGTCTCGTGTGGGATCATCTATCATTTTTGCATTGCACCCCATTTAATCAGGAAACATATTTTTTTGCTTTCCTTGTGTTATTATTCAATTTCACCTGTTGACATTAGTGATATGTTTTTGTTGGTTATAACAGCTGTCACTTACTCTTTCTTTTTTCTGATACAGAAGTCGTGTTTACTTTTGGTAAGGAACCCGGTTCGATCCCCATTGATGGTAAGGTTTGGATTTTGTTTTGAAGGCTTGTAAGGAACGATATTGGGAACTTCCTGGTGCTCTGATTTGTTGAAAATTTTATCTTGGTAGAGTTTATATTTTCACAATAAATTACCAGCCCTTGATTAGTCATTGTGGTTTTTACATTATGTATGGCTGATAAAGAACAATAATGGTTCTTAAATGTCAGCTACAACCAAATTATTTTGGTCTTTGTGCCGTGCATGATTCATTTGGGTGCCGATTTACTATTGAATGAAGCAAGAATATTGTTGATGTTGGTCGCTGAATTATGCATATATAGATGATACACTATATTACGTATGCCATGTTTTTGGGGAGTTTTACCTGATCACCAGTTCTTTTTCTTTCTTAGCGGAACTATCATTTATACCACCAGCAGTCAGCAAGGTCGGGAAAGCAAAGCGTTCAGCTGCTAGGCCTTTACACGGTAAGATTTTTGTGTGTTTATATATATTCATTTTCTTCTGTAGGTTTGTGAGGAATGTTATCGATACAACTGCTACTATCTATTAGTCTTGATGTTTTTGGTTTTCACATCATTTATGTATTAAATTACATATATGTTGACACGATACTCCTGTAGGTTCCTGTAGGGCATGTATATATTCTGGGATATCTTGGATTTGATTTTGGTCAGTTTTTTTTTCTCTTAATACCTGGGTCTGGTATTGCCCTAATGCGTTTGAAAACCTATAAACTATACCTACTGTTACGGTGATTGTCGTTTTGGAGGTTTAAAAATAATTTAGGGAAGACTGCAGTATATTTCTCTGGTGTCTTACACTTTTAATTGCAGGTTTTGGCATTTCTCCTGAGAGCAGTTCTGTTTGTGTGGCGTAGTTTGTGGTTTCTGTGGTTTCTGATTATGGTACTTCAGGTTTGGGGCAGCAGTGTGTTTTGGGGGAAAATGTTTTATTTTGATGCTCTGTTTACATTTCCCAAGTCTTTGTAAGAAAGTTCTGTGGATTGATGTGCATTGTAGAATTTGTTTAAAATTAATGGAAGGTGACTATTAATCAGAAAAGTTCAAAAAGTGAATTAAAGTAGAAATATAAGTAATCATAACGTAATTGATAAACTTAACATTTTTTCTTGCTCTGAAAGTAAGCAATCAACTAGAGAAGTTGTGGGTAAAGAAAAAAAAAATCGACTAGGGTTGAAAGCCGAAGGCTTGAGGGTGTATTTGCTGCTCAGGACAGTACGTGAAGCGGGTGCTTGTGGGTTGGTGCAAGCTGAGAGTTCTCGTCTTTTTTTTTTCTTTTTTTTTTTTGGGTCTGCAAGCTGAGAGTAGCGAAGGCTCTTTTGTGGAGATTTTGCAGATGCTGCTAGGTACCCAATTCCGGTAAAAGCCGCGTTGGTTCACATTTCCTTGGGACTTGGCCAGATGCTATGGAGCTGGTTTCTGTGAAATCTAATTAATTTACTTGAAGGACTGGTCTATATGTGATTAAAATAGTTCATTAAAAAACTATTTGATGTTTATCTCCACAACAACAAAAATTTAACGATCATATAACTTAAAACTATTTGTGAAACACATTGTCGTGCACTTTAAACAAAGTTAGACAGTAAAATATTAGAGGAAGATGTGGCATTTTTACAAATTCCTGGTATATTTACAGATTCATGTATATGCAAGGCACAATACTGATGCCTGTAAAATTTGTTGGGAGTTAGTATCTTATTTTATTCATAAATAACGATGATTCATGTGTTTTTAGGTATATAGTACTATATCCTACCAGTAGGAATAGTGATATTTCCTAGTTCAAGTAGGAGAGTATAATCACACAGAAATAACTAAAAATGGATGGGAGAAAGTATCATGTATTGCATCACTAAGCTTCTTGAATTCCCTGATAATGCTCTATGGGCAGGTTCAAAATGCTTGCTTGCAACATCAGGTGGCTTTGCATCTTCCCCACGAAGGACAAGAATCCCCTTTTTTGCGAAGAGAAGATGGCTCGTTAGAGCAGGCATTCAGGAACATCAATTTTTGTTTTTCAACCTACATATTAGCAGATCATTGTAGAGAATTAGAGGTCTAGACAAATATCAAGGTATTTGTTCCTTAAGCACAAAAGGAACTACAAACTCTGCCCCTACATAGCTTCTAAAATGTACTACTAACAACGATTCAAAATCTCAATCGAAAATCCCTAATTTATTCAGTGCTAGAAATGACGCCAACTAATGTATTCAGATATCATCACAATCAATTTTTGCCCTCACAGATTATATTTTCTTGTAAAATGCAAAGCAAAAGGCATGTAACAAGATAGGTAAATCTCAAACAGTGTTCAACTTCAGATGAAGGAAAATCAAGTCAAGTCAGCACAAGACAGAAAATTAAGTCATCCCGCGAATCCCGTCTGATTGTTGGTGGCTAGGTTCTGAGTGGGATTGAGTGTAGTGCGATTTAGGAAAGATATGGAAGGTCTTTTAGGGAGAGTCCGGTGACCGTAGAAATGAGTGGGGGCGGTGAGTGTCACGCCTTTGCCTCCGGCACCGTGTCACCGCAACTATCTATGAGTCTAGAGACCGTTAAGAGTGAATGGTAAATAGTAAAGATTACATAAGTAAAAAAGAAAGAATAAAATAATGCTCCAAAAATTAGAGAAAATTACATACAAGGAACTTTCCAAATTTAAAAACACAAAAAACCCATGTTTAATATTTCTTATACAGATTAGGACATCAACCCAAACCCAACAATAATAACAGCAGGTCTGACCCATGTTGTAGATTGAAATGACTAAAATGCCCAACTCTAAATTAAAAATGACAAACCTCATCCTTTCTCTCTGTATTTTTTTTCGGAAGCTCTCCCTCTCTCTCATACCAACAACGGCGGAAGATGCTCAACAACGACACCCATATATGACGAATGACGCTTGTCAACGATGGACGACGCTCATCGACAAAGCCTGGCTCCCAACGTTGATTGTGGATCTGCCTTGACGACGACGGTGGATCTACCTTGATGACGATGGCAGATCTACCTCGACGGCAAGGGCGGCTCTGCCTCGACTACAACGGCTCCGCCTCAACGACGACAACTCTGCCTCGCCAACGACGGCTCCACTGATCCTCTCACCGTACATATTCCTCAATCCTCCACCGTCGTCAAAATCCAATCTGCTACTAAAGCCACCTTATCTGAGGCCAACGACATGAGCAATCGACACAGTCGAGAAGGAAATTGAGTCGATTCTTGTTCAAAGCATTTTAATTCAATTGTCACTGAATTTTTGGGGTTTAGGATTGGGTATATGATTGGGTTGAGCGTCTGAGTAGCAATGGGAGGTTAAGGTCAGAAGGAGACAATGAACTGAAAATAGAGCTATATGATTGGTTGAGGTAATGCATTGAAAATGGAGGAGACTGGTTGAGGCAATAGCAGTGGGTTGGGTAGCAGAAGCAAGCAGTATCAGAGTGGGATGTGTAGCAAACGTAGGCAGTAGCAGGCAAATTGGTAGTAAAAGTCATCAGTAACAGATGAATTGGTAGTACAAGTCGGCAATAGCAGACGCATTGGTAGTAACAGTCGACAGTAGCAGTCGACATTACCTTGATCGACAGTAGCAGATTATTCAGCTCGTTTGTAAATAGTTACTCCATTTATAGTCTAGTTTTTTACTCCATAGTAACAGTTTTTCACTCAACAATAGCAATGCTCCAACCGGTAGTAGCACCTTTCTATTAGGCTTTCTATTAAGCAGTAGCAGTGCACGAGACTGAACCGTGTCTATAAATTCTAACGGATTTATTTTCTGTTATAACTGACTTTTTTAAGTTTGAATACTACAATTGTAAATGTGTTATTGCCACATGGCAACAATATAACAACTTATCCTTATTTGTTAATTTATGTCCTTAAATGTGCAAAATATTGTGTAATTGATGTATTTGTAAACTGAAATTTGATTAATAACTAATATGTAGTTTACTACAAAAATTACCATATTAATTCCTCCAACTAAGGTGCAGAAGTCTCATCAATTGCATCCTCCTCTCTCTCCTTTCTTTGTCCTTGAGACTTATAATTCAGAAGGAAAATATTTGCGTTCAAACTCTATCTTATTTACATATGTAAGGTATTGTAAATCCATGATTGAACTGTCCATACATTTAGTCAAACTTTTTAACGATTGTATTTGCAAAAAAAAAAAAAGCATCTTTACTAGTAGTTCCATATAATTAAATAAATAGACAATTTTGATGAAAGTTAGCTCTCATGTCAACATTCCATTATTTGATGCTCTATTGAATGAGTAAACTGTTTTTATTTCCTTTGATTTTTTACTGAGATGGTCATTAAAGATTGACTAATGTATGGAAGATTCGATCATGGATTTACAATGTCCAACATATGCAGGTAAGATTGAGTTTGAACGCAAGTATTTTCCAATTCAGAATTCGCCACTCTTCTTATGTTCTCTTACTCTCCTTACTTTCCACTGCTTCGTTCTCCGTTTCTATTAAGCCTTAATCCTTACCTTAACCTTCCTAAAATAAGATTTGTCCTGTATGATCGAGTCAAAATATGAAGAGTTTTTGGGTAATACCTATTTTCGGTCTCACTTTAGTTGTGGGTTCAAGATGAGATTCAACACCATAACAAACTAAAGCACATGCATGCCTACTCTGCCCACAAGGTCCATATATCTCTATGCTGATACAAACAACCAAGACAAACCTGGAGCAAATATTTTGTAATCCCATGCCTCATTTAGCCGGTCTGGCATCTCTAGCTTGTCTGCTTACTTGTTTTGCTGGTGTTAAGGTACCACAAAGGCTTTCTAGGCCTAAAAGTTAATCCCAACAAGCATATAAAATGCTCCGTCGACTATGTATTGCAGTATAGTGTCTGATCATTTAATAACTTTGAAGTTTAGATTTAAGTTACAAGAACACACAGCTAAGGAAGAACCAAATTTACTATGATTTTGCTTACTTATGGTTTCACTGGCTTGCGGTTTGTGTTCTTTTTTTTTTATATAGAAAATTGTGGGTTGTGGTTGGTCATCAGACTCATCACGTTTTGTTTTAAAAATTAATTAATAGTAACGGGGACAGATGTTAAAAAGATATGAGATGGGCCAAAGAAAACCGACTTAGCTTTGGGAAACAAACAAACGATATAAAATAGCTTCGGAATTCAATCTTTCTCCTTTTGTGTAGAAAAAAAGAAGAAAAAGAATTACAAAGACAAGCTATTTTATTTTAGAGGGTAAACCGACGGACGTGCAGGCTCGGTGGTGATGGTTTGGTTTGGTTGTGTGTCCCTGTCAGCTCCAATGCTTCGGTGCATTTTTGAGGGTAAACCGAAATTTTTTCAAATATTTAATCATAAATTCATATAATGTAATTGATAAACTTTTAACATTTATTTTTTTTTTGCGCTGGGAAGTTGTCGGAAAAGAAAAAAAAAATATCAACTAGCTAGGGTTGAAAGCTGAAGGCTAGCTTGATGGTGTATTTGCTGCTCAGGGCAGCACGTGTACAACAATTTCATTAACAATAGAACCGTTCGAAGGAAGCATTAATGGAAGTATGTGTTAAGCCTTGTCTGCTTAATGCATTACTTGTGGTTAGTCATGATGTTTTCTCACAATAACCTCGATCAGGTTGCAGATGATGAACCTGCTAACCTGGCCTCATGGTTGGTTTCATTTAGCATTCCACTGATGAAGCAGTATGTTCTCTCATTTGCGCAAACTACATTTCACAAGGCTAAGGTCTGAACATGCAAAGATCAAGAACAAATGTTGAGTTTGAATATGTGTATATATATATGATGTACCTTGTGGCCAACCGTATATATCATTCAAGGAATCTGCTGATTATAAGTGGCGGGGGACTGACGTCAAAAAATATGAGATGGGCCGAACAAAACCGATATAGTTTCTTTGACCAAAACAAAAAACCGATATAGTTTCGGAAACAATATATAAAATAGCCTAGGGTTTCAGTCTTTCTCCTTCTGAAAAGAAAAGAAGAAAAAGAAACCGATCTACCTTTCTCTGCTCTCATCGCCAAATCATCATGATAGGCCGGAACGTGAAAATCGTTCGACTATGATGGGAAGTTCAAGATGAGCACCAGGATTGCAAGGCAAAAAAGGAGAGCAAGAAAATTACGCAACGGATGGATGTTTGGTAACTCTTCTTTTAATTTTTGATTTTTGATTTTTTGAGCTTGTCGAGATTTCTGAGTAACATGTTTGGGTATTACCACAAACAGGTAGGAAGATCAGGGTCGGGACACAACTACATCCAGTCAAGTTCCTTAGATTGTAAGATCGATTTTGGATGAGTTTGCATTAAACATTCACGTTTCGGCTTGAGTTGTCATGTTAGTAGTACTGATTGATTTATGTTACTGTGGAACAGTCCCGACACCAGAACCAGAGATAGTCTATGTCCGTGACAAAGATGGTAATGCTTTATTGTTAAGGATGATTATCGCATTGCAGCTGCTGTTGGTGTTTCAGTTTTATGAATGTCGATTGTACCGACCCTTTGGTTTTGAAATTTCCTCTTACAGGTGTTGAACGTAGACTCAGAGCTTTCAGTTGTAAGTACGCTCTTGATTTAAACAGTTCGGAAATATCCTTCAGCTCTTTGTTTCAAAGAACATGAATGTTTTGACAATATTCCTTTGTTCGTTTTGTAATGACATGAAACGCTAGCTGTGATCAATTTGGTTATTGAGGAAAACTTCAGTAGCCTTGGTTTTGTTAAAGAATCATCCATGTTTTCCCTTGCATGCAGGGAGAACCATCTGTTTTCAATTAGTCACTGCATCTCTTTTAATTTTTCAAATCAAACTGCCCTTTGTACTTGTGAAGCATGAGTCAAAGGGCTTGTTTCAGTTGTTTGCTGTTATTGTACGTTATTGTTAATTTTGACGGTGTATGTGTGAAACAGGTACATATCCACGTCCAGAGCCCAAAGGTATATATGTTCTCCTTTTGTTTTCTTTTATTTTTTTTACCATTCATATCTCTCTCATGTTACTGTTTAGTCTCACTTAATCACCTTTTTGTTGTTGTTGAAACAGTTTGAAAACCTCCCGAACCGGGATATGGTAAGAATTTGATTTAAAAGTCTTGCATGTACATATTTTCTAGGAATTCCTTTTAGGCTCTGTTCTTCGAAAGATTATACGTTCTACTTTATACGTCATCTGATTTAGACTTTGTTTTTAAGGTTAAAAAAAATGTATGTGTTGATTGTATATTTATTGAATTCAAGTGAAATTTCCGGCCAAGTCATTTTGGAGTTAATACACTTATCGGGGTCATAGATTATTCTTTGCATTGCAGCTACACTTTAGCAAGCATCATATTACTATGTTACTGTTCCATATGTGTTAACAATACCAATAATATTTTTTTTTCTGAAACAGATGACGTGTTTAAATTTTTTGGTGATCTTGCGGACTATAATATTAATGGTAAGCTATAGATTTTTTCTGTGAGTAATTATCCGGGTACTTCCTTGTGTTCTGTTTGTTGAAAAAAAGAAAAGAAAAAAAGTGTTAAAATATGCCTTGAATCAGCCATCCGGGGGAACCAGCCATCCGTGAGTACCAGCTATTCGGGGATCTCGTTGCCCGGTCAGCGAGTTGGGGTCCAGGGGCAATGCGCACTGGTTTGGGGGTTCGAGGGCAACGCCCCCGAGGCCCATCAAACCCTGTTATGCTGGGTTATGGTTTCCTGTTGGGATTAGTATACCCTGTTATGTTGGGTTATGGTTTCCTGTTGGGCTTAGTATATCGGGATTAGGGTTTAGTATATAAACGACCTAAACCTAGTTGTATTCTGTAGTTGTGTGATTATGTTTTTCCTCAAGATAATAAAACTGTTCTCCTTCTGCCCGTGGACGTAGCTAACACATTGTTAGTGAACCACGTAAATCTGTGTTCTTTCTTATATCTGTTACAACAAATTGGTATCAGAGCTCCAGGGGGAGTTCAAATTCTGGGACGGAAGAAAGATGTCTGGTCTGAACGTGAAGATCGATAAATTCACGGGGAGAAACAGTTTCAGTCTATGGCAGATCAAGATGCGAGCCTTGTTAAAACAACAAGGGATGTGGGCGCCGCTTGTGAAGAAGTCGGGGGATCCAGAAATCGCTGAGATAGTCAGTCTGGAGGAGAAGGCACACTCGACAATTTTGTTGTGTCTTGCAGATGACATAATCAACGAGGTCGGAGAGGAGGAAACTGCGGTTGGTCTGTGGTTGAAGCTTGAGAGTCTATACATGACGAAGTCTTTAATCAACAAGTTGCTTCTAAAGCGACGTTTGTTCAGTCTGCGAATGAAAGAAGGTTCTGGGCAGAAGCGGTGGGTACTGCTGATAATTCCGCTGATATGTTCACCAAGTCGGTTCCGCACAGCAAGTTCCAACATTGTTTGGACTTGCTAAATGTTACAAGCTGTTAGTTGCCCTTTGGGGGCAACATCTGAGGCAGAGGAGTTATTTATACATCTGGCATTATTGTGATGCATCTGGTACATCTGGCATTATTGTGGTGCATCTGGTACATCAGGCATTACTGTGGTGCATCTGGTACATCTGGTACATCTGGCATTACTGTGGTGCATCTGGTACATCTGGCATTACTGTGGTGCATCTGGTACATCTGTTATTTGTGAGAGGATTCAAGTCAAGGTGGAGATTTGTTAAAATATGTCTTGAATCAGCCATCCGGGAGAACCAGCCATCCGGGAGTACCAGCTATTCGGGGATTACGCTGCCCGGTCAGCGAGTTGGGGTCCAGGGGCAATGCGCACTGGTTTGGGGGTTCGAGGGCAACGCTCTCGAGGCCCATCAAACCCTATTATGTTGGGTTATGGTTTCCTGTTGGGATTAGTATACCCTGTTATGCTGGGTTATGGTTTCCTGTTGGGCTTAATATATCGGGTTTAGGGTTTAGTATATAAACGACCTAAACCTAGTTGTATTCTGTGGTTGTGTGATTCTGTTTTTTCTCAAGATAATAAAACCGTTTTCCTTCTGCCCGTGGACGTAGCTAACACATTGTTAGTGAACCACGTAAATCTGTGTTTTTTCTTATATCTGTTACAACAAAAAGTAGGTTCATATATATGTAATATGTGTGTGTATTCACACTGCTATATATGCTATGCTATCGAGTTGGTTTTTTTTAAGATAACTGCACCATCCTTTAATTAGCATTGTCATTGTGTGGTTTTCACATTCTATGTATGATTGATTATGTCTTCTCCAGCCAAATTATTTTGGTGACTATCTGTTGCGGTGATCATAGATCTGATTGCATCTGCAATCTTATATATGTAGCTTCCATGCCTAATAATGCATCTGATAATCTTATTGCCTTTCGTAGTAATGGAGTTCAAAACTAAATTAGGGTAAAGTGCAGTACATATGTCCTGTGGGATCATATATCATTTTTGCATTTACACTAGTACTGTAATAGGAAACCTTTTTTTTTTTTTTTGGCTTTACTTATGTTACTATTCAATCTCACATGCATGTTGACAATAGTGACTTTATTGGGTTACAACATTTGTCACTTACTCTTTTTTTCTTTTTTTTGTTTCTGATACAGAAGTTGTGTTTACATTTGGCAATGAACCCGGTTTGATCCCCATTAGTGGTAACGTTTATTTTTTGTTTAAATGGCTTGTGAGGAACAGTATCTGGGAACTTCCTGGTGCTCTGTATTGTTTAAATTACTGTCAGTAGAGTTTTTGTTTTCACAATAATTTATTGCTGATAAAAAATAATTATAGTTCTTAAATATATCTATCACAACCAAATTGTTTTGGTCTGTGTGTCGTGCATGATTCATTTGGGGGCCGATTTAAGAATATTGTTTATGTTGGTAGCTGCATGATGCATATATAGCTGATGATACGCTAGTTGTATGCCATGTTTTTGGGTGTTTTACGTGATCATCGATTCCTTTTCTTTCTTAGAAAAACTGTCATTTATACCACCCAAAGGAAGCAAAATGTCACCAAGTTCGGGAAAGCAAAGCAAAAAAGAAAAAGAAAAACAGAAAGAAAGAAAGTAGGAAAGAAAGAAGAAAGAAAGTCACCAAGGTCCAGAAAGCAAAGTGTTCACCCGCTAGCTAGGCCTTTCCATGGTAAAGATTTTGGATACACATATATTTTCTTTCTTTTTTCTATAGGTTTGTGAGGAATATTGTTATCGATACAACTGCTGCTATATATTACTCCTGATGTTCTTTGAACTGGTGTTCTTTTCTAAGCTTTGAATTGTTGGTGCAGATCGATAATCTTGTCAAGGGAACTTGATGTCAGGCTTTACGGAATCTTAATGTGATGGTGGGATGTCCAGACTCCAGAGAGCACAGGGCTTCTATATCAGCCATTGTTTTCTTAACATAGTCATCTCTCAAAGTGAGCATTAAAACTTTCTTTTTTGCTTTTATAAACCCAATTTTCTCCTGTAGGATTTTCAGAGTAACTTTCATTATCGTAATTTTTATTTTCTATTTCTCTTGTAGAGTTGTAGTTCTATACACCTAATGGTTAAAAAGACTACTTTATATGCCACTTATCATTATTATTTATTTCTGATGAACGTCTGAGTTAATATTTGCCTTCATTGCTTGTGACAGTCTGCTAGGAGTGCTAGCTATGTCTAAGCATCTCGTTTTCTAATTACTGGCGTTACCTGGGCTGGTAGGTGAAATTTTACCGAGTGTTGCCAATTATAATGGTGGTAAACAGCTCCCCCTGCTTTGCTAATTTTAAGAGTTTCCTTTAAAAACACAATTTTAGAAACATCCTTTCCCTGTTCCATTTAAAGATTTTGTCTTCCTAGATGTTAAGACTGATTGGTCCTGATGGTATGAACAAAATTTACACCCCTTTGGATTAAAGATGATGAGGATCTCAACTTTCTGGATTTGAATATTGTGGTTTAGAAAGTACATTGGTTGCAACTAATGGTTGGTGTAGTATTCTTCAATTTTACTTTTTTTTATATGTAGAATAGGTGAGAGAGAAACTAATGTCAATAATATTTCATTGAAGTCGAAGGCGATTCTTCTTAATTTGGTTATCAACTGTGTCAATGGTGTTTGTGGCACCCTTGAAAGCTCTATCTACTCAAGCCTTTCATTTTGATTCCTTGCAACTCGGGTGCCTCCGTGGTGCCTCTCTGTGATCTTCTATTCTTGTTGTTTGTTATTCATTTTCTTCTAAAAAAAATGACAGTGGCAGATGATGACAATAACATTATGATTTCTACATAATGGGAATAAGTGCATACGCTCAAAACCCAGTATGACTTATACATAGGGAACATGGTATTTGGGAACGCGTACTTGTTAACATGATTTGTTAACTATCAACAATGCCAAAAGAGACTGTCTGTGATTGTGAGGAAGGCATAGACAGTGAAAACATATATAGGAGGTATGATGGGAGGAAGTGCGGAACAATGCTGGACTTTGGATATAGTTTAGGTCTCCGAGGGATGTTGCAATGCACTATTGAGCATAGCGTTTTTCGCCTACAACACTTAATTTGTATGTTTATCTACTCCTTCTCATCTCGGCTCTTCATCTGGTCATTCTTTGCGGCTAGGTCAATCGAAAGTCTGCCTCGCTTGATTTCATACTAGTCCATCAAAGCATATTGGCAACAATATCTATGGTCTTTCTGAGACCTGAAATTTGTGTGTACCGGTTATCCAAAAGTGAAGCCGGTCACTGAGCTACTCAAATGGGATTAAGCCCCAATATCAATAAACTTACCCCCAAAAAAAACAAGGGCCGAGTAAAGATTGTTGAGAGCAAGTCAATGGAGGGGTTCTAATGAGGACCACTAAGTTAAGGACTAGTTGAGGACTTTCTCATTAATCGTTTATTACACCCACTTTTCAATTACATTTTTTCATCTCAATCGTTCAAATTTTAGGTCTATATAAGTAGATCACTTCTACAAATTTTCAGCAAAATTGGTGATCATTAAGGGATCGAACTAAATCAAATCAATGGACAATCCAAATCTGTCAAACAAGAGATGTTCAAGTTTATAATTGGTAAATCATATTTATGATTGCCTTAACGATTTTCAATTTGGATGAAAATTTGTAGAGATGATCACTCATATATATATCTACAAACTAGACGGTCGAGATGTGAATATGCGATCGAAAAATGGGTGAAACGAAAAAGTCCTTAACTAGTCCTTAACTTAGTGGTCCTCATTAGAACTACTCCCAGCAAGTCAATTGCGGTTTCTTAAAGTTATATTCACATGAAAGGGGACAGGGCACAAAGATTCGGTTGTAAAAAAAATGCCTACTTTTTTAAACAACTTGATAATCATAATCAACATCAGAAATATACATGGCGACACTAACCCTACTCTTCATCTGACCAACTATCAGAACCAAAATAAATCTGACAATAATCGAGGGCTTATCTGGTGAGTCCCATCATACATCTCACCAGCACAGCACTCGGTACAACTTATAGCTAAACTTGGCTAGTTACACAAATCCCTTGTGGTTTAACAGCTGATAACCCCAACTTCAAGCATATAGAACTTTCAATGACTTGCACTACCAGGGTTAAGGTAAACCTTAACAGCTGTTGGTCATCATCCCCTTTGTCACCTTCGTCGTGCAAGATGCTGTGCTGCTTTGCTATCATTCCGAATCCTATCAGCATACATAGGCAGACGAATGATCTCATATATCTCGTCCAACAAAACATCCTCCGTAATATTATCCTTTATGCTTTTCATAACCTATCATCAAAATAGCAACTGATAAGTGTAATAGGATCAACAGAATTGATAATAATAAATAATAAATGCAATGTCTGCACAGACCTTTCTGTAGGTATTGAATTCATTGGGAGTGGATTTATCAGTCCTGATACGCATACAGACCCATACATTTGCTTCAGAGTCCCAAGAACACTCTACTATTTTTCCAGAATAAAAGGAGTCCTCTGAACCATCTGCAGCACAGACATTGTTATGAAAATTAATCACAAGGTCTGAATAGACACCCAAAACAAGCCAAATCCTAGATAAAAGAGCCAACCTGAGTGCGGAAGACAAACTTTATGATACAAGAGATGAGGCAATGAAACCAATACTTAGTTTTATGCGATAAAATCATACAAGAAAGCCAGGAAACAGTACTGTCTATGCCCAAAACCAGGACTTTTAATATGATATTAAACGATTTCCCAGGGTTTCCCATAATTAGGAACGAAAAGTAGAAAACATATAATATAAAAAACAAAGATACCTTTGAATGTGACCCTATTTCCTTCCATTAGTTTCTTCTTTCCATGTTCGTATAGAAAAAGCAGTCGCCGACCGTCTTCCCCAGCCTATCCAGAAAAAAGTAGCTATATGAGAGAACAAGGACAATCTTGAAGATTAAAAAGGAATATCATGTGCACCATCTCAATTATATAGTGAAGAGAACAACCTCAAACAGAAAATCCACCGAGTTCATTTCAGGATATTTCCACTTTAAAAGTCCTTCATGTGTACGGGGAACATATGGATCATCCCAGCCCTTGCATATAAAAATCATGAGTAATTAAGTCTTTTGAACCAAGGAAAATATTAAGCACATAACGATCCCCAGTATCATATCTCAAAGAAATATTCCTTCAGAACATAAAAAATCTCAGCTTAATCAAGAAGCCCAAAGGTTGCTCCTATTTGCAGCACAAAACATATAAATAGATCAACCATGGTCAAAAGAAAGGGGGAAGAGAGCCTTTAGAAATACATAATCTTGAATCAGTAACGTTAAGAAGCACCGCTGCTATTGGGAATTGATATCAGAAATGTTGTTCAACTAGAAAACTTAAAAGAGGTGATTTGATGAGTGCACCTGACAAGGAGAGGATAGAATTGTTGTAAAATCATTTGTTATGGTCAATTGACCATTTATGATCCTCACCTGAAAAATAAGACCATCGGCCTCATGTGAAAGCTTTGGAATGAATTCCTTCAAAAGCTTGGTAACTGTAGAGAGCAACCAAAAGTCCTTCCTCCTTACCTGATAAACATACTGAGAAAATCAATCCAAGCAAAATATTAGTCCAGCTAAGTTGAAGTCTACCCAGAGTTATTGATACATACCCTGAATGGTTCCAAGTCATATCTATAGTAAGGATTCCTACTTTGGTAAATATTGTGGCGCTCATGATTCCGAGGCTCTATGACCTCTTTTTCAAGCATCTTCCACCGCTCATAAAATGGCCGCTGCAACAATTCAAAGTGCTTGGCTGAGAACCAACTTGATTTATTTTTTAGTGCAGGAATTCAAAGTATACCAAAACATGTAAATGCTAGCAGTTGGGAGAAAAAATGTAGTATCTTTGAACAGATAAAGCACAAGAGACAATGTTTACATACGACGTAACTTGGAAACAACAGTTACTAACTAAAGCTGATACAAACACAGTAATATCTCTACTAAATCATATGGTGTCCCAAAAGAAAAACCTGAAAGATTGAAACATCTTTGTGATTCTACCATACTAAATAACGAACAAGACAACGAGCACAATGCATTTCCCAACTAATTGTAGAGATCTGATACAGCTTCTGTATCAGAAAGTTCACTTGTAACTGGTTCTAATCTACATTAATTATACCCCACCCAGCACACTGGACTTCTTTGGTAGTTGGCCTGGGATTTGGAATACATACACCAATTACGACAAAGTTAGACAAATGATGGACAATACCCCTATGATCCTATCAAATCAGTTTGGACACGCTCATCCAAACTCTTTCCTACAGGCGTACATCTCACATTGCTGTGTCATGATCAGAATCTTCCATTTCTACAACACCTTTTAAAGAACATCTCCGCAAAAAATCAACCAATTGGAGACCATTCGATCAAGGCATCAAACAGTTTTATCCAAAAAGACAGTTCTGGTAGAGCCATCCTTTGTTAGATACAGTAAACTGACTAAACAATCTCCAATTTGACTGAATTTTTCGTTCAAATGATCTTTAAAGAGTGATTCACAGCATCGATGGTTCAGATCATATAAGAATACAATATGACCGAACAGGTAAGAAAGTTCGGACATCTGGACAAGAGCATTTTTCTTTTAAAATTCTGGTGCTCCGTTAATAAAAATTAAACACGGGGATCACTTAAACCAGGAAAAAATGACAGACAAGGGGCAAAATCAAACCTCTATGAGAGAAAGATGGTTGATCGCCATCATATCATAGATAAGGTATCTTCTCTCCTGCTTCTGTGAATCTGGCACAGTATCAATTACCATCTCCCCATCCAATAACGTGAAGTGGTGAACCTTCTCCGCTGAAATCTTACAAGCCATAACAATAAGAAGGTCACTCAAATTGTGAAGAAAATTTTAGTTATATCATTGAACTTTCAGTAAGAGACTGCAGACGTACATCATTTGTGTGTTTGCAGGGAAACCTCATTTGTACCCTTCTAAAATTAAAACTCCTATCAATCAAGAAACATCCATCCATGGTTATTAACATCATATATCTTGTTCCATCAGCTTTCCATGTAGCATAGTAGTAACGTTGCCTCAACAGCTGTAAGTTGTCCCTGAAAGAACAGAAATCCATATACCAAATTCTATGAGACACTACGTAAATGGGAACTACAAAATTATCCACAGCAACTTGTGTAGCCTCAAAATTTTCATATAACAATAAAGGCAACATGTAAGTACTTAGGAAAGCACTTCACAGATACACACAGGACATGATCATCATCTATCATCTAACAGAATCTCACAAATAGAACGATAGGCAATCGAACATCAAAAGGTACACGAATTCAGGAACATCAATTTTTGTTTTTCAACCTACATATTACCAGATCATTGTACAGAATTAGAAGTCTAGACAAATATCTAGGTAAAAGCTAAACAATATTTGTTCCTTGATCACAAAACAAACTACAAACTCTGCCCCTACATAGCTCCTAAATGTACGACTACTAACAAAGATTCAAATCTCAATTGAAAAGGCATGCATCAATTTCAGTAGATTTCTTCAGTCCTAGAAATGACTCCAGCTACTATAATTCCAATATCATGGCCTACCATTTTTCCCTCAGATTAAATTTTCTTGTAAAATGCAAAGCAAAAGGCATGTAACAAGATAGATTAATCTCAAACAGTTTTCAATTTAAGGTAAAGTTATACAGGTCATTACACATATCAATATTACTAAAACAGAGGTGGAGCTCGATGCTGAAAGACTGGAACTATAGATTGCTTCAAAATTTAAAAACAGAAAAAGAAAAAAAACCAAACAAACAAACAAAAAAAGAGCAGTGATATTTAACCTGCTAAGAGAAACTGGGTGCGACCCTGGAAATTGTGCATTTCCTCTTTTCTGAAATTTAAGAAATTAAATTAAAGATAAATGAAACCAGTAGAACAAGGACTAGTATATATTTACAAATACAAAGCAATAACCAGCAAACAACCAAAAACAGATATAGGTTTCAACATGCCTACCGGAGGCAGCTTAAGGGACTGATAACAGAACTGCCGCATTGCCTCTTGCTGGTCGCGAGGTATCTCATCACCCAATATATCATCATTTGTCATTACTCCATCTGTTTCCTGATTCTCCTGAAATGACGAAGGTGTATCAAAGCTCAACTGAAGGTAAAAGTCATAAGATTCAAAGGCACACCCAAAAGAAGCAAATCATTTTCATCGCAAGGTCAGATATAAATGAAGTACTGGATCAGTAACAATGAAACAAATACTATTGAAGAGTGCTATTGGACATAAAAGTTAGACATTTCTCTGTGCAATGCAACAATCAGAAATTCACTTACTGTTTACGTGATTTCTCAGTCTTCATGTCATTCATAAAGCAAAAAATAACATCAAAAAACAATAATCAAGTCAACACAAGAATATGCATACATGCAAAGGAGCAGCTGGACCTCCATCATCATCATCGTCGTCTGCGACTGCTTCGCCATTAAGATCAAATTCAGAAGATCTCTTCCATTCAGGAGTTGATGGACATACAACCACTTCAGGCTTCCTTTCGTGATAGAATGAGTACAACGCATCAATATAGTCGGGTTTGTAGATTCCCGGAGGGCGTCCTTCAGAAAATATTTTTATGGCCTGTGGAGCAGGCAATGCAGCATTGAAAACTAAAAACAAATAATTAAAAGCAGGAGAATACAACAGCTCAATTGACTTTAAGTTTAGACATTTAAATGAGTTCATAATGTACCTGAGTGACGGAAATTGGAGACGTGCGCATTAGGTAATGGATGATCATATACCCTGTGCGGTTGTGCCCATGAGTACAGTGCACAAGAATATACTTCTTGGTGTGCTTCTGTCGGGTCATGAATTGCATAACCTGAAAAAGATAAATAGAGGTATCACAACCAATATCAATGTTGCAAAAACAAATACAGTGGTGGAAAGAAGCAATAACTTAATAACTAAACAAACTCGTGGAGGTAATCAAGTGGGAATCATAACATCTTAAAAAGTACAGAAAAAGAGAAGCGTCGTTGGCTAGTTATATGATACATATCCCGAGGAAAATTATGTTTCTTTGTAAAACCCTTACATCTAACAAGTTTAAGTATTAAACGGATGCATCCCTTCACCTAGATATAGACAAGCATATGTCAAATAGAACCAAACCTCGTATACAAACTGATTCACAGAAGGGTTGTCAGGTACAGAATCCCGTCCCTTGCAAGGAATCTACACCAAAATGATATAAAATTAATAGCTGTATAAATATTCCAGACTGAAGTACAAAATGATATCATAATCAATAACTCACCTTCATATGCTTAATACCCTCTTTCTTCAAATCTGTCGTTTGATAGTAACGAGTTGTATTTGTCAAATCAATCACCAAACCAAGCTGAAAGTGAGTGAGGATAAAAATCATGTTAACCATTATTAAAAGTAAAATACAAAAACAACTCCATTAGTATATTTATTTACTCTTAACTTTTGTTGCTTAATGAAGGTCCAGATATTCTAACTCTGGCAGCATTGTATATAGAATACGCTAACTTCCACTTCTTTTATCAATGGAAAAGACATCGAACGTTCCAATATGGTGAGTTTGGAAAGGAAAATAAGAGAAATAAACATTTATAGTGTCAGTATGCTTACTTTTCTTCCCAGAACTCTTTGTTGATGGATGACTTGTTTAAATGAGTATCTTTTACCAGGAGGGACACAATCATTGTAGGATTCAGACAATGGCACCTTCGAAGGTATCATGCAACTTATTTCTTGACCAGCTGACGGGCAATCCAACCAACCTGCATCATGAAGAACAAAAATGAGTAAGAAAGAGAAGAGTAAATATCAACTCTTCGGATTCAAAATCAACCCTTCAGATTCAAAATCAACTCTTTGTTATATAAGACACCGTTTCAGATTATAAAATCGCACAGCTCGTAGATAGAAATTACAGGACTAGTTAATTTTAAAAATTATGACTGTTAAACCATAGTCTTACAATATCACTAAGCTAAAGATCGTTGGTCCCACTTAATTTTCCTCCGATCAACATGTTAGAAGCATCTCTAGCATGAAATGCGAGTGCAAGATGCAGAATATTGACTCACCATGCCCCATGATGATAAAACAAAATATCATAACAAGTTCACTGATAATCCAGGAGCTACATATTACTATGTGCAGTAATTGTCCCAAAATATTTGGAAAGGAAAACAAAAAACACAAGTAACAAAAAACCAAACCGTCTCAACGTCAAGTCAGAAATTTTACATCCACAAAACCAACACAAAGTACTTAAGTTCAAAATTTTCTCACAGAAAAACTAAAGGATAGTCCGAATACTATAAGCTGTTCATATTCTAGCACTAAACCCAGTGTAAAGAGCATGAGACAAGGAAGAATCACTGATTTAGTACGAAGACCACCTTTTGATGTAACAGAACATGTTAAAGGTGATAAGCACATTAGAAGATAAACTACAGTGACATGTAGAACACCACTATACCATGCCATCCATTATAATGAAATATATCAGCACAAATAACCACTATCAAACAAAGGATGTGAAAATATAACTCACCAGAAGGAAGCCTTGATTTGTCGACATTGGCAAATTTTGCTTGATACGATTCATATGCAGGGGGTTGATATGCAGGCACTGGTCTGTCATCTGGATGTTCTCGTTTCATTCGCTTACGTCGTTCTTCACGCTCCTGATAAATGGTGCACAAAGTTTAACAGCCATGCACACAAAATATGTTTACGAACTGAAAAGAACAAAAGGATGTGGCTACTCCTTGTCCATAAACAGAAGTGCACATGGGTAATTAGAATTGCTAAAAAAAAGAGGTATAATACTTTAGACTACATAGGTTTTCCCATATATAATACACTTAAAGTTAAGGATTCAAAAGAAACAATAGTTTGGCAGAGATGAAATGTTAAATGTTGATATAGAACTTCTGGAAATTGTAAACACAATTAGAGAGATTACTACAAAAAATTTCTTCTCTGATGTTATTCTAAATTGTGCATGTGTTATACACTTAAAACTTAAGATATGGAGCATAAATACTATTACAGTGTTGAAATTAGCAATTGTTGCAATAAAAGAAAGAGGAAAAAAATTAACAAACACTATAGGGACCAAGAGACTTTTTCTAGTATTTGTATTGCAAGGGTGTTCACCAAGGTTATGGTTGCTTTAACTACATTATACAGCAAACAAAAGATGTAGTGAACCTAATGGACATGGAAACCCTAGAAGCTTAAGCAACAACCATTTCCCCTAACTGCATCCAATAAGAGAAATCCAAAGTCTAACTGCAATGATGTTCTATCTCACTGGATCATCAAGAGAAGAAACTCCATTAGAAGAGACTAAGTGAACCAAAGAGAAAAGAAAATAGTACCCGACGTAATATATCCACTCCGGATTCCACATGTTCATGTGGTGCACTGTATACTTGTGCACTGTATTCTTGCCCACTGTATTCTTGTGCATTGTATTCATCATAAGTCTCTTCATCCTCTTCAGGTAATGGCGAGGCATTCAAATCCATTGCAGCAATCATTCATAATCCACCACACTACATTCACCACCTAGAATCTCAAACAGCTCTCTCAATAGCCCGCCACAACTAAATCACCTGTCTGTCATCCAAAAATCGCATTAAGCCCCAGTGACCAGCTGCACATACTCTACAAACATTTCCGAAAAACAAAATAGTAAAAACAGTCCATATAACCAACTAAAACATAATAATGAGACTCTGACACAAATTCTAACTAATTGCCATAAACTAGCTTAAGCTAACACAATCTGACTAAAAAAAAATTAGCTTTTCGCAAGCCCTAGCGAAACGAAAAGGCTTCCATTTTGTTACTCTCTCCTCCAATTCTAAGCACCAAATCGTCACGAAAACTATTGCAATCCCTAAGCAACGAATTCAAATTCCGAATTGAATCAAGAACCCAGGGAGGTTCGAGTTGCGAGAACTAAAGAAGAATCAAGAAGAGCTCAAACCTCGAGAAACTTCAATCGAGAGCCAATTCCGACGGAGACGACGAATCACCGACCATTTGGGATGAAATTGAAGCTTGAACGGCGAGAATGAAGAGAGCCGCTTCGTCTGGAAGCTCCGAGAAAACCCTACGATTGTGATTTCGGTGGTTCCTTCAAACTGGGAAAGCTGTTGGTGTTGTTCTGCGAAACCCTAACGGAGGAGGAAGAGGTTTAGAGAGAAGGAAGTAATAATCAATCCATGAAAGAGAAGGGAGAGAGAGAGAAGCACGCACGATTCAGTAGTGAAGAAAACGGAGTAAAATAAAAAAAGAAATGTATGAGGTTTATATAGAGAGAAAATCACTTTATTGTGATATGGGCTAAAACGATGTACCTCAATACCGTACCAAGAAAGGGCCACGGGCCTAAGAGCCGAGGGTCACAGCATCAAACAGTAAAAAGTCATATCCCGTACCCGCATTCTGTTACCAAAAAAAAAATAGGTGGAAAAGGCTGAGACATACACGTGTCGAATAGCCACCCCAGTCCCCGCCTAGGATTGACAAACTCAAAAACGACAAAAACGGTAGTGTCGTCCAGTTCCCTACTCTACTTTCTTCTCCAGTGAAGTTACGGACACAATCCACCAACCACGGCTCGACACGTGGAGAAAACTCTTCGGATTTGTTTATCGTTTCCAGAAGATACCGGGCCAGTTTTTCTTTTTGAAAAACTTCTTGATTCGTTGTCATTTTCAGTGGCAAATTACTGAGACACCCTCGTGAATAGACGTGAGATTTGTCCGAGCAAGAGGAGCTCGACTTGCTGCTTTAATGTGGTATTCTGGGAGCAGTCTGGAATACTCTCGGAGTAATCGAGCCGAACCGGCTTAGGCAGCGCGCTGCAGACGTGGCAGACTCACAACCACAAGTCGGAGCCGTCAATACTCTGCCGTCTGTTGACCGTGAAACGCAAACAGAAGTGAAAAAAAACGCAGACGCCGGCGTGAAAAGGGTAGGAGAGTATTTGCAGAGGTCGCACCCCCCTAAATTAGGTTGGTATCCCCCCTTATTTTGGTGGTTTTGGGAGGGTTGGATTGCCGAATTGTGGTAGACTGAGCAAAGAGGGCTAAACAGTGAAGAAGTAATCCAGATAGAGTGAAATGGTTGATTGAGCGGGGTGACCGAAAGGGAGTGAGAAGATCGAAGCAAGTGAGTGTTGTGGGCGTCATCATCGGAAAAACGATGTCGTCTTCGTCGTCCTCTCCATCTGGTAGTTATGTTTGTTTTGGTTTGTTGGGTTTACTTATTCCATGCTCAGCGACGATTTAGTTGCCCAAATCCTGAACAAGATAAGCGAATCAGAAGACATAAAATCATTCTCGGAGGTGTGCAAGCAGTGGTTAAGAGTACAACGTCTAAACCAAACATCGCTTCGGGTCGACGTCGGCTTCCCCCAGATTTTACTTACCAGATTCCCGAACCTGCAAGAGTTGAGAGTATGGGAGGTTACAAAAGAAAAGCCCAGTAAAGAAGCGTGGTATCCAACCGAGACGGGACTCGAAATCGTAGCGAAATCGTGTCCTAATCTTGAGACGTTGTTGGTTTCTTCCGAGTATTCTGTTTTGGGGTCGAAAGGTTTAAGGGCATTGGGAAATGGGTGTCCCAAATTGTCCACTGTTATGTTTGACGAGATGGTGGTAGGGAATGAAGGACTTGTTGCGCTTTTTCAGGCTGCGCATAACTTGAAGGGTCTGCATTTGTCTAGTAATGAGCTAGTTTCTGACTACGCCTGTAGAGCAATCGGGTCATCTTGCATTACCACATTGGAGTTGAAAGATTGTCCTTATGTTACTACTGATGTGGGATTGAGATTCGTGGCGAATGGGACTACCTCCGGGACCCTCAAGAAATTGATCATTGATGGTTGCCAGGGCATCACTGATAATGGGATAGAGTATTTGGTCAAAATGCGTTGCTTGGAGCACCTGGAACTGACCAACTTGAGTGAGGGAGTCACTGATGTAGGAGGTGTGGCAATCTCTACAATTCAAACCCTCAAGGAACTGAAATTGAGCGAGACTTTGGGGATGTCAGACCGTACAGTTGTTGCTCTTGCTGAGAATTGCCACAACTTGGAAGCATTTGCATTGTGTCTATGGTTTCATGGAGATGTAAGCGGAGCTAGTATTTGTGCATTTTCAGGTCATAAATGCTTGAAACACCTTGCGTTGTTTGGTGATAATATACACTTGTCTGATGTGGAAGTGGAACGAATAGTGCTTGGATGCCCCTCATTGGAGTCTTTGGTGTTAGATGATTCGGTGGTTTGGAACTTCGGATCGATGCAGGACAGAGCTAGGAGAGTGATCAAGTTTGGATCCTACGATAGACCCCTTCCCCATTTCACGGGCACTACATGGTGGTAAAGCATCCCTCCATTTAGTCATTATTATCTGTTTTGTCTAATTTCAAATGTGTTTTGTCAGTCATATGCTTTTGGTTACATGGATGATGTCAAGGAACGATAATTCTGTTTGTTTCTGTATGATATGGAACATCTTCTATGTGTGTCATATAATTGAAAGCTGTTGCTAATGGGTGAATGTTTGTTATGAACTTGTGATTTTGAAAGTGGCTGCTTGGTAAATGTCTGATGATATCATATACTATATATTTTCATTTTCTGTATCCCTTCCATAAAGGTTGGTTTTTTTAGTTCATGTTCATATGTAATAGTCTCTGAAATGTTTTTTCATTTTCTTTTGGACCTGTATGGATGATCGAGTAGTGTTGCTCAGTTGTTGATTGACGGAACTCCAATTGTTTTCTTATGTAGAATTTGTATGCTTTTTTTCTTTTTCTTTTCTGAAAGGGTTACCAACGTAGATCTACTGGGTTTTTGTTGAGCTGCAGTTTCCTACTTCCAAAATGGTGCCCTTTTTGCTCCAACTTCTTTCTCCTATTGTTAATATCAGGCTTGAAATTGTTATGGATACCAATTGTTATTTGTGTTGTTGTTATACTCTGCTCGTTATATGCTTGCTGCTAGTGCTTGTTATGAAGATTTCCTTTGTGTTTTACTTGCCAAGAGGGAGCTCATGTTTCCGAAAATGCAGGTGACCGAGCTACTTAAATGAGTTGAAGAGAAGTCCGAGGGGTCAAGACAGACAATGGTTGCAGTGTTTGTGACAAGTACTTGCGCTCAGCACTTGAAAGTAGCCATTGTATAATATGAATCCATTTTGTAAAGGCAAGATTTGAATCCTCTTTCTGAGTTTAAGTCTATGTGTAGTTTCAGCAAAAACGTGATCGATTACATATTTGATATTTCCTGCCAATTCGTTAATCCAGGGTCTCAACCTAAATCATGGAGACATGGATTATAGGACTATCTGCACTTTATTTTTATACAAGTGATTCATATATTGAAAGGCATTTGTGAAAATAGAAGTCTTAGTCCACTTTTTAGCAGTTTTTCTTTCTTTCATATTGGAGTTGAGCATCAATTTAATTTATTTGAGGATCCCTATTTAGTGGAATTATGCACAAGAATGGTGGATCACATAATTCCAGGATTAGAAAATTGAGCTGGAGACAGAAAAACTGTGATCCAGTTTAAGGACCTGTGATTTTGAAAGTTGATGTTGTGATCTGGTATTGCATATTTTTTAAAACAATAACAATTGATACCAACAAGAATGATGACTTTCCTATAAAAAAGAAACCAAGAATTATAACTTCAGTACACAACTGTTATTAGAACCTCATACAGCAATTTCAAGTCATTTATCAATTCTAGAAGGGCTCCTAGGCTCATCATATCAAAGAGTGCTGATAAAAACAAACCGGCAACATAACGGCTAAGTTAATTGTTGATAGAAAAGGAAGACTTCAATCGTTCAGCAAGAAGTGGAAGCATCTTTATCCCATCTTCTGTTGTTTGTTGAACACATGACTCCAAATCGTTGAGTGCACTAGTTTTGGCCTGTTGAAGCTTCGCTGCATCAAACTTGTCTTGACAGACCATCAATGCCCTACTCAACCTTTCTTGAAACTTGGCCATCTCATTCTCAACTCTTTGTTGCGCACTAACAACAGGAACACTACAATTTTCAACGCAATTGCCGATCTCTTGTTGGCTTCTTCTCCTATCAAAGCACTCATATGCACATTTAAAGTACGCTTGCTGTAGAGTGAAATTGACATGGTCTTGGACCGGAGAGAGATAATTTTGGACAGCAGTATTCACATCTTGTAGCTTTTGTCTAACCCTTTCTGATACCATTTGTTCATCCATGGCTGCAAAATATTCAAAATGCTGTTAATTTTGATATTGGCATTCTGTTTAAATAGATCATCTTCCTATCAAAACCAAACTGAATGTTCAATACTAATACTCTAATGAAGTTCAGTATCAAACAAATGCATAAAGTCTTTGCAAATCATAACATTCATCTGCACCGACTTGTTTCGTCTGCTATTGCTTCTCGGATAATGGTACAGTTGACAGCTATCAGGGCTTAACACAGAAATTTAAAAAACCCAACACCAATTTGAAGAACAGATAAATTAACAAAGAAGCGAAAAGATATTTACATGTAGAACAATCCATAGTGAATTCCATCCATCAGGACAACAATGCAGAAATCAAGTGAAGGGATGATATATCAGACAAAGAAATACAAAAGTTGCTAACTAATTTGCAACTAATCACCATCTAACAATCACTATCTAACTAATCACCATCTAACAATCACCATCTACTCCTACTGCCTCTCTTACTTCATTCAACTTGGCTACTCCATAGGATGAAAAAGTAGGTAATTATGAGCGAGGACCCAAACAGAAGAAGAAAAAGAAAAAACAAGAATCAGATAGATAAAGGTACCTCTGTTTTCGGCGGAGATAACATGGAAACACTTGCTGTTCTCTGCCGGAAGAGGATCATTAACTTCATGATTGGATTCTGGTGGCTCAAGGACGGTGAAATCGTTTTTCTCCCTCATCAGGAAAGGGTCGCGAACTGATGAGAGTCAGAAACACGTAATCGTACCAAAACCCGAACCTGAATAAAATGAGAGTCAGAAACAATATGTAAGCAAACTCGAGCAAAGAAAATAGGCAGAGAACTCATGACACTAGGGTCTCAACCACATTCACCCAAAACATTTTTGTGGGGTTTAGTTCCCGTATCTAACACCTTAGCTTTCCACTAGACCATATATCTTAGGGTTAGGGATAATCAAGAAAACCAATCCTAATGAATTAGATCTGCTCACCCATGAGCTTCTACTATAACAGTTTTTAGGCTTGGAAGCATGAGACGCGAGAAACTGAAGGTACTAAACCTATGCTATAAGCTTGAAGTCAATGATTCACTTCATCTTGGTGCATTAACCGATTCATTAAGCAACAAATTTCAAACTTCATATCTATGTTGCCAAACAACCAAGATTTACACATAAAAGAATGAACATCCAATTGGCAGTAAAAAAATTGAACACACGTGACATGAACATATGAACCTACCTCCAGTATCCTATTCGATGCTTTTGCCAAAGATGGTTTGACGTCGCCAGGATGCACCTCACTTTTTGCATAAGCAACACTCAATTCTTCAAATTCTATGAAAGTCATGCATTGTAGGAATAGAATGTGGCACAAAAAGAACAATTGTTACCAATGTTCCAGGAAAACCCGACTATGAAAGATAGGTCAAGACAACAACACTAGATTTTAATATACGTCACATTCAGATATTTCTACTTGTCAACGTCATAGAATTTTTAAGACTGATGACATGGTTATACAACAAAAATGAGGAAATTTCAATATCAATCAAACCAAAAATAAAAAAAACAACCCAATTTTGTTTTATTTTATTCTATTACATTATTAAGCGGTTACTGGTGAATAATAATCATGAAAGGAACTGCTGCTAACTTTATAATTTAGGTATAGATCAATAGTCTGTCAAGACATAGAATATCCCAGTCCTGCTTATTTTTTCAAGAGAAATTTGTTTTCAGGAAGGAAAAGGGCTACTTGCAGTATGCAGACTATAATTTGTTCTTATGGAAGGAAAGATGTATATGAATTTTGGCAACCACAGTGGTTGGAGGCTTGAGGATTTGAGGCAGATGGAAGGAATCCAATCAGCTCTTTGGGCATCTGTCTTTGGTGACTTTCAAATACCACTTTCATATCTTCTGTTTCTCCTGATACCTTTTCTGTTGTGGACATCCTTTCCACATCTGTTGTCTCATTCATTTTATACAACATGCTGTTTCTTTTTACATATAAAAAAATAATAATATCCCCACAGCCTCCCACAATTTTTCAAGACTGTTTCTTTTTCACTATAAATCACATGTGTACAATCACATAGTACCAGACTCCGAAAGGTCAAACGATAACAACTATAACAAATGATTTTATCCTTACGTGTAGAGATGTAGGTTCTGAATATGAAGAATCACAAAAACAAATACATTTCAAATAAGTGATGCCAGAATCAGTAACCTTACTGCAGGAAATTTGTAAGCATTTCAAATTTGTAAGCCCTGGTATACAAAAGAACAAGTAATTCCACTATGAGAAAAACATCAAGTTATTTCAAATTGAACATCAAAGCACTATGAACATATACATAACAGCAAGAGAGATTTCTGCAACTAATATGTTGCATCGAGGAGCATATTGTATCACCAGCGATAGATAAAAATGAATAGCAATTTGGATATAAAATGCATGTACAAGACAGTCTAACATATCAGAGTCTTAGTCTTAAGTCTCAATAGAATCTTTGTCATGTTTCTAATATAAGCGAGGCACTGGAACTGTAGGTCTACGTCGCATATTGTTTTTTTTTCCCTTAAAAAGTTTAAAATAAAAGATACATCCTGGCCAATTAGTATTTTGTAAAGTACCTGAGAGAGGCTTCATGTCAGCATCTGATATGGAGTTGCACCATTAGATATTCAGAAAATCTAAATTTGTTAAACCTGTTAAAAGATTTGTAAGAAATATTAGACATTAGACTTGTGCAAAGCTTGTTAATTTGGGAGACCAAAAATAAAGAAAGTTTACCAACCGACGGTAAACTAACCCCATCAAGTCTAAATTTAACCAAAAGTCCGGAAAATCTAAACTCCTACCCAGTGCAAGGTCCCTTGTTCCCATCATCTGTCTTTCCAGACAGACATAAGATTCCATAATTTCATGTAAACTCAATTATGATTATTCATAATGGCAAAGACCAAAGAGAGCTGCAGAGCTGGAAAAGTAATCAATTGTAAGAATCCGTACCTTATCAGCAATTACTTTCTCGTTCTCGGCCCTCGGGCCTTCTGCTTCAGCTTCTCCAGCCTCTCCCTCTCCATTTTCTTCAGAAAAAAACAAACCCTAAAATTAATTCCAAGACAGATCGAAAGAAAAAAGCAAAGCCGAATTGGGGTACGTACGTTCTCAGCAGCGCGTTCCTCCTCGCTGAGAACCTAACGGGAGCGAGTCAACAAGGCTAACATATTTATAACCAACAAAAACCTTACCAGACCCAATCCCAGATAGTCCAAGAAATGAAAATTGAAATTAAAAAAAGTTATCAGGAGCAACAAATGAACAGAGACTCAATTCCTCAGCTCAGAAACTGAGGAGGAGATTCAATCTGAGGATTACCCACCCGATAAATCCGGGCTTCAACACCCAGGAATTGAAGAAAGGTTTCAACCTGATGATACAGACTCTTTTCTCTCGCCTCACCTCTCATTCGATCTCATATTGTGCCTCTAAACCCTCATCTCCTTATTTCTCCTCGTTTCTGCGTCATTCTACCACGGAATTGACAACCCTACCCCTCAGTCACTTTTTCGATTTTTTACCCGGCTGGACGGTCGGCTTGGACGGTGACGTCCGGCTCGATTACTCTGGGAGTATTCCAGACTGCTCCTCGTCAGGATCGATTAGAGCTTAAAGCAGGTAAGCAACGAGGGAGTAGTCTGGAATACTCCCAGAGTAATCGAGCCGAACCGGTTTAGGCAGCGCGCTGCAGACGTGGGAGACTGTGAACCACAAGTCGGAGCCGTCAAGCTTTGCCGTCTGTTGACCGTGAAACGCAAACAAAAGTGAAAAAAAACGCAGAAGCCGGCGTGAAAAGGGTAGGAGGGTATTTGCAGAGGTCGCACCCCCCCCCCCTAAATTAGGTTGGTATCCCCCCTTATTTTGGTGGTTTTGGGAGGGTTGGATTGCCGATTTGTGGATTGCATCAACAAGTTTTGAAGATACGATGTCATTTTGATTAAGTTGAAGTATTTTCAGTCCAAATCAAGATGATAATAGTGTCAGTAATTGGTGAAACAGATTGCTCAGACTTCTGCTAACAGCAATATTTTGGTATCGGGTAATTTCTATCAATGATTTGGTTTCAGTATTTTGGACATGAGAAATATCCAGATATTTTAGTTTCAAGATTTCCGAAGAAGTGGATTTGCTACTAGATGCTTTAGTGGGATAGGTGTGTATGTTGTTTTGTATATGATTTGTGCTTATGAATATGTCAACAAGTTGGACGTTTAGTGCTCAAGTTTGGTAAGATTGGTGGGCAGAGATTTAGTAGTGCATACCAGGTGTTTGATAAAACTTCTGACCCAATTCGGAATTATGGAGGTTGATGTAATGGAAACATTGATAAAGCTTTTGGTAAAATAAAGGTACAGGAAATCAGAAAAATGCAGGAAGATGTGTGCATAAGGACATGAAAGAAGGATGCATTAAGGATGATGAGGTTCATAATTCATTGATTGATATGCATGTGTATGGATATTGGATGTGCCAAGCAAGTTTTTCATGAGATAGCAGAAAGGGATTTGTTGGCGTAGAACTTGATGATTTCAAGTGTTGTGATTTGTTGCTGTGTGCAGCAGATGTGGAACCCAAGTCCATCATGGAAATGGGAGTCATTCCCCACATTGATGCAGGTGATATTGGTTTGGGGTCTTCTTCTGACAAGGGCAATGCTGCTACTCCTTCAACAAAGCCTAGAAAGAAGACCATGACGTCTGTTTATCTCAAGTTTTTCGAGACAGCTCAAGACGGGAAAAGCGGCCGCTGCAAGTTCTGCGGACAAAGCTATTCAATTGCTACCGCCACTGGTAATTTCTTAGGTCCCATTCTTGTTGTTGATGATGCTATTCAAATTAATGTATTTGTTTAGGAGATTGGGGGTTGAAGTGTATCACATTGCCTTTGCTTATATCATGTACTTATGTTGCTCTAGGCAATCTGGGGAGGCACCTAGGTAATCGGCATCCAGGGTACGATAAGTCGGGGGATGTTGTTGTCACCAGTCCTTCACTACAGCCCATCACTGTAATGAGGAAACATCAGCCTCAGTCTCAGTCTCAAGCAAAAGCAACTCAACTGGATTATGAACATTTGAATTGGTTGCTCGTTAAATGGCTTGCTTTAGCTTCGTTCCCTCCTTCCACATTGGACGAGAAGTGGCTAACCAACTCTTTTAAGTTCTTGAATCCGTCGATACAGCTCTGGCCGAGTGAGGATTACAAGAAAATATTTCGTGATGTTTTCAGGAGTATGCAGGAAGTAGTAAGAGCGTCTTTGGACAATGTTTCTTCAAAGGTCTCCATCACACTTGACTTTTGGACTTCTTATGAAAGGATTTTTTACATGAGTGTCACCTGTCACTAGATTGATGAGAACTGGTCTTTTCAAAAGGCGATGCTTGATGTTTGTCACATTCCTTTCCCTTGTGGGGTTGTCGAGATCTACAGCTCTCTAGTGAAGGTCCTTAGGTTGTACAACATTGAGAGTAGGATACTCTCCTGCACCCATGATAATAGTCAGAGTGCCTTGCAGGATTTGGATGGTCAGAATGTGGGGCACTTCTGCTATATCCCCTGCTCTGTTCACACTTTGAGCTTGATTATAGATGATGGATTGAGAACCATAGAACGAGTAATTGCTAAGATCAGAGAGTTTGCACTTAGTTTAAATGCATCATCAGAGATCTCAGATGAATTTACTCAATTGACTGCAGCATACCATGAAGGCACTTGGAAAATTCCACTTGATACCTCAACACGGTGGAGTGGCAACTATCAGATGCTTGATATTGTATACAAGGTACTTGATGTTGTGCTGAAATTACTCCTGCCTTTTCCGGATGCAAATAATAAATTATTTGATGTTGGGCAGCCTCTTCTAAGTAAAGCAATGCGTGTGTGTGTGTGTCCAATGTCTTATGATAAGTGACAAAGATGACAATTTTTCTTCTTTTTGCAGGCTTCCAAGTCCATGGATGCTGTTATCAGGAAGTATGAGACACTAGGCAGTAGGATGGAACTAGCATCAAGTGCGGACAATCATAACAGTAGTACTGGTTCAGAGAAGAAACAAAGACTGATAGAAACACAGCAGGGTCCGGGAACTAATCCCACTTAAAAGAGGAAAAATGGCATTGTAACTGTTTTGAAGTACCTTGTTGTAACTTTAGGCCACGCATGAAAATTGCCAGATGATTGAACTTACATAAACAAAAAAAAAAGTGTTTAATCCATATATTCCAATCAAACAGATCTAATGTTTTATCTATTTCAATCAGTATTGAACAAAGAGCTTCCATATCTGACAAAAATGGCTACAAAATGAATAACTAAATGATACATGAAGCGCCCCCATATCTATCAGGAGAGGCTACAAAATGCACTCTTCATTGAGCATATTTACTAAGAATATTGCAAAACCCAGCTACCATGAGTTGTTAACATCGATCAAAAATACGGTTTTGGAGTCCCCAATCCAATTTGTAAAAATATCAAGTTTTATTCTTCTGTAAAACAACCACCAGTCCTGTCCATTTAAGTGCTTTATTCATCCAATGATGTCAGTACAAATGTTCTCTGCCATATTCGCGTACAATGACGGGCACACTAGTGGGCGGAATCTACAGTAAAGCAAAACACAATATCAGTGATAGTAATTATCCAGAAGAGTAGCACAACCTTAAAACGCATAAAGAATTGAAGATTTTTCATTTGGCACATGAATATTTGAGGTGCTTACCATTGAGCACTAAAAAGAGATAATTGCCCATGATATGTCAAAATCATACATGGTGCTAACTATGATAAGTTCTGGAAATCTTCCAGAAGGCAGAAATGACTTACCATGCCATAATCAGTGACAATCATGGAGATATAATCTGCTGGGGTGGCATCATACCTGTTACAGGGCAGAAGCACATTCAGAATCTTCTACACAAGTAATCAGTAGTTCCATTGTTTATAACCATTAAATCATATGAAAACTTGCATCAAATTCAGAAGTTGCAGATTATCCTTATTCGCCCAATTCTCTAGATAATTTACATCAGTTCTTCCAGAAACTTTTGCAACAGCGTCTGGATCACCTGCAAGAAATATGAAGATGTGGTGTATTCCATCAGGTTAAGTAAATAAAAGAGCAAAACAAAAACACTATCTCACAGTCTCATACAACAATAAGCGTACCTAGTTCATTAGAGCAAATAGAATCAAGCTGTACTCTTTCATGAAACTTATAAGCTTCACAGCAGACTAAGACTGGAATGCAAAATGCGTGAGCAACCATAGCAACACATGCAGTTCCAACTCTTGAATATACGGTTCCATTAGATAAAACTGAGGCAGCTCCCAGAAACACTCGTGTTACTTCATGCATGATATCGGACACAACATTTATATGAGTATACGTACAAGTCAGGCCCTTTGCTACCAGTCTATGAAGTAATGCTTGGCCTTCAAGCTTTGGACGCGAGTCTACAATCACAACACGAAACTGTTTCCCGAGTTCATGGGCATATAGGAAAATCATCTCAACAACACATGATGATCCATATGTGAGTAGAACATCACCATCTCTAATCTTTGTAGCAGCATGCCTAACTATTACCTTATCAGCAACAATTATCTTGTCATTTAGAAATCGGTCAATTTCTGAACAAAGTGTGGATTTAGCTTCAGACTCAGAAAGGCTTAATGGCAATTTTGCAACACGACTCTTTATAAACCTAATAGCATTTCCCATGCTAATAGAAAGTGGCCTGCATTCGATGAAAAATGAGACGTAACTACTGATTTTTGCCGTTAAATCTCGAACAAGAGTTTTCTGTGGTGGCGTAGAGTAGTCACTAATGGCTTCCTGAAATGCTTTAAGCATTGCAATGCAACGAGCATTACCCCCAGATATATACCCGGCCAAGTACTTCAGTCCAACCTGTAAATATGCACCATATAGAAAATTTTAACAATATACACAAAAGAACCAACATGAGATTACGAGAAAACGTTGATATTACTTTGGACATGTGTTGAAGAATGAACTTGTCCGTGGAAATCTATCTAAATTATTATATATCCTCACACATCAAAACAGCTCTAAACAGTATGTGCACAGAGGCCTAATGGAAGCTTTGATAACTTGTGATTTTGTAACTAACTTGATACTCAATCTATTCGTGTGTCTTACTTATCTATATATAATAGACACAACAACTGATATTAATTGTGTTCCTATGCATGTGCCAACAGCTTAGATACACAGTAACAATGATTCAGTCATCACACGTCGAACCAGATACAAGCATGCCTTCAGTGTCATGACCAATATCTGGAAATTCGAGTGTTGAAACACTAATAGTAGTACTTTAAATTGAAAGCTGGCTCAAATAAGCACTAATGATGAAGCTACAAGAATTAGAATTAGTATCCTAAAGGGGTGTACCTTATAAATGGCAGGATGCATGGGATCAAGTTGAAAAAATTTCGACTCGAGATCTGGAAGCTGAGTTCCTCGTTCATATTGAGGCAAATGCCGGAACAATTCAACTCTGTTTTTAGCTTCTGTTTGATTAACCACAGAGCGCTTTTTTGCCTTTTCCACTCGGCTCTTATCATCAAACTGCATACGTGGAGGAGGAACATCTTTCCTCCTATCTGTTGGCCGATCACCACCCTTCTTTTCTGAAGCAACCACTGAAGAAGCAACGGCAGTAGTTTCTTTCTTTTGCATCTCTTTCTTCTGGGAAGACTGCTTTACAGGTTTACTCGTAGCTCCTCCTCCAGATACAGGGGTAGGTTTTCTTCCCTCAGCTATAAATTCACAATGGAAAAAAAAAAAAAAGTGGTTAACATACGTGACCCAGGAAAATTCCACATACACTAGAATCAAATGTGATGGTCAATAAAACACAAATACTTCAAACTCGTTTTGAATTCATTTTCCAGATATTGCTTTGAAGGTAAAGTTTTCACACATTACCGTTCGGAATTTGCATTTGAACTTGTATAATCACTAACACACAAACCGAACTAATTTGCATTTGCAAAATACTTCTAGCTCCACATTCAGAGATTCTAAAAACAAGTCTCTAACCAAAATATACAAAGAGAAAAGCAGATACATTGTGTCTAGACCTTTAGCAGCACGTTGAGCCTCCTGCAGGGCACGCCTTTCAGCTTTAGTCGGCTTAGCTTTCGCCTGCTCTGAACTAGCAGGAACTTCATTCTGCACTTTCGGAACCACCTCTGCACTTTTCCCTGCAGCACAAAATCAGCAACAATTGTCTGCGGCTCAATTCGTATCGAATTCTCAACTGATCAAACTCATACAACATAACTAGCAATTCAATTTTCACAATTCAATCAAACATGAAGCCCATACCTGGAACTTCAAGAGGCATTCTTAACGCGGCGACTGATTCAAATCCACCGCCGGGCAAACTCGAGGCCATCTTGCCGGAGCCGCTTCGTCGGTACCACTGCACAGAGTTCTCCTCGGAGAACTCCAGAGTCCCATCCCCGGTCCTGCTCGACGGCGACGAGGCCACCGGAGACGACCCTAGCAACGACTCTGACGGATTATAACTCCCAACAAATCACAACACTTGAATGCTACACCAAAAGGAAGAAAAGACCACGGAATTGACAACCCTGCCCCTCAGTCATTTTTTCGATTTTTTACCCGGCTGGACGGTCGGCTTGGACGGTGACGTCCGGCTCGATTACTCTGGGAGTATTCCAGACTACTCCGGTATTCTGAATGCAATTTCGCCCACCACCTTAATTTGCTAATTTTCAAGCCCACCCATCCCATTATATGTTATGTGTCTTTTTTTTATTATTATTAATAACTCACACATTTTATTTATGTTAATAAGGTTTAAATCTATAACTTTAAAGTTATCAGTTAAACACCTTAACCAACCAAATCACAGCTCATTGACTAAAACTAAATTAAACCATGGTTAACTATATTAAACTATAATAAATAAATTTTGTTTTCTTTTAGTTTTAAAGTTAAAAAAAATGATGAACATTAAACGATTCCTAAATCAACTTTGAGCCCTCTCTACCGAGCTCCTCCGGTCTCTCTCCTCGAAAATCCCGCTTCTCCAGATTTGTTGTGGCAGTTGATTTCTTTTTTTAACTTTATAACCAAAAGAAAACAAAATTTATTTATTATAGTTGGATATAGTTAACTATGGTTTGGTTTGATTAAGAAAAAAAAGACACATGGCATGTAATGGAGTTGGTGGGTACGAGGGTGGACAAATTAGGGTGGTCGTTAAATTTATATTCGTTGTATTCTTACTACTTACTATTTTATGGTTGATGATCGTTAAAATGTAATGTTATGATATATATTTTGAAAGGTATGTGTATAAAGTGTTTCCGAGTTTTATGAAAACAATTCATGTTAACTCGGAGTAATGATACTTTAAAAGTAAGTATTGTTGAACTAGTTCACTGTGTTATACAAAACTTCAAACAATCACTAATCTAATAGTTTTAAACACTTGAGTATTGTTCATTTCCGAAACTCTACATAATTGTAGTATATTCACTCCAAATGGTGTACTATTTTTTCCTTTTCCTAGTCTGTACTTTGCAAAACAGCTCGAGATATAAACGGTTTATGGGCCTAGATGCTGTTCTGATTGGATACCACAACCCATTGCGGGTAGGAGACTAGGAGAGTACCAAAGTAGTGCACATGTATGGTTGTGGGTCCAAGATCATTTTTCCATGGGTTGTCCTGATAATTATAAGTTTCTAATAGAAGGCAAGGATGGAACATGGATGTAATCGTAAACACGAAAAATCTGCGATAAATTACAAAATAATACATGTATAAAATAAAATATTTGTATTAATGAATTTGCGAGTTACAATCTTTGTAGGTATTCTTTTACAAGAATTTTCTCTGATTCGATCTCCGACGTCAATTTGATCTAAGGGTGATGAGCACTTAATCTTGAATCGAATTGTTGTAGTTTGGACTTTTTGTCGTGTTGACGATTTGTAGAAGTTGATTGACCAAGGCCCGTAGAGGCTTGTTCTTGATTGGACTTAGGCCACGAGCAGTGTCACGTGGTGCATGTTCTTCGACTTTGACGGGGATGAATCGACACATGTGTTCGGTGTTTGCTGATTCTCCACGAGTTTGTTGATGAACTTGGTAGAGGTTTTGATTTGTTAAAGACTTGAAGACAATGGTTGATCAAGGGCCGTGGAGGCTTGATGTTGATCGGGTTTGATCCATGAGCAGTTTCACGTGGTGGTTCGTTCTTTGTCTTGAAGTTGGTGAAGATGTCGGCTATTTGACAGTTTGGTGACTCTTTGGAGTTTGACAACTTCTAAGCCTTTGGATTGGTGAAAGAACAGGCTATTTAGAACCTTAGTAGTTCTTCACAAAGTGTTTTGAGACTTTTGAGCTTTCGGGAGTAATTTGTTCTCTCTTGCCTGGGGTCCTCCTCTTGATATGAGATGAGGTATTTATAGTGTCAACATACCTCCATTTATGACATGTAATGAAGACACCGAATTAATTGGATTTCTTTATCAGTAATAATGAAATCAATCAACTTTGATTAATTGATTTAGTTATTAATTTTAACATAATCAAATCAATCAGTCTTAATTGATTGATTTAGTTACAACCGATAAGGTATAACCGCTTCGAATTAAATGTCCTACTTTGGCCACGATCCTCAGTAAGGAGTGTGCCACCTCATGGACGAGGAAAGAAGGTGCGCAGAATCTTGACTTCCAAACAAGGGTGGAGTTCCGGTGCCACCTCGCGGATGAGAAGTTACGACTCAACATACACCTCTGCGTGTATGCGGACTCCTCCTCTCGCTTCTTCGCGAAGTCTCCCACGCGGAGCCATCTCGCCTCGCGTTAGGACTCTACTTCTACGCAAAGTCCATTTCGCCTGGCCTTCATGTACCTTCATGTGAAGTCCATTTCGCTTTGCCTTCATGTACCTCTACGCGAAGTCTATTTCGTCTCGCCTTCATGTACCTCTATGCGAAGTCCTTTTCGCATGCGAACTCTGCTATCCAGATCGCATGATCTCTGGCAGACCATCACTTGAAAACCCAATTATTTTGGGCTCGTCGGTGTAACGTGGATCAAGAATTTAATTAATATTCACTTAGATATTTTCTGTCCAGTAAAATATTAATTTGAGTGTAAACATGTCCAACTTCATTTTTCGATAATCAATTTAATTTAATTGATATTTGATTATCGATCGACATTTAATAATTGATTTTAGTCAGTATTTAAGGTTTTTTTTTGTTGATCGACCATTCACATGTCGCCACATGTCATTTCTGACGATTTTTCAACTTTGCCAACTCATGAGCCACGTATGCAATTTTTCGGGTCTACGTTTAAATCATTAAACGATTATTATTATCGTTAAATTTTATATGTCTACAGTAATATATAGGATGCTAGAACATTTCATTTGGGAGGATGGTGTGTCAATAAGTGGTCTCTATTGACTAGTGAATCAATGACCTCAAAGGACTAAATGTTTTGATGTTTGAGTGATATGAAAAAAAAAGAAAAAGAATATGCAATTCTGATCTTGTTATTCTTCGCAATAGAATGCAGCGTACGTGTAAAATGCAAGTGATCCCATGAGTCTAGTGTTTTTCCATTATTTTGTCAATCTCTTTGTGATGTTATTCGTTTAAAGTTGAAATTAGAGATCTTTTCACCGAAAACTGATGGCTTTTATGATGCTTTACTGTCTTTTACATAGATCTTCTTGATCTATCTTAACCCTTATTATTTCTTCTCCCCTTTTGTTTTTACCTTGAACACCTTATTACCCTAAACCTCAGAAGGCTCTTGTCTTCCCCCTTTCACTGATTAATCGTTGTGATTTCATGAATGTGATGGGCTACTTTGCAGCCCAAACTCCAAAGGATAATACACTTCAGAAATCATTAGGCTCAAATCAACAACGAATAGCAGAAGAATCCAACCCAAAAATCCAAACCACCTACCATTATCAATTCATTTCATTTCCTTTTCTATTTCATTGCCTCTTCATTCCACACTCTCACACACCCAGTCATGGCCACCTCGTCAGATCAGATCTTCTTCAACAACTGCCTCCTCTGCCTCTACCTCATAGGCCCTCCCACCTTCATCTCCCTCAGATTCCTCCAAGCCCCCTACGGCAAGCACAACCGCCCAGGGTGGGGCCCCACCATCTCTCCGCCGCTGGCTTGGTTCCTCATGGAATCACCAACCCTTTGGCTCACTCTACTCCTCTTCCCCTACGGTCAACACAGCACCAACCCCCAAGCCTTAATTCTAATAACCCCATTTCTCTTTCACTATATCAACCGAACCTGCCTCTACCCACTTCGCCTCTACCGGAATATCATTCGGAAAACCGCCCCCGGTTTTCCGGTCAGCGTGGCTTTGATGGCATTTTTGTTTAATTTATTGAATGCTTACTTGCAGTCCAGATGGGTGTCTCACTACAAGGACTATGAGGGTGATCATCATGGGTGGTTTTGGCTGAGGTTTTGTGTTGGGTTGGTTGTGTTTTTGGGTGGGATGGGTGTGAATGTGTGCTCTGATAGGGTTTTAGCGGGGTTGAAAAAAGAGGGTGGAGGGTATAAGATCCCTAGGGGAGGGTGGTTTGAGTTGGTGAGCTGCCCTAACTACTTTGGGGAAATAGTGGAGTGGGTAGGTTGGGCAGTGATGACTTGGTCTTGGGCAGGACTGGGGTTTTTGCTTTACACGTGCGCTAACTTGGTTCCGAGGGCATGTGCGAACCATAGGTGGTATTTGGAGAAGTTTGGGGAGGATTATCCCAAGTCCAGAAAGCTGTTATTCCATTCTTGTATTGAAAAACTTGAGGTTGAAGGCAAAGCATTTTGTTTCTGAGTTGTTATTTGTTTTTGTTACCTAGTGTGGATGTGTGATGCTTCTAATGCTTAAAGCATTTCGAAGCTAAAGTTTATGGAGTTGTTTCATTGATGTTGTGCTATTGGAATGATGAATCTTTTTTGGGGCACCATGGTCTAATTATTGGCATCATCTTCGTTCATTTTACCAATAAGAATATTCAGAGGACAAAATTATGAACAAATTGTACTTGAAGCAAAAGCTAGGCAAACCGGTAAAGGCTTTACTGATACAGGCTCACGGAAAATGTCTTTGTAAGTGAAAGATGCAACAGGAGAGGTCTGAGATTGATAAATTTAGCAATTGGGTTTTTGTTGTTAAAGCAAAAGTTAATTTTTATCATGGTTAACATTAAATAATAATTTATTACTGAAGCACTATTGTTATTTTGATTGTTAAAGCACCATTTGTTATTTCGATTGTTAAATTTCTAACTATTATTAGATTTAACATAAAACTAAGAGGGTGTATGAATACAAGAAAATGATGTCAATTTTATTTTTATTATTATTATTATTATTTTTTTTTTTTATGAAAGCGCAAGTACCCCTTTCCTAGTATACGAAGACACAACTCACAACCCAACCCAAGAGAGAACTAAAATGGTACAAGAAGACTTGTCCAGAGGCTCACAACCTCCTCTTCTCTCTGGTTTTGTTTTGAAGGGAACCCAAATCCTAATCTCTGTCGGCCAATTACCATCTTCTCCGTGTCGCCTTGTATTTCTAATGGTGACTCGTTGCTTTCTATGCGTTCGGATCGATGAATTCAACTCAGATCCAAGAGGTCCAATCCTGCTGCTCTCTAACTTTATTTTTAGCTTCTGAATCCGCACTTCATTCATATATTATTTTATGTTTTCTATTGAGTCTTTTGAGCACAGATCAATTGAAGCTCTGGTTTATTCGTTGTCTGTCATTTAGCGCAGATCTTACTCTACCCATTCAACTTTCAGGCCCCTTGTGTGCATGCATTTGGATTTCACCTTTTATTCTACGTTCTCACGTTTTTAATCATCCATGTATTTGAATTTCTAGATTCGTATCACAACTGTTTTTTTTGGAACAGATGCTTAACATAGGGATTTACAGAGGTTTGATAGAGACGTAGAGATTTTTGCTCAAATCGAATGTCAGTTGGTGGGTTGTTTCTACGTTCATTATTTCAACATAAGATTTGAAATTTATAGGTTCGGAGAAAATGTTTTCAAAATTCTCGATCGAATCATATACTGGACAAATTATTTTTATCCAAGGCCACTAGCAAGTGTGGATATAAATTCTGAGCTTTTTATTTCCCTTTAACTTCAATCCTTGAAATTCTGTGTACCCAAGTTTACTTTGAGCTTGCATATGTACCCTTTGAAAGTTTGAGATGGTTGTTTTTCTGACTGATCAATCTATATCTGAACATAGGTGGCTTAATCCCCTCAAGTCATACATGACTATCACAAAGACACATACAAGCATAAGAGTAAAGGTATGAGAAACTCCATTTGCCTTTCTTTTTTAATTAAGTTTTTATTGTATTTGGTCCCTATTATTACAAAGTATAAATCGTCATCCGCTTAATGGTCTTACTATCTTAATTATGTAATTCATGTGTTGCTATATACCACTTCCAAAGCTAGGAATACCTGTCTGCTGTTTTTATTTTTATTTATCATCATTTTTTTTTGGGAATATCTTTCTGCTATAATTCATGTAGTAAATTGAATACTTATACATTGATTAGCTAGTTTTTTCTCTATGAAATTGCTATAGATGCATCTTAAAATTAGACTACGGAGTAGTCACTGTATGAAAATGGGGGAGGATTATAAATTATGGCAGTGACTAGGTTATTCGAGTATAGTCACTGCTCCATGGATTTAAATTTCTGTGTGAAAATTTAATGTGATCAGGATTACAGACTTCCCTACCAATTTTTCCCATACAAAGTTACAAAACCAATCCCATGGCCCCAGACTTTCCTTCGCGAATCGGCCTCCCTCTTGCTCTTATACCCTGAGACACTAATAAGTATTCAGCTTATGTAAGTGATAAAAGTATTCATCTTATTTAAGTGATAAAAGTATTCAGCTTATTTAAGTGATAAAACAATTCAGTTATATCAATTTTCAGTTATGGGGATGATGCCTTGATGGCGTTGCTACTGAAATCAGCTTTGCTGAAAAGGGTGGCAAAACTTGGTGTTCCGGGTGAAGCAGATATTTAGGGATATGTGGTTTACTTAATTGAAAGAGGGATTTGGCTGAAAGAACAAATGCATAGAAGATTGACCGCTTTTTGTTAATTTTCCTTTTCATTTATATAATCTGGCTGCAATATGATTAGATGATGAAGAAAAATTAATTGAGCTAGGAAAGAAAAGTTGGAAAAGAAGGAGAACTGAAATAGAAAGGATATGTGATGTCAGCTTGGATATTTCATGAATAAACAGTAGTGGGAGGAGATGTGGGGGTGTGTGTGTGTGCGCACGCGCATGCGTGTTGGGGGGTAGGGGGTGCTTTGTAACATGGGTAGTGCCACTTTCACTCTTCTTGATGTACCATTTATGTACTTGGGGTATAAGTGACTACTAGTTGAATCTTGATGCCTCAATTAAACAAAATGAAAGTGATATATTTGTATGAACCAGGCAAGCCTCAATGTTAAGCACCTTTGGTTTAGAAAAATTATAAACTTTTTGTTGGTAATTGAGAAAGTTTATTAGGTACTCAGATTCACATATAAAACAGATGGTTGCTTAGGTAATTTCTGACTAGGCTCTTGGTGGCTGTCATTTGCAGGAGCTACCAAAAACAGTGCAAGTGTCCCGTACATCACAATGTCTTTGTCAACTATTTTGATGCCCATTCTGCCTGGAGAAATCTATATGTTTGAAAAGCTCTGTTCCTCATATTCAGATGTCGATGGGTATATCTTAGAGCCACCAAAGTTGCTGTAAATTGCAGTAATGGCTATTTCCTGCACTTTATACTCTGGAATCAGGTACGTCACCTTTATCATAAGCACATGATACACTTACAGAAAATGGCATTATAACAAGTTTCTTCAGCTGTTGTCTTCATTTGCCAGAAGTCTGCGTTTGACCAAATTTTGTAAAATGACGTACTTGTTCCTTTTTTTTTTTTTTGCATTGAAAGAATATTAAATTCATTCTGAGTTTACGGTTTAACCACTGAATATGAGGAGACTAGTGATATGAGATATCTCCTCCCAGTTGGGTATTCTAAAACTTGCTGTTAAATCTTTGGCCTCTACGTCCTTTACTGTTTCTTATTCCATATTCAAAATGATTTTGGACCTGATCATTTATCCATGTGAGGTATTGTGGCCCACTTTTAGATTTGTGGTTTATATCACTTTTCTTTCTTGTCCCATATATCAGACCCAGAAACTCTGTTAAGTGAGCAAGGTGTGTATGCTTTTGCATAATCTGTTGCTGCCAAGTACATGAAAAAGCAAAGGCACTTTTTGGAGGTATGAGGTCCCAAATGATATGGTATACCCCAACAAAGTGTTTATATGTTTGAGGATGTAAAGGACATTGAATCATCATCTTACTTTTGGTGTTGTAAAATTGTGTTAGGATTGACGTGGACTATGGTGGTTCTAATCGTGAGCATGCATTAGTTATTTTTGAAAAGGGAAACTGGGAAATCAGACAGTGATACCTGGTGAGTTCTCTGCAATCTACAATAAGTTATTTCATTGTTCCAGCAACTTAACAATAATTTTGGTTTGTAGAAAAAAGTGAAAATAGAGGAGGCTTTTGATAGTTACTCTTGGCAAATGTCATTGCTGATTGTGCTTTACAGACGACTTCCTTTTGCTGGTATGTGTGTGCATGTGTATTTGAAATCTTTATTTGTTGTCTTTCTAGCTCAGTTAAATAATTGATGGGGTAGTTTCATTTCTGGGTTCTCAAAACTTTATAGTTGAAACTTGAAACCATGAAATGAACCATCTTGATTTTTTGCCACGTTAAGATTTTTAGTAGTTATTTTAGGGTAATTGTGTTGTTGGTTCCTATGTTTGGAAAAACAGAGCTTGTTAATTTGCTTATAAATTTATACATCTTGTTATTTCAAATGTCCCTCTTTTGTCATCTTTTTCTATTTGATCACTTGTAAATGTTTGTTTTTTCTTGCACAATCACTTGTTCTATAAACCTTGTGTTGTAATGCAATTTTTGTGGGTTATTGTTATTCATCATGTTACATAGAGTTTCTGTTAGAATATAACTAAGAGTGTTTGATTCGACATCTGCTATGGAATGTGCTGGATTTCAGACTATTTGTTCCAAGCTTTCATGTAGCTATGTTGATCCCTTAGCCATAGCATCACCATCTTATGGTGTTACACTAACGCGCAGTTGAGAATTGCTACTCCTTTGATTAGTTGTGACAAGTTTTGTCTTGTGTAGGATATGATTCCATCCATTGCTTGTGTGTTGGTGCCGCACTGCAGCCAGTGGAAAAACATTTTACATCTATTGAACAAATAAATATCCTTTCTCTATCTTGTAATTGGGGTTTCTTCCTATAGATTTCTTCTATTCTCTTGTAATTATGTTGTTCTAAGATTTTTAAATTAACGATCCTTGATCCATCTGTTTATGAGTTTGCACTTGCTAATGATCCTTTTAAGAAAAATAATAATTCAGTTTATATAAAAAAATCGAGTGCTGTAGTTGGGCCTGTTCAGTGTTTGGGCCGGGGTACCTGGTCCAAAAGAGGTAACAGTATAAATGCATTTATTACCAGATCACTGTAGCTAATAAAGAAAAACAAGAAACCAAAATCCCAAAAGCTGCCAAAATGAGTAAGCGGAGGAAGTTAGAGAGTGGCGGCGGCTACGCTCCTGGAGGTGGTGCTGGCGACGACCAAGAGGGTCAGGGAGCGAATGCCTGGGTCAACTGCTTAAACGGAGCGTTTCAGATACTGATGGCGGCGTTGGGGTCCATCAACGACGGCGTGACAGAGATCCAAGCCCGAGGTGATCCGAGGCATCAGGTTACAGTGAATGGGATGAGGGTTACAGTTAATAACTCAAAGCAGAGGGCGGGCCAGATTGGAGGAACAATTGTCGTAATCAATGGAATCTTGGGGGTCCCGCAGGATTTCAATCGCATCCCATTGATTTCAACCTTGGTGCGATTCACTAATGGCCTTGTTCATGCCATAAACACAGCTGGGTGCGGCATCAGCGTGGGTCTAAGGGGCATCGTTTTAGCCCTAGGCGATGATCATGGCCTCCACCCAGCTGTGTCCCGGATTCATTCCGGGTTGGGCACTCTCAATGCGGCTATTGGTGTGTTTCAAGCGGCCCATCACGCAATTCATCAGCCCAATCTGTTTGGTGCGAACAATGTCGCAGTGCCTGCAGCTAGCGCGGGAGGCAACGAGGTCTTGAATCCAGGGTATTGTTCCTTCTCAATCTTTTGGTTTAAAGAAAGGGCGCTTAGGGAAAATGTTTCACTGTTTTACAACTCTTGCTGCTATATCTGAGTGATTGTTAATCCTAGCAATTGAACTAGCCCAGCATTTACGGTCATAGATTTACCGGAAATCAATGATAGATAAGAACTTTTTGCCGTGTAAGTTGACCACAGGAGTCTGCACACTAATTTTGAGGTAAGTGAGACCTTCAGCTTGATGTCATTCAAGAGCAAGTCGAGATGTCTGCTAGGGGCAAAGCATCCCTGAATACGAATGCATTCATATCCTTCAACATCGGGAGTGATGTCTTTATCAGTCCTGGTTGCATATACAAAGTCCATCAGACAAATACTGACATTAAGATTTACCAAAAACAGATACAGTCGGTCCGTCAAACAGCCAAGTTTATTGGGTGACATTCTAACCTGTCAAACTCAGTGAAAGCGGTGTGCGCGACTCCAGTCCAGCCTTTCCATATATACTATTTTTGGTCTTTTTCATTTCAGCAACACTGCTGCAATCCATTCTGACCTGCTCTGGCTTGAATTTGTAGCTGACACTCGGCTTTCGGGGGTAGTAGTCCTTCCAATTTGTTTCACACAACCCTGCAAAACCGAATCTTCATTTAATCAAATCTTGAAAGTCAGACCGCTATAATTCAATCTTGTCTTTTCCTGTTTCAACAATATAAATTTCTTGATAGGCTTCCTAGCATATAATATAAGGAAGGTTATAGATAGTTTCTCTTCAAATTTAGAAATGAGACTCTGACCAGGTTTTGGAGTTTGTTTCTTATTAAATGATTTTGAAAACCAGATTGCTAACCCTATGTCTAGTTTCAGTAGAAAGACTCCGGATATAACTTTTGGATTCATCTGTTTGTTTGGTTTCTTTTAAACCATATAACCTAGAAAAAGCTACAATGAAACTCCATAACAAAGGTTTTTTTTTCCCTATATTTAAACTGATTTAGTAGGAGTTCTTAAAGCAGCACTTTTAAATCAATACACAAGTTCTTAACTACTGCAATTTCTGTTAGGTTAAACAATGGCATAGGAGATGCCGCTCAGGGAGGTGGTGATGGTGGCGGCGGTCAGGGAGGAATTGTCCAAAATGCGACCCTCCATCTCAGAAGCTTAGAGGCGGCAGTGCGAATGCTGTGGAGGGCGTTCTGGTCCATCCGCCATGTCAATCATATTCGAGATGTGGTCCATCATCAACAGAATCTGTCCGGCCCCATCAAAGTTGCTGTGGCGATGCTCGAGTTCCACATGAATCAGATTTTTGAGCAGATTGTCCAGATGCGAGATGCGCTGAATGGTATCAACGATATAAATATGCACGCCCTAGAACTGGGTCACGAACTGGCCGAGATCCTCCACCCATTTCCTGACCAGATGCATTGGATTTCTGACGCAGCTGTAAACATTCACAGATCTGGAGATAGGATCCATAGTGGTCTACTTGTCTGCATTGAGAACCAAATCTCTGGCCTAGCGCAGACACGAATTCAATTCGGGTTGGCTCAACTGCACTTGGCATTGGCTAATGTTCTATTGGCCACTCAGTTTTACGCTGATCTGCCCCCAGCCGCTGTGATCTTGCCAGAGTAATGTTCCTCTCTCTCTCTCTCTCTCTCTCTCTCTCTCTCTCTCTCTCTCTCTTATCAAGAATAACTATTTTTAATCTTTCAGTCACAGGATATAAAGCCCATCAAAGAATTGACACAAAACTAAGAGAAAAACGCTTATACCGAAAAAAAGAAGATCTAGGAAGTCCAATATGCACCACACAACTAGAAATATCCAAATTTATAGGATGACATTCTAACCTGTCAAATTCAGACATTAATGTGCGAGTCTCCAGTCCAGCCTTTCCATGTTAAGTTTTCATTCTGACCTGCTCTTGCGTCTGAATTTACAGCTGTGTCAAGAAAACCTGACTGTCTGCTTCTGGTGGCAGGACTCCTTACAAATTAGGTACAGCTAGCATTAAAAACCAAGCTCACACAACCCTGCAAAATACAATTTTTTCTTGAACTGCAAAAATTTAATCAATGTTGTCAACATATTTCGACAATACAAATATCATGATGGCTTCCTAGCATATAATAGAACCAAGCTTCAACATAGTTAATGAAAAAATGGGACTCTTACCAGATTTTGGAGTTCAATTTTTGTGAAATAATTTTGAGAACCAAATTGCTTTAGTTTGTTTGCTTTTTTTTTGAAGGTGCTTTAGTTTGTTAACCCTCATATAATTCCAGTAAAACACTCCGGATCTAACTCTTGAAATCATACAATTGTTTTGTATTCTTTTTAATCAAAGGCTTTTTATTTTATCTTTAACTGATTCAGTACAAGTTATTGAAGCAGCACTTTGAAGCAATATGCAAGTTCTGAAGCATTGCAATTTCTGATAGGTTCCCAATTCAGGCAAATGTTTTTGACAATGAACAAGGCAATGACAATGGGCAAGGCAATGAAGGTGATGCTGTTGGCCATGAGTAAGATGGCAAGAGTGTTCAAAATGAAAGCATACTGAGCACAAGTTGTTTCTGGCCATTATACAGAAAATAGTCTACAAAAGTACATCGTGTTATGACTAGCTCTTTTATACAAAGGCAAAAGAATAAGACATGAATGCAATACGGGTCTATATGGTTGTACCTCATTAGACCAAAATTTCAGTCTCTTTTTGTTTTCTTAAGTTCAGTCACTGTCAGAGCACTTGCATGAAATAATTCATTTATCTTAACCAAGTAAAGACAAGCACTTTACCATTAATTTTCAGCTGTCTTGCTCCTGAATGTCACTTATTTAGTTCTTGTCATGGTACCGGATATTCAGAAGCGTGCACACACAAGTATTTTTAAAACATGAACGAATTAGCTTCTTCTCTGGGAAAAAGATGACTGTGAGCAATAGACCCTCTAGAAGAATCCTTACCAAATGATCCTGCAAAACAGAATCCTCATTAATCCAATCTTAAAAGTTAGACTGCTAAAATTCAATCAATTTTGTCTTTTCTTATTTCGATAATATAAATTTCATCATAATCTTCCTACAATATAACAGAAGGAAGCTTCTAAATAGTTTGTCATCATATTTAGGAATAAGAACAGAGAGGACTATTCCCAGATTTTGGAGTTCATTTATTTTCAAATGATTTTGAAAACCAGATCACTTGAGTTCCCTAGCCCAATCTAATTCCAGTAAGACTCCGGTCTCCGGATATAACTTTTGAGATCGTATTTTTGTACCATATACTTTCTAATCTACTAACCTAAAAACAGCAACAATGAAACTTCAGACCAAGACTCTTTTTTCTGCTCTTTTTTTTTTTTTTTTTTGACTGTTTCGGTTCTCAAAACAGGACTAATAAAGCAATATGCAAGCTCCTAGCTACGCAAGTTCTTAACTAATACACTTTCTGTTAGGTTCCCCAATGGCAATGCCAGTGGTCATGTTGATGGCAGGGATGGGCAAGAGTAAGCTGGCAGAGTCAAAAAGGCTACATGCAAAAATCAACTTGCTTCCATCTTAACCAAGTAAAGACATTTACCATTAAGTTTTCGTGACTGCTGCCTCCAAAACAGGATTGATGTGTGGCATCTGTCTGACATAACAGACACAAAAATATTTCAGTGATTTCACATAAACTTGTTAAGCGACGACCCTGACCATGGTCAAGACCCCAAATGAGTTCAGGAAAAAGAGTATGCTGATGCATTACTCAGCGACAATGCAATCTTCAGCGGTCCAACATCATCGAGAATGCAATCTTCCTATTCGGCTGAACCATTCCTGATCAGTACATTACTCACTGACCTGTTTCAAGCAAAACAATAAGAATAATGACAAGAAAAACCAGATTGAGCAGCACTAAAAGGACCACCCAGCATTGAAGGAATTCGCTTTTTCCATACATGAACTCAAAACCAGATTGATATATAATCTGTTAGAATTACATAGATAAAAGTTAAATTAATCAATTAGCACCCAATTGCCAGATGCTCCAATATCCAATGGTTTTACGATCAAATCAAGAGAAGAATAGAGCGATGCAAAAGGGAGATCGCAATAGATACATAAACACAACAAAAACAAAAACAAGAAAAGCGAGGTTCGCAGTACCAATTCAAACAGGCGGTTGAGTTCGAAGTCCAACCGAAGAGAGGTAAACCGGTGATGGGATAGGGAACGACCAAGAGATAGAGGGACAGGCGGCGGCTCTCAGGTCACTTCTGTTTTTTTTGGTAAAGAAACTCCGCAACTATTTTTGTCAACGTACTTGAACTACTTCTGCCTCTTGACCCGAAGAGTTGTACCGTGAATAAAATTTGGGCATAATTGTTAATTTGCGAACTTAATTATCATTTCGGTGTTAATTTGCTATTTTAATTTTAATTTTATCTAATTTGTTATCTTAATTTTTTATAATTAGCCAATTTGTACTATAAAAACTCAAGTTTTAAAAAGTCAATTTTTAAAAAACTCAGTTTTAAATAAGCAACCTTTAACCTGTTTATTAAAAACTCAATTTTGATATTGTGGTTTAAACTCATCTTGATATTTTGGTTTAAAAACTTAATTTTTAAAAAACTCAGTTTTAAATAAGCAACCCTCAACCTGTTTTTTAAAATCGTGGTTATTTGAACTAAAAAGTTTTAGATAAACACGTTTTAAAATTTTACCAAACAGAAAATCTATTCAAAATAGTGATTATAAGTGATTTTAATTCTCAAAACTTAATGTCAAACTAGGCCTAAATCTGCCAATTTGCTATTCTTTTTTCAAATTTGCTACTTTAGGCTTTTAAGATTAACCAATTTAGTTATCAAAATTTCAATATCGACCAAATTTGACCTTAGATTTTCAGAACTAATTCATGTATGGATGAAGAAATGAACAAAATAAAATAACAAAAAGGTAGCAAGTTGGCTAGTTTTGAAAACATAAGGTAGTAAATTAGCAGAAATAATAGTTAGGGTAACAATTTGGTTAATTATGAAAAGTTAAGGTAGCAAATTGACACTAAGATGAAAAATAAGAGAGCAATTTGGCTAAAAAGCCTGAAATTTACACACCCTAAAATACAAACCACACACCCCTTTATTATTTTATTAATATTTTTGTTTTTGCATAAACACGGAGGCTACGTAGAATCACGGTGAAACATGAATAATAGACAGTCTTCTAACATAGGGGAATAATAGACAATCTTCTAACATGAATATTCAGAGATCTCTCTCTTCTACATAGGGGAAAACCTTCATTTTATAGCTAAGGAAGGTTCCCTCTTGTTACATATTACCGATGTGGGACTAACTATACATATATCTTATCATGGTGTCTTCTTGTGGAGCTTGAAGAAGCACCTTCCCGGTGTGGTACTAATGATCTTTCGCCATAGCGAGATAGTCCGGATGTCGGTCTACAAGTTTTCTGACTGGTCTATAGGCGGGGAAAGTAGTTTCCTGACTACCGACTACAATTTTTTCTCACCATCTTTTTTCACTTCCAAAAATACCCTTAAGTTAGATTCTTTTGTTTATGTATTCCTTGTTTTTGTCTGTGAGCTGTGATTTGGTTGGTAAAATATTTTAATTGATAATTTTAAGGTCATGAATTCAAATCTCACAACATATATAGGGTGTGTGAATTATTAATAATTTAAAAAAAAAAAAAACTTGTCAGACCCTTTTCCTCTCTTCCTCCAAAAAACAAAACGAGATATTGTTCTTTTATGAATAATTTTCCTTTGTAAGAGATATTTTTCTTCTGTTTTCTTAAATTTGAGAAGAAAAAACTCCGTATTAATTAGATGTTCTTGTCTATGACAATGAATAATATGTTCTTGTCTATGACAATGAATAATAGTTCTAAACTAGGAGAAGATGCACCTCTACATTATCTTACTACAACAAATTCATGGATTCAGTATCCAAGGGAGGAGCTTGTTCGTCTTGACAAAAGCTTGGCCAATATAAACAATAAAATTCATTATCCCAATATAACTCTAATAAAATCCAAAATATTCAAAAGCTGCATTACTTCAAGAACATGACTACCATCGTCCGAAGCATATGATTGGATTTAACAGTTGAATCTACCATCGTCGGAAGCATATGAACTTTCCAGTGTCAAGCCAGATTCAACAGTTGAAGAACCTAGAGTAAGACATGCTCCGGAGCATGGTAGACTTTCTGTAGCATCCCACGATGTACCCATTAAAGCTGAGCATGCTTCAGAAACTAGGGTTCTTCAGAAGATGAAGCCTTCAAGCTTTAAACAATAATGAACAATCAAGTACCAAGATCAACCTGATTCTTGCAGGAACTGCATGTCTTGTTCATTATCAGAAAGTCTCCCCATACCAACAAGGTGCAGAACAGTTTATTTGGCCACACACAGCATATTGCTATTATGATAACAACCAACAGCCCAACAATGGGTATACAAGAGAAGTATTGAAATAATTTATTAGCCTCTCCACACAACCTATACAAAGTGATTCAAATTCTACAACAACAGGAACTCAATATTATTGGGATGTCGGAGTCCATTCATATAAAGGAGAAATAGAAACGCACTCAACTAAGGAAAAGGGGAACATCAATAATTTATAAAACCCTAAATAAATTTAAAATGTTCATGAAAATGTGGAGCTAACAATTCTCCTTCTGGTTCCTCGTAAATGCAAAACTAATGCAAAACTTGTACACTGTTGCAAGATGTCAATGGATGCTGAGCCGTAGCAATAGCTGAAAGGTTCCTCTATTTCTGCACTTTCCGATATCACTCCCATGTGTTCTGAATAATCCTTTCTGCGCAGGTTATCAGCTAAAGAGCTGTCTAGAAGAGTACTGCAGAAGAGCATAAGCTAATGAGTTTAGGTCCTTCTAAAGAACATGCAGAACTAATAATATGCTGCAGAGTTAGGTTGTTCTTAAACTTTCAGTTCAGTGACAAGAAAATCAAGAAAAGAGAAGAACTCATGTGCAGGAATCTGACATGCAAAATTACCAGCGATAGTAAAAGGGGAAGATAAACTCACATTAAGCAAATGTGTGAAACTCTACCCTAGATTCCTCAGAAGACATAGACTTCATTTGGATTTTCCTTTCTCAAGCTTCCGTCTGATCCTCCAGAAGATTCAATGGTTTCGGAAACCTCAGCCTTAAGCTTTTCATGCTTCTCTTTCAAGTTTGATGCCTCCACAGCTGCTGCCAAGCTTTGTTTGATTTGTTGCTCCAAAGCCACAATTCTATTTTTCGTTGCTGAATCAGGATTCTTTCCTGCCTTTGCTACTTCCAACTTTAGTAACTCAATTTTGTCTTTCAGGTCTGATGAATTGATAACATTTTCGATCTTGTGATTAATTTCTTCATCCAATTCTTCAACCTTGGTCTTCACTTCTGAGGGCAAAATTTGCTCAATTGGTTCCCTTGGCCTTTTCTGAACATCCAATCCCAAGGACTTGAGGACACCAACAAATTCAGTGTCCAACTCTTTCTTCAATTCCAAAATTTTACCCTTGAGGCTGTCATCCAAATCATCGAGGTTGGACACCCCGGCATTTTCAATCTCTGCCCTAAGTGTCGCAGTTTTTTCCTTAACATCTGGCCGTTCCATGATCTCATTAAATTTACTGTTAACTTCCTGCTTCAATGTAGCAGCCCTGTTGTTCTTCTCCTCGTATTTATATGCTTTTGATAATTCCTTCAGCATGTCAAGTTTATACTTTAAGTCTTCATAATTAGGAGCAGATGACAGGCTCTGGGTAAATTCATGCCTAAGCTTTTGAATCTTTTCTTTCAGAGCTGGATGCATGAGTTGGTCCTGTGAACTTACTTTCGAAAATTCTTCCTGCAATGATTCAAACCTGTCTTTCAAGCCTAGGGCATTAACTGCCTCAGCAAACTCATTATCAACCTCCTTTTTCAGTTTTTCTATTGTCTCAGTCAGAGGCAACAATGAAGGCTTATCAGAGGATTTCTTTGCCTCCAAAATTTGCATTTTGACCTTTTCAACTTCACCCTCTAAATCCACAACTGCAGTCTTTACAGCTTTGGGTTCCTCTTTCAGTTTCATGTTTCTTTTCTTTTTCGGATCTATAGGGATTCCTTCTTGAAACCCACCAATCTTGCGGAACTTCATCATCCGATGCTTTAATAGTGCTTCAGTGTCCATCTTTTTAAGCTCCTAAAAACACGAAAGACTTTATTATGTTAAGACATGATTTCATATATTATTTTTGTAGTAGCAGGGGGCACTTACTTCCATTTCTTTGTTAATTGCATTTTTGATCTGTTGAGAGGTCCACAAGGAATCTGCATGTGCTCCACCGAGAGGCTCCTGTTAAAAGAAATAAAAGTAGAACACCTTTAAGAAACCACATCAACATTAACTGATGATTAGGAGAAAAAGAATTTAATATTTTCTTTTGTCCCCACGATGTGGATGAATTTAGATCAAGAAAATTAAAAAGATTAACAGTGATTTGGAGTTTTCAGCCATGCAAGTGGCTGCTGTTTATGGAAGACGAAATTTGTAAAAATGAGATGCCAAATCAGCAAACACCCAAATGAAATCTAGATGAAAAAAAAAATTACACACATATACTTTGAAGGTCATACAACGAACTTTCTTGACATATCGATGTTTCAATGACAGGGAAGAGTTTGTGATAGAGGATGTTATCAAAGCTCAGCCCATAGGGTGTTACCGATACTTAGGAACACCAAGTTTTCTGAATATCACTACACTTAAATACAAGAGAAGCATATTAATTTGAAACAGAAGGATTGGGATACATACAGGAATGATGCCATCTGCAATTTGCAACTTGCACAACTCAGATGCAGTAATTTTCAGCTTCTCAGCTGCCTGCAAAGAGAAATGAGCTTCCTACAGTCAATATCAACTAATCAATTAAAGACAACACCAATGATGATTGTCACACAAACCTTTGGAGAAGCTTTGGCGCTCTTCCACAAGATTGCTGCACATGCTTCAGGACTGAATATGACAAAGAAAAGAAATAAGAAAAACAAAAAAGTGAAGTTTGACACATAAATGGAACAGAAAAAGGGCAGAACTCCAGCAGTAATTTACTCAAACAAGACTCAGATATTTGTGAACTAATCATCAGAAAAAATATGAATATTTCAAATGTAAGGCATACAGTCTCTATCATCTAACAGGTAAGCGGTCATTAAGAGTTTACTCCTACAAATCCAGGATACTTCCTACAGCCAACACTTGCGAATCATCTACTCACCCAGAAAAGTAAAGAAATACATGCAACATTTTCCTAGCACACCCTAAAATATAAAACTAGAGAAACCCAACTCATATTACCTGGCAACATAAAAAACTGCATTTTCAAGCATTAATAGTTTATTGGCACAGCCAATGGCAAGGGCACCACCAGATCCACCTTCCCCAATGACGATAGAAATAATTGGTACCTTCAGACCGAACATAGTCCGCAAGTTGTGAGCTATGGCTTCACCCTGTATACGTGTAATGCAAGAAGATTAGATGACCCAGTACTAAAAGAGATTCAGATGGGATTGAAAGTAAAACTATCCACATACTTGGCCCAACTCCTCAGATTTAAGGTCTGCATATGCACCGGGAGTATCAATGAAAGTAACAATGGGGAACCCATGGTGATCTGCATAGTACATCATGCGCAGAGCCTTCCGGTAACTGTACAAATGCAAGTGTTCCAAGATTTTTAATTTTGAAGCATAGCAAGTTGAGAAGTTCAATGAAAAAACTAATGCCATATGTTATATATCATGTGACTTACCCATGAGGAGTAGGCATCCCAAAGTTGCGCTGAATGTTTTCCTTCGTGTTTCTACCTTTCTGGTGACCCATAAACATATACCTATTACCATCTATAGTTCCTATACCAGTGACAATAGCAGGATCATCATACCCTGCTCGGTCTCCATGAAGCTCTACAAACTGTGAGAGTGAAAATATTACATTAAACATGCACTCACTCTAGCACCCATAAATCAACTAACTTGTTGTGTGTGAGTGTGTTTTTTCTTCCAACTATGGATCAAATTGAGAATATGCATAAATTACGGAAAGCGGTGAAGAAATGAGTACCTTATCAGTAATGTTAAACACATGATCAAGGAAAGTTGGCCTGTTAGGATGTCGTGCAATATTTACACGTTGTATAGGAGTGAGATTTAAATATAAGTCCTTTAAAGCCTGAAAATGAAAAACCAAATGTTGTGTTTAGAAGATAAGAGCAGAAACTAATACAGTATTTTATAACAGCATGTAAAAGTTTTGAGGTAAGTTCAGAACCAAAAACTAGAAGCGATGTACTTAGTTCTGCACTTCAGCTTAACATACAGCTTAACATACACAAGTTGGACCTAAATACAGCAAGAAGCACAAGCCAATATTCAAATGTTAATAAACAAAGTGCGATTGAATGGCCAATAAACAAAGAGGAAGGTTCTCCCAAAAGAGACAGAAATCTGGTGGATATGATATCCTATGGGTATGAATCAAGGATTTCAACAATCCTGAAATTAAAAATCTATTATAAAGAAGAAAACAGAAGGGAATTCAAGGATGGGCCCTTTATATTGCTTCTCTTAAAATGTATATATATACAGTTCATACATATACATTTGAATATAAGGATGACCCTTTATGTTTTATATTGCTTCTCTTATTTATAATGTATTCATATTCAAAGGAAACTTGATTATATTCTATTCAAGTATTCATACATGAATATCTGAAGGTATCATCTGATCCACTACACATCCGTGTTCCAATGCTCATTTATCATTTACCTCAAAATTTTAAAGGAGCTTGTTTATCTTGCCTCAGTTTGCCATACATCTTAATGGAATAGCCACTACAAATGTGTTGAATTGGATAATGTTGAAAAAAATAATTCATTACTCCTATTATATTACCATTTCGTAATTAAATAACAAGAATTCCATATGTCTTACATCATGGTGCAAAACTAGCAATTGCACTAAGCAAGTAACAGGTGTGGACTGAATATCAGTACAGCAAACCAGAAATAGCAATCATAATAATACCAAGTTGGCAATCATTATCACGGTGAAACTGAAATTATCTGATGAATATTTGCTTAGTTATTATCGAACCTGTTGGTGTTTATTCTCCAATGAAATAATTTGATCACTGAAGTCCAGTCCAGTTTCGTTGGCCATCTTCCGCACCTATCAACAAACAAAACTCTGATTAAATCAAATCCTGTTAAATAAGCAACTAAACAAACAAATTTAAACCGCTTCAAACATTTCATCATTACATCAATGATCTTCTTCTCGATTTCGACAAGAGGCTTCTCGAACGGCAGAGTAACCGGCTTGGGCTTCTCCTTCAACGGCTTGAAGTGAGAGAGATGAGTGAGCACTCCTCCTTTAACATTCGGATCCGGATCCGCCGGCCATGGATAGTCGTGCTTCTTCACCTTCCTGAGCTTAGCCGTAACCGCAAGTTTCCTCTTCATGCTGAACCTCGCCTTTCCTAGAGCTCTCAAAGGAACACCATTAACTCCATTACTGGAGCTCCTAAACGCATCCAAGGCCGAACCGGAAGCTGCAGTAAACGCCAGCGCGGAATGAGCTAACGTCGTCGCCATAGCTTGTCTTGGCTCCCGCCCCGGTCAGATCGCTCTCTCTCTCTATCTCTCTGCATCGCTCAAAATCAATAGATCAAAACAATACTTCACCAACTCAAGGCGAAAATATAAAGTAAACAAATTAGAGCTGATACGCACAACCCGGAGGGAATCAATTGAAGAGTAATGAGGAGGAAGAGGTTCACCTGATTATCCGAGAAGGAGATGAATTGAAATGGGGGCCGAGAAAGAGAGGGGAGTATTATTAAGAGCAATGTTGGGGAGCTTTGGAAAGATCGTCAAAGGAGAGTGACGGAGGGTTTTGTTGGGGGTGTGTGTGTGAGAGGGGGCGATACTTCTTATGCCCGAAGGACCTGACTCAGCCTGAGAGTTATGAAAGAGGTTGGCAGTTAAATAGTGGGTTTTGGTTTTACTTGCTTTGCTTCGTCCAGAGGCACGTGTGGGTTCGCACGTGAGGGGATCGATGTCTTCGATGCTCTTCGTCCTCTCCTCTACTCTTGTAATGTGAGATTGTGAGAGGTGACGGTTGCATCATAGTATCATCTTTGTAATGTAATATTCATACTCTCAAATCCTTACCGTATTGTGAAAATGTTGGTCGACTTAGCCAGACCTAATACGAGTCTCAATAGTCGGAATTTTGTTTTTGTTTTAGCTTCCCGAAGTATAGAATGTGTGAAAGTATAAGCAATTTCAAACTGAGCATTTCTTAATTTATATACAACACATAAATAATCTCAGACTCTTTATTTCCGGTTTACATACTATAAATGAATAAAATAAGGGATCCACACTCCTTTATTTTTTTTAATAACTTAAATTTTGTTTTTTAATAACTTAAATTTTGTATTTTTGTAAATGTGTTAACCAAAAAAGAAAAAATGATATTTGGATCTCACATCCCTAAAAGAATATAAAAGGACTAGGATGGGCATTTTCTGAGTATCGAGATTGAACAGTGGTTTCAATCCTCGGCGTATTGGACATAAACGAAAAATAAAGAACACAACAATTTTTTGACCTAGTGAAACATCAATTTGAGAAAAAACATTGTTGGAGCTTTAACTCTCGAAAGCCCTTATTGAAAAAACAATCCACTATAAAAAGAGCGAGTCAATTACAAACCATGTAGCACTAAACGCGGCAGATATGTTTGAAACACTCTTTTTCTTCAAGTAATCTTTTTCTTCAATCTCCAAGGAACTAACCACGTCATTGATCCTTCAATTACATAAACAAGTTTAACTCAACACATAACAGTTAAATTTGTGACATTACAAAGTATTGCAGCGGAAATTCTACCTCTCAAACGCTATGCGTGCAAAGATAGTTCTCTAAGAATAATTGTGCAAAATGTAGTTTTCAAACAAGATGTTATGTCTCCTTTATAGGCGTCCAAAACTCTTGTGCAAAACATCTTCTCATCGTCAACGTTATAAATCCATTTGGTAGGGGTGGCATTCGGCCCATTCGGTTCGGTTATGGGCCAAAACTGAAAACTGAACAGAAAAAAAAATTCGGTTCCGTTCGGTTCGGTTCTCGGTTTTCAGAAAATCCAAACTGAAAACCGAACCGAACGGTTCGGTTCGGTTTTTTTCGGTTTTTTTTTTTCAGTTTGGTTAAAAAAAAAAACCCTTATAAGTGTACACAAAATCACAAACTATATAAACTTTGCTACTGCAAATTTCATATAGTTTCAGCTTCCCTAAACATAAACAATAACAAAAAGGTTTTCTCTGTATTGCAATGTCAACAACAAATCCACTTCCGAAAAGTGAGGCAGTCTCAACCATAACCATTACGGCCTTATTTGGTTCTTAGACAGTCTAATGGCTATACTCAATCTAAAATGACAAAGTATATAGATTATGTTCACTTCCTTCCCCTGGTCTCATATTTAATGCAAAACAAGCATACTGCCGATTCTAGCAAATCACCTATGCATTAATTCGCCAAATATAAAAGAATAAAGTACTTTGAAAAGTAAAAATAGCCGGATTATGTTCAAACTTTCATGTTAGCACAGGTAAGTCATAAATCCTATGAAACTATTCACTCAATATTGCATATTTATCAAGCTATAGCAACAGGTAGCAAATATAATAAGGATTTCATCAGAATTTGGAGCACATAAAGAAGGTTACATGACAACAAGAGGGTATCAGTGTTGTTACCTCTGTACCAACAAAGACAAGAGCAAGATCCAAAGGCTGATGAACTTCGTTGCTAGGACACTACAAAATAAAAAAGTTATATAAGAAGGAATCAAGAGTACAAGATGAAAGTATAAATATACAGCGAAAAGGCAAAAAAAAAAATTATATAAACTCAGAGAGTGTGAGTTTGTTCTTCTTGCAGTTCATTGAAAAGAGAGACAATAAAGTCTAAGGCATCACAAGAAGTGCAAAAACTGCCACTGAAACGAAAGAAATACGTACCAGCAAGTTCGACCAACCCCCTTCTGAAAGCACAGACTTTGCCAAATCCTTTGGAGAGATAGTCTGGTAATTAACGGCTGCCTTGACACTGTTATTTGGAAGCATATAATCAGCAGATTAAGAACAAAATGTTGCATTATTAGACCAAATTTCCAAGGAGAATGGGTCTATCCACTAGCATCGTCATTACTTGAAATAGAAAGTGAAGGGGATCCTAATACAAATTACATACTGATGGTAATGTGGTGACCAGAGGAAAGCTGGCGCTGTGTTGTAAGACAGTCCTGAAGGGATCCCAGAGGCAACCACCAAAAAGGCCACCAAATAAGCTAACAGACCCTTCATCTCTGCTCCTGCACTCAATCCGATCCACGTCACAGATCAGATTGACCCAACCCAATCGTACCTCCTTCCTTAAAATCCAAATCATATGCGAACAGAGATCGATTCAAGTATAAACTATACAAGGATGAAACTATCTATAATCATTAGATCGTTACCTGGGGGCCGAGTCTCAACAACTTGATCGTCTTATCAGAAAGAATTTCACAAGGAAATTCAGATTCCGCAAAACCAAATAATACTGGAGATTTGTGGAAGCAGAGAGTCTCTCAGAGAGCTTGGATTAGAGAGAAGAATGAGCAATGAGGCACCATATATTCAAAATGACGTCGTTTCACCAAAAATTCGGTTCGGTTCGGCCGGTTCGGTTCGGTCCGGACCGTGAACCGAAACCGAACCGAATTTTTTTCGGTTTTCGGTTTTTTTTTTTCGGTTCAGTTTTTCTTTCGGCTCGGTTTTTTTTCGGTTTCGGCCCGGTTATTTCGGCTCGGTTTTCGGTTATTCGGTTCGGAAGTGCCACCACTACCATTTGGTCTCTTAAAAGGAAATCTTTTAAACTACACAATCACCAAATCAATCAAATATATTTTATATATCAAATCTGATAATTAAAGGAATAAAAAACCTAATCAAATAAGTTTCATTCCTTTCACGTATCAATATACCCTAATCATATTATGTTACATTCATTCTTAAGTGCATCTGATTCAATAAGATAAACATCCTAATCAAATTACGATCCTTGCCTATCAACGTAATAACCAAATCATATATACTTAAGACTTATTCCCATGTGCATATCTATATCCATATCCAATTAAATATGAGGAAATCACATCCCACTACCATAGATATTAACAAAACATAAAAAATCTGCTTTTTAAAAGATTTAGACAAATAAGGACACAATCTAGTTCCATAAAACCACGTGACAAATTTAATCAATCAACCTTCACGTGAATTTACAATAACACCATTGCTGACATAAACCATCTCTCTCGTCTCTCTCTATCTCTCTCTTCCATCTCGATTTGATTCGCCTTGACAACACCGGTGTTGCCGCCTCGAAGACTCCGACGAAGACGCCTCTATAAAGCCTGGATGACGCTGATATGACGGAGATGAGATCCAACTCCAACACCCACCATAGCATGATTTGAAGATCTGGCTCGGGCTCTCGCCATCGATACGCCTCCGAGGAAGCCTGAGGCAACGTCAGCGTTGAAGAATCTGAGATCGTGAATTCTTGTAAACGAGACGATTCAAAAGTGTAGATCTTGACAGATCTTGTAATCACATATGGAAAGGTAAAGGGCGAGGAGCTTAACAGTAGGAGAGGATGGTGGTTGAGGATTCGATCTCGTTGATGGTGAAATCGCTGAATCAAATGGTTGCGTGGTAGGCGCCTAAGTTGAAGTTGTTGTTGAAATTGAAGAGGTGAGCAAGTCATGTTGCTAGTCCTTCATTTGCATTTTTGATTTGCAGTTGTAGTTAATTTTGATTGGGTTGCTTATATCAGAATATCTGAAACCAGTGGAAGGGGAATTCGATGGTATTGTGGTTTGGTTGTTGTAGTGTTATTCATTCAGTTGGAAGTAATAGAAGCAACAGTAGCAGCAGATGCAATTTTGTTGCTTAGTAGCAATGATATGAACAAGTGCAAATGGAGTAGGTAGTAGCAGGTCTGTACGAGTAATAGTGCAGTAGCATGTCTGTACGAGTAATAGTGCAGTAGCAGGTATGTACAAGTAATTATGCAGTAGCAGGTTTGGATGGATACTGTAGCAGAAAACTCTAAAACCCTGCTACTACAGGTGTAGTAATTATTCTACTACACTAGATGAACCACTAAAACTCTGTTACTACATCTGTTGGAAGTGTAGTTTTCCATCAAAATATACTACTATATTAGCTGAGCCATTTAAAACCTACTAGTACACTTACTGAAGCTGTTACTACACTAGCTGAACTAGTAAAACTCTGCTACTACATCTGTTAGAATTGTAGCTTTCCAGCAAACATGCTACTACATAAGCTGAGCCACTGAAAACTTGCCACTGCACTTACTGCTACTCTAGCTAAACCACTAAAACTCTGCTACTACATATGTTGGAAGTGTAGCTTTCCAGCAAAATATGCTACTACATTAGCTGAGTCACTGAAAACCTGCTACTATTTATACTGGGATGTTAATCTCTACTATTACTTTCTACTGGAATGTTAACCCTTGCTACTACTTTTACTGGAATTAACTACTACTACTACTGAGATGTTAACCCCTGTTACTACTTCTACTAGGATGTTAACCACTGCTATTACTTCTACTGGAATGTTAACCCTTGCTACTACTTCTACTGAAATTAACTGCTACTACACTAAATTATTGAAAATCTGCTATTGTATTCCATTTACTGAAAAATCTCAAAATGAGAGACTATTCTCTTCTAAAAGTATATTTAATTAGTGTAGGGTTAGTTTGATAAATTAAATCATGACACATGACATGTAGAGAAAATATTGTTCTTAATTATTAAAAACTGTCCTTATTTGTTTAACAACAACACAAATGTATTTATTTGTATTTCAAATCATTTTAGAGGATGTATGCGTGATTTGCTATTAAATATACACACACACACACACATTTCTTGCACACACAAACCTGAGAGTTTAACCAAATCAAATCAAAACATATATATAATTAATGCATCAATGCTCATCAATCAAATATTTAACCATATATATATAAGTCCTAATTAAATTAGAACTTCCTTGTTCACACTTCTCCTCTTTTGTATAGGGATGCCAATAAATCATATACCAATACTAAAAGAATATACGGTGTATAAATTGTAATAAAAGCATCTCCAACAGCTTCTCCAAAATAGGAAAACAAAAATCTAAATCTTCAAAAAAAAATTCTCTAAATCCAATAGTTTCCCCATTTTGGAGATTTTGACATTTATTACTACAATTAAATATTCTACATCATTTTTAATTATAACAAAAAAGAAATATTATATATCTTATTATAATAATAAAATACCAAATAATATATTTTATTTGTTTTCCTCTCATTGGAGCATGTGAGGAATTTATGACAATGCTAATTTTGATAATTTGGGGAAGGAAAACTTTGCTGCAAATTTGGGGAATTAGTGATTCTCTTTCTTCTCTATCCTAATTTTGAGAAATGAGATGAGAAAGCTGTTGAACCTAAAACAACTATATATTCCTTAAAATTGAGAAGTTTAAAAAAATAAAGAATCTGTTGGAGATGTTCTAAGAGAGTGAAATACAAACGTTTTGTGATTGATCTCATCCATATGTTTTTACTATCATTCCATCATTCCATGTAAGTATAATCATGAGCTATCCCTGCAAATTTGTGTTTGAGTATGTAACGGTAAATTGGTTGATCATAGAAAAGAAAAATAGGGATTGTGCCGGCCACTCCAAATTATTAGGAAGTAGCTTTGAGATATGAAATGAACCAAATTGTCTTTGTTGGTTGGGTGATCTGGGTTAGGTGGTATGCAGATTCTGTTAAGTAGCCTACTATTATCAAAGACTCAAAGCCTCTTGTCAACACATCTACGCCAGAATCCAGGGATATCACTATTCACAATGTCACCAAATTCTAGTTGATTCTCACACACAAAGAAAGACTGTTCAGAAAAATCAAAATTCAAGGTCTAGGAAAGAAGAAATAGAATCATATATCTCTATGTAGGTGAAAATAGTCAAGATGGTTTGTACTCCGAAAATAAACTGAGTTTCCGTGACACATCCGACTCACAAATTATGTCATGAATCTTCATTTGTACTTGAGGTGGTTTTGATATGCAACACTGCAGGGAAACGGGCCTTGCAACTAGCCCAACAGCCGAACAACATCAATCCAACGACGTTGTCTATACCGCATTCGAGCCTTTTGCTCTATCCGGTGCGCTTTGGCTACTTCAGTGAGTTCAGTCGTCGTCCCTGGAGCACTGTATCATGGCGCATAAGCTTTCAAACGGTACCAAACTTCATCTCCCTCTCTCTCTCTCTCTCTCATTTCAGTGATTGTAATATTTCTCACATTTTCACAGAGGCTGTTCTGGAGCAGCTCAAGAATGGATTTGCTCAGTTCGAGCTCGTGTCCTCCCCCCTTCTCTCGATTTCCGCGTCCATTTCTCAGCCAAACGCCACGCCGTTCACCGGAGACCACAGCCACCGGTTCTTCGCTAGAATCGGACCGCCACTGTAAGTTTCCTACTGTACACTCTCAAAATCCAATCCTTTAAATGTTGCTGTTCAATTTCAGAAACCTTAAACCATAAATCACAGAGGCAGAGGGTCTTCGGCCATGAGGAAAGTCGAACGCTACTCCGTTCAGAGAGTTACCGGCGATGGACGCTGTCTATTTCGTGCCCTGGTATTTGTTTTTTTTTGTTTTGGTTTTTTTATTTATTTAATCAAATTGGACTTTCTCACACGTAAATTTTGATTAGGTAAAAGGAATGGCAGCAAATAAAGGGTCTCCTCTTAGCCCAAAGGAAGAGAGAGACAATGCAGGTATGCTTCAGACTGAATTTCAATTATAAGCTATAGAGTAGTTTATGGAAATCCTTACTGCAGTGTTGTATTTATTTCATTCTGTTATGTACTTTTGTCGAAATGCATCTACAAGTTGGTGGATAAGGTCACATTCTCTTATTATTGTATGGTAATGTGCGGATGGTACCATTATTACACTGGTTCTGTAGGTTGAATGAATATTGGCTGTCGTAGTTGAGTGACTGAACTTACTGGGGTTTTGCAAAATTATAGATGAGCTACGGATGGCTGTTAAAGAGGTTATATGCGAGAATGAGGAAGAACATGCCCAGTATGAAGCAGCTTTAGTGGCAATTACTGTTGATGAACCCTTAAAACGGTAAACATCTATCTTTTTGTCATGACTTTGGAAGTTCTTTAAGCTTCAGTTTATGAGAGGGGATTTTAGTAGTCTTATTGTGGAGTGATTTTGATTATGTGTGTGTTTTTCTATAGTTACTGCCAGCGAATCCAAAGACCTGATTTCTGGGGTGGGGAATCGGAGCTACTGGTATGTACTCCTGATTAAGAAGGCTGATGCATATAGCTAATCAAAATATAAGAATTTAGCCTTCAGTAAAGGCAGAGTGTACCTTAGTTTATGGAGTTTGTGCTTTAAGCTTAGTGCAGAAAAGTATGGCTATTATCAACATAGATTTTGATGTTGAATCTCAAATGCTTTTGTCTTGTTTAATACAATAGAAGACCAGAATAATGTCACATACTTGTTTCTAAAATGCATTTTGTTATTTATGATGTGACATGATTTTTGACCATTGATACTGCAGGTGCTCTCAAAATTGTGTAGACAGCCAATCATCGTCTATATTCCAGAGCATGAAGTATGTTATTTCATTGGAAGGCTATCTTTTAGACTTTTTTTTTCACAATTTTTTTGGGGTATCATGCTGGACTTTGTTTACCCTGTTTCTTTGTTTGTTACTTCTTATATGTACTTAGCAAAATAGAAGGATGAACATGATTCTCAATCTCAGTTACTGCTGGAGCATCCAATGATAACATAGACATGTATTTCTTAGTGCACTTATAAGCTGGTTTAGATAATTATTTAGGTCATAGGAAGGAAACATGAATGTAAATAAGGATTGATTGCACTTTAAGGAGCTTGTATGTCTAGGAACTCTTCAAATTGGATCACAGAAATTATGTTTATGAGTTTAATAGAGTTTAATCGTGTTTTCTTTTCAATCAGTGGGGATACCTACTCACCCTACTTTAGTTGTAATGTTTTAATTGAATTAACTGCAGCACACAAATGGTGGAAGGGGTTCTGGTTTCATTCCCATTGCAGAATACGGAAGTGAGTTCAGTAAAGGTTCGAGAAACAGAAAGCCCAGGAAGGCCGTGAGGCTCTTGTTCAGTGGCAGGAACCATTACGATCTGCTTGTATGAGAGGCAAAGAGGGAAAGCTGCAATGCATTTTGTACTTGTATTCAAGATGGATCATTTTGTGACATGGAATGATAATGCATCATCTTTTGTTTCTATTCATTTTGCCTTCATTTTTATCAAGATCCAAAATAAGTGCGAGGATGTTAACAGATTGATATTATCAGAACGAACAATGTCACAATGCTGATGCGTTAACAATGATCACAATCTATCTAGAAGGTGAGGAGAAAAATCATTTACACCAGAATGATACTCCAGATTCAGGGAGTAAATTGTCTTTGCACACCCAAAGTCGAGTAAAAGTGTCTTTTCAACACCGAAAGTCGTTCTTTTTTATTTGGCAAAATTCACACCAAAGATGGTCGTCTTCGACAAGAGGAGCAACTCCTTTGATTGACGTGGGGTTCCTTCCTGCTAACTACGAGTCAATGCAACCATTATAGAAACCTCACTACGACGTTGCTTCATCCAGGAGACGACGCCGTTTCGGCTGCTGCTGCACTACGCATCTGATCGACCTGTTCTGCTTCAGGTCTCATCTTCATCTCTCTTATGGCGCCTAAGTTTTCAAACGGTATATTCATCTTCTTCTTCTTCTCTCTCTTGTTTTCATTCGTGGATCATGAACTGTAGTTTTGTATATTCACATTGGATGTGTTATGGAGCAGAGGTTGTTCTTGAGCAGCTGAAGCATGGATTTGCTCATTTTGAAATCGTCTCCTCCCCCGTTCTCTCTATTTCAACTTCCATTTATTCTCCGGCGAAACCCGTGGTGTTCTTCGGAGACTATAGTCGTCACCGCTTCTTTGCTAAAACTGAACCCCTGCTGTAACTTTCCTACTATTCACTACTTGAATCTTTGGAGTTCTTTTTATTTCTTGTTATATTTGTTTTGTTTTGACTTTTGACAGAGGCAGAGGATCTCCGGCGGCCATAAGGGAAGCTGAAACCTACTCGGTTCGGAGAGTTGATCCCGATGGACAATGTCTGTTTCGTGCAGTGGTATTCAGATTTTACTGTTCGATCTACTCTACATTCCAGTAATAATGCTCTTTCTTTCATACTAAACACAGCATAAACTTTAATGGATCAGGTAAAAGGAATGGCAGCAAATGATGGGTCTACTCTTTCCCAAAGGGAAGAGAAAAAGCATGTAGGTATGCTGTGCGTGTGTGTATGTATCTTCTTACTATGCGGACTGAATTTCTACAATGTATGAAGTAAATCATGGAAGGCAGTATTGTATTCTGTATATCACTATATCTGTATTGTCGAGATGCATCAACAAATTGGTGGCTAAGGTCAGATTATGCATGATTTCATTATGTGTAATTTGAGTGATAATGTGATTGAAGACATTGCACTACTCTTGTAGGTCTTGTAGGCATAGTAATCTCTTTTTAAAGTAGGCTTTTATATTAAGGTATTTTAGAGTGAATGAATTGGTTACTACAAACTTAACCTGGTGGTTTGAAAATACAGAGGAGTTACGGAGGGCTGTGAAAGATTTCATATGTAGTGAGTATGAGAAACAACATCCCCAGTATGAAGTAGCCCGGAAGGCAATTGTTGGAAAGTTTGACCGGTAGAACATCTATCTTCTTCTTTTTCAGTGAAGTTTTCTCAAAGTTTGGTGCTTTGATAGGTGCTGTGCTATGCCATTGTGATATAATAAATCTAATGTTTATTTTCTTTCTTTCCATAGTTACTGCGAGCGTATCACAAAACCTAATTTCTGGGGAGGAAAGTCGGAGCTGCTGGTCAGTACTCTTCACTCGTATGTGTGCGTGCGCGCGCTCTGCGTGTGCTTGTGATTAGTAGTATTGGATTCTGAATGTTAAGGTTTTGAGCATCCTACTAGTCTAGCTCTTTCTCACATGTTCTCTTTCATCACTTGACATTGTGTAGTCAGTCGTATTGGATCTCAAAGGCAGATGTTATTAATCAAAGGGACATGCTTTTTTTTTTTTGGAAATGAAAGGGACATGCTTTTGTATATGTAGAATGTTAAGGTTAGCTTAGCCTTCAATGATATTGGTCACTAGCACGAGATTAGCCATAAGGTTAGATTTGGTGTTTACATCAAAATTCAGAAGAACATTGCTTATGAATATTGTTGGACTCTGAATTCAAAAGCTTATTTCTTTTCCATGAATATAAAACATAGTATAATTTCATATATTTGTTGCTATATCTGTATTGTGTTTGTGTGTATATTATCTTCAATACTGGTCTGACCTACAGTCAATACTGCAGGCGCTGTCGCGGGTGTATAAGCTCTCAATCATTGTGTATATACCAGCGCCCAAGGTATACTTTTGTTGATGCTGTCCTCTCTGTATTTTTTTTAGAGGTAGCTTTTATTCATACAGAAAAACACACCTAATAATTTCTGTTCTTTTTGTTCCGTTTGTTGTTCTGTTTGTTATATTTTGTTTATGGAGAAGTAGAATGAAATGTCTCTTAATTCATAAATAGGTAATTAGCAAGATAGAAAGCTGAATATAATTGTCACTGTAGCTAAAGCTACTGCATACTAATGGTGAGTTGGTCAAGACATTAATTTTAGTCCTGGGAAGGCGATAAGAGGGAATGGATGTACGGTGGATCACACAGGTACTGTATCTCAAAGGCCCCAATTAGAGTTGATGTGAGATATTAGAACTTAATAGAAACGGGTAATATATAGAAAACTTTGAAAAATGGAAATGCAGATAGAAAGAGAAGACAGAACATGATGTCATTCTGTAAAAGCCTCACTTGGAGTTGGGGTATGATAAGATTATGGGAAGGAGTTTATGATCGTTTAATCGTAGTATCTGTATCAATTTCTGATGAGCTATATTAAGCCAGCAGTATTCTTTATAATTCAAGTGTCAAGATACTCAAAACTATTGACTTGTAGAGCTGTTTATCTTCATTCATTTTCTCAACTTCATAAACTGGTATTACTCTTGTGACATTGGCTTACTCTTGGAATCATACCATTTCATAGTGGAGATAGTACAAGTAATCAACCTTCTTGATTATGTCTGTTTCGACTGCATGTTTTGCCGATCGTTATGATTAAGGCTTGTAGAGTTTGCAGTCCTTGAGTTGTAATGTTTTTGTTGTATTAACTGCAGCACCCAAATGGTTTCATTCCTATTCAAGAATATGGAACTGAGTTTGGTGAAGCTTGGGGAGGCAGAAGGGCTGTGAGGCTCTTGTTAAGTGGCAGCAACCATTATGATCTGCTTGTATGAGAGACTGAGAGGGAGTGATGCAATAAACTTTGAAGTTCTATTCTTATGTTCAAGATAAACTCGATCAGTTTGTTAATGGAATAACAATGCTTCTTCTGTTTCTCTTTAGAAGCATTTTCCTTCCTTTCATTAAACTCCAAAAGAAATGGGAAGATATGGAGGACCTCACTTTGATTATAAAAGTTAGGCTTAAAAATTAATGCTGGATTAAGAGTTATCAGATATTGGACCAGAAAAAAAGAGACATCGGATAGGATAATGTCACAAGGCTGATGATTTTTCTACATTACATCAGACTGTTAGGTAAAGAAGAAAAATCTTATATGCTACAGGCTGTTCTATACATGACCAAAAGATTTTTGCTGGGCTAGTTTTTCTGTTGGGATCAAGCGTCCAAAAGAAGCTGAAATAAATAAATTATCGTCAGTTTAAAACAGTCATACATAATATCTCTAAAAATGAAGATATATACGCTCTAAGAATGGAATATAAGCTAAGAGAATCTAAGATTAGAGACATATCTAGCCATAAACTGGACTTGGATAACATAATTTGTTACTCCTTAACCTTCTCAACTTGATTTAGTGGAACATAGTTTGTTCACTTCTCAACTTGATTAGTGGGAGCAAAAAGAAGAGAAGTGTAGGCGCGTCTTTACACGTGTAAGAAACGGCCCGTCGCACGTGGGGAGTGAGTCATAACAAACCGAAGTCAGGCTCACACTGCTCTCAAACAGAAAAGAAAGGAAAGAATCCAGAAAATCATATCAATCATCTTCTTTCTTTTTCCTCTTCTATCTTCAACTCCGCGAAAGATACCGATCTAGGGTTTCCTTCTTCTTCAATTCAATTCCCAGAGTCAGAAGATATGGAAGGTTCGAGCAACGGAGGGATGCTGTACCACGAGGTGCAGGAGTCGAAGCTGTGCGCCGTGCATTGCGTCAACACGGCGTTGCAGGGCCCTTTCTTCTCCGAATTCGATTTGGCCGCCCTCGCCTCCGATCTCGATCGAAAAGAGCGCCAGATGATGCACCTCTCTGTCCACGCCGGTGCTCCCCCCGCCGCCGCCGCCGGCGATTTCCTCTCCAAAGAGTCCCACAACGTCTCCCTCGACGGCGATTTCAGCATCCAGGTCCCTTTTCCCAATCCCCCTCAATTTCAATTTCATTTCTGAATTGCAAGATTGGTTCTTTATGAAAGATTAGATTAGGTGCTTCTTGAATCTTTGGCTCTTGTTATGGTAGTAAGGCATTTCTTGGATTATAAGCACAAACATGTTTTTGGTAGAGCTGATACTAATGGTTAACTACGACTAGCACTAATCGAGCGGTTTTGGTTCATACTCACTCACCCAGCTATTGCTGTCTCCTAAAGACCGGAGGTTCTTGGTTGGAGGTCCCATTTTCCTGTCTGTGAAGCAGGATTTTGGGGATGTAGACCTTTTCCAGTATATTAACTAGCACTAGTAGAAGACTTGGTAATCAATTGTTACGATGTAGACTATTTCAAATTTGTTTTCTTTTTGTAGTTTTAGTTAAGTAGTGACTGAGTAGTATACCTGTATGTCAGATCCTGATATTAAGAAGACCAATTTGGATGCATGGATTTGTACTCAAATGTCTGATTGTGATTTGGCACCTACATGGATACATTAAAGTTACGGTATTGGAGTTTAGGCTCTCTATAATGATTTAGATTGCTGATTGAACCTAGGCTTACTTGGTTAATGTTTGTGTTTTCATTCTGCTTGCCTTCAGCTCTGGTGGAAATTGTGCTCTGTAGGTTTTGTTTTAGTTTCCATACAAGGCATTGCATGTCAGCTGATCAAGTTGTCAATGCAGCTTGTAAATTATTTGGTCTGAACCTGATGTGTTTTTGTATTTTAACAAGTTTTTATGCACCTGTGGAGAGTACAGCCTTAACAGACTGAGGTTACCTCTCCTGACCTGCGGGACTACTATGGTCTCTTCCTGTCAATTTGAGGAAAGAAAATGATTTGGATGTAAAGCTTGAAAAGTTGGAAACAGAGTGTTAAGAAAAATTTTGTACTCGGAAATGGCAGTTGGAAACTGAGCTTTTAGAAATATAAAATCTTTCAATCAGACTTCTCCTTTCAGTTTCTCGATATATGCAAATGCAGTTTACTCTCAGTAAGACTCATTTGCAGAGTACTTGGGAAATTTCTATATATGCTTGGCGTGATTTCACTATTGAGCTGTATTTGGAATAAAGTGTTTGATACTTATTCTTTTTCCTTCTTTTTTTTTATTTTTTCATGTTTGCTGTCAACTAGATCTATTTTGAATTTTAAAATTTACATTGTCATTAGTTCAGTAGCATATTCATGACATCCATTCTTATATTTAGGATTCCAAAAATCAGAAATGGTGTACTGGTTTAGCTTCTTGTGTCTGGACATAAAGCTTTATAATTGTTTAGAAAGGGAAAAACCAAATAGGTCAGGTTGTGGATTATAAAGAGAAGTATATGGTTGATTGTTCTTTCACTGGGCTCATTTTTGAAAAGTAGGTTCTCTAAGGATTTGCACTTCCACTGTTGTTCAGCTTGAATAGTACCAGAATTTTCATGATCTGATAAACCATTAGTTTTCTTTTGTAGGTACTAGAAAAGGCTTTAGAGGTTTGGGATCTGCAGGTCATCCCCCTTGATTCTCCAGTTGCAGAGCCTGCTCAGATCGATCCTGAGCTGGAGAATGGGTTTATCTGTCATTTACAGGATCATTGGTTCTGTATCAGGAAAGTGAATGGGGAGTGGTATAATTTCGACAGTCTGTATGCAGCCCCACTTCATCTTTCAAAGTTTTACCTCTCCGCCTATTTGGACACACTAAAGGGCTCTGGTTGGAGCATTTTCCTGGTGAGAGGAAACTTCCCAAAAGAGTGTCCCATCTCATCCTCAGAAGCTTCCAACGGGTATGGTCAGTGGCTTTCACCTGAAGATGCCGACCGAATAACTAAATCCTGCAACTCCACAAATGCTCCACGCCAGACTCAGAGAACAAATTGGCCTCGGCAACCTTCAGACCAATTCCTATCCACCGAGGAAGCGGAACTCCTATCAGAGATGGAAGATGAGGACATGAAGGCTGCAATAGCTGCCAGTCTAATGGATTCTTCCCCAGCCGTGGCTGTGGCTAATGCTGGAGATAGCAACCCACAGACCGAAAGCTCAAACAGCCAAGAGAGCAAGATCAGCCAAAATAATAAAATTGCTTGAGAAAAGTAAAGTACATGTTTTCATTTTTTAGATGTTATGTTTACTGGTTGCGAACAATGATCCGTGGATCTCTGTGTCAGGTTAGATAGTTGACTTGCATCCTTGGCGCAAGGTCGTTGCATTTTGCAGCATATACATCTCCATTATACTGTCAACTCCAAATTTAAACTCGAATTGTAAAACTAGAACAAATAAGCTTCCAGCTTTTTTTTTCTTTCCAATGGATAATTACAGCTTTTTAAATTTTCGTATCAACCCATGGCTTCATTCTTGGCTCGTTTGCTTTCTACTTGGCAGTTGTGTAATACCATCAAATGAGATTTATATGATCAAATGATCTTCAGTCAATTCTGACTTGCTGAGTTCTCGAAGGTTTTCAAGTTTTTCTGCCTAATAAAACATCTGCTATTTACCGCTAAGAGGCCTGGCTCATTCTTGCGATGATATTGTTTCTTGCGGAGATTCATTACATTAGTGTCTTGCAAAACACGCTAACAAGCTAAGTAGTCTAATATGTAGATAAACAAGAGAGATAGGGTTCTGATTCATTTGTTTTTTCTACAACTATCCCCTTCCCTTGTCTATATGGGGATGATCGATATGTGATCACAAGAGGGAAGGAAGGAGAAATTTTAAATACACACCTCTAATATCTTAATACACATCCCTATTATTTTATATTTCACATCAGATTTTATAGGTATGCTTAATTACAAAAACATCCATCAATTATTAGGGGAAAAAAAGAAAAAAAAAGAAACTTTATTTTTTCTAAAACCTAACTCTTCTCCATTATTACTACGTATCAAAAGAAAATAAATAAAATCTGTTTATTCAAAATTCATCACCTGAATTTCAAATACTGTCATAATCACATGTACAACTTTAGTTTTTATCTTGCAGACTAAAAACTAGTTTTTATGTTATTATACTTTTACTAGTTTCTTAACTTTGAAAAAATTATATATGTTCAATTATTATTTTTTTTCTTCAAATTCAAGCTAATTGATGTCATATTATTAGAGATTCGGAGTTCGAATATAATATCACCATTTTGATTATAAATTGAAAAATATCAAGAAAAATTTTCTAACCTGATAAAAAAATCTAACAGAAAATAAAAGAGAATACATAAAAAGAGTTGTGAATATATGATAATTATATTAAATACAAATTATTATTATTTTTGGATATCGAGGGTATTTTAGACAGTTTGGGATGTGTATTTAGTATAATATTGACTATATGGGTAGTGTATTAAGTAAGTGGTGTGTATTAAGATATTAGGGGTGTGTATTTAAAATTACTCGGAAGGAAAACAACAAGAAAAGGCTAGCAAAAAACAAAACCCTACATATCTAATAATAAACGCTAAACAAAGTTACTTTACATCGGTGGATCTACGAGTCTTCATGCGTGTCACTCACCCTGCATCTGAAGGCCAAGAAGATATCAGTGTCTTCACGTGACGCAATGGTGAGGGAGAAGATGGTGCACGAGATGACTGGCCCCGCTTGACATCACACACGTGTGTGGGCTCGAGCTAAGTTGGATAAAGTCGCCTGGGCTGGTATCTCATCTAGCTTGGGTTACTTCGCTTCCCTAAAATGTAACCTAGGTTGAATTGCGGAGAAAACTCATTTGTGGGTGAAATGTGAGTTTTTTATTTGGGTTGAATTGTCTATGTAGTAACCCAAATTAGATTTTTAAGGGTCATATGGCCCAGCCATGGGCCCAAATTAATTTTTTAATTTTTCTTTTTATGTGTTTTAAATAAAAAACCATACCCTTTCCTCATCCAAAATTATTTTCGTTTCCTCCTATACTGGTTTCCAGCAATAAAAATATTATGTTTAACTATATATGTATTTTAAATACTCATGTATGCATAAAAATTTATAAAAAACTTATACTCAACTATTTACCACCGTTTAAAACACATTATTTTTATAGCTATTTTTTAAAGAAAAAAAATATAGTATATATATATATATATATTTCGAGACCATATTTTTATTCTTCGCCTCAGGCTGTTAGAATCTCAACATTGGCCCTAGTTAGTTTAGATAGAAAACTTCATAATAGTGTCATTGTACCACCGTTTCATAGACTTTCCCTACATTGTCTCATATGCTATATGTATTAGCCCTTTTGTCTCACTCGTACTCTTCTATATCCAATTGTGATGACATAACATAATCTCATTCAATTTTTTTATGAAATTATTTTAGTTTTCAAAATGTAATCATTAGAGCAACTCAAATAAATGAGTAAAATCTTATATGACATCTCACATCCCGTATGGATATATATGTATTGTTTGGTTGTTTGCTTTGTACATATAGACCAACTTTCTTTACATGACGAGAGTGGCTAATTGAGCACATGATAGACATTTGAACCATTCCACAAAGGGTTATATTTGGTGATTATTGTATGGTCTCTTATTTTTTTTTGTTTTTTTTTGTCTGAAACTTGTTTGTTTCTCTTGGGAGATCATTTTTCAATCATCTGTCTTAATCTTTATATTGGTACTTTGTTGTCATACCCGAGCTACAGAAAAATCTTATGTTTGATGATATGGTCCCTGACTTGTTTATTTTTCTTGGTAGATCATTTTTCATTCATGTCTTAATCTTTATGTTGGTACTTTGTTGTCATACCAGAGACAAGGAAAAATCTTCAGTTGAATGATATGTTGTTATTCATGGTAACTATTAACTACCGATTATTTTTTGAGAGAGATCCTTACAATAATAAACTTCGCTTTGTTCATCTTTCGTCTTTCTTGAAATTGTCATTCATGTCTGTTGAGAGTGCCAAGATGATTAGTAGTCATTACTCATTAGCAATATAGCAGTGATTGACTATAGGAATGAACAACTCATGTTATTAATTTTGAGAAAATAGACAATTTCATTAACTTGTCCACGGCCAGAAGGTGCTTACATCAATTTGTCTACTTGCGACCAATAAGTCTAACTGACAACAAACACTAACAAAGAGACATGTAGCCCTCATTAATTACAAATGCGCTCAGTTAAGCCTATCACACCTAACTTCCAACTATGTCTATCTAAATTCCATGTAGCGGTAATACCCGTCGCTTACGGACCTCAATTGGTGTACGACAAAGTAGAACCAAAATTTAAACAAGAATAGTCTTCCATCAGATGTCTAGGTAAGAAACAAGGAAATTAAAATACCTCTTTAGCCTTATTAGTAGGGCTAGCCTCTCCTCGACCAGACCTCGAGGATGTCATGTGAAACAGAGTAGATAATTTCTTGGCAAACTTTAGCTCAGGTTCACCAAAATGCTTGCATAAAGGAATGAGCCCAAACCCAGGCCCATAAGCCCAGGTCGAAGCCCCAACCTTTCCTGCCCTAAACCCTTCTCTCTTCCAAGCAAGCAACGATGCTCTTGTCGGCCACCACCTATAAGCCTCCGGCGGCCACGTTTTCCAGTCCTCACCTGGTCTAATCGGGGTCACTGGACCCAACCAGAAAGTCACCAGCTTACAACCCTCATGTCCAAACGACCCAGTCGGATGGAATTGTGTAATTTTTAAAATGCATATGTATGCTTTTTTAAATACAAATACTTACGTGGAGTTACAGTTGGGTTTAGTTTGAAAAGTTATATGAAAATGCTCGGATATAAATATAATAAAATATCCAAATTTTTTAAAAATATACTTAGTCGACGAAAATTGAAGAATTCGCCGCCTTAGTATTTCTAAGGACTTTCTGTCACTTAGGATCCCTGAAATATTAGGCGGGTAAATAAAATTTTATGTTACTTAGGCGACATAAATTGAATAAGTCGTCGCGCGGCTTGGTAGAACCAAAACAACGGAAAGTGGTATTTTTCGTCGCCTAGGATCTCGAAATATTAGACGGGTGAATTTTGCACCTTTTTTTTTCCGGAAATTTCATATTACTTAGGAGACGAATACATGTCTTAAGCGACGAAACTTATTCGTCGGCTAAGATAAAATCGATACTAACTGCCTCGCGCAATCCACAATCCCTAAATTCACACCCACAATACCCAAATCCCACCAGAGCTGCGCCATCGCCTCGCACCACCAAACCCCATCCATGCATTAGCAACCGATTCAAGTGCGCATCCAACCACCTCCTCCACTCATCGCCATTGCATCCACCTTCCACTCCGATCTCGTTGCTCTCACCTTCTCACCGCCGTTCCTTTTTCAAGTCTGGATTATCTCTCTTCTCATATTGATCTTGCTTGTTACTATTGAATCGTATCTGAATTCGTTTGTGGTTAAATCTCATAAATGGATTAGGAATATAAGAGGAGTGAACAAAGTGTAGCTAGATTTATGTATTTGGAATTATGGTTGATGGTTTTGAAGGCAAAAATGGCTAGCTAGGAGGTTTTTTTAAGCTGCCTATTGGCTCTTATGCTTTAGAAGTAGTGCTTGAACATGTGAATGAGAAATGCAAGAGTTTATGTGGGTTGAATGTGTGTGATGCCGATATAGGAAAGAAGGCGGCATTGACTATTGTCAAGTTTGTGCCGAAGATTAAGTACTTGTGGTTAAGGAGGGCAAGAATTGGTAGGCAGAGTCTTATTACTTTATTGCTAGGATGCAAGGATCTTGAACTTTTGGATGTTAGGGAGTGTTGTGGTTTTGATGAGGAGGATGAGAAAATAGCTAAGCTTGCTGCTAGTATACCTAAGTTTATGTGTGAGGGTTCTAGAGTTAGACAAGGAGGAGGAGGGCACAAGGTCTTGTATGGATACTGTTTTGGAGGGCGACAATTGTTGTATGTTGGAGGAGGACGAAGAGTCTTGAATGTCCAACGAGGAGGAGAACAAGTTGTGATGACATTAGAGCCTTTAGAGGACATAGCATGAGTGTGGTGAGGGTAAGGAGGGCAGTTTTCATGTTGATGATGAATTATTGACCTGTTATTGTTAGGTGTACAAACTAAATTTGTTAATTATCCAAATACACTTCACATCAGACTTGCCTCAGTTCTCAGAGTTTTTTTTTTTTTCAATTATCCAAAAAAAGAAGAAGTGTTTGCTCATACCAATATCACATTGTATCTTTTGCTTAAGTGGCTCACAACTTTTGTTAGTATACCAATATACACTTCACATCAGACTTGCCTCAGTCCTCGGTGTTTTTTTAATTATCCAAAAAAAATATATCAATATCACATTGTATCTTCTGCTTAAGTGGCTCACATGAGTCATAGCTGTTGTTAGTGTTTTCTATATCCCCAATGCATCAAGTCTAAAAAAAAAGTGAAGAAAGACAAGTGGTTGATCAACTTGTATGCTTTTCTATGAACTATTTTTCATAATCTTTATCTATTACTCACTCATTTACTAACAATTGTGTGTTATATATTCATGTGCAAGATGGTGATCATGGGGAAGAGGAAGGACCGAGCCACTAAGGCCAATGCTTTGGTGAAGTTAATACGGCATAGCGTTGGCTCAGCTAGCAGTAGTAGTCATCCTACCCCCATGCCGGCTAGGACAGTACCACCAATGGCTCCTCCTTGATCGTGCAGCCCCCTACAGTTGACAGTAGTTTAACGGGGTCTCGATTGGCATCTGAAACCGCACCCGAATCTGCAAGACGCATCATCGACAGCGCTCGAATCAAAGTTAGAAGCCCAACAGGTAAGTGTATTAATTTACTGCCCCCTAGTAAACTTCTACTGGGGGTCAGTAAACTTGCAGTACATTATCTCCCTTTCAATTTCATACCAATTACACACAACAAATACTCTAATAAACAACTTTATTGCCCTCTAGTAAACCCAGTAGAAGTTTATTGCCCCCAGTAAACTTCTACTGGGGTCAGTAAACTTGCAGTATAATATGTCTCTTTCATTTTCATGCCAATTACACACAACAAACATCCTCTTGTATATTAAATATCATAATATATTTTCACATGTTAATTGTAGCTCCGGCCCCGAAAAAGAAGCGGAATTTATGTTTTGAAACGAAGATGGAGGATATCGTTCAACAAACAGGGCAGAAGATCAAGCTGGAGTATTGCCCCTTTTTGAAAAGTCCTAGCATCAGGGGGATAAACAGCTTGGTGACACATGATATTGGTTCTGCCATATAGAGTTATGGGAATGAGGGCAAGTATGTTCTACGAGCTTAATCAAACTGAGAAGTGGAAGGTGTGGAATGCAATGTCGGTAAGTTCCTTTTCAAATTATAAGAAAAGTGAATTTACTTAATTAAATTTGTTTGATAAAAGTATGAGTAAATACTTGTGACACCCTGTAGTTTACACCTAAAATCAGTTTTGTCCCTCACTTTTTTTTTAAACTGGTATACCCCTATACTTTGAATTCTCGACTGATTTGCCCTTTTTCCAGCTGATTATGACTGTGAATAGGGGTATACCAATTTAAAAAAAGGGTAAATCAGTCGAGAATTCAAAGTATAGGGGTATACCAGTTTAAAAAAAAAAGTGAGGGACAAAACTGATTTTAGGTGTAAACTACAAGGTGTCACAAGCATTTACTCCATAAAAGTATATGAAAAGTAAAATTTCACGTCTAAGGATAACTTAAGCATAAGATTGACTAAGTTTTCTTATCATTGAATGTGTGTAAACTATTGTGTATTGATATGAACTTAAATATTGGTGTTGCAAAACTAAAACTAATTTTTTAAAGTGAAACAAGAAAATTTTTTAACATGGGACATTGTGTACATGTATAATTATGCCTTACTGGAACAATTATTTTTCTTTTTTCAACTTTCTTTTCAGTGCTTAACATGGGGTAATTTTTTTTATTTGTTACTTAGCCGAAGTACGAGTGAGATGAAAATGATGAGCCAATGTTTATTGGATACTAAAGAGGGCACAAGAGAGGTACAAGGATTGGAAGTACCAGTGTCACAAAGCTTATCAGTTGGAAGGGCCCTTTGGCATGCCTTCCGATTTCATTGGCAGAGAGGACCATTGAGAGTTTCTTTGTTCTCATTTCGAGTCAGATGCGTTCAAGATGATTTTTAGTTTTATTAGCTTCATTTTTTTCCTTGGTTTTTATTATTAGCTCATTCAATACCATAGCATATCTATATTACATAATTGACTATGTCTTATACTACCTTGTTTAATTGACTGATCATTGTCCATATTTGGCATTACTATGGATATTAATTGGCTTTAAGAACAGTGGCTTAGCTAGACACTTTGTTAACAGGGGACATTGTGTACATGTATAATTATGTATTTATAACATGTATAGTTGTGTATTTATAACTTGAAATGTGAAATGTGCAAGATGTTAGAACGAAAACTATGCACCACCACATGGGGTCTTCTCTTATCATCTACACAATGGAGGAACTCAGAATACAAGACGAGCAGCTTCCAATAATCAAAGGTTTTGAGAAGACCTATGCTAGAGCCGGTGATGAAGTTACGACAAAACATTATGTATTGTTCGCATCCATTTCTTAGAAGGGATTGGGATCAAAGAAGGGGGAGGTTTCTTAATCTTGTTTCATTGGTTTTGCATATAGTACACAGATGCATGCTGCATTCTCAAGTGTTGTAACTTTCAAGTAATATCAGACCCACTAGGAGGTTGGAATATATCAACTTTGTGCTGCCAGTTTAGAGTCATTTTATCTTTGGTTTCCAACAAGTTGAACTACCATATCTTGTTAGCAAAAAAAAAAAAATTGTAGGTGCATTATTGTTGGACTTGGTAAATGAAATGAGCCTTATGGGAAGTATAGCATGATAAGTTAGATTGGTTACCACGCAGCCAATCAATAAGTATAAGTTAGGATCTTCTATTTTGATGTTGTTACTTGTTCGGTTCATAACCTACCAGCCCTATAATTAGTAATAATTGAGTGTTGATTATTTCATTAATAGATTGAGAAACAGTTAAAGTGAGAAATCTGCAATTAGGAATATTTCGGTTTGCATTCATAGTTGCTGTGGTGGGAGTTGAAATCTTTGAGAATCCCACTGGCTGGAAATTTTGTGGAGCTATTGTTTCCTGTGTTTACTATTTATCTGTAAAATTTGGTGTCATTTGGTAAGTTTGATGAATTATGGTGAATTTTTTTTAAAGTAAAGTGCTTGATGCTGAAATTGTATTCATGTTATGCAATGCAACTGTTTTGTGTCTGCTTACTGATTAGGATTTAGGACTCCATTTGCTCAAACTTTGTACTCTTGTTCTTCCATATGCGAACTCTTTGATTTGGAATGTTTGATGCTATTTGATTTTATTGATGCTCAAACTGGTTTGGATTTTATTGATATAACAAGGAACTTGCAACCATTTGACTTGCATTTATAAGAAGTCATCCTTAGGAACACAACCGAGCAATGAATCTTATTTTTCCTCATTTTAGTCTCATTATAGCCCTAGCTAAGCTTTCTTGTTTATTATGCATAATGTCAAGTTTATTATGGAAATGTTAAGCTGTTTTGTTTATTAATTGATGTATTTTAAATACAGAATGACATAGTTAATGAGGTCAATAAACGAAATGATGCATTAAGGAACAACACCCTGACGCGACGAATGAGGAGATTATGGAAAGTGTTCAGTCCTAATAAATTGAGATGTTGGGTACGGTGCTCAAAACTCGATAAGGAAAGGAGATCAGAGGGATGAGACGAGGATGCGAGCGAGACTTGAGCCATTTTTCAAATGGTTCCACTTCACGTATTCGTCCTCATAGAGTTGATGAGCAACAACTCTAAGAGGTGCAGGAGCGCTATGAGCAGAGACTAAAGGAATCAGAGGAGCGTGCCCAACAGTAAATCCAAGAGGTCCAGCAGCGTGTCCTGCGTGCCGAGTCTATGTATAGTGCTGTGTAGTCCCAAGTTGCACCTATATATGAGCACCTAGGTATGCCACCTCCTCCTCCTCCTCCATAATTTCGTCCTCCTCCTCCACAAGTTTTCCCACAGAACAATGATGATTGAGGCGACAACATCAGAATGACAATTGACATTATTGATTTTGTAGTACTTCATTCATAGTTTATCTAGATTGTATGAACAATTTTCTAGCTAGTTCATTATTTTGTATATATGAACAATATTTGTCCATCTAGTTATCATGATCAATATTATATGAATATGTTTTCCAAATCCAGTGCTTCTTGCCTGCTATATCTGTATGTGTTTGATTATTGCTACTGATTTGTAATTTTTGGAAATAGTGAATAAGGTTTTAAAAAAAATAATAATTTTTTTACCCTTAGGCGACGGAAATAGTAATATTCGTTGCCTAAGATAAACTGCTTATCCGATGAATACAAAGATCGATCGTTGTCTAAGAACTATTATGAATTCATCGGTTTAAAACGTTGCCGACTAATATTCCTTCGCTTAAGGACGATGCAATATTCGTCGATAAACATACATACCGACCAACTTTTCGTCGGCTAAGAATAATTTCATATTCGTCGGCTAAGAATCCTATCGACACAAATCTTCCGTCGACAGTGGTTCTTTTCGACGAACCTGTTTGTCGACAAGGCAAGAAAATGTTTGTCGGTTAGGATCCCTCTTAGTCGACGACTAACTTTATTTCCGTCGCCTAAGTGTCTACCTCATCACACTTAGGCACGGAACTTAGTCGACAGATAATTCGTTTACCAATATCCTAGGCGACGAATTGTTTGTCTTAGACGACGAGTTATTTCGATTTCCTATAGTGCATGTAGAAAAATGGAAATTTGCATGAATAATTAATGGCTGGACGTACATACGTATGTGGTTACAAATTTAAAAATACATATATGAAGTTATGCCAAATTAATATAAGTAGATTAGACCGACCGAAATCCACAATAATGGTTATATTAATCGTACTCATCATAATCTGAGTCGTCTGAATCATCATCCTCCTCAATTTGGTCAGAATACTCATCATCCTCTATTTATTCATCATCTATGAAGCCGTCGTCATCATGATTGAGGTTGCGTTGTAGCGAGTTCACTTTAGATGATGTAATTGGAATGTAACCTATGAGAGCTGGAACGTGTTAGTTGTTGACACGAATATCCTCAGTATCGGGGACTACATATAGAGATTCCTCTTGATATGGTTCATTTGGTTGATCAGTTGTTGGTTCACCAGGCCCACTCTCATCATCCTCTCCCAGTGTAGATGCATTCCAAATATTCCTATGTGACATCACCTGCACCACTTTCCAACCCTCACCCATAGCCTGATCATCAAGATAAAACACTTGTTTCACCATGGTGGCAAGAATAAACAGCTCATTCTCATATCATATACTGTTTGAGTCCACTGATAACAAGCCACGATCCAGAATTGTACTCCTTCATCTGGTTAGGTCAGTATTGAACCATTTACACTTGAACAACATGACTGGCATACCCTTGCCGTAGATTAGTTCGATGACACTGACAAGAACCCTGTAATAGTTGAAACCCACACCCTCAACCATGACTCCATTGTTTTGGGTGACATTGCCTTTATCTAGTTCTGAAGTCACAAACTTAACACCGTTCACAAAACATCTAGCACGAACTCTGTGGCTTTGGGGTTCTCCAGCCAACAAGTGCAACTCCGGGTCGTAAGAAGCAGAAAAATGTTGTTGAATGTGCATCATTTGTAACAATTTTACGAGCAACGTTGTTACATTTTGTAACATCAAAAACAATATATATGTAACATCATAGATATAGAAGGTACCTAAATATGGAAGTAATCAGGAAAATCCCTCTTGTGAATGACTTTGTCACCATCCTGCCTTTCCAAATGGAACTTCAAGTACCGCTCGGCTTCGTCGCAATGTTGAAGGACAGACCAATGAGCCTCTTTGATCTTTAAATTACTTAATCTTTCAGAATTACTTAACCTGTCATACGGTTGAACATCGTTGGAAAAAATGATAGATTGAATTGATTACGCAATGCAGATGATTCTTCCTCTGTGTCTTCATCATTGAGATATGTGCTGCAGTAAGTTACTCACTCAGCCTGAATGTGTGACGCCATGATCGACCCTTAAAGAAAATGTTTATTTCTGTTCGACTTCTTGAAATCCCCCAGTTGCTTGCAAAATAGATATTTATTCTCTAATGGTTAATATTTTAAAAAATTATCTTAATTTGAAAGGATGTTTAATTAGAAATGAGTGCATACCTCTCATTTGGATAGCACCAAGTATACTGTATCGGACCAGTAAGCAACATTTGTTCAGGAAGGTAGATCATAAGGTGAATCATGATGTCAAAGAAAGTTGGGGGAAAGATCCTCTCCAGCTTGCACATGATGTACACAATGTCTTCTTGCAATGACCGAATATCATAATTTTTAAACTCTTTAACACATATTCTCTGAAAGAACTTGGATAAAGCCACTAATGTGTCAACCACAGAAAGAAGACGTTGCAGCAAAACATGACAGTCATGAGTCTTCAACCCTGTAATCTTATTTTCCCTCCATCTTAACACATCGAGCGGTATTTCCTGCATACCCATGAGGATATTTAACGTCATGAAGCAACTGAAACACTTCCACCTTCTTTTGAGGATGAACCTTGTAGCCTGCTTCAAGCATTATGACTTTTTTTGTTTTTTTTTGTTCTCTACTAGCCATAGCTTAGGGCGTATATCTATTTTCTTAAGATCAACATGGGCTTTTGGGGTGCCTTTGTTCTTATCTTTGAGATTCAAAATTGTTCCAAGAACGATGTCACAAACATTCTTCTCTATGTGTATGACGTCCAAGTTGTGTCTGATTTTCAACGTCAACCAGTAAGGCAATACAAATAATACACTTTTATGCGTCCAATACTTAAACTCATCAGGCGTGGGAGGATTCAAGTCGGTTACTTCTTTACTGGTGCTTAAATATTCGAACCAGTGCTCATTAAGCCTTTCCAAATTCCACTCACCAGACCTTCCTGGGGGTTTCAGATTATGCTCCTCAGTCCATCAAATGTCTCAGCATCCCACCGCCACTCGTGATCCTCGTTAAGCCATCTACAAGATCCCAAGAAACAAATTTTGTCGGCTTGGTGATTATAATTGATGTCATCTAAGCATATCGGGCAAGCCTTGTACCCCTTAGTTTGTTGATCAGACAACATCCCGTAAACTGCAAAATCACTGATTGTCCAAATAACAGCTGTTTTCATCATGAATGAGTTTGACCATGCCTGTCAAAAGTATAGAGTCATTTTTCCCATAATTCATGCAGCTCGTCAATTAATGGTCTCATGTACACATCCAAGCACTTTCCTGGAGAATACAGTCCTGGAACCATAAGCGTAAGAAAATTGTACTTTTTCCTCATACACATGTTGGGAGGTAAATTATACGGAAATACTATCACATGCCAAATGCTATAAGACAAATTCATGTTTCCAGTAGGATTGAATCCGTCTGTTGCAAGTCCAAGTCTGACATTTCGACAGTCTCCAGCAAATTTGGGAAAAGAACGGTCAAAGTTCTTCCAAGCCTCATTGTCTGTGGGATGTGTGAGATTATCCGGATCTATCCTCTCCTCTCCCTGGTGCCTTGCCTGGTGCCATCGCATATTCTTGGCCATATATGAAGACATGTATTGATGCTGCAGACAAGGACCCAATGGGAAGTAACGAAGAACCTTCCTTGGAATGGGCGGGTTTTTCTGTTTAGATGAAATGGAAGCTTTATACCTTGTCTTGTAGTAGTGTGGGCACTCAACTTCATCCTTGTAATCTTTGTAATACATGATGCAGTTATTGTCGTAAGCGTCTATCTTCTGGTGATCAAGACCGAGGTCAGCCAACATATTTTTTACCTGGTCGAAATTTTCTGGACAACTGTTACCTTTGGGAAGCACTTCCTTCATAAGTGCAATATCATCATCAAAACATACGTTAGTCTTTCCCCGCTTGTTTTTTATCTTTATTTGCTTCATGACGGTACCCAACACAGTATGCTCACTGCCAAGATACAATAGAGGTTTGTACTTATCGTAGAAGCATGTTGTACTTATCATAATCACTGATGTAGTCAACGTGGGAGACATTAGGGAAGGTGTCAGGGGCGTTGTCATAAACAACATTTTCCTGATATCCTAAGGCGGTGAACGAGAAGGCATCGTTTAAGATGTTTATCATAGCAGGGTCCCCGTAACTAGCATTGGAAGATCTTACCTGCTGACAGTGGCGGAGCCAAGATTTGAAGTCTGTGTGGGGGGGGGGTTCAAATATATATACTGGTGCGTATGTTAAATTTAGTGAAAAATTACTTAACTCAAAGTTTTGTATTTTTTGCTTGTGTAAGATGATCAAATGAAGATCTTCAAATAAAGCAAACTTTTGTAGAAAATCTTCAAATGAAGTAAAATTTTGTTATATACATCTCTTAACTCGTAAAAAAATTAAAAATATACAAGGGAAGAAAGTAGTAATTTATTCATTTATTACTTCACAAATTTTATTTCGGTAAATTTTGTTAGTAGTAATTTAATTTCTTATTAACTTTCTTACCTATTTCGATTGTCAAGACATAAAGACCAATCAATCTATAGATACATTTCTTAATATAATTGATTTGTCATTTAAATTGATTGATTATGAGAAATTCTTTTTGGGGGGGGGGGGGGGGTTTAATGATAAAATTTAACTAATTTTTAATGATAATTAACTAAATTATACACTAAACTTCAAACTTTCCAAATTCTCAGGGGGGTTCGGACCCCTTCGGGCCTAATAATGGCTCCGCCCCTGCTTGCTGATTATGTTGTGCTTGAATTTCTCCAAGTATAGACATTTGAACTTGATTTTCGCCATGTCATGTCCATGTGGTATAACTAGGACAAATACCGTTTAGTGCTAAGTGAGAATACATGTCTTCTAATGTTACTGGTTTCTAATTGAGACATTTGTTGCACGGACATATGTGAATAACTTTGTCTAGAGGACTATGTAGACGCACGAATTCAAGAAAATCAAAAATGCCTCTTATATAAAGAGAGGACTCCGTCCCTAATTGCATACAACTCTTGTCCATGTTGTACACTATAATAACAGGAAACAAAAAAAAGATAATAAAAAAATTATGAATAATAAACGGAAAATACACACACACACGCTTACTAGGGAAAATGATCATTTAGTCAAAAACAGGGATTTTAAAATCCATTTCAATGAAAAAAGTATTGAGTAGTCCATTCCAATGTTTTAACACGAATAACAATTATACCATTCGCATTAATTACACCCTCTCTCTCCCACTCTCCACGATCCAACAAACTCTCTATCTCTCTCTCTCTCGATCATGATCTCTGGTTTAGGGTATAAAACGATCTCCGTCATTCCATCGATCAGCGTCGCTCTCGTTAAATCCCAGTCGATTGAAATCGCTCTCTGGCTCAATCTCAGTCGATCAAAGTCGATCTGTGGTTCAATCTCGGCGTCGCTGTCACGTTCAATCGCTCACTCTCGACATCACTCTCTGGTTGAATATCAACGTCGATCTCTGTTTCAATCGCTCTCACTTAACCTCGCTCGGAAAATCCATAAAAATAGGTACATTTTGGAATTTATTGAATTTAGACTTATTTTGGACTTCTCTGATGATATTGAAACTTGATTATCTGATTTATAGCGATTAAAGGCCATAAATATGAAAACATGAAAATTATAGGGTTTCTTTGTTCATAACTGTTACAAATTGATATTAATGTTGTTTTTGTTGATTTTTCTAAGATTTACCATGTATAATTGACATGAAAATGAAAATAACCAAAGAAAGCTCGGATGTGGATATCACAATATAACAAAAATATTACAAGGGCAAGAACAAAAGTGCAAATTCTCCTGTTTTTGGAAAGCAAACAAGAAGAACGATCACCATTAAGGTTATTTGATAAGCCTAAAATAGACTTATAAATAACCCAGCAATCATAATAAAGTTATCGATGGTAGTATAGAAAAGTAGGGGTGTCTCCCGCAGAGGATTGTGGCTTAACAATTGCAAATATGACTCTAAAAAGTTGAACAGACACTAGACAAGGACACAATTAAAAACTATAGCTAGACTCAGCGAAAAATTATAAAATTAAATATGACAAACTAGACACACTGACGAAGACACACAAAATTTGGGGGAAAACTGTGTAGTTTTGCTATGCTAACAAAATTCAAAAATATGACGGACATAATGGTCAAAAACAGAAAACTAAATTTGGGGATTTTTGTTTTGGAAATCAAATAACAAAAACTAGATAGGAACTACTCCTCACCACTAGACAATGATTATACCTATGATGTGTTTATTAACATGTTCAATTCATTCGGATATCCTTACTCAAGCTAAGCCAATGATGTGTTGAACTTAACCTATCAATCTTTCTTACTTGGTATGTTAAGAGAACGATGTTTTCACCTTAACTTCGCATCTAAAATGGAGCCTAGAGTGATGGTCTCGCACAGCTCTCACCTAGAAGTCATTAAGGTCTAAAAGATTATCAATAAGGCTAGACAATGTCGGTATACTGATGTTGTCCTAATCTACCTAGACACTTGGTTTATGTGAATAGACTCAAGTCACTCACTCGCTACTCTAGAATGCAAGTAGACATGATGATCATACAAAACATTCATAACTTTACAACCTAGTATGCATAGTAATGTTGGCCACCATCAATAAAAATACAAAATTGATCAATGATGTAACGAGAAACCAATGAATATCTGAAATCCATGAAACAAATTAAATAAACGCCAACTTCATAGTTACACCATGTCTAGGGCTTGACAACAACCCCTAACTCATCATCTTTGAAAACACACAAAAGAATTTCATAAGGTTCGGGGAGAAAAGAAAATATGAAAGATGAAAAATAGGGAAAAAGATCGATTTTCTGAGTCGAGAGATTGATCTCTTTTGGGTTATGAACTTTACTTCCTCTCCTTGAGTTACTTGATGGCTTCCTCTTCTCTTGTGCGTTTTTCAACAACGTGAAGTCTCTCTTCCTGTATGACGGCTTTTTTCCCAAAAAACAAACGTTATGGTATTAGAGTTTTACCTTAAGTAGTCTCCAAGTCTTCAAAACTTCATTTTCAAACTATGCTTCCTTCTTTGATTAGAATCAATGTTTGAGCTATCTTTTGAATGTCTTCTATATATAATCTGGACTTGGCTTTTAGGAAAATTATATTAATGATGTCACTCTTCAAAATCATGCAAACCCCCCCCCCCAAGATAGCTTCTCAGAATCTACAAACGCACTTCTACAAATCTGGGCAGTAAACTCAGTGAAACCATTCTCGAAACCTCATAGAAATAGGCTTTGAAAACCGAAGAAAATAAGCATAAACTAGTTTCCAGTTTTTTTGTGTTTACAACTTCTGTTTTAGTGAAGTGGTTCCATCGCCTTTCCTTGATATTTTTGGCCATGTGAATGATCAAACTCCATCCTTGACATCTCTACTTCGTATTAGAAGCCTTGCTTGCATCACTTGAACACATATTTGCATTATCTTGCTCCACGAAGTACCTAAGAAAATAACAAAGTTAAAACGATCTTTTTATAGGAAAATAACTAAGTTAAATGCAAAGGTTAAACTATAATATCATCGCATTTTATGCTCCTATCATTATTGAAAACATATTAATGGAACAGCTGAGGAATATTAAGACCTTTGGTTATAATGTACCTTATGTCAGCTTTATTTTTCAGCAGAAGCGGGAACCACATTGAATGGAAACTGATACTCGAGTGTGAAGACCTTGAAGGCATCGACAAATACAACTGGTCACATAGGGATCGATCCAAGGAAGATAGCCTCTTTGGTTATAATGTACCTTATGTCAGCTTTATTTTTCAGCAGAAGCGGGAACCACATTGAATGGAAACTGATACTCGAGTGTGAAGACCTTGAAGGCATCGACAAATACAACTGGTCACATAAGGTATTAGAATTATTGCACCAAGGACTTTACAAGCACATAAAGGGGGAGCCAAAAGTTTTGAACGGATGCCTCCTTCTGGTTCTATACTAGTTCCTTGAGAAAACAAAAATAAAGAAGCAGATTCTCGGGAAAGAGAAGGAAACTCCCAGATTTATAAGATGGTCAATACAAGAGATCATCAAAGAAAATGAGTATTTGAGAAGACCTAAATTGCTAGAGGTAATAATATATATATATATATATATATATATATATATATATATACTTTTTTTAAATAAAACTATTGCATTGTATTTTTTTGTTTTTCGAAAAACTAAATTAAATTGATTTGTGTCTTATAAATGTAAAAAACAGAAACTCATAATAGAAGGTCCATAGGCAATGATGAGCGGCAACAAGATGAGAATGGAATACCAAGCTTCAATTATTGGGTAAGTTTGAATAGTTACTAACACCCAGTAAAACTATTGGTAATGAAAATGGAACTTGAATCGCAAGTTTACTGATCTCTAATCGAAGTTTACTAGGGGGCAGTAAACTTCTACTGGGTTTATTAAGGGTCAATAAAGTTGTTTATTAGGGTATCTATTGTGTGTTATTGACATGAAAATGAAATAGACATATTGTACTGCAAGTTTACTGACCCCCAATAGAAGCTTAATGGGGGCAATAAACTACTACTGGGTTTACTAGGAGGAAATAAAATTGTTTATTAGGGTATCTATTGTGTGTAATTGGCATGAAATTGAAAATGAGATAATGTACTGCAAGTTTACTGACCCCCAGTAGAAGTTTATTGGGGGGCAGTAAACTTGTTTATTTAGATATAATTGTTTAACAGTAACGATGTCGTTGTTATAACGTGTACAGGAGCTGCCGATGGAAGATATGAAGAAGAAGCTGACAGAACTTGCCAAAGTAAATGATGAACTGGTAAAGAAAAACACTAAATTGCTCGGCAAGTTAAAGAAAACGGACAACCAAATCATTGAGCTAGAGAAAGAAAGAAGGACAAACAAAAATCAAATCAAGGCTCTCAAGAAACAGTTACACAAGGCGTCAAAACATGCTCAGAAGCAGTAGATAATATATGTAACTGAGGAGAAGGAGGAGGAGGAGGATAGGTCAAAGCCGGTTGAAGAGGAAGAATATAACTGCAGAGAGGAGCAACCAGGAATTGAAGAGGTAAGAATAGAAATCAGTTTACTGACCCCCAATAAATATTGTGTTTTCTTCATTTTTTGAGGATAACTTGTGTGTTTTCTTCTGTGTAGTTTTTTGAACAAGCAGAACCAGTTCCAGTGCAAAAGATATTTCCAGAAGACGATGAACTTGTGATGACCGATGTCGACTGTCTAAACTGGACAAATTTGTTGCTCAAACTGTGCAAATGGCTGAAAAATAATGAATGAAAAAAACCAGCTTGAAGAATAAAGGACAACAAGCAGAAGGGCTCAAGAAATATGTAAGAAAACAAAACAAACTGTGGAGACACATTAGATTAAAAGAAACGTCAAGCTATACAAGCGTGGGGCATAAAACAGGAAAGAATAAGAATGAGAGTATGACACCCCTGAAGGGCTAAAGCTAGCAAAAAGAATAAAGGAGGAGGAGCAAGAAGTCGAAAATGGCATTGTTATTGATGGAGTGAACTGCAACACTAATACATGGAAGCTCTTGGATGAAAAGGTGACAAATCACTATAAGAATTGATTTGATTTGAACAAGGACAAGAATGATGAGTAAGTTTATTATTCTCTAGTTTATATATAATATTACAATTAGTTCCCTGGTTTGATTTATTTATGACTTATTTGTGTCTGCTCAGTTTTCGGTATTAGGAGTGTTGTGATGGTATCATTGACATTACCAAAGACGACTTGAAGAGAATAATTCAAGAATGAAAGATTACATCTAATGTGAGAAAAAATTATTGGTCTTACTAACCCCAATAAAGTTGATGTTTGAGTAACCTAAGACATATTCTTTGTTGTAATTTGTGACTTATATTGTACATGCAGACAATCAGGGTGTACCTCCGTATGTTGAAAGAGGAAGTGGAAAAGAAGAAGGTCTCGGTCGGATTCCTAGACATAGAGGAAGCGATAGGTAGTCTAACCTGAATAGCAGCGTGCTGCTGCACCGCGGTCTCATCCGTTACTTTTTTTTTTTTCAGTTAACACAATCTTACTATTTGCTTTTATAAATACAGTGTGCGGCGGTGGTACATGAACAAAAATTGAAGGAGTTCCTAGCTGGAGGAGGAAAATAGAGGGAATTCAAATGTAATGAATTGCATATAGAGCTTTCCATTATTAATCATTTGTGGTCCATCTTCAGTATGGACCTGGTTTTCATTTCGGTACATCACGGGGTCAGCCACCATTATACCTTGGTAGTGATTAACAACAAAGATCGATACTTCTATCACCTGACCTCAATGCTACCGCCAAAGAAATATTACTATGCCGACACCAACATCCACTTTTATAATGCAATGGCAATGGTAAGTTGTAATTGCTTTATTAGGGTAAGAAGTTTACTGGGAGGTGTTTATACCATAAAAAAAAGATTACAAAAAATAATAATAATTTTCTTGTGCTACATGCACATGAGAACAATAAGAGAACAGGCGAAGAAAGCAGAGAAGCAAAGCAAAAAGCAGAAGAAGAGCAGCGAGCCAACATGAAGGTGGATTTCTCATTCTAACTCTCTATTTCTTTTGCAACGTCTTTATTTTTCTGTCTCATCCCTTACTCAGCCAGAAGCCCCGAAAACACATCTTTAGCGAGCCATCTCTCCCTAATGAATGGCGAGATGACTTCACATAGACGCGAAAGCCTTAAGGAGAGGCGAGACAACCTCGTGAGGTCGTCATCAAAAGAAGACTATGGTTGTTCGGCCCTTCCTCTTGTTACAACAAATATATGGCCTTGCACCTCGTATAACAAGCCATATAAGGGGAAGAAGACAAGCATTCCAAACAACGTGAATTTGAAGAATATGAACTTACCCTTGATGACTTGAAGAATCCCTGGGCAAATCGAAGTAAGCTTAAGTATTCAATACACGCTCTCGATCAAAGCAAAGGAGGTGACATATCTCCATTTATAGAGGAGCAGTTTCCTCAAGTCTGACTCCCAATCACATTCGATTTTCATCTGCAAAAAGGTTTATATCCTCAAGATAATAATCATCGAGGTGGTGTCAAGCTGATTTGAACTGGGAAAGACGTCTCTAAAGGAGTTATGAGGTTCATATGATCTCATCAATCTCATCAAGGCTACAAGTTCTTTTGGCCGAGACAACAAGTTTCTGTTGAATATTATCATGCGAGCCAGATAGCAGTTCGCATGCAAAAATGACCTCGTATGGAGGCTGAAGCCCTAAGCAAAGGCGAGATGACCTCGCGTGGAGGCTGAAGCCCTAAAGCAAAGGCGAGGTGACTTCGCGTCAAAGCAACAACCCTATGGCGAGGCAAGGTAACTTTGTGAAGCAGAGGAAGTCTAGGCGAGGCGAGATGGCCTCTCACAAAATTGGAAATCCAGGGGAGGCGAGATGGCTTCAAAAAATTGGAAATCAGGCGAGGCAAGATGACGACATGTAAAGTTGGAAGTCTAGGTGAGGAGAGATGGCTCCGCGCAGTAGACTTCGTGAAGAAGCAAGACACAGAGTCCGCATGCACGCAAGGTCCACATACACGCGGAGTCCGCATACACGCGAGGACCGCATGCACACCAAGCCCGCTTACACGCGAGGTCCGTATACATGCAGAGTTCGCTTACACGCGGAGACTGGATTTATAGGCATCACCTACTCCCCAACCAAGGACTGTGGCTAAGATAGTTCAAGCCTCTTGGTCACACTGATGCATTACCCGTTTCGGGTGCCCAAGTCAAATCAACAGACACTCTACCAAATTGGGTGTCCACAAGAAATACAGTTGACGAATTCAAAATATATTTGTCAAACCCAAAGTTGGCACTATGCCGCAAAACCCAAAATCAAAATGAACTACGGTCGGTTTGATCCCACAAAAAGGTACGTAGGCAATCTTGCAACCCACTAGATGCAACCACAATTCTAAACAGAATCCCTGACACCACTAGTCAAATTCGTCCAGTCCAAATGACTCCGGTCAAACTCCTAAAGCACCAGAAAATCAAATCCATAACCAAACTTTTCGAACTACATTGGTTTGATCCCTTCACAGGGTATGTAGGTAGTCTGGATTTAAATCTAGATGCAACCACCAATCCAAATAAATTCTCAGATCGCTTGAAGCCAGAATCTCGCTCCAAAGCTCAAATGCCTTCAGACACAAATCCAAACACATTTCCAAACACATTTCCAAACACTACTCTCACTCTAAATTCAAAGCCCTCCAACGAGTCATTCACTTGTTGGAACCCTTGAACTACGAGTGACTTGATCCTCTCCAGGGTATGTAGGCAACCCATTCCCAAATGTGGGTATAGTCACAAAGACAAACAAACCTACAATGGTCTCTTGATAAACGAAATCAAATGGTGTTCCCTTGTAACAAGAGATTGTAATTAAAAGACACGTTCTATCTTGAATGGGTCGAACCAGACATAATTAAAACTTTATCTTAATTAATAAGATATAGTAAAATTGTGTTGGGTATATATGTATTTACAATTTTTTCTCAACATGAGGCAGTAAACTTTTACTCGGTTTTGTTTGTTGCTTGTTCTTTTGGTTTGTTTGAATTGTAATTTACTTGTGTGTTGGAACCAATGTTTTAAAAGGCTAAGGCATATGCGAGGCTTTGTCGGGAGAGCCTTGAGCCTTGAGGCGTTAAGGCGCATAAGGCGTAAGCCTTACGATACAATTATATTTATATAATAAATACATGCAGAATCTCATGTCTGCAACAATCATTATTGCATCACCTCTCATTTCTTCCTCTAAATGTTAATACGCAGAATTGCATGAAATGTCATTTTCTTTTGTTTCAGTTAAGATGCAGACACACAGAAAAACACACGCATAATGACATACCTGGCATTCTTTAACATATAATTCTGAGGTTTCTGTTTTTTGGCAAAATCACCAGTGCACTCCTTGGCAATGTGATTGTGCACCACATTTGACATTGCCTTTGCTACAACAGCAAAGAATCAGAATGGTATATTTTACAACCTATGATATCTTTCACATCTCAGAAGTTCATTTCATTGATAAAACACTACAAAATTTAGCTAAGTTGATATATTTTGAAACAAAAGCAAAGAACATAGGAGAAATCTACCAGAGAATGATATATATATATATATATATATATATATATCTCAAGGCAGAACAACACGAAAATGGGCAGAAAGGAACCACTAATCATAAATATTTTCTACATTAAACACTATACCTTTGCCCTTATCTTTGCGCCTTGCATCACTCTAACGCTCCTCAAGCTGTCCAGGAGCTAATTGTTCATCCCTAGGCAAAGAATCATCTTCAAGACGCACATTATCATGAACCTAGTCAGAAATCATAACAGAGATTAGTCAAAAGTTTGAGCACCAAAGAATAAAATCTAATAAGCCCAGCTTTTGAGGATTAGGAGGAAGAGGTTTGAGGCGATTGAGTTGCAAAAGACAGTGACGAGGCGGTGGTCGACTGGTCTCGGATGATCGGAATCCTGGTGGTGGTCAGATGGTCGGTGGTGGTTGATGGTCAGATGGTCTGTGGTGGACTGGTGGTCGCGAACTGGTGGATTAATCTTGGTGGTGGTCGATTACGTCTATGTGTTCGAGAGGGAGAGGGAGAGGGAGAGGAAGAGGGAGAGGGAGGATGGAGATCGAGAGAGGGAGCAGGGAAGGAGGGCGGGCGAAAAGACAGAGGGAGGCGCACGACACCCAGCCTTATGTTGAACACTTACCCAAAACGACCCCGTTTTCCGTTGCTTCAACTAGGTGCACGCCTTATGCGCCTTAGGGTGCGTTTTTTGCGCCTTATGCGCCTTGGGGGGTGCTTTTTTTGCGCCTCTGCGCCTAACCAGCAAAACACAATGAAATTTTTCTGCGCCTCGCGCCTTTTAAGCCTCAAGGCCCGCCCGAGGCGCGTTTTTTAAAACACTGGTTGGAACCAACAGGTGAAGCACATTATGGTGTTCGTAACACTGTTTCTTAATACATTGCAGGTCGGACTGTAGACCATTCTTGCTCCACTTTATAGAGAGCCTATGTCATGGGAAAAAAACCGACAAAAGATGGTGGTAATAAAATGAGGAAGAAGATGCTGCTAAAGTTAATGGACATCAATACAGAAAAAAGATTGTTGCCACTTTAGATGTAGGATCTTGAAAAATGTGAAAAATATGTAGTATTTTGGTAGTGTTGCAAGAACATATGAATGATCTTGAATTTTAGTGCCAGAACTTGTTCTTTTAGTTTTTGGTCTATTCCTTTAATCTTTCTGTCAGTTTCAGTTATCTTTAGTTGTCAGTTTCACTTTTTTTTGTTACAGGGTAGTTATTGGGGATCAGTAAACTTTGATTACTCTGTTCAGGAAAATTACTGACCCCTAATAATTTTCCATATTTAAGAGTTCACTACCCCATTATGTCATTAGAGGATGCTTGAAAGGAATCTAAATAATAACAATCATCCAGAAACTTTGGTTATGCTAGTCTAGGGTGGAATTTTAAAACCGAAAACCGAAAAAACCGAGTTGAAAACCAAACTGAAACCGGAAAAAATCAAACCGAATTAAGAAAACCGAACGGCCCATGAAAAACCAAACTGAATCGAAAAACCAAATCTCTCTAAAACGATGTCGTTTTTTTGTCTTTATTTTTGTATTAAATATTTGATTTGAACAATATGATTTTAGGTTTTATGTTCTATATAATTATATGTTTGTCTTTTCTAATATTTTTCTTTTTATTTTCGTTTTATGTACATATAGAAATGTTTTAAATGTCGTGTATGAAAAATATAGAATGTGGTATGTTACCTCTAAAATCGAATACCTTATTCTTGCGCGGTTTAGATGATAGACTCTAATATTTAATTTATTTTCCTCTTATTTATTCAAATTTATGATTTTTAAACTTTAAAATTCAAAATTTATTTTGATGGACTTTAAACTATGGAGTCTATATTTTATGTTCAAGATGAACTTAGAAGTTTTAAAATTATGGTTTCACAGTATGCTAGTGTGGTCAATTCTCAATACTTTCAAAATTATTAAGTATTAAACTTTCAAAGTATCAATTTGGTTTATAAATTGCTGACCCCCAATAATTTTACATGTTTGCACATATATGAACCTAACAAAAACTGGATCCATTCCAGAGTAATGAAAAACACAATCTTGAGTCAAAGTAATTACAATATCAAATTAAGAAATATTACTAACACCCATTAATATCTGAATCTTCAGTAAACATTCAAAAAGAAGAAATTCCCAACACCTAGTAACGAACAAAAGGATGTAACATGAACTACGGCTGCCCATTCAAAGGTTTTGTACAGCTCTTCCTGTTATGATGGCCCATCTTAAGGCATCGACCACACCGAATTAGCTTTTTCTAACTAGCAGATTTAATCCTCTTCACTTTATGCCTCCCAGCCGGCCTCTTTGTAATAAAAGGTAATATAGAATCCTCAGAAAAAGAAGCTTCAACGTTACTCACAGGTTGAATAGGGAAGCTATAACACATCCGAAAGTATTCAGCACTAAAATACGGGTCAATACAACTGCTCAACAGTTCCTGACACCCAGTCAAACCTAACAATAGAATAGAACCTACGAGCGAGAACAAAAATGATTCAAACCAACATTTACGAAAATTATCCAATTCAAAATCACATGTACACGAACAAATAGAAATCAAAATCGAGCTACAATTGAACAAAAAACAGAACGAAAAGAAGAAGAAAAGAGAATCAAACCGAGAAGGAACTGAAAAGCAAACTAAAGCCCGATCTCTATCCATCAACTAAGAGATTTTGATCATGATCTAGATCTATTAATGTACGTTGTTCATATCGCTTAATCTTCACCTTATACCTCTGGTTAGGGCCCTAATCTCGTTTGAGAGCACATGATATTGTGATTTCATTTGTTGTTGGGGCGTTTCGAATTCGCATATATGAGAAAATTTCGTCAGCATCTCCCTACAGTTTTCCAAGTGCATGAATATCTATACATAGTATGCACTCGAGGAATAATAAAGGAAGATCATGTTGAAATATATATACCCACAACCGAAAACGAAACGCACCAATAATAAATGGAATATGCTCCTAAACTGTCCAAATATGGGACAATTCGAAAACCATTTTATTAGACACAATCGTAACATAATGGTTCTCGAACGAGATTTCTAAAGGTAACAATATATTGATGAATGTATAAGAATATTATAATTCTTAATTACATGATTCATCGTTTTATTTTTTATCATTTGAATACACAAATAATTTGCATGAAAACGAAAATTTGATAAACATATTATTCACATAATTATTAATCATACATACAAAAGCTAAAGATATATATATAAACATAATATTATACACACATATATACAAACATATATATTATACGTATACATACAGATTATACAAACATATTATACACACAAAAGTATATATGTGTATAATATTATGTTTATATATATATATACACACACACACTGTAAACATTTCACCTTTAATTTCAACATGTATATACACTATCAAAGTTACATATATCATGCATGCATCAAGCAATCCAGTAATTATATTATCCTCACAAGTAAGCAACATTCCATCAAAATTAGACTGGCAGAGTTGCCGGAAAGTTCACTGGAAAATATGCCTTAATGAATAAAGTAAATGAATTAAAGTAGTTACATACCAATGAGGAGAAAATCAGCTCTTGAAAATCGATCAAATTAATGAAGAAAAGTTTCTAAAACTATATTTATTTGTTCTCTTATGGGCAGAAACTATGGCTTTAATCTGTGTTCTCTTCTGGGCAGAAGTTGTATAAATTAATAATGTGTTTACTTAGCCAAAGGAATATTCCGTCACCTAAGACAAAAGACGTTGGCAAAGAAAAACATATTTCTCGCCATTACTTAGCCGACGGCACAGGGTTCATCGCCCAGGATTCACTAAGCCGACGGAAAATGGTTCGTCGCACAAGACCAGCCTTACAGACGAAAATGTGTCGTCGCCTAAGAAAATCTTAGTTGATGGAGGATGTCGACAGTCAGTTTCCGTCGCCTAAAAGTTACTAAGCTGACGGAAAATATTCGTCGCCTAGAATTTACCAAGTCGACGGAACTTAGATAACGAATGTTGTTTTGTTGGATATAAATATCTCAGTCGACGGACATCCTCAACAGTCATTTTTCATCGCCTAAATAGATCTTAGACGACGGTTGTGGTGTCTTATACGACTATTATGTTTCCGTCGAGACAAACTTAGCCGACGGAATTATTTTTTTCCATCGGCTAAAACGATTCAGTCGACTAAAACGATATTTCATGTAGTGGAAAGAGAAGTCCCACCGGTAGCCAAGCCTAGAGCCGGCGAAGCTTTTTGTGGCAGCGTCAACAGAGGCCATGGAGATTGTAAAAATAGATAGGCTTGGTTGAAAGTAGAGACCTGTGGTTTCTGATAGGGATACAACTCTAGGGTTTTGGAAGAAGCTAGATGAGCAGAGGCTCCTGGTTTCTCGGAGCAAACCGAGACTGATTCTACTCCCAAGTAGATAACTCATGTTATTAATATATTGGGCGGCGCTTGTGTAACTAGAAATTTTATATCAGAAAGTTAAAAAATCAGTAGGTGAACAGTGGAATTCCTACAAATTTTCCTGTGAGAAACATCATAAGACTAGAACAGGGACACGCATGGCCCATGGATTACTATTGTACCGATATTATCCCAACTTAACCACCTTTAAGGTGTTGGGTTTTAACCACAAAAGGCCTCGGTACAATTAGATATGATTCATCCACTTATAAGTTGTATTTTATTTGTCCATTTTCTGATGTGGGATCTTTCCTCTCCAACACTCCCCCTCACGTGCAACCTAATTTTTAGGTCTGCACGTGGAATTCATTCAGTCCAATTCCCACATCGGAAATCGGTAATGCTTCAGTCCAAGGCCCATTGCAGGCACTTGGTATGGTATGGGCCAATCGGAATTTTTCCGATGACAATTCGATGAACCCAAATCTGGGCTCATTATGCTGGAAGATTTTCTCCCGTTACGCTGGGAGACGCAATTGAAGAGGGACCCGCTCTGATACCAACTAGAACAGGGATAAGTATGGCTCATGGATCACTACTGTACCAATATTATCTCAACTTAACCACATTTAAGGTGTTGGATTTTAACCACAAAAGGCCTCGGTACAATTGGATATGATCCATCCACTTATAAGTTGTATTTTATTTGTCCATTTTCTGATGTGGGATCTTTCCTCTCCAACAATAAGTAATACCCTCATAAGTTACACTCCTAGTTTGACAGTAATTAAGTTATACCCTCATAAGTTACTCTTTCAGTAACTAGAAATAGAGGTCACTGACTTGAAGCATCAATTTGGCGGTCAGTTTCTACTGGCTTCGGTCTCTCAATACTTCTAAAAATACTTGGTTGTACATACTTGGTTGTACATTGTTGAAGAAAATAAAAGAAAGAGAGAAAAGCCATGAATGGGTTTGACACTTTTAGGCTGGAAGCTCGGTCATCAGTCATCACTATATATATATACTTTTCGTATTCAGAAGAAAGAGAGTATCGGATGAAAAAGCCAAGATAGCCCCATTGTTTCTCTTTTACTGTGGAATCATCTCAGTTCCTCAAAGCTACATCCTTTTTGGCTCTTGGAGATCTGGATTGGATTCAGATTGTGTTTTTGGGTTCTCAGTTCAAATGGGTTCACCGGAAAGATTGTTTAGCCGGAAAAGAACCCTGCATGAGATCCTTGGAGGAGGTCTTGGTGAGTCATTTTCATCCTTTTTGATGATCCTATCACTTTTTGGTATCATGGTTTCTGCTCTTTTCAGTTCTTAACATCTTCATGTTGCTATAATTATGTCATTCAATATTGGAGTTACTTCAAAGTTGAGCATTAATTTGGATACATGTAAACCTTGGTGTTTGATCCAGTCCAGAATTGTGGTTGGTTGCTTTGGATTTAGGATTTTATGGGTCTGATGAGACTTGCTTTTTTGGGTGATATGGTTGCAGATGTGATCTTGTGGAGGCAGAAAGATGTGACAATGAGGATACTGTTAGTAGCTTTAGCTGCTTGGGTGGTGTTTGAGAAGTCTGGTTATACGTTGCTATCACTGGTCTCTAGTGTTCTTCTCCTCCTCTTTGTCATTCTCTTTCTCTGGGCTAAATCGGCTGCCATTCTTAACCGGTAATGTGTAGTAGATAGTATACTTCTTGACTGTTATTTGGTGCCTTAAAGCTCAAGACATTGATGATTTGTTCAATTGATGCAAACTATTAGTTATTCATCTGAGAACTGAACAAAACCATAGATGTTTAAATTTCATTATGAAACCCTGTTTGGACATTATAATTTATGAGAGAGTTTAGAGTTCTTAGTCCTTAATGAACTGTTTTACATTTGTTTTCATCCCAAATAATTTGAAGACGACTAGGATGATTGATGAAATACATCTTTCAGTTGCAAATTTCGATTTTGTGCTGCATATGTTTCATCAATTACTGATTTTATCAAATGTAGTCGATATCTTATTATGACTATGATTGACAAATGCCATTGTGAACAGGCCAGCTCCACCCCTGCCTGAATTGCAGTTATCAGAAGAAATGGTGAATGAAGCTGCAGCTATCATCCGGACTCGTGTAAATGCTTTGCTTTTGGTTTCACAAGATATGTCTCTTGGTAAGGACTCGAGGTTGTTCTTCAAAGTGGCGGCTTACCTGCTGCTGATTTATTTTGTTGGTGGCTTGACTGATTTCCTAACTTTTAGCTACACCAGTAAGTTACTATTTCATGAGATTTGCATAATTCAGAATTGAGAATTCAAATGTCAATATTGGTTCTTATGATTTTCATTTCCTCTATTGCAGGCCTTGTCATTGTTCTGACAATACCAGCGTTCTATGAGAGATGTGAAGATTATGTGGACAAGTATGTCATGATGGGGTACAGGAGATTGCTGCAATTGTATGTTAAACTAGATGAAGAATATGTGAACAGATTTCAGCACTTGGTTCTGGAGAAGAAGAAACTACGTTGATTTCTCAAGGCGATGTGTAGGACAGTAGGAGTGTGGTGTTCATTTTCTTAAGTCCTTATTTGTTCTACAAATTACAATGATATCCTGTTAAAAGTGTTTCAAATTTTGTATCTAGTGATTCTAATCCACAGAATGAATATAGAGTTGGTTCTGTACATGTTCACTCCGAACATCAAAATTGGAGCTTTCGTAACTCCAAGTCTCCAACTAGTAAATATTCACAAATTTCCAAAATATATTTAGTAATTTGACTAAAACCTGAGCCGAGCCAAGGAAACAAATACTCTGAGAGAGAGAACTTGGAACCAAAATCATGACAGCCATGAGTTCCAGAGAGAAATATGAGCAAAAACAAACATCAAATTTTTCTAGAATTGGTCACCACCACAGTCAGCTTACGATTTCTCATTATGCCAAGTCCTAGCTCTGGCCATCTCGACCTGTGTCACTTTGATAAGCTGTGCTGCTGGAGGAGGCGGAGGAAGTGACATGGGCTGTGATGCTAATATACCTTTGTTATCCCTTGGATCCATAGCATTACCACCCTGGAATGGTTGTTCCATTGCTTTGTTTGTCATCTGCTGAGGGTTGAAAGGCATGCCACCTTGATAATATGCAACAATTCCTTGAGGATCTGAGGAGTTGGTGAAACCATCTGCAGTTCCTTGACCCCCTGGTGTAGCTTGTTCAAAAGGAACACCAGCCTGTCCCGCATTCCAAGACTGTGGATAACCAGATGCAAAATTCATGTTAGGTACTGAACCAGGGGGGAAACCCAACAACGACCCCTGTTCTTGTCCCACATCCTGTCCAGAATCCTGTCGTACCATCTGATAGGGAGCACCATAGAATGGTTGAGATCCATCAACTGGGAAAGGATAGCCAAACTGAAGGTTGGGCATCATCTGTACTTGATTGGAATTCATAGGAGCTGCATAATTGGGGGCCTGCATAGAACGCATGGGTGGGTATTCAGAAAAGGGAGTCTCAGATGTCATTCCTTGCTGCTTATCTGAAAACTGGCCGGACTCCTGCATTGGAGCACCTGATGAATCAAAGCTTTGTTGATGGTAGAGATTCTGGGGCACAGGCCTGTCAAAGCCTGGTGGTCGGCTGAGATCTGGAGGATTATTCTGAATTTGTCCAAAACCTGGAGGTGGTGTAGGCTGCATGACTGGCCTTGGAAGTGATTGTTCTCGTTGAAGACGAGCTTTGTCATCACGGTCATGGAACTGGGAATTTGAACTAGGAGAGAAGACTGGCCTTGGTGGAGCTCGGGCAGTGGATTCAGATGCCGTAACTTGGTTCTTACTCTGTGCTTCTGATTCAATTCCATCCATTTTCTCCGCATTTGGCTGTAGAAGGTGTGCATGTGTCTCATGAATGTGAGATTCAAATTCACTCCTCTTCAGAAAAGATTTGAGACAGTGAGGAGCGGCACAAATGAAGATCCCCTCCATGATTTTAATAGTCTGAATCTTCTGAATACGTTCATCACAACTGCCAATATAAATCATCACAATTAGAGGTTCACACCATTCATCATGAATTAATTTCTCCTATCCCTTTGTCCAGAAAAACAATCACTCATTTTCAACCATATCCGATCAATTTCTCCAAAATACTATTATACCAGTGCAGTGACAATCAGATGTGGAACACATCTAGTACCATCCTAACAAACGCATTCACATTGTTGCGACATATCTCAACATTATGAACCAATTATCAGCAATATATAAACAAATTGTCCCTCCTTTTGATCAAATTGGTGTACTAAACAAGAACTAATCAGCTCCTAGTTCAAATACAGTTCACCCTCAAAACCAATTCATCAAACAAACGATCAAAGCTAACAAGTAGAACAAATATGAAGATAACACAAGGAAGCAACTATAGTCCTACTCGGTTTATTAGTTGAGAGAAACTTACAGATAGCAGATTGAATCACTCCTAGCACAATCCAAGCAAAACGCATGTTCACAAGGGCTCTGCAACCACACAACAAGCTATTCAATCCAAACAAATACCACAAAATTCAACTTAAAAAACTCATTCAATTTCACATACCAGTCGCCCATAGATAGCAATCGGGAAATCACAGCGCACACAAAAGTGGACACGCTCGCCGAGCTGACGACGGGAGCGGCGACCGATGGTCTTGACAAGCGAAGCAGCGGTGGCGGAGCCAATACCCTTGGCCACCGCAAGGTCGGCGAGGACGAGGTGGTCAGGGCAAGCGGCGTTGACGGTCTCGCCCTCGGATGGTGTAACCTTCTTTAGTCGGATCTGAAGCATCGTCATCAAATTGAATTGAACCCTAATTCTCCCAGTTAAACCCTAAACAAGAGAAATTGGGGGGTTATCGGGAGAAAATTGAAGAAAATAGAGGAAGGGTTTGAAGGAGAGGATGAATTGAACAAGAAAAGGGCTAGGATTTTGGGGTTGAGACAGAGAGTTCGAAGAAGAAGGTCAGCAAGATTGGGTTGGGTTCTGATATTGGGCTTATGATTTCTGGAGGTGGGCTCGGTTCTCATCTGGATGGTGTTTTTTGTATTAATGAATGCACAATTGGCATCGGTTTGAAAAGAAAATGTATTGTTAAAATACGAAACATCTCTTAAAATTTTCACCAAAATACGTTTGCTTATTTTGATTCGGTGAGCCGTAACTTGGTTGGTTAAGGTGTTTAACTGATAATTTCAAGGTCACAGATTCAAACCTTACAGACATATGTAAGGTGTGTGAGTTATTAATAAAACGTTTAAAAAAAACGTTTGCTTATTTTGCAAAAGCAAGAATAAGTTGACAACTAGTACAGTGCAGTTCTCTTTGAACTCAAATTAGGCTGGTATAGTGAAATTGGTGCTGAGTATGAAGGAATGGTTAAAAGCTTCAGACATTTCATGTGGCTATATGATAAGTTTTTGGATCACATCTTTTGGGAGCCAGAGAGGGCAATATGCATGGTTGCTGAGATTGCGTAGCTAAGCATAGTTTCACAGCTGAACAAGAAGTTCTGATATTGGAGATAGTTAAGTTTGCAAATTAAATACAAGAGTACTCCAACGTACGTGGTGAAAGAAATATGGTGGGAATCATGTACAAGAAAAGCCAATCTCTGAACTCCATGGTTAGCAACCCATCGCTTTATTTGCTGAAGCTTCTTCTATTTAATGTTTCGGCTAGTTGGAGAAATGAAAAACGACCAGAAGTTACTGCCAGAAAGGGAAAAAAAAACAGTGAAATGAGAAAAGATCAGCCAATTCATCTAGAGTTCAGGACTCCGTCACATAATTAATCGTGGTTGATTTCAATATCAAGAAATGGTTACATTTTACAATAGTTCGGCACAACACATATATAGCCATCTGTTCTTTCAAGAACCATCTGTTGATCAGTTTCACCAGCCTGGAAAAAGAGGATTATAGAGCCCCAACTTACATATGCTCTACCTGACATACAAAAGTTGGTGAAATGATACTTCATTCAAATGGAAGCAACCTGAAGGCAAAGATCTTCCTGCTTAAACATTAGCTTGGCTTCGAAAAAGCAATTCAACATTTGCCTTAACCTCACAAATCTGAGCTTGTCTCGACTATATATGCCATATCATCCGTCAGACATCACCCACTGTTTCTATCAGAAGAAGTCGGGTTTGACGGGTATGAGTTGCTTCGCATGACAACAGGAGTGTACAGGACTAAAATCCCACGATATATATTGCTATGTAGTACACATTTTCTCTTATTTTGCTGAAAAAGGATAAAGAAGAGTTGGTTTAAATATGTAGTACATAGTTCCTATCTGGACAAGGAGAGCAACGCGCAGTGACGAATCACAAGGTTATACCTTTTCATGCAGCACTTTGAAGGTCACTTTAAACGCAGAACAACGAAAGCTTCTTTTTTCTGAAAGGGAACCTGTTGGCTACTGGCTAGGCACCAAGATAGAGTGAAGCCGTGGATTTTCCTTCATGCCACAGGAATATAGTCCGATACTGCCACAAAAAATTTCCCCTGTATTGAGATAGCTTACTTGTGTGTCACACGTCTCTTCCCTTACTTCTCTCTTCCATGTCTTCTGGTCAAAACTGTGAAACAGTTTTGGTTCAATCTCTACAGTTTAGAGTTGTTCAGATCCACAATTCATGGAAGGTTATTAGGGACTGATGGTTCTTACTCTGTATAGTTGGTTCTTAGCTTGTTTTCTCTCTTTATATAAATAGAGGTAGGCTTGTAATCGTTTCCTTAAGATTATATACAGAAAACCTTCTTCTTCATATCAGTCTCATTTTCTACATGGTATCAGAGCAGTGATCCTCATAGGACCTGCTTCTGTTTCATTTCATAGACTCTTCGTTCATAAAAGGCCTGCATCATGTCTGAAGGCGGTGAGAAAGTTTCGTCTTCATCCTCTTCCAGGCCTGAGATGGTTGATACTAACCCAAATCAACGTCTCAGCTCAACCCTTCTGAATGAGTTCAACTACATCTCCTGGGCAAGAGCCATTACTCTGGCACTTGGAGGAAGATCCAAACTTAGCTTTATTAGTGAAAAGAGTAAAGTTCCTGCATCTTCATCACCTGACTTTGAAGCATGGCAATCTCAAGATCAGCTGGTGATGTCTTGGCTGCTTAATTCCATGGAGCCAAAGATTGCAGAAATTTTCAACTTCTCCGAATCTTCTCTACACTTGTGGAAAGCTGTTAAAGATATGTATGGAGATCTGAACAATGCTGCTAGAATCTTTCAGCTAAAAAAGGAGTTGGGAGAACTTCAGCAAGGTAACTCGAACTTTGTTCAATATTTGGGAACTTTGAAAACAAAGTGGAACGAGTTAAATCTGTACAGGCCTCATACAACTGATTCTGTAACTCTTCTCAAACGTGCTGAGGAGGATAAAGTCTTTCAGCTCCTAGCTGGTCTTGGATCTGAATATGAAGATCTCAAAGGTTACCTGTTGATGACACCAGAGCTTCCCAGCCTTGAAATGGTGTGTAGCACTATTCATAGAGAAGAAGTAAGAAGAAAGGTCATGAATGCTAATGTTGCAGTTGGAGAGACTGATGCAACTAACTTTGAGCCTAGAGCATTCTCCAGCAACAGACCTTATCGAGGGAAGAGGCCAGACTTAAAATGCACTCATTGTGAGAGCATTGGAAGAACTGGCGTAGGACACAAGAAAGAAACTTGCTGGATACTTCACCCTGATCTGAAGCCAAAGTGGAATGATGACCCAAGAACTAGCAGAAACTCTTACCCATCCAATCCTAGAGCAAAGTTGAGCACCACATCAGAAGAAATGAGCAATTTCACCTCCAATCCTATCACACTCATAAATGAGTTTGCAAACTTTCTTCAAAGCAAAAAGGGAAGTCTGGAAAGGAATGGAGGAAACTCAACTGCTCTACTTGGGAAGTTTGCAGGCTTCCTTGAAGAAACAAGCTTTGCTTCTACTGATGACATCCCAGGTATCATTTGCGCTCTCTCAACAGCTATTGATTTGAGTAAAAATGGAGAGTTTTGGATTGTAGACTCTGGTGCTTCCGAGCATATCACAAATGATTTCAAAGATCTTTCTTTTTTTTGAAAAATCAAAAACACCTTCTCATGTCTCTATTGCTAATGGCAGTAATGTTCCCATCTCTGGAAAAGGCAAAATTAAAATTTTCTCAGACGTCATTGAGTCTTCTGCATTGTTTGTGCCTTCTTTCCCTTTTAAATTGTTGTCTGTTGGAAAATTGACTCGAATCCTGCATTGTCTTGCTATTTTCTCTGCTGACAATATCATTTTTCAGGATCGAGTCACAAAGATGAAGATTGGTGAAGGCTTCTTCCTAAATGGACTTTACTTCATTTCCACCAACTCAAGTCTTTCAAAGTGTTTTCTGCTCAACTCCAATGCTTCTCAACAAAAGCTGTGGCACAGACGACTTGCACACCCTTCTTTTCCTGTTTTGTCTAGGCTATTTCCAAATTTTTGTAAAGTTGCTCATGAGTGTGAGATCTGCCATTTATCTAAGCAGACTAGGCTTCCTTTTAAACTCTCACACTCAAGATCAACTAAGCCTTTTGAACTAGTGCATTCTGATGTATGGGGTCCAGCCTCTATTGACTCTTTTGATGGTTATCGATTTTATGTTACTTTCATTGATGATTTCTCTCGATCTACTTTTGTTTATCTGCTCAAACTCAAAAGTGAAGTGTTTAAATGTTTTCAAGACTTCCATAATTTGATCATGAATCAATTTTCTTCAAAATTGGGAACTCTAAGGTCTGACAATGGGACCGAGTACACTTCTAAAATCATGAAACAGTATCTTAGTGATCATGGCATCATACACCAAACAAGCTGTGTGGGAACTCCACAACAAAATGGGATAGCTGAGCGCAAAAATAGAGATTTACTGGAAAAAGCAAGAGCTCTTATGCTGCAATCCCATGTTCCAAAGAGATTTTGGTCCCAAAGTGTTCAATCAGCAGCATACCTGATCAACAGGCTGCCAAGTAGTGTTCTGGATTTTAAGTCACCATTTGAGCTGCTCAAGGGTAGGAAAATTGACATTTCTCATCTTCGAACATTTGGATGCACATGTTTTGTGCATGTTCAATCTGATAAACGAGACAAGCTGGATCCCAGATCAATTAAGTGCATGTTCCTTGGTTATTCCTCTACACAAAAGGGATATAAATGTTACAATCCCTTGACACGAAAATTTTTTGTGTCTAGAGATGTTGTGTTTCATGAGAATGAGTCCTTTTATCAGTGCACAGCTGGTGATCTTCAGGGGGAGTGTTTAACTGAAGTGTTTCCTATGACTGAGGTTCTTCCAACCCCCACTTCAACCACATCAACTCCAACTCATGATGAAGTCATTCACAGTAGTGACACTGAGCAGCCATGTGCAGAAACAAGTGACCAGGAAGTAGATCCTGAGACAGTTCAACAAGTTCCATCTTTACCTCGAAGGAATCCTCCACGAGATCGGAATCCTCCTCCAAAGCTGCAAGATTATGTTACTTACTCTTCACGGTATCCCATTGAGCTCGGATTGAGTGACACTCAGCATGCTTACAGTGCCTTTGTAAGCAAGATTCTCACAGAATATGAGCCTCGTACCTATGCAGAAGCCAACAGATCAGTAGCATGGCAACAAGCAATGAAAGATGAATTGAATGCTCTTGATGAGAACAAGACGTGGAGTATTGTCCCTCTTCCTAAAGGACAGAAACTGGTTGGAGCTAGATGGATTTATAAACTCAAATATCATTCAGATGGCACTCTCGAACGACACAAAGCAAGGTTAGTTGCTCGTGGCTTTACTCAAACGTTTGGTGTTGATTATAAAGAAACGTTTGCCCCTGTAGCTAAAATGAATACAGTTAGAGTCCTACTCTCAGTTGCAATGAATCATGGTTGGACTTTGTGTCAAATGGATGTAAAGAATGCGTTTTTGCATGGTGATTTAGAGGAGGATGTGTACATGAAACTGCCTCCAGGACATCCTCGTGAACATGAAGCTGGCATGGTTTGTAAGCTTCACAAGGCCTTATATGGATTGAAGCAATCTCCTCGTGCTTGGTACTCTAAATTGAGTTCAGTTCTTGTAGCATCAGGTTTTACAAGAAGCCATTCAGACTCTTCATTGTTTGTTAGAAACAGTCAAGTTGGAAAATTGGTGGTATTAGTATATGTAGATGATCTTATCATTGCTGGCAGCAACACAGAAGAAATTCAGAATCTAAAAGCTTCTCTACATAAAGCTTTTGCCATCAAGGATCTTGGTTCTCTAAAGTATTTCTTGGGGATAGAGATGGACCTCTCAACTCAAGGTCTGTTTCTAAATCAACGCAAATACATCCTTGATCTTCTTGATGAATCAAACATGACTGCATGTAAACCTGCTCGAACTCCATTGCACAGCAAGTTGAAGCTGGACTCACCAAGTACAACTCTCACTGATCCTAGCACTTATCAGAAACTGGTTGGTAAGTTGATTTATCTTACCATCACCAGACCAGACCTTACATACTCAGTCAGCTTGATTAGTCAGTTTATGCACTCTCCAACTGTTTATCATCTGAGCATTGTCAAGAGAATATTGCGCTACTTGAAAGGAACCATAAGTCGTGGAATTTTGATGTGCAAAAATGATCACTTCAAGATTGAAGGCTACTCTGATTCCGATTGGGCAGGCAATGCCCTTGATAGGAAATCCATAACAGGCTACTGCACATTTGTAGGAGGCAATCTCGTCACTTGGAAGAGCAAGAAGCAGTCAGTGGTGGCTAGAAGCAGTGCTGAGGCAGAATATCGAGCAATGGCATCCATTGCTTGTGAACTTATTTGGCTTAAAGCTCTTCTCCAAGATTTAGGCATCAAGCATTCATCTCCAATTCCTCTGCATTGTGACAACCAAGCTGCCATGCACATTGCAGCAAATCCAGTGTTCCATGAGCGCACAAAACATATCGAAGTTGACTGCCACTTCATTCGAAATCAAGTGCAGTCAAAGCTCATTGAGACTATGTACACAAGATCTTGTGATCAACTTGCAGACGTGTTCACTAAGATTCTTGCTTCCGCTCAGTTTGAGCGTCTGCTGTCCAAGCTTGGCTCAAGGAATTCCCTCGATCCAGCTTGAGGGGGAGTATTGAGATAGCTTACTTGTGTGTCACACGTCTCTTCCCTTACTTCTCTCTTCCATGTCTTCTGGTCAAAACTGTGAAACAGTTTTGGTTCAATCTCTACAGTTTAGAGTTGTTCAGATCCACAATTCATGGAAGGTTATTAGGGACTGATGGTTCTTACTCTGTATAGTTGGTTCTTAGCTTGTTTTCTCTCTTTATATAAATAGAGGTAGGCTTGTAATCGTTTCCTTAAGATTATATACAGAAAACCTTCTTCTTCATATCAGTCTCATTTTCTACACCCTGCACAAACAATAAGGGAAAGTCGATAAGGAAAATATAGATCAGAGACTAGGGAAAAATTCAGAAAAAAAAAAATGTGAAAGCTTGCTTTCTTTCAACGTGGAAGTTCATGAAATGAGGTAGGATTGTACCCAGTGTTTTAAAAAACGCGCCTCGGGCGCGCCTTGAGGCTTAAAAGGCGCGAGGCGCAAGAAAAATTCCTTGTGTTTTGCAGGTTAGGCGCAGAGGCGCAAAAGGCGCGAGGCAAGGCGCAAAAGGCGCACAAAACGCACCCCAAGGCGCATAAGGCGTGCGCCTCCCTCAGTCCCTCAGTCCCTGATAAGGAAAACGAGGTCATTTTGGTTTGACTGAAATTATAAGGCAAACATATTCGTGTGCCTCCCTCAGTCCCTTCAGTCCTTCCCTCCTCCCTCTCCCGATCTCCCTCTCCCTCTCCCGACCTCCCTCTCCCTCTCCTTCTCCACCAGTTCGCGACCAATCGACCACCACCAATTCCCGACCTCCGTCTCCCTCTCCTTCTCCACCAGTTCGCAACCAGTCGACCACCACCAGTTCCTGACCTCCCTCTCCCGTTCCCGACCACCACAGGTTCCCGACCTCCCTCTCCCTCTCCCAACCACCACCAGTTCATTGTCTTCTGCAACGGCCGGGAAATCGCCTCAAACCACCACCTCGCCTCACCCTCCAAGCCGAAAAGCTTTTTCAGAAAAGCCAGAGGTTCTGGTTACTAGAAATTCACTCATCTCATGTGTTTCTAGACCATCATATCATGTTGGCCGCACCCTCAAACTACCACCTCCCTCGGTCACCAACTCACCATTGATTTGAGGTACGTACATCATTCCGAATTTCCTATTCAATTGTGTTTTCTTAATGAGAAAGATGAATGTTTGAGCTATGTGTGTGGTTCATTGTGAATTTGTGATAGAGTGATCAACCATCTGGTGTGTGGTTCATTATGAATTTGTGAATTTGTTTCTGTGATAGTGTGTGGTTCGATGTGAATTTGTGATAGAGCTATGTGTGTGGTTCAGTGAGTTGTGAATTGTGTACTTTGATCTTTCCACTTGACCCTTTGAACGTGTTTTATGTTTGGTGATTTGTTGTAATTGCATTGTTTGAGTACTTAATACTACTAGGAATGGATGACAATATATAATGTTGTGTTGATTGCAATATATGTTCTATATATAGGAGGAAATTTTTTTTTCCAAAAGGCTTACGCCTTGGTGAGGCTCTCGCTCTATAGCCTCGGCTACGCCTTAGCCTTTTAAAACATTGATTGTACCTGAACTCTTAGAGCTAGAACGGAAGTACTCGAGACGGGTGAATACGTATGGGTATTCATATTTATGAACAATTTATCTCGCAGGTACAAGCCTACGTATCCCCATACGTATGGGGCTTTCTTCTCCAACTGGATACATATCCGTAGGCACATATTTATCTTGCAGCTGGTGTTCAAATAGCTTCAAAAGACAATAAAAATGAAGTTTGGTCAATGATGGAAACAAATTAGTGCTTAGTGCTTACTATAATGATTAGGAAAAGTAGTAGCTTTAGCAGTGTCTGACTAGACTAGTATGATTTGCAGCAAGGTTCTCTAATCTCGTAGCTTCAGAAAACTTAGAAACCCAGTATTCAAGCATTAACATCATGTAGCTAGCTACTTGCTAAGGCAAAGTAAAAGTCGATGCAAAACTTTGAACCTTAATCAAGTGATATGAAAGTGCATGACATTTTCAAATAAGAAAAAAGAAAGTGAGTGATATGAAAGTGAGCGAGACAAAAAAGAGCTATTAAGGCAAAGTAAGACTTACCCCGTGATTTTGGTGTTGAATATGAGAGATCTTAGGCCACTCTGGGCCGCTTTCCTCGGTGCGTCTTTCGCTTAGAAGGGGACACAGCCAGATATTTAGCCGATCTAATTTGGTGAGGCGGTGCATAGCTTGGACGGAAGGTAGATACATGAGATTCTCGCAATTGGAGATACGTAAGGTTTCCCAACCAATCTGGAATTGCCTCCACTCCCTCAAAGGACTCTATCGTCAAATCGGTCAAAGACGTCAAGTGTTGAATTTGTTCAGGCAGAGACTTGAGCTTTGGCCACCCGTAGATAAATAATGATTCAAGTTGTGGTGGAGGGAAAGAATCTAGCTCATTCCAAAACCGGCCAACTGACAATACGTATGGGGATTCCATTGCTAACCCACTGGGTAAACTTGTTAATCGAGAACAATCATCAATCCTCAACTCACGGAGGGATAGAAACCCCCAGTCGGAAAAGGGATGGGAGGCCCTCTGATGGAATTGGAATGGACGTTATCTTTGGGAAGCTCCATATTTCAAAATGTTTAAGAGATGTGCAGTATTGTAGCCCCTCAGGAAGACTGGATAACTGATCACAGTCAGATATACAAAAATTGCTCAGAGATGGGAGACCACCGTGCTCGGGAATGAATGGAATGGACACTAGACCACTGTCCACTTCTCTTATCTCCAACTTTTTGAGAGATGGAAACCGACTGGGAGTACTTCTCAGTTGCTTACACTTCAAGAGGGTCAGCTTCTCAAGGCAAGGAAAGGCCCTTAACGTTCCTCTTGTTTCCACCCTATCTATGAGATTCTCAGCCTCCTCAATATGTAATGATCTCAATGCAGGGAACACAGCATTTCTCCCGTCACTTGTTGCACTGGAAATCCGATCGTAACCATAAAACTCAGACCCCAAGCACCTTGGCTTCTGCATGTTCCTCATCTTAACATGCACAAGATTGGGACTCTTTCGCATTTGTTACACCCTGCTAGTTCAATTTCTTTCAAGTTGCTGGCAACAATAACCATGATGGAAAGTTCACACCCATGAACCCCTGACTCTTCAGAATTTCCAGATTACAATGTGGTTTCAGTCCTTCAAGTACATCATCCTGATTGTCAACATTGTTGCTTGGTCCACTAAGTTTCCAGTCAAGAGTTAACTTTCTTATCTGTTTCTTATCAACCAGCTTCGCTTTCGCTGCTTCTTCTCCATCTCTTACATGCTCCAGATTATAGATCTCTCAAATGGTTTAACCCACCCAGTTCCCCAATCCTAGGCCCAGTTTCCTTACCCACCTTTAGAAAAGGTAATGATCTGAGATTCGTCAATCTTCCTAATATCCCAACTGGAACTTTTGCATGCTTACCAAAATAATCATGTCTCAAGTTGATCATATTAGCAATTATCTTTGGGAACTCTTCAACATGATAAGGCATTTTAAACGTCTCAAGGTAAAAGAGTTTGCCGATAGATTCTGGAAATGATTTGACCTTTGTTTCCATAACATGCAGATACCTCAAGTGTGTCAACTTTCCAATTGAACTCGGCAACTTGTCAATGTCTGCCTTGTATAGATTTAACACACGTAAAGATCTAACCACCAAAAGTGAGAAATTCAGCCATTGTTTTACGATCAAGAGGAGTCAACGAGCTGAGACAAATGCTAGTTGCAGAAACCAAGAGAGCGATATTATTCTTCTCTCTTTTATGAAACTTATCAGGTTGTTGGATGATTGTTTATGAAATTGCGAATAGACTTTCAACAACTAAAGTTGTCGGCAGCTATTTTATTTTTTCTTTGTTTGTCGAACTCGAATCAGAATCAAAGGGAATCTCTCACTGTTTTTCAAGTATAACTAACATGTTTTAAGATTAATTTGGCTTTTGCTCAAGGGCTTTACCAAGACCTTAACATTGCCGGGGAGCTGGTATGAATGAAAATATTATTATCATTGGTGGAATGTTTTCTTTTTTGGTCAAATTTCCTGGTGGAATGTGACCCTTTAGTTCTGTGATGTTTGCGTTGGTCAACAAGAACCAGCTGCTTGATTCGTAACTGGAAGTGTTCAGCAATTCACCGATCAGCACCCATGGGTTAGCTCAATGTTTTAAAAAACGCGCCTCGGGCGCGCCTTGAGGCTTAAAAGGCGCGTGGCGCATGAAAAATTCATTGTGTTTTGCTGGTTAGGCGTAGAGGCGCCAAAGGCGCAGATCAAGGCTCGGAAGGCGCAAAAAACGCTGTCATAGGCGTCAAAAGCGGACGCCCTGGGAAAAAAAGAAAAGAAAAAAAAAACTGAAATTCGCAAAGCATACCAGATACAGAGAGAGAGAGAGAGAGAGAGAGAGAGAGAGAGAGATTCAAACCTGGTGAGGGAGATGATCGGCCTCTTGGTTCAATTAAACAGAAAGTAAGAACTTAATATGCAGAAAATTACAGAGACAATATTGTGCGAATGACATTTGTATGATTTAGGGATAGAATAGATGGCAAAGCATGACCAGACGTCAGACAAACATTTGATTTCTATGGGATCGGACTACCTTGTGGAGTTGTGGACGTCGATGTGATGATATATTAGTTTGCCATATAAGAAATAACTCAATTGTGTAAAACGGAAAGCAGTGGTGGTAAAGAAATTGTGTGTGAATGGAACGTACAGTAGACTCAGTAGTTGTGATATATATGAAAGTTGAGTTTGATTTGGGTTTGAATTGGTGAGAACAATCTGATATGTATTTGAGTTTGATGGTCAATTTGATATATATCTAAACATATTAGTGGATATTTATGTATTAATATAAACTTTATATGTATTTATTATATAAATATAATTGTATCGTAAGGCTTACGCCTTATGCGCCTTAACGTCTCAAGGCTCAAGGCTCTCCCGACAAAGCCTCGCATACGCCTTAGCCTTTTAAAACATTGGGTTAGCTTAGGGTTCCAGATTAGTACGTATTAGTCACAATGAACCTTATTGATAGACTTAAAATTTGCAGTAGCACTTGCACCTACCTGAACACCGATAGAGATGGAATATTTCAAACGCTGAAAGTTTGAGTGAAGGAAAATTCATCTATAAATTAATTCAAGATCCACTGAGGAAAGTTATTCAGAACATGAAGACGCACTCATGAGAGTATTATTTGTAAAAAATGTAGTGTCGATCAAACTGTCAATCTAATCCTCTTCTCTCTCTTTTTTTCTTTTTTTTTTTTAATTTTAAAATTCCCTTCTTTTATTGTTGTTAATAATATACAAGATGAATCATCTACCAGAAAAGAAAATGCAAGAGTATACGTCTGCAAGCCATCCATCGTTGGTTAGGAACTTAATTAGGACAATTTGGACAAAGATGTAGAAATTGGCTTTGCAAGAGCAAATGATGACAAGGGAAAGATAAATTTTGGATTATCACAATTCATCAATATGATGACAACGGAAAAATGTGTAATCCAGAAAAAAAAAATGCTAATTATTTCTAAACTTTTCGAGTTTCCAGTGAGCAGTTTTCCTTCAGTGGATCCTTCTTAAAATATGGGAGAAAAAGTTTTGTTGAGGGCCTTATTAGTCTCTAACATAACTATTTTTCTCTAGATGCTACCCCTGCAAACAAAATAATCCACTCTCTTGGTTTCGCATCTCAATTTGATTCTAAACCTCTCATGAACTTCTTAGCCTGCCAGAATAATAAGAGATGAGAAAAGCAAATCATATTAATACGAAACACACAGCTTCAAAGATTAAGATTTCATCACATGCAATTGGCTAAGGAGAATTTTCTGATTCCATTACGTACAGAATATAAATTATAAGATGCAGTTTCAGACTGCTACTTGTTATGTGAAATTAGAAAACCAATGCAGAGACCAGAAAACACAAAATGCTGAAGAGATATAGAGAGAGGTAAGGTTTTGAAAGATGCACCTGCTCAAATGTTAGAAACATGATCACATTCCAAGATCCTAGCCGACTATAATATGCAAAGAAGCCTTTATAAAAGGCCATAGGTCCCTGCAAAACAACAAATCTGTAAATAACAATATGTATACCACAATAACAACACCTGCATCTTTTGTTTGGATCAACAATTAAAATGTAAAACCTTTAAAATTAACAACTCACCCATAAGGATACATAAATATTTAATTTGGATAACTTCTGAACTTTATAAATACATAACGAAGTTTTGAATCTAAACGGTATATATGGGAAGGAATCGTTCATACTTCGTTTGTCAAAGTTTTAGCGAAGCAATCAATCGTGTTTCTGTAAGCACCAGAATTTCCCATCATTCTTGACTTAATCTGAGAAAAAGATGAAGAGTAAGAAAAATAAGTTATATATTTCAGGTTGTATGCATCTAGAATATTCCATATATATTATAGATAGATTACCACATCAACTGGTGAGCCGATGCAGACGGCAAAGAAACCTGCCCCCATACCAGAAAGAAGATGAGTGCCAACATTGTCCTTAAACCCGGGAATTTTCAGAAGTGTCTGCATAGAAGTTTTACATATTAAAATTGAGTAACAAGAGTTTTACTTCCAAGAGGGAATAATTACCATTCCTAATGAGTTTACCTGCTTCACTTGATCATAACTGGCTAGTTCAGCAGCATTAACGACAGAGTTACGTGTAACGTTAGCTCCATATCCAGTCCAGAGAGCCTTTACTCCCTCCTGAATTTTTTATCAAAGTATTAAAAGTGAGAAAAAGAAAAATTCAATGCTGCTCCCTGAAATTTCTTTGTTATAAGTTTCAGTATCAGTGCACAACCTTTCTCACGATGGTGGAATACGCGTTCAGTGCGCCGGAATAGCGCCTTGGAACGCCTGGTGGTAATCTTCCCTCGGATTGAAGTCTAACTTTTACAAGATCAGTTGGATTTGCAATTGTGATCGCGAAAGCACCTACTCATAACAAAAGTACCCACTGACATCAAATGAACAGCAAAGGACCCGGCAATCATATTTTCTTTCTGGTACCAAAATGTATCTCGTACACTCATTTACAACTAACTGGACAAAAGTTACAATTTATTTTAACTAAATTTACAACATTAATAGTGAATTTACCATATTAGTTTTACACATTTACATATATTTGAACCAAAATACTATATGGACAACAATTTTTTCATAAACTTGTAATAGCATCCACAACCCGGCTTAGTTGCTCACCTGTTGTGAGGCCAGCTGCAATTTTCTTGTATAAAGGAACATCTCCAACGAAGTCATTCCCCACATATAAGCTCTTAATCTGTCAAGCACACAATTCATACGTATACTAATATCAGATACCAAAAAGCAAAGAAAAGAGACCTAAACAATCTGCATTGAACAAAAAGTGTCAAGAGACATACGTACAGGTTCATACAACGAAATTCGCAAACCGCCATACACGCACTGACGATGCAACCCGGCTGCAATTCCTCTCCATAGTGAGAATAGACCTTCTTCCCGAGCGACAGTAGCAACGGTGCCAATCATACCCCTGTATTTAGGTAAGGCCATTACATCACCACCCACAACCGCAACCCTTTGGAGCTGAAGCCTGACTTTAGCGGTGTCGAACGGTATAGTACAAAGCTGAACCAAGACAAACCAAACAAAATTGTTGATGTTTGATGCACAATATAAAAAGATCAACCTAAAATTCTCAAAGCCACATTAACAAAAGTATGAAAATGCATGTTATCTGATCACTTGACATTTTGAATTTGATATGAAAATGAAGTGCGATCAGAGCTAGAAAGAGAGAATACCTCAGCAAAGCAAGCGGAGAAGGCGCTGCTGGCATAAGTAGCGGCGAAGGAAATTTTGGGTTTACTGCTGTTATCGGCCACCATGATTGACTGATGAGCTGCCGGACTGAACAAAAACCAGGTGGAATATTGATAACAGTAAGAAGAAGATAGAGATGATCAGGGTTTTAATAGTTTCAACAAACTAGCTATTCTCGGAAAATAAGAAACAATTATCCCGACGTTTTGGGATATGGTTTCCTCTCTTCGCTTCTCCTCGTCACATCCTCATGCAGAGAACACCTTTTTTTTTTACTTCTGTGCTTATGCGCCTTTGGCAATTTGCTGCACCCGACGATTCTACGCCAATTGTTTATCCCCATGTGGCAAATCGGGGGATAGGAGGGTAATTTGAAAGCCGCAACTGTGGATGGTGATTGACGTGGCAATATTTGATTTGCTCAGATTGGGGATACCAAATGCCTGAATGTAGAACTAAACTAGTAGTTGCTGACTAATTAAACCCATAAAGGCCAAAATAAGGAAAGAATTAGTACTAAACATACCTATAACTTATCTAAAAGATTTGATTAGTCTAAGGACAAGTGTTGTCCGATTCATAATATTTAGGGTGGACTAATGTAGTTGGATCTGAGATCCAGACGAATAAGGTAAAAAACAAAGATGGATAAGGTAAAGATTTGAACTGTTTTACTCTTGTATTTTCTCGTTTGTTCTCGCCTGAAGTAAAAAAAGTTTACGACGGCAACCAATACTAGTTAGAAAATAAGGAGTTGTTTATGAATGAGTAATATGTGATATAAATGTAATGAGGCTAAAGTGCTAAACTATTTAAGCAACAAGTACAGAGAACATTCGAATCGTCTTGCAAAGCTTGCGCATATAAACCATGTACAAGCAGCTACAACTTCTGTTGGCACTTGCACTCGACTCTTCATTGGTTTTGAAGGTGTATCACTACACAAAAGGCGGACAGGGAGCATAGGGCTGAATAGAACATATTCATGTGAAGAATGTGTTCTGTACATGAGATTGAGTTGATAATGCGAGAATGATTTACTGTATGGTACTCTAATCAAAAAGATACTATTGTTCTTCATTTTCTCAAGCACTGTTTAATTACACTTGCAACTCATGTGTTTGATTCATCTGATACAAAAAAACCATGCACTATAGCCATTGATTTAAACCTTAATTTGCAGTTTCCCAAAATGAGAGGGGCTTCAATGCTTTGCATAAGAATTGCATCTACTGCTGCTGATCCGCTTCCCAAATAATGGTCCAAGATAGGGGATACAGAAAGGCATGGGATCAAAGCGTTTGGGCGGAAAAAAAGAAAAAGAAAACAACAATAAGGTTAATCAATTCAATGTTCAACTCTATACCTCTTCTTTGCTTCACTGTGTACAAAATGACACCAGTAGAAGTGAGTCCATATCCCAACATCCCATGAATGACAACGGGAAGATGTCTAATCCAGAAAACAAATGCTAATTATTTCTTAACTTTTGTTTATCGAGGGGCTTATTACAACAACTATTGTTTGCTCTAGATGCTACCCCGGCAAATTAAATCCACTCTTGGCTTCACTTCTCATTTTGACTCTATACTTTTCGCGAACTTCTTAGCCTGCCAGAAGAATAAGAAATGAGAAAGCCATCTACAAAAGGAACCATTCCAGATCTATAGGACAAAACACAAACATACACACCACACACAGTTTCATAGACAAGTTACGATGCTATGATTTTCCGATTCCACCACATAAATATATAATCTGTAAGCTGCATTTCAGACTTCTACAACACCAGCGCACAGACTAGAAAACACAAAAGGGAAGAGATATAGAAAGAGAAGGTGTTGAATCATGTACCTGTTCAAAGGTTAGAAACATGATCACATTCCAAGATCCTAGCCGTCCAAAATTTGGAATGAATCCCTTATAGAAGGCCAAAGGTCCCTACAAAACAACAAATCTATAAATAACAAATTCTTCTTGTGAGGCTCTTCAATTAACAAAGAGGTATAACGCATTGTGACAAATCAAAGACAGAAGGTCGTCAAACCCTACTCCTGGAGAACACAGATATACTGGCAATATATACAAATGACATGGAAACTAAGGGAGGGGTTCTAACGAGGACCACTAAGTTAAGGACTAGTTGAGGACTTTCTCATTAATCGTTTATTACACCCACTTTTCAATTACATTTTTCCATCTCAATCGTTCAAATTTTAGGTCTATATAAGTAGATCACTTCTACAAATTTTCAGCAAAATTGGTGATCATTAAGGGATCGAACTAAATCAAATCAATGGACAATCCAAATCTGTCAAACAAGAGCCGTTCAAGTTTATAATTAGTAAATCATATTTATGATTGCCTTAACGATTTTCAATTTGGATGAAAATTTGTAGAGATGATCACTCATATATATATCTACAAACTAGACGGTCGAGATGTGAATATGCGATCGAAAAATGGGTGAAACGAAAAAGTCCTTAACTAGTCCTTAACTTAGTGGTCCTCATTAGAACTACTCCCTGGAAACTAAATCACCTACATTTTTGTTTGGAACAAAAATCAATATGTAAAAGTTTTTAAATTAACATCAATGCATAAATAGTCAATTTGAACAACTAAAGGGTATGGGAAGGAGGCGTTCATACATCATTCTTCAAAGTTTTAACGAAGCAATCAATCGTGCTTTTGTAAGCAGAAGAATCTCCCATCATTCTTGACTTAACCTGAGAAAAGATGAAGAGTAAGAAAAATAAGTTTATCTGAGGTCGTATGCATCTAATTAAATAAAAATAAACCAGTACATGAAATCCGGTAGCCATATCATTTACTCCATACTTCACCGAAATACATTAGCCATCCAAATTTACCTTTCTGATCAAAGAATAGTTAACAACTTGATTATTACTTGAGCAAGAGTATAACATGAAGGCAAAGGATGGTATAATCAACAATAACTACTAAAAGTATTAACTAAGTGATCCTGCATCAGCATTAACAAGTTTAAGAGATGTTGTCAGCTAACATATGTGCCTTTATCTTTGTTATTAAGAGCAAAGACAGCTATGCAATAGAAAGCAGGGCCAACTTTACTAAAGATCAGTAAGAAAGATTTCACACATAAACATAGATAATAGATATATTACCACATCAACTGGTGAGCCAATGCAGACGGCAAAGAAACCAGCTCCCAGACCGGCAAAAAGATGAGTGACAATATTGTCCTTAAACCCAGGAATTTTCAAAAGTGTCTGCATAGAAATAATCATACACATAAAAAATGAGTAAGAATTTTACTTCAAAAGGATAGATGACCATTCATGATGAGCTTACTTGCTTCACTTGATCATAACTGGCTAGTTCAGCAGCATTAATGATAGCATTACGTGCAATGTTAGGTCCAATTCCAGTCCAGAGAGCCCCAACTCCCTCCTGAATTATTTGCATAGTACCAACATTAAAAGACATAAAAAGAACAATTCAATGCTGCTACCTGAAATTTCTTTAGGAAATGAATTCCAGTATCAGTGCTCAACCTGTCTCAAGATGGTGGAATACGCGTTTAGTGCGCCAGAATAACGCTTAGGAACACCTGGTGGCAATCATCCCTCAGCTTGAAGTCTAACTTTTACAAGATCAGTTGGGTTTGCCACTGTGATTGCTAGAGCACCTATTCATATGAAAAGTAGGCTGACATTAAATCAAAGTGCAAGGAAAAAGCATAATTGCATATGACAGTTTCTTCCTTCCCTAAACTAACAGAAATAAACTTAATAGCAATAGCACCCACAACCATGGTTAGTTGCTCACCTGTTGTCAAGGCAGCAAGAATTTTCTTTGTTAGAGGAACATCTCCAACAAAGTCATCACCCACATATAAGGTCTTAATCTGTGAAGCACACAATTGACATACTAATATCAGATACCAAAAAGCAAAGAAAAGACACCCAAACAACCTGCATTGAACAAAAAGTGTCGAGACATACAGGCTCATACAACCCAATTCTCAAACCACCGTACAGGCACTGACGATGCAAACCGGGCACAATTCCTTTCCATAGCGCCGATAGACCTTCTTCCCGGGCCACAGTAGCAACCGTCCCCAGCATGCCCCTGTATTTAGGTAAGGCCGCTGCATCACCCGCCGCCGCAACACCTTTCTTCTGGAGCTGAAGCCTGACTTTAGCAGTGTCCAACGGAATAGTACAAATCTGCACCATCATGCTGATCAAATTCACACTCGACACAATACATGCTCTTAATAAAACTGCCCAATAACAAACCCAAATTGTGCATCATAAATTAACCCTCGAAGCAAAAAACAAATGCACAATATAAAGATCAGCCTACAAAATTCTCAAAGCAATTTCAAGAACCATTAGCTTCTTCCACTTTCCATGCACAATTTCTAGACCTGACTCTTTGTTGACTATACCCAAAACGGGTACGAGAATGAAGTGGGATCATAGTGATTACCTCAGCAAAACAAGCGGAGAAGGCGCTGCTGGCAAAAGTTCCGGCGAAGGAAATGTCGGATTTCTTGTTATCGGCCACCATGACGGAGCCGAGATGACGTCAGCAACACTACCCAGGCGGAATTGAGAAGAGGAAGAAGAAGATTGAGATGGTTAGGGTTTTAATAGATGGAAGAGAGAGGCCAACCCCAAATTGGGCAAATGGAGCGAATCTCGGGAATAGCAAAAAAACCCGTAGGATTTGGGTTGTCACGTTCGGCATCCTCATTTATTTCCCTCTTTCTCTTTCTGCATTTCCCACCATTTTACTTTTGTGCTTATGCGCCTTTGCCAATTTGCTGCACCCACCGAACTTCTACCAATTGTTCTCCTCCACGTGTAAAAGTAGGGGTACAACAGTCTTTTGCGAGCCAACAGTCTTTTGGTCAGATAGGAATACCGGATGCATGACTATTGTAGAGGAGAGGCAAATTTGGTGACACATTATTAAACCTGTAGAAGGCTACGACATTTAAAATGATGAACTAATAAGGATAAATACTGAGTGTACAATAGTTGGTATATGAATCGGATTATGATTTTTGAGGCCTACTATGGTGGACTAATTTGATTAGATTACGGTTATAAAGTATATAATCAAACTCTTTTGCAACTTACTTAAATTTGACTATAATTTACGTATCTAATGATGTATATGTTACATAAGTTCACAAAATTTTATCTGTTTAGCAATAAAAAAATTTCTCGGCTAATTAGAACAACTTTTAAGATTTTCTTTACTAATGAGGTGTGATAAGATTATCGCTTTGTTTTGTTTTTGAAGAGATATGTGATAAAGTAGTATGTGGTTCACATCTAAATAAATTGGCAATGAACGTAATGGCTCAAATCTTTATAAACTCATATTCCCGATATATGATTGATATCTCAACAGTATGATATATTATGATCGATAACTTTAAGAAAAGTGAAACCAAAGATAAGAACGGACTCCCCACTTTTGTCTAGGAAGCATAGTGGCCAATATGCTTCATGTCAAGTAGACTGATGCAAAGGTTCTTTCGGAATACAAAGACAAAATCTTGCAATAACATGGCACTTTAGTATGTTAAGATCGATGTACAGGTTACGTTTTGGGCGGTTGGCCAATTCGACAAGCACTCAAGTATCCTATTCCATTCCCCTACTAACCAATGCATAATTCATGATATAGAGGAATAGCTGTTCGAGTTTGCAACTTTGTTCAGGCCTTTGGTCTTTAGATTGCACAACTACAGGCCTAAACTAATTCAGCAACAAGTAATTCGAGTCGTCTTGCAAAGCTTTCACATTAAAAAAATGCATATCTTCTGGCAGCAGATTCATCACTTGAAGTCTTGAACTAATGCAGAACATATGTACATGCAGCTTCAACTTCATTGGTTTTCAAGGTGTGCGCGCACTACAAAAAAGGCGGATAAGGAACATATAGGGCTGAAAATCATTCAGGTGCTGAATGTGTTCTACACAAGAGAGATTTGATAGTGCCAGAATGATTTACTATATGAGATACTTTTGTTCTTCCTTTTTTTCGTTCAAGCTCTGTTTAATACTTACAACTCATTCAGATTAAACAAAAGGGCAAACAAAATTCTCATGTATGTGTTTGATTCATCTGATATAATAACCATACACTATATCCATATTTGATTAAAATCTTTGCAGTGTCCAAAAATGAGTGGGGGTTCAATGCTTTGTATAAGAGTTGCATTTGCTGCTGCTGATGAACATCTGCAGGTTATTGTTTCTTGGGGAAATTTTTGATCTACTTCCCAAATAATGGACCAAGTTAGGACTTAGGAGGGTGCAGAAGGGCAGTGGCTCCGAGCATTTGTGCCAGAAAAAAAGAAAAAGAAAATTATGGTTCATCAATTCAATGTTCAACTCTATATATATACCTCTTCTTGGCTTCACTGTACAAAATGACTCCAACAACAGTGAGTCCATAGCCCAACATCCCCATGAAGGAAAAAGGATTTTTAAATATCATAATTGAAACGACCACAGCAACAGCCCCCTTTGCATTCCCCAATACCTGTTCAAAATAAACATACAGTCAAAACACAGGACTCAAATGTGAAGTGATTAGGGATATTCCTTTGGCAACTTCAGTAACAATGCCAAATGGTTCCTCAGATTGTGAAATGAGGGTAATTGTGATTTACCTGGAGGGTCAAAGCGCTTGTGTGTTTGGTGACCAGGAAATTGGTCAAGTTCACAAAATAAGCAAGAGATGAATTGAACAAGAGGTACCAAATAAGTTTGATATTTTTTCTGGCAAGTTCTAGTGTTATCCAAACAACATTCTTCTCCATCAATATTGTTGCAGGAAGCAAACAAATTACAGCTATTGGTGCCATGTATAACAGCAAGTTCATGGAGTTCAGCTTTTCCCTGCAGAAGAAGATTGAAAATTTGGAATCATTCGTACTAGTCTTAAAAATTGATCATCAACACCATGAAGAAAAAACGACATTGAAGAACAGAGGAAAGAAATATTACCCATCAGAAGAAAGCAAAATTTGTTGAAGCACTGACTTGAATGCCCTGGCAGCCGTAGCAGTGACACACATAATAAACCCAAAGAGCTGGAAACTCGGTTCACCCTACAACCAAAACATAAGTTTCATAGAGGGGATGATTGCAAACAGCACGCTCACAATGACACAATCTCATCTTGAAACATATCTCATTACAATTCAAACGTCTTATGTACGTAGTTTCAAATACGCAGAACAAACATCACAATGTCATATTTATTCTAGTGATGTAATGAAATAAACGAAGACTACTCCACAATGGATAAGTTCACACATTGTGAAATTAATACATATACAATAATTTTGTTGTGCAAATATGAATCTCACTCACTATAACAATTTATCCACCCAAAATTTTCAGTAAGCAAACAGTAAACACTAATATATTCAAACATTTTCAGTAGGGTGCATTAGTGCATATCCAAATAGTAAACACTAATATATTCACCAGAATAATCCAAAAGTATGAGGAAGGGTAAAATAAAAAAAATACTTACCCCACTAGCAATGATGACTCCGGCAACGACCGGAATAAGGGTGCTGTACGTAACCCACTCCTCCCTCTTCTTGATCATCAAGAAAGCCAAAACCGCGGTAAAAAACGGCGTGGTGGCGCCAACCGCCTGGTTAAAGGACACCGGAAGGTACCTCAACGACACGTTCCCGCACACCACCGAGAAACAAAAAACGACACTCAACCCTGCGATCTTGGCCAGCTGAACCTTGGACTTCAAGGTCTGCAAAGGAGCCACCTTCATCAACGCTATGGCCACGTAGCTCAGAACACTGCACGCCGTCATGTGACACAGCGTTAAAAAAATCGGGTATTTGAACCCGTAATTGCTGAGAAGATATTTGTTCAGGAGTAGAACTCCGATGTTGGAGCCGTACCACGACGCAACCCACCCGATCGTCGGCCATGGGATCGGACTCGGGTCTGCGGCGGTCATTGGTTTTCTAGAATATCAGATATTTTGAATGAACCAAAGTTTGTCGACAAGGGAAAGAATATGAGGAAGATCGAAGTTAAGGTGGAGATTCTGAAACAGAGGATTAGGAGCCGTAAGGTTAAGGGTCCTATGTGGAATGTTTTGGTTATCGGACGGTGGCTGTCGACGGATCAGAATCAGGTGGCTGTCATGAAGGCGCAGCGTTTTGCACGCCAAAATAGAGGACCTTTCAGCGTTTAGGACAGTGAAAGAAGCAGAAAACACATTGTAATGACCAAAATAGACGTCGTTTCTTGAATACGAAAAAGTGGGGCTCGCCGGCTTCGGACTCTTTGTAAAAGGACAAACGCCGGCGACTTTGGGTTGCTTTTGGACTTGGAGTTTATGAGAATGTGTGAGCCCGTGAAATTACAAGGTTCATGAAGTTAGGTTTGAGAGTATAATACAATTAGGAAAGATAATAAACTTTGCTATATATATTTAAAAAAAACATTTTGCTATTTTTATTTATGTAATAAATGAGACCCGCCTTTGTCGGGATATCGAGATCCAGAGTATTTCAGCAAAGTGATATGTGTACTAACTGAGATGTGTTACTAACTTGTTAACGTAACCAATACGGCTTGTTAGGCTAGAGACATATACAAGATTAGCAATTTTGGTGCTTGCAATGCTCTTTTTCATATCCATTTCCCATTTCACCTTGTACTGCTTTTGGAGAAACAAACCATGGTCAAAAACTTAAAAATAGGTGTTTCTGATTACCATGTCATTAGAATATTTGAGTGAAATTAACATCATATATTCACATACATTCTCTATTTGCATAGGATCCATAGAAAAAAAGTAGGAGGAAAACTGCCATGCTAGATTATTAGAGCGATAACCAGGCTGTGTTATTTACTTTGTTAGTGGTTGTTAGGTTTTAGCGGGAAGGTGTTCGTGTACGTTTTGTTACTTCTCAACACAGCTATATCTCAAGCTATCTGTTCCACTTTGGGTCTGTCCTTGTGTTTTTCTTTTTTATACTGGGGTTGAGTTCTGAGCCAGTGATCGCTTGAAACCTTAAAGCAAAAATAATCGTCGTCGTAGTCTCGTAGACATGTCTTTTGGTCCTTGAGAATCTCAACCACTGCACTTCAGTCATGAGGTACATCCTGGGAGAATAAAAGAAGGTAAAACTAACTAATTGCATTTGAGCTTAAAATGAAATCAGGTTCAACACCAAGAGGGATCATGTCCCACTACAACAGGTGTATCTGAAGTCTTCGTCATCTGGGGTCCTAATTCCATTGCTTGGTTATCTATGAGAGCTAGACTGGAATGTTGTAGGCTTTGAACGTGTGGTGTTAGAGAATGAGGATCCTGAAAAGTGAAATAGCTAGAATAAAAAGGGACATCTTATGAATGATGATAATTTAGCAATTGTACTTGTAAGACTGAAAGTAATTGATGAGTGCTGCACAAGATTGCTGTAAGAAAGATAGAGGAAGTTTAAGGATGAGCGTCTCAAACATCATATTTCTGCTCCAGATCTCCCCAAATGTGGTAACATACTGTGAATAGGTACCCGTTAGACTTCCAGATGATCTGAACTGAGAAGATAAGAGAGGGAGACTTCGAGTTTCATGAACTAATTGCCTAGTTCCATTCTGGATAAGAAATGTGCACATGTGACATGGCTTTTCCATTATAGTCATGAACTGGGCTCGAGACTTATAGGAAAATACACTTTCACAGCCTATGAAAACACCATTCTGTACAAACCAGTACTATGAATCTGGCTAAAGCTCCTTGTTTATGGTATAAGCATCATAATAATATTTCCTGCTCTCTTGCAGGATGGTCGACAAGAACTTGGACTGGTGAGACCGAAAAAACAGATTCATAATGCATCAACCATGTAGCAAAAGGTCAATGAACTATAACCTGGTGTATAGGTAAACAAGACAACAGAAAAAAATGACCTAGTTTATTTACTTGTTCGATCACATTGATGTACCAGAGATTATGTCACTTCCAACAGGCAGAGTGTGAGAAAGCATTCGTGCAACGGAGCACTGTTTTTTGATACGTTTAGAAACAAGCGATTCTGAGAGATTACTATAAATTCTGCGATATGACTATAAAATGTATGAACGCACAGCCGAAAAAACAGATTCATAATGCATCAACCATGTAGCAAAAGGTCAATGAACTATAACCTGGTGTATAGGTAAACAAGACAACAGAAAAAAATGACCTAGTTTATTTACTTGTTCGATCACATTGATGTACCAGAGATTATGTCACTTCCAACAGGCAGAGTGTGAGAAAGCATTCGTGCAACGGAGCACTGTTTTTTGATACGTTTAGAAACAAGCGATTCTGAGAGATTACTATAAATTCTGCGATATGACTATAAAATGTATGAACGCACAGCTGCACAATTTTTTAGAAAACTCCCAAGAAGATCCATAGTGAGAGATCAGAGATGTGGAATAGTAGAGCATCTGTTCTAAGGAGAAGATTCATAACCCCACAAGCATAACATATAAATGCAAACTCTCGGTTAAGTTGGTTAAGAATCTTCAGACAATACCGATAACCAACTATACCATGTAAAAATATGTGCTACAGGTGAAGAAAATTATTGGTATTTTTGACATGACCGATACTACTACCTCATCAAGAACACCATTGTAAAACCAAACATCATTCAGGCAAGCTCATCAGCGAGTGACTTTGATTTATGATTTCATTCAGATTGATTATGCAAACGATTATGGTCAAATGCAAAACTTCAAGAAAAGGATTTGAACAACACAATAAGTCTAGCAACAAACGTTTAGATAAATAACTCAGGTTCCTCAGTACATAGTTTTGAAAGTTTGAATCTAGACAACATAAAAGCTAAAAAGCAGCTGCTGCACTCCAAATCCAGTCGGTCATCTACATTAACCTCATCCCTGCACCCCCAAACAAACAAAACGATCTGTTAGATAACAAAGATATGAAAAATAGCCTAACATCATTTCATAATTATTTTGGTTAACAGGCAATAGCCATGCGGGACTGACAATCTATGTAAAAAGCAATAACCATGTGGGACTGACAATCTATGTAAAAAGCAATAACATTCAGTAAAATTGCATAGAAAAACAAAGGAATTGTCGAAATAAGAAAATGATACAAAGAAATATCAACAAATTCAGAAGTAGGTAGAAAAACTAAACTCAAGATTAAATAAATACAAGATCACCATCCCCTTCATTCTTGCACTTAGTTCAATACTATCCAATCAAACCTGATACAAACCTATCTACATGACCCACTTGCATCAAGCAACCAAATATTGAGTTATTGACAATATTGATTAAAGCACTGTTCAAAGTTTTTCAAGTTGCAACACCAAACCTCTCAACCAATACCTAGGAATACATAAACCCAATAGCTTTCAGTAAATACACAAAGCATACCAATAATGATTATAACTTGTCAATTGAGGAAGACCAAGCATGGACTATAACCCTTCTACGCATCTTTGATCAATGTTGGTTGTTAGAAAGTTCCTCTATAAGAAAGTGCTAGCGTGCAGTTTGTCTCAATCCTAAGCTAAGCACATAACGTATTCATTGGAACTCTACTTAAATTGCTTTGATCAAGAGAAATTGAACCCAAACAGCTACCACATTCTCAGCATTCAAATAGTATTACCTCAAATACTTTTAACACTCAAAAACACACATAACTCGAATGGAAACTAAATAGTACCTCAGATGTTGCTGGGATACATGAAAACCCTGACTCTGCATCCCTGCACAATGAAACCAACATCCCCAATCAACAAAACTGACCCTCAAACAATCACACCAACCCAATCGGAAAACCAAAAAGCCAAAGAGCTGACCATGGACTTGGGTGGAAGATTGGAGGTGAACTTGGCGCGAACGACACCAGTGTTACCATGAGGCCTAGAGACCTTTCCCCAAATGCAACGGTAGTGGCTGCCGTTCTTCTTTACCTTAGCCTTGTAAATGTAAGCCAGACGCTTCCCGGCGTACCAGGCCACCTCCTCCTTGGTGTTGACGTTCTCGATCTGAATCAAGGACGTGTTTGGGTACTGGTTCGACTTCGACCTGCACAAAACCAAAACCCCCAACTCAATATCTAAACAACCCCTTATCTCACAATCAGAGACAAACAAGTAGCTATGAGCTTGGGTTTAATACCTCTTGTATCCGAGGACGGTGCCACGGACGTAGAGTCTGCACAGAAATAGAGAAAGTGAATTAGATTTTGATGTGTGAAATGGGAGAGAGAGAGAGAGAGAGAGAGAGTACCTGACGCGCTCTCCTTGACGACCCTTCACCATTTTCGGACGAATGAAGCTGCGGCGGCTCTGGAGGCTAGTGCTGGTGTGAGGCGGAAACCCTAATACGAAGACTAGTGGAGGAGAGGGTTAAGAAGGTTATATATGGCAAGAGCCGCGAGTGGGTACACTAGGAATAACTATCCCTGTTATGAGCCCGGAAGCCCATTGCTCGTGGAATTTAGGTCCAGGCCCACTAGTAGATACGAATCCTCTTCTTTACATCAAGACCCAAAAGGGAGAGTTTTTATTAAGGGAGCTTGTAAATTGACACACACTTTAGGACATGATGCTCAATACTTGCTAATCATGCTCTCAACATGAGAGTTAGTGACTATTTCGTGTTTAATTTTTTTGATAATGTTAGGTGGACCAATTTTTTCTTATAGTATATACATCTTAATCCATATGGTCAGGTCATATCTCACTCTAAATGATTATGTCATATCAGTTGCCAAATATGTTAGATGTAAGCGAAAGAAATTAGATCAACATAAAAGAATAAAACATAGCAAATATTTGAAAGTCCAAAAGAAAACGCCCTAGTCAATATGCGAGAGAAATGCATTGGTCACTATATTCAAGTTCACTATTAAAAGCGTACAAAACTAAAAACAACGGTCTAGAGATATTACTGATCATTCGCCATTTAACGAGTAAACCGTACCTCTGACTTTTCAAGTTCAAACTTACTATCCCTTCTCGAACTCGTTTGTGTCTTTATTCGCCAAAACAAAAACTTGTTCAAGCGCGGCTCGTTTAGGTCTTGAACTTTAGTATATCGATGTTGGGGCCTTATGCAAACGTGCAACTTTGCAAAATGGTCCGTGGACCTCTAGTTGATCAGCGGTTAGTCGCTTCCCGCTCGTTATGATAGGCAGTCGGCACGACAAAACCAACCCCATTCTGATAATCTCCTTTGACCCGAGCCTTACTCGCTAAGCAAACTCACCTCATTATTACTAGTCAGATTCCAGCTATTCTCTACTCCCTCGCAGAAACAATGGAGCAGCCTCTGCTTTCAGGTACATTCTGATCCCCACTCTTCAATTCCATCACTCAATCGAATTTGAATTGTGGGTTTATGATTGATTTTCTTTTATGGGTCTCTAATTTGGTTATTGATTTTAGAGCAACGAAGTGAATCGGGGGAGAAGTCGAGTGAGAACTGGAGCTCCTACCAGTACGTGGGGAGAGCCGGCTCTGTCATTCCGACTGCTGCCTTGGCCGGAACTGAAGTCAGCGTTGAAGAGATACGATCTGCGGCGGCTTATTCCGAGCACTACCCACCTTCTCTTCATAGCGGTTTGGTTGGTTCGCCGGAGCCTGATCTTGATGGTACATATTTTTTCCCAATTTGATAGTTCGAACACAAGTTTTCAGTTTTGATTGATGGGTGTTGATCATTTTCTGAGGTTTATGTTACAAAGATTTGATATCGGTAGCTTAGTTTCTTGATTGTTTTATGTCTATTGTCTTCCAAGATGTGCTTGTAGAGAAATGTACTTGATTACAGTAGTTGGTTTAAGTTGGGACAAGGAAGGATTTCTACTTAAAAAGGTTCATACAGAATAATGATGCCCAAGTTGAATGAACTTCATGACATAAGATGTTGGATTCAGTTTCTGATTTGGATCTTTTGGTGGGGAAAATAGAGGGTTATGATGGTAGAAGCTGTGCTGTATCTTCAATTATCTTTTCTGACTGAATGTAATGGATAAAAAAATTGTGGTTCTTTGTTGCAGAGCAAGCTGTTGTTTACCAAGGTGGATATGGAGGAGGTCCTGGCAGCACCACAAGTGAGCTTCATAGGTACATTTCACTGAATGATTACCAAGGGTTCAATGTCATTTGAAATTTTGAACTGATGGAATGTGCTGCACATTATAAGGACTTCCAATGAATTCGTAGTCATATCACCTTGTCTTGTTCTTCAATTTCAAAAACTAGGAACTGGTTAATGTTGATAGAGACCCTATTGTTCAGGGAATTGTCCCTCTCTATTTTTCTTTTTTTTCTTTTTCTTTTTTTTCTTCAGGCATGTTGTCATTGTATTCAAAAGGGAGTTTTATACGATCTCTTTTCATCAATCTTCTAAGTCTAGCATTATTGTTCTTTTGAGTTTTATATATAAACCAAAATCAACAATTTCACATTGCCGATAGTCCGTAAAAATTATGTGCATATTTTTCTCGTGCTCAACTTTGAAGGGTTAACATGTCAATAACATTGAGTTTATCTTATCTAACACTCAGCATTTATGCATAGGCAAACACTGGATGAAATCGAGATACGAGAGTTGCTCATTGATCATGTTGGCCATAGATGCTGTTGGGGAAGTCGTCCTGCTCGGACATGGAAAATTCAAAAAGTGGAAGATTGCAACGTATATGTGGGAACACTAGATACCTTCATTGAGGAAAGGGAAACTGTAAGAGAAACAGAGCCATACCTTGGTGGCAGCATTGATGGAAGGGACAAGGGACCAGAACTGGGAATCTGGGAATTGGATTTGAAGTCTCAATTTCCTGTTTTATTTATACCTCATAAAGAATCACGGGAGATAATTCCTCATTCAGAGTCCATTGCGAAATGCTCAGGTAACTTTTCTGGTCTTTTGGAACCATGGATTTGGAATATTAGTGAAGATGAACTTTTGACTATAAATGTTTCAGTTCTACTCTTGCAAAGTTGTCGCAACAGTTACAATGAAATAAATGTTTCAGTTCTACTCTTGCAAAAGTTATAACAAGTTCGAAATATTTACAGGTTGTGCTGGGCGAGGGGATACTGTCTGTCCTTCATGCAATGCAAATCAAGAGCCTGGATTCTACAAAGAGAACCAGATGGCTCAGTGCTCGGCTTGTCATGGAAGAGGATTACTTGCCCATAAAGATGGATCTGACTCAATGTAAGATGCTTTATATTTACTCATCTCATTATCTTTAGAATCATGATCTTAATCTATAATAAGAGGATCTTCCAGTCTAACCTTTTCAGAGTTCATTCTCTCATGCAACATTCTCTGATTTAACCATGTGAAGAAAAAAAAAATGGTATCAAAACAGCCTTTTTATTGCTGAACAGGATACAATGTACTAAAATACTGTACATCATTGGTTTTGTCTATGCAGATGTGTGACTTGCAACGGTAAGGGACAAATTCCTTGTGCAACATGTGGATCTCGTGGTTTGATTAAATGTTTGACATGCAAAGGCAGTGGTTCTCTTCGTTCCCGCAATGTTGCCCTTGTTAGATGGTATGTATGTTCCTTCTTGATTCACATATTTCCAGATTAGGTCCCCTACAAAGATGCTCACTATATCTCTCAGAAATTTTTTGCCACACCATTTGAAATGGTAAAACTTTGTACACATACATATTAGAATTGAAATTTGTTTAGTCCTTGTGGTTTGAAGTCGACATCTGTTTAGTCCTTGTGGTTTTATTTTAATCTGAATAGTCTTTAAAATTACAATTTTTCATCTAAATAGTCCTTGTGGTTTTATTTTAATCTGAATAGTCCTTAAAGTCATGATTTTTCATCCAAATAGTCATTCCGACAATTTTCTCAGTTAAAGGTCATAAGGACTATTTGGATGAAAAATCGTGACTTTAAGGACTATTCAAATTAAAATAAAATCATAAGGACTACAGATGTCGACTTCAAACTATAAGGACTGTACAATATTTTATCCTACATATTATGTAGATGTGGGGAAGTTCCTTCTCCGCTATTCATTGTTCTATTTTCGATGTTACCAACTGGAGATGAAAATCTTTTGGTCCACATTTAGTGCAACTGCTAAGTTTTGATTTTCTCGATTTTCTGATTATGTAAGAACCTCCTGCATGAAAGTATATAGTAAAGTAAAAATTGAATATCTGTGACAGGAAGACACTTTCAACCAGAAAGGTAAGTGCAACAAGCGGAGCAGCGTCTGTTCCTGATGATGTTTTCCACAGAGCCCAAGGAGTCCAGTTGTGCAACACACAGGCATATCAGTGCACTCCAGCCTTCTTTGCCGACTCTTACTTTCTCAACAAGTTCTCATCGGAAGTGATTGCCGACAGAGCTCCTGTGCCTCCCTCTGCTAGGGTCATAAGCGAAAGGCACACCATATCCGTGGTTCCTGTGACGCGTGTCACAATGGCTCATCGCAGCCGACTGTTCAGTTTCTACATCATTGGGTTTAGCAGGGAGGTGTATCTAAAGGACTACTATCCCTCTCGGTTCTGCTGGGGCTTATGCCCGTGCTTGGAGTGGTTGAAGTTGTAAACGTTCCAGATATACATATTCAAGAGTCGGACAACTATACTGTATCATCATCATCATCATCATCCTATCATATCATATCATATCATATTTGTGAGTGATTTACTCGTTTTGGTGAGAATAAAATAATGCTGCTACATGAGTGTAGAAATTTGAAAGGCACTGGGGAATGGAGAATAATATACTTATGTATGAGATTCGTTTTCACTGTAAAGTCTATTGTAGAGTCGTTTGTTACTGTTTGTCAAGGTCTTGAATTTCTTAAATACTATGAAATGGAAGTTGGCCAAACTCCTTTTGTGAAATTAGTTAATTTTTAAGGAGATCAAGTCAATGTGCAATCTTAACCTAACTCTTTATGGAATTGGTTCTTGTTTTCCCTTTTTCAAATAGATGTGATCATTGTGATGTAATGCAGTGGAGTGTGAGAAGCATTAACTTGAATATGACGGTGACCCCAAAATTTGAATGAGCCATGTAATACTCGGTTGGTCTTATGGACCATTGAGAAAATCTTCTACTTCCAGCTCACAAGTCGGCCGCCATCTTTTGGTTATTGGACCTCACTTTCCAAGTTCCTCCTAACTCAGTTAAAATTCCCAGATTCACACAGAGTGATCTAATACAATTTATACTTGTATATAAGTTGAAGGCTTCAAATTCTGTTTCTATGAAAGCATATAGCAACTGGCAAGAGAAATGTTGGTATGGATGCAATGCAGCGGAGGCAACACTTAAATATGATGATGAGTCAGTGACGTTAAAATTTGTAACAATCAGCTTTCAATTCGGTCCCCATGGGCATTGAAAGGATCTTTCAAATCTACTCTATTGTCAACCACCATCTTTTGGTTAATGGAGCCCCATTTTCTAAGTTCCTCTCATTTTCGTGCTAAAATTTCCAGATCCGTACAGAGCGATCATAGTTTCTAAATACATTCGGACTCACAAAAATTCAGAACTCGTATAATCACCAACTAGCTATTCATTTATTGAAATTTAGAATCGACAACTATGAAGAAACAAATCGTTTTCGAGTCCGATTATTGAAAAGGAATTTGTTGGTGGCTACTATATTGATAGACTAACCATTAGTGGAGTTGAGGCCTGCGTTCACCAACCCAACAATGTTCTATGAGGCGTGCGGACCCAAAATCACTTCAAATCATTTGGTTGTCCTATGATTCCATACAGAACATTTCTAGCTCATCTTTTCTTTCATTTTCTATTAATTTTTCTTTTGGGGCAAAAAGTCATATTCTATTCCTAAAAGGACAATTATACAGAAGAAAATTGGAAATACCAGGTACACCCAATCAAACATTCTGAGTTTCTAACCCAGACAGTTGAAAACAAAAAAACATAGTTCTTGTTGTTCATAAGGAAGTACACAAAGTAATGGATCTAGTTACTTTTTCCACTAGAATACAGAACCCATTAACTATAACTCAATAATGTGCAATATATACTGACAAATTTGTTCGTATGATATTCACTATAACTTGCATTTTCTTTGTCACCATATATCTGAGTTCATCTCATGAAATGGGATTTGTATGGTAGTCATTCAGCAAATTATAGCCATGACATGAGAAATAGTTAGTTGCATGCCCACTAAAGCACAAAGATCAAACCATAATGATCATGATATAATTTTGTGAATGACTAGACACCACAGTCTTCTTCCTAATGCATTCGTAGCTTCCACCAAATCTTTTAGTCCACTTAATCTGAAACTTCTTCCACTATGTTTTATTTATCAAATTTAAATTGAGCCTTTTTTCTAAGTTCAAAGTTGGTGTGGCTACACTTAAATATTTATTGATGAAACTGTCGAATACAATAAAGTCATTAAATCTAAAGGTTGTAGTTTGCAACCATTTAGTTTATTTTTATTTTTATGAGTTAAACAATATAAATGCTACAAGAAGTTTTTTACAAGTCAAACTCACGATTTCATACTTACAAAAGATCTGTTATATTACTATATTGTGACCATTTAACATTTTAACCAAACAAATGTGAAACGAAAAATAATTTGGTTGACAGCATAATCAAAATTCTATTTTAATTTTTTATTTTGTGTGGACTATTAATTTCTTATTGGTTATGATGGACCAAAATGATGATTCATTGCAATCCCAAAAAACGACAGAACGTGCAAGCTCGACTCACACCGCGTTGAACAACTCATCCATTTGTCACCGCCTCATTCTGCGAAGACCGGCACGGTCTGCTGGTGAGAGCCATCATCACCTACAGTTCCGCACCAAACACCGGTCTTCGATCACCGAATCAAACGGCTACGAACTCAGAAGAACGTCATAATCATGTTTAACGGTCGGATTTTTCACGCCGGGACAAGATGAGCAGCAAAAGCCGACGTAATGTGTCGTGTCGTGTCGTGTACGGAAAAAAGGCTCGTGACCACGCCACGTGGCGTTTGAATTTTCTAATGAGTCAGAGAGGGGTACGTGGTTGATGAATAGCAGGGTGACAGCTAAGCAAGGTTTCTGATAGAAAGCGAGGATCCAGGAACGTTCCGAAACTTGGATACAGTTTGCACGGCAAAATTGTTGTGCCCAAACTACCCTTCTTGGTAAAACCCCGTATATATATATTTTGACGCACGAGTATATTCACATTTTTTTGCTTTGATACATGGGCAATGTTACTTTACTTGCCATCGCAATGATTTATCACCCATTATTGTGGCCGATTATCGCCTGAACAATGTGTATAGGGACATAAGTTATCATTTGTGTCGTATAAGTAATACACGAAATAAAAGAAAAGAAATAACAAATTGCACATATTATTACAAGTCTCGTCAAAATTCATATATGAAAAATAAACACTTTGATGACGTATTTCAGAGATCAATGAATCCAACAACAAAATCAACTTTGTTATTTACAATATTCCTCAAATGAAACAAACAAATGGATGAGATATGACGTAACAATGGTTGATAAAATAGTTAATAAATTTATATGAAAGTTATATTTATCAATTCATTTTTAGGAGTTGTGTTCCAGTAGAATAGCTATTAGAGAAAATTAAATTATTTATTGACAATTCTCTATTCTGAATTGATAAATTTGTCAATTTTACTTATTAATTTCTAAATTTGTCAACTTCTTAAGTATATTGTTAGAGCAAAAATTCATTTAAAATTGAAAAAAATTTATTTTTTTTTCAATTTATCAATGCTGTTAAAGATGCTTATGTCTTATTGGTACTACAAGGAGTGTTGCACAATGTATATGAAGCTAAGTAATCGACTGATTTGATTTACTAAACTTTCTTGTTTCCTATTAAAGTTGAAAGTCATACATATCTCTTAATTGTTAACACTTGCGTCTGAGATATTAATTTTTATTTAAAAAAAATATAATCATAGGTAATTGCTCGTTTCCTAAACAATCTTTAACCTTTGAAAGATAAACACATCAACAAACGTGGGAAATAGATAACATAACATATTCCAAGAGTTTCAAGCCGTATATTGATTCAATATAATTGATTGCCCACATACTGGTTCAAGGCAATTAATTTCATAACAGATTCATGCTCCCACGTCTTAATCTTGCAACGGGATCACGATATTTGATGTATATGCATATTGTACAAGAAGTCGACACTAAATGAAAGCATAAAAAGCATTATTCCCTATCAAATACAATTAACAAGATCTCTAATGTGTACACGCACAAGGAAAAGAATGCAAATCAATCATTTTCCTTTGTCGTTGTTTCCACTCCGAGACTATTTGATGGCTTGAAATGAAGTATGAAGTATGAAGTATGAACTACTCGAAATGACAGTGGCCATATTTAGTGGATCTCTTTCTTCATTAACAACGTTATTAGACCCCAACAATTAGTAGTCTCATGCTACACAGCATAAATTGAACATGAAAAAAATAAAACTGGTACCTTTCTTAAGCCTAAAGGCACATAACGTACCAAACTTGCCACCCCTCACATGGAGAAATACACAAACGTAGGGGACGGCGGTTCCATATGATGAATAATTGAGTATGCCCTAAAATTAGGAGCCTTCTTAATGATGGTTCTTAGTAGGTTATCAAGTCCAAATCATGTGTCTATATGGCAGAGGAACCAAGGGTTCACCCTTCTATTTTTAGCGATTGAGTATTTATTTCTTTTAATGAATTCGTTAAATGTAGTGAAATGCTACCAAACCTGCATATCATAGCATTCTTAGATTATATAACAAAATTTCCTTTAATATAAAAGTTTAGCCTAAACCGGTTCTTTGGTTAAGCCAAAGAAATTGTCACTACGTTGCTCTTAAGTTCACTTGTATCTATCAAATTACTAGAAAAGGCTAATTAACTTTATATTGAAATGCTCATTAGTTAAAGTATTACTCAGTTATACACATTTGAATATTGAAGCATGTAAACTGTCTCATAATAACAATAACAAGACTTGATTTTCTCGAGCTAATATTTTGTAACATAACCAACGTTATATATATATTTTTGAATAATGAGAGCTAGAACGGCAGTCCTTACGCTATAATTATTAACAAAACTTTATAATACAATGGGAAGACATTGTGCCTAAACCTCATACTGTAAGAACATCCTAAAATAATATTAGGCATGTCTACAAAATTAACGAAACATCATAATGCAAGGGAATGGAGGACATTATACCAACGTTATATACTATTTGTGTGTTGTGTTTTAATCTTCATGTCAAGTAATTTTTAGCTGAACCTTTTGCAACCTATTTTCTTGTTAAGATGTTTAAAAGCACCTTTATCATGCATTACTAATGACTAATGAGTCGATCTTAGCCACTGTTAACGCATAGATTAAGGATGTAATTGATCCCCAAATGAGCCATAACCGCCGTCATTTCTTCATAACAAATTGAATTTTACCGTTACATGGTGCTTAACTAGGAAATATTATCCGGTAAAATAAGCGGAAAACAAAAAAAAACGTGCCTGTAGTCCTGTACTACTTGATTAACCCTGAACGAGATAGTACAGGAGGAATGGTCAATGCTTTTGCGGGATTTTTCACTAACCAAAAAAAAGGTCCGCACCGTAACAAACTCGCCAGGGCTAGAATCGTCATTTGAAATATAAAAACCCGTCTCTATGTGAGAAGGAAGAAAACGTGCGGATCCACTATAAGAGAGAAAGAGAAAGAGAAAGAAATAGAGTTACAGAAATTAGTGGGGGATTATGATTATGATAATTGGATTATATTAAGGAGAGGAATAATAATAATAATAATAATAATTCCCATCTTCTTCTTCTTCTTCTTCTTCTTCTTCTTCTTCTTCTCTTCTTTCTTTCTTCTTCTTCTTTATATAAACACCTCCACCTTTCTCTCCTGGGCCGCGCAGGCCTAAGATTTCGGACCCGGCAAAAAAAAAAGAAAACCAAAATATCGAACCCAACCGTCGCATTTCTTTGTTTCTTTCTTCTGTTTTGTTTCTCCGATAAGCCACGAATCCGGCAACGTGCGTTTCTCTTTTTCTCTCTCTCTCTCTCTCTCTTTCAAACACAAACAACGTTAGTGCCGGCCGGTAATGTCGTTGGGTGGCCCGACCAGCTTGACCGGCACTACCCCGACCGCCTCCGCCGCCATCGCGCTGCCGACCACGACCAGACGGCGTGTCGCTGACGGCCCCATGGACGCCTCCGCCGTGTCCACGGCCGTCCCGACCAACATCAACAACGTAAGCAATATTAACCCGGACCATGTCGTTTCCTCCTCGCCGGACGAGGACGAGGAGAGCGACCCGACCGGAAACGGCGGCGCTGCCTCCGGGTCCGGGTCCCACGTGCACAGCAACCATTATTCTCCGGTGATAAAGTACCTGCTGCTTCGCAGGAGAGTGTTCTTTTGTATTCCCGAGGCGTGGCTGTTATCGGTCCGGTCGGGAAGGAGCCTCGGTCGGAAGATCTTGGGGACGTTAACGTTGATGGCGGTTGTTTCGGTGTTCTTGACGTTCGCGTTTTTGGGGGGACACGTGGACGTTGGTTATGGGGTGAAGGGGACGGAGGGGAGGCTTTTGATTTTGAAGACGAACAATGATGATTGGAAGGTGGCGCAACGCGCTGTCGCGGAGGAGGATCAGGCCGCCAGGCCTAAACGTATTTTCGAGAGACTGTCGTTTTCGGAATCGGAATCGGAATCCTCCATGCCCAAACGACTTTTGGATGAACACAATACGGTAAGTCGTTTTTCTTCTTTCATTTTTCAAGCAATGTTTCAATTTTTAATCTCTGGTAATTTTTCCTTCTTTCTACAAACGAGGGATTTTGTTCCTTGTTTTTTCTGGGTTTTACCCAGAAAGAAACTTTTGTGTTGTTTATGGTTAAAGGTTTTACCTTTATGCATTTTTTTGCTCTTACTGGAATAACTCAATAGGTTTTGTGAGGACAATTGTATTTTGTTTCGAAATTTTGATCGACTTCCTTTCTGGGTCTCATTTTGGCTATAACCAGAAAGGTTTGTTTCTTTGTTAAAGGTTTCACATTTGTCAGCAGAATTTTGGTGCAGCTTGGACATGATATGGTTTAGACATGATATGGTTTAGTTGAATAAATCAATGGCTTAATTTGATTCACATGTTTCTTCAGTTTGGGTTGATCAGTTTGTCACTTGTGGATTTAATGCTGTGATTTATTGGCATTGATGTAGAAATCTACTTTCTTTTACAGATTCCAGGAATATGGATGAAACCAAGCAGTGTTGATTTTAATAAATGCATAACTCGACCCAAAAATCGTATCAGTAAGTTTCTTGTTCCATTACTGAATTTGTCAAGTTTGTTTTTAGGTTTAATCAACTGTTATCTTGACTTTTGCAAATATCGATTTCCCTGCAGGAACAGGATCGAAAACAAATGGCTATCTCCTTGTTCATGCCAATGGTGGATTGAATCAAATGAGAACAGGGGTAAGTCTCCTTCCTCTAATCATGCATATAGTAAATTTAAATTGTTTACACCCTGGTTTTTGAGTTTGGCACAAAGTGTTTTGGAGCTGACAGTACCCCAATTGATGTTACAGATATGTGATATGGTAGCCGTTGCAAAGATAATGAATGCCACTCTAGTGCTTCCTTATCTGGATCACGAGTCTTTTTGGACTGATCCAAGGTACTTTTCTCAGCTATTTTGGGTTATATGATGTGAATTCCTAGTTCGTCTGTTTGCTTTGAATTGATCAAATGCTATATTCTATGTGCAGTGGTTTCAAAGATATATTTGACTGGAGACGCTTCATAGAGGTGTTAACAGATGATATTGAGATAATCGAGTATTTGCCAACCCGTTATGCAGCTAAAAAGCCCCTTCTGAAGGCTCCCATCTCCTGGTCTAAGGTTCGGATTTTACTTGAGAATGTTTAGGACATTTGGTTGGTTGTGTAGTTTCTGGAATCATATCTAATACGATGCTTCATATGCAGGCCAGTTATTACAGACGCGAAATGATACCGTTGTTGAAAAAGCATAAGGTTATAAAGTTTACCCACACTGATTCGCGTCTTGCTAATAATGGACTTGCAAGTTCCATTCAAAGGCTGAGGTGCCGTGCCAATTATGTGGGTCTCCGATATACCAAGGAGATTGAGGATCTAGGGAAAGTTTTGGTCAATAGATTAAAGAAAAATGGCAATCCATATATTGCTCTTCATTTAAGGTACCTGTGTTGTATGGATTCTCGTAGTATTATCTAGTTTTGTGGTAGGTTAACATTTTAACCAAGTAAAATCGTTCTTGATTGCAGATATGAGAAAGACATGCTTGCTTTCACTGGCTGCAGTCACAACCTTACAGCAGAGGAAGATGCACAACTTCGGGATATGAGGTACAATGTTAAACATTGGAAGGAGAAAGAGATAGACAGTGAAGAGCGAAGACTCCAGGGTGGATGCCCATTTTCCCCTAGAGAGGCAGCCTTGTTCCTCAAGGCCATGGGTTACCCTTCGACAACAACAATATACATTGTTGCTGGGGAGATATATGGCAGCAATAGCATGGCTGCACTTCGCTCCGAGTATCCTAATGTCTTTTCTCATAACACTCTTGCAACTGAGGAAGAGTTGGACCCCTTTAGGCCTTATCAAAATCGCCTTGCTGCCTTGGATTACATCGTAGCACTAGAGAGTGATGTCTTTGTATATACATACGACGGAAATATGGCGAAGGCAGTACAGGGACATAGAAGATTTGAAGGATTTCGGAAGACTATTAACCCTGACAGGTTGGTGGTTTATAAACCAGGCATTTCATGTGTTACCTCTGAATTTTCTACTTCTTGCTTTGATTTAGTTATCTAACATACCAGAATTTGCATTTCAGACAAAATTTTGTGAAACTGGTCGACCTATTTGATAAGGGTGATATATCATGGGAAGAATTTTCTTCGGAAGTTAGAACTCTGCATTCTGATCGGCTGGGAGCACCATATGTTAGACAGATAGGAGAGGCACCCAGGTTGGAGGAGAACTTTTATGCAAATCCTTTCCCTGGTTGTATCTGTAACAATTCACAGGAGCAAATTGCTAGCCTGAAATCTGACACGAGACGGAGCATAAGGGTTTCATCGCAAAGATAAGGTGTTGTGTGATAATATGTGGCTCATACTGTAAAAAGGACACACCATTGCTCAAGTGGCAGCAAGCTGATACGGAGACTACTTGCTGATTGAGCCGAGAAGTTTGGAGGCTTCCATGGTGATGTGCAGTACATTTTTCGGTTATGTTGTACCTACAAGCTTACAGGCGAGGAGGACTTGAAAAGTGATTCAGAAATCAGAGAATGCTGGGGTGGCATATAGTTAGGAAAAAAAATCAGTTAGTTTCATTAGCACAGAGGAATTGCCGTTGCCCAGAACGGAGGTTACAGTAATTCATTGATTCATTATTCTTTCTTTGATATGCTCCAAAAACTGTGAGAAACGAGCATGATTGTGAAACCGATTGTAAATTTATACGAAGTTATAGAAGACCACTCTTTCAGTAATGTCCAGTCTTTTAAACTGCTGGCTTGATCTGAACTTGTATAGAAGATCCAATCAGCCAAAAACATGTATTTCCAGCCATATCATATAGGAAGCCTTGACAAATTCAATAACCGGAGGGACAATGGATATTGAGTAAATCGTGGTACTATTGCAAGTAGTTTAAACTTTAAAAGCTACTCCTACAAGATGCGAAACACAACAATGGCCTGCTTAAGAGTAACGTGAATTGAAATGCCAAGTATACAGTTGATAGTTGATACAACCCAAGTCACATTTCTTGATAGACAAAATCTGTTGACCATAGCCAACACAAGAATCTTCATTTGCTTGATCCATCTATGATTGATCCATCCATCTCATTTTGTAACATATGATGAGGTTACAGACTTTCGAATCAATATACCACTGAGCAGTAATATCCAGGTCTGCAATTGCCATCTCCAACCAGACCAAACGAAGCATAAGAGAAACCTGCCAAAACTATGGATAAATTGAGTATGATATGTGCAAAACCTTGGTTCAGCAATCTTTACTCTATTAGATATCCACGCTCACCAAGAGATAAATTTTTATACTTCACTAAAAGATCCGTCTTGATTATGCAAATTTAGTATCTTTGTATCTTATGGATAAGCTTGGTTCAAGTAATAAACTCAAAACACTTCTATCAATCCTGTGAAAAACCAAGAAACCTTTTGATAAGCTTGGCGACTGGTGTGGCATCACCTGGAATATGATTGTGCAACCGAATGTAATGTTACACAAAGTAATAGAAGACCACTTTCAGTAAGGTCCATTCTTTTCTCACCCACTTAGCTTGATCTGAACTTGTACAGAATGAATCAGCCGTAAACAGATAAAAAAAAAACCTTGACAGATTCAATACAGGAGGGACAAGGGATGCGACAAGATGGGAAACACAACAATGGCCTTACTCTTAAGACTTGAGAGTAATGTGAATTGAAATAATGACTTCATGGCTAACGGATGCTGCTGAAAATCACACCTGAAACTGACCTGCAAGCAATATGCAAACAAATCAGTGGACTGGAAAGGATTACTTGAGGTGCATGGTTTCTTGTCACCGCTGATCATGAGGAAGACGATCCAGTATTTTATGTTTATGAAAAATTGGTCAGAGAATCTATTAAAGCCTCCTGGAATACTGCAGTTCAACCCTAACACCTAAAATGTTGGTTTAAAAGTCTCAGTAATTTTCTACCGAGTTATAGAAGACCACTCTATCAGTAATTTCCAGTCTTTAATTTTCTCTATATATTCAATCAGCCAAAGACATAAATTTCCTGCCATATCATCTCGTAAATCTTACCAAATTCAATAACTGGAGGGACACTGGATATTGATAAAATTGCGGTACTACTGCAAGTAGTTTATAAGCTACTCCTCACTTACAAGATGCAAAACACAACAATGGCCTGCTTAAGAGTAATGTGAATTGAAATGCTAAGTATACAGTTGGTACAACCTATTTCTTGATAGACAAAATCTTCAGCAATGACAACAGTTGTTGAGGGCTTGGCTCTGCACTACCACATTGAAGGTACATAAACCTGCTCTTTGAGATTTTGAGTTGCACTTTCAGTTGGAAACCCTCTCACAGCACCAATTGTCCACTGAGATATAATTCCTGCTGCAACTGCAAAACGAAGCTGCCTTTCACAAACATCTTGATTTTCATACATCTCGGGGACAGTTGTCAACTTTCTCATAATTGCAGCTACAACAGCATCACCAGAACCAGTCCTGTCGCAAGTGAATGGAGTAATGAGTACATCTTCTGTTCCAATCACAACACCATCAAACGAAGGGGAATAGTAATGAATTCGAAGTGTCCCATCTGTCACGAACAAAAACTTAAGTTTATCATGCCACAACGGAGCTATCTCTTCCGGAGTGTAATGGTAATAATCTCTCCGCTTCTTGGTCTGCTCATACTCCTGAGCATAATACTGCGGCCTATAATTCCTCTTCCTCACGTAATACTCCTCATCCAAAAGAAACTCCAACTCTTGCCTCGAAACCTCAATTACATCCGCCTCATACCACGCCTTCTTAATGAACTCCCTAGTCTCATCACGCGACTTCCACAATGGCAAAGGCAAATTCAAGTCAAAAAGAACAAGCCCCCCAAACTTCTTTGCATAAGCTATAGCCCTGTAAAGGGCTGGTTGCATTGGCGCTGATGTCAAAACCTCTGAAGTAAAATGGAACATTCTAGCCTGCACAACACATCAAAACCCTGCTTAAATCCTAAAAATCCACACCAATACAATGTAAATCAGTAACAATACCAATACAATGTGATTCAGTAACAATCCTATTTCGAATAAAATGTATAATAGCATCTACTCATTAAGCACATGGTGTGCAATTACCTCTTTAAGCACAGCGAGATTGAGCTCTGACCGGAGCAACGAATCCTCGGCTGACTCTCTCACCGTCTCAGTCCACATTGTCTCATCATCAAACCTAATCTTCATATAAGTCCTCGCCGTCTTCGCATTCCCATCCACCTTCACGCCACGTGTCTGAACATTCTCCTTGTTCATCATCAACAACACTTCACTCCCAAACTCATCCCCTCCGATTTTCCCCATAAACGCCGCCCTCCCGCCCAGCCGCACGTGCGATATCGCCACGTTGGACGGCGAAGAACCCGGAGCGCGCGAGAATTCCGGAGGGTCCCACTGGAGCATCTTCCACTGGGAGTACATATCCGGGTGCATCGGGTTGTCGGAGACCCGAACCGTCGGGACGAACTCTTTCTGCGCCGCCCCGAAGCAGCAGACCAATGGCGGGTCGGCGTAGGGGAAGTCGATGCCGTCGTCGTAATCTTCGAGCTCCGAATCGTCAGATTCGGGTTCTACTGGGCCGTTTTCGACTGGGGCTTTTCTGGCGCGCTGGGTTTTCTTCGGTGGTGAAGATGAAGCGGAAGTTGAACTCTTTTTCCGGCCACGGCGAGCTGGCTGCTTGGGTTCTTCAATGCTTCCATTGTCTTCGCCGGAAGCTCTGAGTGGGTTAAGCTTCTGAGGTTTGAAAAGTTGAAGCTTGAAGAATTGGGGGTTTAGTGTTTCGCAGGGTTTAGGGAATAAGCTTCTGGGGTTTAGGACCAGTGGGCGGGAGAGTTGAAATGAAGCCATTGTTGATCTGAGAGGTTCAGGGTTTATCCATCTTCGTCTTTCCTCCGTAAAATTTTATCCGGGTTGTGATATAATTGGGCTCTCGAAGTCGGGTCGGGTCTAAAACGATTAATTCTCGTCACTTTCCCAAATGAAAACGCTCCGCGTGGAGAGTTTTGGACCGGTTTATCAGAGATTATGACGTCAATCACATTATTGCTTAAATCCTTTTCCGGGGGCTAAAGCAGAGGTTTTAGTTTCTGTGTCGTCGAAATCAAAGGCCAAAGCTCCTAACGGAGAAAACCAAGTCCAATTTTGATACTAATCTCTTTGGTAAGGTTTGAACTTTGAACTGATTAAGCAATATGTTCAGTTTTGATCGCCTTTTGTTTTCTGGGTTTGGTTTGTATTTTCAGTTTTGTTATCAGAATTGACTTTGCTACAAAATCATACATACCTTATTATATTGTGATATGATTTGGGTTTGAATTGTGACCCTTTTTTTTTTTAATATGGATTGAAACCCTTGGTGCAGAAGATGGGGTTATGGACTTTGATTCAAGGCATGTTGTTATTTGCAAACGGATTGGCGATTCTGAATGAGGATCGGTTTCTAGGTCCGAGAGGTTGGACCATGCTGGAAGTACAAAGAGGCAATAGGAGTACGATGAAGGGGCAGCTTATAGGGCTCATATATGCGTGCCAGTACTTCAGATTTATGCTCATTCTCATCAACTTCATAACGATTATTCTCAAACTCATATATGGTTGAGGCCTGTGTTTGTATTGTAGAATGTTTGCAAGGTCTGTGTTTGGTTTCTTGGGTTTTAGTCCCAAATGAAAATTCAGGAAAAGGGTTATATGATCAGTTGGTAGCTCTGCAGGGTTGTAGGTTATGGGTGTGCTTTTGATCCATGGTTTTGTTGTTGTAAATTAGTTACAGTTTCTGAATTGAATGTCAGTTACAAGAGTTGATTGTTCCTTACGAGTTATGACCTGTTTGATTCTTTGCGCAGACTTTTCAATTGTTTAGATGCCCTAGTTATGTAAATTCTTTCCTTGATCAATCATGTGCTATATATATATATATATATATATATATATATATATATATATATATATATATATATATGAGCCAACTGATCTTCCACATTGATTAAGATCGAAATTGATTGATATTTTGTAACAAGTAATCATGTGTCACATTGTCAAATTCCACTTGATCAAACAAGAAAATCAGGATCCTTTCATACAGTTTGGGCCATTGGGCCTCACTTCCCTCCAAATTCGCTTAAAACCGATTCAGGGTAGCCCAAGTAAAGTAGGGTTAATCATATTGCGCCCCTATAAATACCTTCGAACATCTTCTGTCCCATTAACGCAGAACCGTCAACACCCGCCTCTCTCTATTCATCGTCTCTAAGAGTCTTATTGATTTTCTCTGTTCTGTTTATGATTCTCAATTAGATTTTCGTGTCTGAACTGTTTGTTTTCAATTTATAGAATGATCTCAACTAGCATCGGTGATGATTTTCATTAATTTCGTTATCCTTGCACTATGATTTTCTGTGAAGAAAACTATGGGGAATTTGAATCTGAGATGCTTCGTCTCTTTTTTTTTTTTCGTTTCATTGATTGTTGATTCTAGTATGTTTCTCTCTGGATCGATGATGTTAATAAAACTGCGTTATCTATCTGCAACTTCCCAGAATTTATTCCGGGAACTGAAGATACTATCAAGTTACTTAGATCTCATCGCTTTTTCTGTAACCTGCATTCGGCTTTTAAATTGTACCGTTCCGATTATTTGTATCTGTCATTGTTCCGGCTTTTGAATTTTTAGTGATGCCATTTGATCCGACCAAAGCACCATCAACATTTCGGGCCTTTATAAATGATATGCTTTGATATATGTTGTATATTGTTCATCTTTGGAGGGCCATGTTAAGCATCTCATCTACGTCTTAACTAGCCACAATTCTGATTCAGGCCTTCATAAATGATGTGTTTTGATATGTTGTGTAGTTCATCTTTGGAGGACCATGTTAAGCACTTCATTTACGTCTTAATTAACCACAATCGTGATACATTGAAACATAAGGTTAGTCACACCCTTGAAGCATAAGATTAGTTGTAGGGTTGAGATTTTGGCAAAGGACATAAATCGTTTTATTGCACATCAACGGGGGAGAGAAAGTAAAACCTTATCCTAGCTTTTAGATCCCCAAGAACCCCAAATCTCTGTTCTTGAGAGCTTGGAAGCAAGTCTTTGCCGTCATTGAAGCAACAACAGGTCGTCATTGTAATGTTTTCGGATTTTGAATTGTAAATCAAGTCTTCTATTAGTGATTGTTTACAGTTTCCACCTCTAAATATAAGCTTTTGTGGATCGGGAAAACATCTCGTGATTCCGGTCATTGGAGACAGTGCCGGACCGGTCACCGTCATTAAAACCATATCTGCTGTCCATGCTACGGAGGTTGGACCTCCACATGCCCACTAGAGTTGCGCAGTGCACACCAGTCTCACATGGATGGACTGTGACCCTACTCCCAATTAAAGTCTATGCCAGACTCAACTTTTTAAAACAGGTAAGTTCATTATTCACCTAACTCCCATACTATACAAGTAACAACACTCCGCTAACTTAAACATAGAGAGTCAAAGACTAAGTCACCGGTCGTAATCTTTGACGAGTTGTTACTTGTGCAAGTCATGGAGGAGAAATCAACCTTGGATTTTGTCTAGGCTCTGAGACCCTGGGACTTGGCATAAACAATTGGCGTTAAAAAAAAAAGGCTCTTCTTTATGGAAATCTAGATTTCGGATTCCGTAACCATGTTTGAGATTTTAGATTCCCACATTGAACCTGGGTTTGAAATCAAGAAGGAGCTCTTCCTGAGGGCGGGTACTGAGATCTCTGTTGCTCATGCCACTTCTGTTGTCGCTCCCATCCCTCACACGGATGCCGCATCCGCACTAGAGATCTTGAAGGAACAACTTCACATGTTATGGGGACAAGCAACAACAAAACAGGCAAAACCGAGACCACATCGCGAAACTCAAGAAAGAGCATTTTCTACTCTGTGCCACTTTGGAGCATTAATCAACCTACACTGACTCACTCAACAGGGCACCCAAATTCGATCATACCCTTGACCCCTACCCTATCATCCCTTCTCCAATCTTAGGGACATGGGGGAATCAACCTAACTCCCTTCTCTTCCATCTCAGCAAATTTGTCAACCAACTCACCTCACAGATTGAAGGTGTCGAGAGTTGTGGTGCTCACCGACCTTTTTATATAGGCTACAACGGAAGATAAGGACCTTTCACGCTGCGAGTTCATGTAGAGAAAAGACCATCCGATGCCAAACCTTTCAAGGTGGGCAAGTATAAGAGCATTAGACTTGTATCTCAACTTGGAAACTTTCCTCTTTCTCTACGGTTCTACTCAGTACATTGATGCAATGTTATGTCATGCCTTTCAAGAGACTTGATATGATGAAGTGCTGATTTTGGTTCCTCAACCTGCCACCCAACTCCATTGATATCTTTAACCAACTTACAGAAAAATTTCTCAATCGCTTCATCCTCCGCACAAGCATCTACCATAACACTAAATCCCGCTTTCGTATCAAGGAATAAGAAGGTGGGACCGTATTGGAGACCTCATGTCTCTTTGGCAATCCGCCCCTACACATGAGGAATAAGAGTTCCTCATGGACATAAATTAGAATTTGTCATGGATCTCTGATGCTGCCTTTTGCTAGCCCCTTATACGAAAGCAAGCTCACTCGTCACTTTGAAGCATTTAATTTTTTACATTATTTATAGAATTAAATTCAGTTTACCCCCCTAATCTTTGATGTCAAAATCAGTTCAGTCCTGCAACTTTTTTTAAAATCAGTTCGCCCCTTTAACTTTTTTTAAATTCAGTTTACCCCCTAATTTTTGATGTCAAAATCAGTTCAGTCCTGCAACTTTTTGTTAAAAATGGGTCCCCTTGTCAGTTTGGTGACAAAAATTGGACAAAACTGATGTGTTTACAAAAGTTGAAGGGGCGAACTGATTTAACACAAAGTAAACTGATGTGTTTATGAAAGTTAAAGGGGCGAACTGATTTTAAAAAAAGTTGCAGGACTGAACTGATTTTAACATAAAAGATTAGGGGGGTAAACTGAATTTAACTCTTATTTATAATAAGCTAACTTGTAAAGATTCATTTTTTATATCTTTCATAAAACTATGATCTTTTTGACTAGTTTTTATTTATTTTTTATTTATTTATTTTCCTTCTTCTCTGAAGAAAGCATTACTTTCAAGAAGTCTAGCAACAAGTTCCTTGCCTTACTAAGCTTTGAGTAAAGTAATCCCTTGTTACCGCTCCGTGGGGGAGTGATTGAAGCGAATGGGACAAGATAGAGCATAGTTATTCTGCCTGCTAACTCTTAGCAATACAGATCTGTAAAATTTCGCTTGCATAGATTAGGTGGTATGTCATCGTACGTTAGACTCTAAGTTTGATGTAGTAATTTGAGTTATTATTTAGTTTTTTTTAATAAAAGTATATGGTGTGGTAAAGTTATTCGAGCTATTATGTATGGAACCCTCATGTTAAGAGTTTGAGTTCAAACTCCCACAAGTTTGTTGCAAACAAGTTTGAGGGTTATTCGGGTTTTTGCGTGTGCAAAAAGAGACTAGTTCGGTTTTCATGGTATACTCTCTTCGACCTCGATCTAAATACTGAATGAGTGAGTGTTACTTATCGTAACTGAAGTAAGTATTATATCCAGTTTCAAAATCAAATAAAGAATAAATAAATATATAACATTGATATTTGCAATAATATTGAAAATAAATATAATTGTAAGTGGCTACTCACTAAAGCTATAGGCCCACTTGATTAGACCTTACCGCTTAAATTTACCACAGAATAATTAACCAGACCATATTGTTTTGAATCTCTTTCCTTTCCTCAATAATTATCCCTATATGTGAATCCCTCAAAGGGAAATTATTATTTGTACGCGGAACACCACCTGTTTTTTGTTTATCTTTAATCTCATTAGTCCACGTGTTTTGTTCTTATTTATGATTGGTGTATTTAATTACTTTTTCTTTTCTTTTTTCACCCCGTGCTGGTCCCCACATGAATCTGAGTTATATGATTGGTCGGGTATAACACCTAACAGTGCCACGTGGTGTTCCGGATACAGAGAATAATTACTCTCCCCTAAAATTCAAAACTCACAAAAAGAGCCAAATTCATCTCCCCCACAATCCAGCCTGGTATTTCAAAATTCAAATTTCAAAAACCTAATCCCCCGCCCCAAATCTCAGCCGTGTATTCCCAATCCCCCCCATTCCCTTTCCCGCTCCTCCTTTCAAATCGTACCGTTCCTCTTCTTTTATATAACCCCCAACCCGTCCCCACCCCCTTATCTCATTTCACTCTCTCTCTCAAAACCCTAACCCCTCTTTTCTCCAATCTCCGATCTCTCAAGACAGCCAACATGCGTGAGATTCTCCACATCCAGGGCGGCCAGTGCGGCAACCAGATCGGAGCCAAGTTCTGGGAGGTCGTCTGCGCCGAGCACGGCATCGACGGCACCGGAAGGTACGAAGGCGACTCGCCGCTTCAGCTTGAGAGGATCAATGTCTACTACAACGAGGCCAGTTGCGGCAGGTTCGTTCCCAGGGCTGTGCTCATGGATCTCGAGCCTGGCACCATGGACAGCGTCAGATCCGGTCCCTACGGCCAGATCTTCAGGCCTGACAACTTCGTCTTCGGCCAGTCCGGTGCCGGGAACAACTGGGCTAAGGGTCACTACACCGAAGGGGCTGAGTTGATCGACTCTGTTCTCGATGTGGTTCGCAAGGAGGCTGAGAATTGTGACTGCCTACAAGGTATTCGACGAAATTCCTGGCTGAAATTTTGTTCTCTTTTTATGGTTTTGCTGTTTCGAGTGGTGTTGTGATGCGTTGTTTGTTTGGATTTTAGGGTTTCAGGTGTGTCATTCTCTTGGAGGAGGGACTGGATCTGGTATGGGAACTCTTTTGATTTCAAAAATCAGGGAGGAGTACCCGGACAGGATGATGCTCACTTTCTCTGTGTTCCCGTCTCCTAAGGTCTCTGATACTGTGGTTGAGCCCTACAACGCTACCTTGTCTGTGCACCAGCTTGTTGAGAATGCAGATGAGTGCATGGTTCTTGATAACGAAGCTCTCTACGACATTTGCTTCCGCACACTCAAGCTCAGCACCCCAAGCTGTAAGTTCCTATCCGGATTCTATTATCATGTTGATTGGGATTCTTATAGATGTTTATGTTGGTACAACCTGTGATGTCCTTTGTTCATTGAATTTGGATTTTTATGTATGTTAATGCTATATTGTGATGTCCTTTCAATATTGAATTGGGATTTTTATGTATGTTTTTGTGGGTACAAATTGTGGCATCTTTTGTATTGAATTAGGTTACTGATACATGTTTTGATATCTTTTGATTATTGAATTGGTGGTTGATATATAGTTTTGTGGGTACAAATTGTGGTACCTATTGTATTGAATTTGGTTTCTCATATGTCTGTTGGTACAAAATGATATGCATTATTGAATTGGTATTCAATATATGGTTATGTTGGTACAAAATGTGATATCCTTTTGATTGTTGTCTTGGCATTTTGGTATCTATTCAAGTATTTATGGTCATACAAAGTTTGATGTCCTTTATTATTTGGATTGGAGATCTGATTATTTGTTATTTTTGTACAGTTGGAGATTTGAACCATTTGATTTCTGCTACCATGTCTGGTGTCACTTGCTGTTTGAGGTTCCCTGGGCAACTCAACTCTGACCTTAGGAAGTTGGCAGTCAATCTCATTCCATTCCCCCGTCTCCACTTTTTCATGGTGGGTTTTGCTCCTTTGACTTCTCGTGGTTCACAGATGTACAGAGCCTTGACTGTGCCAGAACTCACCCAGCAAATGTGGGATTCTAAGAACATGATGTGCGCAGCTGACCCTCGCCATGGTCGCTATCTCACTGCCTCTGCCATGTTCAGGGGTAAAATGAGCACCAAGGAAGTGGATGATCAAATGAGCAATGTTCAGAACAAGAACTCTTCATACTTTGTGGAGTGGATTCCCCACAATGTCAAGTCCACTGTTTGTGATATCCCACCTACAGGCTTGAAGATGGCTTCGACCTTCATTGGAAACTCAACTTCCATTCAGGAGATGTTCCGTCGTGTGAGTGAGCAGTTCACTGCTATGTTCAGGAGGAAGGCTTTCTTGCATTGGTACACTGGTGAAGGCATGGATGAGATGGAGTTCACAGAGGCTGAAAGCAACATGAATGATCTGGTTTCAGAGTATCAGCAGTACCAGGATGCAACAGCTGAGGAGGACGAGTACTATGAAGAGGAAGAGGAAGAAGAAGGTCAGGAGATGTGAAGTGATCTGCATCCTAAATATGGTCTTTGCAATGTGTGAAGTGAGGCCTCAACTTCCTGTTGTTGGTCTTTGCAATGCTAGTAGTAGTAGATCTAAATATGGTTAAAAACTGAAGTTGGTTTATGCATTCTGTTCTTCTTACTTCTGTACTTTGGTTAACTCAGATCTGTTGTATGGTTATATCAAACGTTTCCAGTAGTAATATGCTATTTCAGATGAACCATTAAAATCTTCTGTTATTATTGCGTTAGTTATATGAATTGTTTATTGCAAGTAATATGCTGTTTTGGATGAATCATTCCAACAGGTCTGAAGGGTTTGAACCATCCTTTGCAGTGTTCCTATCATTTTGAATCTATCTAGGAAGAATATGCCCAAATAATAGAGAGAAGGGCTGCTGAGTGATTTCATAGCCAATGTTGATTCATTGGTTGTTTGATGATGCATACTGCATCCCCGTTACTTGAACGAAATTGAGCAGTTCTGTTGATACGCATTTGTTGTGCGGTTGATGCACATTTGAGTGGTGAAGGTAATATCAGCAATGGCCATTTTCATGTTATCGGATGCAATATAGACTGAACATTTACTTGGGAGTTCATTCTACCAGTTCAATCAAGGTTGTTATCTATCCGAAGCAGAGCATAGATCTGATTTTACAGTTCCGAGGAACTAAAAATTTCCAGCAAACCAGAAAGTCCGTTCCGTAAATCTTACAGAACTGATTGTGGGATATTTATTAGAATTACAAAAGAGGATGCCGAAAGAGCCTTGGGAACCCTAAAAATGCAAAGAGGCTTGCAAAATTAGAACACTTGGCATATAGAAAGTTGTACTCCTCTTGCATGTAAGACCAACGACTAAGAGACTGGTTAGAACATGAACTCCAGTTTTTGTATCATAAACCAGCAAACCGAATATATGAACCTTCGCTGGAATCATGATAGCTCCAAACAGAGTAATCTTTTCACCAGAAAATGGGGAAATTGAATTCAAACAAGAGCTTTAAGCAGTTACCAGCACACCATGAGGTGTTATTTAATAGAACAGTGGGGTTTCAACCATGAGTTGTTGATTCAGTTCAAAGTGGAATCCCACTGCTCCAACATTAGAAAAACTATGCACCAAACCTACTACATTTTGACAACCTACTGCCATGTTACTACAGCTACAAGTAATAACACAAGAAAACCTGAAAATACAAAGCAAAACACAGGGGGAAAAGAATTACTGATTTACAACACACAACATTATGAAGCTTCTACTGCTTTCCATCTTCGATGGATTTATCTACCACTAACTTCATTTTCTTGTACTCGAATTCTTTAGGCTGCATCGCATACTCTTCTGGCACCACCGGACGCCTATTACCAAAGATCCTCCACAAATACAACACAATGTATGATGCCAATGCTCCACAAGCAACACCGAGAACCATTGCAGCAACAGCCCTCAAAACACAATCCTTCCTCTTCTCAACTGTCATCGGCTTCGAGCTCTTAGAATAAGTCTTAGGATCTAGCGGCTGCGAATGCATCCAGTCCGGCACATGCCTCTGTTTAAAGCTCCATGAATATATGAAACAAGTTTGAGAAGAATTTCTATTCTGCGCACTTAAGCCCACAAACACTTTCTCATCTCCCCACAATTTTGACAAATCAATTGGGTACCACAGCAAAGGATCAGCTGGCCTTGAACCACCCAATTGACTCAATCTCACTTCAATTCTTTTCGAACCGGCTTCATAATCAATCCAAGCATTTGCTCTATCACCACTAGTTAGATTCAACTTGATAGCTGAAGCATTGTTAACTCTAGCTGATACAGAACTACCCACATCAATCCCCACATGGACTTTACCAATCAAGAAATCATACTTCAACTTAACTGCAACCACTTTCAATTTACTTTTCCCATATCCCATATCAAGCCCAAAAGAGCTATTACCAAACAGGCTAAGATTCAAACCACTTGGAACTATAAGAAAGGCCAAACCATCCCCATCTTCTTTGGACATAGACAAAGTGAAGTGACTGGAAAAAGACACTGATTTCTTAGGCTTACCTTCACCAAGCTTGAGGGCTTTCTTGTACATGACTCGCCCAGAACTTGAGCTCACCGAACTAGTGAGCTGAATTGAACCATTAACAACCTTGGCATCTCCATAAAGAGCAATACTGGACTCAAAGCTTGGATCTTTACCAAACTTGGTGAAAGAAAATGAGGAATTGGTGTCTGAAGCTGATGCTCTGATGATGAAAATGAGAAGAGCAAAGGAAGCTAAGTGGGTGGAAATGGATGATGAGACCATGGCTGAGATGGGTTTGAGCTGAATCTGGGTTGGGGGGATTCTAGGGGTTGTTGGAGAGAGGCAAGAGCATCTTAAAGGTGAGTTATTTCTAGGGTTTGAAGGTAGAAAGCAGAGGAGGAAAGTAAAGAATAAGAGGGGAGGTTGGATTGGAGGTTGTGAAAATTAAATAGGTTTACTCGTTTCTGCAAAAACTCTGATCACTTTGTTTCAGTGGTTGCTGACTGGGGGAATATAATAAACCACTTGCCTACTTCTACTTTTCCAAACTTTTCACGGACAACCCTAACTTTTATGTATTCACAAAGCACCCATGTTTACCGTATTTTTTGGATAACATCTTCCGTACACGGCATGTATCTTCACATACATACATGAATGATCAAGATTAGAGTAAATAATATAGAAACATAATGATCAAATATATGAATTGTTATAAACAGTTAAGATTGTGTCGTGTAAATACACGTCGTACATATAAGAATTTCCATATTTTTTATGAAAAATGACACTTGCCGACTAAAGTTTATTAGATGAACATTTTACGGTTTTACCAATGTAAGTTCACCAGGTAAATCTTATGACAAAAGGCGATAATTTTTTTCAGTAAAGACTAAAGACTAGTTACAAATTCTTTGTTGTGTATCTGACTTTTTAATTTTTAAAATTTTTTTAACTTATCTATCTGAATTTTAGTAGTGATAGATTCTAACTCAATTGTTTAAATTTTTGTACCGATAGATTGTAACTCTACTTTTTATGACTTTGGTCTTGACGTTCACGATGATGGTCCAATAGACAGACAATTAGAAGTGTGTTGGTTGAATTGTGTGACAAAGCTATCAATTCATAAAAAATAAAAAATAAAACATGAGAACATATTGAAGCCTAAATTTAGATAAATTTTATTCTCTCAAAATGTACAACGCTTAGAACATTTTGAAAGACATAGAAACATTTTTATTTTACAATAACAATATATAAAAGTAATTTACACTAAACATATTTCAAACAAATAAGCTGATCAAAACTATGAAGTTATCACGGGAACGTCATGTTTTGTCTTTATACACCAATGCACAACCTAATGAATCCAATTGTGCAAGAGTAGGACAATAATCAAGTAATCATTAGTCACACTCTCTACTAATCGATAATCATTAATCATTAATCAAGTCATGAAACAAGATAAATAGGTGGAAGGAGTAAGTCGGGTAGCCCTCAAGTCACAGAATGCGGAACAAAACAAATGTGTAAATAAGCAATAAAAGCCAGAATTTTTTCACAAGTTCTCAATTCTTAAGGGTTGCAATTGTGAATACCCTAAAGACAATAAGCTTTATTACCAAAGGACAGCTGGGCATACCAGTTTAATATAAGCCAGAGAATCCCACTACATCTCTATTTCAATTTTCCATTTTTGTCTGGACATGATAAAGCTCTTTGTGGGAAGAAGAAGAAGAGAGAGAGACTGAAATTTCTGGGATTTGTTAAGGGGACCATATTGCCATTGTCGAGTGTTGATAAACACCAAACAGAGTGGGTTTTGTGCATCGTGTCTACTTTACCAAAGTTTTCCCAGTAAAAAAAAAAAAAAAACTAGCGTGCGCGTGCGCGTGCTTTTTGTGTTTTGTTTTTCCTCTTGGACAAAACAAAAGGATGCTGCTGCTGCATGGGTTGTACTCTTTACAAATTAACACTCACAGTTTCATATTCATTAATGAACTCACTGGAATACAAGAAACGGGTAATGAACCTTCTTCAATTTGTCCATAGTGTTCATGACCATGTTATATGTTACGGTTTATGTGTGTTCTTTAGACAGCAGGAAGACAAACAAAAACGACTAGAGCTCCAAAACTCGCAGGCAAATCTGTACATGTGACTCTTAGAATCAAAGAGAAAGGCATGATTGATCGAGTTAAAGACTAACGAGCATATATTATGCAGTGTGTCTAGTTTGCCCATCTCAACGCTCATAGTCTAGATTAATGTTACACGTCTCTTTTCTTTCTGGAACTCAATTCAAGTCCAAAAACGGGTAAAATTTACAGGGTCTTTATGAATTTACTATATATCTATTCTTTGAGATGACGTCATCTACAGTAAAAAAACAGTGTGTTTACGTGTTCTGCCCTTGCTGTTAGGTGAGGTAATTCCAGTAGTGCCCTTCGGAGTTGGGTAATCTCGCATTTGCCCCTGCTGTATCTTCTTGAACTCTCTGGACTCTGGACTCTTCGTTAGTGGGGAAGTGACATACATCCTCCCGAACTAAATTCTTCTCCTTTTCTGTCTCGCCAAAGATTTCTCCCTCTCCATATAAACGATTACTCATCCATTTTCCTCTCAAAAATATCTGTTGGAGAAATTGAGAGCAAAGGAACAAAGAGCTTGATCTTCACCGGTTAGTATAAATTTTTTTGCGGCCTCATTCTTCTTCTTCGTTTAGTTCTGTTGTTCTCTCTTGCTTTCTTCGCTGTCTTATTTCCTTACATTTGAGAGACACCTCTCTCTGCATGGGTTTAGAGTTGTCATATTGGGTTTCCATCAGCAAGAAGAAGAGAGGAGATTCTGGGTTATTGAGTTTTTGATGTGTTGGGCTGAGACAAGACAAGAGAAATCTGGGTAAGTGGTTCTGTATTTTTGCTTTTCTCTTTTTAATTTCGTCTAATTGCTAGCAATTTTCTTTTTGATGATTGCTTCATGTCTGCAGGTTTTCTAATCGATTTTCCCAGCTTTGATATTCTATTTGTTTAAGAGTCATGAATACATGTGTTTTGGATTAGTTGCAGTCTTGCAGATTGTAGATTCATTTTGGTTCCACATTCAGGCCAACTGATTCTCTCTTTGGTTATTTCAAAAGGCATATGCACTTTTTTTCTATTTTAGTTCCAATGTTGTGATCTAATTGCATGTTTGGTTCCCCTGACATTGTCATTTGCTGTATTTTGCAGGAAGTAGAGGAGTCTGTTCTCAGTTGGAGTAATGGTTCAGTTTGTATTAAGCTTTTCCTCGAATTCGACTACATCAATTACTCGGTAAAGGTCTTTTTTCCCGAACTTTGGTTACAATATTTCTGTTGAAGTAATGGTTCAGTTTGTTCTTGATTTCTGAATATTTAAACCTTCTGTTCTTAGATCTATAATGGGATTGTGTGGGTTGGTATTGCAACAGAATCTTTGTTTGCTATTGGTATTTTGCTGCCTGCCGGATTTGTTAAGATATATCCCACTTATATTGTTCTTCTCAATTTTATGACTGTTGTGTTTTGTTCCTATGCGGTACAAAAGCTCAATTGCTTTGATCTTATTCCTATTTTTCACCATCCTCTTATTAAAGTGTAATGTTTTTCATGTTGTACATGTCCGGTCAATTACCAGATCAGTGTGGATAATCTTTGTTTGATTTCAGTTATGGTTATAGGTTATCATTTGGTTTTCTTCATTGAAGGTAAATTTGAATTTTGGTTGTGGGTTTCCGAATTTCCGCAATTTGAAATATGGGTATCGAATTTTGGATTGAGACCATCTTTTGTGACAGAGAGAAAGAGGATTTGATAGCTGTGATTGTCGCCTTCTGATTTTCCAGTTAGATTTCTAAAGCTTTGTTTCCTCAATTCTAGGTGAGAAATGAATTTTTGTTGTTTAACTTTAGTCTGGGTAATTCATTCTCAAGCCATGTTTATTTACAGTTCTTTCTGATCGATTGGAGTTATAGAAGATTGGTTTTTGTGCTTGAGAATTGTGCTTCAAACTTAGTGAGAGAATCCTGTTTGTTTGAATTTTTTTTCCCCAAGCCCCACTCATGTACTGCCTGAGGTTTAGGATTCAGAGTAGATTCTCAAGGGGCTGAATAAGTGTAGGATTAGAAAAGAATAATAGGGATAGATGGAGGAACAGATTGAGAACATTATGTCTTTAATTGAGGTCCTTCACTTCAAAAGATATCCTTATGATAAATCTGTTTAGTTTAAATTTATGTTTTGTTCAGTTCAAACTCTCTGCTTATATGTTTCATAAACTTTGTTTTCTTCTATGTATATACTTTGAGAACAGAGAGACATAGTTTCTGCCTATTATGCAAATAAAAACAGTCCTAAAGTATTTTCTCTCATGTGTTTAATAATATCACACCTCCATTTTGTTAATGCATGTATAGTAGATTTTGTTTCCGTTTAATTGCAGAGTGGAAAATGACTTATAGCACCTGAAGTACTTCCCGAAAAATTTTCCCTTACCGGATGCATGATTGAATAATAGTCTATTTTACAATGATGCCTCAAGTGTTCAACAATAAACTAAGGTTTAGTCACCTTATTAAAACTCAGCTCTCCTTGCTGCTGTTAGTTATTTCTGATATTAATTATTCCATTTTCGTTTTTCTTTGCAGTGAGATAGCCTTCATTGTTTTTTTTTTTTTGTTCAATCTCAAACAAAAGAAAAAAAAAAAAAAGGAGTGCAAGTTTCAGCTGTGGATTAATATTGGTAATGTATAATTAAGCTTCTATTCAATTATTGAATAGTTCACTTGGCTTCATGTGTGTGCAAGTTTTACTTTTTCTTTCTTCTTAATTTTTTTTTCCGATATGAACCATTTAATAATAGATGAGTTCCAAAACAAAAATTTGAATTCTGTACTCTTATTCTGAATACCATTTGGATTTGATATATTCAAGTCAGAACAAGTCTTTTTAACAAGTGCTATTGAATATACTCTGCATAGTCTTGCGTCGATTACTTGAATGAACTCAGATGAATAACTCTGATTGCTCTTTTTTAAGTTTGAACCGGATCAGTATTATTACACGGCAGGATAACCCGCAGCAAAGCGCGGGCATAGTCCCTAGTTATGACAGAAGGATTGCTTGGAGGGTGTTTTCTTCTGTCTTGTTTTTGGTCCTTAATTGCAAAATGGGCATCATATGTGTACGTTGTTAGTAGGGTATGCATTTACCATATGGTGCCATGGTGCTGAGTTTGAAGCAGGGTTTGCAGTTGTATCGATAATGACCATAGAATTGGTTAAATGAAATCAGCATTTTCAAGTTTTGCATTTCAGACAATTCTGGGTCAAGTCAGAGTCTGTGTGACCTGTACTTGGTTCTATGCAATTCAATGGCCTGCTCTCATTTACTCTCCAATGCTATCATTAGTGATCTTGGTACTTCATCATGGTATATTATGTTACATTTCATGATCTAGAACCACATATAATGCAAGCACTAAAAGTGAGACAAGGAGTTGAAATGAAGTAAATACAAGAAAATGATAGTTCATAAGCTTTGCTTTGATTTTGTCAGAGACACAATATATTTGGTCCCCCATTGCATTGTTAAATCTCCAATCGAGACAAAATTCGGGAGTCATCCTAATAGCTTAAAAGGCTAATGATGTTGCATTATACTCGATCCCCAATTCAGATGCTTGGCCAAATTCAGTAGGCGATTTGACGATGCATGAAATTTGATAAGTTATTTGTTAGGAAGGAAATGAGGAGGTTTCAGGAGCTCTAGTGCTGAATAATGCGGTTGAATGATTAAGAGCTCTTATATTCAGCAGTTTAATTAATCAAAACTTGATAATAGATATGCCAGCCTTTATTTAAAAAAGAAAATAAAGTTGTTGTTGAAGGAATTTACATTCCTATTCTTAGTGTTGAAGGAATTTTATATCCCTAGAAAGCTTTCTCCGTTCCGGATCCAACGCCGCCAGCCTCACCCTGAGAACTAGTCGGTAAGTCTCCGAACCGACAGCCGAAAGATTCCAGATCGCTGCCACTACCGACCACCGGTTCACCGTCTTCCCGTGTTCCGATTAACCTGAATTTTTGATAGCAACTTCCCCATCCATATCTGCTCCTCCTATCAAATTTTCAGCCCCACAATCGAAGCAGAAGTAGGCGAAAAATTGTTTCCTCTCGGCAGCCTCTAGAATCCGAAAATTTCAAGATTGCTCGTCTTCCAAACAAGTCTAGAAGGGCTCCTACTCCTCGGCCGACGCCTACAACCAACCTCAACTTATTAGAGGTAAATTTAAATTAAAGTTCTTGCTTTTAGAATTTAAAATTTTCAAGCTTAGAAGCCTTCATCCTTCTATCCCCTTTCTGTGACGGGATTGGGTTTTAGGGGGGTTATAGGGTTTGAGGGATTGAGACCCCCCATCCTGCTTACTTTTGTGATTGCGACATATACATCACCATAATATACGACTGCGATTATGCATCGTTGCGACAGCTGTGAGCGTCGCTTACAAGGGAAGAATAGATTGTGACTGCGATTTTGGTTAGCCACTTTAGAAATCATTCTACAACAGTACTCTCTATTTTAACTAAAATTTTATTTATATTATTGATTAAATAAAGAAAAATTAATTTAAATGTGTTTTAATATTACATAAACTGACTTAAAAAGGAATACTTCAAGTTACATAAATTATATAGAGCCTCATCTCTAGCTATATTTAGGATATTGATCTTCTTTAAACATACAGATTGTATTTTATGAATATCATTGAATTGCAATCCTTTGTCTCCTAACCTTCTTCTTTAATGTTGTTATCTTAGTGTTTTGTAATTTTTTAATTAATTGATAACCTCCTATTTGTTATTAAATAAATAAGAGAGATGAAGAGAAGGATTTAATATAGACTACCAGGTTTTTTGATTATGTTGTGTTTTGATTATTGTGAAAGGATAATTATAGACTTCAGCCACTAATTAATTTGCTGCGTTTGGAATTAGTTATAGCTGAGTTATAGGACTAATCATATTAAACAGGTAGTTTGATTTTGCATAGAACCTTATTAACATTTTTCTGTTTTTGTACGTTCCCATTAAAGTTGACGGGAGTCGATTTATGTGTTAAAGTTTGTGTTCCTCTTCTTTTACTTGATTAAAGAGTACGTGTTTTTTTTAAACAGTCGTCATTTTACCTACTTTGAGAAGTTTGTTCCTTCTGTAAACTTATTTGATTTGATCACTATACATCTTGCCATCTAATGCATTATTTATAAAATAATCATAATAATCTTCATAAAAATGGCAGTGTTCTACTTTCCATGCTGTGATCATTTGCCAAAATATTATTGTTATTGTCATTGCTATTTTTGTTTGTTTTGCTGTTTTGCAGGTCTTATCCAAAGGCTTGCTCAGTTTTATTGACTTTGATTATGGGAGTGATGTAGTTTGCAGTTCTTAAAGGTAGTTTTGGGACCAGCTTTACCAATTCTACATTTTCCTAGATGCCTACTGTTTAATAGTGTGTGGTTATTTACGTGAGACAATTGGTTGTTGTATACCAGGTGGAAGAGCTGAATGTATTAAGGCCTGTGCTATATTGCTTCTTTAATATTCTATACCCGATTATATCACTTGTTAATACATAGTCAAAAACATTTGGAAATGCTGAAAGTGTGATCGAAACACCCGGTCGCCGGAGGCCATTCCGGGTAAAGCAACGCCGGGAACACCTTCACGGACACTCAGAGTGAAGGTCCAGCAACAATACGCTTGCTGGAGCCGCTTCATAGCTACTAAATACCCCCGATAGGGGAGATGTCGAACATGACCACAAGAACAATCCCACATTGAGGACTAACGACATAGCTCTCAATGCTAACCTATAAAACAGGCACAAATTACCAAAAGAGGCAAGTTAACTATTTCCCCATACTCCCGTACTATACAAGTAGCAATCAAACGCTGACTTGAGAATCGGAAAGTCGAAGATTGGGCCACCCCAGTCCTAACTCTTGACATGTTGTTAGTTGTGTAGATACAAGACCAGAAGCTAAAGATTCGACCTCCCGTCCCAAGATCGCGGGAAGAGATAGAAACAATAGACGCTAGAAGGAGGACCCTCTTGTGGAACTCCCATTTAGCCTGAAAAACAAAATGGTAGAAATAGTGGATAACCAAAATGAGCCTGGGACCCGACTAGAAAAAGAATTATTCCAGTCCGGTGGGGCATCTCTTAACCAAACCACTACAGTCGGGGCCTCAATTACCCACACAGACGCTGCTACAGCCCTCGAAATCCTGAAAAGAGACTTCCATTTGTTCTGGGGGCAAGCAGCTAAGGAAAGGGCAGAGGCAGACGCGTACAGGGTACGTATTGCTGAGTTGGAAAAAGAACAATTCCTAATCCGGGCCACGCTGGATCACCGCAACGCCTACAATGACACCCTGGAACGAGCGGCAAGGGTCACTAGCACCCCAGACCCCATTTTGCCATCCCTCTTCGCGAGTCAAGGGCAACATAGTTCCATGGTCCCGGGAGGCCCCAATCAAATCATCTATGTAACTCATCCACACACCCACCATCATTTCCACTCCCAGCCCCCCCCCCCCCCCCCCCCAACCATCTACGGTTCCTAATGAACCCATTCTCCTGACAAACCAGCCCAACCCATCTGATCCACCCGCCCCGAAATTACCAACCAAAAGAAGAAGAAAAAAACACAGAAATTAGAACTCCACAAAAAGATTAATAAAATTGCTATAGCAAGTTCCTTTACTTCTTTCTACTTGAAAAACAGTACAAATGCAAACTTGGTTAGTAACATCATTCGAAGTACACAATACCAAACTTCATAATCAGTACAAATGCAAACTTGATTCAATACCATGTTATTTCAAATAGTAAGTGTACGATAAACTTGGTTAGTGATATCATTCAAAGTACACAAATCCAAATTTCAGAATGCAGCTTGGATTTTGCAATCCCATGGAAATTGTGATTATCATATGGACAAAGAGGTAAGCAACTAATTGATCAAGCATGTCATGTTTCAAAATCTCACTGTGCAAAAAGCTTTAACCCACATGTTTCAGGTTTGCATATGCCTGCTATTTGACACATTGTGATACAAAAATTATTCTTCATATTTGTATTTATATATCTAATGTTGAAAGCGTACGGCCATTGATCCAGCCAATTCATATAATTTCAAATAACTGAGAGAAGAGGCATCCATAAATCTGACTACAAAAAAAACTGAAATGTAATATCATGATTCAAAAGGGCTTAAACATATCATTGAAGATAGCCACTCACTGATTTCATGAAAAGCTCATGCCCATATTTGTTGAATAAGCTCTGGCCAGCCAATGCTATCTATGGCTCTTGAATTGTAAACCTGAGAAGAAACACAACTATATCATCAAAATAGGAGTTATATCATAGTAATAGTTTTTTTTTTTTTTTCATTCTTAAACATAGGAGTATTAAGTTCTTCATGACGGTACATTTTCATGTAAAGAAGAAGATAAAGTATCTAAAGATAGAGATGATAATGTTCTGGAAGACACAGCAATCCCATAAAAACAATGATGACACAACAAAAACTCAAAGAGAAAACCCAATCCAATACCTTGACAAATTGGGTACGCAGCAAAATCCCAATAGCAGATGAAGATCATGTTGGAATGTTAACAGAAATGCAATTCCATATAAAACAAACATAGAACCTAATTCCTCTACAATGTGAGAACAAAAAATTTCTCATTCAAAAATCCTCTTGGACCAAGAAAATAAATAAACATCAAAACCCAGAAGAAAAAAAACAACGTTGTTTCCATTTCAATCAATTCAGTTTTGATTCGAACCGTACAATGAATATAATCAATTCCAAAGACAAAGACGAATAGAGAGAAGAGAAATCAATTCATCTCCGGCCATATAAACAAACGCCATCGATTAGTAGAAAAATAAAAAAAGCAAAAGCAGAAATCTCAAACCACTTACCCAAATTCTTCTTCCATCAAATGGTTACCGAGAAAAATTAAATTTGACAGATATTACTTCGAGAAGAAAAGAGACGAAGATCGGTGCAAGAGAAACAACGAAGAAGAGAAGATCGGGAGGCTTACACGTCTTTAGATGGCACTACAACAACGAATTTCAGCTTCAAACAGTCTACTCTCGACCAGACAACCTTGCTCCCTCTCATAAACCCAGAACGACGTGCGATCTCTCTTCTGCTTCCGAATACGAAGCCTCTCCACACAACCAAAGAAAGATTAGGCAAAGAAAAGAAGAAACGTCACATGGGGCCGAAACATGACGATACCTTCAATAACATCAAAGCATATCTTACAGCAGTTTCTCTCCTATCAAAACCTACCCCGGGAGAAGTATTATACTTGTATCTAGCTATGTCCGCTACAGCCATTAGCAATGCTCTCACACGTCATGGGCATGACAGTGAGCTCCCAGTATATTACTGTGGCAGGGTTTTGCAGATCATGAGACTCGCTACCCTGACATTGAAAAGTTGGCTTTAGCTCTCATCACAGCAGCACGAAAGCTTTGGCAATACTTCCAAGCTCACACAATTCATGTCCTAACCAATCACCCCTTGCGGCACATACTCCAAAAGCCTGAAATTTCATGATGCCTAGTGAAGTGGGCAATTAAGCTGGGTGAATTTGACATACACTTCAAGCCAAGAACAATAATAAAAGTGTAGGCAACGGCAGATTTCATTGCTGAGTTCATTCTTGTGGATCACAATAGCCCAAAAGCTGATGCCTCCCCCCCCCCCCCCACGGGACGCTATATGGGAACTATATGTTGATGGGTCCTCAAACAATAGATTAAGTAGAGCAGGCATAATCATCACAGATCCAAAGGAAAATTCATATGAGTATACTCTCCGGTTTGAATTCAAAGCATCTAACAACATTGTTGAATACGAAGCTCTCATAGCAGGAGTTCAGCTCTACCGAGAACTCGGGGCCCTGCATATTCACATATTCAGTAACTCTCAACTTGTAGTCAATCAAGTAGCAGGAGACTTCAAGGTCAACCATAATAACCTGGGATCCTACAAAAGTCTAGCATGAGCCCTCCTGCAACACTTCACACCTTACAAACTCACACAAATCCCTAGAGCCAAGAATTTAAAGGCAAACGCCCTTGCGAGACTCGCCACAGCTCCTCCCGAGTCCACGTCATCAAATGTGCACATAGAAATCTTGGACAAGCCTAGCATCTTGAAAGCTTATTGAGAAATCTTTGCCATTGAGACAACTAGCCAGCCCTCATGGATGAACCCATTTGTGACCTTCCTCTCTAATGGTACCTTGCCCCAGTACAAAAGAGAAGCACAACGGTTGCATCAGAAGGCTTCACTCTACCTACTTCGAAACGGTAAGCTATACTGTCGTGGTCAGTCATGTCCCTTCTTGAAGTGCTTGCCCACAGAGGAAAGGCATAGAGTGTTGAAGTCACTTCATAGTGGGGTTTGTGGAACCCATGCGGGAACTCGGAACCTCATGTTCAAGGCACTCAGAGCTGGGTATTATTGGCCAACATTAAAACAGGATGCAAAGGCAATTGTCCAGGCATGCCTTCAATATCACAAATTTGCCAATTTTGCTCATCACCCACCAGTGCCACTGTCTGTTATCATCTCCCTAGTCCCTTTTAGTCAGTGGGGACTCGATTTCGTGGAACGGTTACCCACAGCTCCGGGACAATTCAAATTCGCAATAGTCATTGTATACTACAACATGAAGTGGGTAGAGGCAGAACCCCTTGCTACAATCACAACTGAAAAGGAGATAAACTTCCTATGGCGTAACTTATATTTCCGGTTTGGGGTGCCACATGCCATCATCACAGACAATGGGACACAATTTGACAACGACACTTTCAGGGAATTCCTTTCAAAACAAGGAGCCGTGATCTTTTTTTGTCTCCCCAACACACCCCCAGACCAATGGCCAGGTGGAAGCCATAAACAAGCTCATCAAGCAAAACATGAAAAAATGCCTGGAAGATGCCAAAGGGTTGTGGGTTGGCAAGCTCCCAGAAGTCCTTTGGACACTTCGCACCACCCCAACAACAGCCACATGAGAATCTCCATACCTCTTGTCCTATGGCACCGAGGCAGTGATTCTTGTAGAAATGGAGGTCCCGAGTGAAAGTGTCACGGCATACGATCCCGAGACGAATGCCACAGGGTTACGACTTAACATGGACTTCATGGAGGAACGCCGAGACATGACACACCTCAGGAATGTCAACAACAAACAGAAGATTGCTCAACACTACAACAAGAAGGTTGTCCCCCGCCCCTTGAAAGTAGGAGATTGGGTCATGAAAGAAGTCATCCCCCACTCCACTGGACTCAAAGCAAAATGGGAAGGCCCACTCGAGATAGTTAACGCACTAGGGCCAACTACATTCTATCTCCAGGTCACTGATGGCTGAGTACTACCCCGCCCCTGGAATGCTCGCCATCTCCACCTCTACCCCCATTTAATTTATCAGTCTCAAAGACCCGACACAATAGCTAGCACTTCATTTCGTGTACTTCAGCCCACTAGCAGCTCAAATCAAATGTACACCTTACCCATTAGCGACCTATCTTAAATGAAGATGCAATATTTTCTCCTATAATTTATCAACATACCGTATCAAGCACGGAACCAAAAACACAGATGAACCATAAACAAAAACATTCATCTAAGTGAAAAAGAAATAACGCCAAGTATCAGCCTGGACTCCCAAGCAATTCATAAATTATAATTTGTCCAAATGGCTAACCACGCCACCAACATTGTTTCAAAAAGCAAAAAAAAATTGAAACCTAACAAGAAAGAAAATTACAAAATCAAAAAAGCAGTCATTTCTCCCCAGAAGATGCACCACCAAACTTGTTCACGCTCCCGCCACTCTTCGAGCCGCTACCACGCCCGTGACTCTGACTTATGTTCACCGACACTCTTTGTCCAAAAGCATGCTTGGAGCGTTCGCATGACACCCGGGAAGGCCTCACAGAAACGTTAGGACGCACCAGCGAGCTCACTTGTGGGACGTCAGAAGCAGGGGACTTGCTAGCTGAAACCTTTTGAACCTCAGAACGCGGGGGCGCCACATGCCCAGGTGCTCGTTGGTCAGTTGGCTGAATAACAGAAGACGCGACCTGAGACACCACCACTTGGGTGGATGGGGATCCCTCGAGACGCGGAGCCCTTAGCGGCAAAGCAGTAACAATCGCAAGACGCCGAGGTGTGTCCACAGCAGGAACTTCCTTTGGCACAACAGGCGACATGGCACACCAAGCTTTATGATGCTTTGCCAAGGATCGCAAGACTTCATCTTGCTTCCTCTGCTTCGGCGTCATCTGTTCCCAGGCCTTCTTCACAGCATCCCTCTCATCATACCACATGGGCATTGTTGACTCATTTATCAATTCCGCCTGACAACCGGTTTTGCTTAGCTCATCCTGCCTTCTATTATAAGCACTCCTCAACTGCTGCTTATACACCTCGCTCTCCCGAAAAACTCTCTCCCTGCCCCGACAGCTCTCCCACACATAACCTTCCAGGACTTTTCTTGCTCTACCAGTGCATGAGTCAACCTCGCCACCTCAGCCTCCAGGGACGTCACCTTGGCCATGGCCACCTCTCCGGCTTCTAACTGTTCATCCTTCTTCTGCATAGCCTCCTTCAACTCGGCCACTTCCTTCCCGGCTTTATTAGTCTGATCTCGGAAGACAACAACATCATGTTCCAGCTGCTCAAGACGCTGTGAGAGGGCACAGTTGTTCTCTTCCACCTCCTTCAACTGCTGGCATTTAGCTTCAGCATCCTCTTGTAGATGGGTAACAGCCCTCTCACTCGCAGTGTACATCAGTAGCGTCACTTGCAATCAGCACCAAAGTATAAAGAAAGGCAGAGAACGAAGAAGAAAAAAACATTATGCGGACACCTACCAGAGTCAACTTCTCCTTGGCGAGAGCCACGCCAGCCAAAGGGTCAACCTCCTCCAAAGCATGGATGTCGCGGGAGCGATGGCGCATGTCACAAGCCATTTGCGCCAAGTAAGGCTGCACCTCCCCAGTCCCTTCCTATGCTTGGGTGATCTCAGCTAGGCTCCCAGAGCTCCTGGAATGCCCTTCCTTGTGAGATCTCTTCGGTTGACCTTCACGCGATGGCCCGACCCTCTCTTTTCTCTTCTGAGTCCTCGTCGCGACATGATCCACCTCCTCAACCAATTCCTCCCCACCAGTTGGGGGGGGGGGGGTCGCCCACGTTCCCTAGAGACATATCGTCCACTCCCACTGGCTCCGAGACTAACTCCTCCTCCATAGGAACCTGCTCATGATCGCCACCCTCGGTCTCGGTGACCTCGTCATCCACTTCTTGGTCACCCAAGCCCATTGCTTTTGCCACCAAGGGAGGCAAATAGGCATAGTGCTCATTTTCCAGCCTCAACCTTAAGAAATCATCCTCTCCCACCTCAAACTCCGCTTTTTTCCCTTCGCCAGTCTCCAAGTCGATGTCGTATCACTTGGCATGATCAGCCTCGGCACGCAACCTATCCAACACATCCTCGTCAGAGACCCTGTCATAGGGAATTTCTTTCTTCCGTGACCCACCATCTTGAGGCATTGTCACTACAACAAACAAAAAGCAACTGTCATGCATAGTCCAAACCAAATAACACATGAAGACAACCAAAATAAAAATACAGACCCGGAACCCTGAAATAGCCAAAGTGGCTATATTTGCCGAGATAGCATATCTGGTATGAACTCCTAGACTCGAATGCCCATATCAACCGGCGTATACGACGCTCTATCAGCTCGGTTAAATTATACTCTTGGGGCACTATACAAAGCCAGAAGTCAACAGGGACAAATGGTCTAAAAGGCGCTAGGCGCTAGGCGGGCGGTGACCCATAGCCTAGCGTCTGGATAGCCTAGGCGGGGACTAGGCGATTTGTATTTTTTAAGATTTATTAATTAAAAATATATATTTTATGCAATTTAATATTTTAAAAAGATCAAATATGGATAAATTATTCAACATAAATCTAGTCAGACCCATTTATAAAATAAATTATAGCTAAAATTTAGCATAACTTCCCGTAAAAGTGAGCAACAACAACAATAAACATATACACCTCTAATTTTAAACACAACATTAACTCTTATACTCTCATACTCTCCACAATATAACAATCCCACCACAAAAAGAAAACAAAATTAGCCGGTTAGCAGCCTAGGCGAGTAAGGCGGCGCCTAGGCGGGCAAGGCGGCATTTAGGCGGGCAAGGCGGGAGCCTAATTGCCCACATCCTGACACAAAGGCCTGGAAGAAAAGCGAGGCGGCTTGTTTGAGTCTAGAGCCTAGGCGGGTCCTAGGCGGTCCTAGGCGAGGCCTTTTAGAAGCTTGACAGGGACAGTACAGTGCAATCAGTAAGAAAACACGGGACACAACACAGCACTTATGTTTTAAAAAGCCCCAGGAACTCGGAAGGGATGTCCATGCCACTTCTGCCATTGCCCACCGACGGGGAAACATTTCCGCCGCTAACTCTCGTTAGTCGAGGTGGGCAGATCTTCCAACCGAATCTTGAACTTCCCCCTAGACTTCAGGGTCACGCAACCTTTGCTACGCTTCTTTGTACAGTACGCCATATGACAGCAGGCATTGAACTCCTCAAAACAAGGGAACTCTTGTCCCAATAACCGAAACAACACTCATTTCCCTAATATCTGCCTCAGCATGTTAGGGGTCACCTACCCCGGGGAAATATGTAGACATGCCAAGGTATACTAAACAAAAAGAGGTAGCGGGAACATCAACCTGCACCTTAATTGATACTCATAAACCAAAGAAAAATCATCTGGGGGCTCCCAAAACCTAACGCCCTTCGCAAGAGGTCATAACAAAACCTCATCAGGAATGCCCCAATTCTGCCTAAGAGCAACAAGCTCTGACGATGTCATACTCTCGTCATGAGGGTCCCAAAACAAATCATCAGTGTGTCAAGAACTCGACATGCTAAACTCTTCTACCTCCTGCAATAGAGGATCAGACGAGAACATGTGAGACCCAACATCCGTAATAGGAATGCCCTCCCCTAAGTCAAGTGCGACTTCCGCCGTTAGATAATCAAATTCCTCCTCCCACCAGTGCAAGGTGTCCGAATCAGGATCAGGTGAGGTAGAGACAACAACAATTTCCTCGCTGGACACCCACACCGGGTCTGTCATACCCTACATCCTCATGAGTTAGACTCTTGCTACCTTAACCCTAACCACCCCAACAACAAGCTACCCAATCCCTTTAGATTTAACCAGCAAAAATAAAAAACAATGCGAAAACTATAGTAAAACCCCTACCAATTCAAACCAAAACAAAAACAGAACTGAGTAAGAATTGACAATTGCATACCTTGAAAACGCGGAAATGCGTAGTGGCAGTGAAGCTGGTTGCAAACAGCTGAGCGCTCGCACCCAACTGATCAAGGATGAAATTGAATGTTCCCCAGATCGATGAAACAGTTCTTGCACAACACCCCTCCAAAACTTGAAGATTGCTCCCTCAGCCCTAATCCCTCTATTTTCAAAACACAAACTCATTCCTTTGTTTCCTCTAGGTCTATTTATAGACATTCAATTCAACCACGACCGTCCAGATCTTCCCCATCTACACGGTCAGGGAGAAGCCACATCAACCACGATCAAGACGTGCGTTGCAACGCGCCCCACGATCCCACGCACGAGCGTTAATTGCACGAACTGTTCCAGCCTTAATGGCGTCATAAATGACCACGTGCCCCTCATAAACTGGTCATTTATGACACCCATGAGATATGACGAAAGGATTGTATCAAGTTCTCGGAACGCAACCCCAGCCACCTCACGACCCTCGCGTGGGGACTGGGCACCATGCCTCCAACTCCCGGATCAGACACATTCTTAGCACAACTTAAGAATATCTCCCCACCCAAGAGCTCTCTCAGAATGGGGACTTGGGGACTTGTTAATACATAGTCAAGAACACTTGAAAATGCCGAAAGTGTGATCGAATCACCCGGTCACCGAAGACCATTCTGTATAAAGCAACGCCGGGAACACCTTCACGAACACTCATAGTGAAGGTCCAGCAATAGTACGCTTGCTTGAGCCGCTTCATAGCTACTAAATACCCCCGAAAAGGGAGATGTCGAACAAGACCATAAGAACAGTCACACATTGAGGACTAACGACATAGCTCCCAATGCTAGCCTATAAAACATGCATGAATTCTCAAAAGAGGTAAGTTCACTATTCCCCCCATACTCCCGTACTATACAAGTAGCAACCAAACGCTAACTTGAGCATCGGAGAGTCGAAGACTGGGTTTCCCTAGTCCCGACTCCTGAAGTGTTGTTATTTGTGCAGACACAGGATTAGAAGCTAAGGATTCGACCTCCCGTCCCGAGATCACGGGAAGAGGTAGAAACACCACTCAATACTGTGATGACTTAGTCAGAAACACAGTACCTCTGTTCCTACTCATTTTCATAAGGCAAAGTATACTACCTCTGGAATGAGCATTTGATAATAGGAGGAATCACTCACTTCATTTACAACTATATAGTTTCACTGCAAGTATGTTTTATAACTTTGAAGATGGTGTAATATTCAAGAAAAAAATTACATTTATTATGGTGAATATAGAAAATTTTAATAGAAATTGACATGTGTATTCAAATAAGTCAATTGGTTTGTCATGGGGATTTCAAGTTGCAAAAGCATATTTGGAGCAGCTTGAAGTTTCAAAGAGATCTGCATAGTTAAATGCCTACATGTGCAGAACTAAAACCTTAGATTTTGTAAACATAGGGAGGTAGAGCACTCCCAACACCCGCAGCAAAGCGCAGACACATTTCTAGTCTCTTACGTATAGCATGACACTTCAGGCACTTCTCACAATCAAAATCAAGTTCCACAGACAATTTCAACGAAAACCGAAACGTTGAGTCCAAATTTGACCACGTATATCAAGAATCAATGGAGTCCTTTGTGACGGATTATTCCGTTGCAGTGCTGTTTGATCTGCCCTAAAAAACGACCCATATCCGTTACCAAGTCAGTAAAATAAAATAAAATAAAATAAAATAGAAAGTAAGTAAATAAATAAATAAAAAATAAATAAAAATTGGCCCCAACATTATATTTCAACGGTCAAACACATAATTTCCCTGCAAGAAGAAATAAGAAAAATCTCCTAATCAGCCACCTGGTTAGGGACGTACCAATTACGTTCACCCAAGTCAACTGCGTGAAGCTCTGGAGTCTTTCCTCCATCATATAGACACCCACAAGGGCCACATCCACAGCTTTAGACACTAAAATCTACTAAGCTCCACACACTCAGAAAGCCAGAAGTCATCAATATATGTGAGACGATGAAAAACCTTTGCTTCATTCTTCTCAGCATCTGTTTCAGTAAACTTTCATCTGCAGCTGATACCCTTTCATCATCTCAGAACGTCACTGATGGCAACTCCTTGGTTTCCCCAGGTGGAGTGTTTGAACTGGGTTTCTTCACTCCAGGCATTTCCAAATCCCGCTACTTGGGGATTTGGTACAAGAACATCCCAGTCCAAACCGTCGTCTGGGTTGCGAATAGAGGTTCCCCAATCAACGACTCCTCAGGCCATTTGATGATCAACACCACCACAGGGACTCTAGTTCTTCTCAACAAGAACAAGACAGTGTTTTGGTCATCAAATTCGACCAAACAGACCCAGAATATTAGTCCTGTTGTTCAGTTATTAGACAATGGCAATCTCATCATCAGAGACGAAAAAGAAGGAGCCAACTCCGAAAGCTATCTGTGGCAAAGCTTTGACTATCCGTCGGATACTTTGTTACCGGAGATGAAGCTGGGATGGGACATGAGAACCGGGCTTAACCGGAAACTAACTGCGTGGAAGAGTCCGGATGACCCTTCTCCTGGAGACTTCACATGGTTCTTGCAGCAGCATAACTATCCTGAGGCAGCTATGTTCAGAGCGGGCAAAGAGTTTTTGAGGAGCGGTCCATGGAATGGCATAAGATTCAGTGGTGCTCCAGAACTAAAGCCTAATCCCATTTATAGTTTCGACTTTGTGTATAATGATGATGAAGTGTACTACATGTACAAACTTGAAAACAAGTCTGTAATTTCGATAATGGTACTAAATGGAACCACGAGTACACGCGATCGTGTTACATGGATTGAAGCAGATCAAACTTGGAAGGCCTATGCATCATTACCTAGAGATTTCTGTGATCGATATGACCTCTGTGGACCGAATGGGAATTGTATCATTAGTAACAATCCAGTATGTCAATGTCTACAAGGATTTGAGCCGAAGTCACCAGAGAAATGGAAGTTGACAGACTGGTCACTTGGATGTGTCCGTAACAAACCCATAAGCTGCCAGGAAAGTGATAAAGATGGGTTTGTCAAGTTCACTAACTTGAAATTGCCAGATACTGCATACTCTTGGGTGAACAAAAGTATGAACATCAGGGAATGCAGAGCCAAATGCTTGAACAACTGTACCTGCATGGCTTATACAAGCTCGGATATCAGGGCACGAGGTTCGGGATGCGCCATCTGGTTCGGTGATCTACTAGACATCAGAAAGTTTTCGGGTGCTGGCCAAGATCTATACATTCGAATGTCAGCTTCTGAGATAGGTACATATGGTACTTTGTTATTCACTTACATGAACTACTTCTTTAAATACTTTTATGTGAATTCAGTTTCTCTTGCAACTTAGCTAGTGTTTCAGACTTCCCATTTTGGTCTCTATTTTTAAGTAACTGAATTAGCTTTCTCAATTTTGTTTGGTCCTGCAATCTAATATTTTATCTACTTTACTGCATCATGAATTGAAGATGACGGTAAAGTGATGACAGGAATTATAGTTGCTGTTGTGATAGCTGCAGTGTTTTCAGGAATGCTCTTAGTTGGCTACTACGTCTACCGAAGCAGGACCAAATTAAAAGGTTTGTAAACATTTTGTCAAATTCTGTTTCATTGGATTTGGATGTCATTAAATGGCTAAAAGAGATTGAAAATTTGTAAGTATTATCTGCTTTGAGCAAGTTTTAGTCCGTTTACTTTTTTCTTGTACACTTATCTTCTACGCTATATATAGCTTACATTTAGTTCATTTATAAAATTTCCGAAACAGAAAAACAAGAAGCAAATCGAAGTAGGGAAGGGACACAAAAGGAGGACCTGGAGCTCCCGCTCTTCGACATAACCACAATAGCTAGTGCAACCGATAACTTTTCAGATGTTATGAAGCTTGGAGAAGGTGGCTTTGGACCTGTTTACAGGGTAAGTCTTTCAACTTGCTTCTGAATAATGGCCAGAACTGGCCAGCGATGACTTCATGCTGAATTTTACAATGTTTGAAATATCTATGAACTTCAGGGGACACTAGCGGATGGAAAAGAAATTGCTGTGAAGAGGCTTTCAAGCAGGTCTGGTCAAGGATTCAACGAGTTCATGAATGAAATTCTAATGATTTCCAAACTTCAGCATCGAAATCTTGTAAAGATTCTTGGTTGTTGCGTGCAAGAAGAAGAGAAAATGCTGTTGTACGAATACATGCCCAACAGAAGCCTGGACAACTTCATTTTTGGTATGGACTTTTGAAATATTATGAAGTTCAGTATAATTAGTTCTGTTCATTGCAGACAAACAGTTTCATATAGAGAACAGTTGAATTTTGGATAATAATATACTATCGGAATGATGAACTTGCCAGATCAAACAAGGGAAGAACCACTCTTAGACTGGCCTAAACGTTTCCACATCATTTGTGGAATTGCTCGGGGTCTCCTCTACTCCACCAAGATTCCAGGCTCAGGATTATACATAGAGATCTAAAAGCAAGTAATGTTCTCCTTGATGATGAAATGAATCCTAAAATCTCAGACTTTGGCTTGGCTAGAATATTAACTGGAGGAAATGAGACCGAAGGAAATACCAAAAGGGTGGTCGGGACATAGTAAGTCTTCCTTTGAACATGTTTCAACTTTGAATAATTTTCATCGATCAATGGTTTGGTTTTTCATACTAATTTGTGATGTTTGTACTTTCTACTTACTGCAGTGGCTACATGGCACCGGAATATGCTGCTGATGGGATATTTTCTGTTAAATCCGATGTCTTTAGCTTCGGTATATTGGTGCTGGAGATTATAAGTGGAAGGAGAAACAAGGGGTTTTATCATCCAGACCACAGCTATAATCTTATCGGAAATGCAAGTATCAAGTAAAATCGTAAAAAGTTCTTCCTCTTACTTGTTAAACCTATATACATAGATTGATAAGGTTTGACGTGTCACAGGCTTGGAGATTGTGGAACGAAGGAAGGCCTTTAGAATTGATTGGTTCATGGTTAGAGAGCTCATGTAATCTATCTGAAGTGTTACGTTGCGTCCAAGTTAGTCTTTTGTGCGTGCAACATCATCCTGAGGATCGGCCAAGCATGGCGTCTGTGGTTATAATGTTGGGAAGTGATATTGCATTATCTCAACCTAAACAACCTGGTTTCTTTCTGGAAAAGGAACATGAAGCAGTCCATTTCTCTATAGGTAATGAATCATCAATCAATGAGATATCCATTTCACTTTTGGCTCGATAAGAATCGATTTGTGTAGCAAGGTTCATGCCGCTTTGTTGAGGATATGTTCATATATTTACCTTGTACATCTTGACGCTAGAAATTATAGTTCAGCGTGATGTAACTTGATTCAAAAAACTAAAACATGCACATTTCATCTTTCAACTCCTGTTCGATTTATTTAGATTAAAGGGGAACAAAACAAAAAGATTAGAGGAAGAAGAAAATTTACCAATCTGTAGCTAATGATAATCAAAATTGCTTTTAGAATTGCAAACCTAGCCTCAAAGTAAGAACAAGTTAATGTTGTAATTTGTAAAGGTGTTTTATTGAAACATGAACGACGTGAAGCTTTTGATAATCAAAACGAAAATGGTAATTACAACATAATATGTCCGTAAGGGCCGAGACAATGAAGTCATGCTAAATAGCTCGAAAACGACCTAAACGAAACTACCATGGAGTTCAAGCAAGCAGGAAAAACAAAGCAAAGGAAAAATAAAAAGAAAAACCAAAGTTCAACAAAACAAACAATTAGGAATGGCATGCAGCCAAACCAAAATTGTTAAGCATCCCGGTGTTGGTTTGTGGCTTAAATTAAGAAGCCCATCAATTATCTTTTTCATATGTCCATATAATCAACCTAATTGTATTAAATCCGGTTCAACAACTATCAAATTTGACACAGATTTTGACATCATTTTCTAACCATTAGATTTTAAAATATTTAAGAATTCAAATATGATATCAACATATAAATAATAGACGTGACAAGTGACATGACATTGTTTAATTTGAGTAATTTCATAACAAATCAAATTAAAAGAAGAGAAGGAAAAAAATAGAAAATAAAGTCTAAACAACTAAATCTAGTTTTACAATAAAAAGAACCAAGACACAGAAAAAAAAAAAAAAAGTAAATGACACTTTAGTACTAATTTTAAAGGTTTATTGCCTGTTTCAATGAAAATCTCTTTACCAACCCCATTCCAATGAATTCTAATAAAAAGACGTCAATACTCTCACCCTGATTTAACTCTTTTTCTCCTTTTTTTTCCCGATCAGTAACTCTCTCTCTCTCTCGGAATCCAGATCGGATCTGAGGACCGAACTCACTCCACTGCTACTCCTACGCTCTCTCTCTCTCAACCTCCTCCTCCAGAGGCTTCGTGACTCACCTCAGCCGCCACCGTCATCCGCCGCATCCCCTCCACCGCCACAAGGACTAGCTCAGCAAGCGGCGGAGGCCGACTCGGAGTGAGTCGAATCAGCTGCTGCTGCTGCTTCGACTTGGTGGTTCCAATTCGGAGCAACGCCTCCTCGGAGGGGAAGAGGAAGAAGTGAGACGAGTGGCGGTTCGATTCCAAGAAAGAGAGAGTCTTCGCGACTCACCTCAGCCGCCACCGTCATCCGCCGCATCCCCTCCACCGCCACAAGGACGAGCTCAGCAAGCGGCGGCCGACTTGGAGTGAGTCGAATCAGCTGTTGCTGCTCCGACTTGGTGGTTCTGATTCGGAGCAACGCCTCCTCGGAGGGGAAGAGGAAGAAGTGCGACGAGTGGCGGTTCGATTCCAAGAACCAGAGGCCTCACAAAGCTGGACTCAAAGCTGCTGCTGCATTGCCCTTCACTTCTGCTCAGTACGTTATTTTATGTTTCTATTACAAGGTCCTCTATTTCTGATATTATGTTCTCTGCTCACTAAGTGTTGTAGAATCTTGATCATAAACAATGTGTTGCTTTTTTCTTTGGTGTTTTTACAGGGTCAGGAGGGATGTTCTACTTTGTGATATTCATACAGACAGCCATAAACACTGGGGTTGGAATAGGAGCAATTTTGCTTGCTGGGGAATGTGTTAAGGTATGCTGAAAGCTTCAGCTTCTATTAGTATTATCTGTTTATCTAAACTAAAAAAGAAGAATGAGTTTTGTATAAAGAGCTATGGTGGCTTTTTGGGTTAGTGGGAATAATGGCAAGCAGTAGGCACTTTCATTATAGTATTTAAGAATTAAGCATACATAAATTACTCAACTTAGTTATTTGATTCCATGCTACTGGGTCTAATTGGTGATTAGAAATTCGATTCCACATGATATTGCTTCTTGTGGTGAACAAAGGATTATGGTAGTTGTTTGAAAACCATGAGATTATACTTGTAAGCAACAAAGCTTCTTAAATCAAATACAGAAATGAGCAGTCAATTGTCGGATCATAAACCTGTAAGGGCTGGGATGGTATTTCAATTACAGAAGCCTCTGATTAATTAGTGCAGATTTGGCACTTGTTTGTTGATGTCTCAATCTAGTTGTCTATAATCTCAAGCAAGTGATTACTTTGATGGATAGCCATATAAGACTTATCCATGTCAAACGATTGCATGTTAAGAGGGGTACTGAATGGTTGCATAGTTATCACTTGATTGTTGACACCTTAATCCAAAAATGAAAGCCTGATGGGTCTATTTGCATTCATTGTCAACTGATTGAATGTTGAGTTGGTCAATATAAACAAGCCAGTTAAAGGACAGGACCTTTTATAGTAAATTCTCATAAAAACAATCTTAGCAATCTATTATAGTTGCATTATTTGCCAGTAGAAGTTTTAACCAAGGATATGCTAGAAATCCTTCCTATGCAGGACAGCCTTGAATGACAACGTAGTAGTATGCGATCATTGGTTGATCTTTTTTCTTTTTTTATCTGTTTATGGCGTTAGAGTACAGTAGTCAGATTTTATTCATCTTTCATTATCTTGACTGGTGTCTGGTTTTATTTTGGTAAGATTATGTATACAGAACTTTCTCCAAATGGATCCCTGAAATTGTATCACTTCATAGCCATGGTTACCGTGGTAATGATGGTCATCTCTCAACTAAATTGAAATTTACTACCCCCAATAAAAGTTTACTGGGGTTAGTAAACTTTAGTTTTTCGAATCTAAATTGTTCTTCCTCTGTTTTAGTATGTATTATGGCCTTGAAAATACTGTTTTGCAAGTTTACTACCCCCAGTAAAAGTTTACTAGGGGTAGTAATCTTCATTTTTTCGCATCTAAGTTGATTTTTCTCCTTTTCAATGTGAATTATGGCATTGGAGCTATTGTTTTGCAAGTTTACTACCCCCAATAAAAGTTTACTAGGGGTAGTAATCTTCATTTTTTCGCATCTATGTTGATTTTTCTCCTTTTCAATGTGAATTATGGCATTTGAGCTGCTGTTTTGCAAGTTTACTACCCCCAGTAAAAGTTTACTAGGGGTAGTAATCTTCATTTTTTCGCATCTAAGTTGATTTTTCTCCTTTTCAATATGAATTATGGTATTGGAGCTGCTGTTTTGCAAGTTTACTACCCCCAGTAAAAATTTACTAGGGGTAGTAATATTCATTTTTTCGCATCTAAGTTGATTTTTCTCTTTTTCAATGTGAATTATGGCTTTGGAGCTGTTGTTTTGCAAGTTTACTACCCCCAGTAAAAGTTTACTAGGGGTAGTAATCTTCATTTTTTCGCATCTAAGTTGATTTTTCTCCTTTTCAATGTGAATTATGGCATTGGAGCTGCTGTTTTGCAAGTTTACTACCCCCAGTAAAAGTTTACTGGAGGTAGTAATCTTCATTTTTTCGCATCTAAGTTGATTTTTCTCCTTTTCAATGTGAATTATGGCATTGGAGCTGCTGTTTTGCAAGTTTACTACCCCCAGTAAAAGTTTACTAGGGGTAGTAATCTTCATTTTTTCGCATCTAAGTTGATTTTTCTCCTTTTCAATGTGAATTATGGCATTGGAGCTGCTGTTTTGCAAGTTTACTACCCCCAGTAAAAGTTTACTGGAGGTAGTAATCTTCATTTTTTCGCATCTAAGTTGATTTTTCTCCTTTTCAATGTGAATTATGGCATTGGAGCTGCTGTTTTGCAAGTTTACTACCCCCAGTAAAAGTTTACTAGGGGTAGTAATCTTCATTTTTTCGTATATAAGTTGATTTTTCTCCTTTTCAGTGTGAATTATGGCATTGGAGCTGCTGTTTTGCAAGTTTACTACCCCCAGTAAAAGTTTACTGGGGGTAGTAATCTTCATTTTTTCGCATCTAAGTTGATTTTTCTCTTTTTCAATGTAAATTATGGCATTGGAGCTGCTGTTTTGCAAGTTTACTACCCCCAGTAAAAGTTTACTAGGGGTAGTAATCTTCATTTTTTTGCCGGTATGCTTCCGGCAAGATCCGATGGGTTCTGGTGACATTTTTTTCAAAAAAAATCCAATGAGACTCCGGCATCCCCGACGATTTTCCGATCACCATCAATTTTCCGGCGACCGGCGACCGGAATCCGGCGGCCAGTGTTCGGCGACCGGAATCCGGAAACCGGTGTTCGGCGACCGGAATCCGGTGACCGGCGCCGGTGTCCGGTGTGCTTCCGGGAAAGTCTTCCCTACTTATTTTTCATTTTTTCTCTTTAAATATGGTTAAGGGTAAAAAAGTCTTTTAAAATATCAATTTATTATATTTTAATAAAGATTTGTGTATTTGGGCTTAAAATAAGTATCTTGTATTCAAATGGACTAAGAAAAAAGATTATCATTGAAATGAGGTTTGACTTTTTCTATTTTGTGCATTAGGGCTTTTTCCCAAAAAAAATATAATGTTCCTGTTCATAATATAACAAAAACCCAGAAAATAAATTGGGTGTGGGTAATGGTAGTAACCAAGAAGACGATGAGATTCTTGAAGGTGGGGAAATGATCGAGGAATGGGCCGGTGAGAAATGAGGAGGAAAAAAAGGTAGAACATGAGACTGTTGGTCTATAGAAACAACAATGGGTGGAGACTTTTCTAGAGCAAATTCAAAGAGCGATGGAGTAGTTATACAAGGTAAAATGGGAAATGTGTTGAGTGAGAGATATATAGAGTGATCAAGAATTAATGGGAGATGTGTTGAGTGAGAGAGATATATAGAGCGATGAAGAATCTCTATTAAATTTTCTGGGTTTTTGTTATATTATGAACATGAACATTGTCTTTATTTTTTCCTATGTCTTGGTTCTTTTTATTGTAAAACTAAATTTTGTTGTTTAGACTTTAAATTTTAATTTTCTTTTCTTTTCTTTTAATTTGATTTGTTATGAAATTACTCAAATTAAATAATGTCATGTCATTTGTCACATCAATTATTTATATGTTGACATAATATTAACAATTGATCTGAACCCTTAAATGTTTTAAAATCTAATGGTTAATAAATGATGTTAAAATTAATGTCTCTTGAACCGCACCCAATTGTATTAGGTTATGAGTTTGACTATTGCACTATAAATATATGTTTTATGTCACCAATTAACCACAAAAGGTTATACTGGTCCAGTGAAGTGTGTCTCCTGCCCTCATGAGTATGAAGACATTGCTCATATCATGCGTTCTTATCCCTTAGCAAAAGACATTATATCCAGGGGGTCTCTCAAGCTTTCTGCTATCATGTCACTTATTTTTGACTTTAAAGAATAGATGCTTGAACAAGCGTTGTCTCTCTCAGCTGAAAAGTTTGCAAAATTGCTGATGGTAATACAAGGTTTATGGAGAAACAGGAATAATACCTTTTGGTCCCAAAAACCCCAATTTGCAGCTAATATTCTGTGTGGTACTATGGCTTGGTATCATGAATTTGTGGAAGCTACTAAACCTCTTGTTCCAAAGAAAAATCAACAAACCAGACCGAGATGGAGTCCACCAGCAGTCAGTCCTAAAACTAAATGTTGATAGAGCATTTCTGCATAACAATACTGGTGGTGGTATTGGTGGCATTCTCATAAACTGATCTGGTCAGGCCATTGCTGCTTTTGCTCACAATCTCACAAATGTTTCCTCGCAAAGCAAGTTGAACTGGAAGCAATTCGAACTGGTTTACAATGGATACACAAGCTGGGATATCGTGACTATGAGGTTCAAACAGACTGCCAGCTTGCTGTTCACGACATCAGTGCCACAGACTTCTTGTAAGTGGAGTATGGTAATATTGTAGCTGACGTTCATGCTACTCTTAACATAATGAGATATGTCAAGATCACCTTTGCTGCTAGGTCCACAAATTGTGTAGCTCATAGAATAGCTAGTTTTGCTTTTGGACAATCGAATCAGCTTGAATGGCTTGATTCTATGCCTATCATGCTTAGAGATGTTCTATGTTATGATTGTAACAACCTATAATTATGAATAAAATTTGGGGCTGTTGCCCCTTTTCCTCTTCAAAAAAATTATTTAAGGTGTGAGAGACAAATATGACACATAGGGTTATTGAGAAGTAGTCGCAGTGTAGAGTTTTATAAATGTTGTTATTATATTTTGTGTTTCTCCTTTGTGAGTATATTATGGGTGTGATAGGATTTTTGGGTTTGAGTGTTAAACAACTTGCAATCTCCTTTTGATATTAGTGGAATCTCCTCATTGTTTCAGTCTGTGGATGTAGCCTTTTGATTTGGGGAGAACCATATAAATCTTTGGTCTTCTTAGTTGTGAGTGTATTATGGGTGTGATAGGGTTTTAGGGTTTGAGTGTTTACAATCTCTTTTTGATATTAGTAGAATCTCCTCATCGTTTCTGTCCGTGGATGTAACCCTTTAATTTGGGGTGAACCACATAAATCTTTGGTCTTCTTAGATTTTCAGTTTCCTTGTCTTTTCTCAAATTTTGGTACTTCGTACTTGTGAACTAAAAGAAAGTTGGTATAGTCTGTACTTCATCCGGACCACCACACAAGTGAATGAAACTGTTCAAAATTAATGAAGGATCATATCATGTGAATTACAGCATAAAATGTGCCTTTGCGCTTCAAAGTGCAAATTCCCCACTAGGAAAGTGAGTTGATGATGAGGAAGGAGCTGATAAACTCTCAGCTGTCATTTACTGGGAAAAGGGTGTTTGAGTAAACACACGAAATGTTCTTGTTTAGTTCAAAATAGAAATATGAACAACACTAGTCTGCTTTTGCTCAACTCTAATAGGGAAAGTCAAAGATGGATAAACATTTGTGATAGAAATGAACCCTACAAGCAAGAAAACCGTTTCATAAACGGTTTACATATTACATACAAGTATTACAGGTATTTTTTTACTCAAGGTTTCAAATATCAGTATCCGTAATATTTTTTGTAACTTCATATTCACATTTCGGTCGTTTAAAGCTCGTCTACAAACCATTCATTGGGAAAGATCTAGAAAAAATGAACAGAAACATGCACAAGAATTTACCGGGGAAACGTATCGTTCGTTTCAAAGATAAGCAATTAGTATCCTGTATTATGTGTAGGGATACTAATCAATTGGTTTCTTGCTTTGTGCTTCTAGGTATTTACATATAGATAAGCAAGGACTATCATTTCTGTTACTTGTTATAAACTGAAGAAGCTCAATAAGGTAGTGTTCAGAGAAACCCCAACATTATGGTAGCCAACACTGCAGAGATAAGTCTGGATTGTCATCTTCCTGGGTTTGTAATTCAGGTATTATGATGAGTCTGTAAAGCATTATGATAGAATACTTTGAATGCTACAATAAACATTAGAAAGTTCCCAGATAACCCTACAAAAGATCCTGATTAGCACACCTCCTCACCTCACTGTTTTACTTTATCTTAGTCTACAGCAACATGGTTAAGTTTATAATTTTTCCTTTACTAATACTGATTACTGAGTTGACAAGTAAAAGGAAGCAAAAAATGGAGGGGGGAGGCGTGTGGAAATTCACTTCGGATCAGAAAGAGTGGCCAGTTCTGCATTTATGAGATCGTTCGCTCGCTCTGCAGAATGAATACGCAGAAGCTTTGTGTGTGGTGATATGCCAACATAACCATAAAAGCATACCCTAGAGCTCTATAGGCATGATCGATGTCAACTTCTTATTCCTTCCTATATATATGGGATGAACAATTCTCTAATCTAATTGGCCATATCTTTTGTGGTTAAAGCAGAATAACAAGCATCCACAAAGCAATTTTTCCATTGGTCTGGGAGTAACGAAGCTGGACAAACTTAAAACAAATTTCAAATGTTCAGGAAGAAATAGAACTCTACACAGGAAAGCAGTTTAATTAAGAAAGTAGTAAAGGGTAGAGCATCAATAGGGAGGCCAAAATGTGACCTAGGTAAACTAGGAAGTAAAGATTATCATTTTGAATGCAAATGTCAATGGATTCAAAGCCAATTTGGATCAAGAGTTGGTGGAAATCTCTACGGTAATTACTTATTTGCAAATGCTAATATTCACATATTGTATAGTACTGGCGCACACAAAAACTTATCTACAAGCACACAAGTATTTTGGGTTCGTTTGATGACTAAACAAAGACAAAACGAAAAGGAGGAAAAATCATGCTTTATTTTGCTTGAACATGAAAGTGAAGTAAATATTGAAGACACTAGATTTATCGGATAAAAGAAAGTAAGATATATCCAGAGGAAAAGAGTGGAAGATGTGATTGAAAAGTTTACCTCTTTATTATTTATTAATAATACTGATATTTACAAGGTCTCTGAAACAATTTCACTGACATCTAAATCTACTAAGCTTTCTTTCCCAAATAGCATAAATGCCACGGTCGCCTGCAAAATGACAATTAATGTATTCTGTCGGTTAGGTTGCAAGAATCTAAATTTTACATTTCAAACATTGGGTGAAGATCCTTGAGTGAATTCATGCATATGGAGACACTACCATTTCAGCTATGCTTATCCCATATAAAAATGCACGTATGCATATTTCTCCTATCAACTTCATTTCTAACAATTCATACTAGAAACAGTATACCTTTTTGGTTCTTTGATTCAGCTTCTTCAGGCTGCCTTCATATTCAGCAAAAGTCCCAGATAGAACTCGAACTTTAGAACCTAGGACGAGGTTTTTATCCTTTGCCGTAGATGAACCATTTATCAGAGGATCAGAAGCTTTTCCAGATCTCCTTTTGGGTTTAGCATCTCCAGTAGATTTTGCAGCATCACTAGATTTCAGCTCAGCGCTGAGTTGCTGCTCTTGTTGAAAAGCTAGGTCAGCTTTTTCTTGTTCTTCCTTTGCCTTTGCGAAGATAGCTTCCATGTCAAACTCAGACACTGGCCTGGGTCTGTTAATCTGTCTCTTCCTGTGCATATCAACATTAAATTTCAAAATACTTGCCGTAAAGTACACAATAGAGATGGTGTTCTACACTGCTACATAGTTAAGGTGTCCAGGAGAATCTTGATCAACACATAAAGTGACATGGATGTCACAAGAGCCCAATGATATCAGAACATCAGAAGTAACATGGATGTAACAAGAGCCCATTAATGTCAGAACATCAGAAAACTTAACACAAAGTTCACCCAAATGTAGCTTCATATAATCAGACTGTACCATCTATCAGACATATCTCTTCATATCATGAAAGTATGCAGTCGTAACATGGCTTTAAAACTTCAATTATTTGTCTCTCTTCAAATTCTTCATGTTCTAATAAACCCACAAAGTTCTTCATTTTCATTTGACTACTTGAATCCCAGTAGGCCAGTACCAATGTTCTCAACTTGTAGTTAATTTCAGAACAACAATATTCGAGACCACAACAGCAAACATACCATGTAAGAAAATTTTACTCACGTATTTCCAACCTTGGCACCAATAAAGCCTCCAACTCCATCCAACTCCGTCACGAAATCATGTATCTCCTTGTCCAACACACACCTCAAAAAGACACATCCCGGAAACAGTGGCTTTGCTTTAACCGAGTATGTACCATTCTTCAATTTCCTCCTATCCGGTATCGACGGCGCATATACCTGAAAAACCAAACACATTTACATTACTAATACAAAAAACATATCCATAAAACCAATGCATCCACTTGGGCCAGTAAAAGTAAAACACCTTGAAATCCATATGAGGGTAGTTCCTAGCGAGCAACCGAGCGATTAACTGAGCTGTCTCCTGTCCCTTAATCCTAGAAACTCGGACGATCCACCACTGTGGGCCCTCGCGAGCGAGGTTGTTGATGTTGAGCTCTTCTTTCCAGTGCGCGAATTTCTGGGTGGGCTTTTCCAGAAGCTTCTCCTCAACCTTTTCTTTCCATCTGGTCCCTGCTTTGCTCTCTCTCCTCTCGTTTCTGAGCTGCCTTCTCTCTCTGGCGGAGAGCTGTTGTTGCTGTTGGGTGGAGGATTCTAGAGAGGCGGAGATGGAGAGAGGGAGGTGGGTGTGTTTGGAAGTGGGGATGGAGATGGGGAGGAGGGAGAGGGAGTGGTGGCAAGGACTCCATTGGAGAAGTCCTTGGGTCATCTTCTTCTTCAAGATTAGGAGAGCTCTGCAGCTACTGGGATAAGGGTCGTTGTGGAGGTTCTGTTTGGGCTTAGTTATTTTTTGAAATATAAAATATAAAAAAAATGGAAAAATAGTGCGGCCTGGGCCTTTTTGCGGGCTAGGCGGAGAGGATGTGGGTCGAGGCGGTGAGGATGCTAGTGGGCCGAGTCCAAGAGTGTCTTCGTTAAACATTAGGGATGAAGTCGATATTAACCCCAGGATTCAATTTATTTACGCGCTCTGCTTTCAAAACTGAAGCGTCATCACTCATTACTCAGATCAGATCCCGTTCCCAGTTGATGCAACCACTTGGTTTTGCCAAACACTTTCTTCTAAGTAAAAAACTATACATAACTATCTGATCTTGGGTTGGAATCCCTTTATTCTTTTTGCAGGCGAAGAGCACAGAGCGGTTGTTGTTTCTTTTGAATGACTACATATGCTTGAAGAAGGTAATGGTGGGAAAGACCTGGATGGAAAACATCGTTGCCATACATGCTACAATTCCAACTCATGATAAAGACTTGTACTTGTTATTTTGTAAACCATCAATGTAATTCAACAAACTCATTTGAAAGTCTGCAAGTTGTTCGTAACTCAACCGTCCGCAATAGAACGCCCCCTTACTATGAGCGTCAATACTATCATGGAACCAAGGATGCCCAATTCAAGACAAAACTAGTTTGTATGATCTTTAAAGCATTCCCAGCAAGAGTATGAGCAATCTTATTGTGACGTTTTCGCACGTACTTAAAGGACACCCATTGAAACTCCGTTTTTATCTTACAAACTGCATCTATTACTCCTCTAATATTGCTTAACAAAATTAAGTAAAAAAAAAAAAAAAAATCAAAGGTCTATTTCACGTACGTGTGAACTTAGAAAGAAATTTCAATGTCCCACACAAGTATCCATATTTCCATTTACTTTATATGATTAATTTCAGTTTACTATTCTGAACTTTAGATCTAAAATCAGTCTGATACTTCATCTTTTTTTTAATCAGTTTCATCCTTAAACTTTCAAAATGATATCAATCTCGACCAAAATAACTAAAATAACCCTTATTAATTTTTTTTACCCTCCTCTCTCTCTCTCTCTCTCTCTCTCTCTCTCTCTCTCTCTCTCTCTCTCTTCTTGCAAGATCCACGAAACCCAAAGCCATTAAAGCCATGCTCGCCGGGAGAGTGAGCAGCGACACCGCCGTTTCGGAGGACGGCAAAGGGGAAGTCGTACTTGTGGTTGAATGACTTGTCGGTCTAGTGGTACTCGCGGTCGATGAAGAAGTCGAGTTGGAGCTCATGCGCGCAGAGGTGCGGCGTGACGACGGAGCGGACTCAAGAGGTGACGTGGAGGCAGAAGCGGTGGTGGTAGATGAAGGAGAGGGAGAAGAGGTCGATGGGGTGGTGGGGCCGAAGGATAAGGGCGCGGTCGACCAACTAGGCGAAGAAGTCGCGGTTATCTGAGGGAGGGTCGTTTAGGGGGAAGTGCTCGTAGGAGAAGCGGAGGAAGCGGAGGCGGGACCAGAGGGGCCGCCATTTGCGAAAGATGAGGGAGGTTTGCATGGCGTCGAGGGTCGGGAAGAAGGTCAGGATGTGGAGGAGGATTTCATAGGGGAGGTTGTTTAGGGTCCGGTTAGGGTTCCGATGAGCGATCGTTGTCGCTTCCATTAGAGGGGGTTGGGCCAGAGGTCGTCGGAGGCGGTTAGGCCGAGGACGATGCCGATGACTTGGAGGAGGGCGGAGCAGTGGTCGCCGGTGACTTTGGTGGCGGAGTGCATGGACTGGAGGAGTCGGAGGAGGATTCCAGGAGTGGGTGACGTCATTTGAGGGTTTGTGATGAGAGAGAGATGAGGGTAAAAAATTAACAAGAACTATTTTAGTCATTTTGGTCAAGATTGATGTCATTTTGAAAGTTTATGGATAAAACTGATTATAAAAAGAATGAGGTATCAGACTGATTTTAAACTTAAAATTCAGGATAGTAAATTTGAAAATTTTCTTTTATATTTATAAGCATGTGGCGTCAAGAATAAAAATTACATTTCAATATAGGGTGGTCTTGGCGGAGAACCCCTTATTTCCCCCAAAAACATTTCAAAAACTCCCGCGCCCCCAATTCTTCCAATCTCCCTCCATATAATCCCTCTCTCCCAAAAAACACCCTCCTTATTTTTACTCCCCCGCCCCCTTCATTTTCCATTTCCTCTCAGATCTAATCTCCACCACCTCCTCCCTTCTCCTCGGCGGTTACTCCTCTCTCTCAAAAATGACGAAACCGAAAGCCAAGAAGCCCGAGAATCTCGGCAAGGGCACCGTCACTCCCGTCCAGATCGCCTTCCTCGTCGACCAGTACCTCTCCGATAACTCCTACTCCGAGTCCCGCTCCGTCTTCCGCACCGAAGCCTCCACCCTCTTCTCCAAGTCCCCAATCCGCGAGGTACCCCATTATCCACTCTTTTTCTCCCTTTAATTTCTTCAATTCGGTTCAAAATCTGATCTAGGGTTTTTTCGAATTTTTTTCAGGCGCCGAAGAGCTTGCTGAGTCTATCGGAGATTTTGAATGAGTACATAGGGTTGAAGGTGCAGAAGGTGTTGCTGGACCATGAGAAGGCGAGGGTGGAGCATGAGAAGACCAGGGTTGAGACGCTTTTGAATGGGTTGCAGAATTCGATGAACATTTACAATGCTGGTGGAAACCCCCAAATTAATAAAGCTAACGATGCCGTGGTGCCGAAGCAGATGCTTATGGATCCTCAGCCTTGGATGATTAGTGGGTCTTCGTTTTCTAAAGGTTGATTTGATTGATTTGAGAATTTTTGAGCTAAAATGTGTGCTTTGAACTTGTAGATGCTTTGTTTTGTTTGCATAAATAACCTATTTGAACCCTGTTCATCAGTTAGTAGAGGCTCGCTAATCTGGACTAAAATGTGTAAATTGAACATGAATGTGTGATTGCTAGTTAGTCTTTATGCTCTGTATTGCTGCTTCTTGTTTATGTATTTGTATCCGGTTGTGTTGAGAATAGGTGCTGAAGACTAGTGAACATAGTGGATGCTGTGTGTTGTATACAAATTGTAAATGTTACATTATGTCTACTTAAAACAATTTATTGACTCCATTGGGGACTATACCACGTGAGTTAACAAAACAAAAGCTCACAAGCCACTCTATAATTCAACATGAGTCGTGATTGTGTATATACTGATTCTATGTGTGCTGACTGTGTAGTAAGTGTATTGTTTTTGATGGCCTCTCATAGCATTTTCTATGCATCAAACAGCAGTTGTTTATCCAGTAGTCACACCTACCAACACCAACATGGGGCCTGCATATATCTACTCACCGATTATAAGTAACCCGCCTGCAACCAAGAGAAAGGGTTTCATAGTTGGTGCCAATCCCCCTCCTGCTGCTAAGAGGTCTCGTAGCAAAGCATCTGCGAGTAAGATTCCAAAAAAGGTATGTTGTTCAAAGTTTTGCTGATTAATTTGATGTATGTTAGTTTGTATATATTCTTATTGATCTTATGCATTAGCAAGTGAAGCAACACTTAAAGCATCAGGTAGTTCACCTAATAACCAAGGAAGTGCCCTGCCCACTTCAGCTGTTCAATCATCACTACAGAACTGTGCTCCCAGTGGCTCCTTGGTTCAAGGATCCACTGTGGCCAAATGCTTGTTCACCCAGCCTTCATCTTCCAATACCACGGTTACCACTAATTCTTCTGTTCCTCAAACACCTCCACGAGCTATTTCCTCTCAAAGTGATAAATCTGTGTCTCCTGTTGAGAATTCTTCAATTTCTGCCAACAGTGATAACAATTCTCCTCCTGAAATCAGTGCTAATTGCTGCACTATTTTTTCCTCCAAGAGAGTGACACTGACCCCTAGCAAAGCTTGCTACACTGTGGAAACAAACCATTGCATTTCTTCCTCACCTGCCAAGACAAACTCAAGGATGTCGAGTAGGAGGGAACATGTAAAAGGGAGACTAAACTTTGAATCTTCTGATGTGCCAATGGGTTTGGACAAACCAGTTACCGATGAGATTTCAGCTGACAAACCAATCATTGAAGATATATCAACTCACAAATCAACTGGAGATGAAGTTTTGACATCTGATTCTGAAAAGGAAGCTGACATTTTTGACATGGATATGCCCAACTTTGAAGCCCTGGGGGTGGATTTCAACTTCACTGAAATGTTAGGTAAACTAGATCTTGATTATGGAGAACTTGGTTTCACTTGTCAACCATCTTCGAGTGCTTTCATGGGAAATGTTTCAGGGTATTCTCTACATTCCACAAGTATTTCCCGTATTTATATTTTCAACGGTTGAATCAAATGAGTTCTCTTTTCCTGATGTTCTTTTGCTTTACAAACTCTGCACAGGTCATCTCATGCAAATATGGATGGTAATGAGGGGGCCAATCAAGTTATGTCAGAATTTTCATCAACTGTGACAGAATTAATATCAGAGAAGGGCACTAGTGCTCAAGGTAATGAATCATTGGGACTGATTATGTCTACCCAAAAGAAAAACAAATCTCAATTGATATAGTTTCCACATATATTAAAGCAATTCTGGGTTGTTGCAGGACCTGATTCTATGACAACAATGAAGTCTGTAACAAAATGCATCAGAATTATAAGCCCAGGTAAAGTTTCCTGTTTTTGTTATGCTTTCTCAGTTTCTCTCATGTTGATGTAGCTATCTACAATCACTAATTTGTATGCTCTTGGAATTGCAGTGAAAAAGCGAGGAAGCTCTGTGGATCAGGAGAACTGTACTGAGATAAACTAATTGGTTTGTTGGAATGACTGATAGACTGACAGAGGATCTTTTGACTATGTTAATATTCCACAAACCATGTTTAGAAGCTAAAACCGGTCTTGGTTTAGCATTAAACATCTCACGAACTCCTTAGGATTAAGTTTCTTGTTAGCATTGTAATTCTAATATGCCCTGGATGTAGTATAGTCAGGGCTTACTAGGCTAATGGTTTGTTTTTGTTCATCGACAGTTTCTCACCCTGGGCTTGTTCATATTTGATTAAGTGGTATTATCAGCATGAACAGCTGTTGATAGAATTCTTATTCTTTTATGAGATTGAAATGTTAATCATGGAAGTTCCGGTTCGAAGCAATATTGTCTCAGAATTACTACACATGGTCAGTCTAAGATCTGGTTGGATTGTTACTGCCTAGTAGCGAAAGAACTAGACACACACATGCATGGAACATAAGTACACATCTTTAATTGAGTGTTCTTTTTCTTGAGGAAAATTTCCACACAACAATATCTTCATAAACAAAATTAATCTGTTTTGCTGTCATATACTGATCAAGCTAAATACTTCTCCAACTTCTCCACCTCATCTACGCTTCCAATGTAAAGGGGAACGCGCTGATGAATCTGTCAGAACAAAAAAAAAAGAAGGGCAATTTCTAGTCATTCGATTCACAAAGAGATTGATAAGTAGAAACTCAAGTTCCTCAACTGATTGTACTCACCTCAGTTGGCTGAATGTCTAGTACTCTGGAATGGCCATCAGATCCTTTCCCCCCAGCTTGTTCCACTATGAAACTCATCGGTGCACACTCATACAGTAGCCTCAGCTTTCCATTCTTGCTCTTCTGGTCTCTTGGATACCCATAAATACCTCCGTAGAGAAGCGTTCTATGAAAGTCCCCAACCAAACTACCAATGTACCTTGCAGAGTAGGGCTTGCCACTCGGACCTGGGTCCTTAAGGTCATCAATGTACTTCTTCAACTTGTCATCCCACAGCTGATAGTTTCCCTCATTGAACGAGTAGATCTTTCCAGCTTTTGGTATCTGAACTTTTTCTTGGGTCAAAACGAATTCACCATACATGGGGTCCAAGCTAAATGCATATACACCTTTCCCAACTGTAAGCACAAAGATCACAGAGCTTGAGTACATGCAGTAGCCAGCAGCAAGTAGGTTGCTTCCTGGCTGACACACACTCACTATACATTTCTGTGCAGCACTGTCAAGCTGCAATGCAACATATAAAATTTTGGTTATTGGCTCCATCAATAGCGGCAGTAGTGCTAAGGTCACTAAATTTGTTCATCAAAGGATGTGTCAAAACTAAACTATGTTGAGAGCGGCTCATTGTAGTATAAACGAAATTAAACACGAATAGATGAAAGAACTGAGTAGTGGACTTGCATTTCCATCATCAATGTCAGCTAGGCATTCGTCATTTGGGCTGTATATTCCGAAGATTGAACCAGTCGAAACTGCAGCATCAATGTTGGATGATCCATCCAGAGGGTCAAACACCACAATGTAGTTTCCAGAATAGCTCTCTTCCACAGCCACCGGCACATCCTCTTCCTCAGAGGCTATAATTCCTGTTCGTCCACTCGATCTTAAGCAGTTGGAGAAAACCTGTCAATACTAAATAATCAAACTCACATTATTAAGGCCGGAGAGTACATATTAATGGGACACCATAAGGTTCATGTGCTTTGGTCCGAATGAACAATTGGTGTCATCGCTAACAACTAACAACTTCTGCAATCTATGTCATTTATATTATTTTGATGCTAAAAGAGTAAAAGACTAACAGGGTTCTATGCAATTTTTAGTTACATTGGAACAAAGCCAAAGCTCAAGATCAAATTTCAAGCCAACCTCATGAGTAATATGCAATGTCTTCAACTCTTCAAATCAAAATTTCAAGCCAAACCTCATAGCAATTCTTCAAAGTATTACTAGTATATTTGTGGTAGCATGTACCAAATTATGAGCAGCAAATTAATTTTTGGACCGTAGTTATTTGTCTCTTGCAAATGTGGGATCAACAATCCGTTGTAGTCTAGTTGGTCAGGATATTCGGCTCTCACCCGAAAGACCCGGGTTCAAGTCCCGGCAACGGAATTTAATGTTTCATTCTTCTTCTTCTTTTTTTCTTTTTTCCCATCAAATCTATCAACAATTTAAACTTTTAAAGCATAGACCAACCTCATTGAGGACGACGATTTAAAGCATAGACCAACCTCATTAGAGACGACGTCGAGTTTCTTCTGGTCCTCTCCTTGAATGTTGACAGCACCCTGAACACCAGTCAAGTTAGAAATGCTAGCTCTCTGTACCAACGAAGCAATCTGCTTACACGCCAACGAAATGCTCGAAAGCACAATGGTCAGCTCTGCATCAATGGTGCCCTTCTGTTCTTGCACCAGCAACCAGCTCGTCAGGGTTGTAATCTGGTACGCAGTCTTCTTCTTCGGCTCTGTTTCAGCTGCCACCGCCATGCATTTAACTCCAACGCTGCCCACACCCCTATTTCTCTTGCTGCTGTTTGGGGTTGTGGCAGTGGTTGCTTTGGAGCCGAAGACGCATTGATGCAGAGGAGAGAGCTGAGAAATGGAGCGAGAGCTTGAACACAAAAGCTTGGATGAAGTTGAAGTTAGTGCTGCTGCAACCATGGCTTTGGTTTTGTGATTGCTTTGTCTTGTTATTCTTCTTGTTCAAGATTTTTTGGGTTTTGATCGATTTGTTGGTTTTAGTTCGATTGTGTTTTGCATCGAGTGGGGGGATTGTGAGGTTGGCAGCCATTTCCGTTATTTTTCTTCGTTTTTGGGGTCCCACTTATCTTTCTTTCTGGTGTTCTGCTTTGTGTGTGATCATGGTTCCTTTGCTTGGAGTCCATGGGACGGAAGAGATTACAAGTAACAAGTGGAAATGCAATTGGGGATGATGGGTTGGATTTGATTTGGGTTGGGTTGATGGATTGGGCCATGTCCATCCTTGAGTTCTTGGACCAATTTGAGAACTTGATATTCTACAAAGGCATGCCTTTGACTTACTCAAAACTCTTTTACTAACTTGTCAACGTTTGCTAGCTCACCTTTGATTCATAAAAAGAAGATAAAAAGCCACTTTAAGATCAATGTTAAACAAGAAAAATACCTAATACAAAAGTAATTAAATTTCCTTTCTTTTAACTCAAGACTGGTGCAAAGAACTATGACATTACCTAGCTTACTCTAGAACGCGCTCATGGACGGATCTTAGAATAAGACTATCTGTGCTATAACCCATAGGGATTCCTAGCCAATCAAATGTATACATGTTTAGACTTTTTGAATCAACAAATATGTTAGTTGATGGCTGAGCCAAATTTTCATCCTACAATGAAGGAAAGTGTTTGGTTTATGCATTAATTATCTCAAAGTGCTAATTTTTGTTTGATATAAGATTCTTTATCAACAATGAGACTGATCTAGTTCCAAATTGTCAAATCTATATGATATAAGGAATTTATTTTAGAATTAAAAACAGTTTACTCTCTGTAATTTTAAGGCTAAAATCAGTTTGGTCCCTCATTTTTTTTAATTACACTCATCCCTCAACTTCCAAATCGCATCACTTGACCCCAAATTTCAAATTTTCATCTGACTGTGATGTCATGCGGTGAGCTAGAACCGACAAGAGGTCTCACATTTCAGGTTTTGACCCTCACTTTGGTTGAAAAACCCAAACTACCCATGATAACAATTATTTCTATTTCTCTATTTTTTTTTCTATTCTTTTTGCTTTACCTTCATAACTTTTTCTTCTTCTTCTTCTTCAATTCACCTTCAAACTCTCTCTCTCTCTCTCTCTCTCTCTCTCTCTCTCTCTCCATTCAACCAGCCGTCACCAACCATCCACCTCTCAGTCAATCCCCACCATCCATCATTTCTACCTTGTGCACCCCATCAACTTCACCCCCTCAAAGTTGATGTTAGGAGCAAGAGTGGGAGAATCTATGAGCTAGCAGAGATGATGAAGAGTCTGATGGTGGCGCTAGGTGGAGCTAGTTTTATTTTCAGTGATGCTGTCGTGTCTGGAGCCGATTGAGTCGCCGCAGTATACGGTGGTGCACTCAGAATCAATTTGCTCGTGAAATTTCAAGCTTCCCCACCCATATCCCTCTCGAAACTCAACTTGAAATCTTATATATGGGACATGGCACTGACGAACCGATTGGAAGGAGGAGACTCATGGCGGCGTTGAGAGCTAATTCGTGGAGTAGGAGTTTGGGATTTGAAGATTGGGGATGGAGATGAAGATTAGGTCGAAAGGAGAGAGAGAAAGAGATCTGATTTTTTTTTCTTTTTGATTGAAAGATAAAGAGAGAGTCTGAAAGCTAAAACAAAATATGAAGGTGGAAAAAAAAAGTGGAGAAATAGAAATAATTGTTATTATGGGTAGTTTAGAGTTTTCAGCCAATGTGAGGGTTAAAAGCTGAAATGTGGGACCTCTTGTCAATTCCAGCTAAGCGTATGACGTCACACTCAGATGAAAATTTAAAATTTGAGGTCAATTGATGCGATTTGGAAATTCAAGGATGAGTGAGTCTGATTAAAAAAAAAGATGAAGAACTAAACTGATTTTAGCCTTAAAGTTTAAAGAGGTAAACTAAATTTAATCATTTATTTTAACATTCATAAACTCTTCGCTCATTCTTTTACTAATTACATATAGAAATAGTTATTTGTAAAATAAAAAAAATGGTTTTTTTTTAAATAAAAGTTCATGCTATAGATTTTAGCCCAAGGCATTTCACAATCCTGACTCCGTCCCTAAACGCGCTTTACACGCTAGAAAACCTAGAGAACACGGTTGTGTCCGTAGATCTTGTCTGACTGCATCTCAACGCCTATGACGGTTCTTGGTCGAGCTGGTGCATGAAGGCGGCTGAACATGAGGCATGTGGAGTGGGCATTATGGTGTTAGGGTTGATCAAGCTTCTTCCTTGGGCGGAGGAGGATAGATGCCATGGACACCAGGTCTTGCTCTTTTGGGTTTGGGTTATGCATGTGGTCCCAATTTGGGCTAGAGGTTGGGTATGGGATTTTTCTTAGGGCAGTCCCTAATTGTTTGTTTCGTTTTAGTTGTTTTCTATTTTTGTTATCTAGTTTGGTTGCGTTATTTATGAGCAATAATATAAGTCCCTAATAGGGCGAGTCAGGCTATGTGTCTGTTTGTGCATTCAAAGTGTCTTGTCTGTTTTAGGTAGACAACGAGTTCCTTACTTTCTCAAATAGTCGTTGCTGCCTAGTGGTAAGGTAAAACTAAGTGTCGTCGGATTTTTTTTTTCAGACAACATAGTTAGAAAGCTGAATTGTTGGACAAAGCGTGTTACATATATATCTAGTGATCTTTTCAGTAAATCATAGTTGTGTGAAAGCTAATAGACCGAGTCCCCATTAAATGATGCTCTTTGCTAGTTAGTGCATGTTGAGTACATATTTGTAGAAAATCTTGATATTGTTTCAGGTTTTTTTAATCAAGGCAATGTCTCCCTTGTATTCAATAATTTTATTAATTAAAGTTTGAGGACAATAGCACCGGCCATTTATTTAAAGGAAACCAAAAAACCGGTGCAAGGAACTAAAAGGAACCCCAAGCTAGGCATGCCTCATGGTGACGCATTGATACACATTATAGATTCATAGGTAATGTCGTGGTACTATGAATAAGTCAGAGAGCACACTTGTTAGTTTATTAGAAATGGAAGCAATAGATTATGGGTTTTTCATAATCTTACTTCATAAAAACTTTTAGGAATGGTTCAAAGCTATGTTACACCGATACTCCATCCTATGGAGTGTCGGAGTGTCCTACACTCCCGATACGATACACCAAAATGTGTGTCCGATACGCCACGTGGCGTGTCAAAAAAAGTTGACTTTTTGGACACGTTGACTGACACGCCACGTCAGCCTGAGACACGCCATGTCAGCGTGTTGATTGAAAAAAAAGAAGAAGACAGAACTAATACCTAATCGAAGAGGAAGCCGACTAACATAGAAGAGGAACAACAAAAAACTGAAAAAGGAAGTCGAGGGGAGGGTGTTCCAGATGCGACACAGCTAGTACGAGTCGATCTAGAATTGGACGTCCATTCTTGGGCGGTGAGCTGGAGCGGGTGAGTGCTGGCACAAGTCAATCGACAAGAATTTGCCAAAGCTAGTACGAGTCAATCGACAAGAATTTGCCAAAGCTAGTACGAGTCCTTGAGTGAGTCCTTGAGTCAGTTGGAGCGGGTGAGTGCTGGCACAAGCACGGCACATTTTTGGAGCACCTCATCGACATGTACCGCATCCTCAACCTCGCCATCTTCGACCCTTCCACCGGCGTCGCCTTTCTCTGTTAGTTTTCTCAGGCAGAGAGAGATCAGCATCGCCTTTCTCTGTCACAACTACTCTTCCTCCGCCGACGTCGCCTCCGCCTACAGCCGCCGGCCGCCTAAACCCTCTCTTTGGTTGTAAGGTCAATCTTAATCTCAGCTTTGAAGTCTTTGGTGATTGCAGGAGGAGATGTTTGCAAAATTGAGTTGTTTTGAAGTCTTAATCTCAGAGAATTGCTACTGCCCAAAGTTGATGGATTGCTTCTTTTTAGCTTTTATGTTGTTAATTATGAACTTGAATCATTTTATCTATAAAGGATAAATGATGATGCCAATGCATGCGTGCCTTGCTCTTATGTATTTTGAATACCTCAATTTTGGGGTTTTAGGTGGTTGGTGTTGTTATGGGGTTAGGAATGTTGTTTTTTCATTCAGTTTAATGAATGTGTTGAATTAGATATGACTATTTGTTAATCATCCTTTAGATTAAATATTGACTCTCTTTTATGTTATTTGTTACAGACTTACAGTTATGCAATTGCTTAAATTTAGAACATTATTTCAGCAATGTGATGAATTTATTCATATTTGAGCATTTTTTTATTAATTAGAAATATATAAATAAGTAATTATATTTGCCGTGTCCGAGCCGTGTCAAAAATGCAGTTTTTAAGTTTTGCCGTGTCGCCGTGTCGGTACGTATCGTGTCGCCGTATCCGTGTCCGTGTCCGTGCAACATAGGTTCAAAGACGTATGATTAAGGATCATTAATCTCTCAGGAATTCAGGTGAATTGATTAACATGATGCTGACAGACCAAGATAAACTTGGGCACTTAATTGGCTACCTGCAGGGATATTAGAAAATATAAATGCATGTTCAAAACTTAAGTTACTAGTATTCAGTAGCAAATGGAGTAACGGGCAACTTTTGCAAATGGAAGACTTCTCCCTAGTATTGACATATGATTGTCTCCTTATTCTTAATTCCATATACATTTGGCAAATCATTTTCTTGATGTATATATGCTCTACTACCAACTTGATTCTCCTTTGACCATTCCATACATTCTGCCATGATCGTATGCTCTCCCAGTCTCCCTCAAATCCTTTAGGCTTTCTAATTCTAAACGTATATATAGAATTAGATTTCATTATAATTATTAGGAAAGTAATCTTGAGTATCAATTGTATTAGGAATGTATATTTTCTAGTTATTCATTTCCTATTGTATTTCTGATTCTAGTTTGATTACTTGCCTTGTAGATAAGGTATGCCGTGTATATGTATACTCTTCTGTATCAATGAGAATCATTCTAGCCAAACTATCTCCTTTTTATGGTATCAGAGCAGGAATCAATCTGATCCTGTCTCTTTGTTTTGCACTCTATTTCTCGTGCAATCATCATCTTGTTATCATTCAACATGAGCAACAATATTATCCTTCGAAAAGGCAATCGGCCTAACATCTTCTTGAATTCCAAGAATCAGCTTGGTATCGTCAATGGCACCATCAGGTTCTATTCTTCAAATCCCAAGAATAATCTTGGCATGTCTAAAGTATCATCTCAGCGCTGGATTCTCGATAGTGGCGCAACAGATCATATCATCTCATCATCAAGTATGCTAACTCATAGCAAGAAGAATCATTCCTTGCCTCCTGTATTGTTGCCGAGTGGAGAGAAAGCTCAAATAGCTTCTACGGGATCAGTACTGTTAAATTTACATTATTATCTTGATAATGTGTTATATATTCCAAATTTTAAAGTTGATCTTCTGTCTATTAGTCGGCTCACAAGGGGATTGAATTGTTCAGTGACTTTTTCTCCATATTGGTGTATTTTGCAGGATCTGGTTTCGAGGAAGACGATTGGTTTGGGTAAGGAACGCAACGGTCTCTACTATCTAGTGGCGTTAACGACGGGGAAAACCAAGCCTAAACCACATCAGTCATCTACCATTCAACCTTCTTGCCATCTCACAACATCCACTTCCAATATGTGGCATCGTCGTTTGGGTCACATTTCATCTCGTCCTCTAGATTATATCGCTAAGCATTTTTTGGATATTTCTATTCCTTCTGATTCTAATCATGCTTGCGATATTTGTCCTTTAGCAAAACAAAGTCGTCTCTCTTTTGGTACCAGTTCTATCTCATCTGTTAAACCTTTTGATCTCATTCATTGTGACATTTGGGATCCCTACAAACATCCTTCTCTTTCTGGTGCACACTATTTTCTTACAATTGTGGATGATTATTCTCGGTTTACTTGGGTTTTTTTGATGCAACATAAATGGGAAACTCAGTCTTTAATTAAACAATTTTTTGCCTTTGCATCTACTTAATTTTCATCTCAAATAAAAACCTTTCGCAGTGATAATGGGGCTGAGTTCCTTTCTCTTCGAAATTTTTTCAAAGACAATGGAGTTCTTTTCCAACATTCTTGCGTTTATACACCCCAACAAAATGGGGTAGTAGAACGCAAACATCGTCATATCCTCCAAGTTGCACGCGCTTTTAAATTTCAAGCTAATCTTCCTCCAAAATTTTGGGGAGAATGTGTTCTTACAGCTGTTCATGTTATTAATCGTTTACCCACTACACTTCTCTCTTTCCAAACACCTTTTGAGCGTCTTTATTCTCGACCTCCTTCTTTCCATCACCTTCGTGTTTTTGGTTGTCTGGCTTATGCTACGAATGTCAAGGTCACACATAAGTTTGCCCCGAGAGCAGTCATGTGCATCTTCATCGGTTATCCCGTTAGTCAGAAAGCCTATAAACTTTACGATCTCTCCAGTCATAAAATTTTTACAAGTCGTGATGTAATCTTTCATGAGAATATTTTTCCACATCAGTCTCTTGTATCCAAGCCTAATTCTGGTCCAATTCTTCCTCTAGCCCATGTCACTGGCCCAACTAGCCCACCCACTATCTCACAAAATCAATCCAGTCCAATTCATCCTTCATCTCTTCGATCGAGTCACCCAACACCTTCGTCTGCTCCGTCTCTTCCCGAGTCGACACCGCAAGTCCAACCACTGCTTTCCGATCCTTCTCACCTTCCGCCTCCGCAAGCGGCGTCACGGCCCAATCCGCCTCCACCACTTACCTCTGATCCTCACCGATCCCATTCCGCACCTCCGTTGCCTCCTGCCTCATCCAATCCTGATTCACCACAACAGGGTCTGCCTATTTTCGGCGCTGACTCGCCGTCTCTTTCCGGTGCCTTCTCGCCTCCCTCTCAGTCTGTTTCCACTCAGCCCAGTCAAGATGTCCCCTCCAATATCGATCCTCACCTTCTCTTTCCGGCGTCCCAACATCTATTCCAGAGCCGCCACCATCATTGTCAGACCCGCAACCTGATATCCCTACCCTGCCACCATATGATCAAGCACCACAGCCTCTCCGTCGTTCCAACCGATCCACTGTGCCATCGATTCGTTTACGCGACTATGTGTGTTCCCAGATCACTGGCCCAAACTCGTCGCCTTCTTCGTCTCCAGGTTCTGCCACAATCAAAGGTACCAGATATCCATTGTGCAATTATCTGTCATATGATCGTTGTACTCCATTGCATCGCTCTTTTATTGCACAGATTACTCAGGCCAGTGAACCAAACACTTATGCCGAAGCTGCCCCTCATCCAGAATGGCAAGAGGCGATGCGTTCTGAATTACAGGCATTGGAGGATAATAATACCTGGACTCTCACTCCTTTACCGGCCGGCAAAGCTCCTATTGGTTGTAGGTGGGTCTACAAGATCAAGCATCGATCAGATGGTACCATTGAAAGGTACAAAGCCCGTTTGGTTGCCAAGGGATTCACTCAAATGGAAGGTATCGATTATCATGACACTTTCTCACCTACTGCCAAGATTATTTATGTTCGTTGCTTATTGTCTTTGGCTGCTGCTCAAAGTTGATCTATTCACCAGTTGGATGTTAATAATGTTTTTTTACATGGTGATCTTGATGAGGAAATTTTTATGTATCCTCCTCCTGGTCTTCGGCGACAGGGGGAAAACATGGTTTGTCGCCTTAATAAATCCTTATATGGCTTGAAACAAGCCTCTCGGCAATGGTTTGCAAAGTTTTCTGATGCTATTCGTTCAGCTGGTTATGTTCAATCTAAGGCAGATTATTCGTTATTTACCAGAAAACAGGGAAAGTCATTCACTGCTTTGTTGATATATGTTGATGATATATTAATCACTGGTAATGATCCGGTTGCTATTTCTGCTTTAAAGAAGTTTTTGAATAGCCGGTTTCGTATTAAGGATCTTGGTGATTTAAAGTATTTTCTTGGCATAGAGGTTTCTCGTTCCAAGAATGGAATCTATATTTCTCAGCGAAAGTATGCATTGGAAATAATCAGTGATGCAGGTTTACTGGGTGCAGCCCCTGCTGACACCCCTATGGAGAGTGGCTTGAAATTGTCAAACAAAAGTGATTTGCTCAAGGATGCTTCACGTTATAGGCGATTGGTTGGTAGATTGATCTATCTCACCATCTCAAGGCCTGATATAACATACTCAGTACATGTGTTGAGCAGGTTTATGCATGAGCCACGCAAACCTCACATGGAAGCAGCTTTACGAGTTGTCCGTTATCTCAAGAACACGCCTGGGCAAGGTTTGTTCTTTTCTTCACAAAGTGATCTCAGACTTCATGCTTATTGCGATTCAGATTGGGCTGGTTGTCCCATGACTCGGAGGTCCACTTCAGGTTATTGTGTCTTTTTTGGTTCTTCATTAATTTCTTGGAGGTCAAAAAGACAAAAGACTGTTTCACTCTCTTCCGCTGAGGCAGAATATAGAGCAATGACAGGAACTTGTTGCGAATTGACATGGTTGAGGAACCTCCTCAAAGATTTAAATGTTCTCCATTCAAAACCTGCTTTGTTGTATTGTGACAATAAAACAGCTTTGCATATTGCAGCTAATCCCGTCTTTCATGAAAGAACCAGACATATAGAGATGAATTGTCACTATATCAGATACAAGATTCAAGATGGTTCTGTAGTTACAAAACATGTGAGTTCTTCTTTTCAGTTGGTTGATGTTTTCACTAAGGCTTTGGGAAAAGATATCTTTATTCCTTTGATTCGTAAGTTGGGAGTTCGAGATATTCACTCTCCAACTTGAGGGGGAGTATTAGGAAAGTAATCTTGAGTATCAATTGTATTAGGAATGTATATTTTCTAGTTATTCATTTCCTATTGTATTTCTGATTCTAGTTTGATTACTTACCTTGTAGATAAGGTCTGCCGTGTATATGTATACTCTTCTGTATCAATGAGAATCATTCTAGCCAAACTATCTCCTTTTTAATAATGGTGTTAGATATATAGAAAGTTGTTGGGAGCAGTAGAGGCACGAAGAGAATGGTACGTATCTAGATTTCATTCTTTCAATTTCTTTAGATTTCAATAGCTTTAATTCTAAGGTGTGTGTCTATATTTTACTATATACTGAAGTTCGGTTACTGTAGATAAGAACCGCGTGCTTTTATGGTCTTGCCCCCGTCTTGCGTTTATTTACGATGTTACCACGACATGCCAGCTGTTTGTGGTCTGTTGTTTTGTGGCCACGTTTGCGCGTTTTCCTATCTTTTTTCTTCCTTCGTCTCATTCGGTCTCACTGCTTTTGCATGCTTTTGCTCTCTTGCTTTCTCTCTCAATCTGATATTGCTGGGTTGGTTTTAGAACGATCGGGTCTTCGATTTCTGGCTATCGACTTCAGTGATCGGTTTCGAGAGGAACAATCTGGCGATTCTTTGCTTTCGATGTGCGAATTTGGATTTGAATTCTCCCTTTCTCCTCACTATCTGATATGATTTCTCCATTTGTATTCTTTTGTTGGTGATATTGCTTCTAGATTGTGTTTCTTAGTCAGGAGGTTAGCTTCGATGGCGATCGTCTTCAGTATTGGTTTTGATTTTTTGAGAAAGTCTTTCCAAATCGATCTGACGAATATGTGTTATGGGGTTTTGATCCGACGAATCCGTAATTGGTTTATTATTTTTCTTTATTGGATATAAACAAATTTGATTTATGTGTGGTCTTATCTTCTGCATATGTAGTGAGAAATCATTGTTTGGGGTTATTTGGTTTCGCTCTTTTGCTCGACTTGCACATGAAGAGAGGGGATTCTGGGGATCTTCTTCTTGAAGGTATATACTATGTTCTCTGTATGATTGATTCTCTGTGTTAATTTCAGCATGTTCATCTGGGTTTTTTGTTTCCCACTTTTCTTTTCTTTTCTTTTTTTCGTTGTGTAGTTGATCGCTATAGGATACCCAACTCCCTAAGTGCTTTGTTTTATGCTGTTATTTGTAATGAATTCAATTCTAAGTCGTTGTTCTGGTCACGGATTGCAGGTGATGTGTCAGCTACACATAGTATGCAAAAACTGGTTGGTGCTTTTGGGAAAGGTCTGATTTGAAAAGGTATCCCACTGCTGTCAATGTAAAGAGGTAGAATGTTAGTTTCTTATCACTTTTCTGCTTCATGACAACTGCAATTTCTTTTCACTTTGTTCTGTTTTTTTTGTTCATATTAAACAAAAAAGCCAAACCTACTGTTGTTTCATGAAGGAGAGCAGAACCCAATTTCAATCCAATCATGGCATCTTTCAGGTCCATATAAGCAAAAACCACTGGAAATGCAAATAGGTCAGTTATTAATTTTCTTGGTAATTGCTTATGAATTTAGTTGAATCAATTTAATGAATCTGTTTTGCAGGATTGTGAGTTGTTTCTCTCCTTCTTGGATTTAAAGTTTTGGTGGTGGCTGGCCATGTTTAGATGCAAAGCTTTAGTTATATTCCATCTTGGTTACTATGTTTGAGTTACTGTAGCTAAGGACCACGAATTTTTAGTCTTGCCCCTACTTTGCCACCATTTGCCAGATGTTCTCTGTTGTTATTGTTGTGCGGCCACGTTACGCATTCTTTCTTTTTTGAGTTTTCTCCATCCTTTTTGCCCATTCTTCTTCTGCATGCTCTCTGCTCTCAGTCTGATTTTGTTTTTTTGGTTTTGGAACGATCGAGTATTCGATTCATTCTCTAAGTTTATGCCTTCGTCCAAAGTTGGAAGACTTTCATGGTTCAAAGCAATTGGTGATAAGCTGATTTGGGATTTCTGCAGATAGGGTTTGCCTGTGGGTCGTGGTGGTCCGTTTGGTTGTTTCTGAGTTCATTCTCTTATGAAAAGGTGTGGGTGCATGCTTTTAGTGTTTATTTGTAACAAACAAATTAATTGAAGCTGAGTGTTCAATTCGATTTTTCTGTGTGTGGGTAGTTAAGTGAGACTGGGTTACTGTAGCTAAGTTTTTTAGGCTTATTTACGTTATTGCCACGGTGTGCTAGCTGTTTGTGTGTCGTTGCTGCTTGGTCACGTGGTGCGTTTTATTAGCTCTCTCGATCTCGACAAATTTTTCCCTCCTTGGTCTCTCGCTCAAGTCTTCTCGCGTCTTCCAATTCTTTTTCTTGAACTCTCTCTCGAAACCTCTATCAAGAACTCTCTGATTCTTCTCCGCCCAAGATTTCTTCCTCTCCCTGAAACTCTCTTCGCCTCATCTTTTTTCTTTGTTCTCCTAGCTTTTACATCCCTCAATATTTCTTCCTCTCGGAACTGGACCGATTCTTTTGATCGAGTTGCAGTTGGCTTCCATCGCTCGATTGTAGCCGTTAATTCTACAACCCAATCTTCAAATCGATTTCTGCTCAGGTAAATTTTGTTCCTTTGTTCTTCGTTTTTTTTTTCTTTATCTTTGTTCTTCAGACGGAAGCATGTTGAATACTAATGAGATTGAATTGAATGATTAACATATTTGGTGGTTTGGTTAGCCTGACTCTTTTTTATTGCAGGAATTCATCAATTTTAAGACTGAAGGTAATATATCAAATCTGTTTTCATCCTAAGTGTATTACTGATGTAAATTTGTGTATGAACCCTGTATTTACATTGCCAAAATCTCATTATTAATTGTACGTTGCCTTTTGTTTCAGGACACACTGGTTTTGTGGAGCTACACCAATTCTACGAAAGAATTAGCTTCAGGTACCGGCTTTGCTGATTTAAAACAAAAAACAAAACAAAACAAAAGAACAAGCTATACATGTATTGATGTTTTGACATGAGAAAGATTTGGTGACGAAAGTTATACAGGTTTTGGTTTATGTTTTCGATTTCATTAAAAAGCTAACTATAAAAAGCTTAATAGTTTTTGGATATTTAAGGAACTAATAGTGCAATATCAGCTTTTGTAATAATTTGTGTAAATACAAGTTTGGTGTTTTGCTTTGCTCTATGGGTTGTGTCATTTGTTAAATTACTATATGATGTTCCTTTGTATTAATTTTTTTATACCAGATTCAAGGGACCTCACAATCCATTTTAGATATCAAGACAGCAGAGCCTTCAATCATGCTATGATTATATGAAATCTGATTAACAGATGGTAAGAGGCATTTGGTTATTTACATGGAATTGGTTTATATGATTAGGGTTCGTTGTGTGCTTTCTTATATTAGGTTGGTTCCACATTCACACTATTGTTTACAAATTACAATCTATGTTTGAGATTTGGATACCTACACAAACAAATGAAAATTGAGAAACTAAACCGTCATCTTAAGAGTTCCTTTCTTACAAGTAGAAACTATGCATTGTATAATGACAAGGGACCTGAAGTGGTTTATCACCTCAAATCCCTAACTCCCAGGTTTAACTCTTAAAATTTTGGACAGATATCAATCATCTCATTACACAGCTATTTTATGCATGGATAGCAGTTCGATCTGTTTATCTACAGATTTGTACTTCTAAAATAGAGATTTTAATTGGTGTCTATTATTTCTGGAATATCAATTTGCGTAGGCTCTATCTGAATATCAATTTGGCTTTTTGGTTTTCAGTCTGTGAGCTTACTGTCAGTTTAGTAGGCAAAACATATTTTGGTATAACTGATAGGTCGGTTGTAGATTGAGGGTTTGAACAGGTTGATCTTTGATTGATTTATTTATTCTATTATGATATTTCTGGGTTTCCAGTCTGCTGCTCTAGGTATCGTATTCTATGCATGTCGTGATTGTTTGCACTTCTGTTCTAATAAGGGTTTATTGAAAGCATATTCATCTACTGTGTCATCATAGCAAATTTTAGTTGATTCAGTCTGCATAGTTATATGAAAGATTATATAGTAAGCATGATAAAGTGACTGAAGAAAAGAATGTAAAGTACTATATTTGGTTTTATTGGTGATACTGATCGGCTTAAGAATAGAGAACTGAGTATGTTTAATTAGTGTAAAGCTTCTATTGATATCTAGCCTTGCCTTAACATGGCCAACATCATTGTTTTGTCTGCTTATACATTATACAAACTGAGCTCTAGATTTGTGTGTTATGTGTTTACTCTTCAATTTCAGTTTCAGACTTCTTTCTTTTTGCAGGTGAAAACTCTTTTGATCTTTTTAATCAACTTTCGCAGTCAAGCTGATTGCATTCTTTGTATATTAGCTCCCAAAAGGTACTTTAATTGCATCAAGTCTTGCTTCAGTCCTTTCAAGTTACTGTGCATGTAATATGGAAGGGAGCAATTGTGGTTTTTGTTATATCAGGCAATTGGTTTTTGTTACAAATAGGAAAAACTATTTCCTCAACATTCATTGTGTAGTAGTGAACTATGATTACTTCATTGGTCCTTCTGAAAAGAACCTAGAATGAGATATCATATAGTTCCAGGCCAAAAGCTATTTTTGATCATATGAACCTAGAATTAGGAAGTATATTAGGATATTTTTAAAGTAACCAGTCTGAGAGATTTATCATGGTGTATTGATATTGTTCATGCTAAGTTCAGTTTGTCTAAAAATGGTTAAATGCAACTTACATCTACTTTTACATATTTTATTACAGTAATCTTGCATCGATTTCGATCTAGGATCATTTCGTTCTTGGTTTTGGCCGTTCTCTCTCTGTTAATTCGTAAGTCTTCCAAATTGATCACCACTATTTAACCCTTTTTTTTTCCTTTTTTTTCTTTTTTTTTAATTTGGCTTCAGTTATGTGTTATTGAGATGGAGGTGGGATATTGGGTTGGTCATCAACAAATCCATTGTTTTTGTTGAGTTCCCATAATTGGTTTATGAACATGCGGATAATGGCTTCGATTTGCAATTCATTGTTATTAAGTACATGTTGTGTACATGAAGTTGTCATTGAATGTAGTTAAATGCTATTTGTTCATTAAAGATTAATTAAGAGATTGGAGCAGTCTGACCGTACCTTATTGCATGTCTTATTCCTCTTCATACACTGACTGAAGCAACTCAAGTAAGGATTTCGAAACAGATATTTTGGGAATTTAGAAATATGATGATATTTGGCCACCACCTATAGTAACTAAACATGAAAATTACACGCAGCAGCGCGCGAGATAAAGGCTAGTATATATATACACACCTCCATGATTAAGACCTTTTCTGGTCAATACATCACCTAGATTAATTAACTCAAAATTAAATTAAGCCGAGATGCACATAACATTAAACATTCTCTCTTCCTAGCTTGATCAAACAGTCGCGTACGTTTTAAAAAGTTTCTTGACAAGGATTGTAATGTGTGAGAACTAGATAGCACGTCTACATATTCTGCGTGGAACAAACTTGACAACGAAACAGTGTGGCCTGCAGGTCAGTCGATTTGGCATCTTGCTTTCATACATTAGGGTTGTTGTTGCCAGGTGCCGAAGGCTCGGGTCAGGAAGAACAAGACTGGCTTCCATTTGAAGCTGAGGGAACCATAAACTGTTTGACACTTGGAATCCTGGGTAGCTGTACGTGGTTCGATCAATGTAAACTAAGCAACCAAACATTGCCGCCAAGACGGCTTAGATCAGTTTTGGTTGGAAGTGAATTAAAGGTCAAGACTACTCAGAGGATCTTTTGTAATCTCTATCATGGAAAACAAGGTGAAATTAATCGAGTTAATTGCATCTATCATGTTGGTTGGGCAGTAATCAAACCTAATTTGACTATGCATTTGCATAACAGAGACAGAAAGTACCATTTTGGATTTTGAGAACTTTTTTTTCTACATCATACGAAAAAGATTAAGTTTTAATTACAAACGGAAACCATATTCTACATCGACATAGTTACAGATGGAACAAAGTCTTGTTCTTCTATAATTCACCATTTTGTTTACGTTGCACAGATGAAGAATAATTATCTATATACATTGTGTATATTAGAAAATATCGAGAAGAAAATAATGTGTCGATAACACAAATAATGAATAATGCTAGATGAACCAACTTGACTAATAGAAACATCCACTTCTATGAATTTTGTCTCTCGGTTATTGTCACACTCCGGTTCTTAAATTATTTTACGGTTATTTTACTTTTGTATTATTTTGATCTTTTACCGTGTTGAGTAACCGTTTACTACTTAAGGACCCCTAAAGTTGACTTTTTCTTCCGTTTGGAATTTGGGAAAACTTTCTTCATGAAAGTTGTAGATGACATTATTATGAGTTCGTAGACATGCTACGCGTTAAAATTGGAGTTAGCATGAAAAAGTTATCAATTAAAAAGGTAATTTTTGATGTTGTAAAAAGAGGGTAATTTTGATAGGCTTTAATTTTGGGTTTAAGTGTTGGACCGGGTGTGGAGCAGCTTAACACCCCTCTCTCTCTCTCTCTCTCTCTCTCTCTCTCTCTCTCTCTTGCTTCTCTCTTTCTCCCGAGCTCTCCAACCGGTAGCCGCTCCAGCCCAGTTCGGACCCCCGCTGTCTCCTCTCCCATCCTTGGCCGGTGATCGGGCTCGTGTCGCCGTCGATTGAAGAAAACCCGCCGGAGACGCCGACTGCCCCTTCGCTGGAGTTCTCTCCTCCGGCCACCATAGGTCGGGATTTTTGGCTCATCTTGTAGCCCTCACCAAGGTGAGTAATCCCTCAAAAGGAATTGGTTCAATTCGATCTTGTTAATGAGAAATGTATAATTGAAGTTCTAGGGCTCAATTTAAGGTTTTGGGTCGATTAATCTAGTTAGGTTTAGAAATGAATTTTGTGCTAGTTAAGAAAGTTGTTGTGCAGCTTGAGATGAGTATTGTGCTAAAATTTGAGAAGCAATGGATGTCGCCCGAGTAGGCTGCTGGCGGCGCCGCCCCTTAGGGGCAGTTTTTCATGTTTTTGGGTTGTTTTCTTGAGAGGAGTTTAATGAAGTATAGTTTGGAATTTTTGGAGGAGTTTTGATAAGGTTTGAAATTTTTCAATGGTTAAGAATTGTGGTAGTTAATGAGATATAATGTAGTTGTTGGTTAATTGTTGTTAGGTCTGTGGAGGGTGATTTTAAGGATGTCAAAATTTGTGGTAAAGTATGAATCGAAACGAAGTTGAGAATTAAAATGTTAGGCATGGATGAGCATGCAAAGCTCATAATTAATTTTGCCTAATTTTATATAAGCGTTGTGTTATAGTTGAAGATTTAATTATGTTTTTAAAACATGACGTGAGGAGGCTCGAGCAAAGGAGGCCACGAACCGACATCAGACTTAAGTCTAATTTGTGAGTGGACCTTTGTTTTAAATAATATGCATGCAACAGATTTATTGATGAATATTTTCTCTTGTTGGAGAATAACCGAAATTAAGAATTTCGGTGATTATATATTCATATATGGATGATTATGAGGATAATATGTATATAAATAAATGATAGCTAGCTATACGTGCTTTTCCGCCATAATGAGGTAAAATTCTATTATGGTGTGACGTGAGCGTTAGACGCAATAATCGTAGACATATATAAATTTAAGAATTTATATAGAAAATATGCACGTATATATACACTCGTGCTTTTTCGCCATAATGAAGTAAAATTTCATTATGGCATGTCGTGTGCGTTAGACGCAAGCGTAGTAGCCGGCCTTATATGAATTTCTATTTTTCTTATATTTCTTCATAAGAAATCATACAAGGAGTATGACGAGTGTAAATATATATATATATATATATATATATATATATATATATATATATATATCAGGGTCCTTCTAATGAGGGATCCATTTTTTTGTTCATTTCTAGGGATAGGTCTACACCATTAGATCTGTTTTTTAATGGGCTAGCTTGAATGGTTGAGATTAAAACAAAAAACTTAACACTTATGTCAAACCTACACCGTTCAATATTATTAAAAATAAATCCCTCATTTGGATGACTTAACGATCACCAAATTTTCTGAAAATTTGTAGAAATGATCTACTCATATAGCTCAACGAACTGAACGGTGAAGATTTGATTTTGTAATCGAAAAGTTTGTCAAATGATCTATCCCTAAAAATGAACAAAAAAGGGATTCCTCATTGGAAGGGCCCTGATATATATATATATATATATATATATATATATATATATATATATATATATATATATATTAGCCTGAGAGGCTGTATTTTTTTTAAAGTTGGAGTATTTTTGTCAGTTTATGAGTTGAGAGCTTTTGAGCTGTTGCATGCATCATAACTTCTATAGAAATTAAATTGGGAAAGCATAAAGAATTATTTCTTTTAAATTTATTTTTGTACACTCACTCTAACGGTTTCAAATATTTTCTCTTATGTCCTTTGTTTTTAAAGTGTCCAGTCTACAGGGTGCGGGTCGGTACTAGTAGGAGGAAATGAGACATAGTTACCCATCTATCAGCCATTTTTCACCAGCAGGTTACCTGCTTAACCTACTAGGGTATTTTTCCTATTTCCGTTGGTTTTAATATCTCTGAATACTTTTGGGATTATTGTATAATATTCTCGGTGGTGTGCTAAGACATATGTTATTTTATTTGGGTAATTATAAGTTGAATCGGAGAATAGTTAACTTGTTATAAGAGGGTAGTTCTTTAATTTTCCGGGTTAGGATTGTCCATTTTCAAGAGGGAGGTTTACCGAGTTCTTTGGTAAATTTTCCTTAGAGGTGGTCCCCGCATGACTTACTTCGGGTTTTATGATGAAATTCGGAGTGGGTCTTGACAGTTATCACATTCATTTGTAACCACAAAAATAAATTGACTTATTTTGTAAGATACTCTAGATTAATTTCCTGAAATGGAGCTTGAGTTAGGATCTGCATGTAGGGGCTCTTCAAGCTGCTGGAAACTTCGACACACTAGGCTATTCAAGTATTCAACACGTCTTAACTAGGCGTCAATAAGAAAGAACGTATTAAACAAACCAAATGAGTCAATTACAATGAAGAGTATAAATCAATTTAGAATGGTCATTTAGAAAAACAAGAATTATGGACAGCACAAATTTAATATTCAAAGACGATGTGACGTACAAGTCATAGCTTCACACCAACATCTCTGGTTTGGAACGCGTCCTGGAATATACAGAGTTACAGACTCGTTAATATTCAACGAAGCCAACCTTCCAAGCAATTTATTTCAGAGCCTTAAGCCGGTGGACTCTTCTCTATATATAGCTCGTTCAACCATTTCCGTTTCAAAGTTCATAATCTGATACTCATACCTCTTCTCCGTACACACACACACCCTCCTCTTTTCTTCCATCTCTCACAAACAAATCAAACTCCTCTTACCTCATGGCGGCCAAGCTTCCATTAGTTCTCTTCCTCCTTCTCTCTTCATCCATGCAGCTCTAGGTACATAATTTTTTATTTCATAACATGTTAGGAACTTAGGATATCCATACTTGAACAGTATTGATTTCCAAATATTAGACTATGTGTCAACTTGTACTAATTTTCTGTGTGTTGGTTCTCAGCTGCTTTTGTATGTGAGGATTTGCCGAATGACGTTTGCGCGTTTTCGGTGTCTTCTGCCGGGAAAAGATGTTTGATAGAAACCATGGCAAAGAACAATGGAAACGTAGAATACCAGTGCAGGACATCAGAGGTTATGGTTGAGGGGTTGGCCGAGTATATGGAGACAGATGAGTGTGTGAATGCTTGCGGTGTTGATAGAAAGTCCGTCGGAATTTCCTCCGACTCCCTTCTTGAGCCTCAGTTTATGAGCAAGCTTTGCTCACCCAACTGTTACCAGAAATGTCCCAACATTGTTGAACTTTACTTCAACTTGGCTGCCGGAGAGGGTAAGTTACCTAATTCACAATGTTGTTGATACTTTTCAATATTTACATCCAAAACATTCCCATTTTAGGACCCAAACACTTAAATAAAGTAGAACAAAGTAATATGTAGTTTAGTTTGTTCGAAAAGGCACCTACTTAAGAATCATTCTACATTTCTTGCATGGTGATGCTTCCTTTTCATTCTCTGCCCATGATGGTTTCATGATACCTTTCTTGTGATAAATACTTAATTTCGTTTTAATTCCTTAAAAATAAAGAAACGTAATTGATTGATGTTCTTGATCGAAAATGCAGGAGTGTTCTTGCCTGATCTGTGTGAGAGACAAAGATCTAACCCTCACCGTGCCATGATTGAACTTATGAGCTCCGGCGAGGCTGCCCCTGGTCTGGTTTCATCAGAAGACATGCATGCCGCCCAAAGCCCCTTTCCAAACGACATTGCTCCTTCTCCTTTCTAAGGATACTGTGGTTTCTTAATCACAACGTTTCATTTTCAATATATATGAGTGTAAACGGAACGAGGAATAATTTTTAGCAAGTTCATTTCCTTTATTTTGGATGGAGTAATTAGTTTGATGAGATTTACGTTTGCTAGAAAATTTATTGTAATACTCATTCAAGTGATTCAACATATATATCGATCGGCAGTTTGTACATGATATACAATGCCAAAAAAGATCAGGACATAATATCTGCTTTTACTTTCTTGCTGCTCTAGCTAAGAGATTGATCAATAAAATGTTTCTTCAAATATGTTTTTATTTTTTTTATTTTTTTTATGGCTGGTTAACCAACTATGAAACGTTTAACGTTGCATGCTGTTTAAGAAGCTAATTTAGTAGATGGTGTGGAACATGAGCAAAAATGTTATTGGGCATATAGACAAATAAGTATCATTTTGTCGAATTGGGCCTAAAAGGGCCATCATATATATGACTTTTCCATCTCATTTTGATTGCATAACTAATGAACGACTTGATATCCAGCAAGAATCCTAATTATAGCAAATAGCACAGGCCAGCTTCCCCAAATATAGAGACTAGTCTGTTTCCTATGGAGCCGAATTAATGGCAATTAGGAAACCAAGCCTAGTCTGTTTCCTATATATACGAACCTTCTCTGATCATCACTCTCTTACAAACAAATTCCCTTTTGTTTGTCAATCAACTCCACATCCCCAATACACAATCTTCAAACTACAATCTAAGCATACATATGGACTTTTCATCAACTAAGTTTCCTTTGGTTCTCTTCCTCTCTTCCCTCTTCATCCATGCAACCCTAGGTGAGCTTATACGTGAGGAGTTACCGAATCATGTCTGCGCATTTTGGTATCATCTTCCGGGAAAAGGTGCTTATTAGAAACAATGCCTGGGAAAGATGGAAGCATGGATAAACACTGCAGGACATCACAAGTTGTGGTAGAGAAGCTGGCTGGTTACATAGAAACAGATAAATGTGTAAAGGCATGCGGTGTTGATAGGGATGCTGTTGGTATTTCCTCTGATGCCTTCCTTGAGCCTCACTTCCTCAAAAACACGTGCACCGCCGACTGCTATGAGAAGTGCCCCAACCTTGTCGAACCGTACTTCAACTTGGCCGCCGGAGAGGGTACGTAAGATCCATAACTATAACATAGCGGTATCAGAGCAGGCTCTCTAATTAATATGAACGTTAGAATGGCATAGCATGGAAATAATGTTTATATACGTTTTGCAGGAGTATTCTTGCCTTACCTATGTAGAGACAGCGTTCGGAACCTCACGGTGACATGAGGGAATCTTCGAGTTCTCACGCTGCCTCTGGCCCTGCTTCAGAACAAGTAGAAGAAGTAGATGGAGCTATGCCACCTAGCCCTGCTTCTAAACAAGTAGAAGAAGTAGATGATGTTATGTCCCCTGCGGCCCTGCCCCTGCTTCAGAACAAGTAGAAGAAGAAGATGGTGCTATGGCCCCTGCCCCAGCTTCAGAACAAGAAGGAGAAGAAAATGGTGCAATGGCCCCTAGCCCAGCTTCAGAACAAGTAGATGAAGAAGTATATAATACTGTGGCCCCGGGTTCTGTATCAGGAAACCAATCAGGGAAATTGTTTGAAGCGTTAGCGTATGCTCCTCTGGACTAAACATGCACTCCGGTTTTCTTCAGATCATTTCCTTTCAAATATTAGTGACAGGAATGAATTTTTTAGGAAAGAAACAAGGGAGGTATATATACTAGCAATCTTAGGGCAACAGGGAAAGTGGGTTCCCAATTACGTTACTCTTTCAGAATTATTCAGGGGATAAGTGTAACAAATTTTCTAAGAAATTCCCTAATTTACATAAAACTACTACCACACATTGATACAAACATATTACCAGTACATTTTTTCTCCAAGTTCTTATATTTTACGATGGAGTAGATCCTAACTTTTGCTTTGAGTCATTATTAAGTGATCATATGTAAGAACTTTTTTCATCTTCTGGTAATTAACTGACACTAGTAATTTTTCTTCCTTTATTTTTTGGAGCTTGTAATATTTCAATGTAAAACTGTAGTACGTAGTATGAAAAGAACAATGTTACAGTAAAAACAATGTTGACGCCTTATACAATACAATTGACAATCATATATTGTCACTATCTTTATTACAGATTATTTTCAAAGGTATATTAGTAGTGCTGAAACTATAGCAATTTCTCTTGGGATGAATCTTGAGTTGGAGAAATATTTAACATTTTGGTAGATCAAGTGGTGGTGGAGGCAAAGTAGATGAAGGAGATGGTCCATTTTCCACCTCAAACGCCATGGCCAGACCCCATGGCAAGTGCACGTCCAGATGACAATGCATCATCCATACACCTATACATTATAAAGAAAAAAGAATCAATATAGGGTTCGCAATATGTGTATGCCACAAAATATTAGAAAAAAAATAACAAGAGCTAGCTTTTGATTAGGGATTAATTAACCTGGATTATTAGCTTGAAATCTGATCACCGCCCATCCTCCGACCGGAACACCAATTGTGTTACGCAGTTGTGGGTCAACAAGATTGAATTTCTTGCTATCGTTAACGGAGTCATAGTTTCCAAACCCTTGAGCTAATACGTGGAAGTTGAAACCATGAAGATGAATAGGGTGATTCTCGATCGCTAAAAAGGCCGTGTTCTGCAGCACGATCTCCACGGTCGAGTTGTACTTCAACTTCTTGACCTTGGTAGATTTCGGGGCGAAGATCAGGTTTAGGTCCAGGCTGATGTTCGCGTTCGTGTAGTCGAACTTCACCGGAGGATTATCGGGGAAATCGGTGGTGTAAATCCCGCTCACGTTGTAAACTGATGCTTCTAGCATTGAGAGTGTTGTAGGGAGCTGGAAGGATTCGTTATTCATGCTCGCGGACAATCTGTTGTTAAGGGGACCTTGACATGTTATACCCTCGGCACATACATCCAGATTTACACCTATTGTCACGAACATATGCTGGTCTACCTGGAGCGGAACTGGAACCCAATGAGGCCCTCCGGCTAGCCCCGTCAGGTTGCTGAAGAATCTATGCGCCGTTGACGTGTCACGGGGATTGGGAAGGGCAGGCATGAGAGGAGCGCTCGAGGAATTGTAGCCGTCGTATACTAGGACACCGCGTGTGGTTGTGTTAGGAAATGGTATGGCTGCACTAGCGTATGGAGTGGCGGCCATGTAGTACGAGCCGACGGGCTGGTTGGCGGTGATGAGAACGTCGGTGGTCTGCCCCGGCGCGACCACGACAACTTCTGTGACGTAGGGTTTGGTGTAGGAGGCGTCGACGGCTACCACGGTCATGTTGTGTTTGGCTATGCCGAAGAAGAGTTGGTTATTGAGTGCAGCGTTGATTATGCGTAGCATGTATGTCTTTCCCCACACCACATTCAGCTTATATATCTCTGCAAAACAGATAACAATGTATCGTGTTATTCATCATGGTCAATTTGTTGTATGTTATTGTATAGATATGCTAATATAGGTTACGTACGGTTTTGAGAGCAATTATAGAAGTCGCCGGGTAATCCATTGATCGTGTAAGCATCGGAATTGTTAGGAGCACCTCCGGTGGCTAGTCCTTGATTCTCAACGTCGACGACATTAGCATTCCACCACTCTCCTGCAATTTCATGCATGATTAATTAACTTTGATTAATCTTAAGTGCTTGAAGGAAATTAAGGATCAGTTAATCGGCTACTTACCTAACATAATCGGTACGTCCTGGAAGGGTGCAAGGAAGGGGTAGGATAGAGGGGATCTTGGGTGGATTATGAGGGCGCCATAGACAGTTGCACGGAGCCATGAAACATGCGCATGCCACCAGAGAGTACCTTCCTGTCCGGTGATGTTGAATCTGTAGGTGTAGTTTTTTCCAGGAAGTATAGGGCACTGGGTTACATATGCAGGTCCATCTGCCCATGCACTTAGAAGCTGAAAGATACCATGCCTGCATATTCACAGAAAATGAACACCAAAATCTATCAACAAAAAAAGTGAAAAACAAAATAAACATTTATTCCCTATAGTCCAATAACGCGTGATTTAACAATATTCCAGTATATAATCAATGTATATATATATATATATATACATATATTCAGGTTTAGAACTTTAGATTATCATAATCGAGTAGGTTTGACAAGTTAAAATGATTACGTCTTTTACATATTATACAAGATTGTTGTGTGAGGAAAATGAGAGCCTAGCTCTTTCAGACTTTTTTCTTAAAGAGAGTAAAAGGAGTAATCACCAATGAATAGTAAGGTTGTAGGGGGACTGGTTCAAGACGTGAACGACAAGAGTGTCACCCTCTCTTGCCCTTATTGTTGGACCTGGATACTGCCCATTAACGGCGGTTATCAGTTGATTTCGGCACAGCCGTGTAACAGTCAGGTTATTCACCTGTACGTAAACAATGAGAGTTAGAAATTGAAAGTCCGATTGGAACACATTATAGAGTAAAACTTTGATCGTTTTTTTGAAAAGCATGCATGTGTACCAGAAGCAAGAGCGTTAAGCGCTCTGGTACAGTAGTACTTAATTAAGGACAAGCTAGGAGTTAACTTGAGCCAAAGATCAACTTACGTTGAAAGATTGCTTGACTATTGCAGCAGAGGCTACTGAAGAAGCCAGCAGAGCTAGGGCACACGCTAGCGCAAAGACAAAGCGCGCCATTCCGATGGGAAGAAGGGCCGGGGTAGCAAATTAAACTCGGAGTTCAGACTTCAGAGAATGATCGAAAAGTGAATGAAGGAGATCGACTGATGTTTTTTCAAGTCAGAGTATGGCTAGCTAGAAGAAAGGTGCATTATAAAGATAATGAAATGTATACTTCTATTGATCTTGTGCTATCGAAACAAAGACATGTATGCCTTATATATAGGCATGTTGGCCAATATCAGTGCCTTGGACCTTCTCCTTCCACAATTGCGTGGCCGCATGTATTACTATCAAAGTCATTTTAAAATTTTCAATGGATTTGATTACATGAGACTTTGAATTGAAATTGGCATTGCACCAGCTGGTAGTAACTTTCGTAGCATATATATCCAGCTAACACTTGATCAAACATTCTTGATTATTAGCGTAAAGCCAGAGATTATGACGAGCAATTACTACGTACTAGTCAGAAACTAGGTTTTGATTTCAACAAAACGCCTAGATCGAGCAGGTACTTCAACTTTTTAAATATAATCATTTTGACTGTGCCGGCCATTTGGTAATGAAAATATATCAAACTCTGTAGGCGGCGTTTGCATTGGTAAAATTACATTTTGATTTGAACTTCTGATGTATTATGTATATCCATCCACCTAAGTTCAAATGATCATTGATCTTATCATTCTTATACTTAACACAAGAGAACAGATTTTGTAGGTGATTCTACTCATTCTTGCCGGCTAAATTATTAACGAAGTAGAACACTTGTCTATGACAATTGTATGTTCTATATATTCTCATTCTCCCCCCCCCCCCCCCCCCCCCCCCGACACTGCTGGGAAAAACGAATTGATGCATGAATATATTTAACGCATAATGCGTAATGGATGATGAACCCTAAACGTACTATATATAAGCGATCTTAATTTTCTCTTTTTCTTGTTGGAACAATATCTTAAATTAGTACACTGTGATGATCAGTTGGTGATGACCTATTTTCAAACCATGGAGTATTGTTGCAGAAATCGATTCAAACGATCTAGAAGTTGCATATGTACTATAGATCTGTCGGTTCTCTTAAGTAATAATCAGCTGCAGATTAATTATAACGATTCATTATAGTTTAGTTTTATATGATTATATATCTACATGTATACGCTTCTGGAGGGAGAAGACTTTTGAATAATTGACAAGATCTTATGCTCATTTTTCACGCTGTTGCTTCCAAATCCAACCCATTCGATTCGCAGCTACCCTGTTTTCCATCAACAATTTTAATATTCCTTTATTGACCAGTTGAAATCCCAGAAATCAATTATACATTCTGATTGTCTAGCATATGTATGACTCGATCTTATCATGCATTTCCAGTAGGGGTGGAACCGGTACGGTAACCGATTTTTTTGTCCCAAACCGTAAACCGTCCCGACTTATGTCGGTAGGAAAATCTTGATACCAATACCGACAGAAAAAGTCGGTATCCCGAACCTTCGGTAGCCGAACTTTCGGTTGGTATCGGTACGGTTGGGCCTAGAACCGAACTTTATTGGGCCTCTTAATCTGTCACTGTTTTAAATGAAAAATAGGCCCAGACTAAAAAAAAAAGAGCAACAACAGCAAACTAGTGATTCAAAGTTTTAAACACTGTAGAAACCAAATATTTTCCTGTGTTTCACATGTTAAATTCCAACCCAAATAACAAAATTAAAAATCCACAAAGTCACAAACTCAATTTGGCAATCTCAAAATCATAGCACCCTATCAGCCTAAGTGACTAAGACTAACTACAAGGTTGCTGTCTCACCTGTTTGCAACTGCTGAACATCACAACAAATTCAGAAACCATCCATTTCAAACACACTGCTAGCCTGCTGCTACACATTGGTTTGCCCAGAGACTCCAGTAAGCTCAATTGGGGTTGCTGCTGCCTCCTGTCCTTGATTGAAACCGTTTTCTGCAAAATAAATAAAATTCACATGGTTAAAAAAATAAGGTATGTGACAAAATAACAAATTCACACTGTTTTCTAATAATTACCTCTCTCAATCTCCTCCAACTCAGCGTAAATGGCGAGCTCATCTTCACTGGGATCCTTGTATAGGTTAGGTTGATCACATTTTAACCAGTCGCTTGTGCACACCAGGGCCTCTACCATTTTTGGTGTCAATGATGCTCTAAAAGGATCGACCACTCTTGATCCTAAACTAAATGCATTTTCAGAGGCCACTGTTGAGCAAGGGATAGCAAATATATCCTTGGCTAGCTTTGATAGCACTGGATAGGCTGCCTCATTGCCTTTCCACCACTTTGCAATTTCAAAACTCTTGGAGAAGATGCTGACATATCTATCGGATAAGTATTGATCAACTTCATTTCTTATACAGTTTGATTGCTCAGCCACCCTCTCCCTTGCTATCTCCTTGCTAACCTCATCGAGGCCATCCAAATCATCTGCTTCCATTTCAAAATCATAGAGAGAAGTCTGCTCAGCCATCTCATTTGTGTCTTGACCTTTGTATTCTTCATACATCTTCATCAATATCTTCTTCAAGTCACTTTCTATCGATTCAATCACCACGGCACTTGCTTTAACTTTTCTCATTGCCACTTTAGCCCACTGCAGCTTGTATCTTGGGTCCAAAACATTAGCTATCATGGTTACCTTGTTCACAACCTCAAAACTGCCCCAATACTTGTCAAACTTCTCCTTCATAGAAGCAGGAACCCTCTTCAAAACTTCATCAGAAGACTCACAAGCCTTGTTAATCTCAGTCTGCAATGTAATCATCTCAACAAATAAGATGTTTGCAGTCACTGTTTTCCATGCACTAAGCCTCAAAGTAGCTTCATAAAATTTCTTCAAAAAAAGACAGAAGGCTTCTGCATTCCTCCAGTCATCATAAGTTGGTGGTCCGACCTTGTCCTGAAAATAACTTTTAAATGCACCATCTTCTTCTGCCATCCTCCCAAACACAACTTCATACTTCAGAGCAGCTTCTAGCATAAGAAAAGTGCTATTCCATCTTGTTATTACATCCAATGGAACATTGGCATTGGCCCTGCATTGCTCCAAAATAGCAAACTCCCTAAACTTGTCAAGCCTCGAAGATGAACTCCTCACATATTTTGCACAATTCCATATCGCTGCAATCCCATTCTCCAACTCCTTCAAACCATCCTTAACTATCAAGTTGATAATATGACAAGCACATCGTAAATGCAAATACTCCCCATCAAACATCAAAGTCTTGTAGCCCCTCAACCTTCTCTTCATGTATTGCACCGCCACATCATTAGCAGATGCATTGTCGACGGTGATGGTAAAGACTTTTGAGATCTCCCATTGCCTCAAACATTGCTCAACAACTCTGCCAATATCCTCACCTTTATGACTGACAATTGGACAAAAGTTTATGATTCTTTTGTGCAATTTCCAATCAATGTCCATAAAATGAGCTGTAAGAACCATGTAGTTGATGTTTTATATCGATGTCCAAGTGTCCGTGGTGATCGATATTCTTGTGTCTGCTGCCTTCAAGCCACTCAACAAAAGCGCCTTCTCATGATTGAACTTATCCAACACACCCTTGGCAACTTGCTTTCTATTTAATATCGGCCACTCCGGTTGTAACTCATGGACAAATTCCCTAAAACCCTCCTTCTCCACAAACCTAAAGGGTAGTTCATCCTTAATTATCATCGCTATGCACTTATCATCACACCTCTTTCGGTTATACTTATGATAAGTTCTTGCTCCACTCGCATTATCTACAGACAACCTAGACTGTTTGGGATCAGAATCAGCTAGTTTGGGATGCAATGGGTGTTCCAAACATCTCTTGTTTACATGAGACCACATTGAGCTTGTCCCATTCCTCTTAACTGCACACAACACTTCCTCACCACAAATGTTGCATGTGCACCACTCCGGATCGATTTCATCCGAGTTTGGGAACTTACATCTAGTAAAGTATGCCCAAAGAGGACTTTTGTTGGCTGGTTCTTTTCGTTTCTGCCCACAAGAAGATTGAGGTTGTGAGCTTTGTGGCCGAGGTTCAGGTTGAGTTTGAGGATGAGATTGAGGTTGGGATTGAGGTTCAGCTAAAGGTTGAGGGCGTTGAGGTTCAGGGGGAGGTCCTAATGGGGATGTGTGTAAGGATGCAGTTCCCTCTACATTTGCAGTTGATTGAATAGATGGAGAAGAGCTACTAGTCTGACTACTCTGACATTGAGACATTGTTGTATCCACTATGAACAAATAAAAAAAAAAGACACAATTAACAACTAAGTCGAAATAAAGTTGAAATAAGATCATTCCTATTTACAGCAAATCATGTTAAACATTACACCAAAATGACCAAATCATGACAAGAACCAAATCCGAGATAAGGAATTCTGGACTTAATCTAATTCTTATTTCCGTCCAAATAAGCTAAAATTATCTTCCTGCATTCTTAATAAGATCCATACATTTAAGTTTAAACATAAAGGTATCATTCTAGCTGAAGAACATACACTGCTCTAGAGGTTGTCTCTTAGGATGTCTGCTACAACTTTTATGAAGAAACCTACTTCAAGTAATCAACCTAAATGGCTAAATGTACAGTTTTGTAGTAACAATAAGACTGGTTCCAAAACTCAGAAAACTGATTTGCTAAATGCAGACCTTAACTTTGAAAAATCATAATTTAATCTAGAAAACTCATTTTCAGGAGATTCAAATTCTTGAAGGATATTTAACATGTGTACTGCAAGTTTCATGCAGACACCAATTCCAAATAATGAACCGAAATGTACAATTTTTAGGAAAAAGGCTGCTGTGTTCAAAACTCAGAATGACTGATTAATATAGACCTCTGTTTCAGCCTCAAACACTTGAGCAACGAATTCTAAATGAAATTGCATGAAACTACACAGATACCAAGCCTAAAGTACAAGCTTTACCATACATGCAAATAGATTCTGAAATGAATGTCTAAATCATAAGATATGGTTGCTCAAAGCATAATCATCCCGCTCACATCACCAACTTAAAATTCGATTACTAAGAACTTATCAAACATCCAAGAACAAATAAGTGAAATAACATCCAAGAACATCAAACATCAAACAACCAAATAACATATTCAAGCTTATCCAGGAAGTAAGGAAGGCAGGAACCATACCTTGTCTAGCTTCACTAGCTTGCGCACCCCTACCACATGCGCCCCTACCAATTGCGCTGCTGCTCATCCTAATCCTTTGGCGACCCATTTGATTCGATTCAGCCGGATGAGGGATTGACCGATTGAGGGATGCGATGAGCCGATGAGGAGCGAATCAAAGGACGGACTGAGTGAGTGAGTGAGGAGTGGGGAATCGAATTGGGAATTGGAAATCGATTTAGGAGACTGAGAGATGAGAGTTTGACTGTTTGAGAGCGAAAGGAGAGTGCGAGCGTCCGAGCACTGAGCCCCCGAGCGAGTGACAGAGAGGAGAGACTGAGAGAGTGACTGACTGAGTTAGGTTAGGTTTCAACGGTTAGGATTCATTCTTCTTGAAATCAACGGCTAAGATTAGATGATTTTTAAAATTATAAAAAAGTCGGTACGGTACGGTATACCGTATTTGTATAATATTACATACCGTTACCATACCACGTACTACGTACGGTACGGTACAACCGTACCGACAAGTCAGTAACCGATTCCGGTGGTAACCGATTTCGGCAGTTCGGCTGGTTTTTCGGTTGGTACGGTTGGATCGGGACAAAATGCCAGCCCTAATTTCCAGGCTCTAGCTAGCCAGTTCGATCGATCTTGTGGTGATATAACCATACACGTACATATGTGATGACGCCCTTTACAGATAACTTGAACCTTACAATAATATATAGCTTGGTTTACAGATCGATATCAGGTCTTATTTAAATTCCGTCGTTGCCATTATTCTTTCTCATCGTAATCAGTTTTCCTTGTACTATTTTATCGTATAATTTGTTTCTAAATATTAAAAGGTAACGTTTTGAAGTTTCCCCCGTAATTATATATATATTTTTTTACGAGGATATGTGAATAAATCGCCTATTATTTTATTTTATCGTATAATTTGTTTCTAAATATTAAAAGGTAACGTTTTGAAGTTTCCCCCGTAATTATATATATTTTTTACGAGGATATGTGAATAAATCGCTTATTACTTTATTTTATTAATAAAAGAAAAAAGAAATAAAGAAAGGGGGTCAAAACTAAAACCTTTCAAAACAAATGACAGACTAGCTGAAATGAAATTGAGACATACCTTATCGTTATTATAAGGCAATAATATGAAAGGTGGAGGCTCATCCCACTACATCAATTCAGAACATGACGCACTTTGATTTGCCAGAGCATTACCTACTTTATTTCCTTCACGAAAATATGAGTAGCTTTGAAATTCATCTGAAAGATTTGGTATAAGTAATTCAACCATCGAATTCGAAGAGGCCAAAAAACAAGAGAAGGTCTGTGATTATAATCAAGTACCAAAGATGAGTAAACTTCCAACCAAATATGTTTCCAATATCTCGAACCCAAACAAGCTCAATAGCTTTAATAACAGTTCCCAATAGCTTTAATAACAGCCGTTGACAAAATCATTTCTGACCAGCTAGAGTTTGGCCACTTCCTTGGCACGTACATAAGAAACCAAAGAGTATGATGAGCATTTCTTATTTCTTATTTCTTTTTTTTCATTTTTCGATGAAGAAGAGCATAGCATTTCTTAATGGAAGCCAATTAAAGCATATTTTCTCTTCAAGAAACCTAATATATTCGTTTGCATGTCAAAGTCATGCTGTGCCATTTATTTATATAACCACAAAAGGGATAATGAGAAAATTAATAAATAGGGAAAATTCTCATCCACCCTAATTTTAAGGAATTTTTTTCCACCAACAAATTAAGAATCTAAATGAGAAATTTTAAATACACATCTCTAATATCTTAATATACACCCCTATTATTTTATATTTCACATCAGATTTTATAGATTTATTTAATTACAAAAATACCCATCAATTATTAGGGATCGAAAAAAAAAGAGAAAAAAAAACTTCTTATTCCCTAAAACCCAACTCTTATCCACAATTACTACGCATCAAAAGAAAAGAACTAAAAACCTATTCTCTAAAATTCATCATCTAAATTTCGACTACTATCGTAATCACATGTACTATTTACCGATTCATTTATTTATTTTTATCAATATACATAGTTTCTTAAATTTGAAAATATTATGTATGTTCAATATTTTTTTTCTTCAAATTCTAGCCGATTGATGTCATATTAGAGATGGAGTTTAAATATAATATTATTCTTTTGATCATAAATTGAAAAATATGAAGAAAAAATTTCTAACCCGATCAAAAAAATCTAACAGAGAATAAAAGAGAATACGTAAAGAGAGTTGTGAAATAGTAAATATATAATAATTATATTAAATAACAGATTATTATTAGTTTGGTATTGAGTTTTGGGGATTAAAATAATTTATAATTACCATTTTAGATTGATTTTTTGTTTGGTAAAACCTTAAAACGTGTTTATCTATAACTTTTTAATTTAAATAACCACGATTTTAGAAAACAGGTTGGGGGTTGCTTATTTAAAACTGAGTTTTTAAAAAATTGAGTTTTTAAACTACAGTAACAAACTAAGCCTAAGTGTATATTGCGAATTTTAGATTGAGTAATTTTAAATACACACATCTAATCTCTTAATACACAGACTTTACTTAATACACTACCAATCTAGTTTTTTATTTTAATATTATACTAAATACACATCACAAACTGCCTAAAATACTCTCAATATTTAAAACTAATAATCCCTAAAACTATTTAAATACCCTCAATATCTAAAACTAATAAAATTATTATATATTTACTATTTCACAAACGCTGCTAAACGATGGCCTTCTGAAGACGGCGCCGCCGCCGCGTGCATCGAAGTCCCCTTCGAATATTGCATATCTGAATTTCAAAGTTAAAACAAAGGGGAAGGAGAAAGACTGAATCAGATTTGCCGAGCAGATTTGTCATCGTTACCCAGCTCTCGAAGTTGCCTAAGCCAATTTAAGCGTCGACGATGTTGTTTGTTTGTTACGTCGCTCTTGTTGGCGAAGGAGGAGGCCACGACGGTGATGGTGAAGGAGGTGGACGCGTATCAAAATGAAATGTCAGGTTTTGTTGACTTTCTTGGGCTGTAAATGTGAATTCAAATGCATTGACTGAAAATATTAAATTGCTATCGACTTCTCAAAGAAGTAGAATAATCTTTGGCTCATAAATTATCATAACATCGTTTGTAAATACATAATGTGATTGATAGTCTACCTTACCTTTTCAATTGTGGCTGACATAATTGTGCATTAAAACCAGGCAAAGTCAGTGCACATGTCTCTTTAATAGCTAGGGTCTTTGTGTACAGTAGAAAGTTGAATCACCTTGTTTAATTATTATATATCATTTTAGAGTGTAATTAGCATTAAATTGGTGAAGTTAATGTCATTTATCAAGGGTCTACTGTCCCGAGTAAGAAGTCCTACTGACCCCAATAAGAGGTCATATTAACCCTAATAGGTGGTCATACTGCCCCAATAGGATGTCTTACTGACCCTAATATGTGGTCATACTAACCCTAATATGTGGTCATACTAACCATAATATGAACATGTTATAAGTGACTGAAGCACACAGTTAAGTTAAAGGGTCATACTGCTTCTAATAAGAGGTTCTACTGACCCCATAAGAGGTCATACTAACCCTAGTAGGTGGTCAACGGTCGTCGGAGTCCGGTTAACGTCGTCGGATCCCGGTCAACTGTCGTCGGAGTCACGGTCAACGGTTGCAAGAATCTGGTCATAGATATTTATTTTAAAATAGACATTCTATTGTTTTTATAATAGTCTATTGTAGTTTATTTAAATCATTAAGGGTATAATTGTCTTTTTCTTGTGTAAGTTGGTTTTTTGAAATTTTAAAACCTGATTTTGTTGATGAGAATAAAATTCTTAAAATTAGGGCTAATAGACATTGTCATTAAAAAATAAATACAAAAGTACGACCTATGCTGATTCGAACCTAAAATTTATTCTTATCGGTTAACTTGAAAAGAATGATTATGTATAACCTTGTGATAGGCAGGGCATTACAAGATTATAGTTACATAATGATAATTACCAATAGTAAAAATATTTTATTTCAAACAAATTAATATCATAAAATGTGCATGATTGATAAGCTGAGAACTACGGTGCCCAATACCGTTAGCTAGTCTAATGACATAAGCAAGGACGAAGCTAAAATTTCAAAATAGGCTGGGCTAAGTTATCATTCGATAAAAGCTCTGAAATATATGAATATTATATAAAATTTCGTACAGTCCAAAATTGCCAAGAAATTGTAAAAAAAAAAAAACATCTAATTTTCACAAGACATATATGAATAGTAAAAATAGACTACTTAATCGAGAAATATGAAAATGTTGATAATTTAGGATTGTATTTAATTATATATTTATTATTATTCTTTTGCTTTTCTTTTGGAAAACATTATCCTTAGAATAAGAGGTTGACGGTTATAACTTTTTTTGTGATGACCTAACTAGGCAGACAAGCTAGTAGGTGCATCCGTCCCACATCGTCCTGGAGAGATAGGTTGCTATGCTTATATGTGCAGAATTAGCACCTTACATTGAGACGCGTTTTGAGGTGAAACCTCAAGAGCAAAACCGTGAGGGTTGGTGGGCCCAAAACAGACAATATCTCAATGGACTGGGTTGGGCTGTTACAGTTGGTATCAGAGCCTATCCCTAGCTGGAAGTGTGCCGACGCGGACGTCGGGCCCTAGAGGGGGTAGATTGTGATGAACTAACTAGGCAGACAAGCTAGTAGGTGCATCCATCCCACATCACCCGGGGGAGATAGGTTGCTATACTTATATGTGTAGAGCTAGCACCTTATATTGAGACGCGTTTTGAGATGAAACCTCAAGAGCAAAACCGTGAGGGCTGGTGGACCTAAAGCGAAAAATATCTCAATGGACTGGGCCGGACTATTACATTTTTTGCCTAACCATGAAAACTTTGACAATTTGACCCGAATAAGCATATGTTGTTACCTATAGGCTATGATTAAACACCTAATTGATTAGAAAATATTAAAAAAAAAACTCTCTTGGATACAACTACAACCCAGACACCAATACATCATCCTCCGTCCCTGGATATAAGTCTCTTATTGTAAGTGAGAGATCTTGAACATGTTGTACGTTGTTTTTATATGTATGTAGATGGAACTTAAGAACCTGGAACACCTAATTAATTAACCATGTCCATCATCAACCAATGCACCAAAAAGAAATGTCAACTGAAACTAGGGTACGTATACGTATACGTATACGAAAATTTCAATGGGTTTGTCCTTCAAGTAAAATAGATCCTAGATGAATAAATAAATTGTAAGGATCTCAAAATCCACTCACGCAAATGACTTTTGATTAAGTTTGCTAGTAGGTGCATGGGAACTGGGAAGTCCATCTTCATCCTAATTTTTCAGACTAATATTCTTGTTTATATATAAATAAAGAGTTAAATTCAGTTTACCCCCCTAATCTTTGATGTTAAAATCAGTTCAGTCCTGCAACTTTTTTTAAAATCAGTTCGCCCTTTTAACTTTCATAAACACATCAGTTCACTTTGTGTTAAATCAGTTCGCCCCTTCAACTTTTGTAAACACATCAGTTTTGTCCAATTTTTGTCACCAAACTGACAAGGGGACCCATTTTTAACAAAAAGTTGCAGGACTGAACTGATTTTGACATCAAAAATTAGGGGGTAAACTGAATTTAAAAAAAGTTAAAAGGGCGAACTGATTTTAAAAAAAAGTTGCAGGACTGAACTGATTTTGACATCAAAGATTAGGGGGATAAACTGAATTTAATTCATAAATAAATAGTCGTTCTGAACTTCTGATAGTCGACTTCTATCCTAAATATTCCACGTTAGGTTAGGTTAGGTTTCCATCACAGTTGGATAAACGTATGGAGTTTTTTCCATGGTAGTTTTGCGCGTAAGTACTCCAGCTACCTCTTCCAATATTGCACGTGACCAATTAATTCAAACCTGCATGAATATAATTTGTTTTTATCCACATTATTAATCTTTGGATTAACGACTTGTTCCATATATTTGTGCGATACTTTTCAAGCTAGGGTATACAAACTGAAGATAATAATCCAAAACACATTAACGCATATTAATTAATGACTTTTTATATGACTACTTAACTTAGTGTATAACTGAGGTTCTTGGTGCAAATGGCTCATGAAGAGTTAAGATTTAGATGATAATGTAATCGTTAACCTTTATACTTCAAACATATTTTTCTTTTATCGTTTGCATATTGCAACACTGTATATGAGAAAACTCTGTACCAATAACCTTGTAGAGTTGTAGCTAATTTTACCAAATGGATTAAACGATCTTTATGCCATCTATTGTTCATTATAATTTTTCATTTCGTGAATTGATCATTCCTTCGGTCAATCGAGATTCAATAAGCTAAGTCGTTCATTTGGGAGTCGTTTGATACTTTGATTCTTAGAAAACCGAAATTTGGAGCTTTGCAAATTGCAATATGTTTTGGGGTGAAGCGATGCATTGGTACGGTGAAAGATTAATGAGATTACATTACCGGATTCGGGGATTAGCATGGCCCATATTTGTTAGAATGTGGGCTTGGCCAGGTCCAGGTTACCTCATCATGGTGAAAGATCATTTGTACCACACCGGGAAGGTGCTTCTCCAAGCTCCACAAGAAAACATCAAGAGAATGTAAATATATAATTAGTCCCACATCAGAAGTATGTAAAAAGAGGGAACATTCCTTAGTTATAAAAGGAAGACTTCCCCTGTGTAGATAGGGAGATCTGAGGTACTCCACCCCGCGAGATGGGTAGACTCTCCCATTTGTAACACTCCCCCCCCCCCCAGCTTGATAGACTCCCCCATCCCTCCCTTACTCCATCAAGCGGGATGGATGCTCTTATAACACCAAAGACATGATAGTTGTATCTAAGTGGACGTAGCCATGTCCCTCTCTTACTCCATCAGGCGGGATGGATGCTCTTGTAACACCAAAGACATGATAGTTGTATCTAAGTGGACGTAGCCATGTCCCTCGAGGCATGGTGAACCACTATATGTCCTTGTTTCTCGCCCATGATTGTCTCTTGATTATTAATTCTGCTCCACCGTGATTCCGCATAGCCTCCGGGTTTATGCAGAAACATTTGGCGCTGTCTGTGGGAAATGTTACTAAAAGTCATGTTGTTCTATCGCCCGAGAGGCAGTATGAAAGCGAGGCGAGATGACCCCCCCCCCGGGATGAGAGGCGAGATGGCTCGCATAGGAGAGAGGCGAGATGGCTTGCTTGGATGCGAGGAGAGCTGACCCGCCTGGGAGCGAGGCGAGATAGCTCGTATGGGAGAGAGGCGAGGTAGCTTGCATGGATGCGAGACGAGGTAGCATGCATGGAAGCGAGGCAAGATGACCCGTCCGGGATGAGAGGCGCGGTAGCCCTCATGGGAGCGAGGCGAGATGACCCGTCAGTTGTTCATTTTGTCAACGGAATAGGAAGTCCAACAGAAGAATAGGTCGCATGGATGTGAGACGAGATGGCTCGCATGGGAGAGAGGTAAGATGACCCGCTCGGGAGCGAGATAGCTCGCATGGATGCGAGGCGAGATAGCTCATAGGGGAGCGACGCGAGATAGCCCACCCGGGGTGAGAGGCAAGATAGCCCGTAGGGTAGCGAGGCGAGATGACCCTCCCAGGATGAAATGAGGTAGGCCGCAAGGATGCAAGGAGAGATAGCTCGCATGGAGGTGACTTTGCATGTGAGAAGCGAGATGACCCGCCCGGGATGAGAGGCAAGGTAGCTCGCATGGATGCGAGGTGAGATGACCCGCATGAGAGCGAGGCGAGATGACCCGCCCGATGTTATTTTTGTCATCAGGATTTCACCAACAGCAGAATCCCGCTCGGGTTCTTTTTGTCCGCGGGATAGGTAGTCTAGCAGTAGAATCCTGCCCGGGTTCTTTTTTCAGCAGGATAGTCCAAGAGCAGACCCACAACGGCTCATGTCCGATGCCACCCGCCCATTGTTCTTTTGTCCCGGCCGAGATGAAAATTCTTCGAAAATATAAAAGGAATCCGTCAAGCATACTCGGGGTCCCATTGATACCCGATCTACCGGTGCAGTGGTCATTGGATCTGGGATACGCTTCCCAGCAGATACCATCGACATCTTGTTGATTTTTCTGGTGCACAGCCGAAAATTGCTATGGACACCTAGTATGAGAGGTATGGGGTGAAGAAACTGGAGAAGTTTACAAATATTGTAGGCAGCCCGACCGTGCTGGCAACAAGGATTCATCGTCTAAGATTAGTACGGGCATGAATCTGCACCTTCTATGTGCACCCATTCGGCAACTATTTTCACAGGTAAGTCCCTCATTTGATTGCCATTGAAAACACAAATCAGAATATGAAAGTCTAAGTCTTCATGATTAGACTGAGAAACCACCAAGAGATAGGCATTCCACCGAGAGATTGGCTTCGCGTAGGAGATAGAGGCTAGTATGGAAGCGAAGCGAGATGACTTCGCCAAGAAACAAGAGGCCTTCATTTACAAGGAGGACTGAAATTATCATGCGAGGGGATGAGTTCGCACGTATCAAAATAGTGACATGAGTTGCATGCGAGCTGGATGCATGTGAAGATATGTTACGTGAAGTGATGACTTCACACATGGGACTCCGCATGAGAGAAGGATCTTGTGAAGCATTGACAACTCTACTAATTCCACTTCCGAGAGATGGCGCCCCCCGCATCCTTAGAAGCAGGGTCCCGGTCATCCCCCTGCTGAGGGTTATGGCCAAAATAGTGTGCACGGGTCCTGTTGGCAGGAGTACTTTGAAACTTCAAATCTCGATCAAGAAGCAGGGTCCCGGTCGTCCAGTTCGGTTATCACTTCGCTCTGGCAATGCCTGCTCTATGAGGTATTGGTGGAACCAGTCGGGATCATCTGATCTGCAAGCAGCAGGTCCCGGTGGCAGAAAAAAATTTGCTACGGACACCCGGAGCTCAGTCATGTCGAACGGGAGCTTCGCCGGAGACGATCTTTTCAACCCACAACCAGATCATTTTCTTATCCCGGTGACTCTGGCGTCCAATCTCCGGGTCAGAAAGTCAGTGGCCTCACAGACTAGAGAAGCAGTCTCCAGGATAGCAAAATCCAAGGTTCATGCTCCGGGTTCATTGAGCTTTTCAGGTGATAGATCTCGGACAAGGCCCATAGATCGGTCGGTATGACGACAGAAAGGGCAAGGGGCTCTTGTAGGGTCACCGGGAGGATTGATAAAATATTGGTGATTTGGGTCGAATTTAATCTGTATGATCCAGGAGTAGATCCCGCCCGGGATAAAAATTCGTCCGGAGGGGTACTTGAGGAAGAGAGGATCTGCCCAGCATTAGTAGGCGGACCCGTTGACAACACACAGAGGTATTGCACCTGAGAGGCACTCCACCGAGAGACAGACATTGCACCCGAGAGACATTCCATCGAGAGACATGTCATTGAGATCCCTAGTAACACCTAGCGGGTTAGGTAATCCACATTAAAATTCCCTGTAACACCAGGCAAAATGAGCATTTCACCAAGAGTTACAAGTTTTTCCCAGTAACACCAAGCGGGATAAGTAATCCACATTAAAATCATCATGTAACACCAGGCGGGATGAGCATTCCACCAAGAGTTACAAATTTTTCGCAGTAACACCAAGCGAGATGGGTAATCTACATTAAAATCTCTTGTAAGACCAGGCGGGATGAATAATACATTAAAATCCCAAGTAACATCAAGCGGGATAGGTATTCGACCAAAAGACATAAGTCACTGAGTTCCCGAGTAACACATAGCGGGATAGGCATATGGTCGTAAGTCATAAAACTTATATGTTCCCTTTAAAAATAGAGCAAGTGGCTTGATAACCCACAAACGACATTAACACCCCGTCACTCGAGTAGTAACACAAGAGGTAACACCCAGGTTCAAGACCGATCTCGCGTGTCATCGAGATCATAACACAGTCTGTCAGGTACATGATCCACCTCGCGTGTGTTGCCGAGTTTCAAGAGGATCATCTCGCATGGTAGTGTGCGGAGCCAGATCTTCAGCCCGCGTAGTAGCCCGTTTTCGCAAAGCGAGATCCACATCTCGTGACCGAGAGATGATTGACATTCCACCAAGATTAGCATTCGACCAAGAGAGTGGCATTCAAGGTTCTGTATTACACAATTGCATGAACCATTTTTCTTTTCGATAATTATTATGCCATAACCATACTTGGTTGGCCCCATAATTGTGTTGATCCAATGCTTGTCGATCATTTGTTCATTGTGAAGGTACAACAATCCTCACCCAACCGAATAAGATTTGAGGCCGGGGATCGGGATGAGTATTTCTTATCTTATAGGCGGACTCCACAGCTCACCGGGTAATGTAGTCCTGTGCGAATCGAACTCCAATAAAGCGCCACGCGAACTCAGCCCACATGATAGTCATTGACAGGACCCACCCCGAATTTCACCCTGAAACCCAAAGTAAATCCTGCGGGGTCCACCTTCAAGAAAAATTTACCGAAAATTCGGCATAACCTTCCTTGAAAATGGACAACCCTTACCTGAAAAATTCAACTGACACTTCTATAACCAAACCAAACATCCTCAACACCTGGAGCCTTCCTGCTCCCCAAGATCAACACATCTCCCAATAACAATTACTCAACTCTAATAATCCCACAACCAAGATTAAGGACTATTAATAAATTGCTATTGGACATTCAGAGCATATCTAAGGTTGAACGAAAAACAACGAATAAAGAATATGCGGAAGCAACCTCTGACTATGCCTCGACTCCATGTACGCTCGACCTCACCTAGACTGAGCCTGCAATCTGGGCATTTAAAACCAAAGGGCCCAGGGGAAAGTAATTTAAAAACGTTAGAGTGAGTGGACGAAAATAAACATAAGATGAGAAACCAAAATTTAAATACTTTCCCACTTCCAATATGCCATAAATTCGTTGCATGCAAATGTTAACAAAAATCTTTCCTGAAGAAAATCTCAAGAAGACAGACTAGCCCCGCTAGTCAAATTAATGATAAAGATAAATAATAACCTTCATAGAAGAAGGTACCAAAACAAGGGACTAGCCCCGCTAGTCAAATCGATAACTCAAGTATAATATCCTATATGGCCATATAAGTGAGTCTCCCGGACTCTATTGCCTCCCAGGCATAGTACTCCCATACTCCCTGTACCTTCACGTCGAGTTGACGGATAGGGTACGGGGCTTGCGTGATGCCGTCGACAACATCACATCACCCGAAGGCGGAAAGGGCTTGCGTAACCCCACTTCAAACGTGGAAGTTACATCGCCTCGAAAGGCGGAACGACATAATAGTATTGACATCATATATATTCCAAGAATATGGCATAAGGAAAAATATAAATCATATGAGTTTCCCCGAAACTCATAAATAAATACAAGTACGATTCTCAACCGTACTTAAAAAATTCAAAGAGCAAAGAAAATAATTAAATTCAATGACGTGTCCCACACGTTAAAATGCTCAATGAAATAAATAACTCATCTCGTTAACATGTTTCAAAAATTAGACCATACTCAAATCTTTAAAGAAATCTCAAATCCAGAGATCAAAAGGATATCATAATTCAAATACCAAAAACTTGCCCAAGCTCAAATCCATAAGTTCATTCTCAAAAACATAACCAATCGGTCAATCTCAAATAAACTCCATAACCAATTCAAAAGGTGAAATCATAATTTAAGCTCAGAAAATATAATTGACAACTTATAAAATCATGCATGCATATTCCTTTAAAAATAAAGTGTCCACTCACAGATTTAGGCCTAAGCCTGACGAATTCCGAATCACTACTCAAGCGAGGTTCCCTTCGAATCCTGGCACAATAAACATGCTTAGGACCAAACTTAAATTCTGGAAAATTAAACATTTGAAAATAAACACCCAAATCTCTTCTGCTTAACCCACTACTCTAATTAGGGTTAAGCTCACCGGATTTTCACCAAACTCCACCATAACCTTAATTCCTCAAAAACACTTTTCCTCAAATAAAATCCAATGGCCGGATTATTAATTAATAATCCGCCAAAAATACTTAACTTCAACAATTCTTAAACCTATCCAAAACTCCTCCAAAAATTCTAAAACTTATTCCAATAAACTCCTCATCAAAATCTCTACAAAAAAAATATTTTTCCGGCGCCGACAGCGGCGGCCGGCAGCCGTTTTCCGGCGACCTCCAATGTTTCTCAAATTTTGATAGAATAATCCTCTCATCAAACCCAACAACTTTCATAACTAACACTTAGTCCAAATCCGAGGCTAACTAGGGCAATCGACTAAAACATTCATAAATCCCTAAAACTTTCAATTATACAAATCACCCTAACGAAATCGAATTAGACCGATTCCTTTGGAGGAATTACTCATCTTGATGAGGGCTACAAAATGAGCCAAGAATCACGGCCTATGGTGGCCGGAGGACGGAGCTCCGGCGAAAAGACTTCCGGCGGTTCCGGCGGCTTTTCTCCTCTTCCGGCGGGTTAGAGGCTCGGGGGCTAGGCCGGGGAGGGAGAGGAGGAGATGGGGGTTCTTCCTGGGCTGGAATGGCGGTCCGTCGCTGGCGGGACGGCGGCGGTGACGAGGAGACTCTCCGACGGGAGAGAGCTCGGCTCGGGAAGAGAAACAGAAGAGAAAGAAGAGAAATGAAGGAAGAGAAAGGAAAAAGAGAAGAAAAGAAAAGGGCTCGGGCCTGGGCTGCCACCCCCGGCCCAACTCACTAAAAAGCCCATTTAAAATATACCTCTTTTTACTACCTCCGAACTTTACAAATAAATCCATAACTTTACCATGTTAACTCCGAATTTAACGCGTATCATGTCTACGAACTCGTAACGACGTCCTCTACAACTTTCATGAAGAAAGTTTTCTCATAATAATTTTCCTACAAAAAGTCAACCCTATGGTCCTTAAGGGTAATTAGTTACTCATCACGGTAAAAATCCGAAGTAATACTAACGGTAAATAACCGTAAAATAATTTAAGAACCGGGATGTGTCAGTCATTGTACGCGGAGCGAACTCCTCAGCTCGCCCGTTGTGTCCTTAAAGGCGGAGCGAACTCCACAGCTCGCGCGTTGTCCTTAGAGGCGGAGTGAACTCCTCAGCTCATGTGATAGTCCTTATCCGCAGAGTGAACTCCTCATCTCGCGAGTTGTCCTTATGTGCGGAGCGAACTCCTTAGCTCGTGTGATAGTCATTGTGTGCAGAGCGAACTCCTCAGCTCACGTGTAGTCCTTGGTGGTAGAGCGAACTCCTCAGCTCGCTCATAGTCTTTGGGGCTAAGCAAACTCCTCAGCTCGCGCGTAGTCCTTGGGGGTGGAGCGTACTCCTCAGCTCGTATGATAGTCCTTGTGTGCGGAGTAAACTTCTCAGCTCTGACATTGTCCTTGTGAGCGGAGCGAACTCCTCAGCTCGCGTGATAGTCCTTGTAAGCGGAGCGAACTCGTCAGCTGCGCGTTGTCCTTGTGCACAGAGTGAACTCAGCTCGCCAGTTAGTGTCAGCCCTTATATGCGAGGCAGACCTCACAGCTCGCCCAACAGTGTCAGCCTTTCTGTGCGAGGGAAACGCCGTAGCTCGCATACTTCTTTGGAAGGCCCCGCTCGGCTTAATCAGTTTTGAGGCTGGGGGTTGGGAGAGACCCGGCGGATTTGAAGATATCAAGAAAAGCAAGACCCGTTCTCCACACGTCTTGAGTGCGGACTTGAGGGGACTGGGACTGGGACAGGGTCGGGTAGTCATGACTGGTCTATGAGCATTTTGTATATTAAGTCCCCACTCAAGATGTGTCTTGAATAAGAACTTGGGGAGACTTGTAGTCGGTAATCAGGAAACTACCTTTCCTGCCCATAGACCAGTTATGAAGCTAGTAGAACAACGTCCAGGAGACCTCGCCATAGTGAAAGATTATCGGTACCACACTGGGAATGTGCTTCTCCAAGCTCCACAAGAAGGCACCATGAGAATGTAAATGTATAGTTAGTCCTACATCGGAAATATGTAAAAAGAGGGAACCTTTCTTAGTTATAAAAGGAATGCTTCCCCTGTGTAGATAGGGAGATCTGAGGTACTCCACCCTGCGGGATATATATATCTAAGGTACCCCACCCCGTAGGATGGGTAGACTCCCCCATTTGTAACCCTCATCCCCGCGGGATAGACTCCCCCATCCCTCCCTTACTCCATCAGGCGGGATGAATGCTCTTGTAACACCAAAGACATGATAGTTGATTCTAAGTGGACGTAGCCATGTCCTTCGAGGCATGGTGAACCACTATATGTCCTTGTCTCTCGCCCATGATTGTCTTTTGATCATTAATTCTATTCCACCGTGATTCCGCATAGCCTCCGGGTTTATGCAGAAACAACCATATGTGATTAAGTTGGTAAGAGTTTAATGATAAAACCTCTATATCCATGTGATCAATTTGCAACTATCATGAGTTTCATTGTATGGGCTGAACAATTGTACTTTGTAAGCATTTACCGATTTTTCTTTGCTTAATTCAATCCCATGCCTATATGCGTCAAAGTTTAACTTGCCCCTTTCACTATTGTCTGTATTTTTATGGCAGTAGCGGTTGTTGTCTTGTTCTCTTGGGAAATACTCATTAGAACGAAAACCCACTTGATTTCAAAGAAATTTCGAAGAACTAGATAGTGCTTGCGATATGAATTTGGAATTTTATTGAGCATTGATTCGCCGGAAAGTTGGAGATTAGGAGTTCTGGATTATAAGGGTGAGAGAGGGCTGAATTCCTAGACGCATTAAACCATATCTAATGGTTAAGAGTATGTCCCTCATATAAACCCTATAAAAGAGACCCCTTAATGAAAATGCCATGTATATGTGTGTGTATGCAGTTCTCTTCGAGAGCGTTGTCCTATTTTGAAATTAAAGTGTGAACCTCTTTTTTCGGTTATTTTCAGGTCGCATTTCCACAACTCTACTTTTCACTGTCTAAAACACAGTGTGTACATCATTTATGCAAAGTTTTATTAATTTGAAGATTATTTGAGCTTCCGTAATCGTGATTTCGTGATTTACACGTACAGTTCTGTTTGGACAGCTTTTGTTATGTTTATTTATTTAATTAAATTCGGTATCCAAATGATCTTCAAATTAGATGAAACTATGCATAAATGATATACACATTATGTTCTATACATTGTACGGTTGAGATATGAAAATACGACTTGAAAATGAACAAAATAAAGAGGTCCACACTTTAATTTTAAATCTGGACACCGCTGTATAAGGGAACTATATATGTGTGTGTGTGTGTGTATATATATATATATAGGCATTTTCAGATACAAACCTTCTTATTTATTCAAAAGGTACAGATTTCCTTAATTGACATACTTTTCGATCATATTTTCTCATCTCAACCATTCATCTTTTGAGTATATATGAGTAGATCATCTTTATAAATTTTCAGCTAATTTGAAGATCGTTAAAGTATCGAAAATGAATTAAATCAATGAACGGATTGAAATTATTCAACCTAAACCGTTCGTATTTTTAGTTCTAAATTTGAATGCCTTAACGATAATCAATTTTGCTGAAAATTTATAGAGATGATCTACTCATATATGCCTACAATGTGAACGGTTAAGATGAGAAAATATTATCTAAAAGTGGGTCAATTAAGAAAATCCGTGCCTTTTGAATAAATAAGGATATTTAGACATGATAATAATAATAATTATAAATATAGAAGGCCGTTCTGAAGCAGACGTCCGCATTGCCCTTAAAGTGTAGATGTCTCTCCGTTCTCCACCGTCAGGGGCTGACGATATCTTTTCTTATTACCAGAGGACAACAGAGGTATCCGGGACGACATAACCACGAAGAAGAAAGTCAGGGAGATCATGATTGAAGCTCTAGGTAGCAACCTCACTCGAAGCTTCAAGACCAGTCAAGATCGGCTGGAAACTTGTAGCCAGCGAGTCCACCAGTAAGAGGCAGCTTAGTATCAATGTCTGATGTCTTCAGGCAAGAAGAAAAGGCGTCGTCGACACCTGACGGTGTACTTGCACCACAATATGAATGGTTATTAATAATTAAGATTGAACCGTGTACTTGCATCACAATATTTACATAATTTTGTAAGGAAATGACCTAATGCACAAAAACAACAAAAGCAAAGCCCGCCACATGAATGAAAATTTGTTTCCTATGCCTATTTCAATTAATCTTACACAAATGACTATTATACCCTCTCAATTACCTTTTCTCTTCCATCTGTAACTCGATCTCCCTCTTTACCCACACAAATCTCATCTCTCTCTCTCTCTCATCCACGAGAACAAGGAATACGACATCTCAGTTCTATCAGTGTTAGGCAAAAATTGTAAACAACATATATACCCAACATAACTTCACCCTATCTTATCGACTAAGATAGGGTTTTGATTTTTTATCTGGTTCGACCCATTCATAATAAAATAAATTAAATTCCTTAATTACAACCCATGTTTCTCAGGGGAAAACCCTTTGATTCGATTACAAAGTACCAACGAGAACTGTGTATGTTCGAGGGTGTTTGGCCTGTAGAGAAAGGCGAATTTGGACTGGAAGAATCTGACTGGTGGCGTCAGGCATTCTGTTTGAAATTTTGGTTGCATCTAGTGGGTTGCTAGACTGCCTACATACCCCTTTGTGGGATCAAACCGACCGTAGTTCATAAGAGGTTTGTAGGCTTATTGGCTTAATGCCGGCTTTTGGTTTAACAGACATATTTGTGAGTCTGTTATCTGTGTTTCTTGTGGGCGCTCAATTTGGTAGAGTGTCTTTAGGCACCCGGAACAGGTGATGCAGTAGCGTGACAATAGGCTTGAATGGTTTTGGCCACAGTTCTTGATAGTGGCGTAGGCGATCTTTATGTGTAAGCGAACTGCTCCTTCATCGAACTCCGCGCGTGTGTCGGTGAGCGGGCTCCGCGTGTATGTCTGAGAGAGGATTCCGCGTGTTTTTCTTTGAGCGGACTCCACGTGTATATCTGTAGGCGGACTCCGCGTTTTATGTTTGTGAGCGGACTCCTCGTGTATGTCAGGAAGCGGAGTCCGCGTGTTCACTTTTGAGCGGACTCTGCGTGCATGCCTGTGAGCGAACTCCGCGACTTGCTTCATCTTCTGCAGGAATGGATCTCACCCACCTGTGTCATAATTTCGCCTCGCCTGGGCTTAGAGCTTTTGAATATTAGCTCGTCACCCCTTATATTTCTGCCCTTGCTTGAGTATTGGCTCGCCACCCCTTAGGGTTCCTGCCTTGGCTTGAATGTTGGCTCGCCATCCCTTAGGGTTCCTGCCTTGGCGCGAATGTTGGCTCGCCACCCCTTAGGGTTCCTGCCTTGGCGCGAATGTTGGCTCGCCGCCCCTTAGGGTTCCTGCATTGGCGCGATTGTTGGCTCGCCACCCCTTAGGGTAAAGTAACCTCGCCACCCTTTAGGGTAAAGTCACGTCGCCACCGCTTAGGGTTAGGTATCATCGTCACCCCTTAGGGTAAAGTCACGTCGCCACCCCTTAGGGTTAAGTAACCTCGCCACTCCTTAGGGTTAAATAAACTTGCCACCCCTTAGGGTAAAGTCACGTCGCCACCCCTTAGGGTTAAGTAACCTGCTTCTGCTTTGGCGGGGCTGTAAGTTTGCCTTTGCTTTAGGGCTTTAAACCATCTCGCGAGGACACGCGAACTCTGCTTCACAGGACTCTGTCATCTTTTCCTTGATTGAGTCATCTTTTCCTTGATGTAGTTGATGAGATTGCGTGAACCACATAACTCCAGACGTCTATCCCTGTTTGGTTGGGAGTTGGACTTGAGGAAACTGCTCTTCTATAAATTGAGGTGTCGTCTCCTTCTTTTTTGATCTGGTCAAGGATTCGTCGAGTCATCAAGGATGAGTTCCTGCTCTTCGAACCCACGTTGCTTGTTTGTTTCCTTCCCCTTGCATGGCTTGTTATGCGAGCTGCATGGCCATATGTTTGTTGTAACAAGGGAGGAAGGGGGCGAGGCCGTCTCGCCTTAGACTTGGTGACTACCTCACGGAGTCATCACGCGAGGGGAGAGGGCGTTGCTTTCGGGCTTCCGGCGGAGTGATACAAAAAGATAAAGGCAGCTGCAAAAAAAGAAAAGAAAGTTAGAATGGGGGCTCCACCTTTGGTCTGGCTCGTCCCTTGTCTTCTACTTCTCTTTCTTCCTCTGCGCTTCGCCTTCTTTCTCTCTGTTTCTCTCTCTGGTTTCGCCTTCTTTGTCCCTTGCGCCTTGTGTTCGCCTCTCTGCCTCTGTCTCCGCGTTTGTGTCCTATTTCTTTGTCTTCCATGTGCCTCTTTATATAGAGTGCACAGTTTGGGAGATGAGTTTGTATTGGACTTTTGTTGTCTAGCTGTTTGCAAGAGTTGTAGTTGAACTCTGAAGCATTGTGCATATAGCACAAGAAAAGTATTTATGTATATATATATTTTAAATGCTTTTCTTTTCTTTTTATTTATGCATTTTTTTTGCCGATCAACAATCAGATACATGATGACCACGATGACGAGGACGTCTCTCAGTTCTGGTGCGGCAACATCCAGATTTATATCTCATGTCGGCCGACGATGATGCAATCGTAGATTGAACGCTCAGTTTTGAGCGATGCGAGCGAATAAGAGGCCGGAGATGACCAGGTTAGTGGTCTTCAAAACAGAGCCTGTATTCAGATTTCTACAAAAGCAGAGAATCAAACTTCGGCGTTTGATTCCTTCCCGGAGACTGAGACCTCAACGCAAGGCGATCATCGCTTGTCACTCTAGCACTCGACGCTCGGCTCTCGTCCCTCTTCGCTCGGTGCTCTACGCTCGTCAGTCGTTGCTCGGCGTTTGGCGCTCGGCCTAACTGAAGCAGATCTGATCCGGAGCCTCTTCCCAAAGGCCGACGACGAATGTAGTAGTATTTTTTGTTGTTAAACTACTCTCTCTCTCTCTCTGGAAACTACTCTCTCCCATCAAGCATCACCGACGATGACGTTAGTCTAGATGGAGGACGCATCTCGGCAATGACGCACCACTGCTATGACCGTAGTCTAGCCTATTCATGATCTTGTGGTCGTCCACAATTTTTACGGCGAAGATAGAGACAAGGTGATATCTTTTGACTTTCCCTTCTTCTTATTGGGTCACTGTTTATTAGAAGTTTATTGTTTTCCAGTAAAAGTTTACTGTTATAGTAGAAGTTTATTGCCTTCTAATAAAATCTCAATAGAAGTTTACTGCTCCCTCAGTAAAAGGTTATTATCTTCCAGTAAAACATTTTTCATCAATATTGCGCGTCAATAAGGTTTTATTGATCTCAATAGAAGTTTACTGCCTCCTAGTAAAATATCAGTAGAAGTTTACTGCTCCCTCAATAGAAGTTTACTGCCCCCAGTAAAACATTTTTCATCATTACTGCCCCTTAATAAGGTTTTATTGATCTCAGTAGAAGTTTACTGTCCCCTAATAGAATCTTAGTAGAAGTTTATTGCCATCCAGTAAAACATTTTTCATCATTTACTGCGCCTTAATTAAACTCCAGTGATGGTGTAGTATACTTCTGGCAAGGTTGGTGACATTTAAAAAAAAAATCCGGTGAGATTTTCGACGACCGGTGAGATTCCGGTGACATTTTAAAAAATCCGACTAAATTCCGGCGACCGACGAAATTCAGGTGATTTGAGTCCGACGGCCGGTGACCGGAGTCCAGAGTTCGGTGAGGTTCCAGCCAAATATTCTCTCTCTATGCATGTTTAAGGGGTGAGGGCAAAATAATTCTAAAATAATATTGTTTGTTAAGACTTTAAGTAAAAATTTGTTCATTTGGGCACAAAAAAGCTACCTTATATTCAAATGAGCTCCTAAAAAAGATTGTCATTTGAATGGATAATGAAAGAGTAAAATTAGTACTAAATGGGCATTTACCTTTATTTTTTTATCTTATTTTTTATCATTAAGAGGGAGGATTCAAATTTTTGATTGCCAATATTTAATTTGTTACGCAAAAATGACAATAGAGGTGATGAGTTGAGAAGAGGTTAGCTGTGAAACCCTCTTACCCATGTATGATTCATGCCGATGCTAATTGGAGTTAATTCTCAATCTGTTCTTGGTGGTCAAGGAGGAGTAATAGTGACAAAATTTTATGATACAGATTAGTCTATATGCTTAGACAACCTTTAAAAGACCGTGTGATCTTATAAAAAAAAAGGGTCCATATTTAAAGAATTTGATGTGGTATAAATTTTAGCAATAACACGTGACAGCGTGATAGAGTAAGAGTAATGTTTTAATGGTGCCATGTATAAAATTTTTGTATATGAAAAATTATACATAGTTTCAAAACATGTTACATTGAGAAAATCTTACGTGTGACGGTCGTGCCACGTGGATGGTGTGACCAACACGTGTTTTTTTTTTCCACAACTCTTCTTTTTCCCTTCCTCTTTTCCGGTGAAACTGATCCCCTCTGGCGAAAAAAACATAACACGTTCTTTCCCTCTGCCCAACCGTCACCTCAAACCTGGAACTCCCGCTACCTCCACCATATGCCTCACCGCTCCAACCTCGATACAACCTGTGTAAAGAAAAAAGAAGCTTTGCCGGAGGAAGGAAGAAGAAGCTTCGCTGGAGAAGAGGAAGGAAGATCGGAGGGGATCGGTTTCCGACCGAAGAAGAGGAAGGGAGGAAGAAAGAGTTGTGAACATAAAAAAAACATGTATCGGCCTATGAATAGTGGGTTGCACCATCCACGTGGCACGACGTCGCACGTGAGATAAGATTTTTTCTACATCTAATGGTTTCAATTAATGTCATTGGTCCGGATGACGTATACTTTTTTTTTTCTTTATTGGTTATCTGTTTAGTTTTCCTTTTATTCCTCAATCTGTTTACAAATTCATAGCCCCAAAAAGTTACAGGACATCGTAGTGATCCGAAAGCAAATAAGTAATCCCGAAACGACACAATTTGTACTATAATAAAATCAGGTGGCTCGTCTTCTGTCTTGTCAACAGCCAACACTGTCTTTCATCTCTCTTCGCTACAAATGGAACCGGAACTGGCCGAGGACTCCGCCGCCGTCATCGGAATCGACGCGTCTGAAGACGACGTCGGAAGCGGGAAAGATGCGGTAGCCAAAGGCGAAAAGGGTAAGAAGCGTAAGAGCAGAGTGAGAGGGGTTTGGTCTCAGGAAGAAGACCGAATCCTGAGTCGGCTGGTGAGTAAGTTCGGGGCCAGGAATTGGACCTTGATCGCCCGCGGAATTCCCGGACGGTGCGGCAAGTCTTGCCGTCTCCGGTGGTTTAATCAGCTCGACCCAATCCTTAAGCGCAAGCCCTTTTCTGGTAATTAACATTCCCCTAAACCCTTTTCCATTTCTTTATCAATGTATTGTTTTTCAGTTGTTATCTGAAGTATGCATCTTTGGAGTTGTTTCTCTTTTGGGTTTTCGGAATGACTTGGTTGGCATTTTCGGATCTTGAAATTGGGTGTTTTATGTTTTAAGGAACACTGAGATTAGCTCCAATATAATTCCTTTTCTCGTATCAATATTTGAGAACAACTCAGGAATTGAAAGAAACAGTTTTGACAGTTGATTCTATCTGTATTATGTAGCATTGCATTAATGCTGTTGAATTCTTGTGATATGATTCATAGGTTAAGTAAAGTATGCTGCAATGCCTAGAAAATTAGACGCTAATGTCCTAGATATCGAGGTGTTGGGGCATTTTAATCTTCTGGGACAATGTCTTCAGACTGGATTTACATTACATTTCTGTGACACATGTTCAACAAGTACTCTAATTTCCTTCATTAAAGTAGCCTTTGATATTAAGTGGTAGCCAATTTGTATTAGAGCAGTGGATCATGAATATGAGTTTTTGTTGAAAATCTATTTCCAAGGTGCCATTATTGGAAAAGGATTGGGTTAGTCTTATATTCAGAATTTCAGATATCATATTCACCAGCACCACTGGGTAAAAGAATCGTTTGAAATGTATGTTTTCTTCCTTGATATCTGTGCCACCTGAAAGAAAGAGAGTTTTGTAAGGAAGTTTCTGGAATCGTGGTATTGTTAGCAAAATATATCAACAGAGATTGGTGCAAGATGTGCCATCAATTTAGCTTATAGCAAAGCCTATGCAGTTAGCTAAGTTGCACTACATCTTTAACAGGCTAATTCCGCCTTTTAATTGACAATTACATTGTAACTTGCTGTGTGGAATAATGTTTTATGGTCGCCAGCTTGTTTTTTGCTGCTGAGATTTGGACTGTGTGTTTGATGCAATTGAATCATGCAAGACTAGCCAGAGAGAAAAATAGAGAGCTAATAAGTGAAAACTTTCTTCCCACTTTGCTATGTGAAGATAATGCTGGTTTTGTTTTCAATTTTTCTTATAACTCATACAAAAGGCACATCTGAGTTGTTATGTGTATATGGTTAGTTGAAATACACAATGTACAGAAACCTAATAGCATATCAATTCTGAGTCGAATCAATACATGTTGTCCAGTCCTTTTTTGTGAATTTATGTTTACATCATTCTTCCCTGTAAAAAAGCTGACTATTGTGAATTGTTTCAGCGGAGGAAGACCGGATGATAATTTCAGCCCATGCAATCCGTGGAAACAAATGGTCTGAAATTGCAAAGCTTTTACCAGGGAGAACAGATAATGCCATAAAAAACCACTGGAACTCCACACTACAGCGTCGGGATCCGAACAGATTGATGTCAGAATTGGGTATTGAGGATGTCAGCTTGGACAAAAGAAAAGCATCTTCTGAAGAAACACTCTCAAATGGTGGTGTCAATTCATCTAGATCTACAGAAGGAAAAGAAGTCTGTTCTCTAGAGTATACAGATGATCAACATGAAGACAAGGTATCAACGGATGGTCAGTATAGTAATGAAGCCAGAGAACCACACACGCTTTTTAGGCCGGTTGCACATGTAAGTGCTTTTAGTGTATATAATCATTTAGGTGGCCAGGATCCTTCATCATCATTCCAAAGGCCAATTCCAGTTAAAGAACCTCTGGTTCAAGAAGCAAAACTGGATGTTGGCATTTGTAAATTGGGCGAAGAAATTTATGGTGAGCAGTCAGTGCCTGATCAGTGTGGCCACGGTTGCTGTTGCACACAGAATGGCAGGACTACTGGAAACTCTCTGTTGGGACCAGAATTTGCGGAATTCTCTGAGCCTCCCTGTTTTCCAAGTTTTGAAATGGCTGCAATTGCCACAGATATAAGTAAGCTTGCTTGGCTTAAAAGTGGTTTGGAGAATAATAGTGGAATGGTAACAAGTGATGCAGCTGGTAGTAGACTCTCTCATGAGTCTCAAGGGAAATTTGGACATTCTGAGGAGAGTCGAATGAATCGTCTTCTTCGTCAGGAAAAGAGAAAGGATAGGTTAATGGGCATGAAGACTAATGTGCTATCAACCTAAGACTGGTACACTAGTTCCTACAATCTGAACTTGGAACTCATGCTGAGGGTGCTTCTTAATTGCATTTTACTATATACCAAGAAAATTAAGATACTTGCTTCCCTGTCTGAAACTTATTGTTACAGCTGAGAATCGACTATATGGGAAGGACTCTACTTGTTCTAGACTTCTCGCTTGGGTTCCTGAATGTTGTACACTTGTACTCATACTAGCTGATGCATAAATGATAGACTGCCTTCATTCAGAGGCTGGAGACAAAGTTCTGGTACAGTAGTATGATGCGCGGCTGGAAATTCAATGCTCCACATTCTGTAGTGACACAATGAAACTTGTCAATTTGGGTATTATAGTTCTCTTGGACTCGAGAGAGAGATGTTTCACTTGTAGCGGCTGTAGGCTCCAGATTTCAGAAACCTGTTTCACTGATCCATTGTTTCTGTTTGTTGTGTAACCATATAAATCATGTTGGTCTATACTCTATATAATCAAAGTTGCTATAGTAATCCACATCGTTTTTCTATTGCTCATAAATGCTTTGGAGAATTATAGGCTCTGGCCGCCCTGCATTTCCAACTTCTTAACATGTGAAAACTTACTTGCTACCATCAAAAAAGTTAAGGGGCTGTTTCACAGTGGTTTCTGAAGTACCAAAAGCATTTCCGAAATTCGGCAGAAATGGTTGCTGCTTTTAGGAGAAGCATTTCAGATGGTTCCACAGGAAGTGCTTCCCAGCTGCATTTACAAAAGACACTCGAATACTTGATGAAACTTTTCAAATGCTTCTATAAAACAACTGTTTCTACCTGTCTCGTCCCGAGGTCACGAGCCGGAAAGGGGTTGCGAGTCGGGGAGAGGTAGAATCCTTGGGTCCTGCACTAGGTTCCTGCACAAGTAACAGCATCAAGAAGTCGGGACTGGGGTGGCCCAGTCTTCGACTCTCCGATGCTTAAGTTAGCTTTAGGCTACTTGCGTGTACGGGAGTGTGGGAAAAGAGTTTTCTACCTTCTATGGGAGTTTATGCCTGTTTTATAGGCCAAGGTAAGGCATTGTGACCTCAGTCTCCGATGTGGGACTATTTGTTAACCTTTGTAGTGTCTCCTCTTTTGGGGGTGTTTTGCTGCTAGAGTGATTTTGACAAGTGGGTTGTTATCGGCTCTTCACTCTTTGGATATCCGTGAAGGGCTCACCAGAGCTCTCTCGCCTGTAATGATCTTCGGTGACCAGGTAATTGCGCCTTATTCTCGGCTCAGCCAAGTATTTTGGCCATGTACTAACAAGTCCCCAAGTCCCCAGTCCGAGAGAGCTCTTGGGTGGGGAGTTATTCTACAGATGCCGAGAATATGTTTTACCCGGGTGCTGGAGGCATGGTGTCGAGTCCCCAAGTCCCCACGCGAGGGTCGCGAGGTGACGGGGGTGAAGTACCGAGTGAAGTTTGTGTCTACTTGTGAACAAACAGGTTGCGTTAGTTGGCGAGATGAACCGCGCTAATGGCATGGCGAGCCGCTACGGGGCGAGAGGTCGCGCTGGTTGGCTAGACAATTCGCGCTAGTAGGCGAGAGTACACGCTAATGGCGTGGCGGGCCGCTAAGGGGCGAGATTTCGCGCTGGTTGGCGAGACAATTCGCGCTAGTTGGCGAGAGAGTTCGCGCTAGTAGGCAAGAGTACGCGCTAATGGCGTGGCGGGCCGCTAAGGGGCGAGACAATTCGCGCTAGTTGGCGAGAGAGTTCGCGCTAGTAGGCGAGAGTATGCGCTAATGGCGTGGCGGGCCGCTAAGGGGCGAGTTCGCGCTGGTTGGCGAGACAATTACGGTTAGGGGCGTGGCGGGCCGCTATCGGGCGAGCCAGTTCGCACTTATGGCATGGCGGGCCGCTATTGAGCGGAATGAACCGCGCTAAGGGTGTAGTTGAGATAGATATAGATAGATGTATAGCAATGTTTGGCTTGTAATCTTATGAAGCAAGTGTCATATGGTTTGCACATGGTGTATAAGTATGTGTGTTTAGCATGTACAAGAGAATATATGTAATATGTGATAGAGAATGTTTGCTAACTCTATGTCATGAGAACATATTATGATGCATGAGGCATGCTATTTGTATGATAATAACTCAATTGAATAGTGTGGAGTAAGACTTATCTGGAGCCGTGTAGAGCTGCAATAGACATTGTAGAAAAATTGAAGTTTGTTGATATAAGTCTCGATGTCGATAAGAATCCCAATGGAGTAGTCATGGTGGTCAAGAAGACAATATTAGAGTGCATCATTGAAGATAATATTGTTATGTTGCCCACTGATAAATCATAGAGAAGTATGTATAACTGTAGGCGAAGTGTTGTTGGCAACTTGTTGCTGGAGCTTGGCTTAATATGATTATATAGTTCCGAGAGCATGACAATTGAAGTCATTGAACTAGGCAGCGATACCCTTTGGTAGTGAGTGCACTGCTGCCGTTGTTGGGGGAGTAGTAATTTAGAGAATAGAGGTCGTAGGCGAGGTCGTGATAGTCCATTATAAGTGGCTGGAATTGCTGCTAAGATGTGGGATTGAAACCGATTGCCTGAGAATTAGGCGATTTATTGAGTTGAACTGTGGGTGCCAAGAGTAAGTGGTTGGGTCAGCGTGGTCTCAGGATCCCGGAATGGGTGGGGTTGTATGGATGGTCCCGGGAGGGAGGAAGAGAGGTATGGCCTCGGGAGAGGCACTGAGACACGGGAGGGGGTCCCCGGGAGATGGTTGTCAAGCGGGTCATTTGTGCTGGCATGTTCCGAGAGCAAGGTAAGCAAGGGAGGGGTGGGGGGATGGGCCTCGGGAGCTCGGGGGGCCATGTGGGGAGGGCTCACAGAGCTCGGGATGGAGCCACTTGTTTCCTGTCACGGGATCACTGGTCGGGGCAATATCACGTGTCGGGACTAGACCCCGAGTCGGGAGGGCGGATTCTTTGTTCCGGGTTCTGTACTAGGGATGGCAAGTAGGTTCGTCTGGAAACTAGGGTGGCCAGGGGAGTCCGCAGGGGAACACGCAGGACTAGGAGAGTCTACGGGGACTGGCGCTAACATGGGAGGGTGTCCCTAGGAGAGGGGTGTCCAGAATTTGTATCCTTCGACCGGGAGAGGAGTCCGCGGGAGCCCGTGGAGGTTCTGGGTGGAGGGCTGCTCACGCGGTCTCAGAGAGAAGTATTCAGCCAGAGCCCAGTCATAGATGTGTAAATGCATGTAGCACAGAATATATGTGGCTGCTTGTGAGCTCTGCATTCAACCCTTGGTAGATTGTGGAGGACGTGCAACTCAATCTCAGGAAGGGGAGGTGCTAGGGGCAGGCTGTTGGGTTGCTGAGTGTTTGTAGCGGGAACCAGGAATGGGAGGCGCCGGGTGAGATGTGCTAATGTCGGGATAGAGGAGTCCCATGAGGTCGGGATGGAGAGCAGTGTGGGATTCCGCCAGGGGAACTACCAAGGACTTCCCCATGCGAGGGTTGACCAGGGGAGGCTGCGAGACGAGCGGAGTTCCCGAGGGGATGACGAGACCTGGACTGGCGAGATCAGGGGAGTCCGCGGGAGTCTCTAGAGAGAGGTATCAAGATATGGGTAGGCGTCCCCTGGAGAGAAGTATCAAGTGGGTGCCAAAGGCGAAGGCATGTCCTGGGGGGAGGGTGTCGAGGTTGGGGTCGCGAGACCGAGAGCGTATCCCTGCTTCGGTTGAGGGAAGCTGGATGTCCAGATCAGTTTTTTCTGAGCGCTGCTCACCGGCGTGTGGGCTTTGGCCGGAGGTCGGGGAGGCCACGCTGGATTCATCGGAAGACAGTGAGTATGATGGCTGGGAAGGTGAGCTACCTTGCTGTGGCATGCCCAAGCGAAGGAGAGAGAGAGAGTCAGATCTACTTTCTCTCTCCTCGGGATTTCTGGGCAGATGATGGCCATGGCGAGCGACGTGAGAGTTTCCACTTGAGGGCCCCTCCTTCTAGCGCCAATTGTTTCTACATGTCTCGTTCCGAGGTCACGAGCCGGAAAGGGGTTGCGAGTCAGGGAGAGGTAGAATCCTTGGGTCCTGCACTAGGTTCCTGCACAAGTAACAACATCAGGAAGTCGGGACTGGGGTGGCCCAGTCTTCGACTCTCCGATGCTTAAGTTAGCTTTTGGCTACTTGCGTGTACGGGAGTGTGGGAAGAGAGTTGTCTACCTTTTATGGGAGTTTATGCCTGTTTTATAAGCCAAGTTAGACATTGTAGCCTCAGTCTCCGATGTGGGACTATTTGTTAACTTTTGTAGTGTCTCCCATTTTGGGAGTGTTTTGCTGCTAGAGTGATTTTGGCAAGTGGGTTGTATCAGCCCTTCACTCTTTGGATATCCGTGAATGGCTTACAAGAGCTATCTCGCCTGGAATGATCTTCGGTGACCGGGTAATTACGCCTTATTCTCAGCTCAACCAAATATTTTGGCTATGTACTAACAACGACCATCATACATAAATGTTACTGGGGCAAAGCACTTCCCACAGAAGCAAAGCATTCTCAAATGCGTGATGAGTGATGACCCGGGACATGATTAAGTTCATTGAAGCTCAAGTTTGGCGCCAAAGCATGTCATGCGAGATGAAGAAAGCACAGAACAAATGTAGACCCCAGAAGATGGATTATATGTTTTATGTTCATGTTTATGTTGTCCAGACCAGACCCGTAGCTTTATGTGCAAGGTAGCGGTCGCCAAACTGCTCCAGTCAGATATTTAAAGAAAAGCTTTGTTTTGGGGCAGTGGCTGTCTGACTGGTAAAGAAGAAAAGGGCACAGGAAAACCCCAAATGGAAGAAGATAGATTTGGCAGCAACAGCCCCACCATGATATTGATTACTTGCTCCAATTTCAATTCTAGGATATGAGAAAGTGGGTCCGTTCCACCTACACATGCCAAAGAGATTAAGGGGATTCAAATTATGGATTTATGGATTTGGTGTTGTTATTATCGGGCTTCAAATTGTGTTCTTATGGAAGAAAAGCTCTGAGATTTGGAATCAAGGATGACCCACAGCACAAGGAGGATTAGGAGATTAAAGCAAAAGTAGTAAAGTAGAAGAAGGAAATGATTCCAACTCCATTGCTGATTATGTATCTAAGGCAATATAGTGATATACGTTTGCATTAACCCCTTCAAAATCGAGCACAAAAATACTTGGAAAATGAAACGAAAAAGAAATCAAGCTAGCAGGTAATTTGTTTCACTTCTATTAGAGTGATATATGAAGAGTGTGTTTCCACATGTTAATTTGAGTTTTAACTTTTAAGTTTACTTATTTTAAATTCACGATAAAATCGTTGTCAATTATATCTTGTAAAATTTTAATATGTTTCGTCAAAATTGATTGTAATTATCCCTTGATCTATTTTAGGAGTAGATTTTGGCACCATCCAGATCTTTTCTGTAACACATATCTTTGCACTTGTTTATTACAGAGAAGACTTAACTTTTGTGTTCTTCACGCAAAGGCAGATTACATAAGCAACACTGACCTAGAAAAGAGTTGGTCCTCCTCCAGTCAACTGCATAATGATTCTGAAATTTACAGAACAACAACAAAATAATCTTTGAACCAAAAAAAACACTAATCAGGTTATATTCTTTAATTTCATGATGTTTTTATTAATGTGTGACGATTAAGGTAGAGACTGACATGCACAGACACACTGCTGCAACTACTAGCTTGTATAATTGAAGTACAATTGAAGTATTGGTTAACTGGAAGTGATCAAGTAGATAGAGTACAAGCAACACTGCTAATGTATTCATTTCCTTTCTGACACCTTGCCTCTTCTTCTAAAAACATCTATATTCTTTCCTTGCAGTGCAATGTTGTCCAAATCTATGTCCTTAAAAAGAAGGAGAAACTCATGTCCATCTATGGCGCTGACACTCTTTTCCAGCCCGAAAACTACCATTATATTCATCTAAAATGATCATTATTCAGCCTCTCTACCTATAATAAGGATTTCTAAAGTTTACAAACATATATTTTAAATCAAGTTGGTTAATTTTCCACCATAACCTAAACTTTACTATTCTAATTGCGTGACGTAATGTTTTCTATCATGTATTGTTTTGATTTTCAATTACACAACATAGTACGTAGACAAATCAGAAAATCGAAACTTGACACATGAAAAACTGAAATTTCCAAGCCTTGTTAAGAAGCACTTATCCTCTCTCTTTCGCTCCACACCACAATAGACTTTCATGGACAAGTTTCTCACACAAGCTCAAAACTACCAGCACCGTACAGAATCTCCCTCACGACAGTATTTAGTATTCTAGTATGGCACCAAATATTCTGTTTTGGCCACGATCCTCAGCGTGCTGAGCCGAGGTAAATAGCGATCCAAAGAGGATGGAGAGTTGCGGGCGTGCCACCTCGCGGACGAGGAAAAGGTTGATTGAGTGCGCAGGCTTGACTTCTTGATCAGGCGAGCGGAGTTCCAGGTGCCACCTCAGATGAGGAATTTACAGCACAAGCGATCGATACTCACGGCGGGGTGAGCAGAGCAACAATAGGGAAGTTTCCGAGGATCGGGGCGAGTTCCGGGGAGCTCTGAAGGGTTATATATAGGCGGCGAGGCGCTTAGAAATAGGGTTTCGAAGAGGCTTCGAAGGGATATCGGCTCCTGGGAGCGCTGAAGGTTTCGACGAGGTCGAGAGAGTTTTCAACTAGGTTGAAAGTTGTTTTGTGTTGTATTTGAGTAATTGTTGTTGTGTGTAGAGAGCCTTCTGTAAGCTGTAAAGCTTCTTTATATAGAATTACTCAGGGCCACAGGTATTGGCCCAAAGCATGTCAAAGACTTGTAGGAGTCTTCAACGATAAATGTGGTGTAGGCGATGTAAATCACTTGCTAGACGTGATTATCCTTTGGCGAAGTAACTAACTGCCTACTATGTAGAAGAGTTGAGTTAGAACACCTCATGATGACTTTGACGTGTACCACTGTTCACTCATGCAAATAGGAGCAGAGTCCTTAACTAACACCTTTACCTTCACGTGCATGGGAAACATTGAACTCTTCAATCATCCCTGACATGGTCAAGCAATCAAGGACACTACTTCCTTATCCACCCAGTCAACATATGCGGCTAATGATTTAGCCCTCTCTCATGCAAACTCTTCATTTTGTCTCTTCAGCGGTCTCGCGAGGTCTCCATGGCGAAGTCACCTCGCCCCGCTCAATCTACGCAAAGTCAATACACTTCATGTGAACTCTGCTACCCAGCTCGCCTGACTTCGCTGGCGGGCCATAAACTCAATATTTTATGCTCGCGGGTATGACGTGGACCATGAATTTAATTAATATTTACCTAAACAATTACTGTCTAGTAAAATATTAATTTGGGTGTAAACATTGCCCCCCAGCCTCGAAGTCATGAATGTCAAGAATGACTGAAGAGGTTTATGTTTCATGCTGCCCCAAAGCCACTGGTATTGGCTCGGTTCATACACAAAATAACTGTGAGTAAACAATCCTGTGAATAGGCTCTAAAACTCAAGTACCCGGTAACAAAACATTGTAGCGAAGTTGCTGTACGATTCGCCCAGTACCATATTAAACTGATGATCATGAACTTAACATAGTTAGGTACCCTGAACTTGAATGACTATGGATGATGCCGTGCGCTTCGCCTGCTCCACTCAGAGAACATAGTACCATGCATGCACCTCGACTAGATAATATCCTCGAGAGGATGTTCCTCGCATGGATGCGCCTTGCGGCCAAAACTTGTTGACTCGCCATGGACTTGTTGACTCGCCATGGATGTACCTCGAATGGATGTACCTTGAGTAAACGTGCACTTTGACTGGATTCAAAAAATGACCTCCGCTTGGGCTCTTGGCGATGGCGAACCAACTTTTTGATATTCAGATCATGGAGTGACTTCGCTGCCCCCCAGTGCGAACCAATGAGAGTCAAACAAAAAGACCATGTCAGCGAACGATCGCATAGCCTTGAATTTTTTTTTTTTTTAGAGGCCACAGGTGTTGGCCTAAATAATGACCAAGACACCTCAAGAAGGGTCTAAAGTCTGAAATATCTGGAACACATATCTACCCTAATGTGCCCCCCGGTTTTGATGTCTGTTCGACGAATAAAGGACATCAAAACTTTAGTATGCCCCCCCAGTGAAGGAGTTGTTAGTATGCCCCCCCCCAGTAAAGGAAAGCTCGCTGCAAGGTCATGAAACACATTGAAAAAAACACATTGCAACTTCGCGCGTATCCTGACCTGTCTGCATTCAAACTGCCATAACTCTCTCCAGGAATGGCGAAATGACGAACCGTAAACTCCTCTGGAAATTAGACATCCAGAGCTTTCCATTGATATATGGCTCGCCTTCTAGTTCGTCCTGGATCGTTCCAGCTGAACCGGCGAAGTTCTTCCTGAATCGGCGAGGTGGACTGTCTGGTATCCTGACCCGCCTGCATTCAATCTGCCATAAATCTCTCCAGGAATGGCGAAATGACGAACCGTAAAATCCTCTGGAAAGTAGACATCTAGAGCTTTCCATTGATATATGGCTCGCCTTCGAGGTCGTCCTGGATCGTTCCAGCTAAATCGGCGAAGTTGACTGTTCGGTAGTGGATGTTACAACTTTCAGCAACTATTGGAATTTCTTCTCTGGCTTGACTTCGCTGGCAGCAATTCAAGGCATATGGAATGCCTGCGGTATTGTTTCCAGGCCTCAGGGATAGGCCTCAAATAAAGTTTAAGCCTTTTGTAGGCAAAAACATTGTCTTGCATCTCAGCAAAACTAAGGATCTCTTTTTGGTGTTTTTGCTATTTCATTTTTTTTGTATTTTCTTTTTTCCAATGCGCGAAAAAGAAAGAAACTGAAAGTAAACGGAAGTAAAAACTGAATGAAAAGCTAGGAGTGATGAAGAAATCATAGCTTGATTAGTGATCCCTTGTTAGGCCACGGGGGGAGGCCACCAATGCTTCACTCCAAGTCTTGACGTCGTCATGTTTTCAACGTGAGACTGTTGCTGATGATCATGTCCAAGCGTTGAGCAGAGTTGTCCCGCGTCAATCACTTGAAAAGTTGGGCAAAGAATTCCGCAGGGTACGTTTCGCTGCCCCCCACGCATCTTTGTTTGGTGGCCCAGCAAGATCTTCAACTGTGGCGAAGCGGATTAAATGCTGTTGAGATCTGCCTTATTTCCCACTACCATGTCGAAATGCATGGTCTTATCAGGAACAGCCATGCATTGGTCAGGAAAGAAAACCACCGGCTGGTCCCTGTTCACCTTAGCAAGAGCTTTACTGGGATTAAGCTCTTGTGGCATGTGATTTGGGGACAGACGCACCAACATATAGTTCTCATCGTACTCATCATAAGTTGGCTCCGTGTCAAAATCAAATGCAGAATCCATAGAGGTCGGTAGCTCGACCCTTTTTGCAACCACGGGCATGCATGGACTCCAAGTATATTGGAGAGTGACACCGCGGATTGGCCAAGGGATGTCACCAAACCATATGTAGTTAAACTCAATATGATCATGGTTTGGCGAAGCGGAGTGAGTCCTCTCGCTGGTGATCATAAGATTGGTGAGATGGACCTTTAGAAAAGGCGGACTCTGCCAAACTTGTCGCCCCACGTGTGCATGTTGAAACAGAAACTCAACAGGTACGGGTCCATCTTCAGTTTGCTTGTCGTGAACTGGTAAAGAAAGCAAGCGAGCTTCGCCTTGCCCTCCATGCCGTTGACCTGTGTCCACGTATACATCCCGCATGGGGCAGTCGGTGTCTTGGCGGCTGCAGTTCGCCATCACAGGAAGTTGTGGTTCACCTCCCATGTGAACTTGCGGTTCGCCACCATCATTAGTGTTTGAACCAACTTCTTCTTCTAAGATGGACTGTTCTGTCCTATCTTCATGCTCCTTTTTCTGAGGAACACTTGCTTCAACAGCCTCCCTGGCAACCGCCTGTTCGGCTTGGTATTTGCTGATGGCTGCTGCTATCATTTCATCAAGCCTCCTTTGGAAAGCATCGATTATTTCATCGAAGGCCGCAAAATGTTTATCAATAACCGCAACCGTCGAATTCTCGTGCCAATCCATTATCGTATCTTGTTTTCTTTCTTTGACCCCAACGAAGGTGACGTCAGAGACCACCCTGGTTTCCCTATGGTGTCTCGCTTATGCTCCTGGTCCCACCGGGTGTGCCAATGTTTTGGCCACGATCCTCAGTGTGCTGAGCCGAGGTAAATAGCGATCCAAAGAGGATGGAGAGTTGCGGGCGTGCCACCTCGCGGACGAGGAAAAGGTTGAGTGAGTGCGCAAGCTTGACTTCTTGATCAGGCGAGCGGAGTTCCAGGTGCCACCTCAGATGAGGAATTTACAGCACAAGCGATCGATACTCACGGCGGGGTGAGCAGAGCAACAATAGGGAAGTTTCCGAGGATCGGGGCGAGTTCCGGGGAGCTCTGAAGGGTTATAGGCGGCGAGGCGCTTAGAAATAGGGTTTCGAAGAGGCTTCGAAGGGATATCGGCTTCTGGGAGCGCTGAAGGTTTCGACGAGGTCGAGAGAGTTTTCAACTAGGTTGAAAGTTGTTTTGTGTTGTATTTGAGTAATTGTTGTTGTGTGTAGAGAGCCTTCTGTAAGCTGTAAAGCTTCTTTATATAGAATTACTCAGGGCCACAGGTATTGGCCCAAAGCATGTCAAAGACTTGTAGGAGTCTTCAACGATAAATGTGGTGTAGGCGATGTAAATCACTTGCTAGACGTGATTATCCTTTGGCGAAGTAACTAACTGCCTACTATGTAGAAGAGTTGAGTTAGAACACCTCATGATGACTTTGACGTGTACCACTGTTCACTCATGCAAATAGGAGTAGTCATTAACTAACACCTTTACCTTCACGTGCATGGGAAACATTGAACTCTTCAATCATCCCTGACATGGTCAAGCAATCAAGGACACTACTTCCTTATCCATCCAGTCAACATATGCGGCTAATGATTTAGCCCTCTCTCATGCAGACTCTTCCTTTTGTCTCTTCAGCGGTCTCGCGAGGTCTCCATGGCGAAGTCACCTCGCCTCGCTCAATCTACGCAAAGTCAATACACTTCATGTGAACTCTGCTACCCAGCTCGCCTGACTTCGCTGGCGGGCCATAAACTCAATATTTTATGCTCGCGGGTATGACGTGGACCATGAATTTAATTAATATTTACCTAAACAATTACTATCTAGTAAAATATTAATTTGAGTGTAGACATATTCCACTCAATCCTTTTTCTTTTTCTCATTTTCTTTCTCTTCCAAAAAAGAAAAGAAAAAACAATGGAAATTGTTGTCTTTATCAATGAAATCTCTCTTCTGAGATATAATCAGTGCACCCACTGCACGTTTCTCTTCCCACCTTCAACTGTCCCCAACTCTCTCTCTCTCTCTCTCTCTCTCTCTCTCTCTCTCTCTCTCTCTCTCTCTCTCTCTGCCTCTGCAACTCTATGCAACTCTTCTTCTTAATCTGATCAAACCTTCTATATATCTCTGCATTCATTTTCCAGTACCAAATTCCAGACACTAATGGAGTTAGCACCACACCTAATCCAACATCCACTTCTTTAAACACCCCAAAAGAGCTTAAAGCTTTAATGCTCCAACTTTTTCTTCCTCTTGTTTCAGCTTCCGGGTGTTTCCGTTTTGTCCTCCAGAAATCTCAGGAGTCGATTTAGAGCGAGGCGGAGCTGCTCAAACCCATCGCCTGTCCTTCTCCAAGAGTGACGTCAGCGGCGACGGGAGCGTCTGCTTCTCCGACGCGGACGACGGGTCGTGCTACTCGCAGTTCTTTTCGACCAACGGCGGGTCGTACGATGAGTACAACTTTGCCGCTTTCGTGTCTGATCCTGCGGAGGCCGGAGTGGTCGGGGTAACGTCGTCTTCGTCGTCCTCGGAGGAGTCTAGGAGAGACTCGTCAGTTTCAGAGTGTTCGGTTCATGTTGTGGAAATTGAGGTTGGGGCGCCGGAAATTAAGGTGCATTTGGATAGAGTAGAGAGAGATTGTCGGATTTGTCATCTGGGCTTGGAAAGTAACAGCCATGAATCCGGAGCTCCGATTGACTTGGGCTGTTCTTGCAAAGGTGATCTTGGTTCGGCCCACCGGAACTGCGCTGATGCCTGGTTCAAGATCAAGGGAAACAAGTAAGAAAAGTTCAAGTCTTTTCTGTAATCCTTTTAGTAACTTGACAACTTTGGATTATAAGTTCTAGTCTTTTCTGTAATCCTTACTTGAGTGACTCAACAACTTTGCATTATCCAAGTTTTACATGTCTTAGAAGTAAATTTCATTTATTTTTGGTAAATTTAATTACCCATTTAGCAAGTATTTAACTTTTGCTGATTTAGTTCATGTTTGTTAACCCTAGAAGTTAATTAGCCTTACCCATGTTTGATTTATAGTACATTTCTTAAAGTTGAATGATTAGAAGGCTAATGTGATAGAAGATGCTGCAGAGCTTTTGATTGACAAGAGGGAAAGTAGTAAGGATGATTATTTATTTTGAATAGGGGGAGGAAATGGACAAAGAAAAAGCAGAGAGTAATGGGATTGAATGTGCCCAAGTACAAATGATAATACCTTGCTGTTCTGTCTTTTTCTCAAATTGTAGGAATCTCTCCTCTGCTCCTTTAGGGATTCCTCTTTCTCTTTTATGAACAAAGTGGAGACTTGACATCTTATATATTGATCTGTGTTCCCAATACTGTTCGTATATTGGCAAAAGATCTAAAGATTACTGCTTGGCTGCCGACGCACTAGTAGACTATTCATAACTTGTATAGTTTCGTCAACTTATAGTCGTGTATAGTTAAATAGCTTCCTCTGTTCATATCATATCAATAGTACATTTCACCCAACTTGAACTTTATTGGATTATTCGCCTAAAGTTTCTTATCCAGAATTCCAGATTAGTAAAGCTTTTGGAAGATTTGTCATTGTGTCACTCCTAATATGAATTACCTTTCACTGTGCTACCTCTTTAATCTTACTTGTCCTAGGGATAAGGGGTTCCTTAGAGCTTGACATTGTTATTTAAATCCTTACCCACACATGGAGGGAGTTAGTTTAAATGAAATCTTGAAAGGCTTTATGATGAAACTTTGAAAATTTGTTGGTACATTCTAGTTTTGGTTGATGTATGTGCTGTGTATCAAAACATATAACATATGCAATCACCGTTCATCAATATCACGGAACAGTATTTCGTGATCAAAAGGAGAGTTGCTAGCTTCTCCATTCTCCTACTCATCCTCCAAGTTGAAGTAGGGTCTTAACTTTTGGTTCTTTATAGTAGGTTTCTGGGTTTATTATGTGGTATTAATCGAAGAATCGTTAGTATGTAACTATGTACTGACTTGAGTCTCCCATGGTCTTTTTCTAGGATCTGCGAGATCTGCCATTCAATTGCCCGCAACATTGTTGGGCCTAATGACATTGAGATGATTGAGCAGCTGAATAATGAAGCCGCTAGTGCCTCAGCTACTGCTGCAGTCTCAGCACCAGGGCCTTCAACAGAGACTCGAAGCTTCTGGCATGGTCATCGCTTCCTCAACTTCCTCCTTGCTTGTATGGTATTTGCTTTCGTCATATCATGGCTCTTTCACTTCAATGTTCCGTCATAAAATCTCAGCAAACAACTGAAAAGAGCCAACAAAAGAAGTGCAACAGAAGCTGCATATTTATTTTAGGATGATAAGTAACGCGTAGGTTCATGCCTTGCAGAGGTCACATCGATATCTGCCTCTAGAGTGTTTGTTGTATCAGTATCTGCCTCCTGTTCATAAGTTTAGAGCTTTTATTTAGTCATCGACCCGGTCTTTTATATATTTAGTTATTTCTCTCCGTTTTTTTGGGCCAATATATTTGGTGTTCTTTGAACATTACGAAACTGCTGAATTGAATTGCATTACGGCGTCGCTTCCTTGAGTAGTTCGGTATATAATCGTACGGTGGTAATCGAGTCCGAAGAGGATTTCTCAACCTGAAGGTTTAATTTTCCTGATCCATATAAAGAAGATTGCAATATATATCAACAAGGCAGGAAACTATCAAAAATAGCTAGCCTGTGGAACTTGGAGATGGATAGGGCACAGAGAATGAAGAGCAGCAACAATGCAGAGCTAAAAGTGATGGGACTATTAGAATTGCCCTCGGATATCCTCCTTAACATCCTCTCAAAATTGCCAACCGAATCACTTTTCCACATCCGAAGCGTTTCTAAGGCCTTGTTGAAAATTGTTGATGACCCCTCTTTTGGTAGACTACACAACGCGCATCCACAAGTGCCTCAACTTATGGTTCTTAATCATGAAAGAGAATATCATCCTAAAGCTGGGGGGATTGAAGTTTTAGCATCTCTGCAATCTATCAAATACGATGGCTGCAGGGCCTTGACAAAAGGCCAATATGAGATTAGTGTCATCGCAAGGAGAATATACAACTCCGAGTACTCGTGTTACAAAATAGACTTCGTTTTCTGCAACTTTTTTTCCTGAGAAAATGTTGTGGCGGAAGCCGTTGCTTCTTAGTCAATCCTCTTAGGGGAGGAGAAGTTCTAAGACTTCCAACAGTGAATGACATTACAAAGTATGGTAAGTATTTCAATGTAAAATGGGACTGGTATGGTATGGGATTTGATAGTCTATCAAACAAACACAAAATTGTTCGTGTTTCCAGAGTTTACAATGGTACCTATACAGAGAACGGTCTTGTTACCCAAGTTCTTGTATTAGGCGAAAGCTCACCTCAGCCTAGGACACCCTAAAATACTCAGTTGCTGAAGAGATGCGCAGCAGTGTGAGTCGGGAGGAGCAATACAAGTTAGCTCCGAACAATTGCCTAATCTCCAAACATGAAAGCTTCTGGTTGTTTTCTAACAACCTTTCCGGCAGACAAACAAGTCCCCTCACATTCCATATCTGTAGACAAGTGAGATTGGTCAGACTATCGCTTAGAATACTTGCTATTGCATTGCCTCCGCTGTTCATGTTTCCAATCTCCAACTTTTTCAGGGATGGAAAATGACTGGGAGCATTTCTCAATTGGCCGCAGCAGGTCAGGGTCAACTCCTCAAGGAAAGAGAATACCTCCACTCTTTCGGTTGGCACTCGCATCCATTCAATTAGGTTTATCGCCTGCGTGATATGTGACGTTCTCAATGCAGGAAACAAAACCTCTGTATCATCAGAAATGTGATCATAACCATAAAACTCATAGCCCAAACACTTGACGTTCTGCATACCCTCCATGCTCACATGTACAAGATTGGGCAAACGGCCAAGTGTTGGTACTCCTTCGCAGTTGATGCATCCCTGTAATTCAATCTCTTTCAAGTTGTTGGATAGCACTAACCATGATGGTAATTTAACAACCATGAAGCCATGAATTTCCAAAAATTCCAGACTAGAATGTGGTCGCAGGACTTCAAGTACAACTTCATCACTGTCAGCACCGTTGCTTGGCCGACTACGACCCCATCTAAGCACCAACCTGCGTACATGTTTCTTCTCCGCTAAATTTGCTTTCTCTGCTTCTTCTTTATCTCTTACAGTTTCCAGATTATAAATAGCTAAGGTGTCTTTCAGATGGTTTAAGCCACCTAATTCCCCAATTCGAGGACCCCTCCCCTTGCCTACCTTAACATAAGGTAATGAACGGAGATTCGTCAATCTTTCCAAAACCCCAGCTGGAACTTTTACATTTTGACCAAAATAGACATGTCTCAAGTTGATCAAATTTGCAATTTCCATTGGAAACTTTTCAAGGATACGGGGCATTTTCAATGTCTGAAGGTTATAAAGTTGACCCAAAGATTTGGGAAATGCTTTGATCTTTGTTTTCATGACATTCAGATACCTCAAGTGTTTCAGCTTTCCAATTGAATCCGGTAACTCCTGAACATCTGTCTTGTATAAGTTTAAAACACGAAGACCTTTAACTTCAGGTGAGTTCCTGCCAAGGAATGCTCCATTGAAAAATGAGGAGCGCATGTACTTCGACTTTGAAACATATATAGCAAGATCGTGCATCTTGCATTTGGTTATATTACCAAAGAAGTCCCTTTTCACATCTTGAAAAAATGTGTTTTGTAATAGAATATTGAAATATTCATTACCTGTATCCTCCATCTCTAGATCATATTGGTTGGGAGGACTCCCAACTGGAATTGCTCTATCCTTCAATATTAGCCAACACTCATCATCCGATAGTTTATCTAAATCACACCTTGGAAGGGTCTCCACCATTTTTGCAACTGTGTCCCTACGGGTAGTGACAAGAGTGCTGCTTCCTTGGGTATCATTGACATCAATTCATCCCACTTATGTGTATATTCGTTCCAAACATCATCAAGCACAAGAAGAAACCTTTTCTCTTTCTATTCTCTTTTGAGAATTCTACATATTGCATCTATAGCTTGTACTGCAGCGTGTTCAGGTTTAAGAGATTCCAAGATCCCCCTCAAAATCGAGTTGACTTCAAAAGATGTGGACACACAAACCCACATCTTTTCTTGGAAATATTGCTCTATCTTAGCATCATGATATACAGATTTGGCCAAAGTAGTCTTCCCAAGTCCTCCCATTCCCACAATGGCCAGAACTGATAGATTATTTTCCTGATTGTTGTTTGTGTTGGTCAAGGCTTTCACTAACAGCCTTCCTTCCAATGATATTGTTTTCATCTGTTTTGAAGTCAGAGTAGGTCTCCCGATCGATTCTTCTATCATGGGAGCTTGTTACCGCTAAGGAAGGCCTAGCAACTAACCCAATGGTACTTGCATCTTTTTTCAGATCATCCATAGATGTGTTGATTTTCTTAATTTTATGTGCCATTTTAACACGAAACACAATAGGATTGGAGAGAGAAAAGAAGTTGAGCACCTTTTTCTTCATCTGATTTCGCAGTTCCACCTTACGTCGAAGAAGCTCATAGCCGTAGTCATCTAACACATCATCGGCGAGATTAGCTATGTCTTCAAGCTTCTCTAGCCAGAGCTTGACAGCATGGCCCTGATCTTGTCGTGGATGTTCGGCATCTCGTAGCACAGCTTCAAGCATGTTTAGCGACCCCCGCAGCTTTGTTAATTCTTCTTTAAATCCCCATACAAGAGTAAACTCTTGAGCGGCAAGTGAAGCCACTTTCATCAGCAATTCTTGAGCACCAAAAGTCAGAAACTCAGCCATGGATTTCTGCTCAAGAGAGTCAAGAGTTGAGACAGAGAGCAGAATATGCTTAAAGAATTGGACTATCAACTTATAAGTTTCAGCTTATACCTCACAAGGAAAAACCCCATTCACAATTAACACCCGTATTTACACACAGGCAATTTCCATCAAATTCCAATACCAGACCAGCCCTGCCCTTCAACATGAACACAGTAGCATACACAAGGTACCAATCTTTCACCGAATTAGCCACAAGGACATACAACTCAAATATCATTCAATTTTTTAAACACCAACCAACAGCAAACTCCAATTTCCAATCCATACACAGCAGTCTTATAAAAATCTTTATATGATATTCCAATTCAAGGTAAAGTATACCTCTAAGTATCAAGCTCAGCAAAATCAACTTTACAAACTCCAAATTAACAACGAACAGAGCAACTGACGCACACCAAACTTCACCAACTGGCATGGTCACCTTCCACAAGAAGACGGAATGTCGGAATCAGCTTTCTTTTATACTTATCACCGACTTTATTTTTAACCGCTGTGATTAATCGGTGAAGATCCATGCTCCAGATCGCACCAAAGGAAAAATCTAATTTTCTTTTGAGATTGATCTAGTGTTTTTTTTTTTGAAACAGATTATGGGGTTTAGGGTTTAGAAGTGTCTGATTATGGAGTTTAGGAGTATAAAGCTGAATTGGATCGATCGAAGTTTGGTCGTGGTGATGAGACTGTGCATTTGGTATTGAACCATGTGAACGAGTACGGTAGAGTTGTGAATGTGATATCTCTCTTTATATCTCTCTTACTATATAGCTAGTGTAAAGAAATTCACCAAATTATATTTTACTACCTGGTCTGGTTTAAAAGACATTAAATTTGACACAAATTTTAACATTATTTCTTCTCTTTTAGATTCTAAAACATTTAAGGTTTAGATCAATTTTAAATATGATGTCAACACAAAAATAATTGATGTGGCATTATCTAATTTCATAACAAATTAAATTAAAAGAAAAAAAGAAAAAATCAGAATTTAAAATCTAAATAACACAATCTATTTTGCAATACGATGAAAGAGAAAAATGATGATGTTCATGTCCAGAATATAACAAAAACTCATAAAATTAATTCATGAACTAATCAGTGTTGTTCTATTTGTTCTATTTTCCTCACTATTATTGTCGATCGGATCCTTTGGTGTCTCGGCCAATTATGTATGTAGTATTGTAGGTTTCAGTGTAGATAAACCATATATAACAGGAGGTGCATGGTTTGACCTAAGGGATGTTCGATCAAAGATTAATAAGGAACCTTATATATAATTGACCACTCCACTTCAAACTCTATTTAATCCAACAATCACTCACAAGGTTTCGTTGCACTACTAAAAGATATGCTTCATCTCTTAGCCAATGAATCTAGAATCCCGCTAAGAATTGTTTGTAGCTACTACCCTTATTACCAACGATAACGTCTTTAAACCAAGGGGTGAGTGTACTTAATCCTATTACACACAGGGTAACTTGTTGAACTTGAATCTCAGTAGCCATTCGGTTTGAGCATGAGAACACAGATCGATCTCTTCTCATCTTTTTTTTTTCCTTTTGCGTCTGAGTTCTTTTTATTGCAAAATAGACTGTGTTATTTAGATTTTAAATTCTGATTTTTCCTTCTTTTCTTTTAATTTGATTTGTTATAAAATTTAGTATTGTCACGTCACTTGCCACATCAATTATTTATGTGTTTGACATTATATTTACAATTGATCTAGACCCTTAGATGTTTTAAAATTTAATTATCAATAAATAGTGTCAAAATTTATGTTAAATTTGATGTAATAAATAGATAATTGAGAGAATAGTGGGTAGTGGGTTGTATAACTGGATAAATTTGATAAATAACTACATAAATTATCACTAGTAAAAGGCTAGTACGTTTAATTTTGGCAAGTTATCATTGTTGGGTGGGTGTTGGAAATATGTTGCATTATGACAAGTTTTAGACCAATTGTTAAATCTATTGCAGGTAGGGAGATGTAAAAATGGACTTTTGGTTATTCTGATTCTGTCATGCCAGTGTGTTTGTGGTCAAGCAAATTGATTAATCTCTTGTTGGACAGTAAAGTTAAGAGGTGATTAATTATAGTCTATTGTTTGACAAGGGAAACAGAACTAAGTTGGTTTTAGAGCATCTCTAAAAAATAGAGATTTGTCAATTTTGAGTTTTTGCTCCAGCAATATGCTTAAGAAGTTAACAAATTTAGAAATTGATAAGCAAAATTGATAAATTTATCAATTTAGGAGAGAGATTTTGTCAATGAATAACTAAGTTTTCTCTAATAGTTACTCTACTGGAACACAACTCTCAAAATAGATTGATAAATATAACTTTCATCCAAATTTATCAACTATTTTATCAACCATTGTTGGAGATGCTGAGCTCAAAATGAGTTTTGAGTTTATTTGTTTTTATGTATTGTGTACTGAGTTGGAACTGGGTGTCCATAGTAATTTGCTGCATTTACTATGCGACGAAGTTTTGATTAAAAGTAAAAATCAAAGTATTGGATTTTATTATCGATTAGTATTTAGAATTGAAACTAATCATTGAATTGGTCGACAATGTGTTTTAGCCTTGATTGGTGAAATGTGGATAATGTAGGTCAACTCCTGAGTTGGTTTGAAATCGTCGATATTTGAATATTTATGTCGATATAATATTAACGACATTAATGTCGGACATTAGGAATTCTCGTGACCAAGGAACGGAAGGTTCGTGACTCGTGGAACACGAGAGGAAAAATGTCGGAATCCAGGTAGGGGATTCAGGACTTTTCTCGATTAATGTTTTTCCCATGTTTTTTTTTATAAATGATGCATGTTTGGTTTGGTTGTATATTACAATTGTTATTAACCAAACCGTGAGATTTATTGATGGCTTGAGAGTGAGTGGAACATAGGTTTTGATCCCTTAAACCTCAAGAATGGATGGAAGATTGTCTTACGTCCCTTATGGAGTGACACTGTTTCTAGAGGGCGTAAGTTGACACTCACTACACTTGCCTGTCCTACACACAAAAAGTGAGGTAAGTTATTCAGTGGGTACAAGGAAGCCCCAAAGCCAAACAGACCCTGCGGTAAGCAACAACATCCGATGTTTTACATGGCTGCTTGAACTCTGTTCTTTTAATTATTAGAGTCCACAGAATATGTAACCGGTGGTTCAACTCGTTTATGTTTACAGAACAAGTATGCATGTTAAGAGTTTGGAATTTAAATTTACTGCTGCACAATATATCATAATTGCATATGAAAGTACAAGTCATAAGATGATGTTTCAGACTCAGAGTCACCAAGTGCTTCTGCATATATGACGCTAGAACAACATTTCATCAAAGCAAACATTGATTTCCAAGAATCCTTGGGTGGAATAAGCAAGGCTTAATATACGGATATCATAACATCAAAAGAATAGATACAAAAGACTAAACAAGACTACATATATAGTAGAGCCCTGGATATTATAGAAAAATAGAAAAAGAAAAGGCATATACACATCAAGTTTTGTTCTTTTTGGCTTCCAAGTTTGTGCCATCTTTGAGTGTTTCTTGTGCATCATTGTCCATGCCAAGCTTGAATAGGCAAGCTGCTTGAAGATATAAAGCACAGGGCCACTCCGGAGAAATCACCTGAGCTTGCATAGCATCCCCAAGGGCTTCTTGTGCCATATCATTCATCAAGTATGATAGACAACGCCGAGCATACACCGTTGGTGATACCATTGTCCCACAATCAATGAACTATCACAGATAAAATCAACATCTCAAATCTACCATCGCAAACTAAAGACTGACCAAGGCTTGTAAAACAACAGCATGATTATTACACGCCAGTTTAAGATTATTCTGAAAGAGAGGACTCACTTGCGTATAGGAATCAATTGCAGTTGCGTAGTCTTTTGCTCTAAAAGCAGAATCTGCACTCTTCTTAGAATCCAAAGTCTCTTGCATTTGATTAGTCCACAACTGGAAAGAAAGCTGGAGTCACCAAAAACAAAATTAGCACCAAATAACTATACCAATAGAATAAGAAAGAAAATAGATATTGTTCAAGGCTAGGACAACAGACCTCATTAGCGATTCCCTCATCATCCTTGTATCCATTCTTCTCCAGAATTTCATGTATGGCTGTCAGATCCATTCTCAAACAAGTTTCACCAAAAGGTGTTAACGACAGTGGCTGTGCTGAGGATGCAGTTTCTTGTGGGATACCCATCAAAATATACGATGCAACCTGAAACTATTTAATCAAAACTTGTACTCCTTCAGTTAAGCTAGCTTTGGACAAACTATATTGTATGCATAATTTTTGGTGGGAAACAATTTATTATCCAACAGAACCTTCTCTTCTCCACTACTTTTATTTGGTCTAGTTAGAAAAGAAATGAGGTTAGAATCAAGGTGGTCTAACATTTAGAGTAACAACAATCCCAAAAAGGTAAATTTACACAACCGAACATATAATTCTTTTCTGATGTTGAAGTTGGTAAATAATGTACAAGACGAACCCCAATATGCTTTTATTTCTACTATGATGGTAACAGAGGTAGTAAGTTTAAAACCATATGAAGATAAAAGCCAACTTCTCTTTGGATTCATCATACATGTGAGATATGCATTAACATCTCAAAAGTCGAGGTTCATCCTATGATCAAGAGTTATGCATGTATAGTAAAGTTGGTTTGCTGTAAGATCTTCAGTTAGAGGAGCTGTCAGCATGAATAATTAATCTAGAATTCTAAATAAAAGTTAGGTCGACACTGCATATGAAGCTACACTTGTTCAATCCCCGCTATATCTGCAGTAATATGAGCTGAATGGTGCACTGTTGACTCTAAAGATTCTAATCAAAAAGAGAATGTACAGCAATGGTGAGTGGCAGTGGTGACTGGGAGCAATTTTACTGCCTAATTAGTACAAGCCACCAGGCTCTGAGTAATAATGCACTAGGGAAAACCTATATATGTGCTGAATCAAAATTTTGTGACATACATGATAAGACATATCCAACAATAACGATACAAAACCATACCTCTGTTTCTTTCTGAAGTGACATAAGAGCAGTGGCTAGGGATTTCGCATTAGGCCTCTCACGAGCTTCATACTGCAGACAACGGGAAGCCAAGCGTACTAACTCTGTTCCATCATCATTTGAGAAATTACCCTCCAGAGCCGAATCCATCAGCATCAGGAAATTCTTGCCACGAATGAGATCTAGTGCCTTCAATGCAAAACCCCCCAAGTTAATGTAAGAACAACTCAGACCAATATTTGAAGTCAGAAAATAGACTATAAAGGAGATAAATATGGTAACCCAAATTGCAACTTCTGCAATCTCTAAGGATAACTGAGTTAAAGAAGCTTCCCAAATTGGAGCATGAAACAATTTACAAGCATTAGTTGATAAAATAGTATGTGGTTCACAACCAAAACCAATTGGCAATGGGTGAAGTGGCCCAAACCCTTATAAACCACATGTAAGGTTTCATAATTCCCAATGTGAGATTGATATCTCAACACGCCCCTGCACGTGTGGTGAATTTACAAGCCTAACACATGGACAACATTTAGGGTGACGTGGAATGCGTGTGGCATTTGAGCTTCACATGTGAACGTGGGTAACCCGCTCTGATACCACAATAAAGTAGTATGGTGTTCACATCTAAAACCAATTAGCAATGGGTGGAGTGACCCAAACCCTTATAAACCACATGCAAGGTTTCATATTTCCCGATGTGGAATTGATATCTCCACATTATTAATCAAATTGTTGCAAACAATCCACTACTATATTAATAAAAAAATAAATGAAAGAAATTGAAATAAAGTTTGGAAGAATTTCCAGCATCCATGTAAAAACAATACAACAAGGTAATTTATTTGAAACCACAGGCTTAGACTTCTTTATTTCTGTTTTGACATTCGTATCTATTTCCACCAAACATTCAGCGAGCCATATCTTGCTCTCCGAAGAAATTAACGCAGTACTCATTGAAGTTGACATGTTTCACAAAAGACAAATATCAATGAACTCACATGGCTGGGGGGAATATGTTTGCCACTTAAAGATCTAGCAACAAGGTTCCAAAGCTGTAAATTACACTTTCTTGTGTCACCCTACCTGCCAACCAAAGACACAGCCAAACAATGTATCAGAGTTACATCATACTGGAATCCAATAGCAAGCTAGTTTCTAGGCATGTCAGCAACCAAAGCATTTCAATTCCATGTACTCGACGCCACGTATCCAAAATCCAATTCACTGAAGCCATTCCGGTCAGATTCTAGTTCTAGCAAATTGGTTTTTTAAGTTGTGTCTGTGATCACAAAGTTGACACTAACAGATATCCCAGCATTCAGACCAAAATAAATTCTTCTAGCAAATTTAGTTCAACCCTGTCTGATAATCATACCTGTTCTGAGGTACTCTGGAGGAGTGAAAGCCAAGTTTGTACTATAACTCTTCCCATCCCTGCTATTCTTCATAAGTCCAAAGCAGGACAGCCTCGGATTTGCGTCCTGCTCAACCCAATGTGAAACAATCCAAGTTAAAACCCCAAACAGCAAAAACAAATTGATTTACAAAACACAACTCAAAAAACTACCAAACTACCTTATCAAACAAAACTCTATAAGCATTGAGATCATGATACAATGCACGCCCTTTACTACTACAATACTCGAGAGCCTGAGCCAAATACAGAGCCACCCTCAACCTCATAGCCCATCTCATTGGCTGGCTCTCCCAATGAAACAAATGCTTTGCCAAAGTCTCATGTGGCATAAACTCAGCCACCAACAACCTCTCATCTCCTTCACAACAGCACCCAATCAGATTCGCCAATCTCTCACTTCTCAAACTCCCAACCGATCTTGCTTCCTCCTATATATCAAAAAGAACCAAACTTTATAAATTGAACACCTCAAAAAAAAAAAAAAACAAACAAACAAACAAACTTTATTGCATTTATGAACTCAAAGACTAAAAAGGACCAAACTTTATAGTTTATAGTACGAAAGAGTTTAACTACGGACGAGGAATTGACGCGAATCTGGCCAGGCAAGCTTGTTGAAACGCTTGACGGCGATCCAACGTTCGGCGTTGTTGTCGAGCTTTCCTTTGTAGACAACGTTGGGGGCTTTCTCGCCGTGCTCGGAGACTATGTTGTCGGAGGAGAAGCCGCACGTTGCGGCTTTCAGTTGGTCGAAGCTGAACTCGGTGAAGCTCGGGCACGAGTTCTTGTCGCTTTTGCTGCCCCCATTCTCTGCAAACAACAACGAACTCAATCAAAGCTTTGCTCTTTTTTGTTCGGAAGAAGAAAAGAAAAAAAAAATAGAACAAAAAGGTGGGAGCTTTAAATGGTGACTAACCGAGCTCGGTGGATTCGAGGACGGAGGGTTTAAGGTGGGAGCTGAACCAGCAGAGAGAGAATCTGGAGCAGCGGGCTCCCATTGAGGAAAGATCAACGGTGGAGAGTGAGTGAAGCTGGAGAAGTGGGGAATGATCAGACGGTGGATATCATAATAGCTCCGAGAGTCTGAGAAAGAGAGAGAGGTGTGGATCCAAAGCTGGTTCAGTTAGGCTTGGTTTGGTTTCTCAGCTCTGATGTCTCTGCTACTGCAAATATCTATGATCTGGTTCAGTGAGGTCAGTAAGGGGAAGAGGGAATATAAAAGAAACAGAAGAAAAATAAATAAGGGTCTGAAATTGTTTAATGTATTATTTTTATTACTACTACTATTTGGGATTTTGGGAAGCCATTATTATGATCAGACTCGGTGTGTCCCTCACGTTTTCATGTGTTGGTATGAGGCTTCCACAGTGTGAGTGTCAGAGAGAGAGAGAGAGAGAGAAAGAGAGAGAGAGAGAGAGAGAGAGAGAGAGAGAGAGAGAGAGAGAGAGAGAGAGAGAGAGAGAGAGAGAGAGAGAGAGAAAGGGAAGGTCCTTTTTTTCTCCTCCTACTTTCTGCTTTCTGGTGATTTGTCTGCAATGCCATCATTTCCTCAAGAAGGAGAAATTGTCTGCTGAAATTTGGTTTACTGTGGTCGATTAGGAGTCAAGAAAGTCAAACAAAGGAATTGGAGCACAGGATTGCCCTTCTAATTAGATTTGACATATAGTTGCTATCATATTATTCTGTTTAATAACTTATTCACTATTATAGGACCAATTCTATTTATCCACCATACACTAGGAAGAGAAAGAAGGCATTGTTAACCTAGTGTGAATAAATTACAGACTAGTCAAACTTGGTAGTTGATTCTAAACTACTTAAAGATGATCCTTACTTCTTTAGTTTAGTGTGGCAAGGTTGACCCAATTATGGTTTCTCTTTTGTTTGATTTTTTTTTTTTTTTTGAACAGGCTCTTTTGTTTGATTTTAGAAGTAAAATAGTAGGTAGCCAGAGGAGTTTTGAAGAGGCCTATCACAAGGGGTGGACCTCTGTTAACATGATACTAGCTAACGGGCCTCATTGCTAATGGGCCAATTCTCACACTAACTTCTCACTAATACAAGTATTTAATAATCTGATATTATATTGATTTTGCGTTTTCAGTATGGTTTGACAAGCATGTTTACCAACTTCAACCTGAACTTGAAATGAAAGTAGAAGAACTTTAGGTTAAGGCGTACAGTCAATCATGTTTTTAATAGAAATTTCAATGAAACCGAAGATTTTATGAACTAAACTCTTTTGGGAGGTGAGTACGCAATAGCTTCTTCTCATTCTGAGTTTTTTTTAATTACTGAGGAGGTGACTTTTTGAAACTTACTCAACATTGTATGTCAACAGTGATAGTGTAATTAATAACAACTAATGGGGATTTAGAGGATCATACACTCTCAATATGAACTTGAATTTGATAATTATTGTGATAAAGTAGTCTGAAGTTCACATCCAAAACCAATTGGCAATGGTTTTGAAACTTACTCAACATTGTATGTCAACAATGATAGTGTAATTAATAACATTTAGGGGATCATACACTCAATATAAACTTGAATTTGATAACTATAGTGACAAAGTAGTCTGAGGTTCACATCCAAAACCAATTGGTAATGATTTTGAAACTTACTTAACATTATATGTCAACAGTGATAGTGTAATTAATAACATTTAGGGGATCATACACTCAATATAAACTTGAATTTGATAACTATTGTGATAAAATAGTCTGAGGTTCACATCCAAAACAAATTGGTAATGGGTAGAGTGACTCAAACCATTATAAACTCATAGTTAAGGTCTCATATTCCTGATGTGGGATTGATATTTTAACACGCTCCAGCACGTGTGGCGAATTTTCAAACCTAACACGTGGACAACATTTGGGGTGACGTGGAGTGCGTGTGGCCTTTGGACGTGGGTAACCCGTTCTGATACCATGATAAAATAGTATGAGGTTTACATCCAAAACCAATTAGTAATAGATGGAATAGCCCAAACCTTTATAAACCACATGCAATGTCTCATTTTTCCTGATATGAGATATATGTCTCAACACGCCCCCACACGTGTAGCGAATCTTCAAGCCTAACACGTGGACAACATGTGGGTTGATGTGGAGTTCGTGTGGCCTTTGAGCTTCACACGTGGACATGAGTAACCCGTTTTAATACCATGATAAAATAGTATGGGGTTCAGATCCAAAATCAATTGATAATGAGTGGAGTGACTCAAACATTTATAAACTCACAGACAATGTCTCATATTCCCAATGTGGGATTGATATCTCAACATATTGTTTTGATTAAACATGTTTGCTAAGTGCTAACCATACACAGTTTTCATTTTCTGTGAATCTCTTCCCGAACCAACATTTTACAAATTAAAACATAGTAGGATTCATTATGAACTTTATAACCTTAACATTTAGAAATCAAATTCTTTAGTGAGGTTTCTACTGATTCCTAAATTTTTCTAATAAGAAGTCAGATATTTGTACATAAGAAATAAGCCAAATAACACAGGAGAAGAACTACAATCACACTCCAATCTCTTCTCTCCTCCATTATCACTACCAAAAAATGGTTCTTGGGTGACAAAAAAACAAAAACCGGGCGACGATTTTTTTTTTCGTCGCCTAAAAGGGAACTTAGGCGACGATTTTTTTTTTCGTCGCCTAAGGAAAAAAAATCGTCGCCTAAGTTTACTCTTAGGTGACAAAAAAAAAAACGTCGCCTAAAAATAAATTTCGTCGGCCAAAATATAAACTAGGGCGACGAAATAATATTTCGTCGCCTAAGATATAAATATCGTCGCCTAAGTTTTTTATCCTTAGGCGACGAAACTCAAATATTTCGTCGCCCAAGATGTTTTAATTCTTAGGCGACGAAACTCAAATATTTCGTCGCCCAAGATTCTTCTATATATTGGAAGTCCAGGATAGAAGAATGAAAACTTTGAAAATTTGAAACATAAATTTCTCTAGTTCTTCAAATCGTTCGGTGTTGTGGAAACCTGTCCATACATAGTTTGTGGAGCTACTCCCAGGTACGTACATATGCATATATATGCACATATATATATATATGCATATGTATATATTGATTTTCAGTTTTATTTGAGTTGAATTAATGATATATATATGCATAGAGTTTGTTCCAAGCTGAGTAAGGGGTCGTTCTGTCATAGATATGGTTCACAGGTTTGTTTAACTGGATCTCAATATCACAAACTGACCACTCTTCTCGGTGAAGGGGTCGATAGGGGTTCGCCTCCGTGATCACAAACGAGTCCTGCCTGGTTCCTGTAGGGGGTTCGCCCTCCGTGACATTGACACTTGCCTTCTGAAACCACGGAATCCGCTCGAACTAGATATATATAATTAATAATTAGTATGTTGTATTACATTAATATATATATATAAAAAAGATATGTTCATTAAATATTGATTTATATATGTGTTATTTTCAGGATATGGATAAGAGTTGGATTTCTCTTCCAAGATATCACAGAAAATATGCTGAAGGAGTTTGAGATTTTATGCAATATGCGCAGGCCAATGCTGACGGGAGTGGCATGTTCTATTGCCCGTGCAAGATGTGTAAGTGTCGCAGTGATATGCATCGATTTCCGTTTGATACAGTATGGGACCACCTGAAGAGTAACGGATTCTGGGAACGTTACACATGTTGGATATATCACGGTGAAACCTCATCACGCCCGCATGATCATGGACAGTTTTATCAGACGGGCAGTACATCCAACGATCCAACAACGGCTTTCATCAACGACATGTTTCCTCATGACAGCGGTGTATGCCCTGAACGACAGGACATTCCACAGGCGCCGATGCAGGCCGTCCCTAGAGGTGTCAACAATGCCGGTATAGCCAAGTACAACAGACTTATTGCTTTCCAACAGACCCCTCTGTGCCCAGGTCATGAGAAGACCGTTCTTCAGTGTGTGATGGAGGTGATGCATATCAAGGTTGACACAAAATCGACCGTGACTGCTGTTGATAGGTATCTACAGTACGCTGCTTCGCTCCTGCCCGACGGTCATCGTCATCCCACCACGCATCATAAGGTCCGTCGTATCTTGAGAGATCTCGGGCTTTCCTACATCAAGATCCATGCATGCAGATATGACTGCGTTCTATTCTGGGGTAAAGATGCAGACGGTAATGACCTTGAAGGCCTTCATCGTTGTCCGGTATGTGGGACCGACAGGTATAAGCGGACTCCCGCAGGTAACAGGAAACCTGTTAAGGTACTTCGCTATTTCCCGTTGAGGGATAGGCTGGAGCGGTTGTACATGTCTTCAAAGACGGCCGAAGCTATGAGATGGCACGCTGTGAGGGAGGTGCATGACGAAGACCTCATGGTACACCCTGCTGACGGGGAGGCGTGGAAGCATATAGACAGAGAGTTTCCTCATTTTGCTTCAGAGGTGAGGAATGTGAGGCTCGGGCTGTCATCCGACGGGTTCAACCCTTTTGGGACCATGAGTCTTTCGTACAGTATATGGCCGGTCATTTTGGTGCCTTACAACCTTCCTCCATGGATGTGCATGAAGAAGGAATACAACATGTTGACCTTGTTGATTCCGGGGCCCGGTTATCCAGGTATCTACTTTCCTTTCATATTATATATATTGTTGTTGGTTCAATTTTTGAGTAAGATTTATTGTTTTTGTTCTATATTGTTGGTCATATATAGCCGTTATCTGAATTTGTTGTGGTTGTTGTTGTTGTTGTTATCCAGGGAAGTGTCTCGATGTGTATATGAGACCGCTGATTGAAGAGTGTAAATTGCTTTGGGAGGTTGGTCATCCCACTTATGACTCCCACAAAAATGAGATGTTCCAGATGCATGCCATGATTGTTGGTACCATCAGTGATTTTCCTGCACGTGGGATGTTGTCTGGCAACGTTGTTAGGGGATACAAGGCTTGTCCTGAGTGTCTTAGTTCCCAGGGGTGCAGCAATCATTGCAACAAGATAGTCCGGATGGGTCACCGTGCTTACCTACCACATGATCACCGCTGGCGGATAGATACCGGGGCATTTGATGGGACCGAAGAGAGAGGTGTGGAGCCGCATAGATGGTCGGGGGAAGAGATTTTAGCAGTGCTGGATGAGTATGATTTTGGGCAGCTCAGCAATCATCCCGATATTGTTGCCAGAATACCTGAAAGACCAGACAGGTACAAATTCTGGACACATAAGAGCATATTTTGGGAACTCCCGTACTGGAGTACGCTGTTGATCAGGCACTACCTAGATGTGATGCACATAGAGAAGAATGTCTGCGACAGTGTGGTAGGTACAGTGCTCAACTTGGAGGGGAAGACGAAAGACGGTCCTAAGGCACGCGTTGATCTTAAGAAAATGGGAATCAGAAAACATCTTTGGTTGAAAGAGGGGAAGAAAAAGATGCCTTGGGCTCCTTACACCGTGAAGCCTGATCAGAAGACCCAGATCTTAAGGTGGATGAGTTGTGTGACGTATCCCTCAGGCGTTGCAGGAAATATAGCCCGGTGTGTGAACTTGCGGGAGAATAAGATATACGGCTTGAAGAGTCATGACTGTCATATTCTGCTACAACGTCTCTTCCCTGTTTTCATTCGATCGTTCCTTCACCGTCAGGTAAATTTGTGGTTAAAATTACGGTTAACCTGCCGTTGTTGGATTTTATATTAAATTTGTGATGTGTGGTTGGCCAGGTTGTTGAGCCGTTAGTAGCGCTGTCAAGATTCTTCATGAAGTTATGCACAAGGGAAGTGAGAAAATCCGATCTCCGGGAAATGCAGGCAGACATCATATACATCATGTGTAAATTCGAGAGGATCTTTCCGCCAAATTTTTTCGATATCATGCCTCACCTGATGATCCATCTTCCCCAGCAATTGTTGCTTACCGGTCCAGTACACTTCACTTGGATGTATCCCATGGAAAGGTATGTTTTATTCACTTACATCTCCAGAATACATATATGTACGTACATGTTCAATAACCATAACGTATAGTTTGCAATCTTATATTTACAGGCAACTTGGTGAGTACAAAGATTATGTCACTAATAAATCCGCGCCTGAAGGGTGTATAGCTGAAGCATATATTGCACATGAATGCGTCACCTACATGAAGTTGTATTTAGGAGCGTCGTTGGGAGCTCCGCAAGCCATGGAGGAACATGCGCCGCGGTTCAATCTCTCTATAGTTTCCAGTGATGTCGAAGTTGGTGGAGCACGACTGTCCGCCGAGTATGCATTGTCGGATGAAGAGATAGCCATAGCGCACTGGTGGGTACTAATCAATTGTGAAGAAGTTAAATATTGGAAAGAGTTGCACCTATCTTTTCCGGAAGTTGATGGTGATCTCGAGTACCACAACATGACGTTCGCAAATTATTTTCGCACCTGGGTACGTAATTTAATCTTCCCTGTTATATATATATATATATATATATATATATATATATATATATCTAATTATTTTCTATTGCATAGATTTTCGGATATTTACAGTTCAATATCCGTTACAGATGGACATGATTAAATCTGATGATAATCCAAACTGGTCGCACGAACTATTACTTCTTGCGATGCAACCGCAACGGGCTAGAGTTTATCCCACTTGCACAGTGAATGGCGTCAAATTTGTATCTGAAGAGAGAGACAACAGACGAAGAACACAGAATTCTGGGGTGATGGCGAAAGGTCATGGCCTTGACTATTACGGTGTTCTCCATTCAGTGGTCGAACTGGTCTATGCGGAAGGCATGAAAGTGCATCTGTTCAAGTGTAGATGGTTTGATACAGGCGCACAGAGCATGAAGATGGATCAGTACGGCAATTTATCGGTCAACACTGCTACAAGCGCCTACGAAGATGACCCGTTTGTTTTTGCGACAACGGTAAAACAAGTGTTTTATCTTGATGACCTTGCCAAGGGTGACGCGTGGAAAATAGCGAACATTGTGCATCCTCGAAACATTTACCGGGCGGCTACACTTGGAGTGACCATTCCAGGGCCAGAGGCTGATGCGTATCAGGAGCCGAACGCAGTTGGTATTCATGATGTAGCTACTGTTCGCGATAATAATGTTAAACATGGTCGAGTGCTCAGAATTCGTGACGAAGATTCAACCTTTATTGATGTTGATCCAAATGAAGAAACAAACGACGACTCTGACGACGAATTAAGGCATAGATTACCAGATATTAATTCCGATACCGAAGAAGACTCATCGGATGACTCAGATTACGAGCCTTAATTAGCTTATTTATAATTGATCCTTAGCTTTGTAATTAATGTTGTCCAAATTCATTTAAAGATATGCGGTCAAATTGTTGTCCAAACCCCTTAAAAGAATATGTTTGTACTAAAAGAATATGTTTGTACTAAAATAAATAAAGCACATGTAAATTTCATTGTAAATGATTTTTAATTTTACTCTTGGGCGACGAATTTAATAAAAATCGTCGCCCAAGTAAAATCTTGGCCGACGAATTGCCCCGTTTTCGTCGGCCAAGATAATCCGAATAATTAAAATAAAATAAAACACATTTAAATTTCTTTTAATTTTTTCTCTTGGGCGACGAATTGAATAAAAATCGTCGGCCAAGGTAAATTGTGATGTAAATAATAATTGTAAAATATTAGGGTTTACGGTTTAGGGTTTAGGGTTTAGGGTTTAGGATTTGTGGAAATAATTTGTAAATATATTGTAAATGATTAAATAATTTTTGATTAAATAATTAAATAATATAAATTATAATTGTAAATATATTGTGGGCATTTTGTACAAAATAATGGATTATTTTTGAGTAAGTATGTAAATATTGTTGAGTTTAATTTTTGTAATGTAATAATTGCGAATTAATGTAAATAATTTGTTATGTGAATAAAAAAAATAATAAATCCTTTAATAACTATTAATTTCGAAGAGTGCTATTATTGTTAATAAAATTTTTAAAAATTTATGTTTATTTTTTGTGAACTTAATTATAAGACGGTAAAATATTTTTAATAAATTTATGGTTATTTTAAACAAGATGGCCATGAGGAGAACGTCTGGACAACGTTCGGGTGCGAGGAGCCAAGACGGCTCGGACGGTACCTCAAACAACCCGTCGGAATCACCGTCGATCGGGTTTCCGTGGCAGTTGACTGCCCGACATGCGGCGCTTACGGGTGGCGTGAGCGGCTCGGGTTCTGTTGGGCAGTCGGGTCCCGCAGCGACGGCTGCTCGTCATCCACCCATACTTCGCCGGTCGCGATCCCGCAGCGACGCCCCCACACAGTCGTCCCCGACCGACGGTGATGGCGGGTCATCCGGGGTCCCTATGGTGCCATCCGGCCTCTTCCTTCCTCCGACGATACCGGCGATACCTCGCGTCGATGAGAAGGGTCGACCGATTCGGGAGCAGCTCCCGCATGTGGCACCGCACGAGGCCTATATCTACCGGGAGTTTCCCACGCCTCTTCATCCCGTCAGGGTCTCCGAGCAGGCGGACGAAGACGAATCTGTCGGCTCAGCCTCATCCTCAGGTAAATTATTATTACTTTTTTGTCGATTTTAATTTTTTTAATGTAAAAATATATTATTAATATTAAATTTGATTCACAATGTCACAGCCGCCGGAACGAGAAGGCGGAACAGGAGAGGCACCGTCAGCAACAAGGGACTCGATAGGGCGGTCGAGTCCGCTGGACGGATCGCCATCCCGTTTTCCAACGGGAAACCGGTGGACGCCGTGTTGGGAAACCGGTACACGCGCGCCGCGGGAGGCACCATCCGCTCCAGACTCCCAATGTTGTGGGGAGTCTGGAGCCAGGTTCTTGATGGAGTGAAGGAGATGCTCCATCAGTCGATGTCGGTGAGTTTACTCGATCAATTACTATTTTTTTTAACTAATAAATTATTTAATTATCGAAAAAAATACTAACAAGTGGTAATGCAGCAATGGTTTGTGGTTCCCGAGGAGGGACGTGACTGGGCGGAAAAGGCCCATAGGGAGAGGTACATTTATTGAATAATTTATTAAATTTTATTTTTTTAATAATAAATTTAATATTTTTTTTGTATATGTAGGTTCAAGGAGTGGAAGCACGACCTCCGGGAACACTGGAAGAAGTACGGGAGCGACCGTTCGGGTACCCCGAAGGAGTTCGAGTATCGGGAGTACGAGTGGCGGTGGCTTCTTGTCACGCAGTTCAACGACCCTCACAAACAGGTAATTTTTAAACAAATTTGAATATTTAATTAGTGAATTAATTATAATTGTATGTTTTTAAATATTTACTAACGATTATTTTTTTTTGAAGCACCTCGCCCGGGTGAACGCTGAGAACCGGCAACAAAACACAACCAACCATCGTGCCGGTTCGAGGCCGTTTTCGGCCATCATGGACGACGTGCGGCGAGAGCGGCCAGAGGAGAACCCCTATGTGGGGACCTTTCAGAGGGCATATCCTCATTCTGAGGAGGATCTTGTAAGTTTAATTATATTTTCTAATTTTTAATTTTAATTACATTTTATTAAATATATATTAATATATTTTTATAATATATCCAATTAGGCGAGGGTGAGGGAGGCGGAGCAAGAGGTCATGAGAGGCATGGTGAACGACACATTTCCGGGCACGACAGAGGATGACATGTCAGAGGCCATGTCCAGGATCGACACTTCAGATCCTACCGTTGGGGCGCGGATTATGGCCACTGCCTTCACGCAGCGTTCCAACACCTATTACTGCCGGGGTATGGGAGACGCTGGAAAGGGGATCCTGAAGACGACTCCAGGATTTCAGCGCAAGGGAGCCGCCGGAGCCTCAAGCAGCAACAGCCAGACCACTCGGCTACATGATCAGTTCGCAAGTCTACAGTCTGAGCTGGAAGCCCAAAGAGCGAGGGAGTCTGAGCTAGAAGCCCAAAGAGCGAGGGAGATGGCGGCGATGGCGGAATCATATGCGGCTTCCACGGCTGCGCATATGGAGCGGGTGAATGAAGTCACCAATGCCAACCAGGCGGCTATGGGACAGTGGATGGCTGCCTACATCGCTGCACATGCGGCCGGACAGCCGTTTCCGCCTATGCCTACGCCTATACCATTACCTCAGTGGCCCCACCCTCAGTGGCCCCAGCCTCAGCAGCAGCCTCCTCAGCCTGACCAGCCGCCGCCTCAGCCTCAGGACCCTCCGAACGGGAATGATGTCACACCCCAAATTTTGGATAAATAAAAATCCAAATTTAAGGCATGAATACAAAAATAAAAAGAGTCATCTAATAACATTCAACGCTTACATAACTTGAGAAGTCAAGTATAGGTCATGCTCAAAAGAGCTCACTACAATTTAACAACAATTAACAAAATGATTGAATCCTAAGAAACAGCTTCTAGACCTCTACGTCTCAGTCTTGAACTTCCTCACCTGCAAAATCAACCTCTGCACCATGGAATGGTGCACCGGGTTGTAAACAACAAACCCGGTAAGCTTTTAAAAGCTCGTATGAGTAAATCTACAACATCAGACTCAACCCAACAACACATAAGATAAAACCAAGAGTTCATGCATTAAAAAAAATAAATAAACTCAAGAGAACACTTACAAGCAAGAGAAATCAAGAAGAAATTAAGAAAACACAACAAAATTAATATCACTCAGAATCATAAATGAAATCCTGCAAAAGGGGTAGTTCAGGATTCCAAAAAAATATACAATTAAAATTAAAGACTCTCCTGCGGATAAGCATAGTTCAGGAGATCCTCAAGGCAAAGAATTTAAATAACACCACCTAAGAATAGCACCCAACATTTCTCTACTCTTACTTATGGGTTCGTCAACGCAAAGTCATCCCCCATAAGTAACTAGACAAAACGCGTACTCATGGGTTCGTCAACACATAGTCATCCCCCATGAAGTACCGACAGACTAGAGCTCTAAAACTGACCGTAACCAATCACCCGGCCAAGGCTTGGTTCCCGGTCCACCACGAAGGCTCCTATTCTAATACTCAAAACCACCACACAGGCACACAACCACAACTAATGCAAACATTCGCCTCTAATACAACAATTCCACAACGAATGCACTCACTCACCACTAAGGCACACAACCACAACTAATGCAAACATTCGCCTCTAAGACAACAATTCCACAACGAATGCACTCACTACTAAGGCACACATAAACATGTGGATATAAATATTTAAAACAAGAATAATTCTACCAACTCTAATTATTACTCATGATCGGAAGTCCTTTTGAAAAGTTATACTATTAACAGAAAACTTGTTTTCACTTACCATGAGCCGTTGACGATCAAGCTCATTTATATTTAAAAACAAAAATCATTTTCTTTCAAGGACAACTTCACAATTAGCAATAATTATCATTATCATCAACAAAATCATTATCAAAATCATCATCATCAAGACCACCATCATATTCATCATCCTAATAATTATCATAATAATTATTATCAACATCAACAAAATCATCATCATCTAATTACCATGATCATCATCTAATCATCATCATGTAATTACCATAATCATCATTTAATCATCATCATATAATTACCATGATCATCATCTATTCATCATCATATACATTATCATCACCACAAAATCATCAACATTTTCATCAACATTATCATATAATCATCATAACCACCATAAATAAAAAGGTCACAAAGTGGACCTTAGTGAGATTTTACTCACCTGAGAAATCCCGCTGCGTCTTCAACAAAACACCAGAAACAATCACAATCTCACTTCACTAGTCACCTAAAATTACACAAATAATTAACCACTTCAATAAAAGAATAATCATCCTCAAACAAGTCTAAATCCAAGATTTGCCCAAAAAGGGCAACCTTCCTCCGAGACCTCCCAAGGTCATAGGAACCCTCAAACAACCTATTGAAAAAGGTTAACAAGATTTTCAAAGCTCGAACACCACGGTTTAACAACCTCTCACGATTCTCAACTTGGTCTTAAACCTAGGATGCAAAACTTGATCAAACATAACCTCATGACATGTCAATGTGCTCGTATCGACAAGCACAAGCTAACAGTTACTCCTAACCTCCCAACCCCTGCCGGACGCGCCGCCACAGGCGGCGGCGAGTGGGCCTCACGCGCCACCCTAAACTTCCGAATTTGAGAAAACTCCCAACAGCAAAGTTGAAGCTTGAAGCAAGGGGAGCAACTTTCATACCTGTGACTTTGACCAATTTTGGCCGGAACTGGCCGGAAACTTCCCCGAACAGTGACCAGAAAAATCACTCTACAAAACCTGCAAAACCGCCCTCAAAACCTCAAAAACTTGCTTCAGCTATGCCTAGACACTGCTAAGAGGAAGAGGGGATCACAACTCACCTAAACTTGGCCGGAAACGGCGTCGAAATCGCCGGTTTTCCGGCGGGACAGCAGTAGCTCCGCCGCCTCGTGGCGGCTTACAGGCGGCGGGACAGCCGGCGGGACCGCTCCAGAAATGGAGAGGGCTGCTGTGGGAGTCGAATGGGACCGGTGGCGTCCGGTTTGGTGGCCGGAGGAGGAAGAACTTAGCTGGAGAAGGTGAAGGCTCGGGGAGCTCGGGTGGGAGGAGAGAGAGAGAGGAGGGAAACTGATTTTTAGGGTTCTAAATAATCCCTCACACAATTTTTCTACTTATACTTTTTCAAACCCGAAAACAAACTTTCCCTGAACATAACTTCTTCATACGACATCCGTTTTAGACGTGCCGCATGTCTACGAACTCGTACTGACGAGCTCTACAACTTTCATGAAGGAAGTTTCTTGAGAAACCCAACAGAATAAAAAGTCAACTCTTGACTCTTCGAAAACCATAATACCGCTTCGGTAATTATGCAACCGAACTCTTCCGCTCTTCCTTCGAATCTCAAAACACACTAACTTCTAACTCGAAAATTCCCAAATAAAATTAGAAACTAATATCAAATTTTCGGGGTATTACAAATGATGAGTTAGATTTCGGGTTTCTCGATCTATAGGCAGATAGACTGAATTTTTGTAATAAATTATTTATAAATTTATAAATTTGGGTTATTTTTAATTAAATTTTAGTATTACAAAAATTTAAAGAAATGCCGAAAAAATAATTATAGCAAAAATTTAAAAAACATGATTTATATATTTAAAAAAATTATTTAATTATTTTTAAAAAAATTTTAAATATATCTTAGGCGACGGAATTTCTAAATCGTCGGTCAAGGATTTAACATCTTAAGCGACGAAAAAAAAATATCGTCGCCTAAGATGTTGTGATCTTAGGCGACGAAATATTTATTTTCGTCGCCCAAGATTATAAGATATTAAGCGACGAAAAATGTTTTCGTCGGCCAAGGTGTTAAATCTTGGGCGACGACTAATTTTTGGGCGACGAGAAGTATATTTTAGGCGACGAAATTATTATCGTCGCCTAAGAATGAATCTTGGGCGACGATGGAATCAATTTTCGTCGCCCAAGTTCTTGACCGACGCGGTTCTGGCGACGAAGTTTTGGCCGACGACATGTCGTCGTCTAAGTTCTTAGGCGACGAAATTTTTTAACAGGGCGACGATTTTTTTTCGTCGCCCAAGACCCATTTTCTGGTAGTGTATTGCCACAACATACGAGGAACCTCCAACACGAAACTTCAACCATCGACACTGCACCAGTTTGTATTGTACAAGACAACCAAAATAGGTCGACAATGTTCCTTTCTTTAGCTTCAAGAGGGTGACTATTCCATATTATATTAAGTCCAGAATCGTCTCAGCTTTCCACACCCTAGGTTCCCATCCTACAAATACAAGTCCCATCGCTAGCTTTCAAAACCCAACCACACAAATCTGCATATAAGCATGTTACTTGTATCCAGGAACCCAATCAAACACCTTGACCTAAACCACCGGAAATGAGCAATGCATGATCGGAGAGACACCGTGTGACCCCCAAGTGTCTGCGGCTACTTAAGTAGCAACAGTGCAACATGCACCCATATGGGGGCTCATATATAGGACCACGACCACCCCCTTTACATAGAGCTCATGATGAAATTGCACCCTCTTCTTCATAATCATACTTAACCATGCTCCCTCAACCTCTGGTTTTTTTATTTGACCAGCTTTTGGCGCTTAAATTGCGCCGGCGTGCTTTCTGGTAATAGCACAGGTGGGGGCTGTTGGGGTCTCAATGCTGTCAAGTATATGTCACCGGAAAAAAGCTCACATGGAAGAAGCACAATTCGCTGTGATACGGCAGAATTATTAAGCAAATAAACTATATGATAATTAAAGGGATAAAGATAAAGATCCACTTTGCAATGATGATTTGGTGCTAAAGCTTGGTTTAGATCGGATTAAATCCAAATCAAAAATCTGTATGGTTCTGTTTGTTGGTTCTAATTATATTACGTACAGTTGCAAGTGTCCAAATAGCTAATTAGATTCTGAGTTAGGAGACATTTTCCAGCGCTACGGGGGACCACGTGGTAATATAACGTGGTCCTAAACATTAAACCTAATTTTAGACCCAAAACTCTAAATTTTTTCACGTGACAATATTGACATGTTTATTAAGGAAAAATTATTAAGGAAAAATTTTTCCATGTGGATTTTATTAAGAAAAAATTTTTCCACGTGGATTTTATTAAGGAAAAATTTTTCCACGTGGATTTTATGTTTGTTGTTGTTTTTTAAACCCTAAACCTAATCTTAGACCCAAAACACTAACCCTTATCCCCTAAACCCTAAAGTCTAACCTCAAACCCTAAACCTTAAACTCTAGTCCAAACTCAACAAAGACCCATGAAGGTCATTTCACAAAAAATTATTTTATAATTTAATTGTAATAAATCCACGTGTTAATATTTAATTGGATTGTAGGATCACGTCATACTACCATCCAAACTAGAGACATTTCTTGTGTGTTTATGTGTTGTAAAGTGGCTTATCCACTTAAAAGGGTGCTTACCTAATGCGATAATATCATAAAATTGAATATTTATCAAGCAATGTGAAGAGTTGGTATTCATATTCAACTTTGTAGACTTTTATCCCATTATTAATAACCAGGAAAATCTTCATTTGGATCTATCTGGATGATTTTTCTTGCAACATAGTCACTAGATCATGTAAGTATGGTTGCTTTTTACATTAGGTGTATTTTATGTTTGCCTACGCAGTATAGATGTTTAGGGTTTAGGGTTTGGTATACGACACATTCTGAACGAATGTTTTTTACAAACAAGGGTTCAAACTAAATACCTCATATTAACATTACATGAAAACTCTTACAACATACTCCCTATAGTGAGCTACCACTACGGGACTAAGAGCGACTTTGGTGTGTGTATGACACATTCTCAACAAATGTGTTTCACAAATTGAGGTTTAAATCGAAAATCTCGGTTTAATCTATTGCTTGAAAACCCCTATAACGTACATTCCATTTATAACGAACAACCTATTGGTTTCTTATCTTAAAAAAAAATTATAAAAAAAAGGACCGACCTATTGTTTCACTAGTTTAGATTTTTTATTTGCAATTAATATAGAAGACCAAGAAAAACGCAAAGTTTATAACGTCAAATGTGACGGGGATGATGATGTAGGAGACAGGAAGGCACGCTATCAGTCCACGTGATAAGATCATAAGATAGAAGAGAAGGCATGTGAGGTGCTGACTCAGTTTTGCAGTGCATTGCGAAATATGCAGGCCAAGAACAATGTTGGGGTATACAAAGCAATCCCATGTTTCAAATCAGGCTACTCGAATCTACATCTCACCCCAACGTCATAGGACTGATATGAGTGAAAAGACTACTCCCAAAGTAAAAAACCAAGGTGAAAAAGAAAGGTACAAAGAATCATGTAAGCAATAATGCCTCGTATCTTGTGACATGAGGATGAATGGATGATGGCATTTCTTTTCACAACGTTTTGCTCCGTTTCCTAAAAGCACAGAAGATTTTCATTCTATGAACCAATGTAAGTCCATGGTACATGCTGATCATGATCTTAAATAGAACAGAAGACAGAGGACTGCAAAAATGTGAAAAACACTATAGCCCGAATTCCATTTTCATTTCCACTAGAGATACAACAAATCATGAGGCGTAGCCAAGGTCCTAAAGACACCTAACCAAACCATAGCCATTTAAGCAGCTCTCCTGTTTTGCAGAAAACATCATTCCATTCTATGCACCGTTCATTGTAGCATCAGCATGCACTACTGTGTTTCCGTCTTCCGATATCTTGCCATTAACTTGAGTTCTTTGCCTCTGGAGATATGATGGAAAGATTGTCAACACCAGTTTCAGATAATAGAATGATGAGTTAAGAAGAATCGGTGAATATAACGAGATTACTATACCCGATCAGCAGGGTCTCCAGACATTCCATTCAATAGCTTGTGATTCTCTTCTTTAGTCTTGCTGTCCTTGTCCTTTGTGCTTAGTGGTAACAACAATGATGCAGCTGTCCGGTCAGGTAATTCTGCATCAACAACTCAATCAGTATCACTCCCCCAAAGGTGTCTAACCAAAACTATCAAGGAGTTAAAAACGGAGACGTTATTCTAACCTGCTAATTTCTTGTCGATAAAGAATACAACCAAATTAACAGTGTACCTGGGAGAAACCATATTGTTCAGCCAAGTAGAGAAGTCAGAAATTATTATTTTGTGTTTAAAAACATATATAAACATGAAGAGCACAAATTTCTTGTTACCATGCAACAACAACATCAACTGTGTAATGTTTGCGGGATGCCACAATCAACAAACTCTGGATCACAACAAGCAACCAAGCCAACTGCTTTATAAATCTGCAGTGATCACAATGAGTGACCGAGTGAGAAACTTAAAAATTACACAAATTCAAGGAAAAAAAAAGCTTACTAAACTGCAGTTGTTAGCCTACACAATGCACTTATATTCAACTCAACACATATCAGTAAATCATATGCTATAATTTACCTTTGTGTGCCGTATTTCTGATAAGTACGCACAAAGGTGAGACTAAAGATCATGTGTGACGAAAAAATCAAGTCGCCACAGCCATATAGTACACCCTTTGGCACTGCATAAATAGGTATTGCAAATCAGGACAAAGCATAAGACCCAATCAACAAAACGACCAAAAGAAAATGAACTTACCAATCACAAGGGCCTCAAATACAGTCTCTGGAGGAGGCAACCTGGCAAGTTTAGACCCCTGCATATTTAAGATATAGCATATCACTTAGCTTAACTCACATAGTAGAATAACCTACAATCTCATCAAGACATTAACCAATAAACAATCAACCTACCTCACGACAATGGTAATTTGGACCAGGAAGCTGGGTGGAGTAGAATGTGAGGATTCGAAGAAATTGACAAGTCTGCAACAAACAGTACCTACTATCAAGCTGTCATATTCTATTTATAAATGCATGTTGCCATTTCAACCAACATTCTCATAAATCACTATAGGTAAAATAAAAATTCAAAAGGAAAACATGAAATAGGATAGGCAGAAGTGCATAACCATCACTTACCACTAAAAATGCTAGAACCCTACACCATATTAGAACTGTGTATATCTTTTTGCTCTTGAATATGAAAGGATGAAAAGTCCACTGCAACAGAACACGCACCACATCAGGAGAAATTAAATAATGTAAACAGAACATGCACAAGTGGAATTAGCAAGACCACAATAGAAGAGGACAAATCAGATGAATGCTTAAATAAATCATTCAAAGAGAAAGACAGCAAGAACTTTGAATAAGAAAATCAACCAGAAAACTGAAAACAGCATGGAAGACAGGTAATAAACCAAGTTCAAGTTCTTCACTCTACAAAAGAGAATAGCATATGAAGCAGCTTTAAAAACAGGAAAAACTGCCATGAATTTTCTGGATATCTGCAGATAAAATCACTTAAGCATATGAAAAATAAACCTTTAGGTTAAGAAAACAAAATTTTCTCATACAGCAAGCTCTTTGAAAAGAGGAGCAACAATTTTGTCGTCAAAACGCATAGTACATTTGACTTTATATTCAGGCCAGCTTTAAAAGAACATTTACATCAAAGCTTACACTACTAAATAGCTGGTCATTTGAAAAAATAAAAATCGATTTTCAGTCTATTAACAACTACATCCCCAAGAGATTGAACAGAATCCATGCACATAACACTAAGCTGTAGAGATTAAAGCATTACAAGGATGACATAATGAACCTTACCAAGACAAAGGATAAAAAGATGAAGTTGAACAGGGTTTCACTGATGTAGGCTCTCTCTTCCCCCAGCTCCTGCATAAACACCTAAAAAGTGAATACAACAAAACACAAGATGGCACTTCCAAAGGGGAATATAGACAAGGTACCAACCGGAAGAAGAAAGAAACCAGCATCCTGCAGTGTTGGCCCTGGACGATGTATATAATGAACTCCTCGAGCTGCTAGACCATGTATGTACTGTAAATAAGATAAACTTGACAAATAAGGCACCGCTTACACACATATAAATTAAAGAAGACTTTGAAGATCAAAAATTGCACGGCAAAATGACACTCAAAGCATCTCCTTCCAAATTAAAAAGAATTTAGCAGTCTGATGGACTGAACTCTACCGAAATCAACAAAATGGATTCATCAAGTAGGCGAAAATAACTATGTTCAACTCCGAAGTCCAAAAATTTCACCATAAACCAACTGATATGAATTTTTTTTCTAATGCTTAAAAAGCATGCATCTTCCTCAAAAGTTCAGAAAATGTGACAAATCATGACTCTGCAACTTTTACCACTTTCTGAATGATTTTCAATCTGAAACAACAAAGTAGGACCAGAAAGAGCTTCAAAATTTCGACACGAAAAGAGCAATCGAATTCGAACATTCACCTGACCAACAATACCAGCAAGAAGATACTTCCAATTCGCCGCAAGTAAATTGATCTCGGTAACTACCTCAGCGCAAATTCTCTTCCAAAGCTTCGGAAATCAAAAAAACCACACACAAAATCAGTGGCAAACTACCAAAAGCAGAAATGAATTAATTCAAAAAAGCTAATAAATGCTGCTGCAAAGCGCAAAGCAGAAAACGAACCTTGGACGACTCACGGCCAATGTAAAGCGTCATCTTCTCAATCTTGTTGCGGTTACGATTACACGTTCAAGCACAACTTCCATATTACTTCACAAAGTCAACCTAGCCATCATTCCCTGATCCTCTCTCTCTCTCTCTCTCACCAAAACGCCGATCAAAGAGATCTAAAACCGGTGGCTGCTGCCGAATGGTTTCAAATTTTGATAAATCAGAAAACGGAAAAGAGAAAAAGCGCGTTTTGGAATTTGATTCGTTCTTAGATTTTATGAATGGGGAATGGGTGGGGGGTCTTCTCTCTCTCTCTCTCTGGGGCTGTCTAGTAGTGCTGGACCAGAACGCGAGTTCAACACGGGGGCGACAGTTGAGAGAGAGAACAACAAAGAACGAATCAGAGAAAAAAGAAAAATAACCAAAATGAATTCAATTCAAACACCAAAACTCGCTTCTTTCCTTTCTACTTAACGATGGGGGATTTTTAGAGAGAGAGAGAGAGAGAGAGAGAGAGAGAGAGAGAGAGAGAGAGTTATTTTTTGCGCTTGTGAAAGATCGCCGCTAGTTCTTCCTTCCTCGGCGTGTATTAGTTCTTCCTTCCTCGGCGTGTATTAATTAATTAAAACAAAGAAATTGGGGAAACGAGGTGAAAAGGCAGATATTGTGGTAGTGGGGGAAAATAGGGCGGCAATTTTGTATTACAGTTTTACAGCCGAAGAGGCGGTAAATCGGGAACGTCCGGCCACGGCCTGCTCTTTAATTATTATGTTGGGGTTAATTCTGGTTTAAGAAGTTAATTAATTATTCAAAGCTCTAATGAGTTTTATGGGGTTTGATTTGATTTGATTACGGTGGTGTCCACGCTGTTAGTGGGAAAGGACATCTTAGGTGCTCGTCCGCTCATTGGATTTCAAATATTTGGGGTGTTTTTTTTTTCAGCTTGTGATAATTACATATTTATTACGATATACATTTTAGTTGGTAATCAGGAAACTACATTTTTTGTCTATAGACCGGTCATGAAACTCATAGACCGGACATAAAAGCTACCTCGTCATGGTGAAAGATCATCAGTACCACACCAGGAAGATGCTTCTCTAAGCTCCACAAAAAGACACAATGAGAATGTAAATGTATAGTTAGTCCCACATCGAAAATATGTAAGAAGAGGAAACATTCCTTAGCTATAAAATGAAGGCTCCCCCTATGTAGAAGAATGATATAGATATCTGATATACACTCCACCCCGCGGGATGGATAGACCTCCCCCCATTTGTAACACTCTACCCCGCGTGTGGATGCTCTTGTACCCCGCATGATGGATGTTCTTGTAACACCAATGGCCTAAAGGCATGATAGTTGATTCTAAGTGGACGTAGCCATGTCCCCCGATGCATGGTGAACCACTATATGTCCTTGTCTCTCGTTCCCATGATTGTCTCTTGATCATTAATTATATTCCACCGTGATTCTTCATAGCCTCCGGGTTTATGCAGAAACATTTGGCGCCGTCTGTGGGAATCATCACTAAAAGTCTTGTGTTCTACCGCCCGAGAGGTATTCCACCGAGGGAGTACGGAAGTGAGGCAAGGTAGCTCGCATGGAAGCGAGCGAGATGACCCGCCCAGGATGCGAGGCGAGATAGCTCGCATGGAAGCTACGCGAGATGACTTCGCATGGGAGCGAAGCGAGTTGACCCGCCTGGGTTCATTTTATCATCAGGATTTTACCAAGACCATAATCTTGCCCGGGATGAGCGAGGCGAGGTAGCTCGCATGGACGCAAAGAGATGACCCGCCCAGGATGAAAGGCGAGATAGCTCGCATGGAAGAGAAGTGAGATGACTTCGCACATGAGCGAGGCGAGTTGACCCGCCCGAGTTTATTTTGTCATCAAGATTTTACCATGAGCAAAATCCCACCTGAGTTCTTTTTGTCAGCGAGATAGGTAATCTAAGAGCAGAGCCACAATGACTCACCCAGAGATGAGTCACCGGGACCCGGAGCTCAGTCATGTCGAACGGGAGCTTCGCCAGTGACAATCCACTCTTCCCACTGCCTGACCAAGATGGAAATTTGTCAAAAATAGCCCGGCGCAATGTTCATTGGATCCGGGATACGCTTCCATGCCGCTACCACCGACACCTCGTTGATTTTGTCTGGTGCACATCTGAAAATTGCTATGGACACCCGGTTTGAGGGGTATAAGATGAAGAAGAAGGAAACTGGAGAAAAACTCAAACCAGACAGTCGTATAGTCCACGTCAAACCGGCGAGCCTGAGTATTATTGGGTTTAGAGGCAGGCGGGTTACCTCGCCTACAGTATCACGTGAGCTGGAAAAAGGGCCTGAGTTGGCGAGGGGAGGAGTTCGCACGTATCAAAACAGTGACATGAGTTGCATGCGAGCTGACTTCGGGAGAAGATGTGCTACGCGAAGTGATGACTTCGCGCAGGGGACTCCGCATGAAGGAATGACCTCGGGAAGCATTGACAACTCTACTATAATCCACTTCCGCGAGGTAGCGCTCCCCGCTTCCCTAGAAGCAAGGTCTCGGTCGTCCCCATGTTAAGGATTGTGGCCAAAACAGTGTGCACGGGTCCCGTTGGCAGGAGAGTACTTTGAAACTCCGAATCTCGATCAAGCAGGGTCCTGGTCGTCCAATTCGGTTATCACTTCCCTCTGGCAACGCCTGCTCTATGAGGTACCGGTGGAACCAGTCAGGATCATCTGATCTGCAAGCAGTGGGTCCTGGTGGCAAAAAAAATTGTTATGAACACCCGGAGCTCAATCATGTCAAACGGGAGCTTCGCTGGAGATGTTTTCAACCCGCAGCAGGATCATCTTCTTATCCAGGTGGCTACAGCGTCCAGTCTCCGGGTCGAAAAATCGGTGGCCTCAGACTAGAGAAGCAGTCTCCAGAATAGTAAAATCCAAGGTTCATGCTCCGGATTCATCGAGCTTTTTAGGCGATAGATCTCGGGCAGACACCACCGATCGGCCCGTATGGCAATAGAAAGGGCAAGAGCTCTTGTAAGGTCACCGAGAGTATTGATAAAACATCGATGATTTGGGTCAAATTTAATCGGTATGATCTAGGAGTAGATCCTGCTCGGGATAAGAATTCGTTCGGATGGGTACTTGTGGAAGAGGGGATATGCCCAACTTTATTAGGAGACCCGTTGGCAGCACACAGGTTATCTTGTTCCAACTCATTGCCTTGAGATCGGTCTACCCAGAGACTCGACTAACCATAACACCCAGTCCATATCATTGTCTTCTCAACCGAGAAAGTAACTCACCAGGAACCCGCTGGCATTGTTCATGATGGGAAGAGGAACCGAGCATCCACAAAGTGCTCACCGGCATCGTGAAGCACTCTCCGGGAGGCGATTGTTCTCGGGCCGTTATGGTCATAGAGGGTAAAGGGCTCTCTTGCAGTCACCGAGATGGTTGATGAAGCAACGAGTTGGGATCCCAAAAGTGCTTTGTACACCCAAACATCAATTTTGGTCACCCGATGGCATTAGACCGAGAAGCACAATCAGGATATGGAAGTGTTTCTGCATAAACCCGGAGGCTATGCGGAATCACAGTGGAACATGAATATGAACAATAAACAACACAAGTGAGAGACAAGGACATATAGTGGTTCACCATGCCTCGGGGGACATGGCTACGTCCACTTAGAATAAACTATCATGTCTTTAGTGTTACAAGAGTATCCATCCCGCGCGGGGTATAAGAGCATTCATCTCGCGCGGGGAGGAGTAGGGTAGGGATGATGGAGTATCCATACCGCGAGGTGGAGTGTTACAAATGGGGGAGGGGTGGGCTACCCTTCTCGCGGGGTGGGGTTTATATCATATATATATATATATATATATCCCGCGGGGTGGAGTGTCAGATCTCTCTCTGTCTCGCGGGGTGGTGGTGCCTCAGATATATATATATATATATATATATATATATATATATATATATATATCTCCTGGGGTGGAGTATTACCGATCTCTATATCTAGAGGGGAAGCCTTCCTTTTATAGCTAAGGAAGATTCCCTCTTACATTATGTTTCTGATGTGGGACAAAATGCACATAACTACTATCATGGTGCCTTCTTGTGGAGCTTGGCGGAGCACCTTCCCGATGTGGTACCGATGATATTTCACCATGACGAGGTAGCCTGGACGTCGGTCTACAAGTTTCATGACTGGTCTATGGGCGGGGAATGTAGTTTACTGACTACCGACTACAGGAAGTTTAGTCACCATGACTAGACTGTGAAACCACCAAGAGATAGGCATTTCACCCGAGAGGCACTCCACCGAGAGACAGGCATTGCACCAGAGAGGCACTCTACCGAGAGATAGACATTCCGCCCGAGAGGTATTCCACCGAGAGGCATGTCATTGAGATCCCGAGTAACACTAAGCGGCATGGGTAATCCACATTAAAATCCCCTGTAACACCAAGCGAAATGATCATTCCACCAAGAGTTATAAATTTTTCCCAGTAACACCAAGCGGCATGGGTAATCCACATTAAAATCTCTTGTAAAACCAGGCAGGATGGGTAATCAATTCTCCCTTGTAAGACCTGGCGGGATGGATAATCCACATTGAAATCCTGAGTAACATCAAGCGGGATAGACATTCGACCGAGAGGCACAAGTCATTGAGATCCCGAGTAACACCTAGCGGGATAGACATTCGACTGAAAGTCATTACATCTTCCTTTTAAAAACGGAGCAAGTGTCTTGATAACCCACAGACGGCATTAACACCCCGTCACTCGAGTAGTAACACAGGAGGTAGCACCCAGGTACAAGACCCATCTCGCGTATCACCAAGATGATAACATAGTTCACCAGGTACATGATCCACCTCGCGTGTATTGCCGAATTTCAAGACTCATCTCACGTATCACCAAGATGATAACACAGTTCGCCAGGTACAAGATCCACCTCGCTTGTATTGCCGAATTTCAAGACCCATCTCGTGTATCATCGAGATCATAACACCTAGTTCGCCAGGTACAAGATCCACCTTGCATGTATTACCGAATTTCAAGACTCATCTCGCGTGTCACCGAGATGATAACACAGTTCACCAGGTACAAGATCCAACTCGCGTGTGTTGCCAACTTTCAAGACCCATCTAGCATGGTAGTGCGTGGAGCAAGATATTCAGCCCACGTGGTAGCCTGTTTGCGCAGAGCGCGATCCACATCTCGTGACGTAGAGAAGATTGGCATTCCACCAAGATTAACATTCGACCAAGAGATTGGTATTCCACCAAGATTAGCATTCCATTGAGAGAGTTGCATTCAACATTTTGTATTACACAATTGCATGAACCATTTTGCTTTTGATAATTATTATGCCATAACTATACTTGCTTGGCCTCATAATTGTGTTGATCAAATGCTTGTCGATCATTTGTTCATTGTGAAGGTACAACAATCCTTGCCCAGCCGAATAAGTTTTGAGGCTGGGGATTGGGAGGGGCATTTCTTATCTTATAGGCAGACTCCACAGCTCGCGCATTGTGCGCGGAGCGAACTCCTCAACTCGCTCGATAATGTCAGCCCTTCTATGTGAGGCGGATCCCACAGCTCGCCCGATAGTGTCAGCCCTTCTATGCGAGGCGGACTCCACAGCTTGCCCGATAATGTCAGCCTTTATATGTGAGACGGACTCCACAACTCACATGTTTCGTTAGAAGATCCTAGCTTGGCCGAATCTGTTTTGAGGCTAGGGGTCGAGAGGGACCTGGCGGACTTCAAGATATCAAGACAAGTAAGACCCGTTCTCCACAAGTCTTGAGTGCGGACTTAGGGGGACTGGGACAGGGTCGGGTAGCTATGACCAGTCTATGGGCATTTTTGTATTAAGTCCCTACTCAAGAAATGTCTTGAACGGAAACTTGGGGGGACTTGTAGTCGGTAGTCAGGAAACTATCTTCCCCGCTCATAGACTAGTCATGAAACTTGTAGACCGACGTCCAGGCTACCTCGCCATGGTGAAAGATCAACCACACCAGGAAAGTGCTTCTCCAAGCTCCACAAGAAGGCACCATGAGAATGTAAATGCATAGTTAGTTCCACATCAGAAGTATGTAAGAAGAGGAAACATTTCTTAGCTATAAAAGGAAGGCTCCCCCTATGTAGAAGAGGGATATAGATATCTGATATACACTCCACCCCGCGGGATGGGTAGACCCCCCCCCCCCCCACAAATTTGTAACACTCCACCCCGTGTGTAGATGCTCTTGTACCCCACAGGATGGATGCTCTTGTAACACCAATGGCCTAAAGGCATGATAGTTGATTCTAAGTGGACGCAGCCATGTCCCCCAAGGCATGGTGAACCACTATATGTTCTTGTCTCTCGCTCCCATGATTGTCTTTTGATCATTAATTCTGTTCCACCGTGATTTCGCATAGCCTCCGGGTTTATGCATAAACATACATATATAGTTATCAAGTATAAAGTGTTATGAGTGTGATTATTCTAACAAAATTAAAGTGTTTAAATGCTATTACCCTTGGTATATTACCATTTTGAAGGGATGAAACAAACAAGATTCTGAATATGAGACATGATGGAGATCATTGGTGGAGGCAATTGAGGACGAGTAGGCCTATGTCCCAAGTGAAATTTTAATATCTGGCCTTATGATACGAATGTGCCCCTATAAGAATATTTTAACTAGCCGCGCAACCCCATGATTTCCCGACTTGCTAACTATCACTTCATCAACAAATTAAAACTTTCTAACGACACAACAAAAACCACAAATATGAGTCGAAGTATTCATTTTGACTAACACTCTACCATTTTGATAAATTAATGAAAGAACATCTCTCTCTCTCTCTCTCTCTCTCTCTCTCTCTCTCTCTTTTCATAGAAAAAAAATATAACATATCTCTCCTCTTCTTCTTCATCCACATCATTATTGGAAACCAGCTCCTCAAACCGTCAGATATTTTTACATTAAATTAAATCTCCTTTCCAATCAAAAACTTGTTCCAATAGCTTCATTCACATATTCAACTCCACCAGCGGCGACGAGAACTTGCTATTACCCATGAAATCCTCAGATTTTTCGTCTGCATGTTACCCTCAATTCCACCCTAATATTTCAACTCTACCTATATTACCCATCTTCAATTGAGTTTTATGACATTGTACGAATTGCAGCACTGCCAGAATTTGAGCTTCAATTCGAGTTGGTGCTTGATCGATCATACCCTTAAATGTAGTGATTGCAAATGGAGACCAAAGATGTATTGAATTGGCCAAATTTTGATATTTAAAACTGAAATTTGATTTATGAAAAAACAACAAAAAAAACTGAAATTTTGTGCTCGTTAATCAGTAGTTATTTTTAGTTTGGTCTCTTTGTGTGCCCCCATAGCGAAATTTTTCTCCCTCCGCCACTGATGGAGATGAAATCAAAATGGGAAAATACGGGGAGGGGAGGGGTAGATTCCACCTGAGTTCATTATCAAATAAGACGGTTTGTTATAAACGCGTTAAGAAATGCGCTAATAAATTGTTGTAATGTTTCTTAATTTTGAATCACAATGACTATTTCTTAAAGGATCATGTTTCAAACTTTTATGTTCGGGGTAAATGTTTCTTTACTGTGATGATTACGGTTTGAGCACATTCTACTCTATTATTGTCACGTCCCGACCCATAATTTTTATCTTAATTACTAGCATAATGGTAATAAATATTTTTACCGTTTCGTCATTAAATGTATAATTTAATTGATCCCCAGAGATGTTGTAGGGAACAATTATTTCATAGGATTATTCTAAGAAAGAAATTGTGACGACGGTAAAAATAGTAATTTTTGCTAGTAAAAGGTAATTTTATTGGGGTATTTTTTTTGGGTGTTAAATTTTTGGATTGGGTATATTAGTGGGAGTGTTGGACCAGATCGGGCCAAGCCCAACTTTTTTATCTTCTCTCTCTCCAACCCGCGCGCTCTCTCTCTCCCCCTCTCCCCGACCCGTTTTCTGTCCGGTTCTTCTTTCCGTCCACCCGCCCCAGACCGCCGCACCAGTTCCAAATTTTTGGTCTCCGACCCAGCTTTCTTTCTAGACCGGTGTTAGCCTCTCTAGCGCCGTCGTGAGGGAGAAAAGTCGCCCGGAAGATTCGGCTGTTCGCGGGTTCCTTTAAACGGAACTCCTTCCTCCAGCCGCCATAGCCGGTGAGCCGTGGCTCAAAAGAAAGCTCTCCTCCCGTGCAGCAATCCCTCCAAAGGGCTCCCTCCATCTCGAGCTAGGTAAGGAGAAATCGGTAAAAGAAATTCTAGGATTTTTTGTGTGTTTTCATCTGATTGGCTTAGTTAGGCTTGAAATTGTGTTTTGTGCTAGTTAGGAAAGTTGTAGAGGATGCTGAGAGGAATGTGCTGTCAAAATTTGGTGAGCATTGGAGGTCGCCGGAGCTTGTCGCCGCTGAAAAAATGTTTTTGGTGGGGAAAAATGTGAGGAGTTTAATGGAATAAGTTTTAGAATTTTTGGAGGAATTTTGGATAGGTTTGAGAATTGTTAAAATTTGGTATTTTTGGTGGATTATTAAGTTAGAATCCGGCCATTGGATTTTATTTGGTGGAAGGTGATTTTGAGGATGTCGGTAATATTTGTGGAGTTTTGAGGTTGACAGTGAATTTAAGATTTTGAAGCGTTAGGCTTGGTTGAGCGCGCGAATCATATTTATTTATACATGTTTTGCTTTAAGCGTCGGTGTTTTATTTAAGGATTATATTTATTTGGAACATGACGTGAGGAGGCTTGAGCAGAAGAGACATCCGATTGACGTCAGGCTTAGGCCTAATCTGTGAGTGGACCTTTGTTTTAAATAATGTGCTTGAAATGCTTTATTGCTAAATAATTTTCTGTTTTTGGAAATTTCCCGAAATTGAGAATTTTGATGATTATACTCATGTATTGAGAATTATGAGAATAGTATGTATATAAATAAATGCTAGTTAGCTATACGTGATTTCCCCCCATACTGAGTTACAATTCCAGTATGGGGTGACGTGAGCGTTAGACACGAGCGTAGTAGCCTTGTACGACTTTCTATTTTCGTATTGATTCATAGATTTCGTACAAGGAGTAAGCACTTATATATACCCACTCGGACATTCCCCCCATACTGAGGTAAAATTCAAGTATGGGGTGACATGAGCGTTAGACGCAAGCGTAGTAGCTTTGTATGATATCTATTTTTCAAGTTTGTTCATAGATATCGTACAAAGAGTAGGCGAGTGTAAATACATACTGATATATACAATATCCTAGCTTGAGAGGCCATTTCTTAAAGTTTGGGAATCTAACGAGGCTAGACACTAGTTCAGAATTTTTCGAGTTGAGTTTTTGTTTTGTCGCTAATGAAACGTTTTCTTTGAAAGCATTTTTGTTGGGGAAATATTTATTTGTTGTCGGAATTGTTTTGTCCACTCACTCTGACGTAATTGAATATTTTTTCCCTAGGCTCTTCGTTTTTAAAAAAATGCCTAGTTTGCAGAGTTCGCGTGAGGTCTAGAAGTAGACGTCGAGGCATAGTCACTCATTTATCCGCTACATTTCACCAGTATGTTACATGTTTAATCTACTAGGAGATTGTTAGCTTCCGCTGTGTTTTATTTTATTTTATTTTTAGTAGCTCTGAATACTGTTGGGATTCTTGTGAAATTTATTCTTGCTACTTTTGGGTTGTAGCGGAGGATATTAATTTGAGTTAAAATGTGGTTCTTTAATTTTCCAAGTTAGGGTTGTCTATTTTCATGGGAAGTTTGCCGAGTTCTTCGGTAAATTTTTCTTGAAAGTGGTTCCCACATGACTCATCTCGGGTTTTAGGGTGAAATTCGGGACGGGGCTTGACAATTATGTTCTACTTTGTTGTATTATTAGGGTGGATAACGGCTCAATAACAGCCACATGTACGTAGAGACTTCTCTGCTGCTTTGCTTGTGGATGTAGAATTCTTGTTCATTAGTTGATTTCGTCATTTTCATAGGTTTGGACAACCTCGATCAATCAATTACCTTTGGTTAGCAGATTTGGAAGAACAATCCTTCTTGATTCGATAACTTTGTTTGTCTACATTTGATGACATGATAATTCGATCATTTCAGACTATTATTTCCCTTTAGTTGTACTATTGATATAATTACTTACGGAGTGTATTTGTCACTTTCTCAAAAAAACATATGAACTTAAGAAATCGCAGACTTGAAAAAGTACCATTCCTAAAACTACATGTAGCTTCATAACAAGTGATCGATTTGGGGAATTACAAAGATATGTAGATTTGGATGAATGTGGAAGAATTATTACTTGGTAGGGTAAGAACGGAGGAAGGAGGAACAAGAGGAAACAAAAGCACATGGGATTGGTGTTGGTGGTTATTTTTGATGTCTCTCTAACTACGAATTTTTCTACTGCAGCTATCTTCCAACCACTACTTTTTACCACTTTGGTGCAAGTGATGTGTATGATAACAGTGTAGATTCTGCAATGATCCTTATGAAGTTGTGAGAACTGAGAACTGAGAACTGAGAACTGAGTACTTGTACCTTACTAGTGCAAATAATAATTGGAAAATGAAGAATAAATGAATAATATTTTGTCTCTTTTCTTAACTCACTGGTGGCTAGTAAAGTCATTCACCTTAACACCATTGGATGCCATTTAAAATGGAGCTAATGTCTAATTCGATATTCACCGTAAACAAAATTATGTTAAAATTGGGCATTTTTAAACACTAAACAAAGTATCTTATCTCCGCTTATTATGTGACGAAAAATATGTAATTGTCTTACCACCAAACACACGCACCAGATGAGTGACATACCCATCACAACCAATTTTGTTGTTGACGATATACAGTAATTGCCAATATCCACCTATCTTATGCTAGATAGTGCACTCTTCTATCGCCGTGCTTTGATCAACTTTGAATTATGTGACACAGATTTCAAGTGTTGTCATTCTTCTGATGAATGGATCAAGGTTGAGCAGACCTCCAGGTTCCTTGGATATTTTTATGATGTCACTTGCCTATTTTCTGGAACCAAGTATCCAACTTCAAACTTGTTTTTCCCCAAGGTATTTATGATTCAGCAAAGCATTCAACAAGCCATGAAAGACAAAGATCCGTTCATGAGACAAATGGCGAATGACATGAACATCAAGTTTGAGAAATATTGGTCTGATTATAGTTTGGTCCTTGGTATAGCCGTTGTGTTAGATCCTCGATACAAGATGTATTTTGTAGAGTGGGCCTATAGAAGTCTCTACGGTGCAGACTCTATGGAGTTGAAGACTTTCAAGGACACTTTGTCATCTCTCTTCAATGTCTACGTGGATACGTGGTCACCTGACAATGCAAGTGGATTTATGGGTGAGAGTTGTTCTCAAACAGAAGGTGAAGACGCCTTTTTTCATGTACACTACGTTTGTTCTTCAATTGGTTATGGATTTGTGATCATATTACTGTTAAAACATAATCTCTTGATTACTACTTGCTCATTAATTTTTTGTAGGATTTTGATGCTACTTACAAAAGTGGTTCAAGTTCGAGTGTTAAAAGTGAGCTTCAGAAGTATCTTGATGAAGAAAGATTGGATAGGAAAAAGAAAGAGTTTGATGTTCTTTCTTGGTGGAAAATGGAACAATTACGCTATCCAATACTAGGTCACTTGGCTCGTGACGTGCTTACAATTCCTATTTCTACGGTAGCATCTGAGTCTGCATTCAGTATTGCTGGTAGAGTATTGGACCAAAATCGAAGCTCACTATTACCTGAAACCGTTCAAGCATTGTTATGTTGTCGTGATTGGTTATTCGGTAAGAAAGGTAAATTCTCTATCACTTCATTATTGTATTAATATCATATCTTTTCATCTTGTGATTTTCATTTAATTTTAAATTGACTAAATTTTTAATATATATTTCATATCAACATCACACTGATTGGGAGCAACTTAGTAAAAACGTGCTAGACTTGATATTGGACGGATAAAACAGATGATAACAAAAGAGAAACAAAGTGGGAGTACTACTGGGTGTTAATAGTAGTACTGGGTGTTTAGCACAAGGTGGGAGTGTAGAAGAGAGTACCTAGTAGTAGTAGTAGCTGACTTGTGTTTGTAGTAGCTGATTAGTTAACATATGATGTTTGTGTTGAGAGAAACCAAATTTGAATGAATGCGCGCATGAAACCCTGCTGCATCTTTTTTGTATATGAATATTAGGTCTTATAAACTCTGCTACATCTTTTTTTTATATGTGATGTCATTTGTATGCAGCAAATATATACGAGTTGTTCGACATCAATTTTACAATTAGATAATAATGTTATAAACTTATAATTGCATAGAAGAGAAGTAATATTATTGAAGTTGCATTTCCAACGGGTAAAAATAAAAAGGAATATTAGAAGAGAAGAAAAAAAAATATAGGTATTTGATTTGATTAGAAAAAGAAAGATTAAAAAAAAAAAAAGGAAAAAAACGCCTTAGCTGGTTTTAGCGGGTTGAACCCGCTAACCCGCCACAACCCGCCCGCTAACCGCCCAACCCGCCCATTTGACAGGTGGCTACAAACAAAACACAATGGTCAGGATAGAACAAAAGTTATAATTAATTTGAATTAATGAGATATTATTAACCCGAAGAATTAACACAATGGTCAGGATAGAACATTTGGTATGTATAAACTTTAAGTTTAAGTTGGCAGCTGTGTAGAGGATGTAAACAAATTCTGGGTTTGCAAACTTTAATTTTTGTACACACAAGTTAGCCATAGGTAATGGTTATAGTTGTGCCTATATATATTGTTAGGTGTCTCTATTAATATATTTTTCTACCTCCGTTACTGATCATAACATCTTTGTATTATTATAGTTTCAAATTTAACTTCATTGATATTTCTGTTACGATGAAAATGCATGAAATCCCATGATTATTAACCCATTTTGAATAAGTTTCGTCAATGACTTTATCAAAGGGGGTAATGGTGCAACAAAATGGACTAGAAATTATGAAAGAGAAGAGTAAAGGAACACGGTGGTGGGGAGGCCAACGGCCAAGGGTGGCTTCTTCCATATGATAACGACCCGTCGTCGTCCTGCTACTACGCACTGCGTCTTTCTTGATTCTGTATATTGCCAAAAGCTAAAGATATCCATATCTTCCTTGATTCTATATACACTTCAAACCATTTTGTAACTCCCCTTGCTAATTCAGATTAATCTTATGTTTAAGAATCTCTAGGGTTTGTTTTTGGAAGGTTTGGGTTTGAACTTTGAAGGGTCACAACTAACTTTTCAATGGGCAAAGCTTGACTCCATTTGTTACTTGTATGTCTGAAACCAGCAAGCCAACGAAGTTGAAGAATCAGCTTGACCTAATAGGACCACAGGAGACAGCCACTTGGTAATCATGCAACATGGCCAGTCAATTTCTATCACCACCAGAAAAACAAATATCTGATCTCTGGCTCTGCAATTCCAAAATTGAGGAGAAAGAAAAAAAAAAAACAGAGCTTCTTCCATGGTAGACCTCTGAGATATCCCATGGACCATGATGATGTTTCAAAAAGCTGTCCATGCATGTTCAAGGCTGAACTATTCAATTCTGAGAAGTGTTTTTAACATTACATTTTACAGTTTTTTTTTATTTATTAAAAAGAGCTGAACTCTGTTTATTAAGAAAAAAGAAAGTCGGGGAACATAAGAGAAAATGGCTTAACAAAACCCCTTCCAACAAAGAATAAAACAATATAACCAATAAGAGAAAACAATACTGAAAGTAAATCAGTGAAAAAAACGACAATGAGGTAAACCGAGTTGATCTTGAAGACATAGATTCATAAGAAATTGGGGGATTGAGTCCCAATAAACCAAGCCTGAAGAAGATAAACCAAAGTATGCTAGTGCATCTGCTACCTGATTCTCTTCTCTGAATATATGAGAACACCGAAATTGCATTTACGAGACACAATACATGCAATTATCCCAAGCAACACGAAATTTCCATGGAACAAGATGAGGGGAATGGATGAAGTTAAGAACAATGGCAGAATCAATCTCAAGTCAAATATGCTTCTATTCTCGAACCCAAACTAATTCAATAGCCTTAGTAACAACCATAACCTCTGCGTCCACCAAACAAGGGATGTCCAAATTACAAGCAAAAGTACCAATAAACTCACCCTTGAAATTTCGGAAAACTCCCCAAAAAAACCAGACTAACCTGAGTCATGATTGAAAGCCCTGTCAATATTAATCTTGATGCAGTAAAAAAAGGGAGGAATCCAATTCACTTCTATAATTCGAAGAGCTCGTCTCGGGTGACAAGGAACATCAAAGCACTTTAAAACACAAAGTTCCGAGACTGAATTATTCATGCATCATGAGGCGAGAAAACTGGAAGCTCACATATGCCCTATAATTAAGCGACAAACATGTGATGGCAAACAAGAATAACCATCATACTTGACTTTATTGCGTATTCTCCAAATAAACCACAAAGTTGTATAGAAACAGCTTAACCAAAGCTCTTTCAGTTTAGGGTTTATATTACATTTTACAGTTTATTACATTACATTTTAATGAGTTTATTACATTACATTTTACAGTTTCTATTTAGTGAGTTAAAATTGCTTTCCGTTACCTATTTGAAGACAAAATATAATCATTATGTAGAAAAATTCAACGGATTTTATAATATATGGTTAATCCCCCTTTCGTTCTTGTTTCATAAACCTTCAAGGGCCGTACAATGCTGACTTTGGATGTACGGAAGATTGCTGCTTCTAAACAAAACCATATTTCTCAAATTGACTTGTACAATTTAAGCAAGTTGTGCTAAACTTGGTCAAAATGTGCGTAAGAGAAAGAGAGATATAGAGTTGATTATGCAGCACTACTATTGAGGTCTTGATCAAACTTGGCATGTGAGTTTTGTATCACACCTCACCCCCTACATTTGTGTATAAAATAACAAGAAAATGGGTTGTCAAAGATGTAAACTTGAGCTATTGAAAATTTCCAAACAAAAACAAAGCAAAGGAGCAATATCTTATGCTATTGTTCTTCAAGTACAACAAGGAAAACGATGGGGCATTGACATTATTGTTGTTTTCATCCATGAGAATACCTCATTCCTAATCTTGGAATGTTTTGGAAGTAACATGCAACTGTCCCCAGAAGTTTCTTCGAACCCTTCCTCGTTGTTTCCAGAAAATGGCATCCTTTCTGGAAGGCCCAAAATCAGACTCATATATCTGATCTGGGCTATTCAGATCAGCCCAATTATTTCCTTTATATTTGATCAATGCCTCTCCTACATCTTCTTTCTTCAGCTTCTTTCTCTCAGAAGGCAGCGGCCTTTGGAGCCCTAACCCTTATCCATAACTCCTATTATACAATTCTGGGTTTTATTGCAAGATTACATATTCATCATGGCGCTTCATTCATCCAGCTTCTGCTTAAATGTGAGTTGTGCTTGTCGCTTTTCCCTCTATATTGTATACTCTGTGTTGATCTGTATGATTCCCCAGTTTAGAAAAGCTGGGTTGATATTGTTTAATTAAGTTACCATTTGGACCAATTCATGTGTATCTAGCTGTAGAATGGTCCTACGATTGATGCAAGAATGTTAATTTATGTTTTCTTTATCTCAAAGAAGTGTTCTTTTGCTTCGATCTGATTAAGCAGCATGAGGTTTTGGGAAAAAAGATTAAGGCTGTATGTGTTAAAGTTTTGAACTTTGAAAGAAGCCCACTTGGTTTCTGCATTTCCATGTCGAAATTGATTGTTTGAAATGCAATGTATGGATTGGTTCATCGAAAATGAAAGGAATAGTAGCGAAGTGCGTGAATTTGCTTTAGAATTGACTTTAACCTCAATGACCACGATTGTTGAAATTTGATACTGGAAAGCACTATAGAATATGTGAATTATCCTGCAATGATTTTCGTATGTAATGTCCGGGTTCTTTTAGGATCCCAAGATTATGTTCGATATCTTTTGTGTTCAATTTTCTCATTATGCATTCTGAGTTGAGGTTATTGAGACTGATTTTTACCTTGATTTATAGGGAAATCTTTCTTTCAAGGAGTATAATAGCTTTCCGTGTGCCTGTTACAATTCTGAGATGCTTCATCATCCATCTTTACCATCGAGGAAATACAATTTACTTGTAGCAAATACTCTTGACAGGGGGCATAGATTTCGATTTTCGCCTGGAGATGGTCATCTCAAATTGCAAACTGCACAATCCAGTAAGTTTTTATAGCCTTGCCACTATAAACTTTATGTTTATCGCGATTGCTAAGGTTTGACTCGTAATGACTCACTATGATGTTATGATTGCTTCAAGTCCATTAACCTTCAGTGCATTGTAGCATCCAATTAAATACTCCTAATCCTGTCTTTTTCCAGTGCAGCATCCTCTCTTCCAGCCTCTGGTTTGCAATCATTAAAGCCACGCAGTGCAAAATGTGATGACTCAAAGGATAGCTCAGTTAGCGAAAATGTTATTTTGGATGCAGAAACCTTAATGCAAGATCTAGATATTGCCATTGCAGAGGAGAACTATGCTAAAGCAGCAGAAATTAGGGATAGGCTCAGACTTCTGCGGGAAGATAGTATGACTTCTGTTTTAGCAGCAAATGCTCGATTTTATGAATCATTCAGAATAGGGGATCTGGCTGGAATGCAATCTCTTTGGGCCAAACGGGATCAAGTCTGCTGTGTACACCCAGGTGCACGTGGGATATATGGTTATGAAGATGTTATGACTAGCTGGGACTACGTATGGGCGAACTATGAATTTCCACTACAGATTGAGCTGAAGGATGTTAACGCTAATGTTAGAGGGGACATGGGGTTCGTTTCTTGTGTGGAATTGGTTAAGACAAAAGGTAGCAGTTGGGGAGGACAGTTTGTAACAAATGTGTTCGAGAGGATTGATGGTCAATGGTTTATCTCTGTTCATCATGCTTCACCTATAGACTTGTGAAGTGTACAGACTAATAGAAATACGAAATACAAGTTCCCTCTCAATTGCCATTTTGTCTCTGTTTTGGTTGGCGATTTTTGAACTGTTATTGTACTATTCTTTACCATAAATGAATAGCAGATTATCCATCTTTAAGTTATATTTCTGTTCTGTAGTAGGGCTACCAGTCTAGCCATTCTACTGCAGCTTTAGTGAAAGTCTGTTGAAGTTCCGAATTCGAACTAATATTGATGCATGAAAGTGAATAGTTCATCCCTTTAGGTACATATCAAAGTGTAGGTTTTACAGAAAACAAGGTGTCTGTACAGAAATAACAAGGATGGCAAAATATGCAATCAGGAGCGGAAAAATGCTCCTTGCAACTTTAGAAAGGCATCTTTAGTGATCTACATCATTTATCAAAGATGTTGAAGCTCAGTATCGGAGTTTTCTATTGAATGGCAAATTATCCTTTACACATGGTAATGTCGGTACAGTAGTACAACCAGAACAGAATTACAGTGGTCATACTCGATGTCTGCAACAACAGGTACTCTGGTTAAAGTCTCCCTAAATTTGTTTTCAGTGGATTCACACAACAATGACATGTTCACTATGAGAACTAGGAGTTCTTCTACTGCTTCCTCATTTGTTTCAAGCCAGTCGCTGGTTGGTTGGACTTGAAAAACAAAACGGCTTCCATCGCACAAAACTAGACTCTCCCAACAGGGGAGTGAGGTGGATTTGGTGCATACTTTGATGGCCCTGTCACCTGCATTCCACTATTTCCATTTAAAATTGGCTCCCGAAAAGCTTTTGCTTCACACATATCTGATGGCTTCCGGCTGCTAATTACGACAACACAGATGAAGAATGCTTGTAACAAAGAAATTGAAGTATTGAACTCAATCGAGTATGTTCCATCCTTCTCTGGCGCCAATCTGAAGACTGCCCTGTTTTCCTGAGCTTCTCCCTGAAACAAAGTCCGAAAACCAAAATGTAAATTGGCTATAGTAGCATTACTTAATGTGCAGGTAGACAAGCTTAGCTGAAAACAAAAAAGTAGTACCTCGGCAAAAAGTTCAAAATGATCTGAACTAGGAGAAGCTACGGACGTCTTGGAAATTTGACAGCACTTGTTCTGGTTGGAGAGAACACGAAATTTACAACCAACATCCCAACCTCCACAATCACATGATCCACCAGATTTCCAACGCGCAATTAATGGTGAGGGCTCTCCTTTGTTTGGTGAGCTATGGACGCCACCTGGAAGTATGACTACACTACTGTCTTCCCAGTTACAGATTGTCTTACGATCTGGTGAACACTTGGTGTAGTCCTTCTCCATAGCTTCTTCATTGCTCTCCTGTTTAACATCACTTAGATCTTTGCTAGGTATCTTGACAACAGCAGCGGCAAGCTCCCTATTTAGCATGAATTGTGGTGCTTCTTGACTCGCATGCTGTCTTAGCTGAACACTAAACAAAACAGACTCTCTTGTTATATACTTGAAGTTCTGTCCATTAACATCAGACAGATCAGAGGTTGAAACCTTCATTTGACCAACAATATTGTATGCATAGCCACAACTTTTGCCTTTACTTCCTTGACTCATCCAGCCACCACCTTTTTTCTTGATTTCATTCACACAGTAAAATGTAAAGTTCTGACCAAAATCATCTTTCTCAGATGAACTTTTCAGGGTTGCCACAAAACAGTTGGTGCTTCTGTCAACCAAAAATCTAAACAAAGGAACTCCATTCTTAATCGTTAACTGCAACAATCCTTGGACTGATGATACTTCACGCTTCTCCTTTTGTAGTGACTCACCAACACTAATGGGCCTAGAGACACAGGCATTAAGACTTGCTTTCATAGGCTTAACAGCTTCAGCAGAATAGAGTGGATTTGCCTCCTTGTGCTTCAGTATTGGGTCTAGCAACCTTCTCAATGGGCTAGACCTACCTCTGTTATGACTACTTGTTTTCTCTCCCTTTCGATTGTATGAACAATCAGAAGTTTCAGGTCTCACAGGGCCTGACTTGACAGTCATACATGTGGAACTTGACTGTGGTGCACCTGCATTTTCTTTGAAACTGAAACTTCTACCGAGCTGACCCAAGCTGAAGCTAAATCGGCGATTGGGTGATGGATTTTGGCTCTTTCTAGTTGACAGTTCAACATCTTCTTGATCCGATGTTTTGGAAATATCAAGTGCAGAAGGCAGTGGGCATGAATGTGGAACTTCAGAATACTGTTCTTCATAGTCCATCTCGCTGGTAGAAAAGTAACCTGAGAAGCTAATCTTATTGGCTTCTGCCAAATGCACATCACAGGATACTCTTGTTTTTGGAAGCTGGCATACTTTTGGAGAGCCACTTTGGGGCAATGCCTTTGGAGGAAGGAGATCAATATTATTCTCTTCAACAGGACAAGGTTGATCAGCAAGATCTGTATCTAACTTTGGCAACTTCTCCACAATTTTCTCAGTTTTGTCATTGCAAGCAATCGCCTTTCCCTTCGAACTCAGTAAGACATCATAACTTTGAGATTTTGAAGAATGAGATCCCATTTCTGAAGTGATCGTTTCATCAATTTTCTTTCTCTTGATATCCGACTCTTGCAACTCCTTTGTCTTCTTGGCCTGACTGTCACAACTGCTCACATCTTCCTTTTGAACAGATGAGACTCCATAACTTTTCGAAACTAGTGCAGCTTTCCTTTCTGAACTGATCCTCTGAGCTGAATTTTTTCCCTTTCCCTTATCAAGCATTAAATCCAAGTGGTTTCTACCAAAAGATCTGTAGTGGAAGGGTACCTTCTTCTGCCCATGAATGTCATTCTTAGAAGGGGTTTCACAGTCTTGGAAGCGCACAACACTCTGAGCAGAAGGTTTGACACCCTGAGAAAGGACATCCTTTTGAGATGACTTGAGACTAGAAACACGTGAAGACTGTTGATCTGGACGTGAGCCAGGTCGAACTACACCAGTTGACGTAGATGCTGCAGCAATATTTTCCAAAGGTGTATTATGGCTATCTTTTCCTGGGGAATGCTTCTGCTTGTGCTTCCATTTTTCTAGCTGAGACCAATCCAGAACTCCAAAATTCAAAACCTTTTCTTGCGGTTTTTCTCCTCTCTCGGGATGCTGAAGATAACCAGGCAAGTTTGACATGTGCTTCACAAGCTCATCAACTTTGGCACCTTTCTCCTTCCTACTCTGCCTATTCATATTTCCCAAATATTTTTCTTCTACCGAGACATTATCATCTCCATCTTGTCTCACTTTATGATGAGACTCATTTCCAGCCGAACCAACACCAGCTCTCACTCTCACCCTTTCAGGATGCTTTGTTCTCCGATTCGCTTGATGATGCACAACAGTGTCCTCTACTGTAAACTTGTTCTGCTGTTTTGAGCTATTCCCAACCTCCAAACCGATCCCCATATCCCCAGCAGCTTCTACAAAGTGATTCTGTGGACACACATCAGCTTGCATTGTAGCTCTGCAGCTCCACAAGCAGCCGGTACATCATCACAATCTGTTCTATCAATTTGCACTCTTTCGTAACCTCAAATTCTGGCAAACGAAAATAAGATACCTATGAGTGTATGTGATTTTAAAGCAGAATAATCCAAATGCAGATAATAGTTATATGATGCGACATTCCGATTACAGTTCCCTCATGAAAAATGATAATTAGCTGATGAAATTTCATGTAAATATCTCTTCAAATAAGCTAACAATCCAAGATTAAACACAGGATGAACCACAAAAATCAAATTGAATGCAAAAATCTCAATAGATCTAACCAAAACTCATACAAAACAAGCAATCACACACAAGAATAGCAAAAAATCCCCAATCTTTAAGCTCTGTTTGGCACAACAGAAAACAAAGGACTCTAAATCCATACGAATCAACCTAAAGCCTCACAGTTTCCACTCCATACATTTTCCTCAAGAAAATCAATTCTCCTCTTCCATTTTCGCTTAGACTAATTCCTCAGCAACCAAACGGAGCACAAATAACCTAAGCAGAAAAACGAAAATGCGCTAGGGATTTCGAGCTGTACCTCGAAGCTTCTGGAACCGAGAGGAGAGCAAGTCCTCAATCAACAATGGAGGAATCTCATTCTCTATTAGAGATCCGAAACGTAACAATCCAAGCGTGGTGGTGATTTGGTGACACAGCAAAACGTAAATTATAAGCAAAGCAAGGAACTTTTTACCGCCAAAAACCGCCTGTGGATTTTAACCGCCGTTTGTTGGAATCCGTGTCCCGAAACTGCGTCGTTTTTTCTCTCGCCGGAGCCGGTGGTCCGGAACAAACAGAGGTTCAGAGAATGGAGACAATCTGCAACGCCACTCGGCACTGAGCTCTCTTTTGCTGACTGGTCAGAGTGAGAAAGAGAAAGAAAGAGAAAATGGCGCTTGCGGTTGTGATCGGACGGTGGAGAGAGAAAAGCGGGATTAGGGAACGGAGGGCTCACATCGAGGTGGGAGGATGTGCGATGGTAGGGCCCTACAAGAAGACTTCTTTCCTTATCACTGATCCCGAAGGGGTTTATGGGGCCCGAGATGTTGACATCAGTGGACTGCGATTGGAGGGGGGGGGGGGGGGGGACTTCAGGTTTAGGCGCCCCTGGTGTGAGCTATTTAGGGTTAGGTAAGGATTCCTTTTCGTTCATTTTTGTTCTTTGTTTTCATGTGGACTTATCGACCTCTCTAAATTGACTCCAACCTTTGTCACTTTGCCTCTTAGCTCTAGTAAATTCTTATTATTTTGTTCTTGTCACTAAATGATGTAAAAACGATATTTTGAATATATGAAAATATTAAACCTAATAGGTTGGTACAGTGAAAGCATGTTAAACGACAACTGGGGCAGATGCTATGGTAATAGGAGATCTCGAACTTCAGCTTGCGAAAAACATCCTTTGAGGAGGGGTCATACCTAAAATTGCTCCCGATCCCGGAATGGTAACTTACCCGGCCACTATTTTACAAATCAGAAAATATTAAACAAATAAAAATAAAAATTATTATAATCATATTCTTGAATGTCATTTATGTTGAGCGAATAATTGATATTGAACTGTTATAGTCAAAATCAACTCTCCGGTTGGTTATTAGACTTTAATCACCTCCGATAATAATATACCTCATCGAGTTATCTTTTCAACAATTTCAATAATGAGAGACACACACACCCTTTTGGCATCATCCATATCTAAATTCGAGCAGAACAAACTCGACAAGTATCAAGATGTGGAAGCTAATGAGACTTAAAGTGATGTATGTTCATTAGGTATCTTATGTTCTGAATTGATTAATACATAAAATGTAAAAGCAACATTAGATGATTAACATGGATTTTTTTTTCTAGTAAGAGTGAGTAGCAAGTCTATGTTACGTTAGCAAGCTAGTATCATATCCACCCAATTAATAAGCGGATCGAGATCCAAGAGAGTATTCAAACAAAACCATACTAATTTCTTGTCATTGACCTACGACTTGAGAGCCGCTCAAACCTGCTAGCAAAGTTGAAACTCGAACTCTTCACACGGGGGTTCGATACTAAATAGCTTGATGAACTTTACAACACCCAGATGGTTTGGTTAACATGGTTTTGACATTCTTCTTGATTAAAAAAAAAAAAGTTACAATGAAATGTTTAATGTTTGATTATAATAAACAATTTTACAATAATATTGTATAGTGATGTACAGAGATTCTTTTGAGTTTCAAAGCATAGAAACAAATGTCCCACATACCTAAGACCAAGCAAATTGGGCATGTTTCTTTATGAATCCTCTCATTAACTTATAGTCCAAATGGATAGGTAATAATCAAAGCTTACATTAATCATTAGATTCTTAAGCTTTTGCATCTGGCCAAACCCATTTATTCCCAATGTCATCTCATTGTCTGTGGGAGAATTATCATCTCTTTGTTTTGTCATTGATTAAGGATTAACAAGGTAGACGGAGCCCTACTCCTAGAATAATTATGGGAGGAGTGAAGCTCACACAAAATGGTGGTACAAAATGTTGAGAATTACTTGGATTCTTGCTTAATTTTCTGGGAATCTTTCATTACTTCTTCTCTCTTTGTTGTCTATCTGTTTTTTGTGGCTTGTCCTTTTCATATTCCTACCCTCTTTTCTGGGTATTTTGGCCCTATTCCAATCTAGAGCTGTATTATTCGACATTGCCTTTATCCCAAGGCAATGTGTTTGTGGGCGATCTCTCCACATTTTCTTTTTCTCTTTGTAATACTAAATCTCTGATTAAAGGGCAAAGACTAAAGAGCATATGTTAAAGTGAAAACTCAAATGAAAATAATATGGCCTGCAAAGCTTCGTCTAACTTCGAGTGACTTGGCTTTTTAGGCTTTCAGCTTGTAGATTTGGCCACATTATGCATTTACCAAAAAAGATTAAAAAAAAAGAAGAAGAGAAAAATATCAGATCGATTGTACAAGATGGTCCATGAACACACTGGTCCATTCTTCCAAAAATGTCAATTGAGTGGGCTTGAAAATCTAGTTTTGGCCCAAGTTTCAAAACAAAGCAAATTTAACAAACTAGCCCAACCGAAATTGGCTACATAATGTCGTGTGGAGGTATAAAGGAATCCGAAGACTAATTTTGCATGTTGTTAGTTCCCCAAGAGAAACGAATCCGTGTGGGTAGTTACCTGCCCTTCACTTTTTAGATATCCGTGAGGGACTCGTATAGGAAATGTAAGACACTAGGACCTGGGCGCAGGGGTGAGTTTGTGAATGTTAGGAAACCAGTGTTCTTATTCTCTCGAGCAGTTTTCTTATGATCTCTTATAGGCATATGCCAATCAAATTTACAATCTATGAGAAACTTTCTCAATCCTTGTAATGAAAAACTTGCAGTTATACTTGATCAGAAACGTAATACGTTTTCATGTAACTTTCTCTCGATTTGCATGTGTATGCTTTCTACTATCCCACATCCATTTCGGGTGCTTTTAATGTAAATGAAGAGAAGCATGAAAAATAACAAGCACAGCAAGTTCGACTTTTCACTATTTCCTGGCAAAGATCCAAAGCCAAGGGACTGATCGATTATGACAGTTCGGTAGGGATTAAGAAAATAATTGATCAATAATTGACACTATTTCTACTATCCCCCCATGCTAACTCTCTTTCACCACACACATGCACCCTTATCATCATCAATAAGACAATAATTGATCCTCTCCGAACACCAAAAGCTTCGCATTTTGCACCTCATCGATCTGAATCGGAAACTAAGCTAATAAGCTTTCTCTCAAAGAGATGGAGATGAAGCTCCAGCCACAGCCACACGTACTACTATTGCCCTTCCCAGCACAGGGACACATCAAGCCAATGCTAACCTTGGCGCAGCTGCTCTGTCATGCAGGCATCCACGTCACCTTCGTCAACACCGAGCACAACCACCGCCATCTCACCCAACGCGAAGCCCTTTCCGCTCGCTTCCCTACTCTCCACTTCCGCTCCATCCCCGACGGCCTCCCCTCCGATCATCCAGGATCCATTTTCCCTTATTTTTTGGACATAGTCACGTCCTTGAGGTCCACAACTGCGCCGCTCCTGCATCAACTCCTGGTCTCCCTCACCATCAAAAGTGACGTCGTCGGCGATGCTGCTGATCAGCTGCCTCCAGTGAGCTGTGTGATAACGGACGGGATCATGTGTTTCGCAATTGATGCGGCGGAGGAGGTTGGACTTCCGGTAATTGCCGTCCGCACCAGCGTCTGGTGTTACTTATGCCTCCCCAAGCTGATTGAAGAAGCCGAGCTGCCTTTTGGAGGTCAGGAATCAACTGAGCTTGTTTTCTTTTTATTTCTCTGAGTTTATTATCATCAACATCTTTAATACGAATTTTGTTACAATTCGCGCTATAGTATCCTCCCTTCAACAAGTTTTTATGATAATAAGTAATTAAGATCTTCAGAACCTCTCACATATAGCTAGACTAATGCTACAATGTCGAAACGACGAGTCCTGTCATCTATAATATGTGCCCTGAAGTCTTTGTTTATTACAACAACGGATTCAGTCTATCACCAAAACTTACAGGGTACGCAAACTTATTGTTGTCGGTATTCATTAAACTACCTCCTCTGCCCATAGACCAGTCATGAAACTTGTAGACAGACATCCCACCTACCTCGCCATGGTGAAAGATCGTCAATGCCACATCAGGAGATCCTCTGTCCGAGCACGGCAAGGAGGCATCATGATAAGAAATACGTGTAATGTGTCCCACATCGAAAGTGTGTTGTAAGTGGGAACCTTCCTAATCTATAAAGGAAGGGTTCCCCCTAAGTAGGATCGATCTTCTTCTCCCACAAAAAGGCATTAAGGCCTCCCGATAGTGAATTCCAAGTGGACGTAGTCATGTCCTCCGTCGGCATGGTGAACCACTATACGTGCTTGTCTCTTGCCCATGATGTTTACTGTTTATGTTCGTGTTCCACCGTGCTTCTGCGGAGCCTGCGGGTTCTAGCAGAAACAATTGGCGCCGTCTGTGGGAAGTGTTACAAAAAGTCTTGTTGCTCTACCACCCGAGAGGCAGTTCACTTAATTCCATGAGCAACAGGTCCATCGGGAGGTGTTGAAGCCTATCAAAAGGGCTAGCTAGTCAGCATGTTGGCATGCACCCCGGTAGGCCCAAGGCTGTCATCGGGTCAACAAGGCTGCCATCAGGTCCAAACCGTCATCCCGGCCCAATTTCATCTACGGGTCCAGTTAGCTAGACAGCAGGTCCAAGGTTTTTGATTATCTGCCTCCCGCATGAGGCTAAGTCTAGGAATCCAAAACAAAGAGGCCGATGCATGAGGCCGGTGGTTCCTCTCCCGGAGACCGGTCTCTCGCCTGGCTTTAAGCGACGCCTCTGAGTAAGGAGCGCCAGGGGAAGGCTCACGGGATCCTGCCGTCCATTCCCATCCCGGGCCCTTGTCCTCTCAGTCCGAAGGAAGGACTTCGGGTTCCCGGTTGGAAGCATTTGGCCATGGAGTCCAAGCTCATCCCGGCACCAGAAATTGATCTGGACACCCATTCAGTGGCAGTCAGCAGAATCTCATCCCGGTATCTGTGTCACCCGCTGATTCAGTACTAGCTCATCTCGTTCGAGTTTCGCCGGCATCACACATGACCCACATAGATGACAAGGTCCCGGTATGTTCATCAGTTATCACTTCCCGGATGGGTCAGCACCCAAACTTGGGAGACCTCAAACCACCACCTGCCATACGAGGTGCCGGAGAAGCCATGCGGGAACCATCACTCGCCGGCCGCTTGGTCAAAGGGGTCTACCAACGGGACGGCAGTCGAAAAACATCTGATGTATTCCTTCATCTGAGAGTTGGTTGTATTCCCCTCTGAAACAAGAGTATGGGGGTATTTGCATCTCGGAGACTCACCTCTCTCTCACGGGTAGCAGACAAACAAGCTAAGTCTTCTTATCTGTTTAACACTGCCCGGGATTAAATGCTTATCCTTATTGTGTGGTTTTTGTGCTAGCTTTCATGCTTATATTCGGGATCCAATTCAGTCTGCTATCATTGATGGATGGATGGAAAGTCTGGTCAAAAGTTGAGGCAAGTTATTGGAAAGTCTGGTCAAAGGTTGAGGCTTGTTATTGGAAGCAAGTTGGTTGCTGGGAGCATCGATCATTGATAACTGCATCATGACTTGGAACTTGTATCGGTTTTTTTTTATTTTTTATTATTCCACCAATTCCAATCGGCAGTAGATAACATGCTCACAGAAATATATGGTGCAGTACATGCTTACAGAGATAACAAGCACATGCCACACCCAAGTCAGTATTACTATGGACACCCAGCCCAACAACCGCTTCACCTCTCCGGGTTTCGATCAACATCATCCCGGTGACCATTCTATTGATCAAATGAGTATATAATGGAAGTAACACCATCACCCGCATAGTTGTTTACATGATTGATACCAACCAACTGATCCCTTGTTTCTACTTTATCCTCTCCTATGTGGTTAACTCTGTCACTTCCCTGTGAACTGCTAATACTATTATTTCCGTCAACTGTTATTTCCCTTGCGTATGCTTCTCTTCCAAGACATTTGATGCATCAGTCTGCTGGTCAATAGTATTCACATGGCCATGAGATACAGAAACATCACTCAATCCATCAGTATGTACACTATGGTCTAACTTACTGGCTTCTGAGTCTTCTTGACCATTGTTACCACTAAGCTGGTCCTTTACAGAACCAGCAATTCCAGTGGAGATGTTAGACTTTGTCTGCTCTGATCCCTTCTCACTATTGTTAAGATGTTCAGCGTCATAACTTCGTTCCTGATTCAGTAGTATCCTTAATGACGGAAGCAGAAATATCACTTCCATCAGTGCTCAATGATTGATCAGTTGAAATTCCCGGTGATCAGCTTCTCCCCGCTTGTGTTGCCGTGTCGGGTTTGCTTCTCTTTGTACGAAAGAAGGATACCCAAATTCCATGAGTCTCTTGTCTTGATTGTGATTCCTATAGTCTCTTTGATTTTTGAAAGTTGTTGATGTTCATGCCATGATTTCATTCAACCTGCATATATTAGTATGCATGCGAGTCTGCACACTATAGGACAAAGTTGTAGTCCTATCTATTATCAACTCATGCAGTACACACATCAAGCATGACTCTCATAGAACATAACTATTCCATGCTGAACCACATATACATATGCATGGCAGAGGCATTCAGCTGCCCAGCTATATCGTAGTAGCTCCATTTGTCAATCATTTTCTAGCAGGATAAGCATGATTCGCCGGCTAGCTAGCCAGCATTCATCTCGGTCGAGTTCAGCCTCGAGGAGCATTCTTCCAGGGCCAAGTGGGATGACAACTAACTCCAGGGCCAAGTGGTTCTCTTATCATCGGGACATTACCAATGCCAGGCAACAAACTCCAACCACCACCCGAAGATGATTCAACGAGACCCGAGGGTCCCTCTCCTGGTGGCAGCCTCCGGTTTGTTCCAAATCACCGGGTTCATCTCCACCCATACGGGAACCCGTTGGCATCATTCGCAAGTATGCATGTGTTTCGAACCGTTGTGTTTATACAATTACAGGCATGAATCAACTGTACAAACGGGAAGAGAGGCCCATCACAACTACTCTGGGCACCCGTCTTAACGATGAGTCTCTCTATCGGTGAATCTACCGGCCGGGGGGGTGTTACTCTTCCAACAAGCATGCTTGTTCTATCTCACAGTAGCACCATGATCATCGTCGGGATCGCTTCCCGCAGAATAACTGCTCGACGGGAAGTCTTATTTTTCTACCTAATTGGTCGTCCTAGCCTCTGGTAGCATCATGACCGGTTCATGTATCTAGTGTCACCACTCCGGGATTAGCTGTCCGACCCAATCCGGGATTAGCTGCCTTCTAGGAATGGCTCATCAACGATAGCTTCATGCGGGAGCTCACCCATGTTTCAACTCCCGGGTAGTTTGGAATCTTTAATTTGCCCCCGGTGCCAAGCTAAGTTCCTTACTTTCTCATAAGCAAACTTGGCCATGTTTTGGAGTCTGAAAGTTATACATATCAATGGTTAGACATTGCATGCCACCTGCTTGATTCCACGCGTCCAAAGAGCAACTTGTTTGTTTGTTTGTTTGTCAGACACCTATCATTTGTTATTCTATGCACCAGTCTGTTGGATATTTGTTACGTGCGTGAGCTAATTATTCTGCACCCTTCAACCATGCACATTAGAGCAATTGGGGAAAGTATAGTTGCATTGGGGATGATTGTATCAATCGTAATACAAGCCTAATTCTCTGTACTTGGATGGTTAGACGAATTGTTTTGCTAGGTACTTGGACGTTCCCAACCAGGTTTCCTAAACGCAAACTCGGAAGCAACTTTCCGGGTTTACGGTCTCGATTAAGTATGAGAAATAGGCAACCATCGGGAAAATAGGGAAAATCTTATGGGTAGGCAAATCATATTGGCATCTTACTTTGGCTCCCGGATAAGAACTAACGGGAGGAAGCATGCAACAACTGCTTACGAAAATAATGAACTTTTGGCTCCCGGATAAGAACTAACGGGAGGAAGCATGCACCAACTGCTTAGGAAAATTTTGACTCCCGGATAAGAACTAACGGGAGGAAGCATGCAACAACTGCTTACGAAAATAACGAACTTTTGGCTCCCGGATAAGAACTAACGGGAGGAAGCATGCACCACCTGCTTAGGAAAATTTTGACTCCCGAATAAGAACTAAAGGATGGAAGCATGCAATAACCGCTTACGAAAATAACGATTCCCGGATAATAACTAACGGGAGGCATGCACGAACCAACACGCATGTGCATATACCCGAGCAAGAACCAACGGGAAGCATGGGCAAAACAACTAGAGCCATGATAACTGTAAGTCCCTTGAACAGCTCCCGAAGAGTGGGAGTTGGGCATGCCAATATCATTCCCTTCATACGGAGAATAGTGACCTGATAACCCACGCGGGGATAATACCCCGCGCTCGAGCAGAAACACACGATATGGAAAGGTTCGCCACCTTTGTCCATCAAAAATAAGACGTGATAACACATAATGAGTCCAAACTTTGGGAGGAAAAGGCTCAGTTCGCGCGAGGGGCCTGAGCTCGCCCGTGTGTCAACCTTCATGGGCGAGGCGGACGCCACAACAGTCCGCGTGAAAGTACTTCAAGTACAACAATCCGCGCCCGGCCGAGTAAGTTTTGCGGCCGGGGACCGGGAGGGGCATTTCTTATCTTCTAGGCGGACTCCTCATCTCACCCTTGAAGAAATCAAGAAGAGCAAGACTCGTTCAACACACGCCCTGAGTACGGACTTGGGGGGACTGGACCGGGTGCCCGTATGTAAATAACTGGTCTATGGACATTTTGTATATTAAGTCCCCACTCAAGACATGTCTTGAACGGGAACTTGGGGGGACTTGTTGTCGGTATTCATTAAACTACCTCCTCTGCCCATAGACCAGTCATGAAACTTGTAGACAGACATCCCACCTACCTCGCCATGATGAAAGATCGTCAATGCCACATCAGGAGGTCCTCCGTCCGAGCACGGCAAGGAGGCATCATGATAAGAAATACGTGTAATGTGTCCCACATCGAAAGTGTGTTGTAAGTGGGAACCTTCCTAATCTATAAAGGAAGGGTTCCCCCTAAGTAGGATCGATCTTCTTCTCTCACAAAAAGGCATTAAGGCCTCCCGATAGTGAATTCCAAGTGGACGTAGTCATGTCCTCCGTCGGCATGGTGAACCACTATACGTGCTTGTCTCTTGCCCATGATGTTTACTGTTTATGTTCGTGTTCCACCGTGCTTCTGCGGAGCCTGCGGGTTCTAGCAGAAACACTTATATTGCAGGTTTAAAGTTGAGAGTAAACGTTTGGCGGAGTTAGAGATCATAAATAGGGCGTATCATTATATGTTATTAACCTAATTAAGGATGAACTTATTTGAACTAAGTCAATAACTTACGAACAAGACACACATATATATATATACAAGTCAAAACTTAATTAGAAGGTGTCATAACCCCCGTTGGCCATTATATAGCTCCGCCCGCCCTTATAGACGTTTTACCTTATTGTAGACCATAAGTGTGCGGAGAACGGTCCACCGCGTGCAAGTTTTTGTTGAGAAATTTTGTCAAATCTATGATAATAATGAGCCATGTATCTGTGAATGATTATAACTGATAATGAAGTGTTTATTAGTTTTGGAGAAAAATATCTATATTATTTAGATTATAAGTACTTTTGAAAGTTCTAAAATTAGCCCTATAGTTAGATGGTATCTTAACACCGAATTTGTCACAAAAAGTTAACCTTGATTAGATTTTTTTTTCTCTAACTTCTATGTTAATGACATAAACTAAGAAAATTCACATTTTTAATTACTTTGAACAGATACAGACATGGATAAGGCGGTATTTGGTGTTCCCGGGAAGGAATGTCGTTTGCGACAAAGAGATCTACCAAGTATATGTAGAATACCAGCTGACCACCCGGTATTTAAATTTTTCATGGAAGAACACATAGCCGTAACTTGAGCTTCTGGTCTCATACTCAACACGTTCGAGGACTTAGAATCGTCAGTTCTCTCCCACATTGCTTCTAAATTTTCAAAAATTTACCCCATCGGACCATTGCATGCTCTCCTCAAATCCCGTGCCGGTGCCGATGACCTATCTTCCTCCTCCACCGCAGCGGCTGCCTCTTTGCACCAAGAAGACCGCAGTTGCATGACCTGGCTTGACTCTCAAGGGCCTGGATCAGTTATTTTCGTTAGCTACGGGAGCTTGGCGAAGCTAACGCGTGTTCAATTGCTCGAGTTTTGGCACGGCTTGGTTAATAGCGGGTCCCATTTTCTGTGGGTCATGCGCTCGGATGTGCTGAGTGACGAAGGAGAGCACGCGAATCACTTGACCCCCACGGAGTTGGAAATGGGTACAAAAGAACGTGGGTTTATAGTGGACTGGGTTCCGCAAGAAGAGGTTCTGGCCCATGAAGCTGTTGGTGGGTTTCTGACCCACAGCGGGTGGAATTCGACACTGGAGGCAATTTGGGCTGGAGTCCCAATGCTTTTCTGGCCCCAAGTAGCGGACCAGCAGGTGAATAATAGATGGGTTGGGGAGGTTTGGAAGATTGGGATTGATATGAAGGACATGTGTGATAGATCGACGGTGGAGAAGATGATCAAAGCCTTGATGGGAGGTGAAGAAAGAGAGGTGTTTACAAGGTCGGTGGATCGGTTCTCAAAATTGGCCCAAGCTTCTGTTAGTGAAAGTGGATCTTCGTATCATAACTTGGAGAAACTTATTCAAGACCTAAGAAACTTGTGATTTGATGCATGACAGCATGAGGCTACCTTGCTAAGTTTGACATCATCATCAAATAGTTTATGTACTATAGTTTCAGGGTTGCACTAATTCTGCATATGTCAAAGCTCAATGGATAAGAAACGACGTTGAGGCTATGCTAAGAAAGTTGTTCATGAAATCCAAGCAGGAGCTTCAAAGCTCAATGACGCAATTTCAAAGTGTTGGCAGAGGTGAATCTTCAACCCAGAACTTGGAGCTACAATAAAATTGGAGGGATCCTTCTATTATTTTCTTCACATTTATTATACTCTTTGAAAATTCTAGATCATCCTTCAGTAGAAGGAAATTAAGTTGAAATGTCTAACACATTATTGGCATGATATTTATGTACGCCGAACAAAAAATATTGAATATGATTACTAGACGATTGATAAAATAGAGAAACAACAACTCACACGAAAAATGATTCATAACAATAATAGTACTGAAAGTGAAGAACTCGCACACCCTAATTAACTAGCTTGCAAAGTTGCAATCTAAACAGGCAACCGCGTTACACAGAGAAATCGAAAGTACTTAACTAGCTAGAAGTCTAGAACTAGTTCTAGAACGATTTTGGAGGCTTGGAGCTACGAAAAGAAAGATGATCTAGCTAGTAGAGGTGGCGGGGGTTGAGCAGATCCCTAGTGATGAACATAGCAAGGATAGAGACGGTGACCACGACCCAGAAGTCGTTTGCCGGTAAAGCGTAGAACAAGCGCAAGATGTTGGTCAAGGTAAGAGACACCAGAGCCACCTTCATGTACTCCCGGACCTCCGCGTGAGGGAAATCCTCACGGAAGAAGCAGATCCGGTAGACACTGAATACCACGGAAAATGCCATTGCCTTGAGGAACTCGAAAGCGAATAGACGGGTGCTGCATGTTGCCTTCCGAGAAAAGTAGACGGCTTGAGGAGTGTTGGCCACAGTGATAAAGGAGCTGAAGTAGATGAAGTAGCAGAACAGCTTTGCCAATCTCCTGAAAAATGCCATTTTCGATTCGTTTGATCTGGAATATCTGATAGGAGCATAAAGTGTTACGTTTATAATGTATTTCCGACCCTATTTAGCTATGTAATTCCCTTAACAATATTCATATTAATTAAGTTTGTGTTTTTAGGTCATAAATAAAGCCAAGGAGCCCAAAAGAGACAAAAGAGGAGAAATCTTGAAGGAAAATGAATCCATGTTGTGCAAGGAAATAAATCAGAAAATCTGCCAGAAATAGTCAGTCAACTTCGACAGAATATTGTGATTAGCTCACAATGATCTATGAGATGTGCCATATATCAATGGAAAGCTACAAGAGTCCACTTTCCAGAACTTTTTACAGATCGTCAATACCTATTTTGGAGAAGAAGTTATGACCGTTTGAGTGGCCAAATGTCAGTCTGCCTGAATTTCTAATTTGGACCAAAACTTCTATTTTGAGGCCCAGACCACATTGGCAAGCCTATGGACGAGTTTTGAGGGTTTTATAATCCTAATCACAGCAGAGAAGAGGAGAAGATTAGAGAGGAGGACGAGAAGATTAGAGAGGAGGCAGCGATCTCATCATCAGAAGAACCTCTAGAGTTGCAGACTCGCACAAGGAAGCAGCCAAGCCATCATTGATCTCTCTATCATCCACGGTTTATCTTTCCTTTGTCATCTTTTATTCTCCTTATGTGTCTTTGCAGCCATGTGTGGGTGAATTATCTTAGTTAGGGGCAAGGTTTGAAGCCCCAAGAATGTTTTAGATATTGTTTTGAACCTTGGTTTCGAATTATTAAGTCTTTCAAATTGTTTATTTGGTTTTGGTTTATGGAGAACTCTTGCTTGTTTATGTTCATGTATGCGCAACATATATAGAACATTATGAACTTGTGAGTGGGGCTAGAATTAGGTTGTTTAATCTCCTAAACGGTTAATACGGCTTAGTTCAAAGTAGTAAAACCTATAGGACAATAGGTGAAACCAAATAAAAAGGATTGCATGCTAGGTAGGCGTTCCACACTAGTTTTGCATACTTGTTCAATCACTTCCATTTATCTTAATGCTTAGAATAATTTGTTGATAGGATAGCGTCTATACCTTAATCGGTTATTCTAAAGGCTTAGTAATGGTGCGTTCATCTTGCTTAAGTATTCAAGGGAAGTAATAAGGACTTACGCAGTGCGTTCACGGTTTGTTCTTGATTGATACCGATTTGTGACTTAATGATTGAAGCTTTGGTTGTTAACATGTCTTGAAACATACTTGGTCGTGGATTTCCAAGTCTCTAACGTCTCATCCATTTGATATTTTCTGATTTATTTTGTTTCTTTATTTTCTCTTGTTTATAATCACAAAACCCCATATCTCTAGTACTATCATCTTTTATTTTGTAATTAACGTAATTGTAAAGGTACCCTCAATCCCCGGCTTGTAACGATACCCTTATTTGCTTTATACTACAATTGACACAAAAGGGTTTTAATTGAAACGCCCGGTTTTGGTCGCTATCAATATCTGGATGGAGTTTGAATGTTTGATCTCTCAGCTCAGCTGGTATGATGAATGTACTTCTTATAGTAGGAGAGCATCTTGTGAATTTAGGTGAGGGTTAAAGAAACATTAATAACAATTTTTACTGGTGAGGGAATTCAATTGGAGTAAAACAACACGCACAGCTAGCTTCAGAGAGGTGACTAAACTCTGAGAAGGAAAGAGAAGTAGTACTTTTTATCTTGCAGTCATACATTGCATGAAAATGGAAACATGATCTTCTGAATTCAATTTCCTATATATTATTTCAGTGACAATGAAGTTTCTATGTCTATGCTTGCTTTTAAGAACTTACTTCAAGGTCCTCCCTGTATGATTTCTAGCTAGCTAGATCCGACTACAGTCTTCATAATCATGACATCTGATTCAGAAATTTGACTATCAAGGTCCAGTGATTTGATTCTCTTTCTGGTATCCATGGTATGCCAGAAACTCACTTTCTCTTTCGCATAGAGAAGGACTGGTTTTGAGCCAAATTGCTTCATTTATCTCTTTCTCCTTGGGACCAATGTAATGAGCCATTGTTTGAGAATTCAAAAATCTCTCAAAGTTGATAAACAACAGAGGATTTTTTATTTCCTCTGCAGTTTGCACCAGTACGAGAGCTCCAGAAGCCTACGATTTTCACCAACTTTGACTGCTAATTTTCACTTTGGTTAAATTTGAAGTCCATCCAGCTTTTGTCTTCAGCCTAGAAGTCCTACCGTCCTAGCTAGCAAGCTTGGACCCTTTCTCGGTTTCTCCATGCAACGATTGTGATGCCTGTCAAGACTAGGGTTTTCTGGGTTTAACATTATGCTATTGAGGTATACATGACCATTATCAATCTAAGTAAAATGATATTCAAGTAATATACCACAAAATAGAGCATAGGCCACACATCTTGCGTGGGCAATAGGGGTTATGGACTCGTAGTCATGTGTGATCAAGTTCCTGTTACCCGAGCAGAGTTCAATGCTCATAATAAGCGTTTAAATACACAGATGGAAGAAATGATAAAACAGTATGGAGTTTACATCCAAAATCAATTGGCAATGGATGAAGTAACTCATACTCTTATAAACCCACAGGCAAGGTTTTATATTCCCAATGTATGATTGATATCTAAACACGCTTCCGCACGTGTGGCGAATTTTCAAGTCTAACACGTGGACAACATTTGGGGTGACGTGGAGTGCGTGTGGACTTTGGGCTTCACACGTGGACGTGGGTAACCCGCTCTCATACCATGATAAAGTAGTCTGAGGTCTATATCCAAAACCAATTGGCAATGGGTGGAGAGACCCAAACCCTTATAAACTCATAGGTGAAGTCCCATATTCCCGATGTGGGACTGATATCTCAACATGCCGCTGTACTTGTGGCGTATTTTTAAGTCTAACACGTGAACAACATTTGGGGTTGACATGGAGTTTGTGTGGCAATTGAGCTTCACACGTGGACGTGAGTTACCCGCTCTGATACCATGATAAAGTAGTATGAGGTTCACATCCAAAACCAATTGGTAATGGGTGAAGTGGCTCAAACCCTTATAAACCCACAAACAAGATCTCATATTCCTGATGTGGGATTGATATCTCAACAAGAAATTTGTCAGTTGTTGCTTGGCCTTAACAACAACAACAACCATTGAAATGGTGGAAGGCAAAATTAGGGGTTGCTAATCATGATTTCATAACCATGGTGAATATTCCTTATTTTTCTAGTCACATGCATGTGGAAAACTTTCTAGATTGGCTGGTTGAGGTTGATAAATTCATTGAGATCATGAAGATTTCATATCACAAGCAGGTCAAGAAGGTTTCTTCTCGTCTTAAGAGCAGTATTGCTGCTGATTGGTGGGATGAATTGCAAAGATCAAGGAATGTGCAAGGTAAAGAACCTCTTAGAATATGGAGAAAGATGAAAGGTCTTCTTAGAGAAAAATCAGGAGGTATCCTTCTAATTAAGGTGGAAGAGAAGAAGTTAAAATCCACATAAATTTCTTTTCATGTTGATAATGATATTTCAATTGAAGAAATGTCAGACGATTATTTAATGGAAGCAAATCCACAAGAAATTTTCCATGAATTTCAAACAGAAGAAACTCCACTAGAAGTTATCCATGAAGAAGTTATAGAAGAAATTGCTCATATTGACATGATTATTAGCATTGAAGAAATCTTGCCGCCTCAAATTAATCATTCAAAAGCAGAACCAAAGGCCATTCAAAAATGCAATTTTGAGAGTCAAGAAGAATCTTCTCAAGTTGCATATGATAAACTCATCATCTATGGCGTTGGGTTCATGATTGTGTCATCAGAATATGCAGAAGACCATGCCAAAAAGTCATAGGTTCATATATCTAATTTTTTGTTGGGTTTTCGTCTACATATTCTTATTTTTCATTCAAGTCGTAGTGGAGGAGACTGATGTAGGAGGAGAATGAGCCAAATTTAGACAGATAAAAATAAAAGTCAGGAAGCGGCGAATAATCAAAAATAATGATCTGAATATCGGTAATTCTCATATCAAGAGGTTGCTAGCCGCTAGAATATTCAAGAAGATGTTGTTTTGGACTTTCCGGGTTCCTCATGCGAAAACTGATTTTCAGAAGCAATTTTTATCTAGAGTAACTATAATGTCCGTTTGGAAAGCATAATACCATTTCGGAATGGGAACCGACGAGATCTACGTACAAGACTCATTTTTGTGAGCCCTGTCAAATTAAAGCCAAAATATATCGTTTTATTAATACAATTCGGCATTTAATATTATTTTAGGTTTTTTAGTTTATTTTGGATTTTGTTTTCTTTTAACCTATGAGCTTTTATGTTTGGTTGTTAGTTGCCCTAGGGTTTATTTACTCCTATATGAGGACCCTTTATCAGTTAAGTTTCATATTAATAAACTTTTGAGTTATCTCAAATTCTTCTGGCGGATTCTGTATTCTCTCGTGGATTCAAGTCGCCGTTGGTAGATTCTAACATTTATATATCTGTTGCATCAATTGGTAATAAGAGCAGGAATTTTTCCTGGTGGTTATGGACTCGTAGTCATGGGTGATCAAGCTCTTATTACCCGAGTAGAGTTGAAAGCTCAGAATGAGCATTTGAAAACATAGATGAAAGAAATTCGTTAGTTGTTGTTTGGCCTTAACAACAACAACAACAACAACCATCAATACCAATTGATGCAGCGAAAATATAAATGTTGGAATCCACACTATTAACAATTAAACAACAACAATAACAACCATCGCTTCTAGAAATCAGTTTTCACACGAGCAACCCGGAAACAACATATTCTTGAATATTTTAGCGGCTGTTTACGCCCAAATTAATATTTTATTGGACAGTAAATGTCTATGTGAATATTAATTCAATTCTTGGTCCATGTCATACCGGCGAGCCCAAGTTTCTTTAAGTTTACAAGTAATGGCCCGCCAGTAAGACCACTCAAGCTGAATTATAAAGTCCGCGCGTGGAATGACTTCGCGTGGACTACATATCTAGCGTGCTTAGTAGACTTCACGCGGATTACAGAGCTCGTACGCTTAATGACTTCGCGCGTAGGCAAGGCGAAGTGATACTTCACGTGAGAGTGGAGCCTTAGGCGAGGCGGAGTACGTGAGGCGAGCTGGCGAACTGGTTCACGTAAGAGACTTCGTGAAGAAACCATAGGCAGAGTCCACGTGCACCACATTAATCGTTGGAGACTCTTACAAAGTCTTTGATATGCTTCGGGCTAATCCATGTGGCCTTATATATATATATATATATATATATATATATATATATATATATATATATATATATATATATATATATATAAAGCCCTTTTAAGGCTCGCGAGCTTCGGAAGCTCGTGTGATGGTTTGAGACCACCGCCCGCGCGAGATAGGTTTTCCTCAAGGACTGTGACTCCCCGCGGGGTAAAGATGCGCCTAATTCCAGTCCGCATAGAAGTTTATAATTGGGCAGCGCGGAAGCAATGCCCTATGCTGAATGAAATGTGCGAACTGGACAGATGTCACAAGATGGTTGGTTCACACGGGCGGAACAATGCCTTTGTGCTATTAGGGTTTCTAATCATCTTTCTTCCACTGCAAGTCCAGCTGCTATATAAAGACCTCGAGGGTTTACACAAACACACAACTTTTTACAACAACAACTCAAAGACAATCTCTTTACAAACTGTAACCCAGTTACATTTCGAGTTACTCGAAAACTTAACCCTAAGCGCACCGCCTCCTAGGTTTTCTCAGAGCCCTTCCAGACTCTACCCTGATTCCCTATGTTTTCCCTATTGTTGCTCTGCTCGAGCCCTGCCGTGAGTATCAATTGTCTTGTGCTAGTAAATTCGTCGTCCGTGAGGTGGCACCTTGATACCTCTTTCTCTTGATCAGAAGTCAAGATCTCGCATCACGCTTTCCTCGTCCGCGAGGTGGCACGCCCGCAACATCTCCCTCTTTCTTTGTTCGCTATTCAGCTCTCGCCCTCGTGCTGAGGATCGTGGCCAAAACAGCGGCTAACAACCTCTTGTACGAGAATTATTGATCTTCAGATCATTCTTTTTTATTAGTTGTCGTTTCCTGACTTTTATTTTTTTCTGTCAATATTGACCCGTTCTCATTATACATCAGATACCTAATCGTATGAAAGTCTACACAGGTGTGCGAACTTGACCAAACTATTCCTAAAGAGATTCTATATGCATCTAAGGTTCTCATAAGCGACAAACATCTCTATCGCTCATGAGCTGATCAGTTCCTTTCAGCAGTTTGAACTTTGAAAGCTAACTATATTTAGGAATATTGCCAAACCAAACTTAAAAATTAATTAATGGGCCACGCAGTACTATTTCTGTATATTCGCATGTAATGTTTAGGATTAGTGTCAAAAATAATGACGTATTGCATGCATTTGGATTTTACCATTTCTACGTATGATGAGCCGATCGAAGAAATTGTCAAAAATATAACCTTTCAACTCCGTCAAAACTTTAGAGACATGACCAGAGGAAAATGTAGCAGCTTATCTTAGCGGCTATATAATGTCCACCTTCTCCCTGCATCAGTACCCACAAACCTACTCGCAAAGCCATAAGAAGCTTGTTAGCTCAATATGGAGAAATCTCAATCTCACGTAGTGATCTTTCCATTTCCACTACAAGGCCACATCAAACCATTGCTATGCTTAGCAGAGCTTCTCTGCCATGCAGGCCTTCATGTCACCTTTGTCAACACCCGCCACAACCACAACCGCTTAGCGAACCTCGGTGCCCTCTCCGCCCGCTTCCCCACCCTCAATTTCGAGTCCATCTCGGACGGTCTCCCCCTTGAGCACCCGCGTACTTTGGGCAGCGAGTTGTTGATCGCATTGAAGAATTCGATTAAGCCTCATTTCAAGGAGCTGCTCCAGTCACCCCTTAAGGCTAACGGTATTGCGCTACCGGCGCCGACATGTATTATTACAGATGGACTTGTGACTTTTGCCTTTGATGTTGCGGAAGAGTTGGGGTTACCTATACTTAGTTATAATGTTCCATGTACTCGTTACATGTGGACTTGTCTTTGTCTTCCCAATCTCATAGAACAAGGCCAGCTTCCTTTCCCAGGTGACTATCTCTTCTAGTTTATTTGAATCCGATCGAACCTATGCTTGCATTAACTGCATCTATATATCTAACAAGTTCCAGCCAGATGATTTTGGATACAGTAGTAATTAGTTTACTCACTTGATTGAGTTTTAAACAAATCGTATAATATCTTATGAACAGATGACGACATGAATGCGGAAATTACCGGCGTCCCGGGAATGGAAGGCCTTCTGCGACGTGTAGATTTACCTGGTTTTTGCAGAGTAAAACAGTCGAACCATCCTGGCCTTCAATTTGCCATTCACGAAACTCAGACACAAAAGCGAGCTTCGGCTCTAATCCTCGACACCATTTACGAGCTTGACGCTCCATGTCTGTCTCATATGGCCAACATGTTCCCTAAAATCTACACTCTCGGCCCTCTCCACTCTCTCCTACATGCTCAAATCGGCAACGTCTCGCGATCCTTAGCATCCCACGGCAGTCTTTGGAAGGATGATCCAAATTGCATGACATGGCTTGACTCTCAGGCAACCAAATCGGTTCTTTATGTCAGCTTTGGAACCCTAGTGACCTTGACACGCACCCAAATCATGGAGTTCTGGTATGGTTTGATCTACAGTGGGTATCCATTCCTGTGGGTTATACGGTCCGACATCATTTCGGGTTTAGGTGGAGACCCGATTCCTATGGAGCTTGAGATAGGGACCAAAGAAAGAGGGTACATAGTGAACTGGGTATCACAAGAGGAAGTCTTGGCTCACAAGTCATTGGGAGGGTTCTTGACACACAGCGGATGGAACTCGACCCTAGAGAGCATTGTAGCAGGAATTCCTATGATTTGTTGGCCTAATTTAGGGGATCATTACATCATTAGCAGAACAGTTAGTCAGAAGTGGAAGATTGGTCTTCAACTCAAAGAGAACTGTGACAGAAAGGAGATTGAAACCATGATAAGAATGTTGATGGAATTTAAGAGGGGAGAGATCCAGAGCTCAATGGATGCTATTTCAAAAGTGGCTCGTGATAGTGTTGTGAAAGGTGGATCTTCAAACCACAACCTGGAGATGCTAATCCAAGACATTAGGAATATGCATGTAAGACCATAGTGAGAAGGTTAGGGTCAAGCTAGTTCCACGTTGTTCTATCCTCATTGGGTAATTTTAAATTTTTATCCATTGTATTAATTTGCCCCTTGTTAATTTTGTGATGCTTGTAATTTTAGCCAGACAAATGACTAGAGAATCACCATTTGTTCATTGGTAATTATTTGTTTGTAAATAAGCTAGTTGCAATGTCCATATATATCTGCTGGCTTTATAATTACTTTTTTAAGTGTTACCTAAAAGTTAGATTATACGTGAAGACACGTGTTAGAGATGAGAGATCATACGTCAAAAAAATGATAAATAAAATATAATTTATAAATGTGTGAATCATACATAATTATATAGAAACATTTGATGACTGAGTGGTTAAGTTGAAATAATATTGGTACAACGAATGATTCATGAACCACACGTAGCTATAACATAGACTTGTACATGCTTTTTCCACATGAATGAAATTATTTCATTATGAAAAAAATGGTGATTGATGACTTCAACACTCCACTTCACTATATACTCCACATTAAAATAGCTGGTAAAAAGATGGATTATGAAAAATATTTTCCTTGTTTAATTTCCAAGATAAAGACCATTTTGGCTCTTTAATTACTCTCTTTCAACTATATATAACTAGAGTGTGACAGCCACTTCCTTGTCTATGTTCCATGAATAATTCCATTTTGGCTAATTACTATCATTTTCTATTATCACTATCCTGCCCCGGTCTTCTGCATTTGGTAATGGTCAAGATTGGCACGCTGTCGTAGCTAGCTAGAAAATACGCTAGATAGCTATTCAAAATCATTACTTTCTTCATATCATTTGAGAATCCTTTGCACGGTGCACCTAACCAGTTTCTTATCATTGGGGACATTATACCTGTAGATATGTAGTGTTAGTGTATAGCCAAAATACTTGGTTATGCCGAGAATATGATACAACCACCCGGTCGCCTGAGATCATTCCGGGCAAGGCAACACCGGCGAGCCCTTTGTAGGTATCCAAAGAGTGAAGGTCCGACAACAACACACATGCCAGACCCACTCTCTGACGGCTAAATACCCCCAAAAGGGGAGATCTCGCAGACGACGGCAAACAGTCCCACATCGGGGACTGAGGCCACAACGCCCTCGCGTAAGCCTACAAAACAAGCGCGAACTCCCGAAAAAGGTAAGTCCACAATCCCCTTTCGCACTCTCGTACTATACAAGTAACGATCAAACGCTAACTTAAGCATCAGAGAGTCAAAGACTGAGCTACCCCAGTCCCGACTCATGACATATTATTGCTTGTGCAGTTACAGAACCCGGACCAAGGATTTGACCTCCTGTTTCGCGATCTTGGGATAAGTATAAACAATTGACGTTAGAAGGAGGTCCCTCTTGTGGAACTCCCATTTAATCTAAAAAGATGGTGGAAATCATAGATGACCCCAATGACCCTGGTACTCAGATAGAAAAAGAGCTTTTCCAATCCGGAGATACATCCCTCCACCAAGCCACCAATGCGGCCTATGTTAGTCATTCTGATCCTGCCACCGCCCTTGAAATTTTAAAACGGGACTTCCATTCATTCCACAAGCAAGCTGCCAAAGATAAGGCAGAGGCGGAAGCATACTAGGTATGCATTGCCGAGCTAGAAAAGGAGCAATTCCTGCTAGGAGCCACGTTAGACAATCGTAACGTGTATAACGACAGCTTGGACTGTATGAAAAGGTCACTAATACCCCAGACCCAACCACCACATCTCTTTTTCCTAACCAAGGCCAAGGAAGTTCCGTGATCCTGGGAGACCCCAACTAGATCATCTACGTCACCTATCCACTCACCAACCCATCTTTTCCGCTCCCAGCCCCTCAACCATTTGCAATCACCAATGAACCCTCTCTCCTGCTAAATCAGCCTAAACCATCTGCTCCACCTGTCCCCAATCCTACCTCTGCCAACACCCTTAACCCACCTCTCGACATGCACACCCACCTGCTTCTCCAACTTAGCTAGTCTGTCACTCAGTTGGCTTAACGGATTGACGGCGTCGAGAGTCGCAGGAGCCAACGACCTCTATTCTCTGGCTATGGGTATCACCCAAGTCCCTTCACGCCACAGGTGCAGATGGAGAAGCGGTCACTCGAGGCCAAGCCCCTCAAAGTGGACAAGTATAAGGGCATCGGGGACCCTCATCTCCATCTCGAGACATTTCTCTCGCTATGTAGCTCTACTCGCTACACAGATGCCATGGCGTGCCATGCCTTCCAAGCGACCTTATCTGACAAAGCCCTCAAGTGGTTCCTCAATCTGTCGCCCAGCTCTATTGACAACTTTGACCAGCTCTCGAAAAGTTTTCTCAACCGTTTCATACTTTATGCCAGCATTTATTGCAATGTGGACTCCCTGTTCCACATTAAGCAGAATGAGGGAGAAGGCCTCCATGAATTGCTGTCCCGGTGGCAATCCGCCACCGCATAATGCCACAACTTGGAGCCCTGAGTTGCCTAGCAAGCTTTTCGCCAGGCTTTGTTTCCTGGCAATTTCTTAATGGAGATCAACAGGAACCCTCCGGGGTCCTACGATGCCTTGATGGACCTGGTTGTCTGGTGGGCACGTGCTGAATTTGCCACTTTTGGGCATTCTGCTCCCACCACATTAGCACTTCCTGTACCTCCCCTAAAGCAGTAATCCCAACAGAAGTATGAGCATCTTGACCGTGGGCAGGATAAGGGTAAACAACATGGCTCCTCCAGGGGCCAAGGACGCGGTTCCGACTGTTGTCATGGGAGGCAAAGGAACCGTGACCACCCTTATCTGTTAAGGGAACAGAGTCCTCCGCAACAATAGCGCCGTTCCTCCCCGCCATCTCGTTACGAGGTCCATACTACTCTGACCACTACATACAAGGACATATAGGCCAAGCACAAAGACCTCATTCCCCCGCCTCCTAAGAGCAAATATCTGGAAAAAGCCCCGGTGGGCAACAAACAATAAATACTGTGCTTATCATGACGATAATGGTCATACAACAGAGCAGTGTCATGGCCTCCGTAATGCCATAGAGTATTTGATCCGGAATGGACAACTTCACCAATATTGCACTCTCGCAACGGGAGCTAATGCCATTGAGGTGCATGGCTAAATCCTCACCCTGCATGGCGGAACCCCACGATTCCCCACTCACCAGCCTTCTACAAAAAGGCAATGCGCGAACCCTTTGGAAATCTTTGACATCCAACGAGGTGTCATGATCACCCCGTCAGCGTGGGATCAAGTGACATTTCGCAAAGGGGAAGATACAATAAACTGCCACCACAATGAACCACTCATAATAAATGTTCATACTTGAGGTTTCTTACCCAACATAGGTCTCCAATGTAGTCCTGGTCCCCAAGCCTAATGGCAAGTGGTGAATGTGCATTGACTACACAAACCTCAACAAGGCATGCCCCATGGATAGTTTCCTCTTGTCGCGGATTGATTAGTTGGTTGATTCCACAGCTGGCTACATGATGCACAGCTTTCTGGATGCTTACTCGGGCTATAACCATATCAAAATGCACCCCACTAATCAGACTCACACTACCTTTGTCACGAATAAAGGACTATATTGTTACGAGGTCATACCTTTCAGCCTCAAGAATGCAGGGGCAACCTATTAAAGGCTAGTGAATGCCATGTTTGAAGATGAAATTGGAGATGTCATGGAAGTATATGTCGACGACATGCTGGTCAAAAGCAAGATAGAGGACGACCACATTGCCAACCTAAACAAATTATTCACTAAGCTCCTAGCTCATGGGATGCGTCTCAACCCACAGAAGTGTATCCTAGCCATTGGGGGCGGCAAGTTCCTAGGCATTGAGGCATACCCAGAAAAAGTGCAGGCCATACTTTACATGACTGTCCCAACCTCCCAGAACGAGGTCCAGTGCCTCACGGGACGCTTAGTAGCTCTGGCACGTTTTGTCTCCTGCCTCACAGACAAGTGCAATCCATTCTTTCAACTACTCAAAGCCTAGCATAAAGATAGTGTCGCATGGGGCCCGGAGCATGACGATGCCTTTAACAAGCCTACCTTGCAGCAGTCTCTCTCCTCTCCAAACTTGTCCCGAGAGAAGTCTTGTATCTATATTTGGCTGTCTCTGCCACCGCCATTAACGCTGCCCTTACATGCCATGAGCAGGATAACGAGCTCCCAATCTATTACTGTGGCAAAGGATTTGTAGATCCTAAAACTCGTTACCCAAACATAGAGAAACTAGCTCTCACTAGTGGAAAATACCTCTTAGCCGACGAAATCAAACAAATTCCGTCGGCTAAGTACTACCTAAGTGACGGAAAAATAACTGTCGCCTAAGATCAACCTAGGCGACGGAAAAAGACTATCGGGCACTTCCGTCGGCTAAGACATTCATTGCCGACGAATACTTTCCGTCGGTAAGTTTTCATCGGTTTAGTAGGTCTTGCGCGACGTATAGTGTTTCGTCGGTATAGTTTGTCTCCTGGGAGATGAATTTATGTTCCTAGTCAACGAAATAATCCATCGGCTAAGAAAACTGAAGTCTTTTGTCTTAGGCGATGGATTATTACCACCCAGATTTGCACTTATTGGCTGGAAGACCCTAAAGCCACAGAGTTCGTGTTGGATGTTTTGTGAACAGTGTTAAGTTTGTGACGTCAGAACGAGATGAAGGCCATGTCACCCAAAACAATGGAGTAATGGTTGAGGGTATGGGTTTAAACTACTACAGGGTTCTTGTCAATGTGATCGAACTAATCTACGGCAAGAGTATGCCAGTCATGTTGTTCAAGTGCAAATGGTTCAATACTGACCCAATAAGATGAAGGAGTACAGTTCTGGAAAAACAATGGCTTGTTATCAGTGGACTCAAACAGTGTATGGTATGAGAATGAGCCGTTTATTCTTGCTACCATGGCAAAACAAGTGTTTTATCTTGATGATTCGGTTACGGGTGAGGGATGGAAAGTGGTGCAGGTGATGTCACATAGGATTATTTAGAGTGCAGTTACACTGGGAGAGGATGATGAGAGTGGGCCTAGTGAACCAACAACTGATCAACCGAATGAACCATATCAAGAGGAATCTCCACATGTAGTCCCTGATACTGAGGATATTCGTGTCAACAACCAACACGTTCCAGTGATCATAGGTTACATGGCAGTTACACCATCTGAAATGAACTCGCGATAACGCAAACCCACACATGACGACGAGTTCATAGATGACTCGGACATAGAGCAGGATCAATATTCTGGCCAGACTGAGAAGGATGACGATTCAGACGACTCAGATTATCATGAGTATGATTAATTAATATACTTGTTCAATATTATTATTTCAGATATGATCGGTCTATACTCTACTTGTAAACATGAATTTGGCATAATTAAGTCCGGATATGTATTTTTAAATTAACTTGGGTTTAGTTTCATAAATTACACAAAATTACTCAGACGTACCTATAATAATTTTTTTTTAAAACTTACTCAACGGAACATGGAAATTATGTGGCCTTAGAAACACTTAGGCGATGGAGGGTCCACTTTCCGTTGCTTAGGAATGACTATCTTGCCTCGCCAGCCACCTATCTCACCTCTCATAACTCGCCTCGCCAGCCTCCTATCTCACCTTGCATAACTCGAAGGGACCTCGCCAACCGTATTTTTTTTTAAAACGACTTAGTCGACACAAAATGATGGTTTGTCACTTTAGAATTTCTTAGGCGACGAACAAAGCTTTTTCCGTCGCATCGTATGCCCGAAATATTAGGTGGCAAATAAAATTTATTTTGTACATAGGCGACATAGTACACTAGTTCTGTCGGTTTGGATTTCTAAAGCAACAGAAACATAATAATTCGTCTGGTTACGTTTTCCAACGCGACGGATGTGTGATATTTTCGTCGCGTAGGACGCCAAATATTGGGCGGGTATATTTTCCCCTTATTTTGGGCCGAAATTGATTTTGTTAGGCGACAGATTAATTGTCTCAGCCGACAAAATATATTCCGTCGATTAAGAGTTAGGAGACGGACATTGATGATTTTCATCGCTTTAGGTAGTCTAGGGCGACAGAAATTCAGTAGTTTCGTCAGCTAAGATAAAATGGATCTATATCACTCACATCTGACTAAACACAACTATTTCGCGCCTCCTCCTCACTGACACTCATCGCTAGAAACACAACTTAAACCTGACTACGTTGCACAATGCCGTAGAGCCCATCAGAGACCACCGCCATCTACCGATCGACAACTGTATCGACCCGACCGCAGTCGCAGTGACCCGATCGCAGCCGCATCGACCCTTCCTGGTTCGCATCGACCCTTCTGTCGGTCTCCTCCACTCATCGCCACCACATCAGCATCGCTTTGACTTCGTCGATTCTCCCACCGTCTGTCTCTGACCTCGTTGATAAACTCGCTGAATTTCCACTCCCAAGTCTGAACCCATGTTGTCTCCAAAAAGGGTACAGCGTTCTCAGTCTTAATACCTTGCTGTGATGAATTTTGGGAAGAACCCGTGTTGAATTTTGGTTTGAATTTCTTAGTACTGATACTACTACTGGGAAAGATAGATTAATTCTTAAATGTATGCATTCATAATTGACTAAATACATGATGTATGTCCGTATGTTTCTTGAAATTAGTTTGAATTGTTGTTGCAATGAGAGGTGTTTCTGTGATGAATAATGGAGCTGGTTTAGCACATGCTTTAATTGACTTTATTCATTTTGTTAGGCTGCTAGCATTGTAGAGATTTGTCTTGGAACGGGTTCATACATGTTGTTTTCCCTGTTATAGTTTCTTGTTAGTGTAGCTATAACAATTGTGTCTTATTCATGTGCAAGACCATGTTTTTTGGGAAGAGGAAGGACCGAGCCACTAAGGCCAGTGTCTTGATGGAGTATATACGGCAGAGCATCGACTTAACGGATAGTAGCAGCGAGCCTACCCCCATGCCGGCTGAGACAGTACCACTAAGGGTTCCCCCTTTGATCGTGCGGCCCCCTCCCGTTGACAGTAGTTTAGCGGGATTTCCATCATCTACACCGACGCCCGAATCTTCAAGACTCATCGTCGGTAGCACTCAGTTGAAAGTTAGAAGCCCAACAGGTAAATTAAGCATTCTTTTTAAATATTTAAAATCAGTAACAATACACCTCTGTGCGCCCTAGCGTGCCAGCAGGCGCGCCCCAGGGTGCCTGCTGGGGCCTGGGGCGCACTTGCTTACGACTACTTCCTTCTTCTTTTTTTTACTTTTCAAGTGCTTATGTTTTATATGTATATTAATTATAGCTCCAGCCTCGAAAAATAAGGTAGAAGATATCGTTGCAGCAACGGGGCAGAAGATCAAGCTGGAGTATTGCCCCCGTGTAAAAGGCCCTAGCGTGAGGGGGGTAAACAATTTGGTGACACATGATATTGGTTCCGCCATACGGAGTCTGGTGGGAATGAGAGCAAGGACATTCAACGACCTTGATCAGCAGGAGAAATGGAAGGTGTGGAATGCAATGTCGGTAAGTAACTCTGAAAACAGTTTGAAAAGTAAATTTACTTAATTACATAAGTTTATTTTATTTTTCAGTGCTTAACAAGTCTGCTTTTTTTTATATTTGTTACATAGGCGAAGTATGAGTGGGATGAAAATGATGAGCTAATGTTCAATTGGATACTGAAGAGGACACATGAGAGGTACAAGGACTGGAAGTACCAGTGCCACAAAGCTTACCTGAGAGAAGGGGCCTCTAGGATGCCTTCAGATTTCATTGGGAGAGAGGACCAATGAGAGTTTCTATGCTCTCACTTCGAATCAGATGAGTTCAATGTGATTTTTTAAATTACCTTAATTTTTTTTTAAAAATTATCTTCATTGTTTCTCTTGTATTTTACTAATCTATTTAATATTTTTTTCGTGTATTAGAGACTCTCCTTGGCAAAAAAGCGGAACTGTGGGGAGAAGACTATGCACCACCACATGGGGTCTTCTCCTATCATCTACACAATGGAGGAACTCAGAATACAAGGGAGGAACTTCCAATTATCAAAGGTTCTGAAAAGACCTATGTCAGGGCACTTATGAAGCTACGACCAAGCATTATGTAAGTATTTTTCCTTTTACTATTTTATTGTTTGATGCATGCACTTATGAAGTTTATTATGCAAAGTGTAAAGTTTATTAGGTACACATAAAATGAGCTATATGTAAATAGTTATATTTGGTTATTGGTTCTTGTTTCTGCATAATGTCAAGTTAGCGCTTAATTGATGTATTTTAAATGCAGAATGACATGGTTGATATGGTCAATAGGCGAAAGGATGTATTTAAGAAACAACACTCTGACGTGAAGGAGGAGGAGATTGTGGAGAGTGTTCAGTCCCAACAAATTGAGGTGTTGGGTACGGTGCAGAAAACTCTGAAAGGAAAGGAGATCAGAGGAACAGGACGAGCAGGCGAGCGAGAGTTGAGCCATTCTTCAAATGGCTCCACTTCACGTAGTCGTCCTCCTAGAGTTGATGAGCAGCAACTCCTAGAGCTGCAGGAGCGCTATGAGCAGAGACTAAAAGAATCAGAGGAGCGTGTCCAACAAAAATATCAGGCGGCCGAACAGCGTTCCCTGCAAGCGGAGTCTATGTATAGCGCTATGCAGTCCCAGTTTGCCGTCATATATGAGCGCCTAGGCATGCCACATCCTCATCCTCCAGTTGTTTTTCCTCCTCCACATGTTTCCCCACAAAATAACGATGATCTAGGCGACATAAGAGTACATGAGAATGCCGATGATTGACATTTTTGATTTTGTATATATGAACATTAATATAATTTTTCCATCTAGCTAGTTATCATGATCAATATATGAATATTTTTTTCCAAATCCAATGCTTTCGGTATATATGTATATGTATGTGTTTGATTGGAATTACTGATATGTAATTTTTTGAACCAGTGAATAAGGTAATTTACACAAAAATAACATTTTTTTCGCAGTAACTCACGCCACTTAGGCGACGGAAGTATCTACCTCACACAAAAATATCATTTTTTTCGGAATAACATTTCGACGACCTATTTATTTTACGCCTAAGTATCTACCTCATGCCACATAGGCGACGAAACATAGGCGACAGATTGTCCGTCGGCCAAGATCGTAGACGACATATATTCTGTCCTAGGCGATGAATATGTTCCGTCGGCTAAGACCGATTTTCCTGTAGTGTCTCGCCCTCATCACTGCCGCCAGAAAACTCAGGCAGTATTTTCAAGCCCACACAATCCATGTATTAACCAACCACCATTTACGGCAAATACTGCAAAAACCTGAAACCTCAGGCCGCATGGTGAAATGGGCAATTGAGCTGGGAGAATTTGACTTGCATTTCAAACCGAGAACATCTATCAAAGGGCAGGCGGCTGCAGATTTTATTGCTGAGTTTATCCCCTTAGCCAGTGATGGCCCAAACCCAGACACTCCTATTCAGAACGCCATATGGGAACTCCATGTTGACAGATCCTCTAACCACAGGCTCAGTGGAGCAGGAATCATAATCATAGATCCAGAGAGCAACTCGTATGAGTATGCTCTCCATTTTGAATTCAAAGCCTCCAACAACATACCTGAATACGAAGCCCTCATAGCGGGCATTCAGTTTTGTCGAGAACTCGGAGCCCTGCACCTCCACATCTTCAGTGATTCTTAACTTGTAGTCAGTCAAGTAGCAGGGGACTTCAAAGCCAACCAGCACAACCTAGGATCCTACAAAAGTCTCGCAGACGCCCTCCTGCAGCACTTCAATTCATATAAACTCACTCAAATCCCACGAGCCCAAAACTCAAAGGTCGACGCTCTCGCGAGACTCGCCACAGCTCTTCCCGAGTCCGCGCCATTAGATGTGCACATCGAAACATTGGACAAGCCTAGCATCTCGAAGGCTTATTCAGAAATCTTCGCCCTCGAACCTATTGACCAACCCTTGTGAATGAACCCATTCATGGCTTTCCTTTCTGACGGCACCCTCCCCCGGGACAAGAGCGAAGCACAGCGGCTACGCCGCAATGCCTCACTTTACTTGATTAAGGGTGGTAAGCTATATCACCGAGGCCAATCATGTCCCTTACTAAGATGCCTACTCATAACAGAAGGGCACAAAGTGTTAAAATCGCTTAACAATGGCGTTTGTGGGAACCATGCAAGGGCCCGGAACCTCATATTCAAAATGCTTTGAGCCAAGGTATTATTGGCCAACAGTAGAACAAGATGCCAAGGCAATTGTCCAAGCATGCATTCAATGTCATAAATTTGTCAATTTTACGCATCATCCCCTAGTACCCTTGTCTATTATCATCTAGTCAGTCCCTTTCAGCCAATGAGGACTCGATTTCATAGGAAAACTCCCAACAGTCCCGGGACAATTCAAGTATGACATCGTCATTGTGGATTACAACACAAAATGGATAGAAGTAGAGCCTCTTGCCATAATCACCACTAAAAACGTGATAAACTTCCTATGGTGAAACTTAAACTGTCGATTTGGGGTGCCCCAGGCCATCATCACTGACAACAGAACCCAATTTACATTCTGGGAATTCTTATCAGACAAGGGAACGACAATCTTTTATACCTCCCCAACATATCCCCAAACCATTGGCAAAGTGGAAGCCATAAACAAGCTCATTAAGCAAAACTTGAAGAAACGCCTGAAAGAGGCCAAAGGGTTGTGGGTAGCTAAGCTCCTGGATGTCCTCTGGACACTTCGCACCACCCCAACAACAGCCACAGAGGAATCCTCATACCTCTTGGCTTATGGCACCGAAGCGGTGATCCTAGTGGAAATGGAGGTCCCAAGTGAACGTATCACGACCTATGACCCCGAAACCAATGTCATGGGGTTACGGCTTAACATAGACCTCCTAGAGGAGCGCTGAGATAAGGCACACCTCCAGACCATCAATAACAAACAAAAGATAGCTAAGTACTACAACAAAAAAGTCATCTCCTGCCCCCTGAAAGTAGGCGATTGGGTCATGAAAGAAGTCATCCCCCACCCTACTAGCCTCAAGGCAAAGTGGGAAGGCCCACTCGAAATAGTCAATGCCCCGGGACCCGTCACATTCTATCTCAGAGACTGTAATGGTCGCGTGCTACCCCGCCCCTAGAACGCTCACCACTTCCATCTCTACCCTAGTTAATCAATCTTAAACCCGACATCATAGCCGATACTTCATTTCTATGTACTTTATCCCAGTAGAGGCTCTAACAATATGTACACATTGCCCATTAGTGGACATATCTAAATGAAATGAAGTAATTTATCATTCTAACATGCTAAACTTAGTCTCCACAACACGGGACCACAAACAAACATATTTGATCACAAAGGCAAAACAACAAACACAAAAACATAACGCCAAGCATCCAGGCAATTCATATATTCTAAACATGTTCAAAATGGCTAACCATGCCACTTACATTGTTCCAAACAAAATTTTTCTTTCACTACGCCTACCAAAAATCAAAGTTACATGTCATTTTTCCCCAGAAAAGGAGCCGCTGGACTTGTTGACACTCCCCCCCACTCTTTGACCCCTTGCCACGACCCCGAGTCTGGCTAATGTTCACCGAAACCCTTTGCCCAAACGGGTGCTTAGAGCGATCCCGTGACACAAGTGGAGGCCTAGCAACAATAGGGCGCACAAGCAAGCTCACTTGTGACACTTCTGGACCAAGAGACTTCTTAACCGGAGACTTCTACACTTCGGGACGGAGCGGCACCACAAACCCAGAAGCTCGAGGGTTAGGGGCGGAACAAACGACGCCACTTGTGACACCACCACTTGGGTGGATACAGACCCTTTAAGACACGCAACCCTCAATGGTGACGTAGACAAAATTGCCAGAGGCCGTGGTACGCCCATAGTAGGAACTTCCTTTTGCACCACGAGGCACGTCGCACGCCAAGCCTCATGCTACTTCGTTAAAGACCGCGAGATCGCAGCTTGCTTCCTTTGTTCCGTTGTCATCTGTGCCCCAGCCTTCTTTGCAGCATCTCTCTCGGCATATTACTTGCGCATTGCTGGCTCATTAATCCAGCCCGCTTGGCAGCCGGTTCTGCTCAGATCATCCTAGCCATTGTTGTAAGAACCTCTTAGCTGCTACTTATATGCCTCGCTTTCGCGGAACAACCTTTCCCCTACCCCGGTAGCTTGCCCACACTTGGCCTTCCAGGACACCTCCAGCTCCACCAACGACTAAGTCAGCCTCGCCACCTCAGTCTCCAAGGAACAATTAAATCATGGAACTGTTGGGTTAAGATGCATTATTGTAACTAATACGGGCTATCAAGCATGCAGTCCATGATCAATTATTGTCTATTCAAATTTGTTTGAGGAAAATGTACATACTCTATGTTGATATCTTATTTTGCCTCCCGGACATCACATATGGGAGTTCCAAGTCTTCATGATTGGATTGGAAACACAATCAGGATATGAAAGTCAAGTCTTCATGATTAGACTGAGATTCCACCGAGAAATAGGCATTCGACCGAGAGATTGGTATTCGACCGAGATTGGCATTCCACCGAGAGATTAGCATTTGACCGAGATTGGCATTCGACCAAGAGATTGACATTCCACCGAGAGATTGGTATTCGATCGAGAAATTGGCATTGCACCGAGATAGGCATTTCCACCGAGAGATTGGCATTCGACCGAGAAATTGGCATTCCACCGAGAGATAGGCATTCCACTAAGAGATTGGTATTCGACCGAGAGATTGACATTCGACCAAGATTAGCATTCGACCGAGAGATTGGCATTCAACCGAGAGATTGGTATTCCACCGAGAGATTGACATTCGACCGAGATAGGCATTCCACCGAGAGATTGGCAATCGACCGAACTTGGCATTCGATCGAGATAGGCATTCAATCGAGAGATAGGCATTCCATCGAGAGATTGGCACTAGACCGAGAGATTGACATTCAACCGAGATTGGCATTCCACCGAGAAATTGGCATTCGACCGAGAGATTGACATTTGACCGAGATAGGCATTCCACTGAGAGATAGGCATTTCACCGAGAAATTGGCATTCGACCAAGTTAGGCATTCCATCGAGAGATTGGCATTCGACCGAGATAGACACACCACCGAGAGCCATAAGTTATTGAAATCCCATGTAACACCAAGCGGGATAGGTAATCCACCGAAAGGCATAAGTTTTATATCATCCTTTTAAAAACGGAGCAAATGGCTTGATAAACCACAGACGGCGTTAACACCCCGTCACTTGATTTGAAACACAAGATATGGAAAGGGTTCGCTACCTTTGTCCATGGGAAAGTGTAACACCCGGATGGCCATAGAAGGGGAGCCAACGGTACCTTGCCATTGGAAGCATGAAAACACCTCGCCCGGCCGAATAAGTTTTAAGGCCGGGAGTCGGGAAGTACATTTTTTGTCTTATCGGTGGACTTAAAGATTACAGTGTATATCAAGAAAAGTAAGACCCGGAATAAGCAAGTAAAGACAAGACCCGAGTAACACCCATGTGTAAAAAGGAGCAAGATCAGTATGTCAAAAGTAGAGAATATCAACAAACAAGACCCGAGAATCACATTGAGCGGTACCCGCCCGAGTGCCAAATTCATCGGCAATTTAACAAAAAGAAAGTAACACCGGAGCAAGACTTGGGGGGACATAGAAAATCTAGTCACTCCCTTCAAAAAGAAAGAAGAAAATTGTGAGAAAGGGGGAGAGGGAAATAATTATGAGTAAGAGAACCTTCTTCCTCAAAGAGTTGGGCGGACAGGGGGTGTATGTCGTTACTCAGTCGTTACTTTTGCTTAGCGGCATACAATTTATTTGTAACTCTCCAAGTAAGATGGTCCTCTTACTCGGGAGTTTGGAGGGGGGGACACGTTGTTGGTATATATACAACAAGCATAAGCAACGACCTCGTAGACTGTTTTCCAGCCACGAAGGGCCCCACCCTATACATACTTTCGGTAGGCCGACATACGGGCTACCTCACCATAGTGAAAGATCATCAGAGAAGGTCCTCCTCCGAGCTCCACAAGAAGACACCATGAGAAGATATATGTGTAGTTAATCCCACATCGGTAATATGTAATGTGAGGGAACTTTCCTTAGTTATAAAATGAAGGTTTCCCATATGTAAAAGAGAGCTGAATCTCTCTCCCCGATCCCTACTTACTCCATCTTGGAGAGCTCTTGTAACACCAATGACTTATTGGCCATGATAGTAGTATCTTAAGTGGACGTAGTCATGTCCTCCGATGACATAGTGAACCACTATATGTCCTTGTGTCTCTTGTCCATGTTATTTCTTGTTCATGTTCATGTTCCACTGTGATTCTACATAGCTTCCAGGTTATGCAGAAACAATATGGGATATAATGAGAAAAGACGAGAACAAACTCCTACAAACAAGAACCAAAGATATAAAAGTTGAAAGCAACAAGAGGAAGACAACTCTCCCAAAACTGCTCATCTATCTCGTATAAAGTGACTAAGATTTGCCAAGGCGTCCGTCACAAGAATTCCATACGTACTCAAAAGATCGAGCTCCCCTATACAAAAAACTTCTATTGTCTTAGCCAAAAGTGAGCTAGGTAAATCGGCTGGAATGGATTGATGGCTGAGAGAAAACCCTCTGCAAATCGGCAGCTTGGAGAGCAAAGAGTTCGACAGTTTTGTGGGCCTTGACAGTATGGCGTGAGTTAGGTAAGTCCGAGAAGGAGGTTGATGCCGTTGTTGCCCAACTTAGAAGCTCTTCACCGTAACAATCTCCTGTCTCAAGACGCCTAGTGGGGATTGAGTGGTCAGTGGTGCAGGAGAGTGCAATGCCCTGGGTGATGAAGAACATCATATCAACAGGCTCCCCTTCTCGTGATAGCCATGGCATCAGAGATGAGTTAGGGTTTGTAGAAACAAAGGAATTTTAGAGAGAAAGAAGAAAGAGATAAAGTTCAGACCCTTCTTTCTATTAACCACAAGATTCGTTACAACCAAAAGAGAGAGCTCCCAAAACTATATATACAGCTAAGAGTTAGAAAAGAAAATATTTGCTCTGCTAACCAACTATTACAGCTGTACCACACTAAACAATAAGCTTAACAGAAAGCTTAACAGAAAAGCCAACACAATTATTATAGTCAACACCCTCCCTCAAGCTCAGCTAGGGTCACTAGCCTGAGATTGGTACAATGAAAGCGAAAAAGAGGAGAAGGTAACCCTTTCGTCAAAATGTCTGCTGTTTGTTCTGTGGTGGAGACATACTCAAGACACAAATCATTGTGCTGTACTCGCTCTCGAACAAAATGAAAGTCATTATCCAAGTGCTTGATCTTTGAATGGAATACTGGATTTGAAGCCAAGGCTAAAGCTGATAAATTGTCACATTTGAGAAGTGGAGCAAAAGGAATTCGAATTTTCAAATCACACAACAAATGTCTAATCCAACTCACTTCAGCTGCAGTATTGGCTAGGCTTCTATATTCAGATTCTGTGGAACTTCTATAGACTGTCCCTTGCTTCTTAGATTGCCAAGAAACAGAACACATACCGAGATACACTACAAATCCAGTTGTAGACCGCTTCTGAATCACTTCCCCGGCCCAATCAGCATCACAAAAAGCTGTAACATGTACAGCATTTTGCAAAGCACCAGCTGAACTATAAAACATACCTTTCTGAATTGTACCTTTCAAGTACCTCAAAATGCGTTTGACAGCGGCAAAGTGAACATCTGTGGGAGTTGTCATGAATTGACATACAGTATTGACAGCATATGCAATGTCTGGTCGAGTAAATGTCAAATATTGTAAGGCACCTACAATGCTTCTATACATAGTAGGATCTTTAAGAGGAGTACCTTCATCTTTGGTCATCTGATGATGAGGAAGGCAAGGAGAATTACAAGTATTAATAGCTTCCATTCCTGACCTGGCAAGCAAATCCTTTGCATGTCTGACTAATGAGAATGCCTTGCGGAACTTTCGTGACCTCCAAACTAAGAAAGTATGATAAAGAACCAAGATCCTTCATATCAAACACCATACTAAGTTCAGAAATAACTTCATGAATACCAGCATTATCAGAACCTGTTACCACAATATCATCCACGTAAAGTAACAAAGCTACCATCCCTGCTGTTGTATGTCTGATAAAGAGACTAGGATCAGAATGAGAAAAAGAAAATCCCAAACTTGGTAAGAAACTGGTAAACTTCTCATTCCAAGCTCGCGGAGCTTGCTTTAAACCATAAAGAGATTTTCTTAACAAGCAAACATAACCAGGAAAAGCAGGATCGACAAAACCTTGAGGTTGTGTCATATATACCTCTTCTTTCAAATCCTCATGTAAGAAAGCATTTTTTCACATCAAGTTGCCTTAATTCCCAGCCATTCATAGCAGCAAGAGCTAAAATTATTCGGACTGTACTATGTCGCACAACAGGACTAAAGGTTTCAGCATAATCCAAACCTTTCGCTTGACTAAAACCTTGAGCTACCAACCTTGCTTTATATCTTGAAACAGTACCATCTGGATTCTTCTTGATCTTGTATATCCATTTGCTTCCCACTATATTTCTATCCGTAGGGCATGGGACAAGAGTCCAAGTGCCTTGATTCTGTAAAGCTTCAATCTCCTCAAGCATTGCTTTATCCCATTCAGATTTGCCTGTTGCAGCTCTAAAAGATTTAGGCTCAACAATATCACTAATTTCAGATGTAGCAGTGAACCCACTAAAGAAAGGAAACTCATCATACAACTTGTGTTGAGCTACTGCAGAATAACAATAGAAATCTTCAAAAGTTTTCTGCTTAACAATGCCATTCTTGGCCCGAGTCATCATAGAATGGTCATTGTAATTTTGATTCACAATAAAATCAAGCTCTTGAGGAAGATTCTCAGCATCAATGCCTCCAAACTGTAAAGCATTCAATTCATTATGATTGAGAGCATTAGTGACATTATCAACATGCAGATTAGGAGTACTCGTAGCAGCAATATCAGTTGGAGTAGAATGAGTTTCAAAGACATTGTCAGTACAACTTACAGTAGTATCACCTGCAACACCAATACCTTCATGCAAGTGCACATTCACACCTGTGCCAACATTCTTATCAATGATATTAATATCAACCCCACCTCCACCATTACTACCAGAAGTCGCAACAGGTTCAGTACTGGAAGGATCACCATTTGCACTCGAAGTAGGATTATTTCCAATAGCACTACCATTATTAGTAGTAGTGGCAACAACATTCAGAGAGCCGTCATTGGCAGATCTATCAGAAATAGGACCCCTATCAGTTGAGGAAGCATGAATAGGAGAAGCGGGAACTGTATTATGCAATGGAGGAGGGACAGGCATCCGTGGAGAAAGAGCAGTGTGTGAAGAGAAGGATGGAAAGAATGTGACTGGATCAATAGAAGACGTCATAGATGGAGGACAAGAGAGAAAGGGAAAATGATTTTCATCATGAATGACATGCCTAGACATCCACAGTTTATTGTGAGAAATACTATAGCAAAAAACGCCTTTATATCCCAAAGCATAGCCTAAAAAGACACATTGTGTGGTTCTAGGATCTAATTTATCATGAGCATAGGGTCTAAGATAGGGATAGCAGCAAGACCCAAAAAATTTTAACTGAGAAAGATCTGGAGGTTTGAGAAACAAAAGCTCATATGGAGATGACATGTTGAGAGTTCTGCTAGGCATTCTATTGATAAGATAGCAAGAGTGAGCAACACTATGAAACCAAAATTGCTTGGGAACATGAGCTGTAGACAACAATGATATAGCAGTTTCAACTATGTGTCTATTTTTCCTCTCAGCAACACCATTTTGCTGAGGAGTATATGGACATGTTATGAGGTGTAAAATGCCTTTGGATGAAAGAAAATTAGAAAAGGCTTTACTATTGAATTCACCACCTCCATCTGTTTGAAGTTGTTTAATTGAAGAATTAAACTGATTTTCAACAAAAGCACAGAATTGCACAAATTTGGCAAGAACATCAGATTTATTGATTAGTGGAAAAATCCACACAAACTTTGTACATCCATCAATAAAGGTAACATAGTATTTGTAACCTTCTATTGATAGACAGGGAGCTGGTCCCCATACATCAGAATGCACCTTGTGAAAGGGCACAGATGATTTGATTACAGAATCAGGGAAAGGAAGTCTGTGCATCTTGCCTTCTAAACAGTAAGAACAAACTTGACTAGAAACTAGACTAGACACTTTTATTTGGGATTTATCTAACATTTTCAACATGATAGGTTGAGAAGGATGACCTAAGCGTTGATGCCATACTGGATATGATGAAGATGAGCTGACAAAAGCTGAGTGAGATAGCTGAGAGATAGAGGAAAGTGGTGTTGACTTGAAGAGAAAGAGACCCTCATCACTGCTCTTTCCTTGGTAGAGAATTGTTGTGGATGCCTTGTCCTGCACAGCAATATTTTTTTCATCAAGAGTAATAAAGCAATTGTTATCTCTACATAACTTGGTGAAAGATAACAAATTCATTGCCAGGTCTGGAACATGAAGAACAGTGTTTAACTTCAAAATATGATCAGTTGGCTTAATACAACTAGAACCAGTATGAGCAACAGTCAAACTTGTACCATTACCAATAGTAATCTTATTGTCAGCAGAATACGGTTGAGCAATTGTCAGATTTCTCAATTCAGAAGTCATATGATGTGTAGCCCCTGAGTCTCCAACCCACACTTCAGGATTAGTAGAAGAAGATGAAGCACCATTGTTAGGATGAAAGCCTCCTGGAAAGTTAGAACTTGAAGAACCATTGGACACCAAAAATCCTCCATGAGCAGTTTGTTGAAAGACACCATTAGCATTGCTAGTAGACTGAGCAGCTAGAGCAGTCAAAGATGCAGGAGGTTCAGAGCCTTGATATGCAAAATTAGTTCTGTGAGAACAATTTAATGCAACATGCCCTTTAAGACCACATATTTGACAAGTAGGAATAAAAAGAGATGGATGTCCCTCTGGAACATCAGTTCTATAGAAACAATTAGCAGCAGTGTGGCCTTTCTTTGAGCAAATTTGACATTCAGGAGAAGGTCCATTGACTGATGGCCTGAATTGATTGACTGATGGTCTAAATTGAGGTTGTGAAGCTTGATGCGGTTTATAGTCCGGATTTTGATAGTAAGTGTTGGTAAGATGACCATGTTTTCCACATATTTGACATTTGTGAACACGAAAACATGTGTCCACATTGTGTCCTCTTTTACCACAAACTGAACATTCAACAACATTACCAGTATACTTTGTGTCTTTTCCTTTGATGTCACCTTTATTATCCCAATTCCTAGAGTTTCCATCTCTCTCACCATTCCTTGATCCATCACCTCGAGCTATCATTGCACTCATATTGGGAAGGATAAAAAAGTTGCCTTCAATCCTTCTTTCAGCAGCAAGAAGTTGAGACCTCAAGTCTCTAAGAGAGATAGGAGTTTCTCTTCCCTCAATTACAGTTCTAACAGTAGAGTACTCATCAGGAAGACCATTCAAAACAACAATGATGATATCTTCATCAGGAATAGTGACTCCAACAGATAGCAACTGATCTCTAGCATTTTTCACTTTCTGCAGGTATTTCTCAATATTTTTAGCGCCCTTGCGTAGAGTCTGCAATTCAGTTTTGAGTTGCATAATACTAACTCTAGAAACAGCAGAAAAACGTTCCTGAAGTGCAAGCCAAGCTTGCCTTGATGTCTTGCATCCAATTATTACATCCACAATATCCTCATCTAGGGTTGCCATAAGAAGGCTAAGAAGAGCCATATCTGTTTGCTTCCAAGCTCTATATGCTGCAGTTTCCTCATTTGTAACTTCTCCATCAGAAGAAAGAGCATAGCGAGGTGGAGCAACCTCAGTACCATCATAAAAACCAAAAAGACCATTTCCAGCTAGAGTATACTGAAACTGAAAGCTCCATTTGATAAAATTCCTTTCTCCAAGACGCATAGTAATGATGCTCAAAAGAGAATGAACATCAGCATGAGAGAGACTATGTGCAGTAGCATTTTGAGAGCTCTGTGCAGTAGTATTTTGGGGAGCCATTTTGAAACCTCTGCAATTTTTATATCAACAAGCTTCTATAGAGTCACAAAAAATGAAACCTCCCTCTCAAGAATCAACAATTCTTCCTCAATTCAGAGTTGACACACAAGCTATTCACACAAAAAGTAACAAACCTGTGAAAACTTTATCAGATTATGATATATCTATCATAGTAAGAAGTTTACTCTTAAAGCTTCACTCTTCCCACAAACTTGTAAACTCTTCCACAAACTTTAACTACTCAAATCCTTTGCTTTACACTAAGAAGTTTGCTCAGATTTAACTCTATATGCTCCAAAACTCATAATAATACTCAGATTTTACTCTATATACTCCAAATCTGCTCAAATCTATGGACGCAGAAAAACATATAGATCTGCTCAAATCTGCTCAAATTTTAGCTCGAATCACAGAATTTTTCTAAGATTTCTTAATCAACACATAACTCATATTTCTTGAAGAGAAAGAGCTTCGATTTCACCTGAAGAAAACTAGAGGGGATCACAGTAGCCTTCTGAGAAGTCACAACACTCAAACCAAGCTTCGATGAAGATCAAAGCTGCAATTCCAACCTTCGATGACAAACAAATCAGCAAAGTTCAAATCACAGCGCAAGCCTCAAATCGCAGCAAAGAAGAAGTTGAATCTGAATTCAAAAAGCATATACACTGTTAACTAAGATAGATGCGGAAGCATGGATCACAGGTCCTGGATCTATGGATGCTCTGATACCATGATAGCCATGGCATCAGAGATGAGTTAGGGTTTGTAGAAACAAAGGAATTTGAGAGAGAAAGAAGAAAGAGATAAAGTTCAGACCCTTCTTTCTATTAACCACAAGATTCATTACAACCAAAAGAGAGAGCTCCCAAAACTATATATACAGCTAAGAGTTAGAAAAGAAAATATCTGCTCTGATAACCAACTATTACAACTGTACCACACTAAACAATAAGCTTAACAGAAAGCTTAACAGAAAAGTCAACACAATTATCATAGTCAACATCTCGAACAATATAGCTTCCTTTGGGATAGATCACTGAATCAAGGTGCTTACAAATTTCCTTTAACATCGTTTCGTACTTGTGAAGCCCCAAAAGAAGATCGAGCTAGGATGAAGTGTGCGTACATGTACGTAAAAATTGAAAAAGATCAATTAGTTCAGAGGACAATTAATGTTATTTCCATTTTCTGATTTCTCTTCTAAAGGATGATTTGTACGTGCTGTTTCAGTATCAAAAATATATAGTAGGAACTTACTTTCTTTAACTTCAAGAATATAGTTATTCTGATCGTATTCAGTTGACGTTGTAGACTTGGGAAAAACTGAAAACATATTCTCCAAAACGAGATCTGGTTCTTCTGAATGCTCTTGTTCTACCACATAGTTGATGCTATCCTTCAGGACCTTCGCATCAGCAGGGAAGCCATATTCAAGTAACATGGATTCTACTTTTGGTCCCAAAATCTTTTTCAACTTTTGGCGGGACTTTTCTGATTTCCCAGCTACCTGCATAAATGTCTATTATTCCATGCCAATACATGAAATAAAATTAAATCTTGAAAAACATAGTGTGTTTTTTTTTGTAAATTACACACAACGAAGTCAAAGACTCAAATGTATTGACTGAAACTGACACCACGTGGGCTAAGTAATACTAGCAATTTAGAATCCACGGCTAAGTAATACTAGCAATTTAGAATTCACACCCTAAATTAGAATCCACACCCTAAATTAGAATCCACACCTTGACTTGTATTTTACCATGAACATGTCAAATATGTTTTTGGTTTAATCTCTTCAAATTGTCCAAGATAAAGACATTTTTGAGTATAATTCACAGTCAAAAATGAGTTGGGTTTGTGGATTGTAATTGAGAGTGTCCAATTTTCAATCCCCGTAATTTATTCACTAGTGTTAAATTATATTTATCTTTGTATAAATTAAAGGCTAGTCACAAACCTGCACATGTCTGAGGAAATATATAAAAAATATCAGGCCGCTTAGAGAGATAGCAACCACAAATAGGGTTTCCCAACCATAGTTACTAGTGTTGAGGTTTGAAGCAAAAGAACTGCAAAAGTAGAATTTGTATAAGAAAAAAGAATACTGCAAAAACAAAATCAACAAATTAATATAATGAAGTACCGTTGTCTAAAAATGACTATATATATATTTTCTCAGGTGCGGATGTTCGCATTTATTTTTACGGTACGGATTTTTACTTTACACTCACTTTTTAATCGAATTTTCACATCTCCACCGTCTAGTTTTTAGATACTAGTGTATAGATCATCTCTGTAAAATTTCAGCAAATTTGGTTATCATTAAGACACTCAAACTAGATTAAACCAATGGATAAACATAATTCTGTCAAACTTGAACTGTTCATGTTTATAACAGAAAAACGCAGTTTTGAGTGCCTTAATGATAATCAAATTGGCTGAAATTTTGCAAAGATGATCTATACATTAGTATCTAAATACTAGACAGTGGAGATATGAAAATTCGATTGAAAAGTGAGTGTAAAGTGGAAATCATAATTCTGTCAAACTTGAATTGTTCATGTTTATAACAGAAAAACACAGTTTTGAGTGCCTTAATGATAATCAAATTGGCTGAAATTTTGCAAAGATGATCTATACATTAGTATCTAAATACTAGACAATGGAGATATGAAAATTCGATTGAAAAGTGAGTGTAAAGTGGAAATCCGTACCGTAAGAATAAATGCGGACGTCCGCAGCTAAGAAGCAATCGAATTTAATATCTCCACTGTCTAGTCTTTAGATACTAATGTATAGATCATCTCTGTAAAATTTCAGCCAGTTTGGTTATCATTAAGGCACTTAAACTCAATTTAACCAATGGATAAACATAATTCTGTCGAACTTGAACCGTTCATGTTTATAACAGAAACACGCAGTTTTGAGTGTTTTAATGATAACTAAATTAGCTGAAATTTTGTAGAGATGATCTATACATTAGTATCTAAATACTAGACAATGGAGATGTGAAAATTCGATTGAAAAGTAAGTGTAAAGTGTAAATTCATATCGTAAGAATAAATGCAGACGTCCGCAGCTGAGAAGTGTGTGTGAGGGCGAGTAGCATTATGAATTTGTATATTGTATATATCAAAGTACTCATATATTAACAAGAAGAGTGGTTTGATTTAGAGGTAGACTAGCTTGCTCCACAAATTAGTTTGAGACAACTCTAAATTAATTTTACTCAGAACCAGTCTACCTATATATCAGATTATTGAAATAAGTTTACTTGATCAATGTATCAGTACATTAATGCGCTATTGTAGAAGTTCTCATTTAATGCATTTTCTCTTACGTATAGGGCCGTTAGCATAAGATTTGTGTAAGAAAAATTTCGAAGTTTTGCTTTTCAAGAAGCAAGAACAAATTCGAAGTTTCGTATGAGAAAAGTACAAACCTCAGATTTCGTAATCCCCACGAGAAACAAAGTACGACTTTTTGCGGTAAATTTGTTGATTATTGCATACCAGATTGAAGTGCATAAAGAAATATACCGAAATCGAACATTGTTGGATCCGGTGGATGTATAGGGCATGAAGTATGTAGCAATGTAACATTTCTGAATGTGTTGACATTGCAATGTATACTGAACTCACATCCCACTTCTCTTTGGCAAGCATATTCCCAACAATCAATCTCTCGTTGGAAAGAGAAATAATACCAAAACGTCCCTAGTACCTAACCAAAAAGAGGGGAATGTTCCTAAGAAGTTGGCATATCAGTCCAATGAGAATTATACCAAATAAGATGGAAACTTACATAACTGGCAAGGAGGTATGTGAGAAGATTGACTAAACTTGGAATCCATGCCCGCATATGACTACTCTTGTCACGCATCTCCATGTTCAGATTCTTACAGTATCTGTAGATAGGATAAACTCGTTGCAGGTATTGGAAAAAAATAAGCCAGTTCAAACACTGCAGTATGGTCAATGATCCAGAGCCCCTCATTTTTGGAATGAAAACTAAAACCACTACCTGCATGCACATAGTGCAACAGATTAAGATTAAGGTTTAAAACGTAAAGATGATTAGGAATAGAGGAGAAACAATTTAACTACTCCAGAAAGGCTTATGATATATCTTACTTGTGGAACAGGAAGAATAGCGAGCACGTTGCTGGTGGTGCCTACATTTCCGGCCACCATTTCTTAATCTTAGAAATTATTTTAACAACATAACGAAGATCTGTGACGACTCGCAGAATCAGAGCTGCTATCATCACTTTCTTGTCCAACATGAGGCTCTTGGTTTCCTCGTTGATAGGAGGAATGTACAGAAACAAAGGATCAAGTAACATAGAGATAAAACTGGAGTAGATAAAATATTCAGGCTTTTCCGGGTATATTATTGCTGCCAGCAATACCCATGGGAGATAGAAAGGTGCATATATAAGTTTCTGAACTATTTTCCAGAAAGAATAGTCGACTTGGTACACACCTAACTGATCTATCAACTCCTCTGTAACCTGGGTCATTTGGCCCTTATCTTCAATCTTTGAAATCGAATTTCCCGGCATACTGCATAAATAATAATTTATTTTCCAAATTTCAGAAAAGAAAATGGTGGTGTGAGACTGGAGAAAACTAACCTTGCTGGGAGAACAGACTCTTCATCCATCTCTACTAGTATATATGGTGCCGAAACTGAACGAAGCTGAAACAGGAAATGTGCAGATGAAGATGCAGCAAGTTAAACCGATCAAGCATTCAAGGTTCTATATATAAACACAATTAAGATTGTATGCTGTATGATTAGAGTTTATTAACTCAAGGTGCTAGTGTTACACTCCCGGAATATATGGAGCTAGCAAGTAATTTTCTAACGAGTCTTCTCTTTTCTATCCAAAAGTCATTTTCTAATATTTTACCCTCGATCACCAACAGTTCAACAACCGCTACTCTAGGTTGCCTAGGAATTTTTTATTCACACCAGCAAATGGCAGACGACTCTAGCTGTAAATTTGAACATTTGCAGATGGGAGACTTTTAAAATGGTTCACGTGGATCTAGTTATATCTCACTAAGACATTGTTGAAGGTCTTAAGCTGCTCCGAACTTCATCTCTTCATTATGCTCCAAGGACAAATGCAGAATGCAGTGGCGAATTTGTTAGCTAGGTATGATTTGCTATATGATCAACATAGTTCATGGGATTCTTTTTCCCCCAAGTACGTTAGTTTTCATATTTCATTTTAATAAGATCTGTCATTCCGTCCAACAAATAAAGAAAAATAATAATAGTAATAAGAGAGACTGCAACTTATTGTCCAAAGAAGAAAAAAGAAACAGAACAAAGAGAATGAACAACGAAGATTCGGGTAAAAATCAAGAATGAAGATTACACAGTAAAAAGAAGCGTATGGTAGCTGGTATTACAAAAAGCTGCTTGTGGAAATTAATTTATACATCTACGCAGTGATGCCAACTTGATATATGTCCATGTGTTCTTCATATATCAACTGCAAAGCTGAGAACATAATCCCTGGATCTGAGAGGTGCTTGCATTTGCGTAAGTATATGTGCCATTCTTTCCATTGCTCGAGCATGTTAAAAAGAGCTGGTCACCTGTCTGGGTTGCCTGCAATAAGGTTATGGCACAGACGAATCAGATTGATGCAGTTGTATCTCACAAGATCAGTATCAGAGAGAATCGTTATCAAACTCTAATTGGTGCCATATGTAATTGGACTTGAAGTTAACCATTCTTGTACACAGAACAAGACTCACCAAAAACAGTTCACTCTAGCTTGCTAATGACCAAGTCCATTTGACACAGCATTTCACAATCACCACTCATAATAACCAATTAAACAGGTGTGCATACACCGTGCCGATCACCATGCTTTCATTATTTTACACCACCTTCAGGATCATTTCCAACCTTGCAGGTATGAAGGATAACATTACAATTACCTTAATACCTTTCCATCAGTTTTTTTATTTTCTTTCCTAGTTATTTCATGGTTTAGGTGATGAAATAATGAAATGTTGAGTAGATCAAGCCTTTAACCCAGCAAAGAAAGAGGCTCATTATAGGAAATGGACTGGTTTTACAAATGACTGCATATCCATATATAATAGCATGCACAGAAGGGAAGAAAAGTGTTTGCTTTACTTACCGAGCAGTATGCAGGCTCTGACCGGCAGCTCCATTTTGATGTTGGGACACAAGACAAATAATGACACCAAGAACAATGTTTATTTGCATCAACTCCCCGGAGAAGCATAACCAGGCCAACAGTAAATCTGTCAAATGAGCCAAACAACATTCAGATTCTACATTTTACATTAGTATACATATAGCAAAACTCCAAAATCTAATAGCTCTATGGAAGGTTCAAGAATAAGTAGATCTGAATAACAAGTACTAACACAAACTGCATTGATGCTTTCCTTGTGTATTCTTCCAACTTTCAATATGATTTTCTTTCGTACTAACACAAAAATAAAGCTTCTCCACACAACAGATGTTTCATTTCTGGATGAATATTGGAATTCGGAGAAACTACTTTTTGAAAAGTTTCTATCATTCTGTGTATAAGCTTAATTAGGATCTGCATTCCTACTGAAGAAACCAAGTTCTATGATTACATTGAACACCTAAAACGTCAGATACCATCTACTTCAGTGCTTCCATCACATTTAATGATCAAAAGCCAACAAAGTTGGGGCGGAAACTGGTAATGAGCAAAACATCAAGTTCCAAAGGAGATAGTAATAAATCTATTAACTGGCGCATAACATCTACTAGAAGACTGATATGTCACCGTAATGAGCTTGGCTGTCAAGCAAAGCACTCTTTTCCAAGATATCATCAACTACGAAGGTAACAAATCTAATTGAAGATCCCTTTTATATTCTTTGCTAGTAATTCAACTTAACATTAACCTAGAAAACTGAGATGACAACCTAATATGGAAAGTACTAGGAGAGCATAGAAACAGATTCGCTTACCCAACAATCAAAATAACCAGAGAAAGGATCCAAAATATGCACTGATAAGTCTTGAACTTTGATTTAACTTCAGATGTTCTGAACTCTGAAGGAGCATATCTTTGGTTAACCCATCCGAACTGAGGACGGATAAGAAACACAAACCCAAGAAAGAATCCCGAAAGGAATCCTCCAATGTGAGCAAAGTTGTCCACATGTGGGAGGATTCCCACTGCTAAATTGATCGCAATGATGATCAGGAGGGTGAAAAGTGCTCCAAACTGAATAATAATAATAATAAGGAATTAGTGATCACCAAAGTTCTTGTATATGTGAAGCATTTTCTGGGGCACTTAAATTCTTACCTTACTAGCATATATTGTCCAGTTAGTGATAAGCTCAGAGAGCATGGCTCCCAGCAATCCAAAAAGTGCACCTGAAGCACCAACAGAGATATTTGACTGGATAAAAAGTGAAGACAACAAACTACCACCTAGTCCTGAGATGACATATAGCAACCCAATACGCACTGCAACAAAGCACATGAAAATTTAGCACGAGACCTGAGCTAAATTCATAAATCGACACGAATATACAGCATCCAGTGTCTATCATAAAACAAACAAAGAAGATAATATCATCAAAAATGCTTCATATCAATCACAATGGAAAGTTGGAAACCCAACTTCTCTCATATTGTCATACATCCAAAGTAGCATTTTGCAAGAAGCACTATAAGTCCTCAAATAATAAGATTAGCTTATAATCATCAAACAACATGTAGTACCAGAAAAACTCCAAACCAAACAGATTTTTGATTACATACCAAAGCCGAATTCTTGCTCTAGCCGATACCCAATAACCAAAAGACTCAACATGTTAGCAAGTAAATGGAAAACACCACCATGTAGCCAATTGCAAGTAATGAGAAGCCACCCCTGGTGATCATCAACAACCTTCTTCACATCCAAAGCACCCATTTTCTGCAACCTAAAACCAACAATCACCAACCATCAATCAATCTAAAAAGGTCAAACCCAATTGAATAAAATCCAATCCAGCAACAACAACAAAAGACAAGAACTCACGCAGAAGATGAAGGACCAAGAAGAGGGTTCTCCTTAAAAGGCTGAAACGAGAACCTCCCCAAGAACGTGGCAATGCAAGAAACCGAGTTCTTGGGGCAGTTGTTGACATACATAGTGATAACAAACATGATCACATTGATGATAACAAAGGTAGGTATCAACCACACCACCCATTTCTTGAAATGCTTGACTTCCCGGAACACGGTGGGAGTGGCCGGAGCAGGTGACGTCAGAGGAGGTGTCTCGATGTCAACAGGGTGCACGACGTTGTAGTGGCGGAGGGAGTTGAGCCGCGGCTGGGCGCCTGATTGAGACTCTGCCGCCATTGGAAGTGAAACAGGGTGATCAAGAAACTGAAGAAGGTTAAGGAACACAAGAGGGTAGGAAAATGAGGGTCAATGGGGATCAGTAGTTGAGCTACAATGAACTGCTTCGTGTTGCCGACAGGGAGATGGCGCCCACCTCTCCAATGCTTTAGCCTTAAGAAATTCTCCTTCTCGATTTGACTGAGGAAAATTTTGAAACGTGGCGTTTCAAAGTAAGAGCTGGCACACGGTTGAGGACTTGAGGTGCTTTGTTCGAATTGTTTAACGATATTTAGACTTTATAATCCCTATGGTTTGAATTAAGTATTTAACAGGTAGATGTCTAAAATTGATTTAAAATATAAAAAAATAATTTAATTTTTATGACGTAGCTCAACCATTAGCAATGATCTAAATAGATTATATTCGGGTTATAATTCATGGATCGCCTCCATTTTCACAAGATCAATTGCAATAGTATTGAAAAATAAAACATATGGGGCTGCTTGAACTTTTTGTTTGGTGTGTAGTTTAAACTAGTTTGCATAGGCATGGCCGCATGGTGTGGCACCGATATTTAGTGAATAATGAAGTGATTGAGTAATGCCATAGATAAGAGTCGTATGATTGAGTATTAAACTAATGCAGTATATTAGGGGGATGAATGCATGATTTTTGCTAATCCACTATTAAGCAGTAATGACCTGATTGATGATGGACAGCCATTTGGGTTTTTCTCAAAAACAGATATTCCAATCAAATTAAACCCATTAAAATTGAAAGCAGATTTATTATTAAAATAAATTGTAATATCACATGGTCATCATGTAACTGAAAATTTTGTGTTTATGACATCCACTAATCTTTTTAATCAGTCAAAACGAATATATCGAGAGTTGAACTCACGACCTCTCTCATTCATAAACGAGAGATTGATGTCACTAGACGTACTGGACTATGATATCCATTATTGAATCAATTTTAAGGATAAGAATAAAACACTTATAGCATGTTTGTTACATGAGACTAGGGGGATTTGACTGTCTTCTATAGTCTAATCCCATAAATCCCATGTTTTGGAACAACCAATGACTAAATTTAATGGACTAGAGAGTCCCAAAAAACCTCTCACACCTTCTTACATAAAGACACCAATATTGGTGGGTTTCTATAAGCATCTAGTCCTCACGTTTGCACCTTCACCAAAATTCTCGTCACCTTCAACCCCGTCATTGCACGCAACACTGTCGCCTCCTTCCCCTGCGACGTCGCCGCCATCAACCATAGATGCCTTCTCCTACCACGTCGCCGCCTTCCCTTGTCTCGACGCCGTTGTTGGGCTTCTCTTTTGCCTTCAGATGTTAGATCCATCATGCTTGCCACAACGTCGTCGTCGGGCTTCTCCTTATATCACCATGTTCAATTTTTAGAGATCCTTTACGCCTTCAACCATCTCCGACTTCAATCTGGCTTGAGATGAAATTTGAACAGATCTCCAATAACAAATTCATCTCTCTTTGGATATGATCGTTTACGATTCTCAAATCGGGTATAATGCATTTTCTGTGCCAATCAATGGGTATGAATTATGATGAGGTGGGCATTGCCGTGTAAGGTGTTTGGGTTTCTCTTTGGTTTCAAAATGTTATGCTTGAATGAATAGAACTTTGACCCAATTAATTTGAAATATTTGGTTATAATGGATTTATTGAGCATTCAAATTTATAATTTATATATTATGCATTTAACATTGAGAAATCTAGTGTGAAATTGATGTTGCTGGTTATTGGATTTTTCTTGCATTATGGGTTGCTGGTTTGCACGCATTAGGTGGATGTTAGTTTTGATTATAGTCATGGTGCTACATACCAAACACGGGTTAGGCTTATTTTAGAATAAGTTTGGCTTGAGTAGTGTTGAACTCCATTAGAATTTAAACCTGGGTTAAACAATCTTTTGTAACAAACATGCACAATGAGTTAGACAACTTGGGTTAGACCTTGTTTAGTTCAAAGAATTGGAAATAGTTTCATTTTCTATTTCAATGGTTTCAAAAAAGAAAGGAAATGAAATTACTAAGAACTTTCAATTCTGATTTTTGGTTATATAGTATATACAAATAACCTCCGTATTACATTGATACTAAAAAATAACTGATATTAAAATTAATAGTTTTTGAAAATGACACTAAAACATGACCCTACCGATGCGAGCAACTGACATCAACCTACCAAAACATTAAAGTCATCTCCAACCCGTAGGGTTAAAAGACTAAATGCCCAAATTTTAACCATTTCCATCTCCAACCCATCTAGTTGAGGGTTAAAGGGCTATTTCTTAGGGCTAAAATGCATTGTTAAGGGCAAAACTTAACATTAACAATGCCCTTCTGCTCTATGAGAAATTGCTTGTTTAATATGTGGACCCCACAACAAACTCCATTTAAACACCATTAATATTATTTACCCACATCTATTAGCTCATTTTTTTTTCTCATCTGATCATAACTTTAGTTTAAGATACATCTGGTTTTTTTTAGGTTCAATTAAAATTTATTCAAACTAAAATAACTATAATTTTTTTAAAAAATAAAACGTTTTTAAAATATTTTATAGTTACAATCATAATGATTTAAGTTGCTATATATAATAAGAACACGTTAATACAATAGAAGAATAAATAATTATATTCAAAATCTTAAAATATAATTTAGGGCTATTATTTAGCCCTAACCGGTTGGAGACGGCTGATGTCACATCGATGAATAGTGCAGAAATTAAGGCTAAGATTTAGCCCCATAACTATTTTTAGCCCTACTGGTTGGACATGGCTTAAGCCCTTGTTTAAAGAGAAAGGACAACTAACCCAACCGAACCAAACAAAATGATCAAAAACTTAAACAATGTGAAAATAAAAAGGACCTAGACCTAGGTCAGAAATGTCAAGACTCACCCAGACTTTTATCCTAAAATTCGAGGTAAATCTTGTAGAGACAACATTCAAGGAAAATTTATTGAAGAACTCGACAAACATCCCTTAAAGATGGACAACCCTAACCCGAAAAAATTACAAAATTACCTTTTTAAATAAAACTAAATCATTATCCACTTCAACAGTAATTATCCAAATAATAGACCAACGAACATCTTATATAGGAATCTCAAAAGTATTCAGAGCTACTAAAAACAACGGAAGCAGAAAATACTCTAGTAGGTTAAGTAGGTAACATACTGATGAAAAGTAGCTGAGATATGACTATGCCTCGTCTCATCCTACTAGTACCGACCCGCACTCTACAAACTGGACATTTTAAAAACGAATAGTCTAGGAGAAAATATTTGAAAACGTTAGAGTGAGTGGACAAAATAAATTTAAAAGAAATATTTATGTTTCCCCAATTTAATTTCCATTGAAATTATGCTGCATGCAACAGCTCAAAAACTGGCAAGTACATGACTAGCTTCGACTAGTCTCCAAAACTTAATAAAATACAGCCTCTCATGCTAATATATATATATATATATATATATATATATTTACACTCGACATACTCCTTGTATGATTTATTATGAAGAAATATAAGAAAATAGAAATTTATACAAGGCTATTACACTTGTGTCTAATGCTCACGTCACGTCATAATGAAATTTTACCTCATTACGGAAAAGACGGTGTATTTATATACGTGCATACTCCCTATATGAATCATTAATAATATTTATATAGGGCTATTACGATTGCGTCTAACGTTCACGTCACACCATAATAGTATTTTACCTCATTATAAAGGAAAAACATGTATAGCTAGCTAGCTAGCATTTATTTATATACATATTATCCTTATAATCATCCATATATGAATATAAATCCACCGAAATTCTCAATTTCGGTTATTTTCCAACAAAAGAAAATAATCATCAATAAATCATTTGTATGCACATTATTTAAAATAAAAGTCCACTAAAAAATTAGGCCTAAACCTGTTGTTGGTCCGAAGCCTCTTGTGTTCGAGCCTCCTCACGTCCTATTCCAAATATGTAATTAATTTCCCAACTTAAAAATATAATATTTATTCAAAATAGACAAAATTAATTGTGAGCCTTAACCACGCTCATCCTTACCCAACTTCGCCATTCTTAACTCAATATTAATAATGGCAGCCTTAACGCACCATTCCACAGTCTAAACAACATTAAATGAATGACCGGATTCTACCATATTAATCCGTCAAAATTACCAAACTTTAACAATTTCCAAACCTATCTAAAACTTCTCTAAAAATTCCAAAACTCACATCAATAAACTCTCCTTAACCACACATATTTAAAACCATAAAACCCCCAAACATCGGCGACCGGAGGCCGACTCCGGCGACCTCAAATGCCCACCAAATTTTGACAGCACATTCGCCTCAACATCCTCTACAACTTTCATAACTAGCACAAACATCAATTTTAAGCCTAACTACTCTTATACTTTTAATTATAAGAGTATCTCCAACAACTTTTCTAAAATTTCTCTAAAATAGAGAAACAAAAGCTAAAATCTTCAAAAAATTTATGCTTAAAATCCAACAGCTTCTCTATTTTGGAGATTTTAGCATTTAATACAACTATAAAATATACTATATCATTATTAATTATAACAAGAGACTATTATATATTTAATTGTAACAATAAAATACTTAATAAAATATTATATTGTTGACTTGAATTCGTTTGAGCACGTGAAAATTAAATTTTTAGGAAGGAAGACTTTACTGTAAATTTGAGGAATAAAAACTTCTCTTTTTTCTCCATTCTCATTTTAGAGAATGAAACGAGTAAACTGTTGAATCTAAAAATAGTTCCATATTTTCTAAAATAAAAAAGTATAAGAAAATAAAAAAGTCGTCGGAGATGGTCTGAGAGACTAAGCTCAAATGGGATACTCCTTTACTACTGTACCGCCGAACCTCCGTATCCTCGTTTCAGAAAAGTTGAACTTATTCCCTTTGATTGATATCATGTGCAAAAACACAACGAATTTGATTGATCATATGAAATTATGAATGATATGATTCCTTTGCCTAGTCCCTAGTGTTTTAAAACGACAAGATACTTGAACTTTCTTCTCGACTCGTAGTTGGTGCCACATGGCCACATGGCTACGTATTGTAATCATGGACAACCCGCGTTAACACGTCGTCTTCGCTGTCCTCCTTGCTTCCCTCGCCGGCTTCCACAGTAAAGCTGCCTTTATGGATCTTTCTCCCCACGCGCCTCCACACCGCGTGCTGCCACCCCTCCAAGAAAATCAACACGATTCTTCCCACTTCAAACATGACTAGCGCCAACAAATCCTGGCTGTTCCTCACTCGCCCCTTATATAATATAAAACCCCCAAAAAATTCCACCTCACCTCTCTCTCTATCTAAAAATCAAAACCATAAAAACGTCTCTTAGCCTTCGCTCAGTTTAATTTTGGTTCTCCGAAGAAGACTTCAGAGCGACTCGGACTCAGACTAGGGTTTTGAATCGGAGCTATGGCGCCCAAGGATCCCAAGCAAGGCGGCGGAGGCTTCTTCGCCTCCATAGCCTCCACTTTCAGCGCCGTCACCAAATCCGTCAACGGGTATTATATCCGATTCTGATTTTTTCCAGCTTCTTCTGCAATTTTTTAGCTACCGGATTTGTGTTTTCTTCGATTTTAGTTGATTCGAGCAATTTTAACTGTTGCTGTGATGGTTGATCTGGATTTTTTGTGTTGAATTTGGCTTGGAAATGGATCGGTTGCTAGTTTGAGGTTTTTTTTTCGGTGTTGAATTAGGTTTGGATGAGTTGCGATTAGGTGGAATTGGATGTGTGCTTGACTGTTTTGACTTGTGATTTAGGGTTTGTATGTTGACTTGATTCATTTGACTGGATTCTAAATGCATGCTGTGAAGCTGGTTTTGATTTGAGAGATTTTGAGTGTGATGAGTTGTGGTGTTTTTTTTCGGTGTGCAGATTGGTCGGATATGAGGGCCTGGAGGTTATCAATCCGGATGGAGGTACTGATGATGTTCATGAGGAAGCCAGTAAAGGAAGGTGGAAGCAGGAGGTACGTTACTTGTCTCTGCCGTGACAACATTGTGTTGCCTTTATGCTGTTTGTTCTAGTGGAATTGTGCAGTTGGAATAAGCATTTATCAAAGATTATGTTGTGAGCATGATGGTGAAGCTCGTAATTAGATTGAGTCTGAAGGCCTTCGAAGTGGCAGTATCACATAGAATAGCATATTATAACAATATCACATTAGGTAGGTGTTATAAATACACAAGTTAGTTAGTTAGTTATGTTTATCCTGGACCCTTGGAGGATAGGTGGATCACCACCTGGCTGGCCTTATATCAACTTACTACCATTAGATCTACCTTGGCATGTTTGAGCTGCCAAGTAAATAAAATCCTGTAAGATGTCATCTTCTGGCAGCTTCCATGCAGATTTGTATTATGAGAATAAAAAGATACTTTTCCTGTAGTTATAATAATATGACAATTGTTATTGATTTTGAAAAACTGTCTCCTTCTTTATACTTCCTAGTGTTTCAAGCATACTCATTCGTAAAGTCCTCTATCTTGTTCTTTTCAGGATAGGGATGGTTACTGGAAGGAAATGCGGAAGTATGTAGGTGCTGATGTTACATCAATGGTGACCCTTCCAGTTCTTATTTTTGAGCCAATGACTATGATACAGAAAATGGCAGAGGTCTGTGTTTTAATAGGAATTTTGTATGCTTTGTTCAATCTGCTCCCAGTTCCCAATGTAACTCGCACTTTTCCATCCAATTTTGTCGCAGTTGATGGAATATTCCCATCTGTTAGATATGGCAGATGAATGTGAGGATCCATACATGCAAATGGTTTACTCTGGTAAGCAGGCTCTCTCTCTGGTACCTGTTTTCAGCTTTCCTCTCCCGCCTTCTCTTTTCATGCATGCACTGTATTGTAGACTAACTTTCAGTTTCTGGCGGCAGCATCTTTCTTTATATCTGTTTACTATGCCTTTCAACGCACCTGGAAGCCATTCAACCCCATTCTTGGTGAGACTTATGAAATGGTTAATCATGGTGGCATTACATTTGTAGCAGAACAGGTGAGTTCTTATAGCAAAGCTATCCTTTCTCAAATCTGAGTTTTGTTGCTTTCACATGGAAAGAAAAGTTTTTTTTTTTTTTTTTTTTTCTTTGGAAATCTCATATTGTATGATACTGAGAGAGTCACAATAATTAACATCTCAAGAATGTAAATAGTATTTTATGTATTAATTACAAGACTTATATATTCTTTATATAATCCTTTCAGGTTAGTCATCACCCTCCTATGAGTGCTGCTCACGCAGAAAATGAGCATTTTATATATGACATTACGTCAAAGGTGAAAACCAAATTCTTAGGGAACTCGATTGATATCTATCCAGTTGGAAGGTAATTCTTTTATTTGATCTTCCTCTATGGCTATAGTTTTGTTTGGAAAGACCTTTTCTCATGTCAACTCTTTTGAACTCAAGTGGTAACATTAAACTATGACTTTTGAAACTACATTCTCCCTCAATTCATAACCTTGTTCATAACTTTTGGAACTAGTTTCTCTTATTAAGCTTACTTTTGTAATTAACTTGCTTAATTTCAGAATGTTTTCAATGCAGGACACGTTTGACCCTCAAAAAGTCTGGTGTAGTCTTGGATTTGGCACCCCCACCAACAAAAGTCAACAACTTAATTTTTGGAAGGACATGGGTTGATTCACCAGGAGATATGATTTTGACCAATTTGACTACAGGGGATAAAGTGATTCTATATTTTCAACCTTGTGGCTGGTTTGGGTATGACTACCTTTTTCTTGAAGTAGCATAATGAGTGTTTATTTAGTAGCATCTTGTGGGAGGTTATTCTGGTGATGCAAGTAAAGTTTCAGGTCAAAAGCTACCTTGATGTCTACCAAGTGAGAAGTCCTAAAATCTAAAACCGTTAACCGTCTTGATGTTGTAATCTGAGTTGCCTTTCATGAACAATTATCCATAAAGATGCAGCAAAAATGTGCTTTATCATTTGCCAGTCAAATGCATCTAGTGGGATCTCAATATCTGATTCGGTATAATAGATGCATGGGATCCAGTGATTACAAACAGTTGGTAACTGTAAGATGTTAAACAAATCAGCAGTAGGGGAGGAAATCCAGTAATAGAGGGTCACAACTAGTTGGGAAAGATCTTGTGTTGCTAATTGACGTATTTTGGGATTCCTTAAAAAATGAAGTATTTTGGGATAATGAAATAGTTTTGGTTTAAGGACTTAATCTTTAGAAATCAACTAGTGTCAGATTTATGGTGAGTTCGTACTTATCCTCATGTTCATTAACATGTACAGAGCTGGTCGCTATGAAGTTGATGGATATGTTTATAATTCTACTGAGGAACCCAAGATATTGATGACTGGAAAGTGGAATGAGGCCATGAGTTATCAACCCTGTGACACAGAAGGTGAACCACTTCCTGGCACTGAACTGAAAGAGGTTGGTTTCTTACCCAAGCTTCACCGTAAACTTCATAGAATCTTATAGGGGAAAACCTGTATAGTTGGTCATTTCGGCTGACCTTAGAAACAGAAGTGTGTGTGTGTGTGTTTTTATTTTTTATTTTGGTTTTGTTACCTCCTTTTATCAAGTTGATATATTTTCTTCAATTGTTTCATCAGTCTTGGAGAGTGGCTAAAGTTCCAGAAAATGACAAATTCCAGTACACATATTTTGCACATAAAATAAACAGCTTCGACACTGCTCCTAAGAAGTTACTGGCGTCAGATTCTCGGTTGCGTCCTGATAGATATGCGCTGGAGCAGGGAGATTTAACCAAAGCTGGCTTTGAAAAGAGCAGGTCTCCTATCTCTCCTCTCTCTCTCTCTCTCTCTCTCTCAAACACACTGCAGACACACACAACACACAATTCAGTTGTAAAGGTTGGCAAGAATCCACCGCGCAGATGCTGAACTATATGATTTAGCCCTCTTTCTCCAGAAAACCAGGATAAAGAAAGCTAACATCTTACACCTGCCTACCTACTATTTTTTTTCTTCCAGTCTGGAGGAGAGGCAGAGAGCTGAAAAGAAAAATAGAGAAGAAAAGGGTCATGAGTTCACTCCAAGATGGTTTGACAAAACAGATGAGATCTGTCCCACAACATGGGATGACTTGCAAGTTTACCAATACAATGGAAAATACACCGAACACCGGGCTGCAATAGATGACTCGGACAGCGTTGAAGCAATCGACGTCAAATCAATAGAGTTCAACCCCTGGCAATACGAGAATTTGGCTGCCTGAAGGTGTTATTAATGTGATTGTGCTTGCCTGTATAATATTTTCGCTGATTTATTTATTTGTTTTTCATCTCGGCTCTCCTTCAGAGTCGGCATCACGATGGAATTCTAATTCTGATAGGCTTCGTTTGTGGCTTGCTATGACATTTATGTGTTGCCTAAGATCATATATGAAAGCAGTTGAATGTCTAGCTTGTGTTTTAGTCTTGAGAAATCTACAGCTCTTTTGGCATGATGGTGGCACGTGTGAGACTGTAGCTTCTTCCAAATTTCTTGGCAAAGCGGTTTTTCAGAGAAGCATGGGTTTGGAGCTGCCTGATGCACTCGATGTGGGAATGTCGTGGTGGACCAATTGTGCTCCTGTTTTTGCTTTCAGTCTCATTTTCAGACATTGTTTTTCACTTGGTCCTCCCTCATCTACTTTCTCTCTGACCACAAACTAAACAACCACCACCACCCTTATCCCTCCTAGCTTATCGTTCTTTGCCTTTGTTACTATGTTTGCTCTGTCTCTCTCACTCTCATGGGGTCAGGGACCTCATACCATTGTGATGTGGTAATGTGGGTAGGGTTTGGTTTGGTTGGTACTTATTTTTGGGATTAGAATAGGGGTCATTGTATGTGCACTTTGTAGCTAAATTTGGATGAGAAATTAGCTTCATGTCACAACTTCTTTCCAACAAACCCCAATGAGAAGGGGGACATGTCTTCATCTTTTATCAAGAATGGTCACAAGGGTTTTGATAATTTTGGCAACCATTAATTCCATTTGATTGGTTTTGATAATTTTGGCAACCATTAATTTTGCCAAAATATTTGCTCCATGAGACTTGATTGGGTCATTAAAGCTCGGAGTGATGTTGTGACGTAATTATTGTGCAAGTGAGAGTTTACACGTGTGACGTGGTTAATAAGATGAAAACACTTGGACAATCGCGGACTGCTCGATTAAGAGTCATCTGACTATAGACACGTGGGGTTTATAAATTCCTCCGACTCGTGTACGGTACAGTCAAATACATTTTCCAATTTACCCCAAAATGAGGTTTTACTATTTTCTGTGAACGAGAAGAGTGGAGGAACCTACACGTGTCGAGTACAGAAGTGATGTGTCTAAGACGCAGGAACTGGTCCAAGTGGTTTTGTTAACTAGTGTAACCGGCAAACTCAATTATGAGGGTTATAAACAGTTGGGGGTTTAAGAAACCAGTTTGGGTGGTTTTCAGGGGGTTTTTGGTGATCAGACACAAACCATTTTCATAGGTGAGGAATTTTTAAGATTCTCTCTCTCTAATCTAAACAACAACAAATTACTGTCTTTTTTCTCTCCCTCTTGATAATTAAAAAAAAACATATGAAATTCTCTCTGTTTTTTTTTTCATGCTGAGATTTCTGTGTTCTTCGTTCAAAGGTACTTGCTTTGTTCATCAAAAATGAGAACCCAGATTTCGTTATTAGCATTTTTTTTTTGTACAATGTAAATTTTGATTCTTTTTTCTTTTTTGCTTTTGTTTCTTTTCAATTTTCTTCCTCAAAAAAAAAAAAATTTCTTCAAGTTTTGATCTTTAATTCATCTGTCATTTTCATGTCCACTCACCTTTCTGGTGGAATTGAAATTCCACCATTTTCTTCAAAGTTTATGAATTATGTGAAACATTGATATATAGATATTATTAATGTTGAAGTAGTTAACTGTATGGCGGCCTGGATTAAAAAATGGGTGGAGTCAGGTTTGGTCTCCGTGACCATGAGGTGTTTGGGATCTGCCGTTTCTATGTTCTGCCAGGGTTTAATGTTTTTTACTTGTTGTTTTATTAATAGTATAGATTGTTGATAATATGTATATATTTTTTTTTTTGTGACATAAGAAAGTGTGATTTTGTTTTGTTTTGCAGAAATTGAAGGGTACAATCTAGGTTCAGGTTGGCATATATTGTTTTCTACAATGGGATGAATTTGTGGTTCTCCAATTAACTGTAAGCCTTCTTGTCTGGTTTGACACTGAACATTTACTGTTCCACTCACCTGTGCATTTGATACCCTTTGTTTAATCATTGACACCTTCGGCTAAATTTGATTCCTATTTTGTTCTCTCACTACTTACGTTGATGGGACAGTGGTACTGGATATCTTTTTTTTCTCGTTTTCTTGATGAAATGAAGAGAAATTGTTGGGTGTTATATGAAATTGCGAAGGTAATGATCCAACAGGAAGGCGGCATTTGGTTACGCAGAAAATTTTGGGAATTTGTTTTAATCATGATCTCCTGTTGTTCAGTGTGTGTTGGGTTTTCCTTTTCTGCATTGAATCGGCATAGTTGTTGTACTCTTGTTAGTCGCATGAAAAAACTAGGATCATATGTGCATCATGTAGTGATCTTCGTAGGATGAGTATCATTTAATAATTAGAAAGGGTAATAATCTGTTTGTAATATTTTTCTTTCTTTGGACAGGTTCTCGATTCAGTCGTCCTTGGAACATAAAGAAGCTTGTTAAGTTTAACTGATGACTTTTTCTACATGTGATGAATCTCTGAGATATGGTACCACAGAGGAAGGCGGATTATGGCTTCAATGGCTACCAAATGCCTGAGGTTCCTCGAGCTTCTAGATCAGCTAGGGTAAATAAAAGCTCCAATGAACCATCTTACGGTTTCGTGGTAACTTTTCTTTTGTGCCTAAGTAGAAACTGTTGATCTCATTCTGTCATCTTTGGTTTAGGGAAAGGGACCTATAAGGAAGAAACTTGAAGACAATCAGATTCATGCATTTGAGATTTTGGCTAGTGTAGCGGGTAAACTTTTGGGGAGTGAAAATCCTCTACCTAGTAATGCTTCTTGTGGAAAGGATTCTCATTACATGGTTGATGATATCATAGGGAAGCAACAGACTGAAGGAAACTCATTGAAGGAAGAACCGTGTGAGTTGGGAAACCGTGAAGAAGAAGCCTCTCAACGTGCCTGTGGGGTGCAAGGTCACCAACAAAGTCATACTCTGAATCAGTTCTCACATCCACAAGAAAACTTCAGTTTTGAGATGAGCGCAACATCAAAAAGTAAGGATCACTCGGGGAAGGTTTGTTTGGCTAAAAAGTTGGGTACAGTTGATAGCAGTTCTTCTTGTGGAAGCTATTCTAACAAAGTAATCAGTGACTGTCCCTTATCTGGGGATTTGATTGATGAGGAAGAGAAAGAACATGCTGTACGAAAGAGGAAACTAGAGGCTGAACCTTCAAAGGATACAAACATAAAGGATGCAAATGCCCATGTTTTAGTCTGTTCAGAAGATTTGATAGAAATGAAAGGAAACCCTCCTGAACTGGTCAGTTCTGAACATGATGTAAAGGAGCCTTTCTCAGGGGACTGCAAAATTCATGGTTCTTTCCTCTGCCATTGTGTTAAAGTAATTAGTAGAGATGATGACGAAAATTCTGTTGGGTATGTCCAACCGTGTACCATCGTAGAGGAGTTTGAGCACAAACCAAATGTTGGTGATAGGAAAATAAAGAATATGCCGGCATCCAAGCGCTGGAGAAAAGCTCCAGATATGAAGATTGGGGGTTATCATAGAACTGGTAATTGGCTTTACAATCCACTTTTGTGTCAAGTAGAGTATAGGTGCTATGATTACACCTTCTCAAACAGCTATGATTACCACTCGTTCACTAGTGTACTTCTGGCGTATTTATTACACCTTCCTAGATAGTTATGTTCTTTATGATATATAGCTTTGATATTGAATTAATGCTTTTAGATGGGGAAGTTTACCGTAATGGGAGACCTTGTTATGCGCATCAAAGATCACCGAAGATTTATCCTTTTAAGAAGAGAAAGTTCTTTAACCCGAAGCCATTTGCTACGTCTGATAGAGGCTGTAACTGTGAAAACATAGTTAGTTCTCCTGAAAACAGAGAGGACGGTGGCAACTGTAATGCAGGTTTGATGTTGATTTCTGTCTGCTTTCGTATCTTGTATGCTCTCTTCATCTACACTTAGGCTTTAGGTTTTGGGGATATTATGTATGTTTCAATAATCAAACTATTACATGCAGCAAGTGGACGGTCATCCTCAGCAACAGGTCGAGAACCTCTCAAGTCCAGTGATCGTAATGGTAAGAGTGTATGTGAGGACCTGTTCTGCCGTAATTCTTCAATTTGTCATTTAGTCTAAAGTTTCTTATACACTTCCTTTTGTTAATCAGTGAGGCTTAGTATTAAATCCTTCAAAGTTCCCGAGCTTTTCTTTGAAATTCCCGCAACTGCAACTGTCGGTTCTTTGAAGGTATGTTTTCACCGTGAGGTCATGGGCTCAGAAATTACTGGTTGTTGCATATCTTTTCCTGGATTTGTACTTTAGCCACAATAGTATGATGAGTGTTAAGGCATTTTCTTTCCATTTCTTGCACAGATTGTTGTTCTCTTCATTACTTTAGGATTTGGTAACGAAGAATATCAAGGAAGTTAGATTATCATATTCCAATTTAATTGGTGATATATCTAATAGGTAATTTTTGTGTAGAGGACAGTAATGGAGGCAGTAACTTCTATACTTGGAGATGGACTACATGTTGGTATGCTGCTTCAGGGAAAGAAGGTCAGAGATGACAACAAAACATTACTTCAGACTGGGATTTCGCATGATGACAAGCTTGACAATTTGGGTTTCTCCTTGGAGCCCAAACATACAAAGCTTATGTATTCTCAATGCGGGGATGATCCTTCCTCTGTATCTGGCAGACGCCAAGAGTTAATTAGGTAATAATATAAGTAGCTAGTTAAAAGATCAAATATTTAGTACTAACGGTTCTTTCCCCTCTTTTGAAGCTAATATATATGGCATCATCTTCTGTTTACAGGCATTCGTCTTTGGTCTCACGACCAAGGACTTCAAATATCTCTCTGAATCCTCCGGTAATCAATTTGGGCAGCAGTGTTGACAAAGACTTAAAAGTAGTACCCCCTCCTGCTAGTACTTCAATTGACAAATCTCCACCAGTATCCCAAGCTCTGGTTGCAGTTCCACCAATTACTGCAAAGCCGCTGGCTGTGGTTCCTTTTCATAGGAGATCTGGGCATTCAGCATATGTACAGCGCCGGATGAGGAGACCTTTCTCTGTTTCAGAAGTAGAAGCATTGGTTCAGGCTGTTGAGAAACTTGGAACTGGAAGGTTGGTTTGCTAAGTCCTTTTTGCTAGGGTTGATGAATGTTTAGTTGTACAACGCGTCTACTTTCTTGCTTTGCAGGTGGCGTGATGTTAAAATGCGTGCTTTTGATAATGCAAAACATCGAACTTATGTGGATTTGAAGGTGAGCGTACGCTTTGGTTTACATAGAGTAGAAATGTTTTCTCTTTTTCCCCATAATTTATGGGTAAAACTTCCTGAATGTTTGCAAGTTATACGAAGATAAAATGGCTCCCCCCAACCTACTAAATTTTAAGCTTTTTTTTGTTTGTATCATTCTGTGAATATGCAAAATCTTTTTTCAACTTCGATTAGTTGGATCAAGGCTTTTTCAAGTTTGAGTAGTTAAACAGTGTGTGCACCTTGAATACTGGCTTTGGTCTCGAAGTAGCTGGGTGGAATTTCTAAATGGTTTGGGAATGGTGCAGGACAAGTGGAAAACATTGGTGCACACAGCAAGGATCTCACCTCAGCAAAGGAGAGGAGAACCAGTTCCTCAGGAGCTTTTGGACAGAGTCCTAGCTGCACATGCCTATTGGTCTCAACGGCAAGCCAAGCAACAGCTCAGAGTAGCGGCTTGATAACTGGAATGGAGCAGGTAAATAAAGCTTAATTTTAGAACTTGCTATCTCGTGATTTCGTAAATTGTATGTAAAAAGCTGACAGGTAGGAAAATTGTCGTGTAAATGGTCCTAATGTAATATGCTACTCGATTCACAAGACACCAATCTAGCTCTTCTTTCCCAGTATAACGTCTTGTGTGTTTTGTAAATCATTGATTCTGCAACGAGAACATGCTCAGACAGTTGATTCAATCCCTTAATTGAATTTTCACGTCTTTGAGAGTTATTTTCGTTCTTTTTCTTTTTCTTTCTTGCAATGGAAGTGTGATATTGATAATATGTACCAGGAATGACCACATCACATGCAGCACACAGTTTTTACAAATCATTATTGGATTCTATATATGTCAAGAGATTTTATTCTCCAGCAAGTCAATTTTGTCTATCCTCTTAATCAAGATGTACAAACTGTACTAAACACATGGATTACTAATCTGGTACATAACAACAGCATTTGTCTGATTGTCTCGTTGGTGGATTATGTTCAAGGCATGTGATCAACTTATGTTTGACAAGTTTTTTAACCAGTATTTTTAAGGCTAATTGTAACTAGAATCATCCATGGCATTAAGTATTAGGTCAGGTCAGGTCAGCTCTTAATATAAGCACAACCTTGTAAGATGATTAAATATTAGATCATGTCTTTAAATCCAGATTTGAGAGAGGATTCCATTTCTACTGGAAACAGTCTTGTGCGTTTGGCCTAACATGTTTGTGACCAATGACAATCAAACACCATTCTTCAAAGTTTGAGTTTTCTATTTCATTTTCTCCATCATTTCATTGTTGGTGGAAAAACCCGAAACCCAAAAGAACGAGTCAACTTCCATGATTCAAGTGCCATCGAGTCTGTCACTCTCAATCTGAATAGTAATTTTGGTTAAGAAATTTTTGTGGTCCTGCTCAAAATTTCATTCTTATGTCGGTGATCCTTTCTGCTTTTGGGAGATGCCCTCCCAGTGTTCTTATTCTTCTTCCTTCCAGTTCCATCTTTTCCATTGTTGAGCGATTCTGTAACATTATGAGAATGGATGGGATTCTCTCATTGATCTATGTATGTAATATATCTGGTAAGAGTGAAGGATTGGGATTCCTACTGGAATCAACAAAGTTTTAAGGTGACACATTTGTAAAGGAATCCTCTCTAAACGTATCCACATACTCCCGTTGTCACTAAAGACGCAAATTCCGTTATCGCTTACCGTTGACCTTTAAAATCTATGACTTGTACAACATGAATAACTTTGAGTTTGCATTAATCACGTCATCATGCTCACATAATTTCAAATTTTGTCAAGTCCACCAATAAAGAAATACCGTAGCAAATTAACGGTGCACTGAATACCCTCGCATTACATGGACAAAACTACTGAAATGAGTGAAGGTGGATTAGCATCAAATCAAACTCAGAACCAAGGATTAAAATATCCATAATATCCTCGATATTTTCTCGAAATTTCTGTTTTTTACAAGCACCGATATTAATTTTCATATCTTTCTGATATTTTATATTTAGTTTACTTTTACTCAAATATACAAATTTTGGTAAAATTTCCATCGATATTTTTGATTCTAAATTAGGCAAATTTTTTTTTATGACAGCCGACTAGTGGGTTATGTATGAGAGTAGTGCCCCAACTGTGAGAACGTTAGCTATCAAAGTATTATCACAAACAACATCAGCATCTGCGTGTGAGAGAAACTGGAGCACATTCACATTAATCCATACTAAGCAGAGAAACAGGTTGGGGTATAGTCGTTTGGAAAAATTGGTTTTTTGCTATTACAACATGAGGCTTAAAATTCGAGACAGAGAGGCAGCTTATTCGCATGTGGACCAGAAAGATCCATTAGATGTATTTGATATTGGTACAGAGTTTGATGATGAAGCAATAGATCAAATTTGTGAATGGATAAGGCCACTTCATCTTGATGACGAGGAACGCAATCCATCACCTACAGTTGCTCGTGAAGCACATGCGGAAGGAATAAATGTAGAAAGAGTAATTCAAGAAGAGGTTATAGGTCTTGATAGAGAATCTATCGATGCATTAGTGGGTAGAGCTAACATTCTAATTTCCTCTCGTAGCTCACAAGTTCCTTCCAGGACAAATGAAAACTCTAGCACCAGATCAGGAGAGGCTCATCAAGCATCAGGGGTGATGATAGTGGAAGCTACGACGGTGGTGGAGATGATGTTGGAGTTCAAGATTACAATGAGAGCCAACCTGGTCATATGAGCCCATTCACTTGTGAGCCAAACTTCACACATGTAACACAAGATGGTGATCATGGAAGTAGGAGAGCAGGTTCTGGTATTGGAGCTATAGGAAAACATTATACACCAAGAGAAAGAGGCCAAGGAAGAATGTCAACGCATGAATATGATTTATTATCCACTTTTGACTCATCTAGTGTGGGAGGAGGTAATGATGGACCATACACTTATGGCCAAAATCTGACAATGCCTTATTCAACTTATTCCATGCCTTACGGGGTGCAATCAACTGAATCAAGTGATACGGCATGGTCACAGTCTGATGTACAATCTTCCAATGATTATGGTTATGGTCAAGGTCAAGCGCTGCCCAATCCTTACAACTTCCAATACAGAAATCCACAGTCAATCCCTCTTGACCCTTATGGTTGGCATGTAAGTCAATATATGCAAAATTACAAATGTGAGGTATCATTTAATGACTACTCTTCACAATATACTGAAGACTCTACACAAAGAAACGATGAAGATAGTGAAAATTATGTACCTCATAGGTCTTCTATGTGGCTCTAAACCACTCATGTAATTCCATGTTGTATCATATGTATATAAAGCGTGATGGCCTAGCCTCCCTTTGGGTATCCAGCCATCAAAAAAAATTAGATGTATAAACTTTACAGTAAAAATTTAAGAATTATCATTGGTTCAGCACTTCAGCACGTAGTTATTCACCTTAAATAACTAAAAATCACTATGATTAATTTTTATTCAAGATTTTTTTGTCAATTATAATAAATAATTGAGATAACAAACATCTCTCAAAATTTCATTTAAAATTTCCATGTTTTTCTACTAATTTCCGTCAATTTTCTCATTTTTTTTTCTGCAATCGATATTTCTTCGAAATTTTCATCAAAATATTCATTTTTTACACTGTTGAAATTTTCATGATCAACAAAATTTTAGTCCTTACTCAGAACCATGGACGTGAAAGTGAGAGAAGGTCCAAACGGTCAACGACTGAGATTCATTGTTCGTCTCAGACAAAACACAAAGAAAGAATGAGAGTCTTTTGCTTTGCCACGTGTCATAGGGTTGAAGTAGGACGACCACTATAGATAGGAAGACAAAGCGAAGAGGATTGTCGATTCAGAAGGACCGGCTATACCCGGTGACATCTGAACACTCCCAATATCAACGGCTGCCTTTCGTCCAATTAACCCGGCAAAGACAACCTTGAAACAACTGAGACCACCTCTGATTTCCAGTTCTCTCCTTCATCTCTGTTCCGAGTTCTGACTCTCTCTCCCTCAGTGAGCTCAGGCAACTCAAAGGTACGAGCTATTACTATGTTTGAGGTTTCTGTTCCTGAGCATTTCTGTGTTGCTGTCTTGTTCATTTTTGTCTCTGTTTGTAGTTGACCTTGGTGTTGAATTAGATAATGCCCTTTAGATTTTTATAGATAAATTCCAGTCTCTTTCTATTTTTATGTTCTGAAATTTTCAATCTTTGATTTGGTTTGAGAAGCTTTTTTTGGCTCTTGAATCTTGAAGCTTTAATATTATATAGGGTTGAAGAAGAAAACTTAATTTGTAAGGAAATTCTGCAGCTTTTGATAAAGATGCCAAGTGCTTTTGGATTTGGTTTATTTCTGTGGAGAATATAAAGTTGAAGTTCATGATTAAATTTAGTTTAAGACTCAATTGCTTGTGGATCTCTGAAGGGTCTATGGTTTTAGATGTGTACTTGGGGAGATTTTGATTTTCATGCTTGTATTTTAATGGTTTTTATAGGGTTGAAGGAGGGATGTAATTTGTGTTAGAAAGTTTGCTGCTTTTGGAAAACTGTACTGAGATTTGGAGTTGGATTCAGGATTTGTGTGTCAAGATTACAAAGTTGATGACAATGGATCCGCGTCTGAGGAGTTTCACAGATTCTTTAAATGGAGTTCGATTGAGCAACCGGCCTTTTCCCTTTCTTTCACATCAGAACATTGTGCCCCAATCCCCATTTGGTAGTCATCCTTTGGTAGGTAGCGATTATAGGGAGTTAAATTACCCTACACCCGATGTAACCCCAAATGATTTATCCTCTATCTCAAGTTTGAGTCATGAGGAGGAAGATTGTGACTTTTCTGATGAAGTCTTGAAGTACATTAACCAGATGCTAATGGAAGAAGACATGGAGGATAAGACTTGCATGCTTCAAGAGTCTTTGGAACTTCAAGCAGCTGAGAAGTCGTTCTACGATGTCCTGGGAAAGAAATACCCCCCTTCCCCAGAGGTAAACCATGAACTTTCCATTCCATATGGTGAGATCCCAGATGAAGGTTTCTCTGGAAACGGCAGCAATTATGTTTCTTCTGGTAGTAGTAACAGTGGTTTCTCTGGAAACAGCAGCAACTATATTACTTCTAGTAGTAGTAACAGTGGTTTCTCTGGAAACGGCAGCAACTATATTACTAGTAGTAGTAATAGTGGTAGCTATTTCAGTGATAGTTCTGTGATTCAAAGTCCGGGTGGGTACATGTCTCAATTTCAAGGTCTTCCACCTTATAACATTTCCCATTCATCGTATGGCTCTTCAACTAGGGTCAGTTGCCTGGATGAGCTGGTGGACTCTCCTAGTAGCAGTCGTCACGTCCCTGATTTCAGTACTGAGAGTCAATCTGTTTGGCAGTTCAATAAGGGGGTCCAAGAGGCTAGTAGGTTTCTTCCTGGTCAGACAAATTTGGTTGTTGGCCTTGATGTGAATTGGTTGTCAGCTCAAGCTTCGAAGGTTGGGACAGAAGAGGAAGTTGTCAAAGTTGAGAAAAAGGATGAAGGTGAGAATTCTCCCGGTGGGTCTAGGGGGAGGAAGAAACCGTATAGGGAGGATGATGAAGATGGGGAAGATAATAGGAGTAGCAAGCAACCGGCAGTTTCTACTGAATCTACTCTGCGATCGGAGATGTTTGATAAGATTTTGCTTTGTAGCTTAGGGCCGGGTAAAGAGCACTTAATATCTAAACGCGAGGAGTTGCAGAATGGAATGATCAAAAGTGTGCCACAGAATGAGAAATCCAAAGGATCAAATGGAGGAAAAGGTCGCGGTAAGAAACAAAGTGGCAACAAAAAGGATGTTGTGGATTTGAGAAGTCTCCTTATTACTGTTGCACAGGCAGTTGCAGCTGATGATCATAGGACTGCAAATGAGCTGCTAAAGAAGGTGAGGCTGCATTCTTCGCCTTTTGGAGATGGGAGTCAGAGACTGGCTCATTGCTTTGCTGATGGCCTTGAGGCTCGCTTGGCTGGTACTGGTAGCCAGATTTATAAAGGCTTTGTTAGCAAAAGAACACCTGCTGCTGATGTCTTGAAAGCTTACCATCTTTTTCTTGCTGCATGCCCATTTAAGAAGATGACTAATTTTGTCTCAAACAAGACCATAATGACTTTATCTCAAAACACGATGAGAGTCCATGTCATAGATTTTGGTATCCATTATGGTTTCCAGTGGCCTACTCTTATTCAGAGGATTGCAATGAGGGAGGGTGGACCCCCAAAGCTTCGGATTACTGGAATTGAATTTCCACAACCAGGATTCCGGCCAGCTGAAGGAGTTGAGGAAACAGGACGTCGCTTGGCAGCTTATGCTGAGACATTCCACGTCCCATTTGAGTACAATGCTATTGCAAAGAAATGGGAAAACATTACACTTGAGGAACTCAAAATTGAGAGGGATGAGTTTCTTGTTGTGAACTGTTTGTATCGGGGTAAGAACTTGCTTGATGAAAGTGTGGCTGTGGACAGTGCTCGAAATAGGGTTCTTAAATTGATAAGGAGAATTAATCCAAACATTTTCATCCATGGAGTTGTCAATGGAGCGTACAACGCCCCCTTCTTTGTCACCAGGTTCCGAGAGGCTTTGTTTCATTTTTCTTCAATGTTTGACATGCTTGAAACAGTTGTACCCCGAGAGGACCGGGAGAGGATGTTGATTGAGAAAGAGATAATTGGCAGGGAGGCTTTGAATGTCATAGCTTGTGAGGGATGGGAAAGAGTGGAAAGGCCAGAATCCTACAAACAGTGGCAGGTCCGCAACTTGAGGGCTGGGTTTGTGCAAATACCTTTCGACAGAGAACTTGTGAAGCATGCGGCTTGGAAAGTGAAAACTAGTTACCACAAGGATTTTGTTATTGATGAAGATGGGCGCTGGTTGTTGCAGGGATGGAAGGGAAGGACCATATTTGCCCTTTCTGCTTGGAAACCTTCAGAAGGAGCTTGAAAGCCACATTATTAGTGCTTGTAAAGTGCTTCTTAGCTGTTCAAGGGGAATCCGGGTTGAGTCAAGGTAGTTGTGTTAATCGATTTGTGCTCTTCACAATTCGATGACTTCATCGATAATTTTGCAGTAAATGTGGTAATTGGTTTCATCTTTGATTTTGATTATTGTAACACTGTTTGATGTTCAATAGTAGACATACAACACTTCTTTTCAGTAGTTGACAGTAGTGATGTACTTTTACTCCACTAGGGGTATTCTGATTTCAGCTAGATAAAATACCCTTTTTTCGTTTTCTTTCAGTTTGTTTAATACCTGCTCATGTTTCTACAAAAAGGATCCCTTTTGATGTTAGTTGACTTAGTTCTAGTGTTCAGTAGTCATCTGGAGCAAAGCTGTTTCTTGAACTTTCTTCATTGCACAATGAGACCCACTAACTGATATTGCCAATCAATCAATCAATCAATCAATCAATCATCCTTGTCCCTTTTGTTTTGGTACCACATTAGAAAAGAATCTTCCACCAATGCTTGTATTATATATCATGGATTAGACAGTAGTGACTACATAATCATTCTGCTGCCTATACAACAATGCAACTAAAGGCTCATCTTTATGCACTATAAATTTCATACCAGAACAAACGAGATCCTCTTACTCTTCAGGCAACTTTGTCTCATTGAACCATCTAGGAGGATCATAACCAGAACTACCTGCCAAGAAAAACAATCAAACTCACATAAACTCAAAGACCCAAAATCAAATAAATGCCAAGAAAATCAAAGAACAAAGAAACTACCTAGAGGATTACAGCGGCAGAGTCGCCAAGCAGTCAAGACTGTGCCTTTTGCAACCCCATATCTCTTGTAAGCTTCCATGGAGTACTCACTGCACGTCGGAACGTACCGGCAACTATTCGGCATCAACGGCGATATTTCCCCTGTTTTCCACACCAAAATTGCTCAACTTATCAATACTTTGCTCAAACTCATCATTCCCAAATTTTTGGAAAACAAAAAAAGCTTACTTTTGTAGAATTTGAGCATCGATAATGCTGCTTTGACTCCCAAACTGTTCACTTCCTTATCTGATTACAATCCAAACTTGAATGATTTCAATTTGTTGCTGAAATTGAAGTTAGGGTTTAAAGAGTAGTACCTTGTGGACTGTTTGGGTCGGAGTCTGAGGCTCCATTCGAGCAATTGGTTACTGGGTATCGTTGAGAAATCGAAGTATTGAATTGGGTTCGGTGAATTTTGAGGGAATTGAAGTTAGGGTTTTGGGATTGGGGCTGAAATGCTAGTAACAGAGGTTGATGATAGTTCACAACCGCCATTTTCAGCTGCGTTTGAGAATTGGAGCCACTCTAGGATATTTATATGTTGTAGTCGACGACGTCGTTCTGAACATTCAAGTAATTTACTTGAAATTGAAGCTCTTCATCCACATTTGAACAAATATAAAAAATTTACGAGTATTTCTTTTGCAGAGATGGCTGTAACATTTGAGAGAGAAAAAAAAAAATATATATATATATAGGTTAATTATTCTGGTTGGAATAGGAAGAAAAAGTCGGATACGTATTTATAATTAATCTTAACGTGTTCTACCCCAAAATTGTCAGGCTTTTGAGATGAACATAAGTTAATTGGTAAAACAAATTTCCTTATAGAACCAGCATAGCTTCAATTTTTGAGGAAAGTCATACATCAAGTCTAGATTATTAGAAGTGCAGAGCACCCATAAAGCTGTGACTTATAGAAGCCTTAGGGGATGAAAGTCATGAGACCCTTGAATACAACTCTATGATTTGCTTCACTGGCATGGCTCATATACTAGTTACTGTTCTTTCCCAACAAAAACAGAGTACATCTCAAATACATCTGTTTTCAGGGATTATATCAAGATGGCAGAGAGATATTCTAACACAACACTTCAGCAGAAGTTGGGACAATGAGTAATAAAAAACGAGCGGTGATTTGGGAGAAGAGAGCTTTGAAATCTTTGGTAGGTGTTCCCGTTCCCTCAGGCTTTGAGGCTAAATCAAATGCCTTGTTTTTGGCCTCCTCAAATTGCAATGCCTGAGACAAAATAAAAGGGCATGGAAAAGTAAGCAAATCAGTAGAATGCACCACCAATCCACCAGTGACCACAAATTAGAAAATTGTTCATTTTGACAACACATGTATACCTGAACGCAGACTTCTGCGACATTGGCCCTGGCAATGGTTCTTGTCTCTGTCTTCAGAAGTTCATCATCCTTCCCGATAAGAAGTTCACGGATGCCACCTTCTTTGTCTTGCAAGCCTCCAGCCCTGATCAGCCAAAAAGCTCCAAGTTAAGTCACTATTCAAAAAGAATTATGAGAATATATGATCATTTAGTGACTAGTTCCATCATTACTGCCTAACAAAAGATGGTGATTTGGTTCTTCAAAACAAAATTGGTGATTTGAATATAATTGACTGGTATGTGTATCCCCAAGTAATTCTATCATAGTGAAACTAGTAGGGAAACTGAATCTAGCTTTCTGTCTTTGGTCCAAGCAACTAATCTTCAGCATTCTAAGCTATGAGATCATAACAACAAAGTATTTTGTGGGCTTTTCAGAAGTTCTCTAACAATTTTGGTGAAGAGTGTAAAACTCGGTGGAATGTAGGTACTCGTACTCAGGGTTACTAAGAGTACTCAGAAGTTCTAACAATCTTTCAGTTGTGAGGTTTGTTCTTAAAAAACATATCATTATAACAAAAGCCAGCCAATGACTTTACAAGATCCATTAACTAAGAGTACTGTGCTTGAGGATTATAACTGGACCAACCTTATGATTGTGTACGGAATACCAGAGTCAGCCAAGTACTGCTCAGCCTTCCTCTTCCAAATCTGTTTAGTAGACATTTGGGTCATACTTTTTTGATTATCATATAAGGAGAATGAACTTGCAGTTCCACAAACATTAGGCTAGACGGATACCAGAAAAAAGAGGTAATTTAAATATATACATGGATTACTAACCAAAATATTTCCATTACCCAAACTGTTTAGGGGGTTATTCAAATCAGTTCCACCCATAGACCCAACCAATACAATTTGCTTCACACCAGCAGCTTTAGCTGTAAATGTTGATTATACACAATCAAAGTTCACATAATGGTGACCATATACAAATAACAAGTGGAAAGAGAGAGAGAGAAAACTTACCAGCATCAATTTGATTTTTCTGTCCAATCCAATCAACCTAAGATGCAAAACCATGTATTAATTAAAAGGGGGATAAAAATGGTTACGGCCAACTGTTCCAACAACTTCCTACTTACCAAGATTCTGGTCTTAACAATGGTTGAAAATTTACCTGTTCAGGAAATTGCCCATCTTCAAAGTAGAACTCGGGCCTCTCACCCTTACTTGGATCAAAACCAGGTTTCATCTTTGGCACAGCACTTGTAAGGATCACCAGGGCATCGATACCTTGGATTGCAGGTACAATGCTGTCGGCAACTGTTATATCTCCAACATAAAGATCATCTGCCCCACCAATTTTGGCTTTGCTCTCTTCTGTTCTAACCAGACCCCTAGCAACATACTGATCAGACCTCTCCTTCAACTTCTTATAAACTATCTGGCCTGTAAAAATTCAACCAACACATTTCAATCACAGTCTCTTCCTTAACAGAAACAACAACAAAAGATCATATCCCACTTTCATGGACATATATCTGAGCAACACCTCAATTATATACAAAATGCAGAAAATAACTTAATTTTAGTCCTAATTGCATTCGTCTTCTAGACTTCTAGTTTCTACTCCTACACTGTTGCACTTCATGAATCAGCTTGGTTCCCTACAAATTCCACCCCATAAACAACCATTCTCAATTGCAGCTACAAACAAGAACGAAGCTCTATAATATATTGACTAGTGACTCAGTATCACTGACCCAGCAAATAAAACATTAAAGAATGAAACTTTCACTGCAAAACTACATAAACAACTGAACCCATCATGAATTTAACAATTAATATAAAAAAGATTCAATCTTTTATCAATTAAATCCAACCAAGAGAGAATGAGAAACAAAAAGAGTACCAGTTCTACCACCAGCTCCAGTAACAAGGACTGTGCTTGTACCCGGATCCGCCATCGCCGTTATAGCCACTCCTCTCCTAAAACCCTTGCTGACCCTCTTTCCAACGCTCAAAGATAAAGATGAAGCAGAGAACAATGAACTCGGATTCTCAGAAGAAGAAAGGCTCGACCTTTCTGGAAATGCCACCCAACTCAATTTATGACATTGACGGACCTTATTGTATTTATTATCTGATATCACCGACTTGACACGTGGTGCAGCTGCCACCGTTGCCATCTCTGATGCCACCAACACTGTCTAGTTGTGCGGACCAATTTCCATAAACCCACTGAATCTGCTGCCCAACTCCCAACTTGTTTGAACCAGAGAGCTTGTGTGGAAGGAGAAATAAAGCTTCAACCTTTGCTGGTTCATTCTTCGCCTATCACCTAAAACCTTATCTCTGACACTTCCAAGTTTTTACCCTCATCATGTTAATGTTTTTAACCCTCATCATGTTAATGTTACCCAGTTACTATGTGAGTTTTAAGTCTCAACTATTTACCACGATGCCTTGATTATGACATGATGGATCTATCATGTATCTGCTATGTGGGTTCTATTCACTCTAGAAAAATGTTGGAAAAAATGTGGTTTAGATTAGAGCCATTTAGAATCTCACATCAGAAACGTGAAGAGTTATCATTGGGTTATAAGGAATGGTACCACACACACTAATGTCGAGACCTTTTGTGTAAAACTCCATACCCGTTTCTCTACTGGGTGGCTAAAATGGGGGGAGTATCGACATTATTGGACCCGTGTGTGTGGGACCCTCGGAGCCCGTTGGTCGCTTCCGCATAACAAGTGGTATCAGAGCCCAGGCGACGCTTGGAACTTGGTGTCTCATACGATCGAGTTGCAATCTGGTGGAGCTCCTGTTTGGATTGGGATCACAAGATTCAGATAGTTATGATCAAGGTGGAGCTATTGGAATTTGGATCGTGAGACAGTTTGAGATGACTCGAATCACGCCAGGTGGAGATTGTTGGAAAAAGTGTGGTTTAGATTAGAGCCATTTGGAATCTCACATCAGAAACGTGAAGAGTTATCATTGGGTTATAAGAAATGGTACCACACACACTAATGTCGAGACTTTTTATGTAAAACCTCATACCCGTTTCTCTACTAGGTGGCTAAAATGGGGGGAGTATCGGCATTATTGAACCCGTGTGTATGAGACCCTCGGGGCCTGTCGGCCGCTTCTGCATAACACAAAATATACTGAAAAATAGAAAGGAAAAAAAACATGTCCACAACTCAGAAGCTCTGTTTGTAAGGCTCATATTGCACATAATTCTAATCATTACAATGCATTTAGATTAGGTTGTATGTTAAACATGTTAGCTTGTGATGTTTGCACAACATAAGCTAATGGAACAATGTCAAGATACTTTTAAAAGGACCGTCATTATAATAAGGATAACTTGTATTTTAGAATTTGAAAATATATCTAAATTTTAATACACTCATCTGTACATTCATGATACTTGATTCTTATTATAAAGCCATTATTAGAAACTCTATTTCAAAAACATTTTCGGAAAACTCTGAAATATTAAAAGTTAAAACTCATGACACTTTTAAACATCATCTCAAATTTTAGCCGAAAGGATTTCTTTCCCAACTACCAAGTAACCATGGCTAGGTGAAGCATATTGTCACGCCCCTATTTTTTGAAAGATAATTTCAAAAATTTTGGCATGATATATCATAAAATATTAACATCCCAAAACCTATTTTCAACAAAAAATCAAAGAAAAATAAACTCAATGCGTAATGTAAATTTACACACAACCCCAAATTGAGTTAAATATTACATTTCCTTATTTACATAACTTGAGAACAAGAGAGGAAACGCTCACATGAGTTTAATAATTCATATCCCCGTGAATATAAAAGAATATACAAAGACACACCCAAAACCCAACAAAAAAAAAACCCTGCCACTACGTCTCCATCTCAACCCTGCCGATCCTCACCTGCAGGTCTAACCCCTACACCAAGAAATGGTGCACCGGGTTGTAAACAACAAACCTGGTAAGCTAAAAAGCTCGTATGAGTAAACTAAAAAACATCACAACATTTATCACATCCAATATTCATAAGAGAGATTGGATCAGTAATTTCAAACCACACATCAAACACATTACCCAAGAGATGTACCCATGAGTCCCAGATATTTAATAAAATACCTCTCATGACCTACAACAACACTAGGTGTACCCATGGGTCCCAGATACCATACAGTATCTCCCATGACCTACACTGACAGACGGACTAGAGCTCTATTCCTAACTGTAACCAATCACCCGGCCAAAGGCTTGGAACCCGGTTTGACTGTCTAATATCAATACAAAAATGATAAATAGCATCTTAACCGCAACCAATCACCCAAAAAGGGCTTGGAACCCGGTTTGGCTATTTATCCAACAATCATAAAAATTTTCACAACATTATCCACCACAACACAAGATCACAATTATTATTCTCAACAACATAATATATATCACATCATTATTCTCAACATCACAATATAAAGAAAACTTGTTTTTATCTTACCTATGAGCCGTTGGCGATCAAACTCATATAATTTTAAAACAATTAAAAGCATAATATTAAAACCAACATCATCATCATTATCATTATATAACCATAATATTCTTAGGTTCAAAAGTGAACCTTGGTGAGATTTACTCACCTAAATATCCAGCTGCAATTTCTACAACCAAATTTAGCAAGCGAAACACAACTTCACAACCACCTAAAAACACACAATTAAAACCTTAGTAACTAAAAATACTATAGGCTAACACAAAACCCTTAACTAATCCTTAAATCAAGAGATGACAACTTTCCAAAGTCGTCGAACTTAGAGACCCTCAAAGGCTGCCTCTAATCATCCATTCCTAACTCAAACCTCCACCAAACCTAAAATCACATTTAACGTTCTAGCATGCCAACATTTCTTAAAAACTAGCCACACTACCACTCAACAGGCTCACAGCAGTAAGGACTACCTAACACAGGGAAAATAGGGCTGCAACTCAACCCGACGCGCCGCCACAGGCGGCGGCGAGTGGGCCTCACGCGCCACCCCAAATTTCTGAATTTGAGAAAACTCCCAACAGCAAAGTTGAAGCTTGAAGCAAGGGGAATAACTTTCATACCTGAGACTTCAACCAAAAATGGCTGAAACTGGCCGGAAACCGCCCTAACAGTGACCAGAAATTTCAAAGACCAAATCTGCAAAACCGGCTTTAAAACCTTAAAAACTTGCTTCAATCCATGCCTAAATTAACACTACCAGGGAAAGGAGAGGATCAAAACTCACCTAAGAAAGTACCCCATCGCCCCCGTACACCGCAGCTCCGACCGTGGCACAACTGCCCACTTTCCGGCAACACAGCCCCGATTTCGGCGCGCCACATCGAGCAGCAGCTGCCCTGCCTTGAAGAGCACCCTTGTGGGAGTCGAACGGGACCGGTGGTGGTCCAAACGGCGGCCGGACGGAGGAGCTAGCTCCGGCAGAAAAATGGTCCTCGGGGAAGCTCGGGAGAGGAAAAGAGTGAAGGGAAAAGAAGAGAGAAAAAAAAAGTCAGGTGAGGTGCGTGAGGAGAGAGAGAGAGAGAGAGAGAGAGAGATTGAGAGAGAGCTGCTTTTAAATGTTAGGGTTTCCAAAAAAAATAACCCACACACAATTTCCCACTTAAACACTTTCTACACCCGGAACCTAATTTCCTTTGACCACAACTTTCTCTCACAACTTACGATTTAAGCGTGCCGTGTGTCTACGAACTCGTATCGACAAGCTCTACAACTTTCACGAAGGAAGTTTTCGAAGATAACTTACGAAAAATAAAGTCAACTTTTAGCCTATAAAAATCAAGTCAACTTAAATAAACTCCCGAAACTTCAACTTCGCATAAACCCAAGAATTTTCATGAATAATCATTCATTAAATAAGGGAATAATACAAGGAAAACAATTATGAAAACTAGGGTATTACACATATAAATGCTTTATACACACTACGCACTAAATAAGACCAAAAAAACCTATTGCAATTTTCTTTCGAGCTATTAGTTAATTCAAGAATTTCATGTGATTTTCAGTCAATGATGTCAACCTAAAGTGTGTAGTAGTGTCCAATGGCTCCATATTTCATTGTCATCAGTAAGCTTAACACCTCAAACTACATATGATAATCACCTGTGTCTAGGACATATCCTTTTCACACTGTTTCTAGCGCATCAATTATGCTACGCACCTGAATTATCAAATGGGGATACTCATGTATGTTCCTTTCGGTACAAGTGTCGAGTTATTTACCTACAACTAATCTTGGTGTTATTATATAACTCAGCGTGATTAGCATGATGTTATAGGTTCTAATAATTGTAATTGTTATTAGATTATGCTTCCATTGATAGAGGCAAAGATGTAAGATAGACGTTAATACAACGTCCACGTTAACATCTTAACATAATGACTGAATCTTCCATTCATTTTCATAACACAAATTTCATATCATGTTTTGCATGATTAGTTTTTTTGTGAAGTCGTCCGTACATTTTATTGACTTGGATCCATTCAAGTTCATAACATACCTCTAACTCATGGTCTACCAATTCTGTACTCTGACGTATCAATTATAACTCTTATGTCGTGTCGTGTTGTAGGCAATGAGACTTTTATAAAATCGCTTGTTAGACTTTATTGTGTTAGATATATCAGCAATTCGTGCTTTTTTTGTAAACTATCTCATTTTTAAGATCCATTATTGAAGTTGGACTACTTTTTGAGTACGTACATTAAATTTATAAACAAAGATGAAATATAAATTTTATTATAAATTATATGTAATCATGAAATGAGACAAATGGGATTGGAGACCCCAAAAAAACATGATTTTCATTTCTTCCTTAATCAAACTAGTGCATGTTGGCACAAATTAATACTCTAAGCTGTGACTGAAGTTTCCACTGCAACTTTTCCAGGGTAACCAACTTCAGATTTCCTATCAGCTTCCCAGAGCTCTGGTAGTGCCTCCCTCAGATTATGGATGCTTTCTAATGCAAAGTCAGCACCTTTAACTCTCTGGGATGTGCCAACCTGTACATTGAATAAAATTAAAACCATCAGTTAGTGACCAAAGCCTTGATTGCATATGTTATTATCAGTAGTCCTATCCTATCCAATTATGCCAATAATTTGTGGTATAAAAATTATAATGCTTCCAGTGACTTACCAGCACAGTGTGAAGACCCACTCTTTTGCCAGCTTGTATGTTCCTGACACTATCTTCAAAGAACAGCTGAACCATCCAAAAGTTAAAAATATAAGTAAATATGATGGTAAGGTGGTAGATGTTATTCAAGTAAAACCATAAGAGAGAAACATATAACTTACTGTTCTCTGAGGGTTAATGTTGGCTATCTTGAGGGCTTTTTCTATGGCAGCTTCTGATGGCTTGCACACAATTGGGGTTTTGGGTAATTTTGTTGAGGGGTTTGCTTGAGCAAAATGGGCAATGATGTCAAAAATCTCAGAGCTACTAGTAGTTGTTGTGAGAGGGACTTGAGCAGTGCTTAATCCCACAAACTCAATGTCATCTTCATCATCAGAAACAGTGCTTTTGTGAATAGGGTTGAGGGTCTCAAAGCACAGAATTCCCTCAAAACAGTCTTCTAATCCAAGCCTGCTTAATGCTTTAGCAGCATGGACCTTGTCTGCATTTGTGAATATCTGTTCCACATAGAAAACAGAATTAGTTACAAGAAAGTTTAAACCTTTGGCCTTACTAGGATATTAAATGATTGGTGCTTACAATTTTCCTGTAAGGCAGGTTGAGCAAAAGACTCCTCAAAACAGGGTCTGGTTTTACGTTCTCATAAGGTAATCTCCCATGGACAAAACTGTTGCATAGAAAACCCAAAGGTTAATAACACTCCAGGACCAAAAACACAACAAAGATGCCAAAGAATATCAAATAGAAAGGCTTTTTTCACCTGTGGTATTCATCATAGTCAAAGTCATAGCCGATTGCCTGCAAAAAAAAAAACCCAAAATATATGTCATTAAACAGCTTCTTAGCAATTTAAAAGAAATTCCTAAAGAAAATGTGGTGTGGGGGGAATATTAAACAGTACCCTAAGTCCAGCCATTGTAGTTCCATAATTCTTGTACAGCAGGTTACCCAATTCAGGGATGATACTCCTCTCAATGCCAAGCTTTTCAACCATATAATCTACAATAAAAGAGAAAATAAGGGATCAAATATATGCATTTCTAGAATAAGAAGTCTCTGAACTTATACTTGCAGAAACTAGTTACCTTCTATGTTGATGCGGCAAGCAGTAGCAACACCTGTACTTAGGGGATAAAGGGTATCATCTAGATCTGTAAATAAGTTCGAACAAGTGTTTAAGACGCAACTTTCCAAGGTAAATTCAGTTTTTGACATAAAATTGCCATAGCGAAAAGTATTACCAAATAGAAGGCAATCATATTTTGGCCTCTGAGCCTGCATATAACGGTCTTCATGGAACTCCATTTGATCAAAACCTTCAGAAGATAGCAAAAAGAAGTGAATACTAAGTTGCATGATAGCTTCAACCTGAACAAGCTTCTATTAAGTTTAACTTGAGGCTGAAACTGAATTTGTTTTCATTGCAAAAGAAATTAGTGGCCCTTATTGACTCAGATTACCAACAAAAGAGGTAAAGGGTATGCAAAGGTGGACAAGCTGATTCTGAGGCCAGCACCAAGAAGCTAGGTAGGATGATAAGGCTTTCCTAGTTTCTGAATGGACAATCGACAATAAATTGAATCAAGAAGAGGTGGACCAACTGGTTTGATTGGTGTTATCTAAACTCTAATATATTCACCTAAAAGTTGTGGCCTTGTGATTACTTTAAAAACTTAGATTACTGCTTAAAGCTACAATCAAAGTAAGCCTAAGCTTTAAACAAAGTTTCATGTGTTTTATAAAGCCCTTTTGTATCTTAACTATAGGGAGCAAGTATAACTCATTGAAGGGTCTTTCCGAGTAGAACTAAAGCTAGACAATGCTATTTAATTTGGATGAAGAAGAAAAGGATGATAATGGCAATCTGATATGATCACAGATTTCTGCAGATGATCAAAAAATCTTTGTAACAAGGATTGGAAATGCAGTAACATTTCTATGACCATGAAACTCACCAGATTAGAATGTGAATACCCAACAAGGGAGGGAGAGAGAAAGAAACTGAAAGAGAGATTCTTTATTGCGAGAAGAGAACTCTGAAGAGAAAAAGAAATGCCCTTTGCTTAAGGTATTGAAGAAATGAAGGAGTGGGAGGAGGAATGAGAGCGGCAGAGGCGGGTTTATATAGGCAAAGACTGGCTTAATTCCCACGAGTTTCTAAATTTTTTAAGGGTTACCAACTTATTTTTTTTCATCTTAAAAAAATCCATTAAAGTAAACAATAATAAAATGAGGGGAAGAAGGTAACAGGAAAGAAAGCAGGAAATTCTGAAGGGTTGGAAAAGTTGAACAGGATGTTGTATTTGTATTTTGTGGACTCCCCTCTCTATTTGTCCAGAAATTTCCAGCTTTGCCACAACCTTACTCTACCCTTTCAGAGTTTTCAGGTCCAAATTATCCCTGACAAACTTTCCTAATTCCATAAAGACCCTTGTTTGGAAAGCTCGACTAACTAATGGTGACTAACGTACTCCATCCAAAAGGAGTGGATGCCAGCCGTTACATTTTCTATGTTTTATGATCTGAATTAATCTTAAATCAAGAATTAACTCTAGCCAGGGAGGTATATATAGGCTAGCTATGCGTGTGGACATGCTTAGCTAAAATGCCGTGAGAAAGTCTGATGGCTAACCCAGGAGAAGAAAAAAAAAAAAAAAGGTCTAAACACTTACGAGTAACTTTAATATTTGATTGGTTAAAGTGTTTAATTGACAGATTTAAAGTTATTGGTTCAAAGTTACCTACATATGTAAGGTGATTTATTAATAAAAAGATTTTTTTAAAACAAAACTTTAATATATAAAAAAATATTTATAAGGTGCCCTCAACAATTTGAGAGAATAATTTTCATCTTCATCTCCCTATTACATGCATAGGGAGGATTCACATTCTCGTTTGGACCGGTTACACCAAAACTAAGTTAACCGCAACAATAATAACTCTACTTTTACATACATATATATTATTGAGAAAATGAGTTTCTGAAAATGGTACTAAAATTTGTTTCAAGAATATGGTTGCAAGCTAACATGTCTTATAGCTTGTTTTGGATCCTATATATAATCTGGATCCTTCTGGAACATGTTCTATCCAACAATGACCAGCTAAAATGAGCTCTGAAAGGACAAAAATCAGCATATATAGGAATATGACAGTCTGATTCACTTCAAAAACAAAAAAAAACATGAATAACTTGGCTTGTTTAAACAGTACTGAAATCGCCAAATTATAGAGTTTGTTACTGTCGTTCCATATTGAATATCAACAGTGAAATGTGTGATACTTACGAACACATTATTTTGAGAGAAAAAAATTGTTAAGTGATAAACTAGTATGAAATTCACATAAAAAAAATTAATTGATGATCATGAAGATGTCTAAATCCTTATATACTTATAGATAAAATCTCATTTTTTCGATGTATGATTATGTATATCTACTGTATTCGGATGAAAATCAAACGAGCATCCACACGTACATGTCATTGCATATGGCATTCACTTTATTCTTTTTTCTTCTTTTTTTTGGGAAAGAAGGGAAGTTCAACAAGGCAAAGTCTCAAGACCAATATATAGGTCAATAGAAAACTGATATTTTAATTTTATGCATTTGTTCAATCATTGAAGCCTTGAAGGTACGTGTTCATTTACTAAGATATTGGTTTATTTCTTTATCAAAATTTTGGTTGAAAATGTACTTGATTAACTTTCACGTGTATATCTATGCAGTTGGTATCTCTAGCTAACTCGCAGAATCATATTTTAGCTATACACATTTTCCATGCTCGAGAAAAAACGAACAGCAATCAAAGCAAAGCTATTACATCATCATTTACATGCAGAACACGCACTGGCATGGTTTTCTGGGTTCATATTTTGCGGATCAAATATTGCACAAAATATTCAACACTAGCTCTACTACATCAATCGATTAAGCATTTTAAATCAATATATGGACTGTGGATGAAGCTTAATTAGCTAGCTAGCTAGGTATATGTCTGTAACTTCAATATAATTTGCTGTGAATTGCATACCAGAGATTAATAACCTAGCTCCATAATTGTGGGGGGGGGGGGGGGGGGGGGGGGGGGGTTTAAGTCTTTAAATAATACGTGTGTCATTGCAATGATTCACGTCTTATTTGGGCAATACTTTACATCCAATAACTTAGCCAGTTGCCAACGCAAAGATTATATATCATGATTTGTGATATCGATCCTTCTCGCTTCTTTCAAATTCTAATCCTAAATATTATGATGCATGACATCAATAAAACGTTTCCTTTGTTGGCCTTACTGATTTCATTTGCAAGCGCATCTGTATGTACAGATATATATCTCAACCAAACTTGACTCGATATACATTTTTATTGCGGATTCCTAATGATTAAAATTTCGAAATTCAGTGAGTGTTTGACATTTGTATTAGAATTCTTATTTCAGAAGTTTGTACTTCAAGTCTCTAACATCATCTATGCATTTGTACTCCAGGGAGCAAGGAGCTAGCATCGAGACCCACACTACTAGAACAAAGGACATATGCGACGGAGAAAATTCCCTTCGTCGCTTAGGTAAATACTTAAGCGATGAAAAGAGAATTCGTCGCTCATTAAATTCTTAAGTGACGAAAAAATTAAACCGTCTCATAAGATGTTACCTACGCGACGAAACTATCCCCTAAGAGACGAAAAATCCTTCGTCTCTTCAATCCACTCCTAAGCGACGAATTTATAAATGTCGTCGCAATAATTAAGCGACAAATTAGTAAATCGTCGCATAAGATATTACCTAAGCGACGAAATTATCACTTAAGAGACGAAAGCACAATCTTAAGAGACGAATTTATAAATTTCGTCGCAATACTTAAGCGACAAATAAATAAACCGTCGCATAAGTATTATATAAGCGACGAATATTTAACTTAAGAGACGGAATATTTTCGTGTCTTGAGTTTCATCTGAGGCGACGAATACATTATATTCGTCGCATAAGATCTGAGTCATGCGACGAAATTTAATACTAATACGACGAATTTTTCGTCGCATAAGTGTTTTCGACTTTATATCTGCTTCCTCTCTGCCCAGATCTAAGACGGAAAAAAATTTGGTAGAGCTGAAATCTGGCGACAGAAATCATCAAATCTGGCGATGGAAAGCTTTGTCCACCTTATATGAATCAAGATCATCATTAGCTAGCTAGCTAGCTATAACTTGGTATAATCTCATTCTCTTCTTTTCACCATTTATAGTTATGAGGCCGGATGATACATACCTTGTTTGTTGATGATAATTTTGGGTTACCCATCTTTAATGATGATAATGTTGTTGTTGATGATATACAGCTAAATCTCCTCCTTGTTTAGATGGAAATGTTTTCCTCCTATTAAAAAAAAAAAGAAAAAAAAAGGAAGACCATGTTTTCTGGTGAAAAATTCCGGTAAAATGAAGACTATGTAGTTTTCCAGTATAAAACAATCTATATATATATGTATATATTTTGGTTATTAATTATATATATAGCTATATATATTTTTTGGTTGGTTATATATATATATATATTGGATATATAGGTTATATATATATATATATTTTCTTTGCATATATATATAACTATAAATTTTTTTTGGTTGGTTATATATATATATATATATATATATTTTGCATATATATATATGCAAAGAATGATGTTGTGTTTTTTTAGCGCGATGAATGTAAGAATGATTAAATTCTTTCATTCACGTTTAACCTTAGAAATCCCGTTCGAGAATGATTTTGGTTTGACAACAAACTAAAATGATTCTTGAATTGTCCCATTTTTGGACAGTTTGGGAGAATAAAATTTTGTTATGTGGTTTGCCGTTATTTTGTTTTTGGTTTCGATTATGGGTATATATATTTCGACAGAGTCTCCTGTATTGTTCCTCGAGTGCATACTAGGCTTAGATATTCGTGCACTTAAGGAACTGTAGGGAGATGCTGCCGAAATTTTACCACATCGAAATCAAAACAAAAAAACAGCAAACCACATAACAAAGTCTTATTCTCCTAAATGGGATTAGGACCCTAACCGGAGGCATAAGGTGAAGAAGAAACGAATATTATTAATGTTGGTTTGTTGCTATATACTTGGTGCTTATTTGTTGTTTCTCTTATATGACAGCAGATGCAAAACATGGACAAAAGCTGGATGTTATACGACAGGTGTCACCACTTGTATATACAGGGAATCTTTGATTTCTTGAGATTTGTTGATTATCATGCTGCCCCAGGAACTGAGTGGCACAAGTGTCCATGTAGAAAATGTATGTGCATGCAATGATTGGCAGACACGATCGGGTATGGAACAACACTTGTCACATTTTGGTATGTGGAATAATTATACTATATGGACAGAACACGGTGAGATGGAGGAAAATAATCCTACACTAGCAGAATTTCGAGCAGGTTACATTCATGAAGTTGGGTCATCTAGTGGTACTGCCGACCCTTCTATATACCCCGCTATGAATATGCTACATGATGTTTTCCCGTATGCTGCAAGATATGAAGAAGAGGCAGTTAATGATGATGCCCCCAATGTCTTTGAGGCAGTTGACATGTCTGAGTATGAGAGGTATAACAGGCTTCTCGAACAAGCTCAGACACCAGTGTATGACGATTGTCCAGTTTCAGTTTTAAGTGCCATCATGTCACAGATGGATTTGAAAGTAAAGCACAGAACGAGTAATGAACATTATGGAGACAATTCAAAGTTTATCAAAACTTTGCTTCCTCCTGTAAATAGACTTCCTGAGAGTCATTATAAAACAAAAAAGATCCTGGATGACCTCGGCCTTGATTATGTAAAGATCCATGCCTGCAAGAATAATTGCGTGCTGTTTTACGGAGATTACAAGCATGCTATTTACTGTCCCATTTGCAATGGGCCGAGGTATGATGAGGAGGCTTCTTCAGATAAAGGGAAACCTATTCCTGTGAAGGTGCTTCGTTATTTCCCGTTAACGAAGAGATTGCAACGTTTGTACATGTCATCAGAAACTGCAGAGGAGATGAGATGGCACGGTCTTCCTAGGGAAGATGACGGTGTTCTGAGACACCCCTCAGACGGGGAGGCTTGGAAATCTTTTGACGCTTCATTTCCTGATTTTGCGGAAGACGTTCGAAATGTAAGGCTCGGACTAGCAACAGACGGGTTCAATCCTAGTGGCAATATGACTCTGTCTCATAGCATTTGGCCTGTTATTTTAATGCCGTACAACTTACCACCGTGGATGTGTATGAAGAAGGAATATAATTTTCTGGCATTGTTAATTCCAGGTCCCAATTCTCCAGGAAAATGTCTAGATGTGTATTTGAGACCGTTGATTGATGAGCTAAAAGAATTATGGGAAAATGGAATCCTCACTTTTGACAGACATAGTAAAACTTTATTTAGGATGAGAGCAGTCGTGATGTGGACAATTAGCGACTTTCCTGGCTACGTTATGTTATCTTCTCATACCACTCAAGGGTACAAGGCTTGTCCCATCTGCTTAGAGAACGTTGATGCTAGTCGTCACGCGGACAGGATTGTTTACCTGGGTCACCGTAGATGGCTTCCAATGAATCATGAATGGCGGCTTGATGCAGATGCATTCGATGGCAGGGAAGAGCATCGTGAACCACCCCCTATTCAGTCTGGGGATGAAATTTTATACAAGTTGAACTCTTTTGATTTTGGATATTTGAGTAGTGATAAAGATGTTTTGGCCCAAAATCCTATGCGTCCTGCTGCACTTGACAATTGGCATCATAAGAGTATTTTCTTTGAATTACCTTACTGGTCCACTTTGAGAATTAGACACAACCTAGATGTCATGCACATAGAAAAGAACGTTTGTGACAACGTGGTGGGAACAATTCTCGACATTAAAGACAAGACAAAAGACAGTATCAAAGCGCGGGATGATTTGCAAAAGATGGGCTTACGACGTCACTTATGGGTAAAAAGGACGGCGTCAAGACAAATGTTTATGCCGATTGCACCTTACACGGTGAAGCCCGCTTTCAAGCCTAAAGTTTTCAGTTGGTTCAATGATGTTAAGTATCCTCAAGGATATGCAGGAAATATAGCTCGATGTGTTAAGGTGGCGGAACAGAAGATACATGGATTGAAGAGTCATGACTGTCATGTTTTATTGCAACGTCTTCTTCCCGTGGTAATCAGACCATATTTGCATCGTGATGTGGTGGAGCTGTTAGTAACCTTGTCCAGGTTTTGGCAGAGATTATGCAGTAGAGAGCTGAAGAAGTCAGATGTTGTTGAAATGAAATCAGACATTGTCTACATCCTATGTAAATTGGAGAGGATCTTCCCCCCAACTTTCTTTTCGATCATGGTTCACCTCATGATCCATCTTCCCGAACAAGTGCTTCTTACTGGTCCAGTACACTTTACTTGGATGTTTCCCATAGAAATGTATGATTATAACCCTAAATCCCTAATCATGCATTATTATTATTTACATATTTTCCCTATTTTTTCATTTGTACTAACTATTTTATTTTTAGACAACTTGGTGGGTATAAAGGTTTTGTTAAAAACAGAGCAAAGCCGGAAGGATCAATAGCTAACGCATACATTGCACATGAGTGTGTAACGTATTGCAAGTCATATCTCCATAATACAGACGGCACAGAGGGCCTTGACCCGGTAAGAACACCTACATTCAACCTCTCAATTGTCTCTGAAGATATAAGAATGTTTGGTAACTTACCTAATTCAGAAATTTTAAGAGAAGATGAGTTATGTGAGGCTCATTGGTGGGTACTGCAACACTGTGACGAAGTCAAGGAATATAGAGATGCTCATTTGGGACTTATTCAACTTAAGTATCAGAATAGGCATGAAGAGAGGCATAAGAAAACGTTTCCTGTCTATTTCCTAAAATGGGTACGTTTAATATCCCCATTTCAAAATTTTGCACCAAAATTGTGCTCTTTTCGATCATAATTTTTAACTGATAATTTTTATTTGCTTGTAGGTGACGAGGATGCAAGAACGTCAAGAGAATGATTACTCTCCGCAGTTGCATCATTTGGCGTGTATGCCACAAGGACATAATGTTTATGCGGCTTGCGTAGTCAACGGTGTTAAGTTCCTTACTGAACGACGAGATCAACGTCGAAAGACACAAAACAGTGGCATCATGGTAGTGGGTAAGGATAATGTTGCATACTATGGAATTGTTGTTGCCGTCATCGAACTACTATATCCAGCAGGTATGCTAGTTGTGTTGTTCAAGTGTAGATGGTTCAATACTGACCCAGATTTTCCGAGGAGTATGAAGATAGATCACGGGTTATTATCAGTGAATACATCCACAAGCTGGTATGAGCATGCCCCGTTTGTGCTTGCCATTCAAGCAAAACAAGTGTTTTATCTTGATGATCCGAAAGCTGGTGGGGGTTGGAAAGTAGTTAACGTGATGGAGCATAGAAGTATCTTTAACGCAACCACACTTCAAGGGGGCCGGGTAGAACAAAATATTGAGAATGTGGCTCTTGAACCATATCAAGAGCCTTTAACTGCTGACATCCCCGACATAAGCACTATTCGCATTAACAACGACATCCACTTCCCACAAGGCGAGTACATTCCAATTTCAGGTTTAGGGTTCGATTTCGGTTCACTGCCGTACATCCCATCTAATGACGACTTCATTAACGATGAAGATGAAGATTCAGATGAAATTCCTGAGGATGATCTAGAAGATCCGGATTACGAGGATAGCGATTGAATATTACATTTATTATTAGACCTATTTCGATGTGCATGTGAACATATAATATTGTACTGTAAAACATATGTATTCGTACTGTTAAAAGATTAATTATTAAATAAATGTATTTAATGAAAATATACATCAATTTACTTTTTTGCGACGAAAAACTATACACCCGTCGCTACAGACATGTCCTAAGCGACCAAAAAGAGTTGTTCGTCGCAAAGGGCCTAAAATATAGCGCGTACGAATTTTGCGCCAAATATTTGGGCCAAAATTCGAATACCTCATTGGGTCATGAAATATCTAACTTCGTCGCTTGATCTATAACTAAATAAACCAAACCCAGTTCGAACTCTATCATGAAAAACTCCCCGGAATCACTGCTTCGACCTCGTCGTCGTTCATTGCTTCGACCTCGTTCCCAAAATCACTCAAAACCCTAATCCCTCCCCAGTTTCGAAACCCTAAACCCTAATCCCAATTCGCCTCCCCGGCTTCTCTCCCAAATTCGTCCTCCCAATTCCAATCCCAATTTTGGCCTGAATCCCAATTCGACTTCGCTCTCCCCTCTACCATCTAAACCGAGTTTCAATCCCAAGCATGGCACCATTGTCGAATAAAAGGGCCAGGGAGATTGCGTCGGAGAGATTACGATCGGCTTGTGCAGTCCAATTTGGTTCCGGCACGACGACGAATACGGCGGGGCCGACGGCAGATGTTGCTGAGCAGTCACCGACGGGAGATGGTTTCACCACTCCACCTCCACCACCATCCTCGATTGCCTCTACATCTCCTCCACTGGATGAGGACGACATCGACGATGTCGCCCCAGAAGCTCAGGCGACACTGTCCGATGGTTGTAGTGTTCGACGTGGTACTCAGAAGTCCACCGGACCTCCCCCAAAACGCCGACGAGGGTTCGGCAACCTGGACAAGGTGAAACGAATTGTGAAAGTTTCCGGCTTGATCGAAGTTGTGTATGACGACTTCATCAGAGGACCGTCTTCATCATCAGTGAACAACCTCCTGGTCAATAGCATTGGTTGCATAATTCGATCCAAAGTCAAATTGTCGGCCGGAAACTGGGAATGCATCGGTGACTCTGAGAAGAAGAAGTTGATAGACGGGCTTACGGTAAGAATCTAAAACACAGATGTCAATTTACAGTTTAGTAGTGATGATGATGATGTGTTATAGGTGAATGTGTTATAGGTGATGTGTTATCGGTGAATGAGTTTACAGTGCATGTGTTATAGCTAGGTTGGCAGAGTTTACAGTGCATGTGTTATAGCTAGGTGAATGAGTTTACAGTGAATGATGTCAATTTACAGTAAATGAGTTATAGGTTTAGAGTTTACAGTGAATGTGTCACTTTTACAGTTTAGTAATGATGATGATGATGTGTTATAGGTGAATGAGTTGTATGTGTTATAGGATGAATGAGTTGTTTGTGTTATAGGATGAACATCAATTTTCTAGTGTTTATTATGTCAAGATTTAGGAAAGAATTCTGTTGTCTTTTCTGTTGGCCTTTGAAGTTGTGTATGTTGTGTATGCTTGTATAGTTGTCAAGGATTTGCATAGCTCCTGATATTTTCTGTTTGCATAACTGCAAACATATCCTGTTTAGCTCACTTGTGTTCTTGATTCTGCATTCACTGCATTGGCATTCAATTAAATTGATTCATTTCGGGTTCATTTTGTATTACAAAGATAAATTAGAACTAGCAATACACTTAGTAGTTACTAGACATAAATTTTATTAATGCAGCTGGTCAGCTGTGAAGCAATTTAGCCATATAAATATAGTATGCATTAGTATTAAGGTCTACTCTTCCATTGTTTTTCATGAAGAGAAAGAAGAGTGGTTCTTCACTTCTTCCTTCTAGCTTTTTTTTTTTAGTTGCTGTTTTTCTGTAATTTTTTTTGTCAGTTGCTGTTTTTCTGTATTTTTTTGTGAGTTGCTTTTTATTTCATCCCTATGTTTCATAATAATGAAATAGCTAGCAAGGAAAGAATAGTTAAGGATCGATTCACTCATTGACATCAAGAAGTTTTAGTTGCTGTTTTTCTGTAATTTTTTTTGTCAGTTGCTGTTTTTCTGTATTTTTTTGTGAGTTGCTTTTTATTTCATCCCTATGTTTCATAATAATGAAATAGCTAGCAAGGAAAGAATAGTTAAGGATCGATTCACTCATTGACATCAAGAAGTTTCAGATGTGATTTACAGTGAATGTGGCTTAATAATTAAGGCTCTATCTTCATCAAAGCTCCATATGAACATCTCTGCACAAAACTGAAAGAAATTGGTCATTATAGAAATCAGTAGGAGAGACACATAAAAAGGCCAACTTGACACCCATTGATCCCATTGCATGTCTTTTCCTCCTTGTAGTCTATAAATGTCCATTATTTGGAGCCTTTAGAGTCTTTCAATACATCAATTTTCTGTTTGTCATCCTGCGAAATGATTCGCAAATTGTATGCTCAACTCAATTATTTCCTCTTTGAATCACAAACAAGAAAGAATAAGCTGCAAAATGCTGTAATATACCCATTATTTTTCAGACTGTTTAGCTTCTTCATTATTTCAATTTGTACTCTAATGAGAAGTTGTTTTGTTTGTGTTGTAGCCGTATTTTAAAATTGACTTTGGGGATAAACGGATGTGGGCGTGGCTTGAAGATAAGGCGGGTACCATATATCGAGATTGGAAGGGGGACTTTTCAAGGCACTATAAGAAGTATGGGAGACAAACAATTCCGCCTGATTTGATACACAGGCAAGATGAGTGGGACTGGCTTTGCTGGCATTTTGAGTCGCCTGATTTCAAGTTAAATTTAATTGAGATTAGCATTCCCTTTACCAAGTTTCAGTTTTGAAACTCTACTATACAATTAGCTGAGGTTGTCAAATATCTTGTTGCATCAAAGATTATGTGTATCAATTTACTATGGAGTCACAATTCGAGTAAAAGTAATAGTAAATGCACTTTAAAGGAAAATATATATAGGATTGGCATTTGATGCATAGGAAAATATATAGTAAATATTTTTAGAATGATTTTTCTTCCAGCTGCACCACTACTGAAATATGACTTTGGCATGCAATATGTTGGTACCTTCTCTAGTTATTTTCTTCGTGCCATTTGATGCATCTTCCTTATCAACAAGCAAGTTGTTCGATATTCCAAGCTTGTGCTATTGGAAATTTTTCCATAGCTAATGTCATTGTAGAAGAACATAATTTTTCTGTTAGACCAAGAATTATTTGAAAACTGCCCAGAAATTCCCTTTATCTGATTATTTGCTAGTTTTTTACAATTCTTTGTCATAAGCTTGTCCTCTCTGTATTGGATGTATGTCTTCGTTATTGGATATAGGTCTTGCCAAAAAGGATCTCTCAAAAACTAATAAAATGTTACTATTGCTATCTCGACCTGACTGCTTTAGCTTTGATTGCTTGCATTGATACTGCTCAACTTATCAGCTTGTAATCCACAACACAACTATGCTTGTTATGTGGGGTTATATTGCTCACTTTAATCCAATAGCATAATTATTTTTCCTTAGCTCAATTGCTTTATTTCCTAATATCTATTGTTAATGGCATTGTTAATGGCCAAGAGAAACTGCCATTAATATGAAATACATACTTTGTGATTGGCAGACACGATCGGAGGCTAACAAGACCAACCGTGGTAAGAAGGAGTCGGAGCACCACACGGGGCGGCTACCTATCATCTACAGGGTGGTCCACCACAAAGAGAAGGGTAACGAATTTCCTGTTATCCCAACTTACATAGAGACGTATGACACAGTCAACGACCCTAAAGCTGCCAAAAATCTTGTAAGTTAATTAAATCTGCTGCAAATAGCTTACATATATTGTGCAAATAATTTTCAGTTGGTGCAATTAAATAATTTTCAGTTGGTGTAGAGGCATTTGTGTTTCGTATTGTGAATGTGACTTTGTTATGCATGTGATTAAGTAGATCAGCTAGTTGCTTCCCTTTTAGATGAAGTTGTATGTCTTGCTAAGTTTCATAACACAAGCACTATTGTTATGTTCTGCAAAACATTGCTTGTCTCTAAGTTCAATTCTTGATTTAGTACATTTACATGCCTGCAATATGTAGCAGATTCATAACAGTTCCATCATTCTACAACTTATTTTTCTTCACTGCTTACCCTTAATTGTTTTGCAACTGCAATATGAATTTAAATTCCAAATCTAATTACAAGCTTATCTCTTATCTCTTATCTGCAGGAGGAAATGCAGAAAGAGGCAACTGAATTGAAAACTGCACAGCAGAATGCAAACCCTGACATCCCGGAGGCTGAGCTCCCACCTTTGGAGTGGTCAATGAATCTTAAGGTGCTTGAAGCAGGAGTCGGCAGAAGAGCCGGGAAAGAGATCCGTGGTCTTGGAAGAGCAGGTGTCCGACAGTTATCATCTTCCATTCCACGTTCTCGAGTTCATGAGGTGGAGGAGAGATTACATATTGCTGAGGAGAGGGCCGAAAAAGCTGAGGCGGTTGCGTAAAAAGTTAGTGAAGAGATGACATTGGTGAAGCAGCAACTAGCAGCAGTGATGGCTTTTATGGCGCAGCAGACTGGGTGTCCTCCACCAGTCCCTTCCCAACAACCTCTAGAAGAAAATGTTGATGCAGCTGAGAGGAACTAGCTAGGTACATCACTGCGTTCTTCACTATTTTGGTTTTATTTAGATGGAGAAGCCTTTGGTTAGGTTGTTGTGCAGTTCGTTTTGTTTAGATGGAGAAGCATTTAAGGTTAGGCTGTTGTGCAGTTGGTTTTGTTTAGATGGAGAAGCATTTAAGGTTAGGCTGTTGTGCAGTTGGTTTTCTTTAGTTGGAGAAGGATAGGCTAGCTAGATGGAGAAGCCTTTAAGGTTTGTGCAGTTGGTTTTGTTCAGTTGGAGAAGGATAGGCTAGCTAAGCTAGGATGAATGAATGGTTTTGTTTAGTTGCAATTCAAGGTGTTACTAAAGAGTAAAGATTTTGTATGAACAAATTATGTATATATGAAAATTTATTGTTTGCTAAATTTGCACTTTTATAGTTTCTGTAGATGATGATGATGATAGTGAAACAGGGAGGATAAGGAAAAAGCAAATAAAACTAGCCTCAGTGAACAAACTTATGCGACGAACATATATGTTTTCGTCGCATAAGTGAACCATCCTTTTGTCGGCAATTGCACCCATGTTTCGTCGGTACAGAATTACGGACGACGAAAATTTTTTTCGTCGGAACACACATGCGACGAGATTCGTCGTATAAGTGGATACCAGTGTCGTCGCTTCTTTTCTATGCGACAACGATTTATTCGTCGCATTATATAGAGTGTAGCGACGAATACGTTGTTTTCGTCGCATAGATTCTTATGCGACACCACTTATGCGACGACTCTTATGCGACCGACTTGTCGTGGCATAGGTATATATGCGACGAATATTGTATCTTTTGCTTCGAAATGGATTCGTCTCTTAAGTTGGCCGTCCTAGTAGTGCCATTTATTCCACAGTATTTAAAGGTTTAGTAGTACATATATGTTCCTGAAATAGAGGTCAATTTGTTGGGTGAAATTTCTCAGAGAGACAATTAGGTTTCCTAAATATGAGTAGATTCAAATGGTTTTTTTATTGCTTCCTCTAGAAAACTTAAGGATATACTTGGGCGAAAAAATTTGCTAATTTGATATACAACATTGACTCGTTTGGAGCTCAATAATTGCTTTAGCGATAAACAAATTAACCTTTTCTCAATGATATAAGAGACAAGACAGGGGAGGAGTGGTTTTTTGACCTTACAAACTCTACTTATTTGTTTATAGTTGAGATGTTTCTTTGCTCCTTTTATCTTTATGAATCATTAGAAATGTGTCTGATTAAATATAACACATATAACTTAGTCTCTACTGTCAGGACCTCTCCGAATTTCACCCCGAAACCCGAGATAATTAGTCCTGCGAAGACCACCTCCAAGGAAAATTTACCGAAGACTCGGCAAACCTCCCTCGAAAATAGACAACCTTAACTTATAAGAATTTAAGAACCACCTTTTTACTCCAAAATAAATCTTCCGCTACAACCCAAAAGTAGCAAGAATATAAATTAAACAGAAGAATTTCAAAAGTATTCAGAGCTACTAAAAATAAAATAAAATACAGCGAAAACTAACAAACGTCTAGTAGATTAAACATGTAACCTACTGGCGAAATGTAGCGGATAGATTAGTGACTATGCATCGACGTCTCCTGCTAGACCTCACGCGAACTCTGCAGACTGGGCATTTTTAAAAACGAAGAGCCCAGGGGAAAATATTCAACACATCAGAGTGAGTGGACAAAGCGATTCTGACAACAAATAAATATTTCTCCAAAAAATGCTTTCATCAGCTGTAAAAACAAGAGCTCCACTGGAAAGATTCTGAACTGGGGTCCAGCCTAGCTAGACTCCCAAACTTTAAGAAATTGCCTCTCAGGCCAGGATATTATATATATAGTATGTATGTACACTCGTCTGACCCTTTGTACGATATCTATGAACAACTTGACTAAAATAGATATCATACAAAGCTACTATGCTTGCGTCTAACGCTCACATCACTCCACACTGGAATTGTACCTCAGGCTGGGGGAAAGCGGTCCAGTGGTAATATATACGTGCTTACTTCTTGTACGAAATCTTTGAATAATTAAATACGAAATTAGAAGGTCGCACAGGGCTACGACGCTCGCGTCTAACGCTCACGTCACCCATACCGGAATTGTACCTCTGTATGGGGGAAATCACGTATAGCTAGCTAGCATTTAATCATATACATATTATTCTCATATAAGAGTATAATCACCGAAATTCTCAATTTTGGGAAATATCCAACAACAGAAAATCATTCAAAACGATAAAGCATTTCGAACACAATATTTAAAACAAAGGTTCACTCACAGGTTAGGCCTAAGCCTGATGTCGGTCGGAGGTCTCTTCCGCTCGAGCCTCCTCACGTCCTGTTCCAAATAAATAAAACCTTAAATAAAATACCGACGCTTACAGCAAAACATGCATAAATAAATATGCTTCGCGCTCAAACAAGCCTAACACTCCAAAATCTTAAATCCACTGCCAACCTCAAAACTCCACAAATGCTACCGACATCCTCAAAAACACCTTCCACCAAATAAAAACCAATGGCCGAATTCTAAATTAATAATCCGTCAAAAATACCAAACTTCAACAATTCTCAAATCTATCCAAAACTCTTCCAAAAATTCTAAAACTTATTCCATTAAACTCCTCATATTTTCCCCCACCAAAAACATTTTCTCGGCAGAGGCTCCGCCGGCAGCGGCGGCCGGCGACCAACTCCGGCGACCTACGATGGTCACAAAAATTCGGCAGCATCTTCCTCTCAACCTCCTCTACAACATTTCTAACTACCACAAACTCCAATTCTAAGCCTAACCAAGCCAATCGAACACAAATACACAATAAAGCCCTAAAATTTCACAAACCGATTTCTCCTTATCTAGCTCGAGATAGAGAGAGCCATTTGGAGGGATTGAAGCACGGGAGGAGGGCTTTCTTTTGAGCTACGTCTCGCCGACTATGGCGGCCGGAGGAAGGAGTTCCGGCGAATAGAGGCTTCGGGCAGCTGGAGCTTTCAGACGGCTTTTCTCCCGATCGACGGCGCTAGGGAGGCTGCCACCGGTCCAGAACGACAGCTGGGTCAGAGACCGATCGATTGGGACCGGCGCGGCGGTCTGGGGCGGCCGGAAGGATCGGGCCGAAACGGGCTCGGGGGAGAGAGGGAAAGCCGGGAGGAAGAGAGAGAGAAAAAGAAAACGAGCTTTGACCAAAACAAAGGCCCGGTCCACTCTCCAACTTATACCCAAAAATCAAAATTCAACACCCTAAAATAACACCTCAATTAAATTACCTTTTACTAGCAAAAATTACTATTTTTTTACCGTCGTCAAAATTTATTCCGTAGAATTATCCCACAAAATAATCGTCCCCTACACCTCTCTGGGGATCAATTATATTTGATACTTAATGACAAACACGGTAAAATTCTTATTACCACTCTGCCAGTAATAAAGGTAAAAATTATAGATCAGGGCGTGACATCTACTCTCTAGAGTCAAGCAGTTGAAAGTCGAAGTTCATTTGGTAGCTCCTTCACCTTGTTCATACTTCCTACACAGATAAAATCATAAAATGATGTACCCAGACACCATAAAAACATGGTCGATCGTTACCAGCTGGCTCCAAATAAAAATGTCATTTCCTTTTGGATCCAGTCATTAGCACTGTATTATATACCATTGAAGGCAGTGCAGCAGATGAAAAGGGAAGGAATTCGAAAATGGAAAATGGGTAGACCCTTGTTTAGTCATCCTTTCCCATTCACCGTATGCTCAAAATAATATAGGAGAGATGGTTACATATACCACTCTTTGCTTGATCTGAAAGATCCATTTCTGACCCTATTCCCCTCAATTATTTCAAATACCTGGGCTGGCTGTGACCACGACTCTCGTCTTGTTCTTATTATTTCCTTACTTCTCTGATTCATATTCTAGCATTATTATTCAGAGCCCTTAGCCTCCGGTTGGTGAGGTTGTTATGGAGAAAGCTACAGCAACGGAGAGTTGTAAATATCATGATCTGGCATTGACAGTCAAATTAGGAGAACCTCAAATTTAAATTGCCATACCAGAAATATTTTACTGGTTTATGATTTGGTTTTATATATGAAGCTGAGGAGTACTTGTTTAACTTTCTGCATAAAGACAGCATATATGGTTCACAAGATCAATTCAGCAGACATTTTGTACTATGTACATTTTGAGAAATCAGATTGGTACATATTGTATATATATGAACAAATCATCAACCCAATAATGCTGCATGGCATGCATCCTATAAATATCTTGTGTGCCTGCAGTTTATATATTTCTACTTGGCTAAACTTAGTTTGGTTAATTTTCTTTACGCCGCCTAATGTTTGAATATATTCGGGTATATTCCACAAGTCAAGTATATTAGATATTTAGATTCTTTCTTCTTTCTCCATTAATAATTAGCATTGTGGATTTCAACTTCATTTCCTCGAGTTAGATTTTGTGAAATGATACTGCATTGTGGATGTTCAACTTCATTGAGTAAGATTAGAAGAACGAGGTGTTACAATTGTGGAAAAATAAAAAACGGGGGTGAGATTATGCACGAAAATTCTAGTGATGAGAGATAACTAGCTACGGCCAAACTGCCAAAACAAGTGAATTAAGATCAGTCAAAAGCCTTTGGTTATTAGTTACAAAATTGATGAAACAAACAACAAAAGAACAGTTCATGTTCAAGAGACCAAAAATAAAATGACTACCAGCTTCAAGCTGTACTACTTTACAGATGATATGCAAGTTTTGTACCATCAGTAGAGAAGCCTTCCACAGTGGTTCATTATTAATTTAATTACATTAGAAAATGGAAAAACAGTATAACCCCTAGTTTAATATGGATGAAGGAATTCAGTTTACACTGAATTGAGTGGTATGTTCTACGTATTATATATACAGCCAATTGCAAGAGCAGCATAATTACAATCCAATCTGGGTCGAGTGTGATTGAGGTGCCTATTTTTGTTCTTAATTAGCTAAAACCACTTGTCTTTGTTAGTTTATTTGAACGCCTGCATAAAATATGACAGAGACTGGCCAACAGCTTAGGAACGTTCCCATCTATATGCATATTGTAGAAAGTGATTTTCCTTAATCAACAATGTTACAATCTGTACATATATATATATATATATATATATATATATATATATATATAGGAGATATCCTTGTCTCTCTAGGTATTGGAATACAGTAAATACAATTGATTACAAATATCAATAGCAATGAACGCAGATGATTCTATTAAGGGATTAGGATGGAGAGAGTTTAGGAGAATCATGCCGGATAAGATGAGTGTCAGACTTGATTGTAGGATTAGAGAGCTCTGCGTTAATACATATATACCTTGTTTTCTCATTTGATATCATATTTATAGAGAGAGAGAAATAACAATAAGAGTTGTATTATCGATCCTGTAAGAAGAAATAATATCACACTTCAGAGTAAGATTTACAGAACATATCAATGGTTCAATATCTCAGAACTAAATTTTCTCTATTGTGAATTCACTCAGAATTATGAGAGTAGCGAAACCAATTGTAGCTCTTACTGTGATTAGGAACCTCAAATGAGAGATATGTCAACTGTAGCTCCATATAGAAACCAATTCACGAAAACTAGATCACTTAAGATTTTGATTCATCAGATCATTCTAAACCCTAAACACCTATCTGCAGGTTGATTATTGAGTTGGGTGGAGGATTGCATCTTATCTCAAAATTAACAATTGATTGAGCTATTGTACATTTTATACTTCATGCAAAGAAATTGATACCTTACACTATCAAATCGAAGGTGTTCTTTGCTTAATTAATTAAACATAAACATATAACGACTATGAAAGAGGAGTTAGATCCACACTTACGTTTGATTAATCCACCAATTATAATGAGAGAAGTACTTCCCCCAACTTCGCTAGTTGGGGTTGGTAGGTCATAGTTTTCATAATCATATATATCAAATATATGTTTTATTTTGTGCATGGCACCAAAATCTTAAGATAATGCACAACAACGAATGTCTCCACCATGCCATTTAACTTTTAATAATGCTTTGGATATAGGACTGTTTATGTGTCACAGATCGAAAATAATACTGCAGATTGGACCAACATATATAATTGGGAGCTAAATCCACATTATGTTAGATGTGCACATCTAGATTCTAGCTAGAACCACATTATTGGTCGATCAGTTGATATATATGTTGGAAAATATCGACCATGTTATCATTACCCTGATCCACGTACATTATACAGTTCTCCATCCCATCACGGCAATTCTCAATTATTTGGAGGAGAACAACTCTCTATCTACGTTGTGGTGATGATCAGTACTACGTACTAGACATGTTGGACAGTACTGATCGGAAAATAAGTTTCTACTATCTCTCTAAAGTTATATTTTCTCTGAAGATTCAGTCACACCCTGGCCTTCCTGAAGTATAAAACTTCCAAACCTGCACTGGTTAAGCCCCCACAAATTATATATGTATTGGTAATGACTAGGGATGATCGATCAGTACTACTAGCTACACTTGTTTGCTTTCCAACAAGGAGGCCATTAGTGTTGGGATTTTGACAATACATCTTTAGTTTTTTGGCCAAATTAAAGTGAAAGTTGGTTTGTCCATTCATGATTCTCTAGATCTAGGTAACCAATCAATTCATTGGCTCCAATCATTCTCGAATTGTATCGTGTATTACAGTACAGCTATAATGAAAGCATACATATATGGAGTGCCATGTGTCCAACTCATAAGTACTATCAAAAAGCCAAATGCCAGTACAATTCACCCTCAAGTTCATTGTCACCTTCTCTTTGTTTAGCTTAGTATATAGATGAAAGAAGTTATTCCTCGATATATCACTGGTTAATTTTGTTTATTTACTCAGAAGGTAGATCAAACTAAGCTTCTTGCTGTCTGCTGCTATCAAACTAAGGGGAGGGTGTTAATTAGTAGCTAGTTAAGGACTTATATACGGATCGATCAACAGCGGAATCAAACTCAGAATAGAAATGATGAGGATATTTGAGTTGAGAAAGCAGTGAGAGACCCTAGTATAACAGGTTCGGGGTTACGGGAGTGAAGGGTCGTCTTTTACTTGTAGATAGTAAAAGCCTGAAGAGAATAATGGATGTTTGGGAATATTACAGCAACAAGATGCGCAGCTTATTTTGATTACCAGAAGTTTACCACCAAAACTCAAATTCTCTTTTACTTCAGCTGAAAGGTACATTGTCGAACCAGCTGGTGCATTTTAAATGAGCTCAATTCATCGATCACAATCGACCTACATGTAAAGGAGGAGTCTGGGTTCCAAATGATTTTTTTGTAAAGGAGCGTGTGGGCAGCATTTGTCGGAAAACCCACTAAAATAAAGAGAAGGAGAATTAAGCCCTATAGTCACAATTCACTTCACCATAGATGCTTGAAAATGACAACCCCAAGCTTCTTTCCCTTGATTTGAACGAGAAAGACAAAATATGGTACCACCGTCCATCACTCCTCCGTGATCGAATGATACTTGTGCTTTGCTTTACTTTAATTATCAGTCATTTCCTTCTTGTACTATATGCATACCTACCTTGCGTCCCAAGTCAAGACCTAGGGCTTACTTAGCCACCTAGCTATGTCTTCACTTTCAAGCCATGGACCCGAAAGCACAATACTGTCAACAATGGATTCTTCGGGATTGAAGGTGATATCCCGTCATGAACAGTATGCTTCAGGCATCGATGGAGTCATGGGCGATGTGTACAAGGAAAGGCATACAGAAGGCATTACCTTGTAAAGATTTCATAAGCATTCTAACGGCAAACACCAAAGAAGTGTTTTCAAGACGAAATCTGAAAGATATACTTCAAGGAACTGACCGTGTAATACCAACTCTATTTCCAAAGAACAAGAAAGCATAGATGGATATTGATTCTTGAAACAAATGACACCTTTGCATATACAAACTTCTACAATCGGTTAGAATAAAGAGGCAGCCTCTAATCAGGAGGTACAGAACTTCATTTTATATAAACATAATCATCCCCTGTAAGGAATTAATCACTATGCAGGCGCAGGATCAGGTTGAGGAGGTGGTGACCGACTGTCGTTCACATTCTTACCCTTAGTTGTTGTCTGTTTAGCCTCCGTATCTTCTTCTTGGAACCCTTGCTTAAATTTATCATAATTTGTGGGCTCCTCCGACTTCCATGGGCGCTCTCCCAAAACTCGGACCAAGTCTTCTTGATGTAGAACCTCCTTTTCCAGCAACAGCTCTGCAATCTGTCCTACATGCTCCTTGTGCTCCTCTATCAGCTCAATAGTGCGGGTATATGCTTTAGCCACCCATTCTCTAACTTCACTGTCGATTATTGCACCAGTCTTGCTACTGTAAGGCTTCATCATCTCAAATTCATTATTTTGAGGAAAAGAAAGAAGGCCCACTTTGTCGCTGAAGCCATATATTGCAACTTGGGCATATGTCATTTTGGTCACTTTCTCCAAGTCGTTCTGCGCTCCAGTTGAAATCTTCCCCAACAAAACCTACTCCAACAGTAAATGTTAAAAACACATTGTGTAACTTAATTACTCAAATCAGAAGTCAGTTGACGAATCTAACAATTGATAACAATGGCTTTTGAGTTCGAATTAAATTGAAGGTATAACACAACTACTAGATATAGTGGCTGATTAGTTATCATGCAGACCCAGTCACAAGCTTTTGTCTGTTCTAAGTAGCAAACTAGCATGCACATCACAGATTTTAGGCATTTTTTCTATTCATATTAACATGAACAAATAACAGACATGTGAACAAATTCAGTAAGACTGAGCTTTCGCCACTTCACTTCTGAGAGATACTAACCTCCATGTAGTTTATTAAACTTCAACTTTTGAGTCTACAGCACATATGCTTGGTCATTTCATGACAAGCAAATCAATTGAGAACAGACTAGAACAGACAACTTCTTCTTTTTTAAGAAACAGCTTTTATTGTACAAGACTAGGACAAACAAATTTTAGTCACAAAACACTCGGACATTGCATGAAACTGAGTTCATTAGTTGGCATATAGGAAAATGGTTTTACGAAAAAGAAGACATCATATACATTTGGCATTCACTATTAGAACTTCAGCAGTTTATGGTTTGTTAGTATCAAGGTGACATTTTAGGAAATTTAAACAACTAAGTTTAATTCCATTCATTATATACTTCAATGAGAGATAACCACACTAAAGCATGTGTACCCTTCAAACTTTTAAAGCTAAATCCCAATACATTCAGTCTCCCTAAGGAGACTCTAATAAGCACCATTCTTTAAGATTTGTTTATTACTAAACTGGCTGATTAAAAACGTTCTGGAAAAAATAGACAGTAATTCACCTGCTCAGAAGCTCGACCACCAAGGGTCATGCATGTCATATCAAAAGCTGCTCTTTGGTCATAAGCAGGTTTTCATTGGGAACATATTGAGCAAACCCCAATGCTGCAGTGCCGCATGGAACAATAGTTACTTTGAGCAAAGGTTCTGCATGTTCCAAAAACCAACCAGCCACAGCATGGCCAGCTTCATGGTAAGCAACAGTCCGTCTTTCCAGCTTGCTTATTACCTACACAAAGAATCCAGTAAACGTTACAATCTAGATAAAAGAATATAGACATTTGTCTCTAACACCTGTTAAGTAGTTTTTCAGGTCCATACCAAACAGTTCCAATACTTGGCTATTACTATATGAATCGTAAAGGAGCTAAGCTAATAACAACAAATTTTAGCATGCAGTTTCAGTAGATACCTTATTCTTCTTTTCAAGACCACCAATTACACGATCAATAGCTGCCTCAAAATGTTTCAATGTAATCTTTGCACTCTCATTCCTTGCTGCAATCAAGGCAGCTTCATTGCAGACATTAGCTATATCTGCTCCAGCGAATCCAGGAGTCAGAGCAGCAAGTCTCTCTGACTAATGGGATGGTTCATGATCCAGTTTGAGTTTTTTCAGGTATATCTGAAATACCTGGTTACGATCTTTAATGTCTGGTTTATCAATAGTAATTTGACGGTCAAACCGACCAGGCCTCAAGAGTGCTTTATCCAGAATATCAGGCCTATTGGTCCCAGCCAGGACAACAACTCCAGAAGTTGTTCCAAAACCATCCATTTCTACAAGCAACTGATTGAGAGTACTTTCTCGCTCATCATTGCCACCTGAAAAGCCTCCACGCCCTCTTGCCCGGCCAATTGCATCAATCTCATCAATAAATATTATACTGGGTGCACATTGTCTTGCCTCTTGAAATAAACTCCGAACCCTTGATGGCCCAACACCAACAAACATTTCCATAAAATCCGAACCAGCCATAGAGAGAAATGGCACCCCGGATTCACCTGCTGTTGCCTTTGCAATAAGAGTTTTTCCAGTTCCAGGAGGGCCAACAAGAAGGGCACCCTTTGGAATTTTTGCTCCCAATTCCTCGTATTTCTTAGGGTTCTTGAGGAAGCGCACAAATTCCATAATTTCTTGCAGCCTCATCACAGCCAGCTACATCTTTAAAGAAAACCTGAACCAGAAAGAACATAATATAATTGTTGTACATAATTGAGTTTAAGTTTCACTCATGACGATGACAAGAGACCTAGTGAAGACAAACAGAAGTACTTGAAATGCATACTTTACCTTGTTTTTGGCATTCTTATCCAATTTCGTGATCTGTGCTTTTCCTATATTGAATATTCCTTTACCACCTGATCCACCTGGTCCACCAATGCCAGGCATTTTTTGCCCCATGAACCAAAGAACTCCCAGAAGCAAGATTGTTGGCGCATACTTCATCAGCTCTCCAAACCAATTAACTTGCGCTACATAAATTACAGGAACAAAATCATGACGGTCAACCCCTAGGGCTTCTTGGGCTTCCTCCAATTTTTCCTCAAAAAAGTCAACACTCCCGATGTTAAAATAGTACTTGTACTTGCTCGAAACTCCTCCGGAAGAACTGTCATCAGGTCCCTTAACAGAATCTTCACTAGTTTCATCTTTAGTGCGTGGGGAGCTCCTCACATACACTTTTGCAACTGATTTATTTGCCACTTCAATGTGATCCACCAACCCAGGTTCAAGTAGCGTGTTTTTAAATTCTTGGAAACTTATCTGAGAAAAATACCATAATGCTTCAGCATGCATAAGGTAAACAAAACTGACAATATAAGCAATAAAATTTAGAGTGAAGGTACGATGGCTCCATGATTGCAGAGAGAAACGCATAGAATTAAGATCAAAATACTACATCACATACATAATACAGCATCAAATGATGCTCAAATCAATTTTTCAGGGGACTTAACACTTAATAGCAGTGAATGTCTAGTTTTTCAGCACATGATTGACATGAAGTTAGTTGCCACACAGAGACTTCAAAAAACACTACTGTATAAATAAAATTTGTTCTTTGTACTTTGGTTCCCCCCTTTCGGCACAAATACAACAAAACGACAACAGTCTAGAATGTATGCACACCGTTAAATCATTATAAGCCCCAACAAACAAATCCTCAAGAGTCATGGTGAATAATGCAACAACATTTCTCTAGTGCCAACAACAAGAACGTAATAACAAGCTGAAATCGACTACTACCTAGTTAACAGAATAAACTGTTATGCACAAACACAATGAGCTTAAGCAACCTATCAATCTATTCAAAACTAATAAAGCTATTGCTCTAAGAGTAGTGATTGCCTGCTTTTGTTGTTGTGGCAGTAACGATGTCAAAACAAATCCCGTGAGCAATAAGGAAGCGACCATCTGCTTCAAAAAATTGTCCTGCTTACTCCCCTGATCACCAGCGCCATGTGAAAAACAAAAACCGAAACTCATGAGGCAGAGTAAAGTAACGTTCAAAACACACATAGCTGAAAAAAGGAAATATGACACACCTTTTGACCCAGATTTCTGACCGCCTTTCGGAATTCCCTTCTTATCTTTCGGATAGTAATTTTTGTAATCTAAACAACAGCCATTAGCAATAACACAAACAAAACTACACAATCAAATACAAAGAGAAACCTCTTTTCTAACTTTTGAGCAGAAAAACGTATTACTTTTCTTGCCAGGCCTTTCGCTGGAGAAGAGGCGACGCATCCTAGGGTTTGCAAGAGCCGATTTCAAATTGGACAAGTACGTATTCGAAACGAGCTGCTTCCCAGCTCCGTGGTAAGTTAAATAACTCCTCAGAAGCCCTAACCCGTCGGTAATGCCAGCATTGCCGGCGAGCGGCGTCGGCGGTTGGTGCCGAAACGCAGCGTTTCCATTATTATTAACCAAAATTAGATTCTACACAGCACAAAATCAACTTCATCAACCAAAAAAACGAAGAAATTTCGAGAACAAATTCGAATAAAAGAGAGGTGATTTCTTCGTTTGGTAGGTGTAGCTCACCTTCTGGAACGCGGAGCGAGCCGAGCGAGAGAGGAGGCGTCCGCCGCTGGAGAAAATCATGGTGCTGAGAATCGTGGAGAGAGACGGCGGCGGTTTTGAAACCCTAGAGAGATAATGTTACGGCGCCATTTTGCTAATTTCAGCTGCGAGGTTTTGTGAAGGGGAGAGAGAGAGAGAGAGAGAGAGAGAGAGAGAGAGAGAGAGAGAGAGAGAGAGAGAGAGAAGCGGGGTTACCCCGGAATGAGGAGAGTGTGAAGAGGGCCGGAGAAAAAGAGAATATGTTTCATAACTGGAACCAGAAGCCGCTTCGTCTTTTTGATTTGGAAATTACGTGATTGTCCTTGACTATGGGGCAGACGGTAGGGGCTTGGAGGAGGTCATGCTTGTCACTTCACACATCTTTTTATCCTTATTTTGGTCACCTCACTCTCGTGTTTTAACTACTGAGCGTCCCCTATTTTTTTCACCTGATAATTTTATTTTTATTTTTATCAAGATAACTTCATTTAAAAAATAAATTACAATAAGTTTAAAATTTAGAGCAATCAAATTACTCGGGACTAAAAAATTATACATCTCCGACAGATATGTTGATATGAATGAACTAGAAAAAAGTTGTTTCGATCATTTCTCTCTACTCGCTTTATAAAAGTAGGATCTAGGGCTTCACAAAAGCAAAAGCAAAATCTTATGTCTTGTTCGACTGCGCTACGGCGTTGGTGCTGATTTTTAGCCGTGCCGACGTCTGATGGGTGTGGTCGAACATGATTTCATGAATAATGGACATGGTCTGGGCTTGGAAGACGGGAATTTGGAGAGATCTTTTATTAGCCTTTGTCGATTTGGGGCATGACGAAGTGCATTGTTGTTTGGGGCAACCATACATTAAAAATGGACTGGCTCGTTTCCTTGTTGGGTTATGTTGACGGTCGGAGAGCCAGTCATACACAATGGATTTGGAAGGATCGATAGTTTGTCTGGAAAAATGTCAGGGACGACTTGGATGTTTTTCAGGTTTGGCTTTGCTCTAAGGGTTCGTGGATGGCTTTTCAGTGGTATGGCGGGATAAGTCGATGGTAGTGTGGCAAGGGCCAAAGCGGTTGAGGTAATTCTACTCCAACCTCTTGTGTTTTGTGCTTCGGTTATGGGTTTGTGGCCTGGGCTCTTTTTTGGGCCTAGGTTTGGATTTTTCTTGTTTTTTGTTTTGTTATTTTTTTTTCTTTTGAGCAATGGTTTACGAATTTGGTAGGTTTGGTGTCTTTATTAGTCGTGTTGGTGTGTCATGGATTGGCATGGCGTCATGTTCACATATTGAAACAAAAATGTTGACCAAGATCAATTGAAACTAGTTTGGTAAGTTTAAGAAGAATATAGGAAAATGTAGAGGAAATGACCTCTTCGATCAATTTCAAATTAAATAATAAATTACTAGCATGTATACTCGTACCAGGGCCTTCTTCCCTATGTTGACGACACATTCTACAATATTGGATTGTAACATACAGTGAAGATCATTATTGTATATATGACATATGTATATATAGAAACACTAGGATTATTTAGCTTTAACAACTAAATGTATGGATTCATCATCCAATGCTATGATTGATCCCAACATCAAAATAACTAGGCCATGAATAAGATGAAGGAGAGGTTGGAGGTGAACGGTAAGAGCAACAAGAAGAATTTGAAGAAGCACTTGAAGGTTTCCTAATCATAAATGGCACCACGTCTTCAAGCAACCCTTGTGACCCCCTCTCTTCTTCTACGAACTCTTGAGGTGGTTGGTCCGCATATGTGCCGCTGGGATGCAGATCAGTTTCCGGGTCTGGAGTAAGGCTACGCGAGCTTTCTTGAGCTACTTGCTCGTGGTGGTCCTCGGGTTGTGCTGGTGAGGTTTTCTTCTTGTATTTTTTCGTCGGTGGATTCGGGTTCTGGGCCTGGGTTAGGTGGAAAAATGGATATGCAAAGTGTAGGTGGAGGCCTTCATAGGTGATGATGAGTGTGTCTGGATCTTCACTTGACCTCTCCACTTGCTTCTTTGCACTGCATCTTGGGTTTGTGCACCTGTAGTAGCTCCTATTTGTTTTCCAACACAAAATCCAGAAATAAAAGCTTGGTAAGAATTTGGACAGAAAATTGAATCGACTGGAGAAAAATACTTGTATCAATATTGCAGCAATATGCCAACTTTAAATCTTGTTTAATGGCTTGGACCTTATTTAGGCTAAGGTTCTAGGGACAATATTCTTTGGGGTACTTGAGGAAAGATCAATAGGCTAGGGTGGTTGAATTAGGAGAGCATTAATGTTTCAGGATCTGCTTAATTGGTATATAGTTGTAGTACGTAGTAGCATAATATAATAGTGAAGTGGTTAGCTAAGGATGCTAGGCTTTCAAAGAAAAGGTCAATGGTTTAGGTCCCTTGTCTAAACTAAACAAATGAAGTAACTATATTATTCCATCTGGTCTTGAACTCACCAGAACTCTAAAAATACAAGACAACAATTTTTTTATGTATCATTCTTTTCTTTCTTACATACACAAAATACAACGTTATTACGCATTTATTTTCAAGATCTTTTTTCACTAGTTTTCACAAATGCATAATATTCAAAACGTAGAGCGTAATCAGTGTATACATTTTTATGTTATAAGAGTGTAAGGAAGAGTATTACACTTTAATCAGTAGCTGGCTGAAAGACTTTGCTCTATGAATATGTTTAACATTACATAACATCTAACAAGTTCAATCAATAAGGGAAGGAGGAGATAGCTAGTGAAAGTTGTTTACCTAGGATTTGGGCTATTCTTGATGGATTTCTGTCCATACTTTCTCCATTTATATCCATCATAAGCCATTCCAGTGTCACAACTTTTGATCTTCAGAGTATACTTGTGCTCAACCTTACTCAAACCCCTCTCCAATATTGAAAGCCTGCGCTTGAAAACAAGACACATATCATACAATGCACATTCATCAAGTTTTATATGCAAAACCTAATCACAATTCTTCATTACTTGTCCAGGAAAAGTGATGTAAAAGAAATGCAGATAATTACAGACCTGGCTTGTGATAGTTCTTGGGGTTGGACTGTAATCCCAGTTGTGACAGACAAAGCGGTCTCGATATCATGGATTGTTGGTCCAGAATAGACGTTCTGCACAAACCGGTTAAGTCCCTCTTTGCCTGAAACACTCATTTGCGGATACTCTATAGCCCCCTCTGGTAACACAAAGAACGGAGACTCGTTGTCCAAAAGCTCCCTCACAAGCTCCTCTTCGAAACCAACCGTCCAATTAGTACTCATTGCTTCCTCCATTAATGCTCGCAGAAGAAGAAGAAGAAGAAGAAGAAGAAGAAGAAGAAGAAGAAAAAATTTCGAGGAAATGAGTTGGATAGCTAAGAAGAGAAAGATGACTCTTAATGGAGAATTAGAAAGGGAAAAGGTGGAGCAGATGAAGAGGAAGTTGTCACCTCTACGTGTTTCCCTCTTGACTTTTAAAGTAAGAGGAGGAGGAAAGGGAGAGCTGTGTTGGTTTTGTATGGATTTCTAACCCTACTTTGACTTAAAACTAAGAATTGCATTCCCCGTCAAACAGTAACATATTTGGTAAACTAAACCCTATGGCCACCACCAGCACCTCTTTCTTCTGGTTTGCGTTTGTGCCAAGGTAAAAATTTCATTCAAATTGAAGAACAGCTCGAGTTGTTTTACATGATTTACTGTATAATTCTCTGATATTCATTTAAGGGTGTGTTCTGAAACTATTAAAGCAGGTTCAAGGAATATTGCAAAGATTAGAGCCTACAATGTATACTTGTAGAGGAAACTAATTTAAGCATGTTTATTATTAAAAAGAAGCAAAGCCACCAACCAAAATCAATTTCCAGAAGTAAAGCCTTTTCTATTCTCCTCTAAATGGCATAATTTCCATATCACTACGCTAACATTACTAAGATTTTAAGACACATTTTTTTGCACTTCATACTGGCGCGTGTATACACTAACTCGATCAGTGCCTATATTGCCTAAACAATTATACTATCGTGGTCCATAGAGATTAGAGATGCAAGATTGCATGCCTTGATCTTTCTTAGAAGAGGAAAGGACATTTATTCTTGCCACTATATAAAAGCTAAATTAGCATATTACAATGATGAAGAGTGATGCTGAGTGATCTCTTAATCAATTGTGGGAGTTGAAGTTACGAAACTATCTATCTCGAATATAGATTCAATTAGATCACAAAAACTTATCATCATTTACAATGACATGTAGTATAAATACGATGAAAAATTAACGGTTATTTATGTTAGACTTTGTATTTCTTAAACAATTCATCGAACACATTACTTTTATATCACGGAAATTCAACAAGAAATTAACCAAGCGATACAACGACGGAGCGTTGACAATGCACCACAAGTCCATCTCACGGAAGCACACGACAAGTCGTCCCGGAAACAGACAACAGAAATTTAAAACCCTAGAGAGTAGAGACAACAATATTCAACCACCATCACCACGGCCCTGGAGGCTCTACTATTTTACAAGCTTATCTTGAAGCACAAGAACCACCAGACCCCGAGTGCATGGGTTGCTTCAGAACGAGGGTAGGTTACGTTTGGAAGCATGCGGCTTTGACTTTACGAGCTAGCCCTAGAGAAAAAAAAACCCACTAATAATCTCTAGCGGTGGCATGCACGGCGGTCTGTTCCGACCCTACCCATCCGCGTCCAAACAAACGGAGCCGTTGACTGTCAGACAATCGGAAAGAGATGCAACGGCGTCGTTTAGCGAGTGGGCGCAGGTCAAGAGAGACCAATGCACCAAATCTTTGGTCGGACGTGGGTTGCGTAAGTCAACCCCCGGGACACGTGTGAGGGTGTGTCGGGGTTGGAGCTGTCGACGTTAGATCGGAGAAGCGACGCTGTAACTACTTTGAACCGGGGTTAGGGTTGAGACAAGGAAGAGAAGGAGGTGGAGGGGTCACTGGGGGACATGTCCTAATCGTCGTGATGGAGCAGGGGCAGCTTCCCCACGAAGTAGTCGAAAACAATTCCCTTTACCAGCGGTGGCGGTCTTTCTGTGGGAACTTAGAATTTGAGAACCAACCGAATATAAATCATCAAGAAACATGTGATTCTTCTTATTTGCTCCTCTCTCTATTCACTCACAGTTGTATTGAAGACGCATGATTTAGATATTTCATTCATTGTCAAAGATCCTTGTTGGATTTTATTAGGACGAACCAAGAGAAACCAGATCTTTTCTATAATTAAAATGTGTAATCACACTGCAGAACAAAAAATAAAAAGAAAGATTGTTAATTGGTCAAGGCGTCAAGCCATCCCACACCTAGCTCTTTTCTTCGTGCTTTGGTACTGCTCCATATATTAGCCGGTATGTTGAGACAATGAGACTAGTTTTTTTAGAAAGAAGGGCGTCAATCGGTAGAAAACTTACAACTTCAAACAACTCACCCCATATAGGGCTATGACATTAATGAGTTGTCCTACAGCATCAAATTGGTTTAAAAACTACGAAACAATCTAAACAGATACCCTAATGTGTAACTTAATAATCATCATTTGAAAAAGAACAAGCTAGAGGACTAGAGAACAGGGGCGGAGCCAGCCCAGGTGAAGTTGAAGCCCAAAAAAAAAAAAACCAACTTCTAATATATATATAAAAAAAAAAACTATATACCTAAATCCTTTTCCTTTCGATCTGAAAGGCTTAGTCTCTCTGTCTCTCAGTCTCTCAGTCTCTCAGTCTCAGTCTCAGTCTCTGTCTCTCCCTACTCACAGCCACGCCTAACGCCAAAAGCCCCAAATCCTTTCATCCTTTGCCGTCGCTCTCGCTGGTCTCTCTTGCCTCTCGCTGCCGCCGCTCTCGCCGGTCGCTCTCGCTCACTCGCTGCCGCGCTCCTGGCCTCCTGCCGATGCTCTTCCCAGTCCGGCAGTGATTCCCTTCGGTTCTTCCTCAATCTTCACTCCTCAGGTATGGCTATTGGCTAATGCCTAGTGGCTCTTTGCCTCTTTCCCCGATCCTTTACTTCCTAACTTGTTCTTTGCCTAAATTGTAATTGTTGTTTTACTAAATTAGGGAATAGAATTCAATAGGGAATACTGGAATGGAATAAGGAATAGAATTCAGTTAACTAGATGTTTGTTTAGCATGCTTTCACAGACTATATATATATATATATATATATATATATATATATATATATATATATATATAGATTAAAGCTTGATGTTGAATTGTTGATTGTTGAATTGTTGATCAGTTGATATTGATAACTGAATTGTTTGACAGAAAATAATGTCTGATGAACACATTGATCGTGTTAAAAGGCCTAGATCAAAAGATATAAGTACATGGTTTAGTAGAAAGAGTGCTCAACCATCATCATGTGCAAGTTCACAAGCTTCTGTAAGCACTCCAATTGCTGTTGCAGCAACTGAAGAGCCATCTTCAGAGTCTCCTTTACTTGGGTCTCAAAGGAATGAGTTTGATCCACATGGCAATGTCAATGCCATTGAACGTGATCCGGGCAAACGATGTCCTCTATGGAAGTATCCTGTGAATCAACGTGAAGCCATTCGAAAAGCTTATGTTGCATTGGGTCCATGTCAACCTAGGTTGAAAAATTATCCTCTTTCAATTCATAGGTCTCAAAATCGTAAGTTTAACTTTGATTGGTTTGAAGGGCATCCATGGCTTGAGTACTCAGAGGATCAAGACAAGATATATTGTTTCCCTTGTTTTCTTTTTGATAAAGAAAACACTTCTAACCATGTATTTACTGTGGATGGGGTGAGAAATTGGAAGAGTAAGAATGTACTCACAGTACATATTGGGGGTATAGAGAGTCCACATAATGAAGCAATGGAGAAGTGGAACTTATTGAGAAATTTAGCTACACAAATTGAGAGTGTTTTTGTTAAAAGAACAACAAAAGAGGTGGAGCATAATCGATTTAGGTTGAAGGCGGCAATAGAGGCTGCGAGACTTCTAGCAAACCAGGGACAAGCTTTTAGAGGCCATGATGAATCTGAAAGCTCTCTTAATGCTGGAAATTTTAGGCAAGTTAGAAAGTCTTTTGAAAGAATGGCTAGTGATGATGATAGGGTTATATTGGAGAATGCTCCTGGAAATGCCAAGTACACCTCTCCACCTGTTCAAAAAGAGCTCTTGAATATTCTAGGTAATAGAGTGAGGCAAATGATTCGTGAAGAAGTTGGTGATGCAAAGTTTTGCATTCTTGTTGATGAAGCAGTAGATGCAGCTGGCAAGGAGCAAATGTCTATTGTTTTGAGGTTTGTTGATCATCATGGCTTCATCCGAGAACGGTTCTTTAAGATAGTGAGTGTTCCTAATACAACCTCATTAACTCTTAAATTAGAGATAGTCAAAGTTCTTGGTATGTTCAATTTGCAAGTGGAAAATATGCGTGGTCAAGGATATGATGGAGCTAGTAACATGAGTGGTGTTTGGAATGGTTTACAAGCATTGTTTTTTGAGGATTGTCCATATGCATATTATGTTCATTGTTTTGCTCATCGTTTGCAACTAGCATTAAATGGTGCGGCTAAGGGTGTTCATGATACATATCGCTTCTTTTCTACTTTATTATTGGTTGTGAATTTTGTGGATTCATCTGCTAAGCGCAAAGGTGCTCTAAAAGCTGCTAGAGAGGATGAAATCCAAGATTTGATAGCTCTTGGCAATCTTCAAACAGGTATGACGGTAATTAAATTTTTATTCTATTTGCATCACTAGATATCTTATTTTTTTGTTATACTTATTTGCAATCTTTAAACAGGTACGGGCTCTAATCAAACTTGTACTTTGCAACGACCTGCTACTACTCGTTGGAGCTCTCATTTTCGTTCTATTAAGAGTTTGATTGAACTATTTGGTTCAACCATGACAACTTTGGATCATATGATGGACACTGCAACCTTACCTATTCAGGGAGAAGCTAGTGGTATTCTGAGAGCTATGAGATCGTTTGAGTTTGTGTTTTGTCTGATTTTGATGCATAGAGTCATGAAAGTCACAGAAGTTCTTTGTCAAGTGGTACAACGGAAATCGATTGACATTGGAGAAGCAATGAAGTTTGTTGATCATACTAAAGAACTTCTTCAAGACATGAGAGATGATGGTTGGGATGATTTTGTTATGGTTCTTGCATCTTTCTGCGAGACGCATAATATTGATATGCCTGATATGAGTTCTCGTTGGTTAGATGGTACAGGTCGTCCGAGTCAACAGAAGAATTTTATCACACATGAGCACCACTTCCGTGTAGAGGTATTTAATGCTGTACTTGACTTTCAATTAAGTGAGCTAAATAAGAGGTTCAACGAGAGATCTTGTGAACTCCTTACGCTCACTTCCACTTTGGATCCTCATGATAAGTTCAGCCTGTTTGAAACTCAAAAGGTACTCCTTCTTGCTAAGAGTTTTTATCCTCAAGATTTTTTGCAAGATGACCTTTTTACTTTGGAATTGGAGTGTGCATATTATAAGAAAGATATGACTCAGGACGTTGCATTTCACACCTTAGATTCTATGTCTGATTTGTGTCGGAAACTTGTTCAAAGAAGAAAATCAGACTTTTATCCTATGATCTATAGGTTACTTTGTTTGGTGTTGACTCTTCCTGTTTCTACTGCAACCACTGAGAGAGCTTTTTCATCCATGAATATCATCAAAAACAAACTTAGAAATAAGATAGAGGATGATTTTCTTGATGATTGCATGGTGCTTCACATTGAAAAGGAATTTGCTGAAGCGGTTGACAATGAAGCGGTGATTAATGATTTTGAAGCTTTGGGGCCTCGTAGAGTAAAGTTTAGTTAGTTTTACCTAGTTTTTATTTATGTGTTTGAGGGTAAGGCTTATTACGTCCCCCCTATGTATGTGTCATTTATTAATTAACCAATATTTCTCGTATCGTCGAACAAAATTTTTTGTATGCTATAATTAGCCCAGGTGACATTCTCATCCTGGCTCCGCCACTGCTAGAGAAAATAGTTTTATGAAGATGCAAATGACTGAAAAGACTATCCTTTTTATTTTTATTTTTTGGCAATAACTATCCTTGTTTATTTATCCCTGCAAAGCTTCTAAGCGCATGAAACCAGCTTCCAAGTCCAGCTCTAGGGCCAACAACCCAAGTACTTGTAGCCCAAACACAGCAGGCTCAAATAGGGAGAACCCTAGATGTGACGACTGACATTGAGACTTCAGAGTATATCAAACATTGGAAATATTAATAGAAAATTTCACTTAAGTCACTTTCTCAACATTTTTTGTAACATAAGTCCACCTTAATATTTTTACCCATATAAGTCCACTTTTAAGCCAAAACCTGTTATTTTACTTTTATGATGTTACTAAAATACCCTCATTCCCTACAAATTCATTCTCTCACACGAATCCTTCACTTTTCTCTCTCTCTCTCTCTCTCTCTCTCTCTCTCTCTGGCTCATCGTCTTCCTCCTCCCTCTCTTCTCCGATCTTAAATCTCCGGCCATGGCGGCGTCTCAGGCCAACACTGACTCAACGATGATAGCTCGGCGCCGATCTGCTACTCCGACGACGATGACGACGCCTCGACCTCTACCTCGACGCTGCAGGCCAACGATGACACCTCGACCTCGACGTTGCCAGCTTGACGTTGACGCCTCGACTGCGTCTAATTCCATCAACGATGACTTCTAATTCGGCCTCAACCTCGGCCTCTTCTGATTCGACCTCGACGTCGCCGGCCCAACGACGAAGCCTCCGGATCGACGATGACGCCTTCTGATTTGATCCGCTTAACCATCTAGCGCCTTCACCTCTAGATCCGATCAAGATAAACCAGTCTTGCTAGCATCGACGGCGTCGGGAAACGAAGGCTCTACCGAGAATGGAACCGTCCTCTTGACATGCTCAACGCTCAACAAGCTCACAATTGACAGGTTATGGTTATGATAGTATATTTCCAACATAGTAGTAGTATATTTTTGTCATTACGATAGTATACTTTTAACACTGTAATAGTATATTTTGTATTACTTGGTAGTAGTAGATTTTATTATGTATGGTAGTAGCTTTTGTAGTTAGGGATAATAGCTTTTCTTGCTGGCGGTAGTAGCTTTTGTAGTCGGTGGTAGTAGCTTTTGTTGCTGGTGGTAGTAGTTTTTCTTGCTGGTGGTAGTAGCTTTTATAGTCGGTGATAGTAGCTTTTCTATTCGATGGTAGTACATTTTGTTGCTGGCAGTAGTAGTTTTTCTTGCTGGTGGTAGTAGCTTTTGTAGTCGGTGGTAGTAGCTTTTCTAGTCGGTGGTAGTAGCTTTTCTAGCTAGGGATAGTAGCTTTTGTAGTTCGGGATAGTAGCTTTTTTTACTGGCGGTAGTAGCTTTTATAGTCGGTGGTTGTAGCTTTTCTAGTCTGTGGTAGTAGCTTTTATAGCTAGGGATAATAGCTTTTGTAGCTAGGGATAATAATTTTTCTTGCTGCTGGTAGTAGCTTTTGCAGTCTGTGGTAGTAGTTTTTGTAGCTAGGGATAGTAGCTTTTCTTGCTGGCGGTAGTAGCTTTTCTAGTCGGTGATAGTAGCTTTTCTAGCTAGAGATAGTAGCTTTTGTTGCTGGCGGTAGTAGCTTTTCTTACTGACGGTAGTAGCTTTTTGTAGTCAGTGGTAGTAGCTTTTCTAGTCGGTGGTAGTAGCTTTTGTAATCGGTGGTAGTAGTTTTTCTAGCTAGGGATAATAACTTTTGTAGCTAGGGATAGTAGTTTTTCTTGCTGGCGGTAGTAGTTTTTGTAGTCAGTGGTAGTAGCTTTTCTAGCTAGGGATAGTAGCTTTTATTGGTGGCGGTAGTAGCTTTTATTGGTGGCGGTAGTAGCTTTCGTAACTGTCGAAAACCTCATCGGAATTTCGGCCGGAGACATTGCCGGAGGTTGGCCGGAGTCCGTCGGAGACATTGCCGGAGGTAAGCCGGAGACTTTTCCGGGGAGGAGTGGTTGTTGACTTTTTACATTAGTGGCATTTTTATAAATATAAAAGAGAAAATCTAATTTTTTTGGTTGGATGACAGTCTGTAATTATGTTGAACTTAAATACCTAAACCAAAACCTTATTTAGGCTTGTGTGGACTTATGTGAGTAAAAATGTTGGGGTGGACTTATGTGGGAAAAAATGTCTCAAAATGGACTTATGTGGGAAAAAATGTCTCAAAATGGACTTATATGTAATTGGCTCAGGCTTACATGTAACAATGTAACATATTGAAGCATTAAGTCACATGTACACTGTAACAGATACATATTTAGCAAATTGGAGTGTGCCTGCCATGAAGAAAGTAGTATCTCTTTTCAGCACGATACCTTAACATGAATTTCAAGCAGTATGATAGTTAAATATAATTTTAACTAAAACGTACATATATACATATATATGAGAAATTTTATTAACACATCCCTAAATGTTAGATACACATATCTTTTTATACAAATTAGATAAGACTTTGTAGGTATACAAAATTACCAAAAAAGACATTTATATCAAAAGTAAAGAAACCTAGTAAAAATAAATAAAAATATATCATGTGTAAGAATATTATCAACGTATGTGAAGATACCAAGCCCTAATAAAAAATAACTAGCTAGCGACAACCATAGTTTCAAGCAAAAATTAAAGACAACGTAATGGATTCCAGTGGTATTTCTCAACTCCTAAATGAGGTATGACTTCTCTATCTTTGATTGAAATTGATCTACTACAAAATTTAGATTTTAGGGTTTTTTGTTTGATTAGAAAGTACAAAATGAAATTGGAATTTTTTTACTGTTCACACATGCTAGATCGTTCAAAAGCATTTGCGTTTGAACACCAAACTAAAACTTGAGATGATGCTATATATAATTATATATATACTCTTTTAGTTTGATTGTCATTGATCTAACTCAATGAAAGAGATCTCACGCAAAATCGGTGCCCTCGTGATGCAAGAACTCTCACTAATGTGAATTTTCTTTTAATAAATTGAGTAGCAGATTTAGAAAATATGTGTATTTAGTGAATAAGTTGTGTATTTAGTGAATAAGTTGTGTATTTTAAATAGAGAAAATGCTCATTTAGTCAAAAATAACAAAAGTAAGGCCCATTCCAATGAAAAAAATTTAGGTAGCCAATTCCAATGATTTTAACAAAAAAGACTGTTTCGTCCTTTATCTAATTACTAAATCGACTACTGCCCCACTCTCTTATCTTTCATCTTGATCTGATTTTTATCCACACCTCTCTCTCTCTCTCCCCCCAAACCCCACCGATCCCAATCTAGACCTTCCGATCCCGCAAGTCGTCTGCGCCGTCGTTAAACCTCTCATCCGTCCCTCCACGCCCTTCGTCTCAACAGTCGTCCAAGCTAGCTCTGCCTCGCCAGCCTCCGCTTCCAGCTAGAGCCCGCCGACGTTTCCCGATGTCCATGCTCAAGGCCGTCGTCCAATCATTGATATTAGTTCTAGGAATTGCACAAGTAGGTGAATCCATGGAATTGAACAGCATTGTAGTTTGTTTAGTTTTTCTTTTATTTTTTTAGCATCCAGATCTAGTTTTCTCTCTCTTTCTAGGGTACTAGATATGCGGCTCTCTCATATATGAGTGTTTGTGTGTAATTACAACATATTGTGGTCGGCTTCAGTACCAAAACATGTTGGATTAATTCCTTTATTTTTTGTTTTTTTTTTCAACGAGGTTTTTCATTTTTGCGGGAAAATACATTATTTTTCTTCTATCTTCTTCGTTTTTTATGTGTCTTAACTGATTATTAAGGGTGGATAACTTGATAAGATGATTATTAGGGGGTCAATTACCTGATAATTGGGGGTTAGTAACTAAGTTATTGAGGGTAATAACCCGATTATTGGGGTCAATAACTGATTATTAGGGGTCAGTAACCAACTTATTAGGGTCAGTAATCCGATTATTAGGGTCAGTAACCAAGTTATTTGGGGTAGTAACCCGATTATTAGGGTGATTACTGGGTGTCAGTAACTGAAAACAAAGTGATTATTGGGTGTCAGTAACTAAAAACTAAGTGATTACTGGGTGTCAGTAACTGAAAACTAAAAGTTATTGGGGGTCAGTAACTGGTTACTGGGTGTCAGTAATTAATCAATAACAAGTTACTGGGGGTTAATAACTGGTTATTATGGGTCATTAACTGGTCAGTAACTGATTATTGGGGATCAGTAACTGGTTACAGGGGAAAATCTGGTGACCGGAATCCGGCGGTCGGGGAAAATCCGGTGACCAGAATCCGACGGTCGGGGAAAATCCGGTGACCGAAATCCGGCGGTTGGGGAAAATCCGGTGACTGGAATTCGGCGGTCGGGGAAATTCCGATGACCGGATCCGGCGGCCGGTGACCGGAGTCCGAGGTTCCGGCCAAGTCTTTTCATGTTAAAGAGGTGGGGGCAAAATAGTCTTAAAATAATATGGTTTGTTAAGACTTTAGTAAAGATTTGTGCATTTGGGCATAAAAATGGTTACCTTATATTGGAATGGGCTAATACAAAAGATTATCATTGGAATGAGAAATAAGAGGTTTGAATTAATACTAAATGGGCATTTTCCCTTTTAAATAAAGGCATTGTAGGAAATTTGGGTATGTGTATCTAGTAAAATGTTAAAACAATAAAGTTAATAGGTCATGTATTAACTTAGTAAATAAGTTGTGTATTTAGTGAATAAGTTGTGTATTTTAAATAAGGGCATTGTAGAAAATTTGGGTATGTGTATCTAGTAAAATGTTAAAACAATAAAGTTAATAGGTGATGTATTAAGTATAGTATGTGTATCTAGTAATTAGAGATATGTTAATAAAATTTCTCCCATATATAGAGAAATTTAAATACACACCCCTAATATCTTAATACACATTCCTTACTTAATACACCACTTATCAAGTTTTTCATTTCAATATTATACTTAATACACATCCTAAACTGTCTATAATGCCCTTAATTTATGAAATATTATATTATTTAATTGTTTAAGAAAATTATTTTTCCGTCATTCTGTTATTTGTCTTGCGCTAATACACGTAAGATTGGTTAATCCGGTTTCCTTATTAGAATATATTACAGTTGATAGAACTTCTAGATCTTCAAGAGACTCTATGTAATGTCTATAAATATGCATTTCTATCAATGAATGAGTAAACGCACTGTGCTTTAACCCGAGCCTGATAACGAAACCCTAAAACCCTAAAATTTTATGTAGCCATACACCCTATCGATTTTGACTTGGGCACCCCAGAAATTTTCTCTAGACACCCAACCTATCTCGCCGATGAACCCTGCCCTTCAACTACAACCCAGTCTGACAGCCCCCTGCCTTGCGCCACCCCGGCAGCGAGTGCACCAGGCCTCCCCGACCTTGGACCCACATCCTTCCCTCCATCAGACCAATGCCGACGCAAGAAAGCCCCGATCTCCAGTCCAGCGTCACCTTTGCTCCTTTGCAGCACATAGCCGATCTAGCATCACCTCGACGATCCCCACCTCAGCGCGCGCGTCCCCAGAGCCCAAAATCACCGATCTACCTAGACGAATCACCCCCGCTGGCAACCCGAACGAAGCTCAACCCGGATGTCCAGATCCAACCCAGATCGTTCTCACCCATCTAAAACATACAAGGGACAAAGAGGTAAATTTACCCCTGCGGGTAAAAACGTTTTTATCACTAGTAAAAACAGTTTATTTTATTTACAGTAGTAACTGTTTAATTAGTTTTACTATTTTCATATATATGGTGAATATGACTAACTATATTTTTTATTTTTCATGAAATTTTTCGTGCAATGGATCGCTTGGAATTACGAGAGTAACTTCGCAGTATGGAAGTAAGCAAGAAAATTACAAATGCAACTTCTCATACATGACAAACTAACATGTAAGCTTTTATAAAAGTTGTCGCTTTTGAATTTTAATTTCATTGCTAGGCTTCGTAACCTTCTTCTACCCACACCTTTCTTATAATGTGGGTTGATGTGAGTAATTGAGACCCCTCATATCAAAGTTGAAATTTGTGACGGTTTGACAAGTCACGATATTACGACGAAATATTGTCGTGGTTAATATCGATTTTTGACGGAATTTGTCACGGTTTATATCGAATTGAGTTACCATAAACCTTGGTCTTAACCGAATTCAATATTTTGAATTAATTATTGTATCTCGATAATGGTTAGTCTTCCATCTTGTTGTTGAAATATTTGACCGAAATATGAGCTCTGAATTTGACATAAAAAAGTGACGAATTTCATGTCACGAGTTCTAAAAAGAGGGAGAGGCAACTCCTCGAAACCTATATGTCATAAAAAGATAGGTTCAGTAAATGAAAGAAAAATCTTGTTATTGATGTGGTTCTACATCTGTTCATTAATTGCAAAGAAAGTAATAATATGGTCAATACACAAGAAATATATGAAGTTCTTGCAACAAAAAACTCATTATATATATGGAAGAAGATGATAACATTATTCTCACAGTTACGGATTTTAAAAGCAAAAGGTACATTGAGGAAAATATGAAACACATGACTTTGATTTAATAGTCTAAGTGACTACAAATCCGTTAATTTTTCCAAGTTTTGTAAAGACATACACCTCACATATTTGACTAAAGTTACTTAATTAGTCGTTGTGTTTTGAATTAAATTTATGGTGAAGACCTCGTTATAATTGTTGGCATATATATTCAAATTTTGTCTGGCACAAATGGTTCAATCTACATAAGTTATATGTTAATGCAATATATCGCATTACAATATGGCACTATATTGGACTACAAAAGACCACCAGTTACTATAACGTGGCGTTTATAAAGGCTGAAATCGCATCAAGTATGGTGCAATGCATACTTGGGCATCATAATTAAAGCAAGTGTCGCGTAATGCACACTTGGTATATCATGATGTTGCGCAATGCACATCAGTTTTGGATCAAAAGAGGATTTGTAATGTCAAGTGTGGCACAATGCACACTTAGTCTTCTAAGACATTACAAACAAAAGTAGTCTTCTACACTCTTGAGCGGATTCATAATTGCAAAAAGAAAATTGAGTTACGTTAAATGTCATCTAAAATTAGATGTTGAAAAATCTCCTTCTTTCTCTACAAGATCCAACAGTGGGCCGTGGATGCTCACGACCGATTTTGCCAAGTTTTAGCATGTTTTAAGCCTTGTTTCGTCCATCTATGTAGTACTACATGTCATGTAATGCACTCTAAAAGATTCTAATACCTTATTTTTTTTTTCAGTCTCCATCAAAATTGTTAACATATTTCGGTTTCTATGTCTTTACATAAGACTGTTGTCTTTACATTCGCCTCTACATTCTTGTATACGAATGTGTTGTAGAAAGATTGAATGCTTAGCTTATTGCAAGGAATAAACAACTATTCATGAATTTAGTTCTTTAGAAATCCGTTGTGACTACGATGACTAGATCATCAGAAATAACCAAAGAGCGGATTAATGCTTAAGTTTCAATGCCTAGTGGCGTTATGATTCAAGTCACACATGTTTTTTATGCATAAGGAAGCAATCGAACCATGATATGACTTAATGATATTCTTGTCAACGTTTATCACTTGTAAACACATTGTGATAATTGATAAGAATTTTTTATGTATCACTATAATGAATGCGCAACATTCATGAGTCACTAAGATTCGGTTAATTGAATAGGTTATTGTCACCAATGATGAGAATGGAGACATCGACTCATGTAGGCTTTAACATAAATCTTCAGGGACAATTTTAGACGTGTTTTGATGATCGGTATACTAAATAGTAAAGACTCTCACAGACATCCTTTCTTTTTAGCAAAGTAACAATTGAGATCAAAGATCACCCAAATACAACTTGGTGGAGCTATGAGCAGTGCTTACGGCCTATGGATGACACTAAAGCTATTCGAGTCATCCTCCTATACAATGGAGGCATTACTCATGCTTTCATAAGCAAATATGACGCAAAAGAATATCCTATGATCTCAAATTGGTCATGCTCATTACTTATTTTGTAAAGCTTATTCTTAGCAAAGATTAGGAGTGTTGCCCTCCTACGCTAAATGCAATGTGTATAGACTAGCATATAAATACGATGCTAAGTCGTTATTCACTAAGTAAGACATTACAATGTCTATACGTGATTCTACAAGAATGATACATAAGATGTTGGCTTAATGGCTTCTAATTGTTCATTTTGAGGTATAATAATGCTATGGTGATGTTCACAATGATTCATCTCAAACCATAACTATTGGACGTTATGGGGAACCTTAACAATGATTGAAAAGTTGAAAAAACCTAGAATTACCAGTTTTTCAGCTTGCGGACCAGTCATTGTGTGAACCGGTTCGTCAACTTCTAAGCTGGTTCTTGAGGTCCTATTTGCAGCCACGGATTCCTAACATTTAAACCTACCTATTTACAAAATTTTGTGGCATTTGGAGACGTGGAAGACAGTGAACCGCTCAATATAAGTGTTCACGGATATCCGGCGACTCCGACGGACGGTTTGGCACTTTTCTTGCCGGTTCTGTCATCGAGGTTGGGGGTTTCCGAATTCTATCTCCCATGTCTACCTGTTTACAAAATTTGGTAGCGTTTGGAGCATTGGAGGATAGTAAACCGTTGAAGGAAGTGTAAAACAAAGGTCCGGTGATGCTGATGGTTGGTTCAACCTGTTTCTTTTTTACTGGTCTCGGCGGTGAGGCGAGTGGATTTTTTTGGACCTATAAGACTAACGTCTATGGGTTGTAGCAGGGTCATAGTTTTACTTATTCATCTTTACCCACCATCATTCAAATCTTTATGTTACGGTTGTAATAGTATGCATATTTGTTAACAGATTGAGTTAACATTCTATAATCTATATCGTCCATATATTATATGTGCCAAATTATAACTCCACCAATGCACAATGATGGATTTTTTGATGAATATTGTCTTTGAATAAGACATAAACTTCCGACTATAGTCCACTTATATAAGGACCTTGACAGACCATCTCTTTTATGTCACTTTGACGAGCCAGTTTTCCAGTCGTTAGGGGAAGATAAGAACAAGAATTTTCAAGTATAATGACTTAGAATTGTCGTGGTTTGTCCTTACTGTGTCTCATCAAGTTCCCTAAAGTGACGAGATCACCTATACATGCTGCAAACATGTCTGCAACGATTGATGTCCGGGTAAGGACATGTTGATGTCCGGATAAAAGGACATGTCATCACCCATAAATGGTGGCATGGTGACGCCACAAAAGTGGTAAATGGTGTCACTAGGCTGTGGCTCCCACGATTCAGGGGGATGCCATATGGTTCGATACATACTCGCCAAGGAAGAATGCGAGTTTGGCACAACTTGATCATTTGATCAATGATACTCATTCGTCTATTAATAATGGATTATGGTCATCATTAGGGGACGCCTCAATGTCAATATTAATCCATATAGAGATCTCTACACTTAGAAATTACACCGGTGTACATGATGATGTGGTTTAATGAGTTTGATATCGAACCATACTTCGTTGAGGAAATACCAACGTTGTACATTGGCCTAAATGGAAAGATGTGATCTAGTTTAAACAAAGAGATAATGCTTTGGTTAGGTGACGCCGACACCCCAAGTGTAAACTCTGTCAATTATGTCTTTGTTAGAGAAGTGTAGTGAGAAAAAGAGTTTAGACTTACCTTCTGGCGTAAGGTATCTCACAAACGCCCTGGAATCGACTACAATGAGATATACTCTCGTAATGGATGTCATTGCACTCCACTACCTTGTCAGTTGGGTAGTTTCTGAAAAACTAAACATGCAGCTTGTGGTCACAACTTATTTCTGTTGGGAACTAAGAGATGTACATAGAGATCTTGAATAGATCGGTTTTCACCCAAATCAAGTGGCTCCTAACCACGGAGTATGTTTGCAAGGTATTTGCTAAGTCTCTACTTGATTAGGGAAGGGATATGAAGAATTATGACTATTTACGTATAAATCGTGATGAACTCTTGTTAAACTAAGAGATGCCACTAATCCAAAATTTAGAATGAACGGATCTTGGGAATATATACTTGGTCTCGAAAGTGAGGATTGTTATTGATGATGCTTATTCATTAGTCGGTTTAAGGCAAGCTAAAAGACGATGAAGTTATACCTATATGTATCCCTTAATCGGTCGAAGTCTTGAGAAGACTCGTTTTGTCCATATGACAAAGAAGTCTTGAGAGTAATTCTCCATCTAAGTATGGTAGCACATTTATGTACTTGTTACAATATGCTTGACTCGACATCTCATTCACTACAAACTTGTTTGGTTAAGTTCTTCTTAGTCTTTCAACTCTCTTCCTAGCGGCTGAGCAACTTCGCTCCCTCTTAGATGAGTGTGAAGGAATATCATGGTAGTGGCCAGATGCGCCTACACAACGCCAATGTCATGGCAGTGATTCTTTCTATGAAAGGTTCAGGCTTATTCATCCCTATAAAAAGACACATTAACAACAAAATTAGAATCTATCTAGTACCTTGAAGATACCTGATAACCTTTTTCCCTACAGTCCAATGCTCAATTCCTGGATTGGACTGAAATCTTGACAAGATGCCAACTGCATATGACAAGTCTGGTCTGGTGCAAACTTGTGCATACATGAGGCTCCCAATAAGCTCTGCATAAGGTTTGTTCATCATCTGTTCTCTCTGCAATGCATTTCTTGGACCTTGGTTTTTATGCAGCTTGTCACTTTTTGACATTAGAATTGCACCAGCTGCACAATTATGCATATCAAACCTCTTCAGAACTGTGTTGATGTAGCTCTGCTGTGACAAACCAAGTAGGAACCTCGATCGATCTATCTTTATCTCTATCCCCAGTACATACTTAGCCCCACCTAAGTTCTTCATGTCGAATTTCTTTGACAAGAAGGACTTAGTCTATTTAAGTAAGTCTAAATTTGTACTAGCCAACAAAATGTCATCTACATGTAAAATCAAGAAAATAAAATTTTTACCTTCTGATTTCACGTAAACACACTCATCAACTTGATTCTCCTTAAATCCAAAACCACTAATGACTGAATCAAACTTCAAATACCACTGCCTTGAAGCTTGTTTCAATCCATATATGGACCTGTTAAGCTTATAAACTAGATGCTCCTTCCCAGGTTCAATGAATCCCTTAGGCTGCTTTATAAAAATCTCTTCACTCAACTCTCCATTCAGAAAAGTTGTCTTTACATCCATTTGGTGCAGCTCCATGTCATAATGGGCAACCATAGCCATGATGGCTCTGAAAGCATCTTTAGTTGAGACTGGAGAAAATGTCTAAGTGTAGTCCACACCTTCTTTCTGTGTAAAACCCTTAGCTACTAGCCTTGCTTTGTACCTCTCTACTAGCCTTGCTTCCATCTGCATGTAGCTTGGTCTTGTACACCCACTTGAAGCCAATTGCTTTCTACGATTTTGAAGGCTCAACCAACTCCCAGACATCATTCACATGCATATATTTCATTTCTGAAATCATAACTTTCTCCCACTCATGTGAATGATCTCCAGTAATGGCTTCTTTGAAGGTTTTGGGGTCTTCAATCTCACCAGCATCATAATCTACCTCAACATCATACACTTGAAAATTAGTAGACAATGCTTCAAGTCTTGATCTTCTTTCTCTCTGTGATGTTCTAATCACTGGTGGTGGTGGAGGGTTTGGGATAGTGGTAGGTGCGTCTATCCCATGTGTTGGAGGATCTAGGATAGGTGCAGGTGCATCAATCCCACTGAAAACAGCTGGTGTGGTATCTAAAAATACAAGTTGAGGTTGTGATGAAGTGACAGTAGTAGAAACATTTTGAGTAAGCTCCTCAAAAATAAAATCCTCAAAAGAATGAGAATAATTTGTTTCATTTAGGAACACTGCTTTATTTGTCTCTATGATTCTGTGGGAGTGTTTGGGACAGTAAAACTTGTAGCCTTTGGAATGCTCACAGTAGCCAATAAAGGATGCAGCCACTGTTTTATGATCTAGCTTGCTCTCGTTTGGATTATAAGGCCTAGCTTCAGCCTTACAACCCCAAACATATGTGTGATAGATGCTAGGCTTTCTATTCTTCCATAACTCAAAAGGGGTTTTGGTTGCAGACACTGATTTTGATGGGGTTCTATTAATCAAATAATTGGTTGTTTTAAGTGTCTCACTGCAAAGAAAATGTGGGAGGTCTGAGGTGCACATCATGCTCCTCACCATGTTCATAAAAGTTCTATTTCTCCTCTCTGCAACTCCATTTTGCTCAGGGGTTCCAGGTGTGGTATACTGAGCTATAATCCCATTTTCTTCTAAAGACGAAGCAAACAGTCCCTTATGCTGACCAGTTTCGGTATATATACCATAATACTCATCACCCCTATCACTTCTCACACATTTCACAACTGCATTCAACTCCTTTTCTGATTCTAACTTAAATTTTTTGAATTTTTCTAATGCTTGAGACTTTTCAAACATAAGGTATACATGACAATATCTAGAAAAATCATCAATAAAAGTGATATAATAGCTATTTCCACATATAGTTTGAATCGCAAATGGTCCACAAATGTCAGTGTGGATCAATTCCAAAAGGCATGTACTTCTAGTTGCTCCTTTCTTATTATGTTTAGCAAATTTACCCTTAACACATTCAATACAATCCACCAAATCAGAAAAGTCTAACTCAGGTAAAATTCCTTCCTTCACCATCAATTTTAATCTGTCTTTTGAGACATGTCCAAGTCTCCTATGCCAAAGGAAAGCAGAATTTTCACTGAATTTCCTTTTATTTCCACTAACTAAATCATTGACATTATTCTCAATCAACAAAACCTATGTGTGGCAAGTATTAGGCAAAGACCAATAATCATCAATAAACTTTGCAGTGGCAAGATAATGAGATACACGACTTATTTTCATTCCATCATAATCAATCAAAAACTGACAATTGTCTTTAACAAAAATAGCAACTGAAATTAAGTTCCTAGACATGGAAGGAACATAATACACTCGCTCTAAAACTAGAAAAACTCCTAGCCTCAAAACTAATTTAACAAAACCAACTGCTTTAATTCCTACTCTCGTGCCTTCTCTAACATGGATCCTGATCTCATTTTCCTTTGGCCTCCTCTGGCTTTGCAGCCCCTCTCTTTGCCTTCCAGGTCTTATACTTGCCACAGTCCTTTTTCATGTGGCCCTTAACCTTACAAAAGAAGCATTTAATGCCTCCCTTGTGGCCACTAACTTTCATGGCCTTCTTGCCAACTCCCAGGTTCTTAGAAGGGCTAGCTTTCCTTTCAGGTTTCTTCCCTTGGGGTTTTATGGTGACTAGGTGAATTATGACCATCTTGATCCTCTCATGTTCCTGGACACATATAGCAATCAGCTCATTCAATGTCCACTTATCCTTTTGAGTGGTATAGGTGGTCTTAAGCTGATCAAATTCTACAGGGAGGGATTTTAAAACTAGCATCACAATCATGTCTTCTGCCATAGTCATATTAAGGGCAGTAATCTTAGCTCCAATATCAATCATCTTCAGAATATACTCTCTAATGTTCATCTTCATATCATATTTCATACCATGCTGCTGGTCTAACAACATGGCAGTCTTAGCCTTATCACTAATCGTGAACCTCTCAGCTATGGCAGTAAGGTACTCACTAGCTACCTCTTTCTCAGGAATACCACCTTTCACAACATCAGACATAGTCCTCATAATAGTAAGCTTACAGATCTTATTGGCTCTCACCCAATTATCTCTAGCTGCACCATTTTCAGCAAGCATTGGGGAACTCAGACACCAATCTACATTTTGTTGAGCTAGGTTCAAGTCTATATCATCTCTCCACATTCTATAGTTGCTACCATTCAAAGGCGTCACACTCTACGTTTACAGGAGTCAAAACTGAAAAGAACATAAAAGAAAACAAAAATTTTAGCATTTCTGGTTATCTATATCCATATAGATATATATCAGTATGTATGTAAAATTTTCAAGAAACATGAAAAAAAAAAAACACCACAAACATACCAAAAACAAACATTTCTCATACAACACTTCAAGTGTCAAAACCAAAACAAGGTAATTCCATATAACACAAAGTGTAAGAAACTAAAAATAAAATTTTTGGTTTAAGCATTTTCAGAATATATACACATAGAAGCATACTTTTAAACCAAAAACAATGTTTCAGTATAATCAATAACCAGTCTACATGTGGGCAAAACACAAGTTATTCCTTAGTTTTTCTAAACTACAACACATTTTAATTCCTATAACATGATCAGTCAACACCTGTGGGCAAGAAGAAAAAGACCATACTGCACTTTAAGAACTAAAGTATCTCATATTCAGAACCGTATTTGTTATCAAAGATATGTAAAGTTTAAAACCATCTGTGGATGATACAGTCCTTATTTCAATAAAAATATGTAATTTTCAGGTATGTTTCTTAGTTACAAGAACCATTTAAAATAGTTTGTTGTGGCAACATGTATTCTAAAATTTCTATTAACTAAATACCTATGATTGTTACTTTATGTTTTCCCAAATTCTAATTTCATAAAACTGTCAGAAAACCAACCATGCTCAATCTTGATATTTCAACAAGCATATATAGATTTGGGAGTAAAAATATATAAATCTGTCAATTTCAATCTTAAGCTATGCGTGATCATACATTCAAGTACTCAGAATCACTACAATTTCATCTAATCATTCATAAGCATACAATCATAGTAATTCACATTCCATATTATGCATGCCAACTTTCAAACAATTCGAAATTTAAGTTTCATCTGGGCATCTTAACCTACTCCCCAGGCAAGTTCTAAGGTTCATATGCATGATTCAATCGCACAAAACAGTAAAATCTCAATTTCATTGAGATTGAAAACATACCAGGTTGATCCCGTGCTTGCAAAACAGAGTTAGTAACAACAATATGTATTTCAGAATCAAAATCGTGCATTAACCATGTATAGCAAATCATCAAGCAGCGAAAAAAACATCCCAAAATCGAAGCTTTAGCCGAAGAACCCTAATCCCTAATTCTGGTTTTTGTTCTGACCGTTATGTTTAACAACCAGTTCGGTTAAAGACGAATGGGTCAGATCTAAAGGATCCGCATGTTTACAAGAAAACGGGTTTGGGTTCATGCTTGTGCTGGGTTTGTGTATTGGGCCTCGACATATTCTTGGCCCAACTCGTGTTCATGGCAGAAAAAGAAAGAAAAAAAAAAGGTTTCCAGAAAATTTTCAATGATCATGCATAACACAACAAAAGGTTTATGAAAATTTGTGGTTGGCTCTGATACAAACTGTTAGATTGTAAACCACATAAGACATAAAACACATTATATCATGTTTTGACAACAATAAGAACATGTAAGCATGTATAAGGATTAGAAACACCAACCTTGGTTGTTCATGTTCAACGCCATCAAACAGGAGCAGAGGAAATCTCCTGTGTAATTCTCCATAATGCCTTTTCTCAGTGAATATGGAAAACTTACAGCGTAAAATGAGCTTACACAAGGATCCCTTTATATATTGACAAGTTTACTTAGAGTCTCATCTCACAAGACAACTCTAATAAACCAATTAATTACCTTATGTGATAACTATAACACAAATTCTATATTAACTCAAACTCTTTGTATTTATCTAATCAAATTACTATAATAAATATCCAAGTTAAGTATTATCGATTAACATCATTTACTTATTTCACAAAATATTTATATATGTTGGACTCACACGTGTTATTATTGAGTCCATATTAGATATAACTCTAACAGGTTGCACTGAGGCTGTCGATTGGAATGGATGTTACCTTGGGGCACTCTGTTATTCTCAAATCAGCAAGAGAGGTGCAGCATCCTAGCCCACTCGGTAGGCTTGATATTTCAGGACACTTGGCAAGCTCCAGTCGAATAAGAGATGGGAGGCCCTCTGATGGAATTGGAATGGACTTTATCTTTGGGCAGTTCTGTATTTCCAATTCTTGAAGAGATTTGCAGTATCGAAGCCCATCAGTAGACCGGATAACTCAGGACATCCAGAGATCTTCAATTCTTAAAGAGATAGGAGACCACCTTCCTCAGGGATTGGAATGGACTCCAGAATGTGGCATTCTCGTATCTCCAACATCTGGAGAGAGAGTGGGCGTAATAGCCCATTATCAGGTAAACACTTCAGCTTAGGACACTCCCATATTGTTAGTTGCTGAAGCGATGCGCAGCAGTGGGATTGGGGAGGAGCAATACAAGTCATCAACTATGCTCAAATATGAAAGATTCTTGTTGGTTTCTAACAACTTTTCCGGCAGACAAGCAAGTGCCCCCACACTCTGTATTGTTAGAGAAGTGAGAGTGGTCAGACTACTGCTTAGAATACTTGCTCTTGCAATGCCTCCGTTATTCATGTCTCCAATCACCAACTCTTTCACATATGAAAAATGACCGGGAGCACTTCTTAATTGGAAACAAAACCTTTCTATCGTCAGAGACATTATCATAACCATAAAACTCATATCCCAAACACCTGAGGTTCTGCATACCTTCCATCTTCACACGTACAAGATCGGGCAAACGGCCAAGTAGTGGGACTCCTTCGCAGTTGCTGCAACCTCTTAATTCAATGTCCTTTAAGTTTGTGCATAACAATAGCCATGATGGAAATTCAACACCCATGAAGCCATGGATCTCCAAAAATTCCAGATTAGAATGTGGTCGCAGGACTTCAAGTACAACTTCATCACTGACAGCACTGTTGCTTGGCCTACTAGGCATCCATCCAAGTAATAACCTCCGTACATGTTTCTTGTCCATTAAATTGGCCTTCTCTGCCTCTTATTTATCTTCTACACAGTGGCGGAAGCATTCTTGTGGCTATCAGGGCTATAGTGATACACAGAATTAGCTGAATCAACATTAGCATATAGGAGTATTAGCCATACCCAAATTAGCCCACTAAATAATAAATAACTCACAGACTACAGCCCAAATTAACCCACTAAATATCAAATAGCCCACAACCCAATTAACCCATTTCTCAATTCCTCAAAAGTCTCAAACCAAACTGCAGTCTATCATTCATTCTTCATCATCAGGCTCTGTCGCTCTCCTCCTCCTGCTTTCTCTCATTCTCCTCCTCTCCTCCGCTGTCGCCTCCACCGTAACCGACGCCAGCGATGCGCTGACCAGACAAGTCGTATCAGGCGCTGCCGAGGAGGACGAGCTCATCCACACGGACTCGCGGAGCGTCACTTGACTCACTTCTCGAACTTTAAAGCGACGTTCTCCAATCTCAGTCCTAAGGAGTTTTGCCGGAATTTCCTCTGCGTCGACTCCGACTACCGGCAAACGCTAAATGATCTTCCCACCGAGTTTGACTGGCACGAGAAATCTGCAGGTATGATCTTGTGTCCATACAAAATTAGCTTTTGCTTTTGCTCTCCAAAATTTCTTGTGTCCATACAAAATTAGCCATACCCATTGTGCAATCTTGGTTCCGCCACTGCTACTACATGTTCCAGATTATGAATAGATAAAGTGTGTGTCAGATGGTTTAGGCCACCTAATTCTCCAATTTGAGGTGCCCAACTTTACAAAAGGTAATGATCGGAGATTAGTTTGGTTGATACTTCGATATTAGTTTTTAATTAATTGTTATGAAAAAAATAAGAAAAATTGTTAGAGTTAACTCTGTCAAGCTGATGTTAAGTGTGATGTCGTGGACTGACAAATGTCAATACATTTGTGGGAAACAGGGAGAGAGACAGAGGATTCGAGGCCGTTGAATACAATCTGTGTGCTCATGCATAATGAACATTAATTGTAGGGTGAAAATTGAAAATAAAAATAAAAATTACAGTACATTTAATTCAATTGGGCTTTATTGTCCCGAACTTCCAGATCAAGCCCATTTTATAGCTGAATCTTTTTGTAACCGGCCCATATTCAGAATAAGTAGTGGTGTCAGATGGCCCATTTTAGCAGATGGAACTTTCATATCAGTGACATAATTTCAGAGAACGACTACACGCCTAACATTCAAAACAATTTAATTTCCCGCGTAAAACGGACCCATTATTGGCGCCTCACCAAATTCAAAACCAACAAAATTAAGGAAAAACAATAAACCACTCTGTACCAGCAATACCACGTGGACTCAACCCTCCACTAATCTCCTGCCACGTTGCCCCCTCGCGGGCTCACCCTTAGCTGTCATGCACCCTACCACACATTCCTATTTTTCAAATTCCTGAAACTCCTCCTTCATAATAAACTGCGCCTCTTCCTCCCCCAGAACACTACAGTCTCCGATCGACGGACCATAAAAGCTCTGGAATTTTGGAGCTCATTAATCGGACGGCTGTGAATGGAGCTTCGCGACGAGGATTGCATGACGCCGAAGCGCCGCGAGTGTCGGATACCGGAAGCGTTAATGTGTCCGCCGGCGCCGAGGAAGAAAGCCGCCGCGGATCAAACCAAGAGGGACCCGCCGAAGAATGGCTACTTCCAGCCGCCTGATCTCGATTCACTGTTCACTATGGCGCCGAGAACTCAAGTTTGCGCATAGGTAGTTCGAATAATCATTACACGATATGGTTTGATTTTGTTGATATATTACTATGTTTTGTTTTGATTTCCACTTATGTTTTCTTCTATTTCGGGTTGGCTTATTCCCGAAATGAAGTTTTTCTTTTTATGGGTTTGGGGATGGATAAATCGGAGTGGGTGCGGAGGGAGAACTGTAGACCTCAAGTGGGTCATTTTCGGATGAATAAAAAGGTTGGTGGTTTGAATCAATTACCCTAAAAGGGAAACCCCAAAATGCAGACTTTGCAAGTACCTCAACGTAACATCTGTTTTTTTTTGGTGAATGGTATCTGGTAGAGAATTGAGAGGAAAGGTAAGGTTGTGTCATTGTTGTTATCATCTGTTCTGGCGGCCCTTTTCTTTGCTGTATTATGTGAATCTGAAAATAAGTAGCAGTAAAGGAAAGATAATGCAACTCTTTAGTATTTGGCAAAACTCAATGACTGGTTTGGTTCACTTGTATTGTATGTATGTATGTTTGAGAATGCTTAAAATGAGAGTAGTTCTAATGAGGACCACTAAGTTAAGGACTAGTTAAGGACTTTTTCGTTTCACCCATTTTTCGATCGCATATTCACATCTCGACCGTCTAGTTTGTAGATATATATATGAGTGATCATCTCTACAAATTTTCATCCAAATTGAAAATCGTTAAGGCAATCATAAATATGATTTACCAATTATAAACTTGAACGGCTCTTGTTTGACAGATTTGGATTGTCCATTGATTTGATTTAGTTCGATCCCTTAATGATCACCAATTTTGCTAAAAATTTGTAGAAGTGATCTACTTATATAGACCTAAAATTTGAACGATTGAGATGGAAAAATGTAATTGAAAAGTGGGTGTAATAAACGATTAATGAGAAAGTCCTCAACTAGTCCTTAACTTAGTGGTCCTCATTAGAACCCCTCCCTGCTTAAAATATCATCATACTTTTTTTTTTTATCAAGAAAATATCACATCATACACTAGTGGATTACGATTCTTAGCCTACGGAATATTTCCGTCGGTTAAGAAACATATTCCGTCTGCTAAGAACTTAGTCGACGGAACAGTCGTCGACTAAGATCCGTCAGCTAACCGTCGTCTGCTAAGACAATAGCCGACGGAAACATATATTTCTGTCGACTAAGTTATTGTTTCCTAAACGACGGAAAAAATCCGTCGGCTATATTTCCGTCGATTAACATTTACCTAAACGACAAAAGGCTTCCTTCTTTACAGACGAAATATTCCGTCGGCTAGGATTCCAGTTTCTTAAACGACGGAAAATTAGCGTCGGTTAAGATCTAGCCGACGATACGGTCCTCTTTCTGTTTATTCTTAGCCGACGGAAAATAAAATTTTACGTCGGTAATGATTATCTTATACCGACGGAAAGTATACTTTGTCGTCGACTAAGAAGGTCAACGGTCGGTCGTTATTCATTCTTAGCCGACGGAAATGAAATGTTCCGTCGGTAATGTTTATACCCTTACCGACGGGTTTTCAATTTTCCGTCGACTAAGGTGAGTCAGATTTTTTTTTTTTCAGAATTGTTTTTTCACAATTTATTATTTGTTTTGGTTTTTTAATTTTTTTACTGATAAAGTAGATATTTGTTTCGGTTGTTTTAGAAATAATTATATTAAAACTAAATATATAGATCGAATCATTAATAATATAAAAATTATGCATTAATAATTAAAATTGTGTTCATACAAACTAAAATTTGACTAATAAAAATTCAAAAACTGATCTTCATCAACAAATGCCGAAGACGACTGAGTAGGAAGAGGAGGTGGAGACGACTGAGTAGGAGGAATCGAAGATGACTGAGGAGGAGGAGGAGGACCCGGAGAAGAATGAGGAGGAGCCGTAAAAGGCGGAGGAGGAGGAGCCGTAAAAGGCGGAGGAGGAGGAGCCGTAAAAGGCGGAGGAGGAGGAGCCGGACCTTCAGGTTCTAGACCTAGGCGAGAGAAGATCTGGTCCATCCGTGAGTTAACAGTAGTGTACTGATTACGGTACCACACAGACTCGGCCTCAGCCCGCTCAGTCCGCTCCTTATACTCACGGACCTCTTGTTCAAGGCGTTCAATCCTTTCCCTGTCTTGATTTGGAGGAGCACGACTCCGCAAGGTCGAACCGGACGAGGACTGGCTCAAGTCTCGCTCACCTGCTCGTCCCATCCCTCGTATCTCCTTCCCTTTGCGCTTGTCCAACACAGCATCCAACACATCAATTTGTTGTGTTTGAATGATCTCCATCATTTCCTCCTCTGTAGCTTCCGGATTTATCTTCTTCAAGTCTGTCTTTCGGCTTTCGACCTCCGCAAGCATCTTCTCCTGCATAAACAAAACACCAAGGAATACACCAACCACATAATTCAACAACAATTACACCAACACCAACACCAACATATTTCTTAATTAATACTAAGTATCCAAATCAAAGAGACATAATTAATTAAATAATTAAAGGAAATACACTTACATATTTCTGGGTGGCCACTTCGTCACCGGGTCTCACATAACTCGCCTCGAATCCCTTGATGATCGGCAAGGGCTCACCTTTGTTCCTTAGATCCTCCATGATGTAGACAATAGGAGAAGAACCGCTATGGTGGTGCATCGTCTTCTTACCACGGTTCTTCTTGTTCGCGTTCGAGAGTTTCTAATACGCGATATAAATAAAATATCAGTAATTATATTTTTTTATTTATTAAAAAAATAAATAATAATATTTTATTCTATAAACCTAAAACATGGCAATAAATAGCATAACCGAACCCACAAAATCATCATGCATAATCGTCGGCAATGTTAAGTTTTACAATTTTAATTTTTTTTAATAAGAACAAATTTAATAATATATTATTCTAAAAATGCTTGAAAAAATATATTATTGTAACAAAATTAATAATATATTACTCCAAAATATAGTGGTCAACATTATCACCCAAAAAAAAAGCAATATACACATACCTTGAACGCGTCGCTCTCAAAATGCGTGCAAAGAAAGGCCACTCATCCTCCCTCCCATAGAACTCCGTCGGCATCCCTTCTGGTCCATGCTCCTGGTAGACATTGTGACACTGCCACTTCCACTCCTTGTACCTAGCCTGTGCCGTGTCCATGATCCACCTCACCGTCACAATGTCATTGTTGTCCCACATGTACCATGGCTAAGAAATAAAAATATATTAATACATCAACAAAAGTATTAATTGAAAACTATTCAAATAAACCAAACTAAGTAAATTAATTTTTATGTACTTACCGACAATGCGTTCCACACCTTCCACTGTTCCGATTGCTCAAGGTCGTGGAACGTCCTAGCCCTCGTTCCAACCAGGCTACGTATGGCCGACCCAATGTCCTTGACTAAAAGACTGTTGACCCCTTGAACCTTAGGCCCTTTCATACGAGGGCAATACTCTATCGGTATCTTCCCCCCTAGCTTCTTGCATAACGCCTCCGTCGCCTTTCCACACACAAAACCCCGTTTCTTTTTCGGTGGGGGACCTACAATAAATAAAACAAAATATTAGGTATCATTTGCAAAAAAGATTCAAGTTAATATAAGTAAAAGAATAATAATTTTTTTATTTTAAAACATTTATTATTTTAAATAAATATGGATTACTACAAGAAAATTAAGCCTTTTAATCATGCCAAGAAAATTAAAAAAATAAACGATTTTTTTATTATTTTATTTAAAAAATATAATTTTTTTTATTTAAAAAATATCATTACCTGTAGTGGGGGCCTTTGCTTTACAGCGGGCACTAGGAATGGGCCTGCTGGTTTCGGAAGCCGATGTGGACGACGCTTCAGTGGTTCCGGTCGTCGCCCCAATAGTGGAAGTCGTATCGGATGGTATAAAGGTGGCCTGATGAGCAAAGGAGGAGCCCCTGGTGGTACTCTTCCAGGCGGCAAAGGTGTGGGCTGGCTGGCAGTAGCCTGGTTACATAAGGCCTCCATCATTTGTTGAGCCCTCTCCGAACGTTGCTTCCTCTTCCCAATGATCGGCATCTTTAAACAAAACAAAATCAACCGGCAGCATAATGACACAAACATAACCATCCAAATGCACATTGATCACAAGGTCACCAACACAATTTTGTACTATTTAAACACAAATCACAAACACACAGTAGCCCATGAGAAAATCAAAGTACTAAACACAGCTAGATCAACCTTAATTAAATCAAAGAACTAAACACACAGTTGCTACACATGGGATGTGGTATTTTTTTTCTAGGCTCCAGCCAGTCAAGACTGGGCTGGCTCCGCCCCTGCCTGCATATCCTTCCACACTAATACTTCCACTAACTTCTAATCTCTTATATCAGTACATCCGTACCATATTTCCCAAATTCATATCAGTATCACTGATACTATAAAATTTAGTAAAAGTGCACTTGATATATTTGTGCTTATGAGCTTAACTAAGCACCCAAAATTACATTCTAGAAGTCCTCGTATTGCCTACTTATAGCTCCACAGGAAATGATGAAAACCATAAACATTCCCAGTATACATGAGCAGCTTAAGAAGAAATACGGCAAGTGAAATGCAAAATATGTAATCTGCCTCCAAATACAACTATTGTTTCTGCCATAATTTGTAAAATCACTGAAATGCGATATCAGGATGAAAGGGTCCTAAAATTGACTAGATTATTGTATACCCAGTACTTAATTCATCTCCTAAGACTAGGAACACTAAGTGCTTAAAATCAGCTGTGGTTAGACAAAACAAAAGATGCAAGTTCCAAACTGGCATTCAAACCAGAGCTACAACTTTAATTTACCACTATATAGCGAAATTCAAAATTAGCAACTAGGTAACCCTTCATATTTTTGGTTGTCAATACCACAGTTTGATTGAAGAACAAAATCCCAATGTAATGTTGCAAATAGCTAAATGATCCTTTGCTGGAATTACGACATTGACTTGCCTCCTAACAATTATATTCAACACCATAATAATGTTTGATTATCAATAAAATTCACCTACAGTACACCTGTGTTCATGACCAGCAACCAACTTTATCAATTTGGCTCCTATCAAATGTCAGGACAGATATGAATGAATTACAATGCTGGGTGAATAAATTCACCATGCTTTTTACCAAATCGAAAACCAAGTTCATATATGATCTCCGTCGACAAACTATCAATTAAGGGCATTCATGCACACTTTCTAAACAATTCACAACATTTCTCCACAAATCAAACACATATATTACTAAACAAATAGACAATAGTTTCATCAATTCATCAATTGTATTCAACTACAAAACAAACAGAACCGGCATATATACAGACCAGCATTCATCAATTCACAGAGTAATAAAATCGGAGAGTTTAAGAGACTAACCTGCCAAACACAACGGAGGACGACAGGTGGAGTTTCGGTTTAGGTGGAGGAACCGGTGAGGGTGAGGGCGAGAAAGAGAGAGAGAGAGAGAGAGAGAGAGAGAGAGGCGGTCGGACGGGTTCCCTTAGGGTTTAGGTCGGCTGGGGTGGTGGTGTCTAGGAGGCGGTGATGGGTGTAGGAGGCGGTGGAGGAGGCTCGGATTGGGTGGAGGAGGTTCGGATTGGGTGGAGGAGGCTCGGATTGGGTGGAGGAGGTGAGTGTCCTAGTCGGTTGGGGTGGAGGTGGGGGGTCGGACGTGGTGGCGTTGATGGTGGTGGTCGGGTGGAGGATCGGAGCTCGTCGGCAGCGGAGTGGAGGCGATCTCATATGCTTGACAGAGAGATCGAACATAACAGAGAGAAGAAACGTCGACCAGGTTTTATAGTAACTTAGGCGACAGAATATGAAATTCGTCGGCTAAGAAAATTTCAATTTTCGCGGAAAAAAAAAGCACAATGATAAACCGCCAAAATTTTCGTCATCTTAGTCGACGGAAAATAAATAATTCGTCGGTTAAGAAAGTCCTAGTCGACGGAAAAATAATATTCCGTCGGCTAGGAAAAAAAGAAATTCTTTCTTATTTACTAAACGGACCGAAATTTTTATTCGACCTTCCAAATCACGTAATCTGGCCGGACCTTCAACTGAGAATAGTTTCCAATCGACGAGACTCTTACGGGGCTATAAAAATTTGGTAAAAAATAAATACCCGGGATAGGGCTACCACTAGGTAGAAATAAGAGAATTTCGTTGACCAGAACAACCGGCACCGAAATTTTACCGGAATATCTTCATTTTTCATGGGTTGACGTATTTCACTGTTCCGGTCATATCTTATTTCACGACTTTTTTGCTTTTGAGGCTTCTACGTATACGTTGTCTTCAAAACGACACTTAAACTCAACACTTGTATAAAAAAGTTATACAACATTAGTACATATAACGTGAGTTTGGTAATCGGAGAAGAGGAACTGAAAACCTACCGTCAGATATGACCAGCATAACGAATTACGTAGGTGGGAAAAAATTCAGCTCCATTTGACAAAGATAAGGGCTCGATCCGTCCGGTCAATCGGCGCGGTCAAACCCCTAAACGGACGGAAATTTTTATTCGACCTTCCAAATCACGTAATCTGGCCGGACCTTCAACTAAGAATAGTTTCCAATCGACGAGATTCTTACGGGGCTATAAAAATTTGGTAAAAAATAAATACCCGGGATAGGGCTACCACTAGGTAGAAATAAGAGAATTTCGTTGACCGGAACAACCGGCACCGAAATTTTACCGGAATATCTTCATTTTTCACGGGTTGACGTATTTCACCGTTCTGGTCATATCTTATTTCACGACTTTTTTGCGTTTGAGGCTTCTACGTATACGTTGTCTTCAAAACGACACTTAAACTCAACACTTGTATAAAAAAGTTATACAACATTAGTACATATAACGTGAGTTTGGTGATCGGAGAAGAGGAACTGAAAACCTACCGTCAGATATGACCAGCATAACGAATTACGTAGGTGGGAAAAAATTCAGCTCCATCTGACAAAGATAAGGGCTCGATCCGTCCGGTCAATCGGCGCGGTCGGACGGAAATTTTTATTCGACCTTCCAAATCACGTAATCTGGCCGGACCTTCAACTGAGAATAGTTTCCAATCGACGTGACTCTTACGGGGCTATAAAAATCTGCAACAAGAATAGTAATAATAATAAAGGCCGTGAACATTTGACGCAAAGTGTGTTCCGATCAATATATATGAAAATGTAATTGTTAATACATCGATCTCCGAAGTTATGCAAATTCATAATAATAAACCAATGAAAGTTAAGTTACATCCCTAAATTAATTTAATCATACTCATCTTCATAATCTTGGTCTTCGGGATCATCATCCTCCTCGAATTCCTCTGAATCCTCATCTTCTTCGTCCTCGTATTCGTCATCTTCTTCGGGTTCGGGCATAGTAACTTCAATGTAACCTGTAATGGCCGGAACGTGTTGGTCGTTGACGCGAATGTCCACGTCATTGGGAATTACAGGTGGAGTTTCCTCTTGATATGGTTCGTTCGGTACAGAGCTCGGTTCCGTACCCTCATCCACTCCCAATGTAGCTGCACTCCATATATTCCTATGTGACATTACCTGCACCACTTTCCAACCCTCACCCATAGCCGGATCATCAAGATAAAAGACTTGTTGTGCCATGGCGGCAATAACAAACGGCTCATTCTCATACCATGAAGTGTTTGTGTTCACTGATAACAAACCATGGTCTGTAACCGTACTCCTGCAAACATTTGGGTCAGTATTGAACCATTTGCACTTAAACAACACAACCGGCATACGGTTCCCGTAGATTAGTTCGATAACGCTGATAAGCACCCCGTAGTAGTTGTGAGACTTGCCCTCAACCATAACTCCATTGTTTTGAGTGATGCGACCATCATCTAGTTCTGATGTCACAAACTTAACCCCGTTAACAAAACATCCCGCATGTGCTCTGTGCTTTAGCGGTCCGCCAGCCAAACAGTGCAGCTCGGGGTCGTAAAATTCACGTTGGTTCTGTTGAATATGCATCATCTGCAAAATAACGCAATTTAGTCAAACAAAATGATGAGAAATACATTAAATTTATAAGTAACTTAAGAATAACGTACCCAAATCGGGAAGTAGTCAGGAAAATCTCTCTTGTGAATGGCTTCATTCCCATTTTGCCTGCTCAAATGTTTCTCCAGATAATCCTCCAATTCATCGCAATGTTGAAGGACGCACCAATGAGCCTCCTTCAATTCTTCGCGACTCAATCTGTATTCCCTACCTAGCCTGCCATACGGTTGTACTTCGTCGGAAACAACTGATAAATGGAATTGATTTCCACCTCTTGAAGATTCCCCTCCCGTGTGTTCATCATTAAAATATGTGTTGTAGAAGGTTACACACTCACTAGAAATGTAAGCCGCCGTGATCGAACCTTCAGGGAAACGTTTGTTCCTGTTCGTCTTCTTGTAATCTCCAAGTTGCCTACAAAATAAAAAGTTATTGCAAAAATTCATGTTATGTGAGACTTTATTGACAAAAGTATAGACTGCATACATACCTCTCGTTTGGATAACACCAGGTATATTGTACCGGACCTGTAAGCAACACTTGTTCAGGAAGGTGGATCATGAGGTGGACCATGATGCTAAAGAAAGTGGGGGGGGGGGGGAAGATCCTCTCCAGCTTGCACATGATGTACGCAATATCGTCTTGCAAGGACCGGACCTCTGACTTTTTTAGCTCTTTAGCACATAACCTCTGAAAGAAGTTGGACAAAGCCACCAACGTGTCAACCACATCACTCTGCAAATACGGGCGAATGACCACAGGAAGAAGACGTTGCAGGAGAACATGACAGTCATGGGTCTTCAACCCGATAATCTTATTTCCCCCCATCTTAATACATCGAGCTATATTTCCGGCATACCCACTAGGATACTTAACCTCACGAAGCCACTTAAATATCTCCGACCTCTTATTAGGAACCACCGTGTAGCCTGCTTGAGGCATTACATGTTTGCCGGTCTTTTTGTTTAGCTTTATCCATAGCTTTCGACGTATACCCATCTTTTGAAGGTCAGCACGAGCTTTGGCGGTGTCTTTGGTCTTGTCTTTGATGTCTAGAATTGTTCCAAGGATGCTGTCACAAACATTCTTCTCTATGTGCATGACGTCTAAGTTGTGTCTGATCTTCAACGTCGACCAGTAAGGCAACTCAAAGAATGAACTCCTGTGCGTCCAATACTTAAACTCTTCAGGGGTGGGAGGATTCTGGTCATTTACATACCTAGCGCTGCTCAAAATTCCAAACCAGTGCTGGTTCAGCATATCCAGAATCCATTGACCAGACCTCCCTTCGGGTTTCGGGCCATGCTCAACAGTCCCATCAAATACTTGTGCATCGTACCGCCACGGGTGATCCGGTGGAAGCCATCTACGGGATCCTAAGTAAACAATTCTGTGGGCATGATGACTGGAATTGACCTCGTCTATACATACAGGGCACGCCTTGTATCCATGGGTAGTTTGACCAGACATCATCCCGTAAGCAGGAAAATCATTGACGGTAAAAAGAACCGCTACTCTCATGAAGAAGTAAGTCTGACTATACCTGTCAAAAGTATGGATTCCATTTTCATATAATTGTAGGAGCTCGTCGATTAATGGCCTCATGTACACGTCCAAGCACTTTCCTGGAGAATACTTGCCCGGAACTAACATAGTAAGAAAATTATACTCCGTCCTCATGCACATGTTTGGAGGCAAGTTGAGCGGAAATGCTATCACAGGCCATATACTGTAAGAGTTATTCATGTCTCCAGTAGGATTGAATCCGTCTGTTGCTAGTCCAAGTCTGACATTTCGACATTCAGAGGCAAAATCAGGAAATGAACGGTCAAAGTGATTCCAAGCCTCCCCGTCTGCGGGGTGTGTGAGATTATCCGGATCTACTCTAGGCCTATCCGGCTCTTGCTGGTGCCTTTCGTGGTGCCATCTCATATGTTTGGCCGTATGTGAAGACATGTAGAGGCGTTGTAGACGAGGACCCAATGGGAAATAGCGAAGAACCTTCCTAGGAATGGGGTTTGTCTGTCTAGAACGAGCGTGTGGTTCATACCTCGGCTCATAGCAGTGTGGGCACTCAAATGCGTCCTTATAACCTTTGTAGTATAGGATGCAGTTATTGACGCATGCATCTATCTTGATGTACTCAAGACCGAACTCACTCAAGATGCTTTTGACCTTGTCATAATTTTCTGGACAGTTGTTGTCAGCAGGAAGCAACTCCTTCAGAAGTGCAATGTCATCGTTAAAACAAGCAACGGTCTTGTTCCTCTTCTTTTTGATACTCATCTGCTTCATGACAGTTTCCAATACAGTATGCTCACTTCCGGGGTACAGTGGTGTCTGTGCTTGCTGCATAAGCTTGTTGTAACTATCATAGCCACTACTGCCGACCTGGGAGACATCAGGGAAGGTTGTATTGTTGTTGTCCTGTGGAACACTTCCATCGTATGCTGAGGCGGACGGAAATGCATCGTTTAAGAAATTCATCACACCAGGGTCCCCGAAATTGGCACTAGAGGAAGACTCGCCCTGGTTACGTTGTGCTTGAATATCTACAAGTGTGGGCATATGTTCATTTGCTTCGCCGTGCCATGTCCAAGTGGTATAACTGGGACAAATACCGTATTGTGACAGGTGAACATACATGTCCTCAAAAGTTACAGAATTGGCAGATCTGTTGCGACATTTTCCGCATGGACAAATGTGGAAAAGTTGTCCAGGAGAAGTCTTGCCACGGACAAACTCGATAAATTCAAAAATTCCTCTCATGTATCGCGGATGCCCTCTATGTAACTGCATCCAGCTCCTGTCGGCCATGTTGTAACCTGTAATAAAAGGGGAAATGAAAAATCTAACTATAAAAATACTGCGCGCTCACGTAAACAACGGTACGTATTCACCACAAAAACATAATGTGACGAAAATAACTGATTTTAACAAAAACATCATCAAATCAAATATTTGATTTAAGACCATATATATATATATGCATGAAAATATCGATATCATCACGAAAATAAATGAGTAAATATATCTAAGCACAAATTGAAAAAAAAAAATTTAATGTAAGCATAAACAAAATGAAATATATATATGATCTCAAACACAAATTTAATATAATCGATCATAAACGAAAATATTATCATGAAAATAAATATTGTTTTAATATATCACCACGAAAATATCATCATCAAAATATCGATCATTTAATACACATCATGATTTACATAAAAAAAGATAATGATCGAATACATTAATCACATACATAATATATATATATATCTATATATATACATATATACATTGATTTAATAAACATCATCATTTTCTGCTATAACATATATAATATAATCTATATGTATACATATATGATTTGCATAAACAAAATTAATATATACAATCAACAAATTAAAAATTCACACACATATATATACATCCATATATATATATATACAAAATATACGTATACATGCATATATATATATAATCAATAATCCACACACAATTAATATATATAGAATATATTAATCAAACCATGCATATATATATAATTAATCGTATATATGTATATATACACACACACACAAACACACAATAAAAATACAAATTAAACGAATATAGCCGGAGAGTCGCCGGAAAATATGACCGGTGAACTGAATTCCGTCGAAAATGTAAAGGTTGAAGAATATGTACCAATGATCAAAATGCTAGCTAGATTAGTTGCTTGAACTTCAATTCATGGCGAGCTCGATCGAGAGGTGTTTCGGCGACGTCGAGAGGTGTTTTATTTAGAGCAGGTGATAAAGAAGGAGGTTTTTGCAAGAATGATATATACAGAGGGTGAAGATTCCTTCTGCGCGTGCTCAGAGAATAATTCAGCTTTATATTCTTAACCGACGGAATTTTCCGTCGACTTAGTCTTACTTTGTCGACGGATTATTTTTCTTAGTCGACGGAAGATGTTTCCGTCGACTGAAAACATCTTAACCGACGAATACTTACCGACATGAATTATCCGTCGACTAAGATTTACTTCACCGACGGAAATTCCCGTCCAAAATTTTCCGTCGGCTATGATTTACTTACCCGACGGAAAATCCAGTCCAAAATTTTCCGTCGGCTATGATTTTCTTATCCGACGGATCTCTTCACCCTTCCTACGAAAATATGTTCGTTGGCTATGAAAATCTTAGCCGACAGAAGTTAATTTTTCCGTCGGCTAAGATCTATAATCCGCTAGTGATACTTGGTCAAGCCTATTTGGACCAAATTAAGAAAATGCATCACAACAGTGAACAGTCCCTCAAATCTTGTACCGATGAGTTTGATTCCCGAATTCACAAAGCTATTTGTGTAACACTTAGGCATGTTTGTTACATAAGACTAGGGGAATTAGACTGGCTTACATAGTCTAAGCCCACATATCTTATGTATGGGAACAACCAAAGACTAATTTAATGGACTATAGAAGTATAGAGTCCCTATATCCTTCCAACACCTTCTACCATAGCTAGAGACACCAACATTCATAAGATTGTGTAATCCTCCTTCTCACGCTGCACATTCACCAAAATTCTCGTCGCCTTCAACCCGTCATCGCAACACCGTCAGCTTTAACCCGTCATTGCAACACCGACGCCTACAACCTGTCAATGCAGCACCGTCGCCTTCAGCCCGTCATCGCAGCACCGTCTCCTTCAGCCAGTCATCACAACACCGTCACCTTCTTCCCTTGCCATGCCACGTCGTTTCCTTCAACCATCGTCTCCTTCCCCTGCTACGTTGTTGCCTTCCCCTGGCACAATGTCATTGTTGGACTCGTCCTTGCCATCAAATCTGTCGCTTCCATACTTCGGCGCTCCATCTCCTTCGGTCCAGATGCATCACGTTTTCTGATAAAAAGAAGAAAAAAAGATTGTGTTCTTAATCTCAATTGGGATTATATTAATTTCCATTAACCCTATTGTGTATTGTTGTTGTGCCTGCGCCTGGTCAAGGGTTCTTTGGACAAGGACATTATTACATATGCATTAAGTTTGAGAAGCAGCTTTTTCTTGCAGGTTAATTATGGAGTATTTGTTGCCTATGAGCTGATGGAGTTTGAAGAATTTGCATTATGGATTGCCGGCTTTTACATGGTGGTGTTAACCACATTGTTTGTAATTTTGCTAGTTTTGCAGGTCTGGGGGTGTTATTTTTAGTCACTTCCACCAAACATGGGTTAGACAATTTTTTCATTTCTTTGTAACAAACGTGCATTTTAGAGTCTCATATTACTATCATTAAAAAGGGTCCGGATCAATGGACATCTTATTTTACACATCTTTTTACACCGATTTTTAACCATTAAATTTAATTGATTTCAATGGCCAAGATTAATTTCATTTATGATGTGGCCAAATGATATGGAAATAATTATTTTTGGTGAGAAAATGCACCAAAATTAATAGATAAATTTAATAAATAAAAATTAAATTTATAAGAAAAAAACAAAGAAGAAGAAGAAGATGATCTAAACGTCTTCATATCTTGTGATGGACGTCTTCTTCTTCTGGAAATATTCATGAGAGGTCTTGCTCTCGATCTCCTTTTAGCATCAATTCTGTTTTTTGCTTGAGTACGTTGAACCATTAATCCATCATCCCCCAGTCCCTTTCATTCCATCAAATTAATATTAGCAACTGCAGTTTTTATATATATGTTCTTCTTCTTGGGTCTTCAATGGTTTTCCATATGCGTGCCCCATTCTTTCTTTTACCCCAAAGCATAACCTATCATAACTCATTTGATCTAGCCTTCTAGGTTTAGAATATACATATATAGGGTAATATATAGATAGATGAAGAAGATTGATTTTGTGGTTTTTTTTTTTGGTCTCCATTTTAAGTTCTGAACAATCGATCGTATAGGGTTTTGTAATCAACTTAACTGGAGAATATACCGTACGTTAGAGGGAGAGGATGAAGATAAGTTTTTTTTTTCTGCGTGAAGAGGAAGAAGATGACGTTTCCTCTTCTAATTTTCTAATTTTTTTGATTTTTATATAGAAAAGAAAACTATTTCTATGTCATTTGCCACATCATAAATGAAATTAATCATGGCCATTGAAATTACTTAAATCTAGTGGCTAAAAATTGGTGTAAAAAGATGTGTAAAATAAGGTGTCCCTTGATCCGGACCCCATTAAAAATAAGGGAAAATTTTAGAACTATACATGACAAATTGTCCACTTATAATTTTTGTGTTTTAAGTTTTAAAACAATCATAAAGGTGTACATGAACTTCTAATCTCAACCAAAAATATGTACATGCCATTATGTCTTCCGTTATTGTGTGATTTCCGTTAAAATTTGAGGGATAAATCCGTCACTCCTTAATTTAGCAGTAATAAATTATTAAAATTAATAATTACTAAGAAGAGATAAATAAAAAAGATCTAATTCTCATTGCTGAACTAGTAACAAAATAACAATTTCTGGTATACCAAAATTAAAACAGAAAATGGAATAGAGTTGTCTACTTGCAGACAACAAAGTCATTAAGATTATGGTTTGGGTTAACAAAATTTAAAAAAGTATATAAAAAGCAAAATAGTAAAACAAATATAAAGAAAATAAAAAATAAAGAAACACTACCAGAAGAAAGGCTTTAGCCGACGAAAAAAAAAAAAACTAGGCCGACGAAGCATTTTTTCGTCGGCTAAAGCCCACTTAGCCGACGAAATTTTCTTTCGCCGGCTATTTTAATCTTTCGTCGGCTAAAGAATTTATTTCGTCGGCTAAAGTTCACAAACTATGGCCTACGAAATATTTAAAAGTTTAGCCGACGAAATTCATAGTCGTCGGCTAAAGTGCTTTATATTTGCGGATCTGGGCAGCAGCAGCTCATTTGGAAAAAAACGGGAAAAAAAAGGGAGAAGAAAAAAGGGGAGAAAAAGTTTGGGTGTTGTCGAAATCTGTCTATAATCAGTTTGTGGAGCCATATATAGGTACATATATGTATATATATGTTGATTAATTGAGTTTTATTTGAGTTGATCGATTTTAATTAGTGTGATTAATTGAGTTTATTGATTTTGATTGTGATTGAGTTTATTAATTTTGAGTACGTTGGATGTATATATATATATATATATATATATATATATATGTTGATCGATTTGGTTGATGATTTGAATTGATAATATATATGAATTCATTTGTTGTTAATAAATAGTAGATATATATATATATATATGGTAATATTAATTTATAATATTATTGTGTTGATATGGTATGAAGTTGTTGATGATATATATGAGTTCATGATGATTTTGTTATTAATTAGTCGTAGTACGTAGAATATATACTAAATGAATTGAGATTTTATATATGGCATGAAATTTTATTAATAATTAGCTAGCAGCGTTATAAATATATATATATATTTTGTTATATTTTCAGGATTTAGATAAGAGTTGGATTTCGCTTCCAAAATGGGACAAAAGATACGGTGCAGGAGTTATGAGTTTTATAGAATATGCGCTGGCTAATGCTAACGGGAATACAATTTTCTATTGCCCTGCACGAAATGTCAGTGTCGCAGCGATATGCATCGATTTCCCATTGACAAAGTATGACAGCACCTGAGGAATAACTGGTTTTGGGAGAAGTACACATGTTGGTTATATCACGGTGAAACATCATCAGGGGGTCTGTATGATCATGACCAATTTTCCGAGACGGGCAGTGCTAGTACATCCAACGATCCAACAACGACATTCATCAACGACATGTTTCTTTATGAGAGCGGTGTATGCGCTCAAGGATAGTATATGCCTGACCCGGTGCAGCCATTCCCTAGAGCTGTGAACACTGCTGGTATAGAAAAGTACAACAAACTGCTTGCTTTCCAACAGACCCCTGTGTACCCCGGTTGTCAGAAAACCGTTCTTGAAAATGTGATAGACGTAATGAGGATTAAAGTTGAGACAAAATCGACCGTGAAGGTTGTTGATGAGTATCTACAGTACACTGCTTCGATGCTGCCCAACGGTCATCGTCTTCCTACCACTCATCGGAAGGTCCGATCATGCAGATATGACTGTGTTCTCTTTTGGGGTACAGATCCAGAAAGGAATGACCTTGGTGGCCTTGAGGCATGTCCGGTATGTCACACTGACAGATATAAGCTGACTCTTGCAGGCAACAGGAAACCTGTAAAAGTACTTCGGTATTTCCCTTTGACGGATAGGTTGGAGCGATTGTACATGTCTTCACACACGGCCGAAGCGATGAGATGGCACGCTGATAGGGAATTGCATGACGAAGATACCTTTATACACCCTGCTGACGGGGAGGCTTGGAAGCATATAGACAGGGAGTTTCCTCATTTTGCGTCAGAGGTTCGAAATGTGAGGCTCGGGCTCTCATCCGATGGGTTCAACCCTTTTGGCAACATGAGTCTTCAATACAGTATATGGCCGGTGATTTTGGTACCGTACAACCTTTCCCCATGGATGTGCATGAAGAAGGAATACAATATGTTGAGTTTGTTGATTCCGGGGCCCGGTTATCCGGGGAAGTGTCTCGATGTGTATTTGAGACCTTTGATTGAAGAGCTTAAATTTTTGTGGGACGTTGGTCATCCCACTTATGACAAGTACATGCACGAGATGTTCCAGATGCATGTCATGGTTGTTGGTACCATCAGTGATTTTCCTGCCCGTGGGATGTTGTCGGGCAACGTTGTTAGGGGATACAAGGCTTGTCCAGAGTGCCTTAGCGATGAGGGGAGCAGTAGTCATTGCAACAAGATATGCAGATTGGGTCACCGTGCTTTCCTTCCATATGATCACGAATGGCGGTTCGATGACAAGGCATTTGATGGGACCGTAGAACACGGTGTGCCTCCCAGAAGATGAACGGGGGAAGAAATTTTAGCAGTGCTTAATGAGTACGATTTTGGGCAGCTCAGCAATCATCCCAACATTGTGGCGGCAATACCTGAAAGACCCGACAGGTACAAATTCTGGACACATAAGAGCATATTCTGGGAACTCCCATACTGGAATAAGTTGTTGATCAGGCACTACCTGGATGTGATGCACATAGAAAAGAATGTGTGCGACAGTGTGATGGGCACAGTGCTGAACTTGGAGGGGAAGAGGAAAGACGGTCATAAGGCACACATTGATCTAAAAAAATGCGGAATAAGACGACATTTGTGGTTGAAAGAAGGGAAGAAAAAAATGCCTCAAGCTCCTTACACCGTTAAGCCTGACCAGAAGAACCTAATTTTCAGGTGGATGAGTTGTGTGAAGTATCCTTCAGGCTATGCAGGAAATATAGCCCGGTGTGTGAACTTCCGGGACAATAAGATGTACGGGTTGAAGAGTCATAACTGTCATATCCTGCTACAACGTCTCTTCCCTGTTTTCATTCGACCGTTCCTTCCCCGTCAGGTGGTGGAGTCGTTAGTAGCGTTGGGAAGATTTTTCCAGAAGTTATGCACACGGGAAGTGTCTCGATGTGACCTCCGGGAAATGCAAAAGGACATCATTTATATCATGTGTAAATTTGAGAGGATATTTCCTCCAAATTTTTTTGACATCATGCCTCACCTGATGATCCATCTTCCTGAGCAATTGTTGCTTACCGGTCCAGTACACTACACTTGGATGTATCCCATGGAAAGGTACGTTTTTTACTTTCATGAATTCCTCAATATATATACATGTTTAATAATCATAACATTTTGCAACTTGATTTACAGGCAACTTGGAGACTACAAAGATTATGTGGCTAATAAATCCGCTCCTGAAGGATGTATAGCTGAAGCATATATTGCGCACGAGTGCGTCACCTACATGAAGTTGTAATTAGTAGCGTTGAAGGAAACTCCGCAAACCATGCCGGTAGATGTACCGAAGTTCAATTTTTCCATAGTCTCTAGTGATGTTGAAGTGTATGGAATTTTGCCAGACTCCTACAAGTTGCAATCACATGAGCTAGTCATTGCCCACTGGTGGGTATTGATTAACTGTCCAGAAGTTGAATACTGGAAAGACATCCATCTCAATCTTCCCAACATTCAAGGTGATCCCGAGTACCACAACAGGGAGTTCGCAGATTATTTTGGCGGTTGGGTATGTAATTTAATTTTTCTCTACGGGTTTATGTTTATTGCATAATTATCCATATTTACAATTGAGATGGTTGGTTGCAGATGAACCATATTCAATCTAATTTCGTCGGCCAATAAGATACTTGGGCGACGATATTTGTTAAATTGGTCGCCCAAGGGTAAAAATAAAAAATCATGTACAATGAAATTTAAATATGCTTTATTTATTTTAATTATTCGGATTATCTTGACCGACGAATTACCCTAATTTGGTCGGCCATTATGATACTTGGGCGACGATATTTGTTAAATTCGTCGTCCAAGGGTAAAAAAAAAAAATCCTGTACAATGAAATTTAAATATGCTTTATTTATTTTAATTATTCGGATGATCTTGGCCGACGAAATTACCCTAATTTCGTCGGCCAATATGATACTTGGGCGACGATATTTGTTAAATTCGTCGCTCAAGGGTAAAAATAAAAAATCCTGTACAATAAAATTTAAATGTGGTTTATTTATTTTAATTATTCGGATTCTCTTGGCCGACGAATTACCCTAATTTCGTCGGCCAATATGATACTTGGGCGACGATATTTGTTAAATTCTTCACCCAAGGGTAAAATAAAAAATCTTGTACAATGAAATTTAAATATGTTTTATTTTATTTTAATTATTCGGATTACTCTTGGCCGACGAAATTAGGGTCATTCGTCGGTCAAGATGTTATTAGGCCGACGACATGCTTGTATTTCGTCGGCCAAGAAAAAATAAAAAAATAAAATTCTTAGGCGACGATATATTTGAGTTTCGTCGCTTAGGGATTAAAAACACTTAGGCGACGACAAAATATGTAATACCCCGGAAATTTGATATTAGTTTCTAATTTTATTTAGGAATTTTTGAGTTAGAAGTTAGTGTGTTTTGAAGTTTGAAGGAAGTGCGGAAGGGTTCGGATGCATAAATTGCCTGAACCGGTTTTATGGTTCTGAAAGGTCAAGAGTTGACTTTCTAATCCGTTGGGTTTCTCGAGAAACTTCCTTCACGAAAGTTGTAGAGCACGACGATACGAGTTCGTAGACATGTGGCACGCGTAAAACGGACTTCGTATGAGAAAGTTGTGGTCAGCAGAAGTTGTGGCTTTTCGGAATTTTTTAGGATAAATAGGAATTTTTTGTTTTGGGTCTTTTATTTTTATTTTTTTGGAATCCATTTCTTTCCCTTTCTTCTCTCTCCCCGACCCCGAGAGAACCTCAGCTTCTCAGCCGACCCGACCCGGACCCGGTTGACCCGACCCGGATTTTCCGGCCATCTCCGGCCGACCCAGGCGACGGCACCGGTCGGAATCGCTCCTCCTTGGCGGCGCAATCTTCCCTGTGTTGGTGGATGAGGATGACCCGAGCCGAGCTGCGCAAGCCGAGCGCCACAGTGAGGGCCGACGACCCGGTTTGCAACCCGATCGGTTTCCTACCTCCGGCGGCGGCGACGCAGCTTGGAAACGGTCGGGATATGAAGTGTTGGACGTCCTCGTTCGATCCCTGGTGGTGTGGAAGCTCAACTCACGGCGGAGAGTGGCGGTGGTGGATCCCAAGCTTTCCGGCGAGTTTCCGGCTTGTTTCCGGCCGATTGGGGTGAAACCTCAGGTATAAAAGATGCTTCCCTCTCTTTAATCTTCAAGTTTCGTGTTGGGAGTTTGTCTTAATTCGAAAGTTTTGGGGTGGCGCGTGGGGCCCACTCGCTGCCGTCGCGTGGCGGCGCGTCCGGCAGGGGTTTGGGAGGCCTGTAGTTCTTGTTAGGTGGTGCTCATCAATACGAGCATGTTAGCATGTAGATTGTAGGTTTTAGAGTTGTTTGAGCATGTTAGGGTTTGGTGAAGTTCTTCTAGGGCGTGTGGGGCCCACTCGCCGCCGCTTGTGGTGGTGAGTGGCGGCGTGCCCGGTAGTGTCTGTGGTGGTTGTGGTGCTGGTTAGGTAGTACTTGTTGATACGATCATGTTGTTATGTGGGTTATAGGTTTTGGTTACCGATGATGCATGCTAGGTTTCGTTCGGTTTCCATTTTTGAGTTTATCTGATTTTTAGAAATCTGGTTTGTGGTTTATAAGTTGTGTAGGATGTTCAGACGACCTTTTTGAGTTATAGGGAGAGGTTTTGTCTCAAGTGACAAGTTTGTGGGTTAGGACTTGAGTTTTGGTTCGAGTCGGATAATGTTGCTTTCTTAGTTACTAAGGTTAACGTTTTGTTAATAGGTGACTTGTGGCGTGGTTTTGTGTGATATGATTTCGTTTGTGCTTATGAAGACGCAGCGGGAGTTAAGGTGAGTAAAATCTCACTAAGGTCCACTTTGTGACCTATTTATTTTGATGTTGATTTTGATCATGATTTTGATGATGATTGTGATGTTGATTTTGATCATGATTTGATGATGATTGTGATGTTGATTTTGATGATGATAATTGCTATGATGAGGATTATGATGATTTATTTTGATGATTTTAAATAAATAATTTAATGAAGAAAAATAATATTATGTTGTTTGGTTTTAAAAATATATGAGCTTGATCGTCAACGGCTCATATGTAAGGTAAAACAAGTTTTTAGTTATGTGTTACTCTGACTCTTATGATCATAATTTTTTTTAAATTGTGAGAAGTATGTTGTTGGATTTATTTTTATTATTCATATAATTATATCCTTGTGAAGGATATAATGTTTATGATGTAAATCTTGTGATGTTGTTATTGGAGTTGTGATATGATGACTGTTGAATAAATAGCCTAACCGGGTTCCAAGCCTTACTTAGGTGATTGGTTACGGTTAAGGTGTTATTTATCATTTTATGTTTTGATATTAAATAGCCAAACCGGGTTCCAAGCCTTTAATCGGGTGATTGGTTGCGGTTCTGATGCTATTTATCATTTTTTTTATTGTGGTGATGTTATACAGTCAAACCGGGATTCCAAGCCTTTGGCCGGGTGATTGGGTACGGTTAGGAATAGAGCTCTAGTCCGTCTGTCAGTGTAGGTCATGGGAGATACTTGAAGGTATCTGGGACCCATGGGTACACATATTGTTGTTGTAGGTCATGAGGGGTATTTTCTAAATATCTGGGACTCATGGGTACATGTCTTGTTGTGTGTGGTTTTTATTCATTATCAAAATTTATGTGGATGTGTTAAAGTGTTGGATTGTGATAAATGTAGAGTTTATTTTGAGAATTACTCATACGAGCTTTTTAGCTTACCGGGTTTGTTGTTTACAACCCGGTGCACCAATTCATGGTGTAGGGGTTAGACTTGCAGGTGTTGATTTCAGGGTTGAGGCAGAGGCATAGTGGCTGAGGTTTAGATGATGTACATTTTATTTGTATATTATGTAAGTTGTTTTAAGCTCGTGTGAGCATCTTCTTTTTACTAGACTTTTGAAGTTGTAAAATAAGGAGATGTAATGTTTAACTCAGTCGATGAGTTTTGTTGACATTTACATTTCCAGCATTTAAGTTTAGTAGGGATTTGTCGAGCAGGTCATGTAGTCTTATTTGTGAGTTATATCATGCCCAATTTTTGAAATTTATCCTTCGAAAATTGGGGCGTGACAGTTTGGTATCAAAGCCTTGTTGCATATTTGGTGATAATCAATATCTTTGAGGGATGGCCCGACTGCAGCGGATCACCATTACTCTTAGGTACTGATTTGTCATTGGGTATGCGGGAGGCAAGGATGTTGTCATTGGGTATGCGGTTCTCAGAGCATTGGTTGCTCTGTAAGTAATGAGTGCGAGAGTTGGTGAGTGTTTCTTGAGGTTTAGTCTTTTGAGGAATAAGAATTATTAGATTGGCTCCTTTTCAGCTGCCCTTGGTAAGCTGGAGGATTTGTGATTGGTGAGCAAAGTTTAGGAGTGAAAGGTATTTTGTTCTCTTTTCTTATTCATGAGAGTGAGTTTTGTTTATTGGCGTGTCTTTTCTGTGATGTTGTGGTGGTTGTGCATTATTATGCATCGTAAGTTTATTTTGAGAGTGAGAATATATTTGGGTGATATATATATATATATATATATATGTATATCTAATTGGTAAAATGATATGTATATATATATATATTATTATTGTTATATTTTTTGGTTAAGTTATTCATATTTATCGTTTTAAGATATTGTGCAATTTTGTTGGATTATATTGAATTGAGGAGAATGGGACCGAGAGGAAATAAAATGTACCTCTCGGTAAATTGGAGGTTTGTGGAGGATAATTGTATAGTTGAAGTGATGTTTGTTTGTTTGGCCGGAAGGGAATAAAATGTACCTTCCGGCAATATTGTGGATTGTTGTTGAATGTTGTGTGTGATGTTGCCCGAGTGGCAAATGTGATGTGAGTTTGTGTTTTGTATGGCGGTGGCCATTTGGGAAATGTTTGTGAGTATGAGTGTGTATTAGTGTTGACAAGCCTGTTAGCATAGTTCTCGATCCAACACTTTTAAAGCATTTTAAAATTTTAATTGTTTTGTTATATATATATGGACTTGAATCTCAACGGTCCATGGGTAAGTATAAAAAAAAAATGAATTGAGATTTTAATTAAATGTTTTAGAAGGTTGTTGGATAGGAGGGCCGTGTTAATTTGGGGTGTTTTGTGTTATTTGTTTTGTGGTGGGGGAATGTGTAGTGAGGGTGTTAACATAGTCTAGGGCCATTAGCCAACTAAATCTTGTTAAAATATGTTTTGTTTTCAAAATAAATGGACTTGATCGACTACGGTCCATGGGTAAGTAAAACGGAATTTATTAAGATGATTTTTAAAATGGGTTAATGGTTAAAGACTATGTTAAATGGTTGTGATGTAGATTTCTTATTTTCTTAGACTTGTTTGTATGTTTAGTGATTTCATGAACTACGCTATTCTGCAAGAATCACTAACTGTTCATGTGTGTGGTGTAATCTCCTGAACTAAATTTTCTGCAGGGATTATACTTTCTTATCTTATTTCTCTTGAAGTGAATTCCTGAACTATGTTTGCCTGCAGGATTCACTATTTGTTTTCTTGTATGTTCTTTCTGGTGTGTTTCGTATTTAATTTTTGTGATTCGAATTTGATTATCTTAGTGTTGTTAGTAATCACCTGAACTAAGTTATGCGCAGGGATTACTATTCTTTCAATTGTTTCTCTTATGTGTGTTGGTTGAGGTTTGACACTAGCGGGATGAGTGTTTTTGGTTTGTTGTATGAGAGTTTAAATTCATGAATTTATTTTGAATTATTACTTTTGTTGAGGAGGTGGATATTTATTTGGGGGAGCGGGTGGCTCCAGGAGATGTGGAGTAATTTGTTTTCGAAGTGTTGGGTTTTGGTGAATTTTCTTTCAGGTAGGGTTACCCAATTTTTAAGGGAGGTTATGCCAAAATTTTGGGAGAAATTCCCTTGAGGTGGGTCCCGCAAGGTTTATGCCGTTTTTAAAAAGGGAAATTCGGGGTAGGTCCTGACTTTTTTGCAGAGTAGTGGTAGTGTAATTTGTAGAGACGTGTTATCGTGTTTTATGTTATGAGTGGTTGGTTGAGGGTTAACTTTAGTGAGCCGAGTGTTTTTGGAATGGTCTAGCTCATTGTGAGTGATGAACTAGTTCGCATCCCTAGAACCCTTGTTTCTGTTTAGTTAGCCTTGTGGTGTTAGTGACTTTATATAGGGAAGTGTGTCTCTGGTTGATCAATTTCCACTAGGTGGAGTGTGGATAGATAGTGTGAGAAGGCATTTGAGGAGTTGAAGACTAGGTAGACTTCATCTCCAGTGTTGGTCATTCCTAGTAGTGGTGTTGACCTTGTCGTCTTTAGCGATGTCTCTTATCAGGGTTTGGTTGGGTGTTGATGCAGCTTGGTGTTGTTGTGGCTTAGGGCTCTAGACAGTTCAAAGTTCATGAGAAGATTTATCTTACTCATGACCTAGAGCTAGCTGCGGTAGTTTTTGCCTTGAAGATTTCGAGGCATTACTTGTATGGAGAGAAGTTCGAACTCTTTTCTAATCATAAGAGTTTGAAGTATTTTTATTCTCTCAGAAAGATTTGAGCATGAGGCAAAGGAGATAGATGGAGCCCCTTAAGGGCTATGACTTCACCTTGGAGTATCATCCTGGGAAAGCCAATGTGGTGGTGGATGCATTGAGCAGGAATCCTAGGGGTATTGCTGCCTCTATCATGTCGCAGGAGTGGCTCATGTTGGAGACTGCATCTGAGTTTGGCATTCTGCCATCTGGCAGGAAACAAGAGATTTTCCTTGGAAGCGTCTCTGTGCAACCCACTTTGATTTCCAGGATCATCCAAGGCCAAGCACATGACGAGTTCTCATGTGCAAAGTTGGCGGAATTAGTGGTGGATTTGTTGGATGTTTGTCCTTCAGAGTGGTCGGTTGGATTAGATGGTGGATTGAGGTATAGATGGAGATTATGTGTTCCCGATAGTTGTGATCTCAAGGGGGAAATCCTACGGGAGGCGCATCGATCTCGTTATACGGTGCACCCAGGGAGCACCAAGATGTATAAAGTCATGCGTAGACAGTTTTGGTGGAATGAGATGAAGAAAGATGTAGCAGAGTATGTGTCCAAGTGCCTCACCTGTCAGCAGGTGAAGGCGGAGCATCAGAGGCCCGGAGGCTTGTTGCAGCCATTATCTATTCCTACTTGGAAATGGGAGCAGATTTCCATGGACTTTGTGACTGGACTGCCTAACTCCAAGATTTGGACGTGATGCTATATGGGTGATTGTGGACCGTTTGACGAAGTCAGCGCTTTTCCTTCCCGTGTCGATGTCGTACACGGTGGATGCCTTATGCAAGTTGTATGTGAAGGAGATAGTGAGGAAGTATGTTCCGGATGCATCTCATGTAATTGATTATGTTCTATCAAGGTGAATGCGGAGGCAACCTTGTTGTTGTTGAACCGGTTCGAATCTTGGATAGATCGACCAAGAGGCTTAGAAGGAAGGAGGTCATTTTGGTTAAGGTGTGTTGGAGTCACCAAGATGAGGGTGATGCATTCTTGGGAGTTAGAGTCGGATATGAGGGCTAAGTACCCCAAGTTGTTTCTTTTTGAGTTAGTATCTTTAAATTTCGGGGACGAAATTTCTTTAAGGAGGGTAGAGTGTAATACCCCGGAAATTTGATATTAGTTTCTAATTTTATTTAGGAATTTTTGAGTTAGAAGTTAGTGTGTTTTGAAGTTTGAAGGAAGTGCGGAAGGGTTCGGATGCATAAATTGCCTGAACCGGTTTTATGGTTCTGAAAGGTCAAGAGTTGACTTTCTAATCCGTTGGGTTTCTCGAGAAACTTCCTTCACGAAAGTTGTAGAGCACGACGATACGAGTTCGTAGACACGTGGCACGCGTAAAACGGACTTCGTATGAGAAAGTTGTGGTCAGCAGAAGTTGTGGCTTTTCGGAATTTTTTAGGATAAATAGGAATTTTTCGTTTTGGGTCTTTTATTTTTATTTTTTTGGAATCCATTTCTTTCCCTTTCTTCTCTCTCCCCGACCCCGAGAGAACCTCAGCTTCTCAGCCGACCCGACCCGGACCCGGTTGACCCGACCCGGATTTTCCGGCCATCTCCGGCCGACCCAGGCGACGGCACCGGACTGAATCGCTCCTCCTTGGCGGCGCAATCTTCCCTGTGTTGGTGGATGAGGATGACCCGAGCCGAGCTGCGCAAGCCGAGCGCCACAGTGAGGGCCGACGACCCGGTTTGCAACCCGATCGGTTTCCTACCTCCGGCGGCAGCGACGCAGCTTGGAAACGGTCGGGATATGAAGTGTTGGACGTCCTCGTTCGATCCCTGGTGGTGTGGAAGCTCAACTCACGGCGGAGAGTGGCGGTGGTGGATCCCAAGCTTTCCGGCGAGTTTCCGGCTTGTTTCCGGCCGATTGGGGTGAAACCTCAGGTATAAAAGATGCTTCCCTCTCTTTAATCTTCAAGTTTCGTGTTGGGAGTTTGTCTTAATTCGAAAGTTTTGGGGTGGCGCGTGGGGCCCACTCGCTGCCGTCGCGTGGCGGCGCGTCCGGCAGGGGTTTGGGAGGCCTGTAGTTCTTGTTAGGTGGTGCTCATCAATACGAGCATGTTAGCATGTAGATTGTAGGTTTTAGAGTTGTTTGAGCATGTTAGGGTTTGGTGAAGTTCTTCTAGGGCGTGTGGGGCCCACTCGCCGCCGCTTGTGGTGGTGAGTGGCGGCGTGCCCGGTAGTGTCTGTGGTGGTTGTGGTGCTGGTTAGGTAGTACTTGTTGATACGATCATGTTGTTATGTGGGTTATAGGTTTTGGTTACCGATGATGCATGCTAGGTTTCGTTCGGTTTCCATTTTTGAGTTTATCTGATTTTTAGAAATCTGGTTTGTGGTTTATAAGTTGTGTAGGATGTTCAGACGACCTTTTTGAGTTATAGGGAGAGGTTTTGTCTCAAGTGACAAGTTTGTGGGTTAGGACTTGAGTTTTGGTTCGAGTCGGATAATGTTGCTTTCTTAGTTACTAAGGTTAACGTTTTGTTAATAGGTGACTTGTGGCGTGGTTTTGTGTGATATGATTTCGTTTGTGCTTATGAAGACGCAGCGGGAGTTAAGGTGAGTAAAATCTCACTAAGGTCCACTTTGTGACCTATTTATTTTGATGTTGATTTTGATCATGATTTTGATGATGATTGTGATGTTGATTTTGATCATGATTTGATGATGATTGTGATGTTGATTTTGATGATGATAATTGCTATGATGAGGATTATGATGATTTATTTTGATGATTTTAAATAAATAATTTAATGAAGAAAAATAATATTATGTTGTTTGGTTTTAAAAATATATGAGCTTGATCGTCAACGGCTCATATGTAAGGTAAAACAAGTTTTTAGTTATGTGTTACTCTGACTCTTATGATCATAATTTTTTTTAAATTGTGAGAAGTATGTTGTTGGATTTATTTTTATTATTCATATAATTATATCCTTGTGAAGGATATAATGTTTATGATGTAAATCTTGTGATGTTGTTATTGGAGTTGTGATATGATGACTGTTGAATAAATAGCCTAACCGGGTTCCAAGCCTTACTTAGGTGATTGGTTACGGTTAAGGTGTTATTTATCATTTTATGTTTTGATATTAAATAGCCAAACCGGGTTCCAAGCCTTTAATCGGGTGATTGGTTGCGGTTCTGATGCTATTTATCATTTTTTTTATTGTGGTGATGTTATACAGTCAAACCGGGATTCCAAGCCTTTGGCCGGGTGATTGGGTACGGTTAGGAATAGAGCTCTAGTCCGTCTGTCAGTGTAGGTCATGGGAGATACTTGAAGGTATCTGGGACCCATGGGTACACATATTGTTGTTGTAGGTCATGAGGGGTATTTTCTAAATATCTGGGACTCATGGGTACATGTCTTGTTGTGTGTGGTTTTTATTCATTATCAAAATTTATGTGGATGTGTTAAAGTGTTGGATTGTGATAAATGTAGAGTTTATTTTGAGAATTACTCATACGAGCTTTTTAGCTTACCGGGTTTGTTGTTTACAACCCGGTGCACCAATTCATGGTGTAGGGGTTAGACTTGCAGGTGTTGATTTCAGGGTTGAGGCAGAGGCATAGTGGCTGAGGTTTAGATGATGTACATTTTATTTGTATATTATGTAAGTTGTTTTAAGCTCGTGTGAGCATCTTCTTTTTACTAGACTTTTGAAGTTGTAAAATAAGGAGATGTAATGTTTAACTCAGTCGATGAGTTTTGTTGACATTTACATTTCCAGCATTTAAGTTTAGTAGGGATTTGTCGAGCAGGTCATGTAGTCTTATTTGTGAGTTATATCATGCCCAATTTTTGAAATTTATCCTTCGAAAATTGGGGCGTGACAAAATATAGTTGTCGCCGAAGAATAAACACTTAGGCGATGACAAAATATGTTATTAAATAACCGTTAAACTAAAACGCTCGTATCTACTTCCTCACAAATTATTTTCTTAATTTGTCAACATTTACACTCTCATGGGGACAAGATGTATCAATCCATATAAAAATTTTGGAATATTTATGTCCCCATGATAGAGCTCTCCTTATGAAAGCATAATCATATTTTAAGTTGACATTTTAAAAAAATTAGAAACAATGGGCGATGGTGATAACTTGCCGTTGCTATTGATTACAAAGTTTGCCACGGCCTTCTGCCGTCGCAAATTTTACCTTTTTTAGCCACGGCGCCCATTTGCCGTCGCAAAGTTTACATTTTCTTGCCACGGCTCCACATTGCCGTCGCAAAACTTAATTTTTTTTGCCACGGCACAAAGTTGCCGTTGCAAAATAATTTTAATTTAGCTACGGATGCTTTGCCGTCGCAGCGCCGTGGCAAAAAATGGACCAATGGCGACGGCAAATCTGAGCCGTGGCAATTTGGGGTGGCTAATTGAATTATTTTTTGTAGTGTAAACAGGTATTTAAATAAATTAGTTAGTTAATTTAAAAATAAGTACGTGCGTTTTAAAATATTCTACTAATAGTTTGCTTTTTTCTTTGAAGGCGGTTTCCCGGGTGAACGCTCAGAACCGGCAACGCAACACAAGGAATCATCATGCCGGTTCTAGACCGTTCGCCGTCTTCATGGACGAGGCGGCCAGGGAACATCCAGAAGTCAACCTGTACGTCTATACGTACGAGAAGGCATATCCTGACTCCCAGGAGGATATTGTAAGTCACCTTACGTTTTTAAATTTTTAAATTTATGTAAAAATTTTAATTAATAATTTTTTTCCTATCCATATAGGCGAGGGTGAGGGAGGCTACTGACGAGGTCATGAGTACCGTAGTGAGGGAGACATGGCCGGACACGCAGGAGGAAGAGATGTCCGAAGCCATGTCCCGGATCGACACTTCGGATCCGACGATTGGGGCGAGGATCATGGGCACAGCCTTCCCACCGAGAACAAACAATTTCTATTGCTGAGGTCTAGGAAAGAGAGGCGAGGGGGTCCTGAAGACCACTCCACGATTTCAACAAAAGGCAGCCTCGACCAGCAGCAAGACCACGTCCACGATCAACAGGACGACTCAGTTAGAGTCTGAAGTTCAGAGACTACGAGAACAGCAAGCTGCTCAGGCTGCCTATATTGCCTCGCAGGCAGCCTTTAATGCCGCGCAGACAACCTATGCTACCGAGATACAGGCCATCCAACAGTCCCAGCAGCAGCAGCTGTTCCAGTACATGCAGGACTTTGCAACTGCCCAGCTTCAGGGTCTTCCGCCTCCGCCCATGACGCTACTCCAGCCGCCGCAACCTCCGCAGCAGCCCCCAGAAGAGGACTTTAATTTAGACGATATAGAATTTACGTAGTTGATATATACTTTTATGTAATTGATACTTTTATGTAGTTGATATATTCTTTTATGTGTTTGTTGTTGGTTATATGAAATTGTTTTGGTGTTTTTTGCAGCTTGCTTGGAATGGTAATTCAGAAATTTCGGGGGGTTTTTTTTTTACTGGAATACACATATAGCCGACGAAAAAAGCCTTAATTCATCGGCTAAAGTTTTAAAAAAAAAAATTAAGTTTTAGCCGACGAAATATGCTTTAATTCGTCGGCTAAATGCCTATAAAGCCGACGAAAATACTATATTTCATCTGCCATAGGTGTTTTATATTTTTTTTATTACAAACTTTAGTGGACGAATATTTTAAATTATTTGTCGGCTAAAGTTTAGAAGATAACCGACGACATAAAATGTCGTCGGCTAAGGTATGGACTATAGCCGACAAAAAAATCGTCGGCTTTAGTGCATACTTTAGCAGACGAAATAATGTCGTCGGCTATAGTCATACTATAGCCGACGAAATAATGTCGTCGGCTAAAGGTTGGACTATAGCAGACGATATTATTTCGTCGGCTATAGTCATACTTTAGCCGACGAATTTTTTTGTCTCGTCGGCTAAAGTCATCACAGATGACCCTTTCCCGACGACACTATAGCCGACGAAGGTATGTCGGCTAAGACCTTCGCCGACGAATTTTTTTAACAGGCCGACGAAAATTTTTCGTCGGCTAAAGTACTTGTCCTGGTAGTGAAAACCCGAAATCACCCTTTAAAAATTAAGAAATTACATAGAGGCTTTCTCTCTCGCTCTCTCGCTCTCTCAGTTCGAGCTAGATACTTTTAGTTGGGGGCTGAAGTGAGAGAGCAATAAGAGAGTTGGAATGTTATGCAGAGAGTGCTGTAAGGTGAGCTTAATATAGGTAGTTCTCAAGGAGTAAATTATTTCATACAATTGGAGGATGGTGATGGTCTCCTTAAATTGTCTGCTCCGCTTTGCTGTTGGTCGAGCTTAATTTTCGAGTGCCAATTAAGTCAAATTCCTTCTGAGACAATTCATCCACATTAATTCTGATTACCACAACACAATAACTCATTTTCTCCAAAGTTCATCTGGTGAAGAAAGGACTAATTGTCCTGATTATATGGTTAAAAAAGTCTATTATTACTATTATTAAAGTTGTAGTAACCAAATTAGCTAGCGTAGCATCGTTATCGAATCAACCTGTCACAATAGGATTTGCCATGCATAATCTTTCATGTTACTTAATTTTGGTACGGAACATAATTAACCAAAACAATGAAACAAACAATCCTTCAAATAATTAGAAGTAGAAAGATGTCGATGTTAATCAGTCATATTAGTTCTATCACTCTATGAAGTATTTATGAATTCCCCAAGAAATAATTTGACCACAAAATAATTACTGATGAACTGCACATTTCATCAACCAACACATAGCTCATCACATTCACACATTCTTATTGGACGCCTTTCTTCTCTTATCACGCTATATATCAAATGCAAGCACTTATGTACGTAGAGAATAATTCATACTTATTAATTTGAGTACAATTCCTCACATTTTAGAAGAATATATAACTACTTGTTCCCACAGTATATATGAATGGCAGAACCAAATATTATTTGATAGTTTGATACAATAATGCTAGCAAACTTGTTGAATTGCACATGAATGTGTTGTTAATAACAAACTTGTTGCATAATAATATTGGACGTATTATTTATTTAGCATGTACATCTTACATGCTTGCAATTGATGATTGTCAAACTCAAACCTGTTACAATCTATACAGATAATCGCTTTATGAATACCTAAACTCCAACTCTTCTCCCCTGCAAGAAAAGAAGGACCCTACAGTCCAACACCAATCCCCAGCATCATCAATCCTTGAAGCTAGCTAATCATGATTAAATCGATCTGTTAGTGAATTGTAATTGCATCCATAACCAATAATTCTAGTTAACACTCATATAAGTGTCGTACTTAGAAACCACTGAAACTTAATTAACTTTGCTTATTTGTGGAGCTAGCTAGCTTAGGTGGTAGTTGCAGAAAACTAAGTAGTGGTCCTCTTTTACGTATGCTCAAGTTTGAAGCTCAGTTCGTTTTCGTATTTCCTTTATTCAATCTATATTCGGGTCTCTTCCCCCTCCCCCCCCCCCCCCCAAAAAAAAAACTATTCTATCTTCGAAACTAAGAAATTTTGTTTCTTTTCCATCACCAACTCATTGCTTGCAGAGGTGCACGACCTTCACTGTTTTGCAAGTTCTTCATGAACAACAACGTTCTCGATAATCTGAAAGACGTTCGTTGGAGATGTTGGTACGTGTAGAATCTAGATGTCAAATTTGCTAGAAAAGAAAAAAAAGGAAAGTGACGCTCCATCTGATCTGTGAGAGTGACTATTATCTGTTTAACTTGATGTTAAGCTCAACTGGTTTCATGATAGGCTTAGAAAATGATGTGGACGATGTGGTCAATAGCACTCGTTGTGTGGTCAATACAAGATCCAGGGAGGGGATTGCATCAAATCATTATTAGGTAATGAAGAGCTAGCTAAGTCTAGGACCAGAATTAAGATAATCATATTAAATAGTGTTTGCTATTCCAACTTAACAGTGTACAAACTTAATTGATGTTGCACATATTCTAAGTGTAAACTTAATATTTTAGGTTCGGTAATTGACTGATTGTCATATCAGCATTTGGTATTCAGTTTTGATACAAATATTTTGAAATATTTGAAAGGAAAAATTTTAAGAACAGTACATGACAAATTGTCTCATTTTGGTGATTCGTTTCAAAACAATCATAAAAGTACATGACATTAGAATCACGACATATTTTTAGTACATAACGTCAGTAACACCGTTAACTCTATGTAATTTCTTAATTTTCAAATGGTGATTTCGGGTTTTCTTCATTCTCCATTAATTTTCTTTATATTTGTTTTACTCTTTTGCTATTTATATACTTTTTAAAATTTTGTTAACCAAGACCATAATATTAATGATTTTGTTGTCTGCAAGTAGACCACTCTATTCTATTTTCTGTTTTAATTTTGGTCTTCTATAAATTGTTGTTTTGTTACTAGTTCAACAATGAGAATTGGATCTTCTGTGCTAAAAAAAGACTTTACTGCTCCTTAAAAAAAATATCACTAGTTCAGCAATAAGAATTAGATCTTTTTTATTTATCTCTTTTTAGTAATTATTAATTTTAATAATTTATTACTGCTAAATTAAGGAGTGACGAATTTGTCTATCAAATTTTAACAAAAAACACACAAGATAACTGATGAAGACATAACGGCATATACATATTTTTGGTTGAAATTAGAAGTTCATATACCTTTATGATTGTTTTAAAACTTAAAACACCAAAATTATAAGTGAGTCATTTATCATGTACTGTTCTTAAAATTTTTCCTATTTTAAAATTTATAACTTCACTGGTTGTTGAGTTGTAGTCATACACATTAATTGTCATTAATATTGGAGTAAGATGCACCGAGAGTCCCTCAATTTTTGTGTGCCGGTGAGCTTGATACTCAGACACACAAAGCTATCAACGTGACACCTAGAGTCTTATATTGGCATATTGCCAATTTGCCATCAATGAAATACCTCTGTCAAATTTATATGATGAGTGAGTTAAAAATGGTAGAGTTACACTAAATGGTAGAGTTAATCAATTTTCTTTATCCTCTTCACTTTTATTGACCGAAATTTCAATAACATATCTAAACTGACAATAAAAATAAAAATAAAACCCCTAATGGTAGAATTAATTGATTTACCCAAATGGCAGAGGAACTAATCGATCTTTAATTGTCTTTATTTTTAGGAAGAATTTTAAGAACACTACATAACAAATTGTCTATTTTTAATTTTGATGTTTCAAGTTTCAAAACAATCATAAATGTACACATGACATTAGAATCATGACATATTTTTAGTACATGACATCAGTAACGCCGTCAATGGGTTATCTGCATTTTCCGGCAATTGCGGCATGGCTCTTTGGTTTATGTGTTGCAGCAGCTCTGATGCCAGAGCTTGCTGAAGGCAAAACAAGACACTACACTTTCAATGTACATTTCTTTTTTTTAATATATCTGTGTGCTTCACCGATTTCAAGTTACTCTGCGCTTTAAGTTCACTATGATCTTTGGAGTGTGAAGAATATTGCCTTACATAATATTGAAACTTAGCTTGTCGACTTTTCTAACTAGGAATGTTGCTACATGGCGTACAGATTCAGTACCACAATGTCACAAGGTTGTGCAGCACAAGGAAGATCATAACTGTGAATGGAAAATTCCCAGGACCAAGACTAGTGGCAAGGGAAGGTGATCGAGTTCTCGTTAAAGTGGTGAACCATATCAAAGAGAATGTTACCATTCACTGGTATGATTAAGGAATCTATTTACATAAGTAGCAGATGCCACATTGTTTAAAGAAGCAGAACTTGAACTAGTACTGATTCACATTTGTGTTTGTTTTGTATGGGAAAACAGGCATGGAATTAGGCAACTTAGAAGTGGTTGGGCAGATGGTCCGGCTTACATTACACAGTGTCCTATCCAAACTGGCCAGTCATACACTTACAATTTCACCATCATAGGCCAGAGAGGTACTCTGTGGTATCATGCTCACATTTCATGGTTGAGATCTACCCTTTATGGACCCATCATCCTTCTCCCAAGAAGAAATGAGTCTTACCCTTTTGTGAAACCCTACAAGGAAATCCCCATTATTCTTGGTACGTAAGTCATTAATCAATGATGTTGAACTTTAATTTTGGGTTCAAACAAGCAATGATTTAAATGTTGAACTTGTTTGATTCATTTTCCAAAATTTGGGTTTATAGGGGAGTGGTTTAAGGCAGACCCTGAGGCTGTGATTAGCCAGGCTCTTCAGACCGGAGGAGGACCTAACGTTTCAGATGCATACACTTTGAATGGGTTTCCAGGCCCCATGTACAACTGTTCATCTAATGGTACGAGTATATTCACCTATGTCATGCTTTAAGATCAGATCTCTAACATGTTATGTTGTCGAGAATAGAAATAATGTCACGATCAACCTACTCAATAGTACTTTGAACACAATTGTAACCATCAAACATAAGTATACAACTATTAGGTAACATGTTTCCATCTGACATGAGATTGAGCAAGTGTGATCCAAATTCACAGTTTAACAACATAATATACTACGTAACAAAAATATTAATGTGCCTTTAATGTGGTTTTTGGGGTTTTTTGCAGATGTATTCAAGTTAAAGGTGAAACCTGGGAAGACATATCACCTGCGATTGATCAACGCTGCACTCAACGACGAGCTATTCTTCATTGTAGCAAATCATTCCCTAACTGTGGTGTGTGCCGATGCTACTTATGTCAAACCTTTCACCACTGACATACTTCTCATCACCCCTGGCCAAACCACCGGTGTCCTCCTCAAAACCAAGCCCAATTTCCCCAATGCCACTTTCCTCATCCTCACTAGGCCATACTTCACCGGTGCCGGCACCCTCGACAACACCACTGCGGCTGGAATCCTCGAATATGAGCACCCCCTAAGCAGTTCTGGTACTCCCTCTTCCATCAAAACTCTTCCCCTCCTCAAACCAAGCCTCCCACCCATCAATGGCACCAAGTTTGTCAATGTTACTCAATTTGTCCAAAACTTGGCTCTCAAGTATCGTAGCTTGGACAGTGCTAAATACCCTGCCAAAGTCCCCCAAACAGTGGATAGGAAATTTTTCTTCACTGTAGGACTTGGAACAAGCCCATGCCCCAAAAACACGACATGTCAAGGACCAAATGGCCAGAAATTCGCAGCGGCGATCAACAATGTGTCGTTTGCAATGCCATCAGTAGCCATGCTTCAATCACACTTCTTTGCACAGTCCAATGTCACTTACAGAACTGATTTTCCTAGCAACCCAATTGTGCAATTTAACTACACAGGAACTCCACCAAACAACACTAATGTGATCAATTCAACGAGGGCTGTGGTGATACCATTTAACACAACTGTGGAGCTGGTGTTGCAAGACACAAGCATTCTTGGTGCCGAGAGCCACCCGCTTCATCTTCATGGGTTTAATTTCTATGTAGTTGGACAAGGTTTTGGCAACTTTGATCAGAACAAGGATCCTGCCAAGTTCAATCTGGTGGACCCTGTTGAAAGGAACACTGTAGGTGTTCCGGCTGGCGGTTGGGCTGCCATTCGTTTCTTGGCCGACAATCCAGGTATGATCCCCAAACTCGTAAAGTCACAATTTAATAACATAATATAATATATGGGCTAATTAAACTTGTAGTGTACATTATCCTACTCTTCATTTACATATTCTGTTTTTAGGGGTTTGGTTTATGCACTGCCATTTGGAAATTCATACAAGCTGGGGGCTCAAAATGGCATGGATCGTTCAAGATGGGCCACAACCAAATCAGAAGCTACCTCCACCACCGGCAGATCTTCCCCAGTGTTGATTTTGAGTTTTGACCGACCGTGATTGGCGGCCTTTTTATTCTTGTGTTCGAGTTTTTTCTATTAACTTAAAAACTACATATGCTGGAGAGAAATAATTACGGATTTTCTCTTTTTACCAAAGAAAGAGAGAAGAACTGCTCTTTGTAGATATTTCCTGGTGTAATTTTGAACATAAATGGTTTATTTTTTGGCATTTTGAATTATGAAGCTATGTGAAGTAACCTCATTTTCATTTCAGATTTACTGAACATATTGATTGGTTACGTTATTCAAGTAAAAGTCACAACAGAGATATATCTATAATAAAAACTGTACAAAATTTCTGCTCACATCCCAGGAATGAGCACTACAGCATAAGCGATGAAAAGTACTGCTCGAATTCTTGATCGATGGTTGGCTTCCTGCTGCTGCCTGATTGAGCCTCTGCAAATTAGCCAACAATGAAAACTTTACTCAGTAAGATAGACCGACTTTACACAAATAGTCAGAGTAAATTTCTCTACAAAACGTTCCACTACCTTGATTTACACTCCACCTTCCAGATGAAAGTATATATGCTTGAGGGTTTAAAGAATTGGAGTAGATAATATCTTCAACTTCCTTATCTGTACACTCCTCAATGAAGTGCTCTCCATATTCTGAGCAGATGTAATTTGCCTCGCCTCCATATTCTTGGAGCTGCTCTTCAAGGTTCTGAATAGGTTGATGCACTTCCATATTCACAAATTCCAGTTCCGCTTCGCCATAATTTGCTTCCATAGCTGACACATTGTCCAAACTGCTGTCGGTGTCCTTAAAAATATTGACATTGCAATTCACAGATGAAGTGGAAGGCCTATCACATACGCTCTTTGCATATGCAGGGTTTGGTTCAGCTTCTCTAAAAACCGACATTGCAGAATCACAATAATCTCCAGCAAAACTATTGCTACCTTTTCCTGATCCAAGTCCAGACCCGTCATTGAGGACTCCTCCCTCTATTCCTCCATTGACTATGTTCTGTACTTGGACAGGAATTTCATCAAACATGGAGACAGGTCCATCTGAAGGAAAGTTGAGGTCCCAGCATTTATGCTTGGGTGTAGGCAAGCCCAATTGCTCGGCCTGCAATTTTCGTTTCTTGATCGTCTTTCCAACTTCAATTACAGGGTAGCTGCGCAAAGAAATCAACATAACAAGAATGAGAAAAGGCTGCAATCCCAACCATTTTAGCAAACAAGATATGAATTACCAGAACAGGTTCAGTAGCATTTTAACAAGAATAATTAGAGGGGCAGGGTCAAGTCAACAAGGCTCAATTCCTCCCAGCTCTAAGTTTAAGCTTAATCAAGTCAAAAATGAAGTGCAATTTGAAACACCAAGTATTAAGCTTATGAAACTGATCAATAAAAGGAGCAAGCTAGTAAGGAAGCCAACAGGATAAATGAGGGCATAAAAGCAAAAAACTCAAATCAAAGCCATAGATTGAAACAGAAACAAACTAAATCCCTTTTGCTCTGGGCTTGAAAAAAATAAATGAAGCTTTAAACTTTAAACAACATGGTAATCCAAAAACTAAACCCACAATCCACCAAACAATATAGTAAATTGACACTTGACCCAAAAAAGAAGAAGAAAAAAGTCACTCAATCACTCAGCTAGAAAACATTTGATTTTGTTTCCTGAAATAGTGACCAAGAATCATTAAGACAATAGCTAATACTGTACTTGAAACCAGTGACTAAATCTGAGTTGGATATCCAGGTGACCCCAACTCAAATAACTGATTACTTGTATTTGGGGTAAAATAGCACTTCACATTAAGCTCAGTCATATGAGCACAATAAGCTCCAAAATAAGCTACATGCTGCTGAAACAGATTAAATAAACAAAATTCAACGCATTTGGGATCAAATTCAGCCCGTTCTGAATTTCAAAGATTGATTTTCAGAACGAGTCAAACGACATTGACAGAAGCAAAAGAGAGAAACCCAGATAACAAAACCTGACAATCTCAGTTGGGCTTTGTTTGTATTCAGCTTCCATCTCCATGAACGCGAAGAACTTGAGAGAGAACAACCTCAGCTCAACTCAGCTCAATTACACTCATGGAAGAACAAAGTGCTCCGAGGATTACTATAAATTTATGTCACTGTTCGGCGCTCTTTTAAGATTTTTGCAAGCTTTCAGAGTGGCGCGTAAGACACACGCGAAGAGAACGTTATGGGTGCGGTGTGGCGCGTTTTGCTGTTTTCCTACACGTCGCGTGGGTAAGGATTGGAGTCGAAGAATGGGCCTAAATAAAGGAAATAAAAATGCTGAGTGGGATACAGAGCCATGTCCTCTCCACGTGGTCCGGTCTAACTAACGTAAACATGAAATTTACTGTGGTAATTTACTGTTACTATGACCAAGTTTCATTTGTAACTAACAAGAGATTAAGAGGCCGCACAATTTCTTCAATTTTTTCAACTCCATTTTTTATTCGTTATAGTTGTTGTAACTTAATTTTAATCTAAATCATCGTGACCTTTTACCATTAGGACTAATTGAAGAACCTCGTTATTCTTTGTAACAATATTACTCATCTTTTAAATATGTTGACCTTAACAAGTAATAAATTTTAGAGTAAACTTCAGTTTACTATCCTGAATTTTTGGTCTAAAATCAGTTTGATACCTCTTTTTTTAATCAGTTTCATCCTTAAACTTTTAAAATGACATCAATCTCGACCAAAATGACTAAAATAGCTTTTGTCACGGTTTTACTTAATCTTTTTATTCTCTTTTTACTCTCTCTCTCTCTCTCTCTCATTTGCAAGCCTTCCCAAATCCCAAACCCCACTCCTTCTTATTCCTCACCCCCTTCTCCGCTCCCAACCGCCTTCCCTTCCCTCTTTGTCAAAGCCTCTACCGCCGGTTCCGATCAAACCCCCTCCGTCCTCGTTTCCGCCAACGACACCTCCTCCGGCGTCGTCCTCTCTCCTTCTCTCGACTACTCCTCATCCACCTCGATCAAGGTCGATGCCATCACCGAGGCCGAGCTCAGGGAGAATGGATTCCGCACCAAACTCATATCCACCATCGGCCTCGCCTTTGCAGGGTCCGATCAGCTGGAGGCGCTAGCCGCCGCCGGCATGAACATCGCAAGGCTCAACATGTGCCACGACACATGTGACTGGCGCCGCGAAGTCATTCATTACTGGTGGTAGGGGTGGATGAAGACCGATGATGAAGATGTTGCAGACCTTGTGTGGAAAATCCATTTCAGGCGGCGTTGAGAGACAAGCAGGTAAGGGCTGGGCTAGACGGCGCTGGTCCAGTGGGCTTTGATACTCCTGGATTGGACAAAGCAGGTCCGCTTGTGTTTCCGGAGACGCGCGCGCGACAAGGACGAAGCAGTGTTGCCAGATCAGTGGTTCAGTCCTTGGGTTGAAGGAGATGCCGCCGATCTTAGTCCAAGCTCTTGCTCAATCTGTTGTCTGATGAAACATCAGGATTTGAGAGAAATAGATATCATTCCGGGTGGGTCAATGAAGATAGTGAGGGAGAGTCCCACGTCGGTTGTAGTTAGGTTTAAGGCCGGCAGCGTGGAGCCGGCGCACCACCACATATTCGGCCATGATTTGGTGGTGATTGAGGGAGGCGGAGGGTATCTCATTCTAGGTCAAGCAGAGAGAGAGTAAAAAAAAGAGTAAAAATATTAAGTAAAACCGTAACAAGAGCTATTTTAATCATTTTGGTCAAAATTGATATCATTTTAAAAGTTTAGGAATGAAACTGATTAAAAAAAGATGAGGAATTAGACTGATTTTAAACCAAAAGTTCAGGGTAGTAAACTGAATTTATCTCTAAATTTTAACAATACATGTATACTAAATGAAGTAAGAAGGAAAGACAAATATTCATTATCAGAATCCTCTTATAAAAAAAAATATATTCTCAAAAATATATTCACATGTCTGAAAAGCTTACATGAATTTATTTATTTTCCTCCTTGATATCAAAAATAAATAATAAATAAAAAAATTCTGGCGGACTAATGGTTGTCTATAGACTGTGGGACATAACTATGAACATATGTGTAATGAAGTTGAAAGAAATTCCTAAGAACAGCAGGTCATCCAGATATTTCCTCAATTGTATAGGACTGTACTTATGATGACGTGTCAACTGTTGGCGAAAAGCTGTTTCTTATTTATCCGCCGGAGTTTATACCTATCCATATTATACATATTTCACATATGTATAAGAACTATTACAAAAACAATCATTATATAACAAAACATCTAGACTTGTGTTATACATTTTTATTAAAAATATAAATGCTCTAATTGTTTTAATTTGTACATATATAAAGTAAAAAAGAAAATGATAGAAATAGTTTTGTGAGCGGGGTAATAGATTAAAGTGTATTACTATTAGTACACTCATTTTTGCTATTAACGCACCCTGTCTATTTTCCTATCCACACATTTTTATTTTATTTACAAACTTGTCACTTAAATTTAATTGATGATTGGTTGTCGCTATATATAGGGTGTGTTAATAGCATCACACATAAATTATCGCGGTAATATATTAATATCTCTAGGCTTTTCTGTTTTGTGAGAAATGTTGGAGCTATTTCGAGAAGAGTCTAAAGAGTGTGAGAAAGATGGAGAAATGGTGGGAGAGAGAGAGAGAGAGAGAGAGAAGTGGTGGAAAAAAAATAAAAAATTATACGTAGAGTTGAAACGAAAGGTAAATACAGAATTACACAACCTATTATCAAGGTAAAAAGGTCTACACATTGTTCATAGTGCTTATGAACAATTAACCAAGCAATCCTATATAGGCACAAAATAGAACAATAGTGAAAGAGATGAAACGAATAAGCGATATACTCTGAGATGCAAAGATAGAGAGACGAGAGAAATAAAAATAAAAGAGGTCTAAAGAGGCAAGATTGATCCAGAAGATTCAGGAGGCAGAAGAAAAGTAAAAAATAGAGGGCAACATTTTTTTTGCCGAAAGAGAGCCTATCTAGGACAATCTAAATTAACCTATTTCAGAACCAAAAAAAAAAGATTCACGGTTGTTAAGGAATAATGTTTTCACGCTGTTCACATGGTTATGAACAGTCAACCAACAAAAGTATATAGTTAAATAGGCACGAAATGGAACAATAGTGAAATAAATGAAACGAAACAATGATATTATATGAGATGCAAAGACAGAGAGACAGATGCAAAGACAGAGAGATGAGAGAAATAAAAATAAATGAGGTCTGAAGAGGCAAGATCGATCCGGAAAATTCAGGAGGCAGAAGAAAAGTAAAAAAGTGAACCATTATTTCCTTCTTCCATGTTACAAAAAATACAAATGATTACAACTCTTTCAAGGTACACAAACACCCCTCTGTCTCCTCTACAACATAACGTTACGCAGGGATGCTGATTCCCTCTATATGTACAAACCTATCAGCTGAGACCATTTTGTCAAGTGTAAAACTATACTTTTGGAGTAACTACCCGAACAAAAGGATAAATATCTGGTGTCTAGTTTCTCAAAGACTGACTAGGTTTTGGCTATTGACAGGGACCCTATACTCCATTGCTTCCGTAACATCATGTTACTTGAAGGGAAACAGTTTTAGGAGCTCCAAGACCATGATTTTCATTGGTAAGAGACATAGAAAAAGCCCTTTTCTTGTTTTGGAGTGACTCCTAGGAGGACATTTGAAAAGGACTGGCAGACATCATCACGACAGCAAACCCTACATAATCCTTCACACAAGGTAAGCCTCGTTCCCACCAATGCAAACCTAAGATGATGGACAGGGAAAATTTCATTTTGATGTTGAACCACTGGAAGGGTAATCGTAGGCTGTACGGAAGTGAAGTCCTGAACCAATATGTCCTGATGTTGGGAGTAACCAAGTAAAGATATTTGGACCCAGTACCTACAACAGTTAAACATGACTATAATGTAATGGATGCCCAACATAAGAGATGAATTCGTGTTCCATAAGAGATAACATTCCACTCCAAAGATGCAAGAAATATATATAAATATAAAATAAAATAGAATGTATTGAAAGCTAATGCCTTAAAGAATGAAATGACATTTGCTGGAACTTTTACGCAATTTGGGGTAAATTTTGGGGGACAGCAGTGCAGAAATTACAAATTCTTAACAACAAATACCGATGATGTTTTCATAAGATTTATTGGGAAACACGAACTTATATCAGGTAAAGTAAATACTAATCAAAAGAAGCAGTCCTTCACTTAATAACAGAACACAGATACTTTGATGAGCAAAGGGATAAGAGTAAGGAAATACCGTTGACAAATTTTGATAGGCACCAAGATCATATGGATGCGAATAGATTTGTCCCCCCTTCTCAGCAAGCCACATAGCTCTTACCCCTTCATGGTACTGTAGAAAAAGATATAAATACCAATGAATTAGTGGTGCAGATTTCTCAATCAGGTTGCAGCTGAACCATTATGAAATTTATTCCAAGATACATTGCAATTAATCTTGGAATAATTTTTTCAACTGATCATAATAAAATGATAGACAACTTAGTAATATCTAAATAACCTCAATCGTGGTCTTGTTTTGCAAAATGAGGTAGATATGCCAACCTAAAAGCACACTCAGTGCCACACACAAGGGAAACAGCAATAACCCAGAAGTGATCTGAAAACAAATATAAGACACAAACATGAGCAAACGGTAGTGACTGCATGGCTAAAACATATAAAGTGTAACCTTACATATACAGTTGTATATGAGTCTGCATTTTGCTCCTCATCCTTTTCAAAATCATTAGCTAGACTACCCAATAGCAACACCTGAAAAATTGTACGTGCACAACCAACGTTGAAAATAATGAGAATAAATTAGAAAACAGGATTTAACATCTTAAATGTATCATGTTGTCACTGAAAAGATAAGCTCAAAACACATAGCTTGTAATATAAGAATAGATATTACTGGCAGTAAATATGTTGAATATTGACCCAACCCAATCCCCCACACAAAAAAAACAGTAAAAGATTTACTGCATAGTAAGAATAAAAGTAAAATGACCAAGTCATAGAAAATAAGTAGTTTACCAGGGAATAGAGGCATGCTATAACAGCATACACAACGAACACGAAGAAGACCTTATAGTTTGCATGGCCAACGCAATTATTGATCCATATGCAATGATGGTCCTGGCAACCAAGAGGCAGAGCTTTAACACATTATCCAGAACATCAAAGAAAATTAAGGACACAGGTAAGCATACCATTCGTAAAACACATCTCTTGCATACACGACAATGATGTGCGCGAGCTGGCTTATAATGAGAACACTTTTGGCAATATCTCAAATCCCCTCCCTGCAAAAGTATTCCACCCAGTAATCATCAACAGTTTGCAAGATTACTGCAGGAAAAGAATCACACTTTGCACTACAGGAAAAGAATCACACTTTGGTATAACCTATGCCATGCGAGATTATATGTTCTTAAGAATAGCTCCAAACTGCATCTTTTTTTTTTCTTTTTCTTTTGGTGAATGATAACAATAATACTGAACAGTCACTTAAGCTGAAACCTCTATCAAATGAAATAAATCATAATAAAAAAGCAATTTGGTTTATAAACATAATATGTCTATTTCCAAATGTTCACCTATAGAAATTAATTGAATATATATAATAGAATATAATATAAGACTAACCCAAATATATTTTTAACATAAATAAAAGACACCATATTTAGCGATAAATTGGTATCACAAAAGAACAGTCAAGCACAACTGCATGGTGCATGTGGTAACGTAGGTGCTGTCTAGCTGCACAACTGCATAGTGCACACTATCCAAAAGAAAATAAAATTTCAGTTTCTATGATCCATTCACCCAAATGGTGGATAGCACTAAACATCTCAAAGTACATTAATGAGCTACCTAAGAAAAGTTGGCACTTTACGTGAAATAGACTAACTAGATGAACTAATGATAGGAACGGAGGTCGAAATTTAGAAGTGAGTTTACTGTGTGATCAGCCGTAGCCCATTTCTGTAAATGAAGTGTGTTACCCCTAGCCAATTTTATGTATGGTTGGACCAAGGACATTTACTGGCCAGCGTGGCTATGGTACAAGGGATCCTTGACTCATATTGAAGGAGGTTACCCATCCTCCCTTAAGGAAACTACCTCCAATTGATAGCTAACTTCCTATGCCAGACTCTAGTAACTTGTATCCTCTCTTCTACATAGTAAAAATACCTTAGAGCTCCTAACTGCTCCACTTGTAGTCTATAATTTATGTTTTTCTGATCTTTACAGTTAGTGTATTAGACTTGGAAGATACTGAAAGACGTGAGTTATAAATACTTGGCATTTTCTGCTGCAGACTGACTGAACAGACAGCCAAGTCCGAGTAACAGGATATCAAAGCTAAAAACTGGAAGTGAATAAAAAGGATAGATCTGGTTAGTTTTCCAAATATAACTTTTCACTTTAGTTTTAGGCATCTATGTGATCTACCCTGAATATATCAGCATTGAAGCATACTGACACACACATGCATTGGCCCCACTCATTTAACAAAACGGCATTGCACCGCTGTCAGAACAACTGAACATGCATATCCACAAGGAAGTGATAGAGAAAGAAGGGTGAGAAAACCCTATTCGACTGGTTTTGATTCCAAAATAGCAGCTTGGGAGATCAAAGATCATGACAATAATCTTCATCATGAATCTCATCTTTTCATCAAAAGTTGACAGACACAAGACAATGCTATATAGAGATCTAGAAACGACAAGTGTTGGAACTAGAGATCACATGTCCCCCAGAGCTTAGCAAACATTAAAACAGAGGTTTGATCCCACTTATTTACTTGCTAATTGACTACACATTTCTTAGCATATTTGGCATCTTTACCATAACTTACAAATGTCCAAAGATTTCTGCTGTTTGAGGAACAACTGTTCGCTTCACTACCGATCAAACCCCACTCATTTATCCCAACGGCATTGTACTGTGGTCAGAACAATTGAACATACATATCCAAGAAGAAGTGATAGAGAGAAGAAGGGTAAACAAACGCCGACTGGTTTTGTTTCCAACAAAGCATATTCACATTCATGTGGGAGATCAAAGATCACAACAATAATCTCAATCATGTCTCTCATCTTTCCATCAAAAATAGAAGCTGACACATGACAATTCTATTTAAAGACCCTAAAACGACAAACGTTGGAACTAGGAATCATGTCCCTAGAGCTCAGCAAACATTAAAGCAGAGGTTTGATCCCACCTATGTACTTGCTCATCGATTATACTTTTCTAGGCAGCTTTGCCATCAGTTACAAAAGTTCAAAGATTTTTACTGTTTGAGGAACAATGTTCACTTTACTACCAATCAAACCCCACTCATTTAACAAAACGGCATTGTACGGTCGTCAGATCAACTGAACATGCATATCCAAGAAGAAGTGATAGAGGGATGAGGTTGAGCAACCCTATACAACTGGCTCTGATTCCAACATAGCAGTTTCACATTCATGCGGGATATCAAAGATCACAACAATTCTCAATTATGTATCTTATCTTTCCATCAAAAATAGAAGCTGACACAAGACAATGCTATTAAAGACCTGAAACTGACAAGTTTTGGAACCAAGAATCACATGTCCCCTTGAGCATAGCAAACATTAGAGAAGAGATTTGTTCCCACTTATCTACTTGCTCATCCACCACACTTTCCTAGGCGTATTTGGAATCTTTCCATAACTTAAAAAAAGTTCAAACATTTGTACCATTTGAGGAGCAAATGCTCATTTCACTTCCTTTTAAATCCATAATAATGGCTATGATTCTTTCTATGTGATCACAATTTGTTACGAAGACCTAAAGCATATAACTTTGAAGCAAATCCGCTACAAACACACACCCAAACACATTACTCGGCTGATCCCCTCACCCGAATCAGCTCAGCTAAAGTTTAATTCTCACCATAATTCTAACTATTCAATCCAACACAAAACATCTTGAATTTTGCTCTAGCCAAATCCGATTCACCAAAACATAACATAGCTAATTTGATCAGCGTTTCATATACAAAAAAAAAAAATGCCATCAACAAAATCTTGAGCAAAATCAATCATAGAAAATCAACACAAAAAGAAATGAACTTGAAATTGAAGAATGTGAATTTGAATACCTTGCGTTTGATCTCGTGGATAGGGTTTTCGGAATCTTCGACATCGGGCATGTACGTGGAGGGGACCCGACCCGGATCATGGAATACGGATACGGTATAATTATAGATGCACATGGCGACCACGGCGGTGAAAATGGCGGCGTTCATTAACCCCGGCGAAGACCACAGGCCGAACCACCGGTCTACGAAAACGAAGACGGTGGAGAAGTAGATGTAGCCGATGGCGACAACGACAACGGTCACCGGCAGAGAGAACCCGACGCTTCGCGCCATTATTTTGGTGAGAGGACGGAGATTTCGTCGGAGGCGGAGGCACCGGCGCCAAAACGACGGCGACTCCCGGTGGTGTGGGGTGTCGTTTTCTTATTAAGCTGGAAAAAAATGCGGAGAGTTTTGGAGGGTGGTGACGAAGTTGTTAATCTAGAGTGTTACCGGTTGAAGTGTCAATTTACGAGATTGTCCTTGAGAATTTCTGGTACTACAAATAGGACCCTGTTTTGGGTAATATGTACGTTAATGGAAAGGAACAAAATCTATAGGGACACATTAACTAACGAAACCCAAGCAACAGAAAGAGGTTGATTGCTGGCCTAATTTCGGTTAGAATCTGCATAAGGAAAGGAAAATGATAGATGGAGTCTCATCCCAAGGAATGTCACAGATTAGAGTGCGATGTATTATGGTTGAAGGTGAAGTGATTGTTATTTGTATTTGATGTGATCTTTTTGATAGGATGGTCTGATTTTATATTTTAAATTTCTTTTTTATTAAATAATGCACAAACCATATATATATCAATGAAATTTGAACCTATGATTTCAAAGTTAATAAGGTAGTCTGACTGTTTCATGGCAAGACACACAGTTTTTGGTTTTTAGTTTAACGTTATCTCTACATGATTTTACTAACATAAACGTAAAAAAAATTTACTTGCTAAAAATAATATAGACGTACAATTCAGACACTCATAATTATCTCTAATCTTCACATGAGGTACTAATGACTTCCAACAGTTGATCGAGGAACACAAATGACAAGTAGGGTAAATGATTCTGAGTCTCTTATCAAGAGTGGACTTGGAATGTTGAAATGTTGTTGTTGCTATACAAACTGAGCCAAATCCTGCCGAGAATCATCATGGTTGTAAATAGTTCAGAAAAGTTTGAGAAGTACTTACCCATTTGACCAATTTGACCACTTTGTGATGAACTTTTATTTAAGTTAATGGAAGGAAGTTAGACGAGAGTCAAGCTTTTGTTATGAATATGAGCATAAATGACATTAAATCTAAAGATTTTGTAACCGGTTGTTATATTATTCACACACAGAAACGGCTGAGTATTACATGCCTTTATATAGGCTACATTGAGAACCCTAGTTGGGTTATACAAGGAAACCTATTTGTACAAGGAAAGCAATTACAACAATAAAGATAATGATACCAAACTAATTACTTGCTTCAATACTCTCCTTCAAGTTAGAGTGTATATTGATGACACTTGTCAAGAAGCAATCCAAACTGCATCGAACTCAATGGTTTAGTGAACATATCTGCAGGTTGGTCCTTAGTCTGAATACGCACAGTCCTCACAACTCCTCTCTGAACTTTTTCACGTACGACATGACAATCTATCTCGATATGTTTCATACGTTCATGAAAGACTGGATTATTAGCTATGTAAATGGCTGCTTGATTGTCACAAAACAGCCTAGTAAGAGCTAATTGTAGAACATGAAGGTCATGCAAAATGTTTCTAAGCCAAGTTACGTCACAACATGTAGAGGCCATGGAGCGATATTCTACTTCTGCACTTGAACGAGAAATTGTTCCTTGCTTCTTGGTTCTCCACGATACAGGTGCTTGACCTAGCATAATACAATAACCAGTGATGGAACGTCTAGTATCCTTACATTGTGCCCAATCAACGTCACAAAAAGATGTTAACTCAAGGTCACCTGATGAGGGCAAGAGAATTCCTTGACCGGGGCTATGCTTGATGTAACACAACACTTCATGGACAACATCTAAATGTGGCTGCCGTGGTTGATTCATAAAATGACTGAGGATGTGTACTGCATATGCTAAATCTGGTAATGTAATTGTTAAATAGATTAAACGACCCACAAGCCTTCAGTACTGTGATGCATTTGTCAACAATTCACCATTAGCTTGTGTAAGAGAAATATTATGATCAACAAGAAACTTACAAGGTTTAGAGACAAGATATCCTGCATCTTCAAGGACTTTAAGTGCATACATGCGTTGACAAAGCACAATTCCCTTCTTTATCTCGCCACCTCAATGCCTAGGAAATATTTCAACTTTCCTAGATCCTTTAGTTTAAATCTGCCCGAGAGGAACCTCTTCGTTGCTTCAATGTATTTAAGACAATTACCAGCCAATATCACATAATCTACATAGACTAGCAAAGCAGTGAATTTTCCCGATTGAACCCGAAAAAACAAGGAATAATCTGCCCTAGATTGTACAAAACCGGCAGACTTAAGAGCACTAGAAAGCTTGATGAACCATTGTCGTGAAGCCTGCTTTAACCCGTATAAACTCTTGTGCAACTTGCATACTCTTGTCTCCCCCTTTCGTCTGAAACCAGGAGGAATAGTCATGTATACTTCTTCAGTATGATCTCCGTTCAAGAACACATTATTCACATCAAGTTGATGTAAATGTCATCCCTTAAGAGCGGCAAGACTAAGCAAGACACGAACGGTTGTCAGCTTTACTACTGGTGCAAAAGTTTCCCTGTAATTGATACCTTCCACTTGACTATAGCCCTTGGCAACAAGACGTGCTTTGTATCTTTCAACGGTACCATCAGGATTCAACTTGAGCTTGTAAACCCATTTACAACCAATTGGTCGTTTGTTAGGCGGCAAAGGAACAAGACTCCATGTCTTATTGTTTAGTAATGCATGAATCTCAGTTTGCATGGCTTTGTGCCATTCTAGAACCTGTACTGCCTGTGAGTAAGAAGTTGGCTCTTTGTGGAGGGTGAGTTGTGTGACAAAAGCACGATGAGAAGGTGATAATTTGTCATAAGATAAGATATGAGCCAGGGAATGAGAGGTACCTAACATCAGTTCAGATGGTGGGACAGAACGAGAAGGAAGTACTGCCTCGATGTGAAAATCACGCAAGTAACTTGGAGTGTGAGTAACTCTTGAAGATCGACGAGGAGGCGTTGGTGCATTGTTATCAGCAGGAGGATTGGACTCAATATGTGTAGCAGGAACAGACTCGATATTGTCTGTAGGAATGGACTCGATATGGATAGAGTTTGGAACTGATTCAATAGGAGTTGGTGGAGAGTTTTCTGGTGTTTGTGTAGGAATAAAAGAGGATGTAGGCGGAGGTGGATTAACATTGAAGCCTGAAGAAACCCTATCAACTAAACCCGAGGTTTGTGGATTGTTTTGTGGATTGTTCTAAACATGAGATGCCTCAAAATTTATCGGTGAAACCTGATTTGGAGGAATCCCGTTATGAGGTAATGGAACGACATAATGATATGGAAACGTAGTTTCATGAAAATCTATGTCTCTTGACACATAAACTTTTCCAGTTGCTAAATCAATGACTATATCCCTTTTTCCCATGTGGATATTCCAGAAAAACATATTGAACTGCTCGAGGATCAAACTTTGGAGGTTTGTTTGGATGAGTGGATGCAAAACAAAGGCAACCAAAGACTTTTAGGTGTTCATGACGTGGTTCTTTGTCAAACAAATTTTCAAAAGGAGTAAATACTTGTGACACCCTGTCGTTTACACCTAAAATCAGTTTTGTCCCTCACTTTTTTTTTAAACTGGTATACCCCTATACTTTGAATTCTCGACTGATTTGCCCTTTTTCCAGCTGATTATGACTGTGAATAGGGGTATACCAGTTTAAAAAAAGGGTAAATCAGTCGAGAATTCAAAGTATAGGGGTATACCAGTTTAAAAAAAAAAAGTGAGGGACAAAACTGATTTTAGGTGTAAACTACAAGGTGTCACAAGCATTTACTCCTTTTCAAAAAGACTTTTATCTCCTAAAAGAGGTGTTGGGGTTCATGTTTTGGCCACGATCCTCAGCGTGCGGAACAGAGGTAAATAGCGAACAAAAAGAGGGGGATTTGTTTGCGGGTGTGCTACCTCGCGGACGAGGAGAGGGTTGTATGCGAGCTTGACTTCTTGATCAGGCGAATGGGGTTTCCAGGTGCCACCTCACGGACGAGGGATTACGAGCACAAGGCGGTTCGATACTCACGGCGTCGTGAGCAGAGAAACTATAGGGAATTCAGAGTAGAGTCCGGAAGGGCTCTGAGAAAACCTAGGCGGCGGTGCACTTAGGGTTAGGGTTTTCGAATAGCTCAAAAGATAACTGGTTTGCAGTTTGTTTGTAAAATTTATGTGTAAATTGTTGAGAGAGCAAAAAGCAAAGCTTCGAGGAGCGTTGGAGGTTTCAACTAGGTTGAAAAGTTTGTATTGTAGTTGTAGAGATTGTAGAGTTGTGTTCTTTCTGAGTTGTAGTTCGACCCCTTTATATAGTAGTCCAACTTGCGGCAAAAGAAAGATGGTTAGAAACCCTAATAGCACAAGGGCACTGCTAACCCGCGTGGATTCAAACCATCTCGCGGGCTATTGCAGCTCGCGGGCCCAAAGAAAGTTTTTTATATTAAAAGAGCCACATGTATTGGCCCGAAGCATGTCAAAGACTTGTAAGAGTCTCCAACGATTAATGTGGTGCCCTTGGACTCTGCCTGTGACTTCCAGTTCGCCAGTTCGCCTTGATATATTCAGCCTCGCCTAGGACTTTTATGCGAAGTACTATTGCGCCTCGCCTACGCGCGAGATCATTAAGTGTGCGAGCCCTGTATTTCGCGTGAAGCGTGTGAGCTCTCTACTCCTCGCGAAGTCTTTGCAATTCAACTTGCGTTGTCTCACTGGCGGCCATTACTTGTAAAATTAAAGAACTTGGGCTCGCCGGTATGACATGGACCAAAAATTTAATTAATATTCACATAGACATTTACTGTTTAGTAAAATATTAATTTGGGCATAAATAATTCTATTGATTAAATATGTAGATGTTAAAATGGCATCACCCCAAAAAGCTCTAGGAAGATTTGCTTGGAATAACAAGGCTCGTGCCATGTTGAGAAGATGTTGGTGCTTCCTCTCAACCATACCATTTTGTTGAGGTGTGTTGACACAACTTGTTTGATGACAAATTCCCTTTGATGCATAAAAGCTTTTGTGATCAAACTCGGGACCATTATCACTGCGCACTGTTTTGACTCGTGCATGATGCTGATTTTCGACAAGAGTGATGAAATTGACTAAAAAATTTTGAGCCTCTGATTTTTGAACCATTAGATAGACCCAAGTACGATAGTGAGAAAATATTTTGCACCCAAGTAAGTAGGTTCATGATAACCTCCCCAAATATCAACATGGATTAAATCAAAAGGCAACACACTTGAAATTGAACTTAAAAGGAAAGGCTTCCGAGTTTGTTTAGCCAAAGGACAAACATAATAAGTACTTGCAGTGCAAGTTTTATTGGAAAGAAACGAAAACTGAGAGTAAACTCAGCTGGAAGGGTGTCCAAGCCACTGATGCCAAAGATAAGATGACTGACTCGATATTACATTGCATTTTGCTTGCTGAACTTTGCCGAGACAGTATAGACCTTCCTTCTCAGGGCCCATCTCAATCATCTTCCCCGATCGTAGGTCCTGTATGACACAAAAATCTTTTAAGAACACAGTAAAAAAACAATACAGGAAATAACGACTTAGTCGACAAAATTAAAAAAATTTGGTTGCCTAAACTCGTCTTCATCAACGGAAACACAACCGTCGTATAGGACACCACATTTGTCACCTAAGATCTATTTAGGTGACGGAAAATGACTGTCGACGACATCCGTTGACTAAAATATTCCTATTCGACGAAACGTCATTCGTCGTCTAAGTTCTGTCGGCTTAGTAAACCATAGGCGACTAATATTTTCTGTCAGTAAACTTTGTCAGCTTAGAAACTCTTAAGCGGCAGAAGTTCACTTTTGACGCACTCCGTCGACTCTCTCAAAGCTGATCTTGGGTGACGAACTATTTTCTGTCGGCGTAGTCATTCCTGGGCAACGAGCCATGTTTCGTCGGCTAAATAAGTCATGGGCGACGAATATGTCTTTCTTAGCCGACGAATTGTTCTGTCGACTAAGAAATTGAATTATTGCCTGACACAACACAGAACAAATATATTTTTACCGACGCCTTTTGTCTTAGGCGACGGAATATTCTATCAGCTAAGTAAACATATCATTTATACACATTCTGCCCAGAAGAGAATGCAGAAGAAAGGCATAAGAAAGCTCCTCCATCCCCCCTCACATAATTCATCCGATCTAAATCTAATTTTAGAAGCTTTTATTCATGAATTTGATTGATCTTTAACCGCTGCTTCTCTCCTAATTGGTACGTAACTACTTTAATTCATCTACTTTTTTCATTTATGCATATACATTTTCCTGCGAACTTTCCGGTGACTTTGCCGGCGGTCCAATTTTGTCGGTCAAATTACTGGATTGCTTGATGATGCATGATATATGTAACATTTGATAGTGTATATATACATGTTGAATATATTTGTACATATATGTTTTTGTGATAATATGTTTATACGTATAATCTGTATATATACGTATAATATGTTTGTATATATGTGTGTATAATATATATTATGTTTTTGTATATATATATATATATATATATATATATATATATATATATATATATATATATCAAGACTCACCCCGGATTTTATCCTGAAACCCGAGGTACGTCTTGCGGGGACCATCTCCAAGGAAAATTTACTGAATAACTCAACAAACATCCCTTGAAGATGAACAACTCTAATCCAAAAATTACAGAATTACCCTTTTAAATAAAAATAAATAATTCTCCACTTCAACTATAATTAACCAAATAATAGACCAACGAAAAATCTTATATAATAATCCCAAAAGTATTCAGAGCTACTAAAAACCACAGAAGCAGAAAATACCCTAGTAGGTTAAGCAGGTAACATACTGGTGAAAAGTAGCTGAGATATGTGTGACTATGCCTCGTCTCTTCCTACTAGTACTGACCCGCACTCTGCAGACTGGACATTTTAAAAACGAAGAGCCTAGGGAAAAACATTTGAAAATGTTAGAGTGAGTAGATAAAATAAATTTAGGAGTAAATGCTTGTGACACCTTGTAGTTTACACCTAAAATCAGTTTTGTCCCTCACTTTTTTTTTTAAACTGGTATACCCCTATACTTTGAATTCTCGACTGATTTACCCTTTTTTTAAACTGGTATACCCCTATTCACAGTCATAATCAGCTGGAAAAAGGGCAAATCAGTCGAGAATTCAAAGTATAGGGGTATACCTGTTTAAAAAAAAGTGAGGGACAAAACTGATTTTAGGTGTAAACTACAGCGTGTCACAAGTATTTACTCCATAAATTTAAAGAAAATATTTATGCTTCTCCAATTGTATTTCCATAGAAATTATGTTGCATGCGACAGCTCAAAAATTGACAAGTACATGACTAGCTCCGGCTAGTCTCCAAAACTCAATAAAATACAGCCTCTCAGGCTAATACACACACACACACACACTCGTCATACTCCTTGTATGATTTATTATGAAGAAATATAAGAAAATAGAAATTCTTACAAGGTTACTACACTTGCGTCTAACGCTCACGTCACACCATAATGAAATTTTACCTCATTATGCGAAAAAAACGATGTATTTTTATACGTGCATACTCCCTATATGAATCGTTAATAATATTCATATAGGGCTACTACGATTGCGTCTAATGCTCACGTCATACTATAATGATATTTTACCTCATTATGGCGGAAAACATGTATAACTAGCTAGCATTTATTTATATACATATTATCCTCATAATCATCCATATACGAATATATAATCACCGAAATTCTTAATTTCAGTTATTTTCCAACAAAAGAACTATTCATCAGTAAATATTTTGCATGCATAATGTTTAAAACAAAAGTCTACTCACAAATTAGGCATAAGCCTGTTGTCGGTCTGAGATCTCTTCTGTTCGAGCCTCCTCACGTCCTGTTCCAAATATGGAATTAATTTCCCAACTTAAAAATCCAATATTTATTCAAAATAGGCAAAATTAACTGTGAGCCTTAACCACGCTCATCCTTGCCCAATTTCGCCTTTCTTAACTCAATATTATCCAAACTTCACCGGAAAAATAACGGCAGCCTTAACACACCCATCCACAGTCTAAACAACATTAAACCAATGGTCGGATTCTACCCTATTAATTTGTCAAAATTACCAAATTTTAACAATTTTCAAACCTATCCAAAACTCCTCTAAAAATTTCAAAACTCACATCAATAAACTCCCCTTAACCACACATATTTAAAAAAATAAAAACCCCCAAATAGCGGCGACCTCCAATGTCCACCAAATTTTGACAGCACCTTCCCCTCAACCTCCTTTACGACTTTCCTAATTAGCATAAACATCAATTCCAAGCCTAACTATGCCAATCGAACGAAAACACCCTAGAATTTCAATCGTAGATTTCTCCTTACCTAGCTCAAGAGGGAGTGAATCCTTTGGAGGGATGAACGCACGGGAGGAGGGCTTCTTTTTGAGCCTAGCAGCTCAGCTATAGCGGCCGGAGGAGAAAGTTCCGACGACGGAAAGTTTTGGGCAATAGTGACTTCCGAGCTCGATTTTTCCTTCACGGCGGCCCTAGAGAGGCTGTCACCGGTCCAGGAAGGAGGGTGGGTTGATGGCCGACCAATTGGGACCGGAGTGGTGACCTACAGTGGCCGTATGACGGCGGTCGGGCTCGAGAAACTTTTCCGAGAGGAGGGAGGGAGGAGAGAGAAAGGAGAGAGGGTTTTGGGCTTTTCTGCCCAACCCGGTCCAACACCACTATATAACCCAAATACAAAATTTAACATCCCCAAAAAATAATACCCCAATAAAACTTACATTTTTACCGGATAAAATTAACTATTTTTACCGTCGTCACATTTTTTAACTACGAATAATTCCTTCGAAATAATCATCCCCACAACCCCTCTGGGATCCATTAAACTATAAACTTAATGACAAAGACGGTAAAACTTTTATTACCACTATGCTAGTAATTAAGATAAAATTTAAGGGTCGGGGCATGACAATATATATATATATAACTTTTGAGTGTGTATAATTTTTAGAGTGTGTGTGTGTGTATATATATATATTAGCTTTTGTTTGTATGATTAATAATTATGTGAATAATATGTTTATCAAATTTTCGTTTTCATGCAAATCATTTGTGTATTCAAATGATAAAAAATAAAGTGATGAATTATGTAATTAAGAATTACAATATTCTTATACATTCATCAATATATTGTTACCTTTAGAAATCTCGTTCGAAAATCATTATATTACAACTGTGTCTAACAAAATGGTTTTCGAATTGTCCTATATTTGGACAGTTTGGGAGCATATGACATTGAGATTCTATTTGTTGTTGGTGTGTTTCGTTTTCGGTTGTGGGTATATATATATTTCGACATGATCTTCCTTTATTGTTTCTCGAGTGCATATTAGGTATAGATATTAGTGCACTTGGGGAACTGTAGGGAGATACTGCTGAAATTTTCTCACATATGCGAATTTGAAACGCCCCAACAACAAACGAAATCATAATCTCATATGCTCTCAAACGGGATTAGGGCCCTAACCGGAGGCATAAGGTGAAGATTGTAGGTGTGACCAATGTATATTAATATATCTTTTATATATATATATATATATGTATAATAACTAAGTATATATATATATCCCGTTTATTATTCACAATTTTTTTATTATACATTTTTGTTTCCTGTTATATAGTGTACAACATGGACAAAAGTTGGATGCAATTAGGGAGGGGTTTCTTAAGTTTGTGCGTCTACATAGTTCTCCAGACAAAGTTATTCACATATATCCATGCAACAAATGTCTCAATCGGAAACCAGTAACATATGAAGACATGTATTCTCACCTGGCACTAAACGGTATTTGTCATAGTTATACCACATGGACATGGCACGGCGAAAATCAAGTTCAAATGCCTACATTTGTAGAAATTCAAGCACAACATAATCAGCAGGCAAGATCTTCTAATGCTAGTTATGGGGACCCTGCAGTGATGAACCTTTTAAACGATGTCTTCCCGTTCGCCGTCTCAAGATATCAGAAAAATGTTGTTTATGACAACGCCCCTAACACTTTCCCTAATGTCTCCCACGTTGACTACATCAGTGATTATGATAAGTACAATAGGCTTCTATGGGAAGTACAAACCCCATTGTATCCTGCCAGTGAACATACTGTGTTGAGTACCGTTATGAAGCAAATGAAGATAAAAAACAAGCGGGGAAAGGCTAACGCATGTTTTGATGAGGATATTGCACTTATGAAGAAAGTGCTTCCTAAAGGTAACAATTGTCTAGAAAATTTCAACCAGGTAAAAAGCATGTTGGCTGACATTGGTCTTGTTCACCAAAAGATAGACGCTTGTGTATAATAACCACATCTTGTATTACAAAGAAAACAAGGATGAAGTTGAGTGCCCACACTGCTACGAGCCAAGGTATAAAGCTTACACTTCATCTAAACAGAAAAACCGGCCCATTCCTAGGAAGGTTCTTCGTTACTTCCTATTGGGTCCTCGTTTGCAGCGTTTGTACATGTCTTCACATACGATCAAACATATGAGATGACATCAGGCAAGGCACCAAGGAAAGGAGAAGATAGATCCGGATAATCTCACACATCTCACAGACGGGGAGGCTTAGAAGCACTTTGACTATTATTTCCCCGAATTTGCTGGTGTCACACCCCTATTTTTTGAAAGAAAATTTCAAAAAAAATTTGGCATGATATATCCTAAAATATTAACATCCCAAAACCTGTTTCAACAAAAAGAACAAGGAAAATAAACTCAATGCGTAATGTATATTTACACACAACCCCAAATTGAGTTAAATATTACATTCTCTTGTTTACATAGCTTGAGAACAAGAGGGGAAACGCTCACATGAGTTTAATAATTCCTATCCCCGTGAATATAAAAAAAAATATACAAATACACACCCAAAACCCAACAAAAAACCCTGCCACTACACCTCCATCTCAACCCTGCTGATCCTCACCTGCAGGTCTAACCCCTACACCAAGAAATGGTGCACCGGGTTGTAAACAACAAACCCGGTAAGCTAAAAAGCTCGTATGAGTAAACTCAAAGACATCACAACAATTATCACATCCAATATTCATAAGAGAGATTGGATCAGAAATTTCAAACCACACAACAAACACATTTCCCAAGAGATGTACCCATGAGTCCCAGATATTTAATAAAATACCTCTCATGACCTACAACACCACTATGTGTACCCATGGGTCCCAGATACTATACAGTATCTCCCATGACCTACACTGACAGACGGACTAGAGCTCTATTCCTAACCGTACCCAATCACCCGGCCAAAGGCTTGGGATCCCGGTTTGACTGTCTAACATCATCACAAAAATGATAAATAGCATCTTAACCGCAACCAATCACCCAAAAAGGGCTTGGAACCCGGTTTGGCTATTTATCCAACAATCATAAAAATTTTCACAACATTATCCACAACAACACAAGATCACAATTATTATTCTCAACAACATAATATATATCGCATCATTATTCTCAACAACATAATATATATCGCATCATTATTCTCAACATCATAATATAAAGAAAACTTGTTTTTATCTTACCTATGAGCCGTTGGCGATCAAGCTCATATAATTTTAAAACAATTAAAAACAATATTAAAACCAACATCATCATCATTATCATTTTATAACCATAATATCCTTAGGTTCAAAAGTGAACCTTGGTGAGATTTACTCACCTAATAATCCTGCTGCGTTCTTCCGTAACACAAGAGCCAAGGAACCAACAACTCATAAAACACCTAAAAAAAAATACAAAACATAACCCTTAGCAAAACACCACAAGGATTTAAAATACCCTTTAACTTAAAGGTTGCCCAAAGGAGTCAATCCTTTCTCCAAGACCTCCCAAGGTCATCGGACTCTCAACAACAATTCTACCACACCCCAAGATCCAAATTTCCAAGTTTTCGATCCAACAAACCCTAGAAACAACTTAGCATCTACAAAGCCTAACCAAAACAAAACTAAAACTTCACACACCAACAACACACTAACAACACCCTAGGAACTACAAGGGCTAGTTAACATAGCAGCCACGGTCTCTACCCTGCCCGGACATGCTCACAGCAGTAAGGACTACCTAACACAGAAAACTAGGGCTGCAACTCAACCGGACGCGCCGCCACAGGCGGCGGCGAGTGGGCCTCATGCGCCACCCCATACTTCCGAATTTGAGAAAACTTCCAACAGCAAAGTTGAAGCTTGAAGCAAGGGGAACAACTTTCATACCTGAGACTTTGACCAAAAATGGCCGGAACCGGCCGGAAACTACCCCGAACAGTGACCAGAACATCAATTCCAAAACCTGCAAAATCGGCCTCAAAACCTCAAAAACTTGCTTCAATCTATCCCTAGCCACAACTAGAAGGAGGAGAGGATCAAAACTCACCTAGGTTTGCCTCTCGTCGCCGCCGTATACGGTGGTTCCGACCGGTGGCACAACAGCCCCTTTTTGCCAGCCAAAACGTCGTTTCCGGCGTCCTACTCCGAGCAGCAGCTGCCCAGCCTTGAAGAGGGCACTTGTGGGAGTCGAACGGGACCGGCGGCGGTCCAAATGGTGGTCGGACGGCAGAGCTAGCTCCGGTGGGAGTTTGGTGTGCAGGTGAGTTCGGGAGAGGGAAAAGAGAGCAGAGAGGAAAGAGAGTGAAGTGAGTGGGAAGAGTGAGAAAAGAGAGAGCTGTTTAGTGTTAGGGTTTCCCAAAATAACCCACACACATTTTTCTACTTAACCACTTTCCACACCCGGAATTTAACTTCCTCTGACCAAATTTTTCTCATACGACATCCGTTTTAGATGTGCCGCATGTCTACGAACTCGTATCGATAAACTCTACAACTTTCATGAAGGAAGTTTTCGAAGATAACATACAGAAAATAAAGTCAACTTTTGGCCTATAAAAAAAATCAAGGCAACTTAAATAAACTCCCGAACTTCAACTTCGCATAAACCCAAGAATTTTCATAATAATCCTTCATTAAATAAAGGAATAATACAAGGAAAAATGATATGAAAATCTAGGGTATTACAGCTGGAGACTGTCAAAATGTAAGACTAAGACTCGAACTTGCAACAAATGGGTTCAATCCTAATGGAACATGAATTTGTCTTATAGCATTTGGTCTGTGATAATATTTTCGTACAATCTATCTCCCAACATGTATATGAGGAAGGAGTACAATTTTCTTACGCTTATGGTTCCAAGGTCGTATTCTCCAGGAAAGTGCTTGGATGTGTACATAAGACCATTAATTGACGAGCTGCAGGAGTTATGGGAAAATGGACTCCCTACTTTTGACAGGCGTGGTCAAACTTCATTCATGATGAAAACAACTGTTATTTGGACCATCAGTGATTATCTAGATTACGGGATGTTTTCTGGCCAACAAACTAAGGGGTACAAGGCTTGTCCGGTATGCTTAGATGACATCAATTCTAGTCGCCACGCTGACAAAATATGTTTCTTGGGACCTCGTAAGTGGTTTGACGAGGAGCACAAGTGGCGGTGGGATGCTTAGGCATTTGATGGGACTGAGGAGCATAATCCGAAAACCTCAGGGATGTCTGGTGAGTGGATTTTGGAGAGGCTTAACCAGCACTGGTTCAGATATTTTGGCACCAGTAACTGAATTGAATCCTCCCACGCCTGATGAGTTTAAGTATTGGATGCACAAAAGTGTATTCTTTGAATTGCCTTACTGGTCAACTTTGAAAATCAGAAACAACTTGGATGTCATGCACATAGAGAAGAATGTTTGTGACAGCGTTCTTGGAACAATTTTGAATCTCAAAGATAAGAACAAGGACACCCCATAGCCCGTGTTGATCTTAAGAAAATGGGTATACGCCCTAAGCTATGGCTAGTAGAGAACAAAAAAAACAAAAAAAACCATAATGCCTTAAGCAGGCTACACAGTCCATCCTCAGAAAATGGCAAAAGTGTTTCAGTGGCTTTATAACGTTAAGTATCCTCATGGGTATGCAGGGAATATCGCTCGATGTGTTAAGACGAGGGAAAATAAGATTACTAGGTTGAAGACTCATGACTGTCATGTTTTGCTGCAATGTCTTCTTCCCGTAGTCATTATACTGTATTTGCAAAGTAATGTGGTTGACACGTTAGTGGCTTTGTCAAAGTTTTTTCAGAGGATATGCGCTAAAGAGATTAAAAAGTCTGATGTTTGGTCATTGCGAGAAGACATTTTGTACATCATGTGCAAGCTGGAGAGGATCTTTCCCCAAACTTTCTTTGACGTCATGATTCACCTCATGATCCACCTTCTCGAACAAATGTTGTTTACTGGTCTGGTACAGTATACCTGGTGCTATCCAAATGAGAGGTATGCACTCATATTTATTATAATTAATCATCCTTTCAAATTAAGACATTTTAAAAAAATATTTATTGTAAGAGAATAAATATCTGTTTTGCAGGCAACTAAGGGATTTCAAGAAGTCGAACAAAAAAAAACTTTTTCCTGAAGGGTCGATCATGGTGGCATACATTCAAGCTGAGTGCGTAACATACTGCAACACATATCTCAATAATGAAGACATAGTGGGGGAATCATCTGGAGCGGGTAGTAGCCAGCAATTCAATCTATTAGTTGTTTCCAACGATGTTCAACCATATGGCAGGTTAAGTAATTTTGAATGATTAAGTAATGCTGAGATCAAAGAGGCTCATTGGTCTGTCTTTCAACATTGCGACAAAGCCAAGTGGTACTTTAAGTCCCATTTGGAAAGGCAAGATGATAACGAAGCCATACACAAGAGAGATTTTCCTGATTACTTCCCTATATGGGTACATTCTATCTCTATATATGATGTTATATAAATTAAATATATGTTGCTTTTTTATGTTACATAATATAATTAATACCTGGTGCTTTTAATAAAATTGTTACAGATGATGCACATTCAACAGCAGTTTCCTGCTTCTTACGACCCGGAGTTGCACTTGCTGGCTAAAGGATCCTCTAGCCACAGAGTTTGTGCTGGATGTTTTGTGAACGGTGTTAAGTTTGTGACGTCAGAACGAGATGAATGCCATGTCACCCAAAACAATAGAGTCATGGTTGAGGGTCTGGGTTTCAACTACTATGAGGTTCTTGTCAGTGTCATCAAACTAATCTACAACAAGGGTACACTAGTCATGTTGTTCAAGTGCAAATGGTTCAATATTGACCCAACCAGACGAATGAGTACAATTCTGGATCGTGGCTTGTTACCAGTGAACTCAAACAGTGTATGGTATGAGAATGAGCCGTTTATTTTTGCCACCATGGCGAAACAAGTGTTTTATCTTGATGATCCGGCTATGGGTGAGGGTTGAAAAGTGGCGCAGGTGATGCCACACAGGAATATTTGAAGTGCAGCTACACTGGGAGGGGATGATGAGAGTGGGCCTAGTGAACTAACAACTGATCAACCGAATGAACCATATTAAGAGGAATCTCCACATAGTCCCCGATACTGAGGATATTCGTGTCAACAACCAACACGTTCTAGCTATCATAGGTTACATTCCAGTTACACCATCTGAACTAAACTTGCTACAACACAACCCCAATCATGATGACGACGACTTTATAGATGACTAATACATAGAGGATGATGAGTATTTTGACCAAACTGAGGAGGATCATGATTTAGACAACTTATATTATCATGAGTACGATTAATGCATGTAACCATTATTGTGGATTTCGACCAGTCTAATCAACTTGTATTAATTTGGCGAATACATATGTATGTTTTTTTATGTACGAATACTTACGTGGAGTAAGTACAGTTGAGTTTAGTTTAAAAAGTTACACAAAAATACTCTGATGTAAATATAATAAAATGTCCATAATTTTTAAAAATATACTTAGTTGACAGAACCTGAAGAATTCGTCGCCTTAGAAGTTCTAAGGTAGGATCCCCGAAATATTAGGCGGGTAAATATTTTTTTTATTACTTAGGCGACAAAAATTGAATAAGTCATCGGCTTGGGAGAACCAAGGCGACGAAAATTGAATAATTTGTCGGGTTAGTTAGACCAAGGCGACGAAAAGTGATTGTTTCCGTCGCCTAGGATACCGAAATATTGGGCGGGTATATTTTGTGCCTTTTTTTTTGGCCGAAATTTAATTCTTTTAGGCAATGAATATTGTCTTATCGGACCGAATATTTCCTTCGGATAAGATAAAATCGATAAACACTCACTCTTGTTCTGATACACACTAAACTGATCCCTAAAACTCAAAAACCCAATTTCCTATATGTTTGAGCCAAAGGGCTTTTTTGTCCATATAATAATACTTTACTGGACTGTAAAATGTCCAAGTGAATATTAGTTACGTGCTCGGTCCACGTCACATCGGTGGGCCCAAATTCTTTGGTTTACAAGTAATGACCCGCCAATGTGACCACGCGAGCTGAGTCTCTACAAGGAATGGGCTTCACGCGGATTCAAGAGATTTCCGCGTGGGTGAGGTGAGATGACACTTCGCGTAAGAGTAGAGTCCTAGTCGAGGCGGAATATATCAAGGCGAGCTGGCAAACTGGCTCGTGGGCGAGACTTCGCGAAGAAGCCACAGGCGGAGTCTGCGTATACACATTAATCGTTGAAGACTTTCACCAGCCTTTGACATGCTTCGGGCCAGTCCCTGTGGCCCTTTTTAATATAAAAATCCCTTCTAAAGCTCGCGATCTAGGAAAGCTTGCGAGTTGGAAACAGTAGCCCATGCAGAAATATGCAAGCTGAACATGTGTTATAAGTTAATTGGCTTGTGATGGGAAAACCTTGTCCTTGTGGGATTAGGGTTTCAAAGCCAGACATGGTTTCCAAATTAACTTCCTTATGCCACAATTCAGACTACTATATAAAAGGTTCAAACAATCTCTACAACAACACAATCAAATCTCTAAACAAAACAACAAACAAACTTCAACCTAGTTGAACCCCTTGGAGTTACCTCAAAAACCCTAACCCTAAGCGCATCGCCGCCTAGGATTCCTTAGGACTCTATCTTGATTTCCCTATAGTTGCTCTACTCACGACACCGTGAGTATCGAACCGCCTTGTGCTCATAATCCCTCGTCCGTGAGGTGGCACCTGGAAACCCCCTTTGCTTGATCAAGAAGTCAAGCACACACTATACCCTTTCCTCGTTCGCGAGGTGGCACACCCACAACAGTCCCCCTCTTTTGTTCGCTATCTACCTCTGCTCCGCGTGTTGAGGATCGTGGCCAAAACACTATCATCCACAGCTACGCGACCGCCGGAACTCATGACCTCCACCAGTCAGAGACTCCACCATCCACCGGTCGGTAACCGCATCGACTAGAGCAGTCATCGTAACCGCATCGACACCTCCCACCTCCTCCACTCATCGCCTCCGCTCCGATATCGCTTTTCCCTGTTTATTATCACCTCCAGTCTCGTCACCACATGCAAAGAAGCCTAAATCCCCCATACTAAGGTCTGTATTCTCTGGTAATAGTTATTCTCTCAGTTGTTTAAAGATTCGGGTGAATTCCAGTTCTAATGGTTTATACCTGCAATTTCTGTTTATGACAATTGTGTTTTGTGTTGTATTCATATATATATATAGCAATGTTAGCAATGTTGAATCTATTTTGAGTTGTTTAGCAATGTTGGTAGATGATTAGAGGCTCTAACAGGTTGGAATATGGTCACTTTGACAGGCATACCAGGTTAGGAGTTTTGTATAGCAATGTTAAATCTATTTTGAGTTGTTTAGCAATGTTGGTAGATGATTAGAGGCTCTAACAGGTTGGAATAGGGTCACTTTGCGAGGCATACCAGGCTAGGAGTTTTGTGCTTCTAGCTATCAAGGCCTCTTTTAACTTTATCAACTAGGCCAGCTTAAGTCTTTTTAGTCGGTCTAGAATGAATTAGTTCTCCTTTACTCTTTTAGAAAGGTTTGTATTTCTTATTTCAAAAAGAATGATGTAGTAATGTGAATTGCTTCCTTAGTCATACACCAGTTGTTTTAGAAATGATTGTCAGCTCCAAACAAGGATAGAAGTCGTCATAACACTTAAAAGGAGGTTGAGTTACCTTTCCTCGTCCAAAACTATTCTTCAAAGCAGAATTCAGCACAAAGGCAAAGCATATATAGCAGTTGATTTGTTAAAAAAATAGAAAAAGATAGGAGTTGCTAAAGCAAATTTGGTGAAGTCTATAGGGAGTTAGTTAAGGACTGATAGTGATCTTCATGTTCAAAAAAGGGAGGTAGAGATGGCTTCCTGCTTGCCGATGGGAGGTGAATCTAGTAGGGAGATGCCAACTTTGGTAAGTGCTATGGTTCCACCAAAGAAGATTACAACTGGGGTGAACATGATCAATTTAGAAAGGATCTCAATCAAACCATATATATCTTTATACTGAGTTAGCTAGCTTGTTTGAAATAAAATTTAGTTTGAGTTTTACTGAGCTTATACTGGGATTGATATATTAAAGTTTATTGTAAGTTACATGTTGAGATTTAGGGGAAATGAATGGTGAAGGTAATGTTAGCTTGTGAACTAAAATTCATATGCAGTGAGCAGTTTCTGAGATTTTGAACCAATTAGCTTCTTTCTGAAAACGGTGCAATTCGGTTGATTGTTTGAACATGGTATACTCATGAAAGTTACAGTAGACATGTTAAAGGTCGTCTCATAATTAAAATTTCTTGAAAATGTTTTTCCTATATTTAGTTATGATTTTTGAAAGTTGATAGTTTGCATCAAGAAATTCTGAAATCTTCACTTAATCCTTGTTTGTTTTATCATATATGTATGCACCTTTCTCTCATGCCTACGCTTTCCTTGTTTGTTCTATCATATATGTATGCACCTTACCTTTCTCTCATGCCTATGCTTTCATGTATGCTTTTCTATGGATATATTTTTTATAATCTTATATATTACTCACTCATTTACTCTAGACTAATAATTGTGTGTTATTCATGTGCAAGATGGTGATCATTGGGAAGATGAAGGATTGATCCACTAAGGCCAATGCTTTGATGGACTCTATACGGCTGAGAGTCGGCTCAACTAGCAGTAACAGCCACCCTACCCTTATGCCGGCTGAGACAGTACCACCAGGGGCTCCCCCTTTGATCGTGCGGCCCCCTATCGTTGATAGTAGTTCAACGGGATCTCCATCATCTACACTGACACTCGAATCTGCAAGACGCATCATCGGCAGTGCTCGTTTGAAAGTTAGAAGCCCAACATGTAAATATATTAATTCCTCTTATACTTGTATTAATTTATTAGAATTGTCTTATAGTATTTAATATCGTAATGTTTTGTATTAATTTTTTTTTATAAATGTTTTGGTAGGGCAGTTGAATTATAGCTAGTGAGAGTTTGGTGATCTTTGGTGAATTGTAGTGAATTTCTAAAGTGAATTGTAGAAGTCTAAGTGCAATTAAGAAATCTAGTTATATGATGCTAATTTATGATTGTTGGCTTTATGAACAAGCTATGAACAATGATTTGCATATGAAATTTATATATGTGATTCTAGATAGTTTGGGATGCAAGGGAGCGATAGATGATAATAAGATTGAAGCATAAACTGTTTGAAAAAGTAAGCAGTAAGCAGGGGTGCTTGCATGCTTGTTTATTAATTGATGTATTTGTCTTATAACATTAAATATCCTAATGTGTTGTGTGTGTGTGTATATATTAATTGTAGCTCTGGCCCCGAAAAAGAAGCGGGGTTTATGTTTGGAAAAAAGACAGACGATATCATTGCACAAACAAGGCAGAAAATCAATCTGGAATATTGCCCCCGTGTAAAAGGCCAGAGCGTGAGGAGGATAAACAGCTTGGTGGCACATGATATTGGTTCCGCCATACGGAGTCTGGTGGGAATGAGGGCATGGACGTTCTACGACCTTGATCTGGAGGAGTAATGGAAGGTGTGGAATGCAATGTCGGTAAGTAACTGAAAACAGTTTGAAAAGTAAATTTACTTATTACATTTTTTAATTTTATTTTTCAGTACTTAACATGTGATATTTTTTTATTTTTTACTTAGCTGTAGTACGAGTGAGATAAAAATGATGAGCTAATGTTCAATTGGGTACTAAAGAGGGCACAAGAGAGGTATAAGGACTAGAAGTACCAGTGTCACAAAGCTTATCTGAATGAAGGACATTTTGGCATGTCTTCAAATTTCATTGGGAGAGAGGACCAGTGAGAGTTTCTATGGGAGCACTTCGAGTCAGATGCGTTCAAGGTGATTTTTTAAATTACCTTCATTGTTTCCCTTGCATTTTACTAATTTATTTAATGTTTTTTCATGTATTAGAGACTCTCCTTGGAAAACAAGTGGAACTGTGGGATATCCACCGCTTTGCATGTTGTGTTTGACGGGAGAGCATATCTTTCAGATATGAAAAACTCCATCTCGACCTGAAAAGAGAATTGCTCACTGATTAGGATTAGCAGAGTCTCAATGAACCCATGTTCTCCTTCGAGCACAGCGAATGCGCTCTCTTCTGGGTTGACTTCTTCGCCCTCAGCCTATGCAGAGGCTTCTACCATATTGCAGGTGAATGATTCTCCCTGCTCTTCTGCTTGGTCTTCTTCTAAGTCAACGAAAGGCTCGGTATGAGCCTCGTCGTCCAACGAATTCTCTCAAAAACGCTGGGCCATCTGCTGCGCGAGGTTAGGGCCAGAAGGAGTTCTTTCGGCAATTGGTGGTGCGTCAGTCTCCGTCTGCCATGGCCACCATACGAGTTTGGTTGAGGACTGTTCGTCCTTGGTTGTCTGCTAATCCGCGGCTAGAGGAACCTTGGCATTGTCATTTTCCCTCGATCGAGGAATGGCTGGAACTCGAGGTTCCTTCTTGGCCTCCGGCTCTAGGTTAGGTTGTGGCTGGGGCCGATGCGGTTGTGGTGGTTCCCTCCTTGCCTTGGGTTCCTGGTGGTGAGGCTTTCGACATCATGATGGCTGAGGCGGCTCCCGCCTTGGCTCAAGCTCCGGGGTCGCAACCAGTCTGCACCTTGTTGGAAGGGGTGGTTCCCTTCTTTGTTCAGCCTCCGACGATGGCCTGCGCCAGGAAGACTGTGGATCCCTTCTCTTTTCCTGCTCTGGAGATGGCCTATGCCTAGAAGGTTGTGGATCCTGTCTTGGTGGTATGGTTAGGAGACAGAAGACGTTTGCCTTTGGAGGAGGATCATTTGTGACTTAGGCAAGCACCCTTGGAGGCATTACATGTGGCCTTTGGAGTATCGCGCGCAAGCCTTCTGCTTCTCTCCATATCCACTCAGGTGTCTATGCGAGCTGTGAGGGTCGTACGACGCCATCATCAACAACTCGCAAGGTATGCAAGATGCTTCCATACTTCTTCTGTAGCTTTCGCTTTCTGGATTTGGTAATGGTAGCCGGCCTGCCCCCTCGCTACGTGTACCATATCTCTTCCTTGATCGCTGATTTGGATGTCGGGGGAATATATGGATTGGTCAAGATACCATGATAAGGGCTTGAAGCCTCGTTTTTTTGGTACCCGCTGCTGGAATCCGATATGTCCATCTCGCTTGAAGTTGGAGGCGAAGGTACTTTTTCCGTCTTGTGTGATATGACGAACGTCTCGAGGCGTTTGATCCTTTGTTCTAGCTATTCGCGAGTCTTGGGACTCACAGGTTGGTAATTTTCAGCGGGGGACTGTTCATTGTCCCTCATAATAACTTTGCCCTTATCTTTACTTGAAGGGCGATCAGGCTTCAGTCTGGCGACTAACTATCGTGCCGGATCATGCTTTCCACTTTGGTTCACCAGCACGGTATAGTCATTCCCCGGTCGCTTGCGGTTTCCACCTAGTGGTTCACGTGGGCTAACATTTGGAGATATATCCAATGTTATCGCGTGCTAACATTTGACGAGGCTAAGCGACGTCAGTAGTTACGATCATGAAGCCGCCTTTATCCTTAAAGTGAATGTACTTGAGGTCGAGCCAATCCTGGACTTGGTTTCAAAGCTGATAGCAATCGCAAGTTCTGTGTCCCCAACTATTATGGAACTTGCAGTGTACACGACCTTCCTTGTATTCGATGTAGGGTAAGGCCCTCGCCACTGTGACGAGTCCGTCATCAATAAGGTAGTCTAAGACCTCGTGTGCGAGATTGACATTATATGTGTATTGGTGAGATGGCCAAAGAGTATTGTCATTGCGCTCCCCGCGGTCTCTCTTGGGTGCCCGGCATGGGTTGTCCTCCTCTGGGTGTTCAGACAGATCGAGCGTGATTCTATGTTGGCCTGGCTTTGGTGCTCGGCGTCGGTTGTTCTCTTTTGGCTGATCAGTCCAATTCACTTCGACCATGCCAACCACTGGCGAAAAAGGGTCTACGTCCACCAACGAGGCTGTACTCCTCGGGGTTTTTAGTTTTAGGGGGTCAGAGTTCAGCAAAGTCTGCAGTTGGTCTCGTAGCTTGACACAATCTTTAGTATCATGATTATAGACATTGTGGAAGGTACAATATTTCTTCTACTTCAGCTCCTCCTTGGATGAGATTTTGTGATCCAAGCGCACGTACTTCGCCTCGATCAAGTCATTAAAAACCAGATGGGCATTTTTCGCGTCATAAGTATATGACTCGTACTTGGGCTTAGTCCATGCAAAAGACTAGATGGTGATTGGCTCGCGAGTCATTTTAAGATTCTTCAGTTTGTGAGTCAATGACTTCCCAGTCTATTCCACTGCTCCTACATCCTCATAATCTGGCGCAGTTTGATAATAAGGATCATAAGCAAGGGATTGGAGGCTTAGTGCCCCCACCGTCCTGTTTCTCTCTGGTACGTATGTCCCCTTTGAGGCATTTGCTTTCTCATCCATCTCATTGAGAATCAGCTCGTAGCTTCTGACCTTGTTAATTAGGTCACCTATAGATGTGAAGCATTCTCCTTTGTGCTTCAGTCGTTGACGATGATCAAGGCCTCAAATAGCAAATTTGATGGCTTCCTGCTCAGGTAGCAGGTAATCGCACTTGGCCTGCTGAATTTTGAAGCGTTGTAGGAAAGAGACTCCCGACTCCATGCTCTGCTGGCTCATTTGGGTGAGGAAGTCAAGACCGACCTCTGGCTCGATGGTGCCATAAGTCTCCCTGAATAGTCTCTCCATAGTAGGCCAGTCTGCAATCGAACCAGGCTTCAACCTGGAGTACTAGCTGAAAGCAGCTCCGGACAGGGAAGTCCCGAAGAGCTTGAGCTTGATGATATCGTTATTCCCATATTGGCCGCATTGGGCTTTGAAGCGGGCCATATGAGATGCTGCATCTTCCTTTGTCTCCTTAGAGAAAGTCGTGAAGATAATGTTCTTGAACCCGTGGGGGAAAGGGTACTGCACCACGCTATCAGGATAAGGGTCGCGATTTTACAAGTTAGCATCACCTTTCTCGGTTTGCTCCTTGACTATGCTGGAGATAAGTTGGCGCCAATCGGCTGCCGTCACATGTGTGGACTCTGCTCCCTCCTCATGGTTTGGCCATGTAGTGAAACTGGCAACTTGTCCAACATTCTTAGGATATGGGCTGGAATGGGCTATAACCGGGTCATCTGGTGTCCAGGCTCCTTGGCCTGGCGAAGCGTTAAACCTTTTAAATGTAGTGCCATGGTTACATAGGGGCAGTGTCTTTGATGTTCCCGCCCCTAACGCAAACTATGGGGTCTTTTGAGCCCCGACCTTCGGATTACCCCTAGGGTGTTCATTAGGCGGGATGTACTTGGATGATCCCTCATTTACGCTCATGCCGATGAGGTCAAGGTATGATTCTTTGGTGCTTGAGACCTCATCTAGTCTTCCACTTCAAGGACCCTCAAGCTCAACTATCATGTTTGTCCTTGAAGTCTGCGAGCTTTTCTTGGTTGTGCTTGCTTCTGAAGAAAGACATGTTCTGCTGTTCGTGCAACTTGGTATCGTGTTCATCCAAGCGATGAGTTTGCTCGTTCACTGTCACACGAGTGAGCGACAGGGTCTCCACGTTCTGGTCCAGATTCTTTTTGATCCGTTAAAGGGACCCTTCAACGAGGCCCTTAGTTTCTGTGAATTTGCCTTCGAGGTGGCCATAATCCTCACTGAGCATGGTGAGTTTGTTATGGTTGGCCTCCCAAAGGGCTCTGTCTTTTTGACCTGTTCAGCTAGGTCAGTGACGATTTGTTGAGTGGCCAAACCCTCTTTTTTTATCTGACCTTTGAGCTCCTCGAACATCTGGAGGATTTGCTCCATAAGCAGAGCTGACACTGTGTCTTGGGTTGGCTGTGAGCCTACCATTGTGGTCTCGCTAAAGTCTGTATTACCAAACTGTACAAGAACCTGTTCCGTGATGAGAGATCGGTAAGCCGCGCTGTTATGAGGCTTGTACCATGGTGATCTGTGCTTAAGACAAGAAATCTAAGGTTTCATGTATGGTGATTCTCCTGGTTTCCCTATGGTTAATCGCTTGTACTCCTTGTCCCACTGGACATGCTAATGTTTTGGCCACAATCCTTAGCGAGTTGTCGAGAGGTCACTAGTGAGCAAAGACAAAGGGAGAGATTGAGGGCGTGCCACCTTGCGGACGAGGATAGGAAGATTGTGCGAGATCTTGACTTCTTGATCAAGCGGAAGGTTCTAGATGTCATCTCGTGGATGAGGAATTTATGAGCACAAGGAAATTCGATACTCATGGTGTGTCACGAGCAGAGCAACAAAAGGGATCAGGGTGATTGGGGGCGAGTCCAAGAGGGCTTTGAACTAAGGCGCGGATGCACTTAAGGCTAGGGTTTCGAGTAGTCGAATGTTCAACTGGGTTGAAGGTTTGTTTGTATTGTTTGTAAAGATTGTGTGAGATTTGTGTAAGCCTTCAAGCCCCTTTATATAGTAGCTCGCCCTCTGCTAGAAGAAAGATAATCAGAATCCAAATCAGACTCTGAAACAAAATAACACAAGGACATTGTTTCACCCGGCCGCGCGGACCAACCACCTTGTGACACATGCCCAGTTCGCACAATCCATTCCGCATAAGGCACTGCCTCCGCACTGTTCAATTGTAGACTTCTATGCGAACTAGAATTAGAAACATCCTTATCCCGTGGGGTATCACAATCCTTGTGGAAAACTATCTCGTGAGCCGCGGACTCAACCATCCTGCGAGCTCCTGCAGCTTACTTCCATCTCGCGGCCTTTTCTAGCTCGTGAGCCTCAAAAGGGCTTTTTATTAAAAGGGCCACAGGGATTGGCCTAAATACTATCCAAAACTTATTATGCAGTCTTGAACCAAAATATCTACTGGGCTCAAACAGAGAGAAAAGAAGGAGAGAAGTGTTTTCTAGGTTCGCCGTTCAACTTCCGATTCCGGCGACGGCGAGGAGAAAGAATGGCAGCGATAGCTTCCTCTCGTCTTCGTGGTCATGTCCTTGTCCTTGATTTTCAGATAAGAAGTTTGGAGTGAGAGATTCGAAGTGGAGAAGAAGAGGCTAGGTTCACCGGCGAGCACGACCGGTGCTGGTAGCTTCATCTTAACTCCCTCAACATCGTTGTGCTACTGGTTTTCAAAGAGAAGCTCGGAGGACGAAGAATCGAAAAGGAGAAGTTCTGGGATTTTTTGGCTAGAGTTCGACGGATTCCGGCGAGCTTTGGGTTCGACTCAGGTATCAATCTTCATCTACTAGTTAAGCTCTACCTGTTTATAAGCATGGAATTGAGATTGGTTGAGTTTTGTGGAATTTGCATTTTGGCAGTGTTGGCCATCGTGAGTGCTGCTGTGTACGGCGGCGATGGTGCTGCTATGATTTCAGATGCTTGAAGTCTATTTTGGTGGAGTTTTGATGAAGTTGGGTTTTGGGCAGAGTGCACCGTCATTTGTGGCTACTGTGCACGACGGTTCTACGGTAGCGGTGGTCGTGTTTTGGTGTTTGTTTGGTAAATTCAAGTAGAATGAAACTACAGAAACATGGCTTGGTGTTGATAATGCTTGAATGTCAGAATGGGGAGAAAGAGGATGATTGGAAAGTTGATTGTAGTTTTAGTTTAGAACAGGTTGCGTATCTTTGATTTTAGTGTTCTGATTTTAGGTATAGAACGGTTAGTTAATGTAGGGTTTCATAAATGGTATGATGGAGAATTGTTTTCAGAATAATGGTATGAGGATGGATGGAAAACAAACTTTGAGTGTCCATGGCAATCTGAAGGATGGGATGGAAGAATTGGACACTTGTTTTTGGGTGTCCATAATTCTAGAACTTGACTATAAAAGTCAATGGAATCGGAGGATGATAATTTGGGTGTTCAGAGTAAATCCGGAGTTTATATTGGTGCGTATATAGTTGGGATACGACTTAATGCGGTGGCATATGATTCAGTAATTGTCGGAAAACGATTCAATGCGAGGATTGGAGATGTGTCGCAATCTTAGAAGCAGAAGGATAAAAATTTCAGAAATCGTGTCACGATGTTACTAGTTTTAGCTGGCGTCAGACGTAACACTTAGATTCCATGTAGAGTCTCTATCGAGGAACCTTTCTTTAAATTGATAATTAGGATAATATTGAAATTAGTGCATTGTGTGGCATTAGTTGATATAACTCTTGATTGTTATCGTTTTTGATAAAGCATGTGTGATCGTTGAATTTATATGATTGATGCATTTCCATAAAAGCATGTGTTGGATGTTATTTTACGAGTATTGATATTCGATTGCATACATAATGCACTGTGACGCAAAGTGAGAATAGTGAGAATGGTGATTCTGGAAAGGAGAATGAGATTGATAGAATAGATATATTTTGTGTAGTTGAGTTTTCTCATGGGTTGTCATCGGGATCTATGAGTAGCCCACACATGCATAAATTCAGGAAATGTATGCCTTTTCGATGGCGGACATCGAGAAAACGATCTTTATAGGGTTGCGGATCAGGAGACCATGAGTATAACAAGATGACTAACAAAAAAGGTACAGGTGGTGAGATACTACTGATTATTAGATCATATATTCGAGACATTTAAGTCACCCCCGGTTGGTAAAATACACGGTATGGGACGTGTAGGCTCACATGTCTTTGATGTATGGATTGATAACTAGTAATTGAGGAAGACATTCATTAGCATACATGCATTGAATTGTCGTGTTATTTGTAAAGTATTGGTTGGCATTGTTTGTTAACTTGATTGTGTGACGTATTTAAGTATAACCTAAAAAGGTTAGGCCCTACTGAGTGTAAGCTCATCCCTATAGATTTTTGTTCAGGTACGACATGCCTTTCGAGAAGACTAATTGTGACGTTAGCTTATGTGTATAAAAGTTGAGAAGTACGGAAGATTAGAAGTGAAATATATTGCAAGGGCTCATCATTTTGTCTTTGTTTTTGTTTTGTTATTTGTAACCGTTTTATTTTTTTTATTTCTGGAAAAATATTTGAAATTGTTTTATTTTCTTTTACTTTTCTTGCTCACGCCACGGGTTCGGTGTCAGGTGCTTGGAAACCACCGACACCGGGTCCGGGGTGTGACAGGTAGTGAGTGGAGACCTCCCATGGGTCTATTGTGCGCATGGCTGGCTGCAAAGCAGCGGCTTCTTTGAGGATTTTCTCCCTTAGAAGCTTCTCCAGCTTCTTCTGCTCGTCTTTAGTCATGGAGATAGTCGTGTTTCGGGTTTAGGATTTCTTTAGGTAATCGGTCTCTGATCGAAGAGCTTTTGATACCATAAAGATTTTGTAATTGGTGGTTATTATATTATTCACACATAGAAACAGCTGAGTATTACATGCCTTTATATAGGCTAAATCGAGAACCCTAGTTGGGTTGTACAAGGAAACCTATTTGTACAAGGAAAGCAATTACAACAATAAAGATAATGATACAAAACTAATTACTTGCTCCAATAAAATCAGAGTTGTATAGACAGTACTCATCAAAAACAGGTATTCTATGTATTTCATTCAGTGCAAGAATCACTGGCATTACAAGTCAAAACTCCCACCCGGTTCTTTTACAGGATGGGAAACATCACTAGAACAACAAACTATCTTGGCCTAAGAAAGCCTTGGAAACCTTTCTAGTCACAACCCTACGTATTTTGAGGAGCAACAAAACAAAACAATATGAAATGAAAACAAAACCAAACAAAATCTATGAGCAAATTGTGATCTTAACATTTGGGAAGATCTGAGGGAGGTGGAGGCAGCTTTTGGTGGCGCCCCTTTCCGTCCATGACAACCCACGCCATCTTCAATCCCCAGCTTGTGTGCACTTCTAGGTGGCAGTGCATAAACCAAACGCCTATTGCATCACCAAAGAGAAAGAAAGAAACTACATCAGAATGCTTGTATTAAGCCAAAGCATTATGTTCGAGAAAAGCTGGACTAATATCTTACAATATAACATGTCGAACAAGAAAATATCATTTGCTTGGCATATAAGTAATTACCTGGATTATCAGCGAGGAAGCGTAGGGCAACCCACCCACTAGAGGGCACACCAATAGTGTTCCTCTCAGCAGGATCAACAAGGTTGTACTTTTTCGGGTCATTTTTTGGATCGAAATTTCCAAATCCAAACCCCACCACGAAGAAATTGAATCCATGGAGGTGAAGTGGGTGGCTCTCTGCTCCAATAATGCTAGTGTCTTGCAGAACAAGCTCCACTCTAGTATTGAATGGTAGAACCACAACCTTAGTCCCAGTGCTCACAGCAATGTTGCTTGGTGGAGTACCTGTGTAGTTGAATTTGACTAATGGGTTGGCTGGGAAATCTGTGGTGTACACACCCTTCGTTTTGTTGAAGAAGTGTGCTTGAAGAAGGGCAGTACTAGGTTGCACAAATGACACATTGTTGATTGCCGCCGCGACCCTGGTGTTGTTTGGGCCTGAGCAGTTTTGGTTCTTTGAGCATGGACTTAGTCCCAGACCAACTGTGAAGAAGAACTTTTTGTCCACAGTTTTCGGGACATTTGCAGATGGGAATTTGGGATTGGCCAAGCTGCGGATTTTCTTGTTGTATTTCATTGAAAACGTTGTGTCATTGAGCTTTGGAAGCACTGGTGTGAGAAGAAGCAGCTTCTTCTTGTTCTTGTTCTTGTTTTTGTTGCGGTTGCTTGAGATAGAAGTTTCATATTCGAGAAGACCTGTGGTAGTAGTGTTGTCAAAGGCAGCTGGGCCGGAGACATAAGGCCTAGCTGCCATGACAAATGTGGCATTTGGGGACTTGGATTTGGTCCTCAAAATGACATTGGTGGTCTGTCCTGGTGTGATGAGAACAACTTTGGTACTAAAAGGCTTCACATACACTGCATCGGCTTCAACCACAGTGAAAGTGTGATTAGCAATGCTGAAGAACAGCTCATTGTTTAGTGCGGCGTTGATCAAACGAAGCAGATAGGTCTTCCCTGGCTTCACCTTGAGCTTGTATGTATCTGTGAATTGAAAAAATGTACATGGTGATCTTATTTTCCAATCTACAAACTACTCTAATTTCAAACTGAACAATGTTAAAAGTTAAAACCACTGATGTGATGAAGGAAATGTAACACTTTTCGGTTTTTAACTTTTTATAGCGATTACAAGTCATTACCTTTGGCTGAGCAGTTATACAAAGGCCCTGGAAGACCATTAATAGTGTAGGCATCAGAGACATTTGGTCCTGACCCTGTTTGTATGGCTTGGTTGATCACTGTTTCTGTGTCCGCTTTCCACCATTCTCCTGCAAGTTCAAAACAAGTTTCATTATCAATTACTTACTGATCTTTCACTCTTAATGTAGTTGGGTTTTTTTTTATCAAATTACTGCTTACCGAATATGATGGGGACTTCTTTGAAGGGTTGGGGGAATGGGTAAGGCACATGTTTTTTAGGGAGAATGACAATAGGTCCATAGAGGGTTGCCCTAAGCCAAGAGATGTGGGCATGCCACCACAATGTGCCTCTCTGGCCAGTGATGGTGAAGTTATACACATAACTCTGCCCTGTCTGAATTGGGCATTGAGTTATATATGAAGGTCCATCTGCCCATCCACTCCTTAATTGCCTGATTCCATGCCTGTCATCAAAATGTCAACCTATACTTAGCATTGGAAGCGAAAACTCAATAGAGGGGGAATGAGCTAATAATGTATATCAAGCTAACACATACCAGTGAAGTGTGACATTGTTCTGAACATGATTGACCACCTTGATCACTAGCCTGTCGCCTTCCCTTGCTATGATTCTAGGCCCCGGAAACTGCCCATTCACGGTTATAATGCTCTTCGTTTTACCAAGTCTTGTCACACTTTGAGACATGATCTGCACAAAAACAACTAAAAATGTTACCAAATAGACCCTTCAATCTATTTCACCATATCGTAAATGAAATGGATGGAGTACACACATTGAACTTGTAGTGCCTGGTAACCCCTGCATGCTTTGCCACTGCTAGCTCCGGCAGTACACAAAGGAAAGCGCAAACTGAAAAGAAAACCATAGCCATTGACAATGCCGGTGAGGCAGGATGACTAGAACCCATGTTTTCTTTCTCTGATCTCAATTAGCTAGATTGCTGAACTGGAGTTGTTGGATGAGAAAAGAGCAGATTTATGAGGCATTTTATAGGTTGATCAAGAAGAGCAGGCTTAGAATGCATGTGTTAATTAGGTGATTGGTATGAGTAAATCTATGTCTTCAGCAAACAATTAAATGTTTGAAACCAGACTAGAGCTGCTGGTCAGGCTTTACTTTAGAGTGCTGATCAAGCCAGATTGTATAAACTAATTTGTTTCTCTAACGGTATGACTTGGAACTTCCTGAACTGCTCCTTTCATACAGGTGAAAGCATTCACAGCTTCATATACAGTACATGGGTGTTTATGTCTTATTGAGTGTGAATAAAGAATATTGGACTATATATGGGCACGGTTGCCTGGTAGCCTTCAACCTCCTACCGTTAAACTTGTTAATCAAGGAAAATGAAGGAAGATGTTACACCATATTGTTATGGGTGTTAGCTGTCACTCGTTCAATTTTAACAGCTTTGATGTTAATGGAACTTGATCTACTTCTACAATGTCTAATTTACCAACATTATTTGGAAAGCAACATCCCTATATAGCAGATCAATCAACATTTATCAGTTCTGAAACTTTTTTTTTTCATCGAACTTAAGATTGAAAGGAATCAAATGATGTCGTACGACCATTAAATCAAAAATAAATGACAACAACTTCATTATCTTAGAGCAGTGTTACTCATGATAGACGTTCTTATAGTGTGTGTTAACGTACAATCCCGGATGAGGTTGTTGTAACTGAGAGCGTTTCCTGTTGATGCTAAGTCCTCTTTTGCGATAACCTGCGAGTGAAAGGAGGGCCGAGGGCTTCCGGTCTTTCCTCCTCTGATGACAAAGTCAATCTTTGTATTTGAAGTGTAATTACTATCGTAATTAATGTTACCTGACAAGCTGGTGGCTGGGCAGCATTTATGGCCTAGTGTGGGTTCTCTTTCTATATGTGAATCCATGTGGGACAATTGACTTGCTGTTACTTGTCCCACATGGATAGCCGCATTTATGGTTGGGCCGTATGGACCTCTCCTTCTCCTTCTGTGATTGATCCTGACCCCTTATTGCCATCGAGGTTGAGCCTGGCCCATCTTGCTCATGATGGACAACCATAGGACGGCCTCGCATGTCTCGCTCAAGGTGGATTTCTTGTTGGTTTACGAGTTTGGAATGTCGTTTTACGTACAACCGACTACAGTGTTCAACTTCAAAACCCGAGTACCCCTATTAAGCGACAAGCACTTCGGATCCTAGTTCATTTGTCAAACTTTTATAGTTCAGTTATGGAGATCTATTGCACTCGTTGTTGTTTAACATATTTTACATACTGGAAAATTTAAAGTAATGTTATATTAGATTCAACTCCTTCAGTTCTTCATTCTCTGTTACTATACGCACATAGTTGTAATAGACCGGTATATAGTTCTTCACCTTAAGATACTCGTAGAAAATGATAGTGGCTGCAAGACCTCACAGGTTTAGGTGGTGATGGACCACCGGTGGTCGGAAAAACATACCAAGTTATGAAACCGGCCAAGTACCAATAATGAAGTTCTTTTACGCTGCCAACCATCGATCATGTTGGTTGCTCACTAGTCATTTCCTATTAAAATGCCAAATAAACTCAATGCTGAAATTGACCGTTCCTCAAAGAAGTATATCAACTTCTCTAAGCAATACCACAAGTTTTAACAAAAATGAGTTGAGTGAACATAGCCATAGACAACCGCAACCATGCACAATTCAGATAATGCACTTCAGATGTTTTTTTTAAATAATAATGATCGTTTCATTTTAATTTCAAATGTCGAAATGACACGGATACATACATTTCCTTATTATCAAGGACAAGTTAGAGAACGTGGTATGCTAGCATCATCTCATATATAATTACACTCACGTATTTAGAAAATAAATAAGCCTAACACTATGAAATCTAGCATAGAAATTAGGCATAAGACTAAGTTCCTAATACTGAGTGCACATACGATGCACTTCAGATCTTTAGTACTAAGGTAATGATAGAAAAATATACATTTATAAATAATTTGCAAGTAAAATCTCACAAACCTAGCATACAAAAGAATTATATAAATAAACCGTTAATACATTTAACTGTTTATTTAAATAATTCTAAAGTATATCACAAAACTCATCTCTCACTACACATAAATTGGCAAAATAAATAAATTTTTGCAACACTCTTATTCTAAATCTACTAATCTACTTAAACACCAAATAATCTACTATGCTCAAAAAGTCCGCACATCTAATAACCAACCCAAGATGCATGGGCCCACAAAATAATGACGATGATATAGTTAGGACCACTGTAACTACCTTGGTCCTTAGCTCCACACTGTCATAACAACCCCTCTGGACCGGGTCAGGGAGAAGGTACACTATACAGTGAGCCCAAATTTCCGACCCGCCAAATCACACTGCACCTCGGCCAATCCGATCCGAGAGTTATGCAGGTCAAATTCCATCCACACGTTCTGCTGATGATGGTGACCAATCACAAACGCCTCCACACCCAAAAGGTCAGAGTTCCCAAATGTGAAGCACCACAGCTAATCACTCCCCCTCACCTCGCCCCGTACCCGATACAGTAATTGTTTACCCGTTTATAGTCGGTAGTCAGTAAACTACCTCCCATGCCCATAGACCAGTCATGAAACTTATAGACCGATGCCCAGGCTACCTCGCCATGGTGAAAGATCATATCATCGGTACCACATCGGGAATGTGCTTCTCCAAGCTCCACAAGAAGACATCATGATAAGATAAATTCCTAGTTAGTCCCACATCGGAAGTATGTAATAAGAAGAAACCTTCCTTATCTATAAAAAGAAGGCTCTCCCCTGTGTAGATAGGGAGATGGAACTCCCGGATCCACCCTCCCCACATATAGAATGAATGTATATTATGCTCCCTCTCCCTCCCCTACTCCTCATGGGCGGGATGGATGGATGCACTTGTAACACCCAAAGACCTATTGGCCATGATAGTTGATTTGTAAGTGGACGTAGCCATGTCCCCCGAGGCATGATGAACCACTATATGTCCTTGCCTTGCTTGTGATTGTTCATGTTAGTGCTCCATAGTGATTCTGCATGGCCCTCCCGGTTTATGCAGAAACACTGTTACTTTCATCTCGGCGCCCCGAAACATTAGCGTCATTGAAGGTAGCTGCGGCAGTTTGGATTGGTTCAACCCGACCCGGTAACATAAATCCATCGCTCCTTGGAAGACGAAGCTCGAGTCCTCATAGCCCCGAAGAATGTGGGCTATTTGGTTCAGGAACTCGGTTTGGAGCGCGGTGTAAACCGGCCTGAGAAGGAAAGTGAACTGGGTGCCTGAGTCGACCATGGTTTGACCCGCCCCATTATGGTCGGGTTCGAAGTCGGACTTGGGTATTGGGAGTAGCTTGTTCACGACTTTGATGCCTTCAAGCTGGACGGTGTAGGGGACGAGGTCGAAGTACGTCAACGGCGTCGAGATTTGGATTAACGGCGTGTAATTCAACAGCGCGACCCACGAGAAATTGGCGTCCCCGAGAAGCAAGACCCCCGAGAAATCGGATTCCGAGATGCAGTACGAGAATTTCGGAAACTCCATCTGCGAAACGAAAGAGAGCGACCCGCGGTTCATGCTCATCAACCCGGTGTTCTTGGAGTCCTCTTCGGAGTTCGGGTCTAATATCGAGTCTATGCACCCGAATACCAGACCCGAAGTCCCCGAGGAGCTTCCGATGGAGAACGCGTCAGCGGCGAAGACGAGAAGTCAGCGTAGGTGAGCGTGGCGTGGCAGAGCTTGTTGGAGTCGCAGGAAGCAGGTATGGATAGGTCCCGGGTCCGAGTCGTGCATGTGGGCGAGGAGCAGGTGATGGGCTTGTAGGAACTGGACCGGGTCGGGTCGAAAGTGAAGTTTCGGGTCCTATTGCAGTTAAGCCAGGAGAGCTCGCTACCGGTGTCGATGACCATGGAAACGTTCTGGGGAGGCGTGCTGACGGTGACGGAGACTGTGAGGGTCACATTGTGGTGAAATGGGAGGTCGTGTGGGGACTTGGGGAAGGACCCAGATGTAATTTCCTAGGTTTTGAGGGGCAAATGAGCGTTGGGCTCTGAGACGAACAGAGTGTAGTGGAAATGAGAGTGAGAAGTAGGAGGAAATAGTGGAAGTTTAGACATGGCTTTGGTTTGGAGTTGCAGGGAATGCAAGGTTTCATGGCCGTTTAATAGTAGGAGCACAATGTGGAAGAAGAAGAAGATGAGATTTGAGAATTAATGAGTGCAATGTGGGAGTGTCTAATATTTAAGGGACACAGTGTGAAGAGTCTGAATGTCTCGAATGCTCTCTGATATATAAGACTCGGTCTCTCTGCAGAGAATCTTGTATTTTCTCAGGTTTCCTACTCCGGAAGATCTAAGACGGTGAGATCCATTATAAGGAGTCAAACGGCACGGTTTGGAATGTTGTGTCGCGACGTAGCTCGATAGTTATATCTTATAGTGTTTCAGAGTATTGAAATTCAATAACTAACTCATATCTTTTTTGATGTCGTGACATGTGTTTACATATTTAAAGGATCCAAGGCAATGAGTCTAATCCGCAAGGCTTTTGTGTTTCGATTAAAAAGTTTCACAAGATTCATGCTCGATGTTGACTCGAGTATGCATTTCCCTATTTCCTCACTACCGTGTAAAATATGCTAGATTTGTTGGGAGGCTATTTCGGGTTTGTGGGTTCTTGTTCTTCATCCTTTGCATTTACTTCGGGAAGAATTGAGTTGAATACAGTAATGATGGCACCCTCGTGCTCAAAGTATGGTGGTGGTGTTGGTTGCAGCTCAGATAAGAGTGTAAACACGAAAACATCTGCAACAAATCACAAAACAACACGTGTACAAAGAATAATTTAATTTAATCAATGCGAATGACTGGCTATGAGCTTGATAGTTCTTCAAGGATTTTGGGGAGACTTCTGAGCTCACGGGAGAGATTTTTCTCTCTCTCTCTCTCTAGTCCGCTACTTTTGTTTATGCTACTTTTGTTTATGCTCCTCTATTTTCTTCTACCTTTAGTCTCCGCCCCCTCTTGATATGAGAGGGGGTATTTATAGTGTTACCATGCCTCCACTTAAGGCAAGTAATGAGGATTCTCAATCAATAATATTTCCTTAACCGAAGCAATGAATCTTGAATGATTGATTTACTTGTTGATTTTTACATAATCAAATCAATCAAACTTTAAGATTTAGATATGCCCAGATCGCTTTAGATTGAATGTCCTGTTTTGATCAAGATCTTCGATAAAGGGCGAGCCATCTCGCAAGTAAGGAAAGTATCCCGCAAGGAACCTTGATTTCCAATCAAGCGGTGATTTCTGGTCCCACCTCGCGGACTTACATCCAGGCATACATGCAAACTCTGTCGTCTAGCTTCTTCGCGAAGTGCCTTCCGCGGGCCATCTCGCCTCGCCTATGTAAATCTACTCGCACAGAGCCATCTAGTCTCGCGTTTATGTAATTCTACCCGTGCGAAGTCATTTCGCCTCGCCACTGTTCACCTCGCCACTGTTTACTTCTATGCGAAGTCATTTCACCTAGGGAAGTTTAGCTCGCCTCGCGAAGTGTTTTTTCGCCTCGCGAGGTCCAGTTCGCCTCGCGAAGGTCGGTCCACCTCGCCTTCATTTATTTCTATGCGAAATGCGGTTCGCCTCACGACGTCCATTGTCTGCCGACGAACCATCACCAATCAATTTGGGGATGTCCAATTAATTTAATTGATACATGGTCATCAATCAATACTTGATAATTGATTTCAATCTGGATTTAAGGTTTTGTTGTCGACCGACCATTTCCACGTTGCCACGTGTTATTCCCGACAGCTTTCCAGTCTTGTTGACTCACGAGCCACGTATTTGCTTGGATTATTCAACGACTATTACTATCGTTAAATTTTATATGTCTACAAAATGCCCCCACTTCAAGGTGCGTCGTAGCCATGCTGTCGTCATGTGCTAGAGGCTCATCTTGAAGTCTATGTCAATGGGTTTGATCCTTCGCCAGTAAAAGACAAGGTAGAAAGCTTGATGACTTGTGCTGCTCAATACGATGCGACAAGGCTTGTATGCGTAAAGTTACTCCAGGCACATGTAATCAACGTTTGTCTCATATGGAGGCTGAAATTGCAAAGTCAATCAAACTTCGTCAAACTGATCTTGGTCAACATCAAGTTGTGATTGAGTCTTTGGAGAACTTGAAGGAGGAACAACTGAGGTTGGAGAAGAAAATAGCCTCCCTAGATGCGAACCTTCTACTTCATGACAAGAGGCTTGCCGATCTTTTTTTTTTGATGTGACTGAACTCAAGAATATAATTCTCAAGCTGCTTACGTATCTTTCCAAAGAAAGAATCAAGTCATTACGTAGTTCAGGGAAATTTTTTTTGGGTACCGTACGCAGTTTATGCTCGTGCGGGCAAGGATAATTTTTTTTGTCATTTACAGTTTAAGCTCGTGCAGACAAGGAGCATTTTTTTTTTCATTTGCAGTTTAAGCTTGTGCAGACAAGGAGCATTTTTGTCATTTTGCAATTTAAGCTCGTGCAGACAAGGAGCATTTTTGTCATTTGCAGTTTAAGCTCGTGCAGACAAGTTTTTTTTTTTTTTTGTCATTCGCAGTTTATGCTCGTGCGGACAAGGAGCGTGGTGACTTCGGTGTAGTCTACATGAGGCTTGGCAGGTTGCATGCCCCCAACAAAGACATCGATGACACTGCTTTTTGTTTATAGATGAAGGTAGCATGATTTGACTGGGCTACGTTATCTTCAACGTCTAAACATATCTTTCCTTGCCGTGCGAGCTTCATGATAAGGTCTTTCAAAACGAAGCACTTCTCCACCGGATGACCGATGATACGGTGGTATTTACAGTATTTTGGATCATTGATGCGATGCAACTGTTCTGGATGCTTGCAGTCTGGCAATTTGATTACTTCTTCTTCAAGCAAGTTTTCCAACATCTCAGCAACATCAGAATCTGGAAAAGGGTAACTTTTAGCTTCCAAGTCTTTTAGAGTTTTCCTCCTTGCTTGATCTTGAGTTGACTGAAACTTCTTTTGATCATTTGATTGGACTCGTTTCATGACCCTTGCAGGAGCCGTGTTGATTGCCAAAGACTCTTGATTCTCTGGTTCCATGATGTCACATTCTCTTTGGCCATGGCTAGCCAAACTGAGTTCCATGTCATGAGCTCGAGTAGCAAGTTCTTCAAAGGTGCGAGGCTTTATCCTTGAAGAATGTACAACAAATCCCAATGCATGTCTTGAATACACATTTCTACCGCAGACGTCTCTGACAAGCGGTCTTTACAATCGAGACTGAGCGAGCGCCACCTATTGATGAAGTCAATCGCTGGTTCATCTCTCCATTGCTTTGTGTTGGTGAGTTCCATCATGCCCACAGTTCGCCTTGTACTGTAGAAGCGGTTTAAGAATTCACGTTCCATTTGGTCCCAACAGTCGATAGACTCGGGCTCTAAATTCGTGTACCACTCAAAGGCATTGCCTTTCAAAGAGCGAACAAATTTCTTGACAAGGTGGTCACCCTCCGTCCCGGCGTTATTGCAAGTTTCGATGAAGTGTGCAACATGCTGCTTTGGATTGCCCTTCCCTTCAAATTGCTGGAACTTGGGCGGCTGGTATCCCAATGACATCCTCAGATTGTTGATTCTTTTGGTGTTGGGCTTGGAGTAGGTGAGGGAGTCACGAGAAAGACCTCCATATTGAGCTCTGATGGAGTTGGTGATGATGTCTTGCAATTGTTGAAAGAACATTGATCCTAGCGAGCCATCATCGTCTTTATCATTGTTCTTAGAGCTCTCGCCAACTTTGGGCTTCTTTTCTTCATCTTGACTTTCAAGCCTGCTATAGAGCTCGGCAATCTGCAGGTCTTTTTCTTCCACCATTTTGGTGAGCTTCTCAACTGCTCCTATCAGATTGGCTATTTGCTCTTCAATGGTGGACGCGCCTATCACCATGACTTGCATGGGGATAGGTTGTGATGAATAATCCACTAGCATGCCATACGTGTTGTCTTCATCACCATTTGGACTCCCGTTGTATGAAGCCGTGCTTGATTTATCATTCGTGGCAGGTGAGAATGATTGCTCCCTTGATTTATTTGGAGTTTCCTTCTCTCCACTTCGCGAGGCACGCAAGGCATAACTGTCTTCACTGCGCGATGTACGCTTGTCATCACTTCGCGAGGCACGTTGTTCTTCACTTCGTGAGGCACGCTCGTCTTCATTGCGCGAGGCACGCTGGACTTCACTCCGTGAGGCACGGCTGTCTTCACTTTGTGAGACATGCTGAACTTCACTGCACGAGGCACGCTAGTCTTCACTACGCGAGGCACGCTTGTCACTTCGCGAGGCACAACTGTCTTTACTTCGCGAGGTGTACTTGTCCGCAAGATTCACCAAGGTGATGACTGGTTCGCGAGGGTTGGAAGGCAAAGCCACAAATGTTGTGGGTTGATTCCTCGCCATGCTGCGGGTGACATGACCAAAGGGCTCGCTGTTTGACTTCGCGGTCGTTTGTTTAGACTTCTTCGTCGAGATGGCTTGAGTGCTCTTGGAGGCCATTACATCGAATGAAATTGAACTTGCTTGCGGAGAAGGAGATGAGAAGCAAAGTGGTCCCACTAGGCGTGCCAATTTTGTAAACACGAAAATATCTGCAACAAATGACAGTACAACATGTGTACAAAGAATAATTTAATTTAATCAATGCGAATGCGGGTTACAATCTTTGTGTACTCCTTTGATTCTATCTCCGAATGTAGGTTTAACTCAAGGGTGACAAACACTTGTTCTTGAGACAAATTGTTTGTAGGTTGGACTTCTTGTCGTGTTGACGATTTGTAGAAGTCGATTGACCAAAGGCCGTAGAGGCTTGTTCTTGATCGGATTTGATCCACGAGCGGTTTCATGTGGTGGTTTATTCTTTGACTTGAAGTTGGTGATGATGTTGGCTATTTGGCAGCTTAATGACTCTTCGGGATTTGACAACTTTTAGGCTTGAGGTTGATGAAGAACCGGCTATTTGGTAGCTTGATGATTCTTCGGGATTTGACAACTTCTAAGCTTGAGGTTGATGAAGAATTGGCTATTTGGCAGCTTGATGATTCTTTAGGATTTGACAACTTCTAGACTTGAGGTTGATGAAGAATTGGCTATTTGGAAGCTTGATGATTCTTCAGGATTTGACAACTTCTAGACTTGATGTTGATGAAGAATCGGGTATTTGGCAGCTTGATGGTTCTTGAAGGATTTAGTGAAGAACTGGCTGCTTGGGGAGTTTGATAGTTCTTCAAGGGGGGATCTGGATTTGATGAAGAACTGGCTATGAACTTGATAGTTCTTCAAGGATTTTAGGGAGACTTCTGAGCTCGCGGGAGGAATTTTTCTCTCTCTCTAGTCCGCTGCTTTTGTTTATGCTCCTCTATTTTCTTCTGCCTTTAGTCTCCGCTCCCTCTTGATATGAGAGGGGGTATTTATAGTGTTAACATGCCTCCACTTAAGGCAAGTAATGAGGATTCTCAATCAATAATATTTCTTTAACGGAAGCAATGAATCTTGAATGATTGATTTACTTGCTGATTTTTACATAATCAAATCAATAAAACCTTAAGATTTAGATATGCCCAGATCGCTTTAGATTGAATGTCCTGTTTTGATCAAGATCTTCGGTAAAGGGCGAGCCATCTCGCAGGTAAGGAAAGTATCCAGCAAGGAACCTTGATTTCCAAGCAAGCGGTGATTTCTGGTCCTACCTCGCGGACTTACATCTAGGCATACATGCGAACTCTGTCGTCTAGCTTCTTCGCGAAGTGCCTTCCGCGGGCCATCTCGCCTCTCCTATGTAAATCTACTCGCGCGGAGCCATCTAGTCTCGCGTTCATGTAATTCTACGCGCGCGAAGTCTTTTCACCTCGCCACTGTTTACTTCTATGCGAAGTTCAGTTCGCCTCGCGAAGTGTTTTTTTCGCCTCGCGAGGTCCAGTTCGCTTTGCAAAGGTCGGTCCGCCTTTCCTTCATTTATTTCTTTGCGAAATGCGGTTCGCCTCGCGAAGTCCACTGTCCGCCGGCGAACCATCACTAATCAATTTGGGGATGTCCAATTAATTTAATTGATACATGGTCATCAATTAATACTTGATAATTGATTTCAATCGGGATTTAAGGTTTTGTTGTCGGCCGACCATTTCCACGTTGCCACGTGTTATTTCCGACAGCTTTCCCGTCTTGTTGACTCACGAGCCACGTATTTGCTTGAATTATTCAACGACTATTACTATCGTTAAATTTTATATGTCTACAGAGAGCTTAGTTTAAAATGAAGGTTACAACAACACATGGCACTATTAGTGAGTCGATGACTCTTCTTTGTGACAGTGTGAGGCTATGAATTGGACAGCTACCAAATTGTTATATGCAAGTAGGGGTGGACTTTTAGGCACCGAAATAACCGAAATCGGTTAAAACCGTACCGAACCGACTCCGAGTAACCGAAACCGTATGAAACCGAGGTAATCGGTTCCGGAAACAACATAAACCAAGTAGTGCGGTGTCGGTTTGCGGTTCCGTGCATCCTAAAAACCGATTAAACCGAACCGAACCGACATATATTTATTCTACATATATTTATTATTAATACTTAATTTTACATTACGTATCATGTTCTTATCGGTTATGGGTTACAAATAGTAAGCTTTCACACACATGATTATGTCTTTAAGTGTTTAAGTCTAACCGAAATTCTTCCTATGTGAGTTTATCTTTTGTTATATATGAATATTTGAGGCTTCAAATAAATTATGTATAAATTTTAGCTTCCCTTTTCATTTGGATTACTTATTTGAACTCATTAGATTAACTTATTTGAAGTGTTGATAGTTTACAACTTTGATATTTTTATTTTTATGTTATTTGGTTAAGTGTAAAAAAATATTACGAATAATAGGTTTTGTAACCGAAACCGCACCGAAACCGAACCGATGTTAGGTTAACCGACGAGTGCGGTCTTTTATATATTTTTATCGATTTCGGTTCTAGAAAATAGAAAACCGAAATTTCGGTTTCGGTTTTCGGTTAGTGCCTAAAAACCGAACCGTTGGGACCGAGTCCATCCCTACATGCAAGTGCCCCAAAAAGCCCATACAAGGGAGAGTATCTTTTTCTTGTCCTGCAAAACAAGGGCACTTCAGACAGATTCAGATATGGGGATATGTTTAGGGGGCTCATCTTGTACTGCCATGATTTCAGACTTTCAGGTGTATTAGCACTCGTAGGACCCTACAGGTAATTCATATTTAAGAAAATATCAAATCTCAATTAGAACGACAATACTTAAAAGTTGGATGTCTATCGATTGGTGATTATGTGAAATGACAAAAAGTGCTAACACAAAATTTTGAATGTTATGAAATTGTTTTTCTCTTTTCTTTACTTGAGGTCACTAACGGTGGCGGACCCAGGATTTTTGTTTAGTGTGAATTATTTTTATTACTAGAGTTTACTAAGAACTATATGTGGGTAAATTAGTTGAAATTACTCATAAAATGTACTTGAGTTGCTTAATTTTGGTCATCTTTAAGAAATTATAATCATGTGAGGGCAATAGCCCGATAAGGTCACTAACATTATTTTGTTACATGTTTAGTTTAGGAAAAATGCCTATTTGCACAAAAACAGAAAAGTCAGACATAATTCAATGAAAAAAAATAAAATCAAAAGTCCATTCTAATTAATATTAAGAAAATTACGATTATGTCCTCTCTATTCAACTACCTTACTCAACTCTCAATCTCTCTCTCTCTCTCTCTCTCTCTCTCTCCATCGTTGACCTCTGATCTAGGTCCGCTCCAGCCTCCGGCAGCAATTGCATGCATGCACGCCTCTGATCCCAAGCTGGCGATAAACAAAAGAGTAGTGCGATTGTCGGAGTCGACGGCGTCAACGTCGTGTTGTCGTCGTTGTTTTTAGTGCCAATCTAGTGACCTAGATCGAGTTTCCGGAGTGGCAATCGGCCTATCGACATCTTTCGAGCTAAAGCTTTGAGGTTCTGACAATCACAATCGTTCGATCTGACAACGATCTTGCACAATTATGCACCCTTCACATTGGTGCGCATCTACCTTGCCGATCTCTTCCCCTCCAGCCTACGAAGCTCAAGTGCATCACCTCAACCGCCGCTCATTAAGACTTGAGATCTCTCACCTATGCTCGAACAGTTGTTTTGAAAATGGATTTCCATGTAATTGAGGTAAGTGAGGCATGGATCTATTGTAAGTGAGGCATGGATATCCAAGTAAGTGAGATATGGATCTATTGTAAACCTAGATAGTTGTCAAATGGTTCGTAGTGCATCATAAACTGGGTTTAATGTCTTCATATCTCACTTATGTGCACCAAGTGGCCTTATGTTCTTCTCTTCTAATATATATATATTTTTTAGACATCTACTCCACCTGGATTCTCTGTTCATCTACTCTACCCTTTATTGCTCCCTAACAAAACATTTTTCATCATTACTGCCTTTAAATAAGTTTTTATTGACCTCAGTAGAAGTTTATTAATCCCCAGTAAAATCTCAATTGAAGTTTATTGCCACTCAATAAAATTTCAGTAGAAGTTTATTACCCCTCAGCAAAATATTTTTCATCATTAATGTCCCTCAATAAGGTTTTATTGACTTTAGTAGAAGTTTATTGCCCCACAGTAAAACATTTTTTTATCATTACTACCCCTCAATAAATCTTAAGTGATGTTGCGGGCTTCCGACAAGATCCGGTGGATTCCAGTGACATTTAAAAAAAAAAATCGGGTGAGATTTCAGTGACCAGAGCCCTGTGAGGTTCCGGCCAAATCTTCTCTCTCTTTATTTCTCTCTCTATATGCATGTTTAAGGGGTGAGTGCAAAATAGTCCTAAAATAATATTGTTGTTAAGAGTGTAAGTAAAAATTTGTTTATTTAGGCACAAAAGAGGCTACTTTATATTCAAATGGATTCATGAAAAAAGATTGTTATTGGAATAGGCAATGAGAAACTAAAACTAGTACTAAATAGACATTTTTCCTTTAGTTTAGTTTATGATGAATATATTTCTCCGCCCCTAGGCTTGGTTCAACAACAACAAAAATGTTGCATTTGCAAACCTTACTAAAATTGTGATTATATTCGGGTTAGTATGTTAAACAAAAAAGAAGAAGTTCACCCTTCGGATTATTAATGGTGTGGTCAGCTAACTTGAATACAAAGAGAATTTTTGTTTTTTGTTTTTTTTTTTGAATAATTGAAGAGTGGTCTATTCTCTTTGGATGCATCGTTAGGTTCTCATGTGGCGATGTCACATCCAATGCCGGTGGTGAGGCAACCAATGTTATGTCGAGTATTCTAACCCTAACGGTCCGGCGGTTGCACATGTTATGCTTAACTCTTTTAGGACAAGAATTTTGTGTTGTTATTACATAATTGATCCAATTGCTTCAATCTTAATAGCACCCTTCACTGTTTTGCTCGCGAGCCATAGATGAAATGACCAAATACACTTATGTCGACAATACAATCTAACTAAATAGTCGTGTAAATCTTTTATTCGTAAGTGACAAATTTTAAATTAGAGTTCAACTCATTCGTAAGACATGATAAGACATGATACTGTATAATAATCAATAGATAAAACAAGAAACTTCCATCACATTCATAAAAATGCGCTTTCAGTATCTTGTTCTTGAAACTGAAAAAGATCTTTCACTATTAACTAGAATACATGTGTTAACAAAAACGAGGAAGGACCTGTGAGAGCTAGTATACAAAAATCCCTCATTTGAGTTGTGATGCAATACCGTATGGCACTCAATCAAGCCATTTCCAAGTAGGGAAAAATCACTATAAGGTACTGTTCAATTTTACTCCATTGCGTTAGCTATTTTTGTTACCGATGAATATGTGCCAATAATAGAGCATGTCACCCCCACCATTATAATGAGAATGCAAGATGTAATCTGAAAATTAGAACAAGAAGCATTGTGAGGAAGAGGCATTCTATTATAACAGAAGCTGCGAGCTTTCTGACCAATAACTCAAAGGCGAAGATCGAATATAGATCATTACCTGCCAGTTAGTTAATCTACCTTTGTGTAGGATGAGATTACAGATGCATGGGAAGATGATAGCCTGCCAAATATCATTAGGAGAAGGATATTGATTTAGTTCCATTGATGTAACTTACTACAAACTTTCTGTGGACACATACGAAAAAATTAGTCACTTACCACTAGCATTGCAAGTAAGGATCCCATCAATGCCATCACTGAACCTGCACCAGATTGTTTGCTATGTATTCGTATCTTTAGTTTGGCAATCGAATATAAGAATAATGTTGTAGTTTAGGATTCTAACCAAAGAATGGAAAGCTCAATGCAACGACCAACGTTGATGCGACTAGCACTGTTCTTGTGAGGATACAAGCAAAATGAGATCCCATCAAAGCTTTCGGAAAGAGTTCCTCTACACTCAGAGCCACTGGCGTTATTGTGATGGCAAACTTTGTCATTGTGTTTAAAACCTGAGTTTGTAATTGAAAACGTCATTACCCAGTTGGATTTGGATGTAGTTAGAGAAACTATTTTATGAATAATAACCAAAACTCATATCATACTGTTGTCCATATTGCAATTTTTGAAGCAACAAATTCTTCGGGCATGTTTAGAGTGAACTGAGACTTGATCGAGTCTCCAAACATTAGATAGCCAGATATTGCTACCGTAGTGTACATGAACAAGCAAAATGCCATACTGCATCACATCAGAAAAGATAGATTACTAAAGCAATCACACATTTTCTTAAGGATTTTGAGCATAATTTTTTTTCTTCTTTCAGCAAGCAATCCATTTTGTGCCCATATTTGAATTGCGGGCAAACTGAAATGGATAAGGTTTTGAGATGATTTTAGTAAATATGTTTACCTGGCCATTAGAGCTGCTGGAAATTGAGATGGATTTCTCATGGATGTGTAGATATTTGGGAATACTGAATGACCGGCGTAGCAGAAACCATATATACCAACTGTGACAGGTAACCCTGAAAGGTTTAAGGCGGATCCTCTGTGATGAAAGCCAACTTGGTTCACAGCCCCAACCCATACCATTAAAATGGCCACAAAAATCGTAGTAGCCACTCCTCCAACTGAAAACAATGGTTAAAGTAGTAGAGTTTGTAAGATTTAATTAGATGTCCAACCTATATAATAAAATTATGTCAAGATAAGTGATCGAGATATGAAACCTGAAAGGTAAGAGAGCAAACTGAGATTTCGAAGCCATACAGTTGGAAGAACTACAAGAGTTGCTGTGATGACAAAAATTTCATGACTATCAAGATGGATTCCTGCAAATGCTATGTGTTCGTTCGGGAATAATGCTGCTATGTTATCGCCCATCAACGTCAAAAACTCCACACAAGCACCCTAATCAAACAGAGTTATCCAACTATACTTACAATGCAAGTATAATGAAAGGAATGAGTAACAAATCAAAAGGAATGGAAGAAAGTGAGAGTTTCTTGCACTTACATATAGTTCTAGATACAAAATTATCTGCATTGCCCAAAACCAAGTCAGTGTTGCGTCAAAATAGAAGAACAAGAGTATCATCCACTTTGTGATGTAAACTTACAGATAGGAATAAACGGCCAGTATAGCCAAAAGCAGCCTGACCAATATCTGGATAGGTCCGGAGTCCAGGATAGCTTTCTAAGCATCGCATTAATAAAATTCCAGTATAGCAACATATCACACTAAACAATGCAAGCACAATGAGGCTCAACCATCCTCCTTCTTTTATTGCATATGGTGTGGTAAGAAGTCCCATCCCACACAAGAGATTGATTCCTGCATATAAATGATAGCAACGGTATCGTATGAGCTTATTTGAATAAAACATGCAAGTGATTATGCAGTTCCAGTGTTGTTATTTGAGTGCGTGAGTCCGGCAGAGGGTAAGGTACAACACAACATGGCTACATAATAACTTCAACTTCAAAGGGAAAAATAAATAGGAAGAAAAGAAAGGCTACCATTGAGTACAGCTTGTGAAAATGAACAACTATGTTCCTTCGGTGGTGGCAATTCAGCGACAGAATTTCTTGCGGAGAGAGCTGGGGGAGTTGAGACCGCAAGTCCTTCTTTTTCTAAACTTGCCTCGGAGGCAAGTAATCTGCTACTGATCAGCTGTGAAGAATTATTATCAGGTTGCCATTTAGCAGACGGAGACAAGGAGCTGAAACTCGCCCCTTGTTTTATAAAGGAGGGAAGGGAACTAGGAGTCATGACATTGGTGTACATATCCATGGACTGCCTGCACATATTCAATCAAGCAAAAAGATTGAGATACAACTTTATATACGTTATTCTTGTATGATTATATCATGCTTTTGCAAGAGCCAAAAGAATTGAAACACAAACAGAAACCTAAACTACAAAGTTGACCCAAACTGATGAAATTGAAAGCCAAGGAAGGCTCACTAGGGAGGGAGAACAAAACAACTTCGGTCCTAGGCAAGCCTCCACAACGAAATTTCCTCTCAAAAAAAAAAAAAAATATATATATATATATATATATAATTAAAATGAAGCAGTTATCGATGCCATTGATGACAGTAAGAAAAAACCAAGGACTAAAGCTCCTTCCATTGATGCACTTTCCAAACTGCCTAATGATTTTGTGTCCCTCCCCTCACAATATTTAGCTACCAATTCATGCATATATGTGTCATACACTGAATCTTCCCTACTAATATCGCGATTCGAAGCGAAATCAACAAAGTTATGAACACAAAGAAGAATTATTGTCAGGTTGATGGCAACAGTAGTTACCATACCAGTAGCTCTGAGGCCATGCATTACTGTCAGATGCACTAATGGCAATGCCATCATCACGAGATTCGGTTTGTGAGGCAGGTCTGCCTATTTCAGATTCTGTTTCGGCATCCGAATTCGAAAGCTCATAGTTGTGTGTGTGTGCTTGGTTCTCTTCATCATCTGTTAAAAAATCTTCGTCCCCGCGCTCCCGTCCAAGATCCTCATCCAGCTTCGTCCAACTGCTCATTCTACTCCTTCTTTGATCCACCTCAACACAGAAAGACTAAAACTCTCTCTGATTAACCAGAAACAGAAAGAACAGTGTAACTTTAGAAACAAAGATGATGCTGATGCTGCAGAGGAGACAAAAGTTTCATAGGACGAAGAGGTTAAACTATGAAGCCACGTTTTACGCAGGTGACAGCGTGCATGTTGCTCTATAGGTATGTGGCTGTGAAAACCTTGGAGAACCAAGACGTTACACGTGTGTGTTGTTTCTTGACGCTGGAGAGATGAGGATTTGGGTTTTGATGAGGACCAAAAGAAACAAAGACCTAATCCTACATGATCCGACTTTCAGGGCTCTCTCGGTGTCCTATTGTAATCAGACCCGTTTTCGTCAGAGACGATGATCATCAGTCTCATCCATCTTCCCAGTAAAAACCAAAACATACAATGTATCGGATCGAGTAAAATACAAAAATACAATGTTTTAGCTTTCTCTTTCTAATCAGGTCGATATTTTGTGTGTTCTTGTTTCTTGCTTCGATTTCTGGGTACCCAATGTGGCCTCCAATGTGTAAACTTTGTTTTCTTCCAAAAATAGAATTTCCACGTTCATGACTATGAAATTCACGCTCATTTTTTAGATGTAAATTCAATCGTGGGGGGAGGATAATGTTTAAGCAGGGTTATTTTGTTTTCAATCCTCGAGTGATTGAGCAAAGTATAATTGGTCGGTTAGTGACAAGGTAAAATCTACTGGGCATCCTGAACACTGCAAATTTTGAAAACTATTATGAACACAGACACTGCAAAGTTTTCTCACATGTTACTGATGACCGAATACATGTCAGTTTCTTACTAGCATTTTCCCTGGGATGATCGAATCTCCGGAAGCTCAGGAGCCCCTATGCTAGTCCTGGTCGAATCCTGGAGAATATCTGTAATTTTGTTTAAAGGCAGAATTCCTCAAAGGATTGTTACTGGCTCTGCCACTGCATGGTGATTGATTTGCAGGAGTTCGTCTACGATCTAGCTGTAAATTGGCTCTATTTCTATATCGATACATTAATGAATCATAGAACTTCCCTAACTGCAACTCGTATTCCAATAGCATTATCAACAATCTAAACAATCAAAATAGCAGATTGTGGCCTTATTCTTGTGATGTAAATTGGTAGTTGGCAGGGTTACTTTGAAGTCTTTAACAACACTCTTAGCTCGTGACTATCCGAGCAAAGAAAAGTACTGGATCTTCATAATTATCAGAGTGAAACATGGCAGATCCTTAAGCATCATCAATAAATTCGATCATGTAAAAATTACACTTCGACGAGTAAGGAGGTGGAAATGTTTAAAGGACTAAATGGGGAAGAGAGATCTAACTCTCTAAGATTTGTCAATTTGGTTGAGCTTGCCAAGGCCTTGGCAATTAGCACATACAATCTGAGCCTGGTCTTTCCGTGCTGCATTGGCTCTCAAGGTGACCCCCGACTTCCGAACGAACCCTGCCCCATCGCATTCAGGACATCTATAACACAACAGAAAACACAACATTCAAGCATGACGCTTCAACTTTCCAAAGTTAATTTTCAAAGAAGCATAAAAATGAAATCATGTTTAGCAATGAAATTATGTAAGGCAGGATGTGATTACATGTCCTTGCGGGAGAAGAGGATTGGGAAGGCAGTTCCAACCAGAGCCACAAGAGCAGCACCACCAATCAAGTATGGTGTGCTATCAGCAGATACATCTCCAACCACTGCAACTACTGTCAATGCTCGCTTCTTGTTCTTCTCAGTCCTCTTCCGTGGTCTTGACCCTGCAAAGGGGATACCAACTAATGTTGGTTGCTTCAGTGTTTCTGCAGAAAGCATAGTCAGAGGTGAAGAAGACATTGAAGCCATTTACAAGAAATCGGTTGAGTTGGGAATATAAATGACATGGTTATGGTTTGTATTCAGCAACTACAGATATTTCTCTTCAAATGGATAGGGTCATTAGGCCACATCAGAACTCAAAGATTTCTGTGGTTTCAAAGATAAGGCTTTGGGTCCCAAATCCTAATCCAGTCAACATCTACTTGCTAAGTTGCTAGTCACCCTTGTTCAGTTCTTTGGGCCTAAGCACCTCGTAGGAACTGGCTGGGACAACAAATCTACATACATTAGCATCAATATAACCCTCAGACCATGTTCAAACCTAGAACATTAGAAGTTTCCCAGGCATGGTTTTGCTGGTTGAGTAGACCTTAAATTGTTCAAGCTTTCCACATATTATAAAAAAACTAGTGCTCGGTTTGATGAATTATCAAGCTGCACCCTCAGAATCTATCCTCCACAGCATATGATCCAGAGCAGTAAATTTTATTTACTTTGTTGCTTCATCTTTGAATCCAGAATATTTCCTGAATGACATTAACCAAATGGGGCAGCAATATCAATGAAGCTGCTTCATCGTAGCTAGGAAGAGATTCCTGATATGACATGACATGAGTGGCGGTGATACAAAGGAAGAAAAGCAAGAAACCTTTGCTTCATCTTAAGCATGAAGATATTCTTGAAATTACATTACCCAATTGCCTGAAGTGATTGAAAAAACTGTTGTCACATTATTCCAGACCCGCACTACCAAAGCAATTATGTAAAGGAAAAATAAAAAGGAACAGCCTTTATATTAGGAACAAACTAGATCACTGCATCCTTTACGGCTACCAATGAACTTGCAACTCGTAACCAAATGCACAGCAATAACCTAGCTAAACAATTGAACAAAAACTCGATTTCAAGAATCATTGCTTTGTTTTGTTTTGGCTGAAAATGCAATTTCACATGCTAAGAACATAAACCAAGAATGATTGATTTGTTTTGATTCAGTTGAAAATGCAATTTCACATGCACCTATAAAGAACATAAAAGATGCAGAGCATTTTAGATCACTACAAGTGAGTGATTTTTGAGTCAAACATTGCCATATCACACCATCAAATGACACAACGATGCAGAGCACTAGAGCATTGTAACTGAGATATTGGCATGTCAAATCAAACAATGCATCCATGAAGAGAGAAATTAATCACTTTAGATTGAATACGAACAAGGATTCTAATACAACAATGGACCAAAAGCAGCAATCAGCTTCTAAGTTAATTCACTGCTTGTCTGAAACAAGAGAGAGACCTTAAACCCTAGCAATGATACAAGCAACAACACAGGCTTCTACAACACCCGCCCACCACAAAGCTTCTAACATCTTAAGGTTACTTCCCCTCCTTCCAGATCTTCGGAAAGTCGAAAAGCAGTCCTAACAATTCAAAATTTCCACCTCTTCAACAGTCACAATTCAAAGACTCTTCGGTCTTAGTGACCTGTATTGCTATTTACAGCAAAGAAACCATAAATGTACAGACATTAGCAGAACTCCAATCAAAGGCATTGATCAAAACTTAAAAAGAAGCTAAACCTCCATCAGTTCTCATCATCTTCAAAAGCCCAGCCCTGATTCCGTCTTCGCGACGCTCTACTGAACACACTAATGCTCCGACTTCTTCTTCCTAAACCAGACTCCGAGCTCGACCTTGAAGATGATGAGCTCCCAAGCCTCCCGAAAAATGAGAAGAAATTCCGAAAAGCTCTAGCAAAACCACCACTCTCCCTTGTCCTTCTTCCACCAGATGCCCAGGAAATCCTCCTCGGAGCACCACCAGCCGTGTTAAACCCACCATCCATCTCAGTGTACACCACCGGAAGCTCACGCTCCGCAGCTCTTCTCCCTCCGGTGAACCTCCCCACAGCGAATCCGCCTCCCGGCAACCTCCATATAGTCAATCCCACAGTCTCTTCCTCTCCAATCAGAGCAGTCTCCAGTGAGGGCCTCCCACTGCCGCTCCCACCCCCGCCGCGGACGTCACTCGGCAGCTGATGACGACACACCGGGCACGAATTCCGAATCGAAAGCCAAGGAAAGATACAATCATTATGGTAAATGTGCTTACAGGGCATCTCACGCGCCTCCGAATCAAGCTCAAACGCCTCCTTACACACAGCGCAGTGCGACTCCGTCGTGACGTGGCTGTCCTCGATCTTAATCACCGGCATCGACTCGATCGCGGCGTTCGACGCCGGCGGGTGGTCCAATCTCCCAACGCCGTTCTCCAATTGAGTCAACTGATGCAGCAACCGGTCGAAACCCGACCCCATCAAGAAATCCGACATGCTCGACGGCAGCGGCCGGAGCCCCAACCCGGCTCCGTCGTCGTAGTAAAGCTCAAACGTCCCCGGGTCGGTCTCCGTAGCCGGGGCTCCGGAATCAGGCGGGCCGCGAAGGACAATGACCGGGTTGAAAGGAGATCGGTCGCGGCTGCTCCGCTGGCTCCGCCGCAGCCTCGGGCTCGGGCTCTGCAATACCGGAGTGGTGTCGAGGAACATCGCGGCGGCCGGAAATGGGTGGTTGAGAGGAGATCGGGTCGGGGTGTGGATCTCTTCGATGAACCCGGCGCCGCAGTCGGGGCAAAAGATCGAGTCTTGGGCCCGGACCCGGACCCGGATCATGCGGCTGCACGTGTAGCACCAGTAGGAGGCGCCCATGGAAGCCATCGGAGATGAGATAGCTGAAAACCCTAATTTCTTGAAATTGGGGGAAAACAAGAGAGGCAAAGATTCTTGCTTTGATGGAGGAATTGAATCCGGCGAAGTTAAATTAGAGCTAACGGGGTTGGAATCGAATGGGGTTGAGCTGAGATCGGAGAGTGAGAGATTCTGAAAGTGAAGAAGAGGCGAGAGAGACGAAAGTGAAAAAGAGAGAAGAGCAGAGCTTTTTATGAAGGAGCGCGTTGTTCGTTAAAGCGTGGTGGTTACTGAATTTAGGAAAATTGAAGGATTGAAAATTAAAATAAACGGGGCTACGTGGTACGCAGTGGCGCACGTATTAACGGTGAAGCAGAGTGTCGTCAGATTTGAGACTGAGGTAGAGAGAGTCGGGTTTGACTGCTCCGGCGAATAGCGGGGGAAGAAAGACGACATGTCGTTTGTGGGTTTGGGAATATTAGGGGTGGTGGTACTACAGCTTAGTTAAGGCTTTTTGGGAGTGAGGGACTAGTAGTCAGTAAGCTAGTGGACGACATAACTAATTGAGAAGACAAGATTTTATGGGAGACAGAATATTCCACGTTTTGGCTATTGCTTCTAATGTGGGAGCTAGATCATTGGGGGAGTGACATGGCCCGAGAAAGAAATTAGGAACTTACTCAACAACTTCGGGTTTGGACCGAGAACGGAGGGATCCCAAACCTTGATGAAGAATATACGCGTTCTGCTACAACATGATGAAAGATGGTGCATTGGTGACAAGTTCGAAACTTTAGATCTTTCGAAATTTGATTTTAAATTTGGAGAGCTAATTAAATTATCAATAAATATTGATAGCTGAAATTAGATTTTAAAATATTCTGCACACCGTACTCATCTTCTAAGAAATTTAATTCTCCCTACTACTTCATTATGGAGGACGAAACGAGTGTGTTGGAAATGATTGTTTCTTCTGTAGTTCAGAGGATGAGACTATTGGTCATGTGAGCAAGGATTGTTGCTTTGTGAAGGACTTTGTTAAGTCTTTTCTGGAACTACGACAGGTATGTAGAGGCACCCTTCCTTCTATATTGATGCTGGATTGGTTCAATGTGTGTGCTCAACAGCTTTCCAAGGAAGCTTTCTCGCTACTACTAGATGCACTTTGGATGGTTTGGAAGGAAAGGAATCAGTGGCTCTGGGTTGATAATGCGTGTTTGCTTAGTTAACTTGTTTTGAAAATACGGAGCTTAATTTGTTCTACTATTACACTCGGCACGACCTCAAGCATCTGCCAGGAGTCGGTACTCCCCCTCCAACTGGCTAGCTGATAGCCAACTTAGACGGTTCTTTTGATATTGCCTCGAGGTGTGGTGATGTTGGAGTGATTGCGAGAGATTCTGTATGTACAATAGTGGGTGATGTATGTTATAAATTTGAGCATATGGCATCTCGATGGATTGTGGAGGCAGCGGCAGGCCTTGCGGCTTGCTAGTTAGCTGCTGAGTTCCAGCTTAGTCCGGTTGTTTTGGAATTAGATTGTTTGAAGCTTGTTCAGGCTGCTAAGAGTACGTAGTGATTCTGATAACTCAGGGTTTGGCAAATAGTCGAGGATATTAAATTGTGTCTTATAGCTATTCCTTCTTATTTCTTTATACATGTGTACTGGAATGCTAATTATATGGCTCACAAGGTCGCAAACTTGGCATTGGCTTCTGGTTTTTCGGGGAGATGGGCTGGTCCTATACCGCCTGGGATTCATGGCTTTTTAGCCAATGTCTGTAACACATTTGGTTTGAGCTTTTCATCAAGCTAATTCGATGACTCTTCGTTTAGAATCCTTTGTTTCTTTTAATTTTGTAACATTATGTTTTCTTTATGATGTAACTGTAACGCTCTGACCTCAAATTTAATTTAAAATGATCTAGATTTACAAGAAAAATAAAAATCTCCCACTTATCTCTTGAAGCTATATCATGTTCTTTAATAGGTCAATGATAAAATGGTACATTTAGAAGTAATAAATGATAAAAATGTTAACAAATATTCTTTTATGATAAAATAATACACCCAGTTAAGTTCTTTAAACCGTTGCCCATAATTTTTTTAAAATTACATACCATGTCACTGACCAAAATATCAACACGTTCTCTCACTCCCAAAAATACACAGTCCATACCAACCTCGTCGAGACGTCGACGTTTTGCAACGGGGTGGAGCTACGAATTACTCCTTCATCGTTCGCCCACCTCCCAGCGCAAGGCTGGTGTTCACGTCTTTCTCTCGCTGTCCCAGACATCTTTGTTGTATCAGATTCATGGAGGAGCGATGCTGAAAGAGAATCGGATGAGAGAAGTGTTTTCTGGGTTCTCCGGCGAGTTTAAGAATCTGGTCACGGCGGCGAATATGAATGGTGGTGGTAGCTTCGCCTCAATCTGGAGAACATCTCTATGACCTTATTTTTTTGAAGAGAAGCTCAGAGGAGGGAGAATTGAAGAGAAGAAATTCTGGGATTTTCAAGCTAGAAATTAACGGATTCTGACAGTGGAGTCGATCTAACAGGCGGAGTCATCGGCGATTAGAGTCGTTCTTCGAGCAACATCGATCTAGCAGGTGGCAGAGTCGATTTAGCAGGGGGAATAGATTGGCGAGCGAACAGTAAGTGACGGCCCGCCAACGAGATCATGCGAGCTGGATAGCAGAGTTCGCATGCGAAAAGGACTTCGCATTGAATCAAGAAATGGACTTCGTATAGAAGTGGAATCCTGAAACATGAAGGTAAGGCGAGATGGCTTTGCGTAGAAATGGAGTCCTAAAACTTAAAGGCGAGGCGAGATGCCTTCGCGTAATTACATGGATAGTTACATAGTTACATGCATAGTTACACAAGTGTAGCGTGTATGTAACTACCCATGTAACTATCAAACTATAGTTACATAAACATGAAGGGGAGGCGAGATGGCTTCGGGTAGTTACATGTACCTATCCATGTAACTATCATACTGTAGTTACATGAACATGATGGCGAGGCGAGATGGCTTCGGGTAGTTACATAACTATCCATGTAACTATCAAATTGTAGTTACATGAACTTGAAAGCGAGGCAAGATGGCTTCAGGTAGTTACATTGATAGTTACATGGGTAGTTACATGCATTCGCATGCGAAATAGACTTCATGTACAAGTGCATGAAAGCGAGGCGAGATGGACTTCGCATAGAAATACATGAAGGCGAAGCGAGATGGACTTCGGGTAGAAGTACATAAAGGCAAGGCGAGATGGCTTCATGTAGTTACATTGATAGTTACATGAGTAGTTACATGCATTCGCATGAGAAATGGACTTCATGTAGAAGTACATGAAGGCGAGGTGAGATGGACTTCGGGTAGAAGTACATGAAGGCAAGGCGAGATGGCTTCAGGTAGTTACATGTAACTATCCATGTAACTACCCATGTAACTATCAAACTATAGTTACATGAACATGGAAACGAGGTGAGATGGCTTCGGGTAGTTACATCGATAGTTACATGGATAGTTACATGCATTCGCATGCGAAATGGACTTCGCGTACAAGTGCATGAAAGCAAGGTGAGATGGCTTCGCATACAAGTACATGAAGACGAGGCGAGATGACTCCGAGTAGTTACATGGATAGTTACATAGTTACATGCGTAGTTACATAAGTGTAGCATGTATGTAACTACCCATAGATAGTTACATAGTTATATAGCTATATACATAGTTACATGGATAGTTACATGCATAGTTACATGGAATCAAGAAATGGACTTCGCATAGAAGTGGAGTCCTAAAACATGAAGGCGAGGCAAGATGGCTTTATATAGTTACAATCAAACTGTAGTTACATGGATAGTTACATGCGAAATAGACTTCGCGTAGAAGTACATGAAGGCGAGGCGAGATGGACTTCGCGTACAAGTACATGAAGTACATGAAGGAGAGATAGTTACACAACTGTAGCATGTATGTAACTTCCCATGTAATTATCCACGTAACATTATGAAAATCAAAGTAGCACAACTCCCTTCACCTTAACTTTCCATAAATTAATACAAATCATCTCGTCGTCATTAGATCTAGACATTAAAACCAATTTTTGACAGCTCTGATACCTAACTTCAGAACTCTATGATTTCAAAGGTGTAGAAAGCGGCGTCAATCGAGCTGCGGAGTCGATCGGCAAGGTCAATCTAGCAGGCGATAAAGTCGATCGACGAGCGGAGTCAATATAGCAGGTGGAGTCGATCGGCGAGCGGCATCAATCTAGCAAGTGGTGGAGTCGATCTTGCAGGCAGAGTCGATCGAGCGGTGGAGTCAATCTAGCAAGCGGAGTCGATCTTGCAGGTGGTTTCATGTCTGGTCTGGATCCAGGAGAGAGAGATAGAGAGAGAGATCTGGTCTGGATGCAGGAGAGAGAGACAAAGAGAGAGAGGACGAAACTGTGATAAAAAAAACATGTGATATTAGAGAGAATGGTATAATGGCCATGTAAAAAGTGTGAAAATGGACATTTTTATTATTTAAGATGGTATGAGGGGATCATTTTATCATGTAACATGTTTTAATGGTGACCTTTTTATCAAGTGGAACATTTAAAAACTATTTTATCATTTCTACTTTTATATGGTAGTTTAGTGTTATATCTCCTTCTTTAATTTTAGGGTGATACTATTAACACATCATTTTTTGCTATTAACACACATCATCTATTTACTTATCCACCTATTTCAATTTTATTTACAAGTTTGCCGCTTGAATTTGTTTCTTGATTGGCTCTCATCATATATGGGGTGTGTTAATAGCACCATCCTAATTTTACTATGATCACTTTTTCAAGATTTTCAGCTTGTTTCTATTTCTCAAGGAAAGAATATGTCAATCAACACAAACAACAATTATATCTGTGAAAGTCCAATGCCAAATATCCAAAAGACAAACGTGTAATTCTCATGATCTGAGACAAATCCTAAGCAAAACAACCTAAATTCAAATCCCAAATTTGATACCTAACGGATTCAATTACCATATTAAAAGCTTCAAATTTCATATATAATCATGAATGCCCAGTGAAAATATAGGAACAAATAAAATAGAGATGAATCACTAAAAGAGTAATAATTTCAAAAGCTTGATGCAAAACCTCAATGAGGACAAAAACACCAAGCTAAAAGATTCCTTAACTTTCAAATAAGTTTTACGGTGTACTTCTCACACAACTACACCCTTCATACACTAAGTAATCATCTTACTTCTCACAAAAATGATGCAGATCAAGTAACCTTAACAAAGGAAACTGAACTGCTAGATTGAGATCTCACACACTCATCTATGCTAGTTCTCTCACAACTTGATTCTGCTACAGCTGATTCTTACACACAATCAGTTTATGCAGCAACACTGAAACTTAGACACTTTCAGTTCTTGATTCACTGAAACAATACACACTTAGTTTCTCTTTGAATCTGCAACACCTCCAGTTTATGATTTCTTCCAAAACAGCTTCAGCAATCTCAAATGCAATCGGTCTGCAAGTAAGAAGAGAAACTTAGTTTATAAAAACCTCACACTAGTCAGTTTGAATGAAGGATATGAACATGTAATGAACTTCCAGTCAATGTTAACAAAGTCTATCTCAATTCATACAAAAAGTCCCACTTTCTTTCTAGTCACAGCAGAAGCAATTTATAGAGTGTAAACACTCCCTCTTAACTGAAGCCTTTTTTTAATGACAAGATCAAATTTTGTTTCAGTAATAAAGCATTTAGAACTTCTGTCATCTTGCACCCTTTCAAGACTCACACATCAGATAAGTTTCATGCTATAATATGTTAATCAGATCACAACAGTTTTAGTCTCAGTCTGTAAAGAACAATGATTTAGTTTATGCATTTAAAAGATCAGATACGATTTTAACAACTCAAGATTGATGCAGATAAAAATTCTAATGTACCTGATTTGGAAAAGAACCAAATCAGATATCCTAGAATAATTTAAAGATCTTGCAAATAAGCACTTTGATGAAATTGATATGGAAAATCCTAGACAAAAGGCTTTTTACCAAAAATCTCACAATCAGGACAATTAGGCAATAAAGAGATTAACTTACCATAAACAAATGAAAACTCATTACATGTGATTCATGATTGAATACTCGAATTACCTCAGATTAAGCTTTTCTCTTACTTCTTCCTTTCCTAGCTGCAGTAGGAGACCCTAGTGATTGAATATGAATAGCCAATATACCAATATTCTCCCCCTTTGGCATTGCTATTCAATCAATCACTATATCAAGAAGAAAAACAGTCTTAAAAATTGTTGAATTAATTAGTGATAGGTGCATAATTATACATTATTTATATCAAAATCCTCTATACTTTTTTTACTTGTTTGTTGTGTTTTCTAGTTATTTACTTTGTTTATTTGTTTTCTAGGTGTTCCGAAGCAAATAAGAAGAAAAGAAGAAAAAGAGAGAGTGAAAGATAAAATTCGGAAATCTGCCTACGCAAGTCAGCCAACTTTGACAGGACACTGAGAGCATTTTGAGAAGAATCAGATAATGAGTCTTATGTTAGCTTTCCATAGCATGTTACGGTTCATGAATAGCATTTTCCTAAAAGAAGTTATGGCTAATTTACTACCAGAAGGTCAAATCTATGCGCGAATTTGACTCTTAACGGGAATTTGTGTTTTGAGGCCCAAATCACACCGGAAAGCCCATGGACGAGTTTGTACTTTATTATCCAACTTATTATCTCTATATGAAGCTGATTATGAAGAATTAAATAAGTTGGCACACTTCCATTGGTCCTACAGATGTACACCAATCAGAATGTCCCAGGAAACCTAAATCAAGATGGATTGGTTGAAGGAAACAATATAAAAGCCTATGCTATCATCTTTGGCGGCTCTTCGGCACCTCTTATTCAGCTCTTCTCCTCTTCCTTCTGCATTGTCTTTTTATTATGTTTATTTAAGCTTCCTCAGCTAGGGGGCTATTGAAGCCTCTAGACATGATTCATAACATGCTTTGATTTTCAGTTTGTTTTTCCAATTAATAAGATTGAGGTTTTGTTTACCAATTGTTCATCAATGAATTCTTTGTGTGTGTGCTTTGGAGGCCTACTTAGTATACATGCTAGGGTTCTAACACTTTGATTATTTGATGCCTGGGTGAATATCGGATCCCTCAAATTGTCTAGAGAAGTAATCGGTAGTTTTCACTAGCGAGTAGACGAAACCCTAGGTTTAGCAAGCACTACCAGAATAGGCACTTTAGCCGACGAAAAATTTTCGTCGGCCTGTTAAAAAAATTCGTCGGCTAAGACCTTAGCCGACGAGCCTTCGTCGGCTATAGTGTCGTCGGGAAAAGGTCGTCTGTAATGACTTTAGCCGACAAAATTTTTTTTTTCGTCGGCTATAGTCCCATTTTAGCCGACGAGATATTTTTCGTCGGCTATAGTCACAGACTTTAGCCGACGAAATATTCGTCGGCTAAAGTGCGTAATAAATAATTAAAAATAACTATAGCCGACGAAATATAAAATATTTCGTCGGCTAAACCTTATAAAAAAAATTAAAAAATAACTATAGCCGACGAAATATTAGGTTATTCGTCGGCTAAACCTTATTAAAAAATTAAAAAAATAACTATAGCCGACGAAATATTAGGTTATTCGTCGGCTAAACCTTATAAAAAAATTTAAAAATAACTATAGCCGACGAAATATTAGGTTATTTCGTCGGCTAAACCTTATTAAAAAAAATTAAAAATACTATAGCCGACGAATATTGTGTTTGAATATCGTCGGCTAAAGTTTCTGGGTTTTGAAAAAAAAAAACTGCAGAAACATTTTTTTTATTTTTTTTTGTGTGTATGGAGAATCTTGACAGAGAAACTGTGATATACAGTGAAAAGTTGCCACCCAAATGCAAATGGCGGAGGTTGGTCATGTGAGCCACCGAAACCGGCAACATGCCGGTGAGGTTGTTGTTGTAGAGGTCGAGAACACGGAGGTTAGTGAGGTTGGAGAGCTCCGGCGGGAACGTGCGGTTGAAGACGTTGTTGGAGAGGTTGAGGAGGCGGAGAGGAGGGCGCGGTAGGTGGCCATTGGGCGCGTGGGGGTGGAGAGTAGACGGTGTGGTGAGGAGAGAGAGTGGCGGAGGTGGAGGAGGAGAAGGAGGAGGAAGAGGAGGAAGAGGAGGAGGGGACACAATATGTCTAGTGTTGGGTTTATTTGTGGTGGTTGTGTGGAGGAGGAGGAGGAGGAAGAGGAAGAGGAGGAGGGGCCGCAATATGTCTAGTGTTGGGTTTATTTGCGGCTATATAAAGAACTTTAGCCGACGAAATTCTTTATTTTCGTCGGCTAAACTCTTTGGTTGACCGCCAAAAAATTTTGGTTGAAAATTTTGAAAATTTTTCGACTTTAGCCGACGAATTTTCATAATTTCGTCGGCTAAAGTCCTTTGAAAATTTTGGTTGCCCGCCAAAAAATTTTGCTTGAAAATTTCGAAAAATTTTCGACTTTAGCCGACGAATACGTTAGGGTATTCGTCAGCTATAGTATGTAATTAAAAAATTAAAAAATTAAAAAATAACTATAGCCGACGAAATATTAGGTTATTCGTCGGCAAAAACAATCTTAGCCGACGACTTTTCATATATTTTCGTCGGCTAAAGTCTATAAATTCACGAAAACACTCATATCTCTCCCTATATTACGTAGTTTGGTCAAATCTTCCACACGAAAAACTCTCACGTAGATGAGACGCAACCACCTATATAAAAATTTTGAAATATTTACCTTCCGACGATAGGGCTCCCCATAAGAAATAATAACGGTAAATAGGGTTGACCGCTACTATCGGCTCCGAGACTTTACCCGATTTACGTGATTTTTGAACCATAGCCGTATTTCACCATTCTGAACAGATCTTATTTCACGAGATTTTTAATAATTTTGCTTCCTATGTAGAGTTGGTTCACAAAGTTGTATAACCGACTAAACAAGTTATACAACATTAGTAGACACGTTGTGATTCCGATGACTAAAATTCACAAACCAAAATTCGACCGTCAGATATGATCATTATGAAGAAATACGTCTATGGTAAAAAATTCAACTGGATCCGACAACGTTAAGGGCTCAATCGAAACGGTCAACCATAATCCATCGTCACTTATCACATGAAAACGCTCAGGTCAGTCCGCTATATTACGTAGTTTGGTCAAACCTTCCACATAAAAAACTCTTACGTAGATGATACGCAACTGCCCATATAAAAATTTTGAGACATTTACCTTCCGACGATAGGGCTCCCCATAAACCCGAATAACGGTAAATAGTAGACACGTTGTGATTCCGATGACTAAAATTCACAAACCAAAATTCAACCGTCAGATATGATTATTATGACGAAATATGTCTCTGGTAAAAAATTCAACTGGATCCGACAACGTTAAGGGCTCGATCGAAACAGTCAACTATAATCAAAAATAAGAAAACTGCATTTTGAAGCCCTAAACAGACTCGGATGGCCAAAAAAGCCTATAGGTCATAGCAAAGCAATGAGTTTGACTCGTAGGGCTGTTACGCTTCTGGAAAGGTATCACAATAGTCAATCGAACACCAAAAACCAAATCTGCAGCATAGTGAATAATAAGGGTAAGTCAACTATCGGCACCGAGACTTTACCGGAATACCGTCATTTTTCAATTGTAGACGTATTTCACCATTTTGGTCATATTTTATTTCACGACTTTTTTGCATTTAAAGGTTCTACATATAATTTTTTTTTCCAGATGAGTTGTTGTCCAAATCTGTAAATATAAAACACTTTAGCCGACGAAATTATATTTTTCGTCGGCTAAACTTTTAAAAATTTCGTCGGCTAAACTCTTAAAATTTCGTCGGCTAAACTTTTGAAAATTTCATCGGCTAAACTTTTGAAAATTTCGTCGGCTAATGTTCACAGACTATAGCCGACGAAAAAAATTATTCAGTCGACGAAATATTAATTTCGTCGGCTAAAGTCCACTTTAGCCGACGAAAATTTTTAATTAGCCGACGAAGGACAATTTCGTCGGCTAAATCCCACTTTAGCTGACGAAAAAAAAATTCGTCGGCCTGGTTTTTTTTTTTCGTCGGCTAAAGCCTTTCTTCTGGTAGTGAAGGCGCTAAGTTTATTGTGATGCCTAGTGATTGCTCAAACTTTTTTCATGCTTATTGATCTCTGCTTGTTTGACCTAATAAATTTACCTTTAGGTTACAATGTTTGAGAATAGTTTAGGTGTAGAGCAATTCTTGTCTAACGTACACAGTAAAAAAGAGTAATAGATTATGCTTAAGCGTACCGAGTCAATCTGAGCATCTTCAATTGAGTTAGTTGGTCACAAATTGGACAAAGTATGTTGTGTCTGATTGTCAGGGGTGGATACTTCCTCCTTAGCTAGTCTCATTATCTTGATTCTCAACTACTTTGAAATCAGTTTTCAGTTTTCTTATCTTTTGTCTGTCATCTTTCTATATTTTATTTTCCTATCAAATCAACTTCAAATCATTTCAAATTTTGTGTGCTAGATGCTCTGTGTGTCTAGTACACCTCTATAAATTTTTGTATTTTTCGGACTAGTTTAGATTAGGTATCTGATTAGGTTTACGACTTTTGATCGTCAGGATCAGTAGTCACTTTTGTGACATATTTTGAGTAGTTAGATTCATTTAGTCCTCTATGGGAATGACCCTTATTTCCCCATACTAGAAACTACGATTTAGTAGTGAATAAAGAAAATAAATTGGTTTATAAATAATCGATCAATTAGTTTCCATCCTTTTCTTCAATCTTCAAGAATTACAAATGAAGATACAAAATAACAAATGATTGCATGCATATTTTAAGAAATGAGTTTAAAATATGTCTAGTGCTAAGGCACTGTTACAAACCAGAAATAAAAATAATGTTCTAGCCAATGGTTTCTTGATCTTTATTCTCCCCCTGAATAGCATGCCAAAGGATGACTACCATTTTCCCCATTTATCGTCATCTGAATTGTTCTTCTTTTCCTCAAGCTCCCAAGGATTGAAGGGCTTCTTACTTGGTGCAGCATCATCAGTGTCCTTCAGGAAGTCCAAAGAACGCTTGGCTCTGGATGATGCAGCAGCAGAAGGTTGAGGTCGAAAACCAGTTTGAATGTCTTGTGCCCAGTCACTAGTGACATTTTCCAAGGAATCAAGGTAAACTGCTATCTTGTCAGGATTAGAATCATTCTCTAGAAGCACCATAGGATGCCATGGTTTGCCTTCATACCAAGTGCATGGGAACGTCTTTGCTTTGTGAAACTCTGGATAAAGCCTTGGAGAAGGAAGAAGAGGCGAAGAGTCATCAAGAGGAGAGAGTGGAATCACTGGCCTTCCTACCCTATCTAGAAAAGATTGGGAAGCATTAGCTGTTTATCCTTGGCCATTTGAAAAAAAAAAAAAAACTGAAGAATAACTACACACACAAAAACCAGAAATCCCAAGTGAAGCAACTGTGTATGAAAGATTGTATAAGCGCCTTTTTTTATAAGGAATGAATACAGAAGTTGAAAAGGAATGACAGTTCCTGAAAAGGCATGCAAGATCAATGGACTTTATGGAGAATATTAACTGCCAAAAATATTTTTCAAATCAAATCTCATTCCACACAATTTAAAGACCAGAAAACGAAAACACATAAACAAATCCCTATTGCAATCTTTTAGTCTAATTCAGTATCTCCTCTCATCAGTATAGTAGGAAATGATCAAGGCAAAGCACACAATGAAGGAGAAGAAAATGATAAGTTGTTCATAACTAAACAAATATAAGACTAGCAATCATTTGTATCCCTGTGTGCCTTAACAGAAGTAGAAGTTGTGCCAAGTGACAATTAGGAATAGACATGAACATTTGCAGAAAAGCAACTTATTTATATCAGGAGTTTCAGCCCATAAACAACTTTAATCAAAACATCCAACAATAATCCCAAGACACCAAGTGACCAAGCCATTCTTGTTTCTTCCCAATATCTTATATTGTTCGTCACAACCAAGACATGGTTACTTTAGGAATAATTTGGCCTGAAAGAGAGGTTCTTCTGTTTTTATCTCACATATTATGAACACCTATAGAGTAAGTCAAATGCAGTAACTCCCAAATCAGTTGATTTTAGGGTAGATATTCAAGAGATATCCCAAGGCATCAATACTCAAGTGTCTGATCATTTAGCCAAAACAGCTGTGATCAACCTCCATGCATATCACCTTTTTAAAGAGGCCGCAAATTTACTGTAAACAGTAAGCATTGAAGCACAGTTTGTTTCATTCTTTTAAACACAACTCCAATTTTTTTTATATACATGAGAAACATCATTTCCATTGTGAGTGTGTGCTGGCACCAAAAGTATTTCTTGATAAAGCATGCAAGCAACAAAAATATCAACCAGAGTTACACCTTGTGTAGTTATGAACAACCATCTGATTTCTACTCAACATAAAGCTAGGATCAATAATAAAAAAAAACAAACTGTACAGATGTTGTAAGAACCATTTCAAGAGTTTAGACAGTAAGATAGGGATTTTTACAAATGCCTAAAGTATTTCTGAGTTCTTCAAATCGATCAATAGCAAGGGGTTTAGTGAAAATATCTACAAGTTGATTAATAGTAGATATGTATTCCATTTTTTAAATTTTTTTCTCAACCAGATCTCTGATAAAATGATACCTTATAGCAATATGCTTAATCTTGGAGTGTTGCACTGGATTTTTTGTGATGTTGATAGCACTGGTGTTGTCACACAAAATGGTGAACTGACCTTGAGACATCCCATAGTCCCTTAGTATATTTTGCATCCACAACATTTGAGTGTAGCAGCTACCAGTTGCTACATATTCTGACTTAGTTGTTGACAAAGAGATGCAATTCTGCTTTTTGCTATGCCAGACAACCATATTGTTTCCCAAGAAAAAACAGCCACCTGATGTGCTTTTGCTATCCTTGAGACTGCCTCCCCAATCAGCATCTAAATAACCAATAATCTCTGCATTAGTATCACAGGTATATCTAATGCCACATGAAACAGTACCTGACACATATCGAATGATTCTCTTAACTACAACTAAGTGTGATCCTTTTGGATTAGCTTAAAATCTTGCACACACCCCAACACTAAATGAAATATCTGGTCTGCTTGTAGTTAGATAAAGAAGACTACCGATCATGCTTCGATATAGGGTTTGATCTACTGATTTCTCTTCTTTATCATGACAAAGTTTGACTAAAACACTCATTGGATTTGAAACGCACTTCTTTGATTCAAGATCAAACTTCTTCACCCAGTTCTTAGCATACTTTGTTTGAGATAAAAACAAACCTATATCATGTTGTTTCACTTGAAGACCAAGAAAATATGTTAGTTACCACACATACTCATTTCAAATTCACTAGTCATAATAGTTGTAAACTGTTGGACCAAGGAATTTGAAGTAGAGTCAAAAACAATATCATCAACATATACTTGAGCAACCATAAAGTGTTTTTTTTTCAGTACGCACAAATAATGTTTTGTCAACCTTACCTCTTGCATATCCTTTACCTACCAGATATGTAGATAACCTGTCATACCATGCCCTTGGAGCTTGTTTGAGACCATACAAGGCTTTCTTCAGCTTGTACACATGATCAGGATGATGTGGATCTTGAAAACCTTTAGGTTGTTCCACAAAGACTTCCTCCTCTAGAAGACCATTTAAGAATGCAGTTTTGACATCCATTTAATAGAGCTTGAATCCTAGATGACATGCTATTGCTAGTAGTAACCTTATGGATTCAAGTCTTGCTACTGGTGCAAAAGTCTCATCAAAGTCTAATCCTTCAACTTGTGAGTATCATTGAGCTACAAGCCTAGCTTTGTTTCTCACAACATTTCCATGCTCATCACTTTTATTTCTGAAGATCCATTTAGTTCCTACCACATTTCCTGCTTTTGGTCTAGGAACTAAGTCTTTTGGTCTAGGAACTAAGTCTCAGACTTGTTTCTTGTGAACTGAAGCAGTTCCTCTTGCATTGCCTTGATCCAGTCATCATCTATAAAAGCTTCCTTCACATTCTTAGGTTCAATTAGTGAAACAAAACCAAAATGAGAAATAATGTTGATATTTTCCTGATTTTGATTTAAAAAACATACCAATGCTCCTTAAATACCTCCCCTTGAGTTGCTCGTCTTCTTGTTATAATTCCTTCTTGCATGTTTCCAATAACATCTGACATAGAATGATCCTTCTTTACTTGTCTAAAAACCAGTTCTTGTTTTAGACACGTGTTGAAGATTTGTATTAGCAGATTCATTAGCTTCACTATCAGTGTCATCCTTATCATTTGGCTCAGTCTGACCATGAATGTTATCTTGGCAGTCATCTAATATCATATGTCTATCAAAAGCATCATCCACAGACACATTAATAGATTCTAAAGGATTTAGTTTCTTTGTTGTACACTCTATAAGCCCGGCCGTTTAAGGAATATTCCAGAAAAATACCAATGTCACTTCTTGTTTCAAATTTTCCCAAATATTGTCTATCCTTGAAAATGTAACACGGATTTCCAAAAACATGAAAATGACTTACATTGGGTTTCTTACCTTTCCAAAGCTCATAAGGAGTATTGTCAGTACCAGGTCTGAGCATTACCCTATTTATGGTGTAGCATGCTGTGTTGATTGCCTCAGCCCAAAATTTTTTATTGAATCCAGAAGTGTACAACATCACTCTTGCCATGTCCAGTAGAGCTCTATTTTTTTTTTCAACAACACCATTTTGTTGTGGAGTGATTGGAGCTGAAAACTCATGGAAAATACCATTTTCATGACAAAAGTTAGCAAACACATTATTTTTAAACTCAGTACCATTATCAGACTTGATTCTAGAAATCTTCAAATTTTCAGCTTGCTTGGCATTTGTGATCACATAACTATGACCTTTGAATGACTCAAAAGTCTCACCTTTATCTGCAAGAAAATTTACCTAGGTAAATCTTGTAAAATCATCAACAACAACCAAAATGTAACTCTTTCCTGCATGACTTTCATATTGAGATGGAACCATTAGATCCATGTGCAGAAGCTCCATTGCTTGAGATGTAGGAATTAAGTTGACACTTTTGTGTGCAGATTTTGACTGTTTACACTTTTTACACCCTCCATAGATTTTATCTGTTTTACCTCTGAGTTTTGGCATGCCTCTTACAATTCTTTGGTTTGTCAATTTTAACAGGTCCTAAAAATTACATGACCAAGTCTTCTATGCCAAAGATCAAAAATTTCTTCTGTGGAGCTGGTTCTACACGTCTGCACATCAGAAGAATCATTAGCTAATACATGATAACAATTATCAACTGATCTTACTCCTCCCATTATGTAGTCTCCTTTGTTGTCCAAAATTTGACACCTCTTTTTGTTGAACCAAACATCTTCAAAATCATTTGTCAGTTGACTAACACTTAGCAAATTTGTATTCAACCCTTCAACATACAAAACATTTTCAAGTTTTGGAATGTTTGGTGTATTGACAGTCCCCTTTCCTATGATTCCTGCTTGTCCTCCATCACCAAATGTAACAGAATCTAAAATATTTTTGTCGGTGAAAGAAATAAACTATTCTTTGCTACCACACATATGTATAGAACATTCACTGTCAATATACCACACATCACTCTTTTTGTTGGATAAAGCAGTCAATGCAACTAAGCAAGTTGCCATAATATGAGATTCATTTGTATAAACAGATGCACTCAGGCAAAAGACTTGTATTTCTTCATTCTCTTCATTCCTTATCCAGCTTTTCACTCCTCTTCTTTCCTGCATTCTTTCTTAACATGTAATGAACTTCCAGCCAATGTTAACAAAGTCTATCTCAATTCATACAAAAACCCCCCTTTCTTTCTAGTCACAGTAGAAGCAATTTATAGAGTGTAAACACTCCCCCTTAACTAAAGCCTTTTTTTAATGACAAGATCAAATTTCGTTTCAGAAATAAAGCATTTAGAACTTCTATCATCTTGCACCCTTTCAAGACTCACACATCAGATAAGTTTCATGCTATAATATGTCAATCAGATCACAATAGTTTAGTCTCAGTCTGTAAAGAACAATGATTTAGTTTATGCATTTAAAAGATCAGATACGATTTTAACAACCCAAGATTGATGCAGATAAAAATTCTAATGTACCTGATTTAGAAAAGAACCAAATTAGATATCCTAGAATAATTTAAAGATCCTGTAAATAAGCACTTTGATGAAACTGATATGGAAAATCCTAGACAAAAGACTTTTTACCAGAAATCTCACAATCAGGACAATTAGGCAATAAAGAGATTAACTTACCATAAACAAATGAAAACTCATTACATGTGATTCATGATTGAATACTCGAATTACCTCAGATCAAGCTTTTCTTTTACTTCTTCCTTTCCTAGCTGCTGTAGGAGATCCTAGTGATTGAATATGGATAGCCAATATACCAACACCGAGCTTACCGTTGTGACCAGTTTGACGACGAGCTTCCATACCCATCCAAATTGCATGTACTCTGTCTCGTAATTCGGTCTCAATCTCTACAAGCTTCTAGAGCCTGTACCCATCTACATTCAGTTCCCTTTCTCCCCTCTTTCTCGAGTTTTCCTGGGAGATGAATGAATCTTCGACTGTCGGTGAGTGGAGAGGGATGAGGCTGCTTGCCTTTTTTGAAAAGAGAGGCACTGACCTCCCTTCTATGTAGAGAGAATGAGAATTCTCTAGAGACTCCCCAAGGTCGGTTCAAGACGAAGCTTCCAGACCTCTCCTTTCTTGTATATAACTACAATCAACGACTATGATAACACGATGAAGATTAAAAGACCCAGATTTCACCAATTGAAATATCAATTTTCTAAATTCTAGAACTTCCAGAAGTTTTGATAATTAGCTATATAAATTTTCTAGGTCTCAAAATTCTCAAGCGTCATATTACCCACTGAGGGTCAAAATATTTGTCAATGAACCTCACTTTAGTTTACCAAATAATTTTGGGGTGACATGACACATGTTCGATCAATAATAACAAATATCGACCAATAAATAATATTTCAAAATAACTTGTATTTACTCAGTAGAACTTTCAAGGCGTACAATTATATCTAAATATTTAATAACTTTTAAAATCGTCAGAGTATTACACTGCCTCCCCCTTCTCTTTCTCTTTTTTGTTTCTTTCCTTTATTTTATTGTCCAATTAGAGTATCCTTAATAACAAAGATAATCAGTTCAAATCTAAAAATGATGAAGGATAAAATGTAAAGACAAAGAGAGATAACAAAAGAATAAATAAATCATCATCTTATTCATTGATAGGAGCCCTCTATACAGGGAATTACACAATACCAATACAGTAAGGATAATAAATACATAAATCTAGTCAAACGACATATCCTAATGACATACACACATAAAAAATATCTAGAAAGATACATAATATCTTAGAACACTCCCCCTTGTACCGCGCGCTGATATGTTGATAGTACTGATTTGTTGTCTTGTCAAAAACCTCGTCAAGTCACAAAAACCTTGTGAGAGAAAAACTAAACCTTGATCGTAGGAGAAAAAAGTACAATACACCCTTCACATTTGATAGTGGCATGTATGTATGTGTTAGACTCCCCCTGATCTTTACATCAATCATAGGGCTATTCCTGATTCTTACTAATCATAGAAATTTCAATAACTTAGCATGTCAAAGCTCTTTAACATGTCTTCAAATATGGTATTGGACAATGATTAACTAGATCATACGGTATTGTCTTCAAACATGATCTTTTACACTTATATCTTGAGGAGAAGGCCGCTTGTGAACTCAAAATATAAGTTCGTGCAGGAAATTAGATTTCCTCGCAGCATGACCTTCAGATACTAGAACAGCCATAACTTCCTCTAAGGAAATACATTTGAATGAACCGTAAATGGTTTTGGAAACTAGACTCCTTTAGCTTTCCAACCATATATTACACACATTCTGGTTCATCAGGATCTGTTTACAACGTCCAGTCAAAGTTGACTGTTTTACCAAAATCAGATTCTCGGACAGATTCGTCCTACTTTTTGAAAACAGTCATAACTCACTCAATATGATAGCTATTATCAAATGGTTGATGTCCCTGGAAATTAAACACATAGACCTTTTCAATGGTACCAATGTCACTATTTTCCAGTGAGTGAGATTTCTTGTAGGTCCCGTGAAAGTTGACCTACGAAACTTGGCAGTTTCTAATTTAGCTTTTGATGTGTCTTTCTTATATAGGGAAGCCTCAACCTTTCATACCATTAAGTATTGAAAAAGGAGTTACTACCATTACATTGGCATTGTGTGGGCGCATAGCTACACTTAGCTTTACAACTTTTCATAGCGAATGAGATGTCAAGTCTTTTTTATTGTGTTGAGTATATTGATGCATCTTGTTGTACTTAGATTGTCATCTTGTTTTAGACAAAACAACGGATCTCTCTTTAAAGCAAAGACTTTGATTAATCATGGGAGTATTTAGGCCTCACTAGTTATAGAGCACTTAAGTCGATTGATGGAAAATCATCATCAATACAGTCATCGAGTGCCTTATCAAGACCGTGTCTTCCCAAGTTCTTTTTCTTCTAACTTCGGATGTTGATACATATTGGCATCTCTTGATCCATCAATAGTCCATGTAAATCCAGAATGAACACGCAAAGGCATAATTCACAATATCCCTTCCAAATCAAGTAGAGTCCATGTGCGTTCCATTACCTTTAGCAAACGCGTGCTCCTATGGTCTGGAGCCACTTGATTCGGATGAATGAAGTACATTTAATACCTTCATGTATATCTCTGATCCCATAGAGATGTTATTATGACCACATTCATAGGCTGCATGTTCAGTTATTCAGAATCTATCAAATTGATAAAGTAGTGGAGTGTAATAACATCCATTACGAGAGCATATCACATCGTAGTCAATCCCAGTCCATGTTAGTGAGAGATCTTGTGTCATAAGGCGAGTCAAAGTTCTTGTTCTCACTACGATTTCTAACAAAGATATAGTTGATAAGGTTTAGCTTGCGGTGTCAGCATCACCTACCCAAAGACCTATCTGTTTGTTAATGCTGGATCGCATCTTTCTATTAGGCCAATCAACTAAGTTGATATCCATCAATGAAGGGTGGTTCGATAGTAGACTCATTATCACACGTCCTCATATACACTAGTGTAATAATTGTAGAGATCTCTATATGGATTGTATTTGACATTGAGACGTCCCCCAAAGATAATCACAATTCAGACTTCATGAGATGAATTTGAGTATCAATGATCAATGCATTAGGTTGTGCCAAGCTCGCTTTCTTCCTAGTGTAAGAAAGTATTGAACCTAAGGGCCTCCTTCATTTTGGGGAGTCACACGGCCTTGTGACCCTAATTTTGCCACTATATGGCGTCACCATATCACCAATCACGGTGATGGCACCAAGACCAACTTCTTGTGGTTGCGCCATGTCCTCTTGATAGGACATCAATCCTTGCAGACATATTTGCAGCATGTGATCTCGTCACTTTAACACTTTAAGCATTTAGGATCAAGATGAGACTTAGTGGGGATAAACCATGATAATTCACGTCGTTCCACTTGAACACTTGTGTTCTTATCTCCCCCAAACGGCGGGAATACTGTCTCATCAAAGTGACAATCTGTAATTTAGCGGTGAATGAGATCGTCTGACAAGGTTTCTACATATGCGGATTATAGGTGGAGGTTCATATCCAACTTAAATACTTATTCATCTCAAATGACCCATCATTGTGCGTAGTGACATTGTGATTTGGAACCTAGAAATAATTTCTAGCCGAGCTTAAAGATTAGAGATTCGTATCAATACTGTGTGAGCTCAAGAATTGCAATTTTATGTCAATCCTCGTACACAGTTACAAGTTGTAGTACAAAAATATTCAATGATGGTGGGTCGTAAATGAATAATAAAGCTGCATGCAAATATTACATAGCTCCAAGACGCAATAGAAAGATTGGTACGCATCAATAATGTTTGAGCGACAAGCTAAAGTTGCTTAGTTATAGCCTCGGTGAGACCGTATTGCGTGTGAATATGGGGTACATGACATTTCAACTTATATCCCGATAAACTTCTTTAAAGAATGGATAGTGAACCCGTAGAAGTATAAGCAGCAAAAGCAGTACATAATAGTGTAATACATGACTAGTGTGTTAACACTTCAACCAACTCCATAAAACATAAAAATGTGTCCGTAAGTTGGTTGTATCGATCTACATAATTTAATGTAAGAATGAAGTATTCTCTTTTATGTCATTTAGCGTAGGAGGGTCTCGCTCCTAATTTAGCTAAAAAAATAGGCTTTCAAAACGAGCAATGAGCATTGTAGGGGGCCAATGAGACATCAAGGAAAGGACGGTGCACCTCAATTGCTTGAGAAATTGATCGGACAGCCTCCGGGAAGTTGGAGCCATGTTTGGGTGAAATCAATGTCCCCCAGGTACTGCCATTTACAACCATGGCGTCACTATCATGCTTCTTGGAGAAGCTAGATCCCAAATGTCTTCGTTTTGAGTGGAAGAATGGATGTCCATGAGAAATTCTCAAAATTTGGACCATTATGTCTCTTCCAGGATGACCGATTTGGTCAAACCAAACCCTATATGAATCGGTGTCTCAAATATCATGTTTGGCGACAACATGTGATTCGATATTCGAATCATAGTCCACTAGATTGGCTCATAAATTTCTCTAAGATGCATTTCAGTCCGCATTGATGAGAAGGTATACATAAAAGAATTCTTGTTCATTCTCACAAAATGTTTTCAAATGAAAACTATTAGCAGGAATGTATTTAAAGCTCAACATGATCCAGTTGCCTCTCAATGTATAGAGGGCATATGTGATGTTGATCATGGTGCCATGAGGCATCAAGATTCAACTAAACCACATCCCTGAATGACCAGTATGATTCAAATATTGTAGTCACAGATGATTTACAAAGACACAAAATCCAAAGATAGTTGCCGGTTCCTTAGAATGTTGTGGATAGTTCCACTATCTGTGAGGCACTCAATGTGTCTATGACACAGATCTACATAATGGAGTAGATAGAAGAATAAATAGTTCCACTTGAACCATTTAGAAGGATTGAAAGAAGCTACAAAAAACTGTAATCCCGAGAGTGTATAAAAATTTTCGCGCAGAATGACCTTTGTGTACTAAAACAGCCATAACTTCTTTGTTAAAATAGATATGGACAAATCGTGAAAGGTTCTGAAAACTAGACTCGTAGAGCTTTCCAATAATATAAAACTCACCATCTGGTTCGTCAGGAACTGTTCGCAAAGCTCAAACGAAGTTGACTGTCCAGAAGGGACATATTGCTGTTTTTTCGCAGAATTGACATGTGAGAAGCTGTGAAGCTTGCAAGTGGCGTGTAGACTTTTGCCTTAGCCAAAAGCGAAGTGTGTATGATCAGAACCAAGTCATTTTGGTTGTTCCAAGGTCGTAAACTCTATGACTAGTTAACAAAAGCTCCCTGACATGAACATAAACTAACTCAGAGGACCTAGAGGATTCGATCATGATGATGATTGTCCAATTTTGGTAAGTCTTTAATGTCTTTTGCAAGATGACAATTTGTTTAATAGTGTAGGGGGATCCAAAATCAAAAGTTTTCGGTAACTCTAAGTTAGTATGACTAGACATGTCCGTGGAGGGTCGGTAGTGCGAGGCGCACTTGAAACCACTATCTCCTTAATTTCAGACAATTCTAAAACATCACACTGAGAATGAATGAGCCTAGTTGAACAATTGATGAGGGAAAATCCTCTATAGGGTAGAAGACTTAATCAGAAACACGTTGGCGATCCTCGTTAAGGATCCAAGATCGTGCGTCATCTTCACTTGGAAGAGACCAAAACGGCACAATCTAACCATGTAGATTGTAAATATGCCATGTTTCTAAGGATTATGTAAGTGTACATCTTGATTGTAAATCAATATGAACCATAAGAGGAGAATAATTTCATAACTTCGAAAAAAAAAATTCTCAAGACATTTATTATTGCTAATGTGAGTACATCGAGATCTCAAATAGACGAAAGACGTTGATACGACGCCTTATTACATATAGCTTGGAAATAAAATCAATGTCTAGCCAATGACATCAAAGTTAAGGGTAGCTAGAGCTGGATTCGAATTTTTGAAATTCGTGATCATGAGGATGACATTATTGTCCTCATATTTATTTTCCATACCTTTTTGTATGCATTTATACTTTGAAGGAGAACTCGACAACTCTTGAACCAGTGATCTGGAGATCCACAACGGTTGCACTATCATGAGCTAGCATGAGTAGTTGTGACAAATTGGTGTCTAGTTCGGGAGTGTCACCATTAGGGCCGGCGACACCTCCCCCTCTTTTCTAGACGTTGGTATGATGTTTTCTGCTATTGCTGTGACCCATATTATTATCCTCACATTAGGGGATAATCCCAAATACGTTTATTGCATTAGCGTATATGCAATTCCCATTTGCAACATAATGATCAAAATCAAGTCTCGTTAGTAATCTAAACCAACTTGGAGGGCCTAGAGAACTTGATGATGATCGAATTCGCTAAAAGATTATGGATCATGATGCCACAAAATTTCACCGAAAATGTGTAGTCATAAAAAGGTGATAAACAATCCACATGACTAATAACTCAACAAGTTGAGTTAGATGGACGTTTCAAAAAACGCTCCATAAGTGCATTCCACAGTACTTTGTAGTCATTACTTTTTGCATAGATTGTCGTTAAAGGTTGTTATCAATGTGGCGCGTCAAAGACTTTGAGCGTATGAGATATAAACTCTCGGCATCTAGACTTGTTAACTTGGAGGTCAAAACATGTGGTTTAATCTTTTCTAATGAAAGGTTCCACAGATACCAAGCGAAAATTCGCTTTAGGCATCAAGTACGTCAAAACTCAAAGAAGCAGAATGTTACATTACTCTTGCATACAAAACCAAGCTGTTATGAGATTCGATAGATTTCACAAACGATGCGTTTAATGGTTTGTCCTTCAGATTGATCACACACAATCCGGAAAAGCCGCGAATTGATCAAACACAATTCAGAAAAATGCATCGGATTGATCAAACACAATCCAGAAAAATGTCGAGGTTGATTATACACAACCTTGACAAGGAAACAAGAGTGATCAAACACACTCTTGACCTGCGAATAAAATTCTGGGATTTTGGTACCTGCACTCACAAAATCTCAAGCACAGAATAGAGATGGAGAAAGGGAGAAAACACTTTATCTCCCCTGAGTTTATTGAACTTTGAAGAGTTTAGGGTTTAAAACATACCATAAAATTTCTACGAAAAACTTAGATTTTTTTTATCTAAAGCTCGATCGGCGAAACCAGAAAAGCGGCGGTCGGGAGTAGCAACAGCGTTAGGGCCGAGAACTTTTGGTTTGGGAAATAATTTTTTTAGGGTTTGGAAAACAAATGGTAGGCTATTGGCTCTAGGGTTAGAACAAGTGCATGATAACGTGATGAATGATAAAGTGTAGAGACAAAGAGACATAGCAAGAGAATAAAGAAATCATCATCTTATTCATTGATAAGAGCACTTTATATAGAGAATTACACAATACCAATATGGTAAGGATAATGAATACATAGATCTAGTCAAACTACATATCCTAATGGCATAAGGCCAAGACACACATAAAGAATATCTAGAAACATAATATTCTTAAACAAAAAGTTATATATATATATATATAAACAATACAATGGGTATTACAGTAACTACAAATGAGTTTGTTCCTATTATTTAATGGGAAAAAGTCCTAATGCACAAAATAGAAAAAGTCAAACCCCATTTCAATGATAATCTTTTTTCTTAGTCCATTTGAATACAAGGTACTTATTTTAAGCCCAAATACACAAATCTTTATTAAAATATAATAAATTGATATTTTAAAAGACTTTTTTACCCTTAACCTTTATCTAAAGAGAAAAAATGAAAAAGAAGTAGGGAAGACTTTCCCGAAAGCACACCGGACACCGGCGTCGGTCACCGGATTCCGGTCGCCGAACACCGGTTCCAGATTCCGGTCACCGGTCGCCGGAAAATTGATGGTGATCGGAAAATCGCCGGAGATGCCGGAGTCTCATTGGATTTTTTTGAAAAAAATGTCACCAGAACCCACCGGATCTTGCCGGAAGCATACCGGCAAAAAAATGAAGATTACTACCCCTAGTAAACTTTTACTGGGGGTAGTAAACTTGCAAAACAGTAGCTCCAATGCCATAATTCACATTGAAAAGGAGAAAAATCAACTTAGATGCGAAAAAATGAAGATTACTACCCCTAGTAAACTTTTACTGGAGGTAGTAAACTTGCAAAACAGTAGCTCCAATGCCATAATTCATTTGAAAATGAGAAAAATCAACTTAGATGCGAAAAAATGAAGATTACTACCCTTAGTAAACTTTTATTGGGGGTAGTAAATTTGCAAAACAGTAGCTCCAATGCCATAATTCACATTGAAAAAGAAAAAAAATCAACTTAGATGCGAAAAAATGAAGATTACTACCCCTAGTAAACTTTTATTGGGGGTAGTAAACTTGCAAAACAGTAGCTCCAATGCCATAATTCACATTGAAAATGAGAAAAATCAACTTAGATGCGAAAAAATAAAGATTACTACCCCTAGTAAACTTTTATTGGGGGTAGTAAACTTGCAAAACAGTAGCTCCAATGCCATAATTCACATTGAAAAGGAGAAAAATCAACTTAGATGTGAAAAAATGAAGATTACTACCCCTAGTAAACTTTTACTGGGGGTAGTAAACTTGCAAAACAGTAGCTCCAATGCCATAATTCACATTGAAAAGGAGAAAAATCAACTTAGATGCAAAAAAATGAAGATTACTACTCCTAGTAAACTTTTACTGGAGGTAGTAAAGTTGCAAAACAGAACCACGTAATTAAACAAAATTGAAACCACCTACTACTCTCACACTCACTGCAACTACTCGGGAATAGGAACCAGCACAGGTCGCCAAGCTCTCTTCAGCAATCTACACCTAAACGACGCCGTTAAAGGCCGACTCAACAACCCACCACACCCACGCCGAGTCCTGGCCATGCCACCGACACCGCCGCCCGTCGCAGATAGCAGTCCTCGCTCCTCACCATCTCCCACCTCCCGGCCTCTCCTGTTATCCTCCGGCGGCGGCAGAGACGACACGAACAGGTCCTTGATCTTACGGCGGACCCGAGCCTCCTCCTTGCTCTTCTCCGGTGGGTCGCCATTTCTGCGATCTTCAATGTCGGGAGAATCCGACGAGCGAGGGACGCGGCGGCGGTCGGGGCGGTTGAGGAACATGCGGAGGGTTTTACGGAGGCAGAGGTGGATGACGGGGCTGGCGGTTGGGCTGCGCGTGGGGCTTCCGGCGACAACAGCGCATTGCGTGGCCAAGAGCTTGAATTTTTGCAAGGTAGCCATGGTCCATCTAGCAGAGTCGATTTAGTGGTGGGAAAAAGGTTGGGTGGTTGAGAGAGAAGGTGAGATCTGATCTGAGGCCATAGGCACTGTGTTTTTTACTGTTGGGAGTGAGAGAGCAAAATGGAGACGAATCGAAGCACAAAACTCTTCAATGGTGGTGGAGAGTTTTCTGAGAGAGAGAGAGAGATAATGATCGGGAAAAAAGAGGAGAAAGAGAGTTAAATTAGGGTGAGGGTGTTGACGTCTTTTTGTTAAAATTCATTAGAATTGGGTTGCTGAATAGATTTTCATTGAAATGGGCTAAAAAGATGTTAAATTAGTAGTAAATGATCATTTACTCTTATTTAATAAAGGTTGTCAGCTAGCTTTAGGAAAAAAAAAACATTATGGTGAATAGCATAACATTTTAATTTTATTTTTGGATGAAGTCAAAGGTTAAGAGAGGCAAAAACCACCTTAACCAGTGAGATTTATTCGCATCGAAAAAAGAAGAAGAAGCACACTCTCAAATTTATTGAAGAGCACCGAAAATTACAAGAGGAGTTTGCACAATCCTACATCTTCCCTGCATGCAACAAGTTGCATTGATCTAAAGCTTGGGCTACTTCAATCAAAAAGATCATAGTTGAAACTTTGTTGCCACCATTGAAGTACTTTCTTGGCATTTTTTGCTTAACTTTTGATCTTTGTAAACTCAATATGTGCCTTCCCATCAATTTTATACTTCAAAGCTTGTGTCTGACAATCTCCATATGACACTATCTTATACTTCTTAACGCACCCTGGCGATTCCTGTACTATATGTTCCAATGGTTCGCATTTCACATCGTGATGTGGAAAAAAGAAAGATGCATAGGACATCCTTGCCTTGGTTTTTCTTGTTACAACTCTATCAACGCTTTTGTACTTCCCCTATCACTCAATATTTGTCACGGCAACAAGTCAATAACAATATATCATGCAATTGAGATATGAAACACACTGTTACAGTCTTCCGGAACAAGATGAGATTATGTTCTATTTATCTGTTACCTCAAGATTATCTGCTATGTTCACAAGAAGAGCATCGGGAGTTGGAGTGACCAGAACCCATTTTCCGTCATGTTTAAACTGAAGTCCAATAACACTATTGTCTTGCATAAGTACGGTGATGGTGCATATGTCCGAATGTGGAGTCAACCCTAGTACCTTAACAGGCATAAAGCATGGTGGATAGTAGCCGATGGACAAGGCTTGCACCAACTCTCGGTGATGTCTAATTGCACCAACTCTCGGTGATGTCTAAGAAGAGCATCCTTCTCCATTCCCATAATCAAAGATACACTTTAGGACCTCCTCTCCAACTTTTCTTACTTCGTTGGTATATCTCAATTGCCTCCCTTCACCAATATATAAATATTTCTCAACAAATTATTGAAGCCAATTAGTTGTATTTAGTTTAGTAATTAATAACAGTCAAGGTAAAAAGTAAATCTTTAGGAACTTACTTGAACGGTGTGGGTGGCCAGACCTTGGTATTTCCATACATGGGTGGGTGAACGGCAAGTACAAGTCTGTCGGACCATTCTAGTATCTGGTCTTCAGAAACCACAGAGGCGTGGCCATAGCCTTGCATTTCATCTTTTGGCATAACAATTTTGTTCTTATTGATAAAGTAGTTTAGGGTTCACATCTAAAACCAATTAACAATGGATGGTGAGACCATGACTACTTTATCATAGTATCAAAGCGGTTTACCCACATCCACGTATGAATGCGTAACGGCCACACGAACTCCACGTCACCCCAAATGTTGTCTACGTTAAGCTTGAAAATTCGTCACATGTACGGGGGCGTGTTGAGATATAAATCTCACATCGAGAAAATATGACCTTATATGTGAGTTTATAAGAATTTTGATTACTCCACCCATTATTAATGGTTTTGATATGAACCCTAGACTACCCCATCACTTCTCTTCCAAGGGAAGCTCGAAAAACTTTGCCGCATAATCCTTCATCAACTCCATCACTTCTCTTGCCACTCCATGATTTACTATCAGCGAATACTCACATACGTTTCAGTTACATTTTGTATGTTAGCTAGTAACATTTGACAGTTTCATATAAAATTTGTATGATTGACGAAGTACCTGAAAGTATCCCCATTGTTGGCAAGCCTGGTCCGTGCCCTTTTGAGATGAGAGAAAAATCAATTTTAGGAACCTCAGAAGAAAGATCAGGACATGTATCTCCATCGTAAATTTGGCTTGTCAGCTTCACTTCTGAAGTATCTTTGAGGGACATGAAAAGGGTCATTCCTCACCATTTCTTGAACATTTGGTGCAGGCAAAGATGTGCCAGAAAGAGCTACTTCTATGCTTGAACCCACGTATGTTCGCGTTTCGACTCTTTCAAGCTTCAAATGATAGAAGTGCATAAAAGTAAGTGTCTGATGGAAAGGAAACTTATTCATTCTCAGGTTTACAACGGTACTTATACACTAGTTTGAAGCTATATGCATGTTATGAGGCATTATGTAGTGAAGGTTCATCTCTTACATGGCTTGTAGCAAAATCATGCTTGTGAGTAGGACGCTGTAAACTTGCAATCTTGACATGTGAGCGCTTGGTTACGAGTGATTCCTTTGACTGGTCATCCTATGACATGCTCCTGTTTAGCCGTCCATTTGGTTTGTGCTCTGCAGTTTTAATCAATTACGGCCACGTACCAATGGCTTGTAAATCCAACAGGTTTACTTGTAAACTAATATTTGGTTGGTACAAAAATTGTTGGCTATCCCTTTATGATCAAAACACAAGGATACATGCTACATGTTGTAGCCTGGTAACAAGGACTGCTCAAGTGAAGAATGAAGAACCTGACATATCTTATGTGCATCAGGTAGTTCATGCATGTGCTTCACATTCATTCACCAAGGATGGCAGGCGTGCTTGTCATCCCGATTAGACGGATACCCTTGTTATATCTGTTTTATTTACTAGGTCTGTCCATGTGCATATTCAAATGTGTTTGCTTCAGTTTTGAAGTGTTTGAATTTCAAATACCTTTTAGCAAAACATTAGTCTATTTGTACTTGAGTTTCAAGTTAATTTAGGGTGGTGTGGCAAACCAACCCGTGACCACATGACTTGAGCTTTTGGGAACCAGTTGGGTTTTGTGATACACAAACCAAGTCAGCAGCTGTCCATGTGATGCGTTGCCCAAGCTATCAGCTGTCCTAAGTGTCCTCTTAGGTAAACTGTTTTTGTAGAGTCTTTATGCTTCACTAAATCTGATCTAGTTTTTCCAAAACCATTTGTCTTATTCTTTTGGCTTGTTTTCCTTCCTAGGAGAGTCTATTCTTTGCTTTTGTCTTGTGAGTGGAGGGATCCCTAGGGTTCTATCTGTCCTAGTATTTCAAACAAGCAGCTAGAGTCCAAAAGAACCTTGCTGATGTGGCAAACGTGTTTGCTTCCTCATAGTTGTGCACTTTGCCTATAAATAGAGAGCAAGACATCTTTTGCTCTTTGGTTGTTGAAAATAGTCTTATTTGTTTTTTTCATTGAGTCTAGCATTTTGCTAACTGCTCATATATCTCTATGTCTTCCCTGTGATTGTCAATCTTAAAGTTGAGCACCAAGACCGTTTCAAACTCATATCATTGTGCATTTGCATACCTTGAGATCTGTCTAGGTGATGCAACAACCCCGGCGAAGCTGTCTTTGAGAATTAGGTAAAGGTATTAGTTGAATTCTGCATAGAAGCTTAGATTCGTTGGCAGGGCCTATTCACCCCCCCCCCCCCCCCCCCCCCCCCGGAACTTCATATTTGCTTGATTACTTGTTTATAAGCTAAGATTCCTGCTTCTGTGAAGTTTACTTGGAATTGCTTTGATACATAAACTCTCTGGAATGCCTGCTACAAGTAGTGGACACATAAAAACAGCAAAGGCTTTGTTTCTTTCTGGACAAAGAAGTACATAACACCAAGCTTATTTCCTATAATTTGGCTTTGGCTACTTGAAGACACAGGGAACACTTCTAACGTGAAGCCACCATTGAAACATTTATGCTTCCCAATTTCCCATCAACTTCCAGTTTCCTTTGCAAGTTCAGTGCGTACCTCTATCACGTATATGTATGCTCTCTGTTTAGGATTTGAGTTTAGTTGGAGTTCTTTTCCACAGTTGAGTTAGCTTAATCCAATGTGTTCACGGATTATATATTTCGTTTTCTCACTTTGTCCAGTAAGCCAAGAGTGATGGATTCCGATGTATATAAACTAACTGGTACCACATTACTTTCGTCCATAAGCTACGATTCCTGCTGCTTCATTCTCAAAAAGAGATCCCTGCTGTTTAGTTTTGGCTTTACTAGTTTCTTGATAACCTGGAGAATACCTGGAGTTATATGATTGTTTCTCAAGGATCCATATAGCTAGGCCAGTAATTAGCCTCTGATGCAAGCAGTAAAATGCAATTCTTACTTTCTTATTACTTATAATCACCATGCTTGTCATATATTAACCAGTCAGTTTATTAAAGTCATGATCAAGCAGACTTGATTTAGATGATTTCTCTTGTCCTCTGCTGCTAGCTGCTCTAACTTTCTACCTTGGCAACTTCACTGACATGCGTCTTCCCTTCAGATTTCATATCCTTGGTTTTCCTTAGATAGTCCCCATAGGTGACTTTCTTGTACAATGGAAGGGAACCGGGCGACTCGAGCACCATTTGGTCAAGAGGTTCAATTTCAGCATTTTGATGAGGTAAAAAGAAAGTAGAATAAGAGATCCTTGCCTTGCTTTCGTTTGTCACAACTCTGTGTTCAATGCTCTTATACTTCCCATTACTCCACATCTGTGATAAGGCAAAATCATGACTTCACTGTTCTAAGGAGCTTGATGAACTTCTCAAAAACAATAATTTAAATTTTTTAGAACAAAAGGCAATGGTAAGAAAGATGTGATACCTCAATAATATCTCCAACATTCACAACAAAGGCATCATGAATTGGCTTGATCGGTACCCATTTTCCGTTGTGTTTGATCTGTAGTCCCGTCACATCATCTTCCTGCATAACTATGGCCAAGGTCCCTTTGTCTGAGTGCGCACTTAGACCAAGCACTTTGTCAGGCATTGAGCACTGAGGATAGTAAGCCACAGACAGAGGTTGGACCAACTCTTGGTGTAGTCCGAGGAGAGCATCCTTCTCCATCCTCATGATTACAGATAGAGACCTGATAAGCTTCTCTGCAACTCTCCTAACTTCACCAGAGTATGTCTCAATAGCATCCCTTCACCATTCATAAACAAATTTTAAGTCAACCAGTGTACATAACCTTTTTGTGCTACACAAACGCTAATGTAAACACAATGAGACAGAGTGAAAGTGTTTTTGTTTCTGAAGAACAATGCTTGCATTCCTCACACATTGTAGAATTGATTCTCACTTATTGAATGAATTACAAGACTACAGTCTAGTGTTCATAACCATTTTGTGCTACATACGAGCTAACTCAGCTAAGGTAAACACAATGTGACACTGTGAAGTGCTTTTATAGCTGGAGATTTGAAGAACAATGCTTTTATATGTTCCTCACACAATGTAGAAATTGATTCACGTTTATTGAATGAATTAAAAGACTACGGTCTATATATATATATCAGATGACAGGTTGCATACAATAATTACATGTACGTAATTACAGGATGCACAAAATCAGATCAAATAAATCACATCATTTTAGAGAATTCTGACTTCATTTGGAGAATAAGACAATCTTGCTAGCTAACACACGTTGAAGTTGCTGATCATCTTTAGCAAACCAAATATATATGGTGCATGATGATTGACTCACAAAAGAGAAAATCTTTTCAAAATCAGAATCTGGAAAACCTAGAGCAAACATATGTAAATATGTAATATTCGAAAATGGTTCTACTCCCGATTCACAGGCTGAAAGTTTAGTAAAATTAACAATCACTCGACCGAAGAAAACATCAATCAAAACATGGAGCACATACGCTGATCAGGGCTGATGTGTTTATATATATAGAGGAGTCACGCTTATGTAAGAGATATATATGCTACGCATTACCACCACAAGTTGTAATTCAGTCACTACTCACCAGAAGTTCATTCACTTATTTCCTCGACAACAAGAATTATCTTTGGAACCAGTCAACTATACATGTACAGGTTACGTTTTGGTACTCAAACCAATATACTTGATCAAACCAAAATGCAAATGATAGCCATCAAATGAATAAATAATTTTCAATTTGGTCGGACCAACGATTTTGCATACAAACTTAGAGAATATCCATGACGATTAAGGTCTGAACGAGTCTTTGAAATAATTCATGTATGAAACCTATGTAATCTGTGTGTGTGTAATTTTAATTGTTTTAGTATTCTTGAAGTTTAGGAACATACTTGAATGGAGTTGGTGGCCAAACATCGAGCTTTCTGTACTGATGTGGGTAAACTAGAAGAACAAGCTTGTCAGACCAGTCCAGCACCTTGCGATCCACCTGGGTATGTCCATAGCCTTGTATGTCATTCGGTGGGATAGCAATTTTGTTCTTCTCTTCTAATGGAAGTTCAAAGAACTTCTCCGCCGCTACCTTCAAGCCCTTGGTCACTTCTGTTGCCACTCCATGATTCACCACCTGCATATCCAGTCCAGTTAATTCGATCTCATCGAAAATTTACGTCAAACTGAAATTGTTTGAAACTTTAAGAGGTGCATGAAATACCAGAAAGAAACCCCATTCCTTGCAAGCCTGGTCCAGCTTGGTAAGTTCCTCTTGGTGCCCTTTTGAGAGCAGAGAAAGATCAATGATGGGAACCTCAGAAGAAAGATGAGGACAGAAGGCTGCATCATTTGCAATGTCTGTTTCATTCCTGATGTAATTTGCCGGTACCTGAGAAGGGTCGGTCTTCACCATTTCTTGAACATTTGGGAGTGGCTCTGATGGGGCATAAAGAGCTGACTTTGATTCCATTTCTTCTGTTTCTTCCTTGGATTAAACGTACTTTGGACACGCACCCTCAGAACTAAGCTTATATAGGACTGATCGGTTTTGATTAGTTTGGTCTCAGCTGTTTTGTTTTGTACTAAACGCAGCATATATGGAATAAATTCAAAATTATATAATGTACCTCCACCGCCACCTTCCCCCAGTGGGAATTTTGGATTTTGTACCTTTATTTAGTTTTAGATGCTGACCCCCACCTAGCATACTCGGGAATTTAAAGAAAGAAATTTGAGCATTTCTCAACGACACAAATTTTTAAAATACCCATATGACGGGTTTTACGTACCATTTTCGAATTTCGATGCTGTATAATAATTATTTATTATATATTAACTTTTAATTTAAAAACCCTAAGAGAGCGAGAGAAGACCGTTTTCGATCGTGCGCTTGTCCGGCTGCTTCTCGTCGCCGGCGAAGGTCTATGGCCTCGACGATGCCCCTTGTTCTTCCGGACGGGTTTCATAGGGCCGAGTCCTTGACATGTTTAAGGTTCAAGGGGGAGATCGGGGATTGTTTCTATCTCTTCTTTTTGGCTTCTGAAATCGTGCCTGTGGACAGTGGGCAAGAGTGGCTACTAAGGCGGATCTAGGTCTGGCGGTGATCTGAGGTTGGCGGTTTGTGTTTGATTGCTGAGATCGGACATTGATTGGTGGCTACAGATGGTGGTCAGATTCGGGTGTAGCTCGGGGTAGAGCTTCTAGAATCAGGTGGACTTGGGATCGTGACAGTGTCGATCGGCGATGTCTGTCGTTGTTCGGACGACGTTGGTGTCGGTATGCTGGTCCGTTTCCGGTAGCGGGGAGACGAAGTTGACGGCCGGGTGCGGCTCAATTCCTGGTCTTCTTCTTAGACTGGACATCGCCTGTGGGCTTTGTGGGTTTTTAGAGATTGGGCTGGTTCCCTTTTGGGCTTGGATTTGTTTATTTTTATTTTTATTATTGCTTTTATAGTTTAGACTAGCTAGGGCTGTTTTGCGGGTCTAAAGCATATTTTTAGTTAGGAAAAAAGGACCAAACAGTGTCCCACCTTTTTAAGAAGCATAACTTTAGTATCCCACCTTTTAAAAACTTCAAAACGGTATCTCACGTTTTAAACCCGACACAAGATCAGTATCTACGGTCGTCATCTCCGTTACGGTGACAGATTAAATTCCAATAATGAAGGATAATTTCGTCTAATCACATCATAACCCTAGCTTTTGTGGAACATGCAGACTGCTTTTGTGAAATATGCATTGAAATGCTGTAGACTATGCATATTTAACTAGCTTTTGTAGAATATGCTTGTTTAACTATCTTTTGTAAATTAAACTTTGTTGGATGTGCCTATTTTCATGGCTTTTCAGACATTTGAAATGCAAAATTATGTGTTTGAAAGTTTTATATATTCATTTGTTGTTACGGAATTGTTCAATTTAGAACAAGATAAAGGATGAACATGACGTCTAATTCACAAAGTTAGATGTGTTAAGTTATATATATATCAGGTACCAAAATTGTATAATTTTCTTAAAAGTTGTTCCAAAATTAGCTATCAAGTTGTATTTTAGTTTTAATTTTTTTTACTTTGGAGGTAAATATGTTCTCTTGGCGGGAATATGTAGTTTTGGAGGCAAATATTTGATCTGGCGCCAAACTATTATATGGAATTGGCGGGAGGGACTGAACAGACGAAAATACCCTTCAAAATATGATAGCTTGGAAGCTCCGTCACGGAGATAACGACCTCAGATACTGATCTTGTGTCGGGTTTAAAACGTGAGATACCGTTTTGAAGTTTTTAAAAGGTGGGATACTAAAGTTATGCTTCTTAAAAAGGTGGGACACTGTTTGGTCTTTTTTCCCTTTTAGTTATTGGCTTCGGCTCTTAATTTTGATGCTCTGAGATTACCCCCTTTGCGTAAGGTAGTCTTGGAAGTAGTCAAATTAGATAGGTTAAACACTTGTCCCTTATTTCTTGTGTCCCGGTGGTTGGATGTTTTGCCTGTTTGTTACCACAGAAGATTGATCATAGCGCTTTATCTCATGGTCTTCAACATAAAGACTGTTTAGTGTCTACTAGATAGTTTTATTAAGTAGGTTTACATAATAGCCCCCGCGGGCAGATCATGTTCATGTTGTTATACATGTACCTACTCTCAAGTTGTGACCGATATATAAAAAGGGTAGTGCTAGAGGGCCATAATTAGGCCTAATATTTATGGCTTAATCTTATATGGCATGTTATGTCATATAAACACATCATCAATTTAATAAATCATGTCATTTTATTTTTAGGTAAAAATACAATCTTAACCTTAATAATTAATGGATGTTACATACTAATATGAAATATTTTCTTACCCTTTTAATATGGATGCGTATATATACCAAATTTACACTACCATAAAAAATATTTTAGCCGACGAAAAATTTTTGTCGGCCTGTTAAAAAAATTCGTCGGCTAAGACCTTAGCCGACGATACTTCGTCGGCTATAGTGTCGTCGGGAAAATGTCGTCTATGATGACTTTAGCCGACGAAATTTTTTTTTTCTTCGGCTATAGTGGGACTATAGCCGACGAAAAATATGTCGTCGGCTATAGTCCCAGACTTTAGCCGACGAAATATTCGTCGGCTAAAGTGCCTGATAAATAATAAAAAAATAATTATAGCTGACGAAATATAAAATATTTCGTCGGCTCAAAGTTGTAAAAAAAATTTAAAAAATAACTATAGCCGACGAAATATAAAATATTTGGTCAATAACTATAGCCGACGAAATATTAGGTTATTCGTCGGCTAAACCTTATAAAAAAAATTAAAAAATAACTATAGCCGATAAAATATTAGATTATTCGTCGGCTAAACCTTATAAAAAAAATTAAAAAATAACTATAGCCGATGAAATATTAGGTTATTCGTCAGCTAAACCTTATTAAAAAAAATTTTAAAATACTATAGCCGACGAATATAGTGTTTGAATATCGTCGGCTAAAGTTGCTGAGTTTTGAAAAAAAAACTGCAAAAACTTTCGGCCACCCAAATGCAAATGGCGGAGGTTGGTCATGTGAGCCACCGAAACCGGCAACACGCCAGTGAGGTTGTTGTTGTAGAGGTCGAGAACACGGAGGTTAGTGAAGTTGGAGAGCTCCGGCGGGAACGTGCGGTTGAAGACGTTGTTGGAGAGGTTGAGGAGGCGAAGAGCAGAGATCTCAGGCGGGATGGGACCGGAGAGGTTGTTCTCGGCGAGGGTGAGATTGAAGAGGTAGACAAGGAAGGCGATATTGGGGAGAGATACCCGGAGAGATTCAAGCCGGAAAAGTCGAGGGAGGTCACGTCGTTGTGGGAGTCGCACGTGACTCCGGCTGGTGTTGGGTGTCCAGGAGGAGAGGCGGGAGTCGGGGTCGTCGAGGGAGGACTTGAGGGAGAGGAGGGCGCGGTAGGTGGCCATTGGGCGCGTGGGGGTGGAGAGTAGACGGTGGGGTGAGGAGAGAGAGTGGCGGAGGTGGAGGAGGAGAAGGAGGAGGAAGAGGAGGAGGGCCGCATTATGTCTAGTGTTGGGATGAGGTGGTTGTGTGGAGGAGGAGGAGGATATTTAATTACCCTGCTCTGCTTCTATATAAAGAACTTTAGCCGACGAAATTCTTCATTTTCGTCGGCTAAACTTTTTGGTTGACCGCCAAAAATTTTGGTTGAAAATTTTGAAAATTTTTCGATTTTAGCCGACGAGTTTTCATATATTTTCGTCGCCTAAAGTCCTTTGAAAATTTTGATTGCCGCCAAAAAATTGTGGTTGAAAATTTCGAAAATTTTTAGACTTTAGCCGACGACTTTTCATATATTTTCGTCGGCTAAAGTCCTTTGAAAATTTCGTCGGCTAAAGGTACCAATTTTGTCGGCTAAAGGTAAAAATTTCGTCGGCTAAAGGTACCAATTTCGTCAGCTAAAGTATTTTTATACATTTGGCATGTTATGATTGTGATGATCAAACTTGAGAAACAGAAATCCAACCGTCAGATCTGACCATCATGATAAAATACATGTATGGGAAAAAATTCAACTTGATCCGAAAAGAATAAGGGCTCGATCCGGACGGTCAATCTCGTAAGTCAAACCCCTAAACGCACAGAAAAGGTCGTTCGACCGTCTAAATTACGTATTTTGGCTGGACCTCCAACTGAAAATAGTTTTAAACCGATGACATGCAACAAGTCGTATAAAAATTTTACTCAAAATAACCACCGAATATAGGGCTACTCATGGGGGAAAAAATGAAAAATTATATTGACCGCAACTATCGGCACCGAATATTTAGCGGAATAGTGTGATTTTTCAACCGTGGATGTATTTCAACATTCTCGTCATATCTTATTTCATGACTTTTTAGCATTTGAAGGTTTTACGTATAGTTTGTTTTTGAAACGGAACATTTAAATAACATTTGGTAAACAAGTTATACAATATTAGTATGCATGTTGTGAGTGTGATGAACAAACTTGAGAAATGTTTGACTTGTAGGGTCGTTACGCTTCTGGAAAGATATCACAATAGTCAATCGGACACCAAAAACCAAATATGCAGCATAGTGAATAATAAGGATAAGTCAACTATCGACACCGATACTTTATCAAAATACCGTCATTTTTCAACCGTAGACGTATTTCACCATTCTGGTCATATCTTATTTCACTACTTTTTTGCGTTTGAAGGTTCTACGTATAGTTTTTTTTTCCAGATGAGTTGTTGTCCAAATCTGTAAATATAAGACACTTTAGCTGACGAAATTGTATTTTTTGTCGGTAAACTTTTAAAAATTTCGTCGGCTAAACTCTTAAAAATTTCGTCGGCTAAACTTTTGAAAATTTCGTCGGCTAAACTTTTGAAAATTTCGTCGGCTAAAGTTCACAGACTATAGCCGACGAAAAAAATTATTCAGACGACGAAATTTTAATTTCGTTGGCTAAAGTGGACTTTAGCCGACGAAAAAAAAATTCGTCGGCCTGGTTTTTTTTTTTCGTCGGCTAAAGACTTTCTTCTGGTAGTGTTAGTTAATTTATTAGTAATAATGGCCAAGTTAATAATCATACCGAATTAGGCTTTTATACCATAAATCAATTTCATAAATTTATTAAAATTTTCTTCTATCTTTGTGAATCGAAATTTAGTTTTATTTTAATATTTTATTTTTGAAGTTTAAAATTATGATATCTATATATAAGCCATATTATGTATCGAATTTTTAAAACAAAATATAAAAATAAAGAAATCTCTATAGAAATTATTTTGGATGATTACGTTTATATGTACTTTATTTTGGACGAATTATATATATATATAGTAAACAAAATAACCTGGGCGAAATTGTTTTTTCTTGGACAAATTATATGTGTGTGTGTATATATATATACATGTTTCATAAAAATTCGTGTTTTTGAACATGTATATTCTAAGAAATATATATATTTTCACACTGTATGTTACGATAGTGATGAAAAAAAATGCTATAAATATATATATATATATATATATTAATTATAAAAGAAAGACAAATCATTTTTTTTCTCTTAATAAAATACAAAATAATCTAGAGGAATTGGATTTGGAAGGATAATATTGTATTTTTGCTTAAGTACGACATGGTATAATCTTTTTAATTGGTGATATGTCTAGGTGACATAGCATGCTACCTAAGATTAAGGTCATAAATCTTAGACCTTATCAAGGTCAAAAATCATTTTCCATAAAAAAATTAACGTTCTTTGTGATCAAAAAAGAAACTTTTTTTTTTATATTTTCGGTATCCTTTCACTCTTTGAAGTCTGTGAGATTTGAACATGTGAGTTTTAAAAAAATAAGTTTCAATGAAGGGAAAAAGTTTATTTAGTACTAATTTTAACCCTTTATAGTCCACTCCAGTGACACAATTGATACTTAAAATGATCGATATCAAACCTAATATACTGGTCTGGAACGAATGGCAGAACTTCTTTGAAGTCTGTGAGATTTGAACTCGTAAGTTTAAAAAAAATAAGTTTCAATGAAGGGAAAAAATTTATTTAATACTAATTTTAACCCTTGATAGTCCACTCTAATGAGACAGTTGATTAGGGGTGAGTTCGGTTTTGTTCAGTTAGGTTTTCACATAAAACTGGAAACCAAACCGAATAAAAAATTCAGTTCGGTTCGGTCCGGTTTGGTGTTTTTTAAGACTTTAAACCGGAAACCAAACGAAACCGTGGTTCGGTTAGGTTTCTGTTTTTTTCCGGTTTTTCTTCTTTTTTAACATAATTTCTCTTAAAATTTGTATGTTTTTGGCTTAGTAAAAAATTATCCTATTTTAGGTCTTTTTTTCCTTACATTATTTGTTTTTATAAGCACATTTATATATCAATAAAATTTTTGGCAATGATTCTTCAACAAACCAACTATTTATAAACTAAATAGATACTTTCAAAGTTTAATACTAAATAATTTCGAAAGTATTAAGAATTGACCACACTAGCACACCATGAAACCATAATTTTAAAACTTGTAAGTTCATCTTGAACACAAAATATAGACTCTATAGTTTAAAGTCCATCCAAATAAATTTTGAATTTTAAAGTTTAAAAATCATAAATTTAAATAAAGAAGAGAAAAATAAATTAAATATTAGAGTCTATCATCTAAAGCTTGCCAGAATAAGGTCTTCGATCACTCTCTATACTTCGCATACATGACACCTAAAACATCTCTATACGTACATAAAACGAAAATAAAAAGCAAAATATTAGAAAAGACAAACATATAATTGTTCTAGGATATTCTATATCTTTCTAGATATTCTTTACATGTGTCTTGGCCTTATGTTATTAAGATATGTAGTTTGACTAGATCTATGTATTCATATCTTTACCATATTGGTATTGTGTAATTCCATATATAAATGACACTTATCAATAAATAAGATGATGATTTTCTTAATATCTTTTTGTCTCTACACTTTATCCTTTATGACGTTATCATGCACTTTGTTCTCACCCTAGAGCCAATAGCTCACTATTTGTTTTCCAAAACCCTAAAATCAGGTAACATTGTTTTTCCCGATTTTCTGACCAAAATTCCTACTTCCCTCTGCTGGCATTTTATATCCCAGAAAAATCTCTATGTCCCTGATCCAACGCCGCCGGCCTCACCCTGAGAACTGTCTGGAAAGTCTCCGAACCGGCCACCAGAAGATTACAGACCGCCGCCGCTACCGACCACCGGTTCACCACCTTTCCTTGCTCCAATCAACCTGAATTTTTGACAGCAGCTTCTCCATCCAGATCTTCTCCTCCTGTCAAATTTTCAGCCCCAATTTCGAAGTAAAAGTAGGCGAAATGTTGTTTCTCCTCTCTGCAGCCTCTAGAAACCAAAGATTTCAAGATTTCTAGTTTTCCAAGGAAAGGCAGAAAGGTTCCCGACCCTCGGTCGAAGCTTGCCATCGACTCAAACTCATCAGAGCTCCTATAAACGTAGTTTATTTAGTAAACTAGCAAATAAGCTTTAATATTATAGTTATTTAATTTGGAATAACTTGGGGGGATAAAATCATTTCTCCCTTCTCCATCTACATTCTATGTTTGGGATTTTGTGCGTGTATGTATCAAAAATCCCGGAATTTTATTCGCGGGTCAAAAGTGTGTTGATCATTCTTGTTTCCTTGTACGGGTTGTGTATGATCAACCCTGACCTATCATCGGATTGTGTTTGATCAATCTGAGGCCTTTTTCCGAATTATGTTTGATCAATTCGTGGTTTTTCCGGATTGTGTGTGATCAATCCGAAGGACAAACCATTATAGCATTGTTTGTGACCTCTATCAAGTCTCATAACAACTTGGTTTTGTATGCAAGAGCAATGTAACATTCTGCTCCTTTTGAGTTTTGACGTACTAGATGCCTAAGGCGAATCTTCGCTTGGTATATGTGGAACCTTTCATCTACGACCCACCATCATTGAATATTGTTGTACTACAGCTTGTGAATGTGTACTAGGATTAACACGAAATTGCAATCATTAAGCTCAACATGATTTAAACGGATCTCTAATCCTTGAGCTCGGCTAGATGTTATTTCTAGGTGCCAAATCGCAATGCCACTGCACACAATGATAGGTCATTTGAGATGAATACGTTTTGGTTGGATATGAACCTCCACCTATAATCTGCATATGTAGAAACCTTGTCAGGTGATCTCAATCACCGTTAATTTGCGAATTTTCATTTTGATGAGACAATATTCCCGCTGTTAGGGGTAGATAAGAACAAAAGTGTTCAAGTGGAACGATGTGAATTGTCGTGGTTTGTCCCCACTAAGTCTCATCTTGATCCCAAATGCTTTAAGTGTTAAAATGACGAGATCATATGTTGCAAATATGTCTGCAAGGATTGATATCCTACAAAAAGACATGGCGAGACCAAAAGGTGTTAGTCTTGACGCCATCACCATAGATGGTGAAATGGTAACGCCATATAGTGGAAAAATTGGTGTCACAAGCCCGTATGGCTCCCCAAAAGGAGGGAGGCCCTTAGGTTCAATACTTTGTTGCACTAGAAAGAAAACGAGCTTGGCACAACCTGATTCATTGATAAGTGATACTCAAATTCGTCTCATGAAGTTTGAATTGTGATTATCGTTGGAGGATGCCTCAATGTAAAATCCAATCCATATAAAGATCTCTATAAGTATTACACTAGTGTACATGAGGACATGGATGATGGGTCTACTATTGAATCACTTTTCGTTGACGGATATCAACTTAGTTGATTGACCTAATGGAAAGATGTGATTCAGCATTAACAAAGAGATAGGTCCTTGGGCAGGTGATGTCGACACCGCAAGCTAAACCCTATTAACTATGTCTTTGTTAGATAGCGTAGTGAGAACAAGAGTTTAGACTCACCTTATAGCGCAAGCTCTCTTACTAACATGCACTGAGATCGACTACGATGAGATATGCTCTCGTAATGGATGTCATTGAACTCCACTACTTTGTCAGTTTGGTAGTTTCCGAATAACTGAACATGCAGCCTATGAATGTGGTCATAATAACATCTTTACGAGATCAGAGATATACATGAAGGTCTTAATCAGATTTCATTCATTCGAATCAAGTGGCTCCAAACCACAGGAGCATGCGTTTGCTAAATGTATTAGAACGCACATGGACTCTACTTGATTTGGAAGAGATATGGTGAATTATGCCTTTGCGTGTTTCATTCCGGATTTACATGGACTCTTGATAGATCAAGAGATGCCAATATGTATTAACATTTGAAGAAAATGATCTTGGGAACACACGGTCTCGAAAAGGTACTCGATGACTATATTGATGATGATTTTTCATCAATTGGCTTAAGTACTCTATAACTAGTGAGGCCTACATATACTCCCATGATTAGTCAAAGTCTTTGCTCTAAAGAGAAATCCTTTTTTTTTTGTCTAAAGCAAGATGACAAATATATGTTGAGAGATGGAGTTCCCATCTAAGTACAATAAGACGCATCAATGTACTCAACACAATATGAAAGACTTGACATCTCATTCGCTATGAAAAGTTGTAAAAGCTAAGTGTAGTTATGCGCTTATGCAATGTCAATGTAACGGCAGTAATTCCTTTTTCAATACTTAATGGTATGAAAAGTTGAGGCTTATTCTATCTCTACATAAGAAAGACACATCAAAAACGAAATCAGAATCTGCCAAATTTCATAGGTGAAATTCCACTGGACCTATAGGGAACCTCACTCACTGGAAAATGGTGAAATGTCTATGTGTCTACTTTCCAGGGACATCAACTATTTAATCATACCTATCATATTGAGTGAGTTATGACCGTTTTCGTAAAGTATGATGAATCTGTCCGAGAATTAGATTTTGGCTAAATAGTCAACTTCGACGGGACTGTGTGAACAGATCCTGATGAACCAAAATGTGTATAATATACGGTTGGAAAGCTAAATGAGTCTAGTTTCCAAAACCGTTTACGGTTTGTTCATATGTACTTCCTAGAGGAAGTTAAAGCTGTTCTAATAACTGAAGGTCATGCTACGCGGAAATCTGATTTCCTACACGAACTTATGTTTTGAGTTCACAAGCGGCCTTCCCCTCAAGATCTAAGTGGAAAAGATCATGTTTGAGGACAATATGGTATAATTTAGTTAATCATTACCCAATGACACATTTGAAGACATGTTAAAGAGCATGGATATGCTAAGTTGTTGAAACTTCCGTGATTAGTAAGAATTAGGAAGAGCCCTATGATTGATGTAAAGATCAGGGGGATGTGCAAACTTCAGGGGGATTCTAGCACATACATACATATCACTATCAAATGTGAAGGGTGCGTTGTACTCTTTTTCTCCAACGATCATGGTTTAGTTTTTCTCCAACATGATTTTTGTGACTTGACGAGTTTTTTGACGAGGCAGCAGATCAACACCATCGGCATATCAGCGCGCGGCACAAGGGGGAGTGTTCTAGGATATTTTATATCTTTCTAGATATTCTTTATGTGTGTCTTGGCCTTATGCCATTAGGATATGTAGTTTGACTAGATCTATGTATTCATATCCTTACCATATTGGTATTGTGTAATACCCTATATAAAAGACACCTATCAATAAATAAGATGATGATTCTCTTGCTATCTTTTTATCTCTACATTTTATCCTTCATCAATAATTATATAGAACATAAAACCTAAAATAATATTGTTCAAATCAAATATTTAATACAAAAAAAAAGACAAAAAAACTTCATTTTAGAGAGATTCAGTTTTTCGGTTCGGTTCGGTTTGGTTTTTTAAGGGCCGAAACCAAAAACCAAACCGAACTAATTTGGTTTGGTTCGATTTTTCTTAATTTGGTATGGTTTTTTTCCGGTTTCGGTTTGGTTTTTGGCTCGGTTTTTTTCGGTTTCAAAATTCCACCCCTATAGTTGATACTTAAAATGACCAAGATCAAACCCAATATATTGGTCGGGAACCGATGGTGGAACTTCTTTAGCGCCTGTGAGGGCCACAATCCCTACAAAGATTTTGAAATTCCTTAACAAACCACCTATTTTATAGGCAACATCAATAAAAATGCTTTCAGAATTTAACGATATTAGTAATCAAGGTATCAAAATGCTTATGAATAAAATTTGATGTATGAAAATGCAAATTTTTAATAGTTAAGTATGAAAATAAAAATAACATCATATGTTCTTTTGTAATTAATCACCTTAAATTAGCCCTTTCAAGATTTAGCTTTCAAGTTGTGTCACCGCGGGAACAACAGTGGAAACCTCCGCCCCACTTTCAAAACATAACAATGTTGGCTTCTTAGTATTTCTTTGTGGAACTTCCTTGTTGAATGAGGTCCTCGATTAGTATTTCTAAAGCTCTCTGGCTCAATCTCTTCTCGCATCGCTTTCATCTCCATCCATCAACTTGTCTATTGCTTCCTTCACACTTTCTTTCTTCACTAACACCCCAATCTCATCCTCCTCCCCCTACTTCATTGGACATTCCACTCCAACCCTCACAGCACAGCAATCTTTAGAACCTGTTGTACTAGTTTTTCATTGAGGAATTGGTCTACAAACAAAGGCCATGTGATCATAGGCTGATGAGCAAAAATTGTAAACACATATATACCCAACACAATTTCACTCTATCTCATTAATTAAGATAAAGTTTTAATTATGTCTAGTTCGACTCATTCAGAAAATTCCTTAATTACAACACTTGTTTTCAAGGGAAGACCCTTTAATTCTAATTACAAAGTAATAACTGGGGAATGTGTATGTTTAAGGGAAATCGGCTTGGAAAGAACCAAGGATTTGAAATGAGATTGGTGTAGTTGTATCCAGATTTGAATCTAGACTGCCTACATTGTCACGCCCTAACCCATAATTTTTACCCTAATTACTAGCATAGTGGTAATAAGAGTTTTTACCGTTTTCGTCATTAAGTGTTGTTTCTGTAAGAACCCGTAGGCTATGTAGAAGCATGGTTGAACATAAACATATGCACAAAGACACAATATTTATAGTGGTTCACCATGCCATTGAAGGACATGGCTACGTTCACTTAAGATTCTGCTATCATGGTCAATAGGCCTTTGGTGTTACAAGTGCATCCATACATCCCGCCTGAAAGGAATAAGGGAGAGAGAGGGAGCATAATATACATTCATTCTATATGGGTGGGGGAGTGAGTCCGAGAGTTTTAATCTCCTTTCTACACAGGGGGAGCCTTCCTTTTATAGATAAGGAAGGTTTCCTCTTATTATACATTACCGATATGGGACTAACTATCCATTTATCTTATCATGGTGCCTTCTTATGGAGCTTGGAGGAGCACCTTCCCGATGTGGTACCGATGATCTTTCACCATGGAGAGGTAGCCCGGACGTCGGCCTACAAGTTTCATAACTGGTTTATGGGCGGGGAAGGTAGTTTACTGACTAGCGACTACAAGTCCCCCCAAGTTCCAGTTCAAGACATGTCTTGAGTGGGGACTTCACATATAAAATGCTCATAGATCAGTTATTTATCAACGGGCACCCGATCCCAGTCCCCCCAAGTCCGTACTCAGGACGTGTGTTGAACGGATCTTACTTTTCTTAATATCTTCAAGTCCGTCGGGTCCCTCTCGATCCCTAGCCTCAAAACTGATTTGCCTGCACAGTTCGCGTGTAAGCTTGGTAGGAGTTCGCGTGCAAGCTTTGTAGGTTGACATTACTGGCAAGCGGAGGAGTCTGCCTCGCACAGAAGGGCTGACACTCGGGCGAGCTGAGTTGTCCGCCTCACAAGGATTGAAATAGTCACGCGAGCTGACAAGTGTGCTCCGCATGCCACGACTACCGCGCGAGTTGTTGAGTTCGCTCCGCGTGTCAGGTCTACCACGCGAGTTGTTGAGTCTGCTCCGCGTATAATACTTACACGTGAGGTGGATCTTGGTGTTATACTTTCATGGACAAGGGTGGCGAGCCATTTCCATATCCAGTGTTACTACTCGAGTGACGGGGTATTAACGCCGTCCGTGATTTATCAAGCCACTTGCTCTATTTTGAAAAGGAAGATAGTTTATGCCTATCCCGCTTGGTGCTACTGGGGATTTCATTGACTTATGCCTCTTGATGGGTTACCCATCTCACCCGGTCTTACTGGGGATTTCAGTGCCATGATCCCGCCTGGTGTTATTAGGGATCTCATTTAACTTAGTCCACTTGGTGGATTGCCCATCCCGCCTAGTCTTTCTGGGGATTTCAGTGCCATGATCCCGCCTGGTCTTACTGGGAGAAAATTTTTGCCTCTCAGTTGAATGTCAATCCTGCCCGGTCTTATTGAGGGAAAATTTTTACCTCTCGGTCGAATGCCAAAATCTACTGACCAACATGCATACTCATACACAATTACTACACGCGAGATGAGGAGTTCGCCTCGCGCAAAAAGACTAAACAGGTCACATGGGCTGACAAGTGTGCTCCGCGTGCCATGACCACCACGTGAGCTGAGGACTTCGCTCTGCGCGCCACACTACCATGTGTGCTAATAAAGTCGCTTCGCGTCCCAAGACTACTACTCGATCTGTTGACTTCGCTCTCCGTGCCATGACTACCACGCGAGCGGTGGATCTCTCTCCGCGTACAAAGACTGCGCGAGTTATGGAGTTCGTTCCGCGTGCAATAGCTTCCCGTGAGTTGTCTTTGTTCGGCATGCCACTACTACCCAACGAGATGAGGAGTCCGCCTCACACACAAGGACTACACGCGAGCTGAGGAATTCATCAATAAGATAAAAATATGCCCCTCACGACCCCCGGCCTCAAAACTTACTCGGCGGGGCCAGGATTGTTGTACCTACACAATGAACAAATGATCGATATGTATTTGACCAACACAATTATGGTATAATAATTATCGAAAAGCACAATGGTTCATGCAATTGTGTAATACTCTCTCAGTGGAATGCAAATCTTTCAATCTTGGTCGAATGCCTATCTCCTAGTGGAATACCTCTCTCTTAGTGGAATACCTCTCTCTCGGTGGAATGCCAATCTTTCAATCTTGGTTGAATGTCTATCTCCTGGTGGAATACCTCTCTCTCGGTGGAATGTCAATCTTTTAATCTTGGTCGAATGTCTATCTCCCGGTGGAATACCTCTCTCGGCAGAATGCCAAAACATGCAGGTTGACTTGCAAGTAGAATATTATGAATTTTCACAAACCAATGAGATTATAACAATCAAAATCTGGACGGGACTTATCTGTGATAATAGCTGTCGAATGGGTGCATGCAGGAGGTGTAGATTCATGCCTGTACTACTCCTGGACGATGAATCTGTGTTGCCAGTACGGTCGGGGTCTGCATATTTCCAGATAAATAGCTTCGGGTGTCCATAATGTTTTTTTAGTCCTGGTGCCATTCATTCCAGGCTCTCCGGGTGGCCATAGTACGAAGACGGGTGTCCAGACCAAAAGACAATGTTTGATGGAGGCTCCCAGAGATGACCCCCCAGAAGATGGCCAATACCTCAAGAAACTTCTCCCACATTCCTTTTTTACTATCTGAGCTCCCTTGCCTTCGATTTTCGTGTGCTTGAAGAAAATATGTATGTTGGCTGATGCACGAGAGGTAGCCCTGGGTGTCCATAACAATTTTTCAGTGGGTACCATACTGAACACAGTTTCTCTGGCAGATCAAGCGACCCACTCCCAGTCAGGAGTTTGGAGTTGATAAGACATGGATGTCGGATGGCGCTTGTAGGGGATGACCGCTGGTAGATGAGGCTTCCCGATAGATGCAAATGGTTGATTCCCGATGGGTAAATAGAGTTGTCTATGCATTGGTTCTCATGCAGCATAAGAAGGTGTCCTGTTGATCTGGAATTCGGATGTCCTTCTGCCCAGTGAACCCAATAGCAGGAGGGAGATGAAGCTTTGATCACATACTATTTAAATACACGGGACTGAGTTTCACCGGGAGATTAAATTGCTTTTGGGAAGGACTTCTTCTGGACATAGTAAGATGGGGTGTCCATAGCTGTTGGCAAGTAGTTGGGATGCCGAGATACGTACCGCTCTATCCTGTTGCTCTCATCGATAGGACTGTGATCCAGACCCACCACCAGGAGCCGATGATTCCTTCCTGGCAGTTTTTGTCTGCCGGGAGGATGACGGACCTCCCAATAGAGATGTATCATTGCGCTCCCGATAACGGGATTTCATTTTTATACCGGAGAGTTGTTTTCGGGTTCTGAACCAAGATAGGCGTTAATGTCATAATTCGGTTCTCGACAACGGAACATGCTCAACATAGATGAGTTTATAAGTGATGGTCTAGTGAGATCGCATAGTTAGAGTTCACATGGAATCAAGAAGTGTCTTCCTATAGAAGTAGTCCGCAAGGCGAGATGGCTTCGCTCAAGAGAGACCTCGCGAAGGGCCGAGTGGCAGAGTCCTTATGCACTTGGGGTGAGCGCGAGATGACTTTGCGCACTGAGACTCCGCGAGTGTAAGATGGCTTCGCGCACTGAGACTCCGCGAAGGAGGCAGAGTCCGCATCAAACAACCTCATTCTGCGCATCCTTTCCTGGGTAGTGCTTGACCAGCTAGCTGCAACCGGCAACTGGTACCGGGGGGATCATTCTAAGCGAGAGGTTCTCCTGGAGATATCTACCAACAAGATAACAGAGATGTCGGGCATGCTGACCAAGGCGAGAAACTCAAATCTAGATTTCATGTTCTAGCTCCCGCTTGTTGATGAAACCGACAGGTGACTGTCCCAACCTGGCCACCTGTCAAATCAGTAGGTTGTCAAATTTGTAGAAGCCTGGTCCTTTGGGAGTAGGAGGTTGGAGGCTTGTCCGGATGATCCCGGTGGCTTGCGCTCTACGGCATGGTGCACAAATCAACTTCTCGGTGTCTATAGCAACTCTTTAGGGGCCTTTCTTTTCCTTTTCATTTAGAGCTGCATTCTCGACTCCTTGGCACCGCATGCAAAGTGCGTGCCATCAGTAGGATTACAGATAAGGATATCATCTAGAAGCTTTTTGAAGGCGCCTTACAAGTGGCCAGAGTAGGATGCTAGGTGTACAGAGTGAACTCCCCTGGATTGGTCTCCAATGAGCTCCGGCGTCGTGATCCTGATTGGTCTCACCGATCCATGATAGATTATCGATTATCGATTACACATCCCCCGTGCCATCACCAGGCAAGCTGAGTTCGCTTCGCGCCCGGCGAGATGGTTTGCTTCGTGCGGAGTGGCATCACTAGGCGAGCTGGTTCACTTCCGGGGGAGAGTGGCATCACCAGGCTAGCTGAATTCGCTTCATGCGGTGAGTGGCATCACCCAGCGAGCTGGTTCGCTTCGCGCGCAATTTAAGACGTCACCAGGTAGATCCTGATAACTCTACTTCTAGAAACCAGTGGACTATGGTGATTCACTCTGCCCTTCGAGCCGAAGGATGCTCCCGGATGCCCGGCGAATTGTTTCCGATTGGTGATTTGATGAACAAGACCCGAGAGAGATAATCGGGTCCCACCTGGAAGCTTCTCTGGGGGATTTGCCCGGTTGATCGGGTACTGCTTCGTATCGAGAATGATCATGAATGCACTCTGAAGATGACATAATACCGGCGGAGCAGACCTACCAACGAGATCAGACAAATAGGATGCAGCTTGCCTTCTTTGTGCTCATATCATTAATTTGACAGCTTTGCATTTCCCTTTCATGCTGGGCTGTGGGAGAATTTGAAGGCGATGAATTGAAAATAAATTTCTGTAAAGTTGCCAACAGGACACCGGTGATGCATGGTTGATCCCCACATTAACTATTTCTCCAGGATCCTGATTAATTATTTCTGGGTGCTACTTGGAGCCTTTGTAGTCGGGCCCTTGGTGAGGACCTGGTGGTAAAGATATCCCTGGCGGGTCATGCATTGCCACCTTATGACTTGGGCCTGCCTACTGGATCCCTTGGCCTGCATACTATTTACTTTAAGCTGACCTCCCTACGTTAACCCGATGGTAGAGCAACAAGACATTTTGTAATATTTCCCACAGACGGCGCCAATTGTTTATGCAAGAACCCATAGGCTATGTAGAAGCATGGTTGAACATAAACATACGCACAAAGACACAATATTTATAGTGGTTCACCATGCCATCGGAGGACATGGCTACGTCCACTTAAGATTCCACTATCATGGCCAATAGGCCTTTAGTGTTACAATTGCATCCATTCATCCCGCTAGGAAGGAATAAGGGAGGGAGAGGGAGCATCATATACATTTATTCTATATGGGTGGGGGAGTGAGTCCGAGAGTTTTAATCTCCTTTCTACACAGGGGGAGCCTTCATTTTATAGATAAGGAAGGTTTCCTCTTATTACATATTACCGATGTGGGACTAACTATCAATTTATCTTATCATGGTGCCTTCTTGTGGAGCTTGGAAGAGCACCTTCCCGATGTGGTACCAATGATCTTTCACCATGGCGAGGTAGCCCGGACGTCAGTCTACAAGTTTCATGACTGGTCTATGGCGGGGAAGGTAGTTTACTGACTACCGACTACAAGTGTATAATTTAATTGATCTTCAGAGAGGTTGTAGGGGACAATTATTTCATAGGATTATTCGAAGGAAGAAATTGTGACGACGGTAAAAATGATAATTTTTGCTAGTAAAAGGTAATTTTATTGGGGTATTATTTTAGGGTGTTAAATATTTGGAGTGGGTTATGTTTAAGTTGGACCGGACCCTTGTTTTTGGTCAAAGCCTGAAAATCATTTCTCTCTCTCTCTCTCTCTCTCTCTCTCTCTCTCTCTCTCTCTCTCGCTCCCGATTCCCTCTCCCTGTCAGAAATTCCGGCCATCTGTCCGCCGCCATCCGGCCGCTCCAGACAGCCACGCCGGTCCCAATCGATCGGTCTTCGACCCAGCTTCCTTTCTAGACTAGTGGCAGCCCCTCTAGCGCCGCCATAAGGGAGAAAAGGCCGCCAAAAGTTTCGACTGCCCAAAGTCTCGAATCGCCAGAACTCCTTCCTCCGGCTGCCATAGCCGGCAAGCCTTGGCTCAAAAGAAAGCCCTTCTCCCGTGCAGCAATTCCTCCAAAGGGCTCCCTCCATCTTGAGCTAGGTAAGAAGAAATCGGTAAAGGAAATTCTATGGCTTTTTGTGTGTTTTCGTCCGATTGGCATAGTTAGGCTTGGAATTGTGTTTTGTGCTAGTTAGGAAAGTTATAGAGGAGGTTGAGAGGAAGGTGCTGTCAAATTTTGGTGAGCATTGGAGGTCGCCGGAGCTGGCCGCCGCTGGAAAAAGTGTTTTGGTGGGGGAAAATATGAGGAGTTTATTGGAATGAGTTTTAGAATTTTTGTAGGAGTTTTGGTTATGTTTGAGAATTTTTGAAGTTTGGTATTTTTGGCGGATTGTTAAGTTAGAATCCGTCCATTGGATTATTTTTGGTGGAAGGTGATTTTTGAGGATGTCGGTAAAATTTGTGGAATTTTGTGGTTGGCAATGGATTTAAGATTTTGGGGCATTAGGCTTGGTTGAGCGCGCGAAACATATTTATTTATGCCTATTTTTCTTTAAGCGTTGTTGTTGTATTTAAGGATTTATTTATGTGTTTGGAACATGATGCGAGGAGGCTCGAGCGGAAGAGACCTCCGACCGACATCAGGCTTAGGCCTAATCTGTGAGTAGACCTTTGTTTTAAATAATGTAATCGAAATGCTTTATTACTGAGTAATTTTCTGTTGTTGGAAATTTTCTGAAATTGAGAATTTCGGTGACTATACTCATAAATTGAGGATTATGAGAATAATATGTATATAAATAAATGCTAGCTAGCTATACGTGATTTCCCCCCCCCCATACTGAGGTACAATTCTAGTATGGGGTGACGTGAGCGTTAAACGCCAACGTTGTAGCCTTGTACGACTTTCTATTTTTGTATTCATTCATACAATTCGCACAAGGAGTCAGCACGTATATATACCCACTCGGGCGATTCCTCCAGTACTGAGGTACAATTCTAGTATGGGGTGACGTGAGCGTTAGACGCAAACGTAGTAGCTTTGTATTATATCTATTCTTTTCAAGTTTGTTCATAGATATAGTACAAAGAGTAGACGAGTGTAAATACACACTGATATATATAATATCCTAGCCTGAGAGACCATTTCTTGAAGTTTGGGAGTCTAACGAGGCTAGACACCAGTTCAGAATTGTCGAGTTGAGCTTTTGTTGTTGCCGCTGATAAAGCGTTTTCTTTGAAAGTAATTTTTTTTGGAATTGTTCTCGGAATTATTTTGTCCACTCACTCTGACGTAATTGAATATTTTCCCCTGGGCTCTTCATTTTAAAATGCCCAGTTTGCAGAGTTCGCGTGAGGTCTAGAAGGAGGCGTCGAGGCATAGTTACCCATTTATCCGCTACATTTCGCCAATAGGTTACATGTTTAATCTACTAGGAGATTGTCTGCTTCTGCTGTGTTTTCTTTAATTTTTATTCTGGCTACTTTTGGGTTGTAGCGGAGGATGTTAACTTTTTTTGAGTTAAAAAGGTGGTTATTTAATTTTCCAAGTTAGGGTTGTCCATTTTCGAGGAAAGTTTGCCGAGTTCCTCGGTAAATTTTCCTTAGAGGTGGTCCTCGCATGACTCATCTCGGGTTTCAGGGTGAAATTCGGGGCGGGTCTTGACATACATACCCTTGTAAAGGGATCAAACCATTGTATTTCGAAATGTTTGGTTGTGGATTTGATTTTTTGGTGCTTTAGGAGTTTGACCGGAGTCATTTGGACTAGACAAATTTGACTAGTGGTGTTAGGGATTCTATTTGGAATTATGGTTGCATCTAGTGGGTTGCTAGATTGCTTACGTATCCCTTTGTAGGATCAAACCAACCGTAGTTCATAATGATTTTGGGTTTTGCGGCTTAGTGCTAAATTTGGGTTTGTCAGATATATTTTGAATCCGTCAACTGTGTATTTCTTATGTATACCCAATTTGGTAGTGTCTTTTGATTTGATTTGGGCACCCGAAACGGATGATGCATCAGTGTGACCAAGAGGCTTGAATTGTCTTGGCCATGGTCTGTAGTAGGGGCAAAGATGATTCTGATTCCTGCAAATCCAGTCTTCACGTGTAAGCAGGCTCCGCGAGTATGCGGACTCGCGTGTAAGCGAACTCTGCGTGCATGCGGTCCTCACGTGTAAGCGGACTCCGCGTGCATGTAGACCTTGCGTTTATGCGCACTTCGCGCCTTGATTCTTCGCAAAGTCTACTGCGTGGAGCCATCTCGCCTTACCTGGATTTCCAATTTTATGAAGCCATCTCGCCTCGCCTCGCTTCGCTTGGACTTTCTCTTCTCTGCAAAGTCACCTCGCCTTAGGGCTTTTTCTTTGATGTGAAGTCATCTTGGCTCGCCTGTGCTTTAGGACTTCAGATGCTTTGCTTTAGGGCTTCAACCTCCACGCGAGGTCATCTCGCCTTCGCTTTAGGGCTTCAGCCTCCACGCGAGGTCATCTTGCCTTTGTTTTAAGGCTTCTGCTTCCATGCGAGGTCATCTTTGCATGCGAATCTAGTTCGTATGATTATGTTCAATAGGAACTTGTTGTCTCGGCTAGAAGAACTTATAGCCTTGATGAGATTGATGAGATCATATGAACCACATAACTCCTCAGAGACGTCTTTCCTAGTTCGAATTAGCTTGACGCCACCTCGATGATTATCATCTTGAGGATAAAAACCTTTTTGCAAATGAAAATCGAATGTGATTAGGAGTCAGACTTGAGGAAACTACTCCTCTATAAATGGAGATATGTCGCCTCCATTGCTTTGATCCAGAGCGTGTATTGAATACTTAAGCTTACTACGATATGCTCAGGGATTCTCCAAGTCGTCAAGGGTAAGTTCTTGTTCTTCAAATTCGCGTTGCTTGGAATGCTTGTTTCCTTTCCCTTGTATGGCTTGTTATGCGAGGTGCAAAGCCATATATTTTTTGTAACAAGAGGAAGGGCTGAGCGGCCATAGTCTTCTTTTGGTGACAACCTCGTGAGGCCATCTCGCCTCGCCTTAAGGCTTCTGCATCTATGTGAAGTCGTCTCCCCATGCATCAGGGAGAGATGGCTCACTGGAGACATGCTTTCGGGGGTTTCTGGCGAAGCAAGGGATGAGACAGAAAGATAAAGACACTGGAAAAGAAATAGAGAGTTAGAATGAGAGCTCCACCTTCTTGTTGGCTCACCGCTCTTCTTCTGCCTTTTGCTTTGCTTCTCTGCTTTCTTCGCTTGTTCTCTTCTTATTCTTCTATGTCTCCCAGCCTTTCTTTTGGAGGCCTCTTTATATAGAGTGTTTGGTTATGATGATTTAATTGCTATTGGACTTTGATGCCCGTATTGTGTTCATGTCCAGACACAGCTGTTTGCAAGAGTCATAATTGAACTCAAAAATATTGTGCATGTAGCACAAGAAAAATATTATTATCATTTATATTTTTTGTAATCCTTTTTTTTTGTATCAACATAAGCAGGCCAGCACATATGCCTTCTAGTGTTGAGTTCCAACCACAATGTGTCAAGAAACCCCCCCCCCCCCCCCCCCCCCCCCAATGGCAGGGTGTGACAATAGCATTGTCTGCGGAGCCCAACCCCGAATCAAGAGGCTCATTTCCTTGGTTCTTTCCTCGAAACCACTTTCTGCAATCCACCTTTGTTGCAGAGTGAAACAGGGCCAACACACCACACTATCATTTCTTGCCTTCTTGTAGTCTTCCACATACGCTTGCTCCAACTCGAAAAGTGTTAATAATTGTGCCTTATGAATTGTACTCAGCGGCAAACATTACTCTACTAAAATCAATCAATTTTGGAGTTAAAGGCGCTGGTAGCTGAGATTTGTTCATCTCGATTCGATCAGGCATGTTAGGCGCAACAAAATAGTCCACTTCTGAGGGTGTACTCGCAAGAACAATTGATATGCACACATTCCGGAGGCACAAGAAACAGAAGCAACATGTTCCACTGAAAGAGATCCTGGGAATGTGAAACAAGCGAGAGATGTTGATTGTCCATGGGAAAGACATGTCTGAGATTATGCAGTTTGGTCTCGGAGTTAGCTCCGCAAACAGTTTTTCCACTTGAGGTTGTAGCATGGCGATTGCAGCAAAGAAGTTGAAGGTCATGTCGTGTGAATGTACCATTTCAAAGTTCTCACACGCTAGAGGTAATCCGACTTCTTCACATGGGAATTTCAGCTGGATTAGTGGGATTTGGAGCCCGGATTTTGTGGCACGGTCAATAACTGCTTTGAAGGGGGCTGCATTATGTGGGGTGGTGAATATGGTGATGATCACCGGCGGATCCAGCCCCAGGCTCACCTGGGCTTAAGCCTAGGTGAGATCTCAGCTCTTTAAAAAAAAAAAAAAAAATACTTTCAGCTGAAGAGAAAACGAGCGAGTATTGTAGTGACACTGCTGCACTTTCAATTTAACACCAGCCAATCAGTTTGTCATTTAAAATATTAGACTCCCAAACTCTTCAACAATGTCCACTACGTACTCACCACTCCTCCCTATCTCAAACATTTAAAAAGCCCCCAAATTTTCAACCTTGAGAGCCAGCCCACACCTCCCATCACTCCCCCAAACCTCTCTGCCGCCAAATCCCTCGTACCTATAACTCTATAACACCAATGCCAATGACCTGAACTCTTTTATTAATCGGTACTACTCTTATTTCGTTTGAGACATTCTAAAAAAAACATTGGTATACTAAAATGATATTATTTTGATAACTCTAAAATTTAGTTGTTGAACAAAATTTCTCGCGTCGTCGAAATTAGCTGAATTTTTTTTTTTTTGTAACAATTAACCCGGGTAAGAATGTTATCATGGATTCGCCACTGGTGATGATCAAGCCTTCTTGCGCAAGCAATTTAGCAATGTCTATCAATGGGATCATGTGGCCTGGAGCCATAAACGGAAACAACGCAAAGTGAAGCTTCTGCTGTTGAGAGGCCATGGAAAAGGGAATTGGAAAATGTAATCGATTTAAGCACCTACGACCTATGAAGAAAAGGTTTTATGATGCTCAAGTGATATGAAATTCCATAAATATAAGCACCTTGTTGTGCTTCGCAGCTGATGCAGGTACATAAAAAAAAAAAAAAACAAAACAAAAAAAACTAGGAACTGGACTGATCACTTGTCTGTTACGAGTTTCCTAATATTGCTTTTTGGATGCTAGTAATCTGAATGCTTCTGGTTGATGCTTACTTCAAAGATGCTGTTCAAATATGCAAGTCCAGTAGATCAAATATAATTAAGCTGCCAATCGTTTTAGTGGGTAACGGGTGCGTATATGTAAAATTTTCTAGTTGGAGGAGGCCTGCAACCCATTTATTATGAAATATTCGATTTAAAACAGTGTGGCAAGTGATGCACTAATAAGGCCACAAGACAGTCTTGATCTCCGTAGAGTGTCAAAACAGTGAGGCACACTTAGGTTTTGGACTACTCTAGTACTATACTACGGGTACTATTGCCAGCAACTCTGACCAGCAAGATATATATTTTCCATGTTTTCATTACAGACTCGATATAACGTTTCGGTTCAGATAAAACTCTAAATATTTCATACCAACTTTCAATCCATAAATTATGGATTGAAAGTTGGACCATAATCTGTATATGAATGTTGAATTAATTATTCATACAAATACATCCCTAGAGACCTTCACATACTAGTAGTAGGCATATTGTTGGTCTCTACTAACAACACTAATTCTCTGTATAAGGTCCAATGCCACATTCAAATGCAGTATGTGCTTGTACGACGAAAGATAACATGCTCCGTTTCAAAAATATGCTTTAACTTGCAATCTTGGCAACACTTGGTGGACATGTGCTTTCCCTTGTTTTTTTTATCTTCTGGGTTTGCTTCAGAAAATATCCATAAGTGACTTTCTTGTACAATGGAAGGGACCCTGGAGACTCGAGTACCATTTGATCAAGGGGTTCAATATCAACATCTCGATGTGGTATATAAAAGGTTGAATAAGATATTCTCGCCTTGCTTTCGTTTGTCACCACTGTGTTCAATGCTCATGTACTTCCCATTACTCCATATCTGTCATATTTCACAAAGCACAATTTCGTATACTATGTAAGTTACTGGTCAATACATTACACTGCTTAAACCCAGTCAATGTAGGAAACTCAGTCTTAGTTAAAGATGACATTTGATGCTCTGTTACCCCAATAATATTGTTTACACCCAAATTAATACTTTACTGGACAGTAATTGTCTAAGTGAATATTAGTTAAATTCATGGTCCACGTCACACCGGTGAGCCTGAAATATTGGGTTTGCAAGTGATGGCTTGCCAGCGAAATCACGCGAACTGGATAGCAGAGTTCGCATGCGAAAAAGACTTTGCATGGAATCAAGAAGTGGACTTCGCGTAGAAGAGAGAGTCCTAATATGGAAACAAGGTGAGATGACTTCGTGTAGAAGCCTTCACACACAAGGAGTGAAGTTTCCATGCGAACTAGACAAAGTTTGTATGCGAGGAGATCTTCTTGCATTTAAAATGGAAGACTTCGCATAAGAGAGGGAGTCTTGGATGTGGACTTCGCATAGAAGACATATGCATGCGTGCGAGAAAGTAGTTGCATGTGAAAGGGATAAGGATATGTTGCATTTAGATGTGGTAGAGCGGGACAGAAGCAATACTTATCCTTAATTGTTGTTTAATAAGGAATGATCATATGTGCTACATGAATACATGAGGTCTAGTGTGTGCATGGCGGAGTCCATATACATGCGAAGAGAGGAGTTCGCCTAGGAAAAGGAGACCAAAAGGGCACGAGCTGATTTAATGTTTAATTGAAGAAGGGAGCCAACACTTATCCCTAATTGTTCCGTGCATGTTAAGGAGTTTGCATTTGAATGTTATTCCTTAATTGCATGAGTATAGGTGCGTGCACATCTAGGATTACACATCTAGAAGGTTTCCTAGTCTCCATCAAGTATTCGTGGGCTATCCTACAGCCTAGAATATGATCATATCAAGAGGCAACGATTATGTTGCCTACAATGTCTCAACGTTGAAGACTTCTACAAGTCTTTGACATGGTTTGGGCCAATATATGTGGCCCTAAATAACTATATAAAGGAGCTCAAGGAGACTCTCTTGACACACTCAATAACTCAACAAAAATACAATACAACTATCGACCTAGTCGAACCCAAACGCTAAAGCATCTCTCCTTAGAAACCCTTTTCCTTTCAAGCTCCCCGAAGCTTTTCTCTCGTTTCTCTGTACGCTCCCCGGAGCTTTGTCTTTTTTCTCTTTTTTCCCAGTTGAAGCTCTGCTCGACTTTATGTCGAGTATCGATATTGTGACGCTCAGGCAGACTACTGTAAGTCCTTGCCCAGTACGCAAGGCTAATCTGAAGAACCCTGCGGTGTGGTTGGTGCTCTCTCCATCCTCAGTTGCTTGATTAGAAGAAGAAGGCTAAGCGCATCCCGTTACTACAACCACTATATTTTGCGTCTGCGCGGTGGCACGCCCACAACGACTAAAAGAAACTTTACACGCTTAGACTTACTGGTGTGGCCAAAACATTGGCACACCCAGTGGGACCAAGGTAGTCTCTAATCAACGAAAACAAGGATGCGTTAATGGATTGGCGCGATTGGCAAGAAAAATCAGCGGCCAACAATGAAAGATTAGCTGCCTTCCAAATGAGAAGTGCCGAAATAGTGGCTGCCATCTGCAAGCAACAAGCTGAGGAAAGGGCTGCTAGAAAGGCTGCTAAAGAAAAGGAAAAGGCCGAACAGAAGGCCTTTGTAGAGGAGTCTAGTCAACAACAGGATGCCTCGTTTGAAATGGCTTTACAATACCTAAATGTAAGGCCTATGATTGACGAGCATGTCCTTGCCATAAAGATTGAACTGTCTAGCAGCCAATCTAATGGCGAAGACTTTCCTTTGGATGAACCCATGTCTAAAGAAGAAACTACTTTGTCAATCAATGACGAAGAACCTAAGGTCGAGGCCGCTGAGATTATGGATACTCATCCTATCTCAAAAACTGACAGCGTTCCTCAGAAAAAAGAGCTTGAAGATAGGACAGAACAGTCCATCTTAGAAGAAGAGATCAGTTCAGACACTGATGGCGAACCACAATTTCACATGAAAGGTGACCAAGGAGCCAGCTTTCCTATGCGAGACGTATATGTGGACACATGTCAGATGCATGGGGGGCAAGGCATAGCTCGCCTTCATTCTTTAATTAACCACCATGATTAAGGGCATGATCAACTAAAGTTTTGTCCAATTACTAGACGTTATCAGGAAGCTGCCCCTAGACATAACAAACTTAATTATATATGGTGTGGTGGTATACCTAGGCCAATATGTGGTTTCACATTCCAATATAATTAAAGTCTTTGCATGCAAGTTCAAAAGCCAAAATATGGCTGTAGTATTGTATGTGGGAAACGTTTTTACACCAAGAATTGCAAATTTATTATACATGGGTGTAAATTCGAGTACGTATTCTCAGTGCCATCTCACTCTAGTCTGCAGCAAGGATCTAGCAGCATCTAAACGTGATGCTCATGGATTTCATATATCTGCATCATAGGTAGAGGTGGATTCATTGGGTTGTGATGACTCCAAATTTGATTTTGACACAGAGCCAATTTATGATGAATATGATGAAGACTATATGTTGGTGCGTTTATCTCATAATCATATTCCACAAGAGTTCAATCCCATTGAAGCTCTTGATATGGTCCTCTTCCATGATTAATGCGTGGCTATTCCCGATGAGACCATGCATAATGACAAGATAGTTGGCGACAAGGTAGATCTCAACACCATACGATCTGTGAGAAAGCAGTTGAAGATCATGCTTGGTCAAACAACAAGGATACATAGGGGGCAACGAGACATACCCTACAACCTACCTTGTCCTAATTTCCATGTGGTTGACGCACAACATCTTTTCTCAGCACTTGGAAGTTCTCTACACCAAGATTCCCATGCCAAAAACATAACTGCGTCGAGGCTTGGAGTAAAGCATGGGTGGCCTCCCCCGTGGCTTTACGAAGGGTAACTAATCAACTACGATCCCTTTTTTTCTTTGCTCCCAATTTTTACTTCAGCTTTTACTTCCATTTCTTTCATTTTCTTTCTTTCTCGCATTGAAAAAAAATACAAAAAAATAAAATAAAATAGCAAAAAACACAAAAAAAAAATCCTTAGTTTTGCTGAAATGCAAGACAACGTTCTTGCCTATGTAAGGTTTGAACTTTACTTAGAGGCCTATCCCTGAGGCTTGAAGACAACAGACAATCCACATACCTTAGAATTGCTGCCGACGAAGTCAAGAAATACAAATAGATTACAGTGCTGAAAGTTGCAACAGGCACTATTAGACAATCAAATTTGTGGATTAAACTGGAATGATCTAAGAAGAACCAGCAGGCAAGTCTTATATCAACAGAAAACCCTGGAATGATCTAAGAAGAACCAGCAGGCAAGTCTTATAGCAAACAAGTTAGGATACACGCGAATTTACAATGTGTTTTCATGACCTTGCAACATGCATGCTTTCCTTTACTGAGGGGCATCCATAAAAGTTGTGTGTACCTTTATTCATACATCAGGATCTACTCAAGGCTGATCAATGACCTTTTTCGATGTTTGCCAACTTCAATGATGTATGGTACTACAACTCCGTTACTGGGGGACATACTAAAGTTTTGATGTCCTTCATTCTTCTAAATTATCGTTGAACATACATCAAAACTGGGGGCACATTGGGGTAGATATTTCAGACTTTAGACTTTTCTTAAGATGTCTTGGTCATTATTTAGGCCAACACATGTGGACTCTAAAAAAAATTACGATTATGCGGCCGTTCGCCGACATGGTCCTTTTGTTTGACTCTTTTTAGTTCGCACTGGGGGGGGGCAACGAAGTACATAGCCAATGTCACTCCATGATTTGTATATCAAAAAGATGGTTTGCCGTCGCCAAGAGCACAAGCGAAGATCATTTTTGAATCCATTCAAAGCGAACGTCTACTCAAGGTACATCCCCTTGAGGTACATCTATTCAAGGTACATCCTTTCGAGATCAGACGGTTCCTTTTCAAATATATCCACTCAAGTTACATTTGCTCAGGTTGCATCCACTCAAGGTACATATATTCAAGCTACATCTCTTCGAAGACATTATGGTATATATTCAATCTATATCCACTCGCGATGCATGCATGGTACATTGTCTTCTGAGTGGAGCAGGTGAAGCGCACGACATCATTCGTAGTCATTCAAGTCCAAGGTACCTATGTTAAGTTCATGATCATCAATTGATTAATATGGTATTAACTGAATCATACAGTGGTTTCGCTACAATGCTTTGTTGATGGGTACTTGAGTTTCAAAGCTTATTCATAGACTTGTTTACTCATAGTTATTTGATGTATGAACTGAGCCAATACCAGTAGCTTTGGAGCAGCATGAACATAAGCCTCTTCAGTCATTCATGACATTCATGACATTCATGACTTCGAGGCTGGGGGGCAATGTTTACACCGAAATTAATATTTTACTGGATAGTAATGAATATTAGTTAAATTTATGGTCCACGTCACACCGGTGAGCCCGAAATATTGGGTTTGCCAGTGATGGCCTGCCAGCGAAATCATGCGAGCTGGATAGCGAAGTTCGCATATGAAAAAGACTTTGCATGGAATCAAGAAGTGGACTTCGCGTAGAAGAGAGAGTCCTAATATGAAAGTGAGGAGAGATGACTTCGCGTAGAAACCTTCACACACAAGGATTAAAGTTTCCATGCGAACTGGACAAAGTTTGTATGCGAGGAGATCTTCTTGCATTTGAAGTGGAGGACTTCGCATAAGAGAGGGAGTCTTGGACATGGACTTCGCATAGAAGATATATGCATGCGTGCGAGAAAGTAGTTGCATGTGAAAGAGATAAGGATATGTTGCATTTAGATGTGGTAGAGCGGGACAGATCAAAGCAATACTTATCTTTAATTGTTGTTTAATAAGGAATGATCATATGTGCAACATGGATACATGAGGTCTAGTGTGTGCATGGCGGAGTCTATATCATGCGAAGAGAGGAGTTTGCCTAGAAAAAGGAGACCAAAAGGGTGCGAGCTGATTTAATGTTTAATTGAAGAAGGGAGCCAACACTTATCCCTAATTGCTCCGTGTATGTTAAGTAGTTTGCATTTGAATGTTATTCCTCAATTGCATGAGTATCGGTGTGTGCACATCTAGGATTACACATCCAGAAGGTTTTCAAGTCTCCATCAAGTATTCACGGGCTATCCTATAGTCTAGAATATGATCATATCAAGAGGCAACAATTATGTTGCCTACAATATCTCAACGTTAAAGACTTCTACAAGTCTTTGACATGCTTTGAGCCAATACTTGTGGCCCTAAATAACTCTATATAAAGGAGTTCGAGGAGACTCTCTCGACACACTTAACAACTCAACAAAAATTCAATACAACTATCGACTTAGTCGAACCCAAACGCTAAAGCATCTCGCCTTAGCAACCTTTTTCCTTTAGAGCTCCCTGGAGCTTTGCTCTCATTTCCCTGTACGCTCCTCGGAGCTTTTTCTTTTTTTCCTTCCTTTTCAGTTGAGGCTCTACTGGACCTTACGTCGAGTATCGATATTGTGACGCTCAGGCGGACTACTGTAAGTCCTTGCCTAGTACGCAAGGCGAATCTGGAAAACCCTGTGGTGGAGTTGGTGCTCTCTCCATCCTCAGTCGCTTAATTAGAAGCAGAAGACTAAGCGCACCCTGCTACTATAACCACTACATTTCGAGTCCGCGTGGTGACACACTCACAACGACTAAAGAGACTTTGCACGCCCACACTTACTGGTGTGGCCAAAACAAATATCACCAACATTCACAATTAAAGCATTTGCCAGTGGATTGATCGGCACCCATTTCCTGTTGTGTTTGATTTGGAGTCCCACTACATCTTCTTCTCGCATAACTATGGCCAAGCTGCCTTTGTCTGTATGTGGACTTAGACCCAAACTCTATAAAGCATGGAGCAGGGATAATAGTATGCCACAGACATAGGTTGTACCAACTCTTGATGCAAGTCAAGGAGTGCATCCTTCTCCATCCTCATTATTAAAGAGATAGACCTCAGAAGCTCCTCTCCAATTCGTCTCAGTTCAATAGAATATGTGTCAATAGTTTTTTCTTTCTTTTCTTCTATACACTGAATGATAGAGGATAGGCAAATAAATCACCTATCAATCTATTTTATTAATAAAAGAAAAAAGAAATAAAAAAGAGGGATCAAAACTAAAATCTCTCGAAACAAATGACAGACTAGCTGAAACGAAATTGAAGCATACCTATAACATCGTTATTATAAGACAATAATATGAAAGGTGGAGGCTCATCCCACCACATCAATTTAGAACATGACGTACATTGATTTGCTAGAGCCTCAGCTACTTATTCACTTCACAAAAAATATGAGTAGCTTTGAGTGTAAATAGCTTCCCTTCATCATTACATCAGTTATAAACTAGTTTAGAGTCCACCGGGTGTTTTTTATATTTTTGTGGTAGATAAGAGGTTGGTAACCCAAGTTCTATTGGTGTTAATGTACTCTAATGCTCAAGAACAAGGTTTCAATTGGGTTCTACATCAATGGTGCCGATGCTCTTTCGTGAATCAAGTTTGATGCATATATTTGAGTGACAAGCAATAATTTCTAGCTTAATAGAGAAAAAATAAGACACCTATAGGAAGAATATGGAAGACAACTCGATCGAAATGCACTTACTCCACACCCTGTCTACCACCATGTTAAATCATTTTAGTGATTTCTCATCAAGTCCCTTTAGACCAATATTATCTTAGAAAAAGTCAACCAAATCAGATTATCAAGTACTCTAAAACGCTAAAAATAGTTAAATAGTAATCAAATGAATAAACAGTTCCCAAGCATTTCCCAGAATTATTATTGCAGATACCGATGGATACAAGTCCAATGATATAATGCACAAAATTTCGACCAAGAAAAAAGATAAAATGTACAAAACTAGCAATGTTGGGAAGGCTAGGGTGAGACTATGCATCAATTATTTTAAAATATTATATAAAAATGAACAACCTATTGTATAGGTAAACATGTCATCTAGTAACATTATGACATGTGTAAAAAAATTACAATTTTAAAGACATTTTAATTATGTTATACGTGAATTGTTAAAAAACTTGTAATGATGGTCATAAATTTTGTAATTACTTAATCTTGGTTTACCACTAAATACATTAAATATGGTATTTATAGTAAAAATATCATGAATGGTGTAATTTTTTTTTTAAAGACCATAATTACATATAAAAGAACTATATTATAAGATTAACGAATTCAGATAATTTAAGTCTGAATATTAATATTTATAATATTCTTTATCACTAGAGATAAAATTATCGTTATTTTTGACATTTGTTTTTGAAAGATTTCAGATAATTTGTTCTTCAAATATGATGATTAATCTTTTGTCGGCCATGCGTAAGTAACTTATGTTCGTATGGTCAGATACAATAAGAAAACAACAGTATTATCTATCAGTTGTCACTTTTGTGCTTTGCCGGCCCTCCCTCTACTCTTATGGTTGCACTCAAAATAATATCTCTTCCGTCGGTGAACGATCACTGTCACTCATAGAACAAGCAGAAGGCCATAAAACGTTTTCCTTGTGAGGCTTTTGTTCATTGATTAATCATTCATGTAATAATGTCTACAGTCATTTCATATTTCTTGTTATATTAGGAAGAAATGTAATGTTTACAGTGACATTTTTGAAAATAACTCATAGGGAAAAAATTATTGGGATTTTAAAAATATATTTCAATGTGAAAAATATCATACACTTTACTATCTCTTTATCTCTACATTTTATCCCTCATCAATTCCGAATTTTCAAAAGCATAAGAACAAAAAGGTAAAATTGTCAATCTATTCTTTTAATTTTCGTTGTAAAAGGTAAAAGTTGAAAACATTTCACATCCCTAAATTTTATGATTTGAAAGAAAATCTCAACAACCAATAAGTTCGAGTGTGAATCATCAGTTCTTAAGTACCAGAAAGAAAAATAATATTAAAATCATAATCATTAGTTCTTTACAATCATTTTGAAAGTAAGATTTCACACTATACCAAAAAGCCATCAGACAATGATAAATTTTTACCATTGTCGGATAGACTCCATTGTTGTTTTCGATTGACTGTCATCACCTGGTGCTACCAAACAACAGCGCGAAACCGTTGTCTGATGAAAGATTGGACAAGTGCAACAACTAAACAACTGTTGTCTGAATACTAGAAAATACAACGCTAGTTATACTTACCGTTATGTGAATCAATACAAGTCAACAAGATTCTCTTAATAAATGTTCTTTAAGTTTTAATCAGACAATAGTTTTTGAAAGTCTTGACGTGTTAAAAATGACTCCAACAACAGTTTTTGCTGCACTTTTAGCTATGTTTAACTCGCTCAAACAATATACTATTTTTAATGAATTGGATAATGGTCTGAAATTGACTCTTAAGACCTATTATTTTGTACGAAAGAAATAAGATCTTTATTGAATGAAATTGAAGTGTACACGAGGCGATGCTTAGCATTGAATCATAAAACATTACAATATGCTAGCTATATGCATACGTACATATGGATTTAAATTTGCCAACCATATTTTACTTGATCACTATTTAGATTGATGACACATGTTTTTTTAAAATTGTTTTACTTTATTGCTAATTAAAAAATAAGCATGTGTTACTAATTTAGATAGTGGTTATTGGGGTGGTTAAGTAAACGGTGGTAGGCAGATTTTAATCCTACGTACATTAACCAAATGAAGCATTTCTTCCACTTTGTCCTTCGCTTCATCACTTCCTCTACCTTTCGGTCATCTTTCTTCTGGACAATCTCAGGTTTAATTGTGTTTTAAACCAACCTCGACCTCTTTAAGTTCATTAACTAAGCATTTCTAACGGCAACTAGTTTGGGTGGTGGCAGAGTTGGAGGAAGAGTGATCTGGTGGAGCGGGTGAGTTCGGTAGGGATTCTATTGGAGAAGGCGTCGAGGTGGAGGTGTTGGAGAGAGAGAGTGAGGACGGGTTCGGTTGGGTTTGATTATTTCAAAATTGATTGGGGTTGGGAAAGAGCAGGAACGGATCAAATGGGAAGGTGGGAGGAGTCGGGGAGGGTCTGGTGGTCGAGGGTGGTGGAGAAGGGAAGAAGGAGCAAGAGAGTGAAGGTAAAGATGAGGGAAAAACATGTATGCTCCATGTCATATGTGACGTCACCACTGGAGGAAATTTGAAATATTGTCCAGTTTATTAGATAGGTTTTAAGAGCATAAGAATAGACGTGATTAAAAAAAAAACATAAACGAAAGTGAAAAATGACTCAGGTTTAGCCGTTTAGGGTTGCACACTAAACTTAAGTACTTCCTAGTTTTACATTTTGAGAGTGAAAAATGACTCAGGTTTCGCCGACATGGTCTTTTTGTTTGACTCTCATTGGTTCTCACTGGGGGGCAGCGAAGTCACTCCATGATCTGAATATCAAAAAGTTGGTTCGCCATCGCCAAGAGCTTAAGCGGAGGTCATTTTTTGAATCCAGTCAAAGTGGACGTTTACTCAAGGTACATCCCTTCAAGGTATATCCATGGCGAGTCAACAAGTCCATGGCGAGTCAACAAGTTTTGGCCGCAAGGTACATCTGTACGAGGTACATTCCTTCAAGGACATTATCTAGTCGAGGTGCATGCATGGTACTATGTTCTCTGAGTGGAACAGGAGAAGCGTACGGCATCATTCAAGTCAAGGTCATTTAATGTATGAACCGAGCCAATACCAGTGGCTTTGGGGCAGCATTGAACATAAACCTCTTTAGTCATTCTTGACATTCATGACTTCGAGGCTGGGGGCAATGTTTACACCCAAATTAATATTTTTACTGGACAGTAATTGTCTCAGTGAATATTAATTAAATTAATGATCCACGTCATACCGGCGAGCCCGAAATAATGGGTTTACGAGTGATGGCCCGCTAGAAGCCCATGCGAGCTGGACAAGTTCGCATGGACAAGAGACTTCGCTAGGTATAGATGGACTAAGAGACGTGAGTGGATTTGATTCAATGTTTAATTGTCTATGAAGCGGCGAGCTTGCAATCTCGATAAGTTTACAGGCGGAGAAAGATGCTTGCATGTGAAGAGGGAGACTTCGCCTAGAAGTCCTAGGCGTGAATGACTATCAAAGTTATCCTGCCTCCATATACATGTTACAATCCTCATGAATACATGCATGAGAGACATGCTACGTACAAGCCAAAGTTGTCATGCAAACTAGAAGTTTGTATGCAAAGGACTTTGCATGAGATCAAGAGGTGAATCTCGTGTAGAAGATATAGGCTTAGTAGGGGAGCAAAGCGAGATGCTTGCAGGCGGGGCGAGATGCTTGCCAGGAAATAAGAAGAGAATTAGCGTGAAAGAAGGAAAAGAGGCGGACCCCACCTGGAATGCAAAACAATGAGGCGAGCTCGAGATACATGCGAGTTGGAAGGACTTCACGTTTAGACATGTTTAATTGCAAAGGAGGTTATCCAAGTTGATCAGTCAACTGTTTAATTGCTTGGTGGAGGAGGCTTCCCTAGAAGTCCATACATATGCGGAGCAGAGACTTCGCCTAGGAGTCCTGGACATGAAGGATTATCTTATCTATATACATATAGATGAGTATATATCTGCATATATCACTTTGCTATTAGTGCATGGAGGGAAGTAATCAAGTGAGGATGCAACCATCCTAAGTTATGTGTGATCTATGCATACGTCCGTGAGAAGAATGTATTTTAAACCAACTCTATTACCTTCAAGAAGAGCAACGACAAAGAGTTGATAAGGATAATCACGTCCAGCAAAGTGATTAACATCGCCTGCACCACGTTTATCGTTGAAGACTCCTACAAGTCTTTGACATGCTTTGAGCCAATATCTGTGGCCCTAAGCAATTCTATATAAAGAAGCTCCACGGCTTACAGAAGCTCTCTCTACACAACACAACAAACAATTACTCAAATACAACAACAAAACAACTTTCAACCTAGTTGAAAACCCTCTCGACCTCGTCGAAACCTTCAGCGCTCCCAGGAGCCGATATCCCTTCGAAGCCTCTTCGAAGCCCTGTTTCTAAGGGTCTCGCCGCCTAGAACCCTTCAGAGCTCTCCGGAACTCGCCCCCGATCCTCAGAAACTTCCCTATTGTTGCTCTGCTCACCCCGCCGTGAGTATCGATCGCTTGTGCTGTAAATTCCTCATCTGAGGTGGCACCTGGAACTCCGCTCGCCTGATCAAGAAGTCAAGCCTGCGCACTCACTCAACCTTTTCCTCATCCACGAGGTGGCACGCCCGCAACTCTCCATCCTCTTTGGATCGCTATTTACCTCGGCTCAGCATGCTGAGGACGTGGGCCAAAACATTGGCCAAACAATGTTCTTATAATTTAACGATGTTAGTAATTAAGATATTAAAATGCTTACGGAATGAAATCTGATTTATGAAAATATAAATTTTTAATAATTAAGTATGAAAATAAAAAGAGCATAATAATTCAAGGGTATTTTATAATTAATCACCTTAAATTACCCCTTCAAGATTTAGTTTTCAAGTGCCACCGCGGGAACAACAGTGGAAACCTCCGCCCCACTTTCAGAACATAACACTGTTGGCTTCTTAGTATTTCTCTGTGGAACTTCCTTGTTCAATGAGGTCTTCGATTAGTAGTGATATGTTACGGTGGGAAGATCCGCCTTCTTCCACTGCTTTTTTAGCCATTTTCGAAAGCTCTCTGGCTCGATCTCTTCTCGCTTCGCTTTCGTCTCCATCCATCAACTTGTCTATTGCTTCCATCACACTTTCCTTCTTCACCAACACCCCAATCTCCTCCTCCTCCCCCCACTTCATTGGATATTCCACTCCAACCCTCACAGCAATCTTTAGAACCTGTTGTACTAGTTTTTCATTGAGGAATTGGTCTGCAAACAAAGGCCATGTGATCATAGGCAGGCCAGCACATATGCCTTCTAGTGTTGAGTTCCAACCACAATGTGTCAAGAACCCCCCAATGGCAGGGTGTGACAATAGCAGTGTCTGCGGAGCCCAACCCCGAATCAAGAGGCTCATTTCCTTGGTTCTTTCCTCGAAACCACTTTCTGCAATCCACCTTTCCAACTCTTCGGATCGAAACTCTTCTTTCAAAACCCAAATGAAAGGTTTCTTTGATGCCTCCAACCCTAGTCCAAGCTCTATCCATTGCTCAGTGACGGCATTACATAGAGTTCCAAGACAAGCATAAAGTACAGAACCTGATTGCTGAGAGTCAAGCCAGTTCAAGCAGTGCTGTTCATCGACCGAGGCCTTGTGACCCCTTTGTGCTTTGTCCAAGTCATCTTTGTTGCAGAGTGAAACAGGGCCAACACACCACACTTTACCATTTCTTGCCTTCTTGTAGTCTTCCACATACGCTTGCTCCAACTCTTCAAAAGTGTTAATAATTGTGCCGTATGAATCGTACTCAGCGGCAATCATTTCTCCACTAAAATCAATCATTTTTGGAGTTAGAGGAGCTGGTAGCTGAGATTTGTTCATCTCGATTCGATCAGGCACGTTAGGCACAACAAAATAGTCCACTTCTGAGGCTGTACTCGCAAGAACATTGGATATGCGCACATTGCGGAGGCACAAGAAACAGAAGCAACATGTTCCACTGAAAGAGATCCTGGGAATGTGAAACGAGCGAGAGATGTTGATTGTCCATGGCAAAGACATGTCGGAGATTATGCAGTTTGGTCTCGGAGTTAGCTCCGCAAACAGTTTTTCCACTTGAGGTTGTAGCATGGCGATTGCAGCAAAGAAGTTGAAAGTCATGTCGTGTGAATGTACCATTTCAAAGTTCTCACACGCTAGAGGTAATCCGACTTCTTCACATGGGAATTTCAGCTGGATTACTCGGATTTGGAGCCCGGATTCTGTGGGGTGGTCAATAACTGCTTTGAAGCGGGCTGCATTATGTGGGGTGGTGAATATGGTGATGATCATGCCTTCTTGCGCAAGCAATTTAGCAATGTCTATCAATGGGATCATGTGGCCTGGAGCCATAAACGGAAACAAAGAAAAGTGAAGCTTCTGCTGTTGAGAGGCCATGGAAAAGGGAATTGGAAAATGTAATCGATTTAAGTACCTACGACCTATGAAGAAAAGGTTTTATTTTTCTCAAGTGATACGAAATTCCATAAATATAAGCACCTTGTTGTGCTTTGCAGCTGATGCAGGTACATAAAAAAAAAGACTAGGAACTGGATTGATCACTTGTCTGTTACGAGTTTCCTAATATTGCTTTTTTGATGCTAGTAATCTGAATGCTTCTGGTTGATGCTTACTTCAAAGATGCTGTCCAAATATGCAAGTCCAGTCGATGAAATATAATTGAGTTGCCAATCATTGCAGTGGGTACCAGGGTGCGTATATGTAAACTTTTCAAGTTGGAGGAGGCCTGCAACCCATTTATTATGAAATATTCGATTTAAAACAGTGTGGCAAGTGATGTATTAATAACTAACAAGGCCACAAAACAGTCTTGATCTCTGTCGAGTGTCAAAACAGTGAGGCATACTTGGCTTTTGGATTACTCTAGTACTATACTACGAGTACTATTGCCAGCAACTATGCCAACAAGATATATATCTTCCAAGTTTTCGTTACAGACTCGATATAACGTTTTGGTTTTCAAATAAAACTGAACATTTCATACCAACTTTCAATCCATAATTTGTATATGAATGTTGAATTATTCATATTTTCTGGCAAAGGCTGGAATCAATGCATCAAATCCATCCCTAGAGACCTTCACATATTAGTAGTAGGCATATTGTTGGTCTCTACTAACAACACTAATTCTCTGTATAAGGTCCAATGCCACATTCAAATGCAGTATGTGCTTGTACGACGAAAGACAACATGCTTCGTTACAAAAATCTGCTTTAACTTGCAATCTTGGCAACTTCGTGGACATGTGCTTTCCCTTGTTTTTTCATCTCCTGGGTTTGCTTCAGATAATATCCATAAGTGACATTCTTGAACAATGGAAGGGACCCTGGAGACTCGAGTACCATTTGATCAAGGGGTTCAATATCAACATCTCGATGTGGTATATAAATGGTTGAATAAGAAATTATCGCCTTGCTTTCGTTTGTTACCACTCTGTGTTCAATGCTTTTGTACTTCCCATTACTCCATATCTGTCATATTTCACAAAGCACAGTCGTAAACTGTGAAAGTTACTAGTCAATCATTACACTGCTTAAACCCAGTAAATGTAGGAAACACAGTCTTAGTTAAAGAAGATGGCATTTGATGCTCTGTTACCTCAATAATATCACCAACATTCACAATGAAAGCATTTGCCAATTGATTGATCGGCACCCATTTCCCTTTGTGTTTGATTTGGAGTCCCACTACATCTTCTTACATAAGTATGGCCAAGCTGCTTTTGTCTGAATGTGGACTGAGACCCAATACTCTATCAGGCATGGAGCAGGGAGGATAGTATGCCACAGACATAGGTTGTACCAACTCTTGATGCAAGTAAAGGAGTGCATCCTTCTCCATCCCCATTATTAGAGATAGACCTCACAAGCTCCTCTCCAATTCGTCTCAGTTCACTAGAGCATGTGTCATTAGCTTCCCTTCACCGGCCATTACATCGGTTATATACTAGTTTAGAGTCAACCGGGTGTTTCTTATATTTTTGTGGTAGATAAGAGGTTGGTAACCCAAGTTCTATTGTTGTTAATGTACTAGCTCAAGAACAATGTTTCAATTGGGTTCTACATCAATGGTGCCAATGCTCTTTCGTGAATCAAGTTTGATGCATATATTTGAGTGACAAGCAATAATTTCTAGCTTAATAGGAAGAATATGAAAGATAACTCGATCGAAATGCACTTATTCCACACCCTGTCTACCACTATGTTAAATCATTTTAGTGATTACAACGGTTCATTCATCAAGTCCCTTTAGACCAAAATTCTCTTATAAAAAGTCAACCAAATCAGATTATCAAGTACTCTAAAACGCTAAAAATAGTTAAATAATAATCAAATGAATAAACAGTTCCTAACCATTTCCCTGAATTATTATTGCAGATACTGATGGATACAAGTCCAATGATATAATGCACAAAATTTCGACCAAGAAAAAAGATATAATGTACAAAACTAACAATGTTTATACGTTAAAGTTGTTGGGAAAGAAGTGGCTGCCTAATATAAGGCCGACAGATAATTAGTTATCCCAAGATCTAACTTTCTCACTTCTCGTGTGATTTGCAGAAATAGCAACAAATTTAAGAAGACACAATATTTAACGAGGTTCGGCAAATGTGTCTACGTCTTAAGGGCAACAGTAGTACTTTCTTCCACTATACTAAATAATGAGATTACAAGAAACACTCACTCTAGATTAACTAAAATGATAACACATTTCTTTCTCTTAAGAGGAATTTTCTTCTCACTAAACTCTCAAGTGAGGATCACAGTACTACTATCACACAAACTCAAACTCTCTCTAGCTGGTTTATGTCTGCCTTGGTTGGTTCTCTTGGTGCAATATTTGGTGCCTTACATAGGCAATGGGCTACATGCAATTTCATGCTACGTACAAGAAAGCAATGTCAAGCTTTCTTCCTCATTTTATGATTCAATGCTTGCATGCTCATCAATGCATGTCTCCTCTATTTTTCAAAGATTGCTGCCACCACCACCCTAAGCTTATAACTTTGTTTCTTATCTTTCAAATATCACTGCACCCACTTTGCTATAGCAACTAACCTTCGCTTTCATTGAATAAGAATAATTTTCGTTCAATGGGTCACCAAGGTTACAGCAACAAATGCTTTCCTCATGCAGTAAAACACCAGATGAGTTTCTTCTCCAATTAAGGAGGGACTGACGCATCAACATTTAGGGACATACCTGAATGGACTTGGTGGCCAAACATCGAGCTTTCTATATTGTTGTGGATAAACAACAAGAACAAGTTTGTCAGACAAATCCAGGATCTGATCCGCATGGGAATGGCCATAGCCTTGTATGTCATTTGGTGGCATAGCAATTTTGTTCTTCTCTTCCAATGGAAGTTCGAAGAACTTCTTCGCTGAACTCTTCATGCCCTTGGTAAATTCTGTTGCTACTCCATGATTCACCATCTGTAAGAATCAAAAGTTGGATCGATATGAAACTTCTCTACTTTGAAGAGTTGCATGCAAGGTGTTACATGAAATACCTGAAAGAGGGCTGAGTAACCCTGAGTTTGATCCCATTTTTTAACCTTTCTCTTTGTGAACGACTTTGAGACGGAATCTCTGGAGTCTGGACTCTTTGCTTACATTGTTACATATATATAGACCAGAGAACCCTGAGTAATATATTGGGCTTGTCTGTTAAACTCCTTTCTGCGTGTTATATATGTTGGTCTGTTCTGTTTTTCTCAAGAAGACTTTGGCCAATAAGGTGACTGTTTGGTGTGTAAGAGTCAGATTGTTTAATTAATTAAGCAAAAAATTATGAAAGTTGTACGTTTATCTATCTATCTGAAACGATCCCTTCACATACGTTTAAACGCGACTTCTTCACAAGCATGTCTGATCTTAACAGCCAAAGAGGCTAGGGTTCGGATTTCCATTCGCTCCACCAAAATCCATAGCAAGATGGAACATACATGTAACCCAGCTGAATTTCTCGTGTTATCAATTCTTTTGTTACATTTTGTTTAAATGAAAGGTAAAGTTGCAAAGTAAAATATTACGGCCCACTCGAGTTTACATCATAAAATCTTAGAAGTACATAGAGTTCAATATACAATCATGTTAAGTATGGTCATTAGGAAGCCGGTGGCCTTCATCAGCAATAGTATCCGCAACAAAATTAACCTTTCTAAAATTCTACTTAAAACCGATTGAAACTGATCCATCGACCAACTAGGCTATGACTCACAAACAATGAAGATTATTCTGTTTTGTAACCCAAATAAAGAGTTTTTTTGTTGAAAGATGAGTGAGAGAGAGAGAGGAGTGACCTCCCTAACACTCTAATGCATTAAAAAAGAAGAAGAGAGCATCAAGAGAGAGTGACTCAACTAAAACCTCTCATAAGAAAATAACAACGAAAGAAAACTAAGAAAACTGAAATTGGGGTAAACCTATAACACTACCAGGAAAAGTACTTTAGCCGACGAAAAATTTTCGTCGGCCTGTTAAAAAAATTCGTCGGCTAAGACCTTAGCCGACGAGCCTTCGTCGGCTATAATGTCGTCGGGAAAAGGCTGTCTGTGATAACTTTAGCCGACAAAATTTTTTTTTTCGTCGGCTATAGTCCCACTTTAGCCGACGAAAAAAATGTCATCGGTTATAGTCCCAGGCTTTAGCCGACGAATAGGCTTTAGCCGACGAAGTATTCGTCGGCTAAAGTGCGTAATAAATAATAAAAAAATAACTATAGCCGACGAAATATTTTATATTTCGTCGGCTAAACCCTTATAAAAAAATTAAAAAATTACTATAGCCGACGAAATATTAGGTTATTCGTCGGCTAAACCATATAAAAAAAGTTAAAAAAACTATAGCCGACGAACATAGTGTTTGAATATCGTCGGCTAAAGTTTCTATTTGTAAAGTTTTTGTTTGAATATCGTCTGTTTGTTTAATGTAGGACAATAAGTCGGTAACAATCCAGTTTAACTTGACAACATCAAACATGTGATAGCAAAGATATTAGCACAGAACATGGAGTAGATTGACAAGGTACAGGTTATACAGCAGCCAACCAATCCATTTTGACGACAATGTCAAACATGAGATGGCAAAGATTAGCAGAGAACATGAGAATTACATTGGCAAGGTATATAATGCTCATAACTATAGAACTTGTTACTTTAAATGGGGCTCGGTAGGGCTCGGCAGGGCTCGACAGGGGGCTCGACAGGGCTCGCCAGGGGGCTCGCCAGGGCTTGACAGGGCTCGGGTGGGCTCGACAGGGGGCTCAGCAGATAATAGACTCCTTCCTGTCATCTTCGCCTATATAAAGAACTTTAGCCGACGAAATTCTTTATTTTCATCGGCTAAACTCTTTTGAAAATTTTGGTTGACCGCAAAAAAATTTTGGTTTAAAATTTTTAAAAAATTTCGACTTTAGCCGACGACTTTTCATATATTTTCGTCGGCTAAAGTCCTTTGAAAATTTCGTCGGCTAAAGGTACCAATTTGGTCGGCTAAAACTTTGAAATTCTTCGGCTAAACCTTTAAACTCGTCGGCTAAAACTTTATAAATTCGTCGGCTAAACCTTTGAAATTTGTCGGCTAAAAGTATTTTTATACATTTGGCATGTTGTGATTGTGATGATCAAACTTGAGAAACAGAAATCCGACCGTCAGATCTGACCATCATGATAAAATACATGTATGGGAAAAAATTCAACTTGATCAGAAAAGAATAAGAGCTCGATCCGGACGGTCAATCTCGTAAGTCAAACCCCTAAACGCACGGAAAAGGTCGTTCAACCGTCTAAATTATGTATTTTGGCCGGACCTCCAACTAAAAATAGTTTTAAACCGATGACACGCAACAATTCGTATAAAAATTTTACGCAAAATAACCACCGAATATAGGGCTACTCATAGGGGAAAAAATAAAAAATTGCATTGACCGCAACTATCGACACCGAATATTTATCGGAATAGTGTGATTTTTCAACCGTGGATGTATTTCAACATTCTCGTCATATTTTATTTCATCACTTTTTGGCGTTTGAAGGTTTTACGTATAGTTTGTTTTTGAAACGGAACATTTACATAACACTTAGTAAACAAGTTATACAACATTAGTATGCATGTTGTGATTGTGATGATCAAATTTGAGAAAAAGAAATCCGACCGTCAGATCTGACCATCATGATAAAATACATGTATGGGAAAAAATTCAACTTGATCCGAAAAGAATAAAGGCTCGATCCGGACGGTCAATCTCGTAAGTCAAACCCCTAGCTAAACGCACGGAAAAGGTCGTTCGACCGTCTAAATTACGTATTTTGGCCGGACCTCCAACTGAAAATAGTTTTAAACCGATGACACGCAACAAGTCGTATAAAAATTTTACGCAAAATAACCACCGAATAGAGGGCTATAGTAGGTAAATTAAAAATTTTAGGGTTTAGTCGACGAATACCCTAACGTATTCGTCGGCTATAGTATGTAATTAAAAAATTAAAAAATAACTATAGCCGACGAAATAATAGGTTATTCGTCGGCAAAAACCATCTTAGCCGACGAAATACACTGTAATTCGTCGGCTATAGTTTTTTTTTTTTAAATTTTTTATAAATTTTAGCCGACGAAATATAGTAAATTTCATCGGCTATAGTTATTTTTTTAATTATTTAACCTAAACACTTTAGCCGACGAATATCTTAATTGTTTCGTCGGCTAAAGTCTGGGAAAAAAACTGACGACATGGTTTTCGTCGGCTAAAGAAAGTTTAAAGTCGTCGGCTAAAGTCTGTTATTTAGCCGACGAAAATGAAAATTCGTCGACTTTAGCCGACGAAAAATTGATTCGTCGGCATGGTTTTTTTATTCATCGGCTAAAGGCTTTCTTCTGGTAGTGTCTCCACATCAAAATGTGGAAAAAGAAATGATGCATAGGATAACCTCTCTTTATTTTTGGTCGTCACAGCTCTGTGCTCAATGCTTTTGTACTTCCCATTAGTCCATATCTGTCATAGCAATAATAAACATGAATGTTAAATACAGTACGTAGTGCTGTTCGTTAGTTTGTTCAATGTACTTCAGTACCCTTATTACCGCAAGAACATCCCCAACATTCACAACAAGAGCATCTGGAATTGGCTCGACTGAGACCCATTCTCCTCCTTTTCGAATCTGCAGACCAGTGACACCGTCTTCTTGCATAAGTATGGTTATGGTGCTCGTGTCCGAGTGTGGACTCAGTCCTACTACTTTATGAGGCATGGAGCATGGAGGATAGTAGTTCACCCTCAAAGCTTGTAATAACAACTGATTATGGAGGCCAATAAGAGTATCCTTCTCCATGCCTATAAGTTTCGATAGAGACCTGAGAAGCTCCTCTCCTACTCTTTTTAACTTCACCAGAATATGACTCAAGAACCTCCCTTCAAATAAAATAATTCCAGAGAGTTAAATGTATCAGAGGTGAAAAAAAAGCAGTTTTTGCTCAGTTGGTTAGAGCGCCGTTTAGTAAGTGGAAGGTCTTGAGTTCGACTCTCAACCAGAGCACAGTTTATATTTCTTTTACTCTTTCTGTTTATCTGTATCTATCTGTTATTAAATTTTAGAAACTTACTGGAATTCTCTGGTTCAGATGGCAAAATTTATGGTTTCTATTGTGAATTGGGTACATGTTGAGAATCAATGCATCAGACCAATCCAGAATCTGGTCTTCAGAAACCACATAAGCATGGCCGTAGCCTTGTATGTCATCTGAAGGCATAGAAACCTTATTCTTCTCTTCCAAAGGAAGCTCAAAAAACTTTGCCGCAACATCCTTCATGCCCAGCAACACTTCTTTTGCCACTCCATGATTCACTATCTACAAAGTAAATAAATCACTAGTTGGTAAACTTACAAAATGCAATCGTACATATGTATGATATCATAATGTACCTGAAAGAAACCCCATTCTTCGCAAGCAACGTCCAATTTGTGAAGCTCCTCCTTGTTCCCTTTCGAAAGAAGAGAAAAATCAATGATAGGAATCTCCGAAGAGAGGTTAGAAGTAGTATGATCTATATTCTCTGGAATCTCTTCTTGATCCCTAAGGTATCTGTCAGGGACATGAAAAGGGCATACCCTCACAATTTCTTGAACATTTGGCACCGGCAGAGATGGAGCATAAGTTGGTGCAACTTCTACTTGAATTAATCCTACATCTGTAGTTGAACTCATATTTCCGTATAATTTGTACGGTTCAGCACTTGAAAACTTCAAGCACGCGTAGTTATATAGACTAGTACGCTCTACTATGTAAATGCCAGTCTTGTTTGTAAGCTAAGGTGGGATATTCATCTTCCCATGTATCGATATTCCTTGCTTACATATGCACTTCCATCACAGTTGGAGCTTTCGATCTTTGTAGTTTATTTCCTTTGATTTATCATCTTCTTATTGGATATATTGCACTACCTTGCTTAGGAAACTCCAAGGATCCGGATAACCTGCAAGCCAATAATTAAGTTTTTAAATAATTAGGAAAACTTCAGATATCATTCATATCAAGGTCTCGTTTAGTTCATGAAAGGGAAAATAGTTTATGTCTTTTTATAAGAAGGGAAAAAGAAAGGGAACGAAATTTACAAAAAACATATCACTCCGATGTTGTTAAAAAGTTTGTAACAATGTTGTGAGTAATACGCAAGAATAACTATGTTGGGAAGGGGAGGGGAATGTACTTTATTTGGTTATCTTGTGTATGATGACAATAACCGCACCCTTAAAATTCTGTCAACTTGCATCAAGAGAGGAAATGTAAGTTATAACTTCATTCATTATAAGTAATTAACATTCAACGAAAAGTAGTCGATAGATCATAGATTAATATACAACAGATGCAATCACAAGGATAATATGAGACCTTAATGTATGTTATTGACTTGGGGGATGTACGTATTATTATTTGGTATGGTGATAATAGTTGCACTCTCAAAATTCTGTTAACTTGCATCATGAGAGAAAATGTACGTAGAACTTCATTCATTATAAGTAATTAACATTCAACAAAAAATAGTCTATCTGAGCGGTATGATGGATCATAGATTATACAACACATGCAATCACAACAATAATATGGGACCTTAATGTATGTTATTAACTAGCGGGCACTTAAAATTACCATGCATACATGAATGTGTAAATTTGCTTAATTATTATTTTTTAATTGAAAAGAAAAGATATGCTTTTTTTTTATTTGACAAAGAAAGAAATGCTTCTTTTAACTAAATCAAGCGCTTCCTATTTTGGCATTTTGAGTGTGTTCCTTCCCTTCCATTTTCCTCTTCAAGCATTTAATCAAATAATCTCCATATTTGACCTTCTTGTACATCTGAACGATGCCTGATGACTCTAGTAGATGATGGAACGGTTCAATTTCCACATCGACATGTGGAAAGATAAACGATGCATAAGACATCCTTGCCTTACTTTCGTTTGTCACAGCTCTGTGTTCAATGCTTTTGTACTTCCCGTTGCTCCATATCTGTCATGTAATAACAACAATATAAATTATGAAGCTTTAAGAAAGTTTCTACTTCTCCAATTTGATTATGCAACACCAGCAAACTGATTAACTACCTCAAGAGCATCTCCAACATTCACAACGAAAGAGTTTGGAATTGGTTTGACTGATACCCATTGTCCTTGTTTCCGAATCTGTAATCCTATAACATTATCGTCTTGCATAAGTATAGTAATGGTGCCTGCATCCGCATGTGCACTTAGACCTAGTACTTGGTCAGGCATGGAGCATGGAGGAATGTAGTTTACGCGCAATGCTGCCGCCAAATCTTGATGCAGTCCAAGAAGAATATCCTTCTCCATCCCCATAGTTAAAGACATAGATCTTAGGATTTCCTCTCCAACTCTTTTAACTTCACTAGCATATGCCTCAATAGCCTCCCTTCACAAACGTCAAAGGCATTGTTTTAAACAAAAATATAAATAAATAAAGCAGAAGTGAAACTGACTAAGGGCTAGTTTGGTATTTCAATGACTTTAAAAAAAAAACTGTTGTTGTTGTACTGTAAAAATAATCAGTTGTAAATTAAAATAGTTTTGTATTTGTTAAATATTAGTTTTAAAAGTACTGCCAAGATAAAATTTATTAATTTCTAGTATTTTTAGTGACAGCTGCTTTTAAAAATAACATTTAGATTACTTTTAAAAGTTGTTGTCAGTGACCTGTAATTTTCATAAAAAAAATAAAAAAACAATTTTTTCAATTATTTACCAAACACTAAAAAATCTAAAAATTCGAAGGACACTAATTTTTTTTAAAACGAAACTGTACCAAACTAGGCCTAAACTAGAAGATAATAGGAACGAAAGAAAAATAAAATATAGACAAAAAAAATATACTTGTATCCCTTTGGTGTGGTTGGCCAATACTGAAGGTTCCGGATCTGAGATGGGTAAAGAGTGAGAACCAGTGCGTCGGACCAGTCGAGTGTCTGCTCTTCAGTTGCCACAAAGGGTTTCCCATAACCTTCACGTTTTCCTTCTGCAGTTGACATAGCAAATTTATTCTTCTCTTCTAAAGGAAGTCCAAAGAACTTCGCAGAACCATCCTTCATGCCCTGCAACACTTCTCTTTCCACTCCATGATTTACGAGCTGCATGAAGTTCCGATTGATGTTAGTTTTATTTTCATGCCGATAGTCCTCAACCAGTTCGGATGTATGAGTCCTTACACTTGATCACAACCACTCTTGAGTGCCACAGCTAGCTAGTCTATCTCAGTTAGTTTTATTTATCACAAATTAATGTAGTTACAATAGCAAATATTACCTGGAAGAATCCCCATTCCTTGCAAGCCAGATCCAGTTTGTTAAGCTCCTCCTCGTTCCCAATTGCGAGCAGAGAAAAATCGACGATGGGGATATTATCAGAAGAAAGATCATCACGAGTAGTTTCTATACTCTTTGGCTTGTCTTGTTCAACTATATTCTTTAAAAGGTACTTCTCAGGGATCTTTAACGGATTACTCCTCACCAGTTCTTGAACATTTGGTTCTACTGGCGGAGATGCTATACAAAGACTGCTCATTATAATTTTCTTGTTGTGTTACAGATCAGACTTTGGGTTGGCTTCAACGTGCACGAGTGGAGAAGGTATGTATATAAAAGAAAAGGGCAATAAGCTTTTGCTTGATTACTTATACATATTTTCTAATTTGCAGCATCTGTCGACAGTGGACGGTGGACCTATATATATTCTCTTATTAGAATAAGGTGTTTGGTATAAAACGTGTTTTGGAGCTCTTGATCTCAATGTTCCATTCTTTTTCTAGGTTTGGTACGTTTCAAAGGGGTAAGCTAGGCTTCAATGGGGTCGAGGAGGCTGCTAGCTAGCCGCAGCTCCCCTGGAATTAAGCACCTATGCGATGGAAAAGATTCGTCGCTTAGGACGCACTTTCCGTCGAGATATAAGACTGGGTTAAGATGGAATGGTTGGAGCCAGCAGCGAGCAAACCTATTGTGTTGTCACGCATTATTGATAATTCATGCACACCGTATGTACGTACAGTATTTTTTTTTTTAATGGGAACGTACAGTAACTCTGATTCTCTGAGACAAGCAGATATTCATGATTTATCTTTTGTCGGCCATGCGTAAACTTTTGTTCGTGTGGTCAGATACAATAAGAAAACAACAGTATTATGGATCAGCTGTCACTTTTGTGCTTTGCCGATCAGATACAATAAGAAAACAACAGTATTATCGATCAACAGTATTATGGATCAGCTGTAACAAACAAAAATAATATATCTTCCGTCGGTAAACGATCACTGTCAGGCATAGAAGAAGCGGAAGGCCAGTGGCGAAGAAGCGGAAGGCCAGTGGCAGGCCAGTGACGGGGCCAGGATTTAAAGATTGGGATCCTTTTTTTTTCCCCAACAATGAACGGTAGTGCATGAAAAATCAGAGATAGATTCTATAATCCTCAATTTTTTTTTTTTTTTGATTGAGAATCTATAATCCTCGTTAAGGAATACAATAGGGAAATAAAAAAAGAAAAAAAAGGAGATAATCATGAAATGTTTGATATATGACCATAATGAAACACGAATGGAAAGCACAAATAGAAAATTTCTTGTAAAATTTTGAAACATATGCACTTTTGCTTAACTTATGGGGGGGGGGGGTTTCATTAAGGAATTTGAGTATGAAATAAGCTATAATTTAGCAAATTGAAGCTAAATTAGCATGTTTATAAATCCAAGGGGTCTAAACCCTCCCAAACCAGTATGTAAGGGCATCTCTAAGAATCCTTTCGATACCAATACCTATACCTATATTTTAACTCATTAAAACTCATTATTATTTAAACTCATATTTCACTTTCAACCATTATATCAAAACTTATACTCATACCTAAATTTTAATCATTTTATATAATTTGGGTATGAGTATGGGTTTTCTTTTTCCTGTGGCTTTATCTAGACCTTTCATTTTGAATCGAATCAATTATGGGCTGCTTATTTTCTGACCGTTGGAGGACGTCAGCCGAGCTCAAGTGAGATCAGCCACACTAGTCCAACTCTCTCAATGCGTGGTTAGCGCGTCCTCCATCTCCAGGCATTTTTTTGTCCTTTTGCGAGCATCTGTTGCCTTTCTCGTCCCTGCAGCAGACTGCTCCATATGCAGCTGCTGGTCGTGAGTCCCGCGTATGTGGCAAATGAGTTTCCTCCTTCACAGTCGACCCATTTTAGGTCGGGAGATTAGGAGGAACTTATTTATGGGTATGAGTTTTGATTGTTGGAGATGAGTTTTTATGGGTTTTAAGTATAAGTATGAGTATGACAACCCTTGTTGGAGATGCCCTAAGTCCACCCCTGTGGAAGGCCATAAAACGTTTTCCTTGTGAGGCTTTTGTTCATTGATTAATCATTCATGTAATAATGTCTACAGTCATTTCATATTTCTTGTTATATTAGGAAGAGATGTAATGTTTTTTTCAAAAAAAAAGGAGGAGATGTAATGTTTATAGTGACATTTTTGAAAATAATTTTTAGGAAGAAATTTATTGGGATTTTAAAAATATATTCGATAGTTTAATGTGAAAAATATATTCCTAATTTTCAAAAACATAAGAATAAAAAAGTAAAAATGTCAATCTATTCTTTTAATTTTCCTTGTAAAAAGTTGAAAACATTTCACATCCCTAAATTTTATGATTTGAAAGAAAATCTCAATAGCCAATAAGTTTGAGTGTGAATAATCAGTTCTCAAGTACCAGAAAGAAAAATAATATTAAGATCATAATTATTAGCTCTTTACAACCATTTCAAAAGTAAGATTTCACACTATACCAAAAAGCCATCAGACAATGATAAATTATTACCGTTGGCTGATAGACTCCCTTGTTGAGTTTGATTGACTGCCATCATCTGATGAAAGATTGGACAAGTGCAGCAACTAAACAACTGTTGTCTGAATACTAGAAAATACAACGGTAATTATACTTACCGTTATGTGAAACAATACAAGTCAACAAGGTTCTCTAAATAATTGTTCTTTAAGTTTTAATCAGACAATAGTTTTCTAAAGTGTTGACGTGTTAAAAATTACTCCAACAACAGTTTTTGCTGCACTTTTAGCTATGTTCAACTCGTTCAAACAATTATTTTTAATGAATTGGATAATGGTCTGAAATTGACTCTTAAGACCTATTATTTTGTACGAAAGAAATAAGATCTTTATTAAATGAATATGAAGTGTACATGAGGCGATGCTTAGCATCGAACCATAAAACATTACTATATGTTAGCTATATGCATACGTACATACGGATTCAAATTTGCCAATCATTTTTTACTTAACCACTCTAATGACCACTATCTATATTAGTGACATATGTCTCTTTAAATTGTTTCACTTTATTGTTGATAAAAAAATAAGCATGTGTCACCAATCTAGATGGTGGTCATTGTGGTGGTTAAGTAAAATGTGGTTGACAGATTTGAATCCTACGTATATTAACCAAATGAAGCATTTCCTCTTTGTCCTTCTCTTCATCACTTCCTCTACCTTTCGGTCATCTTTCTTCTGGACAATCTCAGGTTTAATTGTGTTCTAAATCAGCCTCGGCCTTTTTAAGTTCATTAACTAAGAATTTCTAACCGCAGCTAGTTTGGGTGGTGGCAAAGTTGGAGGAAGAGCGACCCGGTGGGGCGGGTGAGTTCAGTGGGGATTATATTGGAGAAGGCGTCGAGGTGGTGGTGTTGGAGAGAGAGGGAGGACGGGTTGGGTCAGGTTTGAATATTTCAAACTAGATTAGGGTTGGGAAAGAGCAGGAGCGAATCAGATGGGAAGGTGAGAGGAGTCAGGGAGGGTCTGGTGGTCAAGGGTGGTGGAGAGGGAAAGAACAAGCAAGAAAGTGAAGGTAAAGATGAGGGAAAAAGATGTATGCTCCACGTCATATTGTGACATTACCACCAGAGGAAATTTGAAATTTTGTCGAGTTTATTAGATAAGTTTTAAGAGTACAAAGGTAGACGTGATTAAAAAAAACATAAACAAAAGTGAAAAATGTCTCAGGTTTAACCGTTTAGGGTTGCACACAGGGAAAATTCTTCTTTACACATCTACATGGTAATGATGTTATACATCATGTTTTTTTAACACACCCACACCCACACCCACACCCACACCCACACCCACGTGTCAACCTAATTAGTGTATGTATGGCATACAGATTTGTAGGCTAGACAAACCCTGCACACTGAACTTAAGTACTTCCTAGTTTTGCATTTTGAGAGTGTTCCTTTCCCTCCATTTTCCTCTTCAAGCATTGAATTAAATAATCTCCATATTTGACCGTCTTGTACATCTGAATGGTGCCTGATGACTCTAATATATGATCGAACGGTTCAATTTCCACATCGACATGAGGAAAGATAAACGATGCAGAAGACAATCTTGCCTTGCTTTCGTTTGTCACGGCTGTGTTCAATGCTTTTGTACTTACCGTTGCTCCATATCTGTCATTTGGCAACATTATAAATTATGAAGTTTAAAGAAAGAATGTACTGTGTAATAGTTCACTTTGATTATTGCAACACTAGCAAGCTAACTACCTCAAGAGCATCTCCAACATTCACAACGAAAGAGTTTGGAATTGGTTTGACTGATACCCATTGTCCTTGTTTTTGAATCTGTAATCCGATAACATTTTCGTCTTGCATAAGTACAGTAATGGTGCTTGCATCAGCTTGTGCATTTAGACCATGCTTGCATCAGGCATGGAGCATGGAGGAATGTAGTTTACGCGCAATGCTGCCGCCAAATCTTGATGCAGTCCAAGAAGAACATCCTTCTCCATCCCCATTGTTAGAGATAGAGATCTCAGGATCTCCTCTCCAACTCTCTTAACTTCACTAGCATATGCCCCAATAGCCTCCCTTCAGAAATATATAAAATTAAAATAAATGCAGCTTTTGTTTTTGGTGTCGACGATGACATGTATGAACTCATATTGCAAATTTGTTAACCACAGGGACAGAAATGCGAGATTAGTTTATAAACGATGAGCAGAAGTGAAAATGACCTAAGCTACAGAATAACAGGAACAAAAGAAAAATGAAATATAGACAAAAAAGAAACATACTTGTATCCTTGGGTGTGGTTGGCCAATACTCAAGGTTCCTCATCTGGGATGGGTAAAGCTTGAGAACCAGTGCGTCGGACCAGTCGAGTGTCTGCTCTTCAGTAGTCACAGCGGCTTGCCCATAGCCTTCACGTATTTCTTTTGCTGTTGATATGGAAAATTTGTTCTTCTCTTCTAAAGGAAGTTCAAAGAACTTCGCAGAACCATCCTTCATGCCCTGCGACACTTCCCTTGCCACTCCATGATTTACGAGCTGCATCATGTCCCAATCAATGTTAATTAGTTAGTTTTAGGGAGTTTTATTTTCATGTCGATAGTCTTCCACCAGTTTGTATGTATGAGTTCTCACACTTGATAACTACCACTCTTGAGTGCTACAGCCAATCTATATGTTGAGCAAAAATTGTAAACACATATATACCCAACACAATTTCACTCTATTTTATTAATTAAGATAGAGTTTTAATTATGTTTGGTTCGACCCATTCAAGACAGAACGTGTTTTTTAATTACAATCATTTGTTACAAGGAAACACCATTTGATTTCGTTTACCAAGAGACCATTGTAGGCTTATTTGTTTTTATGACTGCACCCACATTTGAGAATGGGTTACCTACGTACCCTGGAGGGGATCAAGTCACTCGTAGTTCAAGGGTTCCAACATGTGAATGACTCGTTAGAGGGCTTTGACTTTAGAGTGAGAGTAGTGTTTGGAAATATGTTTGGATTTGTATCTGAAGACATTTGAGCTTTGGAGCGAGATTCTGGCTTCAGGCGATCTGAGAATTTATTTAGATTGGTGGTTGCATCTAGATTTAAATTCAGACTGCCTACATACCCTTGTAAATGAATCAAACCAATGTAGTTCAAAAAGTTTGGTTATGGATTTGATTTTCTGATGCTTTAGGAGTTTGACCGAAGTCATTTGGACTGGACGAATTTGATTGGTGGTGTTAGGGATTCTGTTTGGAATTGATGGTTGCGTCTAGTGGGTTGCTAGACTGCCTACGTACCCCTTTGTGGGATCAAACCGACCGTAGTTCATAAGGTTTGGGTTTTGTGGCATGGTGCCAATTTTGGGTTTGACAGATATATCTTAAATCTGTTAACTGTATTTCTTGTGGACACCTAATTTGGCAGAGTGTCTGTTGATTTGACTTGGGCACCCGAAATGGATGATGCATTTGCGTGACCAAGAGGCTTGAATTGTCTTGGTCATAGTCCTTGTTTGGGGCGTAGGTGATTCCTGCAAATCCAGCCTCCGTGGGTAAGCAGACTCCGCGTGCATATGGACCTTGCGTATAAGGGGACTCCGTGTGCATGCGGGCCTTGCGTGTAAGCGGACCCCGTGTCTTGCTTCTCACGAAGTCTACTGTGCTAAGTCATCTTGCCTCGCCTGGACATCATCTTGGCTCGCCTGGACCTCCACTTTTACGTGACATCATCTTGGCTCGCCTGGACTTCCACTTTTACGTGACATCACCTTGGCTCGCCTGGACTTCCACTTTTACATGACATCATCTTGGCTTGCCTGGACTTCCAATTTTTTGAAGCCATCCTGCTTCACCTGGACTGCCAATTTTGTGAAGCCATCCTGCTTCGCCTGGACTTTCTCTTTTCCGTAAAGTAACCTCGCCTTAGGGTTTTTTGCTTTGACGCGAAGTGATCTTGGCTCGCCTATGCTTTAGGACTTCAACAGCTTTTCTTTAAGGTTTCTGCTTCCACGCGAGGTCTTCTTTGCATGTGAACTGTTATCCATCTCGCATGATGACGTTTTGACAAGAACTTGTTGTCTCGGCCAGAAGAACTTGTAGCTTTGATGAGATTGATGAAATCATATGAACCACATAACTCCTCAGAGACGTCTTTCCCAGTTCGAATCAGCTTGACACCACCTCAATGATTATCATCTTCAGAAACCTTTTTGCAGATGAAAATCAGATATGATTAGGAGTCGGACTTGAGAAAATTGATCCTCTATAAATGGAGATATGTCGCCTTTGTTGCTTTGATCGAGAGCGTGTATTGAATACTTAAGCTTACTTCGATCTGCTCAAAGATTCTCCAAGTTGTCATGGGTAAGTTCATGTTCTTCAAATTCGCGTTGCTTGGAATACTTGTTTACTTCCTCTTGTACGGCAAGCGCAAGACCATATACAAGAGGAAGGGCCTAGCGGCCATATATTTGTTGTAAAAAGAAGAGGGGCTGAGCGGCTTGTTCTTCAAACTCGTGTTGCCTGGAATGCTTGTTTTCCTCTTCTTAAGTGGCTAGCTTGTTATGCAAGGTGCAAGGCCATATATTTGTTGTAACAAGAGGAGGGGCCGAGCGGCTTGTTCTTCAAACTCGCGTTGCCTGGAATGTTTGTTTTCCTCCTCTTGTGTGGCTTCACTACCAGAACAGGCAGTTTAGCCGACGAAAAATTTTCGTCGGCCTGTTAAAAAAATTCGTCGGCTGAAACCTTAGCCGACGAAGGTTCGTCGGCTATAGTGTCGTCGGGAAAGGGTCGTCTGTAATGACTTTAGCCGACGAGACAAAAAATTTCGTCGGCTATAGTATGACTATAGCCGACGAAATAATATCGTCTGCTATAGTCCAACCTTTAGCCGACGACATTATTTCGTCGGCTATAGTCATACTATAGCCGACGACATTATTTCGTCTGCTAAAGTATGAACTATAGCCGACGAATAATGTCGTCGGTTATCTTCCAAACTTTAGCCGACGAATAATTTAAACTATTCGTCGGCTAAAGTTTGTAATAAAAAAAATATAAAACATCTATGGCCGACGAAATATTGTATTTTTCGTCGGCCTTATAGACATTTAACCGACGAATTAAAGCTTATTTCGTCGGCTAAACTTTTTTTTTTTTTTTTTAAAAAACTTTAGCCGACGAATTATGGCTTTTTTCGTCGGCTATAAGCGCATTCCAGTAAAAAAAAAACCCCGAAATTTCTGAATTACCATTCCATGCAAGCTGCAAAAGACATATTTAACAATTTCATATAACCAACAACAAACACATAAAAGTATCAATTTACATAAAAGTATCAATTTACATAAAAGTATCAATTTTAACTACGTAAAGTCTATATCGTCTAAATTGAAGTCATCTTCTGGGGGCTGCTGCGGAGGTTGCGGCGGCTGGGGTAGCGTCATGGGCGGAGGCATGGGCGGAGACGGAAGTCCCTGACTCTGGGCAGCTGCAAAGTCCTGCATGTACTGCAACATCTGCTGATGCTGGGCCTGCTGGATGGCATATATCTCGGCAACATAGGCTGCCTGCGCGGTATTAAAGGCTGCCAACGAGGCAATATAGGCTTGCTGCGAGGCAGCCTGCGAGGCAGCCTCAGCAGCTTGAGCAGCTTGAGCAGCTTGCTGTTTCGTAGTCTCTGAACTTCTGACTCTAGCTGAGTCGTCCTGTTGATCGTGGACGTGGTGCAGCTACTCGTCGAGGTTGCCTTTCGTTGAAATCCTGGAGTGGTCTTCAGGACCCCCTCGCCTCTCTTTCCTAGACCTCGGCAGTAGAAGTTGTTTTCTCTCGGTGGGAAGGCTCTGCCCATGATCCTCGCCCCAATCGTCGGATCCGAATTGTCGATCCGGGACATGGCTTCGGACATCTCGGAATCCTGCGTCTCCGGCCATGCCTCCCTCACTAAGGTACTCAGGACCTCGTCACTAGCCTCCCTCACCCTCGCCTATATGGATAGGAAAAAAATTATTAATTAAAATTTTTACATAAATTGAAAAATTTAAAAACGTAAAGTGACTTACAATATCCTCCTGGGAGTCAGGATATGCCTTCTCGTACGTATAGACGTAGGGGTTGACTTCTGGATGTTCCTTGGCCGCCTCGTCCATGAAGACACCGAACGGTCTAGAACCGGCATGATGGTTCCTTGTGTTGCGTTGCCGGTTCTGAGCGTTCACCCGGGAAACCGCATTCAAAGAAAAAAGTAAACTATTAGTAGAATATTATAAAACGCACGTACTTATTTTTAAATTAACTAACTAATTTATTTAAATACCTGTTTACGAGGGTTGTTGAATTCTGATGTCAGAAGCCAACGCCACTCGTACTCCCTGTACTGGAACTCAGTAGGGGTACCAGAACGTGCGTTCCCGTGCTTAGTCCAATGGGTCCGCAGCTCGTTCTTCCACTCCTTGTACCTACAGATACAACAAAAATATTAGAAATATTATTAATATCACATACAAAATTGTTTTTCATTAACTTCCCAACGTACCTTCCCCCATGCACAACGTCGGCCCAGCTGTCCCTCAGGTGCTCGGGAACCTCAAACCACACCTGCATTTAACCGATTATTATTAGTTTAGCTTTTCGAGAAATCAACAATTTAATACATAATATTATTTTGTAAACTCACCGACATCGCGTTGTGGACCATGTCCTTAACCTCCTGCGGGACCTCGCCCCAGTCGGACCACAACATAGGGACTCTATCCCTAATGAGAGCACCCACGCGGCCGGAGTACATCCTCGACTTCCCGCCCGATACTGCGTGGCCATCCCCGTCAGTATCGATGGGGATCCTCCCCATGGTACTCACCATCTTCTCGAGAGCTTTCCCTGTGACGGGGCCTCTCTTCTTCTTTGTGCCTATGACATGATTCGGCCAAATTGATTATTAAAATATATATATATATATCACCCTTTAAAAGTAATCAAGTTGCCTGACTGATTACCTGAGGAGCTCGCGACGGATTCCGGCTCTGTCGCCGATGATGATACCCTCGCAGAAATAAGAGGCGTATCAAAAGGCAGGAACCGGTACGCCGCTGATGGAGCCACTGGCGGGGGCAGTGGATAAATCGGCGTCCCTGAGTCATCGACTACAGGTATCGCCGGTATCATCCGCGGAAGGAACAGATGAGGCGGCGGCATCTGTACCCCAGATGACCCACTATCCGAAGAAGTAGGACCCGGAGTGGGCGCCCGGCGTATCTCGGGCATACGAGGTGCAGACACCTCCGTCAAGGGCCTCGGGGAACGAGGGACGGCCGCCTGCCTCGATGAAACGGGCACCTCCGGCGCTGTCTCCAGAAGGCTCGCACGTCTGGCTGTCATGTGGCCCTGAAACGTCGTTTGAGGGTTGCTAGAGGTTCCCTCAGACGATTCGGACCTTTGGCCCTTCGAACTCTTCTTCGATCGAAAAAAGCCGCTCATCCTATTTATAATATTAATTAACGGCTTTAGATTATTTTGTCTTTGTTTTATAAAAAATTATACATTTTTAAAATTATACTTATTCAATAAAAATTTACACGCAAATACCAATATATATATATAGATATATATATATATAGTATATTTTACTTACATAACAATATTATATATTAACTAACATATCGTAAAACTAAATTCGAAATCAAAAATAAATTAACACATATATTCAAAAATAAACACATAAATTCAAAAATAAACACATAAACTAACATAATTAAATTAACACAAATTAAATTACAAAACAAATTTAATTAACACAAATTAAATTAACAAAAAAAATAGATTACAAGTTTTATTCATTTCTTCAACTTCGCGTTTTCATCCCGATTCTCTACTTAATCTAGTGTTAAAATTTTTAATAATATTAAAAATTACAAAACAATAATTCAATAATATTAAAACAATTTATTCATAATATTAAAAATTACAGAAATGTTAAAATTTAAAATGTTACAATAATTTTAAAATTTTGTAATGTTAAAAATTACAAAAATGTTTAGGGTTATTTAAAATTTTGTAATGTTAAAGATTACAAAAATTTAAAATGTTACAATAATTTAAAATGTTACAACTTCGCTGGGTCACTTTGTTTTTTTAACCATCATTTTTATAATTTAACAACCTTTTAAATTATTATTTGTTAAATATTTATCCGATTTTTACACAACTCACTTGTCCAATATAATTTACAAATTTAACAAGATGATTACATTAAAATAAATTTTATTAGCACATATCCAACTACTGTATACACACCTTCAAATTATTTTTGTTACGGTCATTCTCAGTAAGTTACGAATCGGTCATTCTCAGTAAGTTACGAAACTACAAATTACGTTAACACATATCCAACTACTGTATCCAACTACTGGTACTACAAATCGAAACCCAACACATACAAGTTACGGTCATTCTCAGTTTTATACAACCAATCCAACCAAAACGCAGAAGCAATCATCAATCCATATATTTTATTTGCAGAAAAGAAATCGATGAATTTGGGGTTTATGGGAGCGTACCTTGAGCAGACAAACAGCACCACTAGCGTTTTGGAGACCGGGAGGGAGGAGGGAGGAGGAGGAGACTGGGAGACCGGGAGGGAGGAGGGAGGAGGAGGAGACCGGGAGGGAGGAGGGAGGAGGAGGAGACCGGGAGACCGGGAGGGAGGAGGGAGGAGGAGGAGACCGGGAGGGAGGAGGCTAGGGCTAGGGTTGAAAAACTGCAGAAATGAGGGAGGAGGCTAGGGTTCGCAATTAAAACCCGAGGACTTTAGCCGACGAAATAATTTGTTCGTCGGCTAAAGAACAAAATTTCGTCGGCTATACATATATTCGTCGGCTAAACCTTTGAAATTCGTCGGCTAAACCTTTGAAATTCGTCGGCTAAACCTTTGAAATTCGTCGGCTAAACCTTTATACATTTGGCATGTTGTTCTGGTGATGACCAAACTTGAGAAACACAAATCCAACCGTCAGATCTTACCATCATGATAAAATACATGTATGGGAAAAAATTCAACTTGATCCGAAAAGAATAAGGGCTCGATCCGGACGGTCAATCTCGTAAGTCAAACCCCTAAACGCACGGAAAAGGTCGTTCGACCGTCTAAATTACGTATTTTGGCTGGACCTCTAACTGAAAATAGTTTCAAACCGATGACACGCAACAATTCGTACAAAAATTTTACGCAAAATAACCACCGAACCCAGGGCTACCCATAGGGAGAAAGAATGGAAAATTGAATTGACCGCTACTATCGGCACCGAGACATGACCGGAATACCGTGATTTTTCAACCGTAGACTTATTTCACCATTCTAATCATGTCTTATTTCACGACTTTTTTACGTTTGAAGGATCTACGTATAGTTTGTTTTTGAAACGGAACATTTACATAACACTTGGTAAACAAGTTATACAACATTAGTACACATGTTGTGATCGTGATGATCAAACTTGAGAAACACAAATCCAGCCGTCAGATCTGACCATCATGATAAAATACATGTATGGGAAAAAATTCAACTTGATCCGAAAAGAATAAGGGCTCGATCCGGACGGTCAATCTCGTAAGTCAAACCCCTAAACGCACGGAAAAGGTCGTTCGACCGTCTAAATTACGTATTTTGGCCGGACCTCCAACTGAAAATAGTTTCAAACCTATGACACGCAACAAGTCGTATAAAAATTTTACGCAAAATAACCACCGAACATAGGGCTATAGTAGGTAATAGAAATATTTTAGGGTTTAGCCGACGAATACCCTAACATATTCGTCGGCTATAGTATGTAATTAAAAAATAAAAAAATAACTATAGCCGACGAATTATTAGGTTATTCGTCGGCAAAAACCATATTAGCCGACGAATTACAGTCTATTTCGTCGGCTAAAGTGAGTAATTAAAAAAATAAAAAAACAAGTTTAGCCGACGAAATTAAGGCTTTTTTCGTCGGCTAAGGTAGTTTAGCCGACGAATCACAGTTTATTTCGTCGGCTAAAGTGTGTAATAAAAATAAATAAAAAAACATCTATGGCCGACGAATTAAGGCTTTTTTCGTCGGTAAAAAACATCTTAGCCGACGAATTATAGTATATTTCGTCGGCTAAAGTAAAAAAACAGGGAAAAAAAAACAGATGATATTCATAAACCATACATTAAAAAAAACCCTGTTCATCATGTATCACCAAAATCTCATATATTCATAACTGAAATATGAATTCAACATATGTGTAAACTATATATAAAGGAAAAAGTCTTTGAAAAATTATACAAATTAATCGGAATCATACATTAAAACTAAGGCTCGTAATCGGAATCATCCGATGAGTCTTCTTCGGTGTCAGAATTAATTTCTGGTAATATATGTATTTCCTCATCACCAGTGTCTTCGTCTGACTCTTGATTTGGATCAACATCAACAAGCCTTGGCTCTTCATCACGAATTCGCACCGAACGACCCGCTTTAAAATTATTAAGGCGAATGGTAGAGGAGTTAGGAATACCTATTGCGTTGGGCTCTTGATACGCAACATCTTCTTCCTCGCCTTCGGCCTCTCCAAGTGTAGCCGCCCGATAAATGTTTCGAGGGTGCACAAGGTTGACTACTTTCCACGCGTCACCCTTAGCAAGGTCATCAAGATAAAATACTTGTTTTACCGATGTGGCAAAAACGAAGGGGTCATCCTGGTAAGAACTTGTAGCAGTGTTCACCGATAATATTCCGTACTGATTGGTCTTCATGCTCTGCGGCCTAGTATCAAACCATCTACACTTGAAGAGGTGCACTGTCATGCCTTCACCGTAAACGAGTTCCACCACTGAATCAAGAACACCGTAATAGTCAACTCCATTCCGCCCACCATGTGCCATGACCCCAGAATTCTGTGTTCTCTTTCTGCTGTCTCTTTGGTCGCATATAAATTGCACGCCATTCACCTTGCACATCGGATAAACTCTTGAGACTATCGGCTTCATGGCTAGAAGTCTTAGTTCGTGCGACCAATTTGGGTGACCATCAGATTGAATATGGTTCATCTGCAACCAACCATCTCAACTGTAAATATGGATAATTATGCAATAAACATAAACCTGTAGAGAAAAATTAAATTACGTACCCAACCGCCAAAATAATCTGCGAACTCCCTGTTGTGGTACTCGAGATCACCTTGAATGTTGGGATGATTGAGATGGATGTCTTTCCAGTATTCAACTTCTGGACAGTTAATCAATACCCACCAGTGGGCAATGACTAGCTCATGCGGTTGCAACTTGTAGGAGTCTGGCAAAATTCCATACACTTCAACATCACTGGAGACTATGGAAAGATTGAACTTCGGTACATCTACCGGCATGGTTTGCGGAGTTTCCTTCAACGCTCCTAAATACAACTTCATGTAGGTGACGCACTCGTGCGCAATATATGCTTCAGCTATACATCCTTCAGGAGCGGATTTATTAGCCACATAATCTTTGTAGTCTCCAAGTTGCCTGTAAATCAAGTTGCAAAATGTTATGATTATTGAACATGTATATGTATTGAGGAATTCATGAAAGTAAAAAACGTACCTTTCCATGGGATACATCCAAGTGTAGTGTACTGGACCGGTAAGCAACAATTGCTCGGGAAGATGGATCATCAGGTGAGGCATGATGTCAAAAAAATTTGGAGGAAATATCCTCTCAAATTTACACATGATATAAATGATGTCCATTTGCATTTCCCGGAGGTCACATCGAGACACTTCCCGTGTGCATAACTTCTGGAAAAACCTTCCCAACGCTACTAACGGCTCCACCACCTGACGGGGAAGGAACGGTCGAATGAAAACAGGGAAGAGACGTTGCAGCAGGATATGACAGTCATGACTCTTCAACCCGTACATCTTATTGTCCCGGAAGTTCACACACCGGGCAATATTTCCTGCATAGCCTGAAGGATACTTCACACAACTCATCCACCTGAAAATTAGGTTCTTCTGGTCAGGCTTCACGGTGTAAGGAGCTTGAGTCATTTTTTTCTTCCCTTCTTTCAACCACAAATGTCTTCTTATTCCGCATTTTTTTAGATCAATGCGTGCCTTAGGACCGTCTTTCGTCTTCCCCTCCAAATTCAGCACTGTGCCCACCACACTGTCGCACACATTCTTTTCTATGTGCATCACATCCAGGTAGTGCCTGATCAACAACTTACTCAAGTATGAGAGTTCCCAAAATATGCTCTTATGTGTCCAGAATTTGTACCTGTCGGGTCTTTCAGGTATAGCCGCCACAATGTTGGGATGATTGCTGAGCTGCCCAAAATCGTACTCATTAAGCACCGCTAAAATGTCTTCCCCCGTCCATCTTCTGGGAGGCACGCCGTGTTCTACGGTCCCATCAAATGCCTTTTCATCGAACCGCCATTCGTGATCATATGGAAGGAAAGCACGGTGACCCAATCTGCATATCTTGTTGCAATGACTGCTGCTCCCCTCATCGCTAAGGCACTCTGGACAAGCCTTGTATCCCCTAACAACGTTGCCCGACAACATCCCACGGGCAGGAAAATCACTGATGGTGTCAACAACCATGACATGCATCTGGAACATCTCGTGCGTGTACTTGTCATAAGTGGGATGACCAACGTCCCACAAAAATTTAAGCTCTTCAATCAAAGGTCTCAAGTACACATCGAGACACTTCCCCGGATAACCGGGCCCCGGAATCAACAAACTCAACATATTGTACTCCTTCTTCATGCACATCCATGGGGGAAGGTTGTACGGTACCAAAATCACCGGCCATATACTGTATTGCAGACTCATGTTCCCAAAAGGGTTGAACCCGTCGGATGAGAGCCCGAGCCTCACATTTCGGACCTCTGATGCAAATTGAGGAAACTCCCTGTCTATATGCTTCCAAGCCTCCCCGTCAGCAGGGTGTATAAGGGTATCTTCGTCATGCAATTCCCTATCAGCGTGCCATCTCATCGCTTCGGCCGTGTGTGAAGACATGTACAACCGCTCCAACCTATCCGTCAAAGGGGAAATACCGAAGTACCTTTACAGGTTTCCTGTTGCCTGCAGGAGTCAGCTTATATCTGTCAGTGTGACATACCGGACATGCGTCAAGGCCACCAAGGTCATTCCCTTCTGGATCTTTACCCCAAAAGAGAACGCAGTCATATCTGCATGCATGGATCTTGATGTAGGAAAGCCCAAGATCTTTCAGGATACATCGGACCTTCCGATGAGTGGTAGGAAGACGATGACCGTTGGGCAGCATCGAAGCAGTGTACTGTAGATACTCATCAACAGCCTTCACGGTCGATTTTGTCTCAACTTTAATCCTCATTACGTCCATCACACTTTCAAGAACGGTCTTCTGACAACCGGGGTACACAGGGGTCTGTTGGAAAGCAAGCAGTTTGTTGTACTTTTCAATACCAGCAGTGTTCACAGCTCTAGGGAAGGGCTGCACCGGGTCAGGCATATACTGTCCTTGAGCGCATACACCGCTCTCATAAGGAAACATGTCGTTGATGAATGTCGTTGTTGGATCGTTGGATGTACTAGCACTGCCCGTCTCGGAAAATTGGCCATGATCATGCGGACCCCCTGATGATGTTTCACCGTGATATAACCAACATGTGTACTTCTCCCAAAACCCGTTACTCCTCAGGTGCTGCCATACTTTGTCAATGGGAAATCGATACATATCGCTGCGACACTGACATTTCGTGCACGGGCAATAGAAAATTGTATTCCCGTTAGCATTATTCATCGCATATTCTAGAAAACTCATAACTCCTGCACCGTATCTTTTGTCCCATTTTGGAAGCGAAATCCAACTCTTATCCATATCCTGAAAATATAACAAAATATATATATATTTATAACGATGCTAGCTAATTATTAATAAAATTTCATGCCATATATAAAATCTCAATTCATTTAGTATATATATATATTCTACGTACGTACGTACTACAACTAATTAATTACAAAATTATCATTATGAACTCATATATATCATCAACAACTTCATACCATATCAACACAATAATATTATAAATTAATATTAACATATATATATATATATATTTACTATTTATTAACAACAAATTAATTCATATATATTATCAATTCAAATCATCAACCAAATCGATCAACACATATATATATACATCCAACGTACTCAAAATTAATCAACTCAATCACAATCAATAAACTCAATTAATCACACTAATTAAAATCGATCAACTCAAATAAAACTCAATTAATCAACATATATATACATATACGTACCTATATATATATGGCTCCACAAACTGATTATGGACAGATTTCGACAACACCCAAACTTTTTCTCCCCTTTTTTCTTCTCCCGTTTTTTTTCCCGTTTTTTTCGAAATGAGCTGCTGCTGCCCAGATCTGCAAATATAAAGCACTTTAGCCGACGACTATGAATTTCGTCGGCTAAACCTTTAAATATTTCGTCGGCCATGGTTTGTGCACTTTAGCCGACGACATAAATTCTTTAGCCGACGAAATTTTTTTTCGTCGGCTAAAGTGTGTCATAGCCGACGAAAATTTAAAATAGCCGGCGAAATAAAATTTCGTCGGCTAAAGTGGACATCATAGCCGACGAAAATTCACCTTAGCCGACGAAAGAAAATTTCGTCGGCTAAAGCCCACTATAGCCGACGAAAAAAAGCTTCGTCGGCCTGGTTTTTTTTTTTTCGTCGGCTATAACCTTTCTTCTGGTAGTGCTTGTTATGAGAAGTGCATGACCATATATTTGATGTAACAAGAGGAGGGGCCGAGTGGCCTGCCTTCTTTTGGTGACGATCTCGCGAGGTCATCTCGCCTTAGGGGCGGAATGGCTCGCGTGCTTGCGGGGCTTCCGGCGGAGCAAGGAACAAGACAGAAAGATAGAGATGCTGCAGAAGAAATAAAGAGAGTTAGAGTGAGGGCTCTACCTTCTTGCTGGCTCGCCGCTTCTTTTGTTCTCCTTCTGCTTTTTGCTTCGCTTGTTCTCTTCTCCTTCTTCGCCTCTTTTGTTCTTGTCTGTGTCGACTCCGCCTGCCTCTGTCTTGTTTTTCCTTCTTCTCTGCTTTTTACTTCGCTCCGTCTTTCTGTCCGCCCCTCTCTTTTGGAGGCTTTGACCTCTTTATATAGAGTGCTTGGTTATTAGGATGATTGAATTGTTATTGGAATTTGATGTCCGTATTGTGTTCCTATTTAGACACACCTATTTGCAAGAGTTGGTATCGAACCATAAAGCATTATGCATGTAGCACAAGAAAAATATTATTTTTTTTTTGTAATTTTTTTTCTTTTTTTTCGGTATAAAGCATTATGCATGTAGCACAAGAAAAATCTCGATTAGTTTTATTTAACTATCGCAAATATAGTTATAATAGCAAATATTACCTGGAAGAATCCCCATTCCTTGCAAGCCAGATCCAGTTTGTTAAGCTCCTCCTCGTTCCCACTTGCGAGCAGAGAAAAATCGATGATGGGGATATGATCAGAAGAAAGATCATCACAAGTAGTTACTATACTCTTTGGCTTGTCTTGTTCATCTATATTCTTTAAAAGGTACTTCTCAGGGATCTTTAATGGGTTACTCCTCACCAGTTCTTGAACGTTTGGTTCTACTGGCAGCTGAGATGCTATATCAAGGCTGCTCATTTTAATCTTGTTGTGTTACAGATCGATCAGATGGGTTGGCTTCAACGTATACCCTGGTTGGATGAGGAGGTCTGTATATGAAAGAAAGAATAGGGTAAGTTGGCTTGCTTGATTTCTTGCTTTTAAATTTCGGCACGCAGCATGTGTCCATGGACATATACGTTTTTTTCTTCTCATTAGGATAAGTGTTAGGTACAAAACGTGTTTTTGTGAAACGAATTAGAAATTTGATTAAAAATCAAAGTTAGGTATGTAATATTGGACACTTTTCAATGCAAAGACTCAAAGTGGAGAGGCCACGTTGATTCAAATATAAGTTATTGAAGCTGTTAAGATGCTTGATTATGCATTTAGTAATGCATGTTTTGCTACCATTCCACTCCACTCCCGTGATTTAGTAAGTAGTAAACAACATATTTGTTACTGACCAAATTTCAGTTTATAAATACATCATTTATATATTATCTTATACATTTAAATACAAAAATTAACAATTATGACAAACTAATATGCACATGTCATCAGTTTACAAATACATCATTTATATATTATCTTATACATTTAAGGACAAAAATTAACAATTATGACAAACTAATATGCACATGTCATCTGTCACTACATATTTTACCAAACTACCATTCACTACATATTCTAATACTACAATGGACGTACTACTGTCGTGTCGACGAGAGACATGCTACTGCCTTGTCGACATGAGACGTGCTACTGTCGTGTCGACATGAGACGTGCTACTGTCGTGTCGACATGAGACGTGTTACTTCCGTGTCAACTAGAGACATGGTACTACCGTATCGACAAGAGAGGTGGTACTGCCGTGTCGACGGGAGATGTGCTACTGCCGTGTCGACGCGAGACATGCTATTTCTGTGTCATTTTGCGTAAATTTATTTGAAAAATGGGTATTTTAGTTATTTTGCCTATGAAAGTCTAGATCAGATCTGGTACCATTAGTTTGGGCCTGAGTTTATGTCCTAATTTGTACAGAAAATATTGAAAGTAGGGTTTTTGTGTTTTTAAATTTGGTCATGTGTTATTATGTAATTTTCTCGTAAGTAATTAACCAAATGATATCCGAAACATAGAGTGATGTAGCATTTAACAAAATCAATTAAAATTTAGAGAGAATGACATAGACTACATCAAAGAATATCATAACACATATAACTCACCTTTAAAAAAATTTAAACAAATAAGAATATGAACTCATGTCTAAAACCAAATAATGACAGGCCTCATCCGAATAATTAATGTAAAATGATAATAATACTCAGTTTTTCAACAAAATTACAATTACCATGCCACTCCTTTCCTCTCTCTCTCTTCACGTCACTCTCTAACTTCTCACCTCACTTAGATCTGCCTTCTTCTCACCTCACTCAGATCTGTCCTAAATCCATTGTCGGAGAAAGATGTCACTCCACCCCTCTGAATTGGACACCGACTCTGTCGCCTCCACTCCGCGATCGAACTACCCCTCAAACGCTAGACACCTGACGTCATACTTGTAAGGTTGTGGGTGGATTACAGAGCGATTAAGTTGTGGAATCTGATCTAATTCAGCAACTTGGTTGTGGAATTCGATTTGATTTTTTGTGGATCTTCAATGTCGCAGTTGTCGTCTTTGATCCAAAAGGATTAGAGAGCGAGGGGCACTAGCTACTACTGTTCATGGTTTGGTTTTTGGGTTATTTATTTTATTTTATTTTTTAGATTTGTTCTCTCCTTCCCATCATCTCTCTAAATCACAACGTTGAAATGGAAATTGAATTCATTGCTAAAAGGTTTGAATTATGTGTATTTGTCCATTTTGCTAGATGCAATTTTGTTGGTCAGTAGCAGTAATTTGAACACATTAGCATTGATATTGAACGAGTGTAAATGCATGAGGTAATAGCAGATCTGTACGATTAATAGTGCAATAGCAGGTTTGGACTAGTAATTGTCCCTCAAATAAGAATACTGTCTTTTTCTTGAGAAAATAGGCATCCAATTGTAGTTGTGGTACTTAAAACTTGCTACTGTACATATTGAAAATAGCTGCTTCTACTATATTTGTAATACTCTAGATTTCATAATTGTTTTCCTTGTATTATTCCCTTATTTAATGAAGGATTATTCATGAAAATTCTTGGGTTTATGCGAAGTTGAAGTTTCGGGAGTTTATTTAAGTTGCCTTGATTTTTAATAGGCCAAAAGTTGACTTTATTTTTCGTAAGTTATCTTCGAAAACTTCCTCCATGAAAGTTGTAGAGCTTGTCGATACGAGTTTGTAGACATGCGGCACGTCTAAAACAGATGTCGTATGAAGAAGTTATGTTCAGAGGAAGTTTGTTTTCGGGTTTGAAAAGAGTATAAGTAGAAAATTTGTGTGTGGGATTAATTAGAACCCTAAAAATCAGTTTCCCTCCTCTCTCTCTCCTCCCACCCGATCTCCCCGAGCCTTCACTTTCTTCAGCCGAGTTCTTCCTCCTCCGGCCACCAAACCGGACGCCACCGGTCCCATTCGACTCCCACAGCAGCCTTCTCCATTTCTGGAGTAGTCCCGCTGGCTGTCCCGCCGCCTGGAAGCCTCCACTAAGCGGCGGAGCTGCTGCTGTCCTGCCGGAAAACCGGCGATTTCGACGTCGTTTCCGGCCAAGTTTAGGTGAGTCTTGATCCTCTCTTCCTCCTAGCAGTGTCTAGGCATAGTTGAAGCAAGTTTTTGAGGTTTTGAGGCCGGTTTTGCAGGTTTTGTAGAGTGATTTTCTGGTCACTGTTCGGGGAAGTTTCCGGCCAGTTCCGGCCAAAATTGGTCGAAGTCACAGGTATGAAAGTTGTTCCCCTTACTTCAAGCTTCAACTTTGCTGTTGGGAGTTTTCTCAAATTCGAAAGTTTGGGTGGCGCGTGAGGCCCACTCGCCGCCGCCTGTGGCGGCGCGTCCGGTTGAGTTGCAACCCTAGTTTCCTGTGGTTAAGTAGTCCTTACTGCTGTGAGCCTGTTGAGTGGTAGTGTGGCTAGTTTTTAAGAAATGTTAGCATGCTAAAACGTTAAGTGTGATTTTAGGTTTGGTGGAGGTTTGAGTTAGGAATGGAGGATTAGAGGCAGCCTTTGTGGGTCCCTAAGTTCGACAACTTTGGAAAGTTGTTATCTCTTGAATTAAGGGTTAGTTAAGGGTATTGTGTTAGCCTATAGTATTTTTAGTTACTAAGGTTTTAATTGTGTGTTTTTTTTAGGTGGTTGTGAAGTTGTGTTTCGCTTGCTAAATTTGGTTGTGGAATTTGCAATTGGATACTTAGGTGAGTAAATCTCACCAAAGTTCACTTTTGAACCTAATGATATAGTGATAATGATGATGATGGTGGTTTTATTATTATTCTTTTAATTGTTTTTAAAAATATATGAGCTTGATCGCCAACGGCTCATAGGTAAGATAAAAACAAGTCTTCTTTATATTGTGACGTTGAGAATAATAATGTGAGATATATCATGTTGTTGACGATAATAATTGTGATAATGTGTTGTGAGGTTAATGTTGGGAAATTTATTATGATTGTTGGATAAATAGCCAAACCGGGTTCCAAGCCCTTTTTGGGTGATTGGTTGCGGTTAAGATGCTATTTATCATTTTTGTGTTTCATATTAGACAGTCAAACCGAGTTCCAAGCCTTTGGCCGGGTGATTGGTTGCGGTTAGGAATAGAGCTCTAATATGTCTGTTAGTGTAGGTCATGGGAGATACTTGAAGGTATCTGGGACCCATGGGTACACATATTGTTGTTGTAGGTCATGAGGGGTATTTACTAAATATCTGGGACTCATGAGTACATGTCTTGTTAATGTGTGGTTTTTATTCATTTATCAAAACTTATTTGGATGTGTTAAATTGTTGGATGTGATAAATGTGGAGTTTACTTTGAGTTTACTCATACGAGCTTTTTAACTTACCGGGTTTGTTATTCTACAATCCCGGTACACCAATTCTTGGTGTAGGGGTTAGACCTGCAGGTGAGTATCAACAGGGTTGAGGCGGAGGTGTAGTGGCAGGGTTTTCCCTATTTTTGTCAGACTCTGTATAGTTTTAAATTTGAGTAGATTGTATTAAAATCATGAGATTGTTCTCATGTTCTTGTTTTGCATGTTATGTAAACAAGGATGTGTAATCTTATTTCAATAATAGATTTTGTAGAAATTTCTATTCTGTAATCGAGTTTTGATGTTGTTGGTTGTTGTGGTTGTTGTTGTTGTCGTTATGTTGTTGTTGACAACAGGTTGTGATGTTAAAATTTTAAGTTAGATCATGCCAAAATTTTTGAAAATTCCATTCAAAAATTAGGGTGTGACAATATTTGTTGAGCCACTGAAAATCTTTTACTGCATTTATTGAAGCTGCTATTATACTAGCTGAACCACTAAAAACCTGCTACTACTGCACATACTAAAATTAGCTGATACTACATTTGCTAAGTCACTGAAAATATGTTACTGCAATTACTGAAGTTGCTACTACACTACGCAAGCTGAACCGCTAAAAATCTGCTACTGCATTTATTGGAAGTGTAACAACAGCAACATTCCAGCAAATGCAGTAGCAACCAAAGTAATACATGGTGAGGTCTGATTTAATTTGATTTAATTTGTATAATGTTAGTTTGATAAATTAAATCATGATACGTGACAAACATAAAAGAATCTATCCTTATTTGTTAAAAACTGTCTTTATTTGTTTAAAAAAAATGTAGATAGATGTATTTGTGTTTTAGATCTTTTTGAAGAGGATATATGTAGTTTTCTTTAAAATGTAATTGTTTTTGTATGGAAAAGTAAAACTTATTTGTTTTGGTCAATAAGTTTTTTTTTTGAATCAAAATATTAATAATTTATTTCATAACACATGTAGAGATTACAATGTGGATCGAACCATTACCTTACGTACATATGACAAATAAGATCATTGGATGATACATAATTAGATAGTAACATCCTAACAAAGTTCCGCTCACAAATCACGTGAGCCTAAAACTACAGTCATACCTTATGCTCAAAACCCTAGAAGGGAACAAGCCTAAGAGAGAACGCTCCGAGAATTGCAGAGCAGACTTGATTTTCAATGTTTTTGTCATTTAGTTGTTTACAACTTTATATTTTTTTTATTTTTTTATTTTTTGAACAGGGTTTACATGTATGTTTAATGAAAGGATTTCATCAAGGGGCAAAGCGCATATCAGCCCAAAATAGGGTCTGATCCGATTATAGATTTGTTCGCAACTACTTCAGGACAAAAGTAGCAACATTAACTAAAATGGGTAAGTGTTTTGCACTTTATCATCGTAGTGAGGGGTGGGTGCGGTGCGGTGTGGTGCGGTTTAAGGCCGAAACCATAGTGCAGACTGCATTTTCAGGGCCTTAAACCGCAGTGCAGACTGCATTTTCAGTATTCTAATTTTGCAAACTGCAACTGCTTTTAAATAATGCAAACTGCATTTTCAGTGCAGCTCGGTGCGGTTTGTTTCAAACTGCATTACATAGTTAAACCTCCTCATTCAAACTGAAATAAAAATATTCATTCAACTTACATATAGTTAAATACTTAAACCTCATTCAACTTACAACATTCAACATTCAATCTGAAATAAAAACTAAAAATTCAACTAATTCAACATTCTAATAGTATTGTAAACACGAAAATATCTGCAACAAATAACAGAAAGACACGTGTACAAAGAATAATATTTAATTTTATCAATGTGAATGTGGGTTACAATCTTTGTGAACTCCTCTGATTCTATCTCCGAATATAGGTTTAACTCAAGGGTGACACACACTTGTTCTTAAGGGTTACGCGGGTTGATCACGTAACGAATATCTAGGATTTGGATTTGAATTTGGTGAAGAACTAGCTATTTGGGGAGCTTGATCGTTCTTCAAGGAGGGGATCTGGATTTGGTGAAGAATTGGCTATTTGGGGAGCTTGATAGTTCTTCAAGAATCTTGGGAGACTTCTGAGCTCGCGGGAGGGAGTTTTCTTCTCTCTGGTTCGCTGCCTGCTTTTGCTCTACTTTGTTCACCCCTCCTCTTGGTGTGAGAGGGGGTATTTATAGTGTTAATATTCCTTCGCTTATGGTATGTAATGAAGATACTGAATCAATTATATTTCCTTAATCGAATGAATGAATCTTGACTGATTGATTTACTTGCCAATTTTACCATAATCAGATCAATCAAATATTAAGATTTAGATATGCCCAGATCGCTTTGGATTGAATATATTGTTTTGATCAACATCCTTAGCAAATGGGCGGGCCATCTCGCGGGTATGGAAGGAAGGTGTGAGGAATCTTGATTTCCAAGTAAGCGGGGAGTTCTGCATGCATGCAAACTCTGCTGACTAGCTCCTTCGCAAAGTCTCCTAGGAGGGGCCATCTTGCCTCGCCTTCATTTACACGCTCGAAGCCATCTCGTATTCGCCTTCATTTACACGCGCGGAGCCATCTCGCCTCTCCTTTATGTACGCGCGCGGAGCCATTTTGCTTCGCTTTCATGTACGCGTGCGGAGCCATCTCGCCTCGCCTTCACGTACGCGCGCGGAGCTATTTCGCTTCGCCTTCGTGTACGCGCGCGGAGCCATCTCGCCTCGCCTTCATGTATATCTAAGCACACGAAGTCATTTCGCCTCGCCTTCATATATTTCTATGCAAAGTCCAGTTCGCCTGCGAGTTTTACTATTTAGCTCGCCTGACCCTTGGCCAACTATCACCAATTGTCTTTGGGAATGTCCGACTTCTTTATTTTGATAATTAATTTAATTTAATTGATATGTGATCATCAATCAACACTTGATAATTGATTTCAATCGGTATTTAAGGTTTTGTTGTCAGCCGACCATTCCCACGTTGCCACGTGTCATTTCCGAATGCTTTCCAATTTTGTTGACTCACGAGCCACGTATGTAATTTATCCGGTCTACATGTTTGCTTCGATTTATTCAACGACTATTATTATCGTTAAATTTTATATGTCTACAAATGCCCCCACTTCAAGGTGCGTCGTAGCCATGCTATCGTCATATGCCAGAGGCGCGACTTGAAGTCCATGTTAATGGATTAATTTTGTGGGAGTTTCCGAATTTATAGGGATTCCTAATTTTGTAAGGATCCCCTATTTTCTTGTAGAGATTCTTTGAATTTATAGGATACCTAAATTTTGTAGAGGTTCCTTAAATTTGCAAGGATTCCTACGAATTTTGATTTGGTAAAGTTTTCGAATAGTGGGCGGAAACCTTTTGATGTATTTCTTTCTTGATTTGCTCGATTCTCCATAATTTCCCATTTTCAATGAGGAAAGACTGTAGTATAAATTAGAGCTTCCGGTTTAACATTCTTCATCCCAAAGTCACAACCCTCTTGCTGCGAGATTTCAGAAGTATACTTTCTTCTTCTTTTTTATATTCCTTTTTATCTGACTGTCATGACGCAGAGTTATGTAATTCGTTGACTTTTTATTAATCTTACATATGTAGGTCGCGAAGTATTTCTGAGTTGCCTATCTACAGTAGAAACTCTACTCGTCGAGGCGCAATAGAAACCAAAGGTAGCGAGGCGCAGTAGAATCCTAAGGCAGTGAGGCGCAACAGAAACTTAAAGCAGCAAGGTGTAATAGAAACTTAAAGCTGCGAGGTGCAACAGAAACTTAAAGCAGCGAGGCGCATCACTACTTTCAACAAATCAATTTTTTTGTGTGGATGTAGACGTACGTTGCTCTGCATGGCATTTTTCAAGAGTTTGAAGAAAGGCACAATCATTATCCTTGAAGATGCCGACGACGTTCAAAGTGATGACACCACCTTATATACCTATCCTTCATTGACTGGGCTGTGCGCCCTCAAGTCTCCCTCTTAGAATGGTTCAGGCCATATTCTCCGGTGGACCTTCGAATAATCACGTCAGCTGGCCACCTTTCAATCAGCCAAATCCTCCAGCGAGAAGCGAAGCACAGACGAGTGGATGTTGAAGTCTGCCCATCATGATCATAATGTTCCTCAAACACCGTTCTTGCTTCTCATGACCGTACGTGCAATGGTTCAGTGCAATGGAGCGGGTTTCGTGCCAACAGAACCTTCTCCTACACGGAACGTTACTGGGAGTGGTTAGAAGACATCTTAAGCCGAAGCAGAGATCTCATCCACAAAATTGGCCTATACTAAGCGGTGCTTGCATCGCTCTTCAGCTATGATCGTGTCGCGCCTGTGATGCGTGCCTTCTATGAGTATTGGTGCCCTAGCAAGAATACTCTTCACACATCGTGTGGCAAAATATCTATTTCTTTGAGGGACTTGACATATATTTGTCGCTTGCCCATAACTGGAAGGTTTTACGATGAAGTTGTTCCATCTATCGAAGAATTTTCAACCAAGAGTAAAGGAGGTGAGCCAATCATTTCCAAGAGTTGCAGGTTTTTATTTCTCGTGTACCACAAGCTTTGCAAGGATGGTAAAGGGCAAAAAGTGAAGATCATGTCATGGATACAGTACTGGTACCAAGGAAGTATCAGATACAATAGGCCACCCGCCAAGAATGTCCGGAACAAGAAAGATGCACCTCAGAACACATACAATTCATCTAGTGAAATCCACGAGATTCAAGCCTGAACCGATGACAACTCTGCACCGTTTGATGACTTGGGCATGGATGACGAAGACATAGAGTCTATTTACTTGGTCGCATTTTACGCATGTTGGTTGTGTCTATTCGTCTTTCCTATGGACGACACAGACTTAATCTGACCTAGCGTGTTCAAACTTGCCAGCAAAATGTCCCAAGGTTATCAGTTTTGTCTAGCTATACCTGTGTTGGCTAACATTTATCAAGGCTTGAACGAAATTCCGCTTCCAAAGACCCAGGGAATTGTTCGGCCACATTACCCTTTCACTACGTGTATACATGGTTGGTAGAGTACTTCGGTACCCATTTTTATTCTCCTCTTCCTGACAACTTTAAACCGCGCATGGTTCATTTTTTAGGGGCATTCTCGGCCAAAAACTTTGGAGACGAACAAGCTCGTTCTTTATTCAACGCATGTGGTAATGTGGGGATGGACATCTTAGCCATAGCACTTAAAGAACACAAAGTGATCGTTGACTGTGAAAACGTTAGCCGCTCAGACATTGTTTACCTCACCTAACTTCGATCTGGATTTCTTACTCTTAGGCAGGACAACCGGCGAGTCATTCAACCCTACACTCCTTACCGTTTCAGCCGTCAGTTTGGCTATGTTCAAGAAGTCCCAGAAGCCTTCAAAAAGACATTTGGACTGGTGCATTATCCTTGATGTACTGGCATTGGGAAAGCTTTACTAAACATGGGACATGGAGCACAATGACATTGCTGCCTGAGAGCGCTCTGACAAAGTGCATGGTAACTCGTGATTACGTTGAATGGTGGTCCAAAGTATATCGTTCCAGACCCAAGATGACTACAACAACAATACCTGTTGTTGGATCGCAGCATAAGCCTCTTAAAACGAAAGAAGACAAGATCGCCGCTCACGTGGTACCGCCTCGCCAGAAAGTAGTTCCTCGTGAGATACCGTTTCATCAGAAAGAGGTTCCGCGCGAGATTGAATTCGACAATAATCCTCATGCATCTTCTTTCAAGGCGTTGCCCTCAAGTAGTAGCCCGCGCCAAGATTTAGAAGGTCATGGGGACTCATCTGATCATCGTCTTGTCTAGAGTCACCTCGAGTTGAAGGGGACCATCACTCAAGTAAAAAGACTTAATAGGAGTAGTAACAGTTCTAGGGATGTGAACTTCAAGCATCGAAGGATTGAACCCGACCTTAGCTCCACTTATTTAAATCCCAACGATAAATTTCTTATCAATAGTAATTTTCTTGGCGAATTTTCGGGTTCCTCGCAACAAACACCAAATCATGTTGAGGTATGTTCTCTTTTTTCTAACGCCACTATCACCATGCATGCCATTTTAACATTATATGCGTGATCTGAACTCAAAATTTTTTTTACCCTCTTATTTTTAGTTAGAAGGACTCCCACTTTTTGAAGACAAAACTTGTTCGAAGGAGGTTCATGCTCTTTCCACAGAGCCAATAAGGACCGACTCTTTTCACGAAGATGATGCATGCAAACAAAATGAATCGCAACAAGTTAATCGTGAAGATATTTCAGCGAATCCTTTGAGGCTTTTAAACAACATGGCATTATCCGAAGTCACCTGCGGTGAAGTTGATGTTACCAACCAGGGGATCCGAAAGATTAGTATGCAGGCCGCCACCCTAATTTGTGAACAGATTGAAGACATCATAACGAAGCACTCGTCAAGAACTATTCTTTCTAAAAGGAAAGACCTTGACGAGATGGTGGCCGAACTTCGTTGTTATGGGTTTGATTCTTCACCAGTAAAAGACAAGGTAGAAAGCTTGATGACTTGTGCCGCTCAATATAACGCAACAAGACTTGCATGCATCCATAAAGCCAATCCAGGCACATGTGACCAACGTTTGTCTCATATGGAGGTTGAAAATGCAAAGTTGATCAAACTTCGTCAAACTGACCTTGGTCAACATCAAGTTGTGATTGAGTCCTTGGAGAACTTGAAGGAGGAGCAGCTGAGGTTGGAGCAGAAAATAGCCTCCCTAGATGCGAGCCTTCTATTTCACGATAAAAACCTTGCCCATTTAGAGAAGCAAAAACTACAGATCAAGGAGACTCCAGAGTTGACTGTTGAAGAACTTGAGGAAGCAAAGAGATTCAAAGATGAATTTGAAAAGCAACGCAACATCTTCAAAGGCCTATCTTGGACATGAAAGGCCAGTCGTCGCTAGCGGCTTACGATTTATTTTGTCCTCCTTTTTTTTTTGCGCATGTAATAAGTCATTTTAACAATAGTCATATTGTACACTTGTAATAAGTCCATTTTAACAACAGAACTTATTATGCAATAAAAAAGTTTTTTTTTATATGACTGAACTCAGAATATAATTCTCAAGCTGCCTACGTATCATTCCAAAGAAAGAATCAAATCATCACGTAGTTCAAGGATGAAGATTTAGAATTTTTTTTGTTTTTTTTAGTGTCTTGTGCAATTTAGGCTCATGCAGGCTAGGAGAATTTTACACTTGTTTCAAGCATAGTACTTCTTCAAGAACTTGTCGTTGATTGGGCTAATTCTCAAGCCGTCTTCAGCCATGATTTTATAAGCTCCGTTGGTGTAGACTTCGCTGATAACATAAGGACCATCCTACTTTGATTTGAACTTGGGACCGGTCTTGTGTGTCATGATGATGGGTCGGCGTACAGCAAGGACCAAGTCTCCAATTTGAAAGGATCGAGGCCAAACCCCTTTGTTGAAGGCATGCGACATCCGGGCTTGGTAGCATTCTAGATGTTGTTGCGCATCGAGCCTCTTCTCATCTAAGGCTTCCAACTCTTGAAGTCATAATTTGATATTTTCTTCATTTGTGAGGCCTTCTTGCAAAGCAATCCTCAATGAGGGAATTTGTTTCTCTAATTGTAGGATAGCTTCAACACCATACACCAGAGAATAAGGAGTGGCATTTGTGGCAGTTCGATATGTCGTTCTATATGCCCACAATGCCTTGCCCATCTTCTCATGCTAGTCTCTTTGTGACTTGCTGACGGTCTTCTTCAAGATGTTGCAGAGCGTCTTATTAAATGCTTCCGTCAAACCATTAGCTGGTGCGTTGTTCATCGAAGAAAAATGTAGCTTGAAGTGATACTTCTCGCTGAGTTTTTGCATAACACTATTCGAGAAATACTTAGCGCTATCTGTGATGATGCAACATGGCACACAATATCGCTAGATGATGCATGTCTTGATAAAGTCTACAACAGTTTCTTTCTTTATCTCTTTAAGCGGTACCGTCTCAGACCACTTTGAGAAGGAATCTGTGGCTGCCAAAATGTACATGTGACCTCTAAAAGATTACGAATTTATGGGTCCCACAACATATATCCCCTAGACATCAAACGGGTGAGAAGCGATTGTAGGGTGCAATAGCTCAAGCGGTTGATGGATAAAGTTTGCGTGGAATTGACAAGCTTGACATTTTTATGCGTACTCCATGCAATCCTTGACCATTGTAGGCCAGTAGTAACTCATTCGCTTTACTTGAAAATACAATTTAGGACCTGATTGATGAGCTCCACATATTCCAGAATGAACCTCTTCCATGGCTTTAGATGCCTCTTCTTTTCCCACACACCTAAATAGTAACCCGTCAAATGATCGTCGATAAAGAGTCTCCTTGAAGTAGAAAAAGAGTGGGGCTCTTCGTTTGATATATGACCGCTGTTTTAGGTTGTCAAGTAGCTTGTTGTGCTCAATATAGTCGATCAGAGGATGCCTCCAATCTTCGACGTCAATAACATAGACGGAGACTACATTGAAATTTTCGCACAATAGGACAATTTCTGTTGAGACAACCCATCGTTGGCAAATTGAAAGGTCCACAATTTCATCATTTGATAATGCCAAAGTTGCTGCTAGGTTGGCCAAGGTGTCCGCCATTTAATTTTCTTTCCTTGGCACATGTTTTAGTGTAACAACATTGAAACCCTTCAAGAGTTGTGTAGCGAGACAGAAATAAGGAACCAAATCTTCTTTCCTGACTTCGTAATTAGTTAGTAGTTGATCAATTACTAACTTCAAATCCCCATACACTTCTAGATTTGCAATTTTCATTTCTAAGGCTGTTTGCAACCCTATAATGAGAGCTTGGTATTCCGCAATATTGTTGGAACACAATTCATCGAGAGTGAAGATTTGCTTTTGTGGAGTGACAAAGACAATGCCGGCCCTTACTCCATCTACTCTTGAAGATCTATCAAAGAACATCTTCCAAGTGGGGAGAACATTTGCAAGAAAGACTTCTTTGTCCGGAAAGTCATCTAAAATTTCCCAATCTGCAGGGATTGAGTGATCTGCTAGAAAATCAGCCACAGCATGGCCTTTGACTGCCTTGGTAGGTACATAGACGAGTCGTATTGATTGAGGAGCATAGCTCATTTTGCCATTCGTCTTGATAAGACTGGTTTAGACATGACAAACTTGACTGGGTCAGCTCGGGCTACTAAATGCACTGTGTAAGCTTGCATATAATGCCTCAACTTTTGGATGGAAAAGATGAGAGCGAGACATGTCTTTTCTATTGGAGAATAATTTAATTCTGCTCCTATGAGAGTTCAACTTAAATAGTACAAGGCCATCTCCCTTTTTTCCTCGTTTCTTGGGCTAGAAGCGCTCCAAGTGATCTTTCTTGAGCTGCAATGTAGAGGATAAGAGATTTTCCTGGAATGGGTGCACCCAACACTGGAGCATTAGCCAAGTACTTTTTAATGCTTTCGAAAGCATTGTGACATGCTTCATCCCACACGAAAGGCACATTCTTCTTCATGAGTCAACTAAAAGGTTGACATCGACCTGCGAGATTTGAGATGAATCGTTTGATAAACGCGAGTTTTCCTTGGAGGCTTCTTAATTTTTTTTAAATTTGCTGGCTTTGGCATTTCCTGAATGGCCTTAATCTTTGATTGATCTACTTCAATGCCCCGATGCTTCACGATGAATCCAAAGAACATGCCTGAACTCACACCAAAAGCGCACTTTAATGGGTCCATTTTGAGTTGGTACTCGCGTAACCTGTTGAACACTTTTCGTAGGTCCTGCAAATGATCACTCCTTTTCCTTAACTTGACAACCAAATCATCAACATAGCACTCGATGTACTTATGAAGCATGTCTCCAAAGATTTTCTGCATAGCGCGTTGGTACGTTGCACCAGCATTCTTTAATCCGAATGGCATGACTTTGTAACAATAAATGCCTTTGGGAGTGCGTAATGCAGTTAACTCCTCGTCTTCTAACGCCATCCTTATTTGGTTGTATCTAGACGATCCATCCATGAAAGATAAAGCTTCATGACCTGTGGTTGCATCTACCATGAGTTTGATGATAGGAAAAAGGAAGTCATCTTTCAGACACGCATCATTCAAGTCGCGAAAGTCTACGCACACACGCATTTGTCCATTCTTCTTTTCAACGGGGACAATGTTTGCAATTGACTTGGGATATTAGACTTCTCTGATGAAGCCTGCAGCGATCAACTTGTCAACCTCTTCTTCAATTTGGGTTTGCACCTCTGTTCGAAAACGTCGTGTTAACTGCTTGATGGGTCGAGCCTCCGGTTTAACAGCTAATCGATGAATTGCCACCTTCGGGTCAAAACCTGGCATTTCTTTGTAAGTCCAAGCGAAGACATCCTTGTATTCGATCAACAAGTCATAGTACTCTTTCTCCTCTTGAGGACTTAGCGATGCGCTCACAAATATCGGTCTTGGATCTTCCTCTATCCCCAAATTGAGTTTCTTAAGTTCATCAATCATAGTTTTCACCCCATCTTCAAGTTCGGGAGGAGCTACCTCTACTTTATATTCGGAGCCCTCATGGTCGTCCTCTTCATAAGCTTCCACCTCCTCTACCGTGATGTGATAAGCACATTGAATAACATTATCCTTATTGTCACAAGTATCATCACCTTCCTTATCTTGACTAGTGAGTATGATGGTATGTTGCTTCACTTTAAGTTGGTTAGTCGAATTCACCTCTAGCACACAACGTCATTTCATGCGTGATGGGATGAGACTTTGGATTTCTTTATTTTCCGATTGGCCAACTTCTTCCTTTCTTTAACTACTTTGTTGGTCTTTAGGAGCTTGGATCCTCCCAAGTGTCGACTTTCATGGAGTTGGCTTTATCTGTTTATTTTCTTCATTTGATGATGACAACCTTTTGAACACAGAAGTTCGTGTAGCTGCAATGCCAAGACGATTGAAGATAGAGTTTCGACTTGTTGATCTATCAACACGCTCAAACACCGAAACTCTGCTTGTTGATTTAGTAGTAGTACTTCGAGAACTTGGGCAGATGCGATCAAACGCTGAAATGCGAGAGATAGATTGGATTTATGGAATCTCATCTTCTATTTCTTCGACGCTTATGTACTGCATGCTTGCCTTCTCCGCTTTTATTCTGCCTGAGATTTTAATTGGGTTGTTTGAGACAAAACCAAGACCCGTTTTAACTAAATCACTTGTTTTTCCCTGTTCTCTTAACTTCTTTTGAGACTCATTGAGCTCATGTGCTTTCTTGCTGACAACTTGATCATCCTCTTTACTAGACGAACCAAAGTCGAATCCAGCCTTTGCCAACAATTTGAAAGCATTGGGATCAAACCCTTCATTTGTTCTTTTCTTGGGCAAAGGCCCATGCTCTACCTTTCCTTGGATTGGTTTGACAAATCAATGGTTGCTTGGTAGGAGTTTGATCATTCAACTTCGTCAATGGCAATATCGACGCTTCCTTCAATAATTTTATGTCCTCTTCACTCAATATCCGAGGACTCACTTGCCGCTTTGTTCCCGCAAACGGAGACTCTCCTTCCTTGCGCTTGGACTTTGGCACATATCGAAGAACTGGAGACTTATGTGACCCTTATGTGACCCTTCATTTTTCTTGCCTTTTGCTTCAACTTCTTTCTTTGTCACGACTGTAGTCTTCCCTGTTGAGGGCACTTCAATCGGAAGAACTTCTTGAATGACTGACTCTTCGTCCGAATAGAACTTAGAATTTGCGAAGTAAGACTCAGTTTCGGTGAATGGCTTGGTATCACCTACCACTGTTTTCACACCTCCGCTATAGAACTTGAAGCATTGATGCAGAGTTGAAGGTACGACACCATTTTCATGAATCTATGGTCGCCCTAACAATATGTTGTATGAAGTCTTTGCATCGATCAATTGGAACAAAGTGTTTGACTTTAATTCGCCAATAACCATGTCTAACCAAATCATGCCTATTGCTCTTTTGTAAACACGAAAATATCAAGACATGTATGACTTTTGTAAACACGAAAATATCTGCAACAAATAACAGAAAAACACGTGTACAAAGAATAATATTTAATTTTATCAATGCGAATGCGGGTTACAATCTTTGTGAACACCTCTTATTCTATCTCCGAATATAGGTTTAACTCAAGGGTGACAAACACTTGTTCTTTAGGGTTACGCGGGTTGATCACGTAACAAATATCTAGGATTTGGATTTGGTGAAGAACTGGCTATTTGGGGAGCTTGATAGTTCTTCAATGATCGTAGGAGGCTTCTGAGCTTGCGGGAGGGATTTTTTTTCTCTCTGGTTCCCTGCCTGCTTTTGCTCTACTTTGTTCACCCCCCTCTTTTTGGTATGAGAGAGGGTATTTATAATGTTAATATTCCTTCTCTTATGGTATGTAATGAAGATACTGAATCAATTATATTTCCTTAATCGATTGAATGAATCTTGACTGATTGATCTACTTGCCAATTTTACCATAATCAGATCAATCAAATTTTAAGATTTAGATATGCCCAGATTGCTTTGGATTGAATATCCTGTTTTGATCAAGATCCATGGCAAAGGGGCGTGCCATCTCGCGGGTATGGAAAGAAGGTGCGAGGAATCTTGATTTCCAAGTAAGCGGAGAGTTCTGGTGACGTACATTTCTGCATGCATGCGAACTCTGCTGACTAGCTCCTTCACGAAGTCTCCTAGGCAGGGCCATCTTGCCTTGCCTTTATTTACACACGCGGAGCCATCTCGCCTTCGCCTTCATGTACGCACGCGGAGCCATCTCGCCTCGCCTTTATGTACGCGCGCGGAGCCATTTTGCTTCCTCTTCGTGTACACACGTGGAGCCATCTTGCCTAGCCATCATATACGTACGCGGAGCCATTTCGCTTCGCCTTCGTGTACGCGCTCGGAGCCATCTAGCCTAGCCTTCATGTATATCTAAGCACGCGAAGTCATTTTGCCTCGCCTTCATATATTTATATGCGAAGTCCAGTTCGCCTGCGAGCTCTACTTTCTAGCTCGCCTGACCCTTGGCCAACTATCACCAATTATCTTTGGGAACATCCGACTTCTTTATTTTGATAATTAATTTAATTTAATTGATATGTGATCATCAATCGACACTTGATAATTGATTTCAATCGGGATTTAAGATTTTGTTGTCGGCCGACCATTCCCACGTTGCCACGTGTCATTTCCAACGGCTTTCCAATTTTGTCGACTCACGAGTCACGTATGCAATTTGTCGAGTCTACATGTTTACTTGGATTTATTCAACGACTATTATTATCATTAAATTTTATATGTCTACAAGTATCAAATAAGTACTTAAATAATTAGATTACAGACCAAATCATCCAAATGAAGAAAGAAATAGAAAATGGCAGTTCTATCACTTCTCTGTTCCAATAACCAAATCAATCTTCATTTTCAAGTTCCAGCCTTCAATCTTCAAAAGTCACAATCTCCAAACGTCTCGGCAGCCTTCAATTTTCTTCATCACTCACATCCCCTCCACCTATCACCATTGTCCCAAGTAGTGCAACACAAACAAAAGAAACATGTAAGCCAACATACCTTTAAAATTATATGCAACACTTGCAAATTAAAGCAACAAATCAGGAAAAAAAACACAAGTAACTTACCAATTTATAGCTTTTCCAACTCCTCGTACATCTCCATCTCATCTTTGGTAGTACTACAAGAAATAATGACTTAGCCGACGAAATTACAAAAATTTCGTCACCTAAGTTCGTCTTCATCGACAAAAAAACAATTGTCGTATACGACATCACATCTGTCACCTAAGATCTATTAGGCAACGAAAAATAACTGTCGAGGACTTCCGTCGACTAAGATATTCCTATTCGACAAAACACTATTCATTGTCTGAGTTCCGTCGGCTAAGAAACCATAGGAGACTAATATTTTCCGTTGGTAACTTTTCATCAGCTTAGAAACTCTTAGGCGACGGAAGTTTACTTTTGACACATTCCGTCGACTAAGATCTTCCTAGGAGACTGAACATTTCTGTCGGTAAAGCTAATCTTGCGACGAACAATGTTCCGTCAGTGTAGTTAGTCCTGGGAGACGAACCATGTTCCGTCGACTAAGTAAGTCTTGAGCGACAAATAATCTTTCTTAGCCGACGAACTAATCTGTCAACTAAGAAATTGAAATACTGCCTAACACAACGCAAAACAAATATTTTTTTGCCGACACCTTTTGTCTTAGGTGACGGAATATTCCGTCAGCAAAGTAAAGACGTCATTAATTATACAACTTTCTGCCCAAAAGAGAACACAAATAAACCCTTAATGAATAGGCCATAGTTTCTGCCTAGAAGAGAAAACGATTAAATGTTGTTTTTGGAAGTTTTTTTTCATGAATTTGATCGATCTTCAAGAGCTGCTTCTCTCCTAATTGGTATGTACTTTAATTCATCTACCTTCTTCATTTAGACATATTTTCTGGTGAACTTTCCGGCGACTTTAATTACCGGTCCAATTTTGATGGAATGTTGCTTATTACTTGTGACGATAATATAATTACTGGATTGTTTGATGCATGCATGATATATGTAACTTTAATAGTGTATATATACATGCATGTTGTAATTTTTACAGTGTGTGTGTATATATATATATCTAGCTTTTGTGTGTATAATATATTTGTATAATATGTGCATGTGTATACGTGTGTATAATATAGGTTGAATTAAATTCAGTTTACCTCCCTAATCTTTGATGTTAAAATCAGTTCAGTCCTGCAACTTTTTTTAAAATCAGTTCGCCCCTTTAACTTTCATAAACACATCAGTTTACTTTGTGTTAAATCAGTTCGCCCCTTCAACTTTTGTAAACACATCAGTTTTGTCCAATTTTTGTCACCAAACTGACAAGGGGACCCATTTATAACAAAAAGTTGCAGGACTGAACTGATTTTGACATCAAAAATTAGGGGGTAAACTGAATTTAAAAAAAGCTAAAGGGGCGAACTGATTTTAAAAAAAGTTACAGGACTGAACTGATTTTGTCACTAAAGATTTAGGGGGTAAAGTGAAATTAACTCATATATGTTTGTATATATGTGTGTATAATATGTTTGTGTGTATGTATAATATTATGTTTGTGTGTGTGTATATATATATATATATATGTTTTTGGTTTATATAAGGGATTGAGTATTACACCAACTTTTTGATCATATTTTTAAATCTCCATCATTCAGTTTGTTTGTCTTTATATATAGATTAATTATGCAAATTTTCAAAAAATTTGGTGATCGTTAAGGTGTCGAACAAAATTAAATAAATGAACGAACCAAATCTGCCAAATATGAACCATTTATGCTTATAATTATAAATCGTAGTTTTGAATGCCTTAACTATTACCAAAATTTCTGAAAATTTGCAGAAGTGATCTACTCATATAAAACTACATATTAAACGGTGGATATGTGATTTTTTGATTGAAAAGTTTGTGTAATCCCTCATCCCTCATATATGTCAAAAAAAAGGATCTTTTAGTAGAAAGGTCATGTGTGTGTGTGTCTTTAGCTTTTGTATGTATGATTAATAATTATGTGAATAATATATATATTTATTAAATTTTTGTTTTCATGCAAATCATTTGTGTATTCAAATAAAAAAAATTAAATGATGAATCATGTAATTAAGAATTATAATATTCTTATACGTACATTCATCAATATATATATATATATATATATATATTTTTACCCTTAGAAATTCCGTTCGATAACCATTATGTTACGACTATGTCTAACATAATGGTTTTCCTATATTTGGACAGTTTGGGAGCATATGACATTAAGATTTCATTTGTTGTTGGTACGTTTCATTTTCGGTTGTGGGTATATATATTTCGACAGGATCCTCCTTTATTGTTCCTTGAGTGCATACTAGGTATAAATATTCGTGCACTTTGAGAACTGTAGGGAGATGCTGTCGAAATTTTCTCATATATGCGAATTCGAAACCCCCCAACAACAAACGAAATCACAATGTCATGTGCTCTCAAACGAGATTAGGGCCATAACCGGAGGTATATAATGAATATTAAGTGATATGAACAACGTACATTAATAGATCTAGATCAGAATCTCTTAGTCGATGGATAGAGATTGGGCTTTAGTTTGCTCTTTAGTTTGCTCTTCAGTTCCTTCTCGGTTTGATTCTCTTTAATTTTCTGTATTACTTGATACAACACATCCCTTCCTTGATTTTCTTCTAGTTTGATACTTAAATGTTTGTTTTACTCTTTTCCAAGTTTTTTTCTTTATTCTGGAATGCTTATAGTTTTTTTTATGCTAATATATGTTCAAGTGTGAAAAATTATTGGGGTCAGTAATTTTCATTACCAGAGCAACGAAAGTTTTTAGATGATTGTTATTACTTAGATATCTTCCAAGCATCCTCTAATGACATATTGGGTAGTAAACTTTCAAGTATTGAAAATTATTGGGGGTCAGTAATTTTTATGAACAGAGCAACCAAAGTTTACTGACCCCAGTAACCACCTTGTAACAAAAAAAACTGAAACTGACAAAAACATCAAACATTGAAACACACTTACGTAACCCAGAAATATTCATCCTCCAAATAAGTTTCTTAAATACTAATGACTCCATGGTTTGGACATGAAAGGGAACGACAACAAAGGGAAATTGGGTCACTGGTTTCGTCCATGACCTCGGGGATGAAGACGAACTTGTTGGCGTAGTGAGTGAGGATCTCGCCACCTTCGATGAGAGCGTTGGCACATATGACGGCAACGTCTTTGCCTTTAGAGGAGTTGTAGATTTCAATGAGTATTTTGCCAACTATGATTGAAGATTCAGAGGACAAAATTTTGGGTTTCGGTTCCGGCTGCTTCTTCACGATGTTGCTACAACATGAGACTGGGGCAGGTTAAGATGGGGTGTCCATCGTTGGGAAGAAGGATTAAGACGGGGCGTCCATCGTTGGGAAGAAGGATGAGTGCTGCTGAGGTTTGAGATTTGAAGTGGAGAGAGATAAGTTTGAGATGAGAGATTTGAAGCGGAAAGAGTTTGATAGCATCCGACCTCAGACATATCAGACAAGGATAGGTATGGGTTGTCAAAATACTATAGTACCCTTGTTTAGTTGACGGTTTAACAGAGATATTAACGACGTGTATGAAAATGATGTCGTGTGTTACTTCATATACTAATGTGTTATTTCAGAAAATTAAAACACCTTAATTATCAGTAGCATAAATTTCATGTGTTGTTTCAAGAATTTTCCCTTGCCTTACTCATATCTCCAATATTCACAACTAGAGCATTCAGAATTGGCTTAACAAGCACCCATTCTCTCTTTTTGAATATATCTATACATATATAATAGCGTTAGACATATAGCACTGTTCATTTTTCTGGCGAATTGATAGTGCTGCCCCTAATTGCAACTTATTTACAATGCTGCCGTTGGATAATAAGAATGACTATTTTACTGCTGTGTCCATTGTATTCACAAATCTGCCATTTCATGGCTTTGGAGGTAACGATGGTGGTGGAGCAAGTGACGGAGGTGGCTATTGTGGGTATAGGGTCAGAAGTATCCATGATGAGTTTTGACAAGGGGACATTAGTGGGGGAATTGAAAATGATGATAGAGGCCATGAGGTTAATGTTGGATTTTGTGCAAGGAGGTGATGATGTTGGAAATGGATTTAGAAAAGGTATCCGTATTGGTGGATAAATAGGGGAAGGAGTGAGATGAGACTAGACACTCAGGAAAAAAAGGCCGCGTTCTTGAGACTGACTCGGGAAAAAAAGACCACAGCAGAACGCAGCCGGGATTGACTAGTATATATATATATATACACAGCGTTAAGAGAATAACACTGTTCATTACGTCAATAGAATGACGGTGCTACCCCTGAATGCATTTTAATTGCAAGTTTGCCATTAATCTGCAAAAATGATGTTTTAGCCCCTGGTGCGTTTTGTTGGCGTTCTGTCTGCATAATGTTCTTTTCTTCCTCTATCTGCTCTCTCTCTCTCTCTGCTCTCTTTCGCCTCCGAGAACGAGAAAAGAAACAATCAAACCATTTTCGTTTTCAAAAATTTCGTGTACAAGGGACTGGGTTACTGTGTTTTCTTCTAATGGAGTGGAAGAGGTATTTGGGTAAGTGGTTTGGGATCTCTGTTTTTTATCTTTGAATAATTGATTGGTTTTGGTTTACTCATACGAACCCGATTTTCAATTGGGTTTTTGTTTCCTTGATTTCCAGCTGATAGTCCAATATATAAGTTGGTTTTTGTCGTGGGTTATCGATTTTGGTTTGTTATGGATCTCTACAGCGACATATATAGGGCGCGAGGGATATTGAATAATTGTGTTTCTGGAGTTGAAGAGGAATTCAATTTGTTTGGTTGGGGTTGTATTGAATTCGGAGGCAAAAATGAGGAAAAGAAATTGGGCGTTGATTTGACGGTGGGGGTTGGTGGTGGCGGTTTTGGAGGCGAATTTGGCTATGGTTCTGAAGGTGGATTTGGTGGCAGTAGTGTTAATGGAGTTGGATGACGCGGTGGAGACGGTGGCGGAAGTGGCTTTGCTGGCGGTTATGGGGTTGGAGGTGGCCATGGTTTTAGCAGTGGTGGTTTGGTAAAGGTGCTGGCATAGACAGTGGTATAGGTAGAGTTGGTCGACACTCGACACTTATTCCTAACCTGTAGCAAAACGCGGGGTTTACCTAGTCTCTAATATATCCGGTAACATAATCTTCCTGCATGAGTATGGTTATGGTGCTTGTGTCGGAGTGTGGACGTAAGCCTTGTACTTTGTCAGGCATGGAGCATGAAGGATAATAGTTCACACGCAAAACTTGATTCAACGCTTGATGAAATCCGATAAGAGCATCCTTCTCCATCCCCATAATTTGAGATCGAGTTAGAGATCCTAAAGTGATATCAATCCCACATCGAGAAGATGTGACCAAGGATTAAAATATCGGTATCGGTAGATATATCGGTCCGTTGAAAAATGGAGATTTCGGATATATCGGGGATATATCGGGGAAACCCGGGAAAAAAAAATCGGTATTTTGGGAAGAATTTTTTTTCTAAAATATTTAATTTATTAGATTTATATATAAATATTACAAATATCAACTTCATCTACATCCAGAATGAGAATCTAGGTTATTGATAAGAGTCATAAGACACACGCTGATCCACAAAAGTACAATAATCAGACCAAGACATATGACTCATATAGTACAAATTGTAGTGTTGAATATGATAATCATATATGTCTTTGGAGCTGCCAACTGTTTCCTCTATAAGTGGATAGTAAGGATGATGAAAACTGGATGACTGATCACTGACTTCCGTGCATTGATTATAGCCATAAACATTATAGCCATATTGATTGTTGCCTTCTTGGGATTCATTTGAGGTTCCAGTCCCACTACCTAAACTGATAGAATCAAAACTTAGCGCAACTGAAACAACATCTTGATCATCATTTGGACCTTTAGTCCTCCTCCCATACATGGTATCCTCTTGCGCTCCATACCTAATACTTCTATAGACATGATCATGGGAGGCATGATCATAATTTTCTTCAGATGAAAAATTGTTCAATTCACCAACTGTAGAAGATTGTCCATATACAAACCCGGTGCCAGTATTTCCACCACCTTTTCCGCTTCCACCATCTTCATCATCATCTGAACTATCTGGAGTTGCTATGCCGCCCCATGCATCATCACTGTCTAAATTATCTTCTGGGTTTCCAACAACTTCTTCAGATAATACCCTTTGTACGTTGATTCCATTAGCAGTTGCAGTTTCAAGTCGAGACCACCACTCGTCATTGGGATACACCTCGAGGGAATTAGTTACTTCTCTTCCGGATAACATTTCAATTTTTTACATATATTTTTTTAATATGTCAGTGATATATCGTAAATATCATAAATGTCGGAGATATTTCCTAAATATCGAAGATATTTCCTAAATATCGGAGATATTTCCTAAATATCAGAGATATTTCCTAAATATCGGTGATATTTGAGGATATTTCCTAAATATCGGGGAAATATCGTAGATACGGTGGAAGATAAGATATTGACCTCTAAAGATATATCGGTCCTTCAAAAAAGGGAGATATCGGAGGATATATCGGATGTATCGCAGAGATTTTAATCCTTGGATGTGACATTACTTGTGGATTTATAAGGGTTTGAGTTACTCCATTTATTGTTAATTGGTTTTAGATGTGAACCCTAGACTACTTTATCATAGTATTAAAAAGGGTTACTTACGTCCACGTGTGAAACCCAAAAGCTATACGCTTGAACATTCGTCATATGTGCAGAGGCGTGTTGAGATATGAATCTTATCGAGAATATGAGACATTGCTTGTGAGTACATGGTTTGTGCATGTGAGGTCTTAGCAAAGCTAAGAAAACTTCCTAATCATCAAGAAAGAAAACGTGAAAATAAAATGACTATCTAGGGGCTTGCACCTCTAAAACTAAACTTAGCCTAACATGTTAATATACAAAACTCATCCAAAACTTAACATGCACTATCTCCGGCCAGCAGAGTTGTTAAACTAGAATTTAGTCAAGTATATGCATTTTTGTAGCAAAACTCAACTCTAGTAGAACAGCTAAAATGAAGTTAAGTTTAACTATTACTAAGGTAGATTGCTAAATTTAGAAATTTGAGTAATTCACATTCTTCATATTGTCCACGTGTTAGTTAATGATTGGTTAAAACTCATTAGATAACTCACAAATAACTATTATGGAGCACAATTGCTATATCAATAGCTAAATTTCCCAACTATTACTAAATTTAGCTAAAAAGAAACTCACATTGTTGGAGATGCTACAGTCACAAACCTCAAATTACCCTGTATCTTGACGTTTGCCCAAACCCTTCTTGTTATGTCTAAATTCTGTAAGTCAGAATCATGATGCTAAAGTTCTAGAAAAATTTCAATTGAAAGCTTTATTACTTTATCTGAATTCATTTCAAATCCACTTGCTTGAATCCTTTAGGTGTGGTCGGCCAAAACTTTGGGTTTGTACTGTGAGATGGATAAACAGTGAGAAACAGAGCATCACACCAGTCAAGGATCTGTCCTTTGGCAGCAGGATAAATCTGTCCGTAACCTTGTAACTCATCTAGTGACATACGAATCTTATTCTTCTCTTCTAACGAAAGCTCAAAGAATTTAGCAGAAGCATCCTTCATTTTCTGCAACACTATGATTTACCAACTGAAAAGTTCTTATAATCATGAGAAATATTGTAGATGATGCAAAAAGATAAATTAGATGTAACTTTCTGCTTACTTGGACTGGAAATGCACAAGGGGTATAGTTTATCTCTTATTGGGGCATAGTGTAACTTCGTGCTCTGGATAGTCCAAGGTTAACACCATTGTGTCAATTGCTCTGTATAAATCATACTAGAGAACCAAATTATAATTTATTTTGGCAGTCTTGTGTTCATATAATATCTTGATTATAGATAATTTATATGAAGCACTTGCTGTTATTTACCAGATAACAAGTTCCATCCACAATATTTCAAAAGAAATGCATTAAGCTTGTACCCTTGTAGTTGTACATAACAGATCACCCAAGTTCCACCAGCCCTACAACTCTACAGGAACTAATAATGTTTACATCCACATAAGATCTTTCATATATATACTTGCTTCATTTGCTTCTAATCAAAAACAAAAAAAAACAAAGTAAGCATGGTTGAATTGTAGAACATGGCTAGCTAGAATACATTTTCCCTATTTTCATTGGGGAGGGCAGAAAGTGATGACATACCGCGAAGCTCTGCATCTGTTAAGGCTTGAAGAGTCATCAAAAGCATAGCTATAAGCCTTGGGGCATATGGCTTTAAAGAGATGAGCAAACAGAGTTGGCTTGCAAGTGTTTGGATTTGCATAGTTTCCAGTGCAGCAATACTTGGCAGATTGCATAGCCAAGCAGGCACTTTTACACCCTACAACCTTGCCTCCTCTTCTCACTTCCAATGCAGATGGGCAGCAAATGTTCAAGTCAACCTCACACGAAGCAACACCACAACCTATTCCACCCCCAACAGGTTTCATCGACACTGGCAGATTGAAGCCATCAACTAAGCTCACATCATAGAAATGAAGGGGTGAATTTGATGATCCGAGTGTCATTTCTACCACAGTTGCTGGAGGGATACCACCTTTTCCTTGGCAATGCAATTGGCCAAAACAGTCACCAGTTTCACAGTTACCCTTTCCATTACTGTCAAAGGAGCAACCCTGCCTGCCCCATATCCTTCCTGACCATTTTTCAGGCACATCCAGAACTACTTCCTCACCACTTCCAAGATGGAAACCGCCACTTTGGGGGGTGGCTAGGCCTGCACTCCCAAGTATACCAGGCCATATGCTTTCATTGCAGTTGTTTACTATAATGAGTTGAGCCCCATCTGCAACCGAAAATCCAATAAAAAACCAATAACAAAAATAGTGCATTAATGAATTAAAGATATACTAGAAGATGGTGAAGAATTACTAGTAATTGAGGCCGAGGCTAATATGTATAACAAGGGAAAGAGAAGAGAGGAAGTAGGCATTGGTTTTTCAGAATTTAATTACTACTTGATATTAGTTAGTGAAGAGAGAGGACTGAGAATAGGAGAGCTGCTTTGAAAACACTCCAGCACAATCATATATATATATATATATATATATATATAGTCCCTATCCAGAGCGAAGCTTCGCTCTGGAATTAACGTGCGAAGGTCCTTATTTGACTCACTTTTCGGTCATATTTTTCGATCATACCCGGTCAGTGTCTAGATACATATCGTATGATCATCCTTACAAAGTTTCATCCAATTTGGTGACCGTTTAAGCCTCCATAATCATGATTTACTCCAACGGTTCTACTTGGACAGATTTTGTTCTATTGATTTATTTTATCTGATTCGGTGTGCAAACGATCACCAAACTGGATGAAACTTTGTAAGGATGATCATACGATATGTATCTAGACACTGACCGGGTATGATCGAAAAATATGACCGAAAAGTGAGTCAAATAAGGACCTTCGCACGTTAATTCCAGAGCGAAGCTTCGCTCTGGATAGAGACTGTATATATATATATATATATATATATATATATATATATATATATATATATATATATATACAAGTTGAGACAACAGCATGCTTTTTAAGTGAATTTAGGTGTTTCAGTAGTGTCTTCTGCTTTCTTTCTCTACTCTCTTTTAATTTCCCTTTTACTTTCATGATAAAGGGCATATATTCATTGCTTCCCATTGAGGGCTTTCTTTTCTCCACCTCTGTCCAAAAATAAATTGTAATGAATTTCCTAATAAAAGGGGAAGCAGCATTACACATCATGGAATGTTGAATTTGAATATTTGATACTTTGATAGAGCATTTGTTTGGGTTTCTTGATCATCAATTTATTCATGTGAATCTAATTCTTATGGAGAAGTACTAGCTAGGATTTAAAAAAGGAGAATATTGCTGGTTAAAAATTGATAAAGTAGTTTGGGGTTTAAATTCAAAACCAATTGGCTATGGGTGGAGTGGCCCAAACCCTTATAAACCACAAACAATGTCTTATTTTTCCTGATATGGGATATATATCTCAACACGCGCCCACACGTGTGGCGAATATTCAAGCCTAACACGTGGACAACATTTTGGGTGATGTGGGAGTTCGTGTGACCTTTGGGCTTCACACGTGGACGTGGGTAACCCACTCTGATACCATGATAAAGTAGTTTGGGGTTCACTTCCAAAACCAATTGGTTATAGGTAGAGTGATCCAAACTCTTATAAACCACAGATAAAGTCTCATTTTCCCCCATATGGGATATATATCTCAACAAAAATACATGTAGCAGCAATTATAATGAAAAGTATACATGTAATGGCTTTCACCTTAGTTTACAAGTAATCTTCATGTTGCTGGTTCGTTGTTTAAGGTAAAGTGATTTCTAGGAACATTATCATGCATCTACCTTTAGGTTAGATTACAAAATCTCTCTTCTTTTGTGTCTCAGAAGCAGAAGGCATATATGTTTGTGTTAGTTATAAAGTTTGGTTTGGGCAAAGAAAGTGAGAGACGTCTATGGACTAGTATGGTTTTGGATCAGAAAAGACGGGCTCTTTCATCTTATTTGAGTAACTGCAGCTAAAGAGTTCAGGATTGAGTACTCTGATTTCCCAGTTTAATTGTTAAAACCTAAAAGTGAAAACAAGTGGAAAGGTTTTCAAACCATCATATTAAGCAAATACCCTCCTCAAGCGTCATTTTCATATACTCTATCTGCAGTTTGCGAACCAATTAAGTTTAAAGAATAGTTCACCATCAGTCCCTCAACTCTTGTGGCAAGGCCAACGTGATGCCCAACTTATAAAAACTACCAACGTGATGCCTGCACTTTACTTTTCATATCACCGTGAGGCCTAAGGCCATTTTCCGTCACGGCTCCGTGCGCAGCACGTGACCACACCAAAAAAGGGCATTTTACAGAAATAACCCTATGACGAGTTCAAAAATTCTGCTTCCCTCCAATTTCAAATTCTACTGTTACATTTTTTTCCCGCCAATTTTCATTGTGTACCTAATTTTCCTTTCTTTTCCTTTCTACTGGGCAATCTGTTATTGGCAACAATCTTGAACAATGAAATGAAATGCAACATCAAAATATTCTCTTGTACATTTCCAAAAAGGCAGACATGCCACAATTCCAACATAGATAACATCTAGTCATCCACAAACATGAGTTCAACAAATTCAACTTGTCCAACATAACAAAATTACAACAATACAACAACTATTCGACAGGCCAACACCCTAAATATACAGCAAAATGCAGAATCTTTTAAAACTAGCAAATAAGGATCAGCATGAGAAAGAGGCTATGATGCTGGAACTTTTCAATTTTTGCTAGCACCCCTTGCTGCTGGATTTTGGCTGGTTTGAGTAAGAGGCCCCTGAGCTTGTGCTGAAGTGGATGCACCAGCATTTGAAGTAGAAGCCTCAGCAGCCTTTCGTTTCAACCATCCCTTCCTAGACCGTATGATTTGGTCCTTGACATTGGATGCAACATTACGTGGGGCTGGGGCTGTTCTCACCTATGAAATCAAAAGAAATAGACATTTCAACACAACAACATTATCAACACAACAGTCACATCTTCAACACAACAACATTATCAACACAACATTCACATCTTCAACAAAAGATTCTAATACTATTTCTAATGGCTGCTCAAATAACACTCGTCTAAGTTATGCTTGAATATTTCCCCTAAATTCAAATTATGATGAGATATTCTTACCAACTTGAGGACCTTAGCTACTTGCAAAAGAAAATTCCTGGTGAGATCTTCTTATCATTATATAATTATAAAAGTACCAATTATAAAAGTGTCAATTGTGTATAAACATCTTCTACGATCTAAAGATCAGAAGATGCAACAGCAGTACTAATGAAGCTTAAAGACAATAACAAAATTGAGAATATTAATCTGATTTCTTCTATAAAGCAGAGGAACAGAGAACATGATAACACAACCAAATCATAGTCCTAGGATTCTTGAAATCTTGGTTCTTAAAAAATACCAAAATTGAAGTTTTTGGTTACTTTCTTGTTTGCACAAAGAGTAGTACTGATGATAATAAAGAGAAAAGAGTAGCACACAATGCAAAACACAACTTATGAGCAAACTCCTTTCTAATGGACCTAGGAAAATGTTTAATTCTAAACTTCATGGAACTTTTAGAGTAATCTTTGAGGAAATGACATAATTCACTTGACAAAAATCATCAGTATTGTGGAGGAAAGAATCATATAAAGGGTCCAGAACAATAAAAAACTTAAATGAAGAACACACAAAGTTGTAACCGTATGAATGCTTTAATTAATTTTTTCATGAATCATGAGAAGTAACACTTCTGAAATGCTGAGGCAGATAGTTACATACTTACATATATATGACCATGAATTCAAGATAACAAATATCATTATTCAAGAAGAGATTCAACTGAAAAACTGGACGATAATCAAGTAGAACTAAATAACTTACAGCATGGTAAGCATAAGGCCATTTGCCTTGGCGCTTGAAGTGTTTAGCCATGATGTAGTATTCAATAGGACCCCATTCTTCAGTTCAAAACAATTACAAAGTGCTTTATACAACTGGAAACAAAACCAAACATTCAAGTATCAAATCCAACACTAACCCAATACCAACCAAAATCAAACACATTCAAACCCAAAAGCCAACAAAATAACAGTAAATCTAAAGAGAAAAAAGGCCAACCATGAAACTCACAGATAAAAAAAGGAATCTATTTTTCTTTTCACATTAATAATCAAAGTAAGGAAGTTCTATATTCAAAACCAAAATTCAAAGCTCACAATGAAAAAAAAAAACGCAAATCATTAAATATGTATAGGACTTCAATAGCATATCTCATGTGTGCTTCTAGACTGCAAGAGTTGGGAACGCATAGCACATGCATTGGTTTGTATAAACCCATCAAAAGTAATCAAATTAGCAGTAATTGTTCATTTATATCTTTCTAATATGAAACTTAAACTACCTTACACATACAGTTTTGAAGTACTGCTATTAGATAACTTTTGGAAAAGCAATGGGTTCTACTATCAGTTTCTATCACTTCAAACCAGTGCAATCGATCACTGAGATCTCAAAATCCAGCATAAACGAAACGAAGTCCCTTCAAAATAAAAACCCTAATCAGTTCAAGACCGACATAAACAAAACAGAAAAACCCAGACCAATTCCTACTTTCATCGTTCCAAATTGAAGTCAATAAAACTCAACCATTACCTTAAAAAGAACCCCCCCTGTAACTGTAGCTTTCAAAAGAAATAAACCTAGATTAATCTCAAAGCTCCAACATTCAAAACCAATTTCAGACACAATTCGACTCAAAATTGTAACTTGCTCTAAATACGAAGTGAGAGAGAAATTTAGAGCATAAAAAACGAAGTGAGAGAGAAAGAGAGGGATACCTGGTTCGCTGAGCAGCCTCTGCGTCTCCTATTGAAAGAGTCACATAAACACATAATTAAAAGGAGAAGAAGAAAGATGAGTAACGATTCCTGTAAAACAGTGCATAGAGAGATCAGAGGGTTTAGAAGTGAGAACAAACCTTGATGATTCGTCGAGGGAGATTGCTATTCGCCATGAAGAAGACTCTTCTGTTCTCCTCGAGGGACTCAGAGAGACGGAATCAGAGGAGAGAGAGAGAGAGAGAGAGAGCTCTGTGAACAAAAGCAGAAACCCGAAAAGATGGAAGAGGACGGGAATCAGGTAAGAGAAAATGGTGGTTTGAGTGTTGGAGATCGGGTTTTTACTCGATTCTGGTTCCCATAAGCTAAAATGTCTTTTATGCCCTTTTTTGGTGTGGTCACGTGCGCAGCACGTGACCAAACACACGGAGCCGTGACAGAAAATGGCCTTAGGCCTCACGGTGATATGAAAAGTAAAGTGCAGGCATCACGTTGGTAGTTTTTATAAGTTGGGCATCACGTTGGCCTTGCCACAAGAGTTGAGGGACTGATGGTGAACTTTTCTCTTAAGTTTAATGGGAGTCGAGGTTCCCAGTACCTCTTCCACCTTACCCTTCGATCGATCACATATGAAATTTCTCAGTTCTGACCTTAACAACTCTAAAGTATAAGAAAGTTTCATGAAAGCCTTGATTTTTTTTAAAGCTTTTTTATTAATAACTCACACACCCTATATATGTCGTGAGTTTGAACTCATTACCTCAAAGTTGTCAGTTAAACCCTTTAACCAACCAAGCCACAGCTTGATGAATTAGTTTCCCACCACACACACATATATATATATATAGATATATATTCCACTTTTATTAACACATCTGTTGATCACTAAGTACATATTCTAATGTAAAATGAAAATAATCCGCCATTTTGGTGAACATAATTTGGCCGGCGATCACACTTGGTTTTCTTGGATGATGTTCTTGAGCCCTGTGTACAATGGTGTAGCTACACACCGGAAACATTCATTACTAACTAAATTTTAGTTTAAGAAACTAAAAAATAAAGTATAGTCCACCCTAATAAAATTAAATTTAGTCCGTTCAAACATAAATTAATACGCATGTTGAAGGATTTTATATTCCTATCATTGATGATGTGTCTTAACCGAATCTTCTCTTTATTAGACTATAATATTTGTTAGATATCAAACCCTGATTTATAGGGATTCTCTATGTAATGCCTATATAAAGGTCATGATATTAATGAGATGAGTAGACTTTTTTCTCTCGTATTCACATACTCTTAAACATGTTATCAGACTTGGTGCTCTTACCAAGCTTTGCTAATAGCCCCTCCATCAGAAAAAAAAACCCCCCCTCCATCAGAAAAAAAAAAACCCCCCTTAAAACCCAAAACCCTAAAATTAGGCAGCCTTATTTTTCCCGATTCCTGACCAAAATTCTGACTGCCCTCGGCCGGAATTTTATATTACTAGAAATCTCTCTCCGTCCGGGATCCAACGTCGCCGGCCTCACCTCGAGAATCGGCTTCGAACAGGTCGCCGGAAGATTCCAGACCGCCGCCGCTACCGACCACCGGTTCACCGTCTTCCCGTGCTCTAATCAACCTGAATTTTTGACAGCAGCTTCCCATCCAGAGCTGCTTCTTCTATCAAATTTTCAACCCCAAACTCGAAGCAGAAGTAGGGGAAAAGTTGTTTCTCCTCTCGACAGCCTCTAGAATCAGAAAATTTCAAGATTGCTCGCCTTCCAAGTAAGTCTAGAAGGGCTCCTACTCCTTGGCCGACGCCCACAACTGATATCAACTTATCAAAGGTAAATTTAAATTAAAGTTCATGCTTTCAAAATTTAAATTTTTCGAGCTTAAACGCCTTCATTCTTCTATCCTCTCTCTGTGATGGTATTGGGTTTTTTGGGGGGAGGGGGGAGGGGGGGGGGGTTATAGGGTTTGAGGGATTGGGACCCCTCATCCTGCTTACTTTTGTGACTGCGACATACGCGTCATCATAATATACGACTGCGATTACGCGTCGTTGCGACAGTTGTGAGCGTCGCCTAAAAGGGAAGAATTGATTGTGACTGCGATTACGCGTCACCTGTGTTCATTTGCATCAATTTTATGGCCACAACATTGGTTTACTAATTCCAATCCCCTTGTCTTTTGTAGATGACTGCGCCTCCAAGGCCTGAGTTTGAGATCCTCGATGTACGAGGCAATAATGACCTTCAATAAGCATCCGATGTTACACAATTGTTCGTCGGAAAAGGATTTACTTCCACTATTTTTCCTCTTGATGGCCCAAATGCGGTTCCCAGTGAGATGATCAAAGCCTAAGCCCTCATGTTTCTGAGGCGCCATATTCATAAGGAATTGAAGATGCAATTTCTGATGATAATGGATCTCAAAGAACTGTGGGACAACTTGAAGCTCTGATTTGATTATGTACATGATGTACAGTTTCCAGCATTACAGACAGGATGGCAAACCATCTGCCAACTTCCATTGCATTCAACTCAGCTCAATGGTCTTCCTTGCTTTTATTGTGGCTCTAATGCACATATGCACGAAGATTGTCGTGCCAGCGACAATGCTAGAGCCTAGAGATACATACAGAAGACACAAGCAGCACTTGGCTCAAGAAACTAATTTTACTAGGGGAGATGACATTGGTGCTGAGCCTTCCACCAATCTCACCATAACAGATTTCTAAGCTAAGAAGCGAGCTAGTCCTGCGCATTTTGATGTTGCGGATTTTGATTAAACTATTTTGATTAGATATTTTTTCTCTGTTATTTTCTGTTTGACACTTGTTTAGCCACAATTATTTTTGACTTTCCAGTCGTTTTTTATGGAATTAAACATCCGTTGATGTATTTTTCAGTTGACATTAATAAAATCTCTCTTTTATGTTCAAATGTGTTGAATGGATTGAGAATTTATTATCTTATGAATGGTTCAAATTGCATAAAGCTATAAGCTTCATTACACGACAAATATTCTAAATCCACATGTTTTCGTGGTCTTACAATTGGTTATGGCATAAATAATGGCAAAACATATGCCAAAAAATTGTGAAAAACGGCGGGAAAAAAATACTAAGCCAGCAAACTGCCGTGTTTTGGCACTGTCAGAGTGTCCTTGAGCGTCTCTGCCAAGAGCTGTGCGCACTGGGCGGATGCCTGCTCCCCTAGAGAGCCCCTGCAGCAGCCTGCCGAGCTCATGCTGGCAGCAGGCACCCCTGCCGCACTTGAGTGTGCGCGCCTATGCACCCTGCCGCACCCAAGTGTGCGCACTCAAGCACCATGCCGCACCTGAGGGTGTGCGCCAAGGCACCCTGCCGCATCCGAGGGTGCGCGCTGCGTACCCTGCCGCGCCCCGGCCGCACCCATGCATTGTTGCTGGGTGCTGCTATGCGTTGTTGCACCCCTGATGCACCCTTGCACGCTGTAGCGCACTGACTGTGTCCCTGCCTGCCGCTTCACACTCCCGCACCCCTACGCATCTCCGCGCGCTGATAGGCCCTCAACCGCTCCCCTGTGCTTGCCCCGTTCCTTGCCGAGCCCCCGTGAGCCCCTAACGGGCTTCTGCCTTCTACTAGCGCTATACGCCCAGGTCCAACGCCTTTTTGGTGCTATTACTGAGCCTCTTGGTCGGCCACATTAATGTAACTTTATGAAATTAATTTTCATGTCATGTAATTGCACTCATTCGGGTTCCAAATTGGTTTAAATTCCCAATTAACCTCTCTATGTTTAATTAGAGTGTTCGCCTTGTCTTGATTCAAGACTAATTAATTTCACATATTTGTGTAGATGTCTCGTGGCGAAATTGAGTGTCTAGCTGACAGTGGGACTACCCACACTATTCTGCAAGATAGGCTGTTATTTACGGACTTTGTGCCTCACAAATCCTCAATGACAACTATGATTGGTTCCTCGCCTGTAATTCAAGGCAGAGGCAATGTGCAGTTCTTGTTGCCAAATGGCACCATGATACATGTCACTGACGCAGTTTACGAGCCTAAGGCTAATCGAACCTTGCTATCATTTAAGGACATTCGTGCGAACAAATTTCACCTGAAAACATTCGAAGAGAATGGACAAGAGTTTTTGTTTATTATCTCAAATGACTGTGGCCGTAAACGCATCTTTGAGAAGCTCAAGAGTCAATCAAGTGGCTTGTATCTGACAACCATCAAGATTATTGAATCCTATGTTGTTTCTCACAGCTTTTGAGAGACTCTGACTCTTACAAGCTTTGGCATGATCATTTGGACATCTTGGGCGTGACATGATGATCCGAATTCTCAATAATTCATATGGACATCCATTTTTCCAAGCACTAAAGCATGTTGGAGCTTCTCCTTCGACCAAAATAGGTGATGCGACCGTGCATGATGCACCTGCCATAGGCTCGGCCTCTAAGGCCATTGCCGAGACTCCAATGGCTATCTCTAACGCTCATCGCTCATTTTTCAAAGCTTGTTCACTAGCCAAATTGAATGTAAGACCATCCTTTGCTGGTGATTCTAAACAAAACATTTCATTCGTACAAAGAATCCAAGATGATATTAGTGGACCTATCAAACCAGAGTGCGGACTATTTCGATATTTCATGGTTCTGGTTGATGCATCAACACCCTAGTCACACATTGGTTTGCTATCCACAAGAAAAGTTGTATTTGCTAAACTCCTAGCTCAAATTATTATGCTTCGGGCTCACCACCCTGATCATCTAATCAAGTCTATTCGATTGGACAATGCTGGAGAGTTTACGTTTAAGTATTTTGACGACTATTGCATGTTTATCGAGATTGAAGTAGAATATCTCATACCCCATGTGCATTCACAAAACGGTCTTGCAGAAGCTACAATTAAGGGCTTATAATTGATTGCATGGGCTTTGGTGATGCGCACCAACTTGGCTATTTCTTCCTAGGGTTATGCAATTTTGCATGCAGTTGAACTTGTTTTGGACCCGCGGCCTCTGCTCCCATCAGAAAGAGGGGGAGACTTGCTGGTTCAACAGATAATGTGCCACGCAAAAGGCGTGACATTAAGGGACAAAATGATCCACTTATCATCATCAACACTGTGAATCCTTCACATGAGAATGTCTATAACTATAGTTATGTCCAAGAATCAATGTTAGCGTATTTGGGGGACGCCTCAGATCCAATGTTGATGTTAGAGAACAAAGAAATCTCACTAATGTTTACCAATGAACATGGTATGATGGAAAGAAGTTCCATGACTATTGATGATGTTTTTGCTTATTCCGTCGCTCAAGTGATTATTGACAACGATGAGATTGAAGCATGCTCTGTTGCAGTATGTCAACATCAAGTAGATTGGCCAAAATAGAAGGAAGCAATCCAAGCTGAACGAGACTCTCTAGCGAAAAGGCAAATTTTCGATCCGGTAGTGATATGCCCACCGAATGTCAAGCTTATTGGATATAAATGAGTCTTTGTTTGAAAGCGGAATCAGAAACATGAAGTCATGCGTTATAAAGCGCAGCGTTATAAAGCGCAACTTGTGGCGCAAGGATTTTTCCAACGCCCTAGAACTGTCTACGAGGAGACATATTCTCCCGTAATTGACGTTATTACCTTCTCTACTTAGTCAGTTCGGTAGTGTCCGAAAAACTAAGCATACGACTTATGGATGTGGTTACTGCATATCTTTATGAGGATCTTGATTCAGAGATATATATGAAAGTGTCTGATGGACTTTCACTACCCAAATCAACTGACTCTAAACCACGGAGTGCCTATGTAATAAAGTTGCAGCATTCACAATATGGATTGAAACAATCCGGACGAATATGATATAATCATCTAAGTGACTACTTGATTGGGAAGGGATATAAGAATAACAATCTTTGCTCATATGTGTTTATTAAAAGAAGGAGTAAATGCTTGTGACACCTTGTAGTTTACACCTAAAATCAGTTTTGTCCCTCACTTTTTTTGTTTAAACTGGTATACCCCTATACTTTGAATTCTCGACTGATTTACCCTTTTTTTAAACTGGTATACCCCTATTCACAGTCATAATCAGCTGGAAAAAGGGCAAATCAGTCGAGAATTCAAAGTACCAGTTTAAAAAAAAAAAGTGAGGGACAAAACTGATTTTAGGTGTAAACTACAAGGTGTCACAAGTATTTACTCCTTAAAAGAACAAGTACCGAATTTGCTATAGTAGCTGTTTATGTTGATGACATGAATATCATCGGTAATCTCAAGGAAATTGATGAGACCATGACTTACTTGAAATCCGAGTTTGAAATGACAGATCTTGGGAAAACTCGATTTTGCCTAGGCTTAGAGCTAGAGCATCGAGAGACTGGAATATTGATTCACCAGTCAGCTTATGTCCAAAAGATGCTCAAACAATTTAATATGGACAAAGCTCACCATTTTGAAACTCTCATGGTCACGCGAAGTCTGGATATCAAAAAGGACCAATTCAGTCCTAAAGAGGAGGATGTGGAAGTTCTTGGAGCAGAAATTTCTTAATTAAGCGCTATCGGAGCTCTCCTATATTTAGCATAATGCACAAGACCAGACATTGCATTCTCAGTCAACTTGTTAGTTAGGTTTAGCTCTGCGCCAACACAACGTCATTGGACCGATGTTAAACACATCTTCAGGTATTTGAAGGGTTCAATTGATTTGGGCTTGTTTTTCCCTTACAAAATTGAAGTGGAAGACATGAATGTCGATGTCCCTATTAATGGAAACAATGTTGGCACATTGGCTGACCCCCTAAGGGCCCTTGTCGTGGCTAGCAGTGCCTCGGTAGCACTAGGCAGCACACTGCGCACCCCCATCGTACCCTGGCTGAGCCCTGCCGCGCACCTGCCGAGCCTGCTATGCTTCAGTGCACCCCTGGCGCGCCCATGAGCGCCCCTGCCAATGCTGCAGCGCAACAACAGCACCCTGCCGCACCCTTGCGCGCGCGGCGCTGCAGCCGAGCCCCTGCCTCGCCCTTACGCGCCCTCGAGGGCTTCCAATGCCGCAACTGAGCAGATTTTGTTTCCCAACCAAAATCAAGCTTCCAAAGCTCATTCTATCTCAAAATTGACGCAACGTGATATTGTCCCCTATTCCGAAACACCAAATAATGTGTTAGTCGGATTTGCTCATGTTGGGTATCTCTCTGACCCACATAAAGGACGTTCCCAAACTGGGTATGTGTTTACCATAGAAACTACGGTGATTTCTTAGAGATCTACCAAGGAAACCCTTGTTGCTACTTCCTTGAATCATTCAGAGATTATTGCACTACATGAAGCAGTCAAAGAATGTTTTAGCTTCGCTCTGTGGTAACTCATATTCGGGAGTCCAATGGATTGACATCTATCATTGAAGCACCAACTTGCATTTATGAAGACAATGCGGCATGCATTGAACAAATGAAGTTGGGATTCATCAAGGGTGATAATATTGAACATATCTCGCCTAAGTTCTTCTACAATCAGCAACAACAACAACTTTTAAATATCCAGGTGAACCAAGTGAGTTCCGAGGATAATGTAGTAGATCTGTTCACCAAGTCTCTACCAAAATCTACTCTTGAGAAGTATGTGCGAAGTATTGGTATGCGTCGTTTATCTGAACTCCATGATTGATTGATTATCAGGGGGAGTTGATTATGTAGACATCAGGGGGAGTCTACGACACATGTTTTACATTCAACTTGTAGTTGACACGTTGTGTTTTTTTTCCCTTCGACCAAGTCTTTTGTTTTTACCCAAGAGGTTTTTGTTTTACTTAGCAAGGTTTTTTACCGAGGCAACGTTCATGCGTCATATGATTCTGGTACGCAACACAAGGGGGAGTGTAGAAGGATTTTACATTCCTATCCTTGATGATGTATCTTGACCGAATCTTCTCTTTATTAGACTATAATATTTATTAGATATCAAATCCTTATTTACAGGGATTCTCTATGTAATGCTTATATAAAGGCCATGATATCAATGAGATGAGTAGACATTTTTCTCCCATATTCACATACTCTTAAACAACACATTTATTAAAGGTAAAAATTCTAGCCCATCCCATTATAAAATCTTAGCTCCACCATTGCTTATATATGTGTATGTTTCAACTGTTGGAGCTCACTATGGTGCTTGTGCAACAGGTCTTTCATGTGACAACATGAGCCATTTTTTGTTTTGATACGAAATGTAAAATTACAAAAGAAAACTTCTCAGACAACTTGAGTTTACATTATCAAAAAGTAAGACTTTAGTAACCGAGCATGGAAATCTATTACTTCAAATGTAACCATATGAAAGTTGGCGTCCTAACCTTCTTAAGCAACGGCGTTTGCCACGAAACACATGTGTAAAGCAAACAGAATAGAAGGATCTTGCAATATCTTTAATGTCATGAAAGAGCATAAGAGGTCTGTAAGGGATGTTGATTCTTCCATTATACAACATGAACAGTGTTGCATGGGTTTTTCACAGTTGATGCTGACTTGTATACGGTACAAATATAAACAAATCAAGTTAGTGTCAGAGGTTGAGGTTGATTCTAAGATCCTTATTGGCTCTATCATTAACTGCATATACTTCGTGACGCATTCAAATAGTTGTCCATGATACTTGAAGTCTTGCGAGATATACTTTCATCGATCACTTGATTCACTTTTACAGTTCTACTCACATATGAAGCAAACTATCTTACTGATGCAATTGGAGACATTGATCACTCTAATTTCAGTTTCTATCTGGCGGAATGTACTCCCTTGCTCTTCTGTCTAGCACTTTTGATTTTGATTTTGATTTCGATTTCCATTTCCATTTCCATGTTTGGGTTTTACGAGCAGTTTTTTTTTTTTGTAATTTTGTATTTTCTTTCATTTGTCTTGGCTTTTTCTTCATCGAACAAAAAAAACAGAGAGCTAATGCCGAGTTTACCACTTTAACAAGTGAAGTAACACGTCATGTAACAGAGATCAAGATTGTTCCTTTTTCTTATAACCGCAACCTAAAACCCCGTGTTCCTGTTTGAGGTTTTGGACTTTCTCTCAGTAAACCACGATGATACGCACTGCGCTATCACGAGCAGCAGCCACCGTCGCCACCCGCACCTCCGCCAAGCTCCGCCCTTCCCTACTCGCTCGATCTCCGCCGTCCAGACTCCTCCACGATGGGATTAACGCCAACCTAGTTGCTCTTCAGATGATCAACTACGCCGTCTCTCTCGCCAGGTCTCAGAAATCAGGTCCCTTTCCAACTTTGCTCCTCGATACCCTTTTCTTTTTTCTCCATAAAGTTTCCAATTCAGTTTGATTTTGATTAAATGTAGATGAATCGTACGGACAAGCTCAGCTTGTGTTGGAACAATGCCTTTCGTCTCAGACTAATGAAGGCCATGACCTTGGTACTCATAATTCAAGGGCCATGGTCTTAATGGCCATGTCTACTTTGTTATCTGAAAGGTTGTACCTTTTGTTTTCTTTGTGTTTTTGGTAATTCGGAAACCCAATTACCCAATTCAGTAGTGTGTTTAATGGATTAAGAGACTTATCTTGGGTCGAATTCGATTATTTCAGAGGAAAGCTTGATGAAGCTATAGAGAAGCTGCAAAAAGTTGAAAACTTGAGCAGCTCTTCAGTTGGTGTTAGGAGTAAGCACCTTATGCTTTGAGTTTGCCTTAATAGAAAGAGTTACTGACTGATGAAGTTTTCTGGCTTGTGTTATAGTTGCCGCATTGGAGGCACTAGTTGGACTGCACTTAGAGTTGAAGCAGGTACATCATTGCAAGTACCATTTGATATCGTTTTTGTATTTTCTTCTATTGTTTTGATTTAGTAAAGATGGGTTCTCACTATATAGGACCATACCTCATCAGTGCTTGCTGATAAATGCTTACAACTTGCGGAGAAAAATGATGAATCTAGTGATTCTGAGGGATATACTCGAGCCGTAGCAGTAAAAGGACTTGTTGAGCTTGTGCATGGTAATCTTGGAATAAGTAAATATGTAGCTAAAGGTACCCTTTGTTTTTTTTTTTCTCTCTCACATTTTCTTTAACTAGTTACTATATGACTGAGTCTCAGGACATAAATTGAAATTTGGAGTTTTGGGTTCTGCAGGTGAACTTTTCATTCGAGAAGTGGAGAGAAATGTTGAGGAAGTTAAAGAATTTACTGGTATGGTTAATTTGAATGTGACTGTGTCGACCCATTTTTCAAGCTTCTACATAATATCATTAATCAAAAGGTTGTAGGTAGTACTGCCTTATTCTTTGGAGAGCTGTTGCATGCCAGACAGAGCTATGAGATGGCGAAGAAGATTTACGAGAAAATTATCCAAAATGATTCCAGGAATGAAGAGTTCAGTGACCCAAGTTCATTAGCAACTGGTAATATGTCGTCAGACAAAGTTTTGTTAGCAGCCACATGTGCGTTGGGACAGCTTGAGGCTCATGCAGGGTAAGCTGTTGATTACCGTTGAACCTCTTCTTTTGCAATTTCTGTCTAGCTTACTCATGAATTTTGTTCTTTTAGGAACTTCGGTGATGCTGAGGAGATTTTAACAAGAGCTTTGACCAAAACAGAAGAACATTTTGGTCTGTTGCTTTGATTATACTTTTCTTATGAAGTGTAAAGTAGTTTCATAACTTTAGTGAATGATATGCTTGTTGCTCCTGTGGCTTCATTGTTTGTGTATAGGCTCTCATCATCCCAAAGTAGGCATTATTTTAACCTGTATAGCTCTCATGTTTCGGCATAAAGCAGTCCAAGAGCATTCCAGTTCTATATTGATCCAAGAGGTCAGAACTTTTATGATATCCACATCTTTTTCCATACGTTGGAGTGCCTCTTGCCATCTTCTTGCTACAATAATGTTTATTTCCATGCTTTCATTGACAGGGACTTTATAGGAGGGCAATAGAGTTGCTGAAAGCTCCAGCATTTGGGGCTGAAGGTATGTGTAATTGTGCAGTCTGGCATCATTTTCTCCGCAGAGAACCTTTACATAATTGTGTTGCGGCTCTTGTATGGATTGTGTAGGTGCAGAAGCAAAGGCAGATAGAAGTGATATAGTGGCCCTTGCAAGAGGTAATGACTAAACCTCTGAACAGTTTCTCAGAATGTATTTTGATAAATCCATATTCAGAGACTATAATTGGTGATTGAGTAGAATATTTTCTTTCTTATCTTGGTGGTGCTTCCACCATAAAATAATGAGTAGTTGTGATAAACTTATAATTTCAAGATGAACAGTCTTTGACTCTTTGCATTGTTATGTGGAAACCTGTAATAGGCTGCTTCTCCTTGACATGTTGACCTTTTAATTTGAAGGTCCTGAAAAGGTTATGTTCATTGATATAGATAAGTTATTGTGTAGGTGGGTATGCGGACGTACTTTGTGTCCAACAGAACCGAAAGGATCAAGGAGAAAAAATGAAGAAGTGGGCAGAGGCTGCATGGGGAAACCGCCGGCTTTCATTGGCAGAAGCACTAGATGTATCTAATACAGATAAATCTTTAAAAGTTCCAATTGTAGATGCTCGAATCAGCAGGGTTCTGTAGTGTTTTCATTCCTAGGATCCGCAGACAGCGGTGGCAGCTGAAGGTTCCTTCATGGCATGCAGTGCAATGAGAACAGTTGTTCCCATCCCATCAGTCCCTTTGCACTGCCTAATGATACAGCAGATATGCAGCATACCCCTCTATGAAGTAGCTTCAAGCATTTTACATTCTGGCATATGTATCATTATGTATCTATCTACCGCTAATGTAGAGGCATCTATGCCAGAATTTATATACATACCCGAATAATGCCTCTTGAAACAAAATTTTGTAGGAAAGATAAATTAGTAAGACCAAATTTCTTGGTGATTTTGTTGCATCTATACTGCTATTGTTATTTTGAAGATTGATGAGACAGATTCATGTTCAACAAATGACATCACAAGTCCAAGAGTCTTGAGCATTGACATAAGTAGATCAGAAAGGTCAAAGGTGCACTTTTAACTGCTTTATCATAATTTCATACATTACAAGAGTCTGCACACAAATTACTTCAGGTACAAAAACAGAGTTACCCACTTCAGATGAATTACAAAACGCTTTCAATTAATGTTACTTTTATACCCATATTGAATGATCACAGAGGAATGTCAAGACCTTTCCCAATTTCAACTCCAATCAGCTGCAGTATCCCCTTGTTCAATATCTGGAAATTATAAAAACCATGTCAGCTAGAAATTAAACCTTCCTGAGCTTCATCTATTAGCAATACCATCCGATAAGAAGAAGAATTTACCAATTCTACAACGAAGGTTCCAATAAGTCCAATCATACAAGCTCTGGAGTTCCAAATTTCTGCAGTCCTAGTGAACCCAGCAAAAGGGGCCTGAAACTTTGGCTCTACTTTTGGCACCACCAGCTGAGAATGTTTATACACATTATGTTCATATCATCACAACTATAGAAAACTACTCAATCTATAATGACAAAGTGAACAAACGACATACTCCAGGAGGAAGCTTGGCTGCTCGAACGCTGAAGGAGGCACGTTTCGTGGACGCTGCGCGACGCAAAGACCCATTTGGGAGATTGCAGAGTTGCTGGGTTGGATTGTTTGCTGTTAAAACCCTAGCAGGGAGAAAGGAAGACGATAGTATGGTAGATGATGAAGTTGCCATTTTTTCGTTGTTGGGTGATTGTGTTCTATGTAACGCTGATGCTATTGGTTCCTTTAGCTTCCTTATCTAGTTGGAACACTTGGCAAAGAGCTTTCCACGTTCATATTCGGATGCTTTGTGTTATGGTGATGATGGACGTCGTTTAACTTGTGTGTGGACTTTGGACTTTTGCTGGTAGGACATGCCAGAAATTACTTCTCCTGTATGGTTGATTAAAGTTCTGAACTTCAACTCTTACCGGTCACATTTCATGAATAGTATTTCTAGCTAGTTCGTTCATGTATTAATTCTCATGAACAAGAGATAGAACACTACAGAAAACAGAAAATATCATTAGGCTGTGGAGTTTGCTGCTTCTCTGCCAATGTTAGCTTGAAGATAGTTTAGTCATGTATTTCCTGACTAAGAGATTAAACATTTGCGGTATACTAATTGCCTAACCACAGTCACGCTGAAATAATAATATGATAGCTTGTAGTAGATTAGAAGAAGAACCGCTAGCTCGCTCTTATTTCTTGTACGATAAATATCTTGGGAGTTTGTTTAAACTCTGGGCCAAGATTTTCATGGCTATAAATCTCACTGTATGTTGTTACAATAGTTGCATACAAGTTAAAGATTAAAAGGAAAATGAAACATAGCCGTTTTTTTTTAATTTTTTTTCACTCTTCCCTCTTTCTCTTCTGGCAGATCCTTGTTGATTCTGCAGTGTCCACATTTGGAGCTCTCATGTTAAAGACTGAGAAATCAACATGATACTGAGAAAGGTTAATCTTCTCCTTGAGCAACACAGTTGTAGGACTCGAAGGGCAGAAATGGAATACTCCGTGAGCTAATAAGTTGTATAAGCAATCATCAGCTACTGATTGTGCTTCCATGATCTTCTGGCACTTGACCAACTCAGCCTAATAAGTTGAAGAACCAATTATCAGTGAAACAGTAGCAGAAAATTAATAGTAGGAAACAAAAAACAAAACAAAAAGGGGGCGAAACAGGACTTGGATGTTCAACCTTTTGATCATTATCCAGTAGACTTGTAGCACAGGCTAGGTAGGTATCAGACGCAGTACTTGAAATTAGTGACTTGTCTAGGCTGCAACTTAGAGCAGATATCGCAACCACGCTTGGCCTAAACTCCAGCAACTTCGAGTCTGGACCATTTAGATTTGGTTATTCCGTTACTCATTATTCCTTATTCATGTCAGTATGAGTATGTACGTATATACATAATCATCAAACACCTAAACACATTGGTTATTTTCTGTGATAGACTGCAGGTGCTGTGTGTCTGAAAATAATGTTTTCGGACTCAAGAGATCGATCAAGGTTAGGTTTAGTAATTAGGGATCCAAACTCCATAGTGTCTATTTGATCCATAACCACTGATATGTACAAAAGTGGCCAGAAAATATGAACTCACTTACTCACATACTACCTGAAATAGATCCAAGAAGCAAACTGTTGAATCTGGATATCAACTGTTCCTGAATTTGAGGTTTGAAGGATCCGGGGTCAAGACTAACCAATGATAGCATCAGTTCTAGGTAGGAATAAGCTGTTGTAGAAGCAAGGCGCCATCCTAATGCCTCTAGCACCATCATTTCCATTCGTTGGATTGTGCTGGAATCAAAAGAGTAGTCCAGATCCTCCATCTTCAATATATATCACCACATGAATCAATTAGTACAAATATAGTAGAGAATAAGAAATTACAATTTAATTTTCCTAAAAAACATCAGCTTATCACACAATAATAATATGAAGTATACCTGAATTTCAAGAAGGGTAGGAGAGGAGGTGTCATTAAACTTGGAGGCAATGGATAAGCAGGCAATGGACAACAATTCCACCATCCAATATTTCCATGTCTGGAACATCACCAAATTGTAGAAACATAAAAAGAACAGAAAATAATCAAAATATAGAAATGGGAAATAAATAAATAATACTGTTTCCTCCGCTCACATACATATATATACATATAAATCGCATATATTGCTTACATTGCAATGATTCATAGATATGAATCGATCAAGGTAGTTTGCAGCATAAAAAACAGTTCCGAGGGAGAGGTTCAAGCGGCTTATAGACTGGAGAATACAAACAGCAGGAGATAACTTGATCAGCAAAGAAAAGGGTGTAATGGTTCTTCTTGAAAATTAATCAATAGTTCGATACTAACCTTGATAAACCATTGGATGCTTTTAAACCTAGCAATGACCAAATGAATTGAGCAGAGATATTCAACGTAGTTCGGTTGGGGCATATAACTCATCTCCTTCTCCAAGCATATCGTAAAAGATTCATCATAGTCTCGCTTACTTCTTGCATACATTGATAATGTTTCACAATCAATCATGTAGTTCTTAGCAGTCGGCAAAGGGCTGGAAGGCCACACCTCATCGCAGAGCAAACTTTGATCCATATGATAAAGTTCTCAACCAATTGGAGAAGCAGAAGCAGAAGCAGCAGCAGGTATACTACAATATTATATATTGTTTTCAAGGTGGCCTAAAATCTGCAGATTCAATAATATGGGACAGCTCTGACATGCAGGAACATCAATCTTTCTCTGCCTATGATTTATATTGTGTACTTTGACAGATGGAGAGAGAGAACATGAAAGATACCATTGTTGTTGATGGTGAAATGAAAGGAAGTTGGCTATATATATAAGAGGTGGTGGTTACTGTAGCAAGTAGTGGGTGGTTAGAGGCAGAGAGGGAAATAAAAAGAGGGAGACGTCCCTCATGAAAGGGGTAAATGCAGCAATACAGCTAGAGCGCGTGCGTGGTTAGATTTTTAGAGGGTGGTTTTTAATTTCACTGTGGCTACCAATTGCGTGAACCCATGCACGAGGATGGCTCTGTGAGCTACTTAAGGGAATTAATGGCTTCCATCATCATCATCCATCGCCTTCAATGTAGGGTTTATTAAGGAGAGTCTATAACAGCTAAGATCAATGTTGTTGGCACTGAAGTTGAGAATGAGATGACTGAAAGTGGGAGCGAGTGGGGCGGTCTTCTAGTTGAGTTTGGTCCCAGTCGTATGTGATCGTTTTATTAACTCATGATTCATGAATAATCGATCATGAGGCCTTAGTGATTGGCTGATTTGCCAGCCAACAAAAACTGCCATTTTAACTGAATCCCATCCAATGCAACTATTACAAATTTACAACCCATTTTTCTTTGAATCGGAAGTGAGATAGCAAGCCACCTTAGTTACGTTAGAAAGTTAGTAATACATCAACTCAGTGATCAATATTCGGACCAACTTTCACGAGTGTCCCAGCAAAACCAGATTAATCTCCCGTCATAGGCACGAACCAAAGAGGCTCCTCAAACATGCTGACCATAAACTGATGGAAGTTAGGACTTGAACTTTCAACGTGGATGCCCCCTCAAACCTGCTGACCACAAACTGATAGGAGTTAGGACTCGAACCCTTAATATGACGATTTTATACTAAACAGTTCGACCAACTTTACAAAATCATGTGGTTATAACCACTTTTTATATCACAAAAATAAGATTTACTGTCTTTATTGCTTTTGGCTCAAGTTGTAACTGTTAAGTGCTAGACATGGGTGGTCATTTTTGACAATGTCAATTCCAAACTCCAAAAATGTAAATTTTTCACTTGTTCTGTATAATTTGATGCTGGAACATTTTTCAAAGTGGAACTTTGATTCATGTAATGGGTCCTATTATTTTGCTAATGAGAGAAGAACAAATCACTGATCGCGAGTTGTTTATCCTTTAAGTTACCCTGGACTACTGCCTCTCTTGGAGCTTTTAGACAAACAGTATTGCCGGCAACTCTAGTTTACCACTTTACAGTTGCCAGGGCTAGGCCCAATTCTCTTAACTTGGGCTTGCATACCCCAACTACCGGTTTCTACGTTGTAGGTACCGGAGAGAATTAAATGCCAAACAAACGGAAGATGATGCCAAGAATCATAGAGATAGAACTGGACTTTCCTGTATTTCACACTTGTAATAAAAAATTCACAACCAAATGCATGATATCATATCATCTCGAAGTCACTGGTATATGGTAATCACCACACAGCTCCATGAAGTGCCATTACTAACACAGAAATCTACGTACTGTCAAAGTCTATCATGCTTGTACAACAAAGATAATATACGTATGATAATACTATTGCAGTTCGTATGACGAAAAACTGACTCCTAATCTTCCCTCATTTGTGGATTTCAGCTCAAGTTTCTGGAACGGACTGCAGGTTGGTTCACATAGCATTTATCAGTTAATAAGTTGCAACGAACTAATGAAGTGAAAAAGTAAACCCAGACGACGGTGAATGGTATGAAAAGTGTTCAATTACTTCCTAAGCATAAGCACATACCCATCATAAATAGAAGGAAGACAATAGCATATTATATTTTGAACAAAGCAAAGGTACCTGCTATTAGGATCATAATAGTAGCCGTTGATAGAGCCATCACTACATGAGAAACACACATAGTAAAAGCCAGCTATAGTCAAACCACAGTCTGTGCCAACATTCACAAAGTATTGTTCCTTCCATCTCTGCACCAGCAAATCAAAGAACTCAAATTCATCTGAAGTTTTATTTTTGCTCACTGACATTGTGATAATATCGCCAGTAACCAACTTACCATGAATACGTACTGATAGTTGCTGAGATCTAATGATTTGCCACCATCAACCTCCACTTGGCTCTGTAAAATGTAGAATTAGCTAGGAGATAACAAAACTTCAGATACGAAAGACAACAGTAAGACTCCTTAGCTTACCAACAGAGCAGAAAAAGAAGGAAATTTGGTCCAGTGCCTTATATCATCTTCTTGTCTGTCACATGTTACACAAACATTTGATCGTTAATCACCATCACAATCTACATATGGGCTTTCCCTATTGTAGATAACAGAACAAAAAAACAACATACGTTGCTTCCCACTTTTCAGTGAAGAAAGTATAATTCTTGGTGTCAACAATCTCCCCTTCCCAAAAGGTGACGACCTACCACACATTGAAAAGAAAGCAAATGCTCAATGAAGGCTTCCAATGCTGAAGATACAACATTTCTTTTGAATCAAGAGATAACATTATTTGATACATCAATCATTATGGACGAAATTGAGTAATGAAAGATAAAACAGATCAAAATTCACTTTACGTCCAAGAGGTTGGGGGTGGAGAAACAAACAACTAAATTGCAATGTCAAGAAAAAAGTGGTATCTCTAGAATTAATATGTAAAGAGTGAGTTGTGTGCATATCTTAAGCATGTTGCCTAACCTAATTTCAAACCCAAAAAAATAAAGGAAACATATCTATGCTATAAGATACACGCAGTTTCCCTTGATTAAATGGATCCGAATAGGCAAGGACAGTGAGTGAAAGACTGAAGAATTGAAATCAGGAAAACTAAACAGCTGCAGCACCCAACAAAGACAAAGAATGCATGCTTGGATTTAACTGTATGGGGCTGACTATCGAATATACTTCTATTGCAAAATATAGAGTACAGACAATCACATCGCTACTAAAATGGAAACACCAATGGGCTACAAATCTCCTTATATGAAAGACTTCCTAGAACACTATCTCAACAGATGCTGTATACACCAGTTCCATAACACTCCACAGCTGCTTAACCAATAATGAATATACTAAAGAAAATCTGATACTAAACCAATGACATGAGGATCAACGATCAGAGTAAAAGAGAAAACTTCTTACTGGTGTGTCAGCCATGGGAACATTAAGTGCTTCCATGGTTCCACATAAATAACCATTCTCAAGATCACACCCTTGTATCCGAACATTTACCCTCCAAGCCTCATCTTTTTGCAGACTCGAAACATTCTGAGTACCCGAGAAGCCCTGCCACAGAATCATTAACTTAATGCTACAGTAAATTAATGGCAGAGGTAGACATTTATACTTCCAGATTTTCGTACCCATTCTCAATATAGATTACACGATTCAATTCCTAAACATTAATTTGATCACAATCACAGGGATTCCAAATTCAGAAAGACAATAAAAGTGAGAGACAAAGAGAGAAACCTGGCCAACGCTTAAAAGGGTAAAGGGTGGAGGAGATGTCTGTCCACAGGTGGAACCTTCAAAGTGATGCCACACATAATAAACATGAGAGTTCGGGATCACATTAAACAAGTGAAGCAGAAACAGTGAATAACTGGGATCGTTCAAATAATCCAAATTGGGGTAAGAACCCTAATAAGTGATAAGGTGGTTCATGCAGTGGTACCTGAATGATGTGGAGGAGGCGCGGAGGTCTCTGCCGCCCTGACCGGCATTTCTAAGCTCAATCAATCTCCACGCAGTACCCGACTCCAATATAATACCCACCATATGAACCCGACCCGTTAAGGCTTCTCAATATAATTTTTGGATCCGGCTGAAGTTTGGATCTAGATATCCGGGTCTTTATATTATTTTTATCAAATAAACAATTAATATACTATAACAAGTTTATTTCGAGCCCAATCTCTAACTCTATGCTCCGTCTCTTTCAGAGTACCCTGACAACACGAAACATAGGTTTCTTTAAAATGGCGATTGGCCTCGTGCTTCGTCATTCCAACAGTGGTAAGATGGCGGCAACGCCGGCAAAGCTTCCCATAAGGTTCCAACAACGGTGTTCTTTCGGAGTTGAGGGTGTCGTAGGTGTACGTGTTCTGACGCCCTTTGTCAAAGCTTCATATGCTAAAGGTCGAAATCCTCCTTGTTGGCCCGAATTTGTGGCGGCAATGGAGGCTAAAGACCCATATAGTGGTTATATATGAGTTACAATTGACGGCGGCTATGATGGTGCAGCCCTACATGGCTTCGTCAGAGATCGGATTGGAGCTTCAAGAGAGGCATTCAGAAAGGCTAACCTAGCTTCTACGACAGGACACCCTAACCTAGGGTTGACCACAGCTGAGTTGACTGGGCTAGATCTGGTGTTTAGACTCCCACTTATTAGGTCGGATGGGTGTGAATTTGGGCCCACTAAGGTGGATTCAATTGCGGTTGGTGTTGAGGCTTGCCCTGATGCTAAAAGCACAGGCAAGACGTAGGTCTTGGGTTGTTCTCAGCCAGAACATCAGAGTTAGTTTTGCTACTTATTTTCTTAAGCTTATTAGGTGCACCAATTAAGGTATTAGGCAACTAATATTCTGTTCCAGAAATTTAGGTAGCAAGATTGTTTTCTTTAATTTCGGGCTCTTTTTAATCCTATGTGTAACTAATAAATGTACATGTCATGATGCTTGTAAGCCTCGTTTAACATACTCTGTGGAGGACTGCATATGATGTAAGTGTCTTTTGGATATTGATAAAGCAATATAATCTATTCTTTTCAGACAAAAAAGAGAGTCTATTTTGAGTTCAATGAACTATTTAACTTTTACTCTTGACACAGTTTTACGCTGGTAATGTCTATATATGCATTGGACAGGCTTATAACGCAAAAACTTGTGTTTGAACAAACTTCACTACTTTCGGGGAGATTCACTCTTGTTGTCACTCAGTCCTAGCTTTTGTCCCTGTTCTTTAGTAAGTAAACACATTACATTTGATATTCAATAAGATGTTAGACAATAACAAGTATTGGTTCGATGACTTCCATTAATATTGACTAGTAAAAATATAACGTTTACGGTTTTCTATACCAACCTCAACTACTTCCGTCATGGGAGTCTCATGTTTCAGTGAATTTGAACTCTTAACTTCCTCATTATTGATTTGATCAATAAATTAAAGTAACGATTAGTATTTCTAAGTCGAATTCACAACCTTACAAAAAAAAAAACTTATGTCACCAAATTAAATTATTTTTCGTTACTCAGAAAGGCTACATATATACTAAAGGTGTATACAAATATGGCTTTTGAATCCAAGTTTTGAACAAGACATATACTGATTGCTTGGAATCAACGACCACCTGAAAGTAATGCCGACTCTGCAACATATGAGGAACGGGAGAACCCCTTGCCTAAAGAAGACTGGTACGACATTGCATAGTCATCAAAACCTTCATGGTGCGCAAAGGTTAACCCACTGGAAGAAAACCCGATAAGTGACACTTCCGGCAAGGTAACATCACCGGCTAAGTACTGAATGACTTGTCGCATGCTTGGCCTCGCCGCTGGCTCTGAATGAGAGCACAAAAGCCCAAGCTTCAACACCAACTCCACTTCCTCTGCTACGAATTCTGTACCAAAGCTTTGATCTCTTGCCTCAAGGATGTTACTCCTACTCCAACAAGAAAATACCCAATCAACCAAAATCACATCTTCTGTACCCTGTATCTCAATAGGCCGTTTTCCACAAGCAACTTCGAGCAAAAATGCCCCAAAAGCAAACACGTCGGTGCTCGTGGTCGCCCGACCTGTTCTTGTGTGCTCTGGGGCTAGGTACCCGAGTGTACCAACTATACGAGTAGTTTGAGGGTCTGTCCCATGGTCATATAATCTTGCAAGCCCGAAATCTCCTAGCCTTCCATTTAATTCTCCATCTAGTAACACATTACTGGCCTTCACATCTCTATGAATCACTACTTGTTCCCATTCTTCATGAAGATAGAACAACCCTGCAGCCACACCTTTGATGACTCTAAACCTCTGATTCCAATTAAGAGTCACCTCAGGTTGATCATAGAGGTATTTGTCCAAGCTTCCATTAGGCATATAGTCATACACCAAAAGAAGCTCCCCTTTTCGCCTGCAACCAAGCATTAAACATCAGTGTTGAAGATAATCTTGTGCACGCTTATTATGTATGTCATAAAATTTAACTTGTTAAAAAATGAGCTAACAAACGTTTTATCTTCCACAACCAAATTTTGCATATGGAGAGAAACATATCGAAAGAGACACAATTTGATTACATGAGAGACCTGAACCCGAGACTTTATGCAAATGGTGTGATAACATGTTGAAAAATCTTAGTGTTCCCAAAATTGATACTTTCAGAGAATAAGTAAACAACAGATATTATTGGTAACTAACACTTAAGTTTAACATCAGACATATATATATATATATATATATATATATATCAAGTGAGTTTGAATAAATTCATTAAGATGTACTGAAGTAAACAGAGAATTAGAGAAATTTAAAGAGACTATTATCGAAATTTCAAGACCATACCTGCAATATCCCAAGAGTTGAACCAAATTCCGGTGACGGAGCAGGCCAATACTAACAATTTCTGCTACAAATTCCCTCATCCCCTGTCTTGATTCATGTGATACCCTCTTCACTGCAATCTCAATTTTTGAGGAGGGTAATATACCTCTATAGACTTTACCAAATCCCCCAGTTCCCAAAAGCTCCTTTTCCCTGAACCCTTTGGTGGCTATATACAACTCTTTGTACTTAAACCTCTGAGGACCATACTCTAGCTCCCAATCTTCAAGCACTTCTGCAAACTTCCTCTTCCTCCTTATGATATAGAGCACACCAAAAACTAATAGCAAAACCAAACTCACAGAAAGCAGAGGCACACCAAAGGTGAAAAGCATGGACCTCTTTTTACCTTCAATCCTAGGCAACTTGGGAAGCTTGGAAGCTATAAGATCTTGTGCTTGGCCATTCATCCTAAAGCTCCAACCCACAACATAATGGGATGTGAGGACTGAGCCAGTTGAAGAGGAAAAGCCAATATACATGGTTTTGTTGAGAACTGAGGAAAGGTCATATTTCAAAGACAAAAGTGGAGTTGGGGGCTTAGTTGCAACACTAATTGGAGCCATAGTAACTTCAATCTGCTTCTTGGTACCATCATATTCAACCCAAACTCTCATTTCTTTACCACTGATAAGAGTCAAGTTCTTGAACCCGCCACTAAAATAACCAGCAGGAGCAGATGTGACAGAGTCCAAGCCATTGATGTCGATCCCAACATGGTTTTCATTGATGTCATCAAACTCGGTACTCTGAATCGTATCCAGCTCCACAGCAAAAACATGATTGGTGAGATTCCCATTGTTGGACCCGTTGAACAGGCCCAAGTATTGGCTAGGCAGAGCTCCGGGGAGGCCTCTCGTCGGAGCGACAACAAAAGCGATCCCATGGCCGCTGAGAGTAGCGTACTGCGATCGAATGGCAAAGACAAAGTTGGTAGAGAAGGAGAAAACGGTGTCGTTGTCTGAGTTCTTGAAGGTTACTGGGTTAGGGTAGAATGCATGACCGCTTTTCTGTTTGGTGTCGTTTGTAAGCTTCAACAGACCTTCTGGTGTGATCTCTGCTATGCCGTCTAGAGTGAGATTAACGCCAGAACGGTCATTGAAACCATTATTGTAGATGAAGTCTTGGCCTTCTGCTAGTGTCAGACGTAGTAGCACCAGGAGAACTGAAAGCTTGACAAACATGGCAGCTAGCTAGGTGCATGTCCGTGAATGCTTCTTGACGTTCAGGTTTGTGTATTTATGGATCCCAAACCCACCAGCTATAGACGACATTCTAGAAGACTATATCGGGTAATTAAATCATTATAGTTAGGACCGTCGACATTGTTAGATAGGTTAAACATGTCGTTTTTGTGGAGAAGGAAACAGTGATCTATAGTCTATAGACGATCGATACAAATCCTTCCATCGTACGCAACTGGCTCGTCTTCCCTATACTAGGTTTGATTATTGGTCCATGACTCCACGTCCCCCTCAGAAAAGAATCTCTCATTTTCAACGAGCCCTCATTATCACATGCTCCGGTTTTCTTGCTTCTTGATTTTTTGTAGCATTCTAGTACCGAATGAGTCATAATTATTCTCGAACAGTTGTAACTAAGCAGATCATCAAGTGAACAATTGAATGATGAAGCTCAAGCTTCGTATTGGTGAGATATTCCTAATACGGGTCAAGCCCTCAACTTAGTAGGCAGCTCTATTTGGTAATGGATGAGAAAACAAGCTAGTTACTAGAATTCATAGATTCTTTTGTGTATTGATTCCTCTTACATGCGTGTGTGTGTCTGTGTAGAAACGCAATGTGAGATCAGGAAAACTCAGTCGCCTGATTAATATTGCGAACATGTCCTTGAATAGTTTTTCAAATGAATTTTTATTTTGTAGATACCCGTGGTTAACTTCCGTTAACGATCAAGAATTTAAGACACTGCCTTGCTTAATCACTCCATTTTCAAACAATAATAGTATGGGATCCTCCCTTGGTCTCAGTCTTGGATTGGCAAGGGTCTTATCTAGGGAGGCGTCTCCTAGACATTTTCTCATACATTTGTGGTCAACGTTCACCGCCGAAGTTGAAAGAAATAAAATTACGAGAAAAACCCAAAAAACCAAACCCTTTTTAAAAGAGTAAATGATCATTTACTACTAATTTAACATCATTTTAGCCCATTCCAATGAAAATGTATTCAGCAACCCAATTCTAATGAATTCTAACAAAAAGACTTCAATACCCTCACCCTAATTTAACTCTTTTTCTCATCTTTTTTCCCGATCATTAACTCTCTCTCTCTCTCAGAAAACTCTCCCACTCTCTTTCCTCTCTCAAACGTGAATCTGATTCCTCTCAGGCGAAGCACCGATGACATGAAGCATTGGCGAAGCACCGCACCAGTGACACTGCCTCGACGACGATGAGACTAGATCCCTCACGTTGGTCCTCGTCACCGCCGAACTGATCACCAACACATCTCTGACCAGATCTCTTCCTCCTTCTCTCCTCTGATCTAGAAAGCACACACACTCTCTCACTCTCTCCTCCTGCCGAGACCGTTGAGCCGAAGAGCAGCGTCAAATCCAGATCAGGTTGCAGCGCATCTGAAGTCGACGGCCTCCGATCTCTCCTCTCCGACATCGACGACCTCCAATCACTCCTCTCTGACGTTGCTCGTCAGTGTTCTCCATTGCAAGTTCGACGCCTCTAGAGATCGGATCCCCACTCTCTCACCATCGGCATCTCTCTCTGTTTCTCTCCAAAGTCTGAAGACAGAGGTCAACTTCACTGAATCAGACTGGTTCAATTTCACTGGGTTGAAATTGATGGCGCCGGAACTGTTTTGAAGGTCGCCGTTGTTGTAGAGGATGAGCTAGCGTTGTGCCGCCGTCGTTGTGGTTTCTGGTTTGTTTTTTTTTTTTCGTGAACAAACGTTGAGGTTTCTGGTTAACAAAAGGTTTATGTACCTTCATTAGTCTCTCATTGATGTTTGATAATTATGAAATCAGTTTTGGTTAGATAGAACTGTTAGATACGTTTTGGCGTTGATGTATATGAAATAATTAAGATTTTTACTGACGGTAGTAATATTTCATAGCATCTTATTTTTGTGTTCTGCACTCAAAATATAAAAATTACTAGGGGTAGTAATTTTCTATTATTTGCTTGTGTGTTGATTTTCTCTGGAGATAATAGACTGCAAGTTTACTACCCCCAGTAAAAGTTTACTAGGGGTAGTAATCTTCATTTTTTCGCACCTAAGTTGATTTTTCTCCTTTTCAGTGTGAATTATGGCATTGGAGCTGTTGTTTAATTTGCAAGTTTACTACCCCCAGTAAAAGTTTACTAGGGGTAGTAATCTTCATTTTTTCGCATCTAAGTTGATTTTTCTCCTTTTCAGTGTGAATTATGGCATTGGAGCTGCTGTTTTGCAAGTTTACTACCCCCAGTAAAAGTTTACTAGGGGTAGTAATCTTCATTTTTTCGCATCTAAGTTGATTTTTTTCTTTTTCAGTGTGAATTATGGCATTGGAGCTGCTGTTTTGCAAGTTTACTACCCCCAATAAAAGTTTACTAGGGGTAGTAATCTTCATTTTTTCGCATCTAAGTTGATTTTTCTCCTTTTCAGTGTGAATTATGGCATTGGAGCTGCTGTTTTGCAAGTTTACTACCCCCAGTAAAAGTTTACTAGGGATAGTAATCTTCATTTTTTCGCATCTAAGTTGATTTTTCTCTTTTTCAGTGTGAATTATGGCATTGGAGCTGCTGTTTTGCAAGTTTACTACCCTAGTAAAAGTTTACTAGGGGTAGTAATCTTCATTTTTTCGCATCTAAGTTGATTTTTCTCCTTTTCAGTGTGAATTATGACATTGGAGCTGCTGTTTTGCAAGTTTACTACCCCTAGTAAAAGTTTACTAGAAGTAGTAATCTTCATTTTTTCGCATCTAAGTTGATTTTTCTCCCTTTCAGTGTGAATTATGGCATTGGAGCTGCTGTTTTGCAAGTTTACTACCCCCAATAAAAGTTTACTAGGGGTAGTAATCTTCATTTTTTCGCATCTAAGTTGATTTTTCTCCTTTTCAGTGTGAATTATGGCATTGGAGCTGCTGTTTTGCAAGTTTACTACCCCCAGTAAAAGTTTACTAGGGGTAGTAATCTTCGTTTTTTCGCATCTAAGTTGATTTTTCTCCTTTTCAGTGTGAATTATGGCATTGGAGCTGCTGTTTTGCAAGTTTACTACCCCCAATAAAAGTTTACTAGGGTAGTAATCTTCATTTTCTCGCATCTAAGTTGATTTTTCTCCTTTTCAGTGTGAATTATGGCATTGGAGCTGCTGTTTTGCAAGTTTACTACCCCCAGTAAAAGTTTACTAGGGGTAGTAATCTTCATTTTTTCGCATCTAAGTTGATTTTTCTCTTTTTCTGTGTGAATTATGGCATTGGAGCTGCTGTTTTGCAAGTTTACTACCCCCAATAAAAGTTTACTAGGGGTAGTAATCTTCATTTTTTCGCATCTAAGTTGATTTTTCTCCTTTTCAGTGTGAATTATGGCATTGGAGCTGCTGTTTTGCAAGTTTACTACCCCTAGTAAAAGTTTACTAGGGATAGTAATCTTCATTTTTTCTCATCTAAGTTGATTTTTCTCTTTTTCAGTGTGAATTATGGCATTGGAGCTGCTGTTTTGCAAGTTTACTACCCCCAGTAAAAGTTTACTAGGGGTAGTAATCTTCATTTTTTCGCATCTAAGTTGATTTTTCTCCTTTTCAGTGTGAATTATGGCGTTGGAGCTGCTGTTTTGCAAGTTTACTACCCCCAGTAAAAGTTTACTAGGGGTAGTAATTTTCATTTTTTCGTATCTAAGTTGATTTTTCTCATTTTCAGTGTGAATTATGGCATTGGAGCTGCTGTTTTGCAAGTTTACTACCCCTAGTAAAAGTTTACTATGGGTAGTAATCTTCATTTTTTTGCCGGTATGCTTCCGGCAAGATCCGGTGGGTTCCGGTGACATTTTTTTCAAAAAAATCCAATGAGACTCCGGCATATCCGGCGATTTTCCGATCACCATCAATTTTCCGGCGACCGGTGACCGAAATCCGGCGGCCAGTGTCCGGTGACCGGAATCCGGCAACCGGTGTTCGGCGACCGGAATCCGGTGACCGGAGCCGGTGTCCGGTGTGCTTTCGGGAAAGTCTTCCCTACTTCTATTTCATTTTTTCTCTTTAAATAAAGGTTAAGGGTAAAAAAGTCTTTTAAAATATCAATTTATTATATTTTAATAAAGATTTGTGTATTTGGGCGTAAAATAATTACTTTGTATTCAAATGGACTAAGAAAAAAGATTATCATTGAAATGGGGTTTGACTTTTTCTATTTTGTGCATTAGGGCTTTTTCCCTTTTTAAAATAGGGAAAATGCCCTAATGCCCAAATATTTACAAACTAAAGCCCATTCCAATGATAATAAGATTCTTGACCCCAATTAAATGAAAAAGAGACTTATTTGTGCCCAAATACACAAATCTTTATTAAATTCATAATAAAATAATATTTTTAAGACATTTTTACCCTTGGTCCTTATATATATGCTTAGAGAGAGAAAGTGTAAGAGAGAGAGAAAAGACTTTGCCGGCAGCTCATCGGATCTCCGCACGCCGGACTCCGGTCACCGGTCGCCGGACTCCGGACTCCGGTCACCGGACACCGGTCGCCGAACTCCGGTCGCCGAACTTAGTTACTGACCCCCAGTAACTCGGTTACTCCTGCGACCGATCGCCGGAACTCGGTTACTGACCCCAGAAATTCAGTTACTGACCCAATAAACTCAGTTACTGACCCCCAGTAACTCGGTTACTGACCCTAGAAATTCAGTTACTGACCCCCAGTAACTTGGTTACTCTGGCGACCGATCGCCAGAACTCGGTTATTGACCCCCAGTAACATGGTTACTGACCTCAAAAATTCAGTTACTAACCCAATAAACTCAGTTATTGACCCCCAGTAACTGGGTTACTCCGGCGACCGATCGCCGGAACTCAGTTACTGACCCCTAGTAACTCGGTTACTGACCCCAAAAATTCAGTTACTGACCTAATAAACTCAGTTACTGACCCAATAAACTCAGTTATTGACCCCAAAACTTAGTTACTGACTTCCATTAACTCGGTTACTGACCCCTAGTAATCGACTTATTGGCTCCAAATTAATGTTGTAGAAACTCATACCTTGCACACTATGGCAACCACAAACAGATAACATGTCAGATTCTCATACCTTACCATTGATCTCTGCATAAATTGAGCAAACATCCAACCAAAATTCACAATAATGGAAAAAGCAAAAAAAAAAGAAGAGAAAAGTGAAGAGAGAGAGAGAGAGAGAGAGAGAGACTTCAAAGCTGGAGCCGATCGTCATTGAACTGCGCCACCACCGCCAAGTCGTTGCCGATCAACGACAAGACCTTCTCTTCGTACTCAAGCCCTAGGGTCGGCGTGGAAGCGGAGGTCGGAGATTGGAGATCCAAGGTCAAAGATCGGAGATCGGATATTCTCCTCTGTGAATCCGCTTGGAGAATAGAGCTCCGCCGCAGGCGACGACTCGCTGCCCCGAGCAATGGTGGAGAAAGAAAGCGATCGACGATCAACAACGGATGACTGCCGCCATGTGTCTTCAGATCCTGATTTTCTTGAGAGGTTCTGCACACGAAGACGACATTGTCTCGTGGCTCGGTGACGACGAGAGAGGAGACGACGTCGGCCGAAACAGGAGTGGAGAGAGAGAGAGAGAGAGAGAAGAGAGAGAAGAGAGAGGAGATGAGAGAAAAGAGAGGAGATGAGAGAGAGAAAGAGAAATGAGAGAGAGTAGATCCAGAATGAGAGGGGGAGGAGAAGAGAGAGACGATTAGGTTATGGGTAGAAAAGTAATTTTAGTAAGTTTAATTGAAATGGACATTGAAAAAAGTTTTTTTATTAGAGTGGGCAACAAGTCCCTCTAATTAGTACTAAATGGGCATTTTCCCTTTAAAATAAACTCATGCTCATATTCCATTTTAATTTACACTCAACCCTATTATTGAACCTTCCTTATATGTTTTATTTTTATTTTTGGAATTTGTATCCCTCTTTTCCTTGACTCTTTTGCCCTTCTGATTGAATGAGAAGACATTCCCTAAATGTGGCTATTGACTTTCTTCTATTTTAAATAGGGTTAGGGTTTAGACTAGGGTTTAGGGTTTAGACTAGGGTTTAGGGTTTAGACTAGGGTTTAGGGTTTAGGGTTTGTGGAACCGGGTTTAGGGTTTAGGGATTAGGGTTTAGACTAGGGTTTAGGGTTTAGGGTTTAGACTAGGGTTTAGGGTTTAGGGTTTGGGCGTAGTCTGTGGAACCGAGTTTTCAGCTGTCGGGTAATTATGTTTTTAATGAGTCGGCTAAACAACTTGTTAATTACAATGGTTCAGTTGGTGACATTTCAGCAAATTTCCTTCAATAACAAGTTCTATTGTTTAGATAAACAATATTAATATTTTTACTAAATCAACCTAATTAATAAGTTGGGTGTATTTCAAAAGAATATAACATGTGGGTGAAATTTAAAATGGGTCTATGATTTTAGGTGTAACATCAAATTCCACTAAAATTATAGAACAAACTAAAATTAAGCAATTCATGGTTGAAGACAATCTAAATGATATGATATATACTCATCTACTTGGGTTTATATATGATTGAATCCAATGCATCAATGTCCTTATATATATATATATATATATATATATATATATATATATATATATATATATGTATGAGATTCTGCAAGAATTTTCCAAGAGCTGGTCTATGCGATAATGTAAATTTCCTCATATATAATTACCATAATTTCTATGCTTGGCCCCATTATTATTATTATTATTATTATTATTATTATTATTATTATTATTATTATTATTATTATTATTATTATTTGTTTCCGTTTTCCAAGTTAGGTAGTGCAACATTGAATGGTTTATTACTTTATTTCTCAGTTTCCTCATATTATTCTCTATCTAGAACACGTACCGGATAACATGTGTTAGTGATGTAGTCTGCAATGGCTGTTTGAACAAGATATGACACATACTTTTGACACGGAGAAGATTAGTAGGGGATGAGCTAGCTGTTTGAGTCTTCTAAAATCATCTTTAACAATCGGTCTAAATCTTAAATTTATATTTAAATTTTAGACCACCCAAACTTATAATATTCATACAGAAACACCTCAGTTATCCTCTCATTTCCGACCTATTGGACTTAGTAATTTTTCTTATAAGATTTTGTCTAAGGTCTTAGCCAACAGATTGAAACCTTTTATGTCCTCTATTATTACTGCAAACCAGTCAGCCTTTGTTTCAAACAGACAGATACAAGACAATACAATTGTAGCCCATGAATTATTTCACTACCTGAAACTTCAGAAATCTAGTAATTCAGGTTACTTTGCCCTTAAATTGGACATGAATAAGGCTTACGACCGTGTCGAGTGGCCTTTCTTGAAAGCCATTATGGAAAAAATGGGTTTTCATCTTCGGTGGGTTTCTCTGATCATGTTGTGCCTCTCCACAGTTTCAATGTCAGTTTTGGTGAATGGAAAACCAGGGCCTTTTTTCAAGACAACCCGCGGTCTTCGTCAAGGTGACCCCTTGTCACCGTTCCTTTTTCTTTTTGTCAATGATGCATTGTCTCAGATTCTTCGAAAGCTCCCTGCAGTGAACATTATTGAACCCGTTCAAATTGGTGATTTGGGACCGAAGATTAGTCATTTGTTTTTTGTTCTTCCTCAAAGCTACTGTCCTCAACTGTGAAGTTCTTTAAGATGTTTTACATCATTATTGCTCAGCTTCGGGACAACTTATCAACACCAACAAGTCATCTCTGTTCTTCTCTCCAAATACACATCCCTTTATTGTGCAGTTGTTGAGCTATATTCTTGATATGAAATCTGTGAAGGATCCAGGGAAGTACCTTGGCTTACCTACCATCTGACATCGATCCAAATTGGTTGCCTTGAGCTATACGTGTGATACTATTGTGTGAAGAAGATGTTGGGAAAAATAGAGATAATGGAAGTATAAACTCAAACACACAAAATGAGTAAACAAGGAAGCAAAAGAGTAAAGGAAAGAGAACACCGGATGTAACGTGGTTCAACAATTTGTCTACGTCTATGGGGCAGCAACAACAAGAACTTTCACTATCAAATGGTGGGTACATAAGAGGTAGACAACTTCAAGAATACATTTGAAGGAAACATTCTCTCACACTTGTTTTGTTACCTACAACACTACACTCTCTAGTTAGAGTGGACACTCTTCTCTACTTAGAAGATGATGACTTCAAGCTTGAATCCTTTATTGAATGGGTAAGTGGCCTCTCCTTTTATAGACCATGGAGGAACTCTTTAAACCCCTTCAACAATTTGCACATTCAAGAACCTTCCATACCTTTCTTTATTTAAGAGCCTTCACCATTTGTCTATAAGCCTCCACAAGCTTCAAGGTTCATGAAGCTTCACCTAGGTTCTAGAAAACCTTCATAATTTCTACATAGGAAAACCTAAAATAATATTATAAATCATTATTTGATCTGGATTTCTAACAGAAGATTCAGGGATGGAAGCAGGGAACATTTTCCCCGGCTGGAAAGGAACTCATGATAAAGGCAGTGGCAACTTCAATTCCAGCTTATCCAATGTCATGTTTCAAATTTCCCAAAGATCTCTGTAATCAGATGGTGGGGTAATGGCAAGGGAAAGGGTATACATTGGACTGATTGGAAAAGCTTGAGTTTGTCCAAATTTGCTGGTGGTTTAGGTTTCCGAAATCTTGAAAGTTTTAACTTGGCTTTGTTGGGAACGCAGGTGTGGAGTCTTATTGAAAACCCTAGTGCTATGTGGGTGAAGATTCTTCAAGCTCGTTACTTTTCAGATTCTTCTTTTTGGACTGCTCGAAAAGGTGGCACTCCTTCTTGGATTTGGTCTAGTTTGTTAAAAGCTAGACAGTTGATTGTTAAAGGTTTTGCCATTGTCATTGGAGATGGAGCTCTTACAAATGTATGGCAAGCAAAGTGGATCCCATCTCAGTTTAAACCTCTCTCACTAACATATGGAGATCAATCTACTTTGTTAGTCAAAGATTTGTTTGATAATGATCCTCCAACGTGGAATCTTAATGCCATCTCTCATATCTTAATTGTTCAGGATCAGATGGCTATCACAGCCGTTCCTCTGCATAACACTATGGTACCTGATCGTTTGTTTTGGCCTCTTCATAACTCTGGAAACTATTCAGTTAAGTCTGCTTATCATCTGATTTCTGCTAATGGTATGATTCCAACAACAAATAAAGCATCGGCGTCTCATCAAATTGAGCTTCAACTTTGGAAGTGGATATGGAGCTTACATACTTTGCCAAAAATTAAGTTTTTCCTTTGGAAAGCTACTCAAAACTTCATGGCAACAAAAGGTAATTTACATTTTCGACATATGTCTATGTCTGATCTATATATGTCCTCTTTGTAATACCTTTTCGGAATCTTTGGAGCATGCTCTTTTCTCTTGCCAATGAGCTGTGTGTGCCTGTTTTGCTCACCCTTTTGGTTACCATGTTCCTTGCTCTCAAATCACTTCTTTTGATCCTTGGCTTGTTGGATTGATTCATTTCTAAACTCCTGTGTCATCTGACCTCCATCATTTTTTCACTCATATTTCCTTCTTGTTGTGGAACATTTGGAAAAGTCGATGTGCTTTTGTTTTCAATCATATTGTGCTAGATCCCATTGTTGTTTCAAGAAAAGCTGTTATACAGGCAGAAGAGTTTATTACTGCACGGTCTTTGGTTTCAATTACAAAATCCTCATCTTTGGACTGCCCCACTGCTCCTCCGTATTGGATCCCTCCTCATACACCTGGCTTTAAAATTAATACGGATGCAACTCGGAATCGTGAGACTTTCTCTTGTGGTTTGGCAGCCCTACTTCGAGATTCATCTAGCTCTTTAAAGAATGGTTTGGTTAGTGTTGGACAGCCTTTGTCTGCGGAATCTACTGAAGCTCAGGTAGTTCTTTTGTGCTTAAAACTTGCCAAATCTCATTCTTTGCTTACTTTTTCTCTTAAAGCTGATTGCCTTCCTCCCTTATCAGCTTTGAAATCCTCAGAGGGATTAGTCTCTTGGTCTGTATTTTCGTGGCTTCAAAAGATCAAGACTATGGTTGATTCCTTTTCTTTGGTTAATTGGTCTTGGATCAGTAGGGAAGCAAATACCGTAGTGGATTGTGCAGCTCATCTTGCTTCAAGGCTGGAATGTTCTATGAACTGGATTCATAATCCTCCTACCACTTTACTTCATGTTCTACAGTCAAATGCAGTTGCGGCTCCTCCTTAGTTTTCTATAGTTTCGTTTCTGTTTTCTGTTTCTAAGCCTATGTGTTTTTGTTTCTTTCTTTGTTTGTAATGGTTTGGTTGTCAAAAAAAAAAACTATAGTATTTATATAGGTTTTGCATCTTCAACCCATAGGCAAAACTCAAACAGATTTAATCATTTTATATCATCATTTAATCACACATAAAGAGAAACATAATTGTTTAATAATAAAATCTGACAGTGGCTCACACCCACTCACCATCATAAAGATGTCATATTTGGTTGAGTCAAAATATGACACATTTTAGGTAAATTATATTTTAGCTCAACTTGAGTAATAGATTGGAGATTGTTGTAAAGTAAAGAAAAGAAGAAGAGAAGACACAAAAAGAATAATTGGGAGAAGGTAGAAGTGTTCTCATTCATTCTCATTAGCCTCCTTATATAGAGGTATGGTTTACATCAAAGTACAGAACTAATGAGTAATTATGTGGACAACCACATAGATTATAATATTTATAACATTCCCCCTTGAATGTCCACCAATGAATGTTGAAATTGAACGCGCTTAATGTTGTCTAGTTAAAAACCTTGTCAGATAACAAAAACTCAGTAGGAGAAAATAACCCTAATCGAAGGAGAAAAAGAGTACAACGTGCATATGTCATAGGTAACATACTTTTAGATGCTCCTCTTGATGAGAATCTCCTCTTGAATGTTGCAAGCTTTATGTGCCGTAAATAACGGTTTAATTGTTCATCACTAAAGTGACACCACGCATGCTTTGCATATGGGGCTTATCATGAAATTTCAAACCTGCAAAGTTAAAACAATACAAACAGAGCTAAACGATTATAAATAGGTCTTACATCATTGAGTCATATGACCAAATTCATACACTAAGTAATAGCTAAACAAGATAAGCATATTGGCATTAAAACATTGAAATATCTCATGGCGTATCCAGCCATACACATTAATATCTCTGTGTATGATACGTCTCATATAAACTCTACAAGAGTTCTAAGTAATTCATAACTTCCTAAGAGTTAGAATATGTAGTAATTAACATAATAATCATAATTCAAATTCGATTATGTAGTTTGATCATAGTACTCATTGAGGTAATTTCGATCACGTTAGCTATAACAGAATGATTATATATGAGCTAACTTTAGACTATTTGATTCCATGCATGAATTAGTTTCAGGCTCTCTCAAGTATTCATGGATCAAATTACATTATAATCATTTATGTACTTGAATCTTTTAAGGATTTGACAAGCGATACGTTTGTAATGACACTTCATTTTTAGGAATTTTTTTTAGCAACGTGTCTTTTATGATCCTCATAACATACAATGACAAATGTCGTAAGTCTCTCGTCAATAACAACTATATCTATTATGTAACACTGTACTTGCAGAAAATTGACATGTATAAGAAAAGATTTTCATAATCCTCATGTCTATTGTAGACATTATGCCATAATGAGTTATTTTCACTATGATCAATACCCTTTTGTATCATGTAGGGTTAAAGATCTATGTATCTCATCACATTTCATATATTCAGTTTCATTGGAATTGCCTCTTTTTAATTTGGCTAATAATATGCTTTGTCGACATGCATAATGAAACGTAGCATAACATCGATTAATACAGTTCTTAATAGTCTTTGGTAGCTACCGTTTGTAAATTGTCATAGATGATCATCATTCATAAATCTCACACATTCTTATATGCATACATTTTTTATATTGGGTACCCATGCCACTTCTAGGACAAATATTGTCACTTCTAGGACAAATATTATCTAACGAATGTGGATCTATTACTTGTAATATCATAGACCATTAGAGGACATATATAATCTTCTATTTTCAGGAGCTTAAAACTTTAGACCTGGTGGATAGATTCCACTCAAATTTATGTCGTTATTCAAATGATAATAGTCTTATTCTCCCCTAACGGCAGGAAGACTATCATGTTGTGACCATCTGCAAATATACGTTTAAAGCTCTATCACTGTCTTTCGAGTGAGATGTTCATTGGCTGGTGGCAAACCTAAACCAAGTATGAGGTCAAAAACATTATATTTATTAGTATCAACCAAAATATCATTATCTAATGGGATATTTACGACCTTTATATGTGTAACCATGTTAGAACTCTGACATTGATTAGTTTATATTCTCTTCAGGGGAACCATGTCACTTAGGTACATATGCATCACACAGATCGAATGTGTTTATATGGTTTGTCTCTAGGAATTTAACCCAAACAGATGCCTTAGCATTTAACATATAATATTATCAAGATATTTTATCAACTCATTTGCTGAGATATTTTTTAAAACCAAAATGAGACGGTGGATAGACAATTCACACTAATTCACATCGTTCTTCAGGAACAATCTTTCTCTCCCTCATGACAAGAGAAGTGTCTCATTGAGGTGACAACTCGAAAATATACAGCATATAGACTAGTGGTCATCAAAACTTGCTACTGCTTCCAAGTAACATTGTAGATAAAACATGACACAAATAGTCATGTCAAATAATGTATTTAGTTCAATGAACTTCTGGTTCTTAACATTATGTGCCTCAATTTACTTAGATTTCTTAAGTTGAACATCAGTTCCAATAAATTTGGTGCTCAAAACTTCAGGCTTGAGGTGACTAAAATGAAACTTCAAGATCACCTTATATTTTATACTCAAAGCTTCAGGTTTGAGTCTTTACCATTAGAACTTTGGGTTCTATGATGATTACAGTCTTTTGAACTTATGGTTCAAAAACATAACATTCAAAATTCATATGTTCGAGATATAGGGTTGTTGGCCCTTATGAATAACAATAAATGTAAAAGAAAAGTACTATAATGTAAGTGCATAACAAAATAGATAAACTGAACAGAGCGAAAATAAATAAATTCAACATTGGAAAATTCTGTTCTATGAATGAAGAAAATGCACAAAACTTCTAGTCTAGTTAACTTCATCAAATATGATAATCTTGATCTTCCAATAACCTCTAGATACACAAGAACATAATATCATATAAGACGAGAAACTTTGGGCCCTCATATGATTAGATCACAATGTGTGGTGTCGAACATTGTATAACTCTGAGGAACTTTAGGGCCTCCATAGTCGGATAAAGAGACTTCAGGTCCTGATCTATGATCACAAAATTCACAACTTGATGCGATACTGATGATGAGGGATTTAATGTTCTATAAATGAAATTGTTCATTCTCTGTATAGAAACGTAATTTAGCAGAAAATAAAGTGTTATGTATTGACATCAACAAGATCATATCAAGACTTTAGTCTCATACATCAAACAGAACTCTTGCATCATTGAAATATTGAATGTAGACATTAAATCAAAAACAAACTGACTTTCATTTGCATAGAATAGGAAAAGAGGACATGATCGATGATTATGAAATTTGATTAAATGAGTTTCTAATGTGGCCGTGTAAAAGCTAGGGTTCCTTCTAATATGGAACTAAACTCACAGCATAATCAAACAATCAAATACAAAAAAGAACCAACCAGAACTACGAGATGATGTTTCATAATGAATGGTCCAGTAAAAGAAAACTGATGCAAAAGAAAACTTATGCATCCTTATGTAACCAATCAAATTGAATTAAGGCCATACCAAATGTCAATAAGCAAAATCATATTCGTATCAATTACCCAAAACCTAATGGGTTAATCAATGCAAAAGATGAAAGACATAAACTGAAAATCTTTATGCAAGTCATAGCAATAGAACAATCCACATCACTCATAGATCAAGAACACCGGTGAAAAAACAAAAATTTAGTTGCACAATATGATTTTCAGATCATCATAGAGTTTAGAAACAAAAGAAAATTGTGTGATGGTGCAAAGGTGAACGATAAAAAATCAATTCTGGATTTCTAGGGTTTAGTCGTTATCAACTCAAAAGTAGAGTCGTGCTGATAACGTGTTGTAAAGTAAATAAAAGAAGAAGAGAAGACACAAAGAGAATAATTGGGAAAAGGTAAAAATGTTCTCATTCATTATCATTAGTGTTTTTATATAGAGGTAAAGTTTATATCAAAATATATAACTAAAGAGTAATTACGTGGATAACCACATATATTATAATATTTATAACAGAAATGATATTTTACAAATTTTAAACCAATTATAGATTTTAGATCAAAGGTCGGAGATGCTCTAAGTACTCACAATTGATTTCCTCTCTAATTGAGTATGTAATTGTTGGATTAATCAATGAAAGCACTTATCCAAATTTCCACTATAATATTCTCATTACTCTTTTTTTCTTTGTGAAGAATGACGTACAACCATATATTAAGTAAAGAAAGAGATTATAAATACATGATTTACCATTTACCCCTGAGTGGTCATGTAAGAATCAAGGCATGAGTCTACGTACCTTAAGACAAGCCGATCGCAATCACCAATAACAGGTCCAAAGTAACCAAAACCGAAAAAACCAAACAAGCAAACAAAGTTCGAAAAATAGACAAACTAACAATGACACAAAGTAATGCTAGCATACTGGCTTACTAGGGCAGAAAACTCTCAAGGCATTCCTACATTGAAATTAGGGTCCCTAGAGAGTCCGTGCTAGGAGAACCTCCTGATGTGTCCTCATTGCTCGAGCATCCCACAAATCTTGCAAAACCTAAAAACCTTCTCATACGTAAACCTAACAGTAGCCACCTCCATCTCGCTGCCAACACCGAACTCAAAATCCAAGGGGGGTATGTTTGGATCACAGGCGAGTCCAAATGGTGAAAAATATGAACCCTAGCTTTCAGACCTTGTCGTTTATTGTTCTTGTCCGAATGAATCACGTCACCAAGTGTCGAGCTAATCTTCTCCACCGCCTCTTCAGTCATCAGCCACAGTGGGATACCAAGGATCTCCACCCAAGTAGGGAAGCCTCGAATGGAGACTGTGGCCGGATCTTCTTTCCTTTCATAGGTAGTGAGAGAGAACATAGAGCGCCCATAGAACCACGGACCCCTGGTGAGTAGCTTCAGGCAATCGGCCTCCCTTGAGAAGGTCATCAGAAAGCGATCTCAACTCGAGCGGATGGAGAGGTGGCGCTGGAGATCCCAAATAGACATCATCGTAGCCATGAAACCTTTCGCGTCCAATTGTTTCCGATTCAAAAGGCGCCCCACTGCAAAGGACTGTTCAGAGATTGCTGTCCGTTCTATTTGATCGTTAATGCCGCAACCATAAATGACGAGACTTCCTCCACTATCGAGATTGATAAGGATATGCTAAAATATTTCGGAGAGCGAGAAGATCTAATATTCTCATTATCAATCAATGTCACATGGTCTCATCGGAAAAATAAAATATATTCAATGTCACATATGGCATTTCTTGCAGCAATACTTCCATCTCTCTCACTAGGAAAAACCTACATTTTCTCCATGTCTTGAAGTTATTGACTTGTAATTTTATATATATCAGCCACTTTCTAAGAATATGTTTGTTTGAATAAGTAGGTCATATTGTATTGTCAAAATGATCACATTATGGGTTATGATAGTAACTTTCATTTTTTGGGTTGAAGAACGTAATAATTCTTGAACGAAATTTCTAAACCATATAGTATACATAGATGTTCTTAAAAGAGAAATTACCACTAGGATTTGATAAATAATAAAAAAAAATTGCATTATTGGTCTTGAGAAGTGCCAGAGAAGCCCTCGTGACCTCATCGAACTTAATTCATATTTCAAGAACATCACCTCAATTCGTGTATACAACGAGAGGGCAAACGGGGGATTGAAGAGAGCTAGCTGGGTTGTAGCCCATGGAGCTTAATTCGTGTATACCCCTTACTTTGGCTGATGGTTTCTAAAGCCAAATTATACGTACTATTGTTCCTTAGGATCTTCAATACAAATATTTACATGTAAACTTTCATTCTTGTTTTTTTATTTTTGGGTAAGCGTAGAGAGACAAAACATTGTCCCCCTGCGAAAATTTATTGAAACATTCTTGTGAACAGTGTTTCATCAACAAAATCTCATAGCAGAAATCACAAACACAAAATCGGATAAACAGAAGAAGAAAAATTCTGAATTCTATCTAGTCTGCCTATGAAGAAGATAGATAGGCGAGGTAGAAGAAAGAGAAACAAAGCTAGCATCCATATCCCGATTAGAATAGCAACTCATCCTATCAAACGAAGACGACGACGCAAATGAGCTGACAAAGTCATCAAACCCGAGCACACGAGGCCCACTCGGCGGTCTCACCTCCTCTGGAACCTCAATCTCCCCATCCAAATACCTCACCACTAGCCTCGTATTGGGCCTCACCCTCGGCCCATGAGCCGAGCACATCAACCCCAACTTCACCACCATCACCACTTCCCTCTCATCATAAATCCCAAAAAGCCTCGGATCCACCACCTCAAGTACCTTCCCCTCTTTATACCTCCCCCAAACCCAATCCACCAAAACCAACTCCTCCGGCTTCGCATTGGGCTCAATGGGCCTCCGCCCACAAACCACCTCTAGCAAAAGTGCCCCAAACGCGTACACATCCGAGCCCGTACTGGCCTTCCCGGTCCTCGGCAACTCCGGAGCCAAATACCCGAGAGTACCCACGACCCGAGTCGTATTCGAGTTCGACCCGTGTTCATGCAGCTTCGCCAGCCCAAAGTCCCCAAGCCTCCCATTCATTTCACTATCCAGCAACACATTGCTAGCTTTCACATCTCTATGAATCACAACTTGCTCAAATTCTTCATGCAAATAATGAAGGGCGGAAGCAATCCCTTTGATAATCCCAAACCTCTGCTCCCAACTCAACACCAACTTTGGCTCATCAAACAAATAAGAATCCAAGCTCCCATTTTCCATGTAGTCATACACCAGCATTAGGTCGCCTCGTCGACGACACCACCCTAGTAACTGAACCAGGTTTCTATGCCGGAGCCGACCAATGCTTGCGATCTCTGCCACGAATTCTCTTAACCCCTGTTTCGAGTCGTTGGAGATTCGCTTGACTGCGACAAGGGTTTTGGAGTTGGGGAGTGTTCCTTTGAACACTTGCCCGAACCCGCCTTCACCGAGTAGCTCTTTTCCTCGGAACCCTTTTGTGGCTTTCTTCAGTTCTTCGTAGGAGTATCTGTGTGGGCCCAGCTCGAGCTCCCATGATTCGACTGGCTCGGCGTTTTTTAGTTTCTTAACGAAAATGTAGATGGTAATGGAGATTGCAGAAATAGCGAGAGCAATGGCTGCGATCGAGACTCCGATTTTGATAGATGTGTGGTTGTTTTTGGGTATTGGGATTTTGGGAAGAGAGACCAAGTGAAGAGGTTGGGGCTGTCCGTTGATGTTGAAGCTCCAGCCAAGAATGTAGTGGGAGCTGGCAAGCAGACCTGTTGAAGCTGAGAATCCAACATACATGAACTCTTGGAATATCATTGAGAGATCTACATGGAATGAAAGAAGTGGGGTTTTGGGTTTGGTAGGGAGTGGTGAGATTGTGACATTGATTACATTTTGAGCTGAATCGTAGTCTATCCAGGCTTGGATTGCTTTCCCACACTTGAGGTTGAAGTTCTGTTTGGTTGTAGCATCTGTGTAATATGCAGCATCAGCTGAGGCGTTTGATTTCAAGCTGTTGAAGTCGATCCCTACATGGTTGTCATTAATATCTCCAAATTCAAAGTCTTGAACCGTATCGAATTCGACTGCGAAGATGTGTGTGGATGTGTTGCCAATGTCACTGCTGTTGAAGAGGCCTAGGTATTGACTAGGCAGAGAATTGAGATCCTTGGATGGTGCTATTGTGAAAGCAAAGCCATGGCCGCCGAGCTTTGGATACTCGGGTACTATAGTGAAAGCAAATGAGGTGGAGAAAGAGAAGGCCTTGCCATTAGTAGAGTTTTTGAATCGAATCGGTGAAGCGTAGAAGGCACTGCCCTCTAATCTACTGGTGTCATTGGTCAATTTGAGAATGCCAAGATTGTTTTCAAACTCTGCTATTCCATGCAGGGTGAGATTGGTGCCCACATGTTTAAAACCAGGAAAGAAGAGTTCACTGACCTGAGATGAAGCTGGTATCGAGAGCAGAAGAAGAACACAGAACAATATCAGATGATCTGCCATGAAAGGTGCAAGCTTCACAGCATTTGGATCCACACAGTTGCAGAAACTAAGGAAGGGTTTTGAATGAGGCTGGTGGGATGGGACTTCTGGGCTGTCCTATGAGGAAAGTCTAAGCATGGTATAGATGGTTTTTGTTGAATCTATAAGAGAATGATGGAATGATAGTGTGTTTGTTAGAGCAGTGGAGACTGTAGTCAATAGATGACACTAATAATTTGGCACATGGGCCATCACATACGCAAGATAAAGTGAGAGAGAGACAGAAAGCAGCCTATGGGTTACTGGAAGTTTCTGTCTAAGGAATATGTTGTGCAGTTACAGAGCTATAGAAGATGGACTCCAACAACACTCAGAGACTCCTACAAGTTTGGCCCTTCTTATCGACATATGATAGCGACCGAAACCGGGCGTTTCAATTAAAACCCTTTTGTGTCAATTGTAGTATATAGCAAATAAGGGTATCGTTACAAGCCGGGGATTGAGGGTACCTTTACAACTTTACGTTAATTACAAAATAAGAGAAAACATAAAATATTATAGTACTAGAGATATGAGGTTTTGTGATTATAAACAAAAGAAAACAAAGAAACAAAATAAAACAGAAAATATCAGATGGATGAGACATTAGAGACTTGGAAATCCACCACCAAGTATGTTTCAAGACATGTTAACAACCAAAGCTTCAATCATTAAGTCACAAATCGGTATCAATCAAGAACAAACCGTGAACGCACTGCGTAAGTCCTTATTACTTCCCTTGAATACTTTAGCAAGATGAACGCACCATTACTAAGCCTTTAGAATAACCGATCAAGGTATAGACGCTATCCTATCAACAAATTATTCTAAGCATTAAGATCAATGAAAGTGATTGAACAAGTATGTAAAACTAGTGTGGAACGCCTACCTAGCATGCAATCCTTTTTATTTGGTTTCACCTATTGTCCTATAGGTTTTACTACTTTGAACTAAGCCGTATTAACCGTTTAGGAGATTAAACAACCTAATTCTAGCCCCACTCACAAGTTCATAATGTTCTATGTTGCGCATACATGAACATAAACAAGCAAGAGTTCTCCATAAACCAAAACCAAATAAACAATTTGAAAGACTTAATAATTCGAAACCAAGGTTCAAAACAATATCTAAAACATTCTTGGGGCTTCAAACCTTGCCCCTAACTAAGAGAAATCAGCCACACATGGCTGCAAAAACACACAAGGAGAATAAAAGATGACAAAGGAAAGATAAACCGTGGATGATAGAGAGATCAATGATGGCTTGGCGGCTTCCTTGTGCGAGTCTGCAACTATGGAGGTTCTGATGATGTGAGATCGATGCCTCTTCTCTAATCTCTTCGTCCTCCTCTCTCTATCTCCTCCTCTTCTCTGCTGTGATTAGGGTTATAAAATCCTAAAACTCGTCCATGGGCTTACCAATGTGGTCTGGGCCTCAAAATAGAAGTTTTGGTCCAAATCAGAAATTCGGGCAGATTGACCTTCGGCCACTCAAACGGTCATAACTTCTTCTCCAAAATAGGTATTGACGATCTGTAAAAAGTTCTGGAAAGTAGACTCTTGTATCTTTCCATTGATATATGGCACATCTCCTGGATCGTTGTGAGCTAATCAAAATCTTCTGTCGAAGTTGACTGATGATTTTTAACAGATTTTCTGATTCCTTTCCTTGCACAACATGGATTCCTTTTCCTTCAAGATTTCTCCTCTTTTGTCTCTTTTAGGCTCCTTGGCTTTATTTATGACCTAAAAACACAAACTTAGTTAATATGAATATTGTTAAGGGAATTACATAACTAAATAGGGTCGGAAATACATTATAAACGTAACACTTTGTGCTCCTATCAAATACCCCCACACTTAGCTTTTGCTAGTCCCTTAGCAAAATCTAAAACAAAGACTCAAAACAAACTATGCCTTCAACTTTATTGTCTCAAAAATCTCTTACTTTCATAGCATCAAGATTAGCACTCAATCAAGAATTAATTATGAGTAATTCGAAAGTTAATTAAAACATATACTCCGTATATGAGCAATGTAAGACACGGGGGTGACAATGGTGATGGGTGGAGCTCAGCATGTATCCAACAAGTATGATTCAACCTCACAGGATTACCACTCTTTCTTCTCTCAGAATCATGGCTAATGCTTAAAAGCTTTTTTTCACTCAATGAATGTATATAATGTGAGAGAATAAACAAACAAGTAGGCTCACATATAAAGAAAGAAACGCACTTTGTGAAATTAAAAAGATCTCATGAAAGATATCAACTACTTGCCAAACGGACCAACCCATATGCTCAACTCTTGTAACCAATCTCCACAGATCGATGGCTGTCCATCTTTTGGATCATAAAATAACTTTATCAAGGTTAAAATTTGGCCAAGGCTAGGGTTTAATGAAACAAAAGATAAGGAATTACAAATCGTCCTTAAAAACCTAGTAGAGCCATAAGATCACCTTAGAACATTTATGAATGAGGACAAAGACCATATATCACATCATTAGGTCTTCAATTTAAAACAAACTCCTCCATCACAAAGGGAGACTTAATACATACTTTCTTTTTTTTTCAATGCCGCCACATTCGTTTTTTTTTTTTTACTTTTTTTTTCACTTCCTTTTTTTTTTCTTCGGCAACAATTTTCTTTTTCTTTTTCTTTTTCTTTTGGCAAGTCTTTCCCCCCACACTTGTTTTTCATCATCTTTCCATACGATACATCACAAAATAAGCTCTACTAGGCCCTAAAGACAAAGGTAGAGATATCACTATACTAAGCTCAAGGTGAGGATTACATGGGTGATGACAGAAAAGCTTAACGTAGGCTCAAATGGGTTAACTAAGGGGTGTGCAGCGCACACAAATAAGGACATATGGCAATTTGGCAATGGTGGAAATCCTAAGTCCTTTTAATCCCTTCCAAAATCAGAACATGTATCGATAAAAGTCTCGACTAGCACAAAAGTGAGTTCTAGCACTAGAGTCCGTTAAACTTAATCTGCGGCAAGCAATCAATTAAGGAGAAAGATAATGAGATCGCTAAGAATTGCCAACAAAATAGATGATGATTTATTCAATAAGCACTCAGAAAGAATAGCACAATAAAGCTCAAATCTCACCAGGGTAATTATGAATCAAAACTCATCATCAACATGCTCAAAATTCTGTACCAATGTCAACGAAAAACCACATCTACTACACACTCATATGCTTAGTATACATCATAATTAACCAAAGAATTAATTTAACATCTTCGATCTCAATCTTGTGATCCTCTTTTAGCCATAATTTCAGAGATATTTACTCATCCTAGACAGTTGAAAGGCATGATGATGACTCACAGAAAAACAAACACAATTTTTTTTTAATTTTTAATTTTCAACTCTAACAAAAACAAAACAAAACACAAAAATGTGTGCATGCATTCCTTTCCCCCACACTTAAACTACACATTGTCCACAATGTGAGAACAATATAGATCAAAACAATGCATAATAGATGTATAGAGGAAAGTGAACAAAACAAAAGGTAAAAGGTGAGAAAAGCTCCCCCATTGTGTACTTTGCAGCCAACTTCCAGCTGATATAAGTCCCTATTACAGCATCCAATGTCTGAGATTCCAATTGGAGATGAAAGATGGTGTTTCTAGCTGTTTTTGTATATGTGGAACGTTTCCTAACTCCAAGTGGATTGAAAATGGCAGCCCTGCAAAGTTAGAAGAAAAACATAGTTTACACACAAAAGCTGAGAAACAGACCTTTACTCATTCAAACCTGATTTCCAATGAGTTATGGTGCCGGAATGTAAAATTTCTTCAAAGAAAAGTTGAAGCTAATTCAACAAGCTTTTCAGGCATATATAGTTTTCCTCCATAGCATGGCTCGAAGTATCCCCTGTTTTGACCTTTTCCCGGCTGTACTGCACAACTTCTGGTTTCCTGGCAGTGACCTTGCTGCCTTCAACATCAAACTGAGAATGACTCGGGTCTCCAAATCCACTTTTGTAAACTCCTACAGAAACTAGACTCAGATATATTTATTTTCATATAAAGCACACTGTCCCAGGTTCTGTGATCTGCAAACCGTAGCCCTCCAAAGTCGGAAGAACTGTTTTGCCGAGAGCACTGTTTTGACTGAATTTGGAGTTTTCTTCAACTTTTCTCAACTCTCACCTGCACACACACAAAACACATCAAAACGAACAAAATAAAGAAAGCATAGACAGTGGGGTTGCCTCCCAATGGCTTTTCAACAAGAATAATCAGGAGGCTTAGGCCGCGGTTCGATCAAATGCTTGACCCTCTTCAAAGATATTTCATGGTCCTTTGGTAGCAATTTGAGTAACTTAGGAGCAATGGACATATAAGATATGAAGCTTCTCTTTTTCTTTTTCTTTCTCTTCTTCCATTGTCTCCAACTATTCACAATCACAACAAGAATCTCCTTATCCGATTTGAGACATTCAGGTACCACCATATCCACATGCTCAACAAACTCACATGATGCTTGGAAAGGAGGAACATGTGTAGAGCTTGAGTGATGGAGTGAAGAATCATGTGGTCTTCCATATACTAGCAATAAAGGTCCAAATGTAGGAGCTTTGATGGACTCCTCTTTTAAGCAATCCTCAAAAGTCTCAACATCGCGTGGCTCTTCATAGGACTCCTCCAAATCTGTTTCTTCATCCTCAAAAAATATTAAATAATGAGGTTGACATGGAGCTGAAGTTACGGGAAGTTCATGTGGAGTTGTCATCAACGAAGATGGTTGCTCTTGAGATATTAAGGTGTCCAAAATCCTTTTAGTTTCTTCCCAACTATCATTGAAATTTTCTTGCTCCTCAATCCAAGCTTTATTTGAAGCAGCTAGAGCCTCATTCATCTCATTTATAGACTTGATCATCTCATCATAATGATTTAACTTATCTGAGATTTGATGAGATGGTGCTTGTGTCCAGTAGTCATGGAATGAATATGGAGAATCTTGGAACTCATTGGAAAATCCTTGTTGCATGTCTGAATTGGTGTTCCATGAAGAATAAAGAGAATCATCCCATACAGTATTCTGTGGAGGTGAATAGTAATCATTCCAATGCCCTTGGTTGTCTTGAAATCCTCCAAGCATATTTTGATCATAGTATCCTTGATATTGAATGCTTGGACATGTCTCCGTTGAATGGCCAACCATGGAGCATCTATAACACACCTCGTAAGGTTGATGCCACATTGAAAAACAAAACAGAAACAATAGTTAGTAATATATACAAAACTAAATCACAAATCCTAAAACAATAAATAATATAATTTGAAAGCTATTAAAACAGAAAATATATATACAAGAATTAACGCAAATTGCTAGGGATTTTTCAATCCCCGGCAACGGCGCCAAAATTGATAGCGACCGAAACCGGGCGTTTCAATTAAAACCCTTTTGTGTCAATTGTAGTATATAGCAAATAAGGGTATCGTTACAAGCCGGGGATTGAGGGTACCTTTACAACTTTACGTTAATTACAAAATAAGAGAAAACATAAAATATTATAGTACTAGAGATATGAGGTTTTGTGATTATAAACAAAAGAAAACAAAGAAACAAAATAAAACAGAAAATATCAGATGGATGAGACATTAGAGACTTGGAAATCCACCACCAAGTATGTTTCAAGACATGTTAACAACCAAAGCTTCAATCATTAAGTCACAAATCGGTATCAATCAAGAACAAACCGTGAACGCACTGCGTAAGTCCTTATTACTTCCCTTGAATACTTTAGCAAGATGAACGCACCATTACTAAGCCTTTAGAATAACCGATCAAGGTATAGACGCTATCCTATCAACAAATTATTCTAAGCATTAAGATCAATGAAAGTGATTGAACAAGTATGTAAAACTAGTGTGGAACGCCTACCTAGCATGCAATCCTTTTTATTTGGTTTCACCTATTGTCCTATAGGTTTTACTACTTTGAACTAAGCCGTATTAACCGTTTAGGAGATTAAACAACCTAATTCTAGCCCCACTCACAAGTTCATAATGTTCTATGTTGCGCATACATGAACATAAACAAGCAAGAGTTCTCCATAAACCAAAACCAAATAAACAATTTGAAATACTTAATAATTCGAAACCAATGTTCAAAACAATATCTAAAACATTCTTGGGGCTTCAAACCTTGCCCCTAACTAAGAGAAATCAGCCACACATGGCTGCAAAAACACACAAGGAGAATAAAAGATGACAAAGGAAAGATAAACCGTGGATGATAGAGAGATCAATGATGGCTTGGCGGCTTCCTTGTGCGAGTCTGCAACTATGGAGGTTCTGATGATGTGAGATCGATGCCTCTTCTCTAATCTCTTCGTCCTCCTCTCTCTATCTCCTCCTCTTCTCTGCTGTGATTAGGGTTATAAAATCCTCAAAACTCGTCCATGGGCTTACCAATGTGGTCTGGGCCTCAAAATAGAAGTTTTGGTCCAAATCAGAAATTCGGGCAGATTGACCTTCGGCCACTCAAACGGTCATAACTTCTTCTCCAAAATAGGTATTGACGATCTGTAAAAAGTTCTGGAAAGTAGACTCTTGTATCTTTCCATTGATATATGGCACATCTCCTGGATCGTTGTGAGCTAATCAAAATCTTCTGTCGAAGTTGACTGATGATTTTTGACAGATTTTCTGATTCCTTTCCTTGCACAACATGGATTCCTTTTCCTTCAAGATTTCTCCTCTTTTGTCTCTTTTAGGCTCCTTGGCTTTATTTATGACCTAAAAACACAAACTTAGTTAATATGAATATTGTTAAGGGAATTACATAACTAAATAGGGTCGGAAATACATTATAAACGTAACACTTTGTGCTCCTATCAACATACTTGTGAGTTGTGAGATTTTATGTGATCTTCTTTGCTGCTCATTGGCTTAAACAAACAGGTAAACTTCACTGATTTGGTTTTGCCTTTTTCCTTCTTTTACTATCCATTGAAATTTGGTGGACAGTCCTTGTTGAAGTAGAAAAAAAAAGTTTTTTTTAAAATTTTTTTTTATGGAATGGGAGAAAAAGGTTAGGTAGCGTGCGTTCTGGATGGATTAAACCAAATTTAACCCTCAACTGATGAAACTTTAGTATGTCAAGAAACTACAATGCTAATTGTTTAGTACCAAGTTGATAGGAATCTTAATTCCTATAATGCCAAAGGGAACAGGCTTCAATGCTAGCACTAAACAATTTCTTTGGTCATTAAGCTTTTTTAACTTGATTATAGGTAGAAGGACTACAAAGTTCAAACCCACTATCCCAGATTTTATTAGAAAAATGTGGTCTGGGGTTGTATCTTGACTTGGGAAAAAACTTTAGGTTATAGAAACAAAACTGTGCTTGTTAGTTTAATCGCCTCAGCTCATTTTTGTGGCCAAACTTTCATTCTTTCGGTATTAACCAAAACCATATGATGTCTATAAACAGATCCTGTGGAATATGATGATAGAGATTTAGCTTCACTTCTTGTCATGCGCATGCCATGATGACGAGCTTGGATAGAAAATTTATTGATTTCCATTTCTTTATGAGAGGTTATATCACAATGCAATTCTAGATGAGAGCTTATTTACAATGCTTGCCTTATCTTTTTTTGGTATTTTTTTCCTTTTATTCTCATGTGCAAAGTCTAATAGACTTGATAGAAAGGCGCAATGAGTTCCATGCTGGCTTTTTCAAAAGGGGCATGTCCAATAATAGTATAATACCACCTACATGCAATAAAGTTTTCTCCAGATTAAACATCAAGGAATCTGCTGACGATGTGCATGTCATATATGCTAGAAACGAATGGGGGAGTAAAAGAAAACCCACTTGCACTGCTAAGACACTCATTTTCTGTAAGCTTTTGTTTTGTGGCACAGGGGCACAGCACATTTGGTTCTATTGGATAATTGGGACACATGTTACGACATTTCCAACTGCTATAAGGTACAAAACCATGGGGATAATGGGATGGTAGATTACAACGGCTTCATCATCAATCAGATAATGGTACGTTTATCCAGAGTTTCAGACACAATTAGGCTTCATCATGTGCTTGCTTTTCTCATAAACTGGTTGCAACATATTACATATGGCTCTTACAGATGACAGTACTGTCTTTGTTTTTGGTTTTGTTTTTCTTTTCTGGTAGGCTGTAACTGATAAGGCTGCATTACAGATTTAGATACACAACACTACAGTATTATTCTACATTTTATGTTCATCTTGGAGATCGATGAATTTATTTTTAATAGGCTAGGGCCAAGCTAGCCATTCATCCTGATCCCAACAGACCTGAGTTGTTCATACTAATGGCCAAACCACTCAAAATAAAATAGTTAAAACCATGGAATGATTGGCATCAGAAGAAGTCCTCACTTTGAAGATAGGACCTCTCTGATTATGTGAACTGCGAAGCATGGGCCTGTACAATGCTCCATTAGTTTTTCATGTTGTTGTTTTTGGTACACAGTTACACACTGATGTAGGACTAGCAGAATTTAGTTGCACACTTCTCTATGTTTATAGTATTTGACTACTTTTCATTACTTTGATATGTATGACTCAGAAATCTTGTAGAAACAGTCTAATCCATTACCTTAAAACTTAACTGATAGCAAGCTTGAATTGGGGCTGAACACATGTACCTGCTGACTTGACTCATGAAAATGGCTGCACATTCATTCTATTATATACTGAATTCCTATTACAACTCTAAAATTGGTATAAGCAGCTCCCGTCGTCGCTCCTAGCTGTGGGATCGAAGTTTGCAGCAGATGGATCAGTACAGCCTTCAGGGACAGGAAGGTTTATCTGTTGGGCTGCTTTTCCTGCATCCAAACAATTATTAAAATGGCTTTAATAATTTCTCCTCAGTTTGTTGTTCTTCTACAAAACCTAAAGCCAGATGCAACCCTATCATCAAGGCCTTTAGGATGAAGAGCCTAACCATAGAAGTTGCCACTCTTGATGGCATCGTCATTGGCGTCTCCAAGAGCTGCCTCTTTCAAGTACTTGTCAGACAGTTGCACTCTCTTCACATTCTCCTGCTCTTGCACAAGCATGTTTCCATACTCAAGGAGCTTCTCAAGTGTCATCTTTGGTTGTTCGAAAGTTGGGGGTCCTTCTTTTGAGTTGACAAGCCTCTTCCCAACACCTTCCACTCCAACACTTGCAACCCACTTCCTCACTTCATCATCATAAACTCTTGCCCTAAGGGCACCAAAGAAGTCTGCATGCAAACACAATGATATCAGTCTCTTCTTTGTGGATTGTTTTCTGATGTTTCATGTATCCACTTGTGTTACAGTTCAAGGTATGTAACTTACCAATAGATTGTCCAGGGAAGGCGTCGACAAGCTTGACAATGTCGTCAGTAGGAACATTATCGGTCTTGAAAATTCCTGTGCAGACACCAATTCTGTCTTCACGAGTAGGCGCCCAGTAGAATTTCTCCATACGCCCATCACGGATGAGAGGGGCGTACAATGTGGAGAAGTCATTACCAGTGGCTATGATGGGAACTCGGGGATTCTCCTGCTTGTTGTACATACCAGGGAGTTGGACATTGGTAGGGTTGTCAGGAATGTTCATAAGAGTAGCATTCACCATTTGATTGTTGACAGTGTATTGAGTAGTTCCACCAAGTCGTCCAGCTCCTGCATCCAAATCATTAATGAAGAGGCAGCACATTTTTCCCTTGCTGATGATGTCTGCTGCTTCACGATACCTTTGCCTGATCAGTTTTGCTGGCTCTCCGGCATTTCCGCTCTCCAGTTCTCCAGCACTCATCATAATAGGGCTGAGTATTCATTGTCATTGCAACGTAAGAAGTTTAGTAACAATTTGTACTTCCAACTCTTCTAAAAATTAGTCATAATCTTCTAACTGAGTTGTTTTACTAACAATTGAATAGCCAATGAAACAGAAGAAAGAAAGAATGCTCATGAATTGCTTACTTGATACCCATTTTGGCAAAGACAAGCTCACATTGGAATGACTTTCCTTGACCTTTGCCTCCCCAGACACCCAAAATAAGAGGAACCTGTCACAGCAATTAATAAGCATCCCAATCAATTTATACAAACAAACCACAGAAATTGTGGTCTATGATTTCTCAGAAGTTGACCAACCTTGATGTTTGGCAGGTTCAAGAAGTTCTTAGTAATGTGAACAACAAGCTTATCCATGAAAGCTGGAGCAATGTAGTAGCCATCCATGATGTTATCCAAATTGTACCTGAAACCAAATTCAGCGGCACCCAGTGACTTAAATGGATCAAAATCAAGAACATTGGCATCTTTCATGTGCGGAAAACCTGATCAAGTACTTACTGGCGAAGACCAGTGCTGATATAATCGTAGGAGCTCATGATGGCATCGTGAGTCCCACAACCTGTAGGAGCTTGGAACAGAGTATCCACCATCCCCTTGCCTCTGGTGATGTCCTGCTGATCATCTGAAGTGTCGGTGACAAGTCCTCCCCATCTGTCTTTTGAGGTCTGCTTTTCTTCATCATATTCTGCAGTGACTCTGAAATTCCCAGACGAAATCCTTGCTTTGGAGCTCACTTTCCTCAAATTCTTTCCTAAGAAAGCAGAGCTCGGAAATGAAGATGATGCACCTGAGCTATTCAACTTTAACTGCACCAATACCCAATAAACCACAAATCCAAGTAAGATCATAGAGTTTCAAATTTTCAGAGCAAATCAAGGAGACCCAGAAAAGCAAAAACCAGTATCACAACCTAACAAGCATCAGGAAATGAAACTTGACCTACCAAAAATCAAAAAGTATTACAAACAATGAAATCGAAAAGCGCTTAAGTGTTTCAAATTGATGAATTTACTCGATGAACACAAACTTGAGTTGATTAACAAAGGCGGGAAATTCACATACCGGTGCTCTGACAGCTCCGATGGTCGATGAGATTGAAGCAGCCATTGATTGCAGCACAAGTCGAAAGCTTGCTATCAAATTAATGGAGGATTTGAAGGAAAAAGAAGAAGTGAAACTGAATCAAAACCGAAACTGTTTGCGAGATTTGTTTCTTGGGAAAAAGAAGGCAACTTGAAGACTTTATAGGAGTGTAATGAGAGAAAGTGAGAGTGAAATGAGATCATTGGAATTGGCATACGAATTCCCAACGGCCACAGAGTTGGGATTGGCGGTATTACGTGGCGGATTGCCTCTTGTTGAAATGGACGTTGGTTTTTGATTTGTGGCGGGTATGATGGGCTACACTGATTCGGCTTTAGAAACTTGTAGAGGTTTCTGGTTTTTCCCTCAAAACAACAAAATGGAGGGTTCCGGGAACTCGATCATTTCTGGTTAGGGTTTTAAGCTTCTCGTTGTCCACAACTAAATAATAACCTTTCAGTTGTCCCTTATAACCCTTAATAACTGTCACTTAGGTAACCAGGCCTTAGCAGAGAAAATAGTACAGTAATTCAGTAAACCACGAATAAAAGGACCAGACCTCAAGGGATTTTACCTTTCAAACTTAATTCGTACACCAAATATTAGCCACAAATGAAAGAAAATGTTCAAGCCACCAATGGAATCACTTGTTCGTTGTGGAAACAACTACAGAGAAGTCGAGAACCTTCACATGTGACAACAATTATAGAGGCTTAGATTTCCTTTGAGTAAAGACTTGAAATGCATGTTTCAAAATATCTGTGTTTGCCGCATTTCGTTGGGTATGACGTGACGCGCTCACATATCCTTTTCATCATCCTAGCTATATCATCGGGAATAGCATTATTGCTGACTACTTTGATGACATATATGGCCTTAACCCCAGTGGAATGGGAGATTAAAAGATAATTCAAGGTATGGAGCTCGCCATACTCGATGTGCTTCTCCCATGATTAATTCTATCTACACTATGTCAGCTTGATAGGGCTCAAACATAATCCAATCCATTTTTAATACTATTTGACAATTCTTCAAAACAAATCTACAATACGAAAAAGTTTAATCCAAATATCTGGGGGACATGATTTCCGGTTCTGTTTCTGTATGGTTTTGAATTGGGCCCATATTGCATTTAGCCCTATAATTAGACCTAACAATAAAATTGTTAACATCAAAATAAGAAATAATCTAAAATCTCAAGGTTTACCCGGAGATTGGAAAAAGGCTGAAGAGAAGGACTCTCGTCGTCTCTCTCCCAACATCTCTCTTGTCGTTCCTCTCAACCCAGCAAGTTGGTGATAAGGTGATAACAAGTTTAACAACGACTCTCGCTTGCTCTTCGGAGTACGTGGAGATAAAAAAAGGGGATTGGGTTAAAAGAAGTGATGCAACGCCTCTTGCTCTTATGGTTAGAACTTGGAAACTTAAAGTTATACAAGGGGCTGGGGGTGTTAGGTTAAATAAAGCAGGTTGTACTGGATTAAATCAAGTGGGTTAAGACCCTAACCCTAATTCAGTCCGCTTTAATACGGGTTGGGGTTTTTCTAATCCTAATCTAATTCAGTTCACGAGATCTTGGTGATGGCGAACCAATTTTGTGATAAACATGGAATGACAATGGTCATGTATTTCGCTGCCCACCCCCCAGCGCGGACCAATGAGATGCAAACAAAAAGGGTCGGTGAACAGCCGCATAATCTTAAAACATTTTTGGCCATGCACTTCGCTGCCTCCCAGTGTGAACCAATGAGAGGTAAACAAAAGGGTCAGCGAACGGCTGCATAAAGATGGCGAACCAACTTTAAAAATTTGAAGGCCACATGGATTGGCCTAAATAATGACTAAGACTCTGAATAATGTCTAAAGTCTAAAATAATTGAAACACATATCCACCCCATTATGCCCCCTAGTTTTGATGTGTGTTCGCCAATGCCTAAGAAGAATGAAGGACATCAAAACTTTAGCATGCCCCCTAGGGAAGGAGTTATGGTACCATATGCCTCGTTAAAAATGGCAAACATCGAGAAAGATCGTAGATCGACCTTGAGTAGATCTTGGATGGGCCCCAGTGAGGAAAGCATGTTACAAGATAATGAAAATACATTAAAAATGCACATTGCAAATCTATGGGTATCCTGACCTATCTTCCTTCAAACTACCATAACTCTCTTCAGAAATGTCAGAATGATGAACCGTAAAATCCTCTGGAAAATGGACATCTAGGGCTTGCGGTCAGTATAAGACGCGCCGGCTAATTCCTCCTGGATCATTATAGTGGAGTCCGTGAAGTTGACTGTCTAGTAGTGGTTGCTGCAACGTTTCAGCATTGCACACAAGTTGTATTGCCTCTCGGACGTGACTTCGCTGGCAGCAAATCAAGACATATAGAATGCCTATTGTCGTCAAGCCTCAAGGATATGCTTTGAAGTAAGTTCAAGCATTATATAGGCAAGAACGTTGTCTTGTATTTCAGCAAAACCAAGGATCTCATTTTGTGTTTTTTGCTATTTGATTTTTTTTGTATTTATTTTTTCAAAGCGAGAAATAAAGAAATTGAAAGAAAAAAAACATAAGTAAAGGCTGAAGTAAAAGTGAGTAGCAAAGAGAAGAAGGGATCATAGCTTGATTGGTTACCCCTCGTTAGGCCATAGGGGAGGCCTCCAACGCTGCATTCCAAGCCTCGCCGCCATTATGTTCACGGCATGAGACTTTTTTTGTTAAGAAGTTCCAAGTGTGGAGTAGAGATGTTGGGTGCCAACAACCTGAAAACTTGAATAAAGTAGCTCGTAGGGGAGGCGAGCTACACAGGACAACGATTGGTTTGCAAGGAAGCCATGCAACCGTCCAACAACTAAGTTGGATTGATCAAATCATCGATTATGATTAGATCCAGCAGCTTCTTGACTACCACCTTCCTTGATAAGGCCAGAAACCCCTTCTTTATTGCATGGGATAAATTGAGCACATATGGTTTCTTCGCGGCCAGTAGGATCAACCTCTCGATGAGGAAGTTTGAGGATACAAGTTTGCCTTTCATGTGTTTGACCTGTGTCCACATATTTGTCCCGCACAGGAAGATTGTTTGCTTGGTAAAACCCCCTATATATGGAAGTGTGGTTTGCCATTAGTGTTTGAACCGATCTCTTCTTCTAAGGTGGACTGTTTTGTCCTACCTTCAAGCTTCTCTTTCTGAAGAACACGTAAAATTTTGAGATAGGATTATTATCCATAATCTCACCGGCCTCAACCTCAGGTTCTTTGTCATTGATTGACAAAATAGTTTCTTCTTTGGACGTAGGTTCGTCAAAAGAAAAATCTTTGCCAGTAGATCGGCTGCTAGGTAGTTCAATCTTTTTGGCAAGGATATGTTTATTGAAGTCCTCATTGAGTATGACGAGGTTATCCTAGTTAGCTTTCCAAAGGACCCTAGCCCTTTTGGCCTGTTCAGCAAGGTCGTCAACCTTCTCAGCAAGGTCGATGACGTTCTGTTGGGTGGCAGTGGCCTCGAATAGGCCCTTAAGTTTCTCGAACATCTGGAGGATTCGCTCCATAGGTGGAGCAACTCCTGGGTTTTGGGTTGTGACCATTGAATTAGTCATGGTTATCATGCGCAAATCTGGATTCCTAAATCTCGCGAACATTTTTTCATTTGCAAGACCGTGAGATGATTGCTCAATCTTAACTTAGAAGTGGCAATACGGATGCTCATCTGCCTTTCCAATGGCGGATGACTGAAAATAACAGTCAATGCTTAACTCCGGTCCCACTAGGCGTGCCAATGTTTTGGCCACGATCCTCAACGCGCGGAGCAGAGAGATGGTAACAGTCAATGCTTCTAGGGATGTAGGGCATGCCACCGTGCGGACGCGGAATGTAGTAGGGTTGTTGTTGTAGTGCGCTGACATATATTTCTAATCAAACGATAGTAAGGCTCCGGTGCCACCTCGCAAACGAGGATTTACGGTAGCTTCTCCACCACCAATATTGATACTCGCGATTGTAACGAGCAGAGCAACCAAATGAAAGGAACACAAGTTCGCAAGGAAACTCCGGGGAGCATGAAAGGAAAAAGGGTTGCTAAGGCGAGGACGTGCTTAGAACTAGGGTTTCGAGAGGCTCGAAAGTGTGTTTGTATTGAGTTGTTGTATTTGTGTAGACAGAGTTGTGTGTGTGTTTGATTGTATTGTCTGAGCTTCAACAGGGAAGCGAAAGCAAAGCTTCGGGGAGCGCTGAAGGTTTCAACTAGGTTGAAAAGTTTGTATTGTAGTTTTGTTTGAGTAGTTGTAGGGGGTTTTTAGTAAACCTTCGAGGCCTTTATATAGCAGCTCGACTTGCGACGGAAGAAAGATGATTAGAATCCAAATCGGACTCTGAAACCCTAATAGCACAAGGGCACTGTTCCACCCGCGCGAATAAACCATCCTGTGACACATGTCCAGTTCGCACATTTCATTTCGCATTAGGCATATCTTTACCTCACGGGGAGTCGCAGTCCTTGCAGAAAACCTATCTCGCGCAGGCAGCAGACTCAAACCAACCAGTGAGCTCCTGAAGCTTGCTTCCATCTCGCGGGCTGTTGCAGCTCACAAGCTTTAAAAGGGCCACAAGGATTGGCTCGAAGCATGTCAAAGATTTGTAAGAGTCTTCATTGATTAATGTGATGCACGCGGACTCCACCTATGGCTTATACGGAAAGCCTCCAACGCAAGCCAGTTCACCAGCTCGCCTCGATGTACTCTGCCTTGCCTATCATACGCAAAGTGTGAATCTCGCCTTGCCTACGCAGAGTCAATTGGGAATTTCATGCGAAGTTCATTCTGCGCGCGAACTCTACAACATGCGCAAAGTCCAATCCACACGCAAACTCTGTAATTCAGCTCGCGTAGTCACACTAGCGGCCATTATTTGTAAACCAAAGAATTTGGGCTCACCGATGTGACATGAACCAGGAAATTAATTAATATTCACATAGACATTTATTGTCCAGTAAAATATTAATTTGGGCGTAAACACTAGTAACCATAGGAACCCAGTTAGATAAAATAGAAACAAAGGTTGATAACATATCCTCTAAAGTCAACATTCTACCTTATCCCAAACCAGAAACTCCTTTAATTCATTTCAGTGAATCAAATAAACTTACCTTTAAGCTTACTTCTTCAATTCAAAAGATGAAACGAATGTTAGAAAAATTAAAAAACTGAAACAGTTGAACTTAGTGTAATTGCAGTAATTCATACCCAACAAACCTCTTAGTCCGATAGCGATTTTAGTAACACTAGACAAAATGCAGAATTAAACCAAATATTTCAATACTAGACATAATAGATTATCCAAAGAAGCGACCTTTTAAAACTTGGACAAAACGTCCTCTCCCTTTGGATATACAACCTAGCTAGTAATCATCTTAATAATCAATTCTCAGTTTCTTCTGATAAAACTTATGAATGGAACATTGATAATTTATCGGAACAAGAAATCTTAAATAAATTACACCACATGTCCATGACAGCTAATAGCTATGTCACTAATCATAATTTTAGCCAGCCTGATATTATTGATATACGTTCCACAGGATTTACAGGAATGCTTCATTCCTGGTGGGAAAAACATCTCACTCCTGATTTTAAATCATCCATTAAACATATCATCAAATGTGATGAAGATAGGACACCCATCTTTGACGATCACATAGAAATGAGGATTTTTGATGCTGTTAATACTTTATTTTACACAATTATCTAACATTTTATAGGTACCCCTAGTTATATTACTTCCCGAATTCATGATCAACTTAGTAATCTTAGGTGTCCTACCTTAAGTGATTTCAAATGGTATAAAGATGTTTTCATTTCTCGAGTTATGCTTAAAGACGATAGTAACCAACCATTTTGGAAAAAAAAAATCCATAAATGGTCTTCCAAAATTGTTTGCTTATAAAATCAGGCAAGTCCTTAGTAATGAAACATGTCATATTAGTTACGATTCTTTAACTTATGGAAATATAATTACAATTATCCAAAAAGAAAGATTAAAAATGTGTATAGATATGAAACTAAATGCTCAAGTAAAATCAGATAAAAAAACGATTAAATATGAACTGAAAAATTTGTGTGAACAATATGGATTACTCCCTTACCTCTTTCAAGGAGAAAAAAAGCAAGCAATAAATTTGTTATACATTATTCAGAAAAAAGATTTAGACCTTATAAAAGTAACCGTGAGTCAAACAGCTTTTATTCTAAAAACAAGTTTCACAACAATTGGTTCAAAAACCAAATCGTCAATTAAAAAATAAATCTTTTAATAAAAGAAAAACTACATGGTTCAAATGCAATAAAACTGGTCATTTTGTAAATAATTGTCCAATTAAAAGTACTATTAATCAATTAAAAATCTCTCAGGAAGAAAAATAAAAACTTATACAAACCTTAGAATTATGAAATACTGATTCCGAAAATGGAATAAGTGAAGATGATAACACTTTGATGGAATTTTCTTCCTCTGAATCGGATGAACATTCTTCCCCATATATTACTTTTGGGTGAAAGAATGCTTGTAATTGTAAAACCATAACTGTCCTTTCCAAACAAGAAGAGCAAGAAGAACTATTAATTGATTTAATCGGTAAAATAGATAATTCTGAACTTAAAGTTGAGTACCTTGAAAAATTAAAAAAATTAATTACCCAAAAAGATGTAGTCAATCCTCCCTAAAAAAAAATTAGTCTTACTACAACCTTTGAAAAATTTTCTACTAGTAAAAAAGAAATAATAATTCAAGATTTGCAACATGAAGTGAAAACAATCAAAAGTCAAATAAATGCTTTACAACAAACACATTTTTAAAACTCACAAATGACAATAAAGAAATTAAATAAGAATTAAACTTACTTAGAATAAATAATCAATTTATTAAATTACAAGATCCCTCTGAAAATCTTTTTCCAAATCTTTTTCACACCAATAAAGAAGCAGAGACTTCAGAAAAAATAATATCATTAGTATCATACGCCAAATCCAACTTAAAAAATGATACACTACTGTCCAATTTAAAATAAAAGATTTCTAATTAACAATAACAACATTTATTGATTCAGGTGTAGATCTTAACTGCATCTAAGATGGCTTAATACCTTTAAATTTTTTTGAAAAAACAAAAGAGTCTTTACGTTCAGCCAATGGAACAAAAAAGGATATTAAATTTGAAATCTCTAAAGCTCACATATGCTAAAACAATGTTTGTTTCAAAACTTTATTTGTCTTGGTAAAAAATTTAACTGATAAAGTAATTTTAGGATTTCCTTTCATTTCTTTAATTTACCCCTTCAACATCGAATATGATGGTATCATTACCTACCCTTTTAATGATTCAGTTAAATTTACTCTTTTTTTTTTCTAATCTTGAAATCCATACTTTGAGAGTATTTGAAGAAAATAATATTTCAAAAACTCTTAGTTGCATTCAAGCAAAAAATAAACAAATAACATTTCTTCAAGAAGAAATTAATTTCAAAAGAATTAAAGATCAGCTCCAAAACCCTTTTCTTCATAAAAAAATCAAAATTTTTGAAGAAAAAGTTATTAAAGAAATATGTTCTGATATTCCTACTGCCTTTTGGTATAGAAAAAAGTTAAAAAACATATTGTTTCCCTTCCTAACATCAAAGAATTTAATAAAAAAAATATATCCCCACTAAAGCTCATCCAATTCAAATGAGTCATGAGATTATGGATTTTTGTAAAAACAAAATTATTAATTTACTCAACAAAGACATTATTCGTCCTAGTAAATCCTCTTTGTCTTGCTCTGCTTTTATGTTCAAAAAAATGCCAAACTCGAAAGAGAAACTTCTTGGTTAGTCATTAACTACAAACCCCTTAACACAGTCTTGCAATGGATCAAATATCTTATTCCCAATAAAAGAGATCTCATTAACAGGTTAAATAAATATGTTATCTTTAGTAAATTCGATATGAAGTCAAGATTTGGCAGATCCAAATTAATGACGCTCATAAATATAAAATCGCATTTGTCACACCCTTTGGTCATTAGGAATGAAATGTAATGTCTTTCGGCCTAAAGAATGCTCTTAGCAAATTCCAAAATATAATGAACGATATATTTAATCCTTATAGTCATTTCTTCATCATCTACATTGATGATGTTTTGATCTTTTCATAATCAAATGACCAGCACTGGAAACATTTACACCAATTCTTTTCCATAATAAAGAATAATGGTTTAGTTGTTCTGCTTCAAAAATCAAATTATTTCAAACCAACAATCATTTTCTAGGATTTAACATTCACCAACTTACACTCATTGATAGAGCAATACAATTTGCGATAAATTTCCCGACGTCATTCTGGATAAAAATCAATTATAAAGATTCTTAAGATTTTTAAATTACGTAGCTGATTTTTACCAAAACCTTAGGAAATAATACAAACCCCTATTTGATATGTTACAGAAGAACCCTCCCCCCTGGACATCAGTTCATACATTTTTAGTCAAATAAATTAAGAGCCATGTTAAAACTTTACTATGCTTAGGTATCCCTATTTCTGATTCTTATAAGAGATGGGTTCAGTACTCATGATGAATATTCTGATATTTGTTGTCCGTTTGGTGCTCATGTGAGTGATGGTAAACTTGAGTGGAGGACAAAATTTGTATTCCATGGATTTGCATATGAGGTGAATATTTATGCCTTGTGGTGTGTCCGGTCTAAATCACCCAAATTTGTAATCGGCGAAGTTATGAACTTTAAAGAGTATGCCATAATATATGAAGGAGAGTCTATTGATGTAGGTTCAGGCCACGATGTTAGTGGGTGTTTCTACCTGCTTCGTCCCGAGCTGGGAAGGGGTCGCGAGGCGGAGCGAAGTAGAATTCTTGAGTCCTTCATACGGAACCTGCACAAGTGACAGTGTCACGGGGTCGGGACTGGGGTGGCCCAGTCTTCGACTCTCCGATGCTTAAGTTAGCTTTGAGCACTTGTAAGGTAGAGGAGTGTGAAAGAGAGAGAGTGTGTACCTCTTATGGTAGCTTGAGCTTGTTTTATAGGCCAAGCTTGGGTACTTTGGCCTTAGTCTCCAATGTGGGACTACTTGCTATCCTTTGGAGTGTCTCCCCTTTTGGGGGTGTTTTGCTGCTAGAGTGACTTTGGCAAGTGGTTTGTTACCGGCCCTTCACTCTTTGGATGCCCGTGAAGGGCTCACTAGGATTATCACGACCGGGTATTTGTACCTTATTCTCAGCTCAGCCAAGTATTTTGGTTATGTACTAACAAGTCCTTAAGTCTCCAATCCGAGAGAGTTCTTGGGTGGGGAGTTATTTTAGAGATGTCGAGTCCCCAAGTCCCCACGCGAGAGTTGCGAGGTGACGGGGGTGATGCTCCGAAAACAGGTTGGCGAGAAGAAACGTTTGCCGTTGCCCTGGCGAGTCAGTCCGCGCTTGGTTGGGGACTGTCGCTATGTGACGAGTCAGTGCGCACTTAATTGGCGACTATCGCTATGTGGCTTTGTTGCTGCGGCGTGGCGAGTCAGTCCGTGCTTGGTTAGGGAGACTCGCTATTGAGCGTTGCGGGCCGCTGTCCTGGCGAGTCAATCCACGCTTGGTTGGGGACTGTCGCTATGTGGCGATTCAGTGCGTGCTTAATTGGTGACTGTCGCTATGTGGCGTTACAGCCGCGCTTAGTTGGGGAGACTCGCTATTGAGCGTTGCGGGCTGCTGCCCTAGCGAGTCAGTCCGCGCTTGATTAGAGACTATTGCTATTTTGAAACTGAAAATTGGGTGAGCCGCAATTTGTGTTCTAGGGTTTCGGTGGTTCTATAAACCTCATATTGGGAAGCGTCCTTGTTCACCCTCGATCGAGTGGGCGCGAGCGCTTGGCTGTTTACAACCAGCTTCATTGCCACTATGCGGATCCACTGTTTCACGGTGAATTGGTGGCGTTCTTTGTCTTTGGATTTATCTAGGGTGAATGGGGCGGTTCACATGTTTGTGATGTTGGTAGGAAGCCCAGGATAAGAGTTTTGTTGTTGGGCTGGCTAGGAATAAGGGGTGGCGGGACGGGTCATGCGAGTTGGCCAGAGGAACCGCGTTAGCAGCGTGGTGGGCCGCTATGGGGCGAATAGGTTTGTGGCTCTGTCTTGTGGGAATGAAGTGTAGTATGTTGGAATGACAAAACACTTCATGACATTTATCGTGAGCCGCTAGTGGGCGAAGTGTATATTGTTGGTGCCGCTGCTGGGCTAAAATACATAAACAATGAAGTAATTAACTGGGATAGAGATGGAGGTGGCGAGCGTTCTAGGGGTGGGGTAGCACGCGACCATCACAACCGCGGAGATAAAATGTGGCGGGTCCCGGAGCGTCAACTATCTCGAGTGGGCCTTCCCATTTTTCCTTGAGACCAGTAGGGTGGGGAATGACCTCTTTCATGACCCAGTCGCCTACCTTCATGGGGCGAAGGATGACTTTTTTTATTGTAGTATTGGGCTATTTTTTGTTTGTTATTGATGGCTCTGAGGTATGCTTTGTCTCGGCGTTCCTCTAAGAGGTCTATATTAAGTCGTAGCCCTGTCGCATTTGTCTCGGGGTCATAAGTTGTGATACATTCACTTGGGACCTCCATTTCCACCGGTACCACCGCCTCGGTGCCGTAAGCCAAGAGGTATGGGGACTCTCCTGTGGTCGTTGTGGGGGTGGTGTAGAGTGTCCAGAGGACGTCCGGGAGCTTTGCTGCCCACAAACCCTTAGCCTCATCCAGGCGTTTCTTCAGGTTTTGCTTGATGAGCTTGTTTATAGCTTCTGCCTAGCCATTGGTTTGGGGATGTGTTGGGGAGGCGTAAAAGATTGTTGTGCCTTGATCGGACAAGAATCCCCGGAATGTGTCATTGTCGAACTGGGTGCCATTGTCAGTAATGATGGCTTGGGGCACTCCAAAGCGACAGTACAAATTTCGCCAAAGAAAGTTGATTACTTTTTCAGTGGTGATTGTGGCGAGGGGCTTTGCCTCAATCCATTTTGTGTTGTAATCCACAATGACAAAGACATACTTGAACTGTCCCGAGGATGTGGGGAGTTGTCTGATGAAATCGAGTCCCCACTGCTGAAAGAGACCAGCGAGATGATGATAGAGAGGGGTACCGGGGGATGATGTGCAAAAACTGCAAATTTGTGGCACTGAAGGCACGTTTGGACGACCGCTTTGGCATCACACTCTAGGGTTGGCCAATAATACCCCACGCGAAGCGTTTTGAACATGAGGTTCCGGGCTCCCGCGTGGTTCCCACAAATGCCGCTGTGGAGCGATTTTAACACTTTGTGTCCTTCTGCTGTGGGTAGGCATCATAGCAGGGGACATGACTGGCCTCGGCAGTATAGCTTTCTACCTCTGAGCAAGTAAAAGGAGGCTTTGTGGCGTAGCCGCTGTGCTTCATGCTTGTCTTGGGGCAGGGTGTCATCCGAAAGGAAAGCGATGAATGGGTCCATCCCTGAGGACTGCTCCCTGGGCTCAAGGGCAAAAATTTCTGAATAGGCTTTTGAGATACTAGGCTTATCTAGTGTTTCGATATGGACATCCGGGGGCGTGGACTCGGGAGGAGCCGTGGTGAGTCTTGCGAGGGCATCAGCCTTGGAGTTCTTGGCTCGCGGGATTTGGGTGAGTTTGTATGAGGTGAAGTTTTGCATAAGTGCCCCCGCGAGACTTTTATAGGATTCCAAGTTGTGCTGGTTAGCCTTGAAGTCCCCTGCCACCTAACTGATAACGAGTTGGGAATCACTGAAGATGTGAAGGTGTCGGGCTCCGAGCTCTCGGCAAAGTTGAATGCCTGCGATAAGAGCTTCATACTCAGCAATGTTGTTAGAGGCTTTGAATTCGAACCGGAGGGCATACTTATACAAGTGACCCTCTGGGTCCGTGATGATGATTCATGCTCCGCTGAGTTTGCTGTTGGAGGATCAGTCCACTTAGAGTTCCCAGATGGCGTCCCCAGCGGGGGTGTCTGGGTGGGAACTGTTATCGGCCAATGGGATGAATTCAGCAATGAAGTCTGTAGCTGCCTGCCATTTGATGGCCACTCACGGCTTGTAGTGTAAGTCAAATTCTCCCAGCTCAACTGCCCATTTGACCATGCGGCCTGAGGTTTCATGTTTCTGCAATATTTTTCGTAAAGGCTGGTTGGTGAGTACATGGATTGTGTGGGCTTGGAAATACGGCCTGAGTTTCCTGGCGGCAGTGACGAGGGCGAGAGTAAGTTTCTCTATGTCTGGATAGCGAGTCTCTAGATCCGCGAGTCCTCTGCCGCAATAGTAAACTGGGAGTTCGTGATCATGGGCATGGCGTTTGAGCGTCGCACTGACGGCCGTGGCGGAAACAGCCAAGTATAAATAAAGCACTTCTCTGGGAATTGGCTTGGAGAGGAGAGGGACAGTGGCGAGGTACGCCCTTATGTTATTAAAGACATCGTCATGTTCTGGGCCCCAAGTGATATCTTTTTTATGTTGTGCCTTGAGCAGTTGAAAGAAGGGATTGCACCTGTCTATGAGGTGGGAAATAAAGCGTGCTAGGGCTAACAGGCGTCCTGTAAGGCACTGGACCTCGCTCTAGGATGTCGGAGCAGTCATGTCTAGGATGGCTTGGACTTTTTCTGGGTTGGCCTCAATGCCTCTTTCACTGACCATGAAGCCAAGGAATTTGCCGCCTCCCACAGCAAGGATACACTTCTGAGGGTTGAGACGCATCCCGTGGTTGAGGAGCTTAGTGAATACTCTGTCAAGGTTGGCAATGTGGTCATCTTCTGTCTTGCTCTTGACCAACATGTCATCGACATATACTTCCATAATCTCGCCAATTTCATCTTCGAACATGGCATTAACGAGCCGTTGATAAGTTGCCCCCACATTCTTGAGGCCAAAGGGCATAACCTCGTAACAGTACAATCTTTTACAAGTGACAAAGGTTGTGTGAGTTTGGTCAGCGGGATGCATTTAGATTTGGTTGTAGCCCGAGTAGGTGTCAAGGAAGCTGAGCGTTTTAAAGCCGGCTATGGAATCATCCAACTGGTCGACTTACGGCAAGGGGAAGCTGTCCATGGGGCAAGCCTTGTTAAGGTTCATGTAGTCAACACACATGTGCCACTTGCCGTTAGGTTTGGGGACCATGACGACGTTGGAGACCCATGTCGGGTAAGAAACTTTCCGAATGAATTTGATTTCCTTGAGCCGTTGAACTTCGGCTTGAGTAGCTCGATACTTGTCTAGGTGGAAGACGCGTCTCTTTTGCTTGACAGGGGGGTGGTCTTGGAGGATGTTGAGTTTGTGGGTGATGATGTCAGGGGAGTAATGAGCATGTCCGCATAGGACCAAGAGAAGACTGCTTGTTTTTCTTGGAGGAAAGTAATGAGCTTGTGGCGAAGTTCCGGGCCGAGACTTGAGCCAATGCGGACTTTTCTTTCCGGGGCAGTGGGGGACAGGGATATCCATTCCGTGTCTTCAGCTGGATTAGTTCGCGGGGCCCTATTTTTTCCACTCTCCTCTGGGTCGTCTCATGGGTCATCTATGGGTTCCGAGGGGTTGAGAGGCAACATCTCATAGGCGCTGTGCCCCTGTTGGATGGCGTTAAGATGGCAGTGTTCAATGGCTGCTCGGTCCCCTTGAACTGTCAGGATGCCACCTGGGGTAGGAACTTTCATGAGGAGCATGTGGTCGGCTATGAAGCACTGCAGCCCCCAAAGGATGTCCCGGCCTAAGATAAGATTATAGGACGAAGGACAATCAACTATGTGATCTACGCATTTTATGCTTGATTATTAATGTCTTTCTCTCTACATTTTGCTTTGTTATGAGCTTAGTAAATATGTTTCTAACTTGTTTTATGTTTTTAGGTAGAAAATAAAGGAGAAATAATAAAGGAGGCGATTTGGACCAAAATATGTGCAATTACATGGTATTCTCGGCCAAAGAAGAATTGGAGTCAAAAAGGAAGCTTGTGTTGACTAGGAAACAATTTCCTATGTTGACTAGGATATGGAGTAAGTAGTGATGCATGAACATTGATAAAGTCTAGACGGGGAGCTAATATGCATGGAGTGTACGTAATTGCATGGAGGATATTTAATTACATGCATGAGATGATGGCATGAAGTGATGAGCTAGATGGCAAAAACGTTTTTGAAGCTAATGCAAATGGATGTAACGGTGGTGAGTAAATTGGGTGAAACGAATGTATAATTGAAACGGTTTTGAATGGCTACTTAAATAGCTTAATTCACAATTGCATGGATGGTGTTATGGCTGGATTTGAAACTGTTTTGCATGGCTTAATGGCATGGTTGAAACGTTTTTGAAGCTTAATTGCATGATGTAATGGTGGGAGCTTAATAGCTAATGGTTGTAACGGTTTTGTATTGAATGGAGCATAATTGTGCATAGTTGTATTTGAAATGAGGAGAACATCACCAAACCATCTCCTATATAAGGAGGCTTTGGGGAAGAAGAAAAAGATATATCTCACATCATAGAGCTGAAGCCTTGTCCAGACACCATCTCCTCTTCTACTTAGCCAGAAATCTCCCATAGCCGAAATACCATCCACCACCTTCCAAATAATCCTTCCTCCATCCGTAGGCATCCTTTGCTCGATTTGGTTGGGGTCTCTGCGTGTTCACCATCACCAAGGAGCTGTTGCACCCGAAGCTTGCGGAGCGAATATCCCTCGGAGCCCAAAAGTGTAACAATGACTTGTACTTTATTTCGGTTATGTTGGTGTATTTCGACACTATGTGTAAAGAGAACAAGTTTTGATGTATGGATGTTTATTTTCAGACTTGTTTGATGCCTTCCATGTGTTTGCAGCCCTAGGTTCGAATATGCATGCTAGCATTCCTACCCCTAATGCGTTGGAGCTTGTATGGATGATACTCGATTTGGTTCATCCTTGCATGTTTCAATGAACTAATCAAATATAAAATTGGACTTAGGAAGTTCACTCGATTTGGTTGCTTCTTATTTTCAATGTATGCATGTGTGTATGTCTTAACCTTGGCTGGAAATTTCGTAGGTACCAAAGGAGGAAGAGGTAAACGGTTTCAAGTGACTAGATGTGATGATCACTTGTAAATAATAGATTTAGAACCTTATTTTCGGCTGGATGCATGTTTAGGATTATGTGTTCTTGATTGTTTGCTTGTCTATGAGTTTAAACATGTTAGAACTTGTGATTTCTTGATATGTATCTAACCAATTTTCTGTTTTTAATTTGTAGGAATTTAGAACAAAACTCTTGCACCCCCCTAAACAACCTTAGCATAGTTATGCAAGCACCCTCAATCCCCGGTTAAGAACGATCCCTACTTACCAATGCTACATCAACAAAGAAGGGTTTTAATTGTATTTGTGTTTGATTGAGTGTTTAATTTAACGCTTGAAAAGACGCGAATCACTATGAGAAAGCGAGTTGTAATGGAGGAGCGCCAAGGAGTAGCTCCCACCGCCACGGTTAGGCGGTCTGAGCCTAGCGGTTGTACTATGTCACCAAAGAAGCTGACCAAGGGGTTGTGGTTATTGTACAGATTAGCACGGTCCCGCCGAAGTCCCTTGTAACAATCAGAAAACATGACACTTACAGCGGCCCCTATATCCACTAAAGCTATGTGGCATCTGTAATGATCCACATGCACATTGATTATTAAAGGCTCACAGTGGTGGCGATTTATGGTATCCTCACCTCTACGGAATGTCACTTGATTCCACGCTGATGGGGTGATCGTGACACCGTGTTGGATGTTAAGGATTTCTGAGGGTGCCGTGCATTGTCGTGTTATAGAAGGCTGGCATTGGGGGAACTGTGGAGCTCTGCTATGCAGGGTTAGAATCTGGCCACAAGCACAATATTGGTGGAGTTGCCCATTCTGGACTATGGCGTTGCTATGGCCAGTGGAACTATATTGCGAGAAAAGTGTCTCGGGGTGGAGATAGGGGTCCCTCGTGCCTTTACACTTCTCCATCTGTAGTGACTTGGTGGAAGTGGGGATGAGTTGGGTAGATGGATTAGGTTGATGTGGCAGGGGGGAGTCATTGAGGATTGGAGATGGCTGGGGGTGCCGGGAGTGGAAATGAGGGATGGGCAAGGGGATGGAACATGTATACGATCTGGTTAGGCCCTCCCGAGAGCACAGAACCAGTATGGTCTTGAAGGGAATCCGGGGTCTTAGCAATTCGCGTCGCGCAGTCCGAGCGATCGTTGTACACGTTACGATGCTCTAACGTGGCGCGGAGCAAGGATTACTCTTTCTCCAACTCAGCAATGCGTACCCGGTACGCTTCCGCTTCTGCCCTTTCTTTCGCCGCTTGCTCGCGGAACGAATGGAAGTCTCGCTTGAGGATTTCAAGGGCTGTGGCAGGGTCGGGATGGCTAGTAGGGGCTGGGCTTCTGGTTTGGGGAAGGGATGTGTCGCCAGGTTGAAGTTCCACTTGAGTGCCAGGGTCCACGGGGTTATCAATGATTTCCACCATGGTGCTGAGTGCCGAGGCAAATGGGAGTTCCACAAGATAGGGGGCCCTCCTTCTAGCGCCAATTGTTTCTACATGCTTCGTCCCGAGCCGGGAAGGGGTCGCAAGGCGAAGAGAAGTAGAATTCTTGAGTCCTTCACACGGAACCTGCACAAGTGACAGCGTCACGGGATCGGGACTGGGGTGGCCTAGTCTTCGACTCTCCGATGCTTAAGTTAGCTTTGAGCACTTGTAAGGTAGATGAGTGTGAAAGAGAGAGAGTGTGTACCTCTTATGGTAGCTTGAGCTTGTTTTATAGGTCAAGCTTGGGTACTTTGGCCTTAGTCTCCGATGTGGGACTACTTGCTATCCTTTAGAGTGTCTCCCCTTTTGGGGGTGTTTTGCCGCTAGAGTGACTTTGGCAAGCGGTTTGTTACCGGCCATTCACTCTTTGGATGCCCGTGAAGGGCTCACCAGGATTATCATGACCAGGTATTTGTACCTTATTCTCGGCTCAGCCAAGTATTTTGGTTATATACTAACAGTGAGCAGGTGGAGCTTGTTCAAGTTTTAAGGAAAGTGCCAGTGTATGCTTTCATTCAGTCTAGTCAGGAGATGCTTGTTTTTGTTGGGGATATTGAAGAGAGGCAATTTGGTTCTACGACGTTGCTTTGCATGAAAAAATTCAATCTCTTTGTCAGAGTCATCTATTTTTGATCAAGATAGTTCCTGTTTGCAAGTTCAAGCTTGGCTTGGGCTTGATTGATACTTGCAATTAGTACCCTTCGGGGTTTGATGGAGCAGACCTTAGGAGAATATTCTATTTTGGAGATTTTTGATTAATTTAAACCAAAGTGAAGATTGTTGGTTTGTGGCTTAAATTAATATAAGTCCATCAATTATCTTTTTGTAAACCCATATAATCAACCTGATCGTATTAGGTTAGGGTTTTGTCTAGCACTATAAACATATGTTTTATGTCACCAATTAAGGTGTGGAGACAAAAAGAGCTGCAACTTTAGGTTATTAAGAAGTAACCGCATTTTAGTGTTCTATATAGAAGTTGTTCTTTTATTTGATGTTTCTCTTCTGTGAGTGTATTTTGGGTGTGATATGGATTTTGAGTTTGAGTGTTAAATACCTTGTAATCTCTTTTTGATATTAGTGAAATCTCCTCGTAGTTTCCACACTTTATTTTGAGGTGAACTACGTAAATCTTTGATTTCTTTATATTTTCTGTCTATTTATCTTGTCTCATATTTCGGTACTTCATGTTTATTTGACGCTTCCGCACAACATATAACAATGCTCTAACATGGTATCAAAATCTTGATATATTATAAGAGATGTTTTTCTGTAAGATGAATATGCTAATCATTAATTTACTAATTACTAGTAGTGGTTATCGGGAAAATTCTGCTATGCAGATAGATACCTTAGTGTCCAGGCAAATTTTCCAAAACCCACCACCCTGCTGCATGTTGCTCCCCCTTCAGTTGTATGTACCATATACATGTCTGTAACCACAGACAAATCTGTGATTATGGTAGTGATTGTACAATGATCCATTAGTTTTACCTAGTTGTGCAGCTTCATTATATTGTACGATTCTTTCTACACCTTGGATTAATTTAGGAACAGCCCCATGAACATATATGCATGTCGAATTTGCCCTATACTGACCAGCCTGACCTTGTTAGCTAGCCCAGCATCTAGATTGTAGTCCAGGCCGGGTTGATATATAGATAATCCATTAGCAGGTTGCTGTGTATGGGAATTAACCTCTCGCCTGATGAGGATAAATGTTGAACATATATTGCAACTATTTTGAGAGATGCATGCATCATTGAAGTTCTTTATATTAGTTGAATTGGGGCTGGCAAACCAATGATTATTTTCTCATATATATTAGTTGAATTGGTTTATTTTCTCATATATACTCGGGGTAATTTGACTCATTTATATATGAGAAAAGTTCACCATCAGTCCCTCAACTCTTGTGGCAAGGCCAACGTGATGCCCAACTTATAAAAACTACCAACGTGATTCCTGCACATTACTTTTCATATCACCGTGAGGCCTGAGGCCATTTTTCGTCACGGCTCCGTGTGTTTGGTCACGTGCTGCGTACGTGACCACACCAAAAAAGGGCATAAAAGACATTTTAGCTTATGGGAACCAGAATCGAGTAAAAACCTGATCTCCAACACTCGAACCACCATTTTCTCAAAACCTAAAACCAGATCATATCCAAACTCTCCCAAAATCGCCATTCCCACACTTTTTTTTGACAAAGATTCGATTCGAACGAGGGAGAACCATTGATTCACACGAGATCAGTGAATCTGGACCACCTGAAGTAAAGGGTAAGTTCTAAAATCTCGTATTCTATTCTTCTGGCTTTGATCTTTGTCTCGTCTTCATCTTGTCTTCAGCTGATGTTGAATATTGCTGACTAAACTAGGGTTTAACGATTTGGGTTTCAAACTTGATTTTGGGGGTTTGGGGTTTAATAACAATGGATAAGAAGAGAATCGATTTGTGCTGAAGATGTTTGCTCATCTTGTCCACAATGACACCATTGACAAGGATGTTAGAAGTTACTTCTATTTGAAAACTTCCTCCGCTTATCACTTCCAGAAACTGGGGTGTAAGATGTACACTGCTTTGATAGTTGATGGAAATTTAGATGAGGCCGCAGAGTTCCATAATGAAATTAAGGAGACGCGTATAGACCCCATGGTCTTAATCCACACTTCCGTTATTAAAGCCTACCTCAAGTTTGGAAAGACCAAGGGTGCTCTGGAGGCATACCTTGCCATGTTAGCTGCTGGGGTTGCCCCCAACTCCTACACTTACACAGTTTTAATCAAGGGACTTGCTGCTGATCCCAATTTCTTTGGAGATGCCAAGAAGTATTTGCTCGAGATGATGGACAAGGGGAAGCGGCCCAATGTTGCTACCTTCACTGCAGTGATAGAGGGCTTTGCAAAGCAGGAGGACAAGGCAGCTGAAGAGGAGGGAAAAGCATTTGTGCGGGTCATGATGGATAAAGGGTTTGTGCCTAATGCAAAGGCTATAATGAACGTTTTAAAAGGTAGACCAACACCTGTAATTAGAAGCGTCATGAGTATTGTCCTTTCCACCTTGAAGCAGTGAGCAGAGATGGGCATCACTTCTTCATGGATGTTATACCAGAAGCTTTAGGATTAAGATGCCAAAGATACAGAGGAGCTTGACATAGTAGGAAACAGGCTTTCAGTATATATTATGTGGGATTGTGTTTCAAAGAGACTTTTTGCTGTTTGTTATGATAAATATTTGTAGTGTACTATTGTTCGTTTCATTTATTCTAGTTGTCTGAATTTCGTATTATGTTCTTCTTGCTCAGATGGTATTATCTGCTTATAATAGGTTTGACATAATGAGAAATCAGTTCTTCTTTGGTAATTTAAAAGGAGAAACAGTTTGATATTTTTGTTATACTAGGCTGTGATCTTGAAACTAACCAAAATAACTAGAAACTAATTCACTACAAGACCTCCTGTGATCATGAATTCCTTCTGCAGTTTGTAAAATTATTTTGCATTGTTGTCTTCTCTTGAAACTTCAGTCTCATATCCCAACTTGTGCAGTTATTCAGGGTTAACTCTTTTAATAATCACTGTTGTTTCCTTTCAAATACAAAGGAGTAGCAATCCTACTGATTGAAATAAGAGATATTTACTCTTCTTCTTTTTTTTAACAGGAAAGAGATGTTTATTCAAATCTGATAAGGGTGTTGTCATCTTCATTTGACACTAGTCATATTTTGACTTCCTTTTGAATCAGAAAGAAAGCTGCACTGCTTCTGGTATGAGGTAACATTCATTCATTTCCTTTTGATCTTATTTGACTGTTAGGTATTTAGGAAAGTTTTGCATATTTCAGTTTAATGCTATATCATGAGTCCTTATTATTTGGTTATCTGATTTTTCTTGATAGTTTCAAGTTACTTCCATCAAATTAGACTTCAGGAAAATAAAAGTTTCTTAATCCATTATGGTTTTGAATTTAACATAAGTTTGCCTGGAAATTTACCTCTACTCGAACCCTCAAACGCTCACTAAAAGCATTAGGTAGTTTCTAGGACTTTTGATGCCTACCAGAATCGTAAAGAAAACTAAATCAACAGAAACTTCTGTCTTTTCTGGTTGAATTCAGAGCAAGAATCTTTTGTTTGTCAAATGTGTAAGTGTTCATTATCTTGCAAGATTTTTGTGTTTATGTAATTTAGTTTGATCCTAGTTTCTGTTTTACTGTACACTTGTACAATAGCTCCATTGCTCACTTGTTATTAATTTTACCATTGCTTACAGAGTTACAGTTGACTGATTTTGAAAAACATTTGTTTTCCATTCCTTGAATTTGTCAATGCATGTATATTGGCCAAGGTACAAAGTACAAACAGCAGTGTATTGAGAAATAAGAACAAATGCACACACACCGGAATACAGGAGTATTCTTGCACTCAAAGAAGTTTTGTGAAAGTCCATGTCATTGCCCCTCGTAAATGCACATAATCATGATAAGTTGATTGTGGAAGGAAGCATTGGCACAGGTAACACAGCTATGGTAGTCCAAGGGTTTGTGTAGAAATCTGAAATATTACAAGACTCTCCCTTTGTTTGAGTAAATCTGGGCGGCTATCAATCTAAGGAACTTCTAAAAGAGGTTTTGAGTTTTGACATGAGTGCTTAGTCTATTTTCATTCCATTTTTGTACCAAGTTATTTTTATATATTTTTATTTCGTTACACTCCTTTCTTCATTACCACCATCAGTTTCTTGCTGCTCTAAGAACAAGACTTGTTGCGTATGTGAATAACAGAAATAGCCTGCTACTGCACTTGTTACTCCAGATTTTTCACTGTTTAATGTAATATCAATTTTGAAACATTTATATCATAACCAAAATTCGATCAATAAAAAGCAGATAACCAAAGAAGTTGGGTTCGTTTTTGTTTCTTGCCATGAATTTCTTGGTGCCGAAGGAAAATGGACAGTAAGTTTATATATTTTGGCCTCTTTCATAGTTTCATCACACACACACACAGGGTCGTGCTTGCATAAATGATACAGTGATAGCTTAGGAAGTTTAGCATATTGTAGTTTGGCATTAATTCCAATAGCAAATTGTTTCTTTTGACTTTACAATTTTGATATTCCCCTCTTGTCTTCTTGTCTAATGAAGTCATTCTTGTTGATGACAAAACCTCCATCACCTCCACCATTTTGCTTTAATGCACTACAGGAATATCTTCATCAATGCCTCCCATTTCCATTTCTCTCACTCAGTAGCATTAATCTATATATTGCTCTTGTTTTGTATTTAATGATCTTGGCTCCAGCTTAACTAGCAACTGTTTTGTACATGCTTATTTTGGAACTACCTAGCTAGGCCTCTTAGAGAATTAGATAAATGTTGAACGGCATCATCAACTAAATATATTGCTTGACTAAATGTGAATGTTGTGTTGATAATGTTGTTGTGTTGAAGATGTGACTGTTGTGTTGATAATGTTGTTGTGTTGAAATGTCTATTTCTTTTGATTTCATAGGTGAGAAGAGCCCCAGCCCCACGTAATGTTGCATCCAATGTCAAGGACCAAATCATACGGTCTAGGAAGGGATGGTTGAAACGAAAGGCTGCTGAGGCTTCTACTTCAAATGCTGGTGCATCCACTTCAGCACAAGCTCAAGGGCCTCTTACTCAAACCAGCCAAAATCCAGCAGCAAGGGGTGCTAGCAAAAATTGAAAAGTTCCAGCATCATAGCCTCTTTCTCATGCTGATCCTTATTTGCTGGTTTTAAAAGATTATGCATTTTGCTGTATATTTAGGGTGTTGGTCTGTCGAATAGTTGTTGTATTGTTGTAATTTTGTTATGTTGGACAAGTTGAATTTGTTGAACTCATGTTTGTGGATGACTAGATGTTATCTATGTTGGAATTGTGGCATGTCTGCCTTTTTGGAAATGTACAAGAGAATATTTTGATGTTGCATTTCATTTCATTGTTCAAGATTGTTGCCAGTAACAGATTGCCCAGTAGGAAGGAAAAGAAAGGAAAATTAGGTACACAATGAAAATTGGCGGGAAAAAAATGCAACAGTAGAATTTGAAATTGGAGGGAAGCATAGTTTTTGAACTCGTCATAGGGTTATTTCTGTAAAATGCCCTTTTTTGGTGTGGTCACGTGCGCAGCACGTGACCAAACACACGGAGCCGTGACGGAAAATGGCCTTAGGCCTCACGGTGATATGAAAAGTAAAGTGCAGGCATCACGTTGGTAGTTTTTATAAGTTGGGCATCACGTTGGCCTTGCCACAAGAGTTGAGGGACTGATTGTGAACTTTTCTCTTTATATATTAATCATGCATTCATGCTATTTGTTTCAAGGCGTCAAGCAATAGTCAACGTCAGAACCATATTATGTTGTGTTAAAAATTGCATCAAACATCAATTTAATCGGGAGGGGGATGCATGGATAAACTGTTGGATATAAACCAAACCGAATCGAAGCAAAACTTGGTGTAAATGTAGCAGGTTAATTGTTCCAAGTCCTATGCTTTTAAGAATTTTTTTTTCATTAATTACTTAGTTAATTAGTGGGACATTCATACAAGACATTAGTTTGGTCAATTTATATTAGGGGAATTTGATGTTACACCCAAAATCATAGACTCATTTTAAATTACACCCACATATTATACTTTTTTGAAATACACCTAACTTATTAATTAGGTTGATTTAATAAAAATATTTATATTGTTTATCTAAACAATAGAACTTGTTGTTGAAGGAAATTACTGAAATGCCACCAACTAAATCATTGCAATTAACAAGCTGTTTGGCCAACTTATTAAACATAATTATCCGGCAGCTGAAAACCCGGTTCCACAGACTACGTCCAAACCCTAAACCCTAGTCTAAACCCTAAACCCTAAACCCAGTTCCACAAACCCTAAACCCTAGTCTAAACCCTAATCCCTAAACCCTAAACCCAAGTCCAAACCCTAAACCCTAATCCCTAAACCCTATACCCGGTTCCACAAACCCTAAACCCTAGTCTAAACCCTAAACTATAATCCCTAAACCCTAATCCCTGAACCCTAAACCCTAACCCTATTTAAAATAGAAGAAAGTCAAGAGCCACATTTAGGGAATGTCTTCTCATTCAATCAGAATGGAAAAATCTTCTCAAGAAAAAAAAAAACGGAAGGGCAAAAGAGTCAAGGAAAAGAGGGATACAAATTCCAAAAATAAAAATAAAACATATAAGGCAGGTTCAATAATAGGGTTGGGTGTAAATTAAAATGGAATATGAGCATGGGTTTATTTTAAAAAGGGTTTGGTTTTTTGGGTTTTTGTCTAATTTTCTCTTTATATTAAGTTTGCTTCTTTTGAAGCAGAGATTACTTACCTAATAGTGATTGGTACTTAGATATCTCATTTACATTATTAGTATACTTGTATATTCTGTTCTTTGCAGGTTGACTGCAACTGCTTTTGCAACTATTAGTATCCAACAATCAAGCTTTTAGCTGCCTGCATGTTCTTAGCTTTCCCATAAGGTGTCAATATCCTCGCCATCTATGTTTGATATCATTTTCAATTTCTAACTTGGACAGCAAATTGAGAGAGACTATGTCTTCGGCAAAAGCAAGATCAGAAACCATTCAAAATTACTTCAAATTCTGGAAATTTCTAGTTTTCCCTTATAATGGTTGCTCTATGATCACTCTCGCTCTTTGTTGCTCCATCGCTTCAATTTCACTCCTCTTCTACTTTGCCTTCTCTAACCATCCCCTTTCTTATATTTCTCTAAACCAGAAAATTGACGCCAATTACTTCAACTACGGCAATGTTGATGGTTTCAAAAAGACAAACATATCCCACATTCTCTTTGGCATCGGTGGTTCCGTGAATTCATGGAACACACGCAAACAATACATTGAGCTATGGTGGAAGCCTAACATCACCCGCGGATTCGTTTGGTTTGATCAGAAACCCTTCCCCAACATGACGTGGACCGAGATCTTGCCACAGTACAAAGTCTCCGGTGACAAGTCACGGTTCAATTACACCTGCTGGTACGACTCACGGTCTACCATTCGCATAGCGAGAATCGTGAAGGAGAGTTTCGAGTTAGGGTTGGAGAATATAAGGTGGTTTGTTATGGGAGACGATGACACGGTGTTTTTCACCGAGAACTTAGTTACGGTGTTAGCGAAATACGACCACAATCAGATGTACTACATCGGCGGTAACTCCGAGAGTGTGGAACAAGATATGGTACACTCGTACGCTACGGCCTACGGTGGTGCTGGGTTTGCTATAAGCTAAGCATTGGCGGTTGAGTTCGTTAGGATTTTGGACGGGTGTCTTAATCGATATCATGAATTTTACGGCTCAGACTCAAAGATCCAGGGTTGTATGAGTGAGATTGGGGTACCCTTAACAAAAGAGCTAGGGTTTCACCAGATGGATATACGAGGGCATCCGCATGGAGTCCTTAAAGAGGCTAATTAGCGGGTATAAAGCGGATCCGGGTCGGACCCTGCAACACAATTTTTTCTGTAATTGGTCGGTTTCAGTGTCATGGGGCTACACTGATGTTATATCCGTCGTTAGTGACCGCTAAGCAGCTAGAAACGGCATTGCAGACATTCCAGACATGATGAAGTCGGCAAGTAGGGCCTTTCACGTTTAACACCCGAATCGTGAGCTATGATCACTGTGAGAGTCCGTTGGTGTACTTATTGGATCGCGTTGAGAACGTTGGTCGGGCTGAGACCTTAACTACAAAATCATAGGTACTTGCCTTGGTCGAGCAATAATCGAGAATGCAGGCATTGTAATTGCACCTCTGCCTTGGCTGTTGAGTTTTTCAACGTTTCAGCTTCCAGGTTTAGCCCTGACTTGCGGAACAAGGTAAGCATATATTACGGATGTCTTGTTCGATTGCATCTTGTTTTTTATTTTATTTATTTTTAGATCGATGTGGTGACATAACAAAGTAAATCTTTGGAAATTAACTTAGGTTATGACTTGATTGGGCAGGCTCCGCGTAGACAATGTTGCGAGATCATCAATGGCAGCGAGGGGGTTGATAGCGTGGTACAGGTCCAGATCAGAGACTGCATGCGCTTTGAGAGTGTGACTCCTCCGTAGAAGGCAAAACAAGCCAAGTCTAAGTACTTGGGTTAGACAAATGGCGATGGGACTCAAGAGTGGAGAAATGGAGTGGAGTCTTTGTGTAACAAATTGGAAAGATGTGGGCTAATGTAACAATCTGTGAAAATTCCAATTGAATATCTGGGGTAATGTAATAATATGGGCTGAAATGCTGCAATCTTTAGGTGCGAGTATGATCAAGGATTTATGGAAGTTATATATTGGAGATGCTCTTGCTACTATCTTTTTCCTTGGTACAAATTGATTTAGGTTTTACTAATAAAGAGTAGGAAAATGTTTCTAGGCCTTAATAAGGCCTAGGATTTATGGCCTTAATCCTAGGTGGCATGCCAAATCACTTATCCACATCATCAAATAAAAAAATCATGCTATGTCATTTTTAGGTAAAAATATATTCTTATCCTTTTATATCCAATGACTCTAGATTATTTTGTCATATCTAATGGCTTTAGATTGTTTGATTTTATTCTATAACAAAATGTTTTAAAGCCATTTTTTTCATTATTCATGCTTAAATTTAAAATATTAAATATGTATATATATACATATATATATATATATATAATTATACTCAGTTTGAAAATATGAACTCATTTGAATTTATATATATATATATATATATATATATATATATTTGTTTTCAAAAAAATATATATATATACACACACATACATAATTTTTTCAAGGAGAAAATTATATATATATATATATATATATATATCTATATATTTTTCCAAAAAACCTTTATATATAGCTCATCCAATATAAATTCGATAGAGATTTTATTTTATTTATTTCATTTTTAAAGTTCGATGGTGAATTATATATATATAGTAAAAAGAAAAAATAATGGTGAATTATGAAGTCAAAAACTATTTGATTCACAAAGATAATTTTTTTATTAATATCGTAATTGTGGCCCTAAATGTAATGAATTATTATAATATTTGACTATATAAAGAAATGCATTTAATTTAGTTCATGTAAGGTAACAAAATCAACTACATAAAACTGGTAACTAAATCAATTTGATGAAAATAAACAATAATTATTCAAATTGATGCATGAAATATAGGGATTGAATAAGTAAGAAGCTAATGAATCAATGAATTGATGGTGTTTTGGTTTTAGATAGATCGTTATCAATAAATTATCGTATATAACTATATATGTCTGTATGTATTAAGATACATTTAATTTAGTTCATGTAAGGTAACTAAATCAACTACATAAAAATGGTAACTAAATCATCTTGATGAAAATAAACAATATTTGGTATAATTATTCGTTAATTTGGTGTGATTATTAATTAGATCGTTATGAATAAATTATATTTGGTATAGGGTATCTATATAGGCATGTCCGTATTTATAAGAGGATATGCAAACATTCCATATTAGTATACATATTGTCATCTATAGACAAATCTTCTTTATTAATCAGAAAAATCAAACCATAAATTAAATTTGCAAAATAGAAAGAAAATATATTATACACATTTATACCGGTACCTCACAAAATATTGTGATGGACTTCAGCATTAGATTTTTTTTGGCAAGAGATGAATTTCATTGAATAGGTATGAGATATAGTGATTGAATAAGTATGTTAAGTGTTAAGTGTGAAGTGTACTTCATTTAATGAATCAAATTTCTAAAATAGAAGTCATCATCCATATTAACATAAACTAATATACTGTTCTACACAAATAAATACGTACTAAGTATCCAATGATGATTTCAATAACATTGAAAAAAGAAGCTAGCCATCATTGATATAACAATTTGAAGTCAGGAACATATCTTATAGTACCGGTACCTCATGAAATATTGTGATGGACTTCAGCATGAGATTTTTTTGGCAAGAGATGAACTTCATTGAATAGGTATATAGGTATGAGATATAGTGATTGAATATGTTAAGTGTGAAGCGTACTTCATTTAATGAATAAATTTCTGAAATAGAAATCATCATCCACATTAATATAAACGAATATATTGTTCTACACAAATAAATACATACTAGGTATCCAATGATGATTTCAATAACATTGAAAAAAGAAGCTAGCCATCATTGATATAGCGATTTGAAGTCAGGAACATATCTTATAGTAACAAACAAGTATTAAGTAGTTAATAATGAACTAATAATATTCTTTTGGAACTTTTTCTTAATAGAATATTCATATTAAAATAAAATTAGTCATTGTTCACATTGAAATTCAAAGTCATATACATGTCACATAGTAACAAATAAATTACAAGTACCAATAATAATCTGGTAATGTTCACTTGGAACTTTTCCCAAATAGCATGTTCACATTGAACTTCACATTGAAATAAAAGACATTATTTACATTAAAATTTGAAGTCGTTGTTCACATTGAAATTTAAAGTCCTAAACATGTCTTATAATAACAAATAAGTTATAAGTAACAGATAATAAACTAGTAATTTTCACTTGAAATCTTTCCATAATGACACATTCAGATTGACATAGAAGTCCTTATACACATTGAAGTTCACATTCAAATATTCAAATAGAAGTCATTATTCACATTAAGATTTAAAGTGATAAACATAAGTTATAAGTAGTCAATGATGAGTTAGTACGTAATGATCACTAAACAAATAAGTACTAAGCAGCTGACAATTAGCTGCTAAAGTTCACTATAAACCTCTCTTTAGTGGAATATTCACACTACATAAAAAAAAAGAGTACTAAGTAGCTAATTATGTGCTACCGGCAAGTTCACCGAGGACGTATCCTAGCTCAATGCCGTATTCACACTAAAATGGAATAAATAAGTTTGGGGTTTAGGGATAAGAATTTAGGTTTAGGGATAAGAGTTTAGAGTTTAGGGTTTAAAAAGGGTTTAGGGTTTAGGGTTAAATATATTAAACACTAAATCCTAAACCCTTTAAAAATTAAATATATTAAGTAGTTAATAATGAGCTAAGTATAAGTTTACCGGTGACTTTCCGTAATGGCATATTCGCATTAAAAGGTACAGAACATTTTATACGTATTGAATGTCTGCTGTATTAATTTCATCATTTTAAAGTCTCATGTATTAACTACTTTGCAAGTTTAGGCCATTTTAAAACTTTATTAAAACAAAAAAACCAAAACAAAAAACTCATAAACTTCTATTAAACAAAAAATCAAAACTTTATTAAGGAAATGCATTTAATTAACAGTTTTTTTGTTGCTAATGAAATTCATAAATTTGTAGATCTTTCTGTTGCTTTTTCAATGATTTGATTTCTGAGCTCGTTGTGATGGCTTAAAACAATTGAAGTCCCTATATCAAGCTGATATTTGTCAGCCTTGTCCTGCAATTTATGAGGCAAAAATTGAAGTTAAAATATTATAATAAGATTCTCAAAAGAAGAAACATATATGGTTCAAAATATATAAGCAATCATTTAGAAATATAAAGTATAATACTTTTATTACCTTATATATTGATCTCTATCGTAATTTTACCATACCATGACTCCATTACCTTAATACATACAAGCATATATAGTTATATACCATAATTTATTGATAACGATCTATCTAAAACCAAAACACCATCAATTCATGATTCATTATAGTTTCTTACTTATTCAATCCCTATATTTCATGCATCAATTCGAATAATTATTGTTTATTTTCATCAAGATGATTTAGTTATCATTTTTATGTAGTTAATTTTGTTACCTTGCATGAACTAAATTAAATGCATTTCTTTATGTAGTCAAATATTATAATAATTCATTACATTTAGGGCCACAATTACGATATTAATAAAAAAATTATCTTTTTGAATCAAATAGTTTTAGACTTCATAATTCACCATTATTTTTTCTTTTTACTTTATATATATATATAATTCACCATCGGACTTTAAAAATGAAATAAAAAAATAAAATCTCTATCGAATTTATATTGGATGAACTATATATAAAGGTTTTTTGGACAAATATATATATATATATATATATTTCACATTTTAAATTTAAGCATGAGTAATGAACAAATTGGCTTAAAAACATTTTTTATAGAATAAAAACAAAATAATTTAGAGTCATTGGATATGAAAGGATAAGATTGTATTTTTACCTAAAAATGACATAGCATGATTTTTTATTTGATGAGGTGGATATGTGATTTGGCATGCCACTTAGGATTAAGGCCATAAATCTTAGGCCTTATTAAGGCCCTCTAGCACTACCCTAAAGAGTAATATTGAGCATGGGACAAAGATACAAGAATAGCAACAGAGAGCTCGTGAAGTTGAAGGAGTAGAAGCTAGTTCATCTCGTGAGAGCTGGAACTCCCTCCCATACAAAAATACTCATTGAGTTGGCAAAACAACTATAAACAATGGCTCCCAATACACCTACCTAACCTAATTTTTCCCAGGACTTATTCTTCACAATTCTCGTTCTTTTTAAACTAACAATATTATTGGACTACCTCTTGGATTTGGCAAAAACTACTCCCTATAAGAGAGAATAATTGCCCACGCAAGATGATCAGAATAATATCTCTCATTCCCTCACTCTATTATATTACTCCCCAGAAATAGTAGTTCCAAAACGACATCTGTTTCCCCATGTGAACCACTGCCTCTAAAAACTTCTCTGTATAACTCTCAGGCCAATCCAACTCATACCTCTTCATCACGACAAACCCTCTCAACCATTTTACATACATGTAGCACTTCGTAGAAGCCGAAGCAAACAATCCTGCTTTCCCTAAACTGGTCCTATACAGCTACTTGTACTTGTATATATAGTCACAGACCCTTCACCCTTGTTTTATTCAATTCAGTTTCATTTTCACATTCATCGTAGAAAACAAAGACCCACATCGAATCTTCAATTCATAACCATTTCTGGGAAATAATTTGTTGGGTATGTCTTGAATTCCTTGCCCAGCCAATTTCGATCAGTTCCCTGTGAACTCATCAGAGTCCAGTTGGTTAATACTACATTAACGTTTAGTCTTCTATCAGATTAGTTCCACACTTTAAACGAGCCCTATATATATGCCTGTAACTAGGGTTAGGGTTTATACATAGGGGAATCGTTTAAATTTTTATTTTAAAATCTATAACTGGCCAACTAGGGTTTTGTGCATGACTGATGGGTATTGTAACTGAATTATAGATACACAAGAAGATCGAAACGAAAGATGCTTAGATAGCAGCCTACTACAGGTGGTGAGGGGATAATATTCTCTTTTTGATTATATAAACTTGGTATTATAATGAGAGTGTGAATACTTAATTAGATTGATTCCATAGAGTTGGTGGCAATTTTGGACAGATTTGAGAAGAGGGAGAAAAAGCGAGAGAGATAACACAAGCAGATAGATTTTAGCAGAGGGGGAGTAAGAGATCTGAAATGGTGATGATAATAATACAAGAGAAAAGAGAATCGATGTTGGGAAGTATCTGACTTTATGTGGCTTTGAAAATCTCATTACTCAGTAGTTGTTGGGGGCTTAAGTTTAGTTGTCTCTATGACTCTATCGGATGGAATGTCAGTGAGGTACTGAATGGGAAAAAGAGTCACCAGTTACGATATTCCATGCAAGTCTTCGTCAGTTCCTTCACCCTTCAAACCCCACAGTCATATACTCATAGTTAATCTCATTGCCTAAATCTTCAATTCCCCTCTCTTTGTCTAGAGATTAGCAAAGCAATACACACTGGCCTAGTCGATCATCTGATCAATTAACCATCTCTCAACTTTGGTTTGAATGTGCGTTTTCCGTTTGACACACAGACAATTTGAGATACCAGACATATCTGGCACTCCTAGCTAGTTAACCAAGCTCATTGCCTAAATCTTCGATCTCTTTCTCTCATCTCTCTGGCAATTCTTGAAGAAATTACTATGTTAATTAATTCCTCAAAATAATTAACTCGCCACTTATGCATTTAGACTCTTGTTCAGTTTTTTATTACTAGTTGTCTACATAAAACACCACATACATAGTAGTTTAGATGATATTTTTCACTCGATTTACAACGTATACTTAGACTCTCCCTATCAACAGTAATTTTCAACAAGCATATGCTATATACAAATGTAATGTGAAGCTGGGTAATTTGAGCTAGCACGGTGTGTGCCTGTGTGGACATGTGGATCTTAAAAAAAAAACAAAAACAAAAACTATGCAAATCTTAATCCACGAAACTGTTTACTCATGCAAGTATAGACTTCTCTTTCCTAGAACTAAGCATGAATCAAAACAAGAAGACAATGAATCAATTTGGAAGTTTTGAAATCTTGATATCAACTTACATTTCCAGGAGCGTAATTAGTAATGATCTGGCTAAAGAACCAACAATCTATTACAGTGGTATATATATATACAACTCATAAGATTAAGCTGAGATGCATATCTATTGTGATTATCAACAGAGGCCATTTGTTTCATTTCCTTTCATTCTATGACTCTCATATGGTCATTGTTACACCCTACAAATTCATAATAAAGCACTCCAAGAAAGCCAAAAGATCAAACAAATCAAGCATAGAGGCCTTGGCCTTGAGATCAAAGGCAATATTAAATATAAAAGGAAGAACTCAAAACGACATATACGATCAAATTAACAGAAGGTCATGTAATATATATGTCTATATATCAGCAGTTGATGATCAATCAGATTCTGCTATTAATCTACTTTGATTACCTTAGGACGGTCACCGAGCCTGAGCTCAAGATCCAACTCTTCGATGGAGGTGGGGCGGCTTAGTACTTCAAACCCCTCGGATTTTAGGAAGAAAGGTAAAGAGTCTTTGGATGATGGCTTCTCCTCCATTATTCTTCTTCTCTTGCAACTGATTATAGCTTCATCTTCATCACTACCAGCTGACACAGATGGACGAGCACAGCGGACGACCAAATTCAGACTCACAGACAAATCAGTTGTGACATTGTCACCACCCTTATTAGCCCTACACGACCCAGATTCCACAATTCTTGAGATCTTCTCTGCAGCTTCTGTATTTCTTGCAACAGAGTTATTATAATATCTATTGCCAGTCAAGATTGACCTGGACGGAGGATATGATACAGAGGATGACCTAGAGGTTGGGATATTCAAGGTAATTTGCTCTTGACCACAGATTTGATCTTTACCTGGTAATTGAGCCGAAACCCTTGATGGCGATGAGAGAGGATTCGAATTAGGGTTATTAGGGTTATAAACCAAGGCACAAACTTGATGATGAGATGGGTATTGATGAAAAGTGCCCAGAGTCGATGAGAAGGGATTGATTTGGACAGAAATATCCTGATGATCTTGATCAGGAAGGCCATGATGATTATGGGTAGTTTCGACATTTTGTTCATTCGGTGACTGCTTGAGTCTAGCTCTGTCTCTCCTGTGAACATTCATGTGGCCGCCAAGAGCTTGAGCCGAACGAAACTCTCTCTTGCAGAAGCTGCAGGAATAAGATCTCGGTGGCCATATGCAACCTCCGAGAGGCCCCGCTGCATCTTCTGCAAAAGCTTGTTCTTCCCACGACGAATCGTCGTGGGAAGAAGGCACCTGAACTTCATGAGAAGCACTCATCAGACTACTGTGCTTGCGCTTTGCCCACATCCAGTACCGTGCTTGCTCCATTAGTGCAATACCAGCTGCCAGGCTTTGAAGTTGATCTAATCGAATCCGAATCTACTGTGCAGGGTGAGAGAGAAAGTGGTATTGAGGTCTATGTATTTAAGCTAGCTGCAAGAGAGTTAAAGTACATGGATTGATCTGAGGAAGTAAGGTTGCTTAGGAGAGTCGTTTGGAAGGTATAAAGTGGGGGGTACTCTACCTCTTGCTATCTTTTTTTTAAGCTTTTGTGGTTGGATATCAGCAGTCAGTATTCACTGATGAAATGAGGAGGGTATGATTATTATTCTCTCTGTATTTCTCTTGAGAGGGAGAAGCAAAGGCTTAATAATATGTTCACAGATGTGGGTCCTGCTGAGACCCTCTTGTAAGGTGAGGGTGCTTACAGACAAACTGAAACAATCTGACTGAAATCTCCCAAAAAAAAGAGCTAGTGCTAACAAGATGCTTCAATTATTCCTCCTCATTTCTACTTAGATTAGATGTAATTAACTTGTAACCTCAAGTCAAGACAGATGATTACATTTACATAATACCGAAGACATTAACTGTTTATATACGGTTTTACCTCCCGCGCATGCCTTCAGTTTTGCTGGTTCATATGCTTGAAGCATGGAAAAAGGACAACAAAATGCATATACTTGAATGATCGAACGTATACTCAAATATATTTTACCTTGGATGTTCATAAAACGGGTTTTTAACTATTTCTCACCTTCAGTTCAATACTCTAAACTTGTCATTCTTTAAATTCTTCTATAAGAATCAAGTCAATCAACTATGCAATAATTAGTCAAATGTAAAATCTTTTGGTAATGCTAACTACTGCTGTATAGACAAACGTAGTATGACAGACATAAACCGATCAAACAACAATGATATAATGAACCTGCATGAAAGAGTCAAGTGACTTCTAATTTAGCTGCTTCTGGGTACTAATTATTTTTCATAATAGAGCTAGCTTAATTAACAACTAAATGGTTCAAAATTTAAAATCAATGCATATTAATCCATCAAATAACGTATGTAAATTATGTAATTCACCAAATGAAGGGCCTCTCCGGATCCTTGATCTATCTGCCGTAACTTTCTTTCTACAGGTAAGTAAAAACATCCATTTTGCAGTTCAAAAACCCTAGCTGCATGCCAATTTGGCCAGCTGCCTTCACAATTTTATATTCACTGTTTTCTCCTCTAGCTCTTATGGATGATTTCATATACGTACACGTGTGCTGAATATTTTGGTATAGCTAGTCTTCAGGGTTGACAGGAAGCCGTCCGTCGTTGAACTTATTCTGGCAAGTATGAAGAACAACATCTATCTAGAACACGTACGTAAACGTCCAAAGACAACAGTCAACTCAGTACCTCTCTTTTTCTTTTTTCTTTTAGCTTAATTTGCTTTAACATAATATAGGACCCAAAGGAGGAAATGCTAGAAGAATGAGAAAGTAAGTATTTATAAAAAATAATTAAAAATGGCAGCATGCTTTCATCTTTATGCATGCCCATGGTTCATGAGCTCAAACTGATATTGTATCAAGGCCTAAGGTTATTTGGCATGTCATTTGTTAGTTGCCAGATCAAGTTAATTGTTTCAAATAACGCTAGCAAATCTTGTTGCACACTTCTTCCCATTTCATCCATCGATTTGTCAGCTAGGATGCAAACCCACAAATTTGGATAATCCAATTCTTAAAGCTTTCAAGAACTGATACATTAATATCATCGTACAACATAATTTATGTTTTGATTCAAAGCAAAATGATAGCAGCTATCTCAAGCTAGAAACTGTATATTACGTACTTTATCAACGGTCTTGTACGTGTACATAGGTGGCACCCTTCGTTACATTACATGATTTACATCGATCACATCCCGCTCGATAATAAGCGAGCCTATAACTATGGACAATTTATAGTTTTTAGAGTTTTCTAGAAACACAATTGCGCGTTTTTAGATGTGGCCAATAAATGTGGTTTAGTTTGGGCTAACAAATGCGTTGCCAGATTACACTTACATGGGTGAAAAGATGAAATATATACTTCACTCTTGAACCATCGTTCAAATTCCAGAATTGTAGTGTATCTGCAATTAATCCCAAGGCTGCTGCATTATGTTGTTACTTTCTTATACAGGTTCTAGTTGGTTGCTTAATTATCAGCTCGATCTTCATTTCCACATAAAAATTAGAGTTAATAAAACAAAGGTATACAAGTCTTTGATGTCAATAAGGTTGGTCAATGATAACGAAATTTTCCATGCCAGAAATCAATGTACTGTTTTTTTTTTTTTTTGATACGGGTCAAAAAAATCAATGTACTGTTGCATGTGATACGGGTCTACTCGATCTTAAGTATGTGTCGAGAAATTCTGAAATAGCCTTCATGTAAACGGCCAATCCAAGATGGTCATGAGTCACAGCCAATTGACTTTTTTTTCCTTTTTTTCTTTTTTCGTTTTTTATAACTCCAAGGTTTTAATTACATCATACTGAGGTCTTGAATGACATGGTCACGTATGGAGGCCAAAATCACTTGTATTTGTACAGAGTGATCGACTGATAGGGATGACAATGGGTAGGGTAGGGTACGGTAGGGTTAGGAAATACTATACACGTACCATTTTTGATTCCTCATCTTCGTACTTGTCTCATTCCCCGTAATTAGATAACGGGGATTCCCCGTCCCCATCCCATTTGGAGATTACGTTCCCATATCTGCCATAATTCCAGTTAACAATTATATATGTAATAATTAATATTAAAAAATAATAATCATGAAATATAGAAATATGAAAATAAAATCAAATACATATATAAATAAGTTTCTTGATTCAATCCAACAAAAACGAATACAAGTCTCGGTTAAAAAGAAAGTTTCTATAAATATTCATTAAGAGAATCGTAGTAAAAAAATATTACAAAAGATTTTACATAAATATTTATTTATAAATAATATATATTAAATATATATATATATATAATAAATTATATATAATAACATTTCCATCCTAAATAGGTGGAGATGGGGACGAATATCAAAATATCATACTCACCCCGTACCTGTTTCAAAAATCCGAATATTGAGAATCCTCATACCCGTCACCCGTTTATCCCCGTATATCTCCCCTGTTAGGGTTGAATACCCGTGAGTACCCTACTCGTTGATTGGGGATTATTGCCATCCCTATCAACCGAGGTAAATATGATTGATCTCAGTAGAAATGTAAATTATTATTGAGTAACTAACGAGTGAGAGAGACGGGTAATATAAGCAATTTACAATTTAGTAAATTTTTTTGAGGACTTCAGTTTAGAATTGTAGCAGAGACATGCCGTTGTATACCATACCTTCTCTATACAAATAATCTGCCAACAGAGTAGATTGATTTAAAATGCACTGGGTCACATGGCTGCGGGTGCTAATTAGATCAAAACTTGAAGATCGAAATGCATCTGCTTATTCATTTTCAAAACTGGAATTCCTTTAATTCCAATGTGTTCGACAAAAATGAAAGGATATTTACATTGCCTATAATACTAAACAAATTTAATTCAGAGAAGGACCAAGACTCTTCCTTAATGATAGAATACCCTAGTGAGATTGTCCTATCCAGAGAGATTTTACGGATTTAATGTCCTCATTCTCAACTTGTTTTTCTATGAGCTCTTTAATTAGACATATCTTTATTTAGGCCCTCATGCATGGTTCTTTCATATATATATAAAACAACGCAGAAAGAGAGGGAGGAAGGTGAAGAACGGACAGTTTTGCAAAGACAAATGAAGATGATGGTGAAAGTTAACAAATATATTGGAAGCTCTTGTGTGTGATATGACACTGATCGAGTGATTGGAAAATAATAGAGGCTGGAGATAAATGATAACACTTCTTTCTTCAACAATACATATATATGGCAGTTGTTAACTACTTGTGTGCAAATAAATATATATATATATATATATATATATATATATATATATATATATATTGTGTGTGTACCACTACCAGAAAATGAGTCTTGGGCGACGAAACAAAAAAAACCGGGCGACGATTTTTTTTTTCGTCGCCTAAGAGAAAACTTAGGCGACGAAAAAAAAATCGTCACCCAAGGATAAAAAATCGTCGCCTAAAGTTCAACTTTAGGCGACGAAAAAAAAATCGTCGCCTAATATAGACACTAGGGCGACGAAACAATATTTTGTCACCTAAGATATTTATATCGTCGCCTAAGTTTTTTTAATCCTTAGGCGACGAAACTCAAATATATCGTCGCCTAAGTATTTTATTTTTTTTATTTTACTTGGCCGACGAATTACCCTACTTTCGTCGGCCAAGAGTAATCCGAATAATTAAAATAAAATAAAACACATTTAAATTTCATTGTACAGGATTTTTTATTTTTACTCTTGGGCGACGAATTTAACAAATATCGTCGCCCAAGTATTATCTTGGCCGACGAATTACCCTACTTTCGTCGGCCAAGAGTAATCCGAATAATTAAAATAAATAAAGCACATTTAAATTGTAAGGTAATGTTTTTTATTTTTATAGCTCCGTCAGCGTCTCGTCGATTGGAAACTATTCTCAGTTGAAGGTCCGGCCAGATTACGTGATTTGGAGGGTCGAATAGCCGTTTCCGTCCATTTAGGGGTTTGACCGCGCCGATTGACCGGACGGATCGAGCCCTTGTCGTTGTCCGATGGAGCTGAATTTTTGCCCACCCACGTAATTCGTTATGCCGGTCATTTCTGACGTTTCGGTTTTCAGTTCCTCTTCTCCGATCACCAAACTCACGTTATATGTACTAATGTTGTATAACTTTTTTATACAAGTGTTGAGTTTAAGTTTCGTTTTGAAGACAACGTATACGTAGAGGCCTCAAACGCAAAAAAGTCGTGAAATAAGATATGACCGGAACAATGAAATACGTCAACCCGTGAAAAATGAAGATATTCCGGTAAAATTTCGGTGCCGGTTGTTCCGGTTAACGAATTTCTCTTATTTCTACCTAGTGGAAGCCCTATCCCGGGTACAGGATTTTTTACCAAATTTTTATAGCCCGGTAAGCGTCTCGTCGATTGGAAACTATTCTTAGTTGAAGGTCCGGCCAGATTACGTGATTTGGAGGGTCGAATAGCCGTTTCCGTCCGTTTAGGGGTTTGACCGCGCCGATTGACCGGACGGATCGAGCCCTTGTCTTTGTCCGATGGAGCTGAATTTTTTCCCACCCAAGTAATTTGTTATACTGGTCATATCTGACGGTTGGTTTTCAGTTCCTCTTCTCCGATCACCAAAATCACGATATTCTGAATTTTATGATAGAACTCTTGGCCGACGATTTTCTTTATCTTGGGCGACGATATTTATAGTGAAGAACATCGTTGCCCAAGTAGAGTATCTTAGGCGACGACTTCAAAAATCGTCGGCCAAGATAACTCTTGGCCGACGATTTTCTTTATCTTGGGCGACGAGATTTATAGTGAAGAAAATCGTCGCCCAAGTAGAGTATCTTAGGCGACGACTTCGAAAATCGTCGCCCAAGATTATCTTGGCCGACGATTTTCAAAAAACAGGGCGACGATTTTTATAGAATCGTCGCCCAAGAACGCCATTATAAAAGGCAGAAATTCGGAACCAACACCCAATATTTCCGATCTCTCTCTCTCTCTCTCTGCTTTTCTGTTTCTGAACGGTGATCCTCTGTCTCTCGATCGACTCCGCTTCCCCGATCCGACGCCGAATCCATTTCTGTCTAGTTATGAAACTAGTTTAATTTGCTCATATTTTGTAGTTACTGTTGCCATTTTTTATGGATAGGAAAGTGCAATGATGAGAAAAATGAAACAAAACGTGTTCAAGGTTACGAATACTCCAAATTGTCTATTTCTGGTGTTGGGATGGATTTGGATTTGGATTTGGATTTGTTTTGTGTGTGAGATGATTTTAACGTAGCATATAGAATAGAGAATGAGATTGGTTTGGCTACAAGAAAATGCAGGAACACGAAGAACCAGAAGAAAAAGAAAAATAAAAATTAACAGAGATAAATTAATAAGGGTAAAATTGTCATTTGACTTTGTAGTGATCTTAGGCGACGAAATATTTTGTTTCGTCGCCCCAGGTTATAAAATCTTAAGCGACGAAAAATTTTTTCGTCGGCCAAGGTGTTAAATCTTGGGCGACGAATATTTTTGGGCGACGAGAAATATATTTTAGGCGACGAAATTCGTATCGTCGCCTAAGAATTACTCTTAGGCGACGACGGTATGAGTTGTCGTCGCCCAAGTTCTTGGCCGACGCACTTCTGCCGACGACGTCTTGGCCGACGACATGTCGTCGCCTAAGTACTTAGGCGACGAAATTTTTTAACAGATCGTCGCCCAAAGTGAAATTTCTGGTAGTGTACATCAATATATAGTTGATAATTGTTCGAATACCCGACCATGAGAGCATGAATGATAGGATTTCTGTCTACAACATAATCTCTTAAAATTACTTATTCACAGTTAGAAGAGATTACTTTTCACTACTTCCACTGTTGGGACTTGGTATATATCATAAGCTTAATTTTCATCCCTAAAGGAAAGCCTGTACTTGCATTTATGTCTCCTTGCAAGACAAATTGACATATACCTATTCTAAACATGATTTCTATTTAAATTATTATAGAGTACTGTGGGTAATGTCATTGTCTTTCGAACTTATTGTTTTTAAAACAAAATGAAGATAAGTTTAGGTGCAATAGGAACTTTAATAGTATAGAACCTAAAGAACACGCATCTTGAGTAGTAGATATTATTATTGAAAATAAATATAAAAAATTAAATTCTTATAGAAAATAATCAGCAATATACAAAAGTCATTTTTATAATTCTTTTGGCAGTTTCGCCTTAATAATGAGTTTGCAAACCTCCTTAATTCATCAAGAAGTTGGTCATATATACTATTAGTAACTTTTCACATAGCATGATTTGCACCCGGTGCGTTCTCATATGAATACTTCATTATATTTTTATTCTTATCACTTACAATCAAGACCGGAACTAAATTGGATACACATTCAAAACCAATTTACAAAGATAAAGCAACTCAAAACCTTATGATTAAACTTATAAAACAACATCCCCATTTTTCAATGTGGGAGCTAGAACTCAACAAAGGCCTCATCTGATGCAATTTTATGGACACTAAATCCAAACCCATAATTTAATTCTCTAATAATTTTCCATAAATCAAATGGCCGCCAAATCAAATTGATGACATTTCCTAATTCCTATATATGGGCTATATATATGGTTACTCCTTTGAATCTGCCTAGTCCGGCGGATGATCTCAGTGTGTGGCTTGCAATGAACAAGAAGCGACCAGATATGTTGTGACTTTTCTCGATGAATTTTTAACATTTGATTATAGTTAATTAAAGAGCTAAAAATCTACATTTTTTAAAACCATTAGACGGACTTGAGATATTTCAACTATACTAATTCTGATCCATGAATAAGGGACCATTATTCGTATACAAATCGATCAAGATGATTAGTGTATGAGGTATTAGGTTGTATATCACCATCAACATATGTCGCCTTATGCGAGAGAGAGATACCGAGGACCCTCCTTGATTGTTGGTATAGTGCAACTTTAGGCGACACTGATTTGCCAATTTAAACAAGTATTTCTCATCTGCAGAAACTTAAACGGCAAAGAAGGCAAATATTCATCCATGTTTCACGCTTCTGCCCTAGCTAGCTAGCACGATATGGAGTCTTACTGGGAGTTACTGCTACTGGCAACAAGAAAAAAGAAAAAACCATGGATTACATACGTCTAGCTACTATGCATATATTAAAATGACCATTTCATACTAATTTAACCGAATTCATACTAATTTAACCGAATGATTTTTCAATTAAACGTAGCGCCCTTTTATTATGGATGGTCATCCATCAATCATATTATCAATCATTTCATTATTCGTTCTGGAAATACCTTTGTCTGCCTAGCTATCAAGATCATTGGTATGTATGTATGTACCTGGATTTGTCCGGGTACGTGCATTTGGGTCACAAATTGGCATTTTAAAATATCAACTTGTGGATAAACGTCATTTATATTACTAATTGTCAAGCTAATTCCTTTCACATTGTTGTAAGCGTTTGAACTTGGTTGATGGCTGTATTTATGTAAATCCAAATAGAATGTTGGGTTTTAGCAGTGGATTTATCTTACATGTTATATTCCTTCCAGATGATCATGTCAACTTTCGATTTGTTAATCTTGTGTTTGCGTTAAAACAATGTCGTTTCGGATTCTGATCTTGCGTTGTTCATAGAACACAGATTTAACATACATACAAGCAAATTATCAATGTTGGATTTGTTAATTGACGTCTTGTTTAGTTTCTCTGGATTTTGATTATCGACCTGGTTCTCCCTTCAGTTTAGCCTTTTGGGCTATGCTTGGTTTCCTTTTCATGATCTGAAATTGAAAGAAAAAATGTAGTGGTTGAACCAGGTTTGCCCACCAAGCAATATGGGTCGGTAGAGCACAAACCCGTTATCCTTCCACTGTTGTGGGCGGGAGGTATTCGCTGCTCTGTGAAACCAGCCTCACGCTTTGCCCTCCTCTCTAAAAGCTAGACCTGTAAATAGACCGGATCTTAATCCGGACCCGTTCCGGATCCGTGGTTTTTAAATGGGTTTAGATCGAAAATTAGACCCGTTGATCCGTTAAGGACCCGGATCCGTTTACCCGTTTATTAAACGGATCGAATACGGATCGAGGTTAATCCGATCCGTTAAGGACCCGGATCCGTTTAAAAATAATCAAATAATATTTTTATAAATATAATATTATTGATAAATATTAAATAATATAATAATTATTTAGATAACCTAAACGTCTAAATTGCTTCTAAAATATGATCATTTGATGAAGTTGAAGGTTACGATGCCTATGTTTTTTTATGCTCTTTGCTAAATACATTGGAGGTTTAGTATTTTGAATATATTAGTTTATTGTTAAGAAGATTTTGGCCATGTAATTCAACTTTTGATGTAAACATATTTTGTTATAATATTCATTAGTGTTTTATGAAAATTTATGATAAAATTAAGAAATTATTATTTAAATTTTGAAAATATTTATAATCATAAACGGATCGAATTAACGGGTCGGGTATCCGTTAACCCGCCGGATCCAGATTTGGATCTAGCTATCAAAGATCCGGCGGGTAACGGGTCGGATCCAAATCCAAAATTTCTATTACAGATCCGGATCCAGATCTAGGTAGATCTGCTCCAGATCCGGTCCATTTACAGGTCTACTAAGAGCCACGTGACATATAGGTCTTCGCCTATACAACTCACAACTTGGAACGGGAGCGCAGAAATCCAATCCTGCAGACTAACAGATTCGTGGTCAGTCACCATTAGAATTAAATGTTAAGGTGAAAAAATTATTTTTTAGTGGAGTTGTTTTGTTTTCAACCCTTGAATATTAATCTAATAGTGACTGACTATGAATCTCTTGATCAGTAACTGACCACGAAATACCGTTGTTACACCACATTAATGCCCTCGCTTGAGTTATAAGAGCATATTGTCACGCCCCACCAAATTAACAAAGAGTTTTCTTAAGCATTTTCGATGCAAACATGGCTCAAAGAAAATTTTGGTGGGCACATGAGCATTCTAGAAGCATCTGAAATATTATGAAAGGTCTTGGAAGCATCTGGAATATTATGTAAAGTCTTGGAAGCTTTCGGAAGGATCAGGGAGCATTAGAACAACTCTATAACTCTCTAGAATCTTAGAGAGGCTCGAGGACACTCCAATACTCTCTAAAACCCTAGAGAGCTCAAAGCTCAAGACTATTTTGAAAGTCTCTAGAATACTCAAAATAACATTTAAAGTTGTATAAAAAATTCTAGAAATCTCTATACTTGTAAATGTTCTAAAATTGTTTAGAAACTTAAGCAATGGGGGGAGGATGCCTATAAATAGTTAGACACCTCTCCCATTTGAGATATAGATAGTTGAATCACTTGTAAAAGTTTGTAAAGTTCTCTTACCTCAATACAAGTTCTCTCTTTTAAAGTTTTTCTCCCTTCTTTTGGGTGTTCTAGCTAAAGCGTTTGCGTGAGTAAAACTGACTTAACATAAGAGAAGTGTTAAGGTCTCACGAGAAGCTTAGAAAAAAAAATGAAAGCTCGTGATAATATGCACCTATAAGTGGAAGGCAATTGTTGATTTAATTGGTATGACCAATCCACTATTTGTCTAAAATCGGTAATTACCTCTAGCCAATTTGTTTGCCAATCCACTTGACTTAAAGAATTGCTAAATTAAAACCATCAGATCAATATCTAATGATTATAATTAAAAAACTGCTATAACACCAAGTCCACATGCACTAGTGGAAAAAACCTCTTAGGCGACAAAATTATTTAAATTCCGTTTCCTAGGTGATAACTTAGAAGACGAAAAATGTACTAAGGCGACAAAATCTTTTTTATAAAAAAATATTCACTTAGGCGACAGAAACGTATTTCGTCGTCTAAGATTGATATAGACGACGGAAAAATTTACTTAGGCGACAGAATTATTATTTTTTATAAAAAATAAAATTTATTCACTTAGGCGACGACGGAAATGTATTCCGTCGTCTAAAATTTATTTAGACGACGGAAAAATTTACTTAGATGACAGAATTGTTATTTTTTTAAATAAAATTATTAACATCTTAAGTGACGAAAATATAACTTTTCGTCACCTAAATACCGAAATTTTTAGCGGCTCATTTTCCACCAAAAATTTCAAAAAAATTTAAATCAAAATTTTCAAACTTTCCTTATATATTCTCTATCCCTCCTCTTCTCTATCCAGTTTCCATGCATACCTCTACCTCTACTTCTTCTTCCCTCTACCTCTTCTTCTTCTTCCCTCTGCCTCATCACCTTCTTCGTCCTTCTGCCTCACCTTCTTCTTCCCTCTGCCTCACATTCTTCTTCCCTCTACCTCACCTTCTTCTTCCCTTTGCCTCACCTTCTTCTTCCCTTTGCCTCTCCTTCTTCTACGCCCTTTGCCTCTCCTTCGCCCTCTGCCTCTCCTTCTTCTTCCCTTTGCTTCTCCTTCTTCTTCGCCCTCTGCCTCTCATCTGCCTCTCCTTCTTCTTCGCTTCCTGCCTCTCCTGGGCGCCCTTTTCTTCTAGCGAAATCTGTGCGCTTTTGTGCCAGCGGACTCCGTGCTCTTCTTTTCCAAGGGCGTCCGCGCGCCCTTTATGCCAGCGAAGTCTGCGCCTTTCTCTTCCACACTACTAGAATTTGAGGCATTGACCGCGCAAAATTTACGGCGTGTATAATTGCACGCCGTATTATATGCTCTTTTACGACGTGCTTTTAATGCGTGCCGTAAAAACCCTTTGACATTAATTTTTTTACTGCGTGCTAATATACACGCCGTAAATGACCAATCACATTAAGTCTTTCACTGCGCGCATCTATTGTGTGCCGTAAATGAAGAGATATTTACGGCGTTCCTTCATTGCGCGCCGTTAATAAGTATAAGGTATTTACTACGTGCAATAGTTGCACGCCGTATTAGGGTTTTAACCGTGGACTCCGGTATGAAAGGGAAGAGACAGTTTATTATTGGTCAAAACCCAAACTCGTGTTGACCCGAGCCTAGACCTCTCTCTCTCCCCCTCTCCGCCTACCTCCGCCATCTCCGGCGTGGCGTAGCCGATTCCGGCCGACGCATACCGCAAGACCACCACCAAAATGTTTGTCTTCCTCTTCTTCATCTTCCTCTACCCACCAATTCGACTTAGAACCATAGAATTTTCAAATTGAAGTCCAAACCCTAACCCCAAATCTGATTTCTGTCAGAATCTCTTTCTCTTTGGCGAGCCCGTGCTTCGTGAAGATAAACTCATCACTTCCCTCTCGTTTTCACTCTTCCTTGAGCTTCAATTTCCAGATTAGAGCCCTAATCCTATTTCTCTATTTTTCTGCATTTTTTGGGTTCCCGTCGAAGTCTTTCGGCGACAGTGTTCTTGAGCTTCCGGCGACCTCGTCGAGTTCAGGTGGAGCCCAAAAGTGTTTTGGTGGCGCCTCTGGAAGCAGCAATGGTGGTTAGGGAGGAAGGCAGAGTTTGGATTCTCGGCTGAGGACCGCTACGTCGCCACCTTGTCGCGAGGTCGATGTGGGCAAAGATGGCAAGATCAAATACGATGACTTCATCACCAGAATGGTCACCAAGTGAGAATCTCTGTGTTTCTCTATGTGTTTTATTTCTAAGTGTTTCTGTGCGTTTTGTTTGTGGAAATTTCTAAGGTTTGTTTTCATTTTTTTTGGTTTGTTTGTGATGAATTGACTTGTGTATTGAAGGCTTTATGGAATCTAATCTAGATTTTCTAAAGTATAATTGTCAATGGCTGTTGAAAATGGTTACATTATTGATCATTTGAAGCATCAAGATTATGGATTTATAGTGGTAATGCATGTAGGTTGCATTGGTCATTAATGGTAGAGGTATGCATATTCAATTTTTGCTCCATATCAATTTGTTGTCAATATCCGTATTATGAAGGCTTTGAAATTGAAAATGCGGACCTAATTTATTGCTTGGTCATTCCAAAAGCATTGTTGAAAAGTGAACAAAATTATTTTCGGCTCACCACTAAAACAGTTTGCATTTGTCTTTCCTACAATAAATTTGAGAATTGATCCACTGATATATGCCCCAATAAGAGTTAAATTGTTTTTTGTACGTTGTTTCGTTTTGTGAATTTTTGTATTGGCATTGACTTGTATCAGTATTTCGGCTACGTTTTGTTATTCATGTAATGTGGCTGTTCCCTTGTTTGTTATGATTTCTTTCGATGCACTTCTTGATATCAAATCATTCAAATGTGAGATAGTTTCTATGAAAACTGAAAATGGTAATGTGGTCGTGCTAATTAAATGAAGAAAGTGACCTTTATGTGTGTGATACAAAGTTTAAGTTTGGCTTAAGAGAAACTGTTCCGCTGCTGGAAGCCAGGAAATGAACCAAGACAAGCATGCTGTGTATTTTGTTTTATGTATCTTCATTGCATACATGTGGCAGCATTCCCTTCTTTTTTTGTAAATGCAGGCATATATAGAGCTTCATGTATGATGTAGAGTCCATATGGATCTAGTATCTTACATAAGAGTGAGCACAATGTATGACAGAAAAGAAACAATTTGACTCAAAGATAATACTGTGTCCTATCCTAGACAAAAGCCTGCTTTAATCCTAGTATTTAGGAGTGATGAATGGTACACCTAGTAGGAGAAATTGTTTGCTTTGATGTAATGAAATTATGAATAGATACATTGATGAAAATTGAAAGGACTAGTATTATTTCGGAGCTTAATTTGTAGATTTCTGGGAAGTCATTCGTCTTATTTGTATGCCGTTGCTTAACAAAATAGCAATTAAAGTGCTCTTTCACTACGAGAGGTTATTTATTTGGTTTTCTGAAGCTTTATATTGTTATTAACTTATTTCAGCTGTTTTTTTTTTGTTACAACTTATTTCAGCTGTTTGACATCACCTGTTCAGTGAAGTAGGAAATAATCTTTGTTATACAGAAGGTATCAGTGAGAAAGAAATTAGTCAAGATTGATATAAGGACTGTTAAGTGTTCAACTCTAGGTACATCTCTAGGGAAATTCACTGTGAGAGATTGTCTGGTTTCATAAGAAAAGATAGGAGTCATAGTTATCATAAAATGAAAAAGGCCTTGTAAAACATGCCCATCCTTGTCTCTTGTTTTTGGTTCCGATTACATGGGAAAGGTCCTTGGGTCATGATAAGCTGTCATCATTCCCTACGATGGAGCTTTGTGAGTTCCAGGTACAGATCTTGGAGTACCTCAAGGCATTCTAAAACTATATATGTCCAAACAATTTGATATTTGCATTTGTCCAAATGCATTTCTCACACCTGCCCAACTTGAAGAGCATCTATCTCGGGAAGCATGGTTCACAGTGGCCTTCACTCCAAGATTTGAAAGTGGATGAATGTGGTGAAGTAGAGATTGTAGCTGGGGAGCTTTCACTTTGTCGAGAAAACCAAGAGTCTGACTCTCACTCTATTCAGATTAAACAACCTCTCATTTTATTTGAAAAGGTGAGTACATTTTTACCTTGCATGGAAAATGTGTTGATGATATAAATTGCTCACATTGGAGACTTATTAGTGTTATCAATTTTTCTTTTTAGGGTTCACCAGTGTTTCCCCACTTGGAAGCTTTGGGATTGGGGCCGGCCATAGAGATGTGGAGTGATCCATTACTACCCCTAGTGTTTGTTGTAGCATAGGTAATTAACTTCAATGTGCTTTAAGTTCTGTTTGGTCATTTGCTTACTAGCTTGATGTAATGAGTTATATTAATACATTCTAAATTGTTACTTTATAAATGACATTAGTTATATTGATGGTAATTTGAGTATGACATTTGAGTAGAAGATTTTTTTTTTATTTGAACATACCTTATTTACGGCCTGCAATGTGTGTCTTAAAAGAGGGTTGTAAATGACTAAATGACATTTATGGAATTACTTTTACGGCGCGTTAATTGTTTTTTTTATGACGTATTTTTGCGCGCCGTAAAAGGTATTAGTCTTTTACGGCCCGAGCTTTTACTGCCAACTTTTGTACGCCGTAAAAAAGCTTTTACGGCGTGCATTGCGGGCCGTAAAAGCTTATTTTTGGCGTAGTGCCAGCGGAGTCCGCGTGCCTTCTGTGCCAGCAGACTCCGCACCCTTCTCTGCCAGCGAAGTTCGAGCACCCTTTGTGTCAGCGGACTCCGCGCCCTACTCTGCCAATGTTAACGGACTCCGCGGACCTTTTGTGCCAGCGGACTCCGCGCCTATGTTATTTTTTTAATTTTTTTTTTTCACTTTAGCGACGGAATCCAGTGATTCTGTCGCCTATGGGAAAAATAATTTTGTTTTGTCATTAAACAATATCAGTCGCCTAAGTACTTAGGAGACGGAAAAAGTTCGTCTCCGAAGTAATTAGGCGACGAAAACAGTTCAATTGCCTAAGTAATTTTGACTCGACGAAAATCAATTTTTCGTCACCCAGACACCTTCCTCACTCCACTTAAGCGACAAAAATTCCGTCGTCTAAGTACTTATGAGACAAATTTTGTTACTTAGGATAAGGAATAGTTCCGTCACCTAAATTTTTTTTTTTTCAGCAGTGATGAGTGTAGGGTCACCAATCAGTCATATTAATCGGATGACCGAAAATTGGTCACTGAATTAGCAAGACATGTGGAGACCACTAATCAGTCATACTGATTTAACACAGGTGCATTCACGATTCCTCTCTTTTTGACCAATTAGTATACTGGTGCATATGCTCTAAGCTACCACTACATGGCTCGGCGAGCACCCATAACGTGTAAGCGATAACGTGTAAGCGTTTATAAACACGACAATTATGTGAACTAACACAGACCAAATTTTGTTGGTTCACAAATTGGGCTGCTTTTAGATGTCCTAAGTTTGATGAATGCTTACCAGTTGTTAAGATCAACACAGATGGGAAGATAGTTGAGCTGTATGCATGTGAGAGTTTACCAGGGATTTACTCTCCCTTGTTATCGATTATTTTCGTTCTTATTAGTAGTGAAAAACATATAAAACAAAGAGCGAAGGTTCGGCTTCAAGATTCAACAACTTTATCGGTTTGCCAAGCTTTGCGATTGGAAAAAAGAGTATCTGGCTGGTGGGATTGTGGGAAGAGTTAGCTTGTGTCAAATGAAAGCTTGGAGGATGATGCTTCAAGCTTTGGATATGTACTACGTATTCGAGGGCTATCAACATTGTAGTGATAATGTCCGTATATATGAACACTGTACAGCCGTAATACAAAATTGGCAGCCACTTCATTCTTGAATTTCCAGTCCTCCATCAGACCAGGTCCAATGGTAGACCGTAGACTCTACTTGGTTGGTTCCATCTATTGCACACCAAGTGCTTGTTTAAATGCACAAACAAATACGCAGTCAAATGCACCCAATACTAATGCGTATGAGTTTCACATTCTCACCAGCATCACCTTCACAAAGTCAAGATAGATTGCATTTTAGTGCCCTTGATCGTTCTTTTTTATCAAACGGACAACCACCTTGAATCAAGGTACCTCGCTATATTTCTCCGTGTACTAAATTCCCCCGTTCTTGATTTGATCGGAATTAAATATATCAAAGTCAAGCGTTTAATTAAGTTCTCGACGTGTTTCTTATAATTCTTATCTGTATATATGATATATTCAACTGAAAATCACTCACAACCACCAACTACTTGCAAGAAACTTGACTCGGCCCAACCAGGGACGCATATTTCCTCCCAACATTATATATATATATATATATATATATATATATATATATATGCACAGCTTTCCTATAGACCAATCATCTACCTATTTATTGATTCTATCTGCTCAATCTGTCATACTTATATTTTTGCCTGTTAAAGTCATCAAGGCACAAAAAGTTGAAGAGTAAGCAAGACAAGGCTGGGAAAGGATTTAACAGTGAAAGATGGTCTCTAAAGGCCAAGACCGCTCTTGTAACTGGTGGAACGAAAGGCATCGGGTAAAATTACATTACTTTCTACATTGTTTCTGTTATTTCCTCATTCATATTTGATTTGCGGTAACTAAGGTATTGTTGGCTATATGCATTAGGTACGCAATTGTGGAGGAGCTAGCAGGACTTGGCGCAACTGTACATACCTGCGCTCGTAACGAGGCACTGCTTAACGAGAGGATTCAAGAATGGGAGAGTAAGGGATTCAAAGTGAGTGGCTCAGTTTGTGACCTGACCTCTAAATCCCAAAGGGAGGAGCTGTTGGAGACTGTCTCCTCTGTTTTCGATGGAAAGCTTAACATTCTGGTAAGTTTATTGTCTTAAAGAGAATATATGGTACCAGCTGATAGCTTCTTTTCTTGTGGTGAAAGTAATTAATTTGGATCAACGCTGCTATGTGCAGGTAAATAATGCAGCAACCGTCACGCTCAGAACTACTATAGACTATAGTTTGGAAGATTTTTCAAGCATGATGAGTGCCAATGTGGAATCTCCTTACCATCTTTGTCAACTTGCACATCCTCTCTTGAAGGCCTCAGGCAATGGAAGCATTGTATTCATTGCCTCCATCGCCGGCATAAAAGCTCTGCCTAGATTATCTGCCTACGCAGCAACGAAAAGCGCCATCATCCAGATTTCGAAGAATTTGGCATGTGAATGGGCACAAGACAGTATTCGAGCAAACACCGTAGCACCATGGGCTGTCAACACCGGGGCTAAACCTGATAATGTGAGTATCTCGTAGTCCAAATCCTACAACTTAGTTTGAAATTGACGTTGTGTTATAGTACATACTAGTTTGATTGAGAGCAATCTAACATGATAAGTTTCATTTTGCATCAGGATGAGCATTCTGCTGACTTTAGACGCTTAATAGGTCGAACTCCCATCCGTCGAGTTGCAGAGCCTAATGAAATTTCATCCTTGGTGATTTTCCTTTGCCTTCCTGCTGCATCATACATCACTGGACAAGTTGTTAGTATTGATGGAGGATTTACAGTTAGCGGCTTCTAGTATAGCTCAAAATATAGGTTGCCAAATCAATAACCTATCTCATACTCACTGCTAGCTTTTGTTCATGTTCCACATTTCTTGGTCAATAAGGTTTGTGCAAACAGTTACAAAGTAAACAGATTACTGTTCGCAAACAAGTCCTTGTAATTTTGTGTACTATAAATTAAAAAATAAGTTTTTGATCTGTTTTTGCTTACCTCACCGAATTGCATTTCACTACCAGAAGAAAGTCTTTAGCCGACGAAAAAAAAAAACCAGGCCGACGAATCAATTTTTCGTCGGCTAAAGTAGACTTTAGTCGACGAAACTTTCCTTCGTCAGCTAAATTATATTTTCGTCGGCTATAGTCAACTTTAGCCGACGAAATTAAAATTTCGTCGGCTAAATAATTTATTTTCGTCTGCTAAAGTCTGTGACTTTAGCCGACGACTTTAAACTTTCTTTAACCGACGAAATCTGTTTCGTCGGCTATAGTCTCACTACCAGAATAGGCACTTTAGAAGACGAAAAATTTTCGTCGGCCTGTTAAAAAAATTCGTCGGCTAAGACCTTAGCCGACGAGCCTTCGTCGGCTATAGTGTCGTCGGGAAAAGGTCGTCTGTAATGACTTTAGCCGACGAAATTTTTTTTTTCGTTGGCTATAGTCCCATTTTAGCCGACGAGATATTTTTCGTCGGCTATAGTCACAGACTTTAGCCGACGAAATATTCGTCGGCTAAAGTGCGTAATAAATAATTAAAAATAACTATAGCCGACGAAATATAAAATATTTCGTCGGCTAAACCTTATAAAAAAATTAAAAAAATAACTATAGCCGACGAAATATTAGGTTATTCGTCGGCTAAACCTTATTAAAAAATTAAAAAATAACTATAGCCGACGAAATATTAGGTTATTCGTCGGCTAAACCTTATAAAAAAATTTAAAAATAACTATAGCCGACGAAATATTAGGTTATTTCGTCGGCTAAACCTTATTAAAAAAATTTAAAAATACTATAGCCGACGAATATTGTGTTTGAATATCGTCGGCTAAAGTTTCTGGGTTTTGAAAAAAAAAACTGCAGAAACATTTTTTGGCGGAGGTTGGTCATGTGAGCCACCCAAATGCAAATGGCGGAGGTTGGTCATGTGAGCCACCGAAACCGGCAACACGCCGGTGAGGTTGTTGTTGTAGAGGTCGAGAACACGGAGGTTAGTGAGGTTGGAGAGCTCCGGCGGGAACGTGCGGTTGAAGACGTTGTTGGAGAGGTTGAGGAGGCAGAGAGGAGGGCGCGGTAGGTGGCCATTGGGCGCGTGGGGGTGGAGAGTAGACGGTGTGGTGAGGAGAGAGAGTGGCGGAGGTGGAGGAGGAGAAGGAGGTGGAAGAGGAGGAAGAGGAGGAGGGGACACAATATGTCTAGTGTTGGGTTTATTTGTGGTGGTTGTGTGGAGGAGGAGGAGGAGGAGGAGGAGGAGGAGGAGGAAGAGGAAGAGGAGGAGGGGCTGCAATATGTCTAGTGTTGGGTTTATTTGCGGCTATATAAAGAACTTTAGCCGACGAAATTCTTTATTTTCGTCGGCTAAACTCTTTGGTTGACCGCCAAAAAATTTTGGTTGAAAATTTTGAAAATTTTTCGACTTTAGCCGACGAATTTTCATAATTTCGTCGGCTAAAGTCCTTTGAAAATTTTGGTTGCCCGCCAAAAAAATTTGCTTGAAAATTTCGAAAAATTTTCGACTTTAGCCGACGAATACGTTAGGGTATTCGTCGGCTATAGTGTGTAATTAAAAAATTAAAAAATAACTATAGCCGACGAAATATTAGGTTATTCGTCGGCAAAAACAATCTTAGCCGACGACTTTTCATATATTTTCGTCGGCTAAAGTCTATAAATTCACGAAAACACTCATATCTCCCCCTATATTACGTAGTTTGGTCAAATCTTCCACACGAAAAACTCTCACGTAGATGAGACGCAACCACCTATATAAAAATTTTGAAACATTTACCTTCCGACGATAGGGCTCCCCATAAGAAATAATAACGGTAAATAGGGTTGACCGCTACTATCGGCTCCGAGACTTTACCCGATTTACGTGATTTTTGAACCATAGCCGTATTTCACCATTCTGAACACATCTTATTTCACGAGATTTTTAATAATTTTGCCTCCTATGTAGAGTTGGTTCACAAAGTTGTATAACCGACAGAACAAGTTATACAACATTAGTAGACACGTTGTGATTCCGATGACTAAAATTCACAAACCAAAATTCGACCGTCAGATATGATCATTATGAAGAAATACGTCTATGGTAAAAAATTCAACTGGATCCGACAACGTTAAGGGCTCAATCGAAACGGTCAACCATAATCCATCGTCACTTATCACACGAAAACGCTCAGGTCAGTCCGCTATATTACGTAGTTTGGTCAAACATTCTACATAAAAAACTCTTACGTAGATGAGACGCAACTGCCCATATAAAAATTTTGAGACATTTACCTTCCGACGATAGGGCTCCCCATAAACCCGAATAACGGTAAATAGTAGACACGTTGTGATTCCGATGACTAAAATTCACAAACCAAAATTCAACCGTCAGATATGATCATTATGACGAAATATGTCTATGGTAAAAAATTCAACTGGATCCGACAACGTTAAGGGCTCGATCGAAACGGTCAACTATAATCGAAAATAAGAAAACTGCATTTTGAAGCCCTAAACAGACTCGGATGGCCAAAAAAGCCTATAGGTCATGGCATAGCGATGAGTTTGACTCGTAGGGCCGTTACGCTTCCGGAAAGGTACCACAATAGTCAATCCGACACCAAAAACCAAATCTGCAGCATAGTGAATAATAAGGGTAAGTCAACTATCGGCACCGAGACTTTACCGGAATACCGTCATTTTTCAATTGTAGACGTATTTCACCATTCTGGTCATATTTTATTTCACGACTTTTTTGCATTTAAAGGTTCTACATATAATTTTTTTTTCCAGATGAGTTGTTGTCCAAATCTGTAAATATAAAACACTTTAGCCGACGAAATTATATTTTTCGTCGGCTAAACTTTTAAAAATTTCGTCGGCTAAACTCTTAAAATTTCGTCGGCTAAACTTTTGAAAATTTCGTCGGCTAAACTTTTGAAAATTTCGTCGGCTAAAGTTCACAGACTATAGCCGACGAAAAAAATTATTCAGTCGACGAAATATTAATTTCGTCGGCTAAAGTCCACTTTAGCCGACGAAAATTTTTAATTAGCCGACGAAGGACAATTTCGTCGGCTAAATCCCACTTTAGCCGACGAAAAAAAAATTCGTCGGCCTGGTTTTTTTTTCTTCGTCGGCTAAAGCCTTTCTTCTGGTAGTGTCTCACAGTTACCCGACGAAAAATATGTCGTCGGTTTTTTTCCCAGACTTTAGCCGATGAAACAATTAAGATATTCGTCGGCTAAAGTGTTTAGGTTAAATAATTAAAAAATAGCTATAGCCGACGAAATTTACTATATTTCGTCGGCTAAACCTTATAAAAAAAATTTAAAAAAAAAACTATTGCCGACGAAATATACTGTAATTCGTCGACTAAGATGGTTTTTGCCGACGAATAACCTAATATTTCGTCGGTTATAGTTATTTTTTAATTACATACTATAGCCGACGAATACGTTAGGGTATTCGTCGGCTAAACCTTAAAATTTTTCTATTACCTACTATAGCTCTCTATTCGGTGGTTATTTTGCGTAAAATTTTTATACGACTTGTTGCGTGTCATCGGTTTAAAACTGTTTTCAGTTGGAGGTCCGGCCAAAATACGTAATTTAGACGGTCGAACGACCTTTTTCGTGCGTTTAGGGGTTTGACTTACGAGATTGACCGTCCGGATCGAGCCCTTATTCTTTTCTGATCAAGTTGAATTTTTTCCCATACATGTATTTTCTCATGATGGTCAGATCTGACGGTCGAATTTCTGTTTCTCAAATTTGATCATCACAATCACAACATGCATACTAATGTTGTATAACTTGTTTACCAAGTGTTATGTAAATGTTCCGTTTCAAAAACAAACTATACGTAAAACCTTTAAACGCTAAAAAGTCATGAAATAAGATATGACGAGAATGTTGAAATACATCCACGGTTGAAAAATCACACTATTCCGATAAATATTCGGTGCCGATAGTTGCGGTCAATGCAATTTTTCATTTTTTCCCCCTATGAGTAGCCCTATATTCGGTGGTTATTTTGCGTAAAATTTTTATACGAATTGTTGCGTGTCATCGGTTTAAAACTATTTTCAGTTGGAGGTCCGGCCAAAATACGTAATTTAGACGGTCGAACGACCTTTTCCGTGCGTTTAAGGGTTTGACTTACGAGATTGACCGTCCGGATCGAGCCCTTATTCTTTTCGGAACAAGATTAATTTTTTCCCATACATGTATTTTATCATGATGGTCAGATCTGACGGTTGGATTTCTGTTTCTCAAGTTTGATCATCACAATCATAACATGCCAAATGTATAAAAATACTTTAAGCCGACGAATTTCAAAGGTTTAGCCGACGAATTTATAAAGTTTAGCCGACGAGTTTAGAAGGTTTAGCCGACGAATTTACAAGTTTTAGCCGACGAAATTGGTATCTTTAGCCGACAAAATTTTCAAAGGACTTTAGCCGACGATAATATATGAAAAGTCGTCGGCTAAAGTCGAAAAATTTTCGAAATTTTCAACCAAAATTTTTTAGCGGGAAACCAAAATTTTCAAATGACTTTAGCCGACGAAAATATATGGAAAGTCGTAGGCTAAAGTCGAAAAATTTTCGAAATTTTCAACCAAAATTTTTGGCGGGAAACCAAAATTTTCAAAGGACTTTAGCCGACGAAAATATATGAAAAGTCGTCGACTAAGGTCGAAAATTTTCAAAATTTTCAACCAAAATTTTTTGGCTGTCAACCAAAGAGTTTAGCCAACGAAAATAAATAATTTCGTCGGCTAAAGTTCTTTATATAGCCGCAGAGTAGGGTAACTGAAATATTCTCCTCCTCCACACAACCACCTCAAATAAACCCAACACTAATGCGGCCCCTCCTCCTCTTCCTCCTCCTTCTCCTCCTCCACCTCCGCCACTCTCTCTCCTCACCCCACCGTCTACTCTCCACCCCCACGCGCCCAATGACCACCTACCGCGCCCTCCTCTCGGTCAAGTCCTCCATCGACGACCCCGACTCCCGCCTCTCCTCCTGGACACCCAACACCAGCCACTGCACTTGGGCCGGAGTCACGTGCGACTCCCACAACCACGTGACCTCCCTCGACCTTTCCGGCTTGAATCTCTCCCCCGATATCGCATTCCTTATCTGCCTCTCCAATCTCACCATCGCCGAGAACAACCTCTCCGGTCCCATCCCTCCTGAGATCTCCGGTCCCATCCCGCCTTCTCAACCTCTTCAACCGCTCGTTCTCGCCGGAGCTCTCCTACCTCACTAACCTCCGTGTTCTCGACCTCTACAACAACAACCTCACATAACCAACCTCCGCCATAACCAACCTCCTCCATTTGCATTTGGGTGGCCGAAAGTTTAGCCGAAAGTTTCTGCAGTTTTTTTTTTCAAAACCCAGCAACTTTAGCCGACGATATTCAAACACTATATTCGTCGGCTATAGTTATTTTTTTTAATTTTTTTAATAAGGTTTAGCCGACGAATAACCTAATATTTCGTCGGCTATAGTTATTTTTTTTTATTTTTTTAATAAGGTTTAGCCGACGAATAACCTAATATTTCGTCGGCTATAGTTATTTTTAATTTTTTTAATAAGGTTTAGTCGACGAATAACCTAATATTTCGTCGGCTATAGTTATTTTTTAATTTTTTTTATAAGGTTTAGCCGAGGAATAACCTAATATTTCGTAGGCTATAGTTATTTTTAAATTTTTTTATAAGATTTAGCCGACGAAATATTTTATATTTCGTCGGCTATAGTTATTTTTTAAATTTTTTACAACGTTTAGCCGACGAAATATTTTTTATTTCGTCGGCTATAGTTATTTTTAATTATTTATTACGCACTTTAGCCGACGAAAATGTCGTCGGCTAAAGTCTGGGACTAAAGCCGACGACATTTTTTTAGTCGGCTAAAGAGGGACTATAGCCGACGAAAAAAAAAGCTCATCAGCTAAAGTCATCACAGACGGCCTTTTTCCGACGACATTATAGCCGACGAAGGATCGTCGGCTAAGGTCGTAGCCGACGAATTTTTTAACAGGCCGACGAAAATTTTTCGTCGGCTAAAGTGCCTTTTCTGGTAGTGTTTCCCTACATATGAACAAAAATGTTGTGTTGGAATTTAAATGCACTAACCATTATGACCTTTCAACCATGCACACGTAGGACACGTTGAAAAGTCCAAGTTTCTATGAGGCATCTGTTTGTTTTGACCACGGTCCCTAGCAGAGGGTAAATTGGTATTTTAGCGTACCAAGAGTAAAAAGGCGCGGGGCGTGCTGCCGCGCGGACATGGAGTGAGGGTACGCTGGCGCTGGACTCCCACTCTCGCTTCTTCGTGAAGTCCCCTACGCGAGGCCACCTCGCCTCGCGTCCATGATTTAAGACTCCACTTCTATGTGAAGTCCTTTTGCAAGCGAACTCTACTATCCTGTAAAGTGTTAATCTGGGTGTAAGCAATGTTGACTTGTCAATATATATAAAGGCCCAACATCAAGCGAAAAATGTTCATATGGGAACGAGGCTCCCACTTTGGCTTTCTCGACTTCCAACTGGCACTCCTCGAACGTGAGCTAGCCCAGAGTCGAGGAACATCAATGTAACCTAGCTTGCCATGCCACCACACCTAAGTAGACATCCAGGGTTCAGTTAGGACGATAGAAAGTGGGTCACATTCACAAACTATAAATATGTATTTATACTTATCTTTTATTGAGATCAAGTCTTACTTAATGCGTGATACGAATATCACGGTCTTGTGACTAGTCTCTTCATGAACATGGACGGGGGATGGCATGATTAGAGTATAGGGAAGCAAGATCTTGTGACACGTAGCCAAACCTGACAGTCCTATGTTTAAGACTGGTCAAGCGTCAGACAAGGAGCATGGCTAAACCATAAAGTAGGTTCATGTACCTGTCTTAAGGAGAGTGCCCGTTCTCTGAGCAAGAGAAGGGAACCACCTCCTTAAAACTCAATAAAAGGGGAGCACCCCTTCATTCAAGGACACATTGACTCTCTCTAGAGAAATATCTAAGGCTTTGTTCTGACATTATCATCGGAGGTTAATATGCAGGCACCAGCCGGAGTCAAAGCGTCTACCTAATCATCGTGATAAGTTCCCAGCTGTCCAACTTCTTCGACCTCGCAGTCCTCACCATCCAGCAGAGCATGTGAATCCCAAAACCCAGAGATGAAGTTCCACACTTAAGCGTCAACTCCATCAAGTCCCGCATCGGGTTTCAACTAACTCCTCTTTGACATGTTGACGACGAAATCTTGCATCAACAAAAACTAGTCAACGTATGAATGATATTGACAAGTGAATGTCTTATCCAGTGGTTACCAAATTTGTCAACTTATGAATGATATGGACAAGTTCGGATTACTCAGAGAAATAAGATTCTAAAAATAGTTTTTGTAAACCTATAGACTTTAAGTAAGCAATTACAAGGAAGAGAGACTTCAATTAATTAGTCACACAAAATATTGTTAGTATCTTACTAAAACAAAAGAAAGACAAGTCGAATATTGCTATCTCCTATAACAAGTCTTACTAATCCATTGTAAATTGCTAACAAAAACCCAACAGATCTGAGGCACTGAGCCTAGCTACTTGCAGTTCATGATTTTACCAGCTGCTACGTACTCAATTCCACTCTTGTTACTAAATATACAGTTCTTCAAAACCTCATAATTTAACTTGTTTAAAAGAATGAACACACGATGCTGAAGTTAAGTCATGCACGTACGTTGCTCTAGTTTCCAGTTCTTGACAGTACGTTAGCTCGATCATATTCTTCTTCACAAATCTATATATGAAAGGAAGGCTGTTCTGATTTTCAACTACGTAGGAACGTGTACGTGCTGTAATTTGCTAATTAATATTTAAGATTTTTCCTTCTGATTATTAAGGCTGTTATTAGACTTAATAGTATTGTTTTGATCGCTAGCTAGCTATTATTAGTCTTTGAACTGTATATATATTTGGTATGCTTCTATACGAAGTGCTTTTGCAAAGTATCGCTTGGAATATGCATGCTTGGAAATGCAGTGAAAAACACTTTCCCGTGGCAAATGCTTTTCTGTAAATCAGACCAGGTGCTTGTGCTTGTACGAAACCAGTATTAAAACAGTTCTTATTCTAATTATTCCATGACTTGACCCGTTGAGCATTTCCCTATGTGCAAGCATGCTAGCTAGCTTCTTGATTCTATTCTCACATTTAGATCGATCAAATGTTTTCGAAGGGTCAACGTTACCATAATTAATTTTCCACATACTATTCACATGTTGAATATCTCAATATTTTAGCAGGTAGTACATGATTACCAAAATCATTCTGACAAAGTAAACGTTCAAGATACAGACTTCTGATAGCAATTCATTGACACCCTTTTATTGTTTCTGAAATTCTCAAATAAAAACACTTATAATTTCCCAAAAGTTACATAGCTTATTGCATGCCCAAGTTGTAAATGGTAAATTACATATAATTGACCAACGAAAATAGTACAGCATTTGCAATTGAACTGAGCTGCAGGATTTCACCCAAGAATGAAAAACAAATGAAAATAAAACTGCAGGTAGTAATTGCCTGTCTATGCGATGGCCTAACTCCTAGAAACCGCAAACTGAAAATCCACCATCAACACTAACAACTTGTCCATTGATGTAAGAAGCAGCAGGAAGGCAAAGAAAAGTGACTAGTGACGAAACTTCATTAGGCTGAGCAACGCGACGAATCGGAGTTCGACCTATTAACCGTCTGAAATCATTAGAATGATCATCCTGTTGAAACATACAGTTTAAACGTAAGATATCTCAAAACAATTATAAACTAGCTAATAGAACATAAGAGAGCGAGGTTATGTTCTATTTTAAAGTATAAGGTTTGGAGGGGAAGCTTACATTTTCAACTTTAACCCCGGTGTTTACAGCCCATGGTGCTACACAGTATTCGTTCGAATGCCATCTTTTGCCCATTCACAGGCCAAGTTCTTCGAAATCTGGATGACGGCACTTTTCGTTGCTGCATAGGCAGATAATCTTGGTAGAGCTTTAATACCGGCAATGGAGGCGATGAAGACGATACTTCCATTTTCTGAGGCCTTCAAGAGAGGATAAGAAAGCTGACAAAGATGGTAGGGAGATTCAACATTCGTACTCATCATGCTTGACAAATCTTCCAATGCATATTCAGTAGTATTTCTCAGCGTCACGGCTGCTAAAAATCAAGATCAATCATAGTAAAACTTGAAAAGCAAGTAAAGAAGATGGCACAGAGAGAAAACAAGAAAAAGGAATACTGAAATTGATTATTGTACAGAAGAGGATTGCTTGCGTAAATCAGATACATGGAAGAGCAGCCATGCCATTTATACTACTTGAGTAAAGACTAGAAAAGTAGGTTAGAATAGCATCTGACTTGGGCTTGTTGGGCTCAACAAAACTATGGGTTGGGCTGAACAAGGCCTAAACCATCTTAACATCCCCCCTCAAACTAGTGTTGGGGGATCCAAGAACTAGTTTGCAGTAAAGTTTCCTCTGTTATGAGTGTATCAACCCGGAGGAATAAGGAAAAGTGATCTCCAAAGCTTCATAGGATGAGAGACTTGCTTACAATTCATAATATCTATGTTCGGAGTAGAGGTAGCTAGGCAAGTTCCTGGAAACGGCAAAGCGTCAATTTCCTTGAGAGTTTGCTTCAAATGAGGATGAGAGAGAATTGATTGCTCGACTTGTGGCTGAGAAATACTGTTATCTGGTTTAGTAGTAGTGGAGGATGGCTTTGGTTGGTTGCAGATGGATGCAGATAAAGCTTTTGGTGATGCACCCCCCTGTATATTACTTAAGTTCCCATTTGCAGAACTTTTAGAAACAGTTGAGGATGTCATTTCAGATTCAACCTTCTTGTCCACTCCTGACCAATTTTGGAGACTCCGAGCATCTGAGATCATCTGAGTAGTAGCTTTTGAGTTAACCGGCCAAGCTTCATGAAGGGCATTGTTAGTGCAGGCAACCTGTGTATTGTTTCCATTTCGGTTATTGACTGTGTTTCCGCATGTTTTTGTAGCATGGTCTGGTTTCTTCCAAATCTGGCATTTAACAGTAGACCTACAAGGTTGACCTTGTTGTTGTGGCTTTCTCTGATAGCATCTGTAAGCTCCATAGTTATATGAATATCCTCTACTGTTATATTGAGTATTGTAATTACTCATACGCTCTGGAAGAGAAGTATTCTGAGCAAGAGCACCATAACTCTGGAATTGAGATGTCTTGTCACCTTGTGAAAAAGCACCAAAGGGCTGCGGTGAAGGTAAATTGTTTGTAATGTTACTATATAGACTTCCACTTTGAGCCAAACATCCAGATGGGTAAGTAAAAGATCCTTGAGTAGAATACTGAGGGCAACCAACAGACATGAGTGGATGCACAAGATCAGAGCTGGAAGTCATAGTAGTTGGTAAAGGAGGATGCCCCTCCTGACTTGTACTAGTAGAAGGCATATTATAGGCACTGTAATGTGAGGCCCCAGAAGTAACAAAAGGCATAGTGTATGCTGATACACCAAATTGAGATCCCTGCCTGTAGGACAAAGAAACATTCCCACTAGTAATAGCATTATGTGCACCAATAGCAGTGAAAGGAGATAAATGATATGCCTTGTGTACAATTTCTAGCTCAAGCTCAGCAGAGAGCAACAAACATCTAACTTCTTCCATGGTAATAGAATCCTTGCTTCTTATAATCTGTCTTGTATGAGCATATTCACTAGGAAGACCTGCTAAAATCAATGTTCTCATTTCCTCATCAGACACGCTAATCCCAACAACAGCTAATTGATTTTGGACATCTTTAAATCGCAGCAAATATTTGTATATAGAATCAGATCCTTTTCGGATATTCTGCAACCTAGACTTCAATCGCATAATATGAAATTCAGATTTTGGAGCATAATGTTGTTTGAGAATGGTCCATACCTCCATTGAAGTTTCACAGCCAATCACCAATATAAAAGCCTCATGAGAGAGTGTAAAGGTAATCATAAAGATAACATAGCTATCTTGCTCCAGCCAACGTTCATATACACTGCTAGCAGAGGATGAACCATCACCATGAATATCAAATTGTAATGGACAAGGATATGACCCATCGACAAATTTAAGTAGACCACGGCCACGAAGATGATGATGCATCACATATGACCAAGTTGGGTAATTCGAATCATCAAGGATAACAGAGACTGCGTTACAAAGTTCATTTGAGGACGCCATATCAGATTTGGGACTTGAAGATGAACAACTATGAACACAAATCAAATCTTTAAGAAACGCATTCTATACGAACTCAAAAAGTTGAAATTAAAGAGAAGCCTAAGAGGACAGCTTCAATTTCCTCTTGATGGTAACTGAACAGACTTCGATTTTCTAAGGAATGAGACTGGTAATTCTACTATTGATATTTCTAGGGTTTTTGATTTGGTATTTTTGAAATTTATGGTTTCGAAAATGATCACAGCCCAGAAGCGATAGTATTCAAAACGAAATCGCAGCGGAGAAGCGATGGTTCTCGAACCAAAATCGCAGCGGAAGAAGTGATCGTGGAGCGATGGTCAAGCCGCCATGGGCTCTGATACCATGCTAAAAATCAAGATCAATCATAGTAAAACTTGAAAAGCAAGTAAAGAAGATGGCACAGAGAGAAAACAAGAAAAAGGAATACTGAAATTGATTATTGTACAGAAGAGGATTGCTTGCGTGAATCAGATACATGGAAGAGCAGCCATGCCATTTATACTACTTGAGTAAAGACTAGAAAAGTAGGTTAGAATAGCATCTGACTTGGGCTTGTTGGGCTCAACAAAACTATGGGTTGGGCTGAACAAGGCCTAAACCATCTTAACAACGGCTGCCGCATTGTTTACCTGTAGCAGCATGAACGACATTGTTAGAGTCAGATATAACAATCAACAGATTAAGAAAGAACGCGACGTTGTGAATTGTGAAAAGGTGGCGATGAACTTACAAGGATGTTGAGTTTGCCGTCAAAGGCAGATGAAACGGTCTTTATGAGTTCCTCCCTTTGAGATCTAGACGTTAGGTCACAAACTGAACCACTCACTTTGAATCCCTTGTTCTTCCATTCACGAACCCTCTCGTCGAGCAGTTCTTGGTCACGAGCACAAGTGTGGACTGTTGCCCCAAGTCCTACTAGCTCTTCTACAATGGCATATCTAATCCACACGATCGAAAATTTATACCATTCTTAGTTTTTTATTAGGGGAATTTGATGTTACACCCAAAATCATAGACCCATTTTAAATTACACACACATGTTATACTCTTTTGAAATACACCCAACTTATTAATTAGGTTGATTTAGTAAAAATATTAATATTGTTTATCTAAACAATATAACTTGTTGTTGAAGGAAATGCTGAAATGCCACCAAGTGAATCATTGCAATTAACAAGCTGTTTGGCCGACTTATTAAACATATAATTACCCGGCAGCTGAAAACCCGGTTCCACGGACTACGCCCAAACCCTAAACCCTAAACCCTAAACCCTAGTCTAAACCCTAAACCCTAAACTCGGTTCCACAAACCCTAAACCCTAGTCTAAACCCTAATCCCTAAACCCTAAACCCTAGTCTAAACCCTAAACCCTAATCCCTAAACCTAAATCCTAAACCCGGTTCCACAAACCCTAAACCCTAGTCTAAACCCTAAACTCTAAACTCTAAACCCTAGTCTAAACCCTAACCCTATTTAAAATAGAAGAAAGTCAAGAGCCACATTTAGGGAATGTCTTCTCATTCAATCAGAAGGGAAAAATCTTCTCAAGAAAAAACAAAAAATACGGAAGGGCAAAAGAGTCAAGGAAAAGAGGGATACAAATTCCAAAAATAAAAATAAAACATATAAGACATATTCAATAATAGGGTTGAGTGTAAATTAAAATGAAATATGCGAGCATGAGTTTATTTTAAAAGAGGTTTGATTTTTTTGGGTTTTTGTTTAATTTTCTCTTCTTCTTTTTTTGATAAATATAATCGACAACATTTTCCCATTATCCCAATTAGCCAACCATCTAAATGTTTCATAACGTGCATATATGGTTCTTTTATGGATCCTTTATATGCTTCCACACTTGTATACAAGTTCATTTTATTCTAGTAATTAACAAGATAGAAGAGAGAACTAACCCAATGCCTCTAGTTCCACCGGTGACAAGGGCAGTCTTACCCTTCAAAGACCATCTTTGACTATTGAAACCTGCCATTGGTATATGATTTAGCTTCTGTGGTTTAGGGGAAGGAAAATGTTGTGTATAATTAACAAGAAGATCGAGAAAGCTGTTATGGGCAGAGAAAGCTGTATGTATGTAATAAGCAGAGAAAGCTGTGTTTGAGTAATAATTAAGCAGAGAAAACTGTGTAGGACTACTAAGCAGAGAAAACTGTGTATATATATAGTTTGCATTCCTACCGTACACCGATATTGACATTAACGAAAACATGGATTTACACAATTTTATGAAGAAAAAAAAGATCAAACAGCGTAATTGCATGCTCTGTTTAGGCCGAGCTAGTCAAACTTTTTCTCAGTTGTGGAAGCATATAAAGAATCCATAAAAGAACCATATATGCACGTTATTAAACATTTATATGGTTGGCTAATTGGGATAATGGGAAAATGTTGGGTGGGTGTGCGAATCATATTTCTTTCTGACAGAAGGGCGAAAGATTACAGAAGATGTAAGGTACCGGTACAGAACGCAAGTTATGATTAGCTGACTTAATTTCTGGAGTTAACTAATTGGCATGCATAGGCAATTGTTAAATGGTTCTTTCTCAATGCCATAGCTGGCTGGCTAAAAATGATATTATTCTATCTCCCACTTTCTGCGTTTTCTTTTTAATTGTGTTGGTTAACATTTGTGACAAAAAAGGGGGCTCATATGATAGTAATTTATATAGTCACGTTTGGTATTGGAGTAAGCAACTGATTCAAGAACTTAATATTACTTGAATTAAAAGATAACCCTTCACTTAGGGGTAACCATGCACATGCATCAAGAGTTTTGTGCAAGTTTTTCACAATTTTTAATATTACTTAAGCTTGAACAAACAAATTTAAATATCAATTTTTAATATTACTTAAGCTTGTCTGTTTCAAAAAAGTAATAATCAGTAAAAGGATTACAAGTATTCAAACATATAAGACTGTGGAGGACACTTTTGATTAAGGGTTTTACGGCAGTGATACAAGCATGGACGTCGAACCCAAAAATGTCATCCTATTCGTCTGAGTTAGCGGAAACTAGGCCCAAAAAGCTTCGAAGGATTGAGAATCCTAAGAAGTTTGTTGTTGTGTTCTTCCCGGCGGCACGTTCTTCATCAACAGTGGTGATTTGCAACTGTGTTTCTTTCAATGAAGGACTTAGCAAAATGTGCATGGCGTGGGAGCTAGAAAAGTACGAGTTTGAGAAGAAGAGAACCCAATTGTGTTTTTAAGGTAAAGATTAAAGTATATGAGATAAGCGATTTATGATAGATATTAGTGGATTACTTAGGCTTGCTGCTTGGTTTGCATATGTGCTTTTGGGGTTGTACTTAGATCTAGGAATGGTATGGATATGAGATTGGATAAGGGCAAGAGAGAGAAGCATAGAAATGGTAGAAGATGAGTACTAGAGAGCTTGCTAGCCTCCTCTCCTTCTGGTTGTTGTCTTTGGTTGATAACAACAACTATTTATAAGCAATAACAGCAGCTAAAGGAATCTTGGTGGTTAAAAGATTTTTACTGTTGGGTAAAGGAGATGAGTAGGGTTAAAGTATGTATTGGTTTTTGTAAAGTATTTTGTGTTTGGTTATGTCTAAAGTTGTTGATTGCATGTGGAATAGGCTTTGAAAAATGTGAAAGTGAAATTTGCTTTGGCAGATTTCCTACGTGAAATCTGTTGTTGAGATTCTGCTGCTGGAACTATTTTGCGTGAGATATTATGTTGCTGAGAAAATGTTTTATTATGTGGCTGAGATTAAGAATCCTATGTTAAAGTGGATCTTAATTAAAGGGTTTGGTTTTGGCTTTTGGGTCTTTCTTCTTCATTTATCCATATTAGGAGTTAGATCATTGGGCATGAATTTTGGTCTCAAGTCTAAAATTACCAATGATCCTAAAACTAATAATGGACCTCATGCAATTCTGTTACCTTCCACGCTACACCCATTCTTGAAAGCCCCAAAATGCATGAATGTGGCTTGGGTCCACGTGCATGGCTTGATATTTGTGTGAATTAGGCTCAACAAATTAATCGGGTCTGCTAGTTGGATTTTTAGGCCTCAACATTAGCTCCCTTGATTATACGGGTCATGAAAGCATACGGATGGACCGAATAATCAACACCAAATTTTAAGGCCTGAATTGTTGATTGCAGCATGAGAACGTCATCTCCTCCCAACGCTTTATTGGCTGCTATGAATCCAATAGAAGTACAGCTTCAATTCACTTGGTTTGGCTTCTACCTCAATGTGAATCTCAGCTTTGTCGGGTTTATTGAACCACCCATTTGCAATATCAAATTTCTACTTGTTGAAATTGAAGCATAAATGGTCTGCTTGAGTGTAGGTGGACGTTCGCTCCCTTTGTTGTTGCTTTGATTGCTGCGATTGCTTGTCATAGTGAAGGAGAGTTGCTGTTGTGATCGGTTTGCTGGGAGTTAGCATACTGGGCTAAATTGCAGCAGTGTGTGTGCTTTGTCATGATATCCAAGTGAGTTCCAATACAAAATATTCTTAGATATATGCTTGCATTTGATATTTGATTCTCAAAGTTGTTTCCTTGGATAAGATATTTCTTCTGGTGTTAACACTTTATTCCTACTACTGACATTTGTAATTGCTCAATGGCCTTGATCACACGTTATATACTTGCTATTGGGCTTTGATTTTGCTCCATAATCACAACAATTGATTGATAGCATATGAATACGAATTACTTCTAAAGGATTGAACTTGGCAATGATGAATTTGTGTGACTTGTTTTGCTGGGGCTTGTATTATTCGCTACTGTGATTGCTTGCCGCTTCCACAATATTGATTTGTTGTTGTGATTGGCTTGTTGGGATTTGAATTTGCTCGGTCGCAACGTATTATGTTTGCTGTTGGAATTTGAATTTCCTTAATAATCACAACGCTTGATTGATGGTATATGAATATGGATATTGTTTGCTAAGAATTGAATTTAACAGTGATATAACATGAATTTGTGTGGCTTGTTGTAGTTGCTGCTATTATCATATAACATAGTTTGTTTATAGTTGGGATTGATGTATCTTGCCTTTGTTGGCTGTTTTTCTTTCATGGCTTTTTATACTTATTGCTATAATTGCAAAAAAGAACAATATGACATGGCATTTGATAGGAGCACATTGTGTGATGTTCTTAATATGTTTTTATCTCATTTATGCAATATTTAGCCCTTAGTATTGTAATATAGAGTTATTGAGTCATGTTAGGAGTTTTTGGCAGAGTTGGTTGTGAAATGAGCATAAAACGCATAAATTGTCTGAAAATGTGAAGAGTCCTAGTTTGAGTAGGAATCTTTGTAGACTAGGAAACCTGTTTGGACTAGGAATCTTTATTGTTCGTTGTTTCTGTAACATTTTAGGACAAGTTTATTAAATGATTTATTCATTTATTATCCTAATTATTTCTTTTTGATTTTAGGTGTAGATAAATCAAAGGAATTACCATGGGGAGTAATTGCCGAATTACCTTGGAGAGAAGAAGATTTCGGTTGAAGATAAGGAGAGATTTATGGAGGAAGGAGATCAGCCAAAATCAAGGGAGAGAATATTGTGGAAATCGGAAAATATAGGAGGAAAATAAGGAAGATTAAGTTCAAGCTTTAAGGGATTAAAATTGCTAAAAATATCGAGAGGATTTCAAGGGGAAGCAAGACCAAAACTGCCGAAACTATTAAGGGAAGAAAGGAGGAGATAAATGCAAGATTATTTCAAGATAATTGAGAAAATTTATAGAGGACTTCAAGGAGAGGCTAGGGCTGCCGATCTCCCTCTCCCTTGCTCCCTATATATAGCTTGACAACTTTGTAATCTCTCATCTTTTGTCTCTCATATTTCACTAGCCGAAACTCTGTCAAAATCCCTACCAAAAATATTCAGTAAATTCACAAGCCACAACCATCCTCCATCACCATCAAGACGTCACTTTGTCAAGCCCTCTTCAAGGTTCAACAAAGTGTGATTCATCATTTCTCATGGCTATGTATTTATTGATTTGTTTTACTTTTTTTATGGAGTGTAAACATATTTTTGTTGGAATTTTGTGTAATAATTTGATATTGGAATTCCGAATTTGTTAATTGGTTATTTGATATCTTATTTCTTCATAGCATGGAACGAAATTGGTGAAAGAATAGGGCAGTAAAAATACATGAGTTCTTGTTTTATCTTGATTAATTTTCTGCATTCATATGCATAAAAATCAATGCATGAGGGCAGCCTTGATCATGGCTATCTCTTGTGTATTGGTTTCAATTGCCGAATTCAATATAAGGGGAAACATACACGAAGTTGTTTTTCCTTATGTTTATTCAAAGGGCTAGAGTAATACAGGAAATTTACATAGAGAAAGGAGATGAGGTGACGCCATACTCCCTAATATGTTTTCAATTCAACTCATTATGCGTATGTGTTTCTTGTTTCAGATTCTACACGAAGTGTTTCTGAAAAATTTAACACCATGTCTAGGATTATGCACGAAGCTAGTTCTAGATAATTAAGGAGTTTTGCATGATTAGAATAACCACGAAGACTCTAATTAAATTGGAATTAAGATGAAATTAGAATAATTGTCGAAAATTGCTGCCTTGTTTCTTTGTTGGTTTTGTTAAATGAGTTTTTGGTGGCATGTTGTGTGAAAGATGAAGATCATGTAAATAATAAAATTAGGTTTTATTTTATTTTATTTTAGAAATTTTCAGTAGGATTTATTATATTTTTCAACCCCTAATTTGTTATGTGACACTTTGTGTAATTGAATACCCTAGGATTCCCCAGATAGAATGATTCCTATTTGCCTAATACTACATGCGATTCAAAAGGGTTTTAATGTGATTAGAGTTTTATTGTAGGTACAATAACTTGGTTAATAAAAATTCTGTCAATTTTTGGCTCCGTTGCCGGGGAATCTTATAAATTTTGATTGATGAAGTGTTACTTTGTATATTCGAATGTGTATAATTGTAATTGGTTATGTAATTTTATAGTTTTCGTATATGGTATAGTTTTATAGGATTTTTGGTTTAAATGTTTTTGTAAATTATGTGTTATATTATTTGGTATTTGTAAACTTAGTTAAATTTATAGGAATTTAAAGTTTTATTTTCATAAAGTTTATTGTAGTCTCTAAAGTGTACCGTAGAGGACGAAGTCGCTTTTGTTGATCTTAACCTTAACCCTCCATTTGTACCTTGCTAAGGTCACTTAGGGTTGAGGGCGGTTTTGTTCAACACTTGTCGTTGACTAGTGACCCGTAGTTTGTTTTACAAGTAGGGGCATGTTATTATTCATAGATATGGTTCTCAGGTTTGTTTAACTGGATCTCAAGATCATAGAATGATATCTCTTCTCGGTGAAGGGGTCGATAGGGGGATTTATCCCTCTGTGATCACTAAATGAGTCATGCCTGGTTCCTGTAGGGGATTCGTCCTCCGTGAATCTTAACCACTGTTTCTGAAAGTTTAACGTACACTCGAGCTAGACAAAAAGCTTGAACCGGAACACCCACTTTAGACGCTAGAACATAACTTTGTGTAAATATAACTATATAGCTTCAAAATAAAATATCTTTAACTTTTGAGGTATATCGAATTAAGCATGACACTACCGGGGGCTGTATCAGTCCATTGCACCGTTGATTCCACTGCTCCACGTACCTCAAATTTTAAAGTTTTGTGAATAAAATAAATTATAGTTTATAAATACAAATATTCATGTGTAGATAAAACATTCTAACCATAAATGAGTTCGGAATTTTATCCTTGTACCGTCGAGTTTATCTCTCTTCACAAGTAGGCGCATCCAATTGAGTTTACTCAAGAGGAGTTACCGAAAAGTAGAGTGCTAGACAACACCCAAGGATGGAATTCCTCTTCCATGTTACTAAGTAAATTGGACTGGACTCTCGTAACGAATTTCAGGTAGAGTAGACATGAAATTCTTCATTGACATTTTGCAAGATGATTGTAAGACCATAGTCAAAAGCAACTTGGCAAGATGCCCACAAATGAGACTTTTCCACAAGAATTACCTCTGTGTGCTGCCAACACATAGTATAGTGACCTACATGTGTATATGAGATGGTAATGTGCAGCTCTTCACCCAAATGACAAACAAGTCTAGTTACAATAATTGTTTCACTGGGAACAATGAGACATTCATTAACAAACACTGACTTACTCCACCAAGAGAAGAGAGCACATTTTAGCTCTGTACTCATTTCTAGTGCCATAACTCCCTTAATAAACAGCGGTAAAGTAGTCATGATATTAGAGAACAATAAAAGCCATAATAACCGAAGGTTCTCACCAATCATGTTTGAGACGCCTGCTTCCTTCAACTTGTCCTGAGCAACAGCCAAACACTGCAACTTCATACGGTATTCATGAAAATTCACAGGCAACTCTTTCTCCATTTTACATTCAGAGAAAGTAATCGGAAACTCAAAGAAAATTATGTAGGTAGGACATAGATCATCGACTTAGAAGTCATCAGGATGCCTAGTGCAGTCCTTAATATGCTCATTAACAATTTTGATTTTTACTTCCTTTGAATCAAGGTCTTTAGGAATCAGAGAAGACTTGTGGCTGCAAACATCCAATTGACTGCTAGCTTCTAAGTCATGTATATAAGAAGAGACTACAGTGCCTCTACTGAAATGAGTTGACTGGGGCATGTTCAAGTTTTCATTGAAAACAGGTTGGTTGACATCATTTTCTGAACCATCAAATCCATCAGTATGCTCCTTGTCTGGTGGATCAACTTCATCATCTCTCTCATATTTTGAGGTTATTTCATCCTGCTTAGCAGTAATACTCTTAGTCTCCTTTAACTCTCTATCATCCTGGAGCCTACCAAACAATTTTGTTGTAACAACAGGCCTTTCAGTACTTTGAATTGCATACTCCCTACTTCCAATGATAGTACCCATCATATTACTCACATGATTCAATTTATCAGTCATGCAAGTAGAAATGCCATCCTCACAATTGCTTTTAGATACGACAACTACATTAATATCATTATTCAAACTCAAAATCTCACCAGTAGATGTTGTTGAAATATCAGATGCCACAGGTTCAGTGCTTATTTCACTATTGAACCCAACTTCATGTTGCGAAAAATTCAACCCTGTATTAGTAGAGATTCTTGCCACGCCACCATTATGAGTAGCCGAAATAAGGTCGACTGATGATGGCGGCAGAGACCCAAACTTCATAGACATATCAACTTGGCTTCCATCATTGGCAGAAATGAGTGATGACGAAGCCCCAGTCGTGGCCAAAATCGATTTGGGTGTTGACGACTGCTGCGGAGAGTCAAACTTCCCTCTTCCTTGAGGTTTACCTATAGTCTTTGGTTGGCTATGGAGTCTCAAATCGGTCTTAAAACCTTGGGTAATTTCACCGAGCAGGAGCTGGAATTGGGGCTTGCGCATCAAGAGCTCCTTGCGCTTCTAGCACTTGCCAGCATCGGGGAGAGCGGCTGTCTCAAGCCTAAATCGACGGTGCTTCTTCACTCCTCTAGTGGCAGCAGTCTACTCGAGAGCGACTTGCTTGCAACGGACCCTCCACAAATGAGAGTGAACCACCAAAGGTTCTCGTGAGCTGTTTGGTGAAATTGGAGGATGAATATGGAGATTCAGGTTAGGATGAGGTGTGTAGTAAGAAGGGATTGATGGGATTTGAGGAGTGGTGGTGAGTTGTTGTGGAGCAATAGGATGAGTAGGTTGCAAGTGAGGGGAAGAGTAGTATTGTGCCTGAGTTTGAGTAGCACAAGGGAATTGGAGAGGAAGCAAGTGCCCATTAATTAGGGTTGCAGAATGGTTGTGCTGCGGTGGTGGGTAAGAGTGTGGTTGTGTGAAATGTTGTGGTGGTGGTGCATAATAGTTGTGCTGCAGTGGTGGGTAAGGGTTTGGTTGAGTGAAATGGTGTGGTGGTGAGTAAGAGTTCGGGTGTGTGAAATTAGTCACTGAATGATAAGAGGCTGCGACGGGAGAGTGATTGTAGCGATTGCCGAAAATTACACCGCAGTATCCCGTCAGAATTAGGCCTAGATGTGAGCTCTGATACCAGATATTAGGATCCTCAGGATCCCAGCCATGAAAGACCATTGCAAAGAAAAGAAAACGAAAACTAAAGAAAGAAAATAACTAAAGTTAAACTTCAATATTCATCATTGTGTCTCAAAAGCTCCAAAGCAGATACATATATAAGACTCTATAGCTATCATGTTCCTCGCACATGACTAAAATGTTCTAGAATCATAACAGGCTGGACTAGGCGGCGCCGGTCGAGTGGGGTTTGATACTCCCGCATCGGGCGCAAGTTCGCTTGCATTTCCGGAGACGCATGCTCGTCGGGGCAGTGGTGGCGAGGCGGGAGATCGCCGGGGAAGAAGGCCGACTAAGGCTCGACCAAGGTTAGGTCAAGGCGCGCTGCTGGGCTTCGATCGAGATGTTGGGGCTGCCGGGGTGGAGGTCGTCGAGGAGCTGGTAGGTGCCCAGAGATATTTTTTGAGTGCCCAACTATGGGGCTTTGGCTGGTGACCAGCCTGGTTTCGGCTCGGCTCTGCTCGAGGCTCGGTTGAGCAAGCCGGAAGCATGGAATGGTAGGCAGCGGCTGGGAGAAAAAAAAAACTAGGGTTTTTTTTTTGTAGGTTTCGTTATCAAGCTCGGGTTAGAGCGTAGTGCTGATAACGTGTTGAATGAAAAAAGATAACGAGAATAACGATCTACTCATTCATTGATAGAAATGTCTATTTATAGCTATTACATAGAGTCTCTCGAATGATCTAGAAGTTCTATCAACTATAATCTATTCTAATAAGGAAACCGGATTAACCAATCTTACGTGTATTAGGGCAAGACACATAACAGAATGACGGAAATATAATTTCCTTAAACACAAACATCATATATTGACACACTATATTTTCCACATATATTAAAATATATATATATATATATATATATAACCATAAATATAAACATAAATATAAGTATAAATTAATAAACCCAGAATCTTGTAGGGAAAGTAAATAGATCAACCATGATTCTAGGAGTTTCCTAATCTTAGGTGTCTTCTAATTCAATCAATTTGATTGGAATCTGATTCTACATAACTATTGAATTTTTTTTTCTTTCACAAAAAGAGGATCAATAGTGGTTCCCCACTTATCCCCCAGGAGACTCGAACTCGCGACCTAACGGATGCAGGTGAAGCAGCTTACCACTGAGTTATGCTTCTTGTCCACATAACTATTGAATTTATGTATTTGAGATATAATTAATTGGTTAATATTCTAGCTATTGCTTCAAAATTCTTATGGTGGTTGGGTGATTGATCAAGGACCTCATGAATTAGACTTAATATGATTAGTTTTTATGATTTGGGAACCCCTCAAAGGAATAAAGAAGGCGGCTAGAGTTCGTATTATCATTTGTTCACCTATAAAAGATCGATAGTAAAAGCTGCACCAGTCCTTTGCTTAAAAAAAAGAAAAAAAAATTGATAATCGAATGCTCTAGCTAGCTATCCTTTTCCTTTTCTTTGTATATCAGAAGTTCAGAATCTAGAAAATTTTATGTTTATAGATATAATTATATGTATTGTTTTATTTGGATGATTATACGTATATCATACATAAGAGTTTAAATAAAAGAAGAAATTTTTTAGCAGTTTTTTTTTCTGGGGCCATGGCTCATTTGAACGGAAGATAAGAAGGGAGAGTGTGGGAGACAATAATATTATGAAGATAATTTATCTCTAACCTTTCTTTTTTAATTATTTTTAATTAAATATGTAAACTATTAAATTACTTTTTAAGCCACGGTGGAATAGAGAAGGCAAAAACTAAAGACATGTCAGCTGCCACATAATTTTGTATACAAGATTTGGTAGAAAAATTTGGGGTGTACAGCATTTTCCTTTCTAAATCTCCATATCCATCACTTGAAAGCTCAACCATCAAATAATGGCATGTAAACTTCTTAAATACCTTCTAAGAACTTATGTTTCGCTCATATCGTCTCGATTTTGCCTCAATTTATAGATACGGTTAGAGGTCTCAAGATGGTAACAACCCGGCGGTTGGTGGATTTGATTTTTTCGTATCTCACATATCATAGAATCTTCCTCTTCCAATCTTCTCACTTAATTTTAAGTTTGACTTTGAAATTCCATTCTTCTGTCAAACATAAGTAAATCCAAACTCATTAAATCAGTTGTATCGCTTACTAAATACGTTCCAACTACCAAAAAGCATTTGTAAATTTGTTTTTAATCGATGGCAGGGCAATTATGGTAGTCAAAAGAAACCCACACAATAAATGCATGAGTTTTAATTTGTAAATTTAAAAATATAATATAAATGTATGATATACATCTCAATACCGTAGAGAGCTTAACCTCACAATTTTGTTACAAAGTAAAGTAGTTCCTAAACTCATACAAACAAATAGATTTTCAAAATACATATATTGCTAACAAGTACTCCAGTAGCTCCACTATTAACTGATTGTGGAGCTGGTGATTCACAGAAAAGAATAAAGAAAGTATGGAATTGTTGCTATTGAAAATGTAAGATTGATCACAAATTGGCAATCCTATAATCAGTTTCCTAAAAACCGCTGACGGTAAATCCTCCATCCACACTAACAACTTGTCCGTTGATGTAAGAAGCAGCGGGAAGGCAGAGAAAAGTGACCAGCGATGAGATTTCATTAGGTTCTGCAACACGACGGATGGGAGTTCGACCTATTAGACGTCTGAAGTCGTCAGAGTGGTTATCCTGGAGTTTAAAATGTTAGGTAATCTCAACGTCATTAACACAGTATAAGACCTAGGTTAAGTTTTATTCATGAAGTTGCAGGTTTGGGAGGAAATGCTTACGTTTTCGACTTTAACTCCGGTGTTAACTGCCCAAGGTGCTACAGTGTTTGTTCGAATGCCGTCTTTAGCCCATTCACACGCTAAGTTCTTTGAAATCTGAATGACGGCACTTTTCGTTGCTGCATAGGCAGATAGTCTAGGTAGAGCTTTTAAACCAGCAATGGAGGCAATGAAGACGATGCTTCCATTGCCGGAGGCCTTGAGGAGAGGGTATGCAAGTTGACAAAGATGATAGGGGGATTCAACATTTGTGCTCATCATACTTGACAAATCTTCCAGAGCATATTCTGTAGTACTTCTTAGGGTGACTGTTGCTGCATTATTTACCTGTATACACAAATTACACATACAATAGCAGCATAAGTAATTCAGTCCATGTACATTTGGTTTAAAGAGGTAGATTAATTACAGCAGATAAATGAGATAATGAAGCCAGTGAAGCTTACGAGGATGTTAAGTTTGCCGTCAAACTTAGAGGAAACAGTTCTCATGAGCTCCTCTCTTTGAGATTTGGATTTGAGGTCACACACCGAGCCACTCACTTTAAAACCCTTGCTCTTCCATTCTCGAACCCTCTCGTCGATCTGTTCTTGATTACGAGCACAGGTATGCACTGTCGCCCCTAGTCCGGCTAGCTCTTCCACGATGGCATATCTAATTAAAGAATGCAGAAAAAAAATGATATGGTTAGTTCTGAAATCAACCAAAAAAGATACCCATCAACGAACTAGTGAACATGAAGATCAAGAAGCGTTAACTAACCCAATGCCTTTAGTTCCACCAGTGACGAGGGCGGTCATTCCCTTCAGAGACCATCTTTGGCTGTTGAAACCTGCCATTGCTCTTTCTGCTTGTGTGTGTTTAGTAGTAAGTGTACTGGAAATAATTCAGGCAACAAATTAAACTAGCTGTCTGCGTATAATTTCTTGTGTTATAAGAAAGGATTAATGAGCAGAAATGTGGATGACTGTAATCTATGAAAGCCGTGGGTATATATATAGCTTTCTTGCTGATCACCGGTCTTGAAATACCAGAATTTTAAATTGATCATACATGAATATGAAAGGATCAACCAGCGTATTGGCCACTCCTATATATTTGGCCGAGTCAAACTTTATATGGATTAGGGATCGTCAATTCAATACATTGCTGTTGTTGGTGGAAATACAGAACCCTAACACGTCAAGGTTCTATCTTTTTGACTATGTTTATATTATTCTTGTGAATTTGACTTAGATTCTCTTATAGCTATTACGTTTGCAGTTGTAGCTGACAATTCAAGGTCGTATAGTGTAAGGTATGGGTATATATCACAACAGGGTACCCTGTAGAGCTGACTTTGTTGAGGTAACCCAACCGCACTAATAACAGGCATGGTCGTACATTATAATTCAACCATATACAAATGAAAGTCCTGGTTTGAGTTTCTGAGAAGATGGTTAAGAGAAAATTGAAGTTACAAAGATAGATCGAGAGAGAGATAGAATAGAATTCTTGCTTAATTTGAAAGTGTAGAGGTACATGATCAATGGCAGTAGAAAGATAATTAAGTAGATAACCAAACTAGTTGTAAACGGGATCTCAAATTAAGTTAAAAGAAATTGAAGCAACGGATACTAGAACTGTACAACAATAAGCTCCAAGAGGTCACCGTGCAACACCACGCCCTAGCTATCCTTGAAATATTTTTTGGTGTATGTTTTTAAACTATCAAATATGATTCTAATATGTACGTCAAATGATCAAGGATTAGAATAATATCAACTGGATCAATTAAGCACGATGACATTTTTGCAGTATAGTAATTAAATACATTGTCACGTAAAGAGAGTCCAATTTATGTTCCTCCTCCTATATATTGTATCAACTATATGAACAAGTTCAACGTTGTCTGTAGAATATGTATATATAAATATTTGACATATATATATAGTATATATATATATATAACTTACTCCCAAATTCAATATTATTGAATTGACATTTGAAAATCGCTAGTTGACTCAGCCCAGGAGGGCAAAAACGCTGTTTGATAATTTCTTTTTCACGTTAGATGATTTTAATATTTCATCTGTTCCATGTCAACGTCAATATCGGTGTCTCCCAGAAACCCTATATAAACACAGCTTTCATAGCTCATATCTCAACATCCACACCATTGAGTTTATAAGTTCTGCATTATTACTACTCATACTCATACTCATACACAGCTTAATTTCTTTCCCAACCTGTTAACCAAAACCACTTGAACGTTCAAACAATCAATGGCAGGTTTCGACAGCCAAAGATGGTCTCTAAAGGGTATGACCGCCCTTGTTACCGGAGGAACTAAAGGCATCGGGTGAGTTCTCTCTTCTCGATCGTCGTCGATCATTTTCGTAGGTTATAATTCAAGTTTCACACGCTTGTTCATCAGAATCCTCCGTATGATTTGGTTCCTGGACTTACATATCAACTTGTTCGTATGATTTTAGATATGCCATTGTGGAAGAGCTTGCTGGACTTGGGGCTACTGTCCATACCTGTGCTCGCAACCAAGAACAGATTGACGAGAGGGTTCAAGAATGGAAGAGCAAGGGATTTAAAGTGAGTGGCTCAGTTTGTGACCTGACGTCCAAATCTCAAAGGGAGGAACTCATCAAAACTGTCTCGTCTGTCTTTAATGGCAAGCTTAACATCCTTGTAAGTACATCGATCTTGTTATATATATGAAACTAATATGTTCTTTTCTAACTTTATAACACTTCCAAAATGTGATCGAGAAACTGAGAGTGAAAATAACCTTTTCATTTAATCATGTATATTTGTAGGTAAATAATGCTGCTTCAGTTACCCTGAGAAGAACAGAAGAGTATACTTTGGAAGATTTATCAAGTATGATGGGTAGCAATGTTGAATCTTCTTACCATTTGAGTCAACTTTCATATCCTCTCTTGAAAGCCTCAGAAAATGCAAGTATTGTATTTATCGCCTCCATAGCTGGTGCCATTGCTCTGCCTAGACTATCTGCTTATGCAGCAACAAAGAGTGAGTCATTCATGCAGTTCTTAATTAGTTAATTAAGCAAAATCTTTTATCTGTTGCAACTTACTTGCATGAACTTAATTTACTAATCGTTTTCCATTGCTATTTTGTAGGTGCTGTTATCCAGATTTCAAAGAACTTGGCGTGTGAGTGGGCAAGAGACAAAATTCGAACAAATACTGTAGCGCCATGGGCTGTCAACACCGGTGTGAAAGTTGAAAATGTAAATATTTCCTCCAAAATAAACTATATATAGTTTCATAGATTTTATTGACCTTGAACAATTCGTGTTTTGAGAGCTGTATATATCAATCTAACATCTTAAACTTCGTTAATTTGCATCAGGATGATCATTCTGAGGATTTCAGAAGATTAATAGGTCGAACTCCAATTCGCCGTGTTGCTGAGCCTAATGAAATTTCTTCCTTGGTCTCATTCCTCTGCCTTCCTGCTGCTTCTTACATCAATGGACAAGTTGTTAATGTTGATGGAGGATTTACAGTGAGCGGTTTCTAGCAAAGTGATGATCCTTAATTACAAGAAGATATACATGATCTGCGTCTGCCAACATTCTTTTATTTGTTCTTTCTATGTGGATAACTAGTCCCTAATATTATTTGTTCACATTTCATGTTTGATAAAACTTTTACCTAACAGTAAAGAAACATGCACTATTCTCATAAGTCAAAAGATCGATGTATAATTTTGGAGGATTTACGTCCAAGAATGATTTGATTCTTTACACCACATTTTGGATATGTCAGCTTTAAGCTGAATTTACCTATTCACTTAATTTTTTGGCAAACTGAAAATTTTATTAAATAAAAAAAGATAGTACTTAAGGGGGGACATGAAACCAAAACTTATTAGAAACAAACAAAAGAACAAAAGGCAACCAAAACATAAGGACGATCAGAACGGATTGCATCATAGATTAAGACGCACCACGGGCGTCCTATTACAAGTATGGTAAGAGTCTCGTGAATCTTTTTTGGTCTTCACTTTTTTCTTTTGAGACTTTGGTAGAGATTTGAGAAGATTCTCATCCTCTAGAGTTGTTTCACCCTATTCATACCAAGAACTCAAATGATCTGTCATCTCATTTTGGGTATATTTACCTATTCGCTTAATTAAATACATATCTAACTTGTCAATAAATTCACCATCTAAATTAATCAACTTATAAACAATTTACAACAACGAATTCACTATATTGTGTTGATCCATACATTTTCTTCCAAGATAATTTATTCTTTTTTTCTTTAAAACAAAATTACATAACAACAACTCATCAAAAAACTGAACTTAAAACTTCAAAATTTACTATATACCGGTGACTAATTCATATTTCTAAGTTCGCCGATGCAACCCTAGTGCCTGTAAAATCACTGCTAAGTGAATTAAGAAAAAAAAAAGGGAATTAATTAACCTTGGGCTTGTAATTTAATAAGATGAAGATTAACGATTAATTGTTTGGGAAAATGCCCATTTAGTACTAATTTGAACCCCTCATTCCCCATTCCAATGACAATCTTTTTCATTAGCCCATTTCAATATAAGGTAACATTTTTTATGCCCAAATGCACAAATCTTTACTAAAGTCTTAATAAACTATATTATTTTAAGATTATTTTGCCCTCATCTTTTAAACATGCATAGAGAGAGAAAATGAAAGAGAGAATACTTGGTCGGAATCTCACCGGACTCCGACTCCTGTCACCGGCCGCCGAAATCCGGTCACCGAAATTTTCCCGACCGTCTGAATCCGGTCACCGGAATTTTCCCGACCGTCGGACTCCGGTCACCGGAATTTTCCCGACCGCCGGACTCCGGTCACCGGAATTTCCCCTGTAACTAGTTACTGACCCCCAATAACCAGTTACTGACCAGTTAATAACCCCTAATAACCATTTATTAACCCCCAGTAATCAATTACTGACACCCAGTAACCAGTTACTGATCAGTTACTAACACCCAGTAACCAGTTATTAACCTCCAGTAACCAGTTACTGACCTTAATAATCGAGTTACTGACCCCAATAACTTTTAGTTTTCAGTTACTGACACCCAATAATCACTTTATTTTCAGTTACTGACACCCAGTAATCACCTAATAATCACTTTGTTTTCAGTTACTGACACCCAGTAATCACCCAATAATCATGTTTTCAGTTACTGACCAATTACTGACACCCAGTAACCAGATACTGACACCCAGTAACCAGATACTGACACCCAGTAACCAATTACTGACCCCCAGTAATCGATTACTGACTCCCAGTAATCGATTACTGACCAGTTATTGACACCTAGTGCCTGCAAATCAAATACAAGTTACAACATCGTTTCAATATATTACCACTGAATCAAAGAAAAAAGACATAACTGCAATAAAATATGGGCTAAGGCGAATTTGCACGAACCAATTGTTTCTCACTAAGATTCCAACCAAAACAGCATACTGAGCAGACCAAAAAAAAAAAATCAGAAACTACATCTTCTAACTAGCTAGTTCTTAGAAAGAACACCAGACTATAGAAACAACACTTCTCCAACCTATAAACGACAGCAATCACAATTCAGTTGGTACCAGTGGAGGCAGTAGTAGCTTCAGTGTTGGCAACAACAACATCAGTACCAATAGCGCATTGGCATGTGATGACGAACCAGCACCAAACTTTCTTTTCCTGATCAAGAAAATACCAAGCATGTTATATGCAAGAGCAGCAGATAGACATAATCCAGACATATAGAAGAGAGTCATAGAGACAAAAAGGAATAACAATAATCAGGAGTTATATACATGTTTCTTCCGCACCCGAATGGACACCGAGTCGTTTTTCCCCGCCATCGCGACTCGGTCGGTGACTCGGTAAAATCTAGGTCGAAACCCTAGAGATCTGAAATGGAGGAGAAAGGAAAAAGAAGAAGAAGAAGAAGAAAAGAGAGAGAGAGAGAGAGAGAGAGAGAGAGAGAGAGAGAGAGAGAGGTGAGGTGACCAGAGATAGGAGCGCCGATCTGGTAGAAGCGGAGGCTCGATCGCCGGTTGAGGAGATGGCAACGGTGACCGGAGATGAGAAAGATAGAGATAGGACATCGTCAAACACAGAGAGAGAGGTGTGTTTCAGATCCAGGAGATAAAAAAGAGAGGTAGGTATAAGGACATAATTGTATTTTTCTTAAAAATCATTAAAATGGGCATGAACCTAAGATTTTCATTCATGTGGGCTTTGATTTTTTTTTTTTTTGTGCATTTAGACATTTTCCCTAATTGTTTTTCTTCTTTTGTGAATGGTCACTGAAGTCGGCAAGATTAGCAGGTGAAAAATTAATAAGAGCTGATTTACACCTGGCACCCTTCCGACCGTCGACGTTAACAATCTTAACAACCACCCGCCTGCCACGCGTCCTGCAATACCCTCAGACAAAAATGATTAAATTATAGCCACGCGGCACTCCACTAGAGCTCGCCTCACGTGCTTTATAAGTCGGCAAATGGTCCTTCTCTCTTCCAGAAAGTTCCTACGTTTCCAACCGTGCTTAAGAAATTGGGTCAATTAGTACTCCAAACTCGCGGCCCAGACTCTTCCACGTTTCATCCTAGTGGCACTCCTTGTATCCTGTAAAACGATTCGCTTCAGGACTACGTGCTGACCGGAACTCCAGAACTGAAGGAACGTTGCTTTTTAGTAAACGGAAATTCAAACTGAGCGAAAACTCCGATGAACGGTAACGAAGTCGTGAACATGGAGAACCGCAGAGAAGCTTTGGTTTATATGTCGGGATATTTACCCGGAGTTTCACCGGAAAAGTCTCCGATGCTGTCTCTGGAGCCAGTACAGTTTCCGGATCCGAGGGACGTTGGAGATTCCTGGAAGGACGTCTGCTGTGGCGGTTGTGGTTTCGCTATGGCCATTTCAGGTTTGATTCTCCAGATCTTGGCTGACTGTGGCTTGGTTTGTAGTCCTTCATTTTTAAACTATTCTATTTTTTTGCTGAAAAATGTTGTGTTAATTGATTAGAGAGTGGGAAACTGATGACCTGGGGATCGGCGGACGAAGAAGGACAGAGCTACCTGGTTGCGGGGAAGAATGGGGTACTTCTGTGATCTTGTTATTTGCACGAATGAGTTATGAATTTAGACTTTTGAGATTGATTTTGGATTCTTTTATATATGTTGTGGCGATTGGTGGTTGTTGCGCATTTTTGAAGGAGACTCCGGGGATTTTTCCTCTCCCAACTCAAGTCTCGGTGGTCAAGGCTGCGGCTGGTTGGGCCCATTGTGTTTCTGTTACAGGTACAATTTTGTTGTGATGTTCCCCTGCTTTATGGATTGTTGGATCATGTTTTATATTGGATATTTGTTAGCAGAATTTTTGTGTTAGAAATGAGAGGATTTGAGTTGTTGAATTGATTGATGTGACTTCTTTGTATCTGTTGCATTATTAGCAATTTATGGCTTCCCATCGGATAGGAGTAGAATCTGAATAAGGTCTGTATTTTTGTTTACATACAGAGAGTGGTGAGGTATATACATGGGGGTGGAAAGAGTGTGTTCCCTCGGGAAAGGTATTCCATGATTTGGCTCTGATGGGAAGTGTTGAGAAGGATGCTACAACTGCTGGGAAACTAAGTTCATTACCAGCTGAACAAGGTATTTTTGAAACAGAGATTCTCTACGAGAAGCAATGGGGGAGTATATTCCATTTTGTTTTTTTACTAAATCAATGTGATTTTAAGACTTCATTATGTTGGGCAGGAAGATCATTGTCCCGTGGTTATAATTTTAGCTGTGAGACGGTATCTCATATTGACAGCAAAAGTGCCGGAGAGGAAGTTGCAAAGCGAAGGAAAACTTCATCGGTTAAATTAGAACCGGAAAGCTCAACAGCCGGTGATGAACTCTTCATGGCATCGCCTTGTCTTGTTACAATGGGTCTTGGAGTGAGGATCACTACTGTTGCTGCTGGTGGACGGCACACTTTAGCATTATCAGGAATTCCATGAGGTCAGGGGCAATGCGCCTTATGCTTCCAATTTTTGGGTTAGTTGCTATTTCTGTGTGGTTACACGATATAGTTTTGTAGGTTGTAGGAAGTTCGACGCTTTGGAAGATTTTTGATGTAAAGCAAGACACCTGATGGATCATAATTTTACCGAAGTTTCAGATATGGGACAGGTTTGGGGTTGGGGCTATGGAGGCGAAGGACAGCTAGGTTTGGGTTCTCGGATGAAGATGGTCTCTTCTCCTCATCTCATACCCTGCATCGATCAATCTGCTTCTGGGAAGGACAGGTTTTCTGCAGTATCTCAAAGTTCAAAATTTCCTGGCAGTTATGTGAAGGAAATTGCTTGTGGAGGTCGACATAGTGCAGTAATAACAGGTCTGCATTTCATGGATGGTGTTATACTAGTATCGCTCAAAGTTTTTAATTTTTTTACATGGATTTGGGACGAAGGTCATCTGTTTCAAAACTCAAAAATGATTTATGCTTCTCTACTTACTAATTTTGGCTAAAAATGCAGCCGCGGGATCAATCTTGGTTGTTCTATTCGTTCTTTTAATTTGTTGACAATCAAGTTTTATGCAATTGTCTCCATTTTATTTCTTCATCATTGATGATCTTACAATTTGCAGATGCTGGAGCACTACTTGCTTTTGGCTGGGGCCTGTATGGACAGGTAAGCTTGCTAGGCTGATCAATATGTCCTTCATTGAGTGAATGTGTTCTATAGCACACTCATTAAGTTTTAATAGAGTTGGGAATGCTACCGATTAGCTGTTCAATTGGACTAGTATTTTACTTATTTCTTTCTTTGCTTCCTTAAATTTAATCAAGCTGATCCCTATAGTTTATATCTGAATGGCATACATATTATAATTATTTTTTAAAGTTTTTTCTTTTGTATAGTGTGGGCAAGGGAATACAAAAGATCAGCTAAAAGTTACTCGTGTGGAGTCGTTAATGGATACTAGAGTGAAAAGTGTAGCTGCTGGACTATGGCATACTCTCTGTATATCTGTTGATGGCTGTGTATATGCTTTTGGGGGGAATCAGTTTGGACAATTGGGAACAGGTGTTGAGGAAGCTGAGGTAAGAATAGGATCCACAGTTTTTCACTTATTAATCTGGAACGGAGGTATCGGTATAGTGTTCCAACAAGGATGCTTGCTCTTGGCTTCGGTGCATATCCAATGTTTTCTGATTTGTATTATCCTTTAAAGATAACAGAGGAATTTTGTGTGAACTGACTAACTCGTATGCTAGTTTAGACTCTACCTAGGCTTCTGAACTCTTCAAGTCTGGAAAACAAGCATGCCACAGCAGTTTCCTGTGGAGCACGCCATAGTACTATACTAACGGGTAAGGCGAAAGAGACCAAAATAATTGCTCTTTAGCTCATTTGGTTTCGAAATAGTTCAAAGAACTCAGTCTGTGTGAATACTTCTTCATTTATTTGTTTGCAGAAGATGGTGATTTATTTAGCTGGGGATGGAACAAGTATGGGCAGGTATGGTTCCTAAGTTCTGTTATCAAATATTAAGTCTCAATCTTATCGCCATATGTTCTTGCTGAATGCCTCTCTATTTCTCTTTGAATGCAAGCTTGGTCTGGGCGATTCTGTGGATAGGAACATTCCTTGTCGAGTTTCTATTGATGGCTGCCTGCCTAAGCATATCGCATGTGGCTGGTGGCACACGCTATTGCTGGCGGAAATACCCAATTGAGTGATGTTCATTTACAGCAGAGGCAAGAGGATGACAGTTAGGATTGAACTGCTAGAGATGTATTCTGCGTTCTTAGATGCACACTTGGTCTTGTTTGCGCAGTGTAACATTTTCTTTTAAGTACGTGCTTAAGAGCTTTGTATTCCATTATTGTAGGTAGTTTTTAGAAGCTGATAGTCTTCAAACAACAAATAACAAACAAATCTCTCAGTTTGTACACGAACTTATAAGTACTTGTAGTGATTCATGTACATTGTACTAGATATTTCCACGGTCTTATCTTTATTATCTGGTCCTCCATAGAGTTTCAGATCTTGCTTGATAGGGAACTTTTTCTGCGTTGCAGTAGATGTAGAAGAGGCCAAAACACATCCATTCTATGGAAACCTCTGGGAACCTGAACATGTTGTGGGAATATCTTCAAAAAGGAGAAATAAGCTTCAAATATATTTCACATAAGGCAGCGTAACAAAAATATACCTCAACAACAAAATGTGCCCACAAGTTGTTTGAGCGGGTTTCCATCACACCTTTCAACACTGTCAACTCCAACCGTCTTATAGCTTGGGCGATTTCTAGGAAGAGCCCGTGTTCATCACATAGCATCTGCAATGTTCAGTCGTAATCACAGTTGGGTGAGATTTAATCTACAGAGGTTTTGGTTCGATGTTTTACAAAGACTGAATTGTAATGTACAGACCTCTATGAGCATATGGCCTGGGTGTTCAAGATCTTCTACTACAATGGGACTAATCTGGAGTTCACTCCCAAGTTCAAAAGCCCTGCTTGTCCCATTTGAGGAACCGCTTAGGGTCTTATTTGTGTTATTGCAATGAGGCCTCTGCAGCATCATCTCCGACCAAGTCAGAAACTTGAAATGCAACAGATAATTTGGTAAAAGTGAAGGATATACTGCAAGCTAGCTCTTTGAAGAAAATTTGCAAAAACAATGCAAGTCCTCACAGAAGCTGTATCACTTTGGATTGCTGTTAAACATATATCATAATAGTTTCATGCTCTCAATGCAGATTTCAAGTTCTGGGGACTACAGTGGTGTATGTGATGACTGTTCAGTGAAACTCAGGTTTAGTTTCTCGTATGATTTTACAATCTTGGTAAAGGCTCGAGAGAAGAAAAACTATGAACATGAACTGTTTCTCTTGTACAGGCATTATGTTAACAATTTGTACTGTTATAGTCATGGTTGCTAAAACTATAAAGTAGTTGAAAACAGTTTCTGAAATATCAGATTCCCAAAATTCATATGTCAAGGTATCCTTGCTTTTGAAAAAAGAAAAAAAGAAAAAAAAAGACACCTACGAATGAACTTTGCATACCTCTTGATCTTTATGTGCATAGGACTTCAATTTCTCAGCCTGGTCAGTCATGCTTCTTAAGTACATCATGTGTTTTATTGTTTGGTCCAATAGGCCGTCAATGCTGCACTGTACTTACCACAGATGAAGAATACCTAGTTAGCAAAAGATATGCAACCATGTACTGCAGTAATGCCGAACAATAATTACTAAATGTTAAACAGTACAAACCTTGGCACCATTTGGCACAAGTTCTCGAAGTTCTTTCACACGATCCTGAATCAGTTGTCTATCTCTTGGTCTTAGCTTTGGACTATTGCCAGGTTTGGCCCTTCTTGGATTGGTGCCGGACAACTTTTGTTCCATTTTAGGCTGAGTAGGATTGTATCGTTTATCTTCCTGCTGATTGTCAACCACAATGTTCATCATGCCTGTGAAAGAAGATGAGATGTTGCACCTGGCAGGCAAAGCAGATGTATGGCTCGATATCACTGGTTCACATTCCATCAAGGCACCCTCTTCTGATTTCAATTGTTTATAAGAGGAATATTGTCTTGATGAGGTTGTACATGAGTTAATACCATCAGATATGCTAGATGATGTGTCATCTTTGGCTAATGAAGCTTCCAACAGGTTCTCAGCATCACATCCGTTGGAAAACCATGGTGGGTTAGTGCTGCTGACAAGATTTTTCTGCACACCAGAGCTGCTACATGTATCATCAATGGAGATGGATAAATCCCATAACTGTTCATCGGTTTGTCTCTGGCAAGATGTTCCAAGTGCTTTGTGTAGCTCACTAGTTTCGGGAAATTCAAAGAAATTATTAATATTGTTGTGGCCTGTATCATTATTGAATTTGAACAGTTGTTCTGCTTCACTTCCAGCGATGTAAGAATTGAAACCATCAAAGGATTCTCCAAAAACTCCAAAACTATAACTGCCATTCTGAGATAAGGCAACATGTTCTTCCTCCTGACAAGACAACCCAAATATCTGATTTTCCAGCATATCCAGCAGACTAGTGTCTGAAGACTGATTGGCTGTTTTTGGTTCTCCAGTGGAACATACTGCCATACCACCAATCTCGAATTCACCTGCATTCTTAAGAATGGATGGATCTATTCCAAAAAGTGGACTTTCAATGGTTGACAGTTGCACGAACTGCTCCAAAGTCGATTGTGTGTTATTCTGTCTGATGTCACCAAAATCTTCTGACCTTTCAACTTTCAGTGGGTTAATGCCAACAGTTGATGACTCATATGTGTTCTCCATTAAACCAGATGATTGTGACCACGAATATGGAGCTTGAATGCTCCTAACTATGTTAGAAGATACAGCTTTTCCCATGACATTGTGAATAGCATTGAATCTATCTTTCATGAAAGCAACTACTGCCAGATCTTCAGCAACCTGAAATATTGATCGGACAAGAAAGGAACATATATGATTATTCACAATCAGACTGATGTTGGTGCACTCAAAGAGACACATATACACTGCGATATAAAATCAGACAGACAAGCAACACAAAGTAATTACGTTCCCAAAGAGGGAAGAGCAACATCCGATGTACATCCAGCATGAGTAGCTTATTGATTATCAAGAAAAGGATGTGACACTTAGAACCAATGCAAGAAATTTAGAGTAAGTTTAGAATGAGCAGGCACCGTTTCCATGGAGCCAAATTGCAAAACTCCATGTGGAAGTACAGGTACAAGCAGAATTGTCTGCATAAAAAAATAATAATAAAAAATAAAAAAAATAGGTCAGCAGATTTTCAATTACTTTGAAGTAATTATCAGCATTTCTAATGTGCCAAACAAGATACCTTGACACCCAATGCAAACTGAAGCAACCATTCATCTGGACACTGCAAGTAAAAGTAGCCATCTTTCAAATAAACGTTCAGTACATGCAGAATTATTACAAATTTGTTCTACTCAAACTTACATCTGAAACTAAGTTAGAGTCAGATTCGCTGGTGAGCAAACCATCGAGAAGCACCCAGGTATGGTTTCCTGTACTTGCAACCCCACCGACAACCCTGAGAAATCATTCAAATCTACAGTGAACAAAATGCAAATTTTCAAAAATATGAGAACCTGAATTTTAAGGCATTGTATAGCTTGCTGGTATCTAAGAAATGAAATTTATGCAAGGTAGGGTCAATTACAATTGGTCAAATTTTATAAGTGCACTGTATACATCAGTGTGTTTGCCAAGACTCAGGAGATAGAGTTTGTGGACAACCACACTAGTAAAGGTGATCTGCCACAACCAAAGTATCAGGGACTGATGGAGGTAAATGATGAAAGTGACATGAAGTAAACTTCTCTAAGATCATAATTCTTGAGGCTCCAAGAAGAACTCACCAAACACAAACTTTTTTGGAAAATATTGCTACTTCTTCATGTTTTCATACATATTTTGAGCATGTTTATAGAAGTCTTTGAGAAGAAATTACAAAGATAAGGGTCAAAATAAATTCGTACCCCTTTCCGAATGTGTACTGAAGATGTGACATATCAGCCACCGCAAGTCCAATTGAATATCCCGCAGATCCACCTTCATGTATGCTTGTTCTACACTTCTTAAAAGATATTTCATTCGCCTCGCCGAAGAAGATATTATCTGTTGCATGATCCATAGTTCCTCTTGGTTTCGGTTGGTGACAGTACCCATCCTCCCATCTCAAAATCCTTCAGATAACAACAAAGCTAAAAGGTATCATTCTGGGGATCACCAGTAGCTTCAACACACATGGCATACACAATATGCTCGGACTAATAAAACCATTTTGTTGTTAAGACTCAAGCCTAGGATAAAGCTGCTTTTCATGAATTATAGATTTTATGTTTCGTTTATGATTCTAGAAGATGAAAAACACAATCTTGGACCATGTTTCGCAGGCAGGAATCTAATGGTGATTGCGATTTTAAAAAAATAATGCAACAGGTAAAACAAACATCTTGATCATCATCATCATAGAGAAAACTTCGAAGCTGAAAACTGTTAGAACATTTTCATAAAAACTTAATTTCTGAATCCAGATCATGCCAATCACAATGCAATTAGTACAAAATTGCAAAATTATTAACCGGAGAGAATGGCTGAGAAAGACAACTCACAAATCGATCTGATGCTTCAGCTTCCAAAAGACCCCATAATTCCAAAGCGAATTGCCGCAGAGGCTCTTCAATAACTGCCTTAGAGCAGTAGTCCCCATCTCTCTTTCTTTAACTCTCTCTTTCTCTCTCACTCAATCTCAAACACGCTCAAATTAAACTAACAAACACAAGTTCAAAACCCACAAAAACACAAAGAAAACACTCCCTAACTGCCCCTGTACGAAGCTCGACCCGCCTGCTTAATCCGTAGCCCCGCTCTTCTCTTGATCGGAGGACCAGATGAAAACAATTCCATCACTAAACTCTATGCTCTTTCCTCTCTCACACTCGTTCACTAAAATAAACTTAATGAAAAACCACCTAAACAAACCCCGAATTCACCACCAAACTTGCAGTGTTCATAATCTCTGCAAAATAAAAAGCAAACAAAACGAAAAAGTGTCATCAACTTGACCCAACAACCCAAGTCAGAGGAGCTAATATTGTCTAATCATCCGTCTTTTCGAGGACATAAAACCCATGATCAAGAAATGACAATCAAATATTCACTTAAGACTGTTGAGCTACTTCAAGAAATGACAAAGCTGTTGTCTTTTACCTCTACAATTTCATACTCGTTAGCTTCCATGACTCTATCACTCTGTACAAGGTGAAGTTTGTAAAGAGGCAAATTGGCTTTTACCGCACACCAAAAGCTCCCAAGCTCCTCGAAACGACACAACGTCTTCTTCACTGGACGCCAGAGAAGGGAGGGGTCGGGATCAGTGTTTATATAGCAAGCAAGTTATTGCCGCCACCGGAGAACCGGTCACGTTTTTTTTCTTTAGGGGCGGATTTGAAACTTTTCCAAAGTCAGATTGTATAATAAGCTTTGGTGGATCAGGAAGTGGGACTGAGGGCCCACCGAACTGTTGTTTTAAATGGGCCGGAGGAGGGCCCGTGATCTGGTACTCTAATAATTATGTGTTAATTAATTAGAGAATTGAAGGGGTTCGAGGTAAGCGCGTAGGTAACTCGCGCCTTTTGGCGGGTTTTGTGACGTGGGCCGCACTGCCCCGGTAAACGACACGTTGCGCCTATTATTTAAACTTTAAAAAATAATGAATAATTAAACTTGAGAAAAATAAAGATGAACTACACTGTCTAGCTAGGTCGGAGTCTTTGAGAGTACTGCTGTGATGTTGCAGACAAAGCTTTCGCGATCAGGACAAGAAACAGTGAGTTCCATTTGGTAATTATCATTAGTTCATATATGCTTTAATGATAACCATATGTGTTTTCATAAGTAAAGTTCGATCATGAATGATTTGAGTGAAAAGCTAAGACATGCTTTGATCGTTGCCCACCAAATGGTTTATGAATTTTGGGGATGTCTCGATCAATAGGAGCTAGTGGAGTTTGTGTACGTGTAAGTTATTAGTTTGTATGGTATCATTATGTGTTTCACATAGGTCTTACACATGAGGCGGCGGTGTCGCGTCCGATTATATTCAGATTTTGTATCTTTGTTTTGTAAGTGTAATGAGATGCATGTAGATTTTTTATTTGTAACTTGATTTTTATTCTAAACTCATAAATCACAAACTTGAAAGAAAGTACGTATGTGTAAGATCACCATTTGATTGTATTTAACAGTTTCCTTTAGGGTAGATTGAGTGCTCCGTCACCTAATAGATTGTTACAGATGAGTTGATATTGTTTAATTCTTGTCAGTAAATTATTATAAATTAAAAAAATAAAAAATAAAACCATTTGATTGTATCCAAAAAAAGAAGAAGATCAGCATTTGATGAACAATGACAGAAAGATAGTTACCTTATCAACATATAGAATACAAATAAGTAATCCAAGTTTTATAAAGTTTATATACGTATAAACCCTTCTAAAGTCGATAAAGTCGATAAACCGATTGATTAAGTTGCATGATTGCGTCTGAGATATATAGAAGGTTAGCTGAAATTTAAATTTAAAAACTCCAAGTAATGGATATTTAAATTTCAATTAGACTCACTTAATAGACATGAGGTGGTTGCCCTTGACGTATTCTGAAGCACTTAAGTGTTGACTTCACACTACCAGAAAATGGGTATTGGGCGACGAAATGAGAAAAACCGGGTGACGATTTTTTTTTCGTCGCCTAAGAGAAAACTTGGCCGACGAAAAAAAAAATCGTCGCCCAAGGAAAAAAAATCGTCGCCTAAAGTTCAACTTTAGGCGACGAAACAAAAATCGTCGCCTAAGGATAAATTTCGTTGCCTAATATAGAAACTAGGGCGACGAAACAATATTTCGTCGCCTAAAAGATATATATCGTCGCCTAAGTGTTTTAATCCTTAGGCGACGAAACTCAAATATATCGTCGCCTAAGTATTTTATTTTTTTATTTTTACTTGTCCGACGAATTACACTAATTTCATCGGCCAAGAGTAATCCGAATAATTAAAATAAAATAAAACACATTTAAATTTCATTGTACATAATTTTTTATTTTACTCTTGGGCGACGAATTTAACATATATCGTCGCCCAAGTATTATCTTGGCCGACGAATTACACTAATTTCGTCGGCCAAGAGTAATCCGAATAATTAAAATAAAATAAAAGACATTTAAATTTTATTGTACAGGATTTTTTATTTTTACTCTTAGGCGACGAATTTCACCTTTCCGGTCATATCTTATTTCACGACTTTTTTGCGTTTGAGGCCTCTACGTATATGTTGTCTTCAAAACGGAACTTAAACTCAACACTTGTATAAAAAAGTTATACAACATTAGTACATATAACGTGAGTTTGGTGATCGGAGAAGAGGAACTGAAAACCTACCGTCAGATATGACCAACATAACTAATTACGTATGTGGGAAAAAATTCAGATCCATCTGACAAAGATAAGGGCTCGATCCGTCCGGTCAATCGGCGCGGTCAAACCCCTAAATGGACGGAAACGGCTATTCGACCCTCCAAATCACGTAATCTGGCCGGACCTTCAACTGAGAATAGTTTCCAATCGACAAGACGCTTACGGGGATATAAAAATTTGGTAAAAACTAAATACCCGGGATAGGGCTACCACTAGGTAGAAATAAGAGAAATTCGTTGACCGGAACAACCGGCACAGAAATTTTACCGGAATATCTTCATTTTTCACAGGTTGACATATTTCACCGTTATGGTCATATCTTATTTCACGACTTTTTTGCGTTTGAGGCTTCTACATATACGTTGTCTTCAAAACGACACTTCAACTCAACACTTGTATAAAAAAGTAATACAACATTAGTACATATAACGTGAGTTTGGTGATCGGGAAGAGGAACTGAAAACCTACCGTCAGATATAATCAGCATAACGAATTACGTGGGTGGGAAAAAATTCAGCTCCATCTGACAAAGATAAGGGCTCGATCCGTCCGGTCAATCGGCGCGGTCAAACCCCTAAACGGACGGAAACGGCTATTCGACCCTCCAAATCACGTAATCTGGCCGGACCTTCAACTGAGAATAGTTTCCAATTGACGAGACTTTTACGGGACCCTAAAAATTTGGTAAAAAATAAATACCCGGGATAGGGCTACCACTAGGTAGAAATAAGAGAATTTCGTTAACCGGAACAACCGGCAACGAAATTTTACCGGAATATCTTCATTTTTCACGGGTTGACGTATTTCACCGTTCCGGTCATATCTTATTTCACGGCTTTTTTGCGTTTGAGGCCTCTACGTATAAGTTGTCTTCAAAACGACACTTAAACTCAACACTTATATAAAAAAGTTATACAACATTAGTACATATAACGTGAGTTTGGTGATCGGGAAGAGGAACTGAAAACCTACCGTCAGATATAACCAGCATAACGAATTACGTAGGTGGGTAAAAATTCAGCTCCATCGGACAAAGATAAGGGCTCGATCCGTCCGGTCAATCGGTGCGGTCAAAACCCTAAACGGACGGAAACGGCTATTCGACCCTCCAAATCAAGTAATCTGGCCGGACCTTCAACTGAGAATAGTTTTCAATCGACGAGACGCTTACGGGGATATAAAAATTTGGTAAAAAACATTAACTTACAATTTAAATGTGCTTTATTTATTTTAATTATTCGGATTATCTTGGCCGATGAAATTAGGGTAATTCGTCGGCCAAGATAACCCGAATAATTAAAATAAAATAAAACACATCTAAATTTCATTGTACATGATTTTTTATTTTACTCTTGGGCGACGAATTTAACAAATATCGTCGCCCAAGTACTATCTTGGCCGACGAATTACCCTAATTTCGTCGGCCAAGATAATCCGAATAATTAAAATAAAATAAACCACATTTAAATTTCATTGTACATGATTTTTTATTTTACTCTTGGGCGACGAATTTAACTAATATCGTCGCCCAAGTGTTATCTTGGCCGACGAATTACCCTACTTTCGTCGGCGAAGAGTAATCCGAATAATTAAAATAAATAAAGCACATTTAAATTGTAAGGTAATGTTTTTTACCAAATTTTTATATCCTCGTAAGCGTCTCGTCGATTGGAAACTATTCTCAGTTGAAGGTCCGGCCAGATTACTTGATTTGGAGGGTCGAATAGCCGTTTCCGTCCGTTTAGGGGTTTGACCGCGCCGATTGACCGGACGGATCGAGCCCTTATCTTTGTCAGATGGAGCTGAATTTTTTCCCACCTACGTAATTCGTTATGCTGGTCATATCTGACGGTAGGTTTTCAGTTCCTCTTCTCCGATCACCAAACTCACGTTATATGTATTAATGTTGTATAACTTTTTTATATAAGTGTTGAGTTTAAGTGTCGTTTTGAAGACAACGTATACGTAGAGGCCTCAAAAGCAAAAAAGTCGTGAAATAAGATATGACCGGAACGGTGAAATACTTCAACCCGTGAAAAATGAAGATATTCCGGTAAAATTTCGGTGCCGGTTGTTCCGGTTAACGAAATTCTCTTATTTCTACCTAGTGGTAGCCCTATCCCGGGTATTTATTTTTTACCAAATTTTTAGGGTCCCGTAAAATTCTCATCGATTGGAAATTATTCTCAGTTGAAGGTCCGGCCAGATTACGTGATTTGGAGGGTCGAATAGCCGTTTCCGTCCGTTTAGGGGTTTGACCGCGCCGATTGACCGGACGGATCGAGCCCTTATCTTTTTCAAATGGAGCTGAATTTTTTCCCACCCACGTAATTTGTTATGCTGGTCATATCTGACGGTGAGTTTTCAGTTCCTCTTCTCCGATCACCAAAATCACGATATTCTGAATTTTATGATAGAAATCTTGGCCGACGATTTTCTTCATATTGGGCGACGAGATTTATAGTGAAGAACATCGTCGCCCAAGTAGACTATCTTGGCCGACGATTTTCAAAAAACAGGGCGACGATTTTTGAATTCGTCGGCCAAGATTATCTTGGCCGACGATTTTTAAAAAACAAGGCGACGATTTTTACAGAATCGTCGCCTAAGAACGCCAGTATAAAAGGCAAAAATTCGGAACCCTAACCATTTCTTCTGCCGCCAAGCCCTCTGTCTCTCTCTCCGAAAATCCTCTCTCTGCCCTCTCTCTCTCCCTCTCTCCGACCCCGACCCCGACCCCAATTCGGAACCCCGACCCCGACCCCAACGCCGACCCACAATTTAAGGTATAACCCTAAAACCCTAAATTGGTTTTAATTGTTGTTGTTGTTGTGATAATTGTAAATTGTTGTTGTGATAATTGTAAATTGTTGTTGTTGTTGTTGTGATAATTGTAAATTGTAAATTGTTGTTGTTGTTGTTGTTGTGATAATTGTAAATTGTTGTTGTGATAATTGTAAATTGTAAATTGTAAATTGTTGTTGTTGTTGTGATAATTGTAAATTGTTGTTGTGATAATTGTAAATTGTTGTTGTTGTGATAATTGTAAATTGTGATGTAAATTATGGTAAATTGTGATGTAAATGATAATTGTAAAATATTAGGGTTTACGGTTTAGGGTTTAGGGTTTAGGATTTGTGGAAATAATTTGTAAATATATTGTAAATGATTAAATAATTTTTGATTAAATAATTAAATAATATAAATTATAATTGTAAATATATTGTGGGTATTTTGTAAAAAATAATGTATTATTTTTGAGTAAGGATGTAAATATTCGTAAATTAATTTTTGTGATGTAATAATTGCGAATTAATGTAAATAATTTGTTATGTGAATAAATTTTTTTTTTTATAATAACTATTAATTTTTATTTGTGCTATTATTGTTGATAAATTTTTCGAAATTTATGGTTATTTTTTGTTAAATTAATTATAAGACGGTAAAATATTTTTAACAAATTTATGGTTATTTTAAACAGGATGGCCATGAGGAGAACTTCTGGACAACGTTCGGGTGCGACGAGCCAAGACGACTCGGACGGTACCTCAAACAACCCGTCGGAATCACCGTCGATCGGGTTTCCGTGGCTGTTGACGGCCCGATATACGGCGCTTAGGGGTGGCGCTAGCGGCTCGGGTTCTGCTGGGCAGTCGGGTCCCGCAGCGACGGCTCCTCGTCATCCATAGATACTTCGCCGGTCGCGATCCCGCAGCTACGCCCCCACACAGTCGTCCCCGACCGACGGTGATGGCGGGTCATCCGGGGTCCCTATGGTGCCGTTCGGCCTCTTCCTTCCTCCGACGATACCGGCGATACCTCGCGTCGATGAGGAGGGTCGACCGATTCGGGAGCAGCTCCCGCATGTGGCACCGCACGAGGCCTATATCTACAGGGAGTTTCCCACGCCTCTTCATCCCGTGAGGGTCTCCGAGCAGGCGGACGGAGAAGAATCCGTCGGCTCAGCCTCATCCTCAGGTAATTTATTATTACTTTTTTGTCGATTTTAATTTTTTTTTTTGTAAAAATGTATTATTAATATTAAATTTGATATACAATGTCACAGCCGCCGGAACGAGAAGGCGGAACAGGAGAGGCACCGTCAACAACAAGGGACTCGATAGGGCGGTCGAGTCCGCTGGACGGATCGCCATCCCGTTTTCCAACGGGAAACCGGTGGACGCCGCGTTGGGAAACCGGTACACGCGTGCCGCGGGAGGCACCATCCGCTCCAGACTCCCTATGTTGTGGGGAGTCTGGAGCCAGGTTCCTGATGGAGTGAAGGAGATGCTCCATCAGTCGATGTCGGTGAGTTTACTCGATCAATTACTATTTTTTTAACTAATAAATTATTTAATTATGAAAAAAAATACTAACAAGTGGTAATGCAGCAATGGTTTGTGGTTCCCGAGGAGGGACTTGACTGGGCGGACAAGGCCCATAGGGAGAGGTACCTCTATTTAATAATTTATTAAATTTTATTTTTTTAATAATATATTTAATATTTTTTTTGTATATGTAGGTTCAAGGAGTTGAAGCACGACCTCCGGTTACACTGGAAGCAGTACGGGAGCGACCGTTCGGGTACCCCGAAGGAGTTCGTGTCAAGACCCGCCCCGAATTTCACCCCGAAACCCGAGATGAGTCCTGGAGGGACCACCTCCAAGGAAAATTTACCGAAGACTCAGCAAACCTCCCTCGAAAATGGACAACCCTAACTTAAAAACTTACGAATCACATTTTAATCCAAAACAAATAAATCTTCAGCTCCACTCCAAAAGTAGCCAGAATACAAACATAAGAATTTCCAATAGTATTCAGAGCTACTAAAAAATAAAATAAAATACAACGGAAGCTAACAAACTCCTAGTAGATTAAACAGGTAACCTACTGGCGAAATGTAGCTGATAGCTGGGTCACTATGCCTCGACGTCTCTTGCTGGACCTCACGCGAACTCTGCAGACTGGGCATTTTAAAAACGAAGAGCCCAGGGGAAAATATTTAACACGTCAGAGTGAGTGGACAAAACTGAACTGACAACAAATAAATATTTCCCCAAATCAATTTCTAAAGAAAAATCGAATGCATGCTGCACGCGATAAAACTTTCATCTCATAATATCGAGTCTCACAGACTCTATAATATATGTACGTATTTACACACGTCCATACTCCCTATATAGATTCATGGGTCTATATAGGGCTACTACGCTCACGTCCAACGCTCACGTCACGCCTTAATGCGGTGCTACAATACGCCATCAAGGTGGACAGACGGTGTATAAATATGTGTCCATACTCCCTATATGAATTAAACACTCAAATACGGCTACTACGCTTACGTCCAACGCTCACGTCACGCCTTAATGTGGCTATATGCTACGCCATTAAGGTGGACAGACACATATGGCTAGCTAGCATTTTCTATACATACTCTCTCATAAATACATATTTATATCCACCGAAAATCCCATTTTCGGTATCTCTCCAAGAGAAATAAAAGCGTCAAATTAATTGACGTCAAAATTCCAACAAAATGAAATGTTCAATCATGAACCATAGCATGCATATTATTTTGAAAATAAACGTCCACTCACAACTTAGGCCTAAGCCTGACGTCGGTCGGAGGTCTCCTCAGCTCGAGCCTCCTCGCGTCCTGTTCCATACACATAAAACCTTAAATGAAACATCGACGTTTAAATGCAAAACATGCATAATTAAATATGCTTCGCGCTCAACCAAGTCTAACACTCCAAAATCTTAAATCCACTGGCAACCTCAAACTCCACAAATTTTACCGACAACCTCGAAAAACACTTTTCACCAAATAAAATCCAATGGCCGGATTATTAATTAATAATCCGCCAAAAATACTTAACTTCAACAAAACTTAAACCTATCCAAAACTCTTCCAAAAATTCTAAAACTTAAACCATTAAACTCCTTATAATTTTCTCCACCAAAAACATTTTCTCGGCGGCGGCGGCCGGCAGCCATTTTCCGGCGACCTCCAATGGTCACCAAATTTTGACAGAATCTTCCTCTCAACCTCCTCTACAACATTCCTAACTACCACAAACTCCAATTCTAAGCCTAAGCACATCAATCGAACATAAATACACAAAAAGCCCTAGAAATTTCAAATTCCGATTTCTTCTTACCTAGCTCACGACGGAGCGAGCTGATTGGCGAGGTTGCTGCACGAGAGGAGGGCTACAAAACCGTACCAAGCTTGCCCGGATTGGTGGCCGGAGGAGGAAGTTCCGGCGAAAAGAAGGTTTGGGCAGTCGTACGTCTCGGGCGGCACCGCTCCCTCACGGCGGAGCTAGGGCTCCTCTCACCGGTCCAGGGAGGTTGCTGGGTTGGAGACCGACCGAACGGGACCGGTGCGGCGGTCTGGGGCGGCCGGACGGCGGCGGGAGGACGGCCGGAAAATCTGGGCAGCGGGAGGGCTTGGGTGCGGAGAGGAAATCGGGAGGGAGAGAGAAAGAAAAGAGGGCTGGGCTTTGCCCACCCTTTGGCCCGGTCCAACTTCATATACTACCCAAATCCAGAAATAAAACACCCCGAAAAATAATACCCGAATAGAACTTACATTTTTAATTGATAACTTTTTCATGCTAACTCCGATTTTAACGCGTAGCATGTCTACGAACTCGTAATAACATCCTCTACGACTTTCATGAAGAAAGTTTTCCCAAATTCCATACGGAGGAAAAAGTCAACTTGGAGTCTTAAATAGTCAACGGTTACTTAAAACGGTAAAAGACCAAAATATTACCAAAGTAAATAACCGTAAAATAACTTAAGAACCGGGGCGTGACAATTCTCCCCTCCTTACAAAAATTTCGTCCTCAAAATTAACATATAAGTCATCCGAAAAGATAGGGATACTGCTGCATCATTTGCTCCTCTGACTCCCAAGTAGCTTCTTCTACTTGATGACTTCTCCAAAGCACCTTGACAAGTGGAATTGTCTTGTTCCTCAGCACTTGCTCCTTTCGGTCAAGAATCTGAACCGGTTCCTCTTCATAGGTCAAATCTCTCGTCAAACTGATCGGCTGCTCTTGCAGCACATGAGAAGGATCGGCAATATACTTGCGAAGCATGGATACATGAAACACATTATGTATCCTAGCTAACTCTGGAGGCAAGGCTAATCGATAAGCAAGTGAGCCAACTCGCTCAATAATCTCATAAGGGCCAATATACCTCGGGCTAAACTTCCCACGCTTCCCGAAGCGCACAACCCCTTTCCAAGGAGATAATTTCAGAAACACCCAATCACCCACTTGAAATTCTAGATCTCTCCTACGGACATCCGCATAACTCTTCTGCCTACTCTGAGCAGTCTTGAGTCTATCTCTAACCACTTTAATCTTCTCATTCGTAACATGGATTAACTCTAGACCACAAAGCTCTTTTTCCCCCACTTCATTCCAACACAAAGGCGTGCGACACAGCCTCCCATAAAGAGTCTCAAAGGGAGCCATACCAATGCTAGAATGATAGCTATTATTATAGGCAAATTCCATCAAAGATAGGTTTTTATCCCAATTACCTCTGAACTGCATGGCACAAGCCCTCAACACATCCTCCAAAGTCTGAATAGTCCTCTCGGACTGCCCATCAGTCTGAGGATGAAAAGCAGTGCTGAAAAGTAATTGGGTACCTAAAGCTGCCTGAAGAGCTCCCCAGAATTTAGAAGCAAAACGAGGATCCTGATCTGACACTATTGATTCAGGAACACCATGAAGCCTCACAATTTCGTTCACATAAAGCTCCACCAATTTATCCAATTTATCCAATTTATACTTCTTTCCCACTGGCAAGAAATGTGTAGACTTGGTGAGTCTATCCACAATCACCCAAATACCGTCATGCCCTTCACGGGTACGAGGTAAACTAAAAACAAAATCCATGGTGATGTGGTCCCACTTCCACACTGGAATAGGCAACGGCTCAAGCAACCCAGAAGGCTTCTGCCTTTCAGCCTTGACTTGCTGAAAAATCAGACATCTACTCACATAAGCTGCAATTTCCCTCTTCATGTTTGGCCACCAATAATAATCCTTCAAAATCCGATACATTTTTGTGCTACCCGGATGAGCAGCATATGCAGAGCTATGAGCTTCCTCCATAATCTCACTCTTCAACTTTTCATTTCTTTTTGGAACACATAGCCGGTTCTTAAACATTAGAGTCCCATCTCTTCTAACTGAAAAATGATCGGCTGCGGCTCCATTCGATGCTCTTTCCATCAGTCGAACTACGGAAGGATCATTATACTGTGCTTCCCGCACTCTATCAACCAATACTGGCCTCACATGAAAACTGGCTATCAAAGCACTAACCTCATCTACTGATAAATCCACTCCTGTAGCTCGCAACTCACAAAGAAGCAGAACACGAACCATCTTTATATGAGATAAAGATATGGAGGGATTTCGACTAAGAGCATCAGCTACCACATTAGCTTTTCCAGGATGATACTCAATAGTGCAATCATAATCATTGATTAACTCCATCCACCTTCTCTGTCTCATATTAAGCTCTCTTTGAGTGAACACATACCGAAGACTCTTGTGATCGGTAAATATCTGACACTTGGCTCCATAAAGATAGTGTCTCCACAACTTGAGAGCAAAAACTACCGCTGCAAGCTCCAAATCATGAGTAGGATAATTCCCCTCATGCGGCTTCAATTGCCTAGAAGCGTAGGCACTAACTCGGTCATGCTGCATCAAAACTCCACCTAGACACCACGTCTAGAAGCATCACAATAGACCACATATTCTCCACTATCATCCGGAAGTGCCAAAACAGGAGCACTTGTCAAGCAATTCTTCAATTCTTGAAAACTTTGCTCGCACTGATCTGACCATTCAAACTTAACCCCCTTCCTGGTCAACTTTGCGAGAGGAGCAGCAATCTTTGAAAAATCTTTCACAAAGGCCGATAATAGCCTGCTAATCCCAAGAAACTACGAATCTCAGCCACAGTGGTGGTTCTTCTCCAATTCGACACTGCTTCCACCTTTTGGGGATCCACACTAACTCCCTCTGCAGAAATCACATGACCCAAGAACCCCACTTTATCTAGCCAAAACTCACACTTGCTAAACTTAGCAAATAACTGCGACTTTTCCAAAGTCCGCAAAATTATTCTTAGATACTTGGCATGCTCCTTCTCACTTCTTGAGTAAACCAAGATATCATCTATGAATACGATCACGAAACGATCAAGGTATGGACTAAACACCCTATTCATGAGATCCATGAACGCCGCGGGTGCATTAGTAAGTCCAAATTGCATCACCACAAACTCATAATGACCATATCGTGACCGAAAAGCAGTCTTGGCTATATCCCCCTCTCGGATCCGCAACTGATGATAACCCGATCTCAAATCAATCTTAGAGAAAACAGAGGCACCCCTCAACTGATCAAATAAATCATCGATCCGAGGCAAAGGATATTTATTCTTCACTGTGACCTGATTCAACTTCCTATAATCAATGCATAGTCTCATGGTGCCATCTTTCTTCTTAACAAACAACACCGGAGCACCCCATGGAGACATGCTAGGCCGAATAAACCCCTTATCTACCAACTCCTGCAATTGAGTCTTCAACTCTTTCAATTCCGCTGGAGCCATTCTGTAAGGCTCCTGAGAGATAGACATAGTTCCGGGAAGTAATTCTATAGAGAAGTCTATCTCCCTTGCAGGAGGCAAACCAGGCAACTCCTCAGGAAAAACGTCCGGAAACTCTCTTATTACAGGAATATCTTCTAATCCCACAACTCTCATACTTGTATCCACCACATGAGCTAAAAATGCCTGACAGCCTTTACTCAACAATTTCCTTGCAGCAACAGCGGAAATTATGCAACTAAAAATAACATCTCTTTCCCCTTGGAAAGTAACCTCAAAACCATCTGGACTTCGAAGCACCACTACTTTTTGAAAACAATCTACCATAGCTCTATATGCTTCCAAAAAGTCCATTCCCAAGATCACATCAAACTCCACTATATCTAAAGGAATTAAATCAGCCTCGAAATTAACTCCTTCCACTACCACTTCACAGCCACTAAATACCCAATTTATTCTCATTACCTCACCGGAGGGTAGAGACACATGCCACTCGCCTGGAAGAGACGATGATGGCACATTGGCATGGAGGGCAAATCGACTAGACATGAATGAATGCGTGGCTCCGGGATCAATTAAAACAAATGCTGGTTGACCAAATATTAACTACGTACCAATGATGACATCTAGGGAAGTACGACCCTCCTGCTGGGTCATAGCATGTAGTCTAGCGCGAGTCATGAGACGTCCACGCTGACCACTCCCCTGCTGAGAACCACCCCTGGCTGCTGAACCACCACTAGCTGAAAACTGACTGCCTTACTGAGAAGGAGCGGTCCTCTGTGCCAACAAAAGGACAGCCTCTCCTGAAATGATCCAGACAACCACACTCAAAGCATCCAGAAGACTGTTGCTGACCAAAAGAGAAAGCTTGACCACCAGAAGATCCCCACTGGGAACTACCACTAGCACTAAACTGACCGGCCTGCTGCCTGCCCAACTGGCTCCTGGAGGGTCTCCTGAAACGTCCTCCAAATCTATCCCGAGAATCAGAACCTGATCCTCCACTACTACCACTGCCCGCTGAAGATCCAGAAGCTGATGAGGAAGCGGCCTTCTTCGATGGACCCTGGCTGGGACCACCGAAATCTCTGGGTCGTGCACTAAAAGTTCTCCTGGACTCAATGGCCATGGCTGCAGTAACCGCATCAAGAAAAGTCGGGTAAATGCCACCGACCATCTTATCTACAAAAACCCCGGCAAGAGCTCCAACAAACATGTCAAACCTGGTCCTCTCATCAGGAATCAAATAGGGCACATGGTAGTTCAAGGAAGTGAACCTCTGCTCAAACTCGATGACACCCTCATCATCCCCCTTCTTCATGTTCAGGAAATCCGACTGAATCCTGATACGCTAAGCGTGACCGAAATACTGACCCAAGAAGAGCGTCTTAACTCCTCCCAAGTCATGTCTTGAGCACCACCACGATTTCTACTAGCAAGGATCCACCAGTGATGCGCTGAGTCATCCAGAAAAGTCACTGCCATCTTCACTTTCTTTTCTTCCGGCAGTTCAGTGCTCCCAAAAGCCAATTCCATCTTGTCCACCCAAGAATAAGCATCAAGGGGTCCCTTGACACCCTTGGACTCTACTGCCCCTGCATCAGCAATAACTCTTTTCTTCACAGATAGAGGGGGCTGAACCCTATCCAGAACACACCTCTCAGCATGCTCCCAATCGAATCAACCAATCCTCTAACCTCATCACCCTCACTGGCGTTAATCGAGGAAGCTACACGGGGTCGGCGCCTAAGAGGCATAGTACCCAAGGGAAGAAGATATTAAGTAGTTTGTCCATAAGACTAACAGAACTATCACACCTACCCAATAACACATAGTATCAAAAGCAGAAAACTGCCGATGAATCCGCCGCGGTCGGATCATCACTCTATAGACACTATGGCTACTTAGGCAAATACGATAGTGAGTAGGAAACAGAAGATGAAACCTAGAGCTCTGATACCAACTGTCAAGACCCGCCCCGAATTTCACCCCGAAACCCGAGATGAGTCCTGCGGGGACCACCTCCAAGGAAAATTTACCGAAGACTCAGCAAACCTCCCTCGAAAATGGACAACCCTAACTTAAAAACTTACGAATCACCTTTTAATCCAAAACAAATAAATCTTCAGCTCCACTCCAAAAGTAGCCAGAATACAAACATAAGAATTTCCAATAGTATTCAGAGCTACTAAAAAATAAAATAAAATACAACGGAAGCTAACAAACTCCTAGTAGATTAAACAGGTAACCTACTGGCGAAATGTAGCTGATAGCTGGGTCACTATGCCTCGACGTCTCTTGCAGTACCTCACGCGAACTCTGCAGACTGGGCATTTTAAAAACGAAGAGCCCAGGGGAAAATATTTAACACGTCAGAGTGAGTGGACAAAACTGAACTGACAACAAATAAATATTTCCCCAAATCAATTTCTAAAGAAAAATCGAATGCATGCTGCAAGCGATAAAACTTTTATCTCATAATATCGAGTCTCCCAGACTCTATAATATATGTATGTATTTACACACGTCCATACTCCCTATATAGATTCATGGGTCTATATAGGGCTACTACGCTCACGTCCAACGCTCACGTCACGCATTAATGCGGTGCTACACTACGCCATCAAGGTGGACAGACGGTGTATAAATATGTGTCCATACTCCCTATATGAATTAAACAGTCAAATAGGGCTACTACGCTTACGTCCAACGCTCACGTCACGCCTTAATGCGGCTATATGCTACGCCATTAAGGTGGACAGACACATATGGCTAGCTAGCATTTTCTATACATACTCTCTCATAAATACATATTTATATCCACCGAAAATCCCATTTTCGGTATCTCTCCAAGAGAAATAAAAGCGTCAAATTAATTGACGTCAAAATTCCAACAAAAGGAAATGTTCAATCATGAACCATAGCATGCATATTATTTTGAAAATAAACGTCCACTCACAACTTAGGCCTAAGCCTGACGTCGGTCGGAGGTCTCCTCAGCTCGAGTCTCCTCGCGTCCTGTTCCATACACATAAAACCTTAAATGAAACATCGACGTTTAAATGCAAAACATGCATAATTAAATATGCTTCGCGCTCAACCAAGTCTAACACTCCAAAATCTTAAATCCACTGGCAACCTCAAACTCCACAAATTTTACCGACAACCTCGAAAAACACTTTTCACCAAATAAAATCCAATGGCCGGATTATTAATTAATAATCCGCCAAAAATACTTAACTTCAACAAAACTTAAACCTATCTAAAACTCTTCCAAAAATTCTAAAACTTAAACCATTAAACTCCTTATAATTTTCTCCACCAAAAACATTTTCTCGGCGGCGGCGGCCGGCAGCCATTTTCCGGCGACCTCCAATGGTCACCAAATTTTGACAGAATCTTCCTCTCAACCTCCTCTACAACATTCCTAACTACCACAAACTCCAATTCTAAGCCTAAGCACATCAATCGAACATAAATACACAAAAAGCCCTAGAAATTTCAAATTCCGATTTCTTCTTACCTAGCTCACGACGGAGCGAGCTGATTGGCGAGGTTGCTGCACGAGAGGAGGGCTACAAAACCGTACCAAGCTTGCCCGGATTGGTGGCCGGAGGAGGAAGTTCCGGCGAAAAGAAGGTTTGGGCAGTCGGACGTCTCGGGCGGCACCGCTCCCTCACGGCGGAGCTAGGGCTCCTCTCACCGGTCCAGGGAGGTTGCTGGGTTGGAGACCGACCGAACGGGACCGGTGCGGCGGTCTGGGGCGGCCGGACGGCGGCGGGAGGACGGCCGAAAAATCTGGGCAGCGGGAGGGCTTGGGTGCGGAGAGGAAATCGGGAGGGAGAGAGAAAGAAAAGAGGGCTGGGCTTTGCCCACCCTTTGGCCCGGTCCAACTTCATATACTACCCAAATCCAGAAATAAAACACCCCGAAAAATAATACCCGAATAGAACTTACATTTTTAATTGATAACTTTTTCATGCTAACTCCTATTTTAACGCGTAGCATGTCTACGAACTCGTAATAACATCCTCTACGACTTTCATGAAGAAAGTTTTCCCAAATTCCATACGGAGGAAAAAGTCAACTTGGAGTCTTAAATAGTCAACGGTTACTTAAAACGGTAAAAGACCAAAATATTACCAAAGTAAATAACCGTAAAATAACTTAAGAACCGGGGCGTGACAGTTCGAGTATCGGGAGTACGAGTGGCGGTGACTTCTTGTCACGCAGTTCAACGACCCTCACAAACAGGTAATTCGTAAACAAATTTGAATTAATTTAATTAGTGAATTAATTATAATTGTATGTTTTTAGATATTTACTAACGATAATTTTTTTTGAAGCACCTCGCCCGGGTGAACGCTGAGAACCGGCAACAGAACACAACCAACCATCGTGCCGGTTCGAGGCCGTTTTCGGCCATCATGGACGACGTGCGGCGAGAGCGGCCAGAGGAGAACCCCTATGTGGGGACCTTTCAGAGGGCATATCCTCATTCTGAGGAGGATCTTGTAAGTTCCTTATATTTTCTAATTTTTAATTTTAATTACATTTTATTAAATGTATATTAATATATTTTTATAATATATCCAATTAGGCGAGGGTGAGGGAGGCGGAGCAAGAGGTCATGAGAGGCATGGTGAACGACACATGGCCAGGCACGGCAGATGATGACATGTCAGAGGCCATGTCCAGGATCGACACTTCAGATCATACCATTGGGGCGCGGATTATGGCCACTGCCTTCGCGCAGCGTTCCAACACCTACTTCTGCCGGGGTATGGGAGACGCTGGAAAGGGGATCCTGAAGACGATGCCAGGATTTCAGCGCAAGGGAGCCGCCGGAGCCTCAAGCAGCAACAGTCGGCTACAGGATCAGTTCGAAAGTCTACAGTCTGAGCTGGAAGCCCAAAGAGCGAGGGAGTCTGAGCTGGAAGCCCAAAGAGCGAGGGAGATGGCGGAATCATATGCGGCTTCCATGGCTGCGCACACTACCAGAAGAAAGGCTTTAGCCGACGAAAAAAAAAAACCAGGCCGACGAATTTTTTTTTCGTCGGCTAAAGTGGGATTTAGCCGACGAAATTGTCCTTCGTCGGCTAATTAAAAATTTTCGTTGGCTAAAGTCCACTTTAGCCGACGAAATTAATATTTCGTCGACTGAATAATTTTTTTCGTCGGCTATAGTCTGTGAACTTTAGCCGACGAAATTTTCAAAAGTTTAGCCGACGAAATTTTCAAAAGTTTAGCCGACGAAATTTTAAGAGTTTAGCCGACGAAATTTTTAAAAGTTTAGCCGACGAAAAATATAATTTCGTCGGCTAAAGTGTTTTATATTTACAGATTTGGACAACAACTCATCTGGAAAAAAATAGGAGCCGATAGTAGGGGTCAACCCTATTTACCGTTATTATTTCTTATGGGGAGCCCTATCGTCGGAAGGTAAATGTTTCAAAATTTTTATATAGGTGGTTGCGTCTCATCTACGTGAGAGTTTTTCGTGTGGAAGATTTGACCAAACTACGTAATATAGGGGGAGATATGAGTGTTTTCGTGAATTTATAGACTTTAGCCGACGAAAATATATGAAAAGTCGTCGGCTAAGATTGTTTTTGCCGACGAATAACCTAATATTTCGTCGGCTATAGTTATTTTTTAATTTTTTAATTACATACTATAGCCGACGAATACCCTAACGTATTCGTCGGCTAAAGTCGAAAATTTTTCGAAATTTTCAAGCAAAATTTTTTGGCGGGCAACCAAAATTTTCAAAGGACTTTAGCCGACGAAATTATGAAAATTCGTCGGCTAAAGTCGAAAAATTTTCAAAATTTTCAACCAAAATTTTTTGGCGGTCAACCAAAGAGTTTAGCCGACGAAAATAAAGAATTTCGTCGGCTAAAGTTCTTTATATAGCCGCAAATAAACCCAACACTAGACATATTGCGGCCCCTCCTCCTCTTCCTCTTCCTCCTCCTCCTCCTCCTCCTCCTCCACACAACCACCACAAATAAACCCAACACTAGACATATTGTGTCCCCTCCTCCTCTTCCTCCTCTTCCTCCTCCTTCTCCTCCTCCACCTCCGCCACTCTCTCTCCTCACCACACCGTCTACTCTCCACCCCCACGCGCCCAATGGCCACCTACCGCGCCCTCCTCTCCGCCTCCTCAACCTCTCCAACAACGTCTTCAACCGCACGTTCCCGCCGGAGCTCTCCAACCTCACTAACCTCCATGTTCTCGACCTCTACAACAACAACCTCACCGGCGTGTTGCCGGTTTCGGTGGCTCACATGACCAACCTCCGCCATTTGCATTTGGGTGGCAACTTTTCACTGTATATCACAGTTTCTCTGTCAAGATTCTCCACACACACAAAAAAAAATAAAAAAAATGTTTCTGCAGTTTTTTTTTTCAAAACCCAGAAACTTTAGCCGACGATATTCAAACACAATATTCGTCGGCTATAGTATTTTTAAATTTTTTTAATAAGGTTTAGCCGACGAAATAACCTAATATTTCGTCGGCTATAGTTATTTTTAATTTTTTTTTATAAGGTTTAGCCGACGAATAACCTAATATTTCGTCGGCTATAGTTATTTTTTTAATTTTTTTTATAAGGTTTAGCCGACGAAATATTTTATATTTCGTCGGCTATAGTTATTTTTAATTATTTATTACGCACTTTAGCCGACAAATATTTCGTCGGCTAAAGTCTGTGACTATAGCCGACGAGATATTTTTCGTCGGCTAAAATGGGACTATAGCCGACGAAAAAAAAAATTCCGTCGGCTAAAGTCATTACAGACTACCTTTTCCCGACGACACTATAGCCGACGAAGGCTCGTCGGCTAAGGTCTTAGCCGATGAATTTTTTTAACAGGCCGACGAAAATTTTTCGTCGGCTAAAGTGCCTATTCTGGTAGTGGCATATGGAGCGGCTGAATGAAGTCACCAATGCCAACCAGGCGGCTATGGGACAGTGGATGACTGCCTGCATCGCTGCACATGCAGCCGGACTTGATTTTCCGCCCATGCCTACGCCTATACCATTACCTCAGTGGCCCCACCCTCAGCAGCAGCCTCCTCAGCCTGACCAGCCGCCGCCTCAGCCTCAGGACCCTCCGAACGGGAATGATGAGTTAGATTTCGAGTTTCTCCTCCATAGGCAGATGGACTGAATTTTTGTAATAAATTATTTATAAATTTATAAATTTGTGTTATTTTTAATTAAATTTTAGTATTAGAAAAATTTAAAGAAATGCCGAAAAAAAAATTCCAGCAAAAATAAAAAAAACATTATTTATATATTTAAAAAAATTATTTAATTATTTTAAAAAAAATTTAAATATATCTTAGGCGACGAAATTTCTAAATCATCGGTTAAGGACTTACCATATAAGATGACGAAAAAAAATATCGTCGCCTAAGATGTAGTGATCTTAGGTGACGAAATATTTATTTTCGTCGCCCAAGGTTATAAGATCTTAAGCTACGAAATTTTTTTTCGTCGGGCAAGGTGTTAAATCTTGGGCGATGAATATTTTTTGGGCGACGAAATTCGTATCGTCGCCTAAGAATTACTCTTAGGCGACGACGGAATGAATTTTCGTCGCCCAAGTTCTTGACCGACGTGGTTCTGGCGACGACGTTTTGGCCGACGACATATCGTCGCCTAAGTACTTAGGCGACGAAATTTTTTAACAGGGCGACGATTTTTTTTCGTCGCCCAAGTTCAAATTTCTGGTAGTGTCACCACATATATCATATATGTCGTAGCTATTGGTTGTGTGATTTGTTTGTAAGTTTGGTTTGATGGTACCAGTGTATAGATGAAATGACACGAAGAGGCAGTTTATGTGCAAACACGAAAACAATGTCGAATTTGATTAAAAAAGACAATTATTTGGTTTTTGAAGTTTCATCTCTCATATGTCATGGGCTCATGGCAGCTAGATTAGCAACAATAATTGGACCGACCAGGTAATTTCTTAATCAAGCTCAAATCATTGGATTGGTAGCTACTACGGAGTCAGCTCTGTGAAAATTTTATATGGAAATATCAGATCATTTGTTTGGTGTTCGATCTGATCGATTAATCTGGAGGAGATCTAGAGTTTGAGCTGCATGTAATGTTAACTACCAATATAAGGAAGACCCGAATCATATAAATGAACGTATGGAGTACCAATCTGATGTAGCAGAGTCAATAGAAAGAACTTAAAGCTACCACTTTGATGATAACTAGCTTGTTTACCATAGCAAACAATTCACCACATTCACAATATTACCAATTTCAGTTATATAAACCACTTGCACAGTACAATTGCAAAAGTAAGGCTGTGTATACAGTATCAAACCATGTAGGTAAGATTTGCAGGGTTTAAACAAACTTCTACTACGGGCTACGGCTCAAGATGACTTGGCATAAGGTTATAGTAGTCAACATAAATAAGGATCGATGAAGGTGACTGAAGTGTATCTAGCTATAGCTTGGTTATGAAAAAATTGGATTATACTTGGTTACAAAGGTCATGCAAAGGGGGTAAAATTTCTAGGGGTAAGTAAAGTGTAGTTATCCATCAATATTATAAATCGTGACATGGGTAACAAACTAAGGACGTGAACTTGGGGGTTTCTTTCAGGAGCCGAAATGTATGAACAGATAATGTCATGGATTCAATAATCTCGATTAGTTTTGCTTATCAATACTTATTACAAGTTAGCTAATTAAGCCTCCTGATGACAACTTGTAGCCAATAGACTACTGCCGACACATTTGATCAATAAGAACGACTTCTATCTAGCTAGTTACTTAGTTTATAAAAATCTCACATCAAAACATAGTAACTTTCTGGGCCATTGTTAACTGCTGTATTGAGCTAACATCACGGAAGAAATGAAAACAGAAATTGTAAACGTACAACAGTATAAAGAAAAACGAAGTCTGGATATTATAACTGATCTGATACTTACGAACGTCGACCGACAATTCAATAACAGAGAAATAGAACTGATCGAGAACTTATTGGTCCGACGGCAATATAATTAGTACAAACACGTGCGTGGGTCTCACACATGCAATTATACATCTTGTAATCAATTATTTTCGATCAGGGTTTAAACTGTAAGAGAGATAATTAGGGTTTACACAGCGCAGCGAGAAAAGGAAACCAAACAACTCGTGGTTTTGTGTTTTAGCTTTTTGTTCTGTTTTCGTTAGAATCTCGATGAGGTCATGATGCAGGTTTGTTTGTTTTGAATCAGGGTGTTGGGGTTTTTTTGTTGGTTGAAACTTGAAAGTATGATTATGTGATGTAGGGAGGATGATAGAGGAGATTCATGAGGAGCAAATTCATCGCTTGAAAACTCTTTTTCAGTTTGTTGGCTTCAACGTTTGTTAACCCACCATAGTTCTTAATGCGTGAATATGCTAGCTTTTTGAGCAGCTGCAACTGTTATACACACACACACACTGCAGCTGCGCACCTCCAATCACGGGCGGAGCTTAGACCTCTCTGAGAGGGTCCAGACCCTCCCCTCCTAACATTCCTAAACTTCATGTTTTAGCTTAATTGTATCATTAATTAAAGAGTAAATGACACTTTAGTACTAATTTTAAAGGTTTATTGCCCATTCCAATGAAAATCTCTTTACCAACCCATTTCAATGAATTCTAATAAAAGGACGTCAATACCCTCACCCTAATTTAACTCTTTTTCTCTTTTTTTTCCCGATCATTAACTCTCACTCTCTCTCTCTCTCTCTCTCTCTCTCTCTCGGAATCCAGATCGGATCTGAGGACCGGACTCACCCCACATGCGGCGTTCGTCAACCTCGGTGGCGATCGGACATGGACGTCGGAAGCAGCTCGTTCGTGGAGGAGTTGGTCTTGTTTACTGTGTTGTTGTTCTCCGGCCTGAGCAGTTGCTCGGTCGATACGAGCTCGGCGCCCAGCACATTGACCCACTCGTAGTTGCGGGTGGTGCCACGCCAGGCGACGTAGATTTCGCAGCGGCCGATGGACTTGTTGTACTGGTCAGTGGTGACGGCGACGTAGCCGATCCAGTTAGACTCGCGGTCCCACGACTCGCGGGACATGTAGTGGAGGAGGAAGGGCTCTGGGACGCTGACTTGTGCGGTGGCGTAGTGGAAGGAGGCGATCTCGTAGTTGGCGGCGTCTTGGAGCATGACTTTGTCGAAGAAGTTGGCGTGGCCGTAGCGGCTGGACCCGGCGTACTTGGAGTTGGCGTCGTTGTTGAAGGCGTCGTAGGTGCCCTGGCAGAAGTCGCCGCAGCGGAGGATCAAGGTTCGGAGGTGGACGTCCAGCGGGTCCAGGAGGCCGGCCCAGTTGTTTTCTCTGAGGAGAGCTGACCATGCTGGACCTGCTGTTGGTTCAGTAGTGGAATCAGGGGTCTGGGTAAGTTTACTACCCCCAGTAAAAGTTTACTAGGGGTAGTAATCTTCATTTTTTCGCATCTAAGTTGATTTTTCTCCTTTTCAATGTGAATTATGGCATTGAAGCTACTGTTTTGCAAGTTTACTACCCCCAGTAAAAGTTTACTAGGGGTAGTAATCTTCATTTTTTCGCATCTAAGTTGATTTTTCTCCTTTTCAATGTGAATTATGGCATTGGAGCTACTGTTTTGCAAGTTTACTACCCCCAGTAAAAGTTTACTAGGTGTAGTAATCTTTATTTTTTCGCATCTAAGTTGATTTTTCTCTTTTTCAATGTGAATTATGACATTGGAGCTACTGTTTTGCAAGTTTACTACCCCCAGTAAAAGTTTACTAGGGGTAGTAATCTTTATTTTTTCGCATCTAAGTTGATTTTTCTCCTTTTCAATGTGAATTATGGCATTGGAGCTACTGTTTTGCAAGTTTACTACCCCCAGTAAAAGTTTACTAGGGGTAGTAATCTTCATTTTTTCGCATCTAAGTTGATTTTTCTCCTTTTCAATGTGAATTATGGCATTGGAACTACTGTTTTGCAAGTTTACTACCCCCAGTAAAAGTTTACTAGGGGTAGTAATCTTCATTTTTTCGCATCTAAGTTGATTTTTTTCTTTTTCAATGTGAATTATGGCATTGGAGCTACTATTTTGCAAGTTTACTACCCCCAGTAAAAGTTTACTAGGGGTAGTAATCTTCATTTTTTTGCCGGTATGCTTCCGGTGACATTTTTTTCAAAAAAATCTAGTGAGACTCCGGCATCTCCGACGATTTTCCGATCACCATCAATTTTCCGGCGACCGGTGACCGGAATCCGGCGGCCAGTGTCCGGTGACCGGAATCCGGCAACCGGTGTTCGGCAACCGGAATCCGGTGACAGGCGCCGGTGTCCGGTGTGCTTCCGGGAAAGTCTTCCCTTCTTCTTTTTCATTTTTTCTCTTTAAATAAAGGTTAAGGGTAAAAAAGTCTTTTAAAATATCATTTTATTATATTTTAATAAAGATTTGTGTATTTGGGCTTAAAATAAGTACCTTGTATTCAAATGGGCTAAGAAAAAAGATTATCATTGAAATGGGGTTTGACTTTTTCTATTTTGTGCATTAGGGCTTTTTCCCTTAATTAAACCCCTTGATTTCTGAACAGTCTAATTAAGCTTCATAATTTTCCTTAATTGTAGTCATTTCTTGTTAACAATAATTGATATATCACCAATAAATTAACGAAATGAACGATTATTTCAAACTTTGATAAGAAATTTTATATCTGTTCTTTCCCTTTAAGTTATATTATGTTTATTATATCAAATTTGAAATAGTTATTCATATATTTTTCTTTTTTATCTTCAAAGAGCATAATATAATTTTATTATTCATTTTTCATATGCTACCATTTATATTTTAGACCCCCAACTCTTGAATTAGTACTTGACCCTAGCTAATAATTAGGGTTTGCAAAATGAAAGAACTGGTTCAGCATCGATGCACAAGCCCCAAGGCAAGGCTGCAATCTGCAATGAACAAAGTGTAAAAACAAAGCGTATTGCAGTAGTAGTACGGAGGTGGAGTGTAGATGAAGGCACCAGACCAAAAGGAGCGTTCAACAGAGAAAGGGCACTTTCCTTTCCTCAACTTATTAGCCAAAACCCTAATCGAATCTTTCCCTCTTGATTTCTATACGGAGGAGTAGTGGAAGTGAAAACCATAGACGGTCTATTTTTGCAGGAATTATTTGCACAGTAGTCGACTGAGACTAAGGGTGCTTTGTCGGGGAGACACACCGTCCCTCTTTGCTTCTTTTCTTTTTCTTCTTCGATTCGTTTTGTTCCGTCTTTATTGTATTGGATCTTAACCCAAGTGCCAAAGAAGAAATTCAGATTGTCCATGAATCTATGTCACTGAAAGAAACAAATTAAGCTGCAGGTGGATGAGAACGATGGTAAATTATTGAACTGATCAACATATATATGGAATGTTTTGATGTTCTGTTACTGTGATTTGTCGATCGATGATCGAAATTTGGGAGGATGTTAATCAAGTATTTACCCGATTGATCGATATTCTTAATAATTTTTCCTTCCTGAGAATGAGATATGAAGGTTACCTTCACTTATAATAGAGAATTAAATTCAGTTTACCCCCAAATCTTTGGTATCAAAATCAGTTTAGTCATGCAACTTTTTTTAAAATCAGTTCGCCCCCTCAACTTTCGTAAACACATGAGTTTAAAATCAGTTCGCCCCCTCAACTTTTTTTAAAATCAGTTCGCCCCCTCAAAATCAGTTCAAATTTTGGACCAAACTTGATCAAACTGATGTGTTTACAAAAGTTGAGGGGGCGAACTGATTTTAAAAAAAGTTGCAGGACTGAACTGATTTTGACACCAAAGATTTGATGGATAAACTGAATTTAATTCTATAATAGAGCTAGCACAGCTGCTTGAAGGCTTGCATATATATGTCCAATAATAATAGAGCTAAGGTTATTCCAAAAGTCGAGAAATCCCAAGCCTTATCTTTTTGGATGGCTAAAAACCTAAAATGGCAGGAAAATCAATTCTTAATTAGCTCACCATGCCTACCAATTCAATTATTGTAGTTCCCCTGGTTAATAAAAGATCCTAACCCCAAACCCACGAGTCCATGCAGTAGTTTCATCAAACTTTTGCAACTATAGCACAGCGAATGCGCCTTCTTCATGAGTGAGCTCTTCTTCCTAAGCTCATCCTGAGACTTCTACCATATTACAGGTGAATGATTCCCCTTGCTCTTCTTCTTGGTCTTTATCTAGGTTAACACGAGGCTCGGAGTGGGCCACGTTGTCTAGTGAATTCTCACGGAAACGCTGGGCCATTTGCTGGGCGAGGTTAGGGCTAGGAGGCGCACTTTTGGCAACTGATGATGCATTAGTCTTTGTCTGCCGCGGGCACCATACTGATTTGGTTGAGGATTGCTTGTCCCCGACTGGCTTTTTATCTGTGGCCAGAGGGACCTTGTCATTGTCATTCTTTTTCAGCCGCTACAAGGCAGAGACTTGGGGCTCCATCCTGGCCTCTAGCACCGGGCCCGATGTGGTTGTAATGGTTCCCTTTTGGTTTCGGATTCCTGGTTTTGAGGTTTCCGGCGCCGTGATGGCTGAGGTGGCTCTTGCCTTGGTTCTGGTTCCTGGGTCGAAAACAACTTATGCCTTGGCGAAGGAGGCGGTTCTCTTCTTCTCTCAGGCTCTGGGGTCGTTCACATCCTATGCCTGAAAGGTTGTGGATCCTGTTTCGGTGGAGCAGAAAGTCGGCAAAAGACGTTTGCCTTTGGAGCAGGATCGCAGAAAACTTGCTCACACACCCTTGGGGGTGTTACGGGTGGCATTTAGAGTAGTGCGCGCAAGCCCTTTGCCTCTCTCCACATCTGCTCAGGTGTCTGTGCAAGTTGTTAGGGACGTACAGCGCCCTCATCGACAGCTCGTAAGGCACGCATGATGTTTTCGTACCTTTTCTATAGCTTTCATTTTTTAGACTTACTGATGGTAACTGCCTTGCCTCCTTGCTACGTGTACCATACCCCCTCCTTGATTGTTGACTTAGACATCGGGAAAATATAAGGGTCGGTCAAGATATCATGATGAGAGCTTGAGGTCTTGTTTTCTCGATAGTCGTTGTTGGAATCTGATACGTCTATCTCACTTGTGGCTGGAGATTAAGGTACTTTCTCCGTCGAGTGTGTATAGACGAACGTCTAGAGACATTCTATCCTCTATTCCAGCTCTTCTCGGGTCCTGGGACTCATAGGTTGGTAGTTTTCAGGGGAACGGTCCATCGTCTCCCATGATTGCTTTGCCCTTATCCTTTCATGAAGGGCGATCTCGCTCGAGTTTGGTGACCAACTATCTTGCTCAAGTTTGGTGACCAAATGTCATCTGGGTTTCCCCTCTAGTTAGCCAGGACGGTATAGTTGTTTGCTGGCTATTTACGGTTTCGGCCTGGCGGTTCACATGGACCCCCGTTTAGAGATAGGTCTAGTGTTATTCTGCGTTGGCCAACTCGAGGCCAGGCGATGTCAGCTGTTGCGATCATGAAGTCACCTTTATCTTTAAAACAAACAAATCTGAGGTCGAGATAGTTTTGGACCTAGTCTCTAAGCTGCTGACATTCACGGGTTTTGTGCCCCCAACTATTGTGAAACTTGCAGTGTATGCGGCTCTCTTTGTATTAGATGTAAGGTAACGAGCTGGCCACTATGACGAGTCCGTCATCGATAAAGTCGTCTAAGACCTCGTGTGCGAGGTTGACTTTGTATTTGTACTAGTGGGATGGCCGATGAGCATTATCATTTCCTTCTTGACGGCCTCTCTTGGGTACCCGGTGTCGGTCATCATCTTTCGGGTAATCGGCCCAATTCACCTCGACCATGCCAACTACAGGTGGGAAAGAGTCTACGTCCACCAACGAGGTTGTGTTGCCCGATGTCTTCAATTTTAGTGCACCAGAATTCAGCCATGTCTGCAACTAGTCTCGGAGCTTGACATAATCTTTAGTGTCGTGATTGTAGATGTTGTGGAAGACACAGTATTTCTTGTCCTTCAGCTCCTCCTTGGGTGGGATCTTGTGGTCCAAGCACATGTATTTTGCCACGATCAAGTCATTAAAGACCAGATGTGCGTTCTTCGCATCATAGGTGTATGACTCATACTCTGACTTGGTCCATGCAAAGGACTGGATGGTGATTGGCTCGCGCGTTATTTTCATATTCTTCAACTTGTGAGCTAGTGGCTTGCCAGTCAGTTCAACTGCTCCAATATTCTCATGGTCTTGATCTGCATGAGGTTCTTCAAGCCTTTGATAATAAGGGTCATAAGTAGGGTATTACAGACTTAGTGCCCCCACTGTTCTATTCTTCCCTGGCATGTAGGTCCCTTTGGAGGCATTTGCCTTCTCATCCATTTCGTTGAGAATCAACTCAAAACTACCGACCTTGTTAATTAAGTCACCCATCCCCATGGTGCTTCAGCCACTAGAGATGATCAAGGCCTCGAATAGCCAACTTGATGGCTTCCTGCTCAGGTAGCAGGTAATCATACTTGGCCTGCTAGATTTTGAAGCGTTGAAGGAATGAGACTTTAGACTCCATCATGCTTTGCTGGCTCATCTGGGTGAGGGAGTCGAGGCCAACTTCTAGCTCGATGGTGTCGTAAGTCTCCTGAAAAAGCCTTTCCATAGTAGGTCAGTCTGCAATTGATCTAGGCTTTAATCTGGAGTACCAACTGAAAGCGGCCCCAAACGGAGAAGTCCTAAAGAGCTTAAGTTTTAGAATGTCATTATTCCCATATTGACCGCATTGGACCTTGAAGCGGGCCATATGCATTGCTGCGTCTTCCTTTGTCTCCCCAGAGAAAGTTGTGAAGACAATGTTCTTAAACCCTTGGGGGAAAGGGTATTGCGCCACACTACCAAGGTAGGGGTCATGATACTGCAAGTTAGCATCACCTTTTCCGGTTTGCTCCTTGACTATGTTGAAGATGAGCTGGCACCAATCGGCTGCCGTCACCGGTGTATACTATACTCGTCCTCATGGTTTGGCCATGTAGAGAAGCTAGCAGCCTGCCCAACATTCTTAAAGGCTAGATTGGAATGGGCTATAACCGGATCATCTGGTGTCCCTGTCCCCTGATATGGAGAGCTACTAGTGCCCTTTAGTGCTGCACCATGGCTATGTGGAGGAGGTAGAGGTGGAGGTGTTTTTGAAGTACCAGCTCCCAACACAAATTGAGGGGTTTTCTGAGCCCCAACTTTCAGATTAGCCCTAGGGCGTTCATTAGGTGGGATGTATTTAGATGAACCCTCGGTTGTGCCCGCACTAGTAAAGTCGAGGGCAGGATTCTTTGGTACTTGAGACCTCATCCAGTCTTCCACCTGCAGAACCCTCAAGCTCAACATATCATGTTTTTCTTTGAAGTCATCGAGCTTTTCAAGGTTGTTCTTGCTCTTGAAGAAAGATGCATTATGCTGATCAAGTAGCTTGGTACCGTGTTCATCCAAGCGACGAGTTTGTTCGTTCACAGTTGCGCAAGTAAGGTTCAAGGTATTCATGTTCTGGTCCAAATCCTTTTGGATTCGTTGGAAGGACCCTTCAACTAAGCCCTTGTTCTTTGTGATGACAAGTAGCATAGCTCAGTGGTAAGCTGCTTCACCTGCATTCGTTAGGTCGCGGGTTCGAGTCTCCTGGGGGTAAGTGGGGAACCACTATTGATCCTCTTTTTTTTTAAAAAAAAAAATCCTTTGTTCTTTGTGAATCTGCCTGAAAGGTGACTATATTCTTCGTTGAGCACGGCGAGGTTTTCGTGGTTAGCCTCCCAAAGGGTTCTATCCTTTTTGGCATGTTTAGCAAGGTCTGTGACACTCTGTTAAGTGGTCGAGACCTGGGTTGTCAAACCCTCGATCCGGTCTTTTAGCTCCTCAAGTGTTTAGAGGATTTTCTTTATAGGCAGAGTAGATCCTGAGTCCTGGGTTGGCTGTGGACCTACCATTGTGGTTTCGCTGAAGTCTGGATTACCAAACTGAGCAAAAACCTGTTCCTTGGTGAGAGATTGGCAAGCCGTGCTATTATGGGGCTTGTACCGTGGTGACTTATGCTTGAGACAAGAAATATGAGGTTTCCTGTATGGTGATTCGCCTGGTTTCCCAATGGTGAATATGATGCTAGTACTCCCGGTCCCACTAGGTGTGCCAATGGTTTGGCCACGATCCTCAACAAGGGGCAGAGAGGTAACTTAGCAATACTAAAAGTAAAAAACGAGTGCAGGGCGTGTCACCGCGCGGACGCGGAATGTGAGTTGTGTTTGCTTGACTTCTAATCAAACGAAGGGGCTCCGGTGTCACCTTGCGGACAACGGATTACGAGTAGCTCACTTATTCGTTTGCAATCGATATTCACTGTAGGAAGCGAGCAGAGCAACCAATTGAGAAAGTAACCGAGGGCGAGTCTGAACAAGCTTTGAGAACTAGGATTTCGAGAGGCTAGAAAAGTTTTGTTGTAGTTTGTAAGATTTGATTGTGTGTTTTCAATGACCTTCGAGTTCTCCTTGTATAGCGATCCACATCTTGCCAATAGAGATGCAACCACAATCCAATTCGGACTCATCAATTAGAATACCACAAGGACACTGTTTCACTCGCGAACCAATCATCTGCACGACACATGTCCAGCCGCATAACCAGACTTCGCTTAGGTCACAAGCATCGCCTCTGCGTTATCAACTATAGTCTCCTATGCGAACTCAAACAACAAGCATCCTTATATCGCGGGGTGCTATAGTCCTTGTAGAAATCCATCTCACACGCCTCCGAACCTCGCAGTTCTTAACAGGCTTTACATTAAAAGGGCTATAGGTATTAGCCTAAATGCTATTTAAAACTTAACACATGGTCTTGGATCAAAATATCCACTTGGCTCAAACAGATCATATGTCTTTATAATCAAGCGACGTGATCGAAACGTTGCAAGATCAGCACAGTGTAGCTTGACGAAGTTCAGAGAAGACATACTAAATGCCAACAATAGTGCTGGCAAATCTGCCAAGATTTTCACTGGCAAAGAAATCACAAAAGCAACCAACAACTTCTCCAAAGACAACCTTCTTGGCTCCGGTGGCTTTGGCGATGTCTTCAAAGCCACACTTGTCGATGGAACTGTCGCAGCAGTCAAGAAAGCCAAGGCTGGAAACACGAAGGGCATGGATCAAATTCTCAATGAAGTTCGAATTCTTTGCCTAGTAAACCACAGAAGCCTAGTCCGATTAATGGGTTGTTGTCTCGAGCTTGAACAACCCCTTCTAATCTATGAGTATGTCTCAAATAATACCCTTTTTGATCATCTCCATGGAAGCTACCACAGTTCCACCAGAAGGGCACCTCTAACTTGGGCTACAAGGTTCACAATTGCTCACCAAACAGCTGAAGGACTTGCTTATCTGCACGATTCAGTTGAGCCGAAGATCTACCACCGTGACATAAAGTTGAGCAACATTTTACTCGATGAAAAGCTTAATGCTAAGGTTGCTGATTTTGGTCTGTCGAGGTTGGCCGTGACCGAATCAAGCCACATTTCAACATGTGCTCAGGGGACCTTGGGGTACCTGGACCCCGACTGTTACTTGAACTTCCAATTGACTGACAAGAGTGATGTCTATAGCTTCGGAGTTGTGCTGCTAGAGCTGTTGACTGGTAAGAAAGCTATTGATTTCAACAGACAAAAGGACGACGTGAACTTGGTGGTTTATGTTAAGAACATTTTAAGGGAAGAGAGACTAAATGATGCTATTGACCCTAAGCTTAATGATGAGGCTGGCACAATGGAACTGGAGACTATGAAGGCATTAGGCTTTCTGGGTGCTGCATGCTTGGATGAGAGGAGGCAAAATCAACCCTCGATGAAAGAAGTTGCTGATGAAATCGAGTACATTATTAATATCGTTACAAACGAGGTTTCAGCAACTCAGGTCTAGGTGCAAACAACAATTTTAGCACATCACATCCTATTATATATTTATGTTTTTGTCCAAAATCATTTTGGTATATGCTTCACTATCTCAAAACTCAGAAATATAACTGGTTCAACTTATTTGGTGAATGGAAACCCTTGAGGTACATCTTGGACCGTCGATTTAACTAGTAAACCAATCTACTTATGGTTTCTAACACAATCCTAATGTCAAGTTAAATAATATAAATATTATTGAATTAGAACTAAATATTATTGAAACCAAGAAAAATCCTCTGGAACTGGAAATTGAGGAGTTACATTGTAATGGGTTGCTAAACAGAGTAGTAGGGGCTCCGATCTTGAAATTTGAAGTGGACAAGGGAACATACTCGTGCAAACTTGCAAAGACTGGTACGCTTTCCAGCATATCAGATTTTTGTTCATCACAATCAAGTAACGATTCATGAATGAGTAAAGGGCATTGCACCTGTGCAAAGGTTTCAACTTTCAAGAGAATGTCCAAGCCACTGATCCAAGTCATCCGACGATAAGAGACTGAATATGCCGTTATTAATGTTTTGTGTCACAGAAGCAACCTGTTATAATCTTCATGCCAGGTTTAAGTATAGCAAAGGCTGCATAAATTGAAGGAGACAAAATTCTAGTCTGTACAGCCTAACAGTCTATTCAGTTGACACAGCTGGACTAACAAGGGTTTACAGGCATACACCCCAAGTAGATTTGAATGAAGTACGGAACTACTTTCACCAAGTTGGATCACAGACCTAAGGGTAGCTGGGGAAGAAGTTTACAGCTTCAATTTACCAGAACCTTCTTTATTATTCTACATTTCATAGTAACCATCTACATTCTTTACATCCAATTGATAACCATGATACATCAGTACCTAAATTATATGACCTCTAAAATTTGGAACAAGCTATGAAAAGGAGAAGAGAATTAAGAGCAAACGTACAAGATGACTACAGAACTACACTGAGCCAACATTTTCTTAAATAGCACTATCAAATTTGGTCTATTCATATACAGATCTCAAAGACAAGTCCAATACTTTGATGCACGAATCAGTTTTACCAATTGGTGCACTTAATGAAGCCTATTACTTCAATGTATCCACAAAATGTATCCACAAGTTTCTATTAGCAATTCTCGGGAATCAAAATCATTTAGCCTAGCCTTGTAGGCTTGAAGGGTAACCCCATGCACATCAGCTCAATGTAGGGCGGTTAAACTCCCTAGTGATATAATAACAGACTAATCAGCATGTAGTTTTAGTAAACTCCATGTAGATCCTGAAGGTTTGACAAACTAGAAATGGCATAAGGTAGATTAAGCTGTGATGCAGGTGCTGAAACAACATGACTGGACAGAAAGAAACTCAAATACCAGGATTCTGAAAGCTGCCCCAGAAAAGATAAGGCATGTTACAGAAAAATTTTTCATTTACATTGAAAACAACTGAAGGCTGTAACTTACATGTATGTCAGCAGCAGGCCAAAGGAGGAAAAAAACAACAAGAATCTCTAAACCGAAGCTAATAGGATCCAAAACATCACATGAGAAGATATGGCAATAAAGGCCCAGGTAAGGAAAGCAAAAGCCACCGATATCTGGATCTTCTGGCATGGTATATCCCATTTTGAAGTGCAGAAGTCAGTGTCCTTGGAATAAAGGATTACTATTCCAGCTGAAGCGCTTGCAGCAGCAAGTGATAAAGTAGCTGTTACCTGTACAATTTGAAATGTTTATTAATTCATTTGATAGGAAGAAGTCAACATCAAATATGTCCACATAACTAAATAAACCAAATATCCAACCTAAAACCTTCCATCAGGAGAGACGAAGATTAACCATCTAATTATAAAACAGACTAGCAAGAAAGTAGTGGTCCAAACAACATAATAAAACAAAAACCCCCAAAATTCTTTCCATCAGGAAAGATAAAAGTTCAGTCATCAAATTAAAAAGAAAATAGCATGCAAATAGCAATAATTTGTGATTTCACTCGAAAGAGGAAAAAGTAATGTTCCATCCCCAAAACAATGACAAAGAAATGCTACAGTATGTAGCTCTTCAGCCAATGCACATACACATTCAGCTTGAGAGAATGATATCAACAATGTATGCATGCATTCCACGATCAGGACAGAAGTCCTGTGACAATTTTATTGATGATTTATAACTTTACCAAACTCAAAATAGGACAACAGTCACCCAGTTTCTTCCATGTAATGCCTTTTTCAGTTGCTGTAACTGAATAGTGCCAGAAAGTAGAACTTCTGGCTGTCCAGAGTAGAAACCAATCTATTTGAAAAATCACTCGGACAATGCAAAACCTTTTTGACTACAAGAAATGTGTGGTTGGTAATGCTTTAGGTGGTACCTAAAATGCTTGATAGAGTTGGTCGAATTAAATAAAAAGTAATTTTTGTGTCAAAGAAGCATTTTGTAAGTGCATCTTGGAGAAGAACTTAATTGTTTCATCAAGGAGCTGCTGAGTGAACTAATAAGAAGCTTGGATTTTGAATTTGGCTAAAGTAGTACAGATAAAAGAGTTTCATATTGAGGAACTCCCAAACATGCCCAAGATACAATATCTGCCACAATTAGCAGATACGCGTGCATATATCTGATTCCTAAGCAAGACAGAATTTATACAAAATATTAAAAAATGCTTGGAACGTTAAATGAATAGAGTATAAAATCAAGAGACGTACCCAATCACCGACAACAAATAGGCTAACTAGGATTGGATTTTGGAGGTCTCTCTTTCTCCTCAACGCATAAATATCAAGACAAGCAAGCCCAAAGCTCCATAGCACTTGAAGCCCCATTGACGCAATCAAATAGCTGAACCAGAAGACAGAGATTAACTTAGCATTTCTACAGGGTAGTTAAATATAGAATTAAATTCAGTTTACCCCCTAAATCTTTGATGTCAAAATCAGTTCAGTCCTGCAACTTTTTTTAAAATCAGTTTGCCCCTTTCACTTTTGTAAGCACATCAGTTTGATCTAATTTTTGAATTTCCCTCCAAATATGACGTCATCAGGACCCATTTTCACAAAACTGAAGGGTAAAATAGTCAATTTGATAAGATATTTGAAGGGGAAATGGGTCCCAGTGTCAGTTCGTTGACGTCATCTTTGAAGGGGAAATCAAAAATTGGAAAAAACTGATATGTTTACGAAAGTTGAAGGGGCGAACTGATTTAAAAAAAAGTTACAGGACTGAACTGATTTTGTCACCAAAGATTTGGGGGGTAAACTGAAATTAACTCTTAAATATAAGCAACCATAAGCAATAATCAATCAGCATTGCAAAACAAACATGTAGCAAAAACAAATATGTCAAACAACTATCACTTTCAGAGTCTTTAAACACAAGGTGTTAATGACAGGGCAAACCTAAGATTAATTTGGCCACAGGTGCCAGGGCAGGAAGAAGATGCAACGAAACAAGGTATCACATTTCAAAACACCAAGGAAATATATCTGTAAATCACTCAACTGCGGACGATTTCTGCATTTACATATCAACAAGGCAGTTTATATATACATTAATCTCATCATAAGTGAAGCAAATAAATCAGATGAAACCTCTCCGCCCGACCTAAATATAGTTTCTACTATTTAGTTGCATCAACAACACTACTTAGTACTGTTTGAATTTCTATTTCAACCACATATAGTTAGGCAATCAGTCCAAGCAAACCCCAAAACCAGGAGATTAAGAAAATCATAATCTTTACAACCAAATGCGGCAAACCAAGACTTACCAAATTGCAAAGCATCATTCTCATAATCAAATAGCTATCTTTGACCAACAAAAAATAAAGTCGGAGAAAAACTAAAATTAAAATAAGAAAAAAAAGAAGGAAAAAAGAAAAGAGGAAAGTACCAGAAGGCGGTGAATGTGGCGAAGCGATCGGCGGAGAGCATAACTCCGATGGCAGCGGAAGCGAACCCGAATTGGCCGATTCTGAGTAGTAACCCAGTAACCGACCCTGGTCTACCTATCAACTCCTTCATTTCTGACCGGAACAAACTCCGAGGGCCCTTTCTCCGATCAAAGGGCCCCAATGCAAAAACCCTAGGCTTCACAATCCAGCTACCTCTCCCCCAGTCTCATCCATTTCAGAAACTTTCAACCAAACCGGAGATTCAAGTATAGAAATGAGTGAGAGGGTTGGGATGAGTTGGATTCCGGTCAGTTTGGGAAGATCTCCGGGCAGTGTGTGTTGTTGTGGGATTTGGTTTTGGAAGGAAATGAAATGAAGAAGAAAACCCTAGTGGGTGTGTGGATTGTGTGTGCTTAATTTGGGAAAGAACAAAAATGGCTGGAAAGAGAGGTGTCTGGTGGAGTCTCTCTCTATTTAGTCCTTCCTCATTTACCTTGTGACGGTGAGGCTCGCCAACTGACACTTCCTACGTGGACTTCCCTTTTTCTTTTTGCTTTCTGTCATTTCGGAAAGTCGAGAGAACGGTTGTTTTTTTAATTTTATTTATATTTTTATTTTTTTAGAGTATATGATGTTTCTGTTGAAGGAGAAACGATAACGAGAATAACGGTCTACTTATGGGCATTACATAGAGTTTCTCGAATGATCTAGAGTTCTATCAACTATAATCTATTTTAATAAGGAAATCAGATTAACTAATCCTCCTTGTATTAGGGCAAGACACATAACAGAAAGACGGAAACATAATTTTCCTTAAACAGTTTCAGAGTTACTAATTCGTGTTAATGAACCACTCCCCCTTGTGTTGCATCCCTAATACGATATGGTGCTTATGGTGTTACCTGGGTAAAAACTTTGCCAAGTAAAACAAAAACCTCGTGGGTAAAACAAAAGACTTGGACAAAGGGAAAAAGAGCACAACGTACCAACTACAATTGAAGATAACATGTGATGCATGTAGACTCCCCCTGATGTCTACACAATGACTCCCCCTGATTGGTAACTCAATCTCGAAGTACAGATAAACGGTGCAAGCCAATGACTTCACATACTTTAAAAGTAGACTTGGGCAACGATTTAGTCATTAAATCTAGCCACATTATCCTTAGATCAGACCTGATACACTTAGCATTACTTTGATCTTTAAGGAGATGGTTGTCTAACAACTCAAAACATAAGTTCGCATTGAAAATCAGATTCACTCGTGGCATGACCTTGATGTGCTTAAACAGTCATAACGTCTTCGATACAATAGGTATGGACAAACCGTATAAAGTTTTGGAAACTAGATACACGTAGCTTTCCAACCATACAAGGTACATAACCTAGTTCATCTTAAGCTGATCACAAAGCTCTGTCGAAGTTGACTGTTCTGCCAAAGAAGATTCTCTGACAGATCCGTCATACTTTACGAAAATAGCCATAACTCACTCAATATGATAGGTGTGATCAAATGGTTGGTGTCCCTAGAAATTAAACACATAGACCTTTCCAATGGTATCAAATTCACCATTTTCCAACGAGTGGGATATCCTGCATGTCCTGTGGAAATTGACCTATGAAACTGGACAGATTATGATTTCACATTTGATGTGTCTTTCTGTATGGATGAATAAGTCTGAACCTTTCATAGAAGGAATCATTACCATTACATTAGTGTTGCGTGGGCGCATCCGGCCACTACCTTGATATTCTTTCACACTCATCTAAGAGGGAGGAAAGTTGCTTGACCGCTAGGAAGAGAGTTGAAAGACTAAGGAGAACTTGGCCTTATAAGTTTGTAGTGAATGAGATGTCGAGTCAAGCATATTGTAACAAGTACATGAATGTGCTACCGTACTTAGATGAAGAATTTCTCCCAAGACTTCTTTGTCATATGGAAAAAACGATTCTTCTCAAGACTTCGACCGATCAAGGGATACATATAGGCATAGCTTCATCGTCCTTTAGCTTGCCTTAAGCCAACTAATGAATAAGCATCATCAATAACGGTCCTCACTTTCAAGACCAAGTATTCCCAAGATCCTTTCATTCTTAATTTTGGATCAGTGGCATCTCTTAGTTTTACAAGAGTTCATCACAATTCATCCATAATTTACACGCAAATAAGCATAATTCTTCATATCTCTTCCCTAATCAAGTAGATACTTAGCAAATACCTTGCAAACGCGCTCTGTGGTCAGGAGCCACTTGATTTGGGTGAAAACCGATCTATTCAAGATCTTTATGTACATCTCTTAGTTCCCGACATAGATAGGTTGTGACCACAAGCTGCTTGTTCAGTTTTTCGAAAACTACCTAACTGACAAGGTAGTGGAGTGTAATAACATCCATTACGAGAGTATATCTCATCGTAGTTGATTTCAGGGCATTTGTGAGAGACCTTGCGCCAAAAGATGAGTCTAAACTCTTTTTCTCACTACGCTTTCTATCAAAGACATAACTTATAGAGTTTACACTTGGGGTGTCGGCGTCACCTAACCAAAACACTATCTCTTTGTTTAAACTGAATCGCATCTTTCCATTTAGGCCAATCTGCAACGTTGGTATTTTCTCAACGAAGTATGGTTCGATATCAAACTCATTAAATTACATCATCATGTACACTGGTGTAATTTTTAAGTGTTGAGATCTCTATATAGATTGGTATTGACATTGAGGCGTCCCCCAATGATGACCATAATCCAGAAATAACAGACGAATGAGTATCATTGATCAACTGATCAAGTTATGCCAAACTCGCATACTTCCTTGGCGAGTATGCATCAAACCAAGTGGTCTCCCCCTGAGCTGTGGGAGCCACGGTCATGTGACACCATCTAGCATATTTGTGGTGTCACCATGCCACCATCTATGGGTGACAACATGTCCTCTTATCCGGACATCAACATGTTCTTATCCGGACATCAATCTTTGCAGGCATGTTTCTAGCATGTATATGTGATCTCGTCACTTTAGGAAACTTGATGTGACACAGTAGGGATAAACCACGACAATTCTAAGTCGTTCTACTTGAACATTCTTGTTCTTATCTCCCTCTAACGATGAGAAGACTAGCTCATCAAAATGACATAAAAGAGATCGTCTGTCAAGATATATAAGCAGACTATAGTCGGAAGCTTATGTCCTATTCAAAGACAATATCTATCATAAATAACCCATCATTGTGCGCTTGTGGTGGCGCAATATGGCACATACAATATGTGGACGATATAGATTGCAGAACGTTTACTCAATCTGTTAACAAATATGCATTTCGTTACAACCGTAACATAAAGATTTAAAAGATGGTGGGCAAAGATGAATAAGTAAAACTATGACCATGTTACAACTCGTAGTCATTGGTCTTACAGGTCTTAAAAAAACCGCTGGCCTCACCGTCGGGACCGGTAAAAAAAAAACCGGTTGAACCGACCGCCAGCATCAGCGGACCTTTGTTTTACACTTCCTTTAACGGTTCACTATTCTCCAATGCTCTAAACGCTACCAAATTTTGTAAGTAGGTAGAAATGGAAGTTAGAATTACAAAACCACCAGCCTCAACGACGGAATCGGCCTAGAATCTGCCGAACTGTCTGTCGGAGTCGCTGGACATCCGTGAACACTTATATTGAGCGGTTCACCACCTTCCACTTCTTCAAATACCATGAAATTTTGTACATTGGTAGTTTTGGATGTTAGAAATCTATGGCCGCAAACAAAATCTCAAGAACCGGTCTAAATGTTGTTGAACCGGATCTCACAATGACGAGTCCGCAAGCTGAAAAACCAGAAATTATAGGTTTTTTCAACTTTTCAATCATTGTTAAAGTTCCCCATAATGGCTAATTGTTATAACTTGAGTTAAACCATGGTGAACATCACTATAGTATTATCATGCTTCAAAGTGAACAATGAGAAGCCATTAAATCAACATCTTATGTATCATTCTTGTAGAATCACTCACAGACATTGTAATGTCTTACTTAGTGAACAACGATATAACATTTTGTTTATGCTAGTCTCTACATATCATTGTCTTTAGCGTAGGAGGGCGTCGCTCCTAATCTTTGCTAAAAAATAGGCTTTACGAAACAAGTAACGAGCATGACCAAAGTGAGATCATAGGAGTTCTTTTGCGTCATATTCGATTATGAAAGCATGAGTAGTGCCTCCATTATATAGGAGGATGACGCGAACGGCTTTAATATCATCCATAGGCCGTGAGCATTGCTCATAGCTCCACCAAGTGGAATTTTGGTGACCTTTGATCTCAGTGGTTACTTTGCTCAAAAGAAAGGATGTCTGTGAGAGTCTTTACTCTTTAATATACGGATCATCAAAACACGTCCAAAATTGTCCCGAAAGATTTATGTTTAAGCCTACATGAGTCAATATCTTCATTCTCATCATTGGAGACAATAACCGATTCAATTAACCGAATCTTAGTGACTAATGAATGTTGCACATTCATTAATGATACATAAGAAATTCTCATCAATTGTCACAATGTGTTTCTAGGTGATAAACGTTGACATGAATATCATTACGTCATCGCACGGTTCAATTGTTTCCTTATGCATGCATAAAGAGCATATGTGACTTGAATCATAACACCATGAGGCATTGGAACTGGAGCATTAATCCTCTCTTTGATTATTTTTGATGATCTAGTCATCGTAGTCACAACAGATTTATAAATAACTAAATCCATGAATAGTTATATATTCCTTACAATAAGCTAAGCTCTCAATTTCGCTACAACACATTCATATACCAGAATGTATAGACAACTGTCTTATGTCAAGACATAGAAACCGAAATATGTTAACAATTTCGATGGAGATTGAAAAATGTATTGGAATCCTTTAGAGTGCATTATATAAATGACATGTAATACTACATAGATGAATGAAACAAGGCTTGAAACATACCAAAACTTGGCAAAATTGATTGTGAGCGATATATATAGGGGCGGCGCCACCGCCAACGGCTCACTATTGGATCTTGTAAAGAGAGGAGGATTTTTCAACATCCAATTTTGGATGACATTTAGCGTAACGCAATTTTCTTTTTGCAATTATGAATCCGCTCAAGAGTGTAGAAAACGACTCTTGTTTGTAATGTCTTTGTAATTGTATAAGTGTGCATTGTGCCACACTTGACATTAGAAATCCTCTTTTGATCCAAAACCGATATGCATTTCACCACATCATGATATTTAGCCTTTAGAAACGTCACCTTATAATAACTAGTGGTCCAATGTAGTACAATGTAGTGTCATATTGTAATGCGATATATTGCATTACATATAGCTTATGTAAATCAAACCATATGTGCCAAAAAAAATCTGAATATATATGCCAACAATTGTATCGAGGTCTTAACCATGAATTTAATTCAAAATATAACGACTAAGTCACTTTAGTCAAATATGTGAGGTGTATGACTTCACAAAACTTGGAAAAATAAACGGATTTGTAGTTACTCGGACTATTAAACTGAAGTCATATGCTTCATATCTTCTGCAATATACCGTTTGCTTTTAAAATTCGTAACTGTGAGAATAATGTTCTCATCTTCCTCCATATAGTGAGTTTCTTGTTGCAAGAACTCCATATATTTTGTATACATTGACCATAATATTGCTTTCATTGCAATTAGTGAACCGATGTAGAACCACATCAATAACATAATTTTTCTTTCATTTACTGACCCAATTTTTTTTTATGACATATGGGGTCCGAGGCGTTGCCTCTCCCTCTTTTCAGAATTCATGACATGAAATTAGTCACATTTTTTTTTATGTCAGATTCAGGGCTCATATTTTGGTCAAATATTTCAACAACAAAATGGAAGATTAACCATTATCGAGATAGGATAATTAATTCCACATATTGAATTAGGTCAAGACCAAAGTTTTTGGTAACTCAATTCGATGTAAACCGTGACAAATGCCGTCACAAATCGATGTTAACCACGACAATTTCAGTGGCAAATCGATGTTTGTCCCATTATTAACCACGATAATATTTCGTCGTAATACCGTGACATGTCAAACAGTCACAAATTTCAACTTTGATATGAGGGGTCCTAATCCCTCAATATCAACCCACGTTATAAGAAAAGTGAGGGTAGAAGAAGGCTACGAAGCCCGACTATGAAATTAAAATTCAGAAGCGGCAACTTTTATAAAAGCTTACGTGCTTGTTTGCCGTGTAAGAGAAGTTGTCATTGTAATTTTTATATTTGCTTTCATGCTGCGACTCTAACAAATCCATCGCGATCCGTCGTGTGAAAAATTTCATGAAAAAGAAAAACATATGGTTAGTTATATTCACCATATAATATAAACAGTAAAACTAATTAAATAGTTACTACTGTAAATAAATTTTTTTACTTATCGGTAAAAACTTTTTACCCGGAGGGACAAATTTACCATTTTACCCCTCGTATATTCAGTTTTGAGAGACGGAGTAGGTCGGATCTTCGAATCTGAGTTGAGCAGATCCGAGGTGGTGGCGAGCGCAGGTCGACCGACCGAAGAGCTAGGATGGCGGAGCCTGATTGGGATCAGAAGCACGGCGTCGGAGTTGCACTGTCTACTGTTGTGCATGTGATGCTTGGGGGTTCGTCTCCGGGAGTTGTCAGGCGGTGCTGGAAAAGGCAGCGCTCTTCGGACCAGGGTGGGGCAGCGTGCATCAGAGCGATAAGGCGTCGAGGCGCAGGCGAGGTCGTCGAGGCTGAAGGTCGCTGGAGCGCGCAAGGGCTGGGGCTTGGCCGTTGACCTGTGTGGTTTCGGTTAGGCTCGGCTCGGGGCTGGGTTGAGCACGCCAGAAGCATCATCGGGGGCAGTGCAGATGTCGCTAGAGGTTATGCGAGGCGAGGCTAGGACTACGTTGCGCAATGTTGCCTGTGCTGCCCTCTTAGAGGCCGGAGCAAAGGAGGAAGGACGCCGGAGAACGGCTTGCGGCACAGAACATGCATCGGAGAAGATGAAAGGTGCCTATATCAATTTTTGGGTGCCCTAATCAGAAATTAGGGTTTTCTGATTGTTTTTTCTCTGACGAAAATCAATGGAAAAGTCTGATTTTCGGGTTGGGGTTTTCCTCTGTTATCAGCTCAGGTAGAGCGAGTGCATATAACGTGTTGAAGGAGAAAATATAACGAGAATAACGGTCTACTCATTCATTGATAGAAATGCCTATTTATAGGCATTACATAGAATCTCCCGAAGGATCTAGAAGTTCTATCAACTATAATCTATTCTAATAAGGAAACCGGATTAACCAATCCTACGTGTATTAGGGCAAGACACATAACAGAAGGACAGAAACATAATTTCCTTAAACAGTTTCAGAGTTACTAATTTGTGTTAATCAACTATGTAACTAATTAATTTAAAAAAAATTAAAAATGAGACTAAGGTAGCTAACTACCGCGGTTACCTTAACAAGTTAGTAATACACATGTTATTTGAAAGCAGTCAACAGGCCCCACGAACACATACGGGTCTAATAATGTCTACACCTCTCCCACGCTTTAGCCACTTGATGGAGATCGGATATGGGGTTTTAACACAAAATATCTCGATATTAGTGTGTGTAGTACAATTTCTTATAAATCAACGATAACTCGTTCCATTTATGAACACTCATCCAGTCAGCATTCAGACCTATATCCACATGGATAAATTTTTCAACGCTACGGGTGGATCACGTGACAGTATGACGTGGTTCTACATTCCAATCAAATATTGACACTTGGATTTTATTAAAGAAAAATTACATCAGCTATTTTATCAAAAACAATTTTGGGTTTGTTGTTGCTTTTTAAACCCTAAACTATAAACTCTAAACCCTAGACCCTAGACCCTAAACCCTAAACCCTAGATCCAAAACCCTGACCCCTAAACCATAGTCCCAAACCCCAAACCCTAAACCTTAAACCCTAAACCCTAAACCCTAGTCCAAACTCAACAAAGGCCCACAAAGGTCTTTTCATAAAAATATAAACCTTAGTTTATATTTTCGTTGCAATAAATCTAAGTGTCAATATTTAATTAGAATGTAGGACCATGTTAAACTGTCACGTGGTCCTCCTGTAGCATCTAAAAATTTCTCATCCACATGAGTATTTCCACAAAAATCTTCCGCTGCAAGTACCCAAAGGCTCCTCAAAGATGTTGGCCCCAAACTAATGGGAGTTGAGACTAACATGTTACTTATATATTAAGCAGCTCGACCATCTTTATCACATTATGTGGTTAATAACTAATTAACTTTATATACAAAACAAACAAACAATATTTAAACTTTACCTCAATCGATATTTACTTGTGACATATGATACGCTAACTATGTATTTGACACTCACTTTGGTTATCACTTATGCTAATGAAAACTACTAAGCCACTCCTAAGGGCGTCTCCAACAACCCTACCCAAACTCATTTTCCAACAACCCTACCCAAACTCATTTTTCGACTTACCTAAGAACATCTTTACCAATACTAGTTATTTTTTAGTTAAATTAGCCAAAATGACGACTTTAGAGATACGTCTGCATCAATGTTATTTACTTTAGAGATTACAACTAACCATGAGAGATATTGGTGGTGAAAATAAATTATTCAATCGCATCCCTATCCGAAAACACCAACGATTACAGTGGATAAAAACCGAAAAAGGTTTCAATTGTAACCTAACATATATTCCAGAAGTCTCAATACATCCTTACAGTCAACCTCAAGAAGAAATAACTCTTTCAAACACTATATGTCAAAACTATCAGCATATATGCACTTGTAATTTCAGTATTACATTGACAAAAATAACAAACCGACCTAAAAAAAATCCTTAGAAATGACACTACCAAAAACATGGTACACCAAACGACACGACCAACGACACAAACCTTGTCAGGACCCATCCTGAATTTCATCTTGAAACATGAAGTAAGTCATGCGGGGACCACTTGCAAGGAAAATTTACCGAACAACTCGGCAAACCTCTTTTGAAAATGGACAACCCTAACCCGGAAAAATTACAGAACCATCCTCTTAACCAATATATCAATCTTTAACTCAACCTAAATAACCAAATAAAATAAAACACAAATATTTTTCCCAAAGTATTCAGAGCTACTAAAAGAAAATTAACGGAAGCTGACAAAATCCTAGTAGATTAAACAGATAACCTACTGGTGAAAAATAGCGGAAAGATGGTTGACTATGCCTCTTCGCCTCTTTCTAGACCTCACCCGAACTCTACAGACTGTGCATTTTTAAAATGAAGAGCCCAGAGGAAAATATTCAATTACGTCAAAGTGAGTGGACAAAAGTAAATTTGACAAAACAATAACATTTTCCCAAAAAAAATATTTTCATGGAAAGCGCTTTGCAAGCAACAGCTTAAAAGCTTAACTCAAAAATTCTTAACTGGTGTCTAGGCTCGCTAGACTCCTAAACTTTATAAAATGGCCGTTCATGCTAGAATTATATATATATATATATATATCAGTATGTATTTATACTCTTCATATTCCTTGTATGAAATCTATGAACAAATATATACGAAAAATAGAAAGTCATACAAGGCTACAACGCTGGCGTCTAACGCTTATGTCACCCCATAATGAAATTTTACCTCATTATGGAGAAAAAACACGAGTGAATATATATATACGCGCATATTCCTGTACGAATTATATGAACAAATACGAAAAATAGAAAGTCATACAAGGCTACGACGCTGGCGTCTAACGCTCACGTCACCCCATAATGAAATTTTACCTCATTATGGAGAAAAAACACGTATAGCTAGCTAGCGTTTATTTATATACATAATATTCTCATAAACATCTATATAAACATCTATATACATAATATTCTCATAAACATCTCAATTTCGTTTATTTCCCAACAAAAAGAAATTATTCAACAATAAAACATTTCAAGCACATTATTTAAAACAAAGGTCCACTCACAAGTTAGGCCTAAGTCTGATGTCGGTCGGATGCCTCTTCCGCTCGAGTCTCCTCACGTCCTACTCCAAAAACATAATTAAATCCTTAATTAAAATACCGATGCTTAAAGAAAATAGGCATAATTAAATATGAGCTTCGCGCGCTCAACCATCTCGATCGCCCTAAATCTTAATTTCGCCGCAAACTAAATTTCACCACAAATACCGACATCCTGAAAATCACCTTCCACACACCTTCCTAACCATAAATAATCCAATGGCCGGATTCTAACTTATTAATCCGCCAAAAATACCAAACTTTAAAAATTCTCAAACCTATCCAAAACTCCTTCAAAACTTCTAAAATCCATACCATTAAACTCCTCTTAAAATTTCCCATTAAAAACACTTTTTCAGTGGCGGCCGGCGGTTAGCTCCGGCGACCTCTAATGCCCATCAAATTTTGACAGCATCTTCCTCTCCATCTCCTCTACAACTTTCCTAACTAGCACAAACACCAATTCTAAGCCTAACCATGTCAATCGAACGAAAACATCACAAAAAGCCCTAGAATTTGAATCACCGATTTCTCCTTATCTAGCTCAAGAGGGAGGGAGTCATTTGGAGGGATTGCTGCATGGGAGGAGGGTTTTCTTTTGAACCTAGCAGCTCCAGCTATGGCGGCCGGAGGAGGAAGTTCCGGCGACGGGAAGTTTTGGGCAGTCGGGACTTCGGGCGAGTTTTCCTCTCGATCGGCGGCGCTAGGGAGCCTCTCACCGGTCTAGGATGTGAGCTGGGACGGAGGCTGACCGTTTGGGACCGGTGTTGCGGCGAACGGTTGCCGGACGGCAGCAGTCGGGCTCGGGAAGTTTTCCGGGCATAGGGAGAGGGAGAGAGAATCGGGAGGGAGGAGAGAGAAAGGAGAGAAGGGTTTTAGGCTTTTTCCAAACCCAACCGGTCGAACCCACTCTTAATACCCAAATCCATTTTTTAACACCCTAAAAATAATACCCCAATAAAAATTACTTTTTACTAGTTAAAATTTACCATTTTTACCATCGTCACAATTTCTTCCTTCGCATAAAATCCTTCGAAATAATCATCCCCCACAACCTCTTTGGGGACCAATTAAATTATAAACTTAATGACGAAAATGGTAAAACTCTTTTTACCACTACACTAATAATTAAAGTAAACTTTAAAGGTCAGCACGTGACAAACCTACCAAAACCCTAAACCCTTGCTCAAAGAGGAGGTCTAAACACTCGCTTAAAAAGAAGGGACTGTTGGACCAACCAAACCAAACTAAAATCTAAAGAAACAAAAACGGCAAAAAAAAAAAAATACCCAACCCAAAGAGAGTCAGGCCTCTAGACCCATTGGATCTCAAGGAGAAGACCCACATAATGATCGTTCAAAGCTGTTGCATGGAACATAATAACAGATCCTTCACCTGTCGTCGACGACGACCATAACCAAAGAACACCTTGTCAGCAACCACCACGGAGAGGCAACCGATCCACCCACTGAAATCAGAATCGAAAGCGAGGTAAGGAGACCCACACAAACCAGCAGGCCACCGCTGCCCCATTTTCCCCCTTGCATCGAGTCGCTGCTTCGCTCCCCGTCCCGCCGAAACTGGCCCAACCACTGCTCATGAACGACGACCGAACATCTCCGTCGGCACGAAATCTCCACCAACTCAGATTCACCAAAACAACATCTCACACCACATCATAGGGAGCCTCCCACTATCGCTCCACCACCACCAACCTACATGCCATGGCCTCCTAACGACCATCAGCAAGATCTCGTCCGACGTCGTCGACAATAGACACACCGTCAGATGGAGGATTTTTTTTTTCAAACCATAAAACCTGGTTTTAAAGAGCAAAGAAGAAACTTTTCTTTGGCTAGTCCGCTAAAGTTAGCCTAAACATGGGATGAGATGAGACGACTTTAGGCTAATCTCGTGTCTCGCCCCGTAGATAAAACTCAGGACAGGACGGGCCTATCCCGCAAGACTGAAACACCCTAAAACTGGTAAAAAAATCCACGACTTTCTTCCTTTCTAAATTGCAAGCTGCAAAGAAAAGCTAACGAAATGTTCATTATGCATGACGACGACCGTGGAAAACCAGGTGCATATAACATATCAGTAAATTTATAATAGAAAGACCTAAAGCATGAACAAAAAGTAAAAGAACTAGGAATGTATGTCTGCGATATCTAACAAAGCATATCACTTTCAATACCTAGATGGAAGATACTCACCACCGGCTAGTAAAAGCATCAGATGCTAAATTACTAACACATTGCCAAAGAAGAAAATCAACTGCTGACATGTACAAAGATAATCGGTTCGATCTTTATTTTTGGCACAAAAAGGGTTGGATTCATGCTAACATTAGTTAGACAGTAGAAATCATACTGTTGCCATGAACTTGTCTAGCTAATTGCTGCCTCTAACTTCTATAATAACTCGAATTGGCTTTTAATCTAAAATAGTCAGATTATAACTTAATGATGCATAAAAGGAACAATCTAATTACTTGACTTGTGATTATTTTCTCAGAAACAACATCCAAGATCATGTTTTAAATATACACAAATGATCTTTAGCACGTATTTCATCATCTTAACAGATAAATTGAGAACTTTTGGGTTCATTAGCTTTGGAATTGTTCTTCAATGAGGATTTCCTTGGAGTTGAATGCCTAGAGTCGATTAAAGACGTAACTAACTTCATAAATAAAAGGCTCAGATGTAACTAACTAAAAACATAGATAGCTCAGATTACATATGAAATTAAAAAGAATTCATTCATATAAGTCTCAGGACGAGACTAGACGGGCCTTACGGGTTTTAAACTATGAGTCCCACATCCCGTCCCTTAGTAATGAAAACGGGACCGACGTTTTTAAAATTACGTCTCATCTCATCCCGCTAAATTTCGGGACGGGATCGAGACGAATTCGGGATTATGGTTTTTTATGCCCAGCCCTAGCTCTTAAAATACCTAAAAAACTAAACACACTCTCTAAAATAGCTCAAAATAAATAAATAAATAGTCTAATCACTACCAGAAAATGAGTCTTGGGCGACGAAACAAAAAAAAACCGGGCGACGATTTTTTTTTTCGTCGCATAAGAGAAACTTGGTCGACGAAAAAAAAAAATCGTCGCCCAAATAAAAAAAATCGTCGCCTAAAGTTCAATTTTAGGCGACGAAAAACAAATCGTCGCCCAAGGAAAAAAAAATCGTCGCCTAATGTTCAACTTTAGGCGACGAAAAAAAAATCGTCGCCTAAGGATAAATTTCGTCGCCTAATATAGAAACTAGGGCGACGAAACAATATTTCGTCGCCTAAGATATTTATATCGTCGCCTAAGTTTTTTAATCCTTAGGCGACGACGCTAAAATATATCGTCGCCTAAGTATTTTATTTTTTTATTTCTACTTGGCCGACGAATTATCCTAATTTCGTCGGCCAAGAGTAATCCGAATAATTAAAATAAAATAAAACACATTTAAATTTCATTGTACAGGATTTTTTATTTTTACTCTTGGGCGACGAATTTAACAAAATATCGTCGCCCAAGTATTATTATGGCCGACGAATTACCCTAATTTCGTCGGCCAAGATAATCCGAATAATTAAAATAAATAAAGCACATTTAAATTTTAAGGTAATGTTTTTTATTTTTGTAGCCCCGTAAGCGTCTCGTCGATTGGAAACTATTCTCAGTTGAAGGTCCGGCCAGATTACGTGATTTGGAGGGTCGAATAGCCGTTTCCGTCCGTTAAGGCCCACTACCAGAACAGGCAGTTTAGCCGACGAAAAATTTTCGTCGGCCTGTTAAAAAAATTCGTCGGCTGAAACCTTAGCCGACGAAGGTTCGTCGGCTATAGTGTCGTCGGGAAAGGGTCGTCTGTAATGACTTTAGCCGACGAGACAAAAAATTTCGTCGGCTATAGTATGACTATAGCCGACGAAATAATATCGTCTGCTATAGTCCAACCTTTAGCCGACGACATTATTTCGTCGGCTATAGTCATACAATAGCCGACGACATTATTTCGTCTGCTAAAGTATGAACTATAGCCGACGAATAATGTCGTCGGTTATCTTCCAAACTTTAGCCGACGAATAATTTAAACTATTCGTCGGCTAAAGTTTGTAATAAAAAAAATATAAAACATCTATGGCCGACGAAATATTGTATTTTTCGTCGGCCTTATAGACATTTAGCCGACGAATTAAAGCTTATTTCGTCGGCTAAACTTTTTTTTTTTAAAAAAAAAAAAACTTTAGCCGACGAATTATGGCTTTTTTCGTCGGCTATAAGCGCATTCCAGTAAAAAAAAAACCCCGAAATTTCTGAATTACCATTCCATGCAAGCTGCAAAAGACATATTTAACAATTTCATATAACCAACAACAAACACATAAAAGTATCAATTTACATAAAAGTATCAATTTACATAAAAGTATCAATTTTAACTACGTAAAGTCTATATCGTCTAAATTGAAGTCATCTTCTGGGGGCTGCTGCGGAGGTTGCGGCGGCTGGGGTAGCGTCATGGGCAGAGGCATGGGCGGAGGCGGAAGTCCCTGACTCTGGGCAGCTGCAAAGTCCTGCATGTACTGCAACATCTGCTGATGCTGGGCCTGCTGGATGGCATATATCTCGGCAACATAGGCTGCCTGCGCGGTATTAAAGGCTGCCAACGAGGCAATATAGGCTTGCTGCGAGGCAGCCTGCGAGGCAGCCTCAGCAGCTTGAGCAGCTTGAGCAGCTTGCTGTTCTCGTAGTCTCTGAACTTCCGACTCTAGCTGAGTCGTCCTGTTGATCGTGGACGTGGTGCAGCTACTCGTCGAGGTTGCCTTTCGTTGAAATCCTGGAGTGGTCTTCAGGACCCCCTCGCCTCTCTTTCCTAGACCTCGGCAGTAGAAGTTGTTTTCTCTCGGTGGGAAGGCTCTGCCCATGATCCTCGCCCCAATCGTCGGATCCGAATTGTCGATCCGGGACATGGCTTCGGACATCTCGGAATCCTGCGTCTCCGGCCATGCCTCCCTCACTAAGGTACTCAGGACCTTGTCACTAGCCTCCTTCACCCTCGCCTATATGGATAGGAAAAAAATTATTAATTAAAATTTTTACATAAATTAAAAAATTTAAAAACGTAAAGTGACTTACAATATCCTCCTGGGAGTCAGGATATGCCTTCTCGTACGTATAGACGTAGGGGTTGACTTCTGGATGTTCCTTGGCCGCCTCGTCCATGAAGACACCGAACGGTCTAGAACCAGCATGATGGTTCCTTGTGTTGCGTTGCCGGTTCTGAGCGTTCACCCGGGAAACCGCCTTCAAAGAAAAAAGTAAACTATTAGTAGAATATTATAAAACGCACGTACTTATTTTTAAATTAACTAACTAATTTATTTAAATACCTGTTTACGAGGGTTGTTGAATTCTGATGTCAGAAGCCAACGCCACTCGTACTCCCTGTACTGGAACTCAGTAGGGGTACCAGAACGTGCGTTCCCGTGCTTAGTCCAATGGGTCCGCAGCTCGTTCTTCCACTCCTTGTACCTACAGATACAACAAAAATATTAGAAATATTATTAATATCACATACAAAATTGTTTTTCATTAACTTCCCAACTTACCTTCCCCCATGCACAACGTCGGCCCAGCTGTCCCTCAGGTGCTCGGGAACCTCAAACCACACCTGCATTTAACCGATTATTATTAGTTTAGCTTTTCGAGAAATCAACAATTTAATACATAATATTATTTTGTAAACTCACCGACATCGCGTTGTGGACCATGTCCTTAACCTCCTGCGGGACCTCGCCCCAGTCGGACCACAACATAGGGACTCTATCCCTAATGAGAGCACCCACGCGGCCGGAGTACATCCTCGACTTCCCGCCCGATACTGCGTGGCCATCCCCGTCAGTATCGATGGGGATCCTCCCCATGGTACTCACCATCTTCTCGAGAGCTTTCCCTGTGACGGGGCCTCTCTTCTTCTTTGTGCCTATGACATGATTCGGCCAAATTGATTATTAAAATATATATATATATATATGACCCTTTAAAAGTAATCAAGTTGCCTGACTGATTACCTGAGGAGCTCACGACGGATTCCGGCTCTGTCGCCGATGATGATACCCTCGCAGAAATAAGAGGCGTATCAAAAGGCAGGAACCGGTACGCCGCTGATGGAGCCACTGGCGGGGGCAGTGGATAAATCGGCGTCCCTGAGTCATCGACTACAGGTATCGCCGGTATCATCCGCGGAAGGAACAGATGAGGCGGCGGCATCTGTACCCCAGATGACCCACTATCCGAAGAAGTAGGACCCGGAGTGGGCGCCCGGTGTATCTCGGGCATACGAGGTGCAGACACCTCCGTCAAGGGCCTCGGGGAACGAGGGACGGCCGCCTGCCTCGATGAAACGGGCACCTCCGGCGCTGTCTCCAGAAGGCTCGCACGTCTGGCTGTCATGTGGCCCTGAAACGTCGTTTGAGGGTTGCTAGAGGTTCCCTCAGACGATTCGGACCTTTGGCCCTTCGAACTCTTCTTCGATCGAAAAAAGCCGCTCATCCTATTTATAATATTAATTAACGGCTTTAGATTATTTTGTCTTTGTTTTATAAAAAATTATACATTTTTAAAATTATACTTATTCAATAAAAATTTACACGCAAATACCAATATATATATATAGATATATATATATATAGTATATTTTACTTACATAACAATATTATATATTAACTAACATATCGTAAAACTAAATTCGAAATCAAAAATAAATTAACACATATATTCAAAAATAAACACATAAATTCAAAAATAAACACATAAACTAACATAATTAAATTAACACAAATTAAATTACAAAACAAATTTAATTAACACAAATTAAATTAACAAAAAAAATAGATTACAAGTTTTATTCCTTTCTTCAACTTCGCGTTTTCATCCCGATTCTCTACTTAATCTAGTGTTAAAATTTTTAATAATATTAAAAATTACAAAACAATAATTCAATAATATTAAAACAATTTATTCATAATATTAAAAATTACAGAAATGTTAAAATTTAAAATGTTACAATAATTTTAAAATTTTGTAATGTTAAAAATTACAAAAATGTTTAGGGTTATTTAAAATTTTGTAATGTTAAAGATTACAAAAATTTAAAATGTTACAATAATTTAAAATGTTACAACTTCGCTGGGTCACTTTGTTTTTTTAACCATCATTTTTATAATTTAACAACCTTTTAAATTATTATTTGTTAAATATTTATCCGATTTTTACACAACTCACTTGTCCAATATAATTTACAAATTTAACAAGATGATTACATTAAAATAAATTTTATTAGCACATATCCAACTACTGTATACACACCTTCAAATTATTTTTGTTACGGTCATTCTCAGTAAGTTACGAATCGGTCATTCTCAGTAAGTTACGAAACTACAAATTACGTTAACACATATCCAACTACTGTATCCAACTACTGGTACTACAAATCGAAACCCAACACATACAAGTTACGGTCATTCTCAGTTTTATACAACCAATCCAACCAAAACGCAGAAGCAATCATCAATCCATATATTTTATTTGCAGAAAAGAAATCGATGAATTTGGGGTTTATGGGAGCGTACCTTGAGCAGACAAACAGCACCACTAGCGTTTTGGAGACCGGGAGGGAGGAGGGAGGAGGAGGAGACTGGGAGACCGGGAGGGAGGAGGGAGGAGGAGGAGACCGGGAGGGAGGAGGGAGGAGGAGGAGACCGGGAGACCGGGAGGGAGGAGGGAGGAGGAGGAGACCGGGAGGGAGGAGGCTAGGGCTAGGGTTGAAAAACTGCAGAAATGAGGGAGGAGGCTAGGGTTCGCAATTAAAACCCGAGGACTTTAGCCGACGAAATAATTTGTTCGTCGGCTAAAGAACAAAATTTCGTCGGCTATACATATATTCGTCGGCTAAACCTTTGAAATTCGTCGGCTAAACCTTTGAAATTCGTCGGCTAAACCTTTGAAATTCGTCGGCTAAACCTTTATACATTTGGCATGTTGTTCTGGTGATGACCAAACTTGAGAAACACAAATCCAACCGTCAGATCTTACCATCATGATAAAATACATGTATGGGAAAAAATTCAACTTGATCCGAAAAGAATAAGGGCTCGATCCGGACGGTCAATCTCGTAAGTCAAACCCCTAAACGCACGGAAAAGGTCGTTCGACCGTCTAAATTACGTATTTTGGCCGGACCTCTAACTGAAAATAGTTTCAAACCGATGACACGCAACAATTCGTACAAAAATTTTACGCAAAATAACCACCGAACCCAGGGCTACCCATAGGGAGAAAGAATGGAAAATTGAATTGACCGCTACTATCGGCACCGAGACATGACCGGAATACCGTGATTTTTCAACCGTAGACTTATTTCACCATTCTAATCATGTCTTATTTCACGACTTTTTTACGTTTGAAGGATCTACGTATAGTTTGTTTTTGAAACGGAACATTTACATAACACTTGGTAAACAAGTTATACAACATTAGTACACATGTTGTGATCGTGATGATCAAACTTGAGAAACACAAATCCAGCCGTCAGATCTGACCATCATGATAAAATACATGTATGGGAAAAAATTCAACTTGATCCGAAAAGAATAAGGGCTCGATCCGGACGGTCAATCTCGTAAGTCAAACCCCTAAACGCACGGAAAAGGTCGTTCGACCGTCTAAATTACGTATTTTGGCCGGACCTCCAACTGAAAATAGTTTCAAACCTATGACACGCAACAAGTCGTATAAAAATTTTACGCAAAATAACCACCGAACATAGGGCTATAGTAGGTAATAGAAATATTTTAGGGTTTAGCCGACGAATACCCTAACATATTCGTCGGCTATAGTATGTAATTAAAAAATAAAAAAATAACTATAGCCGACGAATTATTAGGTTATTCGTCGGCAAAAACCATATTAGCCGACGAATTACAGTCTATTTCGTCGGCTAAAGTGAGTAATTAAAAAAATAAAAAAACAAGTTTAGCCGACGAAATTAAGGCTTTTTTCGTCGGCTAAGGTAGTTTAGCCGACGAATCACAGTTTATTTCGTCGGCTAAAGTGTGTAATAAAAATAAATAAAAAAACATCTATGGCCGACGAATTAAGGCTTTTTTCGTCGGCAAAAAACATCTTAGCCGACGAATTATAGTATATTTCGTCGGCTAAAGTAAAAAAACAGGGAAAAAAAACAGACGATATTCATAAACCATACATTAAAAAAAACCCTGTTCATCATGTATCACCAAAATCTCATATATTCATAACTGAAATATGAATTCAACATATGTGTAAACTATATATAAAGGAAAAAGTCTTTGAAAAATTATACAAATTAATCGGAATCATACATTAAAACTAAGGCTCGTAATCGGAATCATCCGATGAGTCTTCTTCGGTGTCAGAATTAATTTCTGGTAATATATGTATTTCCTCATCACCAGAGTCTTCGTCTAACTCTTGATTTGGATCAACATCAACAAGCCTTGGCTCTTCATCACGAATTCGCACCGAACGACCCGCTTTAAAATTATTAAGGCGAATGGTAGAGGAGTTAGGAATACCTATTGCGTTGGGCTCTTGATACGCAACATCTTCTTCCTCGCCTTCGGCCTCTCCAAGTGTAGCCGCCCGATAAATGTTTCGAGGGTGCACAAGGTTGACTACTTTCCACGCGTCACCCTTAGCAAGGTCATCAAGATAAAATACTTGTTTTACCGATGTGGCAAAAACGAAGGGGTCATCCTGGTAAGAACTTGTAGCAGTGTTCACCGATAATATTCCGTACTGATCGGTCTTCATGCTCTGCGGCCTAGTATCAAACCATCTACACTTGAAGAGGTGCACTGTCATGCCTTCACCGTAAACGAGTTCCACCACTGAATCAAGAACACCGTAATAGTCAACTCCATTCCGCCCACCATGTGCCATGACCCCAGAATTCTGTGTTCTCTTTCTGCTGTCTCTTTGGTCGCATATAAATTGCACGCCATTCACCTTGCACATCGGATAAACTCTTGAGACTATCGGCTTCATGGCTAGAAGTCTTAGTTCGTGCGACCAATTTGGGTGACCATCAGATTGAATATGGTTCATCTGCAACCAACCATCTCAACTGTAAATATGGATAATTATGCAATAAACATAAACCTGTAGAGAAAAATTAAATTACGTACCCAACCGCCAAAATAATCTGCGAACTCCCTGTTGTGGTACTCGAGATCACCTTGAATGTTGGGATGATTGAGATGGATGTCTTTCCAGTATTCAACTTCTGGACAGTTAATCAATACCCACCAGTGGGCAATGACTAGCTCATGCGGTTGCAACTTGTAGGAGTCTGGCAAAATTCCATACACTTCAACATCACTGGAGACTATGGAAAGATTGAACTTCGGTACATCTACCGGCATGGTTTGCGGAGTTTCCTTCAACGCTCCTAAATACAACTTCATGTAGGTGACGCACTCGTGCGCAATATATGCTTCAGCTATACATCCTTCAGGAGCGGATTTATTAGCCACATAATCTTTGTAATCTCCAAGTTGCCTGTAAATCAAGTTGCAAAATGTTATGATTATTGAACATGTATATGTATTGAGGAATTCATGAAAGTAAAAAACGTACCTTTCCATGGGATACATCCAAGTGTAGTGTACTGGACCGGTAAGCAACAATTGCTCGGGAAGATGGATCATCAGGTGAGGCATGATGTCAAAAAAATTTGGAGGAAATATCCTCTCAAATTTACACATGATATAAATGATGTCCATTTGCATTTCCCGGAGGTCACATCGAGACACTTCCCGTGTGCATAACTTCTGGAAAAACCTTCCCAACGCTACTAACGGCTCCACCACCTGACGGGGAAGGAACGGTCGAATGAAAACAGGGAAGAGACGTTGCAGCAGGATATGACAGTCATGACTCTTCAACCCGTACATCTTATTGTCCCGGAAGTTCACACACCGGGCAATATTTCCTGCATAGCCTGAAGGATACTTCACACAACTCATCCACCTGAAAATTAGGTTCTTCTGGTCAGGCTTCACGGTGTAAGGAGCTTGAGGCATTTTTTTCTTCCCTTCTTTCAACCACAAATGTCTTCTTATTCCGCATTTTTTTAGATCAATGCGTGCCTTAGGACCGTCTTTCGTCTTCCCCTCCAAATTCAGCACTGTGCCCACCACACTGTCGCACACATTCTTTTCTATGTGCATCACATCCAGGTAGTGCCTGATCAACAACTTACTCCAGTATGAGAGTTCCCAGAATATGCTCTTATGTGTCCAGAATTTGTACCTGTCGAGTCTTTCAGGTATAGCCGCCACAATGTTGGGATGATTGCTGAGCTGCCCAAAATCGTACTCATTAAGCACCGCTAAAATGTCTTCCCCCGTCCATCTTCTGGGAGGCACGCCGTGTTCTACGGTCCCATCAAATGCCTTTTCATCGAACCGCCATTCGTGATCATATGGAAGGAAAGCACGGTGACCCAATCTGCATATCTTGTTGCAATGACTGCTGCTCCCCTCATCGCTAAGGCACTCTGGACAAGCCTTGTATCCCCTAACAACGTTGCCCGACAACATCCCACGGGCAGGAAAATCACTGATGGTGCCAACAACCATGACATGCATCTGGAACATCTCGTGCGTGTACTTGTCATAAGTGGGATGACCAACGTCCCACAAAAATTTAAGCTCTTCAATCAAAGGTCTCAAGTACACATCGAGACACTTCCCCGGATAACCGGGCCCCGGAATCAACAAACTCAACATATTGTACTCCTTCTTCATGCACATCCATGGGGGAAGGTTGTACGGTACCAAAATCACCGGCCATATACTGTATTGCAGACTCATGTTCCCAAAAGGGTTGAACCCGTCGGATGAGAGCCCGAGCCTCACATTTTGGACCTCTGACGCAAATTGAGGAAACTCCATGTCTATATGCTTCCAAGCCTCCCCGTCAGCAGGGTGTATAAGGGTATCTTCGTCATGCAATTCCCTATCAGCGTGCCATCTCATCGCTTCGGCCGTGTGTGAAGACATGTACAACCGCTCCAACCTATCCGTCAAAGGGAAATACCGAAGTACCTTTACAGGTTTCCTGTTGCCTGCAGGAGTCAGCTTATATCTGTCAGTGTGACATACCGGACATGCGTCAAGGCCACCAAGGTCATTCCCTTCTGGATCTTTACCCCAAAAGAGAACGCAGTCATATCTGCATGCATGGATCTTGATGTAGGAAAGCCCAAGATCTTTCAAGATACATCGGACCTTCCGATGAGTGGTAGGAAGACGATGACCGTTGGGCAGCATCGAAGCAGTGTACTGTAGATACTCATCAACAGCCTTCACGGTCGATTTTGTCTCAACTTTAATCCTCATTACGTCCATCACACTTTCAAGAACGGTCTTCTGACAACCGGGGTACACAGGGGTCTGTTGGAAAGCAAGCAGTTTGTTGTACTTTTCAATACCAGCAGTGTTCACAGCTCTAGGGAAGGGCTGCACCGGGTCAGGCATATACTGTCCTTGAGCGCATACACCGCTCTCATAAGGAAACATGTCGTTGATGAATGTCGTTGTTGGATCGTTGGATGTACTAGCACTGCCCGTCTCGGAAAATTGGCCATGATCATGCGGACCCCCTGATGATGTTTCACCGTGATATAACCAACATGTGTAATTCTCCCAAAACCCGTTACTCCTCAGGTGCTGCCATACTTTGTCAATGGGAAATCGATACATATCGCTGCGACACTGACATTTCGTGCACGGGCAATAGAAAATTGTATTCCCGTTAGCATTATTCATCGCATATTCTAGAAAACTCATAACTTCTGCACCGTATATTTTGTCCCATTTTGGAAGCGAAATCCAACTCTTATCCATATCCTGAAAATATAACAAAATATATATATATTTATAACGATGCTAGCTAATTATTAATAAAATTTCATGCCATATATAAAATCTCAATTCATTTAGTATATATATATATTCTACGTACGTACGTACTACAACTAATTAATTACAAAATTATCATTATGAACTCATATATATCGATCATCAACAACTTCATACCATATCAACACAATAATATTATAAATTAATATTAACATATATATATATATTTACTATTTATTAACAACAAATTAATTCATATATATTATCAATTCAAATCATCAACCAAATCGATCAACACATATATATATACATCCAACGTACTCAAAATTAATCAACTCAATCACAATCAATAAACTCAATTAATCACACTAATTAAAATCGATCAACTCAAATAAAACTCAATTAATCAACATATATATACATATACGTACCTATATATATATGGCTCCACAAACTGATTATGGACAGATTTTGACAACACCCAAACTTTTTCTCCCTTTTTTTCTTCTCCCGTTTTTTTTTCCGTTTTTTTCGAAATGAGCTGCTGCTGCCCAGATCTGCAAATATAAAGCACTTTAGCCGACGACTATGAATTTCGTCGGCTAAACCTTTAAATATTTCGTCGGCCATGGTTTGTGAACTTTAGCCGACGACATAAATTCTTTAGCCGACGAAATTTTTTTTCGTCGGCTAAAGTGTGTCATAGCCGACGAAAATTTAAAATAGCCGGCGAAATAAAATTTCGTCGGCTAAAGTGGACATCATAGCCGACGAAAATTCACCTTAGCCGACGAAAGAAAATTTCGTCGGCTAAAGCCCACTATAGCCGACGAAAAAAAGCTTCGTCGGCCTAGTTTTTTTTTTTTCGTCGGCTATAACCTTTCTTCTGGTAATGAGGGGTTTGACCGCGCCGATTGACCGGACGGATCGAGCCCTTGTCGTTGTCCGATGGAGCTGAATTTTTGCCCACCCACGTAATTCGTTATGCTGGTCATTTCTGACGTTTCGGTTTTCAGTTCCTCTTCTCCGATCACCAAACTCACGTTATATGTACTAATGTTGTATAACTTTTTTATACAAGTGTTGAGTTTAAGTTTCGTTTTGAAGACAACGTATACGTAGATGCCTCAAACGCAAAAAAGTCGTGAAATAAGATATGACCGGAACAGTGAAATACGTCAACCCGTAAAAAATGAAGATATTCCGGTAAAATTTCGGTGCCGGTTGTTCCGGTCTACGAATTTCTCTTATTTCTACCTAGTGGTAGCCCTATCACCAAACTTTTATTTTTTACCAAATTTTTGTAGCCCCGTAAGAGTCTCGTCGATTGGAAACTATTCTCAGTTGAAGGTCCGGCCAGATTACGTGATTTGGAGGGTCGAATAGCCGTTTCCGTCCGTTTAGGGGTTTGACCGCGCCGATTGACCGGACGGATCGAGCCCTTGTCGTTGTCCGATGGAGTTGAATTTTTGTCCACCCACGTAATTCGTTATGCTGGTCATATCTGACGGTCGGTTTTCAGTTCCCATTCTCCGATCACCAAAATCACGATATTCTGAATTTTATGATAGAACTCTTGGCCGACGATTTTCTTTATTTTGGGCGACGATATTTATAGTGAAGAACATCGTCGCCCAAGTAGATATCTTAAGCGACGACTATAAAAATCGTCGGCCAAGATCACTATTGGCCGACGATTTTCTTTATCTTGGGCGACGATATATATAGTGAAGAACATCGTCGCCCAAGTATAGTATCTTAGGAGACGACGTCAAAAATCGTCGCCCAAGCTTATCTTGGCCGACGATTTTCAAAAAACAGGGCGACGATTTTTACAGAATCGTCGCCCAAGAATTCCAATATAAAAGCACGCAGCCGCTCACAAATCCAAGCCCTCTCTCTCTCTCCGAAAATCCACCGAAGTTCTTCAAATTTGGTTCTGATTAGTGCTTGGAGACTTGCTCTACCACTTTAGGATTCATAGTGTACCTACTTAGTTGTAGTTATGTGTTTCAGAGACTATTGTATCTAATTTTGTTGGTTTGGTTTTATTTCAAACCAATTCTTGTGTCTAATTTTGTTGGTTTGTGCTCGTCTAATTACACTTTCCTATATTTCTTTGAATCTTTGTTTTCATCTTGTTACTATATCTCCGGCCGAGCTCAAGCTCAGGCTCAGCACCGCCACGGCCACCAAAGAATTATTTACACAAAACAAAAAAATTAAAAATTGCATTAAGTAAAAAAATTATTTAAATATTTTAAATATATCTTAGGCGACGAAATTACTAAATCGTCGGGCAAAGACTTACCATATAAGACGACAAAAACAAATTATCGTCGCCCAAGTTCTTGGCCGACGCATTTCTGGCGACGACTTCTTGGCCGACGAAAAAAATTTCGTCGCCCCAGGTTATAACATCTTAAGCGACGAAACAATTAGTCGTCGGCCAAAGTGTTAAATCTTGGGCGACGAATATTCTTGGGCGACGAATATTCTTGGGCGACGAGATATATATTTTAGGCGACGAAATTAGTATCGTCGCCTAAGAATTACTCTTAGGCGACGACGGTATGAATTGTCGTCGCCCAAGTTCTTGGCCGACGCACTTGAGGCGACGACGCCTTGGCCGACGATCTGTCGTCGCCCAAGTTCTTGGCCGACGAAATTTATTAACAGGGCAACGATTTTTTTTCGTCGCCCAAAGTTAAATTTTTGGTAGTGAATAAAGATGTTCTAAACCCATATTGGTTTATTATTTTTACCGTCGTCATAATTTTCTCCAACGAACAATTCCTTCAAAATATTAGTCCCTTTCTTTCATTTGTATTATTGAAGTAGAAATTACATATTGTTTGTTTTGTTCATAAAAGTTAATTAGGTATCACACATTGTAGAATTTTCTTTCATTCATGTGTGATCTCATACTTGCATGTTGGTATTTTCTAAAATTGTTATACATATGACTAGTCATGTTGGGATCATCTCGTTTAAAGCATAAAGTATAAATCAATTTTAGTCTCATGATCAAGTTAATGTATTGGCCGATTATATTTTATCTGAAATGTATAATACAACATATAAAGTTTAGAATCTAGTCATAAGATTCATAAACACATTCATCAGATATAATTTCCTAGTAAAACTAGAGAATTACCACTTCTTAGTCACTCAGCCTCTCCAATGATTGTCATCTTGTCTCCTTGATCACCACAGAAAGAGCAACACAACAGCAACATAGAAACACAAAACCACAACCTAATTAAGTCTTCTATACTATGCTACTCTATTCAACAGAATGGGACTGTTTCTCTCAAGGAATTGCGTAGCTAGTATATGGACTTTAGTCTGATATATGTAGAGGCCTGGAAACTCATCTTGTGCTCATTTCATAAGGAGTCCAAGAATCGATTCATGTTTATCGGAATTCACTTAATGTTTATCTCTTAGTCTTTAGATTAACAAGGTTGGTTAACAGATAAACATATAAGTTTTCAACTCTAATTGAGAGACATATCTCAATAGGTAACAACAAGAGTTTAATAGCTGCATTTCTACTGATTAATCTGAGAATAAAAACCATCTATATCATTTAGGCTTTCCGACATGTAGAGTCGAATTTGTTTCCAATAGATTATTACTTAGTTTATATCATATTGTCCTTAAAATTTCTCAAAATTTTATATAGATGATTAGTTATGTTTCTTAGTCTTTATCCAACCATCGGACATCATGAACCATGTATCATTTCATCATCAAGTGCTGGTTCTGTAAATCCTGATGCAGCGTAGCTATTAGCTAACCATTTACTAACCAGAGATCGACGAGTGTTGCATCTTGTTAATGAACCAAAATCCCATAAAAAGTATATGGTATAATAACTAAACAAGCAAGCCGTTTAAGACAATGACGTTTCAACTTTCAACTTCACAAAGAGAGAAGCAATTAGTTAAACACATTTCGATCAAATCATTGCAGGTAGACAATGACAACAAATCAAGAAAAAAGGGGGAGTCAAGGCATCCTTCCTTGGATGTTTGTGTTTGTCACCCTCACTTTCCTCGAGAGTAAAGCAAAACCGACTTTATTGGGTGCGAAATGATGCGATACTCCACTAACTACAAACACAAAAAAACACAACTCTTTTGGTATGATATATTCATCCGAGGGAACAAGTAGCAAAATGTATACAAACTCAGATCCAAAGAGTAATCAAGTACACACTCTTTCTTAATACATTACTCTTTTAATTTTTTATTTTAATATTACACTAAATAAATATTTCAAATTGTCTAAAATACTTTTAATATCTAAAACTAATAATAATTTTTTTATATATAATTATTTTATATTTACTATTTCACAACTCAATTTGTGTATTCTTTTTTATTTTCTGTTAGATTTTTTTTGATCGGGTTAGAAAAAAATTTCTTGATATTTTTCAATTTATAATCAAAAGAGTATTTGAATTCAAAATCTCAAATATGACATCAATCGGCTAGAATTTGAAAAAAAAAATATTGAACATACATAATTTTTTCAAAGTTAAGAAACTAGTAGAACAATAGCATAAAAATTAGTTTTTAGTTTGCAAGAGAAAAACTAAAGAAAACCAAATAAATCGGTAAATAGTACATGTGATTACGACAGTAGTCGAAATTCAGGTGATGAATTTTGGTGAAGAAGTTTTTATTTCTTTTCTTTTGATGCATAGTAATAGTAGAGAAAAGTTAGGTTTTAGGAAAGATAAATTTTTTTCCTAATAATTGATGGATGTTTTTGTAGTTAAACATATATATAAAATCTGATATGAAATATAAAATAATAAAAATGTGTATTAAGAGATTAGAGGTGTATATTTAAAATTTTTCAAACCCAAAATCTCAAATGCGCGCTAAATTAAAATGAGAAAAAAAAATCAGAATAAAGGAGTAAAAGATGAGTAGCATACAGACACCAAAATATTTTACAGAATATGAATCCCAAATGATGTGATAAAAGCCACATCAACACTATTGTTAATCAATAGTACTAGTGACGTAGATTTTGACTAATTTAATGAAATTATTTCTTTAATTAGCCAAAAAAAGAGAGGTTCAAATCAAATAGAATAAAGAAAAAGAAACACAACTAAGAACCCTAATTCACTATTGCAGAGGCGTTTGATACCCACCATTAATCAAGCCTTTTCCTTCTCTCATATACATGCCCTAATTCACTTATCTTCTAACCATGACTAAGAACCCTAATTCACTATTTCTTTCTTCTGTGTACCCTTTATATGGATCAATTGGTTGCTATATGTGATATAATCACTAAAATTCCATGGGATCGATTTGAGATCCCATATTGATCACGGTTTAAAGCTCTGAAGCTATTGTATCATCTCAATGCTTTTACATGATCTTAATACTAACTGTGGGTATCCAACACAATTCAAATTGGTGCTATGCAATTCTGAAGCTTTATACGTACATAAGCAAATTGTTTGTCAACAACACATCACGTTCATGAAATATGAAGAAGTAAATCTTTTATTTTATTTTATGTAAATTCCCGATCAATGTTTTTGGAAATTGCAATGAAATAAGAAAAAGAAAATTTAGAAATTCATGTACATATAGGAAATGAAGTGGCACTGCCACATCATTTGGGAAATAATTTCGGTATAAATTTTTGTGCTATGAAGCATTTTCCGCAAAAGATACACAAGGTGAGACCCAAATGCCAAACTAAAAACAAAAAGAAAGTTTTTCGTTCATTTTTTTGTTTCTTCTCAAAAAAAGAAAAAGAAAAAAAGAAAAAAAAATCGGAACAAAGAACAAAAGATATGTAAGGTGAGACTCAAATGCTAATTAAACTTAAACAATAATGAAAGAAGCGTATATGTCTTAAACTAAAAACTTAACAATGACAGACTAATACAAGAAAGTCGCCAGTCTAGATTGGAAGAAAAATGCTTCATATAAGTTTCAAAGCACTACCAGAAGAAAGGCTTTAGCCGACGAAAAAAAAAAAACAGCCGACGAAATTAATATTTCGTCGGCTGAATAAATTTTTTCGTCGGCTATAGTCTGTGAACTTTAGCCGACGAAATTTTCAAAAGTTTAGCCGACGAAATTTTTAAGAGTTTAGCCGACGAAATTTTTAAAAGTTTAGCCGACGAAAAATATAATTTCGTCGGCTAAAGTGTCTTATATTTACAGATTTGGACAACAACTCATCTGGAAAAAAAAATTATAAGTAGAACCTTCAAATGCAAAAAAGTTGTGAAATAAGATATGACCAGAATGGTGAAATACGTCTACGGTTAAAAAATGACGGTATTCCGGTAAAGTCTCGGTGCCGATAGTTGACTTACCCTTATTATTTACTATGCTGCAGATTTGGTTTCTGGTGTCTGATTGACTATTGTGATACCTTTCCGAAAGCGTAACGGTGCTACGAGTCAAACTCATCGCTTTGCTATGACGTATAGGCTTTTTTGGCCATCCGAGTCGGTTTAGGGCTTCAAAATGCAGTTTTCTTATTTTTGATTGTAGTTGACCGTTTCGATCGAGCCCTTAACGTTGTCGGATCCAGTTGAATTTTTTACCATAGACATATTTCGTCATAATGATCATATCTGACGGTTGAATTTTGGTTTGTGAATTTTAGTCATCGGAATCACAACGTGTTTACTATTTTCCGTTATTCGGGTTTATGGGGAGCCCTATCGTCGGAAGGTAAATGTCTCAAAATTTTTATATGGTCAGTTGCGTCTCATCTACGTGAGAGTTTTTTGTGTGGAAGGTTTGACCAAACTACTTAATATAGAGGAAGATATGAGCATTTTCGTGTGATAAGTGACGATGGATTATGGTTGACCGTTTCGATCGAGCCCTTAACGTTGTCGGATCCAGTTGAATTTTTTATCATAGATGTATTTCGTCATAATGATCATATCTGACGGTCGAATTTTGGTTTGTGAATTTTAGTCATCGGAATCACAACGTGTCTACTAATGTTGTATAACTTGTTTAATAGGTTATACAACTTTGTAAACCAACTCTATATAGGAAGCAAAATTATCAAAAATCTTGTGAAATAGGATGTGTTCAGAATGATGAAATACGGCTATGGTTCAAAAATCACGTAAATCGGGTAAAGTCTCGGTGCCGATAGTAGAGGTTAACCCTATTTACCGTTATTATTCCCTATGGGGAGCCCTATCGTCGGAAGGAAAATGTCTCAAAATTTTTATATAGGCAGTTGCGTCTCATCTACGTGAAAGTTTTTCGTGTGGAAGGTTTGACCAAACTACGTAATATAGAGGGAGATATGAGTGTTTTCGTGAATTTATAGACTTTAGCCGACGAAAATATATGAAAAGTCGTCGGCTAAGATGGTTTTTGCCGACGAATAACCTAATATTTCGTCGGCTATAGTTATTTTTTAATTTTTTAATTACATACTATAGCCGACGAATACCCTAACGTATTCGTCGGCTAAACCCTAAATTTTTTGGCGGTCAACCAAAATTTTCAAAATTTTAAACCAAAATTGAAAATAGGACTTTAGCCGACGAAAATATATGAAAAGTCGTCGGCTAAAGTCAAAAAATTTTCAAAATTTTAAACCAAAATTTTTTGGCGGTCAACCAAAATTTTCAAAATAGTTTAGCCGACGAAAATAAAGAATTTCGTCGGCTAAAGTTCTTTATATAGGCGAAGATGACAAGAAGAGTTTAGCCCCCTGTCGAGCCCTGCCGAGCCCCCTGCCGAGCGCCCCTTGCCGAGTCCCTTGCCGAGCCCCCTGCCGAGCCCCTGCCGAGCCCCCTGCCGAGCCCCCTGCCGAGCGCCCCTTGCCGAGCCCCCTGCCGAGTCCCTGCCGAGCCCCCTGCCGAGTCCCTGCCGAGCCCCCTGCCGAGTCCCTGCCGAGCCCCCTGCCGAGCCCTGCCGAGTCCCTTGCCGAGCCCCCTGCCGAGCCCTGCCGAGTCCCTTGCCGAGCCCCCTGCCGAGCCCCTGCCGAGCCCCCTGTCGAGCCCTGCCGAGCCCCCTGCCGAGCGCCCCTTGCCGAGCCCCTGCCGAGTCCCTTGCCGAGCCCCTGCCGAGCCCCTTATAAAAAATTACAAATAGAAACTTTAGCCGACGATATTCAAACACTATATTCGTCGGCTATAGTGTTTTTAAATTTTTTTAAATAAGGTTTAGCCGACGAATAACCTAATGTTTCGTCGGCTATAGTATTTTTTAATTTTTTTATATTGTTTAGCCGACGAATAACCTAATATTTCGTCGGCTATAGTAATTTTTTAATTTTGTTATATTGTTTAGCCGACAAATAACCTGATATTTCGTCGGCTATAATAATTTTTTAATTTTTTTTTGTAAGGTTTAGCCGACGAAATATTTTATATTTCGTCGGCTATAGTTATTTTTTTATTATTTATTACGAACTTAAGCCGACGAATATTTCGTCGGCTAAAGTCTGGGACTATAGCCGACGACATTTTTTTCGTCGGCTAAAGTGGGACTATAGCCGACGAAAAAAAAAATTTCGTCGGCTAAAGTCATCACAGACGGCCTTTTCCCGACGACACTATAGCCGACGAAGGCTCGTCGGCTAAAGTCTTAGCCGACAAATTTTTTTAACAGGCCGACGAAATTTTTTCGTCGGTTAAAGTGCTTGTTCTGGTAGTGAAGAATATATAGTTTTTTTTTTCTCACTTCAAGTGAACTAAGTAGTCGTATGACAAAGCTTCTTAGTAACCCTCGGAGATCTCGTTAATTTACCACTTTTTTGTATACGTATTGTCTACGCCAAAATTAATATTTACTAGACAGTAAATGTCTATGTGAATATCAATTAATTTCTTAGTCCACATCACACCGGCGAGCCTAAATTCTTTGTGTTCACAAGTGATGGTCCGCCAGTGAGACCACACGAGTTGGATAACAGAGTTCGTGTGTGAAGTGGACTTCGCGCAGAATTGTAGGGATGACTCCGCTATGGCGAGGCGATCTGGCTCGCGTAGGAGACTTCACGAAGAAGCAACAGACGGAGTTTGCGTGCATCACATTTATCGTTAAAGACTTTGACAGGTATTTGACCTGCTTCGGGCCAATCCATGTGGCCCTTTTAATAAAAACAAGCTCTTTTAAGGCCGGCGAGATGGAGACAAGCTTTAGAAGCTCGCGGGATGGTTGAGTCCGCAGCTCGCGAGATAGTTTCCATAAGGACTGTAATACCCCGCGGGATAAGGATGTTCCTAATTCCAGTTCTTATAGGAGTCTACAATTGAGTAGCGCGTAGGCAGTGCCCTATGCAGAATGGAGTGTGCAAATTGGGCATATGTCACAAGGTGGTTGGTCTGCGCGAGTGAAACAATGTCCTTGTGGTATTCTGTTTCAGAGTCCAACTTGGATTCTGATTGTCTTTCTTCTAGCAGAGGGCGAGCTACTATATAAAGGGCTCGAAAGCTTACAGAAAGCTCTCTCTCAACAACTTTACAAAAATACAAAAATCAAAGCTTTAACCTAGTTGAACCTCCAGACGCTCCCCAAGCTTTGCTTTCGTTTCCCCATTGAAGCTCACTACCTCCTTACTCAATACTTTACAAAAATACAATCTTCAACCCAGTTTAACCTCCAGACGCTAACCGGAGCTTTGCTTTTGCTTCCCCGTTGAAGCTCACTCTCTCTACAATCTTTACAACTACATAAATACAATCAAACCTTCAACCCAGTTGATACCCTCGAGCCTCTCGAAACCAAATCCTAAGCGCGTCCTCGCCTTAGCTTAGAGCCCTTTCAGACTCATCTCTGATCACCCATGATCCCTATTGTTGCTCTGCTCGCGATGTACCGTGAGTATCAAATTGCTTAGCGCTTGTAATTCCTCGTCCGCGAGGTGGCACCAGAAACCCTCCGCTTGATCAAGAAGTCAAGATCTCGCGTATCTTCATTCCTCGTCTGCGAGGTGGCACGCCCGCATCCCCTTTCTTTATTTTGGTAGCTAATTATCTCTACGCCTCTTACTAAGGATCGTGGCCAAAAAACATACAACCAACGAAATCCGATCAATATTGTTGGAACCAGTTCTCTCCGCGCTTTGCCAAAAAATTAGGCCCAATATCATTACAAAAGGACCACTAAGTTATCAGATATACAATCTTGACGATAAACATGTGCGTGCATGCATGCGTTAAACGTAAATAAAATAAGAAAAATCATGACCGTATATTAAAATTGAATGATCGAGATTATGCCTCATCATTTGACCCTTCGGCCCTAGCTCGCTCTAACACCCGCCCTGTCCTGTAGGGCCGAAGCCCTACCCGACCCTCCATTAGGGCGGGCCGGCCCTAGACTTTTTCAATTAGGGTAGGGCAACGGTCAAGCAAATGAAACCTGACCTTATCATATTGAGCCATTTAGGGTCAAGGGGAATCTTGACGATAAACATGTGCGTGCATGCATGCGTTAAACGTAAATAAAATAAGAAAAATCATGACCGTATATTAAAATTGAATGATCGAGATTATGCCTCATCATTTGACCCTTTGGCCCTAGCTCGCTCTAACACCCGCCCTGTCCTATAGGGCCGAAGCCCTACCCGACCCTCCATTAGGGCGGGCCGGCCCTAGACTTTTTCAATTAGGGTAGGGCAACGGCCAAGCAAATGAAACCTGACCTTATCATATTGAGCCATTTAGGGTCAAGGTCCTATAAGCCATAATAATTACTTATTTTCTATTTTTTTTAATGTTTCTTATTTTTTATACAATACAACTAATCTTGTAAGTTTTATTTCTTTTATTTGTATTTTAATTTGTTAAATAACTATTGATTTTTGGTGATTTAGAAAAATAGTTAATGAAATATATAAAATTATAATATAACTATTTAGATTAATAATTCTAGATGTCTTAAGTTAAATATAATGTATATGTATGTAAATATGACTAAAAATAGGGTATTGTATCACATGTATCCCTTGAGTTAGTGTTTGAGAAAAAAAAAACTCGTGAATTTATTTCGTTAAACAAAATAACGTTATATTCGGTTTATTTGGTCTTATTTAGCCCTATTCAAAATGCCGGTATTACCCGGCCCTATTAGTCTTAACAAAATAAGCTTTAAGGGCGGGTAATAGCTTACATATTTGAGCTCTGACCTTACCCTACCCAGCCTTATATTTTGTTAATCAAATCAAAGCCTTACCCGACTATATCCTAAACCCTAAAAATTAGGATAGAGCCGGCCCATGATGAGGTCTAATTGAGATGATTTCATGTGAAGATACAAGTGCTTGTTGCAATGATTCAAATAATATACCTAGGATCAACGATTCAATATTAATATAGGTAGCCTCATTCTGATTATTTCCAAAGAGGCAAGTTCGTTAATGGCCGTCCCCATCAACGTCTCTCCCTTTCAGCAAACTCCAGGCCCCCAGTTCAGCCCTTATTTACAGAGTTTACCACTATGAAATGACCAGTCGAACCCCAAAGAGGCAAGTTCGTTTATGGCCGTCCCCATATCAACGTCTCGCCTTTTCAGCAAACTCCAGGCCCCCAGTTTAGCCCTTATTTACAGAAGTTACCACTCTATGAAATGACCAGTCAAACCCAACAGTTTAATGTGACATGTCTATATAGTGCATTAGCGTTTTACGAGGTTTCTATACTCAGTTTTTAGTAGATTCACTCTGGAAAAAATGGCGAAAGCGATTCGATTCTTTGAGCTGAACACCGGAGCCAAGATTCCGGCCGTCGGTTTGGGGACGTGGCAGGCCGAGCCCGGCGTCGTTGGCGATGCCGTCACCGCCGCCATCAAGGTATTACAGAAATGCCGCTCCTTATTTTCAGGAAGAACAATGCTGCAGTGTGTGTGTGTGTGAATGACTCAAATGGTTAATGCAGGTTGGGTATAGGCATATTGATTGTGCTCAAATTTATGGCAACGAAAAAGAGGTATTCAGAATTTGATATTTCATTGAATTTTGATTTAATTCTGTGATTTATATGTTCAAAGTTCAATACTGGATTGTGTGTAGATTGGTTGTGCTCTTAAGAAGATTTATGATGATGGTGTTGTGAAGCGTGAGGATTTGTGGATTACTTCGAAACTATGGTTAGCTTATGAACTTAATACACTCTTGGTATTTTATTATGTCATTGGAAGGGTCTAGTCTTTGGTGATTGTGTAAGTGAGAAAGGTTGAAGCTTGAACATTTGAAATTATGTGCTTGAACTTTGCAGGTGTAGTAAACATGCACCAGAAGATGTGCCAAAGGCACTAGATACCACTCTGCAGGACTTGCAAACCGATTATCTCGATCTGTATCTGGTAAGTAAAACATGTTAACTGCTCGGTTATATCGTCTTGTCAGATAGTGTCATTACTGTCATGTTATGTTTCGTGGAGGGTGAATCTAGATCGTGCAGTCAAACAAGTCCAATCGATCAATATATGAACTTGATATGTTAAACCATCTAAACAGAGTGAAAGTATAGCATTTTCTTGTTAGGCAGATTTGATTATGTGACTAGGGGGTTTGTCTTTATCTGGAAAGAAGGATATAATTCAGGCCATTAAGCACAAACAGGAACCTTGCAAGTCTCACTATTTTCATAGACTTTTATTATCTTCTTCTATTTGCCACTAATTTTCGTAAACTGTTTGTAGATTCACTGGCCAGTCAGCATGAAAAAGGGCTCAGTTGGCTTTAAGCCTGAAAACCTTTCCCAACCTGATCTACCAAGTACTTGGAAAGCAATGGAAGCACTGTACGAATCTGGCAAGGCCAAGGCTATAGGAGTTAGCAATTTTTCCACCAAAAAGCTTGGAGATCTTCTATCGGTGGCACGCATACCTCCTGCTGTTAACCAAGTGGAATTGCACCCCCAATGGCAGCAGCCAAAGCTAAAAGAATTCTGCAAATCTAAGGGAGTCCACTTAACTGTGAGTGTTCTGATAGCCTGATACATAGCAAAGTTTTCTTGTTTTGGTTTTTCAAATGCACCTGCTGCGGATTAGTGATTGCTTGTATGATAGTTTAATGAATTTCTCATTACAGGGATATTCACCTTTGGGATCACCAGGTACAAGTGGTATGAAAGGAGATGTTCTTAAGAATCCAGTTCTGGCATTGGTAGCAGAGAAGCTGGGCAAGACTCCTGCACAAGTGGCTCTCCGTTGGGGGCTACAATCAGGTCATAGTGTGCTGCCTAAGAGCACAAAGGAGGCCAGGATCAAAGAGAATTTTGATGTTTATGATTGGTCCATACCCGAGGACTTGATTTCAAAGTTTTCTAATCTAAAGCAGGTATGCATCTTGTCTGCATTACTTTTCTTGTTCAGTCATGCAACCTTTGGTGGTATTGGTGCTTATAATGATTAGACTAGGAATGAGATGTGATGAGCCACAAATCTATGTGTTGTTTATATTGTGGAATCTGGATCACTTGGTATTGCAACTCTACTAATTTATATGTTTGCGATGTTTTCTCATTGAAATATTCTCTATTCTTTGCAGGAGAGGCTGCTTAAAGGCACTGGATTTGTCAATGAGACTCACGGTTTCTACAAGAACATTGAGGAGCTTTGGGATGGAGAGTTGTGAGCATGCTAGATGTAACAGAAACATTTGCCTATCCTTCATGCCTTCTTTAGCTCTTTTGCTTGTAGTTTCACTCGTTTGAGTGTCAATGTCTCAATTCAGATGGGTGAATCCAGAAGTCCTGGCACCTCTGTACTCATCCAGAAATTCATGGAATTTCTAATAAAAAATATCAAATGCATTACTTATCCAGAAGACCAGAACTGATTTTGCACAGTTGTGTCTGGACCAAAAATCCAGAATTTAAAGTCAATTTATTGTATACTAAAAAAATACTAGACCAGCAACTTCAGCCTTGTATTTATCAATTTTTATAGTACATAGTAAACAACATCTAAACAAATATACTAAAAAAATACTAGACCATAGTCCATAGTGAACAACATCTATCATTTTTCTGAAAAAAGAAGCAGAAAATAAAACAAAATAGTGTAATGCCAAGTGTCTCTCTATGGAAGGGAAACAGGACTGGCATATCTGAGTAGGCCGTTCACTTTGGAGCCAAAGAACGCAGGGAAGAAAATGGGTTCCGCAATTCGGTTTTTTGAGTTGAACACCGGCGCCAAGATGCCTTCTGTAGGCTTAGGCACTTATCGCTCCGATGCTCATCTCGTCGGCGACGTCCTCACCTCTGCAGTTAAGGTATCACCCTCTGTTTCATCACCACTAAAGCTTCAATGCTAATTGCTTTGAGGAAGTGCTGACATGAATTTGGGTTCGTTCCTTTTCGTTGGCAGATGGGATATCGCCATATTGACTGCGCCCAGATGTACGGCAATGAGAAGGAAGTAGGCGACAGAATTTCAAACACATTATTGGTGTAAATTTTACATGTAATTTCCGATTTACTGTTTGGTTTATATTTTGAGAGAAGTTTCTGGTTTGTTGTAGATTGGTGATGCTTTGAAGAAGCTCTCTAATGATGGGATAGTGAAGCGTGAGGACTTATGGATCACTTCCAAACTTTGGTTTGTTTTCCTTCAGAAACTTGAAATTTCTGTCTTTATGGGAGCTGGAATATTATACGGGTTAGGACTTTGGATTGTGATTATGTGCAGGTGTACTGATCATGAACCAGAAGATGTACCAAAAGCCTTTGATAAAACTTTGCGAGATTTGCAACTTGATTATCTGGATCTTTATCTTGTATGTGGACAACTTCTAAGTTTTACACCATTGAATTTATACCAACAAATGTGAGCAAGGCAGTCATTGTTCAATTAATCGTTTGATGCTCTAGGATATTTAGTCACATTCTGTACACTAATTCGAGACACTAGGATATTTAGTTAGTTCTGTGGTGCTATTAAAGTTAGGATTAGTATTTGTTTTTTTGTTATGACTGTCATAAAACTGTGGTAGATGCATTGGCCGGTCAGTATGAAAAAGGGTTCAGTCGGTTCTGATCCTGAAAACTTCACCACACCTAATATACCGAGTACATGGAAAGCAATGGAGGCACTCTATGATTCAGGCAAAGCCAGGGCTATTGGGGTCAGCAATTTTTCTGCAAAGAAGCTTGGAGATCTGTTAGAGGTATCACAAATATCTCCAGCGGTTAATCAAGTGGAGTTGCACCCTCAATGGCAGCAAGTTGAGTTGTATAACTTCTGTAAATCAAAGGGAATTCACTTAACTGTGAGTATATAAATTCATATTTTGTTCTTATGGTTTGTAGTATCTCGATATTGAGAAATATCTAGTGTAATACTGATGACATGGACTTCTGTGAATGCTTCGGGAATGGAATGGCCTAGTTTTTCAGTTCTGTGATTTCCAGACTCAGCATAAAGTAGTGCTGGTTGCAACATGTGATGATGATGATGATGATATTATTGCAGGGATATGCACCATTGGGAAGGACAAAGGTCCTTGAGCTTTTCTATTGTGAATAAGGTGGCAGAAAAATTGGGAAAGACTCCTGCACAAGTAGTTCTTCGGTGGGGGCTACAAATGGGTCACAGTTTAATGCCTAAGAGTACACATCAGAAGAGGATTCAGGAAAATTTCAATATTTTCGATTGGTCTATACATGATGACTTGTTTGCCAAGTTTTCCGAAATCGAGCAGGCAAGTGTCTTTCCTTCATGATCTTCTTTTCTTTTTTTCGAACTGTTATTTTGATCTAGTGTTGTGTTTGTTTTTCATTGTATATGAGGGCCCCTATGAGGAAGTTTGATTTGCTAGCACCTTTGTGTCTATTCTTTTGCGCTTAAATAATGATCTATGAATGAAATTTTTAGTCTTTTCAAATTGGTGACAATCGTGACATTGAGCATGTTCAGTGTCAAAAATCATTTATCAGTTGGAACTCTTATGATCGTCTTTGGTGATTTGACTTTGTAAGTATTACCTCTTTGCTTGTAGGAGAGGCTGCTTAAAGGTACTGCATTCGTCCACAAGACTCACGGTTTTTACAAGACCATTGAGGAACTCTGGGATGGAGAGTAGTGAGCATCTCGTGGATGTTAGAAACATTTAGTTCTTCTTCATGCCTTCATCGCTTAGTTTATCTGGTTGTAGATTGATCTTCATTGCAGAAGGGTGAATTGACACTTCTGCTGAACAATTTTGTTAGCTCATATGATGGATTCAGATCCAATGAATACTTGCATCTTCCTTGTCTGATAACTTGTAACCTGCCTTTTGCTCAAGATTTGTGAATTCTACTCACTGAATCTTAAGGTTTGGCCCCACAGAATTGGTCTATATGCCACAAGTATAAGCACAATATGGGAATATACTAAAACATGTTTTTTCCATAGATCACGTAATAAACACAGACAGGCAGACCAGTTGATTAACATCTGCAACCTACAAAGTCGTTCAGCTTGAGAATGTAAAATTCTATATCATACATCATAACTTTTTCATCTTGTATATAAAACCAGGGACCTCTCAGTTTTGGGTTGGATGCTCTAACTAAATTTAACAGAGTCCCAACGGAGGTGCAGCATCAATTATACAACCAGATCCCAATACACACAAATAGCACATACTCTTTCATGATCACACAGAAAATATTCTTTCATGTTCTGTTTTCTACCATAAAAAATCATGTGAATCAAGTAGTTTCACCAGCCCATAAAGAAGAAGGGAATCCTCAGTGACCAGAAGATCCATTCACTATTAGGAAAAACACTCATCACCGGTCAAAATTTCTGACTTGCTCCAACGCCAATTTGCCCACAACCAAAAGAACAATCCTTCCTCTCTAACTTACAAGTAAAAGAAGATAAAATCCCGTTGTCAATTGTCAACACTTAACAGCGTAGCAAGGGAACCGCTTTGGAAACTCCTGTTATATATAGGAAAAGCCAAATGCTGTTATTCAGAGGAGCACGATCCATTGTTGTCAGTTACTACTCTTCTCCAAGTCTCAAGAACTCGAGCCAAAGACTTTCTTCATCAGAATTCCTAAAATTAGAGACATTATACAATTCGCACTACGCTCTTTTGCTAGTGGCAAATGTAATTATGTAACATTCGGTATAAACTCACAAAACTTGTTCTTAACTTCAGAACCAGCATTCTACAGAAAAAAAAATATAAAATGAGAATCCATATACAGAAGTCCCTATACATATTAATCCGACTCTACAATGCTGAATGACTAGCCTATTGGTGCAAAATCACATACAGTAATTTTTTCACTCTTGCCATTCAGCTGCGATTTCACTTTCAATCCATTCTGTTTCGTATTGTTCTTGGACGCTTGTTTGCCGCCATTGGAGGACCCTGTGACGTCGGTGGCACGGAGAAATGGGTATTGGGTGGTGGAGGCAAGCTTTCTTGATTTCTGGGTGTGACCATGTTGTTTTGAGCGGGACGAAGAAGACGAGGGTAAAAAAAAAGAGAAGAAAAATTTATGTGGGCCAGGAGGAGACGGGCTGCGTCTAGGCGGTCTGGGCCTCTGTAGGGTCAAACGGGCAGGATGGTCCACTATTTAAAACAGAAAAAAAATAAAAAATAAAACCTCATATTCTCTGGTTTAATAGAAAGCTTCTGTTTGGCACTTTGCTTCTGTTTGGCACGGCACTTGAAACTCAGTGATCATTCTCATTAACAATTAAGCCACTATAATAGAGCTCCGGCCTTTAACTTTTTCCAAGAGATTCCCCATCTCGGTTTACTCAAGTGCTTACCTTTCTTCTCATTTTACCAGTTGGTTGGTATTAGAGTATTAGTTGGAAATTACTGCTCAGAGTGAGAGACAATGGCAAACCCAATTCGGTATTTTGTGCTCAACACAGGCGCCAAGATACCTTCGGTCGGCTTAGGAACATTCCGAACCGAACCTCATCTCACCCTCGACATCTTCACCACTGCCATTAAGGTATTCTCATCCTTCAATACCAATCACTAAATTGAGTTCTTCTGAGTTGCTCATCTAGCCTCTGAATTGTGTGCAGGTTGGGTATCGTCATATTGATTGTGCCCAAATGTATGGCAACGAGAAGGAGGTGACACCACACTTTCTTTTTGATGAATAATCATTTCTTCAAAATTTCATGATGCCAATTGCTGCTTTTGTGGTGTATGTAGATTGGTGATGCTCTGAAGAAGCTGTTTGATGATGGGCTGGTGAAGCGCGAGGATTTATGGATCACTTCCAAACTCTGGTTTGCTTCCACTTATTCTTTAGTCTTCCAATTTATTGTGGAATGAAGTTTTCAACTTAGTTGGCTGTTGATTGTTTTACCATCCAATTCCTGAGTTGGAATGATTATAACTAGGAATCCTTATAATAATGTGCAGGTGTACTGATCATGAACCAGAAGATGTGCCAAAAGCATTTAATAAAACTTTGCAAGACTTGCAACTTGACTATCTGGATCTTTATCTTGTATGTGAACCAAATCTAAAGCTTTACCCTTTTGTACATGTTCCTAGAAGATGTCACCCAGAAATTGGTTTTTCATACTTATGCTTCACATCTGTGCATAAATATATTTTGGTTGCCTATCCGCTGTTGATATCTGATTAAGTTTTTGGTAGATCCACTGGCCGGTCAGCATAAAAAATGGAAAGCTTACTCAACCTAATATACCTGCTACTTGGAAAGCAATGGAGGCACTCTATGATTCAGGCAAGGCCAGGGCTATTGGAGTCAGCAATTTCTCTTCAAAGAAGCTCGGCGATCTGTTAGAGGTGGCACGGATACCTCCTGCTGTTAATCAAGTGGAGTTGCACCCTCAATGGCAGCAACCTAAGCTACATGCTTTCTGTCAATCTAAAGGAGTTCACTTAACTGTGAGTATATGCTGAAGTCATTATTTGAACTTCTGCATAGTAATAACTTGATCTTGAAAAATAATCTTGTTTTGTTGTAGACGTCCTATGATGACATTGAATGCTTTCAGAACAGCACTAGGTACTAGTTCCAATTTTGTGTTCCAAATCTCAGTAGTGCTGATGACAGATGTATATGTTGTTCCAGGCATATTCACCATTGGGAAAGAAGAAGGTCCTTGAGCATGCAATTGTGAAAATGGTGGCAGAAGAATTGGCCAAGACTCCTGCTCAAGTGGTTCTTCGATGGGGCTTGCAAATGGGTCACAGTCTAGTGCCTAAAAGCTCAAAGCAGACAAGGATTCAGGAAAATTTTGATCTTTTTGATTGGTCTATACCCGAACACATGCTTGCCAAGTTTTCTGAAATTAACCAGGCAAGTGCCTTGTCCTCTTTACCCTTCTTTGCCTTCTTCTTTTCTCAGATGTTGAATTTCTTTAGTTTTTGTATGTGCGTGTCATTTGGTATATGAGTAAAATGTGGAAGGGTCTGATAGCACCTTCTAAAGTTGTCTTTATCGGTGCATCTGATTGAAATATTGAGTAAACTTTCGTTTTGGATGATCATGCAGGAGAAGTTTGTTCAAGGTACTGGTTTTGTACACGAGACTCTTGGTGCATATAAGACCCTGGAAGAACTCTGGGATGAAAAGTTGTGAGCTCAAGCTGATGTCAGAAACAATTTGCCTCCAAAACTCTTGACTCTCAAGTGCATGCTCGAGTACATTATACAGATACTACTGGTGTTAATGGTTGATACCTAATTAATAAAACCACTTATCTGTAACCTCTGAAATCTGCATCAGTAGTATATCTTGAATATTAACCCGTTGGTATTGTGATTGTGGAAGAATTGCTTGTTCAATCTCCTTAATCTGGACCTTTTCTCATATCTACACTCTGCATCGTTATGGGAATTAACCACCTAATGATGGTCTGATTTCTCAATACTAAATCAGACTATCGTACAAATATAAGCTTTTCTTTTTGATTAACATCCAAGCATATTTCTTTTTATTAGGAGTGAGGTAGACATTATCAAGTTAGTAACGCATCAACCCAGTCAACAATCAGACGGAGATCCATGAGTATTCCAACAAAGACAAAACAAATCAGCGCATGAATTTCGAGTCTCTCCAAATTTTACCACAGCATCAGGCATCAGTTAAATCCAAGCAGATCCCAAACTTTGATTCCCTGACTGAAATATCCATTTAAACTTTGATTTCCGGCAGCAAAATATATTCTTCTTCCCTCTCCCTCTTTTTTCCTTTTCGGTGAAAAAGCAACTGTTAGGCCACAGGTGTCACCCTGTTGGCCACTCAGAACTATCACTTTGTCTTCAATAATCGCGCCTACACTGTCCTAGAACATTACCCCTGATCACGTTTTGCTTTCCTCTCTAAATTCAACTCCAGCTTGATCACTCTCTCAGGCTTCCTTCTCCGTCCAGCTCTCTGAAACTTGAAAATGGCGAACGACCTTCGCTTCTTTGAGTTGAACACTGGAGCCAAGATGCCGTCTTTGGGCTTAGGGACCTGGCAGTCCAGCCCCGGCTTGGTCGGTGAAGCCGTTGCCACCGCCATCAAGGTCTTCTTCCTCTTTCCCTCTTAACTCAACTTCACTTGGTTTACATGCTTTTACTTAACTACAACAAAGATCAAGCCTTTCCTGTCGCTTCTGCTGTTTGGTTCTGTAAATCTTAGCACTTTAGTGAAGTTGTGATGTTTCTGACTGCAGGCAGGATATAGGCATATTGATTGTGCTCAAGTCTATGGCAATGAGAAAGAGGTAACTCTAGTTGCTTTTGTTCAGATCTAAACATTTACTATCATTTGATCTGTTATTGTCACTGTTTTTTCTTCTTCATGTATTTCTGAAATTGCTTCAGTTGGCTCATATGTGTAGCATGTTCTAAGCTAATTGACTGCCTTATTCCGATACCGGTTTCTATGTTTTGTGTTTTTATTTTGAGTTGGGAATTTAAATTTCCTGTGATTTGCTTCATTCTTTGAAGACGGTTTGGTTGTTAAAATTTTGTGTTTCTTGTAGATTGGTTTGGTTTTGAGGAAGCTGTTTGAAGATGGTGTGGTGAAGCGCGAGGAATTGTGGATTACCTCCAAGCTCTGGTTCGTTATGAGTTTCATGATAATTAATTGAAATATTGACCAAGTGGTAGTTATTATTCATGATCTAAATCCTAAGCCCTCCTACAGTTTGTAATTGGATATATATATATATATATATATATATATATATACACCTAAGAGCAAGATGATCTGCAGGTGTACGGATCATGCACCGGAAGATGTACTAGAGGCATTGGATAGGACTTTGAGAGACCTGCAGCTTGAATATATTGACTTGTACTTGGTATGTATTAAGAATTCAAAACTTATTCTCATGTTAGGTGTCTTTGAATTTGGTTCAGGACGGTCTGCACATGGTTGATCAGATCACTCACAGGGCTTTGAATGGGTCACAGTGTTCTTCCAAAGAGTACTAACGAAGCAAGGATCAAGGAGAATCTTGATGTTTTCAGCTGGTCTATCCCAGAAGAATTGTTTGCCAAGTTTTCTGAAATTGAGCAGGTATATATTTAATGGGATTGGTTCTTGTTCTCCTAGTATCAATACCCTCACCAATATCGTATTATTGTTACCTATGTCAGAACCATTGAACACATTCCACCCTTGTCATATAATGTGAAAGCTGCTAAAGCTTTAGACACCACTCCAGCACTCCTCTTCTCTGTATCTTCTGGTTGGTTTGGGAATAGGTCCTGTAATCATTATCATGATGATGATATCGTCACTGATAAATTGATGATTATCAGGTAGTCTTTATTCTAACAATTATGTGATCTCCAATTATGCAGGCAAGGCTGCTGAGAGGACCTCATTTGTTCATGACACCTTTGGACCCTATAGAAGTCTTGAAGAGCTTTGGGATGGTGAACTCTAGATAGTCAGATAAGTTGAGCCTGGGAGCATATTTTAAGAGAGATTGCATTTTGAAAATTTGTTGTAATGCTCAGCGTTTTGCTTGGCTTATTCGACTTACTGGATACAGGATGCTTTCCAATGCTCATCCTACCATATAGCTAGCCTTCTGAGTGCCAAATATTTCTTAGTTGATTGTCTTTTATGAAGCTTGTTATAAGATTCTCAACAACAATTTCTTTCCCAGAGTGGCACCAATCGTATATGAATGGATTTTAATCTTTACACAAGTGATCTCACTGGCTTGTCAAAGCAACGGTACTTTAGTTTTTTGGTTTAGTTTATTGCTTTGGTTTTTGTTGTTGTTGTTGTACGTACAAGCACTCCAACCATTTTACTTCTTATATATGTTGTCAGTTTACTTGTTATATAACTTGTTCGATATATGCCTTCCGTTGAGTATTGATATGGAGTCGGAGAATCCGCCACTGTAAACAGGAGAGTTCGAGGACCTTTTTCTCTCTCAACTACAAAAAAAAAAAAAAAAAAAAAAAAAAACCTACAAATCTTCATTGAAGCAAAACCACATCATATTGTTTTTAGATAAATAAACGTTATCATTGATAACTGAAATTCGAATTACAACATAAATGCAAACGTTAGAAAAGAATCATGCGAAGCTACCTAAGAAAATTGAAGCTACTCTAGGTAATTCTTATGTTGCAAATGATAAGCATTGCAGCTCAGATAAAGTAACCAGAATCAGAATCAGAATCAGAGAATTAAGAAAACTATAAAAAAAAAAAAAAAAGAACAGAAACAAACCTAGCAAAGTCCTAAAAAAAATCTTTTATTTTGATAACTAACTTGTTCAGAAGATCATGAAATTCAACTATTCCGAAGAGGAGACCCAGAAGAGCCAACTCCAGAATAGCTTCCACCCACAAAAACACCAGACCCCGGCTCCAAATCCACAGCTACTGTCTCTCCCTTTTCTTCGGAATAATCCTCATTACTTACCACAGGAACCTGTACTTTATCCAACTCATTCTTTAGATTTTTCTGACCTCTAAAAGAGTGTTTTTTTTAGCTCTTTTCGGCCCCATCAGTCTGATAAGCAACAGCAGCAGGTATCTTGTTCAAAGATCCTTTTAGACGACCTAGCTTCCTTTTCTTCGCTGGGGAAACCAAAATCACACCACCAGAGTGAGCTAGAGCCATCGTCGGTGAGAAATCCAACACATAAGGCACCAAAACCATAGATTCTAAGTCCTCATCTCCTCTACCTCGTTTCCCCAAAGGAACTAAGGCTAGTTCCGGACCTCTCTTAACTCCGAAAATAGGGATAGGGGTAAATACCGGAGGATTATCCACAATAACCACCAGAGCTGCAATCGGAGCCGACTGTACCACAAGTGGAGTCCGCAGCCTATCCAACTTCAAAGCCAAATCTATTGCCGATATTCCCTGAATAGAGAATGACAATTTCGGCATCATGCTAGGACCTGCAAAAGGGTATAATCCACCGGTTTGAGGAGCGGCATGGATGAAGTTGAGAGCACACCTCCCGATCTGTCCACCTGCAAATCTGTTTGCTGTGCAAAGAGCCTAGGTTGCTCCTTTAGTTTAGGGTTACGGTTTCCAGAAACCCTAGCTGCTCCCCCAAATCCAAAAGTGGTCTTCATGGATTCAGTTTCAATAAACTAAGGAAGCAGGTCAGGTTTACCTGCACACACTGTTTCTGGGTGCACCAGGAGACCACAAACCTTACCCACCGTCCGGTCATACTTCATTGAGAACCTTCTCGATTCGAATTTGAATGACATTTCACCAAATGCCTCCTTGATCGGTGCATTCAGTTTCTGCAAAATCCGGACCCAAGCTCGGGTTCCCCTTCTGATGTTCATCTAATCAACATGTTCAACCTACCCTAGAGTATAACCCACCCTCTAAACCGCTTCATCAGTCATAAGCGCATCTAGAAGACCTTTTATTTCGACCCAGACAGGGAACGAATCAACCGGAACAGAAGCCACATCTTCCAACCCATCATACTTAACAAGAACAAACAGAGATCGTCCATAGAACCAAGGGCCGCCGGTCAGGACATTTTCCCGGTCATCGGCTCTGGTGAAATAAAGCACGAAGCGGTTCGCCCTCGCTCTCATCTGGAGACGATTATAGAGATCCCAAACTGATGTGAGAGTACCAATGACGGCTTTCAGATCTGGGATTTTACGCTTCAAGGTGAGAAGCCTACCAACAACAAAGAATTGTTGCAGCGCTAGTGAAGATCTCATGGCACCGAATGATGGAAAATCACCTTCATGGATGGCTAGAGCCGACATGAAACGTTGAGAAATCTCGTCGGACATTATAGATCGAAAGGTTTGGATGCGAAGCAGCAAGGCAGTCAGAAAACCCTAGAGAGAAAAGAAAAGCGCGGCTAACTCACCACAACATATTGTTGAGATTACGCTTTAGTAAGACCTAGTGTTTTCCGAAACCTTCCCTTTGTTGCTCCACTGAGCTTTGATTGAGTATCAATACTGTGACGACTAGAGATCACCATAAGTCCTTAAGGCGAATTTGAATAATCCAACAACATGCAGGGTACTCTCCATTCACAACCGCTTGACGAAGAAGCAAGATTGCAGCACGCCAAATCATCCACTTGCGCCTAACGCATGCCCATATCCAAACTAGACAGATTACTACCCCAATTTACTATATACTAAAGTTTGGTCGACTGTTCACAAGCACTGTTTATAAGCTTATGAACAGTGATTTTGTGAATAACGATTTTGTGTGTTGTAAGCGACTGTTCACAAGCAAGTGAACAGTGGTAAAGTAAAAAACCGCCAGCGGACTCGGAACCACTACCAGAAGAAAGGCTTTAGCCGACGAAAAAAAAAAACCAGGCCGACGAAGCATTTTTTCGTCGGCTAAAGTGGACTTTAGCCGACGAAAAAATGATTTGTCGGCTAAGTTAAATTTTCGTCAGCTATGAAGTCCACTTTAGCCAACGACAGAAAATTTCGTCGGCTAAGTTAAATTTGTCGGCTAAGTTAAATTTTCGTCAGCTATGAAGTCCACTTTAGCCGACGATAGAAAATTTCGTCGGCTAAGTTAAATTTTCGTCGGCAATGGTAAACTTTAGCCGACGAAAAAAACTTTCGTCGGCTGAAGAATTTATTTCGTCGGCTAAAGTTCACAAACTATGGCCTACGAAATATTTAAAAGTTTAGCCGACGAAATTAATAGTCGTCGGCTAAAGTTCTTTATATTTGGGGATCTGGGTAGCATCACACTACCAGAACAGGCAGTTTAGCCGACGAAAAGTCTATATCGTCTAAATTGAAGTCATCTTTTGGGGGCTGCTGCGGAGGTTGCGGCGGCTGGGGTAGAGTCATGGGCGGAGGCGGAAGTCCCTGACTCTGGGCAGCTGCAAAGTCCTGCATGTACTGCAACATCTGCTGCTGCTGGGCCTGCTGGATGGCATATATCTCGGCAACATAGGCTGCCTGCGCGGTATTAAAGGCTGCCAACGAGGCAATATAGGCTTGCTGCGAGGCAGCCTGCGAGGCAGCCTGAGCAGCTTGAGCAGCTTGAGCAGCTTGCTGTTCTCGTAGTCTCTGAACTTCCGACTCTAGCTGAGTCGTCCTGTTGATCGTGGACGTGGTGCTGCCACTGGTCGGGGTTGCCTTTCGTTGAAATCCTGGAGTGTTCTTCAGGACCCCCTCGCCTCTCTTTCCTAGACATCGGCAGTAGAAGTTGTTTTCTCTCGGTGGGAAGGCTGTGCCCATGATCCTCGCCCCAATCGTCGGATCCGAATTGTCGATCCGGGACATGGCTTCGGACATCTTGGAATCCTGCGTGTCCGGCCATCCCTTCCTCACTAAGGTACTCAGGACCTCGTCACTAGCCTCCCTCACCCTCGCCTATATGGATAGGAAAAAAATTATTAATTAAAATTTTTACATAAATTTAAAAATTTAAAAACGTAAAGTGACTTACAATATCCTCCTGGGAGTCAAGATATGCCTTCTCGTACGTATAGACGTAGGGGTTGACTTCTGGATGTTCCTTGGCCGCCTCGTCCATGAAGACACCGAACGGTCTAGAACCGGCATGATGGTTCCTTGTGTTGCGTTGCCGGTTCTGAGCGTTCACCCGGGAAACCGCCTTCAAAGAAAAAAGTAAACTATTAGTAGAATATTTTAAAACGCACGTACTTATTTTTAAATTAACTAACTAATTTATTTAAATACCTGTTTACGAGGGTTGTTGAATTCTGATGTCAGAAGCCAACGCCACTCGTACTCCCTGTACTGGAACTCAGTAGGGGTACCAGAACGTGCGTTCCCGTGCTTAGTCCAATGGGTCCGCAGCTCGTTCTTCCACTCCTTGTACCTACAGATACAACAAAAATATTACAAAATATTATTAATATCACATACAAAATTGTTTTTCATTAACTTCCCAACGTACCTTCCCCCATGCACAATGTCGGCCCAGCTGTCCCTCAGGTGCTCGGGAAACTCAAACCACACCTGCATTTAACCGATTATTATTAGTTTAGCTTTTCGAGAAATCAACAATTTAATACATAATATTATTTTGTAAACTCACCGACATCGCGTTGTGGACCATGTCCTTAACCTCCTGCGGGACCTCGCCCCAGTCGGACCACAGCATAGGGACTCTATCCCTAATGAGAGCACCCACGCGGCCGGAGTACATCCTCGACTTCCCGCCCGATACTGCGTGGCCATCCCCGTCAGTATCGATGGGGATCCTCCCCATGGTACTCACCATCTTCTCGAGAGCTTTCCCTGTGACGGGGCCTCTCTTCTTCTTTGTGCCTATGACATGATTCAGCCAAATTGATTATTAAAATATATATATATGACCCTTTAAAAGTAATCAAGTTGCCTGACTGATTACCTGAGGAGCTCGCGACGGATTCCGGCTCTGTCGCCGATGATGATACCCTCGCAGAAATAAGAGGCGTATCGAAAGGCAGGAACCGGTACGCCGCTGATGGAGCCACTGGCGGGGGCTGTGGATAAATCGGCGTCCCTGAGTCATCGACTACAGGTATCGCCGGTATCATTTAGTATATATATATTCTACGTACGTACGTACTACAACTAATTAATTACAAAATTATCATTATGAACTCATATATATCATCAACAACTTCATACCATATCAACACAATAATATTATAAATTAATATTAACATATATATATATATTTACTATTTATTAACAACAAATTAATTCATGTATATTATCAATTCAAATCATCAACCAAATCGATCAACACATATATATATATACATCCAACGTACTCAAAATTAATCAACTCAATCACAATCAAAATCAATAAACTCAATTAATCACACTAATTAAAATCGATCAACTCAAATAAAACTCAATTAATCAACATATATATACATATATGTACCTATATATGGCTTCACAAACTGATTATGGACAGATTTCGACAACACCCAAACTTTTTCTCCCCTTTTTTCTTCTCCCGTTTTTTTTTTTCCGTTTTTTTCGAAATGAGCTGCTGCTGCCCAGATCTGCAAATATAAAGCACTTTAGCCGACGACTATGAATGTCGTCGGCTAAACCTTTAAAAATTTCGTCGGCTAAAGTGTGTCATAACCGACGAAAATTTAAAATAGCCGGCGAAATAAAATTTCGTCGGCTAAAGTGGACATCATAGCCGACGAAAATTCACCTTAGCCGACGAAAGAAAATTTCGTCGGCTAAAGCCGACTATAGCCGACGAAAAAATGCTTCGTCGGCCTGGTTTTTTTTTTTCGTCGGCTATAACCTTTCTTCTGGTAGTGTCAGCTCATCTGAAAAAAAAAAACGGGAGAAGAAAAAAGGGGAGAAAAAGTTTGGGTATTGTCGAAATCTGTCCATAATCAGTTTGTGGAGCCATATATAGGTACGTATATATATATATATGTTGATTAATTTAGTTTTATTTGAGTTGATCGATTTTAAGTGTGATTAATTGAGTTTATTGATTTTGATTGTGATTGAGTTGATTAATTTTAAGTACGTTGGATGTGTATATATATATATATGTGTTGATCGATTTGTTTGATGATTTGAATTGATAATATATATGAATTAATTTGTTGTTAATAAATAGTAGATATATATATATGTTAATTAATTTATAATATTATTGTGTTGATATGGTATGAAGTTGTTGATGATATATATGAGTTCATGATGATTTTGTGATGATGTTGATATATGATTTTGATTGTGATCGAGTTAATTGATTTTGAGTACGTATGTTGGATGTATATATATACATATATGTTAATCGATTTGGTTGATGATTTGATATAATATATATGAAGTTGTTTATAATTAAGTAGTAGATATATGTATATATATATATATATATGTTAAATAATTTATAATATTGTGTTGATGGTATATATACCACAATGATGATTTTGTGATGATGTAGATATATATATATATACATGTATAATATTGTTCTGTAATTATTAAGTATATATGTGTGTGTTAATTAATTTGTTATTAATTAGTTGTAGTACGTAGAATATATACTAAATGAATTGAGATTTTATATATGGCATGAAATTTCATTAATAATTAGCTAGTAGCGTTATAAATATATATATATATATATATTGTTATATTTTCAGGATATGGATAAGAGTTGGATTTCGCTTCCAAAATGGGACAAAAGATACGGTGCAGGAGTTATGAGTTTTATAGAATATGCGCTGGCTAATGCTAACGGGAATGCTAATGCTAACGGGATTACAATTTTCTATTGCCCGTGCACGAAAAGTCAGTGTCGCAGCGATATGCATTGATTTTCCATTGACAAAGTATGGCAGCACCTGAGGAGTAACGAGTTTTGAGAGAAGTACAGATGTTGGTTATATCACGGTGAAACATCATCAGGGGGTCCGCATGATCATGACCAATATTCTGAGATGGGCAGTGCTAGTACATCCTACGATCCAACAACGGCATTCATCAAAGACATGTTTCCTTATGAGAGCGGTGTATGTGCTCAAGGACAGTATGTGTCTGACCCGGTGCAGCCCTTCCCTAGAGCTGTGAACACTGCTAGTATTGAAAAGTACAACAAACTGCTTGCTTTCCAACAGACCCTTGTGTACCCCGGTTGTCAGAAGACCGTTCTTGAAAGTGTGATGGACGTAATGAAGATTAAAGTTGAGACAAAATCGACCATGAAGGCTGTTGATGAGTATCTACAGTACACTGCTTCGATGCTGCCCAACGGTCATCGTCTTCCTACCAGTCATCGTAAGGTCTGTTGTATCCTGAAAGATCTTGGGCTTTCCTACATCAAGATCCATGCATGCAGATATGACTGCGTTCTCTTTTGGGGTAAAGATCCAGAAGGGAATGACCTTGGTGGCCTTGACGCATGTCTGGTATGTCATACTGACAGATATAAGCTGACTCCTGCAGGCAACAGGAAACCTGTAAAGGTACTTCGGTATTTCCCTTTGACGGATAGGTTGGAGCGGTTGTACATGTCTTCACACACGGCCGAAGCGATGAGATGGCACGCTGATAGGGAAGTGCATGACGAAGATACCCTTATACACCCTGCTGACGGGGAGGCTTGGAAGCATATAGACATGGAGTTTCCTCATTTTGCGTCAGAGGTCCGAAATGTGAGGCTCGGGCTCTCATCCGACGGGTTCAACCCTTTTGGCAACATGAGTCTTCAATACAGTATATGACCGGTGATTTTGGTACCGTACAACCTTCCACATAGATGTGCATAAAGAAGGAATACAATATGTTGAGTTTATTGATTCTGGGGCCCGATTATCCAGGGAAGTGTCTCGATGTGTATTTGAGACCTTTTTGTGGGACGTTGGTCATCCCACTTATGACAAGTACACGCACGAGATGTTCTAGATGCATGTCATGGTTGTTGGTACCATCAGTGATTTTCTTGCCCGTGGGATGTTGTCGGGCAACATTGTTAGGGGATACAAGGCTTGCCCAGAGTGCCTGAGCGATGAGGGGAGCAGCCGGAGTCCGCGTATTTCTCTTGGGCGAAGAGAGAGAGTTCACAAAAAAAAAAATGAACCCCCTGCGGACTCTGCGCTCATCTCTGGGAAGGAATACGACATAACCGTCATTTTACTGTTAATAGTGAACAGTAACTGCCCCTGTCCACATATACATCTCGCATCAAGGAATCTCTACAAGAAAATAGGGAATCCTAACAAAATTAGGAATCCATATCAATTCGGGAACCCCCACAAAATTAACCCATTGACATAGACTTCAAGATGCGCCTCTGGCACATGACGACATCATGGCTACGACGGACCTTGAAGTGGGGGTATTTTGTAGACATATAAAATTTAACGATAATGATAGTCATTGAATAATCCAAGTAAATATGTGGCTCGTGAGTCAACAAAATTGGAAAGCCATCGGAAATAACACCTGGCAACTTGGAAATGGTCGACTGACGACATAAACTTAAATCCTGATTGAAATCGATTATCAAGTGTCGATTGATGATCAGATTATAGACATGTAAAATTTAACAAAATAATTGGGTATATAAGTGATGACTCGCAAGAAATCAGGCGAGGCGAACCGCACTTCGCATAAAAATAAATGAAGGCGATGCAGACTAAACTTTACGAGGCGAACCGGACTTCGCGAGGTGAACAGTACTTCGCGAGGCGAACTAGACTTCGCGAGACGAACTAGACTTCGCGAGACGAATGGACTTCGCAAGGTGAACAGGACTTCGTGAGGCGAACTGGACTTCGCGAGGCGAACTGGACTTCGCGAGGTGAACTAGACTTCGTGAGGCGAATTAGACTTCGCGAGGTGAAACAGACTTCGCGTAGATTTACATGAAGGTGAAGTGAAATGGCTCCGTGCGCGTGGATTTACATGAAGGCGAGGCGAGATGGCCTCGCATAGGGGAGTCCGCGATGTAGGATCATAAATCACCGCTTGCTTGGAAATCAAGGTTCCTAGGAAGATACTTTCCATATCCGCGAGATGGCTCGCCCCTTACTAAAGATCTTGATTAAAACAGGACATTCAATCCAAAGCGATTTGGGCATATCTAAATCTTAAGATTTGATTGTCTTAAAATCGGCAAATAAATCAATCAGTCAAGATTCATTGATTCTATTAAGGAAATATTATTGATTCAGAATCTTCATTACTTGCCTTAAGTGGAGGCATGATAACACTATAAATATCTTCTCTCATACCAAAAGGAAGGGGCGAAAAAAGTAGAGCAAAAGCAGGCAGCAAACCAGAGAGAAGAAAAATCCCTCCCGCTAGGTCAAAAGTCTCCCAAGACCCTTGAAGAACTATCAAGCTCCCCAAATAGCCAGTTCTTCACCAAATCTAGATCCCTTCTTGAAGAACGATCAAGCTCCCCAAATAGCTAGTTCTTCAACAAATTCAAATCCAAATCCTAAATATACGTTACGTGATCAACCCGTGTAAATCCTTGCATCTCAAGAAAAAGTATTTGTCACCCTTTAGTTAAACCTACATTCAGAGATAGAATCAGAGGAGTTCACAAAGATTGTAACTCGCATTCGCATTGATTAAATTAAATTATTCTTTGTACACGTGTTGTTCTGTTATTCGTTGCAGATATTTTCGTGTTTACAATTGGAGGACAATAAACTTCTACTATAGGGCAATAAACTTCTACTGGAGGGCAATAAAATTCTAATAAATAGTTTATTGAGGGCAATAAATATTGAGAAAGTTTTTAACACAATAATCAAATGGTCATAAAATATTCTTACTGCCCCTAGTAATAAAAACTATTGCATTTCTCAACAAATCCAAAGCTCGAACCTACTTGAATGAGCGAGGTGCTCCCAGATGAAGCCGGAAAGAGACCGGTGTGTCTTCCTCTGACGAGAGCGAGTTAGCTCGCTTACCTCAGCCTCTGGTACCTTCCAATCTCCACCTTTTTGACTAGTCAACGACCAAAACATCTCATATAAATTGAAGATCACTAAGAGACGAATGAGAGACAGTGAGGAATTAGATCACCAAACATCTCATATACCAACTGACTGAAGATCAAATCCATGAACATCTCATATAATTGAAGATCAAATCCATGCACTAAGCTTCGTTCTAGCATATGCAATTCTTCAAATTCAAACTAGATCCACGCTATGAATATGACAACCAGATCACATCACTTTGCCATAACCAGATCTAAGTTCTTGATGTTTTACGAGATCTGGCATCAGAGGACGGAGGTGGTGCGATCTGATCATCGTCGTGCGTCAAACCTCTTCGAAAGGTGTCAGAGGACAAAGGTGATGTGATCTGGTCATCGTCGAGCGCCGTCTATGTCGTGCATCAGACGTTAAACCTTGTAGTCGGCTATTGGTGCTTTTGGCTTGGAGCCCCTTCGTCTGCGTGGTGTGATCTAGACGCCACATTGATAGCTAAATTAAAAGTTATTTATTTTCCTTATTCATAACTAGATCGTCGTTTATAGTATGGGCAAATAAGGGTCGTTCTCGTAGAGGACTAAATGAATCTAACTACTCAAACGATGTCACAAAAGTGACCACTGATCCTAGCGACCAGCAGTCAAAAACCTAATTATTTGATGAATCTAAACAAGTCAGAAAAATACAAAAATTTACAAACTCGAACTAGATAGACAGACGGACTCACATACAAAATTTCAGATGAATCAAAGTTCGTTTGCTATGTCAAATAAATACTGAGAAATGGAGGACAAAAAGTGACGAAAACTGATTTTGGTTTTGGTTTTGGAAAAAAAATGAAATAAAACTAGCTAGGGAAGATGCAATCCCCCCCGACAATCACACACAAGACAATTTTTTTAGTTATATTTCAATTAATCTAGATGAAGATGCTCAAGTTGGTTCGGTACGCTTGAAACACAACCTATTACCCTTTCTTACTTCGTACGCTAGGTAGGAAGTGCTCTACACCTAAACCATTCTGAATGCAGCCTAAAGGTACACTTATTAGATTAAACATGCAGAGATCATTATGTTCTAAAAGGGCTTGAGACATCACAAGACATTGCAATAAACTTAGCGTCTTGCTAAACCTAGGACTTAGTTTACGTGCTAGCGAAAACTAACAATTACTTCTCTAGATAGTTTGAGGAGTCCGATATTGACACTGGCATCAAACTATCAAAGCTAGAGAACCTAACATGCATACTAAGCGTGCACTCAAAGCAAACATGAAAAGAATTCATCAACATAAAAATAGTAAACCAAATATCATCTTGGACTAAAAGAAACTAAAACCAAAACTCAAATCATCTTGTTGTTCATGTCTAGGGCTTCAAGCAGCCCCTAACTAAGGAAGCTTAAATAAACATAATAAAAAGAAAATGCAGAAGGAAGAGGAGAAGAGCTGAAGAAGAGGCGAAGAAGGGAAACCACCAAAGATGATAACACATGCTTTTATATTGTTTCTTTCAACCAATCCTTCTTGATTTAGGTTTCCTTGGATATTCTAATTGGTGTACATTTGTAGGACCAATGAAAGTGTGCCAACTCATTTAATTCTTTATAATCAGCTTCACATAGAGATAATAAGTTGGATAATGAAGTACAAACTCGTCCATGGGCTTTCCGGTGTGATTTGGGCCTCAAAACATAAATTCCCGTTAAGAGTCAGATTCGCGCGCAGATTGATCTTCTGGTAGTAAATTGGCCATAACTTCTTCTAGAAAAATGTTATTCACGAACCGTAAAATTCTATGGAAAGCTTGCATCCGTAGCTTTCCGTTGATATAAGACTCGTCAACTGGTTCTTCTTGAAATGCCCTCAGTGTCCTGTCAAATTTTGTCTTTCATTCTCTCTTTTCCTTCTTTTTTTCTTATTTGCTTCGAAACACTTAGAAAACAAATAAACAAAGTAAATAACTAGAAAACACACTAAACAAACAAAAAAAGTATAGAAGATTTGGATACAAATAATGTATAATTATGCACCTATCACACATCGTCTGGCTTCTAGTTGCGTGAGAGAGAGAGAGGTCAGATCTAGATTAGAACGAGGAGAGGGTTAGTTGAATTGTAATGAGGGCAAGTGCGTCTTTTTGCTTAGTTTCATTGGAACGAGCTCATGAAAAGAAATTTCATTGAAATGATCTCTAATTTTTAATGATTTTTGTGCAAATAAGCATTTTCTTAAGTATATCAATTCGTGATTTGGATTACGATCTGCCATGCAACCCACGCCACGTAATTCATATGATCCAACATGCTCTGTTTTACAGACAATGACTGTGCAGTGATACATCTCTCAAACTAATTGTCTCTTCTAAGCAAGTAAAAAAGTCGGAGAAAAAAAAAAGTAAAAAAAAGAGGTTAAAATTTGCAACCGGGTTCTATAACAGAGGCCTAGACCCAAGTTTATTATCCAAACCGTACCCTACCAAGACTCGCAAAGTCGGCCCAATTTGGAATCCATGCACCCCAATCATAGAACCACCTCCATTGCTACCATATATTTCATCTCCTGCATCCTTTCTAGGCCAGACCGAGGTCGCCGCTTTCCCTTGGCACCTAACACACCATCTTAAGGCCTAGAGACCCGTTGGTGTACATGTCCGCTAGTGTGTAGGTAAAACCTTCAATTCGATCATGCAACTGTAACAGTGTACACCCTTTACTTTCCACAACACAAATCAGACAAAAGTTTGGTGTATGTTTTGGTTTTCATATCCTCGTCACCTCATGGACCATATTTGGGCCTAAACGGGTCGACCCGAAACGCGTGTCGTTTAGCTTATCCCTCTCTCTCTCCCAAACACACTATGCATCATCCCAAACTCTGAAACAGAAAACAGAAGAACTACATCCTCTAATCCATGGCGTCGTGTCGTTTACATTTCCGTCCTCTATCCTGTCCCTCCCAAACGCCACGTTTCTCGTCCCGAAATCCTAGTCCCCTTCCCCTCCTACTTAATCTCACTCCCTCCTCCTCTAATCCCCAAAAGGTAAATCCTTTCTTCCCCCTCCCCTTTTCCTTCACGGTCCTCACAGTAAAATTCTTTTACGCCTCTGTAACTAAACGACGCCGTTTTGTCCCCCGCAGGTCTCTTGTTCCGGTACGCGACGCCCGAGATTACTCACCGTGAAGGCCCACATGACCACCGAGGAGAAGGCCGTTTCCGGCGACCGAATGCTGGTTTTACTTCTCACTTTGCTTTATGCTCTGTTTGGTTTTTTTCATTGCTAGAAAAAGTTGGATGCTTTTTGGTATTGGATTTTTAGAATGAGTGAATTTGGATGCATTGTTTTGAAAAGTTCGTAACTTTAATGTTGTTGGCTTTATATGGTTGGAATTTGCTCCCAAAGTTTGGTGTTTTTTAGTTTGTCAAGAATATGCTTTTGTTTTTAAGGGCTTGTTGGATTTGTTTTCAGGTCTTTGTGCCGCCGCACCCGTTGATCAAGCATTGGGTTTCAGTCCTGAGAAATGAGCAAACCCCTTGCCCCATTTTCAGTAAGTATCGAATCTGCGAAATGTGTGTTCTTTTTCATGTTGGATTCAAGGCCTGTTTGATAAATTTGATAACAGCTACTAAGCTTGACTGCTACTCTGCATTTGCTTGTTTGTTAACTGTGGCTTTGTGTTTAGTTTTGAGGTTATAAACAGCCAATTAAAGTTGAATAAGCATTTTCTTATGGGGTAAGTTTTATGTTTGTAGGAAATGCAATGGCTGAGTTGGGGAGACTTCTTATCTACGAAGCTTCAAGAGATTGGTTGGTGAGTTTCCATATCTTACACTCATGGCCACGGTAGTGAACAATATTACGTTTGATATAAGGTTTCTAAGGCATGCTTTCTCTTTTCTGCGTGTCAGCCTACGGTCACGGGAGAAATTCAATCACCAATGGGTGTTGCATCAGTTGAATTCATAGATCCGAGAGAGCCTGTCTCGGTTAGTTCTCAGCATTGGTTGGTTGTTTTATGTGTCTTTGACAATTTTTTTATCTGATGATTGAGTATTGGATTCATAGATTATAAAAGCTTAGTCAAGTACTTCACTGGGCCATAGTCTAACATCTGAGTGTGATCTATTGATATTTTATTATTTTAGTTTTGCAGGTCGTTCCAATACTGAGAGCTGGTCTTGCTCTTATGGAACATGCATCATCTGTCTTGCCAGCAACAAAAACATACCATCTTGGTAAGAAAAGCTCCTGTGTTGCATACTTGCATACATGAAGTTCCAAGTTTCTTCGTGTTTTTGTGTAAGTGATATTGATTGGCTGATGTCATTTACTTGCTCTACACTTAAGGAATGGCCCGAGATGAGGAAACACTTCTGCCAACAGTATATCTTAACAAGTAAGCATTCCTTGTTTGAATCACCAAGTACTTAAGAGCTTCTTTTGTGCGGATGTTGTAATGCTTTGAACTATTTCTCATTTTCATATTATGCATTCAAGTATACATCTCAGTTCTGAACTAGTCTTGTTTTGCCTTTTTCTTTCTATATCGCATTCCTTCTAAATGACTCTTTGTGCGACCCTTCTAACAAATCTTGTCAAATCTTTGTTAGGCTACCTGAAAAATTTCCTGAAGGATCTCGAGTATTTCTGTTTGATCCGATGCTAGCAACAGGTATTGATACCATACTCGTGTTGGTGTTCAATTGGTTTGAATAAAAGATGCGTCATAACTGACCAATTTATGTGTGTTCATACTTTAACAGAAACTATTGCAGTTTGCATTGAATTGTTATCTCGAGTTGGCTTGATTCTCTCTCTCTCTCTCTCTTTTATTTTCATTCCAGGTGGTACAATAGTGGCCGCTGTGGACCTATTAAAGGAGCATGGGCTTGCCAACAAGCAAATCAAAGTGGTGAGTATTGTGATGGGATTCCTTATGTTTACTATAGTTGTCTTAAATAGTTTATGCATCCAGTGAATAATTTTCCTTCACAGATATCTGCTGTAGCTGCTCCTCCGGCCCTTCAAAAGCTGAGCGAGAAATTTCCTGGGTAATAATATTATTTCACCGAGTACAGTTTGGACAAAACCTTAGCATTCCTTAACTTGGTTTTTTTGTTTGTTATTTTCTACACTGGACAGGCTTCATGTCTACACTGGGATTATTGATCCTACTGTAAATGACAAAGGGTAAGTACCTCTCTTTGATGTAATGCAGCTAATATGTACTCAGGTGTGCGATGTATTTGGCAAACTGGTTGAATATATTTTCATTTCTGCTGGTACTGATTTCAGGTTTATAATCCCTGGACTGGGTGATGCTGGAGACCGTAGCTTTGGTACCTAAAGTCAGTTCTCAAGTATGCGGCTACCTAAATTTTAGCTTTGCTCTTGCAGTTTTGGGTTATTGAGTGGTTATGAGATTTACTTTCAAACATAAGGCAAGGTTAGTTCATTTGCACAGTTTGGTACTGAGAGCATTGGGAACCAAATTCAAGTACCCTATGGATTTTGTTTCAGGAGTTATTATTATTCTTTTTTCTCTGAGCCTCAGCTCTGTAGGTTCCAATAGCGTTTGATAGCAATATTATGGTTATCATTAGCAATTTGAATTCGAAGTCTCATTAGTCCCGGTAACACGCTAAGCTCCTGTAGTCCAGTTCAAGCAAGTGACGCTGGAGTATGGCCCTGAAGGTGGTAGTCTCGTCGATCTAATGGTCAAATCTAGGAGAAATTTTTCTGTCCTGCACGAGGACTACCTCAGCACACCCAATGGTCATTCCTGACCTTTTACACTTCATAACAAGATTAAAAAATTACTAAATTTAACTAAATTAAAACCAAACAAAATCAAACATTCATAAAAAAATAAAAAATAAATCAAAAGACAAAAACATATCTGTGTTGGCTACTGCAAAACCTAGATCTGCTTTGGCTACTACAAAATCTTGATCTTCATTGACCATTGTTGATTAGAGTTGCTGATGTTTTTAGGGCTGACATTGGTAGGTATACTGATTTTATTTACCAATACCATGTACCAACCAACTTCTGATTAGGAGGAAAAATCCTCTATCAGAATCAACCGCCGAAGTTGGTATACTGACATAGTTGGTACGGTTGGTAATATGCATCTACCAAGTTTAGATTGTGGCCTAAAAAATGAAGTGATAATATAATTTTTTTTCTCATATATAATGCAATAATAGCTTTGGTCTAGCGGTACGTGGTTATATTTTTCATTAGAGCAGTTATGGTTTCGAAACATACCTTTTGGCAAAATTTAAACATTTTATATTTTAATTATATTTATATCTATAGAAAGTTATAAATATAAAACAATACATATATTATATATTATACATATATTTTAATTGTCTTTACATATATTATACATCCGAATTACTTACCATCATATGCCTGTCTATCTCATCAGAACTCTCTTAAAACTAGCGGCTATGTGGCGATGAAATTACTTTAAACAAGCTTGAAGAAGAAAAGGAAATGACTTGCTTTTAGCATGCATTGGCACGCCCTCCTCCTCCACCACCGCCACCACAACCTCCTCCACCACCACCGAAGCCTGCTCCTCCGCCAAAATCAGTGGCGGTTCCAGTGCCAAAATCAGCTGCAATCCCACCATGATGATGATGATGTTGTCTACCACCGGAAATTCCACCACCACCACCACCACCGCGTATACGCCCTCTAAACAAGAAACTCAAAACAGAGAATACAACTATGAGAACAACAAAAACTATCAGCACAATTTGGAATGTTTCCATATCTTTGCCATCTATCTACTGGATATATGCCCTATCTTCTTTTATACTACTCGGGATCAATCAAACCGTTTACTTTTCAGAATGAAAACTCACAAATATTAGGATTAAGTTTGAAGTTTCAAATCATGAACAGGTGTTTGGAAGCACGAGCAAAATTATTTAGTCAAGTCAATAAGAAGGCAAACGCGATTACGCAAAGCTTGGTACTTTGGTCGTATTTGGTGCGTGGACTTTCTCTTAGGGGTCTTTGACAGCTGACGAGTATTTATATGCATACGGACGAGAGTAATTTGTCATATGATCGAGGAACATTTCGCCTATTAAAAAAAAGATCGAGGAACATTTAAGGTTAACAGGTGGCGTTATTCCGTGAGGATATTATAATGTGTGATTATATACAGGCCCAAATTTGAATAGAGGCATAAAAGGCTTAATTTGTCATATGATCGAGGAACATTTCGCCTATTAAAAAAAAAGATCGAGGAACATTTAAGGTTAACAGGTGGCGTTATTCCGTGAGGATATTATAATGTGTGATTATATACAGGCCCAGATTTGAATAGAGGCATAAGAGGCTTGAGACTCAGGACCCAAAAATCTAAGGGGTCTAAAACAAAAATTTATAGTTGTCCAGATTTTTTTTTCAATAGTTTTTTAGTTGTGCAATCTAACATGAATTAAAGACAACTATCTTAAATCAAAGACAATTACACGTGATGAGAGGCCCAAACCATCAATTACTACTTTAAATTTGTACCCATAAAAAAGTTAAAATATTAAATAGAAGCAACCAAACACGATTAGGTAAGATATTTGTTGTATAGATAAGATTTATAATACAATTAAGATTACTAAACCATCAAGGTTTTGGAATCCTATTTGCATAATAAGTATTTTGCATAAAAATCTTATATATTTTTGGATATTATATGCTATTTTATATATATAAAAAAATTAGGGGCCCAACTCTAAGAGTTCGACTCAGGCCTCAAAATCTCAGGTCCGGGCCTGATTATATACATGATATAGATTTAGTTACGTAAGTAATATTTTTGTCTAGGTGTGACATGATTGGAACGGCAGCCTGAAGGAATATATGTAGTTTAGTTAATCGGTTAAACTTAAACCGGTCAACATAGGTTATTCCGGCAAACAGAGATATTGCAGATTTGCAGAGTGATTTAGAAGTTCAACGATTTCGTATAGTATTGAGATCCTGAGGAGTATATCCTGAGGAGTATGTGGTCTATGCAAGTTTAATTTGGCTTTGAAATGAGCAGAGATTAATAACCATTTACTTTGCACTACAACAATATGAGACAAAGACATCACAAGGTGTGTAGAGGTGTTGCAAATCCCTTTATGTGTAACATTTTTCCTCATACCTCACTAACACCCACACTAATACCCTTATTTGTCATACATAAAGTGATTTGTAATACCTCTAAAGGCCACACACCTTCACATAAGATGTGTGACATTTACTCCATATTGTTGTAGTGACGCATTGTGCCACTGTAGTGTGTAATCTAGCACTAGATAGGAAGATGCACTATTTGAGAGGCAATTCCGGCAAACAAATCAGTTGAAGCTCAAGAATGGAACGCTGAAATTTTCCTAAATATATGATGTTGGAGTCGGAAAGATGATTTCAGAGAGAGATTATGTAAACCGGGAAGGGTAAGAGCCATAACCTATGCAGTAAGCACCAATCACAAAAACTGGGAATGCAGAAGAGTAGGGTGTAATACTCTATGTATTTCTACATAACAGCATCAATCATTATACGTAATCCAAAATGATCCATCCTGTCACATAAGGCCATACCTCCATGAGGCTAAACATTACAGTGTCGAGTATTAACTGATTACAAGATATGCTCAAGTATCAAGCAACGAGAAGCTCTATATATATAGAGCCGGATCAAAAGACGCATAATTTTACACAACTTTTTACACTTCTTATAGGCCCTTAGATTTTAAATATTTTAATGGTTAAGATTAATTGTATGAATGATGTCAACGTATAACATGGTTTATGATGTGACATCATTCTAATTTCACAAATTAAATGAAATTTTTCATTTTATAAACAGAAATTTTATAACAACAATTTAATAGAGTTGAACAAAAAAACTGGATCGAGAGATAGAAAAAAAAAACAAAAAACAAAACTTATGAACAAGAATGCCCAGATGAATAACCCTCTCTATGAACAAAACTTATCAAAGCTAGTTAATTTTGTGTCTCACTTACAGTGCATAAGAAAATTTTAGCTTTTATAGTTCAATCACTTCAAGAACTCTTGTCAACAAGAGGCTATGTTATGTTACCGAATATATATGATGAACTTGATCAAATCTTCTTGAACAAAAAGCAAAACTTATCTCTTAAGAAATTAAAGAGAAGTGAATGGAAGCTAGCATATGAAAATTAAAATTTTGAAGCGCGAGAAGTGTAGAAGAAATAATCAGAAGTTTATTGAAAAAAAGGGGACGAACACTAAGAGTTGCTTGAATATAATTGTATAGATGAAATTGGGTAAGGAAGAAAGAATGCAATCCATGCTTTTGATATATACTAGCTTGAAGAAGACGATAGAGATACAATATATGGGTTCTTTGTTTATTGTTTAAGTTTTTTTTTTTCTGGTTTAATTGCATAAAATTGCATTTAGTTTTTTATAAAAATACAAATTTAATCTAATCTAATTTTATTTTTGTTAGACGCCACATTATATGTCATGTCATATTTTGATACGTTGACAACATTTATACGATTAATCTTAACCATTGAAATATTTAAAATCTAAGTCTATTTATAAGAAGCGTAAAAAGTTGTGTAAAATTATGTGTCCCTTGAAACGGATCATGTTTAAATTAAGAGAAGAGTAAGAAGAAATCAAGCTGGGGCTAACACTATCAAATAAGAACTTCCATAATGATCAAACACCGGCATAGCCACCATCGCAGCTGCAGCTGGCATTTCCGGGGCGTAAACTGCCGCGTTGGCTGGGGTTGGTGCTAAGGCAGCAACATATCAGACCCACCAACACCATCAAACCCGACACCATCGCTATACCTTCTACCAAGTTCAAGTATTGCTTCATCTCTTAACCGCTCAGTAGTGCTAGTACTACTCTCCTTTCTTCAACTCTGGTACGTATATATTACTCTCCTGTGGAATCTGTTAGAGAGACAGAGACTGAAACAAGGAGACGGAGACACCGTGGTGCACTTGAACTATGTGCTAAAAAAAGGACCAAAATAACATGGAGCCAGACTGTAGGTGTAATGTAGGAGAAGGCCTCCCACTGATATTTGATGGTTTTGTTTTCGGAAAAGGTCATTACGATGCTACTTTACTTGCTGATCGATGCTTCCAGCTTTGTTTTTGAGAGCCAGATGGCCTCTATGCGAAATTATAAAATATTTAGAATATCAAAAAGGTATGAGCAAAATAACCAGCAGTATGATTGATCTATACTTTAAAGAAAGCATAATGAATCAAAAAGAGAATACCAATCAAAGTTATCAAACTAAGCTAGAAATGAGTAAAAGACTTCAAATCTTGCAACAAAAGTTACCTTATTTTCTTTTCTTAACCAATGGTGTTGCGCACGATATTCTTTGCAAAAGACCGATTGAAGTTATTATTATTAGGACCAAATCTATTGGACGAGCCAATCAAGTGCCAACTTCATGTAAAAGGTTTGGAATATGCGAAGGAAGTTGCTTCACATCATTATGTGAACGCAACAGGTTGGCTGGCTTGTTTTGAAGCAAACACCAAGCATCCAAAGACGTAAGCTAATAGATTGATTACCAAACTGTATTATCCTATAGAAGTTATAAGCATATAACACGCCTACCTCCCCAAGAAGCAAAAGCAAAGATTTCGACCCAAAGAAAAAGAGGAGAAAGTAGTAATCCTGATTTTGGCCAATGAAAGTCTATCAAAAAGGAAGGTGAAAGAAAGGAATCATCTTGCTTTTCACATACGAAGGATGCAGTACTATCCCTTTAGACAGAAACTTTATTCTGGGATGGTGAAAAGAAACTTCTAGCATTTTCCTAAAACAAAGCCAAGCACTATGCAAAGGGAATCAAATTCTTTTAACAAAACAATCTACAGTACATTTCAAAAATACAATTTAGTCCTACTCTTTTTTTTACTGCCTTTTTTTTACTTTACCTTACTTAGTAAGACTAAGACTTACCATCCTAAGAACTAGCCTTCAACATAACATCCTATTTTCACCTAACGAAGCCTTGACTTTCTAGTTACTATCTTCGCAGAATCACTGCTGCCTTAGTAAGGTAAACTTCTAGCACTTATAAGCAAGGTAACTAAACATACAAAATATAGGAATATAAAGCATCCATGCAAACTTAAATATAATTAACTAGATATTTTTGTGACGGATTATAGGACACAAGATAGAATTTATTTATTCAAACACGAATACAAATACAAAACCTAGAGCCTCGCTCTCAGGTACTCATACTTATAATTACAAGATAAATACTTACTCGTAAATAAGCACTCCACATCAGATGATTACAACACACCATACAATAAGCACTACATTATTCTCACACTATACTAGAGGATTGTATTCTGGCTATCTTACTTTTCGAGAAAGGTTGAGAGGATTTCCAACTTCTATCCCAAGTTTTTTCTTTGTCTTCCTACTGACGCTTAAAGCTCTTTACATATATAGGAAGCAGACTTCAAACTGAAATAAAAACCTCCCTAAACTAAGTGGAGGACTAGAGGAATTTTATCTTAATAACTTTACTTTTTGAAAAAGTAAAGTCTTCTGTCTTCAATGTCGGCCGCTACCTACTTCCTTTCTGTAAGAAAAGTATTTTGTCTTGATGTCTCGACAACCACTCATTTTTCCAACATATTTACTATGTTGTGATATTCTTCTGGATCTTCTTCATATCCTGCTGAAGAGTTGGGACCACTGTATTCCCATTCTCGCGTAGTGTCATCTTCTTCATTGTCAAGATCTGAATCAAAAGAATAATTTTTTTTATACTTTTCATCCTTCTCTACGTTCTCTAGCCATGTAGTGGTAGTCAGAGTGAAATCTACTTCTTTCCTTATAAGAGCTGTGAAAAAGTCACAGTTCTCTAGTGGATGGTGATTATAGCAAGTGCCAATTATTTTTTCTTCACTTACTAAAAGACTTGAATCATAGTCTCTTAAGACCACGTCTTTGATAATAGCTATAGCCATAGCCATAGCCTTCATCTATGTGATACTTTGATTTGATCTACCATTGCCTCCTTCAACTGCTGGTTTTTGAACTGGATTTTGGATTAACCTGACATAATGATATGATGAGATATAGTTTGTCTGTCCATCTACCATTGTCCATTTTGGAGCGGTTGAAATGAATTTTAATATCAAAATACATTCATAAGGTCTAATGTTCTTGACAACTTCAGATATTATATATGGGAATCCTTGCAAATCTTCATTAGTTTTTGTCTAAAGGTTATGAACAAAACCGTTTTCCACAAGCCACAACTTGTGTTTTTAGGATGCTCTACTTGAACATCAATCAAATATCTCCCATAATATGGGTCAGGGACAACTGATAATGTTCGTGGAAGAACATCTTTACCTTCACCTAAGAGATTATGAAAGCTATACCATTCAGATTCTTTTAGTGCTAATATTAGAATTTTAGCACTTTCAGGGTTTTCAAGGTAGATGACCTTAGAATTTCCTGCCGAATTTTCTGCTTGTTCATTCTTGTCCTTTGTATGGGATCCATACAATTCTTTTGTTAGAGCTTTAAGTGTTTGAAGCAAGTGAGCTTCATTTTCCTCGTAGAAAGCATGCAGAATATTATCAATAATAATCTTCTACTTAAAGGCCAATAGCCTTTCTGTTTTGAAAACTGATTTTTGAAAGATCTTTAAAGGCTAATCATGAACAACCTTCTTCCCAGTAACTAAAGGTAATTTGTTTTTGCCCTAAAAGGGACTTTTCTGCTTTTTGGCAAAGATCAGCCATAAACGGACTTGACATGTGCCTTTTTTGTCTGCCGTTTGAGACGGGCTAGCCGGTCTTTTACCCTGAGACCGGTCAGTTGAGGCTGTTCCTTTCGGACTCAGCAAGAACTCATTTACGAGTTTCTCTCCATTGGAAATATCATATTGCTTTTCATCCTTCAGGGTCGATTTTGAACGATCTAAATTTTTATTCCATCCAGAATCTGGTTTTGGCATGATTCTGTCCGCAAACTGATTTGACTCAACAACTCCATAGGAAACAATGTATTGATAACCTGGTCCATCATGGAGAGGTCCTACGGTTTTATCATTGTTCTTGTATTTTTCCCAGAGTTTCTTCTCTTTTGATACCGGTTTTTGGTTTCTTGGATCTCAATCTTCTCTTTCAAACATTGACATTTCTCTTGTAAGTCAAAAAAATAGTTCTTGTCACCTGGAACCATTTCAACATCATATTCATATTAGGTTAAAAATATCTGTCATCTCAGAACTCTTCCTCTATCAGCAGCGTCAGTTAATTTGTAGTTTTTGAAATTTTTAATTTTTTGTTATCAGTTCTTACTACAAATTTGTTTTCTAAGAATGCCTCAGCACCCTTAATGCTTTTGATTAAGGCAAAGACTTCCTTGTCTCCAGTAGAATAGTTGAACTCTGCAGCATTAAACTTTCTCGATAGAAATTTACAAATCTTTTCATGATTTGTATTTGGAGAAACAGTTAAAACAACTCCTGCCTAGTAATAGTAATTTGCATCAGTTTGTAAGATGATCAAATCTCCTTCTTCATGTAACTGTAAGGGAGGAGATTTTTTGTTAATTCTTTGATTTTTCTGACAGTATTACTGTCATCTTTTGTAAAAGATCATTTCTTTTTTGAACTTGTTTTTAGAGAGAGAAGTGTACTGAGACCACTGACTTGAGGAATAAAGTCTCTCGCAAAATTAACAACTCGAAAAAATCGTTGCAAAGATTTTGCATCTGGGATGTAGACTGAAAACTGGCTGATTTTCTTGACAATCTGTTCTTGGAGATAAATCTCTCCATCCTTAACATGGATACCAAGAAAGTCAATTTCTCCTTTTATGAGGTGAATCTTCTTCTGTCCAAGGATAATTCCTTTCTGGACAATAAGTTTACCCACATGTTCTATGTGCTTTAGATGTTCATTCATAGTTTTAGAGAAGACAAGAATGTCATATATATAGACTATGCAAAAATTTGAATAAGGTTTGAAGATATTATATATTTTCCGGGGATTGTTTAAGGCCAAATGGCATAACTAACCATTCATAATGCCATTAAGGAGTTCCAAAAGTTGTAAGGGCAATGTAATCAGGGTGAATTTTAACTTGTCAGAAACCTGATTTCGCATCAAATTTAGAGAATATTCTTGTTCCTTTAAGCCTATTGATGAGAACTTTCACCTGACCTATCTGATATCCATCTTTAACAGTCTTTTTATTTACATCCCTGTAATCAATTATCATCCTGGCTTTTCCTCTTAGCTATTATGCATGATTTTTTTACTAAAAATGCTGGAGCATGATGAGGACTGTTTGAAGGTATGATTAACTTCTTTTCAAGAAGTTCTTGGATCTGACTTTCCATTTATTTTCTATATTCTTCCCTATAGTGAGGGATGACCTTAACATGGCTAATAGCATTTGCATCATGCATTCTTAGCTAACAATATATTGGGTCGTTTTCCTAATACAACTGAGAATCTTAACTGATTACTGGTTTCAGCAATTTTTCTTTTTCTGCGAGAGTAGGTATTTTCTTTTGTTCTACCTTATTAGCATATACCTTCAAGTTATGCTCTCTGATGTATTCTTCTTCTCCATCAGAATTCTTAATGTTAGAAATTTGATATTCAGAATTTTTGTCTGATTCAGAGTCTTCTGAACTGGTTACTTCATTTACTAATATTTCGTCATGACCCTTAAGCTGGTCTTACAGCAGCAAAACTGGTTGCAAAACTGGCTTATAATCACCACTCTTCGCTGACGACATCTGATATTGATATATAAATCATTTACTACTAACATGTACCGCGTCTGTTAATCGAGATTCCCAACAGAATTTTCGATTTTTCTCAAATTCGATCATCTGTGGTTTTTGAATTACTGTTTGTTGAAGAAGGAAGTCATTTCCTATCAACAAATCAGCGGTCTGACCTTCACACTACCAGAGATTCTTAATGATAAAATTTCCTCCTCCTAAGGAAACTTTTACATTTCGGGCTATTGTATCTATGACTATTTCATTTTCTTCAATTGCAATTCCAGTAACTGTTCTTGGAGATTTTTCCCAATACTCTTCAGGTATTACATATCTTTAGCAAGAGTATATCCTAAATCACTATCTACAAATGCATATAGATGATATTTCTTGTAATTGGGAAACTTCAATCCAATAGTAATATAATTACTATATATACTGGTTTGGATTAGCATTACTTGCTCTTGTTGTCTTGGAGCATCAAGTAGTTTTGTGAAAGGATTGACACTTCTCACAGTAGTTATTGAATTAAGAGGGTTGACACTTGTTATGGCAGTTATTGGATTGATACCTACAAGAGGTATGGAATCAAGAGACTCTTTTATTTCCTTATTTTGGCTTAATGAAGTTATTAACTTCATCTTTTTATATCCTCTTCGAGATTCTTCTCTTGTTCTTTTTTATGGAATATATTATATTCCTCTTCTACCAAGATATGAGCATCATTATCTTTGGTTTTCCTTCTTAACTATACGATAAAACATTCTCGATGATAAGTTGCTCATGTACATTCACAGTACATGAGAATTGTATTATTATCATCACATCACATGTAAACTTTCCCGGATTGGGATGGAAAGTATTGATAATATCAAAGGTTTATTCCTTCCAATTTTGTATTTGTAATAAAAATATAGGACGATATTCTGTATCTTCTTCTTCTTCTTCAGAGCTTTCTGAAGCCCTCTCTGATGGGTACTCAAGAGAATATATTGATTCATTTTTTTAATCAGAATAAGCAATTTCAAAGCCTTTTAGATTAGCGTATTTACCGCTTCATCATATTCAACAATCAAAGCTTTGGAAGACCTTTTGTCCTTTTTAGGACACTCATTTGCATAATGTCTCTATGCTTTACAAAACCAACATCTGCATTTCTTTACTTCTCTGGAAGAAGGATTGGTTTTCTTTTTCCTCTTAAAAAATCTCTTTCTAGGAGAAGTTTGAGAAGATTGTTCTTTCTTATATTCATGCCTTTTTCTGAACTTATGCTTCTTTTTAGAAGCGAATTTTTTGCCATATTTGCTGTTAGAGAATTTCTTTTTGTATTTTCTATCTTTAGGAATATGACATCCCTATTGTGTTGGAGTATCTAGTATCTTTGGACACATATTTTCAACTCACCTAAGTTGCTTCTTTGCAGTTTTGGATTTTTTTGTTCTCCGTGCATTGCTTTTTTAGGAGATCCCTAACTCTTTTTACTATTCCTCCTACAGTAAAATACTGAAAAGGGTTTTCTTCCAATGATTATGCCACTGCATCATTCTAGGGTTCTGGTAATTTTCTATAATATGTTCTGATGAGGTTGTCATTTTCAATGTCTCCAATAGTGTAGTAGTAATTTTGGAATTCATTGGTGTATTCCTCAAAATATCTCATGTTAGAAATACTCAGTTTTTGAATATTTGCTTTAGCTCGTTCTTTAGATTGCTTACGATGCCCAGCGATATCTCTGTAAAATTGTGCTTGTCACGTCCCGACCCTTAAGTTTTACCTTAGTTACTAGCATAATGGTAATAAGAATTTTACCGTCTTCGTCATTGAGTATATAATTTAATTGGTCTACAGAGAGGTTGTAGGGGACAATTATTTCGTATGATTTATTCGAAGGAAGAAATTGTGACGACGGTAAAAATAGTAATTTTTGCTAGTCAAAAGTAATTTTTATTGGGGTGTTCAATTTTTGGAATGAGTATACTTTTTGGTGGTTTTGGACCGGATCGGGCCAAGCCCAAAATCCTCTTTTCTTTCTCTCTCTCCCCGACCCGTTCTCCGCCATGAATTTGCCCAAGCCCGACCGTCGTCGTTCGGCTGCCCCAGACCGCCACGCTGGTCCCAATCTGTCGGCCTCTGACCCAGCTTCCATTCTAGACTGGCGAGAGGCTCCCTAGCGTCGCCGATTGGGAGAAAAGCCCCCCGGAAGGTCCGGTTGTCCACGTGTTCCCTTTGCCAGAACTTTTTCCTCCGACCACCATAGCAGGAGAGCCTTGGCTCAAAAGAAAGCCCTCATCCCCTGTAGCAATCCCACCAAAGGGCTCCCTCCATCTCGAGCTAGGTAACGAGAAATCGGTAATGAAAGTTCTAGGGCTTTTTATGTGTTTCCATTCGATTGGCATAGTTAGGCTTGAATTTGTATTTTGTGTTAGTTAGGAAAGTTGTAGAGGAGGTTGAGAGGAAGATGCTGTCAAAATTTGGTGGGCATTGGAGGTCGCCGGAGCTGGCCGCCGGTCACCGCTGAAAAAATATTTTTAGTGGGGAAAAATAAGAAGAGTTTAATGGAATGAATTTTAGAATTTTTGGATAGGTTTGAGAATTTTGGAAGTTTGATATTTTTGGCGGATTATTAAGTTAGAATTCGGTCATTAGATTAGTTATGGTGGATGGTGATTTTGAGGATGTTGGCAATTATTGTGGAGATTTATGGTTGGCAATGGTTTTAAGTTTTGGGGCGATAGGCATGGTTAAGCAGCGAGAGACTCATTTTTAATTACGTCTATTTTTCTATAAGCGTCGGTGTTTTATTGAAGGATTTATTTATGTCTTTGGAACAGGATGCGAGGAGGCTTGAGCGGAAGAGACATCCGACCTACTTCAGGCTTAGGTCTAATCTGTGAGTAGACCTTTGTTTTAAATAATGTGCTTGAAATGCTTTATTACTGAATAATTTTTTGTTGTTGAAAATTTCCCGAAATTGAGAATTTCGGTGATTATACTCATATATTGAGGATTATGAGAATAATATGTATATAAATAAATGCTAGCTAGCTATACGTGATTCCCCCCCATACTGAGGTACAATTCTATTATGGGGTGACGTGAGCGTTAGACGCCAGTGTCGTAGCCTTGTACGACTTTCTATTTTCGTATTTATTCATAGAATTCGTACAAGGAGTCAGCACATATATATACCGAATCGGGCAATTCCCCCATACTTAGGTACAATTCCAGTATGGGGTGACGTGAGTGTTAGACGCCAGCGTCCTAGCTTTGTATGATATCTATTTTTTTCAAGTTTATTTCATAGATATCATACAAAGAATAGACGAGTGTAAATACATACTGATATATATATATATATATATATATATATCCTAGCCTGAGAGGCCATTTCTTAAAGTTTAGGAGTTTAGGGAGGCTAAACACCAGTTCAGAATTTTGGAGTTAAGCTTTCATGATGTCGCTGATAAAAAGTTTTCTTTAAAAGTATTTTTGGGGAAATATTTATATTTTGTCGAAATTACTTTAGTCCAATCACTCTGACGTAATTGAATATTATCCCCTGAGCTCTTCGTTTTAAAATGCCCAGTCTGTAGCGTTCGAGTGGGGTTTGGAGGGAGACGTCGAGGCATATTCACCCATATTTCTGCTACATTTCTCTAGTAGGTTACCTGTTTAATCTACTAGGAGATTGTTAGCTTCCGTTGTTTTATTTTATTTTTTAGTGGCTCTGATTACTGTTGGGATTTTTGTATATCTTTTCTGGATATTTTTGGGTTGTAGCGGAGGATGTTAATTTCGGTTAAAAAGGTGGTTCATTAATTTTCCTAGTTAGGGTTGTCCATTTTCGAGGGAGGTTTGCCGAGTTCTTCGGTAAATTTTCCTTGGTGGTGGTCCCCGTAGGACTCATCTCAGGTTTTAGGGTGAATTCGGGGCGGGTCATAAGAGTTGGTATCAGAGCTCTAGGTTACGTTTTTTTTTTTCTCCTTTTCACTATCGTATTTGCCTAAGTAGTCGTAGTGTCTATAGAGTGATGATCCGACCGCGGCGGATTCATCAGCAGTTTTTTCTTTTGACGCTATGTGTTATTGGGTATGTGTGATAGTTCCATTAGTCTTGTTTATAGACTGCTAAATATGTTCCTCCTTAGGTACTATGCCTCCTAGACGCCGACCCCGTGTAGCTACCTCGACCAACACCAATGAGGGTGAGGAAGTGAGAGGATTAGCGGATTCTTTAGGGGTAATGTTGAGAGGTATTCTGGATAGGGTTCAGCCCCCTCGATTTGTGAAGAAGAGAGGTGTTGCTGATGCAGGGCAGTAGAGTTCAAGGGTGCCAAGGGACCCCTTAATGCTCACTCTTGGGTGGACAAGAGGAAATGACTTTCGAGAGCACAAAACTGCAAGAAGAAAAGAAAGTGAAGATGACAGTTTCTTTTCTAGACGATTCAGCTCATCATTGCGGGACTCTCGCCAGGAGGAATAATAATGGTGCTCAGACTATGACTTTGGAGCAGTTTAAGACGCTCTTCTTGGGTCAGTATTTCAACCACTCTCATTGTAGTAGAATTCAGTCAGACTTTCTGAACATGAAGAAGAGAGATGATGAGGGAGTCATCGAGTTTGAGCAGAGGTTCACTACTTTGAGCTACCATGTGCCCTATTTGATTCCTGATGAGAGGACCATGATTGGTATGTTTATTGGGGCACTTGATGGAGTGTTTGTAGATAAGATGATCGGTGTTATCTATCTGACATTTCTTGATGCAGTTAGGGCAGTTATGGTCATTGAGACCAGGGGGACTTATAGTGCTCGGCCTCGAGATTTCAGTGGTCCCAGTCAAGGTCCATCTGGATCGTCCGCTTCTGGATCTTTAGCGGGCAGTGGCAGTAGTGGGGGATCAGGTTATGGTCCTCGGAGTAGAAATAAAGGACGTTTTAGGAGACTCGTCAGAAGCCAGTTGGGTAGGCAGCAGACCGGTCAGTTCATTGCTGGTGGTAGTTCCCAGGGGGGATCATCTGATGGTCAAACTTTTTCCTTTGGTCAGTAACAGTCATCTGGAGGCTTTAGTGTGGTGAAGTTTGATGTGATCTTAGGGATTGACTTTTTGGAGAATTATTGAGCTATGGTAGATTGTTTCCGAAAAGAGGTAGTGCGTCGAAGTCTGGATGGTTTTGAGTTGTTTTTCAGGGGGGAAAGAGATGTGATTTTGAGTTGCCTAATGTCAGCAGTAGCTGCCAGAAAATTGTTAAATAAAGGCTGTCAGGCATTCTTAGCTCATGTTGTGGATACAAGTATAAGAGTGTTGGAAGTGATGGATATTCCTCTAGTAAGAGAGTTTCCGGATGTGTTTCCCGAGGATTTGCCTAGTTTGTCTCCTGTAAGGGAGATAAATTTTTCTATCGAGTTGCTTTCTGAAACTATGCCTATCTCACAGACACCTTACAGAATGGCTCCAGCGGAATTGAAAGAGTTGAAGACTCAATTGCAGGAGTTGATAGATAAGGGTTTTATTCGGCCTAGCATGTCTCCATGGGGTGCTCCGGTGTTGTTTGTTAAGAAGAAAGACGGCACCATGAGACTATGCATTGACTATAGGAAGCTGAATCAAGTCACAGTGAAGAATAAGTATCCATTGCCTCGCATTGATGATTTGTTTGATCAATTAAGGGGTGCTTCGGTGTTCTCAAAGATTGATTTGAGATCTGATTATCATCAGTTGCGGATCCGGGAGAGTGACGTAGCCAAGACTTCTTTTCGATCACGCTATGATCATTATGAGTTTGTGGTGATGCCTTTTGGACTTACTAATGCACCTTCGGCGTTCATGGATCTCATGAATATGGTGTTTAGTCCATATCTTGACTGCTTCGTAATCGTGTTCATAGATGATATTTTGATGTACTCAAAAAGTGAGAAGGAGCATGCAAAACATCTAAGATTGATATTGCGGACTTTGAGAAATGCTTTGTTGTTTGCCAAGTTCAGCAATTGTGAGTTTTGGATGGATAAAGTGGGATTTCTTGGTCATATAGTTTAAGCCGAAGGTGTTAGTGTGGATCCCCAGAAGGTGGAAGCAAAGTCAAGTTGGAGAAGACCCTCCACTGTGACTAAGATTCGTAGTCTCTTAGGGTTAGCAAGTTATTATCGGCGTTTTATGCAGGACTTTTCAAAGATTGCAGCTCAACTAACTGGATTGACCAAGAAGGGAGTTAAGTTTGAATGGTCAGATCAGTGTGAGCAAAGTTTTCAAGAATTAAAGAATCACTTGACTAGTACTCCTGTGTTGGCACTTCCGGATGATGTGGTGTATTGTGATGCTTCTAGACGAGGTTTAGGTGGGGTTTTGTTATAGCATGATCGAGTGATTGCCTACGCTTCTAGGCAATTGAAGCCCCATGAGGTGAATTATCCCACTCATGATTTAGAGTTTGCAACTGTGGTTTTTCTCTTAAGTTGTGGAGACACTATCTTTATGGAGCTAAGGGTCGGATTTTTACCGATCACAAGAGTCTTCGGTACGTGTTCACTCAAAGGGAGTTAAATATGAGGCAAAGAAGGTGGATGGAGTTGATCAGTGATTATGATTCCACTATTGAGTATCATCCAGGAAAGGCTAATGTGGTAGCTGATGCTCTTAATCGCAATAACTTTGTGTCTTTGTTTCACTTGAGGATGGTCTGAGTTCCACTTCTTTGTGAGTTGCGAGCTACAGGGGTGGATTTAGTGGTGGATGAAGTGGGTGACTTGGTAGCTAGTTTCCATGTGAGGCCAGTTTTGGTTGATAAAGTGCGGGAAACGCAGTATAATGATCTTTCCATAGTTCGGTTGATGGAAATAGCAGCGAATAGAGTCGCCGAGGATTTTTCGATAAGAAGAGGTGGATCGTTGTTGTTCAAAAATAGGCTTTGTGTGCCAAAGAGGAACGAAGAGTTAAAGAATGAGTTAATGGAGGAAGCTCATAGTTCCGCATATGCTGCTCACCCGGGGAGTACAAAGATGTATCGGACTTTGAATGATTATTATTGGTGGCCAAATATGAAGAGAGAAATTGCAGCTTTTGTGAGTTGGTCCGGGGAGTACAAAGATGTATCAGACTTTAAAGGATTATTATTGGTGGCCAAACATGAAGAGAGAAATTACAGCTTTTGTGAGTAGGTGTTTGATTTGTCAACAGTTGAAAGCTAAAAGGCAGAAACCTTCAGGGTTGCTTCAGCCGTTGCCAATTCCTGTGTGGAAGTGGGACCACATCACCAAAGATTTTGTCTTTAGTTTACCTCGTACCGGTGAAGGGCATGACGGTATTTGAGTGATTGTGGATAGACTCACCAAATCTACTCATTTCTTGTTTGTGGGAAAGAGGTATACACTGGATAAATTGGCTGAGCTGTATGTGAATGAAATTGTGAGACTTCATAGCGTACTGGAATCCATAGTGTCAAATCGAGATCCTAGATTTGCATTTAAATTCTGGGGAGCTCTTTAGGCAGCTTTAGGTACCCGATTACACTTCAACACTGCTTTTCATCCCCAGACTGATGGGCAATCAGAGAGGACAATCCAAACTTTGAAGGATATGTTATGAGCGTGTGCCTTGCATTGCAGGCGGGGTTGGGTTAAGAACCATTCTTTGATGGAGTTTGCCTTTAACAACAGCTTCCATTAGAGTATTGGTATGGCCCCCTTTTAGGCACTTTATGGGAAGCAGTGTCATACGCCCTTATGTTGGAATGAAGTCAGAGAAAGAGAGCTTTATGGTCCTGAGATTATCCATGACATAAATGAGAAGATCAAGGTGATCAGATATAGACTCAAGGCCGCTCAATGTAGGAAAAAGAGTAATGCAGATATCCACCGGAAGGACCTTGAGTTTCAAGTGGGTATTCCTAAAACTATCTCCTTGAAAAAGGGTAGTACGTTTTGGCAAGCGTGGGAAGCTTAGTCCGAGGTATATTGGGCCTTATGAGATAATAGAACGAGTTGGCTCTCTTGCGTATCGGTTAGTTTTGCCTCCGGAGTTGTCCAAGATACATAATGTGTTTCATGTATCCATGCTTCGCAAGTATATTGCCAACTCTTCTCAAGTGTTGGAAGAGAAGCCGATTAGTTTGCAGAAAGATTTGTCCTATGAAGGGGAGTCGGTTTGAATTCTTGACCGAAAGGAGCAAGTACTTAGGAACGAGACAATTCCGCTTGTCAAAGTGCTTTGGAGAAGCCACCAAGTAGAGGAAGCTACTTGGGAATCAGAGAAGCAAATGAGACGGCAGTATCCTTATCTCTTTGCTTAGTAGGTATGTAAATTTCGAGAACAAAATTTTTATGAGGGGAGAATTGTCACATCTCGACCCTTAATTTTTATCTTAATTACTAGCATAGTGGTAATAAGAATTTTACCATCTTTGTCATTGAGTGTATAATTTAATTGATCCCCAGAGAGGTTGTAGATGACGATTATTTCATAGGATTTATTCAAAGGAAGAAATTGTGACGACGGTAAAAATGGTAATTTTTGCTAGTAAAATGGTAATTTTTATTTGGGTATTATTTATGGGGTGTTTTTTGGTGGTGTTGGGCCGGATCAGGCCAAGCCCAAAATTCTCTTTTCTTTCTCTCTCTCCCGCTCGCGCTCTCTCTCTCTCTCTCTCTCTCCGACCTGCTCTCCGCCCAGAATTTGCCCTAACCCGACCATCGTCGTCCGGCCGCCCCAGACCGCCGCGCCGGTCCCAATCTGTCGGCCTCAAACCCAGCTTCCATTCTAGACCGGCGAGAGGCTCCCTAGCGCCGACGATCGGGAGAAAAGCCCGCCGGAAGGTCCGGCTGTCCGAGTGTTCCCTTCGCCGGAACTCCTTCCTCCGGCCGCCATAGCCGACGAGCCTTGGCTCAAAAGAAAGCCCTCCTCCCGTGCAACAATCCCTCTAAATGGCTCCCTCCATCTCGAACTAGGTAAGGAGAAATCGGTAATGAAAATTCTAGGGCTTTTTATGTGTTTTCGTTTGATTGGCATAGTTAGGCTTGAATTTGTGTTTTGTGCTAGTTATGAAAGTTGTAAAGGAGGTTGAGAGGAAGATGCTGTAAAAATTTGGTGGGCATTGGAGGTCGCCGGAGCTGGCCGCCGGCCACCGCTGAAAAAGTGTTTTTAGTAGGGAAAAATAAGAGGAGTTTATTTGAATGAGTTTTAGAATTTTTGAAGGAGTTTTGGATAGGTTTGAGAATTTTTGAAGTTTGGTATTTTTGACGGATTATTAAGTTAGAATCCGGTCATTGGATTAGTTATGGTGGAATGTGATTTTGAGGATGTCGGTAATTATTGTGGAGATTTATGGTTAGCAGTGGTTTTAAGTTTTGGGGCGATATGCATGGTTGAGTAGTGAGAGGCTCATTTTTTTTAATTATTCCTATTTTTCTATAAGCGTCGGTGTTTTATTTAAGGATTTATTTATGTCTTTGGAACAGGACACGAGGAGGCTCGAGCGGAAGAGACCTCCGACCGACTTCAGGCTTAGGCCTAATCTGTGAGTGGACCTTTGTTTTAAATAATGTGCTTGAAATGCTTTATTGCTGAATAATTTTCTGTTGTTGGAAATTTCCCAAAATTGAGAATTTCGATGATTATACTCATATATTGAGGATTATGAGAATATTATGTATATAAATAAATGTTAGCAAGCTATACGTGATTCCCCCCCCCCATACTGAGGTAATATTCCATTATTGGGTGACGTGAGCGTTAGACGCCAGCGTCGTAGCTTTGTACGACTTTCTATTTTCATATTCATTCATAGAAATCGTACAAGGAGTCAGCACGTATATATACCCACTCGGGCTATTCCTCCATACTGAGGTACAATTCCAGTATTGGGTGATGTGAGCGTTAGATGCCAGCCAGCGTCGTAGCTTTATATGATATCTATTTTTTCAACTTTATTCATAGATACGTACAAAGAATAGGCAAGTGTAAATACATACTGATATATATATAATATCCTAGCCTGAGAGGCCATTTCTTAAAGTTTGGGAGTCTAGCGAGGCTAGACACCAGTTCAAAATTTTTGAGTTAAGCTTTTATGTTGTCGCTGATAAAGCGTTTTATTTGAAAGTATTTTTGGGAAAATATTTATTTGTTGTCGAAATTTCTTTTGTCCACTCACTCTGACGTAATTGAATATTTTCCTCTAGGCTCTTCGTTTTAAAATGCCCAGTCTGCAGCGTTCGAGTGGGGTCTGGAAGGAGACGTCAAGGCATAGTCACCCATATTTCTGCTACATTTCGCCAGTAGGTTACCTGTTTAATCTACTAGGAGATTGTTAGCTTCCGTTGTTTTATTTTATTTTTTAGTGGCTCTGATTACTGTTGGGATTTTTGTATATCTTTTTTGTATATTTTTGGGTTGTAGTGGAGGATGTTAATTTCGGTTAAAAAGGTGATTCATTAATTTTTCGAGTTAGGGTTGTCCATTTTCGAGAGAAGTTTGCCGAGTTCTTTGGTAAATTTTCCTTGGAGGTGGTTCCCGAATGACTCAGCTCGGGTTTCGGGGTGAAATTCGGGGTTGGTCTTGACATAGATATGTACTGAAAATCTAAAGGACTATTAGTCTGAGTTAACTTGACTACCCAATTAGCCCATTTAGAACTTCTCTTAAAGGACTGACACCATTTCTAGACTATTTCAATTAAGGTTGACTCATAATAGGCATGAGCATCCTCATAGACATACTTTGATAACACTAGAGCATGAGTTAATTTTAAACTAGCAACCTAGTTATATATTGTCTTTCTTTTGTCTCCTACTTGGTCTAAATCAAGATAAACCCCTTTTTAGACATTGACTTTCCCCATTTGGGTTCGGTAGGGATATACTTCTGAGAACTTCGCTCCCCATTCTTTCCTGTTGGAGCTTGTCCTTTAGGAAGCTTGATATTCTTTTTTCGAATGATCTTAGTTAGATTGTTTGTGATATTATGTACTATGATATGGCCACCTTCTAGAGGGGCCTGCCTTTCACCTCCATCTGTATCCATAGAAGATGAACTTGACTGTTCTTCTTTTGCTGCCTGATGAGGAAGAATTTTCCTCTTATTTTTTCCAAGTTGAATATGAGAAATCTTATTCATAATTTCTTCTAATTCTATGGATTCACAAGTATTAGCTTGTGCATACAATCCTTTTAATTTTTCTGCTTTAAGCATTTTCATAGGTCTTTTAGTATCTTCCTTTTTGAAAGACTCTTCATGAACGATTGACTTGGTTCTCGAGGAACTAGCTTCTTCATAATTAGCAAATGAATGCCTATCAAATTGCAAGCTTATTTTTCCTCCCATATCTTCATAAATTGAAGCATTGGTACTTTCAAGTTGCTTGACAGGAGGGGTCAGATTCCATTCTCTTGTGAATGTTACTTCATGTCATTTTGTGAGATGTTTTTACTGAGAATTATTTTTTGGGTTGGTAAGAACAGATGTAGTAATCCCAGGGCTATTTAGAAACCTGGTATTAGGAGTTACATTTGAGCTCATCAACTTATAATAGATTCGATAATCTATCGCAAGTTCCATCATTCATTTCTTCATAGAGATCTCATTTGTCTTGATTCTCAGTCTTAGACAGTGAGCAGCATCTCTGAGATACGTTGTGAAGTTTGAAAAAACATTAAATTATGCTACTTGGTTGCACAAAGAAGCTTCTATTGTTCCTAATAGACTTTTCTTAAAATATGTTATTCTATCATCATGTAAGACGCATAGAACAGAACAGTCAATACCATCTTTGGCTAAGAGTTTTATTCCTACTTGGACCGCTCCAATTTGCATATAGGAATCTTTTTTCTGGAAAGCGTCACTTACCTCCTTTGGAGTTATTAATCTGATGTCTTTCACCACCTGTAGCAGGAACAGTTAATTTTAGTATTTTGAATCTGTGAGGATCCATAATGAAATATCTTTTTTTATAGATCTCATTGAATTTGAATCTAGGAGCCGATGCTTATCGAACACTAGACTCAATTCTATTATACTCAAATTCTTTAGCGTTTATTAACTGTACCAGAACTGTGTTTCTTTTATTGAGAATTCTACTCATCATCTTCACATCTCTCTTTGTTGAAGACTTTGATGCCTTTGATGCCTTTGATGATTTCCATTCAAGTAGCTTTGGTTCACTAAACCTTAGTCTAGTTTCTTCCATTGGTGATGATGGGGGTGGTATAATGATCTTACTAGCTACATTTTGAGCTAGGACTTCTTCATTAATTTTCTCATAACTTTCTCCTTCATTCGTCTTTTCTACCATTTTTTTGTAGATTAGAGATCTTGCTATGTAATTCTTGAAATTGAATTTTGCGGTCGATACCTATCTCTTGGAGATAAGCGATATTATAATTCTGCTGATAAATTATTGCTTCCACATTTTCAGCAAGTTTTTCTGTAGGATGATGAAAGCTAACAGCTTTAACATTTTCCTGTTTTACTTTTAGATCTACTCTTTGATTCATCCTATTTTGGAGATAAGAGTTTCTAAAAGCTTTTTCAAGATTTTTTGAGTATTTCTTAGTTCTGCTACTTGCTAGTGAATATTGTTTGCAAGATTCTTAGTGCGAATTAATTTTTTTTCCAATATCGATTAGATATTGCTTTACTTTAAGAGAATCTAGCTTGATTTCAAGTCTATCAATTTTTGAATTTATTTCTTCAAGTTGATTGATCCGTAGTTGCTCTGTAACCTTTTCAGAGGTTTATACCTAGATAAATGATCTAGGAACTCGATTAAGCTTGGTCTTGACAGATCAAACTCTTCTACTCCAATCTCTTTTTAGAAATGAATATGTTCGTCATAAATAGTATTTAGTACTTTACAGACGTATTTAATGGAGCACTGATTTTTTTAAATATGCGTTGTATGAAAGCACACATCTCACTTATCAGTTCATTTGTAGTACAATATGACTGATAATTTTTAAGTTTGGATTCTCTTTTGTTAGTCAAGAGAAGCCAACTTTGTGGCATAAGCCTTTTTCTCACCTGCTTTTGAGCCAAGCAGGCTCTGATACCAACTAAGACAGATCCAACTGATGCTCAAACAATCAAGGGGCTTTTGATCTTTTTCAAAGGTTTCTTTGATAATTTTGATTTCTTCTTCCGATTGATAGATCCTTTTCTAGATCCGATAGATAATATCCCAATAATTTTTGTACTTTTATGAAGTTTAGATCGAAATTCGTTTAGTTTTCTTAATTTTTCTCTTTCTTCCTGCAATTTTTTATAAGACAGTCTAAATTCTGTTAAGCAATCTAATCTTGTATCAATAGATTCTCAAATGAAAAAAAAAATTAACCGTTTACCTTTGAGTAAAGATGATAGATTTATATATTTGTATTATGATAAATAAACAAATTCATAAGCCCACCACGCTCAATCAAATTTTATTACTAAAAGTGACACAAAAAAACATAAAAGACAAAAAGGACTAGAACACAATTATTTGTCCCAAACTGTTAAAGAAATTGTACAAAGGACTACTTTGTGAAATGAAATTTGGTTGGGTATTAAATTGTAGTTTGCTAATCAAGTTTCCCCAAGAAAGAAAGCACCAGGTCAACATCGAGTCTATGCACATCAAATGACTTTACAAAACATAGTAATAAAATTTAAAGCCATGTGCAGTAACATTTCAAACTAGGGAATGTAAAACTTATGCAGCTAAATCACTACCTTCTATTCAAAGCAACACAAAAAGTTATGACAAGCTGAGGGACTTAAGACACCGTCCATAATCCCATATATTCTAAGAATGTTAAACTTTACCGCACATAAGATCCTTCAATGATTCCTAAAAATATGGATTGTGAAAAGGAACAATTTGCTTTACAGAAACAGGAGTTCATGATGATTCACATCCCGCTGGTGATCTTCAGAGGTAGGCAGCTTTTACCTAGGAATTCCAGTCCAGCCAAGATTATTTTATAGCAGCTATAGTGAAGATCAAGCTCCAAATCACAACTTGTATGAGATTCACAATCAATAGCACGATTCCTAACAGAAGCAAAGACTGTTGCTGCAAGAATCCAGACATAAAACTATGTTAATTCATCATCACTACTTGGACATTCATTTCAGCGAATACATTAGCAGCTGCAAACTAGAAAAATATATCATTAACAGCATGTATAGGACTGCAAACCATCATAAGCACAATAAGTCAATAAATAGTAGCATCAAGGCAGCCGCAGCAACATTCACTCACATTATAGAAATTCCAGGTAAGTTACAGCTCACTATAGTTGCGCCAAACTTGACGAAATTCCTCTCGGAATGTGTTCAGACGTGCTTTCAAGTTGGGTGTCCTGAAGCTTGCATGCAGTAATGTAGCTAAGAGAGGAAGTCAATCAGAAAGGCGCACAACATGCCAGTCAAATAATTGAACTTTCTGAAACTACTTTTGTGGAAGTAACATACCAAGAAGTCCAAAGGAAAGTGCCCATGAGACAATTAAGAGGCCACAGGAAACAAACCACAGAATGAAACTCACTACAAAAAGAAGTTAATACTTATCAACGTTATTTAAATCCCAAATAGCTTTCTATAAATACTCTAAAACAAATAAAGAAAACACGAATTTGGCCACAAGGTTTAATTACCAGAAGAGAATATCAAGACAAACACCCAACGAGGCCGACCACAAATGAATATCGCTCTCTTGGCTGATGGACGCCCACGAATTACAGGCCTGGAAATAACTAAACAATTATAAAAGCAACTACAGTGTACACAGATAACAGATCCAACAATAAGCAAACAAACTCACGTAAGAGGAGGTCTCATCTTTGCAGCTAAATGTGGAGAGAATTGCCTCACAGATCTTGTTACTTTCTCACTAAAAGTACCTGCAAAGCTGTAGCAATAATACTTAACTACGATATTCAGGATAAACTGAAAGATGGCCACCACTAAGTGTATAAGGCATCAACTATATCAATCCTTCAAACTGGTCTACTTGCCAAAACTACTGGCAAAACAAGGGTAAAGTTGTAAAAAAAAAAGGCGAATTGAAAATAAATGAAAAGAAAGATGCTTTCTCAACCATGGGTGGTCACACTCCATTCAGGAGAGGGAAGACATGAAAAAAAGAAGAAGAAAGAACCCTAGCAGTTTTGCAATACCAACAATCACATAAATTTCAAGCCAAACAAGAAATAATTTGTTTGTTTACTGTGTTACAAGAAAATCTCCGGACTGGTATTACACATGTGGGGAGACTAGTACAGCTTGATGAATGAAGCATTCCAGGAAAATATGATCCCTAACCAAAATTTTCAGAATTTCAGTGACAACTTTGAGAAAAATCAACTCCCCAGCCTACATGTTATGAACACCTTACACCAAGGTACCAATTTTTTTTCATTACAAGCTTCCTCATCTATTTAAGGATCTATTTTTGCCATCTAATGTTCGTGAACAGATCAATAAGTTCAAATTAACACCTCAAAATACAGAACCAAAACTGACTCACATGGTGATTCTACAAAGATCAGTTATTCATAATATGCGGAAGCAGATATAAATCAATTACCAAATACAACACCGGTTGTGATTGTCTTTAAATTGGCATACACGTTGACAAACGATACCTATAAGCATGTCTAATCAATGCACACTAGAAAACAGCAAGAACAGTACATGAAGCAGATCCACATTCGGGGTAATGTCCATATACGCAAGTCGCAAATAAAACATAGTAGAATCAGGTGTATTACCTGTCATTCAGAAAAGCAATGCTGAGTGCCGTCAGAAAGGCAGCCACAATCGCAAGAGGCCTCGTTAGAAAAGCCAAACCTGCAGTCGATAAAAAGACGAGTTAAGATCATCTATCTCCACACACACATACAGAGAGAAGCCACGAGATTAAAGTTATGCGTAGCTCACCGAGAATCGTAACAATCAAAAGGAAGTAGTTGGTTCTGTAGCTGCAAAACCACACACAGTTTTCATCAAAACACATTAAATCACAAAACCTCTAATCCAATCACTTCAAACAGATACAAACTTGAATCACAGATTGATCATCATAATCAGCATCAAAAATATCTAATCGAATTGAAGATTCAAATGGAGAGAGAGAGAGAGGTACTAGTAGAGATTGCATTTGAGGCGGCTGTTCCATTTGGAGGAGGATCTGGGGACGGTGAACCTGGAGAAGAATTCAGAGAAAGGGCGCGGCGGAGACGACCAGTCAACTTCGCGGAGGGCGTCGACCAGATCCTCCGCCGTGACGTTGCCCCAATCCATTTTCGGTGGTGTTCGGAACCCTAGCTTTGCTAAAACGCAGTCGTTTCGTAGAGAGAGCGCGAAACTTTAGAAAAGAGAATCGTCGGAAAAAGAAGGGATGGTGGTGTGTGATGTGGTCTAAACGGAGACGCCAAGGAAAGAAGTACTTATCTTTTGGTTTTGGTTCTCTAGTCGACTGACACAGAAAGAAAAAAAGGTCAAAGAATAAAGAAATAAATGTTTGAGCCCAGGTTCGAACTAGGACCTTTAGTGTGTGAGACTAACGTGATAACCAACTACACCACCCAGACAACTTGTTAAGGCAACTCGAAGTTTATTTATTAAACATATTCTATGGTAAGGAAACAACCAACACTCCTGGACGCTGTGCTATGCATGAATTTTGTTCTTCCTCTCCTACTAGGAGTCTAGGAATATCACGGTTATCACCCCATTGACGGTAAGTTCAATGACCTAAATGTTACAGTGAGTAACAATTTTTAAGATTTACTATAAATTTCTTTGTTTTTAAATGATCATAATTTATATAGTCAAACGGGCAAAGTATTCAATCTTTACGTGTCTATGAATTGGATTCGTCATTATCTATTTTTTTTATCTTATAGTTGAATTTCAAGAAGACTTGTAAATCAAATTCAGTATGCATACTTGTAAATCAAATTCGGTATATACATATTCTACACTATATACGTTTTTGTAGAGTATAATTATAATTGAGAGATTCTTATGTAAGAAACGTGCCACAGATGACGGTTCGTCTTACCATTAAAGACACATGCATGAATTTTATAAGTATTGCAAATTTATAAAACAAGAGTAATTTTGATATTAACATAAAGTTTTTGCATTCTCTAGCGATTTCTTGAGCTTTGCTACTTTTGTTTTCAACTACAAAATTCGTCATAAAATTATAATAAGATTTCTACTGCAGATGAAAATTTCTACTGCTCCATACAAAGGTGTAAATCAAGTACTGTAATTCAAAGAATTGTTTTTTTTACCCCCAAAAATATCCACGTCGTCCAAAATTGTCAACCAATAATCGCCTGACGTCCTCCAGAGTACATGACATTATTGGACCTGGTCCATCCCTTCACCACCTACCTAACCAAAACGAAATAACCCCCAACCAATCCCCCCACGCCACCCCAGTTGCAGTGCACGCCACATGCACAGTCCACCATGCACCCAACCGCACAATATCCCCTCTCTCCTTGTAGCTCCACGCTTCCTCTTTCGTTTTCAACCCTCTCTAATTCCCTCCCTGTACTTGGACGCTATCCCCACTAATCTCAATTATTATCTCCTAATCGCGATTAATCATCGCACCAACGAAAACAAATTAGCTTAAATCATCATCTCCTTAACTATCATCTCCATTAAACAATCTCAAAATTCCTTCCCTCAAAATCTCTTCCCATTTTTACCTCTCTCTTTCTCTCTAATCAAACTCAACCCAGAGTCCACCGGAGATCTAAATTTGAGGTCTCTGAGCTTCAATTTCGCTATTCGGAGCCGGTTCGGAGCTTAGGGTTTGAGTAGACAAAATGTCTCAGGCGTCAGGGAGGGGAGGACGGGTGGTGGGGGACTATATAGTGGGGCGGCAAATCGGGTCGGGTTCGTTCTCGGTGGTGTGGCACGCGCAGCACCGCATCCATGGGACGGAGGTGGCGATCAAGGAGATTGCGACGGGCCGGCTGAACAAGAAGTTGCAGGAGAGCTTAATGTCGGAGATCTTCATCTTGAAGAAGATTTACCATCCCAATATTATTCGCTTGCATGATATAATCGAGGTTAGTTGGATTTGAATTTTGTTGAATTTTGATTATTGTTTTAGGTTGTTGAGCTGGAAATTATGGAGGGAAAGAGTAATGAAATGAAAACATGTGTAGTTAGTTGTAGTTGCGGAATTTGGAAAATTCAAACTTACGAAAAGTCTCTGTATGAGCTAGTTGAGCTGTTGAAGGTGATAGCAGGAAAGTTTGGCAGTTAAAGTTGAGGAGTTTCGGCATTTAATAGCGGAAAATAGGGCATTGATGGTTCATTGAAATGTTTGCATTTCTTATGGCATTCTATAAGAATGTAAAATTTGAGTTCTTTTCCAGCTTGAGGTTTGGTAGAAATGTGAGTATTGGACTCAAAACGGTTTCTCCGGGCGCAGGGTACTAAGTGCTAACTTTGCTTCGATAGAAACATAGTAACTAAGATGAATGTCTGCCTTAGTGGTCTTCAGATAGGAGTTTCCTGAATCGGAGAGGATAAATTGGCAATTGGAAGACAAATAGGACAAATAGGACCAGCCCTGTTGTACTTTGTTTCTATTTTGGGTTGAAGAAGGATAATTCCTATTAGCTGTCGTTAATCTCTTTCAAGCTGATTCTGTGACTTCTTTACCCTTGTAAGGTTGTCTAATATTCTCTTCAAATAGGTACCTGGGAAGATAAATCTTGTACTGGAGTATTGTAGAGGAGGTGATCTTTCTATGTACATTCAACGCCATGGAAAAGTACCTGAAGCTCTTGCAAAGCACTTCATGCAGCAACTAGGTTTGCCTCAAATTTTTCTATTTGCTTATTCAAGTCTTTCTTTTTTTATGAATTGTGCTGATGTTAAAGTGATTTGTTAATTACAGTGGCAGGTCTACAAATGCTTCGCGACAATAATCTTATACATCGAGATCTAAAGCCACAGGTTTGTTTATTATCTGATTAGTTTTGATCGTTCTATAACCATTAAGAGAGTAGAACTTTTATTTGCAATGGTGCTTTAGCTTAGTGTGTATATTGTTCGACAAAATGATTACTGTCAAGTTAGTTGACCATCTCTTACCAAATAGTCTGTCATGGTATGTTGTCAGAGTTAAATCTGGATCACGTAATCAGAAAATTCTACCTGATTAATTTTGGTGTATGACTTGCTAACAAAACATGCTACATGGCTAGGTAAGACGTGAGCACTATATATACTCGTACATATAGCTATACCACCTTGTTTTTGTTAGGAGCTAAATAAGTACCTGGTATGAGTTGTAATATTAGGATTTAAACATTCCCACTAATTTTAGCGTAGACACCAGAACAAAATTTGTTTTAGCCTGAGATTAGCTACTTAGTACAACATCCAGTACTGTATAAATAAATTGATGTCTAGAAATACCATAGGATATTGTTTGATATGTAGTAATCTTGTCTCTGCAGAAAGGTTTCGTAGGTATGTCATTCCATTTGTAATGTTTATCATTCTTGGAACAGAATCTCTTGCTGTCCACCAATGACAACAATTCCGTTTTGAAGATTGCAGATTTTGGATTTGCAAGGTAATTTGGTCGACATCCTTTTGCCTTTGATTTCAGCAACCTTGTGTTCCATCTATTTAAAACAGCGCTAATCCTTTCTTTTTCTGTGTGGGCAGATCTCTGCAACCTCGCGGCCTTGCTGAAACTTTGTGTGGTTCGCCACTTTACATGGCTCCAGAGATAATGCAACTCCAAAAGTACGATTCAAAGGTGAAATTTTCTCTTCTCAAGTGATAGCCAACTTGCACAAGATGATTTCTGTTAACTTTAAACTGAATATGCAGGCAGATCTCTGGAGTGTTGGTGCAATTTTATTTCAGCTTGTGACCGGTAAAACCCCATTCACAGGAAACAATCAAATACAGGTTTGATTACAAAACATTTCCCCCTTTCCTGTTTCCCTGGCAAACATGAAGCGTTTAATGTGGGCCTAGGATGAGTTCTAATCCTCTTCTTGGGCCAAAGTAGTAATATACCAAAGCTATAACTTTTCCTTATTTTTCTCTTGTGTTGGCAGTTGCTTCAGAACATTGTTAAATCAACTGAGTTGCAGTTTCCTTCCGATAGCAACAATTTGAGTTCAGAGTGCAAGGATTTATGTCAGAAATTGTTACGCCGCAATCCAGGTACTTCAGTCTGCATAGTAAACTTGAGTTTTCATGTCTTAAACATGTCTAGGGAAAGAAATAAAATGGATCAAAATGCTTCATGCTTGAATTTCTTTCATTTTTTTATACTCCCAGAGTTCCAGATTTCTCAGTGGAGTGAGAGAGATGGAAGCAAGTCATATATGATATAATTTTTGCTACCCTATGAGCCTCTTTTGTTTTGACGTCTTTGGGATGAGCAATCCATCTTCATAATGCATGATCTGGATGGATGCATGTACTCATAGTTGTGCTTGTGTAGTTTCATCTAATTTGACTGGTCTTAATTATAAGCTAAAGCACCTCCATTAATGAATAACATAGGATAGCTGGGAATTTTTCCCTTTGGTTTCTTGTATGTTGAGACCAATGATCGGGTTGAGTGAAAAGAGGAATTTTAAATGTTTGTAGCAGGCAAAAACTGGTGGCAACACCTATTAATGGCAGAACAAGCAATTATGTTGAGATAGTATTGATATTTAATGAACCACTAGATACACCACTGACAAATAAGTTCAGGTTAATTGGACAGTTCTAGAGGAAGACCAAACTAATACTGGATGAAGTTGTGGAAAGGCATCCAATATTTACAATAGGGAATAATATAAAGAATCATGGGAATTGATGTGGCTAACCGCATATGTTTAGTAAATCAAAATTGATGTTGATGAATAAATGAATTCTAATGAGCTCCTAGAATTCATTAATGAACTTTGACTTGATAGTAATGACTCTTTTCTTTGACATTGTATTTACAGTGGAACGATTAACATTTGAAGAATTCTTTAATCACCCATATCTTGCTCCGAAGCCCCTAGAGAATGCATCAAGGTAAGTGAAGCATGGAATTTTGTCTTTCTGGTTGTGACTTGATATATTTCACACGTTTTAAGAGGATCCTCTGTGACACAGGAATAGGAGGGGTTCAAGGATGGGAGACGGATTTCCTATATCTGATACCGGTGCCATGAGGAACGTGGAAGAAAGTTCTCAGGAGGATTGTATGCCTTTCCTGTTGGATGACGATTCTAGTGGACCTGAGGGGAGTCCTTCTTATTCAAGGAGGAGGCCCTCGATGAAGTCCACTTATGGATTTTCTCTTGATACAAAAGCTGATAGACGAGAAGCATCACCAAGCACATCTTTCAGATATGGCAGTGCAACACGTAAAGAACATTCTACTCTTAGATTTGACAACCATAAACCGTTAGATAGAAATCTATATAACCATCTAGGATCCGTGGACCAAAAATCAGTGAATGCTCGTTCAAGAGGTATACTTCTCTTATGTTCCTCGTCATTTCTGTATATGGTTGCATTTAAACATGTCTGAAAGTATTCATTATTTTGTTTTCATCAGCACTTGGGGATTCAATGGAATTGATTGATCAAGATTATGTACTTGTCTCGGGACCCCCAGTTGATGTGTCATCTACTTCAGCAAGTGCTTCAAAGCCAAGCCACTCATCATATAAATCTGAGAGTCTCCCGCAAGAATCTCTAACCACCTCAACAAGTGCCCCAATGCCAATCATGGGTGCAGCTAGTAATAACATGTGTGTCATAGGAAGCTTGGATAGTCAGGGTTCTGCTCCAGGGACATCGCTAGGATCAACTGATATGGCTGATGCTTTGGAGCAACCATCATCACACTGCATGACGAGGCTTAATTCGCTGCAGCAGTGTGTGTCTGCTATTACTGAATTAGTTCATGAAAAGGTAAATCATGTGTTTCTTCCTGTGCACTGAACTGTTTTACGCTTTCCTTTCTTAAATGAGTAGTTAGAAATGCCATACACAGACAGAGTATTTTCACTGCTTTGTTTTTATTATATTGCCTGTGTTCTGTTTTGATTATTATTATTATTATTTTTTTTTTTTTTTTTGTAAAGATTGAGGCGGGCAAGCAACTAGAAGCATTCTCAATTCAGCTTGTAATTCTTGCTATTTGGAAGCAAGCACTTCACATATGCCACACACAAGCTGCCTCGGCAATGGAAGGAAGTCCAAGCCAAGAAATTACAAGAATTAGGAGGAGCACGAGCAAGAAGCATGGTAGTCCTGATGCTGAGGAATGCCTTGAAGCTATCAACTCTCAAGGGCCGGAAGATCTTTCCGCACAGATTGAGAGGGAATTTCTCCGGGAGGTTGAGCATGCAGAAGATCTAGCAAAGGCCATTGATCCTGGTATGGATTTAATTTTCACATGTTTTCTCGGGTGTTTCTTCTTTTTCATGTGGCATCGGCTCTTAATGGTTGGCACCCTTAATATCAAGCATTGTTTTGCTACTTTTGCATAGTTATAATTTGGAGATCAGTGACTTTCTAACTGAGCCAGTTCTAATGGTTCTTCTTTCGGGAAACAGTTGAGAGTCATTCTTTTCTTGTGCATGCATAATGCATACATGTCAACCGATAACAAACTTGCCTGTTTTCTTTCTCATGGTTGCAGGACATACAGAGATGCCGGATGCAATGGAGACAATATTTCAATCTGCTCTAGTTTTCGGGAGACACGGGGGTGTGAGTATCTTAATCTCTCGTCTCATTTTCCTCAAATTGCATACATGGTTGGCATTACTTGAATTCTTCAAATTTTACACAAATTAAACTTAAAGGAAAAACATGATCTTTATTCTTTTTGACATCTTAAAATTTTGTGCCAAAATTCTGCAAGTTCGGGTTACCAGTTGATACACTCATTGCCATGTGTCTGAAATTCCTTTTTCTTTTTAAGCCAATGACACTTTGATGCAATGATTCTTTTCTTTCCGACTACTTTTCCTTTTCTCCATGCTGTGTTATTCAAATAGTAGAGAATCAGCTTGGTCATTGAAAATTCATAACCTTAGATGTGTGCAACGTTGAGTGCAGTAATAAAAGCTAGATGGGTCTGTTAATAGGCTCTAATGTGTAAGCTGATTAGAAACCCAAGATGATTATAACAACAGAGCAACATAAACTTAAAAATACTTCCAAAGGGGAGTTTGGGGCAAATTACGCCTATATCTTTATAAATTAAGCAAATTACCCTATGAAATTGGTTTTCTTTGTTTTCCATATTATAATCATATATTGCATGGCAGGTTGATGAGCTTATGGGTGACATGGATAGTGCAGCAGTATTTTATTCAAAAGCTGTGCGGCTCTTGGTATTCCTTCTAGTGGAAGCACCATCCCTCATACTCAACCCGGCATTCTCCCTGACCAGTTCCGACCGGTACAGACTTCGAACGTACATTGGTATACTCAACAATAGGCAAGGTTATTCAAGGTCGCAGCGGATGGCTCTTTTGAAATGCGAAGAACAACAATGCCCTCCTTAGGAATGTATAAAAATTTAAGCGTAGAGTTCGTTGATGACTTTCTTTGACTGCTTGACTGTACATTGTATATAATAATTTGTTTGTACAGGTATTCTTTGATTGGAGGAGTGTGGGGAGGTGTTGATACTTGTATCAAAATAGTTGATGTAGTAATTCCATTTCTGTCATTAAAAGAATGATGAAATGTGCATCATCTGTTGCCAAGGTTTCAAAATGCTTGTTGAAGTGTTTGTTTTGAGGTGAATGTCGCTGTTTTTTTCCTATTATTTTGATTATTTTCTATGAGTTTTAAAATCTGAGACTCGAGGCCTAGGGCTGGCCCTCAGCATTGTTTGATTCGTACTGTGAATGTATAACATGACATAAGAGGTCTCATTTTCATGTAGAGCTTGTCATTCTTTCCATTTTCAGCACATTGAAATTGCTGTTCATGTTCCTTTAGATTACGTTTTGGGTAAAATAATGTATAGTCCTTATGGTTTGAAGTCGACATATGTTTAGTTCTTGTGGTTTTATTTGAATCTTAATAGTCTTTAAAGTCATAATTTTTCATTCAAATAGTCTTTATGGTTTTATTTTAATCTGAATAGTCTTTAAAGTCATTATTTTTTATCTAAATAGTCATTTCGTCAATTTTTTCAATTAAATAATTATTTTGACAATTTTTTCAGTTAAAGGCCACATTAGTAATTTAACTGAAAAATTGAAGAAAAGACTATTTGGATGAAAAATCGTGGCTTTAAAGACTATTGAGATTAAAATAATAAAGACTAAACAAATGTCAACTTCAAACTACAAGGACTAAACAAATTTAAATTCTTATGTCTTTCTCACTCCAAACATAAAAGACCCGAAGAAAACAAGATCAGACTAGAAATGTGAAAATCGAATGGTATTTGGACTTTATAGCAAGGACTAAAATTTCGGTGATTTTGGAAATATCGACCCTTCAAACAATGAAAATTTTGTCAAAAATTTCGGGGAAATATTGATATCAATAAAAAAAAAATTGATGGAAATTTGAAGAAGAACAAGGAAATTTTTAATGAAACTTGAGAGATGTTTGTTTTGTCAACTATCTACTATTTGAAAATAAAACCTTGACTAAACATTAATCTTCTAGTAATTTAAAATAAACAAGTAAATGCTAAATCGTTGATAAATCTTAAGGATTTACTTCAATTTTAAAATCTAATTTATTTTTATGACTTGAAACCAAAAAGAATGCTAGACCATCATACCTTATATATGATGATACGGTAAAATAATGTATAGTGCTTGTAGTATGAAGTTGACATCTATTTAGTTCTTATGGTTTTATTTTAATCTGAATAGTCTTTAAAGTCACAATTTTTCATTCAAATAGCCTTTATGGTTTTATTTTAATCTGAATAGTCTTTAAAGTCATTATTTTTATCCAAATAGTCATTTCGTCAATTTTTTCAATTAAATAATTATTTTGACAATTTTCTCACTTAAAGGCCACATCCGCAATTTAACTGAAAAAATTGAAGAAATGACTATTTGGATGAAAAATCGTGGCTTTAAAGACTATTGAGATTAAAATAAAATAATAAAGATTAAACAAATGTCAACTTTAAACTATAAGGACTAAACAAATTTCAATTCTTATGTCTTTCTCACTCCAAAGATAAAAGACCCGAAGAAAACAAGATCAGACTAGAAATGTGAAAATGGAATGGTATCTGGACTTTATAGCAAGGACTAAAATATCGGTGATTGTGGAAATATTGACCCTTCAAAAAATGAAAATTTTGTCGAAAATTTCGGGGAAATATCGATATCAATAAAAAAAAGAAAATTGATGGAAATTTGAAGAAGAACAAGGAAATTTTCAACGAAACTTGAGAGATGTTTGTTTTGTCAACTATCTACTATATATTTGAAAATAAAACCTTGACTAAACATTAATCTTCTAGTAATTTAAAATGAACAAGTAAATGTTAAATCGTTGATAAATCTTAAGAATTTACTTCAATTTTAAAATCTAATTTATTTTTATGACTTGAAACCAAAAAGAATGCTAGACCATCATACCTTATAAATGTATATGATACATGTATAGCATACGAAAAGTATAGGAAAAAATAGAGAAGAGTAAGTCGGTTATTAATTTCCACTAAAATTTTCAGATACGAAGACAATATATATTATAAAGAAGCATACAAACATCATGTGCGCGCTTAGCACTGTTAGCTAAGTCATTCGGGTACAAATTAGCCAAGCGAGGTTCAAAGCTTGCTAGACCCAATATCTGGGGATTTTGAGTTATCACAAGATTTCGAATATTTCGGCGAAAAATTGGGAAATATCTGAAATATTGAAAATATAAGACGAAAAACCATTGAAGAGTAAAAAAATATATCGTGACTTAAGAAAAACGAAAATTTCGCCAAAAATTATCGATTTTTCACTCTCTGCTTTATAGGACAATTCCATTATTTTTTTTATTCAGTATACCAGTCAATTTCTTGACTTTGTAGTCAATATAAACCCATGTCTAATGGTATTGGCAGGGTCCTGATCGTTGAAAGTGAAGTCTCTCCTTCTCCACTTCACCTATCTTCCTATGAATAATAATGGTGAACACATTCATGTTAGTATTACATTTTGACCAAACCACAAAAATTCCTACCTAGTATCATTACGTAATGTCATTTTCTTCCTTGCCAATTAACATGCTTTTCAAAACTAAGGTACGTATATTAGTCCTCTAAGCAACCTCTCGACTATTACCCAACATTTTCTTCCTTAATTTGATAACCTCTAATTAAGCTTGAAATCCTCTAATTAAGTTTGAAAGAACAGTCGTATCATTAACCAACGATTCGTTTTTAAGTTATTTGATAATACGATACGATCTTAAATTTGATTGACTTTTTATTTTTTACAGATTGGTAACCCATCTAGAAAAATAAGAACGGCACTTGAATCGAAAGGCCAGACTGTAGAAAATGAAAGAACAATCACCATGTGGAAATTCAGCATCTATCTGGTGAAATATAGCACATAACATTAAAATCTGCTAAGATCATTGTGTGATCTGATCACATTTCACCTCGGAACTCTTGAAACCTTGTTAATATGTAACAAGAACGGAAGATCTTTGAGAATCTTAATCACTTCGGATCAAGTACATACTTTGGAGCCTTCTGCTTCAACCTAAGGCGTGCCACACAAAAAGTACCTCATCAAAAGAATCTAATCTATGCATGAATGGATCTAATAACACGTGAGACCATCTACAAGTTTTTCTTGTATGAAAACAACAGGATTACTAACCATTGATGACTTTTCTCCTCCTCCTTCTAGTATATAAGCACAGTCAGTAGTTCACGAAACGTAAAGCCTCTTCAGCAGAAATGAGGTCCAAAGCTTTTTCAGTCACCATTCTATGTCTCCTATGTTTTGCAACCTCAAAAACCCTAACTAGTCTCAAGAGAGGCTCCACTCTTTCTGTGGAGGATGATTCAGATTTCCTTACCTCACCAGACGGATCCTTCACGTGTGGATTTCATGGTGTTGGCACAAATGCTTACTGGTTCTCAGTTTGGTTCACAGGCTCGAAAGACAGGACCATTGCTTGGATGGCCAACAGGGACAAGCCAGTCAATGGCTTGGGATCTAGAGTCCATCTGAGTGGAGATGGCTCGATGGTCTTGACTGATGTAGATGGAGCCATCATCTGGAAGAGCAGCACCAACTCGAGTACTAGTACTGTTGCAGATAGAGCTGAGCTTTTGGATTCTGGCAACCTTGTTCTGAAGGACCCTAGTGGTAAATTCTGTGGCAAAGCTTTGATTTTCCTACTGATACTTTGCTCCCAAACCAACACTTTAGAAAGAGCAATAAGTTGATTTCTAATTTGGGAAGAGGGGATTTTAGTACGAGCTATTTTAGTTTTTATTTTGATAATGATAATGTTCTGAAGTTGATGTACGATGGTCCTGATATTTCAAGCTTGTACTGGCCTGACATTGATTATAGTGTGTTTCAGAATGGTAGAAATGCTTACAATAGTAGTAGAGTTGCTGTGTTAGATGAACTTGGTAGTTTTTCGTCTAGTGATGAATTGCAATTTAGTGCTTTTGACATGGGTTTGAGAGTGAAAAGGCGGTTGACGATGGATTATGATGGAAATCTAAGACTTTACAGTCTTGATAGTTCAACAGGTTTGTGGAAAATCACATGGCAAGCTATGGTGGAACTCTGTAAGGTTCATGGGATATGTGGGCAAAATGGGATTTGTATTTATACACCAGGGCCAAAGTGTTCATGCCCTCCTGGCTATGAAGTAGCCGATGCAAGAAACTTGAGGTTGGGCTGCAAGCCTAAGTTCAAGCGTACATGCTCGAAGTCCCAAGAAGAGAAATTTGTGCAGATTCCGCAAGTAGATTTTTATGGATTTGATCTCAATTATAGTAAACATGTTTCATTTGATGATTGCAGAGAGCTCCGCTTGGGGGATTGCCGGTGTGAGGCATTTAGCTATAGGCTAAATGGGGAAGGGAGGTGTTACATAAAAAGTGCTCTCTTCAATGGCTTCAAGTCTCCAGATTTTGAGGGCAATATATACTTGAGAATGCCTGCAAGTGTGGAAGTACCATCACTAGTCAACAAGCTCAATGCCTTGGATACATGAAAGAGTGCTGAGGCCCGGAAAAAGGGTTCTGCTTCGATGTATGAGAATATTAATAAAAGGGTACGATGGATATATCTGTATTGGTTTGCTACTGCAGCTGGTGCAGTTGAAATTCTCTTCATACTTTCAGGATGGTGGTTACTTTTCAGAAGACAAGGTGCTAGAGCTCCTATCGAAGATGGGTATCATGTGATTTCGAGTCAGTTTAGAATGTTTCGGTATGCTGAGCTCAAGAAGGCGACCAAAAAGTTCAAGGAAGAGCTGGGAAGAGGGGTTTCTGGGGCTGTGTTTAAGGGTGTTCTGGAAGATGAAAGAGTGGTTGCTGTGAAGAAATTGGCAGACATTTATCAAGGTGAAGATGTGTTCTGGGCAGAAGTAAGCACAATTGGTAAAATCAATCACATGAACCTAGTGAGAATATGGGGATTCTGTTCAGAAGATAAACACGGACTCTTGGTGTCAGACTGTCAGAGTTTATTGAAAATGGATCACTTGACAAGCTTTTGTTCCCCCAAAAATTTCTTGGATGGCAAGAAAGGTTTAAAGTTGCAATAGGGGTAGCAAAGGGTTTGGCATATCTTCACCATGAGTGTCTAGAATGGGTTATCCATTGTGATGTGAAGCCTGAAAATATACTTTTGGACAGTAACTATGAGGCAAAGATTGCAGATTTTGGGCTAGCAAAGTTGACTCAGAGAGGAAGCCAGAGCTCAATGTTCTCTAGAATTAGAGGAACAAAAGGGTATATGGCCCCGGGGTGGGCACTGAACCTTCCAATCACTGCCAAAGTGGATGTTTACAGTTATGGGGTGGTGATTCTAGAACTGGTGAAGGGTATTCGACTTTCAAATTGGGCAGTGGAGGATACCGAGGAGCAAGAGGCAGAGCTGACTAGGTGTGTGAGGATAGTGAAAAGGACGATTCAATGTCGAGAAAATTCATGGATAGAGGATATGTTGGATCCAAGATTAAAAGGGCAGTTCAGCAGGAAACAAGCAGAAAAGATGGTTAAGATTGGTATTTCTTGTCTGGAAGAAGATAGGAACAAAAGACCAACAATGGATTCAGTAGCACAAGATTTGCTAGAATGTGAAGATGAATGTAATGTGCATCTGTAAAATAAATAGATTTGCCTGCAAGCCTACAAGTGCATCTGTCAAATTTTACTTGAACTGCATCCTGTAGGATTTGCCATTATGTATTTGTTTTCTTCTGGAAAATAAATAAATTACTGAATGCTATTTCTGGATGCTTTGTATCTGAGTCATAACTCATAAGATATAAATTTTCAAATGTTTGGATGCTACGTACATTCATTATGGAAAGCATGTTTAAAACAGACCTGGCAAACATGACCGAGTCATTGAATCTCATAAATTAATGGAAAGAAAATTAATAGAACAGTTGATCATAATAATGCAAATATGTAATATTACTATCTCTATTTATTCAGCGACGAGACCGATTTACTGTTTATGTGAACAGTTACTGGTCCATTTTACCTTCCTGTTTTTAGGTTTTTTACAACTCTGTCATTTAGTTGGCTGCTTTGTCCGTTTTACCTTTCTGTTTTTAGTGTTTTTGCAACTCTGTCATTTTGTTGGCTGCTTATTACCCCGTCAATTTAAGATACAATTCGAGATTTTCCATTTTGCCCTCCTGTTTTTTGTGTTCTTACAACTCTACCATCATTTGACTGTTTTTAAAATTTTAATTAATCATACAATAATTTAATTCTTTTTTACTGAGAGGGGAGCGTAAAAGGGAGAATAAATTTTTGTTATTATATTTGGTCAAAATCACTATGACCATCTTAATTAGACAAAGATATGTGCTCAGGCAAAGATATGTATCAAACAAAGCTTTCTAGTCAAATTTTCTAATTCAAAAACAACAAATTGGATGTGTAGTGAAAGTTAACTCATGGCCTTAAATCATATACTCTGGATTCTTCTTCTCAACGTCAACACACACATAGTGGTGAATTATCCATGCCCGGATCTCGGAGAGAAAATCGAAAGTCGAAAGGCTGACTTTGATTCTTTCAGTGACCTTTTAGAGTTTGGATGAATTGCTTGGTTCATAGTAACTTTGAACTCATGTTGAGTCTGTTGATTTGTGTTTGAAAATCTATTAAGGAGAGAGGGATTGCAAGCTATATATAATATTAACTGAGGAAGTTTTTGTTTTTCTTGATTGTGATTAACTGAGGAAGTTTTGTAGAAAAAGAATGCAGAAAAGCTCACAGCTTAGGAAAAGAATATAAGAATATAAGAGGAAGCCTATAATGTTAGAAAAGAAGTCTCCTCCGTTATGGTTTACTATTAAAAGTACAGAATGTGAAGTGTTTACATATCATTGCATTAGCGGTCATTGTCATATTAATTTTCGGGCTGTCAAGGACATTTAGTTCAATAATTAATTTTTATGTTTAAGGTTCATTATGTTTGTAAAATGTATTTTGGTTGTAAATGCAGTTTATGCATCACGTTAAGTTGCTTCATATAGTTTATATATATAGGCGTTTAGAGGCACACGTTCGTCTTTGAGAATATTATCATAGTCATTTTGTTTACATTTGAAGTCAGCTATTCAGTCGATATTAGTTTTACAATTTGTTGCTTGGTACATTTCTTGATGTTTTTACATCTAAATATCACTTAATTTTTTAAAATCTTTTTTATAAAAAATATCACTTAATTTATAACACATAAAATAATAATGACAAATCCGCACTTTCACACGATCGAGCGTAGGGGTGGAATTTTGAAACCGAAAACCGAAAAAAAAGAGCCGAAAACCAAACCGAAACCGGAAAAAAACCAAACTGAAAAAAACCAAACCGAATTAAAAAAAACTGAACCAAACCAAATTAGTTTGGTTTGGTTTTTGGTTTTGGCCTATGAAAAACCGAACCGAACCGAAAAACCGAATCTCTAAAACGACGTTATTTTTTGTCTTTAATTTCGTATTAAATATTTGATTTGAACAATATGATTTTAGATTTTATGTTCTATATAATTATATGTTTTTCTTTTCTAATATTTTGCTTTTTATTTTCGTTTTATGTACATATAAAAATGTTTTAGGTGTCGTGTATGCGAAGTATAGAGAGTGATATGTTACCTCTAAAATCGAATACCTTATTCTTTCGAGGTTTAGATGACAGACTCTAATATTTAATTTATTTTTCTCTTCTTTATTCAAAATTTATGATTTTTAAACTTTAAAATTCGGAATTTATTTGGATGGACTTTAAACTATAGAGTCTATATTTTCTATTCAAGATGAACTTAGAAGTTTTAAAATTATGGTTTCATGGTGTGCTAGTGTGGTTAATTCCCAATACTTTCGAAATTATTAAGTATTAAATTTTCAAAGTATTTATTTGGTTTATAAATTGTTGGTTTGTTGAAGAATTATTGTCAAAATTTTTATTGATATATTATATGTGCTTAGAAAAACAAGTAATGGAAGAAGGAAAAAAAAGGACCTAAAATACGATAATTTTTTACTAAGTTAAAAGCATACAAATTTTAAGAAAAATTATTTTAAAAAAGAAGAAGAAAAACCGAAAAAAACCGAAACCGAACCGAACCACAGTTTGGTTTGGTTTCCGGTTTAAGGTCTCAAAAAATGCCAAGCTGAACCGAACCGAACCGAATTTTTTATTCGGTTTGGTTTCTGATTTTAGATGAAAACCGAACCGAACAAAACCGAACCCACCCCTAGTCGAGCGCGTTGATGAAGGCTAGTTTAACATATACTATTTTCCGTCAGGGGCAGTTATTGTTCATTAATGACAGTAAAATGACGGTTTTGTGTTCTTCATTCCCAGAGATGGGCACGGAGTCCGCTGGGGGTTTGCTTTTTTTTCTTTTTTTTTGGACGAATTCTCTCCGTCTCTCTAGATTTTTCTATTTCTTCGCCCCAGAGAAGGGCGCGGAGTCCGATCACTTTTTTTTCTGTCCTCTTCATTCCCAAAGATGGGTGCGGAGTCCGCTGGGGGATCACTATTTTTTTTAAAAACTCTCTCTCACTCTCACTAGATTTGTATGGACTTTGGGCGGAATACATAGCTCGCGCGTGGAATGACTTCGCGTAGAATGACTAGCTGACTCCGCGTAGGCGAGGCGAGATTGACACTCCGCGTAGGTGAGGCGGAATACATCTAGGTGAGCTAACGAACTAGTCCGCATAGGAGACTTTGCGAATAAGCTACAGGCGGAGTCTGCGTTCACCACTTTTATCATTGAAGATTCTTACAAATCTTTGACATGCTTTGAGCCAATCCATGTGGCCCTTAGTAATTAAAAAATATTTTTTTGGCCTGCGAGCTAGAAATGCCCGCGAGATGGTTTGAGTCCGCGCGGGTTAGTAGTATCCTTGTGAGATTAGGGTTTCGAAATACGACTTGAACTATGATTATCTTTCTTCTGCCGCAAGTCGAACTACTATATAAGGGGACTCGAAGCAGTCTCTCGTACACAATCAAATCTCTGAACAAACATACACAAAAACAACAACTCTCTCAAGTTGAACCTATCTGAGCTACTTGAAAACCCTAACCCTAAGTGCACCGCCGCCTAGGTTTTCTCAGAGCCTTCCTTGACTCGCCCCCAATTACTCTGATTCCCTATAGTTACTCTGCTTGGGTCCCGCCGTGAGTATCGATCGTCTTGTGCTCGTAAATTCCTCATCTGAGGTGGCACCTGGAAACCCCCTTCCGCCTGATCAAGAAGTCAGATCTCGCGCACTCAAACTTTTCCTCGTCTGCTAGGTGGCACACCCGTAAATTATCTTTTTCTTTGTTCGCTAGTTACCTCTCGCCCGCACGTTGAGGATCGTGGCCAAAACACATGCAGCCTATGAATGTGGTCATAATAATATCTCTATGGGATCAGAGATATACATGAAGATCTTAAACGGACTTCATTCATCCGAATCAAGTGACTCCATACCACAGGAGCATGCGTTTGCAAAATTTATTGAAACACACATGGACTATACTTAATTTAGAAGAGATGTGGTGAATTATGCCTTTGCGTGTTCAATCTAGATTTACATGGACTCTTTATTGAACAAGAGATGCCAATATGTATCAACATCCGAAGTTATAACGAAAAAGATCTTGGGAAGACACGGTCTCTATAAGGCACTCTATGACTGTATTGATGATGATTTTCCATCAATCGGCTTAGGCGCTCTATAACTAGGGAGGCATACATATACTCTCATGATTAGTCAAAGTCTTTGATCTAAAGAGAGATCCGTTGTTTTGTCTAAAGAAATATGACAAATATGTGTTAAGAGATGGAATTCTCATCTAAGTACAATGAGACGCATCAATGTATTCAACACAATAAGAAAGACTTGACATCTCATTCATTATGAAAAGTTGTAAAGCTAAATGTAGCTATACGCCCACGCAATGCTAATATAATGGCAGTAACTCCTTATTCAATACTTAATGGTATAAAAGGTTAAGGTTTATTCTATCCCTATATAAGAAAGACACATCAATAGCAAAATCAGAATCTGCCAAGCCACGAGACCTACAAGGAATCTCACTTACTGGAATATGGTGAAATTGGTACCATTGGAAATTTCTATGTGTCTACTTTCCAGGGACACTAACCATTTGATCATACCTATCATATTAAGTGAGTTATAACCGTTTTCGTAAAGTATGACGAATCTATCTAAGATCTGATTTTGGTAAAACAATCAACTTCGACTGGACTTTGTGAACAGCTCATGATAAATCAGAATGTGTGTAATATACTATTGGAAAACTAAAGGAGTCTAGTTTTCAAAACCGTTTACAGTTCGTTCATAAGTATTTCCTTGAGGAAGTTACGGTTGTTCTAGTAACTGAAGGTCATGATGCACAGAATTCTAATTTCCGGCACGAACTTATGTTTTGAGTTCACAAGCGGCCTTCTCCTCAAGATCTAAGTGTAAAAGATCATGTTTGAGGACAATACAGCATGATCTAGATAATCATTGCCCAATGTCACATTTGAAGACATTTTAAAGAGCATTGACATGCTAAGTTATTGAAACTTCTATGATTAGTAAAAATCAGAAAAAACCTTATGATTGATGTAAATATCAAGGGGAGGTGCGAACTTCTAGGGGAGTCTAGCACATACATACATGGCACTATCAAATGTGAAGGGTGCGTTGTATTCTTTTTCTCTTACGATCAAGGTTTAGTTTTTCTCCCACATGGTTTTTGTTCCTTGACGAGGTTTTTAACGAGGCGACATATCAGCACCACTGGTATACCGGCGTGCGGCACAAGGGGGAGCGTTATAGGATATTTCATATGTGTGTCTTAGTCTTATGCCATCAGGATATGTAGTTAGAACATTACTATGTATTCCTTATCATTATTATATATATTGGTACTTTGTAATTCTCTATATAAAGGGCTTTTATCAATGAATAAGATGATGATTCTCTTGCTATCTCTTTCTCTACACTTTACCTTTCATCATTTAGAGCCGTTTTTTTTCTATTGGAAGAGACAATTGAATAAAAGATGAGGAGAACACATTTTCCACTAGTATATACGTTATCCAAAATACTTTTTAATAAAAAAATACTTACATCATCAGACAAAATTGCTTCTGAAAATTTTAGTTGGAATTGTATATTTATTTAATATGTTACATAATTTCATGCATTGAGAGATTTAGAGGGAACCGTTTTTTAAATTTAGTTATTGATCGAAAGATAGACAGAAAAGTTTCTTACTTCGTAACACATATATTATAGAGAATATAATGTAACAAATATGATATCACGTGATACGTTCACAAACCTATTGCAACAGGTGAATACGTAAAGAACACACATGCTGGTGAACACAACTTGAATTAAATTTTGAGATTTAAATATTCAAACTCTCGTAGACATCGGAGACTCAGGCATCGGATGATGCCACAATCGGTAGTTCAAATAATATAATTCTCATTTTCACCCGGTTACCAATATTCTCTTAACCTGGAAGTGGATTGTGTACCTGGTTTAGAGGTGAGTGAGATGAGTCTTATTTTGTTGGTATGCTCCAGAGTTCATAACCTTTTGATTACGATAAATGGTCATACTCTTCTCAAAGTCAGTATCTCAAAGCAGTATCATCTTTGTCTAAGGTCGCAAATCGGTGCGGTAGAAAAGTTTTCGAGTTAGCAGCTTCTATGCACAAGATTTGTCAAGGTAATTGCCAAGCACATCTTCCTTTCATCACGCTTCTAGTTGATCGATCTAGTTCTTCAATTGAAAAAGAAATTTCATCCTTAACTCAATTTATCTTTCGCACTCCCCGACAACTCATAGCAAATTATTTGAAAGAGATGTGATGAGAGGCTAACATATTAGTTGGATATCAATCTTATATCATATATCGCTCATTTAAATCTCGTCTTGGTCTTGCAATTTAAAATGTGTCTTTAGTCCTAGTTTCTTGATCACATAAACCGGACAGACAATCAGTATAGGATACAAATCTGCATGTCAAAATTGTCATACAATAAAACATAAATTAAAATAATTTTGTCATTAATAAAGTGAAAGTAATTAAGAATATAGAATCGTGAAAGATATGTATATTATTCATTGATAGGAATCCTTTATATAGGGAATTACACAATACCAATTAGGTAAGAATAAGGAATACATAGATCTAGTCAAACTACATATCTTATTGGTATAAAACCAAGGCACACATAAGGAATATCTAGAAAGATATAGAATATCCTAGAACACTCCCCCTTGTGCCGCACGCTGATATGTTGATGGTGCTGATCTGTTGCCTCGTCAAAAACCTCGTCAAGTCACAAAAACTCTGTGGGAGAAAAACTGAACCTTGATCGTAAGAGAAAAAGAGTACAATGCACCCTTCAAATTTGATAGTGACATGTATGTATGTGCTAGACTCCCCCTGAAGTTCGCACCTCCCTCTGATCTTTACATCAATCATAGGTCTCTTCCTGATTCTTTCTAATCACGGAAGTTTCAATAACTTAGCATGTCAATGCTCTTTAACATGTCTTTCAAATATGTCATTGGGCAATGATTATCTGGATCATGCCGTATTGTCCTCAAACATGATCATTTACACTTAGATCTTGAGGAGAAGGCCACTTGTGAACTCAAAACATAAGTTCGTGCAGGAAATCAGATTTCCGCGCAGCATGACCTTCGGGTACTAGAACAGTCATAACTTCCTTTAGGAAATACATATGAACAAACCGTAAATGGTTGGAAACTAGACTCATTTAACTTTCCAACCGTATATTACACACATTCTGGTTCGTCAGGAGCTATTCACAAAGTCCCGTCGAAGTTGACTATTTTACCAAAACCAGATTCTCAGATAGATTCGTCCTACTTTATGAAAACAGCTATAACTCACTCAATATAATAGCTATGATCAAATAGTTGGTGTCCCTGGAAAATAGACACATAGAACTTTCCAATGGTACTAATTTCACCATTTTCCAGTAAGTGAGATTCCCTGTAGGTCCCGTGAAATTTTACCTATCAAACTTGGCAAATTTTGATTTTGCTATTGATATGTCTTTCTTATGTAGAGATAAAATAAGACTCAACCTTTCATACCATTAAGTATTGAAAAATGAGTTACTGTCATTATATTGGCATTGAGTGGGAGCATAGCTACACTTTGCTTTTACAACTTTTCATAGCAAATGAGATGTTGAGTCCGTCATCAATAAGGTCGTCTAGAACCTCGTGTGCGAGGTTGACATTATAGGTATACTGGCGAGATGGCCAAACTACATCAACATTGTCCTCCTTGCGGCCTCTCTTAGATGCATGGCACAGATTGTCATCCTCTGGGTAGTCCGACAAATCCAAGGTGACTCTTCGCTGGCCTGGCTTCGGCGCGCAGCGGCAGCTGTTCTCATCTAGCTGGTTGTTCCAGTTCACCTCGATCATGCCGACCACATCTGGGAAGAGGTCCACATCCACCAGAGAGGCTGTGCTCTCCGATGTCTTCATTTTCAAGGTGCTAGAGTTCAACCAGGTTTGCAGTTGGTCGCGAAGCTTGACACAGTCTTTGGTGTCGTGATTGTAGACGTTGTGGAAGCTACAATACTTCTTGTCCTTTAGCCATTCCTTGGACAGGATCTTGTGATCCAATCGTACGTACTTCGCCTCGATCAAGTCATTAAAGACAAGATGGGCGTTTTTCACATCATACGTGTATGACTCGTATTCGGGCTTGGTCCATGCAAAAGGCTAAATGGTGATTGACTCGCAAGTTATTTTGAGATTCTTCAGTTTGTGAGCCAACGGTTTCCTAGTCAGTTTGATTGCTCTGACATCATCATACTCCTGCACGACCTCATTTTTCCTCCTGCCTCTGGTAGTAAGGATTAAACGTGGGGGATTTGAGGCTTTGTGCCCCCACCGTCCTGTTTCTCCATGGTACATACGTCCCCTTTGAGGCATTCGCCTTCTCATCCATTTCATTGAGGATCAGCTCATAACTGTCAACCTTGTTGAACAGGTCACCTATAGATGTGAAACGCTCCTCATAGTGCTTCAGCCGTTGGCGATGTTCGAGACCACGAATAGCCAATTTAATGGCTTCATGCTCAGGTAGCAGGTAATCACATTTGGTTTGCTGGATCTTGAAGCGTTGGAGGAATGAAACTCCAAACTCCATGCTTTGCTGGCTCATTTGGGTGAGGGAGTCAAGGCCAACCTCCGGCTCAATGGTACCGTAGGTCTCCCGAAATATTGACTCCATGGTGGATCCTAGCTTCAACCTGGAGTACCAACTGAAAGCAGCTCCGGACAAAGAAGTCCCGAAGAGCTTGAGCTTGAGAATATCATTATTCTCATATTGGCTGCACAGGACTTTGAAGCGGGCCATAGGTTGCTGCATCCTCCCTTGTCTTCTCGGAGAAGCTGGTGAAGACGATGTTCTTGAACTCATGGGGGAAAGAGTATTGCGCCACACTATCAGGGTAGGGGTCGCGATACTGCAAGTCAGCATCACATTTTCTGGTCTGCTCCTTAACTATGGAGGAGATAAGCTGCCGCTAGTCGGTTGTCGTCACAGGTGTGGGCTCTGCTCCCTCCTCATGGTTTGGCCATGCAAAGAAACTGGCGGCATGTCTACTATTTTTGGGAGATGGGCTGGAGTAGGCTAGAACTGGGTCAGCTGGTGTCCTGACTCCCTGGCGTAGCGAGTTGTTAACTCCCTTGAAGGGAGCAGCAGAGCCATGTGGGGGCAGATTCTTTGAAGTTCCAGCCCCTAGCGCGAATTGCGGGGTCTTTTGAGCCCCAACCTTAGGGTTTGCCCTAGCGCGCTCATTAGGCGGGATATACTTGGCTGATCCCTCATTCACGCTTGCGCTAGTAGGATCTAGAGCAAGATTCTTTGGTGCTTGCGCCCTCATCCAGTCTTCAACTTCAAGGACCCGTAAGCTCAAACAGTCTTGTTTCTCCTTGAATTTGTCTAGTTTTTCCAGACTGTTTTTGCTTCCAAAGAAAAAAAAAAAGCATTCTGCTGGTCATGCAGCTTGGTATCGTGGTCGTTCAAGCAGCGAGTCTGTTCATCTACCGTCGCGCGAGTGAGCGACAGGATCTCTGCATGCTGCTTCATGGTCTCCGCATTCTGCTTCACGGTTTCCGTGTTTTGGTCCAAATCCGTCCGGATCCGTTGAAGGCTACCTCCGACCAAGCCCTTAGTTTCAGTGAACTTGGCGTCGAGGTGGTCTTAATCCTCACCGAGCATGGTGAGTTTGTCATGGGTGGCCTGTAGAAGGTCTCTGTCTTGCTTGACCTGTTCAGTTAGGTCAACAACACTTTGATGAGTGGCCAAACCCTAATTCGTCAACTGCTCAAACATCTGGAAGATTTCCTCCATAGACAGAGCAGAACCTGTGTCTTAGGTCGGCTAAGAGCCTACCATGGCGGTCTCGCTAAAGTCTGGGTCACCAAATAGAGCAAGAACCTGTTCCTGAGTGAGGAAACGGCAAGCCGCACTGTTATAGGGCTTGTACCGTAGTGATCTGTTCTTGAAACAAGAAAGCTTAGTCTTTCGGTATGGCGATTCCTCTGGTCTCCCTATGATGTCTCACTTGTACTCCCTGTCCCACTAGGCGTGCCAATGAGAGGTAACTAGCGAACAAAAAAAAGGGGATTTTACGAGCGTGCCACCTGGCGGACGAGGAAAAGTTTGAGTGCGTAAGATCTGACTTCTTGATCAGGCTGAAAGGGGTTTCCATGTGCCACCTCAGAGGAGGAATTTACAAACACAAGGCAATCGATACTCAAGGCGGGACGCGATCAGAGCAACTATAGGGAATAAGAGTAATCGGGGGCGAGTCCAAGAGGGCTCTGAGAAAACCTAGGCGGCGGTACGCTTAGGGTTAAGGTTTTCGAGTAGCTCGAATGGGTTCAACTTGAGAGAGTTATTGTTTTTTTGTGTTTTTTCAGAGATTTGTTTGTGTCCGAGAGACTGCTTTGAGTCCCCTTATATAGTAGCTCAACTTGCGGCAGAAGAAAGATGATCATAGTTCAAGTCGGATTCTGAAACCCTAATCTCACAAGGATACTGCTAACATACGCGGACTCAAACCATCTCGCGGGCCAAAAGAAGGTTTTTTAATTAATAAAGGCCACATGGATTGGCTCAAAGCATGTCAAAAACTTGTAAGAGTCTTCAACGATAAAAGTGATGCACGCGGACTCCGCCTATGGCTTCTTCTCGAAGTCTCCTATGCGGACTAGTTTGTCAGCTCACCTAGATGTATTCCATCTCACCTACGCGGAGTGTCAATCTCGCCTCACCTACGTAGAGTCAGCTAGTCATTCCGCGCGAAGTCATTCCGCGCGCGGGGATTGTATAATTCAGTTTACATGATCCATTTCGCAAGCGAACTGTGTAACTCAGCTCACGTGGCCTCACTAGCGGGCCTTTACTTGAAAACCCAAAGAATTTGGGCTCGCCGGTGTGACACGGACCAAGAATTTAATTAATATTCACAGACATTTACTGTCCAGTAAAATATTAATTTGGGCATAAATAGGCAGCACCATCAGCGTCCCTTGCTTTGCATCAAGATATGTCCATCCCGCCCTCAACCTCGAACTACCAAGCAAGAGCGGTGTCCTTACCACCATCTCCAATGCTCAGATCAGACCTCAACAACCCAAACCAAATTTCTGATCTCCAACCCACCAGCCACCACCTCTACTTCCCTACAACAAGCATATGTGTTCTGACCAGTGAAAAAAGCTCACACTTTGCCTTCCCATCGACTAGGTGAATTACTGGATACAAGATCCATTTGGCCCGTCCGACAACGCCACCGCACGAGCGGGCCGTCGAACAAGGCATAGCCTTGGCTGTAGAGACCTAGGCGAACAACACTCTAGGGTTTCAAAGGGATTTAGAGAGAAATTCTAATAGTGTCTTCTATTCAGGTATGTGAAAAGAGTGTAGTTAATTTGTAGAAGATGTTAAACTTGGATACTATATTCACCCCACAAAAATAAAAATAAAAGTTTGAATGTTGTCATATTATTATGCCTTTTACTTTCAAATAAGGTTGGTAAGACAATTATCACACCTTGATTAGTGAAACAAATTAATACACAAGAGGGGTAGGAAAATATTGTGCCTGAACCCCATAATACTATAGCCCAAGAGAAATTTCTCCCAAGAACCTGTATATATAGTAAAATGCATCTTCAATACTATAATATCCCACAGCTCATCTAATTTTTACAATTTCTTTATATTCTTCCCCTTTTTCATCTTCTTCACAGTTTTCATTGTTTCTTTGTGTTGAGGTCATTTTGAACAGAGGTGGCTAGAATTGTTTGAGTTGATTGATTTCCTCAATTTACCCCTCTGAGTTCAAAGACGGGGCCTAAAGCTTCAAGAAGCTCTGTGCGTGTTACCCATATCTCCCCACAATGATATTGGCTTGCTGCAGTGGCCTGTTTATTGTGATTTAGATACAAGAAATTCATGTTGTTTTGATTGCATGATAGAGACCAAAGTACATAAAAAGGCTTGCAAGATGGCATAAGGCGTGGGAGCTAGAAGCACATGAGTTGTAGAAGATGAGAACTTGATTGTTATGGCTAAAGGTTTGCTGCTGGGTTATCTATTGCAGTTAGGGGAAAAAGAATCTGGTGGTGTTTGATAGGTTTAGGGTTGTTTAGAGCTTGAGAATGGTTTTGAATTGGAGGCTAGGGATGCTTCGCATGTTGCTTGAAGCTTGCTTGAGAGATACGTTGCTTTGTGTCTCTGAAGTAAGTTAACTGAAGGTTGTCCTCTCTTGCAACAACTAAAAGCCTTATAGGCTAGAAGAGGTGAGTCCAATACAAGATTATGGGATCCATTGTTAAAACCATATCTAGAGAACAAGGTAATAACCATGTAGTTTAAAGGAGGTCTGGTTTGTCTCTGGAATTGGATTTGAATAGCAGATTTCTAGCTAGGAGTTGTTGTGTGGTTGTAGTCTTGGTGTTGAAATTGACAAAAGTCATAAAACTATATCTTATTGAAAAGGCTGCATGTTTTGGAAAAACTTGTAGCAGATTAGAACTAGAATAGCTAGAAGGAAGAAATTGAATGAGACTTTGTATTTGGCGTAGAAGAGAAGATAGATTACTACGGGGTAATTGGATAACTAGGGGATAACAATTGTGGTGAAAGTATTAGGCTGTATTTGGTCTTATGGGTTTGGGTTCTCATATGTGCATGCCTGTTAAACGATTTAGGTTGTTGGGTTTAGATTTTGGTCCCAAGTCCAAAATCGCCAATAACCAAAACCGAGAGTGAGCATCATGTACTTCCGTTATATTCCGCACCACACCCAAACTTGTAAGCCCTAAGAGTGTGATTGTAGCTTGGGTCCACATATGTGGCATGAATATTCAAATAAATATGTAACTTTTGTATTTCGAATGCGATTTGCATGTGTATTTCTTTATTGAGGTTGGAATATCCATTAAGCATAAATATTGATTTTTTGGGTATCAACACTTTGTTCTTACTTTCTTCATTTTTTTTCTTACATTAGACTATGGAGACATAAAAAATTAAGGGTGTTGCTAAATGTACCTAGCAAAGTGCTATGTAGACCCAGCAAACTATTTATATCACACCCCAATTTTTGAAAGATAATTTTTAAAAATTTTGGCATGATATATCTTAACAGTATTATAATCTCAAAACCTGATTTAACAAACTTTATGGAAAATTAAAACTCAAGCGGAAATGTAAATGTCACAAAACTCAACACTGAGTTTAATATTACATTTCCTTATTTACATAAACTTGAAAGTCAAGAAAAAGAAAACACTCACATGAATTTAATACTGTCTACCCAAATATAAAAATATACAGAGTACGGCAAACCTAACAAAAACTTTGTCACTAAGTCTCCGCCTCAACCCTGCTGATCCTCACATGCAGGTTTAACCCCTACACCAATAAATGGTGCACCGGGTTGTAAAATAACAAACTCGGTAAGCTAAAAGAGCCATATGAGTAATTTCAAAAAATAACTCAACACTTCTAATATCCAATTTATCACAAGAGCAATATTAGATCAATAAATAAAATCCACACTTCCAACACATTTACCAAAGACATGTACCCGTGAGTCCCTGATATTAAATAATACCTCTCATAACCTACAACAATAATTTGTGTACCCATTAGTCCCAGATACCATAAACTATCTCCCATGACCTACATCGACAAACGCACTAGAGCTATATTCCTAATCGTAACCAATCACCCGACTAAAGACTTGGAACACGATTTGACTGTCTAATAAAAATCACAAAATAATAATTACATCATAACCATAACCAATCACCCGATTAAAGGTTTGGAACCCGGTTTGACCAACAATACACTATATCACCACATCCTCATCAACAACACATGATTTACATCATAAAATTATATCCTTCACAATGATATAATTATATAAACAATATGATTATTTCACAAGAATAACTCATCAATAATCAATAAAATTATGATCACAAGAACCTCAAAATAAACACATAAGGAAAAACTTGTTTTTATCTTACCTATGAGTTGTTGGCGATTAAGCTCATATATTTTAAAACAATTAATATAGCATATTATTATCTCCAACATCAATCATCAAATGACCATAATAAAATTTGGTCCAAAAGTGAACCATTGTGAGATTTACTCACATAAATATCCCGCTGCGTTCTTCCGCAACACAAGAGCCAAGGAATACCACAACCTCACAAATCACCTAAAATCACACAATTAATAACCTTAGCAACCAAAGTACTATAGGATATCACAACACCCTTAAACTAACCATTAACTCAAGGGAGGACAACTTTCCAAAGTCGTTGAACTCAACGACACAATAAAGCTGCCTCTAATCCTCAAAACCTAAACTCAAACCTCAACCAAACCAAATATTAAATCTAAGGTCCTAACATGCAATCCTTGCTCAAAACCTAGCATTTCTACCTCTCAACAAGCTTGCAACAACAAGAGCTAGCTAACCACAGGAAACTATAAGGCCGCAACACAGCCAGACACGCTACCACATGCAGTGGCGAGTGAGCCCCATGCGCCTCCATCAACTTCAAAATTTGGGAAAACTCACAACATGAAACTTGTAGATTGAAGCATGGTGAGCAACTTTAATACCTGGAGGTTCAACCAGTTCGGCCGGAAAAAACCTCGAAACACCAACCCGAATTCAAAATCCAAACCTGCAACGGTGCGCAAACTTGATTTTTAGGTCACCAAAGAGGTATAAACATCTCTAGAGGAAGGAGAGGAGCAAGATTCACCTATCTCTCACCGAAAATACCGTCCAAATCGCCGATTTTCCAGCTAGACAGTCGCCACTCCGACGCTCCGTGACGGCTTCTAGGCAGCGAGATGGCGAGCGGGACTGCTCCAGAAATGAAGAAGACGTTTATGGGAGTCGAACGGGACCGGTGGGGCCGCGAATGGTGGCCAGACGGAGGAGAACCAAACAGGAGAAGAGAGAGGGCGAAAGGAGGTCGGGAGAGAGGAGAGAGAAAGTGAGACTGAGTTAGGTTTTCAAAATTAACTCCCACACATTTTTCTACTTATACACTTTCCAAACCCGAAAACTAATTTCCTCTGACCATAACTTTCTCGTACGACATCCGTTTCACACGTACCGCATGTCTACGAACTCGTATTGACGAACTCTACAACTTTCATGAAGGAAGTTTTTGAAAATAATTTACGAATAAGAAAGTCAACTTTTGACCCCTTAAAAGTCAAAGAACCTTAAAATAAACTTCTGAAACTTCACATTCGCATAATCAACTGAGAATTTCCACTAATAATCCTTCATTAAATTTGGAAATAATACAAGAAAATTGATATAAAAATCTGGGATATTACAATTTACACCTAGCAATATGATAGAATCTCTAAATACACCTAACAACATTCCAATAATGCCCTTCCTTTGTTAAACCCAGCAAAACTCACAACTACCAAAAACACAATTTCTTCCTCGAGGAAAAATAATAAGCTTTGGGAAGAATCTTCTTCAACATTTTTCCAATAAAAGCTAATATATTGTTCATCAACTGATTTCTGTGAAACGAAATTCAAAATGCAATTTCTACCTTTTTTCAATTTCTTAAACACATCCACGGGGAAACTCATTGGAACTCGCTCTGCTGGACTCCCCCAACTCGCTGCTGCTCATCTCACCCCTTCCCCAACTTGGCTCTAACCCGAATTACTGACATATTCCCCCAAGTGGTCAAACGTTGACGTCACCGATACCGTTTACTTCGAGGTCACGCACCTCATTGCCGTGGTGCATCGGAACTCAGAACCCGCCGAACAAGATCGGGAAATTGTCAGCCGGGTATGTAGCTCAAACCGTTGCTCTGGGAAAAACAAAAAACAAAACCCAAAACAGATTACAGAATTGTTCTGTGGCCGGTGTGAGGAATCTCAAGCACCATGCTTGTTGATTGGTGGTTTTGGGGAGCAAAGGGTCATGAAATTTTCAATCTAGCTAACCTAGTTTTTCTCCTTGGGACGTGTAGGCATATTATGCTACCAAATACTAGTAGTTTTTTCGATGAAGACCAAATACCAGTAGTTTGTTTTGGTTATTTAGGGAGCACCAGCAATATAAACACATTGTTTAGAGAACTGGGTTATATATATATATATATATATGATGGGTTATGTATAAACACATACCGTATGTATTTAATCTTGATGATGGGTTATGGTTTAAGGTTTTACTCAGATGCAGAATGTTATTAAATTGTTCTGTTAGGTACATTTAGATTGTTCGGTTCAATTGCTTTAAATTTTATTGATTGTTTCATAATTATCTTAATTATCATGATTGTTTAATGTCATTGTGCATGTGGACAAAATTATTTTTTCATATAAAATTATTTTGCTGGGTCTAAATAACAATTTACTGGATACATTTAGTAGCACTCAAAATTAAAAAATCTCGCTTTGTCCAAAATTTTCTGAAAATCAATAAATTAGCCATCTCCGTTTTTGAATTTTGGATACGTCCCTGGGATATAGGTGATAGTATCCAAAAATATCTCTCAAGTCTCAATCAAGGGGCCATAGTAATTTTTGCCATAGATTACAGAGGGTTCTCAACTCACAAAAACGGTAGAAAAAGCAAAAACCCTAATCCCCCAAATCACACATTTCACAAACTGTAAATTCCCCACGTGGCAAAAACCCAGAGTATTAACTGAACCAGCCTCCATCAACTAAAAGAAGAGAAAAGGAAAAAAGGACCCAAAAAATCTCAAACGTCCCTTTTTCGCGTCTTCGCCTCCCTCACTCCTTCACTCACTACCCTCCAAATTATTCAGCACTCATTTCAACTTTGTGAATCTTCAGTATTTGAAACTTGAAAGCCTCATTCTTTACCTCAATCTTCATCTCCAACCCAACAAAGCTTCCTACTTACCCTCATTTCCCACTCAACCAAGCTTTGTTTGCGAAGGTATGAACTTCACAAGGGTCTTTAGTAATTTCCATTCTGTGCTGTCAGATCATCCTTTTGGTGTGTTCTGCAATTGAAAGCTGTTTTTGTGTTTTGTCTTTGGTGTGTGTTTGACTAATTCTATGTTTCTGCATATGTATGACTAGTTTGTGGTTCTAGACTTGTAGTTAGTTTGGTTGAGTAGAAGCATGAATGTGGATCTGTTTGTTTTTGATTGCATAGGTTGATAAGGGTCGGTGGCAATCACCTAATTCGTCGAAATTTCTGAGTTTGTATTATTTACTTGAGAAGTTTTTAAGATCTTGAAAGAAAAATGTCTGGTTGTTCTTCAAGTTTTGGAGTATCGAATGTTGTTGCCAGGCGGAACGAGGTGGTTTTGAGGAAGATTTGTAGTCAGAATTTGGGTTTAGATAGTGTAAGGTTTAGGAGTATGGCAAAGGAGGTAGCTTTACCGATTTTTTGTGGGAATAGAAGCTTTAGAAATGGGCTGAATTCGATTTCGGTGAAGAAAGAGTGGAATAATTTGGTCATGAGTATGTTAGAGCCTCGGGTTGGAAGGCAATTCAGCTTAGGTGCAGTGACAGTTTCGAATGAGGGAGGTGGTGCTGCTCTAGGGAAGGATGCTAGGATTTTAGAGAATGAGGATGGTTCAAAGCCTGATTATGATGGTAATGGGGTTGTGCTTGATGGTAGTGGTGGTAATGGGAAGTATCCTAATGGAAGAGGAGGAGATGGAGGAGGCGGAGGAGGTGGTGGCGGTGGTAATGATGATGGGGAAGACGGAGATGAAGAAGAGTTTGGGCCAATTCTGAAATTTGAAGAAGTTATGAAAGAGACTGAGGCTCGAGGAGCTAGTCTTCCCCTTGATATGTTAGAGGCTGCCAAGAATGTGGGAATTCGCAAAGTGCTTCTCCTTAGATATCTGGATTTGCAGGTATATTTATTCTACGTTTCCTTTCCTAAATCCTGTATGAATGTCTTGTGAACTCGTGTTTATTTCTCCACATTTGGTTTACTGTTTAATTGCAGGGGTCAGCCTGGCCTCTTGGCTTTGCAATGAAGTCATGCTCTATGCTTCGAGATCGTATGCTAGCTGACCCATCTTTTCTTTTCAAAATTGGAACAGAGGTTTGTTTTGATTATTTGTATACTTTTACATCATTCGTGTAGGTTAATCCTATTAATGTTATACAAAATTCATAAATCCAATTCCAGTTACATGGTGGCATGGTGGACATAAGATGGTTTTATATTTAATTATGGAAAGAGAACTGTATTTATTATCTATGATTAAAGGGAAAAGTATAATCAAGTCTAATAGGTGATTAGTTTTGTCTTAGATCCCCAAGAATTATAAGCTACGTCTGCTCCACATACATGTCTTGCTCTATTAATCCCTATGATAAGCTATCCCAGATGTGGTCGGATGCATAATGAATGCTTATGTGGTATTTTGAATCTCCAGTTATGTGCGTTGATCATAGATTCCTGTGTGTTCCATAAACACATATAGCGATTGCCACATGTTCCCGTATAATATAGTAATCGTCATTCACTAAATGCTGCATACAGATAATCATTGATTCTTGTTGCGCTACATTTGCTGAAGTTCAAAAGAGGGGAAAAGATTTTTGGGCCGAATTTGAGTTGTACGTTGCAGATCTTTTGGTTGGGGTAGTGGTTAATGTTGCTTTGGTTGGAATGTTGGCACCCTATGTTCGTATTGGGCAACCATCACTTTCAAAAGGGTTCCTTGGACGCATGCAACATGCTTACGGAGCTCTTCCTAGCAGGTTACTTGCTCAAGCAAAAACAATAGTTAACCTTCATATTAGTGATCTCATATTTTGTTTAATGTCCATTCGTAATTGTTGGTCGTATTTGATTTGCAGCTATAGAAAATAGTGTTATTTTTTCAATTTCTAAAGTGGCCATCTTATGCAGTGTGTTCGAGGCTGAAAGGTCAGGATTTGGATATTCTGTAAAACAGAGAATTGCCACTTACATTTTCAAGGTAAGATTTACACGTGTCTTGAAAATATGATGTTGTCATCAAAATTGTTGATCCAATCTTCCTGTTTTTCAGGGGATCTTATATGGGGCAGTAGGCTTCGGATGTGGTATTATTGGCCAAGGAATTGCAAACTTAATTATGACTGCTAAGCGGTACACTTCTATGAACACATGCTAAGAGTGATTCTGTTGTGACATATTAGTAGCAATTCGTTTTCTACATTTGCATCATTCCTGACCAAGTCATTTTCTAAATGTCAGGAGCATAAATAAATCAGAAGAAGACATACCAGTGCCACCTCTAATAAAGAGTGCAGCTCTCTGGGGTATGCTATAATTAATCACTCCTCATGTTGTTTTAAGATCATAGGTTTCTGGTTCAAATGTCTTCTACTTTGAGTTGTCATGAATATATACAAGTTCAATAATTGGTCTTGCTTTTTTCCCCAAACTACCAGGTGTTTTCCTTGCCGTCTCTTCAAACACCCGCTATCAGATAATCAATGGACTTGAACGCTTGGTAGAGACATCACCTTTGGCAAAGCAGATCCCACCTGTAGCATTGGCTTTCACTGTCGGTGTACGATTCGCCAACAACGTGTATGGTGGAATGCAGTTCGTAGACTGGGCTAGATGGAGTGGGGTGCAATAACTAGATCAGTTTTAATGGGAGAGGATATCTTATAGAGACGTCGTTTGTTGGATGTCTAGATGGTGCCTTGTGTCATTAAGCACAGAATCCTGATTTATGATTTCAGTCCCTCCCATAGGATAAGATTTGTTTCAATGGTTTTATGTAATATGGAAAATTTTCAGCAGAAAGTCTGCCATTACATTTCTATTAGAATGGCTGCATTTATGGATGATGATGCAGAGGGCGAAACATTGGTTCCATGGATTTGTCCCGTGCAGATGCGAATGGTACAAATTGGCACCTGTTGCTAGTGAGGCTCTTTTGTGGTATTCAAACCAATCACGCTGGTTCAGTAGAGACGTTTCTCTGATGTACTGAACGTGTTTCTCCTTTACATTCCATTGCATGTCGAACAGTTAGCCTGAGTGGCCTGTTTAAACTACTTGGTTGGCAGATCAGAAACGCTCACTCTGGAGTTGAAGGATAACAAGAGTTTCATTTGGTACGTGAGATCTTCAGTACAGGTTAACGAAGACTACTAAATAGCTTAGATGGTTATGCCTGAATTGAAGAGCAAACGGTTATAACAACTTCTGAACGGAAAGCCCCTCTCTCTAGAAAGTCTTTTACCCTTCTGGAAAGTTGCGCAAATATAGGGAGAAGCTCAAGTTCCCAGTTCAACAAACTCAGAGAAATTTTTAAAGAGAGATGGAAGAAGGTTGTAGTAGTGTAGCAGAGAAAGATTTGGAGCATGCGACGTTGCATTCATCCCCTCCGCCCCGACCAATTGGAGGATGGAAAGCCATCCGATACATCCTTGGTGAGTCTTATTCATGGATTCTTTTGCAATTTTGTTTATGTTTTCGTATTGTTTTCAGTATGATTTCATATATGGGGGATTGAAGTCATCTTACATTAATGTTTTCTAAGGGAATGAGACGTTTGAGAAACTGGCTTCCATGAGTTTGGTGGCAAATCTGGTGCTGTATCTGCATACCAAGTATAACTTGGAAAATGTAGATTCAGCTAATGTATACAATATCTGGTCTGGTTCATGCAACGTTGCACCTCTAATTGGTGCTTACCTTGCTGATAGTCATGTGGGGAAGTTCTCCATTCTATAGCTCTATAGCATCCCTCATGGTAAGAGCCTACTCTTCATTATGATTCAGGGTCCAGATTCGTAACATTAACTAAAGGATTCTATGAACACTTCTTCTTTCAATCTGACAGGGTATGGTGGCCTTGACATTAACTGCAAGTTTACATGAACTAACTCCTCCTGCCTGCAATGGACAAGCTCATTGCGAACAACCCAATGCATGGCAGAAGTTGGTCCTCTATTCTGGTCTGGGATTGCTCGTTATTGGATCTGGAGGCCTCAGACCATGCAACATTGCCTTTGGAGCTAATCAATTTGACACCACAACGGAGAAGGGAAGAGCGCAGCTAGATAGCTTTTGCAATTGGTGTTACTTTTTGTTCACCCTTGCTCTCATCGTAGCTCTGACCGGAGTGGTCTACATACAAACTAACATCAGCTGGGTTCTGGGTGTTGCTATACCAGCAGGATGCTTTGCCTTGTCCATACTGATATTCTTGCTTGGCCGAAAATTGTACGTTCGTGTTAAGCCTCAAGGAAGCACCTTTGGGGACATAATGAAGGTAATTGTAGCTTCTTTTCGTAAGTTTAGTACAAGGACTTCAGGGCAGTCCCTTTATGATGCTCCTCTAATTGGACAAGAGTCAGAGCAAATGCTTGCTCACACAGAGAGGTTCAAGTTTCTTGATAAGGCTGCTCTAATTGTAGATCCAGATGAATTGGATAGTAGTGGCAACCCTAGAACTGGTTGGAGACTCTGCAGTGTGCAACAAGTTGAGCAACTCAAATGTGTCATATCTTTGTTCCCTGTTTGGGTGAGTGGAATTGGTGCTTTCATAGGAATGCAGCAAATGCCATCATTTGGGACCTTTCAAGCGATCCAAACAAACAGAAAGATTGGAAACAATTTCGAGATGCCACCAGCCTGGATTGGTCTCATACCGATTATTTCACTTTCGATATGGATCATCATCTACGAAAGCATGTACATTCCCTGGATTAAGAAAAGGAAAAATGATGAGACCGGAAGATTGACAATGGAGACAAGATTCAGGGTTGGGATTGTGATGTCAATTCTGTGCATGGTGGTGGCTGGACTTACCGAAATGAAGCGCAGACAGTCTGCTTTGGAAAACAGATCTTTCCGGTCACCTATAACTGTTGCATTGCTTGTGCCACAGTTTGCCTTGGCAGGTTTGATCGAGGCATTTACAGCCATTGCCTTATTGGAGTTGCTTACAACACAATGGCCAAAGAGCATGAGGACTTTTGCCGGAGCGGCCTTCTTTCTCAGCTTATCCATTGCAAGCTACGGCACCTCCATTATTATTACCATTGTCAAGAAAGTGACTAGTTTGAATGGCAATACATCATGGCTGGGTGGTAAAGACCTGAACAAGAACAGGCTTGATTACTACTATTACATCATTGCTGCTCTTGGGATTTTGAAGTTGTTTTTCGAATTCATTGCACGCCATTTTCTGTCCGATGTCGATGGTCATGACCGTTCTAGAATCCCATCTACTTGTGATGAAGAAAAACAATGAAACACTCAAAATGGGGTGGCTGGTGTTCTCATCGATTCTGCAAACCAATGCCGAGAGCAATCAAAAGAGGAACGTTAGAATAAGGGTTATTTACTAGGGTGAGTTCGGTTTTATTCGGTTCGGTTTTAGGTCGAAAACCAAGCCGAATAAAAAATTCGGTTCGGTTTGGTATTTTTTGAGATTTTGAACCGGAAACCAAACCAAATTTTTTCTTCTTTTTTTAAATAATTTTTCTTAAAATTTGTATGCTTTTGGCTTGGTAAAAAATTATCGTATTTTAGGTTTTTTTTTTTCTTACATTACTTGTTTTTATAAGCATATTTATATATCAATAAAAAATTTAGCAATGATTCTTCAACAAACCAACAATTTATGAACAAAATAGATACTTTGAAAGTTTAATACTAAATAATTTCAAAAGTATTGGGAATTGGCCACACTAGCACACCATGAAACCATAATTTTAAAATTTCTAAGTTCATCTTGAACACAAAATATATACTACATAGTTTAAAGTTCATCCAAATAAATTTCGAATTTTAAAGTTTAAAAATCATAAATTTAAATAAAAAAGAGAAAAATAAATTAAATATTAGAGTCTATCATTTAAAGCTTGCAAGAATAAGGTCTTCGATTTTAGAGGTAACATATCACTCTCTATACTTCGTATACATGACACCTAAAACATTTCTATATGTACCTAAAACGAAAATAAAAAGCAAAATATTAGAAAAGACAAACATATAATTATATAGAACACAAAACCTAAAATCATATTGTTCAAATCAAATATTTAATACAAAAATAAAGACAAAAAATGACGTCATTTTAGAGAGATTCGGTTTTTCGGTTCGGTTCGGTTTTTTAAGGGTCAAAACCAAAAACCAAACCAAACTAATTTAGTTTGGTTCGGTTTTTTTTAATTTGGTTTGGCTTTTTCCAGTTTCGGTTTGGTTTTCGGCTCAGTTTTTTTCGGTTTTCGGTTTCAAAATTCCACCCCTATTATTTACACTATCCACCTCAAGTATAGGATTTTTTTTTTTCAATCTTCCAATAGAAACTGCACCGTCAATTTTGATAGTTGTAAACTGGATTAAGTTTTCTAGAACACCAGATTTTATCTAGAATTCTACAATGCATTTGACGTGTTGATGTTCAATATTCCATGTCATAAACTATGTTACGTTATATGACATCAATGCATTCCAAGTAAAAAAAAAAACACTCTTTTTCTCTTTTCCAAGGGAAGGTGCCTTACACGCGAAATCTAAAGTATGTGGTGGTCTCTTGCTCTCGTTTGGCTACGCCGCGACACTAAGGCCAGTCAAGGCAAGCTAACCCATGAGGTGTGCGGCTGTACATGATGTGGCTCGAAGATGGAATCGATCAAGTAGATCTGGTACTCGTCCCTATTAGTATTGGAAGGTTGTTGCATCCAAGGTAGTGCAAACGGATAGGACGGGGCCGAAGTACAAAACCAGAAATAGACAATGTTACTTAGATAACGGTTTAACAAAAACCGTTGTGGTTTTTTTTACAACAGTTTAGTTAAAACTGTTATCTAAAGAGATCACAAATGTGTTGGTCTCTCATATATAAGTTTTCTCATTTAGTTTGTACATCGGTGTGATTAAAACCGTTATCTATAGATAATAAAAAATTGTTGTTTCCTTGGTTAGAATTTGTAACTACAACTAACAACGGTATAACAAAGCTGTTATCGATCTTCATTTCTTAGATGTGTTGATGCTCGATTAGAAATTCATCTCACTATCACCTAACAAAAATTAATCTAATCAATCAAAACTAGCTGGGAAGTGAGAAACAATTTAAGCTACCTAGCTATCAAAAATTGCTAGTTTAATTATCAATAGGGGAAAGATAGATGTTTGGTTTAATTAACTTAGTATTCTATCAAGGGGATTTATGATCTTGTAAAAGAAGAGGGAATGGGCTTCCTAGAGAAATAATCCTATAGCTACAAAAACTACCCAATCCAGTTTAAAAAACAAAACACACACACACACAAAGAACGATTCCTTCTCTTCGCCACGCATAGCCTCTGACCACGGCGAGGGGCTCCCCCGTTTAAGATTTATGGTGTTGGGTACATCGCAGTGCCACCGCTCCTCTGTCAGGATTTGAAGGACATCCACTGGTTTGTCATGGGTAATCACGACACCATCTTCATCACCAAAAACCCCTTATTCCCCGTCAGAATACCACTTGCAAAACATCTTCTCATACAAAATGGTGTACGGCGGCGGCGGCAGCGGCTTCGCCATAAGCTACTCTATAGCGGTGGTATTTTTTTTCATCTTCTTGGTTCCAGTTTTGATTTTTGGGTCGAAAGGCTTGAGTTAGAGTAGTGATTAGTTGGTTTTGAAACTACGAAAAACAGTTAACCTGATTATGCTAAGAAATGGCATGGCTAGCTAGGCAATACTTTTTATGTAATTTAGTTCTATCTATGCTGAAATTTTTCCCTCCATTAGTTCCCTCCCTTTTTTTCGTTCCGTGTTTCTAAACACAATCACAATATATATACTCTTTATGCTCCTCTTGTGAGTCAGTTAAGAAAAAAGTAAACAAAACTTCCTTGTCTAAATCAAAAGGTCCTTCCAGGTAAATGTGTTTCCATTATACACTGATCTGAGATTCATGTTTACATAGAGTTTGTTTTGCGATTTTCATTGATAATTTTGGCTAAACTGTTAAATGGGGTTTAGAGTTTCTAGTTGTTTGTCACTTTACTTGATGAATATGTTGAAATTTTATTTGTTGCTATGAGTTAATTGAAAGTTTGTTTTGCAGGTATAACATATTCTTTGTGAAGTTTACATTTTGAGGATGCCAATGGGTTAGTTTAGGATTCTGGAATCAGTTATTTGGATTTTGCTTCAGGTATAATTTTCTCTACCCCAGAATCTATATTTGGCTTTGTGCTTTGTTAGTTCTCTTATTCTATCATCTCTGTGTCTATCTGTTTACATCATTGTTTGTTAGTTCTCTGTTTGATACTTTAGTTTCATGGACCATGGTATTGGTTTCTATAGCTTTAAAAGCTGAAAAGATGAATCGGTTCTCTAAATTTGTTTTTGTGTTAGAAGCTTGAATTGATTAGTTTACTTTTTCATGGGTAGGTTCACTTACCTCAAGTATAGGAAATTTTTTTTTTCAATCTTCCAATAGAAACTGCACCGTCAATTTTGATAGTTGTAAACTGGATTAAGTTTTCTAGAACACCATATTTTATCTAGAATTCTACAGTGCATTTGACGTGTTGATGTTCAATATTCCATGGCATAAACGATGTTACGTTATATGACATCAATATATCAAATTATTTTTCCAAGTAAAAAAAAAAAAAACCACTCTTTTTCTCTTTTCCAAGGGAAGGTGCCTTACGCCGCGACACTAAGGCCGGTCGAGGCAAGCCGACCCACGAGGTGTGCGGATGTACATGATGTGGCTCGAAGATGGAATCGATCAAGTAGATCTGGTACTCGTCCCACTTAGTATTGGAAGGTTGTTGCATCCGAGGTAGTGCAAACGAATAGAACAGAGGTGAAGTACGGGCCAAAGTCGGTGGTTATTCAGGCAACAAGCCCAAGTCTTGATTATGACCTCACATGAGGTATCTATCTCATTTCCTTTATTTAGTTATGTTTCAAGTTATCCCAGACTCATGTTAATGGTCCATGCCACCCTTGTGGTATATTTTCATCCCCTCGTGGATAATACCGGCTATCTCTTGTTCTGGAGAAGGCGATTCCTCACACCGTTGTTAAAAGATCCCAACGTTTTTAGATTATTAGTCAGTCAACACCAAAATAACTCATCAACTATCATTGTACACCTTCATAAGAGCTTGTTCGATTACACTCTTAAAATGCAATTTCACATTTACCTATTCATTTATGGGTTTATCACCCTCCATTTAATATGGTTTTGGTTCTTCAGTCTGATTTTTGGTCCTCCCCAGCTTATTCATGGCTTGTGTATTAATGTTTGATTGTATGGTATTGTTTTGAGGGAGTTCTTCATACGGGTTGTGGGTTTTCATCTAATTGTGCTTTGGGATTCAGTTGGTTCGGGTATCAACTTTCTGATCAGTACTTTTCTCAACCTCACGGCTGTTGAATGAGAAGTATATATGATGATAAAGTTAGCTAGCATGGGCGGTGGGTGTGGTCTATTTATTAACGGTGTGCCCTTTTAAATTTGGATGTTGGACCTTTGATCCATAAGTAAATGAGTTGTCGTCTCCTCTCATTTTTTTTTATTTTGATCGAGTTTGTGAATAATTAAATAATGACAGTTGACAAAAGATGTATGTAAAGCCAAAACAACATTGAATCATAAATGATAGAATAACAAACCAAGAAATATCTGGTGTCAATGTATTGTCCACAAAACAAAACCCGTTACTTGATCATACTTGCTAACACACTAATCGTGTATTAAGATCGTACTTTTTCCTGAAAACTATATGATTTACACACGAATAATGACCCGGATAAACACCGTTGTGACGTGAGTAGATCACTAGATGCACCAACAAGGTAACAAACAAAAAGCAACAGAGATAATAGGACAATTTTGGTAGACTGCACCACACGTGTCGCAATTTGGCGAGATGTTCTCTGCCAAAAAGAAGAAAAACTAATTCCAACGGCTGTCTCTCACTTTTTCCCGCGCTCTGATCTCTGTTTATATAAAACCCCTCTCTCTCTCTCTCTCTCTCTCTCTCTCTACTCTTCTTCTTCCCTCTTAAATCCTACAACCCTTTTTCAAATCCCAAGAAACCAACCCAATTCAATTCCCTTCAAACCCAGAAAAGAAAAAAACCAAGAAAAACAAGAAAGATGACCAAGATCGATGCCCTCCGTCGATTCCTCCTCCCCTGCTTCGCCCCCTCCTCCGCCGCCACCCCCACCAAGAAACGCCTCAGCACCTCCCTCCGCGACGACATCCCCGACGCCGACCTTGACTCCTCCTCGGCCGCCGCCGCCCAAGACTCCGACCCTTCCTCCCCCTCCGCCGCGTCGGTGATCTCCTCCGTCGAGAAGCCCCGGCCGTCGAAGTCGATGGTGATTGGGACCATCTTCGGGCACCGCCGCGGCCACGTGTGGTTCTGCGTCCAGCACGACCGCCTCTCGACCCGACCCGCGCTCCTCCTGGAGCTCTCGATCTTGACCCACCAGCTCGTCAAGGAAATGCGGTTCGGGTTGGTCCGGATCACCCTCGAGTGCGACGACAGCTCCGATCTCGCCACGTGTCCCCTCCGCTCCGTCCCCGTCTGGTCCCTCCACTGCAACGGCCGCAAGCTCGGGTTCGCTGCCAGGAGGAAAGCCGGCGACAAAGTCCGCCTCATGCTCAAGACCATGGAGTCCACCACCGTCGGGGCCGGGGCTCTACCTGCCGGTTTCGGGTTCGGGTGCGGGTCGGGCAAGTCGGACTCGGACGGCCCGGTTATGTACATGAGGGCGAACTATGAGCACGTGATCGGGAGCGCGGACTCGGAGTCGTTTCATCTGATCAACCCGGATCAGTGCCCGGGTCAAGAACTCAGTGTCTTCTTGCTCCGGTCCAGAAACTCGGTCTGATTTTTCATCTTTCTTTTAACTTAATTATTACCATGGGGTCTTTTGGTAAATTTTCTCATTCTGTGAGGGGCAACATTTGGAATGTGAAAAGTGAAAACTAGGTGTTTTCTGGGGTAAAACCCTGATTGGGGTTTTGGGTTTAGGAGAAATTCTGTTTCTTTTTCAAGGGTTGGCAAATGTAGAATGTAACAGAATTAGGGGTACAAATTTTGTATCACTAAAAAGGTGATGGAACAGATCAATGGAATTCATGGATTCATGAAATTTTGGGTTCAGTTCTTTTTATTGTTCATCTTTTATTCCATACTGTTATAAATTTCACAACTTTATTATAGTGGGTTGCAATCACTGGCTGTGATGCTTGGAATTTGTTGATGTGGGATCTGAAGCAGTGTGCTCCACTAGTGCTTGAGATTTTGAATCTTTACTTTCAAGGGTTCTAGCTGTTTGACTGAAAAGTTTGGACATCTATGGTATAGTTTTGGACCACTTCAGACCTTCAAATAATGAACACTTGTGGTTGCAACTCTTCTACATGTTTTACCAATATGGGATATTTTTAATGCAACTGTTATGATTTTAACACTTCCTAATGCAAGCAATCTTTCTCTTTATGCCAAAATTGGATTTTTTTAGACTCAAAATGACATCACAGCAACATTAAACCTCCACCACCTAAATTCTTCATAATTTGATACATAGGCTAATTAGAATCTTCTGCAGCACCTTTGCGTAACTTCTGCAAGAACTAAGAACGCATCATCCTTTGCGTATCTGTCACAAAAATGCTGGAAGGAAAAGCTGTCGTGCGCGAAACAGATATGCCAACTCTCATGCAGAGTTATGCCATGGAATTGTCTTACAAGGCTCTTGATCTACATGAAGTTTCTGATTGTCGATCCATTGCTCACTATATCAAGCAGGTCTGTTAGATTATACCCTTGGTACTAAATTATCTTCATTTGGCTTTGCATATATGAATACATCTCCTCTATACAGTAGAATAAGAAAGATTACAAAGTTGGTTTGTGATTGTCATCATATCTTTTCTCGGCTGAAATTAATAAAGTCATCACAGATCGACAGAGTTTGATCAAAAGTTTTTGATCTGTGGTTCAAGGCAAAGGTTAGAAAAGGGTTTCCTTTTCAAAAAGAAATGCAGGGACAAGGATCCAAAGGCTAAAATTGCAGCATGGCATGGTGGCATTTATTCTGGAAGGAACTAGTAAACCAATTTCATGCCATAAATTTGGATAATCTTCCCCAAAGTAACATATTTCAGCTATCACTTTAGGCTAAAATTAGTCTGTTTAAAGTGGTATGAATTCCTTTATGTTAGGACAAAAGTTTAAATCTTTAGTTCAAGAAAGCTTCTTAGTTAAACTAATCAAAAGGGTTTAGAGTGCTAGTTTTTTAATTAATTTTTTTTTGGTTTGTATAGTGAAGGTCAGGGACTAGTATTAGGTTAAGCTTTAGAGCTGAATCCCCCCTGTGCTTCTGTCTGGAAAAAGTAGATAGTCTCTTACTTTTTGTCTGGAAAAACACCTTCTCAAAGTAGAAATGGGTCCTTCTCATTTGCTATAAGTGGCAATGCAGAAGGCTGTAACTGTCGTAACTTTCACTTTAATTTCATATGATCAATGATTCAATCAATTAGTAATATGGGATAAAAATTCCATTTAACAACTTTATTTTGATCACATGCTTAATCAATTTGACAAAGAGTGGTTGAATGGTCCTAAAGATCTTGCAGAAAGAATGAATAGCTCACCAAGCTTTCAATTGTCCTGAGCAGAAATTTGATGAAGCTTATGGTCCTGCCTGGCACTGTGTTGTGGGCGAAGACTTTGGATCTTGCATCACGCATTTGTGCGGAAGTTTCATTTTCTCCCATGTGGAGATGATGGAGTTTCTCATATTCAAAGATGGCACAGACTCTTGTGAAAGCAGGGAAGAGGCTATTGGGGTTCTGCAAAATGGAAGCTTATCAGATTAATTAGGGTACTTTTCATTTCCAATTAGGTGATCATATGCCTTGGAATTTCTTTTCTTTTCTTTTATGTGGATCAGAAATGTTATATAAACTGTAAAGAGGAAGGAACATGGTATGACAGAAGCTAAGTTTTCAATCAACTTCAAAATATTGTATTGTACAATACAATGTGTGTCTCTTCACTCATAAGAATAGAATCAGTAATTTCATCCCATCACATCCTGCTACCTTAGCTTGAACATCATGGAGAGTGTCCTTTCCTTAAATAGAAATCTAGTTTGTAAAATTGTTCTGGTAAGTACTGTGATTCTATTTCATCTGGATAAAGTAGATTTGACCATTCACCAAGCATGTCTGCTTGTCATGAATGTCAGGTATGCCCTTCATAGAATCATAGTGACCTCCACAATAAAAAAAAGACTTGCTCATTTTATTAGCAATGAAAAAGCAGTTATTCCTTGATCTATTTGTGAAAACATCAACAATAAAATATATGCCATTAGATTCTTGCCCATTCCTGAAATAGAATATTTCTTGTAGCCTTTGTACAGCCTCAGGACCACTGTGTAACTTTGATTCGATCTGTAATCGCACAAGGAACCAAGACAAAACTCCGAGATGACCTTAGATTGGATTTCAAAGCCGCCAAAGTAAAGTATAACCAATTTGTTCTTGTGGTGATGATATATATGTGATTGTAGTCCAGAGGATGGCACAGCACATAAAAAGGTGAAAATGATTACTGATAGAGAATGGTGATTTACCTGAGTCCCCGAACCCAAAACTTGATCAATTGATCAGCATGCTGGAGTCCCTTCTGTATTGTTATTATGAACTGAAAATACACAAACAGATAATAAAGAGCATAAGAGAATCAATAAGGTGCATCAAGTAGTTTAGCTTCATGATTCTTGACAAGTATTGCATTGCCAGTGAGGACAAGGTAATCCGCATCCCAAGGGCTAGATACAACAAAGATATGAGAAGATCTAAACCTCAGGATGCAGATTACCCGATCCTGACACAATAATATCAACCTAATGAAGAACAGCTGTAAGAGCCATCAGGATTTTTAGTGTTCTTAGCAAGGAGTGTGTGAGCCTAATCTTATAAGAGCATTCAGTATTTATAGTGTTCTTAAAGTGAAGATGATTATAAAATGCAATGAGAGTGCATAAAGCACAGTGATAAGGTGTGCAGCACCAACACGATCGATTCTGTTCTCGCATGACCAATGAATCAATGATATTGTAGGGACATTTTAGCTTTCAAAGACACAGGTTATGGCTTGACTGCTTTTCAGGATGTTAAGAGATCTTGCCTTTGTTATAATGAAAGATTCTCAACAAAGTAGAGGATAAAAACCAGCTTGTAATATACTGATGTAGTCCAACAGTGGTGAAGTGTTATTCTAATTATCGAGGAAAGCTTAGTTCATACACCTACTCATCATCATGATCAGGATTCTCTAATTCTAGATCTCTTTTAAAGAAGATGATCTGTGAAAAGGAAAGCTATGCCACCACATTTACATGGTGCAATGGTCTCAATCAGCTTTTAAATAGCATTTTATTCCCTTGCTAGAGGGCTATTCAGAAATAGTGCTTTATTATCCCCCAGCTCAGAGAAGCAGCTTGTTAAGTTGCAGTGACTTCTAAGAATGACATCTAGAGGCCACGGGCACTTATCTTCTATATCTTGAGGGGTTGATTACTATGGCAATCCCATATTCATACTGAACCATGTAGAAAACATGATATGAACATATTCATTATGAACCATGTAGAAAACATAATATCAACATATTCATTATTGGCGGCACAGGATGCAAAACAACCAAGGGCCAGCTTGGGATTGAAGTGAGTTTCACTGTTATAGGCATAATCAGTAGCAATTTGAATCAGTGAACAACGCAATATCAGTGTTTAGTGAACTTCGATGTTAAGTTTACCAAACTCCCTATGCTGCTGGCTTAGTCATTTAGTAAGCAGATCAATCCCATAATTCCATAAACAAAGTTGTTTGTGCACAACCACATCTTGCAGTGGAGAAGAAAATCTTTGACAGAAGCAGAAACATAGAGGTGCCATTCCACTAGCTAGCATGTTACAGACCAACCGGTTAAGAAGTGCAGAGTGGGGATTCGAGATATCAAATTTAGAATCTTCAACTATCAGTCTATCATAGATCCCTTATCATGTCGGAAATGTTATACCAAGCTGACGTGATCGACATGCGATCAAGGGTAGGTTTATCAGTAAGAACTTTTCTGGAGCAATGACAAATTGGCAATGTTGGTACTAGCATTTGCTATCATTGGTTGGCAGGGGATGGTATTCTGGCTCAAATAGCTCAAAACAATTTGCAAGGATTGAGTATTTTTCTTGGATGTGTATGGCTAAAACGGGAATTAGCCATGATGGTCCCTCGAGATTTTGATCGCCTAAATCTGCAAACTCTATTTCGACACAAGGATAGATGCCATATCTGGTTACTTTTTCACTTGTAACTTGTAGTAGGAGCTTCTCTAGAACTCTTGCTGTGATGTATGGACTAGTTCTAATTTCTATAAATGAAATGCATATATGGAATATTGCTGTAAATGCTCTTTAGATCATATTAACAAATGACAAATTCCCAGCATCACCATCTTCTCTAGTACTCTTGGACCATGAAAATGATTTGGATAACACTTAAATGCACTGAAGTATTCTTATTCCAATCTGAATTGCAGATCCACACAATAGAACAGTAAAGAAAAATGGTGAGAATTCTTGTCAGTAATTGTAGTCTTACATAAGCATGATGAGCAATGCAGGGAGGAACTTCAAGGTAAAGCAGAGATTTGAATCAAGCTTAAAAACTCTATCGGCTAATAGCATCTTTCTATATTCCAAGGCTTTTCTCTCATAGCTATTGGTCAAGAATATATATATTAATATATATATATATATATGAACATAATTTAATTTAATTTCTGTAATGGCATATATTCAATATGCATTGCAACAACAAATATATTAGTAAATCTCCACTACCAATTGGTATCCAAGTAAAAGTGAACCTATAGTTTAGTGTAAATGCTGATTCTTTGCAGAAAAAATTTAAAGACTCCAAGATCACAGTATATTATCTTGCAACAAAAAATAACTTTAATATGATCATCTGCCAAATAGTTGAAGTACACATCCGGAAATACTGTTCAACCCTTCTGATTTTCTGTAGTTTATCTCTTATATTTTCAACACCCAAAAGCAACCAAAAATCTGGTTAGATGATAGAAGTAGGCAGATCCAACAGATAAGGAGAAATGTTAAAACTACTGATGCAAACTATTGGAGGTTCATTACTTCTCAAGTTCTCATACCTTGGGAATATGTAATAACAAGATTAAGCATCCACAGACTGGTAATTGAGAAAATATGCGAAGAAGAAATCCCTCGCAATTGTTATAAATATATAAACCTCGCTTTGTTTTTTTAACATGGCTTTTCTGAAATAGCATCAATATGATACTAGTAAAATGCCATAACTATAAGATGTCATTCCTCAAACAATATGTTGGGTCTACAGAACAAAATAAATTAGAAATAAAAACTAGAAGATAAATAGAACCTGCAACAACAAAACTGTTCTGATGGTATCCCTCTTACCTATGAATACTTATAAAGGTTACTACCTAATATTTCCAAAGGGGAAACATGATACCACTCAAGCAGCTAACTACCTATACAAGTGTTTTATGGCAGCAACCGCAAAATTTACCACCATCAAATCTCTCAACTACCAAAAAAAGTTCTAGTCTTCTATCTATCTTCTGTCTTCAAGCAACTACAAGAAAACTAACTCAACAAGATTCCATGGCACAACAGATGGTGGATAACAAAAGGTGTAGAGGCAACTAGTCACTTGTGTGGATGCGTGACAGAAGCATTTTCAATGTCTCGTAGGTCATGAAGACAATGCCTACACTGGGAACAACCTTGTAATATTCTGGCAGAATTCCTCTATACAAGCCACGCAGGCCTTCGTTCCGGATTATGTGCCTAAAAGTTCCTAATATGCCAGTGTTATAGACACGGGCCCGACCGCTGGCCCCTTCTAATTGCATTCTTCGCCTCACCAGATCTAGAGGGAATGTTGCTGAAACAGCAAAGAGCAAAAGATAATCAGGCAGAAGGAGAATAAATCTGAATCCTTTTCGACCATACCCTAAAAACATATTTTGAAATACCAAAAACTTTACAGAGTAGAAACAGATAGTCTACTGTACACCACCCACAGTTTTTTTTTCTTTTTTGGTAAGGATATAATTATATATAGGAGCATTTAAACATAGGTTTAATCAACTACAAGTAAGCGATTTAAGAAGACCATTAATAGACATAACAGTGTAATAGGAAAATTATAGCAATAAAGTCTTGGAACTCATCAACTTTATATGTAAAAGTGTAAACATGCATCAAGTAGTCACAGATCGTTTACCTGTTGATGAAGCAATGCCTGAAAGACTGCCGCAAGCAAGACTCACCATGACTGTAGAATCGTTGGGCCTGATATCAAAGGAATTGAAACTAAAGTTACAACTCAAATCGCAGCAAAGGAAAGTTAGACAAGACTCCAAAATTCAGCATCAATTTAACGCATTGTCCAATCATGAATCTTCACCTTTCAGACTGCCAAAAAGACCTCAAAGCCTCATAAACAGAGAAACTGATCGCTATGCTGGGTCCAACACCCTGTGTCACAAGTAATAATTGATATTTAGTATTATAAAAAAATAAAATTAAAAAAAAAAGGGTACAGAATGATGAGATTCAGATAAAGCATACCAATAGAGTTGCTCCAAGTCCTTTATACAATCCCAAAAATCCTTCTTCTCTGCAAATTGTATGAAATGCATGTCTGATGCCTCTGTAGTATACTACATTTTTCTACAAAAATTGAATACTAATAATAATCAAACTAAAAGAAGTTACAAGGGTGGAGAGTTAAAAACTAAATGATTGAAATAAAGTAATCAACAACCACATGAAAATTGAGAGCAGATAGATATTTTCTTATGATAACTCAGACAAATATGTCAAAATTACCTGAGCTGATAGACGTGTCCTCACAAGATCTAGTGGATATGTCACTGAAGCAGCTGTTATACCAGCCATCCCACCACCGAGAAAGTGTACACACATATCAGTAGTTGCATTACCCCTAAGTTCTTCACCAAAAGTTGAATGCAACAACTGCAATATGAATATGGGGTCAGATGAAATCGAAGCAAGCTGCAAAGCCAAGGTATCTGTCTACTTTAACAGCATAAAATTTGACGAAAACATCTATTTACTAACTTTCTTGTAGCGTTCGTAAGCATAGAAGCTGACTGAAGAATATGGAAGACGATGAGCAATAGTAACGAGATTGCCTCTCCAAAATGCTCTAAAACCTTCCTCATTGACAATACGTGTAGCCTCTCGCCATATGCTCGCCTTACTCAATGCTGAAACATCAGAATGCATTCCTTGCACCTAAAAGAAGTAAATGATTGTCAGCCAACTATCATTTAGAAGAAACAGTAGGCTACTACTGAAAAGAAAAAACTGCAATAAAATTCCATACAGGTACAATATGATATGATTCCCCTTTGGGTCATTTATCATTCCAACCTTCAAGATGACAGCCAGCATTAAGTTTATTTCATCACCACCAGATAGCTTTTCACTCATCACCCTCACTAAGAGTTCTTTTTATGCTATAATTTTGGACAGCAAAACTGTTCTGCTTTATTATGTTTTATAGCGTTTTGTATTACTCTACTTTTTTTCACCTATCTTGTACTCCTTCTTTTGTGTTAATAAAGTTTTTCTCTGATCAAAGATAAATCTCTGTTTTTATCTGCCAACTGTTCCTCATTCTATTTGTCTATCTTTCCTATTCTCTCTAAAATCTCTACTCCATTTCTCCTTTTCCTTATACTCTCTCCAACTATCTTTCTTTGCATCTAAGAATCCTTACAAGTGCTGCATCATCCACCCTACATTTTCACACAAACATCATTGCGAAACACAAAGCCAATGAATAATCAAAATCAAATTCATCATTGGTTCTCCTTAACAAAGACAGCAATAACTGCAGACTTGAACAGCAGTTCTCCATAACACGAAACACATTCATACTCATCCTCCACAAACTAAATTTCCCTCCGTTCCAATCTCTATCATAAGCAGGTCAATTGAAAAGTGAAAACCTTTACTTCAGTTTTCAATTGTAAAGGAACAATTCATGAACTAAGACAACCCCGAACACAAGCCATTGTTTGAACACAACCTTTACCTCACTTTCCTACAAGAAACTAGCTCAAAAATTAAACCGTTATGCTCCACATCCCAAACTAAACAAAGGCAGAAACTTCAAATAATGCTTAAAACCAAAAACCAAACAAAACCCAACTCACAAAACAATACCGATTACATGAACACGAATCCGAAATCTCAAAAAGACAAAAAAAATTGAACCTGAAAGAGGATGGTGAGGCGAGCAAGTGGAGCGGTACAGGTTTTGCTAAAGGCACCAGCAATCCCACCAGCCAAGAGCTGATTGAGGGTGCCAACCTGGGACTGGGGATTGAGGGACTGCTTGGTTTGCTGGTTGAGAGCTGAATTCAGCGCTCTCTGCCCTCCTTCTACAACCCCAACACGAGCTTCCATACTCATGACCCTCTAGTATGAAAGTTTCAATCTTTTGGGTCTTGTGTGTTGATGATCCCATATGGGTTTGGAGGGCATGGGTAGATTCTTATAGGAAGGTTGAATTTGGGAAAACTTGGGGACAAGGAGTAGGAAAAATCTTGGGAGGGAGAGAGTGAAAACCCTAAAAGGGAAAGGAAGAGTGAAAAATCTAAAGTCTTGTTTATTTTTGTGGTTTAGACCGGTTCTGCCGAGTGTGGACACGCTTCACTTGTGGAACAATTTTCTGCGTGCTTGGGACGATATATACCACTTTCCTAACTGAAGTGCTTCACATAGTTTTGTGTTTTATCGAATGTTACAAGGTACTTAGATTATGTAGCCTAAGGTCATGTTTGTTTCATAGAATGAGAGGAAAATCTTTACTTTACTGTGTTTGGAAATCAAAAGAAAATTAATGGGAAAGGAAAGTGGTTCCCGGAGAGAAAGAAAATTGTATGGAATCTACTTCCCTCCGGCAACCCCAAGGATTCACTTTCCATTCCAGCTCTTGCAATTAATGTGAGTTTTTTTTAGTAAATAATTGTCCTTTCTCAAAGCTCTCTTAGTCCGTCAGGTTCTCTTTCAATTGAATTCTTATTATACTGCCTTCAAAGCAACCAAGCCAAAACAGAGTAAAGCAATTCCATCCGTGTGGATTTGGCAACCCCTTGTGATTGGTATTAAGGTTAATATTGATGATGTGTTTAAAAATGGAGTTGGTAGTTAGGGACTGTTGGTTCCAGATTCGGTTGGACTTGTTTTTTTAGGTTCTTCTGGCTATGTGCAGTCAGTTTAATCGGCCTCTGTGATGAAGGCTATTGTTGTTAGGAAGGCTTGTTCTATAGAGGAGTCTCTCAACTTGAGTCTGGTTTGCCTAGAATCAGACTGTGGTGATTGTTAAGGGAGTCAATGAGATAGAGACACCGATCTATCTAATTATATTCTTGACCTTTCCAAACACTGGAAAGGAAAAGTGATAGGAAACTGCAATTTCCCTTTGGAAAGGAAAATCCAAAGAATTGTTTTTATTTCCCTTCAATTTTGTGAACCAAACACGGCCTAAAGGATGCTACCGATTTATTTTATTTTCTCTCTCTTTTTTCTTCTTTGACAAGATGCTGTTGTGTTTTCAGGCAAAGCGGAAAAATTCAATTTATCGAAATCATAACGACCATAACAGAATAATGGTAAAACAAGAGATCGTTGTTTGTGTTTTTTTCCTAACAATATGTACGAAATGTTGTTTGGCGTTGAAAATTTATATAATTCAAAAGGTAATGAAAATTTATCCATCAATATGTTGATTTTTTTTATCCGAATAATAAACTTTGTTTTTTACATTGGAGATCGATATGAGTGTTTGACGGGAGAGTAGTAGAGAATGATATTCGATAAGTATATATCTTAGACCATGTCAAGAGGCAAGCAGTGTAAGAGAAGTTACATCGGAAATTTAGAACAACGTACGTGCATATTCCAGTAGCAATAGAGTTGGTAACTATAAGAACTTAAGATACAAGTGTGAATGAATAATTTGTTCGGACGTACCAGTCCTGGGTCCTTTTCTTTTCCCTGAAAGAACTGTTTCCGTTCAAACACGTTGTATTTATTTATTTTTTGGTCTGAAGTTCAAACACGTTGTAAATACCTGCAAATGTGATTCTGTCCTCGTGGAGCTCGTCTAAAACATGCATTTGTCAAGTCACAATCTAATTTTCTCTGCTCTGTTTTTAGTGCTACCAATAGATAATTGTTCTTGCTGGTTGAAGAAAAGTATTTACGTTTGTGTTGCGCAATGATAATTTTGATATCTCACTTTAGATGAGTCGTATCTCTTTTAATATTAGGCAAGACAGGTTGGAAAAGAATTCCAAAACCAGTTTTTACCGTCAGCAGAGAAGAAGCCCACCTGAACTTGTTATGTGAATCGAACTCCCTAACAATTGATATGGTGTCTTTCAACCGATCGATGCGATGCGTCTTGGCTGTTGTATACTTTGATGGTTGGCAGACCAAATGGTGGTTAAGAGAATAAGATGGTCGATCACTCCTTTTGCTGTTTGGGTTCGTCATTCTGGGACCGTGCATGTCATTCTGGTTCCATCGATCACTGGTTGGTGATTCTTCTGTGTCATGCTACTAGTTGGTGGATTATCTTGTCATGCATGCTAGTATGCTAAATTATCTGGTAATCGCTATAGGATGTAAATGAACCTAGTCAAATCAAATGACCAAATGCTCAAAGCTAGCTCTCATGAATCGAAAGTTTTGTCGAGGCATCAAGATTGATCTCCATCACTTTGTTTTCTTAAACTCGATCAATCTCAACTCGGCACATTTATAAAACGAGATAGAAAAAGTAAACGAATTTTACAAGCACAAACTCAACTTCAACGAATATTTAAGCTCAAATCAAGTAGCTAGAGCTGATGCCAGGGAAATGAATTATCAAAAATGGAAAACACGCATCCTTGTTAATTCTTTCTCATTTTACCAGCAAGGCAGCTCTTGCTCTTCTTTCTGCTTTTTCCTGATCGCCATTTTTACTGTGCAGTACGCGCAGTAAACATGTTCAAACCTTAAAAATATAACTGGCCTCCCCATTTTATTTGGAGGTTGGTACACTATGTATACACACACTTATGTAGCAACTTATATTAGCATCCTCATCTTGGTAGGCTCTGGAATAGTTGCATGGCCCGCAATTACTGAGTACGTAAAATATAAGATGAAAGTTTAAATCTAAGGAGGAAGAAAGGAACTCACTTTCCAGCGTACACTTGAACACCTAGTTACCAAACATAGCCAAGCAGGAAGAAAGAAACACCGTTATCCTCACCGGATTGACCACAATCGATACCTCCAAGTTACATCCTAGCTTTTGCTAGTCTCTCTTTTCTGGGTCAGTCTACAAAGGACATAACTTTAATTCTGTATTTGGTCATTGGGACTAGTTAAAGATGGACAGATTTTGTGGCTTTCAAGTCCTCAACATATAGTCATGAGATGAAGGCAAAGCCTACAAACTTCGGGCAGATCATTCATGTCGGATCGAAGCACAATGTCCTGATCAAAGGCACATGTCTAATCCCTAGTTTGCATATAGACATTTGTTAACATAAAAATTCTAACACCAAACATTTACGTTCTCGGAATATTATCCGGAATTTATACAATGGGGAGCGATACCAAAACACCAACAGGAATAGCTAGGCAAATAATATTCACTCTTTTTTACCATTAGGATCCTGGTTTGAGTTTGACAAATGACATCTGATTGAAATTTTGTTAGTATAATAATAAATATCCAAATCCATGATGTCCAGATTCTCATATTCTTCTATGTTCATCCCACAAAATCACGCAAACGTTGCCCTCCCATGACATCCCTTCCAAAATGCCGATTTTGTGCATCAAAGCCGCCCATTGTGTACCCGTCGCTACTTCCCTCAAGGCCAAGGCCGAAGCGTTGAGGTGTATTAATGATAGCATAGGGTGGCTCTGACAATCCGATACCATTATTTTGGTGATGAAGTCCAAGCGTTAGCGACACACCACTGGTACTCCCTCCTGCCATACTCCCACCAACCTGACCAACATGATGCAGATGGTTTGGCAAGTTATTGTAGGACATGTTCAATTGTTGATGGGTACTTGCAACTGTAACATCTGGAAACTCATTTCTTGGGCGCTTAGATGCTGTGTCTGGAGCTCTATAAGTGGATGTTGAAGGATTCTCAGATGCAACTGAGTTTGTGGAAGGTACATGATCATGATGATCATCTGACCTATCAGCATTTCTATGAGCTTGCCGAGTTTCTAGCATGTGTATCTCTTCCACCATCGGTTTCCAGACCCTTACTCTTGCATTAATGAACCAATTTGAAACCTAATTTACAACAGGAACTATCACCACAACGGCTTGACTGATCAAAGATTGAATTCAGCTGATGACAACATTTAAATCTTGTTAGAAATTAATCATATAAAACAGGCACACACCTGGCTCCGTGATAGTCCAGTTTGTTTAGCCAGTGAAATTTTATCTGTATCGGTAGGGTAACTGCAGCGTAAAACAGACAAGAATGAGGCCGATACAATCAGACACTTGTAGCCAGATAACATGCTATAGTGAATGTTATTATGTCCAAGTAATTTTATACTTACGGATGCAAGAAGTGTTCGAACAACCAGGATCTAAGAACAGTAACTGCACGCTCAGGAAGCCCCCTTTGAGGTCGCCACACAGGCTGGGGCTCACAAAACTCTGTGCTTTGGAAAGATCTGTGGCCATACATGCCTCGAGTAGTATTATGGAGCACTGGAATAGCTTCATCTTTGTCACAGCTCACATATGTAATAGAATCCCTACTTGATCTTGAATATTGAAGCTGATCAGTAATTGCATTTTTCAAACACTTAAAGTGTCTAGTCATGGCCTTTATTGCTAAGTTTGCATAAGGAGTTGCATTTCCAAGCCCAGCAACATACTCAAATGAGGTCACCACTGCCTGCATCTGGTGATAGTATTGCTTGTACCTCCTGTAAACCTAGGACAAAGATTAAAAAAACAAATAAATAGTACTCAATAAATAGAAGCATTTAGAAACGTATAGATAAATCTGCAATGCAAAGTCAATATGTAAACTGGAAGATTGCAATGCATAACTCGGTAAGTTCTCCTCTTGAATTTCGCTTTGAGATGTCGGAATTAAGCACAATAATTTATTAAAAACACTTCAAAGCTAGTACAATCATCCCTCCAGATGTAAAGATTGAGTTTTAAATCCCCATAAAAAAAATATAAAAAAATTCAACCCATAGTTAAAATATAATGAATTGATGAATTCTTCTTCATATTTTCTTCTTGGGTCATGAGCTAACAACTCAAACTAAACGCTGTCAAATGACACTGTCAAATTAGTACACAATTAATTAAGTTTATGTGCAACAATCTAAGGTGTAAGCCAAACTCTGAACCTGGTTAAGAATGCAAGTAAACTTAAAACTTGTAAACCTTTAGGCAAAGTAAATTTGCAGATCCAACTAAGCAGGTTAATGGAATATACATACACAATTCAGATTTTAACTGCATTTACTCAATGCACAAGGAGGAATTATCACATTTCATAAGCACAAAACTCTTACTGGTCTATCCCATCTTCAGATTTGGGAAACTATTATGCTTTACATGCTTTTCCATGGATTCCCTCTCCTATTCTGGAATTGTCATCTATTAAGGAACTCATTCTATGGAGTTGTCAGATGCTTTATAACCATTAAGCAACAATCTCAGTGCATATATTCCCTCCTATCACCTTTTCCAAAAAGACCTGATTTCTCAAACACATAGACCCTTTAATGCAAGAATCTAATGTACTAGCAACTAAAAACACATAAATATGAAATTAACATAAACCCAAAAGAATTAACATAACTAATCTAAATTTACAAAAACAAAATTAGAGCCCTACATACCTCGTCCAGCATGGAAATCAACCTTGACTTCTTTCTCCGAGTCTCACCTCCGTCGGCACCGCCAACACTAGCCGGATCGTCCAAGCTCTCAATTGGAGGATCATCCAAAAACGAGGAAGACTCATCTGTCATAGTTCTACTAACAGCAGCATAAATATCACGACTAGAGTTGCCCACATCACAGAATTCCTTTAGCAACTGCTGAGATGGCTTCAAGAACCTCGATCCCTTCAAAATGGAAGCGTAGCCGGTAAACGGCCCCAGCGGAGTTGGGCCCGGACTTCTTGACCCGTGACCACCGTCGTTAATGCCCGAATAGCCGTACCTCTGCAGATTATGGACCTCAATAGGCTGTGAAGAAAGAGACAAAGACAACGGTTCCGGCCTGAACAGTCCTTGTTCACTGTGGAAGTCTCCTCTCAGTTGATAATGATGATGACTCTGTTGGCTCGGATAAAGAAACAAGTTGTTGAGACTGTTAATATCTTGGACAGAGTTGGCGAAACTCGAAGGTTGAGGATCCAAGTAGGGAGGACGAAAGTTATGTAAAGACGAGGAAGGTTGCGAAGAGTTCATGTAAGGCATCAGATTCACGTGGCTCTCTTCTTTGGGGCACGAGAGCAAATCTGATGAGGAGAGGAGTGAGATTGAGGTCGGATCATAGAAAGCAGTAGCAGCAGCACAACCGTGAAGGTGGTGAGGTCCGGGCTCTACACAGACCGGGTGGGGTTGACCCGGCAAGAACCGGAGCTTATCTCTCCTGCTCTGTTGAGGAACATGGTAGGGCTCAAAACCCTCAGCCATGGATTGAAATGAAAGGAAGAAGGAAAGGATTGAAGGAGATAATGAACAGTGAAGTGAACGAAATGAGAGGGCAGTATGGCAGAGAGAGAGAGAGAGAGAGAGAGAGAGAGAGAGAGAGTTCTGATACGTGAATTGAGTATGGTGGGTATGGAAAGACACAAAGCTCGTCTTTTATGTATGGAAATCTCTCTAGCTCGAGCACAGATTTTGGATGCAAACAAAATCCAAGCTACAGTCACTTTCTTTCTGGTGAAAGTGAGAGAGGGCTAGGAGAGAGAGAAAGAGAGTGCATAGGGTTTCGAGGAACCGGAAGAGCACCGGCTATAAGCGGTGATAATTGAAGTCACTAGTCGCTGCGCAGAGATATTTCTGACAGGTTTGGGGGGTTGTCGTTTTATGATGATTTAGTAGTTTTTTCTGTGGGTTTTTATTTTGTTTTATGAAAATTTTTGGATTTTTTTTTTAAATGGGTTTTGTATTTATTCCTGTAATTGGGTGGTGATGACGCACGTGAGAACGCGGGAACAGAGTTTTTACAGAGTGTTTGTGAATGAAAGGCTGAAGAATTTTTGCATTTCTCCACACTCATCTGCTTAGACCCTTTCTCACTCTCCCTTTTTCTCAGTACTATCACTTCACGAGGTTGTCTTCAGTTTTTCTTGGCAAAGGAGGTTTTCTAGCTTCTTCTTTTTTCTTTTTTTTGAATTTTTACAACAATTAGTTACTTAATTATCCAATTAGTTTTTACAATAATATAGTGGTTAACGTCTCAATTAAGAGAATTATGGTCAACATGTTTTGTTACTACTCTATGGTTTATTTAGAGTTCAAGGAACAAGATTAAATATGAAGGTCTCATGGCAGATAATGCTACACGTGTATGTTCTCACATTTTAGGTCATATTATTTCATCAAGTAAATTAGTCACTTGATGGATGCATGTTTAATTTGACTGAGGAGCTTATGGCTTTGAAGAAAGTTGGGCAATCGAAGTTAGCTGACACCCTCCTCCGTATGGGTGTATTAAGCTGAAGTCTGATGGGGTATGAAAAAGTAGTTGGAACAAAGTTATTTCGTGATTACAGTGACAAAGTTATGGGTGATTTTTGCTCTAACTTGGACATTTAAAGCTTTGTTGCTGCTGCTGAAGTTATGGTTGTTATCAAGGTTATTGAATTAGTTTGAGTACGGGAGTGGAAGCATATATGGTTGGAAATAGACTCATAGCTAGTTCTTAGTTTCCTTTGCTCTCCCACTTTAGTGTCTTGGCAACTAAGTGTAGGGTGGAGCAATTGCTTGTATCGAATTTTTCAGATGAACTTTCATTCTTCTCATATATTTCGAGAAGTTAATAAAGTTGCAAATGCATTGGCAAATGAATGGATAAAGGCTTTGTAATAACGATTAGTTAGGGCTTCTCACCTTTCGTTTATATTAATTTCTGTTGTTTTGTTGTGAATTATAAATTTGTTTTTTGTCTTTGACAGGGGTTAAGTTAGGCCTCTCATACTATGTTGTATTTATTTTTTTTTCTTTTCAATAAATTACATTCGTTTTATCGAGGTTAAAACAAACAAAAAAGCGTCCTAATTTTAAGTTATGTAGCTCTAAGATGATCATGTTAACTCTTTAATATACACCGTCAATATTTACTAACACAAAGAGAGCCAAAATGCAAGTGAGTTTCGTATTAATGAAGAAGTAAGTTTTCAATATACGCAACGAGAGAACCAAAGTGATAGAAGTACTCTCCAAAAAAAGACCTGCATAAAAGCTTAGCTAGTTCGATCAATACATGCAATTTAGAAAAGAAAAACAAAAACAAATAAATAATAGATAACTTTAATGAAGTTGTCAAAATGCTATTGTCGAATTTGAATTTGACTAGTGACGTGGCTGTGTCAAAATTGGCAAAAATCAACTCCAACCAAAGTGTCTAATTTATGAAAAACCCAGAAAGATCTGATGAAACCCAGACAAGAGCATATCCACAGCAGCAATCCCTTTCATCTTCTCCATCAGATCGATCACAAAGAGAGTTTATCAGAATACCCAGAAGCCAAACACGAAAATTACAGTTAGGATAGAAAGCTTGCATGATTTCTTTGTGTACTGGGTATGGGTACCAAGACTAAGTTTTGGTCTGTATACTGGGTATGCAGAAAGATTGAAGGAGAGAGAATGAGAGAAACAATCAACAAAGAAAAGACATGAAGCTTGGGCGTTGTCAAATTTGACACAATCAATCCCGAACGGTCATCCACGGTGGATTTGAAGCTGCTGTTGGAGAGGTGGAATCCTGTCTTTTGTAGCCGTTGGAGCTCTACGGTGGATTTTGACACCACCGTTGGAGATGCTCTGAGTAGGTTAATTAGTAGATATATAGTTCTCAGAATTACCACTTCCTATCATTGGTTGTAACTTCTTCCTAATTTGTTTGTTCATGGGTTATCTTTCACTAATCACCGATGTGGCCACTAATTTTGAAACAAAAGCACGCTCCTTTTAACACACTTTTTGGATTTCAGATAGGCAATCAAAAGGTAAATTAACTATATAATAATTTACGTACTCGAGTTTAAAGGGATCCTAAAGCATCAGCCAAAAGAGGTATGTAATTATTTTAAAGTTGCATGCTGATTAGAAGTTCTATTACACACGAACGTAAACACCATTTGAGTTTGCCCTACTAACTAGGGCAGGGAGTCGCATTTAGGAAACCAAACAAGCAGGAGCCAAATTCCTCATCTCGGAGATTGAAATGTTCTTTATATACTTTTGAAGGCGAACCCTTTGACCCCTTTTGATTAAATAGTAAGGATCTATACGTGTTAGGCATATTGAAGGCCCCATAATCTCCGATCTAGCTTCATCATGAGATCATGGTTTGGTCTAACAGATAGATTAGGCTGCAGTGCTGCACACTAAGAGGTCCCATAATCACCAGTATAGCTAGGTTAATGATGCTCTTGTACTGCATATATATAATTGATGCTAGGCAGGGGAGAGCGTTGGTGAGGTAATTTACTCCAAGTTAATGGACCTTTTTCTTCAAGTTTTTCCTTGTATAGGTGGAAAACATCTTTATTAAAGCTCATCACCAGATTACAAATCAGATAAAGTTCTCGTCAAATATAAGAAGGAATTATTGAACCATTCATACTCATTTGTCGAAGAAATGTCTTATTCTGAGTGACATCTCGTATGTATTGAGCTCTCGTTTAAGGAAAACTACTGTTGCAAAGTTAGCATATGTGTATGCATTGTATGTGTCATCCATTAATTCCCACGTCCTATCGCACCAACAAATGTTACGTTTCTTAATTTTCCAATTGCTAAATATCAAGGATCAAATCCTTTGTACGAGTGATGAATATAATGTGGACAACTTTAGTAAGGTTTCATGCACATAAACTTCAACTATGCGTGCATCCGTCACGATAGGCCCAACTCCACATAATGCGGCCAACTATCCTCCAACTTATTTTCAGCAGTGTGTCATGTAAATTGACTAAGCCTGTAGCTTAGGTTTGGAATAAGTGACCAAAGAGGTTGGTAAGGGGAAATTATTATTTGTACCCGGAACACCACATGTTTTATGTTCTTCTTTAATCTCATTGGTCCACGTGTTTTGTTCTTATTTCTTATTGGTGTATTTAATTACTTTTTTTTTTCTTTTTTCACCTCGTGCTGGTCCCCACATGAATCTGAGTTATATGATTGGTCGGGTACAACACCTAACAGTGCCACGTGGTATTCCAGGTACAGAGAATAATTACTCGTTGGCAAGATCTGAAATCGGAACTTCATTTAAGTTCGAAACCTGACAATCACAAGTCCATTATTGATACATACGGGACTTATACGACGTTAGTTAAAAATGTCAATTTTTAAGAGTCTTTATTAGTAATCTTGATGCTCGACTGCAGATGTCTATAAGTTTACAAGATGAAAAATTTTGAGCTACCCAAGTCTGACTGTTTTTACATTGTAATCGGCATGGATCCATATATTACTTGCAATCGGTTAGTGAGCTGGCTCCCCTTAATCGAAATACATTTCACTGAAAAAAGTTTGGAATAAGGGATCAGTTTTTCTTTTCTTTTTTCGGTTTCGAATAAGGGATCGGTTCATTCGCGGAGTGACATTCATGAGATCGAAAGGTTGTCATTTTTTGAACAATAAGAATCCTTGTAACATATATAAAACACACCATCTAATTATTAGACCCTCTTACACGTAATTTCTTAATACATCAAGCAAGATGATAGAAATAGTATACATGTAAATAGGAACAGAACGTATACATGCATGAAACCTCTTTCAGTACTCAAACGAGAACAGAAATCCCTGATCGGAACAGATGCAATTTGGTTCGAAATGGATTGGGAAAGGGTCCTCCACACTCCACAGTCCATAATTCTCAAAGTCGATTTGCTGTAAGTTAACCCACAACTCGATCACAATCATCACGATACGAAATAATGAGAACATGGATGGAGACGTCCAGGTGACACCGTCATGCTAACGTTCGCAGAAAACCAAATCTTTTGCTTCAAAGAGCAAGCAATCTGAGAGTTACAGACACGTCTCGCCGGAGTCTCAGTCTGCACCAGTAATCGTTAATTTTTGCCTCGACGGAACGGAGTTCAAAAACTTGCAGAATGACTAGTCTTACAAACTCCCCCCGTACGCACAGTGAAGCTTTCACTACAACTGATACTCCAACTAGCTAGAGCTAGCTTCCCAGTAGTACTTTCAGTTATAACATTAATTTTCTTGCTCAGAGCAACAAATGATTCCAAATTTTATATTCTAATATAAACTAAAACTGCGAGTACAAGCTAGTTTATGTTCACGAGGAAGAAGAAGAGTGATGAAAGAAAGGACCGTAATGGCATCAGCAAATTGCGTGAAGCGAGGGATCTCATATGATATGCAGCAACTGCAGTCTGCACTACCGTACCGTCACTAAGAAAGATAGCTACAAAACTGAATAACCCTAACCCTAATTCCCTGCTGTATGCTTCTCTGTAGGCTAACGAGTGCCTACGTATATAGGACCGTCCGATGTTCCTCGATTCGAGCAGACAAGCTTGTAGAAGCTTTGATCTAGCAAGGTAAGGTAGCTCTGCGAAACCTAATTTTAATTGAACTGAACAATGAGGCAAGAGGCAAGAGGCAATTGAGCACCTAGATGCATAGATCTTGCAAGTTGTAGACTTGTAGTTACAGCTAGTCTATAGTAAGATGATGTGTTCACTGCTGGGTAATAGAGGCATCGATTGCCACGTACGTGTTAGCTACCTAAGCCATGTACTTGTTGGGAAGATGTTTTTTGTTGTTGTTTTGTAGTTGTTGGGTAGTTGTTGACATTTGAGGATTTGAGCTCTGTATCTCATTTACTATGTACCGAAACTCGGTTGATTGTTCACAGGTATTTTTTATAAGCTATTAAATAATAGTTTTGTGAACAACGATTTTGTGTGTTGTGAGTGTTTTCGTCAGTGAACAGTGGCGGAGTAAAAAACCGCCAGCGGATTCAGAGCCCATCTCGCAGGCGGAGTCCACGCACTTCTCTTGAGCGAAGAGAGAGAGAGTTCAAAAAAAAAAAGGATTAATTACTGGTCACTCCATTAACTTTCATGCGCTCGACAGTTTAATCCATTAACTTTCAATTTCAATCGATTACTCCATTAACTATCCAATGTCACACAATTAGGTCCATCCGTTAAGTGGCCGTCCAAATCAGTGGTTAAGTTGCTGACTGGACATATTTTTTAACTGGAAATTCCATTTAACACCCTCCCTCCCTCCCTCCCTCCCTCCCTCCCTCCTTAATCTCTTCAATCTCTTCTCTCTCCTCCTCCACCTCCTCTGCAACCACAACGCCACCACATCACCAGTTGGACCTTCAACAACACCGCAACAACAATACCAGCAACCAACCAACCACTTCATGTTCCTCCCTCTTCCTCGTTATCTCTCTGCCTAACTTCTTCTTCAACCAGCCACCTCCCTCTTCCTCCCTCTTCCTCCGCTCCTCCCGTTCTTTCTTTCTCTTCCCTTTCTCCTTCCTCGTCTCTCTCCTCTCCTTTCACAGTGACTGCTTCAATTTCCCAAACCATCTCTCACCTTCATCTCTACTTCAATCCCAAAACCCCACACCAAAAATCTAACCTGCCTCTCTTTCTCTCTCACCTATAATCAACACACCACCCTCTTCTCAATCTCACTTCAATTCTCATCAGCACCACCATGTCATTCGCCTCCTCTGCCACCACCATGGTGCTGCTTCTCCTCCCTCGCCAGGGGAGCGACGGCCGCGACTCCTCGTCAGACCTCGGCTCCCCGACGACGCGGCCGGCGACGCTCGCGATGCTCCTCGGCCGGGCCATAGGGTGCCGCGGCCCGTCCATGCTGGTGAGGGAGACGGCGACGCGTGAACTAGGCGAGCGCCGCGCCGACTGGGTGTACTCGACGCCGGTGGTGGCACTGGACATGATGTGGAACACGGTGTTTGTGGTGGTCTCGGTGGTGAACTGATGATGTGGTGGTCTCGGTGGTGATGCTGATTTTGATCAGGGACGAGCGGCCGAACATGCCGATCCGGTTGTGGACGGAGGAATTTGGGTGTGGTGGGTGCCCAGAGCAAGTGGCGACGATGGAGGTGGGTGCCCAGAGCAAGTGGTGGGTGCCCAGAGAAGTAATGGTCGAGGCCACACGCTCCGGTAGCGAAGGGGTGGGGCAAGTGGCGACGGTGGAGGCGGAATAGGTGACGCCGATGGTGATGGATGAGGCGGCGTTCGGCGAGGAAGAGGAGGGTGATGAGAGAAATGGCGGAGAGAGAAAAGTGGGAAGCCATGGTTGGCTGATGGGTTTTAAATGTGTGAGAGAGAGAGAGAGATGGGGTGTTAAATGAAATTTTCAGTTGAAAAATATGTCCAGTCAGCAACTTAACCACTGATTTGGACGGCCACTTAACGGATGGACCTAATTGTGTGACATTCGATAGTTAATGGAGTAATCGATTGAAATTGAAAGTTAATGGAGTAAACTGTCGAGCGCATGAAAGTTAATGGAGTGACCAGTAATTAATCCAAAAAAAAAAACAAACCCCCTGCGGACTCCGCGCCAATCTCTGGGAATGAAGAGGACAGAACCGTCATTTTAGTGTCAAAGCTTGGTCGACTGTTCATAAGTTTATGAACAATGATTTTGTCAACAACGATTTTGTGTGTTGTAAGTGACTGTTCGCAAGCAAGTGAACAGTGATTTGTGTTCTCGCCAGTGAACAGTGGCAGAGTAAAAAACCGCCAGCGGACTCGGAGCCCATCTCTGGGAATGAAGAGGACAGAACCGTCATTTTACTGTCATTAGTGAACAGTAACTGCCCCTGTCTCTCTAGATTTTTCTATTTCTCCGCCACAGAGAAGAGCGCGGAGTCCGATTATTCTTTTTGTTTTTTTTTGTCCATTTCATTCCCAGATATAGGCGCGGAGTCCGCTGGCAGATCTTTTTTTTTGTGTGGACGAACTCTCTCTGTCTCCCAAGAGAAGGGCGCGGAGTCCGATCATTTTTTTCTATCATCTTCATTCCCAGAGATGGGTGCGGAGTCCGCTGAGGGATCACTATTTTTTTATATAAAAAATCTCTCTCATTCTCACTAGATTTGTATGGATGAACTCTCTCTAGATTTTTCTATTTCTCTGCCCAAAAGAATGGCGCGGAGTCCGATCACTCTTTTTTTTTTTTACAAACTCTCTCTCACTCTCATTCCTAGAGATGAGCGCGGAGTCCGCTAGGGGTTCGTTTTTTTTTTTTGCGAACTCTCTCCGTCTCTCTAGATTTTTCTATTTCTCCGCCCCAGAGACGGGCGCGAAGTCCGCTAGCAGATAGTTTTTTTTTGGACTAACTGTCTCTCATCGCCCTAAAGAAAGGCGTGGACTCCGCCCGCGAGATGGGCGCGGAGTCCGTTGGCAGATCGTTTTTTTTTGTTTTTTTTTGTTTTGGATGAACCCTCTATGTCTCTCTAGATTTTTCTATTTCTCTGCCCAAGAGAATGGCACGGAGTCCGATCACTCTTTTTTTTTCCTGTCCTCTTCATTCCCAGAGATGGACGCGGAGTCCGCTGGGGGATCACTATTAGTCTCTAGATTTTTCTATTTCTCCGCCCAATAGAAGGGCGCGGAGTCCGCTGATAGATCGTTTTTTTTGGCGAACTCTCTCTCAATCTCTCTAGATTTTTCTCTTTTTTTTTGTCACTGTCTCTCTAGACTCCTCTCACTTTCTCTACCGCCCAAGATTTCTCTATATATAGAAAGACTCTTCTCATATTCTGTCGCCCAAGATTTCTCTATGTTCTCTCACTCCTAATCCATTGATCTAGCTCGCACGTCTATACTCAGTAACCGAATCCAAATCCTTTCCAGATTTGATCTCAGTACCTTCCTCCACTATTCAAAACAACCAACTATAATCTTCGCTCTTGACTGTTCAGGTGGGTTATGATTTTTTTTTGATCTATTAACTTACACTCATCCATCGACACTGATGCGTGTAGATTGGATGTTTGGGCTAAAACTCCATCCATGATTTTTTTTAAATTCGGTACCTTTTTTCTTTTTCCTGCAATATATATTAGATTACAGAGAACAGTTGTTGAATAATTTTTCTAATCTTTACCCATCCTTTCCTGCAGGTATTACAGTTGTTTTTGCAATCAAGTTGTAATCGTAAGCAGATTTACAGCTATCAGACGTGCGTATCATTTTTTGGTAAGTTGAAGCTTACACTCCCAGTAACATATACTTTTCAAAATTAAAAATTATTGAATAGTTGTAATCTATTACTGTATATTACTATCATCATATTGTTTTGGCAACATAGAATCAAATACAGGCTCAATTAATTCAGTTAGAGTGGTAAGCTTTCATACTTGGTCCATCTCTTCACAATCTGGCATAACAATTCTAATATATAATTTCAAGTACAGTGTCTTCCTGATCAACATCTGGAAAAAAATGGAGGGTATTAATTAATTTATAGCTACGGTTATTTCTTTTTTTACCTTATGTTTATAATGCTGGATATGATACATAACAAACTCTCACATATTTTTCTTTTTGTATGTCTTATGCAGTCCACAATATTTTTTCTTTTTAGGTTGCAATATAACATGAGCTGAAGTAAACAAATTTCTCTACAACAAATATTTCAAACACTGTATACACTGACTTAGAGATATTAGCTAATCTCGCTGCCACTTTACCCCTTGCTCAGCGCCGTAACTATACAAATGATTTCCATGCACTGTATACACCGTGCCAAGGCGCGGATATCTTCCTAGTCAGTGTATTATTAGTTGATTTAATTTGTATTTGATACGAATATTAGGCTAAGTTCATACTCCTTATTGTCGGAAAATTAAACTAAAATTCATGTTCACTAATTTTGTATTTCACATTTCTAAACCAAAAATGTAAGTTAACTACTAACAAAAAAAAAAATTCAAGTTAGGATTTCAAATTCTAGAAAACTTGGAGCGTTAAGTGTAAACTTCATCATTATTATTATTATTATTTTATTAGAATCATAGGAAAACTTCGACCGTTATTCATCTACCTATACAGTAAAGTACATTTAAGAAAAATTGTGTCCAAATGTGAATCCACAACCAATTATGAAAGTATATAAACTGGGTTTTTAATCGTTTAGTTTATAAGTAATTACAACCGTTTTTTAGTCTATTTTGAAATTATAGTAGACAAACAACTTTTATGATGGTTTTTGGGTGAGTGTTGGAATGTACAAATTCTCAAATGTACATTTGTCGGGGTAGACATATCAAGCATTGGTTGGGTTGTTTATTTCTCCGTCAGGACCCGTTAGCGTGTGATCCACACATTCTTGGTGAAATTTTCGTAGGCAAAGGCAGATGAACTTGGGGGTAACTCTGGGAACAATAGTATTTTGGTGTGTTGAAAAAGCTTCAGTTTGGTAGGAGAGTGAAAAACATATATGAAATTTGGAGAGATAGGTGTTGGCGATCAATTTCCGTTCCTTGAGTTAGGAATTGTGGATGGGTTACTTGCGGATGCAGACTGAGAATCAACAATTATTGTTCATTTCGTTCGGGCCTGGTATAAGGGTAGTGTTTGCAAATTCCGAAATTGTAATTGAAATTGAAATTGTGCATACATACTCGTATCAGATTCATGGTTGTTGTTTAATATCAATCGAATGACATGATGAATGTTGACCCTGAACTTGACGATGGTGGTCTTTGATTCAGTGATAAGCAGTTTTCTTCAGACGAAGATGTCTAGCAAGACCATGTTTTTGGGTCATTTGTTTGTAAACGCAGTGTAACCTTAATAGATCAAGGTCATAGTTTATAACAGCCACTGGTAAGTCCAGACAAACCTATCTAGACAAAAACCAACTATTACATCATTGAGTCTTCTCTTTACTTTTAAGCAAGTCTACACGAGAAAAAGAAAAACCCTATGTCATATATTTAATTAATTCAATGAATTCTTTACGATATGTTTGGATAAAATAATTTCAATTTTTATAGAATTTTTAAAATCATATTAATTACAATTTCATGAATTTAAATTCTATTAATTGAGAATTACATTGTTTGAATTTCATGATGTAGAGTTTTAAAATGACAAGAATTTGTATTTAGACTAACCTCAATTAAGAGAATTGACAAATGACACTTATTTGTAAAGAATTCAAGTAGGGAATTTAAGCTCCCAAAGCTCCCAAATTTCATAATTATTTTCCCGTGAACATTGCTAATTCCACGGGATAAAAATCCAAACGGGAAAAACAATCATAAGAAATTGAGAATTCCTTAGTTTTGATTAAATTCTCGAGAATTCACATGTATCCAAACACATTGTTAGCGCCAATCACACAATTGTGTGCAGACTCCAAGAATTAGCTAGCTAGCAACTTCACATGAGACTTATAGAACTTTTCTCAACCTCGTATAAGCATTTATACTTCAACATAATTTCAAATATCCCAACTCAATGAGGAGCTCATGGTTTTGGGGTCATCTTAAAATCAAAATTCATGAATTTTAGCAGAATTTTAAAGGTTAGTAGTCTTTGAATTAAGCAATGACTAGGCCGAATCAATCTAAAAAAAGTGATTAACGGGAGAAATTCATTCGTGATTCAGACAACATGCAAATCGAAATAGGCTTGACATGCAACGTGATGCATGGGTGTGAGAGTTAGAAACGCACTGCAGTGATAGAATTTGAGATTTTTGAATTTGAGCGTGTGGGTTTGGAAAAGTGTTTTGGGGGATGGCTGAGGAATAAGTTTATGCTTGGAAGCTTGAAGGTATGATTGATGTAGGTGTTTCTATGAGTTTTATGTGTTTCTGCTTGATGCATATATTCCAACTATGAACCCCTCCTTTTATATACTTAATTTGGGGTGTTATGGTGATTCAAAGCATCTCATTGTGTGGGTAAAATACTCCGTCTTAACTTTATGCATGATTTCTGCCCCAAAATTGGGGAAACGAGAACTACTGCAATGGCAACCAATTGTTGCGATAATTGGTTGCGATTGCAGCATACCTAATATCCTAAAACCTGGATTGAGGTACACAAAAGAGATTGGAACTCGATTGGTGAGATGAGATGGTGATTTTGAGAGTTTATCGTACTAATTTGTGTGTGTGGCTGCTACAGGGAAGGAGTAGTCAAGATTTTTATATGAAAACGAGGAGTGGTGTTGGGCTTTAGTTTGGGCTTTTGGTTTAAAGGAAAAAAAGATTGACCCAATCTCATATTCTCATGCATGTTCACCATTTTATTTGTCGATTTAAATAGTTAGAATTGAATTTCGGGCCCAAGACCGAAATCACTAACAATGTTAAGTCGACAAATGAACATTTTGTGTTTCCGTAATCTTCCACACTACACTCACTTCTACAAGCAAAAAAAAATGTGTGAACGTGACTTGTGTTCAAACTTAGAATATGTTTGATTGTTTAATGCATTGAAGTAGAAAGAGCATGAATCCTTATACAATAATAGGATTTTGTCTTAATCGTATGTTATTATTTTTCTTGGTGGTAACGACGTACTAACTTCATAGTGTCATTTTTCAGGTATCAACAAATTGCTTTTGATATAAATTCTACTATCACATTTATGTAGTAAGAGTTATTCAATACGAGTGATTAAGCCCGGCAGATTCTTCATAAATCATGATGACATGATCCTTTTTTTGTTTTTAGGATGGAAAAAGAGTGTTCGTAAAGAGAAATTTTATTAACACGTCCTTAATTACTAGATACACATACTATACTTAATACACCACCAATTAACTTTATTGTTTTAATATTTTACTAGAAACATATACCTAAATTTTCTATAATACTCTCATTTAAAGTACATAACTTATTCACTAAATACATATATTTTCTAGATCTAAAAGAAAATTCACATTAGTAAGATATCTTGTGTCATAAGGGCATGATTTTGCTTGAGATCTCTCTCATTGGGTAAGATCAATGACAAGCAAACTAGAAGATATATAATTATATATAGCACCATCTCAAGTTCTAGTTTTGTGTTTAAACGTAAATGTTTTTGAACGACCTAGCATGTGTGAACAGGAAAAAAAAAATCTTACTTCAATTTGTACTATCTAATCAAACAACAAACCATAAAATCTAAATTTTGTAGTAGATCAATTTTAATCAAAGATAAAGAAGTCCCCTCGTTTAGGGGTTGAGAAATACCACTGAAATTAATTACGTTATTTTTAGTTTTTGCTTGAAACTATAGTTGTCGCTAGCTATTTCTGATTAGGGATTGGTAACTTCGCATACGTTGTTCTTATAGAGAAGAATCATAGTCTTAAGCGAGATAATTTTTTTTCAACTAGGTTTATTTATTTTTGATATAAATGACTATTTTAATAATATTATGTACCTACAAAGTCTTATCTAATTTGAATAAAAAAGTGATATGTATCTAATATTTAAGAATGTGTTAATAAATTATTTTTTTCGTAAATTCGAATATAGTATTTATTTTAATTTTATAATTTTATAAAAGGATCAGACTATCAATATCATCTTGCATGTAGGAAACCTCTTGTTTTTTTTCGATAAAAGAGTGTTCGTGTATCTTTTCACATTTAAATGCATACCAGCTAGCTATTCAATGCTAGACATCAATCATATCAGACTACGGCTATATTTATAAAGGCAAGTCATCGTACTCATGTGAGTATTCTCAATGGTTGCTAGCTCAATTCATTTATGGCTGAAAGTTCTTAGACACTGTCGACTGCTTCCTTTGAAATTTATGTTCGTTTGCGTCTGAATGATCACACATGTGTGGTCCGTAGGGATTGACTAATAGCAAGAACCCTAAACACTTGAAAGATCTTTGTTGAAAATCCTTCAGCAATACTCATGTTTTCGCAGGAGCTGGGCTTCCAATGCAAGAACCAGTCACCAGTGTTTAGCAGAAAATGATTTAGTCATCAAACAAAGAATAGCTAACTAGCTAGCTTCAGTGTCTCATCATTTAATTCATTGTGTACATTTATATATGCCATTTCAGTAGTAAATGTTCCTTGTCAATTCAAAAAGCTTTCTGTGAACTGTAATAATTTAAAAACAGACATGACAATACAGAGCAGAGGTAATAATTTGGATGATTTCATGATGCATATTTTGTGTGCTATATTTGGTGAAAGAATCACTATGTCAATAGTATTTGTTTTTCAGTTGAATATTCTTGCTTAAAAGAATAGGACAAATTAAAGGCGTACCGTACTCGAGCCAATAGCACCTAAAATCACCCCAATATAATGTGAGAATCCACCAGAGAAGACATAGACATACGCAAGCTGCAAAATCTTAAGGGTCCGGTCTAGGGACCGTAAGGAAAATATTCAAAAGATCAGCTGTATCTTCTCAATCAAGGATGTGCTTATCTGTGTGTATATATGTTTTCTAATATAGTTCATAATTGTAGAATAGTTTTATAGTTAGTCACGATTATTTTTGTATATGTAATTTGTTTTGTATCAATGGAATTCATTTCGCCAAACTATCATATTAGGGACGTACTTTGCAATGCATAAATCGTATAGATTGCTCATTCAGTTAAATTTTACAAGTGGTATCAGGGAGCTAGGTTTTTGCATTCATAAATCATTCATGGTTAATAAAAAGATGATTTCCTTATGATTATGATCACTTCCTTAAGTCATAATGCTTCTACTCCACTAGTTTGGTTTAATTGTCATCCCTTTCCTGTGTCCCCAACATTCCGTTTGAATCAGCCGGAAAGGACGTTACTAGAGGTTTTGTTTTGTAATTCTGTTGGTTTTTTCAATCGATCGGGAAAAAAAAGAGACCTAATAAATGAGCCATAATGAGTTTTAGGCATTAAATGGGCTAGTAATTGTTTGGACCCAGACCCTTACAGTATGCCCAATTGAGAACATGGCTTGTATGTGATTATCATACATTGCTGAAGCGTATAGAAATTACCAAGTGACATGAGCCATCATCAAATCTTAATACTCGAGTGACATTATGCGCTTCGGCCATTTTGCATAGAACTGACTACAAACCTTCTCTACAACCCCTCTCTTTTACTAAATTTAAGGTATGTATCAATTTTGGAGACCTTATTAGCACAAGAAAATCGCGATGGAGCAAACTGCAGGGTTCTAAAATCCAAACATGAGATCCTCTTTCGAATACTTGGGGCTTGTCTTTCTATTTGTGGAAGCCTGGAAGGGCTTTGCTTGATTGGGCGATTCCAAAAGACTAGTCTCTTTTGAAAATAATTATAGGCCCAGAAAAAAAAAAAATAGTACGGGAATGCTCAATTTCAATGGATGCAAGATCATGAATTCATGATGCATATTAGAGTGGGATGGTAAGGAAAGCACTAGCATCAGTAGCATGGTAAGTGCCTAATTGGTCCCAACTGAGCCTCAATACCAATCCCAATGATTCTTGAATTATTGTCAACAATGTTCTGTGCAAAGAGATCAGAAGCAGATCGATAACAATGTTCTCCTTCCTCTAGGTTTTTGCGGCCACGTACGTATAGCTGTAATTCCATCTTCTTGCTGTTCATCAATTCATTGTGGCCGGCCGTGTTCTGGGTTTTGCTATGACATGCATAAATGCGTTAGCTTTGCTTATGACTAGTGATATATAGAGGTCACGCTGGAAACAGGAGAACAGTTAAGTTGTAATCGTCTGCTTCCTTCACAGTTATGGTAGCTAAGTGAGTGTAGTTAGAATTACTCTGATTGATTTGTGATATTATTTCACCTAACAGATCGACAACTGGTTATATTAATAGTATTCTATGTCGACTTAGGGGCCTTTTGGTCGCGAAATATAGATACAAACTTGAGACAGAAGCCGCCCCAGTTTACCATATAGAACATGATTCCATTCAGACCAACTTGGCCGGCAAAGCGATAGTATAAAGCTTCATTTCTCTTACTCATTAACTTATGCTTCGATTCGACGATTCCAGCTAGTGCCAGGCACATATATGATGATTTTGTTCCTCAGTTTCATACCAATAGACTCAAGTTCATGTATGATTGTATGCAAAAATATAAACATATAATCATGCAGTTTAGGGAAACCATGCATGCCAGAACATCCGATCTTTAATTTAATTACATACTTGCAATTTGGTTCTTAGAATTCAACCGGAGAATGAACTAGCTATATATGTATTTATCGATTATACTGATGATTACGTACTGAAAATGATGTTCTAAACTCTGCATGTTCTGAACTGCTGATAGGGCCAATAGGATTTATCGATCGAATTTTGGTTGGACTTGGATGCACTTGTTATATGGCTACGACTAAGGCTCTTATCACCAAAGTGTTGAGCAATTGACATCCTCTCATTGGAGAAAGGATAAACACCTAACATTTTTCGATCATGTAGCTCTAATTATTGAAAGATATATAATGCCCTTTAAATGGTTTTAGAATTAATTACAAAATACCACCTGAATTATGATATTATTTTTATTTTCATACATAGCTATCAAAATCTTGTATTTTCATACCCGAAGTTTCATTCCGTTAGCATTTTGGTACCCTGACCGTTAACACAGTTAAATTTTGAGGGCATTTTTGTCATTTCAATAAATACATCATTTTTTACATTTACTTTAAACAAAATAATTTATTTTTTGAGGGTATCAAATACAAATAAAAAAAATTTACTTTAGCAAAAATATTCAAAAAAAAACTCCAAAATTAAATATTTATTTTTACAACAATAGTGATAAAAGTTAGTAGAACTTTTGTATGTATATGTATTTTTGGAGTTACATGTTAAACAAAACAAAAATAAAATAAATTACAATATATAATTAAAATAAATTATATAGAGAAAATATCGAATATCAATAGAAATTTTATCAAATTTTATATAAACATGTTTAATCTTTTTTTGGTTAAATATACCATGTTTATATAAAATATGAAATGAGAAAAATACCCTCAAAATTTAACAGAGTTAGCGGGCAGGGTATAAAAATGCTAACAGAATGAAACTCCGAGTATGAAAATGTAAGTTTTTGATAGTTATGTATAAAAATAAAAATTGCATCATGGTTCAGATAATGTTTTGTAATTAATTCATGGTTTTAATATGAGCAAACTTATGTAAATGAACTGCCCTATGCCAAAACATTATAATGCAACCTTTCTTGTTGTGCATTATTGTTATTATTCATTTGACTGGTGATATGTCCCTCTCCTTTGAAAAGTTCATCATATTTTAAGAAACCCCATCGTCGTCTCTAAGGTTTCTTTTGAAGTTCTGATTATTATGGATTTGTCACCAGCAGAATCGGCACAGCAAATCCAGATGAAATGATTAATCCAATCAAACAGAGTTTACTGCATAATTACGGATGCTAATTACTATTACTCTCTCTCTATGTTCCCGTTAACATCACAGTGTATAAAACATGACAGATTAAGGTCATCATCATAAGACAACATAAGAAGCAAACAAGACTAGAAACGGAAATAGGTAAATTAAGCCAAGACACTTGCCACGTGGCGGTCCCATGTGGGCTGATCTTAAAATGTTCTTCTTCCCCGGAGCGTGTTCTTGCTCTCGTAAAATCTAGCTTTCAAGTCCATAGTAGTCAGATTAGTTTATTTTGTGAACTATATTGATCGGATTAGAAGTTTCAGTACTGTACTTTCAATATTACGCTTAATATTATCATGATATCTTAAATATATATCGAGACCTTATAGTTTAGGTAATAATTTTGATTTATCAGTCTTCACATCACCAACTTTTTTTCAAATTAAACGATGTATTTTATTGTAATTTTATTTTCCGGCAATGGTATTCTTGAATATCATTTAAAACTCTAGAGTTTGAAATAATGAAATTCAATACCTCACCTAACTGGAAAACTGTTATGTACATTGCTTAGTTTCCTACCGTTACACTTCTGTTTGGAGCAGTTACAAGTCGGAACCCCGATCAAAAGGATCGCATTGACGCACTTGTTGTTCGTCTTCTTCTACACCTTCCTATAGTAAAATCCTTGGCTTCAATTTCTTTAAGTAGAAGCTTCGACCTCACACTCCCACAGTAACACTCACTTTTCTCCCTGTCATCCACCATGGCCTCCCTTCTCGCATTCCCCCTGCTCACCCTTGTTCTACTCCACTCTGTAGCCATCTCCACACGTGCCGACCTCCCCGGCACGTGGGACCTCCTCATCGCCGACGCCGGCATCGCCTCCATGCACACCGCCGTCACCCGCTTCAACACCGTCGTCCTCCTCGACCGCACCAACATCGGCCCCTCCCGCAAAATGCTCCGCCGCGGCCACTGCCGCAACGACCCAGACGACGCCGTCCTCAAACACGACTGCTACGCCCACTCCGTCCAGTTCGACCCCAACACCAACCAAATCCGCCCCCTCATGATCCTCACCGACACCTGGTGCTCCTCCGGCCAGTTCCTCCCCGACGGTACTCTCCTCCAAACCGGCGGCGACCTCGACGGCGTCCGCAAAATCCGCAAGTTCCACCCCTGCCACGCCGCCGGCTCCTGCGACTGGGTCGAGCTCGATGACGTGGAGCTCACCGACGGGAGGTGGTACGCCACCAACCAGATCCTCCCCGACGGGTCGGTCATCATCGTCGGCGGCAGAGGCGCCAACACGGTGGAGTATTACCCGCCGCGAAACGGCGTCGTCGAGCTGAAGTTTCTTGCTGACGTGGAGGATACCCAGATGGACAACTTATACCCTTACGTCCATCTCCTCCCTAACGGCCATCTCTTCATCTTCGCCAACAACAAAGCCGTATCGTATGATCACGTCACCGATAAAGTCGCCAGAGAATATCCGCCGTTGGATGGCGGGCCCCGTAACTACCCCTCAGCGGGTTCTTCGGCAATGCTGGCGCTTGAGGGGGACTACTCCACGGCCATCATCGTCGTCTGCGGTGGGGCCCAGTACGGCGCTTTTATACAGAAGAGCACCGAGACTCCGGCCCACGGCAGCTGCGGCCGGATCGTGGCTACTTCGCCCGACCCGGTTTGGGAGATGGAGGACATGCCGTTCGGGCGGATCATGGGGGACATGGTGATGCTTCCGACGGGTGAGGTTTTGGTGATCAACGGAGCTCAGGCTGGGACCCAGGGGTTTGAGCTAGCTTCGGACCCGTGTTTGTACCCGCTTCTTTACCGACCCGATCAGCCGGTCGGGTTGCGGTTCATGACGTTGAACCCGGGAACGGTGCCGAGAATGTACCACTCCACGGCGAACTTGTTACCGGACGGGCGGGTTTTAATCGCGGGAAGTAATCCTCATTACTTCTACAAGTTTAATGCTGAGTTTCCGACCGAGTTGAGACTCGAGGCTTTTTCCCCGGAGTACTTGGGTCCGGACCGGGCCAACCTCCGGCCCGTGATCGAGGAAGTTCCGGAGACGGTACGTTACGGCGAGCGTTTTGATGTGATGGTGTCGGTGCCACTGTCGGTGGTGGGAATTGTGGAGGTTAATTTGGGGAGTGCACCCTTTGCCACGCATTCGTTTTCGCAAGGTCAACGTCTGGTCAAGTTAGCCGTTACGCCCTCGGTGGCGGACGGCGACGGACGCTACAAGATCAGTTGTGTTGCGCCGCCGAACGGGATGGTGGCTCCGCCGGGCTATTACATGGCATTTGCGGTTAATCAAGGCGTGCCGAGTGTGGCTCGGTGGGTACATTTGGTATCATGAGGAGTTTGTAGATATATAAAATCACTTGTCGATTTTCTTTGAGAAATTAGACAGTTGTGGATATGGAATATGGAAATGAAATTGAAATGGTAGTGATGGATTCTGTGTGGTTGTTGCACTCACTACGTGTCTAAGAAGCAATAATCAAAGTATAAAAGGAACGTGGGCTTTATCATATAATGAAGAAATAGACCAAATCGAGCTTCAAGATTTGTTGTTGTGGTCCATTTATTCTTGAATAGGATAATTTGTATAGAATTAAGAGAGAATATGGGGAAGAACATTTTCCATAGTGCTTTCAAGTTCATTTGTTGCTATCATAGAGATGACATCGAGTTCTATATTCAATCGTTGTAAAGAAGGCATCAAATTTTGTCACTCTAATGCCATCATTAGGTTGTCGCTTTTATTTACAACTTGGGAAAGACCCTTAATGAAATAGTAAGATGACAAAACAAAAGAAAATGGGATTACTGTTGGATGTACTATTCAAATCAGTTTGGATAGTACCATAGGGCATAGGTAAGGTTAATGACTTTAATCGTCTCGATGTAACTAATTACACAGCAATAAGTATGCAATTTATATAAAATTTATCTATGTGAATTGAGTTAAGTGAGAAAATATTAAAGATTGCATAACGATTTCATTTTTTATTACCGTAGTATTGTCGGTAAAGTGGATTACATTGCATTCATTAAGAAATAGGATTCTTTTCAAATCAGTTTGAATAGTTACATTGTTCTTTAGACACACTGCATATATCAACCTACTTTCTAATTATGCCAATGAACCTCCATTTTCCACTTCACCGTCATAGCAATCAGCCACAGCTACCTTCTGCACATTCTTGTAAGAGTAACGCCGAGCCAGGAAGACATAGACGCACCAATTTGCTGCAGTCATACAAGCCAAGAGCCAGTAAAACTTGTCCAAACGACTACTATTCAAATCCTTACCAAACCAACTCTTCCCTCTCTTCTCAGTGATGTGATCAATGGCCGTGATCAAGAGGCTACTAAGAAAATTCCCAGCTCCAATTACACTTAGGTAAAACGCAATTCCTAAGCTTCTCATGGAGTCTGGGACTTGGTCGTAGAAATACTCTTGCAGACCCACAAGAGTAAACCCATCTCCAAATCCAATGATCACAAACTGTGGTGCTAACCAGAACACACTCATGGAATGTGATCCCTTTAAAGGGTCTTTCTCGACAATCCCTAGTCTTTTCTTCTCCACCAAGGCAGCTGCTACCATTGTGCCAATTAAAAAGAGCATTCCGATTCCGATTCTCTGGAGGATGTTGATCCCCCTCTCATTTCCCGTTTTTCTCCGCAGTACAGGGACTAAGATTTTCTCGTAGAACGTGACGGATATGATCATTCCGATGGCTGCGAGAGAGTAGATTGAGGCAGGGGGGAGCTCGAAACTGTTGCTGATGCTTCGGTTCATGGCCACACCTTGTTTGATGAAGAATGTGGAGGCTTGTGCTACACAAATTCCAAATGGGAGGGTGGCTAGCCAAATGGGGATAATGTTAAGGACTAGTTTCATCTCCTCGACCTTTGTCACAGTTGCAAGAGTCCAAGGATTTTGCTTCTCAGCTGAACTTTCTGTGCTTACGATGGCAGCCTTGTCAAGAAATCTAATTCACATAACATCATTAGAAAGTTAATAATCAAACTATTCTCATTAGATAGTAAGAATCTTTCACCAAACAGTCTGGCATCAAAAGTATCAAACTATCAAAACGTTCTTTATCTAGGGTCAGTTTGGCACAGCTTAACTTATATGAAAAATGCTAATCAGGTAACAAAAGATGTAGCATTTCACTTACTTGAGCTTGTTGGTGTGGCACAAAAGCCTCCCATGGACCTTCTCGGACTGGGAAATTTCATATAATTGAGCATTATCAGAAGGGTATGGCAGCTTTCTCTTCGAAATGGCTGCTACAAGAACCTGCAGCATTGGTGTCAAGGGGCTCCCTGTTGGTCTTCGATAACGGTAATACGGCCGGCCAACAATGAAGATAACCAGTGAGGTAGCCATGACTGCCGTGAGAACTATATCTGCAATACCCCAACTAACATGGTCTTGTACGTAGACAATCAGAGTCACCCCAAGTAAAAGACCACAGCAAAGTCCAAAGTTCCACCAATTGAAGTATGACATCTTTTGCTTTCTTTCTTCACTGTGATCATCATCGAATTGGTCAGCTCCAAAGCTCTCCAAAGATGGTTTATGGCCTCCAGTTCCTATGGAAATCATGTATATGGCTAGGAAGAATACCACTTCATGGATTTTTCTTGGTTCAAGACATGGTTGTGTGTCACAAGGCTTTAGGCTTGGTACAAACCAGGACATGGTTAGAAGAATCAAACCCTGTGTTACATAAGAAATCAACAACCGATCAGGGATAATGTATTCTAGCCATTACACTAGTGAAAATTATATTCTAGTATTTTTTGGATCCTTAGTTGTAAGTGTTAATTAACATATTTGTTTGAGCTCAGGTTAATAACTTCAAATTCCTTATCTGACTTTATTCTCTGTAGAATGATCGCAGATGCTAGAAATTTAGTAGAAACACAATGTATAATGATTGCACATACAATTCCTTGAATTCAACAGCTTGAAATTGTAATTCTCTTTGTGAACTTATTGCCCTAGATGCCTGTTAAATATTTGTCTTAAAATGGGCAATGAATTTAGTTATTACCAGGAGGTAAATGATGGATGAGACCAGAACAGTTGAGAAGCGACCCAAATAAGCATCAGCTATGAAGCCTCCAAAGAGTGGAATCAATGTTGTCACACCAGACCAGTAGTTGACACTCTTTGCTGCACTCTTGAGGTCTTCGTGAATTACTTTGGTGAGGTAAATAATTAAACTGGCTGCTATTCCAAAGTAACTCAGCCTCTCACTAAACTCAATTGCTGCACAAATAATAAGATCAAATATCAATTAGTTAAAAACTGTATAGTAGAAGATCGATCAGTATATAACTCAAAAGGCAAAGCCAGGTGGGTATGTCATTCAATCTTTTAGGCCGAAGAAATCCAACCAATGAAATACTGCTGGAAATGAAGAAAGATAGTGCATGTTGTGCTTTACCTGTAATAGTGCCATAGTGGTTCGTTCAAAAAAAAGAAAATATATGATCAAGATTATCATGTTTCGTATGAAATCGCTTCGGAACAACTATGGAAACTGATGTCACAGATACAGGCCGGCCACCACAAAATTAGGAATCAATTATATGACCTAGTTAGCTACGCGTACGTCTAAATCACGGCCCTTCACCGATCCTCTTGTCTGATCTTTCCCCACCAAATTTCATACTTGGTAACCAGATAAGAAGAATAAAAATACAGCTTGATCGAGTCCCTTTAGTTGACCTAAGCATTCTTTCTTCCATTTGATACAACAGTACATGCCTCTATGATCTTATGGACCTAAAATGGTGGTGGGGAACTTAACTTTATTCTAATAACGCGACATATTTTGTTATCATTTTACAAGTATCGGTACCAAAATCGATATTCTAAGAACAATGACTGAATGAATATTATAAAAACACACATATTATAGCTAGCATGAACAATATATAGCACTAGGTAGAGTGAGCTTTGTTGGTTCTCTTAATGGGGGAATAAAGCATAGATCGATCATCTCACAAGCAAATTAGTGCTGGACAGGTTCCTCCCATATGACCTCGCTTACTGATGACGAGGGCACTGATTCTTTCACCAAGATATATAATTTTTAGAACAATCAATCTCATGCATACCGAGAAAGATGATAGAAGCTTGCATGCATAGTTAGGGTTCATGTAATCCATGAGGTATAGTTGTTGAGTAAATGCATATATGAACGCTGCATGAACATATTTGATGCATGACTCCACCTTCCAATAATATGTTTGCTTCAACTGCATGACTATAAAAGCTCAAGAAGAGCAATATTAGAGCAGCATGCATGAGATTATTTAGCCAGCTTTCTCAGCAACTGAAAGAAGCACAAGGAAATAACCAGATTGTTTTAACTCCTTACCCACAATAAAGAGAGAGGCTTTCCAAATACCAGTTGAAGCTCGGAGAGGAACATTTCCTTTATGATCCACAGAAGAATCATAAACCCATTTCTCCTGATTTTCAGCTGCCTCCTTGCTCGATTTTGTTGATCCCCTTCTCTCATCCATTTTCGATGAATCCCTCGATCGGAAGCAATAATAGTGATCGAGTGAGAGTATTGATCACAGAAGTGAAAGGATGAGAAAAGCTTTGCTAGCTAGTGATTCCTAATTTCTTATAAGACAGAAAACAACACAGAAGTGAGTTGGAGAGTTGGAGGTGAGGAAAAGCTTTTACTTTGGTTCTCTTTATATAGAGAGGATATATTGGAGAGGAGGTTCGATTTCGCAGCACACTTTTTTGAGATTCGCTGTTGAAACCTTCCAAGGTAGGGACCGAGATCTAGAGAAGTCTCAGCCTCTACTAACATACTGTGAAAAAAGAAAGAGAGAAAAGAACATTATAGTGATCGAAATTTTGAAAGCGGAAAATGTTCATCCAGTCCATTTCAACTAAGACTCGATCACTACGTTTATTAGTCCCATAGGAATGGCATCCACAAGAATTATGGGACCAAAGTTCCATAGTCAGAAAAGTGGTTTAGCATACTAAATCAAATTAATCAATAGTAAATACAAAACTCGTTTGTTTGCCGACCAGAAATAATGTTGACATAGAGCATTCAAGGCTTTTTTTCCCTTATGAACTTGTTATCAATACTTTAAGAGTTAGATCACTCCAAGTAGATGCTCATTTCAATGATTATAATCCGTGATCATTTTTTTTTTCTAATTTGATTATTATCTACATTGTGAAATTAAAATCTTAACAATCTTTTCTCTCTGAGTTTGTGACAATCCAAAATGTGCTCATCAGACGATTTGTGAGTATAAGTTTCATGCTATTTAGATTTAAAAGCAACTCAAATTCTAAGAGTTATATATAGAGATACATATTGTTAAATAATTGAACAATTTGTTGTAGTATGTTAAAAATAATTCTTTTAACAATTATAATAAGAGTAGTGATTTTTCCATTACCATTATGTTACCGTCATGGCAAAGTAAATGGAGTCGTCATTAGAACAATATGCTAGCGAATGCTTGTTAGAATACATGTACTTTATAGAAATTCTCGATAATATTTTTGGACTTCTAAATGCTTATTGTAATCATGGATTTAGGCTCCATGCCCCCTTTTGTATTCGAAAGTATCATTAATGAATGTTTGAGGGCAATCACACAGGTCGTTTGTTAAAAAAAATATATTAAAGATTGTTAATATGAAAAATTATGCTATTAATAAAGTAGTATAAGGTTCACATCTAAAACCAATTGACAATTGATGAAGTGACTCAAACCCTTATAAATCTACATGCAAAATCTCATATTCTCGATATGATGAAAGATATCTTAACATGCGCTCACACATGTGACGAAATTTCAAGTCTAACATGTGGACAACATTTGAGTGACGTGAAGCTCGTGTGGTCATTGAACTTCACACGTGAACTTGTGACCCGTTTTAATACCATGATAAAGTAGTTTGTGGCTCACATATAAAACCAATTGAAAATGGATTGAGTGACCTAAATCCTTATAAACCCACAGACAATGTCTCATATTTCTGCTGTGAAATTGATATCTCAACCGCTATACATATATGCATATCTGTCTTTCCAAGTAAATTTTTCAAAACCCACCACCCTCGTGTTTACATGGTGCCCCGCTTTAACTTGATGTATGTGATACATGGGTGTACCACGAACAAATCCGTTAATTATAGCTCATTCTGAATATAACGTAGTCATGAGTCATTTCCACATTATATGGGCTATGACTAGTTTGGCTAAGCATAGCATAAGTGAATGGCGCTAGATTTATATTAGTAGTATAGTGTTGATCCACATTGTTAGTTTAATCAAATAACTATTTAAAGCTAATGGATTTCATGAGAAAGCTGCAATCATGACAAGACAAGAGTTAATGGACCACTTTCCCTTATATAACTAGTCTAAACATTCTCTAGCTGCTACTAAATGAACCAATTCGAATTAGCCTCGTGATTAATCTTTTCAACGAATTAGCCTCGTGATTAATATTTTCAACACAGAGTTTACTGGATTTCAATCCCCATTCATTCAGTTTGCCAATCATGACAACAGTTCTCGTAGAGTATCATATATAATTTGTGTTACGTACGAGCCATTTAGGGATCAAGGATAATGGAATTGGCATCTTATTTGTTAAAAGAAAAAAAAAATTAGGGTAAACTTGTTAGTGATGATCATAAATAACCTGGTGACTAATAGTTTTTTTTTTTTTTTTAATAATGTATGGCTCCGTATGAGCATTATTTATTCAATATGTCGTCAAATTGTAAAACAGATGAAATAACTAATGACATACAATTCACTAAATAATGTTTTTTAGAATCCATAAGTTACTCGTAATATTAGGTTCTTTGTATTTTGTGATTTTATTAATGGTTATGACGTAAAAGTTGTCATTTTAGCGATTATATTAAATAAAATGAAAAATAATTAAGATTAATATAGCGCTTAACATAGTTAGTAGCGAATCTAGTGATGCAGAGCCGCATTCATCTATTGACCAACATTTATTTGTAGCAATACGATTTAATATTTATCGATGACATAGCTGGGTGGATTGATCATCGATATATTGCTGCGTGATTTTGAACCTCTTCACATCACAATTTTGGAATAGTCTTGAGCATAAAGCATGCATGAATTCAATTTAGCCCCATCATTGTACCTGTTGCAGGTATCAGATAGTAACTATCCAGTTATAATCTTTTTGTGATGAAAGTGAAATGCTCGCATCGGTTTGTATATAGAAGGTACAGCATTTCTGTAATAAGCTGAAGCTTAAATCGTGAGTTTGTACCAAACACATCAATCATCGCATAATGTATGAGGGAACGAGGTAATGAATTCAAAACTTTCAGTATTCATCTCATAATAAACACATCAATCATCATCTAAATCCCTTATCTCTCGATATTCATCAATCATCACACAAATAGCATCTCATAATCTTCTTGGTAAGATTCACACTATTGGAAGTCAATGTTGCAGAAATAATTTATTGATTTAGACATACTATTTGCGGTACAGCAAGACTGCAAGAGTGATCAATTTGTTTCTGAAAATGCTCCAGTTGTTGGTTAACAGAAATATTCGTGTTTTTCTTAGTCGTCCAATTGGTATAAGAATCTTATGAAATGCTGCGAGTTCCATTCACATAGCTCAGGTTACTGCTGATTCTCCTGAATTGTAATGGAGATTGCGCGCGTAAGATGCTGTTTCCTTTTCTAGTTTCTATCTCTTAGTTTTGTGCGCAAGAACGAAGCTATACTACTTTCATAATATGAAATAATCTCTTTGGAAGAAGAAAACTAAAGAAGGTGATTATATGTCATATGCAAAACATGCCAAACAAATTAATCACATTTTTCTCTCACTCATGAGAGGTAATTATAAAAAGATCTTGAAGGTGTCTGAAGTACTGTGAGTGTGACCAATGAAAGCCCTTCTACTAATTTAAAAGAAGTGGTTGATGTTTAGCATCTAAACAATCATTAAATCGTTAATCAGATTCAAACCACTATGTGATTAAGCAAAGCAATTTAGTTTGCTTGATGTTGAAGTCAACTGATGATAGTATTCTAGTAATCAAAAGGGATTAATTCAAAACCCAAATGGTGGCCTTGCCAGCTTCCATTTCTTCATTGATTCACTCACCAGAATTAAGCAATAAGCAGCCTAGTTTTCATGATGAATGTCTAGTTTAAATATGCGGTTTTATTTTGGCACAAACCAAATTAGCAATGCTATATAGTAATTTTTATCTTTGTGCAGATTAGTGGGGGACAATTACTTGCATTATGAACTTTGATGATGGTAAGTAATACTTTGTTTCAAGTTCAAAGCACCATGTGTTTCAATTCTTTATTTGTTTCTGTTTCTGCAGCTGCCAAATGAACAGTTCTCCGTTTGTCAGTGGGATTGCTATAGATATGTAGGGATGCATTTCAGATTTCCGGAGCTTGAGACGAACCCTAAAAAATAGATTCCTCCTCGACCGTTCATGTGTAAATTTGAGGCTTCTGAGAATTTGGCTCATTTGGCTCATGCATGTTTACCATCCACTATTTTCCATCGGATATTTTTCAGCCGAAAGTGGCTGTTTATTTGAGAAACCATCATTGTTTCATTTGTTTGTGCTTGTTTTACATGTTTCTGCTGAAGGAGCTTGAGCAAGTAAAGTGCAAACTTTCAAGGGATATATTCGATGGTCCTTGCAAAATAAGAATGTTAGCACATAAATCATGCATGCGCACTATAATGTCTTGTAACTAATTGTTAGGTTTGTCTGTGAGGTTCTCTGTTCTTTTTGTTTACACCCAAATCTAAAGCTTGAGAGGTTTCTACAGCGTAGGAGAAGAGAGGTTTCGACTTGGCCTCATGACCGGCTCAAAGAGCTTGGACCTCAACACAGAAGCTCGAGCCTCGACCTCGAAAGCATTTCGCGCCTAACTTGGAGCACGTGCCTGGCTTGTGAGCATCTCGATGGCATCTCAATGGAATCTCGACAGCATCTCGCGCCGCATCCCGACTCGGAGAGGGGCAATCCGCGCACTTTTCCATTGGGCTGTTGTTTAAATAGGCCGCTCGCATGCAGAAGTGTTTGGCGGTGCAACCCGACTTGATCTCGCGCTCGACCTAGGAGTGTGTCGGTTGGCAGCATCTCGACCCCGACTTACTTCGCGCCTCGAATCGTCCTTGTCCCGAATTGGAACAGAGCATCCCGCGCGGTGCCACATTTTGAATGCCTTAATTGCATGAAGGGCACGTGTGCATGCATGGGAGCATCTCGCCTGCTCACCTTGGCTTGGAAAAGAATCCCGCTAGCATTAATTCTGAATAAAGGCATAGTTATCCTTAATTGCATGGATAAGGGTATGTTGCACTTGGATGTGGTATAGCGGGACAGAAGCAATACTTATCCTATATGCATGCGAGCCGTGATGCAAGTCTACGTGATTCAATCATCATCCATAGCAACAGGTATCCTAAACTAACCACATTGCCTAGACGAAAGGCGACGGCGAAGGGAAGTCTACAGGTGAGGGGATTGTGTGCATGCGAGCTCGCGTGAGAGAGAAGGAAAGAGGCGGGCTCCGTTTGGTGTGTATATATATATATATCAATTATATATATATGTCAATTGAGAGCTAGCAAGGCGGACTCCCCCGCTTGCAATATATCAATTGAAAATCTAGCAATTATACTTGTTTGTCTCTAGTGTGAGGTGATTGTTTGGTTAAGGATTTCATTCCTTGATTAATATGGATAAGTGTGAGTGCATCCGCAAAGTTCTCAAGTCTCTATGAGGAGGTTGAACATTATCTCGCTACCTAGCTGGCAGAGTTATTCAAGAGGCAACTAATCATGTCCAGTAAGTGATTAACATCGCCTACGCCATATTTATCGTTGAAGACTCCTATAAGTCTTTGACATGCTTTGGGCCAATATCTGTGGCCCTAAATAGCTCTATATAAAGGAGTTCGAGCAGGCTCTCTCTACACAATTACTCAAATACAACAAAAATACAACCTTCAACCTTGTTGAAACCCTCGACCCAGTCGAATCACCTACGCTCCCAGGAGCTTCATTGCCGCTTCCCTGCTGAAGCAACATCTCTACACACACACAATCAATCATACAACACAATCAATCATACAAAATACAACTGCAAAATCTTCGAGCATCCTCGAAACCCTAAGTTCTAAGTGCACCTCGCCTTAGATCTCAGAGCCCGTCTGGACTCGCCTTTCTTTCCCAATTGTTGCTCTGCTCACCCAGCAGTGAGTATCGATTCATGAGTGACTAGATAGTTTGCTCGTAATTCCTCGCCCGCGAGGTGACACCGGAGCTCTATTTCGCCTGATTAGAAGTCAAGAACGCGCACAGTTCTCGTTCCGCGTCCGCGCGGTGGCACGCCCTGCAAACCCTAATTTACTTTTGATAGCACAAGTTACCTCTCTACCCCAGCTGAGGATCGTGGCCAAAACACTTTTAGCAACTGATGTACACTGTACAGGTAAATATGCTCCCTCTGTGAACTGTACCACACATTTTACATGGATAAAAACCAAGCCCCCTCTGTGAACTATTTCTCCATTACAACAGTAATGCATTTAAATTGTGGGATAAAAACCAAGCCCCCTTCAGGAATTCCCATAGTTTTTTCCGATGGTTTTGGATTTTTGGTACCGCCACTCGTCTCCAGAGTAAACATCTGTAAGTTCTGCAACGGGAGGGGGAATGTCGAAAACCAATTGAAGCTTAAGAGCATCTAAGCTAGAAGTTTAGTTTAATTGAGGCACAAAAAAATCAGGACAAAGCTAAGAATATTAGTATCACCATCAAAATATTTAGCAGGCCATTGGTAAAAGACATGTAAATGCTTCTTCTTGTTCTGCATTTGGCTATAATTGCCAAATTTAGCATAGCTTAATCTAAAATTCTTCAAGCATATAATGTTTCAATACACCAATGGCAACACAAATATATCAAGTTTTTCATTACCTCTTCTCACTTCTTAATCCTTATTGTTGGAGAGGAGAGATCTCACATTGGAAAAGTGACAAATAAAAAATAACTTATAAGTGGGTGAATCATTCTTAATTGTATTGAGGCCTTTTTGTGATTAAAACCTAACACTTTAAATGTGGTTAAGTTGGGACAATATCGGTACACGGATAATCCACATGATACCGAGTCCCTCTCCAGTTGCGTCTCTAATGAGCCCGGGTTAGTTCTTTCAGGGGTCATGACTTTGGTTTGGTTCTTTCGAGTTTGGGTTTCTTTCAGTTGTTATGAGGAGTTTGAGGTTCTTTCAATTGTCATGGTGGCTGGGTTCAGTTTCAGTTTGTTAATCAGTTTCACCGACTTAAAAGTTAAGTTGCACGTGAGGAGATATCCCATATTAGAAAAATGATAAATAAAATATAACTTATAAGTGTGTGGATCATTCCTAATTGTACCGAGGTACACGGATGATCCACGAGCCACGTTTGTTGCTGTTTGACACTTATTACTTCCAACAACACCAACTCTCCAATACAAAAGTGAAATTCACATAACCTTGTTAGTTGGGAACTTTTGAAACCAAAAACCTAATCCATCCACACTATCTGGTGGGATAACATTTACGGATTAATATAATCTGAAAATCTGGAAAAATCCAAAATAATCATAAATGGGGCTTTGTTCATATACTCCAATAGCATTTCAAAAGCTTGTGATGGATGATGTCAATTTCATTTGAAGTTCATCTGAACAAACTGTTTGGGGGAAAGTTAGGGTCAAAGGACAAGAACACACGTAATCAGTAATCAGTACTTAATCCGAGTCAAACCAATGTATTATCTCTACTAAAGTACAAACTTAACATCACAGTCAGCGAGCTAATCCTCAATCGATTAGAGAAAATTCTGAGATACAGATAGAATCCACTCAAATGGATTTGATTTGAGTGGCATGAAGAATGACTGTAACACTCCACTAAACCTATATTTGTGCTTTATAGTTCACAATTGAGTGGAGGTGATAAGACTTGGCAAACTTCACAATCAAACTGAAATGCTAATATAGTGCTTCTGGACATGATTTTGGGGGGGGGGGGTTGTTGTGGGGGTGCAGGATGATCAAGAAGATCTCAAATGGACAAAATAGAGATAAGTAGCATCATATTTACAGTGGAGAAAAACCTAATATTCCATGAAAGTTTGCTCGCAACAGACGTAGAATGAAGAGATCAAGATGGATAAGGATGTCTTCCTGATAATTTGATGTATGAGGTGTGCAGTTCAACCAAGAACAGGATATATGCATATGTACAACTGGATTTACATACAGATTTGTGTGGCTGAAAAGTACAAATAGTTTAGTCAACACCATATATATCATATGTGACAGCAAATAAACCACAGAGTCATAAGGTGATTGATATGCACTAATGTTTCAGGCTCTATGATCTGCAAGGTATGTGATAAACTAAAATGGAGCTTTTCAGAAAGAGTGAGTCAGCACTTTCTACTCCATTCATGAAACACCAACCTGCACTACCTACCAGGACCAACACAATTCCACTACTGAACCAACACCAGTTCCCTGCTGATAATCAGTTCCAAAATGGCTCGATCATCTAAAGTAATTGATCAAATCAATACTTATGCATTGCACTTCTTAAAAGACAGTCGGTGAGCCAAAAACATTAGGCAAAAGGAAATGGGGTGGCCCGAAAGAATGCGAAGCCTGTTCAAATTTATCAGAAGTCTTTTCCTGCCCCAACTGGAGTGAAGAGGCCCGCATAAATTCACTACTTACTAGCAATACAGCTGAAAAAGAGTACTTTACAGCCAGATCATCAAGGTGTTGGTGTTCAATGAAACACCCATTAGGCCAATGTCAGTGTGCAAGGTAGGCATACCAACAGACAATAATTTCATTTTTGTTAAACCACTGCAGATTTTCTTTTAATGTAAATGATTCAAGATGTGGTTGCTTCAGACCCTGAAAAGCAAGGAAGGGAGCTGCTAATATCTACAGCTTCTGTGGTTCATCATTCATCATCCACTCTAGCTTTTAACCTTTTTTCTCGAGAGCACATCAAAGGGTTAATGTCCTAAGATATAAAATTTGAACTGTAGTCACAATTAAGCAGCACGAGTTTCAGTCTACCCATGTGGGTGTGTGGTTAATACATTTGCCATGTATGCAAATTGAGCATCACCAACCCTTAAAGTACATGTTATCTATCTTCTATGATGAATCATCTTATAGGATGAAGTGATTTTAGGTTAAATTTAGGGGAGGTGTTCTGGTACTTCACTATCGCTCTTACACTCTGCTTTAGCTACTTAGAAGTGGATAGCAAGTGCAAAGTTGATACTACATTTAGCGAAATGGTGGATTGAAATCGACTGGTTTAGGGCTACACATACTCCATTTTGGTATACACTTCTTACTTTTCATTTTTTTTGGGTGTGTGCGTTTCAATGTATCTGTCTTTCAGTCAATGGTGAAGAAGCATGGTTGCTACAAATTTGATGAAAAGCAAGAAGGGAATTCTTAACATCTCTTGCATCTGTGGCATACTTGGCTTGTTACCAACTTTGTTTTTCTAAAGAGCACACCAATGGTTACTCTTTTATTAAGCTCTGATATTTGAACTGCAGTTTAAACTTAGCTGCATGTTCATTAGCTTCTATAGTTGGCAAGTATATGTGTGTGCGTGCGTGCGGTTGGTGGAGTATGTGAATGGTGTAACCCATCTTATGAAGTACATATTAAACATCATCTTTAAACTCTACGCTAGTGTCCTATAGGATAGAGTGATTTGGAATAAGTGTCCACTTTTGTTTTGAGGTTTGAAGTCAAGTGTTCTGCATATCAGTACTCAAATTTACACTAAGAGCACACGCAGAACATGCTACCATATTCATACGACGAATATATATCACAGAATCATCAATTACTCAATTAAATTATTGTTAGATACACTTTGATATGGAATACTATTTTTCATCAACTATTTCAGCATATAATAACTACAAAACATAAATATTCACATACAATTTGGGAGAATGATAGCTCTTTGCCTGACCTTTTCCTGAATCATATGCCTCATTGGTCTGAGCTGAGCATTACTAAAACTAGCTCTTCATTGCCATTTCAAGTCCTCAGGATCGTCCACTTAGCATTTCCATATTTCATTCTGCATCACTTCTTATGATTATACAAAGTCATGTCCAGCCATCAAACTACTGAAACTCATAACTCCCTTCTTCCCTCAACCTCATATCGAACACTTCAGACTCTGAACCACTCAATCTCACCGCACCCTTTCTCCTACCCTCCCTACTTTCCCCGCCCCGCATTACACCACCCTGTCCTCTCTGTCTCCTCTCAACACCACCTCCTCTCGAATTATACCTACCGGAAGACCTCCTATCAGACTCCAAACCACCATTTCTCCTAACACCCCCACTTTCGCCACCGCGCACCACATTACCCTGTCCTCTCTGTTTCCTATCAACATCACCTCCCTCGGAATTAAACGCACCCGAAGCATCTGCATTTCCTCTACTCCCCTTCCCTTTCCTCCTCAATTTACCATTATAAGTTCTCGAATTCGAACCCTGCCGATTGGAGCTCTCCTTAAGCCCGTCCACCAACTCCCTCACACCTCCAAAACCCTCCTCCAACTCCTCAGACCCGATCCTCCTATACGGCCTCACACTATGCACCACTCCCTTGGGGAAAAACCTCGCCGACGGCAAGTCCTCCATGGTCCGAAACAGCTCCGGCCCGTCCCTCTCGGTTCACAGGTCGAACCCGCCGGGGCGCTGGAAGCGATCCGCGAGGACCTTGACCTGCTCGTCGGCGGAGACGGAGAAGAGGCTGGGAGGCCTCTCGACGGGCTCCCAGGGACGCTCGAGGTCGGAGACGGCGGCCTTGAGCTCGGCGCGCTTGCGCATCTCGTAGATTTGGCGCTCGCGGGTGAGGCGGGCCTTGAGGAGCTGCTTGGCTTTCTTGGCCTGCATGCGCTTCCACTGCCACTTGGAGACGCCGCCGGGGAAGGTTCTGGGGCCGCCGCCCATGCGGATGAGGATGGGCTTTTGGGGGGAGGGTTTGAGAAAGAGGAGGGGTGGGTGGAGGAAGAGAGGGGAGGCTAGGGATTTGGAGAAGGAGAGGATTGACATTTTTGGATTAGGGTGATTCAGTTCAACAGGAATTGAGGTTTTAGAAGGTGAAGTTTTGTGGCTGTTAGTTTCCTAGCTTAGATGAGGGTTCAGTAAAATTCTATTCAAGAATACGAAGTTCTACATCAACAAGCACCAGTGGTCTAGTGGTAGAATAGTACCCTGCCACGGTACAGACCCGGGTTCGATTCCCGGCTGGTGCATGTCTTTTTTGCTTTTATTTTTTCCTGTTTTCCTTTGTTTGTTTGGTTTTTTTTTTTCTTCTCTCTTTTCTCTTTTCACTTTCTTTTCTGGTCTCCCCTTCTCGATACAGTAGTGAAAGACTGAAAGGGTGAAGTTCAGGTATAAAAGAAATGCACAAAATTAAAGGATATATGTGTCATGAAAACAGTTTGTCTGTTGTGATGGTATACATATAAGTAAGATGAGGCTGCACGTATATAGTAGGAATTTTGAAGAAAAAATTTACATAGGAATCAAGCATGCAAGCTATGTCTATATGCATAGCAGAATTTTCCATTAAGAAATATCACCTAGGAAAAATGAGCGAATGTGTATATATATATATATATATATATATATATATATATATATATATATATATATATATATATATATGATGAACCCCTTTGCCATGTGCCCCTTGTTTCTGATTTCCCAAACACTACCAGTAGCCAGAAGCTTATAGATTCCATGCATGTCGTTCAATGATATATAATCAACTCCAAATATATATATATATATATATATAGAGGGCCATGTACAAATGACAAACAAAACTGGGCTATATACGTACATTACACATATATATACGTACTACTGTACTAGCTAGGATCTTGAAAAATCATATATATAATATATATACAGTCCTTCTCAGCTGCGGATGTCCGTATTTATTCTTACGGTGCGGATTTCCACTTTGCACTTACTTTTCAATCGAATTTTCACATCTCCACTGTTTAGTATTTAGATACTAATGTATAGATAATTTCTGCAAAATTTCAGCCAATTTGGCTATCTTTAAGGCACTCAAAACTATGTTTTTCTGTTATAAACATGAACGGTTCAAGTTCGACAGAATTATGTTTATCCATTAGTTTAATCGAGTTTGAGTGCCTTAATAATAACTAAATTGGCTGAAATTTTGCAGAGATGATCTATACATTAATATCTAAAAACTAGACGGTGGAGATGTGAAAATTCGATTGAAAAATGAGTGTAAAGTGGAAATCCACATCATAAGAATAAATACGGACATCCGCATCTGAGAAAATCTGTGTATATATATATATATATGATTCAGCTGGTCGTTTTGTTACCTTCATAACTGGTTTAGTATTCAAATCTCAGTGGATGAAAGTCATGAAGCTGAACATATATAGGTGTCATTCTTTCAGCAAGCTGTTATGCTATTCACTGGGGTATTTCATAACAAAGTTTCTAGCTAGTAAGATTTTTGAGTTGTTTCAGTTATCTGAAATGGTCATGGACATGCACAAACGACTTTTTCTACAGCCGATAAAATTTGTCTTTTGATTGACACATACAACAATTTAAGAGTAGATTCTACATGTAGATAATGATAATTTGATGGAATGGAAAGAATACTTGTGTGTCAGGGATGAATTTCGATCAAATTCTGCGAGTTAAACTAATATAAACAAATAAATGAAATGGTTAGTTAGATATCAATTTTTTTCTTTTGGGAATGCTTACAGCAAGAATCTTCATGGTGTTGAAGCCAAATGAATCCAAATCAAATTTTTGGTAATTAATAAGATCCACTCAATATACACCACCATCCTAAATTATTCAAAGACTAAAGTCAAATAAAAAGAAATGCATGATTCATATAGTCAAGTCCTTGCCCATCACAAACCAAAATTTGAAAATTTGAACTTCATCTCAACTACATAAAACTCAACGACATCTATCGGAAATTGAGGCAATTCTTTCCCAAACAGTTTATCTATATATTCGATTAGTTTTCTCCAAAATCTCACAAACTGTTTATAAATTAACTTATAAAAAATATCATATTCCCATAATATTTTGTTACTCTAACCTTTAACCCCATTCTTTACGGCAGATAATATACCTATATAGTTTTCATACAAAGTTTTCTTACCAAGAATCATGAGGGCTTCCGGTGATACCTATGCATACAAAACTTGCTCCAAAAGGATGTATATTAGTGTGCATCAGAAAGCCGGCACTAATGGTGTGAAGCTTGATCGTATGTATATAGAAATGATCTACTTATATAGTCTAACGAACTGAACGGTGAAGATTTGATTTTATGATCAAAAAGTTTGTTAAATGATCTATCCTTAGAAATTGACAAAAATAGATATTCCTCGTTAGAAAAGCCTTATTATATATAATAAAAAAATAAAATAAAATGTTGAAGCTTGTTGAGGCCCAACGATTATAAGTCTTTTGGATGAGCCCTTATTCATACATCATACATACCCTTGGATTTAAATTTAATGATGACTGATCATGAATCTTTTGATCAATCATGGACCATGTGAACACTACTCTGAAATCTCAATGCTTGATACGTACCACATCCAAATTAACTTTTACAAATTGAAACATAGTTCACTCTTTCTAGCTAAACGTACAAGGAATTGTATACATCTAGACATCTATATACTATCTTCAGTACGTACCAGCATGTCACTAATACAAGCATTTATTCTCAAAGCTTCTATACGAATCGATAATGAGCTGGTGATGAGAACTGATTTCCGTTGAGAGTCCTCCATGGCATGCTGATAGCAATCTTGGTATAAAACTTGAACTACAGATTTTAGTAGCAAGTCCAGGTGGAGCAAGCCTCGTTATAGCAGAAAGGGTTCTTTAGCATTAACATGCACTTCTAGAGAACCGAATTTCTGAACATATATATCTGCAATCGCCTCTATATCCGAGTCTTGTATCTGATGCAGTCTTTCCACAATCTTTGTAAAAATATGTTCATCAAAATCAAATGAGGTTTTCATGAATACTAATGCCTCCATGATACACCTCAGAGAAGTTGCATTTCATATTGGCATTTCGCTCAGTCTTTGTATCTGTAGGTGATTGAAGCCACCCAAAGAGGTTGTTCCCAACGAATTACTTGAGAGTTTAGACCTGCCACTGTTGGCTGGTACTCGTCTGGTCTATCTTGTGCTATTATAGCTGGGGTATTACGTACTGATTAGTAATTACTTTGTGTTACAGTGAGGAGGGTCTGTGCACGTACGTTCAAACTCTAATCTACTTTCCTCACTGGGTTTGACTATGAACCCATTTGCTGGCACAGTATCTCCCAGCTAATTCTTCTGAATTAACAATTAATCCCCGCTTATAGAATGAAGCTGCAACCAAATGAATCAAATGGCATACTCATATAGAGACAGTAAACTGACAGAGAAACCTTTGGAATACAAATTGGACGCTCTGTTCATGCTCTGGTCGATCTCTACATCGATCTCCAACATATACCTATAATATATTCTACAAAACAATTTATCGCTCCCCGTACCAAAGAAGAAATAATAGTGCGCTAGATCGCAGGAGTGTTACCTTCATAGTTTTGTTTTCAAAATTGGGAAGACAGACAACTGTTCCCATTGCAGGGTCAGTACGCTCAAAGACAGTCTTATTAAAGCTAAAGATATGGGGATCCAAGATTTGGTAGTGGAAGTGGAAAGTTCAAATTATCCATGAGATCAAGAAGATTTCCTGCTCCTTTCAAGACATAAGGTTTCAGCATATTCTTCGTGAAGCTAATGTTGCTGCTAATGCTTTGGCTATTCTAAGCCACCAACTTTCGAGTCCGCGCTATTGGGAGGTGGGATTTCCCCCGGTTATGAGTTCGGCTATCAATTTTGATCTCTTTAGAGCTGGTTGCTCTAAAAATTTCTCATTGTAACAGTCGGTCTTTTAGCATTAAAAAAAACCTCAATAGATAAATGAAGCTGCATGTGCATAATAAATAAAAGTCATTTTGAAGCATAACTTACATAGAAAATACATTCATTACAACATTTAGTTACTAATGTTTCGTTTTATCTGGTTGCAATATGGATTATATGAACTAGGCTGGTAGTAAGACTGAGTTAGAACAGTTATCTTTAGATACCCAAATTCGCATACCAGGGTTATTGATCACTGAATGCGCTGAACATGCTGCTTTTATCGTTTTAATCAGTTTTGTTAGTTGGTAGTTAAGATTCACTATAATATCAGCAAGCTTTTATCGTTATAATCGGTTTTGTTAGTTGGTAGCTAAGATGTCACTAGCTATAATATCAACAAATGAGCCTCGGTTTGGTGCTGGTTCAGATCTGCTTCCACATCCATTTACACATTCATACGCTATTGTGGTATAGTGCACCAAAAATGATACCCCATTGATCAGATGAAAGTTTTGAGAAATTGCAGTTTTTACTGTACTTTCAAATATTCATAGATAGTTCAGTTCTGCATTGTTTGTACCCATGAAAAAGTTTCTGTTGACGGTTTTTTTGGGATAACATGCTTTATGTATCATGCCCATAGATTCCAAAGTGTAGTTTACTCTAAATCCTGGCTTGCTTTGCAGAGTTGGATATCAACCTATTAATGTCGGCGGTGGTGATGAGGATCTTTACACTGGGCCTGATGCTGGAAGGCATCCAGGTGGTGGTGATGATCTTTATCCTGGGACTGGCACTGGTCCTGCGAGGTTTCCAGTGGGTGGTGGTGATCTTTATCCTGGACCTGGTGCTGGAATGCCTTCCAGGTATTTTACTGACCAAATGATTGTGTCTCTGGTCTTTAAAATCTATTCCCATTTGAATTGTTCCATATTGAATACATATTTGTTATGTCTTTCAGGGGTGGTTTTGACGATGGAAGCATATTTGTAGGTATGTGATCTTCTTAACTTTCAGTGTGATGGAAAACAATCTTGTTGAGTCTGTGGGACTAAGTTTATTGTCATGTGAAAATAGGACCCAATGATTGTAGATTTGGTGGCGTTGGACAACCTGGGTTTCCGGGGTTTCCTGGAGGACTACCGTGAGTTTTTTTAGACTCTATCTCTATACATGATATGGAGTAGTTGATGTTACTGTTCTAACTTTAGGTGTTCTTGGAACAGGGGTGTTCCCGATCCTCGTTTTGGTGCTGAAAGCCCATTGTGGGTAGTTTTGTACTCTCTTCTCGTCTCATGCGTATGTTATACTTGTAATACTCTTCTAAGTTTGGTTAAATCTATTTTGGAACAGTGGTCTTCCTCCAGGTGCTCGGTTCGATCCATATGGGCCTCCTGGTATTCCCGATTTTGATCCAGATTTTGCAAGGTATATGAAATAGAAAATTCTTTATGGACATCACCAATCACATCCAGTTGTTGGTTCATTGAATCCCATTTCACCTTTTAGCAAAACTGATGGAATAGTAGAAGTGTTCAACCTTTACTGGTTTCCTCTTGAGATCTAATATTTTCTCAATCTTGCTCTTTCTATCTGTTACAGGCGCCCACAGGGTCCAGGAAGCAGGATACACCCTGACTTGGAGCAACCCGGGAGTGGTTCGGACTTTATCTAGAACCGGTCAGGCCCTATCTGAGAGAACTTACAAGTGCAGTAGTTTACTTTTAAGCTTGATCTCTTTTGTGTGAGCTCTCTTGTTGACGTATTAATCAGTTAGCTTTCAACGAACTTATGGGTTCTGGTCCCTGATGTAACTTTGTAAATGGGTGTTCAACTAATGTAAAGCTCTTTGGCTTATATCAGGCGCTTCAAGCCTTCAAGATATATCATGTTCTGTAGGATTTCAGTTTCCAAGTTATGATCACTAGTCTCTCTATCTGGGTTCCATGTCATAAATTATTATCCTTTAGTTTCCTTGCTTATAAGTAGCAGTTGCACACATATTTCATATTCAACCCTTTCTACTTTTATGAAAAGCACTTTTCCGGCAAAGGTTTCCTCAGTTTTCTTTTAGTCAATTGTTAGTGTATTCGTAATACTTGAAGCAGAAAGCTATAAACAGTTGTTTTTGCACAGGTATTTTCCTGGAAAGTTTCATTGCAACAACTCTCAGGAACACATAATAATTCCACTTCCTATCACTTTCTAAACAAAGGCCATGATGATAATAATGCAAATATGAACTGTGTGAAACACACAAAGACCCAAAGATTAGATGGAATGGTGTTCTAGAGGTTAAAATAGAAAGGGTCCCAATTTGACTCACCGCCCCAAAGACTCATGAGACTGATTGAGATAGAAGCTTCTATGCAATTACAGATATCTCACCCCGTGGAGACGTAGGAAACTTGAGAAGCGTGTGGTGTATAATTATAAGAGTTGCCCAGCCTCTACTCTAGAAGCCCATAATTTCCATACTAATCAATTTAATCCAGCAGAAAAAGCCACACTTGACCATTATAAACAGAAACAGCCAACCTTCCTTCTAGATTGACAAAGACATGTAACTATTGCTTATATAATATAGGGAAACCATTGTTGTTTATCTTGTATATATTACAATGATCTGATATTTATATAGTTCTAAATCATCCACTACTCCAAAGTAACCCAGATCAGATATGGGTGTCTCCAATTCCAGTAGCTCTTTGCTAGCTTTGGTGCTTCTTCTAGTTGCTTGTGCTTCTGAGAAGTCTTTAGCTGTTGATGCTAGGCCTTTTTCCCTCTTTTCACAGCAAGGTAAGGACTATATGGCTCTGATTAAGCTACCCTAAATCCCTGTTTCTTCCAAATTGATTCGTAGAGCTGATCAAGATTATGTTTTGTGTTGTAGGATATTCAAAGGTTTTTGGATCCCTTGGGATAGCTTGCGAGTGTTGTGATGGAACTGGAGGTGAATGCAAAAGTAGTTGGACTGGTTCTTGCAGTAGCCTCAAATGTCTTCCTTGGAAGCAACATAATTTGAAGCTAAATTAAGCAGAAATCTTTTTCTCTGGCTTCTTTTGCTTTCTCTTCTTCTCTCAGCTTTGTAAATACCTATATGCAGATATATGTTATATTTTTGCCTTCTTAATGTTTTTCCCTTTCCTGGGTTTTACTTATCCCCTGTGATATTGGCTGTTAACACTACTAGAAAAAAGCTCTTAGCTGACGAAATTTTTTCGTCACCTTAGAGCTTCTATCGTCATGTGACCACTTAGCTGACGAAAATTTCGTCACCTAAGAGTCGTCATCTAAGGCCGGTGGTTAGAGCACTTAGGTGACGAAAATATTGATTTCGTCATCTTAGTCATTACTAAGATGACGAAAATGTTTTCGTCGCCAATTTATTTAGCTGACGAAACATATTCGTCACCCACCTACTTAGCTGACGAAAATTATTTCATCACCCAGTTACTTAGCTGACGAAACTTATTTGTCACCCTTCTACTTTGCTGACGAAAATTATTTTGTCACCCATCTACTTAGCTGACGAAATTTACCCAGTTACTCAGCTGACGTAAATTATTCAGTTTGCTGACAATTCTTCATCGGGCTAAGGCCACGAAAGTTCAAATTTCGTCACCTTAGTGCTATTTATTTTTATTAAATTTAATCATTAAAAATTATTAAAATCACATTTAATATTAAAAAATAAAAAAAACTAGATAAAGCATCTGGACAATAACGAAAATTTATATATATATAAACAAATTCATATATACAAACTCATCAAGAGTAGTACTTGATCAATATAGACTTGTTCATACAAAATATATACTAGAAAATGAACTAGCTAGTGACTATGAAGTGTCAATTGAATCAATGCCTCCAACATCATTGGGCTGCTCCTGCGGTGGGACTGCCGGCTGACATACGCCGAATTCGGTGAAGAAAAATTGTTCACATTGTTGAAGACGTGCCGAATGATAACTGCCCATTTCCTAACAGGACAAACCTAATATTAAGATTTGTTACAAACCACTAAGATGAATACTTTAAAGACCAATCATATGCAGCCAGAATGAAGACAACATAAGCATTTATGCAAAAACCACATGGCACATTATTACATTTCAAGTCCAGCATACCAGCAGACATGTTAGGCTTGATCTACCACAATATCTATGTTAAGGAAGAACAAGTCTTTCATAATAGATTTTGTGCGATCTCCAAAGTTAACAAATATGCTACACCATGTATCATTAACTCTAGAAAAACTATCTTTTAAAGGTCATGTTACTTGACAATTCAAATGACTTGATGTTATGCAAGTATCCAACACTACCACAGTTAAGGATGGCAACACATGATTTCAACAGCATTCTCACAAGATCAAGTAGAAAAGCACCTTAGCAGACATTTCCAAAGACTTCCAATAGATCGTTTCCCGGTTCAAAAACCAAATGATTTATAAGCAAACACATGTCATCATAATAACACTAAGATTAGCCACAATATCCATAGATATATAGAAGCAAAAGCAACAACATGAAAATTTCAAAAGAAAGGCAATAACAGATCTAACAATGTACCTGTAATCAAGATCCCTTTCCTATGTTTTCTTCTGTTGAACTACCATCGCTGCAACATAACACACATTGATCATAAGTCCTTAGTTACTGCAACACAAATGCAATTTAGAGAAGCACCTTCGTTGAAAAATTATGATCTGTGAAACATAGCAATAGGGAGATGAACTGATATAGAAATAATAGAACGAAGATGAACTCTAATGTTATGATCAAGCTAAGATCGATCGGCTAATTGTAAAATGACTGTTGAAAGCATCTGAATTTTACTGACCAGCAGAAAAATGGGCCTGCTGCTGCTGCACACAAAGAATGCGCCTGCTGCTGCACACAAAGAATGCGCCTGCTGCTGCACACAAAGAATGCGCCTGCTGCTGCACACAAAGAATTTTACTGACCAGCAGAAAAATGGGCCTGCTGCTTCTGCACACAAATAATAGAAAAACCAAAATGATTTAGATGGGCCTGCTGCTGCTGCACACAAAGAACCAGTAGCTCCATATGTTCATGATTGCATATGATCAGCTAGCATTCTGTAAAAATTTAATATCAAAGGATTCATTCAGCTGACATCTGAGAGTTATTAAGTAGAGACTAGCACTTAAGGTTCCTCAATGCTTTCCAAATTTTAATAAACTATCTCTATGGCATAGTATCTCTATAACATGTTATCAATAAAAGCAATGAACAAAAGAATGGGATACATATTAAGTAAGACAGACTAATTGAACAAGCAACCATCACAACAAACAGATGGTCGAGACTTACCATCTGTTCCTCTAACAAGCCCCTCAGTCCCATCCATAGCAATGGTTAGTCCTGACCATGTTCTCACCCAAGTGCTGAGCCACCTCAAGCACTAACCGGATCGAGTTGTCCAGCACTTCCAGTGCCGTCAAGATCGGCAACAATCCTTCCTCGAATCTCACATCGACAACGGCTCTGATGACCTAGCACACCTGCCCGATCGCGCCTTTGTTGGTGAAATCGTCGGTAATTTTTCCTTTGGCGCCATCCTTGGGCCCGGCCGGCGACTCCGACTTGGTCTCGGCTGCTGCGGCCGTGGCGTACTCTGCCACATGCGAGAGGAGGTACCCAAGAACACAGACAATATTGCAGGGCTACCTCCTGTATCAGTTGTTGAGACTGTTCCGCCTATCTCTTCCTCTTCCCACTAGTCAGCAGGCATAGTGGATGTGGCGCAAGGGAGGAGACGGCGATGTGGAGGAAGAGATGGCGATGTGGAGGAGGAGACGGTGATGTGGAGGAGGAGGAGGAGAAGGAGACGGTTTGGAAAGTTGGATGTATACAATTGATTTAGGGATTTCAGAGTTGAGAGGAGTATAAGACTCTCTTGCCCACGAATCAAGCCGTTTCGTCATCTAAGTCAAATACAAAATTTAGCCAAAAAATTGGGCGGAAGTTCGACCCGCCAAATATTATGAAGTTAGGTGACGAATTCATCAACTTTCGTCATCTAAGTGAATCAAATTTATATTTTTGTAGTCTTATTTTAATTTTAACACATTTATTTCTTTTTCTTTTTTTCCTAAAAAGAAAAGGTTTTGATAGAATGTGATATTGTTAAATAGGGAGGAAGCAATATTTTCAAAAATCTTCATTTACCGGAATATCTTCATTTTTCACGGGTTGACATATTTCACCGTTCCGGTCATATCTTATTTCACGACTTTTTTGCGTTTGAGGCCTCTACGTATACGTTGTCTTCAAAACGAAACTTAAACTCAACACTAGTATAAAAAAGTTATACAACATTAGTACATATATCGTGAGTTTGGTTATCGGAAAAGAGGAACTGAAAACCGACCGTCAGATATGACCAGCATAACGAATTACGTGGGTGGGCAAAAATTCAGCTCCATCGGACAACGATAAGGGCTCGATCCGTCCGGTCAATCGGCGCGGTCAAACCCCTAAACGGACGGAAACGGCTATTTGACCCTCCAAATCACGTAATCTGGCCGGACCTTCAACTGAGAATAGTTTCCAATCGACGAGACTCTTACGGGGCTATAAAAATTTGGTAAAAAATATATTTTCGTCATAGGGCTACCACTAGGTAGAAATAAGAGAAAAATTCGTTGACCGGAACAACCGGCACCGAAATTTTACCGGAATATCTTCATTTTTCACGGGTTGACTTATTTCACCGTTCCGGTCATATCTTATTTCACGACTTTTTTGCGTTTGAGGCCTCTACGTATACGTTGTCTTCAAAACGAAACTTAAACTCAACACTAGTATAAAAAAGTTATACAACATTAGTACATATATCGTGAGTTTGGTTATCGGAAAAGAGGAACTGAAAACCGACCGTCAGATATGACCAGCATAACGAATTACGTGGGTGGGCAAAAATTCAGCTCCATCGGACAACGATAAGGGCTCGATCCGTCCGGTCAATCGGCGTTTAAAAAGCAAGTTCAGTAAGGTGACGAAATAAAATAGGAACCTGTTACATGACGAAAAATTATTTCGTCACCTTAGAGAGACACTTTAGTGACGAAAAAATATTTCGTCACCTAACCTATCACTTACATTACGAAATCTATTTTCGTCACCTAAGTGATCAACACTTAGGTGACGAAAATATATTTCGTCACCCCACCTATCACTTAAATGACGAAATATATTTTCGTCACCTAAGTGCTCAAAACTTAGGTGACGAAAATATGTTTCGTCACCCAACCTTTCACTTACATGACGAAATTTATTTCCGTCACCTAAGTGCTCAAAACTTAGGTGACGAAAATATGTTTCGTCACCCAACCTATCACTTACATGACGAAATTTATTTTCGTCACCTAACATATCACTTACATGACGAAATGTATTTTCGTCACCTAAGGTTGCTCTAAGGTGACGAAAATAGTGACGAAATAATATTTCGTCACCTTACCTTACTTAGATGACGAAAATTGTCACTGAGGTGACGAAACGGGTTTCGTCACTAAAGTGTTCTCTTAGGTGACGAATTAAAAATATTTCGTCACCTTAGAACCTTTTTCTAGTAGTGTAATGAAGGTTCAGTAACTATGTAAGTGGAAATTCTGATGCTGATGGAACTGGAATTTTGCTCAGGTTGAGTTTATTTATGCTTCCAATCTTTTCTAAAACTATCCTAGCTTCCCAGATGAACTGATGCTGATCATAATGAAAAAAATAAGCTAATTTGGTCTCTGATCACTCTCTGTTCCTAGTGTTGACTCCATCTATGCAGAAGCCAAGATTGAACATATGGGATTTTTCTGGCCGACATAAAATGGAAAACTGAAAATGACTAGGCTAAAATTTCTTCAACGGGATGACTTGGTAGTTGGTCTCCTCTTTCACCAAGACCTGAACCTGTACATACTCATCATAAGTTGCATTGTGCTATGATTCTATTAACTCATGGAGTAGGTTAAGACACATAAAAGCAGGACCTCCACTCAATTCAAAAAGATAATTGTTTTAGTTATCTGTTTGAATTTTCTTATAAATTAAATACGAGTTAGTTCAAAGTTTGAGATAGTTTTAATTTAAATCTCAGGAAAACAATTATATTTGTTTTTGTTCTTTCTTCTTTTATAAGTAGCGTAGTCGAAAAAAGCTTTTATAAGTTAATTTAACAACATAACATATAAAATATAAAACATATAAAATATAAGATGTTTTAAGTTAATCAATTTTTGATACAAATACGTTGAACTAGGTCATACTCAGAATCATAAGAATCATAACGCATAACCTAGTTTGGTAACATTTCACTTTGTTGAACAAATATCTGTTGAGATCATTTTCCTTAACCCAAGAATAACATACCACTTTAGAAGGCCAGTGTAGTGAGCTCCAATTTTACTGTTTATGTTTACACATCCTTTATGTACTTTGTAAGTGAATCAAAACATATTTGAGACGAGGTCTAGAAAATTGGACTCCCAAATCTTGATAAAAGACTGTGGAATATTTTCAGAACTTCAGAAAATATTTTCATCTTAGTAATATGGGTTTTATAATTTGCTCAAACCTCGAAAATAATTTTTGTAATGGCTTCACCCATGTGGTGAGTTCATTGTAAGAGCAATTGCACCCGTAGGCAATTGGCAATTGCTGATTTGCCAATTAAATTGCCCTTGTCAATTCACTATTCATCCCAAATTGGCAATTGCCTCTCCTTTATCAATGCACCTGTTGAAGGCAATTTACATGCTAATTCATTATTACATTTTAATTTTGAATAAATTATTAATTAAAAATGTTAAACTTATAATTTGATTAATTAATAATGTGATTAATCGTACAACAGTCATTATTGTTAAACAGATTATTAATTAATATTTTAATAAATTATTAAATATCTTATGATTTCTAATAAGATATTCGTCCAATCTTCACTTGACACGTGTCAACTTCAGATATCGTGTGCATTATTGCGGGATTATTGCGGGATTGAAGTTGTGCATTGTGCCAATCTTTGAGCATCTTTTTCAAATGCCGAAATTGAGATTGAAGAGCACTAGGGCTTCGACTTGTTGGAGGACCACGCCAATTTTCCACATAATCGGCAAAAACTTTTTCCCATAACTTTGAAAGACTTATCGATTTGCCGGTGATCGGACACACGGTTACACGAGCCCAAGAATCGCACAATTGAATTTTCTCATCTTCTTGCCAATTGCAATTAGAATCTCCCATAGTTGGATGAGATAAGAAGAAATAGAAGCTAAAATTGATGAAGGGAGAAGATGGAGAGGTAAACTTTGAAAAGTTTGGTGTGAGAAATTATAGAAAGAGGATGAGTATTTATAGGAGAGTTTTCTGATTTTTTTTCTTAACCCAGGTGTATAAATTTTTAAGTGAAAACAGACAAAAAAAAATACAGCCGTTGCTATTTAATTATAGCCACATGATTCAGATCTAATGGCTGTAATCAAAGAGCCGTTAAAAAAAATTTTACCGTTGAAAAGATATTGTTTGACCGACATGTGATAAGGGGAAGTAGGGAACATATATTTCAGTGGAGCCCACCCAATTGCTCGAGCAAACCGTTTGCCGAGAATCGCCCATCAAATTGCTTGGGCAATTTTTTTACGCGGGGCCCATGAATTGCCCGGGCTAAATACAACCGCTGCATTGAGTTTTTTTGCAGCAGGTGTGGGTCCCAGCTTTTGCCTCGGCAAATCACACCACCGCTGCAATTGCTCTAAAGGAGAAGAATACAATCCATGATGACAGCGCTAGTCATTTTGTAGGCCCATTTTGGTCTGAACTAGGCCCATTCTGCTTTGATTTCCTTCTCTTTTCTACATTATTCGAGGTCGAATGGGGCAAAACCTAATGAATACAATCTCAAATCACTGCCTGCCTTAATTTGTGCTACGAGCAAGAAAAAGAGAGAAAGCAGAGGCATGAGTGACCTTGAGTTGAGTCATGAATGCACAAACTGATAGACTGATGACGAAAAAGTTGATACGAATGTTCATAATTCAAATGTGACAATGCACCTTCACAAATGGTTTGAAGTTGTGCAAAGTGATGAACAAGGCATTTCAGAAATCAGGGGCACCGTTGCTTTTCTGGATTTGATGTTATTCTACTTAAGTTTTGCTTTAGGACATATTGATATGAAGTCCATGTTTTCATAATAGAATGAAAAATTGATTGTTAAGAAAATCTATAGAATCACAAAAAAGAAACGATCATCGAACTGTAACCATTATTATTTTATATTAAATGATTGATATTCGATCACTTTAGATAAAGTTATGATCAACGTACGTAAGATTCTTTAAAGATTTTTAATGAATCTACTACAACTTTAAGAAATATTGTGGAAGATCATTTGTCACATAAATACTACACATTTTTTTTCTTCTTTTTTTTTTTGTTTTTGTTTTTTGTTTTTTTTTTGTTTTGTTTTTTATTTAGAGAAAGCCTTAGAAACATACCGGTCCAAATCTAAACACGGCCCAAATATGAAGTAAAGTTTGATATATAATTTGATGTCTTGTTTCTTTCATTTTTTCCCTTTGAGTTTTTTGCACCAACACTATCTGCACTTTTTGAGGACTGAGAACTTACAAAGTTATCAATGTGATACAAAGTTATCAAACCCGCTGTACTACAAGAAATACAGCGGAAGCTACTAGAAATCCTAGTGGGTTAAACAGATGACCTACTGGTGAACAGTAGTGGAGAAATGAGTGACTGCCTCGTCGCCTCCTTCTAGACCCCACCCGAACTCTGCAGACTGGGCATTTAAAAACGAAGGAAAAGCCCAGGGGAAAATATTTCATCACGTCAGAGTGAGTGGACAAAATAATCTCAATAACAATAATATTTCCCCAAGAAATTTAACAATGCAAACGACTAGTTCTGGCTAGTCTCCAAATCATAAACAAAACAGCCTCTCAGACTCAAATTATAAATATATATCAGTATGTATTAACCACTCGTCTACTCCATGTATGCTATCTATGAATAAACTTTAAAATAGATAGTCACACCAGGCTAATACGATTGTGTCTAACGCTCACGTCGCCTCATACTAGCATTTTTCCTCAAAATGGGGGTAATGACCGAGTGGATATAAATACGTGCTTACTGATTGTACGATTTCTATGAATGAATGTAAAACAGAATAATCTTAAAAAGTAGAAAATCGTACAAGGCTACTACGCTCGCGTCTAACACTCATATCACCCCATACTGGCATTCGTCCTCAGAACGGGGGCTGTTACGTATAGCTAGCTAGCATTCTCTCTCATACATACTATTCTCGAAAACGTCAATAAATGAGTATAAACTCCGAAATTCTCAATTTCCGGATAAAAATCCAACCAAGCAAATTACTCAACAATAAAATAATTCAAACACATTATTTCAAACAAAGGTCCACTCACAACTTAGGCCTAAGCCTGACGTCGGTCGGAGGGTCTCCTCTGCTCGAGCCTCCTCGCGTCCTGTTCCAAACATAATTAATTCCTTAAAATAAAACACCGACGCTTAAATAAAATAGGCATAATTAACTATGAGCTTCTAGCGCTCAACCATGTATATCGTCATAAATCTTAACTTCACTGTCAACCACAAATCTCCATAAAAAACCAACTTCCTCAAAACCACATTCCACCAAATAAAATCCAATGGCCGGATTATAAATTAATAATCTGCCAAAAATACCAAACTTCAACAAATCTCAAACATATCCAAAACGTCTCTAAAAATTCTAAAATTATATCATTAAACTCCTCACATTTTTCTCCACCAAAACATTTTCTGGGCGGCCGGCGACCAACTCCGGCGACCTCCGATGGTCACCAAAATTTGGCAGCATCTTCCTCTCAACCTCCTCTACAACATTCCTAACTACCACAAACTCCAATTCTAAGCCTAAGCACAACAATTGAACGCAAAAACACAATAAGCCATAGAAAATTCAAATTCCGATTTCTCTTTACCTAGCTTAAGACGGAGCGAGCCCTTTGGAGGGATTGAAGCACGGGAGGAGAGCTTCCTTTTGAGCCAAGGCTCGCCGGCTATGGCAGCCGAAGGAAGGAGTTGCGGCGAAGAATGGCTTTCGGCAGTCGGACCTTCCGGCGAGCTTTTCTCCCTCACGGCGGCGCTAGGGAGGCTGCCACCGGTCTAGGATTGCAGCTGGGTCGGAGACCGACCGTTTGGGACCGGTGCGGCGGTCTGGGGCGACCGGACGGCGGCGAACGGCATCGGGAAAATTCTACCAGTGAGGGGGTCGGGAGCGGGAGAGAACCGAGAGGAAGAGAGAGAAAAGAGAGAAAAAGAGAATGGGCCTTTAGCCCAACCAGGCCACAACACCTCGATAAACCCAATCCAAAAAATATTCAACAGCCCAAAATAATACCCCAATAAAAATTACTTTTTAATAGCTAAAATTTACAATTTTTACCGTCGTCACATTTTCTTCCTTCAAATAATTCCTTCAAAATATTAGTCCCTCAACACCCTCTGGGGACTAATTAATTTACACACTTAGTGACGAACACGGTAAAAACTCTTATTACCACTATGCTAGTAATTAAGGTAAAAATTAAGGTTCGGGGCGTAACAAGTATGATTAATATAACAATTATTGTGGATTTCGATCGGTCTAATCTACTTGTATTAATTGGCATAACTTTGGATATGTATTTTTAAAATTTTTAACCGTGTACGTACGTTCGTCCAACCATAAATTAATTATTCATGCAAATTTCCATTTTTCTACATGTGTAATTTTTAAAATGCATATGTATGTTTTTTTAAGTACGAATACTTACGTGGAGTTACAGTTGGGTCTAGTTTGAAAAGTTACAAGAAAATGCTCGGATGTAAATATAATAAAATGTCCAAAATTTAAAAAAAAATATACTTAGTCGACGGAACTTGAATAATTTGTCGCCTTAGTACTTTTAAGGCGACGGAAATCTCCGAAATATTAGGCGGGTTAAAAAAAATTTATGTTGCATAGGCGACAAAAATTGAATAAGTCGTCAGCTTGATATAACCAAGGCAACGTTAAGCGTATTTTCCGTCGTCTAGGATCCCGAAATATTAGGCGGGTGAATTTTGTACCTTTTTTCCCCGGAAATTTCATATTACTTAGGAGACGAATATTTATCTTAGGCGACGAAACTCATTCGACGACTAAGATAAAATCGATACTAATTGCCTCTCTCAATCCACAATCCCTAAATTCACACCCACAATTCTCAAATCCCACCAAGCTACGCCACCGCCACCAGAGCTTCGCCACCACCTCGCGCCATGCATCGGCAACCGATTCAAGTGCGCGTATTTATCCACCTCCTCCACTCATCGCCACCGTATCCACCCACCTCTCCAATCTTGCTGCTCTCACATTCTCACCGCTGCTCCTTTTTCAGGTCCGTATTCTCTCTCTTATCAGATTGATCTTGCTTGTTACTTCTGAATCTTATTTGAATTCGTTTGTGGTTAAATCTCATACATTAGGATTAGGAATATACGAGGAGTGAACAAAGTGTAGCTTGATTGATGTATTTGGAATTATGGTTGATGTTTTTGAATGCAAAAATGGCTAGCTAGGAGTTTTTTTTAAGCTGCCTACTGGCTCTTATGCTTTAGAAGCAGTGCTTGAACATGTGAAGGAGAAATGCAAGAGTTTTTGTGGGTTGGATGTGTGTGATGACGATATAGGGAAGAAGGGGGCATTGGCTATTGTCAAGTTTGTGCCGAAGATTAAGTACTTGTGGTTCAGAAGAGCGAGAATTGGTAGGCAGTGTCTTATTACTTTATTGCAAGGCTGCAATGATCTTTAACTTTTGGATGTTAGGGAATGTTGTGGTTTCGATGAGGAGGATGAGGAAATAGCTAAGCTTGTTGCTAGTAATTCTAAGTTTATGTGTGAGGGTTCTAGAGTTGGACATGGAGAAGGAGGGCATAGGGTCTTGTATGGATACCGTTTTGGAGGGCGACGATTGTTGTATGTTGGAAGAGGACGAAGAGTCTTGAATGTCCAACGAGGAGGAGAATGAGTTGTGATGATATTAGAGCCTTTAGAAGACAGAGCATGAGTGTGGTGAGGGTAAGGACGACATATTTCATGTTGATGATGAATTATTGACTTGTTATTATTATGTGTACCAACTGAATTTGTTAATTATCCAAATACATTCACATCAGATTTGCCTCAGTCCTCAGAGTTTTTTTTTAATTATCAAAAAAAAATTTACAAATATCACATTGTATCTTTTACTTAAGTGGCTCACAGCTTTTGTTAGTATTTTCTGTATCCCCAATGCATCAAGTCTAAAAAAATATAAAAAAGTGAAGAAAGACAAGTGATTTGATTAACCTGGCATTCTTTTCTATGGATTATTTTTCATAATCTATTACTCACTCATTTATTAACAATTATGTGTTATTCATATGCAAGATATGATGATCATGGAGAAGAGGAAGGACCAAGCTACTAAGGCCAGTGCTTTGATGGAGTCAATACGGTAGAGTGTCGGCTTAGCTAGCAATAGCAGCCATCCTATCTCCACGCTAGTTGGGATAGTACCACTAGGAGCTCCCCCTTGATTGTGCGGTTGACAGTAGCTCAACGAGATCTCCATCGGCGTCTGCAACCGCACCCGAATCTGTATGACGCATCATCGGTAATGCTCGAATCAAAGTTAAAAGCCCAACATGTAAGTGTATTAATTTACTGCCCCACAGTAAACTTCTGTTGGGGGTCAGTAAACTTGCAGTATATTATCTCCCTTTCAATTTCATGTCAATTACACACAACAGATACCTTAATAAACAACTTTATTGCCCCTAGTAAACCCAGTAGAAGTTTACTGCGAGTAAACTTGCAATACAATATGTTTCTTTCATTTTCATGTCAATTACACACAACAGATACCTTAATAAACAACTTTATTGGCCTCTTGTAAACCTAGTAGAAGTTTACTGCCCCCTAGTAAACTTCTACTGGGGGTCAGTAAACTTGTAGTACAATATATCTCTTTTATTTTCATGTCAATTACACACAACAAATACCCTAATAAAAAACTTGATTGCCTCCTAGTAAACCTAGTAAAAGTTTATTAAGGTATGAAGGCGGGGTTTATGTTATGGTAAGAAGGCAGATGATATCGTTCAACAAACATGACAGAAGATCAAGCTGGAGTATTACCCCCTTGTAAAAGGCCCTAGCTTGAGGGGGATAAACAGCTTGGTGGCACATGATATCGGTTCCGCCATACAGAGTCTGGTAGGAATAAGGGTAAGGACGTTCTACGACCGTGATCAGACTAAGAAGTTAAAGATATGGAATGCAATGTTGGTAAGTAACTGAAAAGTATATAAAAAGTAAATTTACTTAATTACATTTGTTTGATAACATATATATGATTGCTTATGTAATTGGAAGGCATGAACTGACTGAATTGACATCTCTCTGTTGATAAAATTTCATGTCTAAGGATATGTTTGCATAAGACCGAGTTTTCTTATAAAATGAAAATGTTATGGATATGTGTAAAGTATGATTGAATGTGTGTAAAGTATTTTGTTGATATGAATTGAAAGATGTGTTTTGTGATAGTAATTGAGTGTATTAATTTTTTTAATTTTATTTTTTAATGTTTAACACGGAATTTTTTTATATTTCTTATTTAGCCGAAGTACGAGTGAGATGAAAATGATGAGCCAATATTCACAGAAGAGGTACAAGGACTGGAAATATCAGTGTCACAAAGCTTATCTGAAGAAAGGGCCATCTAAAATGCCTTTAGATTTCATTGGAAGAGAGGACTAGTGGAAGTTTCTATGTGAGCACTTCGAGTCAGATGCGTTCAAGGTGATTTTTTTAAATTACCTTCATTGTTTCTCTTGTATTTTATTATTAGCTCATTCATGTATAGTTATGTATTTATAACTTGAAATGTAAAATGTGCAAGATGTTAGAACTAATCTATTTAATATTTTTTCATGTATTAGAGACTCTCGTTGGCAAACAAGCGGAACCGTGGGGAGAAAACTATGCACCACCACACGGGGTCTTCTCCTATCATCTACACAATGGAGGAACTTAGAATACAAAGCGAGCAGCTTCCAATAATCAAAAGTTTTGAGAAGACCTATGTCATGGAGGGTGATGAAGTTACAACCAAGCATTAATTATGTAAGTGTCTCACCTTTTACTATTACGTAAACTTATCAGTGATTAATCAAATATGTGTAAATTCGGCTATTGGTATATATATGATCATAAGTTGAATGAATGTCATGTTTTCCTGCTTCTTCCAAAACAAAAAAAATTGTGTTATTATCATTATCATTTATTAAGATGTATAGTTTTAGGGTGAGAAGCTGAGTTTTCATATGATGGGATTGTAAACTTCCATGTTTATGATCAAACCTGGTTATAAACTTCTATGTTTATCATTATCATTATCATTTTATTGTCAACTTTCATGTTTATGATCAAACCAGGGCTATTAATAAATGTTTATGATCAAACCATGCATTGGAAAACTTTCATATCTATTATTAATACAAGTCTATTAATACTTGCACTCTTAATACTTGCATATTTTATTGTCAACTTCCCTGTTTATGATCAAATCATGCATTGGAAACCTTGACAGGGAAGCTTTCCTGTTTATTAGGTACACTTAATAAACATGACATTTATTATTATACATGGTTGATCAGGTCTATTAATAAATATCAAGTTTATTAAGTTTCCATGTATTGTTTGATCATGTGTATCTAATAAGTGAAGCTTCCCTTATGCAAGATGTTTATTATGCAAAATGACAAGTTTATTATGAAAATGTTGAGCTGCATGTTTTATTTATTAATTAATGTATTTTAAATGCAGAATGACATGGTTGATGATGTCAATAAACGAAATGATGTATTTAAGGAACAACACCTTGACGTGACGGAAGAGGAGATTATGGAAAGTGTTCAGTCCCAACAAATTAAGGTGTTGGGTAAGGTGCTCAAAACTCGAAGAAAAAAAAAAGAGATAAGAGGGATGGGACGGAGAGGCAAGCGAGACTTGAGCAATTCTTCAAATCGTTCCACTTCATGTAGTCATCCTCATAGAGTTGATGAGCAACAACTCTAAAAGGTGCAAAAACACTATGAGCAGAGACTAAAGGAATCAGAGGAGCGTGCCCAGCAGCAAATCCAAGAGGTCCATAAGCGTGCCCTGCGTGCCGAGTCTATGTATAGTGTTCTGTAGTCCCAAGTTGCAGTCATATATGAGCACCTAGGTATGCCACCTCCTCCTCCTCCTCCACGAGTTTCCCCACAGAACAATGATGATAGAGGCGGCAACATAGGATTATACGAGAATAACAATTGATATTATTGATTTTGTAGTACTTCATTCATAGTTTAGCTAGATTGTATGAAAAATTTTCTACGTAGTTCATTATTTTGTATATATGAACAATATTTGTCCATCTAGTTATCATGATCAATATATGAATATGTTTTCCAAATCTGATGTTTCATGCCTGCTGTATCTGTATGTGTTTGATTATTGTTACTTATTTGTAATTTTTGGAAACAGTGAATAAGGTAAAAAAATTACAATTTTTTTACCCTAAATAAAATCTCTTAGGTGACGGAAACAATAACATTCGACATCCAAGATAAATCACCTAGGTGACAGAAACAGTAACATTCGTCGCCCAAGATAAAGTGACGGAAACAGTTACATTCGTTTCCCAAGATAAATTACACCTAAGCGACGGAAACAATTACATTCGTTTCCCAAGATAAAACACCCAAGCGACGGAAACAGTAACATTCATCACCTAAGATAAACAACATATCCGACGAATACAAAGTACGATCGTCGACTAAGTACCGTTATGCATTCGTCAGTTTAAAACTTTACCAACAACAATTTCTTCGGTAAACATACATACCAACAACAATTTCTTCGGCTAAGAACAATTTCATATTTATCGGCTAAGAATCTTTCCGACAAAAACGTTCGGTTAACAGAGATTTTTATTGATGAAAAAATTTGTCGAGAAGAGAGGAAAATATATATCGGGTAGGATCCTTCTTAGTCGACGATTAACTTTAGTTCCGTCGCCTAAGTATCTACCTCATGACACTTAGGCGACATAATTTAGTCCACGGATAATTCGTCTGCCAAGATTTTAGGCGACTAGTTGTAGTGCATTTCACAAAGAGAGAGAGGACATAATGAGGGATACTCATTATTAAAAATTCATGTTAGCAAGTGTTGATTGTTGATTTTAGTATGTACTTGATAATGTTAGAACTTACAACTAGAGCAGTGGCATAGCTAGCTAGGGGCGAGAGGGTTCAATTGAAGATTGAATGTTAATTGAACCCCAAACCCTAATTGAACCCTCTTAAGTTTTAAAAAGTCTTAATTAGCCTTAATGAAGATTGGATATTAATAGAATGAATCATAAATAATTGACCTTTAGCTTCTCTTTTGAGAAATCTTTAATTAATCATAAATATTCTTCAACACCAATGGAATGGAATGAAATAAAAATTTATACTATTAAAATACTTAATCCAAATTAATACAAATCGTGTCAAGAGTTTCTTACCATACTAATATATACTTTAATGCTTTCATTTTCATTTACGATTTTTTTCTTTACAAATAAGCTAAATGGAAACAACACATTAATGTTTATCATGCATTGACACTAAAGAAAAAACAACATATTTTTTTCTAATATTAATCGTGCATGATATGAAATTTCAAAGTTTATTTTAGATGATTATTTACTGGCCTAAGTTCCCTCTTGGGCGACGAAAAAAAAAATCGTCGCCCGATTTTTTAGATTTCGTCGTCTAAAACTTTATTTTTGGTAGTGTGGTCTTTTAAATAACAATGTTCATTATGATTTTGTATATAACAAATAGTTAAAATCAAGTTTGTATTACTTTTTAAACAAAATTATGTTATTGTTAGAGAGTGACTGAAAATAAGTGTAGTTTTTTAGTCGATAAAAGTTGACCATTCTAAATGAGATTTATGACTACGCAACTGAGCTAGAGCGTCCGAGTTCCCAAACTCTACAACCTTTCTGCTCTGCCGAGACCCGAGAGTTTGGTTCACGTTATCTCCATCTTCTCTTGAAACGTACAACACAATTTCCAAAGGAACAAAATTGAACGCAAAACCCTTGCAGCACTGTAACTTTGCATATACTGACATACACAGTAGTAGCCAAATCCCAAAAATTTGTAGGCTAGTGAAAAAGCACACGCGGGCCTCGCTAGGGCTTAGGGCAAAGTGATATCATGCATCCATCGTCTTCATGTTGTTAACGTGGATCTTTTGGATTCTTGCACTTTTTTCTGGCTTTGGTTCTTATCCTTGCCATCCGAAACTGATAGGTTCGGAGAAAGAAAGGGCATGCGTTCTGCGATCAATTGTTCTCCTCCGCAGAGTTGTTCTTCTTGTTCTTAATTCGGGTCTGTTCATTAATCATAAGCTGGTGCCTGGTGGTGTTGTTAAGATCTGATCCACATCTGTTATGAGTCTTATCCCTAATTAGTTTATGAAAAGAACAGAGCCTTTCTGGCTTTTTGACTAACTTGAACGCCGAGGGACCCTTTTTGATTAGATATTAATCGAAAACAGACAAGCAAGCATACTGTAATTCACTATTTTGGGATGGAAATAAGGGAGAGACTTGTGATAATATATATAAAGGCTCTCACGTTTATGATAACCCATCTTCAGTATCTGTCATATGATGTTACAATCTGTATGGATATGATTAAGTTTTTAGGAGACTCCTAGATAAACCCAGATGTGTAATTTATAAGATGGATTAAGACATGCAGAGATATTCTGTTGCGATTACGTACAAAATTACATTAGTTTTTTTACATTAATGACGAATTTCTGTAGAACATTGATCACTGTTTGTAATAAAATGCCTATTAGATGCTCTAATAAATAAAATTACGATGCAATAAGCAGGCAAGCAGCACAAGAAAATGATCTTGTAAGAGGTTTTTTTTTCTTGTCAAATTTTTTTTTAGTGCTTCCAATTTCATCTTGCATGCCAAGAAAAATAAAGACCAGAATTCAACGATGCACAGGTGGAAATTTTTGTATCCACACAGTAATATATAGTTGGACAAGTAAGAAAGCGAATGACAAAATGAAAGAAAAAAGATCGAAGGAAACAAACAAAGATAAGCAATTGTTATCCAGTGAAGTTGTATTTATATGGAAATTGAGATGGCCTTTTTCACAAAACCTGCCTAACCTGAAGACTAGAAATCTATGAGGTTTAATTATCAAATCCAACATGAGGATTTGGTAAAATCGTATTTGAGATGGAATTTATTAATTGGTTTTGGGCACCACCTCATTATCTCGTATAATGACATGACGAGATGTATGTGTCGGTATCTCATTTCCTCATATGTTCATGAGAGAGTTTTTGTTTTTGGGAAGTCAGTGAGACACCTATAACAGGTAATAGAGAGGTTAATATTAATTCCATATTTTATTCGATTTTATCATACTACCTTCTTCGTCTAGATTTATTTCCTTATTTTTCTTATGTTATATTAATTTCCTATAATTTACTATGACCCGTAAAGTTGATGTTTCCATAAGGTAAATAAAACAAATAAAATACACTTTAAAACGAGAGTGCTCATTTTCTTCGAAGTTCCTTACTCCTTAGTAGTACTAGGCTCACATTAGAGTGGTTAGACTGAAAATTTAAGTAAAAAAGCTGATAAACATGGTAAAAACACATGGAATGAGTAAAAATTTAATTTATCAATCAAGGTAAAATGTGGAAGTAGGAAATGTGGGGAGAGTATGCCGCTCTCAAAATTGAAGAAGAGGTTCTCCGAATATGGGCTTTTTGTGATTGAATCAAAAATATAAAGGGCCAGAGAAAATTGAGGGTACATTTCTAATATTTATTGTCATTTATGTGTCTTCAACCGCAACGACTCCCACCATCGCCTCCACCAACGCCGTTGCTTCCATTGCCGAAAAATGAAAGGTCACGTCTTACCTGATTGGGTTTGGGGACGAATGATAGAGCCTCATTCTTTGGCTTTTGGAAATGAATGAAAGGACTAGATTTATTAGGGTTGTCGTTGCCAAAGATAGCAGTGGAGCTGAATGGTTGCTGCCATGGTTTGAAAAAAATTAATAACCAAGCAATTTTGGGTTTCTGGATTTATGAACTTCTGCTCTTGAGAGCGGGTAAACTGTCGGAACTATCTCACCTCCGGTGACGGGAATGTAGACCTCGACAACCTTGGAGGGTTCGAGCTTGGGAGACATGTTCAGCTAGGTTTAGTGGAGATTAGTGTTTTTGAGCCGAGAAGATGAGCGCATAGAATGCAACAGTATGTTAGTGGTTTATGACGAGGAAACAATGTTCTGGCCTTACGGGGTCTTGGGTTTTCACTTCATTTTGATTCTTTTGGTCGCTAAATAACGTGTGCTAAATCTGTTAACGGTTTAATGCATCAAGGTTTATTTTTATTTTGTTCGGAAACACAAAATTAATGCAAGTGAAAAAGATTGTACGGTGTGGATTGTTCCACGTGGCACAAAATTGAACACACGTGCACCATGCGGCGATCCTCAGTGGTGCTAACCACACCCTGCTATATATCTCAATTCACTCTATTGTCCTATGTATGAGTCGGGCACTTTGCCCTGTACTGTTGTGGCCCCTTAATCTTCATTATCAACTAATTTCCGATTACAAATTCAAACCATTGAAAACCTTGTCTTTAACATCGACGTACAAATTTGGATCCAAAGAAATTTGACTCATTGTTTATGAGCTTTAAACTCGATCTCTTGTCCAAAACATTGATCGAATCACATAGAATGTTGTTTAAACGATATTGTTAACGTGAAAGTGTTTGACGTAATACATCAACTAATTTATCGGTAGAATTTGATACAAAACTACTTATTTGACATTAAATGCGTTTAACCAATGTGTGTGAAATAATTTATAAGACTTTTGATCAACAACATCAAAATTCCATCTTCTTTTGATAATTGTCTCGATTTGTTATTGAACTCTGGATGTTCACACAATGTATAACATGTTCGATTGTGGCAAATACTAAGTAAATTTCTTCATCAAATAACACAACATGTACCTGCAATCATAACATATCGTCTGTTAATAAGAAGCATTCAACAATGAATAATTTACAAAGAGTAACAACTTTACATAATGTCAATAATTAACGTAAAATAACTACTTTATCAAAAGTTTCTCTCTTTAGTGAATAACGGTATCGATATGTAATATGGTCTTCTCACAACATAGTACGACGTGTGACTACAGTAAAGTACAATCTAAACCGCTAGATAATGAATTAATTATTAAACAACACACCGTTACACAACATAAGCTAGTCGCTACTCAACACGTGGTGTGAATTAGCACGTGTACCAAGGTCAGACCAACTATTATTAATGATTCTCATAAATCATAGTTATTTTCTAACACCATTATTTATCAACTGATCAACCGTGAACCAAAACTTATTTAATTTGATAGCGTATATGAACTCAGTAGTCAACTAACTAATATAAAGCATCTAACAATAAATCATTAACTAGATAAGTTGACAACACAACACATCGCTTTAAATTGATACGGCAACGGTTTAACAGAAAAAAATTACTCTTTACAAAATACCTTAATTCGTGATCTAACACGACATAAAAAGAAAAATATAAAACAAAATAACACGTGTACATGCCAAAACATTACTTGTCAACATATAACAAACATCATATGTTCAAAAATTAAAATCTAGACATAGTAACGTATCGGCCTAGTTAGAGTGATTAAATCATTTGATTCAATAATTATCCTAATTAACAAGACGATCACATTAGGCAAATTAAATCGAATCTAAGATTAATATATGAAACCAGTCTATAAATTATGCAACTTACATTGTCACATGTTTTAACAATTTTTAACATAACTGACTAAACTGTGTAGAATTCACATAATCATTATTTTGTCTTTGAGTTTCTAACTTTCAAATGCGAAATCATAGAAAGTAAAAGGGATGCTATTTTGGTCCGACAAGATAAAAAGATAAGGCTACATAGGTTTGGTTCTATTTCTCTGAAATCTAAAACTCGATAAACAATGTACCTCACACCCCCATTTCGTGTCCAAAACAAAAGGGAAAAGAAAGTCAGAAAAATAGGGTTAAGTAGGGCAGGGTGTGGTTATTATCCACTAGAGGGTACTCGTGGCAGTAATACATTGGAGCATAAACAGAGGACTCAGCTCTCCACGTGGCGGCAATCTGTAACACTCCGGACTAACCAGAAACAGAGACGTAAAAAGAAGAACGTAAAAATAGAGGAAACAGAGGAGAGATCTTAGGCGAGACACGAGAGAAAAGAGAATCACAGTACGAGATTTTCAAGTCTGATTGAGAAAAATAAATTAAAATGGAAAAATAAAAATAAAAGTTTGAATTGGGTAGGCGTCGTTTTTGGCTTATAAATTGGGTGGGAGCAACGGTTTCGTTTTTACTCGATGCCCTTTCATGTTTCACGTGTCCTTCCCTCTTGGCTCTCTGTTTTTCTTTTTGCTGTGTTTCTGTGTATCGACGTTTCGTTTTTGTTTTTGTTTTCCAGCGGACCCATTTCCAGGGGCCGTTTCATATTTATTAAGCTTCCTTCTCGTGACGGTGCTTTCTGTGCTTCTCTATATAAACCCACCTAAACACTCTGTTCAGGGCACAAAACACAGAGAGAGATACAGAGAGGTTTTGGGATTGTGAGGATTACCAGAGAGACAAAAAAAACATGGAGGGAAGAAAGCCAGCTGAGTCGTCTTCTTCTTCTTCCTTCACTTCTGAGCAGTTCGGGTCCAAAGACTTGTCCTCCTCCTCTTCATCTGGGATTTTCGGAGCCATTTTCGCTCCTCCTTTGAACTCCCCGAAGGTATTGGTTTATGTTTTTGGCTTTTTGGTGCATATTTTGATTGTAATGTTTGATTCTATTCAATTTGGTCGTGTTATTGATGTCCCCTGCATTCGAGAATTTGCAGAGGTTTGTTCTGTTCTGTTTTCTTTTGGTAATGGGGTTTGAATTTTATGACTGTTTTGGATTGGATATAGGTGAAAACCATCGCCTTTGTTGGATTGTATTATTTGTTTTTGTTATTCTAAAATCTTCATGGGGTTTATCCATGTTTCCCTTCAAATCTAGTGAAGGTTCTCAATCATGGTATACAAGTGAATTTTCCCATTTTTACTTCTTATCTGAATTGTTAAAACAAGATTTGCAATGAGGGCTTGAATTATTTATGCAATGGTGGTGCATGTATGTTGTTTTTACCATTTCTGTGTGATTGTATACATTTGTTTATTTCATGTTGTACTAGATTCTGAGAAAGGTTTGTTTTGGCGTTGATCTAGGTGCTAAGCAGGGAATCACTGCGTTCTGAGCTCACTAGGAAAAAATACACTGATCAGCCGTTGCACTTCAACTCAACACTGCCAGGTTTTTTGCATGGCTTTTCTAGCTTATTGTTACAAATCGGAATTCGGAAATATAATCTTTTACTAGGCCTGTCTTGCTCCCATTGTTGTGATTATAGAAGAGTATGTATTTAGTTCTTGATTTTTGTCAAATAGCTACCTGGTCCTGTTTCAGTTTTGTAGATTCAGTAATGCTTGGCTTTATTTGTGTCTGTCATAATTCATGGTTTCTTTCTGTCTGCGCAGGTGATTACTCTAATGGCAAAGCAGTTGAGGGTCAGAGCACACAGATTAAGGACAGTTCATACTATTATGATCAGAGATCGCAACAACCTTGTCATCTCAGTTCATCAATCTACTATGGTGGTCAAGACATCTATCATCAGCCCCAGAATAGCCAGGACTCTTCTAACTCTACGGTGAGAGTTTCTTTCTTTTCTTTTCTTTTTTAACTATCTCTTACTGCTGAAACAGTCTCGACTATAGGCTGCTGCAAATACAGAAATTTCTCATTCAGTAATGCCGCAGAAATTCCATTGTGTCTAACCTGATGATTTGTTTTGTGTTTGCTTCAGTACAAGAAAGATGGGACCGACGATGATGGCACTGCTTGCAGAGGAAACTGGTGGCAAGGTAAGAACCTGTAATTGTTCATTGTGGTGATGCATGAACAAGCCTTTTCGGAATCAAGCTGTATTGTTCTGACATTTCCTTTTCTGCCAACTTTCTCCATTTGTAGGGTCTCTCTATTATTAAGAAGTCTCTCGCCATTCTCATCCAGGTAAATTTTCAACATTTATAGGAACTCTAGATCGATATATTTTCTTCTTTGGCATCTGCTTTGTTACCCTTGGTTGTCTTTAAAGTTGCCTGAACTACAAGTTTGGTGATTCTTTATAGAATCTGAGTCTCTGGTTTGGGATGCTTATTTCTTTTTTAACCAAAGTTAATAGTTCTATTTCTGTCATTCTTTGAAGTAAAAATTTTAATTCTATCTTTCTTTCTGAACGAATATTGCTCAATAAACATCGTTCATTAGCTTTGGTGGTTAAACGCCGTGATAAACTCCTTTACATAAACACATGAATTTTGATAAAAAAAAAGGGAAAGATGTCTTGAATAAAATCATTTCCTTCCTGCCAATAGAACTTTGTTCCATGTTTTGGTGTCTTTCCTAGTCTGAAGTTCATGTAACAAAATAGGTTTCTGTTTGCAAATATTCCTTCCTATCTAAACATGATGAATTCTGTCTTGAATAAATTCATTTCCTTCCCGCTAACAGAACATTGTTCCATGTTTTGATGCCTTTCGTAGTTTGAAGTTTGATGTAACGAAATAGTTTTCTGTTTGAACTCCTTGCAGGCATAATAGGAAGTAGTTTAGTAGCAGCAGCAGATTGTTGTAGAAGCTGGTTTCTTTTCTTTCTCCCCGGTCACACAGCGATCCGTATGAAACCACAGTTTATATATGCATGCATCTTCTTTAGGGTCGCTGTAAAGAAAGATGTAGTAGTACTGTTTCTCTCTTTCTCCCTCTCTAGCTCTGTCTCTAATGTAAAATGGTCCTTTTAGTATCCTCCATTTCTCAACAACTACTATCATGTAATGTAGTTGGAGATTTGGATATGTAGTAACTACAGTTTATGCTCATCTTTGTAAGGTTGAACTTCTAATGTTAAGGCTTGGATGAATGGCTTTTCAACTCTCTTCCATTTTTTTTTTAGTTTTACTACTGCGTCTGCATGCTTATCCCTACAGTTTCTTCTTCGATCACCTCAAAGCTGAGGTCCCAAATTTGAAAGTGCTACGCACTACTAACTACCAAATCACTCTTCAAAGTCGGTGTGGCCCAGAATCCATAATTTATCTTGGCAACCTGTCGAGCTGCATGACCTCTAAACTGTCCTTTCAATTTTCTTATCCGACCTTGAGATTGTCAGTTGAGGCCTATCCATATATGACCTACAGTTCAAACCAGTCCTTATCCCATTGTCTGGTGGGATATTGCTTTCTGTGGTAGTTAGTTTCGGTTAAAGGAAAGCATAGCAGGTGTGTCATGTGAGCAGCATAAGATTCAAAGTTGGGTCTGATTTTGATGTTACCATTTTTTTTGTAAAAAAAACTTTTATTAAATAACTCAGACACCATACATTGTCTGTGATGTTTGAACTTATAACCTCAAAATTGTTAGTTAACATCTTTAACCAATCAAACCATTTTGATGTTACCATAAATCTTTGTCTGTAATGGTTCTTGTTGTCATCCATGGGCTTTGCAATTCCAAGATCTTTTTTAAGCAACTAAATAGTGTGATTTTTTTTTAATACGGTGCGTATTTTTCATTAAACTAATCTAGTGTCTCATGTCTATAATGTCTTCATACTTTAGAGCACTATAAAACACTTGTCAATTTTAGGTTTAGAGTACAAAATCAAGAGCAAATGAGATGTGTCGGAGAGGACAATTATTCAAGCACACTGAGAGTCCTCGTACTGAAATTTCATATTTTGTTATTTAAGATACAGTAAAATGATACAAGCTACTAGCTTTATTTGTCGAAGTACAAGGAGTAATCTATACTTGGTTACACTAGCTAGTAGCCAAGAGCTCCAATACATGGCCTTCTGCACCACTTTAGATCCAATCAGGGAAGTGTATAAGCTGCAACATTAGCATTGTGTTAGTAGGGGGGTTCAGTATTTTTGAGTATGAAAATTGACTGTGATAACATTACATGCATGTCACAACATTATATGAGGTATAGTTACCTCCACACTTGTAGCCAACTGGGCGGTTGGCGAAGTTGCAGCGTTTAGGAATGGTAATGGCGACTTCAGGCTTCACACCGGAGCTCTTGGCAGTGTCGGAGAGCAGAACAGCGCAGAGACAGCTAGGATTTGCTCCAATTCTCTTCACTTGCTTGCAACAACCATCAGAAACAGCAGCTTTTGCATCTTGTGCAGCCATTGCACAAGGGGCAAGGCTCATTGCCTCTTCATCTGGAGTCGACTTTCCACATGCGCTTGCCGCATCAACCACATTGAAGCTGATAACCACTGCAACCAATCCCAGAATGCAAATGAACTTGATTGGTGTCTCCATTTTTTTTTTTTTCTGAATGCTCAAGTTTTAATACTCTGAATGATCCCACAATGTTATTATGTTACAATGAGACAGGGTTTTTATAGCTGAATAGAAGCACATAAAATGTGGTTTCTCCAATCACCCACTGAGTAGTAATGGAGCTAGCACTAGACGCAAGCAGCATGTTTAATCATCACTTTTGGGTGCAGAAACTGGTGTGAGGGGTTAGGTGTTTCACTTTACTCAATTTTGGGTTGGCATCTTCAATATAGACATCATTAAGGTGTAGCCATTAGTGACAGTGAAGAACCTGGAAGCTCTTATCTTATTCAGACACCTCACCTCAACTGCTCATATTTCTATTACCGACCATGGAAGGACCTCTTCCTTGTCAAAACGTGTAACCAACTGGCACACTAGATGGATCTTCCAGAACAAACCATTTTTGATCCACTAAACCAGAAAACTATGTTCTTGTAATCAAACTGAATGCGAGACAATTTGTAAGAGCTGCTTCCCTGCAGTTCATGCCTTCATGGAGCTGAATTTCATTAACTCGAAATTTGTTCTATTGAAATTTAAGTCCATTACTGAAGAGGTCGATATATGTTCTATTGAAATTTAAGTCCATCTTCATGCAACGGGCTAAGAGATCTTATAACACTAACGAATTTGTAAATAATTTGTGGGAGCAGTATCAAAAGCGGGCATTTGGTCTAGTGGTATGATTCTCGCTTAGGGTGCGAGAGGTCCCGAGTTCAATTCTCGGAATGCCCCCTCAATTTTTTTTTATATTTTTCCTATCCTCCAGTACTCCCCCTCAATAGCTGAAATCATGAGTGATACAGGGTCTTTCTTTTGTTAGATGATGAAGGGCCTAAGAGAGTAAGAGTGTGCCTGTGTGAGACTGAGTGAGTACATATATATACTGAGGAGTGAGGACTGAGGAGTGTAACCTTAACATTATACGCTGAAAGGTCCATAGCTTTCTTAGATGCTAAATTCCACCATTATCTTAGACTTACTTCAACTTGGGTGCAGCCTCACGTCTTGAATGTGCTAGAAGGAAGGAGATGATCGAGATAAGGATATGGATGCAGAGAAGAACTGAGCTTTACAGCATGCATCAAATTTGATACTTGAATGCGATGAGATTTGGGATCACAGGTCACTTGTGATTTAAGTCTAGTTGCAAGTACAGGGGTGTGCAACCTAAATGGACATACAGATGCAGGGCTAGAGCTACACTTGAGCTTGCTGAGGGATCACGTCGCCAAAGATTTAATATTGAACACCGAGTTGCAAACCCAACTTGATGTAATCCACAGGCTGCATGAGAAAGCAACAGAACTTCATATACTCTGTCCAAAGTAGTAGTGTAGGAATTAGTTCTCTCTTTACAATCACTGCTTGACCCATGCCAGACAGCGACTCGGGAACAAACTCAAAACTGGAAATACATGTAATGCGCATTACAAATATGAACCTCTCAACTCAACACCATTACACACATCTTGTTCTAACAAGAGCCAACAACCTAAATGTGGATCCTGTCTTGTGTGTCTGAGTCCTGAGTCACTGGGCTGCTTGATGCACTTTAAGACTCAAAAGAACCTCGTCGCATTTGAGATGCAAGAGTTGCTTGCATTATGTCCGAGACTGAACCTGGTGACTCAGTCGAGTTGCTGTAGTTCTTTCCTTTTGTATCAATGCTAAGATAATCAGTCAGAACCTTCTTTACACCTAATCCACGCTGAGGAGAAATCTTGGCATTGGTCATGAAAGGTGATTTTTCTACCCTGAGAGGGCTAGCTCGCTGTGCAGGTGAATAGTTTGGTGTGGCATAAGCTGTTTTATATGGAGTGCTTGAGATGGGCACTGATGAATACGGAATAGGAGTTGCCTTGTGTGAAATCACACTAACTTTGGAGATTGATGGGAATTGATCGGAGTGCCTTGATGGGAACTGATCTGAATGCCTTGTCAAGTCATCTACATAAAGAAGATCATCAATGCGTGCCACGATGTTGAATGCCAGGCTCTCAAGAACCCTTGAATAGCTTTCCAAGATAGATTTCCCAACATCCTACACAAATCAAGGTTGATTAATTAAGTAAGAAGAAAAGAATAATTGAAGGACTAAATCAGAAGAAAATTTTAATTGGGACAAAGTTGGGAACCTTATTGTACTGTATCTTGCTCATATCAAGGGATGTCTGTGGAAGACCAGGGAACCGTTGCTTCAAACAAATTAAGAGACTTTCTGCTCTTTCTGCAAGTAACTCTCTTTTATCTGCATCAACCACCATCATTTCCTTAACCATTTCCCATGATGACTTTGAACTATTTCTGGTATTGTTATTTTTAGGTTTTGAGTTTGTCTTTTGGCGCCACAAGTAGATTGAGGACTCAACTCTGTTGGCAATCTCTATAGCTTGATGTTCAGAGGACAGATCAAGGCAATCGAGCAGACATTCAGCGGAGAATTGATCCGATGAAATGTATCCATAAATAACATCCCCTAAGCTTGCTCTTCCATTCTGAAACCAAGTTATAACATAAACTTAACAACCATGTCCAAGTAAGCACATATATTTGCCAAAAAAATAAACTAAATAAGCCCATATAACTGGAATCTTGAGAATGTTTCAAACCTTTGGAAGAGCTTCCAGATATGATTCAGGGACTTCAATATCAGCTAAAGTGATACTATTGATTGCCATTGCAGCTTTAAGTATTTGATTTGTGCAATCACGCTTGTGCTGCAACTGCTTTCTTGTAGTTTCATGGAGTCCACCAGGAGGAACTCGGGGCACAGGAAGCCACCACTTCTCTTCTTGGCGCTGAAATGCTCTTCGGAAGGAGGTTGACCCATCAGCATCTGGAGCCAGAATTCCTTGGTCAACATACCAAAACTCTGTATCGTCAAAACCATCTAATATCTCCTGCAAGGATAGGCTAGCTAAAGTCAGAATGGATTACATGAAACCGGATCTTTATAGAGTAAGACAAGTATTTGAGAAGCTTACAAGAAGCATGTTATCCAATTTGCGAAGGGCTGGGAGATTAACATAAAGATCCGAGCGGGGTCTGCAACTCATGACCTGAATTGAGGTGTAACAAGTCAAAACAACTTCAAAGAATTTAGTACCCCGTAATTAAGGTTTGTTGTTGGACACTTTATACTTGCCAATCACAATATTATCACCAGTAATGAGCATAAAGTATAAACATGCATTATCATTTCAAAACAACCATTTTATAGTGTAACAAAATTATAAACAATATATACGTTACATTGCTACATTTTTATGAATATTAGAAGAAGGGAAGCAGAAGGTGAGAAATTAAAATGTTCCTAATAATTCATGCTGGAATCAGATTGTACCTCCAATTTGCTTCCATCTGGAAATGTCTGCCAAGAAGGTATCAACTCCACAATGTGATCACTCACACAAAGAAGCCATTCCATCTCTCTCCGCCACATCAATTTCTTCTCCCGCCGTAGAGGTTCTAGTCTCCAAAGTTGCCCAAATAGGGTAGCTACAGAATTGAACAAGTTATATAAACATTAAACCAACACTACAAGCTAGGATTTCAAGACATTGAGATAGTGCATTAAAAATTCCATACCACAAAGATTAGTAATGGCATTCGATATAGCCAATGCTGTAGAAACCCCATTTCCACAGCCTGACATATCTTCTCCAAGCAGCAATTTCGCAAACCTCTCCTTCATCAACTCAGTCTCTACAATCCCATAAACCAAAATCAAGCTCAATATCAAAACCAACAATACAACATGCAATTTATGTGCCTTAAGAAGTGGAGACGATACCTGATATTGTAGACCCTTGTTTCTGTAATTTCCTATCATCCAGATGGGTTTCAGTCCCATTCTCACTGGTACAATCTGGTGCCTCAGATTTCTGAACAGGCCAACCCAATGAGGGTGGAGAAGATGACTCCTCAGAGCTACTGTGACTCTGCTCCTCATGCCCTGTAGTCTCAGATGTCAAAAAATCTGAACTTGAACAGCTCTCACGACCCTTCTTCTCAATCTCAATCAACTCCCCAAAGGTCTCAACTTTACCCACAACTTCATCAAACCCCTCACTTTTCTCAATCAAACCCTCCATTGCAGCTATCCCTTCTTCAACTGAATCACAAAATGCAGAGTTGTTCACTACCATAACATCATAACTCAGCCTCCCCAAGCAACAAGAGTTAGAGATTCGAGCTCTGGAATAAAGGCCTCTTATGTACTTGGACAAGCAAAACCCAAAAATGGAAAGTGGGTTCTGGGTGTTGGGTCCTCTGATCCTCACCAATGGCAGACAAAGCTTGAGCTGTTGGTGCTGGTTATGTAGATGGGCTCCTTCTCTTTCCTCTTGGTGAGTGAAAGATGCTTCCATGAGGCCTCAACCATGTCTGACAGTGAAAGGTAGCTGGTGAAATTATGAAGAAAATCTGGAAAAGATTGGTGCTTTATTTATATGAAGCGAAAATGTGAAGCTAGAAGCTGGTCATGATTAACTCAAGACTTGCTCAAACACATGAACAGCGGCGAGAAACAGAGAGAGTGAGACCCATATTTGAACTTGGAAGAGCGTATTCTTGTCCTTTCCAAAATATTTAATCAAACAGTATACTTTGAGTGACTCTCTCTCTCTCTCTCTCTCTCTCTGTTACTCTGCTAAGTCTGCTTTGCTTAAACAAGATTTCAAAAATGATGACGGGATTAATAATTCTAAGTAGGGTTTTGAATTATATGATAAAGAAAAGTTATGGGAGTCGTGTAATCAACGGATCTAACTCAATGATGTCTCTACCAGTTTATCCTTGATTATGTTGTTTTTGGGTTCTAAGTTTTGAGAACAGTGTTGGTTCTGGTGTTAAGTGACCACTTTACCCTTCTCTTCCTAAATTTGCTGATCTTGTTCATTGATCACCATTACCGGAGCTTCAAATATTTTGTTTAATTAACTCCAGGATCCAATGCGAATATAGAGCAAAAAATGTCACTGTCAATTGTTAGAAAAGTAAAACACAAAGCATGGTATGAAGAGTTTATGTGCTAATCTGTCTTTCATATTTTTGGTCATTGAGATGTGGTCCGGGGCAATATAGTAAAATCAGTCTGGTTTGGAGTTTGGAAGCAGAGACGAAGAATAAAGAATTCAGATTAGGGGCTAAACACACTTGGGAAACACAAAACAAAGCTATGGTCATATGGTATTATTTTAAGCAAACTAACTATATAGAGTTGAAGTTATGAATGGTATGATCTGCTTAACAATGACATTGTCTAAAACTAGTAGTACAAAATCACAAAGTCCATTGAATCAAATAAAAGAAATTACACTTCTTTTACACTTTTGTAATTATAAGTCTGCTTAACATGCAAAAGTAATGATCAAAGTGTTACAAAAGTGTGTCAAATATGTTTTTATGAGCTAATTAGGATTTGAGTGTCATTTCTGCTTGCCTTTCAGCAATTTTTCTTTTCTTTGGGAACTTCAAAATGTGCTTAAACAAGGATTTTTGTTACAGTGGTTTTCATTATATTAATGTCAGATCTTAGAGGATTAATTTATATATGTCTGTAGCCATCTATACAGATCAAGTATTTAAAGCATTTTTCACGAAGATGACCAAATTTGTTTGCAATAAATCTTAAAATTTAGTATGTAATAACTCTGCCAAGTCTGTCTCTACCAATCATCTTATATATGAACTCATTATGATGATGTGAAGGTTGTTCTAACAGATCAGAAATGCATGTTTACAAAGAAAGGCTCCTCTCAACCATATTGACAGAAAATTTGAATAAACGTAGAGGGAAAGACTAATGCTTCAATTGCAAGCTTCTTCCTATAGACTCATCAAAAGATATATATTTGAAAGAGTAATGCGTTGCTTTTTCTTTTTTTTAGTTTTTCTGCTTTGAATTGTTGATTTATGGATCCTTGTTGAAGCTTGTGTTTCCATTAAAGCTTGGGCTGCTGCTTGTGATTCTACTTAAAGATAGATTCTGCTTCTACAAGTGTGCATAATGGGAATGAAGCAAGCATAGTCGAACCAAGTTCCCGCTTTCAAATTTCATAATCCAGCATAGCCGATACACCGAAAAGATTTGAGATTTTCGAGTCCCTCCATCGAAGTTGTCGGGAGAACTACTTCTGCAAATGATCGAAAACCAGTTTCAAGGCTTAGTCGTACGTAGATCCATGCACCAAAAGCTTTCCAAATTGCCAACTAATTGACTATGATCATATATATGATACTTGGGGTAGTACGCACACATAATACAAATTGGCCGGAGTTGCACTAATGATAATTAGTGATTAGAAATAATAAGAACAAAGCTAGCTAATAGAAGCATATATACATGACAACGTCTCGAAGGGAAGCTGGCTAATGATGGTGCCAAATGGGAATATATATATATATATATATATATATATATATATATATATATATATATATGCATGATTGATTGCAGCTAATCAGGTTCTGAATGTTAAACAAAGAGATCATCCCATGCAAAAATGAAAAATTAAGTAGCTGACGAGTGACGACTCGATCAATCCAAATTTGATAGATGCCAACGACACACCCACTTGACCTTCCAATTTTAGTTGAATATATTCATGCAAGTTTCAGCTAACTATGAGTATATAATCCTATTAATTGTGTTAGATCGTTGTTGTTATACCAGACAAATACTAATTCTGAGTTGATTAAGTTTTGTAGTGATGCATGCATGCATATATTAGTTAAGTTAATTATCGAGGGGGTACGGTTGCTTCCATTGATGAATCCTCTGTTGGTTCTGTAGAGGAGAATAATCAAAACAAATGGTATCCATATTTTGATTGCTGACTTGATTCTTTAGAATTATCAAGTTCCTATATTGTTTGCTTCTGACTCCTAAATTGAATAAGCGAAGAGGGAAAGACTAACTTGAGCTTGAAGGTTGAAGCTGAAGCTTCGTTTGATGCATGGTATGAACCGAAAAGAATTTACCATTATTATAGCATCTCCATTAATGGTATGGTTATAATTTTTTGTCAAATTTGAATTTTGATATCTGAACTATTTTAAATATTTGACAGTTGGGTTGGAGGAGAAATTGAAGTAAAATGTCAAATTCTACCTCAGATGTCAAAATTCAAATTTGACAAAAAATTATATCCATATCATTAAAGATGCTTTAAGAAGTTAAAGTCTGTTGATGTGTGATTCCTGGTTAATGTCTATTTAACTTTACTGTGCCTCATCTCCCTTCTTGCTCATGCATGTGTAATTGTGTACCTTTCCAAAAAGATCATGAATACCTAGCAGATTCAAAATTTGATCTACCAGGTTGCAAATACTCAAATGATTATCAATTAGCATTTTGTCTAGTGATATGGCATATCTCTCTAACAATGTCTTGGTAACTAAATTCGACTCCGACCATTTTGATCAAAATATTGTTCTATCATCATCCTTCGAAACATCATACAAAGAAAATCATAATAACATTTATATAATTGAATTTCAACTTTCACGGTTTGAAATTTTGATTTATCAGAGTTATTACTATCATTTTCTGAAGGCATTGATGATCTATCCGTCGATGTTCTTGAAGGACTCCTAGTTCCTACAATGAATTGGAGGTGCCGAGATGGCGAAACCGGACCTTACTATATATGTCAATATATGCAATTTTCGGTTTCCAGACAAACTCTCTATTAAGGCCCGGTCTATCTTGTTGATATGAACATGTGAGCCAAATTTCCAGGCAGCCAAGCCCAATCAGACCCATGGAAATATTCATGAATCACAATAGGAAAATGAGAGTCTGGATACAGTTACATGTCATGAATTTTTTTTCTGACATCATTCTTTCGGATTGCTCGCTGTATCCTAAAAGCTTTTTAGGCCCAATGATTAATTCTTTAGAGTCCACCAGCTAACAGGGTATTGCAGCCTCTCCACTAACCACATTTATAATTCAGCAAATAACATTGAACAATACCAGCATTCGAACTCATGACATGAAGGTTTCATATCATGAAATTCTTGTGGTGGGACTCAATGCATACACTGCACTACTTGCCGTGGTTTTGACATGCCATGATTTGATGAGCTATGATCTCTTTGTATAGATGATCAAAAGAATATGAGCACTACAAGAAAAAGGTTCTAAGGTGACGAAATATTTTAATTCGTCACCTAAAAAATACTTTAATGATGAAACCGATTTCGTCACATCAGTGACAATTTTCGTCATCTACGTAAGGTAAAATGACGAAATATTATTTCGTCTGTCAGGACCCGCCCCGAATTTCACCCCGAAACCTGAGATGAGTCATGCGGGGACCATCTCCAAGGAAAATTTACCGAAGACTCGGCAAACCTCCCTCGAAAATGGACAACCCTAACTTATAAGAATTTAAGAACCACATTTTAACTCCAAAATAAATCCTCGCTACAACCTAAAAGTAGCTAGAATATAATACACAAGAATTCTAATAGTATTCAGAGCTACTACAAATAAAATAATACACAGCGAAAGCTAACAAACCCCTAGTAGATTAAACAGGTAACCTACTGGCGAAATGTAGCGGATAGATAGGTGACTATGCCTCGACGTTTCCTGCTAGACCTTACGCGAACTCTGCAGACTGAGTATTTTTAGAAATGAAGAGCCCAGGGAAAAATATTTAACACGTCATAGTGAGTGGACAAAATGATTCTGACAACAAATAAATATTTTCCCAAAAATGCTTTCAAAGAAAACGTTTCATTAGCGGCAAAAACAAAAGCTCCACTAGAAAGATTCTGAATTGGGGTCCAGCCTGGCTAAACTCCCAAACTTTAAAAAATTGACTCTCAGGCTAGGATATTATATATTTTTGTATATATGTACACTCGTCTAACTCTTTATACGATATCTATGAAAGACTTGAAAAATAGATACCATACAAAGCTACTACGCTTGCGTCTAATGCTCACGTCACCCTACACTGGAATTGTACCTCAGGCTGGGGGAAGTGCCCGAGTGGTATATATACGTGCTTACTCCTTGTACGAAATCTATGAATGAATACGAAAGTAGAAAGTCGCACAAGGCTACAACGCTCGCGTCTAACGCTCACGTCACCCCATACCGGAATTGTACCTCGGTATAGGGGGAAATCACGTATAGCTAGCTAGCATTTAATCATATACATATTATTCTCATATAAGAGTATAATCACCGAAATTCTCAATTTCGGGAAATATCCAACAACAGAAAATCATTCAAAACGATAAAGCATTTCAAACACATTAAATAAAACAAAGGTCCACTCACAGGTTAGGCCTAAGCCTGATGTCAGTTGGATGTCTCTTCCGCTCGAGCCTCCTCACGTCTTGTTCCAAATAAATAAAACCTTAAATAAAACACCGACGTTTAACGCAAAATAGGCATAAATTAAATATGCTTCGCGCTCAACCAAGCCTAACACTCCAAAATCTTGAATCCACTGCTAACCTCAAAACTCCATAAATTTTACCGACATCCTCAAAAACACCTTCCACCCAATAAAAACCAATGGCTGGATTCTAACTTAATAATCCGCCAAAAATACCAAATTTCAACAATTCTAAAAGCTATCCAAAACTCCTTCAAAAATTCTAAAATTTATTCCATTAAACTCCTCATATTTTTCCCCATCAAAAACATTTTCTCGGCGGCAGCTCCGCTGGCAGCGGCGGCAGGCGACCTCCGATGCTCACCAAAATTTGGCAGCATCTTCCTCTCAACCTCCTCTACAACATTCCTAACTATCACAAACTCCAATTCTAAGCCTAACCATGCCAATCGAACGAAAACACACATAAAAACCCTAAAATTTCAAATACCGATTTCTCCTTACCTAGCTAGAGATAGAGCGAGCCATTTAGAGGGATTGAAGCACGAGAGGAGGGCTTTCTTTTGAGCTATGGCTCGCCAGCTATGGCGGCCGGAGGAAGGAGTTCCGGCGAGAAAACTCTTCCCGGTAGTCGGACATTTGGCGGCCTTTGCTCCCTCACGGCGGCGCTAGAAGGGCTGCCACCGGTCTTGAACAGAAGCTGGGATGGAGACCGATCGAACGGGACCGGCACGGCGGTCTGGGATGGCCGGACGGCGGCAGTCAGACGGAAAGAAGAAACGGGAAGAAAACGGAAAGTAGACTTTAGCCGACGAAATTTTCCTTCGTTGGCTAAGTTATATTTTCGTCGGCAATAGTCATTTTTAGCCAACAAAATTTTGGCAATAGTCATTTTTAGCCGACGAAAATTTAATTTCGTCGGCTAAAGAATTTATTTTCGTCGGCTAAAGTCTGTGACTTTAGCCGACGACTTTAAAATTTCTTTAACCGACGAAATTAAAATTTTGTCGGCTACAGATGACTATAGCCGACGAAAATATAATTTTGTTTTCTCTTTGGCTCCGCTATCTTAGATTTCTTCTTTGGCTCCGCTATCTTAGATTTCTTCTCTTATTTTCTCTTTCTTATTTCATGTCCCAAAATTAGTTTGGACAGCAATACACTATCATCCTCTTCATCAATTGTCCTCTTTCTCTTCTTTGCTTTTTCATCAATTGTGTTCATTTTTCACTTATCCATTTACCTTCATCACATAACAACATATAAACATTAAGAAACTTTTGCTGTATAAAAACAAACATATCATCCACAATAACAAATCTCTCACCATATCTACCTCCTCAAGACAAGAGTTGATACACTACTACCCACATTCATATTTAAAAGAAAAGCTGGTACCATCTGTGGACTTTAAAACAAACAAACTACATATGTATCTACCATTGTAACTACCCATGTAACTACCCATGTAACTAAAAGATTGGTAGTTACATACATGTTTTTAGAATAGTGCAAACAGAAACAAAAGCAAAGACCACATATCATCACAAAAAATCACATTACATATCACTTTTTCAAATTCCCAGTTATAGTGGTAGTTACACACACAGTTCAACATTCAAATCATTTCATCGGAGACTAAAACGACTCAAATCCCTCCAAATAAAGCATACATAGATACCTATAAATTCTAGAATCCCAACAATAAATCCACAACAATATCAAAAGTTCAAAATCTCAAACCCGTAAATCCCACATACTGAGATATGTATCTACCCATGTAACTAGAGTTTATGTATCATAAATTAAGCAGATAATGACAAACACTAAGACATGTATCTATCAATGTAACTACCTATGTAACTAGAGATTGATAATTATATGGGTAGTTACATGTAAAACGACTAATACAACCCAAATCCCTGCATCACATATGCATACCTATAAACTATAGAATCCGAACAAAAAATACACACCAATAGCTATTTTCATAATCCCAAACTAAACAGAACAAAAGCAAAGGACTAACGAACAATAATCAAACGAAAAATCGAAGCAAAAATCAATGAAGAACAAATACTAACAACATCGAACTTCAATCGAACAATCAGACAAATTTTCATCGATCGAATCACCGATCACCGATCGAATCACTAGCTTGAATCATTGATCGGATTTCTAAGCCCTAAATTGCTCTATGAACCCAAGATATGCAAAAAAAAACAGCATAAATATATATAAACCCTAGATATATAGTCCAAGATTTTACCTGAGTTAAAGAATCGGCTCTTAAACTTGATTTCGTCCTAAGAATCGGCTCCTAACTTGATTTCGTAGATTGAGAGAGAAGAATGGTTTTCGCAAAATGAGGAGTGGTTTTCTATGGTTTTGAGGGAGAGAAATGAATGAGAAAATTACTCAATAACGACGACGTGAGTTCAATGGCACGGGTGTAAATTTTTTTAATTTCATGGGCAACACTTTAAGAGATTTTAGTGGCATAAATCGTAATTTTTTTTATTTTCATGGGCAACAGTTTAAAACATTTAAATGGGTGTACTGTTTTATCATCGGTGAACATTTATTAACAGTTTTATCATTTGTTTCTTTTAAAATAACCATTTAATTATCAAGATAAAAGAGGAATTAAAAACCTTTCAAAAATATAAGGATGTGTATTAAGTGATTAAATATGTGTATTTCTCTTATTTCAATTAGTAAAAATAAAATATGTGTTTCTTATCCTCATCAATCCTCTTCACCACAATTCAATCTCCATTAGCCATATTTGTGGTCACATACATTTGTTGAAATTGGCAACCGCCCCAACAGTCTTCTAATATCTTATTTATCAATGTACCGTTTAGTGCTTGTTACAAAGGATCAATGTAATATGTATGCCTCTACGAGCTACGATTTTGTCGATGCTGGTTTCTATTTACTTATTGGGAGCCTCACTAAACCCACAGTGGTCTTGAACCCGTTGTGTGACGACTGTGGTGGTCGTCATCAACGGTCGCTCAATCTCCATGCCATTAGCCTTATTTGTGGTCACATGTATTTGGCGAAATTAACAATTGCCCCAACAATGTTTATGTTAGTTTGCCTCTGCAAGCTACGATATGTATGTGTCTTATTGGACGCCTCACTAAACCCGGCCATGGTGGTGTTGAGTGAGTTGTTTGAAAATTGTGGTGGTTGTCTTTATCATTTGCAGTCTCGTTTATCTGATTAGTTATTAATTTATTTCAAAATGTTAATATTGATGTGATCATGACTAAAAGAGCGATGACCATCAACACAGGTAAAATAAGAAAAATAAGAAGGATGTATCATAAATTTGCTTCAACATTTTTGCATCCACACTTCAGATAATCGGGAAAAATAATAGTTATACAAGGGCAACCGTGACCCGTGGTCCACTATTGCACATCATTATTGTCCAAGTTTTACACAATGCAAATAGCAATTTGTAAAAGCCAACATGTTCATAGGAGGAGCAAGGTGGATCCGGGGATGGACTGCTTGCCACAATCCGTTTACAAATTTCTCATTATTGGCTTCCAACATAAAAAAATTCTAATGATTGTACTGAGATTTGGTGACAAAGCTTGCCAGGGCCCGGATGCAACCAACCATTAATGATTTTATTTTATTTCACGGATAATTAGAATGAGATTTAGCTTTAACTGTAGTTAAGGATTGAGATTGTTGTGGTCTGGTTTCCACTGAGAGACAACGGCACGCAGATCTGCAGGGGAAGGGTGGGGTTTAATTAATCAATCTAGGGTTTATCGGTCAAACCGGTGTGGATACTTATATAGCTGCTAGTGCAGAAGAACAGACAGATGGTCAAACTGGTTGGAAGAAGAATCTCACACAAACTCTTCTAATCTCTCACTCAGTGAGCTAAGAGACACAGATCGCATACAAACACAAAACTACAAATCAAAAAAGGCAAACGACAAGGTTAAGACAGAAACCCCATACTTTGAGCGCTAATCAAGGTGACATGTTCCTCGTTATTCTCTCTCTCACTCACCCGCCTCCATCTTCCTCGAGACTAAGTTGCACATTCACCACACTTTACAGTTTGCATGCATGCTTTCCTAAACACAGCTGGACTTCCACACAGAGCTTAATCGCTGTTAATTAACTAGTTAATTACTGGGAGCTAGTTTAATATTTGATTAACTAGCCCATCTCATTGCTATACGACACTAATCAAGCTAAGCAATATTGCACATGATGAACAGCTAGCTTGCTCTCAGAAATACTAATCTGGGAATTTTGTACGGATCGATGAGGATAAACAGATAGTGAAAGTTGGGAAAGTAGTTCGATCTATTGGTTTATGTATTTATGAAATGATATAGCTTTACCAAAAGGAATTCATTGTACTTATTGGTCGATCATGCATGTGATTTAATTCTCTCCTTCATCGAGTAGTAGTAGTAGTTATTCTGCAATAAGCACAGTCTGCGTCATTCTCTTTGATTAATAATTTGCAACAGTCTGTGATGATTTTCGATCTATCTTTAATTTCCTTCCTACCAAATACACGTACTGTTTGTTCATTATGAGCTAGATTGATGATGGAGGATGCGTATCCATGCTTGAATCAAAGTCATCGAACTACGTACTACTACTGCCCACGTTTGAAGTACAGTCGATGAACATTGATGAAATCTGAGCCACAGCCACCCACCATATTTTTGACCAAAGCTGATCGATCAAAACAGAAGTTACAGGAACTAGCTCAATTGATGAGCTAACTTTGTTTCTCCATTTAGGATCTTTATACAGAAAGATTCACCCCGAAAGAAATTTTTTAAAAAAAAAAAAGAAAGAAAAGAAAGTAGTGAGTTTTAGTTTACAAGTAATTGTGAAGCGCTTGGATCAAGCTGCTGCTCTAATTTATGAAGTACAGATGAATAATAATGAAGTATGAGCCACAGAGCCAGAGCGGCAGAGCCACCATTGTTTCACCATGTATACATGTCCTTTTGATGAGATAAATAGATTGTTGTGCGTAAGTGCATCATTGTATATAATAGCATCAAATAGATGAACGCGCGAACAACCAGACTTTAAATTTTATAGACGATTACTCGGTTAGAACCAAATGAGCTAGTTTGATCGAGATTCGGACAAAAAAAATCCCGAACATGAACAATTTTTTCACGTAAGTAAAAGGAGATATGATAAAAAAGGATTCACCACAAGAGAGACCATGCACCGTCGAGAGATACAAGGATAAGGAAAGGGGGAGAAAAGTTGATGAAAACGTAAAGGCAGAGAGCAACTATTGGCATGGCGAAAGAGGAAATGATAGTACAATGCCGTAGTATGCTTAAGGATGACTCAAACCCTAACTATATGATTGGAGTAGCATACATATTCACACTTAGATCCCTTCCTTCTCAAGATTATACAACCTTAGCTAAGACCCGCATGCACTCCACTCACTGCTTCAACACAGTCCACAGTTCCACACTGCTTTCTTTTCTTTTCTCAAGTCATGACTTGTTTATTTCGTATATTTATTTGGAAGATTATTATTGTTTTCCATGGTGATCTTTGTTCTCCAAGTTAGTCCGCACTACCAAAATAAAACCCAGATTCAACTTATTAGGACTCCCTCGAGGCTATGGGGCCATAACACGTCGAAAGCAAATGGAATGTCCCCGTTATGTTGTACAAGGAAAGTGTAGCGTTATTATTTGTATTGATATGGTACTATATATCATTTAGTTTCGGGGCATCGCACTATACATATCATTAAAAAGCACTTTAAAAACAAACTCATTTAACATCATTTTCATGAAATTAGGGATCTCATTCAACGAAAGTTATTCAATAGACCAAGGTGCAAGTGAATCGATTGTCATCATGCAATTTTAACCATTCATTTAATCTAATTGTCTTTTACACCAACATCAACACTAAACACTGTTAATAACATAGAAATCCATAAAAAAGAAACGTAACATGGTAAAAACACATATTAACAATACAGTTTATTAAATTAACCTAGGGTAAAACAACAATCTGGTAGGAATGTTCTTAGATTCGAGAAAAGGGGAAGAAGAAATCGAGGGTCGCTCGAGTGTTCAGTCTTGTTCCCGCAGCTCCAATCTAGTGTACTTCAGCTACCTCCTCCGCCGGCGCCGTCTTAGCAGTCACTATTGCTTCATTACTGCCGGGAAACGAGAGGTCGACTTCCTTTAGATGCGGTGGTTGTCGGAGATGAGCGGTGGTGGCTATGGTTTGATATGAATGATTCCATGGGTACAGAGAAGTCATAGAAACAATGAAAGCAACTGGAAGATGAAGAGGGAAATCTGGAATATTTAAGTTTCAGAGGTATAAACATATGAGTCAAGAACGTCTAGGGTATAATTGATCATGGGTGATGCCGTGATGGGCGCGATGGTTGATGGGTAATGGTTGATCGGGTCTGTTTGATGAGATTGATACAATTGATGATGGAGATCCAGCCATAATCAAAGAATCAAGGTCCAGACTTTCGGTGTCAACTCATGGTAAATTTGAAGTTTTACCAAATCTTAACTTTTGGGTCAATGTTTCATTCTTATTGACTAACCAGAGACTAACGGTGCGCATGACTTGCACATGACTGGTTCTAGTGCAACGTGGTGCACTGCATCCCTTCCGTTAATTCACTGCCGTACCTTTACCAAAAAAGATAGATAAGCAATTAAGCACACAAACATAGACAATTGGACATGCAAACGCAATATAAACTAGACAATATGATCCCAAAAATGATACATGACTAAGTGGGTAATTTCCACTATAGAGGATGCCAATTATTTAGTAAAGTATAATTCAATTTCTAAATACGAGACAGGTCGTGGACATGTTCCTTGCAATTTGCTAAGCAAGAGAACGAAAAATTACTAAACTTCAACTGAGACATGTCCTCATTTGAATATACAAAAGTGGTCGGTATTTTTTGTTCTTATGCTTGTTCGTTCTTGTTTTCTAATTTTGTCACACGTCCTCAACTCCATAAATTGGCTAACCTAGTTTTAGGCTTTTAGCTATGGCAGATTGCATTCAACGTACCGTGTTTCATTAAGCACATGTTTAAAGTTTGGGTTCGAGGCTAAGAGACAAATGGAACAACGGCGCGCGAGCATGCAATTATTCATTTTTTTCAAGTTACGAGTTTATTTATGTATTCTTTGATATATAGTATAGTGAGCTGTTGATTTTCTTTTATATTTTTTTCGTTTAATCGAGTTTGAAACTTATGTTTTTTGTTATTTGTAGTTTTTGGGTCTTGTATTTGCAAGTTTATATATATATATATATAGGTACTTGGCACAGGTTTTGTAATTTCAGTTTTTCCCTTGTTAATGAATTTTTCATTTCTCATCAAAAAAGAAAATTTTAGTTACCTAATTTAGGTGCGAAATCTAGTGTACTTAGTTAAAATGGTGCACTTCTTATTGGTAATGCACCTGTTTTCTCACATGGCGGCCTATATCATAAGCTTCGTATGCACATGGTTATGGTGCTGTGTCCAAATTAGTGGACTACGGAATTTTCAGCCATAGCTAGAAAACGACTACATGGACAGATTAGTCAATAATATGGTGTGAAAATGACAGAGCTTGATTTGTTTTGGGTACTTTCTCTTTCGGCGGGAGAGTTCAAAGTTCCCGCTAAATGAAGATGGAAGCAAAGGTTGCTTTCAGAAGCAATGGTGGGTGCGAGACTTGATCGGACAGAGATGTAGCAAGCATGCTCCGTCGATTATACAAAGATATGAAAGATTAATCAAAAGGAAGCTAAAGTGTGTTTATATTTCATGGTTTAAAGTGTGTTCATGAAACGATGGGACTTGATAAAATCCACAACATGCTCAACAAAATCATCGTGGATCACATTTAAACAAGTGACAGTATATATCATTAACCCCAAAAAAAAGTGATAGTATATATATTCTTTTTTTTCTTTTTTTTTTTGTAGATGGTGCAATAATTTGATAATTAACTTCAATAAAACATGTGAATTGGAGTATGACGTGCTTAACAATTTATCGTCGTTCAGTATCAATTGGTCTAGTGATATAATTTCTTATTTATAGGTGAAAGGTTGTAAGTTCAACTTACGATAAACTCTTTATATCATTTGAGTAGTTTACTGGAAAAAAAAAAAAACAATACGAGTGCATACCATATCTCTATCGAAAAGAGACACGTTATCTATTTTATATTAAAATATAAAAAAATAAAATTATCAATTTGTCACTAGTCATATGTGGGCCTCCTTAGCTCAATTGAGAAGTGAGTTGTTTTCGTCCTAAATTGGTCTTATGACACGAGGCACAAAGGAAACAAGTCGACGTGCATCATTTTACATTCAGAGAAAATTTATTGCTTGCAACTATATTATTTAGAGAGGATCGTTTACAATGATTGTCATGTCAATTTCAAATTTGATATTCATAGATTTCTTGAGAGATTTTCTTACGAAGTTTTGATATTAATGTCATGTGAACGGTCCATTTGGATTGTCGAATCTTGTAAAAAGCAAGCAAGAGTTAGCTCTTCTACATACCAAAAGAGAGAGAATCATTGATCCGTCACTGGACATATTTGGGACGTACTTAGCTCACATCTTTATCCACTAGTTCTTGTGTTGTTTAGTTGTCTCTAACCAGTAAGCACGTCCCTTCATATAGCTCCGTAATTATTCTCTTCAATCATATACTTGTTAATCATTGGTTTTCTTTAAGTTTCGTGGCTAATTTTGTTGGTAACCCTACACACTATTAAAAAGGAGTTCATGATCTGAGTCGTCCGACGCCGGCACTACTACTTGGCCAAGTAGAAACGACACGCCGTAAGGAGATGTGAACAAACCCAGTCGTGGAAACAAATAGAAGGGAGGAGAGAAATGGGTTGACCATGGCAACGTTATAGATAAATTAAGAGAGAGTTGATGATGGTGGAGCTGCCGGATCATGAGATTTGCATTAGCCCCATGTCATCGGAGATTGAGATTCTTCTTCTTCGCATGTCTCCACGTTGCAGGTGTAGCCAGCAAGAGCAAAGACAGACATAGTTAGGTTGAATTTAGTCATCTCAATGGTAACATATATTGTTTTCACAAGAATGTTATGATGGAACCCCCTTGTTTTTGTTGAGATGAGATGAGATATATAGTAAAAAGACAAATGGTGGAATACTGGCATCTAGAGTCAAATATATAATGATATCTACACCAAAAAAGAGTCCTACTTCGAAGACAGAAGGCATAGATTACAAACGTTAATCAAGAACAATATAAGAAACCGAATTCATATTCCTTTACCATATTAAGGGATATCTCATGGCTACCTAGCTGGACTTTTGATTTGTCGAGATGTTGATTTGAAACCCTGAATGGTTGCACCTCCATTCCATCAATCCCTAATGCCCTTTTCTGGATACGGTTCTGTTTTCATTCACTTTGTTTTGAAGCTCTGTGTTTTTGATACTAATCCCAGAGCGTAGCATCTACATAGACTAAAATTCAGGATAAGTGAGACGTGTTGGAAAGGTGCGTAGGGTTGTAACAAGATGTGGTACTTTTTTGACCGAACGTGGATTGGGTATGTTCATGGCACCGTCCCAACTCACAAATGTGTGCTTTTGAGTGTAAAGGGAGATATACGATTCGATATTTCTTAGCCTCATAGGGAATATCCATGTCTGCAACACATAACTTCGAACTTGTGCATTACAAAATGAGAAGCTTTTCCCCTAAAACTTGTACGGTAGGAGTAACTTCGAATTGAAGCAAGTCGATCATTGGAGGGATGGGTTGGGTAACTGAGTAAAAATAAAAAGGGTAAAACGACACACTGAAACAACATATGTATGTAAAATTTGTCATTAGCTAGCTTTTTATGTGCAGAAAGACTAATATGTTGTATCATTTTTACTTGAGGACTAAGAAATTGGCAACTGACTCAGTTTAAGGAAATGGAGACGGTAAAAGAGTTGGTAGAATATTATTTGACAAGTATTTATTAATCTAACAAACAAAATGATTCAACGAGCCTTGTGACACTCATCATATTTTGTCTGCGTTGTCTAATCTAAAGAAATGGACGCAACCATTGTTTTAGTAGCAGAATAAAACCTATTTTGAAATTTAAATTTTAAATTTTACGACGTTATGATGAAAAAAAGAAGGTAAGAAAAGAGAATAGATAAGAAGTTACTTTTCAGTTACGTGAAACTATTATAATAAAGAAATAACGTAACTTTCTTGGACTACCGTAATAAGGAAATAACGTTACTTACTTCTTTGAAAGGAGAACAAGAATAGTGAGTCTTTGTTCACGCTATTTGAACTAATGTGATTAAATGCGAAGACTAAGTGAAATGCATCCTTAAATACAAGGGTATTGCCTGATTAGTAAGTGAGTTATGACGGAACCGGTAAAAGAATCCTTAATCACCAATCATTTTGAGCCGTAAACTTTGAACATCCATATACTTAATTACCCTCCAAATGATTGTGTTCATCTCCATTCACATAATCCTAATCCATGTGATTAGCGCGTAACTGTTCTTGGTAATTAATTTTTACAAACCCATCCAGAGAACAAATCATTACCACCTGACGCAGTCGAGGATTCGAACAAAGTTACCAGCTTTATCACCCCAAGCCAAGAAATGACAACTCTTCATTATTACCTTAACCCACAGTAAAAACCGTTTCTCCCATTTGGGTCTCTATCTGCGCAAAGATCGCCTTCTGCCAAAGCTTGATCCTCCCGCAGCAGGCTTTAGCTGAGAGTGACCAACCCACAAGTACACAAAACCTTATCGGAAACCAGAGGGGCATTTTGGTCATACAGAGGGATCCAAAGAACCAGAGGGCCTTGCATGGAGGGCAATGTGGGGAATTACCAAGTGGAACTGAACCTAGAGTACAAATGGCAGTTAGTCTTCCGCAGTAACAAGTAATAACTTTTTGCTCTTTCTCCTGAGGACAGCCTCTGATGGACCTCAGGTAAGGTAATAATGGGTTTTCACCGCTCAGGGATTGACCTTGTCTGTGGGCCGCCACGGCTCACGCTTTCACTGGTTTTTCAGAATTTCTTTCACATCACCCACTCACATGGGGTGCGTCTCGTGACACCTCCCTCTAGGTCCCCACCTTCTGGGGAGTCTCGGCGTGTTCCCACGCGCCACTCTCTCCGCGTGAAAATGTAATGCCCTTCCCGGTCACTGTTTCTTAACCATTAATTAATTAATTAGTAGAGAGAGAGAGAGAGGTGTGTGCGCGAGAAATAAAAAGGGCCTTGGGGCTCTCGTTTCTTTCTTCTCTACATTCGCCACCATCCTCCTCCACAGTTGTCTACACTCCCCACAGTGCTCTGCTTCTTTTGCTTTGGGCTTTTGGGACCCTGAGGCTATTATTATAGCTTCACCCAGCAGCAAACCTCCATCACTCTCTTTGCTTCATTCACTCATGGCTGATGAGTTCGACCACGCCGCGTTTTGGTTACCCCAAGAGATTCTGACCGACTCCGACGGCGAAATCAGCCCCAAGTTTGGCTCCGGTAGCCTGAAGATCAGCTCGCTCGGCTCTGACATTGATGCTGACTCCAAGTCGGCTCTCTTTCCTTTCGAGTTTCCTTACTCGGCGTTTGGGGCTTCCCCGGTGGAGTCCAGCGAGACTGAGAGCGACGAGGAGGAGTATCTTGCTGGATTGACTAGCCACCTGGCTCAGTCCTCTCTCGACGACGAGTTCAAGCGCTATGACTCTGCTCTTGGCTCCAAAAACAGCTCCAAGGTAATAACTGATGCTTAATTTTTTTATTTATTTTTCAAAACGGTGCGTTTTCATGCCGATTCTGATTCTAGTTATGTTTACCGTTTTTTCAGCCGTGGGTTTCGTCTGGCTCACCGCAATCGACTCTGTGCGCGGCCGGGAATGGTTGCAGCTGCGGCGGACAAGACTCGAGCCGGGGAAGCCCGAACGCTCAGTCGCCGCCGGCCACTTGGGATCTGCTACATGCGGCTGCAGGGGAAGTGGCCAAGATGCGCATCCGGGAAGAAGCTATGCCTTTCAACCAAAAAGGCAGAGGCATCTTGGGTGCTCCAAGAGAGACCTCTCCGGTCACTGTCTCTGATTTCGGGTACTACCTCCAGCACCAACAGGAGTCGCTTTCCCAGAAGCACTTGCAGGTAAAAAGAATTCGACTTCTCGAAACAGCACTTTTGCCATTTCTGCTTCAGTCCCTAAATTTTGGCCTATTTTTTTGCTACAGTTTGAGCGGTTGAGACAGCAACAGATTCTGAAGAACAACCTCTCGGCGGCGATTGCTCAGTCTCAGGCGAACCAACGATTCCAACATCTGATGGTCCAGAACAGGGTCAGGAACACCAACAATGGGCCTCCGGGTCTTTCACCGTCGGCTTGGCCTCCACTGCAACAAGCTCAACGCCAACAGTTTCAGCCCAATGGGCCTAGATTCGGAGGTGGTGTTGTCGTCGGAGCAGCCAAGGAGTCTACTGGTACTGGTGTGTTCTTGCCCCGCCAAATCGGAGCCCCAGCTGAGTTTGCTCGCGGCAAGAAGCAACAACCCAAACAAGGTCGGTCCACTTTTCTCTACCCCACCCACAATTTTGTTTCGTTTTCAAAAAAATTTAAAAAACCCAACAAATAAATTTTGTTTTCTTCTTCATTGAAGCCAGTTGGTCAACATCATTAAGATTTTTGGGGGGAACTTTGATTTTTATGGCCTGGGTGGTTCTGATGTGCTAAAGAAATAAATTTCCCTGAAAATTCCAGATCTGGTCTGGTGGACTGTGTTGTGATTTAAATTTTTTTGGTGGGCTCTTTACATTCTGTTATTCACTTATTCGTGGGCGTTTTTTACAGCTTGCACAACGATTTTCGTCCCAGCGAAGGTAGTGCATGCATTGAAGTTGAACGTTGAGGAAGTGTGCGCACCGTCACAGGCTCAAGTCCATAACCCTTTCAATGGAAGAAACACTCCTGACTACGGTAACAAACTTGTCCTCCTAATTTAACTGATTCGCTGATTTTACCATTTGGGTTTTTACTGATTTGGTTTAATGGATATTGCAGAACTTGCTCTTCGGCTTCGGAATGACAGAATTGCCATGGCTCAGCAGAATCGCAGCATGATGAGGCCACAGGCACCAGTGAACCATGAGATTAGGCTTCCCCAGGAGTGGACTTACTAGCTTCTGTGGGTGTGTTTGGGTTTTAGGGGGGTTGGTTAGGGACAAAGGAAGAAGTAAAGGGGAAAGGTAACAGGGTTAGTAGTATTAGGAAGTGTAGGACAAAAGAAAATAGGGGTTTTGAGGAAGACAGGACAGGGAAGAAATGCTGGGAAGTGGGAACAAAGAAGAAGGGTGAAGGAAATGTGTCTTCCGGGTTTTAGGGGTTTTAGGTGAAAAATAAATGCTTGCCTCGTTTGGTGCCAAGCTGCAGCAGTAGGGGCTCAAGCAGAAGCAGCGAGCCTTCTCTGTTCTCTTCTGGCTGGGCTCAAGGAGCGAAGAAGTGGTGGGGTCCCTTTTGTGGTTTTTTGTTCATGGGATATTAGGCTGGGATATTTTTAGAAATATCGGTGTGAATTTAAATTCCGAAATTCAAATTGTGTATTTCTGGGTTCCCAGCCTGGCCACACACCATGTCCAGCAATATTATTATGATATAGTAAAAGGGTGTATTTGCAAATTCTGTGTTCTTATATTTTTATTCTTGTTTTTAGATTTTCTTGACCGCTGTGCTGTTTGTCGAGCAGTTAATGTTGTTGGGTAATGTGCCGAGTTGGTTTAACTTGTGTCATTAGATTAATTAAGAAAGGGGATACGTTGATTAGTATAGTAATTCTTTCTAGCAGTTCCAAAAGCTCTAGAAGAAGCTGCTTGACAAAAGGACTTTCTGGTTTCCCCGAGGTCCGGCAAGCTGGATTGTTTAGTCTCGTGGGTCGTTGTTACCCTGTTAATCCTGTATTAATTAGTCGTTAATTAAAAATCATTAAGGCGTGGTCGTTAGTAGGAACAAGGCGTGGCCTGCTTTCTCCACTTGGCATTCGCCAATGAGCATCAATTGCGCGCTTTATTTTGAGATTTTTTTGGTATGGGAACTCTGCGTATCAATCAAATTTTTCTTTTTTTGGAAAAAAATCAAGATTTTTTTTGGGGTAAAGAAATGAATGGTGGGACTGACCGACTGAGCGGAGGGGTTTGGGAAGAAGGGAGTGGTTGCCGGCGTGGGGTGGTGGCGAAGCACGTCGCGAAGGGGCCATGCAAGGCTGTTATAATAATATCACATGGCGCGCACTACTTGCTATTGGGTTGGGGGGTTACACACGCGAGAGACACGGCTGGGGAATGTTACGGGTTGTACTAGAATTGGAGGGGGAAGTCGGTTGATGTGTCCTGAATGGTGGAGGAGGTGCGTGAGTGGATATGCGTGCGTTAGGCCATCTCCAATAAGAAGGGTTAAGCGAGCTCTAGGACCCTAATTTTCAAAAAATGGGCTCCAATAAGAAAGGGTTAGAGGGTTAGAGGGGTAGAGGGGAGTGGAGAGGGCCAAATATAGACCTCATGGTGACCTTATAGTCCTTATTTCGGGCCCACAAAAATCAGCCACAATTTGAATTTGTGGGCTTTCCCACCTTTTAAAAACAAAATCTCATAGTCACACTATTCAATTACCGTTGACATCCAACGGTCAAATTAATTTTTTTTTATGTTTCCAACAGAAACATTTGTACCCAAAAAAAAAAAAGGAAAAATTTGCAACGGTCATTTGTCTCTCAATCTTCTATATATACACACATTTTAACTCCAAATTTTCTCACACTTTCTTCCTTCTCTTCTATCATTTTTACTTGTTATTTTGGCTCCCTCTCTTCTATATTTACATACATTTTATCTTCAAATTTTCTCACATTTTCTTCCTTCTCTTCTATCATTTCTACTTGTTTGAAACATGTCCACTCCTTCTCAAAAAGGTGTGAATTGGACAAGAAAAGAGAATGAAGTTCTTTGTGTTGCATATATGAAGGTCTCCGAAAATTGTACGAAGGGTATTAGTCAAAAAGGAGACGGCATTTGGAAACAAGTGGAGCGAAAATATATTAAAGGCTTCAACGGCAATCCACCAAATGCAAGATCGTTTGAAAGTTGTAAGTCTCGATGGCAAAAATTTCTCTTCCCATACATGAATAAGTGGCATTCATGCATTACACGCGCCGAGAGGAGACTTCATAGTGGAGGGAATCACATAGATGAAGTAAGATTTATTTTTTTCTTCCATATTTTATATGTATTTTCTTTAATGTTGTTTCTTGAAATATTATTCTTATTTATCTTTTTGTAATTATTGTAATAGCAACACTTAGCCGAAGATATGTTTAGGGAAGACATGAAAGGAAAATCGTTTCATTTTCATAGTTGCTATGATTTATGCATAGATTGGGTGACATTTGACCAACCCCCACAAGAAATTTTTGGTCCACCACCGGTGCAAAGAAACCTCCCGGTATCCTTGGAAGATGATGATGATCCAATTGCTACCGATAACAACTCCACACCAACTTCAAGTAGGGATCCGATTCCTAGGCCGATGGGAAGAAATACCTCAAAAAAGAAACAAATCAAGGACCAAGAAAAGGATAGGAAAGCCTTTGAAGATAAACTACTAGCTCGCATGGATCGATTGGCGGAAGATAATGCAAAGGCGGAAGAGACAAAAGCAATAAGAGAGAGATGAAAGAGGATCGACGAGAGAGAGATAGAGATGAAGCAACTTTAATGTTGCAAACCGTTGATTACTCTCCGGTGAGCAAGGAATATTTTGATGATCAAAAGAGGAAAGCAATTCAAAGGCTTCGGGCACGAGAGTTGTTCCCGAATACCGACACCGACTCAACATCAAATTACTATCGTCCACAAATGCAATCCGATGAAGATGAATTTTAGTTGATATAAGGATTTAAATTAATGTTAGTTAAGTTTATGTAATCTTTAAATGATTGAGTTTGTTTCATGTTAGTTATGTAATTTTTATTTATGAAATGCAATGTTTAAATTTCTATAAAGTTTAAGTAAAACAAACTAAAACTTTTATTCATTAAAATTGAAAGCAAACACAACTCTTACAATTTATTCCTTACAATTGAAAACATATGAAAACTAGTCACATACATTTAAAGAAAACATACAAGTAGAACTTATTAAGATGACAATATATTGTCACATCACTTGTCCTCATCATCCTCTGGTTGACCAAACATGTTTGACAAGATCTTTTTGTAGATTATTGTTTCCGATATGAGAGCGTACCCTACGGTAACGAGACATGTATTCGGCCATTGTAATTTGCCCGGTTCTTGAATTAATAGGTAAGTTTGGGCCATCATATATTCTTGCCCGAGCTCTTCTTGACCTATTTGGGTTCGGTTCATCATCATCAGACTCACCATGATAGTAGTCATCTCGTTCGTCCTCCACAATCATGTTATGTAATATAATACAAGCCAACATAATTTTAGATAATGAATCTTTATCCCAACCTCTTGCAGGTTGCCTAATTATTGCAAATCGTGCTTGTAGAATTCCAAATGCCCTTTCAACACCCTTGCGATATGCCTCCTGTTTAGTGGAGAAATACTCCTCCTGTTCATTCTCAGGTTGTCTGATAGATTGCACTAATGTCGCCCACTTAGGGTAAATACCATCAGCAAGGTAGTAGCCAAACTCATAAGGAGTCTCGTTAACATGATAGTTAAGTTGTGGTGACTGACCTGCTGTGACAACATCAAATAGTGGGGAACGTCCGAGAATAGTGAGGTCATTCTGCGCCCTCGGGATTCCGAAGAAAGCATGCCAGATCCAAGTGTCAGGACCAGCCACAGCTTCTAGAACAATAGTTGGTTCCCTTGTTTTGCCGCTAAAGCTCCCCTGCCACCCAACTGGACAGTTCTTCCACTGCCAATGCATACAGTCCAGCGAACCGATCATTCCAGGAAATCCTCGTCGCTCGGCTCTTTGTAGAAGCATGTCAAGATCCTCTGTTGTAGGAGCCCGAAGGTAGCGTTCTTGATAAATGGTGACAATGGTACGACAAAATCGACCAAGGTTCTCAATGGCGGTGGATTCAGGCATACGAAATGATTCATCTAAGGAATCAGCCGAGCATGCAGTGGCTAGCATTCGGAGTGCACACGTCAATTTTTGGTGAGGTGAGAAGCCCGGACGCCCATCACAATCTTGTGATTGCCTAAATTATGGGTCGACTGTTTGGACATGCTCTAACATGCGGAGGAAAACTTCACGCCTCATTCTGTAACGTCGTCTGAAAGTTTCGACAGGGTACACAAGGTCAGCTACGAAATAATCATTTAACAATTTTTCATTTGCTACCTCTCGAGATCGATGACGGGTAGCGCGGCCTGGAATATAACCACCCCATTGAGGTTGCTGTTGAAGTGGATTTATAGCGAACCAGCTAGATGCTTCCATCATAATTTGTGTTGTATTTCTTCTCCTCTGGGCATCATATTCTTCATCTTCTTCATCATCTTCCTCATCTTCACGTAGCCTTTCATTACTCTGAGAAAACCAGTTGGAATTCATTGCTAAATGTAATGAAAAGATATAAACAGAACAAAGAAATAGAGAAGAGATAGATGAGATAGTGAGTTACACATATGAAACTACCCTTTTTATTGAGCTTGGAAGCTGCAGATAGAACACCACGTATGCAGATAATCCAATCAGAAATCTAGAAAGTTGATCTCAACCCGACATGTGGCATTTACAAATCATATCTAAAATTTAGATAAGATCCCGTAATGATTAATTGTGCCACGTCAACACTATATCTAATCGGAAATCTCTATACTAGCTTGCAGATGGGCATGTGGCACTGGAAAATCCTATCTAAATATGTTATCATCAAATCATATAATTACATGTCAAAAATATTAGTTTTTTAATGTACACATTGTTCTTTTCATTTAAAAAAAATAACTTAAAAAATTAATTTCAACCTAAAAATTCGTTTTTGATATAAATTAAATAGTACTATAATAAACTAAATCATAAGTTTCAAAAATATAATGAAAAACTATAAAATATTTTGAAGGGCTAAATATAGCCCTCCCTTATTGGAGATGATTCACTATTTCATGAATAAATTATATTATTTAGGAGGGCTAAATTTTAGCCCCGACCCCAATATAGCCCCTCCTTACTGGAGATGGCCTTACATCTTGCTGGATTTGGCAGTTTGACTTGGTCAGATGCCTCCTTTCTTGCGTGATTGCATTCTTTCGTTTTTTTGGTTCTCACTCGAAGTGCCTTTGTTTGGATTAATTACAACTTCTATTCAGCACACGTGTAAGGCATTGTTTGTTTCGCAGAAAGTAATTAATAAAGAAAACAAAGTTGTTTATTTTTTGTGTTTATGAACGTTAGATGAACGAAAATATGTGTGTGAACTAATGAAAAATATAAAAAAATAGTTCTTTTTAAAATATAATTGTCCGGTTGATTTTTTTTATGTTACCAAATATTGCAATTGAAAATATTAAGGAATTGTCATTTCCCCTCTTTTTCCCTTCCTAAAGAAAAGATCAAGGGATTACATTTCCTTACATGAGCCAAATGAGGCCTTACAAGTATCATGCAACTAGAGTTGTACTTTTAGGCACGAGACGACTAAAACCGCACCAAACTAACATCGAGAAACCAAAATCAGATGGAACCAGGGTCATCATAGGCTTTTAAAACGTCAAGTGCATGGCCATGTGTTGTCGGTTACCATTCAACCGTGGTAGACTATATATACACTCCCATAGATTTCAAAAATTTAAAGATTAGTGAGATTGGCAAAAGAAAAAATATTAGCAACGGCCTAAGCCGAGAGTCTAAGCCTTAAACCAATGTGTCTTAGGAAATGATACAATGACAATGTGGTTGCTTGATATGGCATGTTTGCAATTTTTGGAGCATAATTATGCAAGTAGTTGGCCATGTCCATGTAAAAGAATGAGACGTATTTGTCATCGGCTGTGGAAGCACTGATACATCGAGTCATCTTGCTATTTGTTTGGTTCCATAACGCGGACCTGATATATTGGACATTTGGACTAATACTCAGTGGGCCAAATTGGATAAACAGAGCAACATGGAAAGCACTAACGCTTTGCCCAGGGGAATCGAGGCATGTTTTATTTGCCATTTTGGTGAAAGGTTTTGGAATTCGACGGTGGCCTCGTCCTGACCCGATTAAGACCCGAAGAGGGGCTCCAATACGAATTACTGGTTTGAATTTTGTACCAGAAAGTAACTATCCGTGATAGGAATAGCGTGGAGTAATGGTGAAGCTTGATGGTTGCTACTTGTTTGGGCTTTGTACCTAGCTGGAGCAGCACAGGTCGGCTAGCACTTCTAACTTATCTTGTGGTGTTTTTATGTCTCTTGGTCTAAAACATGGGTCGCCAATATTGACTCATGGGTAATTGGTTGTCACGTTTGATTAGGAGAATGTACATGAATGAGTAAGCACTACAAAGCAAAGATACTTGTTTAAGAGAAATACTCCTAAATGCTTTCTCTGAATACTTATTTACAGTTAACATTTATACTTTCCTAGTTTACTTTCGTAAAAATAATAGTCATATTAATCTTACTGCATGTTTGTTACATGAGATTAGTGGGGATTAGACAATCTTACATAGTCTAAGCCCACATATCATATGTTTGGGAACCCAAGACTAAATTTAATGGACTATAGAGTCCTGAAAACCCTCCACCACCTGCTTACATAGAGAGAGCAAAATTGAGGGGTTTATGTAAGCCTCATTCTCACACTGCACCTTCACCAAACTTCTCGTCGCCTTCAACCGGTCAAATCGTCGCCCCGTTGCCGTGTTCGTCACCTTCAACCCACCGTTATTGTCGTCGTCACCACCATTACCCATCGTCGTCACTGCCTTCAACCCGTCTATTCAATTTTTGCTGGTCATCTCCTCCCTCATGTCTGTTGCCGAATTCTCTCCAAGCAAGGTTCCATATCTTGATTTGATAATAGGGCAATGGAGGAAGAGAGTGAGCGAGGGCGGCTAGGTTGGAATTGAAGCAAATATTGGGCTAAGCGAAAACACAATCAGATTGGAGCAGATGAGGATGTCGAAGGACAACTAATAAGTTTGGGCTATGGATGATGGCTAGTGTTTGTTTGGGCCCAATTTTATATTGGTTATCTTATGAATAAGTTAGCCCATGAACTGATACCTGAGGTCCAAATATCTTTATTTCTTTTCTTGTTACATTGGGTAATAACTGGCAGAAGATTTGCAGGATATCTCAAGGATATGTTGTTAGAGGGCTCAGATAGGAAAGTATATGTCTTAATTAAATTAGAAGATACGATCGCCTTGGTTTGCATGTCATTCGCGAAACCTAGCCGCTCAGTTCCCTATATAAGGAGGTTAAGGCGAATGAGCCACCCCTGACAATTCCACAAACTCTGCATCACTGCAAATTGGACGCCTCCCCAGGAGCACCCAATCTATCAAAAAGCCTCTCCAGGGAGCACCACTAAAGCCTCATCGCAAGTAAATCCTGCTTCACTCATCAGCCTCGTCCCGAGCAAAAAGTCCACCCCTACTTCATAAAGCCTCATCGCGAGCAACAGTCCATCTCATTGTTGGAGATTCACCTCTCTAACAAATATCCCTTTAATTTCATTGTATTTTTGTTATTGAAGTAAATCCTCAAGACCTATTCTAGGTCATTGTGAAGAACCCAGCAGCAGAACCAACTATTTCTGCTCACATCTGTTTGAAGAGAAGTCAAGAGAAGCGCGCGAACAAGACAAGATCAAGACAGACACACTTTCTCAAGATGTTGGCACGCTCACACCAAATGGTTGTTCGAAGGGCCTAAAAATCGGATCCCGAACATTTTGGCAAGCCCGTCGGCGGGATACATCAGTAGCAAAATTTGACTGATAATATATATAGTAAGCAATACCCTAAGTGTTCCTTGCCGGAACATTCACATTGCAAACCTCAACAAAGGATGCGAAGCAGCTGGTTGGACAGAGGATGGCGGGGAATGTGAGCCATGTTCGTGGCTGTAGTGGCGGGTCGAAGGGGAGTGTCAACAAATCTGGCGACTCATCCGCTGGGGGAGAGTGAGATGTACTTGGGTATTTTGATAGTTGTATGACTTGCTGCTGTTTTGAACAATGTAAGTGGTGTGGTTAGTCATTGTAATTAGTTTATACTAATTTTCCTGGGAGTCCAGGTTGATGTTTTGGTGTGATGTGTAGCCTTTGTGTGTTTGTCTTGCTGTTGTTTACTTTTGTATGTTTGTGGCCCTGCGTTGCGGGGGCGAAGTGTAGCATGTTGAAAATGACAAAACACTTCATTGCACTTAGATTTAGCCGCTAGCGGGCGAAGTGTACATTGTTGGAGCCGCTACTGGGCTATTGTACATACACAAGGAAGTAATGGCTTTCGAAGCCAAGGTTAAAATTGGTTAACTGGGGTAGAGATGGTGGCGAGTGTTCCAGGGGTGGGGGACGATGTTTTTGTTGTAGGACTAGGTCGCGGGCTTTCTCTTTCCCGTTCCCCTCTAGGTCGTCCCGCGGGTCATCGATGGGTTCCGAGGGGCTGAGAGGCAACATCTCATAGGCTCCTCGTCTCTGCTGGATGGCGTTAAGATGACAATGCTCAATGGCTGCTCGATCGCCTTGAATGGTCATGGTGCCACCTGGGGTATGAACTTTCATGAGAAGCATGTGATTGGCTATGAAGCACTGCAGCCCCCAGAGGATGTCCCGGCCTAAGATGAGATTATAGGATGAGGGAAAATCAACAATGAGGAAGCGGGCCGTAATGGAAGAGCGGCAAGGAGCTGTTCCCACCGACACAGTTAGGCAATCTGAGCCTAACGGTTGTACTGTCTCGCCAGAGAAGCTGACAAGGGGGTCGTGGTTATTGTACAGCTTAGTTCGGTCTCGCCAGAGTCCTTTGTACCAATCAGAAAACATGACGCTAACGTTGGCCCCTGTGTCCACTAAAGCTCTGTGGCACCTGTAATGATCCACCTGCACATTGATTATGAATGGTTCACAGTGGTGGCAATTTATGGTATCATCATCGCTGCGAAATGTCACTTGATCCCACGCTAATGGGGTGATCGTGACACCACGTTGGATGTCTAGGATTTCTGAGGGTGTCTTGCATTGCCGTTTTACAGAAGGCTTGCGTGGGGGGAACCGTGGGGCTCCACCATGCAGGGTTAGAATCTGGCCATATACTTCAATGGCGTTAGCGCCTGTGGCCGGAGCACAGTATTGGTGGAGTTACCCATTCTGGACCAAATGTTCGATTGCATTGCGGAGGCCATGACATTGCTCTGTTGTGTGACCGTTATCATCATGATAAGCACAGTACCTGTTGTCGGTTGTTCACTGGGCTTTTTTGGATACTTGCTTTTAGGAGGTGGGGGAATGAGATCTTTGTGCCTGGCTCATATGTCCTCATATGTGGTGGTCAGAGTAGTGTGGACCTCGTAATAAGGCGGCGGGGCGAAACTGCGTTGTTGTTGTGGAGGGCTCTGGTCCCTCGACTTATATGGGTGGTCGCGGTTTCTCTGTCCCCCATGGCGACGGTTGGAGCGGTGTCACTGGTCTCGGGAGGATCCACGTGACTGCCCTTTATCTTGCCCGCGGTCAAAGTGCTCATCTGGTGGCGGGGCGGGAAGTGCTAACGTGGCGGGGGCGGAACTTCTGAAAGTGGCAAATTCATCGCGGGCCCACCGCATAGCCAGGTCTATCAAGGCATCGTAGGATCCTGGAGGGTTCCTATTGATCTCCATTAGGAAACTGCCGGGGAGTAGGGCCTGACGGAAAGCCTGCTCTGCCAAACGAGGTTCCAAGTTGTGGCATCTTGCTGTGGCAGATTGCCATCAGGACAGCAGTTCATGGAGGCCTTCTCCTTCTTTCTGCTTGATGCAGAACAAGGCATATACGCTGTGATAAATGAAATGGCTGAGGAAGCGTTCCGAGAGTTGGTCGAAGTTGTCAATGGAGTTGGACGGCAGATTGAGGAACCAACTGAGGGCCTCGTCTGAGAGGGTCTCTTGGAAGGCGTGGCAGGCTATGGAGTCGCTGTAGCTAGAGGAGCTACAGAGCAAGAAGAATGTCTCGAGGTGGAGATGAGGGTCCCCTGTGCCTTTATACTTGTCTATCTGCACTCGGGGTGTGAAGGGGCTTGGGCGATGTCCATAGCCAGAGAACAAGGGTCGCTGGGCCCCGCGACTCTCGACGCCTTCAATCCGCGAGGCTAACTGTGTAACTGTTTGGCTGAGTTGGAGCAGTAGGCGGGTTGGCATGTCAAGAGGTGGGTTAGGGGAGTTGACAGTGGTTGAAGTGGAGATAGGTTGGGCAGATGGATTAGGCTGATGTGGCAGGGGGGAGTCATTGGGGATTGGAGATGGTTGGATGGCTGGTAGTGGAAATGAGGGGTGGGTAAGGGGATGAGATATATATACTATCTGGTTAGGCCCTCTCGGGAGCATGGAACCAGTCTGGCCTTGATTAGGAAGGGCATCCGGGGTTCTGGAAACTCGCGTCGCGCGGTCCAAGCTGTCGTTGTACACGTTACGATGCTCTAACGTGGCGCTGAGCAAGAATTGTTCTTTCTCCAACTCGGCGATGCGTACCCGGTACGTTTCCGCTTCTGCCTTCTCTTTCGCCGCTTGTTCGAGGAACGAATGGAAGTCCTGCTTGAGGATTTCGAGGGCTGTGGCGGGGGTCGGGATGACTAACAGAGGCTGTACTACCGGGGAAGGGATGTGTCGCAGGGTTGGAAAAATTCCTCCTCTACTTGAGTGCCAGGGTCTGTAGGGTCATCAATGATTTCCACCATGGTGCCGAGTCAAATGAGAGTTCCACAAGATAGGACCCTCCTTCTAGCGCCAATTGTTTCTACCTGTTTCATCCCGAGGTCCCGAGCCAGGAAGAGGTCGCGGGTCGGGACGAGGTAGAATCCTTTGGTCCTACACTCGGAACTTGCACAAGTGACAGTGTCAAGAAGTCGGGACTGGGTTGGCCCAGTCTTCGACTCTCTGATGCTTAAGTTAGCTTTGGGCTATTTGTGAGAGTGCGGAAGAGAGTTGTGTGTACCTTTGATGAGAGCTTGTGCCTGTTTTATAGGCCAAGGTTGGACACTTTGGCCTTAGTCTCTGATGTGGGACTACTTGTTAGTCTTTGTAGTGTCTTTCTTTTGGGGGTGTTTTGCCGCTAGAGTGATTTTGGCGAGCGGTTTGTTACCGGCCCTTCATTCCTTGAATATCCGTGAAGGGCTTACCAGGGCTATCTTACCTGGAATGATCTTCGGTGACCGGGTAATTGCATCTTATTCTCGGCTCAACCAAGTATTTTAGCTATGTACTGACACACAGAAATAATTTAAAAAAAGAAATTCATAGAGTTGATGCCACTAAAACAAGTAGGTAAACAACAACGTAATGCCGTATTGATTTAATTTCAAATCTTGTCCTTGGTACGCGAATAACAGGTAAACAACTATACCGTGTTTTTTCTAAAAGAAAAAAGAAACCAATAATTTGTGTCAAATCCTCAATAGCGTGGTGCCACTTGTCACTACTAATGCCGAAACAAGTCGGACGCCGCCCGGAGCTCGACATTTGGCGCCAAATCACACATTAATCCTCCGCCCGAGTCCCTACCGTATAACCTCTACGACCCAGTGAACTGCAAAGTAAAATAGTTAAATATAGGTACGAATTACCGACGGTAATTCTATCTTGCTCAACTGGCCCGTTCGTTGAAATTGGAAATCAGATTAGGGAACTGAAGCTTCCAGAATCGACGACTCTCTGAGTCAATCAGTCAGGTAAGCTCTGTGATTACGAAGCTAATTGACTGTGACCGGAGCTTCCTACTCCGACTGCCTCAACTAACCGGAGCTCTTTGCTTCGTGTACGGCTAGGGAGTTCATCGTTCTAAAACTTCCAGTGACGTTGATCGGAGATGGCTGTGATTGAAGCCGCCGCGCCAGAGAAGCCGAAGAAACAACCACCCGATGACGAGAAGAGGTATGTAGCTTCGATTTTAGCAAATGAATCTGTGGAAATTTCGAAATGCTATTCGAATTTTTGATGATTTTGTTTGGTTTTAGGAGGATGAAAATAGTGGCCGGAAGCTTGATGAAAGCGGTGATCAGACCAGGGGGAGGTGATTCAACGCCTTCGGATGGTGATCAGGTTGGGCTTACATTGCGATTATTGAAGCTAAAATAGCAATTGAACTGTGTGTGAAAGCAAATTGTGGAAGCTAAATTTGATTGTTTGTTTTGCAGGTCATTTATCATTGCACTGTTAGAACCTTGGATGGAGTTATTGTTCAATCTTCAAGATCGGAATATGGCGGTGAGTTGAATTGTGTGTTAGGAAAGCACATTTAGACAACTCTATAGAGATTAATAGAGGATATCTTGATATTTTCCTTCAAAATTTTGTTCAGTTTTGTGGAATTATCTGATTGAGTTTAATGCGAAAATGTTGTATTCCACTGATTGAGTTTAATAATCATTTGTCAACAGGCAAGGGAATCCCCATCCGAAGTGTTTTGGGAAAGAGCAAGATGATAGTTGGATTGCTAGAAGGAATTCCAACAATGCAGAAGGGTGAAATTGCAATGGTAATATCTTTGTAGTTTCATGAGTTCTTTAGTCTGGCTATGACTATGTGTAAATTGGTGAATTTGAAACTGAATTGGTTCTGCTGTGTTGTTGTGCTAACCGGAAAATGTGCTTTCTAAAAGTTAGAAAGAATCTTATGGGGTAGAAAATCCTATATTGCAGAAGATAAACCTTTTCATATTTGATGAAATGTTATTTGTGCTTGTGTATAGTTCATTTTGTATACGACTGTAATTGTTTGTTTGTGTAATGACTCAGTTGAAAATGAAACCTCAAGTGCACTATGGTGAGGATGATTGCCCACTATCAGCTCCCACTGACTTCCCAAAGGATGATGAACTTCATTTTGAGATTGAGATGATAGATTTCTTCAAAGCCAAGGTAAGACCTTTGAATAGAAACCACCTTTTTATATCCATAATGTTAACGGTATTGGAGAGCTCCACCTAGCATATGTTGATTCCATATCAAACGTGAATATTGTTGTGTTTTGGCTCGTTGATATGATTTGGAAGTAAGGATTCAGTAAGCAAATCCAAGTCCAGAAAGGAAAGAGGTTTTTTCTGTAAGTTCTAGGAAAGTAATCTTTCAAGATCTGTTAGGATTTTGTCTACTAGGTTTAGGAGTCTAAAACCTTATTGTATCGGCAGCCCCTATTCAGTATAAATAGGAGCTGCAGGGGGTTTTCTAAGGGCAAGATAGAGAGTACAGAAAACCAAGAGCAAAGGGTGATAGAGAGATCTAGCAGAGAGTTGGGGATTAGCATAGGGATTTCAGTAAGTACTTGTAATCAGGTTGTTATTCTCCATAGTGCTAGTGATCTCTCAAGAGAGATCACAAAGTGGACTTAGGCTAGGGTTTTTGGCTGAACCACTATAAAATTGCTGTGTGCTGTGTTTCTATCTTCAAGTTCATCTATCTACTTTGCTTAAGTCGTAAAGTACCAGTAAAGACCAGAAAAGATCCTAGGGCGCTAACCACAATAAGTGGTATCAGAGCTTCGGCTCTGGTACTTTGCGACGGTAGAGAGCAACGGCATGGTCGAAGCAGAAGATGTGAAATCGTTCATTAAACCCTTATGGCAAGGATGACTTCACGCTTTGGCGGAGGAGGATGAAGAGTGTCCTGATTCTACAAGATCTGTACGAGGCTGTTCTCGGGATAGAGAATAAGGCAGTTGATATGGCAGATAAGGTTTGGCAGAAGATGGACAAGAAGGCAAGGAGCACAATAGAGTTGCATCTTGCAGATCATGTACTGGGTCGTGTATTGGATAGTGGAGGTGACAATATGAGCAGCAAAGAGACCTGAGATTATCTTGAGAAGGTTTATGCGGGTAAGGGTCCTATTGGTGAGAATATGGACAGCAGCAAGACATTGGACAATGTCAAGAAGGCTTACGCAGATAAATTCTTCTTGAAAGAAAAACTCTAGTCTTCGGATGGAAGAAGGCAGGGATCTGCAGGAACATCTGAATAAATTTCAGATTTGTGTTGCAAATTTATCAGAGGTGGATGTGCAATATGAAGATTAGGATAAAGCACTTATGCTGCTAACATCTTTACCAGCTTCATACGAGCAGTTCATCACCACACTCGTTTCCGGTAAGGATTCTCTCAAGTATGATGAGATTACTGAAGCTATTCAATCTTTTATTAAGACGAGTAGCAAGACCGAGAGCTCTCAAGGAGGCCTTCAAGTCAAGGGCAAGGAGACAAGTCAGTTGACGAGTAAAGAGGATAAATCTGGTAACAAGGGTACAACAAAATCCAAGAAGAAGTACAAGGAAGGTTGCTTCAAATGTGGTGTTGCAGACCACTTGAAAAGAAACTGCAAAGAAGGGAGGATGGAAGCACATGTGACGGCAGGGAGTTCAAGCACAGCCAACATAGTCATCAGAAAAGATGAAGATGATTGTGAACTTCTTGTGGTAACGTCCAGCTCCAACGCTTTCAGAGATTGGATTTTGGATACCGGTTGTACATTCCACATGTGTGCAATCCAAGAATGGTTTGACACATTTGAGGAGAGTAGCAGCGGAGAAGTTTTCAGGGGAGATGACTCACCGGGTAGGATCTCCTAGGTATTGAATCAGTGAAAATCAAAATGCGTGATGGAGTTGTTAGAATGTCAGATATATTCCTAAGTTAAGGAAGAACTTGATATCTTTGGGTACTTTGGACAAGGCTGGTTATAGGTATAGCTCTAAAGAAGGAAGACTAAAAGTTATCAAGGGATCACTTGTTGTGATGAAGAGCGACATTCAACCTAACAACGTGTACAAGCTTCAAGGGACTACCATAATAGGTGGAGTTGCAATGTCTGCTGAGGTAAATGACAAGACTGTGCAATGGCAGCAAGGCCTACGGCGCATGAGTCAAAGAGTAATGCAGGAACTCTACAAGGAAAGTAAGGCAGAAGGTGTCGGTGTTTGCAAACTGAACTTCTGCAAGGATGGTACACTTGGGAAGCAGAAGGTGGCATTCAAGTTGGTAGATTGTGAGAACAAAAGCAAAGGATTGCTGGATTATATTCACTCAGAAGTATGGAGCGCAACACAAGTAAGGTGTATGGGAGGCTTCAAGTACTTTGTTACTTTTCTAGATGATTTTTCGAGGAAGATTTGGGCCTACTTTATGAAGGAGAAATCCGAGGTTCTCTTCAAGGTCATGGAAGGGAAAAGCACAGTAGGAAATCTAACAGGCGAAAAATACAAGTATTTGAGAAGCAACGGTGGTAGTGAATATAGAATGAAAGGGTTCTTACAGTTTTACAAGGATGAAATCACAAGGTGCATCACGGTGAAGGATAATCTCCTGGAAAACAGGGCTGCTAGAAGGATGAAGAAAACTCTCTTTGAGAGAGAATGAAGCATGCTGCATGCAGGATTAACAGGCACGTTTTGGGAAGCAGTTAACCATGCGTGTTATCTGGTTAATCGGTCACCATCAAAGGTCTTGGACTTCAAGTGTGCAGAGGAGGTATGGGCAAGAGAACCAGCTGGGTATTCTAACTTAAGGATGTTTAGTAGCAGTGTGTATGCTCATATTTCGAGCAATGAGCAAACCAAACTCAAGCCAAATTTTTTGGGTGTTGAGAAAGGAGTAAAGGGCGACAAGTTATGGAATATTGTCAGCAAGAAAAGGGTTCTAAGTAGATATGTTATTGATGATAAGACTATACCGTTTAATGAAGTAAAGACAAGTGAGGTGAAGAAGACTGATGTTGATGTTGTAGACGAAGCAACAGAAGATCCTCTAACTGAAGAGATCATGAAAGAGACTCCAGCTTAGGTGGAGCAAATTGAGTAGGTGGAGCATGATAAAGGGGTTATTGAGAAAGAAGTCTCAGAGCGACAACAATGGTCACTAATACAAGCTCAGGTGGAGCAATTAGCACTACGAACCTACGACTCAGTTTGTCAGTCGCTTGCGCAGGAGTTCCAGAGAAGCATAGCATTGGACAAGTATGCTCTAAGTTTCAGTCCAGGAGATCCAACCACGTATCAGGAAGCTATAGCAAAATATATACGGGAAAGTTGGATGGGAGCTATGTTAGAACAGAAGAAGAAGTCCATACCAAAGGACTTGGTTCAGGAGTCGGTTCCTAAACCCAAAGAAGGAAATCTAGTTGGCTGTAAACGGGTTTATAGGAAAAAGGAAGGAATGCATGATAAAGAAGCCATGAGATTCAAAGTTTGGGTATTGGCAAAGGAGTATTCGCATAAAGAAAAGGTCAATTATGACCAGATGATGCGTTTATCATCATGTGTTCAAGGATAGTATGGTTTTACTATCAGGTGACGTGGTAACTACATGCCAGGATGTGTCTAGAATTCCAAAGTTAAAGACACAACTAAGGAGGGAATTCGACATGAAGGGTCTAGAAGCTGCACAATAGATCCTAGAAGTGAAGGGAAGGAGGGACAGAGAAGCGGGAAAATTATGGCTGTTGTCTGAACCCATGTCTACTCCACCAGTAGCACACTTTCAGTTTAGTGTGCAGGGGGTAACATTTACAGTTGAGTTAGATGAGATGATGCATGTGTCTTATGCAAGAGTAGTGGGATGTCTTATGGCTGGCTAGAATCTTCAAAAGATCAGGTTTAACTCAAGGATTGAGCATTGTGTCAAAGCATATAGTGAATCCGGGTAGACGACACTGGCAAGCAGCTGCGTGGATTCTGTATTACTTGAGGGACACTAAGGAGCATGGATTTCTGTTTGAAAGACAACAAGAACAAGCATGCATTGCTGGTCAGGAGGGCTCAGATTTGGCAGGAAACTTAGACAAAGGAAGATCTGCAACAAGTAATGTATTTACTTGCAGCTAAGGTTCAGGAAGTTGTTGAACAACTATGGAATCAGCTGAGATATTGTCTACCACTGAAGTAGATTGCATGGCAGTAACAGAAGCTTCCGCAAAGGTGTTATGGCTTAATGGGTTAATGAGTGAGTTTGGGATTCAACAAGAAGCTGTGGTGAAGAATGGTGTCATCAATTTGACAAAGAATCAAGTGTTTCAAGCATAGAGGGACCATGTTGATGTTTGTGGTAATTGCAGCGAAGGTTGGGTCAGCTCAGGGAAGATAACAACTGAGGAAGAAGCACATTCAAGGGAGAATGTTTCAGATTGTTTGACCAGGACCATTGCCATGGAGAAGTTCAAGCATTGCTTGGACTTGCTCAGTGTCACAGCGTGCTGAGTTGTGGTGGAGCACCTCCTCACTTGAGGTGCGTTAAGGCAAGAGGAGTCTTGCCAAGGTGAAGGTTCTTGGAGGTTTGTTCAGGGTTACTTCAAGAAGATTCAAGATATCCTGAAGGGTGCAACAATCATTTGGTATCAACTCACCAAGGTGGAGATTGTTGTGTTTTGGCTTGTTGATATGATTTGGAAGTAAGGATTCAGTAAGCAAATCCAAGTCCAGAAAGGAAAGAGGTTTTTTCTGTAAGTTCTAGGAAAGTAATCTTTCAAGATCTGTTAGGATTTTGTCTACTAGGTTTTGGAGTCCTAAAACCTTATTGTATCGGCAACCCCTATTCAGTATAAATAGGAGCTGCAGGGGTTTTCTAAGGGTAAGATAGAGAGCACAGAAAACCAAGAGCAAAGGGGTGATAGAGAGATCTAGCAGAGAGTTGGGGATTAGCATAGGGATTTCAATAAGTACTTGTAATCAGGTTGTTATTCTCCATAGTGCTAGTGATCTCTCTTGAGAGATCACAAAGTGGACGTAGGCTAGGGTTTTTGGCTGAACCAATATAAAATTGCTGTGTGCTGTGTTTCTATCTTCAAGTTCATCTATCTACTTTGCTTAAGTCGTAAAGTACCAGTAAAGACCAGAAAAGATCCTAGGGCGCTAACCACAATAAATATTACTGAGTTGAAAGTTGTGTGTGCTTATGTAACTATTGATTAGATATTTAGACGGTGATTAACACTGGTTTTATCTTTTTACCTGTCTTCCTGACCTCACATTGGCTCTGATCTTGTTTGGCTTTTACGTTCTTTTTCAGGTCATTAGTGATGACATGGGGGTTGTGAAGAAGGTATTGGAAATAATATATTGTTGCATTTTATTTGAATTGGTTATGCACATTCTAATGAACTAAAATGCTTTTCTACAATTGTACTTGGTTGTCGTTGGTGTCTATCACGGTAATATGTATTCTTAAAATTATAGCTCTTCTGTATCATGGCAAAAAGTTGATGGAAGAACGTTTAGAAATGATAAGATTAGTGATCAATTTAATATGTCAAATGACATGATTTATAGAAAACAAGAGAGAATCTAATGAAGTGAGGATGTTAGGTAGGTGATGATTTAGACAACAAATTATGAATTTTATTTTACCTTCTTTGCTCCATATTTGTAACTTTTATTTCATAATGGACTCCATGTTTGCACTCGGCAGGTAATAACTGAAGGTCAGGGTTGGGAATCTCCAAGGGAACCATATGAAGTAAAAGCCTGGTATAAACCTTTTTACGCCGTTCCCAACTAGTACTTCCGCTGTTTTATTGTATTGCAAATTGGAATCTGCTTAAACTAATTAAAGAGGGGTATGTGACCATTCTTAGGATTTCCGCAAAGACTGCTGATGGGAAAGTGCTTGTTCCACGTACTCGAGAAGAACCATTTTTCTTTAACTTTGGAAAGTCGGAGGTTGGTGAACTTTCAGCTGTTACTATGTTCGGTTTTTCTTGTTCATTTTCTGTGTAAAAACAATAAAATAAAATTGCCCTTAACTGGACATACGTGATGGGTTCACATTTCACTCTGTAATAATAAGAGCAAAGGCCTGATCAATTTTCAGGCTGTATGGGAGAAAATTGCATTTGACGACTTCATTTTACTAACTATGGTGCTTTAAATACAAACTAGATACCTAAAGGTCTTGAGATGGGAATTGGTACAATGGCTCGGCAAGAGAAGGCAATAATATATGTCAGCAGTCAGTATTTGACTTCATCTCCTTTCCTGCCTGTGGTAGATGGTGTTGAAGAAGTTCATTTTGAGGTGGAGCTTGTCCGCTTTATTCAGGTGTGCAAAGTTCTTATTTCTCAATCAGAGTCTCAAAATAATATTGTGTAGGTAATTTGACAGTGAGTTTTCTTCTATGGGTTAAAAAGTAGGTCCTGATCTAACTCTATTGTTATGTATTAAAAGGTTCGAGATATGCTCGGAGATGGGCGTCTAATTAAAAGGCGTGTTCGTGATGGAGAAGGTGTGGTTTTAGAATTTTAACTTTTTTCAAATAAATTAAATTTTCATTAAAAATATGATTCATGATATGCGATTGCCATTAGCGTCATGCCACCTGTTTCGAATTCACTGTGATTTATACCAAGTTGTACATTTTGTGTATATTCCTAAAATCCAATATGTGCGTATATTAGACTTAGACACAAAATGACTCAAATGTAACATGTTTATCATATTTTGGAACAATCAGGTGAGTTTCCTATGGATTGTCCTCTTCACGACAGCCTTCTACAAGTCCATTACAAGGGCATGATTCTTAATGAGGAAAAGACAGTCTTCTTTGATACGAGAGTTGACAACAATGGTCAGCCTTTGGAGTTCTGTTCTGGCGAAGGCCTTGTGAGTCTTTCACCATCTCTGGGGAGAAATATTTATGCTTGATTTTAATCTTCATTCTTCTGGTAGTGCTATATATGTATTTGTACGTTGCAATTGGCATAGATTGTTCTGGAACCTTGTTTCAGATATCAACAAATTTAGGGCGGAATTAATTGCACTGAAACATTTATTTGTGTATATGAGGTGCCTGAGGGGTTTGAAATGTGTGTTCGTTTGATGCTGCCTGGTGAGATAGCTCTGGTCACCTGTCCTCCTGATTATGCATACGACAAGTTCACTAGGTTATCTTTTGAATTCGAGCTTGCCTTCTGTAATTCATTATGATTTGCAGTCAACAATACTCTAAATTAATACACAAGCCAAAATTGGATGTCTCTTGTCATTATTTCGTTTGTTCATTCAGTTTAAATGTGTCACTGGTTTTTCCCCCATATCGCCAGGCCTGCTAACGTTCCTGAAGGGGCACATATTCAATGGGAAATCGAGCTTCTTGGTTTCGAGATGCCAAAGGTAATTTCTAAAGTTATTCTTTCTGTAATGTTTTCTCTTTAACTAATGTAATCTGTTATGATAAGGATTGTTATCTCTATGACTCTATTATTTAATTTTTTTTGGAATTGTGTCAATATGAGATGAAAATATCTTGTCTGAGAATGGGTGATGAAAAAGTTTGCATAATTTGATGATTGAAGTATTAGGTAATCATCTTGGTATACCATCTAATCTGAGGTTTCAAATTAGCTTTTGACTCAAAGTAACTCTAAGGCTCTGCATAGTTCTCTTTGACATTTACGTTTTGTGGTTAGAGGTAGACTTGTATGGAAGCTGTGGGTGCTCTAGAATTTGATGTCACTGCTAAGGCTTATCTCATTTCATGGTCATCTGGGCACGATTATCTGCATATGCTCTTGAGAGCTCTTTTTCTTAGGTCCTTCCTTTCGAGTTGCACTATGCCAAGTGTTTAATGCCTAAGTTTCATACGATTGCAGGATTGGACCGGTTTGGACTTTATAAGCATAATGGATGAAGCAGAGAAGATTAGAAACACAGTATGTATTAATAAGATTTGATTTTCGCCACAAATAACCATCTAACAGCTGCTGTGTGTATTAATGGAGAATCTCATCTGATTCAAGTTTTGTATCCTTTCGTGCCTGCACATTCATGTTCAGAAGATATGAAGTTGTTTCAGTATTTTATATTATTTTTATATTAGTGCATCCCATTAATTCAGTGGGCTACTCAAACTCTAAATTATGTGAACTTAGAATTGTGTTGTCATTTTCATTTTAGGGGAACAGGCTATTTAAAGAAGGAAAATTTGAACTTGCCAAGGCAAAGTATGACAAGGTACTGTATGCATATTTTGCATGATTCCTTTTGGACACTATTTTCTGATGCATAATTGCATGTAGAAGGATAATTTCGTACAACAGTCATTTGTTTGATCCCATTGCAAAGTTGTGTGCTGCCTGCTATAAACTTATATGCTGTAGGAAGTTGTAACTTTTAATATCCCTTTATATCATGGTCAATCCATTGAGGAGCTGTATTACTGGCATCCAAGTGCCATTAGCTCAGTTCGTTTTTTCCCCAAAACTGATAATGCAATACCACCAACTATTAGAAATAATTGAAAACGTGTTCATTGAGCTTAATTCCAATCTGCTGGGCCATGTAGGTGCTTCGGGAATTTAATCACGTTAATCCACAAGATGATGAAGAAGGGAAGACATTTTCAAATACGAGGGTAAGCATCTTGCTTTGCGTGTATCACTCTACTTTGTGTGTCTTACCATATATTTAGTATGTGCTTGAAGGGATATTGTCCAATTATTCTTGATTAAAATATCTTCACTTCATCATTTCTAACTTAGCAACAGAGCCTGTATGTATCAGTATGATAGCTTTACAATCTACATCAGTGATTGATAATTTGCGCTTGTTTCTGGTTTGAAGAATCTGCTACATCTGAATGTGGCTGCATGCTACATTAAAATGGGGGAATGCAGAAAAGCCATTGAGACATGCAACAAGGTATGTCTTGATTACATAATACAGTATACGAGGTCAAAATAGTTGATATTGCAGTGCCAAGTTAATCAGTTTGACTTGGCTTGTGATGTATCTGATCTTTCTAGGTTATAGAGGCAAACCCTGGTCATGTTAAGGCTCTCTACCGCCGTGGAATGGCCTTCATGGCTGCTGGAGATTTTGAGGAAGCCAAGAGTGACTTCAACAAGGTAATGTTTAAACTCGGTGCTATTTTACTTGTTCGATGAATGAGACATTCTTATCATACATCTTTTTTATTTTTATTTTGGATGCTATTAGATGATACAACTTGACAAGTCGACAGAACCAGATGCAACAGCTGCTCTTCTTAAAGTGAAGCAGCAAGAACAGGTGGGTTGAGCATGAACAAATTTATTTCATTGTTTGAGTTGCAGTGTGAATTCTCGATCATGCAATATCATCTGTTTCTTTTCTGGCATATCAGGAAGTTGAGAAGAAGCAACGGAAACAATTCAAGGGACTATTTGACAAGAAGCCAGGGGAAATTTCAGAGGTTGGAACTGAAGAAAATGGAGATAAGACTGCAGATGTAAACGAGAAGAATGGTGATCAGGAGGAGGATTTGGATGGAGATACTTTGGACACCTCTCGTGAAGTTGCAGGGAATGCAGCTCAAACATCAGCCCCGCAAACCTCATTCTGGGCCAGATTGCTCACAGTCCTTGGACGGATAGGATGGACCACCATGCTTTTCAATTTCACATTCGTCTTTGTTCTGGCCTATTTGCTGAACCAGTGGATTAATTAGACGGGTTCCTTTGATTCCGGTGGAAGACTAACAGAGATATTGTAGACCACAACAGAGATCCAACTACCAAGTAAAATCACACTTCGTAGGTTCTATACTCCACGGACAATGGATATACAACTTTGGTAAATCAGAAGTGACTATTACGCAGCTCTATTGTTAATGAGGTCAAAACGAGGTTGATTTGTAAGGGTCCTTATGAGCCCCCTTTGGTTTTCTTACTCCCTTATCTTCTATATGAATCCTGATCATAAAAGTTTACATTAACCTATAAACTAGTCACTGTTAAGCTGAATCTACAGAGTGATGTCAGAGAGTGGTCTCTACGGAGTTACGGGTGCAAACACCAGCCATATCTTCTGCTTCAGAATCGTATAGCACTTCCCCATTCGTCCTTTACCTCCCTCATTATGGTGATGGGTGTTGTTACAATTTAGATTGTAACTCCAGCCAACTATATATATAAGGTGCTTCTTCAATTTAGGCACTTAGCTGGGTTAACCACGTATTGGTGATTCTAAATACTAAATTACAGAAAACGGAGGAGTCCAGATTGTAGTTTATAGAGTAGCGATGAGAACAATGTTTGGTTTTGATACTAATCATACTATACTGGTAATCATATAGATAACGAACTATATGATACGTGTATAGTATAACGAACTATATGATACGTGTATGGTATAACGAACTATGGATACGTGTATTTTTCAAACTGAGATAAATCGATTTCGATCACAGCTCATAATTCAATGGATTTTATTAAGTTAAAAAGAAAATGAAAAGTGGTCATTCTAGACTTCAACATAAAATGAGTTCTCGTTGAAGTAAGTCAAGTAAGAGATCCAAGTAGAAGAATCCAACAATAGCTTTATTGAGCACTAAGCAAGAGTGCAAAACATTCAATAAAGTTTAAAACTATGCAATTAATTATACAATATAACCACCTCTTTTTGAGAATCAATTATACAATATAAAGCTAGCCTCAAGAAACTAGCTAGCTTAAAATACAACACTGCTACAGCACAACAAGCACGCACAATTTAATAGACAAGGCTATAGCAACAACGACGAAAGGTCGCACAGAACAAAGCTTACATATATAAACGAAACAGACCAATTAAAACCAGGCGAGTCAAGAGCAATATGATACAAATGATAACAAACCACAACGCCCTTATTTATTAAGAAGAAGACACACTGATTCATCGTCGATCACACTTTGAGCGGATCGTTCGAGTCGACTTGGCCGGCGAGGTGGTTAAGCTCACGAACCTTGACAACAAAGAAACCTAGGGCGTGGCCAGCCACCACGGCTATGAGGATTCCAATATTGAAGGACATGACAGATAACATGACCAAGTATGCCAAAACCGTGCGCAGGGCATATATACCCGTCTGAGTGACGCCGGAGACTAGAGGAGTGGCGGTTGGTTTCAGGGTAGGCCCCACTGAAAGAACCTCGACGGCGATGGCGAGGAGGAAGAGGAAGACGAGAGATAAGACGTACATGCCGGGGTGGTGGTGGCCGGGCCAGCCGGAGAAGAGTATAGTGACGTCGATGCCCCAGTGAAGGTTGTTGTTCATGATCATGGATGTGTTGCTCAGGTCGCCCGAAGGTGGAGTCATCGGCATCGGTGCCATCGGCGGCATCGGTGCCATCGGTGGCATGGGAGCCATCGGCGGCATGGGCGCCATCGGTGGCATCGACATACCGCCTTAAGAGAGGAAAGAGAGTTAACTAGGATGATCAGGTGGCTTTGGAAAAAGTGAATAAGGTAGTCTTTGGTTTTTGATAGAAATGTGTGTGTATAATGTAAGGGAGGAGCTGGAAAGCAACGGCATTGTTGTTGATGACGAGGGTTGAGAGATGAGTGGCCTTCGGATATAGCTAGCTCAAATTCTTCTGTTCTTTTATTTTACATGGTTTTTGTTTGTTTCTTCGTACCTTTATTATGTGGGAGAAAGAAAATAATATAAGGAGGTTATTGGTGTTGTGAAAGTTGAATGAATATAGACCAATACATTAAAATGCATTATGGAATTAATATAATTAAGTTGAAAGATTTGTGGAAGCCAATTCTCGATGGTATTTGAGGTTCAAGAGCTAAAAACAACTTGTACGTACATTTGGCTATTTGAGTAATAAGAACAGTTCAAAGTGCATCGTTCTAAACAACACTTCAAATTAAGTGCGCATATTATAGATTTGTAAGTCTGCGTGCAGAAGTGCATTTGTAAGTCTGCATATTGTTAGAAGATTGCATTTCAGATGATTAATTACCATGTCCGAGTTGGTCTTTATTGCAAAATCATGTTGTGAAATGTGAGGAATTAATATATAATAACATCGTCATTACAATGACTCTTTTTTATAAAAAAAAAAAAAAAATTTATTAATAACTCACACACCCTACATATGTCAGTGAGGTTTGAACCTATGACCTCAAAGTTGTCAGTTAAACACCTTAACCAACCAAGCCATGACTCTTAGTATTGTTGTTTTTATGTTTTTAGATGTAGGGTCATCATTTTATAGTTTAGCGTTTCTCCCACTTTTTCTATCTTGATCGAGTTGGAGACTTGTGCTCTTTAATTGTTATTAATTTTCTAGCCTTGCGTTTGCAAGTTTGTAATTTGGGTTTGTCCTCGATTAATGAAATAATCATTTTTTCTCAAAAAAAAGGGTCTAGTTTCGTTCATGGAAACTAATTGCATAAGGTATCACATGTAATCTATTTATCTACATGAAACGCTAATCAAACTTGTTGACAAAGCTAAAACTCACATGAACATGCTCAGGTGAATGAATACTGTAGTTCTGCTGGAGTGAACTCTAATACAAGACCACCCAAATACAGGCTAAGCAACATAGAAATTAAGTTGAAATGAAAATCAATTCATGATAATTCCATGATATTACGTATAGGGTAGCAGCTCTACTTGAAGCATAATAAAACGAAGGATTTAAATTGTGAAATTATTTCTTCAAAACATGTAATTAATTTATTCACAAACTATAACTACTCATCAAATAGCTATGTTCAAATGCTCGTTGAAGGTTCGAGCTCTGAAGGCTTGGTCATGGCAAGAGCACTAGTCTTGGCTACAAAGAATCCAACCGTGTGTCCAGCCACGGCTGCCATGAAAATTCCAATGTTGTAGGACATAACAGCGAGCATCACAAAGTAACCCAAGCTGACGCGAATAGCGTAAAGAGAAGCCTGAGTCAGCCCTGTCGCAACGGCACTTCCGCCGGGCTTGATAGTCGGCCAGACGGACAAAGCTTCCATTGCAAAGGCCATGGCAAATACAAAGAAAAGAGCCAATATGTACATGTCTGGGTTGTGTTGGTCGTTTCCAGGCCACTTAGGGAAGAGGATAGTGACGTTTCTGCCCCAGTAGAAATTCATCTGCATAGTCATATCCATTGTCATATTGTTCATCGTCATGTTCATATCCATGGTGATTGATTTCTGCGGAGCTTTTGAAAGTTGGGCTTAGTTTGGGCGTAGATAGGCTTTCTTGTAGACAGTTATATCGCACGGCTCAACAGAAACGAACAAGAGATGAAAGGAAGCGACGTTACGTTTGGAGAATCGGAGGTGATTACGAGGGCTTAGCTAGCTGCTACACAATGAGCTTACAAAAAATTGACATGCAACAATTAGTAATGTGTAAAGAAGTAATTAAAGAACGTAAACTTAATGATTTTCTTTTTCTTTTATATTTGCTGACTTTTTAGTAGGAGAGTATCGATCATTTTTGAGAAGCGAGAGCCAGCTATTTATATGTAACAAAGGTTTTCGAACAAGAACAAGACCGCCTACTATGTCGCGGCCAGGACCGTCAAAGTTTCATTGCAAGGTAGGAGCGGAGGAGCAATTCAATATAGGAGGCAGGTATGTATCAAGTATTTCATAAAAGGACCAGATCCTAGTTCTGGACTCTGGAGGAAGGGGTAGTTGGAAAAAGAAAGACATAGGGTAAAGAAGAAAACACATCAAAATCTATTCACTTGATATCCTAGCTTAATGGTTTATGATAATTGGGTTCCAATCAAGCTGAAGAAAAAAAGAGTAATCTCTGGAGAGGTTTAGATCGATGGAGTTAGTTAGGAATCATGAGTATGTGACTAATTGATCGATTAGTGTACATTGGTGATCGATGGAATGAGTCTGAAAAGAATGAGAAGGAGGGGAATATAAAGAGCCAAGAGCGAGCTAGCTAGCTCTTTACAGTCAAAGATGCGGACAGAGAAGTTTGGATCTGCTCTCATAACAGGTTGGTTCAAAATGCATGAGTTTGGACCAAGACAACACTTTCAAATCGGAATAATTTCTCCCTCTTTTTCCTTTTCTCCATTGGCCTTCATAAGACATCCTCGGTTATCTATGTCTTACATGCGTGCTTCGCACAAAATATATACGTGCCTTCTGTGCTAAGTAGCCAGCAGCTGCCTAACCCTAATCGATGGTGGAAGCGCCGGCACAGACATCCTAGCTTAATGATCTAATATTACAATTGAAGATTTGGAAAAAAAAGAAGATATATATGTTTTACAGTACTAACAGTAGAAGGTGATGGCTAGAGGGAATTCAAAGTTGAAACAAAATCGAAAAGTAGATAACATTCAAACATGCGCGGACATGAAGCAAAATCTGGATCCTCTACTCAGCTAGAAAACTAGCTGAGCTTCCTAAGCTTTTGAGGAAATGACACGTGGCTGGTTTCAGATCTAACATTCTACGATTGCTCTTAAAATGAAGGGCTCAGGAAAAAATATTTGAAGACGTTAGAATGAGTGAACAAAAATAAGTTAAAAGAATTGAGAAATTAAATAAATTTATGCTTTCCTGATTTAATTTATATAAAAAAACTAATGGATGGAACAAGCGTTAAAGCTTTTAACTTATAAATTGGCAAATACTGATAATACGTGACTAGCCCCGCTAGTCTTCAATTTTATAAAATATTAAGCCTCTCAGGCTCTAGTAAAATAAGTATGTATTTACACACGTCTATACCCCATATATAATTTTTTTAGGGATTTAAAGAAATTCAAATAGGGCTACCATGCCACGCTCACTTCTAACGCTCATGTCACACCATAATGGTGGCGGTTATTCGCTGCACCATTAAAATGGACAGACGGGTGTATATACGTGCTCATACCCCCTATATGAATTAAAACATTCATATATGGCTACTACACTTGCGTCTCACGCTCACGTCACACCATAATGGCGGCTAGTCGCTACGCCATTATGGCGGACATGCATGTATGACTAACTGATATTTATATACATATTTTCCTCATAAATATAAATATATATCTCCACCGAAAATTTCATTTTTGGTAACTATTCAAAATAAAGAAAATTGTCAAATTAAAAATGACATCATATGCTCCAACAAAAAGCAACTGTTCAACAATAACACAATGCATGCATATTATTTAAAACAAAAATCAACTCATAAATTTAGGCATAAGCCTGACGTCGATCCGATGTTTCTTCAGCTCGAGTCTCCTCACGTCCTATTCAAAATATATAATTAAGTCCCTAACTGAAATTCGATACTTACATAAATAGGCAAGAATAAAAATGAGTCTTATACAACACTCGTCATTGCCCAAACTTCACTACAAGCATAGACAGCCTAAAAAACAACATTCTAAAGTTTAAACAATGTTAATCCAATGGCTAGATTCTATCATATTAACCGCCAAGTTCACCAATATTTGAAAAATCTCAAACCTAACCAAAACTCTTCCAAAAATTACAAACTTCACATCATTGTACTCCTCTCAACATAACACATTTAATAACATGAAAAACTACCCAAAAGAGGCGGCGCCGCTGTCTGCCTTTCTCTGACCACCTCCAATGCTCTCAAAAATTTAACAGAATTATCCTCTCAACACGCTCAACAACTTCCTTAACTAACACAAACACCAATTTCAAGCCTAAATAGGATAATCGAATTAAAACAGTAAAAATCCCAAATACAACCCTAGATCTTCAAACCGTCGAATCTACTTACCTAGAACGAATTGGATCGATTCTTTTTTAGGTCAGATGAGAGCTTGAAGAAGAGACAAGAATCTCCAGCTATGGCGGCTGGAGGAGGAAATTCCCAAGAGAGGTCAACCAAGCTTCTTGCCGTGATATCTTTCAAGCGACGGTGAAAGGGGCGCTGCCACCAACCCAGGAAGAGAGAAGGGATGATGGCAAGTCGAATGGGACCGGTGCAGCGGTCTGAGTTGGCAGAACGGAGTGAATGGAGGTGGGGATCGCTGGCAGGGAGAGAGAGACTCGGGGAGAGGAGAGAGAGAAGAGAGAGTGCTTTTGGGCTTTTCTCAACCCATTCCCGATCCGGAAACTTCTAATATGGAAGTTTCCCTTTACATCCATAATCCAATAAATAAATTTTTACTCTTTTTGTTTACCAACTTTTTACCTACAACTCAAAACACCTGTAACTCATTTCTGTTATTTCATGTTATCGTCTTTAATAATTTTCCTTTAAGGAAAAACCCCGTCATAGTCGTCAAATAAAAGTTGTCTTTATGATCCTTTGACTATGAGACCGTTAACAAAGGCGGTAAAAATTCAGGGTAAAACAATGCAAATAATTAAGGTAAAAATTAAGGGTCGGAATGTGACAATTCTCCCCCCTCCCCTCCCATTAAAATTTCGTCCTCGAAATTTACATACCTGTCAATCAAAGAGGTAGGGATACTGTTGCCTCATTTGCAAAATTTCAGCAAATTTGGTTATCATTAAGACACTCAAATTCGATTAAAAAAATGATGAACATAATTATGTCAAACTTGAACCGTTCATGTTGTGCCTTAATGATAACTAAATTGGCTGAAATTTTGTAGAGATGATCTATACATTAGTATCTAAAAACTAAACGGTGGAGATGTGAAAATTCGATTGAAAAATGTGTGTATCTATTTTTTACACATCGGCCCACTAGGCCGAATCCGTTGGTTGTAAGGAAGATTACAACATTTAATGATAATTATTATGATTATTTCATATAATTATCATCACCATTATTAAGATTTTTCGAGATTCATTATTTGGTATTAAAACCACATACCAAATATTGAAGCAACAGCGATATATGGCAACAAATTAACATTATGGCTAATTGGAGGAATTGAAGACTAAAATTTCAACATAATTAGCAAATCAATTCCAACGAAGCCGCAAGAAGAAAGAAATAAATATGTGATTAAGGAGAAAGCAATACGGAACATATCTTTGATTCAGTCAATAAGACCGAAATATTTATTTTATTTAATTGTTTTCTCCTTCCTTAATTTTTGTGTTTGTAATAGTATATATAGGAGACATATACCTCATTGTAAAAGGTCCCCGACCAACACAAACTACACTTCAATATAATATCAAGCACTTCAAATTCTCTACAATTTCAATCTTTTCTTTCATGTTCTATCCTAGTTTTCTTCTTCTTCTCATCGCTTTCTTTACCTTCTGCACTTTGTCGTTTTCTTTACATTTTGCACTTTATCGCTTTCTTTACATTCCGCACTTTAATCTTTTTATTCATGTTCTAGCCTAGTTTTCTTGTACTTCTCATCGCTTTCTTTACCTTCTACACTTCGTCACTTTCTTTACATCCCGCACTTTACATTCATGCAATTTCTCACTTTTTTAAATTCATGCACTTTAATTTCTTGTAATTACTTCACACAATTTACGTTTCATGCAATTTAAATTAACTTATACAAAAACCAAAAAAAAAAAAAAGAGTACCATAGGTGAAAAAAGCCGAAAGTCCTTGCAACAAAGGCAATAGAACCCAACGGCCGAGATGGTTCCTTCCTCAGCCTACAATTGCTTGGAAGAAGTCAGATCAGGCACAAAATAATTATCAAAAACCTCGCTTGGCCAACAGGCCGCGAGTTGGCACGCCCGCGCACAAGTAGAAGGACATTTGTAGCTAAGGTTCTTGGCCCTAATCTCAGCCGAGACCATTTTTAAGCAAACATCTTCTGGCACACTCGGTGGGACGCCAATGTATTAGGTGTTTTCACAAATGAGTTTCTACGAGCTGAATTCAAACGGCTCAAATTTAATATATGGTGTTAATGAGAATACATTTATGCTACATACACCATTTTTGTAGATTTCAATAGCCATGCAGCATCGAATTTGCAAATGCCAACCACACAAACTGAATTTGTTTCGAATCGCCAACATAATTGTTAGAAAATTTTGGAGGCTATACAAAAGAACAAAGAGTTCGAATTCTATATGGGAGTTTCATATCTAAATAATATTGTGTAGATCATCTCTGCAAAATTTCAGCCAATTTAGTAATCGTTAAGGCCCTCAAACTCGAAAAACAAATGGAAGGACTGAATTCTGTCAAACATGAACCGTTCATGTTTATAATAGAAAGACGCAATTTTGAGGCCATAACGATTACCAAATTGGCTGAAATTTTGCATAGATGATCTACACAAAATTATCTAGATACTAGACGGTGGAGATGAGGAAATTCACTCGAAAAGTTGTGCAAAAATGATAATCCGCACCAAAACCATTGGTGTGTACGTCCGTAGCTGAGAAGGGTTGTGTATATATATATATACATATATGAAGCCCTTCTAGTGAAGACTCTTAAGTTGAGAACTTTTCGGTTTATAGTTTAAAAGACATATTTTTTTAATCACATCTTGATATCTCACCCGTTCAGTTTTTAGGTCTATATGTGTAAATCAACCATACAAATTTTTAGCCAAATCGATGATCGTTAAGGTAACAAACTAAATCAAATTAATGAACGAACAAAATATGTCAAATATGAACCGTTCATAATTGGTAAATCACACTTATAAATACCTATAAGTGTGACTGAAAATTTGTAGAAATGATCTATTCATAAATACCTAAAACTGAACGGTTACGATGTGGATATAAGATCGAAAAGTGGGATAAGCTGAAAAATCCTCAACGTAAGGGTCCTCATTAGAAGGGCTTCCTATATATATAGTCCAGATCTAGAGAAGATCTCCTTAAACTCTTAATGTAAGGATGTTTTTAGTTCTAGCATGTATTTTGACAATCAAAGCCACTCATTCCCTAGTTACTTACCCACATATGAATCCTACAAAAAAATAGCCAAAATGAAAAAAGTTTAACCATTTGAATAGCACAATATTCGTTTTACGGCCTACGATTGTTTACATCAATTTAAATGACCAAATGATTATGGAATTAGTTGAAATTTTGTAGACATGTTTCTTGCATATGAATCTAGAGGATCAATGGTTGAGATCGTCAAAAGAAATCATCTACTAATGTAAAATAGTAGAAACCCTAGACCACCACCACCACTTTGAAGCGTAAGTGCTCCTCCATGGCAGAAGATGGCGTCGACGGATACATCTCGACCGAGGAGCATCAACATCACCTCTCGTTAGAGAAGAAGTCAGCGACGTTTTCGGTTTCGGATTGCATCAAATCTTTTCCTCACCGTCGGCTAGGATTCCGATGACAGCCATAGAAGCCGCGCCGCATTCCTCGTTGTCGACGTCGTCCGCATCAGCCTCTGCCACAAACTTCATCATCACCGAGGAAGGCACCACCGCCCTCAACAATTTGGTGTTTGTTTCGGACCCAAAATTCAAGGTTCTCCGGTGTCATCCTTCTCATTTGATAAAGTTCTACCTTCATTGCTCCAGATTCTGTCATCGGAGTCCGTTCTACTTCGGATCAATTTTTATTTGGATTTGGATTTTTTGAAATCTAGTAGAGTATTAGTTTTGTGTGTGGGAGCTAGAATTCGGTTTGTGGCAGTGAAGGTGGAGGGTATGGCGACGTTGCTGGTGGAGGTAATCATATTAGTGGGTGATTTTTTTATGGTCAATAGCTATGAAAATAACTAGGGGTAGTAAAGCTTTTATTTGGGGGGGGGGGGGGGGGTTTATAAATATTTATTTGCGTTCATATGTACTATAAAACTCAAAACTCGTTTAGCATTGTATTCAAGTTCAATAACATGTTTTTTTTTTTTTGAAAAGGGGTTTGGAACCCAACCTAGTTGGGAGGCTCAGCCCCACGCCCGGTTTCATTTATTGAAATAATTAAAATTACCCATTGAGGGGGACATATAACCTGAACCCCGATGTACCAAAGAACTATTACAAAGATCCTCATAGAGAACATCCTGAATAATAGCAGGTGTCACATCTAAACTAAACTCATCATAGCTATTGCATCTAGCAAAGTGGGCTAGTCTATTCGCCACACTATTTGCTTCACGACAAACATGTTGAAGCTGAAAAAAATTAAACGAACTCACATACCTTTGGCAATCCTCAATGATCCTTCCAACCATAGAGAAGTCTTCACCATCAGTCTGCATTGCTTGTACCAAGATCATACAGTCACTTTCAACCTCAACATCTCGCCACCCTTGTTGAACACAAACCAACAAACCTGCTCTAAGGGCCTCAACTTCCATATGGATAGCAGACGCAGCATTTGGGAAAGGCCGGGCAAGAGACGCTACACATACACCTTTATGGTCTCTGATCACTACTCCCACACCACCTCTACCCTCTTCATGCACAAAACTTCCATCTATATTGACTCTGAGTCTTCCACTAGGGGGACACGTCCATTTTGACTTATTTTTCTTCCTCATTCCCACACTACGTTGATGACAATGCTTGTACTCCAGCAAAAGAGAAGAGGACCACTCCATCATGTTGGTAACATTATAGAACTGTCCTTTCCATACTATATTATTTCTCTCAACCCATATCACCCATAAAGCCATCAAGAAACCCTCTAGCTTTTCACCACTCAACATCTCCACCATATCCCAGAGCCAAACCTCAATACTTTTAGAAGGATGAGTACGCGGATGTATTTGAACCATACCTTGTTGCCAAAACGGTTGGAGAGCCTCACAATTCTTGAACAGGGGCAAAGTATCTTCCACATTCGTCGAGCAAAACACACAGTTGCCGTCTGGGAGCTGAACCTGTTTTTTCACCAAGGCAGCCCGAGAGGGTAATGTTCCCTTTACCAAACGCCAAGCATGCATACGCACCTTAGGAGGAACTTGAGTACGCCACAGCTTGCACCATAGTCTCGACCATTGCACATCTGAGTCGGAACCCGAAGCTTTCTGATTCAAACCATCCAACAAGCGTCCCATAAAATACCCACTCTTCACATTATAACAGCCTTTGTTGTCGAAGTGCCATACCAAACGATCCTCACCCCCATGTAGGCTCAGTGGAATTTTTAAAATGATCTCACTCTCCATTGGAGTAAAAAGCTCCTCTAGTAACCATTCATTCCAACCACCAGTGCCTTCCTCAATTAACTCACAAAAATAACATGTTTTTTGGGAGTCAATAATTTATTATTAGGGGTCAATAACATGTTTACTAGAGGTTAGTACGTAATTCCGGTAAACGATTACTGGGGATCAATAATTTATTATTAGTGGTCAATAACATGTTTACTAGGGGTCAGAAATTTATTGTTAGGGGTCAATAACATGTTTACTAGGAGTCAGTAATTCCGGCAAACGATTGTTGGGAATCAATAATTTATTATTAATAGTAGTCAATAATATGTTTACTAGAGGTCAGTAATTTATTGTTTGGGGTCAATAATATGTTTATTGAGGGTCAGCAATTATGGCGACCGGAGACCGAAGTTCGACGACCGGCAACCAAAGTCTAGAGTACGACGATCGGCGATCAGAGTCCGGCGACCTGTGAGATTCCGGTCAAGTCTTATCTCTCTTTAATTTTCTCTCTCTATGCATGTTTAAAGAGTAAGGGCAAAATAGTCTTAAAATAATATAGTTTATTAAAATGCATTAGTTAGATTGAGGACCGGGTTAACAGTTTCAATCACTATAATTTAAGGGTGGGCACTTCACACTGGAAAAACAGTACACACGTATAAACATAATAAATAAGCTTAATTAATGTTGTCTAAAATATACTTTGATTATAAGTTTTTCTTCTAATTAACACTAACATGTTTCAATCAATTTACAAGAATCATGCAGTTTTCTTTATTTTTTTGAAAAAATTTAGGTGAAAGAAATTTATTCTCTGATCTATACGTAAGGTAGAATATAATATAAATAAAATATCTGATTATTAGAGTAAAATAAAAAAATTACAATGTTACCGTAGGACCATGTGACTTATGACGTGGTCCTCCATTCCTAAAACCTAAAACCTATATCTTATATCCTATACCCTATGCCCTAAACCCTATACCCTAAACTATACCCTAAACTATATCCTAAACCTATACCCTAAACCTATACCCTATACCCTGAATCTATACCCTAACCTTATACCCTCTACCCTAAACCCAATTTTGAGTTTCTTCTTTTTAGGTATATTATCATATCATATCATACTTAATAGGTACATTAGAAATATAAGTAGTTGAGAGTAAAATGTTCTCTCGATTGGGATAAGAAATGATATATTAATATACTTAAAAAGAAGAAAATTAATCAAAGAACAAGAATGTATACCTTACAATTAAACATTTTTCGACTATGTAGAGAGACATTAAATATGAGCTCAGGAATGAAAAGAATTATTCTATTACAAATGATATACTTCTGTATATAGCATATATATACACTAAAGTTAGTAATAACAAGGTAAGAAATTAAATAATGTAATTGATTATGATAAAATTAAATCAAACTAAATTTTAGTTTAGTATTTGAGTTTCAAATTGATGCTAAAATTGATAAAGATACCAAATTTAGATTTTTAGTGTCTGAAGGACAAATTAGAAAAACCGAAAAATGAAGAAAACTATTAATTGTAGAAATTTGTTTTATATGGTAAGTTTGCTTATGTGGAATTGGTGTAAAATAAAAGAAAAATATGTATGAGTTTATCTTATAAGATGCCTAATATTTTGAGTTTTTATATAATTTTCTCATAATTATATAAAAGGACTCGCACTACTAGAAATTTCAACTTGGGCGACGAAACAAAAAAAACCTGGTGACGATTTTTTTTTTCGTCGCCTAAGGAAAAAAAATCGTCGCCTAAGTTTCCTCTTAGGCGACGAAAAAAAAAAATCGTCGCCTAAGAATAAATTTCGTCGGCCAAGATAGAAACTAGGGCGACGAAACAATATTTCGTCGCCTAAAATATTTATATCGTCGCCTAAGTTTTTTATCCTTAGGCGACGAAACTAAAATATTTCGTCGCCCAAGATTTTTTAATTCTTAGGCGACGAAACTCAAATATTTCGTCGCCCAAGATTTTTAATCCTTAGGCGACGAAACTCAAATATTTCGTCGCCCAAGATTCTTCTATATATTGAGAGGCCGGGATAGAAGAATGAGAACTTTGAAAATTTGAAACATAAATTTCTCTAGTTCTTCAAATCGTTCGGTGTTGTGGAAATCTGTCCATACATAGTTTGTGGAGCTACTCCCAGGTACGTACATATGCATATGCACATATATATATGCATATATATATATTGATTTTCAGTTTTATTTGAGTTGAATTAATGATATATATATATATATATGCATAGAGTTTGTTCCAAGCTGAGTAAAGGGCCGTTCTGTCATAGATATGGTTCATAGGTTTGTTTAACTGGATCTCAAGATCACAAACTGACCACTCTTCTCGGTGAAGGGGTCGATAGGGGTTCGCCTTCGTGATCACAAACGAGTCCTGCCTGGTTCCTGTAGGGGGTTCGCCCTCCGTGACATTGACACTTGCCTTCTGAAACCACGGAATCCGCTTGAACTAGATATATATAATTAATAATTAGTATGTTGTATTACATTAATATATATATATAAAAGATATGTTCATTAAATATTGATATATATATATATATGTGTGTTATTTTCAGGATATGGATAAGAGTTGGATTTCTCTTCCAAGATATCACAGAAAATATGCTGAAGGAGTTTGGGATTTTATGCAATATGCGCAGGCCAATGCTGACGGGAGTGGCATGTTCTATTGCCCGTGCAAGATGTGTAAGTGTCGCAGTGATATGCATCGATTTCCGTTTGATACAATATGGGACCACCTGAAGAGTAACGGATTCTGGGAACGTTACACATGTTGAATATATCACGGTGAAACCTCATCACGCTCGCATGATCATGGACAGTTTTATGAGACGGGCAGTACATCCAACGATCCAACAACGGCCTTCATCAACGACATGTTTCCTCATGACAGCGGTGTATGCCCTGAACGATAGCACATTCCGCAAGCGCCGATGCAGGCCGTCCCTAGAGGTGTCAACACTGCCGGTATAGCCAAGTACAACAGACTTATTGCTTTCCAACAGACCCCTCTGTGCCCAGGTCATGAGAAGACCGTTCTTCAGTGTGTGATGGAGGTGATGCATATCAAGGTTGACACAAAATCGACCGTGACGGCTGTTGATAGGTATCTACAGTACGCTGCTTCGCTCCTGCCAGACGGTCATCGTCATCCCACCACGCATCATAAGGTCCGTCGTATCTTGAGAGATCTCGGGCTTTCCTACATCAAGATCCATGCATGCAGATATGACTGCGTTCTATTCTGGGGTAAAGATGCAGACGGTAATGACCTTGAAGGCCTTCATCGTTGTCCGGTATGTGGGACCGACAGGTATAAGCGGACTCCCGCAGGCAACAAGAAACCTGTTAAGGTACTTCGCTATTTCCCGTTGAGGGATAGGCTGGAGCGGTTGTACATGTCTTCAAAGACGGCCGAAGCTATGAGATGGCACGCTGTGAGGGAGGTGCATGACGAAGACCTCATGGTACACCCTGCTGACGGGGAGGCGTGGAAGCATATAGACAGGGAGTTTCCTCATTTTGCTTCAGAGGTGAGGAATGTGAGGCTCGGGCTGTCATCCGACGGGTTTAACCCTTTTGGGACCATGAGTCTTTCGTACAGTATATGGCCGGTCATTTTGGTGCCTTACAACCTTCCTCCATGGATGTGCATGAAGAAGGAATACAACATGTTGACCTTGTTGATTTCCGGGCGTGTTTGTGAGCCTTCCATGGTAGGCTGGGTTCCAAACCCCTTAAAAGAATATGTTTGTACTAAAATAAATAAAGCACATTTAAATTTCGCTGTACAGGATTTTTTATTTTTAACCTTGGGAAACGAATTTAACAAATATCGTCGCCAAAGTATTATCTTGACCTACACGAATTACACTCATTTCATCGGCCAAGAGTAATCCGAATAATTAAAATAAAATAAAACACATTTAAATTTCATTGTACATGATTTTTTATTTGTACTCTTGGGCGATGAATTTAACACATATTGTCGCCCAAGTATTATCTTGGCCGACGACTTACCCTATTTTCGTCGGCCAAGATTAATCCGAATAATTAAAATAAAATAAAACACATTTAAATTTCATTGTACATGATTTTTTATTTTTACTCTTGGATGACGAATTTAAATAATATCGTCGCCCAAGTATTATCGTGGCCGACGAATTACCCTATTTTCGTCGGCCAAGAGTAATCCGAATAATTAAAATAAAATAAAACACATTTAAATTTCATTGTACATGATTTTTTATTTTACTCTTGGGCGATGAATTTAACAAATATCGTCGCTCAAGTAATATATTGGCCGACGAATTACCCTAATTTCGTCGGCCAAGATAATCCGAATAATTAAAATAAATAAAGCACATTTAAATTGTAAGGTAATGTTTTTTATTTTTATACTCCCGTCAGCGTCTCGTTGATTGGAAACTATTCTCAGTTGAAGGTCCGGCCAGATTACGTGATTTGGAGGGTCGAATAGCCGTTTCCGTCCGTTTAGGGGTTTGACCGCGCCGATTGACCGGACGGATCGAGCCCTTATCTTTGTCCGATGGAGCTAAATTTTTTCCCACCTACGTAATTCATTATGCTGGTCATATCTGATGGTAGGTTTTCAGTTCCTCTTCTCCGATCACCAAACTCACGTTATATGTACTAATGTTGTATAACTTTTTTATATAAGTGTTGAGTTTAAGTGTCGTTTTGAAGACAACGTATACGTAGAAGCCTCAAACGTAAAAAAGTCGTGAAGTAAGATATGACTGGAACGGTGAAATACGTCAACCCGTGAAAAATGAAGATATTCCGGTAAAATTTCGGTGCTGGTTGTTCCGGTCAACGAAATTCTCTTATTTCTACCTAGTGGTAGCCCTATCCCGGGTATTTATTTTTTACCAAATTTTTATAGCCCCGTAAGCGTCTTGTTGATTAGAAACTATTCTCAGTTGAAGGTCTGGCCAGATTACGTGATTTGGAGGGTCGAATAGCCGTTTCCGTCCGTTTAGGGGTTTGACCGCGCCGATTGACCGGACGGATCGAGCCCTTATCGTTGTCCGATGGAGCTGAATTTTTTCCCACCCACATAATTAGTTATGCTGGTCATATCTGATGGTAGGTTTTCAGTTCGTCTTCTCCGATCAACAAACTCACGTTATATGTGCTAATGTTGTATAACTTTTTTATGTGTTGAGTTTAAGTGTCGTTTTGAAGACAACGTATACGTAGAGGCCTCAAACGCAAAAAAGTCGTGAAATAAAATATGACCGGAACGGTGAAATACGTCAACCCGTGTAAAATGAAGATATTCCGGTAAAATTTCGGTGCCGGTCGTTCCGGTCAACGAATTTCTCTTATTTCTACCTAGTGGTAGCCCTATCCCAGGTATTTATTTTTTACCAAATTTTTATAGCCTCGTAAGCGTCTCGTCAATTGGAAACTATTCTCAGTTGAAGGTCTGACCAGATTACGTGATTTGGAGGGTCGAATAGCCGTTTCCGTCCGTTTAGGGCTTTGACCGCGCCGATTGACCGGACGGATCGAGCCCTTATCTTTTTCCGATGGAGCTGAATTTTTTCCCACCCACGTAATTAGTTATGCTGGTCATATCTGACGGTAGGTTTTCAGTTCGTCTTCTCCGATCACCAAAATCACGATATTCTGAATTTTATGATATAACTCTTGGTCGACGATTTTCTTCATCTTGGGCGACGAGATTTATAGTGAAGAACATCGTCGCCCAAGTATAGTATCTTAGGCGATGACATTAAAAATGGTTGCCCAATATTATCTTGGCCGACGATTTAATTTCTTCATCTTGGCCGACGAGATTTACAGTGAAGAACATCGTCGCCCAAGTAGAGTATCTTAGGCGACGACATTAAAAAATCGTCGCCCAAGAGTATCTTGGCCGACGATTTTCAAAAAATAGGGCGACGATTTTTAAAGAATCGTCGCCCAAGAACTCCAATATAAAAGGCAAAAATTCATAACCCTAACCATTCGCGCAATCCTCTCTCTCTCTCTCTCTCCGAAAATCCACCGAAGCCCTCTCTCTCTCCCTCTCTCCGACCCCGACCCCGCAACCCGACGCCGACCCCGACGCCGACCTCGACCCCGACCCCGACCCCGACCCCGACCCACAATTTAAGGTATAACCCTAAAACCCTAAATTGTTTGAAATTATTTGAAATTGTTGGTGAAATTATTGTTGTGTTGTGAAATTGTTGGTGAAGTTATTATTGTTGTTGTTGTAATTTAGGAAATTAATGGTAAATTAGGGTAAATTTGTGTAAATTATGGTAGGATTTTAGGGTAAATTATGGTAAATTGTGATGTAAATGATAATTGTAAAATATTAGGGTTTAGGGTTTAGGATTTGTGGAAATAATTTGTAAATATATTGTAAATGATTAAATAATTTTTGATTAAATAATTAAATAATATAAATTATAATTGTAAATATATTGTGGAAATTTTATAAAAAATAATGGATTATTTTTTAGTAAGGATGTAAATATTCGTAAATTAATTTTTGTGATGTATTAATTACGAATTAATGTAAATAATTTGTTATGTGAATTAAAAAAAGAATAAATCCTATAATAACTATTAATTTTTATTTGTGCTATTATTGTTGATAATTTTTTTGAAATTTATGGTTATTTTTTGTTAAATTAATTATAAGACAGTAAAATATTTTTATTAAATTTATGGTTGTTTTAAACAAGATGGGCATGATGAGAACTTCTGGACAACGTTCGGGTGCGAGGAGCCAACATTCCTCGGACGGTACCTCAAACAACCCGTCGGAATTACCGTCGGTCGGGTTTTTGTGGCAGCTGACGGCCCGACATGCGGCGCTTCTAGGTGGCTTGAGCGGCTCGCGTTCTGTTGGGCAGCCGGGTCCCGTAGCGACGGCCCCTCGTCATCCAGAGATACTTCTCCGGTCGCGATCTAACACCGTCCCCGACCGACGGTGATGGCGGGTCATCCGGGGTCCTTACGGTGCCGTCCGGCCTCTTCCTTCCTCCGACGATACCGGCGATACCTCGCGTCGATGAGGAGGGTCGACCGATTCAGGAGCAGCTCCCGCATGTGGCACCGCACGAGGCCTATATCTACAGGGAGTTTCCCACGCCTCTTCATCCCGTGAGGGTCTCCGAGCAGGCGGACGGAGACGAATCCGTCGGCTCAGCCTCATGCTCAGGTAATTTATTATTACTTTTTTGTCGATTTTAATTTTTTTTTGTAAAAATGTATTATTAATATTAAATTTGATTCACAATGTCACAGTCGCCGGAACGAGAATGCGGAACAGGAGAGGCACCGTCAGCAACAAGGGACTCGATAGGGCGGTCGAGTCCGCTGGACGGATCGCCATCCCGTTTTCCAACGGGAAACCGGTGGACGCCGTGTTGGGAAACCGGACCAGCCGCCGCCTTAGGACCCTCCGAACGAGAATGATGAGTTAGATTTCGAGATATTCCGTAGGCAGATGGACTGAATTTTTGTAATAAATTATTTATAAATTTATAAAATTGTGTTATTTTTAATTAAATTTTAGTACTAGAAAAATTTTAAAAAATGTCAATAAAAAAAATTTCAGCAAAAATTATAAAAACATTATTTATATATTTAAAAAAATTATTTAAGTATTTTAAAAAAAAATTTAAATATATCTTAGGCGACGAAATTGCTAAATCGTCGGGCAAGGACTTACCATATAAGACGACGAAAAAAAAGTATCGTCGCCCAAGTTCTTAGCCGACGCACTTCTGGCGACGACCTCTTGGCCGACGAAAAAAAATTTCGTCGCCCCAGGTTTTAACATCTTAAGCGACGAAACAATTTTTCGTCGGCCAAGGTGTTAAATCTTGGGCGACGAATATTTTTGGGCGACGAGAAGTATATTTTAGGCGACGAAATTAGTATCGTCGCCTAAGAATTACTCTTAGGCGACGACGGTATGAATTGTCGTCGCCCAAGTTCTTGGCCGACGCACTTCTGGCGACGACGTCTTGGCCGACGACCTGTCGTCGCCCAAGTTCTTGGCCGACGGAATTTGTTAACAGGGCGACGATTTTTTTTCGTCGCCTAAAGTGAAATTTCTAGTAGTGTCGGTATATAAGTAGTACTACTTAATCCACTGTCAATCTCAAACTCTCAATAAACATGACTTTGTACGTTGTCTCTGTTAATTGTATTATGTCATATTACTTTGTATATTTCTTTCAAGATATAATTAACAAATTCAATCTTCATGTTGCTGAATAGACACATTTATGCAGGTAACTGGGAAATCAAAAATGTCCCGCCAAAAGTTGGAAAGGATTTTGCGACCAAAAGTCAAATTCATGTTAGGTGACTATGTTAAGTTCGATCATATCCCTGATGATGCGCAAGCGAGGGTCCTAAGCATCATCAACCATGTGCTAGAAAAGAAACATAGAAGACCCAGATCTGGTTCTTCCATTTTTTACATCAAGCATGAGGTAGATGAGAAACGTCTACAAGGTGAACTGAATACGATCCGAGAAACCCACTTCTTGGAAAAGTTAAAGCATGAGGTAGATGAAACTGTCTTTTTTGTGTTGAAATAGCCCTCTCACAAAATTGCATCATCCTTTACAAAAAGAACAAACATAGTCCTCTGAACTAATTCTTATTCCCTTTTTTTACGTGCATGTACAGTTTACCCTAGCTCGATCTTTCCGGGCTTCAAATGGAAGAAACGGTGTTGAAGAAGATCTGCAGGGGCGGAGCCACACCAAGACCACGGGGTGCCATGGCACCCCCCACATATTTTGATGATGGTCAATTACACCACTGTTGTAGGATTAAATGGTTACAATTGTATAATCTGGCCCATCTTTTTATGTAATAATATGTCACGTAATAATTACTAATTTGATATTTTGAACTATATAATCTTTTTTTTTTTTGCATCTTATCATATTCATCACCATAATCGATTAGTTATTAATTAATCATTTTACATGCATGTAAACTTTCAATATATAATCATTTACATATACATAAATTAAACTATATATACATCAACAAAAACAATAAATTCAATTTTAATTAACATATAATTTTGACAGACAATTTAAAATTTTATATATATTTTTTTGTATTTTATATCTCGGCCATTCTAGACTTATAGTTCTGGCTCCGCCCCTGAAGATCTGTATGCACCGTGATCCTGTGATCTATCCAAAGGGAAGCTATATTATTCGAGAGGGGGAGCCTGCTGATATGATGTTCTTCATCACCCAGGGCATTGCACTCTCGTACACTAAAACACTCGGTGCCCATTACGCGTCTTGAGAAAGGAGTGTTACGGTAAAGAGATTCTAAGCTGGGCAGCAACAGCATCAACTTCCTTCTCTGACTTACCTATCACACTCCACACTGTCAAGGCACACAAAAATGTTGAAATCTTTGCTCTCCAGGCTGCCGATTTACAGTGAGTTTTGTCTCACCCGCCAAGCCCCAAGAACGACTTCCCCAATACAACAACTAGTATTGTCCAAGGTAGAAATGTATCGGCATTATGGCCATATTTTACCATGAATTTATTTGGATAAACTAATTGTAGAATACTCTGTAAATATTTATTTTTTCTGTAGGTGGTTGTATTTTGTACAGTTGGGATATTTTTCTATTACCATTATACTAATCTGTATATAAAACCTATTTAGAGAATGTTAATATTGTTTACGCTCAAATTAATATTTTAATGGACAGTAAATGTCTAAGTAAATATTAATTAAATTTTTGATCCACGTCACACCGACTAGCCCAAGTTCGTTGGGTTTACAAGTGATGGCCCGCCAGTGAGACCACGCGAGCTGGATTACAGAGTTCGCGTGCGGAATGGACTTCGCGCGAAATTGCAGAGATGACTCCGCGTAGGCGCGCGAGGTGAAGTGACACTTCACGTATGCTAGGCGAGGCGGAGTACATTTAGGCCAACTGGCTCGCGTAAGAGGCTTCGCGAAGAAGCAACAGGCGGAGTCCGTGTGCATCACATTTATCGTTGAAGACTTTGACATGTTTCGGGCCAATCCTTGTGGCCCTTTTAATAAAAAAAAAAGTCATTTTAAGGCCCACGAGATGGAGACAAGCTTCAGAAACTTGCGTGATGGTTAAGTCCGTGGCTCGTGAGATAGTTTTCCACAAGGACTGTGATACCCCACGGGATAAGGATGTTCTTAATTCCAGTTCGTATAGGAGTCTACAATTGAGCCATGCGGAGGCAGTATCCTATGCGGAGTGTGCGAACTAGACATGTGTCACAAAATGGTTAATCTGCGCAGGTCAAGTAGTGTCCTTGTGGTATTCTGTTTCAGAGTCCGATTTGGATTCTGATTGTCTTTCTTCTAGCAGAAGGCGAGCTACTATATAAGAGGCTCGAAAGTTTACACAACTCTCTTTACACAAACACTCAACAACTTTACAACATACAATAAAGCCTTCAACCCAGTTAAACCTCCAGACGCTCCCCAGAGCTTTGTTTTTGCTTTCTTGTTAAAGCCACCTCTACAATCTCTCTCACAATCTTTACAAACAATACAAACAAAACTGCAATCCAGTTGATTTCCTTCGAGCTACTCGAAACCCTAGAGCTAAGTGCGTCCGCGCCTTATTTTAGAGCCCTCTTAGACTCGCCCCAGATCACCCTGATCCCTTTTGTTGCATTGCTCGCCACACACCGTGAGTATCGAATTACCTTATGCTCGTAAATTCCTTGTCCGCGAGGTGGCACTGAAACCTTTCACCTGATCAAGAAGTTAAGATCTCGCGCAATCTTAATTTCCTCGTCCGCGAGGTGGCACGCCCACATCCCCTCGTTTTTCTTTGCTCACTAGTGACCTCTCAACCCTTTGTTGAGGATCGTGGTCATCATATGTGAGAGATAGAACATCAGTCATACTCGCCTAAGAAGACACATATTGCCACATAAAATAGGCTTGGACCTTAACTAAGCCCAAGAAACCTACACGATCCCTTGAGGGTATAATAGTAATACACTCTCTAATAAGGGCAAGTGGTATTTTTAGGGTGCATCCACCCTATATCTATAAATACATGTTTTTACCTCTCATTTGGGGAAATCTCCATCTTCACCCTATTCACACCTTATTTATATTCTCATTTGGCTGACTTAGGCATCAGAGCGAGGGTCGAAGGCTGGTAAACTCGGTCTTCCCTCTGACGCTCTTTATTCATGATTGACAGGTTATGAGTCTTGAAGATGGTGTTCCTCCCGCATTCTGTGTGATTCATCCCCTCAGAAATCACGCCGAAACAATTGGCGCTAGAAGGAGGGCCCTCAAGTGATAACCATCCCATATCTCACCATGATCATATTCATCATTTGGCTGAAATTTCACTTTTTCTAAAAAAAAAATCTTTTTCCGGCAACATTGATTCTCTCTCCTCTCTCAGCTCCCTCTCTCCACAAACACAAGGAGCTTATCTACTTTGCAAATCTTCCCAATCTTGCATCTCACTTACATGAAAATCAGCTTTTCAAGCTTCTGGGTTTCTTGCAGTGGGAAATACGAGGAAAGAGAAAGTAGATGTGGATTTCCTTTCTTCTCCATGGTTGGTTTCAACCACCGCAAAGGTAACTCACCTTCCCAGCCATCATACTCACCATCTTCTAATGAATTTGGTACCCCCCTTCCTGACCTCCGGCCAAGGCCCACGCGCTGGTGAGCAACACCCCCTGAACTAATCTGGACACCCAGAACTGGTCTGACCCACACGCTGACCCTCCCCGGCCACCCCTACATGCCCTCCCGAGTTCTCGGCGCCCTCACCCTGGCCTCCAAAGCTCCCGGCACCCCCTTCCCCAAGTCTCAATCGCATCCAAAGACTATACAGCTTTCCATCCCGACCTCCCGGGACTCCTCTCTCCCGGAAATAGGATACAAATAAAAAAAATATATGGACACCCATTCCAGTAGCGAGACCCGCCATGCCAGTCACGGCGAAAACGCAAGGTCCTGGCAGGGATATGCTCTCAGTCTCGTGACCACAATCTCGGCACCACCATTCTATACCAAGACCCGAACTCGGCACCTCTCTCTCCCGTGATCCCGAAACCTATACCTTGCACCCTCCCTACCGGGTCCCCTCTAAAGGAACCCGACACCTCCCACAAGGACTTGCCTTCGCCTTTGGCACCCGCTTGGCACCCTTCTCCCGGGGATGCCCTCCCTAGTCTCGGTGTCTCTCTCTCCTAAGCTCCCTAGCCTCTCGAGCTCCCGGAGACTTTGGCGAAATCCCCTGGCCTCCCCAGTTTCCCTGGTGAACTCCCCTGGTCCCCATTTTCCTTGGCAGACTCCCCTGGTCTCCCCCGTTTCCCTGACGGACTCCCCTGGTCTCCCCATTTCCCCTAGCGGACTCCCCTGGTCTCCTCATTTCCCCTGGCGGACTCCCCTGGTGTCCCCAGTTTCCCTGGCGGATTCCCCTGGTCCCCATTTTCCCTGGCGGACTCCCATATTCTCCCCATATTCCAGGCGAGCCTCCCTGGCGAGCCCCCTGGTCTCCCCAGTTTCCAGGCGAACCTCCATGGTCTCCCCAGCTTCCCAACTACACCACAACGACCCGGCAGTAGTCTCCCGGCTTCTCATTCCTGCCCTCTGGAGCTCCCAGCGCTCCGGTGCCTCCTCCTTGCCCTCCCGAGTTCACGGCTCCGAGCTCCCAGCGCCCTCCTTCTCGGCCTCTAAAGCTCTCGACGTCCTTCCTGGCCCCTCGAGCTCCCGGTGCCCCCTCCCTATCTTACCTCGCTCTTGGAACATGTTCGCACAAGTGACACCCGCTTGACACCCCTCTCCCGGTGACCCCTTCCCGGGTCTTAGTGCCTCTCTCCCGAGGCCAAACCTCTTCCTCCCGGGACCAACCGTACAGCCCCGCCCTTCCCTGGTTCCCACCATAAAAAGAAGAAGAAGAAGATGGTATCGGGACCCAACAGCTTTCTCTCGGCACCCATCCTTTAACCCATAAACAATTATTAACCCCTCAGAGTAACTAGTATGTCCTTGCCAATTACCTTTACTCTTCCAGAGTTCTCTAGCAAATATGCGGATGGATTCTGCATAGTGAAATATCTGGGAGCAACAATGCTTATACTAGCTCACAAGCAAACTTCACACTGATACTTTCGTTATGGCTCTGAAGGCTAATTGACAACCATATATCTTGTGGTACATGCAGTGGCACATATATGAAACATCTATGCTATGGAGTTATGAGAACTATATCTATTACTTGGTTCATATGTCAACCAAGTTTGTTCCATAGCATGGGTTCTGCACACCTAGTCACACAACAAGATTGTCCAATTAATTAATAACGTCTAAAGACCTCAATTTCCATGCCCTCTCAGCACTATATGTCAACTACACTTCACCTATAATGCTACATACTTCTCTATGATTTATCAGTGGGAAACATGACACTAAACTCTCATGAGTCATCCCCCTATCAAATGGCCACACATTGACTTGGGACTTGTTAATACATCATATGTAAGAGATAGAATATCGGTCATACTCGCCTAAGAAGACACATATTGCCACATAAAATAGGTTTGGACCTTAACTAAGCCCAAGAAGCCTATACTATCCCTTGAGGATATAATAGTAATACACTCTCCAATAAGGGCAAAGTGGTATTTTTAGGGTGTATCCACCCTATCTCTATAAAACATGTTTCCACCCCTCATTTGGAGAACTCTTCATCTCCACCCTATTCGCACCTTATTTCTATTCTCATTTGGCTGACTTAGACATCGGAAGGTCGAAGGCCGGAAAACCCGGTCTTCCCTCTAACGTTCTTTATTCATGATTGACAGGTTATGGGTCTTGAAGATGGTGTTCCTTCCACATTTTGTGTGATTCATCTTCTCAGAAATCACGCCGAAACAGAGAATAATAGTTCATTCAAGCATTCCAAACATATCAAATTCATATTTTCTACATGGTATGAAAAGCGCCAGATTCAATCCTAGAACTAGTTGTGTATCGAATCCTCGAATCGGATTCTTAAAACCACCACCCACAAAGCCGCTGCACCACTATTGAAATCAAACCATCTTCGAATCTCTGAATCTCAAACCCAAATCATCACCAAATTATCATACCACTAAATCATCATAAAAGGACCGAACTCAAAATTCTTAACTCGAATGACAATCCTCTGTGTACTCAGGGTGGAGAGGTATTGGCCACTCCAAAGCAAGGTTGTAGAGTCACAAATCTTTAATTGCTTCTTATTAGAGAACCATGAGTAAATTTTGAGTTTGATTTTTGTAAATTAAATTCTTTTCAAATTTTATGTGTTTTATGAGTGTTATTAGAAATTCTAAAAATTATAGCGTGGTTCTCTCTTACATCATATTTATCTATTCTTTTAGTTTACTTAGTTGCTGCTTTAAAAAGGGAGCTTTCAGGCCTTGATTCATCTTAGAGATAGCTGAAGCTGTTTTATTTTTCAGGTATAGTGGTTACAAATTAGTTTGGGGTTAAGCCTCTTGAATTTATGCTTATAGATAATAAATTGAAGTCTTCTAGACTTGAGGTATTGTCCATGCATATTGGTAATAGCTCAAGGTCTGAAACTTTTGGGTTAGAAAAGAGAGAGTAAACAGGGATTAGAAGAGAAAGATTAGTTTCTGTTCGGTATATTTTCTAAGCTGTGTTGTAGTTCGATTTTAGTTAGGATTTGGAATTCTGTTTGGCTTGAAATTTTGCACCATTATTCTTCCTTGAGGGTACTCTAGGTCTGCAAATTTTGGTGTTATTTGATTAGATAGATGATATATAGTGATTTTCTAAGGATAAGTGTATTGTGTTGCAATTGAATTACGGTTATGTTGTACAACTGTTGGAGTCTAAATTTAATCATGATTTAGAACTCCTTTTGTTCTGAAACTTTGATTGTTTGATCTTCTATATGTGAACTCTTGATCTGGAGAGTTTGGTGTTATTTGATAGGGTAGCTGATTTGTGGAGATTTTCTAAAGTTTAGTACTCTGTTTTGAAACAGTTGTGTTCTAGTTATGTATTGCAGCTGATTTGAATTTGAGTTTGAGGGGGATTTAGGACTCTGAATGACTTGAAAATTTGTGCTTATCAACTTCTTTATATGTACTATTGATCAGGAAATTTTGTTGAATTTCTATAGAGTGGTTGAATCGTGATTAATTTCTGAAATTAGATACTTATTAATGAATATATGTCTGGAATATAAGTTTTGTTTCTATTGTGAGATCTCTTTGTGATCCTCGGCCACAGGGGTTAGTGTGGGCCCTATCCAAAGGGAAATAATGTGGTTTGTTTTGATTAACGCTTTGTGAATATGACATTCCCTTTTTAGTTGTAAAAAGGGACAAGCAAATATGCTCAGAATGTGATATCTTGTCTGATCAGTTGTGAATTAGGTAAGATTTATGTGATATGAAGTATATTGTGTGGTCATGTGACCTTGTGTTCTGAATAAGACTCAAATCTGTTTGTTTCCCACAATATAGTTTGTTTAGAATTTGATTTGTACTGTGAGCTACCAAATGTGGTAAGTGTTCACAGTATTTTTTGGTTGTAAAAAAAAGAGAAAGATTTCCTCAATTTACCACTTTGTATCTAATGTATCTTTTTATTTTTTGTGAGTTGTTTATTTGTTTTGGTGTTTCTTAAACCTTTAATTTGTATTGCATAAATTTTCTTGCGTGTGTGCTTGAGAAGTTAGGATGTGATAAAGGTGTTAAGATGTAATTGGATATCCCGATTGGTACGTGGGACTTCACTAAGAAACCTCCAAAGAAATTGAGTAAGGCTACAATAGCTACCCTAGAGGAAGAGCATCGATCTAATATCTTCGCTAATGTAGGATTCATGATGAGAATAAAGAATGTTACGGTGAAGAGCTTAAAGCTGAGCAACAACGGCCTCAACCTCATTTTCCGACTTACCTAACCCACTCCATACTGTCAAGGCTAACAAAGATGTTGAAATCTTTGCTACCCAGGTTGTTGATTCACATAAAATTCAGTCTCAGCCATCGAGGACACCTAGTATGGTTCAACGTAGAAATGCGTACGCGTCTGGATTGCATGGTTAACTAAGTCAGAGTGGCTCAATGTTAATTAGCTATTAGAATTGTCGCTGAAAGTCATACTTCATACTTACCTCGTAAATATTGTGTAATATTCTGTAAATGCTAAATAGACTTACTATTGGCCTTACAAACCATATGTGTGTTAGAAGGAACCATTGTAATATATATGTATATAATTCCTCTTTATGAAAGAATAACATATTCAATTATTCAATCAAATTGACTCTTATATCATTATATTTGACTTAATATCAAAGCAGAGATCTGAATCAGGACTCTGACTCCTTGTTCTTTGATGGAGTAAATGCTTGTGACACCCTGTAGTTTATACCTAAAATCAGTTTTGTCCCTCACTTTTTTTTTTAAACTGGTATACCCCTATGCTTTGAATTCTCGACTGATTTGCCCTTGTCGTCAATTGACCGTTAAAGAAGACTGTTAAGTTGCTGAGATGACCGGTCTTACGATTCCAACTCAGCTAGAAACCTGCAACATCGACATAATATATCCAATATACCCCTGACTATCATCATCATCTTCAATCTCCAAGACTCCAACCTTCAGCCACCATCCTCTTCAACCTCCAAACCTCCATCCACTACCTCTTCTAAATCATCAATTTTTCAGCTGATATCTTCTTATATTCCATTCAATTTCTAATAGTTCTCTGTGTATGTCTCAACTGACGAAGAACTCGATCGGCACCCCGTTTCCGGAAGGGTCGAGCTTGAACAGCGAGGTCGTGGCTCCTGGGACACGTGTCCCGCCGATGCTGATACCGAGGAGCTCCATGTAGTAGAAAGTGTCGAGCTTAGGGTTAGGTACCAGAGGAGTGAAGCGGGCGGTGCGGGAGACGGCGGAGTCGCCGAAGAAGACTGAGGAGGGTTTGGAGGAGGCGGAGCGGTCGACGAGGCAATAGGAGAATTTGGTGTTGAAGCGTGAGCCGGTCTGGGAAGGGAAGGAGAGCTTGCCGCAGCCGAGGCCGAGGAGACCGACGGCGCCGACGAAGAGGAGCCAGACTACGTCGGAGCCGGTGTCGAGGACCATGTAGAGGTATTTGGGGGGAGAGCCAACGCCGATGCGGGTGAAGTACTCGCCGCTGCCTTGGGAGAGGCCGGAGACGATGGAGGAGCTGAATCCGGATGATGGGCCGGGTTGGGTGCGGTTGTAGGCGAAGGAGGTGAGGGAGTTGAAGCGGAGGGAGTCGCGGCGGAGGCGGAGGTGGAAGAGTTGGGAGGGGGTTTGGTTGGAGGAGAGGGCGTCAAGGTGGTGGAGAGGGAGGGAGAGGGAGGATGTGTGGGAGTCGAGTTCGGAGAAGGATTCGGGTTGGGAGAGAGAGGGGGCGGAGGGGAGTGGGGAGAGGAGGAGGGTCTGGTGGTCGAGGGCGGCGGAGGAGAGGGAGAGGAGGAGAGTGAAAAAGAAGAGATGGGGGTCTTCTTCTCCTCCATTTTGTTTGGGCGGTGGGGAAGTGGGGAGATGAGGGAGAAGAAGTGGGAGAGAGAGTGAGAGGCCGGAGAGGATAGGCCATTGGAGAATTGGATCTGATCTCTTCTACTTGCAGAACTAAGGTTAGGAAACTGGGTTTAGGGGCTAAGTTTCGATCTGAGGTTTTGTTTTGGTGGACTGATTTAGAAGTTGATGATTCAAAATGGGTTTGAAATTGCTCTGTGGGTAAAATTGTCATCTCAATACCTTGGTCTCATACATGTGTCAACATGTTAGCCACGTCAGCTACATAACGGGTTCACTTGACGACAAGGGCAAATCAGTCGAGAATTTAAAATATAGGGGTATACCAGTTTTAAAAAAAAAGTGAGGGACAAAACTGATTTTAGGTGTAAACTACAGGGTGTCACAAGTATTTACTCCTTTGATTCTTGATCTTTGTTCTTTGTCTTTGGATTTTTTCTTGTCCTTTAATCCTTTCATCACTGTTGCCTTCTTATACATCCAATTAGCACTTCGTTGATTGTTTCCTTCGGTTGCATATTCATCATAGTTAAAGAAGTTCTCACCGTGTTTAAGTCAGTTCTTTCTTCTTTATCTCAAGGTCCTCGAGCGTGATCAAATGTATTCACTATGAAATACAATGTTGAAGTTGAGTGATCAAAATAATAGTTGAGTAAACAAAATATCGAACAAGTTATAATCGAGTTGTGATAATTTTTTTCTATCTTGATTTAGTGTATCGATTTATAATAAATAAATAAATAATAATAATAAATAAAAACATATACGGTATTACGGTATAGCAATATGACTGTATGTGACGGAAACTCACGAAAGGAAAAGAGCGGGTGTATCTATGCAGTCACACTCATATCCCATTATCGTTTAACTCCCTCCCATTCTCCCCCAAACCTCTTCTCTTCTCTTCTCCTTCGCCGGACGGCAATGGAGGTGCGAGCCGTCAGCTCCTGCTCAATCTTCTGCTCCGCCGCTTCTCCTACTCTCTTCGCCTTCCGCTGCTGCCCTTGCTACTTCCAATTCCGCCGCTTCTCCAACTTCGCCATCCGCTTCCGGCCGTCTTGGTCCGGCAAGCTCTCTTCCGGCCATGGCGCCGCTCAGACCAGCTCCGTTCACAGCCTCGTCGATTCCGTCATGGAAGAGCTCGAGTACTTGCGCTCAAGAAGACTTCGCGCCTCCGTCAAGTAGGTCCTCTCTCTCCATTTCTTCAATTTCAACCTTTTTTTTTCAATTTTAAGTTGAAATTTTCTTAATTTTGAGCTTAAAATGATGTAATTTAGAGTATAATTTCAAGCTTATATTGAAATTTCTGTGAAGAACAAATTTAATTACGAGTTTAGAGGATGTAATTTTAGGTGAGGAGACACAATTAGAGTTTGAGATAAAGAACAGGGCTTCATATAGTTGATTAGTTTTCCAGCCGAATTGTGCTTGGAGATAGACAGAAATAGGCTTAGTGTGATGATCAGAACAACTAAAGAATGCAAATTGAGGTTATACATGTAATATAAAAGTATAGTGATTGTGCAGGGTGGTACTCACAAGCAGTGGAGAGATACTAGAGGATAAGCTTGTGAACCGGACCCTACAGAAAGGGGTGCTGCTAGAGTTCAAGAAGGATGCTGAAAGAGTATTGCTGGCCGTTGCTCAGAAGCCCGATGGCAAGAAGAACTGGATGGTGTCCGATCAGGTTCTACTAGAAACAACTCATGCGGCATATTAATAGGTTGCTAGGTGTTGGAACTCACTGATATATTCTTTTACCTTATGTCATGGCTTCTTGCAAGTTTAACTATTTTATTTTTGTTTATGTTTGCTATCTCAGAATGGTGTTATATCATCCATCAAACCGCAACAAATTACATATATTGTTCCCGGTGTTGAAAATTTTGACCACACAGAGATATCAGACTTTGTTCAGAAAGCTAAGGAAAACTTGGTTTGTTCCTACCGTTACAGATGTGGATATCTTCTCCCATCTTTTGGTTTGTGTGTTTAAATTATTTTTTGATATTGTGCAGGATCCAGCACTGTTAGAATTCGCTTGGGTTGAACTCCTTGAAAAGAATAAGCGGGTCAAGGCGGAAGACTTAGCAGAGGTGTTATACTTTCCGAGTGAAGTATATGTTATATATTATATCGTTACTCCTCAAATGACCATAGCTCATCGCCTCATTGTACAGATGATATTTGGTAGTGTGGAGTCCCTTGAATGCTACTGCGCTCATCTTTTGCTTTCAGAAGACGAAATATACTTCACTGTCCTGGAGACAAAAGGTTCTCGCTCTATATATGGACCTCGACCTGCTGAGCAGGTGCATCTATAATTTGGTTTTCCATTCTCTTCTTATAGTTGGTTTGCAAGAAACGGATAGATTAGGATTATATATCCTTGCATTTTCTAAATATTTACTTCTATCACTGCTAATCTTTAGATGTGTTTTAACTTTTAAGAACGAATGATATTGTTAATTCCGCACAAGTTGTTAACTGCTTTGTAGTTCCAAAAGAAAATTTTTAATGAGTGAATCTCCAATAATATTGGTATGCTGCCCAGATTTATAATATACATCTACCAAGTTAAAATTGATCATCCCAGAAAGGTTTGTGCATGTGGCATTTAATATTTTCTTCTCAGAATTTTTTTTTAAAAAAGCTCTTGTCTTATGCATTTTACTTTAACTGAAGCCTATTATTTCCATGTTCTTCCTCTGATATTCTTTGCATAAATAAGGAACAAATGACAGTTCGAGTAGTGAGCTGAGTAACTCAGATATTGGTAATATGAGTGCCTCCTTTCTTTTCTAATAATTGTAACATGGAATGCTCTTTTTGTCTGAGAAACTAGGTTGAGGAACTTCTACGTAGGAAGCTTGCAAAGGAGGCTGCTGAGAAAGAGCAGCAGGAGTTTGTAACCCTGCTGAAAGCTGTTAAAGCTATGCCTTTAGATGCTAAACCTCCCAAGTCTTCTTGGATGGTTGAAGAGAAAATCAAACACAGGATTGAGTCTCTTGAACGTTATGCTATTGATGACTGCAAAACCGATGACCAAAGGAAAACAGCTGGAACAGTAAGCAAGTGTGACTTAAATGACAGTTTTAATTAGTAGGAATTTCTAAGGTGTGTAAGATTATTGCTTGTCAAGATATAGTTTCTCTAGATAAAAAGAGCATTTTCCGGAAGAGATGTGAAGTAGCAAGGCTTTGATTACCAGATCCCAGAAACATGCTCAATTTATGATTACGGCCTGGCATTCCATATTTCACTTTTTTGTGATGTATCATGCTTGTGTTACAGCTCCGTTCGTAATCACTTATCATCTCATATATGCACTTTCTGTCAGATCCTAAAAGCAATGGGATTGGTGAAAACAGCATCATCAGCTCTGAATCTCCTCATCGATATTGGGTATTTCCCTGTTCATGTGAATTTGGACTTATTGAAGTTCAACATTCATATGCATCATTCAGATGAAGTTATATCAGCTGCAGAAAGTCTTCTGTCTGATCCAACAGATCCAGATGAGGTTAGCTGCTTCCTATTAGGAATGTTATGCTCATGGGGCATGATCTTGGTTTTCAGATTACTTATTCTACCAGTTTAAGATAATTTAGTGCTTTGATGTAGGTTTTGTTTGCAACACAATATCTGTATGTAATGCACACACACAAGTTTAAGGTCAACCCGCTTCCTGTTATATATTAGTACTTATGAGGGAAGATTAGGTTTAATCTAAGACTAAGAGTAGTAAGGTTCTGAATTTTTTTTTTCTTAGATTGAAAGGAAAGATCTCACTCACTTGAAGGTCTATGCTATTGATGTGGATGAGGCTGATGAGGTATTTATTACATTTGCCTAATAATGTTATCATCTTTATCATCAAAATGATTATTATGTACTCTTCCAAATTTGATATCTCTTCATATCATATCACACTTTGTTGATTGTAATGTCAGCTTGATGATGCCTTAAGTGCAACGAGGCTGCAAGATGGACGCATTAAAATATGGATTCATGTTGCAGACCCGACTAGGCTTGTTCAACCTGGGAGCATCCTAGACAGGTTACCTCTTGAAACACTCAAGGCATAGTGATAGATATTTGTGTTTCACTGATTCTGATAGAGTCATAATTTGTAGGGAGGCTATGAGAAGAGGAACTTCCGTCTTCTTGCCTACTGCTACTTATCCCATGTTCCCAGAAAAACTAGCCATGGAGGGAATGAGTTTACAGCAAGGAGAGATTTGCAATGCTGTTACAGTTTCTGTTGTGCTGCACTCTGATGGCAGGTGAACAGTTAATTTCAGTCGTTTTTCCCCATATTTGAGATTTCAGAAAAAAATTGTGTCTTCCACAATGGAATATGATAAGTGATATTTCGAGTAAGTGCTCACATAATCTGCTTCTGTCCGAAGAAATGGTTCATCGAAATAATGAGTCACCATTGATATCGTCACATCTGAGATCGCCAAATGTTCGGGAGTTCCTCTATTCAATCCTTTTCCTTCTTCATATTGCTGGATACGTTGTTCATACACATCTTCTCTTTGTTTCTCGAGCCTACAGTGAGTCTGGTTTCAGTAAGTAGTTTCTTTTACCAGATACTAAATAGAGTATCTCACTGTAAAACTGTTCTCCAGCAACTTGGACCCTTCCCGCCTAGATGTGAATATGGGAAGAATAATATTGGGGTTAGAGATGGGTAGGATCAGACATGCTGTGAAGTTGGAAGGAAGCCATATTTCCCTACTGACTGAAAAAGGATAACACATCAAAGATGGGTTTGGTTTCAATAAACAGTTTCTTTTGCCAGAAACTAAATATAGTATCTGTGTTATAAAACTGTTTTCTAGGGCCTAAAAGGACCTGGCTTTCTGCCGAGATTTCTCGTTACGGAATTAAAATCATCTTGGGGTTGGATATGGGTTGTATTAGAATTGTTGTGAAGTAACCCATATAAAAGGGTAAGTCATTTATATTGGTTTATCAGTCTATTATCATATAATCAACCTGGGAAAAAAACAGACAGTTTAGTTTTAGTTTTGTGCCACAACATATTTGCCTCTTATGAGTTACGAGCGATGAGTCAATGATAATCTGTATACTTTAAGTTTGGAAAGTCATATGAGTTAAAGGTTAAGTTTGGATATCACGTTAAGAAATTGGAGTCTTCTGGATTGCTAGATATATCTCACCTCTGTAGACAATTATACCACAAAATTCATACAATTATCACAGTCAAGAGCAGTGGAGAGTTCCTTGAAACTTCATGGTGTTGGTTAATTAGAGAATGTTTTTCTCTTCCATTCTTCTATCAAAAAGGAAAAAAGATATTTCGCTAGTGAACTCTATCATTCTCTCTATATTGTTTGACAGTATTGCAGAATATTCAGTGGACAGCTCCATCATCAGACCAACATATATGCTAACATATGAAAGTGCATCTGAGCTTCTTCATTTGAACCTGGAAGAAGAGTCTGAACTGAAAATGTTGTCTGAGGCTGCAACTCTCCGAAGAAGATGGCGTCACGAACAGGTTAGACCTGATAATTCAGATGACACTTAATCCCAAAGTCTTCTTAGTTGTTCATGTTGTTTTTCATGATCTTGTTGGTTGCCAATTCATTTTCGTGGCTGTTTCTAGTTACTACCCATAACCGTACATAGATCTAACATAAATACTGATCCCACTGTGTTTATAACCTTAAACTCATGGAATTGACAAAGAATAATTGACAACCATGTCACATATTCAGGTTTACCAGTCTCATTGTCTAATAATAGTGAGACTTTGATGTTTATATGACTGAGATTTTGAATTTATTTCAAAAAATTTAATAAGAATCATTGGTTCAAGATCTATGGATTTTTACTTAGTAAGCATGCATGCGTGTGTGTGCTTGTGTCGAAGTAGATTGCAATTCTCCTGTGCTAGTAACTACATTATTTTTTCAGGGTGGCATTGATACTGCCACATTGGAAGCACGCATAAAAGTTGTGAATCCAGAGGATCCAGAACCTGTAATAAATCTCTATGTTGAGGACCAGGCTGACCCTGCAATGCGACTGGTATCTGAGATGATGATACTCTGTGGAGAAGTTATAGCTACTTTTGGTTGTAGCAATAACATTCCTTTACCATACAGGGGACAGCCCCAATCCAACATTGACACATCTGTATTTGCCCATCTTCCAGAAGGACCTGTTAGAAGCTCTGCCCTTGTCAAAATAATGCGTGCTGCTGAAATAGATTTCAGGAAACCTATACGCCATGGAATTTTAGGACTTCCTGGGTATGTTCAGTTTACATCTCCCATCCGCAGATATCTGGATCTACTAGCTCATTATCAGGTTTGGTATTTTTGTTCATCACATGACTTTTAATAAACTATAATCCTTGTGTTGAATTTACTTGGAACGGATTTTGCTGCCACCAAAACCATATACTGTTTGTGATTTTTTTTTTTATGCCTTTCTCGAGCTGACAAGAAACTGTGTCATTCCTAAATGAAGGGTAATCAGTTAAATGCTTTTGCAAAAGAGTGGAAAAACCAGCGTGTCTTTCTGTCTATGCTTCCTCTGTCAATCATTATTAGAGCTCAAGAATGTACTGGACAATCTACATCAAACATATATCATATTTTAAATTCTTATATTTAGCCAGAGTCTTCCAGCAGATTTACTCTGGAGTCTGGAGTAAAATCAAGCTTCAATTTTTTTTTTAAGTTTATCCAACTTATCCGTCAAATCTTTGAAACATGCTTAATTCAGATCAAAGTTAATTAAAACCTCATCCAACAATTCTTGTAAATTTTACAAAACCCAAGCTCCAAGTGTTGAGTGACGGTGGCTGAGTCTAGAGCTGCCTGTTAGATTACTACTAATGTTTTTTGTTTTTAGGTCAATTTGTGTTCTATTACTATATTGAGCCAATCTCTTGCTTAGTTGTTAATCATTTTTAATGGATATGCAGATCAAAGCTTTTCTTATTGGAGATTCTCCTCCTTTCTCAGCTAGTCAGTTGGAAGGGATAGTGTCTATAGTGAACATGAATACTAGAGTAGCAAAGCGGCTCTTTAACAGCAGTCTGCGGTATTGGATATTAGAGTATCTGAGAAGGCAGCCAAAAGAAAAAAGATTCCGTGCATTGATTCTTAGATTCATCAAGGATCGCATTGCAGCCTTATTATTAGTTGAGGTAAGCACATAATTATGTTTAATTTGTTATTACTTCTTCCTGCAACTATTCGTGTCATATGTTCTTTCTAGTATCAAAACTGTGTGGATTATATACAAAGCTGAACTGCATACAAACTGTCGGCCATGAAAAAAGTCTATAAATGGAATATATGTAATTGTAATGGCTGCATACAAGGCTATCTAGATTTGAATTCATATTATGTTCAATCAGAAGGAATGTGTGCTGAATCATTGGTTCAGACACAAAGCCGATACAATTTACAATGTGATACCTTGGTGCAAGAAAGCCACATAGAAAACTTAGGCACCTTACGCTTTTATTTATTTGATTAGACTCGTTTTCCCCAAAACATGCTAGGAAAGTTTCTGATTAATTGCTCATATAGGATCATAAGTTTTTTCAGCGATGATGTTTTTAAGAATATCCTTGTAGTGGTTGTGGCTCTAGTGTGAACATGTTATGGAACATGTTACTTGCTGAGGCTGCATTCTCTTGATTCTTTAGTGTCGGTTTGTGTTTTCTCATCTCTTCTTCTCCCAAGTGTTCTTTTATCTGATGTGAACTCTTGAGCTTTGATTACTTGCAGTGTTGAAGTTATGTTGATTGTTTCAAACTCGATGTTATGCAGGTCGGACTTCAAGCATCTGTGTGGGTATCTGTGGGATCACAAATTGGAGATGAAGTTCTGGTTCGGGTAGATGAAGCTCATCCACGTGATGATGTGCTTTTTCTCAAAGAGGTGGTCATCGATAGATAAATATAGCCTTATTTGACTGTAATATTTCATCAGAGATGTCTTATCGCTGATATGTTAATGATCTATATGGGTGAGCACTCTTCTCTTGTTACAATAGCTGTACGATTATTATACTTGTGACATATGGATTAGTAGCCTCTTACTTACATGCTTCCCCTATTGTGTAACAGAGGAACATCTCAAAACTCAAGCTCACAGATACATAAATCAAATATCAGTGGGGAGTCGTTCCAATCGCTGTCATATGCGGTTCTTAATGTCCAAGCTGCACCCATCTCTAACAGAAGTGTCAGAATGACAAGTAGGAATTTGCTTGGAGACCTTGTGAGTTGTGACTTTTGTGGGCACTAGAGTTCTTCGGTTGTATTTCTCAATGTGGCTAAATTTGTAGGGCTTCATGTATTATAGCTAGTAGCAAAGGGGTTTTGAGTTCCCATAGTAAATTTTGGCTAATCTTAGAAGAAGTTAGCCTTTGTATATCATATCTTGAGTTAGAAGCTGGCTCCTTATTTAATCTGGTATTGCAGTATTGGCACTCATCTTTGAGAAAAATAACCACTTAACAAATTTGGTTTCTCTACTGCTTGGTTAAGTTCAAATGTAGGAAAATATACTATGATAGTCAGATCATGTGAGAAGATGAGAGATAATTTTTACCGTGAAATTAACTGCTTACGGCATGGGAGGCATGCTCAAAACCTCAATGCAGAAGAATCAAGAAACTGCAAGAGGGCTAGCAGCATTGAACATTTCAATTATTTAGCTCACGAGACTCCACAGGATCCTCCATGACTCTGCAGAACCAAATCCTAGTTAGTTAAGACGTGCATTGGGGGTTTCACATGTTCTAGAGGCTGCAAGAGAATTAGCCTCAAAATTGCTCAAAGATGGTGAGAATTTGGAAGTAGAGGGTTCTCTGTGATCATGATGATCATTGCACAATACATGTGGAGTGTATATTCATGCCTGCCATAATAATACCTAAGAGCAATTGGTGCCCTAACACATGATCGATCCCACTGGCCACCGTATACATAACTTGTGTCTCCATTCTGTGAGGGCGCCTAACTTTGCCTGCTCTAGGCTTTTGGGGGCATAATGAGTTGGGTTGTTAACCATAATGGCCAAGGACACTAGGTTAGTTGCTGCAGCTTTCATTCGGTCCTCATTATACATATTTGCATACATGATGAGCTAGCTAGCTTATCTACCAAGTACCAAGCTCATGTAGGTCTAAGAGCTGGGATGTACGTGTGCCATTATAGAGCTTCAATGTTATCTACCAGTTATTTTGCTGTGCTCTTATTGAATCCGTTAATTAGCCAAATGCGATGGTTAAAGAATAGGGAGAACTCATAGTCGATCTTAGTACTACAGAAAATATTTGTCCCCTCTCTTTTGTAGTTTAGGTTAAGCATTTGAGCTTCGTGATGTGTGGACCATTCCCCTTTGTATTATTTACTTCAAAATTCGAACTGAATGATACATAAACCAACCACAGTGATTCACACAGTGGTGAAACGCTAATTATGTTCTCTCAACTTCAATAATAGACCAACCAAACATACATTCTCTCCAGTTGAATGACAGACGATGTCAAAGTTCAAAGTATGTAACACAGCCGAATATATCGAAGTCCTTATGATAACACCAAATAATTCGTCTAAAGAGCTAAACGTACCCTTATAATTAGACAATTATATGAGAGAGAGAGAGAGAGAGAGAGAGAGACAGAGCTGTGATGGATGATAGGTCAGGGGAAAATTAGGAGGGAGGTACCTCTGATCTATAGGGAAAGATAGTTTGGCTGAATGAATAATTGTATTCATCGTGTAGCAATATATACAAGTCACCTACCCTACATCTGTGGTTCTCCTACAAGTCAGGAAACCAATCAAGAAAGGAATCCTATTACAACTACAACTTTAACAAGAGAAAGATACAGAAGATTCTAGCTAATCTATCCTACTGCAATACAAATTCTGATATGATACGATACACTTTCCAACACTCCCCCTCAAGTTGGAGAGTGTATATCAGTGACTCCCAACTTGCCTATAAGCTGTCTGAACTTCTCTTTGCCTAGAGCCTTTGTAAACACATCTGCCAACTGCTGTGAAGAAGTCACAAAACGAGTGACAACTTCACCTTTAACAATTTTGTCCCGAATAAAATGGCAATCCATTTCAATATGTCTAGTCCTTTCATGAAACACTGGATTCTTTGCAATATGTAACGCAGCTTGATTATCACAATGTAAAATAGCAGGACTTGTAACAGGCATATGCAAATCTGCTAATAAATAACGTATCCAAGTAAGCTCACAACAAGTACCTGCCATTGCTCTGTATTCTGCTTCTGCACTGGACAAAGACACAGTCTTTTGCCTCTTGGTTCTCCATGAGATTAAAGAGTCACCAAGAAACACACAGTAACCAGTAGTAGATCGCCGTGTAATTGGGCACCCCGCCCAATCAGAATCACAATAAGCTTTGAGATTTAAAGAATTGTTGGCATGAAGAAGTAAACCCTGACCTGGAGACGACTTCAAGTAGCGAACAATTCGAAGAGCAGCAGTCATATGCTCTAAGCGAGGTTCATGCATAAACCTGCTTAAAATATGAACTGAATAAGTAATGTCAGGCCTGGTAATAGTCAAGTAAATCAACCTGCCAACAAGACGCCGATATGCACCAACATCCTTGAGTAATTCTCCTTTGTTTGAAAGCTTGGACTCCTCCATAGGAAATTCAACTGGCTTAGCACCCAAATAGCCACTGTCTTTAATAATTTCCAAGGCATATTTGCGTTGACAAATATAAATCCCTTTCTTGGAACGAGCTACTTCAATACCAAGAAAGAACTTGAGATCCCCAAGGTCCTTGATGCGAAAGCGGGTATGAAGGAATCGCTTAAGGGCATTGATGGCTTCCATATTGTTTCCTGTTATTAGAATGTCATCCACATAAATCAACAAAACAGTGATAGATGTACCATGCTTGCGGACAAATAAAGAGTAGTCAGATTTGGACTGGGAGAAACCGGCAGCAAGGATAGCCTCTGTGAATTTTGAAAACCATTGGCGAGAGGCTTGTTTCAATCCGTATAAGGATTTGTGGAGGCGACATACTAAGTTCTCCCCCTGTCGCCGAAGCCCGGGAGGAGGAGACATGTAAATCTCTTCAAGCAAATCGCCATTTAAAAAGGCATTGTTGACATCAAGTTGCTGTAATGGCCAATGCAGACTAGCAGCAACAGCAAGAATAAAACGAACAGTGATCATCTTGGCAGTAGGAGAAAAAGTGTCATGATAATCAATACCCGCCGTTTGCGTAAAACCACGGGCAACAAGACGAGCCTTAAAGCGCTCGACAGAACCATCGGCTTTGTGTTTGACACGATACACCCACTTGCAGCTGATGGGGCGTTTGCCAGGGGGTAAAGGGACCAAGCTCCAAGTCTTGTTGTCAATGAGGGCCTGAAGCTCAGAGTCCATAGCAGCCTGCCATCGAGGATCAGCAGAGGCCATTTCATAAGAAATCGGTTCCTCAGCTCGACTGACATTAGCAACATAATTCAAATATGCAGGTGAATACCGATCGTATGAGAGATAATGACAAAGAGGGTAGCGTGTACCTGGCGTCAGAGAGGACGAGGCCGAGGACAATTGATGTGGAGGCAAAATCACTTGCGAGCAAACGTAGTCCTTGAGGCGGACGTTGGCCTCACGAGATCGTTGGGAACGACGAAGTGGTTCGGCGAGATGGGGCTGAGGAATGGGAATAGCGACAGTGAGGGGCGGAGGAGAAGGGACCTCGGGTGGAGCAGAAGCGGGATTGAAGACGGGAGCAGGGGATGGAGAATCGGAAGTGACGTCGTCAGCCAAAGCACGAGACGACGACGGTGGAGGTGGTGGTGGAGCCGGCGAACCGGCTAGTGGGGAAGGAGGTGGGTCCGTCGCTGGGGGAGGAGAAGAGGGCATGGTGGTGGGAGTTGGAAGAGAGGAAGAAGAAGATGGAGGGGAGACAGAGATTGGCAGAGAGAAGGGGTCAGCATCGATAGAGATGGGAAGAGACTGGGCCGATGGGCTCACATCAGTTGGGCTCGGTTCGGGTAAGTGATGAAATTGGTCTTCAAGAAAAACAACATCTCTATTGACGAAAATCTTTTTGCTTCCAATATCATATAACTTATATGCTTTCTGTCCCTCAGGATAACCCAAAAAAATGCATTTCGTGGCACGGGGAGAAAATTTGGAGCATGGATTGGGAATTGTAGCAAAAGCAACACAACCAAAAACTCGTAGTCGAGAATAATCAGGAAGCTTATTATAGAGAATTTCAAAAGGTGTTTTCTTGTGAAGTAACAAGGTGGGAAGTCTATTGATTATATAAACAGCTGTGAGAACACATTCTCCCCAAAATGTTATAGGTAGATGTGCTTGAAAACGAAGGGCACGAGCTGTTTCAAGTATATGTCTGTGTTTTCGCTCAACAACACCGTTTTGTTGTGGCGTATAAACACAAGAACGTTGAAAAAGAACACCTTCTTCAAGAAAGAAATTTTGTAAGGATAAAAATTCAGCCCCATTATCGGAACGAAGTTGTTGAACTTTAGTGTTAAATTGGGTAGTGACAGAATTAAAAAAACGACGAAGAAGAGGTTGTGTTTCATTCTTGTGGCGCATCAAGAAAACCCATGTAAATCGGGAAAAATCATCCACAATAGTTAAGAAATAATGAGCACCAGAAATAGAAGGAGTTTTATAACGACCCCAAATATCACAATGAATAAGAGAAAACATTCTTGAAGTTGAAATTGAACTGGTAGGGAAAGGTTGACGAGTTTGTTTCGCCAACGGACAAACATCACACTTATGACTAGAATCAAAAACACAATGGAGAGATTTATTGGCTAAAAATTGTAAACGAGCAGATGAAAGGTGGCCGAGACGTCGATGCCAAAGATCAGAGGATATGATGAGGTTGCAAGAGAAGGGAGATGAAGGAGCAGTCGAAGCCAACGCCACCAAATAGTAAAGGTGACCACGTCGCTTACCCACACCAATCATCGTCCTCGTAGCCAAGTCCTGTAAAATACACCAAGAAGGAAAAAATGTCACTGAGCAATGTAAATCATCGATCGTCTTGCCAACGGACATAAGATCAACTCGAAAACTTGGCACACATAACACATCATTTAATTGATAAGAGTCATTAAAGCGAAAGGATCCCGTCATGGTTATGCCAGCCGTGTCTCCACTAGGTAAAGATACAGGTGCCAAGTGAGGATGCTTAACATTTATTAATGATGCAGGAGAGGAAGTGATGTGGTGAGTTGCTCCAGAATCGAGTATCCAACGATTTGGAGCAACTGGCAACAAACCTGCAGCATATTCAGTTGCAGAGGCAGCATTGGCTTGAGGGATTGATGTAGGAACCAAAGCAGCAACTACTTGAGTGTATTGGTCTTTTGTAAGGTCAGGGATCATTCTCTGTAGTTCCTCAAACGTTGGAGTTGCATCAACATGGTTGGCACCAGGATTTTCTTGACGTCTCCTTGTAGAGGTACTTGCTTTTGGACCTTTGTAGAGACGATGGCCAGGAGGGTAGCCATGCTTCTTATGACAAGTTGCTTCAGTATGGTAGTCCTTGTTACAGTAAGTGCAATGTTTGATTGGAGCATGAGAACGATAACTGTTGCCTTGATTCTCATGCATCTGAGGTTGTGGTCCATAGTTGTTGCTACGTACTGCCATGGCTGCACTGTTGGACGGCATAAGAAGCGAGGAACCAAGTTCTCGCTGTTTTTCTTCTTGAACAAGGGAAGCATAAGCTTGTCTCACCGAAGGCAAAGGGTTCATCAACAAGATCTGTCCACGAGTAACAGCATAAGATTCATTTAAACCCATAAGAAATTGCATCAACTTACTTCGATCATTCTGTGCTCCACAGGTACAGGTTACTGTGTTGTACGAACCAAGCTCATCCCAAAGAGCCTTCAGTTTTGTATAGTATGCTGCAATGGATAGTTGACCTTGTTCAATACGATAAATGTCTCTTTGAACCTGAAAAATACGAGGAGCATTGCCCAACGCAAATCGCTCGCGAAGGTCTTCCCATACAGCATATGGTGTGGCACAGCTAAGAACTGAATCGGCAAGGTCAGGTTCAAGAGCGTTGAGAATCCATGAAAGCACCATATCATTGCACCTTTGCCACAGTGCATGCTCATCTGGTTCTAGGGCTGCAGACGGTTCTGTAATGTTGCCGGTGATGAAGCCAATTTTATTTTTGGCACTCAAAGAGATGCGCATAGCGCGGCACCAAGAAGTGTAGTTCTCGCCTGTCAATTTCTTGGAGACAAGAACAAGACCTGGATGGTCTGAATGGTGAAGGAAAAACGGGCTGGCAGATTCATCCATGGAGGACGAACTGTCATGGTTGTTTGAGGAGATGACATCATTGGTAGCCATGAGGGAATATGTGATAATAAAAGGAATTAAGGCTGCAAGATATTTGCAAAGGAAGAAGACAGGTCGTTAAGCCTGCTCTGGTACCATATAGGGAAAGATAGTTTGGCTGAATGAATAATTGTATTCATCGTGTAGCAATATATACAAGTCACCTACCCTACATCTGTGGTTCTCCTACAAGTCAGGAAACCAATCAAGAAAGGAATCCTATTACAACTACAACTTTAACAAGAGAAAGATACAGAAGATTCTAGCTAATCTATCCTACTGCAATACAAATTCTGATATGATACGATACACTTTCCAACATGATCGATCATGAGGACCCTGCAGACTCAAAGGTGGAGTATATTGTCTCTGCCTTCTAATAAGCTTTTACCCACATGACATGTTCCTATCAGATATCGATCTTACTTGTCATCCCATCCACTCTTGTTCCTAGTTTTGATGACACACCTCGATACCTCACGCTCGAGCTCCATCATATGGTACATTATTGCCTTCTTCTTTTTTAGGCTTAAATAGATAACTGGAAGTTCAGCACAAATCATAATTGATACGTAGAGGAGAGATCGATCCAATGGACTCATTCATAGCTAGATCGACTGTATTCCTAAGGGATCCACTGTATGTTCTAGGACCACCGGTAGATTTTGGCTAATTGTTTTGGCCACCTGTATCATTTCTTCTGCTTCGTTTTAGCCTTCCTAACCTGATCAAGTTTCTACCCTCATTCTTCAAAACCAAAAGCAACAATAATTTTCAAACTTGTTGCTATCTATCTATAAACTACATTACACTACACGGTGATGAAAAAAAATATGAAAAGGTTGGCAGACACGACTAACTGATAGAAGAAGAAAAAATGTTACGTACATATATACGCATTGTTTGTGGTGTATAATTAGGTATCATTCCTTTTCTTGTTAAACAAGTCTAATTAATTTTATACCAAACATCAAATTATATAAACACAAATCGATCACAAAGTCAAGATTATTCGAGAGTGTATTTTAGAAACTCAAAGTCAAAATCAGATGAAGCCAAATTATGTAGGATTAAGTTTGTTTTTAGATCACGTATAGAAGCATGTTACTATATTCTTCGTATAGATTAGAGAAATAACCAAATGTTGTTTAATATAAACATAACAACCTTGATTATATAAGGTCATATATAATTATTCCGCATATTAGTTTAGTGATCGATAGGCTAACATGATCAGAGTCCTATATATTCGATCATTTGGCTTATCAAAATGGCCGGTACGGAATATAAATTTGGGGTACTGTCTCTGTCCTTTGCTTAAATAATAATACAGAAGAATATATGAAGCTCTAACATGATCAGTCTCAGCTGCTAGCTCCAGATCATAGCTCAACAATAAACAATGAACTTCATGATCATGGTTGAGCTAAATATATGGCAATTGGCCAACTGATCTGCATTCCTTCCTATCCGTTTGTGCATGCAGTTCGCTTCGATAGAATGCAGACATTGATGAATGATGAAGAATGAGCCTAGTTGGCTTACGACCACCCACAATATTCCATATGACCGATTTGAAGTAAGAACCAAAATTTGCGATTAAAAGCTTCAGTGAACATAGAGGAATAAACTATAACGTGACCCTCCCTGAGCTGAGATTTCTCATATTTGAGTAATTGAGTTCATGCATTTGCAACCGATCGAGTTAACTTGCGTATATGGCGGAAATAAAAGATCAGGACCTCATCAGATCTTTCTTGTACAGGCATATTTGAGATTGGACCCAATTGTGGTTCTTTTTGTGATCGACCACATTCATTAACATTGGACTAATCTTCAGTTTGACTTTGAAATGATAGCCACAGGTTATAAAATCATACAACTGATCGAACCCTAGTTTTGAAGCAAAGTTCATTCAACTATACATTAGTCCCCAATCTATTTTTTTTTCATGATTGGACTAGTAGGCAAACAGACAAGTAACATAATCGCATACACACCACTGGGAGCAGCATGGCTTTAAAAATGTCTAGTGCATGAAAGCTCATGATTAGGGCTATCTTACTGGAGCGCTGCAATTATTCTCAAAGCCATAAAAAAAACAACCCCAAAAGGTCATCATAGAATTGCATATGCAAGTCGATCGAGCTTTGGATCCCTATATACTTCACCCTAACACATGCATATCTTATATTGCAAAATTATCCAAGTCAAACACTAGCTTTTAGACAATATATGAATTCAGGTACCCACCATCACGATCTAGATGAACAATTGAACACAAATACGAAATGAACAAACACTAAACGAGCGGTGCTTAGATATCCAGTGGAATTTGGTTAACAATTTTCTAAGTACCTGTATAATATATATTGCTTTACCCTTTGTTAAAGCAAATCCCAAAAGGCAAATTTCCAATTGTACATCACGCCATGCTCTCCCTTTCTGTTTCGGTTTTTAGCTCTAAGAGTACTCTTTTCTCAAGGCGCATGGCACTAATTACACAAGACTAGCCTCATACCCGCATGTTCTTGATGAATAGAAGGAAAACATGGAAGTTAATTTGTCACCAAATACTTTAATTTTTTTTTTTTACTACATGTTTCTTCACCAATAACTATTAGACGTCTCACTTTATTAAAGCATATATAGATATAGAATGATCAGATTGACTTACACAAAAATTGTTTCAATTCCTCGATGGAGTGAACGAAAGTGTGGTGAATTGTTGTTCTTTACATGCCAGTCATAACTTTACTCGAAATTTAGTTATTTTTCATGATAATCTACTATATATATTATTCTTTTGCGTATAAGTCGTGATCCATCAGTTTGATTGATACCAATTACTTAATTTTATTTTGAGTGAATTCACTTCTAAGGCTCCTTTTCTTACGTAATTATTTCAAATTTATGTCCCTGAGATAGCGAGTTATGTTCATAGTTTCATGTTCCATAATATATACAAGCTTCTTTACCACACCTCTTTGGTGAAAACTCATGTTCTCGCCATTAAATAGATAATTAGATGCTTACGACAAGTACGACATACGCATCTATGATATCATGCATCATTTGAAAACTCATGTTAATCATCTGGCCAATTGAATTGATCATTCAATTTTCGAGTCTAATACACGAAATTAAGGACAAAGCCTCTACTGCTTCTCCAATACGTACGTAAAGGACTACTACATGCATACATACAGATCAAGACTCACATGCATGCCCGATGCCCCAGCAGTCCCCATCGAAACGAAACGTGGAAAGTTTGGAAGCGAAATCGAAAGCGAAGAAGACGAAGAAGATCAGAAGAAGCAGAAGGGTTCACATGTCTTCTTGGCCTTTGGATGGGAAATTGTAAGTGATCGATCGAATATGGGTACGTTCTGGTTGGTGCTGTAATTCAGTTGAGGCACCTAAACGCCACCTAGCTTCATAACTAATCGGTGACCTGGAAGATTTGCTAGATCTGGTTGGTCGGTGGTACATGTCAAAAGTGCACCACATCACCACCTCCCCTGGCCCTTGTTCACCAATTCGCCTTTAATGGACCAGAAAGCTTGCCAGCAAGTACTACTGGTATAGTGAGACTGATCAATGAACAGATGATACTAGTGTATTCCGATCTGTATCATCCTCCACAGCGCAAATTGTTTGCATACCCTTATTTGGAGTGTTAATCGGTCAAAGGACAAGGGTTGTTGACTCCTACGTCAAAAACGGGTTTCTACTTTGAAATAAGGACGACAATAAGCCTGCTTACTAATAATTACATCTAAAAACAGGTTTAAGAAAACTATTTTCTTTGAAAAATTCATACTACACTAGCTTGTACGGACTCTCATAAGTCATAACCTTGTAATTGAAATCGATTTCGCAAATGAAAGCAACATATGTGCCCCCTGCAGGACACATTTTCATGTGTACCCCTGTGACAAATCGATGAACTTAACTAATTCCATATGTAGAACCAAGCACAAAAACATGCAAGTCCTAGACACTCGCAAGAACAATTCTATATTCTTGTCAAATTTAGTGTGCTGCCGATAAGTTTTATGTTTTTGTCATTTAATCTTATTATGATCACGCATGTTACTTGTTTGGCCACTTAGCTCACGATGCTAAGAAGCCTCTATCAACATCCGATTAATTTCGCAATATATATGTTTTTAGTTCTTGATTGATACTCTCTGTAGCGATCCTTAAATCTCAATGAATGTTGATCTCAATTAAGTGCATAAATTGATGTGAAGATCTGGTTTCTATAGCTTCTGTCCTAGGGCGTCCATACGCTATAGTGTACTACGAATTTATAAGCGAGAGTGATGGATAACAAACCCCATAAATTGGTCTAAACATTTAAAGGGTTTGCTAAAAATGAATGCTAGCTCGTAACATCATGTCACGTTATAGGTAGTTATTTTTCTATTTATGATTAGTATGTGTAATGTAAGACGATCCAGTTTCATTTGTAAATATCGAACAACCTAATTTGTATGTATAATGTGTGTGTTTTATTTAGCATATATCGATGTGATTCGAAATTCTTTAGTCGAATATTGGTTTTACAGTCCTATATATATATATATCCATGTGAATTTTCTTAATGTTTTGAAATAATTTAATTCTAGAAAAGTATATAAAATTTGGAAGAAAAAATTTGCCGAACACCCTTAATTCCTTATTTGCCCACCGAAAGAAGGAGAGCTGCTAAACTTGGTCATATATGGGTGGAAAGTGAAGCTACCTAGGCAAGGCACATGGTTATGGATTGAGATGGAGAGGATCAGCATGAGTCATATGGAGAAGGAGAAGGAGAAGGAGAAGGAGAAGGAGAAGAAGAAGAAAGAAAGAAAGAAGAAGCAAACCCAGAAACAGTAATAATTCTATTCACATGCATGCGCATTGAGTTAGCTACAATTAGCCTCTTCTAATTAATTTGGATGAGCAAATTGGGCAGGAATAGGATAACCCCTTCGACTTTAATTTGAACTTTTGAATCATCTTTCCCTCCTCTCTACCCGCCCTTTGACTCACGACTCTTGCTTTTAAGTTTGGTCATTGATTGCTATGAACACATTCATTTCCGATAGGTTTCCTTCCCGTCATCCTCAAAACAATTTCATTAAGTTTCAATTTTCAGTCATGAAATGCTAAAATTTGTATAGAAAGACTTTGGATATCAATCAAATGCATTAAGGTATGTAAATCCATCATTTTCGAATAGTGTACGATGAACAACTTCATTAGTTTGTAATCCAGCCAAGATCATAGCGCAAATACTGTCAATCGAAGCTTAACACACATGGTAACCAGAATTCAACATGCTTCAACGAGTTGTCTAGTATACATAATGAATCCACCTAATATGTTCATCAGTTATATATGTGACGTTAGGCCTCATCATGGGCCGGGCTAGGGCCGGCCCTACCACAAAGTTTAGGGTTTAGGGTAGGGTCGGGTAAGGCTTTAATTTGGTCAACAAAATTTAGAACCGGGTAAAGTTATGTCAGGGCTCAAATATGCAAGCCCTTACCCGTCCTTAAAGCTCATTTCGTTAAGGCTAATATGGATGGGTAGGGCCGGCCCTTTGAATATGGTTAAATAGGGCCGGCCGAAAAGGCCGAATATGACATTATTTTGTTTAACGAAATAAATTCATAAGTTTTAATCTTTTTTCTCAAATATTACCTCAATTGATATATATGATACAAGACTCTATTTTTAGCCATATTTAACATACATATACATTATATTTAATTTAAGATATCTAGAATTATTAATATAAGTAGTTATATTCGAATATTTCATTAACTATCTCTCAAAATCACTAAAATAGGGTCGGGTTTCATTTGCTTGACTCTTGTCCTACCCTAATTAAAAAGGGCTAGAGCCGGCTGCCGGGTAGGGCGGGTTAGAGCTGAATTATTATATATATTTTTTAAATTCACATTTATTTATTTATTTTATATAATCCTTTTCTTCCCCATGTATCATTTTTTCTCTCTTTCTTCAAAGTCAAGTACAAAACGTCTAAAATGGAAAAACACGAGTAAATGCAAAATTAGATTTCACACCAAGCAAGTCGGCGTTGGTGGGTGTGCCCTTCCCATGTGTTACCAACCCTAAAAACCCACATCAATCATAGGGCAGCAAAGAGTTAAAACGGCTCGGATCATCCACGGCTCCACCCACCCGGGAAATCCTGAACCCGTAATTGACGCGGGTCCCACCCTCTACCGGGTAAAGCAGCCCACGTCACCCACAGACCCCGTTACGATTTTACGGAGGGACCAGCCCTCCCTTCACGCGCTTCAACCTGTTCTCTGTGTCCTTATTGGTAATTTTCCAAACATACGAATCCTTCTTTGGTAATTTTTGAAAAGTCCGAGTCCCTGTCTGGTAATTTAGGGTATGAAAGCCTAAACGGAACAAAAAAGGTCGTGGTTTGAGGGCTTTGGATTCCCCACCTTCACTTTCTTATCGTTTTCCGATCTGCCAAGTTTATTTTCCCGTTTGCAAACTTACAAAAAAACGGAAAGATACCAAATATCGGTCGTGAAACCATCAGAGCCTTTTGCTCATGCCTCTCTCAGCTTGTGATCCAAGCAAAATGGATTCCTCTTACCACTTCTTTTTTTCTGTCTTGAACCGAGTTTATAGATATTGTACGTTAGATATTCTACATTTGTTCTTTTTGATTATGTTCTTTTGGTTGGACTTAACTCTTCACAAATCAATATCAAAAGAGAAAAGAACAAATTGGTTATACACATTTATCGAGTTAAAAGAATTACATTTTTGTTTACGACGTAATTTTTAAATTACTTTTAGATGATGAACTCATCTAATGTGCAACTGTCAAGCAAAAAGATTGATCATTCTTGAATCAAGCTATGTTTTTTTATTCCTCGATGATGTAATATTGTCGAACTTCTAGTTATGTATGACAGCCATTTAGGATTGAAATGGTTGGCATCATGAGACATGTTTTGTTAATTTCTCACATGCCTTATGACATTGCTTTGCTCATCAAAAAGAACGATGTTATTTATTTATTTCTTATTATTTTTTTCATCACACATGTGCAAAATCATTTTGCTTCTCATGACTCATCTCACGCATAATGAATTATTTCGACTCTTCAAAATTCCAAACACCAAAATAAGATCAAAAAACCGATACGTAACTCTCCAAGTAACATATGAAGATGACAAATCATGGCTCAATTAATATCCAAAAATGTTTAGAGCTAAAATGAACCATTATTCAATACCTTCATAGTTAATCCTCAATAAGTGGTCATCCTCATGCACATCAGATTCATTTTTCAAGCAAGTATGATTCAATCACTCTATTAAAACTCTAATTCTTGGCATTAGAATTATGTCAAGTGGGCACTGAAAATTGCTTGCAATGTGAGAGATCCTCCTCTTGCCCAAATTAAAAGGGTGCCTTTCACAATTAAAGAAATAATCATACATGAGTATCATGCCCCAATAGATCATTAGGAATTTTAGTACACCTGAGACCATCAACCAATCTTAATTAATCAAGGCCTTGATTAAACCCTTTGCTTAATTTAGTAACTAAGAGATTAATTACGATCCATGTGGGTGTCCCCAGTTGGTCTTCAACTTGACCAAACAAAATCAACATGATGATGAAGAAGAGCCCCATGTGTGCTGCACATGCCCATCAATTCATTGCTTCCCTGTAAGAGCAAATCCACCCCGTGGGTCTTCGTTGAGAAGGCCTGGATCATGGGCGAGACCTGGGTCGCCATGTGGCAGTGATTTTGGATTGCAGTTTTCACTCACGATTTTTGTTTCTGGGTCGCCACGTGGCAGTGACTGTTTATTGAATTTTATATTAGGTATTTTAATGTGAATAACGATTTTATATATTAATAAAATTATGATTAAATAAACAAAATGACATATTAAAATTAATTTTATTTATTACATGACTTAAATTGACAAGGCAAGCCTAGGAAAAAAAGAAAAGAAAAATACCGTTCATCTGCTTCTTTAATTACAACCAACGGTCTAGATTAAATGACCATTGGATTTGAATTGGAAACCAACCCCAGCTGTTGACGCGTGGCCCTGGCGTCGTCCTCAGCTCCCGCCTTCTCGCTTCGTCCCGCTCCACACGCTCGCCAATTCGCTTCTTCCGCGCCACTTGCTCGAGCTGCACATGGCTGACGTCTTGTTTCACATGGCTGACGTCGGCTTTTGGGCTGAGCTGGAGACGAAAGCCCGGGTCTTCAGAAATGGAGGTCTGGGTCACAGGTCTGACCCAGGTAAAGACCCAGTGAAGACCTGGGTTAAAGAAAATTTATGGGTGGACTTGTTTTTTTTTTGCTGGGTCTTCCTTTGAGGTGGAAGAAGGCCTGGGTCAGACTTTTCAACATGGGGTGGACTTGCTCTAATGGATGGTTACCCCCGAATTCTCTTTTTTCAAAATTAAAATAAAAATACAAAAAATAAATTTGGGTGGATAAAAAATGAAAAATGCTAAAATTAGATCTGTGTGAGACTGTGAGAGTGAGAGTGAGAGTATTAAATTACCTGATACCCTCCTCTCCACCTCCATAAGTACCCCCACCTTCTTCCCGCTTTTCTACTCGCTCCACACCAAACCAAGCCTACTACTCCCATCTCCTCTCTCTGTGCTACAATGGCTTCCCTTCATCTCCGTCTCCTCTGCATTGCTTCACTGGCCTCTCTCCTCATGGTGGCTAATGCCAGAATCCCAGGGCCTTACACCGGTGGCCCCTGGCAAGACGCCCACGCCACCTTCTACGGCGGCAGCGACGCCTCTGGAACCATGGGTACGCTTTCACTCTCACACTTTTCTTATTTCTGGGTTTTGGTTTAAAACCCATTACGCCGAAAACCCCCAAATTCTATAGTTGTTCTTATTTGTGTTTCTTTTTGCTGTTTTCAGGGGGTGCTTGTGGGTATGGAAACCTCTACAGCCAGGGCTACGGAGTCAACACTGCTGCGCTGAGCACGGCTCTGTTCAACAATGGCCTGAGCTGCGGCGCTTGCTTCGAGATCAAGTGCGGCGACGACCCAAGGTGGTGCACTGCCGGAAAGCCCTCCATCTTCGTCACCGCCACCAACTTCTGCCCTCCCAACTTCGCTCAGCCCAGCGACAATGGCGGTTGGTGCAACCCTCCCCGGACCCACTTCGACCTCGCCATGCCCATGTTCCTCAAGATCGCCGAGTACAAAGCCGGAATCGTCCCCGTCTCTTACCGCCGGTAAAAAACAAAACCAACCTCTCTGTTTCTTTCACGCGCATTCGCTCATATTCTGTGCACTGTTCACTGTGCTAGTCGTGTCAGATCTTTCAACTTTTTCCCTAGTGCTTTGACCGAAATGCCCTCGGTTTTTTACTCTTTTCATCTTTATTAATGCGCCGTTTGGTCGCCGGGAAATTAGGTTTCATTGGTGAAAGTTTAAGCGCGAATCCGGTTCTTCCCGAACATTCTTGTCTTCCTCGGAAACCAAACACCGGCTCCTAAAACGGTGAAAGTTTTTTACTTTTTTAACAGTCCTCGGTTGTCAGAAGTGTACCGAGTCTATGAAATGGCCAGACAAGCCTTACTTTTACAAAACCACTGTGGCTCGGTTTGGTAGATAGCGCTAGGGTTAAGGGTATGGAAGTCATTTGGGGTGAGGGTTAGTTAGAGATACTTCACGGCCTCCGATGCTTTGTGTTGAAAAGGAGCCACCTTTTTATGGGACCTCACCACTTTTCCCGCATCGGAAATTACCAGTCAAACCCTAGTGGATTTTAACCTTGCAACCTCGGTAACACATATATAACTGTGCCCTCTTTGTTTTTTTACAGGGTCCCATGCGTTAAGAAGGGAGGGATCAGGTTCACAATCAACGGCCACAAGTACTTCAACCTGGTTCTGATCACCAACGTGGCGGGCGCAGGGGATATAGTGAGCGTGAGCGTGAAGGGCACCAACACCGGGTGGATGCCAATGAGCCGGAACTGGGGGCAAAACTGGCAATCCAACTCCGTCCTGGTGGGCCAGGCCTTGTCCTTCAGAGTCAGAGGCAGCGACAGGCGTAGCTCCACGACCTACAACGTGGCGCCAGCTAATTGGCAGTTCGGACAGACCTATTCCGGAAAGAATTTCCGTGTCTGAGAAAAGCTCACCCATTATCTTACCGTTTTAACTTTTTAACTTTTTAACTTTTTTTACATTTTGGGTTCAATTTCGTTCCCGCCTTTCGATTTTTCCTCTATTTTGCCGGGAAAAATTGGAAGTGGAGGGAGTAAAGTAATAGAGAAGAATTATGGGTGTAATGGGGTTCTGGGTAGGAGAAGAAAAGCAAGGGAAAGGTAATGAGAGGGTGATAATATTAGGGTTAGGAAAGTGACCAAGTCTAAGTGTGTCGGTTGCTACTTTTTTTTTTTTTTTTTTACTTTTGGTTTGGGTGATGCTTTTGGTTTCAGTGGGATGGTCTTCTTTGCTGGTCAAGTTTATGTAAGCCAGTAAATTGTGTGGGGGCTGAAGCGGCTGCAAGAACAAACATGTTGCCCGCAGCTCTCTTTTTCTATGATATATGATATATATTACCATGTGACCTATAATTGTGGTGTGTTTCAATGTGTTTTTACTTTGTCTATTTGGGTTTTTACCGTTCTGCGAATTTCATGAACTTACCTATCTCTAAGTCATCAAAGTTGAAGCCAATGTGAATGTCTTTGAGGTTGAATTGTTGTGAAAACAATGGTGTTAGAGGTTAAAGGGCATAGCCTTGTGGTCTTGGTGTGCAATCGGAAATTAGTAACCGGCATCGTCCATTCCTCTAGGTTCCTCTTCTTGATATCGGACATCATATTGTTAATCGAACTATTTAGACATAAAACTTGTTATTGATGTACATGTTGATCAGTAATGTAACCAAGTGACTGAACAAACAGTCGTCCCAATTGAATAATTTTGTTGTCAAGATTGGAAAATATGAAATGATATGACTATTACGACATGTGTCTTTAACAAAACTAATCGTGTTTTTCTCATCTGTAATGAGAAGGATGAATGCGACGGCGTTCTCATCTTTAACCATTTCTATGTTCTAACGATTCGACAGAGCTAATAACAATCACTCTTGTTTATGCCCATCAATGGTGGTAGAAATTTCGATTCATATTCAATGCTGCAATCAATTATACATGACGTTTTCCTCGAAAATTGTACATGACAAGAAGCAATGGCAATGGCAGCATATGATATATCTCACTACCACAAAAAACATCATACCTACCAGATTACCTGGAACTCTGCTCAGATTCTTATCTGCTTCTTGCAGCCACATTCATGATTCATGGTTTCTTGCTTCATTGTTCTTTCCCATATAACCGATTGAGCTGATCCACTGGAAAGTTGAGTTTCAAATACCTAAACCAAGAAAGCTCCACATGAATGAAGTTCATCCCAGTTCTTATTTCTACCCAACTCTGGAAGAACTGTGTAACTGCCATTGTGACCTCACTACCATATCCACCAGTCAGCAACACTCAACACAATGAAAATCGATGATCATGTCCTTGTCAATATATTAAATGTCTGCGGTTAGTTTATTTTTAGTTATAAATCAACATCATTTCATTTTCATCCTTCTATTACCAAGCAACATTGACAGAAATTTTTATAGGATCTTCATAACTTCCTATCGTTTATAGGAAGTTTTTCTTCAACAGATCGTTATCAATAGGGTATATTTCTAGATTTAGATTTTTAGACAAAATCGCGTGTTTGTCAATTTATGATAACGATTGTGAATGGAGGAAAATACTTTCGTGTAATGCTAGTAACTTGCTTACCAATTTTCTTATCATATACAATAGTTTTGTCCACGACAATTAACCAAACAAATTTCATCTATCTCGATCGTCCATCTTGATTCTAGATAATTTTCTTTTAATCTGATGGCTAAAAATTTTTAGTGAGTCATCACAGTCAAATAGAACACAAAAAGTTGAGAATTTTCTAATATATTGAACAAACCCCAAGTCGGGGGCATATATACAAGCACAGTTCAAACCCTAAAAGGAAACTAATTACACCAAAAGATTTACATAATCCTAGTTGATTACAAAATATACATCTTCCCTATATATACTATGATTGAGACTCACGTTAACATTCTTCCTCAAATTGGCGCATACAAATCTTGAATGCCCAACTTGTCAAATGAGTCACTGAACACCCTGGACGACACAGATTTGGTAAGGGTGTCAGCTAGCTGCTCCTCCGAAGGAACAAATGGGAATGAGATTATGCGAGCATCTAACTTTTCCTTGATGAAGTGCCTGTCAATCTTTAGATGTTTTGTCCGATCATGCTAAACAAGATTATGTGTAATTTCAACCGCAGCAGTATTGTCACAGAGAAGAGACATTGACCATTCCTGCTTGAAACCCATACTTTTTAACAAACTTCTCAACCATAACAACTCACAGACTCCTTGAGCCATACCTCTGTACTAAGCTTATGCACTAGAACAGGCCACCACAATCTGTTTCTTGCTTCTCCAAGTGACTAAGTTTCCACCAACAAACATAAAATAGCCAGAAGAAGAACGTCTGTCAGTGATGTTCCCTGCCCAGACCGCATCAGTGTGACCACTAGTCCTCAAATGTTCATGCTTACGAAACACTAAGCCTTTTCCAAGAGCAGACTTTAAGTATCACAAGATTCTTATCACAACATTCATGTGATCTTCACTAGGATTGTGCATATACTGACTCACCACACTAACCGTATAAACAAGGTTATGTCTAGTATATGACAAGTAAATTAATCTTCCAACTAACCTTTGATATCGAGATTTGTTAGTCGGAACTTGATTAGGATACTCTGCAATCCGATGATTCTGTTTTATCGGTGTATCAATTGGTTGACAATCAAGCATACCAGTCTCTGCTAGCAAATCTAGAACATATTTTCTTTGACTCAGTGGGATACAGTCCTTGTTCCTGACAACCTCAATTCCCAAGAAATACTTTAAATTCCAAGGTCCTTCATCTCGAATTCAAAAGACAACTGATCTTTCAATCTTCTAATTTTCACCAGTGTCATCACCTGTCACTACCATGTCATCTACATAAATGATTAAGGCAATAAGCTTACCATATCGGTGTTTCAGGAACAAAGTATGATCTGAGTTACTCTGCATATACCCAATCTTCTTTATGAAAAACATGAACCTTCCAATCCGTACAATGACTTTTTCAATCTGCACACCACCTTCTCGCCCATAGAAGTATTATATCTTGGAGGAAGATCCATGTAAATTTCTTCATTCAAATCTCCATGAAGAAATGCATTCTTCACATCAAACTACTGCAGAGGCCAATCCAGATTAGCTGCCAAAGACATGAGGACTCAAATTGTATTGATCTTTGCCACAGGTGCGAAAGTCTCATCATAATCTACCTCATATTTTTGAGTGTATCTTTTTGCAACCAAGTTTGCCTTATATCTGCCAACTGAGCCATCTGCATTATGCTTCACAGTATAAACCCATCTACAACCAATGGTCTTCTTTCTAGGTGGTAATGACACCAAATCCCAAGTATCATTCTTCTTGAGAGCATCCATCTCAATCTCCAATACTTTGGCCCACTTCTCCTCCTTGATTGCATCTTACACTTTACTAGGAAGAGACCCAACAAATAATTGGTTCACAAAGGCTACATAAGGTTTAGACAATCTATGAGTTGACACGTAGTTGGCTACAATATACTTTGCTTTAGCTGACAAGAAAGGCTTATATTTTTAGGAGGTTGGCCATGGGTTGACCTAGCAGGCAAGACTTTACTAGATTCAGAGACATTGGAGGATGACAACGGAATAGTTTTATATACCTCAGGTGATGACAAGCCAGGAGAGATCATTGACATAGGAGGAGAGACTTAGGTTGCATGTACATCTTTAACAACTAGCGGCTGATTACTATTCAATTATCCTCTTTTCGACGTGTCAGACAGTTGTTCGTCATGTCGAACACCATTTCAAAACAGGGAACAGATACCTCAACTTGGGCAGGTTCAACAGATTGAACACTTTTTGAGGTTCTAGAGTATTATCTCTCGGATTCTGGATCTGGTCGGTGACAGGCCGAAGATCTTTTTCATTGGGGTTACTGTCAACAATTACACAATCTTCTAGTTCACTAAATTGATCTTCATAAAAATCATGCTTCTCCTCCTCACTCGGAGATACCTTAGGAGAAAAATAGCACAGATCTTCACTAAATGTGACATCCATGGTGACATAGAATCGTTAAGACGAAGAATGGTAGCACTTATATCCTTTCTGATGGGATTCGTATCTAACAAACACACACTTAAGGAAATGAGCCTCCAACTTAGATCTCTGATTTTTGTAAAGATGAACATAGGCCACACAACCAAAGACACGAGCAAGAAGTTTGTTGAGAGATGGAATAGTAACATGTTCAGACAATATCTCAAAGAGAACCTGATTATGAAGAGCTGCAGATGGTAGACAGTTGACAAGGTGAGAGACACACCACACAGCTTCACCTCAGAGATATTTGGGTAGATTGACACCGAGTAAGAGGGCTCTTCCAATATCCAAGAGGTGTCGATTTTTCCATTCAGATACCCCATTCTGTTATGGTGTCTGAAAACTAGTCTGATGAACAATTCCATATTGCTGAAAATAGTCTTGGAAAGAGTGGTTATCAAACTCTCCTCCATTGTCAGATTGAAATATTTTCACACAAGCATCATACTGAGTTCGGATGAGACTATGAAAAGCAGTGAAAGCCGAAAACACAGCTTCTCCCTTTTTCAAAAACACAACCCAAGTTAATCTTGTAAAGTCATCAATAAACAAAACAAAATACTTCATTCATGTCAATGTCAAATTCTTCGAAGGCCCCCATACATCAGAATGAATCAACTCAAATGGTGGATAATTAGAAGAAAAACTAGGAGAATAATTGGACTTATGACTCTTGGCAAAAACAAAAGTTTCACAACGGATACTGGACTCTTTTATTGTAAAAAACAAAGATGACATCGACTTCTTCATGACTCCAAAAGATGGATGACCCATTCAGTGATGTCACAGCTAAATTTCTTTTACTCGATCAGAACTCAATGTCAGGACAACAGTTGGTGATGGTGCTATTGCTTCCTTGTTGTACATGCAATCCAAGTGAAACAATCTCCCCTATAGATTCCCCTTGCCTATTATCGCCTGAGATGACAGGTCCTGGAAGATAACATACATAGGAAAAAAGATTACAGAGCATTTGTTTTGTGAATTCAATTCAGAAACAGACAATAAGTGATGTGATAGAGCGGGGACATAAATGACTTTGTTTAACACAATTGTTAGAGTAACTTGAATTGACCCTATACTTAGGATCGGGAAGGATACCCCATTTGCATTAGACACTTCAAGTATGGGAGATGGGGACAGACTCGAACAAAAGAACTTATCAAATGTTATATGATCAGACGCACTAGAATCAATTATCCATGTATCACTACCAGTAAAGTCAGATTTTTTTTTAATGTAATACCACCTCTTTTCTCCTGGAAACACATACTTGTGGTGAGGTCTTGTCCTCCAACTCCATAGAAATCAAGTTCTTGGACCAACTGAATAGCAGCCTTGTCCTCCAACTCTTTTCTCCTGAGAACACATACTTATGGTGAGGTCTTGTCCTCCAACTCCATAGAAATCAAGTTCTTGGACCAACTGAATAGCAGCCTTGCCACCGCGGCTTTTCATAAGTAGCTCCTTGATTTGTTTTCTTAGGACATGAGTTCTTGTAGTGTCCAAACTCCTTACAATAGAAGCACTGCACCTTAGCAAGATATGGTCCACGAGCAGGCTGGATTTGAAGTTCACTGTCTTGGTTCTTTAGTTTCCAATCTTGTTGAGGTTTAGATTGGACAGTGAGGCTGGATTCCTCGGTATACAACTCCTTTGCACTTGACTGATTGGATTCATCTTTGCGTAAATAAGCATAAGCTTGTTCCAAACTTGGTGGTGTGGCTTGTCGAAGTAGTTCTCCCTTAACAGTAGCAAATTTTGAATCCAATCCATTCAAGAAGATGTGGACTCGCATCTTGTCTTGGGACTTGTTGTGTGTAGCAATATCCACATCACACACCATAGGATTGGGGTCCCTTTCATCCAAATCTTGCCATATAGCCTTCAAGTCGGCATAATATTCTGTAAGAGGCTTACCAGCTTGAGTGGTTGCGAACGTTTGACAGGTCAACTCATGAACTCTTGCAAAATCACTCCCATCATAGTATGTGGTTGCGACTGCATCCCAGATTGTCTTGGCATCGTATAGCTTGAAAACAACAACATGATTGGTCTAGTCATAGATTTGAGAAGAAGCACCATCGTATTAGAATTTGCAGCATCCCACATAGCTTGTGCCTTGCCAACTTCTTCAGATCGTTGGAGAGTACCAGCGACATATTCCCACTTGCCCACACCGCTAAGATGCATCTTCATAAGTAGTCGTCATATTGGATAGTTTGTGCCATCCAGTTTCACTCCAAAGCCTGAGCTCTCGTTTTGAAGAGCAATCAATTGTTCACGGGAAACTTCAGGTTGATCACCAAAGATTGCAAGATCTATTGCCAAGAGGATTTGATGACAGAAGAACATAAAAAGCTTTCTTTGACACATCGAGCAGATCAAATTGGGACAGGTTTAGAACAAATTTGCAGCGAAAAACAACAGGGTCAGATCACCAAGATTGCCAGGATCGACTTAGGCTCTGATACCAAGTTAAACAGAACACAAAAGGTTGAGAATTTTCTAATATATTGAATAAACTCCAAGTCGGGTATATATACAAGCACAGTTATAACCCTAAAAGAAAACTAATTACACCGAAAGATTTACATAATCCTAGTTGATTACAGAATATATATCTTCCTAATATACAAGGATTGAGACTCAAGTTAACAATCACAACCAATCAAAAGTCTTTCTTTAGCCTACATCAGGTGTCATTAGGATTAGTCATTGATCAATTATCAAGATTACATACATTTTGATAACAATTAGCTTGTGAAATATTGTCTACTTACAGAGTTACAGGATAACAATTAGATGACTAAACTAATTTCAGTTTTGTTGACAAAGGTTCTCAGAAACTGATCTAGAATATGATCGATTCCGGTGATAATGTGAAAGAATGATGAGGCAGACGAGGAATGTGAAAGATTGGTATACTTAATACCGTTTCTCAATAATTTTACAGCAGTCTTTCTGTGATTGATATTTTTGATTGGGAATATTGGCCGTTTGCAACTTTGCACCAACCATTCTTCCAATATAGACCACCTATTTGTCAGTAAATGCATGTTCTGGGTTAGCATCTGCCTGCAGTCTCTCTCCCAGTCTCCCTCTGGCACTGAATGACTTGTCCACATTTGTTCTTCTCAATTCTCATTACCCTTCTTTTTCACCCTTTCCTCTCTTTAATTTGGCACCAATTCTTTGTCCTTTCAAAAGTCAAATTCCATCCTCCTGGTACTTAGCTCCTTTGACCTTTCTGTGCTAAAAGCCTGAAGCACCTCCAAAACCATGTTGCTTAATGTTCCTATCCTCAAATGGTCACAAACCCAAGTTGCCAGAAACAATTTTAAATGCCATCTTCAACTTCATATCCAGATATCTTTAGGGCAATCAAGTTAGTTTGTCTAGCTACTTGGCTTCATATTCATAGCTCTCAATCTTTTGTGGTCCTTCTGCATATTGCAAATGAATAAACCCAAGAAGGTTTGTGTCAAGAAGGATAAGAGCTTTAAATTCTTTGCTTCCAAAGTATGCCTCAAATGGAACCACCCTTTTTTTTTTTTTGGGTTCCCATAGGCTTAGAGATGGTGAATTGGTGCTAAGCTAAGGTTCTGTTTAGATATATCAGATACTTTTGGAGCCTAAAAAGAGGACAACTCTGTCCAGTAAATTAGTAAAGAGAAAAGCATGCATGATCTATACCCAACTTTCGGTGAAAAAAAAGACACCAATGACTCAAAGTTAGAACGTCAAAATTCTGAGGATTTATTCCTCAACAGTATAGATGTTATTCTTGTGTTATCACTTTCATATTCTTCATAGTAGAGTCAAGCACTGATTGACAGATAGTAGCTAGGAATCTTATGCAAATGGGATTTTTGAGGTTATATGGACTGATGGTGATGGCGAGGATAATTCAATTTGAATATATACTTGAGAATCCTATCGAAAAAACTTGCTCGATTTTCAGGGGCAGAGGCCACTGACTTGTGTGATGTATTGGTGCAGAAGAAATATGAGAATCCTATCGAAAACTTGCTCAATTTTCAGGGAATTTTTATCACATATTGCAGAGGCCACACTGACTTGTTATGTATATTGGTCCAGAAAAAATATGATGATTTCTGTTTCATATTTTATGGCGTCAAAAATAAAATCAAACCGCAAACTAAACCTCAGTTCATTTATTTTCCTTTTACAGGAAACAATGAAAAAACAAGCATCGCCGTCTGTGGGAATCGAACCCACGACCACGTGGTTAAAAGCCACGCGCTCTACCAGCTGAGCTAAGACGGCTTATTGAACAATAAAAGAATCAGAATGATTAAATTCAATAGGCATTAAATTCAATAGGCATTCTAATTACAATAAGAGAGGGTAACTCAGCTAAGGCTAGGTCTACTGGTTTATGGAGAAAGATAAAGCCACACAGATCTCTCCGGCATAAGTTTTGTCTTGAAGAACAACTCTATACTTGGCGCTGCGAAGTTCAGCCTTCCCTTTGTCCATGCCAGAAGCTATCAAATCCTTCACATAAATTCTGCACACGATACAAAAATGTTACATGATAAAATGTTCATAGAAGTTTTAGAGCTCTAGCCGTCAAATGCTATGTATTGTAGGTGTAGATTTACGCAGAATACTTACGTAGATTGTCCAACAAATACATCGTGGTCCAAGATCTTATGCGTGTTCATGATACGAAAATGAAGCATGTACTTGTGATCTTCCCCACCCGGATATTCTGCCTTCAATTTAAATGTTTCATTCCACACTGGTTTCGTTCCCTTTCCTGCATTTCAGTAACATTTCACAGATTAAAGCAAATGATGTGTTTGTACATCTACTTATGGTGATCGACGTTGCGCAACTGCTAACCTTTAGCCACGCAGCTTGTTTGCTTCTGATTTCCATATTCGATCACAACGTATGTGTTCATCTTCACTGCAAATCAATTTCATGTGTATGTGATCTCAAACAAAGAGTTTATAAACAAATGTAAGCATGAAACTAAACAAAAGAATGTTGCAAGTAATGACCTACCAGCAAAATCCATGTCTTTGAGGCCTCTGGCTTCAATCAGCTTCACCTCCAGTACACCAGCTCGATCTCCCATCTCTATCTCTCCAAATTCTCTCTTTGATATCAGGAACATATATATCAAACTGAAACTAATTCAACGCTTTTGTTTATGCAGAATGGAATTAAGTCTTGGTCGTCTCGATCATGCAACTGGTGTTATAATATATACACAAGTAACTACGTCAGAAACTTCTACCTTCTAGTTTGTTCTTATGTAGCTGTTTTTGGTATATGTACGTTAGAAACTTCCACTGTGTGATTCGTTCTGGTTTTGAATATTGTTGTCAACGAGAAGAAATTTCATAGCAACAAGAGGGTATTTCCCCCTTGGCTCAATTTCGATGATGCATTTTTGCACCTCATGTATATTCGGAAAGTAATTAATCAAAATGCTGATGCCTAGGCTCACGTTAGGCTCTGTTCTTGTGCTATAAACTTGGTTAGATTGCCTCAGGCACCTAATTTAACTTTAACCTTTTACATCAAATTTGACTCGTTCTTCCCAGGTTTCATCTGAAGTAAGGAACCTTAGATTTCCAATCGTCATCGTGATCTAGCTAGCTGTGAGTCTACCTACTTGAAGGCGATTTGGTTAGAACATGTCCAATTTGGATAGAGATTAGTACTAATCTTATATACGATGATAGAACATAAACTAAAATGCTTAATTTCCAAACACGTCTTGTGGCCTTCATGCAACTTGTAATTGACTTGGAATTTAACTAATTCAGTTAGCTGGTCAATGAAGAAATATATAATTGGTTAGACGCCTTAATAGTTTAAGGATGCTTGTAAATGTGTCTTAATTAATTTCTCAGAAAATGACAGGGAGCTCTATCTAACCCTCATTGGGAGTTAAGGTCGTATAGATGTATGCATGAAGATCGATGACACCAAAGTAGCCTTCGATCTTGTTTGAACTTTCCATCTGCGTCATGCTTCATCATGGCTTATCAAACAATTTAGCTACATTGAGAATAGGTTATGCTTAACCTGGTTCGAATTCCTGGCTTCGTCCCTATTTGGCCGGGTTATGTTTTGTGTATTAAACAGAGAAGAGATGCATAAAGGGATTGAGTGCATGAAAACTAAAATGGAATGTCAATGAGGCCAGCCATTACTTCCGTATTTCAAATGAAAACCAGTATTTGACTAGATGACGGATATTCCCCACTGTAAATACTTCTGTTTTGATCAATTTTGTTGTTGAATGTCTACATTGATGCTATTTGCATGTAAACATAGGTACAGTGTTCTTCTAGCAATACTATTAAAGTTTCAATTTAAGAAAATGGTGAATGAGTTTATTTACCACATGACAACAATAATAATTCATTTATTATGGAAAGATAAAACAAAACAGAAATGCATGAGAAACTGAACATAGTTATAGTAATGTTACTAATATACATAAATGTATTAAACAAAAACAGTACATGATACAATACATGTCCCTCCATCAACAACTTTGTATCTCATGTATCAGAATAATAGAGGGTAACAAAAATAGGTTACATGTACTGTCAGTTTTCTAAACAAAATGCTTCCAGACAATGTTATACTACATTTGTACTTAGAAGCAACCTTGGCTAACCTGTTAGCATCCAAAAAACTACATACATATGGACATTGTTGATGAACTGAAAACACAAAAGGATCACATGATATCTACTCCTGCTTTGTCTTTGATTAATTTGTTCTTGTTCCCTTGAGCTCTGGTACATATACACATACATTTAAATTGAGAGAAGATATGTTGAGAAAGGAATGGAATGCATGATATTGCAAGATATATAAATAGGTACTGAAATAGAAAACAAAGGTACAGATGAGAATAAAAAGAATGCTCACTTTGATATGCCTTTAGACATTCCTTCTCCACTGCAAAGTTCAAAACATGTTTTAAATAGAGGATCAATTTAGTTATACACAATATTATCAGTGAAGTGAAGGTAGATGAAGGTGGAAACATACTATTCTAGATGATATTACCTTTTCTGCTTCTTTTTCATCTCAATGTTTAAAAGTTCCTAGAGTGTTGCTTCTTTCGAATTCCTTGGCTGCATCGCTCTTTTTGCTGGAGTCTAAACCTGGTGTTGTATTCTCTATGGCCATTTGTTCATCACCTCACTCTAAGGGTAAACATCCTTCACTAAGAAGTCATCCCTAATACCATAGCCAATCCGCTATACACGATACTTATTTTTTACCTTTTGTATTGCAAGCGGAATGTTATGCTTGTCATCTTCTCCTTGTTCATTCACCAGCTCCTCACACGTTACTCCAAAGAGATTGTCTGCTGCTTTACCTATGATTATAGCTGTTGTGGAGTCATCTTCGTCGTAGTTCAAGCTTGTATCTGTGTCAATGTAATATGTGGTATCAAATTTGTAATTATGGGCAACAAAATAGATATACAACAGAGATAAAGCATATGTATCATACAACATATGATGTTTCAAACCTAGCAGAGTTTTTAAGAGGATGATAAATGGAAACATATATCATAAATGGACCATATGGATTGGATGGAGGAAAATGAAGAATATGACGATGACCATGTTATTTTAAAAACATTGCATGGGTAAATAAATATTCTAATTTTGGAGCTTACACAGGATGGCCAATTTGCTCAGCTTTCCAGAATTAAACCTTAGAGTTTTGCTGCAGGTGGGGCAAGCCAGGTAATATCATCCCTCTCGAATGGTAAATCCTGTAATCTTTGCTTTGCAAGTAAATGTAGCACTCTGCAGCAGAATAAACATAAACATTAATTGCATCTTGATATTAATAAACGTTTTATAAGAATTTGTGGTAGCCCTTATGTGAAAAGGCCAGGGACTCGCATAACAATTTGAATGCAGAAAGTATAGTATTATGAACTAATATAATGCATCACTGCTTGTTTCAAAGAGCAGATATATTGGATCAGGTTTACGTGCAACATAAGTTATCAGAAAAGGATCTTAAATTTGTTTCTCTATATCATGTGTGCTGTTTTTTTCTTCTGATAAACTGCATGTAGTTCTTTCATGAAAAGTATTAACAAAATGTTGGAATGCTTTGGTTTGCACTGTCAAAATTAAAATTAGAGTAAAAATCTTCATCTGAGAAATGGATACCAGATGTTTTGAAACTGATTGTTATGTAAATGAACTTGTGAAAAATGAGATGAAAAATGAAAACCTATGAACTATACGTATATTACAGTAATCAATTGCAAAATTCTACCTTGTCCTTTCCACTCTGTAGATTCAAAGCACTGACAATGATTATATCCTGATCTCCAAGATCAGGAGCAGGTTGATGACGTCCAGCTGGTTCTGTCAAAATCTTCGTAGCATGTTAAGGCTTGTTGAACCTACAATGATCAACAAAACAGTTTCATTAGAAAGAAAGATCTTATTTTGTTAGAGCTATATCATTTTACCTTGCTTTATACTCATCTGTCTCAGAATGCTTGGATTAATAAACACACATGTACTCATCGCAGTGTTAATAACAACAGTATCTGAAAGATGCAGAAGATACTCATTTCAATAACAACTGACAGCAATTCTTATACAATGACAACATGCATCAGCATGAGAAAACTTTGTCATACCAAAGTGTCTGACTTTTGTGCTTGTCAACACGATCATAACCGGAGGAGGTAGAGCACTTATCATGTCAGTGTCAAATTCAGATGCAAGTGTTCCCCACAAAGTAACCTTCAAATATTGCTTCCTGTCAAAATTACAATCTATCCATTAGTGAAAAGGCTTACATGGCTAACCTAAGTTTCTTATTAATTTCCATAAGGTCTTGCCATTATTCATTATAACAAAGTAATGAAGTACAAATTGGTTTGGCTGAACATGAAACAAAAACTAAATCATGGTAAAAAAAGAAAAGAAAAAAGAAAAAAAAGTCCAATATAGCAGGACACACACTATGGTTTTAGGTAAGATACACCTTGTGTTTTGGATGTATAAGAGACGCTTCACTGCAGGCCTACCATCAATCACCGCGTTCTCTCAGCCATACACCATCTTCAAGCGACCAATCAAATCTAGATCGATGATCAGAACAGAATCAATAACACAAATAATTAGATGTAGCAATGTTGAAAAAATGTAGGATTAGTGTATTTAGAAGATTAACATATGACAACTGACCAAGTACATTGCTATGTAAACATATTTAGTGACCTAATGTAATGAATAACAATTAAATAACATGAGTTTAACAACAGCAGCAGAAACAGGTAAAACAAAGAATGTAAAAACAAAGATATTAAACTTGAAACCAATTTTCTATAAACAGTTGAAAGGACTACGTACATATCAAAATTTTATCATTGCTCTTACTCATAGGAAGGTCATCGAAATCTACAAAGTCAAAGCAATACTGAGGTATCGATGGAAGCAACTGAGGCATAGGAAGGAGCTGAGTTCTATTGTTGAATAAAAGCTGTGCTTGATGCTGAACAACAATATATATATGTATCTGAACTGGCTTTCCTTAGAGTAGAATTTTGAAATCTGGTAGACATTGCCGGCCAGGATTTAATTCTCCTTCACATCTTCATAGTTTGGTTCTTTTATCAATGCATGAATTGCATCATTCTGTGCATAAAAAATTCAGCCATTGAAAAGGGAAAAAATGTTATAGATATACATGATAAATAAAGACCCTTGTCGTTGCTTTCATGTCTATCAACCAATACACATTGCAAGCCATCAAATTGTTCAACAGGACTGAATATCTTCCCCCTTCACATCCGAGAGACTCAAACCTGTATGGTTATTCCATTTTCCTCTGGTTGTATAGCCGAAATTGGAGTGATTGACAGTGCCATTGTTCTTGCCTGTAAATGTGATTAAATATAAGGTAAACATAAGCATATCAGCTGCACGATTTGATAACGAATTCGAAATAGTTTGAATGCAATTTAGACAAAAACACGATAAATGTAACTTACAAGATAAATGTTTTGTTCAAAGAGAATATGATCAATGTTATAGTTGTGAAAGAAAATATCTGTTAACATGGAAACATAATTCAAATAGTTGTGCTAAGAAGTGTGAACAACAGACAATTGCAAATCACATAGACTTTCAATCGGTAACATGGACGCATAGTTGAAAAATATTTGTTAATGAAAGGACAATTTGTTTAAGAAGATCAGAGAACATGCATACAAGGGTTGCAGCTAAAAACAACAATGACATGCATTTGTTAAATATGACTGTTAACTGTTACATCTGAAGAACACTTGGTTTACACATGCAAAGTTGAGAAATTGCAATATTGCAATTTCAGGGTGCACTTCCACAGGAAACACTACTCTGGTAAGCCCCAAAAACCCAGATGAGAAACAGAAAAGTGATCAAGCAGAGATACAGAAAAGGCAACCCAGAGCCGAAAGCAAACTCAGCTTTATTGCTGAGTTGCTATGGAAGACACGTCTCTGAAGCAGATGAAGACATTGAGGACACATATTGCTGTGGAAGACACGTATGTGAAGCAGGTGTCAATATAGAAGCTGCAGTGGCAGTTTGCAATTGCCCACGAACCAGGGGCAATACCGTCATTTTTCCAACCGAATGAACAATTGTATTCCCTTCCTGCTATAGTAAATAGAAAAATAACTGGGTAAGACGAAGAAACAAAGTTCTTCTCTTGGTATTTTGGCAGCGGAATGTGGGTATGGGTACCGGTTGTAAGAGCTATGATACATGTCAAGAATAGGTTTATGGTATGATTTCTAGATGTATTCTTTTCTAAAGTGAAAGATATTTATACTAGTACAGATTAACCTATAGCTAAGTATATAAAAGATAAATACAAAGGCCATGCAATACGGCTACACAAATGATTCTGATAGTTGTTGGAGCAGTAGTCCAGATTTACTGCTTAAACAGAGCAACTCACTCAACAGTGCCTCTGCACAGGTAGATTCCACTGTATTCAAACACAAAGGACAATTTATGGACTCCAGCTCCACATGTTTGGATTGCAATCTCTCAAGTGACGGTAAAATGTTGCGACACCTTCCATAAATTTACTTTGTGTTTAATCAAACTTGAAACGAGATGGGCTATATACATCGAAGGTGAAGTTTAACAAGGTCACACAAGTTACAAAGGAAACCAAAAATACTCGGTGAGCTTAATCACACTTTCGAGTTCAGATATCCTGGTCGTCTTTCCACATTTTTTTTTTCAAGTGACCAGAAAACATGTGTAAGGTAGGCTCAATTACATTCATCTATACACAATCACTGCATACTTGCTACTCGGAACAATCTTGGGTATGTACAATTTAAATTCTCTTGACTTCACATAACGCCTTCCCTAAACCAGTACTTCAAGTAATAACCGTGGCATGGAAACTTCTCCTGTCAAGCAAAAAGTGGGTTTGCAGAAGGCCTTGGATAATTAACAGTTACTCTATTGGGAGCATCATTGGTGCTGCTTCTCTTAGGAAGTCCATTACTAGTTGCATGGTGCTCTTTCTGACTACCTTTGGGCATGTCCTTTGTAGTGTCCTGAAGCTGCTCCAGTGTAGTTACCACTTCATTCATGTCTGGTCTGTACGTAGGATCAGTAGAAAGACATTGAAGTGCTAGGCTGGCAGCCTTTTGGGCACGATTGAGTGAGTATTGGCCTTCAAGTCGAGGATCTATAACACGTAAAACTCGCCTTTTGTTGGTCAGGTATGGTTTTGCCCATTCTACCAGGTTGTGTTCACCAGCTGGCCTGTTTCTATCTATAGCTCGTCGTCCAGATAACATTTCTAGAAGAACAACTCCAAAGCTGTATATGTCACTCTTGGCAGTAAGATGACCTGTCGAAGCAAATTAAATGCAATTAGTGATGACTGATGAGCACTAACTGTAGCTCTTTCCTATAACATAGAAATCAGTAAATTGCAGCCACATCCCATTATATGCCAAAAAGTCAAAAAATGATAGATTGGTTTTTACTTTTTAAGCATGCATATTTTCACACAAAAGTATCCCTTATATAATGAAACAGAGAAAACTGGGCATCAGATAATACTTCATTGGAAGCAACTACTGGAAATGGACCTACACCTATTCTCTTTTAAGGTCGATAATGTAGGAATTTAATCAAGTGCAATAAACTAGAGCTTCATGAATTTAAAGGACTACTGTCCTTATAAATTTCTTAAACAGAATGAGGTAGAACTTTCAATTACATGGAACAAAATAGTCATTAGCTCTGTAAGACTACGTACGTACACCTTCTCGAACTGAAAATCATCTAAAAGATAAAGAGAGAATGGCTTGATTCGAAGAGCCAAAGATAAAACAAGATGAAGTTTTAAAGTAGTACCTGTGGCTAGGTACTCAGGAGCAGCATATCCTTGGGTTCCTATGACCCTAGTAGAGACATGGCTTTTGTCACCAGTTGGTCCATCCCTCGCCAGCCCAAAATCAGCCAGTTTTGCATTGTAGTTCTGAAAAAAAACAAGGATTTAATGAACCCTGAAACTTAGCAGATCCAACCATATTAAAATCGTGTTAAATCTACATTGAAATGTGCCAATGAGTTACTTACCGAGTCAAGCAAAATATTGCCAGACTTGAAATCACGATGTATGACTTGTTGTTCAGCATTGTGCAGAAAGGCAAGTCCCTTTGCAGAACCAAGGGCAATTTTCATTCGCAGGATCCAAGAAAGAGGCTGAAAGTGAGTACCTCCTATTGAAACAGTAACCAATTCTTCAATAAAAGGACATTGCATACAAAAAGCAGTAAACTTTCTAGGAAGGAAACTCTGAAAGGTTCAAAAATGATTGTCATTTGCCACTATAGAGGATGCTAGGAACTCACTCCTGAATAGATGATTTTCCATGCTGCCCTTAGGCATGAACTCGTACACCAGGAGCCGGTGCTCATCTTCTAAGCAATAACCAATCAATTTCACAAGATTAGGATGCTGTAGCTGTCCAAGATAGTTGATTTCTGTCTGTACGTCCAAAAACCTTAAATTAATTACTCCACTAATGCTCCAAAAACCACACCAATCATAAATACACAATGTTGCAAAGCAAATTTTTCCTAATCTTATGACTTTCAACTTCAAACAATATGAACATGAACTTATAAAACATAATTCCTTATGCCCTGGAAAAGGAAAACAATATACATATTCCTGCCATAAAAACTAATGAGGAAGAAAAGGAGGTAGTTCCACTCACCAACCATTCCTTATGGCCCTGGAAACCATCTGGGGTGAGTCTCTTCACAGCAATTACCATGCCAGACCCAGCTTTGGTAGCTATAAGCGTACTCTCCTCGATCCAACCTTTGAAAACGGAACCAAAACCGCCTTCTCCTAGTACACTATCAGGACGGAAGTTTCTTGTAGCATTTTTGAGCTCAGTGAAGCTGATGCTGTTCAAATTGCAGGATTGCAAAATCTCCCCCTCACTCCGAGGAGTTGTAGGCATAGAGCTCGATGAGGCCTTGCCACTTGAACCATCCCTACTCGCACTTCTAGAATTGTATCCTACAGAAAAAGCAATTGAACATTCACCAAAGACTCAGTCAAAGATGAAAACATGCTAAACTTACTATCACTAATTCAATTCAGTTCATCACTTAAAACAAATTTCCAAAGCAAGACCTTGAATCTGTCATGGAGTTACCAGTTTGATAATACAACCAAGTATACAACACAGAGGAAAGGATCTTAAATTCCTAATCACTTAGCAACTAAATCAAATCAAGCTTGAAAGTCCTAGCTATCAAAACCTATTAAAGTAGCTCTATAATAACACACCATTCAGGAACTAAAGATTCAGCCTTTTCTGAGTAAAGCATAAAGCTCTTTTAAAAAGAACAACAACTATACCTGTATTAGAAGGACTTACAGACTTGATCTTATTACTCCAGCAAATCCCCATCAAAGCAAAACTTTCTCGGTTCACTCAAACAGAAGTTCGCAAACTAAACTAAACTAAATCTTGACTTGAATAAAACCCAAATCAAGACCTCTGAAAAAACAGAGAGATCTTCTGCCAGAGTGAGATTTTGTTTTCTTGCTTTACAGGGATCCTAGCTACCCATGGTTAACACCAAATGATTTGCTTTTTGGGTTCTTTCTCTATTTTTCTTTGATGGGTTTGGATTTTTTTGGATGAGAAGCTAAGCTAGCTAGCGAAAAGTGGAGGAAAAATTAGATGTTGTGTGCCTTTGCCATTGGAGCTTCCTGCAGGTTGCCTTTTTAGACCTTCGGGAAGGACAGAGGTATAGTTGGTTGACTTGCTTTCTAGCTCCTTGTCTTTTGCTTCAGCTAACCGGTAACCACACACTAGTGTCATTTATAATTTGGAATATCATTTTTGAACAGTTGGAGATTTGTTGTTATTGAATTTGTCATATTTCTGATAGAATTTTCTCATGTTACTGAAGTAACTGGACTATTAATTTGTTAGAATGTTGCTGGGATATTCGAAATTCTATGTTCTTGACCAGTAGGTACTGCTAGTGCACAAACATAAATGTGTAACCAGACAACCAGTAATGGACACAGGAATGAATCTTTCTGTTATTGAAAAACGAATAGAGAGTTGTTTACTGTGAAAGAATGATGAATCATAAAATTTATATTAAGATCCAAAAACTGAAAACAAATTTGAAGCATGAGGAGAGACAAACCGGCATCACAAGTAGATATGTGTTACTATTTGTAAGAGTTTGTGGGGTGAATGATCAAGGTGACCAATTGACAGCTTTCGAATCCTTGGTGTAGAATGTAGACATGACAACTCAAAGATGCAAAGAAAATAAAGTCGAAAAATCGTGATCAATAAGTGTACTAGCCAATGAACCATGATGTGAATGCTAGGGTTGTGTGACCACATGATTTCTATTGTTGTACAAGATCTAAGTTGTGTGATACTAAAAGCATACATAAATTTAGATGAAACGTCGCACCTAATGAAGATGTAATTAAGTTTGAAGTAATTAATGTTAGTGTTGTACACGTTAATGTCATATGCGTGCCAATAAATCACATTATCCCTAGTTTTAGAACACTAATAATTCAGCTCACAGACAGCATGCTCTTACCTCAATCTCACTAGGTTTAAGATTTCAGCAAGTTGTTCTAGCTAGTTGCACTTTTACTGTACTGAATGAAATAGTAATTGGCTTTTTTAAAATAGAGGCGGCGGTATTGGGCCTAACCTCAAAGAAAGTAAAACCAGATAATTATGCACCTCATGGTCATTTCTTTCTTGTCATATGTTTGTTGGATTCTCATTCATTACTAACCAATTTCGGTCGATTCCATGTTTTTTATGAGAAATGATTATTTAGCTTAGCATTTGAGTATTTGGTGATTCAGTTACACCTTAGTTTGTCAAAGAAATTGGTTTCTGACCATTCCTTACTCTGATCTGTATGTTTGTTTATCAAATGGGGTCTCATTTCTTTCATTTATTTATATAAAGGGAAGGAAGTTTCTGTGGATTTAAGCTTTTCTTCGTTTCCAAATTTTCAATAATAGAATATAATTATCAATGATTGCTTCAAACTCGATTACCTGTATGATGGATTCTTTTGGGGAATAAGTCAGTGTTGTTGTCACTTGGAAAATTCCTTATGGAAATCTATATCTTTTTATCAAGGTATACTTTTCAAGTTTTCATCAAAGTTTTTATTTTTATTTTTTTATTTGAAATAGACTTTATTAATAAGAAATATTATAAATACATCAATATGAGTATATATCTAAAGAGAGACTCGTAACAAAACTCAATGACACTCAGCAATAAGCCATGGCACCCGACAAACTTTTACAAATAGTAACACATATCTAAACTCTATCACCTTGACTGTGTTGACAATGTTGTTATCCTAATGTTCGTGTGGTGTAAGAGTTAGTGAGGTGACACTCAGCATAGAGTTTAGTAATGCATCAAAGACCTTAGAGCATCTCCGGTTAGTTTCGTCACATAAGCCCAACGATCATATTTTGACCTTATGCAAGCCACTCCAGCAAAATAGCCTTTTTGACGTGTAAACACGTGTAATTGACATCGTTGCTGTTTTTTTTTTGGTTGAGAACATCGTTGCTTCTCCTGTCAAAAATGACAGTGCCGAAGCGAACTGTCTTTAATTTTTTATTGTTTCTTTTCATAACTTAGTTACTTCTTGTCTGTCTTCACCATCACCCAAACCCAGATTCCACTCCAAATTTCATCTCATAGCCATCCTTCTTATCTCTACTCTTCCCACATGGAAATCCCACTTCGGACAAACCCGTAAGCAAATCTCCTAACCCATTTCACAAATACATCTAGAATCAAGCTCATTAACGGAGATGATAAAATCTACAGCAGCCCAACATGATATGTCACATCCTAATTTTTTTCGAAAGATAAATTTTAAAATTTTGGGCATGATAAATCCTAAAAATATCTCCAGTACTCTAACATTAAATCCCAATTACCAAACCCAATTATTGGATATATGAATGTCAATATATGCTCCACACGGAGTCAAATATTTCTTATCCATGTTTACATCAAACTTGAAATGTCAAGTAAAATGAACCGCTCACTTGGAGCTTAATACAACCCGACAATTAATAATAAACAAAAGAGTCTAACTCCTAGGAGGCAGCTCAAAAGCTTCTACATCCCAACCATGTTTAGTCTTTACCTGCAAGATCAAACCCCTACACCATGGAATGGTGCACCGGGTTGAAAGAACAAACTCGGTAAGCTTTTGCAAGCCTGTATAAGTAACTTTAAATTTCATATGCACTCTTAACTAACTATAACTAGAACTCTTAACTAACTATAACTAGAACCCTTAACTAACGATAACTAGAACCCTTGCATTGTTAACTAACATAAACAATCAATAAAATTAAGGCATATGAAATAAATCAGGAAATTACTTTATAACAAACAATTGAAAGTATAATAATCTCTGCGCATAGCTTAGTTCAGGTGATTACAATGAGACCAAACATATATAAAAATAGTGATCCCTGCATGAAACTTAGTTCAAAAGATCACTAGAAACACTAAGATAATCAATTTAGAATTACAATAATTAAATACGAAATATACCATTAACAAAAAACCATTAGCAATACCAATTGCGTGACTACAAATCTCAACATCAAACCTCAAGATCATCACATAGATCATCTACACAGAGTCATCACACAGATCACCATACATGTCACCACACAGCTCATCACACAGATCACACACAGGTCATCACACGGATCGTTCCTAAACACCGATTACTCTTCTCCAAATAAACTCAAGGTCTTGATCACAAACATTCCCAAATTACGTGTTCTAACAACCCACAGATTATCAACAAATGACACACACTAAAATCAAGCCCAAAGCCATGTATCCTCCCCAAAACAATTCTTTAAATGAACAAAACATTTTATGACAAATATGAACATGTCACATAATTTCACCAAGCACAACAACTTCCATGAACATATATATAAGTGCCATTAACATCAATATAGCTACAATCGGGAAAGACTCAAGAAAATTAATAAATATTAAAAGAACCCTTTTACTTACATGTGAACCTTGGATGATCAAGTTCACATGATTTTAAAACAAAACATTTCACTTTCGAGAGCACAATTCCACAATTTAGCTAATCAACAAAATATGTAAGGAATTTGATTCCTCCTTGAACCTGAGGAATGTTACTCACCTTAAACAAAAACTCTCATTGCATCTTCCCTTAGCAATAGGCGAGATGCGAACACGTATCGTCAACCACCTAGAATAGAATCTCCACATAGTAACAAACAAAAACAACATAATCCGACTCGAACCAAAACTTAAGTCCTAACCCACAAACTTGTCACTAGAGACAAAACTTCTCCCTATACCTCGAAAAGGTTGCATAAACATCCTACACAACCTACAAAACAACTAACTAGATTTTCTAAATCAGATATACTCAGAAATGGAAACCGAATAAAATCTAGCACCGAGGGGGAAACCCTAGCATGCATTATCAGTAACTGAAACCTACAAACCACATATCAATAAGTTCGTAACAACGAGTACTACCTAACCAACACACAAAACACCACCAACACCACTGAATGTGCCGCCATGCGCCGCCATGCGCCACCACAGGCGGTAGCGAGTGGCCCCATGCGCCACCCTACCAACCTTAGAATCTGAACAAACTCCCAACATCAAACTTGTAGATGGAAGAAAGGAAGCATTTTTTATACTTGAGGTAACCGCCAATTCGGTCAGAGCATGCCGGAACTTTGGAATCCACCACTGGAACTCTACACCGTGAGTTGAGCTTCAAGACCACCACAAGTCGAACCAGGACGCCAAGGAGCTTCTATCCCGACCGATTTCAATACTCGTCGCCGTCGTCGGAGGTGAGAATCCCGACCGGTCTCTAAGTTGAACTTCCTAGCTTTGGGTCACCACTTCAGGACTGAAGCGGCGTGAACCAGCTAGAGGAGGATGAAGGCAAGGAGAAGAGGAGTCGATTCGGGCCGCTAAAGCAGTCGGGCGACGTCTGACGGCTTAGGAAAGTTTGGGTTAAGTCATCAGGTCCGGGTCGGGTTGGCTGGAGGACTTTGATACCGAAGGTATCGCGAGAGAGAAGAAAGAGAGAGAGAGAGAGAGAGAGAGAGAGGAATGGGCTTCGGAGAAAAAAAAAAAAAGGAAATGGAACCCTAAACTTCCTTATTTAACTGTTGAGCAAAAATTGTAAAAAAAAAATAATAAAAAAATACCCAACACAATTTCACCCTATCTCATTGATTAAGATATAGTTTTAATTATGCCTGGTTCGACCCATTCAAGACAGAATGTGTCTCTTAATTACAATCTCTTGTTACAAGGGAACACCTTTTGATTCCGTTTACCAAGAGACCATTGTAGGTTTGTTTGTTTTTTTGACTGCACCCACGTTCAGAATGGGTTGCCTACATACCTTGGAAAGGATCAAGTCACTCGTAGTTCAAGAGTCCCAACAAGTGAATGACTCGTTGGAGGGCTTTAACTTTGGGATGAGAGTAGTGTTTGGAAATGTGTTTGGATTTGTGTCTGAAGGTATTTGAGCTTTGGAGCAAGATTCTGGCTTCAGGCGATCCGGGAATTTATTTGAGTTGGTGGTTGCATCAAGATTTAAACCCAGACTGCCTACATACCCTTGTAAAAGGATCAAACCAATGTAGTTCGAAAGGGTTTGGTTATGGATTTGATTTTCTGGAGCTTTAGGAGTTTGACCGAAGTCATTTGGACCAGACGAATTTGACTGGTGGTGTCAGGGATTCTGTTTGGAATTGTGGTTGCATCTAGTGGGATGCTAGACTGCCTACGTACCTCTTTGTGGGATCAAACTGACCGTAGTTCATAAGGGTTTGTAGGCTTTACTGCTTAATGCCAGCTTTTGGTTTAACATATGTATTTTGAATCCATTAACTATATTTCATGTGGACACCTAATTTGGTAAAGTGTCTGCTGATTTGACTTGGGCACCCGGAATGGGTGATGCAGCAGTGTGACCAAAATGGTTGAATGGTTTTGGCCACAGTCCTTGTTTGGGGCATAGATGATTTCTGCAAATCCAGCCTCGGTGTGTAAGCAGATTCCGCGTGCATGTGGACCTCGCGTGTAAGCGGACTCCGCATGCATGCGGGCTTAGCTTGTAGGTAGGCGGACTCCACGTGCATTCGGGCTTAGCGTGTAGGTAGGCGGACTCCGCGTACATGCGGGCGTAGCATGTAAGCGGACCCTGCGTCTTGCTTCTCGCGAAGTCTACTATGCTGAGTTATCTTGCCTCGCTTGAACCACCACATGATACACCGACAAGTCTCTCAAATATCAATGACTTCCCCTGTCGTGGATTGCTGGGTGGACGACAACACCACACCATCATCTTCGACCACATTTCGAAACCCATCGTCAAAATAATTTTAAGATGATAAACTTGTTTAAGAATAAGCAGTTCATGTGATTTGTGGAATGAGTTTAATGTTTTGATTTCATTTGGCCGGTACTTGTTATGTTGCTCGAATATAAAATGCATGTTACAAATGTATTCTACAAATTACTATTTGATAAGTTATATAGATTGATGTTTTGATGTTAGTTTCCATATCATTACATAAGATTTAAGGTTTACATTAGTCTTCAACAACTCTATGACCATGATAGTTTACTAGATACAGTGACACGTTTACTTATTTGTAATGAATAATAATCATGAATAGGAGATAAGTGAAATGGAAGAAGAAATAATCAAGATTCTAAATGATTGATTCCTTGATTCATAAACCCATGTTTTCTTTTTGTAATCAAATTCCTGAGTGTATCTAAGAGATGGTTCGTGATAAAGAGGTGAGATGTATGCTAATACTGATTCATGTACGTGATATTAAACGCATGAAATACGTGTTAGTAAACGCATGAAATATTTTTACGTAGAATCATTTTGATTCATTTATGTGTTTCATTCTATTCCATTCCATTCCAAACAAGTATACATACCCTAGATTTCTAAAATCCGCAAGTGCACTACTAGAATTCGCATAAGTTTTCTCGTGTGATGGAGCTGAAATTTATTCAGCAATAATGTCCATCGTGACATGCATAGCACATGTACAATGGTTATGTTGCCAAACATAGCCTAAGAAACATTCAATTGTAGAGGATGTCCTCATTTTGGGCATACTGTAAGGCTCTGGGTCCAAATAATTACTAGCCCATTTAGTATTAAATGCCTAAAACTCATTAGGGCCCATCTACTAAGGTCTTTGCTGCAGAAAGCAATGGCACTGTTGACTGTGTTGTTATCCTAATGTTTATTCTGTATTCAAAGGAAACAAACAAAACTCATGGTAGTCTTTTTCTTTTTTCTTTTTTCTTTTTTCTTTTTTCTTTTTTCTTATCTAGTCTTAATTGGTTAAGGATCCATGAATTAGCTGGTATTCAGTTTTACATTAGGATTCTTCTTGTAATTCCTTGGTTAATAAGGAATACCTTTACGAGAAGGATTCTTAGGTTTAATGATCACTATAAACCAAGGATGTTGGTACATGAATTCTCTACAACAAGACATTCAACCATATCCCGTAGATGGTGTCAAAAGCTAGAGTTGAGGAGAAGACCAATATTGCAGACTTGACGAACCAACTCACGTCTCTTGATTAAGTAGAATGTATGTCATATAGTTGTAATCGTGTGTGTGCACATATGTGAATATGATTTTGTAGATTGCTCATTCAATTTAAATTAACATATGGTATCGGAGGTTTAGATTTTCGCATGCAAAATCGTTAATGGATTGATGTATGCAAAAATCTAATGCTCTAGTACCACTTGTAATATTAAAACAAATAAGCAATTCATAAGATTATATTCAGTGAGAGCACAAACACATTTACAAGCTAATCATCTTAATGAACCAGTCACACAATAACTTTAAGACAAACATTTTTCTTGATCCCGAGACATACATGGTTGTCGTCCCCGACTTGAAACTATTTATCATATGTTTCTTGATTGTTCTTTGGCAAGAGATATTTTGGCAGTCGGCAAGTATTAATGTTACTTATACTGATTTCTTCTCTTGGATAACAAAATACTGCTTCTAAACCCCTGAGTGATGTCTACAATCTTGTAAATTATTTGCTACAATATCTGGTTTCCTGAAACATTTTATTTTTTGGCAATGAACGAAAGACCCCTATTCAAACAGCTTTTGCTGCTATCTCTATGATTAGGAATTATAGTACCAATATCCTTTTTTTTTTGGGGAGAGATAACCAATATCCATGTTAAGCTGCCAAAGAGTACCAATGCTCTAATTAAATGGCATCATCCTCATTCTTCTTCATGAAACTAAATTATGATTGTGTTGTTTACAAGATCAACATGCTTCAGCAGGCTTTGTTATTAGAGATAGTCAATCAGGGCTAGGGCGGAGCCTGAAAATAAAGACTTGGGGGCCAAACACAAAACTCTTATTGGGGGTGTCACATAGCAAGGTTTCCCTTGTTGATAGTCTGTAAGGTCACTAAGGTGTAGGGTGTGAGCAAATGGTTGAGGGGGGTGCCATGCCATGCACTACTCTGCGCGCCTCTGCCCCTAGTTGGGGTGGTCTAATGCTTTATGTGCCGAGGATTTTGCATTACGATTCGTTCGTCTCATTTTTCTTTTGCAACTGCCTACCCTAAGTTTACCTAGATCAAAGTTCCGTTGCCAAAATTCAACATTGGTTAAGGGGATATTCGATCAATTGTTAGCGACTCGGTTTTTGGCGACTGATTTCTCATATGTTTGGCAGGACGGAAACTTTGTTACAGATGCGTTAGCAATAATTATGTTCATATCGGAAGCTGTTCTAATGATCCTCCTCAAGTCTTCTATGCAGTTTTGTTTGATCTTCTAAACTTAGATGTTGTAGAAGTGATTCTTTGTAACTTTGATTTCTAGCATAAAAACAAACTCATGAGATTTCATAATAAAAAGTTTCAATCATCATAGGTTCCTCTATTTATTTCACATTAAAGATCGCAAGGAATTGTTGGGGTTCGAATTTTGGAAAAGCAAAGAACAGTGTTTACTGTTTAGATGAAGAAAAGGAGCGAATTTGTTGAAAGGGGTCTGAGAGATGTTTCCGTTTCACCGAACCAAGCCGGTGAAAAATTCTGAAACCCACTCAGGTAAAATTCACTCACTCACTCATTATCTTTTAACATCTTCCTTCTCCACACCCCGATCCCTATACGAAATGTGCAGCTTTTTTCATTTGTATTTTTCTTGGTTTTAACTGTAGTAAGTACCAAGTGCAATAAATAAAGCATTTTGCTTGCACTTCCCTCCCTCTCTCTGGTTTCTCACCGCAGAAAACGTATAGGCTTTTTTCGGAGGAGAATTCAGAGGTGGGGTAAGAGCCAGAGAGTCCCCAGTGGGGGGAGATGAGATTAGAGAAGAGGATAAACAACTCATCCACCCTTTAATGGGTCACCTCGGCAAAACGATAAACAACTCAGCGACTTTCTGAACAGTGATTCTTCAAGATCTGCACAGTGAAATTTCGACTAGCTCTTTCTCAATATGATTGTAATGGAATCCAACTCTTTAGGTCTGGTGCTTACTGGTTTGTTATCGACATCTTGGTAGTAAAATGTTGAGTACTGGCAATATACCGGCATGACTACTTGACTAGAAGGAAGGCGTGTGATTTGCACTTCATCAAAAGGCTAGGTATTGTTCTTCATGCCAGAATTGGTACATGATGTGCTTCAATTAGTCTCTCATTGAGTTCATAGGAGAGAAGGATAGGAGAGTAGGAGATCATCGAGAGTGTTACTAGTTCGTCTTAAGCTGTGCACGAATCTTTTGGCTATCATTCTCGTATACTTCACAAGAAAATTCAACGATGAAATTTTATGAAACTTTATTGAGTTAGTACCCGTGTGTGATTGTTTCATCTATCTTTGATATTGTGAAACTAGTTAGTCGGTACAAGTTTGATTATGCAGAAACTTATGCTACACATTAAGTCCTAACATATTCTATACAAAGTTACAAACCAACTGAGTGTGAGACTCCATGAAAACACAAAACACATATTTATGCATGACGGATAATAATTGAGAAATATCGAGACGATAATATACTGAGATAGATACACGACATGATGTGTAATGAATTATTTTCTCTTGCGCTCATAATTGGATGAGACATTGGGACGAGGGTAAATAAAGGAGTTTGGTTGGAAGGGGAAAAGAAGAATGTGAGAATCGATGAGATGCTGCGGTAACTGTTGATTAGGGTTTTTCTTCTTATCGACCCCGAAATAAGAGAGAGAGAGAGAGAGAGAGAGAGAAGCGGAGGTGGTGGTGGCCTGTACCCGGCCCAAATACGACGTAACGTATCACTGACAGCACTGCCGATGGGTTTTCTGAGCGGAGCAGAAGGTAGCGTCTCCATCACACTCGTCTTCTTGTGCCGCGAAACCCGGACTACAGTCCCCCCCCACCCACCACTCTGGAACCCCACCTTCACCATCTTCCCTCACTCTTCTAATCATCATCGGAAGAAATCTTAGGTGCGGCACCCGCACCAGCTCACATATGCGACCATCAAATACTAAAACGCCATGTGTGACGTTTTTGTCCATCTCAGCATTGTCTTTTGAAGGAAGTTCATCTCCGATCATACAAAACCCAGGCACCGAAAAGGACCCATAATTCTTCCCCATCCCATCCTCCACCACAATCCCCATACTCACTAACCTCGCCGTTTCCCAGAACACCAAGAATTTCTCCATCTCTGAATCAAAAAATCAACAACCCTCTCATGGACTCCACAACCTAACTGCCTCCATATCGTCACCGTTCTCTCTCGGAGGTGGACGGTGGGATTAAGGTCGGGGGTGGGAATCATGGGATAGGGAGAGTCTGGGTTTTTTTTGATCGGAGATCAACTTCTTCCGACTCCTTTTTTCTTTCTTTTCCCAGCAAAGTCCACCTCATCAAAAAGAATAACAGGGGGCGGTTTATGACTGGGTGGTCGCATGGCTGACGTGGTGCAAGTGCCGCACCTAAGATCACCACCTCCGATCCTCTGCTCCGCCCCTTCCCTCCTCTGCCCTACCCTACGAGCTTCCATAGACCTTAAAAAGGGCCTCTGTCTGTTCTGTGATCGTGACCTACGTGGTTGGGAATCTGAGTTTTATTCATCCCTCCCCGATCGAGCTCGGAACCGACGGTCTGATTCAGAGCATGCATGATTATCATTATTGCACCACCACACCCAGTATCGTTATCACACACAGCGTTTATGAATCTCCAAGTCCAATCCCAAGTTTACTAGTTATGGCATGATTGCATGTTTAGGAGCTGGTCCCGTTGAAATGGAATAGCTAGTTTCTAATTGGTAAATTTTTGTTGTGGATTATAAGGCTTTATAAGTAAAGAAAGATGCTCTTGGCGTTTATATGGTTTGTTTGCTCTAGCAGATCCCTGTCACGAAAGTGTATATAGAGTTTGATAAAGCATTCCATCAAAAGTGACATTAAAGTTCCAGGTGTTGTTTTATGATAATTATTCAAAAGGCCAATACTCTTATTGTGAATTGTGGTTAGTCATTCTTTCTATGTTTTAATGTTTTGGATCTGTAACATTCTTCCACAAACACAAACACAAACGACGCTTCTTTTACATTTATCTTTTATTTATCGCATTTGGAGGTTCAAAGATATAATTTTGTTTTTATTTTTAAATAAATAAACTTAATAGAATTTCAAGCAGTGTCTTGTATCCTTCAAATGCCAGAGTAATAGTCAGCCCCTTAAAAGAAAGGGAAAAATGAAAGCAAAAAAAAACCAGTAATTATGGTTCGTCCATTTGACAGGGCGTGACCTCAGAATGTAACCCAAAGAAACAAGGGTCCCCTATGTATAAAAGATCACCTAGACCCAGTTGGAACACGTGCATGACGCGGCCCGCAACTCAATAATGCATAACAGGCCGTCGCAGTGGTGTACCTTGATTCGCCTGCCCCAGGTGGCATCATCTTCCCGACCCCAATCCCTTCAAATTAGACCCGTCCGGTTCGCTCAAGACCTAATCACGAACTAGCTCATTCGAACTAGAATTGTGCACCACTAAGAACGATCACAATTGTGACCTGGTCTCCTGTTAACAGTAATAATGTTCACGTCATCGGTTGTGATTAAAAAGATTATGCTAAAACCATTGCAAGTTGTTTAGTAGTAGAGAGTGTTACCAGAATGTCAAAGTGACCAAGCATTTGGCTCCAATGCATAATGGCTCGTTGAATGAAAACCTTAAAATGGCCTCGCATTTCTGATTGGATCAAAAAAGGATCCCGATTAAAAATGAAAAGGTCAGAAACAAAAAAATTAAGTATTTTTATTTTTTTTTAAAATGAACATTGATGCATGAAATCCGCTCACTTCGAGTTTTGCTAAGAAGCATAGGTGTTAGTATTCGAAACATAACTAAAGACTCAGTCGCTCATTAGATGATGCTGTTACTTCACCCGTAGAAGAAAATTATGCTCGACAACCACGTGGTCGCAGATCAAATTGTGAAAGAATATACCTTAAGTTATCTCTTTTCTTCATTGTATTTACATCGTTTGATCAGGCATGATTCACATTAAACAGTGAGATGCCTCTCGGTGACGAAAGATTCCACGTCGTAACCGATTTAGTACTACTCGGAGAGATTACCCCCGCAAAACACTGGTTAGCCGGTTTGGCAGGTCCGAGAAAAACCCCGGAGTGGAGAGGGGACGCAATGCAAGCGCTGAAATCGAGTGTACCCGTTAAAGCCAATCACTCACTCGCACTCACTCATTCTCGCTCCCCCTTCTCTCTCTCTCTCTCGCACTGGTGCAGCCTTTTCATGACCTCTTTGAGAGGAGTGTGAGAGACTACTCTGCCACTAGTGGTCGTCGTAGTGGTAGCGGACGTGACGTCACCGGCTGCTTTTGCCGCTCTGGCTCCCCATACGCGTGCCCTTCTTTCTCGCTCACTGTCAGATCTCTCTCTTTCCGGTCGTCTAGTCTAGTCTCTTCTTCTGTTTTCGTTTCCCTCTCGCTCTAGGTTGGGCTTTTTTTGGTTTCTCTCTCTAGGGTTTGCCCGGGAGTTTGAGTGGTCGTCCCACCCGCCTTTCCTTCGTTTCATTCTCTCTCTCTTTCTCTAGATAGAGGAATATAAATTTTCCATTTTTTCTTTTTGTTTTTGTGTTTCTTTCCGGTTTTTATTATCCCAACGTCTTTAGAGCGAGAAGGAGATGCGTCGAAGACGAAGCTCGGGTCTCAGTTGGAAGACTTGAAGCACAAACGTAAGTATCTACTTCAGACTCTTACCTCTGTCTCTGTGTCTCTCTCGGCTGCCATTGATATGTGTTCCAAGCTTGTTTAGTTGTGCACATGATGCTGGTTGCGAACTTGTGATGGTTGGAAACAGATTGGTTTGAATGTTCTAACTCTTATCCTTTTGTTTTAGTTCAAAGCTGGTTTGAGTTTTTGATGATGATTATTACGCAAGGTTGGTGATTGTTGTCTTATTTTTTGAGGTTAAATTTTTTGGCTTGAATGAGTTTAAGTAGGATAATGGGTAAATCTTGGTGTTTAATTTTGAGAATCATAGTCTGAGAAAGGGAAACAGTGAGTCTGAGGAAGTGTTTATATGCTTTCTCTGATTCTGTGATTCAAATGAGTGCTTACTAAGAGCACTCTCATAAACATGTGTGTTGTGACACAGTCTGCTCTGTAAATTTAATACATTATTCTTTCTTTTTATTTTTTCACTTTCTTTTCTCTTATTCAAGATCTCATCAGCTGTAGCTAATGAGATGGAAAAATGGGTTCCTTGAGCCGTGGTACTACGAGATCGCTCGCCCGTTCTTATTTCGTAGATTTCTTGTGTTTGGCTATTAGCCATTGAAGCAAAAATATGAAGTGCTGTTGAAATTGTTATGCTGGATCTATCTAAAGGGTGCATGCAACTTATTTGCTGCAATTTGTAGCGCAACTTATTTGCTGCAATTTGAAGCCACTGTGGCTTGAATTGTTATGAACCTTTGACCATGTTAAAGATTCTTATTGGTTTGGTGCAGATGCCTTATGATTTCTATCACCTTGTTATGTGCACATACTCTGCTCTCAGTTGGGTGTCTTTAAATTTTAAATTTTTTTTTTCTTCAATTTATTGGCATTCCCCTTAACAATCATCTTACATATGGTGTAATAGTAGAAGTTTGAATCATATTTTGACGAGTGAATTCCAGATACATTATGAAGAGTTTCGGTTTGAGGCAATGGACAGTGGTATTTGCTCGTGGAAATGAAGGAGAGGCAGCGTTGGAGACCTGAAGAGGATGCATTGTTGCGTGCATATGTGAAACAGTATGGACCAAGGGAGTGGAACCTTGTATCACAGCGCATGAGCACACCCCTAAACAGGGACGCCAAATCTTGCTTAGAAAGGTGGAAGAATTATCTAAAACCAGGCATCAAGAAAGGGTCTCTTACTGAAGAGGAACAGCATCTGGTTATTTGCCTTCAAGAGAAACACGGTAACAAGTGGAAGAAAATCGCTGCTGAAGTCCCTGGTCGAACTGCTAAAAGATTAGGCAAGTGGTGGGAAGTGTTCAAAGAGAAGCAGCAGAGAGAACAGAAGAACAATAATACAGCTGTGCAGCCTATTGAGGAGGGCAAGTACGATCGGATTCTTGAAACTTTCGCTGAGAAGCTAGTGAAGGAGCGTCCAGCCCCATATCTCATGGCCACTTCCAATGGGGCCTTTCTTCACAATGAAGCGTCTCCAGCTCCATCAATGCTTCCTCCCTGGCTTTCAAATTCAAATGTCACCTCACATGCTAGAGCACCATCTCCTTCTGTTACCTTGAGTCTGTCCCCTACAGTTGCACCCTCTCGAACCTCTCCTCCAATCCCCTGGCTGCAGCCTGATAGAGGACCCGAAAACAGTTTTGCATTGAACAATCTGCCTCCTCATGTTTCAGTCGCTTGTGGAGAAAATTATGTGATATCTGAGTTGGTGGAGTGCTCAAGAGAGTTGGATGAAGTGCACTGTGCTTGGGCAGCACATAAAAAGGAAGCGTCTTGGAGGTTAAGAAGGGTAGAGTTGCAATTGGAATCAGAGAAGGCTTGTCGAAAGAGGGAGAAAATGGATGAGATTGAGGCGAAGGTGAAGGCTTTAAGGGAAGAGCAGAAGGCTGCTCTGGATAGGATCGAAGCAGAATACAGGGAACAAATAGCAGGACTAAGGAGAGATGCCGAAATAAAGGAGCAAAAGTTGGCTGATCAATGGTCTGCAAAGCATATTCGTCTCACTCAGTTTCTTGAGCAGATGGGCGGCAGACCTAGGCTTGCTGAGCCTAATGCCCGGTGAGAGATGCATAGTCATAAGTCATAACTCATTCTAGATTGTATGAGGTTTAATATTGTCCTGCTTTCTTTCAACTTGTGTGTATTCTCTTCTTGAATGCTGCATAGGTTCCTAATTACTTCTTACTTTCTGCGTATTGCCTGGACTCGATGAATATAAGGTAGTATCAACTTACATGTGTATTGCCTGGACTCGATGAATATAACGGTGTATTAACTTACATCTTTTCTCCTTTTAGCAGCTATAACACCTATATTTGAATTGTTGCCTGGCCTTATTTTTACACATTAGAAATTATTTTTATCTATACACCCTCATATACATGAATTGTGATTAGTAAGGAAAATATGTTTGGAATGAGAAAGCAAGACAGTGGTACTTGGTAGAGGTTGGCCAGGCCTTGTTGAGCCTAATGCCGGTGAGAAATATTTGTGTAGTGGCCACCGATGGTTATTCTAGATTCTAGATGTTACAAGTATTTGTGATTTTAATTGTGTTCATCTGTATCCTTGTTGATATTTGTCCATGTTCTATTCTGAAATGATATTGGACGCATAGAATGAATGAATGTAGTCAACTTCAATTAAAATCCAGCCAAGAGCTTAGAGCTGTAAGATAACACAACCCAGATAAAATTAAACAAAACCCGCATGCAATTATCTATGTATCTTCAGAAAATTGATGGATAGAGTTGGTTCCCAAGCACCTAATTTGCCTGAAGTACGACTCTCAGGGAGGACTTCAGGCAAATTTGGTGCTTGGGAACCTACTCTATCCGCGCACTGAAGTTAAATTTTGCCAAATTTGGTGCTTTGGGAACCAACTCTATCCATCAATTTTCTTCATTAGAGAGCATGAGAGATAGTCCATGGGGTGTTGTATCCGATTTCAGTACCGTGTTGCCTTGGAATTTCAGACTCCAACTCTTCTGGATTCTCAACGGAAGAGGCCTAGGCTTTGACACTTGAACTCTTTCCTCACACATGCAATGACAAGCTCTGTTCCAATGACCATATCCTTTGTTTGGACATGGTCATTCCAGTGCAAGGAGTAAATCCGGAGATGTTTCCTTGACTGTGGCAGTTAGGGAGATGGAGTTGAATACCATGTTCAGAGTTGAGCTGCGATATGCTGCGGAGGTGGCTGCCCGATCACTAACGTTCGGAGATCTTAAGACATCTAATTTCCCCCAGAGATCTGACCGGTTGTCGTTGTATGTCATGGTAGTCTAGCTGCACATAAAAAAGAAAAGCAAACGATTGACGATGATTGGATGAGTAAAGAGAATCGAAGAGTTTCGTACTTCGGTTTCACCTTACATCAAAAAGGGATGCTTTGTTAAGTATGAGAGCAAGTCAGAAATTTATAGTATGTGAAAAAAAAAAATTAAAGCTTCTTTTTCAAATTAATGATGATGAATCCATTCACATCTTTCATCTTACAATCCACGTTCCATTTTCTTTTTCCCGATATTTCAACATCACATGTTTTACGATCCTCATACACTAAAAACCAAAAACTTGAGATACTAAAAACAAATAAAATGTGACACACCCACTTAAAGATTTGTAAAACATATTTGAAAAAGTTGATTAAAATAAACAACCTATAAATTGTACAAGAAAGCATAAATGATTCTTTTTAAAAATATCATACGATCTAATGATATAAGTCTCCTCTTTATAAAAGGGAGACCGTGAGTTCGACTCAAAAATATATTAATTGTTGATATGTTTAAAAGAAAGAGAAGAATACAAGAAAAGTGATTGATGGACCAAGGTCAATGTGTGCTTGGACAAATCAACTCGAAAAATTCATATGATAAACATAATCAAATATGTATGTTATACCTCTCGCTCTGGTGAATCATAGATTCAATGATTAACTAAGTACAATAGATCTTCTCAATTGTCCCATTTTCTTCCTCATCCGCGCCTTTAGAGGTCTTAAAAGTTAAAGCATCGGTCATCGTCTGTCTAAGTACTGAATAACAAAGTGAAACTAATCAGGCATAATAACCCATTGTCGTATTGAGTCTTTTTATAGCCGAATGGATGATTCTAGAATGGCAGTTTTGAATACAAAATCATGGGTAGAAAATTTTAAGAACAGTACATGATAAATTGTCAACACCTAATTTTGGTGTTTCAAGTTTCAAAACAATCATAACGGTACATGAACTTATAACCTCAACCAAAAATATATACATACCGTTACATTCTCCGTTTTTAACATATTTTCCGTTAAACTTTGAGGGGTAAATTCGTCACTCTTTAATTTAGCAGTAATAAATTATTAAAATTAATAATTAAATTAATAATTAATAAGGAGAGGGAAATATGAAAGGAAAAAAATATTATTGTCTCTCTTTTTCGTCCCGGTTCAAACCCAGCATACATAAAAATGGCGATCGAGGTAGGACTATAGGAGAAAGTTAGAAGATGATTAGATTAAAAAAGTCTTTGAGAATATATGGTATGTGTTTATAAGATTAAAAAAGTACATAAATAGAAGAAGAAAAAATATTCACCCAAAAAAAAGTATAGATATAGAAAAAAAGAAAAAGAAAACATAATATAAAGAAAAAGAGATTGGAGAAAACCTGAAACCACCATTTGAAAAATGAGAAATTACATAGAGTTAACGGTGTTATTGACGGTATGTGCTAAAAGTGTGCCGGCTTTTAAATGTCATATACCATTTTGATTATTTTGAAACTTGAAACATTAAAATTGAGAGTGGACCGTTTGTCATGTACTGTTCTTAAAATTTTCTCTTTCGAACAACATATGTCAAACAGTTTTGAAAAATTAAATGCGGTCTTTCACACATGGAATTTCGGTATAGATTAATTGCCACATATATATTTTTTTTCGTCATTCAATGCCCACTTTACTTATATATATGTCGAGTTAGATGATTCAAGATTCACAGTTTTGAATACAGAACCATGGGCCTTGTTGTTTTGAAAAATACTAGGTAATCAGCAGTTTTGAAATTTATTATGCCGATACAAATTAATTTTGTCCAATTTATGCACGGCTTTTCAAAAATAAACAGGTGTGCACTTTTTAGCCATATATTTTTTTTCTTTTCATTTTTGTAATTTAATGTCCACATTGTTTAAGGAAATTATATTTTCATCCTTCTGTTATGTGTCTTGCCCTAATACACATATGATTGATTAATCTGATTTCCGTATTAGAATAGATTATAGTTGATAGAACTTCTAGATCTTTCAGGAGACTCTATGTAATGCCTATAAATAGGTCATTCCATCAATGAATGAGTAGACTATTATTCTCGTTATCTTTTCTCCTTCAACACGTTATCAGCATTGCGCTCTAACCTGACCTTGATAACGAAACCTACAAAAAAAACCTAGTTTTTTTTTCTCCCAGCCGCTGCCTACCATTCCATGCTTCTGCCGTGCTCAACCCAGCCCCGAGCCAAGCCGAGCCGAGCCGAAACTAGGCCCTGCACATGCATAGGCTGGCTTGTTCAGAAGAATGCTGAAGGGAGGTTCACCAACTTGAAAGATTTGTTCTTCAGTTGTAAAGAAACTTTCAAGCCTTGAATAACAACAACTTGAACACTTGTGCACTAGAATAGGTGATGATATTAGCTCGGATAGCATGTTTTGTATATTAGAAGCTTGGAACATAGAAGCTTGTAACAATCTTGGTTTTAGCAGTAGATGCATTGGCCTACATATACGGATGAAATGTTCGTTGGGCATGACTATTGCGGTGACTGGAGGTGAAACTTTCATCCCTCAGCCCTTGAGTTTCTTGGCTTGAAACATACGCTTGAATATTAGTAGCTTTGTGCAACATCAGTATAGTTTTGTCAAATGTATTGAATCAACATGGTTTGTATATCAGACTTATCAAGGAGAATGATCGGCTACTGTAGGGAAAACCTTGGCACTCAAGGTGATTGTTTGGGGTCTGGAAGGTTTTCATGTATACTTTTGGTTTGAAACAGGGTTTGTTTGGCTAGAAATTTGACTATTATGATATTATAACTTGGTTATTATAGCATAAGCATTGGCTAGATTTTAGAATTCTAGTAACAAACTAGGCTCCAGCTGTGAGTGCTATTAAGAGAGTTATTTTGTATAAGGTGATCATATGGATGGGGAAGAGGTTAAAACAAAAAGAACCCCTACATTTTGGCGACTCTGCTGGGGACTAGGTTGTGATTCAGACAATTAGTTCATCATACAATCTTGCAATTCAAGCATGGTTTATGTTATTCACAACTGTTGTTTGAGATTTTGCATCATTCACGGTTGTTATGTTTTTTTTATTTTTCATGATCGATGATTCTTCAGCTCTTATCCCTGCACCACAAAATCCTTCTGTTTTTTTTTTCATCGTTATTGTTATAGTCATAGCTATTTACCAAAATATCACTGGTAACAAATGCCAAAACCTATTGCTACAAAGTAAATAGTTCTTTGCAATGTTGTTTTCAAGTTGTAGGCTCATTTGTTGTAGAATGAGTTCAAACAAGAACAACCAAATTTTTATTTGCCATAGCACACCAGCAATATTTGTTATCAGCTTTTCTCAAATCTAAATTTCACTGCCATAGTCAAAAGTGTTCATACCCGTAATCATTTTCACCAGGTTTTCAAATATGAAGTTTTCAGTGCCTAGCCAAAATCCATGGTTTGGGAAGTTAAATAATCCATCTACTTTGTATTGATTTGATCATTTGCATTTTGTAGATGCAAAGCAAATAGACAAGAGGTTCCAGTGCAAAACAAAAATTGTACTAGAAGGTTATTAATCAAGAAAAGTAACAAGAAGATATATGCATTTTATGTTGGAAACATTGTAATGAATGCTTGGATTCCCCATTCGTGAAATTAACAAGTTCCAACCGATTATTTCTCAGAAGGGAAATACTCTTATTGCGATATTGAGAGCTTACTCTATGAATAGAAGAAGAAGAAGAAAGAATAGATTAACTGGTCTATTTTGGTCATTTACATGATATAGTTTATAAGTGTGGGGGTTCTTTTTGATTGAAAGGTAACTAGGCCAAATTAACCCAAATACTACTGGGTTAATCTTATGCGTGATTCAAAGATAAAAGAGGCTTGTAGCGTGAGCCGGCGTGTGAGCTAAAGGCATAATCCAGTGATGAGAATTAGACTGGGCTTTAGGATTGGGTTTTCTGGAAAGAATTTGGGTTTAAAGAATAGGGATTGAAGGATGGCTGGTGGGGTTTTAGCTTGAAGGTTTGAATTTGGTGTTAGAGATAGGCTTGGCGTGCATGCGGGCTGCACATCTTTCTTCTTTGCGAAGTCCCCTGCGCGGAGCAATTTCGCCTCTCCTAGAAGAAATCTCGCCTCGCCTGGAATTTCTCTTCTTCGCGAAGTCCCCTGCGTGGGGCAATCTGGCCTCGCCTGGAAGCCATCTCGCCTCGGTTGCAAGCAATCTCGCCTCACTTGGAAGTTATCTTGCCTCGCATGGAATTTCTCTTCTTCGCGAAGTCCCCTGCGCAGAGCAATCTCGCCTCGGCTGCAAGCAATATCGCCTCGCCTGGAAGCTATCTTGCCTCGCCTGGAAGCCATCTCGCTTCGCCTGGACTTTCTCTTCTTCGCGAAGTCACCTGCGCGAAGCAATCTCGCCTCGCTTGGAAGTTATCTCGCCTCGCCTGTGACTTTCTCTTCTTTGCGAAGTCATCTCGCCTTTGCTTTACGGCTTCTGCTTTGACGCGAAGTCACCTCGCCCCTCTTTAGGGCATCTGCTATGACGCGAAGTCATCTTGCCTTTGCTTTAGGGCTTTAGCCTCCGCACGAGGTCATCTTTGCATGCGAACTGCTATCCAGCTCGCATGGTAATGTTCAACATGGGGCTGCTCGTCCATTGAATTATGCACCGCGCCAAAATATAGGGGTCTTTTTTGAATTAAATTGCAACCAGGCCGAATTCCACCCAATAATCCAATTAATGGGAGAAATTCTGCAATGATTCAGGTGGCTTGAAAATTGAAAAGAGTTTGACAACATGAAAGCATGGTGTGGGAGCTAGAAACGCACTGCGGTGAGAGAATCTAGGGGGTTTCTTAGGTAAGGGATTTTTGGAAAAATAGAGATCGAAGGTGGTTGTTTGGAATGATGATTAAGGATTTGATTTGGTGCTTGGAAGCTTCAAGGCTAGAATGCTTGAGGGCATGAAAGTTGTTTTTAAGTGTTTTTATGGGTTTTCACAAGATTCTCTCCTCCTCTTTCTACTGCAGGGACTAACCTTTTATAGGCTCAATGGATAAGGTTTTGATGAACAAAAACATATGAATATCTGGGTAAAACAAAGTAGTATTTTAGATACATGATTTCTGCCTAAAAACCAGGAAGAAGAAGCTTGATTGTGATGACTGCTAATTGTTGTAGTGATAGATATATGATAGCACAAAACCCGGAACGATGTGGACAAGAGAGATTGTGAAGACTGAGTTTGTGGTTTGGGGAGAAGATGACACCCCTTGACTGGTTTCAAGGGTTCTCCTTAGCAAGATAATGTGATAGCTTTGAGAGATCATAGTTTAGACTAGGTTTATGGTTGCTGCAAGGAAGAAGGAATCTGGGTAATTAGTTGTTGCGGGGAAGCAGAAGTCAAGAGATTTTGGAAGCGAGAACTGACTTTGGCTTAAGCATAGTTTGGCCTTAGGTCTAAAGGAAAGAAAAGGATTGGTCTAATATTCTCATGCATGTTCACCATTTCATTTGTCGGTCGAAGTCATTGGGCTTGGATTTCGGGCCCAAGACCGAAATCACCAACGACGTCAAATCAATAAATGAGCAGTTTGCGTTTCCGTAACCTTCCACACCACACCCACATCTGCAAGCCCCAAGAGCATGATTGTGGCTTGGGTCCACATGCGTGGCATGACTTCCATTAAATACGTAACTTTTGCAAATCCGAATGTAATTCGCATGTGTATTTTGTTATTGGGCTTGTAATATGTATTAAACATGAATATTGATTTTTTGGATATCAACAATAAGAAGATACCAAACACATTAAAAATGTTTATTTTAAACCTAACAAATGTATAAGGGATTTTACCAAACACTTTCCTAATTATTTTCACCGCTGATTATTTTCACAACTGATTAATTTGACAATAGATTATTCTAACCTCAATACCAAACTAAGCCTAAGATAATACTAGCCTTTTACCTGTGAGTTTAAAAAATGAGAGAAGTTTAACTTCAACTGTTCCACTTTAATTGAATGAATCTGATTATCTTATTTCTTAGATAGCTACTCCACCAAATGTGAGAACAAACTAGGTTATTTTTTTTCTCTTTAAAATTCCAATGGTGTTTTGCAGTTATACCTATAGTAACTTATTTTTATTTCTTTGAGTAATTTTCTATTATCTTGGTTTTTCGGGTAATTCAAAAATGACTTCACCTAAGACACCAAAGGAGCGCTTCATTTTCTAATAGTAGAGATTATGGATGAAATCCACACATCCTAAATTGTAATTCACACACTAACTTTTTATTTTTGGTAATCATTATCATATGAAGAAAAAATTTAAGCCGCTAAAAACAAAATTTAAGTTACTAAAAAAAGAAAGTGATATATAGATTACAATATGAAATGTGGGGATTTCACTTCCCCACTATTAATGAGTAACAAAACGTGGACATATAGAACATCTCCCAATATTGGTTTGCTTCCGTGTATGAGATCACGTCTATAAACATGTGGATGCTTTACCAAATACAATAGAAATAGGCATTAGCTAAACACCTTTCCCTAATCCTTATAGGAGAAGGCTATAACTTCTAATCCTCGATGATTAGGTCTGGCTACTGGCTAGCTACATATATATAAATAGTCCTTGTAAACTTGACCTACCACTGCGTCTTCAAACTTCATCGATCGATATGAGTTCTACAGTCAAGCCCACTGGGAGTTACAAATACTTTTTTTACACAGTGGAACAGAGAGAAATAACACCGCCACCGTACATCCATATACCGAAGGACCAGCTCCCAATCTATTTAAGACTTTGGAAGGTGATTGCAAGCCGATCCTGGGTCCAAGATCCAGAAAACTATGATGACAGTAAGTTGAAGGAGGTGGTTTCCTGTGTGTTCTGGATCAAACCCTCCCGTGAGAGAAGCAGGTTGACTCGGTCCATATATAAGCGTCTTTCCTCCATCAATGTCCCAGAAAACGAGCATGTAGCTATTGCTGAAAAAATTATCACGAAAGTTAAAGAGGGTGTTCTCGGGGTGCTTATTGACGTTCCTATGGGAAATGTGACTATACTGGATATCGTAATACCTAATAGTCTGGAATTAGAAGCTATCATTAAACAGACGCCATCGTGTGTTATTTGTACGGAGCTCTTTGAAGAGCATCAACAAATTATCCGATTGGCTTGCCCACACCATTATCACAACAATTGCTTTGTTCGGTGGCTGGATGTAAATGATACATGTCCCCTATGCCGATGCCCGATGCCAGTTAAAGAGGTCGTGGAGGAGTCCCTCTAGGCTCTAGTTGTATGTAATGCTAATAATTTACGGCTTTTCTATCATTTTTCGTACATTGTAGGTATATTTTTTTCCCTCATATAAAAATGTGATTAGTATTTAGTACATTGATCTAGAAAAATTATGTGTTGAAAGCAAGAACATTTTTCAAGAAGAGAGAGAGAGGTATACTACTTTCGATTGAATGAATCAAATGGATAAAGAGAAAAGGATACGTACACCAAGGCTTTATATGGAGCTCGTAAGAACAATCTAACCAACTTATAACATGCATATCCTAGCAAACCCAAATCTAAAAAACGAATACATAAACTTAATCAAAAATGTTGATTTACTTATTATTAATTGGATTATTCTCTTGACAACGCTTATCAAATGTTTGTTCCCAGAATTTTTTCACTTGGTCTGGTACTTTGGCGCCTTGGATATGTGGACTCCATTCGTCTCTCTCAGCATCAGTAAGGACCCATGTTACCTCTTTCGGCGGATCTGAGAAGTTGAACACCAGAGCCTGTATGGTCTTCTGATCACTGCTACGTCGGGGAGGTTTCAAACTTGAAGCCTGCATGAGTCAAGGTTAACAAAAATGAAACAAATCCACCAGCCACGCACATAAAAGCACGTATATACGATGAGAACTGGACACTATAAGTAAATTCGAGATCAAGCTGAGAATGACTATCAACATTTGTTGCCTCAAATGCCTCCGTCCCGATGCTCTCCATTGCAGCCTTGAGCGATCGGAATTGCTTTCTTGTATGAGGTTGATAAAAGAACTGCATTTCGATATTGATAATAGTAATTAGAATAAAAAGAGAGTGATGCTATAGAGATGATTCAATATGTATAGTCTAAACCAAGTTGGTAAATGATTCAATATTAACCTGATCAACTTTTCCTTCATATCTTGGATTAGTCCGTCGCCTTTGTTCCACCAACCAACCCGCAGGAAGTCCATACAGTCTTCCATCAAGTAACTGAGCCTTCAGCTCTTGTTCTTTTGGTACCTCCTCATTTTTGCTCGACATGTCTAATTTGATTCGTGCTTCTGATCCAAATATTGTTTGGTGAGGTGGTTAATGTATTCTTGATCTACACACATATATAGAGCAATTGAGATTATTGTTTCTACCTAAGTCTGATATTTTGATATGGTAATAAATTTTCAAAAAAGTAATGAGATTCTGTCAGTATTTTTTTTCTTCAAGAATGGTTACATGCAAGGTAAGGAAAGGAAAGGTAATGTAACTTTTCACATGAATATTTAATGTTCTTGTTAATGTGAAAGGTGATGTATATATACTGTGACTTTATAAGAGCAAACACAATCTTCTAATATGGCCTTTTAGTTGTGGTTTGTATCAATTTCACCAACCTGCATGCTGATATGTCAATTGTAAAAGTATTGATTGTTCTTAAAAATTAGTATATTTTTCTTTTTGGTTTAATATGTTTCTTTGTTCTTTCAATTGATTTCTAAGCCTGAACGACACCGCAGATACATACATTTTCTTGCCAACTCTAATGCAAATTTAGGGTGTGGTATGTTAGCAACACCTGTTAGACAACCAATCCTCATTTGTTATGAACAAGCTTATTAAACTATGAAAATGTGATAAATTGAGGCATAAACACCCCCCCCCCCCCAAGGTGATTGAGGTGATTTGATGACGGCTAGGTTTCAACTTAATTTTGGAAACCCTTTAATCCAAAGGAAGGGATGTTTGTTTAGGGTTATGATTCTACGGGATTCCCATTTCTTTGTTTCATAATCAGCCGGGAATGTTGAAATTGAAATTGTAAATAGGTCAGATTTTTCCGAGTTAGCGTTCATATGTGTGTAGCCATATATATGTCGGTGAACCGTGACATGTTGGTTAACTAACCAAACAAATACTATAGAGATCATGGGCTCACATCTCACTAACAATATGTAAAAGTGATATGGGTTGAGGAATCTTAATAATAATAAAGAAATGTGTATAGTCATATGTTTAATTTAAATAATTTCACATATCAACTGATGTGATTTGAATCATCATGGATTCACGGGTGATTGAGTTGGTAAGAGCTTATGTGTGGAACCTTATACCTAGGTTCGAATTCTGCAGACGTTGATTCAACTTAAATTTCAATCTATTATTGATGGCTAGAAAGAGGAAACGTTCTGACATGATATCCTGACACAAATTAGTCTTTAAGTTTAGAAGAAACTGTATGATTTTAATAAAAAAAGAACTGACATGGTTTCATTCTAATAATAAAGATTAAGATTAAGGAAACGTTTTGTCAATCTAGATGATTCACGACAATTATAATTAAATATAATAAAATAGAATTATCAAGATTTTCATATAAAATTACATATATATATATATATGTATAATTGCTAGAGAGAGAGATAGGAAAACAGAAAAAAAAAATCTATGTCTTATATAATATGAGAAAAAAAGTTGATTCTACCTCTTGCTCTGGTAAATCATAGATCCGATGGCTAACTCAATAGGGTAAAGCTTTTCAATTGTCTCATCTTCATCTTCGTCTTGGCCTCTACAGATTTCAGACATTGATTCTCATCATTTGGACTATGGGAGAAATGAATAGTTTGTGTGTGTTCAAAAAACCACTCGTTAAGACATTTAGAATGATAATTTTGAAAAAATGAAAACAACCGACCATGCCGTGGTTTTGAAAAACAATGGGTTAGCACGTGGTTTTAAGAAAACTTTTTTTTTTTTGATTGAGGTTTTAAGAAAACTTTGAACGTAATATTCCGATCTAATTATTTCTATTATAAAATGAAAAGAAAAACGGTTTAGCAGGAAATGCATATCTCTTATCACACAATGTTTTCCTCTATTTTCAATTTTTCTTATGACATTCACCTTAATAATGCCTACAATAAAAATTGAATATTTTACGATTTGTTGATAATTTTGTTTGTTGTTGCATACGCTTCTATTATATTTACTATCTACTAAAAGTTAATTACCGAAATTTAATAAAAATTTCAACAATCTAGCAATATCACATTAAACAAAGGGACATATTTGTTAAAGATGGCTCAACCTAGTGCTCTACTCGGGTTTGGGTGCGTGCCCCTCTCGAGGTCGGCTCCTCTTGCATCTTCTCGATATGCAGTTGGTGTCTACTGGGGTTTATTCTCTCATTAGGGAGGTTTGGGCCGGTGATGGTAGGAGATCTCTCGATTCTCTCAAAAAGATGTCACCCATTTTTGGTATATGATGTTGTCATGTTGGAATGAGTTGTCACTTATTGAGAATTTAAGATTGATTGTAAGGATGTTTCGAGGTTTTTGGACTATGTTTGGTTACAATTGAGTCTAATCGGTCTGTGTTGATGTAATCTTTAGTGTGTTATTATTTATTAATAGTATGAGTAGACCTTCTTCTTTTAAAGAAAGAAAAAACTTCAAAAATATTCACTTAGTGACAGTTAACTAGAACTAAGAGTCTGTCACCTTAACTCTAACTTGTACTACAAAGTGTCGCCTCTTTATCTAGTTGAATATTTACAGCTTTCCTTTATGACATTGATTGCCCTTATGTGAAATTTCCATAATATGGTTAAGTAGCTACCTCATCAACAAAACCATAAGGGCACGTTTACTAACTTAGAATGAAAATTATCATGAATCGGTATCAACAACAATCGATATCAACAAGAATTGGTATGAGAATATTTTATACAATTCTACTGTTTACTTACCATAAGGAATCAAAATATGAATGAAACTAATTATGATTGATGTTGTTTACTTACCATATGAAATCGGAATTAAAACTAGTTTGATTATTAAAATACTCCTACAAGAAATGAATTAAAAACCCCCTATAATATAATATATATTTTTAGGGTTGAGTAATTTAGAAATATTATAATTATGTGATGATATTTTGAGGAGAAAAAGTTGATTACATTACCTTGATTCTAATATCCATCTCCCCCATTGGGTATCGAATAAGGGGTTTCATCAAGAATCGATTTCTGATAAGCAAATATGACCCACATCCATTATAATACCTTAACATGTTAGTAAATGCCGGAATTTACCTATTTCAGAATCAATTACACAATTCTCAATTTCATTTCAAGTTAGTAAACATGCCTTTATTGACAAAAGAATTGAAATGAATATGAATTCATGCTACATGTCTATGTCCTCTGAATTTGGTACCTCATAGGCTCGTAGTTAGATATGAAAAATAATGATCCTCAACAAAGTAGACATTAGACAATGACTTCCACCATCAAAGGCTCAAAGCAAACTAGCAAAGCAACTCTATTGGGCCAAGGCCAACCACCCACCACACCACAACTCCATAGCCCATGAGCACTTTGCTCTGGCCCCAAGTAAAAAGTGCAGCAACTTTTCAAGTAGAAACTGGATGACAAAATAAACTGCTAGGATCATAACAATAATTTGGTTTTATTTACACGCAATCTGTCATCTGTGATAGACAGGTATCCCAACTCTCACTCTCTTCTCTCTAATAGTCTCTATATATATATATTCATATCTATTCCTCTTCGTCAGACCTTGATTACATACCGCCAGGCTCATCCTCCAGTCGGTTAAGCCTGAAGTTTCTAGGGTTTAAATGCACAAACTTCTCGTCTTCTCTGGGCACGAGAGTTAAACCTCTCGCCTTTCTGAGTCCTCCTCTTTCCGATTCTAATGGCTTCCATGGAAATCGATTCCCCTTCTGAATCTACCCCCCGTGATCGAATCATTCAGGTAAGCCCCTCTCTCTCAATTTTACTCTGATTCAATTTTACCGCAATCTTGATTTCATTACTTCAATTGAGAATCTCTTTTACGTTCTGATATGATTAACTGTGCAAGTTTAGCTTAAAGATTATATCTTTGTAGTTATTTTTTTCTGGGTTTTTTTTTTGGGTTTTGTTGATTTGGGGATGCTATGCATTTGTTTACCCAATACCAAGTTTAGTGATGATATTGACATTTTTTTATTTTTATTTTCAATTTATATCAGAGGCTTGCTCTACTGGGAGTGCCTCAGAAGCTACTTAATCTGCAGCAACATGGTTTAGTTTCTTTTGTTAAGAATCACAAGCAAATGTTGCCGGAACTGGTTTCGGCTATCTTGCCTCCTGATGAGGAAGTAGCGGAGGTTCTCCGCGAGGCAAAACCAGGGTCGAAGAAACAGTTAGCCGGTATTACTATGAAAGTTCAATTCCGTGAGAGCATGTTGTGGCTGAAGTGGTTGATGTTTGAGGGTGAACCTACTGTGGCTATGAAGAGCCTGGCAAAGATGAGTGTGGGGCAGCGGGGTATTTGTGGAGCTGTTTGGGGGCATAATGATATAGCCTTCAGGTGCAAAACATGTGAGCATGATCCGACCTGTGCAATTTGCGTTCCTTGTTTTAAGAATGGGAACCACAAGGATCATGATTACTCGATTATATATACTGGTGGTGGTTGTTGTGATTGTGGTGATGTTACAGCATGGAAACGCCAAGGGTTTTGCTCAAAGCATAAAGGTGCAGAACAGATACAGCCCCTTCCAGAGGAGTTTGCTATCATGGTGGGGCCTGTTCTTCGCTGCCTCTTTGCCTGTTGGAAGAGCAAGCTACTTCTTTCTGAAACTGCCTGCCGGGAAAACCCTAGAGTAACTGATATTGCTGCGGAGCGTAAGAAGGTTGCAAATGAGTTGACCTATTTTGTGGTTGAGATGCTTCTGGACTTCTGCAAGTGCAGTGAGAGTTTGCTTAGTTTTGTATCGAGTATGATTTTAACATCGGTTGACTTTTTGGGGATTTTGGTGAGGGCAGAGAGGTTTTTGAGTGATGCTGTTGTGAAAAAGCTCCATGAGTTGCTCCTGAAATTGATGGGGGAGCCTGTTTTCAAATATGAGTTTGCCAAAGTATTTCTCAATTATTACCCAACTGTTGTTAGTGAAGCCATAAAGGAGTTCACTGACCTTACTTTGAAAACGTATCCACTGCTCTCTATATTCTCTGTACAAATCCTCACGGTGCCAACTTTAACACCGCGTCTTGTGAAAGAAATGAACCTACTATCAATGCTATTAGGGTGTTTGGAAGATATTTTCAATTCTTGTGCTGGTGAAGTTGGCCGTTTACAGGTATTGCATTACTTGATTTCTTACCTAAAGATTGTTAGATTACAGTATCATCATATTCAGGCCCGGACCTGAGATTTCTGGGCCTGAGGCGAGTCCGAAAAATAGTACCCTGTCAGCTATCACTGCTCATCATCATCACCATCACCATCTCAGACTTCTCTCTCTCCCTTCTCTTCTCTTCTAAACCCAATAATTTCTCTCCTCTGTTTTTCATTTCAAAAAACCAAAACACAAACAGTTTTAGCTTTAAGCTTTAGTTTCCATGGCTAGCAGACTTTTCTAATCCCTCCTGTTCAAGGCAGCTACCGGATTTTGGTGCCCCCAGATTTTTGGGGCCTGAGGCGGCCGCCTCGTCGGCCTCACCTCAGGTCCGGGCCTATTATATTCTTCTGCACATACACCTCCTTGTCCTTTAGGTAACATCGTAATGAACTTGATTACTGATGCAACTTAGATTGTGTAATTGGAAAATGCATGTTATAGAGGTTATGTACGATCTTCTAACTGGAGTACTCTTAGTTTTGAATAAATTTTTTGTTACTACATTTTGGTTGAGTGAGTCTAATATCTTTGTTTCATGTCATTTCAGTTCAGGTTTCATATTGTTGTTGTAAGCTATAGTACCCCCAAGTTCTAATGTAGCAAAATTGTTCACAATTTCCCCTTACAGGTTACCAAGTGGTCAAATTTGTATGACGTCACCATTCGTGTGATTGAAGATTTTCGGTTTGTTATGAGTCATGCTATAGTTCCAAAATATGTAACTCATGAGAAGCAAGATATTTCGAGAACTTGGATGAGACTCTCAGCTTTTGTGCAAGGGATGAGCCCACAAAAGAGGGAAACAGGCCTCCATATTGAAGAAGAGAATGACAATATGCATCTGCCATTTGTTCTGGGTCATTCAATTGCCAACCTTCATTCTTTGTTGGTGGATGGAGCATTTTCTGTTGCTAGTGACCAGACGGAAGAAGATTTATTTCTCAGCACAAATAAGCAAGATATGGATGACACTGATACACTAAGACATGCAAAAGTTGGCCGGCTGTCACAGGAAAGTTCTGCATGTACTGTGGTGGGGAGTAGTTCATTGACGTTTTCTGAAGATAAATCAAATGCTCTTTCTTATTCTTTGATACCATCATCTGTGACGTGGTTAACATTTGAGTGTTTGAGAGCTATTGAGAATTGGCTGGGAGTTGATAACGCCTCCGGTACAATTCTTGATGTATCATCTTCAAGTACTAGCAATTTCTCTGGGAGCAATTTTTCGGCATTGAAGAGAACATTATCCAAATTTAGGAAAGGCAAAAACATTTTTGGTAGATTTTCCAGTTCAAGTGAAGACCATGGCAAGCATGCTTCATCACATCTACATAATAGTTCTGATATGAGTGTTGACATTCAGAATGGCAAACTTTCAGGGCAGGAAAACAAATTAATGCCTATGGACGAAATTGATTTAGCTAATACCTGTTATTCGGCAGGATTGGGTGATGGTGCAATGGAAATAGATGGTCCCATGGACTTAGATGCTCTACGTGTACTGAGTTCATCCGACTGGCCGGACATAACATATGATGTTAGTTCACAGGATATATCTGTTCACATTCCCTTACATCGGTTACTTGCATTGCTTATACAGAGATCATTAAGAAGGTGTTTTGGCGAAGAGCCAGATTCTGGTGCAGCTAGTTCTGCAGATTTATCATCAGCTATTTCCACAGACCTTTTTGGAAATATCCTCGGAGGCTGTCACCCATGTGGGTTTTCTGCCTTTGTTATGGAGCATCCTCTTCGTATACGAGTATTTTGTGCTCAGGTTCAAGCTGGAATGTGGCGGAAAAATGGGGATGCTGCACCATTAACTTGCGAGTGGTATCGTTTAGTTCGCTGGTAAGTGACTGTTGCTGTTGTCAAATTCATTCTAAGGGGAAAAAGTCTGTTCTGTAACTTATTATTTTGTATACATTCCTATTTCTCTTATGTTGTTATTTTCTTGCTGCTAAAGGTTCCTTGTTATGGTTCATTACTGCAGGTCGGAACAGTTTGTGGAGCTTGATCTATTTCTACTTCAGTGCTGTGCTACCTTGGCTCCAGCTGATCTTTATATCAAAAGAATTCTAGAACGCTTTGGCCTGTCAAGCTACCTTTCTCTGAAACTTGAGCGTTCTAGTGAATATGAACCAGTTCTGGTGCAGGAAATGCTCACTCTTATTATTCAAATAATCAAAGAGAGGCGATTCTGTGGGTTAACTGAAGCTGAAAGTGTGAAAAGAGAATTGATTCATAAATTAAGCATTGCAGATGCTACTCACAGTCAGTTGGTTAAGTCTCTTCCTCGTGATCTGACCAAATTTCACCAGCTTAATGAAATTTTGGATACAGTTGCTGTGTATTCCAATCCCTCTGGCTTTAACCAGGGGACTTATTCACTACAATGGACATTTTGGAAAGAACTGGATTTGTACTATCATCGTTGGAACTCAAGGGATCTACAAGCTGCAGAAGAAAGATACTTGCGTTTCCGTGGTGTATCTGCATTGACAAGTCAGCTACCCAGGTGGACTAAGATTTATCCTCCTTTCAGGGGTTTAGCTAGAATAGGGACATGTAAAACTGTCCTCCAAATTGTTCGTGCAGTGCTGTTTTATGCTGTATTTTCTGACAAGTCGACTGAGTCGCGAGCACCTGATGGGGTCCTCTTAACTGCATTGCACTTGCTCTCATTAGCATTAGACATTTGTTCTCAACATAAAGAATCTGGTGACCATTCTTGTTCTGACGGAGATTTCATTCCAGTGCTTGCTTTTGCCTGTGAAGAAATTAGTGAAGGACTCTATTTTGAGGCTGGTCAACAAAGCTTGTTGTCACTTCTTGTTATTTTGATGAGGTTGTATTCGAAAGAGGGTTTATATAACTCAGAAGATGGAAGTTGGAACCTTTCTTCTTTAATTGGAAACTTACTGAAGAAGTTTGCGGTTATTGATAGTGGATGTATGACCAAACTGCAAGTACTTGCACCTGAGTTGGTTAGTCATGTAACTCTTCCAAATAGTGATACAATTATCTCAGGTTCAGCTTCTGGTTCTGAGAAGCGAAAGGCAAAGGCCAAAGAGAGACAGGCTGCCATACTGGAAAAAATGAGAGCCGAGCAATCAAAGTTTTTGAGTAGCATTGATTCCTCAGTGGATGATGGTTCCGAAGCTGAACCAAAGGATGTTGACTCTGATGTCGAAGATAATTCAGAAGAGCCTGCACATGTTGTTTGCTCGCTCTGCCATGACCCAAATTCCAAGAGTCCTATATCCTTCTTGGTTCTTCTTCAAAAGTCTAGGCTCTTGAGTTTCATTGATAGAGGTCCACTATCATGGGATCAACCTCGCTCTGTAGACAAGGAGCATGTTCCTAAAACCAAAGATGAGGTGATTGATCAATCTGGTATAAGCAGATTGTTTAGTGGTTCAGGAGTGGTTTCCTCATCTCATGTAAGACAGTTGGTGTCAGATCACTACAACAGAAAAAAGTTGATTGGTAAATCTGGAATAAATACACTGTCAAGTGATTCAGGAGTGGTGTCACCTCATGATCTATGGCAGTTGGTTGAGAAGGCAGTCACTGAGTTTGCCCTACATGGGAGACCTAGGGATGTTGATGCTTTTCTAGAGGTTCTGAAAGGCCGGTTCCATGATTTGAGGAATATCAAAGTGCCATGTGAATTAAATGATGAAAAGGAAAGTACTTCATATGCCTTTGAGACAATGGAAGAAGATATGTATGTCTGCATCCGTAGAGAAGTGCATGATAAGCTGCATTCCAAGCTTACAGAAGATCAGAAATGTACAACTGCTGACGGGGATCAAGAGAATACAGAACATACTGAATCTTTGTTGCTTGGATACTATATAGCTGATCTATCTAGAGAGAGAAGAGAAGATCCTTCATCTTCTAAAAGTTCTCCTAATGAGAAGGGGCCAATAGAATGTTCTCGCCTGTTGGCATATGATGGATTTGGTCCTGCAGATTGTGATGGAATTTATCTATCTTCCTGTGGACATGCTGTGCATCAGGAATGTCTTGATCGTTATTTGTCTTCCCTAAAGGAAAGGTAAGTTCCAAAGGAAATATATTTCCCCCTTGGTCATTTCTTTATCTGAATTGGCTAATATATTTCTTCAAAGTTGGAAGTTAGTGTTCACAAAAATGCAAAAGCATTGAGATACTGTGGGCTTAGGATTTAATAGGGCATTCCGTTTATATTGTTTGATTGATCACTAGTTATAGTAAACCTTCTTCATTGAAAATAGAAGGTCACATGCTTCGGAAAGGAGGATTACACTACATTGAAGAAATCACTGATCTTTTTAATTTTAGCTTCGAGTTATTTCACTTTGAAACCTTGCAACCTGCTGGAGGCAAGGCTGATATGTTATGTGCAATAAGACAAAGATAGCTTGGGATTTTGCACTCGCCTTTGAGTTAATGCCTATGAGAAAGAGGAATTTGCCTTTCCTTTTCTGTTTCAATATGATTTCTGGAAAGTTTTAACTACATACATCAATGTTGCTCAACTTTTTGCCACTTGTGCAATAGAACGAACAGGGAAAATTTGTTCATGTTGCTTTGAAATTATGTTGATGTAGTAGTGAAGAAGGCCTAACCTGCCTCATGTTCTTATCTCGGCTTGCAGGTATCTCAGGAGAATTGTCTTTGAAGGAGGACATATAGTAGACCCAGATAAGGTACGACCGTACAAAGTTTTCTAATTTATAACATACTTTTTGTTCTCTTTTATTCTAGACGAGTAGAGAGGAAGCTTCTATTGCTTATATCATATTTTGCATGTTGTAATCCCTCAGGGTGAATTTCTCTGCCCTGTATGCCGTCGTCTTGCAAATTCAGTCTTGCCTACATTACCAAGTGAGTTGCAGAAGGTTCGCAAGGAGCCTATGGATACAGGTGTTAGTTCATCACATGTTACTAGTTTATCATGCAAACCAGCCGAAGGAATTAGATCCCTTCAGCAAGGCTTGGCTCTTTTGCAATCTGCAGCAAATGCAGGTGGGAAGGTTGGCACACTCAAAGATTTCCCCCTGCGTAGATGTGAACAAAGGAACCCAAATCTTGAACCAATCTCAAGTCTGCTCTCTAAGATGTATTTCCCAACTGATATGGATAAAATATCAGGATCTGACAGGGTCAGCCACCCAATGCTTATGTGGGACTTAGTTAAGTACTCTCTATTGTCAATGGAGATCGCTTCTCGTTCCGGGGGGAAGTATGCAGCACCAAGCTACAGCCTTAATGCCTTGTATAAGGAACTTGAATCCTCGAGCAGATTCATATTGTCCTTGTTGCTGAAACTTGTCCAAAACACATGTAAGAATTCTCTTCATGTGCTTCAGAGATTTATAGCAACTAAGAGCTTTGCAGAATCTACGTGCTTTGGAATTTCCATAGTTCATGGAAGCAAAACATCTGGACAAGGTACTTCTTGTTCTTTATGTGGCTTTTCATATTCATATCAGTTACTGCTGTCGATTATGTGTATTTGTGAGAATTTATGTGAACTCATTTCTTGCTCTCTGATTCACTTACAATGCGCTATTCCGAATCAGAAGTACCGTGTGTCCATTTGCTGTAGATTATGAAATCTTTTTCTTCCCTCTTAAAAGATATATGCACTGGACATTATTTTGAGATAATTAATTATAGCTTTTTTTTGTAAAGAATGTAGCAACTGCTTGACATTGTGGACCCTTGGTCAATTGTAATTCATATAATTTTTTTTTTTATATTTTACATTCATTGAGAAAAACACAGTTATATACATAAATGTATGGAGGTCCTAGGCATTAGTATGCCTCAAGTGATTGGCTCCTGATATGACCTACACATAACTTGTTTTGGCTCACAGGTGCTATGCTGCGTATCTTGGAACATCTTGATAATCCAGTAGTATATCCTGATATCCAGTTCTGGAGTCGAGCTTCTGATCCTGTGCTTGCCCGTGATCCTTTTTCTTCATTGATGTGGGTTCTATTTTGTCTTCCATACCGATTTTTATTGTGTGAAGATTCCTTGCTATCGCTGGTGCATGTTTTTTATGTTGTCTCTGTGGTTCAGGTATTTCATCTAATTTATTAATTTTTTTCTTGGAGTTTGTGTTTCCTCTTAAAGACATATAGTGGTCTAATTCAATATGTGGACTGCAGGGTATTACTACATATTTGGGGAAAAATCAAAACGATGTTAGTGGATTAGGTGATGGTGATTGCCTGATTACTGACATCAGCAAGCTTATGGGAGAATTTGGATCTGCTCACCAGTATTTTGCATCAAATTATATAGACTCGTCTTCTAATATTAAGAATATAGTTCGTAGCTTGAGTTTCCCTTATTTGCGGCGGTGTGCATTGCTGTTGAAGCTACTCGATTCCTATGCCCAAGTGCCATTCTGTGAAAGGTATAATGCATTGGATAGATCACGTGCCACTAGTGACACAATAGATACCACATATGTGCCACTGGTTGAGCTCAATGAAGTTCAAGAGATAGAAACACTGCTCAAGATTCCTATTTTGGATGTTATTCTTAAGGATACAGAGGTGCGTTCATTAGCTCATAAATGGTTCTGTCATTTTGGCAAAGAGTACGAGGACAAAAGGTTTCAAGGCACTATACACTGCAACCCTGCAGTTCCATTCCAATTGATGCGTCTTCCCCGGGTTTACCAGGATCTATTGCAGCGGTTGGTTTTACTCTCTTCTTGGTTGTTTTTGAAGTTTCCTTCTCTATCTTTTCCTTTGGGGTAAAACTCTTCAACAATAAATTTCATTTGTTAAACTTGTGGTTTGTCAGGTATATAAAGCAGCGGTGCCGTGATTGCAATAACATACTAGATGAACCTGCATTGTGCCTACTTTGTGGTAGGTTATGTTCTCCTAGCTGGAAGTCATGCTGCAGGTATAGTTCACCAATATTTTTTTTTGTTTTTTTTTTTCTCAGATGATAAATCCTTTGAGATTTCTCTTTTGTCATTTTTCTGTTAATTATTGCTGAATAATGGCCTTTTACCTTAGGGAAAGTGGATGCCAAACTCATGCAGTGGCTTGTGGTTCTGGTACTGGGATCTTTCTGTTGATCAGGGTGAGTATTCTACTATTATATATCCATGATACCATGGGCAGTATATTTGTCTCTTAAATCTATTATGTTATATTCGACTATTCTCTACCAAAGGGATTGTTAATGTCTTTTTGCTTCTGATAGAGAACAACAATACTTTTGCAAAGATCTGCACGGCAGGCTCCCTGGCCATCACCCTACTTGGATGCTTTTGGTGAAGAGGTAAATTGCTTTTTGCTGTTCGAAACTACTTTCAAATTGGTTTCAGATTGTTAAGTTTTACTTCATTCAAATGGTTGTGACCTTATATTCTGAAAATGGTAACTGCCTAAAAAAAGTTGAGGCGTTGAAAGAGTACCTCAGTAGGTTGTAATTCTTATTTGTGTGCATTCAGTGATATATATATATATATATATATATTTAGGCCGGATATGAAGCGGACGTCCGCACTGGGCTTAAAGTGCGGACGTCCCTCCGTTCTCCTGGCGTCTCCATCCGAGCAGACGTCCCTGGCGTCCCAGACCACTTTCCCTTCTCGGTGAGATCGATTTGAAGGTTTGGGCAGAGCAACCTCCACCCAAAACTTCAACCAAGATCGATCTTGTTGGAAAACTGTAATTAAGCGGACTCGCTGGGAAGGAAAAGTGGTCGGGGACGCCAGGGATGTCTGCTCGGGTGGAGGCATGCTGGACGGAGGAGAACGGGGGGACATCCGCACTATAAGCCTAGTGCGGACGTCCGCTTACACACACACACACACACCTATATATATATATTATGTACTACATATAACAAAAACGATATGGAGCGCACGTGCGCATTGTCCTTAAAGTGTGCATGTCCCTCCGTTCACCATTGTCTGGCACCGACGACAGCGCGCCTCCACCCTAGCGGACTCCAGCAGCGTCCCCGATCACTTTCCCTCCCCGGTGAGTCCGCCGAATTCCAATTTTCCTGCGAGATCGATTTTGTTTGACGTTTTGGGTGATCTCGCTAGAAAACTGAAATTCGGTGGACTCGCTGGGGAGGGAAAGTGATCGGGGACGCTGCTGGAGTCCGCTAGAGTGGAGGCGCGCCTTAGTCGGCACCGGACGGTGGCGAACGGAGGGACGTGCGCACTTTATGGATAGTGCGCTCCATATCGTTTTCGTATATATAGGGCCCTTCCACTAAGGGATCTTTTTTTTTGACATATATGAGGGATCGCACCAACTTTTTGATTATCTTTTTGAATCTCCACTGTTCGGTTTGCTGGTCCTTATATATTAGATCAATTATGTAAATTTTCAGCCAATTTAGTAATCGTTAAGGTGTCGAACAAGATTAAATAAATGAACGAACCAAATCTGCCAAACTTGAACCGTTCATGCTTATAATTATAAATTGTAGTTTTGAATGCCTTAACAATCACCAAAATTTGTAGAAGTGATCTACTCATATAAAACTACATATTGAACGGTGGAGATGTGATTTTGTGATCGAAAAGTTTGTATAATCTCTCATTCCTCATATATGTCAAAAAAAGAGAGATATATATATATATACTGGCTCGTTCGAGAGCGGACGTCACCATTGGGCTTAAAGTGCAGGTGTCCCTTCGTTCTCCACCGTCCTGCGCTGATGACGGCGAGCCTCCACCCGAGCGGACACCAGAGGCGTCCCCAATCACTTTCTCTCCTCAGCAAGTCCGCCGAATTTCAGTTTTCCAGCGAGATCGATCGTGTCTGAAGTTTTGGGTGGAGGTTGCTGCCCAGGCCTTCAAATCGATGTCGCCGGGAAGAGAGTGATCGGGGACGCCGCTGGTGTCCGCTGGTGTGGAGAACGGAGGGACGCCCGCTTCTGAACGGCTTCGTATATACAGTCCGGATCAAAGGTAGACGTCCGCACGCCCTTAAAGTGCGGATGTCCCTCTGTTCTCCACCGGACGGCTCCGACGACGGCGCGCCTCTACCCTAGCGGACTCTAGCAGCGTCCCCGATCACTTTCCCTCCCCAGCGAGTCCGCCGAATTCCAGTTTTCCTGCGAAATCACCCAATACTTCAAACAAGATCGATCTCGCCGGAAACTTGGAATTTGGCGGACTCGTCGGGGAGGGAAAGTGATCGGGGATGCTGCTAGAGTCCGCTAGGGTGGAGGCGCGCCGTCGTCGGAGCCGTCCGGTGGAGAACGGAGGGACGTCCCCACTTTAAGGGCTGTGCGGACGTCCTCTTTGGAACGGCTATATATATACATATACACACACATATATATTATGTATTTTATATATGGGTCATAACTTTTCTGATTTAATCATTTGTTAAATTTTTGTCATTGCAGGACATTGAAATGCAGAGAGGAAAGCCACTGTTCTTGAACGAAGAACGTTATGCAGCTTTAACGTATTTGGTAAGAATCTGCTGGGTTTTTAGTTTGCAATATTCAACAATTGATACTCATTGCCTCTCAACAATTGTGTTGCATGGTAGGTTGCTTCTCATGGCCTTGATCGAAGTTCGAAGGTTCTCGGGCAAACTACTATTGGTTCTTTCTTCATGGTTTAGTTTGGAATATAAGGTAAAGGCAATCATGAACATGATGGATGCTAGTTCATTTACTTCAAATTGCTGAATGTTCTATACTCAGACGGTATATGTCTTGACACAGTTTGATGTCAATGAGACACACACAAAGGATTCTAGTTAACAGCAGGGAATATCCAATACTCGCAATCAATCAGAATCTTTTGGATTTTTACTCTATTGAGGTTAGTGACTGGGTATTACTTCTTTTTCTATTTGTGGTGAATCAAAATATTTTGTATTTGTGATGGAGTGAAGGAAGCATTTCATAAAAGAGCAGAAGCAGCATAAACATTTTTGATGATCCTCTAGCAGCAATTGTTGGTTTGGTCATGGTCTTGATTTATAAGGCTAGAGATTGACTAGCTCAGTTAAAATTTTCGTTTTAGTTTCTACTTTGTTGCCAAATATGATGTGCAAGTCATGATCAGCGAAGTGTCATTCTTTGTACACCTTGTTGTTTTGTTGCATTTTGTTGTCACTATTGGACTGTTGAACTTGTACCACTCTCTGGCTGTACTTTTATCTACTTCAGTATACCTTTTTTATTGTTGAGAAAGGTGATTTTCAACATGTCATGATATGAACTAATCAATTCTGTTAATTTGCAGATGCTCGGAGTTTCCTTTCTAGCGTTTAACTATTTGCTCCTCTAGCAACTAGTCTATTGCCAGGATGTTCCTTCTGTTTTCAAGGTTGTACAGTTCAATGTGATGCTGGAAGCTGAAGCAGAGATGCATACTCCAAACTCTACTGGAATGTGGAGTTAACCATCTAAGTGTTGTACATATATTGTAACAATATATCCATACATAGCACTAGTCATGACCACTTCAAGGGTCAAGTAGTGGCATTTGTAATGCTTTGCTAGTAGCGGAGAGGAATACTTTGTGGTGTTATTGTCTTTTTAGCATTCCTTTTCAATTCAATAGATTTGAGTAAAGCAATAAAGGTTCGACTTCTGAACTGTTTCAAATTGTTGTGGAGTCGTTAATCACCTAATCCGCTTCCAAATTTGATCGTATAAATGGACCAAGTAATTGGTAAACTTGAAATTGTATTGGCAGTTAAAAGTTTGAGAGAATGGTCCTTCGAAGCAATGGAGAAACGGAGAGATGTGTATCGGGTGGAGGTGCACTTTTTTGTTGTTCCTTTATAGTGAATAAAAAGTTCTACTATTCTCTACAAAAGGAGAAATGACAGTACTTTAGTGAACATTCGCTGACGTTATCACAACAAATATATATAGGTTAAACTAGACGACTTGAGACAGGAGCTACGCTTTCATTACAAAAAAAAAATTTGAAGCATGAAGCATCATTGCTCTTCTCCATGGTGGATTTACTGTACAAATCTGGGTACAATTAATATATTTTCACTAAAGAATAATGTACCAAAAAAATATACTTTTAACTATCACCTGTGGCCTATCAATATTATTCTACACACTACAGAATCCCCACTGCTGGATTTGTCAAGCTGGTGTCTGCTGAAGATGCACTCCCCACTATGTAACTAATAACTGGTTGAGTATTTGCAAGATCTCAATTTCATTGAAGATGTAAAGCCGGAGTGTCTTCATAAATCAATATAACCTATCGTTTCAAAAGCTCTGCACCAGTTCAGAAGTGTCTGCCAACTTCAATGGCATCTCTCTCCTTTGTACCTAAATAACACATGAGAAGTAAAATCAAACATCTTTGATGATTAACCTTTGCTTTATTCCATCATGAACTCAATTTCAAATGATAGTCCATCATAACGAACTCAATGTCAAAAGATGGTCCACAACATGAAATATATAAAGATATTCACCTCAATGGTTCAGCACTACCATTACCCAAGAAAAAAGAAGTAAATACTTGGTGGAAACAAATAACCGCTTCATTTTGTTCCGTAAATGGAAAATATCAAAGAAACACAAAGAGAAGCAAGCTTCTAATCAGCACAGCTGCTGAAAAAATGAAGGTTCGACAGTTGTAACTTGTAAGCATATTATCTAAAAGGAAGCTGTCTACTATTTATACTCCAATGTATGACAAATTTCACACGTTCAGCAAACCTTTTAAATGCTGACTGATAGTAATAATCTTGCTTTTTTATTCTCTCTCTATTTTTTGCAAGAAAAGACAAAAGGTTAAGATTATGTTTAAGATTAGATCCAAGTATTAAAATCCACAACGAAAAGAATGACAACATTAGTTCCTCTATCCTAAATTAAAGTATTTATCAATTGTCATACTACATTCTGCATCATCAAATTGCAAGCTCTTTTATCTGTGACTGCATAAAATTAACATGAATAATATTGGGGAAAACTGTTCAACCTGATAGTTTACGCCCCTTGAATAACAAATTATATTTCATAAAGAGGGATTGAGCTCATTAGCATCGTCCATTCAGACATAATTGTACGTATTTATTGTCAGATCTCCATTCCCAAGCAAAATAGGAAAGAAAAGAAAAGGTCATTAATCATGAACCTATGTATACTAAGAAAACAGGATAAGCAAAAAGAAAGACAAAGTAGCTTTAAGAACAACGATAAGTCAAACTGTAACTTACAGTGTGCCCCTAGGTGATTTCCATCTTTGTTGCATGTGAACAATCTTTGGTGACAGCAGAACTGCCATTTGCAGATAACTCCACAGGTTTGGAGTTACCAGCATACTCTTCTTCACATGTAAACTGAAGTTGTTTCTCCACAGACTTGAAAACAGCAGTCCTCCTGGATCTTAACCGGTATGGAGGAGATGCATTAAAAGCCTTACCATTAGGACCAGTGGTACTAATACCATGACTGGTTGGACTGTTGAACAAACTTACATCTTGAGACCCAGACAATTCAACACTATTTTTGTTTCTTTCCTGTTCTTCAGGAACTGTGACTGTTTCCCTCACTGTTTCACTATCAACTATCCTAAGTTTGTTAGGAGGTAAATGTCCTTGGGCAGACTTTCTTTTCCGCAAAATAGAAGGAGTGTTGGGGAAGGTCTTAGCAGCTATTTTCAAAATTGATTCAGGGCTTCGATTACCTAAACCACTGCTTTTCGCAGTAGGAGGAGTGAAGAAACTAATAGGTGACAAGTTCAGACTAGACTCGTACTCATGCTGCAAGTAATGCAAGTTTGAAATCCCTGAATCAAATGGAATAGAGCTGTCCACTGGTGGCGGTTCATAGTACAATGAACCATAGCTAGGAGTTTGAACTGGCACAGTTGAGCTTTCAACTTTGTCTTCAACTTGTTGACTGTTGAATTCAGAATTCTCGTACTTTGGGTCACTGTTAATATCTGAATTCTCAATCTGAGGCTTGCTGTTTACACCACAGTTTGAGAATGTTGGTAGCGACTCTGAGTTGCTGCAACTAGGATCCATAAGAGACAATCTTAGCCTCCGCTCCATGACTTCAGAATCAGCATGCTCATCTGGAAGAATACTTGATGAACCGCACATGTCCTCAGAGCCGGAAGACTGCAGTTGATCCTTGCCATTATCATCTACTTTACGCGTGTCTGCATTTCCAGACAATGTGTGAGCACTTGATTCTGATCCTTTATCATAATCAACAAGCAATCTTGTAGTTGCAGTGGTTCTATTGGTCTCTTTAGCACCATTTGGGAAAAAATTCTTTGGTACTGGTGGAAGTTGCCCATTTGCTAAATAGAAAGCACACATGTCCATGTCAAGAGGTTCGGAGGACTGCAAATGATCATTGCCATCTTCATCTATTTTACGTCTTTTGTCTGCATTTCCAGGCAATGTCCGAGCAGTTGAATCTGATCCTTTATCTGAGCCAACAAGCAATCTTTTAGTTGCAGTGGATCTATTTGTCTCTTTAGGAACATTCAGGTAACTATTCTTTGGTGGCGGTGGAAGTTGCCCAGTCGCCAAATAGAAATCTAATTTCTTCTTCAAGGAACTATTCCAATGATTCTTTATTGCATTATCAGTCCTGCAAACACAATGTTAAGTTACATAAAACACTTGGTATAATAAGAGAAATAATGCTTTAGATATCACTCGAATGAATAGTCTCTTTTCTCATAATGTAAAGAAGTTTTAACCTAGATTATGTCTAGGTTCAGATTTATTGATGCTGAGCAAAAAAAAAAAAAAAAAAAACCTTTTAACATATACTGCCAGTATTCAGCAAAAAGACTTCCAAGAGATGGGAAAGAGATATAAGAACCCAAGCTTAAAAAATATTTCTGCTACAATAATGCTACAAAGAGGGAAAGAGATGGGAGAAGAAAAAGACTTCCATTTCCGTATTCAATTTCCTGTTTAAGATAGACAAACTAATCGGTACAGAACATCCTAATGTCATGAAAACAGTTGGGTTTGATTGAAAATTGGCCTCCAGCAGAAAAAACACTGCTACATACACACCTATAATAATAATGACAGAACATCAGGCTTCACTGTGAACAGTGTACTTAAAACTGCTGGCAGATGGAAGCATTAGCACCTCAATGACATTTATAAAACAACAAATCAAATAAGAGGGATACCTTCCAGGTAAAGCCTTAGCTATTTCGGCCCACTTGTTCCCATGCATTCGGTGGGCATGCATAAGGGCTAATTCCTCCACCAACGTCCAAGCCTCCCTCTTTATATCTGGATTTAAATGATTGTGCCACCTGATGAAAAAAATAAAAAATTGCAACAAATTAATCCTCCATTGAATCAGCTTCTATTGCTTGTCATGAAGAAACAACTGAAAAGTACAAAAACTCAAAAGTAACTATAGAAATTATTCCTCAATCAAGGAAAACAGAGTATCAAGGTAAGACATATCATGATGGTGTTAACAAAAGTATCATGATAGCAATGACTAATGAAGGCTACCTTTCTCGGCATTGTTTTCCTATACGACCAGGCAAAGACTTTGATATTAACGACCATTTTGTAGGTCCATACTTTGCTACCAGTTCAACGATTTTATCATCCTCCTGTAAATGAATAGAAGTCAATTTCAATAATGAATCAAAATTGCATACAACACGTCAATTAAAAAAAAGGTGGTAGGTTCCACCTCTTGAGTCCATGGTCCTTTAACAAGTTCTGGATTTAGAACCTTCTGCCACCGATGCAGACATTGCACTTCTGGTCTATCGGTAAAATTTTGAGCTGCAAACACAAGATACTGTCACTTAAAGTAATATACTGGAAGAACGGAGGATACAAGAAATCTAGATTTCTATGTAAGTATATCTTCATAGTTCTCCCTCTTTTGGTAATTCACAATAAACGCAACTTGATGAACAGTAACATCTTCTGATCTAAGATGACTAGCTTGCTTTGAGTTTCTAGGCTGAATGATACTTATCGTTAAACATAAGAAATTTACTTTTAGAAATTACTAAGGTTTCTAATATTTAGAGATTCCATGTGTTAAGCATGTCCGAGCAGACTAATTCCACCTATAATCCCAATACATACTGAAGTTAGTAACTACAATCTCAGGCTAGCTGCTTTCTGTTTGTCTGGGAAACACAAACATAATTCATAAGCCTGATTATATAAAAAAAACAAACCTATTTTCTTCCAGTTCTTCCCCTTATACTTTTCAACTGCGTTCCTCAATGTCTCGTCCTGTAGCCAATTCGACAGGTTACAAATTACTAATATATCCAACAAGAGGTATGCAAAAGAAAACAAATACAGCATATGTTTAACAGCAGTTGATATGAAATGTCAATGCTATCATATCATATCATAAGCTAAAGCGATTGACCATAGTGCTCTCAAATACTTTGTTGTGCATTATTAATACCACAAGTGATAAATCCATTTATTCTAAAGTACATGACAGTGTGAATCCTTTCCAAGTTAGATGACTTAATGACTGAAATTAAAGGACCTCTCTCTCAATGCTTTGGTAATACACAAGCTACAATCATGTTTCTAGCTGATGATACAAAGAAGTGAACATATGTCGAAAAACTGGAAATGCTAACCTCCTGTGGAGTCCAACCACCCTTAGCGCGCCTAATAGGACCGGTGATCCTCCTGTAAAGTAAAGATACACAATTCAGTTCTCCGACCTCCCATCACGAAAAAATACAAAAGCAAAGGAACATTAAACCACCATAAGGATTCTCCAAGGCGCGAAAAACTCCAAATATCCAATGCATACAACTAACAAGATTAAAACAAATTTATAACTAAAAACGGTAGCTGTTAAGGACTCAAAGGATAGTACTTGTTAACTGGAGAAGCCTCTGCCAGGCTGCTCCCAATCCCGGGGGACTTGAGAATAGGACTCTCACTGCATTCGGAATCCGAGCTCGACGCAGCAGTGGATTGCTTGTTCACAAGGCAACGCACCTCTATTGGCACTTCACTTCTCCCCTGCTACAAAACAATCACACACAAAAAACCCCAAATTCCAATCAACATAAACACAAACAAACAAACAAAAACCCTCAAACACTAATCCCTAAAACAAATCAAAACCACCACAAAACCCCAAAAAAGCCCCCAACTTTACTCCAAGATCTCCAAAACCCCACCGCCTTAGACCCAAGCACCCAAAACCCAGATCTTAAATTCAGTTTCCAGATCAAAAAACCCAAATTACACATAAACCCACGATTTCAATCACCAACCCAATAACCTCACAACAATAAAAACCAAATTCCAGGTCCAATTGAACCCCAAAACATGATCAGATAGTTCAAAGCAAGGCTCTAAAAAACCCAAAAAGATTGAAATTTTGAGTACCTCTGGTGGTGAAGAAGTAAAGGGAATCAAATTGAAGCTCATCGAATCGATTGCGCAGCCCTTTTTGTCTCAAACATGAAATTCGAGCTTTTCTGGGTTTCGAAAAATCCTCGCCCGTTGAAACGAAGGAGAGAGAGAGAGAGAGAAGAAAACCAAAGAAGGGGTAAAAACGGGAATTAAAAATATATAAATCTGAAAACTTATAACGAATATATAGCACCGACGTCGCCGTTAGGTGCCGTTTGAGTTTTTTCGTGAGGGGTTTCGGAAACCCTATGGGTTAACGGCGGTTAGAAACGTTAGGGGGACCGATAGTTTGAACCTCAAACGGCACTCTGAGGTGTGTTTTGGTTAAATGTCGAACTGGTTTGGGAGCTGCGGATGGGCGGCTTGGTTCGCGGGCGATGATTGACCGTTGGATTGGGATTAAATTGCACGCGGTTTAAGTTTGGAAAGGACGTTTTTGCTAAAATTAATTAGAATTAAAAAGATGGGCTAGATTTGTGACGGTGTTTGATGAGGTTTCGCATGTGTTGCGTTGGATATACTCCATATCAGGACCGTTGCTTGGCGGTAAAAGGAAAAAACCATTAAAGACAAATATATGTAACTTAATTTTTACGAAAATTGTAGCCGCAATAAGATATGTATGAGACCTTGTATCTGTTTTTTTTCGCTATTAATTTTATGATAACTATTATATCGTAGTAAATAATTATTAACAAGTCATAATTTATCCTATAAGAAGCTCTCTCTCGTTTCTCGGAGGAGTTGAGAAGACCGAAACCTAGAACCCTAGGTTTCGTGTAGCAGCGACGGCGCCTCCCGACGGTCTGCCTGGTCTAGGTGTTTCCGACGTTGCTATTCGGGTGGTTAGGATCATGTGCGTGGTGCTCCTTCTCGAGATTTGGTTGGGTACGGACGATTGAAGCTTGGAGGTCTGACAAGGAGGAGATTGGAGGTGTAGTTCCAGTATGCGAGGGTGCTTTTGAGGACTGAATTTCAGGGTTGCCAAAAGGTTGAGGATCGACTGTTGAGGCTATGAGGAGGGCCGAAGATTTTCCTCGATCCAACGCCGTGTAACGACATCGAGTGTTGAGTTCTAAGCGTTGGTCGCAGTTCACTAAGTTCTTGGTATGATGTGGTTTGCACGGGGGAGACCCTTGGACTAATTTGGAGGCAGCGGTTGTCTCGAGTGGTCTAATCTGGTGTCCGACCTGGTTCTAGGGTTCAGGCAGGTTGAGGGGAGAGTTGGCATATGGGAGTGGGCTGGGTCCTTTTGGGCATGGTCCATTTTCCCTCTTTTCTCTCACTTAGTTTTGTTTTTGGGCTAGAGTTTCCAGGTTGGGTTTACTATGAGTAGGCTTATTTCGTAGTCCTGGTTCAAGGTTGTTTACTGTTCTGATCGGTGGAGGGGTACACCATGAAGGTCTCTAGGCCCCAAGCTCATCTTGACGGATGCCGAGAATTAGGGTTATGTCAAATAAATTAGACTTTAGATGTCCGCTTTTTTGGACGTATTTTGTTTAGTTTTTGAGTGTCCGCTTTTTGGACTTTATTTTCTTTGTAGGATTGTAGTTTATTATCATCTTTTTGGATGGTAGTCTGGCTATTAGCTTAGTCAGTTGAACAGTGGATGTAAATGAAAGTCACTTGTGACCTTCAAGCTTGATTTTGTAAGATCATATTAATAAATGGACTATTTCACCCACGAGAGTAACATCCCTTTCACTCAATAAAAAGAAAAGAAACGAAGTCACAGTTTATCTACATTTACTCGTTTTGGTTACATTAACGCCGAGGGTGAACAATTTAAGTGCATTGCATCATCAAAATCTAATAGGTTTTCATTATGACATGTTCATGTCAACAAGACAAATGTTTAGATGCATGTTTTATTTGCTTCATTGCTTGTAACTTCTAATCTCTTGTCATTTTCATTGTTTGGGGACTATTGGAAATTGTAACATAATATTCAATGAGTGTAAATAATGATATGATATTTTCTTATAGGATTAAATTCAGTTTATCTTCTTAAACTTTAGTACTAAAATCAGTTTGATATCTAAATTTTTTTTAATCATGTTGGTCCTTAAACTTTCAATTTTCATCAACATGATCCAAATTTTGAAATTTCCTTTAATGATGATGTCAAAAGCTGAGTTGGCGCCTATATGAGGGCCTATTTTTTTTTTTTATTGAATTATCCGAATTACTCTTTGACCAAGATAAATGTTTATGGATTTAATCCTAAAAAAATTTCACTCATTGTGTTCAAGGGGAATCAAACCCACACCATATATTTCACAACTCAAACAACAAACCACTATGGTATGCACTTCTTTATGTATTATCAAGTGAATGAGAATGATATATATTCTTTGCAACTGCGTGTTTAATTAACTCAGAACAATCCCTTTCATTCTTTTTGGGTCTCTTCTCTATCTCTTCCCGTTCCTTTTCTAACTCTTCTTAATCTGCAGCAACACCATTCTAATCTACAATCTCTCTCTCTCTCTCTCTCTCTCTCTGTGTTATATACAAATAGACTAATTGGTTCGTTTTGGTTGTGGATTTGGGTTGCATCTCCTTCTCTAACTTCCTGGGAAATTTCCCTCTTTCCCTAGTAAAATCAGGATCCAATTTCAAACTACCATGATATATAAGTAAGTGTGTGTATATATATATTTGTTTTTTGCACAATATGTACACACGGAAGCATTTGGCGTGGTGGTACGATGCTTTATCTTTTAATGAGGTGAGAGAGGTTCGAATATCCTTGTAAAGCCAAATCCAATATTAGAATTTTTATCAAACAATTCATTTAGTCAAGGGGTAGTTTGGACATTTCATTTAAATATAAGCCCACATGTTGTAGACATTTTATTTAAACAATTTAATCCTTTCTTATACCTTCTAATTTCTTGTCATTTTCATCGGTGGGGATTGTTTGAATTTATATCATTATATACGATAATACACATAATTCGTCAGAATCTAAAATTGCTATGTTTTGATTTGAATTATTAACTATTATTGTATAAGAAAGACGAAGAAATACATTATTGTCGACTTTAGGTCATTGCAATGGCCAATGTGCAAGTCTCCATCAAAATTTGTCACTCGTCTTCCACTGTATTCACTTTTGAGCAATTTAGTTGTTATTATATATTGTGTTCTATCTTCACTTGTAACATATACATCATAGTTGTGATTATTCCCTAACATCCATGTTTTTTTTTTTATGGGAATTGCTTGGTAGTGTTTTGAGTTTTTGTTGGCTTAAGAAGCAATGTTACATGTGATCGATTTAAAACAGAAGCTCACAAGCCAATAATACAAGGTTACATGTGATTTGTAAAACTGAATTTTCACCTGCGACCTATACGTGAAATTATTGTTTTTATTCAGGTTGATATGAGTTTATACCTAGCTTACATATGCAAGACGTCTTCCCCATTATCACTCCGTGCTACTATATATATAGAGCAACTCTAACATGTTTCTCATATTTTTGATTCTTCTCTATTTTAGGGAAACACAGGCCTATTATGCTCCAACAAACTCCTTATACATCCGTTGGTATATATAATGAGGAAAGAGAAATTCCTATGTTTTTAGGAAGAAATATGGAGGTTTTGGAGATTTGCTGTAAAATATGAATTCTGTAGAGTTGAAAACTTGAAGACTCAGAAATCACATATCAGTCAAATAAATGCAAAATATCATACAGCAACCTATTAAACCAGTCGGAAGTGTCGTCAACTTAAAATTCGCAACTTATTTAACCAATTCTCAACAGCAGCTAGCTCGATCACCTCTTTATTCTGGTCAATCCAGCATAAGAACATGTTTAAAATTCTAATTCATAATATATGGGAAATACTTACAATTGTAACACTCGAATCAAAAATCTGTTTTTATCATGTTTCACCATTTCCTAGTTAGCACTGGTGAAAACTTTGCTTTTTTCCATAAAAGCCCGAAAGCCCTTCATATTCACCACGGACTCTCTTCCTATTTTGTTCTTCAAACTGGCCTTCCATAAATCAATTGTCTTCGGCGTGACCCCCCTCACCTCAAGATATTTGACCAATTCCTTCTGTATGTTAGCTAAGTACCTGGTGAACACAAATAATTCAGATCACATAATCAAATTCTAAACATAAAGAGTGTACTTGCCGCCGGTTTTGGTGACATCAAGGTAATATTGCTCCGGTTTCTTGATTGAAAAGTGGTCGACGCGAATCTCATCAGGGAAAGAAGTTACATCCAACTTCAGTTGTTTTCCAGTACTTTTTTTGGAAAATGTTCACTTTCATTGCAATGCCAGAGTCTTCTTCATCTTCTACTTCATCATCGTCATCATCTTCTTCTACTTCATCTTCATCATCATCATCTTCTTCATCTTCATCTTCATCAGTTTCATACTCAGCTGACACTCGGATGACTTCATCATCAAGTTCTCTTTGGAGATAAGCCTCCTTGATTTTTAGGCCATATCCTGAACGAGTGATTATTTCAAAAGGAAACTCGTCTGAATCCTCCGCTGCCTATAAAATGTGAAATTAAACAAACTCATCGATACTAATGAACCCCCAGTTAAAGTTGGTTTTATTAGAAAACATAAAGCAATTCTAAACAAAACTCACATGAAATCTTTCCAAGTCCTCTTGAACATTTGCGATCTCACACTTGAGCCCATTAATGAGATCCTTTGTGGCCTTGAGTTTCGGGGATGCTGGAGATGGATTTGTTTTGTTGACTTCACGGCGCTTAGCACACACCCTTGCGGATCTGATGGAGCAGACGGGGAGGGAAACTACAGAGGAAGAGTATGCCGGCAGCTTGCGAGACCGGGAAGAGAACAAAGCCATCTTCAGATCTGTTGAGCGTGGCTGCGCTACCATTTTCTCCGTTGCTTCACTCCACAATTCTGAAAATGGATTAGGGTTGTATGTTTGTTTATTTCGATGGAGACGGTTTTAAATAGGGTTTTAATCTTTGCTTGGGGATTACGAAATGACCCGAAAAGGAAACAATCTTTGGGCAGTTAAAAGGATATTTTGAGATCAAATCAAAAGATAATGACTCGAAAAGGATACAATTTTGGGCAGTAAAATGGATATTTAACGATACAAATGCATCGTAAATGCAAGCTGGGGCTGCAGCAGTTGTTTGAATGTTTGATTTTTATAAGCGCCACACCACACGTGCAATTTTTCAGTGCGGAGAGAAGATTGTTAGTTGATTGAGCGGAGCACCACGCTCGATTGTTAGAGAGAAAAAGATTCTTGCGTTTAGTTAGTTGATCCAATTTCTGAAGTGTTGTTATACATAAATATTCTACAATTAGCCAAGTCACTGTGCTACTGATGCTCTCCAAATTCTTCACAAGCCTGGCCAAGCCCCAAAGTCGAGCAACAGGGCAGGGACCAACATTGTTAAGTCTTTGATATCATAAAATAGCAAATAAATCTGAGAAGAATGTAAAAGCCACACATGCACACACTAATCGAAAATGCTAATGAAACAGTGTCAACCTAAAGTCACAGAGAGAAGCTCTTAATACGATCACATAGGCAACTTCAAGCTAGCTGACAGAAGGATACCCATAATATGAATAAAAAACATTTGCCTCGAGTGTCATGTATCCAGATGCAAGCATGAACTAGACTATGCATCAGGACATTCAACTCAAGGTTATCCAGATGCAAGCACGATTTAGACTATGCATCAGGACATTCAATTCAAGGCTATGCATCATGACATTCAATTCAAGGCTATGCACCTACTTGCTTATTTTCATGCCCAATTGCTCTTCTAAAAATCTCTCCAAGACTCCTCTATAAAAGATTTGACCTTGTATCGTTCTCAGAATACAATTGCTTATGGTAAAAAACTAACTCTTGATTATCATAAAATCAGGGCAATATCATCATTTCCTTTAATTCACATCCTACAATCATAGCCACAATCTAATAGCTACAGCAACCCTGCTTCAGTTTGTTGTTACCCTTTTTCAAATACAGCTATCACTGCAAACTGAGCTAATGCAAGAATTGGAAATGAAGATGCTTTATTCATGCCATTCCCAACAAAATAGGAAACAGAACCATCCATATAAGAAGCTCATCAACATCCTGTGTTTGAGCCCAGCCAAAACATTCAGTTAAACCAATTTTTCCACTTTCATACAAATTGTAACATAAGTCCATCCTCTATAGTAACTAAAGGAACCATTCTAGATCCTAGGTTAAGCAAGCAGAAAATTTCACAAGATCGTCATACCAAAAATGATCTTTGGATAGAACACCTAATCCTGGGTGGCTGCTCCTTGGTTCAGCTCACCAAATCTCATACCAACACGCATCGAATGCTTCAGGAACTTCTCAGCACACCTCCGAACACACGTTTCCTCTTGCTTGGTCAGGGACTTGCGCGTAAAGCTATCCACACAGTCATTGAAACAACTCTCCACCAATGAATTATACATCTTCAAACTGCAAAATTGGACACAAACCCATACTCAATCACAGACTTCAACATAAAATTCCATCATCTCCACACTCAAACCTGACTGAAATCAGGTCCTAATTGCAAAATTCCCAATACAAATTTATGCTAACAATCAAAGATTCCATCTTGTTGCTCATTCATGTTGGGTATCTCATAAAGAATTCATAGTCTAATCAACATTAAATTCTGAAAGATAAAAAAGAGCCCCCTATTGTAATTGGAAACAGAGCAGTCAAATTCACCAAATTTGTATGTAACAGATCAGATTAAAGAAAACCTGTCACGAATCTGAAGCATATCGATCACATTGGCCAATCTGTTCTTATCTTCTTCAGGAAGATTCGCTACGTCCACCCCGGGTAGCAACCCCTTGTCCCCCATCTCTTCCAATTTCTCCAAATCTCGTCGGGGTTTAGGGTTTAAAGGAGTGTTTGCTGAAAGGTCCTCTAAATTATCCCTAATTGTATTCTGATCCTTTTCCTGTTTTCGTGAGGCCCACTTAATATCTTTCTTGTCCAACAAGACCCCTTTGTGGGCCAACCCGAATTCAAGTTTACGAAAAAGCCCAACCTCGACTGTTGTGTTTCCAACGGTCAATACTTTTCAAAATCCCTATTCCCCCAAATTCAAAACCACAATTCCCATTTCCCACATTCTCTCACTCTCTCTCTGACTTTCTTCAAATCCAAGCTAGATTTTCATTTCTTAATGGAAGCTCCAGAAGGCGCTGCGACTCCGGCGAAGTCCGCAAACCCTAATTTGACCTCCAAGGTCAGAGTCATCGTTAGGGTTCGGCCTTTTCTCCCCCACGAAATCGCCGCCCTCAACGGCGATCCGACTCCCTGCGCCTCCGTTCTCGAGCTGGAATCTCAGACGTACACTGAAGACGTCGTCGTTCATCTCAAAGATAAGGAAACAAGGTCAGGAAGTTTTCGAAATTTTGAGATTTTGGGATTTTTTTTGTTTTTGAGGATTTTTCTGATTCAGTTTTGGATTGTGGAAATTGACGGCGGAGATTTTGTATAGCCGGAAGGAGTGTTATCGGTTAGACTCGTTCTTTTCAGAGGAGGACAACAATGTTGCTCGGATTTTCTACCGGGAAGTGAGCCCTTTGATTCCGAGAATCTTCCAAGGCTTCAATTCCACCGTGTTTGCTTATGGAGCTACCGGTAGCGGAAAGACGTATACTATGCAGGTTTGAATCTGATTTATCCGAAATTAGCGAAGGTGAAAAGTATTTGTGCTAGGAATTTAGGATCAGTAAAGTAAATTCTTTGTGTTTTGAGTAGCTAGGTGCTAGATTTAGTCTAATTTTATGAAGAATTTGGTTTTTGTATGTTTAATTCAGCATGTGATTCATGTTCTAGGGGACGGATGAGATGCTGGGGCTAATGCCACTGGCCATGTCCACAATTCTTTCTATGTGCCAGTGCACAGGAGGCACGGCTGAGATTTCATACTATGAGGTCTATATGGACAGGTGTTATGACCTGTTAGAGGTCAAATCTCAGGAGATTTCTGTTTTGGATGACAAAGATGGTCGGATTCATCTTATGGGGCTCTCCAGGGTGCCTATTAAGTCGATGCAAGAATTTTATGAGGCCTTGTCTTGTGGGATTCAGAGGCGGAAAACTGCACATACGGGTCTTAATGATGTCTCTAGCAGGAGCCATGGGGTCCTCGTGATTTCTGTTTCCACACCTTGTGAGGATGTTCGCGGGACTGTTGTTACTGGGAAGTTGAACCTCATAGACCTGGCAGGTATTGTTTCTGGTGCCTCTTTAAGTAGCTTAAAAGAGATAAACTGCAATTTGAAGTTGAGTTTATTTCTGGTCTTAGATTATGTGATTTGATTTACTTCAATTAGGCATTTTTACATGGAAGTCAAACCTCATAGACTTGGCAGGTCTTGTTTCTCTACCTTTCTAATTAGCTTTAAAAGTTATGAAGTCAATAAGGAATTGGATTTCTCTCTGTTTCTAATCTATGTTTTTACTTTAACCAGGTAACGAAGATAACCGAAGAACTTGCAATGAAGGGATTCGTATCCAAGAGAGTGCAAAGATCAACCAGTCATTGTTTTCATTATCAAATGTGATTTATGCATTAAACAACAACTTATCCCGAGTTCCCTATAGAGAGAGTAAATTGACTCGCATCTTGCAAGATTCACTAGGTGGGATGAGCCAGGCTTTGATGGTTGCTTGCTTGGTAAGGAGTTTAAGCTAGCAATGCCGTGTCTGCCCTGTTTATGTTCTTTTGGATTTTTAACTAGAATCGTTTTGCTGTGATTATAGAATCCAGGGGAGTACCAGGAGTCAGTTCACACTGTCAGCTTGGCAGCTCGGTCACGTCACATCACCAATTTGGTTCCTTCGGCTCACAAGCAAGAGACACCAAAGGTTAAAGTAGACATGGAAGCCAAACTTCATTCTTGGCTTGAATCCAAAGGAAAGACAAAGAGTGCACAAAGAGTTCAACCATCAAGTTCTCCTTTCTTGGGGAAACCTCCACTCTCCTCTACCAAGAAATTTAATATCAACCTCAGCTCACTGAAGAAGCTTAATACTAACCGACGTGATGGAAAGGAAAGGTATGAGTAACTAATGAACTGCACCTTTTATGATATGTACTTGTCACTCTTACGGTCTTACCTAATTGGACAACCCTTTTGCAGGACGATCACTACAGCTGTCAGGAATTTATTCAATGAAGGTCCAGTTGATAATTATTTGGAGGTAATTTAGCAAAGGGATGGATAGGAATGATGGAATAGGACTAGGCTATAGCATATCTGTCTCTGAGGCCTCTATCGGTTCATTCTGTAACCTGGTTTGTCGCATTAGACTAATTCATAATATTGAGTAATGTCTGACATGACTTTGTATGGGTGAGGATAATTGGTCAAGAACTTGAGGATATAGCTTTGAGTTCATAGCTCGACCCTGAGATGCAACTGAATTACATCCTAGTTAGTTTACTTTCTGTTTTATATCCATATCATGTATTTAATATAGCTTTGAGTTCATAGCTCCACCCTGAGATGCAACTGAATTACATCCTAGTTAGTTTACTTTCTGTTTTATATCCATGTCATGTATTTACAAGTTAAAGTTTGTTTTCAGAGCCTGCTAAATGCTGCTAAGGATAAGGGCGATGCTGAAGCTGGTGGATCTACAAGCTTGCCGGGTATATTTCATTTGTTTACTAGCTATTGTTCTTTGAATACAAACACCCTGCACAAACTGGATTCTTGTCTTCTTTTGTACGATTCAAAGCTTGTTTAATTTGCTCCATCCTGTGATGATTTGCTACTTAGTTCGTTCCATGTTTCAAATACTTGTATCTTATATGTGGATAGGTGAGTCATCAAACCATGACGAGAACCCTACAAGCTTTGTTAATTCATCACCTTTTGGTGAGAGGAATAGCACACTCAAAAGTCCTTTTCGAAAAGTTCTTTCCCCTGTCAACACAAATATAAAGCCCTTCGATGCACTAGAAACCAATGAGCCAAGGACACCGAAGACACCTTTTCCTGTGAATTGTATGGACAACAGATTCCAGAATCTGGGAACCCCACTAGAGAAATTCACTACTTGTAGGTCTCAAGTAAAGGTACAATTATACAAGTAGCTGAAATGAGTTGTTTAACCTTTGAAACATGTGATCCTCACTCCTTTTTCGTTGCACAGAACTACCTTGTCCAAGAGTATGTTGACTTCTTAAACACAGCCAACAGGTGTTGTATTATTCATCTCTATGTTTCATCATTGTTATTTGCAAGTTTTGCAACTATTATGTAATAAATGAAACTCAATATGTCAATTGTTTTTTAAACTGCAGGGAGGAGCTACTGGAAATCAAGGTTCATGTCTAACTTCAGTCTGTTAATGCTGCAGAAGTGTCTTCTTACAAATGATTCTTTAAGCCTCTTCTTTTAGAAGTTTCTCATTTTAGTGTTATACAGGGAATCGGAGGCAAGTATGCAGACTACATACTTGAACTGAGAGAAACAAGCCCTTTACAATCGGTAAGCTAAATTAGTCAGGTGTTTTGAGCACAGATGAACTTTCAGTTTCGTTTGAAGTGGGCATTAAAAGAGTGTTTTTGTTTCAGCTGAACGATTTGGAGAAAGTAGGGCTCTCTTCTAAGCAGGTGAACTAAAATAATATCTCTACAATTGAGTCAATGCTTTAGCCATCAAATGATGCATGATACTAAATTGATATTCTTTTACAGATTCACAACCTGTTTAACAAAGCTGCAATAGGAATATTCGATCAGCAAGGATACACAACACCCAGCTGTGCTGCAGTTTCTCAAGTCCAGTAAGACTCGCAAGTTTCTAGACTGACTCCTCAGATTCAATACAGATTTGAATCACATTGTTGTAACAGCTAATCTAGCTTTGATTGATCTAGTATGAGTTGTACTGTGTATTTGTAATTTCGTAACCAAGACATCTTAGAAAGACTACATGCCTTCGACGATGATCTAGTATGAGTTGTAACGTGTATTCGTAACAGAGACCTCTTAGAAAGACTCAATGTATTAGGCTGAGGCTACAAGCCAAAAGATTATGTCATTGTTAACGCAGGTCTAGAACTGGGCAGAGCTTTTCAATGATGGTTACAAGAATTGACCTTATTGTGCTTTTCTTTTCAAATGTCATTACCATTACCTAATTTCTTCAAGGCCATCCTTATCCCAAACATCAAAGTAAAAACAGAGGAGGGTAGTTTTCATTTCATTATAATCAGAAAACTTACACTAATTCCTCACACATAGATACCAAGTTTATACACAGAAAACAGACACAAGCAGCCATGACCTTAATTCACTTCACCCTTCACAGATCCTAGCCTATTAGGATCTGCACAAAGACGACGAGCCATGACTACTTTATTCTGAAATACAATTCTAGAAAGACAGACACACGGAATAGAACTATTATAGGCTATTATTATCAAGCTTTTCTTCTTGCAGCAGTAGATATCTTCCAGCTTTTCTACTTTCAGAAATTCAAGACCTCCTCGCTCACTTGCAAGTGCAAGGGTCGCAGGTGCAGTTGACACACTTGCAGCCGCCGCAGCCTCCCTCAGTGGCCACACCAGCCTCAGCCTGTCCATAGTTCCTGCAGATTAAAACCCAAGAAAACTAATTAGCAGAAAAGTCGTATCATTTGGGATTTTCAAGATCATACAATCCGTTTCAGGTGTACAACATCTTAATTTCTACATGCAATAGTGATCCAAATCCTCCACCTTTTAGGTTCTCTAGAAGAATCATCAAGTTTCGCCAAATAAAAAACTGTTTAGCCATTTGATCTGATCAGATCACCCTCATCTCGTTATGAACCCATACCCTATTTGGATTATTTTCTCTTTTCGTTTTCTTTTCGCAAATGAAAAGAGATCCGATCATTGAGCTGCATGTCTCCTCCTAGAAAATGCCTCAATGAAAATGTATAGCAAGACAAAGATACTTACAGTTTCTGTGTTCCCACGACACCCATGACAAGAGTCTCAGAGGCAGAGCTCTGCTCTGTGATGTCAGCATAGTTGCCGCAGCTGAAACATAATCAAAAATCGTTAACAAACCCTGATCTGAGACAACCAACAACGACAAGGGATTAAAAAAAAAAAAAAAAAAAAAAAAAACCATATCTGAAACATTACCCGTTGCAGCCACTGCCGCACTTGCAGCCAGCTCCGCAGCCACACTTTCCTCCGCAGCAAGACATGGTTCCTCAGCTAAGAGAGAGTTTGAAACGATCAAAGAAAGATTTGAGATTCGATAAAAACACTGAAATCACCAACTCTGTTTGAACGAGCTTTCACCGAGGCCAGGGGGTTCCATTTATAACGTAGGGGAAGGGGGAGAGTGATGGATATCAACCGTCCACGTGTATGGATCATACGTCATGTCTATCCATGCATTCCCAGTCCAACCCTTTCTGTTTCTATTTTCTTCCGCGTCTCGTTTTATTTTGTAAAACGTATTGAACTAGAAAGATACCCGTGCGTTGCTACGGGATTTTTTGTCAAGAAAATTTGTATTCTACATAATGGAATAAGCAAAAATTTAAGAATATGGTTACTGAAAATAGTTCATTCTAAGGAATAAAAAAAAGAGCCACTATCGTATCATGTTCAGTTAAAATGATGAATCAATATGTTGTTTCACTCTATACATGTATGGAAAACAATTGGGAGTTTCAGAGTGATACTACCTAGTTGAGTTTAACTAACCTATATATATGATGCAAGCCTAAATCTAAATCCAATGACATATGCTCATTCTTTACTTCTCTATACCCATTATAAAGTATGTATCTACAATGCTAGTCTACCTTTTTACCTACATATATGCTGATAGCCAGGTGAATACATTATACTGAAAGTTTAGCAGCGTTGATCACTATACAAAGTGAATGTAAATCATATATTACTGGAAGCCAATACATGTTTTGAGGAGACTATGACATATCTTCATTAAAGCGAGTGCAAAACTATTAACTCAAATGCAAAGTATATTGTATTGAGTAAGCTATTCAAACCCAACAAAAAAAAAAAACAAAACAAAGAGCAATGATCCCATTTTACTATATATTCTTAATGTTTGTCACAAACCACACTAAAGAGTAAACCATATATGTGGCAAGAAACATTACTACTCTAAGACACATGGCCTTTTGTTATATATGTTTTAATTTCTTGATATATGTGGTATCTACTTTAGCATTTTGACCAAAACCAGCTAAGTTTACATAAAAAAGCAAATGAATTAAATGAGATCTATTAAGGAATTTATATTCATATGTTCAATTATCTACTGTCTCGGTATCTTTAATTATTTGTCATCTCAATACCCCATCTCTATATTGTTGTAAATGTATTTCTCATTCTAGTGTTACACCTTTAAGATTTAAGATTCTATGATAACTTATAATCCATATAGTCCCGGTCTATCTATGAAATTATGAACTTTATCAAAAAGTCCTTCAAGTTCTAGCAGAACTCAATCTTTTGCTTATCGCAAAATGCAAGAGACCTCAACTGAAAATCAATGGAAACCCTACATATCTATATATAAAAGAAGGAAACATAAGAAAAGACTAATAAAAGTGCATATATACTAAAGAAAGTCAAGCAATCACAAAAGCAACAAAATTGAGACCAATAGTTAGTAAGACTCCACATTCTGTTTCATTTTGAATAATCAAACTCTACATAAATCTCAAAACCGATAATTTCCTACAGTAAACATACATAAAGACTTTACCTCTGTTTTATTTGCAGTATTTAGATCTTTCTGCAAGAGTTCTTATGACCATTTTTGGATTGTTGTAATTTTTTCTCAAGAATTTGATGAGTCAATATTGTATTTATTTTCCAGTTTTGTATTTATTTATGCAAGATATCAAACAAATTCATAAACATTTTCACTGGAGATAAAAACTATCAAATGTCATATCCACAACTTATTGTTTATATTTTAACAAAAAAAAAATCTAATACTATTTCTAATGGCTGGTCAAAAAACACTCAAGTCTGAGTTATGTCTGAATATCCCCTAAATTCAAATTATGGTGAGATCTTCTTATCAACTTGAGGACCTTAGGTAGCTGCAAATTAACGATTTCGGGTGAGATCTTTTTATCATTATAAAAGTCTCAATTGTATAAACATCTTTTACAATTAAAAAAAAAACCAAACACCCAGGCCCAACACTGTTCACGTGAACAGTTTTATGAACAGTGCATGTACGGAAAATAGATATATGTTAAATTGGTTTTTGTGTATTTTACTATTTTAAATTGGACGACATCAATTCTAGTGAAAACTCTAACCTGAAATTCAATATTACAGCATCTCAGTGGGGATTTCAAAGAAAAAACAAACAAACAAACACTACTCAGCTATGTAAAGCAGTATGTAAAACAGATAAACATAAATATGACTGAAAGATAATCTTCAAATGAAAACCTAGAGAAAAGCAAGAACAAAATGATATAGATAAATCTAAAATAATTTGCAGTTGTCACGAAGCAAATAGTAATCAAAAAGTGATAAGACGCTAATTTTTTAGATCTCCCATTTGAAGCTGCTTACATTATGACTCTCCACATTGACGACAATAAAATTCCTCTTGAAATCTCAGAGCTTTCGCAAAAACACCAACATGTAATTATAGACACATATTAACTCTTTATATACATTCTCACGTACCTAAAGTTTATCTATTGAACTGAGAATGTAAAAGCAAACAATATAATCCTAACTTAAAACAAAAAGTAAGAAGCTAAAGACCCAATTCTTTTTGGTTAAAATGAAAACATGACCAAAACACATCCAAAAGATATCGAATACTCACCATATTTAAATCCTATATTTCGTTATATTTAAATTCAGTTTATCATTTATTTTCATGAAAATCAAAGATAAATAGTGACAAAAAGAGAGAACATTAGTATAAAGAGAGGGAAAAAAGACATCATTATGCAAAATTTTGATGTTTTAGTCCTAACGCTCATAGACCTAATTCAATAGAATGAACAGACTTAATTACGTTTTAATTAATGTTAGATCAAACCCAATCCCAAAAAAAAAAAAAAAAAAATTCAGATGTCAAGAAACACTGTGAACAGTGCTTATGAACAGTGAATTCAGTTATGTGAACAGTGCTTTATGAACAGTGAAACGCGTTATGTGAACAGTGAACAGAAAATATATATATAAGTAAGTAAATGCCCCCATCTTTCTATTAAGTGGGATTTTCTGGCGTGTTCTCCAAGTGTACAGAAGGCTTTGAGTTGTGCATCGTCTGATTGGCTGGACAGATGTAGCCTCACCATGAATTAGATAGTCAAGTGCTTGAAAATATCTTTTCCTTTTTTTTCTTTTTCTATGTTAGCCCCAAATAAGTATGGAAAATTGATAATTGATGATGGTATAATTTCATGAGCCTCATAAGTGTTGATGCAAGAGCTTTTAATACTTACCGGTCCAGTTTGATATTGACTTTTAAAAATTAAAATCATTTATAATCATCATTTCAGATAAATTTTTTATTTAGTAAAATCTTAAAACGTGTTTATCTAAATATTTTTAATTTAAATAATCACTTTTTGAAAACCAAGTTGGAGGTTGCTTTAAAATTGAGTTTTTAAAAAATTAAGTTTTTAAACCACAATACTAAACTAAGCCGACATTTTAAAACGTTTTTCAAACGTCATCTGTACTGGTGGCATCGTTTCTAGACTATTCAGTGACGTTAATTTGTAAAACGTCATGATAAATCTTTAATAAAGTTCGATAAATGTCATTGAACGTATTTTGTAGATGGTAATTTTTTCAAGTGAGCTCACAAATAGCAGGCTAATAACCATGCGCCTAAACTCCAATAATTGTGCTCTGCGGTAAGTCTGCAGATGGTAATTTCTATAAGTGATGAAACTGACGGAGTTCATGTAATGGAATTGGGAGCAATAATTGATGTTAAGAATAAATGTCCAAGCAAACCTTGTCCTCCATAGGAAGTTGGCTCAATAATAACAGCAATGCTTGTTTTCTTTACGCTGGTACATCAGTAGCTTTGGTTTTTTCTATTCTGGTACTACAGTATAGCCAGTCCCTTCAGCAATAATCAAATAAAAACAGGCGGTGAAAGTTGACAAGGAGAACTAGCAAGTTAGGATATTTTAAACATCGATAGGAACAAAAAGAGAATCGGATAAATCACGAGAAGCAGTGATAGTCAGATTAATACTTGTGACACTATCCGTCAACTGAAAAGGACTTGTGACCAAACCCAGCTATCTAGTCCGTTCACTCTCAGACTCGGTCCTAATTTCATACATTAGTTATGAAAATCTTTGTTTACCAACTAACAAATACATATATACGATGTAGTAGGATTCAACAAAATCTGGGCAGTCATCATCAGAGTACGTTATGAGAAATAAGCCTCATAGTTTTAGTCTACCATGCATAGATGAAGCAGTTTAGGTTAAGCTTATAGACTAACAAAACCCACTCTGAGATGGTTCTGTTACTTCTGCATCTTTTAAGCACCAGTAGCTAGAGGGCTTGAGTAACCATTTTACATTCATCTAATATTGTTTGGTTAATCCAGACAATTCATGTTCTGATATTGATAAATTATATAAGGAAATTAAGAACTGTCAACTGATGTATAGTAGATCGATCGAGATCGAGTTCGAGTGGTGCCGTATATGGTGGGTTCCAAATTCTCCTACACCTCAGCTTCGCTTTGTACTGGAAATTTGATTGAATTGTAACGTACATACCTCATCAAACATGACATTCTAAATTATTGTTACAAAAGAAAATATCTTCTCTCGAATATATGGTCTTGTTAGGCGCAAATGATCATCAACCGTTCATGTGTGGATGGATGAGAACAAATTAAGCTCTTGATGAACATGCTCCTGTATCGAAAAGCTAAGCTAGATAGCAGAAACGCATGCTAATTAGAGGGTTAAATTCTTAAGGTTAAATCCCACCTTTTGAGTTATGTACAGCATCACAAGGTGACAAGCACCAACTGTTGAGACTCGGAGATGTAAGGGGAGAGTGACATATAACATATTCCTAAATCACTTGTATGTACTCGGATTATACAGATTAGTTCAAATTACCCAATGAAATATCCGAAATTCTTAAAGATTCGTCACGACTCACTGCTCAGATCAAACTAAACCCTATGAATCTATGATCATCAGACTCAAGCATGATCTGCATGCAATCCATTTAATTTATTCCCTTTTAGCTAAAGTCTATAATCTACAGCACATGGGGGATACAGGGAGTAGTCTTTGTTGAGTGCCATGCTTTCTCTTTCAGAACAACGGTGGGAAGGCCCATCATACAAGACCTAAAAAGCTTTGGCATTTATTCCCATTCATTCACAGTATTAGTGCATGGTGGGCGCCAAATGAACTTCCTCCGTTTGCTGTGGATTGTTGAGTCCCTTCTGATGTCGATGCGCCTCATCAATTCTATAATTTCTGTGAACATCTTCTTAAGCACAACTAGTATGTGAGCTAGTTGTTGTTGAAACTTTCGGAAGGTCATTATGCTATAGCTTAATTAAAAGCCTTAAACCACTCACCACAAGAGTTTAATTAAGATGACCTTTAATTTGGGAGTGATAGTTAACCCTTGTATAACGCAGCCAGATCGATGCAAATTTGCATGGCAATGTTTCTATCCTACAGCTTTTCTCTTGCCCAAAATGATGTGGGAATTGCAGACTTGCAATTAACCAAGTTCCTAGTGCTGAAACAAGAACTAAAGCTGGCCAAGTAGGTAGAAGATGATGCTAAGGTCTGATACCCTGACATATATCTTCTTGGAAGTTTAAATGAAGGTCTGATTCAGACACTACTACCTTGTACCAATTGTGTAAAATGATCTAGTTTCTATTATTTTGTTTCTATCTGTTTCCTTTTCTAGAAGTTTTATTGCAATCAAGGATCTACTGTAAGAATTGAGACATATTGATGAATTTCTGGGATATGAACTAATTTCATTGACGCAGTAGAACCAAGTTATAAACTAGGAGACTAGGACACAACCTAAAACAAATGCAATTAGAAAGGTTAGAGTGTGTTAATACATATGATGTCACATCCCGATTCTTAAATTAAATTACAGTTATTTACTTTTGGTATTACTTTGGTTTTTACCATTTTGAGTAACCGTATACTGTTAAAGGACCATGGAGTTGACATTTTGTAAGAAAATTATTTTGGGGAAATTTCTTTAAGGGAATTGTAGAGGACGTTATTACGAATTCATGGACATGTTATACGTTAAAATCGGAGTTAGCATAAAAAAGTTATCAGATAAAAGGGTAAATTTTTAGTTGGTAAAAAGGGGGTAAATTTTAGTTGGCTTTATTTTTGTTGGGTATTTAGCTTGGACCGGGTAAGAGAAGCCCAACTCTCTCTCTCTCTCTCTCTCTCTCTCTCTCTCTCTCTCTCTCTCTCCCCCCTCTCCAACTCTTCCCCTCGACCCGCCGGAAACTCCAGGTTCGTCCACCGCCGTCCTGTCACCTCAGACCGTCGTACCAGTCCCAATCGGTCGACCATCGACCCAACGTTTTTCCTAGACCGGTGGGAGCCACCCTAGCACCGCCGTGAGGGAGATATCTCGCCCGAAAGGTCCGACTGCCACGGTTGTTTTCTCGCTGGAGCTCTCTCCTCCGGCCACCATAGCCAGAGCTGCTTAACTCAATAGAAAGCTCTCCTACCGTGCAGCAATCCCTTAAAAGGATTCACTCCCTCTTGGTCTAGGTAAGGAGAATCGAGTGTTTGAATTTCTAGGGTTTCATATTGTGTTTTTGTTCGATTGACCTAGTTAAGCTTGAAATTGAGCTTAATTTGTGCTATTTAGGAAAGTTGTAGAGCGGGTTGAGAGGAAGAAGCTGTTAAATTTTGGTAGGCTTTGGGGGTTGCCGGAGTCGGCCGCCTGCCGCTGCCGGTGGAGCAGACAGTGGCGCCGCAGCTGTAAGGGGGCTTTTCAGAGTTTTAAATGTATGTTATATTAATGGGAGTTTAATGATGTGAAGTTTAGAATTTTTGGAGGAGTTTTGGTTAGATTAGAGATTTTTCAAAGATTGAGAATGTTGGCGGTTGTTAGAATGAAAATCCGGCAATTGAATTTCCTTGGCATTTATTCTAGAATGTTAGAATTGATGAATTAAGGTTGTGGTGGAGGTTGCTGTGAATCTGGTAAGCTTAACCCTAGTAAGAGTAGTGTGTTAAGCGGAAAAGATTTGAGTGTTTATATTTAAGTATTTATTTTCCGGAATTGAAAGGTGGACCTAAACATATTTATTGTGTTAGGATACGAAGGGAACCTCGTTTGAGTGGCAATGCGGATATCGTTAGGCTTATGTCTAAATTTGTGACTGGACATTTTGGTTTTAAATAAATATGAATGCAAAATTTTATAATTTATTATTTTATTTTTCAGCTTATATTATAATTTTAGCTTATGAGATGATCTTGGAAATTATTTGAGTTAGAAGTATTGAATAATGGTTGGTTATGATTTATGGATTTGAGCTCGGATTATTAATTTGGTATTTGAGTTTTGATATTTTTATAAATTCCGGATTTCATTATGATTGTTTTAAATGGTGGACTTTGAGATTTATAAAAGATTTCCGAAAATGAGATTTTCGGTAATTCTCTTTTTATAACTTTATCGTTTATTTGTGGATTATCGATTTTGGCATTGAGAATATTTTTAGCAAGTATTTTTGGAGTGAGGACTTATTTACAATTTATACTTGTTAATTAATCTCGCTTATAATTATGAATTTGAGAATATTTTGACGTGTGAGACACGTGTCGGTGTGCCGTGGCTTGGTTGGTTAAGGTGTTTAACGGACAACTTTGAGGTCATGAGTTCAAACCTCACTGACATATGTATGGTGTGTGAGTTATTAATAAAAAGTTTTTTTTTAAAAAAAAGACGTGTGAGACACGTCATTGAGTTTTATTATAATTTTTTATGATGATTTTCAAGTATGGTTGGGAACCGTACCATTCGTATGATCTTAGGAAAGTTTAATGGATTTAAGTGATTTCATATGTTTTTAGTTACCATAATATATGGTCGCTTATATTTATTTACTAGCTAGCTTTATTAGCGGTCCTCACCATAGGTGAGTCGAGTGCTTAGCGTGAGATTCTATTATAGTATGGGAGGCACCGATCGGATATTATTATTTATTGCTAGTTAGCCTTATTAGGGGTCCTCACCATATGTGAGTTGAGCGCTTAGCATGAGATGTTACTATAGCTTGAGAGGTACCAACCCCAGCCTTGGAGGTTCCTCTTACATGGTGATAACTCTTCCCCTTATTTTATTTTTCTCAGTTATGTAATTGATTAACCAGCGGGGCAGGTTTATCTCTTCTTACGAGATTTCTTTATTTGATTAACCAGCGGGGTTGGTTTGTCCATTCTATTAAGTTTCTGGAATTTAAGTTATATGATTTATGGAAGTTGCGTGTAGCTAAGTTTTTTAAACTGAAACGTGAGAAAATATTTAAATTATGTATTTTGTTAAATTATTTAATTTATTTTTATCCACTCACTCTAACATTTTTAAATTACTTTCCCCTGAGCCCTTTGGTTTTAAATGCCCAGTTTGCAAGCTAAGTTTAATTGAGGTTGAGCGTACATGAAGTCGAGACATAGTCAGATGCTGCTTCCGCTTAATCTTTATTCATTGTTATTCTTTCATTATTAGATATGCTCTAATAACCAGTTAGTGAATTAATGTTGTCTTTGTTGTTGGTTATGGAATTCCAAAAGTTAGTATTTGATATTTTGAGAGATGTGATAAACTTGGGGAGCAGGAAGACTCCAGGTGTTGAGGTTGGTTTATTTGGTTATAGAAATGTAAGTTGGATTTTTTATGTAAGGGTTGTCTATTTTCAAGATAGATTATGCCGAATTTTCCGTAAATTTTTTTTAGAGGTGGACCCGCAGGATTTACCTCATATTTCAGGATGAAATTTGGGGTGGGTCCTGACATGTGATGCATCAATTTTGTCATAAAGTTGTTAAATGAGTTCTTAAAGTAGTAATATTAGTTCTTAAATTTGTAAAAAATATTAGTTATAACATTAGTCCTTATGTGTCTTTAAAGTGGTAATTGAATTCTCAAAGTTATAATATAAGTCTTAAAAGTTGTAACAATTTTTTTTAATCACTTAGAGGACTCAATTACCACTTTAAGTACATATTTTATCATTTTAAAGACACATGATGACTTATGATGTAATTTGTAACTAAATTTTTTTACAACTTTAAAGACTCATTCAAGGACTAATTACTACTTTGAAGACTTATTTTATAATTTCAGGACAAGATTAATGCATCACATGTATTAACTTTGTCCGGAAATTGTAGAATTTTCCGAAATCTTAAATCTTTAATTCCATATGAAGTCACTCTTTCTTATTTGTGACTTTACAGTCTTCCGTTTCATCTGACCTATATTTGACAAATTCAACTCCTCTGTTTCTGATGTCATCATAGATATTAATATTTGTACCTTTCTTTTGAATGATACAAATTAATTTCATGTTTCAATCTGTGTGGAAATATATACTAGAAAAGCTAAGTGTTTTTTTTTTGTCAATAAAGATCAATGCATTAAAACAAAGCCAGAAGACAACACATTACAACTGAAAGTAAAACAAAGAGAACATAAGTAGAACAAAGAAACAACAAAGAAAGAAAGAAAGCCGCCAAAAAACTTGAAGCACTAATAGTTAGCTCGCACAGCTAGCTCCAAAGCCAGGTTAAAGAGGACCAGGAAATCCATCACTCCTTAAAACATTAGTCAGAGAGTTTGGAGGCATGCTGACCCATTCCTGAGAGCACAAACTCTGGATGACAAGCTTAGCCGCTGCATTTGCAAGGCGGTTAGCTTTTCGTGGAACCCAGTTCCAACGAATCCTTTTGAAAAGTGGCACCAAGTGAGCGACATTCTTTAGGACAAGGGAGATTCTCTAACAAGGAGAAGCTAAAGACTCATTTAGAGCCTTGATCACCTCCTGACAATCCCCTTCGACAATACTATGCTCCAATTTCAGAAACACCGCCATTTTGACACCACAAAGAAGCGCCTCAGCCTCAGCTTCTACAGCCGACTTGTGAGACCGAAAAAGGCTAGCCCCTGCAATAGACACACCCATATGACTGCGAATAATAACTCCCAATCTACTGTTGTGATTTGACTCCTTCCAAGCACCATCAAAATTGATTTTCACCACATTTACAGGAGGGGGAACCCACAAAGAAATGAGTCTTAGAATAGACTGAGAGGGTTGAACCATAGACATCCTAGCTTCTTCCTAATTCAAAATACCTCTTTGAATATTTTCAATGACAAGACTGGGGCTTGGAGTACTATTTCTCATAACCACTAAACACCTGTGCTTCCAAATCTCCCACAAATGCAAACAGACAAGATTGAGCATATCCTCTCTTTCACAAGAAAACATACCAGCATTCTTATGAATCTTCAACAACCACTCCTCAAGATGAGAAATCCTTCCCCTGTCAGGAGTATAGCCTAGGGAGCACCCGAACCACACAGCTAAAGTCTAGGGACAATGAAACAAGCAATGCTTAATCATCTCTTGATATTCACCATATATACCACAAATTGGAGTTTTCACAATTTTCGTTCGGAAGAGACACCACATGGAAGGCAAGGCATTCGACAACGCTCTCCACATGAAGTTAGCAATCTTGGGAGCCACTAGTAGAAAAAAAGGCTTAAGCGACAGGTATATTAATATTTCGTCGCTTAAGAACTACCTAAGCGACGAAAACTTATGTTGTCGCTAAAGATACATTTTTTATCGCTAAAATTCTCTAGAGCGACAAAATTATTTTATCGCCTAAGATTCGTCGCCACATGTCCTACTCAGGTGACAACAAAGATTTTGTCGCAAATTATTTGTGTAGCGACAAAACATGAACCCTTAAGCGACAAAACATTAACCCTTAAGCGACAAATACTTTAGTCACATAATATCCTTAACTTAACTGACAAATTGACATTTCGTTGCTTTAACTTTTAATTAAAGCGACATAACTTTTGACTCTTGAGCGACAAAAATATTTATCGCATGATATCCTGAACTTACCGGACAAATTAAGATGTCGTCGGTTTAGTTTTATATTAAAGCGACAAAAATATTAGTCGCATAATATCCTGAACCTAAGCGACAAATTTGATTTCTGTCGCTTTAGTATTTATCTAAAGCGACAAAAATGTTGACTCTTGCGCGACGAAAGCGATTGTCACATGATATCCTGCACCTAACCGAGAAATTTAATTTTCATCGTCTTAGGTTAACACTAAAGCGACGGTATTTTTGACTTTAGCGACAAAATAGTTCATCGCTGAAGTGAAATCTCTTTATATCCTCTGCATCAGTTCCAGATCGAAAAACTGGAGAAAAACAGATCGAGCTATAGTGAAAAAAAATATGCACAGATCAAGCTCGCAAATCTCTGGTTTATTTGATGCTTGATATCATCTTCATCCATTTGTTTGTAGTTTGGTACATGCTCTTTCTCCCACTTTTTTACCATTTTTTCCAATGAGTTTTCCGGTGAACTATTCCGGTCAATTCTTTGTTCCTAATTTTTTTAGATGTGTTGGTTTTATGATGAATTTTGGTTACCTATTAGTTTTTGTGTTTATATATTATATTTTTTCATATTGCATGCTAAATGCTGCATTTTGGTAATATATATATATATATATATATATATATTTAGGTTTATGTTGAGAATATTGAGAATATTAATGAGAATTTTGGTAATATATATATATGAGAATATTTAGGTTTATATTGAATATTTATGAGAACATGTAGTAATATATATTTGAGAATATTTAGGTTGATTGTACACCTTTGTATAAGAATTTGGTAATATATATATATATATATATATATATATGAGAATTTTGAGAATATTAATGAAAATTTTGGTAATATATATTTATGAGAATATTTAGGTTTATGTTGAATATTTATGAGAATATATAGTAATATATATTTGAGAATATTTAGGTTGATTGTACACCTTTGTATAAGAATTTGGTAATATATATATATATATATATATATATATATATATATATGAGAATTTTGAGAATATTAATGAGAATTTTGGTAATATATATTTATGAGAATATTTAGGTTTATGTTGAATATTTATGAGAATATTTGGTAATATATTTTTTCATATATATTTCATTTTTTCTATATGCAAATCATTATATGTGTGTTTATTTGAGCGATGAATGTAAGAAAGATTATATTCTTGCATTCTAGCTACTACATGTTTAAGAATTATTTTGTTACAACTTTGTTTGACAAAATGATTATTGAATTGTCCCATTTTTGGACAGTTTGAGAGAACATGACTTTGATTCGCGCTGATTTATGATGTGGTGGTTCAGTTTTCGATAGTGGGTAATTTCGACATGGTCTCCTGCTACTGTTCCTCGAGTGCACATTAGGTATAAAAATTGATATATTTGGGGAACTGTAGGGTGATACTGCCGAAATTTTCCCACGTCGGATTTAAAACCACTATAACATAAATCAGTGCGAAACAAAGTCATGTTCTCCTGAATGGGATTAGGACCCTAACCGGAGGCATAAGGTGATGAAGAAGAAGAATTGAATGGATATATGTGCTTATTTGTTGCTAACAATGTGCATTTTTTTTTCTATTATGACAGGTATGTGGAAAAAATGGACAAGAGCTGGATACAGTATAATAGGGGACACCCTTTATATATACAGAGGATCGTAGATTTTCTGGAATTTGTACAACAATACAGTGGTGGAAAGGAATGGCATAAGTGTCCATGTAAAAGATGTTGTTGCAGTAGTTAATTAGGATACAATTCAGGGTATAGAAAAACATTTTTCACATTACGACATGGATCTGTATTATACTACATGGACTAAACAAGGTGAAGTGCTAGTTAATGATCCAATAATGCCCTATTTCCTACCAACTAACTTGCATGAGGTTGGCTCATCTAGTGCTTCCGCCAGCCCTTATATGGATCCTACATTGAACATGCTACATGATGCTTTCCCATACGCTTCAAGATATCATCTGGAAGAGAATTTTGATGCACCCTAAGAAACATATTCTACTTTCTAGAACCTAAACATTGATGATTACGATAAGTAAAATAGAATGCTCGAAGAAATGCAGACCCCAGTGTACGAGGGATGTTCAGAAACTGTTTTGAGTTCTCTCATGAAACATATGAGTCTGAAAAAGAAGCACATGACCTCGAACGAACATTTTGATGACGTATCATCATTTATGAAGACGCATGACTGTCATGTTTTGCTGCAGCGGTTACTTCAAGTCGTAATTAGACCAGTGTTGCATCGTGATGTTTTGGATCCATTAGTAGCCTTGTCCTGGTTCTGGCAGAAGTTATGTGCTCGAGAGTTGAAGAAGTCAGATGTCGTTAGGGAGGTTAAGTCGTCATTCAAGAGCAGCGGTCGATCGTGACGATGGTGAGATAGTGAGAGGATCTGAAGCGTCGGCGCAGGACTAAGGGTAGAACGTGGCAGCATAAACCCACCCGGATTGATTTCTTGATCTGAGATGGTCTCCCTGCCATGTCTGTCCAGATATGGGAAGTGATATGTTGCCTCTTTGTAGTGGATGCGCATGACGGCGCTCTCGCCGGTGTACCATTTGGACCGGGTTGTTGAAGGGCCTATCTCTTGGGGTCCAATGGGTTTTGGGTGGGCCTGGGTCATTTTGGGCCTAGGTCAAGACATCGTCTACATCCTTTGCAAACTGGAGAGGATTCCCCCCCCCCCACTTTTTTTTCTATTATAGTTCACCTCATGATCCACCTACCTAAACAAGTGTTGCTTACTGGTCCAGTACATAATACCTAGATATTTCTCATGGAAAGGTAAAAATTTACTATTTCCTAGCACTTTATGTCTTTGATTTATATATTATTGACGAGCTCAATAAGTTAGCTAACTCCGACTTTTTATTTTCTTTATTAAGACAACTTGGCGGATATAGGGGTACGTTAAAAATAAATATCGTCCAGAGGGGTCAATAGCAGAGGCATACAAGGCACATGAGTGTGTAACCTATAATGAAAATTATCTTCATCAAGAAACAGAGCATGTCAGCAGTGAGAATGCACCTAGGTTCAACCTTTCAGTTGTTTCTAATGATATCCGTTTGTTTGGGAAATTACCAATTTCTGAAAGATTAATCGATGATGAGATTGTTGAGGCTCATTGGTGGGTACTGCAACACTGTGACCAAGTTGACATGTTTAGACATCCACATGAACAACTTTGCAAAATTAAATATGGTGACAAATGGGAAGAGATGCAAAAGAAGACATTTCCTAAATACTTCACAAAATGGGTGAGTTTAAGTTTCATGTTTTTACACGAGAATTTCATGTGTTTGTGATTCCAAAAATTAATATGTTTTGATGTTTTTTCAAGTTGCAGAGTTGCAAGAAGAAAATAGTGTACACTACAAACCCGAGTTGTCGTATTTGGCTGGTAAGCTGCAACATGTGTATATATATGCTGCTTGTGTAGTTAACGACATTAAGTTTTTGACATTGCATCGAGATTATGGTCGAAAAACACAAAACAGTAGCGTGATGTGTGTGGGTACGGAAGGCGAAGCTAAATATTACGGGGTCATTATATCTATTGTCGAGCTAGTCTACGCAACTGGTATGCTAGTTGTGTTATTGAAGTGTAGATGGTTCAACGACCCAAATATACAGAGGGGTACCAAGATGGATCATAGACTGTTATCAGTGAATAGATGCACAAGCTTGTATGAGAATCAACCGTTTATTGTTGCCACAATGGCAAGACATGTGTTTTATCTTGATAATCCAAATGAGGGTGGGGGTTGGAAAGTTGTTAACGTGATGTCACATAGAGGTATTTATACTGCAACTACACTTGAGATGGGTATTGCAAATAGAGATATTGAGAATGTCACTCTTGAACCATATCAAGAAGTCTCGACGTCTAATATCCCCGACACAGACACTATTCGCATCAACAACGACATCCACTTCCAACCTTACGAGTACATTCCCATTTCTAATTTAGAGTTTGACTTTGGTTCACTTCCATTCATCTGGCCGCCAGATGACGAAGAGGAAGACTCAGATGGTCATTCAATGAGTGAGGATGATTTAGAAGAAAGAGACTACGTTGATAGCAATTGAAAACTCATGGTGTGTTAAAACATCAAATTTTCGATTTAATTATGTCATAAATTTATTATATATGTAATGAATTTATTCTATTAGTTGTGATATGTATTAATTTCTTATTGATTTAGTTTTATACTTTACTAACATTTTGGATACAACGGAATATATAAACGTTAGAATCCACAAACTATTAGAAAAAATCTCTTTAGAGAGGGAATCGTAGCCTAAATTAATCAATTAAGCGACGAAAGTATAATTTTTCATCGCTTAAGTACCGGAATTTTTAGCGGTACCTACTCTGCCAAAATTTTTTGGCAAATTTGAACCAAATTTTTGAAAGTTTCCTTACCCTCTACCTGACTTATCATTTCTCTATATTTGAACTCTCTTCTTCAGACCCTCTTCTCTCCCCTCTCTTCTTCAGACTCTCTTCTCTCCATCCTCTCCTCTGCCCCAGACCCCTAGCTACTCTAGCTGTCTCGGTTCCTCTCCTTCTTCCCTCTGCCTCTCCTTCTTCTTCCCTCTGCCTCTCGCCCATCTCGCCACTGTCACCTCTCCTTCTTCCCTCTACCTCTCCTTCTTCTTCCCTCTGCCTCTCCTATTTCTTCCCTTTGTCTCTCATCCTTCTTCCCTCTGCCTCTCATCCTTCTTCCGTCTTCCTCTCGCCCATCTCGCCAGAGTACTCTGTGCCATCTTCGTCAGCAGACTCCGTTCAATCTACGCTAGCAGACTCCGCACCATCTCGCCAGCGCGGACTCCAAGCCCATCTCGCTAGAAACGTTTTCATCGCTTAAGCTTCAATCTTTATGTTCAGTGCACACTTCTCAATCCCTAACAATGAAAAAAAAAAATCCCCAAATCCCTCCCTTCACTCCCGGCCCTCTTCCTCCTTACCAGTCCCCAAATCCCTTCACTCACCTCTTCCTCCTTACTGGCCCTCTTCGTCCTTACTGGTCCCCAAATCCCTTCACTCTCGGCCCTTATCCTCTTCTCATTACCTAGATGCTGCCGACGCTCAGGAGGAGGCCGAGGAGCGTCTGAGGCTGGAATGTGCGCAACAATACGGCTCCTCTTCTACCGTATCCAACCAAGCCATTGCAAGTATGGCACATGCAGGATCCCTTGCTTCGTCAGCTCCGTCTCTAACCGATGACGATGAGGAGTCAACGACAGTAGCAGAAACACCGGCTGAGGGTGCACCCAAGGTTTTCAGCGCTCGTCGAAAACTAAAGAAAACCGGAGGACCTCCCCAGAAAGGCAACCGAGGAGTGGTGAAAAACGCAAATGTGGCTGATATTGTGAAAAGCACGGGGACTTGGACTTTGATTGGAAAGTTATTTATGGACCGAGAAATTCGGATGTATGCAGTCTCTTTGTCAATAGTCTTGGAAGCATCATACAAAAAAGAGTGGCAATGAAGAAGGAATCCTGGTATGATTTAGACAAGGAGGAGAGGAAGAAGCTTTTTGACGGTCTCACTATAAGTTATGATAATTTCAGTTAATATTTTTTGGTATTTTGAGTCCCTGCATTATGGTATTTTGATTCCCTACATCATTACAACTTAATGGTTTCATGTTTTCTATGTCTTGCCGTATTTTTTTTACCATTGATTTCAATGATGTAAACGCCATTAAACGGATCAATAAAAGGACGGCAAGTGTATTCCGTGAACGAAAGCATGATTTGTCAGAGATTCACAAGCTCGGGGGGGGGGGGGGGGGAGATGTGATTCCGGAAGAGCTTTTGCACAAGCAGGATGAGTGAGAGTGGCTTTGCACGTATTTTGAATCGGACAAGTACAAGGTATAAATTAAGTTTTGGTTATGAGATATAAGGACAAGTACAAGATGATTTATGGTGATTTTCTAAGGATAAGTGTATTGTGCTATAATTGAATTAGAGTTATGTTGTACAGCTTGGAGTCTGAATTTGATCATGATTTATAAATAATTTTATTATGAAACTTTGCATGTTTCATCTTCTATATGTGAACTCTTGATCTAGAGAGTTTGGAGTTATTTGATAGGGTAGGTGATTTGTGGCGATTTTCTAAAGTTTAGTGCTCTGTTCTGAATATACTGTGTTCTAGTTATATAATGCATCTGATTTGAATTCAAGTTTGAGTGGGATTTAGGAGTGGCAATGACTTGAAAATATGAGGACTATGACCTTCTTTATGTGTATATACGTTAAACCAAGAAGTATAGGAGGCTTTGATCCTAGTTCTAGCTGCTCAACTTAGTTTCATATAGTCACTTGATGAGTAGTATTACTGCAATGTAATTTTTTGTTCACTTCTCTTCTCTTTGTATGCCACGTACTAGAAGAGAAAACTTGTAGCTAGTTTAGGAAGCTTTGTGGTAGGTGTTTACAATATTTTTGGGTTGTAAAAAAACATAGAGATTTTTAGGGAGTTATTTTTACACCCTCTTTTGATCATGTACTTGGTCTTGTGCAGAGACAATCGGTTGCCAACTCCTGCAACAGTGGTAAGAAGGAGTTGGAGCACCACTCATGGAGGAAACCTATCATTTCCTGGGTGGATGAGCTAAGGGATAAGGGTGCTTCATTACCGGTGGTTGACGTGTACCCGATGACATATGACATCAACCAGCCTAAAGCTGTTGAGCATTATATAAGTATCAATACCTAATGCCTTAAGGATAATGGTTTAGTTTTGGCTGTTGTGTGTATTGTGTATATTGTCGAGTTGTTTGATTTGTGTGTATTGTCTTTAGGGTACCTTAATTGGTGGAGTTAGACTGTGAGAGAGATATATCCTGTCAGCTATTCAATTACCCCAAATAGATGAGATAGCTAATTGTTGGAAGCGGAGTATCCCTAAGTAGATGGAATTATTTTTTTGAAGTGTAGGTGGATGAGTTAGTGTGATGATATCAATGCATGTAGGTGCAGCTGGAAGTTGAGCAAGGCCTGTACGCCTTGGCCCCTGAGTTGCTATGCTGGTTCTCAGCTCCTTGATGGCTATTAATGCTTACTTCATTATTTTGGGAGGTTTCCTGGTTTATTCATATGAGAGTTGTAGATTTTTAGAGGTAGAAGTCTATATAGAGATTTCCTGGTTTCTTAGTTTCCTGCTTACTTCATTATTGTTTGTGTTTTGGATGGAAGTTGCTATCTAGTATTATAGAGATTGAAGACTATTAGGTGGGCTTGGAGATTAGTAATCTTGATAGGAGTGATTGTTTAATTAGGGGTATCTCATAAATGATATTTATGTTATATCACCAGGAACATAGCTATGTAGTTCTGAAATATAGCTAAACAAATGAACAATAATGTATATGAAGCTAACATAACATAGAAACATGAATGAGAACGAGGATCTCTATAGTTTGCTAATGGTGCTAGAAACCGAACAAGATACAACTAAAAAGGTCTCAAATGATTTGTCTAAGTGAGGTCACAATTATTTGACTGTAGACACCTTTTGAAATGCATCACATAACAAAGTTTCTATGCCAGTTTGCCTGTTGCATATTTCATGTCATGTTAATTTGGTAAAGCTGATTACTGCTTCAATTATCATGATTTGATGATGTTATACTAGTTGCATGACTTGTACATACTATTCTTGAATTGTAGGAAAAGTTGAAGGAACATGGTGCTATTGCAAGACTTTGCAGAACACTCAACACTCGGACATCCCACCGGATCAGCTACCTCCTTTGGACTGGCCAACTCAACTAAGTGTTGTCAAAAACGCTATGGTAGAAACAAATGGGTCTTGCCTTCGTGGTATTGGATGAACAGGCGTCCTAGAGAAGAACACAAGGTCAACATCATGGACTTCATGCTCTCGACCAAATAATGAGGCGATAAAAGTGATAAGGGCTGCTAGAAAGGAGGCGGCTGAGGCACACGAGAGAGCCCAAAATGCCCAGAAGATCGCTAAGCAGTCTGTTGCGGACTATCAAGCTTTAAAGTTGCAAATGGATCAAATCATGGCTCAAATAGGGCTACAGCCTATGTGTTCACCCTCGGTCCCAAGCCAACAACCTTGACACTACTCCGATTAGTTAAGGAAATCATTAGATTTTTCTAGTTTAAATAATTGTATAAACAATACTAGATATTTTTATTAGTAATATATATATTTCGGTTAATTTATTTTGGTTTTACAGTAACTAATCATTTACTTACAGTAATTTATTTTTCAGTTATTATATCTCTTAATAAAAATTTTAAAAAAAATTCAAAAAAACTAAAACCTAAGCGACGAAACTTTTGTCTCTTAAGATGATTATTTATGTCGCTTAAGGGTAAAATTACGTGCCTAAAGCTGAAAAAGCCAAAAATATACTGTTGCATAAGGAAATTTATCATCGCTAAATATATAGCGACGAAATAAAATCGTCGCTAAAATAAAATATTTCGTCGCTTTACAATAAAGCGGCAAATTAACATAAATCGCTTAAGCAGTTAAGCGACAAAAAAAATTCGTTGCTTAAGGAAATAATTTCGTCGCATTATAGCTAGCAACGAAAAGAATACTTGTCGCTAATAAAATGTTTCATCGCTTTACAACAAAGCGACAAAATAACATACGTCATTTAAGTAGGTCCGTGACGAATAGCTTTCGTCGCTTAAGGAAATTTTTCGTCGCATTATATATAGTGACGAAAATAAGCTTGTTGCTTAACAGTAAAGCGACAAATAATACACGTCGCTTATGTAGTGCAGCGACGAATTATTTTTGTCGCTTAAGGAAATTTTTTCGTCGCCTGTTCCGTTTTCTTAAACGACAGATAATTTGTTTTTGTCGCTTAAGTGCCTATGAGGCTGGTCATGTGCGAAGAAAAGCTTAAGCGACACCGGTTTTGTCGCTTAAGTGGTATGGCAACAAAAATTAACACTTAAGCGACTATTTATTCCCGTTGCTTAAGAGTTTATTTCTACTAGTGAGCCAAGCATGGCTTCCAAATCAATTTCCATATTCTGACATCAAAAGAATGGGAAGAAGAAGGCTTACTTACATGCGGCTTCTTCTAGAATTCGAAAAGCTTATGATAGCCACTTTTTACATAATAGTTTCCCGACTTCGTATGAGGCCACACTAATGCATCATCATCTGCATTTCCAATTAGAATAGCCTTGATTGTTGTGACATCATTTTCCTCCAAAAATGGCTCAATGTGAGAAATATTCCAATTTCTATCCTCATCAATTACATCAGCCACAACCAAGGCAGTGAACCGATTAGAGGTAATAATAGGTTTGATCAGTCCCCGATTAGAATTCGGAACCCATCTATCGGTCCAAACATCCACACTTCTTCCACTATTAATCTACCATAGAGCATGCTCACTTATCGTCTCACAACCTGCTAAAAGGTTGTTCCATACCCAAGAGGGCCGAGAACCTTTTCTTTACTTTCAAGAAAATGGAGTTTGGGAAGTATCTTGCTTTCATGACTTTACCCCACAGAGAATTCAGTCTGTTGATCAGTCTCCAACATTGTTTAGTCAACAAAGCCTTGTTGTAAGTGTGAAGATCTTTAAATCTAATACCACCCTCTAACTTACTTTTGCACAACGAGTCCCAAGCCTTCCAATGAAGCTTGTCCTTTGAGTCCGAGAAACCCCACTAGAAATTTGAAATGTCAGAATTAAGAGCTTTTGAACAGAGTAACTGGTAAAATAAAAATAGACATAGGGTAGGCCGGGACTGCCATAGCCACCGCTTTGATGAGCACATCCCTTCCGGCTTGTGAAAGAACATTAGCTTTCCAACCCTTCAATTTCTGCTTAATTCTTTCATGGATGTAGGCCAAAGCACTCTTCTTTGAGTTTCCCCAATGAGTAGGGAGACCAAGATAAATACATGGCTTATCTGAAATAGGGACAAGTGTGGAAGCTATTGATTCCTGAAGCTGCAAAGGAGTGAAAGCTGAGAACAAAATAGAGGATTTTCCAAGATTGACCGATTGCCCTGAAGATGTGCAGTAGGAGTCAAGAATGGCTTTAAGAGAGTTGCAGTTTGCTTGGGGTGGCTTTAAGGAAGAACATAGATTCATCTACGAATAGGAGATGAGAAAGACCAAGACATCCCGTACTCAATTTGATTTTCTAGAGATGATTGGAGCAAGTGGCTGCAATGATGGATTTGGAAAGGACTTCCCCTACAATCAGGAAAAGGAAGGGAGAGAGGGTCTCCTTGCTTGAGTCCTCTCGTGGGAGGGAAGGGTTGGCCCTGCTTCCCATTAATTAAAATTGAGAAAGACACAGAAGAGACAACTTTCATAACCAGACGAACCTAGTCAGAACAAAAACCAAATTTCAACAAAGCGGCCTCAAGAAAGTCCCATTCTACCCTGTTATAAGCTTTGTTCATATCCAACTTTAAAGCAAACTCATGATTAACCTTATACTTCTTCAACTTCAAATAATGGTAAGCTTCATGAGCAAGAACTAGGTTGTCCTGGATTTGGCGCCCTGGCACGAACGCATTCTGATGCTCAGAGTTCAGCTGAGGGAGAAGTGGCTTAAGTCTGTTCGCTAGTAGCTTGGAAATGATCTTGATAGAGCTATTACATAAGCTGATAGGCCTGAATTGAGAGACACTCTCCAGATGAGGAACCTTGAGGATTAAGACAATATTTGTCTTGCTGATGTTATTCAGAACTCACCCCTATAAAAACAATTAATAGCAGAGTTGACATTATCACACACAATTTCCCAATATTTCGAGTAAAAGAAACTTGGAAAGGAATCTGGACCTGGAGCCTTGAAAGTCCCCAATTGAGTAACAACTTTTTGAACCTCATCAGCCAAAAAAGGTCGAGAGAGATCAAAAAATTTTCATCAGACACAGAGGAATGAACATTATCCATAACATTTCCCCAACACCTAGACCCAGAAGTGGTGTGTAAATCACCAAAAAACTTGGTGAAGGCATTTCTGATCTCCAAGTCACCACTTATCCAAATATCAGCACCCAAACATAAGCTGTTAATTCTATTCGTCTGCCTCCTAAAAATTGTAGACAAGTGAAAAAAACTTTGAATTACGATCACCCTCTAGCAGCAAATTTATCCTGGATCTCTGCTTCCAAAAAGATTCCTCAAGGTTCCAAGTGTATCTCCTAAAGCAAAGCCTGCTCCTTTTCCTTTGAGTCACATAAGACAGGACCCTCTTGTAAAGCTAGAAGGTCATTTTGGAGCCTCTCAACACGAAGTTTGTTATTTGGAAACTTGGCCTTGTTCCACCTAGCTAAACCAGATTTGCAAGATTCCAGATTCTCACTCCATCTCTGAAAAGGGTCAGAGCACTCCGACTTCCAACAAGCAGCCACTACTGTTTTGGCCATGATCCTCAGCGCACGGAGCAGAGGTAACTAGCGAACAAAGAACAAGGGAGATGTTACGGGCGTGCCACCTCGCAGACAAGGAAAAGATCTGAGGGTGCGCTTGACTTCTTGATCAAGCGAGGGGTTTCCAGGTGCCACCTCGCGGACGAGGAATTACGAGTACAAGGCAATTCGATACTCATGGTAAATCGCAAGTAGAGCAACAATAGGGAGATATGAGAGAAATCGGGGTAGAGTCCGGAGGGCTCTGAGGAATCCTAGACGGCGATGCGCTTAGGGTTAAGGTTTTTTAGAGGCTTGAAAGGGGTTTCAACTAGGTTTAGGTTTGTTTTGTATTTATTGAGAGATTGGATTGTGTATGAGGGGTTTGCAACTTCAATGGGAAGCGGATGCAAAGCTCTTGGGAGCACTGGAGGTTTTAACTAGGTTGAAAGGTTTTGTATTGTGTTTTTTGTAATTGTAGAGTTGTGTAGATGTTGAGAGAGAGTTTTCTGTAAACCCTAGAGTCCTTTATATAGTGGAGCTCGACTTGCGGCAAAAGAAAGATAGCTTAGAATCCAAGTCGGGCTCCTGAAACCCTAATATCACAAGGGCACTGTTAACCCGCGCGGACCAAACATCTTGTGACACATGTCCAGTTCGCACACTCCGCATGGGCTACTGATTTCATCTCGGGGGCTATTGTAGCTCGCGGGCCAAAAAAAAGTTTTTTATATTAAAAGGGTCACATGGATTGGCCCGAAGCATGTCAAAGACTTGTAAAAGTCTTCAACGATTAATGTGGTGCGCGCGGACTCCGCCTGCTGCTTCCTCGCGAAGTATCTCACGCGAGCCAGTTCGCCAGCTCGCCTTGATGTATTCCGCCTCGCCTATGACTTTATTCTTACGCTAAGTATCACTTCCTCTTGCCTATGCGCGAAGTCATTGCGCGCGAGCTTTGTAATCCTCATTAATTCTTTGAAGCGTGCAAGATCTGTAGTTTGCGCGAAGTCATTCCATGCACGGACTTTATAATTCAGCCCGCGTGGTCTTACTGGCGGTCATTACTTGTAAACTTAAAGAAACTTGGGCTCGCGGGTATGACATGAACCAAGAATTTAATTAACATTCATATAGACATTTATTATCCAATAAAATATTAATTTGGGCGTAAACAACTACTTCATCACAATCCGGATCCTTCACCCAACTAGCCTCAAAGCGGAAAGGCTTCTTAAATCTCTCTACTTTTGCCTGGAAGTATAGAATCATAAGGCAATGATCTGACCCAATTCTCGGTTCATGTTTGACAAAATACTTCGGCCAATCACGAAGCCATTCAGCATTCCCAATTGCTCGGTCCAAACTCTCCCTGATAATCTCATTAACATCTTCTCGCCTGTTTTCCCATGTAAGGCGAGGACTTGTGAAATGGAGATCAAGTAAACCATTGTTGTCCATAAAATTCCTCAGAAAACGAGTTCTTCTCCAACTCCAGGAAACACCTCCCTCCTTCTCATCCATGGAAGCAATTTCATTAAAATCCCCAATGCAGACCCAAGCACTAGGATTAGAAAAAGCAGGATTCTCAATTGAGAACCAGAACGGAAGTTTGTCTTCATTGTAAGGAGGGCCATAGAAGAAAGTGACCCGAGTGGGAGCATCGACTGAAGAGAACTTAATCACAGTATCAATCAAATTTTGACTCCTGGAAATACTCTCAACATCAACTTCAGGGTGCCACCAAATAGCTAAACCACCAGCAGAAATTCGAGACGGCAACACAGTCTCCCCCTTGTAGAATTTAAACTGGCGCCTCAATCTATTAACCCTGAAATTCGATTGTTTAGTTTCACAAAGAAAAACCACGGACGGTGAATGAGAGCGAATGAGCTCTCCAAGTTTCTGGACTGTCAAGGCTCGTCCCAGACCCTGACAGTTCCAGGAAAGGATTTGACTCATTGACTCCTTGTGGCTGTAGGCCATTCACCACCGCCCTGGAGAGAGGATTGCTCCTCCAGCTCAACAACCACATCTGACAAAACATTGCTCATTTCACGCTTCACAGAGGACAGAATTCCAGTTGTTAAGCAGCACATCACATCATCTAAAACCAGGTCTTCAAGTTACAGAATAATTACAGTGTGCAAAATCACCATGAGCCATTGCTTTCCACCAACAGTTGAGCAAATGTTTTCAGAGTAAATAAATATTTCACTAACTGTACAATATGCATATTCCCCAACAAAATTTAGTTTCTTTCTATTCACCAACAAAATTTAGTTTCTTCCTACATATACAAAATTTTGTAACAATAGTAATCAAACAACAACAAATCAGAAGACACATTACAAGAAAAGAAGGTACTTCGGAGGAATTAATTTGATGTATCCATAAGCTCAGTCCCAGATAGCTTCCTCTAAAAGTTCATCAAAAAGCAGGTCCTCCAATTCAATCCCTATACATTCAGAATCAAATTGGAGGTTCATCCAGCCATCATTCTTTGCTAGATCGTTACTCACAACATAGTCTAATGATTGATCAAACTCCGGTCTCAAGCTCAGGTACCAGCTTATAAGGGTCCAGACTTCCTTCAGAACACGGCGTCCTGCTGGCATTAGACGGATGTAACATAGCGAAGACAAGGCATTTGGACAGTAGTTGTATGACCTCCCAGAAATCTCCATCAACACCTCATTGATCAGATCAAATAAGAGCAAGTGATCACATTCACCACCTTCTTTATTTCCAACACAATCAGGATCAAGGACGAAGCAGCCTTCGACTCCCTCATACACCAAAGGACAGACAGGTGGATCATCATCAGCATGCCAAGTCCCAAGGCACTCGTTTCCATTGAATCCAGACAACTCCAACACATCTTTCACATAATTAAACTCAATCATATCTCTTTCATCAACTTGAACATGAGTTATGTCATAATGCGAGTGTTTTCTAGGTATTTCTACTTCCTCAGTATCCAAGTCACTGATAATTACATTCGCGGTATCAAGTTCAGGCTCCTTCAATTGCTTGTTGTCCAAGTTATCTGGTCCATGTTCATGCTTTAATTCCAACTCTTCTCCTATAAAACAAATATCCGATCCATAAGTATCCATTTCAGCTTGAAAGCCTTAAGTTGGTGATTGATGCAGGAAAAATGGTTTGATTTTGCAGTGTGAAAAAACAAAAATGAAATCCAACATTCTACTCTGATGCAAGTATGTTTTGTCATTAAGCTAAAAACCAATACATGTTGGTTTGAGACGATATAAAATAAGGTAACAGCTACTGAAGAAGTTTACGAAAAACAAACCTTCAGACTGGGAACATCTTGGGCTGGATATATCTTGTAGAGCATTGATGTCAGGGACGTAGGCGGGTGAGGGATCTGCAACACTGTTACTGGCTTCTATATGAGGCTGATCAGTATCTTGTTCTGTATGAGAAACACTGTTCTCTGCTGCCAATTTTTCAAATTCATCAGTTGACACCTTAGAACTTGTATCATCCTGCACAACTGGTGTTGATTCCACCTTATCTCCAGTAACTGCATTAGTTTCAGTAGCGTCATCCAAGTTTTCTTGGACTTCACTTTCTATAGGAAGATCTAGCTGTAACTCAGTTTCTGAAACTTTAGAAAGCTCCGTCTTTTGTTCACTAAATCTGCTTTTTCTGCTTGCATTTTCATCTTCAAAATTTTTAAATAGCGATCGAGAAGGAAAACCATCTGGAGAATCCTCACTCTGATAGTATGATTCCATATCAGGTAAGGAAAAAATTCTTCCTAGACTTTTGGGGACTTTCCGGAAGGGTGAGCTCTGGAATGGTGAGCCTGACTGTTCTGCTCTAACTTGCAATCTCTCAGATGGCTGGCATTTGTCCTCTTTGTTGAAACTAGTCGTCTCATACAATCTACGGTACCTATCAAGTGATGCATCGAAAGATGATGTTCTTCTCATGTGGTGCAACTTTGTTTTCTTTAGGGGAGAAACTGAATGATCACTTCCATAACTACTTCTTGGACTATCTTTACCTTCTCTATGCAATGCAGGGTCCTTCGAATGGCTAACAATCTCCTGCTCTAGCTCTTTTGTAAGCTTTTTTCCATGAGGAATCTTGTGAAGTATGGCATCCATGGAAATCATACGTCGACTCTCTTGTTTACTCTCCTTGATCACATGCTTTATTTTCTGTCTAAGATCCTTGAAACGCTTAATCGCCACCGGATTCTCACCTTGACTTTCTAAACGAGGATGAGACGTGGAAGATGAACTCTCCGCATTGTGGTCACTGATCGATGGAACTGGCCGTTCACTAGCATATTTCAATGAAGTTGACCATGTAGGCATTCGAGATGGACTAACATCTTTTGGCTCATGCTTGGATTTGAGCTTACTAGTAGGTTCAGGTTCCCAACCTCCTTTGCCTAATGAACCAGGCATAGGAAATGACTCTGCCTTGGTTAAGCTCATTCTTGCGCTGACGGCTTGTTGATTCTGGAAGTGCTGAACTAGAGGAGAACCCGGATCCTGTAAAATTTTCACAAGTAACTCTTTGTTTACATTGATTATATCCAAAGCCTCTAGATACTCCTTTTGATGGCCCGAAGAATCTGCATCAAGTTCTTTAACATGTATCAACTTCTTCTCTAACATATCTTGTACTATTTCATTGTCAAGCTGTTCTTGACTGAATGGCTCATCGTCTTGATTCTCATTGACCGGGACATGATCCACTGTGGGATCTCCATGACCAACACTCATCGCACTGCTCTCTGCACAATTGTTGTTAACACTGCTACTTGGTTCTTCAAAACAAGAGCTTTCCTTGTTTTCGTCAGAAACAGTTCGAGGACTTGGCTCATTCAATACCAGTTCAGCAATTGGATCAATAGTTAAACGTGGTTCAAAATGATGTATCGATTCAGTTCGTGTCAATTGTGATCTTACTGGACAGCTTGCAGTCCGCTTATGTCTGCTTCTCTTAGCCATTTCTTCAGCAATTCGGGCTTTTATTCGCGCCTTAACAGAAGCTTTGGTCGTTAACGGATTTATTTTTCCTTCAGCCTAAAATGTACACATCTTAAATTCAAATTGCTCATCAAAATCTATAACTCAAATACTGACAAGAACAAACACATGCAATTGGTATAACTTACAGTAGTAGTTTTATCCATCTTAGCATCATTGTCTTGTATATCCTGAAAACTAAATGCCTCTCCACAATTCCCATGATTTCCAACTCCTGCAGTGAAACATCCTCGGTTGAGAACGATACCGCTAAGTAAAATTTTCCATAGCTAAATGCACTACATTTTACTTACCTGCAGCTGCACCATTTTTATTATTTCCACGCTTCTTGTAGACAAGTCTTTTCTTGACATAATGCCAGTGGTGATACTTCATGATATGTAGCATGCCCCATACACACGACCCTTGATTATTTCCTGTGTCTGGACTCCCTGTAGCATTGCTAGGCTGTTTTTCTCGCAGCTTCCTTCCCATGGTTCAGAAAATTCACTTCCAAAATCACTTCGATCAGCTACAAGCTTGTCCAATCTGAACATAGTTAAAACGAAAGATCATGAAACAAAGGAAGGCAATTCCATTTCCTGGGAAACTTAATATAAACATGTAGCAGCTAACCATGGAATGACAAGCAAAACATTCTGCCTACTTTATTTGATCATGACTGATGCTTCTAAAGGGTGCTTGATAATCTGGGTTAGAATTCAGGCAAACCAAACATGCATCTAAATGAGTTTTGAGAAAAATCTAAAACTTTGCATTTGTGTTGAAATATAAAGAAAAACATTCACACCTATTCAACTCCCTCAAACCGTAAATTACATTGCTGTATAATAAGAGACAAATGACATTCCTTAAAACTTGATCCTATAACCAAATTCGCACAAAAAGCATAACAAACATAGTCATAGTTGCTACCGTTGAATTGATAATAACGAGAGATTCGATGAACATGAAGAATAATTCAGAAGAAGAACTGGAAGGTCGTGTTTGTTTCTCCTTACCTTAGGCAGAAAAATAGAGGAGAAAACGAAATTGAAAAATCAAAGACACCCAAAGTACGTATTTGGAAGTCCACCACTGTTTGCGGCATTTGGGGTCTCGTACTTGTCTGGTATTCGTGATCCTCCTTTAATTAGCTTCATATATATGTGGCACTTCAGTCCAGCATAGAACTATACCTTAAATATTTTCGCAACGGCAACATAGTTGTGGTTTGTGGAATTGGTCGGTTGGTCTACCCTAACCCACAACCCATATGAACTGAAACACCCCTAATGTCTCACCGTCAAACTTCATTATTTGCCGGAACTCACCGGTGCAACACCTAACTCTTCCTGTGCAGTATTCTATAAACCAAAACCACAAAGGCTTCCAAGAGCAGAACGTCAACAACAACCATGGTTGGTAGCTGGGTGGGGCCCCGCAAATACCCAGAAAAATCCAAGGCAAAGCCATTGTGGAATAGTATGGAAGATCTGGTGAACACCCAGAAATCTAAAAAATAAATAAAAAATAGAAAACAAAACCAAATGGTATGAGGAATAGGATCCCACATTGAAAATCAAGAGCTAGACAATACGGTTAATATAGGGCAACGCGTGAGTGGCATCTTGCCGGGCACGGGTAACGCCGTGCTTTTAACCCAGCGGGGGGCAAATAAAGGTGGCGGGAAGGCGGTAAAGGTACGGGCCTGAGGATGGGCCTGGGCCTATTCACCCGAGAAAGTGGGCTTCTGGGGTCATGCGGTCCACATTGACCCTAGTACAAGAGGTACTTGGTTACATTGGGCTGCGTAGTACATACCCTGGACCTACACAGGGGTTGCCTCTCAATCCCACTCGGAATGAGAAAGTGAGTCCCTGATCAAGAAGATCATGAAGCGAATTTCTGAGAGTCACGTGGCGAGGAGTTACCCTTTCTCGAGTACGACGGGTCTAGAGTGTGTCGGGCTGCGTGCAGGCTCGGGTACGCCATTACGCTCAATCGCCGACCTCCACCTTTTGGGCTCTCCGTCTATTTTTTTTTTAAATTTTCTTTTACTTTCAAATTTTATTTCTACACATCTAATTTCTTAATACATATCTTTTGTTTTCGAATATTTTATCCTTTATTTTATTTTACACATCTCATTTCTTAATACATTTTTACCCTTTCTACTAACAATGCCAACTCCTTCTAACAATGCCGGTGACAGGTGACCAATGAAGCTCCTACACTGCTCATGATAACGTGACATACACAAATCTGGGTTGAATGAAATGAATTTCTCCATTGTTGTTATTCAAGTTCTTGTGATTGGGATTGATTAAATGGTTTTCCATTTCATCTGTGCATGTTTCTAAATACTTCTTTTTTGAATAATTTATTGTGTTCAATAGAACATGATCTATAAGCCAAACCCAGTCCAAACTGAATAAATTTAATCAAAGGTTATGGTGCTATGATCAGATTTAAAGAAAAATTTGAATCATATTTCTGTGTAAAATTTTCCTACTTGTATTGCATATATATAGTCATATACATCAACTTGTTTTGGAAAGACACTTGTGTTGGATTTGATGGAATGGTGACGATTGATGTTTTGACATATTTGCCTCATTATTCATGAGATTTCAATATGTTTGATGTTAGTGGTGTTCGAGTTACTCGATGTGATTTGAACCTTTGAATCTATGTTCTTCTTATTCTTCTTCTTTTCCCATCAAGAAGACGGGCATTAAAGAAAGTTTAAGGACAAAGTTAAAACAAAACAAAAATTGAGCTATGTGTATTTAGTAACCGAGTGTGTGCATGTGAACAAAATTTTCCTTCGTGGAAATCACATTATTTAATCAAAGGTTCCGACTCATTGTAAATCACACGGTTTCATTAAACGTTCTGATCTACGGACTAATTCATGTTAGGAGAATCATGTTATAGAGCTTCCTCTTCCTAATCACAAAGAATTGATTAGGATTATACAAATAATAGTTTGGGATTTACCTTCGATCAATATCCAATTGGATTTTACACCTTGTCACTTACCAACTCGACCACATGTAATGGTCAATCAATTTAGTATATGAAAAAGAATTTAGTTCAATCATACCATTATTCAACTTTTATTTGATGTAATATTCGTAAACTGTTTATTATATTCTCTCTCGTGGAGTTCTGAATCAGGTAGTAATCATTTGTTTTTGGTGACTTAGTTTGGCTCTCTAGCCATTGTACCCGTTTACCTTCTTAAGAAATCTCAAGGTAGGAAGACGATTAGTCTCTAACCTTGATTTATCAGAAAGAAAAAGAAAAAGGAAAAAAAATCATTTCTTCTAGTACAGGCACCACCAAATTCCCGGGGTACTTCATCCATGCTTGTAACGGTCTTCTCATTTTGCTAAAGATTATACCTGATTAGTTATATATTAGGAACCCGTATATTGGCTTGGAATATCAAACCAAAACCATTAGCTCATGTTGACATTCATACGTGCAATTGTGCATATGGGATCAAAGTCGGAGGTGCAGTTTCGATCTCTATGAATCGTTACTGGTTTCACATTATGAATTATAAAAACAAATGGCATACATGTCAAATTGACAGCCTATAAATTTAAAGGCACAAATTTTATATTCGAATATCCAATTTGAATAACATAGAAACATGCATTACCTGTGGCCATCCTTTTCTCGTAGATGTAATTTGTATTTGTTAATTCTTCAGATCATGAAGAGAAATGTAAATCAAAAGATGTTGATTCTCATAAATAATGAACAATAAAGAAATATACTGTGCATATCATGTTTTCTACTACCAAAAGTCATAGTATTAATAATCGATCAAAATCATAACTCAAGATTAATATCTCTATTCTCGAATTGGTTTTTTTTTTAAAGTGTAACAAAGAGAAAATAAATCTGACTTTTAAAATAGTAGCTTCGACGTAACCTCACTTATCTCATTTTCTCGTAAAGTCTATATTCCTATATTCAAGATAGCTCAAGTTATCTACCTTATTCTTCATCGAAATAATAGGGCAGTTTCTTTCTGAGATCATCATTTGTGCATGTAATTGTGAGGCGAGGATTGAGGTGCTAGACTGCTAATCAACAAAATTTCATTAGGACCTAGAATTCCCGTTGATAAAGGAAAAAGCCTTTTCAACCAAGTATGCTGTCAACAACTTTGAGTGATTAGTTACCTCGGCAAGAAGCTTCACAAGCCAACCTGCAACGTTGGATTGTTGACTTTTTATCGTATCCAAATCTTTTACTATTCAAACCCTCACTACACAAATCCAAAAGTCAACTCCCAATTCAAAATAAAATAAAATAAAATAAAAAACCCCAAAGCCGAAGGAATTGTATTCCCGTTGTTTTAAAAAAGTAGTAAGCAAACAAAGCGGCCCCTGAAAAGTCAACTCCCTCTCTCCCCCTCCCATTTCATCACCTCTCTTGACTTTCAGACTTTCCCCTTCATTCCCTCTGTCCGGTTCTGCTTTCAAACTTAAAACCCCAAGAACAACAAGAATCACATTCCACATTCAAACACTTGCTAAAGAGCCAAGTTGGAACCAAACACTCTTCTTCAAATCCTTTAGTCTTTCCATTTCCGATGGGAAACGGCGTCGGAAAAATCGTTCACTGCTGCTCCATTTCCGGCGATATCTCCAGACGCCACGACGTCGAATTCGTCTCCCCTGACGAGGGTCTCGGCCACTCATTCTGCTACATTCGCCCAGAAACAATAATCTCCCCCACGACGTCGTTTGAAGCTTCATCTGACGAGTTCCCCAACCCGGCTACGACCACCTTCCGGTCAATCTCCGGGGCCTCAGTCAGCGCCAACACGTTCACGCCGCTGTCTACTACGCTCTATGATCTCTACCCCGACAGCTCCGGCGTTCTCGATCGTGCTGCCAGGTTTGAGAGCTCAACTTCTTTCGCTTCGATTCCTCTGCAGCCTGTTCCAAGGAACTCGGGTTGTCCGGGGTCCGGTTCTGCTGAAAGAGGCTTCTTGTCCGGTCCGATCGAGCGGGGGTTCATGTCCGGTCCGATTGACCGGTTGGTGTGTTCCGGTCCGATTGAGAAGCAGTCTGAGAAGTTTGATAGGGGCCTTTCTTTTGGGCTTGAGAAAAAGCAAAAGAGAAGGAATTTGATGAGGAGGATAAGAAGAGCAGTTTTTAAGGCTATGAATCGGCGGCACAAGTCGGCAGTGACGCCGAAAGAAATGGAGTCGGAGAAAATCAGCGGAGAGTTAAACACGAGCAGTACTAATTTGAGCAGTAATGCGAGTTTGGGTGGAAATGAGAATGGGAGTGAGGATTTCTCAATGGAAAGTAAGAATCTTCAGTGGGCTCAAGGGAAGGCGGGTGAGGATCGAGTTCATGTTGTGGTTTCAGATGAGCATGGTTGGGTTTTTGTGGGGATTTATGATGGTTTTAATGGCCCTGATGCTCCTGATTATTTGCTGTCTAATCTTTACTCTGCTGTGCATGAGGAGCTAAAGGGGTTGCTGTGGAGCGACATTGAATCCACCGATTTGAAGTCATCGGAGGTTGGCTTCATTGAAGGAGTTGATAAGGAGAATTGTGGAGTGGAGAATGTTTTGTCAAATAGGAAACAGAGCCAACATTTGAGGAATGAGAGAAATGAGAGAAATGAGATGGATAATAAATGGGAGGAGAGTCAGAAGAGATGGAAATGTGAATGGGATAGAGAAATGCCAAAGCTTGATAAGGAGAACTTGAAGCTTAAGGTGTCGAATGGTGTGGCAGCTGCGAACCCTTCGGATGTTCTCAAGGCTCTTTCGGAGGCGTTAAGAAAAACTGAGGGGGCCTATTTGGATGCTGCCGATAAGATGGTTACCGAAAATCCTGAGTTGGCTCTGATGGGATCTTGTGTGCTGGTGATGTTGATGAAGGGAGATGATGTATTCTTGATGAATGTTGGGGATAGTCGTGCGGTTTTGGCTAGGAAAGCCGATCACAAGATCAAGCGAAACTTGGAACGGATTAATGAGGAAGCTTTATGCGAACGTAGATCATCTAATGCTGATGAGCTTTACAGTTTAAATAATTTGACTTCGGTTCAGCTGACAATGGATCACAGCACAAATGTGAAAGAGGTATATTGACATTCTCCTTGTGTTCTCTGTTTTGATTGTTCTGTTTTCGAGATATAAGACTAACTGAATCCCCAATTATTTGATTAACAGGAAGTTCAAAGAATAAGGAATGAACATCCTGATGACGCTTCTGCAGTGATGAACAAGAGAGTGAAGGGTTATTTGAAGGTCACTCGGGCATTTGGTGCTGGTTTTCTAAAACAGGTACTTTTAGTTTAAACTTGTGTTTTGATAAGGATGAACTTTAGATTTGTTTCAATTACAAAGTTACATGATTACCAATTACTTCCATCTAAATGCCTTATGAATAACAATTGATCATCTTCCACAAGGCTTTACTATTTTAGTACTGTAATAATAAGTCCATTATTCTGTAAATAATTCTTCATTTTGAGGAGTGTTGAAGAATAAAGCACAAGAGATACTTGAGTGACGATTTTGAACTCAACATCCGACCTTTTCTTTTGCAGCAAAAATGGAATGATGCACTGCTAGAGATGTTTAGACTCAATTATGTTGGGACTGCCCCCTACATCACATGTATACCTTCGCTCTATCACCACAAACTCAGGCCAAGAGACAGACTGTTAATATTATCCTCTGATGGACTCTATCAGTACTTCACCAACGAAGAAGCCGTCTCCGAAGTAGAGTTGTTCATCTCTTCATTTCCTGATGGTGACCCTGCACAACATCTGATTGAAGAAGTGTTGTTTAGAGCAGCAAAGAAAGCTGGTAAGTACTATAGCCCTTTTATTTCGATCAACCAAGAACTGAAAAATGAATGCAGCAAGTCAGTAACTATTTTCATGGGACATTCAACTCATGTGCATGTTGGGGTTGCAGGACTGGCCTTCCATGAACTGCTTGACATACCACAAGGGGAACGCCGTCGCTACCATGACGACATTTCCATTATTATTATTTCACTCGAGGGAAGAATATGGCATTCATCGCTTTGAATAAACACAAATACTGCAAATACAAATTACAGACGCAAGAAGGGTTGGATGACCATTTTTGACATTCATTGTTTCATTTGTTCCTTTTATATCCCCCATTATCCTAGTAACATACCCATTACGCTGCATATAGCTGCTGATCAGTATGTAAAGGTTGGGAGATATAGAAAGGTGTTAAACAAAGTTTCCTGGTTCGGTGTAAAATGTAGTACAAAATGAGTTACGAGTGACAAATTGAGAACAAATGTCTACCCGAAAGTGGTTCACTGGTAATGAATGACGATGATGAAACTGTGACTTTAGGGTGTTTCAATTCCAGAATATGATTTCTCCAACTCTTCGTTTCTTTCTTTCATGACAAGGGAAAGAAACCGGGGTGGTTAAGACAAGATTAGGATGGAGTTGTTATGAAATCCAAACCTCACAATCTGAGCTGATTTGCACTTTATGATGTAAATGAACATCAGACACAGTCATACTAGAAGAAAATAAAACCTTCAAATCGTAATGCTAAGAAATGGAGCAGTTGATGTAGTCCAGTTCTACTTAATTAGGTTTCAAATTGAAGTCATCCTCACCTCTGCTTTTTTAGCAGATCTACAAAATTATAGCTGTCTGCTCAATTCTTTCCCTAGAATTGCTGAACTTGAACTCTTATATGCAAATCATAGTCTATTCCTTTTCTCAGTCAGTCCATGGCCGTTGAAGAGCACATTAGTACACATGCATAGTTACATCCAAATTCAATAAATGTTTTGAAAAAGAAAAAAATTTAGGATTGAATGTAATATATAAAATCTTATTTCACTAATTAGAAATTCACAAATAAACTTCTAAATACAAGCACTGTGTCTATTAGCAGAGATGCATAATTTCATGAAGTCATACTTGAAGGAGATGCATAGCCTTGAGCACACTTTGAAACATATTGTTCCAAATAGCTAAACCTGGATGTAGATCCTAAATTTATTCAAAGCATTTACAGGAATATGATAAGTAAATTAATTCACAGTATCATTCTGCAGCTATCGTGAGAGTTGTATTGTCCGTATTGAAAAGACACCACAAATCAGTGGCCTTGAGAGCAAATATTTCAGCTTTCTTGTGGGACTTGACAGTTACGGAGGAAATGGGTAAGTTGCACAAATTGTTAGAAGGCTGTTCTGCCCAAGTTAAAAGCTCTTCTCCATAGAGACCATCCTTCTCTTTCTGCAATTGGATAGTGCTGGAGGAACCATTTGATCCAGTCGCATAAGTTAGTACACTTCCCCATGTCACGAAGAACACCATATCAAGAGGTTCTCCTTCTCGAATAATATAGCTGCCCTCATTATAGATCACCGGCTCAAGATCCTCACAGATTTTTCTCCACACTTCTTCACCCTTATCTTTAAGCTCATCAACCTAAGTGTTCAATGTTCATGTATGAAATACAAGGAAGATTGTCTTCTGAGAAACATCGTTATGCTAAGTATACAAATAAAAAATAATTTATATTAAAGAATGAGTGTAATTTGAAGTCTGATCGAGGCATTTATGCTGAAACGACTTTAAACTATACTGGAGAAGAAGAAAAAAAATAACTTTTTTTTATTAAATACACAATTAATGTGCTACAAAAGTGTGAGTCGAAACTCACGATCTTTCACTTGGAATGAGAGACTTAAGTCACTAGACCAAATGATATTGAGTAAACTGAAGACAAACTTCTAATGGAAGAAATATATATATACATAGACAATATATGACACACATCCCCTTCCAATGAGCGATTATTTTTCTTTAGTCATTTTCATCCACTTATTATACCAATTTTTTGACCATAAACTGATGTGAATTGTCACGCAAATTTGCACATGACCTTTGAGTGAGTAGATCATTTATGTAGATTTTCAACTAAATTGATAATCTTTAAGGTATTTATAACTATGATTTACTATTGATAATCTTTAATGTATTTATAACTATGATTGAATTATTGATTTAATCTAATTTGATAGACACATATCTGGATCTTAACTGTTCAATTTTAGGGCTCTATGAGTAAATCACTTTTACAAATTTTTAATCAAATTGATGATTAATAATTTACCAAACTAGATCAAATCAATAAATGACTTGTTCATGTTCATAATGGTAAATCATGATTATGGACACCTTTATAATGCTAACGACTTAGAGATATCAATTTGGCTGAAAATATTTGAAGAAATGATCTAATCGTCAAGATCTAGAAGTTGAAAAATATAGATGTCGATATATGATCACAAATAAATAGATCCTTAAATGACTATATATATATATGTGTGTGTGTGTGTGTATAGCCCTTCCAATAAGAGATCTTTTATTATGAGTTATATGAGGGTCGGGATGCAACATTTGACAAACTTTTTGATCACATATCAACATATTCACCATTCAACCTCTACATATATATGAGTAGATCATTTAAAAAAAAATTCAGTCAAATTGGTGATCGTTAAGACTTCGAACTAGCTAAATCAGTGGACGGTTTAAATCTGTCAAACTTGAATCGTTTATGCAAATCATAGTTTTGAGCACCTTAACGATTATCAATTTGGATGAAATTTTACATAAGTGATCTACATATTAAAACCTAAAAATATTAGGACCTAAAAAATGAACGGTTAAGATTAAAAAATGTGATCGAAAAGTTAGTCTAATGCTTTAATGAAACGACCCTACACACACACACACACATATATATATATACAGGTTTTTTTCAAATAAGGACATCCTTACCTTAGATAAGGTATTGATTTCCTTAATTTGACCCATTTTTCGATCATAGTCAGCCAATATCTAGATATACATGACTTGATCATACCTACAAATTTTCAGCTAATTTGGTTATTGTTAAGGTATCGAAAATATATTAAATCAATGAACGAACTGAATCTGTTCTGCCTGAACCGTACTTTTTTGTAATTCTAAATCACAGTTTTGAATATCTTAACGTTTATCAATTTGACTGAAAATTTACAGAGATGATCAAGTCATGTATATATATATATATATCTAGATATTGGCTGGCTATATCGAAAAATATGATCAGAAAGTGGGTCGAATAAAGAAATTTGTACCTCAGCTAAAGTAAGGAAATCCTTACCTATATATATATATATATTATATATATATATAAAGCTAGAATAGTTGGTGTTACAATTTAAACCACGACCTTAACAGAGAAAGGATCTTACTTTCTTGAGCTTATCCAAAAAGAGAGTACTTAATATCCGTAGCAAAACTCTTGGCTTCTTTTAAAGAAAGAATTGAAAACATATTCTCCACAATATGATTTTGATCTGCTAAAAGTTTTTCTTTCAGTGCTCTCTTGATTTTCTTCTCCATCTTTTTAGGCAACCCATATTCATATAATATGGCATGGTTTGTATTTTCGGACCAATAGTCGTGTCCATCTTTTGCAAGGTAGTCTCTAATTTGTTAACTTTCTGCATAAATTTCTGTTCCAAACAAGTAGGTTAAATTTAGTAAACTGAAACATATATGGTTGCTCACTATATATGATTAACAGACGAGAAAAATCTAACAGAATAATTCATATTCATCATGGGTATCGATCATTTCCTGAAGCTCAAAGCGCGAGTCAAATTTATTTTAAAGAATAGTCTTAATATTGGACAAAAATTTAGTATCTGAACAAACTATGTACTAGTTACCAATTTGCACACAATTAGTTAGCCGCTCTGCTCTAGGGTTTCTGCAGCTTCACACCACCATCTCTTATCTCACATTCAATCTATCATGTCGGATGAGGTATCCAATCGACTCGCCTAGTTGCAGCAAGGGCGGTAGGTCTTCTTCAACTTCTGGCCGGCTTTCCCCTAGTTTTATAGAGCAAGGTTTTGGACCTGGGGTCTCATCACTGCAGGTTTCTCCTACTTTTTTTTTTATTAAGCAAAATTTCATTCAATAAACTGTAATTACAAGACAATAACAACACCCAACAAGGGATTACAACTATGAGCGATTAGCTCTAACCTCAATCTACTTATCCTCACTCCGAAAAGGAAGGACTGACATGTATGTCAATGGATACTCTTACTTTTCTTGGAAGTTTTGGGAATTGTTTTGCTACTGGCAGTACATATAAGGCTGCGGCCGCATTATTATAGGCATTATCATTCTCCATCCTTGGGGTTTCGGCGACGTCGTTAGCAACCTAATTGGCGAGGTTTTGATCCCATGCTTTGCGTAATAGGGCTAAATGTACCCAGCAAATATCCAATTACACCCAGCCCTAGAATATTATGTTGAAAGGAATTATGCTGCTGTTAAGGCCAAAGTAGTAATGGATTGTGATTAAAACATCCTTACCCGGAAAAAAGCCTTCTAAAATTTTTACAAGCTCAATGTGGATGGTTTTAGATCTTTAACATCTGGAAAGATTGGTGCATGAGGAGTGATCAGAGATCATAATGGTCTTTGGAATATAGGTTTTCAAATTAATCTTGGCATTGGTGCCATTGTGGATGCTGAAGCCTAAGGCATCTACTATGGTCTAAAACTTGCCAGAGACTTAAACATTATGCATCTGGAGATTGAGTCTGATTCTGTCATTCTCATGAATCTTCTCCAACGTGTTGATCTCTCTTGTCATCCTCTTGGATCTATCATTGTTGGCTACCATTTTCTCAGCTCCAACATGGAAAACACCAAATTCAGTCATATATTCAGGAAATGCAACATGATTACTCATTCCCTCGCCAAGATGAGAATCAATCATGCTCCTGGTCTCATTATTTTGGAGGAGCCTCCTATCCATGTTGTGTTTGCTTACCTTGATGACTTGAATGGTGTTGTTTGAGCTAGGAAAACTGGGGATCCAGTTGCTTCTTAGTTTTTTCTTTTTGCTGTTTTCTTCTGGGCCTTAGTGCCCTTTTTGAAACCAAAAAATAAAAATCTGGCACCCAGCCTTAGAGACACTGTTTTCTCTATCAATCGGGGAGCTATTTTAGGCTTTCTGCAATCAAACTTTCAGCCAAATATCATGGTAAGAGAACCATGCTTCACACGAGGGAAGCCTCATCACAAACTTGGATGCTGTAGCTTATGGTAATCAATCATATAGGTAGTATTATCTATATGTTCTTCACCCTCTTCTCAACGTTCCAATGACCACCAGGTTCCTTCCCATTGTTTCCATTCGCCCGATTTCCAAAGATTACTTTGGCCAACGAAATATTATTGAGACTTCTAAAGTCAGCTTTGTTTTATTTGAATCATGACCCATCTCCAAACAAACCATGTGTCTTAGTAAAACTAATCGAATGAGATACCAAATCCCCGTCATCCCAAACCATGAAAAGTATTTTGAGTTCTATAATCTATTTCATCTGCAATTGCATTTTGCATGTTTCCTGGAAGAATTGCAGGTTGTCAAAAGAAAACCTCATCTGCCGCATCATTTGAAATGGATTTGAGGAAGCTGGGTGCGAATAGACTCTTTTGCAAGAGAAGAGGGTAAAGTTGAAAATAAAGAAGTATATTTTAATTTTTGGGTCTATTTAAAACTTTGTTGGGTATATTTAACAACGTTCATGTGATATCATGCGAATTATGAAAACTAGCCTCTTAACACATGCTCACACGTGTGTTAATTTTCTTTCTTGTTTTTTGTTTTGTATTAATGCTTTTCTCTGAATAAAAAAAATTTAGTTATGTTTTTTTTTTAAGTGAATCGTAAGTAAGCAATTATTAATTTATTATTGTAGCAAACCAATAGCTCACTACCAAAAATTTCACTTTGGGCGACGAAAAAAAATCGTCGCCCTATTAAAAAATTTGTTGGATCTTTTTCTTCTATTTTCTGTTTTTTTTATATATAGTGTTATTGAATTATATGTCAATAAAATGTAATAAAAAGGGGCAATTTTGGTACTTCAAAAAATTAGTGAAATTTTTAACACCAAAGTCACGTTTTCCGTTGTAGGTTTTGTTTTGTTTTCTAGGTTTTTCTTTAAATAATTGTTTTTTTTTTTGTTATCTAGGTTAATTGAAAACCAAAATTGGTGTCAAATTAATGAAGGTTTCGAGATTGGTAATAGAGTAATCCCGTTTGTTGATCTTGCTTTCTTTGGTCTGGAGCTTTTGATTGATCACATTTAACTAGTTAGGGTGATTCCGCAGTTAAGAAATAAGTCAAGGTTTCCCTATAACATGTCATTGTTGTTTTTTTAGGATAACATGTCATTGTTCTTGTTTGGTTACTTAGAGGTGAATTTTATGATTTACGACATAGAAATTGTTTAAGTTTCACTAGGTTTTTCTAGGCATTTAGATAGTTTTGTATGATTTAATTCTAACGTAGCCTGCGTGGGTGGATTGCGTTCGATCATGTTATTTTCCTACTTTTAAATTATTAACAAAGTGACATCTTTTTATAAGAGTATATACTAGTTTTTAATTAATTAATCACCGGGTACTATGTTAAATATTAAAATAAGAACAAAAAATAACAATTGAGACTTAAAAAGAAATAAAATAACACTATCTACATATAAGATAATAAGATCACTCTCAACTAGGCCTATAAAATAAGCAGGGCTGGCCAACTCGACCCAAAGCTATGATGACTCATATCATACTCGGTCTTGATCGAGCTTTTTCAGCCCTACATGTAAAATAGGCAGGACAAGGCTGACCCTATACCATATAGTTTGGGCCATGGGTCAGCCCAGGGCTTCAAAAGTGTTGTCCAAGCCCTTGTCCTTGCCCGTTTCAAAATGGGCTGAGCAAAGCCCGTCTGTTGGCTTGAGCTGGGCCAGCCCATAACCCAAAAAATAGGTCTAAGTTTGGGCATACCCATTGACCCTACTCTTAACTATCTACTTATAGTTAGTGAGGGGGTGTGTTGGTAGGTGTGGTCTATGTAATATAGTAAATGAATATGTTGGAATCACGGAAAATTATTACTTTATTAGGGTTATTATATTTTTAATAAATGAATGAATTATTCATTCATCGATAAATGAATATTTATTATTTTATAGAGGATTTGAGTTTCATTAATTTGTTAAAATTTTCCTTAATTTTTTTTCATATTACAAGAAAAAAGCGAAGGGTTATATATGGCTACTTTGGAAATAACTAAATTGAGAAATTAAAATTGTTAAGAGTTTCCTTAACTTGAATTATGAACATTATTTACTCTCTCTTTTATGTATTTTTGTCAATTATTAATATTTTCTTGTGATATTTTTATATCACTTATTACTTTATATATTCGTTGGGACCTAACGGGAGTCCAAAAAATATTATTATTTTATGCATTTAGCGATGTTTCTAGTAATATACATTGGTCCCCAGTCGGGACCGAAGAAATTTTATTATATGATCGAGGTTATTAATTTATCGAAGTTTTATTGTAGTTTTTTAAGACAGCTCTAACGGGAAAGTTATTTTTATACTGCTCGAAAAAGAATGAAAAATTTTTCTGTGCACTAAAATGCAGTGATCTAACACATTATATAATCTAAACCATTGAAAAAAAAACATTTTTAACAAATTCTCTACTTTGACTCTTTAGTTATTTTAGAGAGTGTGCTTAACTTTTCTAGATGTTTTGAGAGCTCCAGCAGACTAGTCAAACTTGAGATATTATAATTTTTAGAATTAATTATAAAATACCCCCCAAACTATGAAGTCATATTCAATTTTATACCTAACTATTAAAATCTTACATTTTCATACCTCAACGTTTATCCATTAAACAATTTCATAGCTGATTATCAATTTCGTTAAAAAAAATCTGACAAGTAATGACATGACACCACCCGATCCCAAAAGCAAAATTAAACAAAACCGAAAATGGGCTAGACCTCAACCAAATTCCTGATTCATGACCAAATCCTTTACCAAGTCGTAAATCTCTCCGTCTTCGAACCAATCCCTTGAGATTCCAAGGCGCACTCCAGGAGTCAATCCCTTAGTGAAGCAGCACGCGGCTTCGGCTGATGGAGAAGCAGAGGAAAGAAGGGATTTTGCTGAACTGGTGGATGACGATTACGACGGCGACGATGTATTCTGTTGCCGGATGAGCTTGCGACGAGGAGATCTGGGCTTGGGGATGATAGTCAAAAGTAAGAATTGCGTCAATACTAGCGTTATAGATTCTAAAGAAGAAGAATTTGAGGTAGGTGAATCAATGCGACAATTTGGAGTTTTTATGTTCAATTGGTTTCTTATACTTTATAAGAAAAGCTGGGTGTCTTTGAATCCCAATTGTTTTCTTATTTTCTTTATTCAGACAGAATAAAACTTAAAAAATGGTTGCTTTCATTTTATTATTGTGAACCTTGGATGATAGGTTGCGTTGGCTGGATTATGTGGTCTAAGGTTATGGAATATATGGACCATAATTTGTTCTCACTGGGATTTTGAAGGGTGAGGTTCAGTACTGAAATTTGGATATGGAACTATGGATAATTGGGGATATGGAATAAAGAAGAGAGACTAAAAAGGCGGGTGGTGGGGGATGGTAGAACCGAAAGGATATGAGTTATGAGTTAGTAATATTTAAAGTTCAATTGTAAACCCTGGGGAATAGCAGAAGAACAACTCGATCTATAAGTTTTCTGCACCGAGGAAAATCCATGAAGAGGAAGAAGGAAGGAGATAGGTTTTTTCATTTTTGATATTTTTTTAATGTTACCTATGTGGCATTTTGGGTGGGATCAGGTGATGTCAGGTCATCACCTAACAGGTCCATGTGAGCAGTTACTGTCATGTCATCACTATTGTTTTTAACAGAACTGACAATCACGTATGAAATTGTCTAACAGACAAATGTTGAGGTATGAAAATGCAAGATTTTAATAGTTAGATATAAAATCGAAAGCAACCCTATAGTTTGGAGGGTCTTTTGTAGTTAATCCTAACTTTTAGCTATCTCACTAGCTATATTTAGCTAACGAGATAACTCAAATAAGGCTAGCTATAATTTATGACATTTTTTTTAAGATATTTTAGGTGATATATAAATACATTTAAACTATTTAATCTTTATTTAAAGAATAATATTAATGTAATGCTAGCTAAAATAGAGAGCATTGATGCATACATATTTCTACAGTGACTAACCAAAATAACATTTTAGCTAATTTGACAAAAATGTAACTCAAGTATGGCCAACATTGTTAAAGATGCTCTTATGACTAACTATTATTTAAATAATCAAATAATGTGATAAATGCAATCCAACCGACTATTTTATAAACTATTTAGAGCAACTCCAACCATACTGTCTAATGACAGCTCGGAGCTTAAACAGTTACATTTGACACAAACATTCACTCCAATGAACTAGCCAAATTCTACATGGATTTGACAATCTCCTTCTCCATGTCAAACTTGATCCTGCTCTCAAAATTGTCAAATTGCTTTCTTTGATCGTTTAATACCTCAATGCTCTATGTATTCTCTCTCTTTCCTTCTACTACTCTCTCTTCCTTCCTACCCAGATCTATTCTGGGTATGTGTCAACATTTTGTTGGGATGAGTGGGAAAACTATAGGATTGGGTAAGATTCAGATTGCGATTAAGATTTTAGGGCGATTTGGGTTTCTAAATATTGTAATGAATCAAGAGTAGGAGGCTAGGGAGGAAAGAAGAAAGAAGAAGGTTAAGTTGTGTAGTGAATCAAGATTTTGTTGGGATGAGTGGGAAAACTATAGGATTGGGTAAGATTCATATTGCGATTAAGATTTTAGGGCGATTTAGGTTTCTGAAGAGTGGGAATGCGATTTGGATTTCTAAATATTGTAGTGAATCAAGAGTAGGAGGCTAGGGAGGAAAGAAGAAAGAAGAAGTTTAAGTTGTGTAGTGAATCAAGAGCCAAAGGGAGGAAAAAAGAAGAAGATGACGTTCTGCGTTTTTCTTTTTCTTTGGATTGCTAGATCTGTTTTAAGATGGGTTATACATGATCTGGTTGTAGTCTACTCAAAAGTAGAAACACATAATGAGAAGGAGAGACGAATAGAAGGAGAAGAGAGAGAAATACCAAGATATAAAAAAGCACGAAAATGTTGAAAAAAAGAGTAAAATATTGTTGTTATTTGACCTTTCTAATGGAGAAAGTTTTGTATAAATTTAACACTGTCACGTCAACAAAAAATTTAACATTATCATTGAAAATGCTCTTAGTGAACTATAACCTGTTGAATATTCTAAATAACTCAGTACCATAAATATAAAATTTAAACTCATATTCGCCACTAACCTCCACATGCCCCAAGAGATACAAGAATAGTGCCAAGCCAAGTATAGAAATGAGAACCACAAACAAATTTTCCCATCCATATGTACTGGTATCATTGAGGTTCGAACCAAAAGAACTGAATAGCAAAAAAGGAAACATAGAGAAATACACATAAGAAATATACATACAGCATAAAAATTAATTAGGATTCGATGTATTTTACTGATGAGTTGAGATGTTAAGACCTTAAAATTGCTTATCATCTTACATATGGAATTTAAAGTTATATACTATATTTCATTGAAGTGCGGCTATTGAGACATTCAAATTTGTTTACTAGACCTCACTCTATTGTGAATTATTAAATGATATATATATATATATATATATATATATATATATCCTCATACACAATGACTATTAAGGACAATAATTATACAAAAAGAAATATTATATTTATTTTCTCTAGACTTTTCAATTCAATAATAATTGATTACATTCTTTATTATTTTCCTTATATATTTTCGTTTTCTAATTTCTTTTTATTAAAGTGTGTGTGTGTGTGTGTGTGTGTATGCAGGCCTTTTCAGATACAGACCTCCGTATTTATTTAAAATGTACGGATTTCCTTAATTGACATACTTTTCGATCATATTTTCTCATCTCAACCATTCATATTTTAGGTATATATGAGGATTTCCTTAATTGACATATTTTTCGATCATATTTTCTCATCTCAACCATTCATCTTTTAGGTATATATAGTAGATCATATTTACAAAATTTTAGCCAAATTGATAATCATTAAGGTATTCAAAACTGTGAATTACACCCACTAACGGTTCATGTTGAACAGATTTGGTTCGTTCATTGTAATCATATAGTTTCGATACCTTAAAATTTAGTTTAAAATTTGTAGAGATGATCTACTCATATATACCTACAATGTGAATGGTTAAGATGAGAAAATATGATCTAAAAGTGGGTCAATTAAGAAAATCTGTACCTTTTGAATAAATACTGATATTTGGACATGATAATATGTGTGTGTGTGTATAATTTATAAGAGCTAAAACAATGATCAAATATCTATCATATGACATAAAATTTTGTATTATCATACATGTTGAACGCATATACTTGCAAGGTGCATAAATATTTTTGCAAAAAAAAGTAAAAAGTTATACCTATTTTATACCTTATAATAAAAAATTGATTATAGAAAATATATATTTATTAAAATAATTTATTATAAAGTATAAAAGAGAGATCAAATTATTCAAAATAAAAAAATAGAGAAAAAATAACACATATAAAAGAGAAAAACAAAAGTTAAAAAGATATATAGAATATTTCATGATAAAACATTTTCTTGCATGAAAAAAATAATCAACAAATGAAGGTAGAGATAATGGATGTTAAAAAAAAGATTAAAAAAAAAAACAAAGAATGAGAGATCTATTGAGTGAATAAAAGGTAAAGTAAGTATTTAATTGAAATATATATCAATAAATAACTAATGTTATGTTAGGAATTTGAAATGAGGTCTAGTGAAAAAATGTTTATATTAAAAAGTAAAAATGAGATGTAGAGAGAATGAGAGTTATATTAAGCAAATTTGGAAAAAATAAAAGATTTTAAAAAATATTAATGATAAACAATACACTACCAGGACAAGCACTTTAGTCGGCCCGTCAGCTTAATTCGTCGGCTAAGATCTTAGCCGACGACCTTTCGTCGGCTAAGATTTCGTCGGGAAAAGATCATCTGTGGTAACTTTAGCCGACGACACACGTAGAAGTCGTCGGCTATAGTCCAGAGTTTAGCCGACGAAATAATGTCGTCTGCTATAGTCCAGACTTTAGCCGACGACATTATTTCGTCGGCTATAGTCCATACTTTAGCCGACGAAATTTTTTGTCGGCTATAGTCCATACTTTAGCCGACGACATTTTTTTTCGTCGGTTATCTTCCAAACTTTAGCCGACGAATAATTTAAAATATTCGTCAGCTAAAGTTTGTAATAAAAAAAATAAAAAACATCTATGTATTTCGTCGGCTTTATAAGGATTTAGCCGACGAATTAAAGCATATTTGATCGGCTAAGACTTATTTAAAAAAAAAAAAAAAAAAAAACTTTAGCCGACGAATTAAGGCTTTTTCGTCGGCTATAAGTCCATTCCAGTAAAAAAAAACCTCGAAATTTCTGAATTACCATTCCAAGCAAGCTGCAAAATACATCAAAACAATTTCATATAACCAACAACAAGCACATAAAAGTATATAATTTATCAACTACAGAAAATCTAAATCGTCTAAATTAATATCCGCTTCTGGGGGCTGCTACGGAGGTTGCGGCGGCTGAGGTAGCGGCATGGGCGGAGGCATGGGCGGAGGCAGAAGTCCCGGAAGCTGGGCAGCTGTAAAGTCCTGCATGTACTAGAACATCTGCTGCTGCTGGGCCTGCTGGATGACATGTATCTTGGCAACATAGGCTGCCTGCGCGCCATTATAAGCTGCCTGCGAGGCATTATTGGCTGCCTGAGCAGCTTGCTGTTCTCGTAGTCTTTGAACTTCCGACTCTAGCTGAGTCGTCCTGGTGATCGTGGACGTGGTCCTGCTGCTGGTCGAGGCTGCCTTTCGTTGAAATCCTGGAGTGGTCTTCAGGACCCCCTCGCCTTTCTTTCCTAGACCCCGACAGTAGAAGTTGTTTGCTCTCGGTGGGATGGCTGTGCCCATGATCCTCGCCCCAATCGTCGGATCCGAACTGTCGATCCGGGACATGGCTTCGGACATCTCTTCCTCTTGCGTGTCCGGCCATGTCTCTCTCACTATAGCACTCATCACCTCGTCACTAGCCTCCCTCACCTTCACCTATATGGATAGGAAAAAAATTATTAATTAACATTTTAACATAAATTTAAAATTTTAAAAACGTAAGATGACTTACAATATCCTCCTGGGAGTCAGGATATGCCTTCTCGTACGTATAGACATACCGGTTGACTTCTGGATGTTCCCTGGCTGCCTCGTCCATGAAGACAGCGAACGGTCTAGAACTGCCATGATGGTTCCTTGTGTTGCGTTGCCGGTTCTGAGAGTTTGCTCGGGAAACGGCCTTCAAAGAAAAAAATTAATTATTAGTAAAATATTTAAAAACGGACGTACTTAATGACAGATTAACTAATTAATTTTTTTAAATACCTGTTTACGAGGGTTGTTGAATTCTGGTGTCAGAAGCCAACGCCACTCGTACTCCCTGTACTGGAACTCAGCAGGGGTACCAGAACGTGCGTTCCCGTGCGTAGTCCAGTGGGTCCGCAACTCGTTCTTCCACTCCTTGTACCTACAGATACAACAAAAATATTAAAAATATTATTAATATCACATACAATTTTGTTTTTCATTAACTTCCCAACGTACCTTCCCCCATGCACAACGTCGGCCCAGCTGTCCTTCAGGTGCTCGGGAACCTCAAACCACACCTGCATTTAACCGTTTATTAGTTTAGTTTTTCGAGAAATCAACAATGTAATACATAATATTATTTTGTAAACTCACCGACATCGCGTTGTGGACCATGTCCTTAACCTCCTGCGGGATCTCGCCCCAGTCTGACCACAACATAGGGACTCTATCCCTAATGAGCGCTCCCATGCGGCCGGAGTATGTCCTCGACTTCCCGCCCTCCGTCTGGGTCTGAGGCCACAGCTACCTCGAGGAACAAGGGACGGTCGCCTGCCTCGATGAAAGGGGCACCTCCGACTGCCTCTACGCCTTCTCCAGAAGGCTCGCACGTCTGGCTGTGATCTGGCCCTGAAACGTCGTTTGGGGGTTGCTAGAGGTTCCCTCAGACGATTCGGACCTTTGGCCCTTCGAACTCTTCTTTGATCTAAAATAGCCGCTCATCCTATTTAAAATATTAATTTGAATCAAGGCTGAGGCAACATTGAAAAAGTAAAAATTCAAGCTTATCCTTCTCAAATCTAAGGCTTTAGATTATTTTGTCTTTATTGTATAAAAAATATTTTTGAAACCATATTTTTTCATTATGTTCATGCTTAAATTTAAACACTTAATATAATATGAAATATATATATATATATATATATGTTTAAAATTATACTTATTCAAAAATATGAATTCAATAAAATATATATATATATATTCATCCGGATTTGATATAAGTTTTTCTATTTTGTATTTTGTATCTTATGTTTAAAAATTCGTACCAGCCCACGATAAAACCAGTACCTAATCATGGAATGCAAGCATCAAGTTCATTATCAACAAAACATATGTTTAAAAAATAACGATAATTTATCTCCTAAACATAAATTAGGCAAATTAGACAGTACATAAAACATAAAACATAAAACATAGCCTAAAAATAAATTCGAAATCAAAAGTAAAAAAAAAAAGAAAAACGCTAACCTTGGAGACCGGGAGAGCGAGGGAGGAGGGAGGAGGTGGAGGTGGAGACCGGGAGAGGGAGGGAGGGAGGGAGGGAGGGAGGGAGGGAGGAGGGAGGAGGGAGGAGGCGGAGACGGGAGAGGGAGGGAGGAGGGAGGAGACCGGCCGGGAGAGGGAGAGGGAGGAGGGAGGAGACCGGGACCGGGAGAGGGAGGGAGGAAACGGGAGGAGGCGGAGACGGGAGAGGGAGGGAGGAGGGAGGAGGGAGGAGACCGGGAGAGGGAAAGGGAGGAGGGAGGAGACCGGGACCGGGAGAGGGAGGGAGGGAGGAGGGAGGAGGCGGAGATAATTAGAAGGGAGGAGGGAGGAGGCTAGGGTTTCGCAGTTAAACCCGAAAACTTTAGCCGACGAAATAATTATTTCGTTGGCTAAAGATACCAATTTTGTCGGCTATACACCAATTCGTCGGCTAAACCTTATAAACTCGTCGGCTAAACTTTATCAATTCGTCGGCTAAACCTTTGAAATTCGTCGGCTAAACCTTTGAAATTGTCGGCTAAAAGTATTTTTATACATTTGGCATGTTGTGATTGTGATGATCAAACTTGAGAAACATAAATCCAACCGTCAGATCTGACCATCATGATAAAATACATGTATGGGAAAAAATTCAACTTGATCCAAAAAGAATAAGGGCTCGATCCGGACGGTCAATCTCGTAAGTCAAACCCCTAAACGCACGGAAAAGGTCGTTCGACTGTCTAAATTACGTATTTTGGCCGGACCTCCAACTGAAAATAGTTTTAAACCGATGACACGCAACAAGTTGTATAAAAATTTTACGCAAAATAACCACCAAATATAGGGCTACTCATACGGGGAAAAATAAAAAATTGCATTGACCGCAACTATCGGCACCGAATATTTACCGGAATAGTGTGATTTTTCAACCGTGGATGTATTTCAACATTCTCGTTATCTCTTATTTCATGACTTTTTGGCGTTTGAAGGTTTTACGTATAGTTTGTTTTTGAAATTGAACATTAACATAACACTTGGTAAACAAGTTACACAACATTAGTATGCATGTTGTGATTGTGATGATCAAACTTGAGAAACAGAAATCCGACCGTCAGATCTGACTATCATGATAAAATACATGTATGGGAAAATATTCAACTTGATCCGAAAAGAATAAGGGCTTGATCCGGACGGTCAATCTCGTAAGTCAAACCCCTAAACGCACGGAAAAGGTCGTTCGACCGTCTAAATTACGTATTTTGGCCGGACCTCCAACTGAAAATAGTTTTAAACCGATGACACGCAACAAGTCGTATAAAAATTTTACGCAAAATAACCACCGAATATAGGGCTACTCATAGGGGGAAAAAATGAAAAATTGCATTGACCGCAACTATCGGCACCGAATATTTACCGAAATAGTGTGATTTTTCAACCGTGGATGTATTTCAACATTCTCGCCATATCTTATTTCGTGAATTTTTGACGTTTGAAGGTTTTACGTATAGTTTGTTTTTAAAACGGAACATTTACATAACACTAGGTAAACAAGTTATACAACATTAGTATGCATGTTATGATTGTGATGATCAAACTTGAGAAACAGAAATCCGGCCGTCAGATCTGACCATCATGATAAAATACATGTATGAGAAAAAATTCAACTTGATCCGAAAAGAATAAGGGTTCGATCCGGACGGTCAATCTCGTAAGTCAAACCCCTAAACGCACGGAAAAGGTCGTTCGACCATCTAAATTACGTATTTTGGCCGGACCTCCAACTGAAAATAGTTTTAAACTGATGACACGCAACAAGTCGTATAAATTTTATGCAAAATAACCACCGAACATAGGGCTATAGTAGGTAATAGAAAAATTTTAGGGTTTAGCCGACGAATACCCTAACGTATTCGTCGGCTATAGTATGTAATTAAAAAATTAAAAAATAACTATAGCCGACGAAATATTAGGTTATTCGTCGGCAAAAACCATCTTAGCCGACGAATTATAGTGTATTTCGTCGGCTAAAGGAAAAAATACATTAAAAAAAACAAACGATATTAGTAAACCATACTAACTTCCTGTCATCTTAAGCCGACGAAATTTTAATTTCGTCGGCAAAAGTCTGTGACTATAGCCGACGAAAATATAATTTCGTCGGTTAAAGAAGGTTTAAAGTCGTCGGCTAAAGTCACACACTTTAGCCGACGAAAAATTGATTCGTCGGCCTGATTTTTTTTTTCGTCGGCTAAGGCCTTTCTTCTTGTAGTGATATTTTTAGATAACATATGCATGCTATTTTATGTGACAAACTGCTACCCTAGGTTTGATCGTGGTGTCAATTTGTTATCTTACATTTCTTTTCCGTCAATTTTTTCCCTTAGGTTTTAACAATTAGCCAATTTGCGACATTTTGGTCATTTTAATTTGTTCATTTCTTAACTAATAAAATGAAAATGTAATACTAAAAATGGTCGGTTTTGAAATTTTGATAAGTAAATCGGTTAATTTTAAGAGCATAAAGTAAAAAATTGCATGAAATGGTAGGAAATTTGCCAAAATAAAACTGTGGATAGCAAACTGGCTAATTTAGAGAACCTACGCTAGCAAATTGGCTAAGATAAAACGTAAGAGAGCGAATTGACACTAAGATGAAGCCTAGAGTAGTATTGTAGCAGTTTGGCAATTACTATAATAAAGTCTTAAAAAGAGAACTTCAATAAAAGACGTGGTTGTGGCCACATAAGTTTCCGCATAAAAAATGTTATGGTCGAAGCAGTTAGTAAAAACATATTTCATCTAGCGTTATTCTTTTCCGATCTATGTGTCTATCCTAATTTTTTGAGAAAGGTAAAAAAATTATGTGTCTATCCTAATTGTAACTCAACATATTATAATGGGGAGTTAAATAAGTATGAATAGTAAAAACGTACATGGCTGGCCACAAGGTACCCAAAGATATTGAGCATCCATTTTGCATGAATGTGGATAAATGACAACAAATTACGCTTCCTGCTTCTCATATTGCCAACGTTCACAAAGTTAATTGCCTTGTACATTTCATAGAGGGGGTAAGCTCGTGGAAAATACTGCGATGCAACAAGGCAGTTGAGAACCGTCAATGTCTTCAAAGAGTTGGAGCCCCTCGTGTTTGGAAGAACAAGTAAAATTGCAACCTGCACACGCAATAGTAATTCTTAAAGTTTTAGCAAGAAATATAATATGAATGTCAGTCCGCTGTAGTTTGGTTAGTTAGGTAGATTAACGAACAAGTTTATAGAGGTAAATACATAAAAGTGAAAATTATTGAATTTATTCCAGCTGAAGGCTTCTCGATCTTACTTGTGGAACAGGAAGAACACACACCACTAGCCCCAGTAGTTTCCCAAGGGAAGGGGACTTCCCCCAGCCATCTTTGATGCGAATATATATTCTGATTAGGTAACGAGAATCTCCCACTGATCGGAAAACCAGAGCTGCTATCTTCATTCTCTTGTCCAATGTAAGACACTTGGTTCCTCGTTGACAAGAGGAACATACAGAAACAGAACATCCAGTAACAGATACAACATAGATGATAGAAAAATATTCCATACTGGAATTATCCCGTAGTATTTGTAAGGGTGGAATTATTAATGCACAGACTCTTAGATGTAACCCAACTGAAACATGGTCCTTTGATAATCCTCTGACCAATTAAGAAACAACAAACATGATCTAATGTCATATGGGGAAGTATGATCAAAATAAGAAAAAGAAACTTCCGTTAGTAGTGGATCACTGAAGGAACAGTTACCTTTCACGTTCTCTTTGATTCTGTTTTTCATCACGGTCTCTTCCGGCCATAACTTGAATGCTTCCTAGCTTATACCACAAAGTTCTCAATATCGACTACGAATTATTTCAAATATATATGCAGAGAATTCATATGAGAAAATATATATGCGAGAAAGTAAACTGTGATTTCATTTTTCACACAAAGGAGGGGAAATTGGCAAATAGCAAATCCTTTCGAACAAGCTCTGGGATAGAACTATTAAAGTTCAAGCTGATCAAGTAGCTATATATGCATGGTTGGTTTGTAACACACACACACATATATAATTCAAAAGTTCATCAAGTGAGTGTATCAAGCAAAGCGTTATAGCATTGGCAGGTTGATCAAGCAAATAATATACATGCTAGCTGCATGATTTACCTTGTTTGGCAAGGAGGTACGTACAACTATTCTTTTGGCAAGGCGATGATTAAAGTTTGCATCAATTCTTGAAGTTGATAAACATGAAGGCAATTCTTTTGGTAAAATTTGCATCAATTCTTGAAGTTGATCAAAGTTTGTTTCTATTGTTTCTTGAGCAAATGCCATTTAATACTAATTATTGAATATTATTACTCATTCCAATGAAAACTTTTTCTATGTGCCAATTCCAATGAATATTAAGAAAAAGACGTATATACCCTTAATTATCACGCACAAATCTCTCTCCACACGTCTCTCTCGTTTCTTCCTCCCGATCTGAAACGTTCTCTCTCTCTCTCTCTCTCTCTCTCTCTCTCTCTCATCCCTTCCGATAAGATCGTTAGAAAGCTTCTGCATCGTCGACGGCGGCGTCGCGGTTGGCAACCCGGTTGATGTGGCCACGGTGAGGATGCAACAAAGCTCATTCCGGCTTTGTTCCCCTGTTCCAGCTCCGCCGCAACGGAGATCAGATCCTGTTCCTGGCATCGAGCTCCTCCGCCACAACAACGTACACGCATTCTTGCTTAATCGGAGACGATCGGTCCTTCATCTTCGTTGAAGATGCCTTCGCAGACGAGAAGATCGGCGGGGTCGAGTCTAAGCAGCCAAGCTTCGATCTCCGATCTTCAAAACCAGAGGCGTTGGCGACGCCAGCCGATCTCCGCACCATGGCAGCCTCCGATCATAGTTGGTCGTCCTCGCTTGGTCGCACGCCGTCAGTCTTCAGGAGACCGGTCGAGTTCTACAGGGTAATAAAGTTCTACTGGAGTAAAAAAGGTTCTACTGAGGGGTGAAAAGTTTATTATTAAAGTAATAAATGTATTACCGGAGGTGACTATGAAGATATTGTATTGCATGTTTATTACCCCCAGTAAAAGTTTACTAGGGGTAGTAAACTTTAATTTTTCGCATATAAGTTGGGTTTTTGTTGTTTTAAAGTGTATACTGACCTGAGAAATATTGTATTGCAAGTTTACTACTCCCAGTAAAAGTTTACTAGGGGTAGTAAACTTCATTTTTTCGCATCTAAGTTGATTTTTCTCCTTTTCAATGTGAATTATGGCATTAGAGCTACTGTTTTGTAAATTTACTACCCCCAGTAAAAGTTTACTAGGGGTAGTAAACTTCATTTTTTCGCATATAAGTTGATTTTTCTCCTTTTCAATGTGAATTATGCAATGTTCTAAAAGGCGCTAGGCGCTAGGCGCTAGGCGGGCGATGACCCGTAGCCTAGAGCCTGGATAGCCTAGGCGGGACTAGGCGATGGACTAGGCGATTTACTTTTTTTTATATTTTTAATTAATAAAAATAAATTATATAATATTTAAAAATGGTTTTAATATGATAAATTAGAAAAAATTTAACATAACCTTACTCTAAAAATGAGCAAACCAACCTGTAAATTTAGAATATCATCATAATCAAACTAATCAACAATGTTCAACATAGCTAATGATCAAATATTCAACACAACCATCATCACAATTCACAATTCACAATCACAAGTTCACAACATTAATCAAATGCAAACTAGTAAATTGTCTCAAGCATTCAAGTCTAGAATTTAGGCACATTTAGTTTCAAATGTAAAGTGTAGGTAAAAGGGGAAATTATATTTACTCGACAATAGTATTCAGGATCTTTTGGAAGTGACCAGATGAATTCTTTGGGATTTTCATGTAAATATCTACGAGCTGTTTCTCCATCTTGGTCTGGGGAAGCCCACGTGCATTTTGGTTCTATAATGCAGAGCTTGTTTATGTCTTTAATTTGCTACAAGTTCATGAAACTACTCTTTAGTTTTCTTTCCTAAAATTCTTTAGGTACAGTAGATGATATAGGTGATTGTAAGAGGAATTGGATGTCTCACTTTTACCATCAATTGAACGTCTTCATAGCATTCTGGATCTGAAGTGGTAACACCATAGAAACTTGAATTGCAGCTATCTTTAGCTGCCTGGAAAAAGCAGGAAACACCATCAATTGGTATTTTCCATTAAACAGCAGAGTATCCGCAAAGTGAATGAACTTTGTTATCTTATTAAGGCAAAATATTCTTAAACATGAAGTAGAAAAAGTACCTCATAGAGTTCATCTGATACAAGCCCCATCCGATGAGAAAAAAACGTACTTTGAATTCCCATTGAGAGTTTGATCAGTTAGTGGACACCCTAGAACATAGCCCTAAATCAAATTCAGAAGACACTTTCAAGATACAACATTATAGAAAGAATTAAAAGAACTAATGTGCATCAATGTTCTAAAAGAAATATTTTAGTCACTTTACCTTGAGGTTGAGTCGTGGCAGTACTCCAGCATCATTGTCTGAAACATATTGCATTTTATTCAAGCTTTATTAGTCATTTTCATAATACATAATGCTTGATAAATTTCATCTAAATGTTAATCATTCTGTCAATCAATACCATCTATTATGTATTTGACAGCAATGGTGCCAGTTAGGCCTGAATATGAATCAGCCCCAATAAATAGCTGAAGTTTGAGGAATTGTGGGCGCTCTTCCAACCACTGCATTACAACCAAAAGAAACCACATATTAATGGTAAAATAAAGTCAAACCTAAAGACATGGTTGGTATCTGAGTAATTCGTACTGGTTTCGTGTCCTAACATTTACCTTCCTCAAAAATCCAGTAACCTGAGCTGCTGCTTTTAAATCTGACAAAAGGTATTCATCCGCACTAGTTGCATAGGAGAAACCAGTGCCAACAGGTGCATCCATAAACAATACACTTGCAATCTGGAGAAATGTCACAATTATAAAATCACAACACCCATCCATAAACAATACACTTCCTTCTGACTCGATGAAGAAGTAAAACATCTCTGATTTACCCACACTCACATACCTTAATAAGAAACATTAAAAATCATAAAGAACCAAAAAACAGGAATCTTTAGCTGATAGACCATCCCTTACTTACAACCAAGAATAAAACTTGTGAAAATACACATACCCAGTATAGAGCTTAAAGGGAAGATCACCATCGAATCCCGGAATAGACTTAACCAGTGTGCCACAAAGAACTGCATTGGCTGAGAAAACCAACACAAGAAGCAAATGCAAGCAAACCCAACTCATGGTGCAGTTGCTAGAACCAAATGCCATGGCAAGACAATGCAAACGTAGCTCCCAGTGAAGTGAAGATGATGAAGCAGAAAAAGAAGTTGAGAGAGGTAGGTGGATCAACCCACATGTTCACCGAACCAGCCAATCACACAGAACAAACTCAAGCTAACAGAAAGCTATCTGCAATCACATCAATACAAATCAATTTCACAGAACAGAGTTTACTCGTACCAGAAATTTCCAGTACAAATCTTGAAGTCAGTGAAAAGAACTCAAACCAAACCCATGTCGAACAGTCGAAGACGGAGAAAGTGAGAAGTACCTGATGTCGAACAGTCGAAGACGGTTGCGGTGCTGGTCACGGGGGAAGTAGTTGATGTCGAAGACGAGAGGGGTTGGAGGTGGGGACGCAGGCGGCGACCTTGACGGTGGCGGGGCGGAGGCAGAGCCGTAGAGGCAGAGGACTTTAGGTTTACAAATGAAGGGGCGAACAGAATGCAGACTGAAACGACTCCCGTTTCAATTTGGGTTTTCTCGCCTCGCCTCGCCTCGCCCGCGCCTCGCTTCACCCTCGCCTCCCTCGCCTCGGTCGCCTGGGCGATCACTGGGCGATGAATCGCCTGGGTGCAACGACTTGCCCAAAATCGAGGCGGCTTGGCTCCGCCTATAGCCTAGGCGGGGCTAGGCGATGCCTAGGCGGGGCTAGGCGGCGCCTTTTAGAACACTGGAATTATGGCATTGGAGCTACTGTTTTGCAAGTTTACTACCCCTAATAAAAGTTTACTAGGGGTAGTAAACTTCAATTTTTCGCATCTAAGTTGATTTTTCTCTTTTTCAATGTGAATTATGGCATTAGAGCTATTGTTTTGCAAGTTTACTACCCCTAGTAAAAGTTTACTATAGGTAGTAAACTTCATTTTTTCGCATCTAAATTGATTTTTCATTGTTTTAAGGTGTATAATAGTTATGGAGAAACTTTATTTTGAGTTTACTACCCCCAATAAAAGTTTACTAGGGGTAGTAAAAAAGATTACTGGGGGTAGTAAAAGTTTACTAGACAATTTTCCGGTCGTCGGAAAATTCCGGTCTCCGGTGACCGGATTCCGACGGCCGGAGTTCGGAGTCCGGCGACCGGAATGCGGCCGCCGGTGACTGGCGCCGGAGCCCGGTGTGCTTCCGGCAAAGTCTTCCCTCCATCTTTTTCACTTTTTCTCTTTAAGTAAAAGCCAAGGGTAAAAAAGTCTTTAAAAATATAATTTTATTATATTTAAATAAAGATTTGTGTATTTGGGCTTAAAATAAGTACCTTGTATTCAAATGGGCTAATAAAAAAGATTATCATTGAAATGAGGTTTGACTTTTTCTATTTTGTGCATTAGGGCTTTTTCCCTTGTTTCTTTTTGTTTTTGCCTTCATGTTTCTTTTGGCAAAGCGATGATTAAAGTTTGCATAAATTCTATTGCCATAATCTTTTCTTTTGGTAAGGCGATGATTAAAGTTTGCATAAATTCTATTGCCATAATATTTCTTTTGTGAAGAAACAACGGCATACCAAAAGGTACAATATATTCACACTCAATTTTCATATTTTGTTTAAATTTAACACATAGGATGGTCGGTAAATTTACATCTAAGAGAGAGTGTGATTTTTAAGTTATTTTCAAGTCTTGCTTTTACCACTGGCTTCACTTTGGATTCCATTTCACTAGGGGGCCACATTCATTATTCAGATAACATGATGAGTTGTTTCTGGTTCTATGGTTGCTGTCATCGTCTCTCGAATACTATCTGAAATGCTCGTTCCTTTGCTCAAACTCTATTCTTCCAAGACTATTGACTTGTCAAACTGAAACGTTTTGGTACTCAATGTAATCCACCTTGTGTTCCTGTACTAACTCAGGTACCTTAGAAAACCCCCTTGCAGCGCCATTTCCAAATGAACCCAAGGAATAAAAAATCGATAATTTCGCCGAAATATTCGTTTTTCTCATGTCCCGATATTTCTTTCTCCCTCCATAATTTTTCGTCCGATATTTTCGGTATTTCCAGATATTTCTCTGAAATATTCGAAATCTCGCGAAATATTCGAAATCTGACGAAAACAGCGCCACGTCATCAAAGCGATTGATTTTTGGTCCCACCAAAAATCAACTCAAAACCCATAAATTGGGTGCAGCGAGTTTCGAACCTCAACTCAAAAACCCATAAATTGGGTGCAGCGAGTTTCAAACCTCGCTTGCCAAGTTTGCTCCCTAACGACTTAGCCAACAGTGCTAAGCGAGCGACTGATGTTTGTATTCTTCTTTGTAATATATATTGCCTTTGAATCTGAAAACTTTGATGGCAATTAATGAACCAAAAAATCAACTCAAAAGCCTAGAAATTGGGTGCAGCGAGTTTCGAACTTCACTTGGCTAGTTTGCTCCCAAACGACTTAGCCAACAGTGCTAAGCAAACCTATGATGTTTATATGCTTCTTTGTAATATATACTGTCTTCAAATCTGAAAACTTTGATGGAAATTAATAACCGACTTGCTATTCCTTTTTTTTTTCCTACACTTTCCATATGCAATTATACATGTGATATTGTCAAGTCTTCATTCTTCACTTGTGATATCCTTACCATCAGGATATATAAAATAGCTTGTGTCCTGTGTTTTGATCATAAAAGGCTACACTTTCCATATGCAATTATACATGTGATCTTGTCAAGTCTTCATTCTTCACTTGTGATATCCTTACCATCAGGATATATAAAATAGCTTGTGTCCTGTGTTTTGATCATAAAAGGGATAGCCAACAATCCTTATACCAACAATTTGTCTAATGCCGATACGAATAATGTTGTTCTATGAATCTGCTTGTGAGCCAAACTTCACACATGTGAGCCAACCTGGTCATATGAGCCCATTCACTTGTGAGCCAAACTTCACATATGCAACACAAGATGGTGATCATGGAAGTAGGAGAGCAGGTTCTGGTATTGGAGCTATAGGAAAACATTATACACCAAGAGAAAGAGGCCAAGGAAGAATGTCAACGCATGAATATGATTTTTTATCCACTTTTGACTCATCTAGTGTGGGAGGAGGCAATGATGGACCATACACTTATGGCCAAAATCTGACAATGCCTTATTCAACTTATTCCATGTCTTACGGGGTGCAATCAACTGAATCAAGTGATACGTCATGGTCACAGTCTGATGTACAATCTTCCAATGATTATGGTTATAGTCAAGGTCAAGCGCTGCCCAATCCTTACAACTTCCAATACGGAAATCCACAGTCAATCCCTCTTGACCCTTATGGTTGGCATGTAAGTCAATATATGCAAAACTACAAAGGTGAGGTATCATTTAATGACTACTCTTCACAATATACTGAAGACTCTACACAAAGAAACGATAAAGATAGTGAAAATTATGTACCTCATAGGTCTTCTATGTGGCTCTAAACCACTCATGTAATTCCATGTTGTATCATATGTATATAAGGCGTGATGGCCTAGCCTCCCTTTGGGTATCAAGCCATAAAAAAAAAATTAGATGTATAAACTTTACAGTAAAAATTTAAGAATTATCATTGGTTCAGCACTTCAACACGTAGTTATTCACCTTAAATAACTAAAACTCACTATGATTAATGTTTATTCAAGATTTTTTTGTCAATTATAATAGATAATTGAGATAACAAACATCTCTCAAAGTTTCATTTAAAATTTCCATGTTTTTCTACTAATTTCCGTCAATTTTCTCATTTTTTTTCTGCAATCGATATTTCCTCGAAATTTCCATCGAAATATCCGTTTTTTAGACCGTCGAAATTTCCACGATCGGCGAAATTTTAGTCCTTGAATGAACCAACAGCAGAAGATATGTAGTCTTTTTCTGACTCCTAGAATCTAAAACATTTCTTAATCTTTTAATGAGTCGCTAGGTTCCTTTCAACAACATTTACAAGTGCAACAGCATAATGCCGAAGAAGATTCAAATTCTGACTTGAACAAGGGTAAAATAACTAGTCATTTCTGCTAAACCAGCACCGGGAATATCAACAACAATGCGACTCTAAAATGGCAACTGTGTCAGATGTGATTAGTAACTAACACTACCAGAAAATGGGTCTTGGGCGACGAAACAAAAAAAACCGGGCGACGATTTTTTTTTTCGTCGCCTAAGAGGGAACTTAGGCGACGATTTTTTTTTTCGTCGCCCAAGGGAAAAAAATCGTCGCCTAAAGTCCAACTTTAGACGACGAAAATAAAATCGTCGCCTAAGAATACATTTCGTCGGCTAAGAGAGAAACTAGGGCGACGAAACAATATTTCGTCGCCTAAGATATTTATTTCGTCGCCTAAGTTTTTTATCCTTAGGCGACGAAACTGAGATATTTCGTCGCCCAAGATTTTTCATTCTTAGGCGACGAAACTCAAATATTTCGTCGCCCAAGATTCTTCTATATATTGTGAGGCGGGATAGAAGAATGAGAACTTTGAAAATTTTAAACATAAATTTCTCTAGTTCTTCAAATCGTTCGGTGTTGTGGAAATTTGTCCATACATAGTTTGTGGAGCTACTCCCAGGTACGTACATATATATGCATATATATGCACATATATATATGTGCATATATATATATATATTGATTTTCAGTTTTATTTGAGTTGAATTAATGATATATATATATATATATATATATATATATATATGCATAGAGTTTGTTCCAAGCTGAGTAAGGGGCCGTTCTGTCATAGATATGGTTCACAGGTTTGTTTAACTGGATCTCAAGATCACAAACTGACCACTCTTCTCGGTGAAGGGGTCGATAGGGGTTCGCCTCCGTGATCACAAACGAGTCCTGCCTGGTTCCTGTAGGGGGTTCGCCCTCCGTGACATTGACACTTGCCTTCTGAAACCACGGAATCCGCTCGAACTAGAAATATATAATTAATAATTAGTATGTTGTATTACATTAATATATATATATAAAAGATATGTTCATTAAATATTGATATATATATGTGTTATTTTCAGGATATGGATAAGAGTTGGATTTCTCTTCCAAGATATCACAGAAAATATGCTGAAGGAGTTTGGGATTTTATGCAATATGCGCAGGGCAATGCTGACGGGAGTGGCATGTTCTATTGCCCGTGCAAGATGTGTAAGTGTCGCAGTGATATGCATCGATTTCCGTTGGGGACAGTATGGGACCACCTGAAGAGTAACGGATTCTGGGAACGTTACACATGTTGGATATATCACGGTGAAACCTCATCACGCCCGCATGATCATGGACAGTTTGATGAGACGGGCAGTACATCCAACGATCCAACAACGACCTTCATCAACGACATGTTTCCTCATGACAGCGGTGTATGCCCTGAACGACAGCACATTCCTCAGGCGCCGATGCAGGCCGTCCCTAGAGGTGTCAACACTGCCGGTATAGCCAAGTACAACAGACTTATTGCTTTCCAACAGACCCCTCTGTGCCCAGGTCATGAGAAGACCGTTCTTCAGTGTGTGATGGAGGTGATGCATATCAAGGTTGACACAAAATCGACCGTGACGGCTGTTGATAGGTATCTACAGTACGCTGCTTCGCTCCTGCCCGACGGTCATCGTCATCCCACCACGCATCATAAGGTCCGTCGTATCTTGAGAGATCTCGGGCTTTCCTACATCAAGATCCATGCATGCAGATATGACTGCGTTCTATTCTGGGGTAAAGATGCAGACGGTAATGACCTTGAAGGCTTTCATCGTTGTCCGGTATGTGGGACCGACAGGTATAAGCGGACTCCCGCAGGCAACATGAAACCTGTTAAGGTACTTCGCTATTTCCCGTTGAGGGATAGGCTGGAGCGGTTGTATATGTCTTCAAAGACGGCCGAAGCTATGAGATGGCACGCTGTGAGGGAGGTGCATGACGAAGACCTCATGGTACACCCTGCTGACGGGGAGGCGTGGAAGCATATAGACAGGGAGTTTCCTCATTTTGCTTCAGAGGTGAGGAATGTGAGGCTCGGGCTGTCATCTGACGGGTTCAACCCTTTTGGGACCATGAGTCTTTCGTACAGTATATGGCCGGTCATTTTGGTGCCTTACAACCTTCCTCCATGGATGTGCATGAAGAAGGAATACAACATGTTGACCTTGTTGATTCCGGGGCCCGGTTATCCAGGTATCTACTTTCCCTTCATATTGTATATATTGCTGTTGGTTCAACACCTCTCCATTTATTGTTTTTGTTCTATATTGTTGGTCATATATAGTCGTTATCTGAATTTGTTGTGGTTGTTGTTGTTATCCAGGGAAGTGTCTCGATGTGTATATGAGACCGCTGATTGAAGAGTGTAAATTGCTTTGGGAGGTTGGTCATCCCACTTATGACTCCCACAAAAAGGAGATGTTCCAGATGCATGCCATGATTGTTGGTACCATCAGTGATTTTCCTGCACGTGGGATGTTGTCCGGCAACGTTGTTAGGGGATACAAGGCTTGTCCTGAGTGCCTTAGCTCCCAGGGGTGCAGCAATCATTGCAACAAGATAGTCCGGATGGGTCACCGTGCTTACCTACCACATGATCACCCCTGGCGGATAGATACCGGGGCATTTGATGGGACCGAAGAGAGAGGTGTGGAGCCGCATAGATGGTCGGGGGAAGAGATTTTAGCAGTGCTGGATGAGTATGATTTTGGGCAGCTCAGCAATCATCCCGATATTGTGGCCAGAATACCTGAAAGACCAGACAGGTACAAATTCTGGACACATAAGAGCATATTTTGGGAACTCCCGTACTGGAGTACGCTGTTGATCAGGCACTACCTAGATGTGATGCACATAGAGAAGAATGTCTGCGACAGTGTGGTAGGTACAGTGCTCAACTTGGAGGGGAAAACGAAAGACGGTCCTAAGGCACGCGTTGATCTTAAGAAAATGGGAATCAGAAAACATCTTTGGCTGAAAGAGGGGAAGAAAAAGATGCCTTGGGCTCCTTACACCGTGAAGCCTGATCAGAAGACCCAGATCTTCAGGTGGATGAGTTGTGTGACGTATCCCTCAGGCGTTGCAGGAAATATAGCCCGGTGTGTGAACTTGCGGGAGAATAAGATATACGGCTTGAAGAGTCATGACTGTCATATTCTGCTACAACGTCTCTTCCCTGTTTTCATTCGACCGTTCCTTCACCGTCAGGTAAATTTGTGGTTAAAATTACGGTTAACCTGTCGTAAATGGATTTTATATTAAATTTGTGATGTGTGGTTGGCCAGGTTGTGGAGCCGTTAGTAGCGCTGTCAAGATTCTTCATGAAGTTATGCACAAGGGAAGTGAGAAAATCCGATCTCCGGGAAATGCAGGCAGACATCATATACATCATGTGTAAATTCGAGAGGATTTTTCCGCCAAATTTTTTCGATATAATGCCTCACCTGATGATCCATCTTCCCCAGCAATTGTTGCTTACCGGTCCAGTACACTTCACTTGGATGTATCCCATGGAAAGGTATGTTTTATTCACTTACATCTCCAGAATACATATATGTACGTACATGTTCAATAACCATAACGTATAGTTTGCAATCTTATATTTACAGGCAACTTGGTGAGTACAAAGATTATGTCACTAATAAATCCGCGCCTGAAGGATGTATAGCTGAAGCATATATTGCGCATGAATGCGTCACCTACATGAAGTTGTATTTAGGAGCGTCGTTGGGAGCTCCGCAAGCCATGGAGGAACATGCGCCGCGGTTCAATCTCTCTATAGTTTCCAGTGATGTCGAAGTTGGTGGAGCACGACTGTCCGCCGAGTATGCATTGTCGGATGAAGAGATAGCCATAGCGCACTGGTGGGTACTAATCAATTGTGAAGAAATTAAATATTGGAAAGAGTTGCACCTAAATTTTCCGGAAGTTGATGGTGATCTCGAGTACCACAACATGACGTTCGCAAATTATTTTCGCACCTGGGTACGTAATTTAATCTTCCCTGTTATATATATATATATATATGTAATTATTTTCTATTGCATACATTTTCGGATATTTACAGTTCAATATCCGTTACAGATGGACATGATAAAATCTGATGATAATCCAAACTGGTCGCACGAACTATTACTTCTTGCGATGCAACCGCAACGGGCTAGAGTTTATCCCACTTGCACAGTGAATGACGTGAAATTTGTATCTGAAGAGAGAGACAGCAGACGAAGAACACAGAATTCTGGGGTGATGGCGAAAGGTCATGGCCTTGACTATTACGGTGTTCTCCATTCAGTGGTCGAACTGGTTTATGCGGAAGGCATGAAAGTGCATCTGTTCAAGTGTAGATGGTTTGATACAGGCGCACAGAGCATGAAGATGGATCAGTACGGCAATTTATCGGTCAACACTGCTACAAGCGCCTACGAAGATGACCCGTTTGTTTTTGCGACATCGGTAAAACAAGTGTTTTATCTTGATGACCTCGCCAGGGGTGACGCGTGGAAAATAGCGAACATTGTGCATCCTCGAAACATTTACCGGGCGGCTACACTTGGAGTGACCATTCCAGGGCCAGAGGCTGATGCGTACCAGGAGCCGAACGCAGTAGGTATTCATGATGTAGCTACTGTTCGTCAAAATAATGTTAAACATGGTCGAGTGCTCAGAATTCGTGACGAAGATTCAACATTTATTGATGTTGATCCAAATGAAGAAACAGACGACGACTCTGACGACGAATTAAGGCATAGATTACCAGATATTAATTCCGATACCGAAGAAGACTCATCGGATGACTCAGATTACGAGCCTTAGCTTAGTTATAATTGAGCCTTAGCTTTGTAATTGTTTGTATACTAAAAGAATATGTTTGTACTAAAATAAATAAAGCACATTTAAATTTCATTGTAAAGAAATTTTTATTTTTACTCTTGGGCGACGATTTTAACAAATATCGTCGCCCAAGTATAATCTTGGCCGACGAATTAGCCTAATTTCGTCGGCCAAGAGTAATCCGAATAATTAAAATTAAATAAAGAACATTTAAATTTCATTATATTAAATTTTTATTTTTACTCTTGGGCGACGATTTTAACAAATATCGTCGCCCAAGTATAATCTTGGCCGACGAATTAGCCTAATTTCGTCGGCCAAGAGTAATCCGAATAATTAAAATAAAATAAAGAACATTTAAATTTCATTATATTAAATTTTTATTTTTACTCTTGGGCGACGATTTTAACAAATATCGTCGCCCAAGTATAATTTTGGCCGACGAATTAGCTTAATTTCGTCGGCCAAGAGTAATCCGAATAATTAAAATAAAATAAAGAACATTTAAATTTCATTATATTAAATTTTTATTTTTACTCTTAGGCGACGATTTTAACAAATATCGTTGCCCAAGTATAATCTTGGCCGACGAATTAGCCTAATTTCGTCGGCCAATATTAATCCGAATAATTAAAATAAAATAAAACACATTTAAATTTCATTTGAATAATTAAAATAAATATCCCGGGTCTTTATTTTTTACCAAATTTTTATAGCCCCGTAAGAGTCTCGTCGATTGGAAACTATTCTCAGTTGAAGGTCCGGCCAGATTACGTGATTTGGAGGGTCGAATAGCCGTTTCCGTCCATTTAGGGGTTTGACCGCGCCGATTGACCGGACGGATCGAGCCCTTATCTTTGTCAGATGGAGCTGAATTTTTTTCCACCTACGTAATTCGTTATGCTGGTCAAATCTGACGGTCGGTTTTCAGTTCCTCTTCTCCGATCAATAAACTCACGTTATATGTACTAATGTTGTATAACTTTTTTATATAAGTGTTTAGTTTAAGTGTCGTTTTGAAGACAACGTATACGTAGAGGCCTCAAACGCAAAAAAGTCGTGAAATAAGATATGACCAGAACGGTGAAATACGTCAACCCGTGAAAAATGAAGATATTCAGGTAAAGTTTTGGTGCCGGTTGTTCCGGTCGCACGAAACACATTTATTTCTGCCTAGTGGTAGCCCTATCCCGGTTATTTATTTTTTACCAAATTTTTATAGCCCCGTAAGAGTCTCGTCGATTGGAAACTATTCTCAGTTGAAGGTCCGGCCAGATTACGTGATTTGGATGGTCAAATAGTCTGAATTTTATGATAGAACTCTTGGGCGACGAAATTTATAATGAAGAATGTCGTCGCCCAAGTATACTATCTTGGCCGACGATTTTCTTCATCTTGGGCGACGATATTTATAGTGAAGAATGTCGTCGCCCAAATATACTATCTTGGCCGACGATTTTCTTCATCTTGGGCGACGATATTTATAGTGAAGAATGTCGTCGCCCAAGTAGACTCTTGGCCGACGATTTTTAAAAAAGGCGGGCGACGATTTTGTAAAAATCGTCGCCCAAGAACGCCACTATAAAAGGCAAAAATTCGGAAACCCTAACCATTTCTTCAGCCGCCAAGCATATTCTCTCTCTCTCTCCGAAAATCCTCTCTCTGCCCTCTCTCTCTCCCTCTCTCCGACCCCGACCCCGACCCCAATTCGGAACCCCGACCCCGACGTCGACCCACAATTTAAGGTATAACCCTAAAACCCTAAATTGGTTTTAATTGTTTTTGTTGTTGTAATAATTGTAAATTGTTGTTGTTGTTGTTGTTGTGATAATTGTAAATTGTTGTTGTTGTTGTTGTGATAATTGTAAATTGTTGTTGTTGTGATAATTGTAAATTGTGATGTACGGTTTAGGGTTTACGGTTTACGGTTTAGGGTATACGGTTTAGGATTGTAAATGATTAAATAATTTAGGGTTTATTTAGGGTTTAGAGTTTACGGTTTAGGGTTTATTTAGGGTTTAGGGTTTGTAAGAAATAATGGAATATTTTTGAGTAAGGATGTAAATATTCGTAAATTAATTTTTGTGATATAATAAGCCCTTATTAATGTAAATAATTTGTTATGTGAATAAAAAAAATAATAAATCCTATAATAATTATTAAATTTTATTTGTGCTATTATTGTTGATAAATTTTTCGAAGTTTATCGAGCCTTTATTTTTGTGAACTTAATTATAAGTTCGCAAAATATTTTTAATAAATTTATGGTTATTTTAAACAGGATGGCCAAGAGAAGAACTTCTGGACAAGACGGCTCGGACGGTACCTCAAACAACCCGTCGGAATCACCGTCGATCGGGTTTCCGTGGCAGTTTACGGCCCGACATGCGCAACTGATGGGTGGCGCGAGCGGCTCGGGTTCTGCGGGGCAGTCGGGTCCCGCAGCGACGGCTCCTCGTCATCCACCCATACTTCGCCGGTCGCGATCCCGCAGCGACGCCCCCACACAGTCGTCCCCGACCGACGGTGATGGCGGGTCATCCGGGGTCCCTATGGTGCCGTCCGGCCTCTTCCTTCCTCCGACGATACCGGCGATACCTCGCGTCGATGAGGAGGGTCGACCGATTCGGGAGCAGCTCCCGCATGTGGCACCGCACGAGGCCTATATCTACCGGGAGTTTCCCACGCCTCTTCATCCCGTGAGGGTCTCCGAGCAGGCGGACATAGACGAATCCGTCGGCTCAGCCTCATCCTCAGGTAATTTATTATTACTTTTTTTTCGATTTACAATTTTTTTTTGTAAAAATGTATTATTAATATTAAATTTGATTCACAATGTCACAGCCGCCGGAACGAGAAGGCGGAACAGGAGAGGCACCGTCAGCAACAAGGGACTCGATAGGGCGGTCGAGTCCGCTGGACGGATCGCCATCCCGTTTTCCAACGGGAAACCGGTGGACGCCGCGTTGGGAAACCGGTACACGCGCGCCGCGGGAGGCACCATCCGCTCCAGACTCCCTATGTTGTGGGGAGTCTGGAACCAGGTTCCTGATGGAGTGAAGGAGATGCTCCATCAGTCGATGTCGGTGAGTTTACTCAATAAATTACCTTTTTTTTAACTATTTTTTTAACTAATAAATTATTTCATTATCGAAAAAAATACTAACAAGTGGTAATGCAGTAATGGTTTGTGGTTCCCGAGGAGGGACGTGACTGGGCAGACAAGACCCATAGGGAGAGGTACCTCTAGCTATTTAATAATTTTTTAAATTTTATTTTTTTAATAAAATTATTAATATTTTTTTTGTATATGTAGGTTCAAGGAGTGGAAGCACGACCTCCGGGAACACTGGAAGAAGTACGGGAGCGACCGTTCGGGTACCCCGAAGGAGTTCGAGTATCGGGAGTACGAGTGGCGGTGGCTTCTTGTCACGCAGTTCAACGACCCTCACAAACAGGTAATTCGTAAACAAATTTGAATATTTAATTAGTGAATTAATTATAATTGTATGTTTTTAAATATTTACTAACGATAATTTTTTTTTAAAAAAGCATCTCGCCCGGGTGAACGCTGAGAACCGGCAACAGAACACAACCAACCATCGTGCCGGTTCGAGGCCGTTTTCGGCCATCATGGACGACGTGCGGCGAGAGCGGCCAGAGGAGAACCCCTATGTGGGGACCTTTCAGAGGGCATATCCTCATTCTGAGGAGGATCTTGTAAGTTCCTTATATTTACTAATTTTTAATTTTAATTACATTTTATTAAATGTATATTAATATATTTTTATAATATATCCATTTAGGCGAGGGTGAGGGAGGCGGAGCAAGATGTCATCAGAGGCATGGTGAACGACACATGGCCGGGCACGGCAGAGGATGACATGTCAGAGGCCATGTCCAGGATCGACACTTCAGATCCTACCGTTGGGGCGCGGATTATGGCCACTGCCTTCGCGCAGCGTTCCAACACCTACTACTGCCGGGGTATGGGAGACGCTGGAAAGGGGATCCTAAAGACGACGCCAGGATTTCAGCGCAAGGGAGCCGCCGGAGCCTCAAGCAGCAACAGCCAGACCACTCGGCTACAGGATCAGTTCGCAAGCCTACAGTCTGAGCTGGAAGCCCAAAGAGCGAGAGAGTCTGAGCTGGAAGCCCAAAGAGCGAGGGAGATGGCGGCGATGGCGGAATCATATGCGGCTTCCAATGCTGCGCATATGGAGCGGGTGAATGAAGTCACCAATGCCAACCAGGCGGCTATGGGACAGTGGATGACTGCCTGCATGTCTGCACTTGCGGCCGGACAGCCGTTTCCGCCCATGCCTACGCCTATACCATTACCTCAGTGGCATCCTCAGTGGCCCCAGCCTCAGCAGCAGCCTCCTCAGCCTGACCAGCCGCCGCCTCAGGACCCTCCGAACGGGGATGATGAGTTAGATTTTGGGTTTCTCGATCCATAGGCAGAATTTTTGTAATAAATTATTTATAAATTTATAAATTTGTGTTAGTTTTAATTAAATTTTAGTATTAGAAAATTTTAAAGAAATGCCGAAAAAAAAAATAATGACAAAAATTAAAAAAACATTATTTATATATTTAAAATAATTATTTAATTATTTTTTAAAAAAAATTTAAATATATCTTAGGCGACGAAATTTATAAATCGTCGCCCAAGATTTAACACCTTGGCCGACGATATTATTTTTCGTCGCCTAAGATTTAGTGATCTTAGGCGACGAAATATTTATTTTCGTCGCCCAAGGTCAGAAGATCTTAAGCGACGAAAAAAAATTTCGTCGGCCAAGGTGTTAAATCTTGGGCGACGAATATTTTTGGGCGACGACAGGTATATTTTAGGCGACGAAATTAGTATCGTCGCCTAAGAATTACTCTTAGGCGACGACGGAATTAAATTTCGTCGCCCAAGTTCTTCACCGACGGACTTCTGGCGACGACTTCTTGGCCGACGACATGTCGTCGCCTAAGTACTTAGGCGACGAAATTTTTAAACAGGGCGACGATTTTTTTTCGTCGGCCAAGAACTATTTTCTGGTAGTGTAATGGTCCATTTCACAAAGCTGGTTTGTGTTCAAAACCGTTTCTACAGACCTGAAGAAGCTTTTAGCATCTCGCTTGGTATATCTAACTACCATATAAACCTCTGTGTCCCAGGTTCATGGGACCAATGGAATGGACAATACAAGAACATTACCATTGTGAAGGCGTTGACAGCTGTATACAGAAATCCCATGATGAGCCAACTTTGGTAATCATCAATATGAGAATGTAGTATCAAGAAAAAGAATGGAATAGTATAGTATCTGAACTCAATCAGTGGCGCTGGGAACAAAACTGCAGCAGTGGCCAAGGAAAATGCCAGCACCCAGATCTTCCTCTGAACCTTCCCTGCCATAGTGCAATAAAAATGCTTCCTTAGTGAAGAAACATAATAATGCTTTGGTGAAATATAATGACTAAAATATGTATACTAACCCAATCTAGTGATGATGGAAAGCCATGAATAAACATAAAGTGGGACTAGAAAGTACTTCATCGACCAATGAGCTTTGATGATCTTCCGCCAAAGATAAAAGGGATAATGCCTATTATCTGCTAGAAGATAGGGATGAGCTATGCTGCAACAGAAAATGAACTACATATGAAATAGTAACATAAAACGCACTGAAGGAAGTGTAACATAACAGGAAAGCTCTTGACAACGGAGAAAATGGACAAGTTTCTTGTAAACATAGAAATAAACAGATAAATACTGCTTTATCAAACCAGCAGGATTACTGAATGCCAGCAGTAACAAAGTTTGAGCTATTGTTTCTGAATAATCTCAATAAGAATTGACCTAACAATATAAACAGGACTAACCTGAAAAAATGAATGGAGATGAAGCCAGCGACAAGTGCCAAGGAAATTCGAAAGAAACCAACGGACTTGTTCTTCCAAATTGACTGGAATAACTCTGCAGTTTGACTGAACCTACAGTATGTTGGAGCCATAGCAAGAACAGAAAACAGACCAAAATACATGATCTGTGCAAAATGTGGAGAAACTGCATGAGCTCCTTTCGCACCTGATGTGGACACATTAAGGGACAGCAGTAATAAAGATACATTCACTTGCTACATAGTTGAAAACAAGAAAAAGAAACAAAAGGAAGGAAACATACCTAGAACAATACTCCCATTCCAACAAACAAAAGCAACAAAGGCTGCAAATACCATAATAAATGGACTGAAAGAAACTACAAACTCCAACTTCATGTGCCACAGTTTCTGAAAGATGGCCTTAGTTTCATGGATAATACCTGCAATATAATACCACTGGGATAAGCACTGAGGAAAGGGAACGTCCATGGCAGGGAATGAGCAACTGGTTTGGAAAGCAACAATTGGAGTTGGTCTATTAGATCAACTGTGATCACCAATTAACATAAACTCATGACATGAAACTTAATAAAAATTCAACTAGACATGTGAAGATAAAACCTGATGTGTAGTTTTGAGAAGAAACACTTGAAGCCGGCATTGAATGTATCTCAGTATCTGCTGCAGTACTGACCTTCCGCTTTCTCAAGTTTGAAACACTGTTTTTAGGAGTTGGCCGACTATTTTTCCTAACTGAGTAGTCAGTGTCATCTACATCTATCTTATCTCTTTGATCAACCAAAGTAATATTTATAACCTCGCAGCAACACACAAAAAGTATCCATACAATATTCGTTTGCCGAATAACAACTGCCAAGGCGCCAAGCTGCATAAACAACGTACAAACTAAAGACACCATTCAAACGGAAAAAAACATATGGATGTAACACAGTAAGTCCATATAGGTACACTTAGTTGCTCAGAGTCATATCATCATGTTAAAACAATTATACATTGAATAATCCAAGAGGCTTGGGATAACAGCTTACCAATGCACTGAACCAGTACTTCTTCTTCAAACACACAAGATACATAGCAAGCACTGCAGCAAGTGATGCAACATCTGTATAATAGAGAAACGTGAAGAACCAATGGAGAGGGTACATAGCTAGAACCACCGCAAAAAGACTTGCTTTTCTCTCATCAAGATTTGGTCTCAAATGTCTGATTATCTCATACACAAGAACACTGCAGATCACCGCCAAAACACCATTCGTGGAGCGAAGAATCGCAGTGGAGCAGCCTTCAGAAAACGAAGAGGCTGCTTTTACTAAAGACATGCCTGGAAACAAACAAGCAACATGGGCTAATGAAAGATAGTACCTGCAATAGTTTCAACTCACATTTTATCAAAATCTTTACAAATATTTTCTAAAACTAATCAACACCCATTTCTTGTCTTCCAATTACAACAATACTAATTTCAGAAGAATCAAGAAATGCTAGAGAATAACATACAGGCCAGGAGGAGTAGTGATCATGGGATCCCAGCTTCTGAAATTGCATCTACAGTACTGTTGAGCCTGAGGCACATGGAATATCTCATCCTACACATTACATAAACTTGTCAACAAAATCACACATCCCAAAACTATGAACATTCACATTGAAAATCAATAAGAGAGGCCTTCTTACCATGTAAGGTTGAGGAACAATGTGATTGACAAGGATGGAGATGGGAACAACCCACAAACTAACAATGATTGCCACAGCTATCCTACCCATCTTTCTCTGTAAACTGTAATCCCCGAATCAAATCCTAAGGCTGTGTTTGGCTCCGCGGATTCGGCAACAAAAGTGCCCCAACATCTTCGGCCGCCAATTTCTGAGTTTATTGGAAGAAGTAAAGTTTACTTATCCTGCTTTGACTGCAAGTCGTAAACTTCCGGTTTGGCTCTCTCCAAGGTTTTTTTTTTTTCAAAGCCTTTGTATATGCTACTATGGTAATTGGAATGGAAGATCCTAAAATCCCATTAAAATCTTTACAGAGGGTAAATTTTATTTTACAAAAGTTACAAGAGATATACTGAAATGGGGTTAGAAGCATAGGCGGAGCCGAGACTAGACATGAGAGGTGCCATCATTAATAAAAGGGTGTCATCATTAACAAATTCTCCAATTTAATGAGAGGTGCCATCATTAATAAAAGGGTGTCATCATTAACAAATTCTCCAATTTAGTTAGATATCAAAAGCTAAATACATATAAAGCCAAAGTTTTGAGAGGTGTCATAACACCTTTTGGTCTATATGTACCTCCGCCTACTTATCAGCCAAGCTCAACAATATCTTCGTAATCTTTGGATATGATCGATTGTAAATCCTATTGTGAGCATTATTCACCACATTCCTTAAGTTTTAAACTTGTTGGATACGTAGTTAATTTTCATGTTTTATTTTATATTATAATTTTCTCATTGTTTTTTATAATTAAACTAAAATATTTTTACATTTTCAAAAAAGAAATGGAATTGAAATCCACGCTCCTCAAATTGTAATCTACACTTTTTGATAACTTAAATTTTGTTATACTTAATTTTTTTTTTTATGAAAATGATGACTAAAAATAAAAAATGAGAATGTTGATTACAATTGTAAGGAGCGTGAAATTCGTATCCCAAAGAAAAAGGCAGCATTTGTGTTTTTGTTGTGGAATATCCACACACACGGATCATAAAGGCAACCAAGATATTAATAATAATTTTAACAGCACGTATAATACATTTATATATGAAGCTTTATTTGGCTTGGTTAAGTCTCTCCACTAATACCAAGTCCTCCCCAAAATCTTCTCGTTTTTATTATTTTACTTCCCTGTTTCATTCTATATTTTTATTCTCTTACTTCATGTTTTCTTCATATATTTATGTTTTCTCCATTCTCATAAAGTTTGGGCTCAAAATGTACAACCAGGTTCCTAATTTTATTTCTACAATCTACTAAATAGTAGTTTTAGATGAGTTTCTTTTTTTTACATCTAATTTATTACCATTGATTAATAGTTTCTTATTTTTTTGTGTCTTAATAAAGTGTAAATCTAATATATTTTTTAAATAGCTTTGTGATAAATTTTCTATGCACTTCAGTCAACCAAAAAAAAAAAAATTAGTTCAAACCCACCCCATATACAAATTCTGGATCCGCCACTGGTATTGAACCTCAGTTTGTGTTTCAGCGCAGAAACATGAAGTTGTTTGACGCACACTGTCATCTTCAAGACCCAAGAATCTTCCACAAGGCACCCCAACTGATTGCTTCAGCCATCGATTCCGGCGTGGTTCGATTCGCCGTTAATGGGGTCTCCGAGCAAGACTGGCCTTTGGTGAAGCAGATGGGCGAGTCTCATCATCCTCATATAATTCCCTGCTTCGGTCTCCACCCTTGGTATGTTGCGGACAGAACACCCAATTGGCTCAATACCCTCAAACAAAGCTTTGCTTCCACACCCTCTGCCGCAGTCGGAGAGATTGGATTGGACAAAGGGAAGAAGATGGGTGATTTCGCCGATCAGGTTCATGTGTTCCGGCAACAACTCGAACTCGCCAAGGAGTTAAAGAGGCCGGCGTCCATCCACTGCGTTCTAGCTTTCGGCGATCTTCTTGAGATAATGAATTCATTGGGGCCGTTTCCTGAGGGGTTTATACTTCATTCTTACCTTGGCTCTGCTGAGATGGTTCCTGAGTTTGCCAATCTGGGTGGTTACTTTTCGTTTTCGGGGTTTCTTATGTCCATGAAAACGAGCAAGGCTAAGAGGATGGTGAGGGCAGTGCCATTTGATAGGCTTTTACTGGAGACGGATGCGCCTGATGCATTGCCTAAGTCTCAAGAAGAATCGGAGCCGCCTCTGCAGCCGGTTGAAGGTGATGCATCGCTGAACCATCCGGCAAATATTCACAATGTGCTGGTATATGTTGCATCTTTGTTGGAGATGGACAAGGAAGAAGTTGCCGAAGCAAGTTACCTGAATGCTGTGCGTTTGTTCTCTTATTAGGTCTTTGAATCAGGTTTCTTGTAAAACAAATGTTCAATGTTGTTTACTCCTCATCTCGAAAATTTGGAATAAGAATCATGTCATCATATCTCATTTATATGGAATTATGGTTTTGCTAACACTACAGAACACGAACACAAGCACCTTCTTGTTTTAGTGAAGAATGTGCAGCAGGCCAGAGAGATGATACTGTATACTACTATTTCTTGTTTTAAACAACCCAGCTCAGTTGGTAGAGCTCCGCTCTTGCAATTGGGTCGTTGCGATTACGGTTCATCTTTCTTTTGTTAAAATTATTCATCATTCAAAAGAAGCTGGAACAAAAAACCGGGCTGGCAGATCAGGATATAAAGTAAATCATACTTGCTAGTATCAGGTAAAAGTACCATCAAAGAGCAACATGCTTCTGCTGAAAATAATAATTTGACAATATCTACCAAATTCTTCATCCTAATAATTTGCCATTTCGTGTCAAAACGCTGGTTAAATCAATCACTCAAAGATCAAAGCAGGGCAAATCAAAGAGACAACTAGGCAAGAAAAAGTAACGCGAGAATGAAAAGCATGCTACTGAATGACCGCTGGGAAAAGAAGCATCTTAAATAGAATTACAAAATAATCCAGCAGTAAGCCTACAAGGTCATAATAGTCCAGACATGAAGACGATACACAAAGCAAAGGAAAACGGACAACAAAACCAGAGAACAAGAATGCAAGCAGCATTTTTCTTTCCAATAGAGATAGTTAAGTCCACCAATCCTGGATTGTAATCAGAAGCATTTTCTGTGCACAATTGAAGGGCCTGATTCATCGTACTCAGCTTTGGCAATCCACATCTACACAAATGAAATTACTTACATTAGATGTTTCATTAACAATCTCTATCAAGGGCAGATTGTACAAAATCAGTCATGTCACCAAAACAACAAACAAACCTGTTGGAAGGTACTGAGGGATGCTAAGATGGAGCCTCCGATCCACACACTGTACTTTCTTTCTGGTGGGGCAACGACCTTGATCTTCATGCTGCTAGGGGCCAAGGCAGTAATTTCCTTGCTCATTCTGTCAGCAATTCCAGGGAACATGGTGGAACCACCACTGAGTACAATGTTTCCGTACAAGTCCTTCCTGATATCAACATCACATTTCATTATCGAATTGTATGTGGTCTCATGGATACCAGCAGCTTCCATTCCTATCATGGATGGCTGGAAGAGGACTTCTGGGCATCTGAAACGCTCAGCTCCAATGGTGATCACCTGACCATCAGGCAACTCATAGCTTTTCTCAACAGAAGAGCTGGTTTTGGCAGTTTCCAATTCTTGTTCATAGTCAAGAGCAATATAAGCCAACTTCTCCTTCATGTCCCTCACAATTTCACGTTCAGCTGTGGTGGTAAATGAGTAACCACGCTCTGTCAAGATTTTCATCAGAGCATCAGTCAGGTCACGACCAGCCAGGTCAAGACGCAGAATGGCATGAGGAAGGGCATACCCTTCGTAAATGGGGACCGTGTGACTGACACCATCCCCAGAGTCAAGAACAATACCTGCACACAAACACATAGAGAGATCAAATTAGATCAGACATTATATCACACAGAATTAGATAGATCAAACATGCACTGGTAAGTTAGACGCATTCAAAAGTTTGAACCTATTAACATAATCATGTTCTAAACTGATGTCATTTACTTACAGATTGTCACGGAATCATTTTCAAAGATCAAAACTTAACCTTGTTTACATTCAACAGAAATTCATTAGAACTCCAAATGGATAAATATGCTCTACTAATCTATCAGACAATTCCTATATAAAGGCAGCCACATACAAATTTTTTTTTTCTTTTATACATTTTAAGCTGAACCTTCAAATAACCCAAATAAAATAATTCCAATACGCAACTGAATACACAGATATGGCCAAGTTATTAGAAGTAAAACTTAAGTGTAGGACTCAATTCAATTCCAGAGTACATTACTTGCAAGGTATTAAAGCTAGCGCAGTATCTAAACAGACTGAAGAACTTACCAGTAGTACGACCACTAGCATAGAGGGAAAGAACAGCCTGGATGGCAACATACATGGCGGGAGCATTGAAGGTCTCAAACATGATCTGGGTCATTTTCTCACGATTTGCCTTAGGATTAAGAGGCGCTTCAGTAAGAAGAATAGGGTGCTCCTCTGGAGCAACACGAAGTTCATTGTAAAAGGTATGATGCCAGATCTTCTCCATGTCATCCCAATTGCTCACAATTCCATGCTCAATTGGGTACTTCAGAGTTAAGATACCACGCTTGGACTGAGCCTCATCTCCAACATACGCATCTTTCTGGCCCATGCCAACCATAACCCCAGTATGACGCGGGCGACCAACAATACTTGGGAACACGGCTCTTGGAGCATCATCTCCAGCAAATCCAGCCTAAACAAGAAAACACGATTTTGATCAAAATTTAGTCCGCATTTGCTAACATCATAGAACCAGATGATTAAACTTACAAACAAATAAATGTACTACACCCATTCTTAAATGCCGGTACAGAATTATGTTTGCATACCTTGACCATTCCGGTCCCATTATCGCAGACAAGAGGCTGAATATCCTCGGTCTCGGCCATCTTCTATACCTGAAAAGCAAATAATCATTCCATTACAAACCAGAACAAACTTCTAACAGTCATTCATCACATATCAATAGGCCACTTCTCTCTTAAAACCACAACGACGCGTAGCGAATGCGGTACTACCGATGCATTATAAAACAGAAACTGTAGCTAACAAATAGCACACATCAAATCGAGCCTAACATAATCTCAAGCCAAAATCACAAAGCAAAAGCAAAATACGCCTCTAATCCGTAGACTTTACTCCGGAAAAAAAAACAAACAAAATCAAGAATCCAAGTCCTCATCAGCTATAAACAACCAGATCAGAAAACAAATCTACGAAAATCAAAGCAATCAAACCGAATGCCGCAAAAATCATCCAGAAAACAACAAAATCCAAACGGCGAACACTCAAATCAAGCAAGACTTATAAATTCTGAGCACATTATATGAACATAATCAGATCGAGACGGCGAAGAGACTCACCTTTCCGAAACCCTAGAACGAGCGTTTCAGGCTGAGCTGAGAGAGAGATTGAGGCTTGGGTGTTGGTTCAAAATGGAAACAGAAAAAATTAAAACGGACGCAAAAAACCAAGAGAAAGAAATTGGAATGAAATTGAAATGAAAAAAATGGGAAGTGTGCCCGAAATGAAATGCGCTGTAAATTCGGTATGCTCACCAAGTATGGGTATGGGTACTGGATTACGGTCCACACGACGCGTCAGTACGATTTTGGGCCACTAGTGGATCCAGTTGTTGCTTTGACAACCCCCCGATTCTTATACACAAATTTACGAGTGTATCCCTTTCCTTAGTTATGAATTTTTGTTGTTTTTCTTTGGAGTAAATATTTGTGACACCCTGTAGTTTACACCTAAAATCAGTTTTGTCCCTCTTTTTTTTTTTAAACTGGTATACCCCTATATTTTAAATTCTCGACTGATTTGCCCTTGTCGTCAAGTGAACCCGTTATGTAGCTGACGTGGCTAACATGTTGACACATGTATGAGACCAAGGTATTGAGATGACAATTTTACCCACAGAGCAATTCTCCAATGGCCTATCCTCTCCGGCCTCTCACTCTCTCCCCCACTTCTTCTCCCTCATCTCCCCACTTCTCCACCACCCAAACAAAATGGAGGAGAAGAAGACCCCCATCTCTTCTTTTTCACTCTCCTCCTCTCCCTCTCCTCCGCCGCCCTCGACCACCAAACTCTCCTCCTCTCCCCCCTCCCCTCCGCCCCCTCTCTCTCCCAACCCAAATCCTTCTCCGAACCCGACTCTCACACATCCTCCCTCTCCCTCCCTCTCCACCACCTTGACGCCCTCTCCTCCAACCAAACCCCCTCCCAACTCTTCCACCTCCGCCTCCGCCGCGACTCCCTCCGCTTCAACTCCCTCACGTCCTTCGCCTACAACCGCACCCGACCCGGCCCATCATCCTGATTCAGCTCCTCCATCGTCTCCGGCCTCTCCCAAGGCAGCGGCGAGTACTTCACCCGCATCGGCGTTGGCTCTCCCCCCAAATACCTCTACATGGTCCTCGACACCGGCTCCGACGTCGTCTGGCTCCTCTTCGTCGGCGCCGCCGGTCTCATCGGCCTAGGCCGCGGCAAGCTCTCCTTCCCTTCCCAGACCGGCTCACGCTTCAACTCCAAATTCTCTTACTGCCTCGTCGACCGCTCCGCCTCCTCCAAACCCTCCTTCGTCGTCTCCCGCACCGCCCGCTTCACTCCTTTGGTACCTAACCCTAAGCTCGACACGTTCTACTACATGGAGCTCCTCGGTATCAGCGTCGGCGGGACACGTGTCCCGGGAGCCACTGCCTCGCTGTTCAAGCTCGACCCTTCCGGAAACGGGGCGCCGATCGAGTACTTTGTCAGTTGAGACGTACACAGAGAACTATTAGAAATTGAATGGAATAGAAGAAGATATCAGCTGAAAAATTGATGATTTAGAAGAGGTAGTAGATGGAGGTTTGGAGGTTGAAGAGGATGGTGGCTGAAGGTTGGAGTCTTGGAGATTGAAGATGATGACGATAGTCAGGGGTATATTGGACATATTATGTCGATGTTGCAGGTTTCTAGCTGAGTTGGAATCGCAAGACCGGTCATCTCAACAACTTAACAGTCTTCTTTAACGGTCAATTGACGACAAGGGCAAATCAGTCGAGAATTCAAAGTATAGGGGTATACCAGTTTAAAAAAAAAAAGTGAGGGACAAAACTGATTTTAGGTATAAACTACAGGGTGTCACAAGCATTTACTCCTTTTTCTTTTTGGGGAATTAATGAATTTTGTTTTTGTTTGAATATATGATGGGGAATAAGGGGAAAAGTAAACAAAACTATGTGGAAATGATTTGAGGAAAGATAATCTTTACGTTAGCTCAAGTGATGTTTGATCAAAGTAAGTCCTTACGTTCCTTTCGAAAGAAAATTAGACCTTACGTTAGCTAAAAAAATAGTGACTATTTTGTTTCACTATTGTTCTTTTTTGTTCAAAAAGAAATTACATGTACAAGTTGACAAGAACAGGAAATTCAAATGTGACGTTTAAAATAGTTTTGCGTAACTAATAGACACTACCAGAAGAAAGGTTATAGCCGACGAAAAAAAAAACCAGGCCAACGAAGTATTTTTTCGTCGGCTTTAGTGGGCTTTAGCCGACGAAAATTTCTTTCGTCGGCTAAGGTGAATTTTCGTCGGCTATGATGTCCACTTTAGCCGACGAAATTTTATTTCGCCGGCTATTTTAAATTTTTGTCGGCTATGACACACTTTAGCCGACGAAAAAAAATTTCGTCGGCTAAAAAATTTATGTCGTCGGCTAAAGTGCACAAACCATGGCCGACGAAATATTTAAAGGTTTAGCTGACGAAATTCATAGTCGTCGGCTAAAGTGCTTTATATTTGCAGATCTGGGCAGCAGCAGCTCATTTCGAAAAAAACGGAAAAAAAAACGGGAGAAGAAAAAAGGGGAGAAAAAGTTTGGGTGTTGTCGAAATCTGTCCATAATCAGTTTGTGGAGCCATATATATATAGGTACGTATATGTATATATATGTTGATTAATTGAGTTTTATTTGAGTTGATCGATTTTAATTAGTGTGATTAATTGAGTTTATTGATTGTGATTGAGTTGATTAATTTTGAGTACGTTGGATGTATATATATATGTGTTGATCGATTTGGTTGATGATTTGAATTGATAATATATATGAATTAATTTGTTGTTAATAAATAGTATATATATATATATATATGTTAATATTAATTTATAATATTATTGTGTTGATATGGTATGAAGTTGTTGATGATATATATGAGTTCATAATGATAATTTTGTAATTAATTAGTTGTAGTACGTACGTACGTAGAATATATATATACTAATTAATGAATTGAGATTTTATATATGGCATGAAATTTTATTAATAATTAGCTAGCATCGTTATAAATATATATATATTTTGTTATATTTTCAGGATATGGATAAGAGTTGGATTTCGCTTCCAAAATGGGACAAAAGATACGGTGCAGGAGTTATGAGTTTTCTAGAATATGCGATGGATAATGCTAACGGGAATACAATTTTCTATTGCCCGTGCACGAAATGTCAGTGTCGCAGCGATATGTATCGATTTCCCATTGACAAAGTATGGCAGCACCTGAGGAGTAACGGGTTTTGGGAGAAGTACACATGTTGGTTATATCACGGTGAAACATCATCAGGGGGTCCGCATGATCATGGCCAATTTTCCGAGACGGGCAGTGCTAGTACATCCAACGATCCAACAACGACATTCATCAACGACATGTTTCCTTATGAGAGCGGTGTATGCGCTCAAGGACAGTATATGTCTGACCCGGTGCAGCCCTTCCCTAGAGCTGTGAACACTGCTGGTATTGAAAAGTACAACAAACTGCTTGCTTTCCAACAGACCCCTGTGTACCCCGGTTGTCAGAAGACCGTTCTTGAAAGTGTGATGGACGTAATGAGGATTAAAGTTGAGACAAAATCGACCGTGAAGGCTGTTGATGAGTATCTACAGTACACTGTTTCGATGCTGCCCAACGGTCATCGTCTTCCTACCACTCATCGGAAGGTCCGATGTATCCTGAAAGATCTTGGGCTTTCCTACATCAAGATCCATGCATGCAGATATGACTGCGTTCTCTTTTGGGGTAAAGATCCAGAAGGGAATGACCTTGGTGGCCTTGACGCATGTCCGGTATGTCACACTGACAGATATAAGCTGACTCCTGCAGGCAACAGGAAACCTGTAAAGGTACTTCGGTATTTCCCTTTGACGGATAGGTTGGAGCGGTTGTACATGTCTTCACACACGGCCGAAGCGATGAGATGGCACGCTGATAGGGAATTGCATGACGAATATACCCTTATACACCCTGCTGACGGGGAGGCTTGGAAGCATATAGACAGGGAGTTTCCTCAATTTGCGTCAGAGGTCCGAAATGTGAGGCTCGGGCTCTCATCCGACGGGTTCAACCCTTTTGGGAACATGAGTCTGCAATACAGTATATGGCCGGTGATTTTGGTACCGTACAACCTTCCCCCATGGATGTGCATGAAGAAGGAGTACAATATGTTGAGTTTGTTGATTCCGGGGCCCGGTTATCCGGGGAAGTGTCTCGATGTGTACTTGAGACCTTTGATTGAAGAGCTTAAATTTTTGTGGGACGTTGGTCATCCCACTTATGACAAGTACACGCACGAGATGTTCCAGATGCATGTCATGGTTGTTGGCACCATCAGTGATTTTCCTGCCCGTGGGATGTTGTCGGGCAACGTTGTTAGGGGATACAAGGCTTGTCCAGAGTGCCTTAGCGATGAGGGGAGCAGCAGTCATTGCAACAAGATATGCAGATTGGGTCACCGTGCTTTCCTTCCATATGATCACGAATGGCGGTTCGATGAAAAGGCATTTGATGGGACCGTAGAACACGGCGTGCCTCCCAGAAGATGGACGGGGAAAGACATTTTAGCGGTGCTTAATGAGTACGATTTTGGGCAGCTCAGCAATCATCCCAACATTGTGGCGGCTATACCTGAAAGACCCGACAGGTACAAATTCTGGACACATAAGAGCATATTCTGGGAACTCCCATACTGGAGTAAGTTGTTGATCAGGCACTACCTGGATGTTATGCACATAGAAAAGAATGTGTGCGACAGTGTGGTGGGCACAGTGCTGAATTTGGAGGGGAAGACGAAAGACGGTCCTAAGGCACGCATTGATCTAAAAAAATGCGGAATAAGAAGACATTTGTGGTTGAAAGAAGGGAAGAAAAAAATGCCTCAAGCTCCTTACACCGTGAAGCCTGACAAGAAGAACCTAATTTTCAGGTGGATGAGTTGTGTGAAGTATCCTTCAGGCTATGCAGGAAATATTGCCCGGTGTGTGAACTTCCGGGACAATAAGATGTACGGGTTGAAGAGTCATGACTGTCATATCCTGCTGCAACGTCTCTTCCCTGTTTTCATTCGACCGTTCCTTCCCCGTCAGGTGGTGGAGCCGTTAGTAGCGTTGGGAAGGTTTTTCCAGAAGTTATGCACACGGGAAGTGTCTCGATGTGACCTCCGGGAAATGCAAATGGACATCATTTATATCATGTGTAAATTTGAGAGGATATTTCCTCCAAATTTTTTTGACATCATGCCTCACCTGATGATCCATCTTCCCGAGCAATTGTTGCTTACCGGTCCAGTACACTACACTTGGATGTATCCCATGGAAAGGTACGTTTTTTACTTTCATGAATTCCTCAATACATATACATGTTCAATAATCATAACATTTTGCAACTTGATTTACAGGCAACTTGGAGACTACAAAGATTATGTGGCTAATAAATCCGCTCCTGAAGGATGTATAGCTGAAGCATATATTGCGCACGAGTGCGTCAGCTACATGAAGTTGTATTTAGGAGCGTTGAAGGAAACTCCGCAAACCATGCCGGTAGATGTACCGAAGTTCAATCTTTCCATAGTCTCCAGTGATGTTGAAGTGTATGGAATTTTGCCAGACTCCTACAAGTTGCAACCGCATGAGCTAGTCATTGCCCACTGGTGGGTATTGATTAACTGTCCAGAAGTTGAATACTGGAAAGACATCCATCTCAATCATCCCAACATTCAAGGTGATCTCGAGTACCACAACAGGGAGTTCGCAGATTATTTTGGCGGTTGGGTACGTAATTTAATTTTTCTCTACGGGTTTATGTTTATTGCATAATTATCCATATTTACAGTTGAGATGGTTGGTTGCAGATGAACCATATTCAATCTGATGGTCACCCAAATTGGTCGCACGAACTAAGACTTCTAGCCATGAAGCCGATAGTCTCAAGAGTTTATCCGATGTGCAAGGTGAATGGCGTGCAATTTATATGCGACCAAAGAGACAGCAGAAAGAGAACACAGAATTCTGGGGTCATGGCACATGGTGGGCGGAATGGAGTTGACTATTACGGTGTTCTTGATTCAGTGGTGGAACTCGTTTACGGTGAAGGCATGACAGTGCACCTCTTCAAGTGTAGATGGTTTGATACTAGGCCGCAGAGCATGAAGACCGATCAGTACGGAATATTATCGGTGAACACTGCTACAAGTTCTTACCAGGATGACCCCTTCGTTTTTGCCACATCGGTAAAACAAGTGTTTTATCTTGATGACCTTTCTAAGGGTGACGCGTGGAAAGTAGTCAACCTTGTGCACCCTCGAAACATTTATCGGGCGGCTACACTTGGAGAGGCCGAAGACGAGGAAGAAGATGTTGCGTATCAAGAGTCCAACGCAATAGGTATTCCTAACTCCTCTACCATTCGCCTTAATAATTTTAAAGCGGGTCGTTCGGTGCGAATTCGTGATGAAGAGCCAAGGCTTGTTGATGTTGATCCAAATCAAGAGTCAGACGAAGACTCTGGCGATGAGGAAATACATATATTACCAGACATTAATTCTGACACCGAAGAAGACTCATCGGATGATTCCGATTACGAGCCTTAGTTTTAATGTATGATTCCGATTAATTTGTATAATTTTTCAAAGACTTTTTCCTTTATAGTTTACACATGTTAAATTCATATTTCAGTTATGAATATATGAGATTTTGGTGATACATGATGAACAGGGTTTTTTAAATGTATGGTTTATGAATATCCAGAAGTTTTTTTTTTCCCTGTTTTTTTACTTTAGCCGACGAAATATACTATAATTCGTCGGCTAAGATGTTTTTTGCCGACGAAAAAAGCCTTAATTCATCGGCCATAGATGTTTTTTTATTTATTTTTATTACACACTTTAGCCGACGAAATAAACTGTGATTCGTCGGCTAAACTATCTTAGCCGACGAAAAAGCCTTAATTTCGTCGGCTAAACTTGTTTTTTTATTTTTTTAATTACTCACTTTAGCCGACGAAATACACTGTAATTCGTCGGCTAATATGGTTTTTGCCGACGAATAACCTAATAATTCGTCGGCTATAGTTATTTTTTTAATTTTTTAATTACATACTATAGCCGACGAATATGTTAGGGTATTCGTCGGCTAAACCCTAAAATATTTCTATTACCTACTATAGCCCTATGTTCGGTGGTTATTTTGCGTAAAATTTTTATACGACTTGTTGCGTGTCATCGGATTAAAACTATTTTCAGTTGGAGGTCCGGCCAAAATACGTAATTTAGACGGTCGAACGACCTTTTCCGTGCGTTTAGGGGTTTGACTTACGAGATTGACCGTCCGGATCGAGCCCTTATTCATTTCGGATCAAGTTGATTTTTTTCTCATACATGTATTTTATCATGATGGTCAGATCTGACGGCTGGATTTGTGTTTCTTAAGTTTGATCATCACGATCACAACATGTGTACTAATGTTGTATAACTTGTTTACCAAGTGTTATGTAAATGTTCCGTTTCAAAAACAAACTATACGTAGATCCTTCAAACGTAAAAAAGTCGTGAAATAAGACATGACTAGAATGGTGAAATACGTCTACGGTTGAAAAATCACGGTATTCCGGTCATGTCTCGGTGCCGATAGTTGCGGTCAATGCAATTTTCCATTCTTTCTCCCTATGGGTAGCCCCGGGTTCGGTGGTTATTTTGCGTAAAATTTGTATACGACTTGTTGCGTGTCATCGGTTTAAAACTATTTTCAGTTGGAGGTCCGGCCAAAATACGTAATTTAGACGGTCGAACTACCTTTTCCGTGCGTTTAGGGGTTTGACTTACGAGATTGACCGTCCGGATCGAGCCCTTATTCATTTTGGATAAAGTTGAATTTTTTCCCATACATGTATTTTATCATGATGGTCAGATCTGACGGCTGGATTTGTGTTTCTCAAGTTTGATCATCACGATCACAACATGCCAAATGTATAAAGGTTTAGCCGACGAATTTCAAAGGTTAAGCCGACGAATTTCAAAGGTTTAGCCGACGAATTTCAAAGGTTTAGCCGACGAATTTCAAATGTTTAGCCGACGAATTTCAAATGTTTAGCCGACGAATTTCAAAGGTTTAGCCGACGAATTTCAAAGGTTTAGCCGACGAATATATGTATAGCCGACGAAATTTTAATCTTTAGCCGACGAACAAATTATTTCGTCGGCTAAAGTCCTCGGGTTTTAATTGCGAACCCTAGCCTCCTCCCTCATTTCTGCAGTTTTTCAACCCTAGCCTCCTCCATCCCGGTCTCCTCCCTCCTCCCTCCCGGTCTCCTCCCTCCTCCTCCCTCATTTCTGCTTTTCTGAATTGGCTACGAAGGTAAACTCTTTTTTCTGTTCCTTGAATTCAGTTTTGTCTATTTGTTTTGGATGCTTCAATACTCGTAACCCTTTTAGATTCTTTTTGAGTCTGTAGTTCTTGGTTTGTTGAAAACGTTGGATTTTGAGGTAATCAATTTGTCTAAGAATGATGATCATGGTTGTTTATTGGACTCTTAACTTGTGTTAGAAGAATAGCTATTGCCTATTGGTCCTGGTTTTCGTGATTGAGTGTGATGATGTTGGTGGAGCTTTGTAGGATAGAGAGGCTGATTCCTTTTCGATTGTTTTGTGATCTTCGTAATTGATTTGCTCTGTGTTGGTGAATGGTGTTGTAAGTCGGTATGGTGTTGCTCCGATACATAATGGTGCTGAAATTTATCAAATTTATGTTCCATGACCAAGACCATTCTTTCGAGTGTTTATCTTCTAGTTTCGTTGTTTTGAACCTTACTTTGGTGATTCCTAGATCGGTTTATGGAAGATACCTGGGGATTTGATAACTAAGAGGTCACTGAACTAGTATTGGATTACTGACAATTGTTGTCAGTTGCACAATTTATGGATTATGTTGGATAGAATGATGCCATATGAATATTATTTATGTTTCGAACTTTTGATCCGTGGAAGAACATGGATGCTTTGTTGTGGTCAATATTTGAATAAATGCAATTAATAACGTTATGAACATTACTCAATCCACTTGTATTTACCAAACTAATCTTGTATCCTCCTCCTTCAAGAGGACCTTTGCCTCATCTTTTCAAGGATAATAAAAAAAGTTGACCGAGCCCAAAAATGGACAACCTGAAGCACTACAAGCCCATTAAAAATTTAACACTAGATTAACTAGAGAATCGGGATGAAAACGCGAAGTTGAAGAAAGGAATAAAACTTGTAATTTAATTTTTGTTAATTTAATTTGTGTTAATTAAATTTGTGTTAATTTAATTTGTGTTAATTTAATTATGTTAGTTTATGTGTTTATTTTTGAATATATGTGTTTATTTTTGAATATATGTGTTAATTTATTTTTGATTTCGAATTTAGTTTTACGATATGTTAGTTAATTTATCCATGTTGATATATATAATATTGTTATGTAAGTAAAATATATATATATATATATATATCTATATATATATTGGTATGTGCGTGTATATATTTATTGAATAAGTATAATTTTAAAAATGTATAATTTTTTATAAAACAAAGACAAAATAATCTAAAGCCTTTAATTAATATTATAAATAGGATGAGCGGCTTTTTTCGATCGAAGAAGAGTTCGAAGGGCCAAAGGTCCGAATCGTCTGAGGGAACCTCTAGCAACCCTCAAACGACGTTTCAGGGCCACATGACAGCCAGACGTGCGAGCCTTCTGGAGACGGCGCCGGAGGTGCCCGTTTCATCGAGGCAGGCGGCCGTCCCTCGTTCCCCGAGGCCCTTGACGGAGGTGTCTGCACCTCGTATGCCCGAGATACACCGGGCGCCCACTCCGGGTCCTACTTCTTCGGATAGTGGGTCATCTGGGGTACAGATGCCGCCGCCTCATCTGTTCCTTCCGCGGATGATACCGGCGATACCTGTAGTCGATGACTCAGGGACGCCGATTTATCCACTGCCCCCGCCAGTGGCTCCATCAGCGGCGTACCGGTTCCTGCCTTTTGATACGCCTCTTATTTCTGCGAGGGTATCATCATCGGCGACAGAGCAGGAATCCGTCGCGAGCTCCTCAGGTAATCAGTCAGGCAACTTGATTACTTTTAAAGGGTCATATATATATATATATATATATTTTAATAATCAATTTGGCCGAATCATGTCATAGGCACAAAGAAGAAGAGAGGCCCCGTCACAGGGAAAGCTCTCGAGAAGATGGTGAGTACCATGGGGAGGATCCCCATCGATACTGACGGGGATGGCCACGCAGTATCGGGCGGGAAGTCGAGGATGTACTCCGGCCGCGTGGGTGCTCTCATTAGGGATAGAGTCCCTATGTTGTGGTCCGACTGGGGCGAGGTCCCGCAGGAGGTTAAGGACATGGTCCACAACGCGATGTCGGTGAGTTTACAAAATAATATTATGTATTAAATTGTTGATTTCTCGAAAAGCTAAACTAATAATAATCGGTTAAATGCATGTGTGGTTTGAGGTTCTCGAGCACCTGAGGGACAGCTGGGCCGACGTTGTGCATGGGGGAAGGTACGTTGGGAAGTTAATGAAAAACAATTTTGTATGTGATATTAATAATATTTCTAATATTTTTGTTGTATCTGTAGGTACAAGGAGTGGAAGAACGAGCTGCGGACCCATTGGACTAAGCACGGGAACGCACGTTCTGGTACCCCTACTGAGTTCCAGTACAGGGAGTACGAGTGGCGTTGGCTTCTGACATCAGAATTCAACAACCCTCGTAAACAGGTATTTAAATAAATTAGTTAGTTAATTTAAAAATAAGTACGTGCGTTTTATAATATTCTACTAATAGTTTACTTTTTTCTTTGAAGGCGGTTTCCCGGGTGAACGCTCAGAACCGGCAACGCAACACAAGGAACCATCATGCCGGTTCTAGACCGTTCGGTGTCTTCATGGACGAGGCGGCCAAGGAACATCCAGAAGTCAACCCCTACGTCTATACGTACGAGAAGGCATATCCTGACTCCCAGGAGGATATTGTAAGTCACTTTACGTTTTTAAATTTTTCAATTTATGTAAAAAATTTAATTAATAATTTTTTTCCTATCCATATAGGCGAGGGTGAGGGAGGCTAGTGACGAGGTCCTGAGTACCTTAGTGAGGGAGGCATGGCCGGAGACGCAGGATTCCGAGATGTCCGAAGCCATGTCCCGGATCGACAATTCGGATCCGACGATTGGGGCGAGGATCATGGGCAGAGCCTTCCCACCGAGAGAAAACAACTTCTACTGCCGAGGTCTAGGAAAGAGAGGCGAGGGGGTCCTGAAGACCACTCCAGGATTTCAACGAAAGGCAACCTCGACGAGTAGCTGCACCACGTCCACGATCAACAGGACGACTCAGCTAGAGTCGGAAGTTCAGAGACTACGAGAACAGCAAGCTGCTCAAGCTGTTGAGGCTGCCTCGCAGGCTGCCTCGCAGCAAGCCTATATTGCCTCGTTGGCAGCCTTTAATACCGCGCAGGCAGCCTATGTTGCCGAGATATATGCCATCCAGCAGGCCCAGCATCAGCAGATGTTGCAGTACATGCAGGACTTTGCAGCTGCCCAGAGTCAGGGACTTCCGCCTCCGCCCATGCCTCCGCCCATGACGCTACCCCAGCCGCCGCAACCTCCGCAGCAGCCCCCAGAAGATGACTTCAATTTAGACGATATAGACTTTACGTAGTTGATAATATACTTTTATGTAAATTGATACTTTTATGTAAATTGATACTTTTATGTAGTTCATATATTCTTTTATGTGTTTGTTGTTGGTTATATGAAATTGTTAAATATGTCTTTTGCAGCTTGCATGGAATGGTAATTCAGAAATTTCGGGGTTTTTTTTTTACTGGAATGCGCTTATAGCCGACGAAAAAAGCTATAATTTGTCGGCTAAAGTTTTTTAAAAAAAAATAAAAAATAATTTAGCCGACGAAATAAGCTTTAATTCGTCGGTTAAATGTCTATAAGGCCGACGAAAAATACAATATTTCGTCGGCCATAGATTTTTTATATTTTTTTATTACAAACTTTAGCCGACGAATAGTTTAAATTATTCGTCGGCTAAAGTGTGGAAGATAACCGACGACATTATTCGTCGGCTATAGTTCATACTTTAGCAGACAAAATAATGTCGTCGGCTATAGTATGACTATAGCCGACGAAATAATGTCGTCGGCTAAAGGTTGGACTATAGCAGACGATATTATTTCGTCGGCTATAGTCATACTATAGCCGACGAAATTATTTGTCTCGTCGGCTAAAGTCATTACAGACGACCCTTTCCCGACGACACTATAGCCGACGAACCTTCGTCGGCTAAGGTTGCAGCCGACGAATTTTTTTAACAGGCCGACGAAAATTTTTCGTCGGCTAAACTGCCTGTTCTGGTAGTGAGAGTTTTTATCATCTCCTTAACATCACACGAGATCAAAATAATCGAGCATTAAATCAACATGTTAGTTGATAGTATCTCGATCTTTACAATTAGAGAAGTCATTGAAGTTCACAAAAATACTCTAGACATGTAATACTGTCATATGATTTTTAGAATTGAAATTTATTTAGTCTTTCTGTTTTGAAATCGACATATGTTTAGTATTTATGGTTTTATTTTAATCTGAATAGTCTTTAAAGTTACAATTTTTCATCCAAATAGTCATTATGGTTTTATTTTAATCTGAATAGTTCTTAAAGTCATGATTTTTCATCTAAATAGTCATTCCAACAATTTCTCAGTTAAAGGTCATATGGACTATTTAGATGAAAAATCATGACTCTAAGGACTATTCAGATTAAAATAAAATTATAAGGACTATTTGGATGAAAAACCGTGACTTTAAGGACTATTCAAATTAAAATAAAACTATAAAGACTAAACACATATCGACTTTAAACCAGAAGGACTGTACAATATTTTACCATATTTTTTATTATACATTATGCCCTCAACGTTGTCTTAAGTGTGGCAAGTAAAAGTTAGTTTCTTTGTTCAAGTCTTGTTATATTGATGCGCCTATGTCTCGACACTTTCTTATTTAAATTGGGTTGGGAATAGAGAAGCTGTAAGGTGCCTCTTCGCATTTTATTATTAATGTCAACCCTAAAATCAAAAATGACATACATATCTTGTTTTTGAATATGTCATACGGCGTACACATCAAATTATCAATCATTTTCGACTGAAGATTATGATTAACTCACATCAAATTATCAATCATTTTCGACTGAAGATTATGATTAACTCACAACGAACTAGAAGATGAGCCATAAATCAATAGAATTTATCTTCATTTGCGCTTAGGATAGTGAATGGTGATCATGCATGTCAGATTTTTGTTCAATTCATTAACCACAACCATTTCATTCATATTGGTTTTACATCACCGACATCATTAGTAGTGCTGTATTCGATGGCATGTTTTACGATAAATTAACTCTATACAGTCTACATCACCGATTCATCATCAAAACAAAACAAAATATATACGAGGGCGAGTTTAAGGATAAAAGGTGTGAGATCTGCGTTCGGTTACATTTGTTTGTTCGAGATCTAGATCCAAAAACTGCATGAAAATCATGAACCACATATTAATTATGAAAGTTTCGTGTAGGCTTGGCTCGAGTCACTGAAGAAGTGAGACATAAGATAGTGGGCAATGCCAATAGGCTTCCGTTGTACTCAAAGAAAGAAAATCTTCTGTTTTTTTTTCATCTTTTTTTATGCAGCTGAGTACAGGGCATCTTGAAAAAGTTGGCAATGGATGAATCAATTGGAGGTGAGGTGTAATGTAAACAATGGTCCCAGATTTCTTCTTGCTACTAGATTCATCACGTGGTTGGCTCATGATTGAGAATTAGCTTAGGCAAGTGATTGGCTACAAGCTTGTACTGAACTAACTGATATAGGTAGAGTTCTCACGTTGGAAGGTGAAAGACTAGTACTGCTGATCGATATGCAACCAATGTAAACATCAAAATGTGAGGCTCATCAATGTTGATTATCGAATAGTACGTGATCATTTGATAATACATTCATGCCTACAAAATTAACACGCTTGCGCGTTTATAGGTTTGTAAGTTTTCCTTCAAAGCTTATTTGAGACATTTCATCAAATATTTTATATCCGTTCACATGAATCCGAACGTAAGTTAAGGTGTGCTATGAAACTAAATGATAGATAAGAGCCTTCGATTAGGTTAGTAAATTAGTACGCAACTCTTGTAAGCTTGGATCATTATCCCCACCAAAGTAATTCATGTCCTTACTCAATCAGCTAGCATGCAGTGATGCAACTTTGTACCAATTTCTCTGCAAAAGAAGAGGCATATATGCATATCTTTTTTCTGCTTTCCTTCTTGAAATGCCTTGGGAGCCATTAGAAGATTAATGTGCTGTACAAGAACAAAGTATTCGATCTGTTATTGCGATCAATCCGGCCTATACATGACTGTTAATCCACTTATCCGAGACGCATTATTATCGGAGCAAGAAAAGTTGTGTCCTCGATGGCTCGATTTCTCCGGCTACTGGTAGCTAGGTCTGTTCTGGGTAGGGTTCTTATGTTCTCAGTGTGATCATCAGCAGCCTACTTAATATGTGCAGGAAGTGACTGAATAAAAACGTGCAGAGTCCAATGAAGATTCGTGGGGTTTGGTTTTAGACAAAGGGGTGCATGTTGTGCGTTGAATCTGGAGCAAGTCGAATGAAGGAAGATGATTGATTGATTGTGTTACACGAGATATGATGGTTGGCCGAATCATTCATAGCAGCTATAGCAGTCTTTACAATATTCCTCATCCCATGCGAGTTTGTGTCCTCAGCACCACTGTTCTAATTTTATTTATCTTTTGCTCTGTACGTTACTCTACCTCTCACATTATTACCTCCCATGGTGATATCGATCTTCCCTCTTGATCAAGTACTCAAACTAGCTGACTAGAGTCGTTTAAGAATTAATGTTAACCATGAATTCATCCTTAATTCCTTATATATATATATATATATATATAATTCCTTATATATATATATATTAATTACGTTATATACAATATACGATACGTTACAGACGAGACCTGTACAAAATTCATCTATAATAAAAGATTCAACAAACAATTTATAAAGTAAAAATATTGCTTCTGAAATGTGCAAAGAGTACAACGTATTGTGATCTTAAACTCTTAGACTTGTGATGATATAGATAACTATAGAATACGGAGAATCGTTCTACCAATTCAACACCACTTATAAAATTTAGCACAATTCTGTAAAGTTAACACTTCATAGAGCTCGATCAAGCAAGCAATTTGTTCATCCAATATGTAGTACACCAAGGGCAACATGTTCTGTGTAACTGTGTTCATTACCCTCTTCAATCACATATTCAAGAGGAACAAATAGCTAGGTCGTGAGATAAATTACTCTGAATTTGTATAGACCAAATTGTATAAGCAAAAATTACCAGGAGCGTCATTTTCACGTGCCCGAAGGAGCGTGAGTAGAAGAACTCATTTGATGGTGAAAACCATACCAGGTCCTTGCTTTACACTCAAAGCGCGCGTTATGCCGCAATTAGCGTTTTCTCGTCAAAATATCATATCGCCATCGATTGGAGTTGATTAAAACTTGAACCGGAAGGGTTACCGATCACTTTTCTTTTTCACTAAACCGCTGAAGGTTTACCAAATCCTAACCTCTCTATCTTTCAGCTGCAAATTTTTGGAAGAATCCTAGGTTACGAATGTTCAAGAAATCTCATAAGGATCCAATATAAAGAACTAATGAAGCATATGATGCACTCATGCATAGATCGATCCTTTATGAGTGTAATCACATATATATACATACTTTCGTGCATCTAGCCCGTACGTATTTTTTCGTGCAATATGAGGCATGCATCATGTATACGAATTACATACACTACGTAAATTTGATTCTTATCCGACATTAGCATAGTGAGAAAACTAAAAGGTGTTTGTGTTGTTTGAGCCCAGTTAATATTTCAGTCTAAGAATATATAATAAGTTTTGGATAACATTTGGACAAATGTCTATGGCTCTTTTTAAATAGGAAAGATACTCGTAATCCCTCGTCCGTGAGATGGCACCAGAGTCTCTTCGTTTAATCAGAAGTCAAGCACCAGCGCATTCTCAATCTGCGCCCGTGCGGTGGCACGCCTCGCACCCGTTGTTTACTTTTAGTACTGCTAAATTACCTCTCTACTCATGCTGAGGATTGTGGCCAAGACATATGCATGTAATGGAACTTACATTAAAATATGAACTCGTGAAAATAAAGAGGGCAGGCAAAACATCCAAATTCAATATATATAATTACTTATGCTTGCCTTAGATCCTAGCATTCCTAATAATAACTTGTTAAGTAGGTAACAAAAATTGTATTCAAGGTGTAAAGCACGTAGAATCCCGAATCCATGGCATCATGTCATGTTCGATGTTGTGAATCATAAGTTTTTAGTTTTACTATTATTTGCCACCCACACACCACCAAATTAACATCATCTCTTCTTTCTTAATTATATATTCGATGACGCGCAACTGATTAATGATCCTTAGTAGCTAGATCTAATACCATTATGGACACAAAGATTTGAATTTGAATTTGCTGCTTTCAATCAAAGTACAAGAGCATTATGTCATATGTGAAAGACTTAAATAGTTGAGATAATTTGGCCGGTTAGGCGACCTACTACGTACCTTATCTATTTCCACCCTGGATGATATTAGCTACCTCATGCCGTTTTAGCAGCGAGTCTTACACAAAGCTAATCGAAGTCCTCGTATAGCTTTGGATGGTTAGTGATATTTGGTGCTTCATGAACTGTAATTTTGGTAACTTATACTTTTCTTTCTGGCAAGTTTTACATTCTTTTTTCAAACTTAGGTCATGAAGCATACCATACTAGTAAGTATTACTCAGGTCAATATAAGGGTGACAACCTTTTGTGAGAGGTCATGATCTACATGCAGTATTGCAGTAGATGGCAATTGAATCATGCTATTCATGTAGGTAAGTTTAATAGTGGAAATCATGCCATGATATGGTGTTTATTTTATTTATTATTAGTTATAACCTACCTGGTAAGTCGGTGGTTCCAACCACCCCCCTTATTGTGGGAAAGATTGTGGATGTTCACTCTAGCTTGCTTTAGTGGCTAAAAGAGGCTATAGCTTCAAGCTTTAATAGACAAGCTTACCTAATAATATTGTCACAAAGCTCTGTTTAAAAGCTTTTAAGGAGTCTTCAAGGTGAGCTAAACTCAAACCCAAAATAATACGGAAAATCATATAATATGTAAGGTTACTGTTATATATATCATATCTCTGATCGAGTTATGTATCACATATGATTAATTATCTGTTTTAACAAAAGTTCGTGAAAAATTCGTATACAACTCTTTTTTATCTAAAAAGAATCATATATACTTCAACGCACATAGGTAAAACAACTCACCCAAGCTGTAGTACGTTCAGAAAAACATGATTTTTATAGAGGTAGAGTCAGTGGCGTAGCCAGAAATTATATTAAGAGGGGTCAAACTTAATTTGAACGAGTTAACTATGTAGGAAAAATATTTTTGTTAGATAAAAATATTAGATAAAATAAATACAAACAAATGAACACATTGTTTTGGCTTTAATCTCATGAACTAACTAAAAACAAGTATATTTGTTATCACATTTGAAGGAGCAAAATTAGTCAAAGAGTTTATAATACTCTTATATATGAATAAAAATGTAAAAACAATAGATGTTGCAAGATGGTGAGAGAGGTCAATTGAACCTCCTGCTCTCCATGTAGCTACGCCCCTGGCTAGAGTTCATATGGGATCACACCTAGGGTTTAACTTGAACACTGATGGAGTAAAAAGTCGTATTTAATTAGTAGGGTTTGGCCTTGCTTGCTAGGTAAACAAAGCATCTCGATATTTCATGTCCAAAATATCACGAGAACATCTCTCTCTCTCTTCTCTCCATGGTCCCCAAATAACATGCCACGTGCATAGATGCACCAAAAAGTTTCACATTACATCACACCTCACAAAAATTTCCCAAAAAGAAAAGAAAAGAGAGAAAGCGTAGTCCTCAAACAACCATATCAGAGACGATATATGCTATCATGTCGATCTCTACTACTAAATATACAGACTCTCCTTCTTGCCTTCTTCTCAGTTCACCAAGAACAAAACCCATTTGCACATAACCCATCTCTCCCTCTCTCTCAATCTTTCCTCTTCTCTCTGAATTAGGAAACCAAATTCACCTTGATCTTTTACACTCCTATTCTTATCTGGGTTCGCTCTCTTCTTTTTCCCCTATTAATAACCCTTCCGTCTTCTTCTTCCAATTTCAGACCAGACTTCTTTTCTTTCTTTGATGGATTCCGTTCGACCCGACCCGAAATCCGTCAGCCCGGATTGTCTTCTTCCCGAAGACGACAAGATCACGTTCGAAATTTCCAAGAAAGAACGAGCAGGACCACCCGACACGTCGCCTTCTTCGTCACTCACAGAGGAATCCGGCACTGAAAACAACGCCGTGGACGACGACGACAACGACGGTTTCCGGACGCCGGTGAACCAAAGAATCCCCGTGATCACTGAATGCCCGCCTGCACCGCGAAAGACGATAATGCCCCTGCGGAAACGAAAAGCGCTTAATTCTCCGATGAGTTCAAGGAAGAGAATCCAGGTTAATCTCTCGGAAGAAGAATTCGACGCTCTGTTTCCGTACGATTTTCGCGGCGAGATCAAGAAAGGCGCCGTCTGAACGGTTCGATTATTCTGACTACTTTTCCGGTCTTCCGGTAAACAATGTAGTTAATTATACGCAACTCTGCGATTAACCCAATTAATTAAATCTTCTCTCTCTTTTTTATTTTTCTTGTTAATTTCTGGGTGTACGTTCTTGGTTGAGAGCTTTGTTAATTCATGGTGGGTGTAAAGTTTGCGAGAGATGAAATACAGAACAAGAAAGAGTGATGATAGAGATAAATGTGTGTTCTTTTGTGCTCGAGGTGTTATTCTCTGTGTTCTAAAAGAGAAAAGGGAAAGGATTCTCAGAGACTACTGAGATATGATGATGATGATTGTGATGAAGAAAATAAAAGGCAAATAAAGTTTCTGAAGAATTTTACGTTTTCATTGTGTTCTGGTGTGAATAGATTCTTCCTTCATGTTTTTTATGTTTGGATATAAGATTCTTCTGCTCTTTCATGTCGCGTAGAACGAGTCTCTTTGGATTCTATATGATCTTGGCCGGCCACCATGGAGAAGAAGAAGCCAATGTTAACGTTAGAATAGTTAATCTTCTTGGTAATTAACTGTCGCATTATTGTTAATAGCTGTTACAGACTTACAGCTCCTCTAGAGTTAATATTAACCCATCAGTTCATCTTTAGTTACCCTTTCGTTTTCTTTTTCAATCGATTCTTATGGCGGCAATCGTTCTTATGGCCCTAAATTCCGCCGGAGATGTATTTTTGAAATTAGAATAAAAACTAGGTGCTTGTGCGTGTAATGTAAGCTAGCCCCAGTTATGCTTAAAAACATGACATTTGACACAAATTTGTATGTTCACTATTTAATGATATTTGATATCAAATTAATAGCTAATAGTGGTTTATTAACGACGGACACATTGTTTTTCGATAGTAAAATTCTTCAGAATTTTTCTATTTTATGAAATGCATTGCAAGTATCTTTCTATTTTATGAAATTCTTCAACAAAGGTTTTACAACACAAATAGAAGACTAATATTTGTTTACGGGCTTATAAACAAAACTTTGACATTTACGTGGACAATAATTGATTAATCAAGTTTCGATTTATTATAGAAGGTTTGGGAGGCCCCAAACCCCTTTAGCATAGCTCATAGAATCCTTGTTAGGTATGTATAAGATTGCAGATTTAGTTCTCCAATAAAGCTTGGCAAACATGCTCCATGATCAGGTCACCAAGCTCCTCAACTACTAAAGAGACATGGGATCGACTACTTCAATTCTATGTTGCCTTTATTTTATTACTTGGCATCATAGATCTGATCTACGAGGAGAATAAAGAGGGGACATTCTCCTATGACGTAAGATTTTTTTTTTTTACTATTCCAATTTTGTCAATCTCATTTTTATAAGCATTAGTGTAAGTGTAGACACCAATCAAGAAGAGGTTAAGTCTTTACGATAGCTGGAACTTTAATTTGGTGAAGGCACGCTTGAATAGAATAGAAATGTTGCATATGATGGTGATCATATGTTAAAATTGTAGTAATTAACATGGCAACACCACATGTCATATTTTTGACTTCTCAAATTAACAAACCTATTGACTTTGTGGTTAGTTAAACTAATTAAACCCCGATTACATAACCATCCTTGTCTTTAAATGCCACTTAATTTGCCTAGGAATGAATCTTTAATTTGAAGACTTAGGTAGGAAATAAAAATAACTACAAAGTCGAACTCCCCTAATTTAAATGGAGTAACTCCAGATGGATATTGTATACAGCTACATTAGTGTGTAATATGTTTTGGAAACATAGTTTAAACTTTAAAAGGTGACATTATAAGTATACCTTAATTATCAGTTGTTTATGACATGTTTCACCTAACTCATCAATACTCGAGCCATCTCACGATAATGAAAATTAATTTAAGATCTCACTTAGATACGATCCCTATTGTGTTCATCAACAGATTTCAATATCGGTTCTTGATTATTATTGTTTGCACATTAATTAATTATGACGGTAAAATTGCATTAGTTGCAAGTTTTTTTAGTCATATATGAATATGCATGTACTCAAGTAAGAAACTACATTTGCCTAGTATCATTTAATCTAATAACATTAGTCTCTTATTTATAAGTGGGAAATCGTGAGTTCGACTCATGACGATAAACTCGTTATAACATTTCATTTGTATGTTGATAAAAAAAAAGAGGGGGAAAAGAAAAGTTTTTTAAAATCAAATAAAAAAGTAAGAAACTACATCGGGATTAGACCCATCCATAAACCAGCTAGGAACTGAAGGAACACATATAATAGTTTCTCGGTACTATACCACGTAAAGAGCCTTATTAGCACTACCAAAAATAAGGTTTTAGGCGACGAAATTGAAAAACCGGGCGACGATTTTTTTTTTCGTCGCCTAAGACAGAACTTAGGCGACGAAAAAAAAATCGTCGCCCAAGGAAAAAAATTCGTCGCCTAAAGTTGAACTTTAGGCGACGAAAATAAAAATCATCGCCTAAGGCTAAATTTCGTCCCCTAATATATATATAAACTAGGGCGACGAAACAATATTTTGTCGCCTAAGATATTTATATCGTCGCCTAAGTTTTTATTCTTCGGCGACAACTATATTTTGTCGTCGCCTAAGTGTTTTTAATCCTTAGGCGACGAAACTCAAATATATCGTCGCCTAAGTTTTTTATTTTTTCTTGGCCGACGAAACGAAATACAAGCATTTCGTCGGCCTAATAACATCTTGACCGATGATTACACTGGTTTCGTCGGCAAGAATAATCCGAATAATTAAAATAAAACACATTTAAATTTCGTTGGATTTTTTATTTTTACCCTTGGACGACGAATTTAACAAATATCGTCGCCCAAGTATTATCTTGGCCGACGAATTATACTAATTTCGTCGGCCAAGAGAATCCGAATAATTAAAATAAATAAAGCACATTTAAATTTCATTGTACAAGATTTTTTATTTTTACCCTTGGGCGACGAATTTAACAAATATCGTCGCCCAAGTATTATCTTGGCCGACAAATTACCCTAATTTCGTCAGCCAAGATAATCCGAATAATTAAAATAAATAAAGCACATTTAAATTTCATTGTACAGGATTTTTTATTTTTACCCTTCGGCGACGAATTTAACAAATATCGTCGCCCAAGTATTATCTTGGCCGACGAAATTAGGTTAATTCGTCGGCCAAGATAATCCGAATAATTAAAATAAATAAAACACATTTAAATTTTAAGGAAATGTTTTTTATTTTTGTAGCCCCGTAAGCGTCTCGTCGATTGGAAACTATTCTCAGTTGAAGGTCCGGCCAGATTACGTGATTTGGAGGGTCGAATAGCCGTTTCCGTCCGTTTAGGGGTTTGACCGCGCCTATTGACCGGACGGATGGAGCCCTTATCGTTGTCCGATGGAGCTAAATTTTTGCCCACCCACGTAATTTGTTATGATGGTCACATCTGACGGTCGGTTTTCAGTTCCTCTTCTCCGATCACCAAACTCACGATATATGTACTAATGTTGTATAACTTTTTTATACGAGTGTTGAGTTTAAGTGTCGTTTTGAAGACAACGTATACGTAGAAGCCTAAAACGCAAAAAAGTCGTGAAATAAAATATGACCAGAACGGTGAAATACGTCAACCTATAAAAAATGAAGATATTCTGGTAAAATTTCGGTGCCGGTTGTTCCGGTCAACGAATTTCTCTTATTTCTACCTAGTGGTAGCCCTATCCCGGGTATTTATTTCTTACCAAATTTTTATAGCCCCGTAAGAGTCTCGTTGATTGGAAACTATTATCAGTTGAAGGTCCGGCAAGATTACGTGATTTGGAGGGTCGAATAGCCGTTTCCGTTCATTTAGGGGTTTGACCGCGCCGATTGACCGGACGGATCAAGCCCTTATCGTTGTTTGATGGAGCTGAATTTTTGCCCACCCATGTAATTCATTATGCTGGTCATATCTGACGATCGGTTTTCATTTCCTCTTCTCCAATCATCAAACTCACGATATATGTACTAATGTTGTATAACTTTTTTATACAAGTGTTGAGTTTAAGTTTTGTTTTGAAGACAACGTATACGTAGAGGCCTCAAACGCAAAAAAGTCGTTAAATAAGATATGACCGGAATGGTGAAATACGTCAAACCGTGAAAAATAAAGATATTCTGGTAAAATTTCGGTGCCGGTTATTCCGGGCAAGGAATTGTTCTCTTATTTCTACCTAGTGGTAGCCCTGTCCCGGGTATTTATTTTTTACCAAATTTTTATAGCCCCGTAAGCTTCTCGTCGATTGGAAACTATTCTCAATTGAAGGTCCGGCCAGATTACTTGATTTGGAGGGTCGAATAGCCGTTTCCGTCCTTTTAGGGGTTTGACCACGCCGATTGACCGGATTGATCGAGCTCTTATCGTTGTCCGATGGAGCTAAATTTTTTCCCACCCACGTAATTCGTTATGGTGGTCATATCTAACGGTCGGTTTTTAGTTCCTCTTCTCCGATCACCAAAATCACGATATTCTGAATTTTATGATAGAACGCTTGGCCGACGATTTTCTTCATCTTGGGCGACGCGATTTATAGTGAAGAATATCGTCGCCCAAGTAGGGTCTCTTAGGCGACGACTTCAAAAAATCGTCGCCCAAGATTATCTTAGGCGACGATTTTCAAAAAACAGGGCGACGATTTTTCATGAATCGTCGCCCAAGAACTCTAATATAAAAGGCAAAAATTCGGAACTCTAACCATTCGCACAGCCGCTCATAAATCCACCGAAGCCCTCTCTCTCTCTGAAAATACACCGAAGCCCTCTCTCTCCCTCTCTCCGACCCCGACCCCACAACCCGACGCCAACCTCGACCCCGACCCCGACCCCGACCCACAATTTAAGGTATAACCCTAAAACCCTAAATTGGTTATGTTCATGAAAATTTTAATTGTTGTTGTTGTTTGAAATTGTTGAAATTGTGAAATTTTTTGAAATTATTGTTTGAAATTGTTTGAAATTGTGAAATTGTTTGAAATTATTTGAAATTGTGAAATTGTTTGAAATTTGGGAGAAGTACAAAATTATTGTTGTGTTGTGAAATTGTTGGTGAAATTATTGTTGTTGTTGTTGTAATTTATGAAATTAATGGTAAATTAAGGTAAATTTGTGTAAATTATGGTAGGATTTTAGGGTAAATTATGGTAAATTGTGATGTAAATGATAATTGTAAAATATTAGGGTTTACGGTTTAGGGTTTAGGGTTTAGGATTTGTGGAAATAATTTGTAAATATATTGTAAATGATTAAATATTTTTTGATTAAATAATTAAATAATATAAATTATAATTGTAAATATATTGTGGAAATTTTGTAAAAAATAATGGATTATTTTTGAGTAAGGATGTAAATATTCGTAAATTAATTTTTGTGATGTAATAAATCTGAATTAATGTAAATAATTTGTTATGTGAATTAAAAAAATAATAAATCCTATAATAATTTTTACTTTTTATTTGTGCTATTATTGTTGATAAATTTTTTGAAAATTATGGTTATTTTTTGTTAAATTAATTATAAGACGGTAAAATATTTTTAATAAATATATGGTTATTTTAAACAGGATGGGCATGAGGAGAACTTCTAGACAACGTCCGGGTGCGAGGATCGAATATTTCTCGGACGGCACCTCAAACAACCCGCCGCAATCACCGTCGGTCGGGTTTCCGTGGCAGATGACGGCCCGACATGCGGCGCTTAGGGGTGGCGCGAGCGGCTCGCGTTCTGCTGGGCAGCCGGGTGCCGCCGCGACGGCCCCTCGTCATCCAGATACTTCCACGGTCGCGATCTATCACCGCCCCCACACAGTCGTCCCCGACCGACTGATGACGGGTCATCCGGGGTCCCTACGGTGTCGTCCGACCTCTTCTTTCCTCCGACGATACCGTTAAACCTGAATTTTTGTAATTTATTACATCCTGAATTTATGTAATAAATTATTTATAAATTAATAAATTTGTGTTATTTTTAATTAAATTTTAGTATTACAAAAATTTAAAGAAATGTCGAAAAAAAATTCCAGCAAAAATTAAAAAAACATTATTTATATATTTAAAAAAATTATTTAAATATTTTTTTTAAAATTTTTAATATATCTTAGGCGACGAAATTTCCAAATCGTCGGTTAATGACTTATCATATAAGACGACGAAAAAAATTATCGCCTAAGATCACTACATCTTAGGCGACGAAATATTTAGTTTCGTCGCCCCAAGTTATAACATCTTAAGCGACGAAATAATTTTTCGTCGGCCAAGATGTTAAATCTTAGGCGACGAATATTTTTGGGCGACGAGAAAGTTGTCAGGCGACGATATTCGTGTCGTCGCCTAAGATATACTCTTAGGCGACGATGTACAGAGTTTTCGTCGGCCAAGTTCTTGACCGACGCACTTCTGGCGACGACTTCTTGGGCAACGACATGTCGTCGCCTAAGTACTTAGGCGACGAAATTTTTTAACAGGGCGACGATTTTTTTTCGTCGCCCAAGAACGGTTTTCTGGTAGTGTAGAACTACAGGAAACAAAGTCTCAGCTACATTACTCAAACAAATATCTTATTCTGTTTTGAAAAAGGAAAGAATGTTTCCCTTTACTACTTAAGTTGAACTCACAAGAGCATCTTCATCACTGGTTGATAAAATAATTGATAAATTTGGATGAAAGTTATGTTTATTAATTCATTTTAAGAGTTTTACTCCAACAAAGTAGTTAAGAAAACTTAGCTATTTATTGAAAAATTATCTCTCCAAATTGATAAATTTGTCAATTTTACTTATCAATTTTTAAATTTATTAATTTTTTAAGTATAAAAATTGATAAATCTTTAATTTTTTAAAATTTATTAATGCTGCTGGAATGCTCTAAACCTTCACAACAAAGCTAATCTTCTTGTCACTTTGCTTTATTTTATTTGGGCCTCCACCTCCTGTCCTCCCACCGCCCGGTGCGTTTTTGGGCCTTCACTAAGACCCGACCCACCAACCAATTGCAAGAACAGTGACGTGGCAAAGGACGTGACGGAATGTAATGTAATAACGCGCGAAATCCACCATTAAAATAAAGATTCTCCCTTGACTGTTTCCTCTTTGCCTCCATAACATAACGGTAATCAACCACCTGACACCCGCCCCCTCATTTTTCTCTCTTCCTTCTTTCTCTTTCCCCTTCAATCACACAATTTTTCTTTCTTTTCGCTCCAAAACACTCCGATCCAACTTTCTCTTTTCCCTTTTGAACATTTAATTAACAGAAAACACGCCGTGATTCGAAACCCTAAATGCAACACAAACATGATCATGGACAGGAAAATGGAGCGGAAGAGGACCTTCACTATGAACTGGGACGGCCTCCACGACCAAGAAGACGACTCCTTCTTCGAATCCCGGGAGCGAATGTCCTCCGCCGTCCCTATCGACCTCGAAGCCTCCTCCGACGACGATGAGGACTTCGACGACAGCCGTATGTCCTTCGCCTCCTGCGCCTCCTCCCTCCGAAACGACCTCGAGGTCGAGGTCCTAGCCTTGTCCGGCGCCACCGCCGAGCCTTCGTTTTCCTCTCCTCCGTTGACGCCGGACTACAACATCTGGATGGCCGCGCCGGGGTCGATCTCCGAGCGACGCCGGCGGTTGATGCAGGGGATGGGATTGGCCAACGGCGGCAGAGACATCGTCAGCTTTAAACGCATCGTTTCGAGTAAACCTCCAAACGGCGTCGTTCCGGCAGTTACGAAATCGCCAACTCTCTGTGTGGAGAAAATACAAGTTCCTGAACCGGCGCCTCATAATCCCGAGGCGGAGGCGGAGGCGGAGACGTCGAATTCCCCGCTGCAGGCGGTGCTTGTACGGTCCAGATCGGAAGGAGAAATCGAGGTTTTCTCGGCGGATAAAAGGAGGAAAGAGGAGGTGATCGGCGCAATCTCGAAGCAACGGCTGACTCGGACGTCGTCGACGATCGCGGCGCCGAGCACGAGAATGTTTTCGTACCCGGAGGTGGTGGCGACGACGCCGCAAAGCGACGGAGGAGCCAGGGCCGTCCGATCTAGACAAAACAGTACGGCGTTGTCAACGGAGTTCACTAACAATTTAGGAGCTTTCTTCTTGATTAAAAATCTGGACACCGGGACCGAGTTCATTGTGAACGAGTATGATCAGAACGGGTGTTGGAACAAGTTCAGTGATCTTCAAACGGGGAAGAAATTGACCATGGACGAGTTCGAGAAGTCGGTGGGGTACTCGCCGGTGGTGAAGGAGGTGATGCGGCGGCAGAATGTGACCAGCGACTCCGTGAATGAGAGGAAAGTTGGTTCACCTGGAGCCATTTCATTTGTGTCGAAAAGTTTGAGGATGAGCAAGAGAAAGGTGGCTCTGTTGAAGAATAGCATAAAAGGTGTGGGGAGTGCTGTGAGTGTGCTAATTGGGGATAAGGATCAACACCCGCCACCGCCGCTGCCGCAGGACCAGAAACCGAGCAAGTCTAATGAGTGGATCAAAGTTAGGCAGAATGGGAAGTCGTACAAGGAGCTATCAGCATTGCATTTGTGCCAGGAGATTCAAGCTCATGAGGGCTCAATTTGGACTATCAAGTTTAGCTTGGATGCTAGGTTTCTTGCTAGTGCTGGAGAGGATAGGGTCATTCATGTGTGGGAGGTTCAGGAATGTGAGATTATGTCCATGGATAGCAATGCGACCCCACTGCATCCCTCGTTGTCTCAGGATCGATCGGGGCCTCTTAGCTCTGAAGCGGCAATTTCGTTTGAGAAGAAGAAGAAGGGGAAAGGAGGTTCTTCTAGGAAAACAAATCCCATTCCTGACTATGTCCATGTGCCTGAATTCGTGTTTGCCCTCTCGGAGAAACCTGTGTGCTCTTTCGAAGGTCATTTGGATGCTGTACTGGACCTGTCATGGTCCAGAGATCAGGTCAGTTTTAGCTAATCCTTGCCATCTAATGACCATTCATTTAAAGCTGAAGTGTAGTGGTTTGTTATAAGTTAGAAGCCGTGCTTATGAGAATTTCAATTCTGATATATTCATGTTCATTTGATATAACAAGGGGTAGTTTGGGCTAATTTTGATTTGAAATGCAGCTATTGCTTTCATCTTCAATGGACAAAACTGTTAGATTATGGGATATGGAAACCAAGAGTTGTTTAAAGATGTTTGCCCACAATGATTATGGTAAGAAGCATCTATAAACTACTGCTCAGCTGTTGTGTGCATTTGTTGTTTTTGACCCTATATATTATGCAGCATAGATGCATATGTGGAGTTTGTTATTTCAGTGTCCTTTGATATCTTGAGTATAACATGGAAATTGGTCTGGCAGTAACTTGCATACAGTTCAATCCTTTGGACGACAATGTTTTCCTCAGTGGCTCCCTTGATGCAAAGCTTCGGTTATGGGACATACCTGCCCGAAAAGTGGTAGACTGGACAGATCTTCATGAAATGGTCACTGCTGCATGCTATACTCCAGATGGCCAGGTCCAGCTCAATTCTATAATGGTTTTCACAAATGCTATTATTCTGGTTTCATGCACTCTTAAACATGCTTCGGATCTTCATATGAAGTCGAATCAACTTAGAAAACTTTCCTATGACTTCTACTAATCATGGTTTAACTTTTTAACTGCAGGCTGCCATCACTGGCTCACATAAAGGGAACTGCCGTATGTACAATGCAGAAGGTACGAGTGTTCCATACACATAGTACTGTATATTCATTGGTCATGAACCCTGAAGAACTACTTTGTCCTAGTTATAAGTTTTTAACATATTCAAACAGACAGTGTATGATAAGGCTCATCTTCTTTCGTAAATCAGACTGTAAATTAAGTCAAGAAGGACAGATTGATATCAAAAACAAGAAGAAGAGTCAAGCAAAGAAAATTACTGGTTTCCAGGTAATGTAATTGTCCTCCCTTTGATTTCTTGCCAATAAACAGGTTCTACATAAATCCTCTGGAATGATTGTTACCTTCATTGTTCTTCTCTTCTAAACAGTTTTCACCAATCAATCCATCTGAAATGCTTGTCACATCTGCTGATTCTCGGATTCGTATTGTGGATGGAGATAAAGATGTCACTCATAAGTTTAGAGGTTTTCGAAACACAAGTAGTCAAATTGGAGCATCATTCACTCCCAATGGAAAGTACATTATTTGTGCTAGTGAAGACTCTAATGTGTATGTATGGAAGCGTGAAGAGCCTCGAGTGTCAGCCGCAGGAAAAAAGAGCACAATCACCACCACTTCTCATGAATATTTTCAGTGTAAAGATGTATCGGTAGCAATCCCATGGCCTGGCACCATAAAGGGTGACCCTCCCCCGTCTATACCTGTGCATTCTTCTAAGAGGCACTCAAAACGTTCCTCTGTACAGCCAGTTTCAGGAACTGCATCGCCTACTCAAGAAGAGAGCAAGAGACTGTTGCCACCTCTCCCAAAGAAACACACTAATCCTAGCACTCCTCCTACGGCTGCGGCAGCGGAGAGACCTTCAACTCCCCCTACGGAAGATCAAGATCCATCTGAAATATCTCGAACGGATTCTGGCATTGGCGAGTCATTCGGCAGCAGCTCAGACCCTTCCTCTATTAGGTACAGTGGCGACTCATCTTCTATATGTTCTGGCAATGCATCATCATCATCTTGGTCTTCCTCTTGGTCCTCTTTGTTTGGAAATGAATCTAGCCAAACAACCCAAGCTTGGGGCTTGGTCATTGTCACAGCCACACTGGAAGGTGAAATCAGAGCATATCAAAATTTTGGGATACCAAGAAGGGTGCAGAGCAATATTTTTGGAGGTCCGACCTAGTTCCTTTTCAACTTTGTGGTTAGTCTCATCAAATCAATCAAAAACTAAGTTCAGTGAGATCAAGGTACATGTAGAACCGCACAAATGGGATTTGTGTTGTAGATGTCAAAACTACTCATCACCATCATCAACAAGTCTTGAGAATTACAACAACCAAATCCATTTTCCCCAAAATGGATGCTTGTATATTTTGTATTTTGCTGTAAATGTCGTGTCATTGTGTCAAAGCCGTTCATCATCAGAAGTATTTGTGAATTACAATCTAGTATTTTATATAGTTTTGCGAAAATGAAAACCCAAGAAACATTCATAGAATTATTCTTAGTCATTTTTTATTTTATCTCTCTTTCAACCCAAATAATACATGATAGAATCAGAAAAGAAGCATGCTGAAAGAGAGAAATGACGGATGCTGTGGAGGTCTGATTTGGGTTCTAATTGATGTATAGATTCTATAATTCATTGTTTCAATTGTTGTTGCTGATTTTTTTTTTTTTTTTTTTATCATTCTACTTTTTGTTTGAAGGGCATAATTGAAAAAAAAAATGTTGCTTGTTCAGCATTTTACGGGTGCATATAGCAGCACCCTTGAAATAAACTAGCTCATTATGCAAGTATAAACTAGCACAATGAAATGGGACCTGAATTCAGGTGGGCCGTATAAATTGGCCGTTTAGTCAAGGCCCGATGGAGTCATCTTCCTCCCGAAGACGATCCTATCCTTCTGTGGTTCTTACCCAAATTGAATTCGAAAATTTCGCGCCTTCTCTACCTTCCTCTCTACACTTCTTCAACCTCAGAATGCCCAACCAAATCTTCCTCCTTCAAAAACGCCCAGGCTTCTCCTCCAAACCCTAAGCTCCCAAAACCATGGACGACAAAGACCTAGACGACGCCGCTCTCTGGGCCGTGATCGACTCCGCCGCCGCCTCCCACTCCTCCAAATCCAAATTCCAATCCCGCCAACCCCTCGCGATCCAATACCACAACCGCCCATCGCCGCCGAAGCTCTTCAAGACTGCTCGGATCTCCTACTCCGCCGACTCCGACTCCAAATCGGAGGGCGAGGTCGTAGAGGAGCCTTGGGCCTTCCACCCGCCGAGGAAGATCGCCAGGTCAGCAAACGACAGAAATTCTCTCGCCGTCGTCAGAAATGTGCCGCGCGCACCTACCAAGCCGGTGTACGCTTCGCCGGAGTCGCGTCTGTCGCCGGGAATCGGGAGGTTTAACAGTCCCGCTAGCTATCCGCAGAGAGAAGAGAGGGAGAATAATAATCCAGTGCAGACGGCGCAGCATAGCTTGGCTGGAATGTTTCCTTCGGTTTCGTTGTTCAAGGAGTATCAAGATGCAGCTATGGCGGTGAGTGTTGCTATTTGATTAGTGCTCTCAGCTCAATTTCGGTTAATTTTGATAATATAATTGCTTGGCCTTTTAGGAAATTTAGGTTTTTCGAGCTAATTAATTTGGAAATTTTAACTGCCTAGATAGTTTATGCCTAATTAGTTTGTGTCAATTTACCAGATCTTGGAGAAAACTGATTACGTTAAGATTCATGGGAATACTTATATCAAAAAGTCAGGTAAAGGATTTGAAGAGAGGTTCTTGTATTTTTTGCGAGGTGGAGTGGAAATGTGAGATTGAACATGAGAGGTGTATTGTGTGTTGTACAGGTTGGAGGAAGATATCGTTTTACTTCAATCTCTCTTTCGAGATCAAAGACAAGAACATTGAGTTTGATGAGGGTCGGAATGTTCTGCGTGCAGAGTTTGTGGTTCGGGCACACATGCAGTAAGGATTTTGGGAACTAAGCATTAGATAGCAGTCTGATTCATGATTATGTTTTATCTCATTATGATTTAGGATCATTGTTTCTGATTATATGCTGCTTCCCTTGTTCATAGGGGTGGTAGATTCTCAGATGGATGGGGCTCCTGTGATCGGCGGGAGAAGAGATTCAACAAACCAAATCATGATATTCCAAGTACAGCAGAGACCAGGGTGAAAAATAAAGCATCCTCGGTAGGCCTTTCTTTCTTATTTATATTGCTTTGATTGTTTTTGTGGAGAACTGATATTGCTGTGTGTTCGTTATGAATTTCATTATCGCATTCTAGCTTCTCTCTTTAGATGTCACTGCTGCACAAGTGCTCATTGTATGCATTGTTCGTGTAGAGCTCAAACCTTACTGGATGGTAATCTAGTGTTTGCAAATATAGGGTAGTTTCTATCAACTCAGTTGATTAAGGTCCCCGTCATATTTCACGTATATGAGAGAGTATGGGTAAAGTTGTCAAATCCGATTACTTACCTACCTGCTGTTCAACCTTGGAGATGTAGTTGTTTTTTTTTTGTTCTTGTTTAACACATTTATAACAGAAAGAGACAGAAGATCCTTCTTTCAGGTTTAGCATGAGAAAGCCTCCCCCAAGCCAACCAATTCATGTAACAAAAGCAAATGACCCACCACCTAGTACTCTTTTGGCCTCGATCGAAGTACCAATAATTGAGAGTCATAGACTTCTTCAACCTTCTGAGCCATGAAGTAAGATTTCACAACTCTAATTAAAATGAGTAAAGAATATTTTGACACAAGATTAAACTATCACCATTGTGAAGTCTGAATGGGGCGGGGGGGGGGGGGGGGGGGGGGCGCAGGATCAAGACAGGTGTCTGTGGTGGAGACTGGAGTCTCCAATTAAATCGTTGGGTGACTTTTGGGTTTGATCACATTGTTTATTCTCTGTTTTGATTGGTCTGTTTGATTTTAATTCAGTGCCAAATCATAGCTCATATGATTGCTGCAGTGGGTAGTGATCTGTGAGGCTCTGTGATTGGGATGTAGGAGCTCATTGAGCATCTTGCATTTGCTAAAGAGTCTGCAGGAAAGAAACCTAGCTGATGATCACTGAGCCCACCCTTGTTTAAAGACTTCCAAGACAGCAGGAAGGAAGACACCTTCCTTAATTTGCTCCATGAAAAAATCTTTATGGTGACAAAAATGGGGCAATCTAAGAAATGAGTTTTTTGCTTAATACAAATGACAAACCTGTAATCTTTAGGGTCAGCTTCATAACAGTGTTCAACCATGTGAACTATTTGATTTTGATTCACAATTTGTATAGTACAGGTCACAATTATAATAGTTATGCTAAAGCCCATAAAAGTTCTGTTATACGGTCAAAATTAATAGCCTTGCTAAAAGTATGCCCTTAACGTGTGCATTCTTTGAATCGTTTATTTGTATGTCTTGAAGCTTGTTTTCTATCAAGGACAAATGTAATATGCATTATCAAGTTTCATCTCCCTTTTCTGAGTTATGATATGATTTTCTTCTATTTCTGATTTCGATAACTTGTGAGGGTTATATTAGAGCTTCCCATTGGGCCAAACACACAGGTTTCTTGTCTGCTTTGGAGTAAAATTCAAGATACATAACACCAGCATTAGATAATCTAGTTTATAAATGTCAGAACCATGCATGTGCTATCTGTTTACTGACCTCCAGGCTTTATTTGCTAACCCATACATGGAAGACTTAATAATTTATAATAGGACAGGCTCTTGCATGATTTAAATCTATGTTTCTTTCTTCTTCTTTTTCCTCTTCTCCTTGTGCCAATAAATGAACAGACATATGATGCATGGTCCATAATATGCGTTTGTTTTCCACTTTTTGGAGGCTATGTGCTGAAAGTTCCATCATTGAGTACCTTCGCATTTGCAGGACTTGCTAGGAATTGGTGATTACAGACCTGGTGCAACTCAAGACCACCCATATCCATGATCAACAAGGGTTCCTCAATTGGATTTTATGGTCTGTAGTCTGTACTGTATAAAACTATTAGCTGATAGATTATGCAAGTTTTTCCTTTGAAAAGTTGAAAGACATGGAATCATATACACAACTAGGAAAGCTGAAACCTCACTTGGAGCTTCCGAAAAGTATAACCTCTATACTTGTGGGTAGCGATGCTAATCATACTACTGTAGCTAGATTTACTGCTTTCTGATCTTGCTGGTACACAACAGATAAGATTTGATGTAATAGAACATTGGAATCAATGGAATGTGCTGTTTGGTCCTAGTCCTGCTCGCATTGTTGGAGAATGATACAATTTATAAAGCTGATTTACTTAAAAATGTTATGATGTTTGGAGGTCTGATTTTTACTAATTGGGTACTAGTGCTACATTTCTTCTGTGTGGATTGTGGAAGTTATACGATGCTCGAATATACATAAGGTTTCCTTTTCCAGTTACAGTAGATACTTTGTTTCTACTTTCTACTGAAGAGTTCATGCTAATTTTGAAAAAAAAAAAAAAAAAAAACCTTTGTCCAGATTAAATCAGAAAGCCAATTATAAGTACCTTGAATACAGATAGCTATACTACGCAGCAAAATCTTTACTTATGTGACAATATTTCCAAGTAAATTTTGTATTTGCTTACTGACTCGACTCCTTCACACCATTCTTAACACTAGGGTAAAATGATATATCTGGGAAAAGATTAATGTCCGCTTAGGATTTCGTATTTAATTACTCTTTCTTTGTATTGTTTGGTCTGGTACTGTTTATATTCGAAGCACCGTACCTGGATGACAGGCATCCTTCATACTTACGATTATTGTTACACAAGTGCAGTGTTAGGCCGTGGTTCAGATTCGACTGAACTTGACACAGAGAGCCTGTGGGCCAAAAAGAAAACGGGTCCTCAAAATATATATATCCTCTATTACATATAAACTATTCAAAGTGACGCACAAAAACCTTTGCAGAACATCAACTATACTAATATAATGGAGTGATGGTTATGGTCCTAACGAGGCATGTGCAAACTCTGATCATGAAAGCAAGGAGCCTTTCAATGGTGGGGGTAGTGCGGTCATTTGGAAGTCATCAATAAAAGAGAGGGTCTTCATCTTCTCTGTCTCCAAAACCAGTGGATGCTTTAACCACTAGAAGGTAAGACGTCAGTCTCACCCTATCTCAGCATCTCTATCCCAATCTGTGTTTATGTTCATCTTTTGTGCTTAAAGTGACCAATGCCGTTGGCCAAAGTGTTTCACAAGTACACACCACTGTCTTTTTCTTGTTCATCTCTCTGTCTCTATCTTTTTATCTTTTTCATTTTCTCTTCATCTCTATATATTCTGCAGGTACAATAAAGAGCAATGTTGGTGGAGATGACGGTTGTTTATGTGAAGTGATCGCCGGAGTTTCGATTATAGTACATTGTTCAGTCTGCCTTATTTTCCCAGATAAAGAGTAGAGGGGGAAAGAAAGTTATGGCTAATCAGGTAATGCTAAGTATGTCTGTCATTACTTTGCTTTGGTTGAATTAGTACGAAGTGAGCTAACTCTTGTAACTGGTTTTTGAGAATAGGATGAAGGGTGGCCTTTGGGACTGAGACCGCTTAATGCAAGAGTTGGGTTGATGAGAAGAGAGTTCTCTGCTGGTTCGGCTTCGTTTAGTACTTTGATCACTGGCTCTCCTACCTCTACTGCTTCTTCAGATCCTGATACAGAGGTCAGCATCTTGCTACATGTTACTTTTGGCTGGAAAATGTTTATGAGCATTGTCACTATGACTTCATTGTGAGTCAAACAAAGAGTTTCTGTTCTTGGTATGGTTTTGTTGATTCCTTCATGTAACTGGTTTCAGTCAACTGGGTCTCTATTCCATGACAATGGCATCACACTTGGGAGCCTCATTGGAGTGTCTAGCATTTTCGACCTCTCTCGAAGATCAAGCATGGGAAGAAGGACAATAGAAGCCTCGAAAGGCAAGAAGAATTGCAAAACCAAGCATTGGTTGCTTTCACTCTGCTCCAAGCTGACCCCTGAAGATGTGGATGTGAGTAATACTCCTTCTCTAGGTCACTTTCTTGAGGCAGAAAGAAGAGGAAGTACCAACACCAACAGAAGAAATCCAAGACCAACCGAATACGGACCTGACGATTTCTCACCTGCTGTGCCGGTTTCAGAAGCAAACGGGCTATTTGTGGATGGTGTGGTTGCAGCTGCTCAGCCTCCCAAGGCTTCAGAGAGTGCAGATAATGGTGGAACAATATCTAACAATGAGGAGTTAATAGAATATGGAAACGGATTCAGAACCCCATTGCTGCTTTCATGTATGTGTGGACAACTAGTTAAATGAAGACCCCTCTTTGGGTATTGTTTATTCCCTCATGAGTTCTGGATTTCTCATTTCATGTATTGAAATTTAGATCAAATTGTTTAAAGAGAAGACATTTAGTTCTTTGAGGATCTTATATAAGTTAAAAAAAACTTTGCCATTGAGCTGATGTCAGGTAATAGTCTTTTGAGGTCCATTATAGTATTAAGCTCTGAGCAAGCTCTCTGATTAAGGGTGTCTCAACAAAATGATTCTTGATTAGTAAATGCTGCTCAATTCCATTTGGTGCTAATTGTGTCAGTTCCACACTTTCACGTGCTCTTAGATAAAGAAATTGCACCTTAAACCTGTTTCAAATTGTTTTTTCATTTTGGAATCAGTGATTCATTATCATAAGTTCATAACAGCATGCAATTATAATTGCAGGTCAAGTGAACGAGGCAAAGCAGAACTAGAATGAACATAACATAATAAGAACTCTTTGAGGGGAAGATAAATGACACTTTATTTATATGATCTAGAATTATATTTATAATTGGGTGACAAACCCTTGAGTTTTGCTGCTTCTTTAATGTAAAGAAAAGCAGACTAGTCCAGACTCAAGAAAGCAAAAAACTGCAGACTCGGTGTGCCGAAGGACATATATATTATCGTATGCTCATAGCACTTAAGACCTCAAAAAGGTAAGTAAGACATTCATACCGGTGATGGTCTAGCTCCTCAAGCAAACTCAAAAAAGCTAGTTACATCAGCTTGATTATCAAAGTGGTTCAGAGAAAGGACAAGTCCATACTCCATAGCTGCACTTGTCAAGGCTTGATGTCTTCATTGCATTCAGCAGATACCCTTGCTGAACTACGACCACCCAATCTTCCAAATGATCCCAAAGGCGACAAGCCCTTGAAGCTACTGCTGCCTTCACTAACATTAGACTTTCTTGATTTTCTCGGTTTCGAGGGACTCATTTCCACCTCCACATCATTGTTGGCCTTGATATTGGCAACAACTAGTTGGGTGATGCTGGTTCGACAAAAGGGGCAAACAGGGACTGTAGGGCAAGATATAGATGAAGGGTCGGGCTTCTTGTAGCAGCATAGAGCAAGGGTGCAATGAGCACACATCTGATGGCCGCATGGCCCAACCTCAATTGTGCATAACTGATCAAAGCATATGCAGCATAGGTCCACATCGCTGGCCTGTTTGATATGATTCACCAGTGAATAAGATGGGTATGTGCATTCTCCACAACTAAGCAGTAGTATCGTTTTACTCAAAGACTATGAATGAACACAATCTGATACTATATTCCCTTTCAGGCAGGACAAACAAATGTAACAGAAAAAAATATTGCAAGCCTTTTCTAACTAACAATATTAGAAAATAGTGCATAAAATGGGAAAGTGTTCTTAGTCATTGCTTTTCTGGTGACATACACTTTGCAATCCTCAAATTATGTCAAGCAAATATATTACCAGCAAAAAGAAAAAATTATTCTTCACATTGAGCCAATTATAGAAAATATTGTCCACAATAAAAGTAAAATAAAGAATTAAGCAGGAAGAGAAAGCACATTCACCTCAGAGGCATAATCATCAGCCTCTACATCTGAATGCAAAGGAGATGGAATGGAGACTATCTCCTTCAAGATAGCTTTCTCCCTCTCCATGTTTGATTCCATTAACGCCCTCTCCAACAAAGCTTTAGCTTCTGGATTGAGTTCGCTGATGAACTTCAATGGTGATGGCCAGACAAGAGGCTCTGCTGATGAAGGGTTCAGTATCGCTGCACATGCTTGATGCTTGTGCTTCAGAGCAACCAGGTAAGGTATTCTCCTGCAGAGATAATTTCTTTTAGTTATACAACATATCCATAAAATCCAGAGGCCCTTTGTCTAAAGCAGAACATAAACAATTCAAGAATGATACTTGCAAGGGTATAGCGGATACAAATCTACAAGATAAGATTAACAAAAATACTAACAGTAAAATGAAGAGACTACGTACATACACTGGCTCAAAGTAACTTAAAATGTAGAAAATCAGGTGTAGAAAAAGGCTTTTCTAGGAGGTTTGCCTTCATATATCAAATCAACAAACCAGATCTTCTAAATTGTGAAATGAAATAGTTAAGAAACTAGCTGACTGCTCTAACAATTAAGTAAATAAAAAAAATTAGCCATTCCTAATCAGGAATCTATTGATGTATTGGCTCTTAGTAGTATCACAAATCATTAAACTTGATGACACACAAAGGGAACTCCATCCTATTGACTTATATGGATTTTATAGTTTTTCAACTTGGAAAGATCCAATAAGTTAATGTAGAAGCAAATATTTAACCTTCTATATAAAAATGATTACCCTGATGAATCTAAATGAAGCCGATCTGCTCCCCAAGCAAGCAACTCTCGAATAGAATCTAAAGAACCAGCACGAGCTGCTAAATGAAGTGGAGTGCTTCCAGGGTAGCTGCAGATATGGTAGATCCATCAATCTCATTGCAAGATTTTCACCAATTATCCACAACATGATAGAACTGATATGGCAGCTGCAGATAAAGTAGAAAATAAGCTACTTTAATCACCTGTATCCACCAGTTGAAGCACAAACAAGTGCCCCACTATCCAGAAGAACATGCACACACTCTGCCCGGCTTTGTCGGGCAGCCAAGTGCAATGGGGTTGCACCACTTCCATCTCTAATATTCACAAATCTCGCAAATCCCCTGCGAATGCCAAAGTATGTAAATCAAACACCAATCATCAGAGGAACGAAGAGAAAGAGAGTGAGTAAAAAAACGAACCAAGAATTTGCGACCGTGGTGGATTGCGCGGCGGAAAGAAAGGCTTGGAGGCAATCTGAATGGCCATAGTAAGCAGCATAATGCAGGCAAGTTCTTCCATTTAATGAGTCAAACATCAATATCTAATAATCACACACAAAACCCACGATCAGCATCTGATCACTAACTCAAGTACAAACTACACCAAGTAAACATCCACAATTTTCACAGAACATACATTTGCTCCTGCTTGGATAAGCTTTCTAACGCAAGCAATATTGCCATGCATTGCAGCCAACATCAGCGGAGTCTGAACCAATCACAAGTTCCAATCGATCAGATACAAACCAGAATATCCAAATCCAATCACAAATGTTCTAAACAAAACCACATATTCACCTGCTTATGGCGATTCACTATACCAGGACTAACAGACCGATCCAAAAGCATCGAAAGCACCTACTCATCATCACCAAAACCACCCACAAAAACAAACCTCAGTTATCAATATCGATCAAATCTTTGAACATCCATCATCAAAACCAAACAAAACCCACCTCGATCCGACCACTAGCAGCAGCCACATGCAAAGCAGAGAGCTTCCCATGGCCTCTTCTCAGCTCCAAAACACTTGGGTCAGCTTCCACCATATCCTCAACCAACTCCAGCTCCCCATTCTCCACCGCCCCAAACAGACCACCACTACTCTCCCGTGCCTCTCCGCAACTCAGCCCCTGACCCATTTCCCGTTTGGTGGCGCCACTCGAGTCGCGTGTTCCTCACGCGCCACCACTCCCAGTGTCGATTGGTGGAAATGGGAATACGCAATCCGAAAAAGTGGCGAAGAATAGTAGTAGTAGTAGTAATGGATGCGCAGCTTAGTCTTGTCTCGGAGTTCGGTCCCTGACCGCCGAGATTTCGGGCAGCTGACCGGGCTCGCGAGGCTCCTTGCGATTGTCAGAGTTCGGGCAGCAGCTGTCAGATATTTGTTCCCGCACATTTTTAGATTTTATACGTCTTTTTCCTTTCCTCATTTTTATTTTATTTTTATATTTGGTCTTGGTTTCACACATGGTTTTTACAATTACTGAATCGCCGCCGTTGATTTGTCACCGTTTTTTATATTATCCGTCGGATCGGATATTTTTGTAGAATTATTTGAGACCTGGTCTAGTTGTTGGGTCACTTTGCGTTTTGGAGAAGCAGGTTTGGTACAAAAATGACTGCAATTGAAATATTTGGTCAATGAGTAGAAAACTGAAAGCTCAAAGCAGCCAGGGATAATAAAAAAAAATACAAAATTTTAGCTGTTACATATTTCAGAATGTTAAAAAAATAAGAAGCAATCGACATTTTCAAATCACAATAAAAAATAAAGAAATCATTACGGGTTTATAATTTTGTTTTTTAATGATTCAAACGGTACATATATGCAGATTTTTAGATTATCATAAATTATAATAAATCAGTTGTTTTGAACGTTGTTGTTTTACTATTCAAATAATACACGTTGATAATGTTTGTAGTATATATTATATGAGTAACTAAAAAGGGGAATGAGCTGAATGATTGATGATCAAGTAGGGTGTTTGGGGTTTTTTTTCTTTTTCTTTTTTAGGATGACATAGACATGCTTTTTCTTCCTTTTTGACCTCTTCGTTCAAGTTGCTTCCATTCTGGTTGCCAACTTGCTGCTACCCAGTCTCTGCTTTTAGGTATTATTGGATTTTTGGTCAATTATCTACGGCTCTAGCTGAATTGATAAGCCAACAAAGAAATTAACAACAATCAAAGAGGGAGGGAAAGGTTTTTAAGTTTTTTATTATGTGAACTCCAAGCTTTAACCAAATTGGTCCTTAACTGGGGGCCTCTGTTTTTGGCCGAAAGCTTCTGCATTTTCTGAGAGGGTGAAAGTTCATTTTCGCCGAAAGCTTAGAGTTAAACTACAACCGAGGGTTAATTATTCTTCCCGGAGAAGAAAGGTGTATTGGAATTTGAGAAGCGTAATGGTGCGAGGGAATTAAGATTTGGTATCAACTGGATCTTCTTGATCTTAGTAGAGCTTAGCTTGCCTTCTACGTCTGGCTATCCTAATACTTGCACTCTTGTCTCTGTGCGTGAACAATCTAACCAACTTTGGTGTATTACTTTTGATTACCAAACGGAGTGTTGAGTGATAGAATTTTTTTAATTTTTTTATTATTATTATTTTTATTTAGAATATTAACAACGGTATCTTTAAAACAAGTGCATTCATGATTGGAAAATAATTACTGATTTGTCAATCAAATTGGTACTACTAATTCATTATTCATCTAAAATTGACAATTGTCTCTCTTTTGTCAATGCACCAATTGAAAGTAATTTGTCTGCTAACTGTCAAGACTTGCCCCGAATTTCATCCTGAAACCCTAGGTGAGTCATGCGGGAATCACCTCTAAGGAAAACTTACCGAATGACTCGGCAAACCTCCCTTAAAAATGGACAACCCTAACCCGAAAAAATTAAATAACACTTTTAACCAATAATATAAATTCTTCAACTTAATTCAAATAACCAAATAAAATAATACACAGTTATTTTTCTGAAAATATTCAGAGCTACTACAAGAAATACAGCGGAAGCTACTAGAAATCCTAGTGGGTTAAACAGATGACCTACTGGTGAACAGTAGCGGAGAAATGAGTGACTATGCCTCGTCGCCTCCTTCTAGACCCCACCCGAACTCTGCAGAGTAGGCATTTAAAAATGAAGGAAAAGCCTAGGGGAAAATATTTCATCACGTCAGAGTGAGTGGACAAAATAATCTCAACAACAATAATATTTTCCCAAAAAATTTAACAATGCAAACGACTAGTTTTGGCTAGTCTCCAAATCATAAACAAAAACAGCCTCTCAGGCTCAAATTATAAATATATATCAGTATGTATTAACCACTCGTCTACTCCATGTATGCTATCTATGAATAAGCTTTAAAATAGATAGTCACACCAGGCTAATACGATTGCGTCTAACGCTCACGCCGCCCCATACTGGCATTTTTCCTCAGAATGGGGGTAATGATCGAGTGTATATAAATACGTGCTTACTCCTTATACTATTTCTATGAATGAATGTAAAACATAGAATAATCTCAAAAAGTAAAAAAATCGTACAATGCTACTACACTCACGTCTAACACTCACGTCACCTCATACTGGCATTTGTCCTCAGAACGGGGGCTGCCACGTATAGCTAGCTAGTATTCTCTCTCATACATACTATTCTCGAAAACGTCAATAAATGAGTATAAACTCTGAAATTCTCAATTTCCGGATAAAAATCCAACCAAGGAAATTACTCAACAATAAAACAATTCAAACACATTATTTAAATCAAAGGTCCACTCACAACTTAGGCCTAAGCCTGACGTCGGTCGGAGGTCTCCTCTGCTCGAGCCTCCTTGTGTCATGTTCCAAACATAAATAATTTCTTAAAATAAAACACCGATGCTTAAAATAAAATAGGCATAATTAACTATGAGCTTCTAGCGCTCAACCATGCCTATCTTCCTAAATCTTAACTTCACTGTCAACCACAAATCTACATAAAAAAACCAACTTCCTCAAAACAACATTCCATCAAATAAAATCCAATGGCCGGATTATAAATTAATAACCCGCAAAAAATTCCAAACTTCAACAAATCTCAAACCTATCCAAAACTCCTCCAAAAATTCTAAAACTTATTCCATTAAACTCCTCACATTTTTCTCCACCAAAAACATTTTCTCGGCGGCCGGCGACCAACTCATGCGACCTCCGATGGTCACCAAAATTTGGCAGCATCTTCCTCTCAACCTCCTCTACAAGATTCCTAACTACCACAAACTCTAATTCTAAGCCTAAACACATCAATCGAACGAAAAACACAATAAGCCCTAGAAAAATTCAAATTCTGATTTTTCTTTATCTAGCTCGAGACGGAGCGAGCCCTTTGGAGGGATTGAAGCACGGGAGGAAGGCTTCCTTTTAAGCCAAGGCTCGCTAGCTATGGCGGCCGGAAGAAGGAGTTCTGGCGAATAATGACTTTCAGCAGTCAGACCTTCCGGTGAGCTTTTCTCCCTCACGGCGGCGCTAGGGAGGCTGCCACTGGTCTAGGATTGTAGCTGGGTCGGAGACCTACCGTTTGGGACCGGTGCGGCGGGCTGGGGCGGCCGGACGACGGCGAACGGAGTCAGGAAAAATTCTAGCAGTGAGGGGGGTCGGGAGCGGGAGAGAACCGGGAGGAAGAGAAAGAAAAGAGAGAAAAAGAGAATGGGCCTTTAGCCCAACCCGGCCACAACACCTCTATAAACCCAATCTAAAAATATTCAACACCCCAAAAATAATACCCCAATAAAAATTACCTTTTACTAGCTAAAATTTACAATTTTTACCGTCGTCACATTATCTTCCTTCAAATAATTCCTTCAAAATATTAGTCTCTCAACATCCTCTGGGAACTAATTAAATTACACACTTAGTGACGAACACGGTAAAAACTCTTATTACCACTATGCTAGTAATTAAGGTTCGAGGCGTGACAAATTCATTATTTATTTTTGAAATTTAAATAAATCATTAATTCAAAAGGTTAAATTATAATTTGTTAATTAATAATAAGATTGATCGGACACATGGCTAAATGCGCCCATGAATTGCATTATTGAATTTGCTCATTGTCATGCCAATTGTAATGAGATATCCCATCGTTGGAAGAAGACTGGGAAGAAACCGAGAATAAATTGATGGAAGAACAAGATGGGGAAGGTAAAACTTATATGAAGTGATCAGTAACATATTTAATTATATGATTTTTAGAAACAAAAAAAAATTAGATTTTTTAACCCTAAAAATTGTTAACTATTGGTATTTAATTATAGCCGTTAGATCTCGATCCGACGGTTATAATTAGTCAATCATAAAACTTGTATATTGAAAAACATGTGAAAGCAGAGGTGAAGCCTATAAATTGGTCGGGCAAATTAATGGGCAAGAATCAACAAAGAAATTGCCCAAGCAATTACTATTCACCTAGGGCCAACAAATTGGTCAGTCAATTTATTATTGGTGCTGTTTTGGCCATGATCCTCAGCGTGCGGAGCCGAGGTAAGTAGCGATCCAAAGAGGATGGAGTTGCGGGCGTGCCACCTTGCGGACGAGGAAGGTATTGAAGGAGTGCTTGCTTGACTTCTTGAATCAGGCGGGGTAGGTTCCAGATGCCACCTCGCGGACGGGGAATTTACGGCACAAGCGGTCGATACTCACGGCGGAATGAGCAGAGCAACAATAGGGATGCTTCCGAGGAAACGGGGGTCGAGTTCCGGAGAGCTCTGAAGAATTCTAGGCGGCGGGCGCTTTGAATCAAGGCTTCGAAGAGGCCTCGAAGGGGGATCGGCTCCTGGGAGCGCTGGAGGTTTCGACGGGGTCTAGAGATTTTTCAACTTGGTTGAAGTTTGTTTGTATTTGATTGCTTGATTGATTGTGTCCTCTTGTTGCTTCAGCAGGGAAGCGGCAATGAAGCTCCTGGGAGCGTAGGTGATTCGATTGGGTCGGGGGTTTCAACTAGGTTGGAGTTTGTATTGTATTGTATTTTAGTAATTGTGTAGAGAGAGAGCTTTCTGTAAGCCGTAGAGCTTATTTATATAGTGGGAGAAAGAGAGTCCGCCACGAAAGAAATAGGAGAGACGTGTTAGACTGCAACGTGAAGCACAAAAGAACTGTTCATCCCATGCAGACCAATCCTCCTATGACACGTGTCCAGGTCGCATAGTTCATTTAGAATAGGATACTGCTTCTAGTGCGCCTCTCAACTGTAGAGTCCCATGTGGACTGAAATTAGGAACAGTCTTATCCTGCGGGTGCTACAATCCATATAGAAGACAAACTCGTGTGAACCGCGGACTCTATAGTCCAACTCCACCTCGTGGGCTATTGTAGCTTGCGGGCCAAAAGAAGGATTTTTAATGTTTAAGGGCTACATGAATTGGCCCAAAGCGTGTCAAAAACTGTAAAAAGTCAGAAACAGTTAAAGGCAGTTGCACGTGTCTACCTCGCGAAGTCCATCACGCGGACTCGCGAAGCAGTTCGCTAGCTCGTCTAGACATATTTCGCCTCGCCTACGCCAAAGTCATCCCGCGCGGACTGTATGAAGCACGCGAGATCCCTGCTCCACGCGAAATCACTTCGCGTGCGAGCTCTGTTTTTGTCTTGTAATGCCCGAGATCCTTTAGTCCGTGCGAGCTATATGTCTTTGTTTGAAGTCTAAGCGTGCGAGATTCTTTAGTCCGCGCGGAGCCATTCCGCGGACATTCCTTGTAATCTATCTCGCGTGGTCTTGCTGGCGGGCCATTATTTGTGAACTTTAAAGGAACTTGGGCTCGCCGGCTGTTATAGACCAAGAATTTAATTAACATTTACGTAGACAGTTATTGTCTTGTAAAAATGTTAATTTAGGCGTAAACATGTGCATTAGTGTTTTAGTTAAATGCTGGTAGGTCCCATCAATTGGTCACCCAATCAACTCACTATGTAATTGCTCTTGTAGACTTTTTGAGCTTATAGACATTGCACTGATTAATTATGTTGGAACGTTTCCTCCCCTTTGCCACCAAGAATAAATCAGGATTTAACTTCAATTAATGTCGGCGAGATTCAATCCTGGATATGAGAATTCCACACCAAGACACTTCATTACCAACTCGGCCACCTGTGGTGATGTTGAGACGTTGAGAATGATCGCCACAAGCCTACAAACACCATTCGTCTTCAAGCCAATTGCTTTGGTTGAAGCACCGAAGCAAGTCCGATGAGAAATGCTTCGGTGATACCATCTATGACATTATGTTACGGTTAAAGGGTGAATTTGTTCAAAAACTTCTTATATACACGACGGTACAAGTACACGGTGTGCTCACTACAATTTGTGAAATTTTCAGTAACCACATGGACTTTCGAGACGTTAGTTGTGATCATGGACCTGCTTACCAATTTAAATCCAGTAAACCAACAACACCAACATTATGGACTCCTTAAATCACTCAAACTAAAAGCCCAAGCCCAAAATATTGATCCAGCAAAACCTAAATAAAAATTCCGCCCATACGACGTCGTAGTGGACAAACCCTTCCAAAACGCAGTGTATATATGAAGACGCATAAGCAGTAGGGTTTTAGTTTCAGCCTACACTCGAGGAGCCGCCCTCTCTATTCCGCCAAGATCTACTAGGGTTTGTTCTCAGGAAATGGCTCCGCCGCAGCCCAAGACTGGGCTCTTCGTCGGACTGAACAAGGGACACGTCACCACCAAGAAGGAATTGGCTCCTCGCCCTTCTGATCGCAAAGGGGTACGTACATTTCATTGCTTTTTACACTAATTGTTCATATAGATCTGTGATTTGTGTACTGGGTTGTGTTTTGTGTGAATGAGATTGTGATGTTGTGTGGGTTTTGGGTATTGTAGAAAACGAGTAAGAGGGTTCACTTTGTGAGGAACCTGATCAGGGAAGTTGCTGGGTTTGCTCCATATGAGAAGAGGATCACTGAGCTTTTGAAGGTCGGAAAGGACAAGCGTGCTCTTAAGGTCGCCAAGAGGAAGTTGGGTACCCACAAGAGGGCCAAGAAGAAGAGAGAGGAGATGTCTAACGTTCTCCGCAAGATGAGGTCAGATATTTGTCCACTTTAGAATGATATGCGCTTTATAATCTGTGTTATCTGCTGTTGGTCATTTCTAAGGTGGTTCGTGTTTCGTGCTGTATAGGATTGTTTAAGATTGATAGTTTTATGTTGTTATTGGACTTGCCAATGTTTTGCTGAGTATGTGTAAATGAGTTGATTGCTGCTGCCCTGCGCCTTTTTGATAGTACGTAGACCAAGTTTATAGAGCATTAGTAGTTCCCCGGCCCTTGTGAGTTTTGTTTTGGAAGGCAGAATAGGGAAAGAGAAAATGGCAGTGATGACCCAATAAATTCAAGCTCAACAGACCGGAATGCAGGCTTTTCTATGTAGAGAAACTTGCGTGTCGACAACCCCACTGAACTGAGCCATATTTCTCTTGCTCTTATTTTACTACCCAGAAATTCTCATTCTTTAGTTTCTAATGTAACATGCAATTGTTTTTGTATTGCTTCTTTTTTTTGTTGGTAATGTGTGGGAAATGGGAAGTTGCCATGAGGATACAAATCTCCCTCTTCTGAGATTGTGTTGAGGAAATTGGTTGGCTGAATCAAACCTAAAAACTTATCACCACCACTGAGTCAAACTTCCCTTTTCCAAGTTTATGTTTTGATATTTCCTTAAGTTAACTATTCATTGGCATTGAGATCATTTTTGTATCATCAAGTTTGTGTTTTGATATTTGCAAGCTTGTCATTCTAGCAAACAGTTTTCTTCTGTTGTGACTTTGAGTCCCAAGGAACAATCTTGATGTGGTTTCTTTGTTGTTGGTTCTTTTGCAGGTCTGGTGGTACCACCGAGAAGAAGAAGTAAGCTATCTGTTATGGTCATGGAAATTTTATTTTTGAACTGTAGTTTTCTTGCAGTGGATATTTGGTGAAGAACTGTTAGACCATTGTAAGGGGAGTGTAATTTTTATTGCCATTTTATGACCATTTGGTTTTTCTAAGCAGAGGATATTTGGTTTAGTCATTAATCTGCTATGAGTCACTAAATTACTCACGTAGTTTGGATTGGTTGATATGTTGATGACTTTATTTTATGAAAATAGCAGTGCATTCCAGTGAATAGCATGCCCTTGGTCTTTAACAAAGAATTTAGATAATGAAAATAAGTTGTCTGGTAGAGACGATAGAGGATATGCAATGGAATGGACTGACACTATAGTTTGACAGATTGTATTAAGAAGCCAATGAACAGTGCTGCTCCTCGAGCTGCTACTGTTAAATTACTATTTAGTCTTTCTCTTGTGCTTACCTGTAATACTGCAATGCTCTATGTATGTAAATGCTCCACTCCGGACCCAAGTTTTCATCTCATGGAATGAAGCTCTCTTTCCATGTACTTGTACCGACCGCACTCGCCCACAGAACAAGTACCCCTATGTGTATACCTTAAGCTGGAGAAGAACTTCTGGATTTGCGTTACCCATTTAGTCCCACTGTTTCGATTCTCAGAATACAGTTGCTTATCTGTTTCTTTAGGTTAAAAAACAGAATTGAATCACTAGGATTTGTTTCAGAACCTAGCTTCGTAGTATGCTCTTCCACATCATAAGGATTTGGTGGAATTGCTCGAGATATTTGACAGGGTAAAGAATTAAGGGAGGTCAGGGTAGAAGGCTATCAGAGAGGAAGGTCTCCACCCTGTGAATTGGAGAAGATGTGGAAATGAAACGTTGTATAGCCGACTGTTATCTGAGCATTCTGGTAGTGGGTGTATCAAAAGGTTGAGTATTGTGCACTTTCAATTACGGATCCGGATCATCTCCTTCTGGGAGATCCAGATCATCTTATTTGAGTCGGCCTATTTTTTTTAAAATAATAATAAAAGAAATCACGCCTTCAGCAGGCATTTTTGCTCCGCTGTCCCTAGGCACTAGTCCTTCATAATTTGTTCCACGAAGTTCCTAGGGTCATGTTTCTGCTGGCTCCCCAGGACATTATAGTCCAACTTCTCCGGCAAGAGTTTCTGATTGGGGTGACATGGTAGATAAATATGGTCTTTAGCTGAAGGACCGGTTAAAATGGATGTTTAGATCTCACGAGCAGTGAGATATGGTGTATGACGATGACAAGTACAAATCGTCATGTAGCTCATCTTCGAATGCAAGTCATCTCTTTCTAGTGCATTTTGGAGTAGATAGTAGAAAATAATGATTTAATATGATTTGGTATGCTTCAATGTATATTTGTTTTCATACATGAGATTTATATAGAGATACAATTATAATGCTAATAAGAAAGTATTTCATACACCTATACATAATATTTAACCTACACATACAAGAAAAATAGATATTTACAAATATTCTACACTCTCTCTCAAGTTGGTGCATATATATCAATCATGCCCAACTTGTCAACCGAGTTGTCAAACACTTTTCTTGACACTTCTTTCGTAAGAACATATGTTAATTAGTATTTTGTAAACACGAAAGGGAAACAGATTATTTTCCTGTTCAAGTTTTCTTTGATAAAATGTCGATTTACTTCCACATGCTTGGTCCGGTCATGTTGAACATGATTATGAGATATTCTAATTGCAGACATGCTATCACAATGCAAGTTCATGGGTTTCTTGAGTTTGAAACCCAATTCTTTCATTACATTACAAATCCATAGCATCTCACAAACTCCATGTGTCATACCTCGAAACTCTGCTTCAGCAGTTAATCTTGCAACGACTTTTTGTTTCTTACTACGCCAAGCCACGAGGTTTCCTGCAACATATGTAAAATACTCATATGTAGACCGTCTGTCAGTATTATCACCAGCCCAATCAGCATCTGTGTACCTTACAACTTCCAATTCACCCTTTTTTTTTCAAATAACAAATCTTTTCCAGGTGTCATCTTAAGATACTTCAAAATACGATACACTACATCCATATACTCTTCACTGAGATAGTGCATAAATTGAGTAATCACACACAACATAAGCAATATCAGGTCTAGTATGAGAAAGATAAATAAGTCTCCCTACTAGACGTTGGTACCTTCGTTTATCAGTTGGAACTTGATTTGGATAGATGGCAAGGTTGTGATTCATCTCAATTAGTGTCTCAACAGGCTTGCAATCAAGCAATCCAGCTTCAGCTAACAAGTCAATTACATACTTTCGCTGGGATAAAGAAATCACATTCTTTGACCTTGCAACTTCAATTCTGAGAAAATACTTCAACTATTCAAGGTCCTTCATCTTAAACTCCTTTGAAAGATACTTTTGTAGAGCCTCTATCTCCTTTAGGTCATCTCCTGTAACAATCATATCATCAACATACACAATCAGAGCGGTGATCTTATGTCATATCCCGATCCTTAAATTTTTACCATATTTACTAGCTTGGTATTAATAAGAGTTTTACCGTCTTCGTCATTGAGTTTATAGTTAAAATAGTCCCTAGTATCGTCTTCGTCATTGAGTTTTGGGGGACGATTATTTCTTATGATTATTTGTAGGAGAAAAAAGGCGACGATGGTAAAAATGATAAATTTTAGCTAGTAAAAGATAATTTTTATTATGGTATTATTTTTAGGGTGTATTTTTGAAGGGGGTTTTTTTTTAAGTTGGACCGGGCCAAACTATAGTGGGAAAAGCTCTCTCTCTCTCTCTCTCTATCTCTTTTTCTTCTCTCCCTCTTCCCCGAGCCCTCTCCTTGCCGGAGACTCCCCGAGCTCCATCACCGTCATCCGGCCAACATGAGACGTCGCACTGGTCTAGCCCAGTTTGCCGTCCCCTCCACCGTCTTCCTAGGCCGGTGAGCGACGTTGCAACGCTGTCCAACTGGGGAAGTCCTCCTTGGAAGCCCGATGGTCTACTCACCGGAACTCTCTCCTCCGGCCGCCACAGCTAAAGTTGTTTAGCTCATATGAAAACCCTCCTCTCGTGCAACAACCCCTCTAAAGGATTTATCCACCCTTGAGCTTGGTAAGGAGAAATGTGAAGTTAAAGTTCTAGGGTTTTATTGTAAGTTTTTATTCGATTGGCCTAGTTAAGCTTGAAATTGAAATTTGGTGCTAGTTAGGAAAATTGTAGAGTGTGTTTAGAGGATGAAGCTGTTAAAATTTGGTAGGCATTGGGGGTCGCTGGAGTCGGCCGCCGCTGTTAGGGGGATTTTCATGGTTTTAAATGTGTAATCTTAAGGGGAGTTTAATGGTGTGAATTTTGAAATGTTTGGAGGAGTTTTGGATAGATTTGAGAATTTTTAAAGTTTGGTAATTTTGACGGATTAATAAGATAGAATCCGGCCATTAGATTAATGTTGTTTAGACTGTGGAAGGTTGTGTTTAGGCTGCCGTTATTTTTTCGGTGAAGTTTGGATCATAGTGAGTTAAGAATGGCGAAGTTGGGGAATGAAGAGTGCGGTTAAGGTTCACAATTAATTTTGCCTATTTTGTATAATTATTGGATTTTGGTTGGGAATTTAATTATACATTTGGAACAGGACGTGAGGAGGCTCGAGCAGAACAGGTCTCAGATTGACATCAGGCTTAAGCCTAAGTAGTGAGTGGACTTTTGTTTTAATTAAAATGCATGCAATTGTTTACTGTTGAGTAATTTATTTTGTTGGAGCTTTTAACGTCATTTTTATTTGACGATTTCATTTTTGTGGAGAGTTACCGAAAATCTCATTTTCGGTAAATTATAAATATTTTTATGAGGAGAGTGTGTGTATAAATGCTAGCTAGCCATATGTGTCTGTCTACCTTAATGACATAGTATATAACTACATTATGGTGTGACGTGAGCGTTGGACGTAAGCGTAGTAGCTCTATATGAGTATTTAATTTATATAGGGGATATTTGCACATATTTATACACATGTCTGTCCGCCTTAATGACGTAGTGTATCACCGTATTAAGGCGTGACGTGAGCGTTGGACGCAAGCGTAGTAGCTTTATATAGATTATTTTAAATTTATAAATCTATATTGGGAGTATAAGCATGTGTAAATACATGCATATATTGATATATATTTTTAAGCTGGAGAGGCTTGATATTTATGAGATAAAAGATTTCTCATTTGAAGCATGCATTCGATTTTCTTTGGAAATAAATTTGGGAAAGCATAAATATTGATAATTATTTTTTTTATTTATTTTTGTTCACTCACTCTAACGTTTGCAAATATTTTCCCATGTGCCATTTGGTTTTAAAAATGTCAAGTATGCAGGTTAGCATATATAGTTGAGGTCGGGCGTACATGGAGAAGAGGCATAATCAATAGTATAGTTTCCGCTCATTTTTTATATTTCTAGTTATTTTCCTCTCAAATATAGTTGCTTTGAACTACAATTATTGGTTGCAGGACTATTCTTATTAAAGTTAGTAAATATTTTTTGGAGATGTTGTGATTTTGGGGAGCGCAAAGGCTCCAGAAGTTTAAGGTTGGATTTGGATTTTTCAGAAGTGTTTGCAGGTATTATTATTAGGAAGAGTTGTCCATTTTCAAGGGGGGTTATATCGAATATTTGGTAAATCTTCCTTGGAAGTGGTCCCCCTAGGATTTACTTCGGGTTTAAGGACGAAATTTCAGGGTGGGTTCTGACATCTTACCCTGATTACGCTTGATGAATAAAGTGTGATCCGAGCTTCTTTGTCTATAACCAAATGTCTTCATTGATTTGGAGAATATTTCAAACCAAGCTCTAGGAGACTATACCATACAGAGATTTATTCAACTTACAAACATTTCCGACATCGCAAGGTCTACATTTGACTATTGGGGGCATGTCCATATACACCTTTTCTTCCAAGTTTCCATTGAGGAAAGCATTTTTCACATCAAACTGTCGTAGAGGCCAATATTAGTTGTTGCAAGTGAAATCAAGATTCGAACAGTGTTGATCTTTGCTACAGGCGCAAATGTTTCTTCATAATCAATGTCATATTGCTGGGTGTATCCCTTGGCAACTAACCGTGCTTTATACTTATCAATGCTCCCATCTGCTTTCAATTTTACGGTGAATACCCAACGACATCCAATTGTCTTCTTCCCAGCTGGTTTAGGCACAATATCCCAAGTTGAGTTTTTCGGTAATGCCTCTAATTCTTTGTTCATCGCCTGAGTCCATTTGTGATCCGTCATTGCATTTTGTACAGTACAAGGAATAGAAATAATGGATAATTGATTAATGACAAGAGCATGTGACCCAACCAACATATGGTTAGATATGTAATTAGATATAGGATATTTAGCTTTAACTTTGATGTTTGGTTCATATTACCTTTTTAGAACACTTTTGGTAATCCTATGTGATTTTCTAGTTGTTTTGGCCCACGTCCTCAGCTGGCGGAGCCGAGGTAAATAGCGATCCAAAGAGGATGGAGAGTTGCGGGCGTGCCACCTCGCGGACGAGGAAAAGATTGAGTGAGTGCGCAGGCTTGACTTCTTGATCAGGCGAGCGGAGTTCCAGGTGCCACCTCAGATGAGGAATTTTACAGCACAAGCGATCGATACTCACGGCGGGGTGAGCAGAGCAACAATAGGGAAGTTTCCGAGGATCGGGGACGAGTTCCGGAGAGCTCTGAAGGGTTCTAGGCGGCAAGGCGCTTAGAAACAGGGCTTCAAAGAGGCTTCGAAGGGAGATCGGCTCCTGGGAGCGCTGAAGGTTTCGACGAGATCGAGAGGGTTTTTAACTAGGTTGAAAGTTGTTTTGTTGTTGTATTTGAGTAATTGTTGTTGTAGAGAGACCTCTGTAAGCCGTGGAGCTTCTTTATATAGAATTACCTATGGCCACAGGTATTGGCCCAAAGCATGTCAAAGACTTGTAGGAGTCTTCAACGATAATTTTGCATCGTAGGCAGTTAGCTGGACTTAATTAGTTGACTCTTAATATAACTCTGCTAGCTAGGTAGCGAGATAGTGTTTGAACACCTCGCGGAGACTTGGACGTACGTCACTAGATGTGCACTCAACCATAATCAAGGAATATAATCCTTAATTAATATATATAAGTCTCTGACCCTCTCATGCACCATAATCCTTTAAGCAATTAAAGGGTATATATCTAATCAAGCACCACGCAGAGCCCACCTCATTTAATCCTATGCGAGCTCACCGGTTGTAGCAATACATACCCCCAAAATCTTCATATACCTAAAGTCTTGGTGTTGGCGAGGTAGCCCGCGGAGCAATTTGAGTCCTACTTGATATATCCCCTCGCGAAGCAATACGACCCAAGGAGGACACTTCTAATTTATGCATGCCTCTGCCAAAGACACGTACACATCTTCAATCAAGCATGTGAAGGCGGAGTCCTCGCTCCATGTGAACTATAACGTCATTCAGCTCGCATGACTATGCTGGCGAGCCATCATTTGTAAACCCAATATATCGGGCTCGCCGGTATGGACCATAACTTTAATTAACATTCACTAAGACAATTACTGTCTAGTAAAATATTAATTTGGGTGTAAACATTGCCCCCCAGCCTCGAAGTCATGAATGTCAAGAATGACTGAAGAGGTTTATGTTTCATGCTGCCCCAAAGCCACTGGTATTGGCTCGGTTCATACATCAAATGACTGTGAGTAAACAAGCCTGTGAATAGGCTCCAAAACTCAAGCTAGTACCATATTAAACTGATGATCATGAACTTAACATAGTTAGGTACCCTGAACTTGAACTTAAAGAATAATGTCGTGGGCTTCGCCTGCTCCACTTAGAGAACATAGTACCATGCATGCACCTCGACTAGATAATATCCTCGAGAAGATGTTCCTCGCATGGATGCACCTTGCGGTCAAAACTTGTTGACTCGCCATGGACTTGTTGACTCGCTATGGATGTACCTCGAAGGGATGTACCTCGAGTAAACGTCCACTTTGACTGGATTCAAAAAATGACCTCCGCTTGAGCTCTTGGCGATGACGAACAAACTTTTTGATATTCAGATCATGGAGTGACTTCGCTGCCCCCCAGTGCGAACCAATGAGAGTCAAACAAAAAGACCATGTCGGCGAACGATCGCATAGCCTTGAAATTTTTTTTTTTAGAGGCCACATGTGTTGGCCTAAATAATGACCAAGACGCCTTTTTAGAGGCCACAAGTGTTGGCCTAAATAATGACCAAGACGCCTCATGAAGGGTCTAAAGTCTGAAATATTATTTGGAACACATCTCTAATCCATATGTGCCCCCCAGTTTTGATGTCTGTTCGACGAATAAAGGACATCAAAATTTTAGTATGCCCCCCTGTGAAGGGGTTGTAGTACCTTGAGTAGATCCTAGTGTATGGATAAAGGTACACAAAACTTATATGGATGCCTCCCAGTAAAGGAAAGCATGCTGCAAGGTCATGAAAACACATTGAAAATACACTTTGCAAATTCGCGTGTATCCTGACCTGTCTGCATTCAAACCGCCATAACTCTCTCCAGGAATGGCGAAATGACTAACCGTAAAATCCTCTGGAAAGTAGACATCCAGAGCTTTCCATTGATATAGGGCTCGCCAGCTGGTTCTTCCTAAATCATTCCAGGTTGATCGGCGAGGTTGACTGTCTGGTATCCTGACCTGCCTGCATTCGACCTGCCATAACTCTCTCCAGGAATGGCGAAATGATGAACCGTAAAATCCTCTGGAAAGTAGACATCCAGAGATTTCCATTGATATATGGCTCGCTTACTAGTGCTTCCTAGAGCATTCCAATTTAATCGGCGAAGTTGACTGTTCGGTAGTGGATGTTGCAACTTTCAGCAACTATTGGAATTTCTTCTCTGACTTGACTTCGTTGGCAGCAATTCAAGGCGTATGGAATGTCTGCAGTATTGTTTCCAGGCCTCAGGGATAGGTCTCAAATAAAGTTCAAGCCTTTTGGAGGCAAAAACGTTGTCTTGCATTTCAGCAAAACCAAGGATCTCTTTTTGGTGTTTTCTGCTATTTGAATTTTTTTTTGTATTTTCTATTTTCCAATGCGCGAAAAAGAAAGAAATTGAAAGTAAACGGAAGTAAAAACTGGATGAAAAGCTAGGAGTGATGAAGAAATCATAGCTTGATTAGTGATCCCTTGTTAGGCCACGGGGGGAGGCCACCAATGCTTCACTCCAAGTCTCGACGTCGTCATGTTTTCAACGTGAGACTGTTGCTGATGATCATGTCCAAGCGTTGAGCAGAGTTGTCCCGCGTCAACCACTTGAAAAGTTGGGCAAAGAATTCCGCAGGGTACGTCTCGCTGCCCCCCACGCATCTTTGTTTGGTGGCCCAGCAAGATCTTCAACTGTGGCGAAGCGGATTGAATGCTGTTGAGATCTGCTTTATTGCCCACTACCATGTCAAAATGCATGGTCTTATCAGGAACAGCCATGCATTGGTCAGGAAAGAAAACCACCGGCTGGTCTCTGTTCACCTTAGCAAGAGCTTTACTGGGATTAAGCTCTTGTGGCATGTGATTTGGGGACAGACGCACCAACATATAGTTTTTATCGTACTCATCATAAGTTGGCTCCGTATCAAAATCAAATGCAGAATCCACAGAGGTCGGTAGCTCGACCCTTTTTGCAACCACAGGCATGCATGGACTCCAAGTATATTGGAGAGTGACACCGCGGATTGGCCGAGGGATGTCACCAAACCATATGTAGTTAAACTCAATATGATCATGGTTTGGCGAATCGGAGTGAGTCCTCTCGCTGGTGATCATAAGATTGGTGAGATGGACCTTTAGAAAAGGCGGACTCTGCCAAACTTGTCGCCCCACGTGTGCATGTTGAAACAGAAACTCAAGAGGTGCGGGTCCATCTTCAGTTTGCTTGTCGTGAACTGGTAAAGAAAGCAGGCGAGCTTCGCCTTGCCCTCCATGCCGTTGACCTGTGTCCACGTATACATCCCGCATGGGGCAGTCGGTGTCTTGGCGGCTGCAGTTCGTCATCACAGGAAGTTGTGGTTCACCTCCCATGTGAACTTGCGGTTCGCCACCATCATTAGTGTTTGAACCAACTTTTTCTTCTAAGATGGACTGTTCTGTCCTATCTTCATGCTCCTTTTTCTGAGGAACACTTGCTTCAACAGCCTCCCTGGCAACCGCCTGCTCGGCTTGGTGTTTGCTGATGGCTGCTGCTATCATTTCATCAAGCCTCCTTTGGAAGGCAACCATTCTTGCATCGAAGGCCGCAAAATGTTTATCAATAGCCGCAACTGCCGAATTGTCGTGCCAATCCATTATCGTATCTTGTTTTCTTTCTCTGACCCCAACGAAGGTAACGTCAGAGACCACCCTGGTTTCCCTATGGTGTCTCTCTTATGCTCCTGGTCCCACCGGGCGTGCCAATGTTTTGGCCCACGTCCTCAGCTGGAGGAGCCGAGGTAAATAGCGATCCAAAGAGGATGGAGAGTTGTGGGCGTGCCACCTCGCGGACGAGGAAAAGATTGAGTGAGTGTGCAGGCTTGACTTCTTGATCAGGCGAGCGGAGTTCCAGGTGCCACCTCAGATGAGGAATTTTACAGCACAAGCGATCGATACTCACGGCGGGGTGAGCAGAGCAATAATAGGGAAGTTTTCGAGGATCGGGGACGAGTTCCGGAGAGCTCTGAAGGGTTCTAGGCGGCAAGGCGCTTAGAAACAGGGCTTCGAAGAGGCTTCGAAGGGAGATCGGCTCCTGGGAGCGCTGAAGGTTTCGACGAGATCGAGAGGGTTTTCAACTAGGTTGAAAGTTGTTTTGTTGTTGTATTTGAGTAATTGTTGTTGTAGAGAGACCTCTGTAAGCCGTGGAGCTTCTTTATATAGAATTACCTAGGGCCACAGGTATTGGCCCAAAGCATGTCAAAGACTTGTAGGAGTCTTCAACGATAATTTTGCATCGTAGGCAGTTAGCTGGACTTAATTAGTTGACTCTTAATATAACTCTGCTAGCTAGGTAGCGAGATAGTGTTTGAACACCTCGCGGAGACTTGGACGTACGTCACTAGATGTGCACTCAACCATAATCAAGGAATATAATCCTTAATTAATATATATAAGCCTCTGACCCTCTCATGCACCATAATCCTTTACGCAATTAAAGGGTATATATCTAATCAAGCACCACGCGGAGCCCACCTCATTTAATCCTATGCGAGCTCGCCGGTTGTAGCAATACATACCTCCAAAATCTTCATATACCCAAAGTCTTGGTGTTGGCGAGGTAGCCCGCGGAGCAATTTGAGTCTTACTTGATATATCCCCTCGCGAAGCAATACGACCGAAGGAGGACACTCCTAATTTATGCATGCCTCTGCCAAAGACACGTACACATCTTCAATCAAGCATGTGAAGGCGGAGTCCTCGCTTCATGCAAACTATGACTTCATTCAGCTCGCATGACTCTGCTGGCGAGCCATCATTTGTAAACCCAATATATCGGGCTCGCCGGTATGGACCATGTCTTTAATTAATATTCACTAAGATAATTACTGTCTAATAAAATATTAATTTAGGTGTAAACACTAGTTACAAAATTATATACCTTATATAATTAGTTTGAATTTAAAAGCATAGGAGGAGGAACGTTCGCAGCAATTTCTTGGGATGGGTTGATGGTGTAGAGAGAGAAACTATCCGATCCAGAAGAATTGACATCTGAAGGCTCAGCAGTCAAATCGATGGGTTTGTCGTGTGGTCCGACATTGTGTGCGTCAACATTTGCTTTGTCAGCTGGGTCAACCACTTCTTGAGAGACACGTGGCACGCTTTGTGTGGCTGCCTCTGAACCGACAAGTGACTCAAGCCAAGGTCGCGGCTCGGCTCCAGCTCCAGCCATCTTGCAGTTCGGCTCGCTCCTTTGTCTGCCTGCTTCAATGCCGCCTGCTTTAGCGCAACTTGGTAGCTCGACATTTATGTCATTGCTTGGGTCCACTTCTGTCTCTTTTTCAATGTTTCCTACACCATCTTCAATTATTCCAACTCCAAATCTTTTTTTCTCCAAATCTTGATACATGGCCTCTAAATTTTCAAATTTTTTGAATTCAAATAAATTTTGAGAATTTTTTTTACGACTATTCTTCTTTTAAGGTAGACTCCGATACTCCTCAGTAGTAAGGCTCAAATTCACAAAAAGAAACATAAAAAATATAAATGCTTGGTGTCTGTAAAAGGACCATAACATTTATATCTCTTCTAAAAATCTGAATAACCCACAAAAATACACTTCTTTGCACGAGGATCAAGTTTACTTCGTTGTTGTTTTAGAATATGAACATACATTGTACATCCAAATACACGAGGCTCCAAGTTAGGCAACGAAGGAATCGAGAGAAGTTTCTGAAGATATTGTAGAGAGTTTTGAAATTCAATAACCCGAGAAGGGGTACGATTAATGAGGTAGGCAGCAGATGTCACAGCTTCTCCCCAATATTCTACATGTACATTCATGCCAAACAAAGAGGCACAGACAACTTAAACAGCTGCTGTTTTTTCCTCTCAGCTAATCCATTTTGCTGAGGAGTATACGTATTTAAAGTATGATGTCGAATTCCATGTAACTTCATAAACTCTTACATATGACCATTAATATATTCTCCGTCATTGTCAGATTGAAAAACTCGAACAACCTATTGATATTGTGTGGACACCATCTTGTGAAATTCTTTGAATATAGAATAAACATCGTTCTTATTCTTCAATAGAGACACCCAAGTCGTACGGGTACAATCATCAATAAACATCACGAAATATCGGGCGCTAGAGAGAGAAGGAATTTCCGCAAGACCCCACACGTCAGAGTGAATCTTCATAAATGGAACATGACTTTTATTTAGGCTTGGTGAATATGAAATACGGTAGCTCTTAGCCAGTTCACATATGTTGCAATGAAAATCTGAATAGTCGACACCCGAAAATAATTGCGGTTGCAGCTTTTTAAGATAACCGAAGATTAGATGACCCAACATGTGGTGCCAAAGCCACACATCTTTCTTAGCACTCTCAGCTCTATTGACCTGATTAGCTTGACCCAAAGACTGCATATGTTTCTCTCATGTGTCTGTCATATTTAGGTAGTACAATTTCCTTTTTTTCACTCCATAACCTAAAATTCGCCGCGTCAGAATGTCTTGAAATACACAGAAAGACGGATAAAAGATAACAATATGTTAGTACATAGTCAAAATACTTGGCTGAGCCGAGAATAAGGTACAAATACCCGATCGAGATAGCCCTGGTGAGCCCTTCACAAGCATCCAAAGAATGACAGGCCGGTAAAAAACCGCTTGCTAAAGTCACTATAGTAGCAAAACACCCCCAAAAGGGGAGACACTCCAAAGGATAGCAATCAGTCCCACATTGGAGATTAAGGCAAAGGTACCCATACGTGGCCTATAAAACAAGCTCAAGCCACCATAAAAGGTACATGCACACATATACTCTCTCTCTCTCTCTTTCACTCCTCTACCCGTACAAGTGCTCAAAGCTAACTTAAGCATCAGAGAGTCGAAGACTGGGCCATCCCAGTCCCGACCTCGTGACACTGTCATTTATGCAGGTACCGTGTGAGGGACCCTAGAATTCTACTTCTCTCCGCCTCGCGACCCCTTTCCGGCTCGGGATGAAGCAGGTAGAAACACAATACATGATAATTCTTAAATGATTTGGTCAACTAAGAGAAGATTGTATGACATTGAAGGGACGACTAATACAGAATCAAGGGTTAATGTGTTTGATAGGACAATAGAGCATTCTTCGGTAATCGGAGTTGAAGTACCATCAGCGGTAGAAACAATATTTTAAGATGAGGGTTTTAATTTTTTCAAGAGGCTAGGATCATTACACATGTGATATGATGCTCCTGTGCTAATAATTCAGGACCTATTCATAGATACCTTACCACTCATACCTGACTAAGCAACATTGGAGGCATTGGATGGTTGGTCTTCCTCTATAGTGGTTATGATAGCTTTTGCTTGATTCTTTTGGGGTTTCAGGGTAAAATCCCACCAATCCAGGTACCCAATTGTTTCAAAGTGACGTTGTTTGCTATGACCTAATACTCTACACCACGGACATTTTGAGTTCGCATATGAATTTGGTTTGCATGGAGACCGGCATGGTGTGATGGTATGGTAGTTGATTTGGTGTGTCATTTTTTGAAGGTTTAGTTTTTTAGATTCAAGGATTCGAGAATTATGATTTTGATGTATACAACGATTTGTTTGTGGTGTGATTCGGGATTCAGGTTTGGTTTTAGGATTTGAGAATTTTTGTGTGATTTGTGGGGTTTTTGGTACGCAGCAATTTGTGGTGTACATTCAAAGGATTGAACATGGCAAGCTCTAATGCCAAGTAGAAAATAATGATTCAATATGGTTTGGTATGCTTCAATATATATTCATCTTCATATAAGATGTTTATATAGAGATACAATTATAATGTTAATAAAAAAATATTTCATACACCTATACATAATATTTAACCTACACATACAAAAAAGTAAATATTAATAAATATTTTACAGACTACATACACGCCCGGACCAGGTGAGGTCAAGGAGGCAACTAAGAAACGGGGAACATGTGCTAGCATGGGGTGGGGTTGGAAATTTTTGCTTAGAAATATAGGATAAACATCAGTACAGCAGAATTTTCCATTGCACAAAGCCAAACGCCAAAACCTCCCACCGTAGCACCATAAGGAAAAATTGGACTGTTTTTTTAGACACTTTAGCCCGATTCCCCTTCTTGAACCATCATCCTACTAGTATTCAAGGGATTGTAAACTCATCCTTATCACCCACATTATTGAAATTAGGGGAATTTTCATATACACTCAATTTTGAAGAATGATTTTAAATAAAACCTACATAATATTTCTATCTGATAGACATTTAAAATGTAACAACTATGATAAATATTATGTCATATTTTTTCTAAATTTTACACAATTGTCACCATTCGACTATAATATATTAATATAATAAATAATTAAGCTTAATTGATGTTGTTTTAAATACCTTGATTATGAGTTTTTCTTCTAAAACTAACATTTTTCAATCAATTTGTCAGAATCATGTAGTTTTCTTTATTTTTATGAAAAAAATATCTAGATTAAATGAATTCATTTTCTAATATATACATGAGGTAAAATATAATATGAATCAGATATATGATCTAAACCCTAAATCCTAAACCCTACACCCTAAACCCTATACCCTGAACATATACCCTATACCCTAAACGTTATACCCTGAACCTATACTCTAACGCTATACCCTAAACGCTATACCTTAACCCTATACCCTAAACCCAATTTTGAGTTTCTTCTTTTTAGGTATATTATCATATCATGTACATTAGAAATGTAAGTAGTAGAGAGTAAAATGTTCTCTCAATTAGGATGAGAAATGATATAATAATATACTTAAAAAGAAGAAAATTAATCAAAGAACAAGAATGTGTACCTTACAATTAGACATTTTTCAACTATGTAGAGAGACATCAAATGTGAGCTTAGGAATGAAAAATATCATCCTATTATAAATGACATATATACTTCTGTATATAGCTACACACACACACACACACACACACACACACACACACTCAAGTCAGTAATAACAATGTAAGAAATTAAAGAATGTAATTGATTATGACAAAGTTAAATCCAACTAAATTTTAGCTAGTATTTGAGTTTCAAATTGATACTAAAATTGAGAAATATACCAAATTTAGTTTTCTACTGTCTAAAGGGCAAATTAGAGAAACTGAAAAATGAAGAAAACTATTAATTATAGACATTTGCTCTATATGATATGTTTGCTTATGTAGAGTGGGTGTAAAATAAAAGAAAAATATGTATGAGTTTATCTTAATTAAAAGAGGTTTAGTATTTTAGGTTTTTATCTAATTTTCTTTTGAAATTATGACAGTATAATTTGCATGCTTTTATGTTTTATCAATATGTAAATTAGAAATTAAGAAGTCGAAAACCCAGTTTGGACAAGCAAAAAAGAAGTGCAATTTAGTGAAGAGTACTAGTAATCTTCTTGGTATTTTCCCGAGTGCCTCAGAAAATTTGTATCGAGAAAGAGTCAAATAGCAACTAGTTTGTCTATCTCTCTGAAGGATTAATCCTTGGTTCTTCGTACTAAATAAAGAAGAGAGACATGGTAAGAACACAAATCATAGGATATGGTCATTATTTTACCAAAAGCTTGCTGGTTTGGCTCGGACAGGTAAGTTCATTGTTCAAAAACAAATGATGTTACAAGGGTGCGGATCAAGATCACACGGAAAGAGATTGGCACTACAGAGACCCAGAAATATGTATTTGAGCCTCAATTGATCATGAATCTAATCCAAATACATTAACAACATTTGCCGTCTCGTCGACGTAACTGATTGAAAGATTGAACACCTTCCGGTCGCCACCATGAATCATCTACCATTCTACCTATTCTCTTTCTAAAGTAGTGCTTTCTTTGCAAGAAAACAATCGGTCAAAATATGGGATAACTGAAACCATGACAAATCATTTCCCTCCAAAATTATTGGACCTAAAGTACTATCCATGGCCTGAAAAAAAGGCCCAGGACCACAAGAACAAGCTAGCAAAAGCAACCGAAATTTCAACCAACAGTCTAACACCTCAATGAAGAAGACAAAGCATGCAGTGTGGCAAGAACAATTTTTTTTTCTCATTCGAATAAATTCGTTAGAGACAAGAATCTAAATTAGCTGATTAGATTCTAAATTACAACACTGGTGTTGTGTCATTATGTACAACCAGATACCAAAGTGGCAAATCCTCTTTTTGCTGAAAGACACAATTAACGGGTTGTTAAGTTTAAACAATATCATAACAATGATGATCCAGGACCGGTTGTTTGGTTGTTGTTTAACATAACTAGCCAATTGATTTCGATGAGGCGTTCGATTAGTCCGTGTGACATATACAGAGCGGTTTCCCCGCGCGCCCTAGCTTGGACCAACATAAGAATTTTGCTTTAGGCTTTTAGCTTCTATATAAAATATGAGTGAACAAAGAGGGAACCCTTGTTTGCTGTGGCTATAAATTGATAAACAGAGTGAGTGCTCTCTTACATAAGCATCCATTATATATATATATATATAGTCCATATCCAGAGCGAAGCTTCACTTTGAAATTAAAGTGTGAAGTTTCTTATTTGACTCACTTTTTGGTCATATTTTCACATCTCCACCGTTCAGTTTGTAGAACATAATGCATAGATCACTCTTATCAAGTTTCATCCAAATTGGTAATCGTTAAGGTACCGAATTAGATTAAATTAACGAACGGACCATAAATCTGTCTATTCATAACTGTTTGTGTAAATAATGATTATGAAAACCCAAACGATCATCAAATTCAATGAAACTTGGCAGAAGTGATCTATGCATTATGTTCTACAAATTGAACGGTGGAGATGTGGAAATATGACTGAAAAGTGAGTCAAATAAAGAACTTCACACTTTAATTTCAAAGTGAAGCTTCGCTCCGGATAGAAACTGTATATATATATATATATATATATATATATATATATATATATGTCTTATCATTATTTCAAAAAAAAAAATTGTCTTATGATTTTATATTTCTCGTTGTATTAATCATGTCAACACCTCACCACCATGCATGGCAACGTAAATTATGATAATGAAGGACAACCTTTCCTATTCTACCATTTCTACGTACACTAGTTGAAGGACAAAAACTAATTCTGTTAGGCACGTATAGGACAAACCCACTTTACAAAAGATTATACAAAATCAATTAGTCCATTAGCTTATAAAGACATACTAATTTACTACCAAGGAATAAGAATCTGAACAATCTGATCATCCCTCGGACAACATTTTCTATAAGAAAGCAAACATGCGTTTTGATACGTACCCAAACCTCAAGTTGTTACTTGTTAGCCAAACCCCCAAGTCGTTTGAACTTTCCAGCAAAACAATTATTTCCAAAACATACTTTGAGTTAAACCAAATCGTGATTCTTATGAACACGATTTGTATAGCTATACCTCCCAAGTTGGGAAAGTGACTTCAGATAGATCATTTCATGGTTTTCACCAATATCATTTGAATATAAACTTCAAGCTACAGGACCATTTGGTGCGCAATATTGTTGATACGTTGAAGGAAAATCGAAAATGGAGATTTTCTTATTATTCATGTGCAAGTTTGAAGGATGGTGGGAGATGGATATATTTAGAAAACAAACTTATCGATCTATTCCAAAATAGTTAGTTGTCAACTTGTTACAACTAGCAATTTACTTCCTTGAACTTGGACAAAATTCGAAACGGGTGTTTATAATCGATCAGGATTTAGTGGCATTAATTAGGGCTGGGCTCGGGTCGGGTCGGTTCGGGTTTTTGGAAAACCCGACTTGAAACCCGAAAATAACGGGTCGGGTCGGGTCGGGTCGGGCTTTTCAAATATGAACCCGATTAAGACCGGCCCGATTCGGGCTTTCGGGCTTTTTTCGGGCCCAAAAAGTTTCGGGTGTTTTTCGGGCCTAAAGAGTTTCAGGCTTTTTCGGGCTTTTTTCGGGCCCAAAATTATATGGACCAATAAGTTTATGACACGTGGCAAAATTTTGTATTTCAGGCCTAAACGGGCTTTCGGTTCAGGACCGAGCCCGAACCCGAAACCGAACCGAACTGAGAGCATTTGGGCCGGTTTATGGCCCGGACCGAACTCCTCCCATTTTGGACCGAACCGATTAGGCCCGATCGGGCTTTTGGGTCGGTTTTTTTGGGTTTTTGGGCCCGAACGCCCAGCCATTAATGCATGTTTTATATCCAATCAACCTACAGAAACACGTTAAAAGCGAAAGCTGCTAATTCTGCTTCTGCGAACTAGTTCTGTGTAATATTTGTATGAGAGAGATAGAGAGCTCGAGAGAAAGAAAGGAAGAAAGAAGGGCGCGCGCATGTCATGACCCATGTGGGCATCATCAATATGATCGAGGCACAAGTAAAAAGAGGCAAATATTTGCCGGCTTGGATTTCTGAGCCTCTGGAATTCCTTCTAATATGCTAGCTACCACCTGTTTCGTACAACAGCTTAATTACTGGACCAGTCATGGTGCGGCTTTTTGCATATATGTACGTTTCTCACAGCTTATTGAGAAGAATGTGAAATTATTATTTGTATCTGAAACACCACCTGTTTTATGTTCCTCTTTAATCTCATTGGTCCACGTGTTTTGTTCTTATTTCTGATTGGTGTATTTAATTACTTTTTTTTTTCATCCTGTGCTGGTCCCCACATGAATCTAAGTTATATGATTAGTCGGGTACAACATCTAGCAGTGCCACGTGGTGTTCCGGGTACATATAATAATTACTCGAGAAGAAGATGCCCAAATTTCCAATCTATCTTCAATTTCGGGATCATAATATTCAGCAGCTAGTCTAATTCCTCTAATCAAATCTCTGATTGCTACACACCCAAGAAAGATGGTGAGGCTAGATAAACAGGCTGCGCTGTCATTATTCTATGAGTAGTACTACTCGTACTGTCCTAGAGAGAGAGAGAGAGAGATTTAGTTTGCTCTTTTTATTTTCACGGTGGTTTTGAATATGCTTTATTGGTTCTTGCAAAAGCTCTCGATCCCTACATAGATTCCTTTCTTTCAATATGTGACTAACTGATCCACTTGGTATACAACTATACAGTCTAGCCATATATATATATATATATATATATATATATATATATATATATATATATATATATATATGTAATTCACTGATTCCTAATCACCCTATGATAACATTACTTTAGACATATTCGTAATGTTTGTCAACTAATTCTACTCAAATATATGTATTTGCAACTTAGAGGATATATATCTTTATGTCCGAATGTCAAATTTTGCGTCACAATATCCACTACCAGAAAATAGTTCTTGGCCGACGAAAAAAAATCGTCGTCCTGTTTAAAAATTTCGTCGCCTAAGTACTTAGGCGACGACATGTCGTCGGCCAAGAAGTCGTCGCCAGAAGTCCGTCGGTGAAGAACTTGGGCGACGAAATTTAATTCCGACGTCGCCTAAGAGTAATTCTTAGGCGACGATACTAATTTCGTCGCCTAAAATATAACTATCGTCGCCCAAAAATATTCGTCGCCCAAGATTTAACACCTTGGCCGACGAAATTTTTTTCGTCGCTTAAGATCTTCTGAACTTGGGCGACGAAAATAAATATTTCGTCGCCTAAGATCACTACATCTTAGGCGACGATATTATTTTTTCGTCGGCCAAGGTGTTAAATCTTGGGCGACGATTTATAGATTTCGTCGCCTAAGATATATTTAAATTTTTTTAAAAAAAATAATTAAATAATTATTTTAAATATATAAATAATGTTTTTTTAATTTTTGTCATTATTTTTTTTTTCGGCATTTCTTTAAAGTTTTCTAATATTAAAATTTAATTAAAACTAACACAAATTTATAAATTTATAAATAATTTATTACAAAAATTCTGCCTATGGATCGAGAAACCCAAAATCTATCTCATCATTCCCGTTCGGAGGGTCCTGAGGCGGCGGCTGGTCAGGCTGAGGAGGCTGCTGCTGAGGCTGGGGCCACTGAGGATGCCACTGAGGTAATGGTATAGGCGTAGGCATGGGCGGAAACGGCTGTCCGGCCGCAAGTGCAGACATGCAGGCAGTCATCCACTGTCCCATAGCCGCCTGGTTGGCATTGGTGACTTCATTCACCCGCTCCATATGCGCAGCATTGGAAGCCGCATATGATTCCGCCATCGCCGCCATCTCCCTCGCTCTTTGGGCTTCCAGCTCAGACTCTCTCGCTCTTTGGGCTTCCAGCTCAGACTGTAGGCTTGCGAACTGATCCTGTAGCCGAGTGGTCTGGCTGTTGCTGCTTGAGGCTCCGGCGGCTCCCTTGCGCTGAAATCCTGGCGTCGTCTTCAGGATCCCCTTTCCAGCGTCTCCCATACCCCGGCAGTAGTAGGTGTTGGAACGCTGCGCGAAGGCAGTGGCCATAATCCGCGCCCCAACGGTAGGATCTGAAGTGTCGATCCTGGACATGGCCTCTGACATGTCATCATCTGTCGTGCCCGGCCATGTGTCGTTCACCATGCCTCTGATGACATCTTGCTCCGCCTCCCTCACCCTCGCCTAAATGGATATATTATAAAAATATATTAATATACATTTAATAAAATGTAATTAAAATTAAAAATTAGTAAATATAAGGAACTTACAAGATCCTCCTCAGAATGAGGATATGCCCTCTGAAAGGTCCCCACATAGGGGTTCTCCTCTGGCCGCTCTCGCCGCACGTCGTCCATGATGGCCGAAAACGGCCTCGAACCGGCACGATGGTTGGTTGTGTTCTGTTGCCGGTTCTCAGCGTTCACCCGGGCGAGATGCTTTTTTAAAAAAAAATTATCGTTAGTAAATATTTAAAAACATACAATTATAATTAATTCACTAATTAAATATTCAAATTTGTTTACGAATTACCAGTTTGTGAGGGTCGTTGAACTGCGTGACAAGAAGCCACCGCCACTCGTACTCCCGATACTCGAACTCCTTCGGGGTACCCGAACGGTCGCTCCCGTACTTCTTCCAGTGTTCCCGGAGGTCGTGCTTCCACTCCTTGAACCTACATATACAAAAAAAATATTAATAATTTTATTAAAAAAATAAAATTTAAAAAATTTTTAAATAGCTAGAGGTACCTCTCCCTATGGGTCTTGTCCGCCCAGTCACGTCCCTCCTCGGGAACCACAAACCATTGCTGCATTACCACTTGTTAGTATTTTTTTCGATAATGAAATAATTTATTAGTTAAAAAAATAGTTAAAAAAAAGGTAATTTATTGAGTAAACTCACCGACATCGACTGATGGAGCATCTCCTTCACTCCATCAGGAACCTGGCTCCAGACTCCCCACAACATAGGGAGTCTGGAGCGGATGGTGCCTCCCGCGGCGCGCGTGTACCGGTTTCCCAACGCGGCGTCCACCGGTTTCCCGTTGGAAAACGGGATGGCGATCCGTCCAGCGGACTCGACCGCCCTATCGAGTCCCTTGTTGCTGACGGTGCCTCTCCTGTTCCGCCTTCTCGTTCCGGCGGCTGTGACATTGTGAATCAAATTTAATATTAATAATACATTTTTACAAAAAAAATTGTAAATCGAAAAAAAAGTAATAATAAATTACCTGAGGATGAGGCTGAGCCGACGGATTCGTCTATGTCCGCCTGCTCGGAGACCCTCACGGGATGAAGAGGCGTGGGAAACTCCCGGTAGATATAGGCCTCGTGCGGTGCCACATGCGGGAGCTGCTCCCGAATCGGTCGACCCTCCTCATCGACGCGAGGTATCGCCGGTATCGTCGGAGGAAGGAATAGGCCGGACGGCACCATAGGGACCCCGGATGACCCGCCATCACCGTCGGTCGGGGACGACTGTGTGGGGGCGTCGCTGCGGGATCGCGACCGGCGAAGTATCTCTGGATGACGAGGAGCCGTCGCTGCGGGACCCGACTGCCCAGCAGAACCCGAGCCGCTCGCGCCACCCCTAAGCGCCGCATATCGGGACGTCAACTGCCACGGAAACCCGATCGACGGTGATTCCGACGGGTTGTTTGAGGTACCGTCCGAGCCGTCTTGTCCAGAAGTTCTTCTCTTGGCCATCCTGTTTAAAATAACCATAAATTTATTAAAAATATTTTGCGAACTTATAATTAAGTTCACAAAAATAAAGGCTCGATAAAATTCGAAAAATTTATCAACAATAATAGCACAAATAAAATTTAATAATTATTATAGGATTTATTATTATTTTTATTCACATAACAAATTATTTACATTAATAAGGGCTTATTATATCACAAAAATTAATTTACGAATATTTACATCCTTACTCAAAAATATTCAATTATTTCTTACAAACCCTAAACCCTAAATAAACCATAAACCGTAAACTCTAAACCCTAAATAAACCCTAAATTATTTAATCATTTACAATCCTAAACCGTATACCCTAAACCGTAAACCGTAAACCCTAAACCGTACATCACAATTTACAATTATCACAACAACAACAATTTACAATTATCACAACAACAACAACAACAATTTACAATTTACAATTTACAATTATCACAACAACAACAACAACAACAATTTACAATTATTATAACAACAAAAACAATTAAAATCAATTTAGGGTTTTAGGGTTATACCTTAAATTGTGGGTCGACGTCGGCGTCGGGAATTGGAATTGGGGTCGGGGTCGGGGTCGGAGAGAGGGAGAGAGAGAGGGCAGAGAGAGGATTTTCGGAGAGAGGGAGAGAATATGCTTGGCGGCTGAAGAAATGGTTAGGGTTTCCGAATTTTTGCCTTTTATAGTGGCGTTCTTGGGCGACGATTTTGTAAAAATCGTCGCCCGCCTTTTTTCAAAATCGTCGGCCAAGAGTATCTTGGCCGACGATTTCAAAATCGTCGCCCGCCTTTTTTTAAAAATCGTCGGCCAAGAGTATACTTGGGCGACGATATTCTTCACTATAAATATCGTCGCCCAAGATGAAGAAAATCGTCGGCCAAGATAGTATATTTGGGCGACGACATTCTTCACTATAAACATCGTCGCTCAAGATGAAGAAAATCGTCGGCCAAGATAGTATACTTGGGCGACGAGATTCTTCATTATAAATTTCGTCGCCCAAGAGTTCTATCATAAAATTCAGACTATTCGACCCTCCAAATCACGTAATCTGGCCGGACCTTCAACTGAGAATAGTTTCCGATCGACGAGACTCTTACGGGGCTATAAAAATTTGGTAAAAAATAAATAACCGGGATAGGGCTACCACTAGGCAGAAATAAATGTGTTTCGTGCGACCGGAACAACCGGCACCGAAACTTTACCGGAATATCTTCATTTTTCACGGGTTGACGTATTTCACCGTTCTGGTCATATCTTATTTCACGACTTTTTTGCGTTTGAGGCCTCTACGTATACGTTGTCTTCAAAACGACACTTAAACTAAACACTTATATAAAAAAGTTATACAACATTAGTACATATAACGTGAGTTTATTGATCGGAGAAGAGGAACTGAAAACCGACCGTCAGATTTGACCAGCATAACGAATTACGGAGGTGGAAAAAAATTCAGCTCCATCTGACAAAGATAAGGGCTCGATCCGTCCGGTCAATCGGCGCGGTCAAACCCCTAAATGGACGGAAACGGCTATTCGACCCTCCAAATCACGTAATCTGGCCGGACCTTCAACTGAGAATAGTTTCCGATCGACGAGACTCTTACGGGGCTATAAAAATTTGGTAAAAAATAAAGACCCGGGATATTTATTTTAATTATTCAAATGAAATTTAAATGTGTTTTATTTTATTTTAATTATTCGGATTAATATTGGCCGACGAAATTAGGCCAATTCGTCGGGCAAGATTATACTTGGGCGACGATATTTGTTAAAATTGTCGCCCAAGAGTAAAAATAAAAATTTAATATAATGAAATTTAAATGTTCTTTATTTTATTTTAATTATTCGGATTACTTTTGGCCGACGAAATTAGGCCAATTCGTCGGGCAAGATTATACTTGGGCGACGATATTTGTTAAAATCGTCGCCCAAGAGTAAAAATAAAAATTTAATATAATGAAATTTAAATGTGTTTTATTTTATTTTAATTATTCGGATTACTCTTGGCCGACGAAATTAGGCTAATTCGTCGGCCAAGATTATACTTGGGCGACGATATTTGTTAAAATCGTCGCCCAAGAGTAAAAATAAAAATTTAATATAATGAAATTTAAATGTTCTTTATTTTATTTTAATTATTCGGATTACTCTTGGCCGACGAAATTAGGCCAATTCGTCGGCCAAGATTATACTTGGGCGACGATATTTGTTAAAATCGTCGCCCAAGAGTAAAAATAAAAATTTCTTTACAATGAAATTTAAATGTGCTTTATTTATTTTAGTACAAACATATTCTTTTAGTATACAAACAATTACAAAGCTAAGGCTCAATTATAACTAAGCTAAGGCTCGTAATCTGAGTCATCCGATGAGTCTTCTTCGGTATCGGAATTAATATCTGGTAATCTATGCCTTAATTCGTCGTCAGAGTCGTCGTCTGTTTCTTCATTTGGATCAACATCAATAAAGGTTGAATCTTCGTCATGAATTCTGAGCACTCGACCATGTTTAACATTATTTTGACGAACAGTAGCTACATCATGAATACCTACTGCGTTCGGCTCCTGGTACGCATCAGCCTCTGGCCCTGGAATGGTCACTCCAAGTGTAGCCGCCCGGTAAATGTTTCGAGGATGCACAATGTTCGCTATTTTCCACGCGTCACCCCTGGCGAGGTCATCAAGATAAAACACTTGTTTTACCGATGTCGCAAAAACAAACGGGTCATCTTCGTAGGCGCTTGTAGCAGTGTTGACCGATAAATTGCCGTACTGATCCATCTTCATGCTCTGTGCGCCTGTATCAAACCATCTACACTTGAACAGATGCACTTTCATGCCTTCCGCATAAACCAGTTCGACCACTGAATGGAGAACACCGTAATAGTCAAGGCCATGACCTTTCGCCATCACCCCAGAATTCTGTGTTCTTCGTCTGCTGTCTCTCTCTTCAGATACAAATTTCACGCCATTTACTGTGCAAGTGGGATAAACTCTAGCCCGTTGCGGTTGCATCGCAAGAAGTAATAGTTCGTGCGACCAGTTTGGATTATCATCAGATTTTATCATGTCCATCTGTAACGGATATTGAACTGTAAATATCCGAAAATGTATGCAATAGAAAATAATTACATATATATATATATATATATATATATATATATATATATATATAACAGGGAAGATTAAATTACGTACCCAGGTGCGAAAATAATTTGCGAACGTCATGTTGTGGTACTCGAGATCACCATCAACTTCCGGAAAATTTAGGTGCAACTCTTTCCAATATTTAACTTCTTCACAATTGATTAGTACCCACCAGTGCGCTATGGCTATCTCTTCATCCGACAATGCATACTCGGCGGACAGTCGTGCTCCACCAACTTCGACATCACTGGAAACTATAGAGAGATTGAACCGCGGCGCATGTTCCTCCATGGCTTGCGGAGCTCCCAACGACGCTCCTAAATACAACTTCATGTAGGTGACGCATTCATGCGCAATATATGCTTCAGCTATACATCCTTCAGGCGCGGATTTATTAGTGACATAATCTTTGTACTCACCAAGTTGCCTGTAAATATAAGATTGCAAACTATACGTTATGGTTATTGAACATGTACGTACATATATGTATTCTGGAGATGTAAGTGAATAAAACATACCTTTCCATGGGATACATCCAAGTGAAGTGTACTGGACCGGTAAGCAACAATTGCTGGGGAAGATGGATCATCAGGTGAGGCATTATATCGAAAAAATTTGGCGGAAAGATCCTCTCGAATTTACACATGATGTATATGATGTCTGCCTGCATTTCCCGGAGATCGGATTTTCTCACTTCCCTTGTGCATAACTTCATGAAGAATCTTGACAGCGCTACTAACGGCTCCACAACCTGGCCAACCACACATCACAAATTTAATATAAAATCCATTTACGACAGGTTAACCGTAATTTTAACCACAAATTTACCTGACGGTGAAGGAACGGTCGAATGAAAACAGGGAAGAGACGTTGTAGCAGAATATGACAGTCATGACTCTTCAAGCCGTATATCTTATTCTCCCGCAAGTTCACACACCGGGCTATATTTCCTGCAACGCCTGAGGGATACGTCACACAACTCATCCACCTGAAGATCTGGGTCTTCTGATCAGGCTTCACGGTGTAAGGAGCCCAAGGCATCTTTTTCTTCCCCTCTTTCAGCCAAAGATGTTTTCTGATTCCCATTTTCTTAAGATCAACGCGTGCCTTAGGACCGTCTTTCGTCTTCCCCTCCAAGTTGAGCACTGTACCTACCACACTGTCGCAGACATTCTTCTCTATGTGCATCACATCTAGGTAGTGCCTGATCAACAGCGTACTCCAGTACGGGAGTTCCCAAAATATGCTCTTATGTGTCCAGAATTTGTACCTGTCTGGTCTTTCAGGTATTCTAGCCACAATATCGGGATGATTGCTGAGCTGCCCAAAATCATACTCATCCAGCACTGCTAAAATCTCTTCCCCCGACCATCTATGCGGCTCCACACCTCTCTCTTCGGTCCCATCAAATGCCCCGGTATCTATCCGCCAGGGGTGATCATGTGGTAGGTAAGCACGGTGACCCATCCGGACTATCTTGTTGCAATGATTGCTGCACCCCTGGGAGCTAAGGCACTCAGGACAAGCCTTGTATCCCCTAACAACGTTGCCGGACAACATCCCACGTGCAGGAAAATCACTGATGGTACCAACAATCATGGCATGCATCTGGAACATCTCCTTTTTGTGGGAGTCATAAGTGGGATGACCAACCTCCCAAAGCAATTTACACTCTTCAATCAGCGGTCTCATATACACATCGAGACACTTCCCTGGATAACAACAACAACCACAACAAATTCAGATAACGACTATATATGACCAACAATATAGAACAAAAACAATAAATGGAGAGGTGTTGAACCAACAGCAATATATACAATATGAAGGGAAAGTAGATACCTGGATAACCGGGCCCCGGAATCAACAAGGTCAACATGTTGTATTCCTTCTTCATGCACATCCATGGAGGAAGGTTGTAAGGCACCAAAATGACCGGCCATATACTGTACGAAAGACTCATGGTCCCAAAAGGGTTGAACCCGTCGGATGACAGCCCGAGCCTCACATTCCTCACCTCTGAAGCAAAATGAGGAAACTCCCTGTCTATATGCTTCCACGCCTCCCCGTCAGCAGGGTGTACCATGAGGTCTTCGTCATGCACCTCCCTCACAGCGTGCCATCTCATAGCTTCGGCCGTCTTTGAAGACATATACAACCGCTCCAGCCTATCCCTCAACGGGAAATAGCGAAGTACCTTAACAGGTTTCCTGTTGCCTGCGGGAGTCCGCTTATACCTGTCGGTCCCACATACCGGACAACGATGAAGGCCTTCAAGGTCATTACCGTCTGCATCTTTACCCCAGAATAGAACGCAGTCATATCTGCATGCATGGATCTTGATGTAGGAAAGCCCGAGATCTCTCAAGATACGACGGACCTTATGATGCGTGGTGGGATGACGATGACCGTCGGGCAGGAGCGAAGCAGCGTACTGTAGATACCTATCAACAGCCGTCACGGTCGATTTTGTGTCAACCTTGATATGCATCACCTCCATCACACACTGAAGAACAGTCTTCTCATGACCTGGGCACAGAGGGGTCTGTTGGAAAGCAATAAGTCTGTTGTACTTGGCTATACCGGCAGTGTTGACACCTCTAGGGACGGCCTGCATCGGCGCCTGAGGAATGTGCTGTCGTTCAGGGCATACACCGCTGTCATGAGGAAACATGTCGTTGATGAAGGTCGTTGTTGGATCGTTGGATGTACTGCCCGTCTCATCAAACTGTCCATGATCATGCGGGCGTGATGAGGTTTCACCGTGATATATCCAACATGTGTAACGTTCCCAGAATCCGTTACTCTTCAGGTGGTCCCATACTGTCCCCAACGGAAATCGATGCATATCACTGCGACACTTACACATCTTGCACGGGCAATAGAACATGCCACTCCCGTCAGCATTGCCCTGCGCATATTGCATAAAATCCCAAACTCCTTCAGCATATTTTCTGTGATATCTTGGAAGAGAAATCCAACTCTTATCCATATCCTGAAAATAACACATATATATATCAATATTTAATGAACATATCTTTTATATATATATATATATTAATGTAATACAACATACTAATTATTAATTATATATATCTAGTTCGAGCGGATTCCGTGGTTTCAGAAGGCAAGTGTCAATGTCACGGAGGGAGAACCCCCTACAGGAACCAGGCAGGACTCGTTTGTGATCACGGAGGCGAACCCCTATCGACCCCTTCACCGAGAAGAGTGGTCAGTTTGTGATCTTGAGATCCAGTTAAACAAACCTGTGAACCATATCTATGACAAAACGGCCCCTTACTCAGCTTGGAACAAACTCTATGCATATATATATATATATATATATATCATTAATTCAACTCAAATAAAACTGAAAATAAATATATATATATATATATATGCATATATATGTACGTACCTGGGAGTAGCTCTACAAACTATGTATGGACAAATTTCCACAACACCGAACGATTTGAAGAACTAGAGAAATTTATGTTTAAAATTTTCAAAGTTCTCATTCTTCTATCCCGCCTCACAATATATAGAAGAATCTTGGGCGACGAAATATTTGAGTTTCGTCGCCTAAGAATGAAAAATCTTGGGCGACGAAATATCTCAGTTTCGTCGCCTAAGGATAAAAAACTTAGGCGACGAAATAAATATCTTAGGCGACGAAATATTGTTTCGTCGCCCTAGTTTCTCTCTTAGCCGACGAAATGTATTCTTAGGCGACGATTTTATTTTCGTCGTCTAAAGTTGGACTTTAGGCGACGATTTTTTTACCTTGGGCGACGAAAAAAAAATTCGTCGCCTAAGTTCCCTCTTAGGCGACGAAAAAAAAAATCGTCGCCCGGTTTTTTTTGTTTCGTCGCCCAAGACCCATTTTCTGGTAGTGATCTACTTCAATGATTTCCTCTTACTTATCAATGAGGTTACCTACGTTTATAGATTCTTTGATTTCAAATAAATATAAAACCAGGCATAATATCCTAGATTCTGCATGTAAACTAATGATAGGAAGGTAGCAATTAGAATGACAAATGCAATGTCTAGGCCGGCGCACTAAATACTTAACCTGCAAGCAACACCAGCCAATACTATTCTTGACGAACCATTTATTCTGTACTGATCACAGACAAAAATGCATGCAATATAATCCAAACTATCATTACCAAATTCGCTTTCCAGAATAACCTAACACAAAGGAGGAGCTCAGCTTAAAAGTTAGAGTACGTCACTGTGAATGAGCTTAGACCAACGCACAGTGTTCATGTCAGAAACTGTAGCACAACAAAGAACAAAGTGAGAACTCGGAACCCAGAAGCAGCAGCAAAGCTAGGGCTTAATTACTAGGGCAGCAGCTGGGTCAAGAGAGATAGAAAGTTGCACGCAGCTCTGAGGCGCGTGCTAACGATACATCGAATCAGTCTCTCTCTCTCTGCCATGTCAGATTTGGGTGACCTGACAAAACAGTCATTTGTCTGCTAGCCAAGGAGTAGTACTGGTCAGAGAGACATATATTCTCTGTTTGACTGATCTTCAATCTATGACAAAATGAGCAGCAGCCGCAGTAGTAGTAATTTACGTGTTCGAGATATATAGAAAACGCAACCAATTAACAAGAGAGCAAGAAAAGTCGGGTTAGCTAGTATTGTTAAATGTGGGCGAGTATGAAAGTAGAAGACCAATGCAAAGCAAAGGAAAGCAACGTAGCTCTGTGTCTCTATTCCTTCTATGATTTTGGAATGAAAAATGGAATGGAATAGAATTTTTGGTGGGTGTGGAATTGAGTGTCGTTTTGGCGTCTTTTGAGAGACTTGTCCAAAATATTCATCATCTTCTTGATTCTTATATGATCTCATCATCCTCATCGAATAGAGCCTCCACATTTACTATTATTACAAAATGATTTGGAACAATATCTGAGTCTCATGCAGATGGCACCCTAACCCAATCACTGATTTGCGTTCATTCCAATTATTGGGATATCAATCATTTAAGTATTACATGCCTCCTCATGCATGCGCATTATAGTTAATTATAATTATTGCAGGCTAAGATTTGGTTTTGTCGGAGAGTTCGATGTCACTCAACGCAGGGTGGATGTGTATATTTATGTCTCCATTATTTTTCAGACAAAAAAAAAGAAAAGAAAAGAAAAGGCTGGTGGAAACTGATCTGATAGAATATCTATGTCTTCCATTTGAAGCTACGTACCAAAGGAAACTAAATCGGAATATATAGTCCGATCGAGAAGAACGTACTGAAATCTATGGCGCTTTGTCCAACAGATACTAAAGCAGTTTCTTAACCGGGTATATCCCAAGTCCCTAAGGCCATGTGGTTCATTGAAGTTTGCAAATGGGAAAACAGATCGAAACGAATTTACGACGGTGATTTTGCCAAGATCTATGGCTTTTCTTTGCATCTCGATCATACCTGATGCCCAGTCAATGTTCTAGCTAGCTCGTTCTTTATGTTCCCTGCTAGCCCTTAAAATGAGAACTAGGGCAAACACAATTGGATATGCCCTACCAGGTCTTTCTAGCTTGATTCTTTTGTTCGTCATAGACAATGTAAGCCAGAACGACGACAGTACTTCAAAGTTTTCCAACGAATAGTCGACACAGATCAGAACTAGCTAGCTCACAAGGATTATATGTAGTCACTAATTAAGCTTGCTTAGACCGGAAGTTTAGTACGTAGCATCCTTTTATTAGTTATTGTTGCTTCAAACAAAGTTGGCCTTTTTGCTTTGAGAATATAATAGTATATGCAACTGCAAGCTAAATGCATACTAGTTAAGCTAGCTAGTGAGCTTTTCAAGTATTAAACTGTGGCATCAATTAAAGTCAAGAAAGGAAATCGCCTCGCTTGGATACTTTACTCTTCAGGTAGCTGCTGCTATATGAAGAATATATGACCCTTAACTGCCCAAAAATAGAGCAAGACTCATTTAAAAATTTCACAGACGTACACATTTGCTACTAGAGATGATGTTCAATTAACAAATCATGTTAATTATCCTTTAATTTACTGCAGTTTGTTAATTCTCCAACAAACACAAAAGCTAGGAAAAATAATTAGCAACGTTCCCACACAAATTATTGATTTCTAGCAACAGAACCATGATTTTGAATATCCTGCACGTCCCTGCAAATTCGTTAACATACCGGAAAGAAACTGATCGTCATTTGCTTGTATAAGATTTTCGAATCGAATATTCTATTGAAATGTTATAATTGAAGCATATTATTAACTCGAGGATGAGATGATAATGCCAGTCAAGAACTTTAGTTCCAGCAGAGGATCAGCTAGCACATGATCAAACGCATAAAATAGTACTACTTTTGTTAAACATTTGATATATATGATATTCTCATTCAAATCGAATTCCATACACGCATACACTCACTAGTATTGCAAACATGCTAGCTAAGCTCATACAAGGCCTTTCTAAAATTAAATTTTGAAAGAAAAGTACACTAAGTTCACTAGTAGCGAAGAAGCAAATTAAAATCATTGAAAAACCTACCATTTCTAGGGTTTCTACTTGATCATGAAGATGAACAAATTAAACCCATATCCCCCATTCTCACATTTCTTCGTACTCTTTCAACGAGTTGGATGTGGAAGTACCAGTAATTTGTTTAGAGTTAATTCCTAGAGCTAATTGAAGCTGCAACACACAAGGAAAAAACCTCAAACTAAAATTTATAGAGGATGATTGGTGGCAGTGGAAGTAGAGCTAAACCCAGAAAGATCAGTCCACGCAGTTGTTGAAGTACCATTCGCATTCCCACCGGCGCCGTTAATCCAGTACTGACTATCATTCCCTCCTTGGATCCCCAAAAGCTGCCTCGACAGGTTTATCTCTTGTTGCTGATGATTCTGATTGTGAGGATCTTCCGTCTTCACCGAAGCCATTTGCGAAGAAACCCCAACACTACTACCGGATGATAGTAGCCTCGGCCGCACCGTATTATAACCTAGAAACTCAACTCCACTACCCTCAAATAAACCAGGAGCATAATCCAAACCTTCACTCAAGAAAGGAAACGAGGGCGTTTGCTGTTGAAACCTCCACTGCTGCTCGAAAAGCGACCCGCTAGGAGTACTAGTAATTCCTCCACCTAAACCGCTCCCTAGCTGAAAACCCAAGTCCCCTACTCCGCCGCCGTAACTCAGGCCGTAGTTCATGCCGAGATTCTCGCTGGGGCTGAAGTGGTGGTCAGTGAAAGGGTTAATGAAACGCAGTGGTGGGATTTGAGGGCTTAATCCAGCTGCCATCATATCGACAGTTCCAGCTGAACTATTGGATGGAATTGCTTGACCAGATGAGCTTGCCGAACCGGTGGGGCGGTCAGAGCTGCTAACCGGAGATTTAGACTGGCTACTTCCTCCTTTGCTGCTCCTTTTGTTTCTTCTGCAGCCACCTCCGACCGGAACGTTTCTCAGCGCGCCACCACGTGTCCAGTAGCGTCGGCAGGTTTTGCAGAAATGGCGAGGCTGCGTGAGGCTGTAGTTGTTGAAGTAGCAGAACTTAGTGTTGGTGGAGTCGCAGCGCGGGCATTTGAGTGCCGGCTCAGGCATGGGGATGTTAGCCATACGGGCTCGATCAGCCATGGAACCTGGCCTGATCGAGCCCGCACCTCCAGGCCCACTGGCACCACCGTTAGGGTTTGAAGGTGGTGGTGGCGGGGGAGGTGGAAGAGGATGTAGCTGAGAGTTGTTGATGATGTTGTTGTTGTTATTGCTGTTGCTTCCGGATAATAAGTGATGGTGATGATGACGATGACTTGGTTGCTGCAATTAAAGAGGAACATATTCAAAGATTGTTAGAAAGCAGAAATCAAATATCTGTGGTATATTCATGAAGCTAGATGATGAAAAACAAAAGCAAGAGGAATATTTGGCTTTTGAGAAAAAAAGATCGAAGAAGAAGAAGAAGAGTATTTAGCTAGCACTGGATTATTCATTACCTGCTGCCAGTTGGCCGGATCAAGATAAGCCGGAATGGAGGAAAAAACCATGGTGATGATCTATATCTTGTAGTCTTGTGGCGCCCTTTAATTCTTTTATCTCTTTTGTAAAGGTTGATGGGTTTTTTTTTTTGGAGATAATACTTAGCTAGCTGGTAGTGGAGAGAATCACATCAACAATTTACAGACACAGAGTGAGTGAGGGAGAAAGAGAAAGAGAAAGAGAAAGGGGAAAGATGAGGAGGAGGAAGAAGAAGAGAGGAGGAGGACCAAAAATAAAGGAGGGGGCTTTTGTGTATTTATATACTATTAACTTGGTTGCTGATGGTGTTTGGTGTTGTTACTCTTGTTACCTCCTCACTAAGAGACTTACTGCTCTTTTTGTTTTATTGCTTTTTAGGGTTTTGAGAAGAGGATGTTCTTTCTTTCTTAATTCATAAGCTTCTCTCTCTCTTTGTTTCTATCTGACATTGTGGGTGCTATATGCTTGAGAAAAAGAGATTAGTGGCCCTCATTTTTGCATGGAAAAAGTTGGTGTAGACCATACTTGGTGTTTAGTATTATGGAGCAGGATCATTTTTGTAGTACATGACCAATCCCCCATTTCGTGATTTAGGATCATATAATAAGGTGGAAAATACTTAATGGGTGATAGATTAAGGAAAAGAAATGCATGGGATTATGTTGAAGTAAACAGTTGGAAATGAATATTACGATAATGAAAAAGAAAAGGTGGTTCTTGTATGTATGGGTATGGGGAGGTTGAAGCTTTGGTGATGGTGGTGGAAAGAGTGGCACAGTCGAAGTGTCCGACCGGACCAACCCTTTAAGCCCGGTCCGCTGTCTGTTACCTTCCCCACTCGGCTTTATTTTTTTTAATTTTTTTGCACCTCTCTGTATCTATGTGCTCAGTCCCACGCGCAGTCGCAATCCAGTGTGTGTGGTGACACTCGCTTGATATGAAACTCACGGTCAAAAAGTGAAAATCTTCCAAAGGGCTTTTGCAGTTTACTGACTTGCATGTCAGATGAAAATCATTCCCATTCCATATGTTCTCTTTGTGTTTATAAACATGTCAAAATTAAAAGATCTGCATAGATGAATATAACATTTGTGTTTGATGCATAATTCCCACCGAAATCGATAGATGTAGAATGCGCAACAAACTGTGCTATTAATTTGGAACTAGTCAAAACTTTGAAATCATTCTTACCTTTTTTTTACCCCCCCCCCCCCCCCCTTTCGGGTTGTTCACAGTATCCTTAAGGCTTCGTAGGCCTAAAAATTAATCTGTTAAAGACCCGTTAGCCAACAAGGCATTACAGCTCCTCTTCTGACCACGTTTATAATTTGAAATCATTCTTGTCTTGCCAAAACACTTTGATCGCTTCCGTTCTTCCTCTCAATTCCCTCTCCACGCCCATTTCAGATCAGCAAAAGGAATAAACATTGTGTTTTACCTCACTTTAAAGTGATAATATTCTACATGTAGTTATTCTTCATCTTGTTTCAAATTACCATTCTCAATATATAACGATTCTAAAGCAACAAGATTCAAGTCAAAACTAAATTTTCAATACATGCTACCTATATAGGTTCTAAAAGTTGCAGATCTCACAAGACGAATTTTAAAATCTGTTTTTTTTTTCCGACAAAACGAATTTCAAATAATTGTTCATGATGTCAAATAACCTACCTTTAGCTAAAAACTTAAAAAGATAGCACTCAGATAATTTGTACAAATATATCATAATTTCCTTTTCTTTGTAGTTTGCGTACCATATGTGGCTTCCTTGTACATCTCGATCAGAATCTGTTCATTTTGGAGTTTGTGTTTCCGAGTTCCAAAGGAAGGGTCTGGTAGAAGCCATGCCAGAGCTTGAAGAAGAGTAAACTGAAGAACTTTGAGACACATTTCTACTTTCTGGCAATTGGCGGCACCGCAACATCTTTAGAATGGAAGTATCATCGTGCAAGGAGAAAGGAGTACTGAAAAAAAAAATTCTAGTCAGAATTTATTGTGCAGAACAGTAGTGTTTCTCCAAATTTCCATAGTAAGGCAAAGTGCTTGTACCTATTGAAGTCGCAGTGCACCAACTGCATGTCTTCAGAAATCTCAATCTCAACTGTAGCATTATTGCTTGTCTAGAGTAAAGACCAAAATGTGAAAAGTGAGGCTATGCACATCAGACAAATTGAGAGAGAGAGAACAGGCTGTTGAATTAGTTTCATATAATCAAGAAAATATAATTTTGAAAAACTATTAGTCCACCTACTTGAGTTTAATATCAAAGTGCAGGAAACTGAACTGTTCTATCATATGACTAATTGTTAGTAACTTGCTCTTGCAAATCTTTCAATAGCCAAATGTTTCTTATACAGTGACACAGAATTCCTTTTAGCAAAAGAAACTAAAAAAAATCTAGCCTCCTGTCAGCAAGTAGATTCCATATCTTCCTTCCTACACCTTCCACTTAACAAATTTAAATGAACCAACAGCCAACTCTTGGGTTGTTCAGTTCAACTCTAGCAAGTTCATGCAGCATACTCTCCTTAGTAATCATTGTTAGCAGGATTAATATAAATTTCTACCAGATTTCATTGTTTGATAGTGGAAAGCCTAATAACATTCTGTCAGTATTATCATTTTCATGAAGGAAGTTTATATAGGTCTGCAGTATCTGATGAACATAATACATACTATGCCTCATGAAATTTCTATCAACCTAGTTCCTAATTTTCCCTTACCCCACGAAAAAGATAATGCGGATTATAGCTCTTGGCCATTGTGCACTGGCTTAGTTGGTAACGAGTAGAAAGGGGAGATGAGTCTTGAACTTAGTATCAATAACACAAACAAAAGATACATGCTTGCTTCAAACGTTTGATTGTATGGAATCAACTAGAACCACAAAATTGCTTTCTAACCATCGTAATGCCGGAAAACAACCAACAAGAAGATGTATCTACCTGAGCTAGTATAAAAGGAAAAGAAAATCCTTTGTGGCTACTGTTTCCACTCTTGAGCAACTGCTTATTATGCAACATCAAATTCTGGAGATCTGCCAACTTTTTATCCCAATAAAAAAAAACATAAACACTTATGAGAATAAGCCAATAGGCTGAATATAAAAAACAATGTCAATTGAATAATCACACAAAATCTACCTGTCGAATGCAACTGAAAAACAGAGATACTTTGACCACATACGATCTAATTTCAAATTCTTCATTCAATGCACGGTACATATTATGTGTGTGTGTGTCCATACATACATGCTTAAATATATGCTTAGAGCATGTGAAACTCATCACTACATTGTAAGTGCGTTGAGAACACAGCATGTTACAAGAAAGCACCTATGTATGCTAAGTTTTTCTTAAGCCTTTATATGAGCAATGACATTATTAGCAGTTCGCTATTGCAATTTGACAAGTAATCATGTTAGGAAAGATTTCCTAAAATGTTTTGAATAAGATTAAAACCACCAACGACACTCCTCAAGAGTCAAGACTACAACAATTAAATACTAGGATCGAAAAAACCATCCACTAAGTTTGTGACAGTTATATGATTGCAAGGATTTCAGAAGTCAGTACTTGTTCTTCCAAGTCTTTCAAGTAAGCCTCCTTTGCACTAATCCTACCCATCAATTTAGCACACTGAGCCTGAAAGGATTAGAAATAATATCAACATCAAAGCACCCCCCCCATATATCAAAACATGTCTGTGTGTCATGTGGATAAAAAAATAATAATAATGACATCTACCAACCTTAATACCTTCCCGATCAATAGCATTTGTATCTCGAAGTCCCTTCCACCAGATTTGTTTTTTCTCTTTGGTGATAATATCCATTGCCATAAGAACATTTAGTGCATCATATACCCGTCGTCGTATGTTTTTCATATCATACTGAAAAGTTGAAATATCATTTTCAGAACAATTGAATGAATTTGAAAAATAATAGCAAGACTATGACAATGTAGATAGTTAAATATACTAGTTGAACCTCACTCAAAGCTTCTGTTTCACCATAAATTCCAGGTAATTCTGCAATGATCTCATTTGCAACCTGAACATCATTACTATTATTTATTAAAATAAGCTAAAAAATTCAATGGTCAAAGAAGGAAGAAATAATGTGAAGCTATTTTGGGACGGTGGTTGTTTTTCAAAAAGAATATACTGAATCTGATTGTGAACAATGAGTTCTAATTTGAATCAGCATTACTTTCATACAATGATACATACAAGTAAACCCCAAACTGATTCCGGTAAAAGCTGTATGCAATACCAGCAAAGACAAGGATTAATAACTTAAGCAAAGAAACAACTGCTACATAATGGATCTTCAGTTAATTCCATAATCCCCTACCAAAGAAACTACATTATTACTCAACAAATTAAAGCAACCATACCTCATCATATGTTGCTCTTCCTTTGCTCTTCAACTTGCTACAAACTGAAAATAAAGAAAGAAGTATATGGTCACTTAACCACAGTTTTTTTTAAATAGTACTCTTTATACATCTACACGTAGTTTCAATGATAGACAGTTTATATAAGCATATAGTGGATGATCAAATGCAGCAAGACCTTTCTCTCTTATTCGTATTATAAGGAAATGTCTTGACTTGTGTGTAATAAGCTGACCTATGGCACTGAACTGACGTAGACCTCCAGCTGTATATCTTGAACCCCTTCTCTTCTTTCCCGCACTTCTGATACAGAAATGAAAGCATTTCAGACAATACATAACTCAATGAGAAAGAAGAGCCAAAAACGCCTTAGGTAGAGCTTGATACAGCATACCGGTGAAGTTAACTAAACTAAGCAAGTCCTGAAAGGATGCTATGATGGCCAACAAAGCTAATGCAATGATACTTGTTCAATTGCAAGAATATGAAAGACAAACCAAACTTATGTGCTCAGTTGTCAACATCCGGTGTACTTGTATTGTCACAACAGAAAGTCATACTGTCTGCATTGCTCAAGGAAGCTGACCTGGAAGTTTTTGGGCTAGAATGTCCCCCAGAGAGCTCACCAAAAGAATCCGTGAAATACTCAACCTCCATTACTGTCTAGAAGCTACTGATCTCGGCACTGAAATAATCAAACTGCAAGTAAACAAAAAACTCTGTGGGAATTTACAAAAGATCATGAAGCATAACATTTCGCAAGACTAAACTTGATGAGAAATGATTTTGTTCTTAAATAATTGACAAATGATAAAACAAATCATCATATATCACACATCGATCATAGCTCCAAAGCAAAATTTGAGCGAATCGATTTGATTTCAAAGTCGGGATCTGAGGACCCAATACAGTAGTAACATTAAACTCACAGTGACCCAATGCAAGATAATTCCCAACTGACTAGAGCAATTAGAATCCTAATTTTGTTGAGGGAGGATTGAATTAGAAGAAATTAGAGCGATGAACATGTTGGGTAAAGATTGGCGTGTAAAAGCGAAATGGAGGCGGTAAATTTAAGTAGAGAGAGATAGTGAAGAATCAGACCTGGAGAGAGAGAGAGAGAGAGAGAGAGGTGTTTCAAGGGCGACAAAGAAAACCCTAGAGAATTACAGCACATAACGGCTTTCGCGAATATGAAAGATCGTCAACAAATAAAATAATGGGCGAAGCCATCTGTTTTTAATTTTACACTTTCACATCAACTTGGGTAGCTTGTTGTGTCTTGCTTGTTGTTTTGAATAGAAACCGAGCCGATTTGCTGATGCTAGCAAAGCCATTTTCCTAGTCATTACATTAGAAGCTCATGGCTGTTGCCAGGTTTCTATAGCAAATACACCTGTAAAACGAGTTCTTGCACATATCACATGATGCTTAAACATGAGTGTACCCACGGGCGTTACACCATCTCATGGTTCTTATCAGCACACATATTAGAGGTAAACCGGGTTCGATAACATAACCCACACTCCCACAGTATAGGATGACATGAAAAAAAATGAAGAAACCGAGATATCAGAGGGATACAACAAGACATAGCAAAGACTATTTACACTGCTTAGACCTGAAATTTTCAGAATCAAGAAGTTTCACAATGAGTTTCTCTAGCCTCTTCGAAACCACACTAGGTTTTACAGCCACTGGATTCCCATAAACTGAACATCTATCTTTACCAACTCTTCCTAAACACCAACCACCGGGTGTCAGATGCCCGCTTGGTCTACCCAAGAGCTCCTTATCAATTTTTTCAAGAATCAGATCATCCCTTGTAAATGGACCGGCAAAAGGAGCTCCCGCTTGGATGATGTCATTGTAATGTTCCAGTGTTAGATTTACTGGATTTAGCTTTGGAGGGCTATCCCACCTTATGTAATGCAAGTCATGATTTACAGTTGTGTTCTGGTAATCCTTATGGTTGCAGATAACAGTGTGGAAGTAGCCTTCTGGTGACTGAAGGAAATTGGTATAGTACATGAGAAGAGTGCGGGGAAGATTGTCCCATCCCAAAATACAGAATTCAAGAAATGATCTTGTCAGCACCACCCCTGTAGACCCTGAAAGTAGAATACATTTTAGATATGCTAAGTAAAATGACTACAAAATCAGCCACAAAGAGGAAAACTATGCAGAGTAAACCGCAGTTTCAATACAAGTCTCCAACTAGTACAGTATGCTTCATTGCATCAAGTTAAAATGGCAAATTTCAGGCTTCAAATTAGAGTAGCAAAATCTAGTCTACATTTCTGTTTAGTAGATGTAAGGACTACACAATGGTCCACATGACAAAACTGAAGCCTTGACAGGACTATTGCAACAATACACTGGTTAAAAGTCCAAAAAAATAGTCAGGATGACAACCAACAACACTATCTAATATCCTCGTATTAGGGAAATCACTGTGACATGTCAGTAATGAAATTAGAGGACCTATGGCTTAAGAACTTGGAAATTACTAGCTTCATGAGAAACAGTGCTCAATGCTATATTACATTAATTCTTTAAAGAAACTAACCTAACACATAGTTCAAAGAAATCCCAGCTGCTTAAAGCTTATCTTATTGACCTAAATGATGCAAATTTAAAAGGAGCTGTTCAGAAAGCTCAAAAACGAGGCTCACAATTCATTTGGTTTTTGAAGCATAATAACCACTCGCTCAAAACCTAGCGTACAGAAATTATTGAACTATCTCCATGATCAATTCCCGACTTAGCTAAGAATCTAGTACTCTCAAGTATATAATTGATTAGCACAAGCCAGGATCCACTAGCTATTATCTTACACAATTTCATAACCTCAACGGTAAAGGATTTGCAAAAACTACTAAACTAGCGGGAATTCGAAAATAATACACAATGTAGATAAGTGCAGTACCCATGAATAACTTGAAAGAAGCTGGCATTGACCTTCTCTCTTTAGCCCAAAACACACCAGATTTCTTATTGTGGTACAAACCAGGATCAATTATAATTGGCCTCGCTCTTTGATTTCTGCAACATTTACGCACATACAAAAATTATAAACACCAACTCGAACACTATACGTAAACAATAAACACTGTAAGATAGAGGATGCTCACTCTTTCCACCCAATATTGCTAGTGTGCTCCAGGAAGTTAAGATCCCTCGGCAAGTATGAAAAGATATGCAACAAATCTAACATCCCCAAAATTAACCACAATTAGCAAACATAACCAATCTGTAAATTTCAAAAATTAATGACATAATTAGCAAAACTTACCATCTTGGGACATGAGTGGATAATCCGAAGCACTGAGATTAATAAACCAATCCCAATCCCCAGCCCGCTTCAGCAGAATCGCAACCGCGTGCAGCGTCGCCGCCATCACCGTCGGGCCTTTAACGGTCACCAAATCCGCTGCTCCAACCACCATCGCGTTCCGAAACGCGTGCATCACACTCTCCGACTTCACATACTTAGCCAGCTCGAGCCTCTCGGCGTCGGAAGCTTCCAGATCGAGGTGGAGTAAGTAGTGATTCCTCGGGTGGTACGCCGCCTGGAGCAGCCGCTTCAGCTGCGGGCCTTCGCCTTTGGAACCGGTGAGCAGGTACGCGAATCTCGGGAGGCGCGGGAGCTCGAGGCCGTAGCTGTCGTCGCCGTCGATGAAATTGTGGTCGGGATTAGAGAATCGGCGGTGATCGTAGTCGGCGGCAGAGGAGGAGTACTTGGCGTGGGTAATGGTTAAGGCGAGGAGGGCGAGGAGGAGGAGGATGGCGGAGGTTGCGGTTAGGATGACGAGCCATTGGGACTGGTTGTTGGTGGTTCGTTTCATGGAGGTGGGGGATTAGGGTTTGATGGGATCGGAGGGGTTAGTGAGTGTGGCGGTTGGAGGTGGTGTCGGCGTGAAGAATGGTCGTTTTAATTTACAGGTGGGAAATTGCCCAAATGGAGGGGGAAAGGCTACCTTGTTGAAATTTTAATTTGAATGAATTGCTGGTTAGGATATGCTACCGTCGGGATTTTCCACTATTGTACGACCTAAGCTTTCTACTGTAAACAAGGCAAGTATATTACAGTACAGTAAACAGTAATGTTCAGTCACGTTAAATGTTAAATCTAAAAGTGAGAAAACTAATATTTACTATCAGATTTGTTTACATGAGAACATATTGCTTTAATTAGTTACTAACTAAGTGAACAAAATCAAACAGGCCAAAGCCAAACTCAAACTCCATCACTTTGCAAAGTAGCCTCATATACTGATGATCTAGCATTGACATGACGTAAATCATCGAAGATCCAGCTCCACAATCAATGAAGCCTTTTTGACTTCCGGTAGCCCTAATCTGGAAGATCCAAGCAAACCAAACTCCCAGCTTGAAAATACTTGAAACCATGTAAAAGCATTCCACTAGAAGCCGCATCTCACCTTGGATCAGGTTATTCTGACCATTGTATCAGAAACGCTGTACCGAAGATTGTCAAAGCCTCCTACTAATCTTCGGGTCCCCGAAATTCAAGAAAACAACGACAATATTTCAATTACCCGTCAAGTAACTGTAGTCGGTTGTGCATAAAACAACCTCTCAAGTCTATAAACCAACAGATATTCCACCACAACCGTGGCCGCCTTAGGGTTCCCGCCCTTAAGCTGGATGGGCTGGGCTTAACCATTGTCGTAACACTGGGCTTGCAACGACTACAGAAGGCATAGGAGAAGTCTACATTTGTAACAACAATAAGGGTAAGTGTCCCACATCGGTTTCCAAGCAGAGTAAACCCATGTTGGGCCATAAATACGGCCCAGCCACCAGCTTGTCAGGTATCATTAACTACCCTAGTAATTACATTCTACCATCCGATATTGACTTAACCATCTGAGAAGGAAAGACTGGAAGCCCCCGGTCATCCTTTTGTTCACAGGTCAGCAGGAGGATAATCATTAATCTACCAGACACGCCTTCAGCTTCTGCAACCCCGTCCGGGATTGTACAGAAACAGTAACATACCCCAAGTCGGTGGCGAGGCCAAGGGTCATATGCCATCTAAAACGCGTATGCGTCGCTGGACGAGTACGATTTCTTAAAACTCACAAAAATGTAGGGAGTTTTTATTATCATTCCCAGCATGCATTTTGCTTTTTTTCTTGTTTTTTGTTTTTTATATATTTGTTATGTAAATTCACAATAATTAAAGAAAAAAGACATAATATCCATATATAGGTTTATAATCCGTAGAATGCAACAGGAAAGCGCATCTGGTGGAGTGGTATCATAGTACCCTTCCACTGTACTGACCAAGGTTCGATTCCCTGGATGCGCAAATTTTTTTTGTCTGTTCTAGATAAATCACCTCAACAATCAAGAGCGTGAAAAAAAAAAAAAAATTATATATATATATATATATATAATACCCCCAATTTGGCATTTGGCTGCTATTATTCATTAAGGGCGTGAAGAAAAACACCATCCCAAATTTGGCTGCAATTATTCATTAAGGGTCTGTTTTGCATACAGAGTACTTGGTTTCAAAGCACTGCTACACTTTGAGGTCACTAATTAAAGAAGCAATTCATGACAGTATATGTGAATTCAGGCCCGGACTTGAGATTTTCAGACCTGAGTCGAACTTTCAAAGTTGGGTCCTCATTTGGTGTCATTTTATTTTTATGAAATGCATTTTCTTTATAAAAAAATTTCGGGAACTAGCTAACAACAATTGAAACAACAAACAACATGTAATTTCTGAAAATATTCATGTAATATCCAAATATATGTAGAGATTACCAAACCTCTTTATGTTTTAGTATAAAATTATAATTTTATATCTAAATATTCTAGTTATCCTATTTAGATAATATTTTAATAATCATATTTTACATTATAAATCCTATTTATAAAACAAATTTCTTATGTATGGACTTTAATGGATTTTAAGATATACTATAATTATATATAATTTATTAAACTTGTATGGGCCCATCATGTCAATATTTTCTTTTAATTTGGCAATATTATATAAAATTATATATAATTTATTAAACTTGTATGGGCCCAACATGTCAATATTTTCTTTTAATTTGGCAAAAGTTGAGCTTAATTACTATGCTAGTAGGATCTGGATATAATGAAAACTTGTTAATTTTTTTCTGGGCCCCTTATGACTCTGGGCCTTGAGTCGGCTGACTCCTCACACTACCAGAAAAAGGCTCTTGGGCGACGAAAAAAAATCGTCGCCCTATTAAAAAATTTCGTCGCCTAAGTACTTGGGCGACGACATGTTGTCGCCCAAGAGGTCATCGCCAGAAGTGTGTCGGTCAAGAACTTGGCCGACAAAAACTCTGTACATCGTCGCCTAAGAGTATATCTTAGGCGACGACACGAATATCGTCGTCTGACAACTTTCTCGTCGCCCAAAAATATTCGTCGCTTAAGATTTAACACCTTGGCAGACGAAAAATTATTTCGTCGCTTAAGATCTTACAACCTTGGGCGACGAAACTAAATATTTCGTCGCCTAAGATCACTACATCTTAGGCGACGATAATTTTTTTTCGTCGTCTTATATGATAAGTCCTTGACCGACGATTTGAAAATTTCGTCGCCTAAGATATATTTAAATTTGTTTTAAAATATTTAAATAATTTTTTAAATATACAAATAATGTTTTTTTAATTTTTGCTGGAATTTTTTTTCGACATTTCTTTAAATTTTTGTAATACTAAAATTTAATTAAAAATAACACAAATTTATAAATAATTTATTACATAAATTCATGATGTAATAAATTACAAAAATTCAAGTTTAACGGTATCGTCGGAGGAAGGAAGAGGTCGGACGGCACCGTAAGGACCCCGAATGACCCGCCATCACCGTCGGTCGGGGACGACTGTGTGGGAGCGGTGATAGATCGCGACCGTGGAAGTATCTGGATGACGAGGGGCCGTCGCTGCTGGACCCGGCTGCCCAGCAGAACGCGAGCTGCTCGAGCCACCCCTAAGCGCCGCATGTCGGGCCGTCATCTGCCACGGAAACCCGACCGACGGTGATTGTGGCGGGTTGTTTGAGGTACCGTCCGAGGAATATTCGTTCCTCGCACCAGGACGTTGTCCAGAAGTTCTCCTCATGCCCATCCTGTTTAAAATAACCATATATTTATTAAAAATATTTTACCGTCTTATAATTAATTTAACAAAAAATAACCATAAATTTCGAAAAAATTATCAACAATAATAGCACAAATAAAAAGTAATAATTATTATAGGATTTATTATTATTTTTTAATTCACATAACAAATTATTTATATTAATTCAGAATTATTACATCACAAAAATTAATTTACGAATATTTACATCCTTACTCAAAAATAATCCATTATTTTTTACAAAATTTCGACAATATATTTACAATTATAATTTATATTATTTAATTATTTAATCATTTACAATATATTTACAAATTATTTCCACAAATCCTAAACCCTAAACCTTAAACCGTAAACTGTAAACCCTAATATTTTACAATTATCATTTACATCACAATTTACCATAATTTACCCTAAAATCCTACCATAATTTACACAAATTTACTCTAATTTACCATTAATTTCATAAATTACAACAACAACAACAATAATTTCACCAACAATTTCAAAACACAACAATAATTTTGTACTTCTCCCAAATTTCAAACAATTTCACAATTTCAAATAATTTCAAACAATTTCACAATTTCAAATAATTTCAAACAATTTCACAATTTCAAACAATAATTTCAAACAATTTCACAATTTCAAACAATTTCAACAATTTCAAACAATTTCAAACAATTTCAAACAATTTCACAATTTCAAACAATTTCAACAATTTCAAACAACAACAACAATTAAAATTTTCATGAACATAACCAATTTAGGGTTTTAGGGTTATACCTTAAATTGTGGGTCGGGGTCGGGGTCGGGGTCGGGGTTGGGGTCGAGGTCGGCGTCGGTGACGGCGTCGGGGTCGGAGAGTGGGAGAGAGAGGGCTACGGTGGATTTTCAGAGAGAGAGAGAGGGCTTGGATTTGTGAGCGGCTGCGCGAATGGTTAGGGTTCCGAATTTTTGCCTTTTATATTGGAGTTCTTGGGCGACGATTCTTGAAAAATCGTCGCCCTGTTTTTTGAAAATCGTCGCCTCAGATAATCTTGGGCGACGATTTTTTGAAGTCGTCGCCTAAGAGACCATACTTGGGCGACAATATTCTTCACTATAAATCTCGTCGCCCAAGATGAAGAAAATCGTCGGCCAAGCGTTCTACATAAAATTCAGAATATCTTGATTTTGGTGATCGGAGAAGAGAAACTGAAAACTGACCGTCAGATATGACCAGCATAACGAATTACTTGGGTGGACAAAAATTCAGCTCCATCGAACAATGATAAGGGCTCGATCCGTCCGGTCAATCGGCGCGGTCAAACCCCTAAACCGACGGAAACGGCTATTCGACCCTCCAAATCACGTAATCTGGCCAGACCTTCAACTGATAATAGTTTCCAATCGACGAGACGCTTATGGGGCTATAAAAATTTGGTAAGAAATAAATACCCGGGACAGGGCTACCACTAGGTAGAAATAAGAGAACAATTCGTTGCTTGGAACAACCGGCACCGAAATTTTACTGGAATATCTTCATTTTTCACGGGTTGACGTATTTCACCATTCCGGTCATATCTTATTTCACGACTTTTTTCGTTTGAGGCATCTACGTATACGTTGTCTTCAAAACGAAACTTAAACTCAACATTTGTATAAAATAGTTATACAACATTAGTACATATATCGTGAGTTTGGTGATCGGAGAAGAGGAACTGAAAACCGACCGTCTGATATGACCAGCATAACGAATTACTTGGGTGGACAAAAATTCAGTTCCATCGGACAAAGATAAGGGTTCGATCCGTCCGGTCAATCGGCGCGGTCAAACCCCTAAACGGACGGAAACGGCTATTCGACCCTCCAAATCATGTAATCTGGCCGGACCTTCAACTGATAATAGTTTCCAATAGACGAGACTCTTACGGGGCTATAAAAATTTGGTAAGAAATAAATACCCGGGATAGGGCTACCACTAGGTAGAAATAAGAGAAAAATTCGTTGACCGGAACAACCGGCACCGAAATTTTACCGGAATATCTTCATTTTTCATAGGTTGACGTATTTCACCGTTTCGGTCATATCTTATTTCACAACTTTTTTGCGTTTGAGGCATATACGTATACGCTTTTTTGCGTTTGAGGCATATACGTATACGTTGTCTTCAAAACGACACTTAAACTCAACACTCGTATAAAAAAGTTATACAACATTAGTACATATATCGTTAGTTTGGTGATCGGAGAAGAGGAACTGAAAAAAGACCGTCAGATATGACCAGCATAACAAATTACGTGGGTGGGAAAAAATTTAGCTCCATCGGACAACGATAAGGGCTCGATCCGTCCGGTCAATAGGCGCGGTCAAACCCCTAAACGGACGGAAACGGCTATTCGACCCTCCAAATCACGTAATCTAGCCGGACCTTCAACTGAGAATAGTTTCCAATCGACAAGACGCTTACGGGGCTATAAAAATAAAAAACATTTCCTTAAAATTTAAATGTGTTTTATATATTTTAATTATTCGGATTATCTTGGCCGACGAATTACCCTAATTTCGTCGGCCATTATGATACTTGGACGACGATATTTGTTAAATTCGTCGCCCAAGGGTAAAATAAAAAATAATGTACAATGAATTTTAAATGTGCTTTATTTATTTTAATTATTCGGATTATCTTGGCCGACGACATTAGGGTAATTCGTCTGCCAAGATAATACTTGGGCGACGATATTTGATAAATTCGTCGGCCAAGATAGTACTTGGGCGACGATATTTGTTAAATTCGTCGCCCAAGGGTGAAAATAAAAAAATTCTGTACAACGAAATTTAAATGTGCTTTATTTATTTTAATTATTCTGATTATCTTGGCCGACGAAATTAGGGTCATTCGTCGGCCAAGATAATACTTGGGTGACGATATTTGTTAAATTCGTCGCTCAAGGGTTAAAACTAAAAATCCTGTACAATGAAATTTAAATGTGCTTTATTTATTTTAATTATTCGGATTAGCTTGGCCGACGAATTTTGTTAATTTCGTCGGCCAAGATCATACTTGGGCCACGATATTTGATAAATTCGTCGGCCAAAGGTAAAAATAAAAAATCCAACAAAATTTAAATGTGTTTTATTTTAATTATTCGGATTACTCTTGGCCGACGAAAGAAGTATAATCGTCGGTCAAGATGTTAGTAGGCCGACGAAATAATTGTATTTCGTCGGCCAAGAAAAAATAAAAAAAGAAAATACTTAGGCGACGATATATTAGAGTTTTGTCGCTTAAGGATTAAAAACACTTAAGCGACGACAAAATATAGTTGTCGCCTTAGAATAAAAACTTTGGCGACGATATTTATATCTGAGGCGACGAAATATTGTTTCGTCGCCCTAGTTTATATATTAGGCGACGAAATTTAGCCTTAGGCGACGATTTTTAATTTCATCGCCTAAAATTAAACTTTAGGCGACGATTTTTTTTCCTTGGGCGACGATTTTTTTTTTCGTCGCCTAAGTTCCGTCTTAGGCGACGAAAAAAAAATTTGTCGCCCGGTTTTTTCAATTTCGTCGCCTAAAGCCTTATTTTTGGTAGTGTCAGCCTCATGTCAAGTCCGGGCATGTGTGAATTCCGGGAGGAGGACATGGGAGAAAAGGTTGGATTTGGTAGAAAATAATGGACCCGCCGGCCGGATATAATGATTCGTGTTGATTGATCGACGACAATGGAAATTTCCTCCCCGTAGTAAAAACAGAATATGTCACGTTTCTTGACTATTGCTTCCCCTATCTACTAAAGTAAGACCAAAGATATTGATGTGTATGGCTGGATACGCCATGATGATATTTCAATGTTTTAATACCAATTTGCTTATCTTGTTTAGTTATTACTTAGTGTATAAATTTGGTTATACGACTCAATGAAGTAAGACATATTTATAATTGTTTAGATTTGTTCGTATTGTTTCAATTTTACATGTTTAAAATTTCATGATGAGCCTCTATATGCAAAGCACACATGTTCTCACTTTAATGATGGACTAATCAAACCGTTATTTACAGTGCATGAAGCTTGCAACGTTCAGGAGGAGCATCCAGAAGTATGCTACCTAAGACATATGCCCGTTGTACTCTTTTTCTCCTTCGACCAGATTATTTTTCTCCCACTGAGTTTTTCTTACCTGACAAAGTTTTTAATGAGACAACATTATGCGCGTCTAATTTCATCATTCATTTGTGGACATCCAAGGGGGAGTGTTATAAATATTATAATCTATGTGGCTGTCCACGTAATTACTCATTAGTTATATGCTCTGATGTAAACTCTACATCTATATAAATAGGTTAATGTGTAGACTTTTACCTCCTCCTTCACTTCTTTTTTTCTTTACTTTACAACAAAAACAATATTTCCAGCTTCACATGTTGCCATCATCACATGTTACCATCATCTCCATCCACCAAACCCAACAAAACCAAAACAAGACAAGAGAGAAAGAAAGACGAAGGTAGGTTTAAGTGTCAAACCATGGCGGAAGCATCCGGCAAACCTTGTTGCAGATCATCCAGATGTTCTCTACCGGACGCCGCCGTTCTACTCCGATCGAAGGCGATGTTCGCACGGCAAATCGGGCAGTTAGAGTGGTCCTTGAGCCACATGTTGATGCACGTACCATGAAACGAGTGCTTACACACATTGAGCTGCCTCACCTCTTCGCCGTCGTCAAAGGCCGATAAGCAAACCGGGCACTCGGTCCCGATTTCCTTGACGTGTTCGTCCTTCTGGTACTTGAGGTCGGACATCACCTCCGGAAGAGCGTGTGAAGGGTCGCCGTGGGAGGTGGTGGAACTCAGGCGAGGTCGATAGCGGAAGAGGCTGGGAGGGCACTTGATGGCGAAGAAGACAGCGTATATTAAGGCGGGGACGGTGATGACGGCGAGGAGACTGAGGATGAACTCGAGGGCGGAGAAGTCGACGCTGCGCGGTGGCGCAGGGAAGGGCGGGGGTGGTTTGTTTACAGTGGCGGAACTAGGATTTGAGAAATCGGGGGGCCAAACACATTAACAACTAAGTTTGGGGGTGCCACACCTAAAAATTTCCATTGTTTCTAACAAAGTTGATTAAAATTGGTAATAGTTTCAAATGTGTCAACATAGGAGTGGGGGTGCCATGACACCCTTTGGTCTCTTCTTAGTTCCGCCAGTGTTTGTTTAGGATGGCCGGTGAGCTCTCCATGATAGGAAAGAGAAAGAGAGAAAGCGGTGTGTGAATAAAAGTGGGTGAAGGGAGGTTTTTTGGAGTCTTATTTAAGTTTCTGGTGTGGGCTTGTGTTGTGGTGGTGTTTTGTTTGGAAGTTTTGGAAAGCCAAATTATTGCCATTGGTATGTGGGGTTTTGAAGACGAGTAGATTAATGTTGTGATGGCTCCATGTTTTACTGCAGTTGTAATCGATCACGATGATGATGAAGAAGACGATGATAGAATGTGTGTTGGTAAATTACCACAGGGTGGAATCATAGTTTTCCGTTATGTTTTGATCATTATAACGTTAAAAAGATCCTCCAATGTGGTAAAAAGATAGGATGTCAATTTAGCTACTAGGGTTGGAGGATCCCATGGAAGTGAGAATGTTGCCGCTGCTCAAGTGAAAGAAAGAAAAGAAAAAAGAGATAGACATAAAGAGAACATGTCCCCTCGGTTGGGATTTTGGTGGGTTGCAGCTCGAGACGAGGTAATCAGTTTACGTTTCACATTAAGCGGTGCTAAATGTCAGGACCCGTCCCGAATTTCATCCCTAAACCCGAGATGAGTCATGCGAGGACCACCTCCAAGAAAAATTTACCGAAGAACTCGGCAAACCTCTTTCGAAAATAGACAACCCTAACTTGTAAGAATTTAAGAACCACATTTTTACTCAAAATAAATCATCCGCTACAATTCAAAAGTAGCTAGAATAAGTTATACAGTAATCCCAACAGTATTCAGAGCTATTAAAAATAAAATAATACACAGTGGAAGCTAACAAACCCCTAGTAGATTAAACATGTAACCTACTGGTGAAATGTAGCGGATAGATGAGTGACTATGCCTCGACGTCTCATTCTAGACCTCACGCAAACTCTGCAGACTGGACATTTTTAAAAACGAAGAGCCTAGGGGAAAATATTCAACACGTCAGAGTGAGTGGACAAAACGATTCCGACAACAAATAAATATTTCCCCAAAAATGCTTTAAAAGAAAACGCTTCATCAGCGGCAAAAACAAAAGCTCCACTTGAAAGATTATGAACTGGGGTCTTGCCTGGCTAGACTCCCAAACTTTAAGAAATTGCCTCTCAGATTAGGATATTATATATTTTAGTATGTATGTACACTCGCCTAACTCTTTATACGATATCTATGAACAACTTGAAAAATAGATATCATACAAAGCTACTACACTTGCGTCTAACGCTCACGTCACCCCACACTGGAATTGTACCTCAGGATGAGGGAAGCGCCCAAATGGTATATATACGTGCTGACTCCTTGTACGAAATCTATGAAAGAATACGAAAATATAAAGCCGTACAGGGCTACGACGCTCGCGTCTAATGCTCACGTCACCCCATACTGGAATTGTACCTCCGTATGGGGGAAATCACGTATAGCTAGCTAGCATTTAATCATATACATATTATTCTCATATAAGAGTGTAATAACCTAAATTCTCAATTTCGGGAAATATCCAACAACAAAAAATTATTCAAAACGATAAAGCATTTCGAACACATTAATTAAAACAAAGGTCCACTCAAAGATTAGGCCTAAGTCTGATGTCGGTCGAAGGTCTCTTCCGCTCGAGCCTCCTCACGTCCTGCTCCAAATAAATAAAACCTTAAATAAAACACCGACACTTACAACAAAACATGCATAAATAAATATGCTTCGCGCGCTCAACCAAGTCTAACACTTCAAAATCTTAAATTCACTGCCAACCTCAAAACTCCACAAAAATTACCGACATCTTCAAAATAACCTTCCACCAAATAAAATCCAATGGCCGGATTCTAACTTAATATTCCGCCAAAAATACCAAACTACAAAAATTCTCAAACCTATCCAAAACTCCTCCAAAAATTCTAAAACTTATTATATTAAACTCCTCAAAATTTTCCCCACCAAAAACATTTTCTCGGTGGCGGCGCCGGCGACCTCCGGTGCTCACCAAAAATTGGCCGCATCTTCCTCTCAACCTCTTCTACAACATTCCTAACTATCACAAACTCCAATTCTAAGCCTAACCATGTCAATCAGACGAAAACACACAAAAAGCCCTAGAATTTCTTTTACAGATTTCTCCTTACCTAGCTCGAGATGGATTGCAGCACGAAAGGAGGGCTTTCTTTTGAGCCACGGCTCGCCGGCTATGGCGGCCGGAGGAAGGCGTTCAGCGCGAAAAGAAACTTTGGGTAGTCGAAACCTTAGGCGGCCTTTTCTCCCGGTCGGCAGCGTTCCGCGTGCGAGCACCGGCCCAAGAAGAGAGAGGAAGAGGTGATGGTCCGAACGGGACCAGTCCAGCGGTCCCTGGGTGGCCGGACGGCGACTTGCACTGTGGAAAAAATCCGGCAGTCGAGGAAGTAAAGAGAGAAAGCGGGAGAAGAGAGAGAAACGGGAGGGAGAAGAAAGAAAATGGGCTTAGCCCAAACCGAATCCAACACTACACTTAATATACTCAAAACCAAAATTCAACACCTCAAAATAAATAATACCCCAATAAAATTACCTTTTACTAGTAAAAATCACCATTTTTACCGTCGTCACAATTTATTCTTTCGAATAATCTTACGAAATAATTGTCCCTTACAACCTATTTGGGGATCAATTAAATTATACACTTAATGACAAACACGGTAAAATTCTTATTACCACTATGCTAGTAATAAATGTAAAAATTATGGGTCGGGGCGTGACACTAAATGTGTGGCACCACGTACTTATCTCTGCTATTTGAAAGCTAGGCATGACTATCTCTTCTGTTAGAAAGCTAAGCATGACTTTGGTGAAGTTTTTTTTTTTAAATTACCTAAAAAATCAAGGTGGTATAAATTTCTTAAAGAACGTACTAAAAATAATATTTACTATAGACTTTACTATAAAAAAAAACCACTATAATTATAAGGAGAAAAAAAGATCGTTGTAGTTTCATCTCATCTTTCATGGAGTAGTTATCTACAAAATATATGATTATCTGATTTATCCTACTAAAGTGAAATTTTCTGATCCTCCGTGCATCTACACGAGTGAAATGCTAGTTTAAATTGTATGGTGTTTGTGGTATGTATATCTTGATTTGAATGATATTAAATATTTAATAAAGCCAATCCATATCGAGAATAATCATAATATTTATTTAGTGACATGATATAAAATGAAAGTGTACACCTGCTCTCATATAGAAAATTATATCATATATTAAGTTGAACCAATATAAGATGGAATGCATTTGAAAATTTGTATTTTGGACCAAATTAAGAAAAAGAAACATAAAGGAGTAAGGAGTACAAGGAAAACAAAAAGACCAAAAGTGGAGTACAAGGAAAACAAAAAGACCAAAAGTGTATATATATATATACACACACAATATTTGAACAAAACATTTACACAATAAGGCCCATTTTTTCCTTTAACCAAAGGCCGACTCATTGAACAGCTTAACTTAAAAGTGAAGCCATATATCCTCCATGATTGCAACTTCAACTTCACACTCGAGCAAAAAACCATCTGTCTCGCTCCTAAATAACTAATCCCACCAAAATTTAGTATCAGGCTACTAGCACAACGTGTTGCAGAGAAGGCTGAGAAATTGAGTTTGGATCTGGATAGGTCACAGGTTCAATCCTCTACTCTGTAACATGTTGCCGCCGGGGACTAATGTCAGTGCGACATAAGGGGCAATTAGTGTGCGAGTTCAACTACATATCAATGCAGCCCACATGAAACAAGTGCATGCATTCCGGCAGCACCCGAATCATCTCACCTTTGAATTTACACCCAAAACACCACAAATCGCTGCGTATCAAAAACCCCCACAAATCACACACAAATTCCCAAATCCCAAAACCAAACCTGAATCCCGAATCACACCACAAACAAATCATTGCATACATCAAAATCATAATTCCCGAATCCTTGAAATCTCAAAAACCAAACCTCCAAAATGACACACCAAATTAACTACCATACCACCGCACCATGTCGGTCTTCATGCAAACCAAATTAATATGCAAACTCAAAATGTCCGCTATGTGGAGTATTAGGTCATAGCAAGCAACGTTGCTTTGAAACAATTGGGTACCCGGATTGGTGGGATTTCACTCTGAAATCCCGAAAGAATCACACAAAAGCTGTCATAACCACTACAGAGGATGACCAACCATCCAATGTCTCCAATGTCGCACAGTCAGGTATGAGTGGTAAGGTATCTATGAATAGGTTCTGGATTATTGATACAGGAGCATCAGATCACATGTGTAATGATCCTAGCCTCTTGGAAAATTTCAAACCCTCCTCTCAAAATATTGTTTCTACTGCTGATGGTACTCCAACTCCGGTTACCGGAGAAGACTCTATTATCCTATCAAACACATTAACCCTTGATTCTGTATTAGTCGTCCCATCATTGTCATACAATCTTCTCTCAGTTGGCCAAATAATTCAAGAATTATCATGTATTGTCACCTTTTATCCGTCTTTCTGTGTGTTTCAGGACATTCTGACGCGGCAGATTTTGGGTTATGGAGTGAGAAAAGGGAAATTGTACTATCTAGATCTGACAGAGACAGGAGAGAAACATATGCAGTCTTTGGGTCAAGCTAATCAGGTCAATAGAGTTGAGAGTGCTAAGAAAGATGTGTGGCTTTGGCACCGCAGGTTGGGTCATCTCAACTTCGGTTATCTTAAGAAGCTGCAACCGCAATTATTTTCGGGTGTCGACTATTCAGATTTTCATTGCGACATATGTGAACTGGCCAAGAGCCACCGTATTTCATATTCACCAAGCCTATATAAAAGTCCTGTTCCATTTATGAAGATTCACTCTGACGTGTGGGGTCCTGCAAAAATTCCTTCTCTCTCTGGCGCCAGGTATTTTGTGACGTTTATTGATGATTGTACTCGTACGACTTGGGTGTCTCTATTGAAGAACAAGAGCGATGTTTATTCTAGATTCAAAGAATTTCACAAGATGGTGTCCACACAGTATCAACAAGTTGTTCGAGTTTTTCAGTCTGACAATGGCGAAGAATATATTAATGGTCCTATGCAAGAGTTTATGAAGTTACATGGAATTCGACATCAGACTTCAAATACTTATACTCCTCAGCAAAATGGATTGGCAGAGAGGAAAAATCGGCAATTGCTTGAAGTTGTTCGTGCCTCTTTGTTTGGCATGAATGTACCTGTAGAATATTGGGGAGAAGCTGTGACATCTGCTACCTATCTCATTAATCATACCCCTTCTCGGGTTATTGAATGTCAAAACCCTCTACAACAGCTTCAGAAACTTCTCTTGATTCCTTCGTTGCCTAACTTGGAGCATCGTGTATTTGGATGTACAGTGTATGTTCATATTCCAAAACAACAACGGAGTAAGCTTGATCCCTGTGCAAGGAAATGCATCTTTGTGGGTTATGCTGATTTTCAGAAGGGATATAGATGTTATGATCCTCTTACAGACACCATGCATGTATCCCTTGATGTTTCTTTTCGCGAATCTGAGACTTATTATTCAGGGGGAGCTTCCGAGTCTTCCCTTCAGGGGGAGAGAAGTCGTGAAGGGAATTCTCAGAATTTGTTTGCATTTGAAGAATTAGAAGCATTGGAATCTAGATTTGGAATTGAAAATAGTACCGGCATATTGGAACCAGAAAAAAGCAGAAACCCAGACGTGTCTCCATGCTTGTCAGAAGTAGGCCCAGACGTAGGACCAGGCGCGTCAGCGACAGACACAGGTACGAGTCCAGGCGCGTCAGCAACAGGCGCGGTTCCTGGCTTTTCAACCACAGGAGATGACTCAAGCACTGTCGAGACGCCAAGCCGAGCCGACAAGCTTCCAAGCCGAGCCGTCAGAATTGAGACACAAGGACCACGCGTCATGCAATCGGAGCTGCCAAACACATAGAGCTCACCACGTGTGGAGAAAATAGTGGCTGACACGCCTGGCGACGCAGGTGGAGAGCAGACAATCACTGAATTACCTAATAGACCCTCCGATATTGTCCTAGTAGTTTCAGATTCTTCTTAGTCATTTCCCTTCTCCACACCATCAACCGAAGAGTCAGCCACGAATGTCCCTCCTCCTCAGGTACCTTTAATTTCAAACCAATTATGTGGGGTAGATAATATTGTAACTAGGAAATCACAGAGGATTACCAAGGGTATTCCAAAGAAACAATACGAACCAGACATCAAAGCCAAAGCTAAATATCCTATAGCTAATTACATGTCTAACCATAGGTTGGCTGGGTCACATGCTCTTGTCATTAATCAATTATCCAGTATTTCTATTCCTAGTACCGTACAGGATGCAATGGCTGATCCAAAGTGGACTCAAGCGATGAATGAAGAACTAGAAGCCTTGCAAAAGAACTCGACCTGGGATCTTATTCATAAACCTATTGGAAAGAAGACCGTAGGATGCCGTTGGGTATTTACGATTAAACTCAAAGCCGATAGGAGCATTGACAGGTATAAAGCCAGATTAGTTGCCAAAGGATACACCCAACGCTATGGGATTGATTATGAAGAAACGTTTACACCTGTAGCAAAGATCAACACTGTTCGAATCTTGATTTCCCTTGCGGCAACTAAAGATTGGCCTCTACGACAGTTTGATGTGAAGAATGCTTTCCTCAATGGAAACTTGGAAGAAGAGGTGTATATGGAGATGCCCCCAGGAGTCAAATGTAGACTTTGCGATGTTGGAAAGGTTTGTAAGTTGAAGAAATCTTTGTATGGTTTGAAGCAGTCTCCTAGAGCTTGGTTTGGAAGATTCTCCAAATCAATGAAGACATTTGGATATAGACAAAGCAACTCAGATCACACTTTGTTCATCAAACGCAATCAGGGTAAGATCACCGCTCTGATTGTGTATGTTGATGATATGATTGTTACAGGAGATGACCCAAAGGAGATGGAGTCTCTACAAAAGTACCTTTCAAAGGAGTTTGAAATGAAGGACCTTGGACAGTTGAAGTATTTTCTCGGAATTGAAGTTGCAAGGTCAAAGGAAGGGATTTCTTTATCCCAACGAAAGTATGTACTTGACTTGTTAGCTGAGATCGGAATGCTTGACTGCAAGACTGTTGAGACACCAATTGAGATGAATCACAACTTTGCCATCTCTCCGAATCAAGTTCCAACTGATAAAAGAAGGTACCAACGTCTAGTAGGGAGACTTATTTATCTTTCTCATACTAGACCTGATATTGCGTATGCTGTGAGTGTGGTTAGTCAATTTATGCATTGTCCCAGCGAAGAGCATATGGATGCAGTGTATCGTATTCTGAAGTATCTTAAGATGACACCTGGAAAAGGCTTGTTGTTTGAAAAGAAGGGTGAATTGGAAGTTGAAGGGTATACAGATGCTGATTGGGCTGGTGATCAGACTGACAGACGATCTACATCTGGGTATTTCACATTTGTTGGAGGAAACCTTGTAATTTGGCGTAGTAAGAAACAAAAAGTCGTTGCAAGATCAAGTGCTGAAGCAGAGTTTCGAGGTATGGCACATGGAGTTTGTGAGATGCTATGGATTCGTAATGTATTAAAATAATTGGGTTTCAAACCCAACAAACCCATGGACTTGCATTGTGATAGCACGTCTGCTATTGAAATTGCTCATAATCTTGTTCAGCATGACCGGACAAAACATGTGGAGGTAGATCGGCATTTCATTAAGGAAAACTTAGACATGAAAATCATTCGTTTTCCTTTCGTGTACACAGAAGATCAATTAGCAGATGTTCTCACAAAAAGAGTGTCAAGGAAAGTGTTTGACAACTCGGTTGGCAAGTTGGGCATGATCGATATCTATGCACCAACTTGAGGGGGAGTGTAGAATATTTTGTATATATTTACTTTCCTTGTATGTGTAGGTTAAATATTATGTGTAGGAGTAGGAAATATTTTTCCTATTAGTACTACAATTGTATCTCTATATAAACCTTCTATATGGAGAAGAATAAAGTATTATAGAATACCAAACCATATTGCCCTAACAAAACAGGAAAGACTTAAAGAAAAATAATAAAAACATTAAAAAATAATAATAATATCCTAATTTAGGACTTTCTGGATGCTCCTGCATCAGACTCCCTTGGTTGGAAAGAATTCGTCCTCGAATTTGAACCTTTGATTGTAGAAAATCCAGACAAAATCTTCCACTGCCTCAGATCTTCTTTTGAGAGATTAGCTTGCAATTGAATTCTTCCTCCCCAAATAAATAAATACTTGGAATACCTTCCTTTTCTTGACTTGGGAGATCTGCTCTTCATAATAAATTTAGCTAACCCAAAATTGCTCTCACATCTCTTGATACGATTAACAATCTCAACTAAACCTTTGGGATTACCCCTAAGAATTGCATTAACTCCAACAAAATCAACAAGTTTGTGCCCAATATTTTTCCAAAATACAGACTTTACTGTGCCTTCATTGTCATCTTCATCTTTGTTTCTTTTCCTGCTGTATATGAGATCATCCTCGACTGCATCCTTATTGGTGTCTTCATCTTCTTCCACACCGCAATTGCCACAACAAACCTCACACAGACAATCATCATAAATCGGTGGCTTACTAAAATCCACAACATCATCTTTTTTTTCTTTTTCTGAATTATTATTGACTGAAAAAGTAAAGATAGAATTTGAACCTTTATGGTCGAAACTAACAGGTTCTCCCTCTCCAGCAACATCATGAAAAAGGTTGTGAACATCCTGTTCATCCTCGGACCTACCTTCCAGTTCAGCCTCCGAGGGGTTAGGGTCGCCATCCGGGGCTTCCCTACTTTCCTGACCCTGAAGAGCTTGCACTGCCCTTGTCATGTCTTCAATCATACGGCGCATCTCAGCCATCTCTGTTTGTTGATCCTCCAAAGCTCCTCTTCCACGACCTCTACCACGTCCAACCATTTTGCAGGCCCAGAGCACGGCTCTGATACCAGCTAGAACATGGACAAGCATGGCCCATGGATCACTATTGTACCGATATTATCCCAACTTAACCACCTTTAAGGTGTTGGGTTTTAACCACAAAAGACCTCGGTACAATTGGATATGATCCATCCACTTATAAGTTGTATTTTATTTGTCCATTTTCTAATGTGAGATATTTCCTCTCCAACACTCCCCCTCACGTGCAACCTAATTTTTAGGTCTGCACGTGGAATTCATTCAGTCTAATTCCCACATCGGAAATCGGTAATGCTTCAGTCCAAGACCCATTGCAGGCACTTGGTATGGTATAGGCCAATCAGAATTTTTCCGATGGCAATTCGATGAACCCAAATCTGGGCTCATTATGCTGGGAGATTTTCTCCTGTTACGCTGGGAGACGTAATTGAAGAGGGACCCGCTCAGATACCAAGTAGAAAATAAGGATTCAATATGGTTTGGTATTCTATGATACTTTATTCTTCTCCATATAGGAGGTTTATATAGAGATACAATTGTAGTACTAATAGGAAAAATATTTCCTACTCCTACACATAATATTTAACCTACACATACAAGGAAAGTAAATATATACAAAATATTCTACATTCCCCCTCAAGTTGGTGCATAGATATCGATCATGCCCAACTTGCCAATCGAGTTGTCAAACACTTTCCTTGACACTCCTTTTGTGAGAACATCTGCTAATTGATCTTCTGTGTACACGAAAGGGAAACGAATGATTTTCCTGTCTAAGTTTTCCTTAATGAAATGCCGATCTACCTCCACATGTTTTGTCCGGTCATGCTGAACAGGATTATGAGCAATTTCAATAGCAGACGTGCTATCACAATGCAAGTCCATGGGTTTCTTGGGTTTGAAACCCAATTCTTTTAATACATTACGAATCCATAGCATCTCACAAACTTCATGTGCCATACCTCGAAACTCTACTTCAGCACTTGATCTTGCAATGACTTTTTGTTTCTTACTACGCCAAGTTACAAGGTTTCATCCAACAAATGTGAAATACCCAGATGTAGATCGTCTGTCAGTCTTATCACCAGCCCAATCAGCATCTGTATACCCTTCAACTTCCAATTCACCCTTCTTTTCAAACAACAAGCCTTTTCCAGGTGCCATCTTAAGATACTTCAGAATAAGATACACTGCATCCATATGCTCTTCGCTGGGACAATGCATAAATTGACTAACCACACTCACAGCATACGCAATATCAGGTCTAGTATGAGAAAGATAAATAAGTCTCCCTACTAGATGTTGGTACCTTCTTTTATCAGTTGGAACTTGATTCGGAGAGATGGCAAGGTTGTGATTCATCTCAATTGGTGTCTCAACAGGCTTGCAGTCAAGCATTCCGGTCTCAGCTAACAAGTCAAGTACATACTTTCGTTGGGATAAAGAAATCCCTTCCTTTGACCTTGCAACTTCAATTCCGAGAAAATACTTCAACTGTCCAAGGTCCTTCATTTCAAACTCCTTTGAAAGGTACTTTTGTAGAGACTCCATCTCCTTTGGGTCATCTCCTGTAACAATCATATCATCAACATACACAATCAGAGCGGTGATCTTACCCTGATTGCGTTTGATGAACAAAGTGTGATCTGAGTTGCTTTGTCTATATCCAAATGTCTTCATTGATTTGGAGAATCTTCCAAACCAAGCTCTAGGAGACTGCTTCAAACCATACAAAGATTTCTTCAACTTACAAACCTTTCCAACATCGCAAGGTCTACATTTGACTCCTGGGGGCATGTCCATATACACCTCTTCTTCCAAGTTTCCATTGAGGAAAGCATTCTTCACATCAAACTGTCGTAGAGGCCAATCTTTAGTTGCCGCAAGGGAAATCAAGATTCGAACAGTGTTGATCTTTGCTACAGGCGCAAACGTTTCTTCATAATCAATCCCATAGCGTTGGGTGTATCCTTTGGCAACTAATCTGGCTTTATACATGTCAATGCTCCCAACGGCTTTGAGTTTAATCGTAAATACCCAACGACATCCTACGGTCTTCTTTCCAATAGGTTTATGAATAAGATCCCAGGTCGAGTTCTTTTGCAAGGCTTCTAGTTCTTCATTCATCGCTTGAGTCCACTTCGGATCCGTCATTGCATCCTGTACGGTACTAGGAATAGAAATACTGGATAATTGATTAATGACAAGAGCATGTGACCCAGCCAACCTATGGTTAGACATGTAATTAGCTATAGGATATTTAGCTTTGGCTTTGATGTCTGGTTCGTATTGTTTCTTTGGAATACCCTTGGTAATCCTCTGTGATTTCCTAGTTACAATATTATCTACCCCACATAATTGGTTTGAAATTAAAGGTACCTGAGGAGGAGGGACATTCGTGGCTGATTCTTCGGTTGATGGTGTGGAGAAGGGAAATGACTGAGAAGAATCTGAAACTACTGGGACAATATCGGAGGGTCTATTAGGTAATTCAGTGATTGTCTGCTCTCCACCAACAAATTCTGCGTCGCCAGGCATGTCAGCCACTATTTGCTCCACACGTGGTGAGCTCTGTGTGTTTGGCAGCTCTGATTGCACGACGCGTGGTCCTTGTGTCTCGATTCTGACGGCTCGGCTTGGAAGCTTGTCGGCTCAGCTTGGCGTCTTGACAGTGCCTGAGTCATCTCCTGTCGTTGAAACGCCAGGAACCACGCCTGTTGCTGACGCGCCTGGACCCGTACCTGTGTCTATCGCTGACGCGCCTGGTCCTACGTCTGGGCCTACTTCTGACAAGCATGGAGACACGTCTGGATTTCTGCTTTTTTCTGGTTCCATTATGCCGGTACTATTTTCAATTCCAAATCTAGATTCCAATGCTTCTAATTCTTCAAATGCAAACAAATTCTGAGAATTCCCTTCACGACTTCTCTCCCCCTGAAGGGAAGACTCGGAAGCTTCCCCTAAATAATAAGGCTCAGATTCGCGAAAAGAAACATCAAGGGATACATGCATGGTGTCTGTAAGAGGATCATAACATCTATATCCCTTCTGAAAATCTGCATAACCCACAAAGATGCATTTCCTTGCACGGGGATCAAGCTTACTCCGTTGTTGTTTTGGAATATGAACATACACTGTACATCCAAATACACGAGGCTCCAAGTTAGGCAACGAAGGAATCAAGAGAAGTTTCTGAAGCTGTTGTAGAGGGTTTTGACATTCAATAACCCGAGAAGGGGTACGATTAATGAGATAGGTAGCAGATGTCACAGCTTCTCCTCAATATTCTACAGGTACATGCATGCCAAACAAAGAGGCACGAACAACTTCAAGCAATTGCCGATTTTTCCTCTCTGCCAATCCATTTTGCTGAGGAGTATAAATATTTGAAGTCTGATGTCGAATTCCATGTAACTTCATAAACTCTTGCATAAGACCATTAATATATTCTCCGTCATTGTCAGACTGAAAAACTCGAACAACTTGTTGATACTGTGTGGACACCATCTTGTGAAATTCTTTGAATCTAGAATAAACATCGCTCTTGTTCTTCAATAGAGACACCCAAGTCGTACGAGTACAATCATCAATAAACGTTACAAAATACCTGGCGCCAGAGAGAGAAGGAATTTTTGCAGGACCCCACACGTCAGAGTGAATCTTCATAAATGGAACAAGACTTTTATTTAGGCTTGGTGAATATGAAATACGGTGGCTCTTGGCCAGTTCACATATGTCGCAATGAAAATTTGAATAGTCGACACCCGAAAATAATTGCGGTTGCAGCTTCTTAAGATAATCGAAGTTGAGATGACCCAACCTGCGGTGCCAAAGCCACACATCTTTCTTAGCACTCTCAACTCTATTGACCTGATTAGCTTGACCCAAAGACTGCATATGTTTCTCTCCAGTCTCTGTCAGATCTAGATAGTACAATTTCCCTTTTCTCACTCCATAACCCAAAATCTGTCGAGTCAGAATGTCCTGAAACACAGAAAGACGGATAAAAGGTGACAATACATGATAATTCTTGAATTATTTGGCCAACTGAGAGAAGATTGTATGACAATGATGGGACGACTAATACAGAATCACGGGTTAATGTGTTTGATAGGATAATAGAGCCTTCTCCGGTAACCGGAGTTGGAGTACCATCAGCAGTAGAAACAATATTTTGAGAGGAGGGTTTGAAATTTTCCAAGAGGCTAGGATCATTACACATGTGATCTGATGCTCCTGTATCAATAATCCAGGACATATTCATAGATACCTTACCACTCATACCTGACTGTGCGACATTGGAGACATTGGATGGTTGGTCATCCTCTGTAGTGGTTATGACAGCTTTTGTGTGATTCTTTCGGGGTTTCAGGGTGAAATCCCACCAATCCGGGTACCCAATTGTTTCAAAGCAACGTTGCTTGCTATGACCTAATACTCCACATAGTGGACATTTTGAGTTCGCATATGAATTTGGTTTGCATGAAGACCGACATGGTGCGGTGGTATGGTAGTTAATTTGGTGTGTCATTTTGGAGGTTTGGTTTTTGAGATTTCAAGGATTCGGGAATTATGATTTTGATGTATGCAATGATTTGTTTGTGGTGTGATTCGGGATTCAGGTTTGGTTTTGGGATTTGGGAATTTGTGTGTGAGTTGTGGGGGTTTTTGATACGCAGCGATTTGTGGTGTTTTTGGTGTAAATTCAAAGGATCGAACCTAGCAAGCTCTGATGCCAAGTAGAAAATAAGGATTCAATATGGTTTGGTATTCTATGATACTTTATTCTTCTCCATATAGGAGGTTTATATAGAGATACAATTGTAGCACTAATAGGAAAAATATTTCCTACTCCTACACATAATATTTAACCTACACATACAAGGAAAGTAAATATATACAAAATATTCTACACGGCGAAGTCACACAAGCACACGGCACACATTCCCTCCCTGCATTCCTTAGTGTATGTATAAACCGGGATCAAATGTGAAGGGAAAGTAGTGTTGGTAGAAATGGTCGACCTAGTCCTGTTGTGGTTGGTAGTCGGAAGCACTTGTATTCGCTTTGTAGTGCACTTGATATGCGGCTTTGGATGAAGCAACAGTTGTTAACTAGGCAGTGGTATGTTGCAACGATGATGGCTCCGGCTGCAACGCCTAGAAGGCCGATGATTAACGGGCTGTGGAGGAACTGCCGGTGTGGTTCTTCCATTGTAGAGAGAAGATCAAAGAGTTGGAGGTTGTGGCTGTGAAGAAATAGGAGAGGTTAAATTGTGTTTGATTGATAATTACACTGTTTGTCTTTGACAAGTTGACAAAACAAAGGCTTTTACTTAACGTAGACGCAGAAAGAAATTGACGTTGTTAATTAGAATGTTGGTGGAAGTGTGTTTGGATCAGTATGATCAAGGTAGCAGTCAGCTGTGTAGAAAGTCAGTGTTGGAAGATGAGTGTACAAGAGCCCTAATTCAAATTAAATTAGAAATAAGGTATGAAATCATCTAACACTTTGACTGTAACATGCAGCTTGTATTAGCTTGTGAAAGTGCAAGTTTGAGGTCGTTATTAACGTCCGTTTTGCATAAGATATTTATACAACCATCTTTTGGTACCAAATTAAAGAATAGATTAATTTTAATTTGCCCTCCAAGGTTTGAGGTTAACATCATTTTCGTCCATATACTCTTAATTTTGAAAAAATATTCATAAAGTTTATAATTTTCATAAATTATGTCAAATTGATGAAATTCCGTCTAATTTAAACGTTAAATGCTAGTATGGATTCTTAAAAAAATAGTCCCAAAAGGAGATTTTTGTTGTTTAAAGTCTTTAAAGTGAGTTATAATTAAAATGAAAATTAACGTTTAAATTAAACGAAATTTCAACAATTGGGCATGATTTATGAAAATGAAAAACTTTAAGGGGGTAAATTTTCAAAATTGAGAGAACGGGAACTGAAATAAAGTTAACCCTAAACCTTAAGGAGTTAAAATGAATTTAATTCTTAAAAGAATTTTCCTATAGTCATGTTTGTACAAGGTTTTGATCAAATTGTTATCTATATTTTCTTGCTTCTTTTTTAGTTTTTTCTCCAATTTATTTTGTTCTTTATAAGCTAGGTTGTTCTAGGACATATCAAATAACTATAAGTGGCACAATTATCTCAATTCTTATATATTCGTTCTTTGAAATTGCCTACCAACTAAATGATCTACTTCAGGCATATGCACAATCATGAAGTATTCTTTCTTGATATGTATCTCTAATCATGTACTGGTCTTATTTTAAATGTTTTCTAAACTTGCTAATGATATTGATAAAATTAGTCGTAATTTCTTGTGGAGAAATGATTCTTCACCCCAACCAAGTGACACTTTGATCCCAAAAAAAAAAAAATCAAAATGCATAGAAACATCAAAATTGTACTATGGGCCAAGGGAGATTCCTTAAGATCATGAGCAATCATCCACATCTCTAAATACAAATTCCACCCATGGGGTTTGATACAGTTGGTAGCAAGCTGGCCCTGCATGTTGGGCGAACGCTACAGTGATACTCCTGGTATTAAGGAGGTCACTGGTTCGATTATCCGTATGTGAAAAACATCCTATGGATAGGGGGTCTTACCCATATGCTCTCGGCCCGAGTGATAGTCTCACCCGACCACCGTTTAATCTTACCAAAAAATACAAATTCCATTTGGGTCCACAGAGATGCATTTTCATGGTTTCCTGCTGCCTACGACACTTACTTCCCCAGATATTTTGGATAGGGTATCATCTGAAGACACTGATGATTAACTACATTTAAATTAGAGTTTTTAAAGTTGTTTATGGCCCCCTTTAAGCCATGCATAATCACTATATTGGAGGGATTAGAGACAAACCACAAAACCAATGGGGTACAGAAGTAATAAGCCAGAGTGTGACTAAGCCAACCCATTAGCTAGGTTGTATAACAATCAAAATCAGAACAACCAAGGAAAATGAAATTCATGTTGAACTCTACTGATCAGTGTACAAATAAGTTGCAGATTTTTAGAAAGAGGACCATTTCGTTAAGAAGTCATCAACTTAATAGTGCTAATTAGTTCCGAAAATTCCCTATCATCAATCTAATTTGGCAAAAACGTTGAACTCTCACTTAGACCCTCCATTTATTTCCACTAAAAACAAAACAAAACTATCACTTATCAACATAAAGGATACCAACTTCTATACCTTCTTCATGATATGGAAAAAGTACTTGTATAAAATCCCTATTCCCTCACATGTGAATCTCTCCTAAGCACAATGGAAAAGAGACGCAGTAATAAAAAGATGTTTGACATATTTTTTTTTTGCACTAGTACTGCACTAGTCACTCCCACTCTCGAAGCATCAAAATTAAGTGATCACTTTTTTCCAACTAATTAGCTCTTATTTTGTAGTTTGTTACCCCAGTAACTTTCCAATTTTAAGCACTATGGTCTTCCGAGATTTGATTCCAACCAACTCAAAGAATCGAAGTCTCTCAATATATGAGATGGTTGAACTTGTTGCTTTTCCATGTGTAAAAAGGTTTGTTCTTTTGGTTCTGTGGAGTCGAGTAGGATCCCAAATGCCACCAATCAATTCCTTCTTCGAGACCCCATTCTTATATTCTTATACCATTTTCATTCAACTCACTGTCTCACTTCAAGATCTCACCCGAGCTGTCTTGTACAGTTTGTCTCAATTATTGTATTTGTTTATTTCCTTCTTACTATCATCACTAATTCACTATAAAATTCCAAATTCACTGCCTAGCTAGCCATTTTTGTTCTGGGTGGAAAAGATATGCTTCTGGGTGTCTTTTTCTTCATTGTTTAGTGTTAATCCTAGCCTGCAAGACGTACGTGTCTAAATTGTAAAGGATTATAGGCAATTCATATGTTATCATCACTAATTCACTATTTTGATTAGCAGCCTGATTACAACAAAACGCTGGCGACATTGCTTACGCACTGCATCACTATGTGAACTTTCTCTCTAACCCATATCATATACGATATTCCAGTTTCTCATTCACATGATACATGTTTCAGAAATGGTAATGCGTCCTTTTTCGACAGGATACATTCATTTTTTCTAAGTACAATCTTCGTACAACTTACAAATTAATTAAATCGTGTTTATTCTTCGTGTTGCCTTTGAAAAGATAATGTATGAAAATATTATAAAAACAACGCGAAAAATAAACAGGATCAAACAGACTAATCAGAAATTAATAGGTCGACGAATATTACAAATCGCCAGTAATGTGGAGTCTACAGTGATGACCTCGATCAAAGAAACAGAAAACAGAACCCACCATGTTGGCCAGCTAGGGATGCTAGCTTCTGTTTTTTCTTGGTCTCCTTCCCCAGTGGATCAAGACGCGGAGCAAGAGACCAGGTCAGATAAATCCATATAGCTAGCGATCGGTTATGATAAGCAAGAGAGGCCTGCCAACAATATTCATAGTGCCACGTGCATCCATCTCCCACATCTTCCTCGTACGTGTCCCAAAAGGAACTGTATCATATCATGCTGCTACCGGGTAAGTTCAGATCGATCTAAGGCTTCAGATACACAGAACAAAATACACAGGTGATATCTGAGGCATATATATCTGCAGTGATCTTACTTGGAAACCCAGTATTCTAGTTTTGATTTGTTTATGTCATTATGTGTAAGTGGAAAAAGAAACGGAAGATTCCTCAGCTCGCTTCAGTTTCATTATAAAATATATGCGTTTGCTGGCTTAGGGTTTCATGTTTCGATCTGTTTTAAAGTTAAAAAACCCAGTCAGTGGCCGGGAGGTGTTTATCCTAATGAGGCTGCACTTTACTTAGCCCTTTAATTTATCAGCAACATGTTAATGGCATGGAGTTGAGAGTTACAGATCGAAAAAGATAAACTAAGTAAAACTATATGATGATATATTGCACTTCGATCTGTAAGTTTATTATCTTCAACCCTTGTGTGCACACATGCATATTCTCCAAGTCAATATTACTCGATCCAAATATGAGTTCAATTTGTTAGGTTTTCAATATATACTCCAAATTTTTACACACTTGGTGCTAGGGAGCTAGGGAGGGGGCCTTTGTAATGAGTAACGAGGATCATTATTTTTCATAATGTTGAAGACTACTTGATCTCTTTTTTTTTCTTTTTTTTTTTAAAAGGGTACTTGATCTCTTTGTTTCATCCTTTTTCAATCACAAATAGACATCTTTTTATTTCGACCGTCTAACTTTTAAGTATCACTACCAAAAATAAGACTTTGGCGACGAAACTGAAAAAACCGGGCGATGATTTTTTTTTATCGTCGCCTAAGAGGGAACTTAGGCGACGAAAAAAAAATCGTTGCCCAAAGAAAAAAAAATCGTCACCTAAAGTTCAACTTGAAGCGACGAAATTAAAAATCGTCATCTAAGACAAAATTTTGTCGCCTAATATAAAAACTAGGGCGACGAAACAATATTTCGTCGCCTACACTACCAAAATAGGCACTTTAGCCGACGAAAATTTTTCGTCGGCCTGTTAAAAAAATTCGTCGGCTAAGACCTTAGCCGACGAGCCTTCGTCGGCTATAGTGTCGTCGGGAAAAGGTCGTCTGTAATGACTTTAGCCGACGAAATTTTTTTTTTCGTCGGCTATAGTCCCATTTTAGCCGACGAGATATTTTTCGTCGGCTATAGTCACAGACTTTAGCCGACGAAATATTCGTCGGCTAAAGTGCGTAATAAATAATTAAAAATAACTATAGCCGACGAAATATAAAATATTTCGTCGGCTAAACCTTATAAAAAAAAATTAAAAAATAACTATAGCCGACGAAATATTAGGTTATTCGTCGGCTAAACCTTATTAAAAAATTAAAAAATAACTATAGCCGACGAAATATTAGGTTATTCGTCGGCTAAACCTTATAAAAAAATTTAAAAATAACTATAGCCGACGAAATATTAGGTTATTTCGTCGGCTAAACCTTATTAAAAAAATTTAAAAATACTATAGCCGACGAATATTGTGTTTGAATATCGTCGGCTAAAGTTTCTGGGTTTTGAAAAAAAAAACTGCAGAAACATTTTTTGGCGGAGGTTGGTCATGTGAGCCACCCAAATGCAAATGGCGGAGGTTGGTCATGTGAGCCACCGAAACCGGCAACACGCCGGTGAGGTTGTTGTTGTAGAGGTCGAGAACACGGAGGTTAGTGAGGTTGGAGAGCTCCGGCGGGAACGTGCGGTTGAAGACGTTGTTGGAGAGGTTGAGGAGGCGGAGAGGAGGGCGCGGTAGGTGGCCATTGGGCGCGTGGGGGTGGAGAGTAGACGGTGTGGTGAGGAGAGAGAGTGGCGGAGGTGGAGGAGGAGAAGGAGGTGGAAGAGGAGGAAGAGGAGGAGGGGACACAATATGTCTAGTGTTGGGTTTATTTGTGGTGGTTGTGTGGAGGAGGAGGAGGAGGAGGAAGAGGAGGAGGGGCTGCAATATGTCTAGTGTTGGGTTTATTTGCGGCTATATAAAGAACTTTAGCCGACGAAATTCTTTATTTTCGTCGGCTAAACTCTTTGGTTGACCGCAAAAAAATTTTGGTTGAAAATTTTGAAAATTTTTCGACTTTAGCCGACGAATTTTCATAATTTCGTCGGCTAAAGTCCTTTGAAAATTTTGGTTGCCCGCCAAAAAAATTTGCTTGAAAATTTCGAAAAATTTTCGACTTTAGCCGACAAATACGTTAGGGTATTCGTCGGCTATAGTGTGTAATTAAAAAATTAAAAAATAACTATAGCCGACGAAATATTAGGTTATTCGTCGGCAAAAACAATCTTAGCCGACGACTTTTCATATATTTTCGTCGGCTAAAGTCTATAAATTCACGAAAACACTCATATCTCCCCCTATATTACGTAGTTTGGTCAAATCTTCCACACGAAAAACTCTCACGTAGATGAGACGCAACCACCTATATAAAAATTTTGAAACATTTACCTTCCGACGATAGGGCTCCCCATAAGAAATAATAACGGTAAATAGGGTTGACCGCTACTATCGGCTCCGAGACTTTACCCGATTTACGTGATTTTTGAACCATAGCCGTATTTCACCATTTTGAACACATCTTATTTCACGAGATTTTTAATAATTTTGCTTCCTATGTAGAGTTGGTTCACAAAGTTGTATAACCGACTAAACAAGTTATACAACATTAGTAGACACGTTGTGATTCCGATGACTAAAATTCACAAACCAAAATTCGACCGTCAGATATGATCATTATGAAGAAATACGTCTATGGTAAAAAATTCAACTGGATCCGACAACGTTAAGGGCTCAATCGAAACGGTCAACTATAATCCATCGTCACTTATCACACGAAAACGCTCAGGTCAGTCCGCTATATTACGTAGTTTGGTCAAACCTTCCACATAAAAAACTCTTACGTAGATGAGACGCAACTGCCCATATAAAAATTTTGAGACATTTACCTTCCGACGATAGGGCTCCCCATAAACCCGAATAACGGTAAATAGTAGACACGTTGTGATTCCGATGACTAAAATTCACAAACCAAAATTCAACCATCAGATATGATCATTATGACGAAATATGTCTATGGTAAAAAATTCAACTGGATCCGACAACGTTAAGGGCTCGATCGAAACGGTCAACTATAATCGAAAATAAGAAAACTGCATTTTGAAGCCCTAAACAGACTCGGATGGCCAAAAAAGCCTATAGGTCATGGCATAGCGATGAGTCAAACTCATAGGGCCGTTACGCTTCCGAAAAGGTATCACAATAGTCAATCGGACACCAAAAACCAAATCTGCAGCATAGTGAATAATAAGGGTAAGTCAACTATCGGCACCGAGACTTTACCGGAATACCGTCATTTTTCAATTGTAGACGTATTTCACCATTCTGGTCATATTTTATTTCATGACTTTTTTGCATTTAAAGGTTCTACATATAATTTTTTTTTCCAGATGAGTTGTTGTCCAAATCTGTAAATATAAAACACTTTAGCCGACGAAAAAACACTTTTAAAAATTTCGTCGGCTAAACTCTTAAAATTTTGTCGGCTAAACTTTTGAAAATTTCGTCGGCTAAACTTTTGAAAATTTCGTCGGCTAAAGTTCACAGACTATAGCCGACGAAAAAAATTATTCAGTCGACGAAATATTAATTTCGTCTGCTAAAGTGGACTTTAGCCGACGAAAATTTTTAATTAGCCGACGAAGGACAATTTCGTCGGCTAAATCCCACTTTAGCCGACGAAAAAAAAATTCGTCGGCCTGGTTTTTTTTTCTTCGTCGGCTAAAGCCTTTCTTCTGGTAGTGCTAAGATATTTATATCATCGCCTAAGTTTTTATTCTTCGGCGACAACTATATTTTGTTGTCGCCTAAGTGTTTTTAATCCTTAGGCGACGAAACTCAAATATATCGTCGCCTAAGTTTTTTATTTTTTTATTTTTTCTTGGGCGACGAAATACAAGCATTTCGTCGGCCTAATAACATCTTGACCGACGAATTACACAACTTTCGTCGGTCAAGAGTAATCCGAATAATTAAAATAAAATAAAACACATTTAAATTTCATTATACAGGATTTTTTATTTTACCCTTGGGCGACGAATTTAACAAATATCATCACCCAAGTACCATATTGGCCGACGAAATTAGGGTAATTTCGTCGGCCAAGAGAATCCGAATAATTAAAATAAATAAAGCACAATTAAATTTCATTGTACAGGATTTTTTATTTTTACCCTTGGGCGACGAATTTAACAAATATCGTCGCCCAAGTATCATAATGGCCGACGGAATTAGGGTAATTCGTCGGCCAAGATAATCCGAATAATTAAAATAAATAAAACATATTTAAATTTTAAGGAAATGTTTTTTATTTTTATAGCCCCGTAAGCGTCTCGTCGATTGGAAACTATTCTCAGTTGAAGGTCCGGCCAGATTACATGATTTGGAGGGTCGAATAGCCGTGTCCGTCCGTTTAGGGGTTTGACCGCGCCGATTGACCGGACGGATCGAGCCCTTATCCTTGTCCGATGGAGCTGAATTTTTGCCCACCCATGTAATTTGTTATGCTGGTCATATCTGATGGTCGGTTTTCAGTTCCTCTTCTCTGATCACCAAACTCACGATATATGTACTAATGTTGTATAACTTTTTTATACAAGTGTTGAGTTTAAGTTTCGTTTTGAAGACAGCGTATACAAAGAGGCCTCAAACGCAAAAAAGTCGTGAAATAAGATATGACCGGAATGGTGAAATACGTCAACCCATGAAAATTTAAGATATTCCGGTAAAATTTCGGTACCGGTTGTTCCGGTCAACGAATTTTTCTCTTATTTCTACCTAGTGGTAGCCCTATCCCGGTTTTATTTTTTACCAAATTTTTATAGCCCCGTAAGCATCTCGTCGATTGGAAACTATTCTCAGTTGAAGTTCTGGCCATATTACGTGATTTGGAGAGTCGAATAGCCGTTTCCGTCCGCTTAGGGTTTGACCGCGCCGATTGACCGGACGGATCGAGCCCTTATCGTTGTCCGATGGAGCTGAATTTTTGCCCACCTACGTAATTTTTTATGCTGGTCATATCTGACGGTCGGTTTTCAGTTCCTCTTCTCCGATCACCAAACTCACGATATATGTACTAATGTTGTATAACTTTTTTATATAAGTGTTGAGTTTAAGTTTCGTTTTGAAGACAACGTATACAAAGATGCCTCAAACGCAAAAAAGCCGTGAAATAAGATATGACCAGAATGGTGAAATACGTCAACCCGTGAAAAATGAAGATATTCCGGTAAAATTTCGGTGCCGGTTGTTCCGGTCAACGAATTTTTCTCTTATTTCTACCTAGTGGTAGCCCTATCCCGGTTTAGTTTTTACCAAATTTTTATAGCCCCTTAAGCGGCTCATCGATTGGAAACTATTCTCAGTTGAAGGTCCGGCCAGATTACGTGATTTGGAGGGTTGAATAGCCGTTTCTGTCCGTTTAGGGGTTTGACCACGCCGATTGACCGGACGGATCGAGCCCTTATCTTTGTCCGATTGAGCTGAATTTTTGCCCACCCACGTAATTCGTTATGCTGGTCATATCTGACGGTCGGTTTTCATCTCCTCTTCTCCGATCACCAAACTCACGATATTCTGAATTTTATGATAGAACTCTTGGCCGACGATTTTATTTATCTTGGGTGACGAGATTTATAGTGTAGAACATCGTCGCCCAAGAAGGGTCTTAGGCGACGATTTTAATAGTTTTGGGCAAAGATATTTATATTTAAGAACATCTTAGGGCAAGATTTTATTCATCTTAGGCGACGACTTCAAAAAATCGTCGCCCAAGATTATCTTAGGCGACTATTTTTTTAAAACAGGGCAACGATTTTTCGAAAATCGTCGCCCAAGAACGCCAATATAAAAGGCAAAAATTCGGAATCCTAGCCATTCGCGCAGCCGCTCACAATTCCAAGCCCTCTCTCTCTCTCTCTCTCTCTCTCTCGCTCTCTCCGAAAATCCACCGAAGCCCTCTCTCTCTCCCTCTCTCCGACCTCGACCCCGCAACCCGACGCCGACCTCGACCCTAACCCTGACCCCGACCCCGACCCCGACCCCGACCCCGACCCACAATTTAAGGTATAACCCTAAAACCCTAAATTGGTTATGTTCATGAAAATTTTAATTGTTGTTGTTGTTGTTGTTTGAAATTGTTGAAATTGTTTGAAATTGTGAATTTGTTGAAATTGTTTGAAATTGGGAAATTGTTTGAAATTGTTGAAATTGGGAAATTGTTTGAAATTATTGTTTGAAATTGTGAAATTGTTTGAAATTATTTGAAATTGTGAAATTGTTTGAAATTTGGGTGAAGTACAAAATTATTGTTGCATGTGTTGTGAAATTGTTGGTGAAATTATTGTTGTTGTTGTTGTTGAAATTTCGGAAATTAATGGTAAATTAGTGTAAATTTGTGTAAATTATGGTAGGATTTTATGGTAAATTATGGTAAATTGTGATGTAAATAATAATTGTAAAATATTAGGGGTTACGGTTTAGGGTTTTGGGTTCAAGATTTTTGGAAATAATTTGTACATATATTGTAAATGATTAAATAATTTTTGATTAAATAATTAAATAATATAAATTATAATTGTAAATATATTATGGAATTTTTTTAAAAAATAATGGATTATTTTTGAGTAAGGATGTAAATATTCGTAAATAAATTTTTGTGAAATTTAATTATTTAATTATCGAAAAAAATTATTTAATTATCGAAAAAAATACTAACAAGTGGTAATGCATCAATGGTTTGTGGTTCCCGAGGAGGGACGTGACTGGGCGGACAAGGCCCATAAGGAGAGGTACTCTATTTAATAAATTATTAAATATTATTTTTTTAATAATATATTTAATATTTTTTTTTGTATATGTAGGTTCATGGAGTGGAAGCACGACTTCCGGGAACACTAGAAGCAGTACAGGAGCGACCGTTCGGGTACCCCGAAGGAGTTCGGTATGAGAGGCGCTGGAAAGGGAATCCTGAAGACGACGCTAGGATTTCAGCGCAAGGGAGCCGCCGGTGCCTCAAAGCAGCAACAACCAGACCACTTGGGTACAGGATCAGGTCGAATGTCTACAGTCTGAGCTGGAAGCCCAAAGAGCGAGGGAGATAGCCATGGCGGAATCATATACGGCTTCCGCGGCTGCGCATACGGAGCGGGTGAATGAAGTCACCAATGCCAACTAGGCGGCTATGGGACGGTGGATGACTACCTGCATCGCTGTACATGCGGCCGGACTTGATTTTCCGCCCATGCCTACGCCTATACCATTACCTCAGTGGCCCCAGCCTCAGCAACAGCCTCCTCAGCCTGACCAGCCGCCGCCTCATCCTCAGGACCCTCCGAACGGGAATGATGAGTTAGATTTCGAGTTTCTCCGTAGGCAGATGTATTGAATTTTTGTAATAAATTATTTATAAATTTATAAATTTGTGTTATTTTTAATTAAATTTTAGTATTAGAAAAATTTAAAGAAATGCCGAAAAAAAATTCCAGTAAAAATTAAAAAAACATTATTTATATATTTAAAAAAACTATTTAAATATTTTTTAAAAAAATTTAAATATATCTTAGGCGACGAAATTTCTAAATCGTCGGTCAATGACTTACCCTATAAGACGACGAAAAAAAATTATCGTCGCCTAAGATGTTGATACACCCCGAATCTAGTAAGAAATTTTATATTGTGATTTCCGATTTATTGGTAGCTAATCAATTCGGAAATTCATTATGCTATCTTTAATAGAGGTGGTTTAGTCGAGTTCATAGATTTTTAGTTACCCGAATAAGAGTTCGTAGGTAAAAGACTAGCTAAACAATGAGGCTTTTTAATTGTGGGCTTGGGTTTAAGGGAGGCCTGGTTATATAAGGGAAAAGAGGAAGAAACCAAAAAAAAAGAAGAAAAGTCAGTCTCTCATCTCATCTCTCTCTCCCCGACCTCACGAGGCAGCCAACTCTCCTCAAGGGAAAGCTGCTGTCCGGCCACGCCTCGTCGCCGCGCCGGTCTCGTGCGGCAGCTGGGACGCTGCTCGTCCTTCCTAGGTTGGTGGCCGTCCTCCTCTCTTCTGTAGCAGCTCTCGGGAACGCCCTCAAGCCGTCAGTTTTGGTGGAGCCGGAACTATTTTCTCCGGCCAACAATTCAAGGTATCTTTAGGGGGTTTTGTAGCTCTTTGGTTAGTCTTTCAACCACCCAAAAGAGGTAGAACGATTTGGGGTGTAGATAGCAAATCAGGGGTGTTGTGTTCTTGAGTTTATAATGAGTTTTCCGGCCAAATCCTTGAGTTCTAGAGTTTGTGTTAGTCATGATTGTTGTTATGCTTGATGAGAGGAAGATTTTGATGTATGCCTTGTTAAAAATGGTTGAAGTTGATTTAGTGGTGGTGGTTGACCGCCACTGCCGGCGGTTGACCGCCACTGCCGGTGACTGCTGCCGGTTTTGGTGGTGGTTTAGAGTAATTTTAAAGGATTTCTAGAAAGGATAAGTGTTGTTGTAATGTATGGTGATTTTTGATGAAGAGTGTTTGGAATTTGGGATGGTTTTGGTGGCTCCATGGGTGAGAGATGAGCGGTATTGAAGTATTGCAAATTATGGTAATTGTTGGTAGAAATTTAGGAAATTTTAAGTTGATTTTGGTGAAAAAGTAGAGGTGAGTCGCATCCTTGGGAATTTCCATATCTGGGCCTAAGTGTTAGAACGTTGAGGAAAAATTGGAGACAGTTAGTAAAAATGGTTGGAGTTCTCTTTAGTTTTTGGAGAGTACAGAGTGAGGGTAGATGACATTGCCCTATTTTGTTACTTTGATATTCTTTTTGTATTATTTTTGGTCTCGGACCTTAAATCTCGTTTTGTACAGGACGAGAGGAGACTCCACGTGAGGAGGGCTCTGACCGACGTAGCCACATATACTGTGAGTGGACATTTTATTTTTTAAAGGAGTATGCATGCATGTTTTGTTTAGAAAATCATCATTTATTTTCTGAGTTGAAATTATTATTTCTCCTATGAATGGATTTTGAAAATGATTTGAGTTAATCTATTTTAAGTATGTTAACGTGTGAGACACGTTGAATTTAATTAACTATATTACTCTTAGAATTTTTCCAAGTACGGTTGAGAATCGTACTTGTATTTATTTATGAGTTTCGGGGAAACTCATATGAATTATATTTTTCCTTATGCCATATTCTTGGAAAATATATGATGTCAATGCTAATATGTCGTTCCGCCTTTCGAGGTGATGTGACACCCATGTTTCGAGTGGGGTCACGCAAGCCCTTTCCGCCTTCGGGTGATGTGATGTTGCCGGCGGCATCATGCAAGCCCTGTACCCTCTCCGTCAACTCGACGTGAAGGTACAGGGAGTATGGGAGTACTATGCCTGGGAGGCAATAGAGTTTGGGAGACTCACTTATATGGCCATATAGGATATTTTATTGAGTTGTTAATTTGACTAGCGGGACTAGTCCATTATTTTGGAAGTTTCTTATATGAGGAATCCGTTTATTTTTCTCATTGCTTTATGACTAGCGGGGCTAGTGTGAATTTTGTTGAGATTATTATATTTGTATGCATAGAAATTCTTAATTCCGTATAATTGGAAAAGCATATATAAAGTGATTTTGTTTTATTTTATTTTCGGATGTATACTAATTAGTTTATTTTTCGTCCACTCACGCTAATGTTTTTAAATGCTTTTCCCTGGGCCCTTTGTTTTCAAATGCCCAGATTGCAGAGCTCCTGTTAGTTTTCCCTAGGAGTTAAGGCATAGTTTTCCTGCTGCTCCTCGCTGAACGTAGGTTATCTGTTAACCTATGTGTAATAGTTTTATTTTCCTTCCTTAGTGCTCTGAGAACCATGAGATAATGTAAATTAAGTTGAAGTGTTTTTCTTTAGATGTTGACTCAAGTAGAGAGCTTAAACTTGGTCGATGTTCATGTTAAGTAATGTTAAATATTTGGTTTGGTGGTTAAGAACTGCTATGGATTTGGGTATTGTTATGGGGAGTGAAGGACTCCTGGAATGGTGGTTGTTGATTATAGTTGAAGTGTTCAGTTTCCTTATAGGAAGGGTTGTTCATTTTTAGGAGAGGTTATGCCGAAATTTCAGCATAATCTCTTTTAAAAGTGGACCCCGCAAGACTTGTCTATTTTACCTTGTGTTTTCGGGGTGGGTCTTGTCAGTTGGTATCAGAGCATTAGGTTCATTTTCCTGTTGGAGTAATGGCGTCTAGTTTAATACTAGATTGTTCATGGGTGTATTATTAATTTATAATTATCTCCGGTACTATGCCTCCTAGACGCCGAACACAGAGAGCTCCTCCTATGGAGGATGACGAGAGTGCACAAGAGGGTATGCTGGGAGCGTTTGAGCATATTGTTAATCAGTTTGCTGCAGCAATGAACCCACAGCCCCCGCCTGATTTTATTATTAAGAGAGCCAAGGATAATGGTGCTGAGAAGTTTTCGACAGCCAAGGATCCCATTGAGGCCTAAGAGTGGATTGAGACTATGGAGAGAGTGTTTACTAGGATGAGTGTTTCTGATGATCGTAAGGTATTTGTGGCAGTACAATGGTTGCATGGTCTGAATTAAGATTACACTTCCTTGCTTACATAACGTGCAAAACAAGAACATGAGAACAATCTCATGATTTTAAAACTGTCTACTCAAATCTAAAACTATACAGAGTTTAACAAAAATAGGAAGAACTCTGCCACTACGCCTTCACCTCAACCCTGCTGATCCTCACATGTAGGTCTAACCTCTACACTAAGAAATGGTGCACCGAGATTGTAGAAAAACAAACCCAGTAAGCTAAAAAGCTCGTATGAGTAATCTAAAAAATAACTCCACATTTAACACATCCAACATACCACAAGTGAAGTTTGATCAATAATTAGAAACCACACAATAACAAGAAATGTACCCATGAGTCTCAAATATTTACTAAATACCCCTCATGACCTAATACAACAATATGTGTACTCATGGGTCCCAGATACCATCAAGTATCTCTCATGACCTACACCGACAGACAGACTAGAGCTCTAATTCCTAACCGTAATCAATCACCCGGCCAAAGGTTTGGAACCCGGTTTGACTGTCGAAAACCAAAACACAAAATAATAAATAACATTTTAACCATAACCAATCACCAAATTAAGGGGTTGGAACCCGGTTAGGCTATTTATCCAACAATCATCATATCATAACATTTTTATCAACAACACAAGATTCACATCATAAGATTATATCCTTCACAAGACTATAATTATATGAACAATATAAATTATTCCATAAGAATAGCTTCTCACAATTTAATAGAATTATGATCATATGAGACTTCAAATAATACATAGAAAAACTCATTTTAACTTACATATGAGCCGTTGGCGATTAAGCTCATATATTTTAGGATTAAATGCTTGTGACACCCTGTAGTTTACACCTAAAATCAGTTTTGTCCCTCACTTTTTTTTTAAACTGGTATACCCCTATACTTTGAATTCTCGACTGATTTACCCTTTTCTCAGCTGGTTATGACTGTGACATGCTCATTAACAATGCTTGTGAGAGCTTCAATGGTTGGGTTTTGAGAGCAAGGTCTAAGCCCCCTATTACTATGCTAGAAGAGATAAGAGTGAAGGGTTATTTAGACTGTTAATGAGCATGTCACAGTCATAATCAGCTGGGAAAAAGGCAAATCAGTCGAGAATTCAAAGTATAGGAGTATACCAGTTTAAAAAAAAAGTGAGGGACAAAACTGATTTTAGGTGTAAACTACAGGGTGTCACAAGTATTTACTCTTATATTTTAAAACAACAAAAACATAATCATCATCACAATCAAACATCATAACACAACATAATTATCGTCATCAAACGACCATAATTAAACTTGGTTCAAAAGTCAACCTTGGTGAGATTTACTAACTTAGAAATCCCGCTGCGAAGCCCTCAACACAATCGAAGGCAAACCAATCACAAAGTCACAAAACACCTAAGATCACACAATTACCAACCTTAGGAACCAAAAATACTAAAGGATAACACAATACCCTTAAACTAATCCATAGCTCAAGGGAAAACAATTTCTCAAGGTCATTAAACTCAACGACACAATTGAGCTGCCTCAAATCTTCAAAACCTAAACTCAAACTCAACCAAGCCACACCAAATAAACCTAAGTCCTAACATGCAAACCTTGTTCAAAAATTAGCCAAACTATCACTCAACATGAACAAAACAGCAAGGACTAGCTAACCAAAGGAAATTAAGGCCACAACTCGGCCGAACCTGCCGTCACGCGCCGCCACAAGAGACGATGAGTGAGCCCTATGCGCCACCCTAAAACTTCCGAATTAGGAGAAACTCACAACATGAAACTTGTAGACTAAAGTATGGTGAACAACTTTAATACCTGGGGTTTTTTCTAGTTAGGCTGGGATCGGTCGGAAAACGCCACAAAAATCCAAAATGAAACCAAAAACAAAAGCTGCAAAACCAGCACCAAAACTTGGTTTTCAGATCACCAAAGACGTATAATCATCACTAGAGGAAAGAGAGGAGCAAGACTCACCAAACTTTCACCCGAAACGCAGCCGAAATCGCCGGTTTTCCAGCGATACCGCATCAGCTCCGCTGCTCAGTGGCGGCTTCCACGCGGCGCGACGGCAGACGAGACTGCTCTAGAAATGGAGAGGAGGTTTGTGCGGACCAAACGGGACCGGTGGCGACCGGTTTGGTGGTCGGCCGGTGGAGAAACCGATTGGAGAAGATGAGAGAGCGGGAGGAATTCGGGAGAGGGATAAGAGACAGAGAGATTTTAGGTTTCCAAAAATAACTCCCCCACATTTTTCTACTTATACTGTTTTCAAACCGGGAAACTAACTTTGTTAAGACCCGCCCCGAATTTCACCCCGAAACCCGAGATGAGTCCTGCGGGGACCACCTCCAAGGAAAATTTACCAAAGACTCGGCAAACCTCCCTCGAAAATGGACAACCCTAACTTAAGAATTTAAGAACCACCTTTTTATTCCAAAATAAATCTTCAGCTACAATCCAAAAGTAGCCAGAATACAAATTACACTGAAGAATTTCAAAAGTATTCAGAGCTACTAAAAATAAAATAAAATACAGTGAAAGCTAACAAACCCCTAGTAGATTAAACAGGTAACCTACTAGCGAAATGTAGCTGATAGATGGGTGACTATGCCTCGACGTCTCCTGCTAGACCTCACGCGAACTCTGCAGACTAGGCATTTTTAAAAACGAAGAGCCCAGGGGAAAATATTCAACACGTCAGAGTGAGTGGACAAAACGATTCCGACAACAAATAAATATTTCCCCAAGAAATGCTTTCATCAGCGGTAAAAACACGAGCTACACTGTAAAGATTCTGAACTGGGGTCCAGCCTGGCTAGACTCCCAAACTTTAAGAAATTGCCTCTCAGGCCTGGATATTATATATATATATATATATATATATATATAGTATATATGCACACTCGCCTGACCCTTTGTACGATATCTATGAACAACTTGACATAAGGTAGATATCATACAAAGCTACTATGCTTGCGTCTAATGCTCACATCACCCCACACCGGAATTGTACCTCGTATATGGGGGAAAGCGGCCGAGTGGTAATATATACGTGCTTACACCTTGTACGAAATCTTTGAATAAATAAATACGAAATTAGAAAGTCGCACAGGGCTACGACGCTCGCGTCTAACACTCACGTCACCCATACCGGAATTGTACCTCGCGTATGGGGGAAATCACGAATAGCTAGCTAGCATTTAATCACACATATTATTCTCATATAAGAGTATAATCACCGAAATTCTTAATTTCGGGAAATATCCAACAACAGAAAATCATTCAAATGATAAATCATTTTGAACACAATATTTAAAACAAAGGTCCACTCACAGGTTAGGCCTAAGCCTGATGTCGGTCGGAGGTCTCTTCCGCTCGAGCCTCCTCACGTCCTGATCCATATAAATAAAACCTTAAATAAAACACCGACGCTTAACGCAAAACATGCTTAACTAAATATGCTTCGCGCTCAACCAAGCCTAACACTCTCAAATCTTAAATCCACTGCCAACCTCAAAACTCTAAAAAATTTTATCGACATCCTCAAAATCACCTTCCCCCAAATATAAAATCCAATGGCCGGATTATAAATTAATAATCCGCCAAAAATACCAAACTTCAACAATTCTTATACCTATCTAAAAATCCTCCAAAAATTCTAAAACTTATTCTATTGAACTTCTCACATTTTTCTCCACCAAAATCATTTTCTCGGCGGCGGCTCCGCCTACAGCAGCGGCCGGCGACCAACTCCAACGATCTCCGATGATCACCAAAATTTGGCAGCATCTTCCTCTTAACCTCTTCTACAACATTCCTAACTACCACAAACTCCAATTCTAGGCCTAACCAAGCCAATCGAACACAAACACATAATAAAGCCCTAGAAAAACAAATTCCAATTTCTCCTTACCTAGCTCAAGATAGAGCGGGCCCTTTGGAGGGATTGAAGCACGGAAGGAGGGCTTCCTGTTGAGTCAAGGCTCGCCGGCTATGGCGTCCGGAGGAAGGAGTTCCGGTGAAAAAACAATTTCGGCAGTCGGGGCTCTTGGCGTTGATTCCTCCTTCACGGTGGCGCTAGGGAGGCTGCCACCGGTTTAGAAGTGCAGCTGGGTTGGAGACCGACCGTTTGGGACTGGTACGGCGGGCTGGGGCGGCCGGGTAGAATCGGGCAGAAATTGGGCTCGGGAGAGAGAAACCGGGAGGAAGAGAGAGAAAGAAAAGAAAAGAAATTGGGCTTTAGCCCAACCCGGGTCCAAAACCCTTAATAAACCCAAAATCCAATAATTCAACATCCCAAAATAATACCCCAATAAAATTACATTTTACTAGCAAAAATTACCATTTTTTACCGTCGTTAAAATTTCTTCCTTAGAATAATCCCACAAAATAATCGTCCCCTACATCTCTCTGGGAATCAATTATATTTTTTACTTATTGACGAATACGGTAAAATTCTTATTACTACTATGCCAGTAATAAAGGTAAAAATTATGGGTTGGGGCGTGACAAACTTCCTCTTATCATAACTTTCTTATACTACATCCGTTTCGGGCGTGCCGCATGTCTACAAACTCATATCAACAAGCTCTACAACTTTAATGAAGGAAGTTTTCGAAGATAACTTACGAAAAATAAAGTCAACTTTGGGCCACTTAAAAGTCAAAGCACCTTAAAAGAAAACTCCCTAACTTCAACATTTGCCCCACCAAAAAGAGTTTCCATAAATAATCCTTCATTAAAAAAGGGAATAATACAAGGAAAAATAATTTGAAAATCTGGGGTATTACAATCTACCCCTCTTAAAGGGATTTCGCCCCGAAATTCACAAGTACTAACCCAAAAACAACTTGGGGTACTTAGCCCTCATGTATGATTCTAACTCCCAAGAAGCATCACCCTCATCATGGTGACTCCAACACACCTTAACCAAATTGACTTCCTTCCTTCGAAGCCTCTTGGTTGATCTATCTAAGATTCGAACCGGTTCAATAACAAAGGTTGCATCCGCATTCACCTTGATAGTTCCATATATAATCAATCACATGTGATGCATCTGGAATATACTTCCTTAACAAGGATACATGAAACACATTGTGTGCCCTGGACATGATAGGAGGTAAGGCAAGCCGATAAGCCAAATCTCCTACTCTTTCCAAAATCTCAAAAGGCCCTACATACCTGGGAGCCAACTTTCCCTTCTTGTCAAATCTCACCACCCCTTTAGTAGGAGAGACCTTCAAGAACACATGGTCCCTAACATCAAACTCTACTTGCCTCCTCTTCAAGTCGGCATAGCTCTTTTGCCTGCTTTGCGCCGTCCGGATCCTATCTCGGATAGTAGAGACTTTCTCAGTTGTCTCTTGCACAATATCAGGACCCAACAACTCACTGTCACCCACCTCTGCTCAACATACAGGAGACCTACACGGCCTTCCATAGAGTGCCTTATATGGTGCCATGCTGATACTAGAGCGATAACTATTGTTGTAGGCAAACTAAATCAGTTGGAGGTGATCCTCCCAACTTCCCTTAAAGTCCATGACACAAGCCCTCAACATATCTTCTAACACTTGATTCACCCGCTCAGTCTGCCCATCAGTCTGAGGGTGAAATGCTGTACTCATGTCTAAGGTAGTACCCATGACTTTTTGAAACCCTCCCCAAAACTTTAAAGTGAATCGGGGGTCTTGATCGGAAACAATCGAAGTAGGCACCCCATGAAGTCTCACTATTTCCTTCACATACAACTTGTACAAGACATCAATTGTGAACGTCATTGACACTGGAAGGAAATGTGTTGACTTCGTCAATCGGTCAACAATTACCCAAATAACATCATGTCCAAACTTGGACTTAGGCAGTCCAGTCACAAACTCCATAGAGATCTGCTCCCACTTCCAAGTAGGAATAGGTAATGGCTTCAACATACCTCCAGGCCTCTGGTGCTCCATCTTCACCTGCTGATAAGTGAGGCACTTGGACACATACTCTGCCACATCCTTCTTCATTTCATTCCACCAGAATTGCCTACGCAAATCCTTATACATCTTGGTGCTCCCTAGGTGCACCGTATAACTAGACCGATGTGTCTCCCATACGATCTCCCTTTTGAGATCATTACTATCGGGAAGACATAATCTCAATCTATATCTCAAACCACCATCTAATCCAACTGACCACTCGAAAAGACAATCATCCAACAAATCCATCACTAACTCCGCCAACTTTGCACGTGAGAAATCATCATGTGCTTGGCCTTGGATGATCCTGGAAATCAAGGTGGGTTGCACAGAGGCACTTCCAAGAAAAATCCCTTGCTTACTGCCTAACGGCAGAATGCCGAACTCAGATGCAGTCTCCAACATGAGCCACTCCTGCACCATGATGGAGGCGACTATACCCCTAGGCTTCCTGCTTAATGCATCCGCCACCACATTGGCTTTCCCAGGGTGCAAGGTGAAGTCAAAGTCCTTAAGGAGCTTCATCCACCTCCTTTGCCTCATGTTAAAGTCTTTCTAAGAGAATAAATACTTCAAACTCTTATGATTAGAAAAAAGTTTGAACTTCTCTCCATACAAGTAATGTCTCCAAATCTTCAAGGCAAATACTACTGCAGCTAGCTCTAGGTCATGAGTGTGATAATTCTTCTCATGAACCTTCAAGTGCCTTAAGCCATAAGCCATAACACCACCAAGCTGTATCAACACACAGCCCAAACCCCGATAAGATGCATTGTTAAAGACAACATAGCCCACACCACTAATAGGTATGACCAATACTTGGGCTGTAGTTAACCTAGTCTTCAACTCCTTAAATGCCCTCTCACACTTATCGGTCCACACAAACATGACATACTTCTTTGTCTACTTGGTCAAAGAGGAGCCAATACTAGAAAATCCCTCAATAAATCTCTGGTAGTACCCTGCCAACCCAAGGAAACTACGGATCTCTGTAGGAGTAGTGGGGCGGCTCCAATTCAACATGGCCCCCACCTTAGAAGGATCCACCGAAATCCCCTCCTTTGATACCACATGACCAAGGAACTTGACCTCTTCCTTCCAAAACTCACACTTCTCAAACTTAGCATACAACTTGGCATTCCTAAGAACCTGTAGTACTATCCGTAAATGCCTATCATGCTCCTCTAAGGTCTTGGAGTAAATCAAAATATCATCTACAAATACTACCACAAACACATCCAAATAAGGACTGAACATGCGGTTCATCAAATCCATAAATGCAGCAGGCGCATTGGTCAGACCAAATGGCATAACAATGAACTCATAATGGCCATATCTCGTTCTGAAAGTGGTCATCGGAATATCCTCCTCCTTCACCCTCAACTGGTGATAACCAGACCTCAAGTCAATCTTAGAGAATACCGTAGCACCTCTAAGCTGATCAAATAAATTATCAATCCTAGACAAGGGATACCTATTCTTGATGGTCACCTTGTTCAACTCTCGGTAATCCACACACAACCGGAGTGAATCATCCTTCTTCCTCACAAACAACATTGGCGCACCCTAAGGCGAGGTGCTAGGTCTAATGAATCCCTGCTCAAGAAGACCCTCAATCTGAACCTTCAACTCCTGAAGTTGAGTTTTCCCTCTCTGATAAGGAGTCTTTGATACCGGTGAAGTACCTGGCACCACATCTATAACAAACTCCACTACCCTCTTAGGAGGTAATCCCTGAATCTCCTGAAACACATCACTAAACTCAGAGACTACTGCAATATCCGCAATACCCACGGTACTACCGATAGCCTCAAAGTGAGCTAACACTCCTTCTCACACGGCTGTATCCGACCTATGACAACGATAACGAAAGCTCTGCTGTCCAAGAACGTGAAATGACACCACTATATCAAAATAGTCAATCACAGCATGGTTTGGCCTTAGCCAATCAACTCCCAAAATCACATCATAGGAGCGGTCAGGAATCACAATCAGAGATGCAAAGAACTCTCTCCCATAAATCATTAAAGGACAAGTACCACACAAAGTGCCAAGCTCAATAGAAACACCGAGAGACGATGAAACACACAATGATCTAGTAAGGGGTGTCGGAGTTAAGCCTAAAGCCCTCACCATCGAGCTAGATATGAAGGAATGGGTTGCCCCAGTATCAAACAAAACTGTAGCAAGCAGATCATAAACAAGAATGGTACCTTCCACTCCTGCACCACGCTAACCAATGGCATACACTCTTGCAGGTGCTGGGAGTAATGGCCTTTGCTGATTACCCTGCCCTCCAGCCTGAGGTCGAGTGCAATCTCTAGCAAAATAGCTTGCTTTCCCACAAGTGAAACATCCTTGCCTCCTGGCCTTCGTACACGCCGAAGAGAAGTGGCCCGGCTCACCACAATTAAAACACTTCAAATATGTTGCCTGCCTAATTGGTGGAGCCCTAATAGGTGCAACTGCCGCTCTAACCGGAGCCAACTGATGAGTCTGCTGCCTCTTCCCAAAACTACCTCTGTGGTACCATGAACTGCTACACCCTTCCAGGGCCTTGCCCTTCCCCTGAATATCTCTCTGCCTCTTAGTCTCATGCATGACCTCTTCCTGCTCAACTGCAAGGGCACTCTCCATCGCTTCTGCTAGAGTAGCAAACCGGTGGGAAGTCACCAACTTTTGGAGTTCATGCCGTAAACCCCAAATGAACTTTTGTGCCAAATCTACTGCATCCATATCTCTAGCGAAACGATACAGCTGAGAAAACCGGGCCTCATAATCCCTGATAGTCATCAAGCCCTGCACCAGAGCTATAAACTCAAGCTCCAACTGCTTCCTCACTATATCAGGAAAATACTTCTCCTGAAAAAGCTGAACAAACCTCTCCCAAGTCAGGGTGGTCACATCTCGAGATCTCTCTACCCCGCTCCACCACACCCTTGCCTCATCATTGAGAAGAAACGTAGCAATACACATCTTCTCAATCTTCGTACACGTGATCATGGTGAAGTATGTCTCGATGTCCTCTATCTAATGATCAGCTACGAGATAGTCTGTACCTCTAAGAAAGGAAGGTGCTCCTAATTTGATGATACCTTAAGCCAACCTGGCCAGACGTAGACCATCATCTACAACAACTGGCATTGGCATGTATAATACCACTTTCTCCTCAAGGAAGTCATCCACAAGTGGAGCTCTACCTCTGCCTCTAGCCCTACCTGCCCCTCTGGCCCTACCGGCCCCTCTGGCTCTACCTCGTCCTCTAGCTCTTCCCGCGGAGGATCCATCACCTAAGGAGCAAGTAACCTTGGTTAATTTATGCATAAAACTTAAACCAACGTATAAGTCAAATATGACAATTATTAACCAAAACACTAACTCAAGGTGGACACAAGATTCGAGAACCACTAACAGAGTATTCTCTACTTTGACATCCTATTGACCTAGAGGCGACAAATACCCTTCACATACCCAATGACCTATCAATACCCAAGAGCTTATGATGGTGATCCGATGCAGTCGGGCCATCACTCCGAAATATTGATTATCGCCAAATATGTAAACCTACGCTCTTATACCAAACTGTCACACCCCAATTTTCGAATAGAATTTTCAAAAATTTTGGCATGGTAACACTTAAAATACTAACATTCCAACATGCTTTTAACAACAACAAAAACTTAAATACAGAATAGAAATTTCCACAAAATCTATCACTGAATTAAGATTACACTTCCTTGCTTACATAACGTGCAAAACAAGAACATGAGAATAATCTCATGATTTTAAAACTGTCTACTCAAATCTAAAATTATACAGAGTTTAACAAAAATAGGGAGAACCCTGCCACTACGCCTTCACCTCAACCCTGCTGATCCTCACATGCAGGTCTAACCCCTACACCAAGAAATTGTGCACCGGGATTGTAGAAAAATAAACTCAGTAAGCTAAAAAGCTCGTATGAGTAAACTCAAAAATAACTCCACATTTAACACATCTAACATACCACAAGTGAAGTTTGATCAATATTTAGAAACCACACAATAACAAGAAATGTACCCATGAGTCCCATATATTTACTAAATACCCCTCATGACCTACTACAACAATGTGTACCCAGATACCATCAAGTATCTCTCATGACCTACACCTACAGACAGAAAAGAGCTCTAATTCAGGCGATACCGCAGCAGCTCCGCCGCTCCGTGGTGGCTTCCAGGCGGCGTGACGACGGGCAGGACTGCTTCAGAAATGGAGAGGAGGTTCGTGCGGACCGAACGAGACTGGTGACGACCGGTTTGGTGGTCGGACGACGGAGAAACCGATTGGAGAAGATGAGAGAGCAGGAGGAGTTCGGGAGAAGGAAGAGAGAGAGAGAGATTTTAGGTTTCCAAAAATAACCCCCCCACATTTTTCTACTTATACTGTTTCCAAACCCGGAAACTAACTTCCTCTTATCATAACTTTCTCATACTACCTCCGTTTCGGGAGTGCCGCATGTCTACGAACTCGTATCGACGAGCTCTATAACTTTTATGAAGGAAGTTTTCGAAGATAACTTATGAAAAACAAAGTCAACTTTGAGCCTCTTAAAAGTCAAAACACCTTAAAAGAAAACTCCCTAACTTCAACATTCGCACCCCAAAAAGAGTTGTTTGAGCCAAAAGATATTTTTTGTCTAAATAATAATATTTTACTGGACTGTAAAATATATGTGAATATTAGTTACTTCCCTAGTCGTTTCCAGCCAGCGAGCCCAAGTTCTTTAAAATTTACAAATAATGACCCGCCAGCAAGACCACGCGAGATGAACCACATGGTCCGCGCGCGAAATGGCTCCGCGCAAACTAACAGATCTCGTGCGCTTTCAGACACAAAACATATCTCGCGAGCTCGCACTTTTCGTGCAGAATGCTTCGTGCGGAATGACTTTGGCCTCTTGCTTAGGCGAGGCAGAATGCATCTAGGCGAGCTGGCAAACTGATTCGCTAGTTCGCGAGGTAGACACATGCGGAGTCCGCGCGAACCCTTATAATCATTTAAGACTTTTTTATAGTCTTTGACATGTTTTGGGCCAATCCATGTGACCCTTATTAATTAAAAAGTGTTCTTTTGGTCCGCGAGCTAGATAGGCCCGCAAGGTGGTTGAGTCCGCGGTCCGCGTGAGTTATTGGTTTTCTACATGGACTGTGGCACTCCGCGAGATAAGGATTGCTCCGCATGGGAGTCTATGATTGAGCAGCACGGTAGCAGTGTCCTATGTGGACTGTGCGAACTGGATATGTGTCATATAAAGATTGGTCTGCATGGGAAGAATAGTGCATTTATGCTTCACGTTGCAGAGTCCAACATGAATTTTGATTATCTTTCTTTTGCTGCAAGTCGGGCTCCCACTATATAAAGAATCTCGAAGGCTTACAGAAGGACCCCAGCAAAAAACAAAATCAATTACTCAAACACAAACCAACTGCAACCCAGTTTCCTTCGAGCTACCTCGAAACCCTAAACCTCACTAAGCGCATCACCGTCTTATTTACAGAGCCCTCCTGGACTCACCCCGATTCCTCTGAATCTTCCCTATAGTTACTCTGCTCACGCCGCCGTGAGTATCGACCGCCTTGTGATCGTAAAATTCCTCGTCTGAGGTGGCACCTGGAATCCATTTCTGCCTTATTCAAGAAGTCAAGATCTTTTCCTCGTCCGCGAGGTGGCACGCCCGCAACACTCCCCATTTCTCTTTGTTCGTTATTCACCTCTGCTTCGCACGCTGAAGACCGTGACCAAAACAAGAGTTTCTATAAATAATCCTTCATTAGAAAAGGGAATAATACAAGGAAAAATGATATGAAAATCTGGGGTATTACAGATGTTGTCTTGTTAAAAACCTTGTCAGGTAACAAAAACCTAGTGGGAGAAAAATAACCCTGGTTGAAGGAGAAAAAGAGTATAACACACATATGTTTTAGGTAGCATACTTCTAGATGCTCCCCTTGATGAGAATCTCCCCCTGAACTTTGTAAGTTTTATACACCGTAAATAACGGTTTGATTTGTCCATCACTAAAGTGAGACCATGTGTGTTTTGCATATAGGGGCTCATCATGAAATTTCAAACCTGCAAAGTTAAAACCTAAGTTGCATGGACACAGACACGGCGACACAACACGACACGGCGACACGGCAAAACTCAAAAACTGAGTTTCCGACACGGCTTGGACACGGCAAATAGAAATATAGATTTATGTATTTTTAATAAATAAAAAATAGAAAAAGACAGTCCACTCACTGCTAATTAATCCCTAAGACAGTGCCAAAAAGAAATAGAAAAAGAAAAAAAGAGCAGACAAGGAGATAAAATCTCCAACAAGTTACAATTTAAGTCAGATATCTATAAAAATCAAACCAAAGTAAAGCCATCATTGAATCGAAGCTAGTATTTCTAAATTAACTATCAACCAGAGCTGACCTAAGATGCTGTTCCATACCAGTTCTGGCTGGACATTTCTTAACTATATTGCATTCCAGATTCATGATGTGCTATAAAGTAAAAATGGAGAAATCCTACAAGGTCTAACCAAAGAGTATGAGACACTGAGCTAGTCACAAACCTTCTGAGAGTTTACAGCTAGCATCTTGATGAGCCAATATTGTATCAATATAATGTTGTAAGAAACATGTTCCTGTGGTCGTCTCTCTTGGAAGAGCCACCTGCAAATAATATGATAGTTTGAACATGTAATACATATCAACCTTATTATGTAAAATTTTTCGTATAAAGCCACCATGATCTATTTCACCCAAGGAATAGACATGTTGCAAGCCTATATGTTAACAAATACCTGACATGATCATGGAAAATGAGTACAACTTAGACCAAGACCAACCGTCATTAGGGAATATATGATCAATATGTCCAATGCATATTTCTAAAAACCACCAATTTCTAATGGAAGAAACAAATTCCAACCAAAAACAGATTAAAGAGTTCATAGAAAAACATATTGTAGGCACATCGCTGACAACAAAAGAAATAGAAAAAGAAAAAAAAAGAGCTGACAGGGAGACATAATCTCCAACAAGTTACAATTTAAGTCAGATATCTATAAAAACCAAACCAAAGTAAAGCCATCATTGAATTGAAGCTAGTATTTCTAAATTAACTATCAACCAGAGCTGACCCAAGATGCTGCTCCATACCAGTTCTGGCTGGACATTTCTTAACTATCTTGCATTTCATATTCATGATGTGCTATAAAGTAAAAATGGAGAAATCCTCCAAGGTCTAACCAGAGTATGAGACACTGAGCTAGTCACAAACCTTCTGATAGTTTACAGCTAGCATATTGATAAGCCAATATTGTCTCAATATAATGTTGTAAGAAACATGTTCCTCGATCTGGTCGTCTCTCTTGGAAGAGCCACCTGCAAATAATATGATAGTTTAAACATGTAATACATATCAACCTTATTATGTAGAATTTTTCATATAAAGCCACCATGATCTATTTCACCCAAGGAATAGACATGTTGCAAGCCTATATGTTAACAAATACCTGACATGATCATGGAAAATGAGTACAACTTAGACCAAGACCAACTGTCATTAGGGAATATATGATCAATATGTCCAATGCATATTTCTAAAAACCACCAATTTCTAATGGAAGAAATAAATTCCAACCAAAAACAGATTAAAGAGTTCATAGAAAAACATATTGTAGGCACATCGCTGACAGCACCCCAAATGCAAGCTGCCTTGAATCCCTTACGAGCGCCCTCTACAAATCATGAAAAATTCTCATCGACATTAGATCTTGTCACATCATTTCTTATGACATAAACATTCTACTCACTTAAGCATGAACCCATCAGACAAACTATAGCAAACATATAAACCCCAATATGTTTATGGTCTTTTAATTTTTCAGCTAAACATAACCAAAAAGTTGCAAACTTTCAAGAACTAATCCAATTATTTTTCTCAATCCAACATCAACTAATCAAATCAAAAGACACAAATCAATGCGATATTCCAATCAAACTCAATCCCGAATTGGATATTAGTAATAAAAATCAAACCCCAAGAATACATAAGAAGGTAATGATAGACTAAAAAGAAAATGCATTGCTAAACAGTTCTATATTCAGAAACCTAATCTGACCATGTTGAATAAAACCAGGGGTTTCAGGCTTCTTCACTAAGATGAAGATTTAGTAGACGGTGATGGCAAATGCTCCTTAATCCATCGCATCCATACGAAACTTAGCAACAGCAACAACTGACACATCCCGGTTCTTAAGTTATTTTACAGTTATTTACCGTCGGTATTACTTATGATTTTTTTTACCATGATGAGTAACTATTTACCCTTAAGGACCATAGGGTTGACTTTTGGTAGGAAAATTATTATGACAAATTTTCTTCATGAAAGTTGTAGAGGACGTCGTTACGAGTTCGTAGACATGATACGCGTTAAATTCGGAGTTAGTATGGTAAAGTTATGAATTTATTTGTAAAGTTCGGAGGTAGTAAAAAGAGATATGTTTTAAATGGGCTTTTTAGTTGAGTTGGGCCGGGGGTGGCAGCCCAGGCCTGAGCCCTTTTCTTCTTCTTCTCTTTTTCCTTCCTCTTCCTTCATTTCTCTTCTTTCTCTTCTGTTTTTCTTCTCCCCGAGTTCCCGTCGGAAATCTCGCCGTCGCCCGCCGCCGTCCCGCCAGCGACGGACCGCCGTTCCGGCCCAGGAAGAACCCCCGTCGTCTCCTCTCTCTCCCCGGCCAACCATCCGAGCCGATAGAGCCGCCGGAGAAGAGAAAAGCCGCTGGAACCGCCGGAAGTCAATTCGCCGGAGCTCCGTCCTCCGGTCACCATAGGCCGTGATTTTTGGCTCATTTTGTAGCCCTCATCAAGATGAGTAATCCCCCCAAAAGAATCGGTGTATTTCGATCTCGTTAGGGTGATTTGTATAATTGAAAATTTTAGGGATTTATGAATGTTTTAGTCGATTGTCCTAGTTAGCCTCGGAATTGGACTAAGTTCTAGTTATGAAAGTTGTTGGGTAGGATGAGAGGATTATTCTGTCAAAATTTAAGAAGCATTGGAGGTCGCCGGAAAACGGCTGCCGGCGGAGCCGCCGTCGGAAAAATATTTTTTGTAGAGATTTTGATGAGGAGTTTAATGGAATAAGTTTTAGAATTTTTGGAGGAGTTTTGGATAGGATTAAGAATTGTTGAAGTTAAGTATTTTTGACGGATTATTAATTAATAATCCGGCCATTGGATTTTATTTGGGAAAAAGTGTTTTTGAGGAATTAAGGTTATGGAGGAGTTTGGTGAAAATCCGGTGAGCTTAACCCTAATTAGAGTAGTGGGTTAAGCAGAAGATATTTGGGTGTTTATTTTCAAATGTTTAATTTTCTAGAATTTAAGTTTGGTCCTAAGCATGTTTATTGTGCCAGGATACGAAGGGAACCTCGCTTGAGTAGTGATTCGGAATTCGTCAGGCTTAGGCCTAAATCTGTGAGTGGACACTTTATTTTTAAAAGAATATGCATGCATGATTTTATAAGTTGTCAATTATATTTTCTGAGCTTAAATTATGATTTCACCTTTTGAATTGGTTATGGAATTTATTTGAGATTGACTGATTGGTTATGTTTTTGATAATGAACTTATGGATTTGAGCTTGGGTAAGTTTTAGTATTTGAATTATGATATCCTTTTGATCTCTGGATTTGAGATTTGTTTAAAGATTTGAGTATGGTCTAATTTTTAAAACATGTTAATGAGATGAGTTATTTATTCCATTGAACATTTTAACGTGTGAGACACGTTGAATATAGTTAACTATATTGCTCTTAAAATTTTTCCAAGTACGGTTGAGAATCGTACTTGTATTTATTTATGAGTTTCGGGGAAACTCATATGATTTATATTTTTCCTTATGCCATATACTTGGAATATATATGATGTCAATACTAGTATGTCGTTCCGCCTTTCAAGGCGATGTAACTTCCACGTTTTAAGTGGGGTTACTCAAGCCCTTTCCGTCTTCGGGTGATGTGATGTTGTCGACGGCATCACGCAAGCCCTGTACCCTATCCGTCAACTCGACGTGAAGGTACAGGGAGTATGGGAGCACTATGCCTGGGAGGCAATAGAGTCTGGGAGACTCACTTATATGGCCATATAGGATATTTTACTTGAGTTATCGATTTGACTAGCGGGGCTAGTCCCTTGTTTTGGTACCTTCTTCTATGAAGGTTATTATTTATCTTTGTCATTAATTCGACTAGCGGGGCTAGTCCGTCTTCTTGGGATTTTCTTTATGAAAGATTTTTGTTAACAATTGCATGCAACAAATTTTTGGCATATTGGAAAGTGGGAAAGTATTTAAATTTCGGTTTCTTATCTTATGTTTATTTTCGTCCACTCACTCCAACGTTTTTAAATTACTTTCCCCTGGGCCCTTTGGTTTTAAATGCCCAGATTGCAGGCTCAGTCTAGGTGAGGTCGAGCGTACATGGAGTCGAGGCATAGTCAGAGGCTGCTTCCGCTTATTCTTTAATTATTGTTTTTCATTTAACTCTAGATATGCTCTGATAATCAGTTAGGGAATTAATGTTGGTTATACTTTGGTTGTGGGATTAGTTTAAGTGAGTAATGGTTATATTGGGAGATGTGTTGAACTTGGGGAGCAGGAAGGCTCCAGGTGTCGTAGATGGATGTTTGGATATAGAAGTGTTAAATTAGATTTTTCAGGTAAGGGTCGTCCATTTTTAAGGAAGGTTATGCCGAATTTTCGGTAAATTTTCCTTGAAGGTGGACCCCGCAGGATTTACCTTGGGTTTCAGGGTGAAATTCGGGGTGGGTCCTGTCAACAACAGCGATGGCGGAGACGGCGGATGGTAGAGAGAAGAGATTGAATGGGTGGCGGACAATGAGAATGGGTGGCCACTGGTGAACATCTTCTTCATCTCGAAATCGAATCGGTGAAGAGAAAGAATATAAAGGAGAGAAGAGAAGAGAATGAGAGATCGAAACCGAGACGCTGGGTGCCTTAGCTACTTCAAATTTTTTGTAAGTCTTGCTAACGTGGTGTGTCAGAGGAGGTCAACGTGTCCACGACATATCCGAAAAGTTAACTTTTTCAGACACGCCACATGGCGTGTCGGACACGGATTTTGTCGTGTCGCCGTGTCGGAGTGTCTGACACTCCGACACTCCAGGGGTATGGAGTGTCCGTGCAACATAGGTTAAAACAATACCAACATAGCTAGACGATTTTTAATACGGCTTACCTCATTTAGTCATATGATCAAATTCATACACTAAGTTACATCAAAACAACATAAACAAATTGACATTAAAACATTGAAAAATCTCATGGCGTATCTAGCCATACACATTAATATCTTTGCGTGGTGATACATCTCATAGAAGCTCTTCAAAAGCTCTGAGTAATTCATAACTTCGAAAGTTAGAATATGTAACAACATAATAATCATAATTCGAATTCGATTTTATAGTCCAATCATAGTACCCATTGAGGCAATTTTGATCACGTTAACTATAACGGAATGAGTATATATGAGTTAACTTTAGACTATTTGCTTTCATGAATTAGCTTTAGGCTCTCTCATGTATTCATGAATCGAATTACATTAGAATCATTCATGTACTTGAATCCTTTGAGGATTTGACTAACGATACCCTGGTAATGACACTTCAATTCTGGAAATTTAGTTTATCAATGTGTCTTTAAAGGCCCTCATAATATATGATGACAACATGCTATAAGTCTCTCGTCCATGTAACAGTTACATGTAACACTGTACTTATAGAAAAATATCATTCGTATAAGGGCAAATTCATAATGCCATATCTTTTGTAGACATTAAATCATAGTGATTTACTTTCACTGTGGTAAAAAATCCTTTTGTATCTATTGGGTTAAAGGTCAAAAAATCTCATCACGTTTCATATATTCAGTTTCATTGGAATTGCATCTTTCTAATTTGGCCAATAATATGTTTTGTCGACATGCATAATGAAACGTGGAATAACATCGATTAATACAGTCCTTAATGATCTTTGGTATCTACCATTTGTAAATTTTCATAGTTGATCATCATTCATATATCCAACACATTCTTATATGCATGCATTTGATTTTTAGGTACCCATGCCACTTCTGGGTCAAATATTATCACTTTTAGGACAAATATTATCTAGTGAATATGGTTCTTTTACTTGTAATATCACATAGACCGTTAGAGGACCTGTATAATCTTTCTTTTTCTGGAGCTTAAAACTTTAGACCTAGTAGATACATTCTATTCAAATTCACGCCGTTATTCAAATGACATTAGTCTTATTCTCCCTCTAAAGGCGGGAAGACTGTCATTTTTATGACCATCCACAAATATGCTTTTAAGCTCTATCACTTTCTTTCGAGTGAGATGCTCATTGGCTGGTGACGAACCTAAACCAAGTATGAGGTCAAAAACATTATATCCATTAGTGTCAACCAATATATCATTCTCTAATATGCGTACCTACAACCTTTGTGTGTGTAGCAGTATTAGGAACTCTAAGATTGATTAGTTTATATTCTCTTCAGGAGAACCATGTCACTTAGGTACATATGCATCCCACAGATCGAATATGTTAATATGGTTTGTCTCTAGGACTTTAACCCAAGCAAATGCCTTAGCATTTAGCATATAATTTTATCAAGACGTTTTATCAACTCATTTGCTTTGATATTTCTCAAAACCAAAATGAGATGGTGGATAGACAACTCACACCAATTTACATCATTTTTCAGAAACAATCTCTCTCCTCCTCATGACAAGAGGAGTGTCTCATTAAGGTGACAACTAGAAAATATGCGGCAAATAGACTAGTAGTCATTAAAACTTGCTACTGCTTCCAAGCAATACTGTAGATAAAATATGACACAAATAGTCATGAAAAATAATGTATTTGGTTCAATGAACTTCTGGTTTATGATATAATCATATGCCACAAGTTATTAGATAAATTTAGCACTGTATGTGCTCTTCTGGAGCCATCAATTATATGTGTAATCGAAGCTTCAGGTTCAAATTTTTAGTATTAGAACTTCGAGTTCTACAATGTAATATTTTGAAACTTCTGGTCTAAAAATATTACACTCAAAATTCATATGATCGAGAAACAGGGCTGTTGGCCTAAATGAATAATAATAAAATTTAAATGAAAGTACTGTAATCAAAGTGCATAACAAAATGAAAAAATTGTACTGAACATAAATAAATAAACTTCGCATTGGAAACTTCTGGTTCTATAGATGAAGAACATATACAAAACTTCTTGGTTTGATTAACTTTATCAAATATGATAATCTTAACTTCACCAAATATGATAATCTTGATATTTTGATCTCGTCTAGTTACACAAAAACGTAATATCATATAAGGCGAGGAACTTCGAGCCCTCATATAACTAGGGATCACAAAATGTGGTTCTGTCATATTATATATGACTTTAAGGGACTTCTGGCCCTCCTTGATTTGCATGAGCTTTGAGAACCTTCGTATCGTAATTTCATTATATTACTCTTTGAGGAATTTCAAACCCTCCATAGTTCGATCAAGAGACTTCATGTCTCGATCTATGATCACACAATTCACAACTAGGTGTAACCATGAGTTTACTCTCAAATAATAAAATTGACACATATCATGAAATATACAAATTGGCAAATACATACCTGATGTCAAATGCTTTACCATAGCACTATAGTAGCACAATCAATGACTACATAATCAAATATGCAACGACCATCCCATATTGAATGAAACGCAAACTAGGTCTCATTTGCATAACAACATATGTAAAGACAATTATTCGTTCCATATTACTGCGTTGATCAATTAAGGATCAAGTTGATCGAGAAATTTTTCAGCGTTACGGGAGGACCACGTGGCAGTATGACGTGATCCTATATTCCAATCACATGAATTTTACTAAGGAAAAATTACATCAGCTATTTTGTCAAAGACAATTTTGGGATTGTTGTTACTTTTTAAACCCTAAACTATAAACTCTAAACCCTAGACCCAAAACCCTAACCCATAAACCCTAAACCCTAAACCAAACTCAACAAAGACCCATAAAGGTCTTTTCATAAAAAATAGAAAACCTTAGTTTATATTTTAGTTGTAATAAATCCAAGTGTCAATATTTAATTAAAATGTATGAGCACGTCATACTGCCACGTGGTCCTCTAAATTTTTTCCAAGTTGATCATGTGGGGAATGCAAAGAATATCAAAATTCTACCTTTTATAGAATGAAAACAAACATAAAACTCATACGATCACAAGACTTGATTAAGGGGTTTCTAAAACTATCAGAGAACTAATGTGTCTTTATGTACCAATTAATATGAATAGAAGCCGTTACAGAGGTGACAAACCAAAATCCAAATAGTATCAAATACTTTAAGTCATATGCATGATCTCTAATCAAAGCAAAACGAAAGAAAGATAATATGCTAACATAGAACCCATGTAACAATCAACATGATCTGAATTAAAAAGCAATAAGCAAATCAAACTCATAGATCAAGACTATCGGTGAGAATAAACAACATTGAGTTGCACCGTATGACTTTTTTTTATCATCATTGAGTTCATAAACAAAACACTGAAATTCTAAGGTTTGGTCGTTATCAACTCAAAAGATAGAGTCGTGCTGATAACGTGTTGTAAAGTAAAGAAAAGAAGAAGAGAAGACACATACAGAATAGTTGGGAGGAGGTAAAAGTGTTCTCATTCATTCTCATTAGTCTCCTTATATAGAGGTAGGGTTTGCATCAGAGTACATAACTAATGAGTAATTACGTTGACAACCACATAGATTATAATATTTATAACATTAACATTATTTGAAATGATTATTTAGTAAGGAATTGCTTGTTACAATAATTTTAATCCTTATAATATCTATTTTATTTGTATTTATATAATTATCTGTAATTAGAAAATAAAATAAATACAAAAATAGAAAACCGATTAATCCCCGATTAATCTTTTAGGAGCTGTCCGCCCGACTAGCGCCAAACGGTTTTTAGAACCTTGTGTTACTCCATGTTACTTTGTTATTAATATATCAGAGAAAGGCAAAACCGAGTCGGTTGATCATTTATATATATAAGGATTCAGTCGACTTAACACTACAGGTTTTGCATGTATATGACGCATGTCAAGTCTTCGTGAATGTTTATAATGTTATTAGTGATGTGTCGATCACTGAAGGCCAATATTACCACCTCATGAACAAAAATCACATATGTACACCGATATATGGGAACGGCTGCTGTGTACGCAGTACTCCCGGTACTGCAGCTGTCGCTTGACAAAGTCAAGCAGTCACGCGCCAACCGCACGTCTCTCGTGGATCGGTTTTGTTTCCCTCAACAACCGATCGAATTCGTAAACAGATCTGGAAACGGGGTTGTCGACTTCGCTCGGATCAATCTCTTAATCGCGTGCAAAGGTTGTTCACCGTCCACATGTGCAGCACGAGTGAGGCGAGGCGAGGAGGAGACGGGCAAAGAGAGGAGAGGCGAGGTGAGGAGAGGCAAGGCGAGGCGAGGAGAGGAGCGAGGAGAGGAGAGGCGAGGCGAGGAGAGGAGAGGAGAGGAGAGGAGAGGCGAGACGGGCGAGGCGAGGAGAGGAGAGGAGAGGCGAGACGAGCGAGGCGAGGAGAGGTGAGACGAGCGAGGCGAGGAGAGGAGAGGCGAGACGGGCGAGGTGAGGCGAGGCGAGGTGAGGTGAGGTGAGGCGAGACGGGCGAGGCGAGGCGAGGCGAACCCGCTACAAAGCTTCCGCGTTCACGGAGGGAGGATCAACGAGAGTGGAGAGGTGAGGCGAGGCGAACCCGCTGCAAAGCTTCCGCGTTCGCCGAGAGAAGATCAACGAGAGGCGAGGAGAGGGGAGGAGAGACGAGACGGGCGAGGCGAGGCGAGGCGAACCTGCTGCAAAACTTCTGTGTTCGCGGAGAGAGGATCAACGAGAGGCGAGGAGAGGCGAGGCGAGACGGGTGAGGCGAGGAGGAGACGGACGAGGAGAGGAGAGGAGATGAGAGGCGCGAACCCGCTGCAAAGCTTCCGCATCAGCGAGAGGCGAGGCGAGACGGGCGAGGCGAGGCGGGCGAGGCGAGGCGAGACAGGCGAACCCGCTGCAAAGCTTCCGCGTTCGCGGAGGGAGGATCAGCGAGAGTCGTCTTCTCCACAGGCCAAAACTACTCCATTCAATACTTGACACGTGGAGCAGACACCCGCTGTACGTTGAGTACTGCGTACATTCCAGAACACACCCCGATATATATCTTATCCTTGCAAGTCATCAACAAATTAAAGAGAAAGTCACATGAAACCTCTTGCATTCTAATTATAACGCATAACATTAACTTTGACTCTATAAAATACCAAAATGAACATAATGCCATAACTGAACGACTCATTTTACTGTTCTTGTGGGAAGCTAATTCGTCATGCTCTAACCATGTTTGTTCCTGCTAAATCCTCACATGAATATAAAAATGCAAACACCGCACAATGAGGGCTCTCAACAATAGCCTAAAGAGCCTAAAATTTCCAAGTCGAAAGTTAAGACCTCTTTTGCCAGGAAGAAAGTTGAACAACTCTTCCTTTTGAATGGCCAAACTCGTTCATGAAATTTTATTTGTTTTTGACTTATTTTTTTGTAAAAATCTTAATATTAAACTAGGTAAAAAAATCATAAATGATCATTGACTTTTGACACATTCATCACTTAACTCACTGACATTTCAAAAACTCATTCATCACTTATAAGTAAAGTTGAGTTTTCGAAATATCAGTGAGTTAAGTGATAAATATATTAAAAATGAGTGATTATTTATTAAAAGATAAAAAAATATATTAGATAAAACCAACGGGACAAAAAAAATTCGACCGTCAAAAAAAGAAGCGGGCACCGTCACGGCGGTAAGTAACGGTGGAGAGGCCAAATGGGTGACACCCAGTGCAGGCTTCAACCCACCACCTCGTCTCTTCTCTCTTTATAAATGAGACGCTCCCACACGACTCTGAAATTTATCTCCTTCTTACTACTTCCCCCTAATCTCATCTCTCTCCCAAACAATTCCCAATCCTTCATTTATTTTTTTGGACTGGCATAAATCCAAATATTAATTTTTAGAGAAAATAATAAAAATAAAAAGCTGGAATAGGTGAAAAAGAAATATGGTAGTTGATGATATGCTGCAGATGAGCATCATGGTCTGCTATGGAGGTCCCTCTTGCTTCCGCTTCCCCGATGCTTATCCCAAAAGGTAATCTCTTTCAAGATCCCCCTTCCTGGGTCTTCGATTTTTTTGCTCTTTTCGGATAAATTTTTGTTCTTTTTTAATTTTATTTATATAAATCTTGTTGGGTTTAAAATTGGTTTTATGGATTTGATGGTTTTGATTCATTGTCTCCCACCTGGGTTTGTACGAATTCTTGAGATTCTTGAGCTCAGGTTGCATGTAGCGTTTCTTTAGCGTTTTCGGAATCTCTTTCTCTCTCGCCATAGGTAGAGATTAAAGAGATCTTTCTGTCTTTTCATTTCGATATAAAATTTAGTTTGTTGGTTTTTGTTGTTTCTTGGAATTTTTATTTACTGGGGTTGTTGAATCTTATTTTTATTTTATTGAATATTTTGATTGGAGTGTGAGTGGAATTTGTTATTTTGATTGATAAAATTAGGGTTTTGATGGAGGGGAGATATAGTGGGGATTGATATGATGATGAAGGTGTTTATAAGGTTACTTTGTTGAATTCGTTTTTCGGGAAAAAAATGGCAATATTCAATCCACCAGCAACAGTAGTGATCATCATCCAGGAGTTGGAGTTGTTGTTGAGCTGAAATGGTTGATTCTCTGCTCACTGCCTTGTCAATGGAGAATAATCATCACCCTTCAACGCTCTTGTCAATGGATTCCAGTGCCTCCTCTCACGACGAATTGGATTTGGAAATGAATCGGCAGATCATACTTTCCCGTCCACCCGACATTAACTTGCCCCTGTCAGCCGAGCGCAGCCCGCCTCCCCCATCATGGAATTTGGAGCCCTGTGATATTCTGGATGTGGGGCTTGGTCCGCAGGTTTACGAGACGGAGAGCTTGCTTGCGATCCCCAAGGTTGGGAGGAAATGTGCCAAGCGGATAGACAGCATATGGGGTGCCTGGTTTTTCTTCAGTTTCTACTTCAAGCCTGCATTGAATGAGAAGTCGAAGGTGAAGATTGTCCGGGACAGTAATGGTGTATCAGGGTTTGAGAAAAGTGATCTCAAGCTTGATGTTTTCATGGTTCAGCACGACATGGAGAATATGTACATGTGGGTTTTCAAGGAGAGGCCGGAGAATGCGTTGGGAAAGATGCAGCTGAGGAGTTACATGAATGGGCATTCCCGCCAAGGGGAGCGACCATTTCCATTTAGTGTTGACAAGGGTTTTGTTCGATCCCACAGGATGCAGCGGAAACATTATAGGGGCCTTTCAAATCCGCAGTGTGTGCATGGGATTGAGCTTGTCCGGGCACCTAATCTCATGGTTCTTGATGATGATGAGCGCAAGAGGTGGATGGAGCTTACTGGAAGGGACATGAACTTCACGATCCCTATTGAAGCAGGTGATTTTAGCTCATGGAGAAACCTTCCAAATACAGATTTTGAGCTGGAGAGGCCACCACCTCCGATAAAGACTGTGACGAACAATCACTCAAAGAAACTGCTGAATGGATCTGGATTAAACTTGTCTACCCAGCCATCTAACAACAACCATTGCGAGGCAAATGGTAATGGAAATGGTAATGGTAATGGAATGGACCTATCTCCTGTCAGTAGCAAGAGGAGGAAGGAGTTTTTCCCAACTGGGAATGATGATGACTGCTACTTGGGTGTTAATCCTCCAGATCGGGTCCCGGATATGGAAGTCAACCCAATTGAGTCTCAGTGGCTACATCAGTTCAGTGGTGTAATGAAGAACGTTTATGGGCCTGTTACAGCTGCAAAGACAATCTATGAGGATGATGTAGGTTATTTGATCATTATCAGCCTACCATTTGTGGATCTTCAGAGGGTAAAAGTTTCTTGGAGGAACACTCTCACTCATGGTATCATCAAGGTCTCTTGTATAAGCACATCTCGCATGCCATTCATCAAGAGACATGATCGTACATTCAGGCTTACAGATCCTGCCTCTGAGCACTGTCCTCTTGGAGAGTTTGTTAGAGAAATCCCTCTCTCCACCCGCATTCCTGAAGATGCTAACATAGAAGCTTATTATGACGGGCCAGGATCAGTGCTTGAGATTATGGTTCCAAAACTCCGTGGAGGCCCAGAAGAACATGAAGTTCGTGTATGCCTTCGCCCTCACCTTGGGGGCAACGATCTTATGTTGACTTGAAATAGGCAATGATAGAGATTACAAGGTTTCTTGCTATGGTGGTGCTTTACTGTCCTACTAACTGTGTACCATATAGTATAAGTGTATTTTAGTTTTTCATGAAGGGAAAAGAATGCTGCTTCTCTTATTTGTCATTGCAGTTTTTGCTCCCTTTTCTATGCATCTGTAGTTGATAGTCTGTTCTTGGCTTATATAAATTATTGTTCAGATTTGTTTCTTGAATATACCTTGAATGTGAGGACTTTTGCTAGCTTATATTTCTGCTCCTTTTAGTTGAACTCTAATATTGAAATGTCTTAGAATTATTGGTGTGTTGGTTTTGCTTATCAGCACAGAACTAATTCATTCTTCTTACTCCATCATCCAAGTTGTATAAATCAGCTTGCATTTCCTAGAGTGGTGGGAGCAGTCAACTTATTCGTTTTGTCTTAGATTTAAGTTTTGCAAGCAAGGGAAATGGCTATGCAATTAAGGTAATAAAAATACACCAGATGATTAGCAACTGGCAACTAATCTAAAAAGTACAGTAGTATAGAATTAGTTAACATTGAGATAAAGTTATAAACTGTATAAACTATGTTATTAGAGTATAGTAGTTGGTCCTTTTTGTAAAGAATTCTTTGAAGTCATCGTACAAATAGAGTAGTTGGCCGATTGAATAATACAGTTGATTAAGACTTGCATTCCTGCGGTACTCACACATGGTATAGGGGTACATTTTATTTTTTGCTATAATTGTGGATGAATTATGTCTATAAAGTCTTCTATGTTTGGAGCATATCTGCATCAAATACGACTATAAGTTGCGGTTGCCTGTTGTCTTCACTACGCAGCTTTTGATCAGTTGTATCTTTAAGTGGAAGGTCTTTGGGACTGTGGTGGGATTCTGAAGATGATTGAAAAGGCCACACACCTCTTCACTCCTGTGTATGGCCAATGACTTATCATCTAATAATTAGAATATATATTGTGGTAGTCATAACCTGGATGGTAAATGTCAGATGACATGGATATTTAAGGAATGTGACAGGATAAGTGTTTGATGCATTGGATATTCTCAGAAGATGTAGGTTCTGCCATCCATTGATATAGCATCACATCAGATATGATACTTTCCCTATTGTTAGGTGTATGACATGTCAAGTGGTTGGCAATGAAACTTGGTAGGCAAAATGTGGCATTGTCATACTCTTGATCTGCATCCAACATTCGAAGACTATTTCCTATCAGATCAAAGATTTTGATTCATAGCAAACTAGCCATAGTTTAGCAGAATCCTTGGTGCAGAAAGATTAGATTTACTAGTATATCATCTCTGTGGCCTGCTGCGCTTTCTTCACTAGAACAAGAAGGTGATTGTTTCTGAAGTGTTAACAAAAACATATATCGATACAGGTGAAGATACGATAACGTGATTCTTATTCAAAGATTTCTACATGAGTTGAGCAAAGAAGTACAACACTTGTTTTACAAGAACATGGATTCAAAGACCTAATAAGAGAACAAACGCACAGCATTCTGATAACTTGCTTCAGGGACTTCCTCCTTGTCCATCTCTAACAAAGACGCAACATGAAGCAGCACATTGTGAATATTTGCCGGATGGTTCAGCGATGCATCACCTTCAACCGGCTGCAGAGGCGGCTCCGATTATCCTTGAGACTTAGGCAATGCATCAGGCGCATCCGTCTCCAGTAAAATCCTATCAAATGGTACTGCCTTCACCATCCTCTTGGCCTTGCTTGTTTTCATGGACATAAGAAACCCTGAAAACGAAAAGTAACCACCCAGATTGGCAAACTCAGGAACCATCTCAGCAGAGCCAAGGTAAGAATGAAGTAAAAACCCCTCAGGAAACGGCCCCAATGATTTCATTATCTCAAGAAGGTCGCCGAAAGCTCGAACACAGTGGATTGATGCCGGCCTCTTTAACTCCTTGGCCAGTTCGAGTTGTTGCCGGAACACATGAACCTGATCGGCAAAATCACCCATCTTCTTCCTTTTGTCCAATCCAATCTCGCCGACTGCGGCAGAGGTTGTGGAAGCAAAGCTTTGTTTGAGGGTGTTGAGCCAATTGGGTGTTCTGTCTGCAACGAACCAAGGGTGGAGACCGAAGCAGGGGACTATGTGAGGATGATGAGACTCGCCCATCTGCTTCACCAAAGGCCAGTCTAGCTCGGAGGCCCCGTTAACGGCGAAGCGAACCACACCGGAATCGATGGCGGAAGCAATCAATTGGGGTGCCTTGTGGAAGATTCTTGGGTCTTGAAGATGACTGTGTGTCAAACAACTTCATGTTTCTGCGCTCAAACACAAACTGAGGTCTAATACTCTGTTCTATTGTTTCTTTATGTTTTTGCCTTCATGATTATAAGTGTGCGGGTAGATATTCCACAAGGAAAAAAATCTACGTAATTGTTGGCAGAACATAGTTGATAACAAAAGCACAAATACTGTTTTTTCTTTTTCGAGGATGTAACAACATTTTAATTTATAAAAAATTTATTCACACGTACTAAAAAAAATTTTGGTGTATCTATTGTCACCCCACAAATCACTTTGCTCACCCATATAATTTTAATTGTAAGTTTACTTTGTTCACCTATTAACAATACCTAAAAACCATTTTCTCAATTCTACTTTGTTCATCCTACATTCTCTTAATATATTTTATCAAATTCATATTTGCTCAAGATAAGTAAAATCACCAAGTGTATAAAAATTTACATGAAAGTATAAATCCAACTTAAAAAACAAGAAAAAAAGCTTTCAAATTCAACAATTTAATGATATCAGTCAATATCAAGATGTACAATGTCTGTAAATGAATCTCTAATAGCAACGCCTTCCATACTTCTAAGTTTCTTGAACTAATCTGTTGTTCATAAATACGATACAGTAGTTGTTTATGAGAATTTACATACAAAGTCAACATGGGAAATAATAAATAAAAGGATAAAGGAATCATCAACAAAGAAAAAATAAATACAAACAGTTTACCTCATCTTCAAGTTAAATGATAGTGTCTTCAGACTCACGACCAAATATGATAAATTTAGTTTAGAGTTATGAAATTTACGTTCATCTAAAACAAAAAGATCAAAAAAATAATTGTAATTTGTAACAACTTATTGTCTGTTGTAATTGTACATCAGTGTATTTTGGAATTTCAATAAATCAACAATATTTGGGGTGAACAAAGTGGTTTATGGGGTGACAATAGACGCACCCATTTTTTAATGCACTCTTATTTTTTGGAATCTTTTTTTAAACAATTATACCCCTATTATAAAAATGAAAAGAAAGAGAATTAAACAAACAAAAAAAAATTAGTTTGGATGCTAAGGTTTTAAATTTCTATACATATTTACTACTCTAAGAATCGGTAGTCTGCAAGCTTCCTAGTGATATCAAATTTTCATACTATTTCGATTGATTGAAAATCTTAAATGTTATTTGAGCGAGATAAATTAATTAAAAAAAAAGAGAAAAAAAGTCTTCAATCATTTTGTCTCCCTTGATTGTTTGTTAAGCTTCATTTGTTTACCAATTCGATTTGATTTTAGTAGAAGAATTGATAGTATTGATCATAGAGCAGAGAAAATAGATTGAGTCTTTTGTGGAATCAGTTTTGGTAGAAGGAAGAAGATGATGAGTTAAAAGAGTGTGTATTTGTTTACCAATTCGATTTGATTTTAGTAGAAGAATTTGTAGTATTAATCATAGAGCTAAGAAAATAGATCGAGTCTTGTGTGGAATCGGTTTTGGCTGAAAGAAGAATACGATGGATTAAAAGAGTGTGTATTCAGTAAAATAAAGAGGATATAAGAGGAAGTTTGGGGAAAGAAAATTGGATTAAAAAATTAGAGGTGTGTATTAAGTATACAAGGGTGTGTGAATAAAATTTCTCTTTAGTTTAACTATGAAGAACAATGCGAAAATATAAATTTTAATGAAACATGAAAGATTAAAAACTACCTACCTACAAATCTAAAACTTAAGGAATGTGGTGAACAATGCCCACAAAATGGTTTACAATTGAGCCTATCCAAAGACTGCCACGAAATTGTTGAGCTTGACTAATTGGATTAAGCCCATCTATGGCTTCCATTAAGTTCCCGTTGGCGTCGAATTTGGTTGCTTTACCTATTCCGCCACTATTCTCTGCAACCCAAAACTCTCCGTTTATGTTTCCCCTAATATTGTCAGGATAGCCTTGCGTTGATGCAAATATCTCGCTTTGACCAATTCTAGGTCCTCGAACCCAATACCTTAGAATGTTTTTGCTTGTAGTTTGGGATACAAGCACGAAATTACCATCTAGACTTGCAGCTACCTCATTTGCAAAATGTAAACCACTCAGCAGAAATTCAACTGTCTTTAATCCTGGATTATATCACATTAGTCTTCCAGTACTGTACTATCGTTAGTGTTGAATATTGACTCTATGTTAATACCAAAAAAAAAGAAAAAAAAGAAGAAACGGATTACAAAAATAAAAAATAAAAATAAAATAATAATACTTTTCTTGTGCTACATGCACAATGTTTTTGAGTTCAATTGTGACTCTTGCAAACAGCTGAACAACAAAGTCCAATACGAACTCAATCTTCCAAACTGTGCACTTTATATAAAGACACACAGAGAAGAAGAAAAGACAGACGGACAGAGCGCGGGGCACGGGGAGGCGAAGCAAAAAGTAGGGAACAAGAGAAAGGCAGAAGCAGGCGGAGTCAAGAAAGATAAGAACAAAAGAGGAGAAGAAGGAGAAGAGAACAAGCGAAGCAAAAAGCAGAAGGAGAGAGGAAAAAGAGCGGCGAGCCAACAAGAAGGTGGAGCCCACACTCTAACTCTCTTTATTTCTTTTGCAGTATCTCTATCCTTCAGCCTCGTTTCTTACTCCGCCGGAAGCCCGCAAGCCATCTCCCCCTAAGGCGAGACGACCACGTGAGGTAATCACCAAAAAGAAGGCGAGATGACCTCGCCCCCGCCTCCACTCGTTGCGATAATTATGTAGCCGCTCGGCCCTTACTCTTATACACATGGCCATGTGTTTCGCATAACAAGCCATACAAGAGAAGGAAACAAGCATTCCAGGCGAGTTTGAAGACCAGGCTGTAGTCGGTTGTGCATGAAACAACCTCCCAAGCCCGTATACTAGTAGATACCCCGCGTGACCACGACCGCCGATCCCACCCCAGAGTTCCCATCCGTGTGCAGGATGGGCCAAGCCCGATGTCAGTAACAGCACCTTGGGCCGGGAACGACTCCTAGAGGCACGAGAGAGTTTGGTAGCTGGAGCAACAGCAGTGACATTGTCCCACATCAGTTTCCAGATGAAAGGAACCCGTCCTAGGCCATATATAAGGCTCAGTTGCCAGCTTTTCAGGTATGACTACTGACTTGTTCCACTATTTATCCATCTACTGACTAAAGCTTCGGAGGAGGAAAGACCGGAACGTCCCGGTCCCCTTTATTATTGCAGGCAGGAGAAGGAAAGCCCAGGCAGGAAAAGGATAGCCCCACCATTAGCTTCCGCAATATCCCGCCCGGGATTGTGCATAAGTCCATAATTGTGTAACATCAATCGGGATGTAGGCAAAATTAATACGTAATCGACCGGGAGGCATAAGTCCATAATTGTGTAACATCACTCGGGATGTAGGCAAAATTAATACGTAATCGACCGGGAGGCATAAGTCAATAATCGTGTAACATTGACGTAGGCGACCGGGAGGCATAAGTCAATCCCTTAGCGGGGCGTGCACAATACAAAAGGCAATAAGATGAACCCACGGCATAATATATCAAAACCCGGTTAAGGGGCGTTTACCACCATTGGGTATTTACAAAATCACCGATGTAATCCGGGGCAACAGCACGAAGCCTTTCGTTCTTACAAAACGCTAATGCTGGACAAAATAACATCACTTTACTGGCCGGTTTCATCTTCGTCGTCGGTTGATTCAGCCGGCACCTCGTCCGTCCGGTCAGCAGCTTTCTCGAATGACCCACCTGCCTCGGGTGTTTTCTCAGGCTCAGCCGCCCTCTTTTTGGCCTCCCGAGCAGCAAGCAGATCGGCCATCATCCTGGCCTTGTCAAGGAACCCAAGTCTGCTCCAGACGCCAAATTTCTCAGTTATACCGCTCTCTCGGGCATTCTTGAGCATGGCCTTCAGCTCCTCTGACTCTTTGAACTGGGCAACAGCAAGCTCGCCCTGGGCCGGGATCTGGTTTTGTAGGTCAACTACCTCGTTCTCTTTCTCTTTCTCTTTCAGCTCAGACCGCAGCTTCGCATTCTCCCGCTGAAGCGCGTCCATATCGCGTTCCAAGGCAGTAACCCTGCTAGCTCTTCCCTCAAGCTCCTTGGTGTGGAGGCGAAGTTTGGCCAACCTATCAGCCAGGGTGATCTTCTCTTTCCTCTCCGCCTCCAAATCGTTCTCCATTTTCTTCTTCTCTGCCCCGAGGTAGCCGATCTGGTCGTTCAAACAGGCTAGACGCTCTTTCATCTCGTTGGCATCCTCACTGGCGTCGATGGCATAAATAGCAAAGAGGGCCTGCAAGCGTAATTAAGTTAGTCTCATTCCCGAACGACGGTCAAATTTGAACTAGGATAGAGTTTACCTTCATCATTGCCTCCCGGGCGTACCGCCGATTTTCTTGAGGAGTGCTGGACCCGATCTTGATCATGTCCAGTTCAATACCCTTCAGGTCGCTAACCATGCTACGAACGAATTTCTCATCCGCGCACCCGTACTCGTCCAGTATCTGCCGGATGGTGGTCGTCCGAGCCAGAGGAATTGCTGGAACAACGGTGCTCGTTGATACCTGCTTCCCGGTCGAGGATTCAACAAATTTCTGTTTCTTCCGAGATGATGAGGTGCCCGAGACACTCAGTCCCGTCAAAGTCACGCCTTCATCCCTTGGCGACATGGATTTTTTGGACGATTTCTTCCTCTTCTCGCCCAAGTGGACGTTGCTCACGTCACCAGCCTTCGCAGGCCCCTCGCTGTCAGAAGGCGGTATGCCATACCCTTCATCGGGGATCTCCAGGAGAACAACGTCATCCGAGACATGGGCAGTTTTATCTGCTAGGTTAGCCTCAGTTCGGACAGCCACTTTCCCGACTTCCAAAAGTTCGCTAATCAATTCCATGTCCGACTCCATATCGCTCGGGTGCGACTCGCGGTGCGACTCGCGGTGCTTTCTCCTGGGCGATTTATCTAAAATTACAATTAGTCAATGTCACGGATTAGGAAAAAGAGTGCAATGAGTAAAAATGGGCGACACTAATTTGGAATCCCACCAGGCATTTGGCCAAGTTCACAATGAACCAAAACTGCCCACCGGGTCAGCCGGTAAGAGCTTTGATCCTCATCCGAGGGCCAGGCCGCGAATATCCGGACAATACGTCGCTTCTCGATCTCTGACAGCGAGTATGACTGATCACGGATGTATCTAAACCGGTTGGGCACCACGAACGTTGGACACTTTCTTTGCCATCGCCCGCTGGCAAGCACGACCTTCGAAAGCCAGTTGTTGTTCATGAACGTTAGGAGGTCCGTGACGGCAGGCAGGTAGTCCCGGGCAGCGAACGAGACACACCCCCGGCAGTTCTGTTTCTTCGAGTACGACAGGCAGAACAGCGCGCGGAACTCGTTGATGGTTGGCCAACCCATCTCGGACAGATAGTACAAGCAGCAAAGGGAGAGTAGCTGACGCCATTGGTTTGGGGGTATCTGCCCGGGAGCAAGTTGAAGCATGCTTAGCAGATACTGGACGCATTGCGAAAGCGGGAGAGAGAAACCGTTTCTAAACATGTGCTCGTGCACTGCGATGAACCCGTCTCTCGGACAGCACGCCAGCTCGTCCTTGTATAGGCTCCGCAGGGTAACTGTGGGCGGGATTCCCCAGTTTTCACGAAACTGCTTTATCTCGGCCGAGGACATACTACTCTCGGGTTCATCGCACACTGTGCCATCCTCCAACGTGAATCGCCTGGCTAAGCCCACGGCACTGACAGTAGGAATGTTATGGGGAGCCCCAGCGATCTCTTCGACGTCCGGGGCAGATACACCTTTGGCTGGCCCAGTACGCTCTCGGCCTATGTAGTCCTCCATCCTCTCTTCGTTGTCCACAATCGGCCGAGGCGAAGCACTTAGGTCGGTCGAACTTCGGGAGCCCATCTACCTAGATTAACAAACCCTAGCATCTTATTAGCGCCGCCGGGGGTACACCAATTTTCAGTTTACCCTCAACCCAGAAAAATCCCTCTAAAGCACTGAGCATTGCCACTACCCACACAAACAACACAACACAGGCAACACAAAACACAGCAAAACGGAGAGGAAAAACAGAGAAAACACGGAAAAGCAGAGACAGAAACCACGCGGGGGAGACATAAAGCAGAAGCGTGAATAGAATTTAAAAACTTTACCAGATCTTCGACGTAGCAGCAACGTCGGAAATGCGATCGTCGGGAAACACCTCGCAATCGCGGGATCGGTCAGCAGTTTCGGAGGGCAAACAAAGAAAAGCAGAGGGAGCGACCAGAGAAGTGAGCGAGAAAAGAGGATGAGATGAACACGAAACGAAGGGGCAGAAACTTATACTCGGTCAGTAACAGACGCCTCGATCCGCGGCCCAACGCAAACCTTTTGCCAAAAAAGAGGCACCCCTAGCCGCCCGATCAAACCGCAGGATGGTGCCGCGTGGCACAACTGACAACTCCTCGAAGAATGAAAGATTGAAGCGATGTGCATTAAATGCATGAGTTGTCCCGCATTATTGCGAACACGCATTTAATGCACCTGCCACCACTGCGCAACCCTCGAAGTGCAAGACCCATCTCGGATGATTCATCTAGATCAGGACAAAACCCATCCTGGACGTGTCACCAAGACCCATCCCGGGTGAAATTCACTGAGTTCATTAGACCAGGGTACGATCCACTCGAGTGAGTCACCGAGATCACAAGTGCAAGACCCATCTCAGATGATTCATCAAGATCAGGACAAAACCCATCCCGAACGTGTCACCAAGACCCATCTCGGGTGAAATTCACTGAGATCACTAGACCAGGGTACGATCCACTCGAGTGAGTCACCGAGATCACAAGTGCAAGACCCATCTCGGATGATTCATCAAGATTAGGACAAAACCCGTCCTGGATGTGTCACCAAGACCCATCCCGGGTGAAATTCATTGACATCGTTAGACCAGGGTGTCATCGAGATCGTACGAGGAAAAACCCACCTTGGTTGAGTACTACAAGTACATTCATTCCACCCGAGAGGAACTCGACCGACAGTAACACCCCCACCGACATTGGCATTCCACCGAGAAATTGGCATTCCACCAAGATCGGCATTTCCACTAAAATTTCATATCATCCCTTTAAAAACGGAACAAGTGGCCTGATAAACCACAGACGGCGTTAATACCCCGTCACTCGATTAGTAACATTGGATGAAACACCCAGATTACAAGTTGTCATGACTTCGCGCGGAGCGAATTCTGTGGCTCGCGGGACGATTAATATTTGCGAGGGGCGAGCGGACCCGTTCAATACACACCGTGAGCATGGACTTGGGGGGACTATGGTGGGACCCACCCGAGATAGTTCTCTGGTCTACGGGCTTAATTCAGCCAAGTCCCCACTCAAGATGTGTCTTAAACGGGAACTTGGGGGGACTTGTAGTCGGTTGTGCATGAAACAACCTCCCAAGCCCGTATACCAGTAGGTACCCCCACGACCATGACCGCCGATCCCACCCCAGAGTTCCCATCCGTGTGCAGGATGGGCCAAGCCTGATGTCAGTAACAGCACCCTGGGCCGGGAACGACTCCTAGAGGCACGAGAGAGTTTGGTAGCTGGAGCAACAGCAGTGACATTGTCCCACATCAGTTTCCAGATGAAAGGAACCCATCCTGGGCCGTATATAAGGCCCAGTTGCCAGCTTTTCAGGTATGACTACTGACTTGTTCCACTATTTATCCATCTACTACTAAAGCTTCGGAGGAGGAAAGACCGGAACGTCCCGGTCCCCTTTGTTATTGCAGGCAGGAGAAGGAAAGCCCAGGCAGGAGAAGGATAGCCCCACCATCGGCTTCCGCAATATCCCGCCTGGGATTGTACAGAAACACAGGCCGCTTGGCCCTTACTCTCGTACACAAGGCCATGCGTTTCGCATAACAAGCCGTACAAGAGAAGGAAACAAGTATTTCTGCTAAAATATTATCAGGCGAGTTAAATAGCAGTCCACATGCAAGATGACCTCGCAGGGAAGCTGAAAACTTAAAGCAAAAGCCCTAAGGCGAGGTGCCTTTGAGGTCCAGGCGAGGCGAACTAGGATGGCCTCACAAGACTAGAAGTCCAGGCGAGCCAGGTGACCTCAGATCGAAGCGTGAGCCCTAAAGGGTGGTGTGTCAACATTCGCGCCAAAGCAGAAGCCCTAAGGGGTGGCGAGCCAACATTCATGCCAAGGCAGAAGCCCTAAGGGGTGGCGAGCCAACATTCATGCCAAGGCAGAAGCCCTAAGGGGTGGCGAGCCAATATTCGTGTCAACGCTTAAACCCTAAGGGGTGGCGAGGTGACTTCACATCAAAGCAGAGGCCCTAAGGGGTGGCGATGTCGCATTCATGTCGAAGCAGGAACCCTAAGGGGTGGCGAGGTCGCATTCTTGTCAAAGCAGGAACCCTAAGGGGTGGCGAGGTGACTTCACATCAAAACAGAGGCCCTAAGGGTGGCGAGGTCGCATTCGTGTCAAAACAGGAACCCTAAGGGGTGGTGAGGTGACTTCACATCAAAGCAGAGGCCCTAAGGGGTTGCGAGGTCTCATTCATGTCAAAGCAGGAACCCTAAGGGGTGACGAGGTGACTTCACATCAGAGCAGAGACCCTAAGGGGTGGGGAGGTCGCATTCGTGTCAAGGCAGGAACCCTAAGGGTGGCGAGGTGACTTTACATCAAAGCAGAGGTCCTAAGGGGTGACGAGCTAATATTCAGAAGCTCTAAGCCCAGGCGAGGCGAGATCCAATCATGCAGAAGATGAAGCAAGTCGGGGAGTCCGCTCACATACATACACGTGGAGTCCGCTCATAAGCATACGCTCGGAGTCTGCTCACAGACATACACACGGAGCCCGCTCACAAGTGTACACGAAGAGCCCGCTCACCGACGTACACACGGAGATCACCTACGCCTCTATCAAGGACTGTGGCCAAAGCCTTTCAAGCCTTTTGTCACGCTGCTGCATCACCTGTTCCGGGTGCCTAAATCAAATCAACATACACTCTATCAAATTGGGTGTCCACAAGAAACCCAGTTAACGGTTTTAAAATACGTATGTTAAACCAAAAGCCGGCATTAAGCCATAAAGCCTACAAACCTCTCATGAACTACGGTCGGTTTGATCCCACAAAGGAGTACGTAGGCAGTCTAGATACCCACTAGATGCAACCACAATTCAAAACAGAATCTCTGACACCACCAGTCAAATTCGTCCAGTCCAAATAACTCTGGTCAAATTTCTGAAGCACCAGAGAATCAAATTCATAACCAAATCTTTCGAACTACATTGGTTTGATCACTTTACAAGGGTATGTAGGCAGTCTAGATTTAAATATGGATGTAATCACCAAACCAAATAAATTCTCAGATCGCCTGAAGCTAGAATCCTGCTCCAAACCTCAAATGTCTTCAAACACAAATCCAAACACATTTCCAAAAACTACTCTCATCCTAAAGTCAAATCCCTCCAACGAGTCATTCACTTGTTGGAACCCTTGAACTACAAGTGACTTGAAACTCTTCAGGGTACGTAGGCAACTCATTCCCAAATGTGGGTGCAGTCACAAAAAACAAATAAACCTACAATAGTCTCTTGGTAAACGGAATCAAAAGGTGTTCCCTTGTAATAAAGGATTGTAATTAAGAGACACATTCTATCTTGAATGGGTTGAACCAGACGTAATTAAAAACCCTATCTCAGTTAATAAGATAGGATGAAATCATGTTTGGTACATATTTATTTGCAATTTTTACCCAACACTCTCATTTCCGTCTTTGATAAATTGTGGATTAATATCCACATCATTTGTAAACCTGAAAGGGGTTCCATTTACTTCAGTTGCAAGCGTTTGTGTTGCAAGCGTTTGTGCAACGCCGCCGTTAGGTCCCGTCTTTAAGAGGCCGAAATAGGCATTGTGTCACGTCCCGCTTTCGGGAGTGTCATCATGGGCGACACTGGTTGTCAAGCCACATGGATATGCGGGGTTGCGCTCCAGGATCAAGGAGTGTAGGGGCATACGTGCAGTCCCTTTGGAGTTCAGGCAGGCCGACCCGGTTGAGTTTGGGGAGCTTGTCGTTGGTCGAGGACTTAACGCTGAAGAGGGGACTAGGCCATCCTTACACAAACTGGTCGGGGTCTGGAGCCGATCCCTTGACGAGCCCAAGGCAGGGCGAAACCAATCGTTGTCCAGGTTGATAAGGCTGGCTCCCTGGCATGGGAGCGCCGCATAGGCCAAGTGTGGTGGCCGAAGGGCTAGGCCCGTGACATGTGGTATCAGAGCCGTCTCGGCAATTGTCGTCCGTTGGTCGCCAAGCGCTCACGTGTGTCGTCGCGTTCCCAGAGTGGAGTCCCCGTGGGGAAGGGGTCGAGTAGGCAGGGTGCCCCAGAGGTTGGGGTTCGGATTGTGAAGATAGGCCTAAGTGGCAGAGGTGCTGCGGGGAGGTAATCTTACAGTCCGGCGCGGAGCATTGTTGAGCGGTCCATGGGGAAACCTCCCTTCATCCTTCGGTATTGGCATTGTGGTGCGTCGTGGGAGTGCGTGCCGCATGGGAAAGCCGTGTATGAGGACATACACCTTGTTTTGGTGGGGGAGAGTGTCACGTCCCGCTTTCGGGAGTGTCATCATGGGCAACACTGGTTGTCAAGCTGCATGGATATGCGGGGTTGCGCTCCAGGATCAAGGAGTGTAGGGACATACGTGCAGTCCCTTTGGAGTTCAGGCAGGCCGACCCGGTTGAGTTTGGGGAGCTTGTCGCTGGTCGAGGACTTAACGCTGAAGAGGGGACTAGGCCATCCCTACACAAACTGGTCGGGGTCTGGGGCCGATCCATTGACGAGCCCAAGGCAGGGCGAAACCAGTTGTTGTCCCGGTTGATAAGGCTGGCTCCCTGGCATGGGAGCGCCACATGGGCCAAGTGTGGTGGCCGAAGGGCTAGGCCCGTGACAATTGGCTATATAAAGCTCGCATGTTTTTATGTCAAACCTGAGGCCTAGAGGTCTCCCACAAATTGGTTCATTGTCTTTATTGGTAGAGCCGTCACACAATCCTCTCGGCCTAGATGGGGAAGTTGTGCCAAACTCGCTCCATCCATATTGGCTCCCTAGCCATTTGAAGATCCTTCCATCGGCAACCCCTGCATAGACTGCTCCAGTACAATCAAATGCCACACTCTCTGGGCCAACTACTGGTACTAGAATTTCATGGTGTTCAAAACCACAAGTGAAAGACCTTCTGCTTGAGAAATAGACGAGGCTATTGTTAGCAAAAAGAATAAAGAGATACGGACGAAAATTGATCTTGCACTCATGAGAATCTTTAAATTTGTTGTGATTTGTGCATGGAAGATTTTGTATTTATAGGTGTATTTTCGAACTTGATCCAACCAGGACAAGAAAACTATTCAAGCGTGAATGGATTCCAGAACAACTGACCAAATCAAAGTGGGATACCGAGCACCCATTTCCTTATCCGAATAGGTTATGGTTTTCTATGAAGGACTTGTATAATTGACCTAAAGCAATTTTAAGTTCTACTTATATTGGGATTGGCCTGTAGATTGTTATCCTTATAAGTGAAGTTTTTTACTTCGATCCAATTCTCATTTCAGTGAAGAAAGAAAAAAAAAAAATGTCGTTCATAAATGCCAAAACAACTCATGTTCAAAGCACTCTTCATCGAAAAAAATAACACAATAACAATATAAGATGCCAACTCTGCTCTTATGGAAAGATTTGATGACAGTATAAAGATCTCAACAAAAACAAAATTGTCTTCACGAAAATGATCAAACTCCATTTGTGTACCAGAAAGAGAAATCGATCAAACATTACCAGAAGGAGAAAATGATCAACCAGCGAATAAAAGAAAGAGTAAAAATTACTGAATAGTTCAAAAGTATTATAATAAAGGCCCCAAGCATATTGCCAGGGGAAAATAACAAAGGGCCTATAAGTTCCGCAAAATTAAAACCGAAAGCTCTGGTAAAAGATCAGAGCAAAATACAAAATAAATGCAATAAAAACCAAAACAGCCACTCACGGGCTTCAATCATCATTTCACTTAGTCGACCTCCTCAATCTTGGGCCCTGCACCGCCACTTCCAGCTGGAACATCATCATCAACTGGGCCGGCACCATCAGGCCCAGCACCCTGGTACATCTTGGCAATGATTGGGTTGCAGATGCTCTCCAACTCCTTCATCTTGTCTTCAAACTCATCAGCCTCTGCGAGTTGGTTGCTGTCTAGCCACTGGATGGCAGCCTCAATGGCATCCTCGATCTTCTTCTTGTCAGCCCCTGGGAGCTTCTCGCCAATCTTCTCATCCTTGATGGTATTCCTCATGTTGTAGGAGTAGTTCTCCAAAGCATTCTTGGCCTCAACCTTCTTCTTGTGCTCTTCATCCTCAGACTTGTACTTCTCTGCCTCTTGAACCATCTTTTCAATCTCCTCCTTTGAGAGCCTGCCCTTGTCGTTGGTGATGGTGATCTTGTTCTTTTGACCGGTGGTCTTGTCCTCTGCTGACACATTCAAGATACCATTGGCGTCGATGTCAAAGCACACTGTGATCTGGGGCACACCTCTGGGGGCTGGGGGGATTCCAGAGAGCTCAAACTTTCCGAGCAAGTTGTTGTCCCTGGTTCTGGTTCTTTCTCCTTCATAGACCTGGATGAGCACACCAGGCTGGTTGTCGGAGTAGGTAGAGAAGACTTGTTCCTTCTTTGTTGGGATGGTTGTATTTCTGGGGATCAAGACGGTCATGACACCTCCGGCAGTTTCCAAACCAAGAGATAGAGGGGTGACATCCAACAGAAGAAGGTCCTGAACCTTCTCATTGCCCTCACCACTGAGAATTGCAGCCTGGACTGCAGCACCATAGGCAACGGCCTCGTCAGGGTTGATGCTCTTGCAGAGCTCCTTGCCATTGAAGAAATCCTGGAGGAGTTGTTGAACCTTGGGGATACGGGTGGATCCACCAACAAGCACAACATCGTGGACTGTGCTCTTGTCCATCTTGGCATCCCTCAAACACTTCTCTACTGGCTCCATACACTTTCTGAACAAGTCCATGTTGAGCTCCTCAAATCTGGCACGGGTGATGGTTGAGTAGAAGTCAATACCCTCATACAAGGAGTCAATTTCAATGGTGGTCTGGGCAGTGGATGAGAGGGTCCTCTTCGCCCTTTCACATGATGTCCTCAATCTCCTAAGAGCCCTGGGGTTGCCACTGATATCTTTCTTGTTCTTTCTCTTGAATTCCTGAACAAAGTGGTTCACCATTCTGTTGTCAAAGTCCTCACCACCAAGATGGGTGTCACCAGCTGTGGCCTTAACCTCAAAGATACCCTCTTCAATAGTAAGAAGAGAGACATCAAAGGTACCACCTCCAAGGTCAAAGATCAACACATTCTTCTCACCAACACTGGTGGCCTTCTTGTCAAGACCATAGGCGATGGCTGCTGCTGTAGGCTCATTGATAATACGCAAGACATTGATACCAGCAATGACTCCAGCATCCTTGGTGGCCTGACGCTGAGAATCGTTGAAGTAAGCAGGCACTGTGACCACTGCGTTCTTGATGGTGGCACCAAGGTAAGCCTCGGCAATCTCACGCATCTTGATGAGGACCATGGAGGAGATCTCCTCAGCAGCAAACTGCTTTTCCTCTCCCTTGTATGAAACTCCAATCATGGGCTTCTCCGCTGGGCCAGAGGTGACCTTGAATGGCCACAACTTCATGTCACCCTGAACTGAGGCATCAGTGAATCTGCGACCAATCAAACGCTTGGCATCTGCAACAATAGAGAATCAATAAGTATATGGCCATGATATAACAATTACAAGTTACATAAAGCAGTATCTAGATTAGATCTGAAACCAGAATACTACTCACTTTTAAGTCTAATGATTCTACATTGGTTGATTTTACATACAGTAAAAACACTAATCAAAATCAAATTAACATCTACTTCAGCAACTGATTATGCAAACATTCATGGCAGTCACAATTAGCTATCGGCAGAGTACTGTGTTCTTAATCAAGACTGCAAGTACAACGTTAACCTGATTTCACAATTTAGCCATTGAGCATCAATTCAACAAAGCAAGTTCATTTATTAAAAATCAATTGACCATTCCAGTTTAATTTCAATCCGTATATTGAACAAAGAACCAACCGAATTTCTGCTCTGCTAAAGAAATTTCAAAATTCAGAGTAAACAAATACAGTAGATCTAAACTAATTTCAAATTCAAAATCCAAATCAACATCAGAGCTATAGATTCAATCAGGTTTCAATAGTCCAAAACAGCACTAAAACTTCAAAAATAAAACAGCACAGATCTACAAAGCAAGCAGCTACAAAACTACTTCATCATACAGTATACCACAGCCAAATTTCCTGCATACAAACTTTCAATACAAGATCCAAGATCTACTAAGAACAAGCATACGGATCTACTAATCTACTGAAACAAAAACACTAAACGGATCTGAGATCTTACCGAAAACAGTGTTGATTGGGTTCATGGCCACTTGGTTCTTAGCGGCGTCTCCGATCAACCTCTCGGTGTCGGTGAAAGCCACATACGACGGCGTGGTCCTGTTCCCCTGGTCATTGGCGATGATCTCAACACGGTCGTGTTGCCAGACGCCGACGCAGGAGTAGGTGGTTCCGAGATCGATTCCGATGGCCGGTCCTTCTCCTTTGCCGGCCATTTTAAGTCGACGAAGAAATTGACAAAGGAAAAAAGTGAGCGGCGGTTAAAGAGAGAGTGGAGGCTGCTAGGTTTGATTTAAGAGAGGAGGAGAGAGGAGAATGTGGGTGGGGTTTATATAGGGGTCAGTGGGGGCTTTGGAATTCCAGAATGTTCGAACCCTATAGGGGCGGAGGCTGTGGGATCCTTGGATATAGCGGACGGTTTGGATGGTGTCCACGTTGCTTAAGGAGACTCGTTGTTGAGTTTGATTCCTCCTCCTCCAATCCGCGCTGGCGTCAATGACCTAGTGGGCTTTTCTTTTCTCGGCACTTTCCTGCCGCGTTGAGAGAGGCCCACTCTGCTTCTGTGGTCTGACTCGTGGTGATGTGACTCTTTGGATATTTACATGTTTTCAAATTCAAAACTTTGAGATTTTTCTAATTAGAGAAAGAAGCTTAGTTATTAAAAGAAAAAAAAAACCTAGAGAAAGGAGCTTCAATACAATTGAAAACAAACACGGCCAATAACAAAAATGTAAATTTAAAGCTAATAAATGATAAAATAATTAATAAATGTTTATTGATGATAAAACAGTACACCCATTTAAATCTCTTAAAATGTTGTCTCTAATAATAAAAATAACTACGAACACTACCACTAAGCAAAATGCTCTCTCTATCACAACGCCTCTCTGGCGCTCTCTCTCTCTCTCTCTCATATGGATCCAGGTCTAGTTGAGTCTAATGGCTCTGCAGTCAATGAGCCATGCCGTCAACTCTTCTAGGTCGACTAGACCATGGAGAACGTGAAGTAAGGCACGATGGCAATTGGCCTCCGATCTAAGACCCACATGGTCATGACATGCGTCAACAAGGCCAACTCCGAGCTCTCTTCTCACTAGAAGAAGATTTTCAAGGTCGACGACCACATCGGCGTCGCCATTGTCGGACTCACTGCTGAAGGCAGTGCTCTGTAGCACTACATGGGATCCGAGTGCATCAATTACAACTACACTTATGAGTCGCCTCTTCCCGTCGGACGACTCGTCGTTCAGCTAGCCGATAAGGCGCATGTTCGTTTCAGAAACCCTAATTTTGAATCTATTGGTGTGGTGTGAGTTTCTGTGATTTCGGCGTTGTTTTTGGTGTGAGCGGTGGTTGTTGGACCAGGGAATTGGGATTAGGGCTTTTGGGGGAGCTAGGGCTATTGAAATTGGGGTTATTTTAGGGGAATTGATAGGTAAAAATGGAAAAGTGGTGTGTGAATTTGGTGTTTCAACTTGTTTTATTAGAATTGCATACTTTGTTTCTGCTTAACCTAGTTGAGCTAGCTTGAATCCTTACGATTTCCAAACCAAACGGATTAGATGAGTAATTTGGATTGGGGTTTTTTATTCTAAAGTTAGCTACTTTAGGACAATAAACTTTCCATTTGTTACATAGTTTGAGTATGCACAAGTGATTTTATTTCAGTGTCATTTGTTGGATTTGAGACTATAAGATAGTTCAATGCATATAATTGTGAATGTTGGTGTTTTCATAAGCTTTGTGAAATAGTTGACAGGCGTTATTCTTTAGGTAACCTCTTCAAAGCTTTAACCTTTTCGTGTGTCAGAGTGATTTGAAATCCTGGTTTTGCTCGGAGCTGACGATGAGTGACGTCGGCGAGTTCTCTTTGCCCTTTACTTGAAATCGGGTGTATGGCTTGGGTAATAACTTTGGGAAATTGTTTGCTTGGAATGCTGGAAAGTGAGTGTTTTCTTTAGAATTTTGGATTGAATTTTGATATGCGATTTATTTGTAGGGATTGGTTTTGGGATTTTGTTGTTTGGTTCATAACCATAACTCTCAATCTGTAGTTACATTGGTAGTTATGTTGGTAGATACCTATGTAGTTGCATAGGTAGTTAAACTGGACATGTGGTAGTTTTAATGTAAACAACCATGAAAAAACAAGGTATATATGGACATGGGTTTGGTTGATTTAGACAAGTGTATCAGTTCCATATACCCTTGTTGAGTTTGGCTCAATGCTATGGATCTAAACATATTTATGTATGGTGTATCATGTTGTTTATATGCTTTACATGAACAGTTAAATAGAGTTTTTTGTGATCAGACATAATGTTATATGTTGTTATGTGATGAAGGTTGATATGATTGTAGTTTTTCTGCATTGTGTGTGGGAAAATAAATGTAATTAGTTATGTAGCATGCATGTAACTACTCATATAACTGTCAGTCTCTAGTTACATGAGAAGTTACATAGGTATGTTAATATAGTTACATATGTAGTTGTATATCTATGTCAAGGGGTGAGAGTATGGGTTTATGGTTAACAGTTTGGTTTTGGAGTTTGTGTTTGTTTTGTGATCTCTGGGTATGCGTAAGTGTTATTCATTTTTCGAATGTTTGCATCTAGATTTATTGTTTAGTGTTGAAAATGTGACAAGAACTTGGGAGAGGATAGTAAAGTCTGAGGCAATAGGATGTTTGGCTCAGATAAAATGAAATTTGTGTTTATTGTGATGATAGGTGGTCGTTGTTTATGTTTGCACTGTTTTGAAATCTGAAATGTAACTACTCATGTAACCGTCAATCTTCTAGTTACATAGGTAGTTACTTTGTTAGATACATATGTAGTTATAATAACTGTTTCGAGGTGTGAGAAGCTAACATATTAGGCAATTTTGTGCAGAAAAAGATGAAGGGAAAGAATAATAGAGAAAGGGATACAAAGAATAGAGATGGTAACATACAACAAGCATAGGAAAAAAAAAAAACAATTGATGAAGAGACAAAGAAAAAAAAGAATTAAATTCAGTCTACCCCCAAATCTTTGGTGTCAAAATCAGTTCAGTCCTGCAATTTTTTTAAATCAGTTCGTCCCTTCAACTTTTATAAACACATCAGTCAGGTCCAATTTTTGAATTCCTCTCGAAATATGAAGTCACCAAAGTTGTTGGAACTTACATGGGGACTCATAATTCAGCTTTATCCCTCTTCAGAATGATAAAATAGCCAATTTGACAAAATATTATTAAAGAAGATAAAAAAATGCATCTATTTAGCAAAATGAATAAAAAACAATTAGGGTATTTCAGATATTTCGTTGAAAATGAGGGGGTAAAACTGAATTATGGGTCTCATTGTCAGTTCCAACGGCTTCGGTGACGTCACATTTCGAGAAGAAATAAAAAATTGGACTGACTGATGTGTTTACGAAAGTTAAAGGGGCGAACTATTTCAAGGTGTGAGAAGCTAACATATTAGACAATTTTGTGCAGCAGAAGATGAAAGGAAAGAATAATAGAGAAAGGGATACAATGGATAGAGATGTTTTTTTTTTTTGTTTTTTGTTTTTTTGAAATAGACTTTATTGATAAGAACTATTAGAAATACATCAATAAAGGTAAATCTCACAAGAGAGACCCGCAACTAAACTCTATGACATTTGGCAATAAGCTCCTGGAGCCAGGGTGGCCCAGAATCAAAGCAAAACAACGCTTGATCCATCTTCAAAGCTCTTCTACCAAGAGTATGCGCAATCTGATTCTTACGTTTCCTTACATGTTTCCTTGAAATCCATTCAAACTCCAATTTTAGGCTACAGACTGCATCCATAACTCTTCCAATATCTCTCAAATCAAGGCCACTTTGACCAATAGCATGGATTATATTGATTGCATCCCCAACAATAGTCAGTTTAGAAACACCAACCTGTTTACTGAGCTTCATACCATACAAAACCAAAGAGTCAAAGCTTCAATTATGTGTGGTTTAAGAACACCAGTAAGAGGAAAGGCTAAAGTTCCCAACTGATTACCAGACCCACTCATTATTATTGCTCCCAAACCAGCCATACCAGCCGTGCTATCACATGCACCATCAAAAAACAGAGTGACCACATGTTCAGACAAGTTATTGTTCCCATCTTCCCCATTCTCACATACCTCATCCCTCTCACGAACACTACCTCTCAAGGAGTTTTTACGTTCCAGCTCCACCTTTGCTATTTCACATTGCCAATCTATGCACTTCTCAAAAATCTTCCTTGGTTCCATACCTCTTTTTCCATGAAGCACCTCGTTTCTATTCTTCCTGATCCATCAGCATAACAAAGCAAATAATTATGTTTTTTCCATGTCCCCATCCATAGCTACTAAACTCAGCAAATCTGCAAAACAATAAACCAGCCATTGCTTATGCACCTCCCTCCATGGGCTACATTTCCATATCTTTCTAGCCACCTGACACTACCACAAACTATGAATGATAGATTCCTCCCGGTCTCCACATCTATCACACCCACCATGAGAACGAATCTTACGCTTAAACAAATGCTCAGCACATGGTAGAAAAGCATGGCAAGCTCTCCATAAGAAAAGCTTGACTTTATTATGAATTGATAGATCCCAAATAAGACTCCAAATATTTGTGGAGTTTGAAGTATCATGCCCACTACCACTACTTGATCCCTCCTCCAACCTCCTCAATCCCATGGACAGAGATGTTGACATACAACAAGCAAAGAAAAAAAAAGACAGTTGATAAAGAGGTAAAGAAAAAAAATTTAAATTCAGTTTACCCCCCCCAAATCTTCGGTGCCAAAATCAGTTCACTCCTGCAACTTTTTTTAAAATCAGTTTGCCCCTTTAACTTTCGTAAACACATCAGTGGGTCCAATTTTTATATTCCCCTTGAAATGTGACTTCACCAAAACCGTTCGAACTGACAAAGAGATCTATAATTTAGCTTTACACCCTCATTTTCAACGAAATGTCTGAAATACCATAATTGTTTTTTATTCATTTTGTCAAATAGATGCATTTTTTTTATCTTCTTTAATAATATTTTGTCAAATTGACTATTTTATCCTTCTGAAGAGGGATAAAGCTGAATTATAGGTCCCCATGTAAGTTCCAACAGCTTTAATGACGTCATATTTCGAGAGGAATTCAAAAATTAGACTTGACTGAAGTGTTTATAAAAGTTGAAAGGACTAACTGATTTAAAAAAAAAATAGCAGGACTGAACTGATTTTAGCACCAAAGATTTGAGGGGTAAACTGAATTTAATTAAAAAAAAAACAATTGATGAAGAGGCAAAGAAAAAAAAGAAGACAGTTGTTGAATAGCTACATGACAGATCATACATTGAGCTAGTTTTTCAATACATAAGGAGTAGTAGGTTCACGAAGTTGAGAGCAATGTGATCTATTCTTTTTGAATAGCTACATGAAAGATTCTTTGTTTTGAATAGATTGTGCATTTAATAGACATTGTTTTGCTTTCTTTTCCATTAATTATGTATATGTCAATAAATGTAACTGGTTATGTAGCATGTATGTAACTACACATATAACTATTCACATATAGTCGATAGTTACATGGATAGTTACATAGGTAGCTTAATGTAGTTACATAAGTCAGATACACAATAATTGTAGCATGCCGCTGCACTGCGACGGCAACGTTCCGCTGCAAAGTAATGAACTTACCAAGCAAATGTTATGTAACTGGCAAAGTAACTACCATTTAATTGACATCTTCATTAACTGTTAAAATGCATAGTTACATAGATATATACATGCATAGTTACATTGATAGTTACATAGATGGATGTATAGTTACATATAGAGATGGCAAACGGGTCAGGCTGGGCCGGCTCGCGTAATTCGGTTTCGAGCCGTGCATGGGCAGGCCCACGATGGACCACTTCTTAACGGGCTTGGGCTTGGGCCAGCCCATTTATTCAAATGTAAGGCCCAGCCTGACCCACGGCCCAAGCCCATAACGTGGTGGGCCGTGTTGGGCCCGTTTCATACCGAAAATTGAAAATGCTCGAGGTGAATGTCCTATACCACCGCTTCTACTTTTATAATCTCAACTTTTAATTATACATGATACGATTACAAACCAAAACTAATTCAAACAATCTATCGATCATTTTTTTTCTTTATCAACAAACTAAAGAAATAAGTGATAAATGCTTATTGTTCACAATTAAAAAAAAATTAGGCAAAAACTTCTTATGAGTCTAGGGGAATCTAAATTCATACTCAAATAAATAATTATTACTATATAAGTATATTGTTCATGCTAAAAACTAAGTTTATTATTTATAAATATGTTATCTTCATATTAGAAATGGAAAAAAAATTATATTTTATATCGGGCCGGGCCGTGGGCCTCAAATTATCGTGTTCGGGCCGGGTTGGGCCCATGGGCTCATTTTTTAGGCCCAGCCCGACCCATTAGAATAATGTTAATGGGCCAGGCCGAACCATTAACGGGCTTGGGCTGTGCCAGACCGTTTTTAAACGTGCCGTGCTCATGCTTAGCACCCCGTTTGTCACCTCTAGTTACATAGATGGATAGTTACATGGATGAATAGTTACATAGATGGATAGCTACATGCATAAATGGATAATTACATGCATAGTTACATAGATAGTTATATGCATAGTTACATAGATTGATAGTTACATGAATAGTTACATGGATACAGAGATAGATATTTACATGTATAGTTACATAGATAGTTACATAGATAGTTACATGTATAGTTACATAGATAGTTACATGGGTAGTTACATGGATAGTTACATAGATGAATAATTACATGCATAGTTACATTAGTAGTTACATGGACAGTTCCCTTCTTGTGCCCATCATGTATGTAACTACACAGGTAACTATCAATATGTAGTTACATAGATATTAACATTAATAGTTACCGATAATGTAACTATCTATGTAACCGGCAATGCAACTATCAATGAAACAAAGCGGTCTTGTAACTAACTAATTAAGTAACTATTTATGTAACTTGTTTAGTTAGTGGTAACTGAAGTAACTGACAATGTAAATGTAAATTTTCATATAAATGATCATGTAACTACATGAGTAACTAGTCATATAACTGACCATGTAACTACTCAAGTAACTAAATATTTGTAGCGTGCCGCTGCACTGCAGCAATAGACTGACTATGTAACTACCTACTTAGGTAAGTAACTACCATATGTAACTACTTAAGTAACTGGTCATGTGATTCACTATGTAATTACTTAAGTAACTTGTCATGTAACTACGATGTTATTACTCAATTAAGAGTGCAATCTGAAAAACGTAATAAAAAAATAAGACATTTCTATCTTCATTCATATGATTTCAGTATATACTTAATACAATAACAGTATTTTACCAAACAAAAAAAGAAAATACATCCTAGACTAAAGAGATGTCAACCCCACTTTCTCTGCATCATATCAAAACAACCATAGCAGCATCCTATTTGATTTAAGCTCATTCTTGCTGATTTTGCCAAACCTCTCTGTTTAAGTAGAGCTGCAACAACATGGTTAACAAGTACAATGAGATTTGTGAATCAATTATTGCATCATGATGACAAGTTGCTTATGAAGTTCCATATATGTGCTTAACTATATAAGCTTCATTGTCAAAGCCTTCAAGTTCTTAAGCTTTATGGAGTGAACCCAGTTCACAGAATAGTGGAATACCATAAAAATCAAATCCTTTTGTTCTTCAGTTTTATGGGTTGAACCCAGTTTCATAATGCCATCATAATCAAAGTGAAGCTGGAAACCATCATAAAATGAAACAGATTAGCAAGCGTACAAATGCATTGATCATTATCACTCAGCAAGATTATAGAGATAATGCTTCTATAAGCAAGAATTACAAATGCAAATTACTTAAAGCATTAAGAAACTCACAAGCCCATGATGAGTCTTCAAGCCTCGGTCCTCCACTCTACAATTCCAATAGGCGAAAGAAATCAAGAGCACCAATTTGAGAGGGAAGCTTCCTTCCTAGCCAGTGTTTTCATCGTTTGCATAGTTTTATTACTCTAAAAGTAACCATGTATTCAACAACAATATAAGAAGTTCCATTACCCAACACGTATGCTAGTTATCAGAAATTTAATCTCCATTAAGTGAAAGACATCAAAACGATAATTTTGAGAGGCTCGGGGTATGATTACTTTCTTGTTATCTGTGGTACATAGTTGTTGATATGTAAAATTTAACAAAATAATTGGGTTTATAAGTGATATCTCGTATAGAAATAAATGAAGGTGAGGCGGACTCCACTTCGCGAGGTGAACAGTACTTCGTGAGGCGGACTGACATTCGCGATTCGATCAAGACTTGGCGAGGTGAAATAACTTCGCATAGAAGTAAACAGTGGCGAGGTGAAGTGACTTCGCGTAGAATTAAACAGTGGCAAGATGAAATGACTTCGCATAGAAGTAAACAGTAGGCGAGGCGGACTGACCATCGCGAGGCGAGGCAGACTGACTTTCGCGAGGTGAACCGCACTTCGCGAGGTGAACCGCACTTCGCGAGGTGAACCGGACTCGCGAGGCGAACTGGACTTCCCGAGATGAACCAGACTTGGCGAGGCGAACAAGACTTGGCGAGGCGAACAAGACGTCATGAGGCGAAACGAACTTCACGTAGATTCACATGAAGGCGAAGCGAAATGACTCCGCGTGCGTGGATTTACATGAAAGCAAGGCTATATGGCCTCGCGTAGGGGAGTCCGCAAACTGGGATCAGAAATCTCTGCTTGCTTAGAAATCAAGATTCCTCGCGAGATATTTTCCATATCCGCGAGATAGCTCGCCCCTTATTAATGATCTTGATCAAAACAGGACATTAATCCAAAGCGATCTGGGCATATCTAAATCTTAAGATTTGATTAATCTGATTATGTTAAAATCAACAAGTAAATCAAACAATCAAGATTCATTGATTCGATTAAGAAAATATTATTGATTCAGAATCTTCATTACTTGTCTTAAGTGGAGGCATGTTAACACTATAAATACCCCCCTCATACCAAGAGGAAGGGGGCAGAAACAAAGGCGGACAGAGGACCAAAAGGAGAGCAGCGGACTAGAGAGAGAGAGAGAAGAAAAATCTCTCCCGCGAGCTCAGAAGTCTCCCCCAAAATCCTTGAAGAACTATCAAGCTCATAGCCAGTTCTTCATCAAATTCAAAATCCTTGAAGAACTATCAAGCTCATACCAGTTCTTCATCAAGTCCAGAAGTCTCCCAAGCCCCCGAAGAATCATCAAGCTGCCAAATAGCAGATTCTTCATCAACCTCAAGCCTAGAAGTTGTCAAATCCCAAAGAATCATCAAGCTACCAAATAGCCGGTTCTTCATCAACCTCAAGCCTAGAAGTGGTCAAATCCCGAAGAGTCATCAAGCTGCCAAATAGCCGACATCTTTACCAACTTCAAGACAAAGAATAAACCACCACGTGAAACCGCTCGTGGATCAAATCCAATCAAGAACAAGCCTCTACGGCCCTTAGTCAATCAACTTCTACAAATCGTCAACACGACAAGAAGTCCAACCTACAAACAATTCGTCTCAAGAACAAGTGCTTGTCACCCTTGAGTTAAACCTACATTCGGAGATAGAATCAGAGGAGTACACAAAGATTGTAACCCGCGTTCACATTGATTAAGTTAAATATTATTCTTTGTACACGTGTTGTTCTGTCATTTGTTGCAGATATCTTCGTGCTTACAAAATTGGCACGCCTAGTGGGACAGCTTTGCCTCTCATCTCCTTCTCCGCAAGCAAGTTCAAATTCGTTCGACGTAATGGCCTCCAAGAGCACTCAAGCCATCTCGACGAAGAAGTCTAAACCAACAACCATGATGTCAAACAGCGAGCCCTCTGGTCATGTCACCCGTAACATGACGAGGAATCAACCCACAACATTTGTAGCTTTGCCTTCCAACCCTCGCGAACCGGTCATCACCTTGGCGAATCTTGCGGACAAGTATGCCTTGCGAAGTGACAAGCGTGCCTCGCGCAGTGAAGACGAGCGTTTCTCACTAAGTGAAGACAGTTGTGCCTCGCGAAGTGACAAGCGTGCCTCACGCAGTGAAGACCAGCGTTCCTCACGAAGTGAAGACAGCCGTGCCTCGCGAAGTGACAAGCGTGCCTCGCGCAGTGAAGACGAGCGTGCCTCGTGAAGTGAGGACGAGCGTGCCTCGCGAAGTGAAGACCAGCATGCCTCGCGAAGTGAAGAGATGGAAACTCCAAACAAATCAAGGGAGCAATCATTCTCACCTGCCACAAATGATGAATCAAGCACGGCTTCATACAATGGGAGTCCAAATGATGATGAAGACAACACATATGGCGTGCCAGTGGATTATTCATCACAACCTATCCCCATGCAAGTCGGTGACAGGCGCGTCCATCATTGAAGAGCAAATAGCCAATCTGATGGGAGCGGTTGAGAAGCTCACCAAAACGGTGGAAGAAAAAGACCTGCAGATTGCCGAGCTCTACAGCAGGCTTGAAAGTCAAGATGAAGAAAAGAAGCCCAAAGTAGGCAAGAGCTCCAAGAACGATGATAAAGACGATGATGGCTCGCTATGATCAATGTCCTTTCAGAAATTGCAAGACATCATCACCAACTCCATTAGAGCTCAATATGGAGGTCATTCTCGTGATTCTCTCACCTACTCCAACCCCTACACCAAAAGAATCAACAATCTAAGGATGCCATTGGGATACCAGCCGCCCAAGTTCCAGCATTTTGAAGGGAAGGGCAATCCAAAGCAACATGTTGCTCACTTCATCGAAACTTGCAATAATGCTAGGACGGAGGGTGACCACCTTGTCAAGCAATTCGTTCTCTCTTTGAAAGGCAATGCCTTTGAGTGGTACACGGATTTAGAGCCCGAGTCCATCGACTATTGGGACCTAATGGAACGTGAATTCTTAAACTGCTTCTACCGTATAAGGCGAACTGTGGGCATGATGGAACTCACCAACACAAAGCAATGGAGAGACGAACCAGCGATTGACTTCATCAACAGGTGGCGCTCGCTCAGTCTTGATTGTAAAGACCGCTTGTCGGAGACGTTTGTGGTAGAAATGTGTATTCAAGGCATGCATTGTTGTGAATGGAAGACCGATTGATCGAGCCTCGGTCCTCCACTCTACAATTCCAATAGGCGAAAGAAATCAAGAGCACCAATTTGAGAGGGAAGCTTCCTTCCTAGCCAGTGCTTTCATCGTTTGCATAGTTTTATTACTCTAAAAGTAACCATGTATTCAACAACAATATAAGAAGTTCCATTACCCAGCTCGTATGCTAGTTATCAGAAATTTAATCTCCATTAAGTGAAAGACATCAAAACGATAATTTTGAGAGGCTCAGGGTATGATTACTTTCTTGTTATCTGTGGTACATAATCTCTTAAGAGCAACAGGTTCACCACATCACTATTTTCGGGCTAATACTAAAACTATGATCAAGCACATATAGAACTCAAAATGATCAAGCACAGATAAAACTCAAAATGATCAGGCACAGATAGAACTCAAAATGATCATTTTACATCTTGATCAGAACCTAACCAATCACAACTCCAAAACACCTCCTAAAATCTTACATAAATGAATGGAACACTGATCGATCAATAAAATTCAAAGCTAATTCCAGATCTAACTCTAAGCACCACACATATAGCATAATCATCACAAAATCTTCCAGATCAAATACATATACTTCAATCACTCTCAAATTCAAACCATAAACTTCAATCTTTAGCAGAATTCCACAACAGAAAAGATGTTTAAACAAAAAAGAAGCTATTAGATCCTCACTGATTACCTTGAAAAGAAGAAGACGATCGAAGACTTGGACGACGATGAAGAAGAAGGACTAAGCTGGAGATGGAGAGAGAGATGCGGCAGCTGAGCACACCGGAGAGGAGGTATCAATTGAGGGAGAGCTGTGTTCGCCGCAGCTCTAATGGAATGCATGTATTTGCAAATCGGAGACGGAGCTTTGTTCACGATCCATGTCGACGATTGTCGACAATAGGGGAGAGAGAGAAAGAGAGAGAGAGAGAGAGAGAGAGAGAGAGAGAGAGAGGACGACGAAACTAAGATACTACACTAAAACAGGTTTAGGGTTAAATTAGAGAATATGGTAGAATTGTCATGTAAAAAAAGTGAAAATAGACTTTTTTTTATAATTTAAGATGTTTTGAGGCGACTATCTTATCTTGTAACATGTTTTAAGGGTGATCTTTTTATCATGTAAAATATTTGAAGACTATTTTATCATTTGTATCTTCAAATGGTAGTTTAGTGTTAAATGTCTAACAAACAATCCAAAAGGTTTGCATGCGTTTTTGTTTTTCCTAGATTTTTTTTTAAAAAGGGGAAAATAACGGCAATAATGTTGTGTTCTTTGCTTTTTCATATTTGTAAAACCTGTGAATAAATGAAAGTTCTTGGGATGTCAGGCGTGGTAGTGATCTTCTCATGGATATTATATATAATAGTTGGGTTATTGCAATGATGATTTGAATCATGATCATCTCAATTCATGCGGTGAAAACGTACAATTTATTCAAAAAAAGATCAATGAAGTTTTCCATGTATGTAAATCCTTTTTTTTTCTGTTTTTTTTTTTTTGAGAAGAGAACAATACTAAAAAACCCAGAAGAATAAAGCAAAAGAAGGTAAACCCAAATCTTCCAAACAGACAAAAGAGGGGCTACACTACCCCAAAAACTGACAAATCTAAAGAGGAGGAGAAACAACATCAAAGAGAAGAATACGCATTAGGGAGGTGGGAGGATTGGAGACCCAATCCATAGGACACACCCTGCGCAGCGCAAGAGAAGTCACCTAATCAACAGCCTCATTTGTCTTTCTACTAACCCAATGCCAGTTAACCTGTTGAAACAAATTTAAATTTTCCCGAATCTAAGCTATCGAACGAGCAGCTGTCTAATCAACAGTAGATAAAGGATTTGAAAGAGTTGAAATGAGGACTAAAGAGTCTGATTCGAATTGAAAAGAAGAAAGAGAGAGAGAGAAGAGGCTAGGCTAAGACCAAGCTTGATAGCTAAAGCCTCAACAGCCATAACAGAGATTGAAGAACCATAGTTGTGCATTCCACCAACAATTTTCCCCAAAGAATTTCGAGTAATAGCTGCAAGGCCACATTCTGCCGAATCTTTGTTCCAGGCAGCATCTGTGTTGATCTTAATCATCCCCAATTTTGGATTGATCCAATACTGGACCATTCCATTCGGATTTAAGATTGGGGAAGCCAAAGACTTGTAAAGTTTCTGAGGAATGAGCATGAACTCTTGAGCCAACTGAAATGCAGTTGAGGCAGTTTGAACAGGATCGAATGCAACCTTATTGAAGATCATATTACATCTTGCCTTCTAGATATTCCACAGGAGGAATGTCACAGTTGTTTCAAAATCAGCACCAAAGTCATAGTGATCATCCTTATCTATAAAGACACCATCAATCCATCTGTCTAGAGAAGAAATAGATCGAGAATCTACAGAATAAGAGAGAGGATGAGCACACCAAACCTGCCTAACCAGAGGGCACAGCAACAAACAATGCTCAATCATTTCTGGCTCAGCATCACAGAGAAGGCACATAGGGTTAGCAGCCAAATGTCTATGGACTCTCTTCTCATTTGTTGCCAAACAGTTCGACACAGCTCTCTAGAGAAAATGTTTGATTTTTGGCAACATTTTAACTTTCCAAATCCATGACCAAACTCTACTTGGGACCGAGTGGGACTGATTAGGATTTGAACTTGTGGCTAACCTCATTGAAGCAATTTGAACTGCATAACCCGATTTGACCGAGTATTCACTCGAAGAAGAGTGAGCCCATAATTGTCTATCATGATCTGAAGTTGAACCAAACTGAGTTGTGATGACAGCCTGTCTAGCCTCCAAAGGAATGGAGGGAGAAATTGCCTCCAAGTTCCAAGAATCCGAAGGCTCTATTGATAATCGTAACTATTGGAGTGAAAATCTCAGGATGCAAGTCATAATGGCAAAGGTTCATCGACGGCAGCTTATGAATCCAATTATCCTTCCAAGTCCACATTAACCCCTGATCTAATCTACCATACAAGCCCTTTTTAGAGAAGGTTGCGTCCCTCTAGTAAGCTAGACCATGCCATGAAGGAGAGCTCCCTCTTAAAGCTTGTAACATTTGACAATTAGGAAAATACAAGCTCTTCAAAACTCTAGCCCATAGAGCCCATGGGTCTACATGAAGCCGTCAACATTGTTTAGCTAGCAAGGCAATGTTGAAATCCATCAAGTTTCTAAACCTGCCTCCCACATCCTTATCACAACCCATAGCCTCCCATTTCTTCCAACGCACCCCTGATGAGTCTGAATTACCCCACCAAAATTTGGAAAATGACGAAGAAATCTGATTGCATACTGAATTTGGGAACTTGAACACCATCATGGGGTAGGCCGGCACTGCAAAAGCTACAACCTTAATCATAATTTCTTTCCCAGCTTAAGTTAGAGAAGAAGAGTTCCAACCCACTATTCTCTTGTTTATCTTCTCCTCAACATATTTGAGCGTAGCCATCTTAGATCGCCCCCAAACTGTTGGGAGGCCTAGATACATCCCTGGATCATCCACAACCTTCATATTCAGGACTAAGCTCAAAAGATGTACTATCTCATGTCTTGTGTTAGGACTGAAATAAAGAGAAGATTTATTCACATTTATAGATTGACCTAAAGCCGTGCAGTAGAGGTGGAACGTATCAGAGAAAGCTTCACCGTTATACAGAGAAGCCTTTAAGAAGAACAGGGAATCATCCGCAAAGAAAAGGTGACTAACTAGGGGACCATTCTCTATAATTCTAACTGCATCTAGAAGATTCTGATCACACATCTTATTGATCATAGAGGAAAGCACATCGTTGATGAATAAGAACAAAAAGGGAGAGAGAGGATCCCCTTAACGTAACCCTCGTGAAAGCTGAAATCTCTTCCCTGGGGAGCCGTTGATAATCAAAGCCATAGAAACTGAGGAGACACAATCCATAACAATCCTTACCCAGCTTAGTTGAAACCCCATTTTCAAGAGAACCTTTTCAACCCTGTCATAAGCCTTGTTCATGTCTAACTTGAGCGCTAATTCCCCATTCGTACCCGTTCTTAGCATCTTAAGACTGTGAAAACATGTGTGCGCCACTAGGATGTTGTCTTGAATCTGACGACCAGAGATAAAGGCCGACTGATTCTCTGTGATAAGGTCTGGCATAAACAACTTCAGTCTGTTGGAGATAATTTTTGTCAGAATCTTACATCCAAAGTTGCAGAGAGAAATAGGTCTGAATTGGGAAGCCACCTCCAGATTATCAACTTTAGGAATAAGAGCTAAGTATAGTTGAAATGAGGAGACATTTTAGCACTTGTCTAGGTTTGGGAAGTTGCTGAAACAATTATCTCCTTTACAATTTCCCAGTGAGCCTGATAGAATGAGCTCGAGAAACCGTCTGGACCCAGAGCTTTAAGGGCCCCCATATCAAAAATTGAAGCCTTGACCTCCACCGTCGTTACATCTAGCATTAGAGTTTCATTGATCTCGGGGGTGGCCTTGCTTTCCACAAAACTCAAGACTTCCTCAACATTGGCAGATCAGTTGCAGTATACATGTTTTGGAAGTACTCAGTGAAGTGAGCCACAATCTCAGGCTCAGTCGTTATCCAATTCCCATTGTCATCCCTGATCTGCAAGATTTTGTTCCTCCTTCTATTTGAAGTTGTTGTTTGGTGGAAGAAGTGGGTATTCATATCTCCATTAGCTAACCAATTGATGCGTGATCTTTGTTTATAGAGCATTTCCTCCATTGCCCAATAAGAAGCAATTTTATCTGTTTTCGAGGTTAGCAGCTGTCCAATATCCTCCTTTTCATCCTCTAATAGAGTTTGGATATGCATTATGTTCTCAGTAACCTTCTTCCCAAAATTTGGGAGCACATCTTTTGACCACTCATTTAAGGCATTCTTGCATCTAGACAAATTTCTCAACCAACCTGCCCATGCAGACCCCGAGAAATCAGAATTATAATTTTTACGAACAATCTCATAACAATGGGGGTGAGAAATCCACATATATTCAAAACTGAAAATCCTTGGCATGAAAAAGCCTGACGGTTTTGTATCTAATAAGATTGGTCTGTGGTCTGAAGCCAGTTTAGGAAGATGCATCACTTAGGAATGAGTAAAGGACACACTCCAAGCCGGGTTTGCAAAACCACGATCTACCCTTTCCTTAATCGTAACCCTACCATTCTGAATGCAAAACCAGGTGAATCTTGGCTCCTGAAAACCTAAATCACTCAAGTCTGCTTGCGAAATGAAACGCTGAAAAAGTTCCATTTGCCAAAGTTGTTGAGGGAGGCCTCCCCATTTCTCATGCATCCACAATATCTCATTAAAGTCTCCAACACAAACCCAAGGCAAAGATCTGGGAACAAACACTGAATGCCAAAAGGCTTTTTTTTTTATTTCCATGCGGATTGCCATACATACATGAAACATTACACCTAATCTGATCTGAAACAAAAAAACGGAAGCATTGATAAAATTATCCGTACTAATTATACAAGAGACCTGGACCGATTTGTCCCAAAACAGAGCAAGACCTCCACTACTCGTTGCAACAGGATTCACCACATACATCTGATCATACTGCAAAGACTTTTTCCAAAACTTGAGAATGGATTCCTGTTGATGGGTCTCCATAAGAAACAGAAGCTCAGGGCTGTGAGTTTTCCTTAATTTTCTCATATTCTTACCTGTCAGGTCAGCCCCGAGACCCTGACAATTCCAGGAAAGCAGATTCATTTCTTGTTAGTGGCTGCATCTAGCCAGCCACCAATGCCATTGTTCATTAGAGCTTCAGACTCAGTCAGCTCTAGGAGGTTGTCCACATTGAATTGTGTAGGGCTCAGCTGAACTTGGATTTGGGGATCAACTAGGATAGAATGTTGAATTTCTTCAACATGAGGAGCTATTGGGTCATGAATAATCGGGATGGATTCCGGCAGGGGAGGAAGAGCCCTTACCTGAAGGTTGTTCTGCATTGAGCTCATCTCCCAAGGAGGATAGTCAGAGAGGAGTTGAAGACTCATTTGACTTTGATAGCTCATATCTAAATTGGTACCCAGCCTATGCAAATTATCACACATAATTTGTCGCGCCACCAGAAGTTCTTGAGGGGTTGAAACAGTCTATCTCAAAACCACTTCTCTCTGCATTGGAGATATAAAGCCCCCAAATGGAGCCGGAGTCAAAGCTCTTCATCCCCGACCTCTCCCAGATCTGCCTCGGCCCCTGCTTCTTCCTCGGTCTCTCTGCTTGCCAGAATTCCTTTCCCCTCCATTTTGGGGACGATTCAGGCTCGAATGATGAGGCACCCCATCTTGATATGTATCCCCTTAAAATCCTTGTATCCCATAATGAGAACCCTAATTCTTCCTTCCTTTCTTTGGAATAGGAGAGTTTACCTCCTCCGCTTGACGCTTGAGCCTCAACCGGTCTAAGAATCCTGCAATAACGGACACCGAACTTTCTTGAGGGGATTGTGAAGGAGAAGGAGAATTGGGGTTGGAAGGGGATTTTTTGGTGGGGGATGGAGGAGCTAGAGAAAGGTATATGGAGGAGGGAATCTGTTTTGTAGTTGTGGGGGATGAGAACCATATCAGAAGGGTTCGATCAGTGGTTAAATAGGGACCATCTTCCTCATATTTCTCAGGAAGGAACTGTTGGGTTCGAATAGAACAGTGAAGGTGAATGGTTTTGTTAGATGCATATGTGTGGATAGGTTGGCCGGGTTATATGAGTTGGAATTGGAGAATGAGATTGAGATGGGCCTGAACTAGGAATAAAGGAAGTGTAGCCCGTCTTCATTAGATGAGGTCAAATCACACTAGAACTGGAACTATCTACCACTGGTGGCCCAGAATGGACCTCTGAAAGTGGGATTGGCTGCACCTGAAGCAGAACATAGACATTCTTTCATACCTAAACTCGATCCACTTGGGATCCATAGAACCTTCTTGGATAGTCCATCCTAGAACAAGAGGCTGCCTAGAATCCAATCTGACATGAGATCTTTGGAAACCCCTCCAACAGAATGGATCATTTGGATCATCAGCTTCCAATAGCTCTTCAGCAAGAGCTCCAATACATCTGGTGTTCTCCAACGTCATTTGACCTCTTGTCAGACCATGCATCTGGACCCAAATAGAGAGCATATGGATCAGGACATCATCCAACCTAGCCTCCAGAGGCCACATGTGGGACATTATGGTATGACCTAACATTCCAAGGACTTTCTTCGAGAATCCTCTAAACCACACCTCCTTCCATTGTAGTGATGGTGTAGGCGTTGTTGTCTCTGATAGCTTCCACGTGCACATCTCCGAACTCAGACCAAGATCTGATGAGCATCCGAACCACAGTACCAACATTGAGGTACTTGTTCGCTACCAAAAACCCTAGCAAGGTTAAAGGTTGTTCAGGTTGAGGGTCGGATTGGTTTAGATCAATGACCAGGGGTTGTGGGAGAGGGTTTTGGTTAGGGTTATTTTCCATGGAAGTTGGATTTTCCTTATCCGCTCTAGTTTGGACAAGATTGGGAGGTTTAAGAGCTTTGAAAGGAGCAAGATTGTGAAACTGTGAGGAGTCAGAAAATTAGCTCTGGGATGAGTTATGAGAACTCTTAGAATGCCCGCTTAAATAGAGATGGCTCACTGTTGGAGTCATATCAGATAGAGTTGTGGGGAACATGGTTTCGTCGGAGATGAGGGGACTATAGTTAATGCAGAAGCTAGAGTTTTTCTGGCGGGGATGTCAGGGGAGATTGACACAGAGCAGATCGGGTTGGGGGAAGAGAAACTGTGTTGAGGTGTCGCAAATTCAGGATTAGAAGATATTTAGTGAGACTACGATTCACCCAGCTCAGCTAGACACTGGATTAAATGGTGTCTTGCCCTTCTCGAAAAGTCGCACTTGGAAAGATTTGGGATAAATGGTGAACAGAGGTGTCGACAGATCTAGTAATTTGATTGAACGTGTTGGGGGCTTGTGGCTAGGATTAAAGCAATTCAGGGAAGAGGGAGGGACGTAGAAAGGTAGAGGAGAATAAGATAAGAACAACATAACTCAAGAAAGAGAGGGGAAAAGAGTAGAAACTCTTGGAGCCACTACAGACGAGTGGGGGAACTCTCTATTCTAGAGAGATGAGCTCTCAACTTAGAGAGAGGTTGGTGTCCATGTATGTAAATCCTGAATAGGATTAAGAATTATGTAGATTCATAGTATGACGATTAGGTTCTTTAAAAGGAAGTTATTATTATATTCTGATTTCATAGATTTTGATGTATCCGGTGTGCAGTGTGTGATAGGAGCATAAAATATGACATTCTTAATGTGTTATTACGTCCATTTGTACTTTGATTATCTCTTATTATTGTAGAATAGAGTCATAATGTAGAGTCGAAAGTTTTTGGTAGAGTTGTGTATAAAACGAGTTAAAAATAGAGGAATGATGTAGAAATTTGTCAAAAGCTAATTTGTGGAGCCTTAGATGTTCTTATGACTATGTAAAGCTTTTACATTGTCACAAATTGATTTAACTCTCTGATATTTAGGTGACATGAAGAAGAGCTCATGGGAGAAAGAATCAAGAGAAGTGTTTCTGATGGACCTAGGGAAGCAGAGCAGCTGATCCATGAAGCCTAGTCCATGAAGGAGAGGTCTAAACTAAGTCCAATATGGAGAAGAAGATCTAAGTTCGGCAGAATATCAAGGAATGTCCAAGTCTTGATTCCTAATTAATTTGGGAAAATTCTTGTGCACGTATCACAACTTCAACGGGCTCTCCAGGACAGCTCACAATGAAGCAGAAAACGTACTAGATATAGATAGAGAGCTACAGGAGTCTCGTTTCCAAATCAATTGAAATCATCTCAATATATATTTTCTAGAGGGAGTTATGATGAAATCATCAGATAGAGGTCATTGGGCCGAATTGAGAATAACTAGGGAAACCTAAACCAACTCGGTTTTCACTTGTGTGGCCGGCCTCTCTAGGGTTTTTCATCTATATAAAGCATGACTTCAAGGGCAGAAGGATGATCACTACTCTTGCAATTAAATAGCCAAAACTCTACCAAACCCTATACAGAAAAGTACTTAGCCGATTCATCCACCATAAACCATAGAAATCACTCCATCCTTCCACCGATTTCCCCCACACTTGCCGAATCTTTAAAGGTTGTAAAAGTGTGATTTTCTCATTGCTTCTTGTATTATTTTCTGTTTAGTTTCGAACTCTATTGTAATATACTTTTCGATTTTGGTTTTATTTATCAAACATGGTTTTCGGATTTCTTTGTGATCTTTGATTGTTCTATGTTTTGATTTAAAACTTCTTGAGTTCATGATGATTTCGTGAGTTAGGTTTTGGGGCAGTAGCATTTTCTTATGTGTTTTTGATTTCTAATTGATTAATTGTCATGAATTCATGCATCTAAATCAATCCTTGAGGCCGCCTCGACCATGGTTGTCCTTAAGGTGCGGTTTCATCTACCATAATAATTTTGGATCAATTCATACGCAAATTTGTCTTGGTCCTTAAACTTAGGGCGGATTTAATTCTGATAATTTGCACGCTAATAGGACGAGTGACGCCATGCCTTAGATCATGTTTCTGATTGATTCATGTGCTAAGTGTTTTCTTGTTTAATCTCTACGCAACATGTTTTTAAATGAGTTAACATTCATGTTTAGGATTAAGCGCAAAGATTGTTCTAAATACTTGAGGAGTCTTAACAATTAGATAACCCCAAAGGCTCTAATTAGAATCAGAATTGGTTAGAGTCAAGGACAATTTGAACGTTGCTGCCCAGCCTTGCATGAAGTTGTTATGTGTTCTAGATGGTTTTTCGTGTTACGTGTGCATGAGTATGTTGATCACTTGTATATAATAATCTTAGGTTTAATTTTCAATAGGTTATTCGTTAGACTTAATCAATCTTAAACCCCCAGTATTTCGATGTATATTTGTGATTACTTGTTTTTAAGTTGTTTGATTTCTCTTCTTTCGATCACCATTTGGTTTCCCCGTCTAGAATGATCCGTACTTGTCTATATTACTACGATTACAGGGTAATTAAATTGAAGTTGTTTGACCCCGGTTAGGCTGTCACTCCCCGAACCTTAATTTTTACCTTTATTACTGGCATAGTGGTAATAAGAGTTTTTACCGTGTTCGTCACTAAGTGTGTAATTTAATTAGTCCCTAGAGGGTGTTGAGGGACTAATATTTTGAGAGAATTATTCTAAGGAAGAAATTTTGATGACGGTAAAAAATGGTAATTTTTGCTAGTAAAAGGTAATTTTATTGGGGTATTATTTCGGGGTGTTGAATTTTGGATTTTGGGTTTAAATGGGGTTGTGGACCGGGCTTGGTCAAAGCCCAATCTCTTTTCTTTTCTTTCTCTCTTTTCCTCCCGGTTTCTCCCGAGCCCGTTTTCTGCCAGAAAATTTCCGACGCCAGTCCGCCGTCATCCGACCTCCGTTCGCCGCCGGACCGGTCTCGTTCGGTCGGTCTCCCTCCCAGCAGCAATCCTAGACCGGTGGCAGCCTCCCTAGCGCCGCCGTGAGGGAGAAACGTCGCCCGGAAGCTCCGACTGCCGAATCGGTTTTCTCGCTGGAACTCCTTCCTCCGGCCTCCATAGCCGGCGAGCCTTGGCTCAAAAGGAAGCCTTCCTCCCGTGCTTCAATCCCTTCAAAGGGCTCGCTCCGTCGTGAGCTAGGTAAGGAGAAATCGGATTTTGAATTTCTAGGGCTTTATTGTGTATTTCCGTTCGAGTGATGTGCTTAGGCTTAGAATTGAAGTTTGTGGTAGTTAGGAATGTTGTAGAGGAGGTTGAGAGGAAGATGCTGCCAAAATTTGGTGACCATCGGAGGTTGCCGGAGTTGGTCGCCGGCCGCCGCCGAGAAAATATTTTTGGCGGAGAAAAATGTGAGGAGTTTAATGGAATAAGTTTTAGAATTGTTGGAGGAGTTTTGGATATGTTTGAGATTTGTTGAAGTTTGGTATTTTTGGCGGATTATTAATTTATAATCCGGCCATTGGATTTTATTTGGTGGAAGGTGATTTTTTAGGATGTCGGTAAAATTTGTGGAGTTTTAAGGTTGGCAGTGGATTTAAGATTTTGGAGTGTTAGGCTTGGTTGAGCGCGAAGCATATTTAATTATCCATGTTTTGTCGGTGTTTTATTTTAAGGAATTAATTATGTTTCACTACCAGAACAAGTACTTTAGCCGACGAAAAATTTTCGTCGGCCTGTTAAAAAAATTCGTCGGTGAAGCTCTTAGCTGACGAACCTTCGTCGGCTATAGTGTCGTCGGGAAAGGGTCGTCTGTGATGACTTTAGCCGACGAGACAAAAAAATTCGTCGGCTATAGTCATACTATAGCCGACGACATTATTTCGTCTGCTAAAGTATGCACTATAGCCGACGATTTTGTTGTCGGCTATAGTCCATACCTTAGCCGACGACATTTTGTGTCATCGGTTATCTTCCAAACTTTAGCCGACGAATAATTTAAAATATTCGTCGGCTAAAGTTTGTAATAAAAAAATATAAAACATCTATGGCCGACGAAATGTAGTATTTTTCGTCGGCTTTATAGGCATTTAGCCGACGAATTAAAGCATATTTCGTCGGCTAAAACTTTTTTTTTTTTTTTAAACTTTAGCCGACGAATTAAGGCTTTTTTCGTCGGCTATAAGTGCATTCCAGTAAAAAAAACCCTCGAAATTTCTGAATTACCATTCCAAGCAAACTGCAAAAAACACCAAAACAATTTCATATAACCAACAACAAACACATAAAAGAATATATGAACTACATAAAAGTGTCAATTACATAAAAGTATCAATTACATAAAAGTATATATCAACTACGTAAAGTCTATATCGTCTAAATTAAAGTCCTCTTCTGGGGGCTGCTGCGGAGGTTGCGACGGCTGGGGTAGCGTCATGGGCGGAGGCGGAAGTCCCTGAATCTGGGCAGCTGTAAAGTCCTGCATGTACTGGAACAGCTGCTGCTGCTAGGCCTGCTGGATGGCCTGTATCTCGGCATCATAGGCTGTCTGCGTGGCATTAAAGGCTGTCTGCGAGGCAATATAAGCAGCCTGAGCAGCTTGCTATTGTCGTAGTCTCTGAACTTCCGACTCTAACTGAGTCGTCCTGTTGATCGTGGACGTGGTCATGCTGCTGGTCGAGGCTGCCTTTCGTTGAAATCCTGGAGTGGTCTTCAGGACCCCCTCGCCTCTCTTTCCTAGACCCCGGCAGTAGAAGTTGTTTCCTCTCGGTGGGAAGGCTTTGCCCATGATCCTCGCCCCAATCGTCGGATCCGAAGTGTCGATCCGGGACATGGCTTCAGACATCTCTTCCTCCTGCGTGTCCGGGAATGTCTCCCTCACTACGGTACTCATGACCTCGTCAGTAGCCTCCCTCACCCTCGCCTATATGGATAGGAAAAAAATTATTAATTAAAATTTTTACATAAATTTAAAAATTTAAAAACGTAAGGTGACTTACAATATCCTCCTGGAAGTCAGGATATGCCTTCTCATACGTATAGACGTACGGGTTGACTTCTGGATGTTCCTTGGCCGCCTCGTCCATGAAGACAGCGAACGGTCTAGAACCGGCATGATGGTTCCTTGTGTTGCGTTGCCGGTTCTGAGCGTTCACCCGGGAAACCGCCTTCAAAGAAAAAAGAAAACTATTAGTAGAATATTTTAAAACGCACGTACTTATTTTTAAATTAACTAACTAATTTATTTAAATACCTGTTTACGAGGGTTGTTGAATTCTGATGTCAGAAGCCAACGCCACTCGTACTCCTTATACTGGAACTCAGCAGGGATACCAGAACGTGTGTTCCCGTGCGTAGTCCAATGGGTCCGCAGCTCGTTCTTCCACTCCTTGTACCTACAGATACAACAAAAATATTAGAAATATTATTAATATCACATACAATTTTGTTTTTCATTAACTTCCCAACGTACCTTCCCCCATGCACAACATCGGCCCAGCTGTCCCTCAGGTGCTCGGGAACCTCAAACCACACCTGCATTTAACCGTTTATTAGTTTAGCTTTTCGAGAAATCAACAATTTAATACATAATATTATTTTGTAAACTCACCGACATCGCGTTGTGGACCATGTCCTTAACCTCCTGCGGGACCTCGCCCCAGTCGGACCACAACATAGGGACTCTATCCCTAATGAGAGCTCCCACGCGGCCGGCGTACGTCCTCGACTTCCCGCCCGATACTACGTGGCCATCCCCGTCAGTATCGATGACGATCCTCCCCACGCTACTCACCATCTTCTCGAGAGCCTTCCCTGTGACGGGGCCTCTCTTCTTCTTTGTGCCTATGACATGATTCGGCCAAATTGATTATTAAAATATATTTGACCCTTTAAAAGTAATCATGCATCACTGATTACCTGAGGAGCTAGCGACGGATTCCGGCTCTGTCGCCGATGATGATACCCTCTCAGAAATAAGAGGCGTATCAAAAGGCACGAACCGGTACGCCGCTGATGGAGCCACTGGCGGGGGCAGTGGATAAATCGGCGTCCCTGAGCCATCGACTACAGGTAACGCCGGTATCATCTGCGGAAGGAACAGATGAGGCGGCGACATCTGTACCCCAGATGACCCACTATCCGAAGAAGTAGGACCTGGAGTGGGCGCCCAGTGTATCTCGGGCATACGAGGTGCAGACACCTCCGTCTGGGTCTGATGCCACAAGGGCCTCGGGGAACGAGGGACGGCCGCCTGCCTCGATGAAAGGGGCACATCTGGCGCCGTCTCTAGAAGGCTCGCACGTCTGGCTGTCATCTGGCCCTGAAATGTTGTTTGAGGGTTGCTAGAGGTTCTCTCAGACGATTCGGACCTTTGGCTATTCGAACTCTTCTTCGATTGAAAAAAGCCGCTCATCCTATTTAAAATATTAATCTAAAGCTTTAGATTATTTTGTCTTTATTTTATAAAAAATTATACATGTTTAAAATTATACTTATTCAATAAATATATAAACATACCAATATTATATATATCAACATCATCATAAATTAACTAACATATCATAAAACTAAATTCGAAATCAAAAATAAATTAACACATATATTCAAAAATATACACATCAACTAACATAATTAAATTAACACAAATTAAATTAACACAAATTAAATTAACATAAATTAAATTAAGACAAATTAAACCAATATATCAACAACAACAAAATTAAGCATCAATTTATCAACAACAACAAAATTAAGCACCAATATATCAACAACAACAAAATTAAGCACCGAACCTGAGAATCAATCGGGAGGCAGGGAGGAGGGCGGGAGGCAGGGAGGAGGGCGGAGGGCAGGGAGGAGGGCGGGAGGCAGGGAGGAGGGGGGAGGGAGGGACGAGAGCGGGAGGCAGGGAGGAGGGCGGAGGGCAGGGAGGAGGGTGGAGGGCAGGGAGGAGGGCGGGAGGCAGGGAGGAGGGCGGGAGGGAGGAGGCTAGGGTTTCGCAGGGAGGAGGGCGGGAGGCAGGGAGGAGGGCGGAGGGAGGGAGGAGGGAAAAACTACGGAAATGAGGGAGGAGGCTAGGGTTTCGCAGTTAAACCCGAAGACTTTAGCCGACGAAATAATTTGTTCGTCGGCTAAAGATAAAAATTTCGTCGGCTAAACCGTCTAAACTCGTCGGCTAAAACTTTGAAATTCATCGGCTAAACTTTGAAACTCGTCGGCTAAACCTTTGTAATTCGTCGGCTAAACCTTTGAAATTCGTCGGCTTAACGTTTGAAATATTTGGCATGTTGTGATCGTGATGATCAAACTTGAGAAACACAAATCTGGCCGTCAGATCTGACCATCATGGTAAAATACATGTATGGGAAAAAATTCAACTTGGTCCGAAAAGAATAAGGGCTCGATCCGGACGGTCAATCTCGTAAGTCAAACCCCTAAACGCACGGAAAAGGTCGTTCGACCGTCTAAATTACGTATTTTGGCCGGACCTCCAACTGAAAATAGTTTTATAACGATGACATGCAACAAGTCGTATAAAAATTTTATGCAAAATAACCACCGAACCCGGGGCTACCCATAGGGAGAAAGAATTGAAAATTGCATTGACCGCAACTCTCGGCACCGAGACATGACCGGAATACCGTGATTTTTCAACCGTAGACGTATTTCACCATTCTGGTCATGTCTTATTTCATGACTTTTTTATGTTTGAACGTTCTACGTATAGTTTGTTTTTGAAACGGAACATTTACATAACACTTGGTAAACAAGTTATACAACATTAGTACGCATGTTGTGATCGTGATGATCAAACTTGAGAAACACAAATCCGGCCGTTAGATCTGACCATCATGGTAAAATACATGTATGGGAAAAAATTCAACTTGATCCGAAAAGAATAAGGGCTCGATCGGACGGTCAATCTCGTAAGTCAAACCCCTAAACTCACGGAAAAGCTCGTTCGACCGTCTAAATTACTTATTTTGGCCGGACCTCCAACTGAAAATAGTTTTATAACGATGACACGCAACAAGTCGTATAAAAATTTTACGCAAAGTAACCACCGAACATAGGGCTATAGTAGGTAATAGAAAAATTTTAGGTTTAGCCGACGAATACCCTAACGTATTCGTCGGCTATAGTATGTAATTAAAAAATTAAAAAATAACTATAGCCGACGAAATATTAGGTTATTCGTCGGCAAAAACCATCTGATGAGTCTTCTTCGGTGTCAGAATTAATTTCTAGTAATATATGTATTTCCTCATCGCCAAAGTCTTCGTCTGTTTCTTGATTTGGATCAACATCAACAAGCCTTGGCTCTTCATCACGAATTCGCACCGAACGACCCGCTTTAAAATTATTAAGGCGAATGGTAGAGGAGTTAGGAATACCTATTGCGTTGGGCTCTTGATACGCAACATCCTCTTCCTCGTCTTCGGCCTCTCCAAGTGTAGCCGCCCGGTAAATGTTTCGAGGGTGCACAAGGTTGACTACTTTCCACGCGTCACCCTTAGCAAGGTCATCAAGAAAAAACACTTGTTTTACCGATGTGGCAAAAACGAACGGGTCATCTTCGTAAGAACTTGTAGCAGTGTTCACCGATAATATTCCGTACTGATCGGTCTTCATGCTCTGCGACCCAGTATCAAACCATCTACACTTGAAGAGGTGCACTGTCATGCCTTCACCGTAAACGAGTTCCACCACTGAATTAAGAACACCGTAATAGTCAACTCCATTCCGCCCACCATGTGCCATGACCCCAGAATTCTGTGTTCTCTTTCTGATGTCTCTTTGTTCGCATATAAATTGCACGCCATTCACCTTGCACATCAGATAAACTCTTGAGACTATCGGCTTCATGGCTAGAAGTCTTAGTTCGTGCGACCAATTTGGGTGACCATCAGATTGAATATGGTTCATCTACAACCAACCATCTCAACTGTAAATATGGATAATTATGCAACAAACATAAACCCGTAGAGAAAAATTAAATTACGTACCCAACCGCCAAAATAATCTGCGAACTCCCTGTTGTGGTACTCGAGATCACCTTGAATGTTGGGATGATTGAGATGGATGTCTTTCCAGTATTCAACTTCTAGACAGTTAATCAATACCCACCAGTGGGCAATGACTAGCTCATGTGGTTGCAACTTGTAGGAGTCTGGCAAAATTCCATACACTTCAACATCACTAGAGACTATGGAAAGATTGAACTTCGGTACATCTACCGGCATGGTTTGCGGAGTTTCCTTCAACGCTCCTAAATACAACTTCATGTAGGTGACGCACTCGTGCGCAATATATGCTTCAGCTATACATCCTTCAGGAGCGGATTTATTAGCCACATAATCTTTATAGTCTCCAAGTTGCCTGTAAATCAAGTTGCAAAATGTTATGATTATTAAACATGTATATATATTGAGGAATTCATGAAAGTAAAAAACGTACATTTCCATGGGATACATCCAAGTATAGTGTACTGGACCGGTAAGCAACAATTGCTCGGGAAGATGGATCATCAAGTGAGGCATGATGTCAAAAAAATTTGGAGGAAATATCCTCTCAAATTTACACATGATATAAATGATGCCCATTTGTATTTCCCGGATGTCACATCGAGACACTTCCCGTGTGCATAACTTCTGGAAAAATCTTCCCAACGCTACTAACGGCTCCACCACCTGACGGGGAAGGAACGGTCGAATTAAAACAGGGAAGAGACGTTGTAGCAGGATATGACAGTCATGACTCTTCAACCCGTACATCTTATTGTCCCGGAAGTTCACACACCGGGCTATATTTCCTGCATAGCCTGAAGGATACTTCACACAACTCATCCACCTGAAAATTAGGTTCTTCTGGTCAGGCTTCACGGTGTAAGGAGCTTGAGGCATTTTTTTTCTTCCCTTCTTTCAACCACAAATGTCTTCTTATTCCGCATTTTTTAAGATCAATGCGTGCCTTAGGACCGTCTTTCGTCTTCCCCTCTAAGTTCAGCAATGTGCCCACCACACTGTCGCATACATTCTTTTCTATGTGCATCACATCCAGGTAGTGCCTGATCAACAACTTACTCCAGTATGGGAGTTCCCAGAATATGCTCTTATGTGTCCAGAATTTGTACATGTCGGGTCTTTCAGGTATTGCCGCCACAATGTTGGGATGATTGCTGAGCTGCCCAAAATCGTACTCATTAAGCACTGCTAAAATTTCTTCCCCCGTCCATCTTCTGGGAGGCACACCGTGTTCTACGGTCTCATCAAATGCCTTGTCATCGAACCGCCATTCGTGATCATATGGAAGGAAAGCACGGTGACCCAATCTGCATATCTTGCTGCAATGACTACTGCTCCCCTCATCGCTAAGGCACTCTGGACAAGCCTTGTATCCCCTAACAACGTTGCCCGACAACATCTCACGGGCAGGAAAATCACTGATGGTACCAACAACCATGGCATGCATCTGGAACATCTCGTGCGTGTACTTGTCATAAGTGGGATGACCAATGTCCCACAAAAATTTAAGCTCTTCAATCAAAGGTCTCAAATACACATTGAGACACTTCCCCGGATAACCGGGCCCCGGAATCAACAAACTCAACATATTGTATTCCTTCTTCATGCACATCCATGGGGGAAGGTTGTACGGTACCAAAATCACCGGCCATATACTGTATTGAAGACTCATGTTGCCAAAAGGGTTGAACCCGTCGGATGAGAGCCCGAGCCTCACATTTCTGACCTCTGACGCAAAATGAGGAAACTCCCTGTCTATATGCTTCCAAGCCTCCCCGTCAGTAGGGTGTATAAGGGTATCTTCGTCATACAATTCCCTATCAGCGTGCCATCTCATCGCTTCGGCCGTGTGTGAAGACATGTACAACCGCTCCAACCTATCCGTCAAAGGGAAATACCGAAGTACCTTTACAGGTTTCCTGTTGCCTGCAGGAGTTAGCTTATATCTGTCAGTGTGACATACCGGACATGCGTCAAGGCCACCAAGGTCATTCCCTTCTGGATCTGTACCCCAAAAGAGAATGCAGTTATATCTGCATGCATGAATCTTGATGTAGGAAAGCCCAAGATCTTTCAGGATACATCGGACCTTCCGATGAGTGGTAGGAAGACGATGACCGTTAGGCAGCATCGAAGCAATGTACTGTAGATACTCATCAACAGCCTTCACGGTCGATTTTGTCTCAACTTTAATCCTCATTATGTCCATCACACTTTCAAGAACGGTCTTCTGACAACCGGGGTACACAGGGGTCTGTTGGAAAGCAAGCAGTTTGTTGTACTTTTCTATACCAGCACTGTTCACAGCTCTAGGGAAGGGCTGCACCGGGTCAGGCATATACTGTCCTTGAGCGCATACACCGCTCTCATAAGGAAACATGTCGTTGATGAATGCCGTTGTTGGATCGTTGGAGGTACTAGCACTGCCCGTCTCGGAAAATTGGCCATGATCATGCGGACCCCCTGATGATGTTTCACCGTGATAAAACCAACATGTGTACTTCTCCCAAAACCCGTTACTCCTCAGGTGCTGCCATACTTTGTCAATGGGAAATCGATGCATATCGCTGCGACACTGACATTTCGTGCACGGGCAATAGAAAATTGTATTCCCGTTAGCATTAGCCAGTGCATATTCTATAAAACTCATAACTCCTGCACCGTATCTTTTGTCCCATTTTGGAAGCGAAATCCAACTCTTATCCATATCCTGAAAATATAATAAAATATATATATATATATATATATATATATATATATATTTATAACGCTGCTAGCTAATTATTAATAACATTTCATGCAATATATAAAATCTCAATTCATTGAGTATATATTCTACGTACTACAACTAATTAATAACAAAATCATCATGAACTCATATATATCATCAACAACTTCATACCATATCAACACAATAATATTATAAATTAATATTAACAACAAATTAATTCATATATATTATCAATTCAAATCATCAACCAAATCGATCAACACATATATATATACATCCAACGTACTCAAAATTAATCAACTCAATCATAATCAAAATCAATAAACTCAATTAATCACACTAATTAAAATCGATCAACTCAAATAAAACTCAATTAATCAACATATATATACATATACGTACCTATATATGGCTCCACAAACTGATTATGGACAGATTTCGACAACACCCAAACTTTTTCTCCCCTTTTTTCTTCTCCCATTTTTTTTTCCCGTTTTTTTCCAAATGAGCTGCTGCTGCCCAGATCTGCAAATATAAAGCACTTTAGCCGACGACTATGAATTTCGTCGGCTAAACTTTTAAATATTTTGTCGGCCATAGTTTGTGAACTTTAGCCGACGAAATAAATTCTTTAGCCAACGAAAGTTTTTTTCGTCGGCTAAAGTTTACCATAGCCGACGACAATTTAAAATTGCCGACAAAATTTTACCATAGCCGACGACAATTTAAAATAGCGGACGAAATAAAATTTCGTCGGCTAAAGTGGACTTCATAGCCGACGAAAATTTACCCTAGCCGACGAAAGAAAATTTCGTCGGCTAAAGCCCACTATAGCCGACGAAAAAATGCTTCGTCGGCCTGGTTTTTTTTTTCATCGGCTAAAGCCTTTCTTTTGGTAGTGTTTGGAACAGGATGCGAGAAGGCTCGAGCAGAGAAGACCTCCGACCAACGTCAGGCTTAGGCCTAAGTTGTGAGTGGACTTTTATTTTATATAATGTGTTTGAATTGTTTATTGATGAGTAATTTTCCTTTGTTGGATATTTTTCCCAAAATTGAGAATTTCTGCGATTATACTCGAGGCAAAATTCCGAGAATAGTATGTATGAGAAAGAGTGCTAGCTAGCTATATACGTGGCAGCCCCCACTCTGAGGACGAATGTCAGTTGGGGTGACGTGAGCGTTAGACGCGAGCATAGTAGCCTTGTACGATTTTCTACTTTGAGATTATTCTATGTTTTTACATTCATTCATAGAAATCGTACAAGGAGTAAGCACGTATTTATAACCACTCGGTCTTTATCCTCCATTCTGAGGAAAAATGCCAGTATGGAGCGACGTGAGCGTTAGACGCAATCGTATTAGCCTGGTGTGACTATCTAATTTAAAGCTTATTCATAGATAGCATACATGGAGCATATGAGTGGTTAATACATACTGATATATATTTATAATTTGAGCCTGAGAGGCTGTCTTTGTTTAAGATTTGGGGACTAGCCAGAATTAGTCGTTTTCATTGATAATTTCTTGGGGAAATATTATTGTTGTTGAGATTATTTTTGTCCACTCACTCTGACGTGATGAAATATTTTCCCCTGGGCTTTTCCTTCGTTTTTAAATGCCCAGTCTGCAGAGTTCGGGTGGGGTGTAGAAGGAGGCGACGAGGCATAGTCACTCATTTCTCCACTACTGTTCACCAGTAGGTCATCTGTTTAACCCACTAGGATTTCTAGTAGCTTCCGCTATATTTCTTGTAGTAGCTTTGAATACTTTCGGAAAAAAATCTGTGTATTATTTTATTTGGTTATTTGGATTAAGATGAAGAATTTATATTATTGGTTAAAAGTGTTATGTAATTTTTCTGGGTTAGGGTTGTCCATTTTCAAGGGATATTTGCTGAGTCCTTCGGTAAGTTTTCCTTGGAGGTGGTCCCCGCAAGATTCACCTCGGGTTTCAGGGTGAAATTCGGGGCGGGTCTTGACATAGGCGACAAGTCAATTTTTGGCGCCGTTGCCGGGGAAACCAAGAAGAATCAAAGAAGATGTTATATAGTCTTTATTTATTTATTTATTGGTTTCTGGCTTGTAATTAATTTTGGCAGATTTGTATTTTTAATTTTTGGAAATTTCGGTCTTCATTTGTGAGCTTGAGTTGTTGATTTCGATGCTTGAAAGTTGTTCACATACTTGTAGTAATCTTTGATGCTTCATATGAATGACGATTTGTCTGAAGCTTTGGAAGTTTTGTTTGTGTATATTGTCTTAAAAATTTTGAGTGTTTATTGTATAAAAATCTGAAGATTTTGTGGATAATCCTTGTATAACCGATTTTATGATTTTGTAAAGCATGAAATATTTGATGCTAACTTGATCTTGTTCAAATGTGTCAGCTATCATTGTTGTTGAAATTTTTGATGTTTGGGGAATTGATTTCATGGGACCTTTTCCTTCTTCTAAGGGATTCCTTTACATTTTATTGGTTGTTGATTATGTTTCTAAGTGGGTGGAGGCAAAAGCCACTAAGACTAATGATTCTAAAGTTGTTGCAGAATTTTTGAGAACTAACATATATTCTAGGTTTGGAGTTCCAAGAGTTTTGATAAGTGATGGAGGTTCTCACTTTTGCAACCGCACCATAGAGGCTCTGCTTAAGAAGTATGGAGTCACTCACAAGATTTCAACGCCATATCATCCTCAGACTAGCTGAATGGTTGAAGTCTCAAACTGAGAGATCAAGCAGATTTTGGAGAAAACTGTAGGTCCAACAAAGAAGGATTGGAGTGATCATTTAGACGACGCATTGTGGGCCTATAGGACGGCATACAAGACACCTATTGGGATGTCCCTTTTTCGGCTCATCTATGGGAAACATGTCATTTGCCGGTTGAGCTTGAACATAGAGCATGGTGGGCGGTAAAGCAATTCAACATGGGCCTAGATTCGGCAGGTTTGCATAGGAAGCTACAACTTTGTGAGCTTAAGGAGATTAGGAATGAAGCTTACAATTCGGCTATGATTTATAAGGAGAAAACAAAGACTTATCATGACAAGATGATAAGGGGAAAGAGTTTCGAAATAGGGCAGCAAGTCATTTTATTTAACACAAGACTTAAACTTTTTCCAGGTAAGCTTCATTCACGTTTGCAAGGTCCATTTGTTATTACTAATGTGTTTGCTCATGGTGTTGTTGAGATTCAAAGCAGTACATCAGGAAATACGTTCAAGGTGAATGGTCATCGACTTAAGCCTTATTACGCGGCATTCAAGGAGTACAGCGTTGAGGAGCAAAACGTTAAAGACCCACGAGATGGAGTGTGACACCACTATGGAGATGAAGAGTCTAGGCTAAAGGACTTTAAATATTAAGTGCTGCATGAGAGGCAACTCATTTCAACCGTAGCAGTGGAGGAGCCGTCACCGAGAGTTTGCATCATTTTTCTCCCTTCATTTCTTATGGTTGAATTGTATATGTGTTTGTTGTGTGACTTAGACGCATACTTAGGAAATTATGACATGATTTCGGGTATTACATTGAGGACAATGTAATTTTCTAAGTGTGGGGTAGAGGTCTACATAATAACATGGTTGTTTGAGTCATTTAACTATAGTTTTGAGTCATAAAAAGAAAACCAAAAACAAAATTCAGAAAAACAGAAAATCGGATCCAACAAAAAGATGAGTGTTTTGTTTTATTTTGAGTCTTAGAATGCCCTTAAAGTCAATGATGATTATGTCTTTCAATGCATAGATGATGGTTTGACATTTACTTAAAGAAATTGTAAGTTTCATGGATATTGTGGACTAGTCTGAACATTTGAGATTTGATTGATTGTGAAGCATGCATGTTTGGTTAATTTGTTTCCATAACAACCTATGTGAGCTATTGAGCTTAAATGTTTTCTTTCTTAGTGATAACCTTAATTTTAAAAATTCACTATCATAAACCTCATCATTATTTGCTTATTCAATGACTATGTGTTATAGCTTTTTAATGGACTCTAGAATATACTAGAACTCGCTCATGTGATTTTCGAAACTCTATAATCATAACAGGTCTTGATTTTGAAAAGGATTGAATTGATCTCTTTAGGATTACCACCATTGCCAAATACAGCGTGTGCCTATTTGCGCCCGTCGTGGGACTACTTAGTTTTAACCCCTTTGAGCCTACATTGATCTTTTTCTTTCATCATCTTCACTAAATTCCCTTGCTTAGAATAGTTATATCTTTTACCTTGTTATCAAGACTTGACAAAGCTTACATTCAATGTGGAGTTATGTTTGTGTGATATAAAGAAACAAGTGTGGGGTAAACTGATGTAAAAATTGTGTGTGCCGAAACCTACCAAAAAAAGAAAAGAATGAAAATCGGTTCAAAACAAAATTAAAAAAATAGACGGCACACTACAAAAGAAGGTGTTTGAATTTGGAGTTTGTGTGTATTTGAAGGTCTAAAATTGTAATATGTGACATTTGTTCATGTTCATGATGCTTTGAAGAGTTAAAGATGATGTATGGGTCCAACAAGATGAAATCCGGCCCTTGGAGTGAAGACTTAAGGAGGATCGAGCTTTGCTAAAGTCTTGGTGATGCCTTAAAGCACCACTTATCCTAAAAATTCCTACCCTATGCAGCCAAGCCCCATTACGACTATGATTGAGATTGATTCATGATTCTTAAGATAACTAACTTCGATTTGTGGAGATTTTCTCATGAGTTGAGCATATGGTTTTGGTCCATTCTTGCACTTAGTTGTTAGATGAGGTTTTTCCAAAAAAATTTATTCACAAAGTGTTTTTATTTGATGAAATATGCAAGCTATTTCTTGTCTTACAATCTATTATCTTGCATATACTTATGAGTGAATACCATGATCGAGTGAAAAGAAGAGAGTATGCCATCGTGAGGAGGATCGGTTGACCTTGTTCATGCTATTTGTTCTCACTTCTTACTTATTCATGCCATGATACATGTTTTATAAAACTTGGAATTTATGTGTTTACACTCAAATGTTCAAATTTGAAAGCTATGCATAATAAAGATTCTGAGTCATTTGTTTAAGGGCATTAGTAATGTTTGTAGTAGAGTCTTGTATTTAGTTTGCTAAGGGACTAGCAAAGGATAAGTGTGAGGTAGTTGATAGGAGCATAAAATGTGACATTCTTAATGTGTTATTACCTCCATTTGTACTTTGATTATCCCTTATTGTTGTAGAATAGAGTCATAATGTAGAGTCGAAAGTTTTTGGTAGAGTTGTGTGTAAAATGAGTTAAAAATAGAGGAATGATGTAGAAATTTGTCAAAAGTTGATTTGTGAAGCCTTAGATGTTCTTATGATTATGTAAAGCTTTTATATTGTCACAAATTGATTTAACTCTCTGATATTTAGGTGACATGAAGAAGAGCTCATGGGAGAAAGAATCAAGAGAAGTGTTCAAGATGGACCTCGAGAAGCAAAGCAGCTGATCCATAAAGCCTAGTCCATAAAGGAGAGGTCCAAACTAAGTCCAATAAGGAGAAGAAGATCTAAGTTCGGCAGAATATCAAGGAATGTCCAAGTCTTGATTCCTAATTAATTCGGGAAAATTCCTGTGCACGTATCACAACGTCAACGGGCTCTCCAGGACAGCTCACAATGAAGCAGAAAACATACTAGATATGGATAGAGAGCTACAAGAGTCTAGTTTCCAAATCAATTGAAATCATCGCAATATATATTTTCTAGAGGGAGTTATGACGAAATCATCAGATAGAGGTCATTGGGCCGAATTGAGAATAACTAGGGAAACCTAAACCAACTCGGTTTTCACTTGTGTGGCCGGCCTCTCTAAGGTTTTTCTTCTATATAAAGCATGACTTCAAGGGCAGAAGGATGATCACTACTCTTGAAATTACATAGCCGAAACTCTACCAAACCCTATACAGAAAAGTACTTAGCCGATTCATCCACCATAAACCATAGAAATCACTCCATCCTTCCACCAATTTCCCCCACACTTGCCGAATCTTTAAAGGTTGTAAAAATGTGATTTTCTCATGACTTCTTGTATTATTTTCTTTTTAGTTTCGAACTCTATTGTAATATACTTTTCGATTTTGGTTTTATTTATCAAACATGGTTTTCGGATTTCTTTGTGATCTTTGATTGTTCTATGTTTTGATTTATAACTTCTTGAGTGCATGATGATTTCGTGAGTTAGGTTTTGGGGCAGTAGAATTTTCTTATGTGTTTTTGATTTCTAATTGATTAATTGTCATGAATTCATGCATCTAAATCAATCCTTGAGGCCGCCCCGGCCATGGTTGTCCTTAAGGTGCGGTTTCATCTACCATAATAATTTTGGATCAATTCATACGCAAAGTTGTCTTGGTCCTTGTTATTAACTTAGGGCGGATTTAATTCTGATAATTTGCATGCTAATAGGATGAGTGACGCCATGCCTTAGATCATATTTCTGATTGATTCATGTGCTGAAGTGTTTTCTTGTTTAATCTCTACGCAATGTGTTTTTAAATGAGTTAGCATTCATGTTTAGGATTAAGCGCAAAGATTGTTCTAAATACTTGAGGAGTCTTAACAATTAGATAACCGCAAATGCTCTAATTAGAATCGGAATTGGTTAGAGTCAAGGACAATTTGAACGTTGCTGCCCAGCCTTGCATGAAGTTGTTATGTGTTCTAGATGGTTTTTCGTGTTACGTGTTGCATGAGTATGTTGATCACTTGTATATAATAATCTTAGGTTTAATTTTCAATAGGTTATTCGTTAGACTTAATCAATCTTAAACCCCTAGTATTTCGATGTATATTTGTGATTACTTGTTTTTAAGTTGTTTGATTTCTCTTCTTTCGATCACCATTTGGTTTCCCCGGCTAGAACGATCCCTACTTGTCTATATTACTACGATTGTAGGGTAATTAAATTGAAGTTGTTTGACCCCGATTAGGCGACACGTCAGTGTGCACAATGAAAAGTAGGTTGTTGGTATTCTCTTAAGATATTACGAATGCCCTCTTAAGCTCTATAATGGTAAATGTGCTTAAACTATCACAAAGAGAACTTCTCCAATCGTGTCCATATGGCTCGATTCATACCTAATGACTTGTGAGTAGGGCACACGAGTTAGCCTTGCTTTGGCTCATTAGGCCCGACGGTGATGCAGTTGGTAGGCACCTTCAAGGATAACGGTTGTCCTTAATTTGTCATTACTTAAACTAGGCCTGACATTTTAACCCAATACGTGTTAACCGCCCAATAAGAAACACGTCCATTTCCGCCATGTCAAAGTCCTACACTAACAAGCAGAAATGGGTTATCCAACAAAACCCATCTGACCCGCTAAAAGAAAAGAAAAAAAATCATCATTAAGCCCGCTAGAGATTGTTCTTTAAGAAAATAAAAAGGAAAAAGAATCACCTCTAGTAAAAACACTCACGCCAGGTGGTTGGCCATGACCCCGTCCTTGTAGTTGGAGGAATTGAGCTTGGTGGTGTCGCCGGCCTTGAAGGAGTTCACGTCAGAGACGAGCTCGATGGATGTAGAATAGGTTGTAGCCACGAGACTGCTAACTACGATGAGGCGCAGAGCTTTCGAATTTGGACCTGGATGTCTTAATACGAGTTTTAGTGGCTAGTCATGACCAGGTAGGAGCGAACCCAACTGATTCAACCCTATATAACATGTTAATCTTAACGGGTTACAACAAATTGAACATGTTTAGACCGCCAACCCGTTAAAACCCTCTGTAACCCGACCGTGACCACCATTTATCAGGTTTAGCTACAAAAAGACACATAAAGTCTAAACCTCATGGTAAAAGATAACATCATAAGTATTGTGACATTACTCGTTACGTAAGGTGACTTATATTGATCTAGTCCAGTCGTAATGCAATTACTTACATTTCACTATAAATCAGGCGTACCACGTGACGCTACGTCCAACGAATAGAAACACAAGAGTAATTTACATAAAGTTTTTTGCATTTAGGAACGGTCGGTCAAACCCTATAATGTTTTCTCAAATAAATGCTCTGACATCCTTCAAGAAAAAAAAGAAAGAAATTGGGAATGTTGAAAGTGAGCTCCCACTGGTTAATTCCTTGAATGCTAGAGAAGAGCACCAAACAATCTTCCACAGCTTGCCCATTTCCATCATTGTTCACCCAAGCAGAAGCTCATAACCTAAGCGAATGATATGGGCTCCATCAATGAAGCCGAGAATGCCACTGAACTTGAAGCTCTGTGCAAGCAAGATTCTTCATGGTACCCCTGCCATGTCTCTCTCAGGTCAATCACCCTGATTCACTCCTGTTCCCACTTCCCACGCTGTGTTTTATCAGATATTTGAGTAATGGGTTTTTTTCTCTAATTGCAAACCGGGTTTCATTCAAGTGTGAAAATCAGTTTGGGTTTCGATCATGAAAGAGTATATGGGATTTGGGAACCTCTCACAAGAATCCTCAGGCATTTTAGCTTCTATTTGCTGATTAGTGGTTCCACTATCTGTTATTATTCTTAGGCAACTAAATGAGTACTTAGTGATGTTGTTTGTACATTGAAAATTATGCAAGTTGTTTGATTTGTGTGGCATAGCTGTGCACTTATTTCCGAGCTAGTTGCAAACTAGCTGATTTTATCTTTTCCTGTTACCCTTGTTTGAAAGAGTGCCATAGACCTATAGTTGAGGACTGCGTATGGGGGTGACTTGATGAGTATTACATAACTGCATTCTGAATGTGCTGCTACATTGTGACAGATTCAGTGTTAACAATAAATAAGAATGTTTTCGTGTTGTGAGTCATCATGAACTAATTTTCTCAAGTCACTCGCCTTCAACATTTGCTTTTAAATTTCCAAGTTTTGGGCATGCATTATTGCAAATGTATTGAGGTGCCTCCTGATTACGGTCCACAGCTCTACTGAAGACAGCGTAATTGTCAACTTTGGGAGGCAGGAGTTAGAAGATATGGTGTTGAACAAGGATGAAGCACTTATGCGTCTTTGTTTTCGTTCTGGTCCTCTTCAGGGTGACGACTGCTCTCACATTGAAGGAGAGCATGTTCTTGCGATACATAAATCACCATTTAAGAGCTACTTATATGATGCTAAGGTGGAAAAGGTATCTATCTGCATCCTAAATTACTTAAATCTCACTGGGAATAGGGGATTTCATCTCATCACGAACTTTGCATCTTCTTGAAGTAATTGTTGTTTCTTTTTCAAGGGCTAATGGGAATGACCCTGGGTCTTACAAATTGAGAAATTTCTTTTCTTCTTTGCATCTGCTGTTAACGGCTATAAGAAAAAAGAAATGAGATATTTTATTTCCTCTTTCATGTTTCAGCGGGTGGTTATATATGGTGTTGCTATTTTCATCTTAAGTGACATTTTGATGAAACTACTTCGTATGCTTGTTAATTCAGTTCATTCCTGAACACATGATGACTAGGTAACCAGAGTGAGACACTCTACAAGGGTCTATTGCAGATGCAGTTTTATGATTCTGTGGCTTCACCCAGACTTCAAAGGACAGATGGTCACTATCACATCCAGTTCAATCATGAAACTAGCAAGCAAAAGCATCAATTCCCATCCTACTGTTGCTGCATTATTCAAATCAGTTAAGCAAATGGGTTTATATACTGCACCTCTCCTTCCAATCATGCATGAAGACATTGATGTTGAATTCGACCTCAATAAATTATTGGTAAAGCAAATAGAAGAGATCAACATTTCAGCTAATAGAGTTACAAATGAAATTGCAGTAGACATAATAGAGGGGGTTAAAGGTAACTAGCCTTACTCACTACTTTATCTGTTTAATGAACTCTGGTTTGTTGTTGCAATATGTCTTCCGTCCTTAGGCACTCTGTTATCTGTTTAAAACAAATAGTCATTAATGGAATTACAGTAGACATACTAGAGGGGTTAAAGGTAACTAGCCCTACTTACTACTTATTTATTTATTTTTTATAAATGTACTCTGGTTTGTTGTTCCAATACGTTTCTCATCCATAGGTACTCCAATATCAGTTTATAACAAATAATGGAGTGCGTGGACTATGGAGACAAATTTCTGTTATAAACAGATATAGTCTCTTAATCTGGTGTTTGCAAATTGATGCAGTAGTAAATGCTCCTCAATTAATGAACTGTATGATACATCCCTTGTGCATAACCTAATAGAATAGATGCATATCTAGTTTCATGCTGATCTCTTAATCCTGCTGTTGAGGTAAAAGAATATCTCTCGTATCTTACATGAGTTTTGACATTTCAAATTTTTTTCCCCAAGTGGCCAGCCTAAGGTAAATAAATGGATACTTTGCTCGTCCAAAATCTAAATACTTTCTACTCCCCTTCTCTTCCTCCTCCTCTCAATAAAATGAAAATTAATGCTGAAGCTTGATAGGCACTTATGGGCGGTTTAATAAAAATGTACCAATTACAAAAACATATTTTTTATTAGGTACACTTTTCTCTTTGTGGTAATGAAAGTTGTGTGTGCAAGAATTTCTGTTGACTGCTCTCATACGGTGCTACATATAGTTATGACTTTAGTGTTACATTCATTTGGAAATGTATATCTACATAACATTTTGTTCAGTTATCCCCTAAATCTTTCTTCCCTTCAGTTTTTAGTTTTTACCTGTCTTCCTCCACAGCCCCCCACCCAGCCAGCATGGGGGTCATTATGGTTAAGTAGAAAAAACTAATGAGGGATTAGAAATTTCAGGAGGCATACAAAATTAAGGGGCACCAACTGATTAGGTTTATTTGTAGTTTCTGTTTGAAATAGAATGACCCTTTTAATTACATATGCATAAGGCATGGTTTAGATACTTCCTGGTTGTGCATGCAGCTGATAGCAGTGGACATGTTACTGAGTCCAAAATAGGCACTTCAAAAGCTCAGGTTTCTCATCACCAGGATCAATTGAAATCTGTTGCTAACAGATCTGGTAACCTGGAAGTAAACAAAGAAGATGAGGACCCACATCCCCCTTTCTTATCCAAACAGGAAGAGCATTCAGAACTCCTCTTGCTGCCCGTGCAGCTCTGGCCTCTCTAGTATCACTTACTCACAAGCATATTGCTATAAGTGGGACTGAACTTTTCAAGTCCAGTGACAGTACTGATTTGTCTATTAAGGTATCTTCTGATAGAACCGAATCTCCAAAGAATGGAAATGCAAACTTGGGCTCAGGTGCTAGAACAACTCGCTCAAGAGGTCTTAAAGGTTTTGAAAAACAGAACAGTGATTTGCATGATTCTGCTGAAGCCATCAAGTTAAGGGCCTTAACAAATCGAGGAAGGTTGACTCATTCAGCAGTCAAAGAAGAAAAAGATATGTCATCTGTGGCAAGTAAACATGGGTCAGAAGAGAGTGAGTCTGCTCAGAGTACAGAATCATATTCTTCTGATGAAACTGACACTGTTCATGGAAACAAAGTATTGACAAAGAAGAATGGTATATCAAAGAAAGCAGTCTCTTCACCACTTCATTCAGAGAGTAATGGCCATAAGGAAAATCTGACATCTGGTGATCTTGGGGTCATTCAAGATGCATATGTTCAGACAAAGACTTGTGCTAAAGACACCAACTCAAGCGTTTCAACCAACTTGAGGAGGTTGACTCGTTCCAGGGTCTCTTGTCAAGACAACTTGATAGTTCCTGAATGCCATGCAGTAGGAAAGGAAAATCGTGAATCAAAAAAGAAGAAAGCTGGCTCTGCATCATCTCAGAATGACAGTACGTCAGGTGAAGATGGTAATAGACAGCACAACTCTGGGGTTGTCAGAAACAGTCGACAAACTGAAGGTTAAATATGTTTATAGTGCATTTATACATATCTTGTCTATGTATAATTATTTGTGTTATGTCACTCATCGCAGACAATATATCTCGGAAATCTCACTGTACTTTCATAGTTTTGGAAACTGACTTGTTTGAATCTTGGACTAATTTATATGTGGCCAGGTCCATATTTAAGCTGATCATATTGTCCCTTGTGGTTTCCCTTTTGTATTCATGTTGCATGCCCTCGTTTCTTCTTTCTAAATTTCGGTGTTTACTGTGTCAACTGCAGGAAAAATGTCAGGCAGTGGTGACAATAGTCAAGGCCGGAAGAGGAAGTCTAATTCTTCGAGTAGGCAAGAGCAACGGTTTTCTCCACGGTTAAGGTTTCTCCCTCGGATTCGTTCACAGAACAAGTCGTAAGCTATTCCTTCTTCATCAGCATTACTTACAATGAAGAACAGGCAACTTTTTGGGGGACTGGTAAGAGGTAAAACTCTATATCTTGTGTTGCCTATGTCTGAGTATGAGATTAGGAAGCTATTAGAAGGTATGCTTTTTTCTTTTTTGAGGTAAGAAGGTATACTTCTTTGTATTTGAGATGTTACCTACTTTAGGTGGATGCATGAGTGAACTTAGCACTATTTTAGATTCACTGGTGGAATAGACAACGTGGTAGAATAACATTCGAGATAGCAGAATTGTGATAGTCAGTTGCAGTATCATATTAAATCTGTCCAGGCATTTTGTTGTTTTTATATTTGTTTATAAGATTATACTTCTGTGATCTGTCTAGTTAACTTGTGAAGAGTTTATAGTTGTTTCATTTTTTCATTTTTGAATGAATCACTTATAGTGCCATGTTTTTGGCCTAGGCATTTGGCTCAAACCAGCCACGCTACGCAACTTACAGTTGAAAAGCGTGAAATGGTGAGCAAATGCAAGATATGTACAAGTAGGAACTGGTCAAATTCGTGAGTCGATACAAGATAGTGACAACATTAGGATCTCAGTTTAACACCTGATTGCAATTTGGTGTGCAAACTTTTGGTGGAAAAGATTAAACGCCACTTCTGAGCCCATGCATCATAAGGATATGCACTGCATATTGGGCATTCTATGTTGATCCTCATTTTGATTGTCCTGAGCCTACTACCTATTGGACACTGATGTACAAGTGCCCACCCCTTGTACAAGTGTTATTAAAGCACTGGCCTTATCTCATAATATAGATTCCTCGAACAACTATGGGTTCTTGGACATGGAAAAGTTTTTCTACCAGGGAAATATATACGTTCTCTCTGATTCTCTTATGTACTTGTTGATTAGCTTGAGCTTAGGTCATGTTGGGGTGTAGAACAAGTTGTCATTGGAAAACTAGGTGATAAGGCTGATGAAAGATAGGCTGATTGTGAAGAAAATGCACCTATCTCCGAAAACTGCCTTTGTGACCTTCACTATGTCACTTTTCTTGATTTTTTTCTTGATTATTATTATACATATATGTAATTTCAAATTATGCAGTTAGGTTTTTTACATGTCTAAGTATTCCCTTTCCTCACGTCATTCATGTACTAGAGAATTTGTGACACCTTTCTGTGTTCTTTCTGCATATTCTAACCATAAATGCATCAAGTCCACATCTTCGTTTAGATTTTCCTGTACACTATTCGTGATGAGCTCAACAGCTGTAGGACAAGTCGTATCAGTTGCTCGTACCATAACGAATACGATTTACTAATTTTGGTCCTTGTATATCCCCATCGTATCAGTTATCAGACTCGATCAAATAGGACATGTATCCTAAATTAGGCTTCTTTGCCACCAGCGAGCAGGATCATATAAGCTTGCATTTTGTTGTGTATATAGAAGCTCTCTTTGAGCAGCAAGCAAGCCTTTGTCAAATGTTAGAGAAACCTGATAACTCCTCTTACTAAATATAAACAAGCAAACTGCTACTACCAAGCAAAGATCTTACATAAGCAGGGTAGGTCATGGGTAAGGTTCTCTTGATATACTGCTCATTAGGTATAGTTAGGCATGAAATCCGTGAAGTCGCAATTGATAGTTTGATAACATAACTTCATATGTGGTTGCGATTGATAGTTTGATAACATAACATACCGGATATCGGGCAAGATATAGGTACATATTGAAGTAGTTTTGTATATATGCATCTATGTATACTATGTTTTAGTGTTTTTCCGTCACTATCAGTAGTCGTGACATAGTTACCTTGTAACATGATTGCAAGTCCTTTTCATACAGAATGTGGGTGAACCTCTTTAAGACAGTTTGTTTATTAAATTGATTGGATTTATAGCAGTAAATCACATTATTAGTTGCTTCACCATCGTATCTCCTTATCAAGTGTACAATTCCTAAGACGAAGGTGATGGATGTGAAGATTGAAGTAAAAACTTAGAAGATTCGAGCCATATGATAATATTTAGAATTCACTACTGTGACAAATGGTTGCTTTCTTTTGAATACGTATACGGTTATACCCATGCCTGATCGTGGTCTTAGATATGCCATTAATTGTGATTCTTGTATAACACGCTAGGTTTATTGTTTTAACAGTAAATGATACTTACCCTATCAACATGTACATTCATGCTCAATCATCTTAGATTTACATAAAATGGTTAGAAATAAAACAACTTTACTTAAAAGTAATTATCATTTCCACTGGATTTACATCCAAGAGTGGTTGAGCATGAATCTTTTAGTCAGTTAGTGACCGGACGAGTATTTTATTCTTATCAAGCTGGGTTTTCTTGCTATGTTGCCTGTCTCGTACGTCATTTGCTACCAAAATGTTTGCTTATGCTAATAACAGCTCATCATATCATCTACTTAGATCAACGATTCGGCAGCCGATCGCGATTCGGCAGCCGATCGCGATTAGCCATTCATGATTAACCAACCTGAACTAGGAACAATTTTGTTATGACCCAGATAAGATGACATGCCAATTTCTGCTAATAGACCTATCAATAGATAATGACTATGAGTAGTCACTCAGTCTTATACTGCGGACCAAAGTTGCACACTTACACTAAATACTAGCTATTACCAACTTGGTAGCTTGTGGTTCACCCATTCCTTTGCATTTTAAGGCTTTGACAGTTGATGTATCCTCAGCAATTTTCCTGGAAGGAAAAAAAAAAAAAAACTGATTGAAGACTCCAATGATCTAAGACCTCAACTCCTGCCGACTGACATAGTGGGTTCGGTAGACACATAACGTTTCTGATGAAACTTCTCATTCCTGGAAAAATGTTCATTTTAGATTTCTTTTTTCTTTTTCGTGAATAAATTCAAAATAGCCCTTTTTGATTAATAAGTTAGGTTTAATCAAGATTATGGCATGGACGAAATGCCTTTCAAATACGTATTCGAAACCCCTTGGAGTCTTATTCAGAGGGGAGTTTTAACCAATTCAAGGATTCCTATTTTGTTAAAGAGAATGATGTTTTTGTTAATCAGCATCAAGTGTTTAACTTAACTGAAAATCTGAAAGAAATTCAAGACTATTTTTGTTTTGAGTGCTAACTGTTTGAGAATTTGTTTAATCAATTCCAATCAAGTTTTAAGTCACTCTCATGCGATAGTATTTATAAACAGAAGCTGTTCCTCAATTATGGGGTTTTAGTGAAGCTCAAACAAAAAGAACAATTTCAAATCTAAGTACCCATGATCGATGCTTACAGATGCTATAGGACAACATGCAGAACCCAAATTCTTAATCAAAATTGACATAAAAGATACTAGTGTACGTACGTAGCTTCGTGTTTGTTTAGCAAATTGATTAATTGTTTATGCTACAGTACTTGATCATATATAGTAGAACCTTGTATCAGCTGCTACTGATACATAAGCCAATGCAGGGTGGCTGCTTCTGCGAAACTTTTTGTTCTTAATAATACAAAGGTCTCTTTCTTACTTTTCTCTCTTGTTTTCTTCAATAATACAAAGGTCTCTTTCTTACTTTTCTCTCTTGTTTTCTTCAATACAAAGCATGAAATGCAAACGTTTTCAAAATTGTCCAAAGTTTTCCTTTAATTTTATAGAGAATTGATTATATATCAATAAAATCACGACCTCGATCATTATTCTTTCATATATATTTAACTCCTCCCTGGATTTTTTTGCTTTGTTTTACCACTAACATCTGCTTTGGTGACATGCTATTTCTTTCCTGGTAGATTTTCCTCCCTCTCTTATATCAGAAGTCAAAGTGTCAAACCTTAGATTAATATACAAAACACAAAGTTAACTAAAGTAGAGAACATATGATTGTCGTATTTTATCCATCTTATTTTCTCTCACTCTTATTTCACTTGTATCCCAAAAAAATGGTAAACCCCCAGAGTTCCATGTCGATATTTGTTTTATTGTTTGACAAGCTTCTTCTATATATATGATAGGTACGTAGTCTTCTCCGTGATCAGACGTGCATCCTCAGCTCAAGGAGCAAATGTTTATCTTCCCTCTCCTACAAATCAATTAAAGAAGCACTTAACGCTCATCAGGCTCTACTCATCAAGTGCTTCTCATTTCACACATTTCCATCAAAATGACTCCATCCTCTCCAACAGCTGGGAACCAAATCCATCCCTTATGGCGTGTGCGCTTAGCCGCTGCTCTCCGAACCGCCTTTGCCTGCACCAAAGTCGGCTGCACCACCTTCTACAGCCCGAAACCTATCCGCAATTTCTTAACCTACCCATCGTTTTCTTACATGACAACAATCCTTATAGTCTCGGACGCAACCCTAGGCCAGACCCTAATGAGCTGTTGGCACGTGCTCTACGCTACATGCCAGGTGATGCCTACTTCCGTGCCGGCCCTGTGGCTGATTGGACCAGCACGGTTCACTAACGAGGTGGCGGCAGCGGCGGTGGCTGTCAGCGTGTTTATGGTGGCGTTGCCGGGGTCGACGCACTTGATGACCAAAAGGATCGCGTTTGGGCAGTTTGTGAATGTTTACGTGGGTACTGTTGTTCAAGGTGCTGGTACTAACATTGTCTTGCACCCAACTGAGGTGGCGGCAAGTACAGCTCTTGGAGCTTTGGCTTCTGTTCTTGCTATGATGTTTCCGTATCCTCGGCTAGCTTACATTGAGGTACTATATATAATTTAATATGCATTTGTTGTTCTTATTTGCATCCCAATTAAATCAGAAAATCACTAAATCTCAGAAGCTTAGACCTATAATTTTTGTAAAGAAGTAACCGGAACTTTGTATATATCACACGTTCACACTAACCAGCTCCAGAGAGGGTAACCTCGCAAACCAAGAAACACATGAGAATGAGAACTAGCTGTTTGCGCTGGGAGAATCAAGGATTCTGAATTCTGATTCTACTCATACCACACACCAAAAGCTTAAGCTGTTGAGTGTAAGCTTTCACGATATTCTTCTACAGTTCTACGTACACCCCGATATCATCGTGTTCGTGTTAGAAAATTACCCAACTAAGCCCGAGCCTATTTAGTTTAGTAAGACACTCGGATACAGTTTTTCACATTCTAAACGACAAATTAAGATGTTAATTATTGTGAAATTAAAGGTGTTAGATGGGACGGAGAAATACATATGGAGAAACATAAAATGTAGCTTCACTCCCCGGCCATCGTTTTGCAGACCAACAAAGAAATAAGGAATGGAGTTGATGGTTTCAAGAGCTTACTAAACAAAGCAAGTAATTAAGAAATAGACAATATATAATTAATTAGCTTTAATCTTTCACTCTTAATTTGCACTTCCGGGAGTGCGAAACTGCAACCGCAGATAAACACTGTCGTTATAACGACAATGTTATCCACTCTCCGAACAAATTAAGATTGCCGGAGGTGTTTGGGGAACACGAACCGACGTAGCGTACAGAGCCATTCTTGAAGATACTATCAACCAACAGCTAATTATTAACGTTTTACAATTCTGAGTTGTATATTAAGGCAAGTTGAACTCGTCCAAGTCTAAGAGGGTTGACAGATGAACCAACCAGAGTGAAGCCAACTATAATACATTCCATCTCCGAAATCGGCTAATGAAATTCCTCTATTTATGTCATCAAAGTTGACAATCAAACAGAAGCATTTTGTTTCTTCAACTCCTCCGGCAAATGGCAGCTTGATGAGGTTAATTGCCAGAATGCATGAAATAATTAACTTATGTTTAAGCCCTTTAATTCTTATTATACATAATCATTCATTCATTCCTATATAAGTATAAAATTATTTCATTACATAATCATATAGTTATAAAATTGTGTAGAGAGATAATGACTTGCTCGATCCAAAACAATGGGATTCGTGGTCCAATATATTGCAAGCAATACGTAGAGTTATTTGGTCTTGTCTGATTGTCTCTTTTACCAAACAACAAAATGATCGATGCAACATACGCATGCAAGGTCTGAAAATTTTGTTGTATGAATATCACAAAATCAGGTGCATGAATAGGAAAAAGCATGACCTATACATCTACCTCAGGATTAAGGGTGAAATAACTCGGTGCGCATGAGACTGAATAAGATAGGGCATGAGAATTATGCATGGTGCTTCCTACTTGGCCAGGTATAAGAACGAACCCTCAACTAAAACTATAATATGATCATCGACGTCTTCCCCTCCTAGCTACTTTCTTTCTCGATCGATCTCCTCCTTATTCTTAATTTACAAAATTCATCATGCATTTGATTAACCAATTTGTTGCCCGACCCTGCTAGCTAGCTAGTTTTTAATTACCTGACTACAAATTAACCCCATCGAAGCATTCCTTGTCTCTGTTAGTCTAAGCATCCAGCTTGTTAGTGATTCTGTATTCAGATGGACACGTACGGGGGTTGTAGCTAGATTGGAGGACAAAAAAGAACTATATATATAGTATATATGGGATCCATAAATCTCTGGACACATAATACATATTGACAACTTTGATATGTTAATTGTTAACCTTGATAATCATAGGTCATATCCTAAATTGTATGTTCCTCTTTCTTTCATGTCTGCATTTCGATCTTTAGTTGCGTGCAGTAGTTAATTGCTGTTGGTGTTAAATTTCACAGGTTAAAAAATCATGGCGACTCTATGCTGAAAATGCCTCCAAGAGGTTAAGTCTTTTCGTTGAAGCGATATCTGCCGAAGACAATGGAGTAGCAATTGACTCCATTTCTCAAGGAAAATCTATTTCCAAAGCAGCAGCTAAGCTTCTTCAAAGTATCAATCAAAATCTGGTAAGTAATATTCATTCATGAAAATTAAGTCCAAAGATGCCATCAGCTTCATTAGTTCAGTTCACTAAACTCGTTTATTTCATCTTCAGCAGGAAGGTATGTTGTGGGAGAGACCAGATATCAAATTTCTAAGACCAAACCATAGAGACTTGGGACTTAGGTTGCAAGAAATGGAGATTCCAATTAGGGGGATGGAGATGGCTTTATCTTCTTCTTCTTCTTCTTCCTTTCCTCCTGGTATGATCGACGAAGGGCTGAGAGATCATTTACGTAACTCACAACTACAGATAAGCCTAAAACTGCAATCTAAGTACTCCGTGCCTTCTGAGGCAACAACAGTTCCAGAAGGTGAGAGAGAAGTCTTGGACAAGCCCCTTTTAACTAACAAAACCACCACAACAACCCATCAAGATCTCCCAGCTTTGTTCTTCTTGTACTGCATGGAGCTTCTCTTAGGTGACCTCCCTATTGCTCGGAGTCCCGGGAACAACCCAAATTGCAAAGGAAAAACAGGTGATTCACAAACTCAAGCGCAGTGTATCTGTAAAAGGGTATGGAGAAGCATAAGTCCAAGCCTCCCCAATTTTATTTTTGCCCTCAAGTGCTCAATCGCATTAGGGTTTGCTGTGTTACTTGGTTTGATTTACAACAAGAGGCAAGGATACTGGTCAGGCCTCACCATTGCCATTAGCTTCGTAACAGGACGACAAGCGACATTTACAGTTGCGAATGCTAGAGCACAAGGAACAGCAATGGGATCAGTCTATGGAATCATATGCTTCTATCTTTTTCACAGCGTTAGCGAGCTGAGGCTCTTAGCCATCTTACCTTGGGTTGTCTTCACTCATTTTCTTAGGCATAGCAAGATGTATGGCCAAGCTGGTGGGATCTCCGCGGCAATTGGGGCGTTGCTAATCTTGGGTAGAGAACATTATGGTCAACCAAGTGGCTTTGCAATTGCAAGACTTGCGGAGGCTTGCATTGGATTGATCTGTTTTACTGTAGTAGAGGTTCTCTTTTATCCTATGAGAGCAGCGACCCTAGCCAAAAATCAATTTGCGCAAAGCTTGGGGGCACTCAGAGACTGTGTCCAAGACATAAACCTATGTGTACCAGCTTCTACTGGACTGAGAGAAAAGCACAAGAAGCTAAAATCTCGTGTCAATAAGTTAGAGAACTTCATTGAGGAAGCTAAAACAGAGCCTAATTTCTGGTTCTTGCCTTTTGAAGGTGATTGTTACGGTAGGATCCTAGAATCCATGTTGAAAATGGCGGATCTTCTACCCTTTGTGGCACACAATGCAGACTTCATCTCACAGAAATCTGGAGGTGCTTCACAGGAGCTAAAACAACATTCGAATACTGATCTGCAGCATCTAAAAGAGAAAATCGGGAATTCAATAAAGTGCCTTGAGCAGCTGACTTCGATGAAATCCGTTGCAGCATTTGATACAGGGGCGCAGAGCGTATACGATAGCGAAATGGGTGTTTCACCAAACCCGTTCATGATTTTGGGTACATATGATGATCATGCTGAGGCTACTGTAAGTACTTTCGTTCAACATATCCAAGAAGCAGTTGTCAGAGTACGTAATGGTGATGACGAAGTTAAGGATGTGACCCAAATGGTTCTTTGTTTGAGCAGCCTGGCATTCTGCATCCGTAGTTTGAGTGAAGAAACGATGAAGATCAAGGAAGAAGTAAGAAAACTAGTCAAATGAGAGTCCCCCTACGAGATGTGCTTCGTTGACATTACATCTAACCCAATAGCAGATAGATATTCATAAATTTGTCAAATCTTTCTATACATCGATCAGATTTGTTCTATCATGTAGTATATACCAGCACAAGTTGTAATTTGAAATATTCATATATAAAATAACAAAAATATTCTTGTCCTTCTGAATATGCACCAATAGATTTTCTCTTCTACAAGCATTTTTTTTTTGTTCTGCTGAAGTCGCATCTAATCCTTCCAGTTCATCTATCCCAACTTTGAAACTCCTTACTATATGTTCTTTTGCAATTTCTAACACCCGACAAATCACAATGGCAAGACGTAGCAAAACCAACATCTCATCAAACAAGTACCCAAATTTAAATATAAACACAGCCAATCAACGCAAAAGTGCTGCAAACTTCATATGAAGCAGAAATTAAAAGTGAACAAAAATCACATGTCTATAACAGAAAACATTCATATTGCATAATAACCCTTTAACTAAATTAAGTTTCATCCATTGTGAAACCAGTCATGCTACAAAAGTAACAGGACATCTCTATCAATAGCAAAAATAGCATGTCTATTCATATTTTGGGTCAGCCATCACATAATGATATGCGATTACCAAAACAAAGATGAAGATGCCAAGGAAATTGGCAAAGAAGCCCAGGTCCTGATCGTCAAACATCTGGGACATCAAATAAAATTCAAAACTTTAGAAGGATGAATTGTATGGTTGTACCACAATATTATTTAAAAAACTTATAAATAGGGATGTAACTTTGAAAGTAACTTTGTAACAGACCCAAACAAAAATCACATGGAGTTTAAACTCCAAAAGATATGTGCATTAAGCAAACAGAAAATTATTCAGAGAATATAATCAATAAAAATCTGAGATAAGTGCTAAAAGTAAGAGCATGTTGAGCAGCTATCGAAACACAAAATCAATAAACCCATAACATCAAGAAATCAACACATGGAATAAATTGGTTTTTACTTTTTAAATTGAAACCCGAAGCCAAAGCTCTATGTGCCTTATTATATGCTACATGAGGGGACATCACGGGAGTGAATCCTGGAAGCTCTACCACAAAAAGAAGGAGGGTGTATAGAATTATGTGAGAAGCGCCACCATCGCTACCTCATACGCCAGTCCCTTGGTAAACCTTATCGGCCCAACAAGTCCAAAATCAAATAGAGAACGAATCAACAGTGCCATAGAACACCTGCCAAAAGCTTCCAACTGTTCCGATGAAAGAGATAGATGGCATGCTAAGACTTTGCGGAGAGGCTTCCCACCGTTCATCAATCACCAGTTAGTAAAATGGAAATTGCACAGTCCCCATGGCAACAGTTCTACACACAGCAAGTCTTGACATACTCATCTTTCTCCTACATGGCAAGAGTTCTCGTAGTGTTGACCAAACAATTGTTGATTTCTATAAAGTTAACACTGGACTTGTTTGGCCGAGATGTTAACCACAGGTTGCAGCAGAAGTCACGATGGCAGCACACAATGCAATTGTGGTGATGTACCGAGGTCAAGGCCCTAAGAGCTTGAGCCACACCAATCTTGTACTAAACCCAACTAAACATTAACACTGCTCAACTCACACCACCTAAAACCAACTACACTAAACAGTTCTAGCAACACCAATCTCTTAATCAATAAAACTATTCCTAATTCTGTTAATTTCTTATGCTTCCCTCCAGAAACCATTGATTCAATTCAATTTGCAAAACCCAACAATGACCAACTGACTAAAGATGGATCCTTTCTACGAAATCAAGCATTATACTACAAACCCATGTACAAATTCAAGATGAAATCCATTGCAATCAACACTTTATACACAATTCAGATCTTCAAAATCAACACCAAGAAGAATATGAACAAGAATTGGCATAGTGAATGATGAGATCTAAAGGATCAAAGTGAGACGAAATCATAAGTTGAAGAGGAGAGGGAGAGAATCTTACAGTTTGGGAGACGAGGAGTAGTCTCAGTCAACGGCAGCAGCTCTGTGAAAATTGTATGTCGAAAACAGAGTAATGAAAGTGTAAAATGGGGTCTACGTTTATAAATCTGGAGTCACTGACTGACGAGCAAACGGCGCCGTATCACCTGTTGGCTGCACTTATGAATTTAGAAAAGAAAAAAGAAAAAATCAAATGTGTGGCTGCTGGGATTCGAGCCCAGGTCTCCACGGCCACAACGTGGAATTCTTACCACTAAACTACAGCCACATGATGATAAACTGTCAACATTAAAATATATATTTGTAAACCAAACACATTACTGTATTTTAATAATTTCTTCTTTTCACTTTTTTTTTTTAATTTACTACATACTAAAGCTTGGTCGACTGTTCATGAGCACTGTTCCTAAGCTTATAAATAATGATTTGTATGTTGTAAGTTACTATTCGCAAGCACTGTTCATAAGCTTATGAATATGATTCTTTGGCTACAGTTGTTAGGTCTGGCATACGAATCAATATGTGATTCGTATGAGGTGTTGTGCTAGCTTTTGGTTGTGCTCTTAGTAGAGGGCGACGATGTGTTTTGTCAACCACGGGGTTGCTAGGTTGAGGCGTCGACTGCAGGTATGCAATTATAGGTTTCAGACGGCATCATAGTATGCAATTATAGGTGCAAGTATACCAAAAGTAATTGAGCATGATTTATTTAATCACTAGATCATATAAACACTACTGGGTCTCTATAATTTTGAAATAGATGACAAAAAACTACCTCAATACATTTCAAAACAAAATGACCAATTTTCACACACAGAATTTTACCACGACAATAAAAATAAAATTTTCACAAATGCCTCGTTTCCCGCGCCGTAATAACATCCTTCCTAAATTAAAAGAGAAATCAAGAATTAATTAACAAAATCATAACTTCACCATGATTACAGCAGGAGTTCCTCTTCGTTTTCCCGCGGGTACCTAATGTTGCAGTGGTGGGCCAGTCCAGAGCTTCACTTCCATGGCTTCTCCTCCTTCCTATATCCAAACCCTGGACGACAGATCGCATTTTAAGCCAACCGTAAGCACCTTCTCTGCTTCCCCTCTATCAATTTCACGGCTGTTTCATCTTTACATCATCAATTTTGATCTTGCTTTCAATTTCGGAAGGTATCTCTCTACGATTGGTGGCTGGTCAAATCCGAAGACAACGACGGAAAAAGAAAACTCGCCGTCGCCGGCGTTTCTTCCGCCCCGTGAGTTAAATTCCCCTAATTTCTGTTTTAGGGTTTCATTTGTCCCTACTGTTTGTTTGTGATTGTCAATTTTAGGGATTTTGATTGCGAATTTGGCCGTTCAATGATAGGCAAGAGATTCCCAGGAGAGTTTTTAACTCTGCGCCAATAAGTAAAAAACACGATGTTTTCACTTTAGAGACAACCGATGGAGTAACCGTTATTCTTGATGGGATTATCAACAAGCAGCAGACTATTGCAAATGGGTTTTCTGATGAGGTACTAAAGAACGCCCTTCTTTTTTAATTTTACTTTACTGATTCTGGTTGGCATTCCTAGTCCAAGTTTCGAACTTGGATCTGTTTAGGTGTTGAGTGTTGTAATCGAATTGTTAGCGGAAATTGTGGCTTTTGAGGTTTGGTAGTGAAGAAGTTTCAGTTGAGTTAACTGACTATGAGCAATGGTAAACTGTATAGTGAGTGTGACTAGCTAATTAGGTGTCAATCATTCTGGGGGTATCCAAAAGCAAAGCAAGGGCATCTAACGAGTATAAGTGAGCACAGTGTCTAGTCATTCTTGCTGCATGTTTTCCTGATTCACAAATTTGAACTTGCTTCCTGTTTTATGTAATATGTTGACCTGCAAATTGATTGCCTTTGATCTTAAACAGATTGCCAAGCGTTTTCAATTGGGCTTTTATCCAGGCTGGGAAAAAGGTGTTGCAGAGTTTTTGGCAGGAGATTCTAACACTACTGTTGTTTCTGGAAGAATATCTGATTCGGGTTCAGAAGGTTTACATGTTTATGTTACTTTTAATGTGTAATATTGTAGTTCATGCCTAGAATTTTGTACACTAACTAATTATCATCATTTTGAATTCTTTCTCTTTCTGTGGAGTAGGTGAAGGTAAAAAGGACTCCAGTCCTACGTCTGTGCAGTTTTCTCAAGAAGAAACTCGTACTCCTTATGAGCATGTTGGATCAACTTATTTTCAGTGGAATGGTACATCAAAGAATCTGGAAGGCAATCAGAGGAACCCAATGTCCGGATGCTCTATGAAGTATAAAAGTTCTAAGTTGCTTCCTTCATCAGATGCCTTTGAGAATGTAGGAGAAGCGTCAGGTGCAGCTGTTCAGTCAGGAGGGAAAATGAGCGAGGCAGAGAGATGTCCGAGCAATTCTGCATGCCGGGTGACCAGATTTTTGTCAGAGTTTTGGGGCAAATGGACGAACCAGCAAATGGTTGGCAATAGTTTGAACTCCGAAAAGAAGACAAGGGACTCTGTTCTAACAGTATCAAAAACTGTAATCAATTCTTCACAAACTGATGAATCTGAAGTAAGAGAGAAAGGTATGTACCATCCCTCAAATCCTGCCTAAGATTTTGTAGAACTAGCTATCTGAAATGTCATTTTGATTATTATTTTCTTTCTGTGGAGTGGTTGCAGGCATGGAAAGTTCTATTTCTACTTCTTTGCATCTTTCTCTAGAAGAAGGTTCACATGAGCAAGTGTCTTGTGAGGAGATACATGATTCTAAATTTTTGAAACAGTTGTCTTCAAGGCTGTCCTTGAATAACCCAATTCATGACATGGTTAACCATGCTGTTGAGGAGGAAACAGGCACAGATGATTTCGTATCAACTGCTTTGCAGTCTATTGGTATACCAAAGACTCTAGAAGAAAATGAGAAGAACCCAGAATCTGGATGCTCAATCAAGCATAATAGTACAAATTTTAGTCCCTCCGTAGATGTAGGTGTCGTAGTGTCAGGTGTAACCGTTCCGTTGGTGGGTGAAACTAATATATCAAAAATAAGTCCGAGAAATCCTGGAGGCAGAGTATCTGGAGATTTGTCAATAATTACAAGCAAAGGTAAGACAAAGAAAATTGTTGGCAGTGGATTGAACTCAGAACAAAACACAGTGGACTCTGTACCAGCAGTTGAATCAGTGAGCAATACTTCAGAAAATGTGGATTATGAAGTTGGAGGGAGACAGATGTCTGAATTGTTTCTCTCTTGTTGTGAAAGGGCTGAAGGTCTAATAAACTCCAGTCAAACTTCTGTGCATTTTGCTCATGAAACTCCTAACAAGAAGGATAGGCTTGATGTTGAAGATCCAACACAGATTACTACAAACCTGTCCTCAGATAGCACCATTGATGACTCAAAAGTTGATAATTTAATTAACCATGCGGCTGAAGTGGAATTGGACACGGAGAATATTGGATTAACTGAGTTTCAGTCTTTTGGGAGACCACAGACAAGAGATGAAAGTGAGAAGAATCCAGCATCTGAGCCTTCGGCTGAAACTCTTGAGATCCTAGACGAAGCACTCGATGCCAATGCTCAGTCAGGTGAAAAAAGAGATATATCGGTTGGATCCTCAAGCCAGTTTGCAGGTAGAGTGTCCCTACTATTCTCAGGAATTATTCGGAGAAAAGAGAAGAAGAAGAAGCAAACAGTTGGCAATGGACTGAACTCTGAAACAAAAACAATCGATTCTGTTCCAGTAGTTTCTGGTAGTGTGAGCAATCCGTTAGAAAATGATAGTTTTGAAACAGCAGGAAATTGGATGTCCCATCCTTCAGATTCTGAACTTCAAGAACCAGTGGATGTGAATGTGGTAAGGAAACTGGATTTTGATTTTGTAGAGGATGATATGCAGCAGACTTCCAATGCAGAAGAGGGACAGGATTTTGGAAATGTTAAAGCTCAAGGTACTGTGCATTCTGGGTCACATTTATACTTGTTCATCTAAACGTTGCCTGAGAAATTGAATTGATGAGTTGTATGTTGCAGTTCGAGAAGGAAAAAGTGGTGCTAAAGGAGAAATTAAATCCACGAAGAGAAACATGAGACAAGTAACCGTTGATACACAAGTAAGCTAGTTATAGTAAATTCGAGCTGATTGGTTTTCAACTCCCTTGGCTGTCCATTCAAAATAACTGTTCATCTGTCTTGTGACCATCTCATTTGGTGTTTTGTTTAGGAAATTCATTCCATTCCGGAGGTGAACAAGAAAAAAAACAGAACTCCTTCCACTCTGGAGGTGAAGAAGAAAAAAGATGGAACTTCAAAGGCGAACACAAAGAAGAGACAGGTATCTGCTTCTTTGGATGGGAGCAAGAAGAGAACATCTACTCCTTCGACTCTGGAGGTGAACAATAAAGAAAAGGTATCTCTTTCCACTACGAAGGTATACACAAAGAAAAGAAAGGTATCTCCTTCCACATTGGATGTGAGCAAGAAAAATATGTCGAGTCCTTTCACTCTGGGGATGAATAATAAAAAAGAGGCTACTCTTTCCTCTCCGAAGGTGACCGCGTACACGTCTATTATTTCTCCAGAATCTTTGAGTGCCGGACGGTCAAGATCAGGTGAGTGGGCTTCACACACCCAATATGATCTCTTACATACAGACACACATGTGGTCTACTTTGTTTTCCTTTCTGTTTTGTGCTGGTTTGGCAAATAGTTTAGAATAATGAAAATGGGGTGTAAGTGAGCCCAACGTGGCAGACATATTTTCAATCAGTCAATAACTCAATATATGAGGGGACATCTGGATGTTAATAGGATGGTTTATAGCATTTCAAACATGTATTTCTGTTTGTTGTACACTATTTAAATGGGATTAAACAAATTGACATTGTATGATTTGACAGAAATTGAAACATCAACCTGCAATATGTGCTGTTCTGTTTGATTGAGTTTTATGTGCTCAGTTATTTCCTTATGTTGCAGGGAGACTATGGCTACGGCCCTTAGAGTTCTGGCGCAATCAGTCAGCAGTTTATGACAAGGTGCCTTTCCGATCTATTTTTTACCTGTGTGTGTGTGTGTGGTTTGATGACTATTAACTCTTGAGCTTCAGCCTTTGTGACACATTGACTTGGTATCTCTATTGGTATATTCAGGATCATGGAGTCATTGGGATTCAAGAAGAGGTACCTAGAGTAACACCTTCAAGAGGTTTGTTTCTTATAAACTGTATTGAACTGGTTGCTTCTCTATACACCTTTATATGAATGTGAATGTGCTTAGTAGATATATACTACATGATCTGCTTCACCGCAAAATAGGGATAGTAAACCCATTGTAACTTAATGTTTATGATCTTAACTTCTGTTGAATACTCGTGTTCTCTATGTGTTTTTGTTTTTGTTTCTGGCAATATCAGCTGATGATGATATGTTTACCTGTTCATAGGCAGTTTTACTGAGCCGCGGAAAAGAAAAGGCAATAGAGGTTGATTTCTTGGCAAAGCTATAGCTTGTTTGTTACCTCGAGTAAGTGTAGTAATCAACGTGAGCTGAATGCAGTATCAGTCAGAGTTCAAATTACCCTGACCAGCATCACCAATAGACTTCCACACAATTTGCGGGCGTCAGAGCACATAGCGCCACTCTTTAGGGGATGTTCACAAGTTACAACAGATGGAGATATATGATGTATATTTATGCAAGTACAATAGGAAAGCTCATTTCCAAAGTAGGAAAAGCTGAAGTTTGTTTAATGAGATAACTAAGCAGCCTTGAATCTTCTTTTGTATATTCTCTAGTTCTTGATAACTCAGCGGTTTGGCAAATTGCACCGAAGTGTAAGCACACTGGAGGAGAAATGAAACTTTGTTAATTTCAAAAGCTCATAGTTTCTCCAGTTGTGCAACTTGATCTTTCTCGTAGAAGTTTAAACTTTAAACTCTAAACTCTTAAATAGAGCTGTCTTCAGTGCAAACCTATACAATGTTGATGGTTAAAATTTAGGCCTAAAATTGGGATATGACATTTTTTAACGGATCACATGTAGGCATGATTGCGTGTAAGTTTATAAACCGTACACGTACACGTACACATATCCAATGGTTCAAATCTCCCTCTGCAGAAACACAAAATTCACCACGTCACCAATCCTTGTGAAACCCCAAACCATAGAACCAACCAATCAGCGGCAAATTAAACCCACGCCGCGGATCACCAATCTCACCCGTCTACTCAAACACTAATCCAACGGCCTACACTCTCCCTCCCAAATCCTTAGAGCGAGAAAACACAAACCCTCCAACTATATAAACCCACCCTCACCTCACCACCCTCTCGCACAAAGCATTTCAATTTTCAAAAGATCCGAATTCGAAAACCGAATCAAAAATGTCGGGTCGGGGCAAGGGTGGCAAGGGTTTGGGCAAAGGCGGAGCCAAGCGTCACAGGAAGGTCCTCCGCGACAACATCCAGGGCATAACGAAGCCGGCCATACGCCGTCTCGCTCGCCGTGGCGGAGTCAAGAGGATCAGCGGCCTCATCTACGAGGAGACACGCGGCGTCCTCAAGATCTTCCTGGAGAATGTGATCCGCGACGCCGTGACGTACACCGAGCACGCCAGGAGGAAGACGGTGACGGCCATGGACGTCGTCTACGCGCTCAAGAGGCAAGGCAGGACTCTGTACGGGTTCGGCGGCTAGGGTTATGGTTTGGGATTTGGGGAATTGTAAAGGGGGTTTTGAGTTGTGCTTTCGGCGGTGGTTGGATGTAGGGTTTTTCTTATCTAGTAGTATTGGGGTTTGTTAGGTTTATTATGAATGAAGAATCTACTTGCTTCTTTTACCTGAATTGTTTGCATTTGATCTGAAATTTTAAATACCTAGTTTCGTATTTCGAAATTCCAATTTTGTTGAAGAACACTGGTGATTGTGAGACTCCATTTGAGCTTATAGTGTCCAATTTGCGATATTAGTTTGCTATAGTTATTCCACATTGATTTGGAGGTAAGCTTGGAGCGTCTGGTGTGGCTATTAATTGAGGATGAAATTATTTTGGTGAAAGAGTAGTAGAACAATTTTCAGTGAGAGTCATCGCTTTAGAGAAGGGTGAATTATTTATCGAGTGAATAATAAGAGGCGAGGCACTGCCCTCTTTTAGATTCAAAGTTTACTTTGGTGTGCTGATCCAGACATAAACATCAAGAAGATGAAGAACCCTATGCACGTAATTTACGATTACTTTCATTCCTATATACAACTGAAACCCGAATCTATGTTGTTGTGGGTATAAAAGGAAGGTGTCCCTCCTAGATATAGGGATCTGAAAGATCGGAAAGACAATAGGATCTAGAAAACTGTCATCCATCCCGCGGGATTGGTAGCCCGTCCCTCCTCCATTTGTAATCATTCAGACCACGCTGGATGCTTCCCCTTATACTCCGCGCGGGATGGAAACTCTTGTAACACAAAAGGCTTATTGGCCATGATAATAGAATCTTAAGTGGACGTAGTCATGCCCTCCGATGGCATGGTGAACCACTATAAATATTGTCCTTGTTCATATTCATGTTCCACCGTGCTTCTGCAGAGCCTGCGGGTTCTTGCAGAAACAATTGGCGTCGTCTATGAGAAATGTTACAATAAGTCATGTTGTTCTACCACTCGAGAGACAGGATAGATGCGAGACGAGATGGATCACATGGGAGGAAAGACGAGATAAATCACATGGAGATGAGGCGAGATAGCTCGCGTGGAAGTAAGGCGAAGTAGCTCGCGAGGAAGCGATGCAGGATACATCGCGAGGAGGCGAGACGAGATACCTCCCCTTGAGAGAGGCGAAGTAGCTCGCGAGGAAGCAAGGCGGGATAGCTCGCAAGCATGTGAGGCGAGATGGCCCGCATGGGAGCAATGCGAGATAACCCGTCTGGGGTTATTTTTGTCATTGGGATTTTCCCAACAGCAAGCGGGCCCACCTATAGTTCTTTTATCTGCAGGATTGTATGTCCAACAGCAAAGGGCCCGCCCAGGTGCTTTTTGTCAGCGGGACAGTCCAAGAGCACCCCACAACGGCTCATGTCCGATGCCATCCCGTCCGTGGTTCTTTTGTCCGCGGGATAGTAAGTCCAACAGCAAGCGGGCCCGCTCGGGTGCTTTTTGTCAGCGGGACAGTCCAAGAGCACCCCACAACAACTCACGTCCGATGCCACCCGCCCATAGCTCTTTTGTCCGCGGGATAGTAAGTCCAATAGCGAGGGACCCGCCCACAGTTCTTTTGTCCGCGGGATAGGAAGTCCCACAACAAGGGAATCTCGCCCGGTCATTAAGTCAGCGGGATGGGATCATGCAGGAAAAGATAGATGGAAAATTGTGAGTCCCGTATAATTGTCAACGGGAGGAAGCATGCAACAACTGCTTAGGAAAATTTTGACTCCCAGATAATAACTAACGGGAGAAAACATGCAACAACTGCTTAGGAAAATTTTGGTTCCCAGATAATAACTAACGGGAGGAAGCATGCAACAACTGTTTCATGAGATTCTTATACCTGAGCAAGAACCAAAGAGAAGCATGGGCAAAACAACTAGAGCCATGAGAACTGTAAGTCCCTTGTACAGCTCCCGTAGAGTGGGAGTTTGGCAGTTCATATCATTCCCTTCACACGGAGAATAATGGCATGATAACCCACGCGGGGATAATACCCCGTCACTCGAGTAGTAACACCCGGATATGGAAAGGGGTCGCTACCCTTGTCCATGAAAGTGTATAACACCAAGATCCACCTCGCATGTAAGTATTGTACAAGGAACGGATTCCATAGCTCGCGCGGTAGTTAAGGTACGAGCGAGCGAACCACACCACTCGCGTGATAATCCTCAGCTCGCCCAGCGCGCTTGTCAGCCCGTGTGTACTCATTGTTCGCGTGAGCGCTCTCAGCTCGCTTGGTAATCCCCACACGTGGAGCGCACATGTCAGCTCGCCCGAGTGTCAAGCCTTCTAGGCGAACCCCTCAGTTCGCGTGCAAGATAGAATTGTCGGACTCCACGGCTCGCGGATACTCCTTGTTCGCGCGAGCGGTCTCAGCTTGCCCGTGTGTAAGCCCTTTTTAGAGTGAACTCCTCCGCTCGCCCGAGTGCATGTCCACCCATACGGCAACTCTTTTAACAGATAAGTCATTCATTTAATTGCTTCTTATGTAAGTACAAAGCATGCTTCACGTACGAACTATATAACATGGTCTATGATCACTATTGTCCATTCATATTTGTGAGTCCCGGATAAGTGTCACCGGGAGGAAGCATGCAACAACTGCTTCGGAGAATCTCGATTCTCGGATAAGAACTAATGGGAAGAAACATACCAACCGTTTCATGAGATTCTTGTACCCGAGCAAGATCCAACGGGAAGCATGCACGAACTAAAATGCATGAACCATTTTGCCTTTTGATAATTATTATGCCATATCCGTGCTTGGTCAGCCCCATAATTGTGTCAATTATTTGTTCATTGTGAAGGTACAACAATCCTCACCCCGCCGAGTCATTGACGATCTCCACAGCTCGCGGGATAGTTCAGGCACGCGGAACGAACTGATCAGCTCGCGTGTATGGCATGTTCGCGAGGGGAACTCCATATCTCGTGGTGAAGTAGAGGCACGTGAAGCAAACAAATCTCGCGCGGAGCGAACCGTTCAGCTCGCGGGTATGGCATGTCTGCGAGGCGAACTCCATATCTCGCGGTGAAGTAGAGGCACGCGGAGAGAACGAAGCTCGCGCGACGCCTTGTGCGCGGAGTGAACTGATTCAGCTCGCGTGTATCTTATGTCCGCGAGACGAACTCTATAGCTCGCGGGTCGTTCTTGCACGCGGAGCGAACTCAACAACTCGCCAGTGTCACCGACATCCACCACGCGTGTGTCACCGAGACCCATCTCGCCAGTGTCACCAAGATGCACCTCGCGTGTATCACTGATAGTCATTATTAGCGGAGCGGACTCCTCAGCTCGCGCCAGCTCGCCCGAGTGTCAACCCTTCTGCGTCAGCGGACTCCTCCGCTCGCAGGTGCCCGTTGATAAATAGCTGATCTATGGGCATTTTATATGTTAAGTCCCCACTCAAGACATGTCTTGAGCGGGAACTTGGGGGGACTCGTAGTCGGTATTCAGTAAACTATCTCCTCCGCCCATAAACTAGTCATGGAACTTGTAGACCGACATCCCCACCTTCATCGCCATGGAGAAATATCATCAATGTAGCAACGGGAAGGTGCTCTTCCAAGCTCCACAAGAAGACACCATGATAGAAGTTATATGCATCATGTCTCACATCAGAAACATAATGTAAGAGGGAACCTTCCTTGTCTATAAAAGGAAGGTTTCTCCTCTAGATATAGAGATCTGAAAGATCTGAAAGACAATAGGATCTAGAAAACTGTCCTCCACCCCGCGGGATTGGTAGCCCGCTCCTCCCCCATTTGTAATCCTCCAGACCGCGCGGGATGATTCCTCTTTTACCCCGCGCGGGATGGAAACTCTTGTAACACAAAATGCATATTGGCCATGATAGTAGAATCTTAAGTGGACGTAACCATGTCCTTCGATGACATGGTGAACCACTACAAATATTGTCCTTGTTCATATTCATGTTCCACCGTGTTTCTGCAGAGCCTGCGGGTTCTTGCAGAAACAATAACCAAGAAGACGATACAATCAACGTGAAACTGAAATGGTTTATAACCGACGGCAAAGATTCCCAGTTTGTTTTTGTGCTTATCAGAGTGGCTTCGTGGCTAGCAGCACAGTCAGCTGCTTGTTCTTTAGCTTTTTGAAAGGATTTGGGAATTTGATTGGCGTTTGCATGACAAAGATTAAGCTTGTGTCTTAATCCACATTAGTACATAAAGCCATGTTCAAGGTCAAACTAGCAAATATTAATCACCATTCCCCCCCCCCCTTTTTTTCTTTTAATTAGATCGCCAAGTCACCACTTTGTTAAAGAGAAAATTGTCTTTATATATGCACAAGTTAGCTAGTTGCGTCCTCTAATTCTCTTGAAACAATATCATCGATCGACCCTACCTTCACTAAATTTCATTTTAGAGCTATATGTATGCTTCGGATAAGCCGTGCGTTGACGCCTATCACCATTCCCCCCCCCCTACACGCGCGTATAAGAGTTTAGGGTAAATCCCGTTTTGACCGATCGTTCTAAAAAGAGAGAGAGGTAATATATGGCTACACTTAACCATAAGAGCTTAGGGATCCGAAAGATCGGAAAGACAATAGGATCTAGAAAACTGTCATCCATCCCGCGGGATTGGTAGCCCGTCCCTCCTCCATTTGTAATCATTCAGACCACGCTGGATGCTTCCCCTTATACTCCGCGCGGGATGGAAACTCTTGTAACACAAAAGGCTTATTGGCCATGATAATAGAATCTTAAGTGGACGTAGTCATGCCCTCAGATGGCATGGTGAACCACTATAAATATTGTCCTTGTTCATATTCATGTTCCACCGTGCTTCTGCAGAGCCTGCGGGTTCTTGCAGAAACAATTGGCGTCGTCTATGAGAAATGTTACAATAAGTCATGTTGTTCTACCACTCGAGAGACAGGATAGATGCGAGACGAGATGGATCACATGGGAGGAAAGACGAGATAAATCACATGGAGATGAGGCGAGATAGCTCGCGTGGAAGTAAGGCGAAGTAGCTCGCGAGGAAGCGATGCAGGATACATCGCGAGGAGGCGAGACGAGATACCTCCCCTTGAGAGAGGCGAAGTAGCTCGCGAGGAAGCAAGGCGGGATAGCTCGCAAGCATGTGAGGCGAGATGGCCCGCATGGGAGCAATGCGAGATAACCCGTCTGGGGTTATTTTTGTCATTGGGATTTTCCCAACAGCAAGCGGGCCCACCTATAGTTCTTTTATCTGCGGGATTGTATGTCCAACAGCAAAGGGCCCGCCCAGGTGCTTTTTGTCAGCGGGACAGTCCAAGAGCACCCCACAACGGCTCATGTCCGATGCCATCCCGTCCGTGGTTCTTTTGTCCGCGGGATAGTAAGTCCAACAGCAAGCGGGCCCGCTCGGGTGCTTTTTGTCAGCGGGACAGTCCAAGAGCACCCCACAACAACTCACGTCCGATGCCACCCGCCCATAGCTCTTTTGTCCGCGGGATAGTAAGTCCAATAGCGAGGGACCCGCCCACAGTTCTTTTGTCCGCGGGATAGGAAGTCCCACAACAAGGGAATCTCGCCCGGTCATTAAGTCAGCGGGATGGGATCATGCAGGAAAAGATAGATGGAAAATTGTGAGTCCCGTATAATTGTCAACGGGAGGAAGCATGCAACAACTGCTTAGGAAAATTTTGACTCCCAGATAATAACTAACGGGAGAAAACATGCAACAACTGCTTAGGAAAATTTTGGTTCCCAGATAATAACTAACGGGAGGAAGCATGCAACAACTGTTTCATGAGATTCTTATACCTGAGCAAGAACCAAAGAGAAGCATGGGCAAAACAACTAGAGCCATGAGAACTGTAAGTCCCTTGTACAGCTCCCGTAGAGTGGGAGTTTGGCAGTTCATATCATTCCCTTCACACGGAGAATAATGGCATGATAACCCACGCGGGGATAATACCCCGTCACTCGAGTAGTAACACCCGGATATGGAAAGGGGTCGCTACCCTTGTCCATGAAAGTGTATAACACCAAGATCCACCTCGCATGTAAGTATTGTACAAGGAACGGATTCCATAGCTCGCGCGGTAGTTAAGGTACGAGCGAGCGAACCACACCACTCGCGTGATAATCCTCAGCTCGCCCAGCGCGCTTGTCAGCCCGTGTGTACTCATTGTTCGCGTGAGCGCTCTCAGCTCGCTTGGTAATCCCCACACGTGGAGCGCACATGTCAGCTCGCCCGAGTGTCAAGCCTTCTAGGCGAACCCCTCAGTTCGCGTGCAAGATAGAATTGTCGGACTCCACGGCTCGCGGATACTCCTTGTTCGCGCGAGCGGTCTCAGCTTGCCCGTGTGTAAGCCCTTTTTAGAGTGAACTCCTCCGCTCGCCCGAGTGCATGTCCACCCATACGGCAACTCTTTTAACAGATAAGTCATTCATTTAATTGCTTCTTATGTAAGTACAAAGCATGCTTCACGTACGAACTATATAACATGGTCTATGATCACTATTGTCCATTCATATTTGTGAGTCCCGGATAAGTGTCACCGGGAGGAAGCATGCAACAACTGCTTCGAAGAATCTCGATTCTCGGATAAGAACTAATGGGAAGAAACATACCAACCGTTTCATGAGATTCTTGTACCCGAGCAAGATCCAACGGGAAGCATGCACGAACTAAAATGCATGAACCATTTTGCCTTTTGATAATTATTATGCCATATCCGTGCTTGGTCAGCCCCATAATTGTGTCAATTATTTGTTCATTGTGAAGATACAACAATCCTCACCCCGCCGAGTCATTGACGATCTCCACAGCTCGCGGGATAGTTCAGGCACGCGGAACGAACTGATCAGCTCGCGTGTATGGCATGTTCGCGAGGGGAACTCCATATCTCGTGGTGAAGTAGAGGCACGTGAAGCAAACAAATCTCGCGCGGAGCGAACCGTTCAGCTCGCGGGTATGGCATGTCTGCGAGGCGAACTCCATATCTCGCGGTGAAGTAGAGGCACGCGGAGAGAACGAAGCTCGCGCGACGCCTTGTGCGCGGAGTGAACTGATTCAGCTCGCGTGTATCTTATGTCCGCGAGACGAACTCTATAGCTCGCGGGTCGTTCTTGCACGCGGAGCGAACTCAACAACTCGCCAGTGTCACCGACATCCACCACGCGTGTGTCACCGAGACCCATCTCGCCAGTGTCACCAAGATGCACCTCGCGTGTATCACTGATAGTCATTATTAGCGGAGCGGACTCCTCAGCTCGCGCCAGCTCGCCCGAGTGTCAACCCTTCTGCGTCAGCGGACTCCTCCGCTCGCAGGTGCCCGTTGATAAATAGCTGATCTATGGGCATTTTATATGTTAAGTCCCCACTCAAGACATGTCTTGAGCGGGAACTTGGGGGGACTCGTAGTCGGTATTCAGTAAACTATCTCCTCCGCCCATAAACTAGTCATGGAACTTGTAGACCGACATCCCCACCTTCATCGCCATGGAGAAATATCATCAATGTAGCAACGGGAAGGTGCTCTTCCAAGCTCCACAAGAAGACACCATGATAGAAGTTATATGCATCATGTCTCACATCAGAAACATAATGTAAGAGGGAACCTTCCTTGTCTATAAAAGGAAGGTTTCTCCTCTAGATATAGAGATCTGAAAGATCTGAAAGACAATAGGATCTAGAAAACTGTCCTCCACCCCGCGGGATTGGTAGCCCGCTCCTCCCCCATTTGTAATCCTCCAGACCGCGCGGGATGATTCCTCTTTTACCCCGCGCGGGATGGAAACTCTTGTAACACAAAATGCATATTGGCCATGATAGTAGAATCTTAAGTGGACGTAACCATGTCCTTCGATGACATGGTGAACCACTACAAATATTGTCCTTGTTCATATTCATGTTCCACCGTGTTTCTGCAGAGCCTGCGGGTTCTTGCAGAAACAATAACCAAGAAGACGATACAATCAACGTGAAACTGAAATGGTTTATAACCGACGGCAAAGATTCCCAGTTTGTTTTTGTGCTTATCAGAGTGGCTTCGTGGCTAGCAGCACAGTCAGCTGCTTGTTCTTTAGCTTTTTGAAAGGATTTGGGAATTTGATTGGCGTTTGCATGACAAAGATTAAGCTTGTGTCTTAATCCACATTAGTACATAAAGCCATGTTCAAGGTCAAACTAGCAAATATTAATCACCATTCCCCCCCCCCCTTTTTTTCTTTTAATTAGATCGCCAAGTCACCACTTTGTTAAAGAGAAAATTGTCTTTATATATGCACAAGTTAGCTAGTTGCGTCCTCTAATTCTCTTGAAACAATATCATCGATCGACCCTACCTTCACTAAATTTCATTTTAGAGCTATATGTATGCTTCGGATAAGCCGTGCGTTGACGCCTATCACCATTCCCCCCCCCCCTACACGCGCGTATAAGAGTTTAGGGTAAATCCCGTTTTGACCGATCGTTCTAAAAAGAGAGAGAGGTAATATATGGCTACACTTAACCATAAGAGCTTAGGGATCCGAAAGATCGGAAAGACAATAGGATCTAGAAAACTGTCATCCATCCCGCGGGATTGGTAGCCCGTCCCTCCTCCATTTGTAATCATTCAGACCACGCTGGATGCTTCCCCTTATACTCCGCGCGGGATGGAAACTCTTGTAACACAAAAGGCTTATTGGCCATGATAATAGAATCTTAAGTGGACGTAGTCATGCCCTCCGATGGCATGGTGAACCACTATAAATATTGTCCTTGTTCATATTCATGTTCCACCGTGCTTCTGCAGAGCCTGCGGGTTCTTGCAGAAACAATTGGCGTCGTCTATGAGAAATGTTACAATAAGTCATGTTGTTCTACCACTCGAGAGACAGGATAGATGCGAGACGAGATGGATCACATGGGAGGAAAGACGAGATAAATCACATGGAGATGAGGCGAGATAGCTCGCGTGGAAGTAAGGCGAAGTAGCTCGCGAGGAAGCGATGCAGGATACATCGCGAGGAGGCGAGACGAGATACCTCCCCTTGAGAGAGGCGAAGTAGCTCGCGAGGAAGCAAGGCGGGATAGCTCGCAAGCATGTGAGGCGAGATGGCCCGCATGGGAGCAATGCGAGATAACCCGTCTGGGGTTATTTTTGTCATTGGGATTTTCCCAACAGCAAGCGGGCCCACCTATAGTTCTTTTATCTGCGGGATTGTATGTCCAACAGCAAAGGGCCCGCCCAGGTGCTTTTTGTCAGCGGGACAGTCCAAGAGCACCCCACAACGGCTCATGTCCGATGCCATCCCGTCCGTGGTTCTTTTGTCCGCGGGATAGTAAGTCCAACAGCAAGCAGGCCCGCTCGGGTGCTTTTTGTCAGCGGGACAGTCCAAGAGCACCCCACAACAACTCACGTCCGATGCCACCCGCCCATAGCTCTTTTGTCCGCGGGATAGTAAGTCCAATAGCGAGGGACCCGCCCACAGTTCTTTTGTCCGCGGGATAGGAAGTCCCACAACAAGGGAATCTCGCCCGGTCATTAAGTCAGCGGGATGGGATCATGCAGGAAAAGATAGATGGAAAATTGTGAGTCCCGTATAATTGTCAACGGGAGGAAGCATGCAACAACTGCTTAGGAAAATTTTGACTCCCAGATAATAACTAACGGGAGAAAACATGCAACAACTGCTTAGGAAAATTTTGGTTCCCAGATAATAACTAACGGGAGGAAGCATGCAACAACTGTTTCATGAGATTCTTATACCTGAGCAAGAACCAAAGAGAAGCATGGGCAAAACAACTAGAGCCATGAGAACTGTAAGTCCCTTGTACAGCTCCCGTAGAGTGGGAGTTTGGCAGTTCATATCATTCCCTTCACACGGAGAATAATGGCATGATAACCCACGCGGGGATAATACCCCGTCACTCGAGTAGTAACACCCGGATATGGAAAGGGGTCGCTACCCTTGTCCATGAAAGTGTATAACACCAAGATCCACCTCGCATGTAAGTATTGTACAAGGAACGGATTCCATAGCTCGCGCGGTAGTTAAGGTACGAGCGAGCGAACCACACCACTCGCGTGATAATCCTCAGCTCGCCCAGCGCGCTTGTCAGCCCGTGTGTACTCATTGTTCGCGTGAGCGCTCTCAGCTCGCTTGGTAATCCCCACACGTGGAGCGCACATGTCAGCTCGCCCGAGTGTCAAGCCTTCTAGGCGAACCCCTCAGTTCGCGTGCAAGATAGAATTGTCGGACTCCACGGCTCGCGGATACTCCTTGTTCGCGCGAGCGGTCTCAGCTTGCCCGTGTGTAAGCCCTTTTTAGAGTGAACTCCTCCGCTCGCCCGAGTGCATGTCCACCCATACGGCAACTCTTTTAACAGATAAGTCATTCATTTAATTGCTTCTTATGTAAGTACAAAGCATGCTTCACGTACGAACTATATAACATGGTCTATGATCACTATTGTCCATTCATATTTGTGAGTCCCGGATAAGTGTCACCGGGAGGAAGCATGCAACAACTGCTTCGGAGAATCTCGATTCTCGGATAAGAACTAATGGGAAGAAACATACCAACCGTTTCATGAGATTCTTGTACCCGAGCAAGATCCAACGGGAAGCATGCACGAACTAAAATGCATGAACCATTTTGCCTTTTGATAATTATTATGCCATATCCGTGCTTGGTCAGCCCCATAATTGTGTCAATTATTTGTTCATTGTGAAGGTACAACAATCCTCACCCCGCCGAGTCATTGACGATCTCCACAGCTCGCGGGATAGTTCAGGCACGCGGAACGAACTGATCAGCTCGCGTGTATGGCATGTTCGCGAGGGGAACTCCATATCTCGTGGTGAAGTAGAGGCACGTGAAGCAAACAAATCTCGCGCGGAGCGAACCGTTCAGCTCGCGGGTATGGCATGTCTGCGAGGCGAACTCCATATCTCGCGGTGAAGTAGAGGCACGCGGAGAGAACGAAGCTCGCGCGACGCCTTGTGCGCGGAGTGAACTGATTCAGCTCGCGTGTATCTTATGTCCGCGAGACGAACTCTATAGCTCGCGGGTCGTTCTTGCACGCGGAGCGAACTCAACAACTCGCCAGTGTCACCGACATCCACCACGCGTGTGTCACCGAGACCCATCTCGCCAGTGTCACCAAGATGCACCTCGCGTGTATCACTGATAGTCATTATTAGCGGAGCGGACTCCTCAGCTCGCGCCAGCTCGCCCGAGTGTCAACCCTTCTGCGTCAGCGGACTCCTCCGCTCGCAGGTGCCCGTTGATAAATAGCTGATCTATGGGCATTTTATATGTTAAGTCCCCACTCAAGACATGTCTTGAGCGGGAACTTGGGGGGACTCGTAGTCGGTATTCAGTAAACTATCTCCTCCGCCCATAAACTAGTCATGGAACTTGTAGACCGACATCCCCACCTTCATCGCCATGGAGAAATATCATCAATGTAGCAACGGGAAGGTGCTCTTCCAAGCTCCACAAGAAGACACCATGATAGAAGTTATATGCATCATGTCTCACATCAGAAACATAATGTAAGAGGGAACCTTCCTTGTCTATAAAAGGAAGGTTTCTCCTCTAGATATAGAGATCTGAAAGATCTGAAAGACAATAGGATCTAGAAAACTGTCCTCCACCCCGCGGGATTGGTAGCCCGCTCCTCCCCCATTTGTAATCCTCCAGACCGCGCGGGATGATTCCTCTTTTACCCCGCGCGGGATGGAAACTCTTGTAACACAAAATGCATATTGGCCATGATAGTAGAATCTTAAGTGGACGTAACCATGTCCTTCGATGACATGGTGAACCACTACAAATATTGTCCTTGTTCATATTCATGTTCCACCGTGTTTCTGCAGAGCCTGCGGGTTCTTGCAGAAACAATAACCAAGAAGACGATACAATCAACGTGAAACTGAAATGGTTTATAACCGACGGCAAAGATTCCCAGTTTGTTTTTGTGCTTATCAGAGTGGCTTCGTGGCTAGCAGCACAGTCAGCTGCTTGTTCTTTAGCTTTTTGAAAGGATTTGGGAATTTGATTGGCGTTTGCATGACAAAGATTAAGCTTGTGTCTTAATCCACATTAGTACATAAAGCCATGTTCAAGGTCAAACTAGCAAATATTAATCACCATTCCCCCCCCCCCCCCCCCCCCCCCTTTTTTTTCTTTTAATTAGATCGCCAAGTCACCACTTTGTTAAAGAGAAAATTGTCTTTATATATGCACAAGTTAGCTAGTTGCGTCCTCTAATTCTCTTGAAACAATATCATCGATCGACCCTACCTTCACTAAATTTCATTTTAGAGCTATATGTATGCTTCGGATAAGCCGTGCGTTGACGCCTATCACCATTCCCCCCCCCCCCCCCCCCCCCCTACACGCGCGTATAAGAGTTTAGGGTAAATCCCGTTTTGACCGATCGTTCTAAAAAGAGAGAGAGGTAATATATGGCTACACTTAACCATATATGTTCTGGATTAGAGAATAATTACTCTAATGTCTTAACGTACTCAATCTTATATTCTTTACGTCAATATTTATTAACATGTCAAACGACAATTTAATAGAAATATTAGTGGGAAATCATATATGGCCATAACACGATTGATATATAGCTAGCTAACAATTAAAAGAGAACAAGAAAACAACGTACAGAGCTAGGCAGTTGAATTACGATCAGTATATCTCATTCCCATGCGGTTCGTTTATTGAAAGATGATTGTACTTGGATACTTTGAATCACGGATACAAAGCTTTTGTATATGCATTACAATTATCCTCGGCTTTTCTCTTGGTGCCAAACAAACAGGTATCACTTTCGGATCACATGCTGCACATCTCAGCTGGGAACATCTGCACTTAACTTCAACATTTAGCTATATATGCATGTGAATTGAAGTGCGTACTGGAGTCTGTGAATATATATGGAGCTAGCCTCACCAATCAGCTAGTCGTCGCGATAGTTGGCATGTGTACACGGTGATGAGTACTTTAGTAGGAAAATGTAGTTTAGAGCCATGAGTTTTGGTATATATATATATATATATATATATGGATTAATTTGGTTAACTCGTAGTCGATCTGTCCAATATTATGGTGGAAATTAATTTGGTTTGATTCTCTTGCTTGTGATCCTTGAGGTGGATAGAGCTGCGCCACGAGTTCATCAATTAGATTTGGTGAACAAAAATGGTAATCCCTTTGCAAGAGTCTCGTGATTAGTTTATCCATAATTTTAGGCAACCGTTGTTATCATTTTGATTTGATTTTTGTGGTGTTAGTTTTCTCATCATATATAAACTTGGTTTACCAAAAAGAAGAGAGGTTAAATGTGGATCATATAGCATATCATACAAATTATTAATTTGCAAACACACTGGTAAACCCTAAATCGACATTTTGAAGATGAGCACGTAGACAATCAAACATAAAAAACAATGAAAGATCTCCGGTAGGTCTAAGATCTTTATCACCCTTCTATCTATAAACGAGCGGAAGAAAGTAAACAGAAATTTGCTTTTAAGAATTTTGGTAAACTGGACAGTCTACACAGGCCATAGTTGTACGAGAAAACGAGATGATCGATACCGGTCACACTGCTGCAGTGGGATTAGTTTGGCTTTTTGATGTTTACGTATTAGTTCGGTGATTCACGGATTTCTGGCGTCGCCAGTTTGTTGAATAATATTGGAACCTAATAACAGTGTTCTAAAGTTCTCCGCTTAGGCTCTAGGCTGTAACAAACCGTTTCGTTTTTTATCTAAGCCTTTGTGTCAGACTATGGGCAATTAGGCCGCCTAGACGCCGCCTTGTTTGCCTAGGCGGCCATACTCTCCGGACTCTCCGCCTTATTTGTTTCTTTTTGTGGTAGGGTTGTTGTATTTGTGGGGAGCATGAGAATATAATAGTTAATTGTGTGTGTTTTGAATTAGAACCGCATATGTTTATTGTTGATGTTGTTCACTTTTATATAAAATTATGATAAATTTTGGATATAACTTATTTTATAAATAAGGCATATAAGATTTATATTAAATAATTTATCCATATTTGACTGTTTTTAAATATTTTAATATATAAAATAAAGCTAAAAAAACAAATCGTTTTAGTCCCCTCCTAGGCTATCTAGGCGCTAGGTTGCGGGTCACCGCTCGACCTATACCACCTTGGGCCTTTTAAAACATTGCCTAATAATCCCGCTAAGTTTCTAAAAGTCTTGTTAATTTGTTTTCTTAACTAAGCCCCTGCTGCATCATGGCCGTCGAGATTTATGCCTGCACTAATAAGCAACCTTCTTATTAAGATGCATTCCTAAAATTCGTTACCTGGATGTAAGATTTGAAGTTATTAAACCTTATGACTACCATTAGAGCCTTTCTGAGATAATATACGTATGAGTGTATGACGTATCTTATAAATTGATGGTTGGCTTGTGGTCACTGTTAGTGTTAGGGTTAAGTGTTTGTCTTTTGATCCCAAACTCTGCCTGAAAGGATAAACACAGTTGGATATATTGCCACTTACACGTAACACGTATACTGGGAACACAGCTTGTTAACTAATAGTTAACAACTGTGATTGAGTTTAACTTGTACCTACTTAATTTTAATCTGTATTTGCTTTGTAGTTTTCATTCACAAACAAAATCATGTCATTTGTATGATTCCAACATTCTAAAGATGATGATAGTATGATATAATCATGTCAATTCTTCTATAATTATCCACTTGGGGTCTCCTAAGCTAAATCAATCCGCCTGGTTTTTAAGAAAGCGATTAAGAAACCTAATGGAATAATGCCATTATTCATTGACCTATATTCATCACTTGATTAAAAGCACAAATAGTTCATTTTGATTGACCAAAGTTAACCTTAACTTATTTGGGGAAGATACGTGTACGGATATGACTTTACCTGCTCATCCCCTCCCTCTATATATAATGCTCTACTTCTCTTCCTAATCAGTCCATTCTTTTCCCTGGCCAGTTGAAACCTTCTCAACCACAGGCTTGATGACACTGAACTACTCCCTTTAACTTGCAAGCTAGCTTTAGCCAGACGTAGCTATGGTGAATATAACTTCCATCAAAACAGCATCTAATGGCCTGTGGCAAGGCGACAATCCTCTAAACTTCGCTTTCCCGCTCCTAATAGTTCAGACCACCTTGATCATCGTGGTTAGCCGCTTCCTCGCTTTCCTCCTCAAACCCCTCCGCCAACCCAAAGTCATTGCAGAAATTGTCGCAAGTATTCTATTAGAATATAACTTAATTCACATGTTATGTCGTATTAGTTCTTTCTTATATATATGAATTTGGATTAGGGTGGAGTTCTGCTTGGTCCTTCAGCTTTTGGACGAAACAAAGATTACTTGCACACAATCTTTCCATCATGGAGCACCCCAATACTAGAATCAGTAGCAAGTATTGGTGTACTATTTTACTTGTTCCTTTTAGGCTTAGAGCTCGACCTGAGCTCCACTCGCCGAAGTGGCACTAAGGCTTTCGGAATAGCCATCGCCGGCATAACGCTCCCTTTCCTCTGCGGCATCGGCGTCGCTTTGGTCTTCCGCAAAACAATTGATGGAGCTGACAAAGCAGGGTTCACTCAGTTCCTTGTCTTCATTGGAGTGGCACTCTCCATCACCGCCTTCCCTGTGCTTGCCCGCATCTTAGCGGAGCTCAAACTCTTAACGACTCAGATTGGGGAGACCGCCATGGCCGCTGTTGCCTTCAACGACGTTGGTGCATGGATCTTGTTAGCCTTGGCGGTCGCCTTGGCAGGTGACGGTGCTGGTGGCCACAACAAGAGCCCCTTGATATCCATTTGGGTCCTCCTTTCAGGTGATTTCTATTTGACTATTTCATAGAATTAACACGTACATAAATAATCTTCTTTCATTTTTCATTGTTTCTTAATGTTTTCTTGTAGTACGTACGTATATTTCTCTCATTTTTCATATGATTTATAGGGTACGTATATTTCTATTTGATTAACAGGTGTTGCATTTGTTGCCTTCATGATGGTCGTGATCCGACCGGCCATGAAATGGGTCGCCAGTCGGTGCACACCGGAGCAAGACGTCGTGGACGAAGCTTATATTTGCTTAACCTTAGCCGGAGTAATGGTGGCCGGGTTCATTACTGACCTAATTGGAATTCATTCCATATTTGGAGCTTTCATCTTCGGATTCACAATTCCGAAAGGACAGTTTGCAGATAGATTAATATCGAGGATTGAAGACTTTGTGTCCGGCTTGCTGCTTCCTCTTTACTTTGCGTCGAGTGGTTTGAAGACGGATATGGCTAAAATACGTGGCGGCGGGGCGTGGGGGTTGTTGGCTCTGGTTATCACCACGGCGTGCGCCGGGAAGATTCTGGGGACGTTTGTGGTGGCGATGTTGTTTATGATTCCGGTAAGAGAGTCCTTGACGCTTGGTGTGCTCATGAACACCAAAGGCTTGGTGGAGCTCATCGTCCTAAACATTGGCAAGGAGAAGAAGGTCAGTTCATTTCTTGCACATTAATCTATCACTATGTTTATATGTTGACCCCTAATATTAGCTAATCGACTTGCATGTTTATCATAAAATGTCATTTTAGGAGATTTTGATTAGTGATAATGACAGAAATTAGAGAATATGTAAGATAAGTACTGCCAGAAAAACTTGTCATTTAGCAAAGTCATAGCCAAAGAAGCATGTCATTTCCCAGAAACCGATATTGAGTCCTAAACAAAACTGCACTGTCTGATTGTTAAACGGATGCTGAACTGTCTTAGCCTAGAAATCTTTGTATTTAGCTTAAAATTACATTACTAATAATTCTGTCCATCGTTTTCAATAAACATACGTGCCCTTGCATACGTATAAACATTTGATATAGTGAAATTAAGCTTACTAAAAGACGAAGTTTTAGACATTTATGAACAAAACTAATATCCACAACCAGTTGGCGGATCCGTGATCCAAAATTAACCTGTTTAGCCTAATTAGAAGTGCAAAAAAAAGAATTAGAATTTCTCCGTGCGTATTATTTTTTTTTATTGAGGTTTGGATCACAATGGAGACTCATCAAATGAAATTTCGTTTAAAGAAACACTAACATAAGTGTAGAACTATAGGAGAAATAAAATGGGAAGGAAGAAAAAAAAAACTTACAACAAGGAACTGAAGGAAGAAAGAACAAGGGAAGAAGAAAATATAGGAAAAACAAATAAAATCATCCCAAATCTGCTTATAACACCAGTCGAACCTTTGACAAGGAGCCAGAAAAATAAGATGGGCATGCCAACTGAACCAAAGCTGTGAGGATCACAGGTGGGTATTTATATATTATGTATGTACTCGTGGAAATCTCGTTTGCGTTATTGACATCAAGTTGATGGAGGTGCCAACCGCGAATGGATGCAAGACTAAGAAGAACCCGAACTGTTGTGAGCTTGGCCACAGGAGCAAAAGTCTCTCGGTAATCAATGCCTTCAACCTGGCTGTAACCCTTTGCAACAAGGCGTGCTTTATATCGTTCGACGCTGCCATCAGGATTGTACTTGATTTTGTACACCCATTTGCACCCAATTGGACGCTTGTGAGCAGGTTTCGAAACAAGACTCCAAGTATGATTGGCCTGAAGGGCCTTAATTTCAGTCTGCATGGCAGCACGCCACTTGGGATCAAGTACAGCCTGTGAAAAAGAGGTTGGTTCTCGATGCAAGGTCAGTGCAGCAGTAAAAGCCTTGTATGTAGGAGAAAGGCGATCATAAGAGAGAACCGTAGAGAGACAATGAGCAGTACCTGGTGGGGTGACCACGTCCAAGGAAGATGATGGGACAGTGCGGGAAGGAATGGCTGCCTCAATATGAAAGTCTTGTAGCATGGAAGAAGGTTTGGTTGGCCGGGTGGATCTCCGGGGAAGGGGGATTGTCGTTGTAGCCTCGGTGGATAGGTGGGAAGGTGTCTCGGTAGTTGGAGGAGGAGGTAGTTGTGGACTGGGAGGTGTGTTGTCGGCAAGGACAAGTGTAGTGTTAGGAATGGTGACACCTGAAGGTGACGCAGCGGAAGTGGGAAGTAAGGTAGCGGCAGGGGATGGAGAGTCGAAGTTGGATGTGTCAGAGGTAAGAGGTGGACTGGTGCTAGGGTTCGGAGAAGAATGTGTTGGAGTGGGAGTGTCATACACAGTAGTGTTTTGTGGCTGGGGGAATGAAGTATCACGGCTGGGAACAGACTCTAGAGATTTGTAAGGAAAGTGAGTTTCAAAGAAAATAATGTCCCTTGAAACATGAGTTTTCTTGCTCTTTAAGTCATAAACCTTGTAACCTTTCTTGCCGTGAGGATAACCAAGAAAGATGCACTCGGTAGAGCGTGGATCGAACTTAGAAGGCTTGGATGGATGAGTGGAGATAAAGCAACGACATCCAAAAACCCGCAAATGAGAATAATTAGGAGGTTTTCCATGAAGACGTTCAAAAGGGGTTTGTCCTTGAAGAAGTGGAGTAGGTGTGCGATTAATCAGATAAGAAGCTGTAAGAATCGCATCACCCCAAAACTTCTTTGGCAAATTCGCCTGGAAGAGAAGAGCTCGAGACATGTTTAAAAGATGACGGTGTTTTCGTTCAGCGACTCCATTTTGTTGAGGAGTGTTGACACAAGATGTTTGATGTTCGATGCCTTTAGAAGCATAAAAGGTAGGCATGATAAATTCAGGACCATTGTCACTACGGACGACTTTGACTCGTGTTTCAAATTGTGTTTCAACAAATTGAATAAAATCAATGAGGAGGTGCCGTGCCTCAGATTTTTGTTTCATGAGAAAAACCCATGTACCCCTTGAATAATCATCAACAATGGTGAGAAAATATTTGGCACCCGAAAGAGAGGGAACATGATAACCACCCCATATATCAATGTGAATTAAATCAAAACATGCAGTACTTTTACTAATGCTCAAGGGAAAAACTTGACGAGTCTGTTTAGCTAAAGGACATATCAAACAATCATTGGGAACATGACTTGTGGTTGAAAGAAAAGAAAACTTAGACAAGACTTTCGAAGAAGGATGACCGAGCCTGTTATGCCACAGGAGAGGATCGGTTTCTAAGGTGATGGTGTTGGCCATGCTACACGTTCCTTTCCGATCCGACTTGAGGCAGTAAAGTCCATTCTTCTCATGGCCCATCCCAATCGTCTTCCCCGATCGTAGGTCCTGTATAACACAAACATGTCTCAGAAATATGGTGATGAAGAACGAATCATATGCCAATTTGCTCACAGAAATCAGATTCAGATAAAATGATGGAACACATAGGACATTATGGAGTGTGAAATCCGATGTAAGTTTTACTGTTCCAACATGTGTAACTAAGGCTTTGTAACTCGACGGCAATCGAACGGTGTAGTTGACTGCCGGCTTAGAATAAGTGAGCAGTTTTTCATGGCATACAATATGGTCAGTAGCTCCACTATCAACGATCCATGTATGTAAGTCAACTTGTGAAATAGTCTTACCTGAGAGCTCTTCATAATTCACTTTACCGACTTGATTAACCGAGGCAGTGGTGGCATCTTTCAGTAGGCTAAACAACCTACCACATTCCTCTTTCAAGAAGGTGAGATTCAGGTTCTCTTCTTTGGCCGAGACAAGGTTGCTGGAGGCCTGACTGGAACCTTCTCCGGCTGCACGAAGAACGGCTTTTCTTTTCCTGCACTCATCTTGGGTGTGACCTTTGAAAGTACAAAAGGTGCATGTAAGATGAGCTTTGCAGTTCTTGGTTGTGTGATTTGTTCTACCACACTTTGCACATTTCGAACCATCAATCTTGTTCAAGTTCTTCTTCCATGCTTCCCGGTCCTCTTTGCTTGAGTAGAAGGCCGCTGCTTCAGCAGAGGATGATCCTCTATTTCCCGACACTGCTGCTTGCTTTTCTTGTCGCAACACCATAGCATATGCCTTATTAAGAGTAGGCAATGGATCAATTCTGATGATGGTGCTTCTCACCGCAGTATGATGGTGCTTCTCACCGCAGCATACCCATCAGGAATTTCATTGTTCTCTGCGTCTCAAGGGCAGTAGCGGCTTCGGTTGCAGCCGCACATGTGCACGGCGTAGATGTGCACAAGGCATCCTTCTCGTCCCAAAGAGCCTTCAGGTTGGTGAAGAATGAAGTCACCGAGTTCCCCTCTTGAACACACTCATGAATGGCAGTCTCAATATTGAAAAGATTCACAGTATTGGTTTGTGAAAACCTTTCCTACAACTCAAGCCATACACTTCTCGCATCCTTGCAATGCACAACTGATTTCCGGATCTGTTTGCTCATTGAGTTTTCCAGCCAGTTTTTCACCAAGGCGTTGCAGCGAGTCCACTGCGTCTTCTCTTCCTCGTTGAACTGAGGACAAGGTAGGGTTCCATTGACAAACCCTATCTTGTTCTTGATTGTCAAGGCCGAGGCCATGGATTGTTTCCATTCGACATAGTTGTCTTCCTCCAAAGCTTGCGACACAAGGACTGCGCTTGGTTGATCGGAATGGTGGAGGTAGAGCGCATGGTTTGAGTTTTCCCATGCTGGTGTTTGGTTTGAGGACTTGGTGTCCTTCGTGGTTTCGTCTTCTCCTGCCATTGGGTTAGGGTGTTGTTTTGTGGTGGTGGTTGTTTAGGTCCTCAAGAACGTGGTTGCTCTTGATACCATGAAAAAGCTGTATGTGAAGCTATTGTATTACTTGATAGAAAACGATACAAGGGATGCCTATATATATAGGCTGTTTAAGATACAAACCAGTAGGGTTTGTATGTATATAGTTACAAAACTAACCCTGTAAGAATAGGAAGCCTAGTTACAGTAGGTAACCTAATAATTAGAGATGATTCTTTCCTTCAATAATGTTGGTTCATGATGAGGACCATGGAAAAGAAGCAATACAAGACCAATCAAAGAAAAAAATGTTAGAGAATCAATCGCACATATCATGCATTTTGAAAACAACAACTCGATCAACTTTTATCTTGCTCGATCACTTTATAATCTATCCCTTACGTTGTTGTCTATCATCTAACTCCAATAATTACTAGCTTTATGTCACTCTTTGCTTTGTTCATAAACATTGGCACATTGCTCCCTCTTTTCTTTAGGCTTATGACCAATCCTTGAACTCTAGGTGGGTTAAAACATTTTTTTTTCCCTCTGCAATATTAAGACAAATCCGTATAGATGTCTAGGAAAAGAAATGCAGCCATAGAAAGCATGAGATGTAAAGTCATTTTTCTAAGGACATGCACCAAGTTTATAAAGCAAGAATTTTGGGCCAAGTTTTCTATTGCTTTATGGTTGATCAATCCATGAAGTAAAGTGGGATTGCATGGCAAGTATATTATTGCTGCCAGATCAAAAATTCATTATAAATTTATGAATCTATATTTGTCACCCAAGAAATAATTTTTTTGTTGTTCTTGAACTAGCTACTGGATATATACACACTGAATGACTGATTTATTACAAATCATAAACAGAACATTTTCTTATTAGTTACTAATTCAATTACAGGTACTAAATGATGAGTCATTTGCAATTCTAGTCCTCATGGCACTCTTCACCACCTTCATCACAAGTCCCCGATCGTGATGGCCATTTACAAACCGGCACGTGGAATCTCGATTCGCACTCACCGTAAACTATGTGATCTCTCCACAGTTGATCAAGCTTCCAACTCAAACTCTTCCTAATGCACCTTGTTGAACTCACCGAGCGCTCTTCTTCAATCTTTATGGTCCAACAGGCTCGAAAAAATGGGTATCCCTTCTTTAATCGAAGGCCTCGAGGTGAGTTGTATGATTGGGTTAATGGGGCATTCCAAGCCTATAGTCAATTGGGCCAAGTCTCGGTCAGGCCCACAACTGCAATTTCCCCCTTGTCCACAATGTATGAGGATATTTGCCATGTGGCGGAAGATAAGAGGGCGACGATGATCGTCTTACCATTCCACAAGCAATGGAGATGTGATGGTGAAGATCATGAGAAAAAAGAGATCAATTTGGGGAATGCTTGGAGAGGGGTCAACCAAAGGGTGCTTCAAAATGCGCCGCGCTCGGTTGCGGTGCTTGTGGATCGTGGATTTGGAAATTTTGAAGCCCAAACTCCCGAGCCGAATAAAGTTGTGGCCCAACTAATCTGTATTCTATTTTTCGGTGGGCCAGATGATCGTGAGGCCTTGGAATTGGGTGGTCGGATGGCTGACCACCCATCGATTAAAGTGAAGGTTGTGAGATTCGTCGAGAAAGAAGATTTGGAGAGTAATGGGCCTCATGGGCCTATGTCAAAGCCTTCACCCACCAAGTCCACTGAGAACAGTTATAGCTTCTCCACAACCAAAATGTACCGAGCGAAAGAAAAGGTTTTTTTTTTTTTGTCTGAGGGAAAGAAAAGGTATGCTAGTGTGCTATAATTTGATCACATTGTATGCATATATCACTTTAGTAACCAAATGATGTTGTTTTCAGGAACTAGATGAGGCTGCGGTGGCTGAGTTCAGGAGCAAACTAGTGGAGGATGGGAAAGCTGAGTACACTGAGCAAGTGGTGGCTACGAATATTGTGGAGGGGGTGCTGGCAATAGGACGAGGTGGAGATCAGGACCTAATAATTGTAGGAAAAGGACGGTTCCCATCAAGCATGGTGGTGAAATTGCCAGACCGGCAAGCCGAGCACCCCGAGTTGGGGCCTGTTGGTGACATATTGGCCTCTTCCGGCCATGGTGTTGTCTCATCAGTCCTTGTGATTCAACAGCACGATGTAGCTCATGCTAGAGCAAGCTTGGGTGTCCAAGATAGTGCATGGTGAGTGCGAAAGTTCACCTCTGCAGATGAATCCTCCCCGTCTATAACAAGGCTGCTGAGAATATTTGCAAGGAATATCAATATTAATGAAGCCATATACATGTGTAATGTCTCCATGTATAAATATTGTTTCAAGTTTCCTCCAAAAATATGGTATTGGTTTTCCATATCGGTACAATGTACTTCAAACTTATAAGAAACAAAAGAACAGAAGAACAAAAACAAAACTAAATTTTGAATGATGCTTAAATTCTAATCACCTAACTATTACAAGTGATCGAGTTGGTAAAAGTCTAGCAAAGTGTAGAACCCCCATATCCAAGTTTGAAACATGCTGACGCTAATTGAAGTTAAATTCTAATTTATTCTTGTTAGCCACGAAGGAGGAATCATACCGAGACAGATTAGTCTTTAAGTCTAGAAAGCCTTTAAAGAAACCGTGTGATCTCGATCAAAAATAAATAAATTTGGATCACCTGATACGACGTTAAGACCTTACTTGCATTCTGACACATGCTAAAAATGATTGGCTCGCTGAAATCTAACTATAATTTCTCAGTTCTAAAAAAAAAAAAAAAAAAAAAAAAACTCTATAATTTCTCATAATAGCTTCCTTTAAAATAGCGATTGGATCATCTGCCTCAAGACTGGCCTATGCCTAATGTGAATCCATCATCCATGACATTGCATAGATCATCACTAGCTCTAAAGTTCAATGACATTGTGTCCTCGACAAGGGGAAGAGGTGGGGAGATAAAGAGGTCCTGTATGATAGATACGATTGCTAATATAAGCACCTGAAGATAATCGCAGTCAATGCAGTAAGACATAATCGCATAACAACATTCATGTCGATCGAGTCTTGCCAAGTAGAATGTAATCTTGGATTTGCAGATCAAGGTACAAATGCCTCTAGCATATTAGGACAATGAGATATGAACGCATAAATAGCTTTCATTGGATTCTCAAGCACTCATGGAAAGATTTCGTAAGAAATACATAGAGGTGATGGTCGACAACATTATAGACACGGTGGTGGGCATAGGTCATAGCAGGGAATACGACCTGGTGATTGTGGGGAAGGAGCACCACCCTTCAACCACCATTGCAGAATTGGTTCACAATCAGCTAGAGCATAATGAACTGGGACCAATTGGGGACACATTAGCTTCCTCCTCCCACGGGGTTTTGTGCTTCGTGCTTGTGATACAAACACCAAAGGGTTGATAATGCTGTAGGCTGTAGCAGTCCTCTTATGTAAATTAGTTTCGCAGTAGATTATATGTAAGTTCAGGCTTGTCAGAATAAAATGCTCTTATGTTGGCTAATTTCAGATTCCGAGAGATTAGACCATTCAAACTGAATTTGCCATGTACATCTACCAATGGTAAGGAAAAAATAATGAAACGAATGGAGGGCAAGAAGAAACTATACTACTTCATATTTCTGTGCTGACAACCTTGCTAATTAAAGAAGTAGCACACCCTGTTTCAATATTATAAGTGAAGGTATTCACGAGAGTAAGAAGGAGATTTCCGTAGCAGCTGATTACCTAAATCTAAACCAGAACTTTCCACAAAAGCGAAAATTTCACAAGGCCGAAAATTAATATAGTTAAAGTTGACAAAGAAAGAAGAAAGTCATAATGAAACAAAATTATTCGATAAACTAGAACCATTACAAATCAAAAGAAATTCCATTTCTCAAACTTCACAAATATTTTGGATCCTCATTTGAATCGGGTAATCAACCCTTCTAGTGCACAATTGTTCATAGTATAAACAACTTGGAAACAACAAATATCCCCAATAAAGTTACATAAAATCTTTGGAAGAAAAGAAAAATAACAGTTGATCAAAATATACTAACCTCAAGAAAAATGTCTTTTCTATAGTGAATCCAAATTCCAGTTTCGATCACCAACTAATCAGTCAGCCTGCTAACAGATTTCACATCCACAATCTTTAGCATCACCATCGGCAGCCATCTTTAATCGCTCATTGTCTCTGATTACAGGTAAATCAGGAATTTGCTGAGACCATGTCAATTCTGCCTCGACATACAAAAACGAACCAAAAAGAAATCAGAAACGGGACTCTTTCTCATACATCGAAACCAAAATCATAATTTTCAGGACACCAGTAACATTTCTGGCTCCCCCATCCCAGGTCAGTTCCCAAGACATACACCGACAGCCCCTTTTAAAGTCCAAATTTTGAAGTTTGAAGAAACTAAAACATATCCCAAAAACTTGAGTTTTCAGTTTAATATCCTTGCCATGAATCCTTTTAGTTTCGCCGATGGAAAAAAGTAAACTAAACCAATGAAGGACATCCAAAGAAATTTAGATTAACAATTGTATATTTAAGAAAAACTAACCTTAGTCAAAGCCTCCACCAGTCCATGTTGAATCAGATTTCCCATTGTGACCGACACCTTTCGTAGGTGCACTCTGGTAGCCACTATCAAATCCATCATCTTTGCCATCATCCCAGCCAGCCCAACCATCACTACTATTGGAACCTGTACCCTTTGTAGAGACTTCCTTCCTATTGTCTTTGGTGTCCCAATCATCCCATGAATTTGAGTTATAAGAGTTAATATGTCCGCTTGACGAGGACTGTCCCCGTCCAGAAGAAGAATTCCATCCTGTCTCTTGTTTATTGAAGTCTTGATAATATCCATTTTGCTCGCTATCATCTCGTTGCCAGTTGTCAGTCTTCCAGTTTCCTTCTTTAGATAACTCTTCAACCTTCTGGGATGCCATTGCCATGACACCTTTCATAATCCCCCAAGTTCTTTGTCCTATCTCTGAAGTCTTTGCAGTAACGACATTAACAGTTTCATTCACCTTGTAGTCATAGCCACCCTCTTTCACCTGGTAAAAGGGTTTAGTTGAACAATTTGTTTATCAAGATCTAGAAATGATAACCTTTAGGTCCATAATACAGAATATAAGAACTAAAGTGAAAATATAGAAATCAGTAAATGACAATGAAAGCGATGAGGTGTTGAGTATGCTAAACAAGATATTTCCACTATAAGCTGTCATTCATCTTTTCCATGCAATATGTGTTAAAAGATACCTAGATACGGTTTATAAATATTGCGTGATTTGTGGAATGTCTCATCAAAATTAACCTATACTTTTCTAACCATCCAAACTAAATAAGTTCACACCTCAGATTACTTCATGGTGTATCAGACACCTCGCCTAGTCCTACAGTAGCTTCAACTGTCAACCATTTATCATAAGTTTCGCAGTCTAGGAAAAATGGAAAGGAAGGAGAGCAACAATGATGAGGAAATGGACTGGTAATGAATGTATGACAATGTTAATTGCTTCATTGGGACATTCGAAAGAAACAGAAGAAATAAAAGAATTAGTATCAACAATACATTTTACTGTCGTATGCTTTAACTTCCATTTATTCTTCATTTGTAGGTTGATGAGTGTTGCAGTTTCATTAAATTTACTATAATGTCATAATCCAGTTCCACATTCTGTCAACATATGAGAGGAACAAAACTAGAAGCACTGATGAATAAGAGCAAGTGATTATTTGCTTCCACATTCCTCTCATTTATCACATTAATCATCAATATGTTATTAGTGCACGGTGGTTGAATCATTTCAAACAGACAAATAAAATCACTAGCAGAATGATCATCTAATATTGAGCATACCATCATCTAAGAGTTACAGTTGAAGTACCTTAGAGGTGATCTCTTTAGTGCCTGCCTGTACAACAGTTGCAGCTGATTGAGCTGCAGAGGCAGCAACCAAAGAAAGCCTACCGATTCCCTACAGAAAACAGAAAATGTATGCATGCATGTATCAATATCAACGATTTACAATGCAACTCACACATGATAGTAAACACAGATAATGAGATAAAAATACAAATAATGCAACCTGAGACACAACAGATAACACATCTCCTTGCGAATTGTTATTGTAACTACTCTGCGACGGTGCCGGGCTTGACCCGAACCCGACATACTTGCCACCTTTCGATGGCGGGAGCCCGTCGGGCCTGGACTCATTCTCCGCCATCTTCCTGGCGAAAAAGCTCTCCTTGTTCGCTGCGGAAGCCTCGAATTGCGACCGAGTGATGTCCTCCGTCGATCTCGACCTGGACGGCATCCCTCTGCCGTTTCCATACCCTCTAACATCCCCGGTGGACTGATTCCGCCTAATATCATTCGATCTGAACCCGTCGTCGTCCCAATTATCCCAACCGCCTCCACCGGCGCCTCCCCTGCTACCTCCACCTCCGTGAGCCAGAGGCGGCTTCGTCTTCCCGAACCCGCCGCTCTCCTTCACGACCGGCGGGTCCCGCCAGGGCCGGCCCTCGGCTAAGGCTTGAATCCGATCCCGGTACACGCTGGCAGCGTTGGTGTTGTACTTGGTGACGATATCGGTTTCTTTTGAAACGCCGTAGCCAGCGAGGAAGGCGTTGAGGCGCTCGTTGCCGCCTGACTCCATCTTCTTGATCTGGATCTCGGACCAGGAGTCCATAGTCACGGATCGGACGAAGGAGATGTGGACGCCGAGGCCGCGGTGCTTGCCGGAGCACTCTAGGCACATGAAGACGCCGTAGGAGACCGAAGCCCATTGCGGATTCTTCTGCGAGCAGTCCACGCAGATCTTGTTTCCCGGCTGCGATTGCAGGTCCCGGAGCCTCCTCGATGCCGCCATTTCTGTTTCAGCCCCGATCTGAATCGGATCAACGATCCCGAACCAAACTCTCAAATAATATAAATAAAAACAATTGAAATGTTTGAATAAATTGAAGGAATGAAATTTCTAGTCTCTCTGAGCGATGTGTGTTTGGGTTTTCGGGGAGAGAGAGTGGAAATTGGGGGAGGAGATCACCGACACCGTCCATTCGGCCGAGGCTTTATTTTTTATTTTTTTATATGGATGGTGGGTTTGAAAATTGAAAAGGAAACAGATGGACTACACCCTATGCAACTCGCGCACGTGGGCGGCACGTGACTTTCTTTTTAGTTGCGGTTTATTTTCTGGTGTAAGAAATTTTTCAAACGGTGTCTCAAGTTAAGCCTATTTATTATTTTGACATCTTAATTTTAAAAACTATGATAATGGTACCTTAACATTTAAACTCAACTCAACATTAGTTTCTTCCGTTATTAATACCATTAAGTTTGAGTTAGTTCATGGGTAAAATTATCTCTTTATGTTTTTCCTCCCCAAATTTTTTTTCTTCACAAACCTTTCTCTTTAGAATATATCATTTTTCCTAAAAATTAGAGACACATAGAAATTATAATACATCATTGGTCATTAATTTTTAGACAATATTAATGAAAAATAATGTATTTTAATTTTTAGAAGTTTTTATTGACATGTACAACCAACTGGTAGCAAATTATATTGCTCATTTGGGAATTTTTGTAAGCAGTTGGAGACTTTAAGTTCTTCATCTTGTAAATTCTTACGTAACAGTGATTGTATTTGATTAATATTAATGGTCAATGGTGTATTATAATTTTTATATGTCTCTAATTTTTGAGAAAAATGATATATTCTAAAGGGAAAGGTTTGTGGAGGGAAAATGTTTGGAAAAGAAAAACATGAAGAGACAATTTTACCCATGAACTAACTCCAACTTAACGGTGTTAATAACAAAAGAAACTAATGTTGGGTTGAGTTTAAATGTTCAGATACCATTATCATAATTTTTAAAATTGAGATGTCAAAATAATGAAAAAACGAGCCTACCCATACATTACGCATCAGATGGACATGCTCGCACTAAGAATATTGCTGAGCAAGACTGCATGAGCCGGCTGGATCAAATATCGTTGTTTGAAATGAAGTTGAGAGTTTAGATGGAATGACGTGGGGATCTTTGCACTCGAGGGGAGGTGAGGATTTTGAATGAAACTCCATTGGACACATATCTCATCTCATTTGATTATTGATAACATATTATAAGAAGGTCCTTTTAAGAATTAAATATGTAAGCATGAATTACAACCTACAAGTTCACTCGGTACGAAGGAAAAATATTCATAAAATCTTTTTAAATAGGGAAAGTCTCCTGAGAAATCCAATTGGAACCCCATCCAATTAACGATCACATAAGATGTCTTTCTCCAAAAAAAAAAAAAATAAAGGATTATGATGAGGACGATTTGGGCCTCAAGAAGGGAGATCCATCAGGTACTGTTATGGATGAGGTAGTGAAGATGCTCTAGTACTAGCAATCAACAATTGTCATCCACCAAGAAGAGCTCAAGGCCAAATAATAATTTTTCTAACAGATTAAAAATCCCATGATTCTCAACAACAAAAAAAAGAGATTAAAAATACCCACCAAGAAGAGCTCAAGCCCAAGTAAAATTGAAAGTCCATCTACACCATGCCTAAACAATTTACAGAGAGCGTTAGAGCAAATACACCCATTTTAAATAGGTTAGACCAATTTTCAATCATGATTAATATATTATTCATCAAAATCAATATTTAGCCTTTGGTTTGACAATACAACAACATGATCAATATCAGGACCAATTACTATTTAACAGTTTATAAAAATGTTTTTTAATCAAAACAAGTGGATATCTCTCCTTTTGCAGAAAAAAAGTGGCTTCGTATCTCAATTACCCCAAACCAATACATGAAGTAAGGATTCACTTAGGTGCTAACCCAACTATGTGGGCCCCAAACCAGTGGATGTTGTTTTTGATCCATTCCTTCATCCAACCCAACCAAATTAGTCTATTGTTGCACATGCTCTTAGAGCTAAGGGAACCGGCCCAAAGAGATCTCCCAAGCCAGAGATGTACAGTTTCAATGTGGTGCAAAGTATTTGTATTTTCACATAATCAACAACTGACTAAACAAATTATGTATAATCACTCTTAGACATCTAAAGGTACATAAAATAATTGTTGAGTTGAGTTGTTTTAATCTCCGCCATTGATATCATTTAATGTAACCTAAAAGGCAGCGATTTCTGTTTTGTGGAAGGACAGTGTTCTCCTGTCGAAAGTTGACCGGTGATGATTACGGACGGCGGAGCTCTCTCAGATGGGACGGCTGGCTTGGATGGGGAACTTTGATGGGTTTGGGCAGTGGGCTGTTTTGGTTTCTGGTTTACTGGGCTTCGTATAAAGGCTAGTGGATTGGGCCTATTCCTCTCCATTCTCTTACTTGGGCTATGTATGGTTTGGGCATCAACATGGTCCGTTTTTGAAGATGCCTAAATGCTTATATTATAGTTTTTTTCCTTCTACCATATATTTACTTCATCTTAAAAAAAATATATCTATGTACTTAACCTTGAACTTCAATTTTGATTCGGTAATCAATCTTAAACTTCAATTGAAATCAAAAACAGCCGGTCCCCCTTGTAGCATAGTGGATCGTGCTATATGCATCATCTACTGGCTCATGGGTCCGATTGGTATCAAAATATTTCCAAGAGTCAAAAACAATATCATGAGTTAATTCAAACGCATACTAGAATGACACAAATACATTCATGCCCATCTGATTAGCACATATATTAAGACGATGTGTGCTAAGAAAAAGAATAACAATTTTTGTAAGAGCGGCCATAATACCTACTCAATCAATCTTGTAAATCAACAATCGAAAATTACCACAATTACTCTTTTGTGACCCTACAATTAATTCTTCACAATTAAAACAAATTCATGTGCATGAGCATATATACATGCAGTGTTTTGAAAGTGACCAAAACCAAAAGAAATAAATATGTTTTGTTTTTAAAGGGAAGAAATAAATATGTTTTACAAAGCACAAATGAAGTCTATGATGTAAGTAGAAACTCAAATGCTGTCATATTCAAAACTTAAGGACTCACAACTACCCTAATTATGAGATATTATTGGTTGGTTGTCAGAAATTTGATATAGAGTCTTTAAATGCAAGCAATGTATTTGACTTTACATTTAAACTCATTCATCATATATATATATATATATATAATACTTTCTTAGTGCATGTTTACTAATATAAAATGAAATTAAAAGCGGTGAAATTGATTATGGGATAGATGAATTCTGACGTTTACTAACATGTCTATGTATTGGTTTGAGTGTGGGTTTCATTTGCTTATCATGAATTGATTCCTTATGATCCCCTTATCATAATCAAGCTTATGGAATTAACTTTTTTTTCTTTCAAAATATCCTCACATAATTGTAATATTTTTCTAAATTACCCAACCCTATAAATATATATTGTATTGTTACCATCATATAACAACAACGACAACAAAGAAGAAGACCAACTCAAAGGTTAGCGTCTCTCTTCCATGGTGATCGATAAGCATCTTTGTTTTGTTATTGTTTTTGCTTTTCGTTTCCTCTCTGTTCATTTGGTTCGATTTCATGTTTGAGGGATATTTTAGTAATCAAACTAGTTTTAATTTCAATTACATATTGTAAGTAAACAATATCAATCGTAATTAGTTTCATTCATGTTTTGATTTTTTATGGTAAGTACACAATAGAATTGAATAAAATATTCTCATACCGATTCTTGTTGATACCGATTCATAATAATTTTTATTCCAAGTTAGTAAACATATCCTTAATTTTTTCTCTATACATTATCATCTATAATATTTCTACTCATACCCAACTCAAGCTGTTTCACTCATTTGATTTTCCACCTCTAAATTTATACTATAGGCTTTGTTTGTGACAACTACTTCCATAAGCCATAGAAGCCTTTGTATGCCATAGAAGCCTTTAGCTTTTATACAGAATCTACGTACATTTCTTTCAAAACATTTGGCGAGCCTCTTTATACAATCATGTTACGAGACATATTAACTTTTTATTCGATAATATAATATACGAATTTTCATATGTTATTCGATTATAGTAAATAAATTGATATAGAAATGGAGTGTTCAATACTTCAATTCATCAATTAAAGTTTCCAAATATTGGAGTGCATATATACATTGTAGAATGACAATTGAACTACAGTACGTAATTCAAGTGTGAGTTAGAAAATGAAAGCTTCGAAATACGAAAATACGTGCATTATTCTAACTCATCAAGAGTTTGGAGAACGAGTGGGATGGAGCTTTGAGTTGGAGTGCTCCGCTGGACCAAGACAAGAAATAAGCTATTATATAAGCCAAGGTTGGGAAGCAACATCATTTTTACCAGATTGATTAAAGAACGCGGGGTCTTGAGAAAATCATTTTTTTTTTTTCATGGGGATCAAATCAAACCACCTCACAATATATAAATGCTGGGCCGGGCTGGTTAATTTGCCGTTCGATCTCATATAGATATTGAACAATTTCTCCTCCACTAGACCACAGGTCCCGACAGATAGGGTTTCTAACAAGCAAATCTCGAAACATAGAGAAAGAGCCATATAGATCAATCTAGAATGTCCATGATGTTCACGTATAGTAACTTGTGTATAACTCATCAGACCAGCTAGCAAGCTTTGCCCCCAGCCGAACAGTAGTGCATACTGCTCATGCATATATGGAGAAATTGACAGAAACAATATAAATACTCACCATGCTTGTGTTTAATTATGGTCCTTATTATGGATGCAGACATCGAAGATTCAAGAGTTTGTATCAAAAAAAGTATCATGAAGTAGTTTTCATACATAGAGTCAACTCTTTTTTAGGCATGGGCACGTATGCCGTGCATGAATGTAGCTAGCAAATCTAGTTACACACACACACAGTATGTATATGTATCAGTTATTGTAAACCTGTTTTTAGGTACATAGGAGTGATACCCATCATCAATAATTTGCTCTAGCTAGATTGCATGCCTCGCACGTAAATTATTTTCAACTCCTCTTGCTAGCTAGCCTATAGTATGATCAGATCGGAGTGAAAATTTAGATCGATGAACATATAAGAGAGCTGATGAGTTAGCTACTGCAAGCTGGATCAACTGGAGCTAGCTTGGAGAGAGAACAAACACTCATATTAGGGGTTTGCTGGGTTCATGTGATCACATGACCATACCTGTCTCGTCCACTCGGAGTAATAACTATGCTCATCCACCTCCATTACTCGATGGCACAAGTGATCGTTTGGTATATCTGGACCATTTTCTGCTGGGTCTGAATGAACTTTCATTCATCCCCTTTTTATCCAAAATAATTGAGATGTACGTGACATTTGATGGTGAAAATTAGAAAGAAATTACAGTACATGTTTCTGACTATCTGTTGTGATCGAATTGCTCGAGAGTCTCTCCGTAGGTAGTTGAATGCTAGCTTCATCCAGTAATGGTTCAATACATGTTAATTTAATTTAGAAATCATGAGCTAGAGTATTTCGAGCAAGTACATACACAAAAACTAACATGACACTGATGATGAGAATGAGAAAACTAACACAAAAACTACATGTTTTTATTTTATTTTTTAAAATCTACAACGATCAAGTAGTATTAGCTGATAATGAGAACATCATAAGTTAATTTTGACTCCGACTCACAAACTAATTATATGACCGGTTAATTACATGAAATGCGAATGAGAATTAAGGTACCGCTTATGGTGTACGATTTTTCCTGGGTTAACCAACATATATAGATATGTGACTGATTTTGGCTTGTGTTTTCGTGCGTTTACTTACCTGTATGCGAATTAGGATGGGCGTAGCTAGATTATTGAATAACTATTAACTTGATAGTCAAGAGGGGCCGGAGTGTAAATGATTCCAAACCCATTAATCCTTCTCTTGAAGTCCTCCTTTTGTTTCCGATTCATGAGTTTTTTTTTTTTTTTTTTATTTATTACAAGTGAGCAACGTGTACATCATAACTGATTAGGTTCTCAAAGCATTCATCCGCTGTGAGTAAATAAAAAGTTCACGGTTGAAAGGTTGGTTGGAGCTATTAACAGCTCTTCACGGCGAGCATTTATTTCTCTCCATTGTCCATATGGGTAATAGGTCAAAGTTGAATCCCATAATTGTTACCTACATTCAACCCACCACACTCGTATTTATTCTCATGCATTTCTTTCCCGTTTTCTCATTCCTACGCTATCCTCTCCTTCTCTTCCTCTCACCCTCTTTCTCTTTTCTCAATGCTCTGTTTCCTCAGCAATGATATAGAGAAATCTGGGATAGTTCATTGACATAGCCACTGGACCTTCTGCGGGATTTGATTGGTCATTTCTGTGTGTTTTAAAGAAATGGGGTTCTTCTCATTGGTGACAGGAAGGCCTGGTGCAAGTGGGTTTGGATCAGCTTCAACTGCTGAGCAAGTCACTAATGGGATTGATGCAAGAAACCTCACCGCCATTGTCACTGGTAGCTCATTAATTTTCATTTTCTTCTCTTTGAACAATGTTCTTTGTGTTTTTTTCTCTCTATTTATCGTTGTTTCAAAAATTTCGTTAGATTAATTCATTGTGCGAAACACATGTTAGAAATTATGTTCGTGAAGTCGAGATGTTGAGACTATATAGTTTCCTAGTTTAGCCTAGTTTCTTACAACATGTAAATTTGCTTATTATTGGTATAGAGTATAGACACGAACGAGAATTTGCAATCTCAACTCCGGCCAAAAATAGGCAGGCCATAACCCACCACCCGGCTTGCATTTGATTTGTGGGGTTAAAAAAAAGTATTTGTACGTTCTCATTTTCTACTCATATCATTTTTGACTGTTCCTGAAGTCTCTCCTTCTCCAAGAAAGTAGGAACAGTAGTGAATGTTGCTCTGTTTTTTGTCTTCGTAAACCTTAAATTCAAAGTCTTACGTGTCATGGACTTCAAAAACAGATACTAGCTACTCAATGAATATAATATGGGTTATTTTGGAATGAAAATTAATTTGTTCGAATTAGTTGAAAGATAGCTGATCTTGGATGTGAAATGCAGGCGGGGCGAGTGGGATTGGACTGGAGACGGCAAAGATCTTGGCTCTTCGAAGAGCCCATGTCATCATTGCTGCTAGAAACGTCGAGGCTGCAAACAAAGCGAAACAGCTCATTCTTGAAGAGAATGAGAAAGCACGAGTGGATGTTCTACAGCTTGACCTCTGCTCAATCAAGTCTGTTAGAGCATTTGTTGATAGCTTCATTGCACTTGATCTTCCTCTCAACCTCTTAATGTGATCATCATGATCTCTTACTCTCTTAGTTTCCCTCTTTTTGAAATTCATGTCCCTTCATTTTCGTTTAGTTGGTCTATTGTTGTTGTTGCAGAAACAACGCTGGTGTTATGTTCTGCCCTCACCAGCTTTCAGAAGATGGGATAGAGCTGCAGTTTGCTACCAATCATATTGGTAACTATAACTTTCCTCAGACAAATCATTTGTGCCACATTCACTATTTTCTTGCGTCTGCTTCAACAAGCCCCACTTGTCGAAATTTACTATATATAACGGGGTACTCTTGTGAGTCTTGTCTTAATTTTATCTGGTGATCGATATTGCAATCAACTCCGCTTATGCTATTAATAAAAGAAAAACAAAAGTACAGAACAGAGAAGGACGGACGGTAGGTATCCGGTTGCGATAGTTCACTTTCGTTCGAGATTGTGGGTGGATGTTGGTCACCACAATTCAGCTGTCACAGTTAGAGGAGTTAATATCGCTTGATCCACTCGCGCGCAAATATGTGGAAATTATTGTCAACAATATGGCTCTACTCTTTTCTTCTATATAGAAAACTGAATCAGTTTAAACAGTGCATGACCTAATTAACTTACAGGTCATTTTCTCTTGACCAAGCTCCTCCTGGAGAAAATGAAGAACACGGCTAAAACCACCGGCATTGAAGGCAGAATTGTGAACCTGTCATCGATTGCTCACGTACACACCTACAACAATGGGATTCGATTTAAAAGGATCAATGATCGAAGTGGGTACGTAATTAGTGATTTAACGTAAAACTAATCCATCTCTTTCATCATTATATTTAATCATCTTATCTAGCTCATAGTAATTCTTCAAATCAATGTCTGTGTCCTCAGTTACTCGGACAAAAAAGCATATGGCCAATCCAAACTAGCCAACATACTCCATGCTAATGAGCTCTCTCGTATGTTGCAGGTAAATTGTTTTACCTTCATTTCTTTCATTTTTTTTTCCAAGTTTTTAGCTCTTGTAGTACTCTGCAGAAAACATCAAACTTGTTAAAAATGTTGAAAGTACTGTTGTGCTGTGACATGAGAGTTAAGAGCATTATATTGTTCTCAATTTTCTGCCACAAATTTGATCACCGGTGGTTGTGGTAGATATATAATGTTTCGTAGTCCATCAATCATGTCCCATAGACGTGCCCCATACAGAATGACTTAAAGAACAAATGAATGAATAACGGAATAAGTGGTCACATTTAGAGAATTTGATTTGAAGTTCATCACTGTGTTTAAGTGGGTTTAGTGTCAACAGAGACATGTGTAATGCAAGCCATAATCACAAATCAAATCTAGTGATAGTCTATCGTCTAAGTATTAATGAAATCGTGATGACTCTTTCTTAGAACTTCTAATAGTTAGACATCCTAATGACTTAATCAACACATTGTGTTTATTAGATTTGTCAATTATGATCACATTTCGTATCACAAAGCTATCAAAGTGGTCATACACTGTGCTACAATACACAGTTTGAGCATTTTGCATGCCCTTAACAAGCATTTGGAATACGCTATCGGAACCTGAAAGATATGATGCAACTCGTTGTGTTAAGCTAGACTTTTCATGTGACTTTTAGATTATGATCAGTACGTAAGTGTCTGTGGTTAAATTGTATATCAAATTGTTTGTCTTGCCTTGCAGGAAGAAGGTGTGAACATCACAGTCAACTCAGTCCACCCAGGAATAATAATGACACCTCTCATGAGGCACTCTGCTTTTCTAATGAGTATGTTCCATTCAATTGCATAAATCCAAACTACAAATGAATATTTACAGTGTTTGATTGATTTTAATTCGCTATGTTATTTGCAGAAACTTTGAGGTTTTTCACCTTCTGCATTTGGAAGAATGTTCCTCAGGTGATTAATCCCCAAAAAATGCTTCTTATACTTACACTTTCACACATAACTTCTTTCTCACATTAATATACAGATGATTTCCCACCGATCGATTAATTACCTAATTAAGCACATACTGTTGGAGGCAGTCACTAAATTTGCATATACTGCTTAATGATCTTAACCAGGGAGCAGCCACAACATGCTTTGTAGCACTGCATCCAAAAATGAAGGGTGTGACCGGAAAATACTATGTGGACTGCAACGAGATGAAGCCGAGCTCCTATGCTAGAAATGAGAAGTTGGCGAAAAGACTGTGGGACTTCAGCAACAAATTGATTGATGGAGCTTCTGCTAAAGGTTGATGATCAGAAACAGCTTCTTCTATAAGTACGTTGATGAGAAACACTCTGGGAAAATCTGTGATATATCTAGTACTAGTATCATATATGACCCCGCAATGCTGGAGTGAGTTGTGGGATTAATGTGAGTGTGCAATTGCAATGGTCCATGCTATAGGACGTCGTTGTTTGGTTACTGTTTGTTGATAGTTGTTGTATTGTTTCATTTATTGTGTGCTGTTTATCATAATGATACTGAACCTCCTTGGTTTTCAGTTAACGTAATGGTTGATAAGTTCATCTTTAGCACTCGGTTCACATTTTCTAAATACATCTCTGCTGCTAGTGATGATGGTAAATAATCAAATATGCATTAGGGTGTGAGAATTGTGTTGGGTGGCTCGAATATGAGCTTGTTAACTGTTAATGTTGATCTCGCCGGCCTCTTATCGTGTGCCGGAAGTGGATAGAAATTCGAGTACATCAGCCTTAAAGGCTTAAACCACGTACTGCTCCATAATGCACCACCTGATTGTGTCATGCATGCGCAGTGACGTCTGAGCGTATATGTCACCTGTCATTTCTTTCGATGAAAAGATTGAGGGCAGCATATACTGAGTATACAAACTGCTGACCAGGAGTTAAATAGTTTGGTTGAGGTTTGTATCATAACGCTTTTGAAGAGCTTAAATGTATGACATGTACTATACATATCGATCTAACACTGCATGTATTTGTAAACCTAGCTTAAAATTGGATTCAAGCATACGTCAAGTCCAGCATTAATTTTACACAACCTATGAGATGCCGACACCAACAAAACCCGACCTATAAAAATGGCGGGAACCACTGGCGGAAGTACACAGAGACTAATGGGTGCCATGGCACCCCCAGATTTATGGTTTTATATGCATTTGATGTTTGGATTCTACCTAGTTTAAAAACTTTAGTTATGCTGGCACCCCCACCCCCCAAAACACATATATTTCCTGGTATTGGCCCCCCTCACTTGTATTTCCTGGTTCTGCCTCTGGCGGGAACCCCAAACCCTTCAATGGGCTTCGTCTGCCTCCCACAACCCCAGGGCTCAGACCAGAAACGCCGAGCCGGCCACCACAACCGCCGCGAAGACGGGAGGAACGATGAGATCAATCTTGGACTTGCTGAACATGCATGTTAGCCGGCAAGCAGAGAATATCTCTCGGCATGTCAGCCAGCACCCTAATAGCCGCTTCCGAGCCGCATGAAGACGACGAAGAAATGGCTGAGACAAACGCAACCTCGGGGGAGAAGGAGGCCAGAGCCACCGTGAGAGTGAGGCATGCGGTCCACGTGGCGGCGAAGACTAGGACTGGCAGGCGGTGCGTCAGGCGCGTGAGGGTGGAGGTGAAGAGGGAGGGGAGCATGATGGGGGTGTTGTGAGGGTTTGGGAGGTGTGTGGAGTTTTACAGGGAATGTGAGGGAGTCGAAAGTCAAAGGGTGGGATGGAGGGAGAGGGCCTAATTTCAACGACTTCACATATTTGGAGTTTAGGTGGGGGGAAGAAGGCAAACTTGTGACTCATGCATCTCGACTAAAGCGTCTCAACGATTTTTTTAGTTCTACTTCTTGGAAAAGACTTAGGCGTCTTGGTGTCTTTAATACATTGTAAGTTCTCAATGTTTTATTGGTTTACATGGGACAATTATTTAAAAAACGAGATCTACATAATGGATATCTGTTAACTTTCTTTAACGGATTTTTTTTAACGGATTTTTTCTTAACAAATATTTCTAACAGATTTTTTTTCACACTCTCTCTCTCCCCCCCTCTCTCTCTCTTCTCCAGATCAGACCTCAAGTGTCCATAAACGTAGACAGGCGTTCATCTGCCTCGACAGTCCTACCTAGCCAACCACCTCATCCACCTTGCTCGTCTTATCCTGCCTAACAAGCTCCGGCCAAGCAAAGCTTCCATGCTGCTCTAGCTACCCAAACGCAGCTGCATCGTGCTTAGCCGCTCTCGGCACAAACCCGATCCATCCCCACCAGCGCCGCTCCATCTTCACGGTTGGAAACCAGACCCGAGTGCCTCAACCCGATCTTCTCCACCTCAATTCGGCGTCGCTGGAGCTGGCTGGACGGTAGTGATCAGTGGACGGACGGTGGTGATTGGTGGCCAGTGTTGGCTTGATGGTGTCGGAGAAGACGGTCGAAGAATTTAGGTGAAGTCTGGGCTCGGTTGACTCTCGACTGAGCACTTTGACCGGGTTAACAGTCTCCGCTCATTATAAAGAAAACCGATGGCTGAGATAAAAAGGGAGAAGAGATCAACAACCCATATTATTTCAGCTATTTTCTTGAATTTATTTATTAAAACTTTGATAAATTATAGAAAGTAGCTTGATTCTTTGAATTCGAAAACGTCAGTGAACTCGTGTCAACGCGTACTTCGACACCAGGACCTTAAACCTTGAATTTGACATTTCAAGAAAAAAATCGAATATGAACTTGAATGTTAACTTTATAAATTACTACGTATGGTTACTAACCCTTGTAACCTGACGAAAACCAGATAAATTTCTACGGGGTTTCACAATTTAATTATTATTTACGGTTTTATAGTCAAGAAGCACGTGTGACCTCCTACTTTTATAGATTATGGTTTATGATGAGACCAATAGTTGATCAGCTTTAGCGTATACAAGGTATATGATGATCGAGTATTAGTCACCCCTAATGTATATAAGATTTATGATGATCGAGCACTAGCCAACCCAATTGTATGTATGGTTTTGGATTTATGATGATCGAGTACAAGTTACCTCTCGTGTGTATATAGGGTTTAAGGCTTTTGAAGACTAATCAGCTTTCGTGTATATGATTTACGGTTTATAACGATCGACCAATAGTCAGCTCTAGGGTCATCCTTAATATATTGACACGGTTTACGGTTTATGATGATCAAGTGCAAATCACATCTCATATATATATGGTTTCAGGTTTATAATGATCAAGAAATAGTCACCTCTACTGAATATATGGTTTAGAGTTTATATAGACAAACACAATAAACCTATGTAAAAAGTTAGACATGTTTATATCCCGATTATCTAGCTCCTCAAATAGAAACATAAACGTAATTAAACCGAAAAGACAAAAATCGATCAATTTTCTAATATCTAATCTTAAAAATTGACTAATTTAATACCACCCACTTTCAAAAAAAAAAAAAAAAAAATCCCCTAAACCCCATCATTCACCCTAGGGCTGCCACTCGGTCGGTTCGAATCGGTAATGAGCGTTACCAACTTCAAAACCAAAGCTTTCGGTAATGAAATATGACTTTCAATTACCAAACCAAAAACTTCGGTATGAGATAAATCTTACCAACTTCGGATGTCGGTTTTTCGGTATTACCAAACTTCACAACAAATATATTTTCAAAATATAACAAAACTATAAAATTTAAATATCACTTGAGTTTCTAGAGTCTGATAATACATATACAAAAGATAGTCATTTCAGTACACATTATCGAGTATGGTTTAATTTTCTACCGAAATAATCAGGATGCAAATGTTTCCAAATTTTTATATGAACAAGTTATGTGTCATCTATGTGAAAGTATGTGTGTGGAAGAGTCGACCAAAATAAGTCACATAAGGGCAGTAAAAGTTTTTTCGTGTAATAAGTGACGTTAAATTATGGTTGACCGTTTTGATCAAGACCCGAGCATTATTGAGTACAATTGAATTTTCTATCATAATTGTATTATACTATAATGATCACATCAGATGGTCGAATTTTAATTTTATGAATTGTAATTATTGGAACCACAACATGCCTGGTAATGTGGTATAACTTATTTAGTAAGTTATATGTATATGTACATCTTTGTGAACCAACTACAAAGAGGAAGCAAAATTTTCAAAAACCTTGTGAACTATGATGTGATCAATATAATGAAATACGACTATGGTAGAAAAATTAGGTATTTTTGATAATTTTTTGGTCTTGATCAAAGCGGCTAACCCTATTTACGCTTGTGCTTCCTATGGGGAGCCCTATCATCAAGAGAGGTAAAAACATTCCTAAATTTTTACATGGGCGGTTACATGTCATCTAAGTGGGTTTGTCTATGTGTGTGTGTGATGAATCGACTAAGACGGGTAAGTAAGAGCGTTTTTATATAACAAGTAATATTGAATTAAAGTTGATCGCTTTAATTGAGACCCGAATGCTATCAAGTATAGTTAAATTTTTCTATTCATTGTCTTGTTTTTTACTAAATGGTATATATAATTAAAAACGTGAGATAAAATTATTAGTCTGTGTGTTTTTAGAAATATAAGTCTTTAAATAATTAGAATTTCGGTAAATTCGGTATTTACCAAAAACCAAACCAACTTTTTCGGTATTTCTCGGTTTCAGTTTTTTCGATTTCGATTACCAAAATTCGGTTTACCAAATCATAAATTTTCGGTCGATTTTCGATCAGTTTGGTATTTACCAAACCAAGTGGCAGCCCTAATTCACCCCCTTGGCAGCGTCTCTCTCATCTCTCTCCATACCGACCAAGTGCAAAATGGTCATTTTGTGGTTAATACAAGTAGAATGATGAGAAACCTAAACCGTATTTTTTCTTCCCCTCTTCCACACAGCCGCGCCTCTCTCATCTCTCTCCTCTCCCCACTACCACTGCCAGCGTTGGAAAGCCACCTTCGGTCACCGTCTTGCCTCACCAACACCGCCATTCGCTGTCGCACATCACCCGGACCAAAAACCCTACCCAAATCGACGGCAGAAACCACCATTTGCTACTACATGCAACCACCACGAGCCCAGCCTCCTTTCCCAGCGAAAGACTCTACTTCCGGCCACCCTTTCCACTCACCGCCGTCACCATTGAGCCCAGAGAGGGGTATGCTTCAAAACCCAGAAGCTCTAGCTGCCACCAAGGCCAGAAGAGCATCATGCAAGCCTCGCCGGAATCGTTACCGGAGCTGGGTAACCGTAGACCTACAATCTTCAACCTCCAGCTGGACTGGAGCTCGACTACCACCTATAGAAGAAATCAGCGCTTCCTAAACCACCAAAGCCCATAGTCCGAGCCTTCAACACCGTGAACGCCACAGACACTTTCCCTTCGTCTGGTAAGCTAACCCTCGTCCGTTTTTCTTCGTTGTATTCTCTATTTTGCGGATTATAAAACTTGTTATGCTTTTTAGGATTCGAGTGATTGCTGGTGAAGAAGTAGACGAGCTTAAGCAGCAGAAACGGATTCTAGTACTTGTAATAGAAAAGTTGGTAAGGACTGGACCTCTGTGTTGGGATATGAATTTGGTTTAGAAATGAGTTTGATATTTGGTTCCAATGTTCGAATTCAGTATTAGTTCTTCTTCAGTATGTCCAAATTCAGTTTGCTGGTTGCTGCTTCAAAATTGCTTGTAATCAGAATATATCAAACAATTACCATAGTTTTCTGCCAACTGGTTCAGAAGCTTTAGTAGGGGGATAAGGTGCACTATATTAACAATCACAGCAGTCTGCAAAACTTTAGCTTTAGTACTCAAAAATTATTCTAGAAGCTAAATTCTTATGGTACCCTCTAATGAAGGGGAAGGAAATAATAAGAAGTTGCTTAGTTTGTTGGCTGCTTTCTTCGTATTTAATTTTTTTTTTGTCTTATTGAGTTCAATGTCATAATTGTTTGAATTGCATGATCTTCGATGCTTTTGTTCCAATTGAAAGTTTAGGCAGATTAGTGTTTTGTATAGAGATCATCGACTTCTAGGTACTTGATTATGGATTTTCATTCACTTTCTGTTAACGGGCTCTTTTCATTTCAAGTTATGCAACATATAATTAATTGTACTAGGATAACAGATTTTTGGGGCTGCTATATTTGGTGCAATCAAATTGCAATGCCAAAAAGTATGTGATAGATTTGTTTTAGGTTGCTAACTTGTCATATTTTTTATTTTCTTAATAAAAAATGAAACAGTGATGTTGTATCTTAATTGAGAAATTCACACATTTTCGCACTGTCCTTACGTACTTTGCCCGCAGTGCAGGAGGCATGGCATTGTCAACATTAGTAGCCTTCAAATGTGAGCAATTTCTCTGCTTGCTAAAATTTCAATAGCTCATTTACCGATCTGGCCTTACATAGACTTCGGTTAACCATAGAACCTGTTGGCTTGTCCTATGTATCTCAAGTTAAGGTAAAGTTCCAATCTTGATTAATTGTCAAAACTAAATCCGAGTCAGGGGTCTTCCTTGTTCCAATCTTCTAGCCCCTCTCCAATCCTTTTCCACTTATCCGGATTTGAGCTTTTTTCTTTTATCTATTAGTCCTGATCCAACGAGGTTTATTTCTCTTATTTAATTGTCTTTTTTGTATAGTCTTAAATTGTTCACATATCATACTCCAACCATTATTGAGATAATTGCATTAATGGTGATACATTTGCAGGGTGCACTTTACTTTGGAGTGGAGATGTTGCTCATGAGATGCAAAACTTGGTCTTCTATGGTTGCATTATCGAAAGGTGCTACCACTAGTATTAATTTTCATTTAATTTCATAGTTTATACCTTTTATATCTGCGACCTCATATTGCTCAGGGCATATACAACCTATATTATTAATGGTAACTTCGTTTTGCAATAAGCTAGGTTGTTCTGCTTTTGATAGCATCTGATATGCTTTATGTTTTATCTTGTTAGCATAGAGAATGACATAGGTGAGAATGACTCAAAAGGAAATTGAGGGAGCAGCAGAGAAGAGGAAAGGAAAGAGAGGCCCAGGCAGTGCTATTGGATCCAATGTTGCTGGTTGCATTTGTGTTTATATGCTTATGTATGGAGTAGGTAAATAGTTAGCAATAATTTTTAGTTTGTTATATCATAAGTGCTAGGTTGGAACAAAGGAATGTATGAAATTAATACCCAAAATACAATGATTCATTACTCTTTCTTGACAAAAGTTAACTCTTGAACTAGAAATTTCCAACAACACTATTGGAAATGTCTACTTTCTCATGAAAATTGAATTGCAAATTAGTACGGTAAACTCGGCTCTATAAACAAGTAGACTTCACGATTGAGTGAAGGATGTGTTGAACTCTAGAAGATCTACTTTTCTCATGAAAATGGAATGGCAAAAAAAGTACATAAAAACATATTCTATGATTTGTTTATCAGAATATAAGTAGACCTCTTTGATAGTGTTCCATAGTGTTCGAAATTCTAACAAAGCAGGTAGACATTTTTATCTCACAAAAAGGTAAACCCTTAATCGAAAATAAGCAGACTAGGCTTGGTAAACAAGTAGACATTTTAAGAATTCTATAAGTCTTTGTGAATTCTGGACACTATCGAGTTGGTCTACGAGTATCATCATGAGTCAAGGTTCGAACATATTCTACATCATGTAAACAAAACAGGTAGGTTAGTCTACATAAAATGGTAGTCCTTTTTGTCTCACAAAAAAAGTAGACCCTTACACGAAAATAAGCAGGTTAGGCTTCGTAAACAGGTTGATCTCTCAAGAATTTTATAAGTCTATGTGAATTATGAACACTATCGAGTTGGTCTACTCGTATCATGAGTCAAAGATCGAACATAATGTACACCATGTAAACAAAACAGGTAGGTTAGTTTTAGTAAATAGGTAGACCTCTTTGTCTCACAAAAAAAGTAGACCCTTACTCGGAAATAAGTAGAGTAGCCTTTGTAAACAGGTAGACCTCTCAAGAATTCTTCAAGTCTCTATGAATTTTGGACACTATCGAGTTGGTCTACGCGTATCATGAGTCAAGGATCGAACATATTGTAAACCATGTAAACAAAACAGGTAGGTTAATGTTCGTAAACAGGTACACCTCTTTGTCTCACAAAAAAAGAAGACCCCTACTCAGAAATAAGCAGAGTAGGCTTCGTAAACAGGTAGACCTCTCGAAAATTCTTCAAGTCTCTGTGAATTCTAAACACTATCGAGTTGGTCTACACGTATCATGAGTTAAGGATCGAACATGTTGTAAACCATGTAAACAAAAAAGGTAGGTTAGTCTTCGTAAATAGCTAGACCTCTTTGTCTCATAAAAAAAAAGACCCTTACTTGGAAATAAGTAGAGTAGGCTTCGTAAACAGGTAGACCTCTAGAAAATTATTCAAGTCTCTGTGAATTCTGGACACTATCGAGTTGGTCTATGCGTATCATGAGTTAAGGATCGAACATGTTGTACACCATGTAAACAAAAAAGGTAGGTTAGTCTTCGTAAACAAATAAACCTCTTTGTCTCAGAAAAAAAGTAGACACTTACTCAGAAATAAGAAGACTAGGCTTCGTAAATAGGCTGACCTCTCAAGAATTCTACAAGTCTCTGTGAATTCTGGACACTATCGAGTTAGTCTACGAGTATCATGAGTCAAGGTTCGAACATATTGTACACCATGTAAACAAAACAGGTAGGTTAGTCTTCGTAAGCTGGTAGACCTCTTTGTCTCACAAAATAAGTAGACCCTTACTAGAAAATAAGCTGATTAGGCTTCGTAACAGGTAGACATCTTAAGAATTCTACAAGTCTCTCTGAATTCTGGACACTATCGAGTTGGTCTACGCATATCATGAGTCAAGGATCGAACATATTGTACACCATGTAAACAACACAAGTAGGTTAGTCTTTGTAAACAGGTAGACCTCTTTGTCTCACAAAAAAAGTAGACCCTTATTCGAAAATAAGCTGACTACGCTTCGTACACAGGTAGACCTATCAAAAATTCTTCAAGTCTCTGTAAATTCTGGACACTATCGAGTTGGTCTACGCATATCATGAGTTAAGGATCAAACATGTTGTACACCATGTAAACAAAAAAGGTAGGTTAGTCTTCGTAAACAGGTAGACCTCTTTGTCTCACAAAAAAAGTAAACCTTTACTTGGAAATAAGCAGCATAGACTTCGTAAACAGGTAGACCTCTCAAGAATTTTTCAAGTCTTTGTGAATTCTCGAAACTACCGAGAAGGTCTACCCACATCATGAATCAATGATCGACGTTCATGTACATCCTCTACACAAAACATGTACGTTGATCTTTATAAACACGTAGGTCTACTTTTTTACTAAGACGTCTGCTCTTGGAACCTAGGTCAACTTTTTTTGTGGAACCTTGGTCTACTTGTTTACTAAGACCAATTTACCTCGATTTTGATACTAGCGTACATATCATCGATTCGTTTTTCAGAATATAAGTAGACTTGTTCGATAGTAAAAACAAAATGGAAGAGATTTTCACTAACATAGAAGCTCATCTCAACAATCTTAACAATCAGAAAGTAACAATGCAGAACAAAATCCAGGTAGGAATGCAAGCTCAGTATGAATAAATCATCTCAACAATCAGTCTTTGCTCATCTCAACAACAATGCTGTATTGAATTGAATTGTTCTTGAGTACAATGATAATACAAGTCATTTGCTGCTATGTTACCATTTACAGGAAACAAGCAAACTAACTAGAATAAAGGCAACAAGCTAAGTGAAAAAAAAAAAGAGCAACAAACTAACTGGAAACTAACTGCAAACCAAATAGAATAAGAGCCACAAAGGCTAGGTGCTTACAACAATAATATGAAAGGGAAAGCAACGCAGAAAACTAGAGAAAAACAGGTCCTAACTAGAGAAATACCAGCTGCAACCAAAGAGAGGTCAACCGCAAGATTACACATTTGATAAACTTCATGTCACCTTGCAAAATTTTCATTTGCAATAATATGCCCTCTGCTCATTGTTCATAACAGAAGTATCCATGCAAATTCTCAGTAACCTGCACTTCATCTTGCAAGGACAATTTTCAGCAGCATCTATTGCCTGCAACTCTGTAATAAGGAGCTTAAGAGCTAGTTACTAGTATGCATACAAGAACTATGCTAGCTACTTTTGAATTGTGCAGAAACTTATTGACATACAAAAGGAAAGTTCCATGTTGAGATGACCAACACAACCCGTAGAGGTTCTGACACAATTTCTGCTGATGTTGGAAATGTCACAATTGAAGTTTTGACTTGAAAATTGTATCAAGAAATGTACTTCAGATTATACCAACTATAGTGAATTTTCAAGCATATCTTGGCCAAACTGAAGGCTTTCTGAAAAGTATTTACTGCAAATTACCTTTTGGGGGATCATGCACTGTTTCAATCCTTCCAATGCCTCCTTACATGAGGACTTTGCTATACAAATCTGCCGTAAGATGCAATCACTTTTTATTATCATAATGCACTTATTCAATATGTCATAAAGGGCTATACACTATCAAATATATTCACATGTTATATAGAAGAACCAACCCTTACATAATGAAGGCATGATAGTGTAGAACCATCAATTCATATTATCAAAACACTATACATGTCACCAGCATAAGAGTGCTAATTGCAGCTCAATGTTTTCATACATCAGTGATAACCATCAAGTGCGTCATCAAGGAAGCTTAACTCGTGTAACTAATTGTTCCGGTGTATCACATTGATGTTTGTGTGTGTGTTGGTGGGTGGAGGGGAACTCCCTTGGCTCAAGACAAATGCTTCCCAGCATATATGGACCTCTATACCCTAAGAGCAAAGCTACTAACAGTAACAGAGCAGGCATAGATTTCTAAATGCAGTCGAATATAGAACTTCTCACAGCCAAGGACTATTCAATCAAATCTCCTAGCATTTAACTCTTTTCTGGTAGTCTTATAATAAAGAATCAGAAATACATGCTGTCCTTAGAACCTCTATGAAGAATAGATTGAAAATATAGTGCAAACTACTATGGAAAATCAAAAATGAAAAAGTATAATGAAAACTTATCTAAGCAACAAGCACCAGAGGAAAAGAATGAGACCTCGGATATAAATGCTTCAAGCTCGGGCTTTGAGAGGTCCTTGTAAAGAGCTTCAACAATCTCTTTCTCTTTCTCATCAAGCATCCTTGCAATATTGCTCAACTGTAACATTCTCCACTCATAGCTCTTTGTCCTTCCCGGATTGAAACTCTTTCGAAGCTCCTAAACTAACAAACTAGTTGTCTCTGAATCGAAAGTCTTCTTTTCTTCCACCTCGGCTACCACAGTTGCCAAACATATTTGAGACCTAATAATCGAAACAAGAAGATAAGAAAAAGAAAACATATGCATACTAATCAATCCCAATGTAATTGGACAAAGAAAAGAGACTTACAAGGAGGCCGAAGAGACTATAACTTTTGGGAAGGAGAAGAAGGCATGATGGTTCATTCTCTGAAACCAGTAAGAGAAAGTTCTGGTGCTTCCAGTACCCACTAATCTGGTTCAAATTAGGATTCAGAAATCAAATTGAATATCTGGGTTGTGGATGCGAGAGAGATAGAGAGGGCTTTTAAATTTCGGGGTCTAAGGATTTCTGGGTTGTTGTTGGTGAGAGAGAGAGAGAGAGAGAGGGACTGAATTTGGGATTTTAGGGTTCTGGGTGTAGGGTTTTCATGGTTCTGGGTTTTCTGATTGGGATTTCCAATTGCCAGATATCTACATGAATCACTTTTTTTTTTCTTTTCCAATTAGATATCCACAGGAATATCATTGAACTTTTGACATTTGCAATTTTTTACTGATAGAATTTGTTAATTAGGTTTCTTCTGCTAAATCTAATTAGTTTTTAAGCTAATTAGTTTGTTTTTCAGTGGTTTACAGTTGTCAATTTTGGAGTAGTGTTGACTTGACTTTAGTAAATATTTTCCTTGTTTTTTGATGTAATAAGTAGAAGGCTTATATAGTTAGTTTCGTTTGTAAGGTTGTTCATGCTTTTCATAATTGAAGAATACAGAAAATTGCTCCACGGGTTTTCTTCTTTTCTCTCTGAAATTTCTTCATTCTCTGCTAAGATTTGTTAGGGTTATGATCATGTCTGCCATGTTAGCATGGTATCAGAGCTTCGGCTCTTGATTCTGTGACTACTCTGAGCTTGTTGAAGTTTGCTTAAGGTTTTACTTCCTCTCGATTTTGATTTTGATCTTGAAAACCCTAGATCTACTTTGTTTCTCTACAATCGAAGCTATATCTGATGTTTGTGTAGCCATCTTAGCTCTTGATGCTTGAGATTTCCTGTGCGCTTTGGTTGTTGAAGTCTGTAGACCTAGATTTAGCTCGATCAGTAGTACATTGCTTGGTTTACTCAAGTAGCTTTCAGATTATGCTTTGGTTTATGAATCCTTGTGCTCGTTGCCTTGTGTTGATAGAAAATGATGAAGTATTCCAGTAGAAAGTTTTTCAGTGGAGTAGATGTCAGTATTGCTTTGATTTCTGAATCCTTGTGCTAGTTGCTATGTGTTGGTAGAAAATGGTGAAGTATTACAACAGAAAGTTTTTCAGTGGAGTAGATGTCAGTATTGTTTTGTGAAGTTTTTCAGTGGAGTATATATCAGTATTTTTCTGTGAAAGTAGTTGATTTAGTGGAGTAGATCTTGTTGTTGTCTATAAAAGTGAAGAGTAGACATTTTGTGGAAAGTAGATTTTTATGTGGATTGTGAAAGAAGAGTAGAAGTTTTGTGGAGTAGATTCTAATGATTATGAGGTTGGAAAATCAATATGCAGTAGTCTTTGTAGTTGGATGCTGATCTTGGTGTTGTTTAATTGAATAGAGTTTTCTTCAGATTCTTCTCAGAGTTTAAGTAATGGCTTCAACTAGCAATCAATCTTCTTCTTCAGCTAGTCAGTCTCCTTTTGCTACTCAATCAGAAATTAATTCATTGTTGAGTATGATCACAGTGAAGCTTACTGAATCAACTTTTATTAAGTGGAGCTATATATCAGTTTTAGTCTGTGTTGGAGGGAAATGATCTCTTCTGTTACTTCAATGGTACATATCCATGTCCTCTAAGATATGCTCTCACTGAGGATGGTACTGTAACTAATGAAGTTACATCAACTTACAAGTAGTGGAAAATGTGTGATAAGGCTTTGCTTGGTCTTTTGATGGCTACTCTAGATGATGATACAATGGATGTTACAGTAGGCAGCAAATATGCTCATGATGCATGGAGTGCAATATTGGAACAATTCTCAACAGATTCCAAAGCTAATATCATGCAGCTTAAAACTGATTTGCAGACCATCAAGAAGGTAGCTGACACTATTGATAAGTAATTGCTTCGTATTAAGCATGCAAGAGATCAATTGAGATCAATGGGAGTTCACATTGTAGATGAAGATATTATTGTTGTTACTTTAAATGGCCTACCTGATGAATATTCTATGATCAAGACAGTAATAAGAGCTCGTGATACTCCTATCTCTCTTAAGGATTATCGAGCTCAACTCATTGTTGCAGAAAGAGATATTGAGTCTCATTTCTCTCTTTCACCTCTAGTCTATGATTGCAATGTCTGCTAGAGGAAACTCTTATAAGGGTGGTTCTGGTCATTACACTGACAAGGGTAAGAGTGTTTGGAATAAAGATAGTAGCAATGGAGGTAACTATGGGAATGGAGGTAATAGTGACTTCAATGGTGATGGATATATAAGTTTTGGTACTCATGATAAAAGTGGTGGAGGTTACAATGGAGGTAGTAGAGAAGAGTATAGTGCAGGAGGTTATAATGGTGGTAGTGGAGAAGGGTATAAGAATTTTGGTGGTGGTTTTGCTTGTTAGATATGTAATAGAAAATGCCATGTTGCATCAGAATGCTTTCAAAATGCAATTTGTACTTTTTGCTAGCAGGTGCTTCAACAATCCTGCTTCTCCTTTCTACAAACCTCAATATATGGTGCTTTAAGGAATGTTGGTGGAATTACTATGAATGGAGCTTCACCTGAATGTCAGTTGTGCAGCAAGAGAGGACATACTGCAATCAACTGTCCTCTTAGAAATGGAATCTCTACTACAGTTGAAAGTGTAGTAATATTGTGGCTTGTCAAATCTGTGGAATCAAAGGTCATGTTGCTCTAGATTGTGGTCAAAGAAATAACTATGCCTATCAGGGAGCTAATCCTCCTCCAAGTCTTACAGCAATGTTAGCTCAGTCCTCTGGAGGTTCTCAATGCTCTAACAATGAGGTTTGGATAGGTGATACTGGAGCAACTCATCACATGACAGCTGATATTTGGAATCTTTCTCTTGCATAGCCTTTTGAGTCTCTTAATTCAATCACTATTAGAAATGGTGAAGGTCTGAAAATTAAGCATATTGGTTCTTCATATATTACTCCTGATAAGCACACATTTCAGCTGAACAATGTGCTTCATGTTCCAAGCCTAGCTGTTAACCTACTATCTTTTACTAAGTTATGCAGGGATAATCATTGTTTCATTGTTATGGATGATCTTAACATATGTGTGTAGGACAAGGAATTAAAGGCTCTCTATATCAAGGAAAGAGTAATGATGTTGGACTTTTCTTGTTCAAAAGTGCAAAGAGAATTTCTTAGAATCCTCAATCTCCTACAGCTTTTGTTGGTTCAGCAGTGAAGTCTTCTTTGTGGCATCAAAGGCTAGGCCATCCTACAGCTCTAGTTGTTTCAAAAATGTTAGCTGCATCAAATATCAAGAGTGTATCTGATTCTTGTACGTAGTTCTATATGTGTGTCTTGTCTATCAGGAAAAATGCATCGACTTCCTTTTGTAGAATCACAGTCTCAGTCCTTGGTTCCATTTCATAAAATCCACTCAGATGTTTGGGTTCCTGCTCCTTGTCTTTCTCTTGAAGGTTATAGGTATTATGTCACCTTCATAAACGAGTGAACTAGGTTTGTGTGGATTTATCCTCTTATTAATAAATCAGATCCATTTTCCACCTTTGTGAAATTCTATCACTTTGTCTACACTCAGTTTCATTTGTCAATTCAGATTCTTCAAACTGATGGAAGGGGTGAGTATACCAGTAAGGCATTTGGTAATTTTTTAGAGCACAGAGGTATTGTGCATTATATTTCTTGTCCCTATACTCCACAGCAAAATGGGCTTACAGAGAGAAAAAATAGACATATTGTAGAGACATGCATTACTTTGATGATAGCAGCAAAGTTACAAAACCTTTTTGGTTTCATGCAGTTGCTCACTCTGCATTTCTTATAAATAGGATGCCTTGTCAAGTTCTTAATATGGAGTCTCCTTATTCAAAGTTGTTTGGTTCAGCTCCTGATGTCTCTCAGTTTTAGATTTTTGGTTCAGCCTGTTATCCTTTTCCTCGTCCATATTCAGCAGATAAACTTGATCCTAGAAGTATCAGATGTGTCTTTTTGGTATATGCTCTTGGTTTTAAAGGAGTATTCTGTTACTATATAGAGAAGAATAAGCCCTGGATGTGTCATCATGTGGTGTTTGATGAATCAGTGTTTCCATATCATCTTGTTGGTCAGCTTCTGCATTCCCAATCCTTTTCAGGTATTTCCAGACCTAGCTCATATGTTTTTCTTAAATCAGTTTCTCAGTCCTCTCATGTTTCCTCAATTGAGTCTGATCACGGGGGTAATAGTAGTGGTATTGGGAATAATTCTATTGTTGATATTAATCATACTGATGTGGTTGGTTTGAACTCTGATAATGGAGTTGCTGAAAATTCTGGGAATACTAGTGTTGCACTAAATCCAAGTAATGTTGGAAATGTTGGTAATATTGTTGATGCAGTAGGGAATGGTGTAGGTTACAATCCATATGCTTTTCCTGAGCATGGTTTTGTTGAAAATCCTGTTGTTTCTAGTAATGGTTTAAATGGAGCAGAATATTCTCTTCCTCATGAGTTATCATTTGTTGAAGATGAGACTCAGACTTATAATAATCATTCTATGTTAACTAGAGCTAAGAATGGTATCATCAAGAAGAAAACCTTTGAAGATTTTTGTGCATATTCTTGTATTGCTCATTTAAATAAGACAAATGAGTTTGCATTTTTCAGTTGTTTTTCTGCTGTTCTTGATATCATGAACCTGTTGAGTCTAAGTCTTATAAGTTTGCTAGAGGAATTTCAGAATGGGAATTAGCTATGTCTGAAGAGATTTATGCTCTAAAGAAGCAAGGCACTTGAGATTTAGTTCCATTTCCTTCTGGAAAGAACATAGTTGGCAGTAAATAGGTGTATAAAATAAAGAAAAATCATGATGGTAGTATTTCCAGGTATAAAGCTCGTCTTGTTGCTCAGGGTTACAATCAAGAGAAAGGATTAGATTATGATGAAACATTCAGTCTTGTTGTTAGACATAGTACAATAAGATTAGTTCTTGCTTTGGCTGCTATGCATAGATGGGAACTTAGACAGTTGGATGTAAAAAATGCTTTTCTTCATGGTGATCTAAAGGAAGAAGTTTTTCTACATCAGCCACAGGGTTTTGTTGATCCAAAATTTCCTAACTATGTTTGTTTGTTAAGGAAATCTCTTTATGGTTTAAAACAGGCTCCAAGAGCTTGGAATGAGAAATTCACATCCTTTTCTCCTTCTCTTGGTTCTCAGTTTTCTCATTCTGATCCTAGTTTGTTTTTCAGACATTTAGAGAAAGGAGTTGTTGAAGATTGAATGGATACATGAACTGGTTGTAACACTCTTGTTTGCCTCACACTCAATTGTTGAAGATTGAAGGTACTCTTCTTGCTGATGCTACTCTTTATAGAAGTATTATGGGTGCATTGTAGTATCTTACCTTTACAAGACCCGATATAGCATATGTTGTTAACACAGTGTGTCAATTTATGTCTTATCCTACTGATATACATTATGCAGCTGTAAAACAAATTTTGAGATATCTGCAGTATACTTTGAGTAAAGGTTTGTTTTACAAGTATGCCTCAAGTTCTCAATGTTGTTTTACTCCTTCTTAATGTACTTAGTGTCTATGAAGAAAGAAAGTACTTGTTTAGTATGAAATGCTAGCTTCTGGTTTTGTTTGTTACTAGTTAATTAAAATGGTGTGGATTAATCAGTGCGGTTCTACCATGACATAAAATCATCCATCTAGATATTTACGTTAGAGTAGAACAATTCTTGCCATGAATTGATATCATTGTTCGCTTGCATTAGAGAATTGATGTTGTTGTTCCATGAATTGATATTGTTGTTATGGAACTTTGCACATGTATTTATTGATGAGAGGATGACCAGTGTATTTTATTAGGGGAAGACATTGATCAGGTAGTTATACATAATGGTTCAGAGAGTTCTAAACCAGCAATGAAGCTGATAATGAAGACATCGATTTGTTGTGTATACTCTAAGCTCTTACTGTCAAATTGGTCAAATCAACAAGTGAAGTGAATGAGCTAAAGCTTAAGGTGTACATAAACTCTATGCATCATTTCTCTACTCATAATTAGATAGTGATAATCTTTTGTCTTGCTTAAATTTTGAACGGTAATGCATACAGATATATTAGTATATCTAAACATTCTTCATATATATATATGATATTATGGAGTAACTCTTGCTTTTGTTATTGTGAAGTCAAGAAGCTATGTTGTGAAGAAGGTTGTGTAGTTTACTGAGAACCAATTTGTTAATAGTCAAGAAGTCATGTTATACTATACATGCTAAATTTTAGAGTCATTCACGCTCATTTCATTTCATGGGATTAATAATCATGCTGTTAATACTTCTGAGCTGGTAGATTTGGCAAGTTTGATTCTTGTGTCTAATGGATGGAAGGTTTGAAACATCTAAGTTGGTAGAAATATGGTAATGTATGCGCTTGTTTTCTAATAATATAGTGCTTCTCAGTTTCAGTTATCTATCTAACTTTTGTGTTTAACTCTTCTAGGGTCCCTTTTGAGGACATGGTTTAGAATTAGGCACTAAGCAGTTCATTCAGGTGCATTATGTCCAAAACATTATGTCTGAAACTCCATTTCATTCTTATTGTGCTCAGGGAATTGGCTCTCTTCTGGTGTGTCTACACAAGCTTGCTCATTCCTACCAGTCTCTTCACTTTCGTTATCTTTGTGTATCACTTCCATGAGGAAATGATCAAGTACTTACTCAGCTTGACATTAAATTTATTTGGTTTGCTGACTTGCTTTGGCATTTCATGTGGCGTGTTTGCATGTTATTTGATTTGTTTTGACATTCAGTATAAGAGTTTAGTTTTGGCCTTTTGTTTCAAATGCTGAAAGTTTTGTTTGGCTTTGTCTTGTGGCTTCAAGGTTTAATATGTGATGAGAAGTTACCACTAAATCGAATAGAAGCCGAAATTTAGGTAGCTATAGAGAACCATTATCCTCTCATATATTGTACACTTCATTTTTGGAAATTTACCTAGAGACATCTATACTTTTGCTGATCTAGTTCATGTTAGAGCTTTCTCACTTTAATGAAATCAAAATTAAGCATATGGCTTGGGTTTACTTTAGTTATTCTAACTAATGGCTAGAACAAGGACAAGCATGGCACATGGATCACTATTGTACCGATATTATCCCAACTTAACCACCTTTAAGGTGTTGGGTTTTAACCACAAAAGGCCTCGGTACAATTGGATATGATCCACCCACTTATAAGTTGTATTTTATTTGTCCCTTTTTTGATGTGAGATCTTTCCTCTCCAACACTCCCCCTCACGTGCAACCTAATTTTTAGGTCTGCACGTGGAATTCATTCAGTCCAATTCCCACATCGGAAATCGGTAATGCTTCAGTCCAAGGCCCACTGCAGGCACTTGGTATGGTATGGGTCAATCGGAATTTTTCCGATGGCAATTCGATGAACCCAAATCTGGGCTCATTATGCTGGGAGATTTTCTCCCGTTACACTGGGAGACGTAATTGAAGAGGGACCCGCTCTGATACCAACTAGAATAGGGACAAGCATGGCCCATGGATCACTATTGTACCGATATTATCTCAACTTAACCACCTTTAAGGTGTTGGGTTTTAACCACAAAAGGCCTCGGTACAATTGGATATGATCCACCCACTTATAAGTTGTATTTTATTTGTCACTTTTCTGATGTGGGATCTTTCCTCTCTAACATGATGCTTAATTATTGGCATATCTGTTTGGTGATTTGTTTTGCATCCAACAAGAATTTCAAAGCTAAAGATTGGAGTTTATGAGGAGATGTGAACAATTATATTGGAATCAGCTGTAAATGAAGGTTTGAATCAAAAATTCATCTAAATATTTGTGAAAAATTCATTTAAGATTGTGCTTAGTAAAGCTGTTTGTTTTCATTTGCAGCAGTAGAAGATCTTGGTTGAACCACATGAGATCCAGAGACCAACCATGCATGGTATATGATGTATGCTACAGTAACTAGAGGATGAGACCAACCATGCATGATATATGATGTATGCTAAAGTAACTAGAAGATGATGGTGTATGGATGTATGATGAGATCAATGAGATTAATTTGCAAATGATGGTGTATGGATGTAAGATGACGGTGTATGGATGTATGCAAATGTATTTGATAATTAATTTGCAGATTTTTTTTTTAAATTCTTAAACATTTTCACACAGAAATCTGTGCGACATACAAAACTATTTAAACTGATTAACCATTTTATATATCAATTACGATTTAGAATAAATGATGAGACCCACATCAACTATTCGCACAGGCTTTTTTATCTATGTGAATTAAGCATTAGCCTCCCTACAAACAGCACAGATACCCATTTTGTGAGTATACCGTGAGTGTTAGCTTATTCACACAGAAATCTGTGTGAAATAGCCGCATCTCACACATATTTTAATCCGTGTGAAGCTTGATTTTGCTAGTAGTGAATGATTTTCATTTTGTCAGGGAAAAAGTTCAAAAATGTGATCTTGTTCTTCAGTATGTGCCAACGAAATCTCAGACATTAGATATTTTTACAAAAAGTTTACGTAGCCCTCTTTTTAAAGGTCATACTATCAATCTCAGTTTGTTCACCCAAGCTGAGATTGAGGGGGTATGTTAATTAGGCTTAAACCTAAGAGAAAATGACATCACACTACCATAAACAGTTGCAAAATACAGAAAAATCACATTTCAATAAATTTAAACAAATAAGGACATAATTCCAGACCCACAGTAGATAGTACCAGGCCATGTCAGCAATTTTACGTAAAATACCCAAAAAATTATTCTTTTATGAAATTTCTAAAAAACTGTCACTGCCTCAAAATACCACTTTTCCACCATTTTCAGATCTGAGAAATACACTGATTCCTCTCTCTCTCCCCCTCTTCCTCCTCCTCTTCTTCTTCTTCTTCTTTAGTCATCGCTTCGACCAAATCGTTAGGAGGCGAGGAATGGAGGAGGATCAGAGTAGAATAATGAAAGGAGCAAAATAATGAAAGGAGGAAAGTTAACTAAGGCTTCGCCTAATCTAACCAGATCTGATTTGATTATTCTTTGATCTCTACAACTTGGTTTACTCAAAAAGTCTTTGAAATTAAAACTCATATCTTTTGAATTTAACAGCAACAAGTGATCATTGATAGTTAATCCGTGCTCATGTTTCGTGCTGCTACTGCGTGCTGTTGTGTGCTGCTACTGCGTGTTGTTGTGTGCTGCTACTGTGTGTGTTGTTGTATGTTGCTACTGCGTGCTGTTGTGTGCTGCTATTGCGTGTGTTGATGTTGTGTGTTGTTGTATGCTGCTACTGTGTGTTGTTGTATGCTTCTACTGCGTTCTGTTGTGTGCTGCTACTGCCTGTGTTGTTGTTGTGTGTTGCTGTGTGCTGTCACTGCATGTTGTTGTTGATGTGTGCTGCTACTGCAAGTTGTTGATTCATGTTGTTGCTATTGCGTGTGTTGTTGTTGTTGTGTGCTGCCACTACATGTCGTTGTTAATGTGTGTTGCTACTATGTGTGATATTGTTGTTGTTGTGTGCTGCTACTGCATGTTGTTTTGTGTTTTGTTAATGTGTGCTGCTACTGTGTGTAGCAAAAGTGAAGGAAAATGTAATAGCAGAAGTGGAGGATAAGACAATAGCAGAGTTAACCTTAATTGTCTAGTCTTCATTGATAAGTGTTGTTATGTGCTGCTACTGCATGTTGTTGTGTGCTGCTGCTGCTACTGCTTGTGTTGTTTGTTACTATGTGTGTTGTTGATGTGTGTTGTTACTGCGTGAGCCACTAAAAACATGCTACTGCACTTACTGATGCTGCTACTACACTAGCTGAACCACTAAAACTCTACTACTACATCTGTTGGAAGTGTAGTTTTCCAACAAAACATGCTACTATATTAGCTGAACCACTGAAAGTCTGCTACTGCACTTAATGAAGCATTTACCTGAATTAACTGCTACTACACTAAGTTATTGAAAACCTGCTACTATATTCCATTTACTGAAAAATCTTAAAAAAAGAGACTTTTCTCTTCTAAAAACATATTTATTAGTGTATGGTTAGTTTGATAAATTAAATCATGACACATGACATGCAGAGAAAAGATTGTCCTTAATTGTTAAAAATTGTCTTTATTTGTTTAACAACAACACAAATGGATTTATTTGTGTTTCAAATCCTTTTGAAGGATGTATGTGTAATTTGCTATAAACCTAATTAGTTTGTCTGCTAAATCTAATTAAATTTTAAGCTAATTAGTTTGTTTTTCAGTGGTTTACAGTTGTCAATCTTGAAGTAGTGTTGACTTAACTTTAGTAGATATTTTGCTTGTTTTTTGATGTAATAAGTAGAAGGGTTATATAGTTAGTTTAGTTTGTAATGTTGTTCATACTTTTCATAATTGAAGAATACAGAAAATTGCTCCACAGATTCTCTTCTTTTCTCTCTGAAATTTCTTCATTCTGTGCTAAGATTTGTTAGGGTTATGATCATGTCTGTCATGTTAGCAGAATTCAGAGGACAGAGTTCAGCATTCGTGGAGGTATGCATTTTTTCTTCCCAATAACCGATTTGATTTGACATAAGGATCATTCGTATTGGTAATCATGATATCCAGAATATTTAACCTGTTTTTTTTTCGGACAATGATAATGTTTTCAGAGCCTCAAAAGAACATATAAACAAAAAAGAATTTCAGACAAAACTATTCTCCATATATGTCAGAATCGAACTACAAGATCACATCTAAAACTACTACACAAGAACAAGAAAGAAAGAAACTAGAGGTGGACTGGAACTAGTCAATGATAATAAGCTCGTGGTTTTCGTGCAATTCATATTGCCTTGGCCCCAATGAATCAATCTGCAATACTTCAGTGAATGTATGAGGATCCACCATGAATTGCTGATCATGAAGATTGCTAGTATACTCCGCCTCGAAATCTATTGGATCTGTCTGGCCTTTCCCGGATTCACAAGGAAATGGAGTGCTAGTACAACCGAATGTCCCTGCAGCATCTCTTAGATGTTCCTCTAACATTGTCATCCTCATCATCTCACGTTCAACATCACTTTGACCCATAATACTGAAAATATCAGTACCAAGATCCCAGGTAGTACTAGTCCCAATACCACTGGGAAAACCAGGGCAATGGTTATTTTGGTATTCACAAGCTTCCCATGGCCAAATTGGATCTCTTAACATTGTTTCACCCTCATCAAAACACGCAACCAGCGGATTTTTCCAGAATTCTTCTGTGATGTCTAGAGGGGAATCAGTCTGATCAGTAGATTCTGGTCCCTCAGTCGAGTTGATCTTCTCGTTTAATTTTCTGTCCTCGACCTCCAGTTCATCAATTTCATCCAGCAATGATTGTTGAGAAAAATCAATTGGCTGTGATGATTCCTCAAACTCAGTACTTTCCGGGATCAAATCCTCCAATTCATCAGCCCACGATTCTAAATCATCGACCTCTTCTCCAGCATTGCCATGTACTTTTTGTTTCTTCAATTCCGGTGAGCCAAGAACATCACCTTCGGAATGGGAATCAAGCTCCTCTGCTTTTCTTTTTAGGGTCAGAAACCGACCCGGTTTAGGTTCAGTATTCTTGCTCCTCATAACTTCTCTGGGTCAGGAAACCGAATGAGTTTTTCTCTGGGTGGCTAATTAACAGGGTAAGACGAACAGAGAAGAATGAAAGTAGAAACAACTTCGAGAGGGTTATATAGGCATCCATTTCCCACTGATTCCCTCTTTGGTGAGGAAAGGATAACTTTCCTAAAACAAAGCGGAAGAATTAAATCCCCAATTCATTAGGTTACCTCAAATTGGTTTTACCTAGCTGAAGTTGGAATGCCTCTAACTAAGGACCAAAGTTTCTATTTTTTTTTTTTCTCAGTAGTACCCACCACCCATGAAATAATCAAAGGTATAGTGTGACGGATGCATGTTAGTTTTACATGAAAATTTTCTATCATTTTTTGTTTTGTTTTTGAGAATATATTTTCTATCATTTCATGATCAAGCATCATGAATTTGGACAAACAAACTTCATTGAAGAGCCCAAAGGGCACAAACAGCAAGCCTACAGCAAAAGCCAGAACCAGACTTTCATAGTATCAAGCCCAAATGAAATGGGAGACTATATAAGCCCAAAAATAGAAAACTAAGACCCAAGGACAGGAATATACAAGGGCCAATATTGTCTAGGACTCAAGGACATGCAGCACATGATCAAGCATCATCAAGAAAATAAGAAAGCAAAGACACATGAGAAGCAAGTACATGATGTGATGCAACCAAATGGAGTTTCATCCTGGATTGCACATTATTTTAAAGCTCATATCCCCTTTATACTTGAGCCAAGTTTGAATATGAAAGATGCAACTTTGATCAAGATAAATCTCCAATCTCATAGGTATGCATCAGCCAGGACCATTGATTTAGGTATGCATCAAATCGAACAGAAGCTAGATGAAATAACCAGAAAAAAGAGAGGACCCAATTGAAGAAAAAAATGAAAATGCCACGGTGTTAATACCAAACATAAAAAAACTAGAAAAGCACGGATTCAGACACAGAAAGCTGCTCCTGTTAAAAAAAAAAAAAAAAGACACAGAAAGCTACTGAGCAGAAGACTGCCAAGGCCAAAGACAAGGCTTTGCTATGTTGGTTAGAATGACAGGTCATATGTAATTGGGGACCTCGGGGTAGTAGTTGCAGAACAGTGACCGGTAATAGTCACTGCAGCACAGACTAGAAATTAGGGCCGCTAGGTTTTACTGTGAAGACAGACACAATGGCATTGAAGATGAAGAACGTGGAGGAGATTGAATAAGCATATGCAAAAAAGCAAAATGGCATTGAAGATGAAAACAAAATAAAAGAGAACTGGGAAAGGACCTCTCACATTGCCTCCACTGGAGACAAACCGGTTCAGAAGGAAAAAGAAAACCCTTGATTTTGACATGCCAATGAACACCTCAATTGCCCAGTTCCTCTTTGGATCCATGCATTGACTCTTATGGTTTCACTTATGAACCTTGGTCCTATTTGTGACACCCACACTAATAAGCTCAACCCAGATCGAATTTGAATTTTACAGTGATGGTAAAGATATCCAAAATACAGAAAACCTTGGCATAGCATAGCATTGGCACACATTTTCTACCCTTGATTATTTGAGTTGTCTACCATTGGAACTCATAAGAGTTGTCTGCCCTTGATTAAATTATGGTTTACCACTGTGTAAATACAGATTTTGAGTTTCACCATGATGGTCTAATTAGTTACAGATAAGTCAGGATGAACAAACTAGATAAGAACTTTTAACCCTCTACCTTACTGATTCAAAGACATACTGATTTGGTTATTTCAACCGTTACCAAACAGTAAAAATAGAGTCTTGGTTAACAAGATAGTAGTCCCTAAAGGCCTAAATGTCACGGGAGGAGAACTTTGCTTCTCTACTAACCGTGCGGCCTTAGAGTTGTTCACCACCTTGAACTCTCTAAGTCAATCTCTCATCTTTGGCAACGGAAATAAGAGCAACACAAGAGAGCAAGAAAGCTAGAAATGTGCTAAGTATGCAAAGCTAAGCAAAACAAACTCTTAGGCAATGTGGGAGAAAGAAACTTTGTATTGAATTGAGAACTCTTTACAAGGCTTTGTATGATGTTTTATAGGATGCTTTGGCTAAGAGCCTTCACCACCTATTTACAGCCTAGCATCTTCTCAATGGATGACTAGGATTAATTCAATCATATGGCTATAATTACAAGTTCTAGAACGTACACAAAGTTTCTACAAGAAACTATCCAAGCTAGAGAATTTTAAGGTGATCTAGAATTCTCTAGAAATATCAACCATACTCTTGAATATCAAAGTGTTTCACCTTGAGCTTGGACCTTATGAAGGATTTGGACTTGACGTCATGGACTTGTTTCACTCAAACTTAGTCCATGATATAAACCTCCTCTAAATCTCTAATTTCAGAGGCAATAGGGTTTAGGAAACAGCTAACTGTTGAGATTTGAGATAGCCAAAAGCTACAGACCAAGGAAACAGTACACACTTATGCCACCACCACATTCTATAGTGAAACGACCTTAGTTGGCTCACTGCCCACTGTTCTCAGTCTGTTCTGTTTCTGCTCACTCTCTCTCTCTCTCTCTCTCTCTCTCATTCGAATTTGAGCATCCCAATATGATTTTCCAAGGAAAGGAAATAAAAAGCACTATTGGATTGCAGCCGAAGCTGCCCCAACCATTTCTCGAAAAGGTTCTTGCTTTCTTTTCATAGCTTTCAATTTCAAGCAGAGACTTAGGCTTCACTATTCCAAGTCCGTGAAGCTCTGTTTTCAGTCTCACAAACCCATCATCAGAATCTGCTTATAAATAGAGAAAGCACAGCCATTAGCCACTTGCCAATTGGGTTTTGGGGTCTGAGAGCACTATGAGGTTTATGAACATGGGTTCTGTGGGAAGCTTGAGTTGGGTGAATGCCATTGGGAGGAAAAAGTGTAGGAGCTTGTTCTGGAGGATGAGAGCTGCATTGAAGAAGGCTATGAAGAATTCTGGGAAGCAGAGGAGGTTCACGTTCCAGTATGATCCTTCAAGCTATGCTCTGAATTTTGATGATGGGCTTTGGAAATATGGGGAGGGAGGAGCTCGTGCTTTGAGACGACCCTCAGAGCTTCCAGATATCAACAACACTCTCTGGGTTTGTGTTCTTTTGGTCAAGTCTGAAGGATGTGGTATTGTTTAGGCTTTGCTTGTGCGTGAGAGTTTGGTCACTGTGAAAAGAGATGAATGCTTGAGAAGTAGAGATTATGATTTCACTTCATTGCTTTCCACGTTCTTCCTATTATGTTACTAGTTTGTATAAATTGTCGATCTTTACAAATTGTCTTGTTCCTGTTCAGTAAGATTATGTGATTTCAATTTTCCAAAACGGTAGAGAGCAATTCATGAATGTTAAAAACCTGGATATAACTTGCAAGTACTTCTCAAAAACTTGGCAGGATTGCAACTACTTTTATGCAAAATCGCAGTTCAATGGCTTTGATAGTGACAACTAAGAACAATGGTGTGGGTTTCGGTATACTAAAACTTCAAACGTAATATTATGCCACAATCTCAAACAATATGAGTAAAGAGATGTTATAGACAAGCATTTGTACAAAGGTAATTGGGAATGAAGATCCGAACAGAGGCAACATTCAACAGGAATGCAGTCATTTGGCAATAAGCATACATACATCATTAATCATTCCATGGAAAGCCTATATGGGAACCCAAAACCTCCACAAAAGGAGGACCTGGAACATTAGACAGACACTAGCTAGGGTCTTCTAGCTTGGCAGTGGATAGATCATTCATCCGAGGATAGTGAGCTTTCTCATCGAGCTGGTTCTGGGCCCATATGAGCATCTTCAACAAGCTTGGAAGCTTCGGGTCTGCAGGAGGAGAACATATGATACAAAATTATTAACCCCTTTCAAGAACAAAGGATAAGCACTAACTAGATAAAATTGGTTATGAAAATCTCCCAAACGATATCTCCTCTTGAAGACATCCATTAATTATCACCCAATTTACTGCTATCATTCAATATCTCGACTGGCCAATAGTGCAGTCCACCAGTTATTTAAGGGGTTTAACCCTATTTATTCTGCTAACCAACCTTGTGTCCGTATGACACAACGTCTCTTTAAGATGAACAATGCTAATAGTACACAATAAGAAGGTGGGCATCCAGTTTGGCCATCTTTTCACCCACCCTGGTTCCAAATATATTTCCTGATCTACTTCACAATACAGACGTTTTCATGTTAGATCTAGGAAAAATATAACTTGGGAAACATGCTAACCTTTTTCATGACTCTGGCTGGAGAGGATGGCAGCATTCACTTCACTAGCTGTCTTTAGGCGCTGTGATATGTCCAGAAGCTCTCCAACGGGACAGTTGGACACATCTTCAAAAGCTAGAAGGGCAACAGTCCTCTCCAACTCTTCCAAAAAGCTTTGCTGCATATAATGATGGCATTAATAAAAGTTGCTTAGTACCACCTAACGAGTAAATAAACATTCAACTATACGTCACACAACAAAGTTACAAAGAGCAACAATTACACACATCATAGTCAACCAAAGCAAAGATACAATAGCTGAATCTTACATTTTCTTCTCCTCTTGGTGCTAGCTCTTCCTGAGCAAAGTCAAGAGCCTCTTCAACCTTTCCATTCCTAATTAGTTCTATCAACCTTTGCTGTTGGAGATGGAAAAATAATTGGGGATTTGTGTCCAGAATCTGCAGACAGAATTTTCACAGATAATCATATAAATTGAAATAGACGGAGATATATTTTCTAATATAATACGCTAAATCAAAAAATATTATAAGGCAAATAACTACATGTAAAGATCTCAACAGAAACACTTTCTTTATCGAAGCAATGATGGACAGATTGACAATGAACACAGCAACAGAATCATACTAGTATAGATAATTCATGTCTATTCTTGGAATCCAAGAGTTGGTCCTAAATATTTTGTCCAAGGCACACACAGAAAATTCTGCCAAGAAATACCACTGTGATGAGTGCTATGGTTACTCACAACATTGATAATGTGCAGTCAATAAGATTTCTATCTAGAGCATTCTGAAATAAACCGAACACTATACTACTAAAGTCAGGAGAAGGAGTGAATTCTTTCACCCATGGTTTTGACATAGCACCCTGCCTTTCTCTTTGTTTAGTTTATTTCTTTTCAAAGATTGGTTGGCCTAACTGACGAGTACAAGATGAACTCTATCACTCTAAACTCAAAACACATGCACTTAATGTCTCTCTGGTGCTTCAGTCCCAGAAAGGAAAAGGTATGGAATCACAGCAACATAACCCCAAGAAAACTAATCATGTCATGGTTGCAGATATGAAGTAACATCCTAGCACCTGTTACTCTAATAATGTCAGGTGAACTCATATCCGAAAAAGGCCAAGTAACCACGTAAGAGAAAAATAACGAATTCAAATTTCAATATTCAAGATACATGAATGGTTAATTGATTTGATTCACAACATAAGGGATAACTGTTTGATATTGTTCCTGCCTCAATTTTAAGCAACTTCATAAAAGGTGGTTAACCTTCATATCAAATTTGTATCATATCCATGACTAGGGATTATTTGCATCAAGATGACAGGTTAACTAAATGAGAATAGTGAGACAGCACTGAATCATAACTATATGCTACCATTAAGGGCTCACTAATTAGGGAATCTTACCTCCGGGTTTAAGTCGTTCACTTTATCGATTGCATCCTCCACATTACCACATTGTACTGCCTTCTTGACCGCCATGCGTTCTGTGATTGTTGCAAGATCGATATCTGCTAAACACTCTTAAGGACAAACACATACTACAACACCACCAAGCATAGCAATGCCACAAACACAAAATTCAAATCGAACCAACTACACAAACAACATGACATCAATAACAAAACACAAAAAGGATACGTTCAGTTCCAGACTCCTTTCGGAACTTCTCCGCCGCATCCACATAGCCCTCAGTCACAAGAAAATTCATCACCAACTTATTCATGTCCTCTTTCTTGATTTTCACAACATTAAGCTTCTTCTCCCACTCCTCCCTAGTTATTACTTTCTTCGATCCAGCCTATATGCAGCAAAAATTCAAAAACCAAAATCTCATTGCCCTAATCGAAACCGAAACTACTCAAAAAATCAACTAAAACGAGTTCAAAGGAGAATCAGAGTCTGGAAATTTTACCATTGCTGCTTGAAGTTGTGCTTGAATTTCTCGGAGCTGAAGATGAGCCTGATCAATCGTAGACGACAAGAAAAGTGACATCAGTGCTCCGCCTCAAGGCTCATTCTCCCGTAAATTTCACAGAATTCAAATTGAAAATACTGAGAATCCGAAAGTTTCGAAACCCTAGCTCTGCGAAATCGTGACAGGAAAACGACGACGTATTAGTGGGAGGGGTGTGTTAGATACCTTCGGAGCGGTGAGTTTTGGGGGCCGAGAGCTCTCCGATGAGTGTGGGAGTGAGTAATTAGGATTCCGGCGATGGCTTTATTCTGGGTTTTTGTTTTGATTTGTTTTTGGGTTGGACATGGATTTTGGGTCCTGATCTCAATTCGGGGCGGATATCGATGGGCCCATTTTATTATTTTACTAGTCTTTTCCTTTTTTTTGGTAAAAACCTAAAATGGTACTTGGACTGTTAAGAAAGGTATTTTTTGGTAGGTACAAGTTATTTTTACATGAAATGGTGCCTCAAGTATTGCTCAGTTACCTGATATGGTACCTCCATTAGTTTTTCCGTTAAGATCGCCTACGAGGAATGTATTTAAATTATATAAATACCCAAAATAGTACTTAATCTACTACGAAAGACATTTTTTGGTGGCTATAAGCTTTTTTACTCCAAATAAAAATTATAAATTACTTTTTAATGTGTATATATATATATATATGTAAATTAAACTCATAAACATATTATTAGCATTTTATCCATATATATTTTCTTACATAAAAATACTACGACGTAATATATTTATAATTATTTATAAGCAAATTGCTCATAAGAGAAATATAAATACTATATTTATAAATTATAGTGATAATTTTACTTATCGATCACATATAATCAGATATTGGGGTGACATTTGAGGTAAAAAAAAATACAAGTATCGAAAAATCCATTTCGCAATAGCTTAAATACTATTTTGTGTATTTATATCATTCAAATATATGCCACGTAGGAGATCTTAACAGAAAAATTAATGGAGGTATCATATCAGGTAACGGAGCAATACTTGAGGTACCATTTCAAGTAAAAATAATTCATAAGTACCAAAAATACATTTCGCAATAGTTCAGATACTATTTTAGGTTTTTACTCTCTTTTTTTTTGGATAAATGGAGGCCAAAGGCCCAAACAAAAGTCTTTTACTAATTATCACTACCCGATGCTACAATTAATTTTTCGAGAATCGAACTAACAATCTTCTATTTATTAAGAGGAGAGTATGCCGCTAGACCAAATATCATTAAGTTATCAAATAGAAATTTTGATCGATAAACACACTCAACCATACACCTCCCATTATTCTCAATTGTCTCCATATTCTATTTGATTTTGTTTATTTATTTTGTTACTTACTATAATAACATTTGTTTTTATTCGTTTTAATTGAAGTAACTATGAAAGTTCACAATTTGAGAACAAGCTTTTGGGACAAGCAATCTTCAAACTTTTCGATTATGTATTGAAGCAGATGCAAAATGTTGCACACAATAGATTTCCGAATACAAGGACGGCAGCAATCAACAACAATACCTGCTTGCATACACAAGCTGTTTTTCTTGCACAACTTTTCACTCTACACATTATGAACTTGAATGGGAGAGGGCTTTCTCTCGAAGAGAGAGAAAAATAAAGCCACCATATGCAATGGAGATTGTAACAAGCATAACCACCAGCATTGCCTGTAATGAGATGTATGCACTACAAAAGAATACAGCTGCAGTTGTACCACTCTGCCAGACCTTGAGCTGTGCAAATGCTCCCTCCTGTGAAAAAAAAGCCCAAAAGAAGTTGCAGTTATAGATTTTATTAAGGTCCAAATCTCATTATATAACAAGAACTTAAAGAAACATAGTAGGAAAAGGTTAGATAAATACAGTATCATGCTTGAAGTATATCGCAAGCAAAGCACTGAGCTGTGTATTTAAGACTCCATCACCAATGCCCAAGGCAGCTGCCATTATAAGAGGGTATACAGTGCCAAGTACCCCGCTCACTGGACTATATCATAACAAAGTTTGACAAGAAGTAAAGATAACAATAGCTTGAAATTACAAATAAGTCAATTACAATAACAGTTTCACTATACAAAGATGATTTACAGAACTTGAAATACTGCTAACCTGTATATTAGAAGAAGCCAGAGGAATATAATGGTTTGGATCAAAACTCCAGCAGAAACTATAATAGTGATGGACTTGAGACCAGATGTAAATTGACCAGCAGCCAGTGAACACTGTCATATGTTCCACCCAAAAGTGAGATCAGAATGCAAGAGACCATATATAAACCAAGTCTGCCGAAGAAGAATTTATGATGTCCAGCAAGCATGGAGTTTTCAATTTCACTTTTCAGTTTACATTGTCACTAAACATCAAGCATATGTGTTATGAACCCAGGAAGTTCCAAGACTTCCATATCTGTATCCCTTTAGGAATTTATATGTAACTATTGGTGAAATAACCCATGACTAATAGACGAAATTAGGTTATGACAGCAAGAACCAAAGTATTGATTCTGAGAAAGAAAAAAAGTTCTTATACTTAGGTTCCAAACCGCCCCTCCCAAAAGGAAAAATAAGAAATAAGAAAAAGACGCTTAAAGCAAATACGACTCATATAAACCAAGGAAAGAATTGAGTTCAATGGTCTCTCCACTGAACGAATAATTGTACAAACTCAATGTTTCTGCATACTTACTATTGCATCACATGCCCCATAAACTGCCATAGCACCACCAACACCAGACACACCAAGTGTTGGACTAACAATATACGCAGTATAATCGGCCCTGGTAGTTGAAGAAATTGTGCCATAGTTAATAAGGGAAGCAAAAGGAAAAAAAAATAAAAAATCGTGTGTGGCTTTAAAAGTATGCAGCAATACTTGGTTAAGTAATTACCATACAAATGCTTGTTGCAATCCTGAATACGCCATAAGGGGGATGATCAATAGCATCCGTACATCATACAAAGGTCTAATGACTGTCTTCGACAAAGATACCACAGAAGCATAAAAGGTGAGAGAAGGACCCTGGGAGTCCTCCTCTTCTTTAATACCCCTTTTATTCAAGAAGCACATCAGTATGGTACCTAAGGTCATACTGACAAGAAACACACTGAATAATAAGGTTGTGCCATTAGTACTCCCTCCCTGTCATGATCAGAAGAAAAACGAACTCAGCACACATCATATCCCACCAAAATAATTCTAACCCTGAAATTATACAATAAATGTATGTGTATGTGCAGAACTACAGTGAAGAATCAAAGAGTACAATCAAACTTAATGCATTATGTGCCGATCACCATTCTGAATCCCAAAATTAGAAGATACTATGACACCAGTTTCTTTTACGGATATAATAACATGATTTCAAATCATTTTTGATCATGAGTCAAAGATTCATGACTCAGATGTCCAAAGAGGGGTATGAAACCACAACCCATGCTTGCACCTCCCTGACACTGCTGATACTTGTCTAGACTGTGAGGACATTCAGTATCATTTAAACAAATCAGGTTCTGTTTGTACCAAATGCAATTAGTTCAGATATAAGATTAGACGCCCAAAGACCGACTTCTATAATAGGGTTATCAGATCTGTGGGCTATAACAAAACAACCAGAAAGAACAGGCAAACACAAGTTTACTTTAGGGATGAGGATGACACTTACAGTTCCATCACTTAGCAAAGCGAGCGATATAAGATTTCCCACAAACTGCAAAACATGACAGTAGGATTATTGGACTATTTGACATAACAAGTTTGAGCGAAAATGATATACAAACTGCTGTGTAAAGAAGAAAATAGACCTCCTAAGAAAGAACCAACATATTCACCTGGTTACAAGCAAACATCCCCCAAAATTCTCCATTGAACTGGCCAATTACAGTTCCTTCATGTAAGCTATTATCTTTGGCATGACTACGCGCAGTAGAAGTCAAATATGTTCCCTAATGGATCCATAATAAGGTCAGCAACCATCGAATACAAACAGGAGAACCCGAAACATAGACTAGTACAGCGTTATGCCATCAAATTCATACAAGTAAGCTGAAGCAGAACCCAAATCATACACTAGTATTCTACCTGCCCAACCCATATTATGGAAGCAGCAAAACCCATGTACAACGCAGCTGGAACCATAGTATACCTGCACAGAATCATCACTTGAATCAATTGCATTTGGATACGAAAATGTGTATAAACTTGTACACAAAAGTGGGTCAGTCAGTAAGATTACCAAGTAGGCTTCAAATTAGCAGCAATAAACAACCAATATCCACTCGTCCCAAGAATCAAAGCATTCTTTGGTCCCAGCTTCCTAACCACCGGAGACGCCACCAGAGAGAAAAACGTGAACGACAAATACAATATCCCAAGCGACGTCGTTCCCAAATCCCCCACCTGACACCAAAATCCACATCAAAATTTTCCACAATATGTTTTCCAATTCGAAAATTGAACTCACGTTATTGACAGTGCTCTCCAGATTCTGAGCTGCACCGTAAGCGAGGAAGACCAGCAGAAACGCCGAGCTGATAATATGGACATCTCTGGTGTGACTCCTCCCCTTCTCGGCCGGCGAGTCGTCGGCGGCGACGAGAGGGGTCTCTTCGTCGCGAGGAGGGGCCATAGTCTGGAGTTCTGATTCCAGTGGATTGAGGTGTCGCTATAAAACCTTAGACATGAGTGACAAGGGAGTGAGGCCAAGACGCCGGCGAAGAAGAAGAAGAACAAAATTGGAGGAGGAAGAAGACAAACGGAGGGGGCTGAATTATTGGAATAATTTAGTTGGAAATTTTTTAAAAGATTCAGAATTTGAATTGATGGGAGAAGAATCAGAGGAAATGACGAAAGGTGGTTGGGGAATACGACTGAATTGGGCGTTCTGCGTATAATTGCGATTACTGTTGCCGCCGATATTTAATTGCTTGTGTAAATAACAGAGGACGTGATATAATATGGTGATCAAATATAATTATTACATATGTAAACGATTAAGAGTTTGGTACTGAGTTTTTCTGTTTGTTAAAATTTTTAAACATGTTAATTTAAATAATTATGATTTTAAAAAGTGTGGGTTGCTTATTTAAAACTGAGTTTTTAAACAATAATATCAAACTAAGTCTAAGATTACATCGTGTATTTTTTAATATGTTTTTTAACAAAAAAAACAAACATATAACTCACAACAAAACAGTAAAAGTTAACATAAACGAAAGGTGGAAAGCCCCAACTAATCGTTATTACAAAGAGAAATAACAAAATTTTAGGGCAAGTCTCACCATGTCAAATCTGAAGACTTTATCCATTCATTTGTCAATGCATCTGCAATTCTGTTACTTTTTTTTCGAAATATATGAGAATAATGAAAGTTCATCTGAGAAATTCGGTATAAGCAATTGCTCCACTCTACACTTAGTTGCCAAGACACTAAAGTGGGAGAGCACAGGAAACTAAGAACTAGCTCTGAGTCTACTTCCAACCAGATATGCTTCCACTCTCGTACCCAAGCTAATTCAATAGCCTTGATAACATCCATAACTTCAGCAGCAATAGAGCTTGGAATGTCCAAGTTAGAGTAAAAAACATCTATAACTTTGCCACTGTAATCACGAAATACCCCGTCATAACCAGCTTTGTTCAAACTATTTTTCCATGCCCCATCAATGTTGAGCTTAATATACCCATACAGAGGAGGGTATTTACATATCGTCCATACAAAAATTTCATGTGATTAGATGAGTGAAAATGTCCGGTATTATTTGATCTAGCGTCTAAGTTTTTTTTTTTTTTTTAGAAAGTGAAAAGTTGTAAGTTCGAATCACGAATTACATTTATTTGAATAAAGAACTTACGTCGTAATGTGCAACAGGAATCGGGACTAAGGAGTTACGCTACAGCAGGGAATAGTGTGTGTTTCTGCAAGATCCCGCAGGCTCTGTAGAAACTATTGCACGTGATCCGATCTTCGGGAGCTTCTTCTTTGTCTGCAAAAAGGAGAACGACCGGGGCTTTCCGGTCTTTCTCTCTCTGATGGTAAAGTTAGTATTGGTAGGTGAGTATTAAATGCTAGGAGACGTTTCTTCTTACCTTTTTGGTTGACTTCAGCTATATTTATAGCCTTGCGTTGACTTATACCTTGCATGTTCTTCAATGTGGGACAAGTATTCTACATATGTTCAGTTTCTGTGGAGGCTTCCCCTCTCGGCCCAGACTGCTTTAGCATCCAGGTTGAGGCCTGTTCGAGCTGCCTCATGCTGGGCTTCGTAGCATCATGGGCCGAGGGAGGCATTTATCGACTACCGACAACAAGTCCCCCCAAGTTCCCGTTCAAGACATGTCTTGAGTGGGGACTTGAAGAAATGGCCCGTGATGCGGAAATATCAACGGGTACCCGATCCTAGTCCCCCCAAGTTCGTGCTCATGACACGTCTGAACGAGTTGTGGTTGCGATGGAAGGTAGCGAGCCGTTCCATGTTTTAGTTGTTGATGCTCGAGCGCGGGGTTATCAGGCCACTATTCTCCTTATGAAGGGAATGATATTGGCATGCCTAACCCCCACTCTTCGGGAGCTGTACAAGGAACTTACAGTTATCATGGCTCTAGTTGTTTTGCCCATGCTTCCCGTTGGTTCTTGCTCGGGTATAAGAATCTCACGAAACAGTTGTTGCATTATTTCTCCCGTTAGTTTTGTCCGGGAATCAAAAATTTTCATAGAAGTTGTTGTCTGCTTCCTCCCGATAGAAATTATACGGGAGTCAAAATTTTCCCTAACAGTTGTTGCCTGCTTCCTCCCGATAGAAATTATACAGGAGTCAAAATTTTCCCTAGCTATCCGAGAGTTTGGGCAGTTGCCTTCCTTCAGGTAACGTGCGTGAGTTTGGGATGTTGCTCACTGTGGGATATCCGGGACAAGCCCTCTACCCGCTACGCCGTCCCTGATGGCTTGAATGATTTGTCCGAAATATTCTCCGGGATCCCGGTGACTGCCGGCGAGTTCGATACATGAGTGTCATTGGGTTGGTAGCCTGGGTAGGTGGGGGTGTCAGAGTATTAATTGCATATCCGCCAGGTGGCGCGTAGGGGGGGAGAAGGGACGTGCATTTAATGCAAGTCGTTTCACTTGTCGCTTCGTCGAGAAGCTACCGGTTAGTGGGGCACGTGTCACTATCCAACGGTGGGTCATGACGGACATGATTGCCTCGATTTCGGTGAATAGCCTTTGGGGGGGAATCGAGGCGTTATTTCCCCCGCTTCGTATATATGTTTCGTCTTCCTTCACTCTGCCCTCTGGTTTCATTCTTCTTCCTTTGTCTGCTTACGTTTCTCTGTTTTCATATCCCTTCAATTAAAACGCAGATCCGAGCGTAGAAGGAGCTTAGAGCTTAGAAGAAATCCGTGTTCTTGTCTAAGGGGGAGTACCGCTTCTCTGCTACAGCTGGTCCGATTGCGAGGTGTCGTCCGTTTGCTGTTCCGGTGTGTCTCCGGCCTTCACTTTCTGGTTAGTTTCTCTTCTCCAGTGCTCAGTTACGTTTCTGAGCGTATTATGTGAGGCTTGTAGATCGGTGGATTTGTCTGGGTTTTTTCCGGGTTTTTGGGTCTGGGTTTGCTGGAAATTTTCGCTATGTTTAGGTGGGTGGTGTCGAGACGTTCCGATGCACGCGATGTAGTATCTGATAGTACATAGGGTTTTTTTTTATAGGGTTAAAATTGAGTCTAGGGCTTCCGATGCTAGCGCCTCTGGCACATCACGGCGGGCTCCCGCTGATATGACAAAAGGAGGGAGCAATATCTGCACCGGGAGGCCAACAGAGATGCCGCGTGGGCGAAATCTAACTTTGGATCCTCCAGTTCGAGTCCCGAACAACAAGTGCTCGAAGCGATCCCGATCACACGTGCCCTTCACCACTTGGAGGACGGTAGGGTGTGTGACGAACCTGTCTGCAGCTTCACGCCCGAGGAGATAGAGCAATTTATCTGATTGTAGCCCGCGTAGGCGTCCATGAAACTCAGCATTTCTAACCCGGAGGTGGAATCCACGAGTTGGTCAATCCGGGGCAAAGGGAAACTATCCTTGGGGCAGGCCCTATTCAGACTGGTGTAGTCCACGCACATCCTCCATTGCCCCACTGCTTTCTTTGGGACCATGACCACGTTGGCCAACCATTGAGGGTATTTCGCCTCCTTGATAAACTTGATATCCAGAAGCCTCTGCACCCCTCTCTTGATGACGTCATACTTAGCCAGATCGAACGATCTCCTCTTCTACCGCACCGGGGGCACACCTTTTCGGATCCCTAACTTGTGTGTGACTACATCACTCGGGATACCTGGCACATCGGCATACGACCACGCGAATGCTTTGTTGTTGGCCTTTAGGAAACGTATAAGCTCCTCCCGTACGATGGGTGGCAATCTCGACCCGATCCTTGCTGTTCTTGTCGGGAACTCGTCCGAGATGCAAACGAGCTCGGTTTCCTCTACTGAACCAGGTCTCTCGAACTCCGCCCCTTCTGCCGCAACATTAATCCTGGGATCTTCGTACGTGTCAGAAATCAGCTTATTCGAGCTCACGGAGGCTAATACTTCCGCTCTCCTCCTACCATTATCTACATCAACTGCGTAGCATCCTCTTACAGCCAACTGATCACCCCGGACGGTAACGATACCCTTTGGGGATGGTAGTTTCATCATAAGCATGTGTCCCGCGATGAACGCCTTGGCTTTCCACAGGGCCGGTCTCCCGAGTATCCCATTGTAAGACGAGTCGCAGTCGATAATTATGAAATCGACTAACATTCTCAGTGTGTTCCCCTCCAGACCCCCGAGGATCATGGGTATGTAGTCAGATCCAAGAGGCTGCACCACGTCCCCGGAGAAGCTTATCAATGGTTCATTGTCCTGTGTGAGCTTGCTGCTCCCCCTCTTTAGCGCCTGCCAAGCCTTTCTGAACAAAACATTCACTGACGCATCCGTGTCGATCAGGATTTTCTTGCAAAGATAATGATCCAACTGTGCAGTTATCAGGTTTGGATCCTCGTGAGGCAGTCTGGTTCCTTGCTCCTCTTCTTCTTTGAATGTCACTGATTTCCACCTCACGTTGACATTCTGAGCGCTACAGCTTCCGAAAGCGTATATCTCTCGCCCATCTCTGATCTCGGGGCACTGATTTTTGGCCTTGTTACTCCTCTGGTCTATACTGGCTCATCCACGGATCGTGTTGATTGTCCCGTAAATGGGTTCCCCTGCAGCTTGAGGCGGACCTGACACGTATTGCTGAAGCTTCCCCGCTTTAAGTTGGCTCTCGATCGTTTTTCTTAGCTCAACACAGTTGTTTATCGCGTGTGTTGCCTCCCCGTGGTATCCGCAATATTTACCGGTATCCTCTCAGGTCAATCGGGACGGTGGAAACTTCCTGGCCACTGGTCCCGGAATAGCTCCTTTATTCTCGTTCCACACCACCTCCGGGGTTGCAGTTAATATGGTGTAGTTCCCCCTGGCTGCGGGAACTGTTGCCTTAAACCCGTTGTTCTGATAGCTACCTCTGTTCTTCCCCTGAGGACCCCCCATTTGCTTGGCTTGGCCCCTGCCTCCGTCCTTGAACCTCTTGCTAGGGGTGAAGGCTTGTCCCTCTTGGTCCCCTTTCCAGGTTCTTACTTTTTGGATCATCTGTCCTCGGGGTTCGGACTTCCCGCTTTCCTTTCTCTTACCCTCGTGCTGGTCCGGGTAGGTGTCATGGTCTGCCTGCGCGTGTCTGATCGCCATTTCCACGAGCTCATCATAGCCCCGGTGATTTTCAATTTGTACCGCGTACAAGAACTTCCCGGGCAACAGGGCCTGGACGAAGGCCTCTTCCGCCACCTTCTTGTCGAAACTCCTGACCCTGGCCGTGGCCCCCTGCCAACGATTTACAAAGGCCTTCAGTCCCTCGCCGTGTCCTTGCTTTATCTTGAACAGCTGGGTTGTATTCTGCCCGTCCGTTCGCAGTATAAACCGGTTCACGAATCTGTCCGCTAGCTTCTTAAAGCAATCTATTGATCCGGTCGGGAGCTCGTAAAACCAGCTTAGTGCTTCTCCTGACAGCGTCTCCTGGAACATGTTGCAGCACGCGGCATCCGAATAACCCTTCGCATTCGTATGGGACTTGAAACTGTCAAGGAAGAGATGCGGGTCCCCTCCCCCCCCCCCCCCCGTAGTTCAATTTAAGAGGTTTCGCCGCACGAGAACGCAAGGTCTGCGTGATGGTCGTGGTGAATGACCCCCCTCTTTCTTCAAATCCCATGCTAGGAGGGTTGTGCGCCGCCCTTCTTTCTGCTTCGTCTATCCTCCTGGTCAGGGACATCATACTGTCCCTCATGGCCATCAGGGCCGCCTCGACTCCTGTTGTCTCCAAGCTTCTCTCCTCTACTGGCGTTGGGAGCGGCGGTAGGCCCTCTGTTTCCATAACTTCAGGGAACAAGTTCGTCCCGATAACGACCGTCCTCCGGGTATCTGCGGGTGGCGTTACCGGGGAACGTTCCCCTTCGCCCTGCGCCTCTCGGATAGCGTTGGCCGCCCGTTCGATCGCCTCGTCACTCTCCAGTCTTCTTGCCAACGCACTAATTATTGCCGCGTTATCTGCCTCCAACTTTTTCTCCCGAGCGGCTGCGTCTAAACGGTCCCGTGTGCTTTCTCTCTCCATGCGTGCCACGTCCACTCTCAATCTCTCGACTATGTCCTCCATTTCTTCCTGCGTGAGGCCGCGCATTGTTCCATCCGGGGTCGCTTGCGGATCATTTGTAGCAGGTGGGCACTCTTCACTTTCGTCCGTTCGTGCCGGCCGGTTACTGCTTCCCGGTGTCTGATCTCCAGTGAGGCCACTGCGCTCTCCTGATGTTATCCTGCTCCCGATTCCAGCTTCATTCGACTCCGTCATTGAGACCGGCTTTTTGTAAGGATTCCCATAGACGGCGCCAATTGTTTCTGCAAGATCCCGCAGGCTCTGTAGAAACTATTGCACGTGATCCGATCTTCGGGAGCTTCTTCTTTGTCTGCAAAAAGGAGAACGACCGGGGCTTTCCGGTCTTTCTCTCTCCGATGGTAAAGTTAGTATTGGTAGGTGAGTATTAAATGCTAGGAGATGTTTCTTCTTACCTTTTTGGTTGACTTCAGCTATATTTATAGCCCTGCGTTGACTTATACCTTGCATGTTTTTCAATGTGGGACAAGTATTCTACATATGTTCAGTTTCTGTGGAGGCTTCCCCTCTCGGCCTAGACTGCTTTAGCATCCAGGTTGAGGCCTGTTCGAGATGCCTCATGCTGGGCTTCGTAGCATCATGGGCCGAGGGAGGTATTTATCGACTACCAACAATAGTGTGCAAGAGGCGAGCCATTCTAGTAAGGACTCTTAAGTTGAGGACTTGAGAACTTTTCAGTTTATGGTTTAAAAAACCTATTTTTCGATCACATGTTGACATCTCATCCCTTCAGTTTTTACTTTTTAGGTTTATATGAGTAAATCATTTCTACAAATTCTCAGTCAAATTGGTGTTCGTTAAGAGAACAAACTATATCAAATTAATGAACGAACCAAATCTGTCAAATATGAATTGTTCAAGTTCATAATTAATAAATTAGACTTATGAATGTCTTAATAATTTTCAATATATCTGAAAATTTGAAAAAATGATCTACTCATAAATACCTATAAACTGAACGATCAAGATGTGGATATAAGATCGAAATATGGAATGAGCCGAAAAGTCATCAACAAGTCCTCATTAGAACGACTTTATGTGCAAGAGATGTAGTAAATTTGTCCTCAATGTTTTTTTTGGTAAGCCTACTTCAGAAGTTTGTTTCATCGGTAAAAACAGGGTCCCGGAGTAGCTGATAAAGGAGTTGGTGCTTAAAAATCTTCCATCCTTCTAAACGTTGGTCCTTTCCATGCAAAATTTGGTCAAAATTTAACCTCTTACATTCAAAAGGTAGTATTTAGCTTAAGACAGTGGATGGATTAGAATTCTACATACAGTAACATAGTATACATCCTCTTGGCTCTTGATTCTTCTTTCTTGGAAGACGATGCTTTCGTGTGTGCAAATCACAACCTCAAAGATGACAGTGCTTCCTCTCCGTGAAGAAATAGATACACGAAGGCGCCATATGCGATACAAACTGCAGTAAGCATAACCACCACCATTGCTTCTAGAGATTTGCAAGGACTAATAAAGAAGACGACTGCAACAGCACTGCTCTGCCACACCTTGAGCTGTGCAAAGGCTCCTTCCTGCAAATCAAGTAGTAACAAACACATTTCGCTTTAAGAAAGAACATATATAACAAACTTTTAACTTCATAAAACTGAGAAGAACTTAAAAGTGAAACAACAGAGGAACAGGTTAGTCAAATACAGTATCACACTTGAAGAATATCCCTAGCAAAGCACTGATCTGTGTGTTAAAGACTCCATCACCAATTCCCAACAGAGCTGCCATTATAACAATGCTAAGTAGTCCGCTTGCTTGGCTGCATTGTAACATCAAGGTAAAGTCGGGAATTAGAAGTGACAAGAGCTCCAAATTAGATATTACAATAACAACTTCAGTCTCTTGGAACTGTTGTATGTGACACTCGCTAACCTGTAATTTAGAAGAAACCAGACGAATACAATAGCCTGAAGGAGAGCTCCACTAGAAATTATAAGACTGATAGACTTGAGACCAGACGTTAGTCGACCAGCAACAAGTGAGCACTAACAGAAGTTTTACACAAGTATGAGGTCACAAAATTAGGAAACAGAAAACACATAACACATAATCAACACATTTGCATAAAACAGAATCATATCCTGTGTATCAAGCACATAATCTATAGATTTTAGTGTGTGATATAAAAATAGCTCCATGCCTTCATCAGCAGCGGAGAAAAAGCTTTAACAAGAAAAGAAGGTTTGTTGCTTCTCGATCTAAAGCAAATGCCAAGATGATTATTGCAAATTATATTCATCTAACCAAGATTTAATGCCATTTCACTAAATGCTATCCCTACCAAAACTGCAACTGCTACTTCCCATTTTGCCATTAACACGAACCGTTACTCCAGGTCCACCAGAATCGCTTCTCTAAGTGTGAGGTTCTAACACCTCATTACTCCAAAAACAGAGTCACAGAGGTTCCGATACCTCGTTTTTCGATTAACACGAACCGTTACGCCACGTGCCCCTCATAAGGTGAGGTTCCGACACCTTGTGACGAGCAGCACTCTTGGCACACGACATCTACCATCTATCAGCCACCCGGGACTAGTCAATAAACACTCCCCGAAGCGTGACACCTAAATCACCAACGTGTTTAAGACACTTCCCGACACATGATATTATCCTTACCTCTTGAACACGCCATATGAAATCCCCCATGCCAACCCAGTCCTCGTTTTGGTGTCCCGCCACCATAATCTCTCCCAACATTAGGGGACTTGGGCAACAGCCTTATAGGCCAGCATTTACCACGCCTCATGACGTGCCCTCAATACACTTTGACACCACCTGCCTTGCCTCATCGGCATCTTGGCTACGCTCCCTAGCGTGCCTTTTGACAGCTCGACACAAGCCCTATCGGCAACATCATTATGCCCTAGCGGCACCCATCGTCATGCCCTAGCGGCACCCATCGTCATGCCTTAGCGGCACTCCTCGCCACACCTTGACGGCACACTTGCCTCGATGGCGAAATGGTGAACTACGTTTGGTTTGATCCCATAAACGGGTACGTAGGCACTCTAGCACCCACCTAGAGGCAACCACAAAGTATGTCACCACAATCTCCCCCTCGAACGTATGCTAGAATAACTCAGTTAGCTCGAGCATATAGCTGGTACATATCAAAGGCTACTAAAACACCAAGGCATACAAACATGCCGATACCCGTGGCTCTCGCGAGACGCTCGTCAGCGGTACCTCAACTTCGACCCCCGATCGCCCTGCAATCTCTAGACACTACATAGGAGCAACGACCCAGTGTCTCAATCATATATAGCGACACACAGCATACCCCACTTGGAGGGAGCCGGTTCATCCCCTCCCTTGCGTGGGGACTTGGGGGACTGGGGACTGATTATGTCGCCACTAGTAAGACTCGTACTCTCAATATTCTATCAGATAAAGTCCCCACCCAAGAGAGTCTCTTGACCGCGGACTTGGGGACTTGTTAGTACATAGCAGAACATCGGTCATACTTGCCTAAGAAGACGCGTGTCACCACATAAAATGGGTCTAGGCCTTAGCTAAGCCCATCTTACCTACACTATTCCTTTAGGGCATAATGTTAATACACCCTCTAATAAGGGCAAAGTGGTATTTTTAGGGTGCATCCACCATATCCCTATAAATACCACTCTTCACCCCTCATTTGCTCTCTCTCCATCTTCACCTCATTCTCATCTTATTTCTACTCACCCTGACTTAGGCATCGGAGGGTCGAAGGCCGGAACACCCGGTCTTCCCTCTGACGTTGTTCATTCATGATTGACAGGTTATGGGGGCTTGATGATAACGTCCCTGCATCTGCGTGATTCACCCCCCCCCTCAGAGATCTCGCCGAAACAACCGTCAAGGTCGCACAAGTGGTATGCCCCCTTTGTCAATATGCGATGAATAATGAAGGGTCTTTCCCACCATGCGAACCACTTACCACAACCTTCGGTCTCCTCGCCTAATGGTAACATGGCTTGCCACACTGCTTGGCCCTTGGCAAAGCTCTGTCCGCGAGTAACTCTATCATAGGACCGTGCAATGCGCTGCTTCTTAAGGATGAGATTGTTGAAGGCAGTGATGCGGTGTTCGTCGAGGTCTTCGAGCTCTTGCCACATTGCTTGGACGTAATAGTCACCAAGCAATTGGTGTTGTTCCAGGACACGAAGTGAGGCAGCATGAACCTCGAGATGGAGGACGGCATCATGACCAAACATAAGAGCATAAGGAGTAGTAGCCGTCGGACTGCGTTTGGAAGTGCGGCAGGTCCACAGAGTATGGTAAAGCTCTAGCATCTTGCGCAAGATACTGAGGATAACCTTATTGCTCGCCTCCGCCTGACCATTAGACTGTGCATAATAGGGGGTTGAATGCAAGAGCTTGAAACCATAGTCGGTAAGGAATGTAACTACAGAATCAGCCATGAAAGCTGCCCCCCGGTCCTTCACGATGCACTCCGGAATACGAAAGCAAGAATAATGTTACAGAAGATAAAGTTACTAACGGAGGTCGCGGAGGCGACCTTGAGTGGCTCGGCTTCAATCCACTTTGTAAAGAAATCGGTGGCTACGATGAGGAACTTGTGTTGCTCTGAGGAATGGGAGTGAATGATACTGACGAAGTCTATTGGTCATCCTCGACCCTGCCACGGTTTAATGATCGGCTACAACGAAATATTGGGAATATGTTGCACTGGTCGGTGAGCTTGGCAATCCTGACATACATTCTTTGAGAATGATAGGCCAGTAGTAGCCATGGAGGCGGATTAGCCAACACATCTTTGGTCCTGCCTGATGTGAACCACAAACTTCAGAATGAACCTCGCGCATAAGCCGCTTAACCTCGTTACCATTTACGCAGTGGAAGTCATTACTGTCCTCGCCGCGCCGGCGAAGCTCGCCATTGCGAAGCACAAAGTTGAGGGCGAGAAACCGCATTTACCGGGAATGAGTAGCATCAAGAGGGTTCTTGAGGTAGGCAATAAATGGCAACCGCCAGTCCTCGTCGATAGGGTCTAAAGCAGCGATGTCAAGAGGATCAGCTTGATATTGCCCCTTGCAATAAAAGAAGGAAGAGTTCGTCGCTCGACCTTGAGTAGTCGTTCACGTACTCCATCGCGCAAGCTAAGACCGAATGCAATTTGCGAGAGCTCATTTGCCACGAAGTTGAACTCGTGTGGAATATGCTCAATGTGGACGTCATCAAAGTGATCCAGGACGTCAAAAGCTTTTCGCAAGTAAGGTTCAATGGACGAGCTCAAGCACTTAAACTTCGCCATGAGTTGGTTGACAACCAATAATGAGTCACCAAAGACGTGGACCTCGTAGACTTAAGCACTTAAACTTCGCCAACAAGATTTCCAGTCCAATGATGAGTGCCTCATAGTCCACCTGGTTATTCGTACATTTGAAGTCCAGCTGGAAGGAGTAGGAGAAACGGTCACCTGCATGCTTTTCAATGGCAATTCCGGCACCTGCAGCGAGTTCAGTACGCGATCCATCAAAATAAAGAATCCATAGGGTGAGAGAAGCAACGGCGAACTCCAACTCGCGAAATGCTGTGAGCTTAGTTGGTAGGTGATGAGCGAGGAAGTCCGCTATGACATGTCCTTTAACTACCCTTTGCGGAACATATTGTAAGAAGAACTCAGACAAAGCCAATATCTATTTACCAATGCGGCTCTGTAGGATAGCGCGAGAAAGCATATATTTGACTAGATCAGACTGAGCGATCACCACCGTGGTAAAGGCCAGCATGTAGTGGCGGAGCTTACAACCTGTAAAAAATAGGGCGAGACACAACTTCTCCATTGGAGAGTAACGTGTCTCGCAGTCTGCTAAAACCCGGCTAATGTAATAAATAGCGTGTTCCTCCCCGTTCTCATCATCTTGTGCCAAGAGTCCGCCAATGGACAAGTCAGCAGCGGCGATTTAGAGTTTAAGCGGAATGTAAGGGCAAGGTGGAACCAAGAGAGGCAGGTTCGTGAGGTAGTCCTTGATACGATCAAAAGCCTCTTAATGTTGTGGCTCCCAAACGAACTTGGTTTCCCCCTGGAGCTTTAAGAGAGGTGAAAAAGGTTGAACTTTCCCTACCGCGTTTGAAATGAAACGGCGAAGGAAGTTGATCCGCCCGATCAGTTGTTGGAGCTCATTTTTGGTTGTAGGAGGTGAGGCGTTTATTACCGCCTGCGCCTTGTCTTTAGGGATCTCGATACCCCTCTGATGGAGTAGGAACCCTAGGAAGTCGCCTGCTTCCGCGAAGAATACACACTTGGCAAGATTCATCTTCAGGTTATGTTTTCGCATCCGCGTGAAAACCTGTCGGAGGTCTTCAATGTGTGTTGCCTGCGTTTTGGTTTTAACCACCACCTCATCTATGTAAACTTCAATCAACTTGCCCAGGATATCATGGAAGATAAGGTTCATGGTGCGTTGATATGTTGCCCCCGCGTTCTTGCGTCCAAAATGCATGACAACATATTCAAAGGCACCAGCAAACCCCAGGCAGCGGAAGGTGGTCTTGTGGCGATCTTCTTCAGTGACAGGAATCTGGTAGTATCCAGCGGTTCCATCCATAAAGGATAGCACTTCATGAGTAGATCGGCAACAAGCATGGGATATATATCCTTAGGCGTTGCATTGTTGAGGTCTCGGTAGTCAACACATACGCGCATTTTACCTTTTTTCTTGTGGACGGGAACGACATTGGAGAGCCATTCATTGAACTTGGCCACGCGAATGATACTTGAGAGGTGCATGTTCTCAATCTCTTCCTTGACCGCAATCTGGGTCTCAGTTCGCATGAACCTACCATCCTGGCAGATTGGACGTATGTCAGGATGAGTGGGCAACCGGTGACAAACTAAATCCGAAGATAAGCCAGGCATGTCTTCGTACTTCTCGGTGAAGCAATCCCTATACTTATGTGAGAGAGTTAGAAAAGCTTCTCGTTCGTCCACTGCCAGCTTAGCACTGATGGAAATGAGCAGGGAATTCTCTGCAGTCCCCACGTCAACTTGTAAGGTGGGGTCGCGGACTTGAGGCAGTGTGTCGTCCAAGGCGGAGGGAGCTAACTGAATAACTTCCTCCTTGGTATCGTTGTAATCCACTATTTCATCCATATATTTCATAGTCGCGACCTTGTCGTAGGCTTTGCGTTCTGCCCAGTACGAGAGGAGTCTCTCACACAAGGACTCGCCAACCTTGCGCGTTTCTTTTGAGGAAGCACTAATCATCAGTGGGTTGAAGGGGATCCGTGATGGTGTGAGGATGTTGTAAGTCATCCCTCGCTTGGGTGAGCCCCCATCGCGTTAAGTTAGAGGCCGTGACCCCGTAGGGGCGGCCTTTAGAATCGACGCCTTGGACATCTGGCGGGCCCAAATTAGTATTGTAATAACGGGCATCGTTGAAGTTGGCGGAGATGGAGAAAGGACGCGGATCCGCCTTAATGAGGACCATCTCGCATGTCTCAGTGTCTCAGATCATGAGTTCTTGGTGCATAGAGGAAGGTACGCAGAAACTTCTATGGATCCAGTCGCGGCCTAGGATCATGTTGTATGAAGAAGCGCAATTGGCCGCAAAAAAGGTATGAACCCATGACGCCGGTCCAACCTTGACTCTTAAGAATAAGATGCCCAAAATTCTAGAGACTTGTCCGGTGAAGTTCTTAACCGTCAAGGACGTGGTCTGGATCATTGAGCGCGGATACCAAGGAGTCCCATAATACGGGTGGTAACGACGTTCACTGCAGCTCTAGTGTCAACCATTATACATTTCAACTTCAGCTGAAATGTATAATGATCTCATGTGAGTGGCCATGTATAGGGTTGGTGGAGAAAATCAGAGATGGCATGCATGTGATGCGGCTCGTGACCTCCATTGGTGGAGCGGTCGCAAGTTCCGCCAGGGCTGGACCCATCTCGCTGTTGCAAGGCGGGGACATGTCACATACATTATTGCTAGTGTCTGGAATATCCACCGCGTTGAATGTTGTGTTTGGCGGGAGTGCATATCTTTCAGATATGAAAAATACCATTCTGACCTAAAAAGAAAACTGCTCGCGGACTGGGATCAGCGGAGCCTCAATTACCCCAAGCTCGCCTTCAAGCACAACGAATGCACTCTCCACGGGTTTGACTTCCTTGTCTGCAGGCCATGCAGAGACTTCAAGCATATTGCAAGTTAATGACTCCCCTTGCTCTTCTGCTTGGTCTTCACCTAAGTCAATACGAGGCTCGAAATAAGCCTCGTCATTCAACAAATTCTCCTGAAAATGCTGGGCCATCAGCACCACAAGGTTAGGACAAGAGGTAGCGCGTTCAGCACCTGGCAATGTGTCAGTCTCTATCCGCCGTGGTCGCCACACAAGTTTGGTCAAGGGCTGCTAATCAGCTGGCTAATCGTTCGCAGTTAGAGGAACCTTGGAGTTGTCATCGGCCTTCAATGGAGGAGGAGCTAAGACTTGAGGCTCCTTCTTAGCCTCCGGCTCCGGGTGAGGTTGTGGCCAGGGCCGATGTGGTCGTGGTGGTGATTTCCTCCTTGCCTCAGGTTCTCGGTGAAGAGGCACTCGGAGCCGTGATGGCCGAGGCGGCTCGCGCCTTGTCTCAGGCTCTAAGGTGGCGAACAATCTTCGCTTTATTGGAAGAGGTGGCTCCCTTCTTCTTTCAGCTCCTGGCGACTACCGACGCCTTGGTGGAGGAAGCAGTCCCCTACGTCGTTCAGCTTCCGGCAACTGTCTGCACCTTATTAGAAGAAGCGGTTCCCTTCTTCGATCAAGCTCCGGTGAAAGCCTGCGCCAAAAGGGCTGTGGATCCCTTCTCCTTTCCGGCTCTGGAGATGGTCTTTTCCTAGAAGGTTGTGCATCCTGTTTTGGTGGTACGATGAGGCAACAAAAGACATTCGCTTTTGGAGTGGGGTCATCTACTACTTGTTGAGGCACTGAGACGTGACAGGTGGCCTTTGGAGTAAAGCGCGCAAGCCTTCGGCTTCTCTCCACATCCTCTCAGGTGTTTGCGCGAGCTACGAGGGTCGGATGAAGCCATCATCGAAAGCTCGCAGGGCACGCAGGATGCTGCCATACTTCTTCTGGAGCTTCCGCTTCTTGGATCTGGAGATGGTGACTAACCTGCCCCCTGCTGCGTGTACCATATCCCCTCCTTGATTACCGACTTGGATGTTAGGGGAATGTAAGGGTCAGTCAAGATACCTTGGCGAGGGCTTGAAGCCTCGTTTTCTTGATACCCGCTGCTGGAGTCGGATATATTCATCTCGCTTGAGGCTAGAGATGAAGGTACTTCTTCTGTCCAGTGTGATTGGACGAATGTCTTGAGGCACTTGATCCTCTGCTCCAGCTATTCGCGAGTTCTGGGACTCATGGGTCGGAAAATCTCCGCAGGGGACGGTGTATCGTCCCGCATGATAGCTTTGCCCTTATCTTTCCTTGAAAGATGATCGGGCTGTAATCTGGTGACTAGCTGCTTTGCTAGTTCGTGGTTCCCACTTTGGTTCACTAGCACAGTATAGTCATTCGCCGGTCTCTTACGGTTTCGACCTGGCGGTTCGCACGGACCCGCGTTTGGAGATAGATCCAAAGTGATCGCGCGTTGGCCGATGGGAGGCCAAGCAATGTCAGCCGTTGCAATCATGAAGTCACCTTTGTCTTCGAAGCGAATGTACTTGAGGTCGAGCCAGTCTTGCACTTGATCGCGAATCTGGCAGCAATCGCGAGTTCTGTGTCCCTAGCTATCGTGGAACTTGCAGTGTACGCGACCTTCCTTATATTCGATGTAAGGCAAGACCCTCGACACTGTGACGAGTTCTTCATCAATAAGGTCGTCTAGAACCTCGTGTGCGAGGTTGACGTTATAGGTATACTAGCGGGATGGCCGAACTGCACCAACATTGTCCTCCTCACGGCCTCTTTTAGATGCACGGTGCTGATTGTCATCCTATGGGTGGCCTGACAAGTCTAAAGTGACTCTCCGCTGGCCTGGCTTCAGCGCGCGGCGGCGGCTGTTCTCCTCTGGCTAGTCGTTCCAATTCACCTCGACTATGTCGACCACGGCGGGGAAGGGGTCCACATCCACCAGAGAGGATGTGCTCTCTGGCGTCTTCATTTTCAAGGCGCCAGAGTTTAACCAAGTCTGTAGCTAGTCGCGGAGCTTGACACAGTCTTTGGTGTCGTGATTGAAGACGTTATGGAAGCTATAGTACTTCTTGTCCTTTAGCCCGTCCTTTGGCGGGATCTTGTGGTCCAAGAGTATGCATTTCACCTCAATCAAGTCATTAAAGACAAGATGGGAGTTTTTTGCGTCATACGTGTAAGACTCATATTCGGGCTTGGTCCATGCAAAAGACTGGATTTTGATTGGCTCGCGAGTTATTTTGAGATTCTTCAGTTTGTGAGCCAACGATTTCCCAATCAGTTAGACTGCTCCGATGTCATCATACTCCTGCGCGGCTTCAGCCTCTTCCTACCTTTAGTAGTAAGGATCAAACATGGGGGATTAGAGGTTTAGTGCCCCCACTGTCCTTTTTCTCCCTGGTATGTAGGTCCCCTTGGAGGTGTTCGCCTTCTCATCCATTTCATTGAGAATTAGCTCATAACTGCCGACCTTGTTGATCAGGTCGTCCATAGATGTGAAGTGTTCCCCATGGTGCTTCAGCCGCTGGCAATGCTCGAGACCACGAATAGACAACTTAATAGCTTCCTGCTCAGGTAGCAGGTAATCACACTTGGCTTGCTGGATCTTGAAACGTTGGAAGAAAGAGACTCCAGACTCCATGCTTTGCTGGCTCATTTGGGTGAGGGAGTCAATGCCGACCTCTGGCTCAATGGTACCATAGGTCTCTTGAAATAATGTCTCCAAGGTAGGCCAGTCCGTAATAGATCCTGGCTTCAACCTAGAGTACAAACTGAAGGCAGCTCCGGACAGAGAAGTCCCGAAGAGCTTGAGCTTGAGCTTGAGAATATTATTATTCTTATATTGGTCGCACTGGACTTTGAAGCGGGTCATATGAGTTGCTGCATCCTCCCTTGTCTCCCCGGAGAAGGTAGTGAAGACTATGTTCTTGAATCCTTGGGGGGAAAGGGTATTACGCCACACTATCAGGGTAGGAGTCGTGATAGTGCAAGTCAACATCACCTTTTCCGGTTTGCTCCTTGACTATGGTGAAGATAAGTTGGTGCCAGTCGACTGTCGTCACCAGTGTAGGCTCCGCTCCCTCTTCATGGTTTGGCCATGCAGAGAAGCTGGCGGCCTGTCCATTATTCTTGGGAGTGGGGCTAGAGAAGGTTATAACCAGATCAGTTGGTATCCCGACTCCCTGGCATAGTGAGTTGTTAGCTCCCTTGAAGGGAGCAGCAAAGCCATACGAGGGCGGATTCTTGGAAGTTCCAGCTCCTAACATGAACTGCAGAGTCTTTTGAGCCTCAACCTTATGGTTTTCCCTAGCGCTCTCATTAGGCGGGATATACTTGGATGTCCCCTTGTTCATGCTTGCGCTAGAAGGATCTAGGGCAAGGTTCTTTGGTGCTTGCGACCTCATCCAGTCTTCAACTTCAAGGACCCGTAAACTCAGCTGGTCATGTTTCTCCTTGAATTTGTCTAGCTTTTCTAGACTGTTCTTGCTTCCAAAGAAAGAAGCACTCTGTTTGTCATGTAGCTTGGTATCGTGGTCATCGAAGCAGCGAGTTTGTTCATCTACTGTCGCGCGAGTGAGCGACAGGATCTCTGCATGCTACTTCACGGTCTCCGTGTTCCGGCTGAGATCCGTTGGAGGGAACCGTTGACCAAATCTTTGTTTTCCCTTGTTTCGCCTACAAAATGGTTGAAATCCTCGGTGAGTACGGCGAGATTGTGCTGGTCTGCTTCCCAGAGGGTCTTGTCCCTCTTAGCCTGTTCAGCAAGGTGGGTAACGCTCTGATGGGTTGCAATGGCCTCAAGTCGGCCCTTAAGTTCCTCAAACATCTGGAGGATCCACTCCATAGGCAAAGCAGTTCCTGGGTCTTGGGTCAGCTGTGAGCCTACCATGGTGGCTTTGCTGAAGTCTAGGTCACCAAACTAACCGAGAGCCAATTCTTGAGTGAGGGAACAACAAGCCGCGTTGTTATGGGGCTTGTATCGTGGTGATCTGTGCTTGAGACAAGAAATCTGAGGTTTCACGTATAGTGATTCTCCAGACTTCCCTATGGTGAATCGCTTGTACTCCCTGTCCCACTAGGCGTGCTAATGTTTTGGCCACGATCCTCAACGCGCGAAGCAGAGGTAGATAGAGAACAAAAGTGGGGGGTTGTTGCGGGGGTGCCACCTCGCGGACAAGGAAAGGTTTGTGCGCGCTTGACTTCTTGATCAGGCGAAGGGGGTTTCCAGGTGCCACCTCGTGGACGAGAGATTACGAGCACAAGGCGGTTCGATACTCATGGTGTCGCGAGCAGAGCAAACTATAGGGAAATCAGGGTAGAGTCCGGAAGGGCTCTGAGGAATCCTAGGCGGCGGCGCGCTTAGGGTTAGGGTTTAGAGGTAACTCAAAGGGGTAACTGGTTTGCAGTTTATTTGTTGTTTGTTAAGAGATTTGACTGTCCTTTTTATTGTGTCTGTTTGACCCCTTTATATAGTAGTCCAAATTGCGGTAGAAGAAAGTTAATTTGGAGCCTAGGACAGGCTTTGAAACCCTAATCCCACAAGAACAAGGTTTAACCCGCGCGGATCAACAAATTGATGACACATGCCCAGTTCGCATACTCCACATAGGCTTTTACTTCTATCCCGCGGGCTTTAGAAGGGCTTTTTATATTAAAAGGGCCATATGGATTGGCCCGAAGCGTGTCAAAGACTTGTAAAAGTCTTCAATGATTATAATGGTGAGCGCGGACTCCGCTTGTTGCTTCTTCGCGAAGTCTCGCCCGCGAGCCAGTTCGTCACCTTGCCTTGATGTTCTTCGCCTCGCTTAAGACTCCACTCTTACGCGAAGTAACACTTCACCTTGCCTAAGCGCGAAATCACTCTGCGCGTGAGCTCTGTAATCCGCACGAAGTCTTCTAAGTCCGCGAGATCTGTAGTCTACACAAAGTCATTCCGCGCGCGGGCTTTATAATCCAGCTCGCGTGGCCTTACTGGCGATCCATCACTTGTAAACTTGGACAAATTGGGCTCGCCAGTTATGACGTGGACCAAGAAGGTAATTAATATTCACTCGGACATTTTACAGTCCAATAAAGTATGATTACTTAGACAAAAATGTCTTTTGGCTCAGACAGCCTCCCCCTCTTTTTTCAGAACGTGTGACACAAATTTCGTCACTGTTTTTTTTTTTATGTCAAATTTAGAGCTCATGTTTTGGTCAATTATTTCAAACAACAATATGGAAGATTAACTATTATCGATATACGATAATTAATTCCAAGCATTGAATTAGGTCAAGACCATAGTTTATGGTAACTCAATTCAATGTAAACTGTGACAAATTCCATCACAAATCGATGTAACCGTGACAATTTTCGTCACAAATCGATATTAACCACGACAGTTTACGTCGCAAATAGATGTTTGTCCCTTTATTAAACACGACAAATTTGTCGTAATACAGTAACTTGTCAAACTGTCACAAATTTCAACTTTAATATGAGAGGTCTCAATTCCTCACATCAACCCATGTTATAAGAAATGTGGGGTAGAAGAAGGCTACGAAGCCAGGCTATAAAATTAAAATTCAAAAACGACAACTTTTATAAAGCTTACGTGCTAGTTTACCGTGTAAGAGAAATTGCTCTTGTAATTTTCATATTTTCTTCCATGCTGCGAAGCTACTCTCGCAATTTCATAGCGATCCATCGCGCCAAAAGTTTCATGAAATGTAAATATATGGTTAATAATATTCACCATATATATACAAACAATAAAATTAATTAAATAACTACTACTGTAAATAAATTTTTTTATTCATGAGGTAAAAACTTTTTACCCGAAAAGGCAAATTTACCGTTTTGCCCTCGTTCAATACACTGTGAGATAATCCGGGTAGGGTACTGATGCTGGATTCGGGTCGAGCCGGTATGACGCTGTGGCGGTTCAGGCACCGGTCTGGGCTAAGGGCTCATTGGAGCAAGATAACCGGATTGGTGGTCCGCGCGGGTGTGCTGCCTGAATCTGGGTGAGGGGGCCGGCGTGCGTCGCGCTGGGTTTATGTGCCGGAGGTGGGAGAGTTGCGCGCCGTCGGGGCAGTGGCGGCGAGGCGGGAGATCACCGGGGAACGAGGCCGACTAGGGCCCGACCAAGGATGGGTCAAGGCTGTTGGGCTTCGATCGAGGTGTTGGGGCTGCCGTGGTGGAAGGAGCCGACGTCGCTCAGGGAAGGTGGGTGCCCAGAGAAAATTTCTGGGTGCTCAGGTCAAAATCGATGGGTACGGCAAAGTTTAGGGTTTTTTTCCAGGTTTCTAGGGTTTCCAGCTATCAAGTTCGGGTCAGAGCAAAGTGTTGGTAACGTGTTAAAAGAGAAAAGATAACAAGAATAACGGTCTACTCATTTATTGATAGGAAGCCTATTTATAGGCATTACATAGAGTCTCCCGAAGAATCTAGAAGTTCTACCAATTGTAATCTATTCTAATAAGGAAACCGGATTAACCAATCCTACTTGTATTAGGGCAAGACATATAACAGAAGGACGGAAACATAATTTCCTTAAACACAGATTAATATATATATACAAATGTTGAGAAAAAATTGTAAATACATATATACCCAACACAATTTCACTCTATCTTATTAATTAAGATAGAGTTTTAATTATGTCTGGTTCAACCCATTCAAGACAGAACGTGTCTTTTAATTACAATCTCTTGTTACAAGGAAACACCCTTTGATTTCGTTTATCAAGAGACCATTGTAGGTTTCTTTATTTTTGCAACTGCACCCATATTTGGGAATGGGTTGCGTAAGTACCCTAGAGGGGATCAAGTCACCCGTAGTTCAAGGGTTCCAACAAGTGAATGACATGTTGGAGGGCTTTGACTTTAGAGTGAGAGTAGTGTTGGAAATGTGTTTGGATTTGTGTCTGAAGGCATTTGAGCTTGGGAGCGAGATTCTGGCTTCAGGCGATCCGGAAATTTATTTGGATTGGTGGTTGCATCTAGATTTAAATCTAGACTGCCTACATACCCTGTGAAGGGATCAAACCAATGTAGTTCGAAAAGTTTGGGTATTTGAGATTTGATTTTTTTGGTGCTTTAGGAATTTGACTATAGTCATTTGGACTGGACGAATTTGACTGGTGGTGTCAGAGATTCTGTTTGGAATTGTGGTTGCATCTAGTGGGTTGCTAGATTGCCTACATACCCCTTTGTGGGATCAAACTGACCGTAGTTCTTAGTGATTTTGGGTTTTGCGGCTTAGTGCCAAGTTTGGGTTTGACAGATATATTTTGAATCCATCAACTATATTTCTTGTGTACACCCAATTTGGTAGAGTGTCTGTTGATTCGATTTGGGCCCCCGAAAGGGATGATGCATCAGTGTGACCAAGAGGCTTGAATTGTCTTGGCCATGGTCCATAGTAGGGGCAAAGATGATTTTGATTCCTGCAAATCCAGTCTCCGCGTGTAAGCGGGCTCCTCGAGTATGCGGACCTCGCGTGTAAGTAGACTCCGCGTGCATGCGGACCTCGCGTGTAAGGAGACTCCCCGTGCATGTGGACCTTGCGTTTATGCGGACTCTGCTTCTTGCTTCTTCGCGAAGTCTACTACGCAGAGCCATCTCGCCTCGCCTAGACTTCCAATTTGTGAAGTTATCCCGCCTCGCCTGGACTTCCTCTGCTTCGCTAAGTCATTTCGCCTCGCCATAAGGTTGTTGCTTTGATGCGAAGTCATCTCGCCTCGCCTCAGGGCTTCTACTTTGACGTGCCTCGCCTTAGGGCTTTTGCTTTGACATAAAGTTGCCTCGCCTTAGGGCTTCTGTTTTGATGCGAAGTTACCTCGTCTTGCCTTAGGGCTTCTGCTTTGACCCAAAGTCACCTCATCTTTGCTTTAGGGCTTCAACCTCCACGCGAGATCATCTTTGCATGTGAATTGCTATCCAACTCGCATGATAATGTTCAACAGGAACTTGTTGTCTTAGTCAGAAGAACTTGTAACCTTGATGAGATTGATGAGATCATATGAACCACATAAATCCTCAGAGACGTCTTTCCCAGTTCGAATCAGCTTGCCACCACCTCGATGATTATCATCTTCAGGATCGAAACCCGTTTGCAGATGAAGATCGAATGTGATTAGGAGTCGGACTTGAGGAAACTGCTTCTTTATAAGTAGAGATATGTCGCCCCCATTGCTTTGATCGAGAGCGTGTATTGAATACTTAAGCTTACTTCGATCTGCTCAGGGATTCTCCAAGTCGTCAAGGGTAAGTTCATGTTGTTCAAATTCGCGTTGCTTGGAATGTTTGTTTTCTTCCCCTTGTGTGGCTTGTTATGCGAGATGCAAGGCCATATATTTGTTGTAACAAGAGGAAGGGTCGAGCGGTCATAGTCTTCTTTTGGTGACGACCTCGCGAGGTTGGCTCGCCTCGCCTTAAGGCTCCTACTTCTATGTGATGGCTCACTGAAGACATGTTTTTGGAGCTTCCGGCGGAGCAAGGAACGAGACAGAAAGATAGAGATGCTGCAAAAGAAATAAAGAGAGTTCCACCTTCTTGCTGGCTCGCCGCTTCTTTTCCTTTCTCCTGCTTTTTGCTTCGCTTGTTCTCTTCTCTTTCTTTGCCTTTTTCGTTCTCTGTCTGTGTCGACTTTGCCTGCTTCTGTCTTTTTTCTTCTTCCCTGCTTTTTGCTTCGCTACGCCTTTCTGTTTGTCCCCTTCTTTTGAAGGTTTTAGCCTCTTTATATAAAGTGTTTGGTTAGGATGATTGAATTGTTATTAGACTTTGATGTCCGTCTTGTGTTCCTATTCAGACACATTTTTACAAGAGTGACAATTAAACTCAAAAGCATTGTACATGTAGCACAAAAAAAGTATTATTTATTTTTTTGTAATCATTTTCTTCATATTCTTTTTTTTTCGGTATCAACAACAAATAGTGAAATACTGCTGTATAACGTGCACGCTACTCAAAGTATAGCAGTACTCGTCCACTCAAACAAAGAACTCGACCAAGTTGAACTGACCAAAAATGAGACAAGGTCAATCATCCGAATAGCCTGGTGGAGCAATTGAGCCAAGTTCGAACTCTTTTACTGAGTTTACTTTACTAGTTAACCGATGTCTAGGCAGTTCAGCAATTGAGGCATAGATGACAGATGCTAAGGAGAAACATCATGGGTACTAGTAATTTTCTATTTCTGGATATGAATAAATCATGGGTATTGACAAGGTGGATGTGTGGCAAAGACTGAATCTATCATCAATTCAACCATTCAAGTATCCACGTTCTGGGGTGGATTCACCGGAAGGTATAATTTTGAGCATGGGACATCTGCAAACTAGAAGTCAGGACCTGATGGGAAGAAATGCAACATGAATGTTTGCCCCAAAAAGAGTGGGTTCTTTGAGTGCCACAGTATCAATTGTTTAATAGTGTCGCTGCCAAGATAAATATCCTGCATTGGTGAGAACTCGACCATGAAGGGAAATATGGAATGTAAAAGGTGAAACTTGGGAAGTGGAGCTAGAAACAATCCAACCGAATCCGACGACAACAGATAAGATAAAGGTGACAAATTGATAATCGAAGCTGGCATACATACTAGATGCAAGACTCAGCATTCACATAAAAGAGCAATAATCAACATATAAGGAACTGCCAACTACAAGTCTTTCTACAAGAAAGATCAATATCCAATAAAAGCAAGGTCATGGTCATACAAAACAAGCCAAATTAATCAGCAACAAGAGAGGGGTCATAAAAGCATGATCCTTTATAATGCTCCAAAGTAAAATGACAAGGGTCATAAACAACACTCGGAAAGAGGTAAGGTGTCGTCTAAAACCCCCACAAACAACTACATATTAGTTTGTTGACATAGAAGTGATAGAACTACCAAAGCAGCCACTCAAACATATAGGTTCTATAAGATAACATATCATATGATATACGACAAACCAGGGATACTTGTTTAAAACCAATAAGAAACAATGACAGAACTTGGAAATTGATGTCATCATTAGCCAAGTCGTCATCCCACAATGTATAAACATTCCACTCAAGCAACAAAGGCTGAAAGGAATAACTTCCCACCAGATATCCTATGTTTCATATTTAGCTGGCACGGCTCTTAATGACATCAAGGCCAATCTCAGATGAATCAGTTGCCTGCAACTCAATCTGAATTCCATCAAGCTCTCTCTTGAATCTGTCCTTCGAGCTTGCGTAGATCATCTTGTTTCTCACCCTTGATGTATCAGGAGACCTTTCATGATATAAATGATACAAAAGACCTAATTAGATAACAAAGTACTAAACATAACTGGAAGTGATCTAAGAAAATGAGAATTACCATGCAATGAAGAATATCCGACTTTTAGGGACACCCTCTGGTGTAAGAAAATCAAAATCAAAAACCGCATAACGGCATTCATCAGTAGGAAGGCTATCTGTGAAAGCCTCATAGGTTTGTGCAGGATCACCAGTTGCTTCAACAATGACTTGCTTTTGCTTCTCCTCAATCTTGAACACAATCGATCGGTAGGTCCTCTTTGTCTTGAGTTCGAGAAACTTCAATTTGCACTCATCGTGCACAGCCATACCAGATGCTGCATTGGCCTGTGAATTGCAAGAATTTAACTTAGTAAGACCACATTTTACGGCAGCACCATATTTAAATAAAAACCATATGTGGACAAAAAACAAAACATGAAACAAGTGAAGGATGTTTCAATAATAATCAATACACCAGAGAGGAAACAAAACAACATTGTTATTGTCCAACTGCATTATTCATTGGTAAGATATTATGACAAGACATGAAAATCAAAACTCCCCACTCTTTGTTCCCTACAACGCCCTACCCTAAAGCACTAAAGGAGAAACAACGAATAATTTAAATTTGTTAGACGAACCTCCTCCCAATATGTATTATATACACACATTTCAACATTTAAAAAACAAAAAACAAAAACGTGGTGTATGTGATTTATTTTGGATCCCGACTTATGCTGTGATCAAACCTCTGCGCTCAAATTACATATCGTATACGATCATACATTAATCACCTAAAATAACAGATCCACGAAAAAAAATTATCATCTCCATGCTTATAGAATCCCTACCGAGTAAAACATATACAATTAAAGCTAGCACTAACCATCTCAACACTTGTGCTATACACACTAGATCCACAATATTACCAACCTCTAAGTATTCGAAACTTCGCTCCCAAAATACTAACACATATAGTAAGCAAAAAGATACATAAACCTCATCAGTCCACAACAAATCGCGATCAAAACGTTCATCATCAAAAATAAAACCACAATCAAATCAGATCTGGAAAGCTAAACCAGCTATCAATTCCATCCAACTCAGTTATAACCATCAGATCGACCACATATCAACCTACACCGTTCATAAATCGAATCCGATCATCCATTTCGTAGCTAAGCAATCGCAATCGTTAAACATAATTCAAAGAATCTTCACTCTCAGATTTTCTCAGCAGTGAAATAGGTAAAGATTCAAACGCGTAAATCGATCGGAGAAAATAATAGACTCACCATTTTCGCGGTTCAGGTGAGGAGCGACGGAGTAGGAGGAGGAGATATAGGAGGTGTGTTTCTCCGATGACGACGACTTGCAGACAAGAAAAATGTAAGAAGAGGGGTTTATATACGATGGCTATGTGAGTGCCACAGGGAATAATAACGTGGAGGTGGTCGTATGACAGAAGAGCGTGTAATAGATCATTGGACCAATGGCGTGCGGCCACGACTCTTGCGGCAACATGTCCGTGAATGGCTAGAGCCAGCTGATTCACTCTCATTGTTTCATCACGGCTCGCGCCGCTCCACACCACATACTTTTTCTTTTTCTTTCTTTCTTTCTTTTTTTTTATATTTTTGTAACCAAATAAATAAAATTTAAAAAGAAAATAGTGTAGATAATGAGTGAACTGCTCGGGCATGTGAGAAAAAATCATGACCTTTACTTTATTTTTTCTGATTAAGGATTACGATTTCAAGAGCAATTTGGTTAAATGTTTATTTTTTAATGAAAATATAATATTTTCATAAAATTGTTATTTTGATAATATTATTCTTTTAAGCTATGGTGCTCCCGTTATATATCGATGTTGTTAATATATAGTCGTTGTGATGGGAGCATAACTAGTCTTTTGGTTCCCTATGTGATGATGGTGTAGAGGTTTGTGGTTAGGTGGGATGGTGGTAGAGTTCATTAGTTTGGTGAGTTTTCAAACTGCTTAGAACATCTTTAGTAGTATTGCTAAATCAATTTTTTTTTATTTTGTTAACGTTTGGGATGAATAAGAGCTCCAGCAGAAAGTCTAGAAAAATGTTAAATCCTAGCATTGTTAAACTAAATTGACAAATATTAGTACATAGCCAAAATACTTGGTTAAGCCGAGATTACGGTACAATTACCCGGTCGAGAGCATTGGTGGGCCCTTCACAGACATCCAAGGAAGGAAGGGCAGGTAACAAACCGCTTGCCGGAATCACTCTAGCGGCAAAACACCCCCAAAAGATGAGACACTCCAAAGGAGGGCAAAGAGTCCCACATTGGAAACAAGCTCAAGGTACACAAGCTTAGCCTATAAAACAAGCTCAAGGCACACACATATATACTCTCACACAGATTTACATACTCTCTCTCCTACTTTCATTCCTCTTCCCGTACAAGTGCACATAGCTCACTTAAGTATCGGAGAGTTGAAGACTGGGCCACCCCAGTCCCGACCCCGTAACGCTGTCATTTGTGCAGGTACCGAGTGAAAGCCTTTCAGGAATTCTACTTCGTTCCGCCCGTGACCTTTTCCCGGCTCGGGACGTAACAGGTAGAAACAATTGGCTCTAGAAGGAGGGGAAACGACGCCACCACATACAAAATTAAAGACAGGAAACGACGAGTTCATACCTGGAAATACTGGGTTCGCGTAGTGACAGTGAAGCAGATTACAATCGGCTGAGCGCTCGCACCCAACCGATCGAGGATGAAATTGAATGTTTCCCAGTCTGAAACTTGTAGAATAGCCGAAACCCTAAACCACAAATCGCGCATCCACAGTTTCAGTTTCAAAAACACGAATTCTCTCTTCAGTTCTCTCCAACCCTATTTATAGGCATCCCCTTGGACCCCACAAAACTAAGCGGTCAGGGTAAAGCCATGTCACTGTTGGTTACTCCCAAAAAAAAAAAGTGGACTGCCTCGTCAAGGCAACGGCCCGCAACGCTAAGTAGCGAGTCTCCCCAATCAAGCGTGGACTGACTCGCCACGCAGCGACCCGTAACACCACTTTGCGACAGTCCTCAATCAAGCGCGGACTGACTCGCCACATAGCCTCAGTCCCCAATCAAGCGCGGACTGACTGGCCACTTCGCAACAGTCCTCAATCAAGCGCGGACTGCCTCGCCATGTAGCCATGATCCCCAACCAAGCGCGGACTGACTGGGCACTTCGCGACAGTCCCCAATCAAGCGCGGACTGCCTCGCCACATAGCATCAGTCCCCAATAAGGCGCGGACTAACTGGCCACTTCGCGACAGTCCCCAATCAAGCGCGAACTGCCTCGCCACATAGCCATGGTCCCCAATCAAGCGCGGACTGACTGGCCACTTCGCGACAGTCCCCAATCAAGCGCGGACTGCCTCGCCACATAGCCTCAGTCCCCAATCAAGCGCAGACTGACTGGCCACTTCGCGACAGTCCCCAATCAAGCGCGGACTGCCTCGCTATGTAGCCACGGTCCCCAACCAAGCGCGGACTGACTGGCCACTTGGCGACAATCCCCAATCAAGCGTGGACTGCCTCGCCACATAGCCTCAGTCCCCAATCAAGCGAGGACTGACTGGCCACTTCACGACAGTCCCCAATCAAGCGCGGACTGCCTCGCCACATAGCCACGGTCCCCAATCAAGCGCGGACTGACCGGCCACTTCGCGACAGTCCCCAATCAAGCGCGGACTGCCTCACCACATAGCCACGGTCCCCAATCAAGTGCGGACTGAGTGGCCACCTCGCGATTGTCCACAACCAAGCGCGGACTGACTCGCTAGAGTAACATTAAACTTGTCTTCTTGCCAACAGGTTTTCGGAACATCACCCCCGTCACCTCGCGACTCTCGCGTGGGGACTTGGTGACTCGGCACCATGCCTCCTACTCCCGGGTAAAACCTATTCTCGGCATCTCTAGAATAACTCCCCACCCAAGAACTCTCTCGAACTGGGGACTTGGGGACTTGTTAGTACATAGCCAAAATACTTGGCTAAGCCGAGAATACGGTACAATTACCCGGTCGAGATATCCCTGGTGGGTCCTTCACAGACATCCAAGGAAGGAATGGCCGGTAACAAACCGCTTGCCGGAATCACTCTAGCGGCAAAACACCCCCAAAAGATGAGACACTCCAAAGGAGGGCAAAGAGTCCCACATTGGAAACAAGCTCAAGGTACACAAGCTTAGCCTATAAAACAAGCTCAAGGTACACACATATATACTCTCACACAGATTTACATACTCTCTCTCTCCTACTTTCATTCTTCTTCCCGTACAAGTGCACATAGCTCACTTAAGCATCGGAGAGTCGAAGACTGGGCCACCCCAGTCCCGACCCCGTAACGCTGTCATTTGTGCAGGTACCGAGTGAAATTCTCTCAGAAATTCTACTTCGTTCCGCCCCGCGACCTCTTCTCAGCTCGGGACGTAACAGATAGAAACAACAAATTTATCAACATATACAAGAATTGCTAAAGAGAAACTTATAATTTTCCCTCTATTTTTTTTATCCACGTGTAAGTTTATGATTCATTAAAAATATTACTTAACTTATACTTAGCAATTACGACTGGAGCACAATTGTTATTTCAATTGTTAAATATCTTAATTATTGTTAAATTTAGCAACAAATTAACCTAGACTACTGAAGATGCTCTTACTACTCTATACCCTCACTCAATTAGCTCTTCCCATGATCCTCCCTTTTTATTCTACAGGGGTACTATAGTAAAGTTTGAAACTGGTGCGTGAAAGCTAACAATTTACTACTTTTCAAGCAGTGTGAGTTATTAGAGACCGATAATTACTTCTCGAGTAGCTCTCAGTAGTATATTTTTACTTTTAGAACTTTGTTTTTGTATTAATTTTGGTATAGTAAGTTTACCCTTTTTTAGTATGAATTCATGATTCTTTTTTAACTAACAATCGGACTGTATAAACTATTATATATATAGTTATTTGGTTGTTTTAAAACATGACGTATGAGAGGATGAATATTATTCATATTGATTGTAGTATAATATTGTAAAACTTGAGGTTGCGTGATAATCTATTACCTACACAAATGGCTTATCAAATAGAAAATGAACGGACATACGAGTGACCAAATAGAAAATGAATGTGTATACTTTTCTTCCGGACCAAACAGAAAAATAAGCTAATGGCTGGTTTAGAGGCTAGGCTAAGCTCAGTAACAAGTTAATTAGAAATTTTGGTCGTTGACCCACTGTAACAATGCGCTTCACACTGATATTTTCGGACAAACTGTAATTTTTTTGCTAACACGAATTGAGAAGAAAAAAAGAAAAAGGCGTGTGGTCCACTGAGATTCGTTTATGCGTTGATACAACGCTACCACTTTTTCAAGATATAATTTGAATTATTAATCGGCAACCTTTTGAAAAAGATATTTCAGGAAAAAAACAGAGAGAGGCAGAAATATGGACCTGCACATAATCACATTCTTCCACATGATCCGCTCGTTCTCGAGGTCCTTTTCCGGAGGCGCACAAGTGTTCTCAATTATTGATTTCATTCCGCTTAGTCTGAATCTTCTATTTTTGTTTTGGTTTCTTTGTTTTTTTGATATTTAAGTTAATTTTTTTTTTTACCTTATACGGTTGAACTGTCAAGTACTATATGATCAACATGTGCATATTGGGTGTTATGATTTTATGGGTTTGATAAGCGACGCTTGACAGTACACCACTAAGACCATACGATATGTATGGTCATGAATTGGGTATTATGAATTTATGAGTTTGATGATCAACGTTTAACCATAAATGTATTGTTTTAAATAACTCGTAAGTTATATCTATTATATTTGCCGATCATAAATTTTGAGGTCTCCCAACTATGAATGACTATGGACTAAATGCTGAGAGTATGGTGGTTCCTAATCATTATGACGTGTTGATGGGTGGTGTGGCGAGGCTAGAAGCTTGTGACATTTCTATTAATGCCACAAAATCACTTGCCATCAAGGTTGGGCTTGAATATGCAACTGCTGCAGCTTCTATCCTTTGTTATAGAAGATGTCAGTCTCATTAACAAAGCAACATTGTTTGATGGGGGACGGGGTTACCACGGTGGCCGGAAATGTAGAGTAATGGATTTCTCTTGTTGTCAATTTTTCCGGTATGGTGCCTTTGTTTATCCCGGGTTCTATTGAATTGGCACCAACCAGATGATACCTATACTTAGTTCATTGATTACATTCAATTTTAAGTTTTAGTTTATTTGTTACCTTTTGGTGTATTGATATTTTGAATTGTTATAAATCAAGGCACGAAAAAAACGAAGCATGTACATGAAAACAATTGTTAACTCATGTCATTCAATCATTTCATATCTGACGAGAGTGATAACCCATAACACTTCTCCGACCATTTGGTAATGTCATGTTGATGTGTGTCCAATTATTTGATTTTTAGCAGTAGATCATATAATTTGAGTAAAAAAAAAACAGGTCGATCAAGACATCAGAGTACTGTGGTGAGAGAGAAGATAAGAGAGGGATTGAAACGAGTATGTCCAAGCAGTATATTCCAAGAGTACCATGTAAGGAAGATCCAGATTGTCCAAGATGCTCCGGGGAACTTGAAAGCTTGCTTATGTATTTTAGGAATAGCAGGGAGTGATAAACCCATGTACGAGTTATTGGGTGTCTCTGAAATGGACCACGTACTCCATACTTATCCAATATATGGGGGCCATCCCTCAACTGGGTCAAGTCGAAGAATGCCCAACGGTCAACAGAAGAAAAAGAAGAAAGATATTTTGACACACCACGTAATTTTTTGTGGTAAATAACTCTTTTTTTAGTGTCATATTTTTAGATTGGAAAAATTTTAATAACAGTACACCAAGTATAGATGACTGATAATTAAGATGAATATAGTTTCTATGATATCATAATGGTGTCTAAAGTTAAAATTATGACCAAACTTAAGTACATATCGTTAGTCTCTCTGTTAGTCTGTTTGTTTTCCGTTATATTTTTTATGACAAACTCGTCTTTTTATGAATGATACAAGAAAAAAACTCATATGCAACAATGAACACCAAAATTTCTCTCTACATCTATATCTTCTCCTCCACCATCGATTACCAACCACAAACAAAATTCTTGAGGGAATCAATTTCTTCCAAAAACAAAACTAAGATCCTCTCAATAGGGACGAAATCAGATTTGGTATGTGTTCCTCTTGTCGAAATTCTGGGCAGTTTTTGGTTGTTCTTGAAGTCAATCCAGCTCGTGAGGAAGAAAGCAAGAATCTTTCTTGTGCTCATGAATCATGACTTGTTGAGAAAGAGGGAGATATGAAATGGGTTCTGGGTTTTGGATTGACAAATGGAAAATGGAGATGGGGATGGGGATGGAGGCAGAAGGGAGGGAGGGAGAGATTGGTTTTTTTTTTGCATGAAAGAGAGATGAGAAAGCACGAGTACTAACTCACCCTTCTAATAAATAAATAATTACATAATATTGACAGTGTTAGTAATTGTTTCTGCATAAACCGGGAGGGCATACGGAATCATAGTGGAGCACTAACATGAACAATCATGAGCAAGATAAGGACATATAGTGGTTCACCATGCCTTGGGGGACATGGTTACGTCCACTTACGAATCAACTATCATGGCCAATAGGCCTTTGGGGTTACAAGTGCATCCATCCATCACGCCCATGAGGGAGAGGGAGCATAATATGTGGGGAGGGTGGATCCGGGAGCTCATCAATCTCTATCTACACAGGGGGAGCCTTCCCTTTATAGATAAGGAAGGCTTCTTTTTATTACATACTTTCGATGTGGGACTAACTAGGAATTTATCTTATCATGGTGTCTTCTTGTGGAGCTTGGAGAAGCACATTCCCGATGTGGTACCGATGATCTTTCACCATGGCGAGGTAGCCTGGACGTCGGTCTACAAGTTTTATGACTGGTCTATGGGCAGGGGAGGTAGTTTACTGACTACCGACTACAATAACGGTGTGCACCTGACGTCATACATCATTGTGATATATTATAAAATATATTCATCTTAATTCTCAGTCATACATACTTCATGTACTGTTTAAAAAAAAAATCCTTTTTAGAGAAGTAAATTCTATTGGTCATTCTCTTCCTAATACTAAGATTTGGGGCATCATTCCTCTTTCGGCTCTAAATGCGGTGCGTTTCCATTATACTCAAATAGGTTGTATGATGAGATTCTTGTTGTAATTGAATTTTTCTTCAAGAAAAAAAAAACCCTCTTTTTAGTAGTGGTTTTAATATAAATCGACGTGAGAGTAACATTTGATTGTGTTATAAATAAATTAAGTAATAACAAACGTTTCATTCAATTAAAATCCATCTTAATGTCTAATAATTCAATTTTTCATTTATGTTGCTGCCGGACGATAGATCTCACCGCACTTAGCTTCAGCCTACCACCAGACGGCAACAACCATTTGACAAACCAACATATATTTAAATGCTATAAATTTTTTAATATCAATATTGTTGTAGAGTATGAGAATACAAGAATTTAATATCAATACGGTAAATGAGTCAGGCATCGAATCTGCAACTCTACCAAGATCGAGAATACACTGAACTTCTAAATCATTGTCAAAAGTGTGGGGATCATAACGAGACATAGTGGGGTCAGACCACTTTAATTCTCGACGTTCAATTGGAACTAAAACGGTCATGTCTTCCCCTAACGGTGGGAAGAATGTCTCGTCAAAGCGACAATCTTCGAATCTTGCAGTAAATAGATATTTTGTCAAAGGTTCTAAATAACGGACAATCGTAGGATGTTGATAATCAACATAAATACCTAATCGTCTTTGAAGACTCATCTTAGTACGCAATGGAGACGTAATAGACACATAAACCGCACAACCAAATATGCGTAAGTGTGAAATGTCAGGCTCATATCCAGTTACCAACTCGTACGCACTAAATGGTTGGGTTGCAGTGGGTCTAAAATGAATAAGTGCAGCTGCATGTAAAATTTCATAACCCCAGACAAAAACAAGCAAGTTGGTGTGCATCACCAAGGCCCGTGCAATCAATTGTAAGCGCTTAATTGTAGCTTCTGCAAGACCGTTTTGTGAATGCACATGGGGTACGAGATGTTCTACTTTAATCTCGATAGACATGCATTGATCGTTAAAAGACTTAGACGTAAACTCTCCAACATTGTCCAATCGAATAGACTTGATTGGATGATCAGAGTGGTGAGCCTGAAGCTTAATAATTTGAGCTAAGAGTTTAGCAAATACAACGTTTCTTATGGATAGCAAAGCAACGTGTGACCAACGCGTTGATGCATCAATAGAACCATGAAATATTTAAATGGACCGCACTCTAGTTTGATAGGTCCACAAATATCACCTTGTATTCTTTGTAGGAATAGAATGTTTTGTTTAGAATCACTAGCAAAAGATGGTCTTGCAGTCAATTTGTTTAGTGAACAAGCTTTGCAAAACGAGCGGTGAGCATTAGAGATTGCCATTGAGGTATTTGGAGTTTCAGCTAGGGCCTTGGAGGCCGAGCCATTGGCTGACGCAACATGCACGGCTTCATCACCCAATTTGGTGGCAGTATGAGCTCCAACACACTTCAGTACTCGAAAAAATGGATGTCCATGTGAATTCTTGAGAATTCGGATCATCATGTCGTGTCCGGGATGTTCCAAACGGTCATGCTAAAGCTTGTAAGAGTCAAAGTCGCAAAAACTGTGAGAAACAGCATAGGATTCAATAATCGTGATGGTTGTCAAATACAACCCACTTGATTGACTCTTGAGCTTCTCTAAGATGCGTTTACGGCCGCAATCATTAGAGGTAATAAAAAAAACTCTTGTCCATTCTCTTCGAAAGTTTTCAGGTGATATCCGTTGGCACGAATATCCCTAAATGATAGTAAGGTTTGATTAGCTTTAGGCACGTAAAACACGTCAGTGACATGTATCATTGTGTCATTTGGCAACAAGAACTGCACATTGCCTCTTACTTGAATAAAAGACGAGGAACCAATTATGGTTGTCACTGAGGATACGTGAGGCACAAAGTCTGTAAATAACAGCCTATTCCTCATAATAGTGTATGGGTAGTCCCACTGTTAGCTAGACACTCAATTTCGTCACGAGACATCTACATAAATATTTGAAATTAATTATTCTTAGATCAAGACAAGACAAACACTCTAATTATACATAGAGGGGTTAATCGGAAACTTAAACCAAATTGGAACCTGAAAGAGTGCAATTACACGGCATGAAAATCACTTTCATGAAGTCATAGCAAGTGGCCGGCCGAGAGGCTCGACAGCAGCACCAAAAGTGCCCTAATAGTGTGTTAGCAGCGCTAGCAGACAGCAAGGGCCCACTAGGGGCACACAAGGGCTAGGTAGCGCGCGGCAACGTGGCAAGGAGTGGCCGAGGGACTGTTTGCGCATGAGACATGTTAGGGTGTGGTATTGCGGCGCGGCAGGGACGCACAGGGACTTGTTCGGGGCTTGGTCGTGTAGCAGCGCACAGGGATGCGACAAGGGCTCATCTGGGGCTCAACGAAGTTTTGTGGCACCCAGCGATGTGCAGAGGCGCGACAGGGGCTTTGCTACTAGCATGGGCTCGGCAAAGGCACGTTAGGGCACGCTGCTGACACAGACATGTGGCAGGTCTTGACAGCTTGTGGCAGGGGCCTCTTAGGGGCTCACTGTCGGCACTAGGGCTCGGCAAGGTGCGGCAGGGGCCTTTTAAGGGCTCAAGCAGCTGCCCAGCGCACAGCATGGACGCTCAGGGGCGCTGCAACACTGCCAATACATGGCATCTTGCTGCCTTGGTGTATTTTCGCCGATTTTTTGCAATTGGTCTCATGTTTTGTCATTTTGTATGCCATAACCAATTCAAGTACCATAAACACATGTGGATTTAGCATGTTTGCCATGTAATGAAACTTTTAGCTTTGTGCAATTCAAACCAATCATAAGAGAATAAAATTCCCTATCTATTCAACACATTTGAACATAAATGAGAGATTTTATTAATACCAACTGAAAATACATTAAAGGATGTCTAATTCCATAAAAAAAGATTGAAAAGTCGAAAATAATTGTGGCTAAACAAGTGCCAAACAGAAAATAACAAAGAAAAACATCTACTCAAAAGAGTTTAATTAAAATCCGCAGTATCCATGTGCGCAGGACTAGTTTACTTCTTAGCTACGAAATCTGCTATGGTGAGATTGGTGGAAGGCTCAACACCAATGTCATCTCCCTTAGTAAAGTTAGCTTCTTGAGCCAAGTACTACTTGTGTCTTCTGTAGGTATCTTTAGCATCCTCGCTGGCACGACAATCTTCGTGCATATGGACATTAGAGCCGCAATGAAAGCAAGGAAGACCATTGAGCTAAGTTGAATGCGATAGAGGTTGGCGGATGGTTTGCCATCCTGCCGGCAACGCTGGAAACTGTACATCATGTACGTAATCAAAGCGGAGCTTCAAGTCATCCCACAGTTTTTTGGGATCCATTATCATCAGATATTGCATCTTCAATTCCTTATAGATATAGCGCCTTAGGAACATGAGGGCTTGGGCTTTGATCATCTCACTGGGAACCGCATATGGGCCATCAGGAGGAAAAATAGTGGAAGTAAATCCTTTTCCGACAAACAATCGTGTAATATCGAATGCCCATTTAAGGTAATTATTGCCTCGTACATCGAGGATCTCAAACTCAGGCCTTGAAGACGCAGTCATCTAAAAAAGACATGGGGATTAGAAATAGTGAACCAATGATGTGGTCATAAAACCGATGCAAATAAAAGCAGGGGACGCGTAATCGCAGTCACAATCGATTTTTTCCTTATAGGCGACGCTCACAACTGTCGCAACGATGCTTAATCGCAGTCGCAAATATGTGGTGACGCGTATGTCGCAGTCACAAAGTTTGATAGAGGATGGGAGCCCTAACAAAACTCTCAACCCCTATTCACCCCCCCCCCCAACCAAACCAAAACTCGTCATAAAGAGGAGATAGATGAAAAGGCTACTAAGCCCGAACTATGAATTGAAATTCGGAAAGCAGTAACCTTAATTAAAAATTTACCTCTGATGAGTTTGACTCGATTGCAGGCTTCGACCGATGGTTGGGAACCTTTCTCGCTTTCCTTGGAAGACGAGCAATCTTGAAATCTTTGGTTTCTAGAGGCTTCTTAGAGGAGAAACAACTTTTCACCTACTTCTGTTTCAATTTTGGAGCTGAAATTTTGACGGGAGGAGCATCACTGGAAGAGGAAGCTACTATCCAAAAATCAGCTCGATCGAAGTACGGGAAGGCAGTGAACCGGTGGTTGGAGGCAGCGGTCTCGAAACTTCTAGCGGCCGGTTCAAGAACCTTCTGGCCGGTTCTCGAGGTGAGACCGGTGGGGTTGGAACCGAGACGTCGAGGGTTTTCTGTGGATATGAAATTCCGGCCGTGGATAGAGAAAAATCCGGCCAGAAATTAGGAAAAACAAAATGGGCATTGTTTCGGCGAGATCTCTGAGGGGGGTGGATCACGCAGATGTAGGAACGTTATCTTCAAGCTCCCATAACCTGTCAATCATGAATAAACATCGTCAGAGGGAAGACCGGGTGTTCCGGTCTTCGACCCTCCGATGCCTAAGTCAGCGTGAGTAGAAATAAGGTGAGAATAGGGTGAAGATGGAGAGAGAGCAAATGAGGGGTGAAGAGTGGTCCTAAAAATACCACTTTGTCCTTTTTAGAGGATGTATTACCATTATGCCCTCAAGGAATAGTGTAGGTAAAATGGCCTTAGCTAAGGCTCAAGCCCATTTTATGTGGCGACACGCGTCTTCTTAGGCGAGTATGACCGATGTTCTATTATGTACTAACATGCATATTAGGGTTTTCGAAGGTTTTATAATTTTTCGGGGGCCTATTATCTCTTGGTTATGGCACCAAGTTTAATAACGTGTTGTAGAGTATAAGAATACGAGAACAAAATGTCTACTCATTCATTGATAGATTGTTTTTTATATAGGTATTACACATAGATAATCCATGTAAATCAGAGTTTGATATCTAACAGAAATTCTAGTCTAATAAGGAGAATATTCTCGGTTAAGACACATCATAAATGATAGGAATGTAAATTCTTTTAACAAATATATCAAAATTGATATTTGAAAAAAAAAAGTTCGAGTTCCAAATAAAATGACGAACTGAATCCAAGAAACAAGCACTAATAATTAGGTATTTCAAACCCCATCATCTACTGCTATAGATGTAGAATCAACCATCACTAACAAAGAGATCACTACCACGTTCCCATCCCCATTCTTAAACCAAAACAGTCAAACACTCTGCTAACAATAACTAGGTCGTTAATTACAACTCACCATCTCTCCTTTCATTTACAGCAAAGTCTTCAATCCTCCCATTCTTCCATGAGTTCTATCACTCCCTTCCCCCAATTCAAACCTCCCCAAACTTTTTAGAGCCCTCACCATTTAAATTTCCCCACATAAATATCGTATTCTCATCATTATATAACTACGAAAAACATACAATTTTATTTGATATGCATGAGTATTAGTCTCCGTTGACAATTATAGATCGGTCATAGATTAAATTAATACCAAACTAGATCTGATAGAGTAATGTTCACAACATTATGTGATTCGACATAGTTGAAAAATTCACACAATAAACATGTGTGTGTATATATATATGTGTGTGTAAGTAATTCACACACATGAAACTTTTACAACACTGTTGTTCCACACGAATACTAAGATTCAGATTGATTAGACCATTATGCAATAAGAAAATATATAAATTCAAAATTTAATATTCTATCAGAATTAGCTGAAGATTGTAATTTTTATCTAAAGGTAATCCAGCATGACTAATTTGTATTTCGACAAATTACTGCTCAAACGGAAAATTCTTACATACCATTGTTGTTTGCATCTCTCAAGCATCGGATCCCAAGCCGTACAATGGTTTTAAGCAACAATTTATGGCATACCTTGGATCCAAGGATCCGTTTTCTCAAAAAACAAAGCATTACATCTGATGAAACAAAAATATATACGCAAGAGCAAGAGCAAGAACCACAAGAACGCATTGATTAAGATCAAAGAAAATATTATCCCATTAACGATTTTTTTTCCTCAGTTTCCAGGATCATGAAAATGCTCAGTATCTGAGACATTCACATGTCCATAACAAACACATAACCAACACCGATTGACATAAAACGAAAACACATAAGATTTTTCCATGACGAGATTACAGCATTTGGTTCTCTAGTTATTAGCTGCGTCTATGGTTGTTGTCTTGTTCTCCTTGGCATTCTCCGCGCCGGTTTTCGCTGCCTCCGCGGACGGCGGGAGAGGAGGAGAGATCAGGTGGGACGGCGGAGCCTGGTTGGTTGGTGCACCTCCAGCAGCAGCGGCCACCTTGTCTCCGGCCACGACATCTTCGGATAGGAGGAAGTCCGGGGACATGAATATGCTCTGAGATGGCCTTCTCTGGTGGCGATTTGGCCTCTGAGACATGATTCTGGGTTTGTTTGGGATAAGAAGCAGAGGGTAATGGAGGAGGAGGAGTGTGTTTATAGTGATAGTGGTGTTGTCTGAGGTAGTTAGGTGTAGGGAGAGAGCACAAGGTGTTGACTAGTTTTTATAGCGGGGGAATGGGTTAAAAGCTGTTAGGTCGGGTTAAATGGGAAAGTCATCTAACTCTTGCAATCCCGTTATTACCCCCCTCCTCACCATATGAGGGTTTTGGTTGGAATGGCAACAACATCAATTGATTCTTATCTCGAAGGGTTGTATTTGTCTTTGTAACGATTCACATTGACTCTTTATGTATTGCTTACGTAATAGAATTATAATGTTGAGAAAAAAAAATGACGTGTGTAAAGACCATTGCATTGCATGTAGTCTCATTAGTTATATTATTAGGGGATTGCATGTATCTGCTTATGTTTCCATTCAGATTTAATCATTATGTGTTTGTTTATAAATGACATTTGTAAGGAGTACGTGTTGTAGTGCATTTGATCTCATTATGTGAGCATGAGGTTGGTAACAGTAACTAATTTTCTTAATGTGAGAGTGTATTTGTCTTTGTTTCGATTCAAATATACTCGTGTTACTCACATTTGTTTATAAATGATATTTGTAAGGACCATCACAATACATGTAATTTAATTGATTGTGTCAACAAAGGGTTGGTAACGATAATTAATTTTCATATCAAAAAATTGTAATTGTTTTTATTTCGATTCAAATTTTCTTGTTACGTGTTATTCACGTTTGCTTATAAATGACATCTGTAAGGACCATCACAATACATGTAATCTCGTTGTGTCAACAGGGGGTCGGTAATGGTAATTAGTTTTCACATTAAAGAATTGTATTTGTTTTTATTTTGATTCAAGTGTTCTCGTCTCGTTTTATTCTATTCGCCTAATAAAATGATAATATGGATTTATAACGTTATGTAAAAAACATCTTATTGTCTCGTTACTTACAACCGCACGTGTCAAATGGAAACTTTTGTGATAAACTTTTTGAGAAATGATTAAATGTGAGGAAGGATTTTTATGTAAATTCAAAATTTAAATCTCTATCCTACAAAAGTTATTGCGGGAAGTTGCTTACAATCGAACGTGACAAATAGAAATTTTTGAGTGTTAAACTCTTTGAGAAATGACTAAATGAGAGGAAGGATTTTTACGTAAATTCAAAATGTAAAACTCCATCCTACAAAAGTTATTGCGAGAAGATTATTACGAATCTAGGGGATATGGAAATAATTTTATTAATTGTGAAAGAAAAAGAGAGAAAATTAATTGTGTATTTACATTAAAATCTGTAATTAATAGATAAATATTTGGTAAGAAATCCATTTGATTTGATGGAACAACATTAATGAGGGTCTGAGCGTTGGTGGGTGTACGTGCATATGGTACTTGGAACTCCGCTTGGAACCTTCGTACTCTGTTTCAAATCCACATGACTCTTGTGGATAGACTTGAAGTGGTAGACATTTTATTTTAGTTTATTTCACGTTTCTATTTTCAAATGGGCAAGTTCGATGAACCTGTTAATTTTGAACACTAAATGATTGCTCTGTAATAATTTGTTGTTTCAATTGAGTTGTTAAAACTAGATAAATAAAGTGATTTGTCTTAATTTTTGAATTTAGTGATACTCATCTTAAGGTAGTCCTTACACCCCGTTTGGTATAGCTTCAATTTTTTTTTTTTAAATCAGTTTTTATATGAACTTTTAGATTTTATAGTGTTTGATAAATTAAAGAAAAATATTTAAAATAAAATAAAATTACAGGTCACTGACAGCTGTTATCATTAAAAACTAATATTTGCAATGTAACATTACAATGATATGCAAAATAGACCATCTATATTTGAAGACTGACATTTATTAAAACAAGACTACTCCTATGATCAATATCATAGTTTGTATGCGGAAAATGGAAATAAAAAACTACTTAGTTATAGGGCTGAACCCATAAAACCTAAGCCAAAAGCCCTACATATTTGATCCAAGCCCACACACCATTTGTGGTAACCGAAACTCGAAAACTTGCTCATGTGTTCGTCGATGATGCAACGTCGCACCTAACTTATAGCTTCATACCTCTATATATCCATCGTATGCATGTCAACCAGGGAACTCCGACACAACTATTTAAGACCCTCATCATCTTCAATATCATAGGGAATTGCATTGCCTCATCAACAAACCACAAATTCCTCCGTAAGTGGTTGATACCAGATTGCCTCCAAAGCTATTGCCACCATATTCAGGTTACAAAACTCGACTTGCATCTTGTGTTTAGCGATGTAATCCTAAATGATTGATTCATCTGAATCACATACTACCGCTAGAATTCCTCTACAATCATAATGAAAAGGAGGCCAAGTCGCTCATGGTCAATGATGAAAGCTTCACCTCATATCGATGTAGAGGAACATGTGAAAGAAATCGACGAGGAAGGTTAGAGAATGAGGGTAGACAAAAGCGACTAGTGCTTGAGTGACCAGAGCCACCGTTGTTGTTTTCACCACCAAGGGTTAACCTGGAAGAGTTTAATTGTTGGCGATTCTTGGAGTAAATTGTTGTGTCGAAGCCGCCATTGAAATCTAGCCCAATGCAGCTATGGTTGGGGGATAAAATGTTTATTCTCCTTAGTTTATTGATATTTTATCACTTTGATAACTCCATTACCGTTTTAAGAACACATTTTACCATTTGAGAACTAATGTTGTAAGTAAATTTTGTACAACTTTAAAGACTCACGTGACAACTTTGAAGACTAATATTACTACTTTAAAGACTCATTATACAACTTTAAGATAAAACTGATGCATGTCATGCATTAACATGACTTTAGCTCTTTTGTTAGCTATTTTAAACAATTATTTACCACGGAATGATATAAACTGAATGTTAGTGTTTACTATAATTTGTACCTGCGTCGAACCACGGGTTTTAACTTTTTTGATGTAAGAAGATAGCAAAATTGATATTGAGCAACAATTGAAGGGTAAACCAGTCAAAATTAATCATTTTGTAAAGTTTTTTTAATGGCAAATCTGTAATTAAACAAAAAACATGGACTAAATCGTTATTTTAGCTTCACAGATAAGAGGTGTATTTAAACAAAAGAACAGGGATGAAATCGTCATTTTCACCTCACGGGTAAGAGCTGTGACTAAAAAAAAAGGACGAAATCGTCATTTTTACCTCACGGGTAAGAGTTGTAATTAAACAAAAAAATGGAGACAAAATCGTTATTTTTGCATGACGGTTATTGTTCCTAAAGGAACTGAGAGTTTTTGTATATAGTATAAATAGGAGGTTACTATAGAATTTTGTGTTAAACAATCAAATAAACTTACTCGTACTTTTTATAAAGGTGAAATTGAAGCGGCTTAATTTGAAAGATATCAGTTCAGTAAAAGGCTCTAGGACATATGGAATGCATCTAATATTTTATCAAAGTTACTGGCCTGTGGTTAGGATAATGTTAAAGATCAGTGTTCAAAGGTTCTTAATTGTTAGGAAAAGTTGAATCACTTGAATGTCGTAAATCATACTTTGATTGCTTTGATCCCTATGGTGCCTAATATGAAGTAAGTAATAGTGTATCGACCTATAAGTATGTGTGATGTCCTTTATCAGCTGAGTTGGAAGGCCTTGGTTAATCAATTGGAACATATATGTGATATATGGGGTAATTTTCGAGTTTCAAAGTGTGTATTTGTTTGGAGTTTCAGAGCATTGGAAGCACATTTGGAAACTTAAGGTTCTACCAAAGACGAGACACTTTTTGTGGGGATGTTCGACGAGCGAAGGTTTATTTCGTGTATGTGGTATTAGCGTCATGTTTCACATCACTCCATATGCCTGAGGTGCCAACTAACAAATGAAGCACCTTTGTACACAACTTGGTATTGTCTTTTATGTATGTGTTGCAGTGTTGGAGAAGGTGAGCTTTTATTATAAACTCAACTCGGGTGTGTTGGTGAACATTTCTGATTTCTTGGATCATGCTATTCAGATCTTAATATAATGGATAAGATGAAGCTTTTGGTTGTGTTGTTGTGGAGTAATTGGAGTGAAAGAAACAAAGTTGTGCATGGTGAACAACCTATACATTATAAGGTTAGGTTTGCACAATGATATGAGAAGGGTTGTTAGTTGTACAGTTAAGACTTACGTTAGTGGGGTGCAGAATTAGAGAAATTCATTAGTAGCTGATTGTTGCAAATAAAATTTGATGCATATGTTTCTAGTGACGAGAGTCATGCGAGATAGCGGTGGTGAGGGACAACCATGGCAGCGGCGTTGTAGCTGTGAGTGAGCAAGTTCAAGGGAGGATCCGCATCTGGGCTTGTTGAACTCTAAGAAATAATTATAGGTTAGAAACTGTACAAGGGGCATGGCTTACAATTGGAGAGTTGGCTTCTCTACTTGGAGAAGATTTGCTAAGATCTACTTGGATTTTAATACCAAGCTGCCACATCATCTAAAACCAATCTAAGGGCCAGCAGCGAGAAGTTCTCAAAAAGAAACTTGAGGCCACCCATATCAGATCAGTCTCTTCTTTATTCTTCTTCTGTGTATCGAGCTTCAACAAGATCAAAGCCATCTTTTCGAAGCTCCTGAAACGCTAGACCAAATGATATCAACATATACATGAAAACAAGTGCCAATAAAGAAATAAGCAACTTCTTCTCCTCCATATATAGCCTCTTTGCTCCTCCATTTCTTCAGTCCTTGTTTTATCTATAATACAGTTGGTCCTTCACTCTTGAACAATTATCTAGGACAGAAATCAACCAACAGAACTCCAATTTTATTCAAGTCATCAACTGAATCATAGCTTCAATCTTGAACAATTATCTAGGACAATGCAATCATAAGATTTACAGTGGGAATTGTTGATACCAATCCACACTTAGAAGACGACTCCGGTTAAGCAACTCTCCCGACAAAGAAGAGGAAGCACCACCGCAACAATAGCAGTCATCCGTCGTGACTCGTGACTCACCCACCGTGACCCAAGCCTATCCGGACCCTTACCCATCTGAACCACTCCCAAATCCTCCAACGACGAGGAGTACATTGACTTCTCCGACAACCTTGCGCCATCGTCTCTGAGTTTCCGGCAAGCGATAATCCACAGCCGCACCGACCAAGCTCCGACGGTTGTCCGATTGGCGAGCTTCTTCATAGACTTGGCTTAAGGCTGAAGCGGGTATGGTTGGATCACTTGGATGGTTGCGTTTTGGGGCTGGAGTAAAATTGGTAATGTGGAGTTTTTCATTAGGAACCCTTAGATTGATTTTAGATGATGTGGTAGCTTAGTATTGAAATGTCACACCTCAATTTTCGAAGGATAATTTTTAAATTTTTTGGCATGGTCTAACTTAAAATAAATAAATATCTCAACCTGCTTTAACAACCAAAACCAATATCTAGAACTCAAATGCGGAAGGTAAATGTCGCATAACTCAACATTAAGTTAAATATTACATTTTCTTATTTACATAAACTTGTAAATCAAGAACATGAAAACAATCTCATAAGTTTAATACTGTATACCCAAATATAAAACTATACAGAGTACAACAAAATCAAAAGAACCTTGCCACTAAGCCTCATCCTCAACCCTGCTGATCCTCACATGCATGTCTAACCCCTACATAAAAAATTGGTGCACCGAGATTGTAAAATAACAAACCTGGTAAGCTAAAAATCTCGTATGAGTAAACTCAAAAATAGAACAATAATTCTCACATCTAAATATTTCACAAGAGCAAATGATATCAATGAATAAATCCACAATTCCAACACCTTTTCAAATAACATGTACCCATGAGTCTCATGTATTAATAAATACCCCTCATGACCTACAACAACAATTTGTGTACTCATGGGTCCCAAATACCATAAGATATCTCTCATGACCTACACAGACAGACGAACTAGAGCTCTATATTCCTATCTGTAACCAATCACCCGACCAAAGGATTGGAACTCGGTTTGACTGTCCAATATCAAAACTCAAAAAATAAATAGCATATAAACCGTAATCAATTACCCTATTAAAGGCTTGGAACCCGGATTAACTATTTATCCAACAATCACAATATCAACATCAACAACACAAGATCACATCATAGATTATATCATTTCACATAGATATTCCACAAGAATATTTAAACAATAATCATTAAAATTATGATCACTTGAACTTCAAAAATAAACAAATAAGGAAAACTCGTTTTATCTTACCTATGAGCCGTAGGCGATCAAGCTCTTATACTTTAAAGAAAAAAAACAAATAATAGCATCATATTAATTTCAACAACAACATCATGTGACCTTATTAAAATTTGGTTTCAAAGTGGACATTGGTGAGATTTACTCACCTAGAAATCCAGCTGCAAATCTCATCGCAACGAAAGCAAGCCAATCACCAATTCACAAAACACCTAAAATTACACAAATTAAAACCCTTAGTAAAAATCACAACAAGGGTCAAAGTACCTTTAACTTAAAGGTTGCCCAAGGAAGGACAATCCTTCTCCAAGACCTCCCAAAGTCATTGGATACTTAACAACAACCACACTACCCTCCAAAATTAAACTTTCTAAGTTTCAGACCTAACGAACACCAAGAACAAACTTAACACCTAAGATACAAAACTTAATCAACACTCATTCTTCACACACCAACAACCCACTAACAACAACAAGAACAAGCTAACATAGTAACCAAAGCTCTTACCCTAATCGGACGCGCTCCCAGGAGCCCCCATAGATGAAGGCGAGTGAGCTTCAAGCGTCACCACCAACCTCAAAATCTACATAAACTCCCAATAACAACCTTAAAGAGCACAACAAAAGAAACACTTCTTATACCTGAGGCTAAGCTCGGTTCAACCTTGAACTGCCCCAAACAACCATCACAAGATCCGCCCCCAAATCTGCAAACTAGCGCCCCAAACTTCAAACTTAGAACACAAGAGAGGCATAAATATCTCTAGAGGAAAGAGGAGAGTAAGACTCACCCAACTCCGGCCTAAAACGCCGTCGAAAACCATGAAATTCCGGCAAGACCGCCATAGCTCCTCCACCTAGTAGAGGCGTCTAGGCGGCGAGCGGCGCTGCCCTAGGAAAGAAAAGGAAGTCTGTGTGCACCGAACGAGACCGGCAGCGATCGAAACAGCAGCCGGACGGTAGACCTCTACTTCGGCGAGCCACGTGAAGCTTCATCGGCCGACGGCTTTGTCTCCGGCATGCGACGCCGTAGGTGGAAGAGGGTGACCGAGCGAGTCGAACTGGACCAGAGGCGACTAACCCGGTGATCGGACGACGGACTTCTGGCGTCCGTGAGGCGTCGAGTGCTCGGGACAGAAGGGAGAAAAAAAGAAAAAAAAAACTGAATGGGGCTTGTGCAATTTAGTGTTCCAACAAATAAAAACCCCAAACTTTTTCCTATTAAACAATTTTCAAACCCGGAAACTAACTTTCTTTGACCATAACTTCCTCATACGACATCTGATTTATGCGTGCCGCATGTCTACAAACTCGTATCCCCAAACTCTACAACTTTCAAGAAGGAAGTTTTTGAAAATGACTTACGAAAAATGAAATCAACTTTTTGATCTCTTAAAAGTCAAAGCACTTTAAAAGAAACTCCCGAAACTTTAATTTCGCATAACCCAGTAATAATTTTCATAAATAATTCTTCACTAAACTTAGAAATAATATAGAGAAAATTGATACGAAAATCTTGGGTATTACATGAAATCCAAGTAGATCTGAGTAAAACTTCTCCAAGCAGAGTAGCCAAGTCCTACAATTGGATGGAGTTGAGACTGCTTATTTGGAGACTATAAGGCTTGTGACGAGTGTTTTGCAACACAAGGTGTCTTAATGGAGAAGGTTCGGCTGCTGTGGGGTGTAGTTGGTTCATATCCAAGACATGCTAATGGTATGTCACTCCGTTGGAGGACATTTATCTTGATCGGGGTTGGGACTCACTGGCCTATGGTCATCATCGATGGTGACATACCGTCGTATTCGTTCAATATCTTCTCACTCCGTCAATAATCGAAACAAAACTGACTGCAAACACAAACGCCCGTTATCCATATCTTCCCGTACTTTCCCGGCGAATGACAGTTGGACTCACCCATCAGTTATGAAATTCCAACCCCACCAGTGTCTTCTCCACACTCCCTGGGATTCCGCCACCTGGACCATCCAACGGCCCAGGATCCCCTCATGACGCAACCAAAACAATAAAAGCAGCGGGAGCGCACAAACTTCATCAACTACGGCCACCATCACACGTGTCACCGACGTCACAGTCCACCCGAACCGCCACGCCACGTGTCCCAATCCAATAGGCCAAGTCATCGGGCCCATCGACTTTTATCCACCTGCCTTCTGGTTTCTTCCAAAGTTTGGCAATCCAATTTAGAAATAAATAAAACAAATAAAGAAAGGACGGACTCTATCTTCCCTCGAGAGCGAGCCAAGCTTTTCGTTTCGCTATTTTGCCGCTCTGCACGTTACTCTCTCTCTCTGAAACCGAATTGAAAAACCCTAATCCTTCTCTCATCCCGCGTTAAATTTTCACTCCTTCCGATCTCACTCCCTCTTTTTTTCTCTCTCTCTCAAAACTTCCAGATCTCTCTGATTTCTTTGGATTCTTCTCGAATTCCTTTTGGATCTCTCAGACTTTCTTTGGATTTGGAGGCCTTTGTTCGATTTGATTTTCTCAGATTTGGATCAGTAAGGTTCTACGACGCCTTTTATTTTCTATTTTCGTCGCTGAATTGCGGTTTTTTTTGTGTGGTTTTGGTTATAGTTCTTGATTTTAGGACGACTGACCTCGAATTTATGAGGTTTGATTCATTTCTGGACAGATTGAGTAGTGCATGCGAATTAGGCTTTGATTTTGGACGTTTGGTGTTTGTTATTGAATGCTGTATTGGAAGCTTGGTGTTGTGAAGGAGAGTGGATTGTTTGGCAGTGGGGTTGGATTTCGAGTGGAGTTGTATGGGAGAAGAGGATAGATTGGAAAATGGGGGAGTGGAAATCGAGAGCTCTCCAAGAACTGAATTGAAGCGAGACCATCAGTGTCTCGTAGGTGATACTGAGCCGGATTCGTTTCCGAACAAGAAGCAAGCCAAAGAGGTTTCAAATGATGATATACGCTCCGAAGTTTCGAATCCTGTTGTGTCTCCAAAAGAGAATGAGAATGGCTCGAGTTTTCAGGACATTACTAGCCAACCGGCGGAGTTAGCGAATAGTAACCAAGTAGAGTGTGGAGAGGTTACTTCTTCGAGTTTGAGGAGTTCGAGCTCGGAGGAGGAGGAGAGTTTGAGTGTTGGACAGCCTGCCGAGAATGATAATGGCCAGATTGAGACGGAGACCATGGATACTACTTGTGTTGTAGTTGAGATAGATAAGCCGTCTAGTTCATCTGGGATTCGCAAGATCACGTTTAAGTTCAGCAAAAGAAAGGAAGATTATGAGAACCAGTCATTTGCTTCACTGAGTCAGACTGTACATAATGGGTTTGATTGTGACTTTCCCTATGGAGGGGAGCCTAGAACTGACTTTGGAGAAATGGCTAGTAGGAGCTGGGGGTTCCGAGAAGGGTCATATGCTTCTGTTAGGGAGGTGGAATCTAACAAGGTTCCGGAGTGCTACCCTAGTAATGTCAAAAAGCTATTAGCTACTGGTATTCTTGATGGAGCTCGAGTGAAGTATATTTCCACTGGGTCACAGGTAGATGACCACATGATAAAATAAAATTGTTTATAATTTTTCTGATATGCTGCAGTTTGAGCTTTTCTTTGTTGAGATGACTAATAGAATTGTATGTTTGGCAGGTAAAGCTAGATGGAATTATAAGTGGTGGTGGTTATTTATGTGGCTGTTCATCCTGCAACTACACCAATGTAAGTTTTAATCACTGTCCAATTTTGTTCTAGTTTAATTGTGATATGAGTTTTAGCTGACTGGTTCCATGATATTAACAGGTACTCAGTGCGTTTGAGTTTGAGCAGCATGCTGGTGTCAAAACTCGCCATCCCAATAACCACATATTCTTGGAGAATGGGAGACCGGTTTATAATATCCTCCAAGAATTGAAGACTGCTCCACTCAACAAGCTGGATGAAGTAATAGAGGCAGTTGCTGGTTCTGCTGTCAATGAAGGGTTCTTCAGGATCTGGAAAGGTGATAAATATCTTTAGCAAGATACTATTCCTTGCGTTATAGATAACCAAGTGACTTGCTCATAACTTTGGTGCTATGAGGATCTAATATATATTTATTTATTTATTTCTGCAGAATCCCTTTACCGATTTGAGGGGGATGAGGTGTATAAAAGACATTCTGTGGAACTTCCTAAAGTGCCTCGGCTTCCTAAGAAGCCCAAGCTTCCTAAATTCCCTCATTCACTTCCCAGGTATAAGCCTTACACATTAGGATGTTCTTATCCATACAGTGCATGTTTGACATCTTAACAGTAGATAATATGCTTTATTTTGCATGGGTAAGCTGAGACTGTATCTGTTGTGCAGATCAAGCTTCCATACTCCTTACTCTGTTTTGCACCAGAAGAAAACTGCTGGACGTGGCAATAAGAAAACGTATCATCTCCCCGTCTTCTTTTCATTTTGTACTTGGGGATTTCTATCAGTAGCTTTTCAATAATTTGCAAATATTCTTACTGATCGGGAAGTTTGTGCTTTCAGTAGGGATCATGATCTTCATCGGCTACTGTTCATGCCAAATGGGCTTCCAGATGGGGCCAAATTGGCATACTATATGAAAGGACAGGTGTCTTGTTGGATATATTTTTTGTGTTAAAGCTGTCTTCAGATTTTTGATATATGCCAATTTCAAAATTAGTGATCTGATGACTCTCAATTCTCAGAGAATACTTGGAGGCTACAAGCACGGTAATGCTATAGTATGTAATTGCTGTAATAAAGAGGTAAAATTCAAGCTGCACAGACCACATTGAATATGAGTTAAGCATTTTATGCTAGTCCCTCTCTCCCTATTCTCTCCAACATCATTTCTGTGCTATGTGTTTTTGAACAGGTAAGCCCTTCACAGTTCGAAGCACATGCCGGAATGTCTGCTAGGCGCCAACCGTGAGTACTTTCTAACGAACTGTTGCAGTTTTTTGTTGTCTGTATAATGTCTCATGTAGGGAAAACCCATGTCCTTTTGCAGTTACCGTCATATCTATATATCCAATGGATTGACACTTCATGATATAGCCACGTCATTGGCAAATGGACATAACCTTACAACTGGTGCCAGTGATGGAAGTGATGATATGTGTGCAGTATGTGGACATGATACTGGGAAGATGATTCTTTGTGATGGATGCCCTCGTGCTTTTCATGAAGGTTGTATTCATTTTTGAATTATATTGTTAGACATTTAGTTCCATTTTTGTTGAAAGTTGCACATTTTGTTTATTAGTTTTGGGCTTTTGGTACAACATCAAGTTTCATAATTTTATCTTGACATCCTCTGTCACAAGTAAACAATGTGGTATGCTAAAGGTCCTTTTTTTATCCAACAATGTTTTCTGGGCTACTATTTCTTCCATACTTTCCTTGATCCCTTCTGTCACTCCCATGTTTTAGTGTTTCAGTGGAACTTTTTTTTCCCCTCAAGTTGATATGGGTGGTTTTTGTTACACATGGCATCATTTTGTTTTCTCACTCATGAAGCACTTTCTCCTCTTTCTCCTACTACTCTCTCGCTCTCTATTCTTTCATGAGTCTAATCAGTTTCATATTGCAGCTTGTTTAGATTCAGAGTGGATTCCTGAAAGCGATTGGCATTGTCGAAATTGTAGAGATAATTTTCAACATGTTAGTAAAGCTGCTGCTGGAGGATCTTCAAGTATTGCAAGACCAATTGTCATACGCTTGACAAGGGAATTCAAAGCACCTGAAATTGAAATTGGTGGTTGTGTCCTCTGCAGGTGTGTTGCTTTAGCTTTTATATTTCATTCATTCCTCTGCACCATGTTAGGATGTTATCAAGTGACGATTTATTTATTTTATTTTTTATTTTTTTCTTTTCTGGGAAGTACAAGTTTTTCTATGTATTCTGGGTTGAATGGGGTGTTAAGGTGTGCATTAACTTGATCAAATTAATTAGTCTGACCGCATCACTTCTCACACTGCCATGGCTTCAAACAGTTTCATGGGAATGCCACTTTCTATTTTGGTTATATGGTTTGTTAACTCAAAGTGAAGAATGTAGATTGTAGGCGTGCACTGGAGAAGTGATTTCTTTGATTGATTAACTCATTTTTGGTTTGTTATCAGTTATTTATAACTGCTAACTGCTTATACTATCTTTATTAGGAGCAACGACTTCAGTGCAGCTATATTCGATGAGCGAACAGTTATAATCTGTGACCAAGTATGACTTGCCTTTCCATTTACACCTGTCAAAATTATCCTTACCACCTATGTCATTGTTAATCTCACCATTGATTTTTATTCAGTGTGAGAAGGAGTTTCATGTTGGTTGCTTACGGGACAATGGATTATGTGACTTAAAAGTGAGTTTTTAATCATGCAATGGTTTATATTTTTTGGTTGTTTGGGTAATAATTAGTTTTCTTTCACACTACTGCAGGAACTCCCCAAGGATAAGTGGTTTTGCTGTGATGATTGTAATAGGATTTTTGAGGCTTTACAGAATATAGTATTCAAGGAAGCAGAACGTGTTCCGGCTCCATTGTCAGATCCAATAATCAGGAAGCATGCAGATAGAGGTATATTTATTGATGGAGTGGCGGATGATGTTCAATGGAGAATTTTCAGTGGAAAAAGTCGCTGTCCAGAACACCTACCATTTTTATCAAGTGCTGCTGCAATTTTTCGAGTACGTATATGTGATTCCATGATGATCTTTGCCGTCATTATTCTCCTCTTTTTCCATTATCTAAAGCACTCTTAAAATTGACGCCTTTTTCTGAATTGGGACGTGTTTTTTCTTTTTCTTTCCCAAATGTTTGTTGTAATTCCCTAACGAGAGATCCACCTGTGTATGGGTCTGTTAGTTGATGATTCATATCTTTTCTTTCATGCTCTCAGATGCTACTCTTTGATTGATTTTTTGCTTCCTAATTCAGTATATGTATTATTTATGTGTAAATAAATAATCAATATTGTCACTTTAATTTGCCTGAGAAAATCTACTCTAACAGTCAATATTGTCACTGCATTTTGCCTAATGATATGTTGGGTTTGTTATTGCCAGGAGTGCTTTGACCCCATTGTTGCCAAATCTGGTCGTGATTTGATTCCTGTCATGGTATATGGGTAAGTAATTCATTTTTGTCTGGTGACATGTTTCTTAGTTTGCAAAGCTTGTATAGGCATATATTAATTTGAGCCTGGATAGAACAGTAACTGTCGCGGTTAAGATCATTTGTGAACATTATGTTACATCTTGATTTCCAGCACATATTTTGTTAGCACGACACATCCAAAAAATTCAAAATTGATGTAGAATATTATTGTTGGTCCAAGTACTATAATAGTCCCAATAGAGGTGACAAATTTACAAGGCCATATACCTTGATGTTGGTCGTTCTTGTGTACTATCATTGTCTTTGGTAGCTCAAAGTTAGATTTCTGCTAACAAAACAATTTTTTTTTTATGGCATTTTTCAGGAGAAATATTTCAGGTCAAGAGTTTGGAGGAATGTATTGTGTTGTTTTAACAGTGAGGTATGTTGCTTCTGTTTTCTCTACTGCAACTCTATTTAGTCTTGCAAATTGATAATTATCTTGTTTTCTTATATCTTTTGTTTGGATAGGTCTGTTGTTGTATCTGCCGGTCTTCTCAGGATTTTTGGTAGGGAAGTTGCAGAGCTTCCGATTGTGGCTACAAGTAGAGAACATCAAGGGAAAGTAAGCATGGATTCCGGATCTGAAACCCCCACGTTTTCAGTTGATATTACTATTTGAGAATGCTTGTTTGTGTCGGACCTCACATGTCTGTTCTTTTTATAGGGTTATTTCCAAGCGTTATTTTCCTGTATAGAGATGTTACTCCTTTCCCTGAAAGTGGAAAAACTGGTTCTCCCTGCTGCTGAGGAAGCCGAGTCAATCTGGACAAAGAAATTAGGGTTTCGCAAGATGAGGGACGAGCAAGTAAGTGAATTGCTAGACCTGTTTACATGGTTGCCTACTTGGAATCTTTTGTTGGTGTTTCAAATGTTGAATGTACTCCCTAACCGTTGCATATTGTTTTGTCTCTCAGTTATCAAAATATATGAGGGAGGTTCAGCTGACGGTTTTCAGGGGGACATCAATGTTAGAAAAGATGGTGCAGTCGATGGATTGATAACTCGTCGATCTCTTCTAAAGTTCTGAATGTTAGATTTAGGAACATGTTGGCTGTTGATTTATTTATTTTTGATAGTGATTCATGTATCCGGCCGGTGTGGCCTTCTGGTTGTGTTTCACCCCTCCTTCGAAGCATCTGAAGAGTAGGGAAATGAGTTGGAAGATAAATGTGTAAAAAGAAAAGAAAAGTAGTGCATGCTGACCTTTTATTATGCATGCATCCAGCATTTTTTTTTTCTCTGTTTTATTGCTTTTCACGTTTCAGGATATTGTATCACGAAATGTTCCTTTTTTGAAGATGGAAAAAAAAGAAATATCCACTTTTTTTGGTGGTAAAAAAAATAAAAATGAAGCTTGTGTTTACTCAAGTGTTTTCTCAGTCTATCTTAACTCCTCATTCTGGCTATTTAATTATTTTCCTTGCTTGGTCTCTGTTCGTCAAATAATACATGGACATGCTAAATTGCTTCATTTGTTCAGTCTTGTTTCTTGTTGCTGGATTTAATTGTCTTGGTTCCGAGTGGATAAAGAAAATTACTAAATCAATACCATTGTGTAAATCCACTGGGGGTTCGTATTAATAATGTATTAAATTCTTCCTCTTCAAATGTCGAATAATAAGATAAAATAAAATAAAATAAAATAAGTAATCAAAATAAATGATATTAAGAAAATATTGAATATTGATGAAAATTTTATCATATTTTATATAAACATGATATATTTAACTAAAAATAGATTAAACATGTATATATAAAATATGATAAAATCTCGATATATATAATTTATTTTCTTGATAAAAAATGATACATTTATTGAAATGATAAAAATGCTCTTAAAATTTAATGATGTTAGTGGTCAAGGTATCAAAATACCAACAAAATGAAACTTCGGGTATAAAAATACAATTTTTTGATAATTAGTTATAAAAATAAAAATAACATTATAATTGGATGATGTTTTATAATTAATCATTTGCATTACAAATGTAAACGAGAGTGAAAAAATGCCCCTGACAAGCGAAATGCTTCGATTATGCATTGCAGAAGAGTGCTGACCATTCGGACAGCTTTATGAATCGATTCTAGGTCGAGGGTTCCCTACCTGACCTCAATCACTATGCCAAACCTTCGTAACCAGGAGAGCACGATGATGACATAATATCAGGTAATGGGACTTGGATACGGGTCGGAGCCAGAGGAGGCCAGAATCCAATTCTTACACGTTGGCGTGAGAATCACGTGATGTTTCCACTATCGCATATAGTCGCTCGTGCTTAAAACCCTACTTACTTTAAACACAGAAACCGCACCACACTGTTTTTCAAATTCAACAGTGATTTTCCGATTCCGGTGCATAGATGTATCTCTGTCTTCCTCACTACGTCTCCATCAAATTGCCTGCATTTCACTCTCCACAGGTCAAATTTCACTTTTGGCTTCAACACTTTACCATCTAATCATCTATCCCTCTTCTTCATTCTCAGCTCGTTTTGGTTTTGGTTCTTGTTCGTCGCAGAGGGACTTCAAGCGTCGCGCGGTCTCAAAGTCCGCAACTGAAGTCGCCAATCACGTTCCGCCGGCTCCGATTTCGCTTCCTCATGGGCCTTGGAAGCAGGTGAGTCTTGCAAACGACGCCGTTTTGGATTCACTGTCGTTTTGCTAGCTAGTCGATTTTGTTGTACTATATTATGATTTTGTAGATTCCAGGTGGAGTTACGGCGGCGGAGGGGTTTAAAGCGGCTGGTTTATACGGCGGATTGCGCGCCAAAGGAGACAAACCTGATCTTGCACTTGTCACTTGTGACGTTGATGCCATTTCTGCTGGTGAGCTATGCATTTTTTATATTTTACAATCTAAGTTCAAATTAAGCTCCTTTTAAGCTGATTAATATATTGAGACTCGTCGTATCTTTGTTTTTGGTTACTTCTAGGATCATTTACTACAAATGTGGTAGCAGCTGCACCGGTGTTATACTGCAAAAGTATATTAAACACTTTGAAAACGGTATGCCAGAGTATTGTGTTTTTTGAATGCTTATTTTATCTATTATTCGATGATGATGATGATGAGAGTGATCGACTTGTTTGGGGGCAATCTCTGGTGATTTAATATCATGATTGGATAGTTGTGTTAGTCATCAATATTTTTCCCCTAAATAAGACCACAGATGTTTCTTGATCAAGCTGGGCAAAAGTCTTGACTTTGAACTATTCATGGAAAGATAGCATCCATCAAGTTCTTTCACAGTATGGGTTTAAGAGTATTGGTGCCCCTTTTGCTTATACTAACTAGGTTGAGTGTTGAGATTTTAACCTTTAGTGGGGGTTAGAACATTCACTACCTTGAATTGCAACTCCCTGATAAGGGTACTTTATTATGTGAGAATTAGGAACACTACTCTCCAGGGTCCACCTTGAAACCTTATACTTATCAGCTGCATATTAGCTTTGTCTGGCAATCTACTTATACGTTTAGTCAGTATATATATTCGTAATGTCTTTAATAATACTGCTCATGCATTTTTTTTTTTTTCATATATCTGACAAATCTTTACAACTTGTTAGGCACGGGCAGTTTTGATAAATGCTGGCCAAGCCAATGCAGCAACGGTAAGCTTCCAGAACAACAAGATGCTCTGCATTTTTTTCTGTATTATGTTTTCATTATCAATGCAGTAGGTTGATACATGTGGTCAGTCTAATCGTTTATTTTGTCCTCCATGTATTTGGAATTTGAGTCACTGTCAAATCTGCTGTTACTATTGTTTGTACATGGCTAAGAAACCTTCCAATATTGTCCAGGGTGATGCAGGTTATCAAGATGTACTAGAAAGTGCCAGCAGCCTTGCAAAGGTATGTGACATTTAGGGTGACAGATATGTCAATCCATAGATATTTCTGCATAGGCTGGTTTGGGATGTTGTATTTATGGATCTTTGTCCTTCAGCTACTTCACATAAGACCAGATGAAGTGCTGATTGAATCCACTGGCGTGATTGGGCAAAGAATAAAAAAGGTAAAGTATCGCTACTCTATGCTTGTTTTCTTATTATGCTAATCAAACTGATGTCAACAACATTTCTTGGAAGAGTAAACAGATCAGCTAATAAAGTGCATGCAAATTTTTGTAAACATATTAAATGACCTGTTGTGTACAATATGATTCATTCTCTAGGCCTCATATGCAGGAAGCACTTTTAAAGTCTCTACCAAACCTTGTGAAATCACTATTGCCTGCAACTAAGGGGTAAATTTTATACTTATCACCTTAAACCAGATAATTAACATATTTTCTTGCATTAGATACCTGTTTGTTTCTATTTTTCCTGGTATATATTCTGTTTACTCCATTTAACGTGATTTCTTCTTCTTTCTCGGTCTGCAGAGCAGATGATGCAGCAGTGGCAATCACAACCACTGACCTTGTTAGCAAGAGTGTAGCAATTCAGTCTCAGGTGTGAAGATCTTGTATGTCTTACATATATCTGCATTATTGAAATTAAATTAATTACTGATTAGCTGTAAAAGCTGTGTCTTGAGAAGATTTATAAGCACCTATGTCAGTATCCTATTTCAGTTTAGTTTTGACCATTCTAGACACCAGTCAGTCATAACAGAAACTCATGAATTCATCAGGTTGGAGGGACAAGCATTAAAGTCGGGGGAATGGCAAAAGGTTCCGGGATGATCCACCCAAATATGGCTACCATGCTTGGTGTATGTGTCTTCTGATGCTTCTTTCTAGATGTTGTTGAGGAGCTTAAAAGATCAACTCTGTATATTAACAATATGACCTGGAACAGGTAGTAACAACTGATGCCGTGGTTAGCAGTGATGTTTGGAGAAAAATGGTTCAAATTGCTGTAAATAGAAGCTTCAACCAGATAACAGTATGTAAAAAGTGCTCTTAACTCGATTGATTTACATCATAACTTTGTGAGGCTACGCCTAAAATGGTGAAACTATTTCCCATCTTGTTGTACTTTGTTTCGTAGTATGATAACCCACTTCAGGTATGGTTTGCAGGTAGACGGAGATACCAGTACCAATGATACTGTCATTGCCTTAGCTAGTGGATTGTCTGGATCAACCAAGATATCAACCTTTAACAGTAATGAGGCAGTACAACTTCAAGCATGTCTTGATGTGGTGAGCTCTGCTTCATTTGACTGTACCAATAATACTGTCATTGCCTTAGCTAGTGGATGGTACTGAGGCTATGCCTGACATTTATTCTTCAATGCCAATTCTTCGGATCCAATTTATGTAAATCGTAATGTATTCATTTTCCAGGTAATGCAAGGTCTTGCCAAATCAATAGCTTGGGATGGAGAAGGAGCAACATGCCTAATTGAAGTGAGCAATCTTTCAAAGGATATTTTTAGGAACGGAACCTCAATCAATACTGTAATAATCCTAGTATAACTAAAAGCTTAGCAATGAGAACAAAAGTGCGTAAATCTAGAAATATGAAGTTAATCAGTGTGATTTTAAATTTTATTGAGACTTAAATTATGTGATGCTCTACGCTTTAACCCTTTTCATCTGCAACTTAAACTTAATCTTTAAGATGTTTTCCACATTACAAATTATCCATCTAGCTGTAGTTTCCCCGTTCTTCCAAATTGGGAATTTGGAGTTTGTATCTCAAATCCTCAACTTGTCATGTAAAATGCTCAATGGTAGATATGCAATTATCTGTTCTCTCTTTTGTTGAGATCTTCCATATATGACTTCATAACTTTGCTAACCCAGACTTGGATTTGCAGGTCACAGTGACTGGTGCAGGCAGTGAGGCTGAAGCAGGAAAGATAGCGCGGTCTGTGGCATCTTCTTCGCTTGTCAAGGCATGAAATCCCAACTCTATCTTTTGATGTTTCTGTATTGAAGGTTTTACTGACTTTGGAAATGTCAACAGGCTGCAGTATATGGAAGAGATCCAAACTGGGGACGCATCGCTGCTGCAGCAGGCTATGCGGGCATTTATTTTGATCAAACTAAACTTCGAGTATTGCTAGGTGATACTCTGCTCATGGATGGTGGGGAACCACAATCCTTCGACAGGTAACAGAACAAATCACCCTTTACTTTTTTCTATTAAATGTTTGGACTAGACAGATAATTGGGTTTTTTTTAGACTTTAGTTACTCCTGTATTTTACTTGTATAACTCCTTCACACTACCTACATACCACTTAGGGTGTTTTGGAAGGAGAATGTGTACAATCAGAGAATTTTTTTTCTTTCTTTTTTGTGTGTGGAACAAATCATGAATTTTCTTCCCCTTTACCAAAAAAATAAATAAAAATCATTTATTTTCTTTTACCTCAAGAACTTGTGTGATGAATTTCCCACTAGTTTGTTTCACATGTCATTGGAATTGTTTTACTGTTCTGTTGTGCTCAGATACGAAGTGTTGGTTGCTCCATTTGTGACAATTAACACATTCAAAGTTTGCTAAAAGTTGTTTGATTTCAAGTGTTGAAGCACATTTTACTTTACAGCAAGTCACCTTCTCCTATTTCCTCGTATCCGAATTCTAGTGATTGTGTATTTGGATTTCTTTACAGGAATGCTGCTAGTGACTACCTCAGGAAAGCTGGTGAGATCCATGGCACAGTTGTAATCAATGTAGCTGTAGGTAAGTTTCTGATCAGCGTTTAGCATATTCAAAGTTAATTTGTCTGATTGTGACCTGTCAATATAAACGCGATACATCTCACAAGTGCCTGAGGACTACTTTGACAGGAAACCTCAAAATCTTAACTCCCTTTGTAGACCTTTCATCTATCACTACTCTATCGTTTCTGATATGCATGTTCCTTTCCGGCAGGTGATGGACCGGGGTGTGGTCAAGCCTGGGGCTGTGACCTGAGCTATGATTACGTCAAAATAAATGCCGAGTACACAACATAGATTTACTCATCTTCTCCTTCTGCTACCCTTGACACAGTTTTCAGTCTCATTTTCATTTTCAATCCAAATGCACTTTCATATCGAGTTGAATGCAGAACACTCGCAGCCTTTTAAGGCAGCCATATAGTACCCAGTCTGTAAGAATTTATGATTAAGGATTTTACCTCTAGTTACTAATTTAATCCTGTGCCATAGATACAAAACCTATATTTGAAGTCACAAAATTTAGTAATAATAATCTTGGATTTTAGCCATACTTTTAATAGTGGTGCACACCGGACTTACTCTCTAGCTCTTCCATGCTCTTTGACAAGGTAAAAACACCTTTATCTTATCTCATTCATTTTTATCCGGTGTAAAAATAAAAAACGTGACGCTTTGACAAGTTAATAACCTCTTATCTTATCCCATCCGTTTTTCTCGGATCTTTCTCCGGCGCAAAAAAGGAAAGGAAAAGTAAAACGTGACTATATCACAAGGTAAAATTTCGTTTTATCTTCTCTATCTTATCTATCACGGATATTTATCCGGCTTAAATAAAGAAGAAAATAAAGGTAAAACGACAAAAAAAAACGTGGTAATAAACGCGAGCGCTTTGGACATTATCCGTAAATTTTGTCTCAAACAAAAATCTAACGCGAGTCTGAGTCGGACGTTGACCCGGCCCAACCCACCTAAAAATCTTCCCTCGCGACTGACCGACGGATAGGAATCCGAGCTGGCAACGTGGACGTATCCGATACGTTCCCGCAAACCGCCATTTGTCATAATTCTTCACCCGTTGACCCAAATACCCCTTCTCCTCCCTATATGGCACAAGCCAGACCAAAACCCCCAAATCCCCTTTCTTCTTCTCCGATCTAATCCGATTATGAAATCTTTGGCCCGGATACCCGACCCGTCTGTGATGCTCTGAGCTGAACCCCTTTCCGATTCCACAAAACAAAGCTAGCTTTTTTCAGTACCAAATCTCGTTCGCTATTGCTTGGCGATCTGGATAACGAACGGGTTTAGGGTTTCGGAGAGCATTACGAAATGCCTTCGGTGCCCAGTCAACTCCTTCTTCTTCGACCCTCGGTCTCTTCTTTGACTTCTTTACACGGCGGTTCATGCTCTCATCGTCTGAAACGTCTCGAAAAAGGTGATCGGCGTGGGAATCTTAGTTAACATTAGGTTTTCGATTCGGTTTTTTGGGTTCTTCCTTGGATTTTTGACAAGTTTGTAGAGATCTCGTTAGAGGTTTCGGGATCGAAGAATTTCCAAGCTCTCTGGAAGCTTCCGTTTCGGTTTTTGAGTTCTCGAGATATTTGTAGCTGTAAGTTTTGAGAGGTAAAGGTCTTAACTTTTATGAATTTATGTAACTGAATCGCGAAATTTCATGTTTAGAATTGTTATGAGCTCATGAGCTTGTATTAATTTGTGAAATTTATCATTGACCAAGTTATATGAAGTTATTTATGCTGATTTGTGTATTAATATTATGCAGAATTTGGTATTGTAGATGGACATTAGCTCTCTGTGTGTTAAGTCACTGTTGGGAAATGTAGGCTGCTCTCTAGGTTTGCAGTGCTCTGCGAACCAAACGCAACGTCCTAGCAGTTCTCTCTGCCGGGATTTGGTAACTAACCTTGAAACTGCTCTTGACGAGTCCTTGAATATCAAAGAAGTTGGAGAAGAGTCTTTGAATGGCAAAGATGTTGGAAAAGAGTCCTCCTTGGATGTTAACGTTGACAGAGATGTGGGACGACGTGCGTCTAAAAGGGGTGACATTAGCGGCGTGGAAAAGGAAAACACATGTGCAGGTTCTGAAGGACATGATGGAAAATGCAAGCCAAAGTGCCTGAACAAGTGTGCGACCTTTCCATGTACTAATCTGGTGCTGCCACCTGATGGTTCCTCGGATATGGAAGAGGAGGAACCTGAAACAGCTCTGCGGTGGCTATTTGGGGAGGAACATTATAACCAAGGCTATTCACGCTCGTTGTCTTTGCCCGTATGTTATCGATACGATAGCTTAAAATATTGTTTCTTATATCTCTTGATCTGCTACAATAGCTTTATTTCCTCGATACTATATTTTCATGCTTTGATTTCCCATTTGATGACTGGGATTCTGATTTGAGTTTTGATCTATGAGCTATGAGCTAATAGTAAATGCTACCTGGCTTCATACATTTCACATTCTACATTCCCTATGTGTTCATTTTTGTGTTTTTTGCTTACGTGAATTTGCTCTATTTTATTGGTTTTCTTGTCATATGCACTAGCTTTTCCCTGTTTTCTTTAGAAGTGGTAATCGAATATCATGATTGTTTAAAAAGCTAGTTTCCTGTATTAAGTTATCCAGAAAAGTTACAAGATGAATGATTCTTTGATTAAAATACCTTTAGGAATGTAGAAACTAGAATTTGTATCCTAAATCTTTAAATAGATAACACATTTGTAATAAGTAACTTTGATATGGGTAGGAACCATTATGCTGTCTTCATGTAGTTTTGGATGGCTTGAACTGAGAGAAACTTGGGTATTAGATTGGGATACATCGATTGTCTCATCTCTCATGCAATGCAATATACAATAAGGGAAGAGCTTCCTCAGGTCTTTGGCTAATTGATTGATTATTTTTATGGTTTGTGCAGTCTCCTTTGAAGCTTCTTTCTGCTATGAAAGGCAGTAGAGAGAAAGAGGGTTTATCTACTGAGAAACTCACTGTCAAATGGGCCCCTGATGTGTATGATCCTCCGGTTACGTTGATGTCACACACGGTTAAAGGCAACAAACAGCAGAAGTCTAGAAACAAGAAAAACTGGAAGAGAGATGGAAAGAAGGGGCAAAGGAGCAACTCTTCACGTGGAAAGGACAAGAAGCAATATCGTAAAGGTGGGGCTTCTGAGAGGGGTCACAGATCTCTGGATCCCCGTGAAATGATAACAGACACTAATGATGAATTTCTTGTTGGTAGCCGAGAACCACATTCTTATTGTGGGAGTTCCTTTTTGAAAAATTCGCTCACCAACATGCATTACCCTGTTGCAGAAGCCTTGTGAGCGATAGATTTTCCGGAGCATTTCTCATCTTCCTGCATTGTACATAAATAATTTTCACAAACAGGTTTTGGTGATTGAAAGACTTGTAACACTCCGCTACTCAGATGTGTGCATGGAATCCTGACTCAGTGTGGTGTTTATTATATTTATGTATAATGTATACTGCTTATGTTGTTGAACTGAATCTTGTTGGCATGGCTAGTTGGCATATGCAGTGGTATTTTTACCTATGATTAAATGTGTATAAGCTTTGGTTGCTTAGGTTCGTCTGGAACCAGACTTGTTGTTTTCCAGGTTTCATTAGTGTTTTTCAGTTTCCACAGATGATTAAGAGACTTAAAAAGGTTATTTTTGATCTTGAGAGCAAATGAACCGTAACTGTCACAATTAGGGCTGTTAATCGGTTTAAATGGTGCGGTTAATAGGTGACACCGAACACCAAACCGATCTATTTTTTCGGTTTGGTTCGGTTTGGTTTTTCACTTATTTTTTCATAAACCAATTGTGTTCGGTTTGGTTTTTCTCTAGTTTATATCGGTTTTTTTTTCCGGTTATTTTATAAAGAAACCAAGTCTAGAAAAGTAGAAAGTAGAAATGTCTCATATTACATAACCGTTTCCGAAAAGAAAAGAAAAGAAAAGAAAAAAAATGAAAAAGGGCAGCCCACAATGCCACATAACAGTTTTCAAAAAGAAAAAAAAAAGCAATGAAAAACTAGAACAACATGAACATATAGATGATAGATCATCACTTCGGCAACAAAAGCAGCAAGCTCCATGACCAAAAGTCCAAAAACCTGCAAAAACAACCTTCATGAGACACATGATTTCATAAACAATACACTTAATAAGTTTGTGCAAAATCTGGTTCACAATTTCCTATAACATTGTATGCAATTAATATTACCCTAATGTAGTAATGTTGAAACAGACTGAGAAAGCAAGGCTATTTTTTTTTTGGCTTTATTTAAGCCCAAGTTTCTACATAAAATTTTATGTATATTAATAATATATAGGGAAAATGCCCTAATGCCCAAATATTTGCAAACTAAAGCCCATTCCAATTAAAATCTTATCTTATAACCCATTCCAATGATTGTTACCAAAAAGACAATACTACCCATCATTAACTCGTAACCGGCCCCTCCCTCTAAACCCAACCGTTGTCGCGCTCTCTCTTCAAAACTTCAATCGGGCTCTCTCTCCAAAAATTAAATCGCGCTCTCTCCAAAACACCATAACTGCTTTCTCTCTCTCTCTCTCTCTCTCTCTCTCTCTCTCGCACAAGCACAGATTCACCAAAATCAAGCTTCGAATCGTCGAGCTTTCGTCGGAACAGTCGCTCGTTCTCGCCAGACCGAATTCAAAGCCAAGAACTACCAAGACGAACAGGTAAACAAAACTCCAATTCCGAATTAAATTTCATTATTATGCTTGTAATTCGACTATTTAAGACACGAATGATGATTTTGAAGCTTGATTTAGAGATTTAAGAGAAGAAAGTGAAAGCGAAAACCTAGGGTTTTTTTTTAGAATTGGAAAATGTTAGAGAGTCAGATTAATGTTCTTTTGTTGTTTAATTTTGTGTATGATGTTCTTTTGTTGTTCAATTTTGTGTATAGAGTGTTAAAATGCAGAAAAGGGGATTGTTGTGTTAATTACCGACCCCCAATAATCAATTACTGGGGGGTAGTAATCAGCTAAGTATGACAAAACCACATTGATATAAGCCCCTTTGGTATATTTTTGAATTGTAATTGTTGTTTTGAAACTGTTGTGTTGATTATTGAGCACAAATACACACTTACTAGGGGTCAGTAACCAGTTACTAGGGGTCAGTAACTGGTTACTAGGGGGGGTAGTAATCAGCTAAGTATGATAAAACCACATTGATATAAGCCCCTTTGGTATATTTTTGAATTGTAATTGTTGTTTTGAAACTGTTGTGTTGATTATTGAGCACAAATACACACTTACTAGGGGTCAGTAACCAGTTACTGGGGGTCAGTAACTGGTTACTAGGGGGTCAGTAATCAACTTATTAGGGGTCTGTAATGTTGGTGAGTGCTTAGTAACTAACAATTTAACATCTATATATGCAGAATGGGAAAACAAGTTGTTAGTTCCTCCTCTGAGGAAGATGGTGAACGGAGTAGTGGTTCTGAACAACCTTCAATCTTCTCAGACGAAGTCATAGGAGAAAAGTTTAAAAAAATAAAGAAGCAGAGAAGAAGTGGCCGGAAAATGGTCATTCAGGAAAGCAGTGATGATGAAGAAACAACTGAACATTACTACCTTGAGGAAAGAGCAGCTGACAAGAAAAGGAAATCACAGGGGCCAAAAAAAAACAAGGAGAACAAGAAGCAAAAAACTGCCACAAAGTCTGTTCCTGAAGAAAATTCAGAAGAAGAAGATGATGCACAGTTGAAGATAAAGGTCCAGCAGCAGAAGTGTGCTCTTCATTCGTTCTACGTATTGATGCACAGATACAGGGAGAAAATCCCTCAAAGAACGTGGGATTTGCTGGCCCAAACAACATTTTGGGATACAATTGATGTGTTAAAAAATGAGAAGCTGACTGAGACACAACTGAGGAAGCATGAGTTGGATTTTGAACTCATAATGAAGCATTACAACAAAGAAAAAAACAAGTTCATCTTTGGAGAAATTGAAGCAGAGATCACAGTAGATGATGTCTATTCCCTATTCCACATATCTACAGAAGGGGAGGTGGTGGATTTGAAAAACAAGCCTCCAAGGAACAAATGGCCAGACTCTAAATATTTTGAAAAGGGTAGGATATCCAAGGACAACATCAAGAGGCCACAGCTTGAGACTGAGTTGAGTGCTGAGCTTAATAAGCCTGAGAAGAATCAAGATGCAGAAAAAATAGCATCCCTGATCCTAATGTATCTGCTTGCAGTGTTCTTCTTCAGTAGATCGGGAACACATCTGGACTGGGAGTTGATAATAATTTGTGAAAACCTTGAAGAAATTAACAAATACAACTGGTCAAAGATGGTGCTTGATTTCTTGAAGGATGACATTTACAAATACAGAAGGGACAAGGCTCAAATATACAGTGGATGCATTCTTCTGGTTGTGTATTGGTTTCTTGAGAAGACAAGGGTCAGAAACAAAATCACTGGAAATGAGACGAGCACACCGAGGTTTGTCAGATGGAGCATCAAAGAAATATTTGACCGCAAGGATGTACAAAAGAAGCCTACCTTTCTCGAGGTAAAGTTTTATATCTAACTTTCAAGACATAAGATTTTTATGATATTCAAAAATCTAACTTTTTGTTTTTTGTTTTTTGTTTTTTGTTTTTTTGTTTTTTGTTTTGAAATATATCAGGATCTTATAAAAGAAGGTCCATGGGAAGAGGAAACTGATGATAATGAGATGGAGGAAGAAGACTGTATGATGGAGGAACAAGACTACACACCAAGCTTCAACGAATGGGTAACTTAGAATTTTTTCATATATTTGATTGATTACTAGGTGTTAGAAACTGTTTGATATGGGTCAGTAACCAGTTACTAGTGTTAGAAACTGTTTGCTAGGGGTCAGTAACCAGTTACTAGGGGTCAGTAACCAGTTACTAGGGGTCAGTAACCAGTTACTAGGGGTCAGTAACCAGGTTCTAGGTGGTAGAAACTGTTTGCTAGAGGTCAGTAACCAGTTACTAGGGGTCAGTAACCAGTTACTAGGGGTCAGTAACCATATTCTAGGTGGTAGAAACTGTTTGCTAGAGGTCAGTAACCAGTTACTAGGGGTCAGTAACCAGGTTCTAGGGGTCAGTAACCAGTTACTAGGGATCAGTAACCAGTTACTAGGGGTCAGTAACCAGGTTCTAGGTGGTAGAAACTGTTTGCTAGAGGTCAGTAACCAGTTACTAGGGGTCAGTAACCAGGTTCTAGGGGTCAGTAACCAGTTACTAGGGGTCAGTAACCAGGTTCTAGGTGGTAGAAACTGTTTGCTAGAGGTCAGTAACCAGTTACTAGGGGTCAGTAACCAGGTTCTAGGGGTCAGTAACCAGTTATCTGATGTTATTTGTTATTATGATTGCAGGTGCCTCAATCAAGCCAGCAGGAAGAAGAACAGATGATATTAATGTCTGGGAATCTGAGAGCTCTAATGAGAGATTTGGAGGGGAAGCAACCGGAGGAAACCTTGAAGCAAAAGCTGGAAAAAGTTACAAAAGCAAATGAAGAGCTCCTTGAGAAGAATTCACAACTGTTGAATAAGGTGAAAGCTGCTGACAGCCACATAGAGCGGCTACAGAAGGAAAACAAGGAGCTTCGAGAGTCTTTAAAAAAAGCAAAGGCCAAAAAGACCAAGAAGAAAAATATACCCTTGAAGATGCAAATGGTAGTAGCAACTCCAAAAGAACACCTTGAGGAAAATGAACCAAATACAGTTGATGCACATTCTCGAGCTCGTCAGACTTCAACACCTGAAGATGTAAGAACCTAATAACTGACCCATAGTAATTCAATAACTAACCCATAGTAATTACATTTTTTTGTTTTCATATGTGCAGTCCTGTGGAGCAACACCTGCAATACCAATCCAAATGATTGTGATGGGATATGGTGAAGAACGAGAAGATTCGACTATGTGTCAAGAAATAATTCAGACAGTGGTCATGGACATAGCGAAGGAGAAGGAAAATGAAAGTCTGAAGACATATAAGAAGAAGCCGCGGGTCTACATTGAACAGATTGAAGAAGAAATTAACTCTTCCATTGATGATTTTGTTGCTGTTGTTGAGAAAGAAGAAGCACGAGCAAAGAAGAAAGCTGTTCAGCCCCTTTCAATAGAGAGAAATGTGAAGGTTAACAAAAGGGATGCAACAAAAAAGCAACAAGAAGAATGGGAGTATGGCACACCTGAAGACCTTAAGCCCAAGAAGAACCAACCAGCCCGAAGGAACATGTCCAAAAATCACAACATAGTTATTGACAAAGTCCAATGCACAAAGACGACATGGACAACTCTAGAGAAGGACGTGGCAATGCATTATGAGAGCTGGTTCAAAACAAATCAAGATGAAAACAAAGAGTAAGTATATATGTTGTTTTTACTTCTTCCCTTCTTTATAAAGATTTGAGTATCTTATTTCTTATTTCAATTGTTTTGGATTGAACAGCTATGTATATTGGCAAGATCCTTATTTAATAGTTCAGATAACAAAAGAGGACTTGATGACAATAATAGAGGAAGGGGAGCTTACAACTGATGTAAGGATGACCACTTACTGACACCCAGTAATCAAAACTGGGTGCAATTATTTTTGGCAAAAAAGTCTCTGTCCTTCAATTTCATGTGTGATTTTCTGAAAATATATTATTGAATGCAGGTTATCAAGATTTATATTCAAATGCTAAAGGAAAAAGCAAAGAGGTCAGGCATCCGAGTGGGATTCCTTGATGTGGAAGCAGCTGTAAGTAAAACTACCACACCTTTGTAATTCCCTTCATTTATCGAGTTAATGCTAACAAAACTTTCTTTTTGCAAAAAAAAAAAAACAGTTTGTTGCAATAAAACATGAGCAAGAGAAGGAAAAATACAAGGAAGCAGGGGAGAAAGGTGATTTTAAAGGCTACGACTTACAAATTGAAGACAAAATCATTGAACCGATGTGGTCAATATTCAACAATGACAAAGTGTTTATACCAATACATCATGTCCGTAACAGACACTACACATTGTTGGTCATTGACAACTGTTCAAAATGTTTCTTGCATATGAACACAAAGCTGCCGCATGGAAAGAACACCTCAGATGAACCTGCATACTTCCAGAATGCAATGAATGTGGTAAGTGAATAATTCATGTACAGTTGGTTGAAGTTGAACATAAAATGCAATGCAATGCAACACAATTGATTGATTAACCGGTTACCGTTCATTGAGTAGATGTTAATTTTTTGCAATATTACTCTCACAGGTCAAGCACATAAGGAGATTTATGCGTCTAGCTGCATCAACATACCCTGAGAGCCAAGACCCAGAAGAATTCAGAGACAAAAATACTGGCGAGGATGAACATGGTTTGATAGAAACCAAAGTAAAAATGACTGATGAGGAGAAGGAAACAAGACAATGGGTCCTCTCAAACAATATCAATGAAGAACAGTATGAGCTGAAAGAAGACTTAACTTGCCCGCAGCAGAAAATTTTTTCGTAAGTACCAAAGATCCCTTATTTTTTCTTATAGAAAGCAATATGTTAATTCTTAGGGGCAGTAACTAGTTGTATTATGTGTGGTGTGAAATGAAACTCAAGTTTTCTGGTAACATGAATGCAGGTCGGATTGTGGGCCTTACATGCTCCACAACATTGAGAGCCTAATGTATAACCTAAAGCCGACAAAAAAAGGCGGAGATAACATGAGAAAGCAGTTGCTGAGACAATTTATGAAGATTGACATAGAAGAGAGTTTTGCACCAGATGGGTTCCTTAAACCAGTAGATGCAAAATCAATGTCGAGAATTTAGAATTTTGCTGCTTATTAAACTTCTGGGTTTCTTTTCTGCTGTTGTGTACAAATTGATGAGCATTTAGGATCCTTTTTTCATTTCAAGAACATCTTTTAGAATGGTGATGCAAACAAATGTAAATGTTTATGATATGGTTTCTGTTAGTCATGATGGTTGTTGTTGCTGAACTAAAACTTAATAATTAGTTACATGTACACTGAACTATTAGTGATGATTGCTCTAAGGCATCAATCATGCAGTTACTGACACCCAGTAACTGGTTACTGGGGGTCAGTAACTGGTTACTGGGGGTCAGTAACTGGTTTATGAGGGCTAGTAACTGGTATTGGGGGGTCAGTCTCTAGTCAATCACTTCAGTTACTGGGGGTCAGTAACTGGTTACTGACACCCAGTAACTGGTCCATCACTCGGGTGACACCCAGTAACTGGTTACTGGGGGTCAGTAACTGGTTTATGAGGGCTAGTAACTGGTCAATCACTTCAGTTACTGGGTGCCAGTAGCTTGTTAATCACTCGGGTGACAACCAAGTAACCGGTTACTGGGGGTCAGTAACTGGTTTATGAGGGCTAGTAACTGGTATTGGGGGGTCAGTCTCTAGTCAATCACTTCAGTTACTGGGGGTCAGTAACTGGTTACTGACACCCAGTAACTGGTCCATCACTCGGGTGACACCCAGTAACTGGTTACTGGGGGTCAGTAACTGGTTTATGTGGGCTAGTAACTGGTCAATCACTTCAGTTACTGGGTGCCAGTAGCTTGTTAATCACTCGGGTGACAACCAAGTAACCGGTTACTGGGGGTCAGTAACTGGTTTATGAGGGCTAGTAACTGGTATTGGGGGGTCAGTCTCTAGTCAATCACTTAAGTTACTGGGGGTCAGTAACTGGTTACTGACACCCAGTAACTGATCCATCACTCGGGTGACAACCAAGTAACCGGTTACTGGGGGTCAGTAACTGGTTTATGAGGGCTAGTAACTGGTATTGGGGGGGTCAGTCTCTAGTCAATCATTTCAGTTACTGGGGGTCAGTAACTGGTTACTGACACCCAGTAACTGGTCCATCACTCGGGTGACACCCAGTAACTGGTTACTGGGGGTCAGTAACTGGTTTATGAGGGCTAGTAACTGGTCAATCACTTCAGTTACTGGCCACTGACTGGTATTGACACATGATAATTCATTTACAGTTTAAAACATAACATAAACCAGACCTGTCAAAATGAAAACAAAATACAATCAAAACTATGATTCAGTACATATTCAATCTCAAGTATACCATTCAGTGATAATTGTCATTACAGAATCAAATGGTATTCCCTAATTCAAATCACATGGAAAATAGAGATTACAAAGCCCAGATGTCACAGTTACTGACACCCTGTAACTCCTCAAAGTAGAGACTGCAACACAAAAGAAACTACTGCTGCCCATTTAAAGGTTCAGTACAGCTCTGCCTATTATGATGTCCCAACTTAAGACATCGACCACACCGAATAGGCTTCTTCTCACCAGAAGATTTAATCCTCTTCGCCTTAGGCCTCCCAGCCGGCCTCTTTGTAATAGGAGGTAGTATGGACTCCTCAGTGCAAGAATCAACATTACTCACTGGATGAATAGGGAAGCTATAACTCATCCTAAAATATTCGGCACTAAAGTACAAGTCAATAAAATCATAAACATTCAATCTTGCAGCTTGTATAGCAGAAAGGGCATGAGGGCATGGGAAGCAATTGATCTGCCACTTCACATAAGAGCAAGTATGAGTAGAAAGGTTCACAGAATATGAGTACTCATCATCTCTAACCTCATAAACACTTTCATGGGAGGCAATAACCCTGAAACTACACGCCTTATGCATCCGCTCAACAAGCTTCTTCTCCATTTCAGGTGTAAGCTGAGTAGTCCAAGATTTGGACTCAACCCTCCTTTCAGACATCATCTTCATTTCTTTCATCCTAGTCTGGTCTATCATTGCAAGCGGAGGCATTGAACGCTCAGCAACAATCCATTTGTTAAAAGACTCAGCAATACTATTTGCCATGATCCCATACCGGCAGCCCTTAAAGAAAGCACGGCACCAATTCTCCAAAGGGATCTCAGCTATAAACTCATCAATTACTTCAGCACCACCCTCATCTCTCAGAGCTTGTAAGTGATGGTAATAAGACCTCTCGGTCGATGCATAAGCAACCTTAAAAAACTTTTGCAATACTTGAGCAAGCACAACAGCATTCCTTTTATTCCTGTACTTTTGAGTAAGATTATATCTCAAATGATGGAAACAAAAGAGATGAGGATTACCAGGAAACACTTGATTAAAAGCCTTCAACAACCCACCACCACGATCACTGATAAAGGTGATTACCCTTCCCTGCGGTTCCAGCAAAGCCTTCAGGTGCTTGAAGAAAAAAAACCAGTTGTCTTCAGTCTCTGAGTCACAGATACACAAGGCTAAAGGGAAGAAACCTGCACAAACAAAAATAAATAAAAAGTTACTGGGGGTCAATAACTTATAAAGCAGCGTGCCGCTGCACCGCCAACGGGAGCGTTCCTCTCCAAAATATGAATTTAACAAACAAAAATAATAAATGAAAACAATTTCAACACAAACATAAAGCTGAAAAACAATTACTGGGGGTTAATAATTTATCAGGGGTACCTTTGTCTCCATTTCTTCCAGTGGCAGAAAGAATCTGACCCTTGTAAATGCTCTTTCCAAATGTACCATCCACATATAAAACAGGGAGACTGAACTTGAAACCCTCGACTTGGCCTCCATAAGATACAAAAACCCTTTGGAACCTATTAGTATTCTCCTCAACTTCAAGGACAAAGGAAGACCCTGGATTAGTCTCCAAAACAGCATCCTTATACCAACTTAACATCGAAAAGGAATCAGATTCAGAGCCATACATCTTCTCCAAACACCTTTTCTTTGCTCTTGAAGCAACCTTATAACTAATTTCAAAACCATAAGTAGACTTGAAATTACTCATAATATCAGCAGGCTTCAAACCAAGGTTAAGGAACACATTGGACTCAATGCATGTCCTAACTATTTTGGACCCTAACTGCCGATGAGTTTGATTCCTAAGCACACCTTTACAAGTATGTATGTTATTAAACTCCTTAATATAAAAACAATTATTTATAGGAGCCACAGATCCAATTACTTCCCAGCCACATTTTTCAGTTCCATGATTTTCACAAACAGCTCTGACATAGAGTGAATCATTCCTAGGTAGCACATAACAAAAACCAGTTTGAACTGCATACTTCCTAAGTTTATCTCGAAAATCCTGAACACTTTCAAACTTCTGCCCCTTGTGTAAAAGGTAAGAACCCCAATCATCTGACAAATATGACTTTGTAGGTCCATCTTTAAATCCATCATCTAAATAATCATTCTCATCAATGATTTCAGAAAAGCTTTCATCAAATAAAACACTCTTAGATGAACAGCTACTGCCAACATCCTTAACAACATTCACATCTACATGATCCAATTTATATATTTTTGCACAGCAAAATAGCATTTTAAAATCAAGGTCACTGTCCAAATAGATGACAGGACAACCAGGAGAGGAGTATTGCAGATGAAAAACATCACTGGAAGAAAACCTAAATCGTCGACGAATGATGTCGATCAAGTCAGAAAACCTCATAAGATCATTCAGTTGAAGATAAAATCCGTTTCCAGTATAGATAAACTGAGCAATCAAAGAATCACCAACATTCCTACATATAAACAAACAAAATAAACCAGTTATTGACCCCCAATAACTTAGGTCACAACTACTAGACAGCTTGAAAACTGAAACATAATGCTTGAAAAACAAATAAAGCACAATAAAACAACAATTACTCGCACCTAACACACAGTTCAAACATAATTATTGACCACCCAAACTAGTTACCGACCCCCAATAACCATATCACAATTTCCAGAAAATATTCCAAAACAGATGTTGTGCAAAAGGAAAGATCAGCAAAGTTCAGCAAACACAAATAATCAACAATTATTAACTAGTAAAACCTAACAACAGATTACAACCTAGCAGATAGAACAAAAAGGATTCAAAACAGCTTCACCAAAACAAAAACAAACAGCTTCACCAAAACAAACAGCTTCACCAAAACAAAAACGAAAATAAATCTAAATCCAACTAAATTAAAAACAAACAGAACGAAAGAAGAAGAAAGGAGAAACAAACCGAGAAGGAAGTGACGAGCAAACTAAAGAACGATCTCGCTCCATCAACTAAGCGATTCTGATCGATCTCGCCGGATATTCGTCAGAAAACGTCGACGAAAACCGCGCTGTCGCTCGCTCGCTCGATCTCTCTCTCTCGCTCGCTCGATCGATCTCTCTCGCTCTGTAGCTTTCTCTCTCTTCGAAACAGAAATTTGAAATCTGCGGGAGGCTGTTATACTATAAGCTAGAAGGGCATTTTCGTCTTGAAATAATAGATACTATAGGTCAGACACATAAGATTTGATGATTTGGGCAAAAAAAAGGAAGACCTTGTATTGAAATGGGCTACCAAATATTAGTTTCATTGAAATGGGCTAAGGGAAGGATAAATTAGTAGTAAAAGGGCATTTTCCCTAATATATATCTATAAATAATATAATTTCCTTACAATATATATATATATATATAATCGGTTTTTCGGTTCGGTTTCGGTTTCCAAACATCCGAAATCAAAACCACACCAAACCTTTCGGTTTTCGGTTATTTTTTTGCGGTTTGGTGCAGTTTTTTTTTTCATCGGTTTTTTTCGGTTATGGTTCGGCTTTGGTATGGTTATCGGTTTTCAAGTTACAGCTCTAGTCACAATCTGGGTGAAAAAGGTAAATGAGTCCATGTTCCATCATTTTTTTTAATTTAAATGATGTAAAACTTAAAAATATGTCATATACTAGTCTGTACAATGAATGCAATAGTCTATATCTGAGTCAAGTTAATTTAATTTGATTTCTTCCTTTTTTATCATTTTTTACTTGTTCAGCACCCGTAATATTTTCTTATTAGTAATTTCATTTATTACAAAAAAGAAAAGTAAAATACTCTCAAAAAACGACAGCACTTTGTGAATAAAACGATCCAAACAGTGGGACCCACAGCGTCTTTGTCTCTGTTCCCCACTCCCCCCTTGCATCGCCAACTCCCACAGCCGTCGATCCCCCCCCGATCCAACGGCCCACCCGCCCCCGACCTCCAAACCATGGTTCATGCTCTAAACACACACGTCTATATATGCTCCGCTCAACTCCGCTCCCCTCACATTTTTACTTTTTTACTTTTTCTCTCTGTCAAATTCCAGGCCAAGGTTGAGCTATGGAGACCGGAGGCAAGTTTAAGAAGGGCGCCGGGGGGAGGAAGGCCGGCGGTCCCAAGAAGAAGCCGGTGACCCGGTCCACCAAGGCCGGTCTGCAGTTCCCTGTCGGAAGAATCGGCCGGTACTTGAAGAACGGCCGGTATGCTCAGCGGGTCGGATCCGGAGCTCCTGTTTACCTTGCTGCTGTGCTTGAGTACCTTGCTGCTGAGGTAATTTCACTCTTTCAGCTCCTTCTGTGGTTTTGATTCAGCGGATCAGCTGCTTTGTGAATCTTAGGGTTTCTGCGTTTTTGATTAGAAGTTGAGATCTGTGAAAGGTAGGGGTTTGTGATTGTGGAGCTAATCAAGATTAATAAGAGCTGTGGTTAGCTTAATTTTACTGTGAACATAGTTTTTTAGGGAGTGAAGTATATATGAAATATGAATGATTTTGAATTTGACATCAGACTGAGGTGTTTAGTATGCGGCTCAGCTTATATCTTAGGTTTGAGTTGAGAGCTGGAACCCTGCATTTAGAATTTAAGATTATTGTGTTGCATTCCCTTGATTTTTGAAAATAATGAGTTGTTAGCTGGGTTCCTTGTTCGTAGGAATTGATAGGGTTGGCATAGTTGGGGCCACGCCGCAATGTGAGTAAAGGATCTGAGCTTCCTGTTGTTATGGATATCCCCATTTAAGAATCATTCATTTGAATAGTATGCTGAATTGGAAATTGTTTATTCATTTGGTCGTTATCGTGGTTGGTATCCGTATTTTTGGAAACCTCGTGTTCATCTATGTATGGAGACATAGTTAGATGACTAGATGATGGCAGATTAGGTAGATCTTTTTGTAACGATGATCCGCGAATAGCAACCTCACAAATGGATGAATGATTCATATCATTGAACCGCATTCAAAGTCGGGCCCCCATGTATCCGTTTCTAAATTTTCTCGAAAGGATATCCCTGCAATTCGAGAATGTGAATTTAAGACTTGATTGATGAGTAAGTTGCTTTATTTCTGATCATTCTGGGGGTTCTATATCGTATAGTTTATGTTTGCCTAAATGTTTTCGACTTGGGTTCTAAATGGGATTAAACTGCAAGTACATCTTTGTATAACTGTATATAGCATGAAGCAAGTACTGTAAGTTGGTAATGACTGATGAGACTGTTTTGCTTAGGTTCTGGAATTGGCTGGAAATGCTGCAAGAGACAACAAGAAAAATCGCATTATCCCAAGGCATGTGTTATTGGCTGTGAGGAATGATGAAGAACTCGGAAAGCTGCTTGCTGGTGTGACAATTGCTCATGGTGGTGTGCTTCCCAACATCAACCCTGTGCTTCTGCCAAAGAACTCTGGGAAGACGGCTGCTAAGGAGCCCAAGTCTCCATCCAAAGCCACCAAGTCCCCTAAGAAGGCGGCTTAGGCTAAACTTCTCTCAGTACTCTGATCTGATCAATAGTGTGGTAGCCATGTATCTCTCTGTATGGAATCTCCCTGTCTGTATTTCATTTCTAGGGTTGCTCATCATGCCCTTAGGATTTCATATTATTGTACAATCGTTATTTCCCTTTCCTTTAGAACCTCAATCTTTCATTTCAGATGAAATGAAATTTGCCCGACTCTATTGCCTGTGAATTTTGCAGTTGGAATATTATATAACTAATGTTCTTTTAGGTTGTTGTATGGGTTGCATTCCTTCATTTTAGTTCATATTGTCTTGCTGGAAAGTAACTGCTGATAAGTGATAACAAATGAAGAGATAGCAAGTTTTCAATTAAACTTCAAGCTCTTCAATCAACTTCATAGATCACATTCTTGATTATAAAAAGCAAGGACTAAAATATCGACGATTACGGAAATATCGTTGGTTTAGAAAAATGAAATCTTGATGGATGTATCGAGAAAATATCGAACATCAATGAAAATTTTATTAATATATATATATATATATATATATATATATATATGTCAGTGAGCTGTGGCTTGGTTGGTTAAGGTGTTTAACTGACAACTTTGAGGTCATGAGTTCAAACCTCCCGACATACGTAGGTGTGAGTTATTAATAAAAAAGTTTTTTAAAAAAAATATATATATATATATATAAATTGTATATTTGATCAAACACAGACTAAATATATAATATCGAAAAAATATGAAAATTAATATCAGTGCTTGTAAAAAACTGAAATTTTAAGGAAATATCGAGAATAAAATGGATATTTTAGTCCTTGATAAAAAGATCACTCATTATTTGAAAACTAAGAGTATATGTTTGGAACAAGAATTTGGCTTATCTATTTGAATTTGTTTTGATGACTTATAATCATTGGATTGAGTACAATCTAAGACCACCATGTCATCATTATGTCATCCTTCATATAATGGTTATAAGACATCTAAACAACTTAAATCCAAACAAAGAATCCGAATCCGAGATGAGCTACAATGAGAACGCTCTGGGACACAAGCTATGAAGAAATTAAATTGGAACAACAGAGCGGAGATTCGGAGAATCCCATTCTTCCCGCATCTACTCTTCCAATTCATGACCAATTCGGCAAAGAGTGGCCGCTGTAAAGTTAGCTTCACGGAGAACATGTATGAAGGAATTTGTGTACAAGACGCACAAATGACTTTCTTTTACAATCACTTTAACCTCCAAGGAGTGCAGCATTAATGATTAATGTAATCAAGAAGAATCACTGATGGAGTCTCCTGACCTTGAGAAATAGAGCAGCAGCGCGCATGACCATCACGTAAGGCCTTGCCTTCCGATTTACTAGCTAGTGTTCCCAAGTTTTGGATCCAGTGAAGAGCTAGAACATATTCAAACTATAAGTTGCATCAGTATCAACTTTTGGGGGTTCAGGAGTCTTCCAAGGACCGCAGTTGGTCTTAGAAAATAGAAACTACTGAGGGGATCTGTCAAGCTATTAGCTGATCAGAATTCAGGTGAGAGGAGAGGTGCTTTTAATTGACATGCAACTTTTTTCTCAATCCATAAAATTTAATGTTTAAGTGAAAGGGTGCATTGCAGTATTCCGATCAAAGATGTTCTTGGCATAACCTCAAAGCATTCAACACTAACGCAGTACAACATATTGTGCGGAACGCAATGTGTAGCAGTGTCAACGGGACAGAACACAGATTCTTAAACACATATCCAACATGTTGATACTCTTCTTCCCATTTCAGCCAGTTTGAAAGTGCCTTTGCTTACATTCCTCGGAAAATATAAGGCTAAGAATTATGCATTTTCTTCTATATACGTACCCCCGAGGAAAATTCAATCTATATAAGTCTATTTCAAACATAGTTTCAGCTTCAACAAGAGAAATTTTGAGAAATAACCAACTTTTGGTCTCCAAGATGGTTTTTAACCATCTTTTTTCATATAGTTGAAAAATAACCATTTTGCATGATAAAAGGTCTACTATACCCTTTATACAAAATAACTATTTTTAATACTTTTTTCTATTCACCTCAATAAAAGAAAAAAGAAAAAAAAAAGAAATTCTTGTTATTCGTTCGTTCTACTTCTACGAGTTCCACCAGACTTCTCATATAGTCAAACCTAACTGCTATCCGACTGATTTGGTACACAATCAAAGAATCGTTGTGTGTTCAAGGTATGTATATTTATAATATTTTTAGTTTTATTTGATAATATTTTGTGGTTAAATAAAGCTCCAACCCTTTCAAGGTTTGAGATTTAGGGTTCTTGAAGATTTAGGGTTTAATTTAGGGACAAGAGTTTTCATATTTAAGGTCCTAATCGTGTCAATTTGATCGAGTCCAATGTTTTATCATATAAGAGCTTAATCTGATCATAAGATGTACAAGAAAAGTTGTTTAATATTACACTGATTTACAGCCAAACTCAATGTGAACAATGAACAATATTGTCTAGATTATAACCAGCTTTCAATATCTTAATTTGACAGCTAATTATATATGGACGTACGTACTGTTGCTTACTTGTAGTTTGATCTTCTAATTTATGCAATCACTAAAGAGACAATGATCTTGATTACACTGTTTTCATTTTTCACGATTGTATCATCAAAAATAAAAGAATTGTATTACATAGGTTATATATATAGGGTTTAGGGTATAAAGGGTATTGTAGACCTTTTATCATGTAAAATGGTTATTTTTCAACTAAATGAAAAAAGATGGTTAAAAACCATCTTGAGGACCAAAAGTTGGTTATTTCTCAAAATTTCTCCTTCAACAATTAGAAATGTGACTAACCTATTCTGAATTAAATTTGATTGTAGCCAACATTTGAGTTTTTGACAAACCATAAACAATTCCTCACTATTCGCTTGCATTCTTCATCTCGAAAAATCAATCAGAACGCAAATTATTCATTTCATTAAAATTTTTATTGCATTCATCATATCCGGAAAACCAGAACCAGAACTGTTCCATTTCATAATGTTCCGATCCCAGACGTCAATCCCGATCTAGAAAAACACACTACTCAGAAACTCCATCCTACACAGAAAACCCCTGATCATCATCCATCCTTCCCAAATCCAAACACGAAAAGAGAAAACAAACATTAACCAATCAACAACTCGTAAACTTGGTGACGGCCTTGGTTCCCTCAGAGACTGCATGCTTGGCCAGCTCTCCCGGCAGCACCAACCTAACAGCAGTCTGGATCTCCCTCGACGTAATCGTCGGCTTCTTGTTATACCTAGCCAACCTCGACGCCTCCTGCGCCAGCTTCTCGAATATATCATTGATAAAACTGTTCATGATCCCCATGGCCTTGCTTGAGATCCCAATGTCCGGATGCACCTGCTTTAAGACCTTGAATATGTAGATCTTATACGTCTCCGTGCTCTTCTTCACCTTCTTCTTCTTCTTAACCTCCACGCCGCCCTCCTTGGGGATCTTCTTCTCGGCCTTCGGCTTCTTCTCCGCCGCCGGGGACTTCTCTGCCACCTGCTTCTTCTCGGCCTTCGTCGGAGCCATTGTCGATGATGATCGAGAGAGAGAGAGAGAGAGAGAGAGAGAGAGAGAGTGATTTCAGGGTGGGGAGTGCGTGGAATGTTTATATAGGGAAGGGAGGTGGGTTCCGATTGGTGGAGGGGTTTTTGACCGGGATTGATGACGTGGCGGATTTGGAAACCCGAGGTTGATTTGGTTATACGGTATTAACTCTGAGCCGTACGTTAGAGATGATAGTGAGGTAACTGGACCGATGTTTTGGTAACAAATGTATTTACTGTTCCAAGAATACTACGAGACTATGAGAAGCTGAAAGGCAATGCTCCAAAACAAACATTGCATGGTCAAATGGAAGAGCAAGGCGACTGGGAGAGGGAAGGTCTATTGAAGGTGTTACGCTGTGATGTAGCATGCCGGCGATTAGTTTCCGATTAGATTTCGGTATAGTACCGAATCTCATGGTTTTGTTTAAGAGGCTTGAACTATTTCCATCTGAAAGATAGAGCAGGCTTTAGCAAAATAGCAACTGTGGCCATTTCTCGGAAACCTACTATTCCATCAGCGTCGTGGCAGGTACTTGTATCTATTGATGGGTAGTATAAAAGATACAAGAGTTCTTATTTTTTTTTTTTATTATTTGAAAAAGATACAAGAGTCTGATGCACTCATTAGTCAAAACTGCTATGAAACTACATTAAAAGAGATATATGTTTCACAATACATTCCTTTTCGGTCTTCTGTACTGTCCATAAGTATTGGAAATCCCAAGAAAAATTTGAGAAAGCAGCATACAGGCACCATGTAAAATGATAAACAATCTTGATCCCAAACTCCCAGTAACAAAACCAACAAGAAGCTCAATGCAGCTCGCTCTTTAACACCCCAAACTGCTTAGAGAAACCTCAACTTTTTGTCTCACCTATATCCTGTAAGAGAATAAAAAAAAAAACAGCCGAAAACATGCAAAGAATATTAGCTTAGTGCAGAATGGCATGATTTGCATGACGGTATAGCACAAGTACACCAGATACAATTGCTTCATTGAAGTTCACAATATTGGCACTTAAAGATTGAATATATATCATGCAAAGTTGATGACATAACTAAAGATTCCTAATCAATTTCTCTGGGGACTGCATCCCCACTTTTCAGAATTTGAATCAAAACACCCAATGGCATGAGGGGAACATGCAGGTTAGTACAACTTTATGAGGGAAAAACTACATGAAGGTCTAAAAACTTGGTGAGGACAGCAGGGGGTCTTCAGAAGGATCACATAATATTTACATAAAAGATGAATAAAAGTCACAACTACAGCCTTCAGTATTTTCACATCTGATGTCCCATAACACTTCACAAATCCACTTAGGGAAAATAATATGACCACATTGTAGCAAGATCCCATGCTTAAAATAGAGAAATGGTGCCAGAATGATTTAAGACACAAACAATGTGAACAAAATGATGGTAAGAATGAATGTGAGAAATTCAAGGAACAAGTAGTGGCAGAATCATCACGGCTTTATATACTGTCAAATTGTCAATCATGATAACAGGTCTAATGATAGTATGTGGTCATACTTCTTTTGCTCAGCCTATTGACAGAACTTGTTAATACTTCTGTGCTCGCAATATATTGTCAACTCATGATAACAGGTATCACGAGCTAAGATATTAGTTGACCTTCTTTTGCTCAGCTAATTGACAGAACTTGGTGATACTTCTATGCTCACAACATATTGTCAACTCATGATAACAGGTCTAACAAGCTAAGAAAGTAGTTCACCTTGTTTTGCTAAGCCTATCTCGTAAACTAAAACACCGATATTTGGCATCCTTTTAGCTTTGTCCTTAAAAGTTCAAAAAAAAATTAAAAAAAATCTCCCTGAGCAAACCAAGTCAAGAATGGTTATATTCTAATCCCACCTGCATATCTCTTCATTAAACTTCTACTCCAATCATGACCTATTTCCAAGGTGTCAATCTGATCTACAACAGTAACAATAATCTTATGTTTGCAAGGACATCAAAGTTGGCCCTCTGACTTGGTCAATCATAATAAACCTTTAATCAAACAGAAAACCTACCTACCTAAATACAACTAGAAACTAGAAACTAGAAACTACATGCTTCCTTCAACAATATGCAATTCAAGTGACTTTTGGTCCCAAATACACACTTCTAGCATCATAACATTGCATTTAGGCATTTATAAATAATCCAATCATCTTGAAACTTACTTCAAATGCGAAACTCAAAAGCAATACAAGAAACATAAACATTAGATAACTACCCAAACGGATGATCACGCAAACCTTGTAGTAGTTGTAGAACCAGCACTGGCATTGATATTCCGATGAACAATCCGAGCCTGACCCGAATCCTCCTCCACACCATCAATCAACTCCCTCAACCCCATATTCCCCACCACCTCTTTCTCCTCCTCCTCTTCCTCTTTCACCTCCTCACTGCCACGAACACCGCCGCTGCTTCCGCCACGCGCCTTCCCAACCAACCTCTCAAAGTAATTCCCATATATATACTCCGGCGTGTACCCATTCTCTTCATCAAACAGCATAATATGACCGTGCCACTCCCAGACCCGATAATCCGAACCCGTTTCCTCGTGAAACCCGACGCAAATGTGGTGCTCGCCGATCGTGACGGCCTGGCCCGAATTGGGTTTGAGGGATTCGGTGTTGCCGGTGAGGATGACCCGGATGATCTCCCTCTCGAGCTTGGACTCTTCTTTGGCGAGCTGGGTTTTGTTCTCGTCGTCGTCGGAGGAGGAGAGGTTGGCGGCGTCGAAGAGCAGGTCTTCGAGGGTTTGGGAGAGGAAGGAGGAGTTGGTGGTGGTTGGGGGTCGGATTTGGAGGCGACCCATGAGGGTTTGGAGCATGAGGTTGTCGAAGTTGGTGGTGCTGGGGAAGGAGCTCATGATATCGGGTTTCTATTGTTTCTGGATTTTCGATCAAGGGGTTTTAGGCTTTGGAGGACATCGCCGAGGAGTATAAAGGGTTTTTGGTGGGTGAAGGGTTTATGGAATTTATGCTCTTTCGGTTTTTTGGAATATTGTGATTTAGTTTTTGGTGTAGTGAAACTTGAGGATGGATAAGTTTTTTTTTTTTTTTTTTTTTTTTGGTCAAGTGGATGGATAAGTTGATTTAGACGATAAGTGTTACCCTACAGTTTAAGTGACGTCGAGGTGTTGGATTGTGGGCTGGTTCAAGGCCCAATCATTTGGATTGGTATCCGGCCTAGAGCAACTAGTCGACACTCGATAGGCATGTTACACAGACACTTCTAAGGGTGTTTGACACTCCACGTGACGTGTCAGAAAAGTCAGGTGTTTGACACTCTACGTGGCGTGTCGGAAAATGTTGACTTTTCCGACACGCCATGTTATCATTTGACACACCACATCAACAATTTCAATTTTAAAAAAAACATAAACCCAAAAGAAAAAACTATCACAGCCTCTAAATCAAAAAAATAAAATAAATAAGAGTGTTGATGTATCCCTTCCAACCAATATTTAAACTATGATAGTTTGATCTAGTTTGTAAACTCTAACTTAATCTCCATTTTCCAGTATTCTCCTCTTTCTTAATCTCCTTTTTCCGCTTCAAATTAGTCATCGGGTTTCCTAATCCCCATTTACTTACAGCGTCTCTACGCTGATAGCAGCATATGGTCTCAAGCTCATGTTTTTAGTTTTTTTTTATGTATTAAAACATATAAATATATTAATTATTTGTCGTGTCCAAATCATGTTGGTCTTAGATTTTTTATATTTGTCATGTCGTCATGTCAATGTCTGTGTTCGTACAACATAGCTCGACAGTCAACACTTCAGGCTCTTTTTTGTAAGAATGTTGGATTAAATGCTTGTGGTATCCTATATTATGCAACTAATAAACTTGGGACGAAACTGCTTTTGAATGAGAAATATAGTGTGTCACAAAGTGTTTAGGGTTTATTACTAGTGTTTCTAGTAAAAGCGATTTAGGAGTGCATTTGCTACGTACTGTAGTACTTTAACGAAAAGTGATTTCATGATCAGCACAAAAAACACTCAAGCTGGTCTAGTAGAGCAAATACATACGTTATAAGACTTGATGAGTTGAGTCTTGGGTTCTTTAAACAGATTGAAAGTGTTCAAGTCCTATTAGCAAATTGTGATCCAACATGATCGAGCTTATGAACGCAGGGCAAGACGTCAAACGATCCAAACCTGGTTGAGAGACCAAGTTATTGGCCACCTCCGCTTCAAAAAAGCACGGAAGGAGGTAAACGAGTATTGAGAAAAACAGTTGTAAGAAACGTCACCTACTTTAGTGCAGAAAGCTTAATTCAAGCTGACGTGTTTATAAAATCTTGAAACTTGAGTTCTGTGACATTTTTATAATCTCCTAATTTGAGCATTTTACAAGAATAGTAACAGTCAAACAAGAATTGCTTCGTTACATAGAAGAAATAAAAGAATACATTCACAAGGGATTAACACATATCAAAAATAATTGTTTGAAACCATGATAGGATTCAAAAAATGGGGCACAGATGTATGCTTTCCAACATTCATCACCGTATAAAAAGACTTGATACTTATCATATAGGAAAATTTCCATCTAGAAGTCGTAATATAAGCATATACATTGGGAAGACAATGTATGTATGCAAAAACGACTAATTTGTAGAGTTATTTTCATCATCATCATCATCATCATTACAGACATTATATATAATCTGTCTATAGTAGGATACCACTGAGATTCATTGCTCGCACGAACAACTACCGCCTGAGGCTCTCCACAATGTAGTCTGCATAAAGATCCCTATACATCACAGCAAAGATTTTGAGAGATTTGTGATTAAGGCCATACTCCATGAATGTAAATTGATTCCAATTAAGCATCTAACTGTGACTCTTCCTAAGGATGAGTGATGCGCACATGGAGTCTAACTTATGGTGTATGCAATTTGAACTATAAGAACTAAAACTTGAAACACGAAAAGTTCTTTCGGAGGAAGATGTAATGGAAATAAATCTTTGCAATCCTACAGTCTAAGAGTGCATGTGAGGGGCGGAGAGCATCAAGTCATTAACACTTACATTGACTGCTGGATACTTTCAAAGGCAGCAGATGCAGGGAGAAAGTCGTCAACTGCAACCTCCTTGTTCTCATTTTTCTTGTCTGTTTTTAATTTTGTTAAGGAAATATTTATATTCGTAGAGCTTTGAATATAAACCATAGAAATATACATTTATAGAAATGTTAAGAAGGATACAGTCCTCAAAGAAGCGACGGATCTCAGCCAAACGATGTGGTGGCAGATCCTTGATGTCACTGTAGTGACGGTATTCAGGATCATCAGCACAGACAGCAATGATCTTGTCATCTTTCTCACCCTGTTTTTATAAGAAATTAGAAGCATGTGAAAAGTATAAGAAAACAATAATTTCTGTCTGAATATGTACCTGATCAATCATGGGCATCAGGCCGATAGCTTTAGCCCGAAGAAAGCATCCAGGAAGAACCGGCTCCTGTCAGTTTTTGCAGATTCAAAATAGATTAGATACAAACAAAAGCTTAAAGAAAACACGATGGATTCAGAAAACATGAGTTCACAAGTACCGCTTACGCATGGGTGAAAGGTATGTCAAATTTTTTGCTATGAATGTAAATTTATGTGACCAAAAACTTATGATTTTATTGGAGGGAATACATTGGACATGAATGGTAAGCATGTTCCCAACTTATCGAAGTTCATTTCTAAATGCTCTAGACCATGTCCGCCATGGTGTGATGCACAAACAAAAATTCCAAAAGCATCAGGAGATAAAACCTAAATTACCTGCATAATAATCAAGCAATCCAAGGGATCATTGTCCTCACAAAGTGTACGGGGGATGAAGCCATAGTTGTGGGGGTAGACAACAGATGAGTACAGAATACGGTCAACCTGTGTATACAATCACCAGTTCACAGTCATACTTTGCTTATACTAGAGGTACCAGAAGATAAGTGGCACAAATACTCACCTTGATAAGTCCAGTTTTTTTGTCAAGTTCATATTTCACCTTGCTTCCTTTTCCAATTTCAACAACCTGCATATATTTTGTTTTCCAGCACAATGGTGAGTAGAATCCAAAAATAATGTAATTCTTAATCTGGTTAATTTACTGAACAAGTATTGCTAGATGCAATCTGTGAGGTTGCAATTTAGAAAACTGAGCATTTAGAGAAAATACTGTTAACAAAGATAGTAGTGTCTTCTGGAACAAATTACATGAATATGAGGAATATATTAAGCATGCAACTAGATTCTGGATGGTCAATTCAAACTAAATGACTTCCAGAGTTACTTATTTCAACTGGCTGGCAATCCGTGAATTATTTAATTTAATTGACATGAGTTTAATTTAGGCCTGGGAAGTGAAAATATTGAGAAAGCATAACAGCACATATATAATAACATATAATTCTTCATGTTTAGAGTATTTACACAGTTGAAGATCTTTGGAGCTCCGGGGCCTGCATTTAAATAATAAAAAAAGTGTACACATAAGTTAACAACAATTAAAAAAAAATCTAAACAGATTGAAAAAGGTTGCAAACGTTATTCTTACCTATTTCAAGATCATGCCAAGGGTGTGCAGCAATAGACCTCCTGGTCATGGAAGAAAGGATCCTCTCATTAAGAGGTGGATGTGACGAATAATGGTTGGCACCCTTATTGGGAGTCTCGGTAACTTTCTTAGGAGCTTCAACAACCTTTTGAGGAATTTCAGTAACTTTTTGGGGAATCTCAGTAACTGTAGTAGCCTCAATGGGTGGAGCCATCACTACAAGATCGAACACATTAAGTTATCAAAATCCGAACTACACCAGCTGTTATTAGGCTATTTGACAAAGCAAAGTTTGTGAATATGTTTAACAAGGATCATGCCCTGCAAACATTTCATACAATTCCCAGATGTTAACAGTTAACTAACGGAAATAAGGACACAAATGCGTACACTGTATTAGTCTATCTCAAAAATAACTGGTAATCTATTCTATACAAATGGCATGTTATACAAGCTGCAATTAACAAGCAAGTATGTCAACGACAAGGCATTGTCTCTATTTTCTTTAGTGTTTTTCCCTCTCTTCAGACAGCCGGCAGACAAATTACGTACGGTTATGTATTAAAACATCGCAACAAAATTCTCATATGCATTGAGCACCTCATATATACAGCAATATATATACACCTATCATGATGCACGGATAAAGAACTAAAATCTGAAGATCACCTAAAACTAAGACTATATATGAAGGACCTAAGCTATCAGATCCGAATGACTTTACAACGAGAATAATCAACATCACGTACCGAAAACCACAAATTCCAACAGCTCCAAATTTTGTCATACCACTGTTTTCACTTCCAAAATCCAAATTCCAAAATAATAATCAACAAAAATTTAGGCCAAAACGTTTCCAGCAAAAGCGTTTATTCAACACTAAACAGAGTCTCCGAGCAACCGAAACGGCACCGATACCTATTCAATCTAAATATCCAGCGAAACCGAGCCAGATCTGCCAGAACTCAGCTCTAAAATTACGAAAACAACTTCTAATCCACACTAACACAAAGTCTCCATGAACAGTCATCACACAAAAAGCGCTGCCACCTCTCTCACCGCCTAGAAACTGTGATCTCACAAATCATCTCCAATACACATAAATGACTAAAGACGCCAACTAAGAGACAAACCGTGTACAGGAAAAACGCACTCAACAAAAAAAAATATCAGATCCAAAAAAGCACAGTAAAACGACGCTAGAATCAGCTCAAAATGCGCCACAAAATCAACAAAACGACGCTAAAATCAACCAGAGATTCTGTAAAAACCGATTTAATCAAGCCTCAGAAAAGAAGCAAGCAAAGAAAAACGCACCTGCAAAACGATCGGAGCAAACACCAAAGCTCGCCGGAGACGACGGAGAAGAGAAGGCACAGATCTCAAAAAACGAGAGAAAAAGAGAGAGAGAAGAATGATGGAGTTATGGGAGGCGCTCAAGTAGAGGAGGAAAGCAATAAGGAAGAGCTGTACGTGTGTTCCCGCTCTCTTTCTTTCCTCCCTTTTAAAGGCCCCCAAAAAATTAAACAAGGAATTTTGTTTCACTGTGAAAAGAAATTATGCGGATATTCCGGCCAACCGAATATAACGTGTATCCAGCTGGACTCTCCCCCTTGACGTGTCGCCACCTCATTCTCCCGTACTGGACCCCACCCGCGGAAAATGACGGTGTTCCTAACGGTCGTGTGGCGCATCTCTTTTTCTTCGCTCCCCGCGATTTTGCGAGTCCGACGGTGAGTGGTGCTGAGCCCCAATCGCCTACCCGACGGAGCACGCAGATCTCGGATAGTCCGCAGTCTGTTGCGAATTAAATGTCGCCGTGTCATGTGTGGGCCCGGGAGGTGGGTGGGATTGGAGGAGGAAGAGTGTCGTAGAAGCGACGTGGACGATTAAGAGGGGATGGTTACCTTTATCCTGAGCATGTGGATTGTGCGGAAGAGTAGTGTGTGTGTAGGAATGGGGTGTGTGTGTGTAGGAATGGGGTGTGTGTGTAGGAATGCCTATCCATTACTCCAACGAAATAAAAGTTTGACTCTTTTACCTACCGGTCTTTAGGTAACTCTTGATTTATTTATTTATTTTATATGGCAATTATTTATTACCGTTCATACTGCATTCAGCATCGGTCTTCTTTGGATATTTGCCGTGGATAAGGTTGTGGATTTTCTAGAAAGCATAATGACTCGTCAATGTTTCGAGGACTTGTTCTTCATGGCAGCCGAAGTACGTAATATGAGCAACAAATTGATGGATTAGATAACAATTAAAATTTAGTTCGTAATTGTAATAATGAAATTTTTCTTTAGGATTTTATATCAATATTGTATTTCAATTAATGGATTTAACGATTCGATGAATTGGATGACAATTTAGTTTTAGGTCGTGTTTTGGCTATGATTCTCTGCGTGTGAAGCGGAGGTGAATAGCGAATAAAGAGAAAGGAGAAGTGTTGCGGGCGTGCCACCTCGCGGACGAGGAAAAGGTTGATTGCTTGCGCTTGACTTCTTGATCAGTCGGAAAGAGTTCTAGGTGTCACCTCAGATGAGAAATTTACGAGCAGTTGGTTTGTGTTGTTTGTAATTGATTAAGTTGAGAGAGCTTGCTTCAACGGGGAAGCGGAAACAAAGCTCCTGGGAGCGTTGGAGATTCGACTGGGTCGACGGTTTCAACAAGGTTGAAAGGTTTTGTTCTGTTTGAATAAGTTGTGAGTTGTGTGTGTGAGTTTGCTGTAAGCCTTCGAGCCTCTTATATAGTGGGAGCTCGACTTGCCGCAAAAGAAAGACAATCAAAATCCATGTTGGACTCTGCAACGTAAAGCATAAAGGCACTATTCCTCCCATGCAGACCAATCTTTATGTGACACATATCCAATTCGCGCAGTCCGCATAGGATAGGACACTGCTTCCGGCGAGCCTCTCAACTGTAGAGTCCTATGCGGACTGAAATTAGGAGCAATCTTATCCCGCAGGGTGCCACAGTCCATGTAGAAAACTAGTCACTCGCGCGGACCGCGGACTCCTGAATCTCACTTCCATCTCGCGGGCTATTGCAGCTCGCAGACCAAAATAAGACTTTTTAATTAACAAGGGCCACATAGATTGGCCCAAAACGTGTCAAAGACTGGAAAAAGTCTAAAACGATTATAAGGGTATGCACGGACTCCGCGTATGTTTACCTCGCGAACTAGGGAATCAGTTCGCTAGCTCGTCTAGATGCATTCCGCCTTGCCTGATGCCAGAGTTATTCTGCGCAGAGGCATTTCGCGCAAACTGTGTGTTCTGCGCGAAGCGCCCGAGCTCTGTATTGTGTCTAAAAGCGTGCGAGATCTGTTAGTCAACGCGGAGCGGACCATGTAGATCATCTCGTGTTGTCTTGCTGGTAGGCCATTATTTGTAAACTTTAAAAACTTGGGCTCGTCGGCTGACATAGACCAATAATTTAATTAATATTCACATAGCCAATTATTGTCCAGTAAAATATTAATTTGGGCGTAAACATGCCGTTTGGGATAATTGTAATTAACGAGTCTTTACTTTACGTTCTCATATTGATATATATCGTATCTCAATTAACGGATTTCATATTTCATATCAATTGAAGATTTTTATGATGAAATAATCATATTTATAGGTAATCGATCTTCGCATAGAGAGTAAAATGTGGATTCGTTAATTATAAATGCTCGATATGAGATAATTGATATTAGGTGTTTGTCTAGTCACTGCACTTGTTCGCTTGAGTAGAACAAAAGCATGGTGATGGAAAATTTCACTTTATCTTTTGTCATAATATAATAAAACTTATTTTATTAACTTTATACAATATTGATGTCGTTAGGTTAGGGTCTATATTAAGGTCCCACTAATTAACATTTGTTTTGAACTAACCGCGTGTGTTGTCCGTCGTGTCAACTCAATGAAACGATCTCATTTGACATTGCCTTTTTTTTTTGGACAAATGACATTGCCTATTTAATGGTCATGTCGCAAATTTTCTCCTTCGAACCATTCTACAAATATCTTGCATTTGGCTTTTGAAACCCGAAGAATAAGAGTAAACCTATTAGTGTTTAGTAGTGTAACTTGAACGTGTCCTCTACTTTGCTTATTAGGTGGTCACCAATGGCTAAAGAGAAAGATATGTGCGGTATCTTCATCAATTCGTCCGATGCAATTAGAAAATTTGGCATAAGAATCTTAGTTACACAACTTCAATTTGACTTTACCTTATCTTCAAGAATCGATACGATACTTCGGGATTCATACGCCAGTTTTTCTTTTTTAGAACTTGTTTGCTTGATTCTTATTCTTTTGGCTTTAAAGATGCATACCAATTCTGAAGTTTCTTTGCTCGCGATCGACAAGATTCCTCTTGGCAGGTATCTAAGTAGCAACCATATATGTAAAAAATCATTTTAAATTTAAATAAATACTATAACTTTATTTCGCATTTACAAATCAAATATAAACTGATTAGTTCGTGTTAAAACTATTATCTACATCGGAGGGTTGAATAGATTGTTAGAGCCTAATATCATTTGGTCTAGTGACATAAATATCTAATTTTAACTAAATATCATGAGTTCAGCTAGCTAGTAATAATGTTATAGGTTTTGATGATCAATTTTTGTGAAATATCATGAGTTCGACTTATGATAGATAAAAAAATACGAGGAGATATTAAAATACATGGGGAACTAAGGTCACATGTTCTTTACATGTTTTTTGTTATTATCAATTTATTATCAAAAGCAACTCTGCTTATGATCGAAGCTCCTTGATAAAGAAATATAAAGTTGCACACTTTGTCAAAGTCGAAAGAGAAAGAGAAAATTCAAGGGCTAGAAGTGCTCAAGGCACTTGTCTAATAAAGGAAAGATGAACAATACTCTTCAAAGCGCTAAAAATAAAAATTAGCAACTATTGGACTAATCCTCTTAGTTAAATACAATTATACTTGTCAATTCAATATAGTTCACATCAATACTGATCTTATATAAGTAGGGAATATATATACTATGTAACTATGTGCAGAATAGAACCAAAACGTAACGTAACATCAATCAAATCCTCAAAAAGAAAGCGAAAGAAGAAAGAATGTTAGTTCGTATTCTCGTGTGGTGCACTTTCAATGCCCAAATGGGCGACTCAAAACTACTAGCAAATCCCTCTCCTCCCTCAAGCAACTACTGTATTGGCTGGCCGACATATCAAATAAATAGACTGGTAAGAAACTAAGAAATATACAAGAAAACCCAAAATGGTCCAGATGGAAATCATGGAATTGCCTTAGTAGCTTTGATATTTAGTAACGGTGGGCATGTGGAGCCGCCAAGTTTAAAAATATTTTGGTGGGTACCAAACATCATTGTTCAAAAAATGATTGTGATAATTTGTCCAATTATTTTCTGTTGAAGCAATGGAAGATTTGGGACCTTGAATGTTGTATTGGAGATCTTGGACAAGTCTTTGATTACAAGTATAAGAGCCAACTTATATGAGTTTGATTTCTGGCCTGTTGTTTTATATTTCTAGTTGGTTGGTGCATATATTATATAATGCTAAGTGTTTGATTTGAGATCTTCATCAATGTGCAAAGGCAGCAAAACGTGTTTTTTCACTACTTGCCGTCATGGGTGTTTATATTAGGTTTCGACGTAGGAGAGAAAATGACATTACCCAACTTATCATACAGGGAGGAGAATTGAAAATAAAATTTGTATTGTAGTTGTGACCTCGAAAAAATATGTTCACCAACATTGTTACTGAGTCCTTCTTCAACATGCACAATGATTTTTTTTCTTGTTATTTTTTGTTTTTTAGAGGAGTTTTCTTGTTATTTTGAATTTTGATAAAGAAGGAATTATTCCACTTTAGGCAGAAGCTGCTCTAGAGTGTGTGGGTTGTGCTAGTTTGTTGTAGGCTATGTGTTCGGGCCATTGTGGGTCTTCCTTGTGGTTATGGTTCTTGGACTAGCAGTGGAAACATCCTTTGCTTAGTATGGATGTGCAGAATTCATTAGTGTAAGCTGAACAATCATGTTTGGTTCGAAGCAGGAATTTTGTCGTGTCTTTACTTTCACTTGGAGTCGGTATTTTGTTTTTCTTGTTAAAGTATTCGATTAATTGAGTCAAATTACTCTCAGTAACTGAGTTCCAAATCAATGTGACTTACGTTTTTTTTTTTAATCAAAGACTAAATTTTATTGCTCAACGACTAAGGACTACAAAGAGAAGCAACTAAGCCTCCTATCTCAGTTGGAACAAAACCAAACCAACGAAAAGAAAACCCCAAACTAAGAGCCAATTTTGCTAGCTTAACAGCAGCAGAGTTGGTTTCCCTAAAAATATGCAAAAAGAAAGAACAAGGCATGACAGAAAGCTCATCCTTAATATCAGCTACTACCTGACCAAAGGTCGAGTCATCCTCCGCACTACATGAACAAATCTTGACCATCTTCAAACAATCAGACTCGAAAACAACAGGAGAAAGGTTAAACTCAGCAGCGAGTTCACATGCTGCTCTTCATGCAAGAGCTTTAACAGTATCCGGTAAAGCTACAGTGTCCACTTTAGGAAGAAAAAAATAGACCAACAAATCTATACACACTAGGGGTGGGCATGGGACGGGACGAGACGAGATTATGGTCATCCCACGGCTCGTCCCGGACATTGCACACGGGACGGGATCGGGACGGGCCTTATGTTTTTAAAACTTGATTCCATGCAAGTCCCGTCCCAAACGGGAACGGGACCGGGACGGGACGGGCCCAATCTCGTCATCCCGCCCCAATATTACCTGATAGTGATACCAATATATTCTTACGATATATAAAGACTACATCATCTGAATCCATAATTCATAACTACAATTAAACTAGAGTAACATCAATAATCCATAATTATTTAAGTTCACACATCATAAAGTTCAAAAGAAAACAAGAAATTAGTAAATCTGATAGCACAACAATACAAGTTGCTCCAAGCTGCTCCAAATACAAACAATTTCAACTCTAATCATCAATGACAATACCAGTTGCAATAAACTTCCCTTTCCCTTTCACTTTTGTAATTGGAGGTGGACAATTGTTCTTGCTTGAAGCAATGCTCTCATGCTTTGCAAAAATGAAAAAGAGTTAGTCCATGCATATGAAAATAACCAAAAAATATAAACACATCAAAATTCATACCTCGCTCAACATCGTAATAAAACTTTGTGTTTTCAATTGTTGGTTTATCAATATCTTTAACAACCTCTGCAATATCATCACCTAACATCTAGTTTTGCATGCAAATGAATCCCTCTCACTACCAGAAAATAGATCTTGGGCGACGAAATGAAAAAAATCGGGCGACGATTTTTTTTTTCGTCGCCTAAGAGAAAACTTGGCCGACGAAAAAAAAAATCGTCGCTCAAGGAAAAAAAATCGTCGCCTAAAGTTGAACTTTAGGCGACGAAAATAAAATCGTCGCCTAAGGCTAAATTTTGTCGCCTAATATAGAAACTAGGGCGACGAAACAATTTTTCGTCGCCTAAGATATTTATATCGTCGCCTAAGTTTTTTTAATCCTTAGGCGACGAAACTCAAATATATCGTCGCCTAAGTACTAATGTTGTATAACTTTTTTATACAAGTGTTGAGTTTAAGTTTCGTTTTGAAGACAACGTATACGTAGAGGCCTCAAACGCAAAAAAGTCATGAAATAAGATATGACCGGAACAGTGAAATACATCAACCCGGGAAAAATGAAGATATTCCGGTAAAATTTTGGTGCCGGTTGTTCCGGTCAACGAATTTCTCTTATTTCTACCTAGTGGTAGCCCTATCCCGGGTACAGGATTTTTTACCAAATTTTTATAGCCCCGTAAGCGTCACGTCGATTGGAAATTATTATCAGTTGAAGGTCTGGCCAGATTACGTGATTTGGAGGGTCGAATAGCCGTTTCCGTCCGTTTAGGGGTTTGACCGCGCCGATTGACCGGACGGATTGAGCCCTTGTCGTTGTCCGATGGAGCTGAATTTTTTCCCACCCACGTAATTTGTTATGTTGGTCATATCTAACGGTCGGTTTTCAGTTCCTCTTCTCCGATCACCAAAATCACTATATTCTGAATTTTATGATAGAACTCTTGCCCGACGATTTTCTTTATCTTGGGCGACGAGATTTATAGTGAAGAACATCGTCGCCCAAGTATAGTATCTTAGGCGACGACGTCAAAAATCGTCGGCCAAGATAACTCTTGGGCGACGATTTTCTTTATCTTGGGCGACGAGATTTATAGTAAAGAAAATCGTCGCCCAAGTATAGTATCTTGGGCGACGATTTTAGAAGTTCGTCGCCCAAGATTATCTTGGCCGACGATTTTGAAAAAACAGGACGACGATTTTTGTAAAATCGTCGCCCAAGAACGCGATTATAAAAGGCAGAGATTCGGAACCCTAAGCATTCTCTCTCTCTCTCTCTGCTTTTTTGTTTCTGAAGGGGTTTCGCTCTCAATCGATCGATTCCGCTTCCTCTTCCCAGATCCGACGTCCATCTGCAAGTCTGCAACCCAATCCATTTCCCAGATCCATTCCGCTTTCTGAAATTCTTGTACTAGAGTTTGTTTCTATTTTATGTAATGTGTTTATGTAATGTGTTTATGTAATGATTTAAGATTGTATAACGCAAAGGATATGGTACTTGTAAATAGGATGTGTTGTGGTTTGAAATGTATGATTCAATTCAAAATGATCTGTGTTCATCAATGAAAAATATAGGAAAAATATTGAATCTAAGCCTAAGTATTTCAATATCAAAAAAAAGAAAAAAAATAAAGGAAAAATATCATCTAAGCCTAAGTGTAAAAAAATTTAAATATATCTTAGGCGACGAAATTGCTAAATCGTCGGGCAAGGACTTACCGTATAAGACGACGAAAAAAAAGTATCGTCGCCCAAGTTCTTGGCCGACGCACTTCTGGCGACGATGTCTTGGCCGACGAAAAAAATTTTGTCGCCCCAGGTTATAACATCTTAAGCGACGAAACAATTTTTCGTCGGCCAAGGTGTTAAATCTTGGGCGACGAATATTTTTGGGCGACGAGAAATATATTTTAGGCGACGAAATTAGTATCGTCGCCTAAGAATTACTCTTAGGCGACGACGGTATGAACTGTCGTCGCCCAAGTTCTTGGCCGACGCACTTCTGGCGACGACGTCTTGGCCGACGACCTGTCGTCGCCCAAGTTCTTGGCCGACGAAATTTTTTAACAGGGCGACGATTTTTTTTCGTCGCCCAAAATGAAATTTCTGGTAGTGTCTACTGATTTAGGAGTTAATGAGCTCCTAAAACAATCAATAACTCTGCCCCCTGTTGAGAAACATGACTCAGAGACCACTGTTGAGGTATGAATTACATGAACATCTCTTGCAATTGCTGCTAAGACTGGAAACTTGCATCCATTAACCTTCCACCAACACAGGATGTCAAATTGATCTTCTTCATTGGTTGGATCTAATGTAGCATCTAAACATTGATCAACTTCATGAGCTGCGACCACCTCTTCATTTTCTTGCACAACCTTCTTCCAATTACTAAGTCGTTGGCCCCTTTGTCTTGGGGTAGTGAAAGATAGCTTCTTATTGCGCAACTGATTTTCGTAAACTTATGGCTACCGTTGTACTTGGATCACTAGATGGTATAGTTGGCAATAAATAATCACATGAATCTATAGATAATCACATATGTAGCAGCAACAACTAATTACCAGTAGCTCACCTTTACTCAACAGGGAGGAGGAGACTGGTGAGGCGAGGCGAGGAGGAGGCGGGCGCCGAGGTGAGGAGGATGTGGGCGGTGAGGTTAGGCGGTGGAGGAGTTCAAGGAGGTGGTGGAGGACTGACTGAGGCGGTGGAGGACTAGCCGAGGCGAGGCAAGGCGGGCAGGGGAGGAGTTCAAGGAGGCGGTTTAGCTGCATTGGGATTTCAAGCATCATCAATTGAGGATGAAACTGAGACAGAAAGAGTGAAAAACTGCATATGTGGGTTAGTATTAGGGTTCAAAAATGTAAGGTTAAGATCAAAATATCTAAAAAACCAATGTCTCAGATTAGTCTATATTTTTACACGGGACGAGACAGGCTTGACAGGCCTCAACTTTTCAATCCTGCGTCTCGTCCCATTGTTTCTCTACGGGATGAGACTGGCCTTGTGTTTTTAGAATTAGATCCCGTCTCATCCCATCAAATTTCGAGATGGGATCGGGATGTGACCGGGATTTAGGTTTTTTATGCCCACCTCTAATACACACCTCATCAAATAAATGAGTACGCAAGGCCAATGCCACATACATGTTGCTAAATGTCATATATTATGTGCCACATCTAGTTTGCGTGAATTCTATGGCTTTTTTTTATACATAAGATCATCTACGAGGTGCGGATACCTGTAAACATTATCGTGAACCTGTATGTACGTAGGTACTTGGCATCCTCATAGTTAGTCAACTATTATTGTACTTAATCTTAAGTGAAACGTATACTATAACTATATTTATTAACAAGATATTGGAGTAAATTAAACATTAAATTGATATATACAATCACAAAAGTTGATTTGTTGAAGAATAAAATCATATATTAAAGGGAAGGTTTGGTGTTTCTTTTGGCTGATTCTAGTCTTGGCCAAAGTTGTTGTTATAAGTTATTATTCATGATGACTTCATAAAGCAGTAATCTAGTGCATGCTGATTATTGCACTTTCCATTTAAAGGTGATTCTGTCATTTGTTGGGCAGTGAATGCGATTTACTGAGAATTTCCATGAATATTTGTATGGTTGAGGGATATTTTGTTTACTAATTCTGTGGCAGCAACACGCTTTAGTGATGGATGCTTGATACAAATAAAAATAGTCATAACCAGCAGTAGATGATGTGTTAAGTTTTAATGAGCCGAACTAGAAAATCATGTATTATTATAGTAAGAGCCTATATGTTGAGCCCAATAGCTTAATAAAACTAATTATCAAGTTTGGATTGAAATGGAGCCTAGTTAATTGCGACTTTGTGAGTAAAACATACATTTTTTTTGCTCCAAGCGTACGCCCATGTATGTTACGGTCACCCTCCGCTATCCGCTAATGATATGGAACAAATTATCTGACTTTGGTTTGGTGGGTGTGAGTGTTGGGAAGAGATGCTGGAAAATTTTAGGATTTTTTGCACCAATGGTGTACGAAGAGTTGGATGACTGACAATATAGTACCAAAACTTACAAAGTTATCAAAATAGTATCCAGACTCAATTTTAGTATTAGTGTGGCATGTCACGCCCCTAAACAGAGACCAATATTATAAGGAAATATGATGTCCGAATTTGCAGCGTGAGTTAAAACAAGTAAAATTTTCTCGAATAATTTATTGGAAGAAGAAATATATATGTCTAAATAATACTTTTATTAGAAAGCGAAAACATTAATATTTTACAATATGAGAATTTTATCAAAAGAATATATATGATATTACATTTATTCTCAAAATAGCAATAGAAAATATTCTTTTATTTAGTAGGTTCATCCCATTCCTCAAGCATATATTCGTTACCTGAAAACAAGAATGTGTAGCATCATGAGTAACACAGACCCAATAAGTATAGCTTACAAACTTATTGTTTCTGCAAGAACCCGCAGGCGTAGAAGCACGGTGGAACACGAACATAAACAGTAAACATCATGGGCAAGAGACAAGCACGTATAGTGGTTCACCATGCCGACGGAGGGCATGGCTACGTCCACTTGAAATTCACTATCGGGAGGCCTCAATGCCTTTTTGTGGGAGAAGAAGATCGATCCTACTTAGGGGGAACCCTTCCTTTATAGATTAGGAAGGTTCCCACTTACAACACACTTTCGATGTGGGACACATTACACATATTTCTTATCATGATGCCTCCTTGCCGTGCTTGGACGGAGGACCTCCTGATGTGGCATTGAAGATCTTTCACCATGGCGAGGTAGGTGGGATGTATGTCTACAAGTTCCATGACTGGTCTATGGGCAGAGGAGGTAGTTTACTGAATACCGACAACAAGTCCCCCCAAGTTCCCGTTCAAGACATGTCTTGAGTGGGGACTTAATATACAAAATGTCCATAGACCAGTTATTTACATACAGGCACCCGGTCCAGTTCCCCCAAGTCCGTACTCAGGGCGTGTGTTGAACGAGTCTTGCTCTTCTTGATTTCTTCAAGGGTGAGCTGAGGAGTCCGCCTAGAAGATAAGAAATGCCCCTCCCGGTCCCCGGCCGCAAAACTTACTCGGCCGGGCGCGGATTGTTGTACCTTCACAATGAACAAATGATTGACACAATTGTGGGGCGAGCCAAGTTCGGATATGGCATAATAATTATCGAAAAGCAAATTGGTTCATGCATTTTAGTTCATGTATGCTTCCTGGTGGTGCTCGGGTATAAGAATCTCATGAAACGGTTGGTATATTTCTTCTCATTAGTTCTTATCAGGGAATCGAGATTCTCCTAAGCAGTTGTTGCATGCTTCCTCCCGGTGACACTTATCCGGGACTCACAAAGTTTGAATGGACAATAGTTATCATGACCATGTTATATAGTTCGTACGTGAATCATGATTTGTACATTCATAAGAGGCAATTAAATGAATGACTTATCTGTGTAATTCACTCAATTTGAAGTACTTTCACGCGGACTGTTGTGGCGTCCGCCTCGCCCATGAAGGTTGACACGCGGGCGAGCTCAGGCCCCTCGCGCAAACTGAACCCTGTCCCCCAAAGTTTGGATTCATGATGTGTTATCACGTCTTATTTTTGATGGACAAAGGTGGCAAACCTTTCCATATCGTGTGTTTCTGCTCGAGCGCGGGGTATTATCCCCGCGTGGGTTATCAGGCCACTATTCTCCGTATGAAGGGAATGATATTGGCATGCCCAACTCCCACTCTTCGGGAGCTGTTCAAGGGAATTACAGTTATCATGGCTCTAGTTGTTTTGCCCATGCTTCCCGTTGGTTCTTTCTCGGGTATATGCACATGCGTGTTGGTTCGTGCATGCCTCCCGTCAGTTATTATCCGGGAATTCGAATCAAAATTTCGTTATTTTCGTACGCAGTTGTTGCATGCTTCCTCTCGTTAGTTCTTATCCGGGAGTCAAAATTTTCCTAAGCAGTTGGTGCATGCTTCCTCCCATTAGTTCTTATCCGGGAGTCAAAATTTTCCTAAGCAGTTGGTGCATGCTTCCTCCCGTTAGTTCTTATTCGGGAGGCAAAGTAAGATGCCAATATGATTTGCCTACCCATTTGCCACCGGTATGCTAGTTGTCCCACCTGACTTCTCGGCTGCTAAGAGTTTTTTTTTCTTATCTCTCGGGTCCCGGTGACTGCATTGAGTGCATGCAGATACCCGAAGCTTGCTTTTCTCATCTCAACAAGGAACTGAGAGACATGAATTTGACCAGAGTTGGGTCATCGGGACTCGAAGAGGATCACCTCTGACTTATTTGATTATTCCGGTCGAAGCCCCGACCGGCATGCTTCCCGGTGATGGCATGAGCTCGATGTGACCCCGGGCGCACTGGCTATCTTTAGCTTGGAATTCTTCTATTGCTGACAGTTGACCATGCATGATACCGGCCGGGATGGGGTGGAGCTACCGGCTGGATAAGGGCAAGTGAGTGCATGAAATAACAAGTTGGCTCCCGGGTTCCAGGAGGCGGCATCCCGACCGAGTGATCAAATTCCTCTGATGATCTAGAGATTGACCGAGGAAGTTGGTCCCAGGTCATAGCAGCAGTGGATAAAGGAGACACACTAGTGCAAGCTTTGCAAGATGCAGTGCCGGAAGATGTTCGTGGGAAGCTAACAGATGTTGTATCTGGCGTTTTACATGCTCAAGGCCCAAACCTAAAATTTGATCAGCTCCTGGGTGTAGCTCGAATCCCCGATATATCATCAGGTTTAAAATCAAAGTTCCAAGACGAGGGAATTTCAAGTTCAGAAGGTGCACATGAAGACCATCATTCGTCTGATCTGTTGGAAAAGTCTGATGATTTGTTGGACAGTCAACCAGCTGCGAATAAGCCTCCTGGGGAACTAGAATCAGAGTCTCTTCCCACAGAGCAATCACCGAAAATTTCAACTGATCAATCATTGAGCACTGATGGAAGTGATATTTCTGCTTCTGTCATTAAGGATACTACTGAATCAGGAAGTTCTGACGCTGAACATCTTAACAATAGTGAGAAGGGATCAGAGCAGACAAAGTCTAACATCTCCACTGGAATTGCTGGTTCTGTAAAGGACCAGCTTAGTGGTAACAATGGTCAAGAAGATTCAGAAGCCAGTAAGTTAGACCATAGTGTACATACTGATGGATTGAGTGATGTTTCTATATCTCATGGCCATATGAATACTATTGACCAGCAGACTGATGCATCAAATGTCTTGGAAGAGAAGCATACGCAAGGGAAATAACAGTTGATGGAAATAATAGTATTAGCAGTTCACAGGGAAGTGACAGAGTTACCCACATAGGTGAGGATAAAGTAGAAACAAGGGATCAGTTGGTTGGTATCAATCATGTAAACAACTATGCGGGTGACGGTGTTACTTCCATTATATACTCATATGATCAATAGAATGGTCCCCGGGATGATGTTGATCGAAACCCGGAGAGGTGAAGCAGTTGCTGAGCTGGGTGTCCATAGTAATACTGGCTTGGGTGTGGCATGTGCTTGTTATCTCTGTAAGCATGTACTGCACCATATATTTCTGTGAGCATGTTATCTACTGCCGATTGGAATTGGTGGAATAATAAAAAAACTGATACAAGTTCCAAGTCATGATGCAGTTATCAATGATTGATGCTCCCAGCAACCAACTGGCTTCCAATAACAAGCCTCAACCTTTGACCAGACTTTCCAATAACTTGCCTCAACTTTTGACCAGACTTTCCATCCTTCCATCAATGATAGCACAAAGACTGAATTGGATCCCGAATATAAGCATGAAAGCTAGCACAAAAACCACACAATAAGGATAAGCATTTAATCCCGGGCAGTTTTAAACAGATAAGAAGACTTAGCTTGTTTGTCTGCTATCCATGAGAGAGAGGTGAGTCTCCGAGATGCAAATACCCCCATACTCTTGCTTTCAGAGGGGAATACAACCAACTCTCAGATGAAGGAATACATCAGATTTTTTTCGACTGCCGTCCCGTTGGCAGACCCCTTTGACCAAGCGGCCGGCGAGTGATGGTTCCCGCATGGCTTCTCCGGCACCTCGTATGGTAGGTGGTGGTTTGAGGTCTCCCAAGATTGGGTGCTGACCCATCCGGGAAGTGATAACTGATGAACATACCGGGACCTTGTCATCTCTGTGGGTCATGTGTGATGCCGATGAAACTCGAACGAGATGAGCTAGTACTGAATCAGCGGGTGACACAGATACCGAGATGAGATTCTGCTGACTGCCACTGAATGGGTGTCCAGATCAATTTCTGGTGCCGGGATGAGCTTGGACTCCATGGCCAAATGCTTCCAACCGGGAACCCGAAGTCCTTCCTTCGGACTGAGAGGACAAGGGCCCGGGATGGGAATGGACGGCAGGATCCCGTGAGCCTTCCCCTGGCGCTCCTTACTCAGAGGCGTCGCTTAAAGCTAGGCGAGAGACCGGTCTCCGGGAGAGGAACCACTGGCCTCATGCATCGGCCTCTTTGTTTTGGATTCCTGGACCGAGTGTCTCCGGGAGGCAGATAATCAAAAACCTTGGACCTGCTGTCTAGCTAACTGGACCCGTAGATGAAATTGGGCCGGGATGACAGTTTGGACCTGATGGCAGCCTTGTTGACCCGATGACAGCCTTGGGCCTACCGGGGTGCATGCCAACATGCTGACTAGCTAGCCCTTTTGATAGGCTTCAACACCTCCCGATGGACCTGTTGCTCATGGAATTAAGTGAACTGCCTCTCGTTGAAATGCCTCTCGGGTGGTAGAGCAACAAGACTTTTTGTAACAGTTCCCACAGACGGCGCCAAATATTTCTGCAAGAACCCGCAGGCTCCGCAGAAGCACGGTGGAACACGAACATAAACAGTAAACATCATGGGCAAGAGACAAGCACGTATAGTGGTTCACCATGCCGACGGAGGGCATGGCTACGTCCACTTGGAATTCACTATCGGGAGGCCTCAATGCCTTTTTGTGGGAGAAGAAGATCGATCCTACTTAGGGGGAACCCTTCCTTTATAGATTAGGAAGGTTCCCACTTACAACACACTTTCGATGTGGGACACATTACACATATTTCTTATCATGATGCCTCCTTGCCGTGCTTGGATGGAGGACCTCCTGATGTGGCATTGACGATCTTTCACCATGGCGAGGTAGGTGGGATGTCTGTCTACAAGTTCCATGACTGGTCTATGGGCAGAGGAGGTAGTTTACTGAATACCGACAACACTTATAATATTGTGTCTTATAAGAAACCAGAAATAAACACAACTAAGTAAAAATGTATCAAGAATCATTTTTATTTATTCATATTGATTCTTATTTATGTGCACACACACAAGCGTGAATAAATTCATCCATGTGACTATTTAGGAAACTGGTAATAAATCACAAAGATCACGTGCTAGGTCCACTATACCAAAGCACAGATAAGCATCAACATACCAAGGACAATACCAAAATATGTATACTCAAGGTTGACACTTTCTTCCTATGAGTATAATAGTGCACTATCTGTAGGGACTAAGGCCTAAGCTAACTCCACAAATCACAAAACACTTTTACCAGTAATTCACTTAAGCATGGGGTAATACTAATCACCCAGCTTCACATCTCCAAATATAATTACGTCACTAAAATATAGCAAACTTTAGTAAGTAAGACAATTATTTCAAGACCAACAAAGTATATAAGCGTACATCAATATACTTTAAAAAATTGTCAATAACTCAAGGTATGCACAAGATAAACAATTTCATAAACTTGAAAGTAAATGTGCAATAAGTAAATGTATTTTAAATTAAATAAACAGAAAATATTAGTTAGTAATCAAAGAATTAGTAGTCACATTTCCCATAGTGAGGGAAATCATTGTCCAAATAACCGTCAAATTATCATTTTCATATCTCAATCAATTTTATGTCCAAATTAGTCAAGTGAGAAGTTCATGTTGAAGTATTTTTCGTAAGTAATCCAATGAGATAAGTCATATAATCCAGTTCGAAGTCATAGAGTCCAGAAATGGTGAAAAACAATAGCAGTGCAGAAAGCTGATATCCTTTATATTACCTTTGATGTCTAAGTCTTTACGTACTTTATATTTTACCATTGCTTCTGAAACTTTCCAGATTTAAAGTAAAGGTCCTAAGCTTCAATTTGATATAAATTTTGTAGAAAATGGTTAAGAAATGAGTGAGATATGATTTTTTTTTAAGTTGTGGTAGTTGTAATGGATTTTCAGTGAGTTTATTAGTTTGATTAGCCATAATTTGTTGATTTCCAAACCTTTTTAAGTGATTCAAAAGCCTAAATTGAAGAATTTTTCATGAAGAATCTAATTCTGGGATCAAATTTTACAAAGTGATATTTAATTATATACGAAAATATAAGTTTTCTAGAAAACATATTCTTTTCCATTTTATCTTTAGTTATGCATTTTGATAATCTTAAAGACAAAGGAGTATAGGAATCTAACCATGTACTTACTCTTGAATTTTCAGTAGTGAAATGAGGGTTTTGGTGTTGATACAAGGTTGGACTTCTTTGACAAAGAGAGAACTTCTCAAGAGAAAAAGAGTAAAGGGTAAGATTTTGGTGTGAGAGTTTTTCTATTCAACTAAAGAAGTTTGTGATCATCTTTACGTTTGATCTTGGAGTGTGAAGAAAAGATGTTGCAGTTCCCAAGTATAAATAGGCCATGAAACATGCATTGTAAATTACTTTCCACCAATTTTATTTGACTTAAAAGACCAAACATTAAATTTGAGTGATAGTCTAGCTAGTTAGGGTGATTGTTCACAAAGAAAACCAAATAGTAAGAGGGGTAAAAGAAAATCAGCTAGTACATGAATCTATATATAAGGTATACCTTATATATATATATATATATATATATATGTATTGAGATGAATCTATAAATACGCAAATATTTATATATGTATATATAGATATATATCTATTCAAGCTAATAAGTAAAAGAATATAATGTTTCCCTTTCTTAAAATCTTGTAAATGTATTAGTAATACTTAAGATTAAAATAGTTTGCATGATAAAAACAATACTAACTCGAGTCTTAAATTTGATCACGAGTATTGATTATATGTAAGAAATACGGGTTAAGATATTTAAGTAGTTTACTCAAATTCTAATACTTAATGAAAATACCTATCTTGTAAGTATGATACTTGGAGTCATTAGCTTCTAAAAGGAATATTTTAGAAGATATTTGGATTACTATCTAAGGTTAAGGGGAATTAGTGTGTTATATAATTAATATTATGTTTCAGGGTACTATAAGTGTGGTACCTGTAGTTAATCTTCGTCACTTGACTCTTTAAATAAGGCAAAAAGACTGATTTGCCCTCTATTCATTTAAAGTATCTCTATCTGCCATCAATCTACCTTGTAGATAAAAACGAAGAAGACGACGGCGAGGTATCTCTTTCAAAAGATTGAATCCTCCATCTCCAAGTGTAGGACAAGGATGACGCCTCGACGCCTACGCCTATAACTAATCAGTGCCGGTTTGATTTGAGATGGGGAAATAAAATATTTGAGATGGGGAAAGAGAGCAAGAACTGGATAAGGTTGATTATGGAGTCCGACAATCAAAAGGCGAACACCTCTGATCAATTTGCTTTGGTTCAATTTATGATTAATGGCTAAAATGGTTTCCCTTCAAATTTGTTTCTTCCCAATTGAAACTCAATTCCATCACCAATCTCTCTCCTCTCAAATGGCTTCCTTTCAAATGGATTATTTGTTGATGATGTGCTTGAACGAATTATGGGAATTCATTATATGGTTATATTTTTTTTTTGTTCGTTTGTTGGGTTCAAGGTGCACTTGAAAGTGGCTAAGGGCTTGTTTGGGATTGCTGTGACTTTTTGTAAAGACTACTTCTGTTATACTCTGAATATAATTAGCTGTGAATTAAAACAATTTTCCGTTTGGTAAATATTACTTTTAAAACTGTTGTCAAGACATAAAATATTTTTTTCAGTGTTTTTATCGACAACAGCTTCTAAAAACAACTTCAAAGCTGCTTCCACTAACCTGTAATTTTGAAAAGAAAAAAAAACATGTTTTTCTTCAATTTACCAAACACAATAAAATATAAAAGTTAAGATAAAACCTGAATTTTTTAAAAGCGAAACTGTACCAAACTAAGCTTAAAATAGATTTGGATAGATTACCTAACTAGTAGTGGGGATACAAATCCAAATAAATTTTGAGCTTTGATTTAATTCTAGAGAACCTAGATCGAAAATGATGAATCTGATTAGATTTCTTTCAATTGAATTGTGAGATAGATTTTCGGATATTATGAGTTTTAAGAACGTATTATATATCCTTTTTTTTTCTTAATTGTGAATATGTTCATTTTAGGGTTTGATATAATGAAAAAAAAATCTCTTGTGCCCTCATTTTTTTAACTCACATGCGTCACAAATGGTCAACATTAACGTTGATGTGTTTAAAATCAACCGTAGTTACTACACATATACTAAAAATTGAGTATGGGTACCATTTTGATAATTTTGTAAGTTCGGGTATCATATTATCAATCATTCAAGTCTTCAGATACTGTTGGTGCCAAAAATCTAAAATTTTATTCAACTCCCTCCATTTGATATCAACCTTGAGGTAATTTTTAAAGTTCTACCCAATGTTTTGCGAAATGCTCTACTCCTAGTGAGAATGCCTAATGAATCATCTAATAATAGGTAGTCCTCCCACAGACGCAGCCTAATGATCTATGCAGCAAGAGACCATCTCAATACTAGATGCGTCACATACTGTATATACGTTGTATTATGTATTTATATTGTCCACTGACATTATTACGGTGATTGGATGACTGATAACATTTTAATCATTGATTTTTTATTTTTTTTATAAACTAAAATTATTTCATTAAACGAAGATCGAAGGCCAGAATATCAACATACATGAACCACAAGGGTTATATAGTACCATTACATTAAAAAAACGCGCTCACTTATTGTGAGCGAAGCAGAGAATAGAAAAAGCTAGGTACAAAAAGATAACAGGGTAGCACATTACCGGAGCTAAGACACTCAATTGTAGTACTCCAAATAATGTATACCATCTACTGTAGCTAGTTTCCACAAGCTCGCTCTAGCAAACTACAAAACATCACTACATTTTAGCTTTGCCCTTAGGATCAGGGCTTGGAGGGGTGTCAGCAAGGAGAATGCTCAACACATCCTTACCAGCAACACTCGACCTCTGAGATGGTGTTTTGTTTTTGGATCCAATCGGGCAACCCCTCTTCTTCTTTGGCTTTATAAGAGGTGCCGGTTTCGAGATCAAATTACCATTTGGACCTTGAATCAGTCCTAGCACACTAGGTGGAAAACAAATGTTGGCTCTGGATTTCTTCCCACTGGCCACAATAGACACAACATTTTCAGATTGCTCGTTTAGAGGAGAGTGAGGGCGCTTGACCACTTCCTCAACTAAAATTGAGTTGCTAGTCGCAAACATCGAATTCTTTTGCTCCACCTTTCCCGCATTTTCAACTGCTGCCAGTTCTGGGAGAATCATAAGTTCCGAGCTCAAGATTGGCTCTTTAGAGCTAGCTTTAGCAGAGAATATGTTCACTAGAGATTGTTCAATCATAATTGACCCACTAGATGCAGGAGTTGAGTCCGATTTTCCAATTGAGGGTTCTGACATATTGACATCCAGAAACGCATCCGCACCAGTAGTGTTTTCAATATCTAGTACAACTACAGTACCAGTGGAGGTGACCGTCTTTGGCCTTTCAACTTGTGACCTTCTTGGCACTTGCTCTGAGTTCCCATTTCTATCAATTTCATGTAGCACAATTCTTGTCTCTACATAATCATTTGTAACTGAATCAAGAGAAGCCTCGAGGACAACTGGCTTGCGCTTCGGGGTTGGTTTGGGAACACCTATAGGCAATAAAGGTTTCACTGTTCTTCTTTTACACTAAGATAAGCATGGAGTTAGCAGATTGAAGCTTTCAACTTCCCTCACTATGAACCAAGAATTTACAGGCAGAACATATACCAACCAAATTTTCATAGTTAAAGAGAACATTCTTAACTATACCAGGAGCAAGGTTAAGTACCTTCTCAAAGATGAACAGTCGATCAAGTGTGCGAGATACTCGAACTCGCACTTCACTGGTAGAATTGAGAAGTGGCAGATCCTCACGAAGGGGTTATCTCCAGCAACAATAGCAGCATCTTGGATTGTTTTAGGCACCTCCAATTTTGGGGGAATCTTTTCGATTCAAACCAAGAAGAAGAGCGAGTTCATATCAATGGAGTTGAAATCAACCAGACCATCATATTCCTACACAACCATAGGTGCACAAATATAATACCATGGTCCTCCCCATAGAACTCGATTTCGATCTCCTCGAAGATCAAAAGAGAAGAGGAACAGACCAGCAGGTCTCGCCTGAACCTTGAATTTTAATCATTGATTTGATGACCTTAACTTTTAATTATCATGTGAGTTAGAGAGCTGACAAAAACTGAGAGCATCGAATATTAACCACATATAAGGTAGTGCTAGTACATAGCCAAAACACTTGGCCACGTAGAGAATATGACATAACAACCCAGTCGCTGGAGACAATTCCGGGCAAGATAGCACCGGCAAACCTTTCGTGGGCATCCAAAGAGTGAAGGTCCAGCGGCAATATACATACCAGACCCGCTCTCAGGCAGCTAAACACCCCCAAAAAGGGAGATGCCGCAGAGAACTACAAATAGTCCCACATCGGAGACTGAGGCCACAGCGCCCAACATAAGCCAATAAAACATGCCAAACTCCTAAAAAAGATAAGTTAATAAACCCCTTCCATACTCCTGTACTATACAAGTAGCGATCGAACACTAACTTAGGCATTGGAGAGTCAAAGACTGGGCCATCCTAGTCCGAACTCCTGACGCCATTATTACTTGTGCAGTTGCAGGACCCGGAATCAAGAATTCGACCTCTCTTCTCGTGATCCCGGGAGAGGTAGAAACAATTGGCACTAGAAGGAAAGCCTCCTCTTGTGGAACTCCCATTTAACTTAAAAAGATGGTGGAAATCATAAATAACCCCAATGACCCTGATACTCAGATGGAAAAAGAGCTTTTCCAATCCGGAGATACATCCATCCACCAAGCCACCAATGCGGCCTCCGTAAGTCACCCCGATCCCACCACCACCCTTGAAATTTTAAAATGGGACTTCCATTCGTTCTGCAAGCAAGCCACCAAAGATAAGGCTGAGGCGAAAGCGTACCAGATACGTATTGCCGAGCTAGAAAAAGAGAAATTCTTGCTACGAGCCACGTTAGACCATCGTAACATGTATAACGACAGTTTGGACCGCGCGGCAAGGGTCACTAATACCCCAGACCCCACCACCACATTTATTTTTCCTAACCAAGGTCAAGGAAGTTCCGTGATCCTGAGAGGCCCTAACCAGATCATCTACATCACCCATCCACTCACCAACCTATCTTTTCCGCTCCCAGCCCCTCAATCATCTGCAATCACCAATGAACCATCTCCCCTGCTAAATCAACCTGAACCATCTGCTCCGCCTGTCCCCAATCCTACCCCTGCCAACACCCCTAATCCACCTCCTCTAACACATGCATATCCCGGGAGCGGTGACGCACGTCGTATGCCATCTGCGCTAAGTATGGTTGTGCTTCCCCCATCCCTTCTAAAGCTTGGGCAATCTTAGTTAAGCTCCCAGATCACCCGGACCGACTGTCCCTCCGCGACCTCTTAGACTGACCTTCACGAGCCGGCTCATCCCTCTCCTTCATCTTCAGAGTCTGTGCCGCTACAATCTCATCACCACGATCCGCAACCTCCTCCAAGACAGATTCCTCCCCCTGCGCCTGATCGTGTTCACCCTCGAAATCACCCTCTGTCTGCGCCCAGCCCAAGTCCACTTCCTAGATGCCCAAGCCCATCACTTCCGCCACCAATGGGGGCACGTAGGAGTAGTCCTCATCCGCCAAGTTCAACCATAAAAAATCACCACAGTCGCCCAACTCCACTTCCCTCCCCTCCCCTGTCTCCAGGTCTATGTCATACTGCTTGGCATGGTCCACCTCAGCCAACAGCCCATCCAGCACATCCTCGTCCGACACTTTGTCGTACGGACCTTCCTTCTTCCGTGAACCAACGTCACGTGGCATTGTCACTGCAACAAACAAACATTAGTCAGACAACGATCCGCAAACCTAAACAGAGAACGCAACCTCTAAAATACAGACCCGAAACCCGGACATAACCGAAATGGCTGTATATGCCAATGCGGCATATCCGATACGAGCTCCTACATTCGAATGCCCATATCACCCGGCGAATCCGGCGTTCCATCAACTCGGTCAGCTTATGCTCTTGCGGCACTGCACAAAGCTAGTTGTCAGCAGGGACAAGGCAACACAAAAAAAAGAAACACAAGGCACAAGTACACGATACCTATTTTCTGGAACCTTCCAGGAACCCGGAAAAGATGCCCGTGCCACTCCTGCCATTGCCCCCCAACAAGAAAACACTTGCGTCTTCAGGTCTCACTTGTTGATGTGGGCAAGTCTTCCACCAAGACCTTAAACTTCTCCAGTGACTTCATCGTCACACAGCCCCGGCTGCCCTTCTTCGCGCACCACCCCATGTGCCAGCACGCGTTAAACTCCTCACAATTAGGGAACTCTTGCTTCAGCAGGCGAAACAACACACCCGTTCCCAATATCTGCTTCAGCATATTGGGAGTAACTTGCCCCGGGGCGACATGCAGACACGTCAATGTGTACTGCACAAACGGGGGCAGCCGAAACATCAACCCGCATCTCAGTTGATACTCGTATACCAACGTAAAGTTACTCGTATGCTGCCAGAAAACTCAGGCAATATTTCCAAGCCCACACAATTCATGTATTAACCAACCATCCCTTACGGCAAATACTGCAAAAGCCTGAAAGCTCAGGCCGCTGGTGAAATGGGAAATTGAATTGGGAGAATTTGACTTGCATTTCAAACCGAGAGCAGCCATCAAGGGGCAGACAGCTGTAGATTTCATTGCTGAGTTTATCCCCTTGGCCAACGACAGTCCAAACCCAGACGCCCCCACTCGGGATGCCATCTGGGAACTCCATGTTGACGGATCCTCCAACCACAGGCTCAGTGGAGCAGGAATCATAATCATAGACCCAGAGGGCAACTTGTATGATTATGCTCTTCGGTTTGAATTCAAAGCCTCCAACAACATAGCTGAATACGAAGCCATCATAGCTAGCATTCAGCTCTGTCGAGAACTCGGAGCCCTGCACCTCCACATCTTCAGTGATTCTCAACTTGTAGTCAGTCAAGTGACAGGGGACTTCAAGGCCAACCAGCACAACTTGGTATCCTACAAAAATCTCGCAGGTGCCCTCTTGCAGCACTTCAATTCATACAAACTCACCCAAATCCCGCGAGCCAAAAACTCCAAGGCCGACGCTCTTGCGAGACTCGCCACAGCTCCTCCCGAGTCTACGCCACCTGATTTGCACATTGAAACATTGGACAAGCCTAGCATCTCGAAGGCTTATTTAGAAATCTTCGCCCTCAAGCCTATTGAACAACCCTCGTGGACGGACCCATTCATGACTTTCCTTTCTGATGGCACCCTGCCTCGGGACAAGAGCGAAGCACATCGGCTACACCGCAAAGCCTTACTTTACTTGATCAAGGGTGGTAAGCTACATCGCCGAGGCCAGTCATGTCCACTACTAAGATGCCTACCCACGGCAGAAGGGCACAAAGTGCTGAAATCGCTTCACACTGACGTTTGTGGGAACCATGCAGGGGCCCGAAACCTCATGTTCAAAACGCTTCGAACTGGGTATTATTGGATAACATTAGAGCAAGATGTCAAAGCAATTGTCCAAGCATGTCTTCAATGCCATAAATTTGCCAATTTTGCGCATCATCCCCTAGTACCCCTGTCTGTTATCATCTCGCCAGTCCCTTTCAGCCAATGGGGACTCAATTTCGTAGGACAACTCCCAACAGCCCCGGGACAATTTAAGTATGCCATCATCATTGTGGATTACAACACAAAATGGATAGAAGCAGAGCCCCTTGCCAAAATCACCACTGAAAAGGAGATAAACTTTCTATGGCGAAACTTATACTGCCGGTTTAGGGTACCCTAGGCCATCATCACTGATAACGGAACACAATTTGATAATGATACATTTCGAGAATTCTTATCAGACCAGTGAACGAAAATCATTTATGCCTCCCTAACACATCCCCAATCCAATGACCAAGTGGAAGCCATAAACAAGCTCATCAAGCACAACTTGAAAAAACGCCTGGAAGAGGCCAAAGGGTTGTGGGCAGCCAAGCTCTCGGACATCCTCTGGACACTCCGCACCACCCCAACAACAGCCACAGGTGAATCCCTATACCTCTTGACTTATGGCACCAAGGCAGTGATTCTAGTGGAAATGGAAGTCCCGAGTGAACGTGTCGTGGCTTATGACCCCGAGACAAATGCCACGGGGTTACGACTTAACATGGACCTCCTGGACTAGTGCCGGGACAAGGCACACCTCAGGACTATCAACAACAAGCAAAAGATAGCTAAATGCTACAACAAAAAAGTTGTGTCCCGGGCCCTGAAAGTAGGTGATTGGGTCATGAAAGAAGTCATCCCACACCCTACTGGCCTCAAGGCAAAGTGGGAAGGCCCACTTGAGATAGTCAACGCCCCAGGGCTAGCCACATTCTATCTCAGAGACCAGATGGTCGTGTGCTACCTCGCCCCTGAAACGCTCGCCACCTCCATCTCCACCCCCATTTAATCAATCTCAGACCCGGTATCATAGCCGGTACTTCATTTTTGTGTACTTTAGCCCAGTAGTGGCTCTAATAATATGTACACCTTGCCTATTAGCGGCCAATTCTAAATGAAATGAAGTACTTTATCATCCCAACATGCTGAATAATGAACTTGGACCCACAACGCGGGACCAAAAACAACAAAAACATTGGTCACAAAGCAAAAACAAAAATAAAGGCATAACGCCAAACATCAGCCTAGACTCCCAAGCAATTCATAAATTCTAAACATGTCCAAATGGCTAACCACGCCATCTACATTGTTCCAAACGAAAATTTTCTTTCCCTACATCTAAACAAAAAATCAAAGTTACATGTCATTTTTCCCCGGAAGATGAGCCACCAGACTTGTTAACACTCCCCCCACTCTTTGACCCGTTGCCATGACCCCGAGTCTGGCTAATGTTCACTGAAACCCTCTGCCCAAACGGGTGCTTAGAGCGATCCCGTGACACAAGTAGGGGCCTCATAGAAACATTAGGGCGCACAAGCGAGGTCATTTGTGACAATGCCGGACCAAGAGACTTCTTAGCCGGAAACTTCTGCACTTCGGGGCGGAGCCACATGCCTAGAAGCTCAAGGATCAGGGGGCGGAACAACAGAAGACGGCACCTGCGACACCACCACATGGGTAGATACTGACCCATCGGGATGCGTAGCCCTCAATGGTGACGTAGACAAAATTGCCAGAGGCCGCGACACGCCCATAGTAGAAACTTCCTTCTGCATAACGAGGGACATCGCACGCCAAGCCTCATGCTGCTTCACCAAAGATCGCAAGATCTCAGCTTGATTCCTTTGTTCCGGCATCATCTGTTCCCAAACCTTCTTTGCAGCATCTCTCTCGGCATACCACTTGCGCATTGTTGGCTCATTAATCCAGCCCGCCTTGCAGACGGTTCTGCTCAGATCATCCTGGTCTTTGATGTAAGCGCCCCTCAACTGCTGCTTATATGCCTCGCTCTCGCAAAACAACCTCTCCCCTGCCCCGACAGCTCACCCACACTTGGCCTTCCAAGACACCTCCAGGTCCGCCAGCGACTGAGTCAGCCTCACCACCTGAGTCTCTAAGGACGCTGCCTTGGCAATCGCCAACTCTCCAGCCTCCACTTGCTCATCCTTCTTCCGCAGCGCCTCCTTCAACTCCGCAACCTCTTTCTCCACAGCGGCAGCCTGATCCTGGAAGACAGTAGCGTCCTGCTTCAACTGCTTTAGACGTTGTACGAGGGCGCGGTTGTTCTCTTCTGCCTCCCTCAATTGCTGGCACTTTGCCTTGGCATCCCCCTGCAAGTGGGTGACTCCCTCTCACTCGCAGCATACATCAGCAACATCGCCTGCGGGTACAGACCCCAAGTATAAGCCCAAACCCGAATAACAAAGACAAAGTAAATTGTTATAGATGCTTACCTGAGTCAATTTCTCCTTGGTGAGCTCAACGCCAGCCAATAGATCAACCTCCTCCAGAGCATGCATGTCGCGGGAGCGATGACGCATGTCGTACGCCATCTGGGCTAAGTACGGCTGCGCCTCCGGCTTGAGTAATTCCGGTTAGGCTTCATGTACCCCCAGAATGCCCTTCCTTACGCGACCTCTTAGATTGGCCTTCACGTGCCGACTCGACCCTATCCTTCCTCTTCCGAGTCCTTGCTGTGCCAACCTTTCCAACAGGATCCGCCCCCTCAACCAGGTCTTCGCCACCTGCTCGCAGCCCGCTCACATCCCCCAAAACCGTGTCCACCACTCCCACTGGCTCAGACATAGGTTCTTCCTCCACCTGAGACAGATTTTGTCCGCCCTCGCAATCTCCATCCTCAGTCAGCGTCTCCTCGACATCCACTTCCTGGTCACCCAAGCTCATTGCTTCTGCCACCAGAGGAAGCACGTAAGCATAATCTTCGTCAGCCATCTTCAATCTCAAAAAATCATCCTCACACTCATCCAGTCTCCAAGTCGATGTCGTACCGCTTGGCATGGTCAGCCTCGACGCGCAACCCCTCCAGTACGTCCTCATCCGACATCTTGTCATACAGACATTCCTTCTTCCGCGACCCACCGTCCCGAGGCATCGTCACTGCACCAAGCAGAAGAATGTCAAACAGAGGCCAAAAGCATAAAATGGAAAAATACTCAAAAAACAAAAATACAGACCCGGGACCCGGGCATAACCAAAATGACTAAATATGCCAAGGCTGCATATCCGGTACGAGCTCCTATACTCAAATGCCCATATCACCCGGCGTAGCCGATGCTCCGTTAGCTCGGTTAAATTATACTCTTGGGGCACTACACAAAGCTAGCAGTCAGCAGAGGTAGAACAATACAAATAGTAAGAGAACACAAGACACAAAGCACGATACCTATTTTTTGGAAAGCCCTAGGCACACGAAAGGGATGTCCATGCCATCCTGCCACTGCCCCCCGACGAGGAAGCACTTCCGTCGCCAGCTCTCATTCGTAGAAGTGGGCAAATCTTCCACCAAAATCTTGAACTTCCCCCGGGATTTCAACGTCACGTAACCCCGGCTGCCCTACTTTGCACAATACGCCATGTGCCAACAAGCGTTGAACTCCTCAAAATTGGGGAACTCTTGCCCCATCAAGCGAAATAGTATCCCCGTCCTCAATATTTGCCTCAGCATATTTGGGGTGACTTGCCCCGGGATGACATGCAGACACGCCAATGTGTACTGCACAGAAGGGGGTAGCGGGAACATCAATCCGCATCTCAGTTGTTACTCGTATACCTGAGTGAAGTTGTTTAGAGGATCCCAAAATTTAACGCCCTTGCCAAGGGGCCGCAACAGGACCTCATTGGGAATAACCCAATTCTGCCTAAGTGCTTCTAGCTCTGACGATGTCATACTCTTGCCAGGAGGATCCTAGAACGAATCGTCCTCCTCCCGAGATCTCGCCATGCTAAACTCTTCTACCTTTTGCAAGAGAGGGTCAGACCAGGACATGTGAGACCCTACATCCGTAACAGGAATACCTTCCCTAAGTCAAGTGCAACTTCCGCCATAAGATTATCCAACTCCTCCTCCCACCGGTGCAAGGTGTCCGAATCAGAATCAGGCGAGCTAGAGACAACCATAATCTCCTTACTGGACACCCATACCGGATTTGCCACACCCTACATCCTCACGAGTTAGACACCCACTACTTTAACCTTAACCAACCCGACAACAAACCAATCAATCCCTTACTCTAGAACTCCTACCAACATCATGAAAATACGAACAATCCCTACCGACTCTAGATAAAAAAAGACAAACCCAGCAACAAAACAAAAAACTGACAAGTTCATACCTTGAAACAGGGGATTCGCGTAGTGATAGTGAAGCTAGTTGCAAACAGCTGAGCGCTCGCACCCAATCAATCGAGGATGAAATTGGATGTTCCCCAGATTTGATTTCATAGCCCAACCAAAACCCTCTGCAGAAATTTGCGAATCGCACTTTTAGCCCTAAACTCCCCGATTTCGAAACACAAACTCCCTCCTTTAGTTTTCTTCAGGTCTATTTATAGACGTCCCACCCCGACCCTACCAATCTATACAATCAGGGAACAACCACGTCAACCACGATCATGCGAGCATTTACGACGCTCGCTACACGTATGTTTCAAAAAAAAACAAACAAACTGCGCGAACCGTTACGCCAACAACGTGAACCGTCACACCCAACGCGATCCGTTACGATCTTACCACTCAGCATGAATGACCACATGCCCCTCATAAACTGGCCATTTATGACACACGTGTGACATGGCGAGAAGGTCTGCATCGGATTCTCGAAACTTTCCCCAGCCACCTCGCGACCCTCGTGTGGGGACTTGTGGACTCGACACCATGCCTCCAGCACCTGGGTAAGACACATTCTCGGCATAACTGAGGAATAACTCCCCACCCAAGAGCTCTCTCAGACTGAGGACTTGGGGACTTGTTAGTACATAGCCAAAACATTTGGTCACGTCGAGAATATGACATAACCACCCGGTCGCCGAAGACTATTCCGGGCAAGACAGCACCGGTAAACCCTTTGTGGGCATCTAAAAAGTGAATGTCTAGCGGCACTATACATACCAGACCTGCTCTCCGGCAGCTAAACACCCCCAAAAAGGGAGATGCCGCAGAGGACCACGAACAGTCCCACATCGGAGACTGAGGCCACAACTCCCAACATAAGCCTATAAAACAGGCACGAACTCCCAAAAGAGGTAAGTCAATAAACACCTTCCATACTCTCGTACTATACAAGTAGCGATCGAATGCTGACTTAGGCATCAGAGAGTCGAATACTGGGCCATCCCAGTCCCGACATCTGACGCCATTGTTACTTGTGCTAAAGGCTCCTCAAACTTGTTAACCACAAATTAATAAAATATGAACGTTGCATGTTAAACCGCTCAACCAACTTTACCATAACGGGTAATGTTTGCCCCGTTATACCAAATGCTACAACTTGTTTTTCTTGAGTCGAACTCTATTTATTAAGAGAGACTATATCGCTATACTAAATGGTACTGGGCAACACTCTATTTTTCTTTATAAATAAAATTTTACAACCTTTTTTGATTCCACACTATTGCAGCTCTATATTATGGGAAACTCATCTCCCATAATATCAATACTCGGACACACGGTATACTAAACTACACCCAACACCTTCCTCTCTATTAAACCACCCAAAAAAAAAAATGAAAGGCCGACTGGTGGTGAGTCGTGCTGACGTAGGAGAGACCATTCTGCTTCCCTCCTCTTTTCTCTCATCAGCTCCTAGATCTCACTCTCCTCTTCCTCTTCCCCTTCCTCCTCCCTGATCTGGTATTTCTCCTCCCTCCATTTTCCTTATTCTCTCTCTCTCTCTCTCTCTCTCTCTCTCTCTCTCTCTCTTTTATAGATTTTTATTTAAATTACACCTCCCTCTATTTGAAATCGTTTCTCTCCTAGGGTTTATTTCGATCAGTTATTTTTCCTATTTCGGTGGCTTTGGGATTCTTGTCGCCATGGCTGCACCACCTGCCCGAGCTCGAGCTGATTACGATTACCTCATTAAGCTCCTCCTCATCGGCGACAGCGGTACGTTAAAACGTTTCTGCCCCCAGTCCCTGAAATTTGTGATCTGACGCACTCATACGTCATGTGTTGACATTGTTGGATCGTATAGTTTGCGAATTTGGGGCTCTAATTAGGGTTTCAGTTCTTTTACTCGTTGATTAATCTGTTTCGATTGCTGTAAATTCTGGATGTGATTTTTATGCGTAAAGTAAAAATGGAAGTTATGAGCTGTGATTCGGGGTAGAATTGCTGGTTTGGTGTAAGATGCGTTAAGTAAATTCTAAGTGAAGCTTCGTTCCAATTAGTTCAAAGAAGTAGCAGTTTGTGGTGTTATCTGTAGTTTATATCCTGTGCATTTTTGAAATAATTTTCTTCTGTTCAGTACTGAAGTATTGAGCTACAGGGGAATTCTGCTTTTCAAGGTCTTGGCGTAACAGTTTCGTAATGTTTGTTTTTAATTCTGTTAGCCAATTTTTTTGTAGTAGCAGTTTTTAGCTAGTGTTGCTGGGTTGCTGTTTACTGATGATTGACTTATGTAGGCAACTCTTTCTGTGTGATAACTCTAGTTCAGGTGTCATGTGCATTTTCAATATAATCCCCTTCTGTTCAGTTTCGAAGTTTGAACCCTATGTTTGAGCTACAACAAATTGCTTTGTTTCTAGGACTCAGCCTAATAGAACTTAAATCTGTATGCCGATTTTAAGTTAGAACAATTTCTTATGCTGTTTCCACTTCACCAATCAGTGAATTATATAGAGGACAGCCCCTTGTGAAGTCCCTAAGGGGACAGCATACTGAGACACCATTTCATTTTAATACATAAATTTTGGTTTGATTTCAACTGCTATTTCATGGGGGGTAGACTCTTACACTAAAATGGCGGAAGATTGTCGCATATCAAATGTGAGCAGGAGGGTGCACCATTGTGTGTTAAACAAGTATATTTTGGTATCCTTGGATATATATTCCACGTACTTATTTTTTGTATTGTAAATAATTGTAGTGTGTCATTTATTCCATTCACGTAATTCTACTTGCTATCATCAGGCTACTAGTAACATCATTTTACTGAATTCCTTCTTTCAAGTGTTATAGGTGTCAAGTTGAGTTCTTTGTTGGTTGTGTTAAAGCATGTTGAAGTTTTTCTTATGCTGCTTTAACTGCTTGTGTGTGTATTACAGCCATTGGCATTGAGTTGATTCCTTTTCCTCCTTTGTTATGTGACTCTTCAGGTGTTGGTAAGAGTTGCCTTCTTCTGCGTTTCTCTGATGGGTCCTTTACAACTAGTTTTATTACAACCATCGGGTATGTATTTTCTATGCATGAACATATTGGGGTGTTGTTTTCTCTTCCTTCTACAACTGCTTCTGAATCTTTCTAGGGTACCATTTGTTTGACAGTATTGATTTCAAGATAAGGACCATAGAGCTTGATGGAAAAAGAATTAAATTGCAAATTTGGGATACAGCTGGTCAAGAACGATTTCGAACAATTACAACTGGTTAGTTCTGTGGCATTAAAGTTTTTTAGTTAAAGTGGAGTGCATGTCCCTACTTTCTCTTAAATGCAAGTTTGATCATATGCGCAGCTGTGAGCGTGTATTAGCCAAACATGTCTTAAGCTTTTTTAATTTACAGAAACCTGTTATCTTCAAGCTAAAATTGGATTTGTGTAAATAGTTTGAAAATTCAAATTGGATGGGCTCTCTGTAGATGTTATGAATTTGAGTTTTTAAGAGCAGGCTGAAGCATTTGCTAGTGTCTGTCTCCTGTTAAAGATTGGGGAACAGGTCCTGCCAGGTCATGTAAACATCTTTTTTGAGAGTGTTTTACCTTTTCAGTATCACTATGTTTTTCTTTTCTATGATGGGATCAGTTTTTTCCCTACATCAATCTACCAGTAACACCTCACGCAAAAATAAAAATAAAAATGTAGTACTCTGTTAAAGAAGTTGTCTAGTCCAAGTGTCTAACTCATTATAATGCGAAATTTCATATGGCTGGCTTATGGACTGTCTCGGATGTGGTGGGTCTCATATGATCCCAGGGTTTCTCTGTTACGTTATCGCTTCGGTTGCTGGGAGACAGACACAGAAGAACTGTGTAGACCTTACAGTTAAAACCTCTCTTATATCCTTTTTGGTTACTAGCCATTGTTGAAGTTTTTAGTTTTATTGTGTATGGGCTCATTTACTTGCCAGAATAGACCCATTTTTCAGCTTTGCAGTAACGTCCACTTTGTCTAATTGGTCTTAGTTCTTAAATGATTCTCATTTCTGCTGTAACTTTACGATATTACAATCAAGTTAGCTTTTTATATCACCTCATAGATTCAATAGTGTTTGGAGTCTGCCTTTGATGTCCTTTTTTTAATTTCAAAACTTTCTTAATTCTCTCTTGACTGTGCAGCTTACTATCGTGGAGCCATGGGTATTTTGCTCGTGTATGATGTCACTGATGAGTCATCATTTAACAGTAACTTCTTAATCACTTCCATTACTTAATATTTCTTTCCACCATTAGTTTGTTATATTTTTGGAGGATCTAAACACAGGGTTTTATTGCCCATGTAGAAACTATTTACCACTTTCTTTTGGTTCTTACATACATAAGCTAATTTCCTATCTGCATCCAGACATTAGGAATTGGATTCGTAACATAGAACAACATGCTTCTGATAATGTCAACAAGATCCTTGTGGGTAACAAGGCTGACATGGATGAAAGCAAAAGGGTTTGTTCCGCATCCCTTCTCTGTGTATTTGTTTTGTTGAGTGTGGTTGTTTCTGTTCTGTGGAGTCAAGTGACTTGGTGATTTTCAATTGGGTCTTGACTAGTAACTTCTCTCAGGCTGTACCGACTTCAAAGGGTCAAGCACTTGCTGATGAATATGGCATCAAATTCTTTGAGACAGTAAGTTTCTGATGGTATATTCTACCTTACAACTTGGTTGGCTTTTTGGGCATTTGCTGAAGATACTGTGTTTACAGAGTGCAAAGACAAATCTGAATGTGGAGGAGGTCTTCTTTTCAATAGCTCGGGATATTAAGCAAAGACTTGCTGATACTGACTCGAAGGCTGAGGTATGATTGCTGCCTAATCCGCTTGAATTCTACATATGCAACTTGGTTTCCTGTGTATTTATAAATTAACATTGATATGATCCTTTTGAGTTACCATCATACAGTGTCGGTTATATCTCTTTTGTTGAGTTCCTTGATATGCACTAATTGCCGCTCTTAGATGAGAAAGGGTAATACTGTTGTTTATTGGATGTTGTTCAATTGGTACATCAAAGTATGTGGTGGGGCATAGCCCAGCTGATAGCAATGCCGTAATTTAAATAGAAGATGAGATGATATTTATTTGGAAGTTATCGAATAGTTAGTCTTTACATGTCAACATCAGTTGATAGCAATGTTGTAATTTAAATGGAAGATGAAATGATGTTTTTTTTGGAAGTTATCAAATTATTTGTCTTTACATGTCAACTTCAGTTGGTTGTTTGATTAAATGCAGTTCAATGCCTTGTGATATTAATGGAGCTAAATTTACCTTTGTTGAATATATGCAGCCTCAGACAATCAGGATTAACCAACCAGACCAGGGAGCCGGGGCTGCTCAAGCTGCCCAAAAATCAGCCTGCTGTGGTTCTTAAACAAATCTGGTTGAACTTGATATGATGGGTAAATTTTTAAGGCAAAGCAATCACTCTGCTAGGAAAGAAACTGATTTGTTACAACTGTGTAACTGGTGCTTGTATTGTTTCTTTATCATTATTTTATAAATACTGATTTGGGTGTGAATGGTAGTTTATACTTTGGGAAGTCGATTATATATTAGTTGATTTTCATGAAATAGCTGATAAGCTTATTTCCATGGTCATTTATATATGGATGAGACTTGAAATAGGCTGTCTCAACCCTCATGGGCTCCTCTGTGTGTGATCTACTGAAATTTGAGGCGAGAAACCCAGGAAATGACCGTTTTCTGTACAGATTATGTATGTGATGGATAAAGTTGCTAACATCAGTCACTCATGCTCGACCGAGTCTGAATCATGTGCTCCACTGTTACGGTAACATAGCGATTGACTGAGAGTTGCTTGATCTGTAAACTAGGTACATCATTTTGTAAGGTTTCTGAAAATCTAAAGCTGTTGCATCGCCCTAATCGGCTAATCATATCCCTTATGTCTGCATCTATGCTTTCTTGTCTCACAAAGACTGGTGTAATGGGATAGCCATACTGTTGCTTGTGGTCTTGGCTTGGTGGGTTCGGCATGAATCTTATGCCCCAGCAATGCCATGAGGCTCCTTTTCCTTTCCTTTTCCTTTCGCCAATGCGTATTGACGATATAAATGTATTCTCTTTTGACTGTTCGGCTAAAATTCTTGTCCAGAAACTGGTATCATGTATCAACTTTCTGGATATGGAGGATTGCAGGACGTGGGGGCTCCTCCATATGTGTAGCCCAATAGTAGGGGTGGGCAAAAAAATTGTAAATCCCGGTCCCATTCTGATCCCGTCTCGAAATTTGACAGGAAGGGACGAGATTTAATTCTAAAAACATAAGGCTTGTCTCGTCCCGTCCCGTAGAGAAACAACGGGACGTGGGACTGAAAAGTTGAGGCCCGTCAGACCCGTCATGTCTCGTATAAAAATATAAACTAATTTAAGCCATTGGTTTTTAGATGTTTTGATCTCAGCCTTACATTTTTAAACCTAATCAGACTACTTCACTGCTATGTAAGTAGTGTCGCAATCTTTCACTCTTTTTGCTCCTTGAAATCGATGATACTTGAAATCAGAAATACCAATCGCGCCTCGCCTCGGCCAGTCCTCCACCACTTAACCTCATCGCCCGCCTCCTCCTCCTCACCTTGACGCCCGCCTCCTCCTACCCTCGGTGCCCGCCTCCTCCTCGCCTCACCTCGCCCTGTTGAGTAAAAGAATTACTCGAAAACGATGGCGAGATGAAAGAAAGTAATTATGCGACCTAACCATTCTGCTTCTAGCCTTCAGAATTCGTCAACGAAAACATTAGTAGCACCACCATCTCCTCCAGTTACATCAGTCCCTCTGCTCGAAGCTACAAACCCAACTTCATGTCAGGCTCCTTCAAGTGAACCCAGGATTGAAATTGGTCAAGTTGTTGTATATGTAGGTGAGGGTGGTGTGGCTTCTGCTATTGCATATGTAGGAGAGGGTGGTCTGGCTTCTGCTACTGCATATGTAGGTGAGGATGGTGATGGTCCTGCTCAATCAGGTACGAAACATACTAGTCATGTTTGAGAGCATTTCAAAGAGTATGAGAAAATTTAGAGAGTGAAAGATGCGGATGGGAAGATAATTGAGATAGTTCATAGAGTATTGGGGCGGGATGGTGGGATTGGGCCCGTCCCGTCCCGGACGGGACTTGCATGAGATCAAGTCTTAAAAACATAAGGCCTGTCCCGATCCCGTCCCGTGTGCAATGTCCGGAACGGGCCGTGGGATGACCATAATCCCGTCTCATACCCATCCTTACCCAATAGAGCTAAATCAGCTAATCGACCCTCAACTAACCAAAAGCTTACGATAATAATTCATGGGGCAAGAGCTATTGAAAAGAAGAAAAAACAAATACAAGAAAGCTAAAGGGGACAATACCTCATATTATTGATTCAATGATTGCTCCCTGAGAAAATGATTGGTGAAAGTTTTGAGACTCGTTGCTTTCATGAAAGTTGGTGATTATAGTTGATAAAAAATCGATGGTACGACCCCCACCACAATGATTGGGAATAAGTTTCGCAATATCATCTGTTGAGTACTTCATATTGGTATGATATTGGGAACTTCATATTCTTTCAGGACATGCAGTCTTGTTCATCCGGTCACTAGCTGAGCCTTGATCTAATGACAGTTGTGCAAATTCTCATAATCAGTTAGTGAGCGGTTGAACGGGACTGCAGATCACGAGCTTTTGTTCTTGGGTGAACATCATTCTTGCTGCGTTAGTTTTCTAATGTTCCCAATCGTGGTGATCGGTCTGAGACCAAATTCTGTCAAATCGTGGTTAAAAATTGCACCGGAATTTGAATATGTAGGAGCAGTGGGACAAGTACTTTATCCTAAAATTGGAACAATCTTTATCGTAAATATTGTTTAGACTTTATAATTAAGGTTTGGAAGTGTTTGGAAAAACGGTGACTGAAAATGTCCATTACCAATATTGGATATTAAAATTGCATATTTAACAACAAAAGCCAAGATCAAAGTTTATTTAAACCCTAGTTGATGCCATATTTTACTCGCATCATGAGTTGAAACCAGTGGCGGAACCATGATTTCACAATGGGTATGGCTAATTTTGTATGGACAGAAGAAAGCAGGAGGAGGAGAGCGTGAAGATGAATGATAGTATGATACTCTGTGAGGTCTGTTGCCGGCGTCGATTATGGTGGAGGCGACTCCGGAGGACTAGAGTCTGGAGGAGAGGAGGAGAATGAGAGAAAGCAGGAGGAGGAGAGCGTGAAGATTAATGATACTCTGTGAGGTTTGGTGAGCTAATTTGGGTTGTGGCCTAATCTGAATATGGCTATAGCCCTGATAGCCACATGAATGGTTCCACCATTGGTTGGTTGAAACTGGACTACAACTCACTCATTCCTATCTGATATTAGTGTTAACTCTGCAGGAGGACTGAAGTAACTGAACCTTTTATTGTTTTTCTTCAGTGGGAGATTAATTTTGGGCAATGATATGAGCCAGATTTCAAGTTTGTGGTTGCTTACTCTTACTCAGACTCCACTGCCACTGCTGTCATTTCCCCTTTTGCCAATATATGATTCTAAATGTTACCATAGTGGCAATTCTGATTAATTAAAGCTGTTTCCTTGTCTGGTCTCACAAGCACCTGGGGCTGGATGTCTAGTGCTTCCTCCCAGTTCTTGTTGCTTACTCAGATGCCACTGCCATCAAGCTCATCTCTATTTCGCAACCTCAAACATACCATCATGATGAAATTGCTTTCGAAATTATCAAAGCCACGAACTATATGCCTACACAGTTAAGGAGCCGTGTTGCCGGGAAAGGTTATGCATCGAATACCAATTCGTTGTTTGCTTTGCTCATGTCTCCTTGTGTCGATTTTCTGCACACGTTAGTTTGGCAAGAGTTTCATGCACATAGATACAACATAGATTAGCTACGTGCGCCTTGCGTGTGTGTAACTGTGTATGTTTTGAGACAAGAGTGTAATGAAGGAGAGCAATACTTTTGCTTCAATGAAATTCATAAGTTTTGATTGCCAAGACTAGTCAAAGACAACGATGATTTCCCCAGGCTTTGAGTGTGTGGTGGAACCTGTGATGTGGAATCCATAACTGCAGCACCAAATCTAAACCAGCAACTTTCTCTGAAAATTATAGAGCGCACCCGGCCAATCTCACCGTCCACTCACCCATGCCCGGCCCCACCCGGTGATCTCACCGTTAAATTTCCGGGTGCGCCGAATACGCTCTCAACTTTCTCAATTGGAACAAAATATGTAAATCACTTGTTTGAGAATCCCCATGTGGGTAGGCAAAGAGTCTGCATAGTTAAAAGTATACGAACCCTAGATCTGCTCAAGTAGGGGTGAATCTATGTCAAAATTTATGTTACCAGGCACTATAAGCTGTCTGTTAAACTGTTAAACTGTAAACCACACAAATTCATAAACACACAGTTTCATGTTTCAGCATTTATAACAACACATAGACATGTAAAAGGATTGAACCATAAACTACAATCCCGACAGTATAAGAACAGATGAACTAACCTTGGTTGTTCATGTTGAGAGCCATTAAACTTAAACAAAGAAGATCTTCTGCACAATTCTCCAGGATGTCTTTCACAGTGAGAATGAAACTTTTTTAGCGTAAAAAGAGCTTATGCAGGGATCCCCTTATATATAGAACAACTCACTTAGAGTTCCATCTCACAAGACAACTCTAGTAATCCTGATCTAAAACTTAAGTGATAACTGATAAATATGATTCCATATTATCTTGAATTCCTTGTACTTAGCTAATCAGATAATTAGATAAATATCCAAGTTAAAGTCATTCTATTAATCTCATTCACTTGTTCCACAAGATGCATATACATGTTGGACTCTTAGAGATATAACTGTGTCCATATCAGATTTTACTCCAACACTGTCGCCTACTGCTATACTGCTGATCTAGTTCCCTTAAGTGTGGGAGAGAAAAATGTTTGTTAAAATGCACAAGTTAAGTGTGTGTTGAAATGAAATGCATAAGTTAAAAAATGGACGGGCGGAAAAAATTTACAATGTGTTAATGCTCAAATCAACGGTGAGGAGCATGCAAAGAGTTTAATGAAAAGGGTTCAGTGAAGCAAAAGGTCACCCCCAATGAGAATAAGGTTTGTGCTAGGAGACCAGCAAAAACAAGTTGGTATGTAAGAAATTCTACGACGTGTTGGTGTGTTACGTGCAAAGCCGCAAACAATAACCTTAAAGTGGTAAAATGAATATCCAAAATAGTAATATTAATGGTTAAAATGGTTATGTCCCTAAAATGGTAAATTGTCTTAATTACTGCAAGTATTTAAAGTAATAAAATGAATTCTTAAAGTGGTAGAAATAGCTTATGTACGAGATATGTTAACATCTCATGATAATAGCCTTCGTATTTTCTAAGCTTTTGAACTTTTGAATTTGCAGTATCATATTGTTTTTTTTAGTTATTACTTTTATTTATTCGTATTTTATATTATTGAACCTACCACGGACGATTAATATCTCTTCCAATTTTCTGAAAAATCTTTAAATTCCCTCATATAGTGTAGACCAACGTAAGCAGAAGATTTGAGCTCAGAATGCTGTCCAGAGTCCAAACTGCATATTCTACCATCATCCACAGTATTCCCCATAGTTCTTCAGTGGGTGCCATTTAGCCAAAAACTAACATCTAATCACTCTAATGGGTTCCAGATCAGATTCTGATTATCCAATTTAACCTAAGAGTAGTGCCTATGGTCATGTTTAAAGCACAAGGAAACAAACCATTAAAGCCTAAGACTACTAATAGTGGATATTGGGTGCTCATAATTTTGACTTCAAAACTGGCTTTTACTCCATTTACCAGAATCAATAATACATGTATGCAACTAGGAAAGCATTGCTGCAATGCTGTTGAGTGTTATGTGTCACACTCAACAAATGCATTTTGGTATAGGATTCTATTAGTGAATAAACCCTCTAATCAATTTCTGGGAATGCATATGCATATCAGAATCGATCTCTTTGTTTATGCCTTGTAGGGGAATCTTCAAATGAAATGTGTTAAACTTTTGTATCATTTTAATTTAAAAGCAAAAGCAGCACAGTAGTGCTTCAAGTGGGCAACAATATGTCACTCTTCTCTCTTTTCTGATCTAATGATTCTTGTGCAGATAGGGAGGATTTGCGTACACGAGTCTAAAAGGACAGAGGTTCATGGAATTATCTAAAACAGCTTTGGGAGACATCAACAAAAGCCTAAAGGCACTAACAACCCCATGCAGAAGATACCCTATACTTAATTAGAGGCACTAACAGACTTTAAACCATGGTTTATTAGGACCATTTAGTAGTCCTAATTTCATTAATCGAATGTTTGGTGAAGAGCATTTTCGGCTAGTGGTTTCCTTCTAATTTTAAGTACTGATTTGCATGTATGCTTAATTGTCTGGTGATGTTACAGTTTGTGAGTAGCAAACTTCTATAAAAGGGTTATAGCTATAGATATTCTCACTAGGGCATTTGCTTCCTTATATATGTTTGAGAAGTGTGCATTTTTAATAGTTCAAGTAAGGCTTTAAAGAGCCTTTGTTTCCTGTACAAGATGAGCAGCCATGAATTGGTTGAGAGATTCAAGGCTGCAAAGCCTTTCTTTGCTGTTGTTTTCTTGCAGTTTGGGCTTGCAGGGATGGATATTCTTTGCAAGGCTGCACTTAACGAGGGGGTGAGCAACTATGTGCTCGTTGTCTACCGCCACGCAGTTGCCACTCTAGTTGTTGCTCCTTTTGCAGTGGTTCTGGACAAGTCTGTGACTGGAACTCTTAATTTTATGCACACACCCAAACACATATCAGGTAGAGCGGTAGAGACTAAACCGGTGTTTGATTTTGTTGTGCAGAAAAGTAAGGCCAAAGATGACACTTGCAATCTTCACCAAGATAATGGTGCTCGGCTTGCTAGAGTAATTTTCTGAATTTAACTTGCTGTACAAGGTTTCTCTTACTTTCAATAGTTCAAGATAATGTGTAATCATCTTTCTTAATTTCTTCTTCTATGATCTCCTTGCAGACCAGTGCTTGACCAAAATTTATATTACTTGGGAATGAAGTACACAACAGCAACCTTTGCAGCAGCTATGTCCAATATTCTTCCTGCCATTACTTTTGTAATGGCTTGGATTCTTAGGTAACAACATGCTTCTTTCTGAACTAGAAGGACACTAATTATAACAATAAAAATTTGAAAAGAAACAATAACCCAATTCCTTAATGTCTTTCAATTTTCCTCTTTCTTTTTGCTGATTATCCCCCAAGGCTGACATGTTTTCAAGGTGCTTATAGCTTCTGCTAGCTTTGATAAATGTTATCAACTCATCTTATGATCGTTTTAAGTTTTTCAAGTTTAGTGTTTGTTTAACATGGTATTAAAATTTTGGTTCCAACTTCCAACATGCCTATGCTTGTCTTCAGGCTCGAGAAAGTAAAATTGACATGCATCCGAAGCCAGAGTAAGCTGCTCGGAACTGCAGCAACAGTTGCAGGTGCCATGATCATGACACTGGTAAAAGGACCACTTTTGAAGCTGTTTTGGACCAGAGCAAGTACAAGTAACCAACAGCAAATAAATGGGGTAGATATTCATAGTTCAATTAAGGGTGCCCTAATGATCACAGCTGGTTGCTTCTGCTGGGGTTGTTTCATGATTCTGCAGGTGATTATGTCATAAGTTTATATCTGCATGCTATCTGTGTGGTTAAGGGGTTGATAATCGATGGTCCTAATCATAACTAATCCATTTGGTATGCTTTTGTAGTCGATGACACTAAGAACATACCCTGCTGAGCTCTCCCTTTCAGCTTGGATATGCCTGATGGGCACACTGGAAGGAACTGCTGTAGCATTAGTCATGGAAAGGGGAAACGCCGCAGTTTGGGCCATACATTGGGATGGAAAATTATTGGCAGCAGTTTACAGTGTAAGAATATCGAATCATTAGCGTGCAAAGGTAAATCGGAGTGTGAATAACAATGCCCTATACTCACACATGAACTCTGTACAGGGCATATTCTGTTCAGGACTAGCTTATTACATTCAGGGAGTGGTAATGAAACACAGAGGCCCTGTGTTTGTGACAGCATTTAGTCCCCTAAGCATGGTTATTGTTGCTATTATGAGCTCCTTCATTTTGCGAGAACAATTGTTTCTTGGAAGGTAATTCTATAAGATGTGGAATCTATAACAAAAACAAACATGTATACAGGTTACTTGGAAGCTAACTCGATCCTTTTACAGGTTACTTGGTGCTTTTGTCATAATCATCGGCCTGTATCTTGTTGTTTGGGGTAAGAGCAAAGAGAAGTCCCCAGAAGAGGAACTAGCAACAACTAAACAAGTTGGAGAGGAAAAGGATAGGTCCAATCTTCAGGTCATCACAATTGCATCATCTTGCAAGTGAATTTGTAGCGAGAGAAGAGGCGTAACCTGACTGAATGAATCTAATATCTATATAACTTTTTAACGTTCTTCAATGCTTTCAGAAAGCATCATTCACAATCTGAAAGAAACCAACAATATTGAAATACCCAGTTGTGGTCTAGTTGGTTAAACATGATCTGAGAGACTAAATTTCCCCAAAAAAACTGCAAAGGAAACTGAATGAGTAGTATGACCGATTACTATTTTACACTTCATGACTTGGTATCCGTGATGCTAGTGTCAAACTCATAATTCATGATCAGCAATAATGAGCATTAACTGCAGCACTGAATTCAATAACCTTAAGAATAAAGAAAGTCATTCCAGAAAGTAACAAAATTCGTAAATTTCATTTGTTCAAGAGTTATGCTACAAACTACACCATTGCATCAGGAATCGAAGGACCAACAACAGGGGTTACATACCAAGGTACATTATACAGATTAATAATAGTTTGTCCATTCACATGATAACCCCGAGCCCTTGCGAAGGTGGTGTACTCACCATCAACGAGTACATGTTAGAGCCACAAAAAAGGTTACTTGTATGCACAAAATGAAAGAGACCCTGCCTTAACATTGAGGTGCTTGCTTCATGACAATTGTTTCACCTCATCCTTCCCGTATATACGCTGAAGTTCACGTGTTGCTGCCAAAAATGATTCTGGAAAGTAAAAGAAGACATCCATATCATGTATCAGGAAAGAACAAAAGAAAAGGAACAGGAAATGCAGCAAATGCTCGAGTGCCAATATCTATGGGCAAGCAAGGCAGCAGTAATAAGGAGACAACTTCACCTTTCCAAAGACGGTAAGATTTCTGATTGATTTGTGAACCAGTAATAGTCTGAATAACGTCAAACAGCATACTCTGAGGGGTGCTCCTGAGCTCTTGCACAATCCCATAGATGGTCTTCCCATTCTCAAAATATATATGGTTATTGGGGTGTTTTGTTTTGCAACTAGCATGACGCTCAAATTCATATGCATTGATTACCTAAAAGAAAATTTGAGTCCAATTAGTAGTCAAATTGAGCTCACACTGAACTTTACATGTTAGAAGCAGTGGTGAAAGCCTCACCTTAGAGAAGTTACATGATGGACAGCCACATAGATAACCAGAACCTTTAATTACAGCCTGCAGCTCCTTCTAACATGCACATGAAATATACAGGTCACCAAAGATGATGTAATCTGAAATATGAATGCATGAGAACTAGAATTTACCTCCCGGGACCAGGCAATATACTTCACAGGAACTCCATCCAGCATACCAGTTGATAGCAAACTCCGCACATTTGAAGGGAAGTTGTTTGAAGGAGCCTTCTTAGACGTCTTCTGGTCATCTTTCTTTCTGGAAACAGTTCCAGCTCCAGAAACTATATGAGGTTGATTTACAAATGCAGCAGCTTTTAATTTCCCAAAGTCTGTCTTATTCATAGCTTCAGTTTTTGGAAAAGGTTGACCCATAAGAAGTTCATAACCAGAAAGTGTTGAGGTATTTACATCATCATCATCATCATCACACCCGCCAAAGGATATGATAGTACTCTCTCCCTTATTGTAAGAGTGACCAATTGACAACATACTATTGTTGACCTTTCTATAGTCATGACCCATTGATATGTCTTCCCCTTTATTATATATATGACTGGTTGATATGGTGCTTTCATCTGCCTTGTTGTAGGTTTCACCGATCGAGATGATAGTACTGTCACCCTTGTTCAGTGTTCGACCCTTCAGTAGAGTATTGTTATTCTCCTTGTATGTCTGACCAATTCCTACGTACTCATCCCCTTTAGTAAAGGGTTGTCCCATTGATCTGAAATTGTTATCTGCCCTGTTATAGGAATCACTCATAGATATGAAGTTCTCATCCTCTTTCTTATAAGAGACACCCATTGATCCTGAGTTGTCATCCGTCTTGTAAACATGAGGTGCCAACATGGCATCGTTATCTCCCTGATTATAAGCATGTCTGGCAGAAACACGCGTGACATTCTCACAGTCCTTGACCTCACTAACTTTGACTTTTCTAAAACCACCATAGTTAGGACTCAATCTAGGATCTTCCAGTGAATGAGACATAGATAAACCAAATGAGGAATCATTCCCAAATAGATCCTCATTAACTTTTCTCAATTTTTCTGAGCCAACTGATGACATGTTTCTGTCCTCAAAATTCACCGCTCTGTCTGCTTCAGAATCAAATAACCTTTCAGTGAACTGGCCAGAGAACGACTGAAAACTGGGAACATTTCCCCATGGAGAAACATTTGCATTTAACAAGCCTGAAAATAGATTGGTGCTTGGAACTTCAAGAGCTTGTCTCTTATTGGGGAATGACTCTACCACAGGACCATCCATGAACCATTGATGAGAACGCTTGGGCTCAGTTGTAGAAGAATTATCATAAAGCCTCTCACCATCATTAACACCGCTGGTACCCTTTGCCATCCAAAAGCCCTGATTCTGAAAAGACTGTTACAAATGACGTTTCAATAACATGTCTTCACCAGATCTTTAGCCTTTTTACAGATATATGGAAGTTTCATATCCCAGTTGAGTAAATTACCAAACTAAAGTCAATGTGTAAATAACTCAGTTTACCCAAATGTCTAAACCAGTTATAACTACTGTTCATTAAAACTAAGATACTAATTATACAAAATGCCCCACTGCTTGTTGATTTTTGCTATGAGTGCACTACATTATACTTTCACTAAGAGCTTTCATCACAAAGATTTCAATACTAATCACAACCGGCTGAAATGCATCAGCAGACATATAGTAAACAGAAGTAAATGCACAAATTAAAACATTTCCATACACATCCTAAGTTCCTAACATCAGAGCCCAAAATTTCAAGATACACACAATGTCATTATTTTTTAGTGCTAAATGATGCATGCAATGAAAGCGAAAACAAAACATACCATTCTTGTTGCTTCACTTCAAACTCCTCACCGCTGAAAAGCTATCACACTTCCTTATCCGGTCCAGCACTCCGATTACTCTACTCTTAACACCCTCCGATGCAAATATCTTTCCACCAACAATGCACATTGATGTCACCTGCAAACCGATAACAAACATTACAACAAACAACCACCATAAACATATCATCATGATCTCTTTGACAACCGAGAAAATGTAGTACATTAATGTCAAATTTGAACCCTCACAATCGAAAACCACAGAGATAAACTCAATGCAACCATGCATCCAAGTGTAAATGAGTAAAGCACGAAAACGAAAACAAACAAAAAAAGATCCAAAATTTAATTATATTAGCAAAAAAGATCACTTCTTTACTTGTTCACTTCTCGATTTCTCAGAACCCAAACCATCTCATGTATCAAAGTGAAGATACTGTTAACTAGTTCACACTGTGTAACGAATCGAAACAACGTTGCTTAATGCGAACCTGAAGCAGAAGCTCTCGGCGGCGATCGCAGGGGATCTGTAAGTAGGAACTGATGAACTTCCAGGCGTAAGAATCACCGGAAAACGCGCCGGCGAGTGTAAATGGAGATCGTGGGAGAGATCTATGTAACACAGTGAGCACTTTGGTTTTGTTTTGTTTTGTTTTGTTTGGGGTTGTGTTTTAGTGTGGAAAGGAGAGAGAGAGATGGGAAGTGGGTTGCACGATCACAAGGCCTGAAGGGTAGCTTGAGGCCGTACACGTGGCGCCGGAGCTTCGGTTCTAGCGTGCGGTGCGTCAGGGACGTCGAGGCTAACGAAGCGGCGAAGCTGGCTCGCGTCATGGGACACGTGGCGCGAGTTGGTGGGCAAGACAGATTGAAAAGTCTCATCTTTATTGGCAAAAACCAGGAGGGAGGGGAAATGGTGAGGAGTAGTAGTAGTAGGGCCATCAGCAAAGCACCTGAAAATTGACTACGGAGCTTTTTGATTTGTTGGGATTTTTGTTCGTGTCCATCTTCATTTGTGTTCTTGGAAATGTTTCTCTAAGTAGCTAGTTAGTTATAAATCCATATTAGTCCATTGTTCAATCTTTCAGTTCTTAACTTGCAAATATCTCATAAATAGGTGTTTAAAGAAGTCTCAATTTGACTCTAATCAAAATGTTGGAGTAGCACAAGGAGTCAAAGACTGCTCAACCTGATTCATTTTGAGGCCATGGTAGTCTATAATCTATAGCTAAGCAAAACAGTTAACTTGGATAGAAAATATACCCTATGCCAAGCACATAAATGTGGTATGAGGAGTAACAAAGAATTCTGCAAGGGATAGTATACTAGCCGATACATGAGTCTTTAGCCTAGACCAAGGACTAAAATTTCGATGATTTGGACTCTGAAAAATTGAGATTTTGATGGAAATTTTGGAAAATATTGTTATCATTGAAGTTTCAAAAAAAAAATAATGAAAAGATAGTTACATTTATTGAGTTTATTAATATGTTTAAATGTTGATTTGTGACATATGTGCATGTTAGCAGTGATGGTTAAGGCGTTTCCCTTCTTTCTAGGGGACCACGGTTCAAATCTCAATTTCTTTACTTTTCGTTTTATTCAAAAATTTTAAATTTGGGCCCGATCAGCTCATTTCTAGATAAATTATCGAGAATTTCGGGAATAAATTGAAAAAATAGCAAAATATCGTGAAATTTCCAAAATGACGTAGCAAGATAAGTTGCTAGTACATGCTATAAGTTTCCACACTTGAAAAAGAAAAAATCGATTTTGCAGTCCTTGGGCTACACTCATAAATTGGAGAAATGCGTCTTCTCCACAACTAAATTTGAATCCATAGGCAATAAAGTACAATTGAGTAAATAATCAATTAAACTTATCATTATTGTGCGGAAAAATCACAAGCGAATTGGATCCTATGAGGATTTAGACTTATTCTTTCATTCCAGGCCCAAAAAAATTCAAGAAATCAAGATTTCAAAAAATATTATTTGTTATAGCACACAATTTTTTCGTTAAGCCCAAAAGTATACTTCACGAATTCCAAAAAAAAAACCAATGTAAGACCGTAGTTCAAAGACCACATTACTCACAAACCATGTTTACATGTTCCAAAGGATAACGAAGTCGCCAACCAAGAAGGGAGAAGTAAATTGAACGCGTCTTTTTGTCCAACACAACAAGAGAAAGGATTTCAACTGACAAAGAAACCGTTAAAGTGGAAGTAATGCCTTGTACGACAACGCGCCCTAGCTAGAGGAGAGGATGCCACGGTGACGGTGTCCCTTTGGGGATCTAGGAAGGCTTTACAAGTTTGAGCAGCGGCGATTGAGTGGCATAACTCAGGGTTTGGGTCACCCCATCTCAGAAATGGATGGTAGCCGGTTGGATCAAGGAGATCTGATATGGTTTGGGAGGTTGGACTTCAATTTGGAGAGGAGCAAGCAAGCGGCAAGTGGTGCAGATTAAAGGTGGGAGGGATTCGACTGGTTCGTTTTTAGGCCTAGGCTTTGGGCTTGAACCCATGTTGCTTTTTGGTTTTCAATTTTGACTAATTACGGCTTTAGCCGATAATAATTCCCTACCGATATGTGGTATTACGACGTTGTCTTTGCCCCGGTATGCACACCCAATGTACCTTGATTGCCCTAACAAGGAGGCAAGCTATTTGCCAGATCAAATAAACGCAACCTCCACTAGAATGATGAAACAAAGTGTTGTCAAATTTAATTTCAAACGATAACTTATTGAAAAAATTGAGCTATTTGTAATGATGCTTCTTCTAGATAAAATTATCTTTCTCGTATGTTACCGTTTTGTAAAACCAAATTAAGTATGTGCACTCTTTGCTGTTAAAATAATTTTCGTGTATCATAATTTGACGGCTTAAGTGTAACCGAAAAAAAAAATATTGACGGCTTAAGGGTGTTTTTTTTTTGAACAGGAACTTAAGGGTGTTTGAGGTCGGATTATCCTAATGAGTAGTGACACTTGCCATGAGCTCAACTTTATCCGATACAGATAGCATACATAGACAATGAAGAACACCAGGGATTGAAATAATTTCAATTTCATTAAAAAATTGTAAAGACAACCAAAATGACGAACAAGGAGATTAAATCATCCGAGTTCCTCTTAAACCCGGCCGAGTTCTCTTAAATCCGGCCTTCACTTCATAGTTAATACTGTCCTATCCCTTCCTCTATTTAATTCAAAGGGAAGAGATCAAATTTCCTCTACCAAAAGCTGAACCATTTACAGTTAATCACCAGCACCAAAATCAACTTGTATCAAAAGCAGGTTTTCAAAATAGCTTATAAACTCACGCTTCCACGCATGTCCAATATGCCCAAGCTGCAGCCACTTTACTCTCCATACCAACTTCTCAGTAGTCTTAAGAAGCTTTTAATTTGCTTGTGATTCACTACTCTATATATATCTATATATAATCAGCCACCGTCCCAAACTGTTGAAAATGTCGGGAACACCCGTCAGAAACCCAACTGCTGCTTCTGTCTGTCTTAACAGTTTCAGAGATCCATTACACAATGTGCTGCACTCTCTTAAGTTCTGCATTGGTCTTTAAAAGGTAAGCTTAGCTTGTGTGATTCAGAACCTGGTGGAGCCTGTGTTTAAGCAGCTTTTTGCTCTTGTGAGTACCAAAAGCTCTTCGGCTTGCACTTTGGCCACGCATGTCACTGGCAAGCGAGAATTCGGACCAACTCTGTTACTTTCTGTGTTTGTGGGAACAGCAGGTTTGGGTTTTTTCTTGCTGATCAAGTCTATTTGGACTGCAAACAAAGAATAGACCGGTCTGTGGTCTGAGAACTTTGATTCCCCTCTTAAATACCACATCTGTTCAAGTCCTTCTCCTTTCCATAGAATTCTGTCACACCTGCAATATGCATCAAGACCCACATTAGCTTCCCAACAATGTTATATACTTAGAACTATCTGTAACACATTTACATCCAAGTGTAAATGTAATCCGGTTTTGGAAAGAGTGGATTGCGTGCGCCCAATCCATATGTGATCCGGTTTGATAGAAACTTGAAGTCTTGATGAATGCAAATTTTATGAATACTATTAGGTATTCCTACTTGGTTTGGGTTGGTTTATAGAAAAATAGTACCAAGAGATTATAAAATAAGGCAAGTTATTTTGAGAGTGACAATGTTTCATAGAAGATAATGATGCTCTTGAAATAAGATTGCAGACATGGCCGGTCTGTACATGTCACTTGTATTATTTTTTTTAGCAGATGAAGGAAACAGGTCTCACCAGACAAACTCTACCACTTATATTAAACTGTACTTATCACAATGCTTCAATTAATGTGCAATGCAAATGATGATGATGTTGAATAAGAATCTTGATTTCATGTGGTCTACAGCAGAAACATTAATGCTTTAAGTGAAATCAGCTTAACAGAAATGTGAAGAGTGAGTAGCAGAAAAACAATTGAAACATCTTTTCAACAAATCAAGAACCTGCAGCCTGGAGTCGATACATGTTCAACAAAAGTGATAGAACTGGTCCAGAAAGATTCTGGAGGTGCTCAATTACATTAAGCTAACCATGCCAATAACATCAATTGGTGCGTATTCAAGTATGTATAATACACACATATATGTATGGAACTATGCAGCAAAGGTTTAGGTTGAGGCGTAGTTTTAAAAAGATTATGAATGAAGTATTGCTACATGTACCGCATTTTTCGACCACATTGTGGTGGAGATCTCACTCAAAGAGAGATGAAACTCACTGGTGAAATGTGTATATAATTAACAAATCATTCTAAAACATTATGAGACATAAGATTACTTATGTGTTTGTGTGTGTTATGATGGTGATCACTACTTGGTCCTCATTTCAATAAACTAAATGAATGGAATATTCTACATTGTATGCAATAATTCATGTACTGCTCAAATAATAGGGAAACCGGAAACTTGTTGGAATTCTTACCAGGCAGGAGTGCGTCTCTTCTCTCTAGAATTCGAAGTTTGGGCAACATAATGATTAGAATTTGCAAGGTATTTGTAAGTTGGAGCAAAATATATCCTCCCTTCTTCCCACCCCTTAAATACTCTACCAGCTTGTTGCTCTATTCTTAGCTGCCAAAAACAATCAAATCCATGCATAAGATTGAAACTGCCTTCCTCTATACATGAAGTTAAAAAAAATAAAAAAAATCTTCCAGTAATTACAATCTTACCTGATCTTTCTTTAAAAGTGCTTGCCAATTTTGATTCTGCAGAAGCTCATGTGTGTCGGCGCAAGCAGCTGCTAGCCGGTAATTTAAATCCCCAAGCCAAATAATCTTGCTGAACAGGAAAGTAGATTTGTAAGATAATTGATGCATAACAATAGACTTTTGTTGTGAGATGAAGAAAAATCCATAATATTCAGAAACGCTAATTCTGTTTTGCCAGTTATGTGTCTGATGGTCTGATTTTCAATAAAATATATTTAGTTATACAGGAGAGGAAAGACTTACTCATGGTCTAATATGCTATCAGGAGGAAGTGGTCGTGTTCTACAAGATTGAGAAAACTTTGTTTTCTTTAAAATTTCAATGACATCTGAATTCCTTCTCATCTCATCCCCTTCTTTCTCACCAGAAGTTAAGTGAGCACAGACAAAGCAAAACGTTGTTTTATGCAATGTCATGCTTATCGATATGGAACCCTGTGAAAAAAAAAAAAAAAATTACAACATTATAAAGCTTAATCTCAATGTAGCCATGCACCAAGAGTCCAACACAATGTAGCCAGTAGCTAACCTTATTTCCAAGATATCCCATTATGCCTCGACCAACACACGAGACCTTCATGTTGCTAATGTGTCTGCAAAGATCAGCACGAACCCACACACACAAGAAAATTCCCACCATCTGCTTGCTCGCTGCTAAACAATAACGATCTCTTTGCATTGGACTACTATCCTGCATCCCCTGCCCCAATGGGGAGCTCGGTGAGCTTTCTCCACTAGTTGATGCGGGATTCAAATTCAGCAGTCTCTCGAAATCTGCAGTACTGAGCTCGTCTTCTAAGGAAAGCAAGTCCGAGAAGCTGAGCCTTGGCATCATGTTGCCTTGCTGATCAAGATGATCATTGTGGTTGTCATTGTTGGAGTTAGGAAGTCCAGGGTCATTCTTGTTAAGAGCATCTCGAATAAGGGAAAGCCACTTGTCAGCCGGCCCCTTGTCCTCCGCACCCAATACATTACCCGCATTTAAAGGAACAATTTCTTGGAACCTAATAAGAACGATACGACAAATTACAAATTAAACAGACAGACACGTTATGTTTTTTTAAAACGTTGATGTCGCGTTACTAGAAAATAGGCAGAATAACCGGTGCCCAAACATATAAGGAATGTTAGATTGGATCTAATAGTGTCATTATAGGCTGGACCACTATAGACGAAGTAAAAAACAAGAAAGCAGTCTAATTTGGGATACAAATGGGGAAATACCATTACCCTAGAACATAAATATCTGCAGGAGTTGGGGACCTAAGCCATTCCCTCAAATTCAAGTCCTTGTGTGGTGACTTGCCTCCAACATTCCATGTCCCCACGAACATCCTAAAACCAAACAAATAGATAAAAAAAAAACACCATTTTGTTAGTTAAACTCCAAAAACTAAAAACTTGTCAAAAGAACCGATTTCAAAGCAAAACCGTGGAAAATTAGAACATAGGTAGATACAAGTCATACAACTCAATCTCCAATTTCGGAAAGTGTTTTCGGAACAATCACAAGTCACCGAGTATACGAGTATATACCGAGTATATACTCAATCAGTATATATACTCCATCTATGAAACGTTAGGGTTTGGTTACCTGAGGTTGAGATTGTCGGTGACAGCTGCTGCCTCCGGTGCAAAACTTGGGCCGTAAGTTTCCTCCATCAACCACCCATCTTGAAAAACATTAAACAAAATAAAACTTGATCAATACCCTAACAACACTCAAAGCTCAACCCCCAAAACTGGAAAAAGCCTACGAACTTTCACAGAAAGGAAGGGGCAAGTGACTCCATGTTACTGCACCACCACATGAAACTCAAAACCCCCAGTTCCTCCACCGTCACGTGGCAGACCCACAACCATTCTGGGTTCGAGTTGGGACAGTTCTCAAGAAAGAAAAAGAAACACAACCCACACACACTCCACCGTACACGTGGCACACACCCACAACCTCTCGGAGCCAAAGACCCAACTGGACGCAACTCACACCCAGACGGACTCATCTTCAGTCCATCTGGATCATCGCCAGCGAGGCAGTGAAATTACGGGGCATGTGCCACGTGGATGTACCGTGAAGTTTTACAGTGACCCTACACACTCGCTACACAGAAGAATTCGTACCTGCAACATCGTCCGGTACGACGACGTAGTGGTCCAGGTCCGAGCAACTCTTCCTCCTACTCTCAGTTGCATCTGACACAGTTCACAACAAACACCAAGTTCAGCAAACCAGTTATACCAGGCAAAAAACAACCGAAAACATTCTAAACAAAAAAACCGGGGACCGGATTACTTACTTTTCACGGTGTAATCGGAATGAAACTCGTCGCCTCCGGTTGGTATGTTGAGCCATTTCCTCACTACTGCTCGTGGCCACGAACTCTGCGACGAAACGTTTCGGGTTTTCCGTTTCAGGCTTTCAGGCAGCTCGATATTCTCGACAAAACAAAAGCTTTAATGGAGATAAATTTCTCACCTTTGGTATCTTTCCTCTGTTAGTCCGCATTGCTTTTAGTGATCACAATTTTGTGGGCTCTGTAATCTGAATGGGATGGAAGAGAGTTTAACAAGTGTTCAAGGTTATCCGAATCTAATACAGAATAATGAGTAATTTGTCTATGAAACTGAGAAAAAATATGATTTGTGGAAGTGAAAGTCGTCGAAAAACAAATTGGGGTGTAAATCAAATACCAAGAGGGGGTTAAAGAAGCAGTATTTGTTAACAGATTTTTGTTCGGGCAAGAGAAAACGAAATATCTACGAGAGGGGCTTAAACAAGCGTTAAAATGGATCATTCAACGGCAATATAAAAGACCCAGTTGCAGGGGATGTGGAGACAGCTTAGGAATCAACGTAATCGAGCTGAAAATGGGAAAATTAAAACTGAAAATGTCTTATTTTGTGCTAAAGATACAATTAATGGGAGAAAACTGAATAGGCCAGGTTCATCCTTTTTAGTGAGGAATATTTTCTTTACAAGGCAACGCTGATATAGCCTTTACAGAAGGGAAGACAGAGTGGAAGACCATGAATTAAACAAAGAACAATGGCAAGCAAAAAAGACTTGATCTTTTTTATCAGATCTTTAGCCAGAGATCAAAATCTAATTAACTATGTGAAAAAGGCTCCTTTTTGAGTTTCAGGGATATATTCTACCTCTAAAAATGAAGATTGAAGCTTGAAGAACCAAACCCAGAATGGTCCTGGTTTCAGAAACTGAGGATTTGAGTTCTGAAATTGAGGCAAAAGGGTCTCAAGCTCTTGATCATGTGAGAAAACCCAACTGAGCAAACTGTGAAACAGATCAGAAACAGAAAAAGACAGGGCCTCACAGAAATAGCGAGGCAATGAAACAGAGGGAATCATAAACACTGTATGACATTGCAGATTGGAAATGGAACGGACTCCTCTGGTCACCAAAACCAATAGATACATGAAGTAAAACAAATTTGGTTTTGTAAGGTAAAACAATAGAGTGAGGGCACTCACCAGAATCGACAAGGGAGTGAAGGGACTGAAAAGAAAGAGGAGGCTCAAAATCTTGTGCTTCTCTTTTTGTGCTTTCGTTTTCGTTCAGGTAAAAGAGACAAGGAAGCAAGCTCGATGTGGTCTTCTTTGCCTCTTTTGGTTGGCTGGAGAAGATGTTTGAGGAGAGAATGCAGAGGAAATTTCGGGGGCGTTCCTCGGAAAAGCAAAAAGAAACCAGTTTGCTTCTCAAACTTATAAACATTTAGAGAGAGAAAAAGGGCAGAGATTATAGTGAGAGAAAGAGAGGGGGGGAGGGGTGTTGAACTTTGAAGTCCAACTTTACAGGCACACTTTATTCATTGTGTCAAAATTACCATGCTTGATGAGATTTGTGTAACTAAATTCCAGTAATGGAGAATTTGACTCTGTTTAGTGTTTACCATCCAGGGATTTACTTAATTTGAATCTTTTTTTGCTATTTTTTGGGGATGAAGTTGTAATCAAAATTCTGCTTAGTTTGTGTCCATTGCCACGTGGGGTCTTTTTAAGTTAAGATGGAAATTTGGGTTTCCTTTGTCATCTTTTGTTCAATATATATGGCATATGGTCACTTTGGTACATGAAACTAGGGAATCTTTGGTAATATCATGTGGGGTGCCAATTAGTCCATGATTTTTCTTAGATTTGCCATTTTTTCAAGATGAAAAGTCAACCCAATTTGCACTGGAGAGTTGTCATCAAGGCAATTTTCAGATTTCTTTGTTAAAGAAAAGGAAATAAGAAGTTTTTTTTTGGGAGGGGGGTTCTATTTCGATGATTTTTTTGGTTAGAGACGTCGTTATATTATCGGTGTGGGGGGGAGGGAGTTATGTCGTTTCCTATTTCGATGATTTTTTTGTTTAGAGACGCTGTTATATTATCGGTGTTGATAGGTCAAAATTTAGTCCACAATCAATCGTTTCGGGTTAAGATTACTTTTAAATTCTTGTATCTCTTTGTAGCTTAAGAGAACAGACGTTATAGGTGGTTAGGGATTAAGCCTTGTTGGCTGACAGAAGTCATTTATAATGGCAAACTCATAACTGGTTTTAAATTTAAAGGATAGCGTCAAGCATGAGGAGTTTATGTCCACTACCAGTATGATTATCTTAATAAAAGTTTTTTTTTAGTAAGTTAATATTTTAAGTGTATATGTAAATCATTCTTAAAAAAAGTGTATAACTGTAATTAAAAATATAAAATACTAAATAAAAAAGAGTTTGATGAAGGCATTGGCCAAAGTATGTTGAGCACTCCATCTCAGTTCTGCCCAAGAGATCCATAATTTAGATTCAATATTCACATTGCTTATGTAAATTTGTAATTGATGGCATGGGGGTAAAAAACTGCACCAGATGCAGCAGAGTTCATATTGAGCAAGATGCATAACCAATGAAAAGAATGATCAAATCGGTTAAGGATCTGTGTACCTCTTCCCAGAGCTCAGTCTTGCGCGCTTTGTTTGGGACTCTGGGTTGCCTGCAACTATTAACCAGTAGAGACCGTCGTATCCTTTTCTGGGTCCACTCGTAACTCTTATGTCATGATATACAAACTCGGACTAGGAGCACCATCTGGTAGAACAATCAAGAGAGACGTTTATGTACTGAATTCTCATATATGGAGTTTGAGCAGATAAGCTTTTAGTTCTGTTGCATTCTTTAACTTCTAACAATTTCATTGAAGATTCAAAAAATGCACATAATGTACGTTGTACATGAGTTCTTTTGTTAGAGAAGGTAAACACATTTCCTCCTGTTAGAGTTTACTTTTATAAGCATATGACTTCGTGTTCTATGTTAATAAGGAAAATACTTACATCCGACCCAATCAAGACGCACTCATGCAGACTCTCTCTTATTTGCATACTTTTACTAATGTAAATCATAATGTTAATCGTTTAAAAATTGAATTAACCAATAAAAAGATCACCTCTGCAAAAAATCAATATGTAAACAAAAATCGTTTACTAAGCCAAATGTATCAAACTAATGGACGGTTTATCATGAGATTGCTTACTTTCACCTCAATTTGTTTAATACAATCAGTTGAGCACATGAATTTTTTTAATTGATTTTTTACAAAAATGATATTTATTGGTTAATTTAACTTTTGAATGATTAATATTATGATTTACATTACCAATTAGCAAAAATATGCAAATAAAAGAGAATCTGGACAAGTGCGTCTAGACTGGTTCAGATACAGGCACTACCAGAAATTTCATTTTGGGCGACGAAAAAAAATCGTCGCCCTGTTAAAAAATTTCGTCGGCCAAGAACTTGGGCGACGACAGGTCGTCGGCCAAGACGTCGTCGCCAGAAGTGCGTCGGCCAAGAACTTGGGCGACGACAGTTCATATCGTCGTCGCCTAAGAGTAATTCTTAGGCGACGATACTAATTTCGTCGCCTAAAATATATTTCTCGTCGCCCAAAAATATTCGTCGCCCAAGATTTAACACCTTGGCCGACGAAAAATTGTTTCGTCGCTTAAGATGTTATAACCTGGGGCGACGAAATTTTTTTCGTCGGCCAAGACATCGTCGCCAGAAGTGCGTCGGCCAAGAACTTGGGCGACGATACTTTTTTTTCGTCGTCTTATACGATAAGTCCTTGCCCGACGATTTAGCAATTTCGTCGCCTAAGATATATTTTTCCTTTATTTTTTTTCTTTTTTTTGATATTGAAATACTTAGGCTTAGATTCAATATTTTTCCTATATTTTTCATTGATGAACACAGATCATTTTGAATTGAATCATACATTTCAAACCACAACACATCCTATTTACAAGTACCATATCCTTTGCGTTATACAATCTTAAATCATTACATAAACACATTACATAAAATAGAAACAAACTCTAGTACAAGAATTTCAGAAAGCGGAATGGATCTGGGAAATGGATTGGGTTGCAGACTTGCAGATGGACGTCGGATCTGGGAAGCGGAAGCGGAATCGATCGATTGAGAGCGAAACCCCTTCAGAAACAAAAAAGCAGAGAGAGAGAGAGAATGCTTAGGGTTCCGAATCTCTGCCTTTTATAATCGCGTTCTTGGGCGACGATTTTACAAAAATCGTCGCCCTGTTTTTTTAAAATCGTCGGCCAATATAATCTTGGGCGACGAACTTCTAAAATCGTCGCCCAAGATACTATACTTGGGCGACGATTTTCTTTACTATAAATCTCGTCGCCCAAGATAAAGAAAATCGTCGCCCAAGAGTTATCTTGGCCGACGATTTTTGACGTCGTCGCCTAAGATACTATACTTGGGCGACGATGTTCTTCACTATAAATCTCGTCGCCCAAGATAAAGAAAATCGTCGGGCAAGAGTTCTATCATAAAATTCAGAATATAGTGATTTTGGTGATCGGAGAAGAGGAACTGAAAACCGACCTTTAGATATGACCAACATAACAAATTACGTGGGTGGGAAAAAATTCAGCTCCATCGGACAACGACAAGGGCTCAATCCGTCCGGTCAATCGGCGCGGTCAAACCCCTAAACGGACGGAAACGGCTATTCGACCCTCCAAATCACGTAATCTAGCCAGACCTTCAACAGATAATAATTTCCAATCGACGTGACGCTTACAGGGCTATAAAAATTTGGTAAAAAATCTTGTACCCGGGATAGGGTTACCACTAGGTAGAAATAAGAGAAATTCGTTGACCGGAACAACCGGCACCAAAATTTTACCGGAATATCTTCATTTTTCACGGGTTGACGTATTTCACTGTTCCGGTCATATCTTATTTCACGACTTTTTTGCGTTTGAGGCCTCTACGTATACGTTGTCTTCAAAACGAAACTTAAACTCAACACTTGTATAAAAAAGTTATACAACATTAGTACATATAACATGAGTTTGGTGATCGGAGAAGAGGAACTAAAAACCGAAATGCCAGAAATGACCGGCATAACGAATTACATGGGTGGGCAAAAATTCAGCTCCATCGGACAACGACAAGGGCTCGATCCGTCCGGTCAATCGGCGCGGTCAAACCCCTAAACGGACGGAAACGGCTATTCGACCCTCCAAATCACGTAATCTGGCCGGACCTTCAACTGAGAATAGTTTCCAATCGACGAGACGCTTATGGGGCTATAAAAATAAAAAACATTACCTTACAATTTAAATGTGCTTTATTTATTTTAATTATTCGGATTATTCTTGCCCGACGAAAGTAGGGTAATTCGTCGGCCAAGATAATACTTGGGCGACGATATTTGTTAAATTCGTCGCCAAAGAGTAAAAATAAAAAATCCTGTACAATGAAATTTAAATGTGCTTTATTTATTTTAATTATTCGGATTACTCTTGGCCGACGAAAGTAGGGTAATTCGTCGGCCAAGATAATACTTGGGCGACGATATTTGTTAAATTCGTCGCCCAAGAGTAAAATAAAAAATCCTGTACAATGAAATTTAAATGTGTTTTATTTATTTTAATTATTCGGATTACTCTTGGCCGACGAAAGTAGGGTAATTCGTCGGCCAAGTAAAAATAAAAAAATAAAATACTTAGGCGACGATATATTTGAGTTTCGTCGCCTAAGGATTAAAAAAACTTAGGCGACGATATAAATATCTTAGGCGACGAAAAATTGTTTCGTCGCCCTAGTTTCTATATTAGGCGACGAAATTTAGCCTTAGGCGATGATTTTATTTTCGTCGCCTAAAGTTGAACTTTAGGCGACGATTTTTTTCCTTGGGCGACGATTTTTTTTTTCGTCGGCCAAGTTTTCTCTTAGGCGACGAAAAAAAAAATCGTCGCCCGATTTTTTTCATTTCGTCGCCCAAGATCTATTTTCTGGTAGTGAGGTTTTTTTTTTTGTTAATAATAGATTTACGAATGCATGAGTGGCCGGAAATCGAGTGGTTTTCTACAACCCGGAAGTCCAACAACTTTTAAACAATAATACATGCACGTAGAAAATTCTTATCAAACTGACCACATGTGATACTTGACATGTTTATATTCTACAAAAGATTGAAAGCTCAATCTAAACCTCTCATTGATGAGGAATTAAACAATCAGGTATGCTACAAAAGATCGAAAGCTCAATCTTATCGTCGCATTGATGAACATCCACATGGATGTGTTGTTTCAGTTTTATGTCAATGATATATCCTTGAAGTGGATCAAATACTTATTTAATAGCTAGGAGAAGAAGCAGTACACATCATCCTGATCTTTCTAAAAAGTCTAATTTGTCGAAAATCGCGTTTTTCTCCGTCGCCAAAACAAATTCCGACCAAATTGGACCCAGAGATACAAGGGGTGCAATAAACGTGTTAATATAAATCGAGGATTAAGAGGATAGGGCTCAAGAGACAGAAATAAGCCAAGTCCAAATTTTGATATGAAAAATCCTAAAATTTACTAAATATTTGACATTTCTATATATATATATATACACACACAGTACGTATGTATGAGTACGTATTCAATGTATATATACACACGTACACAGACACGATACAGCACGGATCAAGCACTCGATGATCTTCTTTCTCATTCACTTTCTGGTTTCTAATTTTTTTTATGCATGTAGACAGTTGGATGATGCTGCAAGAACAGAGGCTCGAGCAACTGGTTAATTAGCAGTTTGAGGTAATTAAATCCATATAAGAAAAGAAAGAGGAATCAAATTGTTTCCTCAATGAAAAGAAATTTTTGGTAAATTGATTCAAAGAAGAAAAAACAACAACAGTAATATGTAACTTGCAGCTCAAGAACCGAGAGGCAGTAGAAATGTAGAATGATTACAGACTGACATCCAATAAATAAAATGGTGGCTACAACTACAAGTGGTAAAAGTCTAATAACTAATCTTGATAGTGAATCCTGATAGTGATAAGAAGTACTTCCATTTCATAAAGAAGTGGAGGTGCAGCAGCTACGCCAATTCTAACAACTAATCTTGTTTGTGAGTACAAGAAGTCCACCAACCCGGTCTTAATTTGTTCGTTTTCTGAAACATACATACACCTGCAGCAACAATATTAAGGAGCACAACGCAAGCAAAACAGCTACGCACTTCAGTTACGTACAAGTAACTATGCGTTAAACTTTTTATCTTGGATTCTTGGTTCGACACAAGTCCAGGCATAAATGAATCACATTTTGGTTGCTGGTGTTTGTTAACGGAGAGGCGTCATCTTCGAACTTCTTAATTTGCAGCAAATATGGAGAGGACATATCCTACTGCATGTATTACTGTATTAGTACACTTGGTTACTGGTTAGTATTCTTAATACCCTGCGTTTTGAGTTCGAATCTTTCTCTTCGAGTATTCTGATCTTAACTTTCTTCGTAAGGCTTACTGGTTAACATGATAATAAGTTAGGCAACACCAAGCTTACCAACCTATATATATACTTCAACGTACGTACATAATCCTGCTAGTGGATTCCAAGTGTACGTAGTATTCATCTCGAAAGATCTGAATTATATACCGTGATTCCATTGGTACGGTGGTGTTGGATGTGCAGTCTCTCACACTGCAACTTAAATTTATCATGAGGGATTTGTTTCTTTGAGAGCAAGAGCACCACTTCCCTGATCAGCACAAGTAAGCTAATCATAAATTGTTAATTAGTTGTTTGCCAATACCGGAAAGGTTATCCATTACATTACCAAAGTTTCAGAGAGCGAGCGAGAGAATTGTGATATGCCATAAGTTTCTAACCAATATTGTTTCAAGTATATTTAAGGTACTTGTGACAAAATCAAAGAAATATAACCAGTTTCGATCATCTTGTGTATTTTAAAAAAAAAAAAAAAAAATCTTTTATCGTTACAAAAAGGTTGTACGGTTACGCTTGTTTGCGGAATATCAATACCAAATTTGATATCCCGGCACAAAAGTCAAACATCTTGAAATTGCATTAGATAGGGTTCTATATATACATAGTTAAGTTAAATGAACTTGGGACTAAATTTCAATGCCTAATTACAACACACGGCAGCACCGCAGCAGTGTCAAAATGGTCCTCGACTAAACTATATATCAGCCCAAAAAGTTGTATAGGCAACACTTGGCCTGGTCCTTTTGTTGCCAAGTGAATCGGGTGATTACCCCAAGTAAAATCCTTACTAATTATCTACGTAATCGGGTAATTAGACTTATTCATGCACGTTTGAGGCTTACTACTAATTACCCACAATGACAAGAGCAAATTAAATTAATTTGTGTTTATAAAACGTGCCGGTGCCTTAATGCACAAGTCAAGGTTAGCTTGACAACATTGATCATCCAAGATTAGGCAAAAATCCGTAGTAATCCAAATGAAAATTATATAATCAGAGGTGGATTAAGGGGCCCTAATCTAGCTTGTGCCCCGGATATAAACAAACAGAAGCTAATACGTACCGTATCGAATAGTTTAAGCTCTATAATTATAATTAACTTTGTAGCCAATGCCTTTGAGCAAGGTGTCCTGGAAGAGTTAAAAGTTGGGGCTATGTGGCCTTCACACAGTGGCTTAGAAGAGATTCGATAATCAAGCCTAGAAACCTAACCCAATATGCTGCTGGAATGGAATTGTTTTAAAATGATATTGGCTCGGTCAAGTTCACCTTAAGAGAGGCATAGATGGGTGCGCTCACGGTGGAATGGTTTGGTTACAGGAAAATTCTCTAAACATTGTGTCTTACTTTTTAGATAAGTTATTTTTTGTTATTTTATCTTTTAAAAATTTTAAAACGATATCTCATGTTTCTTATTTTGATCGAATATTGATATCTATAACAATTAGTTCCGTTACAGAAACAGTAAGATGACATAATTTACAGGGTATTTTCATCTTACCGTACTTTAATTCATTTTTTATTTCTCTAAATATGTTTTCCTCTCTCTCTAATTCGTCTCCATTCTCTCTCTCTTTCTCTCTCCAATTCCCATGTGTTCTCTGTTTGTCTCTCTCTTCAGTTCTTTTTTTTGATTTCACTCTCTTCAGTTCTTGATGCATTTTTACGCTTCTAGCTGCCTCTAGTTTCTGTATCATATATATGAGAGATAACAGTAGCCACGTACTGAACTAATCTGCATTTCTGAAATTCATATACTATAGAGTGAAGACAGATATGAAACATTTTCTTTTCTTTTTAAATTATTTGAGGAAGAAAAAAGAATAAAGGGTAAAGTAGTAATTGTATGAAAAATCGTTTACCGTTAATATTTTTAACGGAGTTAACGATTTTTGATATCAATATTCAGTCAAACAAAGAATGTAAAATACTTTTGTGAAAATTTTAAAGTGTGAGATATTGAAAATTAACTTCTCTAAAAAGGTTGGACACTGTTTAGAGCATTTTTCTTTTGGTTATTATACCGAAAGAATAAGTTAAAAATGGAATTCGAAAGGGGATGAGTGTACTCATGATGGCGTCAGCTTGAACATTTTTCTTCTACATTACATAGTTTTTCTTTTGGAACTTGTTTTTTTCAGGAAGAATAATCTGATCCGAATTGGAAGAGAATGAATGAAGCTAGCTAGCAGCCAGTTTAGTTAATTTGTTTCCCGTAACTTATCGGACAATCCTTATGGTTAATCATAATTTGTTAATAGATCGAAGATATATATATATATATATATATATATATCATGTTTTCAATAAAGATCAAATTGTACGTACGTATGTACATATCATATTGTTAAATAAATCATATGATAGATACATACTTCACCGTCATACGTATTTGTTAATTTTGGGACAAATTAATATTACTACCACCACATTTGTGAAACTATTATCATCAACATCAATAATAAGAGTTAATTATATCAATGCCGCTATATACTGAAGAAATTCACCTCCCGAAACACATATATATACTCTTTATTATATTGTGATCGGACATAAAATTTGACGACCTAATTCCAAGCATATACATTGTGTAGTGTGACAAAGAGTGTATCTCAATCCATCTAAGTCCACACACACACACACACACATATATATATATATATATATATATATATATAATTGATCTTTGTAAATGCTGACCTTTGTATTGTCTTATTAACGAGATTTTCTTGTGCATGACAGTAACTTAAATCTGTATTTCAACTTAATAAAACAGTAGTCCTATACGTACGTCGTCATCCATTTCTGACGTGAAGAAATCTTTGAGATCTAAATTACAATATTTCGACCGAAAAAGAGGAGATTAAATATAATACTGAGGGCCTCTGTTTGATTTACTGGACACGCAGTCTAAATTTTACACACGAAGAACACCTTTTTGACGAGCGCAATAGCAGCAAAGCCCTCAGCTAGCATTGTTCAGAAGAGCAGGCGGAGTCATATATAATCTGATATGGAGGTCGAGTACAGCCAATTAGTTAGTCCTGGTGTTTATCCTTAATTAGAACCTTCCATATGATCGATCTCTGTTGTGATTGTATGAAGCAACTTTCGGGGATTTGGGGACAAATGCCTCCAAATTACGTGATGTTAACAAACAATAATTACCAAGATAAGCATGCATGATGATAAGAAAGTTTAGGTCACGAGGTTTACATTTTATTTTAATTTAATTTACTGCTTCTATTGGTAACTAGCTGGTATATATATAGCATAGTTATATATGTATGCTTACGTTATTACACTCAGCCAGCTGGCTTAAGTATCTTCAGGTTGAAATTGGGGACAATAGAAAAATTACTATATACATTACTATGAAGTTTGTTTTATACCAGAACTAGGAAAAATTAGTGTACATTAACTAATTCACAATATATATATATATATATATATATATATATATATATATATTTTGAAGAGCTTAATTAAGAAATGAATCACTAAAATTACAAGTAGAAAGAGAAAAACGAACGATCAATGGGTCGCTTTGTTAGCTTACGCGTGCCTAATAAACATGATAAGAAGAATTACCGAAAGAAGCCAAAGGTTTAAGCCAACGTGGTACCGCTAAGTGCATGTTTAATAGAATTAATCTGATGATTAGAAGGTTCTAATTAAGTTGAGACTTGCAGTAGCCAAAAAAGTGGTGTCGATCAATTGAGGGTACCCAAAATCCCAAATGGTCAAGACGTTAGTTTATTAGGGTTTTGCTTTCTTAATGGATGAATCACAAGGGTCTAGAGTTTTCTAGATGTCCCAAGTTTCTATTGCGTCTCTCCTAGTTGGGGACTCGAAATAATTGGATGGATGAGGAAAACTTCAAAGATTTTCTAGATGTCCCATTGAATATTTGATCGAAAATTGGAATTGGAGTACCCGATCGTTCACCTTGTGTCCGATTGACTTGTCAAAAAGACATTCCTAAACATAGATGTTTAACTAGCTACAATGATAGATTAAAGATGACATAATATCAACCCCTCATAAACGATCGTACATAAAGTTCTAATAACAGCTCGTACCCATAATTTTGATGGTTAATTGGTATTATTTAAAGACAAATCGAGAAAAGTGGGCACAGTTAGTTTAGGTGATGAAGCCAGCTTCTTGGCCTTGCAGAGGATCATATCGATCACAATGCAACGGAAAGTGGATTAGTTAATAATCAGCACAACTAGAAATAATAAGCCGACCAAATTAACATAATGGTTCAGTGCTCGCATTATTAGAGTTAAGTGCTCTAATCATTAGCCTCACGAGCTAATTATACGCATTCGGGGTCAGCAAACTAACATGCATGTGGTTTATATCAATCTCAACTAGCTAGTCACGTCTAAATTAGTGTACTTTGAGCTCGATCGATTACCATGTATGGGCCACTATCATAACATGCAAATCCGGATCCCCCGTCGTGATTACACACACCGAGTTTTCTTCTAGAACGAAACACCGTGCTTCTCACTTTGCTCACTTTCATGTCGCTTTAACACATCTTCACCGTTTAATGTCTCAAACATAATGTGTAGATCATTTTTGAAAAGTTTATCTAATTTGGAGATTATTTGAGTTTCCGTAATTATGATTTACATGAAATGTTCCATTTAGGCAGATTTTGTTCAGTTGATTCATTTAATCTAATTCGGTACCCAAATGATCTCCAAATTAGATGAAATTTTACAGGAATGATCTAAACACTATATGTTATAGACACTGAACGGTGGAGATGTGGAAAAGCGACCTGAAAATAGTGAGCGAAATGAGAAGTACCACACTTTAATTTCAAAGCGGTGTCCCGCTCTGGAAGGGAACTATATATATATATATATATATATATATATATATATATAGTTCGGATCAGAGGCAGACGCCCGCACGCCCTTAAAGTGCGGACATCTCTCCTTTATCCATCGTCGGATGCTGATGACGGCATGCCTCTACCAGAGCGGACACCAGAGGCGTCCCCGATCACTTTCTCTCCCCGGCGAGTCTGCCAAATTCAAGTTTTCTGGCGAGATCGATCTTGTCTGAAGTTTTGGGTGGATGTTGCTGCCCAGACCTTCAAATCAATCTCGTTGGAAAGAGAAAGTGATCGGGGACGCCACTGATGTCCGATTAGGTAGAGGCGCACATTCGTCGGAGCCGTCATGTGAAGAACGGAGGGAGGTCCGCACTTCATTGGTTGTGCGGACGTCCTCTTCGGAAAGGCTTCGTGTGTATATATGTGTGTGTATATATATATATATATATATATCCACAATTAAGTGTTCATATGGGGCTCATTAGATGTTCGTAATAGAGATTATTAGTAGCAACTTCCAAATAATATAGAAGCCGGATGCATTATTGACTTTATACAACAATATCATTACTCTCATCAACAAGTTCATTACTCTTGTATTATTGTATATCACAGATTCAGTACGTATATATGTAGTAGTTAGTAGACCTAGAATCTGAATACAACTACTTAATTGTGATAGTATAAATAGAGAATTCCTTCATTTCTTACGCTTGCACTTATTGTGTTTAAAACACGTCCTTTTGGTCTACTAATTAAGAATTCAAGTATCGTTTTGAGTTTATGGTTTAGTCTTCAAACCGCGGTGTTCTTCATCCCACCCTTCTGACATAAACTACTTCATAAACAGACTCAAATATATACGCAAAAGTTCTTCTTTGTATACCAGATATATACGTACGTACAATGGCGGATATATCTGCTGGCTTCAAATTTTAATTATGCTGGGAATGCTTAAGCAGGTAGCTTTATTATAATCACATGGTTTGTAAGCTGAAATCAACAGATCATTCCATTTGAAACTAGCTACTTTCAACAACTATCGCATTAGCCTAAATAATTGTCCCTTAAGCAACTTAACTAATCAGGATTATTGTTTCGTACGATCTCTTATAATTAATCATATATATAAAGAATGCGCCGACCACTTTACGATGAAATTCCAAAGTCCCTTCCATTTGTTAACGTCGATCTCTTTCTCTGATACAGCTAGCCTAGCCTCTTCTTCTTCTTCTTCTTCCTCATTTCTTTTTTCTCAGCTGGTTGATTTTGGTTGCTGTTGAAGCTAGAATGGACAGCGAAAACATGATTCACGTCGTCGCAATACGATTCATAACTTGGAGGCATGCATAGTAAATTAGACTACTAATTAAAGTAGCTCTCATGAATTAATCATCACTTCAAATTCAAGGGTCCTGCGCCTCCTGCCAATATGCTAGAAGAAGAAAGAAGAAGACGATTAAGTTAGTCGGTTCATATTATTTAGTTGACGACTGTATAAGCAACTCTGGAAGCACTAGAAAGTTTATGCATATCATAAGCAATGATTCTCTCATGCATGAAAGATTCAGATATTGGGCCATTGAAGAGAGTAGTGAATATTATTGTTCTGGTCAAGCTATTCGTTTCTCAGATATCATGTCATTTGAAATGAGACCTAATAAGTACTGATTATAAAAGAAAATATATGAAGTCATTGTACGATCATGAGTAATACATATTTGTTCATTATTAGAATCAGTGCTGATGATGTTTGATAATTTCTCCTTCAATAACATATTTTCATAGACTGATGATCTCAGGCCCGGATTTGAATAGAGACAAAAGAGTCTTGTGACTGGGCTCAAAAATCTAAAGGACCTAAAAATATTTTTTTTAAAGTTGTCCAAAAAAAGTTATTTTTTATAATTTTTTGGCTATGCAATTAATCAGACAAGTATGAAAAAGAGGTAAAAACTTAATGAAAACTGAAGACATCTGACATGAATTAAAGACAAATATTATAAAATAAGAAGAATTACACGTGATGAGGGGCCTAAAGGTAATTGACTGAATTATATAAACATATATTATTAATTATAAATTAAATACTTTTGGATGTTATATGCTATTTTGTATAAAAAAAAAAAATTAGGGACCCGACTTCGAGAGTTCGACTCAGGCCTTAAAATCTCAGGTCCGGGCCTGGATGGTCTTAATAATAGAGAAAAATATTGTTCGTTTTTCAAACCATTTTTAAAAAGAATTTGGTGATATTTCAGTGCGTGGTTGAAGTGCATCACAGCATTTTGCTAGCTTTTTGAATTAGGTTTTTTATATATATACCTCCCAAGAACATGGAGTCCATAAACAACTTCAAATCGCGTACGTTGTTCATTTCATTTGGCCACGGTTTGAATTGACAACTCTCATCCCCGATTTAAACTACTCCATAAAACTGTCGTGAAGCTGCAAAAGTTTTCTGTTAATTTCTATTATGTACGTACTGTAATGGAGATTAATATACAAGGTATTCAAAGTGAAGATCCATTATAATTTATACAAGGCCTGCTCTAATGAACGTTAATTTCACATGGTTTGTAAGCTGAAATGGATCGTTTTCTTTGGAACTTTATTCAACAACAAGCGCATTTGCGTAAACAATTGGTTTAAGTATGTTAATTAATCAGGATTGTGGCTTCCTACGATCTCTTATAATCTCATTAAGGAATTTTCTGTAGCATCACCGACCGGTACTTTACGAAGAAACTGATATGTCCCTTCCATTTGTAAACATCTGTGTTACAATCAAACACAATAACAGACCTATTCTCTATTGATTCTCAGGTTACTTTTTTGTTGGTGTTCAGAAGAGAACGGACAGGAAAAACATGATTCACGTAGTCGCAATATGACTAATTAAGAACTTGGAGGCAATGCATTAGTAAATTCGACCACTGATTAAAGTAGTTCTCATAAATTGATTATCACTTCAGATTCAGTAGTCCTGCGCTCACTCCTGCCAGTATTCTATAAGCAGAAGAAGATTAAGTTAAGTCAGATCATATTTTTAATCGACGATTGAGTAACTCGATCGATCTCAGAACGCTAGAAACTACCTATGTATCATGAGAAATATTGATAAATAGCCCCCAATGATTTTGCATTCAAATATATTTGGACTGCATGCAGTTGTGAAGTCATGGCTGACCAAACCTCAACTATACTAAACCTGTTGCATCGATCTTAATAGTAACGTCTTCTATCGATCATCCATAGAATAGTGATTTCTCATTGGTTTGGACCACCTTATCGTTTTAATTTTGTAGTCGAGATATGTCATTCGAATAGAAACTTGCTTATGATTCTCGTTATCGAGCTCACAGAAATGCTTATTAAGTCATTCCGTATATCCGAGTTCTGATCACAACGGATGCTGAATTGCTGTTGTAACTTGTTAGTGTAGCTGAGAATTTCTCCTCCACTCACCAACAAGGTTCACTTGGTGATTCAAAATTCAAAAAACAAAAAAGGTTCACTTTGGCAATCTGCCGGTGTAACCTATTATGGTTATTAGTTTAGCTGAGAAAGTTTTGAGAATGCTTGAAGAGTTCCAAATTAGAGGCAAATGTGGTGGTTATTAAGCAGAGAATTATATAACAACAAGTAAAATGGATCCCATCCACCCTGCAGGAGGAAAACTATACTTTCAAAAAGAATACTGATGCTGCCACTGATGATATTAGCATTGAGGTTTGGAATTTTAAAGGTGAACTAATGAAGTTTAGAGAGGGAGAACTTGGGAATATAGAAAGGAGATGGGATCGAGTTTTAGAACTTGGGAATATAGAAAGGGGAAATCCTCATTCATCTAGAGAGTGAACTTAAGGGTACCTAGCTATGATGGTATTAACTTTACCAGTGATGGAAGATTTAGGCCTTTAATCATTGAAACCGACTCTTTTGAGCCAATGCACTTGATCGATGATGCTGCGCAGACAGCAAGTCATGGCAGCAGAGGTTGCACGGTGAGCCGTGGCTTTGGGTCTTGATGTTTTGGGCCTTGGGCGTCTAGTTTATTTTTAGTTTGCCTTTGCTAATCTGAGATTGGAAGAGGGCCGGCCAACTATACAGGTTCCTTTCACAATTCTGATCATTTCTGTTTGGTAATATTTAAGTAATCATTTCTTTACTGCATATAGTTTCTTTACTGTATCATTTCTTTACTTTTCACTTTACTGAAAAGTGGAAAATGCTCAATTTAAACCACGGTGAGATACTATATAAGCAACCTAACTCAAGTCGATCTCAATGAATTTTGGGTACGTAGCGAGTAATGTACCAAAGGAATAGGTGAGATTGGACTCACCTCCACTTGATAAAAGGAATTTCGTGGAAGGCGGGAAGGGGTTTCTGTTTCATTGTACAAATTTGAATGGCATTATATTTGAAAAAAAAAAAAAAACAACAATATTCAAAGACGGATCAGTTTCTATTGTTTTTTTTGGAACATAATTAAACACACAGTTTAGTAGTTAAAAGTTTGGGACAATGAGACTTGTAGAAGAGTAGTCAAATTAGCACGCCAAACACAAACTTTTAGTTTAGAGCATCTTTAGCAATGCTATGCTAGCCATTTTTAAGTTAAATTTTAGTCAAATTAACTAAAATGTCATTTTGGCTAGTCACTTTGGAAATGTGGCTGCATCAATGCTCTCTATTTTAGCTAGCATTAAATCAATATTATTCTTCAAATAGAAATTAAATAGTTTAAATATATTTATATATCACATAAAATATCTTACAAGGAATGCATTAAATTATAGCTAGCTTAATCTGAGTCATCTTGCTAGCTAAATATAGTGAGATAGCTAAAAGTCATAATAGCTCAAGTTTGGCTAGTCTACTGGAGCTTCTCAAATATCCAAAAAAACTAAACACGCTCTCTAAAATAGCTAAAATAGCTAAAGAGTTAAAGCAGAGAGTCTGTTAAAGATACTCTTAGTTAGCTAAACTACTTCGAAAGGCTGCTATTGAATGATACATTCTTTTCAAAATTGTCTAATGTCTTTTGGTCATTTGGAAAAATGGGACTTCTCATGTTATATTTCTGTAAACAAATCCTTAGACAAACATTTGGTCATCTCTATATACTACTTTTTTATACTCTAAAGATTTCATAGGAACTTTAGTTTAGTTGTTTTCGCATACTTCCAGATCGAGTTCCAGTTTTTATAGATCTGTGTTTTCAGATTGTTAATAAGAAGATATCGACCGCAAAGTAAAGACTTAAAACACTAATCACTATGTTCATTGTTGAGAAAATATTAATCTATCTTGAAAGGATTACTGTAGATTTCCCATAGTATTGGGCAAAAAGTAACTTAAGAGATTGTAAAGAGTTTTTGTAATAAGGTTATAAATGTACCAATCAATATAAATGGTATGCAAAGGCCAAAGAAACAACCTAAACTTTGTACATAGCCTGGAAAAGTTATAGAAAAAGTCATTAATAGTTTCCCTGTTCTTTTTGTGATGTTATTAACATACCATATTTTACTATTCACACACCTCTTTCATGATGTGGACCAATTATAAAACAACTTTAAGGGGCAATTTCGTAAACATAATCAAATTTTTAGTGTTATGAAAATACATGAGGTGTATAAATAGCAACATAGGGTGTGTTAATAACATTACCTTTTTTTTTCTCATATGAACTCCACCGCAACCACAATGTCAAGAAAGAATGAAAATTGTGAAATACTTCAAGGGTTTTGTGGCACGTACATCTCGAGTGTTTTGTCAATTTCTTTCCTTCTATATTTTCCATAAATAAAACGGGAATTCAAATACAAACCATATGTATGGTGAAGAAGTTTGTCATTCTTTGTATATGATATATGTTCATTACGGTGTCCATGTTTTGCAGTTGTTGGAGCAAAATATCCATGCATTTTGGGTTGTGATAGAACTTATAACAGAACACTGTATATGTAGCGAAATATGATAATTTTTGGGTGAACAGGCTGTAGTCTTATAACGAATGATTAATTGCAATGAGAATAAAGGGTTGAGTTAGTCGGGGGATCGTGTTAAGGTTGATATGATAAGCAAATTTGCTAGTTGAGGAAACAAGGTTAAGAAATTTTGTTTTGGTTTGCAATGAAAAACAAATTAAGTTATCTATTGTGTTATTGGGGGAAAGCTAAAGTAGAAACTGTAAGCAAATTTTTCTAAGCAAGGAGGAATGATAAAATAGAAACCATAAGCAAGATCTTTTAGCTAGTCAAAGAGATAAAACTAATAAAATGTGATTTGCGCTAACCGAATGGGTGAAATTGTGGAGAATTATTTAGGTTTATTTGGAGGTATTAATTAATGAGTTAGAGGAACTCAAGGTGAAGGTATAAGCAAAACTATTACAAGCCAAATTTAGTCTGAGGAAATGATGCCATCTAAATTTTGACACAATTAGAAGAGAAGATTCATACAATAGTATATCAATGCATGTTATATATACTTGCTAAAACGTTTGTAGGTTCTTCAATCACCCAATAGCCAAAATGCTTGTGATGATATAAATCATTACGAAGAAAAAGAAAGGACGAGGAAGATTCAACATGTATCGAATCAATGCAACCTATTTGAATTAAATAACAGAATCATGGTTACAACGATGATCATTTCGTCCTATGTTTAAGAAAAGTTAGTTCAGTATGGAATAAAAAATAAATGAATCATTTTGTGACCATTGGCAACAAAGTAAGAAATCAGAGAATCAGATTTTGGTGCCATCCTCCCAAACAACTTCTTCAAATCATTATTCTCTATATATAGGCGTCAGGTTGAGATGAGATCCATGTCCAATTACATGATCCTGATCTTACTATTTGATCTCATCATAACACAGGAATCTTGGAAGCAGCAGCAACTGCCGCGCGCAGCTACATGAACTGGAGAACTGAACTCAGCATTCGTGATCATCGATCATCATATGCCTTCTTATAAGAGTGATAAGACCCCCCAACGCTTGTCCCGGACTAAATTCCAGCCTGCATATGGAGCACTCGTGCTTATTTGTCTTGCTTTTGCCCAGTTCGGTCTCACTTTGAGGGTCTTGATCGATCACTACTCGTTAACGATTTAACTTTCTCGGCCGCTAGCTTGTCGCTTGCAGCTTTCTCTGTGACCCTCGAAGAGCTTGAAACGATGTCAATTGGCGTGTGCAGGTTTTACACTCGAACAGGTGGTTTGGGGAGGATGATCATCAGCATCTCTTGAAGTTGGTCTCAAACCTGCATGATATATAGCAGCATAAAAGTTTTTGCCATGTCTATGCCAACAACTTCTTCTCTCATTCTCTTCATGATTAATAGACTGCAGATTGAGCAAAAAAATAATATGCAGAATGAAAGCCGGCCTTCAGGTTCGATCTATTAGGATTTTTGGGTGATCAAAGGTTTGAACTTAAGTCCAATAATTGACTAGGTGATCATACGTTGGATTACGTACACGTGCAGATAATCAAATGACTACTGTATTATCTTATTTCTCTTCTCTTGTCCAGTCCATGATCAGCAGCTTTACATTTCAGCCTGGCAAGTAACCGGTGTAAACACGAAAATATCTGCAACAAATAACAGGACAACATGTGTATAAAAAATAATATTTAATTTTATCAATGCGAATGCGGGTTACAATCTTTGTGAACTTCTCTGATTCTATCTCCAAATATAGGTTTAACTCAAGAGTGACAAACACTTATTCTTGAGACGAATTGTTTGTAGGTTGGACGTCTTGTCGTGTAGAATTTGATTGACCAAGGGCCGTAGAGGCTTGTTCTTGACCGGATTTGATCCACGAGCGGTTTCACGTGGTGGTTTATTCTTTGTCATGAAGTTGGTGAAGATGTCGGCTATTTGGCAGCTTGATGACTCTTCAGGATTTGACAACTTCTAGGCTTGAGGTTAATGAATAATCGGCTATTTGGCAGCTTGATGATTCTTCGGGATTTGACAACTTCTAGGCTTGAGGTTGATAAAGAATCGGCTATTTGGCAGCTTGATGATTCTTCGGGATTTGACAACTTCTAAGCTTGAGGTTGATGAAGAATCGGTTATTTGGCAGCTTGATGACTCTTCAGGGGCTTGAGAGACTTCTGGACTTGAGGTTGATGAAGAATCGGCTATTTGGCAGCTTCATGATTCTTCAAGGGTTTTGGGAGACTTCTGGACTCTTGAGAGTAATTTATCTCTCTCTGGTTCGCTGCTCTCCTTCTGGTCCTCTACCCTCTTCTAGTCCGCTGCTTGTTTTTTTTTTTGTTGCTCTTTTGTCCGCCCCCTCCTCTTGATATGAGAGAGAGTATTTATAGTGTTAACATTCCTCCACTTATGGTATGTAATGAAGATACCTAATCAAAGATTTTTTTTCTCCACAGTGACAATCGAATCAGTAAATCTTGATTGATTGATTTACTTGCCAGATTTAACATAATCAAATCAATCAAATCTTAAGATTTAGATATGCCCAGTTTGTTTTGGATTGAATATCCTGTTTTGACCAAGATCCTTAGTAAAGGGGCGTGCCACCTCGCGGATATGGAAGGAACAGCGCGGAACCTTAATTTTTAAGCAAGTGGTGATTTCTGATCCCATCTCGCGGACGACTCAACTTGAACGTATATCTCTGCATGCATGTGAACTAGCTCATTCGCGAAGTTTCCTACGCGGGGCCATCTCGCCTCGCCTTCCTGTACTCGCGCGGAGCCATCTCGCCTTGCCTTTATGTACGCAAGCGGAGCCATATCGCCTCGCCTTCACGTACATCTACGCCCGCGAAGTCATCTCGCTTAGCCTTCATGTACGCGCACGGAGCCATCTCGCTTAGCCTTCATGTACATCTACGAGCGCGAAGTCATTTCGCTTCGTCTCCATCTATTACTATGCGAAGTTCATTTCTTGATTCCATGTGTAGTCATTTTTGCATGCGAACTCCACTATCTAGCTCGCCTGACTTTTGGCGCGCCATCACTTGTAGACCCAATTATTTTGTTAAATTTTACATTTCTACCACTGGAAGCAAGGAAGTTGTATATACGTTGGATTTAGCTTGTTAGCTAGGATTCAAAGAGGTAATTAAGCAAGTATTAGGCTTTATCTCTTTCCTAATATAAGATTTAAGTAATCCAATCAAAGTTCTTATAACGTGTTTTCTGTGTGCCCTAATGTGATTTCAAAGTTCAAACTTCTAAGATTATATTGTTCACACAGGGGCGCAGTTATGTACCAAAAGGGCTATTTAATTTGGATCTAATCCCCCAACTAAAAACACTATAAGCTTTGGAATTCATGAAAAAATTATGCAACCAAATCAATTTTATAGACCATTACAATGTTGATAGACCGGTTCCACTACTGTGTTCACATATTTTGATATATAATACTATAATGCCTACCAGCCAGTTATACTACCATGCATGTTAATTAATTTATTTTCAGAATTAATTCTCCCCGATTTGATTGTGATCATAAGTGTACGTTGTTTATATATGATCATGAAAGATAGGTCGGGCACTCAGGCATGTTATTTTGACTTGATATTTTGATTACCGCATGGGTGATCGATCATGCTGTGCATCGAGCTAGCGTGAATATGTGAAATCTAATAATTTGAAAGGAAGTGATCGATGAATGAAATATGAGGGTTGTATATGATGATTTCTTGTCATATGAGTTACCACATAAATTGAGAAACAAAAAGATGGTTCACAACTTCACATACATAATTTTATTCTGAAATATAAAATATAATTAAGTAGCTGGAGTTGTTTTTATATATCTTTGTAGATCTAGATCTGAAAACGTTGGAAGAAGGCTGATTAAAAAGGTTTTAGGTGTCCTGTATTTATTTGAATGGACTTCTTACCTGAAACCTCTAGAACAATCAAACACACACTGCACTTATGTACTTCAAACTGCATATAATATGCCACAGTTCTTTGGCAAACAAAAGCTTAATCAACTGTATGTGTGTATCTTTGTGGTAATTAAAGAAAGAAATCGTAAGTACATTAATATAATCAAAATTTACACCAAGTGAACAAAAGAATGAATGAATACAACGATGATCAGTTGGTTAAAGAACTTGACTTGAAGCAAACTAAGAAATCAAAGAATCAATTTTTGGTGCCATGTTCCCAAACAGCAGCTTCAAGTCGTTCTCTATAGGTGTCAAGTTCAGGTCCATGTCCAAACACATCACTCTCTTACTATTCGACCTCATCAGCACCGGAATCTTCGAAACAACAGCCGGAGTAGCAGACGACACAAATCCGGCGTCAATTATCCTGTGTCTTCTCATATGACCCCCCAAAGCTTGTCCAGAACTGAAAACTAGCCCACATACGGAGCACTCGTGCTTTGTCGGCTTGGTCTGCGGCGATTTGGTCTCACTTTTGGAGTCTTGATCGCTCTCTGTTAACGTTCTTGTCTTCTTGTGGCTTGCTCTGTGGTCACCAAGAGCCTGGAACGATGAGAACTCGCGGTTGCAGGTTTTGCACTTGAACACATCGTTCGGGGAAGATGAGCTTCTTTTGAACTTGGTCTCTAACCTACACGATAGTAGCATAAGAACTTTCTCCATGTTAACACTACCAACAACCTCTTCTCTAGTTCTCTTCATGGTTATATATAAGCAGATTAAGCAAATTAAGGAGTAGTTTGCAGAATGGAGATATACAAGAAATGAAAGGCTTCAAGTGTCTTATATATAGAGGGTTTTCAAGTAAGTGGCTGTATCCACGAAAGTGGTTTTTGGGTGACAAAAGGTTTGACCTTAAGTCCACGAAATGACTTGGTCATATATATATGTTGGATTACACGTGCGAATAATCAAAAGACTACTACACTGGCTTTCTCTAATCTCGTTCAGATTGCTTGTTGCCCCGATCATGATCTGCAGCCTCAACTTTCATCCAGGTACAATTCATAACCGCATGCATGGAAGGACCCGACTCTAAGCTGTTGAATATTAGCTCAGGATTCAATATATATAGTGATAGGAGCACAAAGTGCTACGTTTATAATGTATTTCCGACCCTATTTAGCTATGTAATTCCCTTAACAATATTCATATTAACTAAGTTTGTGTTTTTAGGTCATAAATAAAGCCAAGGAGCCTAAAAGATACAAAAGAGGAGAAATCTTGAAGGAAAAGGAATCCATGTTGTGCAAGGAAAGAAATCAGAAAATCTGCCAGAAATCGTCAGTCAACTTCGACAGAAGATTGTGATTAGCTCACAATGATCCAGGAGATGTGTCATATATCAATGGAAAGCTACAAAAGTCTACTTTCCAGAACTTTTTACGGATCGTCAATACCTATTTTGGAGAAGAAGTTATGACCGTTTGAGTGGCCGAATGTCAGTCTGCCCGAATTTCTGATTTGGACCAAAACTTCTATTTTGAGGCCCAGACCACATTGGTAAGCCCATGGACGAGTTTTGAGGGTTTTATAACCCTAATCACAGCAGAGAAGAGAAGGAGATTAGAGAGAGGAGGACGAAGAGATTAGAGAGGAGGCATCGATCTCACATCATCAGAACCTCCATAGTTGCAGACTCGCACAAGGAAGCCGCCAAGCCATCATTGATCTCTCTATCATCCACGGTTTATCTTTCCTTTGTCATCTTTTATTCTCCTTGTGTGTTTTTGCAGCCATGTGTGGCTGATTTCTCTTAGTTAGGGGCGAGGTTTGAAGCCCCAAGAATGTTTTAGATATTGTTTTGAACCTTAGTTTCGAATTATTAAGTCTTTCAAATTGTTTATTTGGTTTTGGTTTATGGAGAACTCTTGCTTGTTTATGTTCATGTATGCGCAACATAGAACATTATGAACTTGTGAGTGGGGCTAGAATTAGGTTGTTTAATCTCCTAAACGGTTAATACGGCTTAGTTCAAAGTAGTAAAACCTATAGGACAATAGGTGAAACCAAATAAAAAGGATTGCATGCTAGGTAGGCGTTCCACACTAGTTTTGCATACTTGTTCAATCAAACTTTCATTGATCTTAATGCTTAGAATAATTTGTTGATAGGATAGCGTCTATACCTTGATCGGTTATTCTAAAGGCTTAGTAATGGTGCGTTCATCTTGCTTAAGTATTCAAGGGAAGTAATAAGGACTTACGCAGTGCGTTCACGGTTTGTTCTTGATTGATACCGATTTGTGACTTAATGATTGAAGTTTTGGTTGTTAACATGTCTTGAAACATACTTGGTGGTGGATTTCCAAGTCTCTAATGTCTCATCCATCTGATATTTTCTGATTTATTTTGTTTCTTTGTTTTCTCTTGTTTATAATCACAAAACCCCATATCTCTAGTACTATTATCTTTTGTTTTATCTTATTTTGTAATTAACGTAAATTGTAAAGGTACCCTCAATCCCCGGCTTTTATAACGATACCCTTATTTGCTATATACTACAATTGATACAAAAGGGTTTTAATTGAAACGCCCGGTTTCGGTCGCTATCAATTTTGGCGCCGTTGCCGGGGATTGAAAAATCTCTAGCAATTTGCGTTAGTTCTTGTATATATATTTCTGTTTTTATAGCTTTTCACATTAGATTTTATTTAGTTTCAGTACTTGAGATTAATTTGTGTATATATAACTAACTAAAGTTTCTGTTTTGTTTTTCAATGTGGAATCAATTTTGTGATGTATGTTCCATATGCTCCATGGTAGGTCATTCAACGGAGACATGTCCAAGCATCCAATATCACGGATACTATGATCAAAATATGTTTGGAGGATTTCAAGAGAACCAAGGGCATTGGAATGATTACTATTCACCTCCACACAATACAGTATGGGATGATTCTCCTTATTTTTCATGGAACACCGATCCGGACATGCAACAAGGATTTTCCGATGAGTTCCAAGCTTCGCCATATTCATTCCATGACTACTGGACACAAGCACCATCTTATCAAATCTCAGATAAGTTAAATCATTACGATGAGAGGATCAAGTCTATAAATGAGATGAATGAGGCTCTAGCTGCTTCAAATAAAGTTTGGATTGAGGAGCAAGAAGATTTCAATGATAGTTGGGTAGAAACTAAAAGGATTTTGGACACCTTAATATCTCAAGAGCAGCCATCTTCATTGATGACAACTCCACATGAACTTCCCGCAACTTCAGCTCCATGTCAACCTTATGATTTAATATTTTTTGAGGATGAAGAAACAGATTTGGAGGAGTCCTATGAAGAGCCACGCGATGTTGAGACTTTTGAGGATTGCTTAAAAGAGGAGTCCATCAAACCTCCTACATTTGAAGCTATATTGCCGGTACATGGATCTGGAAGACAACATGATTCTTCACTCCCTCACTCCAGCTCTACACATGTTCTTCGCATCCAAGCATCATCTGAGTTTGTTGAGCATGTGGATATGGTGGTACCTGAATATCTCAAATCGGATAAGGAGATTCTTGTTGTGATTGCGAATAGTTGGAGACAATGGAAGAAGAGAAAGAAAAAGAGAAGCTTCATATCTTATATGTCCATTGCTCCTAAGTTACTCAAATTGCTACCAAAGGACCATGAAATATCTTTGAAGAGGGTCAAGCATTTGATCGAACCGCGGCCTAAGCCTCCTGATTATTCTTGTTGAAAAGCCATTGGGAGGCAACCCCACTGTCTATGCTTTCTTTATTTTGTTCGTTTTGATGTGTTTTGTGTGTGTGCAGGTGAGAGTTGAGAAAAGTTGAAGAAAACTCCAAATTCAGTCAAAACAGTGCTCTCGGCAAAACAGTTCTTCCGACTTTGGAGGGCTACGGTTTGCAGATCACAGAACCTGGGACAGTGTGCTTTATATGAAAAGAAATATCTCTGAGTCTAGTTTCTGTAGGATTTTACAAAAGTGGATTTGGAGACCCGAGTCATTCTCAGTTTGATGTTGAAGGCAGCAAGGTCACTGCCAGGAAACCAGAAGTTGTGCAGTACAGCCGGGAAAAGGTCAAAACAGGGGATACTTCCAGCCATGCTGTGGAGGAAAGCTATATATTTCTGAAACGCTTGTTGAATTAGCTTCAACTTTTCTTTGAAGAAATTTTACATTCCGGCACCATAACTCATTGGAAATCAGGTTTGAATGGGTAAAGGTCTGTTTCTCAGCTTTTCTGTGCAAACTATGTTTTTCTTCTAACTTTGCAGGGCTGCCATTTTCAATCCACTTGGAGTTAGGAAACGTTCCACATATACAAAAACAGCTAGTAACGCCATCTTTCATCTCCAATTGGAATCTCAGACATTGGATGCTGCAATAGGGACTTATATCAGCTGGAAGTTGGCTGCAGAGTACACAATGGGGGAGCTTTTCTCACCTTCTACCTTTTGTTTTTTTTCACTTTCCTCTATACATTTATTATGCATTGCTTGATCTATATTGTTCTCACATTGTGGACAATGCGTAGTTTAAGTGTGGGGGAAGGGAATGCACACATTTTGTGTTTTGTTTTGTTTTTGTTAGAGTTGAAAATTAAAAAAAAAATTGTGTTTGTTTTTCTGTGAGTTGTCATCATGCCTTTCAACTGTCTAGGATGAGTATATATCTCTGAAATTATGGCTAAAAGAGGATCACACGATTGAGATGATGTTAAATTAATTCTTTGGTTAATTATGATGTATACTAAGCATATGAGTGTGTAGTAGATGTGGTTTTTCGTTGACATTGGTACAGAATTTTGAGCATGTTGATAATGAGTTTTGATTCATAATTACCCTGGTGAGAATTTGAGCTTTATTGTGCTATTCTTTCTGAGTGCTTATTGAATAAATCATTATCTATTTTCGTGGAAATGTTTAGCGATCTCATTATCTTTCTCCTTGATTGATTGCTTGCCGCAGATTAAGTTTAACGGACTCTAGTGCTAGAACTCACTTTTGTGCTAGTCGAGACTTTTATCGATATATGTTCTGATTTTGGAAGGGATTAAAATGACTTAGGATTTCCACCATTGCCAAATTGTCGTATGTCCTTATTTGTGTGCGCTGCACACCCCTTAGTTGAACCCCTTTGAGCCTACATTAAGCCTTTCTGTCATCACCCATATAATCCTCACATTGAGCTTAGTGTAGTGATATATCTCTACCTTTGTACTTAAGGCTTAGTAGAGCTTATGTTGTAATGCATTGTACGTGTGGAATGATGATGAATAACAAGTGTGGGGGGAAGGACTTGTCAAAAGAAAAAGAAAAAGAAAATAAAAATTGTGGCCGAAGAAAAAAAAAAGAGTAAAAAAAAAACGAATGTGGCGGAAAAAAAGAAAGTATTATGTCTCCCTTTGTGATGGAGGAGTTTGTTTTAAATTGAAGACCTAATGATGTGATATATGGTCTTTGTCCTCATTCATAAATGTTTAAAGGTGATCTTATGGCTCTACTAGGTTTTTAAGGACGATTTGTAATTCTGTATCCTTTGTTTCATTAAACCCTAGCCTTGGCCAAGTTTTAACCTTGATAAAGTTCTTTTATGATCCAAAAGATGGGCAGCCATCGATCTGTGGAGATTGGTTACAAAAGTTGAGCATATGGGTTGGTCCGTTTGGCAAGTAGTTGATATCTTTCATGAGATCTTTTTAATTTCACAAAGTGCGTTTCTTTCTTTATATGTGAGCCTACTTGTTTGTTTATTCTCTCACATTATATACATTCATTGAGTGAAAAAAAGCTTTTAAGCATTAGCCATGATTCTGAGAGAAGAAAGAGTGGTAATCCTGTGAGGTTGAATCATACTTGTTGGATACATGCTGAGCTCCACCCATCACCATTGTCACCCCCGTGTCTTACATTGCTCATATGCGGAGTATATGTTTTAATTAACTTTCGAATTACTCATAATTAATTCTTGATTGAGTGCTAATCTTGATGCTATGAAAGTAAGAGATTTTTGAGACAATAAAGTTGAAGGCATAGTTTGTTTTGAGTCTTTGTTTTAGATTTTGCTAAGGGACTAGCAAAAGCTAAGTGTGGGGGTATTTGATAGGAGCACAAAGTGCTACGTTTATAATGTATTTCCGACCCTATTTAGCTATGTAATTCCCTTAACAATATTCATATTAACTAAGTTTGTGTTTTTAGGTCATAAATAAAGCCAAGGAGCCTAAAAGATACAAAAGAGGAGAAATCTTGAAGGAAAAGGAATCCATGTTGTGCAAGGAAAGAAATCAGAAAATCTGCCAGAAATCGTCAGTCAACTTCGACAGAAGATTGTGATTAGCTCACAATGATCCAGGAGATGTGTCATATATCAATGGAAAGCTACAAAAGTCTACTTTCCAGAACTTTTTACGGATCGTCAATACCTATTTTGGAGAAGAAGTTATGACCGTTTGAGTGGCCGAATGTCAGTCTGCCCGAATTTCTGATTTGGACCAAAACTTCTATTTTGAGGCCCAGACCACATTGGTAAGCCCATGGACGAGTTTTGAGGGTTTTATAACCCTAATCACAGCAGAGAAGAGAAGGAGATTAGAGAGAGGAGGACGAAGAGATTAGAGAGGAGGCATCGATCTCACATCATCAGAACCTCCATAGTTGCAGACTCGCACAAGGAAGCCGCCAAGCCATCATTGATCTCTCTATCATCCACGGTTTATCTTTCCTTTGTCATCTTTTATTCTCCTTGTGTGTTTTTGCAGCCATGTGTGGCTGATTTCTCTTAGTTAGGGGCGAGGTTTGAAGCCCCAAGAATGTTTTAGATATTGTTTTGAACCTTAGTTTCGAATTATTAAGTCTTTCAAATTGTTTATTTGGTTTTGGTTTATGGAGAACTCTTGCTTGTTTATGTTCATGTATGCGCAACATAGAACATTATGAACTTGTGAGTGGGGCTAGAATTAGGTTGTTTAATCTCCTAAACGGTTAATACGGCTTAGTTCAAAGTAGTAAAACCTATAGGACAATAGGTGAAACCAAATAAAAAGGATTGCATGCTAGGTAGGCGTTCCACACTAGTTTTGCATACTTGTTCAATCAAACTTTCATTGATCTTAATGCTTAGAATAATTTGTTGATAGGATAGCGTCTATACCTTGATCGGTTATTCTAAAGGCTTAGTAATGGTGCGTTCATCTTGCTTAAGTATTCAAGGGAAGTAATAAGGACTTACGCAGTGCGTTCACGGTTTGTTCTTGATTGATACCGATTTGTGACTTAATGATTGAAGTTTTGGTTGTTAACATGTCTTGAAACATACTTGGTGGTGGATTTCCAAGTCTCTAATGTCTCATCCATCTGATATTTTCTGATTTATTTTGTTTCTTTGTTTTCTCTTGTTTATAATCACAAAACCCCATATCTCTAGTACTATTATCTTTTGTTTTATCTTATTTTGTAATTAACGTAAATTGTAAAGGTACCCTCAATCCCCGGCTTTTATAACGATACCCTTATTTGCTATATACTACAATTGATACAAAAGGGTTTTAATTGAAACGCCCGGTTTCGGTCGCTATCATATAGAGCAAGTATTAGCTCCTTTTTCGTATATTATATCCAACCTAGAATACGATTCCTTAATAACTCGTATGTTTTCTATGTGCTTTTTGCAAGATTTCAAAGTTTCATGCATGTTTCATACCATTTGATATCACCATGTCACTTGTTCTCATATGGTCTAATACCATCAATATCGTGAACTTACTTATGGAAAAAGCTCATACGTGAGGCATACATCATGTAAAACATACTCATACTAGCTAGTAATATTTAAATTTACTAGTATCAGTATATATAATACTAGTAAAATATAGATTTATATTCAAATAAAAAAAATAATAATGTAGATTTATAAACTTCAAAATATAAACCTATATAACTAACTAATTAATTAAGGGCGGTGCTATTAACACATCTTTTTTAATATTAACACACCTCATCTATGATGATAGTCAATCATGAAACAAATACAAGTGACAAGTTTGTAAATAAATTTGAAATATATGAATAGGAAAATACATAGTGTACATTTATTAGATTCTAAGTGCCATGGTGGAAATGTAACCATCAAAATAGATATTACGAAGGCCTTTGATACTCTCTCATGGGACTTTATTCTTCATGTTTTGGAAGTTTTCAGTTTTCATCCGACTTTTGTTTCATGGGTACGAGCTATTCTTCATTCAACAAAACTCTCTCTATTGGTTAACGGAAGAGCAGTGCACTACCAGAAAATGAGTCTTGGGCGACGAAATGAAAAAAACCGGGCGACAATTTTTTTTTTCGTCGCCTAAGAAAAAACTTGGCCGACGAAAAAAAAAATCGTCGCCCAAGGGAAAAAAATCGTCGCCTAAAGTTCAACTTTAGGCGACGAAAATAAAATCGTCGCCTAAGGCTAAATTTCGTCGCCTAATATAGAAACTAGAGCGACGAAACAATATTTCGTCGCCTAAGATATTTATATTGTCGCCTAAGTTTTTTAATCCTTAGGCGACGAAACTCAAATATATCGTCGCCTAAGTATTTTATTTTTTTATTTTTACTTGGCCGACGAAATAAAAGAATTTCGTCGGCCAAGAGTAATCCGAATAATTAAAATAAAATAAAACACATTTAAAGATTTTTTATTTTTACTCTTGGGCGACGAATTTAACAAATATCGTCGCCCAAGTATTATCTTGGCCGACGAATTACCCTATTTTCGTCGGCCAAGAGTAATCCGAATAAATAAAATAAAATAAAACACATTTAAAGTTCATTGTACAGGATTTTTTATTTTACTCTTGGGCGACGAATTTAACAAATATCGTCGCCCAAGTATTATCTTGGCCGACGAATTACCCTACTTTCGTCGGCCAAGAGTAATCCGAATAATTAAAATAAAATAAAACACATTTAAATTTCATTGTACATGATTTTTTATTTTTACTCTTGGGCGACGAATTTAACAAATATCGTCGCCCAAGTATGATTTTGGCCGACGAATTACCCTAATTTCGTCGGCCAAGATAATCTGAATAATTAAAATAAATAAAGCACATTTAAATTGTAAGGTAATGTTTTTTATTTTTATAGTCCCGTCAGCGTCTCGTCGATTAGAAACTATTCTCAGTAGAAGGTCCGGCCAGATTACATGATTTGGAGGGTCGAATAGCCGTTTCCGTCCGTTTAGGGGTTTGACCGCGCCGATTGACCGGACGGATCGAGCCCTTATCTTTGTCCGATGGAGCTAAATATTTTCCCACCTACGTAATTTGTTATTCTGGTCATATCTGACGGTAGGTTTTCAGTTCCTCTTCTCCGATCACCAAACTCACGTTATATGTACTAATGTTGTATAACTTTTTTATATAAGTGTTGAGTTTAAGTGTCGTTTTGAAGACAACGTATACGTAAATGCCTCAAACGCAAAAAATTCATGAAATAAGATATTACCAGAACGGTAAAATACGTCAACCCGTGAAAAATGAAGATATTCCAGTAAAATTTCGGTGCCGGTTGCTCCGGTCAACGAAATTCTCTTATTTCTACCTAGTGGTAGCCCTCTCCCGGGTATTTATTTTTTACCAAATTTTTATAGCCCCGTAAGAGTCTTTTCGATTGGAAACTATTCTCAGTTGAAGGTCCGGCCAGATTACGTGATTTGGAGGGTCGAATAGCCGTTTCCGTCCGTTTAGGGGTTTGACCGCGCCGATTGACCGGATGGATCGAGCCCTTATCTTTGTCATACGGAGTTGAATTTTTTCCCATCTACATAATTCGTTATGCTGGTCATATCTGATGGTCGGTTTTCAGTTCTTCTTCTCCGATCACCAAAATCACGATATATGTACTAATGTTGTATAACTTTTTTCTATAAGTGCTGAGTTTAAGTTTCGTTTTGAAGACAATGTATACTTAGAGGCCTCAAAAGCAAAAAAGTCGTGAAATAAGATATGACCAGAACGGTGAAATACGTCAACCCGTGAAAAATGAAGATATTTCGGTAAAATTTCGGTGCCGGTTGTTCCGGTCAACGAATTTCTCTTATTTCTACCTAGTGGTAGCCCTATCTCGGGTATTTATTTTTTACCAAATTTTTATAGTTCCGTCATCGTCTCGTCGATTGGAAACTATTCTCAGTTGAAGGTCCAGCCAGATTACATGATTTGGAGGGTCGAATAGCCGTTTCTGTCCGTTTAGGGGTTTGACCGCGCCGATTGACCGGATGGATCGAGCCCTTATCTTTGTCCGATGGAGCTAAATTTTTTCCCACCTACGTAATTCGTTATGCTAGTCATATCTGACGGTAGGTTTTCAGTTCCTCTTCTCCGATCACCAAACTCACGTTATATGTACTAATGTTGTATAACTTTTTTATATAAGTGTTGAGTTTAAGTGTCGTTTTGAAGACAACGTATACTTAGAGGCCTCAAAAGCAAAAAATTCAAGAAATAAGATATGACCGAAATGGTAAAATACGTCAACCCGTGAAAAATGAAGATATTCCGGTAAAATTTCGGTGCCGGTTGCTCCGGTCAACGAAATTCTCTTATTTCTACCTAGTGGTAGCCCTCTTCCGGGTATTTATTTTTTACCAAATTTTTATAGCCCCATAAGAGTCTCGTCGATTGGAAACTATTCTCAGTTGAAGGTCCGGCCAGATTACGTGATTTGGAGGGTCGAATAGCCGTTTCCGTCCGTTTAGGGGTTTGACCTCGCCGATTGACAGGACAGATCAAGCCCTTATCTTTGTCAGATGGAGCTGAATTTTTTCCCACATACGTAATTCGTTATGCTGGTCATATCTGACGGTCGGTTTTCAGTTCCTCTTCTCCGATCACCAAAATCACGATATTATGAATTTTATGATAGAACTCTTGGCCGACGAGTTTCTTCATCTTGGGCGACGAGATTTATAGTGAAGAACATCGTCGCCCAGGTAGAGTATCTTAGGCGATGATTTTCAAAAAACAGGGCGACGACTTAAAAAATCGTCGGCCAAGAACAAAAAACAGGGCGACGATTTTTACAGAATCGTCGCCCAAGAACGCCAATATAAAAGGCAAAAATTCGGAACCCTAACCATTCGCGCAGCCGGTCACAAATCCAAGCCCTCTCTCTCTCTCTCTCTCCGAAAATCCACCGAAGCCCTCTCTCTCTCCCTCTCTCCGACCCCGACCCCGACCCCAATTCAGGACCCCGACGCCGACCCACAATTTAAGGTATAACCCTAAAACCCTAAATTGGTTTTAATTGTTGTTGTTGTTGTGATAATTGTAAATTGTGATGTAAATTATGTTAAATTGTGATGTAAATGATAATTGTAAAATATTAGGGTTTACGGTTTAGGGTTTAGGGTTTAGGATTTGTGGAAATAATTTGTAAATATATTGTAAATGATTAAATAATTTTTGATTAAATAATTAAATAATATAAATTATAATTGTAAATATATTGTGGAAATTTTGTAAAAAATAATGGATTATTTTTGAGTAAGGATGTAAATATTCGTAAATTAATTTTTGTGATGTAATAATTGCGAATTAATGTAAATAATTTGTTATGTGAATTAAAAAAATAAAAAATCCTTAATAACTATTAATTTTTATTTGTGTTATTATTGTTGATAAATTTTTCGAAATTTATGGTTATTTTTTGTTAAATTAATTATAAGACGGTAAAATATTTTTAATAAATTTATGGTTATTTTAAACAGGATGGGCATGAGGAGAACTTCTGGACAACGTTCGGGTGCGAGGAGCCAATATTCCTCGGACGGTACCTCAAACAACCCGTCGGAATCACCGTCGGTCGGGTTTCCGTGGCAGTTGACGACCCGACATGCGGCGCTTAGGGGTGGCGCGAGCGGCTCGCGTTCTGCTGGGCAGTCGGGTCCCGCAGCGACGGCCCCTCGTCATCCAGAGATACTTCCCCGGTCGCGATCCCGCAGCGACGCCCCCACACAGTCGTCCCCGACCAACGGTGACGGCGGGTCATCCGGGGTCCCTACGGTGCCGTCCGGCCTCTTCCTTCCTCCGACGATACCGGCGATACCTCGCGTCGATGAGGAGGGTCGACCGATTCGGGAGCAGCTCCCGCATGTGGCACCGCACGAGGCCTATATCTACAGGGAGTTTCCCACGCCTCTTCATCCCGTGAGGGTCTCCGAGCAGGCGGACGGAGACGAATCTGTCGGCTCAGCCTCATCCTCAGGTAATTTATTATTACTGTTTTGTCGATTTTAATTTTATTTTTTTGTAAAATTGTATTATTAATATTAAATTTGATTCACAATGTCACAGTCGCCGGAACGAGAAGGCGGAACAGGAGAGGCACCGTCAGCAACAAGGGACTCGATAGGGCGGTCGAGTCCGCTGGACGGATCGCCATCCCGTTTTCCAACGGGAAACCGGTGGACGCCGTGTTGGGAAACCGGTACACGCGCGCCGCGGGAGGCACCATCCGCTCCAGACTCCCTATGTTGTGGGGAGTCTGGAGCCAGGTTCCTGATGGAGTGAAGGAGATGCTCCATCAGTCGATGTCGGTGAGTTTACTCGATCAATTACTATTTTTTTAACTAATAAATTATTTAATTATCGAAAAAAATACTAACAAGTGGTAATGCAGCAATGGTTTGTGGTTCCCGAGGAGGGACGTGACTGGGTGGACAAGGCCCATAGGGAGAGGTACCTCTATTTAATAATTTATTAAATTTTTTATTTTAATAATATATTTAATATTTTTTTTTGTATATGTAGGTTCAAGGAATGGAAGCACGACCTCCGGTTACACTGGATGCAGTACGGGAGCGACCGTTCGGGTACCCCGAAGGAGTTCGAGTATCGGGAGTACGAGTGGCGGTGGCTTCTTGTCACGCAGTTCAACGACCCTCACATACAGGTAATTCGTAAACAAATTTGAATATTTAATTAGTGAATTAATTATAATTGTATGTTTTTAAATATTTACTAACGATAATTTTTTTTGAAGCACCTCGCCCGGGTGAACGCTGAGAACCGGCAACAGAACACAACCAACCATCGTGCCGGTTCGAGGCCGTTTTCGGCCATCATGGACGACTTGCGGCGAGAGCGGCCAGAGGAGAACCCCTATGTGGGGACCTTTCAGAGGGCATATCCTCATTCTGAGGGGGATCTTGTAAGTTCCTTATATTTTCTAATTTTTAATTTTAATTACATTTTATTAAATGTATATTAATATATTTTTTTAATATATCTAATTAGGCGAGGGTGAGGGAGGCGGAGCAAGAGGTCATGAGAGGCATAGTGAACGACACATGGCCGGGCACGGCAGAGGATGACATGTCAGAGGCCATGTCCAGGATCGACACTTCAGATCTTACCGTTGGGGCGCGGATTATGGCCACTGCCTTCGCGCAGCGTTCCAACACCTATTACTGCCGGGGTATGGGAGGCGCTGGAAAGGGGATCCTGAAGACGACGCCAGGATTTCAGCGCAAGGGAGCCGTCGGAGCCTCAAGCAGCAACAGTCGGCTACATGATCAGTTCGAATGTCTACAGTCTGAGCTGGAAGCCCAAAGAGCGAGGGACGTGGCGGTGGCTGCGCATATGGAACAGGTGAATGAAGTCACCAATGCCAACCAGGCGACTATGGGACAGTGGATGACTGCCTGCATCGCTGCACATGCGGCCGGACTTGATATTCCGTCCATGCCTACGCCTATACCATTACCTCAGTGGCCCCAGCCTCCTCAGCCTGACCAGCCGTCGCCTCAGGACCCTCCGAACGAGAATGATGAGTTAGATTTCGAGATATTCCGTAGGCAGATGGACTGAATTTTTGTAATAAATTATTTATAAATTTATAAATTTGTGTTATTTTTAATTAAATTTTAGTATTAGAAAAATTTAAAGAAATGCCGAAAAAAAAAATTTCAGCAAAAATGAAAAAAAACATTATTTATATATTTAAAAAAATTATTTAAGTATTTTTAAAAAAAATTTAAATATATCTTAGGCGACGAAATTGCTAAATCGTCGGGCAAGGACTTACCATATAAGACGACGAAAAAAAATTATCGTCGCCCAAGTTCTTGGCAGACGCACTTCTGGCGACGACGTCTTGGCCGACGAAAAAAAATTTCGTCGCCCAAGGTTATAACATCTTAAGCGACGAAAATTTTTTTCGTCGGCCAAGGTGTTAAATCTTGGGCGACGAATATTTTTGGGCGACGAGAAGTATAGTTTAGGCGACGAAATTCGTATCGTCGCCTAAGAATTACTCTTAGGCGACGACGGTATGAATTGTCGTCGCCCAAGTTCTTGGCCGACGCACTTCTGGCGACGACGTCTTGGCCGACGACCTGTCGTCGCCCAAGTTCTTGGCCGACGAAATTTGTTAAATTTCTGGTAGTGGTGGGGTATTTTTCGTCGCCCAAAGTTAAATTTCTGGTAGTGGTGGGGTATTTTTCTTGTGGCAGGGGTGTGCGTCATGGGGACCCTTTGTCTCCTCTTCTATTCTGCTTAGCGGAGGAAGTTCTAATCCGAGTTATTTCTGAGCTTTTAAATAATGGCAGATTGAAACCTATCTCTTCCCCGCGGGGAGTTGTGGCACCTTCACATGTTTTATTTGCAGATGGTGTGACTGTTTTCTGTCGAGGGGATCAACGTAACTTGGCTTTGGTTATGACTTTATTTGATGAGCATGAGCAGAATTCAGGGCAAATAATTAACAAGGCCAAGTCACAGGTATTTGTCAGTAAACATATTTATTACCATCGGCAGTCCATTGCAAACTCTTTGGGTATTCCCATTGGATAAATTTCATTTACTTACTTGGGTGTGCCAATTTTTCGTGGGATGCCTCGAGCATCTTACTTTGAGCCGATTGTTAATTAAATTCGAGTTCGTCTATCTAGTTGGATGGGTTCTATTCTTTCCATGGCTGGCAGACTTCAATTGCTCAAGTCTGTTTTTAATAGCATGCTAGTATATAGTTTTCAAGTTTATGAATGACCTATTTCACAGCTGCGGCGTTTGGAGGTCTGGTGTAGGAATTACTTGTGGTCTGGCTCCATTGATAAGAGAGTTGTTCCTTTGGTAGCATGGAAGAATTGTTGTACTTCATCGGAGGAGGGTGGGCTCGGCTTAAACCAACTTACTCTCCAGAATAAGTCTCTTCTTCTAAAGAGGCGCTGGGAAGTTTTTTTTTTCTTCTTCTTCTTCAGTTGGTAGCTCTTTCCTTCGAGTTCGCTTTTGGCTTAATGGGGTCTTGCGTCGTTCATATGCAAGCTCTTTTATTTGGCCAAGAGTGAAACGTTTTTGGGCTCAAGTTCAAGAGAACTCAAGGTGGCCCATTGGTTGTGGGAGATTAATATGTTTCTGGAGAGATAATTTCTTGGGTAGGCCACTTCTCGAATTTTTTGGGAATGATATTGTAGGTTTGACTGCTCTCATGGATGAGTTAGTAGCTGAATACATTCTTAATGGTGCTTGGAATTTTCCCTCATTGCTTCAACTACATTATCCAGACCTCTGTGATTTAATTAGTGGTGTTCCTATTGCTATGTCCCCAAATATGACTGATAAATTGATATGGGTTCCATCTACTTCTGGTGAGCTAACTGCAAAGGATGCTTTTCACTTTCTACATTTGCGACTTCCTCATACAAATTGGGGTAAGCTTATATGGTTTAAATATATTATTCCTCGTATCTCTATTCATTCATGGAAAGTGTTACGAGGTAAGGTATTGTCAGTAGATATGTTGCAACGACGAGGATTTTCCTTGGCTTCTCGTTGTGTCCTTTGTGGCTTGGAGGGGGAATCATTGCTTCATATTTTTTTTCTTCTCATGCTCTTATGCTTATTCCTTGTGGGGATGCTGGGTATCTTGGTTTGAGTTGGGTGATATGCCATCGACTATTATGAATTTGTTATTCTATGGTTTAAATGGCCTTAGCCAACAACTTAGAGAATTATGACTGCTTTGTTTTACTACTGCTCTATGGTTTATTTGGAAGGCAAGGAACATAATGAAGCATGATGGTCATTTCATTGGTGTGGATGCTTTACGTAAGCTTATTTTGGGGCACATACAAGCTGCTAGTAGATTAATTAGCTACAAGTTGTACGTTCAACTCTTTGGAGGAGTTGCGGGTCCTGAAGAATTATAATATTTCATGTCGTCCATGTAGAGCTCCTCGTATTATTGAGGTTAATTGTCATCCTCCACTCCTTGGGTGGGTGAAAATTAATACTGATGGTGCATGGCAGCGTGTATCAGGATGAGCTGGCTACGGTGGTATTTTTCGTGACTTTCGTGGTTTTTTTCTTGGTGCTTTTGCGTCTAATCTTAATATTCCTACCTCCGTTGAGGCTGAGGTCATGGCAGTAATCCAAGCTATTGAGTTAGGTTGGGTTAGAGAATGGAAACATATATGGCTTGAGGTGGATTCGACTCTTGTCCTTCAATATCTTCGGGATCCTCATCTTGTTTCTTGGCGGTTATGGGTGACCTGGAGTAATTGCTTGCACCATATCTCACAGATGCATTTTCGGTCCTCTCATATTTTCAGAGAAGGTAATCAAGTGGCGAATGCGCTTGCTAATATTGGGTTGTCATTGACTGGCATGTCATGGTGAGATGTTCCTCCTCCTTCCATCCTTGATCATTGCCGGCGAGATGCACTTGGTCTCTCGAATTTTCGTATTTGTTAATGTTTTTGTCATGTGTTCATTGATGTTTTTAATGTGATTACTTGTTTATTTACAAAACAGTTTATTTGTTCTTTATGACTGATATTGACCTAGTCTTCCAGCTTCTTATACCTTTTTTTTATCAATAAATTTTCGTGTAGAGACAATGAATTAGTCCCTCTATGCTTACAAAGAAAAATTAGTTGGTGAGAGCACCACTAATCGGGAGAACACTGATCAAAAAGGTTTAAGATGTTCTTATATTTGAAATGGACCCTCTGACCTGAATCATCTAGAGAGTCAAACATATCAAACACAAACTGTACCTAGCTACATCAAACATATCAATTATGGGAAACATGCGGGCATTAGTTTACTGTAGTAGTTAGGATCAAGTAGCTAGATCAGCAAAACTTTACAGAACATGCTGACGTGCAGGGCTTAATTGTACGTGGATAATTACCAAAAAGGAAGAAAAACTGGTAAGTACATTAATTTAATGATAATTTACATCAAATAAATAGATGAAAGAATGAATGATTACAACGATGAACAGCACGTTAGTGACAATTACAGCAATTAATCTATGAAAACAAAGTATCAACTTTTGGAGCCCTATTCCCAAACAACAGCTTCAAGTCATTCTCTAAAGGCGTCAAGTTCAGGTCCATGTCCAAACACATTACCCTCTTACTATTCGACCTCATTAGTACCGGAGTTTTCATCTTTGAAGCACTGCTAGCCGGAATGGTAGCAGAAAACCGAGAATTCACTATGCTATGCCTTCTCATATGACCCCCCAAGGCTTGTCCTGAACTGAACACCAGCCCACATATGGAGCACTCGTGCTTTTTCAGCTTGCTTTGCATCAATTTGGTCTCACTTTTTGGGTCTTGATCGGTGTCCATTATCGTCGACCTTGGCTTCTTGTGGCTTGCTCTGTGGCCACCAAGAGCTTGGAACGATGGGAATTTCCGGTTGCAAGTTTTGCACTCGAACACATCATTTGGGGAAGACGAACATCTTTTGAACTTGGTTTCTAACCTATATGATAGCAGCATAAGAACTTTATCCATGTCTACACCAACAACCTCTTCTCTCGTTCTCTTCATGGCTATATATGAGCAGATTAAGCAAAGAAATGATATGCAGAATGATCGAAGATATACAAGAAATGAAGTCTTCAGTTGTCTTATTTATAGGGGATTCAAGCTGGGTTTTACTTTGACTAAACCAAAGTGAACCAAAGTGACTATTATATTATCCTTACTCGCAGCAATGTTGAAAAGTAATGAAGTATTGCGCTTTTGGGGAATCAATTGTTTGACCTGGAATTGGTCCATACGTTGGATAAACGTGCAGGGAGAGTGTCGCCTTTGATCAGCAGCCATTCTTGTCGTAGTGCAATGCAAGTTGTTCTAGTGCTAGACACGGTCCCAGACCGGTACCTATTTCAGAAGAACCGAGTCCGGACCGGTCATTAATCAACTGGGCCGGTCTTTCCCTGAAAAATTTTCAGGATTAGTGAAAGTCCGGACCGACAAGAAATTAGCCAGTCCTGTGGGCCTTCGGGCTTGCTTTCCGTGTTTGTTAGATATGGAAGAATCACACAAAACCTTAATGATAATCCAATTGACTAAAAGTTTGTAAAGATGATCTATACATTAGTATGTAAAGACTAGATGGTGGAGATGTGATAATTCGAACGAAAAGTTGGTCTAAAGTAAAAATCTGCACCGTGAGAATTAATAAGGATATCCTTAATTACTTAATAAAGCCTATATATATATATATGTCAAAGTTTTTGGTCAAATTTAAATTTTGATAGGAGGTGGATTTTGACAATTTGACAAATTTTCACTTAAATTATTTTGTCAAAAGAGTTGAATATTTTATTGTTAGATTATTATTATGAATCCTCGACTATTCTATCTCTCTTAGTCTCTCACATATCATAATCAATTGCTCTTATCTCTTTCTCACCGATCAAACACAAATATCCTATTTTCACTGATCCATTTCATTACTGTGGGACTCCACTATCGCACCCACTACTCTTCTCCTTCTCCTTCACTATCGCACCCACTACTCTTCGTCTTCTTCGATCTCTTTTGTTATCTTTCCCTTCTTCATCTAGCTAGTTTATATGTGAGATTAAAGAAGCATCAATATCGTGAACACAGTCCCGTTCTGACCTCAAGATGAGACATGCATGACAATCACGCCTTAAATCCAATCCGTGAGTTTTTCATTTTGAACTCTCGACCCTACAATCTCTTTTCTTTATTTCTCCAAATCTGAATGAAAAATATTTTTGTCTGGGTTTGAATGAAGGTCTGGGTACGAAAATTTGGGTATTGTAGGAAGAAATACATGGACTAGAGGAAGATTTGAATGCCTGTCATGAACATCTGTTGTCTGGGCAGAACGACGGTGAGAAGAGAAGGGAAAATGGAAAAAGAAAAACAATAAAAAAAAAGATTTGACAAGAGGAGTTGATCTTGTCAAGTTTGACAAGGGTGAGACTAGAGTGGTCATCCACGGTGGGTCGGAGAGGCTAGCTGGGTGTGGTCTTTTGTTAACGTTGGAGCTCCAAGGTGCATTTTGACTCCACCTTTGGAGATGCTCTAAGAAAGTTAAGCATGATTGATTTGTATGCTTAAACTTGAAGGATAGTTTTAAGGTGACATGGCTTCATGGTGTTACATTATGAATGTAATTAGTAAGAATATATTGTAGTTAGTACTTACCTCTGTGTAGGGTAGTACATAATGCTTAGATTTGTAGTACAATTGAAGCTCTTGTATTCTCTTTACTCACTTCATTTGAGATGAACAGATCATAAAAACTAAAATTCATTTTCTCAATACTTCCTAAAGTTGTGTCCTAAAGTTGAGTACGTTAAGAACATACTTAATCATTTAAAAAATTAAAGAAACTCGATTAATTGTTCAGTTTTGCACTCACGTTTCGGTTCTGGCTTCATCAAATACAGTATACACAAAGCCAATTACAAAGTGCAAAAAGGCCTGATAGATAGTGATTATGATGAATTGATCATGTTTCTGGATTCAAATGAATAAGGTAAACAAGGAGACAAGGAGTGCCTGTAAACAATTGATAAATAAATGAAGTATGATATACGATATATCGAGAAGTTGTACAAAAGAATAATAAAGTTAATTAAAAAGAATCGGTTAGTACATCAAATGGTATGTTACAGAAAATAATCTTAGACCTAATAAAAGAATGATTTACAACAGCGATCGGATGAAAAGAATTATTAAGAAACCAAAGTATCAACTTTTGAAGCCATGTTCCCAAACAAGACCTTGAGGTCATTTTCCAGAGGCGTCAAGTTCAAGTCCATGTCCAAACACATCACCCTCTTACTATTCGACCTCATCAGCACAGGAATCTTCGAAGCAACATCAACCGCAGAAGGAGCTGAAGAAGCAAACCCGGCGTTCATCATCCTGTGCCTTCTCATATGACCCCCAAGAGCTTGCCCCAAACTAAACTCCAGCCCACATATGGAGCACTCGTGCTTTTTCGGCTTTCCTTGCGCCAATTTGGAGTCACTTTTCAGGTCATCATCGCCGCCCAGTAACGTTCTCGGCTTCTTGTGACTCGCTCTGTGGCCACCAAGAGCTTGGAACGATGAGAATTGGCGGTTGCAGGTTTTGCACTCGTAGACATGGTTTGGCGACGATGAATACTTCTTGAACTTGGTGTCTAACCTACAAGAGAGTAGCATCAGACATTTCGCCATGTCCAATCCCATAACCTCTTGATTTCTCATTGTCTTCATGGCTAAGTTAACAAAGCAAAGAGATGAGAATAGTGATGAAGAAGAGGAAGGCTTATATGTTGTAGTGAAGAATGAAGGAGATCGATATGACAGAAATGAACCCTCAATGGAGCTATTTATAGGAATCGGAAGTCGTACAGTTTGACTTTTTATCGAAATTACCATATGGCCCTTCTTGTCAACGTTTAGGGACATAAAAGGGAAGTGTAAAATTGGGGGTTTAAGGGGAATCAAAGAGTTTGACCCTTCTTCTTTGACTTGACTTGGCGAAGGATGATGTCCCTCCTTCTGTAATGATGAATGGAATAATGGATTGGATATTCTTTCTCCACGTGATAAATTTCACTAGCTTATTATGAGTCTTAATACTAATATTTATAGAGATAAGAAGTTAGACCGTGTGAGGAGTTGGCCAATCTTTGATTCTAAGCGACTGAGCTAAGGAAGCTCCTCCGCAGCTTCGAAGCTTTTTCCAGGAGTTCCAAAAGTGCAGTCTGAAAGCTCTCAAGTCTTAACAATGAAGAATGAACAGTCCCAGAAACGAATAGGCAGCTGAAGTATTGGTGCACCTAATAAGTTTCTCTTTTTTAAAATGGGGTCTCATTCTTTGTCCCCATAGATTACTACGGTTGAGCAACTTCCCGGTGCTTTTCGACATTGTTGTAGCTTAATCAGTTGGAGAAGAAGAGATGGATTGACATTAAACTGGAAAATATATGATAATGCTGTGCTCTGAACTTCTAAGGAATCAATGGGAACAAGATGCCCGGTCATCGATTGCTGTCTAAATGAGCAGCACAGAATAGATGGACTTGTTCTCATACCTCATCAGTTGATGAGCTTGTTTTGACAAATGGAACAGCTAGCATACAACTTGTAGTGTAAATTCTTGACTTGCAAATCAGTTGACATCTGAGAAGGGAGTTCTAGCACACGGGATCTTGCTTTCGGTTAGGCTCCGCTTCAATTTGTTATCAAAAACATTCACATTCTCTTCTTTGACATCAAGGGAGCTTCTCATTTCCTCAATAGATGCCAAGCTGGGGACTTCTATCACTCGTTTCTTTAAAGTTCCAGCATTATCCACCTATTTTTTTAGTACCAGAATGCATATGAATTAGAAAAATACTAATCTTCACGCAATAATGCCACCCTATTGAAACCATCATTGACTATTTTAAACATCATTTAACCCTAAATGGAACATACCACATAATCTTGCACGAGACACTTTTCTGCTTTGTTACGTATGGTTGATACGCTTTCACTGTGATTGTCTTGTACTGATTTGAGTTGATCCAAGCACAGGGTAGTGAAGGAATCCATCTCCTTTGTCTTTTCATGGTCTTGCATTAGTGAAGCTGTCAATTAGAAAGAACAAATTACAAGGGATGAAAGGGGGAACTGTCATTACCACACAGGAGTGAAGTAGTTCAGCATAAGTAAATTCAGTTTACCATTAATGCATGCTAGCGTGTCAGATGTTATAGCATCAAAATCTGCATCGACGTGGGATGATGTAGACACAAACTTTTCATGTGCCAAGCAATTTGCAGAGATGTTTTCCCTGTTTGAGCATGGAATGAAATTTTTATAAGCAGTACATACTAAGAATACTGCAAAACTTGACAAGCCAAGGAATGGAAACTCACTTCACAGTGGACTCAATCTTTGAAACACTGTTCTTATTGATTCGCTTTACGGTTGACTTGGTATTTTCCCACTGTCTACTAGAATAACCAACTCTCTCTGAGCTGCATATACCCAAAGAAAGAAGAACGTTATGAATCGAAATAACCAATTCTATTAGGATATAATTGCTTTACCTATGAATCATAGAAATGAATCAACATACCACTCTTGAAGGCAGTTTTCCATGATTGTTTGAGATTCAGCCGCTGAGAACATGTCTTCCATAAAATGACTGTCCACCTTTTCCAAATGTTCACTCAACTCCTTCCTAGCATCTGTTGCCACTTGTTTCATGGTTAACACCTCTTTTTGCAATATGCTATGCTCTTGTGTATCTGTGTGTTTGATGTTGGTTGATGCCTCCGATACCTAAATATTATTTCTTAATGTCAAAATCACAAATTACCAAATAACACATTTTAACTCAACTGACTATAGTAAGAATACTTACCATAGAAACTTTCTTAGACGTCAAAGTTTCTAATATTGATGCAATTTTATCAAAAGCCTGTTTTTCCTCTCGAGCAGCCTCTTCCTGTTTCAAGGCAGCAACAATCATCAGCCATTATTCTACTCGTTGTTGACACCCATCTGCTTGGTGGCCTTACCTTAAACATCTTCTCAAAGTTTACTAACTGTTGGAATCGTCTGACTTGACTAGATTCAAGAACTTTCATAACTTCTGAAGCACGGTCATGGAGGTCATCGAAAAAATTAACAGTGGCCTTTGAAATAACATGTGCTGAATGCAAACTTCGTTGTAGTCCCTACAGTTTAACAGTAAGGTTAGGATATATGTTCATCCTTTTCAAGTTTAGATTATAACAAGAATAAACTTACCAGCTCGTGTTGTTGGGTGGAGAAAGCCAATAGCTGTTTCTGCTCAACAAGAGACTGCTGTATATCCTGGATGACCTCATTGGCCTCCGTAACCGCAGTTCCGAGAAACTAGAAGACATCATCATTCAATACTCAGCTATAAATTAAAAACATACTATAAATAGTAATATGGATGATGTATGTATATATAACATTATTGACACAATACCTTCTCAACAACCTCCGTCTGTGATAACGTTTTACTATTTATCTGCTCCAGGTCAGATGATGCCTTCATCTGCAGCATGTTGGCTAGCTCCTTCAAGGCTGATACTCCAGAACTGTATGTCTCTGATATTTTCTTAATCCTTGATTCCAGAACCTTCGTTGCCTGGTAAGTTTAATTGTGTTCATCAGGTTAATAATAAAGCCAAGCCAAGCGTTACTAAAGTAGATGAGAAACAAAATCTCCCTTACATGACATTTACTTGCAAGGGATGAATGAACATGTTCCTCCAAGCATCTTAGTTGGTTCTGCTGTTGAGAAACAGACCCTAAGATGGTCTTATGCAGATCTTTCAGACTCCGGTCAAGCTGAGAACCAAATGTTAAAACCAAGCTTTGATTTTCTTCTTCCATTCTGTCTTTCTTATCTATAGAAAGCAAAGACCAGTTACTTGTGTCCAGATATAATAATGCAATAGCTCATGTAGCATGCTTAAGATCTAGCCAGCAATCACAACAACCACTAAGCAATTTCAAATCATTAAGAATACAAGAGGGTATTTACGTTTCTATACGAGAGTTGCTTATAAGCTTGAATACAAGTTTTTACCTAATTTTTCATGTAGTGAATCTATATCCTCTGATGCAGTCTGTAGATCACCGCGTAACTCCTTTGCTCGTCCAATTAAAAGATTTTCTGTTTTCATAAGAACAAAGATATTTGTCACAACTGTTTCATTATCAAACATACAAAAAGATATATTTAATAAACAAATAACAACAACAAACACAATCTCCTCGACAATATCTCAATGCCTTGCCTGAGTATAGCAGTTTAGAGATGATATGCTCCTTCTGTTTTAGGGCTGAGATGGCTACTCGGTGATTCTCTTGAAGTTCAAGCAATGCTTTGTTACGATTCTCCAGATTTATCTGGACAAACGCATTTCAATTCTTTATCAGATGCATGAACTTAAAAGACAAGAAAATAAACAATAAATTCACGTCCATGATACATACCATACAGTCCTTGAGCTCACTTTGGAAATCCAATTTCTGTTCTTGCTCGCAGAGATAGAGCTCTCGAAACTTGTCCACTTGCTGTAAGAAGAAATGACTTTGATGACATAAATAATGTAGAAGATATTTTAGATTTTAAACAAGGGGCAAGAAAATGAACCTTTCTTGTGAGGTTGAGGTCATTCTCCAATTTATCTATTCTCTCAACGTTAGCCTGCAGGGTTTCCAAATTTTAAACAGATGAAACCACATTATATAAAAGCAAAAAAAGAACTATATACATGATGCAAATAAGTTGAGCACCCCCTGGGTTTTATATATACCGGATAGTCAACTAATCTATTAATTTTAAGGCTTCAAGTTTCCTTCAGTAAATATGAAATCAAGAGTTCAGTGTGATTAGTAAACAACGTAATTTAAAGAAATCTCTGACCAAGCTATGGTTAATATGTTTAAGGATTAATTACAAAACACCACCCGAACTATGATACTATTTTCATTTTCATACCTAACTATCAAAAACGTGCATTTTCATACCCGAAATTTCATTTCGTTAGTAATTTGATACTCTGATCACTAACACCGTTAAATTTTAAGGGCATTTTTGTCATTTCATATTTTATATAAACATGGTATATTTAACCAAAAATAAATTAAACATGTTTATAAAAAATTTGATAGATTAAACATGTTTATATTCGATATTTTCTTGATATAATTTATTTTAATTATATATTTTAATTTATTTTATTTTGTTTTGCTTAACATGTAACTCCAAAAATATATATACATACAAGAGTTCTACTAACCTTTATCACTATTGTTGCAAAAATAAATATTTAATTTTGGAGGTTTTTTTTATAATATTTTTACTAAAGTAAATTGTTTTATTTGTATTTGATAACCTCAAAAAATAAATTATTTTGTTAAAGTAAATGTAAAAAATGATATATTTATTGAAATGACAAAAATGCCCTCAAAATGCTAGCGGTCAGGGTATCAAAATGCTAACGGAATTATAGTTAGGTATGAAAATGAAAATAACATCATAGTTCAGATAATATTTTGTAATCAATCCTACGGGGAAAACGAACGTGATTCACCTTCTTTTCAGCTTCTTCCTGGACATATCTTTCACGTGGAATATAAACACCATTCTTTTCACGTGCTGCCCGAATATCTGCATTGGTATGAAAGAATACACATAATTTAGACCTCTTCCTTACGGATTTAATCCAAGTATGCAAGCGTCATCTAACCTTCTTTCATTCTCTCAATCTCAGTATACAAATCCTTGAGCAGCACAGTTTTTGACATTTTCTGGTTTGCCTGCCAAAAGAAAATCAAACATTGATCATCGTAAAGCAACACTTGGAAGAACAATGTGGAGGCATAGCATCATCCAAACAAACCTCGGGTTTGTTTTTAATGTTCTTGGCACGATGGGCATAATCTAATGTGCTTAGTGTCTCATCGACGAAATGATAACATGGAGAAATTGTGGCAATGATGCAAGTTTTTGTTTTGCCTCCAAGTGATTCTCTTAGAAGTCTTGTAAGCTTACTATCCCTGCAGACAAAATCCAGGTATTGGGTAAGACTATTCAAATAAGAAAAGAAAAAGATTTTAGATATTTTAAGTACCTGTAAGGTATATGAGTGGAATGCTCCACTAGTGCATTTATGACACGGCCTAAGGTGAGTAAGCTCTTATTTATCTCCCCTGCTTCTCTTGCACGAGCCTACAATTTATACACAAATGTCTTACGTAAACTTGATAGACTTTTGCTAAACTTAAGAAACTGTTTCAAACTCATAGACTTTTGCACGCCTTTACATAACATATGATAGGAATTATTCAATCATTACAATCATGAAGAGCTTAGCCATGTCAAAGCAACAATCATATGTTACTATTTGGGATAGTCACTGGGTGCAATTTCAGTCACTAAGAAGATAACTTTGCCAAACCAGCAATAAAAAAAGAATTTAATATAATACCTCACGTGCTCCTGAACGAGATATGTTTTCTGATCCGGCCAGATCAACAAGATTAAGTTTGCCACATTTAATTAGCTCCTCATCACCAACTGTCGCTTCTTTTACATGGACAGTAATGGAAAAGACAGAATGGGAGCGACTGCAAAAGAGGATAAAAAAATTGATAAGACACCATATCTTCAAGAGTTAACATCTTTTTGTAAATGAAAAAAACAGACCTGCTGCGTTTGTTCAGAAGAGTGTCTGCTGTACGCCTTTTGGCAGCCCCCCTTTCCAACAGAGAGTAAATTTCATTTACAGTATACACAGGTTCTTCTTCGAGGCCTCTCACAATCACACAACCCTTTCCATCCTCCATCAAAGAAATAGGTTTCTTTTGCCTGTCTTCAGAATTTCTTGAGTAGTCATCGGGAGCTAGTAAATCAGTTATTTCTTCGTTATATAGTTCCAAGAATGTAACTCTCAGGCTGTAGTCAGCCTTTTGTGCTTCAAGTGTATCAAATATCTGACGAACAGCCCGTGGAATAACACCAGCTTCAGCAGGTAAATTGCCATTCTACAAGATATGTTATGTACACATTGTAATAGCTGTGAGAGGGATGACCTTACTCATGTTACCATTTAAATAAGTTGAGCGCTACTGATCCATACCTTATTTCTCATCCCACCTTCCATTGTATAAGTTTTACCGGTGCCTGTCTGCCCATATGCAAATACAGTGCAGTTGAAACCATCAAGAACTTCATTCACAATGGGAGAAATGGCTTGTTCATATATTGATTTTTGCTGTGCTTTTGGCCCGAAAACCTGAAAAATATTTAAGACCAAGAGTAAATGAGCTGATAATCACCACATGGATCCAAGACGACATTAGGGATTCACTGCAGAAGCGTTTAGGGGTATATACCTTGTCAAAAGTGAAAACTTTATCTGCTGGCTTGTTATTTAGACTGTGCACAACAGTGACTTCTCTTTTTTGTTCATTACACGATACCACAGTCTGAACATTCGACTTTCGCTCATCATCACTTAGAGGTCTGAAATTAATAACAACAATAATCTAACAAGATATTTCTGAACTTTTTGTTTAGATAACTCAGTCAACACTCATCTCAATCAACCATTTAAGCATTTTTCACATATCAGCTTAAAACATAAATTGAAGATACAATACTTCAATGCCAAGACGAGTGCAAACAAACAAATGGTCCACAAGTCGAAAAACTAATCCAATGATCACACACTACAACTTCATTCGTGACAATGAACTGAAAGTACCTTCCTACTTCATTAACAAAACAGAAATTTGAAAATAAATTAGCAACCAACAAAGATAGTAAGCAAATTGGTTATAACTATAATCCAATTCAAATAGCAAACAAACCAAACCCTCTAGTTCACATCCAGCTCCCAGCCCAAATATGAATCTAACCCGACAAATAAACACCATTCAAATTCAATTGAGATTTCAAGTCAGTGTCAAATGGTAGCAAGAAAGAGATAAAAATCAACTGACCTGCATCTGAGCACAACTTGCACATTAACTTCCTTATCCTTATCCTTGTGATTCGAATTCAAATCAAGAGTTCCACGCCGCTTTTCGGGGCGAGGCGTGAGGAAAGGAGACGGGGATGCAGCCATCCCAGTCCCAGCTTTCCTAGCATCAGGCGTCACTGACGTCATCTTTTAGTCCTCCCAAAACCTAACACGAAACACCAACACAGTTCCAAATCAAAATACTCTTTCCAGCTGATTAATTAACTGCGATAATTAAACACTAACATCAGCAAAGGGAACCAAAATCGGAGGAATTAAATTTGGGAGCTGAGATTACCTGTGCAACGCAATTAAGAATCTGAACCTCGAAATCGTTGGGGGGACAGAGAATTAGGGTTTCGAAGATTTGGGGTGGAGAGGAATTGAGATGTTTGGGGACAGAATGGAGAAGAGTGGATTTGAAATGAGGAAGGTGTTTGTGCAAACGGCTACTATGCGATTTGTAATGGAGAAAAGAAGTGGAGCGGGTGGGACCCAGATTGATTCCAGGCGTTTTTCAAAATGGTAGGGTCGGTAGCCTGTAGAATTTCAAATCAGGCGCTCAGACGTTTGGTTAAAAGAACTTGAAACCGGAAGCGCCGTTTTTACTTTTTACCAACAAAATAAATAAATAAATAACTTGGGTCCGGCTCTTAGAACATTACATTTGACATTAATTTTGATACCATTTTTGGCCGTTAGATTTTAAAAAATTGATGAACTAGATTAATTGTAGATATGATGTCAACCTATAAAAACTGACGTGACAATTGACATGGTATTACTTATTTTATAACAAATCAAATCAAATTAAAATAAAAAATAAAACAAAATCAAAACCTAAAACCTAAAATCTGAAAATCAAAAACTGATGACTTCGGACGTTGCTTTGCCTTATGTAGTGGACGAATTTTCAAGCAAACACTGAAACCATTACAACAATGTACAATAATAAAATTCAACTTGTTGCCGGTACGTTGTCTTTGTAAATATCCCTTTGTAAAAACTAGTGCTTCAATTGTCATGGCTGATTAAAGGTAATTAAGTGAACCATGAGAGGCAACGATTGCATCATTCACTTGATTCATGAACTCAATCCTATTGGAACATGAGAAGCTAGCAGACAAACCATGTCAACCATGGCTTGGATTAACGAGATTTTGGTGTCAGTGAGCTGTGGCTTGGTTGGTTAAGGTGTTTAACTGACAACTTTGAGGTCATGAGTTCAAACCTCACAACATATGTAGGGTGTGTGAGTTATTAATAAAAAGCTTTTTAAAACAAAAACAAAAAACGAGATTTTGGTACTTCATTAGTTTGTTACAGCAAGATTCAAGAGTACTAATAATCTAGAAATATTGAACTTGGTATAAGAGAAACCCGAAAGCAAAGTCTTCCCCCAAAGGAATCACCCATGTATATCAGGCTATGTCTTGTTGGAGTTTCATCAATGTCATCCTAATACAGAATCGTTCTTTGCTCGTTCGTATTTCTCTTCTTTCTCTTGATCTGGGGTCTTTTACGTTATGTCATCTTTTTTTTTGTTAATCGCACTGATTGATTTTGATTTTTAGATTTCAGATTTTAGATTTCAGGTTTTGATTATTTTCCTTTTTTTATTTTAATTTGATTTGATTTGTTATAAAATAAATAATACCACGTCAGTTTTTATAGGTTGCATCATATCTACAATTGATTTAGTCCATCGATTTTTTTTTTAAATCTAATGGTCAGGAAACGGTGTCAAAATTAATGTCCCAAGAATCGGACCCAAATAACTTATATGGCAAAGGTTGGATTTCATCTTTATTACGTCGGAATTATGACAAAGGTTAAAACTAATTACCTCTCCAACGATCTTTATCTGGGCTCATATTTGGTTTATTTTGCCACTCCTGCCACTCTTAGTCTCATCCTCGAAGGAGCAATTAATAGGGTGGTGTAGAGAGGTTTAAATGTTTAATTTTTCTGATTGATATCTGTAGTTTGTTATTTTTTTTCTTTCTAAAAATTGATACTTTTATTTATTTTAATTTTTAAAGAAAGATTGATAATTTTAGTTAAGAACTTTTGGTTTGCTTTTGGTTTTCTTTCTCATCTAGATATTAAGGTCTCAAGGATCTATGTGTAGCCTAAGCAAGACCGAGAAGGACGTACATGTAGCCCAGGCATGGGAGGTGAAAACAAAAACCGAGCAGGTCGCAAATCAGACTGATGTAGCGCATGCTGAGAGCCGAAGAACGGAAGTGACCACCATGTCTGCTTCAGTTGTTGTTAGTGTTCCAACCACCAGACTAGAAATTTTGGCTGGTAGAGGAGGATCGGTGCAGTGTATCATCAATTGATTGGTTGCAAATCTGAAGATCAAGAAGCTACATCTTAAGATTGCCAATGCTGGCCCCCGGATCATTGAGAATTTCCTTGGCATTGTCATAACTAATGGTGAGGTGAGCATTGTTCTTGAGCAAATGTAGCAATGGTGCAATTTGGGGGTTGGATCGAAGATTGGATTGAAAAACACCATCCACCAATGAGGAATTAGTCCAGGTTAGACGTGGGTCCTATGTGGAGCCCACCTAACCCGACTAATGCATGTGGTAATCCATAACCCACAGATTAGTCCGGACCAATATAAATGTGGATACACACATCATTTTGCACATGATGTTGGTCCAAAACAATACAAATGTCAATATAAAAATACTTTTTCTACAATGTACATAGCAATTGGTCCATGAATTTGATCTAATTGTTGTATTGTCGAGCCGAAGGCTAAAGATTGATTTAGATAAATAGTATATTGACCCGGGTTAAAAATCGGTATAACCCACCTAAAATGGGTGCATTTGCTCTTAACGAGGGAGTAGGGTGGTAGATTGGTAGTGAGGATACTTATGGTGAGTTGATATTTCATAAAAGATTAAATTCAGTGTGTTACCCTGAATTTTAGGTCACTCATCATGTGTGTCTATTTTCTTCTTTTTCAATCATGTGTACCCCTATACTCCGAAAATCTATCAAACTCGAATAAAATTTAAAATTACACCCAAAAGTGACATCGTGATCTGACGTGGAAGAGACAAGGATGACCCACTTATCAGTTTCTAACCCCCTGAAGAGGGTAGAGATGTCATTTTTTCTATTTACTGTTTTTTCCTTTTTGATTGAAACTGATTTTTTTAATTTACCATCCTTTTTTTCTTTTTTTTTCTTCTATTTTTTTCTCCTCTCCTTCCTCTCTCTCGATCTCTCTCTACAACTCTCATCTTCCACAACCACCACAACCCGAACCAAACGATGACGAAGAAGAAGTAGACCTCCGCCACAAACAGCCCCAAATCGGGTCCGAGTCCGGGTCAGTTCAACTCGTCTGAGTCCTTCTCCCAGCTCCTGGAGCCTTACTCCAAAAGAGCAGCTCATCTCCCTCATAACCTCCGCCCACTCCTCCCTCCACAAACGCATCCGCCGCGCAGCCGACGTCTCCCACCGCATGATCTTCATCCATGACCTATGCTGGGATACCACTCACGAAGTCTTCGTCTCCGCCTTCGAGCCTTTCAGTGAGGTCGAGGACTCCAATCTCGTCATGGAGAAACTGACCATAAAAGCCAAAGGCTATGGCTTCGTCCTCTACAAGACCTGTCGTGCCGTTCTCAAAGCCCTAAGGGAGCCCAAGAAAACCATTGGCAGCCGCTGCACCTTCGTCGGTCCCGAAATCAACACTAATACCAACACGGTGCCGCCGCCATCTGAATCATGGTCCAGTAGAAAGATTCAAGGAGGGTTAGGGTTTGAAAAGAAATTTGGGGAAGATGAGAGTTGTAGAGAGAGATCAAGAGAGATAGGTTGGAGAAGAGAAGAGAAGAGAAGAAAACAGAAAGAAAAAAAAGGATGGCGAAGTAAAAAAAAAAATCAGTTTCTGATCAAGGGTAAAGTGTAAAAACAAAGAGATAGCACGAGAATAGAGAATCATCATCTTATTCATTGATAAGAACCTTTTATATAGAGAATTACAAAGTACCAATATGGTATACATAATCTGATTCTAACTACATATCCTGATGGCATAAGACCAAAAAACACATATATAATATCATAGAATGATGCAGAATATCGTAGAACAGTTTCAATAAAATAAAATAAAATCAGTAAAATGGATTAAAATGACAACTCTACCTCAGTGAGGGGGTTAGAAACTGATAAGTGGATCATGTTTGTCTCTTCCACGTCATATCATAACGTCACTTTTGGGTGTAATTTTGTATTTTGTCTGAATTTGATAGATTTTCAGAGTTTAGGGGTATACATGATTGAAAGAAAAAAACAGGAACACACCAGATGAGTGACCTAAAGTTCAAGGTAGTACACTAAATTTAATTATTTCAAAAACCATTTAACATACGCTGGATTTGAAATTCAAGTAGCTTGTTCACCATTAGAAGAAGTGGACATGGTGGTACGTATATGTATGTGTGGTGCCATCAATGTCCACCGAGATTGTTACCATGAAGATATACATCACAAAAGGCTTCAGACGACATACCATCAATCCCACAGTGCTCTTCTTCAACTTCCTTTCACCTTCAAGCTCTTCCCTAACCATCTGGACAATAGCTTTGATTCAACTTTGGTCTGAAAGGGTCTGGTCCCTTGAATGAGATAGGATAGCAATGTGGCATACTTACAAAGAATAGACAAGAAACATCAACAAATTAATAACAATGGAGACATGGCAAAAGAGACTAAGGCCTAGTTTGGGAATGATTTTGAAACTGTTTTTGGGGTCAAAAGTGATTTTGGGGTCAACCTAAAGTGTTTGGTAACCACCCATAGAATTGATTTTAAAAGAATAGATTCTTTTAAAAGTGGGTTCTGGAGAAGCAAGGTAAGAGGTGCTTTTGCGGGAATCAATCTCAGAAACACAGAAGGGTTAAATGAATCTTTCCTAATTCCTACTTTGCCCTATTCCTTCTTAAAAGAACACTCGTTCATATTAAGTACCATCCTCTTTTAAGTCATTGGCTAAACAACCTAGCCTCTTTGATTCTCACTTCACTCTTCCTCACCAACATTAACTCTATGTTCTACCGATATAAACCCAAAAAGTTTCATGGGTACGTCCCTCATCATTTCCTTTGTCCTTCATAGTTCCTATAATTGGTCTGAAAATGAAAATCGTTGTTCATGGAGGTGAAGCTCCTATTAGGGATCAGAGAAAAGTTGGAGGGTGGTTTGGGTGAGTAGGAGATGAGACTACCAAATCTAGGTTTTAATGGAAAATTAAGAAATATTTTTTGTTTTGGTTCAAGGTTAAGGAATAGCTATGGTAATGAGGAAGGTGAGAAAATTGGGTATCAAACTATCAATCTGAATGAGCCCGGAATTTCTAACTTTATTGAACATTTACTATACATGTAAGCTCATGGATTTGAAAAAGGGATCACATCTCATGGGGTTGTTGCTGGTTGTAAGAGCTCATCTTTTTTGGATGTGATGATCAATGGTGGGAAGGAAGCTAGAAGAGCAAAAATAGGGGAAAAAAGTTAAAAAAGAAGAGGAGATAACATGTATGCCCATTTTGGTCATCATAGCTATCTAAAGGATTTTCTACTTTTATCTCAAACACTCAAAATAGTTTTTTTAGTTCTCACAACACTTCTAAAAACAGTTTACCAAACATCTCAGCTAATTCAATAACTAGCAGGTTTACAATGGCTCAACTAATGTAGTAGCATGTTTTATTGGAGAGTTAGCTATTACTACACTTCCAACAAATGTAGTAGCAGAGTTTTAATGGTTCAGCTAGTATAGTAGCAACTTCAGTAAGTGTAGTAGCAGTTTTTTAGTGGCTCAGTAAATGTAGTAGTAGCAGCAGCTATTTTCAGTACGTGTTGTAGTAGCAGGTTTTTATTGGTTCGACTAGTGTAGTAGTAGGTTTTGTAAATGCAGTATTGACAGAAAAATTCATTTATGACTGCTATTATTGATAGGAAAAGTTCATTTATGAATTATGCTACTGTTCAGTTATATAAATCACTCTTTTTTTTTCTACTACACTTGTTGTAGTTATACTACTGCACTTATGTTTTTCAAGTTTCTATTATTATATGAAGATTAATTGAGTCTCATCCAATTCTACGCAGGCATAGAACATCATCTCCTTCGACCCACAAACCATCAAGCCCTTGGACCAGGCCCAAGAAGAAGCCCAGCTTCTCAACTCATCCGCCGCTTCTTCGCAGCTCATCACTCTCCCGCTCCACCCCCGTGAGTCTCTCTAAACCTCCAACCATAAGGACTACAAGTCGTTGGTCCTCACCCGACTCGGCCGCGACTCGGTCCGAGTCAACTTGCTCAACACAAAGCTCTAACTGGCTTTGCAGGGAGTGAACCGGGCTGATCTAGAGCCCATGCAGACAAAGATTCGACCCAAGGACTTGTCAACTCCCGTAACTTTCAGGATCAGCTTGGGAAGCGGCGAGTACTTCACAAGCGTCAGCGTCGGTAGCCCGACCACGCAATTCTACATGGTGTTGGATACCGGCAGTGATGTCAACTAGCTCCAATGCTAGCCTTGCTCCGACTGTTACCAACAATCTGACCTGATTTTTGACCTGACTTGAGTGGATCTAGCAGGCAGCGGAGTCGATCGGCGAGGTCGATCTAGCAACGGCGAAGTCGATCGGCGTCATGTGGTGGAGGGAGAGAGAGAGAGAGAGAGATAGAGAGAGAGAATATGACATATATGGAGAAAGAGAAAGATAATATAGTTTTGGTTAAGGTATTTTTGGTTGGCTGTTTAGTAAATATTTTAGAAAATATTGGTTTTTTTTGGGTATTTTGCGTAAAAATTGCTGACTTGGTGTGATACTATATATTGTGGGTATGAGCTTATGTCCTTATTTGTTAAATCTGTTGAAATATGGTTTTTCTGTGTTTTGCAACTGTTTATGGTAGTGAGATGTCATTTTCTCTAATTTTTTCGCTCATCATAATTTTTATTATTATTATATAATCAAAACGAGGCCCGAGGCCCAGATTGGAAAAGAATCGAGACCCAAAGGCCCAAATTCAGAAAATGCCTAGAATTAAAGAACGTAAAACCCGATTGGATTGGGAAAGATTGAGACTATAAAAATTGGGTTTCCCCTAAACAGAGAGCAAAGAATTTCAATTTCACTCTCTCCAACTTCAATTCCTTCCCATTCCGCAAATGGCACACTCATCGTTCCAAAGAGGCGACCAGGTCGAAGTCTGCAGCAAACTCGAAGGCTTTCTTGGCTCTTATTACGAGGCCACCGTCGTGGCAAACATGGGCACCAACTACGTCATCCAGTACAACAACTTGGTCGAGGAGTTTAACGACGCTGTGCCGCTGAAAGAGACCGTCAAGGCCGCCGAGGTCCGCCCTTTGCCGCCGGAAATCAGGGAGGCTAATAATAATGGTGCTGGGTTTCATGTGTGTGATATGATCGATGCTTACGATCTTTGATGGGTGGTGGGTCGGTACGGTTTCGTCGGAGGATAATGGGTCTGGGTATCAGTCTGTGTTTTTTGAGTATACTGGGCAAGAGCTGGAGTACCCAGTTTTGAAGCTGAGGGTTCATCAAGAGTGGCGCAATGGGAAATGGGTCTCGTACAAGAAGACCAAGAGGACTGTTGTGCGTTGAAGACGGTGTCGCTTTGGTGCTTGGTTTTCAGACCAAGAAACAGATCATTAGCCGGTCTTTATCTTGTGACTTGTTCTGTAAGGTTTTGTTGAATATTGAACGTAATGTAAGCAAGGTTTGTTGAATTTTAAATTTAATATAAGCTATTTTCAATGCACTGTCTTTATTCTGCTATGGTTTTCTGGCAATTTTTTGTTTGTTTTGATACATTCATGGTGAGTTTATCTTGGCTAGAAGAAAATCGTAGCAAGGGAAAGAAATAAAATCATAAGATGTTGCGAGTTTCAGAAAGCAGGAGAAACAAGATGTTTTTTTTTTTTTAATTCAATGTATGTGTGTCAAACCTTCTGATTTGCAATTCTACCAAAACTCAACTGAAGTTAAATAACAAGGATCTATCCTGAATCGATCATAGAAATACAACAATTTAGTTTAAAGTAATTACAGGGGAACAGATCCGTAAAAAACTACTTCGGCTGGGCCAGTCATGTATATATGATTGTCCTCCTCTCTCCACTCGATCTGCAATGGTCCTCCCGGTAAATCTACCGTGCAATTCTGTTACCAAAACAGAAGCATAAACAGATGAGCATACAGAAATGCATGAAACAAAAACGACAGCGAAATGAGAACAATTAGGACACCATTTATAGCATTCAACGGCAGAACAGAGATCAAAAGATGAGTTTTACAATAGACCGCACACTTCTCTACAACTTATACCCAAACTGGACATTGATGAGAAGGTGTTTCTGTGTTTTCTGTGGTCTTTAGAAATGAAAATGATACATGATGAACATTACGATGAAGCATTCTTGGGCTATTATAACAAATTAATTTGAAGGCTACAGATACCACACTATCCGGCCCTGCCCTTCTTGGCATGGTGGGGATCATGGAAGGGATATCAAGCTCACACAAATATTTGTAAGAAAACGGGTACTACAGACTATAGTTACATTACTCAATTATGAGGTGATAATGCTAAAATATACTAGAGCAAATGGAAGAAATTCATTTCCATGTAAAATATTTCAGTATTATAAGATTACTCTTCTACAGAAAAGCCCAAAACTTACCCTCGCAGCACGACCCTCAAGAACTGCTGCTACAACTACAGCACAAGCACCAGTTCCACAAGCCAGTGTTGCTCCTACAATTGAAAGTGATTAGGCTTCCCACTAAAAACAAAAGACTTTGAATCAGAGTGCACTCCACTTAAATTTTCTTTTGCTTGCAAAAGAACCTACCTGCACCACGCTCCCAAACTCGCATTTTGACGTGTGAAGGAGAGAAAACTTGCACAAATTCTGCCAATCACAATCAAGTGGAACTTGTGAATACAAATCCATTTTAGTGAAGGAAGGAATAGAGAATCTATAAGAGCAAATAAGAAACAAACATCTAGAGTGCACTAGAATATATAGTGACATATGATCAGATAAGTAGGTGTGTTTCCAATCCTGCTAAAGAAAGAGTGGAGAGCCTGGAGATACGTATCATATATGAATAACAACATGCCATAAGTTAGTTTTACAACTTGAGACATTTTAATCAGAACATACAAGTGCTCAGTAGCATTTTTTTTAGCATTTGCCAAAAACCAACCTTGTAAACTGAAAGTAAGGTTTCTTCACAGTTGAAACAATACTACATTCCTCGACTTATTTCTGAAGATCCTAGTACAATCCAACAAGTCACAGTGAGACCAGGAGTTTTGTATGGTTCAAACGTTTGAATTGACGCATTCTCAATCTTCTATCACTATTATAAGGCATTAATAATGAAATACATATACATATATAACAATCTCTAGCATCACAATAATAAAGTTAACAATATTTGATTCCGTATCCACAGAGTAAATAAACTCTGACCTGTGTTAGTTCTTGCTGGAAACACCTCATGATGCTCAAATTTTGGACCAATTTCAGCTAAATTCAATTCATCAACCTGCAAATCCTGTTCCATTACATCCAAATTACAGAAGTTACAGTCAGCAATGGCAAAATAATCAATCTTTAAGACATTGCTATAAAAGTATTTAGATTATGCAAGTTGAGCTTTAAGAAATTGCTAAAAGACAAAGAAAACGAGCAAATTACACGTCAAGGTGAAGAAGCATAAAAGCTGCTTATAACCTTTTTTTATCCATCTTTAAAGCTTCATTGGAACTAATAGAAACCTAATTAAAAAGAAGTACTCTCTTGGATAATATCTTTACTACTACCAAATCAATTTAAGAGAAAATTATCAGAAGGTATGATAAGAGAAAACTCAGCAAGTAGATCATAGAAGTGAACTGCGTCTTAAGTTATTCTACTAATAGTTACCTGCCCTCCTTCTGTTCCAAAAGTTATACAGTGAGGATTTCCCATACTGACACAAGTTACATTCCAGGTTACTCCATCAACATCCAAACCTGCCTTAACAACAGAATGGTCTGTGTTTGGAGCTAATTTAGTGGGTACATCTGATGCTTTAAGAATTGGCTCCCCCATATCAACTCTAACCTGTAATAAAAATACACAATATCATCTAAAGTGAATATGAACAAGCAACAGTTGAAGCACCACAAGGCATCTGGAGCAGGAGTCTGTGCATTGCATTAATACTTCTCAAAGTGTCATACTTTGTGATTTGATGTTTGATGCATTCATGGCGTCTTAACTCCTATCATCAATTTACTTCAACTAAAATGCAAGGGTGAAAAACATACCTTCTCATCATCTACAATATCGGGAACAATTAGACCAGCACCAGTATGTACTGTAAAGCTGCAATGATTCACACATGGAATTACATTCATTAGCATATGCAAATGAAAACCGATGCAGTATATGAGTTTAAAAGCATGTACAGTAAACCAAATATTAAAAACAGGATTTAATTTCATCTCAAAACCATACCGTTGGTTCCCATGTAGATTTTCAAGCTCTGTGATGAATCTCGCAAAGCACCGGACTCCATTACCACACATCTAGACGATAAAGACTCAACATCATACACTCTGATATATACAAACACTAATCATACACACTTGCAAACACATAATCCAATGCTATCACATATACACACACAGTTGAAAGCATCAATATTTACTGTAAAATGTGATTCACCTCGGGCTCGCTTCCATCGGAATTGAAAATCCTCATGGTATAATCAGAGCCGTTGATGCCAGGAAGCGCGAAGATGACTCCATCGGCGCCAATCCCGAAGTTCCGATCACATAGCCTCACTGCTTGCTCCGGAGTAACCTTAGGCTCCGAAGAATCCCTATTATCAACCTATCACACACATAGACGAAGAATCAAAACCAAACGAACTAACCCTAGCTTTTCCCTGTCACATTCAATTTCAACATTTACCAAAATCTACAGAGAAATCAATCAAATACCAGGATGAAGTCGTTACCGAGGCCGTGGTACTTGACGAAGTGAAGGATTCCGGCCTCTTTCCGGTCCAGAAAGGAAGCCGGAGACGCCTTCTCGGCTGCTCCGAAGGTCATTGAAGCCGCTAGGCGTAAACGAGAGGTGACGGTTTTTGTGAGAGAGGTGAATTTGAGGATGGGAGAAGGAGATGATTGATTAGGTAGGGAGGAGGTGAGTGATCGGCGAGTTGGGGAGGTGAGGGGAACGGTAACGGCGGCGGCTACGGGCATGATGACTTTGACGGTAGCAGAGTGTATGAGAGTTTCCCTCTCTAAAACAAACTAGGGAAATTATTATTTGTATCCGGAACACCACATGTTTTATATTCCTCTTTAATCTCATTGGTCCACATGTTTTGTTTTTATTTCTGATTGGTGTATTTAATTTTTTTTTTTCACCCAATGCTGGTCCCCACATGAATCTGAGTTATATGATTGGTCGGGTACAACACCTAGCAGTGCCACATGGTGTTCCGGGTACAGAGAATAATTACTCAACAAACAAACCTCGACGGCTAATGTTATTTGTCTGAGAGCTACTGTGCGGTTGCTGTAAAAGTAGACCTCAACAATTTACCATAAGAAAAAGAGAGTATATTTAGTACACGACGTGTATCTTCACATATATACATTTATGGTCAGGATTAGAAGAAATAATATAGAAACATGGTGGTCAAACATATAAATTGTTATGAACGGTTCAGATTGTGTCGTGTAAATACACGTCGTGCATACAAGAATTTCTAGAAAAATACAGCCCGTAGACTTGGAAATTGGAAAGTAAGCGTTAGAAAATTGTTTGTTTTTTGTGTTTGGAGATGCAAAATGAAAGAAAAAACTTTACACTTCTTCCAGCATCATTTGCCCTTCCCAAAAAAGATCTAAGATAACATTGAAATCATGCTATGAATCAACGAGTTGAGCCTCGTTGCCTTTTCAAGTAAGAGATCCATTTGAAGCAATTCGTCTTCTTTGCCGACCAAGCCAACCAGATCGACACTTTCGAGCTTATCAAGATCCGAAGTATTCGACCTTACGGTCATGAAGTCCATCCAGATGTGAGGTTCATGCCAGTATTGATGGAAGCAAGGACATGGGATGATGTTCAGCTTGCTCTCAATCTGCTTATTTCACACAATCATGAAAAAATAGTTAGTGACATACTAAATGGACCAACATTTTCTGATCATGATCATGATCATGATGAGCAGATAATCATGTCACCGTGAGAAAATGTGATTTATAATCATTACTCGTATGCTACAAAGTAGCACATTTGAAATGCTTACCACGACGGACAACTTCACTAAGGAAGGACATGAGTTTAGGAAGCAGTCAAGAGAATCCCTTTTGTCCTTGCTGATAACAAAATCAATGAAACTTAACTCCTTCAGTATGTTGAAATTGAAATCAAGCTTTCCAAAACTCACTCCCGCCGAACACGACCACTAGATGAATATTGCACCATTCGTCAGAAGCATACAAATAGCAATATATATGAGGAAAATTTTGTACTCATATAATGTGACATATTATGTAATCACTATGTCACATATCAACCCCAGTTATCACTTCATTACACTAAACAATAATTCGACGACATAACAACCTGCAGGAAGTGAAAACTCATATGATGGAACATAATATACAATCATAAATACCTCAAGAAGCCAACCACTTATGGTGAGAACCTCAACATCCTTGAAAGAAGCTAGGATGGGCAAGACATCCTCACAATCAAACTCATTTCTTCCTGGTCCGTCACTCAAATCGAGCACAACATCAACCAGTGTCACTGTTTTCTTTATCTCAATCTGAAGAAGAGCACCATGATACTCAAAAGATATTAGATTTGGAGCAGAAACCATAATAGCAGCCATGTTTGAACAGTCTTCCACCACCAAGCTCTGAAGACTCAAGGTCTCTACTTCAAGGCTCTCCAACCCTCTACATTTCTCACGCCTCAAACTTTAAAGAACATTACAATTTGAAAACATCATAAAAACCAAAGGCTTGGAAAGATTGGTGACTGATCTGAGGTGAAGAAGTTTGACCCCAAAGAAACTAGCTCTTTGGGTAGGATTGCTGTGAAGGCACAAACAAGTTTTTTCTGGAACATTCTAAGTTTCAGAGAACTCAACATGAAGCTCTTGCTTAACCCCCTTGGTAGCTTTGACAACCAATTCTTCATTTCTATTGTTAATAGGTACTTTGAGATTGAGCTCCAATTTCTCCGGACAAGCAAAAGACCTCAAGAACATGCCCATAACCTGTTCGATATCTTGACCAGCCTCTTCATGGTTTAGTGGGTTTGGATCAAAATCCAAGCTTAGCTGAATTGGAGACCAGAGGCTTCTCCAAAATGTAGAAAGACTGCTTGTTCTTACTGCTTCCTTCAATGGCAGCAAGGAAACAACTCTTTTCTGTACTTCAAGGGGTAAGCTACTGATCAAATCATCAATCTTTCCCTCCTCCATGACTTCAATTCTCTATAAACCCACCTTCAAAGAAAAGAAATTATCAAGACAGAAATAAGTATCGGTGATTGTGCTTCTGTGTTTCCTGAACAAAACAAAAACCAAAGAGTGTGAGTTGGCTAGCTTAGTTTCAAATGTGAATGCCAATGAAGAACAAAGACCTTTGAGCTTTGTATATATAAAGATTGATGTTCCATATCATCTATGAATATGATATTTATGTCGACTTATATAATACAGATAATCTTCAAGAATATTCAAATGATGGGATGCAATGGTAGACGTAGATTTTGACCGAAGAGGCTAGGTATGCCCATGCCCACGATGTTGATTTTTGAAATACTCAAACCATAAGTAATGATCTGAAGTAGGAACCGACGGCAGGGTCGATTTCTTCTTATTTTAGTTGACCAACTAGCTAGCAGAGTTGAACCAAGTGTTACAGAAAGAGGTAGATCATATATTAATTAGGATAATCTTGAGTTCAATCAAAGCAAGAAAAAAGGAACCACAAATGAAAATGTCATTAGCGAGATTGACATATGAGGCTTGACTTAAAGTGTTTGAATGGACTGACCATCATGAGGTATTGGCAAAGACAAACGTGACACGTGAGATTGGTTCTTTTGCTATTTATCTTAATATTGTTTTGATTAAACAAATAAAAAATTAATTTAATAAAATCTAATTACAAAACAATCATAACACCTACACATGAGATTACAACAACTATGAGCGATTACTCTTGCCTCTCAATTCTATCGTCCAATTTAGTCACATTGCACTTGCCTACTTTCTATTCAAAATTATTTTTAAAGATCATGGCTAGCAGATTGGGGCACATTGCTTCTTGGATCATATCACCTCAACAAGCTGCTTTTCTCAAATCAATGATGAGAATACTATTTGCTTCCTTAGAACATCACGATCAACCCTCTTCCCCAAGGAGGAGAGCATCCGCCAGGACGAAACCCTAGGTTTCATGACGTTCCATCCTCTATTTAGACTGGTTTTTTAGAAATTTTATTTTTCGCGACATACGCCTATGTTGAACAAATAATTTTGTTTATGATGATGCCTTTAACAATAAACAGTTGGAAATTCTTCAAGAAGATTAATGTACAAACTAATGGTGTTGGTTTACTGTCGAGTTGATCCATGAATTGAATTTAAATTTAGGTAATGTTAGATGAATCATCTTTTAAGAACCACGTTAGAGCTCACCTTAGGTAGCAACATACGTGACATATTCACGTCATTAAAACATTAGTTATTGTTGGGCGAAAATTGTAAATACAAATATATACCCAACATGATTTCACTATATCTTATCAACTAAGATAGAGTTTTAATTATGTCTGGTTCGACCCATTCAGAATAAAATGAATTCCTTAATTACAACCCCTTTTTTTTAGGAGAAAACCCTTTGATTCTAATTATAAAGTATTAACTGGGAAATGTGTGTGTTTGAGGGTGGTTGGCTTGGAAAGAAATGAGGGTTTGGTTTTTGATGTGGTTGTATCCAGATTTGAATCCAAACTGCCTACATACCCTTGTAAAAGGATCAAACCATTGTAGTTCGAAAAGGTTTGGTTATGAGCTTGATTTTCTGGTGCTTTAGGAATTTGGCCAAGGTTATTTGGATTGGACGAATTTGACTGGTGGTGTCAGGGATTCTGTTTTGAATTATGGTTGCATCTAGTGGGTTGCTAGACTGCCTACGTACCCCTTTGTAGGATCAAACCGACCGTAGTTCATAAGAGGTTTGTAGGTTTTATGGCTTAATGCCGGCTTTTTGTTTAACAGTTGTATTTTGAATCCGTTAACTATTTTTCTTGTGGACACCCAATTTGGTAGAGTGTCTGTTGATTTGATTTAAGCACCCGGAATGAGTGATGCAGCAGTGTGCCAAAATCTTGAATGGTTTTGGCCACAACTCTTGATAGTGGCGTAGGTGATCTCCACGTGTAAGCGGACTGCCCCTTCATGCGGACTCCGCGCGTATGTCGGTGAGCGGGCTCCGCGCATATACTTGTGAGCGGACTCCGCGTGTATGTCTGTGAGCGGACTCCGGGCATATGCTGCTGAGCGGACTCCGCGACTTGCTTCATCTTCTGCATAAATGGACCTCGCCTCGCTTGTGATGTCATCTCGCCTCGCGTGGGCTTAGGCTTCTAAATATTAGCTCGCCACCCCTTAGGGCCTCTGCTTTGATGTGAAGTCACATAGCCACCCCTTAGGGTTCCTTCTTTGGCACGAATGTTGGCTTGCCACCCCTTAGGGTTTCTGCTATGGCGCGAATGTTGGCTCACCACCCCTTAGGGCTTCTGCCTTGGCACGAATGTTGGCTCGCCACCCCTTAGGTTTCTGCTTTGGGACGAATGTTGGCTGCTCGCCACCCCTTAGGTTTCTGCTTTGGGAAGAATGTTGGCTCGCCACCCCTTAGAGCTTTAACCATCTCGCGAGTGTCTTCTTTACACACGAACTCTGCTTGGCAGGACTTCGTCGTCTTTTCCTTCATTTTGTCGTCTTTTCCTTGATGAAGTTGATGAGATCGTATGAACCACCACTACCAGAAGAAAGGCTTTAGCCGACGAAGAAAAAAAAACCAGGCCGACGAATTTTTTTTTCGTTGGCTAAAGTGGGATTTAGCCGACGAAATTGTCCTTCGTCGGCTAATTAAAAATTTTCGTCGGCTAAAGTGGACTTTAGCCGACGAAATTAATATTTCGTCGACTGAATAATTTTTTTCGTCGGCTATAGTCTGTGAACTTTAGCCGACGAAATTTTCAAGAGTTTAGCCGACGAAATTTTTAAAAGTTTAGCCGACGAAAAATATAATTTCGTCGGCTAAAGTGTTTTATATTTACAGATTTGGACAACAACTCATCTGGAAAAAAAAATTATATGTAGAACCTTTAAATGCAAAAAAGTCGTGAAATAAAATATGACCAGAATGGTGAAATACGTATACAATTGAAAAATGACGGTATTCCGGTAAAGTCTCGGTGCCGATAGTTGACTTACCCTTATTATTCACTATGCTGCAGATTTGGTTTTTGGTGTCCGATTGACTATTGTGATACCTTTCCGGAAGCGTAACGGCCCTACGAGTCAAACTCATCGCTATGCCATGACCTATAGGCTTTTTTGGCCATCCGAGTCTGTTTAGGGCTTCAAAATGCAGTTTTCTTATTTTTGATTATAGTTGACCGTTTCGATCGAGCCCTTAACGTTGTCGGATCCAGTTGAATTTTTTACCATAGACATATTTCGTCATAATGATCATATCTGACGGTTGAATTTTGGTTTGTGAGTTTTAGTCATCGGAATCACAACGTGTCTACTATTTACCGTTATTCGGGTTTATGGGGAGCCCTATCGTCGGAAGGTAAATGTCTCAAAATTTTTATATGGGCAGTTGCGTCTCATCTACGTAAGAGTTTTTTATGTGGAAGGTTTGACCAAACTACGTAATATAGCGGACTGACCTGAGCGTTTTCGTGTGATAAGTGACGATGGATTATGGTTGACCGTTTCGATTGAGCCCTTAACGTTGTCGGATCCAGTTGAATTTTTTACCATAAACGTATTTCTTCATAATGATCATATCTGACGGTCGAATTTTGGTTTGTGAATTTTAGTCATCGGAATCACAACGTGTCTACTAATGTTGTATAACTTGTTTAGTCGGTTATACAACTTTGTGAACCAACTCTACATAGGAAGCAAAATTATTAAAAATATCGTGAAATAAGATGTGTTCAGAATGGTGAAATACGGCTATGGTTCAAAAATCACGTAAATCGGGTAAAGTCTCGGAGCCGATAGTAGCAGTCAACCCTATTCACCGTTATTATTTCTTATGGGGAGCCCTATCGTCGGAAGGTAAATGTTTCAAAATTTTTATATAGGTGGTTGCGTCTCATCTACGTGAGAGTTTTTCGTGTGGAAGATTTGACCAAACTACGTAATATAGGGGGAGATATGAGTGTTTTCGTGAATTTATAGACTTTAGCCGACGAAAATATATGAAAAGTCGTCGGCTAAGATTGTTTTTGCCGACGAATAACCTAATATTTCGTCGGCTATAGTTATTTTTTAATTTTTTAATTACATACTATAGCCGACGAATACCCTAACGTATTCGTCGGCTAAAGTCGAAAATTTTTCGAAATTTTCAAGCAAATTTTTTTGGCGGGCAACCAAAATTTTCAAAGGACTTTAGCCGACGAAATTATGAAAATTCGTCGGCTAAAGTCGAAAAATTTTCAAAATTTTCAACCAAAATTTTTTGGCGGTCAACCAAAGAGTTTAGTCGACGAAAATAAAGAATTTCGTCGGCTAAAGTTCTTTATATAGCCGCAAATAAACCCAACACTAGACATATTGCGGCCCTCCTCCTCTTCCTCTTCCTCCTCCTCCTCCTCCTCCACGCAACCACCACAAATAAACCCAACACTAGACATATTGTGTCCCCTCCTCCTCTTCCTCCTCCTTCTCCTCCTCCACCTCCGCCACTCTCTCTCCTCACCACACCGTCTACTCTCCACCCCCACGCGCCCAATGGCCACCTACCGCGCCCTCCTCTCCACCTCCTCAACCTCTCCAACAACGTCTTCAACCGCACGTTCCCGCCGGAGCTCTCCAACCTCACTAACCTCCGTGTTCTCGACCTCTACAACAACAACCTCACCGGCGTGTTGCCGGTTTCGGTGGCTCACATGACCAACCTCCGCCATTTGCATTTGGGTGGCTCACATGACCAACCTCCGCCAAAAAATGTTTCTGCAGTTTTTTTTTTCAAAACCCAGAAACTTTAGCCGACGATATTCAAACACAATATTCGTCGGCTATAGTATTTTTAAATTTTTTTAATAAGGTTTAGCCGACGAAATAACCTAATATTTCGTCGGCTATAGTTATTTTTAAATTTTTTTATAAGGTTTAGCCGACGAATAACCTAATATTTCGTCGGCTATAGTTATTTTTTAATTTTTTAATAAGGTTTAGCTGACGAATAACCTAATATTTCGTCGGCTATAGTTATTTTTTTAATTTTTTTTATAAGGTTTAGCCGACGAAATATTTTATATTTCGTCGGCTATAGTTATTTTTAATTATTTATTACGCACTTTAGCCGACGAATATTTCGTCGGCTAAAGTCTGTGACTATAGCCGACGAAAAATATCTCGTCGGCTAAAATGGGACTATAGCAGACGAAAAAAAAAATTTTGTCGGCTAAAGTCATTACAGACGACCTTTTCCCGACGACACTATAGCCGACGAATGCTCGTCGGCTAAGGTCTTAGCCGACGAATTTTTTTAACAGGCCGACGAAAATTTTTCGTCGGCTAAAGTGCCTATTCTGGTAGTGCACATAACTCTAGATGTCTATCCCTGTTTGGTTAAGAGTTGGACTTGAGGAAACTACTCTTCTATAAATTGAGATATGTCGTCTCCTTCTCTTTGATCTGGTCAAGGATTCTCCGAGTCATCAAGGGTAAATTCTTGTTCTTCATATTAACGTTACTTGTTTATTTCCTTCTCCTTGCATGGCTTGTTATGCGAGATGCAAGGCCATATGTTTGTTGTAACAAGAGGAGGAGGGGCGAGGCCATCTTCGCCTTCTTTTTGGTGACTACCTCGCGTGGTCATCTCGTCTTCTTTTGGTGACTACCTCGCGAGGTCATCTCTCGTTAAGGGAGATGGCTTTGCTTCCGGGCTTCCGGCGGAGTGACATAGAAAGATAAAGGCGCTGCAAAAAAAGAAATAGTTAGAATGGGGGCTCCACCTTTTTTTGGTTCGCCGCTCTTCTTCTGCTTTGCTTTCTTCTTCTCCGTTTCGCCTTCTTTCTCTCTCTAGTTCGCTCCGGTCTTGCCTTCTGTGTCCCTCGCGCTCTGTTCGTGTGTTTTTTCTTCTTCTCTGTGTCTTTTTATATATATAGTGCACTGTTTGGAATATTGAGTTCGCATTGGACTTTGTTGTCCAGCTGTTTGCAAGAGTCACAATTGAACTCCAAAGCATTGTGCATATAGCACAAGAAAAGTATTTATATTATATATTTTTTAAATCCCTTTTCTTTTTCTTTTTATTTTTATTATTATATTTTTTTTGCCGATCAACAGTTATGTCTTTTATATTTTTATTTTTTCTTAATTACTAAATTTTTTTTGTCTTTTCTTACTTTCTTATTTAAATCTTATCAACCCTATTTTTCTTCTTTTTATCTAACTTGTACCGTCTTCATCTTCATTAAACAAACCATCTTACCTGCTCGATTTTCCGTCGATCAACTCATATATATTGAATTAGAGTATCACATGATTATTATTAGGCTTCCATGGTTATTGTTGTGTTGGATGGAGATTTCTTAGGTATCTATGTGACTATGATTCCTTTAAAGAAAACCTCATATTTGTTCTTCAGATGGGTGAGATTTTTTTTAATTTTTTTTTTAAGGAATCGTAGTCACATAGATATCTAAGAGCATCTCCAATAGTTTATCCAAAATTTCTCTAAAATAGAGAAGCAAAAGCTAAAATCTTCACAAAAAAATTTATGCTCAAAAAATTTATGCTCAAAACCATTTTCGAGATTTCGGCATTTAATACAACAATAAAATATACTATATCATTATTAATTATATAACAAAAGACCATTATATATTTCATTGTAACAATAAAATACCTAATAAAATATTATTGTTGTCTTGAATTCGTTGGAGCACGTGAAGAATTAAATTTTGGAGAAGGAAGACTTTAATTTGCTGCAAATTTAGGAAATGAAGGCTTCTTTTTCTTCCTCATCCCCATTTTGGGAAATAAAATAGGGAAGTTGTTAGACCTTAAAACAACTCTATATTCCCAAAAATTGAGAAATTCAAGAAAATAGGGAAGCTGTTAAAAATGCTCTAAGAAATCTTCACTCAAACACAACAGTAACCATGGAATCCTAATAAGAATCATGTGATACTCTAATTCAATATGAGTTAATTGATGGAAGATCGAGCAAGTGAGATGGTTGGTTTGATGAAGATGAAGATGAAAATGAAGATGGTACAAGTTAGATAAAAAAGAAGAAAAAAAAGGTTGATGAGATTAAACTAAGAAAGTGAGAAAAAAAAAAGAATTTTTTTAATTAAGAAAAAATGAAAATATAAAAGACATAACTAATGTTTTGATGATGTAGATATGCCACATATGCTGCCACTTAAAGTGAGCTATAAGGTGGTTCTTTAAAATGTGGTTCACTTAGTATTACTCTTTAAAATTAACGAAGAAACCTAAGCAAAGTAATGTAACAAATGTGGTCTTGTGTTTAAAGAAAAAAAAACTATAGCTCATTTGTTAAGATGGAAGCTTCTTTTCAAATTTGATCTTCAATTCGAGTCAAAGATCAATGAGCTAGTATTCTTTTTGGTCAGGTCAAAATTGAACTGTTTCAACTCTCCCAAAAACAACCACAGGCCAAACGACTTCAATTCATAGGAATTAATTGCTAGCAACTATGGCTGGTTAGTTAATTTTCTTGCTAATTACGCTGGTACCGTTATAACAACATCGGTAAAACATGGTATAAATCGCTTTGTACCTCTACAAATTATTAAGCATATGTAACTTAGACAACTTAATTTGGATCCAAACGATACAAATTACTTCTGGTGGATGAACAAATTGATTCGATCATGTCGCACAATGTGTTCGGAACATTCACTACTGAGATTCCTGCAAGGGAATTATGTGTAAATTTTCCACCTCGCGTAAATTCGGTTGGCTTATGGAATAGATCTGAGCATACAGTCCTAAATATGACAGCTCAATTTGGGAAGCACTCTTTTCCACTTCCAAATCGTTCAATGCCATTGCTGGAATTAGAAATGACTTTCATGTACATCCTCACGCAGTTCTCGTATTTCTTTCTCAAGATGTTTGGCCTCTCTGGCTTTATCGCTCAAATTGTGGTACGTACTTGCATCAATAGTTGAGAAGGTGATAACGCACCTACATGCATGCATAATGTTCTCATAAATAAGAATTCCCTCTTAATTAATTTTTTTATGTCATTTTCTGTTAATTCTTTAACTTTTCATATAATTTAGTGTAATAACACGTACAATTTTGTTTTGGTCATTGACTGTATATATTGATGTACTGTACATTGTTCCTTCTACTTCTGCAGGCTGGAATACTCCTAGGTGATGTAGGATTTCACAGCATTACCGAAAAAAAAGATATGCAAAATCCCATGTTTACCTTCATTAATCAAGAAATACTCAATCTAATAGCTTTGCTTGGATATACGCTCTTCTTATTCTTAATCGGTGTCCAAATCGATTTGAGCCTAATCTGCAAAACTGGAAGAAAGGCCGTGTATGTTGGTGTTTCAAATTTTCTTGTTCCTTTGATGGTTGGCATGGGAGCTGTTCTTTACTTTCACCGTAACTGGCCATTAGGGAACGGACAAGCTGTTCAGCTTTTATTTGCTACAGCTATCCAGTGCTCGACTACGCTTCCAGTAATTGCTTCTCTCCTTAACCAGCTTAAGATTTTAAACTCGGAACTTGGCCGACTTGGATTATCTTCTGCACTCATCAGTGACCTACTTTATGTGTTCGTCGTCCTCATCGGATCCGCTGCTAAAAGCATGGACTATGATTTGTTAACAGGTGCGCTCAACTTAGGCATACTAGTGGCATTTGTTTTGATTGTTTTCTACGTCGGTCGCCCAATTATGTTTTGGATGATTAGACAAACCCCTAAGGGAAGAGTGGTGAAGAACAACTATGTAATGTGCATCATGATAGCATTTTTGTTCTCCGGGGTGATTACACACTGGTGTGGTATGACTGTTACGGCCGGACCTTTTATCCTAGGTTTGGCTGTGCCTAGCGGACCGCCGTTGGGATCTACATTGGTAAAGAAGCTCGACTTTATCACCAACTCGGTGTTCATGCCGGTGTTTGTAATAACATGCATGATGAGGGTTACACTACTAACAGAAGTGCCTCGGGCTCACCATTGGGTAGTTGTCGCAACCGGAGTTATCATCGTTATAGTATTTCTCAGCAAATTTCTGGCATCTTTGGTGCCTGCCTTGTGTTGCAAGATGCCTGTGAGTGATGCACTGGCACTTTCTCTCATATTGAGCAGTCAAGGCGTTCTTGAGATGGCTGTCTACTCTTTGGCTCGAGACACTTGGGTACGTATATACTCTCGCTGGTGCTTAACATTTACCTTTGCATTTTTTGGTTAAATATATAATATCTTCAGATGTGAATCACATTTTAGGAAACATATAGAGCTCACATTATAAACTGACACATCAGAAATATATTTGATCGATAATGTTCTACAATATTGAAGATTTACGATATATGTGCAGGTTATAACTTTATCAATGTATAATGCTCTACTTTGTGGCGTGGTTATTAATGCAATCATCATTCCACCCTTGGTAAAACGATTGTACGATCCTAAAAGGAAGTACACAGGCTATGAGAAAAGAAACATGTCGAATTGCAAACCAAATTCCGAGCTTCGAATTCTAGCATGTGTCACTAGATGCGACAACACTCCGGCGATCATTAACCTCATCGACGCCGTGTGTCCGACACAAGAGAGCCCAATTTCTGTGTACGTCCTCCACCTCATCGAGCTAGTCGGCCGGACCACTCCGATCTTCATTTCTCACAACAAACAAAAAAGAACTGTCTCCAACTTCACCTCGTCGGAAAATGTGATCCTCTCATTTGATCACTTTCAAAGAGACAACGCCGGAGCAGTGAACGTGAACGTGTTCACATCTATTACTCCGGCGCAGTACATGCACGACGACATCTGCACCCTCGCGCTTGACAAGCTCACATCCCTTATAATCCTCCCCTTCCATCGAAAGTGGTCAATTCTTGGCTCAAATACTACAATTGAATCAGAGAACGAGAAAATCCGAGAAGTGAACATGAGCGTGCTTGAAACAGCGCCGTGTTCGGTTGGTATTCTTGTAAACCGCGGACGCATTCAAAGCATAGAAGCCGCAACCGCAACGATATCAGAGACATTTCGAGTGGCAATGATTTTCTTGGGAGGAAACGACGACAGGGAAGCACTCGTCTTCGCTAGACGCATGGCCAAGGACTCGTGCATAAGCCTCACGGTGATACATTTACTTGATTCAGTTGAATACGAGGAGGATGACAACAACGAAGTCAAGCTGGACAAAGCCAAATGGGAGAGGCTACAAGAGAGGGAGATGTTGAGGAATATGGACACGAGTAGCGGGAACAGGTACGTGAGTTATGTGGAGGTGGTGGTGGAAGACGCAGCGCAAACGACGACAAAAATAAGGTCATTGTTGGATGAAGATGAATACGACATGTTCATTGTTGGGAGACGACACAAGGTGAAGAGTCCCCAGACTTCAGGACTGGAACAATGGTGTGAGTTCCCTGAGTTAGGGATTATCGGAGACCTACTATCCTCCAACGACTCGCAGAACAAAGCTAGTGTATTGGTGATTCAGCAACAACAACAAAAATGACCGTTGGGATACATAGTCTTAGACATAGTTTCGTGTAGAGTGAGGAAATACCATACATCGATCGCATATCTCATATTAAATTCCACTATGCTCAAATTTACTAGGAACTGACTTGCAAATCATGGTTTGCCTTATTCTAGCTAGTATGACATGGTGGGATATGTGCTATTCCTTATTTCGTCAACGGAAAAATTCATAAATAGTACCTCAAGTAAGGTCCACTATAAATATTTGTGCATCAAGTTTTAAAATATATATATTTTGATACATCAAACTTGATGTCTGACTTAATATAGACTAGCCTTCCTACACGCGTTTGCGCGCGTGCGGAAGTGCGTTTTATGTCAATTTGATAATTATTGTGAAATCTTTGTTAGTTTCATCAATTATTGTATGATTTTCATAAACAACAACTGTACAAAATTCAAATAAAAATGACACAATTGAGTGACATAGTAATCGAAAACAAAGTCAACCCACATATAAATTCCATTTTGAAATAAAGTTGACCAATAATTAGAAGTAAAGAAACATTAGCACATTACATTGTATTTAGATAAGTTGAATCCATCAATTGAATTAAAAGGGAATTAATTGTGAAAGCTTGCGGAAGTGCGGTTTCTGCCAATTTCATAATTATCGTGCACTTTTTTTTAATTCGATTAATTATTGTGCGGTTTTTATAAATAAAAAATAGCTCCTTGAAATCTAAATTTGTTTTTAAAAGAAAGCTGAACAATAATCAACAGCCAAGATTTTTAGAATTAGAAACATATAAAGAGTATCCATCAATACATGTCATATGTTGAACATTAGACAATACTGAAGTTAAAAAACATGAGCACATCACATTCGTTTTAGATATGTAAGTTGAACCCATAAATTGTATTAAAAGGGAATTAATTATGAACATTAACGGTCAACACATTGTCAATTGTTGAGTGAATGAAGTCACAATATCAGTTTTGTAACATCAACCTAATTAAGATGAAAAGATTATTTTTAAAATCCATAGTTCAAATCTTAAAATGAAATAAGGGAACAACGAATAGAATGATTAAAACAATGTTAGTCATAAACCAAACACAAATTATAATATGTTTGTTTTACTAACTACACGCAATTGACACCGATCAACACACAATTATTTGATTTTCTCTTATTATTATTATTATTGCTATTTTTTTAAATGTAATTTTCTCTCATGCAAAACGAATAACATTGACAAAAAAAACTGAGTAGGAAAACAGAAAGAAAAAAAATCAAGAGTCAAAACTGAAATTATAGTAAAAATAGAGGGGCAAATCTCAAATTAAAACTTAACGGGTAAAACTGAAATAAAAAAAATGGAGGGGCGTAACACAATAAAGGAAAAAACTGATGGAATGGCAAAACAGAGAAAAACGAAAAAATGCAGGGGTAATTTCGGAAAACTGATAGAATGGCAAAACAGAGAAAAACTGAAAAATACAGGGGTAGTTTCGGGAGGACACTGTATGGCAAAACAGAGAAAAACGAAAAAATGCAGGGGTAATTTCGGAAAACTGATAGAATAGCAAAACAGAGAAAAACTGAAAAATACAGGGATAGTTTCGGAAGGACACTGTTCCGTGAACAGTAATCCCCCCGCTTCGCTTAATATATACAAATATGTGAAGTAACTGACACCGTTAGTGTGCATGCCATTATGCTGATAGTCAAGGGCAAATTGGTTTTTAATGCTCTCCACTAAAGTGTGAAAGAGAAAACATAGACTGTTTTATCCCTAAAGCTATGACACCTGTCATACCAGACTAACGGCGTGTCATGTATGCATGTTAAGTCATATATCATATACCAAAATTTATGTTTTGGAACTTGATGTATTGATAAATTCATATACTGTTACTAAATTTTTTCTTGTTTTTCAAGAAAAATAATGAATTCTAAAAGACAAGTAATAAAGTTTAAAGATTTCTTCATGAATATAAAGATTTTGAGAATTCTATATAGAGGATATGTTTATCTTTCTTCCTACGTTTTGTATTATAGAGGATTTTTTACATGAGTTATTGAAGCCAAAATCTGGTGTTTTTTTTTTCTAAAATAGAGATAATTTAGGTTTACATAAGCTATGAGCTGTTGGAGATGCTTTAAGGTGAAAACAATATATATTTTGTCTTGACATGTATTTTTGATAGAGCTACCAATATTGTCCAAAATTCAAAATGGCATTAGCTATATATGCATTTGATCTAATGGTATTCAAATTTCAAAGCCACTAAACCCACTAATCAAGGTTCATTAGTTTTCGACCGTGTACTTTCGATTAAAAAAAAAAAGGAGTTCATTTTTTTTGAGGAAGTATCAACAATGGTAAGTTCCAGAGACTAATCAGCGCCGAAAGATCTTATCAAAACGGTTTCTCCCCTCTAGCCACCAAGAATAAATTAGGATTAAAAAAAAGAGTTCATTAGCTATGCCTATTTTAGAACGAGTCTCTGTCTAACCGTGTGCAATTACTAATCATTCCTGTAGCAACCATTAGATTGAGACATTGACAGAAATATGAAAACTAGAGACCAAATCCCACTATTTATGGGCGAATTAATTTGTGACCTAAATATGTGGACGCCAGTATAACAATCCTGCCAGTAATTTTAAGAAGGCTTCAATCATACCTTATATATACTCCTCCCACCATTTAAGATTACGTCTGTGGAAATGGAAGCTTGCTAAATTGTAGCACTGGGCACCTCGTCTTCAATTTAAAAGTCGGCTAGTCCTCGTTGTTCCACATCTCTTTTGCTTTGTAATTACAGAGAGATTGATATAGAGAAAATGGTTTACATTTGGAGTGATCAAGAGGTGAGTGATTTCTTCAATTCAAAATCTTCGGATTCCTTTGCATATTCTTATATTTCATCTACTTTATAACTCAATTTGTATGATTGGAATCCCCATATAGTGATGATTACAGATGGTTCTGAAAGTTCTCATTTTCTTGTGTTTGATTGCAAAATAATTTTATCATATAGATAAATATGGCAATGCTGAAAGTGGCTATTGAAACTCTTCTGTACTTGTTTATCCCCTGAAGGTGGTGTTGAGACAAAGTAGGTCTCATATGTAAAATCAAAATACATATCTGTTGTTTTCTCTTCTAATTATATATGCAGGTACCGAACAGAAAAGCTTCTTTTCTTATTACAAAATAAATGGTGGGAACTAAATTGTTTCTAGATTAATTCCTTGAATAAACATTTGTAGTGAATGATAATTTCAGTCATTGAACTATGATGTTCATTCTATTTCAGAGGAGCTGTTTTGTATTTGTTTGAACTACTTGTATATGGCATTTGATTAATTGTGCCTGTGTAGGCTTTGCAAATGTCTTTCTGTAATGTGTCTCTAAATTTAATCTATTCTGACTGCAGACTGTTGATGAGCTGAAATACAAGCTTTTCTCCATTAATTATGAACTCGAATCAGCGAAAATAAGGGCGAGCCACGAGATAAGCAAAAATGAGGAGATTACAAAGCAGTTGTTTCATCTCTTGAAGGCAGCTTGTCGAGAAAGAGACGAAGCGAAAGACCAGTTGCAAAACCTACTCAAAATGTTCTTGCCCATACCAGCTGAAAATGAAACAAGCCCTATATTCTCTGACTTCAACAATGAAAATAATCAGATTCTGCAAAACGCCTCAGAATTCTCAGCAGCTAAAGAACCAGATGTTATATCCAAAACTAGTTCATATCCCACTAAATGCAACTTTGCTGCTGATTCAAGTAACTTAGGATTTCCCAAGAATGCTGCTGTTCAAGAATGTGATGACTCCATTCAGGAGGCTACAATGTCTTCATCGAACTCAAAGATAACTGACCGCGCTGATGATTTGATTGATAATATTGTTGGGGTCAGACCACTGCCTAAGAAAGGAAGATTGTTCGAGGCTGTAATTGACAATGAGACTTTACTTCAGACACTTCTTGTTGCTCCTCTTCCCAAGTGGAAAAACCCTCCACCTATTCCTCCTTCAAAAAGTTCATCCAATCTCATTTATGGATGTGACCAACGCACAGAAGAACAGATTGAAGAAGTCAGTCCGATTCGTGCAATACAAGAATCCAGCCTACCTGGACTTTCTCCTATACCATCTTCATCTGTGTTGAACTTTGCACATGGTTCTGCAAGTATGAAGACTGGAGTTGATAACAATTCAAGTGATCTCATGCAGAGTCAGATTGGAACCTCTACGAGAAGGAATAAATGGTTCTGATGAGAGCAGTAAATCCTTTTAATTTACTTGTGTCTAAACATTAGTACAAATAGGGTTTGGTGAGTTGTAGTCAAAGAAATGATGGTTTATATCATTTATGAATAGAATAAACATTTTGTAGTATTCTATTCATGAGGGAGATCTCCCAGCAAATGAAGTCAGATTCCCCCCGCAACAGGAATACTGGCCTGAAGACCTCAAACTTGAAGGTCACAAATTAATTAGTGGGGGTTGAGACTCAAATGCTAGACATGACTCACATGAGATTCCATACTAACTTCACCCGTTACCACACAAGGTACTTGGCAATTCGTTTGTTTTTCAATATCATATCGCTTATTTATGTTTCTTTCCTTGGTTCGGAGTTCAGACTACCAGGAGACAGTCATTTAGATGGATGCACTTGATCAATTTCTGGATGTTTCAACAAGGCTAAAAAAAGCTCCATATATAAGTCGTCCTTTATTTATTATTATTATTATTATTATTATTATTATTATTATTATTATTATTATTATTATTTTGAAAGGGTTTGGAACCCAGCTTAGCTGGGAGGCTCAGCCCCACGCCTGGTGTCCTTTATTTGAATTTAGGAATATTCTGCAAAGAAAAAACAACGGATCGATCATATTTATTTTTGGTAGATACATGCAGTTATACAAACACTATAGTCACTACAGGAAATCTCGTCGCCTAAGACTAACTATTCGTCACCTAGGCTCTTGGCCGACAAATTATTCGTCGTCTAAGTTTCGTCGCCTAAGTGTCATGAGGTAGATACTTAGGCGATGGAAATGAAGTTAGTCGTCGACTAAGAGCGTTTCTACCCGATGGATCTTTTCCTACCTTGTCGACAAACTGGTTCGTTGATACGAATCTCTGTCGACGGAATGTTTGTGTCGGAAGGATTCTTAGCCGACGAATACGAAATATTGTTCTTAGCCGACAAAATGGTCGTCGGTATGTATGTTTATCGATGAATATTGTTTCGTTCTTAGGAGAGTTTTAAACTGACGAATTCGTTACAGTTCTTAGTCGACGATCCATCTTTGTATTCGTCGGGATGTGGTTTAGCTTAGGCGACGTATGTTTCTGTTTCCGTCGCCTAAGTGATTTTATTTAGGGTAAAAAACAATTTAATTTTTGCTTATTTTTTTACCTTATTCACTATTTCAAAAATTACAAATCAGTAACAATAATCAAACACATATAGATACATATATACCGGAAGCACTGAATTTGGAAAACATATTCATATATTGATCATGATAACTAGATGGACAAATATTATTCATATATACAAATAATTAATGAACTAGGTAGAAAATTGTTCATACACTTTAGCTAAACTATGAATGAAGTACTACAAAATCAATAATGTCAATTGACATTCTTGTCCAATCATATGTCGTCGCCTCTATCATCATTGTTATGTGGGGAAACATGTGGAGGAGGAGAAACAACTTGAGGAAAAGGAGGAAACTGTGGAGGAGGAGGATGTGGCATACCTAGGTGCTCATATAGGGCTGCAACTTAGGACTGCACAGCGCTATACATAGACTCCGCGTGCAGGGCACGCTGCTGGACCTCTTAGAATTGTTGTTGGCACGCTCATCTGATTTATTTAGTCTCCGCTCATAGCGCTCCTACACCTCTTGAAGTTGCTGCTCATCAACTCTAGGAGGACGACTACGTGAAGTGGCACCACTTGAAGAATGACTCTAGTCTCGCTCGCCTCCTCATCCCATCCCTCTGATCTCCTTTCCTTTCTGAGTTTTGAGCACCGTACCCAACACCTCAATTTCTTAGGACTGAACACTCTTCAGAATCTTCTCCTCCGTCGCGTCAGGGTGTTGTTCCTTAAATGCATACTTTCATTTATTGACTTTATCAACCATGTCATTATGCATTTAAAATACATCAATTAATAAACAAGCTTGCTTAACATTAACATCAACACCTAAAACATTAACACTTGAAGCAATAATCACTTGAAAAAAAAAGTAGCAGTAAGCAGGGGTGCCTGCATGCGTGCCCCAGGGTGCCAGCAGCGCCCCCTGGGGTGCATCCTGAAACACGTATACAGGCAACCCGGGGCGCGCATGCTGGCACCCTGGGGCGTTGCATTATCGGCTGTTCTTAATTGCACTTAGACTTGTATAAGAGCTACAATTCTCCCAGATTATCAAATTAAGCACACCAAACTCTTTCACTATAATCTAACTACCCTACCAATAGCCGGATTTACACATGTTTGAACCATTTGCTAAGCTTACATAATAGTAAAAGGAACGACACTTACATATTTCTTGGTTGTATCTTCATCACCGGCCCTGACATAGGTCTTCTCAAATCTTTGATAATTGGAAACTGCTCCCCTTATATTCTGAGTTCTTCCATTGTGTAGATGATAGGAGAAGACCCCGTGTGGTGGTGCATAGTCTTCTCCCCACGGTTCCGCTTATTTGCCAAGGAGAGTCTCTAATACACGAAAAAAATATTTAATAGATTAGTAAAATACAAGGGAAACAATGAAGGTAATTTAAAAAAATTAAAAGGAAACAATGAAGGTAATTTAAAAAATCACCTTGAACGCATCTGACTCGAAGTGCTCGCATAGAAACTCCCACTGGTCCTCTCTCCCAATGAAATCTGAAGGCATACCAAATGGCTCTTCCTTCAAATAAGCTTTGTGACATTGGTACTTCTAGTCCTTGTACCTCTCATGTGCCATCTTCAGTATCCAATTGAACATCGACTCATCATTTTCATCTCACTTGTACTTTGGCTAAGTAACAAATAAAAAAAAATTCTCATGTTAAGCACTGAAAAAAAATATAATTAAGTAAATTTACTTTTCAAATTGTTTTCAGTTACTTACCGACATTGCATTCCACACTTTTCACTTCTCCTCCCGATCAAGGTCGTAGAACGGCCTTGCCCTCATTCCCACCAGACTTCGTATGGCGGAACCGATATCATGTACCACCAAACTGTTTATTCCCTTCACGCTAGGGCGTTTTACACGAGGGCAATACTCTAGTTTAATCTTCTGCCCCGTTTGTGCAACGATATCCTTCGTCTTCTTTCCAAAATATAAACTCTGCTTCTTTTTCGAGGCCGGAGCTATAACTAATATATATACAAAACATTAGAATATTTAATGTTATAAGACAAATACATCAATTAATAAACAAGCTTGTTCAACATTTCCATTAGCACCTAAAACAGTAACACTTGAAGCAGTAATCACTTGAAATATATATATATATATATATATATATATATATATATATATCAGTAACAGTAAGCAGGGGAGCCTGCATGCGCACCTCAGGGTGAACCCTGGGGTGCGCTACTGGCACCTTGGGGCGCGCATGCAGGCATCCTGGGGATATTTAAATTAATACAAGTATAAGAGGAATTAATATATTTACCTGTTGGGTTTCTAACTTTCAAATGAGCGCTACCGACGATGCGTCTTGTAGATTCTGGTGCCGGTGTAGATGATGGAGATCCCGTTGAACTACTGTCAACGGTAGGGGGCCGCACAATCAAAAAGGGATGATGAAGATCCCCTGGTGGTACTGTCCCAGCCGACATGGGGGTAGGGTGGCTGCTACTGCTAGCTGAGCCAACGCTCTACCGTATAGAGTCCATCAAAGCACTTGCCTTAGTGGCTCGGTCATTCCTCTTCCCAATGATCACCATCTTGCACATGAATAACATACAATTGTTAGTCCACAGTAAATAAATGAGTAATAAATAAGATTATGAAAATATATCTATAGAAAAGCATACATGAAAGCATAGACATGTGAGAAAGATGCAGTGCATACATATATGATAGAACAAACAAGGAAAAAATAGGCATGAGAGAAAGGTGCACACATATATGATAAAACAAACAAGGATTAAGTGAAGATTTCAGAATTTCTTGATGCAAACTTTCAACTTTCAAAAATCATAACTAAATATAGGAAAATCGTTTTCAAGAAATTCCAATTTTGAGATGATCTTTAATATGTCTACTGTAACTTTCATGAAGATACCAAGTTCAAACAATCAACCGAATTGCACAATTTCAGAAAGAAGCTAACTAGTTCAAATTCTCAGAAAACTGCTCACTACATATGTATTTTAGGCCACAAGCTAACTGGTTTGATGGAGACCCTTTCTAATTTGATCATGTTCTGCAACTACATACTTAGTGTTGAGTTATTACTTATTAGCCTCACATCAACAATTTTCACAAATTGCAATCAAATGCCAACAACAACACACAATTGTAGTTATCTCAAAGGCCTTTCCACAATATCTACACAAGAGAATATAAGGATTTTGATGCTTTTAGAATCAAACTAATGTACCATATATAATGAACTTTATCAAAGAAAAAAGTAAAGAAATACCAATTCCAAAAGAAACCTATGTATATATTCAGATTCTTTACATCATCATGATCCCAAAGTTAAACACTATGACCTCTGAGATCTTTAAATCTTTTACAGGACCGTGATACTTTCCATGAAGAAATTTAACACAAGAGGACAAGATACCAAATCATAGATTTAAAATATGGTTGACTCATAAAGATCCACAAACTAAAGCCATGATCTAAGCAAATCAACTTCTTAGGATATGAACACAAACACAACCACCCTTCTATACATTATTATTAGAATCAGACAGCAGAGAAAGTCAAGTAAACCATGTTATCTTTGAACTAGATAGGTGAGGCAAGCAGGAAGAAGCACTTGCCAGACATTTTTCACACTAGATTACTCAACCAGCTGCGAAATTAGCCAACAATTCATACCCTAAACCCCACATAAACCTACCCACAAGATCCAATTTTCTTCCAAACCTTAAAATACATTCACATAGCAAAGTAACACCAACATAGGAAAAAACAATGCTCGTCTCTAATTACCTTCATATTGGTACAGCTTAAATAGCCTCACAATTTAACCCTGCAAAAGATTGTCAATTGTAGTATAAAGAAGCAAGGATCATTCATTGTCAGAGATTGAGGGTATTTAATTGCACACAAAAAAAAAACAATGTCACAAAAGTGTCTACTGTTCCTAACTAACAGCAGACGAAAATATTGAGATGCTTCGAAATGGGTTGGTGCCGAGTCAATCTACTTTTCCTTGTGCTATAATTGCAGCTGCTAATATAGCAGCACTAGGAATTGGGAGAAGCTTTCATGCCTCTGCTGTCAAGGCTTTGGGTAAGTTCGATGTGTTTATTAGCAATTCTCTAATAAGTTTCTATGCAAAATGTGGGAGCATGGAAGATAGTCTCTTGATTTTCGATAGACTCAGGGGAAGAAGCATTGTTTCTTGGAATGCTGTGATTTGTGGGTACGCTCAAAATGGTATAGGAGAGGAAGCCATAAGCTTTTTCGAAAAGATGAGGGTCTCAGAATGTAAACCCAACAGTGTTACACTTCTTGGGTTATTGTGGGCTTGTAATCATGCTGGTCTTGTTGACAAGGGTTACTCCTATTATAACCAGGCGAGAGCGGAGGAGCCCGACATTCTAAAGCCTGAGCATTATGCTTGTATGGTTGATCTACTCTCTCGCTCTGGGTGCTTCAGACAAGCCGAGGAATTTATTAGTGATTTGCCTTTCGAACCAGGCATTGGTTTTTGGAAGACATTGCTTGGTGGCTGCCAAATCCACTCAAATATGGAATTGGGGCAGTTTGCGGCAAGAAAAATCCTGGCTTTGGATCCTGTAGATGTGTCATCTTATGTTATGGTGTCTAATGCACATTCTGCAGCTAGAAGGTGGCAGAATGTGTCAACAATAAGGAGAGAAATGAAAGACAAAGGGATGAAGAGGATTCCAGGTTGCAGTTGGATAGAAATCAGAAGCAAAGTTCATGTATTTACCACCGCGGATAAGAATCATCACCAAATGAATGAAATTTATACTGTGTTAGAAATTATGTACAGAGCATTTGAAGGAGAATAAATCAAGAGTTAAAAAGTGCAATGATGATATCTAATTCTCTACTGAACCAACATTTAGCTGGAGCTGGCCAACAGGCTAACAGTGCTTCTGTGCAAGGAACTTAACTACTTGAGGAAGCTTCAAATACATAATCTGGGAAGGAAATTAATGCCTAACCAAACACAAGCTCTAGAGTAGAATATTACCTGATATGAAATTGGTTTTTATTTTTTCATGTGTTAAAACCTGCTTTCAGGATGGTGTTCATATCAGGTGTTATATCAATCAGCTAATTGTTACTACTAGAAAAAAAAACATTTCACAGAGATTTATTTCTCATATATTATTTAAACTCACAGAAATCTGTGAAAAATACAAAATCATACATAAATCAATGTGAAAAAACTTTGTTGGTCCCACATCACTTTATGCAACAACAATAGCTAAAAAAAACCATGTTTTTAAAAAAAAAAAAAAAAACTTTTTTATTAATAACTCACACACCCTACATATGTCGTGAGGTTTGAACCCATGACAACTTATGTCGTGAGGTTTGAACCCATGACCTCAAAGTTGTCAGTTAAACACCTTAACCAACCAAGCCACAGCTCACTGACAACTAAAGAAAACCATGTGAAAATGTATTAAGGACAGATTACTATGTTAATGCAAATGATAATATTGGCTATTCTCACAGTAATATGTGTGTAATATAATTCTCACATATACATGTAACAAAAAAATATTGGATGATTAAAATAAATTATATTTTTCACTTTTTCTTACTATATGTCCGTGTGAGATATAGAACATACAGACACAGTTATCCGTGTGAAATGTACACACAAATATCAGTGTGAAATCAAAAATAATTACATAGGACTTTCGTCAACCAACCCTAATACTCTAGATCTCTCTCTCTTTTCAAACTCGCAATGAGACCCCCTTATGCTTATCTATATTTCTCCATCACGAACTCGATCTCAGTCTCTGTTGGATCCGACGCGCGAGCCTACGGTTGTCGGCCTCTCACAACGCCGCCGCCATCATGTACTGTCACTACCCACCACACGGGATTGTGTTTTGTTGCAAACTAAGAGAACGAAGAAGGCCGAAATCGTTGTGAAGCACAGTGAGTTCTATCAGTTCAGAGAGATCTAGATGCTTTTGTTCTGGTTTATGTTGCATGATTGCTTGTTTATATTGCTTTTCAAATGCTTTTGTATGATTGTTTGTGAGAAATGGGTTCGCTTTAGCTTTCTCTTATCGGTTGATATATGCGCATTGTGGTGTTTCTAATAGAAAACATTTGTTTCGGTATGCTCATTCTATGGGTTCAGTTGAATTTCTCTTCTCTATGGGTTGGTTCGAATTTACTGTAATTGATAATTTTTCATGTTCCTTAAAGTTGTATATGCCAACTTACTATTGTACCAATATATTGTTGGTTTTACAATGTCACAAGACATAGTCAAAATGTGTAAATGTTAGACCGCCTTGTGTGCTTTGTAGTTATAGGATGAGTGAGTTGATCCCATAGTGTGCAAGTAGAAAACAAGATATCGATCACATGGTAAGCAAGCAGGGAACAAGAAGAGTCGCCCTTGGGGTGAAAAGCCTCAAAATAGTTAGTGCACTAATTTGTCATTGACCATTCATGGTGTGTATGATCTATGTTTGTGTATAGCCTACTTGGTGAGTTGATCCATGTGGGTATTATAGATAAGAAGTATTATCATTGGTGTATGTAATGTACAACATGTGTTATTTCCTTGAGTTGGTATAAATAACAAGAGGAAGGAATATGTTATATCTACATATTGTTTCGTATGTGTCCTAAGTTATAACTACTAAGCTTATGTGATGTTAATTAAAGTGTTTCTTGTTATTCTTTCATTTGAAAAGTTCTTTCATTATACGTCTAGAATTGTACTTGTGTGTAACATAGTCTCAGGTTTGGTTTTGCTCATACAAGCTATATAGCTTACCGGGTTTTCTTTTTATGAAACCTAGTACACCACTCATTGGTGTAGGGTTCAGCCTTTCAGGGTAGCAGTTATATGAGCTAACAAGGAGTTTTCAAGAGTAGCAATTGTCATCACAGCCATCGCAATAAGTGAGTGATTAGGTTTTATCACAACTGTGAAGAACTTGAATTGTAATTTTGCTTGAATTAGGATTTGAATCCATACCTAATTTGGGGATGTGACATTTTCATTCATTTTGTGGTTTCATCTCAACAGATTGGATTACTTATATCATCAACTAACTATAGAAGCTAATTGATGGCGATGATATTCAAAACTGATTGAAAAGCTGCTCAGGATTTCTCTTGCAAAGGTAATATACATTCTCTTTTGGCAGAAACTTGAGACTGTTTTCATTATGTTTGGTTTCTGTTAATTTGATGTTATATATAGTCTATGATGGCCATAGCATAGCAAATTTATGATGATGTACAAGATGATAGTCTATGATGGCCATAACATAGCAAACTAGTCGAATGACATGCTTGACCATGGCCATAGCATAGCAAACTAATCTATATAACATGTATTTGTTGCAATCTTCTACAGGAAGGTGGCGATCCTGATTTTCGCTACTGTTATGCTCGTTCTAGTCTTTATTGGATTTGGTAAGCCTGATATTCTTTTGATTAGATGTAAAAAGTTTTAAAGGTATAATTAGGCCAATGATTGCTTCTATGTTTATTTGGTTGACTTGTTGCAGTGTTTTCCATGTGCACAAGTCCTTTATTACCACAACGTAATAACTAACAAATCCTCCTGGCTAACATTTAGGTAATAACTAAGATATATCTGATCGGACTTGTGCTCTTGGTGAAATGGAAATGCAAAAGTACCCAAGGTAATAAATAACAAGTCCTCTTGGCTAACATTTATGATTTTACCAATTTATGAGTCTGCTGTGTTACACAATGAAGTAGCATTATATGAAAGCAAGTGACGTGAATCTTTATGTTTCAACTATATATGCAGGATTGGGGGAAATACGTGTGTCAGGTAGGTGATTCTAGTAAGTGTGAATCAATAGGGCTGTTAGTGAAATTGATGATTGCAATATGTGTGGCTTGAAATTTAGGCATCCAATCGTCAAAGAATTGCTCTAGATCTGTTAACTTTCAAAGGTTTGTGAAATTTGATTCTTATACCCATATGCATACATATATGTGTAAAGGATGAGTGTGCATTTAATGATTATGAACTTGTAATTAGGTATGAGAACCCAGATATGGAGGAGTTAAAGCGCAAGGAAGCTGAGCAATTGAAAGATGACAAAGTCAAGCAAACACATGTTGGTGGATAGGCTGACAAAACATATGTTGGGTTGGCACTACATCTTTGAGTTGGCTAATCTCTTTCAGATGTTGATTTCATTTAATTTAGTTAATTTCATTCAATGTTCTTGTTTCTCTTTACTTGGCTTTGCAGCTTTTATAATTTCATTCGAGTATATTATTATTGTTTGTACCTTCAGTGAGTCGTAAAGAATTCATATGTATTGTTGAAATGTTCAGTAAAAAAATTGATTGCAGATGAATTTCTTAAATATTTTGTAGAATAATTTTTTTTTGAATTCTCATCACTTTTCCACACTGAAATCAATATCAAATGTCTTCTGCACATAAATGAGTTAGAGAATGGTTTAGGATATTTCTCACAGATATCTGTGTGAGTTAAGAAGTTGTTTACACGGACTATGCTACATTAAGATCAATTATGTCAATGGATATGTAAGAGGACCCATGTCAACATCTCACACGGACGTTTTTATTTGTGTGTAATGAGCATTAGCCCCCCTCCAAAAAACACGGATAACCATTTCGTGAGTATAACGTGACTAATAGCTTGTTCTCACTGAAATCCGTATGAGATAGTCTTATTTCACACAGGTTAATCTGTGTGTAACCTTGTTTTTCTAGTAGTGTGTGCTGTTGATAGCTATCAAAATAGGCATTTTCTGTTATAAATTTGTGCTGGTTATACCATAAGACGTCACTGCACGAATCAGAATTCAAAATTCTTTCGTTTTCATTACAAGTAGAATGTTTTTCAATCTATTAGATCTATAAGTGAATATTACGTTTAAGGTTAAAGTTTGAATCTCTTCTATTTTATTATTCTCGAATGAAGAAACAACTCCATTAACAATCAATATATTTATTACATTCATGTGGATTGAAATTTATAAAGAATAGAAAGAAAACTATTTCAAACTAGAGTATTAGACTAGTGAATTAGATTAAGAAACAAACAACTCAAGAGAGCGCTGCTAGGGTTTTCTGCTTCCCTAAGGTTTCATTCTTCTCTGCCGTTCAGCACCCATTCCTCGTTTGCTCACCACGACTGACGAGGTTTCAACCCATTTTGCCACCGCTCTCACCATTCGTGAGGGAAGTCCGGCCACTCCCGGTGTGATTCCACGGACTCCGACTGCCTTGGCTCCCTCTTTTGCCATTGGTAGGCTGTTGTCTATGAAGAAGCGCCTCCCAGACCAGAAGGTGGTGATCGGGACCCTGACTCCGTCTGGGATCTCCATAACCGTCTCCAGGTACGTTCGGTGGGAGATCGATACTTGCTCAAGTTTTCTCGCCTTGAAGATCGTCGCCATCTGATCCAAGGAGGACCATGGTTCTTTGGACGATCCAACTTCATTCTTTCGGAGTATGATGGCCTCTCTGAGGTGACCACTGTTCTGATCTCCTCTATGCCGGTGTGGGTTGAGATCCTTGGACTCCCACCACGTTTGTTCACAGAGGAGGCTGCAGGGAAGGTCGGCGCTCTCTTAGGGCAGGTGTTGTTTCTGGATAAGATCGGTTTGCGGCGTGGAATTTGGGCCAAGGTCTGGCTCATCCATGATATATCGGATCCGGTGAGGGATAGGCATTCCCTCCGATGACTTTTGAATTTGATTTGGGTGATCAGAAGGCGACGATCATGCTCTCCTTCAAGTATGAAAGGGTGGTAGGGTTTTGTCGAGTTTGTGGACTGTTGGAGCATCTATCTCAAGGGTGCGGCAGTCTACCGGATGTGACGAAGGTACAACAGATTAGTTTGGTGTCGGTGGCAGAAGTGGAGAGGGATATTCTAGGGTTTGGACGCTCTCCTGTCATCAAAAAACCTAACCCTAGGTTTCGGCAGGGTTTAGGGTTAGATAGGCCGGGTTCGCTCGAACCCTCTTCCTGCTCCGGTGAACCCCTTCTCAGGTGGAGTTCTCTCGGCTCCGAGTCCGAGTTCGTCATCGTCGCAGTCGGGGAGTATATTCTCTATCCCTAGTGTTTCGGCCTCATAGTTAGCAAGGCAACTGGCTTTTTTCAAATCTCCATCTCTAACCTTGTTGCCGTCCTTGGGAAAGGGTTCAGAGGGTCTTCCAGATATTCAGATGATGACTTAACCCTCATTCCAATGGGTAAGAGAGCTTGGAGTGATGATATTCCTATGGAGGTAATCCCCTATGAGCCTTATTTTGTACCTAGCTAGATGTATTTGGCTTTCAAGGATGGCTGGATCCAAATCTCGCGGGTGAAGAAGAAGAAACGTGGAAGACCTTTTGGCTCCAAGTACAAGAAGAAAACTATGGAGGTGCAATCAGGGAAGGCGGGAGCTAACTCTGGGGCCCTAGGAAAGCTAAGAAGTGGAGTTTCGGTGCTCGCAGTGTTCTTGAGATGGGAGAGAGCTATGGTGGCTCTACAGGGATGGCAGATCAATCTGGGGTGGTGATAGAAGCTATGGAAGATGCTGCTATTGTTGCCGATTCCAATGATTCGGTGTCAGAGTCTGGGAAGATCCCTTATGCGTGAGATGATTCCGGTTTGGTTCAATAAGTTGGCAGGCACTGACAAGTTTTGGTTCTGGTTACTTGATTACTTCTGTACTTCAAGGTTATGGTTTTCGACATTGGAATTGCTTATTTTATAGGTAGTTTCGCATAGTTTACTTTTTACGTAATCCACGAGGACGAATTATATTCATATTGTTTTCCTACATTTAATCAATATAAATTGACGTCTCCTTTTCAAAAAAAACAATCAATATATATTTCACAACATGATTTTTAAGGAGCAATATGATATGTCTTATTGGATAGAAAAATCTCTTCTACTTTTTTTGGACAAACACTAGAAAAATCTCTAATAATACAACCAAAATTCCCTTTTACATCAAAATATTTCAAAAAAAAAAACAAGTGTAATACAGAAAGAAGTTTGAAATCGAATATGCGCGTGGTATATCTCACGGGTCCACCTCCGCACACGTGTCAGATAAATTCACAATGAAAAAGCGCGCAAGAACATTCAAACCGGTCGGGCGGTCCCGCGCCCGCGTTTTCAATCAAAATCTGTGGGACCCATATATCTAACCCCAGTTAAGCTCATCTAAAAAAGTTCCACCCCTCTTAACCAGGGTTAGTTCCAAACCCATTGTTATGAGCTTCAGATCCAAGATTAGGGTTCCAAAGGGTTCAAAATTCCCTCACCAAATTCCCCAAATTCCTTTCTCAATTTTTCTAATTTCAATCCTCAGTAGCTCAATTAGGTGCTCAATTTCTTGATCCTTGAAATTCCGGTCGCTCCTTGGTAAAGTCTTGTTCTCAGAGGGAGCTCAAAATTAGGGGCAAAATGGAGACGCAGAGGATAATTGAATTTCCTCATCAGAATATGGATAAGCGGCCCAGAAAGAGACCTCGATTAACTTGGGATATGCCTCCTCCTCTTCCTCCTCCCCAGGTTTGTTCTTGTTTCAATTTCAAATTTTGATTTTTTTTTTTTGTATGTTTATGTGTTCTGATTGATTCTTCGATCATTACTAAGATGTGAAATACTCATTTCCCTTGTTATAATTTAATTTATGTGTTTTTAATTATTCAAATTTAACCGATATGAATTAAAAATTTGAAATGCAATTCAGTGTTGGTGTATCAGAAGCTGGAAATTTTGATGATTCCTGGAATATGTATGTATAAGGTGATATATGATTGTGTATGATATGTTCTGCAGCTTCTCCCAATATACTGCGGGCCGGAGTTTGGAAATGGGCCGATTCCCAATTATACATATACGTCTATGTTTTATGGGGGATTGCCTCGGAATGCCTCCCCTCCGTGGAGGCCTGATGACACAGATGGTCATTATGTGTTTGGCATTGGCGATAATCTAACCCCTCGATGTAAGTCTCTTCAACTGTTGCATCTATAGATGTTATTATGTGCAAGGAGGTCGAATTGTTTTGCAGCATGTTGATGTTTTTGTTGATAGCTTTAGCTGGTTATTTATGTAACATGTTATATCTTCACTAATACGTTGTTCTCATTCAATTTTGCAGATAGGATTCTCAACAAAATGGGAGAGGGTTCGTATTTTATTGCTTTCATGGGAGAATAACACACCTTTGTCAGAAAGGGTACATATCTCTATTTTTTGTTTTCTTCAGACATTAATATTTGGTTTGACTTTCTCCAGGGACTTTTGGGCAAGTGTTGGAGTGTTTTGACAATGAAAAGAAAGAATTTGTGGCTATTAAAATTATCCGCTCCATACATAAGTATCGTGAAGCTGCTATGATTGAAATTGATGTCCTACAAATGCTTGCAAGGCATGATATTGGTGGCACTCGGTAAGGATATTTGATTTTCTGTCTACATATTGGCTGTAGAAGTTTGATGTTGGTATAAGCGGTTTCATTCTTTGCAGTTGTGTGCAAATTCGGAATTGGTTTGACTATCGTAATCATATTTGTATTGTAAGTATTTTTTGGTACTTCTGATTTCATTAGCTTGGAGGAGCGATATATAATCCTTCATGCCTGAATTTTCTGTGAGTTAAAAGAACTTGCGGATGGATTTAAATGGTTTCAACAGGTATTTGAGAAGCTTGGACCTAGCTTATACGATTTTCTTCGCAAAAACAGCTACCGTTCATTTCCCATTGATCTTGTTCGGGAGCTTGCCAGACAACTTTTGGAGTCTGTAGCATGTGTGTGGGCAATTCTTTGCACCATTTTTGTCTAAGTTTTTGCAACTAGACGCTCAATATGTTTTAGTGTGAAGCTGAGATCTGCATTGATACATATTTTAATTCCACACCAGTTTCTCCATTTTTGTCAAGACAACATTGGTTTGTTTAAGCATGTAGTTGAAAGTACAATAAATGGCATTTAATTTACTTCTTTTGATCTGTGTTCTGGTTTTACTTTGCAGTTATGCATGATTTACGCCTTATTCATACTGATTTGAAGCCGGAAAATATTCTGCTTGTTTCCTCTGACTACATCAAAGTGCCAGACTATAGGGTATTGTTTCCAAACTCATGCTTTATATTTTGTTAATATGTAACATAATAAATGAGCTTGCGTGCATGCACAAGCATACAACAGCATTGTGTGTGTTTAGTTCATTATCTTCTGGATTGTCTAATCTTTGTCCATCATTCTAGTAATACTGAGCTATTTTAGGGTAAGCAAGCATATTTTCTGATTTGATCTTTGAAGCTTTAGATTTTGTTTTTTTACGAGTTCACTTCGGACTTGATGTACTATCCCAAGCTTGTGCCCCGTTATCAGTACAATTTCATACTTCTGACACTTCATTGTTTTTTTTTTCTCAATGACAATCAAGTTTCTAGCACGATCAACTAAAGAGGGTTCGTATTTCAAGAATCTGCCCAAGTCAAGTGCCATCAAGCTCATTGATTTTGGAAGTACAACATTTGAACATCAGGATCATAGTTATGTGGTGTCAACACGCCATTATCGTGCACCTGAGGTTATTTTAGGTAAACAAATTTTGGATGCTCAAAAACAAATCCTGGATACTTTGGCCAATCTTGATTTGCATTTTTGATAACACATGATGTTATCTGCAGGTCTTGGGTGGAACTATCCTTGTGATATATGGAGTGTGGGCTGCATACTTGTTGAACTTTGCTCTGTAAGTACCTTGTGTTGATATGGCTCCATCATCTACAATTGAGTTATTTCCCTTTAAAGTAGGATTAATTGTGGCGTTCCGAGGTCAATGGTCATGGGATTATAAATATCCCTTTGACAGTAGGTTTCCTCTAATGGCTGACCATTAACTTGTTGCCTCTTTGGACACACAATTTTGAGGATCTCAGTTTAAGATTTTCTGATTGCTCAAAGGACCATTAAGGAATGCAACTTGCATGAGAGACATTGTGAGAAAGGACAGAAGTTTAACATTCTCATTGTTTGGCTAGGAGAAGTATATGTTTGGGACTGCTTTGAAATTTAGTTTCCATGCTTGACTAGAGGGGGTGAATTTCTCTTAACATGTCATTCCTTCTATGTTGTCTTTGAACAGGGTGAGGCCCTTTTTCAAACACATGAGAACTTGGAGCATCTTGCCATGATGGAGAGGGTGTTGGGACCACTGCCGCAGCATATGGTGCTCAGAGCTGAGTAAGATTCTTATTCTACATAGTCCCCTTGTCTTCTATGTGGCAGGCAGGTATGGAGCGCTTATATTGTGTCTGACTTTTGCAGCCGTCGTGCTGAGAAATATTTTAGGAGGGGAGCACAACTCGATTGGCCTGATGGGGCCGCATCTAGGGAAAGCATGCGAGCAGTATTCAAATTACCCAGATTACCGGTACTGATTCAATACACGAAAAGTTAAATTTTTTTTTTTTAATTTTCACTTGGATCTTTAACTAATTGGCAGCATATTAACCTGGTTATTGTCTAAATAATACATTGCAGAACTTAATAATGCAACATGTGGATCACTCCGCTGGTGATCTTATTGAACTACTGCAAGGGCTCCTAAGATATGAGCCCACAGAGCGGCTCAAGGCAAGGGAAGCGCTAAGACATCCCTTTTTCACTAGAGATGTGAGAAGGGTGGCTATCCCCTGTATCAACCTTACTCATCTACATCAGTCGTGAGCACAAAGGCTTCAGAGCTTAAATGAGTCAAATTCCACTTGTGATTTTTCAACTGTATGATTGTTTATGTATAGTAAAGCCTCCCATCTCTCATTTCTTGTCATCGGTTTCTTGTTCCTGTCTTGTTCTATATTTTGATAAATTGGTGTTTGTTTTGTGATTTTGATGACGAAAATGCTCGACTTAAAGAATAAATTCAAACTACAATGATGTCCCCCCCCCCCCCCCCCCCCCCCCCTCCCCCACAAAACCTAACTTAACATACATTAGAGCAATGAGGAGGTAAATTGGGATGTGTTTTGTTTGGCTTTAGCTCCGTTTTTAAGTACGGTTCAAGCTCTACAAAACTATTAGGACTGTCGAAGCATGGTCATCAAACATTTAAAAATAATTTTCCCTCATATTTGTTCCCTCATCTCAATCAAGTTGAAGAGTTGAGTAACAAGTTTATTACAATGTGTGTTTTTAGTGAGGAAGTTCTTGTTTTAACATACAAGTTCATTTTTGTTTGTTTTAACATACAAGTTCATCTTTCACGGCTGATGTTTCTTGTTATAGTTCGTTCTGTTTCTAGTTTTGATTGGTTTGATCATTGGTAGTGCAAGAGGGTTTTGCCTCTAATTTTTCTTAGTGTGTTCCCCATTCAAAAAAAGAAAAGAAAAAGCCTTTACTTTTCTGACCCGGCAGGATAAGAAGAATAAGTAAAGAGACAGATATTTTCACTAAACAAGTACAAGCCACTACTGTAGCTCCAGGCTACAAGAAATGCATGTGAGTTTGCAGGTCTAAAGGTGATGCGGATTATCAATGAACCAACAGCTGCAGCAATTGCTTATGGCCTTGAAAGAAAGGGTGGTTGGTATAGCAAGAGAAATGTGATGATATTTGATTTGGGAGGTGGAACTTTAGATGTGTCACTGCTTACAATAAGCACCGGTGATTTTGAAGTGAAAGCCACGGCTGGAGACACTCACCTTGGTGGTGAAGACTTTGATATCCGAATGGTGGATTTCTGTGCTGCGGAATTGAAGAGGAAGCATGACTTGGATGTGAGTGGAAACTCGAGAGCTCTTAGGAGGATAAGAAATGCTTATGAGAAGGCGAAGAGGAGACTTTCATTTACATCTTCAGTGGATGTTGAAATTGATTGTTTGGAACAGGGCATTGATTTGTATATGACTATTTCCGTACCAAATTTGAACAACTGAACATGGATTTCTTCAACAAGTGTATGGAGCCTGTGGAGAAGTGTATAAGAGACGCTAACATGGACATAAACCAAATTGATGATGTTGTTCTCGCCGGTGGATCTTCTAGAATTCCCAAAGTGCAGCAATTGTTGCAAGATGTCTTCAAGGGAAAAAAAGCTATGCAAGAGCATTAATCCGGATGAGGCAATAGCATATGGTGCAGCTGTTCAAGCTGCAATCTTGAGCGGGAATGGGAAGCTTCACGACTTTACTCTCTTGGATGTCAAACCTATGTCACTTGGAGTAAGAGTACGAAATAATAATATCATGCATTTTGTTATTCGAAGAAACACCAGAATTCCGGTCAAGAAGATTACACAACTATGTACCCTTTACAACAACCAAAGTGTTACCTTCCCAATTTTTGAGGGTGAGAGTGAAAGCACTTTGAATAATAACCTTTTGGGTAAATTTAGCCTCGTGGACATTCCTCCGGCTCCTGGGCTCCTGTGGGATATCCATTCGATGTTTGGTTTGAAATTGATGAGAATGGTATCCTAAGTGTCTCTGCTGAGGACAAGTCCACTGGCCAGAAGAAAGGGATTACAATTGCGAGTGACAGAAGCAATTGTTTCAACTGAGATATGATAGAAAGGGAGCGACCTTTTTTCATCAGTTCACTCCAAGCTTGATCGTGAGCTTTTATTTTTCTCTGACATATGGAATTATCTGGTTGATTTTGCTTGATATGATCTCTGTTTGAATATTTCAATCACTTGTCAATGTACTCCTGATGTTTGATTAATGTTTCGCTGGGACTTTGAAATAACTACGAGATTTCTGTGCTTCTACTCTCTGTAGGTTTTTTTGTTTGTCTGTTTAATTATGTCTTAGTTTTCCATCATTCATTGTAGAAAATGTGAGGGTTGAGAGCAAAATGGTTCAAGGAAACCACACGACTTGAATAAGGTCATGAATTCTCTTATTCGATTTCGCTTGAATAATCAATCATAGTCGTGTATTACAAATTCAAGAGTTATGAGTGTCCACTTCTAGCTTCTGCCGTATGAAATTTGTAGAGGCAGTATTGCTTCATTTTTCTTCGTTTGCTCACGCACCGTTAGATTCATACGGCTATAATTGAAATTCAAGCAGACCTTAATTAACACATTTTGGATAGTTGCATCGAAATACTATTTCTGAAAGAGGACAGTCCAATATTCGACTATTATTTGGTTCTTGCATAGATTGGTACTGATTGTCTTGTGGCACTCTGAAAATGTGAATTGTAGATTGCTCATTGCTGCATTTGATATTTAGCTGCAAGTGACATGCCGTGAACGAACAGTAGAGCAGACCAAGTCATTATCATCTTGAGCTGTAATTGCACTAACTAACATTGTATAATCTAATAATCTACACTGGTTGGCTTATATTATCTTAATCCTCCCGTAAAGTCCCCAACGCAATCATACTGGTGACTCTGCCCATATTTGATGATGCTCTAAAATAAAACTTGAAAGATTTGAAACACTGCTACAGCAGTTAATGAGGATGATCGATCCTTTTGAATTTTGTTTACCTATTTCTAAATGCTTTTGGGACAAGATCACAAGAATGATCATTATGCATACCCTTTTTTTCTTTTATTTAGGTCGAGCTGTGCTAGGATATGTCTTTCACACGAGAGTAGCTTGAGACTATAAACAAATTGGAGATTTCATATTGAGGCGCACACGGATATGATGTGAACTAACGACTGTTAGTCGCTCATTCTCTAGTTCATATCGAGTGGAATAAACAAATACAGAAGTATCCGATTAAGTGCTTGAATAAATATAAAAAGAGAATTGATGAACGCATGCACTCTTCATCCTTCTCTATGTACTTGGGAAGAAAAAACTCCATCCTACGTACCCTATATTGGAAGAAAAAATTATGAACTCATCATTCAATTCCCCATAGACATTAGAAATTTCACCCTAAGCTAGCAAGATTGAAGTTTCTGGCATTTGGTAAAGTATGTCTCGTCACTCATCAAAGTAGGTCATCATCTAATAATAAAAGAGTTGAACTTGCAGAGGTACGTAAATGCAAATGGAATAGCATGCAGGAGTGAAGTCCACAGCTTCCAGGAGGAAACTACAGAAACTATAAATTAGGTGAAAATCTACTGTTAGTTTATTCTCTTTTAAGACGAGTACACAGACAATGATCTTCGTCCATGGCCACCATTTGGATATGCAGTAGTTCTTTGTACACAATCACATGCCTCCCATGCCATTCATTAGCTCTTCCGCAGTGAAGCCCATAGTGGGATCAAATAACATATCTTCAACTTCCATAATGGCATTACTCATGCAAGGAGGATTGCTTGGATGCGAACAAAGCTAGAACTAAAATGCAAAAGCAAACAAAAGACACCGATTGAAGAGCCTAATAAGCACCAGGGAGCTCATAATTGTTAATACTTTTTTTTCTGCTTGCTGGTCCCAAAACTCGGCATGCATGATTGTACTATTATTACTCTACCTAATAATGTACTGTAGTTAAGTGTTTTAACTAACAACTTTTAAGATCAAATAATCAAGAAATTATAAAGACCAAACAAATCGTCGATCCGATTCATTGTGAAAATAATAACTTTTGTCATGAGAATGCAAAATATTTCATAGAAAGGAAGTTGTATGTGTGCCACAACACTAAGGTGGAGTGATGATGCATGTTAGATGAATTGATATTAATGAAGCTTAAGAATTTGATATTCGGCTTCCACTCGAGTGGAAACACATATATTTAGTCCAATACTTGATCCTAGTTTTTGAAATCTTATGCTCAACTTACTTATCGTGTAGTACTTAGAAATATATATATATATATATATATATATATATATATAAATATATTCTTTTATGAGCAAGCTAGAACACGATGTCCGTAAATACTTATTAGACTTGTAAACTAATCTCACTTGCTAAACTGAGTTTTTAATTTCAATCAACACGTCGGCAAGATCCGAATCTGAGGAGGTTGTAAGGAGTCACTTGCGCATGAAGAAGACCCTTCAGAAGTGTGGGTGGCCTTGCGCGGCGGAAGGTATACCTACATACGAAGTGGGATACAGAGGCTTGTAACACATGTACAAGGCGACAGGACCCCACGTGTCATGTGGAGAGTGGGGTTAGTAGTGGCCACGTGTAAGAGACAAACAAAGGCTGCTTGCAGAATCTCCTCTAATCCCCTCTCCACCAATCATCTCCTCTCTCCCACGTGGGCATTCCAACCATGACATCATAGGATACTACTTTCTTTATTTATTCATCTTCCTCCTCCATGGCCCCCCTTACTTATTTTAACCTATAGGCTATAACCCAACAGTGCTCCAGTACCACACTCAACTTTCTTGATCCGATCCTCCTAGTTATAATGATCTAGACCCCTCCATCCTCAATCCTCATCTCAATCTCTCTAATTTGTTCCCGGTTTGAACCAAGTCTCTGATAGAGAACTATACAGATCGCCGATAGAGCTAGCTTCTTCTGCAACATGGGCGATTCTTCATCTGCTTCATACATCCACATGGTAAGCTAGCTTGCTTCTACTGTATAAGATGCAGCAGTGACTCTCCCTTCATCGGTGATGATCATATTCAGGGTCGACGAACTCATCAAGCATGCAAGAGACTTGTTCTGTCGTCCCTGATCTATGATCCATCGAACCCCTGACTAATTCTGGGGACTCTTGCAGTTCTTGGTACACGTCTTGTGGGCAGCTATAGCTTTAAGTTTGGTATTAGTTTTTATGATTCAATATGTGACCGTGTACATTCTTTTTCTTTATCTCTTTCGAGTTTTGATTGGATGGTGATGATGATGAAAACGATGATTATCCATGGTTTGTTTAGGTGCACCACTTGATCGAGGAGTGCATCATCTTCAACATGACCAGAGAAGAGTGCATGGAAGCCCTCTCCAAGCATGCCAACATAAAACCCATTATTACCTCCACAGGTACGTACAACATCACCTTGACACTACATATGCAGGTGCTTGAATCTCTATCTTCTAACAGAAACGTTTTTGATTGCATGGGATTGATTTGGGTGTCTCAGTCTGGAAGGAGCTGGAGAAGGAGAACAAGGAGTTCTTCCAGGCCTACACAAACAGTAGAGAAGCTGCGAGAGAATCCAAAACGGAGAGAAAGCAAAGAATCCAGAAGATGCTCTCGGGTCATCTTTCTCAAACAGACACAGACGAAAGCAGCTGCACTACAACCGAATCCGACGACTAGTAATTTGCATGTATTCGATATTTGATCTAGACAAACGATCGGTATCGAGGGTCATCTGACCTTTTCAGCTTTGCTAGCGAGATCGAGAACCGCTAGATATTATATATGTGTAACATCAGCATAAAGGTGGTAAACTAGATCTGTAGCTTGGCTTTAGAAGTAAAGGAATGCAAAACCACAAGAGGACGGCACATACGACGTCGTAGTAGTAGTAGTAGTTATCAGTCAGTCATAGTAGCTTTTGTTGTTTTGGCTGCCATATATTCTGGTGGTGATGAGTAGTGTAGTTGGGAAATGTGATTCTGTGGCTAGGGTACCACACGTGGCGTTAACGTGGCAAATCCCCTGTGCCTGAATTGGCTTCCATTGTGTATGTGTCTCTCATGCAGATGTATGTGATGGCACCGAAATAATCATCCATTATTGTTCTGTAAATACATAATTTGCAGCTAGATTTTGTAGTTTTTCTCTTCAATTCCATACTCTTTCTTGTTTCTTCTTAATGTTCAATTATTTTTTTAGTATTCGGACGAATGTCCACAAGAGTATGTATCACAACATATATATAGTCAGATTAATCTCTTGTTCTATACGTACAATTTCAAAATCCTCTTAAACTAGCTGGTCATAAACCGGTGTCTACGATTTCAAAAGTCTCTTAAACTAACTGGTCATAAACCGATGTCTCTTAAGCTAGCTGGTCATAAACTGGCTAGGATTCAAACTCTCAACACAGAATTGGTTCTTACTAAGCATCATAATCCTCTAAAAGGAAAAAAAAAACAGAGTACAATCAAAGGACATGCAACAACAAATAGTAACTCAAGAAACCCTAAACTCAAGCTAACCAAGATCTATGTACTATGCAGACCTAAAATTAGGGCTTCAAATCTTCTGTCACCGATTCTCTATCTCCTTCTCTGTAACCCATTTATTTTTTGACATGTGGCATTTTTTGCTTACACAGCTTAACACTCTCTAACGGCCATGTTAACCTTGTTAAACTCCAACTCTAACTCCAACTCTAATCTAACTCAACTCTACTTTCTAATTTAATTATATCTAGCAAAATCTTGTGAAGACCAAACGTCAACCCTCTTCGTCTTTTTTCATCGAAAAAAAAAACCGTATTCTTCTTCTTCGTCTGACTTATATTTCAAAAGGGGACAAAAGAACAACAAAACCAAAAACATTAGTAAATTCAAAATCTTCGTTGTATTAATTTATAAAAGATAATTGATATACAGCAGAGAAGAGTCCATTGGAGGCTTTCAAAACCGATCTGGCTCCTTCCTTACCCACTTCCCAAGAAAATCCATCTTTTCCTTTCCAATGTTCTTCTGCAGGGTTTCAACCAAAACTAAAACACAAGAAGCCAATTCAGTGCTAGCCTTACCGGCCATCCTTGAGCCACCGTTCTCTCATACTCTTCACTTCTTCAGCCATATCAGCCATGATAGTATCTCTAATCTTTCTTTTCTCAACTAAATGATGAACTTGCTGTGAAATTGATTTTGCTGTTCTTGAAGGAGGAGCTTTAGACGAGAAACAAGAATAGGGTTTTTCGATGAAAAAAGATGAAGACTAGATTTTGCTAGGTATAATTAAATTAAAAAGTAGAGATGAGTTAGATTAGAGTTAGAGCTTGAGTTTAACAAGGTTAACAGGGGTTAGAGTGTTAAGCTGAGTAAGCAAAAAATGTCACATGTCAAAAAATAAATGGGTTATAGGGAAAGAGATAGAGAATTGGTGATAGAAGGTCTGCCAGATCTGCCGCAAGAGTACGAGGGCAAGAATTCCATAAGTGCATCCACATGATTTGCACCACAATTAGCCCTCATATACATGCATGTATACATAAGAAATAAAAGGAAAATCACAGCCACATTGACCTATATATATGAGATTGTTTCTTTGGATTACCAATAGTTTCTCAAGTGTTTCTCAAATGGCCAGTTGGTACAGGCTATTAGTGTTCGGGTCGGATTTTTAGGTCCTTCAAACAACCGTCTGTTGCGAGCGTGCCAAACACCTTGTGGAGGTGTGCCTGTCTTGATCTTGTCCGTTCGCGCACTTCTCTTGACTTATTCTCAAATAACTGTGAGCAGGAACGGTCGGTCCTGCTGCTAGGGCTCTTCACAACGACCTAGGACGGATCTTTAGGATTTACTCGATGACAAAATAAAATACAAAGAGATATTTGGTAAGGATTGCTCCTTAACAATGAGATGGACTTGTGTTTGCGATGAGGCTTTATGGACTAGGATGGATTTTTCGCTCGCGATGAGGCTGGTGAGTGAAGCAGGATTTGCTCGCGATGAGGCTTTGATGGTGCTCCCTGGAGAGGTTTTTTTGGTAGATTGGGTGCTCCTGGAGAGGCGTCCAATTTGCAGTAATGCAGAGTTTTGTTAAATTGTCGGGAGGGGGGGGGGATTCTCATTCGCCTTGACCTCCTTATATAGAGAACTGAGCAGCTAGGGTTGCACAACAAGGCAATTGAATCTCTAATTGAACCAGGAAAGATACTTTCCTAACCGAACCTTCTGATAATATATCTTCAAGATATCCTGCAAATCTTCTGCCAGTAATTACCTAATATAACAAGGAAAAAATAAAGATAATTAGACCGTTGGTATCGGTCCGTGGGCTAACTCACTTATAAGATAACCAATATAAAATTGGGCCTAAACATTACCCCCCAGGCGTTGAGATTTAGTCCTGGTTTACCAAACGTAATCGAAAAGTACTAACCCTTCAATTCCCACGAAAGGTGTTTTCTAACCCCGAAAGGGTATATCCATAAAAGGCGTTAAACGAAACCTCGTCTCTCGAAGAGACACGAACGTTTCCTTCTGAACTAAAACACAACGTTTCGAAGAACCCTTTCAGTTCTTTATAAAACGTCCCTGAACACCTCACTGTTCAGACATAGAAACCCAGAAATGGCTCCCATGCACTTGACCGTTGAGAATGCTCAGTTCAAAGCAAAATTGCTTGGCCTGAAACCCTATGATTCTACAACCAAATCCAGTCTTAAATTTTTTTACAGAAGCTACAACAAGCTTCGGGCCATGGATGAACCCAGTACCACCTTCGATTCGCGAAGATTATCAACATGCAACCCGAATCCCAATCTTGGCCTTTAGGAATTTTGCAGCAAATTTTTGAAAATGGCAGATAAGCCATCAAGCTGTGAGAATAGGGGTATGGCCTTATCCCTCTGCGCGCATGCTCCTCTGGTACCAGAATCGCAGAACCCTGGATTTAGAAGGGTGGAAGCAAGCGAGTATTGTAGGTGTGATTGACTTATGCTTCCAACTTCAAAGCACAAGAGTGAACGTGGCTCTAATGATGGCAGCAGCTTGTTTATAGGACACCTCCAACAACACCTTCAATTTCAAATTTGGGCAGATGGGCATCACGCTGCTGGACTTGTATGAAATTATAGGCCTTCTTGTCTCTGACAAGCCATATCAGGAAAGTGATTTCAAAGTAGAAGAAGTGGCCTTTGAAGCTGACCTTAACCGCCGCAACTTCTGTAAGTCTTATGAATCTTGGGCTGATCATTATGTTACTTAAAGAGGCGAAGCTAGTGGTATTGCATTTCTAGAACTGTGGCTTACTAAATTCATAGTATGCATTAGCACTCAAAAGATAATTGATACTTGAGTTCGCGCGGCTACACTTCTGTTCAATGGTCAAAGGCTAGGATTAGCATAGATGACCTTAGCTATGTTGTACTAAGCCTTTTATGATATGTCCCTTCATCCGTTCAACTATAACACTACATTAGGGCCCCTCTAGATATTGGACCTTTGGTTGCAGATTTACTTTTGTTCAGTTTAGGCATCCCCAAATCACAGATTTTTTGAACAATTAAGTAATAGGAATGGCATTCGCCGGAGTCAAAACCCACGATCCTTTTGATTACTCCGACTGCTTCCAACATCTATACATCTTGGATGCTTTTGTACTACATGCCAGTGACCTGATGCTTAACCAAATGTATCCAGAGGCATTGGAAAATAAGTTCATGTGGTGCACAACTCATTCCCCTAAAGCTATGCATATGTTTGAACAAGCTATCTCTGTTGCTGATTTGAGACTTCCTGATGATGTTGGTTTTGAACTATATGCTCCAAACCACTTCGCTCGACAGCTCGGTCTTCAACAGGAAATACCCTATCCTCTGTTCGAAAGTGTGAACATGTATACTTCTTGAAGCATGAAGAAGAAAGGAAAGAAACAAACTGATGATCCCCGCTTCCAGCCTAAGTTCATCCAATTCAATGTAAAAGTTAGAAGTATCAACCTCTTGTTTGCCAGCAAGGAAGTCAGTTAAACATACAATTCCTGGTGGTTTATGATTTATGGTGAACTTTGGACTATGGATCCTCTGCACCTTTTCAGAATCATCTTCGCTAATGGTCGGACCCTGCTGTCTCCATACGATCAAGCTCTCTTTGGCGAGACTACCTTTGCGAATGTTGTACCAGCATTGACATCAACAGCGAACCTAGGACCGGTCCATGATGATGAGGTAAAGATGATCTACTAAACAAACTCAAGACCTTTTGCCTGAAAAACCACTAACTGGATTTATGTCTGATTATGTAGGGTGAAGAAAACATTCCAGAACCCTGTCAACCTTCATCTTCATTAACTCCTCAGGAAGAAGAAGAGAGGAACCCCAAGATCCAGAGGATGAAGAAGAAGTTCCACTAGTATGAATTCCCTGAAGAGTATAATACCAAATTCTATGTTGCATTTAAACACTTAATGACCTCCTGAACTCTGCAAGTTTGTAGGTGAAGGAATACAACTGCAATTGACGAAGATGTCACTGTTCTAGAACATGACCATGAGGAGGATAATCACATCACTCTAAACGAGCTTCTTCACAACATTCTACTGGTATGCCATGCCACTCTTATAGCTATTATGGACATTTCAGGGAAGCAAGTTCCTTTTGGCCCTATCGAAGAAACTGAAAGAGATAATCGAGCTGAAGCTTCAAATATTCCTGAGGAAGAAAATGTTGCTAAACAATAAAGTGAAGTTGTTGTTGAAGAAAAGGGTCACTGATATTGCTCGCGAACGCCTCTTCTCATGGTTGCGCTAATGTTCCTCCGGTTGCAACACCAACCTTGTTTTTGCACTTGAGGATATCACAGTTGCTCAAACTGAAATAGATGAGCCAAGGGCAACAACTGTTGCGGAGGAAAAATATATAGGAGAAAACCTTGCCCCCAAGCGATTGAGATAAACTTTTTAAACTCGTTTCGTGACTTCTGTCCTCGAATTGCAGTAACTAATTGTCAAAAATGTGTAGGAAATTGACCTAGAAGTATCTGATGCTGATACTGCAGCAGAGGCAAAATCTGTGAGGGCGGAAACAATTCTGGCGAGTGGTGAAACCTTGAACACTGGTTGTTCAGATCCACCTGATGTGTCGTCACCCCAAACTTCTATAGAGGCAACTCTTATGGATGCACTAGAGATGCCTTCTCTTTCTCCAGAGGTGGTTGCTACTAGAAATCTACTAAGTAATTTGGAGCAGATAGACCTAGCGAATGAGGAATGTATGCCTCAGATTCCCAAAGCCATAGCAACCCGGCGATCATGCGCTAACGAGTCAGAGATGAAGCATTTAGAGGACCTTGAGTTTCACCTTGAGCAAATTCCTGATCTTCAAGAAAACTTGCATTAGAAGGAACAAGTCACCAACGAGTGCCTCCAAAAACAGACAACCTTGGAGGAAAAGTTTCGGTGTGAAAAGGAACAACTCAACTCTTAACACAGTTGTGTCCTTACTGGCATTGATGCTGAAATCAGGTCCTTGGAAAAACAACGAGCAGATATAGAAGCCAAGATCGAAACTGCTAAACAAAGGAAGACTCAACATGTACAAGCTGTCAAAACCAAGATTCCAGAGCTCCAGAAACTCAAAGAAACGATCTTGGTGGCTACTCATGCAACTAAGAAGGCTAAAGATGACACTGAAGCCAGCCGGGTCGACCTAAAGCGTACCTTGCTTGACACCCATCTTCTGGGCAAACTTGTATGAATGTATATGTAAACCATGGGCCTTTCATGAGCTTTATCTATTTATAAGAATTTCTTTCTTTAAGACCAATATGTCTTTTTCAAACCTTGAATGGCTTAGTCAACAATCCCTGGCCCAATCCTAAATCATTAACTCCACAGTTATGATTGAGATTTGAAAAGGCAACCATATTTCCTTGATCCTCTCGCGCCTGCACAACTGGCCAAATGGCAGTTTCGGAAACTGCAACATTTACTCGGCCTTAATTACCGCGCAAAGCTTCAAACCACGTACACCCATGCATATTCCTCTATTTAAAGGAAGGAAGATTAGCCTCTCTCTCCAAAAACCAAATGCAATGGCTTCTTCTTCTTTCATCTCTTTCTTTTCTTTGAAATTATTTCCCCCAGACTTCCTTAGTTTCCAATAGAAACCTTTAAGTTTCAAGATCTAACCTCAAACCTAGGTTAAGTCTCAAGATTTAACCTCGGGTACACCTCCTGGTACGATCTGGCAAGAAACATGGATGCCTCCATACTTGATTCTTGTTAGGGAGTGCATAAGTGGATTATGGGAAACACCAATCTGACCATCACCATGGTTGGAAAGGTGTTTTCTTCTAGAATGACCTCCTGATGCGATCTGGCAAGAAAGATGTGAATGCCAGATATCCGCATCGGCGAATTAGGGGTCATTATGCTTAAAGTAAGAAGCTGGATGCGTCGCTAGAGAAGAAGACCAAGCAATATTAGAAAATAGGGTAGTCTATGGTATCAGAGCCACTTTCTGGCTCTTTTGTATTATGTAAAGTTCATGGCCACAAAGCCAAGTAATGAAATTAATTTTCTGAACACTTTGCTGTTCGAAATTTCCAACTGCAACTGTGTTTATTTTATTTTGTTTATCACAAACCAGAAAACAGAAGAAAAAATTAAAACCGCAGGAATCAGTTTATAAAGAATGAGTAAAGTAAATCAAAACCCTTAAAAGTTTCGAAAATTCGCCATAGGAATATGTGTGGAGTATTGCCCCTCAGTTCAACTATGTGGCGAAAGTAGAACCCAGGATATGGTTCAAAGAGTTAACAGTGGTTGAACTCTATGCTGTCAAATCTTGCCCCCCAGTCGCGTTTGCCAGAGGTGGGTCATCAAATTCTCAAACGTTGGGGAAGTACTTTTTAAGGTAACGCCCATTGATAGGATTTCGATGAATGTCGCCATCAATATCCCTAAGCTTGTAAGCATCGTTGCCATAAATCTGATCAATCACAAAATGACCTTCCCACTTAGGGGGACCATTTGCCCTGACCGTGCAGCTTTTCACCGAAGGGAAGTATAACTTTCCAGACCAAATATCTAACCCCAAAACTACGACCTTGAGTGCGCTTGTCATAGATTCGAGCTACCCTTTTCTTTTCAACCACCAGATGATCCAGGGCAGCCGTTCGCTGGACATCCAAGTCCTCATGTTCCCGCCACATTGCCTGCACATGGTCGTCTCCAAGTAACTGATGTTGCTCCTGAACTCGTAGTGAACGCACGTTAATTTCAAGTGGAAGTACAACATCATGGCCAAACATCAGTGCATAGGGTGTTGTCTTTGTAGGGGTCCGTTTGGAAGTCCTATAGGCCCAAAGTGTGTTGTCCAACTCGTTATGCCAGTTGCATGGGTTCTCTGCCAACATTCACTTCAGAATGGACGAGATAATCTTGTTGCTGGCCTCTGCTTGACCATTGGATTGAGCGTAATAAGGGGTAGAGTGTAGGAACTGAATCCCATAATCACTAAGAAACTCTTGAGTTTCCTCAGCCATGAAAGCTGCCCTCCTGTCCGCCACTAAACACTCTGGAATACCTTACCGGCAGATGATATTTCTGAAGATAAACTGGCAAACGGTTTTCGCTGAAGCTTCCTTGACTTGCTCTGCTTCCACCCACTTGGTAAAGAAATCTGTACCCACTTAAATATATTTATGTTGCTGGGAAGAGTAAGGATGAATAACGCCGACAAAATCAAGAGCCCAGCCTCGACCCGACCAAGGCTTGATGATAAGCTGCATAGGGATATTAGGGATATGTTGAACTGGACAATGTGCCTGGCATTCTAAACAACCATTGGCAAAACTAATATAATCTTTGAGGATGGTAGGCCAATAGAAACCATGTCGGCGAATGAGCCAGCGCATCTTAGGACCAGCCTGATGTGACCCACATATACCCAAATGAACTTCGCGCATAATCTGCTTGGCTTCACGACCGTATACACAGAGGAAATCAATGCCATTTTCTCCCCTTCTCAGCAACTCACGCCCTTCGACACATAATTAAGGGCGAGGAACCTGATCTGCTTATCTGTTACAGTAGATGGTTAAATCAAATAATCCATAATGGGTTGTCTCCAATCAACATCCAACGCATCAACCATTGCAACTAACCATTCGTCATTGTTTTCCTTCCTTGCCATAAACTAGGGTAAGGTTCTCTTTTCAAGTTTCAATATTCGCTCGCAAACGCCGTCAGCCAAGCTAACTCTAGTTGCAATCTGAGCAAGTTCGTTGGCCGCAAAATTCCGTTCACGAGGAATGTGTTCTAGAGACACAGTAGCAAACCTGTCCAACAACTCTAAGGCTCTTTCTAAGAAGAGAACTAAAGTGACGCTAATACATTGGAATTTACCTCGTAACTGATTAATGACCAGCAAAGAATCACCGAGTATGTCAACATCTTGTGCTCTGAGGTAAAGTAACATCTCCAATCCTATTATGACAGCTTATTCATACTCTGCTTGATTGTTTGTACACCTCCACTCTAGCTGGAACGAATACGAATATCTACCCCCGGATGAATTGACCAACGAGATTCCAGCTCCGAATAATTTATCAGTGCTGGAGCCATCAAAATACAAAGTCCAAGGCTGAAGATAGACAACCCCGATGTCTAGGTCTCGAAAATAATGATCCTCAAAAATAGGATGGTGGAGTAGAAAGTCAGAGACCGCCTGACAAGTCTGTGCTTGAAGTGGTGTGTATTTCAAGGAAAACTCTGACAAAGCAAACATCCACTTACCAATCCGGCCTCGAAGGATAGGCCGCGTTAACATATATTTAACTAAGTCTATCTGAGCTACAACCACATTTGTAAAAGAAAGCATGTAATGCCGGAGTTTACAACCCGCGAAGTACAAAGCCAAACACAACCTCTCAATTGGCGAATACATGGTCTTAGCATCCAAAGGGTCCTATTCAAATAGTAGATGGCGCACTTAATGGTCCGACCTTCTTGGTTAATATCATCTTGAGCCAAGAAGCCTGCAATGGAACTCTTAGAAGCCGAGATGTAGGGTTTTAAAGGAATACCAGGCTTAGGAGGAACGAGAACCGGGGGGTTCGCCAGATACTCCTTTATCCTGTCAAAAGCCTCTTGATGGCACGACTCCCAAACAAATTCCTTGGCACCCTGTAGTTTTAGCAGAGAAGAAAAAGGCTTGACTTTCCCAATGGAATTTGAAATAAACCGCCTAAGGAAGTTAATCTTGCCCAACAGTTGTTGTAACTCCTTCTTAGTCTTTGGAGCAGGCGCATTAATAATAGCTTTGGCTTTGTCCCCAAGCACCTCAATGCCCCTCTGATGGACGACAAAACCTAAAAAGTCTCTTACTTGTACCCCAAACACACATTTGGCGGGGTTCATTCGAAGTATGTGTGTTCACATGCGTTCAAACACTTTCCTGAGGTTCACAATATGGTCATGTTTGACTTTAGACTTAACTACCACATCATCGATATAGACCTCCAAGATCTTACCAAGAATTTCATGAAAAATTAGGTTCATGGCTCGCTGATACCACTACTCAAAAGCTCCTATGAAAGCCGGACACCGGAATGTTTTTTTGTGTCTGTATGCTTTAGCAACTTGGAACTGGTGATAACCAATGGTGTCGTCCATAAAAGAAAGCATCTCGTGCTCGGCAACAACATCAATGAACATATCCGCCACAGACATAGGGTACACATCCTTTGGAGTAGTCTTGTTCAAATCGCTATAATCCATGCAAACCCGTATTCTACCATTCTTGCGAACAGGGACTATGTTGGATAGCCATTCATTATACTTTGCTACTCTGATGATACCTGATTTTAACATCTTCTCTACTTCCTCTTTAACGGTGACAAACCAACTCATGTGATAAACCCGGAATGTCTTCGTATTTCTCTGCAAAACAGTCTTTAAACTCTAAAAGTAAATCAATAAGCCCCTGTTGTTGCTTAGGCTCTAACAACTTACTAAGTCCAACCTCCATGAGCTTTCTTCAGTTCCCAAGTTGACTTTTTCTACTAGATCTTTAACTTGAGGTGGAGTCTCATCTAGTGCAGCTGGAGCTGGTAAGATAACTTCCTCCTCTTCATCAATCACCTCCAACACATCTTCCATATGTCGTTGGCCGTTCATAAGCTTCCCTTTCTTCAATATGTACAGCCAAAGGCTAATGCAGAAACTCAAACGCATGCAACTCATCTCCTTCTAAGCGTGTTAACATTGATTATTAGTTGGGCTTAGCACCATAAGGCTAAGTCTAGATGTATCGAATTTGACCTGAGAGAGTCCCCATTGTGCTAACTCGATGGACGTAACCCCAATCGATTTTCCACTATGGTCGATGCCGACCACAGTCAAAGGACGCAAGTCAATGTATTAATAGTTTGCCCCTATCTCATTTAAAGATACAGAAAATGGCTTAGGGTCAGCCTTAACCAACTCCGCGTGTCTAGTTGCATGATCCCACATAAGCAACTCTTGATGCATTAACGACGGTACACAAGCAGCTCTGTGGATCCAATCCCTGCCTAGAATGCAACTGTATGGAGCAGTACTATCAGTTACAAAGAAACCTTGTATGATATTCGAAGGACCTACCTTCAGTCTAACCATTACAATGCCCAAGGTTTTTGTAACTCCACCAACAAAATTTTTGACAATCATAGCTGTCTCAATCACAGCTGATTTCTTTATGCCAAGCATAGTCATCGTTCGCACTGTCATGATACTCACTGCAGCTCTAACATCTACCATAATTTTGTTGACTTTCATACCATCGATATCTGTTGTGACGTAAAGAGGGCGAAAGTGTTCCATCATCGCCGGCAAAGGTCTAAAAAACATCATATACCATTCTCGCATGGTGTCTGTGATCTCCGGAGGTCCACTAGCTGACGAACCTATTGTTGAATCTACTGTGATCTTCTCCAGCTCTGATGCTACCTCTGTCACTGTCTCTTGAGTCTCAGTAACAGAACACACTGCTCTTGTCTTCGGCAAAGCATATTTGGAAGAGAGGACATAGACCATGTTGCAGTGCATTCACACATCCCCTTCCTCTTCATCTGTGGAAACATCTTCGTCCATAGCCTGCTTTGTTTCACTTTTCGCTATCTGCACAACTAGTGTTGCATTAATCTCGGCGAATGTCTAGACCATGGCTGTAACCAACGATGTATCCATTACGTTGTCATTTTTAGCCTCAGGTATAGGCTTTTTAACTTGTTGGTTTACAACAACCTCAGTGCTAGGTTGAGTCAACTTAGGCCGCCACTGGAGCTTTCTCTCCTACACCCTTTTTTTATGTGTAGGATCTGACTTAATTCGCTTCATCTCAGGCTCTGTAGTAATAAGTTTGGTTCCCAAGGTAGAAGGTGCAAACTTGTCTACATGCACCAGGCCTAACCTTTCTAGTACAGACTTCCTTTTTGGGGAACCTGGTGTGCCAGACAGTCTCTTGAAAGCACTTTCTCTAGGAGGTAAAAGCGGTTCTACCCCCTGTTCCTTTTTAGTGGTACGTAGGGTTGTCCTTCGCAGCTTCTCCGGTGTCTGACTTAGATCTTCTGGTTTAATTAAACCCTGTTCTAGAGCTGCAACTTTCTCTTTGCTCTGCCATACCGCTTTTGCATGTTTCTGATCTTAGTATGGCTAATCTCAACAGTTTTGCCCTTCTCCTTGATGTACCAGGTGTCATCTTTGATTATGTTCCTTGATGCTGGAGGGATATATGGTTTTGTCAAGATATCATTTTGAACCTCTGGTATAGATCTAGCTATTAATATCCCTTCTTTTGTAGTTCCTTTGTATAGATTGGACTCGTGCGGAACCTGAATCCAACCTTTGCCTGCTTTAATGACTCAGTAGGGCTCGTTGGCTGATAATGATCTGACGGCGAATGCTTGTCCTTTGCTTCGACTGCCTTGATCGCAAACTCAAACTCATTGTAGGAAACCTAAATTCCACACACGACTTTGCACCAGGAGCATAACAACACTCTTGAAGCTTCAGGAACCGTTTCCTGCTGACCCTTCTTAAGCTCTTCTCTGGTATCGCCGTCTTTGTGCAATTCTACCGCTGCTTTCCTATCAGACTTCTTCTTCCAGACAAGATCTACCATTGCTACATGAAGGCTCACTTCTGGGGGCCCTTTCGTATAGCCCTCTTCAATGACCAAACATCCTTTGTTGATCCACTGTTGCACCTGGTCTTTGAGCTGCACACATTTAGAGGTATCATGGCTCCATGGATTATGAAATTTGCAATAAGTTTTACCTGCTGACTGGTCTTCTGAAGGGTATGCTCCCTAAGGAATGTTGAGTAAGTTCACCTGAATCAACTCCTCCAACAGAACATGAGTCAAGTCTGCATTATATGTGTAGAACTCGTATTTGAACTTAGCCTTGTTTCTCGGTGCTGGGACCATATCCACCATGGCTACTGTAGGGAAAGGTTTCTCGTCCACCAATGACACTGTATTTTCCTCGTCTAAGGTCACGACCCCTTCATTGATCCAAACCTGGATTTGGTCTTTCAATTTAACACAGTCAGCGGTGTTATGGTTCCACATGTTATGATATTTGCAGTACTTTTCCCTTTCAACTGTTTCGTGTTGGAAGCGGACCAAAGTCATACTTTATCAGCTTCTGCCTGAAAAAATCCTCCAACACGTCATGGGCCTTGTTCGCATCGTAGGTATACGACAAAAACTATGGCTTAGTAAACGCCACTGCCGAGATCTTTACTGGACTCCGGGCAAGTCTCAAACTTTGTGAACTAGCAGGCTTCTTGCTAACTAGTTCCAAAGCAGCTACCTCATTCTCGTCATCATAGTCCATACTGTACCGGTGAGCCACTGACGAAGGGTAATAAGGATTAACATGCGAATAGATGGCTCTTACGGTTCTGTGTCGGTTGGGCCCGTATCTTGGCTTCAATGTTCCAGGGACGTATGTACCACTAGACACATTCTGCCTTTCATCCATATCAGTCAGGACTATCTGGTAACTCCCAACCTTATTCATCAAGTCAGCCATACTGGCAAACTGTCCATCATGATGTTTGAGCCTTTACCTTGGCTCTAAACCCTTAATCGCGATGCGAACAACATCCTCCTCCGAGACAAGAGACCTGCACTTGGTATGCTGGACCTTGAACCTCTTGAGGAACTCGACTGGAGATTTCGTAGGTTGCTAGTACATTGAAGTTAAAGAAGAAAGATCAACCTCTGGCTCGACAGTACCAAAGGTTGTTCTAAACATTCTCTCCATAGTGGCCCAATCAGGAATGGACCCAGGTACCAATTTAGTATACCATGTGAGAGCTGAACTTGCCAAAGATGAACCGAACACCCTTAGTTTCAGCAAAGGATCGTTCCCATAGGGTCCGCACTCACTTTGGAACCTCAAGATATGTGTTGCGGCGTCTTCAGACCCCTCCCCTAAAAAAGGAGTAAAGCGAATATTTTGTAATTTTGTGGCCAATCAGCACCTGATCAGGGAATGGATTCTGGTAAGTAAGGTTTACCCCAGGATCCCTCAACTTACTCTTGAACTCAGTTCTAAGCTGTTGCAACGCACGATCGAACATGCCTTGGATTTCTTCTAGTTGTACTATACCATACGAGGCTGCAAGTTGTGCGACAACGTTTGCGGCCAATGGCTGGGCTCCCGCTTGAATGACTGGCTTATTAACTTGCTCAAACTGGTTTCCAACATTTCCTTCGTTACTTGGTGGAACCACCTAGACGAGTATCATTCCTCCTTGTTTCATAGTAGGAACTTTAGTACTTGAGGTTCCCTCTGGTTGTGGGTTGATACTGTAATAATTGACGTCTTTCTTGGGCAAGTATTTGTCCATAAAGAATGTGTCAAACTTCTGAGTAGTCTTTGTGACGCGTGCAATGTGCTCGGTGTGGTCGCCTACCTTGTCCCACAACGGGTTAATTTGGCCATCCATCTTAGCCAATTTAGACTCTATCAAGTCTTATGATGCCTTCACGCTTGCAGTTATGCATGTGGACATCTTTTCTAATGCATCCATGAGCTATTCTTGAGAGACGAACTTCTCAACTCCAGACCCTTCGGTCATCGTTTCTATAATGAAATGCTTGTTAACTAGCTCGATGGTCAACCTTTTGCACCTCAACGGATTGTGAGGTTTGCAGTGCGAATGTTCCAACAAGGAACACTTAGGATATACTTTACTATAGATGTTATCAGTCACAATTTTGCCACTGATTTGTCCCGCTGACGGGCGTGCCAAAATGTTCGAGTCTGATTTTTAGGTCCTTCGAACAACCGTCTGGTGCAAGACGAGGTGTGCCTATCTTGATCTTGTCCGTTCGCGCACTTCTCTTGACTTCTTCTCAAAAAACTGTGAGCAAGAACAGTTGCAACTGCTGCTAGGGCTCTTCACAACTACCTAGGATGAATATTTAGGATTTACTCAGTGACAAAATAAAATACAAAGAGATATTTGCTAAGAATTGCTCCTTAACAATGGGATGGACTTGTGCTCGCGATGAGGCTTTATGGACTGGGCGTGGATTTTTTGCTCGCAATGAGGCTGGTGAGTGAAACGAGATTTACTCGCGATGAGGCTTTGGTGATGCTCCTTGAAGAGGTTTTTTTTTTTGGTAGTTTGTGTGCTCCTGAAAAGGCGTCCAATTTGCAGTGATGCAGAGTTTTGTTGAATTGTCTCGGGGGGGGGGGGGGGGGAGGCTTCTCATTCACCTTGACCTTCTTATATAGAGAACTGAGCAGCTAGGGTTGCACAACAAGGCAATCAAATCTCTAATTGAACCAGGAAATATACTTTCCTAACCGAACCTTCTAACAATATATCTTCAAGATATCCTACAAATCTTCTGTCAGTAATTACCCAATGTAATAAAGAAATAAATAAAGATAATTAGACTGCTGGTATCGGTTCGTGGACTAACTAACTTATAAGCTAACCAATATAAAATCGGGCCCAAACAATTAGCAGCTACTCGATATATAGCTCGATATGAATCGTAAGGTTTCAAACATACAGAACATATACATGATTGTTCAAGTAAAATGACAAATAATCGTCATACATTCGGTAGAGATCAATTTCTTCATATCTAATATTCAATTGAGTACATTTGGCTGCTCGTTTATAATAATTGAAGTGTGACAAGTTTAGAAAACGATGTGCATCATGACATAGCGTTTGAGGGGTCTTTTCTTTGTCTCCACCGTTCTCTACACTGATAGACTTCTTTCATCAGAGATCGATGTGTAACATTTGTTGGAGAGCAAAAGAACCTGCATCTCCACCATTTGCTTAAAAACCCTCAAACGGTGCAAGTCACGAAGACTAAACTCTATCCTCATTTGTGTATAATCTAATCGAGATTAAAATGAAGCCTACTATTTAAGAGTTTTGTTGTATTTGTTTATGCTATTAGTTGAGATTTGAGAACACGAACCCGTACACTCATCAGAAACTATATGATCCATTATTGGCTTCACTTCTTCACCTTTAGATTTTCAGTTGTCAAAACTTTCGAAGATTAGCAAGTAGGAATCACAAGCTCACCCTACATTTTAAAAAAGCTAACACGGGTTATTGAAAGTAAAGTGCATACAATTAAAGAAAATACGTGGAAGAGATGGAGGCAGCATTGCGTGAATAATAGAAAATATAGATTATAAGAGTATATATGAAATATGAAATGACAGAACCAATAATCCTAATAAACCCCACATTCCACAGAACTAATAATTTTGGGCCCAGCAAGGTAGAACATTGGACGAAAGCCCACAAAGCCAGCCCCCATTTTCTAACATACCACCATTGGGCCCAATTCCCAACACCTTCGTTTTGATCGGATCAACAAGCAAAGCATGTTCCTACCCCTCTCTCTCTCACAGGGTTTTGAACTCTCCCTTTGTTTCTCCTCCAACTCCCTTCACTTTATCTCTCATTCCATCTCACCAGGGTTTTAGACCTCTTCACTCCCCAACCCTCTTCTCACTTCCATCCATGGAGTCCCTCTCTAAACTCAACCTCCGCCACCAACCCCTCCACCTCTCCATCAATCCCCACCGTCCATCCTCCCCCATCCCCATTTCCTCCTTCCGCCCCCTTCGCTCCTCCTCCTTCTCTTCCCTCAAAATCCGCGCCTCCTCCGCGGACCCCCCTCACCAAGCCCCCCAAAACCCTAAACCCTCCTTCCTCCAAACCCTATCCCCTCTCGCCTGCGCCGCCGTAGCCGCGGCCGCGTTCTTCGCCATGCGCTTCCACCCCACCAAACCCGCCTTCGCCGCCCCAACCTCCATGGTGGAGCCCGCGAAGGTGACGTATGAGGATGAGGAGAGACAAATTGAGGAGCAACTGAGCCGTGACCCAAACGACGTCGAGGCGCTGAGGTCTCTGATGGAGGTGAGAATCAAAGCCCACAAGTTGACCGAGGCGGTTCAGGTGCTGGACCGGTTGATCGAGGTCGAACCGGAAGACTTTGAGTGGCAGTTGTTGAAGGCCAATGTTCATACTTACATGGGTGAGAATGATTTAGCTGCTAGTGAATTTGAAGACATTTTGGCGAAAGACCCTCTTCGAGTTGAGGCCTATCATGGGCTGGTGATGTCTGCGTCACAATCGGAGGAGAAGCTGGAGCTTGTGTTGAAGAGGGTGGAGAAGGCAATGGAGGCGTGCAAGAAGCAGGGGAACACTTCGGATGTGAGGGACTTTAAGCTGTTGATTGCTCAAATTCGGGTGATGGAGGCTGAGTACAAGGATGCATTGGAGCTTTATCAAGAACTTGTGAAGGAGGAGCCCAGGGATTTCAGGCCGTATCTGTGTCAGGGAATTATATACACTCTGTTGAGGAAGAAGAATGAGGCTGAAAAACATTTTGCGACGTTCAGGAAGCTTGTTCCCAAGAATCATCCTTACAAGGAGTACTTTGATGATAACATATTTGCGACCAAGCTTTTTGGGGCAAAGGTGGAGAGGGAGGCGGCTGGATCGAATGTATGAGGTGAGAGGAAATCTGTTGCTGGATTTATGGTTATTGTGGTGATGGTTAGCGTGGATGCCTCGGTTTTCGGGTTAACACTTGGGCTTTATAGTGTTATCTTTGGGAATGTAAGTAACTTAGCAGTAGTGCTATGAGTATTCAGAATGTAGAGGTATCTTGCAGATTTATGAGTGAAATTTAGTACTTTGTTGAACTAGTTTGTGTCAATTTTGAAGTTATAGATAGAAAGAATTATTTTATGATGTTCATTAAGACGTGTTGGTTTCATGCTCTTTATACTGAAAGAGCTTGTTTTTTTATATACTCCCGTACATGAAACTGTACGGTGAGGACGGATCCAGGATCTGGAAGTTGTCTAGGCTAGTTAGAAGCATTTTTTTTTTTTTTGAGGTTTATAACCCACTGAAAAATTATCGAAGGAATTTTTTTTTTCTTAAGAAATACTATTAGAAGTGCAAGAACTATATGAGATATTTTTTTTTGAATTTCTTATTTGAAGAGAGAAAAGTAAAAAATGGGCAAAAAAGATTAAGAAAATATTGTAACTGAAGAAGAACTGTGTTGTTTGAGGTAGCAAAGTGAGAAAAACTACTAAAAATGTCCGGATTTGCTCTTCAGAGCAGTCGAACCTGTGACAAGGAGATTATAATTTGATCAGGTCGCCAACTAAACGAAGGCTTCTCATTGTTTTAATGGGTACTAATTTACTACATACATGATTTCTGTCTAGGCTTCAGCCCAGACAGCCTCTAACGTAGATCCGCCCATGTATGGTGCATGTAGTTATTTAATGTTGGCAGTGCTTCTTTGTTGCAGAAATGGATGTGATAATCTCTACATAATGGTAAACACTTCGGATAACAGTGTTGTTTTTAAGCACATTACCATGGGTTATGGTTTTCAATCTTAGCTTGTTCACTGTCATATTAACTAATGCTAGATGTCTTAGAATCGTAGGTATAGCTTTATTACTTGGAAATTTATCAAGAAGTGCAGAATTTGGTGATGGACCTCTGTTTTTGGCTTAAGGCTTCACCTAGTACTATAGAGCAAGACTAGTGGTAACTTTACTAGATAGTAGTGGTAGTAGAAGGATAGTATTCAAAACTGCAGAGGTATGTTGCACATCAATCAGTAGAATGACAAAGGGTCAATTTCATTTATCATCATTATATTTTCTGCCCCTGTTTTCCAGTTAATGCTTGAGCTCTGAGGGTAGTGGTTGTATAAGTGCTTCGACTATAGAGCTTTTGTTGCACATCAGTCTGGGAAATTTCATGTTTGCTTCCCTTCTTTTGCCTGAATATTTCAGATATGACTTTGGGTTATATGCTGAAATAGTTTAACTTCATGTTATGGTTTCTTGTTTTTGTGTATTTATTGAGTATGCCTTGATTATCCATATGCATGCAGCGTCGTTCTTTAAGGTTGGCGATGTTGCATAAATGGTTCCAAAGATTTGATAAACATGTTTTTGTTTTAACATTAAAATTATCAACATAAATGGTTCAGATTTTAACTTCTTATTCAAGCTCTTTTGCATATTGTGCCTACACATAAGATGCTATATTATTCTTGATTTCTATGCAATATCTTAATCTATACATGATCACAGTCAAACGAGTCAATTTCACCTTTGTTCTTCAGAGATCATCCAAAGATTTAGGAAGCAATTCACTTGTCTTAGCACTGTACTTGGTATGTGGATGTGGAATCAAGAGAATTCATTAGATAGAGATATTTGAAGTCTGAAAGCTGGTGCCAGAGTTGTAAGCCAGAAAAGAATGCTGTCCGATGAACTCCAAAAACGTATCATACACTTGCATGTAGTTTGTTTTTTCAATCATTAATTTTGTGTTATATACATGTTCATGTACAGTACTGGTGATGTTGATACTATGGGTGTACAGGTGGCCACTTTGCATATAATCTGCATAGCGTTGCATATAATTTATACCAGTACATGGATATTGTGGAGGTGATGGTGTGAATATGCTTGTATCGGGTGTCGACTACAATAGCAGATGGAGATGGAGATGGAGATTCTTTTTATACTCTTCTCTATTGCATCACTATTTTGTAGAGTCGTTTTGGCTCTTTGTATACTTGTCACTTTCTACCTTAATTGATCTTCCAATACCTGGCATTTTATTTGTTACTTTATGTAAGCGGTAGACAGAACTGGACCCTGTAAATGAGAACTTTTGTAACTTTGTAGCGACTGGTCCAATGATCAAAGTAGATGTTAAACATGAATTGTGTTATATGAGTAGCAATTTCGCTATCAGTGGTGCAGTGTAGTACTTCGAAGTTTTCCAACGTACAGAGGCTGAATGCACATTCTGATACCCAGATAAGCAGTTGCATAGAATCATTTTCTCTGTGATAAGCTTGGACCTTTGCAAATGTTTATGCTTAGTTGCTTACATTTCTTGCTTTGTCCCCACTACCTTTGCTGTGTGCTGGTTGTTTGCTTGAAAAGAGTCCTTTAGTACAGGTATCTCTTGCTGTATATCCCATTTTGGCATCCTCCTTGTTACTATGCTTTCAAGATCCCTTCTTGCCCGTCCCAAGTGGTAGTTGAACTTGAACCTCAACATGTGAACATTTCTTTGGAGAGAATTCTAGTCATAACTCATAAGCATCTTGTTGCTACAGAAATGTAAGAATGGTTTCAGAATGTGGTGGCCTGGGGGTACGATTGACTCATGGTCTTCGTGTTTTGTTCATGAACGCTTACTCTTCATATGTATCACAATTGAAGAGGGTTAGCAATGAAAATTCAGATTTGGTCGAGCTCTCCCATTTTGTACATAGTACTTGACAAAGATCGAAATAATGCACAAATTTTGTACATAGTACTACTTTCTCTTCTTTCTCAGTTTGAAGTGACACATGAATAGCATAGTAGCCAATAATTCCAAGCTAGGGGAGCGTCCGGGAGATCGCAATTGAAGGAAATCAAATCCTCCTGGTGTGGTGGTGGTTTCAAATATTAAAGGGGATGGACTGTGTACTGTGTTTGTCTCGTCCATGGAGGGCAGAGCCCGAAATATGAGGTCTTTTCTCGGAGTTTCTGCAGCTAGCCATGGTAGTGTTTGTAATCTTCTCTCTTGGCTGGTTAGCTAGCTAGCTACGCTAGGTGCTATGGAAGGAGGCTTTGTACGGTTTTACCTGTGCCGTGAAACTTGTGGAAGAAGATGCACGGTTTATGGGTTGTGTTTGTGGGGAATTCAATGAGTCTCGCGGAGGATTTTGGGTAAGGCCTCGCCGCCTCGGCCCTCTTGAGTCTTGAGATTTCCGAGTTGTTGGAGGAATACGAAAATGGACAACTTCCTATCTCTAGGATAGAAAGACAAGAGAAACCAAGTCCAACAAGAACTTTTAATTTCAATGTTTGATAATGTGTCGTAAGTCATCAGGAGAGTTGTTAAAAATTTATAATCAATGAAATCAAATATTTTATGAGTAACAAATGTAAGAAAAAGAGAAGGAGAGGAGATGAATCATTGGAGTTTGGAATGAACAACTTTCTCATATAATTTATCTTTGGTTTTTCTTTTTACTATCTCAAACGTAGGTAATGAGCAATTTTTATTTCATAATAGTTACTTTTCGGGAACCAAATGAAGGGTTGGAGAATAAGGTTATGTTCTAATAAACGTTAAATGATTGACTGTTGTAGTGTACGTTATTCTGTTTTTATCAAAGAGAAAAAATGCATCTGAAATTACGAAATATGTGCTACTATAGAACAATAGATCGTACTGTGTCAGCAAAATTTTATCGCGACAATTATGTTACATAAAATTACAAACAACTTGATATGATGAGACTTATATAGACCTACCAAAGTCATGCCATGGATCTGATCTTTTGGACATGGATTCGATTTGGCATTATTCATTTTCAATTCATTAGCTGTGCATCGAGTAATCGACTAGAGTATATGACTTTCTTTCTCCTAGCTTAACTTGCTAGGTTTCTCTACATAATACGAATGCCACAATAATTGAAGGTTTAAGGTACCAGAAAGGAGACTAATTCAGACATGACTAATGACTATTAACCAGAGTTGGAGAAGAGATTAATCTAGATTGTTAGTTAAGAACAATGTCGTCCTAATTGAGCTTTGTGCATGCTGCCTAATTAGGGCTGCAACCTTCTGGTTATATAACCGATGCTATTGTAACATGTATAATTCTAGTCTTCTAGACTTCTAGTTAGTAAACTTAGGCATCTAGTTTGTCAAAAAGTTTAAAGATAATTGCGGGCAAAAAGCCATAATTGTGGATTTCCACCTAATTAAATCATACTTTAGCTCAGTCAAGGTAGCTTAGCTAGTTTGCTTTCAACTTTTGCTTTCATAATTATAGAACACTCTACCAACTAGTAATTAGTAGCAACTATGAATTAGAAGGAACACTCTACCAATCTCCCTTTTCTCTTCTTCTTCTTCTTCTTCTTCTTCTTGTTGATGAACTGGGTACATATGAATGATATGATCATATAGGGATTGTGGGGTATGAACCCTGTTGCTTTGGCATGCTTCTATGGGAAAGTATAAACCAAATTAGAAACAAGAAAAGTGAGGAGGGGAAAGAGAAATGAATCAACAACCAGAGCCAGAGCCAGAGCCAGAGCCAGAGCTAGCCTTGCCTTGTCAACTAGCAGCCTAATGGTAGAGACTGGGGAGAACAATGATCTTCTTTGGCTTGGGATTCCATGTATGGACACTGAAATGAAGGAGCCAAGCAAATCATGCAAATTATTTATGGGGGACCAAAACTGTGGTACGTGGGGTATCTGATCATTTCATATGTAGGAGTAATACACACACATGGCATGTTCATGCTTTATTTAATAGATTTGCATGACTTGCTATATACAGTTATGTTATGTACATTGTAACCAAGTGTTTTGTATGCTAAGGCCTTGATGATTTTGTTAACTTCAATGTCTAATATGAACAATGGAGGGTCTATGATTTTATATGAAAGACGAACAATGTTTGAGAAACGTTAATACACCATATCTTTGTAAATGCATATGGAATGGAAGAAGGAAAACAACAACAATAAAACTAAAACATACTCAAATCAACAACCCTCACTAAACCTCATACAAGACCAATGGGTTGTTCATACTGTTCAACGATTGGCACTAAATAAATTACGTTATAAGCAGCTTACATACAAATTTTTTATTTATTTTGTTTTTAATTCTGTCAAGGTAATTTAAAAACTTTTAGTTACTAGCTTAATACTTAATTCTTCGATGCATATGAAATGTTTCAACTATGATAGCATAATGTCGTCAATTTGACACTCCATTACTAGGCTATGACTACGCATTATGGATTGGAAAATTTCCTACATGACGATGGATCATTAGGCCACTTACGACTACGTATAGACTTCCTAATTTTGTCTTGAACACAAAAGTTGCCTAGTGTTGTCTTCTAGACTACCAAAAAACACAGTTGCCCTTAGATTTCCATAACCCACTCTGTGTGACCCATCCACTCTGCTTGACATGTTTTAGATATGGGTCCAAACACAATAATTTGTACCCGTTTCATATTTCATGGCATATAAATAATAAATTGACATACACAAGTCCCATGATTGAAATGACAAATGTTTGCTCCTATATCAAGAAGAAGACATCAAATTACATTTTCACAAACAAAAACAAAACCCACATCCACAAGAGTCTACAAAAACTCTCGTATTTATTTCTAGGCCTACCTATACCCATCTTCTTAGCTGAACATATGCTTTCAAAATTAATGATTCCTCTCTTAGTTTGGTCTGTGACACTGTAGGTATCTTAAAGATGATAGCCACATTCATCTCCAAAACTAGAGGTTAAATATGACAGTGGCATCCCAAGTTAACTACATTGAGTCACCGTCTGTTACAGAAATGCATTCCTTGTTATATAGAGGATGTTTTTCAAGCTTGGTAGGATGGATGTTTTGTTATATCTGTTGTATATTGGTATTAATGTAGTTTCACTAGTTTGACAATAACATCTCTTCACTTTTGTCCAAGTGCTCAAGATCTCCATTATGGAAATCTTACCCAAAGTAGTTTGGGTTTTTATCAAAGAGAAAACTCTGTTAACCATCTTGGTAGCAGATAAAAGTCATAAGATATGTCAAGTGATTTTACATTTTCATGGTTTGAACTTCAGATAGTTTATTTAAATTAAAAAAAAACCGATGCAAATATAATAGTGTTTGCCTTTGATTTATATGATCTATACGGATTAACGATACAGCTAAGTCAATACGTTAGACATTTTGTATGTAAGTTTGTGACACACTATTGTAAGAGACTGTTTTGTCTTTTATTTTTATAATTCACCTAAAATCACATTGTATTGTGATTAATGAGTATCAATCAAATGACTATAAATATTAGCTGCTACATCAATTTTGTAATTCCACTCTCAACTATGCAAATTTCATTTCAAATATATAATTTAAGACAAGACGATTGTTATAGATATTATATATTCATACTTCAATAACTGATCACATAAGATCTCAACACGGACCAATTAGCTTCAAGATATGAATACAACTACTAGTTGCTACATCGATTTCATCCTATGCAGTGGCGTTGCTTACTTTTTAATTTTACAAACTTGTTTTCGGAATATACCGTTTTGAGACAAAATGACCGTTAGAAATATCGTATCTAAACAGATAACATAAGATTCTAAATGATCCAATTAGACTTCAACATACCAAACTACCCAATGTAGCTCCCTACTCAAATCTTTCAGCTCCATCCTGAATCATTGCAGAGGTAAAAAATTACTTTCCCTCATCAGGCAGACACCGGAAAAAAAAAAAAAACAAGTCAAAAAACTTGCCCAGAAAACCCAAGCATGCTATACAAATGAGAGCTACCCGTGCCGTAACCTCCCTCACCGGACCAAGCAGGACAAGTACGTGTCCGCACCCAAACCCGCCACGTAGAAAATAGGGTTAGGGTCAGGGTCACAGTCCAGTTGTGTACACTCGCCCTTAACCGTAGTCCACAGGCAGAGACAGTACCACTTGCCCGCCCAGACCCTTCAGCCCTCCCCTCTCTCTCTCTCTCTCTCTCTCTCTCTCTCTCTCTCTCTCTCTCTCTCTCTCTCTCTCTCAGTCCCATCGGTATTTGAAAGTTCAAAAAACCCTCTCTCTCTCTCTCTCTCTATACCCACGTCCTTCTTTTTCACACCCACCCTTCGCCATTTGCCTCCTCTCTCTCACTAACCGTCTCTCCTCCTCTTTATTACTCTCTTCTGCTTCTCTCTCTCTCTCTCTCTCTCGATCTGTGCGTTTCTGGTTTCGGCAATGGAGGTGGATGCCTAGGGTTCCGGGACTGTGTAGAGGTTCGAGGAACCTTCCAGACTCGGCGGAGTTTCCGATCTGCGTTTCGGAATTGTTTGATTTTGATGTTCTCTTTTTGATGAGCGGAGATGGAGAAGTTGCGGCCAACGAGGTCCAAGCTTCCGAGCGGTTCTGAACGGCGGAGCTCCGGTGAGAGATTCGCCTCCAAAGAACGAGCTTCATCTCGAGGTATCTGACATCTCTCATTTTTGAATTCTGTTTAGCTCACTCTGTTCGGATTTAATAAATTCGGAAAATTTGAATTTCGTGAGTTAGTTTTCGTCGGTTTTTGTTTTGATTTTAGGTATCAACCAAAGGTGAATTTGCCTTTTGCTTTCTGTGAGTAGCTTTAAATTATTTACTGTTTCTGCAATGCAGGTTATTTTTGGGAAAGTTTGTGACTTTTTTGTAGTGGTTTTGCTATGATTCCTTTGTTTCCATGATGAATTTTTTGGGGGATGATGAGCTATAATTCTATTGCTTTTTTATTTGTGATAAAAGGAACAATCAACGCAGGCCTGTGATTTCTGCTTGCTATTATCCAGACATTGCCGTGTTTTCTTTGTTTTGTGTTTAGCTGATTATATGCTGGATTCTAGTTATTTCGGTTGATTGATAAAGTTGAATCTTTACCACCCTGCTTTGGAACAATCATTTCCTGATGTGTGTGGATTTTGATTCCAGGAAACAGGTTAGTTCAGAAGCAGAAGAAATTGGACTCTGATTCGAGCTCTTGCAGTAGTGGCTCTACAGGGGAAGATCCGGTAAGCTCAATTTCGAGTTGTGTTTATTGAGTTGTAAGACTCGATTTTATTTTTGCCTTCCTTTGTAGCATAAATGAAGTTGCAATTTGCTATGTTGAAATGGTCCAGTAGTTTCTCTATTGCTGAATTTTGATTTGTCTTGGTATTGAAAGAACAATCACAGTTTACATTCCTGACCAAGTGTATTTGCCCTTTGCAGTTGACGTTTGAGTTGGGGTGGAGATCTTCAAAGCAAGCTGGTGGTGCTCCAATAAAGAAACTATTAGCTGAGGAGATGTTGAGAGAAACTGAATCGAGAAGGAGATCACCAAGTGTTATTGCCAAATTGATGGGTCTTGATGGGATGCCGCCCCAACAGCCCATCGCTCATAAACAACAAAAAGGCATTCCAGAGAATCGTCACCAGAGGACAAGATCAGCAGAGAAAGAGCACAGAAGTGGCGTGTGTTATGACCACCGGTCATCTAGGAAGAACTCAAAGGAGCAGCAGGAATTTAAGGATGTGTTTGAAGTTTTGGAGACTTCCAAGGTGGAAAGTTGTAGTTACTCATCACGAGCAGCTGCTAACACCAAGCTCAGTGATGCAGAGATGGCCTTTGTTCGACAGAAGTTCATGGATGCTAAACGACTTTCAACTGATGAGAAGCTACAAGATTCAAAGGAATTCCACGATGCCCTCGAGGTGTTGGATTCTAACAAGGATCTTCTGTTGAAATTTCTTCAGCAACCAGACTCATTGTTCACAAAGCATCTGCATGATCTGCATAGCGGTCCCCAATCCCATTGTGGCCGAGTAGCATCAATGAAGTCATCAGAAGCTCAGAAGTACGAGAAAATTGACCTTGGCTGGACATCAGCAAGAGAAACTCCTCTAAGGAATTACTGTAAATCTCCTCAGAGGCATCGCGATTCTTTTTCCAGCTACTGTGATAGTAGACATGCTACTCGTTATTCTCTCAAGTCACAATACCGACCAGAAGCAAAACATGAAACTGCCATTACTCCCACAAGGATAGTTGTTCTGAAGCCAAACCTTGGGAAAATTCTGAATGCTACCAAAACTATTTCATCACCTTGTTCTTCTCAGGCTTCTATGTCAGTTTGCAGGAACCACTCAGATTTTCCTAACATTAGAAATAGGGAGGTCGATGCATGGGGAAAGAAAAACTTCCCAGATAATGAGGGGCAGTCAAGGGATAAGTCTAGAGAGTCTAGAGAAGTAGCCAAGGAAATCACAAGACAAATGAGAAAGAACATTAGCATGGGTTCTGTGCAAATTTCATCATCTGGATTTAAAGGGTACGCTGGCGATGAGAGTTCTTGTAGCATGTCTGAGAATGAATCAGGAAATGAATCAGAGGTGATTTCAGTAGCTTCCAAACAATTCTCTGACAGACATAACCATTCCAGGCTCTCATCAACCTGCTCTGCCGAATCTTCTGTGAGTAGAGAGGCCAAGAAGAGACTCTCAGAGAGGTGGAAAATGACTCATAAGTCTCAGGAAATAGGAGTGGCCAGCAGGGGCAACACACTTGCTGAAATGCTTGCTATCCCAGACAAAGAAATGCAAGCCGCAAAACTGGATGCCATGAAAGGTGAGGCAGGATTCAGAGATAAATTTGCCAGGGAAGATAGACCTGTAGGGTGGGGTGGACCTCTTGGTATCAGCAGTAGGGATGGCTGGAAGGATGAATGCATCAAAAGTTTATCAAGATCAAAATCCCTCCCTGCTTCTTCTGGTGCTTTTGGGAGTTATAAGACAATGCGCCGGGAAACCATACGTGATAACAGGTATCTGATACCAGCGGAGGCGTTGAAGCATAAAAGAAACCAATCAGTAGAAGTTGATTTTGATCATAGAGAAAGTGGGCGCATAACCTATAGATCCAGGAATAAAAGATCTTATAGTCCTCGCTCCTTAAGTAGGGAAAGTATGGACATTTCACCTGAAACTCCCAATACTCCTGACAGAGTAAGAACAGATCCTGAAGAGAACAAGCCATCCCAGCAGAATATGGCTGTTGTTGAGTCATCATCTGGTAATGATATAGATGCTAGTCCACCTTCTGTAAAGTTGGTGGATTTGGATGTATCCATTTCTTCTGAAACACTCAACGCATTCCCTCCAGAATTATCAGCTCGTATGTCGGTGGAAGGTGATTCCTGTAGCAGTCACCAAGTAATTGCAGAGGTTTGTGCTTGAGTATTCTGATTGAGATTCAATTACTATACTTATAACCAAATTGTTGGAAACTTGTTGCTGCTGGAAAACACGGTCAACTAAAAAACAACTAAAGTGATCCTTAAAACTGTGTTACCATATGCCATTCCGGAGGGAAAAAAATACTGGTGCATTTACCCCTGCTTCTGAGATATTCTTTATGCTTGAGAATTTATCAGATACCAGTCATAAAATTTGTTGACGTATCTTCGTATTTTATGTCTGAATCCTGCAATTTATTGCTCAGTTGACCATAGGAGTTCTAGTTTTGCATTTTAAGAATTTTTTTCTCCCTAACATTTCATTAAATTCCAGGAATCATCAACTAAACCATCTGATGACAAGTCAGTACTGTTTGAGCACTCTGTACTGGGTATAGAATCTCTTGCAAGCTCTAAAGAGGCTGATCAGCCCAGTCCGGTTTCAGTTTTGGAAGTTCCTTTTAACGATGATGTTTCATCTTCTTCCGACTGCTTTGAGACTCTCAGCGCTGACCTGCAAGGTAACTGGAAGACCACTTGTATTGATTTTCTGTTGCTAGTGATAGTTACAAACTTAAAACTGTTTCATATCAATATCCATTATATTGGTGCTAGTTTTGCATCTAGGTGTGCTTTTATTTCATATGATGATTGGAGCCTCAACAAATAAAGTAAAAGAAAATTAAACAATACCAGGAATTGCTTGATATTGTTACTTCTATTGTAGAGTAGACAATGATACACACTATAAAAGTACTGGTTTCCAGTGCTTTCTATTGAAAATAATTGCCATCCTCTGATAGGATGGCAATTATCATCATCTTATGATAGAGGATGATAGGGAAGGGCTTTTATCACCATCTTGTATCATTGGGAGTTAAAATTATGTCTGCCATCTCAGTTAGATAATCTGGAACGCTGCAATCTAATTTGGAGTTTGATAACCCACTGTAATTTTCTACCATAATTCCACATTGTGGTTGACTAATTTGCACTCGGTTTTCTTTTACTCGATTTACTTATTTCTTTTTTTTGCTTTAATACTCCATCTTGTGTTCTACTTCTAGGGCTTCAGATGCAGCTTCAGCTACTCAAGATGGAATCGGATTTGTATGCAGAGGGTTCCATGCTAATCTCAAGTGACGAGGATGCAGGAGAAGAATCCGCTTGGTTTCGGCATGCAATATGTAGGGAAGAAGAGAGCTGGGAGTCTTCATACATGGCTGATATGTTAACAGAATCAGGTTTAAACAATGCCGACCATGAGACCTTCTTGGCTACATGGCACACTACTGAGTGTCCAGTGAGTCAACTATTCGAAGAGCTGGAGAAAAAGTACTGTGACAAGACTTCTTGTCCGAAATCTGAGAGAAAATTACTGTTTGACCGAATAAATTCAGGACTTCTGGAGATGTTTCAGCAATTCAGTGATCCTCACCCATGGGTTAGACCTATGAAGATAACAGTTGGCTCAAAGTGGATTAACAGAACTGCCCTCCAAGACGGTCTCCGTAAGTTACTAGCTGGCGAAGAGAAGGCCAATGAGGAGAGTTTGGATAAACTGCTGGAAAGGGACTCGCTGTGGTTGCATTTCGGAGACTACATTGACATAATAGGCAGGGAAATAGAAAGGTCGGTGTTAGATGATTTAGTTGCAGAGGTAGCGGTTATGTAGGGCAAATCAGAGCCATATTTCAATCAAACTTCATTTCGATCTAGAATGCTGAAAAGTATGTATATGAGGCAATGAAGTGGTAATTTCATTAGAAGGGGAATAAACAGATTAGCATAAAATGTGCAATAGCATTAATCTGAGCAAGAATGTGTCATTTGCTTCTCTTGAGCAGGTAGCCGATCTCTTCAAGGCTAAATGCACAACTCAGCAAATTAGATAACAAAGATGAAACGTTGATGTTTATATTTGGGTGATCAACTATTGCCATTTATGTGTGATAAATATCAACGAGGGATAAATAAATATCAACAATAATTATAAACAAACATGTCAAATACTTAAAACCCTCCTATTATATATTTTAATTACAGTCAAACCTTTTAAAATAGACACGCGTTCAATGTTCAATGACTTTAACGTTATCAGCCCTTTTTACAAAAGTCGAGTTTAGTTAAAACATGTTAGTGTTTTAACAATGGTTTACATTGAATTGAGTTTAGGGATGACAATAATTCTCAGTGGGTAGGGTACCCACATGTATTCGACCCTAACGGGGAAGATATACGGGGATAAACATATAACGGGTATGGAGATCTCTAATATTCTGATTCTTGAATGGGGTACAAAACGGATATGATATTTTAATATTCGTCCACATCCCCACCTATTACGGGTCCAGAAAATATTATTATATATAATTTATTATATATATATATATATATATATATATTTTAAAAAAATTATAATTTTTTTTTTTCTGATTCTGATAATGAATATTTATATAAACTTTCTTTTAAGCGACACTTGTACTCGGTCCTTGATTTGAAAAAATCAGTTTTCCTTCTCCGGCGATTTCAATCCCGTCTGTAGCAGGCTAGGGCGCTCCGGCATTGCAAGCGTGAGGACGAGGCCGGTGGTGGTGGTCTAAGTACAGACTTGGAGGAGACCGGAGGGGATCCCTGGGTTTGAGGTGGCGGTGTGGTTCTGACGACTGTTTGGGGTTGTTAGGGACATACACAGACGGCGGCGGGCTAGAATTCCAAGGAGAGCTAGGCGGCTGGAACGAGATATCGGGCTAGGCTTTGCGGAGGTGGAGCAACTCACAAGCTAGGGAGGAGGCGGATTTGTTTCCGGCTGGGCGGAGGTTTGGTTGGGCGTAGGGATCCTTTAAAGGCGGCGGAGGTTTTGGTTGGGGCAGCGGCGGTCACTTGCGACGCTTATAGCAGAGGAGGCAAGTCGGAGACCATGTGGTCCAGGGTTGAAGAGCCACCGGATTGAGTCGGTGGTGGTTGGCTCCTCCGGCAAGCACGACGCTGGTTCGAGCCACATGAGAGAGGGAGGAAGGAAATTGGGTCAGGCCTTAGTCCTCTGGGTCGTCATTTTGCACTTTGGTGGGCTGGGCTTCAGCCTCATTTTCGGGTTGGGCCTGCTTTGGGATTTTTGAAGGAGTATTAGATCCCTACATAACCTTACCAAGGACTCTACCCCCTTTTTTGATAGAAAGATACACCGAAAGGGTGTTAGGCCTCGATTCATTGAGCTGGGGTACTTTGGTTGGTGATGTAGGTTTTTGATTTCTAGGCCATAATAAAGTCTTCTGGTGAACATTAGTTTTTTGAGTTAGTATGCTTTTAGTTGTAGTGGTTGGAGTGTCCGTTTTTTGGGTTGTAGGCTTTTAGAATTGAGTCATAGGTTTTGCATTTTCGTTTTCGAATTGAGTCCAAAACTATGAGCAGTGATTTATAAACGAAAGTTAGTAAACTTTCAGCTTGACCTTAGAAGGTCGTTATTAATGGATGGGCTTATCGCCCACGATAGTCACATTCATTTCTCTAAAAAAACGAGATTTGTATTTATTTTTGTTAGATTAAATCAATAAACTTATTAATTATTTTGATTCTAATTTCATATTTCTATATTTATTAATTTAAAAAAAATAATTAATTTATTAAATAATTGTTAATGGGGATTGAGACGGGTATGGGAACGTAATCCCCAGAGAGAATGGGGACAGGGACGGGGACGGGAAATCTCTATTATCTAATTACAGGGATTGTGACGGGTATGAGGATTGAGAATTAATGAAATATGGTATGAGTATAGTTTTTTGATCCCTTGACCTACCCTCCCTATTGCCATCCCTACTTGAGTTTGGCCGTAGTAAACTGCAGCCACGAAGTAGACTGATAAGTGTTGAAAATAGTCCTCTAATCCCATTGAACGGGTAGCTTCTTTTATGTCGAGTGATCCTCCCCTTAAAGCATGGAATTGAAGCTCCTTAAAATGTGAAATTGGGTCTACTTGAAGAGTCGTTGAAGTGCTAGCTGAAGACAAAGAGCCATCACCTGCTTGAACATCAACGTGGAGTGCCTTGAAAAATCAATTCTATTCCTAATCTCGGAAAAGCTCATCTTGTTCCTTGGTATGTTGCAAAATGTCAAGGAAAAGTTGATGAGTACTGTTGTAACATATATAAGAAAGAACACAGATTTACGTGGTTCACTAATGATGTGTTAGCTACGTCCACGGGCAGAAGGAGAACAGTTTTATTATCTTGAGGAAAAACAGAATCACACAACCACAAAATACAATCGGTCAGCGAGATCCCCAAATAGCTGGTACTCCCGGATGGCTGGTTCCCCCGGATGGCTGATTCAAGGCATATACTACCAAAATGTTATGCGGAAGCGGCCGACGGGCCCCGAAGGTCTCACACACACGGGTCCAGAAATGTCGATACTCCCCCCACTTTAGCCACCCGGATGCGAAACGGGTATGGGGTTTTACACAAAAGGCCTCGACATTAGTGTGTGTGGTACCATTCCTTATAACTCAATGATAACTCTTCACGTTTCTGATGTGGGATTCCAAATGGCTCTAATCTAAGCCACACTTTTTCCAACAATCTCCACCTGGCGTGATTCGAGTCATCTCAGACTGTCTCACGGTCCAAATTCCAATAGCTCAACCTTGATCACAACCATCTGAATCTTGTGATCCCAATCCAAACGGGAGCTCCACCAGATTGCAACTCGATCGTATGAGACACCAAGTCCCAAGCGTCGTCTGGGCTCTGATACCACTTGTTATGCAAAAGCGGCTGATGGGCCCCGAAAGGTCCCACACACACGGGTCCAGAAATGTCGATACTCCCCCCACTTTAGCCACCCGGATGCGAAACGGGTATGGGGTTTTACATAAAAGGCCTCGACATTAGTGTGTGTGGTACTATTCCTTATAACCTAATGATAACTCTTCACGTTTCTGATGTGGGATTCCAAATGGCTTTAATCTAAGCCACACTTTTTCCAACAAGTACAAATTCCTATTAGGACAAAGTACAAAGAGAACAACAGAAACAGAGGTTATACCTTTCCAAACAATACTTTGAAGGATGCTTCTAACCAAAAGCTTATGTTTTCTAAAAGGGAATTTGTGAGAGACGGTATCTGAAAAAGTTTATCAGCCAAAACGAGACCATGCTCATAATAAAAAAAAACCTTGTTCACCATCATCCAACAATCCAAAAACTTTATCTTTCATAAAATGTTTCTCCTATAAGAGTTTTGAGTAGCCATCCTAGCTAAAGCTAACAAGATGACCAAAACAGTTTGCATTTTAAAAATTATAAGACGATCCAAATTCTATTTCCAATAGAATATCACATATACATTCTCTAAAAGGATTTGAAACATAAATAAATCTATTTGTGTTGTTGTTAAATAAAAATAAGAACAATTTTTAATAAGAATTAATTACAAAATACCCCAAACTATAAGGTCACTTTCAATTTATACCCAACTTCTGAAATATTATGTTTACATACCCAAAGTTTTTTTCTATTTGACAAGTTAGTACATCTGTCAGTTACCTCGTCAGATTGATATCATATTTGAGGGTGTTTTCGTCTATTTTTCCCTGTCTTTCCCGAACTTGACTACATCTGCCAAACCGTGCTCCGATCTAAATTTTTTCGTCTTCTGCTCGCCGGGCGAAAACCCCAACCTCCACCGCAACCACACTATCCGACACTGTGGTTCCAACCCCGGCCACCCCCTCATTTTCGCCGACGTCCTTAAAACCCTAGTTGGCTACGTCAACTCGATTCTCAAGATTTTACAATTCTTCGAAGCCTGGGGTTTGATCACTATGCTTCATCAATCAATGTGCTGAAATGGGTGGAGACAGATCGTCAAATCCGCCACGCAAAGTGGCGCTCAGTCGCCGAAAGCTGGGTTAAAAGAATTTTCTACCCCTTCCAAGGACAAGCAGAAGACCTGCGATGGCTGTAAGTCTCTCTGCTGCATTGTCTGCTTTGTGTTTGAAAAGGTATATCTCATTCTTTTTCTGCTGTATTGATTTTGGATTGGATTTGATTAGTTCAATTTTCGTAGCGGAAGAGACTTGAATTTTAATGTATTGGTGTAATTGCAAACATATGGCTGTATTGATTTTGGATTGGATTTGATTAGTTCGATTTTCGTAGCAGAAGAGACTTGAATTTTAATGTATTGGAGTAATTGCAAACATATGAGCAATTATGTTTTATCTTATCTGATGGGTGGTGTGATTCATGAACAGGAAATTAAGAAACCCTCAGATAGTTTTTGAGAGTTATATTCATAGATGAGGAATTCAAGTCACAAAACTAGACTAACTAGCCAGAGCCAATGTTCTTAGAACAAGCAGGAGCAAATTAATGAAGCCAATGTCTTTCTTCCTATGTAAGTCTTTTGGATTGCCTGTGTTAATTGGCAAAACACATTGTAGTGATTGTACTGATTCAATTGAATATTTGTTGTTTTAGAAGGAGATCGAAATGGGGGATGTGTGGAGGAGCCACTTGTAAACATTGATAGCTGCGATTTGAAGAACCCACTTTGTTATGGTTATTGACAACTAGCTCTTTGGATGTATAGAGTCTTGCTGATCTAGTCTCACCCTCATGACAGTAAACATCCAGAACAAAAACAAAAACAGGAAATAAGAAGGTACGATATATTGGTTTATATATTTTGTCCATGAAAACCACATCCAAAGAATGCCAATATCAAGTACATGTAGTATTTTGAACTCTGGTGGGACTTTGGTTCTTTCTGCAAGTGATTTTTGCTATCTTATGCCAATGAGGTCAGTGATTTTGTGTTCTTTTGAGCATGGTTGGGTACTTGTACCGCACTGAATGATGTAATATATGTTATGTGAATGTTAAACTCATATCTTGTCCTTTTGTTGGTAATGGATTATTCTAAATCTTTTGCTTAAATCTTCTTTGCCAAGTTCTAGTTTATTTTATGGGTTGTCATTTGGCTTTGTCTTTTTTTAAGCTCAAGTGTTTTGTTGATTAATGATTTTGCTGGGATGTGATTTGGCTTTGAATTTGAATGAAATCGCATCACTGTATTGAAATGACGGAAAGTTCAGTCCTTAAGAGGGAAAAAAATATTAAAAATAGAGTTACACCAAAATACCTATAAAATATACTTAAAAACTGACTGTTGTGGGACCCAGGCGTACCACGTCAGTAGAAAATGTCTTAAGCTGAAAGGGTGACTGACGGAGGTAATAACTTGTCAAACGGGGAGAACCTCGGATATGTAAACGTAAGATTTCAGAAGTTGGGTATCAAAATGAAAGTGGCCTCATAGTTCGGGAGGTTTTTGTAATTAATCTTTTTAACAATTAAAGACAATATTTTCTCTGCATACCATGTGTTATGGTTTAATTAACTTTTGAGATTTTTCAGTAAATAGAATACAGTAGCAGATTTTCAATAACTTAATGTATTAGTAGTTAATTACAGCAAAAGTAGTAGCATGAGTTAACATTCCAGTAAAAATAGTAGCAGTGATTAACATCCCAGTAGCAGGGGTTAACAACCCAATAATAGCACAAGTATGCTTCGGTAATCCTCTAATTTTGTCGAGACCTATGTTTAGGTCTTGCTGCTACTGTATATTGTCATGATGTTCAGATCTTGCTGCTACTGTGTATGGTCATGTCTTACTTCTAATGTATATTGTCATGACTGGTACTGTATATTGTCATGACGGTCAGATCTTGTTACTTCTGTATATTGTCATGACGGTCAGATCTTGCTGCTACTATATATTGTTAGGTCTTGCTGCTACTATATATGTTCAGGTCTTGTTGCTACTGTAACGGTCAGATCTTCCTGCTGTTGTTGTTAGGTCTTGCTGCTATTGTATATTGTCAGATCTTGCTATTAGTGCTCTCATGGCGGTTAGATCTTGCTGGTACTGCTATCATGACAGTTAGATCTTACTGCTACTGCAATCATTTCAGTGTTTAACCTAGGGTTCTCATTCAATTTGTAGTTGCAGATGAATATGTTGTGGGTTTTTTGAAAATCTGAAACTAGTGGATGAGAGATTGGATAGAATGTTTTTATTAACGTTGGTTATGTGAAAATCGTGCTGCAGGACCCAATCTGAGTTGTCGACCTACCCACCGGAGCCCCGTGATGCGACGATGATAGTTTAGATGAGAGAGAGAGAGAGAGTCGGATTGAATCTTTAAGGGAAAGAGAAAGGTGACAACGCGTGTAATTAATCTGTTTGTAAATTGGACATTTTGGCTATTTTACGATGAATATTGTAGTGAACATGTGGTACTATAATCTTGGGTCTGAGCTTTTGTCCTTATTTATTTAAATATTTTGAAAGATGAGTTTTCTATGTTTTGTTTTTGTTTGTAATAGTGGGATGTTATTCTCTAAAATTCCAAATCAGCTAATGTTATTTGCATATTGGATCATATAAACTCATAACCAAAACACTTTCAAAAGTATCTCTCTATAACAACTAAACTCCACATTAAGGCCCAGTTTGGTATTGAGTTTTAGAGCATAAAATCATTTATAATCACCATTTTGAAATCTTTTCTTGTTTGGTAAAATTTTATAAGAGCATCTCCAACAGCTTCCTCATTTTTTTGAACTTCTCAATTTTGGAAAATATAGTGTTGTTTTTAGGTCCAACAGTTTCCTCATCTCATTCCTCAAAATGGGGATAAAGAAGAAAAAGAAGTCTTCATTCCTCAAATTTGCAGCAAAGTTTTCATTCCTCAAAATTAAATTCTTCACTTGCTCTAACGAGTGTAAGATAACAATAAAATATTTTATTGGGTAATTTATTGTTACAATGAAATATATAATGTTTTTTTGTTATAATTAATGATGATACATTATATTTTATTGTTGTAATAAATGCCGAAATCTCCTGCTGGATTTTTATCATAATTTTTTTGTGTGGAGATTTTAACTTTTGCTTACCCATTTTAGAGAAATTTTAGAAAAGCTGTTGGAGATGCTCTAAAGTGTTTATTTAAAACTTTTTAGGCTAAATAATCACGATTTTAAAAAACATGTTATGGGTTACTTATTGAAAACTAAGTTTTTTTTTTTTAAAAAAATTTGAGTTTTCTCACATCAATACCAAACTAAGCTAATCATTAACAATCAAACTATACAATCACACCAAATAATGCATTAGCTATAGACAGTGGCGGATCTAGCCCAAGGCTTGCCTGGGCTAGAGCCCAGGTGAGATTTTGGGCCAAAAATTCTACCAGACCCAAAAAAAAAAAAAAATAGCTCTATGAGTCTACAACTGTGACTCTCCAGCCTCCAGCAGTCCACTCCCTCAGTCGACCCTCCAGCTATACGAAGCGTCTCACTCTCAGATCGATCCAAACTTCCATGACTGACGTCGTCGCCTGCTCGCCGTCTGCTGCTCCACCAGTCCTCCTGCTCAGCTGCTCCGCCAGCTGCTCACTGTCTGCTCCATCGGGTCCGCCTGCTGCTCTGCAGCCTCTGCTCCTGGGCTGTTGCGGTCCTGCCTCCTGCTCTGCTCCTCCTGCTCAGCTGCTCCGCGGCCTCTGCCTGCTCAGCTGCTCCGCGGCCTCTGCCTGCTCCTGGCCTCTTGCTCTGCGTCCAACGGTCCAGGTGTGTATAATTGTTTAAGTGTATTCTTAATTTCTTATTTCTTATTATTTGTGTTTATTTTGGGTATTTGTGTTTTTTAAGAGTATGAGATCATTGTATTTGTGTTCCTTCTGGGTATAGAATTAGAAGTCAATTCAATGAACTAGGCTGCTAGTATGTTTATTCAATTAAATTGTTGTCTTGTTAAGTTTTGCATTACTGAATTGCTATAAATTTTATTTGGAATTACAGAATGTCAGATGAACAAATTAATTGTGTCAAAAGGCCTAGATCAAAAGATATCAGCACATGATTTAATAAAGTTCAACCGTCATCATGTTCAAGTTCACAAGCCTCTATAGGCATTCAAATTACTATTGGAATAACTGAAGAACCGTCTTCAGAGTCTCCTTTATTTGAGTCTCAGAGGAATGAGTTTGATCCACATGGTAATGTCAATGCGTTTGAAGGTAAAACTTGCTACGTCCCCTTATGTATGTATGTTCTTTTTCAATGAACCAAAATTTATCGCATTGTTGGTTAAATTTTTGTTGCGTTACATTTAACCCATATGAGATTTTCATCCTGGATTCGACACTGGCCACATACCACAGTGATTGAATTAAGACACTAATTACCTCGAACCCTAATCCTCTCACCAACATTAGAACAAGAATTGGCTATAAGAGAATGAAGAATGCTTGATTTTCCTTACCTGCAAAGATAGATGAAACCCTGATTGAATCTTTGATAAATCGCAATCATGGTTGGTTTCCATGGCGCCGCCTTAGAGAAATTGTATGAAGCCTCTGATCGACAATAAGAGGTCGATCAATTGGTTGTTCCTACTTTTGGGTCAAATGCTCGGAATGTGCGAACTCAATCAATTGAAGTACTATTTCTGCAAGCACACCAAGAATGCTAAAGATCGGATTTTGTATCTTACTTATATAGGATTGCTGAAACAAATTGAGTCAAATAGACCCTTTGATATTTGTTATACATCTAATTATCCTACTGCTTCAGAGAATATTGAAGACCAAAATTTTATGGAGCAACTGCCGATAGACATGAAGGTTAAATCAATGATTTTTTAATTTTTTTTCCTTTTTACACTGTGTACTTGTGCCCTTGCATGGTGCATTGTTATGTTGCACAGACACCGACACCGACACAGACACGGCAACATGACACGTCACAACACGCCGACACGGTAAAAATTAAAAATTAAATATCCGACACGGTTTAAAATTATTTTAATAAACAAAAATATACAAAAATATAAAATAAGTTTACTATATTATCAAAATAATGTTTAAAATTTAATTCATTGCATAACCATAAAAAATAACATTAAAGAAAGTCAAATGCATATGATAAAAATGCATAATTAACAATATTAGAAATAAACAGACATCTAACTTAAAATATAACATTAAAGAAAATCAAATTTACAGTAGGTTGTTGACAAAACTAGGCAGTAACTTACTTTTAAAAGTGGACATTTTCTCTCTGTTTTTTTTAATTAAAAAATTAATAAATAATGATGTGACGTGTCGGAGATGACGTGGCAAGTTGGTCAACGTGTCTGAAATGTGTCGAAAAAGTCAACATTTTCGGACAAACCACGTAACGTGTCAAACAGTATTTTGCCGTGTCAAGCGCCGTGTCAGCGTGTCGAACACTCCACGTATACAACATAGGTGCATTGCTTCGCTGTTGGAATTTGCAAGTTGTCCTTCTACCTCCATTTATTTCATACCATGTGCAACCTCTTTATGTGTCAGCATCAATAATATAGAATCAGAAGGAGCATTTTGTTCTTATTCCTAACCAAAAACTGGTAGGTTTGGCCTGGCTGCACTGTCCCATTCAAATCTGAAACCCTTTGAACCAAGGACATGGTTCTTGAGCCAGCAACCCTTCAGGATCATATTACGGTTTTCTAAGCACCATTTCAGAGTAGCATACTGTGGTAAATACATAAAGAAAAAATAATAGCTTTTAGGAAGCACAAAGGCATGGCATGCAGTATTAAACAAAAAACATGGGGAATTGATAGAATTGAACAGAATGGAGCCATTGGCTAGCTCATGGCTAAGCAGACTTCCAATTTGTTGGATGGTTCCTCAAAGACTCCACCTTTTCTTAACAAAAGGTCCCAAACTCATAGCAAAGTTTGAAAACAAAGTGAACTTTCTCTTCTACCACTCAAGTTCCTAGCTAGTTTCTATACTAATTAACCAAGATGATATAGAATCTGATTCTTCCACCCATGCTAACAGTGCATTTACACTAGATTAATCATTTTTTAATTCACATGCATGCAAATGATAACATTACAATACTGTTCCCCAAATTTCTGTTTTTCTCTTCTCTCTCTTTCTTGAATTACCTCTTGCAACTTGCATTATGTTAATTCTTGGCCTTTAGTTTGGTAGGACAAGGTGCTGGTGAGGCAGATGGGGTTGCAGACACAGTTGGCCAAAACTGAGCATTCTTCACCTTTGAGACACTTGCAAGCACACTCACTGGGGTTACATCTCCCATTACAGTCACCTTCTTTGCTGCAAAGTCTATGTTGAAAGATGACACTCCTGCTCAATAAATCAACAATAATTAAGTAGCTCATATAAATGTGATATTTTCCAGATTAATGAAGTAACTACTAACTAGCTAGCTCCAATCTTGTATAAGTTTGAATTTTCAATGATATAAACACACAATAATTGGTGTACCTTCCATTCTTGATAGATGCTTTCTCAGTTTTCCTTCACAGCCTTTGCAGTGCAGTGACACCCTCAACACTACAACCTGCAGACAATCATCATCGAATTATGAAAATTAAACGTTACAAGGTGAAATCAGATCATTAATTAGATTGGTTTTGTCTGAATGTGCGGTTAAGACTACACTGTTAATTGGCAAGAGAACTAAACCTCTATACAAAGTTACTACTCATATATGTGGAAAAAAAAAAGATGATGGAAAAGATCTGTAAAAACCTGGTTGGAAGGAGGAGGTGGTTTTGACAGAGATGAGGAAGAGCTTGCTGAAGAAGCAGATTCATATTCTTGCTTATTCATCACTGTGTTTTGGTTCTCCTTGTCTCCAACTGGGACCAATGCGGAAACCGGTTCATAATCCGATAACCCATCGAAGAACACCTTGTCACTCAAAAGGTATCTGGATGATCCAGGAGGAGTAATACTGATAAGATCAACTGGCTCCGCAGAGCTCTTCCTAACAACACTTCCACTTGGGACTGAAGAGTACTTCTTAACATTATCATCATACGGCTTCTTACTGTTAGACGAAGTACTCTTCCTCTTTGGCTCATACTTTTCTTTTGAGAAGCTCACAATCTTCTTCTTGCTCTGGTCACTACTTGTCTTTGAAGATGAGGAGTTTTTCTTGCTCTTCTGGAGTTGATGGTAAGTTTTGGGATTGATTGGTGGTTGAGAATAGCAAGGAGGATTGATAAATCTAGTACTATTACTAATAGTGCTTGATCTTCTTGCATCTTTGATAATAGGATTGTGACGATCGATGGCTCGACCACCAAGTTGGATAACTGATGAGGAGGATGAGGCTTGATCCATACTGAAACATATGGCTGTTGAAGCTTGGGATGCACACAAGATATCTATGCCTTTCAGCTTCATTTTGATAATGATGACACTATAGGAGTAGTAGTGGTATGCAGAATCTGCATAAAGAGATGTACGTGAGAGAGAGAGAGAGAGAGAGAGAGAGAGCTTGAAGCTTACTCTAGTAGATAAAGGGGAATTCGAGAATCATTACATGGTTTGAAGATTCCAAGCAAATTAGAAAATGATTAGATTATACAAAATATAGTATAATTAGGATGTGATTTTAGTATACATAACAGAGTACAAGCTAATACCATTGTGTAGATTATGGAGTTTGCATCCAGTATATTTGTGAACTCTTAAGCCTTTAATTTTTACTCTCCATCAGTAACTGTTTACCAGCAGAAATTCACTTGTGCATTGACAGTAGTTCACAAACAGCTTTAATGCTAAAAAACTGGAATTCACCAATGAAAGGGTCATCCACATATCATTGGGATTGAGGTGAAAGCTGTGTCTTAGCACAGTATAGGAAACCTGGACTATTGTTTTCATGGCAGATGTCTAGCCTGATCATAAGACAGTAAAAATGGAGGAAGAAAACAAAAGCAGTTGAAGAAGAAAAGTGGGGCAACATTTTCTTTCTTAAGAGCAGCCTACCAAGCATTGCAGAAAGTGATCTTTATGATTTGCATCTAACTTTTCTATGGATTTAAAGGATGAAAATGATGTGTGGTAAGTGCCTTGTTTCTTTTTTCTATGTCAATGTGGTTACCAATTGCATTATGGATACAATTTCAACATATTCACCTAGCTAGCTTTCATTCTTGATGAAGACACTTGCAATTCAAGTTCCACCTATAAGTGTATCTTTCAAGGAATAGTCATATTGTCCAATCACTTGGGGGAAAAACACATTTCTCTTTCGGCAATGAATTCATAAGAAAACCTTCAAGGTCTACTTCTAATTATCAACTACAGATACTTGAACTGAATGTTATAAAAACAGTAAACAAGTTCATGTTTAATACTTATGCATGATCATGAGTTGTGATTGAGAGTTCAAGTATATATAAGACGTCTGTTAAATTCCTAGTTCTGGGTAATCTTTTCATACGTAGTACAAGTAATTAAGGGTTTCAAACAGATATCATATTGCAGATGTTGGACACTAGCACCAAGATAAATGTGTATTCAAATACAGCATTTGAGATGTAATGCAATAAAAATAGCATGAACTGTGTGAATATATTTCTGTATGAGCTTGGAGAAGAGTGGAGCCAGTGCCCGTGACAACTGCGTAGAATGCGTTGCCCTTAAGATTGTATATATATACAGGAAGGTGAATTTAATATAGAACACATCCTGCAGGGGGTGCCCTAAAATAATGGTGGGTACTGTGTTCATTGTTTGCTTGTTGGGTATGCATGCCTTACAGATTCATATTCAAGCTTAACAGCAAAAACCCAACTTGTCCTTGAGTTAAGTTTCAGTTTCTGAAAGGAAACATAGGTCAGAACCTCACAAACGGCATTGTCTTGGGAGATCAGGATTCGAGATCTTTCTAGCTTTGGGAGGTGAAAAGAAGAACCTTGTTGGTTGCTCCTGTATTTGCCCTCTTAAAATTAAACACATGAAATTGCAACCTAAACACACACTGAAATAATATTGAGAAAAAAACACATGAAATTGTAAGTTATCTACTCAACTAAATCTTATACATTTCATCGAACAACTTATTCTTACGCAGAAAGAAAAATATCATAGAAACAATCTTGCAACACAAAGCTACAAGGAATTAAAGCAAAAGGTCCCCCACAAACGTTTCTAAGAAGCTCCATCAACCATGCATATCAGCAATGGAACAAAGATTTGCGAGGTGAGCTTTCCAGATGATATTTATCATGCAATTATTTAGATTCCTCATGGGGAATAAATTCTGCCAGCAGATTACAAAACCATTTGGAATTTTTCTTTTTTCTTTTCTGTATATGGATGAGACACAAAGCTAGCCACTCTCTTTCTCTAGCAACCACTGATCGATATCAAACTTCTACTTGGCAAGCTCATAGAATCAGATGCTAATATCATTGGCTTTCTACCATTCATACACACACTTCTTTTGCTCCCTTTATATCCCTGCCTACCTTGCACTTTCACCACTGAGAGTTCCAAATGTAAACGTTTCATATTTTGTTATTGTTTTTGTTTCGGGACTTTATTAAGTGGAAGAATATATATCACGGGGGTATTTACCTGTTTTGCTTCTTGTCTAAGATTATCATATACTGCGTATGCCGGGCATTGGTTTTGTGATTCCCAATCCTCCTTCTAAAGAGAAATGGATTCTAATAGTGTTAGAAATAATCCCAAGCAAAATGATCGACATAATCTTGCAAGTGTAATACTGTCAGGTATTTTGTAAATTGAATGTTTTGGTAAGAGATCAACCCTAAAAGGTCCGAGTTTGGACATGCTCATATTCTTAAGGATTGTGTTCATACCAAGATAGTGTTTCACATCCAAATTTTGCTTTCTTTACGACCCTTTCTTATAGTGGAGTGGGTTTTCTTGCTTCAAAATTTTGGTCAGAACTTTATCCTTGCTTTCATCACTCGGATAGAGTTTGGTACTTTTCCTCTAGGTAATAGGGATACAGTGTCCTAGCCAAAAACCATGAAAGAATTTGATCCCAGTTTACCCATCAACAAGAATAGGACAAAATTTTCTTGGCTTAGCTTTTAGTTCGGGGAACCCGTTTGGACCAGATTCATTCATAGAATTGACTAGTCGTTCTTCCTAAATACTTTCAACTTTTTCGTACAAACCAAATGGTTAAATCACCCACCTATTAGAAAGATCAAACTCCCAGCCGACACTAGATTCGTTTAAATCTTTTCTGTAAGTACCCATATATATAAGTAAGAATGTAGTTGTGTTTATTGATCCCCAGCTCAAAACATATTCCCTTCATCTTGAGGAATGGATAGAACTCTTAACTTGTAACTCAAAGAAAGTCCCAGTGATCACAAATTTAAGCAGGGGTCTGTAAAGCTAAGTCATCGATTTCCTGTTTTAGAAATGGCTAGAGATGCTGAACTTAAAAGAGTATATATGAACTATATATCTGTGCTTGTGTTAAAGTATCATGTGGAAGGTTATACTTGTCACTATTCCAACTGAAAAGAGTAACTTCCTGGACAGCATGTAGAACTGGTGCAAAGTGAAAAATCAAGAATATTTATAGAAACACTTTCCTTTCAAGATACCAAAATTGTCGACAAAAACAATTGAGGATTACATTCCACAACCACAATTTGTGCCAGAAATGGTGGTCAAAATTGCCATCAACATCTAGTGATTGTAGATTTTGTGCTAATCAAGCACTGTGGGAAGCAACAGATACATCTTCCTAATATTTGCTAAAATTGCCAGGTAATGTAAGTTGGGGATGACAAAAATGAACGAATGAATTAAGATACAGCCATGCTTCACACTATACATACTGGTTGTCCTTTCGTTATTAATTAATTGCCTTTTCCTTCATCCTCATTTAAAATACGGTTCTGGAAATCACTCACCATTAGAGGTAGTCCCTCCCTCAGTGATATTTTTGGCTCCCAGTTCAACAGTTCCTTTGCTTTGCTGATGTCAGGTTTCCTCTTATGAGGATCATCAGCAGTATTTGGCTTGAATTCAATTGTCGCACTTGAATCAATTGTTTCTTTCACAACCTGTTCATTCAAGACAATGAGAAAAGTACTAGAGCATTCCTTTGTAGATCTCTCGCCATTTGGAAGAAAGAAATTTACTCAACAATACCAAACACTTTTTGAATCTAAGAATAAGCGAGTAAAGGGGGAACAACATTAAAAGCTCAAGCACAAATAGCATCCACGTGTTTCAGAGTATTTTCGGAACGGTAAATGGAGTATATGAAAAAAAAATTAAGATTATGAAAAATGAGTCAAGTAAAAGATACCTCAGCAAGCTCTAGCATGGTGAACTCCCCAGGATTTCCCAGGTTGAAAGGCCCCACATGTTCACCTTCCATCAATGATACCAGCCCATTAACCTATTATTGCAGAGCAAGTGTTTCAAATCAGTCATCAATTATTTCAACAGCTTGAACTGTTTCAGGTGATAACACTATGATGTTCATATCCTTACAAAAGAAATATATAATGTCTGCTGGCTTTCAGCTCATGGTCTAAAGTTCAACAGGAAGCTGAAGATCATATGATTTATAGTACCAGGCTTACAACATAGATTCTTCAGAGAGTTTTTCATAACATGTAAAAGCCCCAAGGGAAAATGTAAAAGTGGGCATCTGCTACGGCTACCGAGGAAGAAGCAAGAAATAACTACACAAGAGAAAAGAAAAAGAGAAAGGACATCCAAACCAAATCAGAGACGTATTGGAAGCTTCGTGTTTGTTTACCATCACCATACACAGTCAATGGTTGTTTGCGAATAGCCTACACAAATAGCCAGAGGGATAAGTAAACATATGAGAGATAATCACAATAAGAAACATCCAATGTACTAGTCATGAATCATGCATAATAAAATAGGTGAGTGATTGACCTGAGCAACAAAATTGCTGACAACACGCCCATCATCCAAACACATACGTGGCCCATATGTATTGAAAATTCGAGCAATACGAACCTGAAAACAGAAAGCCTTGTGAGAGTCTGACAAGCCAACAATTGTGAATGAACAAAATACATCTTACTTGGAAGTATTTCATAAGCATTCAGATAAAACGACTTGCATAAGAGTGAGCATGGACAGATTAGAAGTGAAACTAATCCAGGGTGAAAATTGGTATTACCATAAACTTCAAGCAATCATACAAGGAAAGACCAAACTGAGCTACCTTCCACCCCTAATTTTATAAAATCGAAGCTCACCTCTGGTTTGCAAACCTCTAGAAGGACCTTACTGAACATGCAAAAGGTTAAAACTTTTTCCACATTCACACTCAACACAAATGTGCATCAGCTTCAAAACCATGTCATAATAAAAAGGTACATTGGATAGATATCCAAAAAAAAAAAAAACAGGGCATAGACCACATGTCGCAGGACCAACCAGCCAACTCCAAGTCTTTCTTTTTAACTTATAATTCATTTCCCTTTCGACCAATAGGTAACTCCAAGGCTACGTAAGAAGACTTAGAACTCTCAGAGCAAGAGAAACAAGGAAGCACACATACCGGTACCATAAGTTAATAACAGGACAATATCTGAAGATTAAAATGGCATGGAACAAACACTGCAGAAATAAATATCAATCAGACATGCTGAGATACAACCATGGAGACCAACAACAACAAAAAGAAACATGATACAACCATGTAAGCACTCTGCATTCTAGGCCTAACCGCCTGATAGTCCAGACACCAAGTTATAGCTTTCGCAATTTGAATAAACCTACTATCGGACTGAAATCTTCAGTTACCTCAACACCTGCACCTCGATGATAATCCATAGACAGAGTCTCTGCCGTCCTCTTTCCTTCATCGTAACAGCTCCTCTCACCTATGCAATATAAAGCACAAGCACATTACATATGAACACATCATCAAGCAGCACAGCACAAGTACATTACAGATATAAACATCCAACATATCAAAACCAATAGCCAGCAACACACCTATAGGATTGACATTTCCCCAGTAAGTCTCCTTCTGAGGATGCTCCAGGGGATCGCCATAGACCTCACTGGTACTAGTGATCAAAAACCGCGCCCCAATTCGCTTCGCAAGGCCAAGCATGTTAAGCGTCCCCATCACATTGGTCTTGTAATCACAGTCAAGGTTAACCATTTCGAAAAAAAAGGCCGAAAATTTAATCAAAAATCAACAATTTAAACAACATAAACACAAAAAAGGATATGATTGTCTTAACCGGATTGTACTTATAGTGCACCGGCGAGGCCGGGCAGGCCAGGTGATAGATCTGATCGACCTCCAACAGAATCGGCTCAACGACGTCGTGTCGAATGAGCTCGAATCTCGGATTACCGAAATGGTGCGCCACATTCTCCTTCCTCCCGGTGAAGAAATTATCAACGACGATCACATCGTTCCCTCTCGAAAGCAGCTTATCCACAAGATGAGACCCGACGAACCCGGCGCCACCGGTGACGACGATCCTGAGGCGGCGCTTGCCGAGGCCGGCGGGGACACGTGCGGCGTTGTTGCGGAGGTCGGAGGAGAAGGAGGGGGTGGAGATGCGGTCGTGAGAGACGACGGAGGAGGAGAAGGAGCGGGGGTCGGAGGGGGAGAGGCGGGAGAGAGTGGGCTGGAGGATGAAGAAGGTGGAGCCGATGAGGATTCCGACGAGGATGAAGAGGAGGCGTTGCTCTTTGAAGATGTAGTTGAGGGATCTGGGGTGCTTCAAGGCTTTGGGGGAGTAGGAGGAGGAGAGCGAGGTTGGGATCTCTTCGTCCCTCCTGTGGTTCAAGCTTGATTGCTTGTGTAGCTGTTTCATCATCGTCTTCTTCTGATGATGGTGACGGTGACGGAGTGAAGCAGCTGGGGAATTTAATGATCTATTTTTTTCTGAGAAGGAAGGGAAGGAGTTGAAGTGTCTGTTTCGGAAAGAGGTAGAGTTGGTTATTATGAGGAAAATGAGATCGGGCCCTTTTGGAGTAATTTGGAAGGGATCGTCATTGTCCATTTGTCTTTGCTCACCAGCCGCGAGTGTATCCCAAACGTATAACCAAATGAATGACATGTTTTTTTTTATGGAAAATAAGAATTTCATTAAAACAAAACGTGGAGCTACGAGAACAAGGAAGAACCACCATTGGAAATTGAAATCTCCTTATGGTGTAAGCAAGAGCTTGACTTGAGACATGGATATGGGGGTACAGAGGGTGAACAAAACTGAAAGTGTTTATTTCACTAGTTTTGCGTTGAAGATGATCGAGTGTTCTTGCAATATCGACATGAAAAAAGAAGATAAGAAGGAGGTCCATGTAAATGGAGGAAAAATAAAACAGACATAAGTTTATGAATTGCGACCACAGTGGGAGTCGAACCCACAACCTTTTGATCCGAAGTCAAACGCGCTAATCCACTGCGCTATGCGGTCTGTCTGGTACGGTATGCTGCTGCTGTTTATTATATATCTACGTAAGCTTGAATTTTTCTATCTACTCACGTAAATCTCAGGGTGGATCAACACCCATGACCCATGCATATATTTTCATATTGATGCCACAATGAGTAATATTGTTATAAACTAGATATAATATAAAGTATATGTATTTGGGGATTTGCCTAGGCAAGAAATTAAACACTTGTGTATATTTGAATCAGTGCAATTGCAGTATCTCAATTCACAACCACATAATCAATTGAGGCTTATTTTATTTGTAGTAGAGTGAGACACTAGTAGTAAAATGAAGCTGTGAAGAACAATAGTTTAGAGCAGAAATTCAATCACCTTTCTGAAAAGCGAGGCAGCCTCTTTAGATATCAAACAGAAAGCTTAACTCCAGCATCCTTGACAAGTGCATTGTCTCATTACATCCATCCTTGATCACTATGGTGATAAATAACTTTTCTGTGGGCTTTCCATAGTGGGCTTGTTTGTGCTTAATTTGGGCTAGCTGATCTTTAATGCAAGAAGAAGAAGAAGAATTGGTCTTGTCATGGGAGCTCTAAAATTCGACGTCGGGTAGACTGGGCCTCCGTGACCAGGACACCAAGAGATTCTGACCTAAGACGCTACGTCGGCTACGACTTGCATAAGGGGATTAAGGACTCCAGGTCGATCAACGTCAGAAGACTTTATGAACACTTGAAGGTTCATGCCATTAAATGGAAGGGAACGGGTAGCAGGCACCGCCCTTAATTAGTTAGGATTTCACTACCTTTATCATGAAACACTGGTCGATTATTGAGGACTATATATAGTGACTTAGTCACCAAACTCAAGGTCATGAGATCGATGACTTGGGAACCATTCAAGTCTTGTAATTTTATATATGGCGATTCACGATTGAATTGTTACTTTGATCAATACGTGTATAGGATTAACGTTGTTAGTTTTTACATCACTTTACATGTATTTAAGTTGCAAAAAGAAGTGAATAACGAGATTCTTCTTCTTCTCAAAACACGGAAGAGAGAGCTCCACAAAAGTAGGAGGAAGAGCTTTTAGGGTTTGGTTTCGTTGCTTGTCCGGCGGCACCCCTACGCCGACGTTGGTTTCTAGCCTCGTCAGTGTGGCTTGGGTCGCTGCCGGATGGGCGTTGTGGTGCCGGTGGATTCAAAGGGAGGAGGCTATCTTGGGGGCTGTCCATGAAGGTGGTGGCACTGTGTTGCAGATCGGTGTTGCTTTGACGAGGAGGCTTCGTCGGCGTCCCTGAGAGGCGTGTCAAGGTTAGGCCTGGCTGAGGCGAGGAGCGGTTGTTGGGACGACGGGGAGAACACGGCGGCGGCGGACTACCCGGCTGTAAAGCCTCGTTCTGCAGCGAATCGTGGAGGAAGAATGGAGGCTGCCTCGCAAGGGTAGGTCGCTGAGGATGATGCTCTTCTGGCGGTGGCCGGCGTCGATGTCAGGGTGACGGTTCTGCTCCAGGTTGTACCAGTCTTCAATGGGCCGGGTCTTAGGTAGATTGTTTCTTGGAGGTCCACTAGTTGGTCGGGCATAGGCTTTTAGGTTTTGTTTGTTTGGTGTTTTTTTGGTTGGTTAGTTGTCCCTCCTCTATGTGAGCGAGGGTTTAGGTTTTTAGGTAGTTTGGTGTTGTTGGTTGTGTTGTGGGGTGAGCCATGGTTATGGTGCCGTCTTCAGGGACTAAATTAATGTTGGTTTGTTCTTGTTGTCAATGTAATGGGGAGGTTATACCTGTGCATATATGCTGGTAAGTTTGGCATGTAGTGTCTGAAAGGGTTGTTTCTTCTTGAGGTTGACTGTAAGGATGTATCAATACTTCTGGAGTAGGTTAGGTTACAGGTGAACCCATTTCGGTTCTTAGCTACTGTAATCGCTGGTGTTTTGGGTAGGGAGGTGAGTGGGGAATTTATTTCCACCACCGATATCTCTCATAGTTGTAATATTGTTTTCCCGTTAAATGAAATTCTTGATATTTCTCTCAAAAAAAAAAGTTGCAAAAAGAAACTCATAAACATGCAGATAGAGGTGGTTAATTAAGCATGAGGAATGAGTTAGGCTTAGATTATGTTTGATGTTCTCGGTCCATATATATGTATGCAGTAGTATTCACTTGATTACTAAGAAATTCATGCTCAATCACCTCTAAAATTACATTTAAGAGATAAAAACAAAACAAATGTACTTGAAACAATTCTCTTCATCGTTAGATTTACACACGAAAATGGTTGAACATGAATCTTTTAACCAGTTAGTAATCGGGTGAACTAACATGATTGTATATATATGTATGCATGTGGTCCAGTGGTATGTATTTATGTTATTTTGATATATAATCTATAAATTTTCAATAAAAAAGAGCTATATATATATATATATATATATATATATCATTGTTGATGATGACCCGCGCGCGTATTATATGTAAAATGGATTTAATGGGATAAATAAAAGTATAGGTGGGCTCAGAGCTAGGTAGCTATGAGAGACAGAAAGTCTTGTTATTTTGAATTGGCCGATAACAACAACATATATAGCGCGCAGCTGCACCTCAAGTATTTCAATCACATATATAACATCAATATATTACTACAAAGTATCAGGATAGGCAGAAAGGGGAAACACTTGGCAAGGATCTTAAGAAAACGAAAAGGATCCAGTTTCTGATCACTCAAAGCTAGCTAGCATCCACGTAGAGTACGTGAACGAAGCATTGCCATGTATAGCATGCCTGGCTAAGACTTCTCTGGGGAGAAGCCAAGCGTACATTTCCAAAACTCACAGCCATCTCATGACTTTCGACAACGAAGTTGGTTGAGATTATATGGTGTACGTACATTCTTAGACGTCTACGGTCCGAGTTATAATTTCCACACGTCTACGGTCCGAGTTATAATTTCCACATAGTTTTTTTTTTCCAATGCAAGGCGTCAACTTAGTTAAGCTGCCGTCTAAACAAGACCAACGTACTATGGTTATATATTTCAGCAGATACGTATGCCATCAAATTCCACAGCCAAATACATGCATCATGCATGTGATAATATATAGTATACGAAGACCCAAACTGGCACGGTCCTCCGTCGATTTAAAATCAGACAGTAGCCGTTTTCTTATTGCTTGAGTTCATATATGTGTCTGGAAAATTTGAGCGTCGTAATCAAAGCGAGGCTAACTTAACTATTATTCCAAATAGAAATCCAACTCGAATCGTCAACAAAATGGCGCCAAGACTGCGAAATCATGAAGAGCACTTACCAAAGTCATGGTGCTGCATCAGCGGTGTGTTTGATCTGGCTAGCTAGCTAGCTAGCTACCACATTGCGCGGTAAAGAGAGACATCGATATGACAACGATGGCTCTCTATCTATATGCATGCCCTCGCTCCTATCCACACACGTCTAAATCCAAACCATCTTAGACATGCATGCATGCGTGCATGGACTTTCATGGATTACATGTGAAACCCTAGCTAGCTACCAAGCAGTTATCGAGCTCTTTTGAAATTTCAAAATTTGCCCTCACCTCACATGTGAAAACCCAACCGTTTGTGGTACGTGGTTTGTTGCTTGTGAAAAATGAAAGCTAGCTTCACATAGTCAATAAGTAAATGGATCAATTGAAATTTCACCTTGTGGGCATATCGGAAGAAATTATATTTTATGGAATTGTTATTTTCTTCATCATAAGCATGCATATACAAACATTATTACAATCTAGCTTCTCGATATATTAATTATTTTAGTTTATCTAATAAACTGATTAAATTTGAATTAGTACTTCTTGAACACACCAACTAATTAAAAATGCTTCCGAGTAATTAAATAACAATTAACCTCATGTTCTTCATACCTAAAATGCATTTCATGAGGCCGGAAGGCAAAGACTACTCGATCATACAATATTCATCTTAATTTCTCATACAATATATTCATCTTCGTCATACAATTCATACTCTAAATAACTTGTTGATTAAGTAATAACGTACTCTAGACGTACTACTCCAATTTCAAACTCTAATTTTGGGTGATTATGTGGAGGTAATAATGCTACTAAAATGATCACATACTTTTCATGAACTGATCGATGATCTGATCAAGGATTAAAATCTCTGCGATATATCCGATATATCCTCCGATATCTCCCTTTTTCGAATGACCGATATATCTTTAGGGGTCAATATCTTATCTTCCACCGTATCTACGATATTTCCCCGATATTTAGGAAATATCATCAAATATCACCGATATTTAGGAAATATCACCGATATTTAGGAAATATCTCCGATATTTAGGAAATATCTCCGACGTTTATGATATTTTCGATATATCACTGACATATTAAAAAAATATCTGTAAAAAATTGAAATGTTATCCGGAAGAGAAGTAACTAATTCCCTCGAGGTGTATCCCAATGACGAGTGGTGGTCTCGACTTGAAACTGCAATTGCCAATGGAATCAACGTACAAAGGGTATTATCTGAAGAAGTTGTTGGAAACCCAAAAGATAATTTAGACAGTGATGATGCATGGGGCGGCATTGCAACTCCGGATAGTTCAGATGATGATGAAGATGGTGGAAGCGGAAAAGGTGATGGAAATACTGGCACCGGGTTTGTACATGGACAATCTTCTACAGTTGGTGGATTGAACAATTTTTCATTTGAAGAAAATTACGATCATGCCTCCCATGATCATGGCTATAGAAGTATTAGGTATGGAGCGCAAGAGGATATCATGTATGGGAGGAGGACTAGAGGTCTAAATGATGATCAAGATGTTGTTTCAGTTGCACTAAGTTTTGATTCTATCAGTTTAGGTAGTGGGACTGGAACCTCAAATGAATCCCAAGAAGGCAACAATCAATATGGCTATAATGTTTATGGCTATAATCAATGCACGGAAGTCAGTGATCAGTCATCCAGTTTTCATCATCCTTACTATCCACTTATAGGAGAAACAGTTGGCAGCTCCAAAGACATATATGATTATCATATTCAACACTACAATTTGTACTATATGAGTCATATGTCTTGGTCTGATTATTGTACTTTTGTGGACCAGCGTGTGTCTTATGACTCTTATCAACAACCTAGATTCTCATTCTGGATGTAGATGAAGTTGATATTTGTAATATTTATATATAAATCTAATAAATTAAATATTTCAGAAAAAAAATTCTTCCCAAAATACCGATATTTTTTTCCCGGGTTTCCCCGATGTATCCCCGATATATCCGAAATCTCCCTTTTTCAACGGACCGATATATCTACCGATACCGATATTTTAATCCTTGGATCTGATAATAACAACTTCGAGTGCTCGATCGATCCAATAATTAATATTTTCATTCTCTTATCTTTATGTCCAAGAAAAACATGCGATATATATATATATATATATATATATATTATATATGTATATATATATATAGTTCGGATCTAGATAGGACCTCCTTAAACTCTAAAAGTGAGGATATTTTTAGTTTTAACATGTATTTTGATAATCAAAGTCTCATTCCCTAGTTACTTCTCAGATATGAATCCTACAAAAAAATTAGCCAAAATGAAAAACATTTAACCATTTGATTAGCACAATAATCATTTTAATTTTATCTAACGGCCTACAATTGTTTACGTCAATTTGTATGATCAAATGATTATGTAATTAGTTGAAATTTTGTAGACATGTTTCTTGTATATGAATCTAGATGATCAACGGTTGAGATCATTAAATGAAGTCATCTACTAATATAAAATAATATAAATCCTCAAATTTTTAAACTAAAGATATTCTCTTTATTAAATCCTCATTTTATATATACTAGCATCTTAACACATGCTAACACGTCAATTTGTTTTTATCCTTTTGTTTTATAGTTTTCATATTTTAATTGCAAATAATTGTTAATGCAGTTGACATTATGCAATTGTAATGTAGTTGGCATTCAACAAAATTTGCTCCACGTTTTTCTCCGTTTTTTTTCCTGCTTTTATATTTTGAAATTATTTTATTTTCTTGTCATTTTACAGTAATATTAACCATCCTTGATTTTTTTTGGATTACATTCAGTTTATCCCCTCATCTTTATTTTTGCTATGTTTGGTGGCGACGGCTACTCTCACTGGGTTTCGGGTGTGAAGTTCGATTGCGGTTACTCTTTGTGTGGTGGGGTGGGGTGAGGGATTGCTAAGAAGTAAGATGAAGAGCAAGGGCAAACAAGGGAGAGGTTATTGTTGTCAGGTTTACCATATTGGTAGACTTTTTTCACCACTTGATTTCAGATTTTGATTTTTGTCTTGAAGATACTTTTCTCTCTGTTCATATGAATGTGTTGGTTGCTTCAGTGTTTTGATTTTTATTTGGGTTTATGAGATCTATTTAGCGGCTTGGATTTGTATTCAATGTTCTACAAGCGTGTGGAATTCTAAAAGTGAAGAGGTAGCTAGTTGCATTAGAGTAGGAGAAAAACAAATGAAATCGGAGTCGATCAGTTAGAGATCTGGGTTTTGGATAAGAGTTTAAGAGAGGAGGGTAGTTTAGACATTTTGTCTAAATTTTGGGTCAAAATTCAGAAAATAGGTCCTTATGTCGAGTCCAACTACGCTCGTGACGTCATGTTTATAGTCAAACTCAAAATTTGGAGTTGACTGATGAAAATTGAAAATACAAGGCCTATCGTGATTGAAAAAAATTAAGAACCAAACTGATTTTAACCATAAAATATGAGTGAGTAAACTGAATTTAATCCTTTTTTTTATGTTAAAACTCTTTTTTCGTGGATAATATAAGTAGTTCATAAAAAAAGATTCACCACGATACCAAAGAAGATGCTTAACTTTCTAATAGTAGAGATATATACACGCCTATTAGTAACCCCCACTTCCCGAACTGATTATCCCATGCAATTAGCTTAAGGGTTTATACTGTTAATTTGCCCTCAATTAATTTCCATATAATTAATTTATCTAAAACACAAATTATCGTACGCGTTCTCTGGAAAACACCATAATGCTATACTCCAAATCTAATATGCTGCTCTCCGTATGGTCTAGAATCCGTACATCAAATTCTGGAAATGAGACAACGATTAAAGTTAGTTAATTTCTGCTTTAAGATATATCACATGCAAAATAATGGGAAACAAAAAAAAAAAACATTTCTTAATTAAGCACAAGCAACACGGTGAGTGATGACAACCTTATTAGGCAGGCAGTGGTCTCTGAAACCCTAAAACGACACTGTTTGAGACAAATTATTAAGACTCAATTATATACATTATTTATCAGGGAACCATATAACTAGTATTATATATATATATATAATTCTGAATATTGGCACATATATGATAGTTCATTTGCTGAAGTTATATTATTTTTATTGCATGCGACTGATGCGAGTATAATATTGCAAATCAAGGCAACTGCTTGATGCTTATATTCGATCATCACGTGCTCAAAAAATTCTTCGTAGAAGAAGGTTCTTTTTCTGGTTTGGAGATTATGGAACAGAACTGGACTGGACTATATATGAAAAAAAGTGCAGCGTTATATTCCATATGTACGTACGTGGGAATTGGAATTGGATGATATATAGTTTGAAACAACATTCTTGATTCGTGAGCCATCATTGCTTTGTGGAATTTGTGGAATTCTATGATCATGATACAATTATATATCGACTAGCAGGGTAAATCTGCTTGCAATATATAAACAAGTAGTATTGCTGTATTGGACGGGGGTCTAAATAGCAGTACTGCTACTAGAATGAATATATATATCAATGAGTTTGGACTAGGGTATATGGTATATATAGGGTGTATAAGGTTAGGGTTTGGGGTATAGTTTTAGAGTTTAGGGTTTATGATTGAAAAAATCAACAAAAAACTCAAAATGGTTTTTGACAAAATAACTAAATAGTTTTTCATCATAAAAAACCATATATCAAAATTTAAAAGGAAAATTTTAAAAACAACACATGATAAAATGTCTGCTCTTAATTTTTATGTTTCAAATTTTAAAACAATCATAAGGGTACATGAACTTGTAATCTTAACCAAAAATATGTACATACCGTTACATTATTCTCCGTTATCTAACTTGTTTTCCGTTAAACTTTGAAGGGCAAATCCGTCACTCATGAATTTAGCAGTAATAAATTATTAAAATAAATAATAATAATAATTAATAAAGAGAGGAAAATAAAAATAAAAAAAGTATTGTTGTCTCTCTTTTTTGTCCCCATTCAAACCCAACATACACGAAAATGATGATCGAGGAAGGATATATTGTAGGAGGAAATTAGAAGATGATTTGTTTTGGTAAGTTATGGAAGAAAAGATTTGAATATACATCGGTGGATATTAAGGAAACTTAGAGTGAGAAAGCTATGTCCTAGTTTTATTTAGATTGGGACGAGCAACAAAGTCTTTTTTTTTTATTTTCTTTTTTTGATGAATATGAGCATTTCATTAAAACCAAACCCGGTAACTTACAAATAAAATGAATAGTAGGCAAAAAAACCAATAAGGGGAAAACAACAAAGTTTTTGAGAATATATGGTATGAGTTTACAAGATTAAAAAACATATAAATATAAAAAAAATAGTACATGACAAACGGTCCACTCTCAATTTTGGTGTTTCGAGTTTCAAAACAATCAAAATAGTACATGACGTTTAAAAGCCGACACACTTTTAGCACATGCCGTCAATAACACTGTTAACTCTATGTAAGTTCTCATTTTTTCAAAGGGTGGTTTCGGGTTTCCTCCATTCTCTCTTTCTTTATATTATGTTTTTTTCTTCTATTTATATATTTTTTTAATTTTGTAAACTCATACCATATATTCTCAAAGAGTTTGATGTTTTCCCCTAGTTTCTTTATTCGTTGTATTTGTAAGTTATTGGGTTTGATTTTAATGAAATTAAGGCTCATATTCATCAAAAACAGGATAAAATAAAAAAATACTTTGCTGCTAGTTCCAATCAAAGTAAAACTAGGACATAGCTTTCTCGTTCTAAGTTTCCTTATTCAATACTCACCGATATATATTCAAACCCTTTCTTCCATAACTTACCAAATCAAATTATCTTCTAACTTCCTCCTACAGTCCTACCTTAATCACCATTTTTGTGTATGTTGAGTTTGAACGGGGATGAAAAAGAGAGACAATAATATTTTTTCCTTTTTTATTTCCCTCTCTTTATTAATTATTAATTTAATTATTGATCTTAATAATTTATTATTGCTAAATTAAGGAGTGATAGATTTGCCCCTCAAAATTTAATGAAAAACACGTTAAATAATTCGACAAAAAAAATGTTAGATAACGGAAAATGTGATGGTATGTACATATTTTCGGTTGAGATTACGAGTTCATGTACCGTTATGATTGTTTTAAAATTTGAAACACTAAAATTAGGAGTGAACCATTTTTCATGTACTATTCTTAAAAATTTTCATGAGAAATTACATAAAGTTAACGGTGTTATTGACGGGATGTGCTAAAAGTGTGTCGGTTTTTGAACGTCATGTACCATTTTAATTGTTTTGAAACTTGAAACACCAAAATTGAAAGTGGACTGTTTGTCATGTACTATTCTTAAAAAAATTTCAAATTTAAATGGAATAAAAGACCACAACAGACTGTCACGTGGTGTTATGGTAGTACTGAAAAATTTCTCATGTGCCCCAGAGAAGCGTTAATAAGCCTTAAACATTGACTAGCACAAGGCGATCATAATAAATCTAAATTTAACAACATAACATATCGTATCCGGTCTTGAAATGAAGGTTTAGAGAACGTCGAATAACCTTAATTATACACATGCATCACAAAATCTTAATAGGTGTTACTTTGTTTGAACTTAAGTTTCGTAAACCCTAAACTATTGATTAATCAAGCTTGACTAACTGTGTAAATGTGAAATGTTAAAATTTCATCCTGAATAGCTGAGGATTCTAAAAGAAATAAAATGAAACGAAAACTGGAATATGTAATAAGAAAGGTTAAGAACTTAAGATTCGTGACTGATACGTGCTTAATTATCACACAGTCACGTTGAATATTTTATCCATTATTGACTTGTATTTTTCTTCTTGCTGGGTTCCTTTCGTATAGTTCAAACGTCATGGCTGATTTGTTACTCGTTTGAACTTAAGTTTCGTAAGCATCAAACTATCAAACTGTGAAACATATGCTTACGTCCCTACCATACCAATATATGCAATTGAAAAATGGAGCCAGGAATATTGGAATATTAGTCATGAGACTCGACCTAATTTCCAACATAGATTAAGTCAGCCAGGTGAAAAACCATGAATTACTATTTACTTGTCTTAATTATACCTTCTCTTGCAAGTTAGGTTAAATACAAGAAACCAAAAACTTCTTATTTTAAAACGAACTATTTGTCCTCTCAGCTTTCACTGCATGTAACTCTAACCAAATACTATAAACATGAAATTGTCGTATCAAATCAATGAATGAAACGCGTCAGAGTCAAATACATGATTTCATTTTACATGACTCCCCAAGTCATACCAGTTTTAAAGTCAGACTCCAACATGTTGGTCTTTCACAGCCTACGTCGTCGGCTCTATATATACCCCCTCTTCCCACATCCCAAATCCAAATGCAAATCCCACTACTCCCTAAATCCCAAACCACAAAACAATCACCATCTCAGACCTGAGAAACTGAGAAGTGAATCACATACAGTATCACCTAGAGCTTGAAAAATGCCTGCAAAAGGAATGAGAAGCCTTTTCTTTCACGGAAAAGCACCATCCTTTTCATTTTCATCTCACTCTTCCCCATCAAGAAGCTCCATTTCATTTCCAACCCCACAGCGCAACAGCAGTGCTACTTCTAACATTTCAGAGACGATGGTGGAGGAGATCATGGAAAACGCAGCCGTTATGATCATGAAATGGAATCCGGAATCTTCTGCATTCGGGAAACTCACCTCCTTATTCTACGAGAGCAAACCGGAAGCTCGACAATTCATCAAGTGCGTGAACGACCTTCAGAGAGTCATGCATGTCTTGGTCTCAAACGATCCCACCTCCAAGAAGCTCGTTCATTCCCATAGCCTCATGCAGATTGCCATGAAGCGGTTACAGAAGGAGTTTTACCAGATTCTCTCCATGAATCGAGCTCACTTGGACCCCGAATCAGTTTCGTCCCGGTCCAGGTCTTCCCGCGCAGCTTCCAGCACGTCGGATGACGAAATCGACGACGGAGATGACGCGGATTTGGCCGGGGACTCCATCTCCGAAGTGGAACATGTTTCTTCCATTGCCATGGCTGACCTCAAATCCATAGCGGAATGCATGATCTCCTCCGGTTACGCAAAGGAGTGCGTTCACATTTACAATATGATCAGAAAATCGATCATAGACGAAGCCATGTACAAGCTTGGAGTCGAGAGAATTTCCTCTTCTCAGATCACCAAGATGGATAGGGAAATTGTGGAGCTCAAAATCAAGAATTGGCTGAATGCAGTGAAGGTGTCTATGACAATACTCTTCAACGGAGAGCGGATCCTCTGCGACCACGTTTTCGCAATCTCAAAATCCATAAGAGAGTCTTGCTTCGCTCACATAGCAAGAGAAGCCACCACTCTTCTCTTCGGTTTTCCTCAAGTACTCCTCACCAAGACCAAGAAGAACTATCCAGAAGAAACCATCTTCCGTCTTCTCGACATGTACACCGCAATCTCCGAACACTGGCCGGAGATAGAATCCATCTTCGGTTTTGAGTCAACCGCCACAGTTCGGTCTGAAGCGATCAACTCGCTCGTCCGACTCAGCGAGTCAGTTCGCTCAATGCTTTCCGAATTTGAGATCTCTATTCAGAACGACTCGTCAAAATCCGCGGTCGCTGGCGGCGGAGTATATCCTCTGACTCTCCGTGTGATGAGTTACCTTTCTCTCCTCACCGATTACAGCAACGTCCTGGCTGAATTTTTCATTGACTGGACACCACCGGCGAAGCTGCCCCAGCGGGAGTCTGAAGACACGTCGGTGACGACGGCTATATCTCTCCGTATGGTCTGGCTCATACTTGTCCTTGCTTGCAAGCTCGATGAAAAAGCCAAACAGTACAAGGAAATGTCCCTATCTTACCTCTTCCTCGCAAACAATCTCCAACACGTAATATCTGCAGTTCGGACTTCAAATCTTCAGTACCTTCTCGGCGGGGAGTGGATGTCAAAGCACGAAGCGAAGGTTAGACAGTTTGCTGCGAACTACGAGAGGTTAGCTTGGGGAGTCGTGCTCTCATCGTTGCCTGAAAATATATCAGCAGAGATGTCTTGGCAGGAAGCGAGGTTATTTTTCCGCAACTTCAATTTCAGTCTCGAGGAAACGTATCAGAAACAGAAGTTGAACGCGGTACCTGATTCAAAACTCCGAGACGAAATCAAGGCGTCTGTAACGAAGAAGCTTGTCTCGGTTTACAAGGAGTTTTACGATATGCATAAGGTTTCGGTTGGTGGTGTGAGAAATGGGGCGATGTATGTCAGATTCACTCCGGAAGATGTTGCACATTATTTATCGAACTTGTATTAAGGGAATGATGGATCTTCATCATGTTTTTTTTTTCCGGCGATGTTTTGTATCTAATCGCCGGTACAGATGTATAGGGAAAACCTGAAAATGGATGAAACTAGTAAAATGAGTCATCATTCATTGTGATTGTTAATATTGTATGAGAACTTATTACTTTCTTCTTAATGATCGTGAATCTTTTTGTATGAGTGCGCAATTGAATTTCAACACTGAATGCCCAACTTCCGGAAGGGTTTTCCGTTCGGATTTCCGCCGTTTCTCCACGTTTTTTCCCCCCGGCGTGATCTCAGACCTCCTCTGACAGTGTTGGAATGAAGAAGAAAGCTGGAGAGTTCGCGATCGGAGTTCCACCATGATCGGTCGTGAAGTTCTGAGTGAGATTGCTGCAGACCTCCGCGCGATCTCTCCGGCCTTCTTCTTCATTCCAACACCGTCAGGGGAGGTCTGAGATCTCGCCGGGGGGAAAAACGGCGTCACCGGCGCAGGAATGGTGGAGAAACGGCGGACGTCCGCAGCTTAGACGTCTCTGTGTATATATATATATAGGGCCCTTCCAATGAGGGATCCCTTTTTTTGTTCATTTTTAGGGATAGATCATTTGATTAACTTTTCGATTACAAAATCAAATATTCACCGTTCAGTTCGTTGGACTATATGAGTAGATCATTTCTACAAATTTTCAGAAAATTTGGTGATCGTTAAGTCATCCAAATGAGGGATTTATTTTTAATAATATTGAACGGTGTAGGTTTGACATAAGTGTTAAGTTTTTTGTTTTAATATCAACCATTCAAGCCCATTAAAAAACAGATCTAATGGTGTGGACCTATCCCTAGAAATAAACAAAAAAAGGGATCCCTCATTGGAAGGGCCATATATATATATATATATATATATATATATATATATATAAGGGATAGTTAGCCAGTGTCATGACAAATGTTAATCGTTAAGTTAAATCTTTTGCTGAATTTGGTGGATTATTATTTTTGAAACGTCAAGATCATGCAAGCCTTTTAAAAAATCTAGCTAGATCAACATTGTGCAGAAAAAAACTCTTGGTTTGCTATTTGCCAAGCAATTTCAATCCCGGCCACTTGTCTTCACGAGACTCACTAACTACCCTATTTTCAGTTCCTTTTCAAATCGAAGTTTTTGTTTCAGAGAGACTCGTTCGGTATGATTTATTCAATTATTTTTAGAGCAAATATTGACCACGAAAAGACCTGCATTAAATATTAGTCCCGTTAATAATTGGTGATCGAGCCCCGAAATTCAATGTTGGGTAGACTGGGCCAGGTGTCCACACACGAAATTTTCAATTGATCTAATTTAAGACTTTGATGCATACATGTAACTAGGTCGATGCAAAGGTTTGATAATCACCTTCAATACTACTACTGATTCAGCTTGAAGAGAAAAGATGAAGTATAAGAAGAAGCTATAACGTTTGGTCACTAAACTATAGCCTCCACTACAGGAAATATCATCTTAGTAGACAAAATTATTTTTTTCTGTTGACTAAGCTCGTCTTCGTAGACGAAAATTCAAGCGTCGTATAGGACACCACAATCGTCACCTAAGATCTACTTAGGCGATAGAAAGTAACGGTCAACGATATCAGTCGATTGAGATATTTCTAGCCGACGAAACCTCATTCGTCGTCTAAGTTCTGTAGACTTAGTATATCATAGGCAACGAACAAGGTTCTAAAAGGCGCCGCCTAGGTAATAGGCGAAGCAAAGCTGGCCGGATTTTCACTGATTCGTTCAAGTGAGGTGGTCAACCACCCAAGGACAACCTAGGCGGTCAAGGCGCTGCCCAAGATCAGCAGGCGTGTCTGAGGCGGCCTTGGACCAGGCGAAGCAGGCGCGTAAAACCACAGTCTAGCCTCGATCTCCGCCGCTGCTTCTTAGCTTCCTGGAGAGAGAGAGAGAGAGGGAGAGAGATTTGAGCATCGATCTACTAGACCTCTGCTAGGTTCGAACCAGACCTTGTCGGATCAGCCTTCGATCGACGATGGTTTGAACAAGACCTCTTCAGAGCGACGACCAACCACAGATTGACAAAAGATTCAGAGTTTCAGGCCAGTTCTTGTTGGCGGGCAAGAGAGAGAGAGAGACCAGACCTCGTCAGAGCGGCGACCAACCACATATCGACAAAAGATTCAGAGTTTCAGACCAGTTCTCGTTAGCAGACAAGAGAGAGAGAGAGAGAGTAATACATCTTACTTTATCTTGTCCCAAATATTGCCGAAGTCCAAAACCGCTATCAGAGGGTTCCGATTCACTTCCGATTGGCTCCGAATTGGTCACAGTGAAAGAGAGTGAAGAAATTTAGAGAGACTTACTCTGAGAGAGAGAGAGAGAGATTAGATATATGTTTTAGTATTTTACGGTAGATTTGTCATTTTGGTATTTTTGTTTTGACCACGATCCTCAGCGTGCGGAGCCGAGGTGATTAGCGAACAAAGAGATAGGAGGAGTTGCGGGCGTGCCACCTCGCGGATGAGGAATGTGTTGAGTGCGCTTGCTTGACTTCTTGAATCAGGCGGACGGAGTTCTAGGTGTCACCTCGCGGACGAGGAATTTACTAGCACAAGCGGTCGATACTCACGACGGTGTGAGCAAAGCAACTATAGGGATGTTTCCGAGGAAACGGGGTAGAGTCCGGAGAGCTCTGAAGAATTCTAGGCGGCAGGGCACTTAGAATCAGGGCTTTGAAGAGGCTTCGAAGGGGATTGGCTCCTGGGAGCGCTGGAGATTTCGACGAGGTCGAGAGTTTCAACAAGGTTGAAGGTTGTTTTGTATTTTGTTTGAGTTGTGAGAGAGAGTTTGATTGTAGAGCCTTTGACCCCCTTATATAGTGGGAGAGAGAGTTCGCCGTGAAAGATAATGAGAATCCCTGTTGGACTCTGCAACGTGAAACATGATCGATGATACTATTCATCCCATGCAGACCAATCCGCATGTGACACATGTCCAGTTCGCATAGCTCATTTAGAATAGGACACTGGTTCCGGTGCGGCTCTCCACTGTAGAGTCCTATGTGGACTGAAATTAGGAGCAATCTTATCCCGCAGGATGCCACAGTCTATGTAAAAGACAAATAACTCGCGCGAACCGCGGACTCTATAGCCCAATTTCACCTCGCGGGCCAAAACAAGGCTTTTTAATTAATAAGGGCCACAGGGATTGGCTCAAAGCGTGTCAAAGACTGTAAAAGTCAGAAACGATTATAAGCATTCACGCGGGCTCCGCGTGGCTAACTTGCGAATCAGTTCGCCAGCGCCTAGATGCATTCCGCCTCGCCTGAAGCCAAAGCATTTCGCGCGAACTGTGTGTTCATCACTAGATCCTCACCCCGCCCGAAGTCAAAAAGTGCCCGAGCTCTGTTTTTGTCCGATAGCGCCCGAGATCTGTTAGTCCGCGCGGGACCTGTAGTCCACGCGAGCTTTGTTTTTGTCTGAAAGTGCGCGAGATCTGTTAGTCCGCGTGGAGTCATTCCGCGCGCGGACTTTGTGATCATCCCGCGCGGTCTTGCTGACGGGCCTTTATTTGTAAACTTTAAAGGAACTTGGGCTCGCCAACCGACATAAACCAATAACTTAATTAATATTTACATAGACAATTACTGTCTATTAAAATATTAATTTGGGCGTAAACAATTTTGACATTATCTCTTATAAATATTATATATATATATATATTAACTAAATGAGAAAAAATGTAAATCGCCTATAGGTCGCCGCCCGCCTAGTGCCTTTTAGACCATTGGCAACGAATATATTTTGTTGGCCTATTTTCATCGACTTAGTGACTCTTAGGCGACGAATATCGTCCATCGGCCTATTTTATTCGGCTTAGTAAATCTTAGGCGACGGAATCTGATGATCGACACCCTCTGTCGACTAAGATTGTCCTAGGCGACGACCTATTTCTGTTGGTATTCTGGTCTGGTGCGATGAACCACTTTTCATCGGCTTAGTGAGTCCTGTGCGACGAATCATGTGGTGTCGGGTAAGTAGTTCTTGGGCGACGAATATGTCTTTCTTAGCCAACGCTTCGTTCCGTTGACTAAAAAATGCATTATTGTCTGACACAACACAGAATGAATATATTTTTGCCAACGGCTTTTGTGTTAGGCGGTGGAATATTCTGTCGGCTAAGTAAATTTATAATTAATTTATACAACTTTCTACCCAGAAGATAACACAATTAAACTTTTACTGATCATAGGTCATAGTTTCTACCCAGAAGAGAAAACGATTAAATGTTGTTTTGGAATATTTTCTTCATGAATTTGATCGATCTTCAAGAGTTGAATCTCTCCTAATTGATACGTATATAACTATACTTTAATTCATCTAGTTTCTTCATTTATGCATATTTTCCGGCGACTTTATTTACCGGTCTAATTTTGATGGAATGTTGCTTATTACTTGTGACGATAATATTTTGATGCATGCATGATATATATGTGTATATATATATATATGTATGTAACTTTGATAGTACGTATATATACATGCATGTTGTAATTTTTACAGTGTGTGTGTATATATATATATCTAGCTTTTCTGTGTATAATATGTTTCTATAATCTGTGCATGTGTATACGAGTAGTTATATATATGTTTATATATAATTACTCGTATACACATGCACAGATTATACAAACATATTATACACACAAAAGCTATATATATATATATATATATATATATATATATATATATATATACACAACACATCCCTTCTTTGATTTTCTTTCAGTTTGATACTTGGATGTTTGTTTTACTCTTTTTCAGGTATTTTCTTTACTCTGGAATGCTTCTAGTTTTTGTTATGCTCATATATGTTCAAATGTGAAAAATTATTAAGGGTCAGTAATTTTCTTTACCAGAGCAACCAAAGTTTCTGGATTATTATTATTACTTAAATACCTTTCAAGCATCCTCTAATAACATAATGGGTAGTAAAATCTCAAGTATGAAAAATTATTAGGGGTTAGTAATTTTTCTGAACATAACATCCGAAGTTTACTGACCCACATGCAGTATCCACCCTGTAATATAAAAAAACTGAAACTAATAATCAAAGATAACTGAAACTGACAGAAAGATCAAATGAATAGACCAACAAACACCCTCTAATGATATAATGGGGTAGTAAACTCTCAAGTATGAAAAATTATTGGGGGTCAGTAATTTTCCTGAACAGAGCAACCAAAGTTTACTGACTCCCAATAACCACCTTGTAACAACAAAAAACTGAAACTGACAACCAAAAATAACTGAAACTGACATAAAGATTAAAGGAATAGACCAAATTAAATAAAAGAACAAGTTCTGGCACTGAAATTGAAGATAATTCATATGTTCTTGCAACACTACCAAAATACTACATATTTTCACATTTTTCAAGATCCTACATCTAAAGTGGCACTAATCTTTGTTCTATATTGATGTCCATGAACTTTAGCAGCATCTTCTTCCTCATTTCATTACCACCATCTTCTGTCGGTTTTTTCCCATGACATAGGCTCTCTATAAAGTGGAGCAAAAATAGTCAACAATCTGACCTGCAAAGCAATGTATTAAGAAACAGTGTTGCAAAATTTTTTATCCCAATAAAAAAAGACAAGTAATTTCTGACCCCAATAAAATAGTTTAAATGAAGTTTAAAGGTACTTACGATGAGCACTTTTGTTGCGGGCAGGATAAGACATCAATGAGCTTGTATCTTGCTTGATAAACGTTTTGGTCTAGCATCCATCTTCTTGTTCTTTTCTCTTCAGCACTTATTATCGTGTAACCGTCAACCTCTATTCCTTGGCTGTCCGCTCACCATATTTTCCCTCCATTCCTCAAGGTCCAACTCTTGGCTGAGAGGGTATATGGTGGAATCATATACGTGTTTGATGAACACTATAGTGTACTTCACCTATTGGTTCCAACACACCAGTAAATTACAACTCAAACAAACGAAGAGAACAAGCAACAAACAAAACCCATGAGAAGTTTATTGTCCCCTAGTAAACTTCTTACCCTAATAAATCAGTTACAACTCACAACTCCCATTGCATTCTGATAGTGGATGTTGGTGTAGGCAGAGTATTCTTTTCTTGCCGGTAGCATTGAATTGAGGTGATAGAAGCATCGATTGTGAATTACGACCAAGGTATAGTGGTGGCTGACCCCGTGATGTACCAGAATGAAAACCAGGTTCTTACTGAAGATGGACCACAGAGGATTAATAATGGAAAACTCTATATCCAATTCGTTACATTTGAATTCCCCCTGTTTTCCTCCTCCAGCTAGGAACTCCTTCAATTTTTGTTCATGTACCACCGTTGCGCGCTGTATTTATAAAAGCAAGTAGTAAGATTGTGTTATCTGAAAAAAGTAACGGAGGAGACCGCGATCCAGCGGGACGCTACTATTTCAGGTTAGACTACTTACCGCTGCCTCTATGTCTAGGAATTTGACTGAGACCTTCTGCTTTTCCACTTCCTCTTTCAACATTTGGAGGTACATCCTGATTGTCTGCATGTACAACATAAGTCACAAATTACAACAAAGAATACATCTTAGGTTACTCAAACATCAACTTTATTGGGGTTAGTAAGACCAATAATTTTTTCTCACATCACATGTAATCTCTCCTTCTTGAATTATTCTCTTCAAGTCATCTTTGGTAATGTCAATGATACCATCACAACACTCCCAAAACCGGAAATTGTGCAGACATAAATAAGTCATAATTAAGCAAGTCAAACCAGGGAACTAATTGTAATGTTATATATAAACTAGGGAAGAATAAACTTACTCGTCATTCTTGTCCTTGTTCAAATCAAACATGTTCTTATAGTGACGCGCCACATTTTCATCCAAGAACTTTCATGTATTGGTGTTGCAGTTCACTCCATGAATAACAATACCATTCTCCTTTGTTCTTTTTGCTGGCTTTAGCCGTTCAGGGGTGTCATACACCCATTCTTCTTCTTTCCTCTTTTCTGCCCCACGCTTGTACATGTTGATGTTTCTTTCAATCGAATGCGTCTCCATAGTTTGTTTCCTTTTCTTGACATATTTCTTCACCCTTCTGCTTGCTGTCCTTTATTCTTCAAGCTGGTTTCTTCATTAATTTTTTTTGGCCATTTGCACAGCTTGAGCAACAAGTTTGTCTAGTTTAGACAGGTCGACATCGGTTTTCACAGGTTCATCATCTTCTAGAAATATCGAATGCAATGGAACTGGTTCTGCTGGTTCAAAAAACTACACAAAAGAAAACATAAAAGTTATCCTAAAAAAAATTAAAAAAACACAATATTTATTGAGGGTCAGTAAACTAATTTCTACTCTTAACATTTCAGTTCCTGGTTGCTCCTCTCTGCAGCTATGATCTTCCTCTTCAACCGGCTTTGACTTATCTTCCTCCTCCTCCTCCTCCTTATCCTCAGTTACACATATATATTATCTGCTTTGTCTGAGTATGTTTTGCCGCTTTGTGTAACTGTATTTTGAGAGCCTTGATTTGATTTTTGTCTGCCCTCCTTTCTTCTCTAGCTCAATCATTTGGATGTCCGCTTCTTTAACTTGCCAAGCAATTCAGTGTTTTTCGTCACCCAAAACAATAGAGTTATGGTTGAGGGTCTAGGTTTTAACTACTATGAGGTTCTTGTCAGTGTCATTGAACTAATCTACGGCAAGGGTATGTCAGTCGTGTTGTTTAAGTGCAAATGGTTCAATACTGACCCAACCAGATGAATGAGTACAAATCTGGATTGTGACTTGTTATTAGTGGACTTAAACAGTGTATGGTATGAGAATGAACTGTTTATTCTTGCCACCATGACGAAACAAGTGTTTTATCTTGATGATCCAGCTATGGGTGAGGGTTGGAAAGTGGTGCAGGTGATGTCACATAGGAACATTTGGAGTGCAGCTATACTGGGAGGGGGTGATAAGAGTGGGCCTAGTGAACCAACAACTGATCAACTGAATGAAGCATATCAAGAGGAATCTCCACAGGTAGTCCCCCATACTGAGGATATTCGTGTCAACAACTAACATGTTTCAGCTATTATAGGTTACATTCCAGTTACACCATCTGAACTGAACTCGCTACAACACAACCCCAATCATGATGACGACAACTTCATAGATGACGAATACATAGAGGATGATGAGTATTCTGACCAAACTGAAGAGGATGATGATTCAGACGACTCATATTATCATGAGTACGATTAATGTAACCATTATTGTGGATTTCGATCGGTCTAATCTACTTGTATTAATTTGGCATAACTTCGGATATGTATTTAAATTAATTTATAACCATTAATTATTCATGCAAATTTTCATTTTAAATTTCTACATACGTACATGTGTAATTTTTAAAATGCATATGTATGCTTTTTTATGTACGAATACTTACGTGGAGTAAGTACAGTTGAGTTTAGTTTGAAAACTTACATGAAAATACTTGAATGTAAATATAATAAAATGTCCATAATTTTAAAAAATAAACGTAGTCGACGGAACATGAAGAATTCGTCGCCTTAGAACTTCTAAGACAACGAAAAGTCCCCTTTCTGTCACTTAGGATCCCTGAAATATTAGGCGGGTAAATAAAATTTTGGGCGTTACTTAGGCGACGAAAATTGAATAAGTCATCGGCTTGGGAGAAGCAAGGCGACGAAAATTGAATAATTGGTCGGGTTAGTCAGACTAAGGTGACAGAAATTGATCGTTTCTGTCACCTAGGATACCGAAATATTGGGCGGGTATATTTTATGTCTTTTTTTAGGCGACGAATATTGCTGACAAAATATTTCTGTCGGCTAAGATAAAATTGATACAACAATACTTGGTCTTTTCTTCGTTTGAAACCCACACTCCAATCCCTAAATCTCCTACAGAGCTGCGATACTGCCGGTCCAATTTCGCCTCGACCCGTCTGAGACCCGGCCATCCACCCATCGTTGGTGATCATCGACATGAGCAGTCATCGCAACCGCCACCAGAGCTGCGCCACCAGACCCCATCCACGCATCGGCAACTGATTGAAGTGCGCGCATCGACCCAGCACTAGTGCTGCGCTACCGCCTCGCGCCATCAGAGCTGCGCCACAACATCCACCTGCTGCTCCGATCTCGCTGCCCTGACCTTCTCACCACCGCTCCTTTTTCAGGTCTGTTTTCTCTCTCTATTAATCGTATCTGAATTCGTTTACTGTTCTATCGACTATTTTTTATAATATTTATCTATTATTCACTCATTTACTAACAATTGTGTGTTATTCATGTGCAAGATATGGTGATCATGAGGAAGAGGAAGGACCGAGCCACTATGGCCAGTGCTTTGATGGAATCAATATGGCAGAGTGTCAGCTTAGCTAGCAGTAGCAGCCACCCTTCCCCCATGCCGGCTCGGATAGTACCACCAGGGGCTCCCCTCTTGATCGTACGGCCCCCTACAGTTGACAATAATTCAACGGGATCTCCATCGACGCCTGCAACCGCACCTGAATTTGCAAGACACATTGTCGGCAAGGCTCAAATCAAAGTTAGAAGCCCAACATGTAAGTGTATTAATTTACTACCCCACAGTGAACTTCTACTGGGGGTTAGTAAACTTGTAGTACAATATATCTCTTTTATTTTCATGCCATTTACACATAACAAATACCCTAATAAACCATTTTTATGCTCCCTAATAAACCAGTAGAAGTTTACTGCCCCCCAGTAAACTTCTACTGGGGGTTAGTGAACTTATAGTACAATATGTCTCTTTCATTTTCATGTCAATTACACGAGGAAATTTTACAAATAATACCCCAATTATAAGCCATTCATCACTTTGGTGTATCAACTTCAAAAACTATTAGATTAGTATCCCAACATCAAAATTCGACCTACTATCAATGCATATCGTCTTTTAACGGTGTTAAACCTTCATCTTCGTTGGGAAATTTTCGCCTCTTGTTGTTTTAGATGTACTGGGTTTTTTCATCTTTAGAGCAGGCAACTGTTCTCTCTCCTTCTCTTTCTCTCCTCACTTCTTTGTACCTCAAACAAACTTCAGTCTCACACACCTATGGATTTTTCCTTTGATTTAAAACTTTAAATTACTAATTTGCTTGTTGGATTTTTGTATGAAACATGGATGGTGAGGGATATAAGTTTATTGTATTGCATGGATAGTTAAAAATGTTTTATGGGTTTTTGCACGGATTGGGCCGAAGAGTTTTTGGGTTTCTAGCACGGATGGAGCTGGAGAAAAAAAATCATACAGGCACATCAAAAAAAAAAAAAAGAAAAAAAAAGACGAAATTTTCTTTGAGATAGTTTGCACAATGATAGACTTGACACTGTTATTGATGAATGATACATTAATTGTATTGGGATTAAATATTGAGGTACCGATCTAATAGTTTTTAAATTTAGGACATCAAAATGATGAATGACCTTTAGTTTGGGTACTATTTTTAAAATTTCCTCCAATTACATACAACAGATACCCTAATAAACCATTTTTATGCCCCTAAGTAAACCAGTAGAAGTTTAGTGCTCCCCAGTAAACTTCGATTGGGGGTCAGTAAACTTGCAGTACAATATGTCTCTTTCATTTTCATGCCAATTACACACAATAGATATCCTAATAAACCATTTTCATCCCCTCTAGTAAACCAATAGAAGTTAGTTTGCCCCCAGTAAACTTCGATTGGGGGTCAGTAAACTTACAGTACAATATGTCTATTTCATTTTGATGCAAATTACACACAACAGATACCCTAATAAACCATTTTCATCCCCTCTAGTAAACCAATAGAAGTTAGTTAGCCCCCAGTAAACTTCGATTGGGGGTCAGTAAACTTACAGTACAATATGTCTATTTCATTTTGATGCAAATTACACACAACAGATAACCTAATAAACCATTTTCATGCTCCCTAGTAAACCAGTAGAAGTAAACTGCCTCCCAGTAAACCTCTACTGGGGGTCAGTAAACTTGCAGTACAATATGTCTCTTTCATTTTCATGCCAATTACACACAACAGATACCCTAATAAACAAATTTATTGGCCCTTAGTAAACCCAGTAGAAGTTTACTGCCCCCCAATAAACTTCTACTGTGGGCCAGTAAATAATTAACAATATGCCTCTTCCATTTTTATGCCACTTACATACAACAGATACCCTCTTGTGTGTGTGTGTATATATATTAAGTATCCTAATGTATTTTGACATGTTAATTGAGAGATTTGATTGTGTAGTTTTGATTATAGAGTTGTCTGTGTATATCCTTGAGTCCTTTATATAGTGGTCCGACGTACGGCAGAAGAAAAATAGCTTAGAATCCAAGTCGGACTTTGAAACCCTAATAGCACAAGGGCATTGTTAACCCCCGAGGACTCAAACCATCTCGCGGGCTATTGAACCTCGCTTTCATCTCGCGGGCTATTACAGATCGCGAGCCTTAAAAGAGATTATAAAAGGGCCACATGGATTGGCCCGAAGCATGTCAAAGATTTGTAAAAGACTTCAACGATTAATGTGGTGCATGCAGACTCCGCTTGTGGTTTCCTTGGGAAGTATCCCGTGCGAGCCAGTTCGCCAGCTCGCTTCGCATATTCCGCCTCGCCTAGGACTTTTACGCGAAGTATTATTACGCCTCGCCCACGGGCGAAGTCGTTCCGCGCGCGAGATCATTAAGTGTGCGAGCTATGTATTTCGTGCGAAGCGTGCGAGCTCTCTACACCGCGCGAAGTCATTCCGCATTCAAACTCTGTGAGTTAGCTCGCGTGGTTTATTCCTCGCATGAGCTATGTGTTCCGCACGAAGTCTTTGCAATTCAACTCGCGTGGTTTCACTGACGGGCTATTACTTGTAAACTTAAAGAACTTGGGCTTGCCGGTATGACGTGGACTAAGAATTTAATTAATATTCACATAGACATTTACTGTCCAGTAAAATATTAATTTAGGCGTAAACAATAAGATTTCATGTATTGTTTGATCAGGTATACCTAATAAATGAAGTTTTCCCTGTTTATTATGCAAAATGTGTCAAGTTTATTATGGAAATGTTGAGCTGCATGTTTTCTTTATTAATTGATGTATTTAAATGCAGAATGACATGGTTGATGAGGTCAATAAACGAAAGGATGCATTTAAGGAACAATACCCTGACGCGACAGATGAGGAGATTATGGAAAGTGTTCAGTCCCAACAAATTGAGGTGTTAGGTACGGTGCTCAAAACTCAGAAAGGAAAGGAGATCAGAGGGATGAGACGAGGAGGCGAGCGACACTTGAGCTATTCTTTAAATTGTTTCACTTCACGTAGTCTTCCTTTTAGAGTTGATGAGCTGGAACTCTAAGAGGTGCATGAGCGCTATGAGCAGAGACTAAAGGAATCAGAGGAGCGTGCCTAGTAGCAACTCCAAGAGGTCAAGCAGCGTGCCATGCGTACCGAGTCTATATATAATGTTGTGCAATCCCAAGTTGCAGCCATATATGAGCACCTAGGTATGCCACCTCCTCCTCCTTCAAAATCTTCTCCTCCTCCACAAGTTTCCCCATCGAACAATGATGATAGAGGTGACTTTCCAGGAGTGGACGAGAATGTTTCTTAGCATTGGTGATTTTGTAGGACTTCATTCATAGTTTAGGTAGATAGTATGAACAATTTTCTAGTTAGATCTTTATTTTGTATATATGAACAATATTTGTCCATCTACTATATATCATGATCAATATATATATATTTATATATATATATATATGAATATGCTTTCCAAATCCAGTGCTTCTTGTTTGTATTTGATTATTATTACTGATTTGTAATTTTTGGAAACAGTGAATAAGGTAAAAAAAAATCATAGTAACCAAAAACTCTTAAGCGAAGGAAACAGTAACATTCGTCAACCGAGATAAATCACATAGGCGACGAAAAAAATAACATTCGTCACCCAAGAAAAACCACCTAGATGACAGACACGGTAACATTCATCGCCCAAAATAAAAAACCTAGCTAGGAAACGGAAAAAGAATCATTCGTCGCCTAAGAAAAAACCACATAGGCGACGGAAAAAGCAACATTCGTCTCCTAAGCCAAACCACATATCCGACGAATACAAAAATCGATCGTCAACTAAGAATTGTTATGCATTCGTCGGTTTAAAAATCTGCCGACGAATATTCCGTCACTTAAGGACGATTCAATATCCATCAGTAAACATACATACCGACGATTGTTTTGTCGGCTAAGAACTTTTTTGACAAAAAAATTCCGTCGACAGTAATTTTTATCTACGAAGTTGTTTGTCGACAAGGCATGTAATGATCTGTCGGGTAGAATCCCTCTTAGACTAACTTTATTTTCGTCGCCTAAGAGTCTACCTTATGATACTTAGGCGACGGAACTTAGTCAACGAATAATTCGTCTGCCAAGATCCTAGGAGACAAATAGTTAGTCTTAGGCGACGAGTTGTTTTTGTCACCTAAGACAAGATTTCGTACAGTGCTCGTCGAATAATTAAGATTACCTAATTGATGTTCAATGTCGATCATTGGCCAGTAATTAAAGTATGTCATATATTCTTCATATACAAGAATATATATATATATATATATATATATATATATATATTTATATATGAAAATGATATGAAGCAGACATCCGCATTCGGCTTAAATTGCGGACGTCTATCCGTTCTCCCCCCTCCGGCGCCGGCGACGGAGCGCCTCCACCCCACAAGACTCCAGTAGCATCCCCGACCACTTTCTCTCCCTGGCGAGTCCGGTTTTTTCTAGTTTTCCGGCGAGATCGACTTTGTTTGAAGTTTTGGGTGATCTCGCCGGAAAACTGGAAAAGAACAGACTCGCCGGGGAGGGAAAATGATCGGGGACGCTGCTGAAGTCTTATGGGGTGGAGGTGCGCCGTCGCCAGGGCCGAAGGAGGGAGAACGGACGGACGTCTGCACTTTAAGCCGAGTGCGGAAGTCCGCTCCACATTCGGCCTCTATTTATATATATATATATATATACATATATATATATATATATGAACATGTTTGATGTTATTGATATTAGCTAGGCATATCTATCATGAAGCAAATGGCGTTGCCCATAGATTAACATATTTTGCTAGCCTAGATTACTGTGTTGATGTTTTCTCCAATATGTACTCTATGAGAACATATGTAATGCTTCTGAATGGCCGGGGCCATGGTATTATATCCCCTTAGTCAATCACCAATCTATTTATATAAATAATGAGAGTCGAGTTGAGTCTTGTACGTAGGTAAATTTTCTCTACCCGATTCAAAAAAAATGAAACAAAAGAATATATATATATATATATATATATATATATATATATATATATATATATATATAACACACACACACAAGGAGCCGTTCGAGAGTGGACGTCCGCACGGCTCTTAAAGTGCCGACGTCTCTCCGTTCGCCACCGTACGATGCTGGCGAGGGCGCGCCTCCAACCCAGCGAACTCCAGCAACGTCCCTAACCACTTTCCATCCCCAGCGAGTCCGCCGAATTTCGTTTTCCGGCCAGATTGACTTTGTTTAAAGTTTTGGGTGATCTAGCCAGAAAACTGAAATTCAGCGGACTCGCCGGTGAGGAAAAGTGGTAGGGGACGCTACTGGAGTTTGCTAGGGTGGAGGCGCGCCCTTGCCGGTGTCGTACGGTGGCGAATGGAGGGACGTCTGCACTTTAAGGTTGGTGCGGCTGTGCACCTCTGATTATATATATATAGGGCCCTTCCACTAAGGGATCTTGTTTTTGACTTATATGAGGGATGAGGGATTACACCAACTTTTTGATCACAAAATCACATCTCAACCGTTCAATATGTAGTTCTATATGAGTAGATCACTTCTGCAAATTTTCAGAAATTTTGGTAATCGTTAAGGCATTCAAAACTACGATTTATAATTATAAGCATGCACGGTTCATGTTTGGCAGATTTGGTTGTTCATTGATTTAATCTTGTTCGACACGGTAACGATCACTAAATTGACTGAAAATTTGCAGATTCATCTATATATAAGGACCAACAAACTGAACGGTGAAGATTCAAAAATATAATCGAAAAATTGGTGTAATTTCTTATCCTTTATATAAACCAAAATAAAGGATCTTTAGTGAAAGTGCCCTGTGTGTCTATATATATATATATATATATATATATATATATATATATATGAGCTATAAGTAAATTATGGCGGGAACTGAAGAGAGCACTCTAAGTCGTAATATTTTGAATTGGCACTACAAGGATGCACCACAAGAATTTCAATCACATCCATCGCCATCAATCATGATCTGACTGAAGTATTCACCATGAAACTTCAATTTGTTGTACCACCTATGATTAATTTTGTACGTCAAGAGAAATCAGTGTCGATTGTCAAAAATTAAATGCTGAAAGGGAAACCACAGCATTTTCAAAACAGTTAGGATCTCAAGATGTAACTAATGAAAATTCATTTCCATTACTCGATCCATCTATGATGAATATTAAGCTTTTGTTTGTAAATGCTAATTAATTCTCTTCGCATTGATACAATCTCTACAGTACTCAAATTCATCGATCTACGATGCTCTCTTGCTAATTCCCTTCTTCAATGATACAATAAACGTCAAGATTTATCAGCTAACTGACCTTGTAATCAAGACAATAATGTCGACATTAACTAATTATAGTTGTTGAAGAAAGGGAGCGACGTCGGTCGCCGACTGCCAGCTTTCTCCGCTGCATGTTTGTCCGTGGGATCTTCCACTAAATTAATTAACCTGCAAGCTCATCAGGCTGCTAGCCATCTAGTGCAGACCAGCAGATTAATTAGTGAATGATTAATCAGATGTACAGATGTTATTCCTTAATTAGTTAGGTAGGATTTTCTTTCTCTCTGCAGTCCCAGATGAATTAGAGTGTAGGTAGAGATTTACTTTCTCATCGTAAACATCTTGTATGAGCAGTTCAGCACTAGTGACGTACTGTTCGTTTTTTTTTTCTTTTCTTCTTGCTTTGATGATACGAAATTATTTGTTGTTGATGTTTACTGTTCTTTCTGTTGTTTATGTATAAATTGCGTATAACCAGGGTGAAATGGACTACATTCAGGAAATATATTCAATCAAATTTCAACATGCATACTTAAATTTCTTATTATGGCATCAAAAGCCGTCTAGGAAGACCGACCAGCATGCTTAAATATCAGAAGATTATATCACTTACGATCATCGAAATTCAACAATGCATGTGAGACATATGCATCTCAATTCTTCTAATAGAAAGAACCATAATATCCAGCCGGTTTCTCATGCTTTGAGTTCATATGTACATAACAAGCTAGTTTGCAAATTAATAAGGTGGCATGGATTGAGGCAATACAACCATGTATAGACTCCAAGTCAGTCAAGAAATTGGAAATTAAGTCATGGATATTATATATTGATTGCTATGCAAGTCATATTAATTGAGTTGCGGTTGATTCACTCTGCTGCCACAGTATTACGTAGGAGTGTAGAATTTTCGGCAACAAAGCAAGGAAGCTTCAAGTTTCAATATCGAAATAGAGAATTAGAGATATACAGGTAGGGGATGATGGTGATATCTATGACCCATTTAAATCCACCCACGTGTTAAACCAAGCCGCCTCATTCATTTACATGCATGATTCGATTATGTTTGATATGAGATCTCACTTTGATATGCGCATCGTACCAGAAAGTTTGAAATACGAATGATATGGATATCAGTCAGAAAGTTCTTGATTGACTTGGATCCAACCAGCTGTTTGCTCAACTACAGCCGGCTAAAGATATTTCAGAAGACTCTATACATTTTCATAGTTATTCTTAAAAATAAATCAACTTTACTAAAATTATTAATATATATATATATATGTAGGTAGAGACATCTTCTTATTGTATTGACAACAATAAACACCGATATTAAAACCAATAATACAATAGACGTGACATCCAAACTATATGACACACCCACTCGACCAAGGACACCAACCCGGCAAAGAGGAATGACAATTAACTCGACCTAAAACATACAAATAAACAACAACAAAAACCTAAAAAAGAAAAAACGTACCAAAAGAGCTAGGCCTAAGGGCAACTCCAACCATAAGTCCTATAACCATTTTAAGACCTCTTATTGCACTATTTATATATGACTTATTTTTTCATCTCCAACAATGAGTCTTATATGAGGTCTTATATTTACTTTAAAATAAGTTTACCATGATTATTATATTAAAAATATGTTTACCTTATTAAATAAATAAAACTACATATTTTATTTTTATCACTAATTTTAAATATTCTTATCAAAAAATATAAGTTTTAAATATATATATATACATGTACTTTTTTGACTTAGTGGTATTTTTTTTAAATCTATTTTGAGGTAAAAATGAAATTATTACGATGGAGGCCATGATCTTTTAATTAAATCGAATCAAGACCTTAATTGGTTTTATTGTCATTGAATGACCACCGATGGTCTCGTAAAATCTGTCATTCATTTGGGACCAAGATGAAATCTAGCCCATTCAGCAACTAGGGGACAACTTGCCCACATGCTCTTCAGGCGGGGCCCAGTTTTCAGCATTTTCTTCTCCTAGTCAAGAAGAAGCGCGTTCTTTTCACAACTGAACAGGACAAAACGTGTTTTCTTCCCCCTTTGATCCAAGCGCGTCACGTCTGGGGCAACACTGGCCCATCACAATTTCGTGTGGTCCTGAGTCTTGGTCTTGAAATTGTCTAGATTTAGGACTGGGAATAAGACTTGGTCTTATATTTTCAAGACCAGAACCACCCTATTCTTCCTGTTAGAGATGAAGATGTGTCAATATAGGACCAAGACTGGGTTATAGAACCACGGATGAAGTTTCCCTAAGAGAGCCCAACACACCTTATGGCTCAGACGAATTGCCGACATCTGAAAGCACCACAAACCTCCGCCCTGCCACCAACGTCAATCGCCCTAAGAGCCCCACCATCCTCGTCACCACGTGAAAGCAATGCACTCCCTCCAAGATTTGCAATAAAACATAACATAGAGTCTCAACCTAGCTAGATCAGATCGATCCAACCAGACCTTTACCATCACGTCCTCACCGTCACTCCAAAACACCTCTAAACACGCACCGTCATTTCTCTCGACGACTTGACCTCCACGCCGGAACAGTCTTCGCCACGCCCAAGCCTGTGAACAACTCTCGATTTGCCCTCAACCTATCTCACTTCTTCCACTGCCACCAACCTACACACCAAGACACCGGATAACCACCTACAAATCCCATCTAATTTACCATGTTGTCATTAGACATGACATCGTCGGGCGAAAGACAAAAAAAACATATCTAAAACTCTAGATAATTTAAGGCTCTTGTGTACGTTTTACGGAGCGAAAGGGGACCGTTCAATAAGACTACCCTTTGCTCTAATTTAATCTACAATTTATTATCATAAAGCAGCTAGCTAGCTGAATCTTCACCTTCAACCCAAAATAAATATCACAAAATAAAAAATAATGATATACTTGAGGGTATATCGATCATAGTAATTGCCAAGGTTTGAAAACACGCTAGGCTCTCTCAAGGCGGAGGGCATGCTTGGCGGCCTTGTTTTAAAACATTTCATATAGTCAAAAAATTGTTAGACATTACTAGGATGAATGGTTGGTTTGGAACGCCTAAGCGTCACTTAGCTAGACGGATTTGGCGACCTTGTTTTAGAACATTAGAAATTACGTACTTAATTAGTTAATTCGTTGTACTTATTATGTTACTTAGCTCTTATTCAATAAGCAGCTGCTACTTATTTCAACCTGTATTCTTGATCTTTCTTTACCAAGCAATATAACAAGGGGATCGAACCCTATAACAATTATTCTTAATTGTCGATCTTAGAACTAAAACCATTATTAATCATAGGAAAAATATGGCTAATGGCGCGCGCGCAACATACAACTAAAACCTTCTTGAATTATATTACATATAAGCTTGTTCTTTTCTTTGATTTCTAGAACTTCATCTTCAACTTCTAGCTAGTCAGCTAGCTAGACACCTTGTAGCAGCACTTCATTCGTCCCGGAGTCATCAATATATAACACCTTCTTCTATCATAAATCGTTCTTGTTTGTGTCAAACAAGAATAAGATCGAATACGTTTGATACGCAACGTACTCTTGTAAGCCTGCAACCCCATACAAACGAGTTATTTGTAAAACATGTGTTTTAATCGATTTATATCCAATTTGCGGCTCCCATCGTCTAGAATCCGCGCATAATCGAGGTCATGATAATATAAACATTCGTTCTAGCTTGGATCATCCTAATTTGTATCACATGAGAAGAATGGAATCATTTCAAAAACTAATGAAGGATATATATAACAGCGTTTGGTGATCTGATGCTCCAACTTTATTAGACATGCAGCCACTACTAGAAAATAGATCTTGGGCGACGAAATGAAAAAAACCGGGCGACGATTTTTTTTTTCGTCGCCTAAGAGAATACTTAGGCGACGAAAAAAAAAACCGTCGCCCAAGGAAAAGAATCGTCGCCTAAAGTTGACGAAAATAAACTCGTCGCCTAAGGATAAATTTCGTCGCCTAATATAGAAACTAGGGCGACGAAACAATATTTCATCGCCTAATATATTTATATCGTCGCCTAAGTTTTTTAATCCTTAGGCGACGACACTCAAATATATCGTCGCCTAAGTATTTTATTTTTTTATTTTTACTTGGCCGACGAAATAAAAGAATTTCGTCGGCCAAGAGTAATCCGAATAATTAAAATAAAATAAAACACATTTAAATTTCATTATACATGATTTTTATTTTTACTCTTGGGCGACGAATTTCACCGTTCCGGTCATATCTTATTTCACGACTTTTTTGCGTTTGAGGCCTCTACGTATATGTTGTCTTCAAAACGAAACTTAAACTCAACACTTATATAAAAAAGTTATAAAACATTAGTACATATAACGTGAGTTTGGTGATCGGAGAAGAGGAACTGAAAACCTACCGTCAGATATGACCAACATAACTAATTACGTAGGTGGGCAAAAATTCAGGTCCATCTGACAAAGATAAGGGCTCGATCCGTCCGGTCAATCAGCGCGGTCAAACCCTTAAACGGACGGAAACGGCTATTCGACCCTCCAAATCACGTAATCTGGCCGGACCTTCAACTGAGAATAGTTTCCAATCGACAAGACGCTTACGGGGCTATAAAAATTTGGTAAAAAATAAATACCCGGGATAGGGCTACCACTAGGTAGAAATAAGAGAAATTCGTTGACCGGAACAGAAATTTTACCGGAATATATTCATTTTTCACGAGTTGAAGTATTTCACCGTTCCGGTCATATCTTATTTCACGACTTTTTTGCGTTTGAGGCTTCTACGTATACGTTGTCTTCAAAACGACACTTAAACTCAACACAAAAAAGTTATACAACATTAGTACATATAACGTGAGTTTGGTGATCGAGAAGAGGAACCTGAAAACCTACCGTCAGATATAACCAGCATAACGAATTACATAGGTGGGAAAAAATTCAGCTCCATCAGACAAAGATAAGGGCTCGATCCGTCCGGTCAATCGGCGCGGTCAAACCCCTAAACGGACGGAAACGGCTATTCAACCCTCCAAATCACGTAATCTGGCCGGACCTTCAACTGAGAATATTTTCCAATCGACAAGACGCTTACCGGGCTATAAAAATTTGGTAAAAAATAAATACCCGGGATAGGACTACCACTAGGTAGAAATAAGAGAATTTCGTTAACCGGAACAACCGGCACCGAAATTTTACCGGAATATCTTCATTTTGCACGGGTTGACGTATTTCACCATTCCGGTCATATCTTATTTTACAACTTTTTTGCGTTTGAGGCTTCTACGTATACGTTGTCTTCAAAACGACACTTAAACTCAACACTTATATAAAAAAGTTATACAACATTAGTACATATAACGTGAGTTTGGTGATCGGGAAGAGGAACTGAAAACCTACCGTCAGATATAACCAGCATAACGAATTACATAGGTGGGAAAAAATTCAGCTCCATCGGACAAAGGTAAGGGCTCGATCCGTCCGGTCAATAGGCGCGGTCAAACCCCTAAACGGACGGAAACGGCTATTCGACCCTCCAAATCAAGTAGTCTAACCGGACCTTCAACTGAGAATAGTTTCCAATCGACGAGAAGCTTATGGGGATATAAAAATTTGGTAAAAAACATTAACTTACAATTTAAATGTACTTAATTTATTTTAATTATTCGGATTATCTTGGCCGACGAAATTAGGGTAATTCGTCGGCCAAGAGTAATCCGAATAATTAAAATAAAATAAAACACATTTAAATTTCATTGTACATGATTTTTTATTTTTACTCATGGGCGACGAAATTAACAAATATCGTCGCCCAAGTATTATCTTGGCCGACGAATTACCCTAATTTCGTCGGCCAAGATAATCCGAATAATTAAAATAAATAAAGCACATTTAAATTGTAAGGTAATGTTTTTTACCAAATTTTTATAGCCCCGTAAGTGTCTCGTCGATTGGAAACTATTCTCAGTTGAAGGTCCGGCCAGATTACGTGATTTGGAGGGTCGAATAGCCGTTTCCGTCCGTTTAGGGGTTTGACTGCGCCGATTGACCGGACGGATCGAGCCCTTATCTTTGTCCGATGGAGCTGAATTTTTTCCCACCTACGTAATTCGTTATGCTGGTAATATTTGACGGTAGGTTTTCAGTTCCTCTTCTCCGATCACCAAACTCACGTTATATGTATTAATGTTGTATAACTTTTTTATATAAGTGTTGAGTTTAAGTGTCGTTTTGAAGACAACGTATACGTAGATGCCTCAAACGCAAAAAAGTCATGAAATAAGATATGACCGGAACGGTGAAATACATCAACTCGTGAAAAATGAAGATATTCCGGTAAAATTTCGGTGCCGGTTGTTCCGGTCAACGAATTTCTCTTATTTCTACCTAGTGGTAGCCCTTTCCCGGGTATTTATTTTTTACCAAATTTTTATAGCCCCGTAAGTGTCTCGTTGATTAGAAACTATTCTCAGTTGAAGGTCCGGCCAGATTACGTGATTTGGAGGGTCGAATAGCCGTTTCCGTCCATTTAGGGGTTTGACCGCGCCTATTGACCGGACGGATCGAGCCCTTACCTTTGTCCGATGGAGGTGAATTTTTTCCCACCTACGTAATTCGTAATGCTGGTCATATCTGACGGTAGGTTTTCAGTTCCTCTTCTCCGATCACCAAACTCACGTTATATGTACTAATGTTGTATAACTTTTTTATATAAGTGTTTAGTTTAAGTGTCGTTTTGAAGACAACGTATACGTAGAAGCCTCAAACGCAAAAAAGTCATGAAATAAGATATGACCAGAACGGTGAAATACGTCAACTCGTGAAAAATGAAGATATTCCGGTAAAATTTCGGTGCCGGTTGTTCCGGTCAACTAATTTCTCTTATTTCTACCTAGTGGTAGCCCTTTCCCGGGTATTTATTTTTTATTTATAGCCCCGTAAGTGTCTCGTAGATTGGAAACTATTCTCAGTTGATGGTCCGGCCAGATTACGTGATTTGGAGGGTCGAATAGTCGTTTCCGTCTGTTTAGGGGTTTGACCGCGCCGATTGACCGGACGGATCGAGCCCTTATCTTTGTCCGATGGAGCTGAATTTTTTGCCACCTACGTAATTCGTTATGCTGGTCATATCTGACGGTAGGTTTTCGGTTCCTCTTCTCCGATCACCAAACTCACGTTATATGTACTAATGTTGTATAACTTTTTTATGTGTTGAGTTTAAGTGTCGTTTTGAAGACAACGTATACGTAGAGGCCTCAAACGCAAAAAAGTCGTGAAATAAGATATGACCGGAACCCGTGAAAAATGAAGATATTCCGGTAAAATTTCGGTGCCGGTTGTTCCGGTTAACGAAATTCTCTTATTTCTACCTAGTGGTAGTCCTATCCCGGGTATTTATTTTTTACCAAATTTTTATAGCCCGGTAAGCGTCTTGTCGATTGGAAAATATTCTCAGTTGAAGGTCCGGCCAGATTACGTGATTTGGAGGGTTGAATAGCCGTTTCCGTCCGTTTAGGGGTTTGACCGCGCCGATTGACCGGACGGATCGAGCCCTTATCTTTGTCTGATGGAGCTGAATTTTTTCCCACCCACGTAATTTGTTATGCTGGTCATATCTGATGGTGGGTTTTCAGTTCCTCTTCTCCGATCACCAAAATCACGATATTCTGAATTTTATGATAGAAATCTTGGCCGACGATTTTTTCATCTTGGGCGACGAGATTCATAGTGAAGAACATCGTCGCCCAAGTATACTATCTTGGCCGACGATTTTTAAAAAACAGGGCGACGATTTTTAAAAAACAGGGTGACGATTTTTATAAAACAGGGCGACGATTTTTAAAAAACAGGGCGACGATTTTTACAGAATCGTCGCCCAAGAACGCCTGTATAAAAGGCAAAAATTCGGAACCCTAACTATTTCTTCAGCCGCCAAGCCCTCTCTCTCTCTCTCTCCGAAAATCCTCTCTCTGCCTCTGCCCTCTCTCTCTCCCTCTCTCCGACCCCGACCCCGACCCCAATTCGGAACCCCGACGCCGACCCACAATTTAAGGTATAACCCTAAAACCCTAAATTGGTTTTAATTGTTGTTGTTGTTGTGATAATTGTAAATTGTTGTTGTTGTTGTTGTGATAATTGTAAATTGTAAATTGTTGTTGTTGTTGTTGTGATAATTGTAAATTGTTGTTGTTGTTGTTGTGATAATTGTAAATTGTTGTTGTGATAATTGTAAATTGTTGTTGTTGTGATAATTGTAAATTGTGATGTAAATTATGGTAAATTGTGATGTAAATGATAATTGTAAAATATTAGGGTTTACGGTTTAGGGTTCAGGGTTTAGGATTTGTGGAAATGATTTGTAAATATATTGTAAATGATTAAATAATTTTTGATTAAATAATTAAATAATATAAATTATAATTGTAAATATATTATGGGCTTTTTGTAAAAAATAATGGATTATTTTTGAGTAAGGATGTAAATATTCGTAAATTAATTTTTGTGATGTAATAATTGCGAATTAATGTAAATAATTTGTTATGTGAATAAAAAAAATATTAAATCCTATAATAACTATTAATTTTTATTTGTGCTATTATTGTTGATAAATTTTTCAAAATTTATGGTTATTTTTTGTTAAATTAATTATAAGACGGTAAAATATTTTTAATAAATTTATGGTTATTTTAAACAGGATGACTATGAGGAGAACTTCTGGACAACGTTCGGGTGCGAGGAGCCAAGACGACTCGGACGGTACCTCAAACAACCCGTCGAAATCACCGTCGATCGGGTTTCCGTGGCAGTTGACGGCCCGATATGCGGCGCTTAGGGGTGGCGCGAGCGGCTCGGGTTCTGCTGGGCAGTCGGGTCCCGCAGCAACGGCTCCTCGTCATCCAGAGATACTTCGCCGGTCGCGATCCCGCAGCGACGCCCCCACACAGTCGTCCCCGACCGACGGTGATGGAGGGTCATCCGGGGTTCCTATGGTGCTGTCCGGCCTCTTCCTTCCTCCGACGATACCGGCGATACCTCGCGTCGATGAGGAGGGTCGACCGATTCGGGAGCAGCTCCCGCATGTGGCACCGCACGAGGCCTATATCTACAGAGAGTTTCCCACGCCTCTTCATCCCGTGAGGGTCTCCGAGCAGGCGGACGGAGACGAATCCGTCGGCTCAGCCTCATCCTCAGGTAATTTATTATTACTTTTTTGTCGATTTTAATTTTTTTTTGTAAAAATGTATTATTAATATTAAATTTGATTCACAATGTCACAACCGCCGGAACGAGAAGGCGGAACAGGAGAGGCACCGTCAGCAACAGGGGACTCGATAGGGCGGTCGAGTCCGCTGGACGGATCGCCATCCCGTTTTCCAACGGGAAACCGGTGGACGCCGCGTTGGGAAACCGGTACACGCGCGCCGCGGGAGGCACCATCCGCTCCAGACTCCCTATGTTGTGGGGAGTCTGGAGCCAGGTTCCTGACGGAGTGAAGGAGATGCTCCATCAGTCGATGTCGGTGAGTTTACTCGATCAATTACTATTTTTTAACTAATAAACTATTTAATTATCGAAAAAAATACTAACAAGTGGTAATGCAGCAATGGTTTGTGGTTCCCGAGGAGGGACGTGACTGGGCGGACAAGGCCCATAGGGAGAGGTACCTCTATTTAATAATTTATTAAATTTTATTTTTTTAATAATATATTTAATATTTTTTTTGTATATGTAGGTTCAAGGAGTGGAAGCACGACCTCCGGTTACACTGGAAGCAGTACGGGAGCGACCGTTCGGGTACCCCGAAGGAGTTCGAGTATCGGGAGTACGAGTGGCGGTGGCTTCTTGTCACGCATTTCAACGACCCTCACAAACAGGTAATTCGTAAACAAATTTGAATTAATTTAATTAGTGAATTAATTATAATTGTATGTTTTTAAATATTTACTAACGATAATTTTTTTTTGAAGCACCTAGCCCGGGTGAACGCTGAGAACCGGCAACAGAACACAACCAACCATCGTGCCGGTTCGAGGCCGTTTTCGGCCATCATGGACGACGTGCGGCGAGAGCGGCCAGAGGAGAACCCCTATGTGGGGACCTTTCAGAGGGCATATCCTCATTCTGAGGAGGATCTTGTAAGTTCCTTATATTTTCTAATTTTTAATTTTAATTACATTTTATTAAATGTATATTAATATATTTTTATAATATATCCAATTAGGCGAGGGTGAGGGAGGTGGAGCAAGAGGTCATGAGAGGCATGGTGAACGACACATGGCCGGGCACGGCAGAGGATGACATGTCAGAGGCCATGTCCATGATCGACACTTCAGATCCTACCGTTGGGGCGCGGATTATGGAAACTGCCTTCGCGCAGCGTTCCAACACCTACTACTGCCGGGGTATGGGAGACGTTGGAAAGGGGATCCTGAAGACGACGCCAGGATTTCAGCGCAAGGGAGCTGCCGGAGCCTCAAGCAGCAACAGTCGGATACAGGATCAGTTCGAAAGTCTACAGTCTGAGCTGGAAGCCCAAAGAGCGAGGGAGTCTGAGCTGGAAGCCCAAAGAGCGAGGGAGATGGCGGCGATGGCGGAATCATATGCGGCTTCCACGGCTGCGCATATGGAGCGGCTGAATGAAGTCACCAATGCCAACCAGGCGGCTATGAGACAGTGGATGACTGCCTGCATCGCTGCACATGCGGCCGGACTTGATTTTCCGCCCATGCCTACGCCTATACCATTACCTCAGTGGCCCCAGCCTCAGCAGCAGCCTCCTCAGCCTGACCAGCCGCCGCCTCAGCCTCAGGACCCTCCGAACGGGAATGATGAGTTAGATTTCGAGTTTCTCTATAGGCAGATGGACTGAATTTTTGTAATAAATTATTTATAAATTTATAAATTTGTGTTATTTTTAATTAAATTTTAGTATTAGAAAAATTTAAAGAAATGCTGAAAAAAAAAATTCCAGCAAAAATTAAAAAAACATTATTTATATATTTATAAAAATTATTTAATTATTTTTAAAAAAAATTTAAATATATCTTTGGCGACGAAATTTCTAAATCGTCGGTCAAGGACTGACTCGATAAGAGGACGAAAAAAAAAATCGTCGCCTAAGATCACTACATCTTAGGCGACGATTTTTTTTTTCGTCGTCCAAGGTTATAAGATATTAAGCGACGAAATTTTTTTTCGTCGGCCAAGGTGTTAAATCTTGGGCGACGAATATTTTTTGGGCGACGAGAAGTATATTTTAGGCGACGAAATTCGTATCGTCGCCTAAAAATTAATCTTAGGCGACGACGGAATGAATTTTCGTCGCCCAAGTTTTTGACCGACGCGGTTCTGGCGACGACGTTTTGGCCGACGACATGTGGTCCCCTAAGTACTCAGGCGACGAAATTTTTTAACTGGGCGACGATTTTTTTTCGTCGCCCAAGATCTATTTTTTGGTAGTGAGCGATCACTAAACCCTGAAACGACACTACTCGAGACAAAAACCCTAGATATATAATTGATTTCCATTATTCTGAAGGGGAAAAGATTGTCAAATATATGCCAACATCAATAGGACAAGAGCCTTATGTGATATGTAATTCTCACTTTTATTCCTTCTAGAATATAAGTAATCGAATCAACTAAATTTAACGAACTGCGAGCTTTGTGCTAAATGATGCATTTCTTAACGTGCTCTAAGAAATTCTTCGTAGAAGAAGCTTCTTTCTGTTTTAATTCTTTAGGTCTTTCTTGTGCAAATTTCTAGTCAAGTTATTGTTTGGGGAGCTGCAACCCTGCAACAAGTTGGAACAAGACTTGTCTGTATAATCCAAATGTTCGTGGATATTGTATTCTTAATAGGGTTTGATAGCTTTGATTTAGATACACCACATTCAACCTGAATCATCATTGCTTTGTGGAATCCTTAGTTAATTAATAATACCTACAATCATCAACTGGGGAAATGCCGGAAACGGTCTAAATAATGATGCAACTAAGAATGCCAATGTCGATCAGGCAACTGATTAACCGGCAGGCAACTGATTTGGGAATTATTAACTAATAGTTATCAAGACTAATATCTCACTTTTCATCTTAAAAAAGCGCACGTATTAATCATCAATTTAGAGAACAAGATTACCGCTTTACATTTGCACGACTAAAGTCTCGGGAGGATTACCAAGCATTCGAGAAGGAGCACTCGTGCGGTGAATATCACCCTAGCTTGCTAATAGTCCATTAGCTTATGAGCGAGGATATTTTGCCAATGTATTTAATTTTATAAATTCTATTCAAAACTCGCAACATTCGAAGACCAAATTAAGAAGAAGAAAAATGCCTCGCAACTAAAGGGCATCAAATTATCAATTGGTACCTAATTAAATTCTCAAAGTCATCATATTGGTGGCTATTGGCTAACCAAACCTGCTTTATCAACATTATGCTATTGGAATGGAACTTATTATAAACTTGAGAAAATTAATCAACATCAAATCTTATATAAAATTCCTAGCTAGATACTAACTCAATGATTTTGTAAGTTCATTGATATAAACTGATGAGTGATGACAAAAACAAGTACTTACACTCACACAAGCATAAAGGCATTAAAATATAAATTAAGAGTAAACATGCAGCAAGCTAGTATACATACTATTTTATTCTATTCTAAACGGTACATACAAGTACTTATACACACACATATTCCTATTTCATTTCTCTTCTTCATATATCTTCTTTTGTATATATACTTCGGTAAAAACGCCATGCCTTACTTGCATATTCCCTACATGAGTTTCTAATATATATATATATATATATATATATATATATATATATATATATATATATATTCTCTTCTTCATATATCTTCTTTTGTATATATACTTCGGTAAAAACATCATGCCTTACTTACTTGCATATTCCCTACATGAGTTTCTAATGTATATATAGTTTAAAAATATTAGGATTAAAGAAATGATGGTTTTCGGTTTTGTAATTGGGTGGTGTTTTTGTCTTGAGAAAGAATATGATTGCATTGAAAATTAATTTTCTCTGATATTTTAACTGAGAGATCGGGGGTGTTGACTGGATAGGAACCGTAGCTCCAGATTTGGGTGGGATAACTGAAAATTCTTCACTGAATTGGGATAAGACTCTTTCAGAACTGAATTTATCTCACCATTTGACTAAGAATTATTTGAGGACCATATAGTATTCAGAATCAATTTTATATTGCCATTTGAAGATCCAAGGGATTTTATATTTAGCCATGAATTGGAGAGTGGGGGAGAATCTCTTTTCATAGTCGGTGAAAGCCATAACTGAATGAAATTTAGTAACTGCATTATGAAGATCAGAGGGTAATAGATCATAAGGGCAACCATGATTATTTCACCAATCACCGAACCACATGGGGAACTGGCGATTGAATTATCGATCAAAATTTAGAAACCATGAATGGAAAAAATCTTCTGTTTGATAGAGGAAGATTTTACTTCATGCTTCAATGTACTCATGACAGGTAAATGTAATGGATTCACATTTGTGAGGAGTAGAAGGGGAATCACCCCATTGGGATAATGAAATGATACGGATTATGTAAAGAGAATGGTATAATATTTTGGATGGGTCTTTTGGATCGTGTATTGGTTTAATAGATAGTGACTGAGATTTGAATAGAATGTCTCTATAGAATGCTAAGGGTTTACTTGGAAGATAATGAGTATTCGGGCCATAATAACTTTTTACTAAAGATACATGATTTTTTAGATGACTCAGAGAAGGTTCAATATAAAACAGGAACTGTTCTGTTCTAGTAATGTAAGGGGATGATTTTTTATAATTGACTGGAGGGTATCCTATTTTGTATGGATCATATTGGTTTACTAAGGTTGACTAGTAATTGGGTTTAGTTAGACTGAGGGTACTACCAAGAGCACTGTACTGATTGACTAAAGGAATATGAGAATGACCTGCATAAGGAACTATGCCTAGTTTTGACTCAGGTGATTCTGTTTTAATAGGTGTAGATGATTTAGATGCTGAGTTTTCGGGATTTCTCCCTTTAGATGAGCTGGACTTCATGATTTGGTGCCCTGTAGAAATTCACGAGTTAGGAAATCTGATATATGGTTGTCACTGCCTTTAATGAATGCAATTTCAAAATAAAAAATACTTAAGATTGTTTGCTAACGGGCAAAGATTTGTTTACTAGCAATTTTTTGAACATCTTTTTCTAAAACATCTTTTGCATTTTTACAATCAACTCGGACTAAATCAATTATGAAATTTGCCAACTTTTTAGTCCTGAATCAATTAAGAAACATCGAAAAGATTGATCTACGTATTTTATGCTTGATTATTAATGTCTTTCTCTCTACATTTTGCTTTGTTATGAGCTTAGTAAATATGTTTCTAACTTGTTTTATGTTTTTAGGTAGAAAATAAAGGAGAAATAATAAAGGAGGCGATTTGGACCAAAATATGTGCAATTACATGGTATTCTCGGCCAAAGAAGAATTGGAGTAAAAAAGGAAGCTTGTGTTGACTAGGAAACAATTTCCTATGTTGACTAGGATATGGAGCAAGTAGTGATGCATGGACATTGATGAAGTCTAGTCCACGAAGGAGATGTCCAAACCAAGTCCAATATGGAGAAGAAGATCTAAATTCGGCAGAATATCAAGGAATGTCCAAGTCTTGATTCCTAATTAATTCGGGGAAATTCCTGTGCACATATCACAACTTCAACGGACTCTCCAGGACAGCTCAGAATGAAGCAGAAAACGTGCTAGATATGGATAGAAAGCTACTGGAGTCTAGTTTCCAAATCAATTGAAATCACCTCAATATCTATTTTCTAGAGGGAGTTATGACGAAATCATCAGACAGAGGTCATTGGGCCGAATTGAATAACCAGTGAAACCTAAACCAATTCGGTTTAGGATTGTGTGGCCGGCCTCTCTAGGGTTTTTCTTCTATAAAGCATGACTTAAAGGGGAGAAGAAAGTATCACTTATCAAAGAGCCGAACCCCTGCCCTAGAGTCCTCTCAAGCCTCTCCAAAACGTCATAGTCTCCAAGGAAGCCACCTATCCTCACCAATCCGCCTCCATCAACATCCAAGGGCCGAAGGCATAGCTTGGCAATCCCAAGGTGTCTTCATCCTCCATCCATCGAAGAAGCATCAAGCACGGATTAGTATAGGGCAATTCCCTTACTCAAAAAGTGTAACAATGACTTCTTCTCTTTATTCTTCTTCCTTGTGTAAACTTATGATTATTATGGATTAGTTTCTTGAAGTCTTTTGGTTAAATAATTCTAATTAGTTTTGTATGACTTGTTTGGTGTCCTTTGAAATTGGTTACTCATGCGTACTTGTTCCTAACGCTTAATTTGAATGCAGGGCAATTCCCGGTTTAGATTATGATGTGTTGAATATCGGGCAATTCCCGAGTTTGGCACTTAATTATGAGTTATGCATGTCAAACGTAGCTAATGACTTAGAGACCAAATAGGTTGCAGGAAATTGGTTAGGTTATTAAAGGATAGGTAAATTGATAAGTTGATCTTGTAAATATTAGATTTAGGTATTATTTTCGGCTATGATGCATGTTTGGTAATTTTAGGGTTCTTATATGTTTGATTGCCACGTTTCGTAGGAAAATTAGTTAAAACAAACTTGCACCCCCCTAAACAACCTTAGCATAGTTATGCAAGCACCCTCAATCCCCGGTTAAGAACGATCCCTACTTACCAATGCTACATCTACAAAGAAGGGTTTTAATTGTATTTGTGTTTGATTGAGTGTTTAATTTAACGCTTGAAAATACGCGAATCAATTTTCCACGTTTCGTAGGAAAATGTTTTGGCGCCGTTGAGTGTACAAGCATAATCACACAATTCTTTTCAATCCCCGGCAACGGCGCCAAAAATTGATTCGCGTCTTTTCAAGCGTTAAATTAAACACTCAATCAAACACAAATACAATTAAAACCCTTCTTTGTAGATGTAGCATTGGTAAGTAGGGATCGTTCTTAACCGGGGATTGAGGGTGCTTGCATAACTATGCTAAGGTTGTTTAGGGGGGTGCAAGTTTGTTTTAACTAATTTTCCTACGAAACGTGGCAATCAAACATATAAGAACCCTAAAATTACCAAACATGCATCATAGCCGAAAATAATACCTAAATCTAATATTTACAAGATCAACTTATCAATTTACCTATCCTTTAATAACCTAACCAATTTCCTGCAACCTATTTGGTCTCTAAGTCATTAGCTACGTTTGACATGCATAACTCATAATTAAGTGCCAAACTCGGGAATTGCCCGATATTCAACACATCATAATCTAAACCGGGAATTGCCCTGCATTCAAATTAAGCGTTAGGAACAAGTACGCATGAGTAACCAATTTCAAAGGACACCAAACAAGTCATACAAAACTAATTAGAATTATTTAACCAAAAGACTTCAAGAAACTAATCCATAATAATCATAAGTTTACACAAGGAAGAAGAATAAAGAGAAGAAGTCATTGTTACACTTTTTGAGTAAGGGAATTGCCCTATACTAATCCGTGCTTGATGCTTCTTCGATGGATGGAGGATGAAGACACCTTGGGATTGCCAAGCTATGCCTTCGGCCCTTGGATGTTGATGGAGGCGGATTGGTGAGGATAGGTGGCTTCCTTGGAGACTATGACGTTTTGGAGAGGCTTGAGAGGACTCTAGGGCAGGGGTTCGGCTCTTTGATAAGTGATACTTTCTTCTCCCCTTTAAGTCATGCTTTATAGAAGAAAAACCCTAGAGAGGCCGGCCACACAATCCTAAACCGAATTGGTTTAGGTTTCACTGGTTATTCAATTCGGCCCAATGACCTCTGTCTGATGATTTCGTCATAACTCCCTCTAGAAAATAGATATTGAGGTGATTTCAATTGATTTGGAAACTAGACTCCAGTAGCTTTCTATCCATATCTAGCACGTTTTCTGCTTCATTCTGAGCTGTCCTGGAGAGTCCGTTGAAGTTGTGATATGTGCACAGGAATTTCCCCGAATTAATTAGGAATCAAGACTTGGACATTCCTTGATATTCTGCCGAATTTAGATCTTCTTCTCCATATTGGACTTGGTTTGGACATCTCCTTCGTGGACTAGACTTCATCAATGTCCATGCATCACTACTTGCTCCATATCCTAGTCAACATAGGAAATTGTTTCCTAGTCAACACAAGCTTCCTTTTTTACTCCAATTCTTCTTTGGCCGAGAATACCATGTAATTGCACATATTTTGGTCCAAATCGCCTCCTTTATTATTTCTCCTTTATTTTCTACCTAAAAACATAAAACAAGTTAGAAACATATTTACTAAGCTCATAACAAAGCAAAATGTAGAGAGAAAGACATTAATAATCAAGCATAAAATACGTAGATCAAAGATGGTCATAATTTTCTCCATATTGGATTAGTTCAAATAGGTGTTAGACCTTTAACTAGAAAAAGTCTTAATGCCTCCATCCTTTTATGTTTAAGAGATGCAAAGTTTACTGACTTTAATGACAGTACCCTTGGATTAATTGAATCAAGTTTATTCAATGGTTCAGTTCATTTCAACTGTTTCCCAGATTTTATCATTAGCCTTAGTGACCCTCATATCTTAAAAGCTTTAACCCTAAATGTTAAAACTTCAGGATATCATGTTCTTGAAAGAACCCAACCTTTAGCTTTAATATACATAATCCATTATAAAGTCACTGGCACAAACATGAATTTCCAAACTATTAGCAAAAGTCCCAAAAATCATACTCTCTTAATTCAAATCAATCAACAAAGCGCCAATATTAGTGTTCCACATACAATTAGATGGTCAGATGTCCACCTTCCTTCTGAATGGTCTCTCACTAGTGAGAACCACCATTCCAATGCACATGCAACATAGTCTTGCTGATTTAGATTGTATTCAACAGTTTAATGATGACACAGTAAGAATTAATTTTCAGTTATCACACCCAAATTTGATAAATTTTCTACTAGTAAAAGAGAAATAACAATTCAAAATTTGCAACATGAAGTAAAAACAATTAAGTGTCAAATACATGTCCTACAACAAACACATTTAGAACATATGAATAACAATAAAGAAATTAAACAAGAACTAAACTTACTCAAAATAAATAATCAATTTCTTAAATTACAGGATCCCCCTGAAAATCTTTTTCCAAATCAGTTTCCAGTAAGTCATGAAGCTGAAACTTCTGAAAACAATACTATTAGTATCATACGCCAAATCCAACTTAAAAATGGTACACCACTATCCAACTCAAAATAAAATATTTTCAATTAACAATAACAACCCTTATTGACTCCGGTGCAGATCTTAATTGCATCCAAGAAGGCTTAATACCTTCAAAATATTTTGAAAAAACAAAAGAGTCATTAAGTTCAGCCAATGGAATAAAAATGGATATTATTAGATACGAAATCCCTAAAGCACATATATGCCAAAACAATGTCTGTTTCAATACTCCTTTTGTTTTAGTCAAAAATTTAACTGATAAAGTAATTTTAGGACTTCCTTTCATTACTTTAATTTATCCCTTCACAACCGAATATGATGGTATTATCACCTATCATTTTAATGAACCAGTTAAATTTGTTTTTCTTTCTAACCTTGAAATCCATACTTTAAAAGCATTCCAAGAAAATAATATTTCAAAAATCATTAGTTGCATCGAAGAAAAAAATAAACAAATGTCATTTCTTCAAGAAGAAATTAATTTTAAAAGAATATAAAATCAACTCCAAAATCCTTCTCTTCAGCAAAAAATCAAAATTTTTGAAGAAAAAATTATAAAAGAAATATGTTTAGATATCCCTACTGCCTTTTGGCATAGGAAAAAACATATTGTTTCCCTTATTTATACTAATAGATTTAATGAAAAAAAATATCCTGACTAAAGCTCGTCCAATCCAAATGAGTTATGAAATTATGGATTTCTGTAAAAACGAGATTAATGATTTGCTTAATAAAAACATTATTCGGCATAGTAAATCTCCTTGGTCTTGTCCTGCTTTCTATGTTCAGAAAAATGCTGAACTCGAAAGAGGAACTCCTAGATTAGTTATTAATTATAAACCTCTTAACACAGTGTTAGAATGGATCAAACATCCTATTCCCAACAAACGAGATCTCATCAACAGATTAAACAACTTTGTTATCTTTAGTAAATTTGATATGAAATCAAGATTTTGGCAAATCCAAATCAGTTAAACCGACAAATACAAAACTGCATTTGTCACGCCTTTTGGCTATTATGAATGGAATATTATGCCTTTTGGCCTAAAAAATGCACCTAGTGAATTCCAAAATATAATGAATGATATTTTTAACCCTTATAGTCATTTTTCCATCGTCTATATTGATGATGTCTTGATCTTTTCACAATCGATTGACCAGCACTGGAAACATTTACACCAATTCTTTTCAATAATAATAATGGTTTAGTTGTTTCTGCTTCAAAAATCAAATTATTTCAAACCAATATTCGTTTTCTTGGATTCAACATTCACCAACTCCAAATTAGACCAATAGATAGAGCAATACAATTTGCTGATAAATTTCTGGATGTCATTTTAAATAAAAATCAATTATGGGGGCGGACTACCACCTAGGAGTGGCTCTGGAGGTTATCAAATTTTTTCATTAAACTTCTTAATCCCGAGGTGGCGGACTACCGCCTAGGAGTGGATCTTGAGTTGATATATTTAGTTTACTTATTTTGTGAAATAATTTGATTCTCGTCCCCAAATTTCAAGGATTTAGGTTTTATTTTCTTTCCCTTATCTCCTTTTAAGACTGTTTTTCTCTCCAACCAAACAATAAGTCCAGGTCCAAACACTAAGTCCCAGGTGAGGCATGAGCGGAACAGAGTGAGTTTTAGTCTTTAGGGTCCTAAGCTAAGGTTCTTAAAACCTCATATCCTTTAAGTTTTGGTCCAGTTTTCTCTTCTCTTCCCAAAATGAGTCGACTTTTTAGATCCAACTCAGTCACTTCTAGTTCGTCTAGGTCCTCCCTCAATAGAATCACAGATATAGTTAATGAAGAACAAGTAGAATTTCAGTCAAACGATAACATAAATATGAATGATTGGAATATTCCCAAAGTTCCTAGTCATGAAATTTATAAGAAAAAATAGAGTCTTTCTTCTTTCAAAAGTGAACATCATATTAAATCTGTAGAACAAGTTTATGCCCTTAGTAAACAACATGAAACTTACCAACATGAAACTTGCCAACTTTTTAGTCTTGATTCAATTAAGAAACATCGAAAAGATGGTCATAATTTCTTCCATATTGGATTAGTTCAAATATGTGTTAAACCTTTAACTAGAAAATGTCTTAATGCCTCCATCTTTTTATGTTTAAGAGATGTAAGGTTTACTGACTTTAATGACAGTACCCTTGGATTAATTGAGTCAAGTCTATTCAATGGTCTAGTTTATTTCAACTGTTTCCCAGATTTTACCATTAGCCTTAGTGACCCTCATATCTTAAAAGCTTTAACCCTAAATATTAAAACTTCAGGATATCATATTCTTGAAGAAACTCAACCTTTAGCTTTAATATACAGAATCTACTATAAAGTCACTGGCACAAACATGAATTTCTAAGCTATTAGCAAAAGTCCCAAAAATCATACTATCTTAATTCAAAGCAGTCAACAAAACGTCAATATTAGTGTTCCACATACAATTAGATGGTAAGATGTCCATCTTCCTTCTGAATGGTCTCTCACCAGTGAGAATCACTCATCCAATGCACAACATAGTCTTGCTGATTTAGACTTTATTCAACAGTTTAATGATGGCACAGTAAGAATTAATTTTCAAAATTCAAGGATAAATCGAAACTTAAGAATTCAAGAAATAGAAAATTCTTCTAGACATTCTTTCGCAACTGCTAGACACTCATTTGCTGGTTCCACTACAGCTGAAACAATGTCTAGGCAAGATTATGATATAGATAAAGAAATTAAAAATATTAGGATTAAAGAATTAGAAGATGAATTGCAAAAGCTCAAAATTAAAAACATCACAACTAATTCCCAAGTTAGTTACCCAAATTATACAGAAAATGAAACTCAAAATATTTCAGTCACAGATGAAGTTCAAGCTTCTCCCACAGCTTCTGATTTCTTAGTTACTTCCCCATTAAATCCTCAATTAAGTACACTTACCCAACCTTTCGTAATCAATTAATCTAGATTAGACAAACATCTTGAATCACGAGAAAATATCCTTAAAAGGAACCTCTATAGGATGAAGTATCCCTTTATGACTCAACGAAAACAATTATTTCATGATTGGCAAGCATTTATGCTTGAAACAAAATCTGAAATATTCTTTCTTGATTTTTTAGATCAACTAAACGACCAAAAAATTGTTCAAACATTAACAAAAACAAAATGGAAAACCTCCACTAGCTCGGTCATTTCTAATCATCCTCCTGTCGAATCATCCTCCTGTCGAAACAATAATAATTGATCATCTCAACAGTCCAATCACCGTCTCACCTTTTAAAATTGCTGTAGAAGATCTAGAGACTAAGAAAATCAACCCAGAAACTAAAAAAATTATTAAACAAAACAATTACACAAACCAGAGCTTAGTAACCATAGGAGTCCATTTAGATAAAATAGAAACAAAAGTTGATAACATATCCTCTAAAGTTAACATTCTACCTCAACCCAAACCAGAAACTCTTTTAGTTCATTTCAATGAACTGAATAAACCTACAATCAATCATACTTCTTCCATTCAAAAGATCGAATAGATGTTAGAAAAATTAAAAACTGAAACACCTGGATCTAGTAGAATTGCAGTAATTCATACCCAAAAACCCTCTTGATCTACTGCATCCGATAGCGATTCTAGAAACACTAGCCAAATTACAGAATTAAACCAAATACTTCAAATCTTACAAATAGATAAAATTGTTCATCCAAAGAAAAGACCTTTTAAAACTTGAACAGTACGTCCTCTCCCTATAGATATACAACCTAGTAATCACCTTAACAACGAATTCTCAGTTTCTTCCGATAAAACCTATGAATGGAACATTGATAATTTATCAGAACAAGAAATTTTAAATAAATTACATCACATGTCTATGGCAGCAATTTTATCTAAACCCTAAATAGATAAAATTGTTCATCCAAAGAAAAGACCTTTTAAAACTTGGACAGAACGTCCTCTCCCTATAGATATACAACCTAGTAATCACCTTAACAACGAATTCTCAGTTTCTTCCGATAAAACCTATGAATGGAACATTGATAATTTATCAAAACAATAAATTTTAAATAAATTACATCACATGTCTATGGCAGCAAATAGCCATGTCACTAATCATAATTTCAGTCAGCCCGAAATCATTGATATACTTTCCACAGGATTTACAGGAATGTTTCATTCCTGGTGGGAAAAACATCTCACTTATGATTCTAGATCATCCATTAAACATGTCATAAACCGTGATGAAGATGAGACTCCCATCTTCGACGAACGCATAGGAACATGGATTTCTGATGCTGTTAACACGTTATTTTACACAATCATCCAACATTTCATAGGTACCCCTAGTCATATTACTTCCAAAATTCATGATCAACCACTACGCCAATTTTGCCTTCAGACGACCGGCAATGACCGTCGTCTGATTACTTTTTTGCTTATCGTCTATCGAGCTGTCATCTGATAAAGATTCAGTCGACAGACATAATCTGTCGTCTGAGGAAGGTTATACGACATACTGTATGTCGTCTTTATGAATCCAGGTTCGTAACACAAAAAATGAATCTGTCGTTAGAAATCGTTACAACGACAATTCCTTGTCATTGAAAGAAGAATTAATCAGCAAATAATTGCATTCGTCTGTTGTCTCCAATTTATTCTAACGTCACTTATATGACGTTGAAATGGCTTTTTTATCTACCCTCTTAATTTATATGTCGTCTGTATTCTAGTACTACTATGTTTTTCTGTCGTTATAATAGTTTAAAACCTCAAAACTCTGCACATGTCTCCCGTTTGAGATCAGATCATAAGTCACATTTTTGTCCTATAAATATTTAGTTTATGGGGTTTGACGATTCAGACGACAGATAGCTCTTTTTGTATACATTAATACGATATGTGTGTTTACTCGTTTATCGTTCGTATCAATATCAGAAGATAATTATATGTCGATTAATTTTGTAACATATTATTTTGTCTATCATTTGATTTGTTATGAACGACAATACTATGTCATCTGATGTTGTGAACAATGACACATTATGATCGACCCTTCTTCTGTATGACGACAACAAATTTGATTTGGTTTCAGCTGTCATCTGTGATGCTGATATTACATATAGACATTTCTTTCAAATTGTATTTATATAAACCTATTCATGAGCACAAAAAACCATACAAGAAAACCTGGAAACCAACAAATTAAAGCCACATATATAATATCACACTAAGCCATTTCATGCATCAGGCTACACATATCAGGCGACACTTACGAAATTAAGTGTGGTTCGGGAGGTTGGGGCGACACAATTTTTTTATGTGTCGCTGGAAGTTAACTTACACAATACCAATTTTCTTTGAAAAAAATGTCTATTTTCGGGGCGACACATATATGTCGGTGAAAAAAGTGGTCAACTTTAGCTCAATTGTCTAAATTTTACACATGTTAATCCGACGACATTTATGTGTCGGCCGATATTGAATTTTGTTGAATTGACAACTTGTGTGAAAATTTTACTTCATTTTGTAGATAAGACGACCTTTATGTGTCGCATGATATTGAAATTTGTTGAATTTACAACTTGTATGAAAATTTTACTCCATTTTGTTGATAAGACGACATTTATGTGTCGCCGGATATTGTATTTTGTTGAATTAACAAATTGTGAGAAAATTTTACTCAATTATGTACATACGACGACATTTATGTGTTGCTTGATATTGAATTTTATTGAATTGACAACTTGTGTGAAATTTTACTTCATTTTGTTGATAAGACGACATTTATGTGTCGCCGGATATTGTATTTTGTTGAATTGACAAATTTTGAGAAAACTTTACTCAATTATGTACATACGACGACATTTATGTGTAGCCTGATATTGAATTTTATTGAATTGACAACTTGTGTGAAAAATTACTTCATTTTGTTCATAAGACGACATTTATGTGTCGCCGGATATTGAATTATGTTGAATTGACAAATTGTGAGAAAACTTTACTCAATTATGCACATACGACGATATTTATGTGTCGCCTGATATTGAATTTTGTCGAATTGACAAATTGTGTGAAGATTTTACTCAATTATGTAGATACGGCGACATTTATGTGTCGCCTGACATTGAATTTTGTTGAATTTATAACTTGTGTGAAAATTTACTTCATTTTATTAATAAGACGACATTTATATGTCGCCGGATATTGAATTTTGTTGAATTGACAAATTGTGGCATGGGAAAACTTTACTCAATTATGAATTATCTACATACGACGATATTTATGTGTCGCCTGATATTGAATTTTGTTGAATTGACAAATTGTATGAAGATTTTACTCAATTATGTAGATATGACGACATTTATGTGTCGCCTGACATTGAATTTTGTTGAATTTATAACTTGTGTGAAAATTTTACTTCATTTCGTTAATAAGACGACATTTATGTGTCACCTGATATTGAATTTTGTTGAATTGACAAATTGTGTGAAGATTTTACTCAATTATGTATATAAGACGACATTTATGTGTCGCATAATATTGAATTTTGTTGAATTTATAACTTGTGTGAAAATTTTACTTAATTTTGTTAATAAGACGACATTTATGTGTCGCCGGATATTGAATTTTGTTGAAATGACAACTTGTGAGAAAACTTTACTCAATTATGTACATACGGCGACATTTATGTGTCGTCTGATATTGAATTTTGTTGAATTCACAACTTTTGTGAAATTTTACACCATTTTATTGATAAGATGACATTTATGTGTCGTCGGATATTAAATTTTGTTGAATTGACAAATTGTGTGAAGATTTTACTTCATTTTGTTGATAAGACGACATTAATGTGTCGCCGAATATTGAAATTTGTTGAATTGACAACTTGTGTGAAATATTTTACTCAATTACGTAGATACGACGACATTTATGTGTCGCCTGACATTGAATTTTGTTGAATTTACAACTTGTGTGAAAATTTTACTCCATTTTGTTGATAAAACAACATTTATGTGTCGCCGAATATTAAATTTTGTTGAATTGACAAATTGTAAGAAAACTTTACTCAATTATGTACATACGACGACATTTATATATCGTCTGATATTGAATTTTGTTGAATTAACAAATTGTGTGAAGATTTTCTTCATTTTGTTGATAAGTCAACATTTATGTGTCGCCGGATATTGAAATTTTTTGAATTGACAACTTGTGTGAAAGATTTTACTCAATTATGTACATACGACGACATTTATGTGTCGCCTGACATTGAATTTTGTTGAATTTACAACTTGTGTGAAAATTTTACTCTATTTTGTTGATAAGACGACATTTATGTGTCACCGGATATTAAATTTTGTTGAATTGACAAATTATGAGAAAACTTTACTCAATTATGTACATACGACGACATTTATGTGTCGTCTGATATTGAATTTTGTTGAATTAACAAATTGTGTGAAGATTTTCTTCATTTTGTTGATAAGACGACATTTATGTGTCGCCGGATATTGAAATTTGCTGAATTGACAACTTGTGTGAAAGATTTTACTCAATTATGTACATACGACGACATTTATGTGTCGCCTGATATTGAATTTTGTTGAATTGACAATTGTGTGAAAGATTTTACTCAATTATGTACATACGACGATATTTATGTGTCGTCTGACATTGAATTTTGTTTAATTTACAACTTGTGTGAAAATTTTACTCTATTTTGTTGATAAGACGACATTTATGTGTCGCCGAATATTAAATTTTGTTGAATTGACAAATTGTGAGAAAACTTTACTCAATTATGTACATATGACGACATTTATGTGTCGTCTGATATTGAATTTTGTTGAATTAACAAATTGTGTGAAGTTTTTTTTTTTTTGATAAGACGACATCTATGTGTCGCCTGACATTGAATTTTGTTGAATTTACAACTTGTGTGAATATTTCACTTCATTTTATTGATAAGACGACATTTATGTGTCGCCTAATATTAAAGTTTATTGAATTGACAAATTGTGAGAAAATGTTACTCAATTATGTAGAAACGACGACATTTATGCGTCGTCTGATATTGAATTTTGTTGATTTGACAATTTATGTGATTCCTCAATTTTGTTGATAAGATGACATTTATGTGTCGCCTGACATTGAATTTTGTTGAATGTCAAAGTTCTGTGAATTTTACTTTATTTTGTTGATAAGACGACATTTATGTGTCGCCTGATATTGAATTTTGTTGAACTGACAACTTGTGTGATGATTTTACTCAATTATGTAGATGCGACGACATTTATGTGTCGCCAGATATTGAATTTTGTTGAGTTAACAACGTGTGTGAAAAATTTACCCAATTATATTAATAGATGACATTTATGTGTCGCCTGATTTTTGTTGTTTTTTAAGTGTAAGCATTTGTGAAGCAACTATATGTTGTAAATAGAATTTTGCAAATCTATCCGTAGGATATGTTACGTATAGTGAAATATGGTTACCATAAGAAAATCATATATTTTCGATATTGTTTGGATCTCGATCGAGACGGTCAACCCTTTTCACGCTTATTATCCCCTATGGGTAACTCTATCCCCGAAATGTAAAATTTCTCAAAATTTTACAGAAGCTGCTACATCATATATATGTGAGAGTGTGTGCATGAAAGAATCCACCAAAACTAGTCAAGAAGGAGGAGGTAAGAGCGAATTGGCTTAATTAAATGATGTTGAGCTAATGTTGACCACGTCGATCGAGACCCAAACTTCATCAAAATTAGGTGAATTTTTTACCATATCCATATTTAAATATGCTGATCACATCTGACGGTCAAAATTTAATGTTATGAATTTTAGACGTTGGAACCACAACATGCCTACTAATGTGATATAACTTGTTTAATGGGATTTTTCTAAGTGTATGCATTTGTGAAGCAACTATATGTTGTAAATAGAATTTTGCAAATCTATCCGTAAGATGTGTTACATATAGTGAAATATGGTTACCATAAAAAAATCACATATTTTCGATAATGTTTGGTTCTCGATCGAGACGGTCAACCCTTTTTACGCTTATTATCCCCTATGGGTAACTCTATCCCCGAAAGGTAAAATTTCTAAAATTTTTACAGAAGCTGCTACATCACATATATGTGAGAGTGTGTGCATGAAAGAATCCACCAAAACTAGTCAAGAAGGAGGAGGTAAGAGCGTATTCGCTTAATTAAATATTGTTGAGTTAATGTTGACCGCATCGATCGAGACCCAAAAATTATCAAAATTGGGTGAATTTTTTACCATATCCATATTTAAATATGTTGATCACATCTGACGGTCGAAATTTACAAATTTTATTTTGTACATATAGCTCACCATTGGGAAGCTTATAGAAATTTAATCGTAAATAAAGTTGACCCATGTGATCGAGGTCCAAACCTTAACAAAAATGAGCAATTTTCGGACCATGTCCCTATTTAACTACGAAGATCACATTCAACGGTCAAATTTTACAAATCGTATTTCATACATATAGCTCACAATTGGGAAGCTCATAGAAATCTAATCGTAAATAAAGTTGACCTATGTGATCGAGGTCCAAACATTAACAAAAATGAGCAAATTTTGGACCATGTCCATATTTAAGTACGACGATCACATCCAACGGTCAAATTTTACAAATTGTATTTCGTACATATAGTTAGTTTATAAAGATGTACATCTAGTTATAATATGTTAGTGTGTTGCTAGGCAAATATGTTAGTGTACCTCATGATCATAGATATAAACCCTAAATGTGTTACAATGCAGCTCTCATAACATTATTCATACCACGCTTGACTTTCGGCCATATAACAGAAGTTGTCGATAATAGGGTTTAGGGTTTAGGGTTTAGGGTTTAGAGTTTAGGGTTTAGGGTTTAGGGTTAATATGTGTATAGGAAAAGGCTTGGAAAAATTAGGGCGCAATTTTTCAAAAAAAAGGCGCACTGGAAAATTAAATTGGCGCCAGATCGAAAAAGAAGGCGCACTTGCATTTTGACCTAAACTAAATGTCAATTTGCCTATCTTTTCCTCACTCTACTCTCTCGACAAACCCAACAAACCCTTTCTCTCTTCAGACAAACCCAACAAACCTAACGCCCAATCTCTCCGACCCCCAAACCCGCTGCCTCGCAATCCCTCCTCCTCACCGTCTACCGCGTCACCTCCTCCGATTCCAAACCTCCTCTCCTCCGACCTCCGCTTCATCCTCAACTCCTTCCAAGCCCGACCCGACCTGAACTCTGTCCGATTTGAACAAGGCAAGTGTGGATCTGTATTTGGTTCCAGATAATATCGTTTTGATGATGTATTCTGCTATTGGGTTGTTCGGTTTGATGTAATTTTGTTGCTTTTATTGAATGTCAGGGAGGAGTTAGTGAAGGAACTGAGTTAGTTCAATTTTCCTTCGACTGAAGACATTGAGGGTACCATTGTGAAGTTACTGCGCAGACAGAAGCATGTAAGTGATCGATCCCTTTCAGTAGTTCATTCATAGCTTGTTTTGATTAGTTGCTATTTGGAATCATGTTGATTATAGTTTTATGATTAGTCCTTACTAGTAGAAGATCAATATGCAGCTGTTGTTATTACATGCCTTGAGTTTGTAAATGTTTCGTTGGAACTTGAAAAAAAAGGCACTTATCAGCAAATTTTCGAAGAAAAACCTGAAACTGTAACTGAACTTCAAAAAATCATAAGTAACTGTCGAAAAGTTCATTTTGTGTGATTCCAGTTCCAGATTGTTCTTTGAGATGTCTATTTTAAATGTTTTGAAGACACCATCTTTAAATCTCCAGCCAATCTGTGTGTTGTTTTTAGCCTGAAAGTTTATTGGACCAAAAGTCAGAAAGTTGTGAGCAAATGTCTTGTGGAGAATGCCTTGCTACCAGTCCCTATTAGGGATGAGATTGTATTTGTGAGCGATGCAATTGGGACTTGCGTTGCTTGGCCTAAAGACTGGGTTATACCAGCCACTGCAGTTGGTAATGCAAAGGTAATGTAGTTGTTCATGCATATATATATCGATCAGCGGCTACTTGAAATTGAAATACTAAACATGTAGTAATTGCTTTCTTGTTTTCTAATCTGAAATGCAGCAAGCACCCCGTAAGTACGGGAGGAAGAAAACAAAGCAGTGGGTTGATACGGATAAGGATGATGATGATTTGGAGCACCTACCAGCTGATTTGCCTCCAGCGCTTCTGTCCTTGAGCAAATGGGGCAATGAGTTCTTGAAGGATAGGGCCACTATCCACACAAAGCTTAGCAAGGACTTATTCGGCACCGAAAGGAAAATTGCCCTCTTCAGAAGTGATCTTTTTGCTTTCACAAATGTGCAAGAGGTTGCTGGCGATACAATCGTTATGTATATGAGGTATATATAATTTTGAATATCCTTGCTAGTTAGTTTAATTTTGTTGCGCAATACATGTTCAGTAGCATTAAGTGATATGCTCTTTTGATTTGCAGCTTCCTACGTGAAAAGTTGAAGGAATCAAATATGCTTAACATGATTGGTTTTGTTGACCCTTCTTCCCTTGGCGTTGGAAATTCAACTGACCGGTCTCGGTCTTTCTCTGCTGCTTTGAAAAGAGGGAAGCCTGGCCAGTTTTTTCTGGTTCCCTATAACACAGGGTACGACAGCTTTATTCATGCATTTTTGTATATATTTTAAATTCTCAATTTATGTGTCATTAGATGAAATGTATTGATTGTTTTGATTCTATTATGTGTGTTAGAAAACATTGGATTTTATCGGTGGTGAGTCCCAGTGAAGAACTTGTATATTTCATGGATCCTATGAAGAGGAGAATGGATGTTACCACTGATGAGTGGAGAACAATAGTGAACCAGTATGTCAGCCAACTTGCATCTTTATCATTGATGTATACTATATACAAAATGCATTGTCTAACTATTTAGTTCATTCTGTTTATAATTTTGGGTATTTTGTTCTTTTTGAAGCGCCATAAAAATTACGAATGCAAACATTCCTGCTAAGAAACCACGAAAGGTTCAGTGGAGAAACTGTTCAGTAGGTTCCCTACCTTAGCTAACTGTTTATATTTACACTTGACCATTTCAGTTCATGTTTATTAGGTTTATTAAGCAAAATTTAATGTTATTTGATTCAGGGAATTCCAGAGCAGATTGGGGATAAGAGCTGCGGCTATTTCATCATGCTGTACATGAGAGAAATAGTGCAGGACAAAGAACAGAACTGGACTAAAAAGGTAACGGCTTGCATTCATCAGTTTGTGAGTTAAAAAACTCAATCAGTTGGTTAAATCTATTATGTTCTTTGTCCTCCTTGCAGTGGTTGACTAGGGGTGATGAAAAATACACCATGCAGGACGTTGATGTTGTCCGACAGGAGTGGGCAGAGTATGTGCTTAAATTTACAAGTAACTAGCAAAGCTGCTGTATGGTTCTAGTAGTTCTGTTTTCAGAAAGGATTGTGTGTTTGCCCAGATTGTGTACTTTTGCTGTGTTACCATAGGCTGCTGGCTATATGTATATATGTGGTAGTTTGCTGTGCTATTATAGGGTAGGTGCTGGCTGCATATATATGAGACAGTTTGCTTTGCTATTATAGGGTACTGCTAGCTGCATGTATATGAGGCAGTTGAACAAAATGATGGTGCTTTTTGTTAACCTCTTATGGCCTAGCTACTTTTGTACATAATGATGGTGCTTTTTGTTAACCTCTTATGGCCTAGCTACTTTTGTGTACAGTGGATAATGTTATCATTTTGGATGTTGAATTAATGCGTATTTTAGTTATAGATGTCGTTTTTAAATCTAAATTATCAGGATGTTTCAATATAGCAATTGTGTAGTTTTAAACAAGCCATGACTACGATTATGTGTGGCCATAAGTAACAATTGGCAACACATATCTATTGTCTTTACAAAGCTTAGATACTAGAAATGTGTTGCCATAAGAAACAACCGGCAACGTAAATGCAAAGTTTAAATCAAAAGAAGGCATCACTTATGTGTAGCTCAAACTCATTCATGCGATAGACATGTGAGGCCATTAAGAACAACCAACAACGTAAATGCACAGTTTAAATCAAAAGAAGACATCACTTATGTGTAGCTTAAGCTCATTCATACGATGGACATGTGAGGCCATAAAGAACAACCGGCAACGTAAATGCACAGTTTAAATGAAAACAAGGCATCACTTATGTGTAGCTCAAGCTCATTCATACAATAGACATGTGACGCCATAAAGAACAACCGGCAACGTATATGCAGAGTTTAAATCAAAACAAGGCATCACTTATGTGTAGCTCGAACTCATTCATACGGTAGACAAATGTCGCCTGAAAAAGTCGAAGATATCACGTAGTGAAAGCTTAAAGCATATCAGACGACATATATCTATTGTCTCAAAGAGACCAAATGAAAAAAGAAAACTTATACGTCGCCTGAAGACCATTCACCGATGCATATGTGTCGCTGTACAAGGTCTAGACCACAAAGAAAAATTACACGTCGCCTGAAGACCATTCACCGATGCATATGTGTCGCCTGACGGCAAAAAAAAGATGTGTCGCCTTCTAGCATGTCGACATTTATGCTTTGGTCAGGCGACACATAATGAAAAATGTCTTATGTCGCCTGTTGTTCTTCTAGTCGACACATATGATATGTCGCCTGATCTTTTATCAGGCGACACATAGTAAAAAAAGTCTTCTGTCGCCTGATGTTCTTAAAGGCGACACAACATTTGTGTCGCCTGATGGTTTAAGTGTCGACACGCTACTAGGCGACACATAAAAAATACATCAGGCGACACAACTGTAGTGTCGCCTGATGCCGAAAATGGCATAGTGTCAGCATGGTAACCAATTCAACATCATCCTTCAAATCACAGCAGAACCACAGCTAGTTCCATATTGTTTACAACAAAAGCCACAACTAGTGATCATAGCTAGTTCTGTATTGTTTACAACAAGTTAGCTAAAATAGGTATCCGAAACCTAGCTACAAAGTAACTAATATGCTAGCCAGCTAGAGTGCTAAAATGATCGATCATATATAAAAATCAAAAGTCGATCATATATTGTCAGTTGAAAACCGCCTACCTAACTAGCAGCCCTATATATGCATGCATATACAATGAGTTCAACTTGCACAAAAAATCAACGAGTCTGCTCCTAGCAATATCAGTTACATACCCTAAACCTTAAACATCAAAACTTGTTTTGCCCATTCAGCCTGAACTTCATCAATTTGCTCCGGTGTGTAACGCAGACCCTGCTTAGTTTTCTACTGCAAATATAAAGCAACCACTAAACTTATGGTACAAAAAACTTCAAGTCAAACATGTAAATGAAGTCTAATATAAATACTTTAGCATCAAAAACACATACAGTAGTAGAAAACTCCAAATCCTTGTCTGCAATAATATCCTTCATGTAACGCATGACCAAATATGCACAAGTCTTTCCATCTTTTTGCTTTAGAATGCCCTGCAAAAAATAATCATCAAATTAGAATCAGTTAGTGTGCAAAGCTTGATTGAGAATCATATGGAAAATATTACAACATTTACAAGAAGGGGGATCCATTGAACTGATACTCTTGAAGATTTCTTCATCTTCTGTTCATAGTAGAACTTGATGCCACTTCAAGATTGCCAACAGAACATAAAACATATGTAAATGGATTAGGTTTAACTATTTTGGAGAAAAGAGTCTACAAGAGAGGAGAATTGGATGAAAAAAGACTTGAAAGGTGGTAGTGGTTTCTCTGATCAGGTTTAACAACTTAAGGTGAAAATGTAGCGAATTGATCTATAAGCTATTTGGCCTATAATATCTTATACATATAACACAAAGTTGACAGCTTAGGCACAAATATATTCATTCTATAGTATCTCATTCATAACCAAAAGCTAACAGCTTAGACACTCATCATTTTAGACTAAAGAACTCATGGATATCATGTATATATATTGTCCACAACATAATTTCACAAAAAATTAAAAGGGATTTTTATAGTCCACAAAACTTACCTTGTCCACAACATCTTGTCATTCACTAGTAACTGATAGTCGTCTCTTTAACGGATCTAACCAGTAAACCTTCTTTTGGCGCGGATCCACTACCGATAAGGTCCAATGATTACTGTATATATGCCACAAACAAAACAGAATGTATCAGTCTCATAAAGCAGTTTATACATGTATATATTTTTCCATTACATATCTAATGCATACGCTGAGTTATGAGGCACCAAATAAATCTGGCAGTTGGTCCCATCTTTGAAACGATTCATTAAATTCTTAGAGCGTTCAGTTGGAGTTCCACATCCAAGTGCACCAGTGTGATTGGGGTCAATGAAGCCAACCATGTCAGTCATCTGAGACTTCTTCAAAACCTCATTGAGGTAGCTACATAGACATATATATTGACAACATGAAAGCAGATCCCTAAATAGCAAATAAGAAACATGTTAAAAAATTTAACAACTATGTTCTAATGTGTTACATTAATTACCTAATGTAAAATATGATGCAGCTGGATGTTATTTCTATCATGTGTGTCATGGCATGAACGTCCTTTCTAAAGATAACTGCTTTTGTTGGATGACCAAATATTTCAGCAGGAAAAGTTGTGAAGATGGTGGCTCTATTACGTAATTCAGTATTTGCCCAAGTGCACAAGGTCAGTAATTGTCGCGGGAGATTCGGTGGCAGGTGTTCTAAATCTTCATCATCAAGATCCTTTGGCGATACTTGTTGTCTCGTCCATTTCCTCATAGTAACTATAGTCTTTGGTTTTGCTTTGTCTTGCATATTTGTCTTATAAGCAAGAAGTATGATTAAACCATATTTCTAAAATTATCATAAACAACTAGAAGCAGTTAAGGACTACCTCCATGTCAATTGTAGCCTCAATAACGAGATTCCTTGGCCAAACAACAATAGACCCAATGGCATCCTTCACAGTCATTATCTCATCTTTTATAGGATACGGTAGCAAATGATAACCAATGATTGGAACAACAATAGAGACTCGAACATTTTTAGCTCCCAAAGGAACGCCATGGATTGTTTGCTTGTTTGGATCAAGGTCTCTATCAAGAATACGTCCAAAAGCTACAATGTTTTCCACCGTATCAACGGCCAATTTGCAATCAAGCTGACCTTTTTGAACCTACACCATTAACAAATTAATAGTATACATTTATATATCCTAAAAACTATATCAATCTCTAAAAATGAAACAGTCAAGTTTAATATTTACCCCTTCAGCATTGATTGATTCCTTTGGTGCAGAGACATCTTCCAATATCGACCCATCCCTTCCATCAGCGGGCTGCTCATTTTCCAAAACAGCCTCTTTATCATCAGGGGGCTGCTCATTTTCCAAAACAACCTCTTTACCATCAGCAGGCTGCAGCTCTTCCTCAGCAGCATCTTTACCATTAGTGTAGCCGTCTAAAACCAACCTCTTCTTCACAGCTTGACAACCAGGATGGTTACCCTGCTCCTAAGGCCTAGAACAACTCCCTTATCTTGAACCAACGTCATTATTAACTGCTGTAACAGTTATTGGGGATTTAGAAGCCAATAACTTTCCTTCAAGCTTTGCTTCTAGCATCGCAAACTTCTTCTCCCACTTAGCTTCAGCCTCAGCAAGTACCTCAGCTTGTTTTTTCTTCATTTCCTCCTCCCACTTTGCTTTTTCTTTAGCAAATAGAATCTCTCTCCTCCTCCGACACCTTCTTCCTCCCCCTTTGTCGCCTTGGCAAGTCAAAATAAGTCTTGGGCTTCACATTTCCACCAACCCCTCTAACTCTATGCTCCGGATTACCCAATGCTTCAGTCAACACATCCTTCATCCCTTGCGACTTGAATTTCCCTTCAGCCTCCATCTTCTGTAGGTTCACCTACACCAACCAGTCAAAATTTAAATTAAACTGCTGATAACAATGAAATCAATGTACTTGTCATGGTGTAAATTCTAATTAACTTGTTGTCTTATAAATACGTACAATTCGTTCAACTGCTTCCTCCACTACAACATCTAACAATTTCCCATCTTTGTCTTGCCTTGCCTTGATCCAGTAGATGTATCTACCGAGTTCCTCAAGTTCTTCTGGGGACAAAGTTGCAGCCTAAGACAGACAAACACATAGTAAGTAAAAAGCAAGAAGCATTTGAAACTGAACTCTTTTCGATAAATTTAGTGAGTTTATCAAATAAAACTAACCATTTCTGCCCTCATTCCACGATATCCTTTGTGTGACAGACGATGATTGTATTTGTTTTTCTTTTGCTTTTCAACTTGTTCATTGCGTAGTTCCTGCAAATTAAGCCAAGCTTAAACCAACATAACCGCTCAAATGATACTTCAGCAAAATTAGACATGCCAAAACTAAAATAACTAAGACCTACACCCACAAACCTGAAAGCCAACTGAAAGCTTATCAGCGACAAACTCTTGCCAAACATCCTTTGTTATGAATCAGTAATCGTCTAGAGGAAATTCTAGGAGATCCACACCATTCATGTAACACATGATGTACTTTGACGTCAACCTACTTTTGAAATCAACTAGTCAATTACCTGTACAGATTCCCAAATCTTCTGCTTTTCATCCTCATCTACGTCTCTCCAATTAGGGATTGAGATTGGGATCTTTGTACGTGCCAATACTCCAATGAAGGACTGCATGTTTCCTGCCTCCTTACCAATTGGTTCACCCTTTGCAGTTAATTGGACGACTATCCGCTGTCCACGGATAACTGTGGTGGTAACCTAAGCCATGGTTACCATTCCACGCTTGAGCAGCTTCAACCCACCGGTTAAGTTTTCCTCCTCTTGAGAAGCATCATCACTTTGAGCTTGTTGAGAATTGTTTGATGACTTGCTCACAGACTTGCTCACATTCAGCCTCCTTGATGTACGCTTCTTCAGGGAGGCAGCATCTGATCCAGCTTTACGCTTCTTCGGGGAGGGACTCGTATGCTTTTTTAGGGAGGCAGCCTTTGATGCAGTCTTAACGAAGGATGGATGTTGGGATGAGGACTTAACGGGGATGCATACTTAGATCTTGATCTTTTCATGGCCACAGCCTTCATTCTTAATGCTACAGCTCTCGCACGTTCAGTTGCTGAAGTAGACGGTCTCATCTTTTATCTGAAATAAATAAACAAAAACTAATTAGTTACATTTTAATCGTCATAAAACTTGAATTTATATGTAAGAGTGCAAGCAAAGTCAAATAACATATAACGCAACCAATAGTTAAACATGAAATGAATACATAAATCCAGAATCCAATACAAATACAAATTAAACATGCACCAACTACAAATATATGATCATCCCGCTAAATACAGACAAAAAAATAGCTAAATGGATCATATAATCATAATGCCAAAGTCAAACTACAAATGTCAACCATAATGTCACTTATCAACCCAGATTCCTTCATCTCCTGGTCTAGCGTATGAGCTATGCTCACCACCAACTACATTGTCAAAGCTCTCAACTGGTGGCATTATGGAAATATATGGATGCTACTCCACTACAATATTGTCATCCTCATCATAATAATCATCAGCAGCAGCAACTTCATCATCATCATCATCATCATCACCACCACCTTTTAAGTCTCTATCCGGGCACCTTACTACCACTGACCATTCAGCATCAAGGGGGTCTTCTATGTAAAAAATTTGTTTGACATGGGTAGGCAAGACAAATGGATCATTTAAATGCCATATCCTATCTAGTTTAACCAAAGTAAACCCAAGTTCGTCCACTTTGACACCCCTAGATGACTCCACCTAATCACACAAGAATATTGGTACCCTAAACTTGTAGTAGTCCACCTCCCAAATCTGTTGGATTCGGTCGTAAAAGTCCATGTCCACAGTTGTAGGCCTTTTATCCTTTGCACTAGCAACTTGCATTGCATCGGCAACCAAAAAGATGCCACTGTTTTGAACTGATCTCTTACTGTCCCGCTCCATAGTGTTAAAATCAACCCCATTCACGTGGTAACCGTGGAAAGTAGGAACCTCCTTATTTGGTCCACCAGCCAGCCACCTAATGGTTTCAGGAACTTCATTATCGGCAATTCTAATTTCATTTACAACCTGAAATAACCATATGCGTTAAAATAGACACCACACAATAGGATACCAAAGGCTTTAATAATTCTAAAGTAATAGAAATAAGCTGCTTACCCTCTTCTTGAACCAATCAGGAAATGTCTGGTTCTGTTTATCCTTCATCCACTTAGGATTATTTATGTTGTATGAGAAACTTAACTCTAAAAACTCCATATGCTCCATGCATTTGAGGAAAATAAAGCAAATCAGTTGTTTGAATACAATACTTGGACAAGAAAATCATATTAAAGTAAAATTACTTACTTGAAATATGGTTGCACATCTTCACAGTTCTGCAATATACATAGATGAGCGATATCCAGTAGTTTTCCATTAGCCGTGATGATTTTAGGGGCTGATAAGCACTTGCAGCCATTTAACAGTCCATGTCTGCTACTTTTAGGGATCCCAACAATGGTAGCATCTTCAGGAAGCATACGTTCCTCCAAAAATTCAACTACTTCTTCAACAATGTAACACTCTGTGATGCAACCCTCAGGAAATGTTCGATTGTGCACCATTTCTTTGAACACTTTCATGTATCTCTCAAAGGAGTACATCCATCTAAAAAACACCGGACCGCACAACTCCACTTCTCTAACAAGATGGACTGTTAGGTGAATCATTATATCAAAGAATGACGATGGAAAAAACTTCTCAAGCAAGCAAATGGTATTGACCAGATCTGCATTTGTTTAAGTATGGAAACATCGATTACTTTACTGCAAATCGTTTTGAAGAATAGACATAACACTACTAGGACAAGTACTTTAGCCGACGAAATTTTCGTCGGCCTGTTAAAAAAATTCGACGGCTAAGACCTTAGCCGACGAGCCTTCGTCGGCTATAGTGTCGTCGGGAAAGGGTCGTCGGTGATGGCTTTAGCTGACGACTCTAAAGACCGTCCTCGGCTATTGTCCGACTTTAGCCGACAAACTATTTTTTGTCGGCTATTGTTCTAGACTTTAGCCGACGAAAAATAGTTCGGCGGCTATTGTTCCAGACTTTAGCCGACGACGTCCGGTGTCGTCTTCTATACTCTCAAACTTAAGCTGACGAACCGAATATTTGTCGGCTTTACTCACAGACTTTAGCCGACAGAACAGAGATATTCGTCGGCTTAAATATATAATTAAAATATTTAAAAATAACTATAGCCGACGACATAGTGTCTGTTTCGTCGGCTTGTTTCGTCGGCTTTAGTAGTGTTTAGCCGACGAAACATGCCATAATTCGTCGGCTAAACCCTTTGGAAAAAAAAATTATAGCCGACGAATTGTGGCATGTTTCGTCGGCTATAACGCCATTCCAGAAAAAAAAATACACGAAATTCTTAAATTACCATTCCAAGCAAGCTGCAAAATACACCAAAACAATTCCATATATATAACCAACAAGAAGCACATAAAACTATATAAGGTATCAACTACACAAAATCTAGATAGTCTAAATCATTATCTGAATCTCAGGCCTGCTGGTGAGGAGATTGCGGCGGCAGAGGTAACTCTATAGGCGTAGGCATGGGCGGAGGTGGAAGTCCCTATTGCTGGGTAGCTGTAAAATCCTGGAAGTACTGGAACATCTGCTGCTGCTGGGCCTGCTGGGCGGCATGTAGGGCTCTAGTAAAGGCTCTATATTCGGCGATCTGAGCGGCAGCCTGAGCAGCCTGAGCGGCAGCCTGAGAAGCATGAGCGGCAACCTGAGCGGCAACCTGAGCGGCTTGCTGTTCCCGTAGTCTCTCAACTTCTGACTCTAGCTGAGTCGTCCTGTTGTTGGTTGAGACTGCCTTTCGTTGAAATCCTGGAGTGGTCTTCAGGAGCCCCTGGCCCTTCTTTCCTAGACCCCGGCAGTAGACGTTGTTTTCTCGCGGTGGGAAGGCTGTGCCCATGATCCTTGCCCCAACCCTCAGATCTGAAGTGTCGATCTGGAAAATGGCTTCGGACATCTCTTCCTCCTGCGAGTCCGGCCATGTCTCCCTCACTATAGCACTCATCACCTCGTCACTAGCCTCCCTCACCTTTGCCTAATTGGATAGGAAAAAAAATTATAATTAACATTTTAATATAAGTAAAATTAAAAATTCCGTAAAAATGAAAGAGTACTTACTATATCCTCCTGGGAGTCAGGATATGCCCTCTCGTACGTATAGACGTACTGGTTGACCTCTGGATGTTCCCTGGCCGCCTCGTCCATGAAGACAGCGAACGGTCTAGAACCGGCATGATAGTTCCTTGTGTTGCGTTGCCGGTTCTGAGCGTTCACTCGGGAAACCGCCTTCAAAGAAAAAAGTAAAATATTAGTAAAATATTTTAAAACGCACGTACTTAATGATAAATTAACTAACTAATTTATTTAAATACCTGTTTACGAGGGTTGTTGAATTCTGATGTCAGAAGCCAACGCCACTCGTACTCTCTGTACTGGAACTCAGCAGGGGTAGCAGAACGTGCGTTCCCGTGCGTAGTCCAATGGGTCCGCAACTCGTTCTTCCACTCCTTGTACCTACAGATACAACAAAAATATTAGAAATATTATTAATATGACATACAGTTTTGTTTTTTCATTAATTTCCCAACGTACCTTCCCCCATGCACAAAGTCCGCCCAGCTGCTCTTCAAGGGCTCGGGAACCTCAAACCACGCCTGCATTTAACCGTTTATTAGTTTAGTTTTTCCAGAAATATACAATGTAATACATAATATTATTCAGACATTTTATAAACTGACCGACATCGCGTTGTGGACCATGTTCTTAACCTCCTGCGGGACCTCGCCCCAGTCTGACCACAACATAGGGACTCTATCCCTAATGAGCGCTCCCACGCGGCCGAAGTACATGTTCGACTTCCCGCCCGATACTACGTCGTCATCCCCGTCAGTACCGATGACAATCCTCCCTGAGGTACCGACGATCTTCTCGAGAGCCTTCCCTGTGACGGGGCCTCTCTTCTTTTTTTCCGGCTTCGCTCCGACGGTGGCTATCACATGATAAACCAAATTGATTATTAAAATCGGAGAATTATAAGAAAACACATCATTCATCTTTCATTACCTGAGGGCGAGGAGGCGGACGCGACGGATGACCCAGATGACCCACTATCCGAAGAAGTAGGAGCTGGAGTGGGCGCCCGGTGTATCTCAGGCATACGGGGTGCAGACACCTCCGTCTGAGGCTGAGCAAATAACTGCCTCGAGGAATGAGGGAAGCCCCGCTGCCTCGATGAAGGGGGCACCTCTGGCTGCCTCTGCGCCGTCTGCAGAAGGCTCGCATGTCTAGCTGTCATGAGGCCCTGAAACGACATCTGAGGATTGATAGAGGTTCCCTCAGATGATACGGACCTTTGGCCCTTCGAACCCTTCGTCGATCTAATATTACCGCTCATTCTATTTAAAATATTAATTTGAATCAAGGCCACAAAATAAAAAAATACAAACTCATTTAAAAAATGTAAAAAATATATACACTAAATTTTCACTTCCTAAATTTTACACATATACACTTCCTAAATATACACTTCATAAATAAAAATATACACTTCCTACATATACACTTCATAAATAAAAATATGCACTTCAAAATACAAAACAAATATATACATTTCCAAAATACTAAATACAAATATACACTTATTAAATAACAATATACCCTTCCTAAATACAAATATACACTTCCTAACAACACCACAACATTGCAATTAACCAGAAAATAAAAGCAAACACAAAATAAAATTACTAAAGCTCAAAAACGTACTCGAGGAGGAGAAGGGAGGACCGGAGCAGCAGCAGGAGGAGGCCGGAGCAGCAGGAGGAGGAGGCCGGAGCAGGAGGAGGAGGAGGAGGAGGAGGAGGCCGCAGGAGGAGGATGCCGAGACCAGGAGAGGGAGAGGGAGAGGGAGCGGAGGCCGGGCGGAGAGGGGGAGGGAGAGGGAGCGGAGGCCGAGACCGGGAGAGGGAGAGGGAGAGGGAGAGGAGGCGGAGGAGAGGGAGAGGGAGTGGAGGAGGAGGAGTAGGCCGGGCGGAGAGGGAGAGGGAGCGGAGGCCGAGACCGGGAGAATGAGCGGAGGCGGAGGAGGGGAAATTCGGAGAGGGAGAGGAAAAGGAGGCTAGGGTTTACAACTAGTCGAGCGGGGTTATACCCGAACACTTTAGCCGACGAAACAATTATTTCGTCGGCTAAAGGTAATAATTTCGTCGGCTAACATAACACTAGAGCCGACAAAATAATTATTTCGTCGGCTATAACCTTTTAAATTCGTCGGCTTTATAACTTTTTATACATTCGTCAAACTGTGACTGCTGCTCGTGATGATCAAACTTTAGAATGAAAATCCGACGGTTAGATCTGACCATCATGATAAAATACATGTATGGGAAAAAATTCAACTTGATCCGACAAGGTTAAGGGCTCGATCCGGACGGTCAATCCGTTAAGTCAAACCCCTAAACGCAAGGAAAAGGTCATTGGACTGTCTAAATTACGTATTTTTGCCGGACCTTGAACTGAAAATATTTTCAAATCGATGAGACACAATAAGTCGTATAAAAATTTTACGCAAAATAACCACTGAAGATAGGGCTACCCATAGGGAGAAAGAATGGAAAATTGCAATGACCGCAACTATCGGCACCGAGACATGACCGGAATACCGTGATTTTTCAACCGCAGACGTATTTCACCATTCTGGTCATGTCTCAACTCAAGTGATATTTAAATTTTATAGTTTTGTATTTTTTTGTTATATTTTGAAAATATATTTGTTGTGAAGTTTGGTAATACCGAAAAACCGACATCCGAAGTTGGTAAGATTTATCTCATACCGAAGTTTTTGGTTTGGTAATTGAAAGTCACATTTTATTACCGAAAGCTTTGGTTTTGAAGTTGGTAACGACCATTACCGATTCGAACCGACCGAGTGGCAGTCCTAGTCAATCCCGTAAGTCAAACCCCTAAATGCACGGAAAATGTCGTTGGACCTTCTAAATTTCGTATTTTGGCCGGACATTCAACTGAAAATATTTTCAAATCGATGAGACACAATAAGTCGTATAAAAATTTTACGCAAAATAACCAACGAAGATAGGGTTATAGTATGTAACAGAAAAAAATTTCAGTTTAGCCGACGAAATACCCTAATATTTCGTCGGTTATAGGTTCTTTTAGCCGACGACTTTTCATATATTTTCGTTGGCTAAAGTCCTTTGAAAATTTTGGTTGACCGCCAAAAAATTTTGGTTGAAAATTTTGAAAATTTTTCGACTTTAGCCGACGACGTTTCATATATTTTCGTCGGCTAAAGTCCTTTGAAAATTTTGTCGGCTAAAGATACCAATTTCGTCGGCTATACACCAATTCGTCGGCTAAACCTTCTAAACTCGTCGGCTAAACTTTATAAATTCGTCGGCTAAACGTTTGAAATTCGTCGGCTAAACCTTTGAAATTCGTCGGCTTAAAGTATTTTTATACATTTGGCATGTTGTGATTGTGATGATCAAACTTGAGAAACAAAAATCCAACCGTCAGATCTGACCATCATGATAAAATACATGTATGGGAAAAAATTCAACTTGATCCGAAAAGAATAAGGGCTCGATCCGGACGGTCAATCTCGTAAGTCAAACCCCTAAACGCACGGAAAAGGTCGTTCGACCGTCTAAATTACGTATTTTGGCCGGACCTCCAACTGAAAATAGTTTTAAACCGATGACACGCAACAAGTCGTATAAAAATTTTAGGCAAAATAACCACCGAATATAGGGCTACTCATAGGGGGGAAAATGAAAAATTGCATTGACCGCAACTATCGGCACCGAATATTTACCTGAATAGTGTGATTTTTCAACCGTGGATGTATTTCAACATTCTCGTCATATCTTATTTCATGACTTTTTGGCGTTTGAAGGTTTTACGTATAGTTTGTTTTTGAAACGGAACATTTACATAACACTTGGTAAACAAGTTATATAACATTAGTATGCATGTTGTGATTGTGATGATCAAACTTGAGAAACAGAAATCCGACCGTCAGATCTGACCATCATGATAAAATACATGTATGGGAAAAAATTCAACTTGATCCGAAAAGAACAAGGGCTCGATCCGGACGGTCAATCTCGTAAGTCAAACCCCTAAACGCACGGAAAAGGTCGTTCGACCGTCTAAATTACGTATTTTGGCCGGACCTCCAATTGAAAATAGTTTTAAACCGATGACACGCAACAAGTCGTATAAAAATTTTACACAAAATAACCACCGAATATAGGGCTATAGTAGGTAATAGAAAAATTTTAGGGTTTAGCCGACGAATACCCTAACGTATTCGTCGGCTATAGTATGTAATTAAAAAATAAATATAGCCGATGAAATATTAGGTTATTCGTCGGCAAAAACCATCTTAGCCGACGAATTATAGTGTATTTCGTCGGCTAAATGAAAAAAATACATAAAAAAACAGACGATATTAGTAAACGATACTAACTTCCTGTCATCTTTAACCGACGAAATTATATTTTCGTTGGCTATAGTCATCTTTAGCCGACGAAATTTAAATTTCATTGGTTAAAAAAAGTTTAAAGTCGTCGGCTAAAGATGACTATAGCTGACGAAAATATAATTTAGCTGACGAAGGAAAAATTCGTCTGCTAAAGTCTACTTTAGCCGACGAAAAATTGATTCGTCGGCCTGGTTTTTTTTGTCGCCTAAAGTCTGCAAATATAAGGCACTTTAGCCGACGAAATTATATTTTTTCGTCGGCTAAACTTTTAAAAATTTCATCGGTTAAAGTTTAAAAAGTTCGTCGGCTAAACTTTTAAAAATTTCGTCGGCTAAAGTTCACAGACTATAGCCGACAAAAAAAATTATTCAGCCGATGAAATATTAATTTCGTCGGCTAAAGTTGACCATAGCCGACGAAAATTTTAAATTAGCCGACGAAAAAAAATTCGTCGGCCTGGTTTTTTTATTTTCGTCGGCTAAAGCCTTTCTTCTGGTAGTGTAAGCGAATAATCGTATACCTAACAGGTTTTTCCAAAACTGAATGTATTGCAACAGGGAGAAGCAGTTGCATTATAATATGGCAATCATGTGACTTAAGATTCCCAAGTTTTAAATCATTTACAGACACTAGGTTCCGTATATTAGATGAAAACCGGGAAGGACCCTTCATATGGAAAAATGAATTGCATACGATCTTTCTCTCATCTACAAACAAGTTCCAACTAGCCAAAGGCAACTTGTCTCTTTTGACACCAGCTGTAGGCTTCAAATCAGTGTGTATCCCCATATCAACCATATCCAATCTAGAAGCAACCACATCCTTAGTCTTTCCCGGAATGTTCAACAACGTGCCAAGAATAGCATCACAACAGTTCTTCTTAATGTGCATGACATCAAGATTATGTCTTACTGGAAAAAACTTCCAGTAATCAAGGTCATAGAAAACAGACTTTTTCTTCCAGCACGGTCTATTTTCTGGAGGACCCTTATAAGGGGCAGGAGCGTTTCCCTTACCACTTGCTTTAGGCAGACCTTGAACTCTTGCAAATGTCTTCTCTCCTGTTAATGATGTAGGAGCATCATCTTTTTCTACAATGTTATCGAAAGCAGAAGCTTGCTTTCGGTAAGGATGATGTCATGGCAGTTGTCTTTGATTCCTTAGATATACCAATTTCTTCGAGTGTTTCAACCGATAAGGTTTGGTTTGATCTGATCAACACAGATTGGACACACATTGTATCCTTTCACAACGTACCCTGATAAGTTCCCATAGGCGGGAAAATCGTTTATAGTCCACAACAATACCGCTTTCAACTTAAAGTACTCTCCACTTACAGAATCTTACACTTGCTCAATCCCATCCCACAAGACTTTCAAATCATCCACTAAAGGCTGCAAATAGACATCAATGTCATTTTCGGGCTGCTTAGGTCCTGAAATTAACAAAGTTAGCATCATGTACTTCCTCTTCATGCATAACCATTGAGGAAGGTTATAGGTGATCAGTATCACTGGCCAACAAGAGTATTTGCTGCTGACTGCACCATATGGGTTAAACCCATCTGAGGACAATGCTAGTCTAAGGTTCCTATGTTCTATACCAAAATCTAGCCAATTTGTGTCTACCATTTTGCAAGTTTGGGAATCCGCTGGATGTCTCATCATTCCATCTTTCTTTCTACCCCTGGCCTGCCAGGTAAGTTCCTTAGCAGAAACTGTCAATTGGAACATCCTTCTAAACCTTGGGATGGGTGGAAAGTACCACAATGTCTTCGCCGGCACCCCTACTTTCTCAGATCCGTCATTCGCTAGTTTCCACCTTGATGCATTACAAGATGGACATTTTTTAGCATCAACATTCAGGTCTCTATACAAGATGCAGTCATTTGGACAATCATCAATCTTCTCGTACTTCATCCCTTATACCATTGAAATATACATGACACTTAATGAACTGTATATATATATTACCAAATCGGTTGTTACGACACTTTACGCAAGGGCAAGGTATATTATTGGGGTTCCTAGCATTATCCAATGCAACCTCAAGAAACTGGTTAAATCCTAAGTCGAATTGTAGTGATCTTCTATCAGCCTTCATCCATGTTTTATCCATATTCTATAAACTAGAAAAAAAATTATTAGCTATATATATTAAAACTATTTGTAGGTACATACATAAACAACTTCATACTAAAACAATTTCTCAAACACATTAAGATATATATATGCATTTCCCAAGCACATTTGTCAGTTCATGAATCCACATATACATGGCTCACTTGCATTTAGAAAAAAGATAAAAAATTCAAACCAGTTTACATCTATTATCTATAAATAGCTCATTTGCACAACACATTACCACATAAATTCACAGATATAGATACACAGACAACAAGAATTAAGACATCCACAAATGCATTTCTCTACCAAACTCAACATGATCATTCCAACTCACCAATTAAGCCAAAATGCGCAGGTATGCAACTTCAAATCACCCTTGCAGCCTTGTTCGATCAATCCCTCTCCTCACCAATATACCTACCAAGTTAAGAGACCAACTATTATATCTGTTAAGAGACATAAACCAACATAAACTTTGTAGCCTCAAGAGACTGCATGATTCAGTTCGAACCAAGAGACTCAAGGCAGAATCCCAACATCGAACAATCCGAACAAATTGACAGACACACAAAGACTCTTCAATAAAAAAAAAGTAAAACAAGCAAAATCTCAGTTTAACATCGAACACCATGCAAAGGGTATGTGTAATTATCTCTAAGACAAGGTACATTCAGATGAAACACTGCAGAACTGAGAAACACCGAGCGACAATACCTTCAGATGAAACACTGCAGAACTGAGAAACACTTCAAACACGGTACCTCCTGATTTTCCCTAAATCAGGAAAATCCAAGCAAAACTCTATATCAACCAAGCAAAACCCAACCCAGCGAAACCTAAAATCCAAAATTTCGCATAAAGAAACTTACCAGGAAATAGCAGAAAACCCTAGAAAGAAGTTTCACATCAATCTATGGAGGGGGATGGAAGTTGTTGAGATCAGTATTCATCTTTCAGAGAGAAAGAGTGAGGCTGGGACACAGAGAGAGATTAAGAGTGAGGCTGGTAGAGAGAATTGAATGAGAGAAAGAGTGAGGCTACTGTTATTGGGGTACGTGAGAATAAGCTTTAACTGTCCAAAAACTATCTATACTTTTACGCAAAAAAAAAAGTCTCGATCGATATCATTAAATTTGTATCTTAAATACGTTAGTTTTCTGTCGTCTTTAAAAACATGGTATCAAAAACAAATTCCCTTGTTTTAAAGACGACAGACGATTCTCGTCTCATTAACATGTTAGTTTTAACTATCTGCGTGTTGCTACATTCAGACGACATAGTTTTAAATGTCTGTCGTAAAAATAAATTAGATGACAGTAAAAACCACTTCTGTCGTCTGATACTTATCAGATGATTGCGAAATCGGCGTAGTGAACTCAGTAACCTTTGTCACATCTCAGGACCCATTCCAACGTAACACAATATTGTCCGCTTTGGGCCCACCGGCCCTCACGGTTTTGTTTCTGGCAGCTCAGGAGCAGCTTCCCAGTGGGTCACCCATCTTGGGATTGCTCTAGCATCAACATGCTTAACCTCGGAGTACCCATCCCCTCCGAAGCCGCTGAGTCACCAAAAGGCCTCGTATTAGATTGGAGGTGGGCATGTACATATACAGCACATAACCCCTCTCCGTTGGCCGATGTGGGATATTACAATCCACCCCCTTGGGAGTCCGACGCCCTCGTCGGCACACTCGCGCCACACGGCAGAGTGACTCTGATACCATTGTCACATCAATCTATGGAGGGGGATGGAAGGTGTTGAGATCGGTATTCATCTTTCAGAGAGAAAGAGTGAGGCTGGGACACAGAGAGAGGTTAAGAGTGAGGCTGGTAGAGAGAATTGAATGAGAGAAAGAGTGAGGCTACTGTTATTGGGGTACGTGAGAATAAGCTTTAACTGTCCAAAAACTATCTATACTTTTACGCAAAAAAAAAAAGTCTCGATCGATATCATTAAATTTGTATCTTAAATACGTTAGTTTTCTGTCGTCTTTAGAAACATGGTATCAAAAACAAATTCCCTTGTTTTAAAGACGACAGATGATTCTCGTCTCATTAACATGTTAGTTTTAACTATCTGCGTGTTGCTACATTCAGACGACATAGTTTTAAATGTCTGTCGTAAAAATAAATTAGATGACAGTAACAACCACTTCTGTCGTCTGATACTTGTCAGATGATTGCGAAATCGGCGTAGTGAACTCAGTAACCTTTGTCACATCTCAGGACCCATTCCGCCGTAACACAATATTGTCCGCTTTGGGCCCACCGGCCCTCACGGTTTTGTTTCCGGCAGCTCAGGAGCAGCTTCCCAGTAGGTCACCCATCTTGGGATTGCTCTAGCATCAACATGCTTAACCTCGGAGTACCCATCCCCTCCGAAGCCGCTGAGCCACCAAAAAGCCTCGTATTAGATTGGAGATGGGCATGTACATATACAGCACATAACCCCTCTCCGTTGGCCGATGTGGGATATTACAACCTTAGATGCCCTACCTTAAGTGATTTCAAATGGTACAAAGATGTATTCATTTCCCGAGTTATACTTAGAGAAGATAGTAACCAACCATTTTTGGAAAGAAAAATTCATAAATGGTCTCCCAAAATTTTTTGCTCATAAAATTAGGCAAGTCCTTAGTAATGAAACAGATCACATTAACTATGATTCTTTAACTTATGAAAATATAATTATAGTGATCCAAAAAGAAGGGTTAAAAATGTGTATAGATATGAAACTAAATGCTCAAATGAAATCAGATAAGAAAACAGCTAAGTATGAATTAGGAAATTTTTTTGAACAATATGGCTTACCCTCCTTACCTCATTCAAGAAGAAAAAAGGCAAGCAATAAATTTATTTCATATCATTCAAAACAAAAATTTAAACCCTATAAAAACAATTTTGAACTAAATAACTTTTATTCCAAAAATAAATTTCGAAAAAATTGGTCCAAAAAACCAAATCGTCAACTAAAACACAAAGCTTTCGATAAAAGTAAAACCAAATGTTTTAAATGCAATAAGACTGGTCACTTTTCAAATAACTGTTCAGTTAAAAATACTATTAATCAATTACATATCAGCCAAGAAGACAAAGAAAAACTTATACAAACCTTAGAATTACAAAATACTGATTCAAAAAACGAAATGCGTGAAGATGACATCACATTGATAGAATCTTCTTCTCATGATTCTGATGAACATTCTTCCCCAAATATTACTTTTGTGTGTAAGGATGCATATGTTTGTAAAACAATTAATGTTCTTTCCAAACAGGAAGAGCAAGAAGAACAAATTATGTAGCCGATTTTTACAAAAATCTTACGAAACATTGCAACCTCTATTTGATAGATTACAAAAAAAATCCTCCCCCTGGACTTCAGTTCATACGTCCTTAGTCAATGAAATTAAGAGTCATGTTAAAACCTTACCATGCTTAGGTATCCCTCTTCCCGATTCCTATAAAATAGTAGAAATCGATGCATTTGAAATTGGTTATGGAGGTATTCTCAAACAACAAGTTTCTCTCAATCATCCAGAACAAATTGTTCGTTTTCATTCTGGGGTTTGGAACCCAGCCCAATCAAATTATAGTACTATCAAAAAAGAAATTTTATCAATTGTTTTATGTATTAGTAAATTTCAAGATGATTTATTAAATCTAAAATTTTTAGTCTTAGTTGATTGTAAAAGTGCAAAAGATGTTTTAGAAAAAGATATTCAAAACATTGCTAGTAAACAAATCTTTGTCCGTTAGCAAACAATCTTAAGTATTTTTTATTATGAAATTGTATTCAATAAAGGCAGTGACAACCATATACCAGATTTCCTAACTCGTGAATTTCTACAGGGCACCAAATCATGAAGCCCAGTTCATCCAAAGGGAGAAATCCTGAAAAGTCAGCATCTAAATCATCTACACCTATTAAAATAGAATCACCTGAGTCAAAACCAAGCATAGTTCCTTATGCAGGTCATTCTCATATTCCTTTAGTCAACTAGTACAGTGCTTTTGGTAGCACCCTCAGTCTTACTAAACCCAATTACCAGTCAGCCTTAGTAAACCAATATGATCCATACAAAACAGGATATCCTCCAGTCAATTATAAAAAATCATCTCCTTACATTACCAGGACAAAACAGTTCATGTTTTATATTGAACATTCTCTAAGTCATCTAAAAAAATCCTGCATCTTTAGTAAAAAGTTATTATGGCCCGAATACTCATTATCTTCCAAGTAAACCTTTAGCATTATACAGAGACATTCTATTCAAATCTCAGTCACTATCTATTAAACCAATACACGATCCAAAAGACCCATCCAAAATATTATACCATTCTCTTTACATAATCTGTATCATTTCATTATCCCAATGTGGTGATTCCCCTTCTACTCCTCACAAATATGAATCCATTACATTTACCTATCATGAGTACATTGAAGCATGGAGTAAAATCTTCCTCTATCAAACAGAAGATTTTTCCCATTCACGATTTCTAAATTTTGATCGAAAATTCAATCGCCAGTTCCCCATGTGGTTCGGTGATTGGTGGAATAATCATGGTTGCCCTTATGATCTATTACCCTCTGATCTTCAGAATGCAGTTACTAAATTTCATTCAGTTATGGCTTTCACCAACTATGAAAAGAGATTCTCCCCCACTCTCCAATTCATGGCTAATATAAAATCTCGTAGATCTTCAAATGATAATATAAAATTGATTCTGAAGACTATATGGTCCTCAGACAATTCTTAGTCAAATGGTGGGATAAATTCAATTATGAAAGAGTCTTATCCCAATTCAGTGAAGAATTTTCAGTTATCCCACCCAAATCTGGAGCTACGGTTCCTATCCAGTCAACACCCCCAATCTCTCAGTTAAAAGCCCAAGCTCTTCAGTTACCATCTCCATCCAAGAACAAAACCTCCAGTTCATCATCATCCTTCAAAGCAGAAGAATTAAAAGAATTGGCCAAACAATTATTAAAACAAGCAGCCAGTTTATCCTCAGATGAAGAAAGCGAACATTCTCAATCAGAATCATCAACTCATAGTCATCAAAGTTCTCCCAGTCAACCAATCAAGTGGGCCGATTATGAAGATAGTTGTTTCTACCTATTACGTCCCGAGCCGGGAAGTGGTCGCGGGGCGGAACGAAGCAGAATTCTTGAGAGGCTTTCACTCGGTACCTGCACAAATGACAGCGTCACGGGGTCGGGACTGGGGTGGCCCAGTCTTCGACTCTCCGATGCTTAAGTGAGCTATGTGCACTTGTACGGGTAGAGGAATGAAAGTAAGAGAGAGAGAGTATGTATGTGTGTACCTTTTATGATAGGTTGAGCTTGTTTTATAGGCTAAGCTTGTGTACCTTTGCCTTAGTCTCCAATGTGGGACTTCTTGCCATCCTTTGGAGTGTCTCCCCTTTTGGGGGTGTTTTGCCGCTAGAGTGACTTTGGCAAGCGGTTTGTTACCGGCCTTTCTTTCTTGGGATGCATGTGAAGGGCTCACCAGGGTTATCTCGATCGGGTAATTGTACCTTATTCTCAGCTTAGCCAAGTATTTTGGCTATGTACTAATAAGTCCCCAAGTCCCCAGTCTGAGAGAGTTCTTGGGTGGGGAGTTATTCTAGAGATGTCGAGGATATGTTTTACCCGGGAGTAGGAGGCATGGTGCCGAGTCCCCAAGTCCCCACGCGAGAGTCGCGAGGTGACGGGGGTGTTGTTCTGGAAACCTGTTGGCAAGAAGAAAATTTTAATGTTATTCTAGCGAGGCAGTTCGCCCTTGGTTAGAGACTGTCGCGAGGTGGCCAGTCAGTCCGCGCTTGATTAGGGACTGTGGCGATGTGGCGAGTCAGTCCGCTCTTGATTGGGGACTGTCAAGAAGTGGCCAGCCAATCCGCGCTTGATTGGGGAATGAGGCTATGTGGCGAGGCAGTCCGCGCTTGATTGGGGACTATCGCGAAGTGGCCAGTCAGTCCGCGCTTGATTGGGGACTGAGGCTATGTGGCGAGGCAGTCCGCACTTGATTGGGGACTGTCGCGAAGTGGCCAGTCAGTCCGCGCTTGATTGGGGACTGAGGCTATGTGGCGAGGTAGTCCTGCTTGATTGGGGACTGTCGCGAAGTGGCTAGTCAGTCCGCGCTTGATTGGGGACTGAGGCTATGTGGCGAGGCAGTTCGCGCTTGATTGGAGACTGTCGCGAAGTGGCCAGTCAGTCCGCACTTGATTGGGGAATGTGGCTACATGGCGAGGCAGTCCGCGCTTGATTAGGGACTATCGCGAAGTGGCCAGTAATCCACGCTTGATTAGGGACTGAGGCTATATGGCGAGGCAGTCCGCGCTTGATTGGGGACTGTCGCGAAGTGGCCAGTCAGTCCGCGCTTGATTGGGGACCGTGGCTACATGGTGAGACAGTCCGCGCTTGATTGGGGACTGTCGCGAAGTGGCCAGTCAGTCTGCGCTTGATTGGGGACTGAGGCTATGTGGCGAGGCAGTCCGCGCTTGATTGGGGAGACTCGCTACTTAGCGTTGCGGGCCGTTGCCTTGGTTTTTTTTTTTCGGGAGTGGCCAACAGTGACGTGGCTTTACCCTGACCGTTCAGTTTTGTGGGGTCCAGGGGGGTGCCTATAAATAGGGCTGGAGAGAACTGAAGAGGGAATTCGTGTTTTGAAACTGGAAACTGTGGAGGCGCGATTTTTTGGTTTAGGGTTTCGGCTATTCTACAAGTTTCAAACTGGGAAACATTCAATTTCATCCCCGATCGATTGGGTGCGAGCGCTCAGCCGATTGTAATCTGCTTCACTGTCACTACGCGAACCCAGTGTTTCCAGGTATGAACTCGTCGTTTCCTGTCTTTAATTTTGTATGTGGTGGCGGTGTTATTTCGGGTTATTTGGGGTGTGGGATTGTTCACACTTTTGTGGTGTTGGTAGGAGTTCTAGGGTGAGGGATTTGTTGTCGGGCTGGTTAGGGTTAAGGTAGCAGGGAATGGCAGATCCGGTGTGGGTGTCCAGCGAAGAGATCGTGGAGGTCTCTAGTTCGCTTAGTGCTGATTCGGACACTTTACACCTGATGGAGGAGGGATTGGCTAACCTTATGGCGGAAGTTGCCCTTGACTTGGGGGAAGGCATTCCTGTGGTGGATGCCGGGTCTCATGTGTCCTCGTATGATCCTCTATTGCAGGAGGTAGAGGAGTTGATCATGGCGACATCACACGAGGAGGATGACTCGTTCTGGGAACCTCCTGGCGAGAGTTTGACGTCGTCGGAGCTTGAAGTGCTTCACCAAAATTAGAGCATCCCGGAGGAGGTGTTGTTGCGGCCGCTGGGCCGGGGGGGTGAAGTTTTGGGATCCCCGGGTAATTTTAAGTTTTATACGAGTACCAACTGAAGTGCGGGTTGATGTTCCCGCTGCCCCCATTTGTGCAGTAGACGTTAGCCTGTCTGCATGTCGCCCCGGGGCAAGTTACCCCCAATATGTTGAAGCAAATATTGGGGACGGACGTGCTGTTCCGCCTGCTGAAGCAGGAGTTCCCCAACTGTGACGAATTCAATGCGTGCTGGCACATGGGGTGATGCGCAAAGAAGGGCAGCCGGGGCTGTGTGACGATGAAGTCACGGGGGAAGTTCAAAGTCTTGGTGGAACACTTGCCCACCTCTACAAGTGAAACCTGGAGGCGCAGATGCTTCCTTGTTGGGGGACAATGGCAGGAGTGGCACCGACATCCTTTTCGGGTCCCGGGGAGCTTCCAAAGAATAGGTACCGTGCTCTTGCCTTGTGTCGTTTTGTTTTGTTTGCCTTCTCACTGCTGACAACTAGCTTTGTGCAGTGCCGTAAGAGTACAACTTGACTGAGTTGATGGAGCAGCAGATTCACCGAGTGACATGGGTTTTCGAATGTAGGAGCTCATATCGGATATGCCGCCTTGGCATATACAGCCACTTCGGCTACGCCCGGGTTCCGGGTCTGTATTTTAGTAGTTGCACTACTTGTTGTAAGGTTGCGAGTCGTTGTCTGACTTAGTTTGTTTGTTGCAGTGACGATGCCACGCGACGGGGGCTCGCGGAAGAAGGAAGGTCCTTACGACAAAGTGTCGGATGAGGACGTGTTAGATGGGCTGCTGGCTGAGGCTGATCACACCAAGCAGTATGACATCAACCTGGAGACGGGGGAGGGAAGGGAGGTGGAGTTGGATGACGGTGATGACTTTCTGAGGCTGAACCTGGCGGATGATGACTACGCCTATGTACCTCCATTGGTGGCGGAAGTGATGGGCCTAGGTGTCCAGGATGTGGAGTTGGAGGGGGGAGGTACCGACAGAGGGTGATCGCGAGGGCGAACCCGACCAGGTGCAGGAGGAGCCTGTTGTGGAGGAGGTGGCGGACCACGAGGAAGAGGTAGTCGCGGCCCGCACTCGAAAGAGGAAGGAGAGGGTTAACTTGGCTGGCGAGGGCCCATCAAAGAGGTCGCTGAGGGACAGCTGGTCTAGGGGTTGCAAGCCTAGCTGTGGTTGCTCAAGCCTTGGAGGGGACAAGGGAGGCTCAGCCACACTTGGCTCAAATGGCTTATGACATGCGTCATCGTGCTCGTGACATGCATGTACTAGAGGATGTGGATCCTCCGGCGGGAGTGGCTCTAGCCAAGGAGAAACTGACTCGGGTAAGTGTTTATATACTTTTTGTGCTTCACTGGTTTGGACTTGGGGTTTACGCATTGCTGTGACTGCAGGCAACTTTGCTGATGTACGCCGCGACAGAACGAGCGGCCTCCAACTGGCAGGATGATTCTGAGACGAAGAGCCAGCAATTAAGGGAGGCCGAGAAACGTAACCGTGGCCTTGCAGAGCAGCTAGCTGAGACCGAGCGGAACCTTGCAGAGCAGCTGGCTCAAGCGGATCAGAATACCGCTTCCTTCCAGGCTCAGGTGGGGGAGCTGAAGGAAGTTTTGAGGAAGAAGGATGAGCAGATAGAGGTTTTGGAAGTGGCTGGTGCTAAGGCAACTTCCTTGGAAGCTGAGGTGGCCAAGTTGACGCAAGCACTTGCGGATTTGGAGGTGTCTTGGAAATCCAAGTGCGAGCGAGCTGCCATGGCGGGGCAAAGGCTGTTCCAGGAGGGTGAAGTGTATAAGCGACAGCTGAAAAATGCCTACAACAAAGGGCAGGATGAGTTGAGCCGGCTGGGCTGCCAGGTCGGGTGGATTAATGAGGCTGCCATGTGCAAGTGGTATGCAGAGAAAAATGCGACAACGGTGGCGTGGGAGCAAATGACGCCTGAGCAGAAGAAGCAAGTCGAGATCTCGCAATCTCTGGCGAGGCAGCACGAGGCATGGCACGCAACGTCTGTTGGACAGAAAGGGATATCCGTTACGGGTGGCCCGCGACCCCCTACTATGGTAGCTGCATCATCTGTAAGGGCTATTGGTCCCGAGGGGTCCATGTCTGTTCCAGCAGTAGTGTCGCAAGTGGCTTCGTCTACCGTTGCGGCTCGCGATCCCCAGGCTCCGGGGTTGGTGGCGCGCACGGGGGTTCAGAAGGCTCCCGTGAAGGGACGCCCCGGTCCTGAGGCGGCTCTTGGTAGCTCACTCATCCGTCCCTTCGCAGCTGTGAGGCCTTCCTTTTTGTCCCAGGACCCGTTGAAGCAGCCGACTGGGCCGAGGGTAGCGGGAAGTGTGGGCCAGTCTCGTGGCCGCGGTGGCGGGTCGAAGGGGAGTTCAAACAAGTCTGGCGACTCATCCGCTGGGAGGGAGTGAGAAATGCTTGTACACTTTGATAGCCTGTACATTTTGATAGTCTGTAGGGCTTTGTTTTGGAACAATGTATGTGGCGTGGTTAGCCATTGTAACCAATTTATGCTAATTTGCTTGGGAGTCCAGGTTGATATTTTGGAGTTGTGTGTAGCCTTTGTGTTTGTCTTGCTGTATACTTATTGTTTGTTTTGTGGCCCTGTGTTGCGGGGACAAAGTATAGCATGTGAGTGACAAAACACTTCATTGTACGTAGATGTAGCCGCTAGCGGGCAAAGTATACATAGGTGAAGCCGTTACTGGGCTATTGTATATACACTTAGTAACAATGAAGTACCGGCTTTCGAGGCCAAGGTAAAAATTGGTTTAAGGTAGGTGGTAGCGAGCGTTCGTAGGACTAGGTCACGGAGCTCTGTCCTGCACCCCTTTGTGTCGTCCCGGGGACCATCTATGGGTTGGGTTCCGGGGGGTTGAGAGGCAGCATCTCATGGGCTCCTTTCCGCTGTTGGATGGCGTTAAGATGGCCGTGCTCCACGGCTGCTCGATCCCCTTTAATTGTTAGGGTGCTGCCAGGGGTAGGAACCTTCATGAGAAGCATGTGGCCGGCTATGAAGCACTGCAACCCCCAGAGGATGTCCCGTCCTAAGATGAGATTGTATGATGAGGGGCAGTCGACAATGAGGAAGAGGGCCGTAATGGAAGAGCGGCGGGGAGCTGTTCCTACTGATACGGTTAGGCGGTCTGAGCCTAACGGCTGTACCGTTTCGCCAGAGAAGCTGACAAGTGGGTGGGTCGTGGTTGTTGTACAGCTTAGTGCGGTCTCGCCGGAGTCCTTGGTAGCAATCAGAAAACATGACGCTTACGGCGGCGCCTGTGTCCACTAGAGCCCTGTGGCATCTGTAATGGTCCACCTGCACATTGATGATGAATGACTCGCTGTGGTGGCAATGCAGGGTATCCTCATCGTTGCGAAATGTCACTTGATCCCACGCTGATGAGGTGATCGTGACACCGCGTTGGATGTCTAGGATTTCTGAGGGTGCCGTGCATTGTCGTTTCACAGAAAGTTGGCGTGGGGGGAACCGTGGGGCTCCTCCATGCAAGGTTAGGATCTGGCCATGCACTTCAATAGCGTTGGCTCCTATGGTGGGAGCACAGTATTGGTGGAGCTGCCCCTTCTGGATCAGATGCTCGATTGCATTGCGGAGGCCATTGCACTGCTCTGTTGTGTGGCCATTATTATCATAGTAGGCACAGTACCTGTTGCCGGTGGCTCGCCAGGGCTTTTTTAGGAACTTGCATTTGGGAGGTAGGGGGATGAGATCCTTGTGCCTGGCTCATTTGTCCTCATATGTAATGGTCAGGGTAGTGTGGACTTCATAATGAGGTGGCGGGGAGGAACGACGCTGTTGTTGTGGGGGGCTCTAGTCCCTTGACTTGTAAGGGTGGTCACGGTTTCTCTGTCCCCCATGGCGACGGTCGGAGCCACGCCCCTGTTCTCGGGATGGGCCATGTGATTACCATTTCTCTTGTCCGCGGCTAAAGTGCTCATCTGGTGCTGGGGTAGTAAGAGCTAGCGTTGCATGGGCGGGACATCCGAAAGTGGCAAATTCAGCACGGGCCCACTGCACCTCCAGGTCCATCAAGGCATCATAGGATCCTGGAGGGTTCTTGTTGATCTCCATCAGGAAACTGCCGGGGAGGAGGGCCTGACGGAAAGCCTGCTCCGCCACGCGAGGTTCTAAGTTGTGGCACCTTGCCGTGGCAGATTGCCACCAGGACAGCAGTTCATGGAGGCCTTCGCCCTCTTTCTGCTTGATGTGGAACAGGACGTCTACAGTGCGGTAGATGCTGGTGTGCAATATGAAACGGTTGAGGAAACGTTCTGAGAGTTGGTTGAAGCTGTCTATGGAATTGGGTGGCAGGCTGAGGAACCAACTGAGTGCCTCTTTCGAGAGGGTCTCTTGGAAGGCGTGGCATGCTATGGCGTCGCTGTAGCCAGAGGAGCTACAAAGCGAGAAGAATGTCTCGAGATGGAGATGAGGGTCTCCTGTGCCTTTATACTTGTCCATCTTGAAGGCTTAGCTCCCGGAGGCCGCTTCTCCATCTGCACTCGGGGTGTGAAGGGGCTTGGGCGATGTCCGAAGCCAGAGAACAAGGGTCTCTGCGCCCCGCGACTCTCGACGCCTTCAACCCGTGAAGCTAACTGTGTGACAGTTTGGCTAAGTTGAAGCAGTAGGCGGGTTGGCATGTCAAGAGGTGGGTTGGGAGAGTTGGTAGTGGTGGAAGTGGAGATTGGTGGGGCGGATGGATTAGGTTGATGTGGCAGGGGGAATCATTGAGGATTGATGGTTGGGGGGCCGGGAGTGGAAATGAGGGGTGGGTTAGGGGATGGGACATGTACACAATCTGGCTAGGCCCTCCCGGGAGTACGGAACCAGTCTGGCCTTGGAAAGAATCCGGGGTCCCAGCAATTCGTGCCGCGCGGTCCAAGCTATCGTTGTACACGGTACGATGCTCTAACGTGGCGCGGAGTAAGAGCTGCTCTTTTTCCAACTCAGCTATGCGTACTCGGTACGCTTCCGTTTCTGCCATTTCCTTAGTCGTTTGCTCGCGGAATGCATGGAAGTCCCGCTTGAGAATTTCAAGGGCTGTGGCGGGATCGGAATGGTTAATGGGGGCTGGGCTACTGGTTTGGGGAAGGGATGTGTCGCCGGATTGAGGTTCTGTTTGAGTGCCAGGGTCCACGGGGCCATCAATAATCACCATGGTGCCGAGTTTCGAGGCAAGTGGGAGTTCCACAAGATATGGCTCCTCCTTCTAGCGCCAATTGTTTCTACATGTTACGTCCCGAGCGGGGAAGTGGTCGCGGGGCGGAACGAAGCAGAATTCTTGAGAGGCTTTCACTCGGTACCTGCACAAATGACAGCTTCAAGGGGTCGGGACTGGGGTGGCCCAGTCTTCGACTCTCCGATGCTTAAGTGAGTTATGTGCACTTGTACGGATAGAGGAATGAAAGTAAGAGAGAGAGTATGTATGTGTGTACCTTTTATGATAAGTTGAGCTTGTTTTATAGGCTAAGCTTGTGTACCTTTGCCTTAGTCTCCAATGTGAGACTTCTTGCCATCCTTTGGAGTGTCTCCCCTTTTGGGGGTGTTTTGCCGCTAGAGTGACTTTGGCAAGCGGTTTGTTACCGGCCCTTCATTCTTGGGATGCATGTGAATGGCTCACCAGGGCTATCTCGACCGGGTAATTGTACCTTATTATCAGCTTAGCCAAGTATTTTGGCTATGTACTAACAATAGTCAAAACCCATATGCCGATTTCCAGTAAAAACAAGACCAAAAAAACATCATCAGTAAATCAGTGGCATACAGACTACTATTCACCAACAGTAAACCGTGGCAGGCAGACTATTATTCACCAACAGTAAACCTGTGGCAGACCAATAACTATTCATGAACAGTCAATTTTTACTATTCATTACTTTTGTAACTCCTATATATAGGTGCCCCCAACTTCATTGTAGGCAGACTTCATTTTTTTTCTCTTCTTCCTTTTCTCTGTCACCTTCTCTCCCTAGTAAAGCTTAAAAATAGAATAGAGAGCCCCGACTCTTGCTACTCATGCACTGATTAAATAGTAAGTTGTAATTTATTTACTCAAGTTCATCAATCAAATGTTTTAATTTACAAGTCTTTATTACTCATATTTTCTTAGGAAATTACAAAAGAAATTAGGGGTACCTATTTCTAATTTAAAAGAAATCCTAATATTAGGATTAAAGAATATGACTAGGGGATATGGTATCATTTGTTTCTAAGAATATATATATACATTAGGAACTCATGTAGGGAATATGCAAGTAAGGCATGACGTTATATATATAATACGGTGCAGATTTCCACTTTACACTCACTTTTTAATCGAATTTTCACATCTCCACCGTCTAGTATTTAGATACTAATGTATAGATCATCTCTATAAAATTTCAGCCAATTTGGTTATCATTAAGACACTCAAAACTGTGTTTTTCTGTTATAAACATGAACGATTCAAGTTCAACAAAATTATGTTCATCCATTGGTTTAATCGAGTTTGAGTGTCTTAATGATAACCAAATTGACTGAAATTTTACAAAGATGTATGATCTATACATTAGTATCTAAAGACTAGATGGTAGAGATGTAAAAATTCGATTGAAAAGTGAGCGTAAAGTGAAAATCAACACCGTAAGAATAAATGCAGACATCCGCACTTGAGAAAATCTGAACTATATTATTTTTCTTAAGAATAATATATATATATATATATATTATTCATGATCGAGGACTGAACTATATGTCCAACATAATTCTCAAGAAAAAGAAGAAAAACTATATCTTCAACATATATCAACACATACAAGCTAGTTGAAATGTAAATGTTACACATACAAGCTAGTTGAAATGTAAATGTTACAAGCGGTGGTTTATAAGCACCGCCATCGCAAATAACGTATAATACACAAGAAACTTATGTTCTCTGTTTACTTCCAGTTAAGTTTTTACTGCAGCTGTATATCTGCCTCCTTATTCTTGACCAATTGATTTACATTAAATTTACCTCTCTTCCCCAAAGAATGAATTTGTCGTATCAATTGTCAATCAAACGCGTTCAGAGTCAAATTTGTGGGTTCGTTTTATACTACTCCAAACTCTAAAGTCAATCCAAGCCAAGTTTCCCTAGCCTCTCTCACAAGCAACGGCGTCGTTCTTCCATCTCCCTCTATATATATACCTCCCACCTCACATCTCCAACATTCAAACTCATAACCCCAAATCTCTCATGTCTAATCTCACTACCAACCAAAGTAACATACCATAACCATCAAATAATCCCTCATCTGAGAAAGTGAGAGTCTGTAAACTAAATCACTCTAAACTAAACCGAAAATGCCGACCAAAGGAATGAGGAGCCTACTCTTTCACCACAAGGCCCCGTCTTTCTCCGTACATCCTTCACCCTCAAGATCCTCCATTTCTTTCCCCACTCCTCGCCGTAACCCTAGTGCTGGCCTTAGCTTCTCTGACGCTATGATCGAGGAGATCATCGGAAACGCCGCCGTTTTGGCGATCAAATGGGACCCGGAGGCCTCCGGATACGCTAACGTAACCTCCATGTTCTACGAGAGCAAGACCGAAGCTCACCTGTTCATAAAGTCCGTGAACGACCTCCAGAAGGTCATGCATTTCTTGGTCACCGAGGATCCCACCTCCGAGAAGCTCGTCCACGGCCACAGCCTCATGCAGATCGCCATGAAGCGGTTACAGAAGGAGTTCTACCAGATTCTCTCCACGAACCGGGCTCATCTTGACCCTGAATCGGTCTCGATCCGGTCAAGGTCTTCCCGCGCTTCTGTCAGCACTTCGGATGACGAAATCGACGACGGAGCCGTGACAGACGAAGACTTACATTTCGCCGGAGAATCCGTCTCCGAAGCTGAACAAGTCTCCTCCGTTGCCATGACCGACCTAAAATCCATAGCCGAGTGCATGATCTCCTCCGGCTACGCCAAGGAGTGCGTTCACATTTACAAAATGATCAGAAAATCCATAATTGACGAAGGAATGTACAAGCTCGGAGTGGAGAGATTCGCCTCTTCTAGGATTCACAAGATTGACAAGGAGGTGCTCGATATTAGAATCAAGAACTGGCTGAATGCGGTGAAGGTGGCCATGACCTCGCTCTTCAACGGAGAGAAAATTCTATGCGATACCGTTTTCGCCGTCTCGAACTCAATCAGAGAGTCTTGCTTCACACACATCGCCAGAGAAGCCGCAACTCTTCTCTTCGGATTTCCTCAAGCCCTCGTCGCAAAGAGCAAGAATTTCTCCTCGGAGGAGAATATATTCCGGCTGCTGGACATGTACACGGCTATATCGGAAAACTGGCCGGAAATAGACTCCATATTCTCTTTCGACTCCACAGCTACCGTCCGAACTCAAGCTCTCAACTCCCTGATCAGAATCGGTGAGGCTGTACGGTCAATGCTGTCTGATTTTGAAGCGTCAATTCAAAAAGAATCGTCAAAAACACCCGTCGCTGGCGGTGGAGTGCATCCTCTGACTCAACGCGTGATGAATTACCTATCTATCCTCACAGATTACAGCAACGTGTTGGCTGACATTTTCGTTGACTGCCCTCCGCCGGCGAAGGGGCTGCTGCCGGAGTTCGACAGTCCTAATTCTGAAGAGTCATCAGCGCCGCCGATCTGCCACATTATGGCTTGGATTGTCCTCATTCTAATATGCAAGCTTGACGGCGAAGCCAAGAATTACAAAGACGTTTCCGTCTCTTATCTGTTCCTAACCAATAATCTCCAACACGTAATCTCGAAAGTCCGGTCTTCAAATCTGCAGTACCTTCTCGGCGAGCAGTGGATAACTAAGTACGAGGGGAAGATGAGACAGTTCGCCATGAACTACCAGCAGTTGGCCTGGGGGAAGGTGTTCTCCACGTTACCGGAAAATCTAACAGCAGAGGTTTCCCCTGACGAAGCGAGGTTGGTTTTCCGGAACTTCAACTTCAGCTTGGAGGAAGCTCATAAGAAACAGAAGTCGAGTGTTGTACCGGACGAGAAACTCCGGGAAGAAATCAAAGCGTCGCTGGTAAAGACGCTGGTTTCGGTTTACAAGGAGTTTCATGATACGCATAGGGTTTCTGTCGGGAGTGCGAGAAGTCTGGCCTTGAATGTCAGATTAACCCCTGAAGATGTTGAAGCTTACTTATCGGACCTATTTTCCGGGACGATGGAACCTGTTAGTTCTTCGTCTCGTAGGCGCTCTCACTGATAACTGCATTTTCCGGCGAGGTTGATCGCCGGGATCTTTTTCCCGATTTAACACGGTGGTGTATATACGTTGTGTGTAGAACATTTTGAATAAGTCAACTATGTAACGACTTTTTTGAAACATATGTTTGTGTACATTAAACATTGTGCTGCTCCCAGGGTCCCTGTGTTCATATTCATATTTCTCTTCCTTTCATATTGTTTTCATAACAATCATACGACATGGATTGTGCTTCATCATTTCTAAGTATGAACACGAATATTTCGACCTGTTCATACCGAGGAGTATGAATTGACATTTACTTGTTCTTTTCGATCATAATAAAAGTTGCATATCGAATTGCAACTTAATATTAGTGTTTTAAGCAAAGTGAATAGTCCAAATTGAAATCCATATGCTGGACAGAGACCATTTCTAACAATAGCTAGCAACATTTGAATGAGCAAGTCAGCAAGATATAGGGTTATACGCCGTTAAAAATTATTGTTTACCGATTCTGCAGGTTAAGTTCAAGTTGGTTGTGATTCAGATTTGATGGTGACCATTAAAAGGTTTGGTGCCCTCACTTTCATGAGGCTTTTCTGTTAGAAGAGAGGGGAGGATGCGTCACTTTGAAAGGGAAACGTAACACCTTTGTCAAAGGAAGGCAGAGGCTTGTTTAGATTGCCTTGTGTTTCTCTTACTGTTTTTTCTTCTTTGGAGAAAAGTTCATGGTTCTTTGGTGGATGATAGATTTTGTTGAAACCTCAATAATTATGTTAAACCAATAATTAAGTAGCATCAAAAACTGAAACTACTCCACATATTGACAGAACGCCAGAATCATGTGAAGAAGATGATTAATTCTTCATAACTATGGTTTGGTTGTCATCACTCTCACTCTTTGGCGTTCTTAAGTATGAAAAAAAACATGACACTCTGGAGTTGAAACATCTTAGAACTATAAATGCCAAATCAACTATTATTTTTTTTGGAAAACAAATACCAAGTTCCAAGTATTATTTGTTTTGGAAAACAAATACCAAGTCAACTTAGAACTGCTGCTCATATAGTAAAAGTAAAACAGAAGTTTCTAGTCATCATTTGCAAATACAACCTGATAGTTCCAGAACTATATGTAAAGTTTTATTTTTTATTTTTTTTTGTCAACAAAAGTATATATAAAATCTTATACAGCCCCATACATTTCCCAATACGATAAGAACTTCACATGCCTCAATTGACATTGTTGTAGTCATTGCATCACTATTTCCTTGAATTCAGACAAATTTCCAAGATTATGTGATCCAATCTTTGACGAACACCAGATCCATAAATGCATGTTAACACTATTTTACTGTCTCAAAAGATTGCTCACGGCTTAGTTTACTAATACTGTTACACACTAGTCACCAGGAAATATTCATCTTTGTTATTGAGAAGAACAGCAAACACACAGGAAATCCTTCAGGTATACAGGTATAGAACTATAGACTATATAGAAAAATGAGAGAAGACTGAGAACTGAAGATTCAGTAAAATGTAGGTATGTAGTTTATGGCATGTCAGTTTCGTTCAGGATCAGGCTACTATGCAACACTTGCCTGATCAGCTGGTCGAGGAATGGACTGCCATCCGGTGCAATGTTGGAGAACATGTTTCAGATCGTCGACTGGAGGTCCTACTGTCCATGTCTGGTAGTGCTGGGTGGGATGAAACGTGCAATCTTCACCACCCTCGGTGGATAATCCTGCTTTAGTTCCAGTTATGAATAAGTCCCCTTCCGACTTAATGAAGCCGGTTGTTGCCGCCTCCTTGTCCGCTGCCTACAGAAGGGTCATGAAAGTCAACAATTCATTCTTGTAATGGCAAAATACATTTCAATAGTCATATATGCTGGATGAACTAATGTAGTTTCAGTTGCACATAGCGATTTAGCAACAATATTTTAACTGTAGTAGAATACCAGAATTAAAAAAAAATTATAAAAATAAATTTGTGTGTTCAGTTTCAAACAACCCAACCATTCAGGACCTATCTCATAAACAAAAGCAGGTTCAGAGAATTTGATCAAGGAATTACTTAAGGGCTTATGCACCAATAACCACTTAGACCAAGTTTCCTCCCTTATTACATCTAGACATTATCACCAATTGAATCACTGTTCGAGACCCAAGATTCTATTTTATCATCAATCCAATCACCGTTCACGTTTTTTCTTTTTCTTTAACCATATACTGATAGACCTATTCAGCTATTCTCATTTACTTGTTAAGCATGATCATATGATTCCTGTCCTAATTTCTTCTCAAACAAAAAAAAATGATCCTATCCTAATTAACGTGTCCAACATCCACTAAACCAAGAAAATATCCAATTTGAGGTCAGCATGTATTGTTTCCACAAATATGAAAAAATTATTTTAACATGTTGGAAATTAGTGTTTCCACAAACATTCAGGACCTATCTCACAAACAAAAGTAGGATCAGAGAATTTGATCAAGGGATTACTTAAGGGCTTATGCACCAATAATCATTTAGACCAAGTTTCCTCCCTAATACTGTAATACAGACTTTTCTCATATCATATGTGGCCTTGACAGAAACCTTAGCCCATTAACCATATACCTATTCTCATTTACTTGTTAAGCATCATCCTATCCTAATTTCTTCTCAAAAAAAAAAAAAAAAAAAAAAAAAAAAAGAAGAAGATCATATCCTAATTTAACATGTCCAACATCCACTTAACCAAGAAAATTTCCAATTTGAGGTCAGCCTGTATTGTTTCCACAAATTAAAGAAATAATATTTTAACCTGTTGGAAATTAGTGTTTCCAATGGTTATGAGCTAGGGTAGACTTTGAAATGCCTCTAGAAGTGATTTTGTATGAGGATAAACACTTCTAGCCTTGCAACATCAGAAGAGATGACTTACAGAATTATATCCAAATCATGGAGTGCGACGATCAGAAAGGGTTCAAAAAAAGTCAAGCTCCTATAACAAGTGCCCCCCATGTACAAGGTAATATACAACTCATTTGCAGATTAGTTCCAGAACATTTTCTAAATCTAGATACTACATAAAACTGCAGAATCTACACATGAAAATAAGAACAAAAAATACAACTGCAGAATTATACAAGTCACAGCCACCTTAAAGACATGTAGTTGGTAATCAAAAATAAAAAGGGGCATACCTTCTCTGTAAGGTATTTAATGGCTATTTTCTTCTGTCCTGCTTCATATATATTGCATTGAGAGTATATCTGGAGTGAAAACAAAATAAATAACAGGTTACCACCGTATGATTATGTCTTTAGATAACTTTAAACAGATAATAGCTAATATTAAATATACATTGGTAATAGCATTCTGACATGTGATTCTACACTGGCACAAACAGCATATATGCCCCAGTTTCGAGTGTAATTGTTGTATAGATGTACTTTGGTGAATCTAACTCGAGGATGCCGCTGTCGGGTCCCATCAAAGAAACAGTGGTGAATTGTAACTCGGATGCATCTGTCATCAACATGAGAGGGGTCTGCTCCAATTAGCATTGTCTTATCATGCTGCGAGAAATGACACCTGCACAATGGTTAAAGACATGAACTTCAAATTCCACAAGACTAAAAACGGTAAATACCCAACATTGTGATTCACCTCACCTTGAAATTGTAATATCCGTGCTGCATCTGGTGATATCTATGAGTCCGTCTTCATAATCTCGGAGGCTGCACCGGTCTATCCATATGTGCTTAGAGTTTGGTTTTATCTGAATGCCATCAACATCTGGTCCTCTACCACCTTCAAACTCTAAATTGCATATGATCACATGCTCACACTCCTTCAGTCTCAATTCTTCCCCGTAAACTTAATCCTCTGACCCCGGCCATCAATTGTCTTATGGGACGACACATTCAAGTAAGACGAGAGATTGATAGTGCCCGAAATATCAAACACAATCCAAAGTGGCTCTTTCTTTCGACAGGCTTCCCTAAGTGACCCTGGACCATCATCTACAATCACAACCAACACAAACACATATATGTAAGCTTCCAGGACAAAGATTCTGAATTTGGATTTGGCATGCCAAATAAACATCAAAACTAAAGATACCAAGTTCAATGGTCAAGTATACCTCAACAAACTTGGCATAAGAAACTAATCCCAAATAATAGAAAGAGTTGCAAGTTGCAACAATGCCTTTCACTCTTTGAGTTACCAAAACCCAAAACAAGTACATTTTACATTTTACAAAGTAATGTGCAGGAATTGAAACTGGGTGTTAAAAAAAACACATTTAGATTACCTGCTAGAGTGGTGACGTGGTAAAGAGGACCATGGAGGCCGCCGATGGCTAAGCGGCCAAAGCCTTCAGCTTGGGCAGCGAGGGCGCGAAGGGAGGAGTCAACATGAGAGTAAGGCAAGGACACAGCCATGATGGGCTTACTTGAGCTGGGGATATGAGCTTGGGGATGATCGGAGGACTGATATTTAAAGGGTGGGGTGGCCGTTACGGGGTGGTTCGCGCCGTTACGGTGTTTGCGGTGGCCGTGGGAGTTGCCCATTTATGGCAATTAAAAACAGAAAAACGTCGCCTTCTGGAGAGAGAGAGAGGGAGTGGAAACTGACTGTGATCATTGTGTAGAGGAAAGATGGTGAGTCATAGTTTGAGTGGATCGATTTTGCCGACATTATCTTTGTTCTTAGCGTCGGTTTTGATCTTTTGAATAAAGGTTGAGTTAAGGGATGAGAGATTCAGAGTGAAAAAACGGACCTGCATTTACTGGATGTGGTAAAACCTACAGAAATTTGACTTCTTATATTTTGGGAAAATGCCCAAATACCCGGTTAAAAAGCTAAAACCTATTCTAATGAAATTCTAATCCTTTAGCATATTCCAATAATTCTTATGAAAAATACATTATTACCTTTTATAGAATTAAACTCACACAAATCTCATCTCTCTCTCTCTCTCGATGTACGACGACGCAAGGCTAAAGACGCAACCTCCTACTGAGTCGTTGAGACCGCGCTCGTTGTCATGATCCTCCTCAACAACGACACCGATTCTAGCACGCGGCACCTCCCAGAGATGATCCTCATCTGCCAGAACCTCCGTAACAATCTACAAAGCCCTAATGAGCACATCTGGGGCGTCACGCTCCAGTTTCTCTATTGGTTGAGCAAGTCAAAGATTGTACAGCCGTTGATCCAATCTAGTCAAAGATCGAGGTCCGTGTTTAGTGCAAACATGGATAACGTTCTTCTTCTTCTTTTTTGATCGGAAATTGTGTTTTAGTTTTAGTTTTGGTCAGAGAGATTGTGGTTTTTTTTCATTTTTTCTTCTTCAATATAATGGTTATTAAATGATAGTATCCTAATTATTGGAGTAATATAATTAGTCTATTATTGGGAGGTAATAAGTATTTAGTGGAGATCAGTAAACATTTATAGGGGAACTTCTATCAACATTTATTGACCCCAATATTGCTTCTATAATATTTTTTGAGATGTAGGGATTTGCCTTAGTAAGAAGGTAAAAACTTCATTTCTAACTCGATTATTAGCTAGGGATCAATAACTGATTATTGGGGTTAATAACTGATTATTGGGGTTCAGTAACTGATTATTGGAGGTCAGTATCTGATTATTAGGGGTCAGTAACCAAGTTATTGGGAGTCAGTAACTAAGTTACTAGTGACTGAAATTCGGCTACCGAAAAAAATCCGAGTTACTAGGGGTCAATAACTGAGTTACCGGTGATCGGAATCCGGCGACCGGAGAAAATATGAGTTACTAGGGGTCAATAATGGCGACCGAAGAAATTTCCGGCAACGGTGACCGAAATCAGGTAACCGGAGTCCGACGACCGGTGACCGGAGTCTAGTGAGGTTCCGGCCAATGCAAGTATTCTCTCTCTTCCATTTTCTCGATCTCTCTATACATGTTGAAGTGGTGAAGGTAAAATTGTCTTAAAAATATATACAAATTATTTTTTATTATGACATTAATAAAAGATTTGTGCATTTGAGCATAAAAAAGTTATCTTATATTGGAATAGGCTATTGGAATGGGGAATAAAAGGTTAAATTAGTATTAAATATGTATTTTTCCTTATATTTTGGCATAATTGTCAATTTGTTACTCTAACTTTTACTTTAATGTCAATTTGCTACTATAGTTTTATTTTAGCTAATTTGCTACCTTAGTTTTTCTAAATTAGTCAATTTGTTACGTTAAGTTTTATTTCAGCCAATTTGTTATAATTTCATAAAATTTACTACTTTAGAGTTTCAAGATTAACTAATTTACTTATCGAAATTTCAATATCGACCAATGTTAAGCTTTGATTTTTAGAAGAATTCATGTTTAGATAAAGAAATGAATAAATTAAAATAACAAAAATGTAGCAAATTGACTAATTTTGAAAACATAAGGTAGCAAATCAGCAGAAATACTACTTATGGTAGTAAATTGGCTGAAATGAAAGTTAAAGTAACAATTTGACACCAAAATGAAATATATGGTAGCAAATTGGCTAAAAAGCCTATATTTTTTTATAGGATAAACAACTCAAATGTTACGTCTAGTATATTATGAGTAAAACAATATTGCACCAGACCAAATAGTACTACACATTTCTACTTTTTCTTAGTTGATATTTGATGAAAGTAATTTCTTTAGATGGTGCTATTCACACTCCTTATATTCTATTCACACCTCATCTATAATTTACAAACTATTTCGTTGAATTTTTTTCATGATTGGTTCTCATTATAAATGAGGTGTATGAATAGAGAAAAAAAAGAGGTGTGTGAATATCATGTGGATGAGTAAAATTAGATAACACTGATATAGATGCACGGGAGGTCCTCACACATGAATAGTTTTGAATTGTTAAACAGCTCCTTGTACTTGCGCTACCTTGTATACAGTAAGAATTTTTAGTGAATGAAACAAAAACATAAATTTTCTTTGTCACCCACTTTATAAAAAAAATTCGTACTTTATTCTATTAATTTTTTTTTTTTACTTTATATGTTATTACTAGGGTATAACACAATCGAAAAGATCATATTCACACTTCTTTACCTCCATGCGCTCCGTATTACCAGAGTATCCTAGGGGTTTAAAAGTTATTTCATCCCCTCCATCCGATGGCGCGTCCGATGACGCTGTCGTCAGACAGGAGTTAAGGATGACTAGATGGTGATTGCTCCGTCTACTGAGCTAAGAGTGTTTCTAAGTTGAGCATCACAGGGTTATCTGCAGGTACCCTCTCCCTCGACCGTCAAAAAACATCTCGATGATTCGCGGTTAGCTCTCGCTTCAGTGGGTATGTAAATATTGACAAACTCCTCAACCTAATTTTTCCTTACCAACATTCATCGGAGAGAAGAGCAGTGATAGTATAGCTAGTTGGGTGTCTGACTGTCTGCTGACTGGCATATGTGCAAAACAGAATGATATATAATATATATATATATATATATATATATATATATATATATATATTTTTTTTTTGAGATTGGATCATCATTTTCTCGGATTAGAAAATCGACCAGTTAAATTGTAAGCGTGGAATGGACGCGCGGGCTTTGGAGGGAAAATGTCAGTTAGGCTGACTTGGGCAAACCTGGTCTGGTGGTTCGCGGGTTCAACCCTGCCCGGTGGCGCATCGTGGTTTCAGAAAATAGCAGGGCGCGGCTGGCATCAACTCCCAGACCTCTCTCTCAAACTAACAAAAACAAAGAAAAAAAATAAAAAATTACCAACCTCAATTTTTTTAGTTTTATTTTCAAAATAATAACCCCGCAAATTAATTTGCCGGTCGTTGGCCTCCCGCCCACCCCCTTCCTCCACTCTCAGCTCCGAACAAATTCAATTCCCACATTTCACCCTATGAACAAATAATTTAGGGATCGAATTTTCGAAAATGCTGAATGTCCGTTTGTCATCCGGACATGCAGGTACACAATTTTTCTCTCTCTAGATTGATCGCAGCAAATGTAAAATGTCACATTATCGTCTCGATAAATATTAACTTTGATGATTGCATTGTGTAAATGGATGATGATGATCAGGTGATAGGGACCTGGAGAAGGGGCTGCTGGAGCCATCAACGCCGGGAGCTCGATCGGAGCCGCCGATGTCACCCCACGCATCGAGGGCGCTGCTTCTATCAAATTCCAGCAAGTCTCTATTGGTTTCGAATTCCAGCAAATCTCTAATGGTTTCAAATTCCACCAAGTCTCTAATGATTTCGAATTCCGGCAAGTTTTTGGGAATGTCAATTTCCGGCAAGCCGATGGATCAGGCGGGGAAGAAGAAGTACGTGCGGCAGGTCACCGGCCGCTTCAATGACACCGAGCTCCACCTGGCGGCGAAGCGGGGTGACGTGGCCGCCGTGCAGCATATCATCGGCGAGATTGATGCGCAGATGATGGGGACGCGGAGTGGGGCTGAGTTTGATGCGGAGGTGGCTGAGATTAGGTCGGCGGTTGTTAATGAGGTCAATGAGTTGGGAGAGACGCCGCTTTTCTCGGCCGCGGAGAAGGGGCACCTTGGTGTGGTAAAGGAGCTCTTGCCTTTTACCACCACGGAGGGGATTTACATGAAGAATAGGATCGGCTATGATCCATTGCATATTGCTGCTAGTCAAGGCCACCAAGGTAACCATAGACCTCAGTTCTGTTTTATATCATAGACTTGTAAATTGTAATGCTTATTGTTTACTTTGCTATCGTGATCCTTACATGTTACATTGGAGATCGGTTTCCTTTATATATATACATCATTTATTGATTTATTGTATGAACTTATTCACACTAGACTTGGAATGTTGTTGTGTGGCCTTGACAATCATGGCTGGATTGGTTATGAATTCATGGACTGTAGGTTTTCGGCTTGTTTGGAACCATGTCTTGTTGATCACTACTTGCTACTTGCTTGTCTTTTGTTTCTGGTGTTAAGTTTCTAGCAACTTTGTTTGTGATCTGATTGTAAATATAATAATATATACATACTAGCTACCTTTGTGCAGCAATTGTACAGGTTCTGTTAGACCATGAACCAGGACTTAGCAAAACACTTGGCCCATCGAATGCAACAGCTCTTGTGTCCGCAGCTACAAGAGGGCATATAGAAGTGATTAAGGTGTTATTGTCTCATGATCCTAGCTTGCTAGAAATTTCTAAATCCAATGGGAAGAATGCATTGCATTTTGCAGCACGACAGGGACATGTTGATATTGTGAATGCTTTGCTTGACAAGGATCCACAACTAGTAAACAGAGTTGACAAGAAAGGACAGACTGCTTTGCATATGGCCGTAAAAGGTCATAGCTGGGAGGTGGTGAAGTTGCTCCTTAAAGCAGATTCAGCTCTTGTCATGCACCCAGACAAGTTTGGCAATTTAGCATTACATGTGGCCACGAGGAAGAAGCGAACAGAGGTATGTAATTCCATTTCTGGATCTTCACAATGTTTTTTTTTTTTTTTTTTACATTCTTGTTAAAAAGGGCTCGTCCGCTATTTAGTTTGTATTCTTAAACCTCCACGCCATTTGTTGATCAGTTGATGTGGTGTGAGATTTTGTGTGGCAAGTTTTTGTATTGTGTTTTGACCAAATTAAGAAAAAACCTTCTTGCATTGTTCACTGAGTAACTGGTATCAGACTAGGTGAATATCTATAGCAATTTATATCTCATTACGCTTGCAGATGGTGAATGAGCTGTTAGCCCATCCCCGCACAGATGTGAATGCTCTAACAAGAGAACAAAAAACTTCCCTTGATATAGCTGAAGCACTTCCTTTCTCTGAAGAATCCACAGCGATTAAGGAAAGCTTAACTCAGGCTGGTGGTCTCCGAGCCCAAGAACTTAACCAGCCAAGGGATGAGCTTAGAAACACTGTGTCAGCTATAAAAAAAGATGTTCGCACTCAGCTTGAACAAGCCCGCAAAACCAGTAAGAGTGTTAATGGAATTGCCAATGAGCTCCGTAAGCTACAAAGGGAAGGAATCAACATTGCAACTAACTCAGTCACAGTGGTTGCGTCACTCATCGCAACATTAGCATTTGCCGCCATATTTACTGTTCCTGGTGGTGATTTAGATAGTGGGTTGGCTGTGACGGTTGGAACTGCACCGTTCAAGATGTTTTATTTCTTCAATGCCATTTCACTCTTCGTAGCATTGTCTGTTGTTGTGGTACAGATCACCCTTGTTCGGGGTGAGACGAAGACTGAGAGGAGGGTTATTCAAGTGATCAATAAGGCAATGTGGTTGGCCTCTATGACCACTACAATAGCATTTATATCTGCATCATATATAGTGGTTGGTCGACATAATCGGTGGGCTGCAGTCCTCGTCACAGTTATAGGAGGGTGTATAATTTCAGCCGTTCTTGGTGTCATGACATATCTTGTGATGAAGTCCAAAAAAATTCGTAAAGTGAGAAAGAGAGAGAAGCTTCTTACAAGGACTGGATCCACCTTGTACACAGAGGACTCTGGTTCAGAAGTGAATCGTGTTTACGCCCTATAATGGAACTGTGCTTCAGAACTAACCTATGGTTCAATGTCTGACTTTTATACATGAAACAAAACAAAAATGGGAGCAGTTCTGCAGTTGGGTCATTTGAGGTTCTTATATCGATCTATAGTAACAAATGAGTGACCGTTGTAATACTAACAGCATCAATGGCTAGATGTTTCGAAACGAATTCGTGGATGCTTCAAGGGTTTTATAATTTTGGAGCGAAACTGATGGCGATTTCACATCTTTGAAGGGAGCAAGCGTGAAATATCATCTGTATATTGTATGGTATATGCATGGTACCAGACTTGATTTGTAACCTATATAAGTTTCATTGCTGGTGATATCTATACAAATTTGACAATAGATAGTGGCTTGTTGGTTAGTTAGTTAATAATCACAATTTTGATGTGCTTCCATACTGTATTTTGTGTATACAATATGGTAGTCAAAGAATATACTAGGGTGGACTACACTCCACTTTGCATTACACTGACTTTGCTCCATGCATCTCACTGGTACATTTTCCAGCTCTATCTATTATTCCCTGGTATTCTTTAAATCCCAAAGATGTTATATTGTACTGTCAGTGATTGTCACCTATGTGAACTTTCCTTCTGGGTTTAAAAAAAAAAAAAAAAAAAAACCCTCCACGGTGTGTTCATGCAGCTCAGGTGAATAACTGGTTATATATATATATATATATATATATATATATATAGGTTTTGACAGCACCGGTGCCCCAACTTTTATGGTACGGTTAAAGTGGTACCCAGACTTTAAAAACTATATATCAATGTGGTACCAAAATTTTGTTTTTGCTACTGAGGAAAGGCCTGGGGCCAATTTCTGTCACGGTGTCGTCTGTTTGTTGACATGGGCAGCATCGAGTCCACTAAAAAAAAAGGGGCAAAAACGACATTTTACACTATCTGCACCGAAATCGAGTCACCTCGCTTCTCCCTCAATTTCCATCTTTTCTCTTCGCAACCCCTTTTTCTCGACTTCACAACCCCATCTCTCTCTCTCGTTGTTATGATTCTAGAGTCTTTTGGTCATGTGCAGGGCACGTGATCAGCCAAGGGTCCTTATATGTACATGCTTTGGGTCTTTTGAATTATCAAAGAATATTGAAGTTTTATTTTAGTTTATTTTCTTTAGTGTTTCTCTATTTTCTCTCTTTTGCCATGGCATCTCTGGGATTTGATCCTGGAGATCCTAACAAGTGGTATCAGAGCCCACTTTTGGGCCTGATTCCGACAGGATACGGTGGTGAAATTGCCTGCAACTGCAGCTATTACTCTACCGTCGGAGCCTCTTATCAAAGAGCGACCCATTTCACTCAACCAAACCACTATCCACCACCGCAGCACAACTATTATACACCACCACCGCCGAATTTCACACAGCCACACTCTTACCCACCATCGCACCATTTCACACCACCAAACCCTTACCCACCACCGCTGCATTTCGCACAACCAAATTCATACTCACCACCGCCGCAGAGCAGCCATTCTGGAACCCTAATCAAGGGCCACTGGCTTCCTCTCCAATTCTCTTGTGCTTCTCAGTCTCAGGCACAATACTACCCTTCTCCTCACTTGCAACCCACTCATTCTATTTCTCCACAACCCTCTCCTCATAGACCATCCATCCCGTGTTACTACACACCTCATCCTAACCCGAATCTTCAGATTCATCCTTCAATTTCACCAACCAGTTCACATGAACCTATGGTGGTTCACTCTCATCTGTGGAGGGCTCACTGCAAGCAAGTCGCTCTTGAGTCGACTGCGGCCACGGGAGGAGTGAAGAAGCCCCGCCACAAACGCAAGGAGCTCTTGATCCGCAAGCCCCTATTCCAGCGCCTGCTCAGTGAAATTACCCAAGGTTTTAAGACCGAATTGAGGCTTCATAGCTCAGGTTTTGAACAACCAAAGACTATGGGTAAACCTCAAGGAAGTGGGAAATTTGAGACTCTGCAGCAGTCGTCAATTCCCAAGGTTACTCCTGTTTCTGGTATGGCTTCTTCCTTAGCTGTATTGTCTTCTAATGGTAAACTTCAAAGAAAGTCTGTTTATACTGGGTGTACTACACCTCACCATGAAGATATAATTGGATTCCCTTGTGAAATGGGTACAACACCTGTGACATTTGCTAATTCAACAATATCTTCTGGTGTGATTTTGGATTTGAATACTCCTGGGCATGGTGTGGTATCTAAAGGTAGCAGTGTGGATGGTAATGTTTGTATGACTCACAAATTGAATATTGGGAGTAGGAGCATGAATGTTAGTAAGGGAAGTGTGGAGTCTTCCATTCATAGTACTAAAATGCCTATTATCACCCGTGAAGTTATTGGAAGTCTACAAGAGGTTAAAGAGTTCAATGTGATTAAGAGTGCTACTGCCAAGCAGGATGAGATGACTTCCGAATATGTGCGAGCTGATGAAGTTGAGCCACCAGACAAGGAGCACAATGATGGTTTTAATGGTATGGAAAATGTTGTTGACATTGGTGTGAATGGTAATCAAGACACTATGAAAAACTATGGGATAGCTGAAAACAAACTTGTGAGAAGCTTGCATGCCAAAATGGAACAGCAGATTTCGATGACAGATGAACTTTGCAAAGAACAACTGGATTCGGTGTATCAATATTGCAAACTGGGTCAATTTAGGGAGGCAAAGAAGTCATTTCTTTCAACATGGCTATTTGGCGATAAGTATGGCACGGGAGATGATGGAGTGATGTTTGTGTTCACTAGTGCCATGGGTAGTGCCCCTGTTGCATTTGCTCTTTCAACATTATCTACTGCTGCTTTCGGTTGTAATTATAATGTGAGCTCAAAACATCCAGAATTGGCTTTGAATGGTCTTTGGGATGATAGTGGTGGCTTACCCACAATGAAGGTTACAGTGAAGAGTTTATGCGAGTCTTGCTTGGTGCTTGAAGACTGTGAGCTTATTCATAAGGCAGACCACATGATTTCTGATCATAAACATAGTGCAATTATGCTTGGCTTGTCTCATTTATTGTTGTCTGAGGAAAACTTTTCTGAGGTAACTATTCTGGATTCTAGATTGGAGGCTCTTTTGTTGTGTCATTTTGATGTCAGCGCAATAATGACACCTCTGGGAGTAGCAAACTTCAACATGAGTCTAACTAACTGGAAAGTTCGCCTAAAGGTTCCCATCTCAAGTTCTGAAGGAAATTTTGATTATGATTTGCATGTTGCAAGCTTAGTTGAGAGCATGTGAATTGATGCCCAGAATATATTTGTTTACATGCAAGTTGCACTTTCTGCCTGGCATTGTTTTGAGTTGCTGCTTTCAATTCTCAATATTGACATTGTCACTGTTATGCCATCTTTTAGTCATGCCTGGGGTTTTCGAGTTGATCATCTTGGGCCACCCTTGCCTACTTCTGGTCATTTTGAGCTGCATTTAGTACAGGAGCTTCTTGCTTTCCAGCGCTGTTTCTTACTTGTTACCATGGGTTCCAAGAGATCGATCATTGTTTTCGTCGGGAGGATCTGCCAACAACTACTACAACCTCATATGTGTCTTTTCATTTTTACAGCAGATTCTACCAAGTGGACCTCCTTCCATACTGCTGTGAATAAGTATTGTACTGGAGAAATGTTGACATGGTTTCAAGCGCATGATCTTCCCTTGCTTCTGCTAATGTCGTGGTTCATTCATTTATGTGAACTTGGTAATTCTGAGACAGCAAAGACGCAGCCACCCTCTTGCAGAAAAGCACTAGCAGAACTTAATCAAATAATCCACCTCATGGTGTCTCAGATATTCATTTCCCGCAATCCCCAGTATTTCCGAGCAGCTTCGGTAGGGGTATGGTGTTATCTGGTTAAGCTCTATGTTGTGATTTATATTTCTTTCAGTGATACTTTGCTTCATGATGACTTATTAGGGATATTGGTAAGAAATGCCAAGATCTCTTATGTTTACACATACATGCTTGCCACACTGCTGTTATGGAATGTTAGTAGGGAGCAGCTGAGATCAACGGCTAGCGTAATGGATACGATTGCTGTTGCATTATGTGGCAAGAGAATTTATTCCATTGAGATCTATGTCTGGATGGGAAGTGTTGGAATCTCAATTTTATTTTGTTTGCTGACATGTCCTAGTACAACATTCAGGAGAGAAGCTGCAAGGGAAATAGAAAGCTTGGCATATCGTATAACCCATCACAGCAGGTACTGGTACGTTAGCGATGTCTTGATGTATGAAGAGGGATTCATTATCGAGTTTTTTGATAAACCACAAGACAAGAAGCTTGATTCTTGGGTAGCTGCTACTACCATTTGGTTCACTGATGATCTGAACACTCGAGAAACAACTTTCTTGACAATTGTGCACTTTTCTGATCTGAACATAACTTAATGATTTATTTGCTGCAAGCGAACTTCTCAAAGCCACATGATTTTAGTACTACAGTTGTGCCGCATGCAATCTATCGAAGCATTCGGGTGAAAGATGACATGGTTAGTTGCTGTTGTGAAGACATTGCTACCAATTGGTTGTCTCAATTTTCAGTAGTTCAGTTTTGCATTTTAAGTGAAGATGCACAGATACTGGGCTGTCTGGTGATTAACGGAGTTAGCAACACTCGTATGCTGGTTGACTTTCTACTACTCTTGAGATCATCTTTTGGTAGCCTAGACTTGCAGTTGGCTGCTGAATTGGTCATGTGTGGGGACGCAAGAGATGCATGTTCCATGATTGATGGGAATTCCATGATTGATCTTGTTCTGTGGACTGCAGTGATTGTTGGGTACTACATGCATAATGGGTACTCGTTGGAGGCTTTGGAGTTGTATTCGGACAAGGGATGGGTTGGCCTTTTGCAGCATTCTATAACCCCTCCAAGGGTGCGTTTAGCTTGTGCACAATCGGGTAATTTGTGTATGGGAAGGTCAGTTCATAGATATGGGATTAAACTTGGATTGACAGTGTCTAATGTGAGCAATCTTCTTGTTGACTTGCATGCAAAATGCCATATCATTAGGGATGCTCGATATATCTTTGTTACAACATGGGACAAACAGGTGCTTCCTTGGAGTTCTGGTTCTTTTGGGTATTCCCTCAATGGTTTTGCCTATGAAGCTCTCCACCTGTGTCTTCGGATGCGATCACAGTCATTCCAACTTGCTGCATTCACGGTGGTACGCTTCCTCTCAGCTTGTGCTTCCTGTGGATTTCTTCTGGTCTATGAGGAAAGCTGCTTTCATGGATATGTTGCAATGCCAAACGGGAAGCAACTCAAGGCTAAGACATGTGACGCTAGCTTGGATGGTGCCCTAGGAGCTCCAGCAAGAACACAAGCGCAGCTACTGAATGATGTAGTTCAAGCCTCTCACACTTGGCTACTTACCTCTCTCATTCCTTGTGCACTGCTGTTGTCCATCATGCAAGTGATCAGTACCATTGCTGCTGCTTTGACTCAACTTACCAGTGAGGTTCCCAGACACCTCAATGCTAAGACCTCAACACATACTGCTGCACAAATTGTGAGCCCTGAAATGTATCACTTTGCATAAAGACAATTCAGCCTTGAGGACAAGTCTGATTTCGAGGGGGTGGAATTGTTATGATTCTAGAGTCTTTTGGTCATGTGCAGAGCACGTGATCAGCCAAGGGTCCTTATATGTACATGCTTTGAGTCTTTTGAATTATCAAAGAATATTGAAGTTTTATTTTAGTTTATTTTCTTTAGTGTTTCTCTGTTTTCTCTCTTTTGCCATGGCATCTCTGGGATTTGATCCTGGAGATCCTAACACTCGTCCCCCGCCGCCGCCGCCTCACCGGCCACTCCCACTTTGTCCAAGACGTCATCCTCTCCTCCGACGGCTAATTCGCTCTCTCCGGCTCCTGGGACGGCGAGCTCTGCCTCTAGGACGTCATCCTCTCCACTCGCTGCTTCATCGGCCACACCAAGGACGTCCTCTCTGTCGCCTACTCTATCGACAACAGTCAAATCATCTCGGCCTCCTCATGAAACACCCAAAAGGGCCAAAATGGCTATGTGAATACCATGGCGGTTTCTCCTGATGGTTCCTTGTGCGCCAACGGAGGCAAAGAAGGAGTCATTTTGCTGTAGGATTTGGCTGAGGGAAAGAGGCTGTACTCACTTGATGCTGGTGTGATTATTCATGCTCTATGCTTCAGCCCCAACAGGTACTGGCTGTGCAGGTCTGTTTTGTTGATTTTGATTTCTATGATTATCAAGCATTCTTTTGTCCAGATCTGTTTTGCTTTGATTTATTTCCTTATCTTATGTTATGTGAGACAGTCAGAATATCCCAATAAAGTCAAAATTCAATTGTTCTCAGTCAACTTCAGAAGATTCAATATATTGCTCCAAATCTCTATAAGTCATGTTTGTCCTACTCTTATTACGGAGCAATTCAACATAGATTAACTTTCACTCACATAATGAGGACATTTATTACATCACTTCCCTATATTTTAGTTCTGTTTGTTCCATGCTAAACTCTTCTATGCCAAAACTGGAATATCATCATCCTTATCACAGTTGCAACACTTTGGTCTGGTATGACATGTCTAAATATTCTGCTAAAGGCTCCTCAAGGGGTGGAAAAAATTGATGTTTTTGTTCTCACATAAATCTTATTGTGTAATATTGAATATGATCTAAAACTTGGAAAATCAAAAACTCAAAGATAGAGGAAGAGAGCATCCTGATTTGCAGAACGGAATGCCAAGAGACTAGCAATAACTGTGTTTGTAAGTAGGTCATTGCACCATAATATTGACATCTAAGGGGAAAGAATTAAGGGTCTTTCATAGCTGAATAAGAAGAAAAACTAAATAAGCTACATGATGTAAAATAGGAGATGGTTCATGTGTTATAAACTCATATTGTTGTTTTAAATGTGCAGCTCTTCGAAGTGCTGTGCACATTCCATCATGAATAAAAGTTACATTTTTATTGTTTATCTAAAAGGAAAAGAGAAAGGTTTGACCAGGTTTGTGTTTTAATATTTATCTGCGCCTACTCTTAGTACTCAGTATAGATTTAACTTGTGCTCATATAATGAGCCAATAATTCTTAGCATGCCAAGAGTGGAAAATTCTATAATCTTCAGGGTATTTAAACTCTGCAATTAGGAGTATTTAGATTAGTCACTTTCCGAATTAGGTGCACTTAATGATTTTCGGCCAGTCTTGTGCTTCAGTTGGTTTAGGATTTTTTAGCCAAATGAATCAAAGCAAGCATGTGTGGCTTGTGTCCTAGAATAGTAATGTTGCTTGCCACAAAGTAATGTTAACTTTAATCTTTGGTGTAGTCTGTGACAAAGAAAATATCAATGTGTTCACCTCAAAATATCAAAGCTAGCTAAGCATAATGATCATATTGGATATGATTAGTCTTAGACAATCTGTTAAATTTGTCAACCTGTAAATCTGTTAACTAAGATGTCCTAGTACAATGACATGTGTTGTCTACAAAGGCATTGAATTATCCTGCCAAAAGTTCCTTTAAGCTTCTAATGACACCTTTGTATGGGATTGGATTTATTTTACATGATCAGATTTCCGATGCAGTGCTTGAGTTTTCTAGAGTATGATATATAATGTATAAGCTTTGTGATCAAATTTTTTATAGTATGATGTATGAAGTATTTCAAATTCTTCAATGGAAATGTCTTTGTGTACTAGATGAAATGTGGTTGTTAAATTGTGTTGGAAATGTCTTGTTTGTGTTCCACATGTCCAAATGGCACCAACATCACCTAAGGAATCAAAACCTATCAAGGACCAGGTTATAAAGTCTAGAAAGAGATGGAAGAAAATGAAGTTGACAATTGAGGGTAGTTCTGCTGGAAATGAATGCATCAGCGGGCCTCAACACAACCTCCTACTCAAAGCAACTAAAATCATGGAGCAAGGGGTGCTAAAAAAAAGTGAATGTGCTGACTTTTAAATTAGAGAAACATAATGTGTGTTTCATCATGTTTTGGAATCAATTTTTTGCAAACAATCTGGTTCATTGAGTTTTTAGAAACCAATTAAGCTTGAATTCTAATGCATAGTATGTTTCTCATGTTGAATTGATGTTGGTTTTAATGGTTTTAATTTAGTGATATTGATAGTTTTTTTTGGTTCTATATTTGAAATTTTATGTTACATTTTCAGCTATTGCATAGTATTTATTGTCAGCAGATAAACACGACAGCAGTGTCTAAACTTTACTGAACTGATCAATGTGATACCCAGGAGAATTAGAAGGTTATTTTTGTCATTGTACCTTTTTTGGTATGTCTCATGCCTGCCATGTCAGCAAACTAACAACACAGTTATGAAAATTGGTTTCAGGCCTTTCCTTGGTAGCAAAATAGAAGTTTGGGTACCATATTGATAGTTTTTAAAATATGGGTACCACTTTGACCATGCCATAAAAGTTGGGATACCGGCGGTGTATTTTCCTCATATATATATATATATATATATATATATATATATATATTCATGCCAAGTTTGCATTACTCTTAACATTACTAACTTTTGTATATTCAGTAGAAACAAAGGGAAAGAGAAGACAGTAAAGAGTGTCTGGCCTGGACAATGTTCAAGAGGCCTCAGGCTCTTAAGCTATATATGAATGCTCAAATGTGGATTCAATTTTACTAGGAGCTATAGTTATATCAATTCACAGTTATGATTTCATAGTACTTTCTCCTCGTGAAACTGACCTTATTGGGATGCTTGCACATTGCTAATTTTTCACCTTTCGGATATATCAGGATAAATCATGATGGACTGCTTTGGTGCAGCAAATCTGGTGGATGGTGATCGAGTAGCTCAAGTGGCATATTTTCTCATATGCATTATGGAAGCACTACTGCATAAACACCTTCCACTTAATGTTGGCAGAAAGTGGAATTCAAGGTTAGATTTATCTAATGCTTTTCAAAATGCATAAGTGGACTTTGTTACAGTTCTTCCAGTAATGTGCAGAAATTATTTGATTGAGTTTCTCGAGTTGCTCATGTTTTCTGTGGGATCTAAGGTACCAACACAACAATGCAGCTGTTAATGTCCATTAACCTACTTCATGGAACACATAAACCATCATATTTTCAAGTCATTTTCATCTGATTAAGATTGTGTTGGGTATGCTGATAGCAAGAGAATATTGGGTGCTACCTTGCTAGCTGCAATGTCTTTCTGCTCAAAATTATTGTGGTTAATTTTCTCAGAAGTCAATTATGGGTCCTTTGATCTGCTACCCGGGTGCTTCACATGGTGTGGTCTATAGGAGATCCATCCGTGTGCTCCCTATAACAATTAACAAGTGAGCCACTTGATCCTCTTGAAAATGATTATCCATTTCAAAAATGTTGAGTGGTTATTTTCCAAGTTTAGATTTTCACCTATTTGTGCTTGAGAAGGCAACTGTATTTATCCAGAAGTGCTTTAAGCACAGCTCTATACAGCGGTAGACTGGCTCAAGTTCGATCTCGAGCTAGTTTATAATGCATTCATACACTAATGTACCGTAGATTTTTCTGTCAAACTTGTACATGCTTTATTACGACGAATAATAATGTAGGAAATTTGTTCTCCTGTGCAGATTTTTAAGTCTCTTCTATTAGATGGTTGGATAAAGAAGCAGCATAAGGGCCGCCTAGCATCTTCATTCTTGACCGATCAAAGTGAGAAAGAAGGCGTGTGATACTGTTTGAGGATGATGCTATCGTTTTTGTCACAATATATGACTTGAGAGTTGAGAGTACTAGAGGCTAAAAGCCAACGTGTGGTAGTTTGGCTTTCTGGGAACCAAAGTGGCCGTAAGCTTCCTTCTTGATCTTTCACTATATATAATCCTAATCAGCCGTCTTGACCGATCTTATGCCTGAGTCAATGCTTCATTTTTATAATTCTAATCAACCCATAATTTGTCTTCATACTAATATCATTATTGATACTAGGCCACAATTAGTGTATCGCCGGATAATCCAATCTAGTTTTCCTTATTATTTCGTTGATTTTAGGAGAGGGAGAGAGAGAGAGAGAATTTAGAGTTTGGACCTGTCTAGCATTGTAGACGAGAAATACTAGTGCGTTCTTCGTATAATACTTAGGCTATGTTGAGGTAAAAGAAAGTGTCAAAACCATTGTAAAATTCCACCTATTAGAAAGTGTCAAGACCATTGTCAAAACCGAACTATGTGACGTTATAAAACAAATTTGCCGACCACCTTCTTCAGGGTCAAACCCACTTTGTACTCCTCAATGCACACTATTTAGATTAGTAACATATACCTATTTAATTATGAAAAATAAGGTCAAACCATTTGAAAAGACATATGTCATTAATATAGATATTAGACAAGTAAAATGTGGTTGACAAATTTGTATCCGCATGTTTATAAATAGTGTTGAGTTTGGACATGTTTTTCTTGTCATCTATGAAATACGATTATGTGATTATCTCTTTCATTATTAGACGAATCTGCAATTTTAACACAAAATAACTATGGAGGACGTTGTTATTTCACTTATTTGTAGCTATTGGTAGGCAAAGTTAGCAAGTCCCTCTATCTGTTTTGTCTGCACGGAAGAACTACTCCGGTGCATTATTTCTACATTGTGATGCTGACATGATGAAACGTGAGGACCCAGTGTCCAAAACTTGTGAAGAGCTGAATTTGAGGTAGAGGAGGAGGATAGAAGCGAGTGAAATCATTATTGTAAGGAAGCTGGTTTGTTATACAGAGAGCGCAGTAAACCGACCTCTCCATCTTCTTCTTCTAGTGCCCTGTCAACATCGTCTTTTTGCAAAGTGTCTTCCACTGGTTCACTGAACTTCAAGTTTTGGGCTTTACCCTTTTTCACACACTGTTTCATTCTAGTTTCTCTCTGTTTTTTCAAGTGATTGGGTTGTTCATCTCAGTTTCTGAGTTGGGGACAACCAAGAAGCTCCATCTTTTCTGAACGCACAAGCACAAGATCAGTAAGTAGTTCATGCATGTTGCAAATTCGTTTTCTTATTTGTGAAACAGTAGTGGTTTTGTAGTTTTGTTCTTAGTGGGCAACTATGGTTTTATTTGATGGCTGCACATGCTTGAGTTTCAAACAGTAAACGCGGTTTCAACTTTGTATAGCCTCGCACCACTTTTGTTGTTTTCTCTTTGCATTCTTGTAATGAGTAGCAACATTGATTGAAGATGAATATAACAATGCTGATTACATATATTAAGAGAGACAAGGAGAGTGGGTTATAGACAGTTTTAGCTTTTATTTTAACACTGGAAATTGTTTTGTTTGGGTGCAGAAGATGTCAGAGTGTGTGTAATAGGAATCAAGGAATCAAACCTCCAGTTTTCCCACGTGCAAATTCATGGAATCATCGGACTAATCTTATCCTCATCATTCACAGATTGATTTTCTGGCTCTTTGCTTGACTTTGATTGAGGCCTTCATATTGAAAAGGGGAAGTCTTGATTGAATTTTAGGGAGGAATTTGGATTGGAGCTCTTTGGAAGTTTTCTCTGAACTATGGAAGCACCTGTGAGGCAGCAAAGCTTCTGTGAGAAGAAGATGACGAAGCAGTTGACAGGGAAGCGGGAAGATGCGCCCTTGCATTTGGCAGCAAGAACAGGAAATTTGGGATTGGTGTTAGAGATCATCTCAAATTGTGGGGAGGCAGAGTTGAATGAAGTGTTGATGAAGCAGAATCACTCGGGTGAAACCGCCTTGTATGTGGCGGCTGAGTGTGGCTATGTTGATGTGGTGAAGGAAATGATGAAGTACTGTGATGCTGGTTTAGCTAGTATCAAAGCTGGAAATGGGTTTGATGCATTTCACATTGCTTCCAAGCAAGGCCACTTAGGTAAGTCTATATGGATGTTTCAGGGTTTTGTTACCTTTTATCTATGATATGATTGTTGCCTTGTTGCAATAGTATGTAAACTTGTTTCTTATCTTAACATGATGCTAAAGCTATTCTGGTGAATGCATGAAGTTCATTACCTCATCTTTTCATATGTAATTTATGTAGAAATCTGATTAAATTTGGTAAACCATATGATTGAAATTGGAAATGATCAAATAGCATGTTATATGTGGGGAAAATCTTATTGATAGTCATTGTTTTGTTGCTGTGTTTCAGAGGTATTGAAGGTACTCATGGACGCTATACCAGAACTTTCAATGACGGTTGATCAAACAAACACCACAGCACTGCACACTGCAGCAGCGCAAGGGCACATTGAAGTAGTAAATTTCCTTTTGGAGAATGATTGCCGCTTGGTATCCATAGCACGAAGCAATGCAAAAACTGACTTTCATTCTGCAGCAAGAAATGGGCATTTAGATATCATCAAGGCACTCTTGAGAAAAGAACCTGAAACTGCAATGAGGAAGGATAAGAAGGGGCAGACAGCTCTCCATATGGCAGTTAAGGGACAGATTAATGTTGAGCTGGTGGATGAGCTAGAAAAAACGGATCCTTGTATGATAAACATGGTGGATAACAAGGGTAACACTGCCTTGCATATAGCTATCCGGAAGGGTAGAGCTCAGGTACTGATAGTTGGTTTTTGAATTTTAGTCTAAAAGAACATCTTGCAAATATTTCAAGAGACATGGAGTGAGCTTGTACTGTTTTTTATATATATGAATGATCATATCTCATAATATCGAAATAACAAATTCTAGCTTTATACTTCTGCAGATTGTTCAGCAGCTGTTGGGTTACAAGGGAATTGCCACGACTATCATTAACAAATCTGGTGAAACTGTTCTTGACACTGCTCAGAAAATGGGGCAATCTGTAATTGCTGCCATTCTAGAAGAGCAAGGCATTCAAAGTGCCAAATCCATGAGACCCAACCATAATGGCAAACCGAGAGCTAAAACAAACTGTCAGTGACATAAAACATGAGGTGCATGACCAGATCAAGCAAACACGGCATACACGAAAGCAAGTGCATGGTATGGTAAAACGGCTCAGCAAAATGCACTCGGATGGGCTTAACAACGCAATAAACTCCACCACAGTTGTGGCTGTCCTCATTGCCACCGTTGCCTTTGCTGCAATTTTCACAGTCCCAGGCCAATACCCCAAAGACGAGGATAATCTGCCACCTGAATACTCTCCTGGAGAAGCGAACATTGCTCCAAAAGCCGAGTTTATAGTCTTCTTCGTCTTTGATTCTTTTGCACTCTTCATATCTTTGGCTGTAGTGGTGGTTCAGACTTCTATTGTTGTTATAGAGAGGAAGCAAAAAGAGCAGTTGATGTCAATCATAAACAAGCTAATGTGGATGGCTTGTGTGATGGTTTCAGTTGCATTTCTTGCACTGTCTTATGTGATCGTCGGAGAGAAAGAGAAATGGTTGGCTGTTGGAGTAACAGGTATAGGTACAGTGATTATGGGAATGACATTGGGAACAATGTGTTATTGGATGGTTGTGCAGAGACTTGAGGCATCAAAACTTCTTAGCAGCACTCGAAGTCGAAGATCATCAATGAGCACTAGGTCACATTCACATTCTGGGTCTTTTTCAGTGATGTCAGATTCTGAGCTCATCAACACTGAGTTTAAGAAGAAGAAAGTGTATGCAATTTGATATAGCTCATATTAAGACACAACATCTTCGATTAAGCACAGTTACAAGTAGTCAAGTAGCACTTGATCGATGTACCTAACAAGGACAGCCAGTTAAACATGTAACAGCAGAGACTGGTAATGATTTGTATATTGATGACGGAGAAAAACTTGTCACCCAAGTAGTTTGGGTTCTCAGTACGTGTATGTGTTGTGACATGAATCAACTTATCAACAACTATGGCATGCCCTCCTGAGTAGCTTCCCAAATTCCTGGATCAATTTTTTTGACCCGTAATTGTGTCCCAAATCAAACATTCTTCTTCTATGCAAATTCTGAAAGTAACTCTTTCTGGGTATCATCTGCTTAGAAACCAATATCAAAAAATTTATGAAGGCGTTCCTCTTGTTGTTAATTGATACTACTAAAACAAAACTGCCTTCGTTATAAAGATAATCACTTAAAAGTCTAGATGTGGAATTGAAACAGTGAGTAATAGAGGGAGATCAAAACTGGTATCTGGACCACTATGCTAAACTCCTATGAAGAGAAAAGTATATGCCATTCCACTTTAAAAGTAGTAAAGGGAACAAATTGTTTGATCTGCACAGGAGTCTTTTTGGTCCTTTCTCCGTAAAGAGGTATACAAGATAAAAAGGAGAAACAATTTTCCCTCTGTAATCTATTTCTGATTTTATAGGTGGTCATGTAAGTTAGTGAGGACATGAATCAGAATATAAGTGAAAGAAGATGACAATTTACTTGCAGAAAACATTCAGTCTAGAAATAGATATCACTGCAAGTAATGAAGATGATGTTGATGCCTTGCATCTCTATTACTGACACTACCACATGCATACATGCTCCACCTCTTTATATTTTTTTCTTATGCAGCCAAACACTCGCTATATATTTCCTGTAACACTTAAATTGGAAAATGATGGGTGTTGACTGGATGCAAATTTGTTATGATATTTTTTTTTACTACTGGTGAAATTCAATTTAGTATCTCATTTCGAAATCGTTACAGTTTAAATCCTCTGAATCCCAAGTTCAAAAGCATTTTGAAGATTGGGAGCTGAATTGAAATTCACCCAATAAAGTGGTAATTGACCCTTTTTTCTCTTAAGGTTAGATAAGTGAAGTTACTAGTGAAGCATATCACTTCATAGTAGAAGAAAACAACTTTTCCAGTAAATAACTAAATGCTGTAAATTACTTCTGTGTTTCTAAAACTGCTCCAAAAAAAAATCATTATGTACTTTCCAGAACACAACAAGTTTCAATCTCCATTACTGCTACTCATCACATATCCAACATTTGGTCTTGTGTCTCTACTGGTACTCATCACATATTGGTCTTAAAGTTTCCAGTTGGCCAAATTTATGATATCAGACCATTTGTATGAGGACCTCTAATTTCTGTGATTAAACCTTTTTTTCTCTGGGGTATAGTGGGCATACTGGTCTCAACTGGAAATTATTACCATTAGACAGCCTTCCTCACATACCCTTAAACCATTCTTGGAAAATGATCGTATTGGTAATTTGTGTTGCCTATGCATTATACCATGTGGTATAGGTAAGGTACAAATTCATTTGCAGAACTTTCTGGACACATACAAGGAGTATATATTCTCTTCTTGGAATAGGCAAAATGTTAATGGTAGTTAATGGTGGAGATCTATTCTTCAAATACATAAAGGTATGAATCTCCTAGTGCTCTACAAATTTATCTACATCATTCTTCAAAGTCCTGTCAAAAATCTAACAGACACATTTTCACACAATGAATGCTTAGTCACAATCAAAAAGAACATATTTTGAATTAGGACATACGAAAAAAAACCCTAAAGCTAGCTCTCTCTCTCTCTCTCTCTAAGTCGGCCGCCAACCACGAAATCCCACCCTCGTCCAGCGATGGTCTAACACTAGGTAGGTCTCTAGATCTGCTAAAGCCATATGACTTTGTTGCCGGATGACGGATGAAGGATATGTCATCAACTAAATGCTTTGAGAGGTAATTCGCCAGAGGTTCTTAACAGCTTTTGACCAAAGTGGCTTTTCAAATCAGAGTGGAGGTATAGCACCATGGACTCAAGGAGCAGATCTGGTATCATCTTTCCGATTCCATCTTCGTCCTTGTCTATTCTTGGGAGGAGTTTTGGTTTAGTGGAGAAGTTGTTTGGCCTCTAAGTTCGTGGCGACGATAGAGTTTCTTCTCCTTAGGGTGTGCTTGTGGCTGCACGGAACAAGGAGGCGGCGTCCCACGACGGTGACGTCTCACGAATGTAACTTCATCTCACGGCGGCGACGGCTACGGTGTTCCTCTTCCATGTCCTTCCTGCAACTGTGAAGGAAAGTTTGGGCTAGGTCAACTGTTTTGGGTTTAGGTTTAATTTCTTTTTAGGCTTTGGGATGCTCTTTAGTTTATAATTTTCTAGTACAATAAGTTTCTTTCATTAGGACTCTAAGCATATTTGTGCCTAAGCACTTTTTGTTCCTCATGGCGTCTTGGCATTATGAGTCTATCTTTCTTTTAGTCTTTTTCTAGTTTTCTAGGTGGGATTTTAGCCTATGATCTATTTGTTATTAGATTATAGGTTTCTTGTGAGCTGAAATTTGTAATGAGGATGCAACCCTCATATGAATCAGATGATCTTGTTTGTCCTCTGTACGCATGGCAACCTATCGATTCGTATTGTACCCTCTACTTTAGTACTAATGACAAAATTGTCTTTGAGTTCAAAAAAAAAAACAATAAAAAAGAATATTAATGGAATGCTATACTGTTCTTGGTTTGGAAAATACCATTTTCAATCTCTTTAATAATAATTCTGGTGTCGCATTGCTGTTACATGTTCTTTTGTTTTGATTCCTGATTTCTAATGTTGTGTATCCTTCCAATGCATGGAATAGTCTTTGGATGCTCTGTAGAGGTAGACAGGGATCATTTTTTTTTACCACAATAATTAGAAGTTAAATTATATTTTTCATTGCAGTGAAATTATAAGATTATACTATGAACAGTTTTAATTGTTTTTGGTAATGCAAATTGGGTCATATGATTGGAACTTTTCCTTGTTGATTATGAGGTCCATCTGTTTTTGGGAAATTCATGACTTTCAAGGCAGAAAAAGATATATGGATAACTTTCAATGCATGGAATAGTCTTTGAATGCTCTGTAGAGGTAGACAGGGATCATTTTTTTTACCACAATAATTAGAAGTTAAATTATATTTATCATTGCAGTGAAATTATAAGATTATACTATGAACAGTTTTACTTGTTTTTGGTAATGCAAATTGGGTCATATGATTGGAACTTTTCATTGTTGATTATGAGGTCCATCTGTTTTTGGGAAATTCATGACTTTCATGGCAGAAAAAGATATATGGATAACTTTCATGCAGAGCAGTGACTGTAAGTCCAGAAAAATATCAGCCACAGTTCTTCTGGGGACATGTAAAACTGAAAGGATGATGATGATGATGATGATGATGATGATGATGATGATGACGACGACGGAGGACATAAAGCCTGGTTCCTTCATTGAGAATCTAGTTTGGGAAGGAAACTTAGAATTAAAGTAGCACCTAGCTAGAGCAAGCTAGTTTTCTTGTAGCCAATGCCAATCTCTACCAGAAAGTTTTTGCTCACTTTGCAGAAAAAGTTTTCCATAACTTGGGTGCTTTGTGCTATATTTTGAAAATAATATACTTCACTTTCTCTTTTACCTTAGGAAAAGAAGCAGAAAATCTTTATATAATTTTGATTGTCAGCAGAAACTCATACTACTTACATAATTTTAATGTGTTCTTAACAAAAGTTCAAGTAAGATACTTAAGACATCTTAAAGTGTAGCAGTTGTTACTGTGGAAACAAAGGCAGAAACTTTGAGAATCTTAAGACTTCTTTGTAAACTATTTGGCACATTGAATAATAACAACAATGTACTATACTAACCAATAAAAATAATTAAACCAAACACTGTTTGATTGAAACTCAAATAGCTACAAAACTTAGATTTTCTGATTTGAACTCTAAATACTCTAATGATTGAAGATCTTAGTCTAACAGTGCTGCCTGTACATATCATATTTCACTAAATGAAGCCCAAACTCAACACAAGCAAGAAACATGATAGTGGGAACTATCTCAAATCCTCAATCCTATAATGCAATCATGTGTGTCTCTCTCATGGCTTTGGATGTGGCATTGGGCAAATCCTGGTGTCTCTTGATCCCCACAAACTGTCTCTTCACACCCACAATCTGCTGTGACTGTTTGCAGTGAGCAATGGCTCCTTCAATTGAGCTCTCTATCTCAGAATTTGCACTGATACTCCTCTTGAGCAACTGGGAATCTGAGAACCCACTTGAACTAAATGAAAAGGAAGAAGATGAAGAAGAAGTGACAGATGAAGTTGTTGATGAAGACATTGAGTGTTGTTGAAATGCCCCAGAGAATGACTTTCTATGGATTGTGGTGGCATTTTCCTCAGCCATTTCTTTCTCAATGCTCTTCATGAGAGTAGTACTTGAAATCTGATATCTGCCATTGTCAATTTTCCCAAAAGGGTTCTTCTTTGCCATCTTCATGTACTTGTTTAAGTACTCCTTGTTACCTTTTGAGCCATTTTCTGGTTCTGCATTGCTTGCTAACTTGGCTGAGGAGTACTCATGATCTGCACAAGGGGACTTACTAAACAAGGACTTAACATATGCTCTTGAAGCCTTAAGCTTTTGACTCAGAATGGACTGTTTTATCAGCTTAAGCTTTTTGGACCAATTAGATTTTTTTGAAGGATCATCACCAATGAAAACACTCATTTCTTCTGTCCATCCAGAGACATAATCATCAGGGTTTAGCTCACTACTGACCCTGCGAGACTCCGAGGGTGAGATATTGCAGGACCTATCCAATGGGGTACTTGTGTTAGTGTTTGGAGCAGTTCTAGAGCTTTTGATGAAGGGAAGCTTGAAGCTTTGTTCAATGGATTGTTGGGTTTTGTTATCAAGTTTGGTAGTGTTTGAGGTTTGAAGGATATTTTGAACCATTTGCAAGCGAGGTGGGAGATGAAGAGGAAGGAGTGTTCCTTTGTAGAAGAGCTCATCAGCTGGAGAAGTAGTGGAGTGCTTGTCATGGTCAGGAACCGAGGACATTTGGAACTCAAACTCTCTGGTTTGTGGTGGACTAGAGCTAATGGAGTAACAGAAGAAGTTTGAGGAAGAAGAACTTACTTCCATGTCAATGTAGTCTTCATCTGATGTTTGATGATCACTTGAAGCTTGGTTTATGGCCATTCTCATGTGAAGCCTGCTCTCTCTTCTTCTTCTCTCTTTCTCTTTGTGTGTTTTGTGTATCTGTGATAATGGTGAAGATGCTTATGGGGAGAAGAGCTTGGTGAGCCAGAGCACCTTTAAAGCAAAGATGTTTTCTAGTTTGAATTATAATTTTTTAAATAATACAACCAAAATCTCTCTGATTTTTTCCTTTGCATATATTGAGTCTTGACTAGTGACTACTACTTCCAAGGACTAGAATACAGAAAGTAAAAACTTTTTTCCAGACTGTAAAAGCTACAAAACCTAAGCTTCAGATTATTTATTTCATTTCAAGTAAGGTATCATTGTATCATTTTAGATTTTTATTTGATATTTGTTTCAATAACACCCTTAACCACATTGTTTCTAGCTTGATTCTAACCCAAATTAGGCTCAACTTCATCCATAAAACATCATTTTGGACAACACATTAGAAGCACATATTAAGTTCCCTTGATCAATTCATCCTGCCCTATAGTTGCATACATTGAATTCAAAGCTCAAACCATCCAATCAAATTATGGGTGACATATGTGGAACAGTCCCATCTATGTGCTCTCTTATTCTACATCCACTCTTATCAACAATCATGTACCATGAACTTGGATCTTTAGAATGTCTGAGCAGAAGGCTTTACACTCTCTTCCACAGTTCCACTAACTACAAGAGATGCTGACAGAGCAGTGCTGCTGTTTTTATTGTGAGTTTCACTGTGAGTAACATACCCTATTGGCCTATCTTATGGAACAGTGTTGAGAACGTGAAATTACATAGGACCAAAGCAAAATCTCAGCTAGAATCTAATCTGAAGTTCATGATGTGTACTGCTTCCTGTTCAGTTAACTGAATAGATTGAACCCATATTTTATGTTCTAGGACAAAGACCAAAAGCTACTATATCTAAGATCTAGGAAACAATAGAATTCAATTTTTTTAATTTCAGTAGGAGTGTATAATTTGGTTTTCTGGATGAACATGCCTTCTTTTTTTTTCTTTCTTTTTTTGGTCTGAAGATGAACATACCTTGGTTTGGATTATAGGAACAAACCTCTATTCAAAATAATGCAGCATATGTTTAGAAGCATATGCCAATTCCATATGTAATTTTGTGATATTTCTGCAACTCTCCACTAGCCTCCCTGCAACCAAAGATTTGAATTTGAAAAATATATACAAAAATCCAAACCATTTTTTTTGTTAGTTTTCTATTTTTGTTTTGGGGGAAAACCCCACTTCTCGAAATGTGGTTTTCTGCACTCTCAGTATTCTATAATCATGGGAAGGGAGACAGAGACTTTTTCTTTTTCTTGAGAAACAAGAGAAGAAAAATTTATTGTATGTCTCCAAATCTTACATGGGCTACCATCATTTGTATTAAGGTGTGTGTATTGGTGTCCTTAGTCTGACCTAGTCAAAATGTTGGAAAGATTTAGAATCCATGACAAACCTTCAAGTATTGTAAAGCTTCAACTGTTGACCTCGCTCACTAGAACAAATCCACAATGTCCATTTCTTATGCAGAAACATTTCAGAACAAAAACTTCATCTGCTTCAAGTACAATTGACTTGAATCGTGGTTCGGCTTGAAGATATGACATGCAGTCAGGGCCGGACCTGGGCCAAAGTGGGCTAAGCTTGGGCCAATGACCTTATGTAAATTCCCAGATTTTTAGAAATGTATTGCTTTGTAAAAGTCTCGTAAAAAGATTTCAATGTACTGGCCAAAATATATGATTAATTAGTGGCAGTCTCTTTTTCAATAATAGAATGTTGTGATTTCAGACTATATACTAGTTGTAACATTTAAGTTATTTATTCGATAAAAAAAAATATCAATGAGAATTTACATCCAAAAAATGTCTACAGATAATTTACAATTCTAATACAGTACAATATTTTCTTTCTTTGGACAATGTTTTTTCAGTATATCTAACTAGCTCAAGTATTTTACACTTTGTACTTGATGACAAACCTATACGAGTCTTGCTCATAACATTGCATCTTTTAACTAGACGTGATCTGATTTTCGCAAAGTTTGTTTTCAGTGTCAATCATTCAGTCTTGTACTAAAATCAAAAGGTACCCGTATGCAGCAGCCATCTTATGCATTAGGCCTATTTTTGCTACTGGTTAACAGTGGTGCCGTCCTTGGGAGGAGCAGCAGTGTTGTTTTCATTGGCAGGAGAAGTATTGGTGTTTTCCTTGGCAGGAGCAGTAGTGGTGTTTTCCTTGGCAGAAGCAGTCGTGGTGTTTTCCCTGTTTGGATCAACAGTGGTGTTTTCACTGGCATGAGCAGCAGCGTTTATTTGAGAAGGAGCAGTGGTGTTCTCGTTTGCATGAACAGTGGGGTTTTCGTTCGCAGGAGCAGTGGTGACTTCCTTAGCGGGAGCAGTGGTGTTTTCTTTGGCATGAGCAGCGGTGTTTTCTTGAGCCGGAGTGGTGGTGATATCTTTAAGAGGAGGAACAGTGGTGATCTCCTTAACAGCAGCAGTGACGTTTTCTTGGGCCGGCGCAGTGGTGATTTCTTTAGCTTGGACTTTGGTGATCTCCTTAACAGGAGCAGTGATATTTTCTTCCGCCGGAGCAGTGGTTAGTTCTTTTGAAGGATGGGATGTGTTTAGTTCTCTTAAAGGAGGAGCAGTGGTGATTTCCTTAGCAGGAGCAGTGGTGCTTTCTTTGGAAGGAGTAGCAGTGGTGTTTTCCTTAGCAGGAGCAAGGGTGTTTTCTTTGGAAGGAGCAGTGGTATTTTCTTTGGAAGGAGGAGTGGTGATATCTTTGGAAGGGGGAGCTGTGGTGATTTCCTTAGCAGGAGCAGTCGTGATATCTTTGGAAGGAGTAGTGGTGTTTTCTTTGGCATAAGCAGTGGTGATTTCTTTAGCAGGAGAAGGGGTGTTTACTGGCTTTTCAAGTTCATCAAACACCCAATCCGTAATCTCAAATTCTGCTGAGCCTTCTCTGCTCTCAATATCAAGTCCTCGATATAACTTGGCTTCTACCTTTGGCTCTGATTTCTGCTCCTCCTTATCAAAGGAAGAGTGAGGAGACTCAGTAGCCAGAGGTGGATCTAATTTTACTGACTCTTCATTTTGATCTAGTTTCTTCTCCTTCTTAAACAACGAAGATTTGGATGAACCGTCCCGTTTGAAAAATGGAGTCCTGATTCCCAGTGGTAAGGTAGAGGTAGGAGTTGGACTTAAAAACGGCCCATCACTAGGTGGTGTGTCTGGTTTTCGTGGTGAAGCTTCAATTACCAATACAGGTCTTTCAATGGATTCAAATTCATCTTTTATGTTCTTGAGGTCATTGAAGAGCTCTTTGACCTTCTGGCCATCTTTCCTGCATGTGTCCATGTTAAGGCAGTGATGTTCATGTTATAAACTTTGGCAGATAGAGATATGATGCTCATGCTATGAACTATGAAGATAGAGGAATGATAGCGGATGTAGCAGATATGAGTACCTGTAAATGCCTTCATTTTGAACATGGAATTGCCTCTTCATGGTGTCTACTACACTCAAGGTGGTCAATAACTGACAAAGACAGGAAGAAGTTGAGGATTATTAGTTCCTTGCAAGAAAAAAAAGGAACAGAAACAGAAGTCCCAGTTCCTTGCAGGAAAAGGGGGGAAAATATTAATGTCATATTCTGAGTGACAAAACAATATTTCTAACGATTTTCAATGTTCTGTAGAAAACTTTAAAGCAGAAACACTGAAGATGAACAAGGTTTTGCAAACTAGCATATAGAGGAAATGATGAAATAGCTACAACACACCAAAACTACTAAAGACAATAATGCATCACAAGGGGAAGAAGACTTGAGCACACCTTGGCTTCCACATCCAGATATTCCTCTTCAATATTTTTCCTAGGGTTACTTCTGCGTGAACTTCCATCATCTTTACCGAGTGGTATACTTGAACTGGTGTAAGCAAAACATTAACGGCTTCATATAAATGTGTAACAAAAATAAATAAATAACTGATTAAGAAAAATACCCTTCAGTTAAACGCAATCTCTCCACAAGATTCCTAATACAAGTGATGGATGAACGCAAGCTTTCCTAATAGTATCAGGCACACCGACAGGAAAGTCAAAAGGAGATCATATAGTTACAGTTACCAAAGTATATGAGATGATACTACAGAGGAACTATATGAAAAAAAAACCAGCTATTACCTTAAAAGTATAGAGAAGATGGATTACCAAATTCACAAAATAGCCTCCGTATTTCTTCAGTTCCTCACTAAAAAGTATAACCAATTATCATTTTATTAGAATAACTATATACAATACGGTTAGACAAAAGAAGACAAAATAGAATACATCTATATGATATTAATTAAGCTCCAAATTTTGAGAATACAAATCCAAAGTGAAACATTGACATCACAGTACGTAATTTGCTGATCAGTGTAAATCAGAACTACATACTTGACCTGCTTTTCCTTTTTCTCTGTGTATGATGCCTGGAGAACCCAGGTTTCTTCCAAAAAACAAATCCAGGTATTGACAACATCAACTTCTGCTCTGCATGAATCAATGGATCGTGAAAGTTCATCTTCCTGTGTTTAAAACACAGAAAACAGTAGTCAAAGTGTCTGTAGCAAACAATAACAGCAGTAGAAAACTTTTCTTCACCACTGTTTCAAGACTAGGCAACATAAAATCAATACCTTTGATTTTAAGTGTACAATAATCTGATTACTTGCTTCATCAAATTGTTCTCTTTCTTCTCTCGCATTGTGAAGGCGCCCACGAAGAACATTCAATGAGATAATGACCTATAAAATGTTCAGCAGTTCCAGCAAAAGATAAGTAAAAAACAAACCAGATCACTGATTGTCAGACTACAGAATTGATATGAACAAAATTTGTTATAACCTCTACTGATGTTCACAAAAGACCCATAAAACGACATTACGCATACACACATCAATGAACTTGTAGTTGCTTAAACGTCACAGCAAGGGGATCCTCCAATGATCAAAATAAGTCTTGCACAGATAATAGAAGAATGTAAAGAATACACACTAAGGGGGATCATCAATATGGATTTCACATAACAGCTGATAGAAGCCGAGAAGTTAGGCTAAACTCCGTTAAATCAAATTAATCAGAAGTTCCAGTGACTCCAATGTATATATGTACAGTACTATAGCATACAAGAAGGACTTGAAGGGATCAAGAGGGAACCTTCTTCAGTGCTTCTTGGAGTTCTTCTCTTTGCCTCTCCGTTTGAGCAATCTCTGCCACCAAATCCTGAAAGATGCCAACGTACTATAATTTGTGCCGCAGCAGCAAAATGGACACAGCCACACATTAGCACTAAGTGGTCAAGAAAAATGGATATAGGTTTTATATAATCTTATCAACTTAACAGCCAATAAATAAATAAACATTAAAGTATCAAGTAGTATATTGCAGAAGATAGTGGGGCTTTTAACATATATTGGGTGCATCAGGAAAACTCCTGAGATATCATCAGATGGATAATATTGGGGCTTTTAACGTATATGCTCCTTTTAACATGCACTGTGCAGTATAATTTACTTATGCATCAACAGATTGATACAATGCCACCAACAATAAGGTTAACCTAATCATCAAAAATAAGGGGGGGAATTTATATGTAAGGTGCAAAAGTATCATGATTAAGTTTTAAAAGGAGCATATACGTCAAATGCTAAAGCAAGTGAATCACATCTCTTTAAATTTGGTTTACAAATATAGAGTATACTCATGAGGTGCAAATTTATTATTTAAGCTTTCCATTCCTTTAACTTATGTAGCTTATCGACTTGCAATATATCTGTAAGAGAACGAGATCCTTAATTGGACAGATATCTTTAGAGGCATACCTTCTCAAGTTGGCTTACTTCATTAGCTTTAGCTACACGAAAGTTAAGTGCTTCTTCTTTCTGATATCTGTTTGAAGTATAGAAGAAAAGAATAAAATCAAATTTATCAAAGTCGAACGAAATCCAGACTAAGAAAACATCAGTATGGCCAATCAAATATCTTATTGAAGATGCAGGTCCTGGAAGTGCAACCAATCCTGAAGTAGCCTAAAAGTTCATAAATATAACTGATAATAGTACTTGACACCATATTTGATAGCAGAACCCTATAATTAATTAAATCAATCTTCCCTTTAAAGTTCATCTAAAAATATGCACATATGTTTTTTCAAATAAAGAAAGTAATAAATATAGTCATTTTAACTTGCTGCTCTTGGAAAAAAAAAAAAATCTCTAATACACTCTTGGACACACATTTATCTTCTGAGAAAAAACCCACGTAGAAACTGGCAATATGTTTTTAACTTTCAAGAGACTGTTTCAAACCTATGGTCCAAAATGCGCTTTTCTGCCTGTGAGGTAGAATTAGCAAGAGATTCTGATAATACTTTCAATTTCTCAACCTGCCATTTTAAAAGGAGAGATCAATAGTAATTTGAAAAAGAAAAAAAGAAAAAAAGATTGTTCATTATTAACTAAGCACATGCTTGCCTCTCGAAGAAATCACTTGGTTTCCAGATAAATGAAAAAAGTACAATGCTTAAATTAACTCTTTATAAGTTTAATTCAAATCGGTATCTTTCTATTTAATTAGCACCATGTTTCTCCATTGCAACTAATAATGGTTGTTCTAATGCCCTTTTACTGGAGATCTGATATGACAACAAAATGTACCTTTCAGTGTGCACCTCAGGTGAATCCCCATTGCTCAAGGATTTCTTCTTTAGTAACAGTGACTCTAACCGGGAACATAATTGAATTTCTACGAGCGCTGCTTTTAAATTCTGCAAGGAAATTAGAGCTTTCAGCTTGGTGAGTCCTATACAATGAAGTATCACCACTCCTTTAAAAAGTTAAACAAGAAATAAATTCAAATCAACCCAACTGTATCAGGTACAAGTATCACTATTGGTCCGATTTAGCTGCCAGAAGCATACAGGAGTTTAGCACAGCTGAGAAAAACTAATCCCAAAGACTGTTTACTTTTTTGCCTTCCATGAAAATTTATCCGACACCATTCTTGAGAAAAATTATTGAACGTGGTCCCAAATCCCAATTCAAGTAGAAGGACCAACATAAGTGCTTAGTTTTGAATAAAGAGATAAAATATAGGAAGTGAACATGTATGTTGTGTCTTTTTTGATGTGATAAATGGAAGAACCAAACATTAGAACAATCTAAAGACAAATTAGAACAAGATGCACAGACAAAAAGCGGGTGCTGGCCTTGCTAAAATGGAAATACAGTTGGATACATGTATAAAATAGTTCCTAAAATTTGTGCAGTACGGATCTGTTTATATGCGCATTAGCCTATGCATGAAGATTTAGTATACCTCTACAGTTGCATCTCTTTCTGTCTCAGATGTATTGTTATAACTTTCACTTAAAGGCTGCTGTAGTGCCATCAGTTTATCAAGTTCTTCCCTTATACTGCAGACTTCAGCATCTATTCTGAGAGCAGAAGGTCATAAAACCACAAGCAAAAGATTAGGCGAAAGTTGAACAGAGCATATACTGCACTCAAATATCAATGCATCCCGCTTAAGAATCAAAACATGTAGCTGGAATTGTCAAGAATTCGTTAAAAAGAGGTCAAATAGAGGTATTGAAACAAAGTTATATGTATATACTATATCCCATACTGAAGAACATAATAGCTAACCATAGAGAAATGAGAAAGCTATTAGAGGTCTGTACAGAAAACTATGTTATCATGCTAAGAATTGATAATCTAAAACATGAATCAGTTCCATTCCTACACACAGTGCTGGGAATTTCATTAATCGATTCCAAGTTATTGTGAAAGTCATACTTAACTAGTTTGGACTTTCATATTTATAAGCCTGAATTCCCACATTCACCCACCAACACTACTTGGTATTTCATCAATAAAAATCATGAATTCCCAAAACCATGGACGTGCACACTACTTGGAGTTTCATCAATCAAGTCCAGACAGTAGTGAAGTCACACTTAACAACTTCAGAGTTCCATTGGTCCAAAGCATGATTAATTCACATGCCTACACATATAGAGAGCAGCATGTATACATACTTTTGAAAGCACAGTTCTAGTTCATCAGACATGAAACAGTCTCCTTTGATATATTTAAAAACTACCACTCTATATACATAAAAAGGCACAAATTTGACTTCTGTAGCCATAAATAGGATAACAGTACAGCTATTTTCATCCAGAATATCATTTAGCGCACAAAACATTTAGCTTATAAAAAGACAAAACAAGTTTCATCGACCACCTTGTGAGATCAGCATTTATTTTAAGCCCTGAAATTGCATTTTGAGCCAACTGGAGCAATTCTTCTCGCTTTATCTGGAAACAAGAGTTCAAAAAAGTAGGAAAGAAAAGAGGAAGGATGAATCTGTTAAAAACTCGAATCTTTATTTCACAACAACATTGAAAAAATGTAATGCTGTTGTCTATAACGGTTGGAGAAATGAAGTAATTTTTCAGCAGCTATAATGTAAAACTGATAATTAAATAACAGACATGCAGCAAAAGAAAGTGTTATGCCATATGGGAGATGGCATGCATCTCAATTTACTGAGCAAGAAACAGAGTTATTTGCTGGTAACCTAAGCCTCAAATGATAAATATATGTAACTCTGAATAAGAAGCAACTCAATAGATATATAGAATGTACTTTTAAACTGAGACTTGAAGATCTCAACAACAAAATACCCTGTAGCTCCATAACCATAAAGAACCAGACAATTGCATCACACTGGAAAACTTAAATGTCCAAACAGCTCAAGTACATGTCAGGTCGTGAGCTTTATAGAGCCCCAACTCGATCAAAGCTGAAAATATAGGGCCTTTTTTTTATCTTTAATATTATTAATATTTAGAGACAACATTAACTGTACTCATGTAAATGCATACTGAACTGATACAACCCTATCCTTACCAGTACTTCATCTTAGTAGAATGAAAGCGCTTTCGCTAAATTCTGTACACTGCTCATCACTACACCATGCACTTCCCTTCCTCCTGTAAGACAGAGCCTGTGTATAACCATACCATAAGGAAGTTCACAAGTATTTGAAATATTATCATCAAGAACATCAATTTTATGCATGTACACTATATTCTTTCTTAAATAGTTGTTTGGTAATTGAACACAATTGGGACCAAACATATCCCAAGGGAGGGGCAATGAACCATTATGAGAAGTAGAGGACTGAGAAAAATCACCCATATATCTCCAGAAGTAGCGAAACTTCTTCGTCAGTTGGTTCTTCAAGAATCTGAGTCATACAAAAGAGTTAACCTGCGGTTAAACTCCATGGATCAGCAAATTCAAAGCTTACCCAATGTGTGCAGAATGAAAGAAAAACTGAAGACAAAGCTGAAAGAAAAATGTACGTGTCAAATTCTATAACTTAACTGATAACTTTAATCAATAACAACCAGTTCATTTCAGTTTCTTGTCTACAGTTCAAGAAGATTTCCTCGCTACTCAAGTTAATTAACATGCAACTATTATGCATGCCAAAGTTCCATTCATTTATAATAATATGATCATGTTCCCTATTCACTCATCATGTTATACATGAAGCATCTAGCCTTGTGGTCAATTGTTAAAGCAGCAAAACACCTAAACCACGGCTAAATACTAAGAAATGATACAGACAATGATCCATTACCAGCATTTATCTATAGCAAAAGATGGTATCATGCATCTGGAAAGCATTATGATAAACTTACCATGGACAATGTAATCCCTTCAAGAGCTTGGCTATGGAGAAAGACATCGCGAAATGTTTTTGGTTCATCACCCATATCAGCGTCAACATAATAAACCTGTCCCAAACAGTAACACACAAATATCACAAAGAGGACTACACTAACCACAAAACTATACCCAAAAAAATAATGCATATATATCTCATACATAACATAGCATGACTGAAAGTTATCAACGTCTAGAGTGCAGGGGGTTTACGCACCAGGGTAGGTCTTTTCGGGGAATCGGGGTTTTCATCGGAAATGATGTGATCTTCAGAGTTCCTTTCCTGATAATTGTAAATGGCAGTCAATCTCTCAATTTCTTTGAGAGAAACCAACCACCTTCGCAAGAGCTGGACTCTCTCTATCCCTCTACACGAAACCGACACTTCCTCCAATCTTTTCACAGTATGCTTAAAGCTCTGTAAATTCCGCGGACCCTGTTTCCAACATGCAAATGATGAAACTGAAATGGCACATAAAATGTCAGTCAAAATGGTTATGAAATCTTACAATGCGGTCAGGGAGGATAAGTTTGGCTCCGCCGGCGACGGCATTGCCTGCATGGAGGACGACGGTGTCGGCGTAGTTACGAACGGTGCGAGTGAGGCTCTTGCCGGCCCCTGCTTCCACGGCCAAGTTCACCGCATTTCTTAACCACGACATGTCATCCGCTGCGGAATTTCAATGATGTTACAGAATGAGGTCTGTGTAAAATGTTAGAGATGGGACAGCGGAGGAAGAAGGAGAAGGGTTTCTTGGAGCATTGAGAGGTTTGCGGGCTTTTGTTTCCCTTTGGTTTTTGCAATTATGGGCGCGCAGGACTTCTCGGCAGATTGAGCGCTTACATTTCACCACGATGTCAGAAATATTATTCGATTGGTAGATCAATCGTGGGACATCGAAATTATTTTTATTTCTTTACCTCTAAAAAATCTTCACATTTTTTTACCTCTAAATGAAGAGAAATTTTAAATACACACATTTAATCTCTTAATACACACCTCTATTATTTTATATTTCACATCATATTTTGTATGGATGTTTGATTACAAAAACATATATCAATTATTAGGGAAAAAAAAACTTCTTCCGTAAAACCTAATTCTTCTCTACTATTATTACGCATCAAAAGAAAAGAAATAAAAATCTCGTCTCCAAAATTCATCACCTAAATTTCAACTACAGTGGCAATCATATGCATGTATTATTTACTGATTCATTTAGTTTTTTTTATCAACTTTAGTTTTTATCTTGCATACTAAAAACTAGTTTTTATGTTATTGTACTTTTACTAATTTCTTAACTTTGAAAAAATTATGTATGTTCAATTTTTTTTTTCTTCAAATTATAGCTGATTGATGTCATATTTGAGATTTGGAGTTTGAATATAAAATTACTCTTTTAATTATAAATTGAAAAACATCAAGAAAAAATTTATAACCCGATGAAAAAAATATAGTAGAAAATAAAAGATAATACGTAAAGAGAGTTGTGATAGTAAATATATAATATATAGTAATTATATTAAATAATGCTCTAGGATATTCTGTATCTTTTAATTTCTAGATATTCTTTATGTGTGTCTTGACTACCTTATGCCAATATATAAGATATGTAGTTGACAATTCTTACCATATTGGTATTGTGTAATTCCATGTATAAATGACTCCTATCAATGAATAAAATACACATCTTTCACGATTTTCTATTCTCAAATCTCTCGGATTATTATTAGTTTTAGATATTGAGGGTATTTTAGGCAGTTTGAGATGTGTATTTTAGTATATATAATAATGAAATGAAAAACTAGATGGGTAGTGTATTAAGTAAAGGGTGTATATTTAAAATTACTCATAAATAAACCGTTGGAGTACATGTACGTGAGAACTTTGAAAATATGAATTAAAATTTAAAACATTCATTCAACCGTTCAATTAAAAGTCCTCACTTTATCCTCATTTGATCCTCATTAGAAGCTCTCCTAATAATATTTATGTTGTTGTTTTGAGGCTTGTTGTGTCAATCTCTATGATCAAGTTTGTGATTGGAAATTTGGAACTGCTTGGAGGTTGAAAGTAACGATGGCAATATTATTGATGAAGACTAACTCTGCAACTCTAACTCTGTTAATGTATAGCTAGGTACAAAACGAGTTTGGACCTTGGAGAAGTCTTTCCGAGTTCAACAACGTACGCCGACTCTCTTTACCATCGCTTTCGATCAACGTTTCGTTCGCAACAGAGTGCTTCGAGGTGGACCTTGGTGGTACGAAAAAGCTTCAATTGTCCTTAAAGTTTATGATGGTGTTGCGCCAGTAGAACAGGTAAAAATGACCTCATGTTTTATGGGTTAATGTCACAAATATTCCATTCTAAGTATGAGGAACCGGATTGGATCCGGGATGTTGCATTTGTCGCCGGTAGCTTTAAGTCTCCTGATGAGAAACTGTTCGATTCAACTGGAAAGGTTAGAGTCCATGTTGAGCGTGAATTGACTACACCATTTTACCTGAAAAAAAACTCTGCATTTTGAGAATGGAATTGAAGTCGTAATTCAGTTTAATTTTGAACATTTGCATTTATTCTGTGACAAATGCCTGTTGGTTTTCCATGAGAATGGTATTTGTTCAAAAGTCGACAATGAAGGTTCCACTTCTGTAGCGCCACAGCAGCGCCTTTCAACCTTGGCAGCTCCTCCGGGTTTTAATACTACCTTCCTGCAAGGGGCTTTCAATTTTCAGGGCACATCAAGTCACCCTAATGTAAGCGGACATCTATTTGCTCCATCTGAACCAAACAGCCGTAAACTTGTAATCCTCAAGAAGAAGCTCTTTGAACCAGACCCTACAGCAAGCAAGAATTCAGTTTCTGCTATGGTTGTTCATGAGTATTGAGATATCAATCCCACATCGGGAATATGAGACATTATATGTGGATTTATAAGGGTGGGTCACTCCATCTATTGCCAATTAGTTTTGGATGTGAATCTCAAACTACTTTATTATGGTATCAGAACGGGTTACCCACGTCCACGTGTGAAGCCCAATGGCCACACGCACTCCATGTCACCTAAATGATGTCTACGTGTTAAGCTTGAAAATTCACCATACGTGCAGGGACGTGTTGAGATATTAATCTCACATCGGGAATATCCATTGCCAATTAGTTTTGAATGTGAACCTCAACCTACTTTATCAATGAGGATGCCTCTGTTGACATATTGGAGATTATGCCTGCAGCTAATAACACATTGATTCAAGAGAAGTCATCTGAGCTAATCACTAGTCCACATTTGGACCTAATTATAATGGAACAGCCTCTACAGCCTTGCAACCTTGTTCTATCTAATGAACTAGATGACATGGAAGAATTGCGCATTGCAAACCTTTTTGATGAAGAAGAAAATGTTCCAAATGCCAGAGGCATCAAGCGCAACCCTACTAAATACCAAAAAAAATTAGAGGATTTCTACATACAAAACAATCTTACAAAATCCTGATTGAATATACCCTACTAAGTACCAAAACTTATTGACAATAGCTTGAAACGACTAATTAAATTCAACTCTTGCTCAATTTATGTGAGAGAAAAATGACACGTTATTTCTCACAAAGGACAAACAACTTTGGTTGATAAAGTTTGCACGAGTTCTATTTTGTGTTGAGAAAATTTTATGAAAATAACAAGGCCAAAGTTTTGAGTACATTAGCCTGTTTTCTTCCAAAAAATTACAAGAAAAATTCAAATGAAGATGGAAAAATCTTTCCAAAACTCAATAGGATATAGTTATTCCCGAACACAAAGGGAAAGGTCTCAACAGAGCTAAGCACGAAATACAAGAGATTTGGGCTGAATATCATTTGTGTGGTTTTCCCTACTCGACAAGGAAAAGAAAGCCTCTTTAAGCTATTTGTCGTTCAATCTGATTGGTCTAATTTGCTTTCCACGAGACCCAAGGAAACTAGCCAGGAAAGTTACTTATAAATCATACCCAACTCACTTCCTTAGTCAGATGATGATGATGAAACATGAAGAAGCTTGGAGCTGCAGTGCCCAACTCGGAACCACAATGAAACTGAAACTGAAGCTGAAACGAAATTTGCAGACCGGCCAAGATGCCCCACAAGACACCAAGAAAATCGAATTGATCGGGTCGTCGCCAAAAGTTTACGTGGGTAACTCATCCGCAGTTGTGAACCAGATTCAGAGGCAAGCTGATGCACCAGCTTCTGAAACTCCGATCACCTTTGATCAGCTTCCACCTCTGCTTCTAACCCAATCCATGTTTAACGATTCTGGTGATGAAAAAATGGCTCTTTGAGAAGAAGAAGAAGAAGAATCAGAAGACTGGAGAGTCTTCTTCTTCTAAAAGATTTAAAGCTAACCAGGATGAACCCATGGCCGGTTGTGCAAGTCGGACTTTGTGGCCACCAAAAGCACAAATGATTGCCTCAGGCTGGCATATACGCCTCGCCGTTCACCGTTCCACTTTAGTTTTGTTTTGCTGGTTGTCATTGTACAAGGCATTGATAGGTTGTGAACTTGTAATTCAGTTACCGCATGTCTGCATTCCATCAAGGATTCTGAAAAGTTATGAATAATGGGTTTGCCAACCTTGAGGTATTTCCATCATATTCTGTAGTATACAGTATTAGACATGGATGGGTCTGAAAATTGAAACATGAAAAAGACTAAAATGAGCCAAAAAGCAAAATAAACTCAAAACAATCATGTCATGACTCGTAAGATGTTGAGCTGATCTCATTTTACCCACTTGCTGCCTTCAAATTCTATGAATCCTGGTGAGTTCTTCGAGGAACTCCTTGTGACTTCTTTGAGGAACTCTATCTTACTAGGTTTCAGCTAGAACAGAGGAAGGACTGAAGTTCCAGTATCCCGACCATGAGTAGAAGAATTTAAGCATATGTACCTGCGTTTCCTTCCAAATTCAAGAGAACTCTAATGGTGGTAGTACTGTATTGTTTAGCAAATCTTTTCTACATAAATGGAGTACTTTTTGAGTGGCCAGTTAACATCGGAAAGAACACCCACTCAATGCGTCATACTCGTTCAGTTTGCCTTGCACATAAGATAACTAAAATTGTCTATTCTTTAAGAGAGGTTTCTGGTTATCAATGATTCCATATTTCTATTACAAGTACAGCGTCAATGGACTGCAAATCTCGCTAAATTGGCCAGTTCTGTGCAGGCATTTGAAGATCAGGAAGAATGCAAAGTCTGATCCTCTTATGTTGTATATGCTCCTTGAAGCCACTAATGTTGGCCAAAAGGGAAATGTGTACATTTTCTCTTGGTCAAAAACATCACTATAGGTCAACTTCTGGCAATGGCAGTTTCCAATAGTTCCACGAGTTAAAGTCTTCCTGCAAATTTTTTGGAAATCAGGTTATCAAACATAAAACATAGTAATGATTGTTACTGAGTCACTCATGTGGGCAAACTCAGAGCAAAGTAAGAGTAGGTCAGAGTTGCACATCTCTTTCTACCCATTTCAAAGTTTATGTTGCAAGGAAAGGATGCAGAAGATTTTAAGTTACCTGCTCAACCAATGAAGTTGGAGGAAACATGTCATTGACAAGAGTATGTAAAGATGTATACGACTTCACATCACCAGCACGATGGTGGCTGATGGCCACCTCACCCTGCCAATCAATGAGAAAGTTAAGCCACAGAAAAATATGAGCATTGCCTCTTTGGTTGTGGAAGACAACAATGAAAAGATAAAAACCTTGGGATTGATTATAAAAATCTTGCCCTTTGGAATCCCAATTTTCCTGTAGCTGAGCTCATCTGTATCTCTATTTCCAAAACCCGCATAAAATGGATTGTAATCCTGGGGGAATAGTTTTTTTATGTCCTGCAGTATATGATTAACACATACAATTAGAACACGATCCAATGCCAATTAAGAGTGAATATGAACCTGTGTTGGATTCTATTGCCGTTTACCTCTAAACAGGCAATTTTGAACTCATGTGGTGCTCTTCTTACAACTGCCATCAGAAAATGGGTGAATACAGACTAATCAATAAAAGCAAGCTAACCTTTTATTTAAATATTAATAAATATAAAAATAAAACTTCAAAGTAGGTAGCATTCCAATATTGAGACAAATGATACGCCAGCTGAATCTGGTCACAGCACTATGATGTACATATAATCCAGATACCACATGCTCATTATTTGTGATCAATGATGACAACAAATGGTCGAGTTAGTACCGTAAAAGGCAAAGGAAGAATCATCAAGGAAAGGATTTCTTATAGTTGAACCAGAGACTGAAAACATAAGGAATATTATAGGCTCACAACCCCCCCCCCCCCCCCCCCCCCCCCCAAAAGTGGCTCCTTCAGCCTGGGCACCCCATTATGAAGGTCAAAATTCACTGATTTGACCGAAAAGTAACCTACCAGCTCTAAATTATTTTATTATTGTGGTAAACTTCATACACTAAAAGAAACATATACCACCAACATTCTTGCTAATTTATGTTTCTCCACTATCAGTTTCCCTTTTGCTTTTAATTTTTCACTGACTCATTGGAAAACAGAAAGAGCGATGACAGTACAATAACAATGTGGTTACCAAAAAGGCAAAAACTCTATAGTAAGGTTAGTGTATGCAAGCTGAAGTAGTTCTGAACATGTTAAGAGAGACAACCTCACCTTCACGAAATAATGAAGGAAATAATCCATCAGGTGAGATAACGACAGGTCCACTGGGTAAAGCTTTTCCGTCCTGCAATTACAGGATATCAACATGCAACTAACAAACTCAACACCACAAGCCTTAAATCCCTATGACCATAAAAGAAAGCAACCAAGCTTTGGTGATGTATTAGAATGACAAGTACCAAAGACCAGGTTTTTAGGTTACCTGTTTTAGATTATTTAAAAAGCTTCTCGTTAGGTATGCCTGTATAATTGCACGTGCACTCAGAAACAGTAGCTGATATCCATTTTCCTGTAGTTAGAGCAGGCCTCAGTATTAGATATCAATTTAGTGAATTTACAACCAGATCATTTCATAATGATGTATAAGACTATTGCAAGGGTCCAACATATAAAACACAAGAGCTCAATTAAGATCAGGTTCTTATGGGCTAAATTGCCAAAATATTATGCAGTCACTAAATTCAGTTGGATCACTGAGATTCAAGTCTTTAACAAAACATAAACTAAGACATTAGCAAGAAATGTACCTTAATTGCAGAGAACAGTCTAGCCACCCCAGATTGTGTCCAATCCTTTCCAACTAATGGCATAAACTGACCTAAAACATCAGACCTGAAAAGACGTATCAAGGTTAAAGTTGCATTGAATTAGGCAACAATATCAGCGTAAATCTTGTCCTTTATGGATTTTTGAATTGTTTTTCTTTTATTTCCAACAGGTTTTGTTGGTTTCTTGTACTATCATACAATAGTTCAATGGGTACTAGTCTAACAACCGACCAGGTCATCTTATGGTTTTGCCCTATGGTGGTGGATGGGGAAGAAAATCACAACTTTCAGCAGTGCTAAAGTAATTCTGCATTAACAATTAAAAACATATTAAACAGACAGTAGCCTTACTTGGTGATAGTTCCATCAACATCAGAAATTACAATGCGTGCATTCCATTTCCACAAGTATATATGTGCATCGACCTGGCAAACAGAAGCATCGGTTATTAGGTAAATCCAACTATGCACGCTACTGTTCAAATTTAAAAGAGCACCAGATATTGACAAACCTGTTGAGTTCCTAAAACTCTGGTAGAGAAACTGAAAGTTATCACATTTTGGCCATCTTTTAGATTTAGAGATGCTATCTGCTCAGTGGTGGGAATATTTGTCCTTACAAATTGCTTTTGAGGGGACTTAGGAGTTGCTTCAACTTGAGAGTTATGCAAACTGGATTCAGAATCAACAAATTCCTCCTCATTTGAAGAATTACTGCTGGTGTGCTCAAGTGTTTTGACCCTTCGGAATGGAATAGCCCACAGCCTCCATCTGTGTCCAGAAGGAGTGGACGGTTTTTCTGTATCATCTTGTTCTACGGGAATTGCATCCTTGCTCTCAAGGCGTAAATCTAGACCAAATGCAGCCATTCCGAGAACAACAGGAGCTGCTTTCTCCCATGAAAAGTATCTATCTTTAAATCTGATGATCATGTTTTCATTTTTTATAATTGCTGAAGCAGAAGCTTTGAAATCCTCTGCAGAAACACAACGAGCATCAAAGGCTTCAGCAGCAGCAGTCACGCCCATACCCGCCCGAAGTTCATTCCTACACAGTGAGATCTCAAACCCTGAAAATTGCATAATCGATTAACAAAAATAAGATTCTAGAATCGAGTGGAAATAGAAAGATTAAAAAATGTTAGATAACAATGGAAGCCAGTAAAAGGTACTTACTAGTGCTTGAAAAATCTTGTGTTATTTCACTGGTAGATGCTGTTCCGGGTTTTATAGACTCACTTTTACTGCATTCATCTCCGGCTTCACCTCTTTCTTGACTAGTCTCTGTCCCATCAAATTCTGCCAATGCATTGCTGACAGAATGTTCAGATACACTGTCAATACTGATTTCTTCCTTCCGTTCTAAACCATTGCTGACAGAATGTGCGGAAATTTGTTCATCCTTCCCTTCAAAATCAAAGCTAACAATCTGAACAGAACTGCTGTCAGCACCCATTTGTTCATCCTTCCTTTCTAAATAATTGCTGACAGAATGCACTGAAGTGCTGTCAACACTAGCCTCAGATGCAAATCCTGAATCATTTCCAACTTGTAAATCTGGAGACATATTGTTGTCAGGTAAAACAGAACAACAAGAAGCAGATAACTCATTGTTCTTTTTCAGTTCAACACTACCAGCATCCAGAGTCTGTAGAGACTGTTCTGCAGAACTTTGAGCCTCCAAAGAGGAACCCTCATCTTCAACATCATTTTTACCTGCACGTTCGCCTAGCTCTGTTAGCTCCAAGCATCTCCCAGAAAGCTCTGCCTTCTCAGCAACTACATCTTCTGAATCGCTATGCATCTGAAGATCCCTGTCCAGGCTTGAAATCTTTTGAGTTTCTTGAGCTTGACAGGCCTGTTCTTGTTTTCCTTCACAAACTTCAATTTGGAGACCAGTGTCATTATTATCATTATGAATGCTGCGAACTTTACTGGCTGCAACACTAGTTCTAGGTGCATCCAGCTTACTAATATAATCAGCGGCCCAAGCATTCTCTCCCGAACTCAACTCCTCATTTCCTTCACAGAAGTCAGTCTCTTCACCGGGGCCCAGATTAAACCGAGGCGTGTCTAATTGCAAATTCTCTGCATTCTGTTCTGATGCTGAGATGGGGGCAGTCAACACATGACCATCCACACTCACCAATATAACTTCTGGGCTTAAAGTATGTGATTCCCCAAGAAGATCAGTATCAAAATTATCATATCGAGACAACCCATACTCTGATAACTCAGCTGAACCTTCTAGCAAAGATTGATCATCTTGAAATTCATAAAACTTCCGATCAACATCAGATTCTGCCCTCTCTAACTGATTTGCACCAAATGAATCACATTCATGCAACACTGCCGAATCAGAGACACTATGCTCAAGTCTAGGATGGTCAAGATTACCGGCATTCTGGCCATCACCATCTTTTCGTTTTAAATTATCTGGATCAGCCCCATTCACCTCACTTCTTTTGCTAGTATCAACCTCCCTTATAAAGTAAGCCTCACCCGAGTTATCAAGATACATATGGAAGTTGGCATCAATGCCGTTCACATTTATCCGAACAAACTTCTCCGCACCTTTCAACACACCCTGAAATTTTCCAAACCGAACATACCAAGGTGTACTTCGGAACGTCCCATCTTGCTGCTGAACAACAATGACATCAACTGCCCCACCGAACGGATGAAAGGGGGTGGCAACAGAATAAACACCTTGGGAAATTAGGCTCCCAACTTTGCCAACCACATTCATCTGGTCAGACTATCCCACCTCTCCAAATTTAGTGAAACCCCAATTAACATCTAAACTCAAAATCTTCAACTATTATTATGATCTGCATAACAGAAAATGGAACCCAAAAAATCACACATTAATTCACCAACACAGAAGTGCAATCAAGACCCATTTAGGCACTGATTTTGAAACCAAAGTTTCAAACTTTAAGAGTTTCTAGGTAATCAAACGAAGCAAGAACCATGATTCTCCAATACAATAATCAAAGAACAGAATCAAACCCAGTAATTATTAACGAAAATGCTTTGAAAGCTTCAATCTTTATGCATCAAAATCAAAGAAACGTAAAATAATTTGATGATTTGTGATGTTGAACATACCAGCTTGACTTTGGTGAGCAATCAAACAGCTCAAAGACTCCAACTTTGTTCGGACGTTGATCTTTCTTGGGGTTCTGGGAAATTGGGAATGCTGTGCTGCTTCTTGGGTTGAAGTCAGTTTAAGCTTTTGGAATTTTCGTGTGGGACGATTATTTGGATAATAAGAGGAATAAACCAGGGAGAGAAAACACCATGGCTAAAACCATTAAATAGGTACTCCTGGATTGGAAATATCAAAAGGGTACTGTAGATGAGTGAAATTACGGGGATGCTTCGCAGTACAGACGTGTAATTGTGGCGGTTTGGGTATGGTAATATGTAAGTATATTCGTTTAGTTACATGTCGTGTCGCCATGTTTGAACGGGTTGAGTCGGACCTCTCCACCTCGGCACCTCGTGGTGCTGCTCGAGTGTTCGTCTCGAAGAGAACAAAAAATTAATATGGTCTAGATACAGGTTTCCCATAATATCCTTAGTTAAATACAAATTAGGTGGTCCGACATTGATGAATCTCAGATTAAGAGCGTCGGACTATAACGAACTCGTACAGTAAGACTGGTGAAAAAAATGTCTCTGAAAAAGTTGTGAACTTGTGTAGTGGAACCGAGCACAAGACTTTATCATCGTGACTCGTATTAAACACGTTCTCGAATACTAGCTTCAAATAAACTGAGAGGTGAAAAGAAAGAGAGGGCCTCGATATTTATCTCGGAGCTCAACTTGTTGTTTTCTTCTTTCCTCTTAATCTTTGAAGTATCTCACACAAACAGATATTGTTATGACCTTAGTTTGGAACAAATGGTTTACCTTTTTTCGCTCATCAAATACAAAAGAAAGATCAACCACAATTTTGTTGGAGATATTCACCTAAAGCATTAAATAAACCGTAACCTAAATAAGACGGTGATATTTGAAAATCAAGAAAACGAAGTAACAGATATTCAATTAATCACTCCGAATAAACAAAAAAAAATGGCGGTTTTAAATGTTTTTACTCATTGTGTATGCCAACTATTTTTGAATAAACTTTTGTCATATTCTATAGGAAAAACAAAAAATACAAAATTGAATTTGAAAACTCAACTATCACATAACTTGGACTCTAGACCAGATGCCAAAAAGAAAAAGAAAAATATTCAAAAAGTGACGTCGTTGGCTTACGAAACTTGTATTCCAGCCACATTAATCATAATGGTTTCTTGTTAACCTCGTTTGTTTTTTGTCAATTCATAACTTTAATATGTTTAACGTTGATATCTTCAATTCCTCAAAAAAAAAAATAACGTAGACATCTACAATTCTGAACCAAGGGCATTTGTGACATTGTCGATACATTAATGGAAAATCGGACAATTGGGTCTCTCCGATGTCTGAATATATGTTTCCTCCCTACTACCTACAGTCATACACCCTTAGCTAGAAGACGATAGGGTCATAGAGACCAGATTATGGGCTTTCCAGCCTTCTCAGCCTAAAATCAGTTAACTCGGCCAATCACCGAATCACGTTCAACACAAAATGTGCAAGCCCACTTTTCCTTAATTTTGTTTGCTGCAAGATTTCCAAAAGAATGTGTCTATTAGGACCTCTAAATTTGCTTACTTGATCTCACTCTATTATGATTTATTAAATGACATATTTATCTTCTTACACAATGACTATTAAGAACACTAATTAGACAACAAGTAATGTTACATTTATTCTCTCTAAACTTTCTAATTCAATAATAATGAATTGCATTTTATTATTTTCCTTATTGATTTTTTATTTTCTAGTTTTACCACATACTTATTAAAGCATTTATATATTTATATTATCATACATGTTACATGCATATACAACGTGAAAAAATATTTTTACAAAAATTAAGATATATAAATTATTAAAAAATAAATAATTAAGTATCATAAATATGTTCTAGGATATTATATATATGTGTCTTAACTTTATGTCATCATGATATATAGTTAGAATATGACTATGTATTCTTTATCATTACCATATTGGTACTTTGTGATTCCTTATATAAAGGGCTCATATCAATGAATAAGACGATGATTCTCTTGCTATCTCTCATTCTCTACAGTTTATACTTCATCACGTTATCATGTACTTTGTTCTAACCCAAAAGTTAATACCACCATTTGTTTTTTTAAAACCTAAAAAGCGTTTTTCGGCTCTTCTATCCGACCGCCGCAGCCGCCCATTTTCTTGGCCACCGTCAGACATCACCGGCTGCCAATCCCTTGGCCGCCACCCACCGACGATTATTGGTTTCCTCCGACTATAATTTTCGACTTCTTCAAGCTTTCAAAGTTTCGAAAGGTATGTTTTGAAACCCTCAACTTTTCCAAGTTCAATAATTCGGGGAAGATAAAATTATTTCCTCATTTCTCCATCTCCATTCTATGCTTGGAATTTTGTGCGTGCAGGTAAAAATCCCAGAATTTTATTCACAGGTCAAGAGTGTGTTTGATCACTCTTGCTTCCTTGTCCGGGTTGTGTGTGATCAACCCCGACCTTTCTCCGAATTGTGTGTGATCAATCTGAGGTTTTTTTCAAATTGTGTTTGATCAATTCATGACTTTTTCGGATTTTGTGTGATCAATCTGTAAGACAAACCATTAAAAAACAGCATTTGTGATCTCTATCGAGTCTAATAACAGTTTGGTTTTATATGCAAGAGCAACATAACATTTTGTTCATTTGAGTTTTGATGTACTCAATACCTAAGGCGAATCTTCGTTTGGTATTTGTGGAACCTTTTATTGGAAAGGATTGAACCACATGTTTTGACCCCTAGGCTAACACCCTAGATGCCGAAATTTCACATATTATACGTTTAAAGTCTTTGACGTGCCACATCAACAAAAGTCTTCAAGGACAATATGTGCAAAGAGTAATGATGGTTTAACCACAATATTTTAAGTATTGCCACTTCCAAGCTATTGTATGAGACATAGAAAAATTTCGATTAAATGACACTCCCATTCCAGACATAGAAAACTGACTAGGTAGTACCGACAAGGTCGTATTGGTATGAAGGTGAATGGTGACTGGTTTGAGGTTAACTGCTCTGCTCGGTAGTCTGAATCACAAGAGGTACGAGCTTACCGGCTCTTGTGTTGATGAGGGGCAATGGGGCATGAGGCATGAGGCATGAGGCTGAGTGATCATTTCAAAACTTAAAAACAAGAACTTTCCTTCACTTGGAGAAGCTCAAAATTAAACTTGTATAATGAATAGTCAAGTCAATGAATTTTCCATCAAAAGAAATGACATCAACATAATTATGTAGTTTCTGTCCTTAATTATGCAAATGAAACAGAACAATCAGTTTGAATGTTCCCACTTCTAAGTAGTTAGATAATGAAGAGACTCGAAAGGGATCCAGATTTCAAATGGCTATTGATGGCCATTATTTCAGAAGATCCAGAAAGATTAAGAGGCCTGAGAGATTGAATATACAAGATCTTCGAGTTAATATATGAGAAAGAGAAGCATGCAATGAGGCAATGACAGCAGTAGACGAAACCCAAGAATCAAATAGGTGTGGCGGCCGGCCTGGCGGGGACACAAAGGCTCGATCCAAACAGTACTGCCACAAATTATCAGAGATCATTTGAACCTCACTCGAACTCTTGGTTGCCTCGGCCATCAGTACGTGAGATTTGTTGGAGTTTTAGAAGATGAAATCGGAGAGCTGTTTCTTCATTGAAACACTATGTGGTCTTAGACGGAGAGACCGAGAGAAAGAAATTCTAAACAAGGCCGGGAAGAGATATATCAAATATGCTAATATATGGTTGCTGAAGAGATAAGGCTTTGGTAAAGAATAAAATAATAAACGAGCTAATTTTTATTGGTGAAGCACACACCATTAAATAAACCGATATATCCTCAACAAAATCAAGAGTTGGGGAAGATTACCAACACTGCAACTCTATTGTCTAAGAAAAAATAGGTAAATGACCATTGCAAATTTGCTATATATAATTACTTACATACTATTTAAAAAAACAATATATATATTATTTTATTTTGACGTTTCCAAAATGCTTCCATTTTTAAATATTTCTAAAAAAAAATGCTTCCGCGAAACATTTGCTTTCACATTTCCGTTTCCAATTTTATGCAAAGTAGATCAAAACAATTCTACAGCGTGGCAAATTTGGGAAAATTTGCAGTGAGTCCACCCGATGTTGACCAAATCTACTAAAGTGAGTCCACGCTTACTTGGATTTTTTTTTTTGTCAATCGCTTACTTGGAAGTTGGAACAAGAATCCCCTCCGAATTATAGGTTCACGTTCTGCAAATGATTCCCCAATAAAGTAAAAGATTCCGGGCCTGCCGTCCCCCCGAGCCCAATTGAGGTTCAATCCAGATCCAGAGACAGGGTCATTATCGTAATACCGACACAAATCTTAAAATCCACGCCAGGAAACTTTGCTTCCTTCGTCCCCAATATCCCCCCCCTCTTCCTCCTCGATCCCCCACCTCTCCTCCTCCTTTCCTCCATTGACCTCGGCGTCGATGAACCCCAAAATGACGAAACTACCCCTCCTCGCCGTCCTCCTCGCCCTCACCTCCCTCGCCGCGGCGGAGATCAAGTCCCTCACGATCTCCGCCGACACCCGCCCCATGATCCTCTTCGAGAAATTCGGCTTCACACACAGCGGCCACGTCACCATCCGCGTCTCCTCCGTCTCCGTCACCTCCAAGATCGCCGACCTCGACCCCTCGCGGCTCGGCTTCTTCCTCCTGTCGGAGGAGTCCCTCCTCCAGGTCCTCGTCGAGATCCAGCAGAACCCTCAGCTCTGCGTCCTCGACTCTCGCTACATCTCACGCCTCTTCGACTTCCGCAAGCTCTCGCCGCCGCCGGCCTCCACCTTCAACCACTCCTACCCCGTCACCTCCCCCAACGAGTACTCCCTCTTCTTTGCCAATTGCGCGCCGGAGACCACCGTCACCATGGACGTCCGCACCGAGGTCTACAACCTCGACCCCGATGGCTCACGTGACTACCTCTCCGCCGGCCTCACCCACCTCCCCTCGCTCTTCTCCGTCTTCTCCGTCGCGTATCTCGCCTTCCTAGGGTTCTGGATCTACCTCTGCTACTCTCACAAGCTCTCGACGCACCGGATCCACATCCTCATGGGGGGACTCCTCCTCATGAAGGCCTTGAATCTCATTTGCGCCGCCGAGGACAAGCACTACGTCAAGGTCACCGGCACGGCGCACGGCTGGGATGTGCTCTTCTACATTTTCCAGTTTCTCCGTGTGGTTCTGTTGTTTACGGTGATCGTGTTGATCGGGACCGGGTGGTCTTTCTTGAAGCCGTTTCTGCAGGAGAAGGAGAAGAAGGTATTGATGATTGTGATCCCTCTGCAGGTTCTGGCCAATTTGGCTTCGGTTGTGATCGGCGAGACCGGGCCGTTTATTAAAGATTGGGTGACTTGGAACCAGGTGTTCTTGTTGGTTGATATTATCTGCTGCTGTGCTATTATTTTCCCCATTGTGTGGTCGATTCGGTCTTTAAGGGAGACTTCCAAGACCGACGGGAAGGCGGCTAAGAACTTGGCCAAGTTGACTCTTTTCAGGCAGTTCTACATTGTGGTTATTGGGTACTTGTACTTCACAAGGATTGTGGTGTTTGCGCTCAAGACCATTGCGGCTTATAAGTACCAGTGGGTGAGCAATGCCGCAGAGGAGACTGCGAGTCTTGCGTTTTACATGATCATGTTCTATATGTTCAGGCCGGTGGAGAGGAACGAGTACTTCATTCTTGATGAGGAGGAAGAAGAGGCTGCAGAGATGGCTCTAAGGGACGAAGAGTTCGAGCTTTGAATTGGGTAGAATTGGTTCTGTGCTGCCCCTTTGTATTGATATGATGCCGCTGATGTTTTGAGTTCCGCTTATCGGACATATGGATAGAGTTGCTGGGTCAGGTCTGCTGCTACTACTGTTGCCTCATCTGTTTACCTTTCAAATTGTATTATTTTTCAAATGAATTGTTATAAGAAGTTTGATGCTTTAAGATACCATCTGTGTAGCTTATATTTATTAGGATTTTCATCTTTAAATACTGCTAATGATTTTTAATTCATAATTCTGAGAATATTTGTGCACGATAATGTCGTGAATTAAATTCTGAATGTAGTGCTAACTTTTCCCGCCTGCATGTGGTATGTAACACTTAATTTATGTCATCCATATAGGTCTGCTAATAGAAAATAAACCGTAATGCTGATAAGGGAAAGCACAATAGTGTCAGAGTTGAGCTATTCGTTCCAAGGTGTGATAATTTCTTTCATTCATGATGGTGATAAGCTTAAGCCAATTAGGACTCATTAAGAGTAGCTAAGTCTGTTAGTAGTAAGCTTAATTGAAGGCATAAGGTAAGATCATACAGCACTAAGAAGATTAATGAGTACTTTAGACCGGTAACGGTATGCTTAGTTCTAACTAGCAGATGCACAGAATAGGATCATAAGGCACTAGGAAGTTAATGAAAGAGAAGCACTAGTCACTAGGCTTAGTTGGAAACTTCCAGAGGCAGAGGATAAGGTTACAAGGTTACTGCTACCATTTGTTTTAGAAGTTTGAGAAAGTAGCAAATTTTGTTGACCTCTAAGACTTGCCTCAAGCTCAGCCGGAGCTAATCTGGAAGCCTGACATTTCAAAGAAGATAAATCGAGACTGGCGACAACTGGTCATTTAGGAAAGGGTTAATCTTCATTGGACCTCTGAGTCATAATTCAGAGGTTAGTAACCAGCTTCTTTTGTGTTCGTCTTTATGCAACTTTGCACTCTATGCAGATCGAGTTGTTCCATAGATCATACTATGATCAGAGTGGAAATGTTCTGCTCAACTGGTCATTTTGGAAAGGGTTAATCTTCATTGGACCTCTGAGTCATAATTCAGAGGTTAGTAACCAGCTTCTTTTGTGTTCGTCTTTATGCAACTTTGCGATCATATTATGATCAGAGTGGAGACATTCTGCTCTTTGGGCCTCTGCTCACAGGGGTTCTTTTTATTTCATTTTTTTTTTTTTCAAAACTGCTTATTTTTCAGAAGGTTGATATGGCTGTACATATTACTGTTTCTATGCACCTTGTTGCTTGTCCTCTCCTTGAAAAGACTCATTATTCTCAATCGGATGCTGGTGAAGTATTCTGTTTTTGGGTGGAAGCTAGAGAATACTTTTGTTAAAGCTCCTACTTTTTTTCACCCTATGTATCACACGTTCAAACTTGATGATGGTCTGGGATGCTCTTTTAGTTGAAACTTTGTATTGAATTCATCTGATGATTTATATGCCGACTAAGAATCGTGTATGAAGTGGTTGTTTGTTTTGTATAAAAAATGGCAGCATCGATAGTTGACCTCTACACTGGAAGTAACATCAGCTCTTCATTGTTTTTTTCCTTTTGTTGAGCTCATACAAATGCTAGTTCATAAGAGTGAGTTCAGCTGGTGCGTTAAAACGCACACTCTATAATGGCTTTGTATTGAATCATGTCATGAACACCTTGACAAAAAGCAGTGCTGGTTTTGAACAGTCTATCTTTGTTAGCGCCATAATTGATAAATGCCTCCTACAATTGATTCAAAGATTTTGTATTACATTCATTTTGTGTTTTGCTGGTATTTTATTTAGTTCGTCTGCTCAATAGGATGAGCAATGCCACCAAACAACCCATTTGGGCATGTTATATATCAGCTCCAAAATTCAAGATCCGCTTAAGATCAAAGAGGAATATCAATTGCTATTGCAATACTATATTACAAATATTTAGGTAGTCGCTTGAAACAACAATCGAATCAGTTTGTTCAGTTTGTTTTTTGCTTAGGAAAGATCCTCATTCTTATGCTAAACACTACTCAGTATTGTAGGAAGTGAAATACAGTAAACTACTTGTACATGTGTTACTGCCAAAGATATTACCAGTGAAACATACATTAAACTGTTTTTTGCTGACAGAATTAATACCATTTAGAAGAGAAGGCATGTACAAATTACAAGCATGCAGTAGTTATTCATATCAACTTTCAAAAAAGTAGTTATTCATATTAGTTCAAAGGAATCATCTGCATTGTTGCTTCTGATGATTCTTCGTGGAAATCAGTTTTGTTAACAATGACTTCAACCTCCTAGAACCGGGTCCTGGCCTTAAAACTCCATAATTTTCACCCTGCAGGCCTGAGCATAAACTCTGGGTCTTTTCTTTCCCAGAACACCATCCCCCATACGCAAATTGTCCGCGGCGTCGTTTAAGCAGCTGTTGATCAATTTTTTTAAGCACAGGGGTATTCTCCTTGAACTTTCTAGCGAATGGACGGTTGCTTTGAACCATTCTTCTAAAATCTCTGAGTCCGAGAGTCCTGGGATGTTGCTTTGGAGGTGTATCCCATGAAATGTAGTGGAGGTCATGGTTGATGGTGGTGTTTTTGTAGTCTTCTGAGTTGCATATGAGAGTCTGGAAGTAACCTTCAGGAGATGAGACAAAGTTGGTGTAGTAGAGGAGGAGGGTTCTAGGCAGATTGTCCCAACCCACTACGCAATACTCGGCAAAAGACCTTGATAGCATTGTCCAAGCTGAACCTGTGTATAGCTTGAAAGCTGTTGGGAGAGCCCTTTGTTTAATGACCCACCATAGTTCAGATTTATTGAGGCTGTGGAGTGCTGGGTCTATTGTAATAGGCTTGCCTCTCTTGTTTAGTTTCCAACCCAAGTGACTGGAGTGCTGAATAAAATTGAGATCTCTTGGCAAGTCAGAAAAGGCATGGATCAGATCATCTTGAGTAATGAGAGGATAGTCAGAAGCACTGAGATTGACGAACCAATCCCACCTGCTGCAAGTCCTCAAGAGCAGAGCCAAAGCATGAATAGTGGTAGCAAGCATGGTAGGTCCTCTATAGGTTACCAAGTTGGGTTTTCCCACAATCCAAACATTACCCACTTGCCCAAAAACTGGGTTTCCACCCACAAACTCCGCTATGTCTCTGTGCTCTGCTTCCGTTGCTTCATAATCCATGTGGATCAGATAGTAATTTCCAGGATGATAAAGAGCATAGAGCATGCGTTTGAGTTTAACGGAATCGCCTTTTGAAGCTGAGATCAGATATGAAAAGGTCACTGGATATGGGTTAGTACTAGTAATACTCATATTGGATTTGGTAAGATTGATGATGGGCTGAGTGGGTGTTGTTAATCTGGTTGGAATCAAGTACAGGAAAGAGAAAAGAATTGAAGTTAGCATCAGAGAAACTACCAAAACTTTGATACCCATTATTACAGAAGAAACAATGGCTGTGTTCGGGACACATGATTACATTGGAGAAGGATATATAGACTGGAACAGATTGCAAAGATCTGATCTTGTGTTTGGTACTTTGGCAAGAGATCAGATAAGAGCATATTAGCTAACTGACATTCAAACAGAATATAACTATATTAAAAATTGTAAGATTAAATAAGCTAATCGGAGCACCTGGGACTGACTAGCAATTCATGCCTGCAATGAGGTTGAAGAAGTGGAGGTTCGGAGGTTGAAGACGATGATAGAGGATGAGGATTTGATGCCTGTTATGAGGTAGGAGACGGAGGTTTGGTTGGTGGTTGAAGACAACAATGGTGGTCCGTGGTCGAAGGTTGAGAGAGAGAGAGAGAGAGGAAAAGAGTGGTTGCCGGTGATGGTAAGTTTTATCTCACCATTTCAACCAGATTGGATACGTTGAAGTAGCTAGATTAATCTCGAAAATGTGAGCAAGTGTTTAGAACAAGGATCATGTAATTAAACAAATGTAACTAAGCTGCAAGGTCGGTGGTAATTAACCGCCATAAAACAATATCGGCGGCAATCACTAGTGAGTATGTCGGTTAACAAGGCCGATAAATAGACAGAGGCATGTACTCTTATAATCAAATGAATGAAGGAAATTATGAAAGAATATGGTTGAAGCAAGCTAAAGGCCGTTTCTTTCATGTAACAAAATAAGGTATAGTTTGGTACAGTTTCGCTTATAAAAAAATCAGTTTTTATGTGAATTTTTAGATTTTATAATGTTTGGTAAATTACTAAAATCATTTTTTTTTAAATTTCAGGTCACTGACAACAGCTTTTAGAAATAATCTGAAGGTTACTTTTAAAATCTGCTATCATGAAAAACAATAACACTGCATTTGGATGAGAGTTTGCTTAATTCTTGACGAATTCTAAATTGATGAAATTTAGATATCTATCAATTGAAATTCCGTTAATTGTAATTTCTATTGTTTGGTTATGTATATTTGAGATTTGCAGTGTGTGATTGATTAAGAAAATTTAAAAGAAATATAAAAAATAAAATTTTAAAATCTGCTATCATGAAAAACAATAACACTGCATTTGGATGAGAGTTTGCTTAATTCTTGACAAATTCTAAATTGATGAAATTTAGATATCTATCAATTGAAATTCCGTTAATTGTAATTTCTATTGTTTGGTTATGTATATTTGAGATTTGAAGTGTGTGATTGATTAAGAAAATTTAAAAGAAATATAAAAAATAAAATTTTAAAAAGTCTTATTTTGGAAATGAAAATTGAATCATGTAAATGAATTTGTAAATGACACATATTTTTGATGGAATTCAAGTGGGGAATTTAATCAATGAATTCCTTCGTTTTCAATTCCATGGAAATTTAAGATTTTCTATCTGATAATGCCAAACAAGGGAATTGACTTTTAGAAATTATGAAATCCTTATTTTCAATTAAATTTCAAGGAATTTCCTTGCATCCAAACACAACATAGAAATTAATAAATTTTATCTTGTCAGCACTTTTAAAACTAATATTTACCAAACACAAAACTTTTTTAATTCACAGCTGATTATTTTCGCAGTATAGCAACAACAGTTTTTTTAAAGTCACAACAATACCAAACTAGCCCTAAAAACAAAAAACCTTTAGAAACTCTCATTCCCAGTTTATCCAAATGGAACGCTGGGACAATGTGAGGAGAAGGCAGTAAAACCATATTAACAGAGAGGAAGATGAAAAACCAAGTGAAGCAAGCCGATCTGCAACAAAGTTAGCTTGTCGATGAACATGATGGAATAATCCCTTCTCTATACTTACATCTCCCTTATAGTGGTAACAATTAACAAAGCTACAAATTCTAACAGTAGTGTCAAAATCACAACAATTTCTAACATATCCCAACCTGACAAGCTAACTTTATCAGGTCGTATATTGTCTGGGTTATCAAACACAATTGTCTTTCGGATATGAGATATTATCTCCAATCTAGGACCTATATCCAGTTAAACAAATGCAGCAAATGTCGACTTCTTGAGAGTTGAGGAAGAGAACCGAAGATAGTAAAAGTGATTTTTTTTTTTCTTTCCGATTTCATAGTAAAAATGGTTAAAAGACTACATTGTGAAATAAATGGAAAACAAATAGTTAAGTGTGTGGGATTAGTCCAGTACCAGTTGATCTAGTGGTATAGTTTTCTCTTTGTAAGTGGGAGGTAATGAGTTCGACTAACGATAAACTCGTTCTAACATTTGAGTTGTTTATCTAACAAAAAAAAATGTGTGGGATTAAATCTGTGGAATTTTGGGTTCCTTGCTTTTAATAAACTGTTTTTTTTTTTTGCTAGATGCTTTTAATGTACTGTTGAGATCTGGAGCCTTGTGGAGTTGTGGTTAGGACGTTAGGTTATTAAAGCTTTTATAATTAAAGCTTCAATGTTGGGCTTGCAAGTCGTTGAACATAAACTAAAAGGGCCAGGTTCTGAATTCAGATTAGTTAAGCAAAAGCTGCAAAAGGAAGAACACGGCCCCAAAGAAACACATGGCTTTAGGACACTGTACATAACTGACAGCAGGTGCTTGGTTTTCCAGAGGGCCAGGGTTCTTCCAAAGCTATCAAAAGGAAGAACAAGGCCCCAAGCAAACTGTGGCTTCAGTAAAAATCTCAATGAACCCCCTAGCTTTTGCTAATGATTACAAGTTTCAGATTATACTGATGAGCCCCATTGGATTAATCAAGTTTTAGCCGCAGGCTTGTTGATTAACTTCCTGGAGACTTAGAGTGCAAGTCTCCATCGGCAAAAAGCCAATGCGTTTGGTGGCTATTATCATTACATCTTTCATTTCTTTGTCCCAGTGCCCGGAGTTGTCACTCTTAGCTATCATATGAGTGTCATCAAGATAAAACCTTATTTGTTACAATTTCGTTAGCTATCATATGAGTGTCATCAAGATAAAACCATATTTGTTACAATGTCGGAACCGTATAATTTCGGAACTGTTCTCGTAGATAGTTTGACATGTTATCTTGTTAGATTGTCAATCAACCAAGTATGCGAAGAAAACTCGATATATTATGTTACAAATTCATGGTTGTTAATGTGTGTCTCTTCCTATTATTTCAAACGCAAAATTTCAAGATTTGCAGTAGGAGGATGAGAATGAGAACACTCCTAAATCCAACGCCAACCCAATTATTTCATTCACCATGGTCCATTGTTCATATTAGTAGCTTTGTTTTTTGTTCTATCTTGTAGTTGGCACCTAATCTTTGGAGTTTTCACCCGTAATTAAAGGCGTTTCCTTTAGACACAGAGCTATTCTACTATTTTTGACCAAAAGAGCTAGCAGTCCCTTTCATATCTTCCCTCCCAATCGAATCCAAATCCAGAATTAGCAAATACTTTCTGCTAAAGTCTGTGTTAATGTATAGTTTTCAAGCTGCAACTGTTGGAGGCTTTCATATAAACCAGTGGGCAGTTCCAGCTATAATTTTCTGCAAATGAGCATGACCCTCTAAAACTAGTCCTACTATGCAATGAACATGAAGGTTTGAAACATTACTTGCTGACTGAAACTTTCAACCCTGCACAGTTTAGCTATTCTTTACCAAAATTTAGCAACCCTGCTAGTTAAGCTTTCATGAGTCAACTATAAAATTAGTTCAGCTACCGATATATGCTGAAGCTTAGTTTATATTATTAGTCTATATCATGAACCAAACTAGGCCAAAAGCCAAAGACAAATCACTCTAATCAAATGCAAATCAACCCAAAGCTATGATGAAGTAATAAAAAGTACCTAGGTAAAACCCAAATAACCAAATAACGGTTCTTTTGGCATCTGGGTTTTTCTTTTCTGCATCTACAAAGCATAGAAACAGAGGATACTGAAAAAAAAAAAAAAAAACGCTAGACCAAGAACATTCAAGTACAGAAATATTGCAGAACCAAATTTGACACATATTAGAGAAATTTAAACACAAATACAACATCATCTCTGGCTTATAAATTACAGAAGCACCAAATACCAAAGAAAAAAAAAATCTAGTTTATGACTTGGTCTTGATCATGATTCACAACATCTACACTAGCAGAACAAGACAGAAGCCTCTGAAAGATTCTAAACAGAGCAGCAGTTGAACGCTCCTTCACTTTCCTCAGAACCAAACACTTACTCTTCTTACCCTTCTTCTTCTTCTTCCCCTTCCTCTCATCGTTGTTGTTAGTTACCATTCTCTCCTTGACTCTGCCAAAGCACTTCTGGGTCTTCTCCGGCACGGTCTCTTTCCTCGTGAACGTGTAGCTCCTCAGGTACATTTGCCTGCATGATATGCTGTCCACCACTCGAGGGTGTTGGTGGTGCCAATGCGGCACCCCCGCAGCATTGTACCGCCGACCCTTGGAGCTCACAGACCGCACGAACTCCGCGTCTGACTCGGGCCACTTGTACAAGTTGATGTAGGTGGCCCGGATCGGCACGCGGGGATCGCGGGCGTCGCTGACACAGTTTGATATACAAACTGAGGTCATTTTCTGTGGTCTGCAGTTAAGGCTGAGAGAGACAGGGAGTTGTTGTGTGTGTGTGTGTGGGGGGGGGGGGGGGGGGTTAAGGGTGGTGTTATAAATTGTGGGGATGATGAGTTGGACCAACAGAAGAGGAAAATAAAACACGATAAGACTTAGATTGCAAGAAAAGATAGATGATAGGCAAAAGAGGAAGAGAAGGAGAGGGACAGATGGGCGTGTGTGTGCGCGCGCTTGATTTTGAGGTTTGGATGAATTGTTTTAATTTGTAGTGGGGAATTAGGCATGTTATATGAGAGTGGTGTATATAATAATTTGTCATAATTGGTAATGACTGATTCTTTGGTTTGGTGGCATTGGTGTCAATGGTGTCATTGTGAAATGGTGTGTGCTTTTGGGCGTGAGAGGTAGATGGCCTAAAGAAAAATCTCTACCTGCTTGACACTGGTGTGGACTAATCATGGGCTTAGATGCTTATCTTGAAAACCCTAATCTTTGTCAGCCACCAACTTCTTTCTCATACATTCTAATGATATTCTACCAAAAGGAGAAATTGAAGAGTATATATTTTTTCCCCCTCATATATACTTTTTAAGAATTTACTATGTGCATTAATGAGAGTCAGCAGGATTGACAAAACACTTGTTTGAGTGTAACTCCTACTCAAGTTCAAGCCCTAACAATCACAAGACCCTTATTGGTAGGTTGCTGAGTAGTTAAGACCTATAGAACCCATATGACGTTTGGTAAAAAGTGACAGCATTCAATAGAGTCTGGGTCATCTTGAGGCTGACTGCAGATGCATGTAAGTTCACAAGGTGGAAAAACTTAGGTTAGTGGGTCTGATTGGTGAAAATAGGCTTAGACCCAAATGTTAATTGGAATCCTGCGAGCCACAATCGGTTCATAGTGATTTCTGAAAAAACAATTTACTATATACACACGACACTGCCAAAAATAAAATCAATAGTTTCCCTATATTGCTCGTTACTTTTTTTGGGTGAATCCTAGTTCCTATTGTTTCCTAGTGTGACCAAAAACAAGGCTAACAGAGCCGAAGCCCAATTTTCTTGTTGGAGGAGTGTTAGCCCAATAGTTCAACCGTAATCAGTACTTAAAAACTGTTGTGTTAACCGTTGACAAAGTCCAATCTGCAGTTTATTTTAGTCGGTAGTGCAATCTGCATTGTTCGGCCCAGATTTATCACCCAGTTTGTACACCTGAATCAGTAGTAGGAAGAACTGCCAAGCCTGCAAAAATGACTGATCAACGAATAATACTCTTCTGAAATCAATGAATGTATCTGAAGCAGAAGCATACGCACCACTTTTTAGAGACAGCAGGAGATGGATGGCAAACTTCAAAATCCAAATCCATGATCTAATACCTGACTCAGCTCGACGCCATGGTAGGACTAGGACACATGAATGTGGGGAAGATCAGAAGGGGTTCACATTGTCCCCCGTATAGAATAGTCTAAGGTGAGCTTTAATGGCTCTCGGCCTCTCCCTCACTACTCTCCGCCACAGTACTGGAGTCTCTGGTAGTCTTGTTCACTGGTTTGACTAACCCTTAGGCCTTAACCATCAAAAGGGATCTCGATGTTCTTAGTGGCCCTCCATTTCTGAGGTCGATCCATGGTGCTCCCTCCACTAGCAGTACTAGTCAACCAAACTAGATTCCATCTCATTTTAACCCATTAGCACCGAATCTACCATACAATGTGTTTCATGTTTTGTCCTCTGATCCTAGAATATATACCCTTTTGCAGGATAAATGTGACTCTATTCCTTTTTGAGCTTTTAATACCCTTATCACATCTCATTTGATCTAACAGTACAACTTCTTTAGTCAAGAATTAAAGTTTATATGAATATGTGAACGATTATAATTGTTGGTAAAAACTAAAAAGCTAGACAAAGAATAGGCTAAACTAATCGACCAATTCACGAAGTTAGTTTACATTTGTCTAGAACTAGAGTACTTAATCGACACATAATTAATGTACATAAATGAACTCCGGTTAATATATGCAAGTACCACAACTTTGTTGTCAAATGCTGTGTGTATGTGTGGATGACTAAGTACATGCTTGCATATATCAATAACATTAGCCGTTAGCTCGTTTATCTTTTTTGCATGTTACAAAAGACTCGAGTTAGAAACATAATTCTGAATGTGATAAATACTTACCAACAAAATACCCATTAGCTATGATATATGTGTTTTCACCATTCAAGAGGTGACTACCAACCTTTCAACTTTTCAAGAGTAAGAAGCAAGCCCCAACCTCTTATGACAATATGGTCTCCATTTCTTTGCCAAAATAGAAAAACAAAAAAGAGATGGGTTTGTATTGGCTTTTATTCAGTTTGAAGTCACCACCAACAACTTCACATCCAACAACACCCTCTAGGCTCTTGCTCTTCTTCTTTCCAAGTTCCAACTTCCAAGTCACTGCAGTGTTTTGGTATTTTGCTGGGTTTTGCCCATGCCATCCTCACCTCCCTCAGTTCCAACCCTTTCCTAAATTCAACTAGTGTATTATAAGCCATTCCAATTGACTCTCCCCTCATTCCTGTATATAAAAACAGAAATCCTAATCAATGTGTCATATATATGTTCCACCCAACACTGGTTTCTTGGGTCTCATCCTAAACCCTTAAAGTATATGCTTTGGAAGTTTGGAATATATCTCCATCTCTAGAACAACAACCGACAACGACACCAGCATCCCTATATTAATCTATCTTATTTCGTTTAGCTGTGTTCCTGCTCATCCCAATTTATCGAGTATATATTTTGCTTCCTGGTAACTTCCAATAGCACTGGATCACAGTTCAAGTTTCTAATTATAAACATTAAACAAAGAAAGGGAAAGCAGTACAGGAAGGTACCCTTCTCATATCGAGCCCTGAGAACACTGATATGGGATCATTTTATATATTAGGGTTTTCATGGATCCAATCAGAACGAGTAGAAATTTGATTAGTGTTTTTAGCGAAGAGAGAATCAGGTTTTGAATAGTAAGAAAGAACGAACATGTGAAGAAGGGCGTGGAGTACATATCCTGCCAAATCTGTATTGTATATAATTGTAGCTGTAGGTTTCTGTAAGATGGATCTTGTTTTCGCAATTGATATCATCAGCGAAACCAAGAAAGACAGGAACAGCTGTGAAATCTGGGAAGCCAGCTTGTTGGAGATTCACGAGTAGCTTGGTCTAGCTATCTTGTACATCAAATATGTACAAAATGTATTTTACTCTCTAGCTCTATCGAGTTTGCGATTTTTGCATTTGGAAATGAAGATGCTTAGAGTTGTCATCATCCTGATAGTATTAGTAATTTAGTAGGCACTATCTTTGTAGCGGTCTAAAAGTTTAAATAGAAAAAAAGATGAGTTGACAATGTATATCAAACTTGTTGAAAGAATTTACATTCTTTTATTTAATAATGTCTTAACCGAATTTTCTTCTTATTAGACTAAAATATCTGTTACATGTCAAACCCTAATTTACAAGAATTCTCTATGTCATACCTATATAAAATCTAATATATCAATAAATAAGTAGACTTTTATTCTCGTATTCACATACTTTTATTCACATTATCAGACTTGGTGCCATAACCAAGAGATAATAGGCCAACCATCCCAAAAAACCCTAAAACCTTCGAAAACCCTAGTCTGCCCATTTCGTTTTTCCCGATTTCCGGGCTGATTTTCCTCTGTCCACGGTCGGAATTTCATATCCACAGAAAACCCTCGAAATCCCGGTCTCACCCAGAGAATCGGCTGGAAGGTTCCTGAATAGGCCGTTGGAAGTTTCCAGACCGCCGCCGCCTCTAACCACCGGTTCACTGTCTTCCTGTGCTCTGATCGACCTGATTTTTGGACAGCAGCTTCCTTTTCAAGTGGTGCTCCTTATATCAAAATTTCAGCTCCAAAATCGAAGCAGAAGTAGGTGAAAAATTGTTTTCTCCTCTCGGCAGCCTCTAGAAACTACAGATTTCAATGCTCATCTTCCAAGGAAAGCCAAAAAGGTTCCTAACCCTTGGTCGAAGCCTGCAATCGACTTAAACTCATCAAATGTAAATTTTTAATTAAGGTTATTGCTTTCTGAATTTCAATTCATAGTTTGGGCTTAGTAGCATTCTCATCTATCCCCTCTCTATGATGTGATTGGTTTTGGGGGGGGGGGGAGATAGGGTTTGGGAATTTTGTTAGGGCTCCCATCCTCTATTAAACTTTGTGACTGCAACATACGCGTCACCATATATTTGCGACTACGATTACGCGTTGATGCGACAATTATGAGCATCGCCTACAAGGGAAGAATTGATTGTGATTGTGATTACGCGTCCCATGCTTTTATTTGCATCAATTTTATGACTACATCATTGGTTCACTAATTCCAATCCCCTTGTCTTTTGTAGATGACTGCGCCTCCAAGGCATGAGTTTGAGATCCTCGATGTATGAGGCAATAATTACCTTCAATGGGCATTCGATGTTACACGATTGTTCGTCGGAAAAGGATTTACTTCCACTAGTTTTCCTCCTGATGGCCCGGATGCAGTTTCTAGTGAGATGATCAAAACCCAAGCCCTCATGTTCTTGAGGCGCCATATCCATAAGGAATTGAAAATGCAATATCTGATGATAATGGATCCCAAAGAACTGTGGAAGGACTTGAAGCTCCGCTTTGATTAAGTATATGGGTGGACTCAGTCCTAACCGTTCGGTTTTTAGGCACTAACCGAAAACCGAACCCAAAGATTCGGTTTTTTATTTTCTAGAACCGAAACCGATAAAAATATATAAAAGACCGCACTCGTTGGTTAACCTAACATCAGTCCGGTTTCGGTATGGTTTCGGTTACAAAACTTATTATTCGTAATATTTTTTTACACTTAACCAAATAACATAAAAATAAAAATATCAAAATTGTAAACTATCAATACTTCAAATAAGTTAATCTAATGAGTTCAAATAAGTAATCTAAATGAAAAGGGAAACTAAAATTTGTACATAATTCATTTGAAGCCTCAAATATTCATATAAAACAAAAGATAAAACTACATGAGAAGAATTTCGGTTAGACTTAAACACTTCAAGACATAATCATGTGTGTGAAGGCTTACTATTTGTAACCCATATCCGATAAGAACATGATATGTAATGTAGAATTAAGTATTAATAATAAATATATGTAGAATGAATATATGTCGGTTCAGTTCGGTTCGGTTTAATCAGTTTTTAGGATGTACGAAACCGCAAACCAACACCGTACTACTCGGTTTGTGTGGTTTCCGAAACCGATTGCCTCGGTTTTAGTTACTCGGTGTCGGTTCGGTATGGTTTTAATCGGTTATGGTTGTTTCGGTGCCTAAAAGTCCACCCCTAGCACCCATGCCGCGCCCCTGAGTGCATCTATCGCTCCCCTGCGCGTGCAGCGTTGCAGCCAATCCCCTGCCACGTACGGCTGAGCCGCTACAGGGCCCCTACACTTCCTAAAGGGCTTCTAATACAACAACTGAGCAGATTTTGGCTTCCAACCAAAATCAAGCTTCCAAAGCTCCTTCTAGCTCAAAATTGACGCAATGTGACATTGTTCCCTATGTTGAGACACCGAATGATGTGTTAGTCGGTTTCGCTGATGCTGGGTATTTGTCAGACTCACACAAAAAACGTTCCCAAACTGGGTATGTTTTTACCATGAGAACTACGACGATTTCTTAGAGATCTACCAAGCAAATCCTTGTTGCTACTTCCTCGAATCATTCAGAGATTATTGCACTACATGAAACAGTCAAATAATGTGTTTGGCTTCGCTCTATAATAACTTATATTCAAGAGTCCAGTGGATTGACATTTACCACTGAAGCACCAACTTGTATCTATGAATACAATGCGGCATGCATTGAACAAATGAAGTTGTGATTCATCGAGGGTGATAATACTAAACATATGTTGCCTAAGTTCTTCTACAATCAGCAACAACAACAACTTTTGAATATCCAGGTGAACCAAATGAGTTTCGAGAATAATGTAGCAGATATGTTTACCAAGTCTCTACCCAAATCTACTCTTAAGAAGCATGTGCGAAGTATTGGTATGCGTCGCTTTTCTAAACTCCATGATTGATTGATTATCAAGGGGAGTTGATTATGTAGACATCAAGAGGAGCCTACGACACTTGTTTTACATTTAGAGTTGTAGTTGGTGTGTTGTGCTCTTTTTCCTTTCGACCAAGTCTTTTGTTTTTACCCAAGAGGTTTTTGTCTTACTTGGCAAGGTTTTTACCGAGGCAACGTTCATGCCCCATGTGATTCTGATACACGACACAAGGGGGAGTGTTAAAGGAATTTATATTCCTATCCTTGATGATGTGTCTTGACCGAATCTTCTCCTTATTAGACTAGAATATCTGTTAGATATCAAACTCTGATTTATAGGGATTCTCTATGTAATGCCTATATAAAGACCAATCTATCAATGAATGAGTAGACATTTATTCTCGTATTCACATACTCTTCATCAAAACTAACATTTTGTTTTGGTGTATAAACTTAGAAGATGAAAGGGTGACAAATATAATTGACAAAATTGAAAATGTGATCTATAGACATTCACATTAAGTAAAATAATCAATGTTTTGAAAATCCTAATTAGATATGTTACAATGCAAATATTGACAACTTTTGTGTTGTGACAAATCTAAAGTCTTGTAGCGTTATTGATGGGTTATGAATAATCGATAAATGATGGATAATACGGTTGTTTTGCCAACTAATTAAAGTAATGCATTCTTCAAAAAAAGGACAAGATTTTGTGAACAATTCAAGTGTGCGACTACCACGATTCCACAATGAAAATATGACATGCAAGTAAAGATTACATGGGAACAAAAATCTATATGTTTTTTGTTTACATATTGCAAACCACTTCAATCGGTTGCGTCAACAAATTAGTAACACACCATGCACCTAGGTAGTATGCGGACCAAGGTTCACGAGAGTATTCTAACAAAACCAGACTTATTATCTCCCGCCGCATATGCACATCCCCATACATCCCTCAAACATATTGGCCACAAACTGACCGGTGAAAGTCGAGACTCAAACTCTAAAAATGAGAGTTTCGTATTAGACAACTCGACTAACTTTACCATACTGTGTGGTTAAAAGTTAAAACCTATAAAAATGTCAAAGGTGCATGGTTCTTTCTTTATTTCTTTATGCTAGATCATGAATTACAATAATGTACGACTGATCCATAAAAAGAATTAGAAGTATAACCCATCCATAATGTTAGAATATTAATTTGAAGAATAATGTTGATGTAATGTTAGCTAAAAAAAGAGCATTGATGCGGCCATATTTTTAAAATGACTAACCAAAATAATATTTTAACTAATTTGATAAAAATGTAACTTAAAAATAACCAGAATGTGCTCTTATGTGCCCATGCACTTGATCTTTGCAATAAAATAAGGAGGCGTTTCGGTCCCATCCCTTTTACTCCACGATTGGTGATGCAGTGGTGAACACTCCGATCACTCTTCAACTAACCACCTCAAATGGGATATTCATACTCGACCTAACATATAAACCCTCTTTCTCTTCTCTTTTTCTTTCACTTTGGTGATCTTCCTGGAAGTTTCCGGTTCAAAGTCCGATGTTTACCTTTCAATTAAGTTTTCCAGTTCAACATTACTTTATGCCTTTAAAGGAAAGACTGCTGCCATCGGGATCAAGGTGTCAAGGTCTCGAGTCTAGAGTTAGTCTGCTCACGACTCAGTCATGATCAATGACTAGGAAGAAAGCTAGATTGCGTGAACGATTCTTCCCTCCATTTAACAACACAATTGAAAACTCGTGATTGAGAAAATTCCAATTTTGAGGATGAGAAGTTTACTTGCTGCAAAAAGAATTGAAATGAGAATATTATTCATGTTTTCTGTTCTTTTGAAACATCATCGAATGTTTAAGATACCATATTAAATCTATTGGACAAGCAAATGAGAATTATGAGACACATCTTTCATGTGTAAAATCATATTTCTTCCATTTTTCCATAAAAGATAAAGTAAAAAGGTTTTTTTTTTTTTTGGTAATGAAGTAAAAAAGGTTAATTTGTACAAAAGCAGGAAAAATAGACGTAACACGATCAGAAAGATCTACAGACTATACGCCCGTGATGAGCCGTACACAAAACGACAACTGAGGATAATCCAGAGGATCCAAAGTATCCACCAAAACAGAAATAAATAAATCCCTGAAACCCCGCCCGCGGGAATAGGATACCCAGCCAATGAAAACCAAGCAGAACGTAAACCTCTCCAATAAAATCCCGCCACGTCTAAAACCTTTATCCAACACAGCTTCCTCGAAATTCAATTAATCCCAAACCTAATCACCCGTTAATCTCTCTCATAATAGTCGCAGAGAGCTTTTCAAAAAAAAAAAAAAAAATAGTGGCAGAGAGAATAAGAGAGAGACAGCAGATGCGGGGTAGAAGAAGAAGAACCAGCCATAGAAAATTTTAAAGCTTTCGCTTTCTTCTCTGGTTTCATCTCTCAAAATTTGACTGTAGAGGTACTCGATTAATTTGAGCAGTCAAAAACCCTAGGGGTTTTAATTTCTTGGAATTTTTACCTGTTTGATTTTGATTTGTTCAAGTTTCGGATTCGCTTGGAGTTTCGGCTACCTCCGAATCTGATTCTCGGTGATTTCGAGGGTTTCTGACTTCTTCGGAATCCGGTTTCTTCTTTTGTAGAGATTTCAAGTTTCGTTTTTTTTTTTTTGTTCTGCTAGATCTGAATGGGGAAAGGAGGTGAGGATTTCGGTAAGCGGGAGAAGACAGCGGCCGGTCCGGCGACGACGTCCGATCGTGATGTGTTTCCGGCGTGGAGCAAGGAGATTCACGAGTGCGAGAAGCACTTCGGTGTGAACAGGAAGGTAGGGTTGAATTCGGATGAGGTGGCGAAGCGGCGGGAGGAGTATGGATTGAACGAGCTGGAGAAGCATGAGGGGCAGTCGATTTGGAGCCTGGTGCTGGAGCAGTTCAATGATACTCTGGTGAGGATACTCCTCGCCGCGGCGGTGATCTCATTTGTGCTGGCGTGGCTGGACGGCGAGGAAGGCGGCGAGAAGGAGATCACGGCGTTTGTGGAGCCGTTGGTGATTTTTTTGATCTTGATTGTGAACGCGATTGTTGGAGTTTGGCAGGAGAGTAATGCCGAAAAGGCGTTGGAGGCGCTTAAGGAGATTCAGTCGGAGCAGGCCACTGTGATTCGGAATGGGAGTAAGATTCCGAATTTGCCTGCGAAGGAGCTTGTTCCTGGAGATATTGTGGAGCTTAAGGTTGGGGACAAGGTTCCTGCCGATATGCGTGTAGTGGAGTTGATTAGTTCGACTTTGAGGGTTGAGCAGGGCTCGTTGACTGGGGAGAGTGAGGCTGTGAATAAGACTAACAAGCCGGTTTCGGAGGATGCTGATATTCAGGGGAAGTGGTCTATGGTGTTTGCGGGGACGACGATTGTGAATGGGAATTGCATTTGCTTGGTTGCGCAGACGGGGATGGCCACCGAGATTGGGAAGGTGCATATGCAAATTCATGTGGCGTCGCAGAGTGAGGAAGACACTCCGTTGAAGAAGAAGCTTAATGAGTTTGGGGAGATGCTCACTATGATAATTGGAGTGATTTGTGCATTGGTGTGGCTCATCAATGTCAAGTACTTCCTCACTTGGGAATTTGTTGATGGGATGCCGAGGAACTTCAAGTTTTCATTTGAGAAGTGCACTTATTACTTCGAGATTGCAGTGGCATTGGCTGTGGCTGCTATCCCTGAAGGTCTGCCTGCAGTCATCACTACCTGCTTGGCTCTTGGTACCCGCAAAATGGCTCAGAAGAATGCCTTGGTTAGAAAGCTTCCCAGTGTTGAAACTCTGGGTTGTACCACAGTTATTTGTTCCGACAAAACAGGGACCTTGACTACGAACCAAATGGCAGTTACCAGGCTTGTAGCTTTGGGTCCTAGACCTACTATACTACGGAAGTTTAAGGTGGACGGGACTACATACAATCCAGCAGATGGCAAAATTCATGACTGGCCAACTGGACGGATGGATACTAATCTTCAGACCATCGCAAAGGTAGCTGCTGTCTGTAATGATGCTGGTATTACCCAATCAGAACAGAAGTACATTGCCCATGGAATGCCTACCGAGGCAGCTCTTAATGTTAGTTTATATCCTTATGCTATAAGTTTATACTGATTTTTAATTGTGTTTGTTTCCCTGAATAAATGTTCTATGTTGGAAACCTAGCAAACAAGATTTGTGGTGAATGAGGTGTAGGCTGTTTGTCAAGTTTTTCCATCCTGTGAAAGCAAGTCATTTTGTTAACTCTGGCTTTCAGGTTTTAGTTGAGAAGATGGGGCTTCCTGAAGCATCTCGAGGTGTGGGATCAAGTAAAACCGACTTATTAGGTAAAGCCAAACTGTGGACTTGAAATGGTTCATTTTATCGATGTGATTACAACTTTTGAACATTTAGTATTGACTTCCGCTTCTTTGGTTACTTCTGCTCTTAAGGTTGTTGCCAGCAGTGGAATGAATCCGAGCGCCGAGTTGCAACACTTGAGTTTGATCGTGATAGGAAATCTATGGGTGTCATTGCCACCTCCCGTTCAGGGAAAAATTCTTTGCTGGTGAAGGTATGTGCTTGTACAAAAGTTGATATAACCACGTTATAAATTTCCGGTATTATAAGTGTATGGATCTACCTATGTCATTTGATCGTGTTTGAATTTCAAAACTGTAAGAGTCTTTTTTATGAAGTGATAAAAATTGAGAATTTGAGTAATATATGTTAATTGATCTGTCAAAGAAATAAATTTTGCTCATATTGCACTTTGCAATGTGCAACCTTATGGGCAATGATTTCTGTTTGGAGGTATCTCGAATGGTACCATTAACCCCTTTTTGGAGATGAATTTTTGTAGTTTAACTTTTAAGAAACTATCTAGTTGTGTGTTTTGGGAAACATTTGATAGTGGGAGACTACTGTTATCTCTCCGCAACTTTTTCTAGCTTGATATCACCTGACTATCATGACAATGCATTTATGGTAAAAATGGTTTGTTTAAATTTTTGACTGGTGCCTCTCTTGGAGGTAGAAAGCATGACAAAGAGAAGTGCCTTGTTTTTTTATTTTTATTTTATTTTTTATATATTTTTTTTTACATTTCCTCACAATATGTACTTTGGTTGGTGACAATGGAAAGATGCATTAACATGGGCATTCATATTTTCTTGCACTCTGGTATTCTTTTTCAATTTCCCTTATTTCACTTTTGAAATGAGGTGCTACATTATGGCAGGGTGCTGTAGAAAATGTGTTGGAGAGAAGTACTCAGGTTCAGTTGCTTGATGGAACTGTTGTACCACTAGATAATAACTCAAGGAACTACATCTTACAAGCTCTTAATGAGATGTCATCTGAGCCACTACGTTGTCTGGGCTTTGCATACAAAGATGATTTGGCCGACTTTGAATCCTATGATGGTGATGAACATCCAGCTCACAAGCAATTACTTGATCCATCCAATTATTCATCGATAGAGAGCGAACTTGTTTTTGTGGGATTGGTTGGACTGAGGGTGAGTTGTCACATGTCGATCTCTGTATCTTGTTGCTTATTATTCATCATAGAACTTTCACTAATTATAATTAAATTTTTATTTTGTATCAAAGGATCCGCCAAGAGAGGAGGTTTTTGATGCAATCGAAGATTGCCGTGCAGCTGGAATTCGTGTTATGGTAATTACTGGAGATAACAAGAACACCGCTGAAGCAATATGTCGTGAAATAGGTGTTTTTGGTACTCATGAAGAGATCAAGTCAAGAAGCATAACAGGAAGAGAATTTATGAATCATGCTGATCAGAAAGGCTTTCTGAAACAAGATGGTGGGCTACTTTTTTCAAGGGCTGAGCCAAGACACAAACAAGAGATTGTGAGGTTGCTGAAAGAGGACGGTGAGGTGGTTGCCATGACTGGTGATGGAGTGAATGATGCTCCTGCTTTGAAACTTGCTGATATTGGAATTGCAATGGGCATTGCTGGAACCGAGGTAATTATTCTATATTTTGTTTGTTCAGTAATTTTCTGATGTCTGCTCTTTAGGGAAACTGTCATGTACTGTTGTGTTGGCACACTAGAAATAATGTTTCTAGTCCATTTAGTGACGTATGCAATTAATTAAATAGGTTAGCTTGGTAACAGCTTGAATTGAAATCTTTAATATTACAGCGAGGATGGTATGTTAGTGTATGATACTACAATATGCATGCATTTGGGCAGTTCATAGGTAGCATTTTATATTGTGTGAGGGTTCATTTTATATATTTTTGTGCTATCCTCTGTTTTACCAGTCAATGAATAGAAGTATGAGGTCTTGTAAACAACAGTGATGTCTTGTAAACAAGATGGTCTTTAATCTTTAGTTTTTACATATTTCATAAAAACGTTCTTAGAGATTATCAATTTCTCGTTTATGTTATTGCTAACTCTGTTTTCAGTCCTGGTTATCAATTCCATTATATGAACCTCCCAATTCTTATTTCTTTGCAGGTTGCGAAGGAAGCTTCCGACATGGTTTTGGCGGATGATAATTTCAGCACAATTGTTGCTGCTGTTGGTGAGGGAAGATCAATCTACAACAACATGAAGGCCTTTATCAGGTCTGTATTAGATCTTCATTTTCCATGTTTTGGAATGTAGTGTCCCAAATTCCCAATTAATAAAATCAATTTCAAGTTATATAAGTGGCTGCCATCTTATGAATCTCATCATACACAGTTATGGGAAAGAATTTATAACACCTGGTGGTGCTTACTGTTTGTGGTTTCACTTCAGTACTTCACCCTTATCTGGAGTTTGGAAGCAGCTACATTGTTGATTCACCTAGTAATTTTTCTTTTTTTTTTCTATTGTCTAAACCCTGTTTCAGGTATATGATCTCTTCCAATATTGGTGAGGTTGCATCTATATTCCTAACAGCAGCATTGGGCATTCCTGAAGGGCTCATCCCTGTCCAGCTTTTGTGGGTCAATCTTGTCACTGATGGACCACCTGCAACAGCATTAGGATTTAATCCTCCGGACAAGGACATAATGAAGAAACCCCCACGCAGAAGTGATGATTCACTTATCAGTGCTTGGATATTGTTCCGATATTTGGTAGGTCACTTTTCATCTGTCTATTGTCTCTTCCTAGTATTTTTTGATTTTGAGAACTTGCACGACTTGACATGCAATAATTGTTACTGATATTCACTTGATTATGCTAAACAGGTAATTGGGTTGTATGTTGGAGTAGCAACAGTTGGTGTGTTCATCATTTGGTATACTCATGGTTCCTTCTTGGGTATTGACCTCAGTGGGGATGGTCACTCCCTTGTTACTTACTCCCAACTTTCCAACTGGGGACAGTGCTCAACATGGCAGAACTTTACTGCTTCACCCTTTACAGCAGGAAGCCAGGTTATCTCCTTTGACGACAACCCATGTGATTATTTCCATGGCGGCAAAGTTAAGGCTATGACCCTCTCCCTTTCTGTGTTGGTTGCAATCGAAATGTTCAACTCGCTCAATGCCCTTTCTGAGGATGGAAGCTTAGTGTCAATGCCCCCGTGGGTCAACCCATGGCTCCTTGTGGCTATGTCTGTTTCATTCGGCTCTCATTTCTTGATCTTGTATGTGCCTTTCCTAGCTCAAATATTCGGCATTGTGCCCCTGAGCCTAAACGAATGGCTGTTGGTTTTGGCTGTTGCATTGCCGGTGATACTGATTGATGAGGTCCTTAAGTTAGTCGGCAGATGGATACACAAGTCCGAAACGACCAGAAGGAGAAAACCATCAAAGCCCAAGGCAGAGTGAGGTGCGGATTTATTGTTACACCTTGAATATGGGCTTTACTTGAACAGAGCTAGTTTTTACCATGGGTCTCAACCTGACCCTCCCGATTTATTGAGGGATAAACAGTACTTTTTCTTTGCCTGCTGTCCTCACTTAAATATCTTATTTGTTTAGGTCTTTGTAAAGACTTTGATAACTCTTCTCATAATTAGGAAATGCAGCAAAAGAAGTATTCAAGTTATATTGTGATGCCTTATGTTGATGCTATATATTTATGACCAAAAGCATAATGTTGCCACATGGTGGTTGTTAAATTCTACGTCTTGTTGTTAAAGATGTAGCACCAAAAGCATAATGTTGCCACTGGAAGGGCTATTGTGGCTATTGCACATTAAAAAAGAAAGGATGACTTTGATAGTGACATAATTTTTCTTGCAATTTTAATGGTCTGTCTTACCGTTACATAGTAAGAAAAACCGCCCTTGATATTTTCTCATCCATAGAACAGAAAGTTATAAAATCATTGATCCAATGCAAAGCTTCATTATATGATTGTTGAAATGTTAAATTTCATAACTATAATACTAGTCTTTTTGCAAGTGGTGCGCGAATGCAAAGGTCCCTCTTGCGCGTGCATGTTATCGTTTTCTATTTCATATGATTTTTAAATCATCATTCTTTTGTTATGTGCTTCAGAAAACCCATGTTCTCTAGCTACAATTTGTGGCCAGATCAACTTTTGAAAATGCTCTTCTTTCATCCATAAAAGAGGCTATAATAGCGTAGCTTAACACCCAGCATTGTAGACATTACATAATCTGGTAAATAACCAAATTAACTTGCTTGGCAAATAACCAAATTAACTTGCTTTGCAAATACACTTTACATAACTCTGGCAAATAACCAAATTCACTTGCTTTGCAAATACAATCGCATCAAAAACAGCTAAACTATGTAAAAAGAAGTTAGGACTCAATATGGTATTCATTATAAATCATCAAAAAATATCTAGGAAAACAATTTAGTGCTAACACAACTCTTAGAACTCTAGCTTTCCTCATTCATCGTTTAATCCAGAATTCATTACAGAATAGAGCAGAAAGGGAAAGGGAACCATTGTTATCATGATCGACCATGTTTCAGTGCACTTAATATTGATTTTAGTATGACTTTATCACTATCTTCCCTCAATGCAATCTGCATAAGTATAAAACATTATGAAGTTTGGGTGTTGAAAATGAAGAACCCAAAAATAGAAACGTCAAGCTTAAGTATCATCGAAAAATTAAACAACATCACCAAGTAAGTTTCATGAACGGTTTCTGTTTCTGCATAATCCCGGAAGCTATGCGGAATCACGGTGGAACAGAATTAACGATCAAGAGACAATCATGGGAGCGAGAGACAAGAATATATAGTGGTTCACCATGCCTCGGGGAACATGGCTACGTCCACTTAGAATCAACTATCATGCCTTTAGGCCATTGGTGTTACAAGAGCATCCATCCCGCGGGGTACAAGAGCATTCACTCGCGGGGTGGAGTAAGGGAGGGATGGGGGAGTGTATCCATCCCGCAGGGTGGAGTTACAAATGGGGGAGTCTACCCATCCCGCGGGGTGGAGTGTATATCAGATATCTATATCCCTCTTCTACATAGGGGAAGCCTTCCTTTTATAGCTAAGGAAGGTTCCCTCTTTTTACATACCTCTGATGTGGGACTAACTATACATTTACATTCTCATGGTACCTTCTTGTGGAGCTTGGAGAAGCACCTTCCCGGTGTGGTACCGATGATCTTTCACCATGGCGAGGTAGCTTGGACGTCGGTCTACAAGTTTCATGACAGGTCTATGGGCGGGGAAGATAGTTTCCTAACTACAGACTACAAGTCTCCCCATGTTCTCGTTCAAGACACATCTTGAGTGGGGACTTAATACAAAAATGTCCATAGACCAGTCATGGCTACCCGACCCGGTCCCAGTCCCCCTAAGTCCGCACTTAAGGGTCTTGCTTTTCTTGATATCTTCTAGTCTGCCGGGTCTTTTCCGACCCCCAGCCTAAAAAAATATTCGGCCGAGCGAGGTTTTCTAAAGAAGTATGCGAGCTGTGGAGTCCGCCTCGCAAAGAAAGGCTGACACTATTGGGTGAGCTGTGGGGTCCGCCTTGCACAGAACAGTTGACACTATCAGACAAGCTGAGTTCGCTCTGCACAGAAGCGCTGACACTATCGGGCGAGTTGCATTCGCTCCGCGCACAATGACTACACAAGAGCTGAGGAGTTAGCTCCGCGCACAAGGACAACGCGCGAGCTGAGGAGTTCGCTCCACGCACAAGGACAACGCGCGAGCTGAGGAGTTCGCTCCACATACAAGGACTATCACGCGAGCTGAGGAGTTCGCTCCGCCCCCAAGGACTACGCGCGAGCTTAGGAGTTCACTCCGCGCACAAGGACAACGCGTGAGCTGAGGAGTTCGCTCTGAGCACAAAAACTACGCGCGAGCGGAAGAGTTCGCTTCGAGCACAAGAACTAAGCGCGAGCTGAGTTCGCATGGCGCTTTTTTGTAATTCGCTTCGCACATGACTACATTACCGGGCGAGCTGTGGAGTCCGCCTATAAGATAAGAAATGGCCCTCCCGATCCCCGGCCTCAAAACTTATTCGGCCGGGCGATTATTGTTGTACCTTCACAATGAATAAATGATCGACAAGCATTGGATCAACACAATTATGGGGCCAACCAAGTATGATTATGGCATAATAATTATCGAAAAGAAAAATGGTTCATGCAATTGTGTAATACAGAAAGTTGAATGCCAAGCCTTCTTCAAACTACACAAGTAGACGTAAGGGAAATGATTTTAGATGCATGACTAAGGAGCATGTTGAAATCAACAATTCTCCAACTGCTCCCCATCATACAGTTGACTCTATGGGCAGAAGTCCTCTAATGGTATTAGCTTCTTAACTGAGCAAGGTTTTCGCTGTTCAATCAACCAGTTTCAGGTTTAGACAAGTCGATCTAGAGCCTTGTGATTCTTTACATCTGCCTAGTTAGGTCATCATTGATATCAACTTGCAAGCTTTTAGAATGATTCAAGATCTCTTCTGATAACATAAGATTCAAAAGTTGCCAGCATTTAGCGAGTGTCGGATCGATAGCTTGTGCTTCATCTCTTATCCAGAGCTAAGCATTTGCTTGTGATTAGTGAACTAGACATCAAATGCATATGCTCTTGCTTGTAATCAAGTTGTTTTGCTTCGGCTACTTTTTTCCTTTAGCATTTGGGAGCGTTCGGGGTCGAGAGACAATGGAACTCTAATACAAAAAGAGGTGCCCTACACTCGTACTCAAGTGAGAGACTGAATAGGAGAGAACCAAACAAAATACAACCCAAACTGATAAGGGGATCCCCTAATTGACAAGACCAACAACTGCTACAAGTTTTTGCTCCCCCTACTCATGTGCTTGCCAGAACATCTATCATCCTCTTGCAACAAGCCATTATCCAAGGAAGAGATAGTTAGATACAGCACCAAAAGACTAAACATGCATGTTCTTGTCAATTTATTGCTTACCTATATTCCTAACCCAGGATTAGAAATTTAAATGTTGATGAAGGAAACAAACATGGTTTACAACAATGATTCATAACAGATTTAGTGTAATTATGTTTGGGTCTTGTGTTTTTAGATTGAACATTTGGTCTCTGTATGTATTCGGATTTCTTGTTTAACGAGTCTTCAATATTTTGGTGGATCACGCCAAATTCAATTAAAGTCAAGCACGCAAAAGTTAAATTTACTCGTCATAATCAAAAGACAAGAAAACCTTCCATGTGTGATTTTAACAGCAATTTACTAAGATTTTGCTTCTAAGTGACAGAAATCGACAACATTACAAGACTGAAATACAATCAATAAAAGAAATGTAACAAATGACTTTAACCTGCATTTTATGAAGGTCTCTCTCAAGCCAAATGAATACTACACTCTTTCAACTATAATTAGTGTCAGCTGACAGTAGATGGACACTAGTCCTCAGCAGATATAGCATCCACACCTAATGTAGAGATATGCTGATATGCATGCATGTATTACTAAAACTCATAAATAACTTGGTTAGAGATCGATGAATAAACTAGTTAGATAGGAAAAAGTTACACAAAATGCATCACGCTATGTGTAGAAATGGGGGGTTTCGTGAAGAAATGAAGGCGTGTAAAGAGAAGATTGACTCATAAGTCACCTTTCCTTGATGACAACCAAATCGTGATCCAAAATAATAGAGATTGCAAAGTCGAGTAAATAGGATTATATATCATTTTCACGTCAAAAATTTTGGTTTAATTGCCATCATTATTTGAAATTGTTGTACCCAACTAGGACTATATATTTGCTTTACGTATCTCTCTTTGAAGACCAATTTTAGATAGGTTCATGAATTACCCTCTGAGTTAATCTTTTTGATAGAATGTGAATCAAATAAACTAATAAACAAATCCATAAACTGTCCAAGAAATGATTTGGTGATAGTTAGAAGAAACCATTGGATGACTAATGAGGTTTTGTTCGATTTTGACAACCTACCAAAGTTTGTCGAGCTGGGGATGGAGGGAAATGAGTCTCTTCTAGCTAATAAATATAGATCAAAGCTACCAAACTTTTCATATGATCGAGTTGTGTTCATTTCTTTCATGCGCAACGCTTCCGGGTTATCTGGTGAATGGTATTTAGGACATTATGAATAGTTGATGGTTTGTAAGAACCCAACTGACATTTAGGTCCAAGCCGATTTTCACATGAGTAGTTAGACCTCGCTGGGTCTAAAGTTTTCCATCTTTTAACTCTGTAGACATTCGACAGTCGGGTCTCGTGATGACTTAAACTCTTTAAATGCTGACACTTTTGACCAGAGTTATGTGTTTTTAAAAGTCTCTAGTACTCGACACCAATAAGAGATTTGTGAGGGTTTCACTCAAAGTTGTGCCCTATCATTTCTGTCAACCCTCATTGACAAAGTTTTTGATTATTAATGAGATTTGAGATGTTATTCGAAGTTCAATTGTTCAAACACGGGGAAGTGTTTGATCAACAAACGCACATGCATGATATATTTTAATGTTTCAATATAGTCGGTATAAAATTTATTATAAAATTATATAATAATATCAACATACCATATATAAATCCATAGAAAGATACACAATTGTAAACAACTGAAAGAAAAATCTTACCTATATTGTACTATTAACTTTTTTTAATTGTATGTTTTTTCCTTGTAAAAGGTATTTGGATTAGAAGGAAGAAGCCCACAAACCTAGCTAGAATGTAGAAACAATATGAACCAATTGTGGCCCGTAGAAAACTAGCTAATAGATGGGTCCAAACCGATTACCATGTGAGAGCAGTCAGACCCCACTAGTCCAAGGTTTTCCACCTTGTAATCCTGTAGGCATCCACAGTTGAGTCTTAATAAGATGATCTGGACTCCTGAAATTTTTATTATCGTTTTATGGGTCTAGCATGTCTCTAATACTCATCAACCTACCCATAAAGAACTTGTGTTTGTTATGAGGTCACTTGCATGTGTGTGGTATAGTAAATACCTTATTTCTAATGGCATCTTCAATCATTGGTCTGGTCCAGAGACATGCTAGACTCATTTACCTATATACTATTGGTTAACTGTTTATAAACATGTAGGGTGTGTGAATTATTAATAAAAAGTTTTTTAAAAAAAAAACTGTTCATAAACATGTGAACAATGCACGAACCTTTTTACCTAGTTGATGAGCTGTGTAATTCCGTATTTATCATTCATTTCAACTCTAAGAGTAAAAATATATTTTTTTTCACTGCTTCTCACTCTCTCTCGTCCAACATTTCTCTATCTCTCTCACACTCTTTAAGCTCTTCTCGAAATAGCTCTAACATTTCTCACAAAACAGAAGAGTCTAGAGATATTAATATATTACTGTGATAATTTATTACCCCGCTGTTTTATAAAACTATTTCTGTCATTTTTTTCTTTTGCTTTGTATACGTACAAACAAAAACAATTAGAGCATTTATATTTTAGATATAACACAAGACCATATATTTTATTGTATAAAAGTTGTTTTTGTGATAACTCTAATACTTAAGTAGAATATACATAATGTGTGATAACACACCACGCCTATCAACTCTAGTAAAGAACTGTACCACACACATGCAAGTGAAGCCTTCTAACAGTCCCCTCGGACCATTAGACTTGGTGAACAGAAATAACCAGAAAGCTGCCCCATTTCGCTCCATATGACGCAACCCTTGGAGTCACAGTTAAGCTCACCAAACACAACCATCACTGCCAACTACTACTACCTTTCTATAAATCACACACCCGAACACTTCTCCTACTAAAACCCGATAAAACGACGCCACACTTCTCATGTCGCACCACACCTCCAAAAACCACCACATGTCGTCTGCGGCGTCACCCACTCTCGAGCTCCGAGAATTCAACCCCACAAGACCCCGCGTCAACCCTACTCTCGCCGAGCTTCTCCAATGGGTCGAGCAGTCCCAAACCCCCGACCGGAAAACGACGTCGTCAAACCACAACAATGCCCACCACGTCCTCGACCTCGGCTTTCCTTCCACCTCTTTGTCTCAGTCGACCTTCCCTTTCGTCCTTTCCTTCAACAACCTCACTTACAGCGTCAAGGTCCGCCGTAAAATGTCGTTACTGCCCTCCTTCATAAAAGCAGAGGCTAAACTTGGTGGCAGCGCAAGCAGCACCAAGGTTTTGCTGAACGGCGTCTCAGGCGAGGCCAGAGAAGGCCAGATCATGGCGGTTCTTGGAGCAAGTGGCTCAGGCAAGTCAACACTGATAGACGCATTGGCTGATCGGATCGCCAAGGACAGCTTGAAAGGGACGATCACGTTAAACGATGAGATTCTCAACTCGAGAATGCAGAAGGTGATATCGGCTTACGTCATGCAGGACGATCTGTTGTTTCCGATGCTGACGGTGGAGGAGACTCTCATGTTCTCCGCCGAGTTCCGGCTTCCACGGTCTCTATCAAAATCCAAGAAGAAGTCTCGTGTGGAGGCACTTATCGACCAACTAGGCCTCCAAAACGCCGCGAGGACGGTGATCGGAGATGAGGGCCACCGTGGCGTCTCCGGAGGTGAGAGGAGGAGAGTTTCTATCGGTATTGACATCATTCACGACCCCATTGTTTTGTTTCTTGACGAGCCGACCTCCGGGCTTGACTCGACGAGTGCTTTCATGGTGGTGAAGGTTTTGCAGAGAATAGCTCATAGTGGTAGCATTGTGGTCATGTCCGTACATCAACCGAGTTACAGAATTCTAGGGTTGTTGGACAGGTTGGTACTTCTGTCACATGGACAGACTGTGTACAGTGGCTCGCCGGCGAATCTTCCTGTCTTTTTCCACGAATTCGGGCACCCTATACCCGAAACCGAGAACAGGACTGAGTTCGCTTTGGACCTCATTCGAGAACTGGAAGAAACTCCAGGTAATTTATCATGCCAAACTGACTGCTAACATATTTGTAAAGAATAATACTAAGTAAACCACATTATTTATACGTACAATTACGTATAATTAAATTAAATGCGTGTTTGATTAATTTTGGATAGGTGGAACCAAGAGCTTGGTAGAGTTCAACAAGAAATGGCAAGTCACCAAGAGGCAAAAGTACAAACAAGCAAACGGTTCGGACAACAGTGCCAGCAATATGCCAAAGCTCTCGCTCAAAGACGCAATAAGTGCTAGCGTTTCAAGAGGAAAGCTAGTCTCTGGTGCTCCTAGTGACACTAACCTAGCCTCTTCAGTCCCTACCTTTGCCAACCCTATATGGACAGAAATGTTGGTCATCTCAAAACGCTCCATCAAAAACTCTACACGAATGCCGGAACTCTTCGGAATCCGGTTGGGGGCGGTACTCGTCACCGGAATCATATTAGCCACTATGTTTTGGCACCTCGACGACTCCCCCAAGGGTGTCGAAGAGCGTCTTGGATTTTTCGCCTTTGCAATGTCCACAACCTTCTACACTTGCGCGGAAGCAATCCCCGTTTTCCTCCAAGAACGTTACATATTCATGAGAGAAACCGCCTACAATGCCTACCGTAGGTCATCTTATGTCTTAGCTCACTCGTTACTCTCCATTCCCTCCTTGCTCATCCTTTCCTTGGCCTTCGCCGCCACCACCTTTTGGGCCGTGGGGTTGGCCGGTGGCCTTCAAGGGTTTCTCTTTTTCTTGTTGACAATATGCTCGGCGTTTTGGGCCGGATCTTCGTTCGTAACATTTTTATCCGGCGTTGTCACCCATGTCATGTTGGGATATACGGTTGTGGTGGCCATTCTAGCCTACTTTCTCCTCTTTAGTGGGTTCTTCATTAGCAGAGATCGGATTCCGGTATACTGGATTTGGTTTCATTACATATCTCTGGTGAAGTATCCATATGAAGCTGTTTTGCAGAACGAGTTTGATGACCATATGAAGTGTTTAGTGACCGGAATTCAAATGTTCGACAACACGCCGTTGGGTGACGTCCCTGTTGCACTGAAGTTGAAGTTGTTGGAGAACATGAGCAACACATTGGGGTTGAATGTAACTGGGTCTAGTTGTGTGACCACCGGATTAGACATACTGAAACGGCAGGGTATAACGGATATTAGCAAATGGAATTGCTTATGGGTGACAATTGCTTGGGGGTTTCTTTTTAGAGTTTTGTTTTATTTTACTTTGTTGTTGGGGAGCAAAAATAAAAGGAGGTAAATGGAATAGGGAGAATGCTTGGCAAATGGCAATGTTGTTTGTTGGTCTTTTGGTAATTCATTGTATACTTGTAAGTTACCACTTATATATTTCATGTACTTAATTTGGTTTTAATGATAAACACATGTTTTTTTTTTTTTAATACAAGGGCTAAACAGCAACCCTCACACTATAATCATTAATGAAACCTCAGAATAAAAGGAGGGACATTGTGCCTACACCCCATACTGTAAGAACACCCTAAATTAACATTAGACATGTCTACAAAATCTATGAATTCTAAAAAGCACTATTTAACAAAAAGTGTATCATTAACTACTCTATTTGCTTTACAATTTTAGCGACATACCTGAAAAATACCTCTCATGCAGAGCCATAAGTTACAATATCTTTCAGTTTTCCGGCTATGATGCCACTAGGAATAATTAGTGACCCCAAGTTTCATCTTGCCACTAGGAGATAACGATCATTTGAAAAAGAAAAAAATTTGTCGTCTCATTAGGACAAACATGGTATACACTGTGCGCTTTCCAGGACATAACCCACCAATATCCAAAATCACTAAAAAAAAATAAACCAAAAACCAAAAAGAGCACCTACTAGGACGTAGCCCCCCATCAGCCATTAAAAAATAGTGACTTATTTCAACAACTAACCAAACTAAACTCAAGAAGGAAAAAAATAGAAACAAAGCAGAAGTAAAAATACAGAATAGGTCATAATACCAAATCCAGTTCGTGAAGCCCAAAGCCACAAGGAGGCCCATTAGTCCACTTACATGGGCCCAACTTAGCAGTTGTCCTACCATCTTTTCCCCACCTCCATAATTGACCAAGCGCCAACAATGCCCGATCACCGCCGCCACGATAATGACGCAATCAGACCATTGGACGACGAATATGTTGACATCATCGGCCACTCTCCACCAAAGATCAAGTCCAGTGCCATGGCCACCCCAAAACAGATCTCCCGCCCTCGATCTCCCATATGCTCCCCCATGACAGATCGGACTCACAAGATGAACGCAACCCTACGCCGATGACCAGATCAAAACCAAGCCACCTAAACCCTAAACCCTAAACCCTAAACCATATGCAGCCACCAACTTGAACCCAAAGAGCCGTCGAAAGAGCCCTCCTGATCCCTACTTCAACGAACCAGACATGCCCACACAACACACCTCCCATCTGGCCACCCAAAGCCAACGTTGGAGAGGCCAAAGACCATCCCCAACGCCTTTGTGCAACCGGACAGGCGACCAAAATTTTCCTAACCTGATCTAGGGTTTTATTGAGTGGGGTGCGTTCTTTTGTTTGTCAAGAGGTACATTTTTAGTATAACACATGGTTTATGAATGAGAGATTGAGAGATCACATTGTGGATTTTATGTACTTCTGGTTAGGACTGGCAATTTGGGCCTTGTTAAAACCAACCAACTGAGTGCCAACCTTACCAACCTAGTTGGTATACCAAAAACTTGGTAACTGACTTACGGTATACCGTACCGGTCTTGGTAACATGGTTGGTACTTGATATTGAGATTTTCATATCATCAGTATACCATAGCAACTATATATGTGTAATAGAAATTCAGCCTTCTCTTGTGGAAGTAGACAAGTGTGAAACAATATAGATAAACGATCGAGAAATAACAAACACGAACACACGAGATTGTAATGAGGTTCAGTAAAGAACTTTTCCTACATCCTCGGACTGCTGGGTTTCACTATAGAAGAAGAACACAAGAACAAGAGTACAAGATATCTCACAAGATGTTCTCACCAACTCTCAAGATCTCACTTGCTCTCACAACCATGATGATTGCTCTCAACCATAACCATACCAACTATTGTACCCTATGCCCCTATTTGTAGATATCTAACCTGAAACCTATAACACAATGGAAATCTATTCCCAGTAGACATAGAAAACCATTACCAAGTAAGATAAGGTATGACACAATCCTCATCCTAGGTGGAATCGGATCCATAAACCCAATAATATAGGAAACTATAATTGAACCTCAAACCTCTTACAAACAACATTCGCTCCCAACCACTGAAGCACAAGACGCCTTCATTATGATACGTGCATATTTTATATTTATAACATCTTACATATATAAATAATATAAAATGTTAAGAACTCGTTGCGGAGGTGAAACTCGAACTTTATACCTCTTTCAAACAACTCTCACTCCAGACCACCAAATGAAAGCTATCATTGCATTATATTTGTGCAAAAATTATATTTATCACTTCAGTTTTTGGGTCACAATCTAAACTTGGTAGATGCCTATTACCAACCGTATCAACTAAGTCGGTATACCAACTTCAACGGTTAGTTTTGATACATAGTATTAGTAAACAAATTCGGTATACCTATCAATGTCAAGCTTACTTCTGCTTGAGTGCTTGTTTATAATTTTCAGTCTCATCATTAATTGTTCTTATGTAATTGTAAAAAATTATACGAAAGGTAGAAAATAGTAGATTAGTAAAGTGAGGCTAAGCACTTTCACAATTATCATTTTTGTTGTTGGTTGTTTGTTTTTCCTCATCATGTATGCGGTACTTGCAAATAGGAGGTTCAAGAATCAAAACTATCCATTTGTTTGGTGGTACCATACCAACTAAACACTAAATAGCCAAAAACCTTGGAAATCAATTTCTTCAATTATTAACTTTATCATTCACTTATGTAAAGGGTAAGGAAAGGTTCTAAGTCCATATGGAGAAGCAAGTTTATGACTGAAATGAAGCTTTCCATCTGAATTAGATGGGGATGGGAACTTCTCAGAAAAATAAATTATGACTGAGACGTATACAAATCCATATTTTGCTTAATTGTTGACTGTTTCTATAGCTATTTTCCTCTTTGAGACATGATATATTATGAGGAGTGAAAGTTGCACTCCCTATTATACAATCCACACTCACTTTTTTTGTTGTTAAGTTTTCACAAAAATACAAACCAAAGACAAAACACGTGAGTAAAAACAATATTAGAGTTACAATAAGAGGAAAGAAAGAATGTGAGCAATCTCCTATTAAAGATATAGAAATGTTGTAGATTTGTCAATGAACACAACAAAAGTGATATAAAAAATGTGATGCAAAACCTCAAAGAGGGAAAAAACACCAGATAAGATTATTTCACTAATCTTCAATTTGAGAATACAAAGATAGGTAATTCTACAACACAACTACATAAGAAACTAGTCATTCTAGTTTTCACACCTTTCTATCTACACACTCATGATCTGTTAATCAATTAGTTCTAAACTATCAGTATTGACAACTCAGATTCTTTCACATAATCTAGAGTTTTATTTCACTCATGGCCATCACACAGGTTTTTCACACAACCAGGCCTTGCTTGATTCTCCAACACAATCAACAACTACCACTCGGATCACTCACAGCTTCACCAAACTTAAGTGCAACCTGAATGCAAGTAAGAGAGAAACTTTAGATCATATGATCATACACACACAGTATGCAGCAAGAGTACAACACAGTTTTAACTCAGAGACTAAGATATCAAAGTCTAAACAACAGTTGCAACAAGCACACATATCCACAACATAACAGGAGCTATATATATAGAGAATATAATTCTTCCCCTTAACTAAAGCTCTTCAATTCATAGGCTACAATCAGTGAATCATCACTTTGTATTTTCCATAACACCTGCACTGAGCAATCATATTCCTCAATCATATCATTTACTTTGATTAAACACTTTGCATATCAGTAGAAACATATTCCTAAAAAATATTTCTCTCATAAAAGAGTAGATATCGATTGTTAAGGAAATCATGAAATGAATACCAATGATCATGGAGGTAATAACTATGAATGTAAAATCCCACAAATTCATCATTCAATTATCAACTTACCAAAATGAGATAAAAACCGGTTACCTTTGTACATAATCAAACATTTGATTCTGTGTTACCTTACTGCAGCCGCTGACCATGCAAGACTTCAAGCTCTTTTGCTATGATCACCATCTTCTTGTCTTTCCTAACTACACAAGGATTTCTTGTGTTTGAATAGGATTGACAAATATATAATACCTATGTTTTAGAGGACAGTACTTTGTCACTTACCAAAAACGTCTTAGACCATGGGCCGTTCATTAAGTTGAAGCCCAAAACGGGACTATTGCCATTGGCGGTGACACCAATTTTGGTGTCTTACTGTTCGTTGGATTAAACCAATCCTGGCCGCTCAACCTATCGGCTCGCCCTATAAAATAAGAGAGAGAGACACCTAATCTTCCATTGTGTTCTGAAAGAGTTCTAGGGCTAAATCGAATTGGGGATTTTCTTTTTCACCTGACCGAAGGTACGAACTTTAACCCATTATCTCGTCTGTTACTCCTTCGCATCAATAACCCGTTACGAATTTTGATTCTTTCTACCTTCTGTTTCATTTAAATCGGTTTCAATTACATTTAACTATCTTCGAAGAGGTTTAAAGATCTTTGATTCATTAATTGTTAATTAAAGAATGTCATTAGTGTTTCTGGCCATGATTCTTGAAAGAACAATGATTTTTATGTGCCCAAATTGTAATTAAGCTGATTTTCGTTATTGGGGTCTGAAATTTTTGAATTGTAATGCTATTGAAATTTGATTACTGGGTGTAAAGCTAAAAGTATTCAAGGTTCTTGTTTGTTTTGGAAGACGGAATTTGAAGAATGCTGTAAGGCTTTGGTATTGATGTGTTGATGTATGCTAATTGCTTTACTGCAGACTGAAGATGCCTCGCTACGATGATCGATATGGGAATTCGCGTCTGTATGTTGGTCGCTTGGCTTCACGCACCCGGACGCGTGATCTGGACCGGATTTTCAGCAGATACGGGAGGTAAATTTATATAATTTTTCAGTGTTTTGAGCATTATCATCATATATGCATTAATTTGGGTGGAATATGAATGATCCTATGAATGTGTGTGTTGTGAATTTAGATGTAAAAGAATGAAAGATTAATTAGTTTATGAGGGCTGTTAGAAATTTCCACCAAAAATGTTTGGGAACGGTTCAGTTCCTTACCAAGCTTGATAATGTGCTTGGTTTAATATGAATTTTCATCATCTTGTGTGTGGGAGCGCTTTGCCCCAGGTCTGGTGTTTTCTTAACTTGAATGATCTTGTTGAAGGTTTTCTGGGGTTTGGCCTTACTTGGAGGTCTATGACTCTTTGGTGAGTGGGTGATGGCCTTGGTGGAATTGGTGGAAATTCTTGCCGAGTGTATAGGAGACTTTGGCGATTCTTTCTGTAGTCTTATTGCGTGTTTTTATGCAAATGGCAACAAACTCAATCTGGTGTTTTGTTCGTCTGTGACGGACGAAGTACCATACACTTGAAGTTCTTAAGTAATGATAGCCTTACTGTTTCTGGTTTCTGGCAACCGTTTACGCAGAGTACGAGATGTGGACATGAAGCGTGAGTTTGCATTTGTTGTAAGTTTCTCTTTCCTCAAATTTTCAATTTTTTCTGTTTAAACTGTTTTGAGGAATTGTACCTTTTTGGTTATGGATTCACATCGATATTGACTATATTTCATGGATACTATGTTGGTTTGTGCTCTCACCTCTTGTTAACAGGAATTTTATGATCCGCGAGATGCTGATGATGCAAGATATAGCTTAGATGGTAGGGAAGTTGATGGTAGTCGTCTGATTGTGGAGTTTGCTAAGGGGGTAAGTTTTCAGTTTTCTTAGCCTGTATAGATGTTATGTTACTTCCGTGAAACTTATATCTTCCTGCTTCCTTTACTTTGAATAGGCTCCACGTGGTTCCCGGGAATACATGGGCAGAGGTCCACCACCTGGATCTGGGCGCTGCTTTAATTGTGGTATTGATGGCCACTGGGCTCGTGATTGTAATGCCGGTGATTGGAAGAATAAATGTTATCGCTGTGGAGAAAGAGGCCATATTGAGAGGCAGTGCAAAAATAGCCCAAAAGAATTAAGGTGGTTACATACTTCCAAGATGTTTCGTTGATTATTTTTCTTTGCCTCTCCTAGGTGAATTACTTTTAAATTTTCATCTTACATTGTTTGAATTATATAATTGCAGGCGTGAGCGGAGTCGTTCACGTTCTCCTCGCCACGGTAGAAGTCGTAGCCCAAGTTACAGCCGTAGCTACAGGTTTGTACAAGCATCCTGATCCCTTTAATGTAGTTGTACATATATGTTCAGATTCAGATGCTTGGTTTTTCTTTGATTATATGTATGTATACTAATCAACTGGATCACTTTATGTTTCTAGCCGATCAAGGTCCCCGCCAAGGAGAGAACGAAGCTTGGAAAGGGATTATAGATCTCGGAGCCCTTCTTATAGAAGCCGTGATCTGAGCATGAGTCCAGTGCCCTCAAAGGGGAGGCAGCGCAGCCTTACACCCGAGGATGATAGCCCTCGTGGAAGGGGTAGCCTTTCTCCTAGAAATGGCAGCTTGGGCCCCAGAAATGGTAGCAAAAGCCCTACCCCTAAGAGCAGAAGTCCTAGCCCTGACCGTGACATTGATAGCCCTGTTCGCCCCTCTGCTAATGGTCGTAACCCCAGCCCGAGGGAGGATATGAGCCCTGTTGATGAGGACGACGATGACAACCGCCGCTCCCCTTGATGTTGATGGTTTTAAGTGATGATTTAAAGAATATTGGTCTGTTGAACAAACTTTTAAGTCTGCAAGACATCGTAGTGATTGTACTATGTTGTGCTTTGTTCTGAGCAGATTTGACTTGCTTGTTCTGTGATGTGTTTTAGAACTTATGAAGTTTATTGTTATCTGTTATTATATTATCTTATAGCATCAATTTTTATTCAAACCATTGCTGGGCATGAATAAATGATTCTTCTTCAAAATTGAGGTTGTTGATCATATATTGGAATTGGATAGTTGGATATTGTTAGTGTTTGCTGAGACTTCTACCATGATAGCTGAACAAAACAGAACATGATCATATATATTGGAAATTGATGATTCATAATCGTGGTTGGGAGGTCTAGTTAGGTTTTGGTCACTGAAACTCTACAATTGCCTCAGACTTCCATTGGTTTCTCATTCAATCTAATTTTTACAGTCGGATTGTCAAGATCCTCCTAACAGGTAAAGTTAGAGCTAATCGTAAAAAATGAACATTTTTACCCAACACACAGAAAAAGTGCTCAAGTGATGATGTGTTGCTTGCTTAAACGAACCTGGGAGCAAAGCAACGCAAAACTAGTACTTGAACTCTTATCCAAAAATGTCTAACGCACTGACTCTGCCGAGAGCATGGCGGGCCGCCCAAAACGCAGGGCAAAGACTAAGCAAGCTCCACCGCCGACGACCGTCGGCTTCGGAATGGGCAAGAGGAAGGACCCGCTCTGGCAATGCGTGGAGGGTTGCGGAGCCTGCTGCAAACTCGTCAAGGGTCCCTCTTTCGCTACCCCTGAAGAAATCTTCACTGACCCTGCTGATGTTGAGGTTAGTGCTACTGCCCCATAAGGTGTTCGAGGAAATGCCTCAATAAATTGTTGTTGGTTTTGGGAATGATTTAGTTTCATGGTTCAGCTATACAAAAGTATGGTGGGTTCAGACGGGTGGTGCGTGCACTTTGAGAAGAGCTCACGCAAGTGCTCCATTTACAATGGTGAGGTACTAGTGGCTTGTTAGTCTTGCCATGTTAGTTTCGAAGTTTTGGTTTAACACCATTGGAGTTGTTGTTACAGAGCGTCCATTTTTTTGTCGTGTGGAGGCAGACGGGTTTGATAAATTGTATGGGATTAGCAAGAAGAAATTCAATGTGGAAGCTTGCAGGTACTCGCCTCTTTCCTTTGAGTTATGCATTATATACAAAATTCGATATAACTAGTTCATGTACTATTCAGTTCATTGTTTTCCCATTTGGTATAGGAGCTGCACGGACACCATCAAGTCTGTTTATGGTCCCTATTCCAAAGAACTAGTTTACTACAATAGCACAGTAATGAGCTCCAGTACTAGTTAAAGTACCATTGCAATTTTCCGCTGCTTGGTTAGAGCGGATAAGGTGAAGGCGCAAGGGTTGTAAATGATCAGTAACCCCTTCAGCAACATCATAATCGCTAACCCCTTCAGTTGTGCATTTCACTCGGGGAGGAAGCATTTAGCGCCAGACATTTTCAGCAGCTGCAGGCTTTATATTTGGACAAGCAATAGGCTGATAATGTTGGAGATGACAAGCTAATGTATTTCACAAAATGCTTCTTTATCTTCAACATCTGTCTTGTATAATGTTGAAGCCACCGTGGCAATTCCTGCTTTATACTCTGCATGCTAGCTTGTAAGACATTTCTACTAAACTCGTAACTGAAATTTGGCTATAGAAAGAACTTTCTTAAACTACTGTTTTGCTTATTAATATTTTTTTTTTTCTTTCCGATGGTTTTTTTTAATGCTAAACGACTAAATTTAAAAGAAGAACCTCATGAGCAACTTGTATTAAAGTGGTCGAAATTCAAACTAACAAACAACAGGAAAGTTGACATCCTAGCAACAAGGATTAGAAAGCTTGTGTCCTGGATTGGCGAGGGTAACAACAACATAGTTTGCTTCGCATAACGCATTTCCTTGGTTCAGTTGAGCCAGTAACTTTCTTTGGTCATAGGTCAAAAGGGAACTATGGTAAATAACAAACAACCTGTGTTCTTGACTACCCTCTCGTCCATCGATTCCCTGTCTATTTTAGTGGACCGGCTATTTCCTTCAAACGAAGGCCCAAGGATTGGGCTCACGCTGTGTGTATAAAGCACAACTACGACTGTCCCTATCACACTCTTCAGTCTCAGTCGCTCACTGCTAAAACCCTAGATCATCGTTTCGTTTCCAAACAGAGATAGTGCAATGGAAGAAGCAAACCTACCCGAAGAGATAATAATGCACATCCTCTCCTTCCTTCCTGTGAAGTCCTTAATCCTATTCACCTGCGTTTCCAAACGCTTCCATTCTATCATTCTCTCCGACCCCAAATTCGCTAAATCCCAATTTCGAGCAGCCCATGAACGCAAAACCCCAACTCGTAGACTCCTCTGCTCCTCTTGTTTTGAACTCAGAGCTCCTAAATTCGAATCCCTAGACTAGGATACGCCGTCGTTTGGAGATCCTTCTTCTGTCCGAAAGCTCAACTTTCCTTCCCCGCCACCCCGTCTTGTAACAGTGGGCTCCTACAATGGTATTGTATTACTGGGCTCCTGCAATGGTATTGTATTTCTCGCTTTTGATTACAAAATATTTTACATGTGGAACCCTTCCACTGGTTTCTTCAAGAAATTACCTGACCCTGGTGCTTCCATGCATCTCAATTCTAATTTATTCTTAGGTGATTTGCTAAATACTCTGCATTACTCCAACTCCGCCTTATTGTACGTGTGACCTTATTCTCAGCATGCAAGTGGAGAAGTGTACGTGTGAACTTTTTTTTTCTTTTTCTTTTTTCTCTGTGAATGAGAATTCGATGGAGATGCCAAGGTCACTAACTGTATAATGTCATCTTCAGACTTCAGTGCTTGCTTTTTCATACAAAGAGAGATTCGATTCGGGAAAGGATTTGTAGGCGACCAAATCCATGGGCTTTTTCTGAGAGGCTTCAGAGTTTGAAATCAAATTTTTGATCAGTATCTGGATAGTGTCGGCTTGTCTCTGATATGATCATATTCCCTTGTCTTTATCAGAGCTTTTCTCAGAGAAGATAATATGCTTTAGGTCCCCTTGATGACTCCAACTCTACAATGCGTCCTTCCCATAACAGAATTGTAGAGAGAAGTTGAGAAAATTGTAGTTATGGACAACCAACTCAGTCTATATGACGCTGCTGGCAGTGATGAAAATCTTTCATATGATGAGAGATGGCATCCTTGTCTTTTCTTCAGCCCCAGTTACTCCCAGGAGGAATTTCTTCGTGGTTTGTTGTCTTCATCGTGTGGGACGGAAGAGGCCGATTTCTCAAGCAGTCACTACAATGAGAATGACCCTGTTGATGAGGCTTATGAGGGGGAAGAACAGTTGCCATACTACACCTGTGGAAATTGGCTTAGTGAATACGAGCACTCCTTTGGTCACTGTTGGGCAGATGGGTACTTCTCACTTGGAAATGGAATGCAGAAGAATGAAGATGGCAGTGAGTTGAGGAAGGTGGAAGAAGACTCCGGGAGATGTGAGCAACAGTATGAAAGTAGTTCTGGGCATGAAGTCACACAAGAAGACTACCCTGCTTTAAGCACTTGGTCTTTTGATTCTTGGTTTGCTTGTGGGGGGAAAGCTGATTCTCATGGCTACAATGAGCAAGAATCCAGAACTTTGATTTCTTACCATCTGCCGGAGATTGCAGTTTGTGAAAGTATTTTTGGTTACTGGCCTTGTTTGTATCGATATGAAGTTCTTTGAATCTTAGAGAACCGAAGTACTTAATGAGCTTTGCTAATCTCTTTCACTTGCATTTTTCTATATCAATACAACTACCGGTGCATCTCATTTATCGAAATAATATTCACAATATGTATGCAACTTTATATTTGTTCTTTTCTTTCTCTGTTCACAACAGCAAAATTTGTGTAAGATCAACTTACTGTAAGGTAATCTACTAGTCATTATCAAATTACATGATCAAGCCCTAATTCATCCTCAATATCATCACCATCTTCAAACAGCTTTAAGAACCTAGCTTGTTCTTGCTGTCGCTTCTTCTTTTGCCGGTGCTTGTATCCAGCTACTACTCCAGCCATACACACTGCTATCACGACAATAATGATGAATACCACTAGAGCAATATGCATTCCCTTTCCCTTTGATTCTTCATGAGACTTGCTATTGGATTTGGATCCTACAAACAGTGGCAAAAAAACAAAAAACAAATTTGGGTATCAGTTGTAAACCATAAAGTAGCTTGAATTCATTTGCCAAAAAAAAGAGTAGCTTGAGTTTAATTATATACGTATGTTTTCTACTCTTTTGTACGGTTCTGATTTAGTTCAACTTTGAAGTTAAAGTGCGCCCAATTGTAATTAAGTTAACATCAAATCACAGTATCAGCAACCAGAGATGATTAAAATTCCCAAATTACAGAAATACATAACCTAAAATTAAGAATTAAGAATCATGCACAACTCTGGCTTAAGCTATTTACACAAACCCCTATAATTTCCTAGCTATTCATTTGATGACTTACAAATGTAATCCATCTGAGATACAAGCAACAGTAAATTTAACTCAACTTTCCAAACAAGGTATGAGAGAGCCAAATAAGCTCATAAAGTGAATTTGATTCTGTTCTGTTGAAGTATAGAACTCATTGTCATCCCAAAAAAAAAGAAACAGGGAGATAAGCTAAAAAGTTCAATTAAAAGTTCATCTAGGATATGAAACTGTAACCAGTACAAACAAAACATCCTTATCTCCAGAACTATGCATGTGGAGATGTTTATTTAACTCTGCCCAGTTTAGGCACAAAACTAATTGTAGGCATGAGGGTGATGAGCTCAAAAAATTCAGCTGAGCTCGTCCCAAGTGTGAATCTAAATCTGATCATTTAAAAGCACAAAATTTTTGTCATCTAAAATCATGCACGAGGAAGATGAGCTCAAAAAACTTGACTGAGCTGATCGCAACGTGAGTTAAACTACAATAGGTTGAAGGATAACATTCAACCAAACTAGGCATGAGAGCATGAGAGAAATAAGCTCAAAGATATCAACTGAACATACAATCACTCACCAGTGGTGTCACACTTTGGACACAAAAACGTTGCATTGAATTCGTCTTTGGTGATTCGCCGGAACTTTCCATCATTACCGGAGAAATCAGAAGGACACAACTCCCACTCCTCAAATACGTCATCCGATTTGATGGTATCCTCCTCATAAAATCCACACCGCTTACACTTCTTACCTTCGAGCTTCGTCAAAGGCTGGAACCACAAAAATTCACAATCAAATCACAAAACTAGCCAAATTCATCAACTAAACAAGTTAATAAACTCGGAACGCGCAGTTCTAATTCACAATTTAACAACATAACAAATATGAATCACCGAGTAATGATTAAAACACACAACATATATGAATACCTGCCAAGACTCTTGGCCGTTGAATTTATACAAGACCTTCTTGTTCTTGACGTCCGGCAACACCGTCTTGTTCTGATCGCCTTTGCATTTGAAATAAACCGTCGGCTGTTTCAGCAGCTCGTGCGTCCTGTATATCTCAATCGAATCAAGCGTCACAGTCGCCGATAGCACGCATCCTGCAAACACATACAAAACTGTCAATTTCGCACAAAACAAAACGGCGCCGTTTCAGGTGGATTCTGTTGGTTTCACGGGGAATTTTACCGGGAAAGCAGCTGAGGAAGACGCATAAGGCGAGGAATTTGATCCGAACCCTGGAATTCAGCTTATTCCGAATCGGCATAATCGCCGATTTTATTATTGCGATTTGCAAAATTCTGGAGTCTCGTGTGGATTAAAACGTTTCGGAGAAGAAACCACCGCGAGAGGGGCAATTTGGTCTTTGACGTGGCGGTGGGTGCAGTGGTTCGGAAGAAAGGAATCTGGGTTTCGTGTCTGAACTGAAGAGAGAAAACAAAGCGGAATTCTACCAGGTTGAAGAGAAAACAAAGAGGAATCTGGGTTGTTGACCGTGGACCGGTTCAGGCTTCGCCCTATTCTACCAGGTTGACCACTCTTCTGGTATTTAATGAAGGTTATGAAGCTATTTAGTTGCTCAAAAATAATTAATTGTTTTTTGTAATCATTAATTTGTTTTAAAAAAATATTTCATTTTTTAATTCAAATGAAAAAAAATTCATCTTTCATTTTGTGTAGACTTCAATTTTTTTTTTTTATTAACACGGAGAGCTAAAAATGTAGCTTTTGACGGTCCATCTACCTTAATTAGAATCAAACGACAAATTAAACACAACTAATAAAAGAAATTTGATATATACACATTCACATATGAACATACACATAACTACCCATTCTCCATGTTCATAGTGTGTTTTGGCACTTTTTTTTTTTTGCTTCGCGAGGTATCCCTAGGCGTTTGCCCAGGACCAAGGTCTAAAAAATCGATAATATCGGCGAAATATCGCCGATATTTTCGTTTTTTAATGATCGCGATATATCTTTCACTTCCCCCTTCATTCTAGTCGAAAAATCCCGAAATATCACGATATTTCGCGATATTTTGGAAATTTCACAGAAATCTCAGATCACGTGGCTTTTCTTTATCTGTCGGCCCAACAAATGCGCACCTCCTTCACGTGGCTTTGTCTCTATCGGTCAGAGATACTTCTGAATCTCTGTCGGTCCCCATGCAGAAGCTGCCTTTTCTCTTTAGATGCTCCAATTGTCAGTTTGTCTTTGACTCTTTGTCTCCCACAGCCCCACTTGGCTTGTATCTGCAAAGTTATAAAGGTCACCAACGTGGGTTGGTTGAATTTGGATGGAAATGACAAAAGTTGCTCTCTCCGGGTCTCGAACCTTGATGATGAAAATACAAGACTTAGCACTTTAGCCAACTCTACTACTCATTCGTCTTTGACTATCTTTACATCTTTATTGTAAACCAACTCTATGGCATGATTTGCATTCGGCAGGTATATTTATAATTTTTTATATAGTAAACCAATTCTTTAACATCTTTAATTATTAAATGTAGGGTTACTTTACTAACAGTTATACTTATATTTAATGTAGGTTATTATTTAAACCCTCGATACAACTATAAATCTGGCGTGGGAGACGATTATAAGTTGATTGAAGCTGTGCATAAAGTTTTTTCAAGATTAGACCCTAACTGTCCAACAATAGGCCAATTTAGAAAGGAGGTGATTTGTAATCATATGTGTTAAAAACCCTAACATGTTCTTAACTTATGTGTGGAATTTTTTAGCTTACATATTTTAAAGATGCAAAGTTAAACTTTGGAATGCCGGCAGCCATTGCATCAAGATCAGAGATGTCTCCAAGTGAGTATGTTATAATTTTTTTATATGATTCCACGTAATTAATCTATTTTTTATTCTAAATTAGGTAATTATTTTTTTTTATGACAGCCAACTGGTGGGTTATGTATGGGAGTAGTGCCCCAACTGTGAGAACGTTAGCTATCAAAGTATTATCACAAACAGCATCAGCATCTGCGTGTGAGAGAAACTGGAGCACATTCGCATTAATCCATACTAAGCAGAGAAACAGGTTGGGGTATAGTCGTTTGGAAAAATTGGTTTTTTGCTATTACAACATAAGGCTTAAAATTCGAGACAGAGAGGCAGCTTATTCGCATGTGGACCAGAAAGATCCATTAGATTTCTTTGATATTGGTACAGAGTTTGATGATGAAGCAATAGATCAACTTTGTGAATGGATAAGGCCACTTCATCTTGATGACGAGGAACGCAATCCATCACCTACAGTTGCTCGTGAAGCACGTGCGGAAGGAATAAATGTAGAAAGAGTAATTCAAGAAGAGGTTATAGGTCCTGATAGAGAATCTATCGATACATTAGTGGGTAGAGTTAACATTCTAATTTCCTCTCGTAGCTCACAAGTTCCTCCCAGGACAAACGAAAACTCTAGCACCAGATCAGGAGACTCATCAAGCATCAGGGGTGATGATAATGGAAGCTACGGCGGTGGTGGAGATGATGTTGGAGTTCAAGATTACAATGGGCGCCAACCTGGTCATATGAGCCCATTCACTTGTGAGCCAAACTTCACACATGCAACACAAGATGGTGAGATCATGGAAGTAGGAGAGCAGGTTCTGGTATTGGAGCTATAGGAAAACATTATACACCAAGACAAAGAGGCCAAGGAAGAATGCTAACGCATGAATATGAATTTTTATCCACTTTTGACTCATCTAGTGTGGGAGGAGGCAATGATGGACCATACACTTATGGCCAAAATCTGACAATGCCTTATTCAACTTATTCCATGCCTTACGGGGTGCAATCAACTGAATCAAGTGATACGACATGGTCATAGTCTGATGTACAATCTTCCAATGATTATGGTTATGGTCAAGGTCAAGCGCTGCCCAATCCTTACAACTTCCAATACGGAAATCCACAGTCAATCCCTCTTGACCCTTATGGTTGGCATGTAAGTCAATATATGCAAAACTACAAAGGTGAGGTATCATTTAATGACTACTCTTCACAATATACTGAAGACTCTACACAAAGAAACGATGAAGATAATGAAAATTATGTACCTCATAGGTCTTCTATGTGGCTCTAAACCACTCATGTAATTCCATGTTGTATCATATGTATATAAGGCGTGATGGCCTAGCTTCCCTTTTGGTATCCAGCCATCAAAAAAAAATTAGTTGTATAAACTTTACAATAAAAATTTAAGAATTATCATTGGTTCAGCACTTCAGCACGTAGTTATTCACCTTAGATAACTAAAAATCACTATGATTAATGTTTATTCAAGATTTTTTTGTCAATTATAATAGATAATTGAGATAACAAACATCTCTCAAAGTTTCATTTAAAATTTCCATGTTTTTCTACTAATTTCCGTCAATTTTCTCAATTTTTTTCTGCAATCGATATTTCCTCGAAATTTCCATCGAAATATCCGTTTTTTGGACCATCAAAATTTTCACGATCGGCGAAATTTTAGTCCTTGCCCAGGACTAATCCTCCGAGGTACTGTTGGGCGCAAAACGGGGACCTCTCCCAAGAAAGTTTTCTGCATCCACAAGGGCTCGAACCCGAGACCACTTGCTTAAGCGGCCAGAGCCCCTTCCACTCTGACCAACCTTCGTGTGTTTTGGCACTTCTTAATAACGTGGCAATTAGTTTCTTATGAATGCAAATTTCATTTATTCTAATAATGTTATTGGAATGGGCATGCATAATTTAAGGTTTTAAACGTCTATAGCAGTGAAATCTAGATTAGCAAACAGTAGAAAGTTTCATCAATAGAAACATAATTAATCACATACATATTTTGCACCGAGTTTAAGCTAAGGTATTAAAGAAAATTAAGATATGATTGTGATTATATTGAAGAAGAAAAATATTATTGCTCATATTATAATAATGATATCCACACACTCAACTGTATAAACTACACTCTCATTACGTAACAGGCTCACTAATTTAGTAAGTATGAATTGATATACCGTTAATTTCTTATTTTTATTTTAGACGCAAAACAGCTGAAATGTCAATAAATCACCGTTAGAGATTAATAAAATCATTTTGATTTGATTAACAAAAACATAAAGGTTGTGTATCATACTTCATTTTTACAATTTTTACAAATAATCATGAAGAAAATTTCTATTGTAGAGAAATCTAATTCTTGACGATAACTATTTGACTAGTAGACAATTTCATCCCAAGAGACTGAAGAGAGGGCAACAAATCTGCTCTTTCCCTCGCTTTTGATACTTGCTGTATAGATCATCCACATATCTAAGCTCCCTATATCTAACGAAGATCAGAGTCTAAACTCTGAATCATACACTATAACTAATAGTTGTGAAAGTGCTAGTGTTATTCCAGAGTAGTTCATCGATCTTACATTTTTATTACTTCAAAACTGACTGGTACATGGTGATGCAATAATATTGTACAATAATCTAACACTTGAAATGTAGTCACTGTATCCTCTGATATTGGTTTCAATACGCATTCTGCAACTAAAATACTATTCTGTGGAGAAGACCTTGGTCTCTAACTGGTAAGCTTTGGTAAAGAAGGAAGGCCAACACAGATATGTTGACAATATGCTGCTAATTGTAGATGCACCGATTAGAAAGTTCATAACAACAATCTGAAGCTGAATCGCCTCCAGAGGAGAAGCTCCTCCCATGATGAGGCCGGTCATTGCTCCTGGAAGTGAGATCAGACCGACGGTTTTGGCGTTGTCCAAAACCGGAGACAACGATATGACCAAAGCTCGCTTTACCTGCTGAAGTGTTGCTTGGCGTGGTGTTGCTCCTAGAGCTAATGCTGTCTCCACCTGGGTTAACCAAAATCCGTAGATACGTATTAGCTTTCCAACACTATTAAAATCTGACCATTCGAGTGATTCGACCAGACATTTATGTGACAGAAAACCTACCAAGTTCATCTGTGTTCGGATATCATCACGCAGTCTTTTCATTGTAACCCCGGTTACCGTCATTGCATTTCCGACCATCATTCCGGCAACAGGGATAATATATCTTGGAGTGAAGGGGAAGACATTGAGCACAATTAGAAGGAACATTGTGATTGAAGTTCCAACCAATATTGATGCCCCTGCTACATACTTCCCTCTAGGAACATGTTTAGCCCTCTGACCAGCTGTGTAGCCAGCAACAGAGACCTTAAGGAGAGTAACAATCACATAAAGGTCATCATAATCAAAAAAGCTGAAACATTCATGATTGTTAATTAACATGTAAATAGTGAAACAGAGCGACTTTCTCTGTTTTGATATTTACCAAGAAACAGAGCAAAAACAGAGACCTAAAAACCCAAAATTGAAATTGAACCATACTACAAGCCAGAAAGGCTAAATCCATGAAGTGTATTGAGCTTCCATAGAAATCAAAAACACAATAGACAAGAAGAGAGAGACAGAGAGACGAATTACCATGAACATGTAAGCAAGGACGATCCAAATAGCATTATCCCTAGTGAAAATGAACTGCAAAACAAACCCAATAATGGAAAGCTGCACAAACGCCCTGGCAATAGAGTAAACCATCTCGCCACCCAAACCAAGCTTCTGTACATATGAAAGCACCACCGCCAGCAGCACCACCACAGTGGCAGCCAAAGGCTTCACCATCCCCTTGAGAAAGTCCACCGTCCATGAGAAGTCCATTTTCCCAAGAGCATCAAAAAACGGAAGAAGAAGAACCTGGTCAGCAGAGAGGCCTTGTAGGGGTAGTGATGATGCTGTGTGGTTTTGCGTGGTGGAGGAGAAGAGTGACGAGGAAGATGATGCCATTGTTAAAAGGTAAATGAAATTAATTCTGTGACAGTTGATGTAGAAGAGCACTGAGAATATTATAGTTTAGAGAGAGCCAGAGAGAGAGGAGAAGCGACCTTCCCCTGCGGAGTGAGTTACTTGGTGAAGTTGTTAACGTGGGATCGGGGTTTTGGAAGAGAGCTAATTAATTAGGGAGGGGTTTAGAGTTAATGATTGAGCTAATTAAGATTCCGTAGGGTTGTTACGGTTGGGTTGTACGTACGACCGTAACGAAAGGACTGATTCGGCTGGGAACGGCTTGTACTGCGTTTGGTGCTTTGCCGTCCGGGGTCACGTTGCGTTGGTTGACGTGGCAACCATCCAGTGGTGGGTCCTATTGAGAAAATGAATGTGTCATGTGTGTGTTGGGTAACAGTTAAACTGGATATTTGTTAAGGGGACGAGTGGTGCCAAAATAAACTTGATTGGGATCAGATTAAGCATGTTAACAACCTTATTATATAAATGATTGCTATTTTATTTGGATGACGCTAAAAGTGTCACATCTATCATCGACCAGAGCGACGGGTTTATAAATTTGTCTAAACTGACAAATTTGAATAAATCTGTGTTTACTTTGGCCCTTTTTGAAGTTTTTTAGGCATTTTAGCTTGAAACAAAGTTCTTAAGATGTTGTAAGAATGAATTTCAAATATTTTGACCCGTTTCAACCCTAGCTAATGAATTCATATGCTAACATATGATCTTCTTGTCTTAGTTGTAGGTGTCTCAACAAATTCACCTGTATGAACTGAGATCATAAATGTTTATAGTTTCTTCGACTACCTTAACTATAAATGTTTTAGAGGGTGAATATATTTTTCTTATGTTACATTTGAAGGATGTTTGACACCAAATTAAGTATATAATATTTAACAGTTATTGTCATGTTAATCTTACCTTACAGTTCACACCAAATCTTCAATTGTGGGTTATGCATGATTCATTATTTCACATTACATGTACGTTGTCCTAGCTGGTCTAGTTCCTCTCACATGGCATGAGACATTAACATCAGGATTCAGGAGTAAGCATGCACAGATAATGTACATTATTTCTGAATTATTTATTTATTTATTGTGTAACTATTAGCTAATGTAATCAAATGTTACATAGTAGTCCTAGTTGGATTGCATATGTCTATCTTCGTTAACACTTCATGCCTCTCTTCTTTTTTATTTTTTTATATTATTATTATTTTTAAAACAATGCTAACATTTTCATACAAGCTACATTATTCTAAAGTTACATCCTCTAGATTGTAATTTGACTTATATTATCAATAGCTAATGCTCTACCATCGTATCTAAATCTTCACAGAAAGAAAATAATTCCTTCCCTTTGTGCCCTCTGTGTGATATGTTTCTGGAGTCTACTGAACATATCTTCCTTCAGTGCCCGGGTGCAGTGTGTGCTTGGTTTGCTTCTGATTTGCACTACAAGATCAACTTGCAAACAATCAGTACCTTTGATTTATGGTTTGAAAACATTATTCTCATGATGAAAGACTACAAAACAATCAAAGAGAAGTTTCTCACCAAAGTTGCTTTTCTTCTGTGGGAGATTTGGAAAGCTAGGAATGCTTTGTCTATGAAGCTGCTACAAATGACCCAAGCTCAATCACCACGAAAGCTAATTTGGCTGCAGCTGAATTCATCACCTGAAAAAACGATAAGGTTATTTCAAATTCAATTCTGGTGTTTCATTTGCACTCTCGGCAATATCAGGTATGTAACTCCCCCCCCCCCCCCCATCACTCTTCTAGTATCACCCCCATTTCTTATTCTCACCTTTCTATTTCTCTTATCCCTTCTTGATATAACCCAATATATTGTTTCTCTTAGAGCTGACCCAACTCTCTCACATAATTCTTTACCATCCATAAACCCTAAACAAAGTTGCCTCATCTCTAACCTCCCATCCATTCCTAACCACCCCATCCCAAATGAGCATCAATACACCAATCCCATTTCAGTTCCCTTTCTTCGCCATGCCACTCTTCAGCCTGTTCTTTCCCAAACTATTTTGCAACCTTCAAATCCAAATTACCACCAGCACCATTTGAATCCAGTCCTACATAATAATTCTCAATCTCACAACCAGAGTAACCACCATAATGGTAGAACCAAGCTGGTTAGGAGGAAGTTACAAAGAGAGAAGGAGAGAAGAGAAGAGAGTTTAAAGATGTATAATTTTCTTGATATCTTGCCATTGACCTGGAAGTATAAATATAAAGAAAAGATGTGGTCTAATGCCACCTACTACAGCCAAAAGAGTCCTAGACTCTAGGACTCTAGGAGACAAAAAGGGACTAGTCTAAAGTGGTCATGATAGCAACAGAGCTGCTAGCATAGCTGAAAAGGATGGAGCTTCATTACATGTGATCCATGGAGAAATATTAGATTAGTATCAAGGTAATAGAGATGGTCCTAACGCATAACCATAGCATGACTCCTATCTCTCTTTCCCCCACTGTGAGTAATGTGACACAAATTTGGAGCCCCCTCCTCTTGGTCATATTAAAATAAATTGTGATGCATCATGGATAGAGAGTTCGAAACTTATCGGTATCAGTGCTTTAGCGCATGATTGTCATGGTATCCTCTTTGATGGAGCTATTTTTTTTATGCCGAACGGGATCAGTGTTAGAGGCCGAAGCAATGGCTGCGGCGGAGGCTATTGAGGTGGCCAAGCGTCTCCCTCCCTCACCGATCATCCTCGAGTCAGATTCGAAAGCCCTAGTGGACCAGATAAACGATTCAAAGTTTCTATGTAATTGGAAAATTGCTCCTGTTGTGACTATGATTCGGAATTCAATTACCTTGAACCCATGTCTGTATGGTTTTGCATTTCAAGAAAAGTGAACTCTACAGGCGATTTGGTTGCCTCGCTAATAGTGAGGAAGAAGTGTCCAGAGGTCTGGATTGATCGCTCTCCTTCTTCCCTTGTGTTTGTTCTTTCTCGTGATGGTTTACCGTGTCCTCCGCCTTCTAGCTTGGAATTTGGAAGCCCATGACTCAGCCGAGGTTTTGGTTGCGCTATTTTCATCGGCGTCATAATTTTTTCCTTTGCTTTGTTGTCGTCTTTTTCCTTTTCTCCTAATTCGTTGTTTTTTTCCTGTTTTGTTGTTCAGGTTTTCTTGTCTTACCGTTCTAGTTGGCTTTGACTAAGTTTGTTATTTTTTTGGGCTTTGTTCTTGGCCTTTTTTGTTTTTGTAACTCTAGCTTGGACTTGTTTTATTGAAGTTTCTGTTGACCAAAAAAAAAATTCAACATGAATGCAAACCTGGTACATTCCCTAAAATATACAAGACCAAGGAAAAAAAACCTAAAATTTAGTTTCCTTTCACCTGGGGAAAATGAAAACCGATCATTATGGGCCGTCTCCCAAAATTCAATTTCCAAAATGAAAAGCCACCGTCCTCAAAATAAACCAAAAGCCTCCTTCCAATTCTGCCACTCCATCTTCACCCTCACTCCCACTGAACCAACACACCTTGAAATCTGAAACCAACATGTCAAAGCTGGGTCTTCTCCAAACCTCAATCAGATCAACCCTCGCCGCCCGTACTTCCCTATCACAAACCCACCGCCTCCTCCCTTTCCTCCTCTTCGACCCGACGCGACGCTTCTCCACCGCAGCGGAGCAACCCCCGCAGAACTCGGCACCCGGACAACCACCGTCTCTAGATGCAACAGTCGACCAAATTGTTCGAAACCCAAACACAGGTACAAAAGACCCATTTCGGCATTTGAGGGTTTTATGATTTCAGGGTGTAGGGTTTTTCAATTTTGGTAGAGTTTAAAATGTGGGATCTTTAGGTGCAGCGGTGTATGGGAAATTGGTTGGGATTACGAGGAATACGTTGAGGACTGACGTTGTGAACTTGCTGGAAGGCTGTAATTTGACTCTGGAAGATGTTAAAGTCCACTACAATGGGCCTTTCATTCCCACTGGAATGTAAGTGTTCATTTGTCAATTGTTAATAGGCAAAATGCATGCATTTAGATGCAATGTAATGTTTGTTTGATGGTTGAGTGTTTGTTGTTGTTGTGGTGTTTAGGCTGGTGCAATTTCCCCCAGGAAGAGAATTTGAGAATGCGGTTAGAGTGCTTAGAGGCCGGGGCCTGGCCCAGGTGTTCAGATTGCAAAGGGTAATGCTGCCGTGGCTACTTTGCGGATATGTAATTGTTGCCCATATTGTGTTTGTGTACATGTTATTTACTCGTGATGCTTGTTTATGGATGACAGTTGGATCGACACTTGTGGGATGATATACCTCATTATGATGGAAAAACTGTAAGTAAAGCGTTTTAGCTAAATTTATGATTTCCTTTTCCCTTTTAATTAGAGTAAAGTTTGTCTTTCGGGTGTTGCTTCATGCAACAATAGAATCAGTTGTCTTTCACACAATAATGCTGTGAAAACTGTTGACATATTGATTTTTGAGAACACTGCCTAAATAATTTTAAAGCCTGGTGGGATATATACTCATATACATGCCACTGGGAGCTGGATAATTGTGTACAATTCATGTTGGTCTTTATCTGGACATATGGCAGTGAACGCTTATTCAGGATCAAAGAAGAATCTCTATGTTACTTATGAGGAGTTAGCGTTTTCCTTGAGTTATTATAGAATCCCCTTTAAGAACAAAAGAAAAAGAATAGAAAAGAAATTAACTCTACTGCTGTAGTCTTGCCTGATAGAGGCATCTTCTGGTTTACTATGTTTGAGTATACCTTTCTGAAAGATTTGGTTGAATGTAAATTTGTAGATTTTGTTTCCCCTATGTTAAATGTATGCCATGAATATATGAATCTTTCTTTATTTGTTCAGTCATGTTCATCAATCTTTTTATGGCATACTGAAGATTTTTTTTGAACTCTAAACACAGTTCCATGCTTTTATCAGGTGTTAATAGAGGGGATCCCTCGAACTGCGCTTCAGGAAGATGTGGAGCGCTTTCTGTCTGGGACTCCATATGAGGCCTCCTCCATTAAAATCTTTATGAAGTTAGTGCCTAGTATAATTTGTATAATATACCTTACATGTATCTTTAATTGATCTTGACGTAAATTTATATTTAAAATTATGTTGCAGACAAGGTTCCATCAGAATGGCAACTGTTCAATTTCCTTCACAAATCCAGGCGAAGAATGCATACATCACAAAGAACAAGGGCTTCATTCAAAACGATAAAGTCTTGATGCGTGTTCTCCAGTAATGTGTTTTAGTTTCTTCATTCCCTCTGTCAGTGTAGCATGGCTGGGAGACATAAGATGAGGACCGGATATGTAGTTTTACTCTCTAATTGTGATGGTGACAGTATTTGACCCTTAGATATTCTACCCTTTTATAGCATGCTTGAAAATTTTCCCTATGCTTATGGTTTCTACATTTTCATTTGGCTCTCATCTTGCACATTGAAATTCATAGGGAAGTGTCAAATATATGAATATATCACAGGAAATTCTGATTGTATTGCCTGTATTACAGGGTGATTTCCATACTATGTTAAAGACACAACCTGTAGGAAATCTCTATTCAACCTCCAAAAATTGATGGTATATAAGTTAGAACTGGTATATATAAAGCATCATGAAGCATCCTCTTCCTCTTGCATTTGAAGCTCACAACCTGAAGTTTTTAGGCGGACCATGTGGTCTGCCAAACTATCCAAGACTCCAATTATTTGCACCATTCTGGGGTTTGAACTATCTTCTGCTCTAAATCTGTGAACTTCGTTGCTGATCTCAACCCAGCTGAACCCAGGACTTGTCTTGATTCCCTTGTCTTTCATCAGTTTTCTTACTCTTGCTGCTTCATCCCAACAACCTAGACTAGCGTACAGGTTTGCCAATTGCACATGCGTAGAAGCACACCTTGGCTCCATCAATAGCCTGCTCTCTGCAGCCTTGATGCCAATCCAAACGCTCCCATGAACCCTACAAGAAGAAAGAAGTGAGCCCCAAATAACTGCATTGGGACGAATAGGCATCTTTTCAATGAAATCTCGGGCCTCATCCAATAAACCTGCCCGACCAAGGAGATCAACAATGCACGAATAATGATCCAGTTCAGGCTGAATGCCATGTTCTTCAACCATCGAATTGAAGTAATGCCGACCTTCTTTTACAAGACCTGCGTGGCAACATGAAGAAAGCACCCCGAGTAAAGTGATTGCGTCCGGTTCCACACCTCGTGTCTTCATTTCTTCAAAAAGACCAATGGCCTGCAGCGGAAGCCCATGCTGCGCATACCCTGCAATCATAGTGTTCCAAGACACATTGTCTTTGCCATCCAAATTCTCAAACATGTAAAGGGCATCCTCAACAGCACCGCATTTACAGTACATCGACATCAAAGCATTCACAATGTGAACATACGAGTCAAAACCCAATTGAATCGTTTGGCCGTGGGCACATCTCCCTTGCCCAAGAGCTCCACTGCCCGTGCAAGCACTCAGAACACTCGCATACGTAAAATCATTCGGCTTCAAACCAGAGTTTCTCATCTCACTGAAAAGCTCCAAGCACACATCAACCTGCCACTCTAGTGCAAACCCCGAAATAATCGATGTCCATGACACCACATTTCTAACAGGCATTTCATCGAACACCTTACATGCATTCTTTAATTCATTGCATTTACCGTACAAGCTTATCAAAGAGCTTCCTATATAAACATTCGCCACAAACCCACTTCGTATTGCTGCACAGTGATACTGAATCCCGCCATGACGATCACGCTTAGACCCACATGAACTTATCGCATGCGATATAACACTCGCATCAAAATTAACGCTTTCTGGGTATGAATGAGAGTCAACTGAGCTAGAATCGAAAAGCTCATCGAACAAATTGGAGAATTGTATTGATGAATGTGAAGCAGGGAAAGAAGGGTTGCTGAGTTGATCGGAATCGGAGTGTAGAACGCCCTGAATAAGCCGAAGATGGCCTTGGCGAAGAGATGCAGTGAAGGTTGGTTTTGGGGTGATGAGGTCAAGAACCCTTAGAGCATTGGATTGGTTCTTGGATTTATGTAATATTTGTGTGAGTTTCCGAGAAGATGAGGGCTTAAAGTGCCCAGATTGTGTGTGTACAAAAGACTGAGAAAGCTTCTTCCCCAATCTGAAAGGGAATCCCATTCATTCCTGGAATATAGCCAGTGAAGCTTAACACCCAAACACTATATACATAGGTTTCCACACACGCACACACAAATAAAGACCTGTTACTGTTATATATCCAAAAATCATATGAACAATGATGTGTGCTACTGTTTCAGATTGTAAGCAACAATCTTCAGTTGCAATAATAGAATCATTATGAAAGGCCTTATATTGGTTGTTGTTTAGTGGCTCAATATGTCTATGTTAATATTGTATTAGATTAAGGGTTTTTGTGTAAAAACCATCTTAAGGCTTTATAAGGGTTGTAATAGGGCTTCTCCGAGAGTTGTTGTTCTGCTGCCGTAAAACACCATTGAGAGCTGCTGTGATAACAGAGCTGCTGTGTCACTTTGTAAACCCTCATTTGTTAGTGGATTTCATTCTCACTGCTGCTCCGTGGACGTAGGCTATTGCCGAACCACGTTAAATCCTTTGTGTTCTTTCTTTGTTCTCTGTTCTTGTTTATTTTTGATCTCTACTGTTAATAGCTGCTATTATTACTTGGTCGTTGTTAGTTGCTGTTGTTTCTTGGTCTGTGCTCAACAACAAATGTAGTTGTTACTTGGTTTGAGCGTAACAACTGGTATCAGAGTCAGTTGCGACTCTAATATGAGAAGATGGGTGATGAACATGGAGATGCAGATAGATTTGCAAGAACAACGGTTCAGAACGCAAAGTTTGAGGTGGAGAAATTCGATGGTACAAACAACTTTGGGATGTGACAGTGTGAAGTGAAAGATGTGTTAGCTCAACAAGATTTGGATATGGCTTTAGAAGATAGGCCTGAGGGTATGTCAGATAAAGATTGGCAGAAGATAAATAAGATGGCTTGCTCTACGATTCGCTTATGTTTGGCAAAGCAGCAAAAGTTTGATGTGATGCGGGAAACGACAACAAAGGAGCTATGGCAGTAGTTAGAAGACAAATACATGACGAAAAATGCTGAGAATCATCTGCATTTGAAGAGGAGGCTGTTCAATTTCAAGTACAAAGAAGGTACGAAGATGATTCACCATCTTGATGCTTTTAATAAATTGGTCGCTGATTTGTTGAATCTAGATGAAGAAATTAAAGATGAAGATAAAGCTATGCTTTTAGTGAATTCTTTGCCGGATTCGTATGAACATTTGGTAACCACTCTTCTTCATGGTAAAGAGACTATTAAGTTTGAAGAAGTCTCTAATGCTCTGATGAATTATGAAATTAGACATGCCGATAAGCAGAGTACTGCATCTACCTCAGATTGTTTAGTTTTTAGAGGCAGAGCAGTTGAAATGAGAAATCACAGCGGTAAAAAAAGGTTTTATTCTCGTCCAAGAGGAAACTCCAAAAACAAAAGAAGTTTGGGGAGAGATGAATGTGCATTTTGTCATGAGCAAGGGCATTGGAAGAAGGATTGCCCGAAGTTGAAAAACAAGAACAAAGGCACTCATGCCAATGTGGCATTTAGTGAGGACGAGTCTGATTTTGTTCTCAATGTCCAAGGAACTAGCTGTGTTGCATCTGCTGATCCTGATTCATGGCTCATGGATAGTGGTTGTTCTTAACATATGTGCCACAATAGAGATTGGTTTGCAACCACTACCAGAAGAAAGACTTTAGCCGACGAAAAAAAAAACCAGGATTTTCCTACGTCGGCTAATTTAAAATCTTCGTCGGCTAAATAATTTTTTTCGTCGGCTATAGTCTGTGAACTTTAGCCGACGAAATTTTCAAAATTTTAGCCGACGAAATTTTCAAAAGTTTAGCCGACGAAATTTTTAAGAGTTTAGCCGACGAAATTTTTAAAAGTTTAGCCGACGAAAAATATAATTTCGTCGGCTAAAGTGTCTTATATTTACAGATTTGGACAACAACTCATCTGGAAAAAAAATTATACGTAGAACCTTCAAACGCAAAAAAGTCGTGAAATAAGATATGACCAGAATGATGAAATACGTCTACGGTTGAAAATGACGGTATTCCGGTAAAGTCTCGGTGCCGATAGTTGACTTACCCTTATTATTCACTATGTTGCAGATTTGGCGTTTGGTGTCCGATTGACTATTGTGATACATTTCCGGAAGCGTAACGGCGCTACGAGTCAAACTCATTGCTATTGCTATGATGTACAGGCTTTTTTGGCCATCCGAGTCCGTTTAGGGCTTCAAAATGCAGTTTTCTTATTTTCGATTAGAGTTGACCGTTTCGATCAAGCCCTTAACTTTGTCGAATCCAGTTGAATTTTTTATCATACACATCTTTCATCATAATGATCATATCTCGGTCGAATTTTGGTTTGTGAATTTTAGTCATCGGAATCACGTGTCTACTATTTTCCGTTATTCGGGTTTATGGGGAGCCCTATCGTCGGAAGGTAAATGTCTCAAAATTTTTATATGGGCAGTTGCGTCTCATCTACGTGAGAGTTTTTTGTCTGGAAGGTTTGACCAAACTACGTAATATAGAGGGAGATATGAGCGTTTTCGTGTGATAAGTGACGATGGATTATGGTTGACCGTTTCAATCGAGCCCTTAACGTTGTTGGATCCAGTTGAATTTTTTACCATAGACGTATTTCGTCATAATGATCATATCTGATGGTCAAATTTTGGTTTGTGAATTTTAGTCATCAGAATCACAACGTGTCTACTAATGTTGTATAACTTGTTTAGTAGGTTATACAACTTTGTGAACCAACTCTACATAGGAGGAAAAATTATTAAAAATCTCGTGAAATAAGATGTTTTCAGAATGGTGAAATACGGCTATGGTTCAAAAATCACATAAATCGGGTAAAGTCTCGAAGCCGATAGTAGCGGTCAACCCTATTTACCGTTATTATTTCTTATGGGGAGCCCTATCGTCGAAAGGTAAATGTTTCAAAATTTTTATATAGGTGGTTGCGTCTCATCTACGTGAGAGTTTTTCGTGTGGAAGATTTGACCAAACTACGTAATATAGGGGGAGATATGACTGTTTTCGTGAATTTATAGACTTTAGCCGACGAAAATATATGAAAAGTCGTCGGCTAAGGTCAAAAAATTTTAAAATTTTTTAGGCGGTAAACCAAAGTTGGAGGAAAATTTTTAAAGGACTTTAGCCGACGAAAATATATGAAAAGTCGTCGGCTAAGATGGTTTTTGCCGACGAATAACCTAATATTTCGTCGGCTATAGTTATTTTTTAATTTTTTAATTACATACTATAGCCGACGAATACGTTAGGGTATTCGTCGGCTAAACCCTAAAATTAGGGTTTAGGGTTCAAAGGACTAAACCCAAGTTTTAGCCGACGAAATTTTCAAAGGACTTTAGCCGACGAAAATATATGAAAAGTCGTCGGCTAAAGTCGAAAAATTTTCAACCAAAATTTTTTGGCGGTCAACCAAAGAGTTTAGCCGACGAAAATAAAGAATTTTGTCGTCTAAAGTTCTTTATATAGCCGAAGATGGTAAGAAGTCTATTATCTGTCGGATTTTCTTCTTGGCTTAGCTCCGCCGTCAAGCCACCGGAGACCGTCACACTTGTCCCAAAAGCTTCGCCGTCGTCTCTACTTCATTGCTGGATAGGTGGTGCATCGAGTGGTGCCGCCGTGAGGGATAAATCGAGCTCCAAAACTCCGCCGGTTCGGATTCGGTGTCGATCGAATTTCTCCTTCCTTAGATCACCATTTGGTGAGTTCTATATATGGATAAGTTGAGTTTGATTAGTACTATATTCCCCTAGAATTTGGTAGCTCGATTCGGTGTGTGTGAAGAGAATCGAAGATTTGAAGTTTTTAGGGTTTAAAATTATGGATTTTTATATTTTCAGTCGATTGACCTATTTAGGCTTAGAATTGAGCTTCGACTTCTTCTAGAAAGTTGTTCGAAATGTTGAGAGGAACATTCTGTCAAATTTTGGTCGTGATCGGAGGTGGCCGAAAGTTTCTAGAGTTTCTTTTTTTCAAAACCCAGCAACTTTAGCCGACGATATTCAAACACTATATTCGTCGGCTATAGTATTTTTTAATTTTTTTTTATAAGGTTTAGCCGACGAATAACCTAATATTTCGTCGGTTATAGTTATTTTTTAATTTTTTTATAAGGTTTAGCCGACGAATAACCTAATATTTCGTCGGGTATAGTTATTTTTAAATTTTTTTTATAAGGTTTAGCCGATGAAATATTTTATATTTCGTCGGCTATAGTTATTTTTTTATTATTTATTACGCACTTTAGTCGACGAATATTTCGTCGGCTAAAGTCTGGGACTATAGCCGACGACATATTTTTCGTCGGCTAAAGTGGGACTATAGCCGACAAAAAAAAAAATTTCGTCGGCTAAAGTCATCACAGACGGCCTTTTCCCGACGACACTATAGCCGACGAAGGATCGTCAACTAAGGTCTTAGCCGACGAATTTTTTTAACAGGCCGACGAAAATTTTTCATCGGCTAAAGTACTTTTTCTGGTAGTGAAGCTTTTGGGTTTAAGTTAGATTGTTGATGTGGCTTCTAACCTGTGTTGGATTTTCAGCAATAGACGAACTTGCTCTAACCACACCTTATGAAGTCAGGTCTTATGTGGGGAACTCTCGTACACAAGTGGAATCTCGCTAATGCTGGTTTGAGTTGTCTCTTGACATAGATTAGTCTTAGGCCTAGAAAGCTTTAGGTCGTTGCCATGCAACAAATTTGTTCCTCCAGTTAATAGGAGGACCAAAAAGTACCCAATAACCACCAGGTCTAAGAACTCATCCATTTCCATTATGTACGTACATTCCATCCGCAAAAAGAAGTTCAACTTGGGATCTACAACAATAGAGAAAAACGCGCATATCTCAGCCAAACAAGAAGGAAGATTATGGTAGAACAAACATTAAGTTACTTATATTAATGGAAGACTTTTTTTTTTCTTCAACTAACAATCATAGATTTTATGGATTACATCATTCAAATAATGTTCCAATTTGGATGCCTCAATTAGTCTTTTGTAACATGTTCTTATCACTCTTATAGAGCAAGCTAAAAGGACAAAATAATTCTGTTTTGGGAGAATGTTTTTAAACATATATTTGATTATTGACCCTCTTAGTTCTCCCATTGGATTTTAGAATCATGACAACCTTGGTGCCAAACCCAGACCCTACTCACAATACCACAAGGGGTCCAGATGATGATGATGAGTGTGCTTAAAGCTGTGGCATGCTCATATTGCATATTCAAAAGGAACATGGAGCTTGATTGGTAGTAAGTAATAAAATTCATGGCTCGTGATCAAATGAGAGTCGCTTACTCATTTATCTGAAGTGCAAAAGCAAGCCAATCTTGAAACCATTAGTTAAAACATTACCAGTGTTCTTTATCTACTGGTTTTTGGAGCTAGAATGATTTGTTTCTTCACACAAAAGCATTCAAAACTAAAGATGAAATATAATGGCAACCGGCCTGGTCACACAGATTGAATTGTAGGGTGGTGCTGCCTTATTAGCTACTAAGCTGACTATATCTAATCTTGCACCAAAATGATCGAATGCTTCCTGCATTATTAAACTAGTAACATGCTGCATTAATATTCAGTGATTAACTTTCTTTGTTCTTCTTTGCTTGATAATACAACAATTTTTACATGCTGCAAAATACTTTGGGACTGTAGATCTGTATAGTCACCAACCAAAAAAAAAAAAAAACATTTTGCTTTTAACTTCTTAAAGATATATCCTATCTAAAAATCAGACTAAATGAGATTAGGATGTTCTATGGATTTTTCTAAAGTATTAAGCCCTCATTATGTCTTTGTTGATTATCTGCTTCAAAATTATCTGATATAGTATATTCGACGGTGAAAATCAATATTAAAGAGTTCCCTTTTCTTTTTCTTTCAAGTATATATAGACAGTAGCATAAGATATGTAAATAATCATTTGGAGCAATGTTTTCATTATTTTTGAATAACTTGTGTGATACTCAAGAATGAGGCATATAGATCAGAGAGCAAAATGAATTGAGAAATAAACACAATGGAACATTCATATGCAGCAACTGTGTAATGTTTAATATTTAACCACTATGCTCCAATTCTTGAGCACCTATTTCTAAACCACATGCACACACTCTTTTAGCACTTATGCCATTGTTAAGTCAGAAATAGAAAAATTATATACAATGACAGATAATATGAACAAACTAAACAATGAAGGTAGAGGAAGACAATTCAATTAACATCACGTGACAGGAACAGCCAGAAGTAGCTGCTGCATCAAACTATATACTTCTCAGTTCTCTGATGTGATCCCCTTAATTTCAAATTTCGAATTTTGAATCCCACTCCTATATATTAAATTTAAAAGTTTGCATGAAAAAATTGGAAATTAATAAATGCACTGAAACAAAATGGTCCTCACCTCACAGGAGTTAAGAGTCCTCAGAGTCAATTTTTGATAAACTGTTCCAAAACAAATTACTTGAAAAGTGAAACACTAATCTTACAGTTTTCAAATCTGGAAGTTCAAACTGGAATTTCCCATTGTAAGAGTAAAGACCAAGAATGGGGTATAGTTTAGGTAAACCTTTATCTAAAGTCAAGTGCTTGATACCAAGAAAACTAAGTAAATGATTGTGTAGAAACTTACATAGGCTCTTCTTGTTAATGATTGTCTACAGTTAAAAAAAATTCAGTAAAAAAAGAAACTAGATCACATTTATTAATTTTCAAAAAGAGAACCTCATCACAGTTACCAACATTACTTTTAAGTACAGACAGGCAGTGTTTTTGTTGTCAATGAATGTTCATCACCCACCTGGTGGGTTAGCAAATTGTCCAAGCTCTGTTCTTGGTTTTCTAAACTTTTGACAGTAGCAGCTTTACCTATGCACAAGTATACATTCTCCACCCAGAAAGAGGAAAATTTCCCATTTTCTCTCAAGACTTCTATGCACCATTTCTGCATTTGTGAGCTTTAGATGAACTGAAAAGTTTAAGATCAAGAATTTGCTGCAGTGAAAGACAAAGAAGAATGACAATGATTTCTAGTAGCAAGGAAGATGGGAATTTGAGGTTGGTTCTTTCTCTCTCACTCAGTCACTCATTGTCTCATACACGTATATCTTGGTTGATTGTTCATAATGTGATATAAGTTTTGTTTCAGTGATAGGAAAATGGAAGGTGATGAGGGTATGAAGACATTGGAGTGCTTAAGAGGAAGACTACTGGCAGAGAGACAAGCTTCAAGAGTGGCAAAAGTGGATGCAGAGTTCATGGGCAAGAAGGTAACTTTCAGTTTGAAGCTATTCTTCTCAATCCTACTTGCTAAGTTGAATCTAGAGTATATAATTGATTGTTATTTTAATGCTCTAAAAATGTTGGGGTCTGATGACAGTTGATAGAGCTACAGAACAGGCTTAAAGAAGAGATCAAACTGAAGAACAAAGCTGAAAAGAAGCTCAAATTCTTGAAGAGAAAGCTTGAATCTTTGAAACCTTCTTATGTATCAGTTGAATCAGAACAGTCATGTTCCTCAGAACATAGTGCAAGATCCAGAAGGCAATCCACAAGTACTTCAAGCTCCCATAACCCAGAAGACAATGAGCCCAAGCCCACAGTCAAAGACTCAGAATTCTCAGGAAATTCAAGTCAAAATCAAGTAGCAAAGTCCACCATATCTGAGAAAAGCCATGAAAGTGATCCTTTCACTGAAGAACATTCAACTGCTCAATGTACTAGTCCTGCCTCCAGTTCAACTTCTAGCTTAGAATTTCCTTCCCCAGAATACCAAATTCACAATTCTGAAGATTCAAAGAGTGGTGATCATATTAGGTATGTAATTCCAATCAGGACACCATTGCACCAACTTTTAACCCAACTCTTAGTTACTAATTGAAGTGTTGCATGCCATTTTGTTACTCATTATATATAAATAAGGTCCTGACTCCTGAGTGAGCTCAAATCACATCCATTGGGATTGAAAAGTTGGGACAAAAGTTGGTGCCTCTAGCATTATCGGATTTTGAGTAATGCATGTATTCAAAAGATCTTCATTTTCCATGATGGGTTTGCTTAGTATAGCTAATAAACATAAAATTTTGTAATTTTTCAGTTACTCAAATCTGAAGTCTTCAGTGGAAAAGATTGACAATGAGAATGGAGACTTGGATTGATAACAAACTTGCCTTAGTTCATGTGAGTATGCATGCTGCTACCTCTCACACCAGTACAACTAACCTGAAGCCAGTTAGTGCAAGTGTTAGAGAAGTTCTTGATGTTCTATGGAATATCAGAGAAAATCTTCAAAGCTCAATGGAGAAAAGGCACATGACTAGAGTAACTGGCCCAACTGATCAAACTCAAACATCCATATAGCAGTACATAATAATGTGATTATAATCAAATTTTTTTTTTAGATGATCTAGTTATAGAATATAATACATTGTATAAGAATGAGCATAGTGTTTGGATGGATTAATATTTGTGGTGTGTAATAAAATTGACTGGGAAGTACACAAGTCAGTCACAGAGAGCATGTGAACTGTGGGGTTTGTTTCCCAGATGATGCTTTTGTTTGGGTCCCAAGTTTTGGCCATATTCTTTGTTTGGTTTTTTTCTCTGCCTGTGTAATTGAATTTTTAGGAGCTTGCTTTCAGTGTAATTGAATTTTTAGGAGGTGGGAGGATTTTATGGCTTGATCCTTGTGACCCTCAGATTTTATTGTTGTGATTTGGCTATGGCTGGAGCTCTTTACTTATTCTTTTTGGCCAAAAAAGTTGGTCTGATCTGGTCCTTGACAGAATTGGTTCTACAATTGCTATATACTGTGTTAATTAAGGCTCTTAACTTTAGAGGTTAATTTATTGAACTCAGAAACCTTGGAATTGTACCATTTTGAAGCTATGCAATAAAGTTTAATTAATTAGTGTTAAGATTTGCTTATATAAAGAAACAAGGATGATAAACACTAGAACTGAATCCTTCTGGTGTGGCTTGCAGTTGAGTCTGTGCTTAATTTGGATTTACATGAAGGACTATCACATTCTCTAGTGCACACATGAAATGCAATATTGTCTTGTATTCTCTCAAGACTATGATAACTGGAATTTCAGAGCTACTTAATACTGAATTCAACAATTGAAATTTGTTAATTAAAGATGGTTGTTCACACTAAAAGATGTATAGAGGTGCACAAGGGAAATGTAAAATATGAACTTGTCAATTTGTATCGGGAAAAAAAAAAAAAAAAAGATCTTATACATGGGTATATAACACTCCCACATGGAGCATTTTAAGCATGTATGAATCTTCATCAAAACTTCAAAATCATAATATTTTCCCTCTTTGTTCATCATCAATTAGATGCTTCAAATTTAACTGCTTCAAGTTTAACATGGTTAGAACTAGTGCCTGATTAAAGAGGTGAGCAAAGACAAATGTCCTTCCAGGACCTCGTTTATGTAGAGGAAAATGTTTGTTGAAATGCCAAAAACTAAATTTAGAGAAGAAAAGACGCAACAATGAATTTTGAGTGAATGGATGGTATGCATCACTTTTATCTTCTTTTTTAATGTTCTCAATCACATCAAAATATTAGAAAAACTTCATCAACTTGCTCCGCGAAGAAAAAATTCATAGATTCGCCGCGAATCAAATCAGACAAATTCACTCAAGGCTTACGCCTAGTAAAGTCATGCGCATTTCACAATTGCTAGCTAATGTGAATGATTATGTTTAGCTCAGTTTGTCACCCCTTGAAATGTCATGTTGAGTTCAATGCGCTCCACCTCTAACACCACTTGTAAGAAAGAAATGTACCTCTTATACACAAAACTGGGCAAGCAATGCCCACAAAAGTTCTTGCTCATGAATCGATTAGTACGTCAAGTCGATTATTTCTATCTCAAACTTCTTTGTTAACAGTAAGAATTTCACAGCATGTGGAAGAAGTCCATGGAAAGTCCTTATCAATGGCCATGAGTTTTGCTCTAATTGAAGTGTTGAAGAGTCACACAAAGTAAAGCACACACTGCTGTGACTAGTCACTGCTGATAAAACTTTGGGCTAATGCTTGCCATATATAGTTGAACCACCATTATCAGACTCTTTGAAGCAAGAAGTGAATTAGCAGAGAGACACTGCCATTAAAAAAGTCGGTGAAACTTGCATTTCTAGCTCTACGTACCATTATTGGTGGTAAAACTGTAGCTCTTTCTCGTGAGCATCACACACACGAGCAGCGGTCCTCTTTCTCGTGATGACAAGAAAATGGAACCAGCTGCAATAAAATTTTGATCTAATCTTTTTGGTAAATATTGATTATATGTCTTTACATGCAAATTGAGACACCTTGTAAATGAGGTGAAGGGTAACACAAATACTCAGAGATAAACTCTCCTTTCCAAATGCTATCAGCAATAAATGTCAAATAGGACTGGTATGGTTTATAATGAGGAGTAGATTATAATAATTGAGTAGTTTGGCAATGTTCTTATTGAAATTGTTGCTATCGAGTTTATAATTTTTTTTCTCGTCTAATATTTATGCTAATTGCATAAGAAAAATTGGAACATGGGAACACCTACTATATTTTTTCAGCTCAGCTTTGAGTACGATACCAACCTTGAACACTTGTGCTCCATTAAGACAGTGTTTCTCCATACATCTATGAAGCTCCTACATCACAAAACTAAGTGTTTATTGTTGATGTCCCAGCCTAGCTAATAGCTATGGAGCATGGGTTGAGGGCCACAAAGTTTGGTGTTCATTCGTCCTACAAGGATCCCAACACTTATCATCTAGAAACTTAGGGTGAAGCATGTAAGTTAGTGTGGCAAGATCATTCTCTTGTCCATAAAATCTAATACGGTATGATGAAGTGGGATCAATGATTTTGGAATCATAATTATTCTTGCTTTGATATAACACAATTTAATTAGATCAAATATTTCTACGGCCCTTTACATACATAAGAAGAGAGCGTATTCGGCGCACCCGGAAATTTAACGGTGAGATTGCCGGTGAGATCACCGGGTGGGGCCGGACACGGGTGAGTAGACGGTGAGATTGGCCGGGTGCGCTCTATAATTTTCAACATAAAAACTCTATTTTCTGAAAATGTATAATATATGAACTTTTAGTTTTCTTCAATATCACAATCGATTGAAACGTTAACCATATTATAAGTCCTCTTATGAAATTATCATCGAAAAGCGTGTGTATATGTATGAAAAAGTCATCTAGAACATATTTTTATTTACTTGAAAGATCAAAATCATGAGTCCAGTGTGCAGTACATTTTCATGATGATGAACATCAGATTGTTCATCTATCATAATTCATAAAAACAGTGTATATATCCCCCTCATCCATCTCGTAATGTTTTGAAACTTGTGATGTCTACATTGTCAGTTAATTCAAATAACTAGCATGTCACAGCTCGATCATCACGATATACGTATACCTCTTGATCTTGTAATAACCATAATTTGCAGGCTTTATTGTAAAATAACACATGTTCTTCTGCTTCATTTCAGCTCCTCAACTAAGTGATTGATGGGAGTGATGCAAGATCCACTATGGCTGGGGTGGAAGATACACATCGAAGTTAGGTACTTCCACTAGACCTGAAATTAGCTGGAAGTCAAAATACGACATATTCTTTCACGCGTTTAAAAGTGTTTTACCTGAAGACCAGCTTCATACCAAATGAGAAAGTGAAACCGTCAAATTTTTACCACCTTGCTCAAAAAAGTGTTACCGCGTTGCTGAAAATAATAACAAGAATAAGATTAAGATGAGAAAATGGTGCCTAAACTGATGGGTTTTGGCTAATAAAGGCCATGCAGGCTCAAAATATCAACCATTGGAAATATGTCAAGTCCTAACAAAACTACCATCTTCTCTCCCACAAAACCAAAAGAAAGCAGATGAGAGAAGAAGAACAAACAATGTCAGAGTTTGTAGCTCAGAGCTTCATATTTTTTCCTATCCTGGATCTCATCTGACATAATTTCTGAAGATCTTGTGCCCCCCAAAACTTCCAAACCCTTTTCTTATCCAGTGTTTCCCTGGATCACTCTGATCACAGACCAAGCTCTGCCATTTTCTATGTCTCTATGTGCTTTTACAGCTAACTCTGCTTCTATATGAGATGGCAAAGCATGGAAGAGCCAAACGTATTTAACCCCATTTCAAGATACACAGAACCCGCAGGCCTCCATATTCTCTGAACTCCAATTTAAAATCTTGTTTTTTGGTCCCTATCAATGCACACATTTTTGTGACTTGACTTCAGCCCATACCCTTTTGGTTCCTCTCTGAGTTTTTGTTCATATTAATGGTGTCTGGATTGTTGTATAAACTTGAATATGGAGTTGTGGGTTTAATACAGAAGAAACTGGAGCTGGGTTTAAGCACTAGTCCTATATCATTCATGTTGACTTGATGAGCTTTTTGATTGCCGGGTCATTTGGATGATACAGAAAGGTTTGCTTAGAATGATTGTACCCTGTTGGAGGCCATCTCTGGAGGAAGATGGTGCTCGACGGGTTGGCGAAGCCAGTGGAAGTGTTGAAGGGTTGATGTGGTACAAGGACTTGGGCAACCATGCTTGGGGGCAATTCTCAATGGCTGTGATCCAAGCCAATAGTACTTTGGAGGATCAAAGCCAGCTCGAGTCCGGGTTTCTGAGTTCAAATAAGTCCGGTCCTCAGGGGACCTTCATTGGAATTTACGATGGACATGGAGGCCCCGAGGCTTCAAGATTTGTAAACGACAATCTTTTCAGCAATCTGCAGAGTATGGTTTTTCTTCCATCAAACTGTTTCTTTAGTTTAACGCTTTGATTGTAATAGTCATAAAGCATTTGCATACAGTTTAGCATATCATATATGCTCAAATGGTCTAGAACTCTAGATGAATTTGCAATCTCTATAAACTATGCTCATTGATCATTTTTCTGTGTTGACAGGATTTGCATCAGAGCATCGAAGCGTATCGGAACATGTTATCCGGAAGGCGTTTTTGGCGACGGAAGAGAACTTCCTCTCTGTTGTGAAGAACCAGTGGCTAACTAAGCCGCAGATTGCATCTGCCGGAACATGTTGTTTGGTCGGAGTAGTGTGTAATGGACTTTTATACACAGCGAATGTAGGGGACTCGAGGCTGGTTCTAGGGAAACTAGAAAGGGCCACCAGGGAAGTCATAGCTGTTCAGTTGTCTAAAGAGCACAATGCAAGTATAGAATCAGTGAGACAGGAACTCAAGACTACTCATCCCCATGATCCACAGATTGTGGTGTTAAGACACAAAGTTTGGCGCGTCAAGGGCCTCATACAGGTACTGGCATGGTGCCATGGTCTGCATCTCTAATCATTGATGATGGCTGCATGTTTTCATATGATCTCTAGCATCTAATCAATCAAACTCAAAATCACTTTAAAATGTCTTTGAGAACACTTGTAGATGTCGATGCAAACAGGCCCCTTTGGTATCTCAAGCTTTTCAGTTCATGAAAAATTCTATTGGAACTGCTACTTCAACTCATTCATAAAATCTTCATATGTGACAGATAAGATCTTCTTTGAACAAGTTAGAAAACTTCTAGCCAGGATAACAAAGTAGGAGTTGCAACACGAGTGTTTCTTGTGAACTAAAACATCAGATGTCCTCTGCAGGTTTCAAGATCCATTGGTGATGCATATCTAAAGAAGCCAGAGTTCAACAGGGAACCTTTGCTACCCAAGTTTAGGTTACCAGATCCTGAATTCCTCAAACCAATCCTGAGTCCGGATCCCTCGATAACGATACTCAAACTCCGACCAGAAGATCAGTTTCTCATATTTGCTTCTGATGGTCTGTGGGAGCATCTTAGCAACCAGGAGGCTGTCGACATTGTTGGCAATAACCCACGCAGGGTAAGAATCAAAATGACAAAAACCGGCATGGTACATAACTAGAAATTCAAAGGAGATGTTAATACTAACGAGTCATTTCACACTTGTTCTGCAGGGAATTGCCAGGAAACTTATAGAAGTTGCACTACAAGAAGCAGCAAAAAAGAGGGAAGTGAGGTTTACAGACTTGAAAAAGATAGAGCGAGGAGTGAGACGACATTTTCACGACGACATCAGTGTAGTAGTAGTGTTTCTAGATCACAGTCAGCTGAAAAATGGAACCTCTCCTCGCAGATCTAATATTTCAGTGACACCCAACTTCTAAATCAGGCTTCATTCATCTCCTGCATCCTCCTAGTGTGGAAGTCGATGTAGCGGAATGTCGTGCACGACCTCATTATAGCCACTACTACAGCTGAAATCTGAAAAATGGTAATCAAAGAGCATCAACTCTCAACGCGACATTCTTCATATGGCTAATGCGACCGCACATAGAACTTGGGAGTTGTAAAAAATGATTACTTGTTGCAACTTCGGTAATTTAAATGTTAGGTTTCACCTGGTAGTCATAAATTTTATGAGAACGTCACCTACGTTTGTTATCCAAAAGGAACATAAATATTTCACCACAAGTCACCAACTCCATGTACCACCTTCATTTGATACAAAACATGTTCGACTTGAATACCACCCAACTGCAATGCTGTGCAACATCCATTTCAAACAAAAAGGAAAAAACTCGTTTCAAGAAAAAAGGAATTAGCAACTAGTAACAAAAGGTCAGCCCTCCAATCCACATGGAAGTAAATAAAGGGATTCAGAATGCAATTCTATATATCATCAAGCACTCAGCATGATCGAAATAATGGAAAATAACAGGATATAAAAGATAGACAATAGAAGTAAACCAATATTGTAGGATTCCCATTCATAAAAAAAAAGTCACATAAGGTGATTGTGCTTACATTCTTCCAGTGAAAGCTTCATATACAACATAAAAATACAAAGCTAAAACTGATTTAGAGTACACCCCTTCCCAAAATCCTACCTCATGATTGCACAAATCACCCAACAAAGCTTAAGAAAATCCACAACTACCCTCAACGATCACTTTACCTTGAATCAACAACCAAGAATATCACAAATTCTAGGAATACAATCTAGGGAATGGTTCCAACTCTTTAATCCTCTGTCAAGCAAATCTGACAATCTAATACATGTAATAATTACCTTCAACTATTGAACCCATCTTGGTCATCCTTCTCATGACACAGTGTTGGACAATACTACTCAACATTACATGGTTATACCTCTCACCTGACCATCTGAAACATTTACTCTTACCCTATTATCAAATAAGAAACCTAACTACTTCAAACCACAAGCAAAATAAAAAAGATAAAGAGCCAGCCCAGACAAAATAACTTATACCTTGGCAGACATTCTCAATTATTCACTACTTGACCCTTCTAAATTTTGGTTTTATAATTTTCTATGATTCATCCTACCAGTATAATGTTGATTATCATCCATCAGGTAGACTCACTCAGATACCAACTTGGTACTACTGTTCAACACTGCATCATGAGTATGTGACCATAAAGATTAAGAGCAGTTGTCCTTGTGTCAATAGAGATATCAGAAGGGTAACCACCCAACGGTCGCCACAGTCCTGGTGGATTAATGATGTTCCCTAGGTCGTATTCTGAATTTAAGACATTCTTGGTAGATTTCAAGGTATACTAACACTAAGCAGGTAGTTCTTCATTACCAAATCCAGCATAAAATAAAGCTCCTCCCGCCAAAGCTTGTTCACCAACTTGTAGAAGATATCTATCTAGATGGAAAATGCATCGCCAATAATCCATGCAATCAGAAGTAGGTATAGGTAGGAAGCCTCAAGGGAATCATAAAATGTTAGAACCCTAAACCTGCATAAGAGATGACAAAGTATAAATAACAGCATACAGAAAGGCATAATGATAACTCCAGAGGGGGAAGGCAACATTAACTTGCAAAGAAAAAATTTACTTACTACTACTAAGAAAGGAAACATCCTTTCATGCTTTTCCTACAGCCTCGCCTGCCACTGCTGCCTTCTAATTTCAAACAAAATAGAAATCAGCAACCAAGTAGCAGAATCGGAGAAGAACTAACTCATTTGTTAGGCATTCAGAACAAAGAAAGAGCTTGAGGTCTTACCGGCTCAATATTTCCCTTATCGTTCACTTGAGAGAGAGATGCCGCAGAACCATTTGAAAACCTGGAAAGATAGAACATTTAGGAATTCAATAATTAGAAGAACTTTAACAAAGCACATCATGCCTTCAATGATTAACTGCCAATGATTAATGATCTATTGACAAAATAATGTAGAGGGCTTTCCCTGACTTGTACCTGAGTGACCTTGCCTTCCTTTTTTCTTCTTCCTGAGGGTCAGGTTTAGCAGCAGTCTTAGAAACAGGTGTGAATCGGGCCAGTCGGGCTTTCTTCCTCGCATCCTCATCACTTGCCGCAGGTGGAGCAGCAATACCAAACCTAATAGAGGCAAAAAAGGAGGTCAGTAAAGCTTGCAACACAAACAAACCATATAATTTCAGACTTAACCAATTCAATTTATGATGTTGTGTCAGCACTGATTTAATAAAAGGTACACACCTCTCTGCTCTAGCCTTTCTCTTCAACTCCTCTGACTTTTTGGATCCATCTGATCCATGCGATGTAGGAACAGTACCAAATCTGCCATGACATAAGCCAGTGTGTTCAGAAACTCATTTCTCAGTAGTAGAAATTAAAAAAATTGAAAAAATAGTAACATAAAATCAAATCCTCATAACTTCAAATAAACTACTTGCAATTTCAACAATGCCACTCCACTCCTCCCCAAACCCCAAAAGATCGGCACAAAAAGGTTTTTACACTCCAGCCACTAAAGATTCAGCCTTTCACAGTCACGACTCCCACACAATGGACCCCGAACCGATTTTATACACAAAATCTCAAGAACATGAAAATCTACTATCAGCTAAAAAAGATGCACCAAGTTAAACATCCGTGAACTATTTGTAACCCAATTAACAAAATCAGTTTCTAAGATAACAATATTGACCTACTTCTATGTTAATCTTCACAGCTCACACACAAGTCAATATTAATTAACCTACCTCCAATCTACATATAGGTCACACTCGGTTAGGATTTATAGCAACTAGTATTACGATCGCCTATGAGTGCCTTATGCATGTTAATCTACCCACATAAATACGAAATAAAGAAAACAATTATCTAGAACCCAATTCAACAATCTCAAAAACCCTAACCCTAAAATTCACCGAAATTTAAATCCAATCCATACCTTTCAGCTCGGGAATTGCGCTTCTCCTCTTCAGTAAGCTGCACAGATATTCCAAACCGCTCGGCGCGGCGCATCTTCTTCTCAATAGCAGAAGCCGCCGGAGCAGCGCCATCCTCAGCTGCTGGAGCGGTCTTCGGGTCCTCGGAGTCCGCCTTGGACCCGTTTTCAGCGGATTCAACGGCGGAGGGAGCGGCGGGAGTGTCGGTGGGAGGGTCTACGGGGAGATCTGGTTTGGGCGCGGCGGCTGGGGCCGGGGGGTCTGCGGTTTTGGGAGGGTTTTCGACGGCGGGGGTGGTGTCGGTGGGATTCTGGGTATCGGTGGTGGCCATTGGATTAGGTTGAATCGGAGATTGCGTAGACCGGCGGCAACGACGGAGAGAGAGAGAGGGTGTCGTTTGGAATGGGGTTAGGTTGTGAGGTGAAGTGTCGTGGTGTGGTGTGATAGTATTTATAGGCAGTGCCAGCATTAACCGTGTGATATTCGGAGATATTTTCCTTGTTCAAGTTTGATTGGTTTTTTTTCGGTTTCTTTTATTTAAAGAATTTTCTGTCTTTTGTTAAAAAAATAAAAAAATTCTTTTTTTTGTTAAAGAAAATCGACATGAATTATTTTTTCAAATTTGCAAATTTTAGAATTATATCCTATCAAAACATGCTATCGTAACAGAGGTCGTTCACTACCATAACCGGTTTTGAATGTGCCAGAAATCGGCTTTCTCTTACCTAAATTTAGAAGTCGGCTTTCTCTTACTTAAATTTGTTATGTGACGTGGTGTCACACCTAGTTTGATATGCTTAATCAATTTGTATTGGTTTTATGGCATAATTATCATTTTTATACCCAACAAAGAAAAATGATCGAATTATTAGTATGCAAGTTCGATCCCCTACTGCCGGCAAGCCTTGTTTGGTTTGCGATTTGTGAATTCTCCAATGAAAATCTCCCACTGAGGCTGGTGTGACATGTACATGTCTACCATTTTAAATTCAGGATTAAGGTTGCAGGTATGTTGTGACAAAAGTAGTGTAGCCAAACGCTCTCACCTAAACTTTTTTATATAAAAAAAAAAACAAGGTTTGATGAAGAGTATGTGAATAAGAGAATAAAAAATCTACTCATTCATTGATAGATTGGTTTTTATGGTATTACATAGAGAATCTCTGTAAATCAGGGTTTGATATCTAACATATATTTTAGTCTAATAAAGAGAAAATTCGGCCAAAACACATCATCAAGGATAAGAATATAATTTCCTTCAACACTCCCCTTTGTGTCGCATACCAAAATCACATAACGCATGAACGTTGCCTCGGTAAAAGACTTGTCAAGTAAAATAAAAATCTCTTGGGTAAAAACAAAAGACTTGGTCTAAGTGAAAAAAGAGCACAACGCGTCAACTATAACTTGAATGTAAAACATGTGACGTAGACTCTCCCTGATGTCTACACAATCAACTTCCCCTGATAATTAAATCAATTATAGAGTTCAGATAAGTGACACATACTAATACTTCGCACATGTTTCTCAAGAGTAGATTTGGGTAGAGACTTGGTGAACAAATCTATTACATTATCCTCGGAACTCACTTGGTTCACTTAGATATTCAAAAGTTGTTGTTGTTGCTGATTGTAGAATAACTTAAGCGAGATATGCTTAGTATTATCAGCTTTGATAAATCCTAACTTCATTTGTTCAATGCATGCCGCATTATCTTCATAGATGCAAGTTAGTGCTTCAGTGGTAGATGCCAATCCATTGGACTCTCGAATATGAGTTATTACAGAGCGAAGCCAAACACATTCTTTGATTGCTTCATGTAGTGCAATAATCTCTGAATGATTCGAAGAAGTAGCAACAAAGGTTTGTTTGGTAGATCTCCAAGAAATCATCGTAGTTCCCATGGTAAACACATAGCCAGTTTGGGAACGTCCTTTGTGTGGGTCTGACAAATACCCAGCATCAGCAAAACCGACTAACACATCATTCAGTGTCTTAGCATAGGGGACAATGCCACATTGCATCAATTTTGAGCTAGAAAAAGTTTTGGAAGCTTGATTTTGGTGGGGAGCCAAAACCTGCTGAGTTGCGGCATTGGAAACCCTTGAGGACACGTAGGGGCCCTGTAGGGGCTCAGCTGCAGCGATGCACGCGTAGGGGCACGGTTGCTACACAAAAGCGTCGGCAGATGCGCGCAAGGGCGTGGAAGATCCAGAAGCGGACGATGAAGCAACATTCTTAGATGGACCTTGACTGGGACCATTGAAATCTCGAGACCGAGCACTATAAGTCCCCCTGGTCTCAATGGCCATAGCTGCCCCAACTGCATCAAGGAATGTCAGATAGATAACACCGACCATCTTGTCTGCATAAACTCCGTCAAGTGCCCCAATAAACATATCAATCTTTGTCCTCTCATCAGGAATCAAATAGGGCACATGGTAGCTCAAAGTTCACCTGCTCAAACTCGATGACTCCCTCATCGTCTCTCTTCTTCATGTTCAGAAAGTCTGACTGGATCTTACTACAATGAGAATGATTAAAATATTGACCCAAGAAGAGCGTTTTAAACTGCTCCCAAGTCATAGTCTGAGCACCATCATTATTCCTCATGGCGAGAGTCCACCAATGATGAGCTGAATCGTCTAGAAAGGACACTATCATCTTCACTTTCTTTTCTTCTGGTAGTTTTGTGCTCTTGAAAGCCATTTCCATCTTGTCCACCCAAGAGTAAGTATCAATGGGTCCCTTGGCACCCTTGAACTCTACTTCCCCTGCATCATAAATATCTCTCTTCTTCACAGATCGAGGGTGTTGAACCATATCCAGCACACCTCTCAACATGGCCCCTATAGAATCTGTTAATCCTCTCACTTCCTCACCCTCATTGGCGTTGGTCGAGGTAGTCACACGGGGTCGGCATCTAGGAGGCATAGTACCTGAGGAAGAAGATATTTAGTAGTCTATAAACAAGACTAACAGAACTATCACACATACCCAATAACACATAGCATCAAAAGCAGAAACTGTTGATAAATCCGCTGCCGTCGAATCATCATTCTATAGACACTACGGCTACTTAGGCAACTGTGATAATGAATAGGAGATAGAAACGAAACCTAGAGCTCTGATACCAACTATCAAGACTCACCCCGAATTTCACCCTGAAACCCGAAGTAAGTCCTACGGAGACCACCTCCAAGGAAAATTTACCGAAGAACTCAGCAAATCTCCCTCGAAAATGGACAACTCTAATCCGGAAAATTTAAAGAACTACCCTTTTAACCAAAATTAACCTCCTCCACCACAACTCAATATCCAAAATAAAATATACAAAAATCCTAACAGTATTCAGAGCTACTAAAAATAAAAACAACAGAAGCTGACAATCTCTTAGTAGATTAAACTGGTAACTTACTGGCGAAATGTAGCGGAAAGATGAGTGACTATGCCTCGTCGCCTCCTTCTAGACCCCACCCGAACTCTGCAGACTGGGCATTTAAAAACAACGAAGGGCCCAGGGGAAATATTCAAATATGTCAGGGTGAGTGGACAAAAGCAAATTTGACAACAAAGAAATATTTTCCCAAAAATACTTTCAAAGAAAACGTTTTATCAGCGACAACACAAAAGCTTAACTCGAAAATTCTGAACTGGTGTCTAGCCTCGCTAGACTCCCAAACCTAAGAAATGACCTCTTAGGCTAGGATATTATATATATATATATATCAGTATGTATTTACACTCGCCTATTCTTTGTACGATATCTATGAATAAACTTGAAAAAAATATATATCATACAAAGCTACGACGCTGACATTTAATGCTCACTTCACCCCATACTGGAATTGTACCGCAATATGGAGGAATCGCCCGAGTGGGTGTATATATGTGCTGACTCCTTATACGAATTCTATGAATGAATACGAAAATAGAAAGTCGTACAAGACTATGACACTGGCGTCTAACGCTCATATCACCCCATAATGGAATTATACCTCAATATGAGGGGAAATCATGTATAGCTAGCTAGCATTTATTTATATACATACTATTCTCATAATCCTCAATATATGAGTATAATCACCGAAATTCTCAATTTCGGGAAATTTCTAACAACAGAAAATTATTCAGCAATAAAGCATTTCAAACACATTATTTAAAACAAATGTCAACTCACAGATTAGACCTAAGCCTGTTGTTGGTCGGAGGTCTCTTATGCTTGAGCCTCCTCGCGTCCTGTTCCAAAGACATAAATAAATTCTTAAATAAAACACCGACGCTTAAAGAAAATAGGCATACTTAAATATGAGCCTTGCGCGCTCAACCATGCTTATCGCCCCAAATCTTAATTTCACTGCCAACCATAAATCCCCATAAATTTTTACCGACATCCTCAAAATCACATTCCATAAAAAATAATTCAATGGCCGGATTTTAACTTATTAATCTATCAAAAATACCAAACTTCAAAAATTAACCGTGAAATAAATTGTTACCGGTTTTAATCTTGGTCGTAGCTCAGATTCTGGATATGTCAATATCTCTCTCAGCACGACCGTTTATTCAGAAAACAAAGAAGATAAGATAATACCCACTGACATCAACATTATGCAACTCCTCTTCTTCCTCTTCCTCTTCCTCTTCCTCATCCCCATTTGAATTCTCCTCCTCCATCTCAGCCATGGGCGTCGCTTCCGTCATCCACAACGGCGTCCACATTCCCCTCCAATTCAACTCCGACCTTCCTAGGGTTTCGTCTCGCTCCCCGGCCCCAAAATGGAGCAGACCTCTCTCTCTTCACCACCTCGTTCTTCGCCTCCGCACAGGTCCATTGCTTCTCCCCCTTCTTCAATTTGCTAACAGTGTAATAGTCATCGCTGATTTTACATATCTGCATTCGTTGAATTTGAATTGCTGCAGGTGGTGGCCATGGTCGGCAGACCGTACCGATTGTGTGTTCTAGAGCAACTGAGCAGGACGATGATGTATCCACCTCAGGTAACTCTATCACTTCTTCATTTTTCAACTAAATTTATGTGATCATGTATCTGAAAATCGTGAAATTTCACTCCAATTATGGATCTTTTATGTGGTTTATTTGAAAAGTTTATTGATTTTTGAGAAGGTGAGAGGATTGAACCTCAGTCCTATGATGGCGTTAGTAACGTGGACACTTCTCACAGTTCTGATCTGGATAAATCGAAGGGAGCCGAAGCTTATGTTACTTCTGTAAGAACTGTAGCTTTTTGGGTGAGCATCTCTTGGCTTAATTGGAATTGTTAGTGTTGAAGGTTGCTGATAAATGTTTGTCTCTTTAGGTGTGTGCTGCAGTTGCATTTGGAGTTGGTGTGGGTTTTAAAGAAGGTGTTAGCAAGGCGACCGAGTTTTTTGCCGGGTATGAAGAAATGTGTGGTTTATGATCTTGTTAGTAGCTGATAGAAAGTTGAGCTCTCTTTATTTTCTAAACCACATTAGCCATATGACTACCAAAGTAGATGAAAATATATCCAGTGTCTAATTCAAATGAAATAGGGAACACACACTGTATCTAGTGATATATATTTTTTTTTATCTAAATGCATATTGTGTTTGTTTGTGACTCTTCATGTTAACACTATTTGCTGCATCTTTTGATATTGGGACTTTTCAGGTATTTATTAGAGCAAAGCTTGTCAGTGGACAATCTCTTTGTGTTTGTTCTGATTTTCAAGTACTTCAAAGTGCCACTTATGTATCAGGTCTTTAGTAGTCCTTTTAACATTCTAATTTTTGGTTCATATGTTCTCAAAATTTCTATGTTGATATTGGTTTTGAATGTATTGTGAATAGTTTTCTCTGTTCAACAGGGTCGTGTTCTTTCATATGGTATTGCTGGTGCAATCATCTTTCGGTTGACATTGATACTCCTCGGAACAGTTACACTTCAGGTAAATATATCTCCTTTCTGTATGCGCGTGTCAACGAGTGTGTGTGTTTTCCATCTATGCTGCTTTCCTGTTTGTGTTGCTCTTCCTGAGATCTGGTGTTGTGCTGTTGTTGTAGAGGTTTGAGGCAGTAAATCTTTTCCTTGCTGCAATACTACTTTACTCATCCTTCAAGGTATATATTCTTTGCTCTGAAGATGGTGGTATTTGTTATCTGAGATTAGCTTTTGAGTTAAAGATCCAATTTTGCACTTAGAGACTAGGGTGTGTTTCAAGATTTAATTAAAAATGTGCTAGTTGGCTCAGGTGGTTCCATATGTATGGTTCTGTAAACCTAGCTATTTATCTTGAAAATATCTCCACGTTCTTGCATAAGAAAAATGAGGACAATGAGATGGGAAACTGATTCTTCTGATACTTTCTGTCACTATATGATTATATTTTTGTAATATCCGTGCTCAATTTATTGCAAGTCTGTTTTTCATCAAAGAAATGTTGATGTAGGTTCTCACGATGTTTATTTTGTTGTTCTAGTTATTTTCCAGTGAAGAAGATGATACCGATCTATCTGACAACTTTGTTGTGAAGACATGCCAGAAATTTATCCCCGTCACCGGTAAGTTTTGAATGTGTATATCTTTCATTTTTATTGTTGAAGTGTTGTTTTCTGATCATGTGTACGCAATCAAAACTATATCCCAATTAGATATTTTCTATGTTTATTGGGGCCCTTGGAGATAATTCATGTCTAGGTCAAGCTTAGTTTGAACTCAATATTAGTAAATGAGCAAGAGCACATCCATAATATATTGCCTGTCTAGGAGGTCATGGTTAGGGTGAACACTGTTCTTTGTTAAGAATTTCCTCGCTTGATTTTTCTGCTAAATGATATTAAGAAAGTTCAATTCACAGATTGAATCCTCCTGCAAGTCTACATTTTGCCTCCTATCTTTTCGGTAGATTATGGTTAGAGTTAACATTTCTTTGCATACTATGATCACAGTTTGTTCTAATCTCTCTTTGTGCTTTGTGACCTAAATGTTAATGTGTATGTATGTTTGAATTTTTGCAGCTAGTTATGATGGCAATCGATTTTTTACAATTCAAGAGGGTGTGCGTAAGGTAAGCTGATTAGATTATTCTACCAATATGATGACTGGATAAATATGCCACCATTTTTTGTGTCCGTTACTGATATCAGTTTATGTGTTAAATTAATGGGTAATTGATCTCTAACAGGTGTCAAACATTTTGGGCAGGCCACACCTTTGCTTCTCACGGTAGCAGTTATTGAACTCAGTGATATAGCATTCGCTGTATGTTCTCTACTTATCAATATAGTTGTGTATAATGCACATATTAAAAAAATTACCTATTTTTGTAAATGTTATTGATATTTCACTTTTATATAGGTCGACTCCATACCAGCAGTTTTTGGCATTACGCGGGATCCTTTCATAGTTTTCTCTTCTAATTTATTTGCCATCGTAGGTAATTCTTGTTAAATGTAGGTTTAATCAACCATATTTCTGGAAAAATATAGATCTAAGCTTGTGTTAAACCATAGAATATTCCAATCCACATATGCATGTGCGTGTGCAGAAGATGATACTGATCCTATTTCCTTCTAATGTAGGTTTAAGGTCACTTTACACACTCATTTCTGAGGGTATGGCAGACTTGGAGTATTTACAGGTACCTCGTTTCTTGTGCTTTCTAGTTTCTGCACACTATGTGCCTATGTGGCTTTCTACCAACTAATGATCATCTATCTGTAGACGGCAATCAATACAGACCATGTTTCCTCTCTTATATGCCTACTTAAAATGAGACTATATGAACACATGGTCATTTCATTTAATCCAACTTAAGTTAATATGGAATTGCATCTCATTTTGGAGTTATTGTAATTTTCTCCTATGAAAATTCACAAGGTTTGTTGCTCTTTTGATTCTTTCATTTCAGCCGGCAATTGGTGTTGTTCTGGGCTTTATTGGGTCTAAAATGATCCTGGATTTTTTTGGTAGGTTTTTCGAGCACTATTGTGTTTATACATAATCTTCACTATATCTGAAGCTTAGTTTCTCAACTCTTTCACAGGGTTCCACATATCAACGGAGGTGTCTCTTGGTTTTGTAGCTACAAGTCTTAGTGCTGGGGTGTTATTAAGTCTAATGAAGAAATCTGACTAGCTTAAGAAGTAAATCAAGCTCAGAGCAGGTAACGTATTATGCACTTTTTGATAATTGCCTGCATTTGCCTACTGAGACTAGCAATTGCAATTGCCGTCGTTGATTTTTAATAATCACTGCACTTGATAGTTTGAATCCAGAATTATAACATCTAATTCTACAAAGTACTAAGCAATCTCCTTTTCAAAAAGCACCAAGTAATCTTTGATCATATGGTGCTCGTTTTGGTCAAGAAAGAAAAGGGTTTTATTGGGGGTTTGTCTCAAAGATTCTGAAATTTTAACAAAACGATTTGTTGTGATAGTAAAAGGAATACATAGAAGGGAAACATGTGAGGTTGAAGGTCGAAGGAAGGAAGTCTTGGAATACATTTGCCACAGAGTGACAATTCCTCTTCTTCCAACAAGGACAAACCAATAAGGCTGTGTCATCAATCGTACTCATAATCTGGCTGAATTATGTCATTCAGTTTTGTAGAAAGAGATTGGCTTTCATTTGGATGTAACGAGAAACAGAGGAAATGGAAGAAAATCTCTTACATTCATGTATAGTAGCAAGTTATACAGTAACTCTTTTTTTTTTGTGAATGAAAAGAATAAAAACTAGTGATACAGTTTCAATGTCAGCAACATCGACATGTTACCACATCCGTACATGTATAAGGTCTTGCTTTGTCTTCAAGTTCCAGAGCTGTTGGTACCGATTCCATTCTGTATTTACTGCTTTGAAGACAGCAAAACTCGTATAAATTTCTGCATGCTCCTTTACTGAAAGGATATACTCTTTCAGGAATTCCCCTGAAATATGTGATCCGTCTACGTCTTACATACTCATCGGTAGTTTGATTGGTGAGAATAAGATAGCAAGAAGAGGAGAAAGAGGAGCGTAATCGACAAGGGAACCAACAGCACAATCATGATTGCATCCTTCCACCAAGCACTTGATATGTCACGAGTCTTCAGGTATGTGATGTATAGGATACCAGTCCAGAGGCACAATGCAGTCTCTTCACAAATGTAGCACCAGTATTTAAAACGATTACCCACACCGATGCATATTCCAAGACTAGGACAATGGTGATCAAACTGAAGAACACATGTTTCACAATCACGGCAATGCTTTGATCTGGGTGGCTGCTCAGCATTACACTTGGAGCAGATGCTAATCGGTGTTCCGAGAGGATATAAGTCCATTACAAGTTTTCTCCAAGGTGTTCCATAACTGCCTCCCACTGTCACAACCACGCTTCCTTTGCTTGAAGCTGCAGGCTGTTTTGGTACTGTTGCTGAATTCGCCTCATTCACTGTCCTCATTGCATCAAGGACATAGCCAGGAGAAGAGCCAGAAGTAACCAGGTATTGAACAAATGTAATGACAAAGAGAGTCAAATATGTTCCTGTATACCATGGTTCTGTTTCAAGTTTCTCTATCAAACCTTCATCAAACAGAAAAAGAACACCAGCATATATAAGATGCAGCAGCGTCACCAATGCAACCTTTAAACCCAAAGCAGACCTCCGAGCGGGATCGGAGAGGCAAGGAAGAAACCGACAGCACCAATCGAATGCCCAGAATGACGAGTCCTGGAGAGTGCTGCACACGGTAAAAATCGTCATCAATCAAACTAATTGAAAAAAGTGACAAACTGTTTGCATCAATATTTTGTAAGAACCCAGTTACGAGGAAGCTATGGGAAGAAGGGAGTGTATGGTTTAAATTGTGGTGTGGAAAGGAAAAGTTTTGGCTACTGATTTCTTTTCCCTTCTGGTATCGGAAACAGTATCCAAAACCTATCTGCTTTCCTTCTCTTGTTAGGAAACAAAACTCTATTTATTTATATTGGTTCAGCCATTCAGGCAAGGTTCAAAACTTGTTTAGGCGAATTTAAAAACCCAAATCGCAGATCAAAACTTGCGTCGTCGTCGATCCAACTTGAACCAAACCCGGATTGTATCATCAGATGAGCAAGACTTGGTCTTGTTTCCAGAATATAAAGCTTTAGGGAATATAGAATGATTTGAATCAAAGAACACAGAGATTTGCTATCGACAGTGTAAATTTTCTACGAGGAAACGTCACTGCGAGACTTTATAGTAGTCCACACTCAAACAATCCACTAAAACTTTAATGAAGCTACAATCAGATCAAACAGTGATATACATCATTATCACTTTTAAAAGTTTCAATAACAAACTGGATTTTACAACTGACGAACTCTCCTAAAACAATAATGAATTCTGATTGAAGAACCTTTGCAGCTTTCTTCAGTTCGACTTCCAACAACACTAATCTCAATCACACAAATGATAGATGATGCAGTGAATATGAATGAATGAGTTTCAAAAACCAGTTTTAGCACAAGTAGTCAATATCACAATGCTCTTATCAAAAATGAAACTCAGTTCTTAACAAATTACTTTGAGGCATATATATAGTGTCACAGCTCCCCCTCAATCGGATCTCATTGATCACTAATTGAAACTGAGAGGGAAACTTATTTCAAAAACAAATCTGTTAGCAAGTGATAAGATCTATCAAATCCTTTTCAAAAAGATTTGCATAAGATTTCCTAAACCGTCTCAAAGATATTTTAGTCAATCTAAAACCATAAAAGGACTGAATATTTTCCTCAAACAAAATACCATAATAATGATATGAATATGCATGAAATGAATTTACCTCAGATGATTTGAAATCAGTGTTGCTATGGTAAATCAGTAGACTTCTCTTTGAAAACTTTGCTTCTCCTAGCTGGACTTGGAATCCTTTACTTCCTGGTTTTTCGACAGACTTCTTTTCCTTATATGAATTGAATATGACTGCCATATACCTACATCTTCCATAGGGTAAGGTTAGTCCTCAAAAGTGAAAGTTGGACCCTCACAGCAAGCAGAAACGTCATTTAAGTGCAAACGTAGGGTCTTCCAAAAAGACTTGCAGCACATGATGTATAGTTTTGGAGATGATCCCAATCCTCTTCTAGAGAGTGTGGCTCTCATATAGGATATAGTGGTTGAATACATTACAGATTTGGTACATAAAGCACCAGATATTGGAGCAAATAGGGGAAAGCTAACTATCGGTTGAGGATTTTCTCTACCTAATCCGCAAGGATTCTCCGAAACTTAACCACTATAAAGAATTTTTGTCTATGAATGAAGAGCTCAAACAAGCAAGGAAGGCTTTTGATACAGATGAAGAGAACCTAAGAAAAACTTTTGAGCGGCGGATGATGATAAACTGGGGTCAACAGAATAATCTTAGGGGCTGTATGTTTTGTTCAAAGAAATCTGACTATGATGTCCAAACTTAATTGTGTACTTGCACACATTAGGTTTGATCCCTACTATTATTGTGTTAGAACTTAGAAACTTGTTAGGCGCCGCTTGGAGGGCGGGCATAGAATGCCTACACTGGTTTCGGCGGGTTTTACTTTTTTTCTTTTTTTTTCTTGATGAGATAAATTACAACCACGTGAGTTGAACTAATAATTTCCCATTTACTAAAAGGAAGACTCCAACTAGACTTGGGTGGGCCTGGGTTCTTGTTGAGCCTATGGCTAGGTCTCTTTCTTTTTTGTTTTGGCATGTAGTGTTTGAAAATGTTGTTTATTCTTCAGGTTGATTGTGAGGATGTATCGAAGCTTCTAGATATGCTTAAGTTATGGTTGAACCATTTTCGGTTCTTGTCCACTGTAATCGTTGGTTGTAACGTTTGATTATATATTATTGAAAATTTTCCTAAAAAAGAAAAATGAGACTGTACCACTAGACCAAATAGTACTGAACAAACTGGTTTTACTTTTTTATTTTATTTTTATAACTTTTATTTATAAAATTAAAAAAAATATAAAGACTTAAAGAGCAATAACATGCCAGCTAGAATATTCAAATTTCACAATAGTCATAACAAATTAAAATAGTTTGAGAATGTTGAGGCAAACTATGGTATTTGGATGTTGGATTAATTTCAGTTTACCCCTCTGAGTTTTGGGGTTAACATCTTTCCATTCCCCATACTTTTAATTTTAAAAATTTACCTTCTAAAGTCTCTAATTTTTCATAAATCAGACTCAATTGCTAAAATTTTGTCCAATTTAGAGGTTAAATAATAGCATGAAATCTTAGAAAAACTGTCCTAAAAGACGATTTATATTGTTATAAGACTATTTTAGCCCTTTTGGTAAGTTATGAAGTTAAAATTAACGTTTAAATTAGATGAAATTTCAGCAATTGAGCATGATTTATGAAAATAGAAAACTTTAGGGGGGTAAATTTTCAAAATAAAAAATATGGGGAGTGAAATGATGTTAACCCTAAACCTCAAGGGTGTAAACTGAAATAATCCTTGGAAGTTTATTATATCCTTATTTTACATGTAGTTGAGAAAAAATTACATTCACAATACTGTGGCTCAAGTTTCGCTCCCTTTCATTTTAGGGTTAGGGTTTTTCTTCGGGCTATGCGGCCCTTTTCCAAATCCATGGCATCAACTTCCATGGTAGCGAAGACTATAGCAGCAACCTTTGCTGCCTTCGTCATTGCAAGCCTCATCGATCTCGAAGCTTTCTCTTTGCAATGAAGATGAACATGGGAAATCTCTAATGTCCAAAGAGCGGTCTCTAAGCCCAACATTTCTACCTCATCTTTGATGTTTTCCAGAGAGTAGTACGCTCCATGTGGAGGCTTTCAATTCCGATGGAAGTTTAAACGAGGGGGGTCAGTTCTTATTCACCTTCGCATCAGAAAGGGATGTCACCCGGGTCAAGCAAAGAGGTCTTTGGGTTTATCAGAAGGCTATGATTCTCCTCAATGATTACGATGACTTCTTTGACATCATGGCTGTGCCTCTGGATTTCGCTTGGATATGAGTTGAGGTCCAAGGGTTTGGTGGCGACACTTTCTACTGCAGCTACGACGAGATTGATAGCAGAAACAATTGGGTCTGTTTTGCAAGTTGAACAAAGCAGTTTCCAACGTGCACTTGTGCTCGTCCGCATCACTTTGCCTCTGCACTAGCCGCTGAGATTGGAACGTCGCATTAGGGTTTCCCATATGGACGTAATCCAAATGTTCTACAAGTATGAAAGGCTTTTTGGGATGTTGTGCTCCTGTGCATTGATCAATCAAGGGGATGAGGCCTACCCTCGTGAGATTGAGGAAAACCCTAGGCTAGTTGCGGCACCCGTCACGGCAGCGGCGTCTCCACTCGTGGTGTTTAATGCATCTCAAACCCTAAATGTGCCCTCTATACCTTCTTTGTCATCTCTTTTCCCCAAGAGAAACGACCAATACAAATAAGAGAAGTCCTAGCTTTTCCCTCTCCGTCCAAAATTGATGGAGTATTTGTGGTGTAAAAGGGAAGAGGATGAGTCGCCTGATGGGAAGAGGGCACGACATGCATTGGCCTTGGTGCCTCTGCTTCTGAATCCCGAGAAGGTGGGTTTTACTTCCTCAGATGGTGGTGCCTTATGGATCAAAAAGACTGGTAAGTCACCGAAGAAGCTAGGACGTTCGAGAGGGAGTCGTAAGGGACTAGGATTTCTAAGTTTAGATCTTTGGCGCAACATCTGGGAACATCTTTACAAGTTGCTTTAGGTTTTGGGCATGGGCTATGGGCTAAAGTGGTCGGCTTACAACCTATGAAGTAGCAGGATGCAGGGTGCCTCGGTGGGTACTCAAGTAGTCTTTTCTCATATCGAAATAAGTCTATAAAGATTTAGAGTATCTCCAACAACTTCCTCGTATTCTTGATTTTCTTAATTTTGAGGAGGATTTTGGTTGTTTTGCTCCAACACCTAAAACTTTTTCTAATATAGGAAATGTGATGAAAGAAAAAACCAAATTCCCCATTTGCATCAAACTCTATAATTTTATAGAAGGATTTGAGGAATGATCATGAAATCTCCAAATAGACATACTGTTTATACTAGAGAAGAAAAATTGCTTAAACTTTGTCGTTTGCTTCTCTATAATAGAGAAATTATAAGAAAACTGATGAAGTCTTAGTTTGTTCCCGTTGATAGTCTAGCATTGCAAGTGACGCGATACCTATAGAACACACATCACTAGGTAGCTTATCCGCGCTCAGCTGCGAGAGAGAGAGAGAGAGAGAGAGAGAGAGAGTTTGTAAATTATCAAAAAACTGAGGACATAATGGTAATTACAAAGTCACCCAGACCGGATGGTAGTAGCGTAAATCAGCAGAAAAGCAGGAGCAAAAATATAATTCAGAAGGTGATGGCAGGACTGGAATTATGAAGTATGTGAAGGCATAATAATTATTTCTGTAGGTACGATGGTAAAGTCATGTTTAAAAAAAAAATCAGGACGAATTGGTCAATTCATGGGGGTTTATGAACAGTGCCGGCTAATCCTATTTTACTATATAAGTGATTGTAGTACTGTAATTATGATGTAAGTGATGGCAGAATTGTCATTTCCACATATACAATAACTTCGTGATTAAAAACAAAATCAGGATCATAAATTCATAAAAAAGGCTTATGAATAGTGTCAGATGCACTTACTTTACTGTATTGGTAAATTTACTATATACTAAAACTTGGTCGACTGTTCACAAGCACTGTTTATAAGCTTATGAACAATGGTTTTGTGTGTTGTAAGCTTGGTCGACTGTTCACAGGCACTGTTCATAAGCTTATGAACAATGATTTTGTGTGTTGTGATGACTGTTCACAAGAAAGGATGCGGTTCACTGTTCATAAGCTTATGAACAGTGGTTTGTGTGTTGTAAACTTGGTCGACTGTTCACAAGCACTGTTCATAAGTTTATGAACAATGATTTTGTGTGTTGTGATGACTGTTCACAAGAAAGGATGCGGTTCACTGTTCTTAAGATTATGAATAGTAGTTTTGTGTGTTATAAGTTTGGTCGACTGTTCACAAGCACTGTTTATAAGCTTTTGAACAGTGATTTTGTGTGTTGTGATGACTGTTCACAAGAAATGATGCGGTTCATTGTTCACAAGCCAGTGAACAGTGATTTGTGAACAGAGTTCGTCCAAAAAAAATAGTGATCTCGCCCAAAAGATAGAAAATCGCAGACGGACTCCGCGCCCTTCTCTGGGGCGGTGAAATAGAAAAATCTAGAAATAGTGATAGAGAGTTAGTCCAAATATATATATATATATATATATATATATATTAAGAGACTGTTCTCCAAGCGGACTCCGTAAAAAAAAATAGTGATCTCCCAGCGAACTTCGCACCCTTTTCTTGGGCGGAGAAATAGAAAAATCTAGAGAGACTGTGAATGATCATGAATGTAGTAGATGTTGACAAAATCCAAATAGACCGTGAATGATCAAGAACGATCTGCACGTCTATTAAGCACCGACCTTTTTCTTTATATCAATCCACTCTCTCGCTTCTGGACGCCGATTAACCACTTACCTTCTTCTCTACTAAATCAAAACACTCTCTCCCTGTGTCTCCAAAAAAAAATAGTAATCTCTCAGCGGACTCCGCGCCTCAAAAAAAAATAGTGATCTCCCAGCGGAGTCCGCGCTTTGTTCTTGGGCGGAGAAATAGAAAAATCTAGAGAGACTGAGAGAGAGATCATCCAAAAAAAATTAAGAGAGTGATCTCCAAGCGGACTTCGCGCCCTCTCTTGGGTGGAGAAATAGAAAAATCTAAAGAGACATTTTACTATCATTAGTGAACAGTAACTGCCCCTGACAACCAATAGTATATGTTAAAAACTAGAAATTAGGCCCGCGCTTTGCTGCAATTTACAGTTTATATACAAAATGCAATGTAGAGAGACTCCCACGAATGAGTTTGTCAAAAAAAAAAAACAGTGATCTCGCTGGCGGACTCCGCGCCCTTCTCTTGGTCGAAGAGAGAGAGTTCGTAAAAAAAAAAAGAAAAAAAAAGAGGGATCTGCCCGCGGACTGGTGGCCCATAACGCAGGCGGAGTCCGTGCGCTTCTCTAGGGAGTAGAGAGAGTTCGTCAAAAAAAAATCTGTCAGCGAACTCAAGGTCCATCTCGCGGGCGGACTCCGCGCCCTTCTCTTGGGCGAAGAGAGAGAGTTTGTCCAAAAAATTTAAAAATCCGCCAGCGGACTTGAGGCCCATCTCGCCGGCGGAGTCCACGTGTTTCTCTTTAGCGAAGAGAGATTTCGTCAAAAAAAAAATATTTCTGCCACCGGTCTGGGGGTCCATCTCGCGGGCGGTCCGCGCCCTTTTTTTGGAGGAGAAATAGAAAAAACTAAAGAGACGGAGAAAGAGTTCGTCCAAAAAATAAAAATAAAAAGAAACAGTGATCTCGCTGGCGGACTCCGCTTCCTTCTCTTGGTCGAAGATAGAGAGTTCGTCGAGAAAAAAAAAGACGAGGAATCTACCCGTGGACTGGGGGCCCTTCTCGCAGGCAGAGTCCGCGTGCTTCTCTAGGACGAAGAGAGAGAGTTCGTCAAAAAAAAAAATATGCCAGCAGACTCAATGGTTGGACGTACAATAAAACCTATAACATATAATATGAATAGAAAATCATGAACTTTTGTATCTATTTCATCCAAGATGTAATCTCTCATTCATTATATGAAAAATTTGAGTAGTTTCTTAAACTAGCTTATGACATTGCAATAAGGTACACAATAATGGGCCCTTTGTTGTAGTGTAAGTACAGCAAAGATGCATGAATTTCTCTTGAAACCGAGCTAGTTTCCAGCTGATCAAGGATTTTTTTCCCTTTTTCCAGCAAGAAATTCCTAAGCGAAAATATTCAGTCATTTGTTATCTCAAACATGGTGGTTAATCTGATGATTATATCCTTTTGCAGGAAATCAACAAGATTGATGCTTATAAGGTAACCAAAACTGATCCAAACGAGCTTGTTGGTAACTACAAGAAGCGGTTCTTGGTATGATACTTTTTGGCCAACCAAGCTATCATTTTCAGTCTTTCTTTATGTATATCACAGTGACGTATCATACCGCTTCTGACCTCTCTAAAAAATACGTGTCATTTGCAGGAGCAACAGTGAATGCAAGAAGAATTTTTTGAGATGTGGTGTAAGTGGTTCAGTACTTCAGTAGCAGGGGAGAATGTATGCCGGTCTAGATATTAGATTTGTGTATGCATACACTACCAAAAATAAAGTTTTAGGCGACAAAACATAAAAAATCGTCGCCTAAGGTTTCACTTTAAGCGACGAAATCAAAAATCGTCGCCTAATGCTAAATTTCGTCGCCTAATATAGAAACTAGGGCGACGAAACAATATTTCGTCGCCTAAGATATTTATATCGTCGCCTAAGTTTTTATTCTTTGGCAACAACTATATTTTGTCGTCGCCTTAGTGTTTTTTAATCCTTAGGCGACGAAACTCAAATATTTCGTCGCCCAAGATTTTTTAATCCTTAGGCGACGAAACTCAAATATTTCATCGCCCAAGATTCTTCTATATATTGCGAGGCCGGGGTAAAAGAATGAGAACTTTGAAAATTTGAAACATAAATTTCTCTAGTTCTTCAAATCGTTCGGTGTTGTGAAAATCTGTTCATACATAGTTTGTGGAGCTACTCCCAGGTACGTACATGTGCATATATATATATATATATTGATTTTCAGTTTTATTTGAGTTGAATTAATGATATATATATATATATGCATAGAGTTTGTTCCAAGCTGAGTAAGGGGCCGTTCTGTCATAGATATGGTTCACATGTTTGTTTAACTGGATCTCAAGATCACAAACTGACCACTCTTCTCGGTGAAGGGGTCGATAGGGGTTCGCCTCCGTGATCACAAACGAGTCCTGTCTGGTTCCTGTAGGGGGTTCGCCCTCCGTGACATTGACACTTGCCTTCTGAAACTACGGAATCCGCTCGAACTAGATATATATAATTAATAATTAGTATGTTTTATTACATTAATATATATATATATATAAAAGATATGTTCATTAAATATTGTTATATATATATGTGTTATTTTCAGGATATGGATAAGAGTTGGATTTCTCTTCCAAGATATCACAGAAAATGCTGAAGGAGTTTGGGATTTTGTGCAATATGAGCAGGCCAATGCTGACGGGAGTGGCATGTTCTATTGCCCGTGCAAGAGGTGTAAGTGTCGTAGTGATATGCATCGATTTCCGATTGATACAGTATGGGACCACCTGAAGAGTAACGGATTCTGGGAACGTTACACATGTTGGATATATCACAGTGAAACCTCATCACGCCCGCATGATCATGGACAGTTTTATGAGACGAGCAGTACATCCAACGATCCAACAACGGCCTTCATCAATGATATGTTTCCTCATGACAGCGGTGTATGCCCTGAACGACAACACATTCTGCAGGCGCCGATGCAGGCCGTCCCTAGAGGTGTCAACACTGCCGGTATTGACAAGTACAACAGACTTATTGCTTTCCAACAAACCCCTCTGTGTCCAGGTCATGAGAAGACCGTTCTTCAGTGTGTGATGGAGGTGATGCATATCAAGGTTGACACAAAATCGACCGTGACGGCTGTTGATAGGTATCTACAGTACGCTGCTTCGCTGCTGCCCGACGGTCATCGCCATCCCACCACGCATCATAAGGTCTGTCGTATCTTGAGAGATCTCGGGTTTTCCTACATCAAGATCCATGCATGCAGATATGACTGTGTTCTATTCTAGGGTAAAGATGCAGACGGTAATGACCTTGAAGGCCTTCATCGTTGTCCGGTATGTGGGACTGACAGGTATAAGCGGACTCCCGCAGGCAACAGGAAACCTGTTAAGGTACTTCGCTATTTCCCGTTGAGGGATAGGCTGGAGCGGTTGTACATGTCTTCAAAGACGGCCGAAGCTATGAGATGGCACGCTGTGAGGGAGGTGCATGACGAAGACCTCATGGTACACCCTGCTGACGGGGAGGCGTGGAAGCATATAGACATGGAGTTTCCTCATTTTGCTTCAGAGGTCCGGAATGTGAGGCTCGGGCTGTCATCCGACGGGTTCAACCCTTTTGGGACCATGAGTCTTTCGTACAGTATATGGCCGGTCATTTTGGTGCCTTACAACCTTCCTCCATGGATGTGCATGAAGAAGGAATACAACATGTTGACCTTGTTGATTCTAGGGCCCGGTTATCCAAGTATCTACTTTCCCTTCATATTGTATATATTGTTGTTGGTTCAATTTTTTCTCCATTTATTGTTTTTGTTCTATATTGTTGGTCATATATAGTCGTTATCTGAATTTGTTGTGGTTGTTGTTGTTGTTGTTATCTAGGGAAGTGTGTCGATGTGTATATGAGACCGCTGATTGAAGAGTGTAAATTGTTTTGGGAGGTTGGTCATCCCACTTATGACTCCCACAAAAAGGAGATGTTCCAGATGCATGCCATGATTGTTGGTACCATCACTGATTTTCCTGCACGTGGGATGTTGTCCGGTAGCGTTGTTAGGAGATACAAGGCTTGTCCTGAGTGCCTTAGCTCCTAGGGGTGCATCAATCATTGCAACAAGATAGTCCGGATGGGTCACCGTGCTTACCTACCACATGATCACCCCTGGCGGATAGATACCGGGGCATTTGATGGGACCGTAGAGAGAGGTGTGGAGTCGCATAGATGGTCGAGGGAAGAGATTTTAGCAGTGCTGGATGAGTATGATTTTGGGCAGCTCAGCAATCATCCCGATATTGTGGCCAGAATATCTGAAAGACCAGACATGTACAAATTCTGGACACATAAGAGCATATTTTGGGAACTCCCGTACTGGAGTACGCTGTTGATGAGACACTACCTAGATGTGATGCACATAGAGAAGAATGTCTGCGACAGTGTGGTAGGTACAGTGCTCAACTTGGAGGGGAAGACGAAAGACGGTCCTAAGGCACGAAAATGGGAATCAGAAAACATCTTTGGCTGAAAGAGGGGAAGAAAAAGATGCATCGGGCTTCTTACACCGTGAAGCCTGATCAGAAGACCCAGATCTTCAGGTGGATGAGTTGTGTGACGTATCCCTCAGGCGTTGCAGGAAATATAGCCCGGTGTGTGAACTTGCGGGAGAATAAGATATACGGCTTGAAGAGTCATGACTGTCATATTCTGCTACAACGTCTCTTCTCTGTTTTCATTCGACCGTTCCTTCACCGTTAGGTAAATTTGTGGTTAAATTACGGTTAACCTGTCGTTGTTGGATTTTATATTAAATTTGTGATGTGTGGTTGGCCAGGTTATGGAGCCGTTAGTAGCGCTGTCAAGATTCTTCATGAAGTTATGCACAAGGGAAGTGAGAAAATCCGATCTCCGAGAAATGCAGGCAGACATCATATACATCATGTGTAAATTCGAGAGGATCTTTCCGCCAAATTTTTTCGATATCATGCCTCACCTTATGATCCATCTTCCCCAGCAATTGTTGCTTACCGGTCCAGTACACTTCACTTGGATGTATCCTATGGAAAGGTATGTTTTATTCACTTACATCTCCAGAATACATATATGTACGTACATGTTCAATAACCATAATGTATAGTTTGCAATCTTATATTTACAGGCAACTTAGTGAGTATAAAGCTTATGTCGCTAATAAATCCGTGCCTGAAGGATGTATAGCTGAAGCATATATTGCGCATGAATGCACCACCTACATGAAGTTGTATTTAGGAGCGTCGTTGGGAGCTCCGCAAGCCATGGAGGAACATGCGCCGCGGTTCAATCTCTCTATAGTTTCCAGTGATGTCGAAGTTGATGAAGCACGAATGTCCGCCGAGTATGCATTGTCGGATGAAGAGATAGCCATAGCGCACTGGTGGGTACTAATCAATTGTGAAGAAGTTAAATACTGGAAAGAGTTGCACCTATATTTTCCGGGAGTTGATGGTGATCTCGAGTACCACAACATGACGTTCGCAAATTATTTTCACACATGGGTACGTAATTTAATCTTCCCTGTTATATATATATATATATCTAATTATTTTCTATTGCATATATTTTCGGATATTTACAGTTCAATATCCGTTACAGATGGACATGTTTAAATCTGATGATAATCCAAACTGGTGTCACGAACTATTACTTCTTGCGATGCAACCGCAACGGGCTAGAGTTTATCCCACTTGCACAGTGAATGGGGTCAAATTTGTATCTGAAGAGAGAGACAGAAGACGAAAAACACAGAATTCTGGGGTGATGGCGCTTGGTCATGGCCTTGACTATTACGGTGTTCTCCATTCAGTGGTCGAACTGGTTTATGCAGAAGGCATGAAAGTGCATTTGTTCAAGTGTAGATGGTTTGATACAGGCGCACAGAGCATGAAGATGGATCAGTACGGCATTTTATCGGTCAACACTGCTACAAGTGCCTACGAAGATGACCCGTTTGTTTTTGCGACATTGGTCAAACAAGTGTTTTATCTTGATGACCTTGCCAGGGGTAACGCGTGGAAAATAGCGAACATTGTGCATCCTCGAAACATTTACCAGGCAACTACACTTGGAGTGACCATTCCAGGGCCAGAGGCTGATGCGTATCAGGAGCCGAACGCAATAGGTATTCATGATGTAGCTACTGTTCGCGAAAATAATGTTCAACATGGTCGAGTGCTCCGAATTCGTGACGAAGATTCAACCTTTATTGATGTTGATCCAAATGAAGAAACAGACGACGACTCTGACGACGAATTAAGGCATAGATTACCAGATATTAATTCCGATACCGAAGAAGACTCATCGGATGACTCAGATTACGAGCCTTAGCTTAGTTATAATTGAGCCTTAGCTTTGTAATTGTTGTCCAAATTAATATAAAGATTTTCGGGTGTGGGGGTGAGCCTCCCATGGTAGGCTGGGTTCCAAACCCCTTAAAAGAATATGTTTGTACTAAATGTAAAATAAAACACATTTAAATTGTTGGTAAATGTGTTTTATTTTTTTATTTTTTCTTGGCCGACAAAATCCAAGCATTTCGTCGGCCTACTAACATCTTGGCCGACGAATTACCATAATTTCGTCGGCCAAGATAATACGAATAATTAAAATAAATAAAGCACATTTAAATTTCATTGTACATGATTTTTTATTTTTACCCTTGGGCGACGAATTTAACAAATATCGTCGCCCAAGTATCATATTGGCCGACGAAATTAGGGTAATTCGTCGGCCAAGATAATACGAATGATTAAAATAAATAAAGCACATTTAAATTTCATTGTACAGGATTTTTTATTTTTATAGCCCCGTAAGCGTCTCGTCGATTGAAAACTATTCTCAGTTGAAGGTCCGGCCAGATTACGTGATTTGGAGGGTCGAATAGCCGTTTCCGTCCGTTTAGGGGTTTGACCGCGCCGATTGACCGGACGGATCGAGCCCTTATCGTTGTCCGATGGAGCTGAATTTTTTCCCACCCACGTAATTAGTTATGCTAGTCATATCTAACAGTCAGTTTTCAGTTCCTCTTCTCCAATCACCAAAATCACGATATATGTACTAATGTTGTATAACTTTTGTGTGTTGAGTTTAAGTTTTGTTTTGAAGACAACGTATATGTAGATGCCTCAAACGCAAAAAAGTCGTGAAATAAGATATGACCGGAATGGTGAAATACTTCAACCTGTGAAAAATGAAGATATTCTGGAAAAATTTCGGTGCCGGTTGTTCCGTTCAACAAAATTTTCTCTTATTTCTACCTAGTGGTAGCCCTATCCCGGGTATTTATTTTTTACCAAATTTTTATAGCCCCGTAAGTATCTCGTCGATTGGAAACTATTCTCAGTTGAAGGTCCGGCCAGATTACGTGATTTGGAGGGTCGAATAGCCGTTTCCGTCCGTTTAGGGGTTTGACCGCACCGATTGACCGGACGGATCGAGCCCTTATCTTTGTCCGATGGAGCTGAATTTTTTCCCAACCACATAATTCATTATGCTGGTCATATCTGATGGTCGGTTTTCAGTTCCTCTTCCCGATCACCAAAATCATGATATTCTGAATTTTATGATAGAACGCTTGGCCGACGATTTTCTTCATCTCGGGCGACGAGATTTATAGTGAAGAACATCGTCGCCCAAGTAGGGTCTTAGGCGACGATGTTCATAGTTTTGGGCGACGAGATTTATATTGAAGAATATCGTCGACGAGATTTTCTTCATCTTTGGCGACAAATTCAAAAAATCGTCGCCCAAGATTATCTTAGGCGACGATTTTGAAAAAACAGGGTGACGATTTTTCTAAAATCGTCGCCCAAGAACGCCAATATAAAAGGCAAAAATTCGGAACCCTAGCCATTCGCGCAACCGCTCACAATTCCAAGCCCTCTCTCTCTCTCTCTCCGAAAATCCACCGAAGGCCTCTCTCTCTCCCTCTCTCCGACCCCGCAACCCGACGCCGACCCCGACGCCGACCTCGACCCCGACCCCGACCCCAACCCCAACCCCTACCGACCCCGACCCACAATTTAAGGTATAACCCTAAAACCCTAAATTGGTTATGTTCATGAAAATTTTAATTGTTGTTGTTGTTGTTTGAAATTGTTGAAATTGTTTGAAATTGTGAAATTGTTGAAATTGTTTGAAATTGTGAAATTGTTTGAAATTGTGAAATTGTTTGAAATTGTGAAATTGTTTGAAATTGTTGAAATTGTGAAATTGTTTGAAATTATTGTTTGAAATTATTGTTTGAAATTATTGTTTGAAATTGTTTGAAATTATTTGAAATTGTGAAATTGTTTGAAATTTGGGTGAAGTACAAAATTATTGTTGTGTTGTGAAATTGTTGGTGAAATTATTGTTGTTGTTGTTGAAATTTAGGAAATTAATGGTAAATTAGGGTAAATTTGTGTAAATTATGGTAGGATTTTAGGGTAAATTATGGTAAATTGTGATGTAAATGATAATTGTAAAATATTAGGGTTTACGGTTTAGGGTTTAGGGTTTAGGATTTATGGAAATAATTTGTAAATATATTGTAAATGATTAAATAATTTTTGATTAAATAATTAAATAATATAAATTATAATTATAAATATATTGTGGAAATTTTGTAAAAAAAATAATGGATTATTTTTGAGTAAGGATGTAAATATTCGTAAATAAATTTTTGTGAAATTTAATTATTTAATTATCGAAAAAATATTTAATTATCAAAAAAATACTAACAAGTGATAATGCAGTAATGGTTTGTGGTTCCCGAGGAGGGACGTGACTGGGCGGACAAGACCCATAGGGAGAGGTACCTCTATTTAATAAATTATTAAATTTTATTTGTTTTAATAATATATTTAATATTTTTTGTATATGTAGGTTCAAGGAGTGGAAGCACGACCTCCGGGAACACTAGAAGCAGTACGGGAGCGACCGTTCGGGTACCCCGAAGGAGTTCGGTATGGGAGGCGCTGGAAAGGGGATCCTGAAGACGACGCCAGGATTTCAGCGCAAGGGAGCCGCCGGAGCCTCAAGCAGCAACAGCCAGACCACTCGGCTACAGGATCAGGTTGAATGTCTACAGTCTGAGCTGGAAGCCCAAAGAGCGAGGGAGATAGCCATGGCGGAATCATATGCGGCTTCCGCGGCTGCGCATACAAAGCGGGTGAATGAAGTCACCAATGGCAATCAGGCGGCTATGGGACGGTGGATGACTACCTGCATCGCTGCATATGCGGCCGGACTTGATTTTCCGCCCATGCCTACGCCTATACCATTACCTTAGTGGCCCCACCCTCAGTGGCCCCAGCCTCAGCAGCAGCCTCCTCAGCCTGACCAGCCGCCGTCTCAGCCTCAGGACCCTCCGAACGGGAATGATGAGTTAGATTTCGAGTTTCTCCGTAGGCAGATGGACTGAATTTTTGTAATAAATTATTTCTAAATTTATAAATTTGTGTTATTTTTAATTAAATTTTAGTATTAGAAAAATGTAAAGAAATGCCGAAAAAAAAATTCCAGCAAAAATTAAAAAAACATTATTTATATATTTAAAAAAATTATTTAAATATTTTTTAAAAAAATATTAAATATATCTTAGGCGACGAAATTGCTAAATCGTCGGTCAAGGACTTACCATATAAGACGGCGAAAAAAATTATCGTCGCCTAAGATGTAGTGATCTTAGGCGACGAAATATTTAGTTTCGTCGCCCCAAGTTATAAGATCTTAAGCGACGATTTTATTTTCTCGTCGGCCAAGGCGTTAAATCTTAGGCGACGAATATTGTTGAGCCACGAGAAAGTTGTCGTCGCCTAATATATAGGTCTTAGGCGACGAAATTCGTGTCGTCGCCTAAGAATTAACTCTTAGGCAACGATGGACTGAATTTTCGTCGCCCAAGTTCTTGACCGACGCACTTCTGTCGACGACTTCTTAGGCGACGACATGTTGTCGCCTAAGTACTTTCTTGCGACGAATTTTTTTAACAGGGCGACGATTTTTTTTCGTCGCCCAAGAAGCCTATTCTGGTAGTGATATGTAGTGTTGTTTTTGGTATGGACTTGCTTTGTTCCTTCAATAAATTCAGATCACTTCTGTTGTAATACATTTACGAAAGTTATTGTCTGTTTTTGTTTTGTGAAAACTAGAAGGTCCTTTCCTTTTGGTGATATGGTACATTTTCATTTGACCCTAATATATGAGAAGAGTATTCAATATTCATTGTACAGTTTCGTTGTCACCACAATTCAAAGCGAAAAAATCAATTTCTTAGCTCAGAGTAACATGTTAGCCATCTTCACAAACTGAAAATTTGAGATAATTATCGATAAGAACCCAAACATCTAGTTCAGTACACGTTGGTTGAGTTGAAAACAAAGAAGAAATCGAAGATGAAGGAAGACATGGAAGATAAAGATGTCCACCTTAAGACATCATGGCATAAATTTGTGTTGTCTCTAAATGTCTTCATTGCAAATATCAACCATCTAAGCTTCAGCTTGTAACTCAATAACAAAGGCATCAAATCAATCCCAGGCTGCTTTTTCTGAAAAAAGAAGGGATATTTAGAAAACTTTCCAACAAAACTACTGTATGTTGAAACCAGTACAGGCCTGAAGCAGAAAGTACGCAAATAAGTCATTTTCAGAGACATGAGAACAGAAGTGAGAACGAGGCAAAATCGCACTCTCCGACGCACAAAAAGAGCTATTCTTCCTCATTTTTCTGCTTCGATAATTATAACATAGTGAAAACTTGAACAACGAACAAACACATATATATCAATATAGTGGGTGTGGCTGCTTGCCGAACTGTATGACATGCCTCATAAATCTAGTCCGTCCATTACTCATCTATTGTTTATTCAAGTAAAATAATTTTATTTCTACTTTAAGTGCACAGTAATGCTCTTATGCTGTTATATTTTTTCCTGCTTATTATAAACAAACAACTTAAAACAAAGACTTTGGTATTGCTCCAGCTCTTTCTGCTCCACTAGGTGATAGTAATCTCCTCAAGATGCTTGGTTATCTCCTAAACTTCATCTCTTAGTTTGTAGTCTCAGGTTGTAACATTTTCAGTATCAATAAAACTTTCTCAGTTCACAACAATTCTGTGTTTGGATTTCCTCAAACATATGTTCATATCTCCTCTCATATCTCTTCAACCATAAACAAACTCCCTCGACTATATATGCATATCTCTTCAACTATATACATATGTACTCGAGCATATGTTTATGTAATCTCCTCCACCTTTCTGTTTAAATCTCTTGGAACAAGATAATAGCAGTGGCTGTTCAAACCTTGTGCATGTCCCTCGAGCAAGAAGAGAAACACTAGATGTTCAAGCAATCTCCTCGAACAAGAAAGATAACAGTAATTGTTTAAGCCTTGTGCATGTTCATATTCTGATGAAGGTAGCAGTTCTAGTAGTAGTTCGTGTTTGCGTGTTCCTAATCGTTTGAAGAACCTGAAGAGAAGACTATAGTGAATACTACTAGCACATACAAGTAGATTCCTCACCTCTTTATTTTCTGGTTTTCTTAGTAGACTTCTAGTCCAAAATAAAGAAACACTAGAATGATTATGTTATTATTCTGCTAAACTGACGATCTTGTATTATCTTTGAAGACTGTTGTTTTACTTAACATGCATGCCAAGATAACTAATAAAAATCCGTTAGGGAACCTTTAAGTCTAAGAACCTCTGTTTCTGCTTTTGTTTAGCCCATAAATTGGTTGTGTATGCAGTTTTAAGCTCTTGTCCATGTTCAAGACTCAATCTTGAACTCAATTGACCTTCAAAGGCTCACAACTTTGCACTTTAAGAAAACCAGAAAATAAAGAGGTGAGGAACCTACTTGTATGTGCTAGTAGTATCCACTACAGTCTTCTCTTCAAGTTCTTCAAAATATTAGGAAAATGCAAACACGAGCTGCTACTAGAAATGCTACCTTCACCAGAATATGAACATGCACAAGACTTAAACAGTTACTACGATCTTCTTGTTCGCGGAGATTGCTTGAACATCTACTGCTTCTCTTCTTGCTCGAGGGACATGCACAAGGTTTGAACAGCTACTGCTATCGTCTTGCTCGAGGAGATTTAAACAGAAAGGTAGATGGAGATTACATAAACATATGCTCGAGTAGATATGTATATAGTTGAAGAGATATGCATATATAGTCGAGGGAATTTATTTATGATTGAAAAGATATGAGAGGAGATATGAACATATGCTTGAAGAAATTTAAACAGAGATCGAGTTGTTGTGAATTAAGAAAGTTTTATTGATACTGAAAATGTTGTAATCTGAGACTACAAACTAAGAGATGAGAGAGAGGTATTGAGATTTTTTCTTCTCTAAGCGTCTTATCTCTTCTCTTCACTTTGATTCTTATATATACTAGATGAAGCTGAGTTTTCAAATTCCACTGCGTATACGTAGATGCAGCATGCACCTCATGCAAACTCCATACTTGATGAACAGATTTTCTAGAACGCGCCACACGCGCCAAAACCTAGAATTCTCTCTCGTGCTCTCTCCCTCTCGTCCGGCTGCGCAGTGGCGCTGGTGCTGGCCTCTGGCCAAGCCGGTGCACGATGGCCGCGGTCGGACGGGAATTTAATCACTGCTGTGTGGATGTGCTCTTGGTTCGGAGGCTCGAATCGAGGAGTAGTTCTTGCAAATGTCCTCTCTAACATGTGGTTGTTGCTGCATCGATGGATTTGGCACGGAAGACGGACGAATCGGAGATGGGAGTCTGCGGGATTGGTGCGACACCTCAAAGTTGTTGGTGGATGGTCCGGCGTCGGTGGTTCGACGGTGTGGCTGGCCGGTGAGTGTGGAAGGCAGGTGGTTCACCAGATCTTGGAGTAGATCCGAATATGGTCTCCGATCTGTTTGTTTGGAGGATGAGGAGTGGATTTGGCGGGCACAGTGGATGCGCTTCGGCGGTGGAAGTCCGATGGTTGGGCCGGCGTCGGTGGATCGATTGTTTGGCACACTGTCGAATCCGGATGAGAAGTGCATCACCTGATCTCACTTTGAATCTAGATACTGACTCCGATCTTCATGGCTACTGGTTGAGTGGTGGGCAGTGTAGACGCGCGCTGGTGTTCAGAGACTGTTCCCGACGGCCTTTGAGACAGTACGGCAGGCGCTACGGAGTCCATGCCGAGGTCAACAACGACTGGGAAGGCAATATATAGGCCGATTAAGTGGAAATTCTTGTATGCACAACGTGTATTTACACGACACAATCTTACCCGTTTATAACAATTCATATGTTTGACCATCATGTTTCTATATTATTTCTTCTAATCCTGACCATACATGTATGTATGTGAAGATACACGCCGTGTACTAAAGATACTCTCCCGATTCAGCCTGGATACAGTCACCTTGGATTTGGCCTCATAGCATTTGGGCCTGGGTCTTGCTCCGGGATTGGGTTATAGGCTCACATGAGGTATCTATCTTACTTTTACTTATTATTTCAGATTTTTGTCCTTTCGGGTCTCATAATTATGAACCTATATCACCCTTGTGGTGCATTTTCCTTTTGTGAATATTGCTAGCTTGGTCTAGATCGGGAGGACTTGTTTCCTTGTACTATTGTCAAACAGTCCCAACTTTTTTCAGATTATTGATCACCCAACACCAAAACAACTCATCGACTATCATCGATATCCTTCGTGAGAGCTTGTGTGACTGCACACTTAAAGTGTCTTTTGACACTTACCTATTAGATTATGGGTGCTCATTCGTGGGTTCATCACCTCCCATTTTCTTTGGTTTTCTTTCTTGGTTCTTGCTCTGGTTCTCGGTCATCTTTCATCAGCCACAACTACTTCATTACTTGGATATTGATTGTGGTTTGTATGGTGTTAATTTGGTGGAGCTCTTCTATGGGGCGTAAGTTTTCATATGATTTGTGTATTGAGATTTGATTGGCAGCAGTTACTCGGGCATCATTGCTCTAATTTAGTACTCATCACTACTTCATATTAGTTGGCGACGACGGTGACGACAATGCCAACAAACATGGGTGGTTGGTGTGGTAGATTGATTGGTAGTGTTGCATTTATGCTTTCAGTTGTAAGACCTCTGGTCCATAGTATAGTGAGTCGTTGGTTTCCTTTCACTCTTTCTAGTTTGATCGAGTTGGAGACTCATACTCTTTATTATTTGTAGTTTTCCGGCTTCGTGTTTGCAAGTTTTGTAATTGAGATTTTCCCATGATTAATAAATTATTTATTTTTCTCTGAATAAAGATGAACAAATTTTCATATTTAGGTACAAACTCTCACAATGATATTAAAATCCTTACAAACTCTTATGTAGAAGAGACAAAGATTGGTCAACAGGTCCTTTTCGTCATTTGGAGACTCACATAACTAGCTACCTCCTTTAACACCATTGTGCACTATCCAGTTTGTATCCAGTTTTTTTTATGAGAGTAAATAAATTATAAGGAAAAGCCTCTACAACAACCTATACTAAAACAATCAAAATTAAAGGCATTAAGCACGGAGAGTGGGAGTTTGTGATTATAGAGAGTTGGATTTGGGACCTAATGCCCCAAGCTAGCCATTGCATCAGCCACAAAATTTGCTTCCCGAGGGACATACTTGAAGGTGATCTCTTTAAACTTAGAAGTCATCCAGCACTACATAGGAACACTGGAGTTACCCACACAACGAGAGCCAGCTAAAATTGTATTGCCCTCATGGTCCACACCTCTCTAGATCAAAGAACTCTATTTAACCTTTTTTGTGTAGTTCTTAAAAAAAAAAATCCTTTTTTGTGCAGTTAATGATTCTCCTTTTTTACCTTCAAAACTTGGACATATCAACCTCCTCTTCTCTCAGACATCCTTACCTAGAAATCCCTAGATTCTCTCACCGTAGTGCGTTTCTAACTCCCACACCATGCTTTCATGCTGTCAAGCTCCTTTTGATTTTCAGGTCATCTAAATCACGGCCGAATTTCTCCCATTGATTGGATTATTGGGTGGAATTCGGCTTAGTTGCAATTTAATTCAAAAAAGGACCCCTACATTTTGGCGTGGTGTATAATTCAATGGACGAGCAACCCCCATGTTGAACATTACCATGCGAGTTGGATAGCAGTTCGTATGCCAATATGACATCACACGGAGGCTAAAGCCCTGAAGCAAAGGCAATATGACTTCGCGTCATAGCAGATGTCCTAAAGCGGGGCAAGGTGACTTCGCGTCAAAGCAGAAGCCCTAAAGCAAAGGTGAGATGTCTTCGCGAAGAAGAGAAAGTTCCAGGCGAGCGAGACGGCTTCCAGGCAAGGTAAGATTCCTTTCAGGCGAGGCGAGATTGCTCTGCGCAGGGGACATTGGCGAAGAAGAGAAAGTCCAGGCGAGGCGAGATGGCTTTCAAGCGAGCGAGACGGCTTCCAGGCGAAGCGAGTGAGACGGCTTCCAGGCGAGGCGAGATTCCTTCTAGGTGAGGCGAGATTGCTCCGTGCAGGGGACTTCTTGAAGAAGAGAAAGTCTAGACGAGGAGAGATGGCTACCAGGCGAGGCGAGATTCCTTCCAGACGACGCGAGATTGATCCATACAGGGGATTTCGTGAAGAAGAAAGACGTGCATCCCGCATGCACGCCAAACCCATCTCTAACACCAAATTCAAACATTCGAGCCAAAACCCCACCAGCCATCCTTCAATCCCTATTCTTTAAACCCAAATTCTTTCTAAAAAACCCAATCCTAAAACCCGGTCCAATTCTCATCATTGTGGTGTGTCTTTAGCTCCCACGCCGGCTCACGCTAAAAGCCTCTTTCATCTTTGAATCACGCACAAGATTAACCTAGTAGTATTCGGGTTAATTTTGGCCTAGTTACATTTCAATCAAAAAGAACCCCAACAAAAAGTTAGTAAATACAACGCTAAAAAGCTGTTAAAAAACAAATAACATATGTCTTCAACTCGATTAAACAAGAAATAATAGTGAAATGAGATAAACAACTTGTTAAACTATGGAGCATCTTCAGTAGTATTGCTAAAATTGAAATTTGTCAATTTTTTAGGTAAATTGATGTTTCAGCAGAATGCATAAATCATTGTTAAATTGGATAATTGCTAAATGAAATTGACAAATTTGTTAATTTTTTATGCATAACTAAAGCTATTATCTTTTCTCTCTTGTCCACGTGTCGTTTTACCATTAATTAAAACATAATAAATAACAACTACTAATCAAACAACATTATTAAATCAATACATAAATTCACTGTTAGAATTCCTCTACATGTGAAAAAAAATAATGCAGCAATAGTAACAAATTTACCGCAATTACCACCGGTTCATGACATGCTGGACTTAAACCCAATACTTTCCTTCTTTTTCTTCTCTCACGTGTTTCCCTCCAATCCCCGCTAAAAGCTCACGTGACCATCGAAACGGGCGGTTTCAACCTTTGAAACTTACACATGGCGGCCCTCAGTGGCGGAGTGCTCCCACAGAAAAAAAAAACGCTCCAGTTTCACAGGGATTAAATCGGTCACCAGATCACTACACTCTCCGAATCAAACGCCTCGTACCCTAATCTCTCTCTCATTCTACGATGCTGGTAGAGCGCTTCAATGTCCGCCACGCTCATAAGCCTAGGAGGTAAACCCTACACCCTCACGCACTGTATTATACCTTCTTTCTTCCTCGCAACGTGTCTATGTAAACCTGAATCCTCGGACTTTCTGTGATGGAAATATATGTGTTGTGTTTGAGTCACTCTGATCCTTCTTTGCTGAAACTCCGGAACAGAGAGTGACCGAGTCATGTCTCATCCAAAATCATCTGTTTCATTTTGATATTGTAGTAGATCGATTCCCTGTTGATCTTGGTTCTTTAAATTAATCTATAGAATTCAAATTAGGGTTAGGTTTCGTTCCAGAGGGTAATGTAGATGGTTTATGTTTGATTTTGAGTTTGTAATGTGGCGCGAGGTTTAGAATTCTGAGGTTGGTTCTAGAGAGAATGAGAGCTATGGGAAGTAGAATTGAAACTCTTTGTGAAGCATGTTGTTGTCCTTCTTGAGTAAGCGCACTTTGGAGGCTGATTCCAGGTCTGCAAAGTTCAGCAACTTATTTTTCTGAGTTTACATTTGAATGATTTGGTTAAGCAAATCTTTGTTCTTGTTTTCTGTTCCTTTCCGGTTTATGCTTCTTAATTGTGAAGTGCTGATCCTTGTTGCTCTTCTTGTTGGTGATTTTTCTGATTTCATGTTCATGCTGCTTTTGGTTGTTTTCTTGTTGTGAAATCATAGTTTCTTTTTTGTTTTAGTTCTTTTTGTTTTCTTTTTTGTGATGGTTACGCTTTCATGTGACTCATAGAGAATCTGTTGTCAACAGGGACACCTATGGGTTTGCTTTGAGACCTCAATATGTACAAACATATAAAGAACACACTCATATTTACCAGGTAAATCATATATAATCTGGTCTGTCTGTCTGTCTGTCTGCCCTACCTTGATAGAAGAATATTAGAGGCACGTGTTATGACTTATGACCATCTTCTCTGTTATTCAAATGACTTTGAGATTGTTTTGGAATTACTTCAACCTTTGTATCCTACTATCAACCAGGCCTGAATTCAATGCGCAGGGAGTACAGAAATTAAGCTCTTAGTTCAACTTTAAAGTTTAAACTGATATTTTATATGTGACAATTGTAGGAGGTATATTGTGCTGAAACTTGTGTTTAGTATTGAAGCTAGACATTGAGCTTTATAGGAAACTTTAGTGACATGAAAATTAGTTATTTCCACTTTGTTATAGTTTTAAAATAAATGGAGGCTTTACAAATGTCTATGTTCTAGAACTTCTTTTGTTGAAATACCCAATGGAGTGAAGTAAGTAAAATTTGAATGTTCAGTTTAGTGATAACTTGATGGTATCAGGAGGAGGAAGGTGAACGATCACATAAATGGAAGAACTTTCTTGAACATGTAGAAAAATCTTCTCAGCCGTGCTCTCTTGAGAAGGCACATACAGATGAATTGCCAGCAGTAGCCACAGAGCAGAAGGCACATAGAGAGGAACTTCAAGCTGAACCTACTGAGCAGAAAGCAGAGATAGCTTCTGAGAGTGGTGAGGAAGGGAATATCCAAAGTAGTCGGAAATCTATTTCCAAAAGTTCATCAGAAAGAGATTTCAAGGAGGTTCAACTTCCAAAAGAAACAAGTAAATTCCAAACATGGACTTCCATTAGGCCATCCCTTAGTTCCATTGAATATATGATGAGTATTCGTGTTAGGAAACAAAAGAATATGAAAGATAAGTGGATAGTTGTGCATAAAGACCATATTTCTATGAAAGTTGAGCAGATAATTGTGGATAAAGACCATCTTCCTATGAAAGATGAGCAGATAGTTGTGGATACAGACCATCTTCCATCAATAGAAGAAGTTCCTTCACAGGAGGCTTGTGAAGATGGTCAAGAGGAAGACCTTTTTCTTGATGCCTCCAGTGGATCAAGTTCAGCAAGTAATGGGGTATCTGATGGCATGAAAGCTTCTGGGGAAGAAGAGGTTGTGGATGATGGTGTCTGTAACAGTGTGCCAGCTGATCAGACAAAAGAGGATGTGGCTAATGGGATCCATCCAGAACCTTTCTTTCCTTGGAAACAAGAACTGGAGTCCCTTGTTTATGGAGGAGTTCCAAGGGATCTCAGGGGAGAGGTAAAACCGATTTTTTCAACTTGATTTCAGACAAAGAAATATTTTCAATATATACAAACAATTTACTTTTTTGAGAGGAAATTCAATATTTTCTAGCTCTTTATACTTTGCAGGTATGGCAAGCTTTTGTAGGTGTGAAGGCTCGTCGGGTGGAGAAATATTATTATGACCTGCTGGCTGAAGAAACAAATACTGGCGATAGCATGGATAATGATATTACAGGTGGTGCTTTCAGAAAATGGAGAAAGCAGATTGAGAAGGTCATTAGATGCATGTGCCTTGGACTTTATCGTTTCAATTCGTAGGTGCTGCTTCTTTTGCTTCATATTGCTATCTGGGTTTCTCCCTAAACTAATTGTTCATATACTAATGCAGGACATACCACGTACCTTTCCAGGACATCCTGCATTAGATGAGAATGGTCGGAATTCATTGAGGCGTTTGCTTTTAGCTTATGCTCGTCATAATCCCTCTGTTGGGTACTGTCAGGTAATCAGGGATATTCGGCATTTTGTTATAAATTTGTTTCAGTAAACATTTCAGTCCTTGCAAGGAAAATCATTTCTTTCTTCTTTTTCTCTAGCCAGTCCATTCATTTATATCTTGGATGTATTACTGTTTTCGTCTATTTTATTATTATTCTGGTATGAAAATATATGCAGGCAATGAATTTCTTTGCAGGGCTATTACTACTTCTGATGCCTGAGGAAAATGCTTTTTGGTAAGTCCTAAGAGATCATATCCTTCTACCTCTCTTCTAATTGTACTTTATCTTTTACATCGCAAAATGGATCCTCCCTCTACTTATTCTGTAGAGAAATTGTTTAATAATACTTGTGAATTGTACATCACCTGTCCATGGAGCATATATGTGTGATTTCTTCGTGGATGACACTCTTTTTCTTATGTGTGTGCTTGCACGCGTGTGTGTGTGTTTGTTTCAGTAATTGATAGTTAGATTTGAACATTAGAACAGGTAAGTTTCACTAACGTGTACAGAAATGTTTTAAACCAACCTGGCTCCTGGTATAAATTAGTCTCTTCTTATGAACCTTCATGTAGGACTTTTGTGGGTATAATCGACGACTACTTCGGTGGCTATTATACTGAAGAAATGATAGAATCGCAGGTATGGTTTCAAAGTTTCGAGTCCTTGAGAATTCATCAAGGTAAACCATGCAAGCTGTTAGTTTACCAGTAGTTCCCTAATAGTTGAACTTAAGCTTATGTTGTATAATAAGTGAGCAATCTATTCTATGAAAATTACATTGGAAGTAGTTGTTCTGTTTATCAGGTGGACCAGCTTGTTTTTGAGGACTTAGCACGAGAAAAGTTCCCAAAATTGGGTTCGTATGCTTTTAATTTACAATTATTGGATCACATTCTGGTCCTTCATACCTTATTTTTACTATGACTAGCATTCATTGCAGCGAATCATCTGGATTACTTGGGAGTTCAGGTGACATGGATCATTGGACCTTGGTTTCTTTCCATTTTTGTAAATATGATTCCTTGGGAAAGTGGTGAGATTAATCTGGCCTGTGCTTTCTATTATATAAATGTAGTTGAGTTTTGAGGTTAACTTTGAGGTCTTTCTGTTATATATTGTCTACCTTCTTGTTGCCTCCTTGGTCTTCAGTTATTCGAGTTTGGGACGTGCTTCTGTTTGAAGGAAATCGTGTTATGCTGTTTCGAACAGCGCTAGCTTTATTGGAGTTATATGGTATGTTCCTGTAGTGTTATAAACTCATTAGTTTTATAAAAGAAGTTTTTGTTGGTTTTTCAATAGCCAAAGCAATATAGTTTCATTTTTTACATATGCGGCTGCAGGTCCTGCTGTAGTCACCACTAAAGATGCAGGGGATGCTATTACTTTGTTGCAGTCCCTTGTTGGCTCCACATTTGATAGCAGCCAGCTAGTTTTGACTGCTTGCATGGGATTTTTAGCTATAAATGAAACTAAGTTGAAAGATTTGAGAGATAAGCATCGGCCAACTGTATTAGAAGTAGTCGAGGAAAGAGCTAGGGCTAAGAAATGGAAGGATTCAAAAGGGCTATCATCTAAGCTGTACAGTTTTAAGCATGATCCTACTATAAAAGAAGAAAAAATTACTACTGAAGAAGAAAGCGCCAATGGAGATGTATCTCAATCGAAATCTGACTCCTGTAATGTAGATGAAATGCTTAATGGCTTATCTCTTTCTTCAGAACTAGATTCCTTATCGGATCCTCAGGACCAGGTTGCTTTCTTTCTCAACGTCTTTCTCCCCAAAATGATGTGAAATTATTTGAATATATCAGTAAATTTGGGCAGTATCATTTGACATACTAGGCAAGTCCATGTTGGCTTAGATGTGGGTTGCTGTTTCTGTTGCTTGAGTTTACTATGTTTCTACCGTAATGGAAACTTTCCTCATTTACATAATAGGACTAAAGCTTCTGATTTATGGAAAATAGTACTGAGGTGTTCTAGTTGTAATCAGCAAATAGCAACAATATGAGCAAACCCATATCCAACTTCTTTTTTAAGTTTCAGTCGTTTGCCGCTTCTGTGCAGGTGGATTTGTTAAAGGTTGAGTTATGCAGGGTGCTGGAGGAGAAAAGATCTGCTCTACTCAGGTTACTAGCTACTTATGGTGACCTATTTTGTTAGTTTTCCCAATAAAAGTTTATTTGTCTTGAGATAAATTGATGCACTTTAGTTCTGAGCCTGGTTCCAACGCAGTTGGAATCCTGTCATGCATTGTCTACTCTATCCACGCTGCATCCACTTTCGAGGTTAATGTATGATCATGAGTTTATCTCAACATTTTCATTTCTGGAAAATAGAAACACACCTTGTGTTCCCTTGTTCGATGCTTTTATTCTCCATGACATATGACATTTTGTTTATTTTGAGTTCATCAATGATGTGAAACTTCCATGATCAGACCTTCTAACTCTACCTATTCAGTAATGGCCTCAATAGGGTTTTGAATGAAAGATCAAAAGGTCATATAAATGTCCATAGAAGCCTAGATGGCCATCTATTTTCATGCATGTAATTACTCTATAGCTATAATAACATTTTGCCTGAATTATAATTATCTTATTTTGACTTCTGGAAACAGTCACTGAAATTCTGTTTGCTATTTTTTTTTTCTTTTCCAGATCCGAGGAGTTGGAGACGGCACTTATGGAGATGGTCAAGCTTGATAATCGACGAGAATTAACTGCAAGGGTAATTTAATTATTGATTTAGCCAACTGCTTTTGTTGCTTTGTGTTTGCCTCTTTCTATGTTATATGGTGATGATTCCTAGCTTCCTCAGTGCAACCACCTCCCACTCTCATGTGAAATATGTCTAATTCATTGGATGCTTTATGTTTAGGGTCTAATTCATTGGATGCTTTATGTTTTTGTGTGCACTTCTGCAAAGGTAAGATATGATAAGGCATTCAGATTCCTCAGTACAACCACCTCCCAGGTGCAGAATATATCCCTGAAATTGTTGTATGATTTTCATTGTTACTCATATTATACTTTCTGCAACATCAATGTTACTGTCTGCTGAATTGATAGTGAATTGATGGAAAAAATGTAGGGTTATATAACTTCTTTTCAATCACATGATTTATCAATCAAAAAGGGCAAGGATGACCTCCTTAAGAAACCACCATTTGGACACAAATTTGACCCTTGGATATAATCTTCTCAACGATTAGGATAAATAGTTGATTTCTTTATTATTATTTTTTTCTCTCGTCTAAATTGCTGGAGATGATGTTCATGGTCCCGCAGATTGAGAAGTTGGAGCACGAGGTGGCTGAGCTACGCCAATCCCTCAATGACAAGACAGAGCAAGAAGCTGCAGTGATTAAGGTTTAAATTTACTTCTTGTTTTCTCCTTTGGTTGGGGTAAATGAGAGGGAAGATGATCTCTCTTTTTTCCCCCTGTATCTTTAGGTATTGAAGTTGGTGGAGCAAGAACAAAAGGTAACTGAAGATGCCAGAATAAGTGCAGAGCAAGAAGCAATAAAACAGAAACATGCTCTTTGTGTGCTTCAGGTTCCTTTTTTTTTCTCTCTCTGAAACTGGTATAAATTGTGTTTTCGGGATATGTGTTTCGTATTTGAAGCCATCTCCTAACATTTAGGAAGTAAAAAACACAAATTTTATCTGGATGCCCATATCATATTCAGGAAAATTATGACAACACTATGTCTTCACTTACTGAGATGGAAAGGAGGGTAAAAGTGGCAGAATCAATGCTGGAGGCTACATTGCAATATGAATCTGGCCAAGCTAAAGCTTTATCTTCTCCGAGGTACTTGAAATTCTGCTTGCTGAGTTTCTAGAACTCATTTTATGATGGTTTATGCAGTTACACTCAGTGTATAATATATGATACAAGAATGGGATAGTATGCTTTGTAGGTCTGTGCCAGACTCAACGCAGGGAAACCTCACAAAAAAGATAACTCTTCTGTCATTTGGACTTGGTTGGCGTGATAGACTGAAGGTATTGTGATACCCCTTTACTGTTACATCTTCCGCGATGATTGCCAACTGCACTTCAGATACAGTTTAAAGTGTATTCTTTGTACTTGAAACACTTGGTGGTGTGAAATTTATAGCAATGATTCCAGTATATATTAGATCCTCAAATCAGGACAGCTGCTAGTTCATGCTAGTAGTTTTGTCATTTTTAAAGCACTCACAGTAAAGTTGCCAGAAACTAACAGTGAAGTGGCATTTCACATTGCTCTAAAGTACTATAGCTATGATCTTTTAGCCTAAACTATGGACATAACCTCCTTTTGGTCTTTGTTTGTAAACATTTTCAGAGATCCAATGACAGTAAACCAAGCAATGAACAACCTCCACGAGAGGAAAATGCTCCCACTCCACAAGAGAAAACCGCTCCCGCTCCACAGGAGAAAACTGGTGAGGAAGTGCAGGAACATGTAGAGGGGAAGTGATACCCATGTATTTCACTACATTCATGAATGTTTTTGTTCTGTTCACTATAATCTTTGTAATTATGTTAAGGTGGCTAAATGAGCCCTACAAGAAGTGGGTTCATTAAACCCCATAGATAGTCAAAATGAGTTTGCTATAGTTCTTTTGTTCTGTAGTATTGACACTCGTTCTCAGTGACTAGATAGTACTTGGTTTTATCCATACTTCACAATTTATAGATCAGTTTCTCCTGCAGTTTCTTGCGCATAAATAAGGTTTTGGGATACCAGCTGGATTTTTTTGATTCATTTTAACTCTAGAGATTACAATGGGAATTGAAATACAAGAAAGCAAAAATTAAAACCAGGACTTGAATTGGTCCAAGAATAGAGACCGGTCATCCCTAATCTTGCAGGCTGCTTGTTGAGCTCGAAGGACTTGAACGTAAGCCAGGATGGAGTAGACAAAGAGGGATACATGGGGTATCCAATCAGAGACGGCTCCAGTGTCTCCGTAAGGAGGGAGGGAGCTAACCTTGTTCAGCATGGCGTGGCGATCATGATATAATACATCATCCCAAAGCTGGGGATGTACATATTCAGGCCAGGATGGCGAACAGGAGTAGGTCGATTGGTTGCAGAGACCCTTCGGTGGTCGTTGACGGGGGCGGAAGAGGTGATGGGAGTGAGGGTAGCACATCTGGGCGCAGTACGGGCCCTTTCCTTGGCTGCTGCAGCATTGACGCCGTGAGACTTGACGTCTCCGGCGTCGTACTTTCTGACCCCTTGGGAGTCAGGAGCAGACCTTCCAGGGTCATCTGCTGGAAGAGGAGCAGATTTTGGGTCTGAGGATGACATTTTGTGCAGTGTTGGTCGGTGGCGGGTGGTGAGAGTTCGATGTAAACTATGTTGGGAAAAACTAGAATAGACTACTAAGTTGGGAACTGGTTCACTTCAGTGTAGAAAAGCTCAGTCTTTATCTAAGAGATTGTTGAAAGTTGCAAGTGTATTTTTATTTTCGTTTTCCATTCTATAGTTTGGGATCACAAAATGATTTTGGTTTTTTTTTGGGGAATTTTATGTTACACCCAAAATCATAGACTCATTTTAAATTACACTCACATGTTATACTCTTTTAAAATACACCCAACTTATTAATTAGGTTGATTTAGTAAAAATATTAATATTATTTATATAAACAATAGAACTTGTTATTGAAGGAAATTGCTGAAATGCCACTAACTGAACCATTGCAATTAACAAGCTGTTTTGCCGACTCGTTAAAAATAATTACCCGGCAGCTGAAAACCCGATTCCACAGACTACGCCCAAACCCTAAACCCTAGTCTAAACCCTAAACCCTAAACCCGGTTCCACAAACCCTAAACCCTAGTCTAAACCCTAATCCCTAATCCCTAAACCCTAAACCCTAATCCCTAAACCCTAAACCTGGTTCCAAAAACCCTAAACCCTAGTCTAAACCCTAAACCCTAATCCCTAAACCCTAAACCCTAGTCTAAACCCCAACCCTATTTAAAATAGAAGAAAGTCAATAACCACATTTAGAGAATGTCTTCTCATTCAATCAGAAGAGAAAAATCTTCTCAAGAAAAAACAAAAAAAAAACGGAAGGGCAAAAGAGTCAAGGAAAAGAACGAGGGATACAAATTCCAAAAATAAAAATAAAACATATAAGACAAGTTCAATAACAGGGTTGGGTGTAAATTAAAATAAAATATGTGTATGGGTTTATTTTAAAAGGGGTTTGATTTTTGGGTTTTTGTCTAATTTTCTCTTCTTTTTTCTCTTATTAGAGTAAGTGAGAAACTTGTTGGGTTTAACTTGACAGGACACTTCCGAAGCCAAGATTGAAACTTGAATTAACATAACCAAGTGGTATATAAGACACAACAACCCTGTCAAGGACAAGTACTATGGAGAATACAACAGCACAAGTCAGAAGCAATATCGGCAGGCTTTTTTACAGCAGAAGGATGCAGATATTGACAAGATTTCACATTCACACAACTGTGATAAGTTGAAACAAACCAGATATTTAATAAGAGACAGGTAAAAAAAGGGTTGAAGGGAACCCCTTGGCTGCTTAATGATAAACCAAGGTAAGAAGGCACACTGATATTACAGGCTTTTGTTCTGTAAATGTGAACAGAGGAGGTAATTTTTTTTTTCTTTTTTTCTTTTTCTTGCTTTCTTCTTTACCTTGATGCTACACGAGGAGATGAAAATTTGGACTTTCTATCTGTGATGGTACACAACTAATCGCTGACAACACAGGAATTGCAGCTAACATGCTTTAAGAACTATCAGCCCTACAAATTATCCCATACCTTGTATACATCAGAACAATCACCAGCATTCACAGGAAACCCAACAACTTGCAGTATCAGGAATTCAATCTTCTAGGCTCATATCCACTACCACCATTGAGCTTTCCTTTCGCTGTCCCGCTTGCTTCTAGGGGGAGTACAAGGGGCAAGGCGGGAGCTTTGGGGAGGCTGTGTTTCAGGATCATACTTTTGTGCAGCAAGGTATGTCAAAGCTGTGACGACATCAGCTATAACCGGCCGCATATTAGGCTGCTCCTGAACACACATTGCCGCAACAGCCAGAGCTTGGTATAATCCCCTTGCAGGATACTGACCTTGTAACGCAGGGTCTGCCATTTGTGAAAATTTCTTTCGGTCCTTAAACAAAGGTCTTGCCTGAATACAAGAAGTCATATCATTTGTTAAATGTCAAAATAACATCTCAATTCCATGATCAGCATGACCAAAGAATTTCAGCTTTTGAAGAAAGAATAGTCAACTTAACAAGACTTCAACAACAATAAAAAAGCTCATGAAAACCAAACAAGATTTCTTACCCATGCAACCAAGTTCTGTTCTCCTGTTGCTCTAGAATTGTCGATTGCCTTTCTTCCGGTAATGATTTCCAAAAGTACTACCCCAAAGCTATAAACATCTGATTTAAGAGTCAATTGGCCTGTCATTGCATACTCTGGAGCACAATATCCGTAGGTGCCCATAACCCTTGTAGAAACGTGGGTGTTGTCCCCAACAGGCCCAAGCTTGGCTAAGCCAAAATCAGACAGTTTGGGATGATACCCTTCATTAAGCAATATGTTGGAACATTTCAAATCTCTGTATATTACAGGAGGACTTGCTTTGTCATGTAAATACTCCAGTCCCTTTGCAGCCCCAGCAGCTATTTTCATTCTTGTATTCCAATCAAGTCTTCTCTTACCAGGCGACATATCTGCAGAAACAAGCTTATTAAACCAATATCCCGGAAAGATCTTACTATGTGAATATCAAAGAAAATGATGCATGTGAAACTAATGCAACATATACCATGTAAATGATCCTCCAAAGATCCTAAGGGCATGTACTCATAAACAAGCAGCCTCTGATCTCCATCAGCACAATAACCAAGAAGATTAACAAGGTTAGGGTGGTGAAGCAGACTTAACATCAACACTTCGACAAGAAATTCCCTGTTCCCTTGCAACCCATTACGATCAAGTTGTTTGATAGCTACTACCTACACCAAACACGACAAGAAGGATCAAACTCCATGACCAACTACATCAAACACATTCAATATATATATATATATATATAAACAACAACAACAACAATCACTGACCTGATTTATACATTCCAGATGTCCTTTATATACTCGACCAAAGCCTCCCTCCCCCAGAAGACATTCTGCTCTAAAATTTCTAGTTGCAGCTGCCAAATCACGGAACACAAAAGTCTGTGCTGATATGTGTTCCCCATCTTTCAAAGACTCTTTGACACTCAAAGAGGAATTGGTCTTTGAAAATTCTAAAATCATATATGGACACAAAAGTAAGAATCTTTGGAATATGAAGTCAGGAAGAGCAGGTTTAGGATTTGGTTCACAATGGGGAAACAAAATAAAAATTATCAAGACCTCAGCAAGACAACAAAGAACATAATAGGAAACTAAAAATAACTGGAAGCAATCTGGACCAGAATAGTGCTTAGTACGGATTAACATGAGTAGAATTGTAGAATCTTCATTTGTACCAAGAAAACAGCAACAAAAATTATAAAGAGATGCCCACAAAGTACTCCGAGATCGTAAGTAATTAAATCCACATAGTTCATACTCCATATACCTTAGTACAGAAAATCTAATTGCAAATGCAAAACCATTAGCAGAATCCCTTTAAGCCAACTTAACTTAAACTAATAAGTACTCCTGAAAGTAACTAACATGCATAATGAACACCAATTAAGATCAATCACCAAGCAATCAAAGCCCCAATTTTTACCTCTGCACCTTAAAATATCAGACCAAATTACTCATTTTTGCTCCAACTAAAGCAACCCAGATGAACTACCAACAAAACCCAATAACACTAACCAAACCCAGAATCTATCAAAACAAACATTGATCATTGTGCTGAAGTTGGATTAAAGCTAAAGAATCAAACTTTCATGTCACAAACATGTAAACCAGAAAGTACCTGAAGCGGGTTTGATGTGGTCAAATGGCCTCTCCTCCAGCTCTATGGAATTCTTTATTTTCTTCTTGTTCTTCTTTGCTCTACTGTTGGAATTACCAGAACATGGAATCCAACCCATGGTTTTTACTTTCTCCAATCACTCTTTGCAGAAGCCAAAAGGCTCAAAAGAGAAAGAAGAAGCGAGAGCAATATCCACAAAGACTAAAAAATAGAGAATCAAGCGTTCCCAAGTCTCAAATAAACCAAAAGCTACAGAACCCACCACGAGCAACACACACTGATAGCGAGAGCTTGCAGGCCCTTGTTAAATCGTAACAACTTGACTGTGTATATTCTCATCAGCAATTTATAGAACAAAACACATAAACACGCCCCTTCTTTATTTAATATATTCCATTTTTGTAACATTTGACACTTTCTTTTTGGGATCTATTTTAGACAAGATAATAAATTCTTGAATAAACATCAGAAGCAAAATACATGTAATTTATCATGCGACTTACAGAGATTTTTGATGGTAGGGAGCACGTTGGGATTTTATAAAACTTGTTTTAGAACTTAGAAGTAAGCACATTTTGGTTTGCACCAACTCTCTTTTTCTATTCTGTTCATATGTGGTATATTTAAGACTTGGACCCCAAGGTTTAGGTAAAAGATTCGACAACTCCATTGTTCTTATCCAAGAGATCACTGCGTGTGTGTATATTGTAATGCTAAATCTTGGTGTTGGGTGGTTTAGGGTTTAGCTGGTGACAATGTCGACTCTGGTCTGTCATTTGTTTGATCCTTTCTTTGTAGAGCTATCCTAGTGAGAAGAGCACGAAGAAGAAGCTATTGTTTATGCTTAATCAGTCATATTAGTTAGTTCATGCAAACATATAAGTATTGGGGCTGTTGAGATTTAAATGATTGATGAGAGGGAGTAAGGAAGCTCACAAATCTTAATGGATTGTAGAAAAGAATCAAACTAGTTTTAAACATACTTAACTAGTCATCATCAACTTTATTTCAAGAATAACTCTCAAGCGTTACATATTTATACAAGTTATCATTTTAAGTTACGACAATCCCCACTCAAGATGCTTTGAAACAGTTTGTACGGGTTCACAACCCGGAAGTTTTATGTATAGCTGAGCCTTTCGTTGCCTTGACTTCAATTCCTCTATCCTTTTGGCGTTCGTTAGGCATGCGATTTGTTGGTGCAAATGACCGGGGTTCTGCATTACCTAATCTATGGGTTTTTTGTAAGACTTCTCTGGCTCCATGGATTCGGGTGTGGTCTACCTCGGATCAGCAGGTTTCTTTACAAGTTATGTTTGATTCGGTAAACTGTTTTCTTACAGCTGTCTACGCTCGTACCACAATCTCTGGCCGCGCGGAAGTTATGGGAAGATATTACTGATTTCAAAGTTCGTTTTGTTACAGGACCATGGTTGGTTTTTGGGGATTTTAACGCAGTTCTTGGTGCTCATGAAAAGAAAGGAGGTGCTCCTCTATGTCGGCGATCATGTGAGGAATTTCAGGCAATGTCAGATATTTGTGAACTTATTCATGTAGATACTAAAGGTGCAGAGTTTACATGGGTGAGACGGCGTGGTTTTCGTGGTAATGTGGAGCTAAGATTAGATAGAAGTCTTGCTAATTTGAATTGGATGGAGGAATGGGATCAGTTTGACTGTTGCACCTTACCCAGAACTTGCTCTGATCATAATCCACTACTAATGTCCTTTTCTAAGTTTACAGGGCCTCGTTTTAGTCTCTTTCGGTTTAGAAAAATGTGGTTGGAGCATAAGGATTTTATGAGTTTTGTCAAAGGATGTTGGTCCTCTACTACTTCGTTTGGTTGTCCTTATTCTGTCCTGCAATGTAAGCTGCGTACCTTAAGGAAATCTCTCCGTACTTGGAACTGGGAGGTCTTTGGGGATGTTCATCATCGGGTTGAGTTTGACCTTGCAGCCGTTGCTGATATTCAAAATAAAATTGCAGCTTCTGGGGGGTCAGATGAAGAGTTTGAAAAAGAGACTAAATTGCAGGCCATTTTGAATGAGTCTATTCGGCATCAGGAAATTCTTTGGCGTGAGAAGTCAAGGTTGCGATGGTTATCAGAAGGTGATCGTAATTCTTCCTATTTTCATGCTTTGTGTAAAGTGCGCCGAAATCGTTCTTCTATTACTCTGCTTCGTGATGGAGATCAGGTGCTTCAGGATCCTCATTATATCCAAAATCATATAGTTGATTATTACAAAAATCTTTTTACTAAACATGCAGAGTATGAAGATAGTGGCTTGGTGTCCAAAGTGATTCACTCTATGGTAACTCCTGAGGAAAATACGATGCTTACTAGTGTTCCATTATCAGAGGAAATTTGGGCAGCTGTCAAATCAATGGATCCTGATAGTGCCCCGGGGCCAGATGGATTTAATGGCCATTTTTTCGTCTCTTGCTGGGATATTGTTGGTGCTGATGTTGTTAAGGCTGTTCAGTATTTTTTTCAACATGGTTATTTGGCTCCTTCCTTTAACTCAGGTATTATCATCTTAATCCCCAAAGTTGATCATGCCGACTCCATAAAGCAGTTTCGCCCTATTGCCCTCACCAACTTTGTGTTTAAAATTATCCCAAAGATCATAGCTATCCGGTTGGCATCAGTGACATCTCGTATTATTTCTCCTCAACAGCATGCTTTTGTTGCAGGGAGGAACATATCAGACTGTATATTAACTACTTCAGAGTGCTTTAATTTGTTGAACTCAAAATGTCATGGGGGTAACCTTGCAATTAAGGTTGATATTACAAAGGCGTTTGATACTCTGTCATGGGATTTTCTTCTTCATGTTCTTCAGGCTTTTGGGTTTGATCCGATCTTTGTACAATGGGTGCGTGCCTTGCTTCTGTCAGCCAAGCTTTCTCTGTTGATTAATGGGAGGACTGTGGGGTATTTTTCTTGTGAAAGGGGTGTGCGTCAAGGTGACCCTCTTTCTCCCTTGCTCTTTTGCTTAGCAGAAGAAGTCCTTAGTCGTGGGATCTCTTTACTTGTTTCATCGGGACAACTGCAGCGTATCACTTCTCCACGAAATACTCTTGCTCCATCTCATGTCCTATTTGCAGATGATGTTATTTTTTTTTGTCGGGGCAATAGGCGGAATTTATCACGGATTATACGGTTCTTCGATGAGTATGGTAGAGTTTCAGGTCAAGTTATCAACAAAGGGAAGTCTCAGGTTTTTATTGGAAATGGTATACATTCAAGGCGGCATTCTATTTCGAACTTCTTGGGTATTCCCTTGGGGTCTGCTCCATTCATGTATCTGGGTGCCCCTATTTTTCATGGCAAACCTCGTGCTTCTTATTTCCATCAGATTGTTGACAAAATAAGGATAAAGTTATCGAGTTGGGTGAGTTCTTTTTTGTCAATGGCAGGACGTTTGCAGCTTATCAAGTCTGTTATTTTTAGCATGTTGGTATACACTTTTCAAGTATATGAATGGCCTGTGTCTGTGGTGCGAAAAATTGAGGTATGGTGCCGAAACTTTCTGTGGTCTGGCTCAATTGATAAAAGAGGGATCCCTCTTGTGGCTTGGAAGTCTTGTTGTTCCCCAATTGCAGAAGGTGGCTTGGGGCTCAAACAACTAGTTCTGCTTAATCGATCTCTCTTATTGAAACGTTGCTCGGAAATCTATACAGCTCAATCTGAGGGTTGTGCTTTTATTCGCAATCGTTTCTCTAGACGGAAATCTTATGCTCCTTCTTCTATATGGCCTGGTGTTTGTCAATTCTGGAAGACTGTTCAAGATAATTCTCAATGGTTAATTGGTTCTGGGAATGGAATTTACTTTTGGCGTGACAAGTTTATGGGTAGGCCAATAAATGAGTTCTTTGGTTCTAATGTGTTGATGCAGGATAACTCAGATTTGGTGTCGAAATATATAGACAATGGTTCATGGAATCTTCCTCCATTACTACAGTTGCACTACCCAGCCTTATGTGGTATATATGATCAATCAAGTCCCTGTGTCAGAAGATCCTTCAGTTAATGACAAACTTATATGGACCTCTTCAGCCTCCGGTGAGTTAACCGCAAAACAAGCCTATACTTTTATGCGGCATTCTTCTAATCCAGTAATTTGGGGTAAGAGATTATGGGCTAAATATATTCTTCCAAGAATGTCTTTCCTGACATGGAAGGTGTTAAGAGGTAGAGTTATTTCTGATGATTTACTTCAGCGTCGAGGTATTCCTTGGGTTTCTAGATGTGAGCTTTGTGGTGTTTGCTCGGAGACTTTGAATCATATTTTCCTCTCTTGCTCGTTCACTGCATCAATTTGGAGTCACTTTGGCTCTATTTTTGAGTTAGGTATGATTCCTTCTTCTATTTTGGAACTTTATGGGTTGGGTTTACAGAATGGAAGAAGTCCTCAATTAATGGAACTATGGCTTATTTGCTTTACCTCCATTTTGTGGTTTGTTTGGCATGTGAGAAATAAAACCAGATTTGATGGTTGTCGCTTTTCAGTTGAAGTTGTTTACAAGCTAATATCAAGTCATATAAGAGTCACTAGTCATCTTACAACGGGTCATATGCATAACAGTGTCCAGGAGCTACGAATTTTGAAATGTTTTGGAGCCCCATGTCGACCTCGTGCCACTCCTAGAGTGGTTGAAGTTAATTGGATTCCTCCTGCTCTTGGGTGGGTGAAAATAAATTCTGATGGCTCTTGGAAGCATGAAGAGGGAGTGGGTGGTTATGGTGCTATTTTTAGAGATTACAAGGGCCACTTTCTAGGTGCCTTTGCCTCTAATCTTGAAATTCCTAGTTCAATTTCAGCGGAGATAATGGCTGTTATTAAAGCTATTGAGCTTGCTTGGGTTCGTGATTGGAAAGCATATTTGGTTGGAAGTTGACTCATCTTTGGTACTTGATTATATTCGCAGGCCTTCTCTTGTTCCTTGGCCTATTCGAGTTCGTTGGTTGAATTGCTTGTACCGAATCTCTAAAATGAATTTCAAGGCTACTCATATTTTTCGTGAAGGGAATAAGATAGCTGATGCTCTGGCAAATCAAGGTACGTCATGCTCTGAATTGATATGGTGGGATGAGCCTCCACCTTTCATATTATTGTCTTATAATAACGATGTTAGAGGTATGCCTCAATTTCGTTTCACCTAGTCTGTCATTTGTTTTAGGAGGTTTTGGTTTTGATCCTCCTCCTTTGTTTCTTTTTTCTTTTATTAATAAAATAGAGTGGTAGGTGATTATTCGCCTATCCTCGATCATTAACCCAAAAAAAAAAGAGTTACGACAATCATTAAAGTATCATCTAACTACCGTCGAAGAATTCACGTTAAAATATAGATAATTTTTATAGTGAAACTTAAGGTCTAGAACTAACACTTTGTATAGATTACATTTTAGAACTTGGAGCTATTAATAGTTTAAAACACAAACTCATTCTGTGTTAGACACTTGACCTCGGTCGGTGCATTCCCGTACTCTACCCTCAAACCATGCCTTTCCAACCGCCTGTGACTCTGTGATGGGGAACCTCAACTGTATATGATATGAAGATGATAGCCTCTTAAAGACCACAAAGTTGTTTAATACCAAAGCCTGAACTTAATCCTAGGTTCAAAGAATCATAACATTTGAAAGGGATCGATGTATTGGAAGAGTAATGGAATTGAGAAATTGATATGAAAGCTTGAGATACCAGCAATGGAAATGATGCGAGAGTTGACAGGACAAGAGGTACCTTCCAAAACCTTCTTGATATTAGGGCAAGATGGGATCAACAAATCAACAGTGTTCAACTCAATTCTGGGTCCAAATCTAATTATAGAAAAAATGTCATTGTTCCTATCAACTTTTTTGGACCACATTGCTTAGAGTTTAGAGGTAGCATACTTCATGAGCTCTGTTTTCTTCCTTTTTCTCGACGGATACATTCATGAGCTATGTTTAGTCTTTCAGAGTTTCAGTGCTTTTGATAGAAATGGATTTTGCTAGACATCAGAAGTGCAAAAGTGGATTTTGTATTAGGCTCTAAATGTAAGTACTAGCGTGGTGATCATCGAAATAAAGCACAAGCGTTGTGCCCTTTTTCCTTTTATAATTTTTATATTTTATAATCATAATATTGTACAGTAGAAATTTGTTAGAAGTAGATTGAAACAATACAATCCATCAGTCATGTTCACCTGGTCAGTTGCTGACCAAGAAATTCATAGTCAACCACCATTAGATGTAAATTTAAAGATTGAAAACAGAACAATTTAACTTTAAATAATACTTCTTACTATTAGATTTACATCTAATGGATGATTAACTATCATTCTCTTGGTCAATAACTACCATGTTACCCTATAAACACTACTGTACAATCCGTAGTAGATATCTCTACTTATAACACAAGTTAGACCAAAAAACCTAAACATATCTTCCATTCACCTAACAAATGGTCGAGATACACAATTTCTATTACAAACGTACATCACGAGGCTAGAAAAAGTGTCCATGTGACCACGAAACCCCCCAATCTGACAAAGATCAACGTTATTCAAAACAAAAGCAACACAACAAACTTGCTAGGCAAAACAGAGAGAAAAGAACAAGGGGAAAAAAAAATACAAGAAGGAATTTTTGTACATGCAGCCAGAACTGAGTGTAGGCCCAAAACGAAATGTTAGAGGCCCAACCCCGAGGAGCACCATTAAGGGTTTGTGGCCGTGGAAACCACCGTAGCACCGTCCCAAAAAAGTCCTTACCGGAGACTTTAGCGACGTCAATTTCATCGGGTAAAGACTAAAGATGCATTATTTTTCATTTTCTGTTTCTACCCTGCACTGTGTTTGTAGGCAACTATGTGCACTGTGTTCAATTTTTGCGAGGATGAACAATGCTGCAGTAACGATAAAGAACCTGGATTTACCAAGGTACCCAAAGTTTATTCGAAGCCTTGATGATAGTATGCAATCTGTAAATATTACTTTGCTGATAACAGTAACACATCCATTACCTCACTAAGATTTGAATCTTTAAACTTGTCTCTGTCCTTACAATTTAGTGGGATGAGTGCTACCAAGTTATCAACCTAACTCCCATCAATGTGTGACTACATTATTACAAAAGGTTTATTATATGAATTATGAAGTGGCTGGGATGGGTACCAATCAAAAGAGTAAAAAATGATGTTACTCTACTGATGAACTAAGGCGGCGGCGGCGGCGGCGGCAATAGGGGAAATTCAGCCAAAATAATTTTCACCCGTTTCTATGTTTCCAGAATCCCACATAAATAAATGTCTCCATCAAGCAACAACTTTCAAAGAGATTCCATTCCACCAGGTATTTGCAGCAGACCAATCAAAGTGGGCATCAGAAATATCACTGCATCTTATTTGGTGTCTGATATATGATTTGAATCCACTGCGAGCTCAATTTGACATTTTTGTCAGATTAAAGATGGAGTTCAACAGCTTGATCCCTGAGTGTGAATTTGACAGGTTCATGGCTTTTCTTTACTTGAAGGAGGGGCCTGTGGATCCTTCTCCGATGATGCCCCTGGGTTTGCGGTCCTCAGTGGCATGTCATGGTTGTGCTTTCCCTCGTATGTTGTGATAAAGGCTTTCGGATCCTCTGAGACTCTTTCGACGTGCTTACGCACACTGCATTTGACACTGGTGCATCTGTAGTAACTTCTGCAATATACATAAAGCCAGTGTTTAGCACAATCCATGGCTGCAAGTAATATACTATAGCCTACTAGTCAAAGCGAATCTAGGGTCACAATGAATATGTCATGAGTGACTTGATGACTGTTAAGAGCAAACATCTTTCGGCCCTAGTAGGATCGATATTGGATAGTCATTTAACTGTTGTGAATAAAAGGTATTTGATCCCATAATCTTAGCAAACCAGATGATGACATGCTCTAGAAAGAACCCAAAAACTCTCCACCATCAAAATTCTCAGCACAAGATGCACTTCTTAAACAATTAAATGAACAGTCTTAGCCTAATCCAAAGGATTCGATGCTTTGTAGCTTATTTTAAAAGTAGTGTCTTGACTCGTGAATTAGAATTAAGCAAAGTACTTTGGCCAACACATAAGGGATTACCTTCATAATATCGAAATACACACGTAACAGATAACATAGAAGTAATTCTAACCTGGGATATGGATTTCCCTTGACAACTTTCTGCCCATATTTCCTCCAGCGGAAGCCATCACCTGTAATCTCAGTATCTGCAGAACTTTGCACCAGAACACGAGGTTCTTGCATGACTTCGCCCGATATGCCTGCTTCACTTGATTGATTCACACTTTTTCTGAATACACAGCAATTTACAAAGATCAATGACATTAACCTCGACTGAGAATCAATGACAAGAAATAACCAGCTACCAAGTATCAACATGTTTTGAAATATGTTTTCCATATGATAAAGTCTATCAAGCAAGGAGAGGGGAAGAAGAAAGAGATTGGACACATATAAGTGATATAACCATAACCATGATGAGAAATAATTAATACTAGAGTAAGCTAAAACTTGCACTGCTAGTACACTGAATGGTCTTACCTTCTCTTACTTCTAGGCTCGTAATCCTCTGTCTCAACTCTCTTGCTTCCTTCCTCACATTCTCCGCTAACTCCACAAGAATTATCAGGAGTTGCAGTGCCAGCATTTAGTGTTCCAGTTGCAAGTGGATCATAATGTACTATGTTTTTGCTTTGATAAGAATGCACTGGTATTCCAACTTCATTCTGATCCTCTACTCTACCTTCAGAACCTTCATTCTTTTCATTAAGATGACTATTCCATAACCGGGTGTTGTTATCTTGACCAGTTGCATCAGATGCAAATCCTGACCCTTGCGTCCCAGATGAGCTGCGCTTTGGAGGCTGAGGCTTTGAGTGGTTGTGTTCACCCTTGTATACAATCTCAGCAATCTGTCCATCCAAAGATCTCTCGACTTTCTTTTTCACAGGACAATTCGGATGTGTGCACTTGTAATAACTTCGTGGGTACTCACTTCCTTTGACTTGCTTTTGTCCATATTTTCTCCAATTGTATCCATCATAAGAAGGCCTATCACTATTGGCTGCAGCTGGGATATTCTTTGCATCCTCTTCCATATTTTGTGATACTATCTTTACTGGTTCTGTAGTCTGGCTTGTCTCGGCACATGATCGACTTTTCTGGTAAATGTTTGAGACGAGTTGTGTTTTATAGGATTTATCACGGTTTGGACGTAGAACCACACCAGTCCCAACTGATGACTGTGTTTGTTGCTGGCTAGTATTGAAGTTTCCCTGGTAAAGGAAAAAGGGTTATCTTCGGTATTCAAACAATGTCCAAGTCCATGTCTTTGCACTTTATTGAATAGAAAATCATAGTTAGAGCAGATAATTCTAATAATGATAAAAGACACATTTATCTGGAAAAAGAAAGTTTCAATTAAATTACAAATATGTATTACCAGATTAGCCAAGGCAGAAACAGTCGCCCTTGATACAACTTTTGCCAATGGTTTGTATACAACGGTTGATTTACTATCCGATTTTGAAACCTTCTCTGCTGAATTACTAATTGCAGCACCAGAGGTCTCTGCCTGAAATTTTAGGTACCAACAATCAGAAAGGAGAAAACTTCTAGGAGAGATCATTTATCAGTTAGTAAGGTTACCTGGGAAGAAACCAATGCAGCAACAGGATGATTGGCTGTTGGCTTGAACCTTACAGTCTTTGGTCTGATGGCAGGAACAGCAGTTTCAGAAGATACATTAGAGGGCGCTGCATTGATAGCACCTGTAAGAAGCTCCGTGAATGACTTGAAGCTGGAACAAGTAGGCCTTGTCGCAACAGGTTTAGCTATCACTACCCGCTCTGCCTCCTTAATGTCCATGTCCAACAATTGTGTTATGGTATAATTTAATTAGGTACATTTGTATTACGCCTGGAATACTCGATGTATCTCTATCTTCCAAGAGCAACCAGAAGTTATGCAGTGCCTTAGCTTGAGATGGATTGAGAACTAGCAGAAGCCTAAGCTGCTATTGTCAATCTTTCGTCCAATTGATCAGAGCTCAACCTTCCTCAAACCTGCACATAGGAGTATGTATTAGCATAGACTGAATCACTCTCATAGATAAACACATTGTGGCTTATCAATCAAGATGAAGCAAGCCTTAGGCTGCATTTGTAGAATTATAAGAAGATGGTCTCGAAAAAAAATCATCAAAGCAAGTCAATACATATTGCAATTATCTTAACAATTCTGCACCTTAAATTTCCATCAAAGTAATGAAATTAGTACCGGTCACGCTTGCATTCTAATTTCAGTTCGCCATCTTCAGAATGTTGAAACAACTCTAATCCTTTCTCTTCAAAAACCATAACATTCAAACACATTTTGGAACATTAGTGACAAGAACTGCCATAAAGTTTCTGGACTTGGAGCTTAATCTCTACAGATTTTTCCATTTCTCTTCGAGATAAAGTTGGTATAGACAAAAAGAATCAGAAGAAGTAAAAGATACAAGCAGCAAATTTTGCAAACTAATCCATGAACTTACAACAACACAGAACCAGAAAACCAACTTTTTTTTTTCTCTTACAGACAAGAACAAGAATTTAACCCAAAAAAGAAGGAACGAGTTCGAAGAAAACCTTGGTGGTTATAATTGAAAACCAAAAACGTCATAAAATCCCAGAAATTGTAAGAATCAAAACTCATATCAAAACCAGAGATTTACTTACTTAAGTAGCAAACAAAACATGGAAAGAACACGAAATACAAACTAACCCGGAAGGCGGTTCAAGTTTCAGCTCACAAAGACAAATCTGTTGGGTCCACAAATCTAATAAGCAAAGTTTCAAACCACTCAGCTTACTCTGCATTATACGACCACCAATCCCATAAGAAACTAACACAACTCCATGAACACCAACAAACCAAAAGAATAAACGTGGGCATGAAACCAAGAGCTAGCTTTACCTCAGAGAATGGAAATGGAGAAACAGAAACCTCAAACCAGGTTTGAGTATGAACAACAAGAAGCAAAAGGACTCGTCTTTTTTCTTTTTCTTTTTTTGACCCAAGTACGAACACAGCTCAAGCTCAAAAACCAAAAAACAAAACGAGTCGTTTTCTTAGAGAAGTTCCTCAGGGTTTGAACAGTACCCTTTTAATGGAGTACACCAAAGACTCTTCTTCTGCAACCAAAAACTCTCAGAGGTAAAAAAAACACACTTAGTGACACAGAACAAAAGTTGCCAGAAAAGGGAGGTACTATTTGCAACAGTATATTATAGTCTGTATTATAAAGTTTTCATTTTTATTTCCTCTTGGGATTTTACCATTTTGAAGCTGGAAATTTTTTTGCAAAATGAAGATTGAAAATCGAAAAAGTGGATTGTTTTGTGTGATTAAATTTATTTTGTGGGTCTTAAAAACAGAGATGAATAGGTTGAACAATGAGACCTGACGCTACGTCCAACTAACTGTCTCTCCGTTTCGTTTGACTCTCTGATCTCCGAATTTATAAACCCGGGGCCCCTGTGGTGGCGCGTGCAGTACACTCGCGAGCTGTCAGCTACTTGGGAAACTGTCATATGTGGGGGACATGTGGCGAGTGGAGATTTGCTGGGTTTCAGTGCTGTATTTAAGTTTTGGGTCCCCGTTTGGCCGTGATTCTTATTTTGTTTATTAGGGGAGCGGAAAAGACATTGTTACCCATGAATCTTGGAGTGGTGAGTCGAAAGGGTAATTTGGTAACGTTCATGTTACTATTATTTCTTGGACCATATAGGGAGGATATCAACACCTAGGAATTTATTTATTTTTTCAAGTAGGAATCATATTTGTAAATTAGAGATGAATGTCATGGTTAGGTTTACTAGAGGCTAGAGTTTGCCTCCATTGGAGGGTATGGGAAATGGTAGATGAGTTTGGGGAGTAGGAAAATTGAGGCAGAGATAGGGTTCGGTGAGGGATGGATGGGTGTGAAGTTAGTGAAACTACTAAACTATTTGGTTTATGAAAACAAATATGATAGCTTTTAGTTTATTCGTTGCAATTACAACTACATATAGCTTAGCAACTATTATTTGAAAACCAAAAAAGGAAGCGTCCCATCTCGGATTATGATAGTAAAGGGAAAATATTACGCTAACCGTCGTCTTGATGCGCTTAATTTTAAAATGTCTCGAGTCTAAATTTTTAACTTTTTGGTCAGTTATTAGAGTATTCGTCACGTATTGGTCTAGACTAAACTCTTTTTAGTAAACTCTTTTGTTGCCGGTGGTAGAGAGAATCAGGTTATGGAACAAAAATGAATCAGGGTGAGGATATTGGTGGTACAATGCTAGACCTTAGTTGTTTCACATATTAGAGACTTAATTATGAAAATAATTTAAATTTTCTGTCTATCTATATTTAGATGATAGTATACAACTTTAGAACTTTCACTCATTAAGCTTGAACTCCTAAATTCATTCAAAATAACTTAGCTTTAATGGGTTGTGTTTTTGATAAACCGAATACATGAGTTAATTTGATGTTTGCTATAATAGATCGTGAAATGCGAATGAATTACCTTTTAATCGTGCAAAGTTAATTTATGCGAGTTTCATGTTAGATCAAAACTGACAATGTACTCCAAATAAGGATAGAAAATGGGCAATCAGCTGCCATAGGTTTCACATTAGTGAATTTGCAAGAATTAATATTAGTCACTCAATTATGATTTGATCGACACGTTAGTCACTTAACTGTTAGAAACATATGAGTTACAACAGTTGATTGATTGTTGGAATAAAACTTTGTATATTGTCACATAGCAAATTGGTGGTATAAAACTTTACGGGATGGAGAGTCATATATATCGAAGAGGGAAACAAGGAGTGGAGAGTCAAAGAGAGCCATTCAATAGAGAATTGACATAGAACAGAAAAAACATTGTTATTTTCAACCGTGGAGGCAAACCCATGAATCCCTTCACATTGGTCATGAACCATTTCGTTTCATATCGATTTAAGGTCTCATTTGGTATAACTTCATTTTTTTTTCATTTTTAAGAATAAAGTCGGCTTCTATCTTGATTTTTTATACGGACTTTCATATTTAATAGTGTTTGGCAAAACTATAAAAAAAAAACAGTTTTTCAAATAAATAAATTTATAGGTCAAAGTTGTTTTTAGAAGCTGCCGTCATTAAAAACACTATAAATTAATATATTTTGTCATGACAACGTTAACATTTGTCAAACATAAAGCTATTTTAATTAATTCACAGCTAATTATTTTTAAAATACAACCGTAACAATTTCTTTTTAAAGTCACAACAATACCAAACTAACTTTAAGTTGGTTGAGTAGTTACTGAGCACTCAATGATTTTGGAGACCAATAGTACTTATGAGTTATGATTCACATTTTATTTTCTGGACCTGAAGCTGCTTATGATTTCCATATCCAAATTTGATCAAGCAGTGACCACTCAAAGCCATCTAAATGATACAATTACCTTTTCAAGGACTAAAACTTTCAATCTTTACAACCATAATTTTCATCATGGAGACTAATGTAGGCTTGCCAATGATGTGCATGCATGTGACTCCTCTTTGTGTATATAGTACAAAAGGAAAGTGTTGTATTATGCATATAATGCAACTCTAAGTTTAGGGAATAATGAAAAGGATACATATGAAGCCTTTCCTCACCTCAAATATACAATGTTTGTTTGAACTTGATCAATAATACAATCATATCCAAGATGACAACAATGTACCTAGTCATAGGCCTTTTGTAGAACAAAATGTTCAAACTAAGTTTTGTTGGAACCTTGGAGTGCTCTGATAAAAGGGCACAATCAGGTTCAATTTGAGATTAATTATGAATCCTGATTTGATGAGGGTCGGTCAAGTTAATGTCCAAAATTGAAAGCCAAATAATGTCAAGAGAGCTTACAATGGTGTGTGCAATCGGGCGCTTAAGATGTAACTCGATCTTAGATGTTTTGACTTTGGAGTTTGGGTGTGATTATTTTAGACTAAGTACGTGAGATCTATGTAAGATCTTTGGTGTATGAAGTCAAATATGCTTGAGAAAGTATATAATGCTACAATGAAAACGAATTAATGATTTATTGAGAGGTCCTTGATCATGTTGTACCACACTATTCTCACTGAAGAAAAAACAGAGAGTAAAAAATGGAAAATATTATGGAGCTAGATTTGTTGAGTGTAACAAACCAGGTGACTTACTGCTGAAGTGAGAGACCTAGACCTATTGGTTGTAACAAACTTTGAAGGGTATGACTTGCAATATAAGAAGAGGAAAATTCCCTAACTATATACCTTAAACACCAATCAAAACCAATACTTGTTGAATGTAAGTTACATGTATATATATGCCAAGAGAGGAGAATATATTGGGTACATAACTACATACATTCTTATTATATATAATCTGGTTATAACAATATTGAAAGCATCTCTAACAGCTACCTCAAATTTTTTTTAATATGAGAAAGCAAAAACTAAAATCTTCAAAAAAAATTATGCTCAAAGTCCAACAATTTTTCTATTTTAGAGATTTCGGCATTTAATACAATAATAAAATATATTATATCATTATTAATTATAACAAAAGACCATTAAATATATTTTATTGTAACAATAAAATACCTAATAAAATATTATATTGTTGTCTTGAATTCGTTGGAGCAAGTGAATAATTAAATTTTGAGGAATAAAGACTTTGCTGCAAATTTGGAGAATGAAGACTTCTATTTCTTCTCTATCCTCATTTTGAGAAATGAAATAGAAAAACTGTTAGACCTAAAAACATATTTATATTCTCCAAAATTAAAAAATTCAAAAAAGTATTAAAGCTGTCGGATATGCTCTCACATAGTAACCAAAATGCATAGATAGAGCAATGGTAGGCCAACTTAAAAAATTTAATATAACCAAGTAGCATAGTTTAGGGTTTTCGTGGGAGATGGATATTTGTCATGTAGCAATATATAGAATAATAGAATATAGAAAGACCTTTTTTGAGGGTTTGAAATTTGAAGATGGATTTGTAGCCTTTGGAAAGTTAGTTGGGAAGGAAAACATAGTAGTTCTCCTAAAATTCTTTGGAAGACTGGTTGTTGTGAAATTTGGCACGTGCCAGTAGAGACTAATTTGTTGTGGAGTTTTTGTGCCAAAATCTTATTGTTTTGCTTTGCTTTGCTTATTTCTCTATGCTTAGGTAATTTTTCATTTTCAGTATGAATAATATGACACAGTTGGGCCAAGATAGTGACATCAAAGTTGATCACGAATTTGTTTGCTGGAAAATCTGTGTCAGATAGTTGACATTTAGCGGTGTCGAGTTCTAGATTTTGTATTTGTGTCTGATGCTGCATTGTGCCAACACCATGTCACACCAGTCACAATGTCATATATGTGTAGTCATTTCTCATATCACCAATTACTTAGTTCTTACTTTTAAGTTAAGGAAACCCCAACTACAACAAACAACTAGTATTTTGTGAGTCGTCATTATTTATGTTACTAGACTAAATAATATTATTTATTTACTTTTTGTTCTACACCAATTAAAAGAAAACCAATTTAATTTGAAATTACACCATGATACATGTGTTTTAAGTATTGAGCTACATGCTCTGGTGCTAATTGGGTACAATTAATAACATATGAGATGTACCTGACCAAATGCATAATATTATATAGAGAAAATGACCAAATGCACAAAAAAAACTAAACTAAAGTCTATCCCAATGAAAAAAGTTTATCATAGCTCATTCCAATAAATCTAAATAAAAAAACGACTATATCCCTATTCTAAATTATTTACACCAACCACCATACTAAATCTAAACAACTCTCTCTCTCTCTCTCTCTCCGGCAAACGCCGTCTCCTCTCTCATCGCACCGCCGAGCCACAACTCTCTCTTTCTCCGGCCAATGCCGTCTCCTCTCTCGTCGCACCGCCGAGCCACGAGACATCGTCGCCTTCGTGAGCAGGACCTCTTTCTCGGGCGACGACACAGATACAAAGACGCATGGCGGCTGCCGTCCGTCGTCGATCGTCGATCGCACCTTCTGCTTTCGTCTCCGCCGGGCTAGCTCTCTGTGAATCGGGAAATGGCGTTGCCGGTCCCCTCCGAGCACGACGAGGCTCAGTCGTTGCTGTGAGATTTTGGCGATGTCGACGAGTGACGACTCATGACAATTGAACTCTAAGAGCTTCCAGGTGGCCTCAGAGCACAAGGAGAAGCCACCGCGAGCCTTATTCAATGACTCAAATTAAGGAAATCTCTTATTCCATGTATGTCATCTGTTTAAAGTAGTGGTTAATAGATCTTTGACTTTTTCCATTTGTATACTTTGAAATGATTATATTATGTCGTGAGTTTTGGTCTATGAGAATAGCTTGTTTTCTGGCTGTTAAACAAGTCAATTAATTTGTGGTGTGGAGTTTGTTTTCTTGGCTTTGTAATTCTAGTGGTGGATTGAGTTTTGAATTTTTGCTGTGTCAAAAAAACACTTGGGAGGTATTGACAGGGAGCTAGCTAACTCAGTCTGTTAGCTATATATTGTAATTGAGGATTTCTATGAGTTTGCAGTACAAAGAAGACTATAAATGTGCGAATTTAATATGTTATTTTGTTTTGCAAATTTTTAGTTTAGAAATTATAATAGAGTGATATTTGAACAGAAAGTATATTTTAACATGATTATTATGGTCAGTTGCAGATTACTGGGTGTCAGTGACTCGATTACTGAGGGTCAGTAAGCGATTACTGGGGTCAATAATCGGTTACTGAGGGTCAGTAACTCGAGTTACTAGGGGTCAATAGCCATTTAGGGAATTATTACTCAATTATTGGGGGTCAGTAACTCAGTTCTGAATGCCGGTGACCAAAGTAACTTAGTTACTAGGGGTCAGTAACTAGTTTCTAGGTGTCACTAACTGGTCAGTAACTAGTTATTAGGGGTCAATAACTGGTTACTCGGTGTCAGTAATTGGTCATTAACTGGTTACTGGGGTTCAGTAACTGGTTATTGGGGGTCAGTAACTGGTTACTGAGGAAATTCCGGTGACCGGAGTCCGACGGTCGAGAAATTCTGATGACCGGAGTCCGGCGGCCGGTGACCGGAATCCAGCGGCCGTTGACCGGAGTCCAGTGAGGTTCCAGCCAATTATTCTATTTCTTCCACTTTCTCTCTCTATACATGTTTAAGGGGTGAGAGTAAAATAATCTTAAAATAATATGGTTTATAAAGACTTTAGTAAATATTTGTGCATTTAGGCATAAAAATGGTTACCTTATATTAGAATGGGCTAATGAAAAATATTATCATTGGAATGGGAAATGAGGGGTTTAAATTAGTACTAAATGGATATTTTCCCTATTATATATGCACGTATCGACTTGTTTGTTAGTTAGCTAAATTAACATTTAAGATGTCATAATTAAGTTAGAATCTAGCTCAAACATACATATATAAAATATGTAAAACATATAAAAGAGTAAACGTTGGTATGGTACGTTTCACCTCATTTAGATCATTGTGAGATTTTTCCCATATGACAATAACAGATGACCTTCATAAGAATTCAGAGGCATCACTCAGAAGTTTGTCTTACCTCATTGGCAAGTCAAAGATGATATATACGTTAGGTGAGATCTCTGCAGTTGGTTAACAATGACTACACTTCGATAGTTCGATCTAAGAACGAACCTAGGATGCTTAGCTTAGCTTCGCTATAGTGCCACACACACACACACTACTGCCACGCACTATATAGAACAAATCATAACAACTCAAGTTTTCATTGCACTAATTATGAACATGTACCCACTTCTTCCACCACCATTAAGATTTCATCAACCAAACTAAACCCAGAAAGAAAAAATCGATTGTGAGTGATCGATGCTAATCAAAGACAGCTACCCATCACAGAGATTATATTGCAGAAGATATCAATGAAATGGTTACAACGTACGTACTGCAGGTTTTATATAGATGTCAATAATGAAATGGTCACAGCTGCAGTAAAGGTGAAACTCATTACGATAAGCTGGGAGAGTTTGTTCCCTCCATATTTATATAAACGAGTTGTTACTAAGTGTAGTCGGTTGTGCATAAAACAACATTTCAAGCCCGTAAATCAACAGACATTCTACCACAACCGAGGTCGCTATAGGGTTCCCGCCCATAAGTAGGGTGGGCCGGACTTAATCACGGTCGTAACACTGGGCTTGAAACGACTGTAGAAGACATATGAGATGTCTACATTTGAAACAACAACAAGGGTAAGTGTCCCACATAAGTTTCCAAGCAAAGTGAACCCACGTTGAGCCATAAATACGGCACAGCCACCAGCTTGTCAGATATCATTAACTACCCTAGTAATTACATTCTACTAGTAGATATTGTTAACCATCGGACGAGTTTCGAAGAAAAGGGGGACCGTTCATGAGAGCAATCACTCAGTCCGTCCTGTCGAACACAGCCAAACCGTTGAAACTTAACTATAATGGGGATCGTGATCCTCATCTTTTCCTTGATAGTTTCAAGTCTCACACGAATGCCAAAGGGTACTCGGACGCGATATGCTGCAACATGTTCCAAGAAAACCTAGCAGGGGAAACACTTAGTTGGTTCTACGAGCTCCCGTCGAACTCGATTGACTGCTTCCATAAATTGGCTGATAGGTTTGTCAATGGTTCATCCTACTGACGGACGGGCAAAACACCGCCCAACTATTCAAAGTGAAGGAAGATAGGGGAGAGGAGTTAAAAGCTTTTGTGAACCGCTGGCAAGGAGCCACAGCTAGAGTTAGGAACTTTGACAAAAATGTTGCAGAGGAGGCGTTCATTCAAAGGATGCTTCTCGGGAAGTTTCCGTATGTAGTAAAGATCGAAAATCTGCAAGGCTACGACGAACTTATGGAAATGACGATCAGGCACGCCTAGACAAATCATGATACTTATGGAGGGACCTCGACCGGGAAAAGGAAGGTCGAGGGGAGAGAAGGAGGATCACCGGTGCAAGTGGTCCAAGAGGTTAGAGCCTGGACAGGAGAGCAAGAGCCAAACTCATACTCATCCAGAAAGAGGCACAAGGAAAGGAGTGGGAGGAAGGTAGGAAAGCAGTATAACACGTAGGGGAAGGTAAAGGGCCCTTACCAGGATATCGGGTATGCGAAGGCGGGGCCGACAGGCAAAGAACATTTCTCAACGCTCAACGCCACTTACGAGGTAATATGGAATGAAAATAAGTCTGTCATTTCGCCTCCCTCGGCTAGGAAGTTTCCCGCCTCTCGGCTCACTAAGAAAGACACTGGGAAATTTTACGGGTACCATGTGGAGGCAAGTCACCACATAAATAACTGTATAGAGCTAAAGAGAGCGGTAGAGAGCCGAGTGAAAAAAGAAAAGTTGAAGCAGTATGTGCCCGGACAAAGGTACGTAGGGGTGATCGAAGTGTATGAGACAATCACCACCATCCATGGCGTCTTCCGTATAGATAATAGGAGCAACAAAGCCAAAAAGCAGTGTACGGGAAGAAGGGATGGCCGGGAAGTTTTCGCCTTTGAAAGTAGCAATAATCAACAAGTAATCACTAGATGGAAGTCTTTAACCTTCCTAGAAGAGGAAGAGGAGGGGATAAGGCCGCATGAGCACCCGTTCCTGATAACATTGCAACTCGATCACTATATCACGAAGAAGATCCTGGTTGACACGGGAGCTTCAGTCAATGTGTTATTCAGGAGTGCCTGGAAAGGATTGCATCAAGGAAGTAACAAGTTGATGCAAGACCATGAGCCGTTAATCAGTTTCTCGAGCGATGTTGTTTAGCCCCTCGGATCGGACAGCTTTGGAGTAAGCATGGAAGGCCGAGAGGGAGTCCCCCGAGCAACAGTGGAATTCATTGTGGTGGACTGTGAGTCATCCTACAACGGGGTTTTGGGAAGGCCCGCCTTATGAAAGTTAAAGTCGTTTGTTGCCGGCCATATGTTGATAATGAAGGTCTCAACCCCAACGGGATTTATTACTTTCCGGGGAGATCAAGGAGCGGCAAGGAGTTATTATGCAGTAGACAACGGGAGGAAAAGGTCAGAGGTTCTGTCAGCAAGCCAGGCCGTTGTTTCCCCCTCGGATCCATATGTGAATCCCAGAGATGATACTGACTCAGACGAAGAGCGTCCGAGATCAGTGGGAGAAACAAAATGGTGTTAGTCTCAGATGAGTCCCTAGATTGGCAAGTAACCATAGGGACGGGACATGCACCTAGTGTACGAGCGACGCTAGTGGAATTCTTGAAGAGAAATAGTGGGGCATTTGCCTGGACGTATAAGGATATGCCCGGGATATCGAGTGACATTGTGACTCACAAGCTAGTAATCGAAAAGGGATTCCCTCCCGTGCGACAGAAGCAAAGGATGTTTAAGCCAGAGAAGTATGAAGCAATGAGGGGGGAAGTGAAAAAATTGATAGACATCAAGTTCATAAGGGAGGTTAGATACACCCGGTGGCTGACCAATGTGGTCATGGTTCCAAAAAAGTCAACGGAACAATGGAGGATGTGCGTAGATTATTCAAATCTCAATAGGGCATGCCCAAAGGATAGTTTCCCTCTCCCACGCATAGATCAACTAGTGGACTCCACGTCCAAGTTTAAATTGTTAAGCTTCATGGATGCCTACACGGGCTATAACCAGATAAAGATGGACCCGGAGGATAAGAAGCACACAACTTTCATGACAGACAGAGGACTATATTGCTACAAGGTCATGACCTTTGGATTGAAGAATGCGGGAGCCATCTACCAGCGGTTGATGAATATCATGTTCGCTGAGTACCTCGGGAAAATAATGGAGGTATATGTCGATGACATGCTAGTCAAAAGTCTAACGGCCGAGGAGCATGTGGGGCATCTAGAGAAAGTCTTCAAGGTGATACTGAGGTATGAGATGAGGCTGAACCCTCAGAAATGCATATTCAGGATGTTCAAAGGGAAATTCCTAGGCCATATAATCAGCGGGAGGGAAACAGAAACCAACCTGGAGAAGATCCGAGTCATCTTGGATATGGAAAGGCCCAAGCAAAGGAATGAAGTGCAGTAGTTGTTCGGGAAGATCGTCGCCCTGGCAAGATCGTATCACGGCTCACGGATAAATGTGCCCTATTCTTTCGGCTGTTAAGGGACCATTGATGTAAAAGGATAGCATAGGGACCTGAGCAGGAAGAGGCCTTCAACCAGATAAAGGCATACCTCACGTTCGCGCAGGTTTTGTCAAAACTGATCCCGGACGAGATGTTTTACTTGTATATCGCAGCATCGTAGACGACAGTCAACTCGGTGCTAATAAGAAAAGAGTCTGATATCGAGCATGCGGTGTTTTACCTCTGGAAGGGATTCACACCCACCAAGAGCAGGTACCCGGACGTTGAAAAATTAGCTTTAGCGCTCATCGTGATCGCTAGAAAGCTCTGGCACTACTTCCAGGCACACTCGATAACCCTTTATACCAACCACCCCTTGAGGCAGATCATGCAAAAGCCAGAGATCAGCGAGAGGCTGGTAAAATGGGCGATAGAGTTGGGAGAGTTTTATATCCATTATTGGCCTAGAGTAGCAATCAAGGGCCAAGCAGTAGCCGACTTTATATCTGAGCTCACGCCCATGAAAGTTATGGGGGAGTCATCCGAGCTCACGCCTATTGAAGTGGTGGGAGAGTCATCCGAGGTCGGCTAGGAGGGAAGTGAAGACCCACCGACACCACTTTGGAAGCTTTTTGTCGAAGGCTCAGTGACGAGACATAAAAATGGAGCGGGACTAATACTAGAGACCCCCGATGGATTCAAGCATGAGTACGCCCTGGAATTTCAATTTAAGACCTCAAACAATGCGGCAGAGTATGAAGCCTTGATTGGTGGATTGCAGCTCGCCCTAGAAACTGACTTGGAGAGTGTAGAAGTGTTTAGTGATTCGCAACTGGTTGTACATAAACACTAACTAAATATCTCGTTGTTATATAGAATATTACGTACCATCTACCCTAGTATAGTACGTATTGTTATTCAGAGAAGTGCAATCAAGTTCCCTCGAAGTTTTTTCTTTGATAAATGGAAAAAATAAATCAACAGAAAACACCAAGAATCTTATTCCACGAATTAAGAGCCAGAACCATCACTTTTAAGCTAAGAACATAATTTACAAAAACAAACAAAATTTGTATCTCGGACCTAGCTAGGAGTGTTGCAAACATGTTTTTGGATTTAGTTATAAGATTAATCATATGTAATGAGGCTAATCTTGACTAGCTAGGTAGAAGTCTTGGCAGTTTTGCACCGTAGAGTACGTCCAAGGTTTTTGCTGCATAAAATCTCGGACCGTGACAGTGAACAGGAATGTTCACGTTACTAAGCATAATTAAACAAAACTAATCAGATACTTAAGGACAATTATACTAAGACCAACGTACGGGGAGTTGAGAAATTCATATTGTTATTACAGTACTGATCGAGTGGAGAAGCATGCGAGTCTCTGGTCTTGCTGCTTGAGTCTGTTCAACTTTGTGTGCAGTTTCATCCTCTTCTTGTCTAGCTTTGTTTCTTTAGCTGCCTCTGTTTGGTTTTGCTACTTTGTTTCTTTCTGGGTGTTGGCTTCCAGTTTTTGCCCGAGAACTTGATTTGGCGGGAAATATGTGTCTATAACTATAAATATATAGTTGATTTGGTGATCTGAAAGATGCTTTTTTTAGTACTATACCAAGGAGTTGTCCCTGTAAATCTCTGATCTCTCTCCTGGTGGATTATAATGTGGCTCAGAAAATTTAGGGCAAAGCGCCAAAGCAAATCACAGAAGCTTTAAAACATTCTTCAATACAAGGAAGAAAAGAACAAGGAAGAATAGAAAAGAATGGATTCTCTCTTCTTCTTTACAACTAGCTAGATTGCCATTTCCCCCCGAAACCCATATTTGGATACTCTCACTTTGCAATTCATATATGGGAAAGGTCTACCATACATTGATATATATCATGTTGGTACATATACAATGACCAACTCTACAATCCCAGATTCCCCATATGGTTTAGAAGATCCAAGCATTCTCTCCCCTGTTTTAGCTTATGACACTTTTTTCTGAATCTCTATGGTTGATGGCAATAGCTAAAATCAAAAGTAGTTTGGCTCTTAAGGCCTGTGACAATTCTTCCTGCTCAGTCATTACCGACTAGTTATCAGACTCTATTGAGTGAACACCAGGAAACCATCAACTTCGATAGGATCTCGTATCCCAGTACAAGTTTATCAAATTCACATCAAATGGATTGAAGTATACTGTGATTGCATAGAGTTTCCGGTCTCTATGTCAAAAACAAGCAATTTAAATCCACAACCGTAGCAAATACACTTTTAAGGTCTGTTCGAGTTCTACACCTCCAATTCTCTACCTGAATATTTACGTAGTACTCACTCACAAGAGTTAAAACAAACGTAGATATATTGATCGTATTTCCAAGCAATGTCAGCTGTCTGTTGTCCTGCTAGTGTTCTCGCTCACAGTCTGCCGGACAAACTGACCCCGAACACGAGGTCGCTGTTCCGCTAGTTTTTGTCTGCTCTGGTATCGAACCTGCAAAACCAAATCAAGAAAAATGTCTTCAATTCATTCTGATTGCTTCCTTTTATTTATTCATATTGATTAATGGCATTGAGAAATCAATTCATGAAAATGATGCCAGAGAGGAGGCATTTACCCGATTGAACTTCTGTACATTTCATATATATCTTGCACATACAGAAGAAAAGAGAGTAATTTCATCTCACCAACATTTTCATGGATTGAGTACAAGTTAACAAAAAATATAAAAAAGGAGTGCAACATCCATATAATAATTGAACCACTTGGACCTAGAACTGAGGTTGAAACAAGTGAATATCAGTTACCTTTTTCCGGAAGCATCTCTCGTTTCTTTTCTGACGGAACTTGGTCAAGGCAGCTTCTCTCCGAGAAAATTTGTTTTCATCTACTCTATTTCCACTCTGGTTTCCACTACCGTCACCACTCCCACTTTTTCCAGCAACTCCATTATCACTTTCCATGTTTGTACCTCCAATATTGCTTCCATTTTGCCCATTGCTCCCATGGTTACTGCCAGAAGCACTTCTATTGACACTGTAATTTCCAGGATTACCTTTAACAGGCCCACTCCTAACATTTGATGATCCACAATGTGGAGCTGCTGCAGCCAATTTCTTTAAAGACAAATCACTATGGTCATGAAGCTGCTGCTTTTGCATTGTTTGGGCAACTGGGTGATGGACATGATGGTGATCATAATCCTGATGGAGGTTTTGAGTTTGTGGTGTCTGGGCACATCTTGATTGAGCCGGTACCGTTGCATTGTTAGCATTATCTATTAAAACTGGCTGTGTAGCATTCATTGGGTCTTTTTTCACAGGATGAAAAGCAGATGATGGATGCAAGCGTTGAACTGTGGATGCAGCTGCCGACTTGTTTATAACAAGAGACTCAGGAGGATTATTATTAGTTGTGGAGCCCATATCAATGTTATTACTGCCTCCATTTGAGCATTGATTGGGAGGATTGTAACTTGAATGAGACGGGATATCATTAAACAGATCCTTGTTTGTACTTTCTCCAATATTATCCGGCGGAGAATTGCTTCCAACATGTCCGGAAGGATCCTTGTTAGCATTTGAAGCTGAGTTATACCTGCAGAGGCAATAACATACTCAGGGAAACCTAATAGAAAGCTCAAGAGAAAGTAGAAAACTATTACTTCTATTCGTCAACAGTAAATACTAATATCTAGATCCATATACCTTGAAAACGCTGAAAAGTCCAAACGCCTCAAGACATTGCGGTCATCTTGTACTGTTGTCTCAGTGCCTTTAACTCCTCTAAGTCTTTTCAAACTGAGCTCCAGGGATGGTAGTTCATCAGTATCGTTGTTAGGTGTATTGCTAATGTCCGAGACCTTAATATGTCTGTCAGAAGCTTCAAATTTTGTTCTATCCAACTGGGGATCAGAGGAATTGGTGACACCACCTGTTATAGTAGCACCATCATACTTTAGCTTGCCGGAAGGACTCTCACAATTGAGGTCCAGCTTCGCCTTATTTATCTGCTCGTCATATTTACTGGTACCTATCTTGAGCAGATTTTTCTTCCTTGGCCCTGCTAGTTTGGTTGGTAACTCAGTAGCATGCTCACTCTGTACATCTCTCTTGCTACTCATGCCAATCTCCAAATCTTCACCCATTGCAAAGTTGTCTGAAAATAAAAATCACAGCCTAGTCAACATCAAAATAAAACAACGATACACATGGGCAATTACACATGCACACACATCATTATCGGAAAATTTCAAAAAGGTTTAAATAATGGGAATACCATGTTCTTCCTTCTGTTGCTGGCACTCCCTTGCTGCAGTAGCAGTGACCAACTGGTTACCAAATGTTTCAGCATTGGAGTGAACTACTTGGGCACAAGTACTATCAGGATGCCATGAAAACACCTGTCGTGGACTGTCAACTTCTACAGCTTGTTTCGTCCAAGAACTCTGCAAAATTACAGACAGCAATCAATACATCGTGTGAATCTCTAAGTCCAGATTTTATATGAGCTTCACTCGTTACTTACAAGAGATGAGCATTTTATTGCTGTAAAAAAATGTCTAGAAGTTTCATATTTCCTTTCCATTTTCTTTTATAGCAACTACTTCGTTACTACGGGTGTAAGTGGTTGATTGCCCAGACTTGGATCAATAAATGCATACAGCTGACGCTTTATAACATGACAGTTGACATTACCTCTGCACAGCTATATAATGAGATTTGGCAACAGCAAAGGAAAAAGAAGAAAAAAAAAAGGAAGAAAAAAAAAACCCAAGATGGTTGGTGTCTGGCTAAGTATTTATTAACTCTAATGGGCTTACTGCAAAGCCTAAACTACAAAATTTTTAGTTCTGCTACTACAGACTGTGAGGCTGGGTGGGGTGCGCTTACGTATGTAACTGCCTTGTACAAACTAATGTGAAGTTTCAGTATTAGGACAGTAAATCTAAGACCTTGCTATAATAACTACTATACCTGGGTACCACTTCCGTTGTCACTTCCATCTCCTGCATTCAGACCCATACTCCCATCATCTTCCTCATCATTGCGTCCACTATTGTTGTCAGACTTGTCAACACTATTTGATCTTCCAGACTTCTGAGTCTGTGTGCCACTTTCGCTTCCAGTTCCACTACCACTAGACTGAGAGAAAAATTAGATACTAGTCATACAACACATCTGGAAAAGAAAAAAAAAATACTGAAACAGCATAATGCAAAAGCTCCTCAATGACATTTGTGCTGCCCAGCATCAATCTCAAGACAAAACAATACTAATGCACCCAGCCATGTTAGATGCAAACTACTTTTCATATATCAAACTAGGGATCCAAGAAACAGGAAAAAGGTAAATCTTCTCAGTCCTATACACAAGCTATTTGCAAGAAAGAAAAGTCTAACATCAGGTAGTAATAACTCACACTATGGCATCTCCTCCAAACATGTTGCCAGAGGTTCTTAAGCTCATTCTTCCGTATGGGCTTCACCAAGAAGTCAACAGCACCCTTTGACAAACACTTAAAGACCACACCCATTGAATCTTGAGATGACATCACTGCACACAAATCAAAAGGTGTTATACATGTCTCTACTTGCTCAGCTGTCATAGCAGAGCATCTAACCCATACAACTATTATTGGAAGGTGGCGAAATCACTTACTAATCACAGGAACATTCTTTCGGGACTTATGGCTCATAATTTTGGATAAGAGACCAATGCCTGATACACAAGGCATAACTACCTCAGTTAAGATTAGATCAACATGATTGGTCAAATCTTCAAGAACCTTCCAGGCTTGTATTCCGTTTGCTGCTTCAATAACTGAAAATAAGAAGATTCATCTTATACTATCAAGGACCAATCATGGAATTAAAAAGAAAATAATACAAAAAAGAAGAAGCAAGGCTGTAACAAGTCAAGTGGAGCGTAAGCCTGAGAGTTACATCTGGTTTGCAACACATACTTTAAAAGCTCAGGTGTGGAGGATTTGATTTGGTAATGTGAATATAGTCTTCATTCCATAAGTAGGCCATCATGTGTCTATGTATACACACACGTATACATATGTACAATGTATATCCATGCGTAAGCCTGAGAGTTACTTCTGGTTTGCTCCTTAAGTTGAGGTGTAGAGGATTTAAATTGGTAATGTGAATAAAGTCGTCATTCCATAATTAGGACATCATGCTTCTATGTATACACACACACGCACACACACACACGCATATACACGTGTATCATGTATATTCGTGTCTATTGTGTCTGTGTGTATCATGAAACATGCTTCTATTGAAAAGAAAGACAACACTCAGTGCACAGGCAGTCTACGGAAAACAGGATATCAAGTTTCCATTAAGGTTGCCATCCTCTTTTACTTATCTCTCAGTATTTAGTTCCTCAATTTACATATCAGCCACAACAATTTAATAAAATATATACAATCATGTGAAGTAAAAATGCGTCACATCTGTGCTTTTCGGCACACAATAATCTGATGATAGGGTCAAGATCAGTAATTAAGAGAAAGAAAAATCAAATTCATGTAAATACATTTGTAAAACAACAAAAACTTGACAAGTCACTCAACTTCTATATGCTGATAACGCATCCCCTCACTAGTCTTTAAGAATACAGTGCCTGGACAAGGGCATGTGTACATATAAGTAATCCAGAAGCCAGGTCACTAACCTTCATAACTGCAATTGCGAAGAAGTGCAGCAACAACATGGCGAGTACAATCGTCATATTCCACCAGCAAAACCTTCAGAGATCGCAGATGCAGAAACCTCTCCCAGCAAACAGCTGACCCCTGAGGCTGTTGCATAACAAACTGGGGTTGAACAACCCCTCCATTGCCAACTTTCACATCCTCAGCTCTCCCACTACTTTTCAACTCATCTCCCTTAACCAACCCCTGTTCCTCCTCCTTAACCCCCTTATTCCCATCCCATGAACGGCGATTCAGCTCCACCAGCTGTTTTCCCTCATCATTCATCAGAACACTCCCTATGAATCAGACACAAGACTAATAATAAAGACCGCCCAAGTTCAGAGCAAATAAAAATTCTCTTGAATTGGGAAAAAGAATAGCGCATAGCGTCTACTTAGAAAAACCAAACCTCTACACCTACAGACCCCTCTAAAACCTAATCACAGATTATTCACCGATCACAAACTAATTCCACCCGCAGCTGAATATATAGAACTGATGTCAGCTAGCTAAAAACGGCTTGAATCCCAACAAATTGCTCACACCCTGCAACACCATAGCATTATATCAGTCAAATTCTCTTCCATAAACTATTAACATCAATTCTCTCAAACCAAATACTAGCTTCTTTAGTATGAAAATACACCAGTATGAACAAAAATTCAAACCCTAACTGAATATTAAAATCTCAATCCACAGGTAACTAAAAATATTCAAAATCAATATTAACAATCAGCTCTATATTAAAACTCAACATCAATTATCATTTCCTCAACAAATAACGATTATTACACCAATAAAAATGAACTTCCAATTATCCGAAGCGAAGCGAATAATTAAATTTCCAGATAAACACAGTAACAATAGAAATCAAACAGAGAACATGGAAGAAATCACCTGCAAAGCTTCATTAACCGCCATAACTGAGCTAGATCCAAACCGAAGAAATCACCTGCAGATATTTTTACAGAGTTTTTTTTTTTTTTTTTAGGGTTTCAAGTTTGGGGGAGACAGAGCTTTACTGAAGAGAAAGATATAATCGCCGATCCATTCGTCGAGGGAAAGAAGGGGAAATGAGAAATAGATATTGGGTACCAGGGTAGCTGACGTGGACAAATCCACGGTGCAGATGTGGGGGAGGTCGGGTGTTGGAGTGGGAGGAGATATTTCCAGCTTGGCGGAAAATGGGGCCGAGGGTGGCTGACGTGGAGGAAATCAAAAGCAGGGCTGGCTTGGCATCTCAGAGATCTAGCTAGGGGGATCTGGTTTGGACACGTGCCGGTGAGTGGGGAAGTGCAGGTGTCGGTTTCGAGGACCTATTCTTTGCTTTGTTTATGTCTACTGTTTGGTTGAAATGACGGTGGGGGCGGGTTTTGGTTAAATAGTAATTGGCAATAATATCCTTTTATGGCTGCTGTAGGGCTTTAGGTAAAAACGTCGTACAATATCTAAATCAGGGCCAGCCAACAAGATTACAACTTGCAAGTTGGGAGTGAAAACGCCTGACCTTGGGCTGGATTTAAGATTTTTCTCTTTCAATTAAAAAGGAATTCTAATTTCTTAATCAAATATATAACTTAAATAATAATGTTTAGTTTCTTTATAAATAAGAGGTTATAAGTTTGATTCATATTATGTATTTAATAAATTAAAAAAATACTAGTGTTTTATTTCATATGTCAAAATTCTACGACACGACTCTAGAAGTCTTGATTACTATTTTTTGTGGTGTATCTTTTGTTATGACACAGGTTTGATTAAATGACATTCGATACTTGATATCATTCTTATATTAGTTATATGTTCATTCTTGAGAGCCGAACGGTTTACTGGTAATGTTTCAAGTTTGAAGAAACGTCTTTATCGTTTTATTTTTTGTCTTTTGTTTTTTCTTTCGGTCAGAAGCTCTTTATATCCAAAACTGTGAAGTTAACTACTTTATTTTACGAACAAAAAAGTGAGAAAGTGACTTGTTACGCACATGACCCAATGAGGTGTTGGTCTGGTACATATTAAGTTGCAAATAGTGCGAACATTATAAGGAGTCTGACAATCTACCGGAAATAAGAGGCACTTGATTTGAACCTCAAAACCTCCCTTAGGGAAGAGTCCGTGGAGTGACATTTTACGTTTTGTATATCTAAATTGCTCCCTACCCGACCACTATTTTAAGAATGCATACATGAGTTTTACCTGCTCCCACAATTTTTAATTCTCCAATAATTTGAATAAAATATTCTTCATTTCTCCAATTGATGATGTACGCTTTTGACAAAAACACAACCAATACAAATGGACTTTTTCTGGAATGGAATGCCCTTCATACCTTTAATAGAATATTATTTCCAAAACTCATATATCCCTTTTTGGGTGCTGGCCTTGCACTAAAATCCTATCCACAAGGAAGATGCTAAAAGATGAAAAGAGAGAAGGAACATGAATATGGTCCACAAATAAAACTGTGGTCTGAGAGCCAGCTTTGCTCATGCTCATATTCTTCAGGAGCTCCTTTTCCTGCGATTCTATGTATATATATGCTCCATACATTCCATTCCAGATATACTATTGGTTTTGTAGGAATACTTGAAGAAAGTAAGGCTATGATGTCGTCCATCATGTCTAGGTCATAGTTCACATCTATCTGGTATACTTGAAGAAATGCATAGCTATATCAATGTGATTAATTAGAGGGAGGAGGAAGCCTGAAGAACATTTTGGAATGAAGGAGAACATATAATCTAAACAAAAATACAGGAATGAGCGAGACGCATGTAATGATAAGCTATCAAACATGTGGCTAGTCATAAGTCATAACTACAAAAAGGAAAGAAAACCCAGAACGGCAAAAGGGCACAAACAATTAAACACAAATCTTCTGAACAGACATCTCAAACTATTTTCAGGTTTCAGATATCATTAATAGAGACAACACCAAACCCTTTCAACTACATACTTCAGTCACACACATACTTACCTTATACCCTAAGCACATGGGGTAGACAATACAGTCGCAATAATTTCAAGTACAACATTGCAAAAATGAAACAAATTTGAACAGTAAAATGTGCTGCACATTCTATCTTGTACCACTGAAACTTATGCAGTCAAGAGCTGGTACTGTGCCACAAATTAATATCTGCAGCTGTTAACTTCCTGATTGGCAATACTAAAGCCAACCAGCTCGGCCAGCTGCAAGGAACTCGGGTAAAGAACAGAATACTGAATACACCTATATATCCAACACATCTAATCACTGAATAAAACTTTATATCCAATTATACGTACCATATCTTGGTTGACCGCATATCTTACACAGAACAGATTTAAGTAGGGAGTTCCACATTAAAGGTTAATATGGAAGAAAAGTTTTATTGAGGGGCAATTGATGCCCACAAGATGCAATTTGATATGTTGATCAACTATAAGTCTATAAGTACAAAAATTCAGTGTAATCATCCAGCCTTCATCACCGAGGCTTATTGCTGTCACAAAATTGTTGGTAAATAAATTGTCCCTCACCATACAAATACTCATGGAAATTCTCCATTAATTTTATCTGTGAGAAAACTGACCAATAACCAAAACCCCAGCGCACACCTCACGCATCCAAGACATGACATAATCACCTTTAGATGAGAAGTATTATAATCAGGCTGCAGCAGACTGCTGCTCCTTGTAGTCATCAAGATCAAGAACTTCTAGCAACTTTGGCCAAGACTCTGGAATCCCTCCAGGCAAATCAAACTCCAACAATTTCCCCCTACTACCATAGAATTGTTCCACAGGCCGACTCTGCAAGAACATCAGAGGACAAACCATCACTAATCAAAAACATAACTTAATAGACAAACAATCGATTCCAAAACTAATACAAGCTGAGCTTCTCTTCTACAAATGTGACTCATATGCTGGGGAAAATGAGATGTACCTTCTCATTGTAAATATCAATCCGATGCTTGATCACCTCCTCAGTATCATCTGCCCGAGTAACAAGCTTCGACATACAATGCTGAGGGGGCAGAAGTGGAGCCATGCTAATTGCAGGACTACCGCTCGAGCCCTTGACATTAATTGAAGCCACATTAAAATTTCCACCACACTGACTACAAGTTCGTCTACCTAGGCATTTCTCAAGCAACACATCTTCCCGGAGCTTCAAATTTAGCACCAAGTCGATATCTGTCACCCCCTCCAATATTCCCTAGATCACATAACATACAAACAATCACTCCCAGACCTCATTTTCACCATTTCCCCCCCCCCCCCCAAATTATAACTTCCAACATATGCAAAAAATAGCTATTTAACAACTTCAATCTCAAGTTTTATCACATTTTATACAATCCAGATCTAGCTTAAGAAACTCACCGCTTGTCTAATGGTTCGTGGAAAACCATCAAGAATAAAACCTAGCTCGCCTTTAGCTTCTCCAGCCTCCAATCTCTTGGACAACAAATTTATTATAATCTCATCGGAAACCAGCTTCCCCTGATTCACAATCTCCGATAATTGCAGCACACAAAGAGATCAGGATCAGACTCTAGAAAATACTAAAGCATCAGATCTGATTAGAAAAATGAGAAATCAAAAGAAGCCAGACCTGATGAGAGAGAGGACCAGAGGCAGCGAGTTCTTCGCGGACGAGATCTCCAGTGGCGATGTGAGGCACGCCGAGGAGATTAGATAGCCGACTAGCGTACGTGCCTTTCCCGACTCCCGGCGAGCCCAGAAAGACCCACTGTACGCTCCGGTTCTTGGAATCGTTGACCAAGCGACTGGGCTTGGGCCCCAAGTGCGGGTTGTAAGACGACGCGGCGTGAGAACTGGGATCAGAGGCCACGCCTGAATACAAGCACCGGCTCAGGTAAGAGATAGGGGAGTGCGACGCGAACGAGGGCTTAGCAAGGCGGGTTAAAGCCGCAATTGGAAGAAGGTTACGGTTTGCTGAGACAGTTCGTTAGAGACGGAAGCGTAGTTGATGACGAGCTCGTTATAATTTATACCCGCGCCTACCCTAACGTCGTTTTTTTCTTCTTCTAGGGGATGAAACGGCATGTCGCTGGGAGTCTTGGTAAGCAGAATGCGCCACGTGTCGGATCTTTTTCCTCTAATAAAGCAACGGTTACGACCTCGCCACTGTGACTTCACTGCTTCTTCTTTCTTTCTCTGAGAAACGATGGCGGTTGCTCTCTCTTCTTATACTCTCTTCCCCAGTAGACTCGGAGCTCAAAGGACTTCCAGAAATCAGACTTCGACACGTGTGATATCCAGCCCATCTCCGAACGCAATCGCTCGTAGCTGCAGCAGCGGAGTCGATTTCTCACGGAGGCGAAGCGGCGTCGTAGCGTCTGCGGTGTCGGGCTCATCAGGCAAGCTTTAATTTTTCTGTTTTTTTTTTTATAAAAAAATAAATAAATTTAGGAACTATTTTGGTTGGTATATTTTGAGTTATTACAATGGAGAATAAACAGAGGGATGAAATTGTGGATGTGAACAGGAATTGATTCTTCCTCTTCGAATGCTGAAGATACAGCAAGTTTGTTAGACAGGGTGAAAGTTTTTGATCTGAATGGTAATGGAATTCCTATTTCGGATTTGTGGAAGGACAGGACAGCTGTGATCGCATTTGCGCGCCATTTCGGGTAATACTAATTTCTAATACCAACTCAACTATGATTCTGTTAAAACTCAAAGTGACCTGGTTAAGGGTTTATGATTGAGAGTTTAGAAATTAGAAGGCTTGAGACGACCTAGCTTTTTCTATAATTAAGCCATGCGTTGTTGGATACTCTTTAATTTGTTGTTGTTTACTTTCAGATGTGTCTTTTGCCGCAAACGGGCTGACTATCTTGCCTCAAAGAAGGTACCTTATTGCTGATTACATAGAATCTGATATGTAATACACCTGCCGCAGCTACACAGTATTCGTTCTTTTAGTTTCTGTTTTCTTAAACGGCCTGTTATGTATGTTTCCACTTAAACTCTGTCCGTGTGTAGTTATCTGTTACTTTCTCAACTCACACTACGGAATTGAGGATAGTTAGTACAAGGGTATGGGCTCTCTAGCTTGCTAACATAGGGATATTGTTAAACAGAGTTCTAAGTCTTTTTGTGCTTGACGTCTCATTGGTAAACAACGTCAAGTCATAAACCTAGCTTCGCTGCTGCCCCTTGCCATTAGTAAATAGTTAATAGTTATAACACAAAAATACTTTTATGGTTGAGTTAATAGTTAATAGTTATTCCAAGGTCACTTCTCCCCTGCCCCTTCACGGAATTGAGTTAATAGTTATTCCAAGGTCACTGGTTGTCTAGCTTGCCTCCCGTGGGAGATTGTATGGTGCATACTTGTTTTGATTACATACTTTTATGGTAAGATAGTTCTAAGTTATAACACATGTCATATGTTGACAGGATATAATGGATAAATCTGGTGTGGCTCTTGTTTTGATTGGACCTGGTAGCATCGATCAGGTTTTCTAAGAAAGATACGATTACCATTCTTGTACTTCTGGTTTGAATAGCTTTGTGCTTTAATTTTATCAATGGTTGTTAGTCTAGACTCTGCCAACTATTCCATATTCTGATCTGATATCTTTTGTAAGTGCAATCATTTTTTATTATAACTATAACCAGTAATTTGGTGCAGGCAAAATCATTTTCTGAGCAAACCAGATTCAAAGGAGGTAATAAGAGCTCTTACTAGCTGTACAGTTTAAATTTCTCCTCCCTCTTAGGTACCACAGTCTCAAACTATCTATTTTGTTTTCAGAAGTTTATGCAGATCCCAGTCACTCATCGTATGAAGCATTAAGATTTGTTTCTGGTGTCACAACCACATTCACTCCCAAAGTATGTAGTAAACATACATTTTGTTTCAATATTCTGGAGATCTGAGGATTTCCTAACAGCAAATAGGGGTTCTCATCTAAATTGCTTCCACCACATTATAGGCAGGTCTCAAGATAATACAGTTGTACATGGAGGGTTATAGACAAGACTGGAAACTTTCCTTTGAACAGGACACTGTGAGCAGAGGGGGCTGGTATATCTTTTGCAAGTTTGTTATGTTACCAATGTTAGTAGTAATCAGCACCAATTTTACTGTGGTAAAATTTTCTGTTGGCAGGCAGCAGGGTGGAATTATAGTTGCAGGTCCTGGTAAAAGTAACATTTTGTACATTCACAAGGTACAAGGCCTCTTATCCTCAATAGCCTTGTCATTTGCATGGTCCATCTCATGTGGGAGTAATGAGTTCAACTTCAGAGACACTGAAAATTAAAGACCGTTTCTTTGGTTAAAATAACTTGAGAAGTGACAGTTTCTTCATCAAAACAGGACAATAATTTTTGTTAGGGGAAGAATGTAGATAGTGGTTTTTAGAGCATACAGTCATACAGAATGCCTTCCATTTGTACACGTAGAGACAATTTATAAGATTTCGGTCTCTGCATTTAGACATGATCTTAATGACTTGTGGCTAATTTATGATCTTCGTAGGACAAAGAAGCCGGGGATGATCCAGATATCAAAGATATTCTCAATGCATGTTGTGGGGCGTAGGTTCTGTGTAGTCGATCTGACCTTTTCCAATTCACTTCTTAGTAATACTAAACTTTGGGGTAAGCTGTATATGTCAACTTGTGACCTATAAATTATTCTTTGTAGTCCGAGTCTGACATTTGCTGGTCTTTTGATCACCTGGAGAACATAGGAGAATCCCATCATACGGAGCTCATCCAATTTGATATGGTACACGTTTCGGTGACATTGTAATATATATATATATATATATATATATATATATATATATATTTCAGTACATCTGTACATGGCTATATTCTATGTGCTTGTTCTCTTAACTCAAGAAATTCTTTGGCTCTCTCATACTTGTGTGTATCTCAATACGTTGATGCAATGTATTCATTCTTGTTCTCGAAAAAAAAAAATTTAAAAGATTAAAACACAGGTAAGTATGATGTGCTGATCGATATGTTGGAACCGAATCAACGCTGAATCAGCTTCCTAATTCCCACCGTCCATATTGAACTTTCTTCAATATTTGTTGTAGTTGCCAGGGAGATCATAAGAGATTATAGTTCTAGTGATCCGAAACATAAGATCTTATAGCATGTTTAGCAATGTTAATCATTTTTTAGTTACTTTTAGTTAAAATAGTTAAAATGTCATTTTAATTAGTCACTTTAGAATTATCTATGTATCAATGCTCTTTATTTTAGATATTCGTATCTCAAATTTCCACCGACGACATCGTTCGATGACTTGCGTTTAGGAATCAAATAATGCAGATATATTTGGTTCTGCGGTGTCACCAGGTATGAGGTAATGTAACTTGTAGTCAGTATGTTGTTAAGAAAAAATTAGGTAGATATTGACACACCGTGATGATCGATCTAAAGTTTATGGGGATAAACTGAAATTAGTCCTTAATAAAAAGACTTGTGTTATTATCCAGATTCCTTTCCTTTTGGTAAGTTTCATCCAAATAATACAAATGAAACTTACCAGAAGGAAAGGAATCTGGATAATAACACAAGTCTTTTTATTAAGGACTGTTAGTACATAGCCAAAATACGTGGTTGAGCCGAGAATATGACACAATTACCCAGTCACCGAAGATCATTCCAGGCGAGATAGCTCTGGCGAGCCCTTCACGGATATCTAAAGAGTGAAGGCCGGTAACAACCCGCTTGCCAAACCCACTCTGGTAGCAAAACACCCCCAAAAGGGGATACACTGCAAAGGTTAACAAATAGTCACACATTGGAGACTGAGGCCACAATGCCTAACATTGACCTATAAAACAGGCACAAACTCCCAAAAAAGGTAAGGACAACTCTTTTCTCACACTCCCGTACACTGCAAGTGGCAACCTAAAGTTAACTTAAGCATCGGAGAGTCGAAGACTGGGCCACCCCAATCCCGACTTCCTGACGCCCTGTTACTTGTGTAGGTACCGAGTGCGGAACCAAGGATTCTACCTCATCCCGACTCGCAGTCTCTTCCCGACTCATAATATTGTCCCGACTCGGGGTCTCTTCCCGAGACAGATAGAAACAATTGGCGCTAGAATGAGGGCCCTCTTGTGGAACTCCCATTTAACTCGGCACAATGGTGGAAATCATCGATGACCCCACAGACCCTGGCACTTAGATAGAGAAAGAACTTTCCCAATCCGGCGACACGTCCCTTCCCCAAACCATCCCGACCCCATTAGCCATCCCGACTCCGCCACAGCCCTCGAAATTCTAAAGCGAGATTTCCATTCGTTCCGCGAGCAAGCGGTGAAAGAGAGGGCGGAAGCGGAAGCGGAAGCGTACCGGGTACGCATCGCCAAGTTGCAAAAGAAACAATTCTTGCTCCGCGCCACGTTAGAACATCATAACGTATACAACGACAGCTTGGACCGCGCGGCACGAGTTGCCGGAACCCCGGAATCCACCACTTCTCTTCCTAATCAAGGCCAGGCCGGTTCCATGTTCCCGGGAGTCCCTAACCATATCATATATGTGTCCCATCCTCTTACCCACCCATCATTTCCACTCACAGCCCCTCAACCATCTACAATCCCCAATGACCCCCCTGCCACATCAGCCTAATCCATCTGCCCAACCTATCTCCACTCATACCTCTGCCAACCCCCCTAACCCACCTCTTGACATGCCAACCCGCCTACTGCTCCAACTCAGCCAGTCTGTCACACAGTTGGCTTCGCGGATTGAAGGCGTCGAGAGTCGCGAGACCCAGTGACCCTTGTTCTCTGGCTATGGACATCGCCCAAGCCCCTTCATGCCTCGAGTGTAGATGGACAGCGGCCTCCGGGAACCAAACCCCTCAAGGTGGACAAATGTAAAGGCACGGGGGACCCCCATCTCCACCTCGAGACATTCTTCTCGCTATGTAGCTCCACTGGCTACACCGATGCCATGGCCTGCCACGCCTTCCAAGGGACACTCTCTGACGAGGCGCTCAGTTGGTTCCTCAATCTGCCGCCCAACTCCATTGACAACTTTGACCAACTCTCAAAACACTTCCTCAACCGTTTTATACTACATGCCAGCATTTATCGCAGTGTAGATGCCATGTTCCATATCAAGCAAAAGGACGTGAACTGTTGTCTCGATGGCAATCCGCCACCTCGAGATGCCACAACTTGGAACCTCGCGTGGCGGAGCAGGCTTTTCGTCAGGCCCTGCTCCCTGGCAGATTTCTAATGGAGATCAATAGGAACCCTCCGGGATCCTACGATTCCTTGATGGAACTGGCTGTCCAATGGGCCCACGCTGAATTTGCCACTTTCGGACGTTCTGCCCCAACCACGTTAGCATTTCCCGCTCCGCCACCAAAGCAACAATCTCTGCCAAAGTATGAGCACTTTAACTGCGGGCAAGATAAAGGAAAGCCGCGTGGCTCCTCCCGAGACCAGGGGCGCGGCTCTGACCGTCGTCATGGGGGCAGAGGAACCACGACCACCCTTATAAGTCGAGGGACCAGAGCCCTCCGCAGCAACAGCGTCGTTCCCCCCCCCCCCCCCCCCGGCCGCCTCATTACGAGGTCCACACTACTCTGACCATCACATATGAGGACATATGAGCCAGGCACAAATATCTCATTCCCCCACCTCCCAAGAGCAAGTATCCAAAAAAGCCCCGGCGAGCCACCGACAACAAATAATGTGTTTATCATGATGATAATGGATGGAGAAGCAAAGTACCTTACAAAATTCTATGCAAGCGTTTACTTTCTACACTCCACATTATCTCAACATTAGATTAGGAAAACTGTACTGACGGGTGTTATTGCAGAAGACTTGAAGCTGTCAAAGTCTTTGGTCTACACGACCAAGCAAGCTCAACAAGTTCTTGTACATAACAACCTCTCTCTAAAAATGAGTCTCCTCTGTCCCCTATGAAAATGACTTGAGAAGCTCTTCTGGTGCAAAGAGCAGACAATTCTATCGCAGATGACCTCTTGTAGCCGGTGAGGTGAACACAAAAAAGTGGAAACATAATTGGATCAAACCACAATAATCATCTACATTCACCAATAATGGAGAAGCATATAGGAGATCAATAATGGCAAACTTAATGACGACTTCTGGGTCACTCTGCTTCTACTTTTAAGCAGAACATATAAGCATAATTATTAAGTAAGAAAGCTATGCTGCCACAATGGCTTATGCTCGTGTGCTTTCCAGTAACTTATCATTCTTGTTAGCATCACAAATAGTTGGGTTTGGCTTATAACTATATGCAATTGAGAAGTGGGTTATAACATGTAATCCTACAAAGTCCTTGTACTTTGTTTGTTTGTATGTTTTCTTTTGGCCATGAAGAGCAGACAGGAGGGGACACTAGAGGATTTTATTATTTCAACGCCAGAATCTTTCATGAAAGAACAAAATGTAAAACGCATACTTTCACCAGAACATCTAAATAGAACAAACTCATAAATCTTGACCTCAGTTCCTTCAGGTCATGTATTATCCAAACAAAAATTCTATATGTAAAGAATTTCTATATATAATCCGATCGATTGCTTCTTCTACTAAAATATATGTACTACCAAAGAAACTAAAGCCCCATTTATCTCCTGGAACGCCAATATATCAATTTCCCTCAGGAAGGGAAGAGCAAAATCTGGAGCGTTAGCTGATATATATCATCAAGTTTTGAGCATTAATTCCCACCAAACAGGTTCCTTTATCTAGAATTTGTGATCACTAAACATAGAGAGGGAATTCATCTCCCATTTTCATAGTTTGAGTCCGCAAACCAAACGAGGTCTAAATGTAATAATGTATGTTAGAAAAGAGGAATGGAGCTTTCATTGAACATCGTCTGAATTAATTGGATTCGTGCACTAAAAGAAATGAAAATGAAAGCTCATATCATTAACAATTGTATAATGTTGTCATGATAATAATTCCATTTGTTGGATATATCAACGATTATCTGATTCTATGTCCTAAGGTCCTAACCAAAGTCAGAAAATGATGCTTGGGATGGAGAAAATAACAGCAGCTGAAGCATGAAACATGCAAGTTGTCGGACTTGCTTATATAACAAATCACATTTAGAATTGCTTCCCCAAATAGCAGTTTCTCATCAACAAACCATCATATTTACAGCAAAATGAGGCATTATTTTCCTGTATTACTGAAATTAATTACCTTGATATGGTACAATAATGGTGTAAACCAAGAGGAAGGTGACAATTACAATTGCTCCTGCTAAGGTAAACCTTGGGCTAGTCCATAACATAAGATTGGACCTCTCTGTCCTCTTGATGGGATCAACTTCCTCAGATAGTGGATAATCAGAAGGCCTAGGATCCCAGGTCACATACTTGTTGGGAGAGAATTGTGAGAAGAATCCCTTCTTGTTCTTCTTTTGCTTCTTGATATTTGACCAGGCCTTGTCCCAATCTGTTGAGAATTTATCACCTGATCAAGTGTGTGGATCAACATTGAATCATTGTGAGTTTTGTGATCAGCAGCTAATAATATTCAGCTTAGTGATATATTAACATTAGTATTAGGCTGAATCAAGCAAAAATTACAAGGTCAGTAGGGTATGTGCAGGCCTCAGACCTTTAGGGAAAAAAGGTTATGTGAGACCACCTCAGGCCTCTAGAACTTCGCTACTTACATGATCGATGAATGATTTCGCAAGAGGTGAATACATCCGGCCTCCTAACAAATTTCTATAATCAATACTACAGGAAAACTTGAGCGATAATTCTAAGGCTGATTTGGCTATGGTATAGATCCTCTGTGTTACACACGCCGCCTATGCAGTGACGGAGCCACCTTAAAAGCTTTCGTGAAATATGCTCCTTTTCATTCAAGCAAATCTCCTCACAACTTAATAACAAACCAGTAAAAATGCTCGGAAAAAAGAAACCTAGTTAATCACTATTGATCTAACTTGAATCTCCTGCAGGCACGAAAATGTCTTGCTAACAAAGGAGCACTACTAAGAAATGAAAGAGCTGGGAAAATCTGAGTCAAAAGACTATCACAGAATAATTCATGGAGTCGGGCTTGACCTGCTTCTAATGCCTTTCTAACACATGACATACTAAATTCAAGGTTCCCCCATTCCGCCAATGCCTATATTCATCACATGTTGCTCATATGACGCTTACCTAACTCTGGAAAAAGAGCAGAAACATCGATCATTGATTCGAATTGCCAAAACTAACCAAGCAAATTATTCTTTTTTGGTGAGAAATGTAGACGTATTGCTCACATAATAGAGGTACGATTGTATATGTCTCTTTTTCTCAAGCCTACCCATCACGTATTGCTTATAATAGAGGATACGTCCTAACAGATTCTTCATTTCTCTAAATCCAACCCCTAAGCTCATATTGTAACTATCACACTGATCACAGGAGTCGGACCATCTCAGGTGTGTTTACTATTTTTCCGTTTCAATGGGCAGAGCATGCAAAACTTGATCACCCTATGCATGAATGAATAAGCGATTGTTCGTAGCAGCCAACTAGCCATAGAGCTGGGAAATCCATAACTACTAAAGCAAATGTAAAACATATATGAACTGGATGCTCGTTCCAGCATCAATAACAATAATGAGGGAGTATGAAACTGTGAATTACCATTACCACTGTCACCGTTTTGCCGGGGTTCTTGGTAGCCTCTTTTGTTGCAGAAAGGTCTCAATGGCGAAGAGCGAGAAGAAGAAGATGAAGGTTTGCGTTTTGGAGTGATCCAGCGAAAGTGAGGCGGGGCTACGCTTCCTAATCGAGCTTGAATATCCATCTGCTGATTCGCATCTCGCTTATTTCCAGGTGCTTTCTCTCATACCCAAGCTTATCGCTCTTGGAGATTGCCAGCCTCTAATTTTCTCATGCCCTCTCCGATTGACACGTGTCATTATTTTCTACTGAAGTAGCTGATCAAAGCTAACTTCCTCGGATCAATTTATAGTCGAGCGTCGTTAGATATCAATTCAATGATGCGGAGATTTTCATCTTTAATAAGCTAAAATTTTATTTAAAACATCTTTAACAGCTTTCTTATTTTCTTAATTTTATCAATTTTATAAAATATTGAGTTGTTTTGTGGTCCAACAGTTTTCTCATCTCATTCCCTAAAATAGAGATGGAGAAAAAAGAGAAACACTCATTTCTCAAATATTAATTATTCAAATGTTCTAACGATAAGAACAAAAATTTAGAATATTTTATTAGGTAATTTATGTTACAATGTAATATATAAATTTTTTTTGTTATTATTAATAATAATGTATCATTTTTTATTGTTGTAATAAATGCCGAAATCTCTAAAATGGAGAAGCTGTTGGTGTTTCAGCATAAATTTTTTGAAGATTTTGGCTTTTGCTTCCCCATTTTAGAGAAATTTTTGGGAAGCTATTGGAGATGCTCTTACAATCCAAACCAAAACTAATAAGATTAAAAACAGATAGAGCCCGAAAGAGGAAATCTCATATTCCAAAAGCGACTCTTATAAATGCCATGATCGATATCAGTTAAAGCATCGACAGTAAAGTTGTTTGTCTTTGTCAGGGGCGGAACTGTGTTGCTACTTGAAGGAGTCCGCCCATGGTTTCTGTACATATGCTCAAATGAAATGTCTTCAAAATGCTTATTGAAGTAGCAAATTTGTTTCTCGTCACACTTATCAAGCTCTTTTGATGGAAGACGATTCCAAGTTGTTGATCATTGTACTTAATGGCCACACTCAAGTTCCATGGAGGACTAAGTTTGTTGTCTTGTATATTAGACTTACTTTGTTTCTTTTAGTCATGTAAGCGAGAAGCCAATTTCTTAGTTGATGTCTACCTACTTAGAACATTTTGTTTCAGTTCCTTTTGTTTGGATGGCCACTTTCCCCATTTCCTCGAGCTATGCTTTCCATCTTGATCTTTATGGAAACGATAATACTCGTGGTTTTATCTTGTAATTTCTTTCAAGTAATTTGAAAGAAAAATTTGAAAAGGTGTCGGCCAAAAAGCAACTAAATAGCTAGTAGCATTTAGTGTAGTAGCGTAAGTCTTTATTTATAAGTGGAAATTTGTAAATTTGACTCGCAACAAACTCGTTGTAATATCTGAATTATTTAACTCATAAGAATAAAATAAAAATAAAAAAACTACCAAATAATATGGGCCTGATAGCCCATGTGATGGAAACATGAGAACCGGGACTACATGACCTGGTTCACGTAACCGTCCCACTCATGCCTGCTCAGCTCGGGCAGCCTAGGCCTAACCCAAAACCCAGCAAGCTTGTGATATTTCGCCACGTGTCCGTATATCTTTTTTAGGTAAAAGGTGCGCCCAGTTCGGTGAATTTGCACCACAAGGTTGCGGACCAGAGCTTCATTGCCACAGGATCGTCACGTGAATTGCCAGGTCAGCTGTTTCAGCAACCAAACGTAGGAAGGTCGACATGATTCTGGTAGTGGGCCCCTGCACTCGTACTAGTGGCCACTAGGGAGCTACACGTAGCATCGTAATCTGAGTTAGGGCCCCTTCCGCGATTAGTTCGCAATTCATCGGCGGCGCTGGCGCACTGAGGCTGCGTCATTCCCGCTGATGCTGTGACGCTGCGTCATACCCTGGATTGCACCCCATGCTTATCCGATGGGTCAACATCACAGTCCGAGCTAGTTGAACTGGAACCATAACTTTTGATGACCACTTACTTATTCGTGAAGGTATTGATGTAAATGATGTCTCTCCGATAACTGAAAAATGTTCCGTATAGATTTTGTTCACAGCCTATTGCTGTTAACACACTTATATATATGTTATTAACACATTTTATTTATTTTTTTATTTATATATTTTTATTTTATTTACAAACTTACCGTTTAAATTTGATTGATGATTGATTCTCACCATATAAAGAGTGTGTCAATAACAAAAAAATATATGTGTTAATAACACTACCGAATTGATATTGCCAATTATGGCTTACAATGAAGGAATATTCCAAAGCATATATGAAATCATTTAAAAAGGGTTGCAACGGTAAGGCATATATCATAAGCCATATTTCAAAAAAAATGAAGGATGCAACGGAATGGAAAAGGCAAAGACGGAACAAAAAAGTAAAACAATAAATAATTAGCTGAATATGGCTTACGGAATAGAAAACCACTAGGTAAATCCCCCGCAACAAGTTGAGATCGTCTGTCGACAATATCTGTGAAAAGAACTGTTATATAGAAGTATATACAAATGTATGGAAGTTCGTATGTTTGAAGAGAACTCCATATATAACATAGGTATAATTGTATTGTAAGTTGCATTGCACTGAATTTAGATCTGTTTTAACCCTTGTTACAAATAATAGAACCAATATATGCAACACATGTTACTATTGCAAATTTGAGTTCTGCTGACACCATTTCAGTGAAAAGACTTTCATTCTAAGACGTCAAAATTCATACAAATTAAAGAGAAAAAAAAACTATCCTACTTGTTCACCATGTTGCATGCAGCTTAGTCAGAAAGAATCTGGTTGTAGCCTCGGTTGCTTGCTAGTTTGCTACAGCTGGGGAAACCAAGGCAATACCATGTTGAGCAGCAATGTTTGTAATCTTGGAAGCTGGTATTCTGTGGTGAAATTGATATACATATATCAACAACTATTCTTAGACATGGCATGTTGACTAAAAATATTACCTTGTTTTTCTTCACACCATGCAGATTAAGAGCACTTATAGTGATCCTTTCCATCTCCTCTGCAACAGGGGATGCAACATTTGTAGCAGCAAAAGTCCTGATAATTGAAGCATGAAAAGATTTTTTGAAGCTGCAATGACAGACAATCTATTACAATTGGAAGAAGAAGAGCATAACATAAAAGCTATTATTTCCATTATTATTTTATGTACCTTGCCTTATAATCTTCTGTCTAAATAATAGGTAGATTTATAAAAATGCAGGTACTCATGCCACTTTTTAATAGAGTCTTACACTCTTACCTGAATAGCAAAGCAATAAATTTATTAAACGTATATAAGTATAGCGGTGTAGTTTTAAAATTGATAATTGAACGGCAATTTTCACACATAGAGATACAACGACAACTGAAGGACGTAAGATACTAAGACAGGCAACATCATAGTCATTTGCGAGCTCCTTCCTACATAGAGTTTTAGTATATAATACAACATCAGTCATACTCACTTAAGAAGACGCGTGTCGCCACATAAAATGGGCTTGGGCCTTAGCTGAGCCCAAAAAACCTACACTATCTCTTAAGGGCATAATGATAATACACCCTCTAAACAAGGGCAAAGTGGTATTTTTAAGGTGCATCCACCATACCCCTATAAATACCACTCTTCCACCTCATTCTCTTTCTCTCCATCTTCACTCCCTTATCACTTGCATATTGTGACGGTTAATGGGATATAATGCAGCTATTGGTTATTTGTTATTAGGACTGAAAAGAGTGGTAGTAAGGATGTTGATATTGTGGTAAAGTATGGATCGAAACGAAGTTGAGAATTAAGAAGTTAGGCATGGATGAGCGTGCAAAGCTCATAATTAATTTTGCCTAAGTTTATATAAGCGTTGGGTTATAGTTGAGGATTTAATTATGTTTTGGAACAGGACGTGAAGAGGCTCGAACAGAGGATGCCTCGAACCGACATCAGGCTTAAGCCTAATTTGTGAGTGGACCATTATTTTAAATAATATGCATGCAAAAGATTTATTGATGAATATATTTTTTTTGTTGGAGAATAATTGAAATTGAGAATTTCGGTGATTATATATTCATATATGGTTGATTATGAAGATAGTATGTGTATAAATAAATGTTAGCTAGCTATACGTGCTTTTCCGTCATAATGAGGTCAAATTTCCTTATGGTGTGACGTGAGCATTAGACGTAATCGTCGTAGCCCTATATAAATTTAAGAATTTATATAGGGAATATGCATGTATATATACACTTGTGTTTTTCCGTCATAATGAGGTAAAATTCCATTATGGCGTGACGTGAGCGTTAGACGCAAGCATAGTAGCCTTGTATGAATTTTTATTTTTCTCGAGTGTAAATACATACTTATATATATATATATAAAATTTAGCGTGAGAGACATTTTTATTAAGTTTGGGAGATTAGCAAGGCTAGTCATGTGTTAGTCAAATTTTGAGTTAAAGTTTTTGAGCTGTTGCATGAAACGTGTCTCTATGGAAATTAAATTGAGAAAGCATAAAGAATTATTTTATTTTAAATTTATTTTTATCCACTCATTCTAACGGTTTCAAATGTTTTCTCATAGGCCATTCGTTTTTAAAATGTCCATTCTGCAGAGTGCGAGTCGGTACTAGTAGGAGGAGACGAGGCATAGTTACACATCTATCAGTCACTTTTCACCAGTATGTTACTTACTTAACCTACTAGGGTATTTTTTCCTGCTTCCATTTGTTTTAATAGCTCTGAATACTCTTGGGATTATTTTATAATTTTCTCATGGTGTGCTAAGACATATTTTATGGTATTTGAATATTAATGGGTTGAAATGGAAAATAGTTAACTTGTTATAAAATGTAGTTCTTAAATTTTCCGGGTTAGGGTTGTTCATTTTCAAGGGAGGTTTACCGAGTTTTTCGGTAAATTTTTCTTAGAGGTGGACCCCGCAAGACTTACCTCGGGTTTCAGGGTAAAATTCGGAGTGAGTCTTGACAACTTAAATTAAGGTGGTAAGACGAACATGGTGTATGGTTCCAGAAATATAATTTGAAAGGTAAAACTGATTGTAAACAAGTTAGTGTTAAACTCGATTTGTAGAGAAGGATAAATTCAGTTGTTGTCTTGGTTTGATTCACAAGGTAACATTTGTCAACCACAAGGAGTTGTTTTGTGTTTATGGGTTTGTCCTTAACCTCTAGAAAGCATGAATTGGCTTCAGATTAAGCTCGCTTCGTTGATATAGATAATTTTTTTTTTATTTGTCTCGTAAGGTCTCAACTACGAGTTGTTACCGGTTGGTCTTCCTAATCTCTTTTTTTATGATCGAGTGAAAGTTCTCTGCTTTATTAGAGGTTGAGATAGAATAAGAAGAAGATTGATCTAACAAGGGAGGTGTAGGCCTCATCATGGGCTGGGCTAGGACCGGCCTTACTTAAATTTTAAAGCTTAGGGTAGGGTCGAGTAGGGCTTTGACTTGGTCAACAAAATATAAGACCGGGTATGGTTGGGCCGGGGCTCAAATATGCAAATCTTTACTCGCCCTTAAAGTCTATTTCGTTAGGGCTAATACCCGGCCCTTTAAATAGGGCTAAATATGACCGAAATGGTCGAATATGACGTTATTTTGTTTAACGAAATAAATTCATGAGTTTTAATTTTTTTTCTCAGATGTTACCTTAAGGGATATATGTGATACAAGACTATTTTTAGTCATATTTAATATACATATGCATTATATTTAACTTAAGATATCTAGAATTATTAATCTAAGTAGTTATATTCATATATTTCATTAACTATCTCTCTAAATTAGAAATCGTTATTTAACAAAAAAATAATAAATTAAAGAAATAAAACTTACAAGATTAGTTGTATTATATAAAAAATAAGAAATATATTAAAAATAATAGAAAATAAGTAATTATTAAAACCTAGAAGCCTGGCTTTTAGGGTCGGTCAAGACTTGGCCCTAAAAGGCTCAACAGGGTAGGTCAGTAGGATATGACCGGGTTTCATTTGTTTGACCATTGCCCAACTCTAATTGAAAAAAGCTAAGACCGGCTCGCCCTAATAGATGGCCGGAGAAGGCTTCGGCTTTAGAGGGCATGACGGGTTAGGGCCGAATGACCAAAAGATGAGGCCTCCGAGGTCTATGGTTTGTTTTGTTCATGCTTTTTACTATGACCATTGAAATAACGTGGCAGCTTGCTATTAAGGTCCAAACAGATCTAAGGGCAACTCCAACCATAGTCTTGGATTTAGAGTCTTATATCAATTATATGACCTCTTCCTTGCACTATTTATTTAGGACTCATTTTCTCATCTCCAACAATGAGTCCTATATGAGGTCTTATATTCATTTTTGTTGATTAAAATAAGTTATAAGTGGTATATTTATATTAAATAATATGTTAATAACCTTATTAAGTTAATTAAAGTTCACAACTTTTTTTTTTGAGGTAAAAAAGAGTTTTATAATGAGGTAAAACTGCTGGCCCTAATTTTTTTTTTCTTGACCGTTGGACCTCGCAGAGTAGAAACCGTCCATTTCAAATTCAGGGGCTTCATCAGAGCCGTTCGTTCTCGGACCGTTGGAGCTGCACAACGCGAGACCGCCGCACGTGACTAGGGCCCAGCTGCGTAGAGAGGGGATGACTGTTTTCTGCAACGCGCGTTACGCGCGTCGTCCATTTACAGAGCTGGAGCACGCGTTCTTCTCCCCCGATGTGCCGAGCGCGTGACTTCTCTTTCTCCTCTGGCCCAGCCCAAAATTAAGTCATGGTCCTGAAATTGTCCCAAATATAGGACTGAAAATAAGACTTGGTTCTGTATTTTCAAAACCAAAACCCCACGTTTTGGCCCGTTGGAGATGAAAAATGCATATATAAGACTAAAACCCAGTTTTAGGCCCGCTGTTAGAGTTGCCCTAAGCGCTATGTGGCCAATTAGGGATGAACACGAAATGGAACATCTGCAGAGCGTCACACACTATGACTCCTCAAACGAGTAAGCAGAAACACAGTAAGGCGATTAAATCGGCGTAGTCAAAGAGGTGAGTAGTGGGGTCAAAACAGAGGAGGGCCTCAAGTTGAGTTTTGAAGCTCCCTCACATATACGCAAGAGTCCAGCGCGCCACACACCCTCTTGGTCGTTCCGTTTTTCACATTCAATTTTCCAGTTCGTATTGATTTTGCTTCCCAGATAAACATGATCAATTCCCATCAGCAATCCATGTTGTCCTCCGACGGGTCGGGTAAGAAGGTCCGGAAGCCCTACACCATCACCAAGTCCAGAGAGAGCTGGACCGAAGAAGAGCACGACAAGTTCCTCGAGGCTCTTCAACTGTCCGTAACCCCTCTTTCTTCTCTCCCTTCGTCTTTTTCTTGATTCATTTCATTGCTCTTGTATTAAGCAGATGCTTCAATTTGTATGATCAATGGTTTTTACAGTGTATTGCTTAAGTTCATTTCCTCTGTTTATTTCATGTGGAATTTCTCATTTTGTTAGTTTTTGTAATCTTTCAGCTACTGTGATTATAAGTGAGAATTGTAACTAGTCAACTAGAGTGATTGTGATAGGAAGTATCTGACTTATGAGAGTAGATTGATTTTTTCTTTTTTGGTTACAAGTGAAGATTGAAAAAATTTTGCTTAAAATTTGAACTGTTGTGTTATTCTGGCCGGTGTAATTGCTTATTTGTATAGCTTTTCGTAGTTAGTTTTCTCTGTTCTTAATTGTAGCAATTTGTAAAGCATAAATATTTTGGCCTATAACACAAGACTGAAGATTTGAGATCCCTAGAGTAGATTTTGATTTCTTGTGAGTTTTATTTTCTTTTTTTCAGGTTTGATCGTGACTGGAAGAAAATTGAAGATTTTGTGGGTTCTAAGACGGTTATTCAGGTTTAACAGCAAGTGATTCTGTTTTTTGGTTATTTATTTGATTTTGGGAAACTTTTTCTTTTTTCTTAAGAGCTGTGGTTTTGCAGATTAGAAGTCATGCACAGAAGTACTTCTTGAAAGTTCAAAAGAATGGGACAACAGCGCATGTGCCTCCTCCTCGGCCGAAGCGCAAGGCTTCACATCCTTACCCACAGAAGGCCTCCAAAAATGGTTGTTCAATCTTTAAGATAGTGGTGTATACTATATTTTTCTGGAACTCTTATCTGTTTTCATCCTTACTTGTTCAATGTGATTGGCAGAAGTTATTCCCTTCCAAGCATCACTTGCTTATCCTTCTTCCATGAATGCCATTGCATCTGGCTATTGTCCTTGGGATGAAGCTTCAATTTTCTTAAATGCTGGACCAGACCAAATTGTGTTGTCACACGAAGAATTTATTAATCATCAAGCAGCGGAAGGCATGTATACTTTCTCTTTTGTGTTTCTTTTGATTCATGTCACTTCGCTTAGATTAGTGTTGTTGACAACTTATTATGGGGTATGCGGTTACTGATTCAGCTGATATTGGATCAAAGGGGGTGGCGAGAATCAGTAAATGTGATCCTAGCGGTATCGGAAGCTCAAGTAGAACCCTACCTAGTTCCGAGATAACAATGCAAGGGTCACAAGCTCCTGTGCGCCATGGTAAGCCTCTTCTCAGATCATGATTTTTCACTATGTTTGTCTTCGGTTAGAAACTTCGAAAGTGTTCTTCTGGTCGACTGTCTTTCATGTACGTAAGTATACTACAATTTACCAGGTCTTCCAGATTTTGCCGAAGTTTATAGCTTCATTGGAGGTGTTTTTGATCCAGACACCCAAGGCCATGCTCAGAAACTCAAGGAAATGGATCCCATCAATTTCGAAACTGTGAGTTTAATGGAATTATATATCATTTTCAATGATTTCATCTGTCTACTTACCGCGATTTATGATGTCTGAAGTTTTCTAAGCATGTTGGCTCTTTTCCATTACTAGTGAGATTTTGGATACCAAGGACCCTGTATTCTGGCACTTTGTGGCCAAAAGCTGTTGTAAACAAAGTCCTGTAGTCTGAATTTTCATGATAGGCTTAACGTGATATTTAGCAGAGGCTACTCTAAACATATAGTTATTATGAATAATCTGGTGAGACTTATCTGTATTTAAATTTGCTATATCTGCAGGTTTTGTTGGTAATGAGAAACCTCAGCAGCAACTTGTCTAGCCCAGATTTTGAACCAATTGTAAGTACTGATATTACTTGTCATTATGAATGTGATTTTCTGTCATGTAAGGCGAATGTTAGTATGTCAAGCTAAATCCCCTTGGTATGAAGCTTTCTCACAGAAACTACACGCCTGACCTTTGTTTACTGAAGGATTATCTGTAATTCTGTATTATCATAAAAGTGGTTTCAATCTCCTTGAGCTGCTATTTTTTCTGTGGAAATGAAGTTTGGTATTAAAAGTACTACTATTAGTAATTCGTAAGTTGACAAAGATGACGAGTCAACTGCATTCTGTAGAGAATGAAAAGCTCAGATAACTTTAGAGAGGCTCAGATTCGATATGTTGGTAAAGTTTACTTGAACTGTTCTCTTTGAAATAACAATTCAGAATCATGAAAGTTTAATCACTTGTTGAGCAAATGGTTAGCAACATGTTCTCTTCATTCTCTCTGATGTCCTGACTGCTCATCTATTCGTTGTATACCCTTAACTTCAACTGGATAACTAACTAGTGATCACTTATTTCGGCTTCACCATACCTGTATTCTTATATCAGCTTGTGATGTGCTTTAACCAGTCATTGTTCTGTTCAGAGGAAGGTCCTGATATCAAATGATGCCAATATGAAAACCGCAGCCGCAGGAAATATTCCCGGTTACCAAAATAGCGATCTTTCATGTTGAACTTAGTAGCACATACAGTTGCTGACTGGTATGCATTTTCCATTTCTTCTATCATACACTAATTCACTCTCTTAACGGTGGTGACATTAAGCTTGTAATTTCTCTTATTATTAGGAATGGTTCTGGAGAAAAGTTATAGTGGTTCTAGAACAGCCAGCCAAATATGATCTTCGGACTATAGTTCTGCAGCCACAACCAGGAGATTATTAGATGGTGCTGAATGGAAGAAAAAATTCAAATGAATTTCAAGCTCCGGGAGGTTTTGATTGTCTGGTGATCTCAATGAGTGATTATTAATATAGTGACCTTCTTCATGCCTTGCAGATGTTTATGTATATTTTGTAAGATCTGTTTTGGGGCAGTCTTTTTATTTGTTTTAGAAAACCATTTTCCCAAGCAAGTGTAAACTACGAGAATCAGAATTCTTTGCAATAAAAATAAGATTAAAAACGGAAGAACATGAGATGAATAAAGAGGTACTTGTCCATCCCTAAATCCGACCTGCCACTGCTTTTGGCCAAATATGCTTTCTGTTGAAGGAGAAAATATAATAACAATAATGGTCTACTCATTTATTGATAGAAATGTCTATTTATAAGTATTACATAAAGTCTTCTGAATAATCTAAAAGTTCTATTAACTGTAATCTATTCTAATAAGGAAATCGGATTAACCAATTTTACATGTATTAGGGCAAGACACATAACAGAAAGACGAAAACATAATTTTCGTAAACACTCCCCCTTGTGTTGCGTCCTTAATACGTCACGGTGCTTATGGTGTTGTCTTGGTAAAAACTTTACCAAATAAAACAAAAACCTCGTAGGTAAAACAAAAGACTTGGACGAAGGGAAAAAGAGCACAACGCACCAACTACAATTGAAGATAACATGTGATGCATGTAGACTCCCCTTGATATCTACACAACGACTCCCCCTGATTAGTAACTCAATCTCAAAGTACAGATAAACGGTGCAAACCAATGCATTTCACATACTTCAAAAGTAGACTTGGGTAACAATTTAGTTATTAAATCCAGCCACAACATCCTTAGATTAGACTTGATATGCTTAGCATTACTTTGATCTTTAAGGAGAAGGTTGCCTAATAACTTAAAACATAAGTTCGTGTTGAAAATCATATTCACTCATGACATGACCTTCATGTATTTAAACAGTCATAACGTCTTCGATACAATAGGTATGGACAAACCGTATAAAGTTCTGGAAACTAGATACATGTAGCTTTCTAACCATACAAGGTCCATAACCCTGTTCATCTTGAGCTGGTCACAAAGCTCTGTCGAAGTTGACTATTCTGCAAAAGCATATTCTCAGACAGATCTGTCATATTTTACGAAAATAGCCATAACTAACTCAATATAATAGATGTTATTAAATGGTTAGTGTCCCTGGAAAGTAGACACATAGACCTTTTCATCGGTACCAATTTCACTATTTTCCAACGAGTGGGCTATCCTATAGGTCCGGTGGAAGTTGACCTACGAAACTTGGCAGATTCTAATTTCGCATTTGATATGTCTTTCTGTAGGGACTAGGGATGAATAAGCCACAACCTTTCATAGAAGAAATTACTGTCATTACATTGGCGTTGTGTGGGTGCATCCGGCTACTACCTTGATATTCCTTCACACTCATCTAAAAGGGAGCGAAGTTGCTCGACTGCTAAGAAGAGAGTTGAAAGACTAAGGAGAACTTGACCTTACAAGTTTATAGTGAATGAGATGTCGAGTCAAGCATATTGTAACAAGTCCATGAATGTGCTACCGTACTTAGATTGAGAATTTCTCTTAAAACTTCTTCGTTATATGGACGAAACAAGTATTCTCAAGACTTCGACCAATCAAGGGATACATATAGGCATAACTTCATCATCTTTTAGATTGCCTTAAACCGACTGATGGATAAGCATCATCAATAACAGTCCTCACTTTCGAGACCAAGTGTTCCCAAGATCCTTTCATTCTTAATTTTGGATCAGTGGCATCTGTTAGTTTAACAAAGACATTACTGATAGAATTTACACTTGGGGTGTCGGCGTCACCTAACCAAAGCACTATCTCTTTGTTTAAACTGGATCACATCTTTCTATTTAGGCCAATCTACAACGTTGGTATTTTCTCAACGAAGTATGGTTCGATATCAAAACTCATTAAACCACGTCATCATGTACACTGATGTAATTTTTAAGTGTAGAGATCTCTATATGGATGGTAATTAACATTGAGGTGTCCCCCAATGATGACCATAATCCAGTATTAACAGACGAATGAGTATTATTGATCAAATGATCAAGTTGTGCCAAACTCGCATTCTTCCTTGACGAGTATGTATCGAACCAAGTGGTCTCCTCCTAAACCATGGGAGCTATGGCCTAGTGACACCATTTACCACTTTTGTGGTGTTATCATGCCACCATCTATGGGGACGACATGCCCTCTTATCCGGACATCAACATGTCCTTATCCGGACATCAATCATTGCAGACATGTTTGCAGCATGTATATGTGATCTCATCACTTTAGGGAACTTGATGAGATACAGTAGGGAAAAACCACGACAATTTCAAGTTGTTCTACTTAAACATTCTTGTTGTTATCTCTCCCTAACAACGAGAATACTGGCTCATCAAAGTGACATAAAAGAGATCGTCTGTCAAAGTTTCTATAGAAGCGGACTATAGTTGGAAGCTTATGTCTTATTTAAAAACAATATTCATCAAATAACCCATCATTGTGAACTTTTGGAGGCGCAACATGACACATACAATATGTGGACGATATAGATTAAAGAACGTAAACTTAATCCGTTAACAAATATGCATACCGTTACAATCGTAACATAAAGATTTAGATGATGGTGGGCAAAGATGAATAAGTAAAACTATGGCCCTGCTACAACCCGTAGTCGTTGGTCTTACAGGTCCAAAAAACCGTTGGCCTCACCGTCGGGACCAGTAAAAAAGAAACCGGTTGAACCGACCTTCAGCGTCACCGGACCTTTGTTTTACACTTCCTTTAACGGTTTACTATTCTCCAATGCTCCAAACGCTACCAAATTTTGTAAGCAGGTAAAAATAGAAGTTATGATTACAAAACCGCCAGCCTCAATGACGGAACCGGCCTAAAACCTGCCGAACCGTCCGTCGGAGTCGCTGGACATCCGTGAACACTTATATTGAGTGGTTCACCACATTCCACTTCTCCAAATGCCACGAAATTTTGTATATTGGTAGGTTTCGAATTAGGAATCCTTGGCCTTAAACAGAACCTCAAGAACCGGTTCAAAAGTTGTTGAACCGGATCTCACAATGACGAGTCCGCAAGCAGAAAAACCAGAAATTATACGTTTTTTTTTTGAACTTTTCAATTATTGTTAAGGTTCCGCATAACAGTTAATTGTTATGGCTGGAGTTAAACCATTGTGAACATCACTTTAGTATTATTATGCCTCAAAGTGAACAATGAGAAGTCATTAAACCAACATCTTACGTATCATTCTTATAAAATCACTCATACACATTGTAATTAATGTCTTACTTAGGGAACAACGACTTAACATCTTGTTTATATGGTAGCCTCTAAATTTTATTATATTTAGCGTAAGAGGGTGTCACTCCTAATCGTTGCTAAAAAATAGGCTTTACAAAATGATTAATAAGTATGACCAATGAGAGATCATGAGGGTTCTTTTGCGTCATATGTGCTTGTGAAAGCATGAGTAATACCTCCATTGTATATAAGGATGACACAGACGGCTTTAATGCCATTTATAGGTCGTGAGCATTGTTCATGGCTTCACCAAGTTGTATTTTGGTGATCTTTGATCTCAATAGTTACTTTGCTCAAAATAAAGGATGTCCGTGAGAGTCTTTACTCTATAGTATACGGATCATCAAAATATGTCCAAAATTGTCCCGGACGATTTATGTTAAAGCTTACATGAGTCGATATCTTCATTCTCATCATTAGTGACAATAACCGATTCAATCAACCAAATCTTAGTGACTCATGAATGTTGCTCATTCATTATAGTGATACATAAGAAATTCTCATCAATTCTCACAATGTGTTTACAGGTGATAAACGTTAGCGTGAATATTATTAAGTCATAGCACGGTTCAATTTCTTCCTTATACATAAAGAGCATGTGTGACTTTAATCATAACACATTAGGCATTGAAACTTGAGCATTAATCCGCTTTTTGATTATTTGTGATGATCTAATCATCATAGTCACAACGGATTTATAAAACACTAGATCCATAAATAGTTGTCTATTCCTTGCAATAAGCTAATCACTCTATCTCGCTACAACACATTCATATACCAGAATGTAGAGACAACAGTCTTATGTCAAGACATATATAAACCGTAATATGTTAACAATTTTGATGGAGATTGAAAGAAAAAAGGTATTGGAACCCTTTAGAGTGCATTCTATGACATGTAATACTACAAAGATGGACAAAACATGGCGTAGAACATGTCAAAACATGGCAAAATTGGTCGTGAGCGCTATATATAAGGGCGGCGCCACCGCGAATGGCTCACTATTGGATCTTGTAGAGAAAGAAGAGGATTTTTCAACATCCAATTTTGGATGACATTTAGCGTAACACAATTTCCTTTTTGCAATTATAAATCCGCTCAAGAGTGTAAAAAATGACTCTTGTTTGTAATGTCTTTGCAATTGTATAAGTGTGCATTGTGCCACACTTAACATCACAAATCCTCTTTTGATCCAAAAACCAATGTGCATTTTGCCACATCATGATATTTAGCTTTTAAAAACGTCATCTTATAATAACTGGTGGTCTAATGTAGTGTCATATTGTAATGCGATATATTGCATTAACATATAGCTTATGTAGATCGAACCATATGTGCCAGACAAACTTTGAATATATATGCCAACAATTATAACGAAGTCTTCACCATGAATTTAATTCAAAACATAATGACTAAGTAACTTTAGTCAAATATGTGAGGTGTATGCCTTCACAAAACTTAGAAAAATAAATGGACTATTAAACCAAAGTCATATGCTTCATATTTTCCGCAATGTATCTTTTGTTTTTAAAATCTATAACTGTGAGAATAATGTTCTCACATTCTTCCATATAGTGAGTTTATTGTTGCAAGAACCTCATATATTTTGTATACATTGACCATAATATTATTTTCATTGCAATTAGTGAACATATGTAGAACTAAATCAAAAACAAGATTTTTCGTGTACTAGCCTAATTTTTAATATGACATGTGGGGTTCGACATGTTGCCTCTTCCTATTTTCAAAACTCGTGACATGAAATTCGTCATATATTTTTTAAGAGTAAATACTTGTGACACCCTGTAGTTTACATCTAAAATCAGTTTTGTCCCTCACTTTTTTTTTAAAACTGGTATACCCCTATATTTTAAATTCTCGACTGATTTGCCCTTGTCGTCAAGTGAACCCGTTATGCAGCTGACGTGGCTAACATGTATGAGACCAAGGTATTGAGATGACAATTTTACCCACATGTAGAAGAGATCAGATCCAATTCTCCAATGGCCTATCCTCTCCGGCCTCTCACTCTCTCTCCCACTTCTTCTCCCTCATCTCCCCACTTCCCCACCGCCCAAACAAAATGGAGGAGAAGAAGACCCCCATCTCTTCTTTTTCACTCTCCTCCTCTCCCTCTCCTCCGCCGCCCTCGACCACCAGACCCTCCTCCTCTCCCCCTCCCCTCCGCCCCCTCTCTCTCCCAACCCAAATCCTTCTCCGAACCTGACTCCCACCCATCCTCCCTCTCCTTCCCTCTCCACCACCTTGACGCCCTCTCCTCCAACCAAACCCCTCCCAACTCTTCCACCTCTGCCTCCGACGCGACTCCCTCCGCTTCAACTCCCTCACCTCCTTCGCCTACAACCGCACCCGACCCGGCCCATCATCCGAATTCAGCTCCTCCATCGTCTTCGGCCTCTCCCAAGGCAGCGGCGAGTACTTCACCCGCATCGGCGTTGGCTCTCCCCCCAAATACCTCTACATGGTCCTCGACACCGACTCCGACGTCGTCTGGCTCCTCTTCGTCGGCGCCGCCGGTCTCCTCGGCCTCGGCCGCGGCAAGCTCTCCTTCCCTTCCCAGACCGGCTCACGCTTCAACTCCAAATTCTCCTACTGCCTCGTCGACCGCTCCGCCTCCTCGAAACCCTCCTCCGTTGTCTTCGGCGACTCCGTCGTCTCCCGCACCGCCCGCTTCACTCCTCTGGTACCTAACCCTAAGCTCGACACTTTCTACTACATGGAGCTCCTCGATATCAGTGTCGGCGAGACACGTGTCCCGGGAGCCACGGCCTCGCTGTTCAAGCTCGACCCTTCTAGAAACGGGGCGCCGATCGAGTACTTCGTCAGTTGAGACGTACACAGAGAACTATTAGAAATTGAATGGAATAGAAGAAGATATCAGATGAAAAATTGATGATTTAGAAGAGATAGTAGATGAGGTTTGGAGGTTGAAGAGGATGGTGGCTGAAGGTTGGAGTCTTAGAGATTGAAGATGATGACGATAGTCAGGGGTATATTGGATATATTATGTCGATGTTGCAGGTTTCTAGCTGAGTTGGAATCGCAAGACCGGTCATCTCAGCAACTTAACAGTCTTCTTTAACAGTCAATTGACGACAAGGGCAAATCAGTTGAGAATTCAAAGTATAGGGGTATACCAGTTTAAAAAAAAAGTGAGGGACAAAACTGATTTTAGGTATAAACTACAGGGTGTCACAAGCATTTACTCCTATTTTTTATGTCAAATTCAGGGCTCATGTTTCGGTCAAATATTTAAACAACAAGATGAAAGATTGACTATTATCGATATACGATAATTAATTCCAAGTGATGAATTATGTCAAGACCAAAGTTTATGGTAACTCAATTCAATGTAAATCGTGACAAATTCCGTCACAAATCGATGTAACCATGACAATTTTCGTCACAAATCAATATTAACCACAACAGTTTACGTCGCAAATAGATGTTTGTCCCTTTATTAATCACAACAAATTTGTCGTAATACTGTGACATGTCAAACTGTCACAAATTTTAACTTTGATATGAAGGGTCTCAATCCCTCAATATCGTCCCACGTTATAAAGAAAGGTGGGATGTATAAGAAGGCTACGAAGCCCGGCTATGAAATTAAAATTATAAAACGACAACTTTTATAAAAGTTTACTTGCTAGTTTGCCAAATAAACTGTGTGTAACAGAAGTTGCCCTTGCAATTTTCATGCGTGTGCTGCGAAGTTACTCTCGCAATTCCATCTTGTCTGTGGGTAGCTACGCCGCAAGGCTGGGCGTTGGGTTGCAAGAGCGTGGCGGTGACGGGTTGAGATGGAGCTCGGCTAGTAAGGAGGTTGGTGCGCTTCGCCGTCAATGTGAGCAATCCGAGCTAGACTGCCTAATCAGTGAAGGTGGGTGCCCTAAAAGAATATATAACTCTGATGAGTTGAGGTCGGTTGTGGGCATCGACCGAGGAGTAGGAGCTCTTCTGGACTTGCTTGGAAGGCGAGTAATCTTGGAATTTTCGGATTCTAGAGGCTGCCGAGAGGAGAAATAACTTTTCGTCTACTTTTGCTTTGATTCTGGGGCTGAAAATTTGATAGGAGGAGCAGCTCTGTATGGGGAAGCTGTTATCAAAAATTCAAGTTGATTGGAGCACGGGAAGGCGGTGAACCGGTGGTCGGTAGCGGCGCCGACGGACGGTTCATCAGGTTTTAGGACGGTTCATCGTTAAGGCTGGCGGTTTTGTAATTCTAACTTCTATTTTTACCTGCTTACAAAATTTGGTACCGCTTGGAGCATTGGAGAATAGTGAACCTTTAAAGAAAATGTAAAACAAATGTCCGATGATGCTGGTGATCGGTTCAACTAGTTTCTTTTTGACTGGTCCTGACGGTAAGACTGGCGGTTTTTTGGATCTAGCGACAACAAAATTTCTCGATCTATCACGGGTAACTAATTGTTATAATAATTAATTGTTGATGTAATTACACCTTTTATATCTGTTTTGTTGCTCTGAGTTGAATGGAGATCAATAAAACTCATTTTACATTTGACTAAACAAACATAATGCGCTGTTTTAATCTTATCATGTTACATTTACACTTTCTTACTGTGAAACTTTTAACCTTTTTCTTTTGGAGATGAATTTCACTTATAACCTGTAGTAAAATAATGTAACGTGACAGAAGAACCGTAAAATAAAATGAAATGGGCCACGCACGGTCGCAGCCGTAAACCCTAGCACTCAAAACACTTTCCGTATAAATTCCAAGCCACCCTCTCATTTTGCCACTAAACCCTAAAAGCGCAGCGCATCCCCTTCACTCCTAAAAATGGCCGCCGTCGCAGCAGTCCGTCCCCTCGTCACCGTCCAATCCCTCGAAGGCGACATGGCTACCGACCAAGCCCAGACGGCTCCTCTCCCTGACGTCATGAAGGCCTCGATCCGTCCCGATATCGTCACCTTCGTCCACTCCAACATCTCCAAGAACAGCCGCCAGGCCTACGCCGTCTCCAAGAAGGCCGGCCACCAGACCTCGGCCGAGTCCTGGGGTACCGGCCGCGCCGTCTCTCGTATCCCCCGTGTTCCTGGCGGCGGGACCCACCGCGCCGGTCAGGCTGCCTTCGGGAACATGTGCCGTGGCGGAAGGATGTTCGCTCCGACGAAGATCTGGCGCCGCTGGCACCGCAAGATCAACGTGAACCAGAAGAGGTAAGCCATCGTCTCGGCGATTGCGGCGTCATCGGTGCCTTCTCTGGTCATGGCTAGGGGTCACAAGATTGAGAATGTTCCCGAATTGCCCCTGGTTATCAGTGACTCCGCCGAGAGCGTGGAGAAGACCTCTGGAGCTATCAAGGTGCTGAAGCAGATTGGAGCTTATGACGACGCCGAGAAGGCCAAGGACAGCCACTCGATTCGGCCTGGGAAGGGGAAGATGAGGAACCGCCGCTACATCAATCGCAAGGGTCCTCTGATTGTGTACTGCAGCGAGGGCGCTAAGCTTGTTAACTCCTTCAGGAACATTCCCGGTGTTGATATCATCAATGTGGAGAGGCTTAACTTGTTGAAGCTCGCACCTGGTGGGCATCTCGGTCGGTTTGTTATCTGGACCAAGTCGGCATTTGAGAAGCTGGACTCAATCTATGGGTCCTTCGACAAGGCTTCTGAGAAGAAGAAGGGGTATGTGTTGCCCAGGGCTAAGATGGTGAATGCTGATCTTGCTAGGATCATCAACTCCGATGAGGTTCAGTCTGTTGTTAGGCCCATCAAGAAGGATGTGAAGAGGGCACCATTGAAGAAGAACCCACTGAAGAACCTCAACACCATGCTTAGGTTGAACCCGTATGCCAAGACCGCAAAGAGGATGGCTCTTTTGGCTGAGGAACAACGCCTCAAGTCTAAGAAGGAGAAGCTCGAACAGAAGAGGAAGGTCACCAAGGTAATTTGTCTCTCCTTTTATTGTTTATATCATTTGGTTTGTGATTGTTTCATGTCTTTATTGTTATGTGCATTATTATTACTAAGTGATGAACAAGTTGTGTCTGTCTGAATGTTAAGTGTTACATTTGAAATTATAATATGTTAATCAAGTATATCTTCCTCACAGTATAGTATAGGTGAAGAACTCTTCATATCCCAGCCATATGTTTAAGTTTTAGCAGGAGAACCATCGTCTTGGAAAATGTGAATAATTATCTGGAGTTTGTCCAGCCAGCTCTCTTGTGTGAGATAAATGAGTCGGTGTTTGTTTAACATTGCCCTTAGCCATAACAGGTTGGCTTGGAAGTATGAAAACTTATTTTGAGTTTGTCTATCTAAGCTCTCTTGTGTTGGATAAATGAGTCGGGTGTGTGTATAACACTACCCTCTGCCGAAATAAGTACGCTTGGAAATATGAATAATTACCTAGAGTTTGCTATCGGAGCTGTATTGTGTGAGAAAATTGTGTCAGTGTATGTATAACATTGCCCTTAGCCGAAACAGGTAGGCTGCCTTATTTGAAATCAAACAATTAGGGTACTCTTGATTGTTGTCATTTTACTCTGATGCCAAACAGTAGTAACTTGTTATACTAGACAATGAAAGGCAATTTGCAGTTTTACTTTGATGCCAAAGCTATAGAAAGCTATATAAACTTGTAATAGAATTTATTAGACAATATAGACGATTCCTTCGAGTGTCCAGATTACAGTGATAGTCTAGTTGTTGTTTTCTTTATGCCAAAGCAACAGTAACTTGTCTTGATGGCAATTCCTGGGTAGGAGTTGAAATTACCTTTCATAATCTTGGTGTGATCTGTGTAGAATTCAGAAATTATGTATGTTGTTGTCTTAGCATGTGTTCTTGTATTGGAATTTGAAGTTTATGAAGCGTTTGAACAAGTATTGTTGTGTGATATACCTTTTCATATTAGAACTGTTACTTATGGATTTTCATTTTAATTCAATCCAGGAGGAAGCTACTAAAATCAAGGCGGCTGGAAAAGCCTGGTACCAAACAATGATCTCCGACAGTGATTACACAGAGTTTGATGTTTTCCAAAAGTGGCTTGGTGTTTCCCAGTAATTTAGTCTCCTGCTATAAAAAAAATCCAAGACATGTGTCATGTTAGACTATTTTGTTGTGGTACTTATCTGTGTCATTTTGTTAGTTTGAGTCATGGATGAGATGTTGCTGGAAAATGAGTATAATGAGAGTTACATTTTTCCTACTACTTGTCCAGTTAAAGTTTCTTATAAACAGGTCTGGAATGAGATTAGTTACTTAGTTTCTCCATTTACCATGATGACAATGCTAGCAGACTTTGGTTTGCAATACATGCATAATGTTGGGATTTCCTTAAATATTTATATCTACATCCATTGTTTGTGTTTTTCCTTTCGATTGGTTCTCATTTGTATGGTTTCACTCATTGATGTTATTGCCTGCAATCATGTTTTTGGGTCAGACCTTCAAGTGTTCATGTACGGACAAGTGTTAGAATTCATTGTAGCACACAGTTCTTTGCTGTTTGATATGCCAATCAAATAGGCAAACAATGGTACAGCAGCTGTGCTATGTGTAGAAATTTCCTACATGCATCATGGGATGATCTTTTTTGTTTTCCCCTCAAAAGACAACATTGAGGCGTTGAGCCTCTAAGGCAATGACCCCGATTTTCTTTGTTAACCAGACTATGCATGTGTTTACTAGTTTACCTGATCGCAGATGTTTCTGTAGAAAAGTCTTAGAAATTCTTCCCTTCCCCATTTCATTAGAAGTAGCAATTGCACTATATTCCATGTTCACCTAAGGCAATGTCCGTATGAAGGGACCGAGCTTTATGACCGAGAGAAATGTGTACCGTTTCATATCGTAGTGGAGCTGAAGCTGATAATCGTCTACTCTTGTTTTTGGAAAATTTGCCGGCCAAAATTCAGCAACATTGCTGTTGGACCCTTTGGTCCGAAGTTGTACCAGCTCTTATAACTTGTAGCGCTACTTGTACAATAGTGGCCTCAGTCTCTATCAGCCCAGTCTTGTACTCAATCAATTAAGATTTAAGAAACGAAACATAGTAAATGAAGGAAAAAACGATAGTCGATAGTGTGATGGTGGAACCTCAGGCATGGTACCTTTCCTTGTTAGAACCTTGTACGCTTCGACTACAACGCATTCGTTATACTATGGCTCTACTTGGACTGTTATTCACCAAACTTGTAGCAAGAACTAAATGTAATGCGACGAACACCAACACTTGTTTAATGCACTGCCCTGCACTGCAAGTATTTTCTCTATCCTTTTTGGTATTTAAGTTTAACCATCTGATTGTTACAGTAGGGGAATAGGGGTCATATGAAGCGGAGAGAGAGAGAGAGAGAGAGAGAGAGAGAGAGAGAGAGAGAGAGAGAGAGAGAGAGAGAGAGAGAGAGAGAGAGAGAGAGAGAGAGAGAGAGATTGGGCCACTGGGCTTTGATGGATTGGGCCAGTGGCTTCTATTTTGTAATTGAGATTTGTTGCTCTTTATTTTTATTGATAAGAACAGCAAAAACTTGCAGAAATGTTACTTTTCACATGGGTACATTGAAGGTCTTAACCAGTCTCCTCATCTAGTCATATCAGAAGTAACATCAAAAGCTATGAGTGTAGAACACATCTTCTCTGAAACTGCTTAAAGAGGTAAATGTGCCATGCGTGAGTTGGTTGTTCATTAATATGGTCATTCCTATGCTCCCCCCCAAGTCCCCCCACTAAACAAGTCATAAAGAAAACTAGTCTAGGATCTAGATCTATGATAGATGAATGGCTAGGGGGCCTAGACATAGATATATAGGTGTCAGCCAAATAAAGGGGGTAGGAAGGTAGGGGGCAATATGAAGGGTCTAGTCACACAGTCACATTTATAGAATTGAGTCCTCCTATTTGAGATGTGACATTAGTTACACATCTCCAACCCTATTTACAGTGCATCTCACTGACTCACCCTCTTACTCTCTCAACTCCCTTTCAAACCCAATATTAAAACTCATACTGTAGGGGGTGCCATTGCAATCTCCGAGCATTATTTTTTTGTTAAACTTGCAGAAATGTAACTCTATTTATTATTCACATGGGTACATTGAAGGTTTTAACCAGTCTCCTCAAATTACTCACTGAAGGTTAGTTTGCATCAATTACAAAAATCTAGTGTAAACGGAATTATCATAGTGCGTAAGAGTGTTTCAAATGATCCACCACACTGCGCAACAACAACGTTATACTCTCACATTGGGTGATTTGAGTCTCCTTTAACCTAACTTGGCCAAACTAATGCAGAAACATACCATAAGTAAGTTTATAGGTTTAATGCGACTGCAGTAGAAGCCTAGAATTAGCAAAGCTACACCCGCCAAAACAAACCGAAGAAGAAGAAGAAGAATTAGGAAAATACTAATAGCCCCCTCTGGTTCTTTCCTCAATCCCCAAGCTTCTCTCTCTCTCTCTCTCTCTCTCTCTCTCTCTCTCTCTATTAATATCTTCCTTGTTTCTCCTGTGCATGAACATCTCTCCCTCCTCTCTCCCAGTCCCAGCCGGCCTCTGAATCTCTCACGCCGGCCCTTCCTCCTCCTCTCTCGCTCTCTCTCATAATAGACTCCTCCTCCTCATTTGCTCCACCGCCACGACTACTAGTGCTACTAAATTCAAAATTTCCATTCCCATTTCCTCACGTAAAACCAAACGCAATGCTAGATCTCAACCTCAACTTCTTCACCTCCGATATGGACACCTCCTCCAACGACGACGACTCCTCCTCCACCACTCTCAACTTCCTCCACCTCCAATCCGACGTCGCCGCCGAACCCGATCATCACCCCTCCTCCGACTCCCGCACCATCCAGCTCTTCCCCCCTCCGGCCAAGCACTGGCTCGGCCTCTCCTCCGCCTCCTCCGCAACCTATCGTTACCGCGCTCCTCCTCCTCCGCCGCCGCAAGAGCAGATGATCGCGCCTCTCTCGGTCAAGAAGAGCCGCCGCGGACCGAGGTCCCGGAGCTCCCAGTATCGCGGCGTCACGTTTTACCGGAGGACCGGCCGGTGGGAATCGCATATTTGGTGAGGCTCTGGAACTTTATGCAGTCTGTTTTGGTTAAACCTTGATTGTGCTCTCAGTTTTTTTTACCCCTTTCTGTTTTTTTTTACTGTGTAGGGATAACGGGAAGCAGGTGTACTTGGGTAAGCAAAATTCATTTTCATTTTTTTGTTGTGCTTAATGTTTTGATTTGCTTAATTAATTGTGGATTTATTTTATTTTATTTTTCAGGTGGGTTTGACACTGCGCATTCTGCAGCTAGGTGAGAACTAAGAATCTGATTATGAACTGTTAATGTTATTAGTAATGATTAGTGACTTTTTTACTGTTTGATTGGTTTGTAATTTTTGGGTGTTTGGTGATTTGATCTCAGAGCTTATGATCGAGCTGCGATCAAGTTCCGTGGAACCGAGGCTGATATTAATTTCAGTGTTGGTGATTATGATGAAGATATTAAGCAGGTTAGTGGGTGTTGGAGAGAGCTTTTTTACTGGGATTGTCTTGATTTTCTTCTGGGGTTAATTTTGATTGTGAAATTGTATTGCAGATGAGTAATTATACAAAGGAAGAGTTTGTGCAAATTCTGCGTCGCCAGAGCACCGGATTCGCCAGAGGAAGCTCGAAATACAGGGGAGTCACGCTGCACAAATGTGGCCGCTGGGAAGCTCGTATGGGTCAGTTGCTGGGCAAGAAGTGAGTAGCCCTTTTTGTTTTCCCTTCTACTTTTCTTTGGTTTGTACATTTCACAATCTTTTGGTAATCAGTTGCGGTGTGAATAAATGTGAAAAGAGAAGAAGGGAACAACAAATTTGTGTTCTTTGGGGACCTAAATTGATTAAGATATGGGACTTGGTTTTGTAAAGTGTTTGGTATGACTTGCCTGCAGGTATATATACCTTGGCCTATTTGATACCGAGATTGAAGCTGCAAGGTTTTTACGTTAATAAATAGGCACTATTTTACTTGATGCTTAAGTTTTGAGATATTACGAATCATGGGATGCCATTTATAAGTCTGTGTAGTGTTGTCCTTTTGAAACCAGAGCGTATGACCAAGCTGCCATCAAATGCCATGGAAGCGAAGCGGTCACCAACTTTAATCCAAGCTTATATGATGGGGAGATAGAGGCTGAGGCCAACAATGCAGGTACTATTGTTATTAGATCTTTCATATGAATTGAGCAGAACACAAACTTTGTCTTTTGTTAATATTGCTATGTCATTTATTCTTAACCCCTTTTGGTACAGGCATGGATGATAGTCTTGATCTAAACTTGGGAATTGCTCCCCCCTTGGCTTCTGAATGTCCAAATGATAACATCAACTTGAGCAGTTTTCCTTTTCCGCTAGGCAGAAATGACCTGCCTATTCACATGAGATCAAGGGTAATGCTCAGATCCATTAAAAGTTCCACCCAGCTCAATTCAACTTTAATTTTCTTCAGAACTTATTCATTACCTATATATATCTCACCTCACAGCTTTAGCAAATAAGCTCCTCACTTCAAAACATTGTTGTTCTCTACAGAATGAGAACTCTGTTTCAGGATTTCCAGCAACTATGAGGACTCAATTACCTCGTGGCTTAATGGTGGCATCTGCGGAGCCTCCTCTAACGAGCAACATGAACTCCAACTTCCTTCCCATACATATGGTAATTTATTCATTTCTACCTTTAATTATATCTGGACTTTTGCACTATTTTGATTTAATATGAATATGCACTTAGGACCGAATGAAATGTTAAAATCGTGTGTTAGGATGTACTATTTGGTATTACATCTCTTTTCTATTGTTAAGACTTCAGAACTACACATCAACTTAGGGTTCCCCTAGTAATTGCATTGTTTGGTGCAGAGAAATATACAATCTAATTAACAACAGTCTATGAGTGTTGTGGTTTTCCTGTCCAATTTATAACATCAACACTGTCCTTGTTACACTCAGGAAAGAGCAACGGAGAAGAGTATGGATGCTAACTCCTTCCGTAACTGGGCATGGCAAATGCAAGGCCATAATGATGGAGCAACTCCAATGCCACTCTTCTCTGCTGCAGCATCATCAGGATTCCCTTCTTCAACACCACCATCATCAGCTGCTGCCCCTCCGCTTCATTTTCCCAACACATCATTTCACCAGCGCCACTTTTCCCCATCCTTCACCAACAGCACACCCCATTTCTATTGCAGGAGCTGAAGAAACCAAATAGGATTTAACCACGGTAATAATTTAACCCTCGGGTAGGACTGGTAACAAATTTTTTATTTCTTCCACCATGTAAAGCTTATGAAACTTTGAAGCCTCTTCAATATCATGGCACTATGGGAGAAATTCATGTAGGTTTGCTTTGTTTGGCATAATTTAGATCCAATTATCTCACAACACCTCTTTTTGAGATGCTGAACTCTGTAATATAGCTTGCATGGCAGTATGTTACCCTATTCTGATTCCCCTGCCAAATTGGTTGTATTGGGTATTATAATGCTTAGTCATTCACTTAACCTTATTAGTAATGAAATGATACATTTTCCAGGTCCAAAAGAGATTATATTAAAAGGAAAAGTAAGAGCAAAAAATTGTGGTTCAAAGTTTATACATATAGCAACAGGCTACATAACTATGAATATCATATTTTAGGACAAGTAGAGCATTTTTTGTAATCTTAGCAAACTTTGATGCTCTTGCGGAGACGTTAAGGGCAATGGAACCCCTAATCTTAGGGTGACATTAAAGGCGATGGAACCCCAAACTGGCCTAATCCAATTGTTCATCCTTCCTCACACTACTAACTATGCACACAAAGTTGTGCTCTGTCCCAATGATCAGCTGGCAGTGCACAACAACTTTGGGTTTTTTGTGTTGCTACGGGTTGTGGTACACGCACTTGTGCACGAGTACCATGTATAATTTCATGGGTAAAGTAAAAGGTGAAGTGAGAATCCGGAATCCTCGGCTTTGGGTACAATATCTGGAAAAGGATGGGCAAGGGGCCTCGGTTGTCCTTTGATCTGTTACATTTTGTAGTTTAGCATCTTGGTGTTTTATGAGCAGCGTGAAAAGTCTTTTGTACTCTTCACTGTTTCCACTCTGTAACACCATTCACCACCCCCAACCTTTGTATCCCTATTATCTTTTCCAATTTCCTGTTTAATTTTTTTTTTCCTTAAACAGTTAAACTCATACTTTTATTAACTAAATTAAACCATGAAAGTAAAACAGCCATGCTATATTGTGACTATTTTTGTTGATCGTAAAATATAGTTACAAGAGTATATATAACTAGGTTGAGAATTAGAAAGGACTAAACTAACTTACTCTATACAAACCAGTACCTGAATAGAGTTTAAGAGTAGATGAACTCCGGGCTCAAAATATTAAGGGGCCTAAAATTTTATTTTATTTTTATGTGATCACATTAGCTTAGTAAAAATAAATAAAAAATAATTAACAACATCTAATTAGGGTAGTGTTAAATTACAAAAGAGAATGAATATACAATCTTACCCATTATATTACTATTATTAGTTACTATTTTAGAAAAAATAAACAGCGGTAAGTAAGAGGTTTGTTGTATAAATAAGATTTTTAATGTTTTTTTTGTTATTAGATTTTGAATTTATATGTTTAGTTCGTCAAAAAAATTTTGTGTTTCTTAAAAAGAGAAAATAAAATTGAATGAATATTATATAGTCTATACTTTGAGGGTATAATTTTTAAAGTTCGACTTAGATTTGAAAATCTCAAATCCGGGCTTGACTCTAAACTGAACTCCTATAATTCTAACAAATTTAAAGTACGTATTATATTCAAAAATTTTCATAATTGCATGCTAGACTAATTTTTCTAACAATCTAATACTAAAAGTTCAAGAACATTATGTTTATGATCTCGATCTTTTTTTTTATTGATACATAATAATCGAATGAGACTTAAAACTCACAAATATTACATGTGTAGAGCTCGATAAAATATTTTGAGGGTGTTTGAAAATTTTGGATGCTAAGATAGTTATTTCTTAGTCATTATATCAAAAATTATGTTATGATAAACTTTCTTTTTAATAATTAAACAAATTTCATTTCTAAAACATTTTCTTATTCGATCGAAGAATTTTCTTCAAGTTATTTTCTGAAATTTTAGTTTGATAAGATCTTTTCAAAAAAGTAATGATGGTGCTGGCAACTCTTCTTTTTTTGGGTTATATGCTTTTCAGACTTTCCTGAGTCTTTCGTTCTTTTTTTTTTCCACAGACTTCAACGGCTACGAGGCTGCATGCTGTCACCTACGACTGGGTAAACCTGATCATCTCGTATCATCTGAGATAGGGATGATAGGAGAGGAAGATCGATGAATGGCGACCTTTATCTCTCTGGAATCTCTGGAGCGAGCTCAGTACGTACTAGTACTGTTCATCGCTACTACAGCTGTGCTCTGAGCCTCGTCTGCGTCTGCGTCTGCGTCTGCGTCTGCGTCTGCGTCTGCGTCTGCGTCTCTGTGACCTCTGTGTCTTTTACTGCTCTGAGTGCATGGCATCATTGCAAATATCTGTATATGTTTATGGTTTTATGTAAGGAACGTTCACTGTTCTTATATGGACATGGCCCAGAAGAACCAGAACACATACCCAAGCGTATTATGATGAACAAGAAAGATCCCCTCGTGATTTGCATCTCTCTCTCTCTCTGATCAATCTTGCAGGTACAGTAAACTTAACCAAGCTCGTTCAATGTGTGGTTGGCTCAGTCTAATGAATAATCGCACCCAAACTCAACTCGACTCCTCGGCTCTCTAGCTTCCGTTTTGTCTATAATGCTTTAAGTTGGGAGATGATGATGACGCTTCTGTCATTTTCACCATCAACCTTTTTCTTTTCCCGCCTTTTGGTTTGTTTGTTTCATCCACTAATAGTTCTAATTTTGACGATAGGGTAAACTATTAACTGGTTCCCTAAGCTAGCCAGTGTCAGGCTCGTCAAATTAAAAAGAAGTTTCTTTTAGTATTTTGATGCAAGTATGACTAAAGGAAGTTTTAAAAAGCACACGATTATTATAGAAGCATTCGGAATATTTTGGAATATTTTAGAAGCATTCGGAATATTATGGAACGTCTTGGAAGCTTCTGAAAGGATTGGGAAGCATTCGGACAACTCTAGAACTCTCTAAAACCTTAGAAAGTCTGTAGGACACTCCGGAACTCTCTATAACCCTAGAGAGACTCAAGGCTCAATACTACTCCGGAAGTCTCTAGAATACTCAAGTTAACACTTAGAGTTGTATAAAAAACTCTAGAAAACTCTATACTTGTAAATGTCCTAGAATTGTCTAGAAACTTAAGTAAGGGAGGATGATGCCTATAAATAGACAGAAACCCCTCTCATTTGAGACATAGAGAGTTGGATAGCATTCAACCTCACTTGTAAAACTTTGTAAAGTTCTCTTAAGCTTAATACAAGTTTTCTCTTTCAAAAATATTCTCCCTTCATTTGAGTGTTCTAGCACTACCAGAAGAAAGGTTATAGCCGACGAAAAAAAAAAAACCAGGCCGACGAAGCATTTTTTCGTCGGCTATAGTGGGCTTTAGCCGACGAAATTTTCTTTCGTCGGCTAAGGTGAATTTTCGTCGGCTATGATGTCCACTTTAGCCGACGAAATTTTATTTCGCCGGCTATTTTAAATTTTCGTCGGCTATGACACACTTTAGCCGACGAAAAAAAATTTCGTCGGCTAAAGAATTTATGTCATCGGCTAAAGTGCACAAACCATGGCCGACGAAATATTTAAAGGTTTAGCCGACGACATTCATAGTCGTCGGCTAAAGTGCTTTATATCTGCAGATCTGGGCAGCAGCAGCTCATTTCGAAAAAAACGGAAAAAAAAACGGGAGAAGAAAAAAGGGGAGAAAAAGTTTGGGTGTTGTCGAAATCTGTCCATAATCAGTTTGTGGAGCCATATATATATAGGTACGTATATGTATATATATGTTGATTAATTGAGTTTTATTTGAGTTGATCGATTTTAATTAGTGTGATTAATTGAGTTTATTGATTGTGATTGAGTTGATTAATTTTGAGTACGTTGGATGTATATATATATGTGTTGATCGATTTGGTTGATGATTTGAATTGATAATATATATGAATTAATTTGTTGTTAATAAATAGTAAATATATATATATATATGTTAATATTAATTTATAATATTATTGTGTTGATATGGTATGAAGTTGTTGATGATATATATGAGTTCATAATGATAATTTTGTAATTAATTAGTTGTAGTACGTACGTACGTAGAATATATATATATACTAAATGAATTGAGATTTTATATATGGCATGAAATTTTATTAATAATTAGCTAGCATCGTTATAAATATATATATATTTTGTTATATTTTCAGGATATGGATAAGAGTTGGATTTCGCTTCCAAAATGGGACAAAAGATACGGTGCAGGAGTTATGAGTTTTCTAGAATATGCGATGAATAATGCTAACGGGAATACAATTTTCTATTGCCCGTGCACGAAATGTCAGTGTCGCAGCGATATGTATCGATTTCCCATTGACAAAGTAGGGCAGCACCTGAGGAGTAACGGGTTTTGGGAGAAGTACACATGTTGGTTATATCACGGTGAAACATCATCAGGGGGTCCGCATGATCATGGCCAATTTTCCGAGACGGGCAGTGCTAGTACATCCAACGATCCAACAACGACATTCATCAACGACATGTTTCCTTATGAGAGCGGTGTATGCGCTCAAGGACAGTATATGCCTGACCCGGTGCAGCCCTTCCCTAGAGCTGTGAACACTGCTGGTATTGAAAAGTACAACAAACTGCTTGCTTTCCAACAGACCCCTGTGTACCCCGGTTGTCAGAAGACCGTTCTTGAAAGTGTGATGGACGTAATGAGGATTAAAGTTGAGACAAAATCGACCGTGAAGGCTGTTGATGAGTATCTACAGTACACTGCTTCGATGCTGCCCAACGGTCATCGTCTTCCTACCACTCATCGGAAGGTCCGATGTATCCTGAAAGATCTTGGGCTTTCCTACATCAAGATCCATGCATGCAGATATGACTGCGTTCTCTTTTGGGGTAAAGATCCAGAAGGGAATGACCTTGGTGGCCTTGACGCATGTCCGGTATGTCACACTGACAGATATAAGCTGACTCCTGCAGGCAACAGGAAACCTGTAAAGGTACTTCGGTATTTCCCTTTGACGGATAGGTTGGAGCGGTTGTACATGTCTTCACACACGGCCGAAGCGATGAGATGGCACGCTGATAGGGAATTGCATGACGAAGATACCCTTATACACCCTGCTGACGGGGAGGCTTGGAAGCATATAGACAGGGAGTTTCCTCAATTTGCGTCAGAGGTCCGAAATGTGAGGCTCGGGCTCTCATCCGATGGGTTCAACCCTTTTGGGAACATGAGTCTGCAATACAGTATATGGCCGGTGATTTTGGTACCGTACAACCTTCCCCCATGGATGTGCATGAAGAAGGAGTACAATATGTTGAGTTTGTTGATTCCGGGGCCCGGTTATCCGGGGAAGTGTCTCGATGTGTACTTGAGACCTTTGATTGAAGAGCTTAAATTTTTGTGGGACGTTGGTCATCCCACTTATGACAAGTACACGCACGAGATGTTCCAGATGCATGTCATGGTTGTTGGCACCATCAGTGATTTTCCTGCCCGTGGGATGTTGTCGGGCAACGTTGTTAGGGGATACAAGGCTTGTCCAGAGTGCCTTAGCGATGAGGGGAGCAGCAGTCATTGCAACAAGATATGCAGATTGGGTCACCGTGCTTTCCTTCCATATGATCACGAATGGCGGTTCGATGAAAAGGCATTTGATGGGACCGTAGAACACGGCGTGCCTCCCAGAAGATGGACGGGGGAAGACATTTTAGCGGTGCTTAATGAGTACGATTTTGGGCAGCTCAGCAATCATCCCAACATTGTGGCGGCTATACCTGAAAGACCCGACAGGTACAAATTCTGGACACATAAGAGCATATTCTGGGAACTCTCATACTGGAGTAAGTTGTTGATCAGGCACTACCTGGATGTGATGCACATAGAAAAGAATGTGTGCGACAGTGTGGTGGGCACAGTGCTGAATTTGGAGGGGAAGACGAAAGACGGTCCTAAGACACGCATTGATCTAAAAAAATGCGGAATAAGAAGACATTTGTGGTTGAAAGAAGGGAAGAAAAAAATGCCTCAAGCTCCTTACACCGTGAAGCCTGACCAGAAGAACCTAATTTTCAGGTGGATGAGTTGTGTGAAGTATCCTTCAGGCTATGCAGGAAATATTGCCCGGTGTGTGAACTTCCGGGACAATAAGATGTACGGGTTGAAGAGTCATGACTGTCATATCCTGCTGCAACGTCTCTTCCCTGTTTTCATTCCGATTACGAGCCTTAGTTTTAATGTATGATTCCGATTAATTTGTATAATTTTTCAAAGACTTTTTCCTTTATATATAGTTTACACATATGTTGAATTCATATTTCAGTTATGAATATATGAGATTTTGGTGATACATGATGAACATGGTTTTTTTTAATGTATGGTTTATGAATATCGTCTGTTTTTTTTTCCCTGTTTTTTTACTTTAGCCGACGAAATATACTATAATTCGTCGGCTAAGATGTTTTTTGCCGACGAAAAAAGCCTTAATTCGTCGGCCATAGATGTTTTTTTATTTATTTTTATTACACACTTTAGCCGACGAAATAAACTGTGATTCGTCGGCTAAACTACCTTAGCCGACGAAAAAAGCCTTAATTTCGTCGGCTAAACTTGTTTTTTTATTTTTTTAATTACTCACTTTAGCCGACGAAATACACTGTAATTCGTCGGCTAATATGGTTTTTGCCGACGAATAACCTAATAATTCGTCGGCTATAGTTATTTTTTTATTTTTTAATTACATACTATAGCCGACGAATATGTTAGGGTATTCGTCGGCTAAACCCTAAAATATTTCTATTACCTACTATAGCCCTATGTTCGGTGGTTATTTTGCGTAAAATTTTTATACGACTTGTTGCGTGTCATAGGTTTGAAACTATTTTCAGTTGGAGGTCCGGCCAAAATACGTAATTTAGACGGTCGAACGACCTTTTCCGTGCGTTTAGGGGTTTGACTTACGAGATTGACCGTCCGGATCGAGCCCTTATTCTTTTCGGATCAAGTTGAATTTTTTCCCATACATGTATTTTATCATGATGGTCAGATCTGACGGCTGGATTTGTGTTTCTCAAGTTTGATCATCACGATCACAACATGTGTACTAATGTTGTATAACTTGTTTACCAAGTGTTATGTAAATGTTCCGTTTCAAAAACAAACTATACGTAGATCCTTCAAACGTAAAAAAGTCGTGAAATAAGACATGATTAGAATGGTGAAATAAGTCTACGGTTGAAAAATCACGGTATTCCGGTCATGTCTCGGTGCCGATAGTAGCGGTCAATTCAATTTTCCATTCTTTCTCCCTATGGGTAGCCCTGGGTTCGGTGGTTATTTTGCGTAAAATTTTTGTACGAATTGTTGCGTGTCATCGGTTTGAAACTATTTTCAGTTAGAGGTCCGGCCAAAATACGTAATTTAGACGGTCGAACGACCTTTTCCGTGCGTTTAGGGGTTTGACTTACGAGATTGACCGTCCGGATCGAGCCCTTATTCTTTTCGGATCAAGTTGAATTTTTTCCCATACATGTATTTTATCATGATGGTCAGATCTGACGGCTGGATTTGTGTTTCTCAAGTTTGATCATCACGATCACAACATGTGTACTAATGTTGTATAACTTGTTTACCAAGTGTTATGTAAATGTTCCGTTTCAAAAACAAACTATACGTAGATCCTTCAAACGTAAAAAAGTCGTGAAATAAGACATGATTAGAATGGTGAAATAAGTCTACGGTTGAAAAATCACGGTATTCCGGTCATGTCTCGGTGCCGATAGTAGCGGTCAATTCAATTTTCCATTCTTTCTCCCTATGGGTAGCCCTGGGTTCGGTGGTTATTTTGCGTAAAATTTTTGTACGAATTGTTGCGTGTCATCGGTTTGAAACTATTTTCAGTTAGAGGTCCGGCCAAAATACGTAATTTAGACGGTCGAACGACCTTTTCCGTGCGTTTAGGGGTTTGACTTACGAGATTGACCGTCCGGATCGAGCCCTTATTCTTTTCGGATCAAGTTGAATTTTTTCCCATACATGTATTTTATCATGATGGTCAGATCTGACGGCTGGATTTGTGTTTCTCAAGTTTGATCATCACGATCACAACATGTGTACTAATGTTGTATAACTTGTTTACCAAGTGTTATGTAAATGTTCCGTTTCAAAAACAAACTATACGTAGATCCTTCAAACGTAAAAAAGTCGTGAAATAAGACATGATTAGAATGGTGAAATAAGTCTACGGTTGAAAAATCACGGTATTCCGGTCATGTCTCGGTGCCGATAGTAGCGGTCAATTCAATTTTCCATTCTTTCTCCCTATGGGTAGCCCTGGGTTCGGTGGTTATTTTGCGTAAAATTTTTGTACGAATTGTTGCGTGTCATCGGTTTGAAACTATTTTCAGTTAGAGGTCCGGCCAAAATACGTAATTTAGACGGTCGAACGACCTTTTCCGTGCGTTTAGGGGTTTGACTTACGAGATTGACCGTCCGGATCGAGCCCTTATTCTTTTCGGATCAAGTTGAATTTTTTCCCATACATGTATTTTATCATGATGGTAAGATCTGACGGTTGGATTTGTGTTTCTCAAGTTTGGTCATCACCAGAACAACATGCCAAATGTATAAAGGTTTAGCCGACGAATTTCAAAGGTTTAGCCGACGAATTTCAAAGGTTTAGCCGACGAATTTCAAAGGTTTAGCCGACGAATTTCAAAGGTTTAGCCGACGAATTTCAAAGGTTTAGCCGACGAATATATGTATAGCCGACGAAATTTTGTTCTTTAGCCGACGAACAAATTATTTCGTCGGCTAAAGTCCTCGGGTTTTAATTGCGAACCCTAGCCTCCTCCCTCATTTCTGCAGTTTTGAAAACCCTAGCCCTAGCCTCCCGGTCTCCCGGTCTCCTCCTCCTCCCTCCTCCCTCCCGGTCTCCTCCTCCTCCCTCCTCCCTCCTGGTCTCCTCCTCCTCCCTCCTCCCTCCCGGTCTCCCGGTCTCCTCCTCCTCCCTCCTCCCTCCCGGTCTCCCGGTCTCCTCCTCCTCCCTCCTCCCTCCCGGTCTCCTCCTCCTCCCTCCTCCCTCCCGGTCTCCCGGTCTCCTCCTCCTCCCTCCTCCCTCCCGGTCTTCCGGTCTCCAAAACGCTAGTGGTGCTGTTTGTCTGCTCAAGGTACGCTCCCATAAACCCCAAATTCATCGATTTCTTTTCTGCAAATAAAATATATGGATTGATGATTGCTTCTGCGTTTTGGTTGGATTGGTTGTATAAAACTGAGAATGACCGTAACTTGTATGTGTTGGGTTTCGATTTGTAGTACCAGTAGTTGGATACAGTAGTTGGATATGTGCTAACGTAATTTGTAGTTTCGTAACTTACTGAGAATGACCGATTCGTAACTTACTGAGAATGACCGTAACAAAAATAATTTGAAGGTGTGTATACAGTAGTTGGATATGTGCTAATAAAATTTATTTTAATGTAATCATCTTGTTAAATTTGTAAATTATATTGGACAAGTGAGTTGTGTAAAAATCGGATAAATATTTAACAAATAATAATTTAAAAGGTTGTTAAATTATAAAAATGATGGTTAAAAAAACAAAGTGACCCAGCGAAGTTGTAACATTTTAAATTATTGTAACATTTTAAATTTTTGTAATCTTTAACATTACAAAATTTTAAATAACCCTAAACATTTTTGTAATTTTTAACATTACAAAATTTTAAAATTATTGTAACATTTTAAATTTTAACATTTCTGTAATTTTTAATATTATGAATAAATTGTTTTAATATTATTGAATTATTGTTTTGTAATTTTTAATATTATTAAAAATTTTAACACTAGATTAAGTAGAGAATCGGGATGAAAACGCGAAGTTGAAGAAAGGAATAAAACTTGTAATCTATTTTTTTTGTTAATTTAATTTGTGTTAATTAAATTTGTTTTGTAATTTAATTTGTGTTAATTTAATTATGTTAGTTTATGTGTTTATTTTTGAATTTATGTGTTTATTTTTGAATATATGTGTTAATTTATTTTTGATTTCGAATTTAGTTTTACGATATGTTAGTTAATATATAATATTGTTATGTAAGTAAAATATACTATATATATATATATATATATCTATATATATATATTGGTATTTGCGTGTAAATTTTTATTGAATAAGTATAATTTTAAAAATGTATAATTTTTTATAAAACAAAGACAAAATAATCTAAAGCCGTTAATTAATATTATAAATAGGATGAGCGGCTTTTTTCGATCGAAGAAGAGTTCGAAGGGCCAAAGGTCCGAATCGTCTGAGGGAACCTCTAGCAACCCTCAAACGACGTTTCAGGGCCACATGACAGCCAGACGTGCGAGCCTTCTGGAGACAGCGCCGGAGGTGCCCGTTTCATCGAGGCAGGCGGCCGTCCCTCGTTCCCCGAGGCCCTTGACGGAGGTGTCTGCACCTCGTATGCCCGAGATACACCGGCCGCCCACTCCGGGTCCTACTTCTTCGGATAGTGGGTCATCTGGGGTACAGATGCCGCCGCCTCATCTGTTCCTTCCGCGGATGATACCGGCGATACCTGTAGTCGATGACTCAGGGACGCCGATTTATCCACTGCCCCCGCCAGTGGCTCCATCAGCGGCGTACCGGTTCCTGCCTTTTGATACGCCTCTTATTTCTGCGAGGGTATCATCATCGGCGACAGAGCCGGAATTCGTCGCGAGCTCCTCAGGTAATCAGTCAGGCAACTTGATTACTTTTAAAGGGTCATATATATATATATATATATTTTAATAATCAATTTGCCCGAATCATGTCATAGGCACAAAGAAGAAGAGAGGCCCCGTCACAGGGAAAGCTCTCGAGAAGATGGTGAGTACCATGGGGAGGATCCCCATCGATACTGACGGGGATGGCCACGCAGTATCGGGCGGGAAGTCGAGGATGTACTCCGGCCGCGTGGGTGCTCTCATTAGGGATAGAGTCCCTATGTTGTGGTCCGACTGGGGCGAGGTCCCGCAGGAGGTTAAGGACATGGTCCACAACGCGATGTCGGTGAGTTTACAAAATAATATTATGTATTAAATTGTTGATTTCTCGAAAAGCTAAACTAATAATAATCGGTTAAATGCAGGTGTGGTTTGAGGTTCCCGAGCACCTGAGGGACAGCTGGGCCGACGTTGTGCATGGGGGAAGGTACGTTGGGAAGTTAATGAAAAACAATTTTGTATGTGATATTAATAATATTTCTAATATTTTTGTTGTATCTGTAGGTACAAGGAGTGGAAGAACGAGCTGCGGACCCATTGGACTAAGCACGGGAACGCACGTTCTGGTACCCCTACTGAGTTCCAGTACAGGGAGTACGAGTGGCGTTGGCTTCTGACATCAGAATTCAACAACCCTCGTAAACAGGTATTTAAATAAATTAGTTAGTTAATTTAAAAATAAGTACGTGCGTTTTATAATATTCTACTAATAGTTTACTTTTTTCTTTGAAGGCGGTTTCCCGGGTGAACGCTCAGAACCGGCAACGCAACACAAGGAACCATCATGCCGGTTCTAGACCGTTCGGTGTCTTCATGGACGAGGCGGCCAAGGAACATCCAGAAGTCAACCCCTACGTCTATACGTACGAGAAGGCATATCCTGACTCCCAGGAGGATATTGTAAGTCACTTTACGTTTTTAAATTTTTCAATTTATGTAAAAAATTTAATTAATAATTTTTTTCCTATCCATATAGGCGAGGGTGAGGGAGGCTAGTGACGAGGTCCTGAGTACCTTAGTGAGGGAGGCATGGCCGGAGACGCAGGATTCCGAGATGTCCGAAGCCATGTCCCGGATCGACAATTCGGATCCGACGATTGGGGCGAGGATCATGGGCAGAGCCTTCCCACCGAGAGAAAACAACTTCTACTGCCGAGGTCTAGGAAAGAGAGGCGAGGGGGTCCTGAAGACCACTCCAGGATTTCAACGAAAGGCAACCTCGACGAGTAGCTGCACCACGTCCACGATCAACAGGACGACTCAGCTAGAGTCGGAAGTTCAGAGACTACGAGAACAGCAAGCTGCTCAAGCTGCTCAAGCTGCTGAGGCTGCCTCGCAGCAAGCCTATATTGCCTCGTTGGCAGCCTTTAATACCGCGCAGGCAGCCTATGTTGCCGAGATATATGCCATCCAGCAGGCCCAGCATCAGCAGATGTTGCAGTACATGCAGGACTTTGCAGCTGCCCAGAGTCAGGGACTTCCGCCTCCGCCCATGCCTCCGCCCATGACGCTACCCCAGCCGCCGCAACCTCCGCAGCAGCCCCCAGAAGATGACTTCAATTTAGACGATATAGACTTTACGTAGTTAAAATTGATACTTTTATGTAAATTGATACTTTTATGTAAATTGATACTTTTATGTGTTTGTTGTTGGTTATATGAAATTGTTAAATATGTCTTTTGCAGCTTGCATGGAATGGTAATTCAGAAATTTCGGGGTTTTTTTTTTTACTGGAATGCGCTTATAGCCGACGAAAAAAGCCATAATTCGTCGGCTAAAGTTTTTTTTTAAAAAAAAAAAAAAAGTTTAGCCGACGAAATAAGCTTTAATTCGTCGGCTAAATGTCTATAAGGCCGACGAAAAATACAATATTTCGTCGGCCATAGATGTTTTATATTTTTTTTATTACAAACTTTAGCCGACGAATAGTTTAAATTATTCGTCGGCTAAAGTTTGGAAGATAACCGACGACGTTATTCGTCGGCTATAGTTCATACTTTAGCAGACGAAATAATGTCGTCGGCTATAGTATGACTATAGCCGACGAAATAATGTCGTCGGCTAAAGGTTGGACTATAGCAGACGATATTATTTCGTCGGCTATAGTCATACTATAGCCGACGAAATTTTTTGTCTCGTCGGCTAAAGTCATTACAGACGACCCTTTCCCGACGACACTATAGCCGACGAACCTTCGTCGACTAAGGTTTCAGCCGACGAATTTTTTTAACAGGCCGACGAAAATTTTTCGTCGGCTAAACTGCCTGTTCTGGTAGTGTAGCCAAAGCGTTTGCGTGAGTAAGACTGACTTAGCATAATTTTCGTCGGCTAAACTGCCTGTTCTGGTAGTGTAGCCAAAGCGTTTGCGTGAGTAAGACTGACTTAGCATAAGGGAAGTGCTAAGGCCGCACGAGAAGCTTAAGAAAAAGGAAACTCGTGACAGTTGGTATCAGAGCAGAAGTTCGATCGGAACCTCGCTCGACATAATGGTAAAGCACGGTGCTACCAAAACTACATCGGGATCAAATCCCTCTGAATTGGCGAAGCATGATGCTGCCCAAGGTGCATCAAGATCCAACTCTTCCGAGGAAGTTACGCAAATAAGAGATCGCGAAGAGCAAGTCGAATATATCGTTCCAAGGCGGGAACGGTCTAAAGACATGATCTCTGCTTTTGACTCAGGTGGAGGAGAGTGTGAGTGGCATGGAAGCCCAGGTGGATGACCTAGGCAAACGGGTAGAAGGCTTAGAGACGGAGGATGCTGTCATCCCCACTGTGATCAAGCATGGTGATCTAGTTAAAGAAGTCTTTGCGGGGCGAGATGGCAAAGATTCGCGAGGAGTTCATGAGGGAACTCACCAAAATGCGTCAAATCCACGAGAAGGAGTTGAATAGCACTCTTGCACGCATTGAGGAGATGCATGGGGACTTGGCCCTATGCAAGCCCGCATTGGCTATGGGAGCCGACACCAGCGGTATTGTGGAGGCTAAGCATACAGAGGTGCCAAAGCCTAAGAGTTTCGGGGATTGCGCAACGCTCGTGAAGTAAATAACTTCTTATGGGGGCTAGACCAATATTTTGGAGCCGTAGGCATCACCGAGGAGGATGCCAAGATTAGGACCGCGGCTCTCTACCTCACCGACACTGCCATGTTATGGTGGAGGAGAAGGCGAGGAGATGTTGAAAAATTTACTTGCACCATTACTACCTTTGATGACTTTACAAAGAAGCTTAAAAGACAATTTTATCCGGAGAATGTCGAGGATGAGGCAAAAGCTCGCTTGCGAAGGCTCAAGCACTCAGGGTCTATTCTGGATTATATTAAGGATTTCACCAACTTAGTATTTGAGATTCTCGATTTGCCCGACAAGGATGCTTTCTTCAATTTTATTGATGGTCTCCAACCATGGGCTAAGACCGAGCTAAGGCGACGTGGGGTGCAAGACCTTGCTACCGCCATAACTGTGGCCGAAAGTCTAATCGACTATACTAGTCTAAAGGAGTCCACCGGCAAGCCGAAGGAAAAAAAGAGTAGCTATGCCAAAGGTGGGGGAGACAAAAGCCAACGCAAAGACGAGCCCCATTAAGACAACTACTCGGCAAGGAGCAAGGACAAGGGCAAGCAAAAGGAGACAAGGAGCTCGGGTAAACCCAACAACAATAAATGTTTCCTTTGCGATGATCTGTATTAGGCTAGAGATTGCCCACAAAAGAGAGCTCTAAGCGCATTTTTAGGAAATCATCAAAGCGAGACGGAAGCCGAGGGTGACAATGGTGGTGCACACGTGGGATCTATGCAGCTGTTAAATGTGATATGATCCACACCTAAGGTCCAAGCCAAAGGTTTACTCTTCGTCGATGTCACTATAGGTGGGAAGCCAACAACAGCGATTCTCAACAAGGGTTGCAACCCACAACTTCATCGTGGTTGAGGAGGCCCAAAGGCTAGGACTTAAGGGAAACAATGAAGGAGGCTCCATCAAGGCGGTCAATTCACCAACTCAACCCATTCATGGTGTAGTTTGAAGAGTCAAGACCAGCGTGGGAGCATGGTGTGCGAACTTAGACTTCTCGGTTATTCCAATGGATGACTTCAAAGTCGTCTTGGAGTTAGAATTCTATGATCAAGTCAAGGCAATCCCGATGCTATTCGCTAACAGCTTGTGCATCACGGAAGGCGACAAAGCTTGTGTAGTGCCAACAACTAGAGGCACAAAGCAAGACTTGAAGGTATTTTCGGTGTTACAATTCAAAAAAGGCATCAAGAGGGAAGTGGATAGCTACTTGGCCAAGTCATGGCATGAGCAAACAAAGTTAGCTCGAGCGGCTTTACACAAGGCTGCTACAAGGATGAAGAAGTGGGAAAACAAGAAGATGAGGCACGTGGAGTTCAAGGAAGGCAATCTTGTACTCGTGAAACTCTTGCCGCAACAATTCAAGTCCCTTAAGAAGGTTAGGAAGGTGCATAAGGGCTTGGTACGCAAGTATGAAATGCCGTTTGAGGTTATCAAACGTATCGGTAAGGTTTCATATAAGCTTCACCTCCCGTCCAAGTTGAAGATTCATCCGGTCATCCACGTGAGCATGTTAAAGCCTTTTCATGAAGACAAGGAAGACCCATCAAGGGGAGTTTCACATCGGGCACCTACAGTCTTCCTTCGACAAAGAAGTAGATGAGATACTCGCTCACCGAGTCATCCGTTGTTGAGGTTTGCCAAGTTATCAAGAGTACCTCATCAAGTGGAGAGGTCTGCCCGATACGGAAGTCAGCTAGGAGTCCGAGGACATACTATAGCAATTCAAGGACAAGATTCAGTGCTACAACGAAGGCACGATGAGGGCATCGCGTGCTTAGGTGGGGGAGATTGTCACGCCCCGCCAAATTAACGAGGAGTTTCCTTCAGCATTTTGATGCAAGCATGGCTGAAGGAAGGTTTTAGAGAGCACATGAACATTCTAGAAGCATCCGGAATATTATGAAACGTCTTAGAAGCTTCCGTAAGGATCGGGAAGTATTCGGACAACTCTAGAAATCTCTAGAACCTTAGAGAGTTTCTAGGACACTCCGGAACTCTCTAGAACCCTAGAGAGACTTAAGGCTCAAGACTACTTCGGAAGTCTCTAGAATACTCAAGATAACACTTAAAGTTGTATAGAAAACTCTAGAAACCTATATACTTGTAAATGTCCTAGAATTATCTAGAAACTTAGGCAAGGGGAGATGATGCCTATAAATAGAGAGGCACCATTCCCATTTGGGACATAGAGAGTTGGATAACATTCAAGCTCACTTGTAAAGCTTTGTAAAGTTCTCTTAAGCTTAATACAAGTTCTCTCTTTCAAAGATTTTCTCCCTTCATTTGAGTGTTTTAGCCAAAGTGTTTGCGTGAGTAAGGTTGACTTAGCATAAGGGAAGTGCTAAGGCCGCACAAGAATCTTAGGAAAAAGGAAGCTCGTGACACAAGTCTGTAAACTGACCTAAGATACAGTTAAAGCAAGGAAAATTTCAATTGAGCTAGTTCCCAGAGTTTGGATCATTTAATTACTTTCGATTCTCAATATTGCTAATGTCAAGACCCACCCCGAATTTCATCCCGAAACCCGAGATGAGTCTTGCGGGGACTACCTCCAAGGAAAATTTACCGAAGAACACGGCAAACCTCCCTCGAAAGTGGACAACTCTAACTTGAAAAAAATTAAAGAACCACATTTTTAACCCAAATTAACATCCTCCGCTACAACCCAAAAGTAGCAAGAAAGAGTTATACAATAATTCCAACAGTATTCAGAGCTGCTAAAAATTAAAGAAAACACAGCGGAAGCAGACAATCTCCTAGTAGATTAAACATGTAACCTACTGGCGAAATGTAGCAGATAGATGCGTGACTATGCATCGACGTCTCCTTCTAAACCTCACTCGAACGCTGCAGACTGGACATTTTAAAATGAAGAGCCCAGAGGAAAATATTCAATTACGTCAAAATGAGTGGACAAAAGCAATTTCGACAACAAATAAATATTTCCCCAAAAATACTTTCAAAGAAAACGCTTTATCAGCGACAATAATAAAAGCTCAACTCGAAATTTCTGAACTGGTGTCTAGCCTCGCTAGACTCCCAAACTTTAAGAAATGGCCTCTCAGGCTAGCTAGGATATTATATATATCAGTATGTATTTACACTCGTCTACTGTTTGTACGATATCTATGAACAAATTTGAAAAGAATAGATATCATACAAAGCTACTACGCTGGTGTATAACGCTCACGTCACCCCATATTGAAATTGTACCTCAATATGGGGGAATCGCCCTAGTGGGTATATATACGTGCTGACTCCTTGTACGAATTCTATAAATGAATACGAAAATAGAAAGTCGTACAAGGTTACGACGCTGCCGTCTAACGCTCACGTCACCCCATACTGGAATTGTACCTCAGTATGGGGGAAATCACGTATAACTAGTTAGCATTTATTTATATACATATTATTCTCATAATCCTCAATATATGAGTATAATCACCGAAATTCTGAATTTCGAGAAATTTTCAACAACAGAAAATTATTCAGCAATAAAGCATCTCGAGCACAATATTTAAAACAAAGGTCTACTCACAGATTAGACCTAAAGCCTGAAGTTGGTCAGAGGTCTCTTCCGCTCAAGCCTCCTCGCGTCCAGTTCCAAAGACATAATAAATCCTTAAATAAAACACCGACGCTTAAAAAAAATAGGCATAAATATATATGCTTCGCGCGCTCAACCTTGCCTAACGTCCCAAAAACTTAAATCCACTGCCAACCAAAAACTCCATAATAATTACCGACATCCTCAAAATCACCTTCCACCAAAACTAATCCAATGGCCGGATTCTAACTTAATAATCCGCCAAAAATACCAAACTTCAACAATTCTCAAACCTATCCAAAACTCCTCCAAAAATTCTAAAACTCATTCCAATAAACTCCCCACATTTTTCCCCACTAAAAACACTGGCGGCCGGCGGCCAGCTCCGGCGACCTCCAATGCTCACCAAATTTTGACAGCACCTTCCTCTCAACCTCCTCTACAACTTTCCTAACTAGCACAAAACACAATTCCAAGCCTAACTATGCCAATACGAAAACACACAAAAAGCCCTAGAATTTCCTTTACCGATTTCTCCTTACCTAGCTCGAGATGGAGGGAGCCCTTTGGAGGGATTGCTGCACGGGAGGAGGGCTTTCTTTTGAGCCAAGGCTCGCCGGCTATGGCGGCCGGAGGAAGGAGTTCCGACGATTGGAGACTTTGGGCAGTCGGACATTTCGACGGCCTTTTCTCCCTCACGGCGGCACTAGAGGGGCTGCCACTGGTCTAGAAAGGAAGCTGGATCAGAGACCGACCGATTGGGATCGGCGCGGCCGGACGACGGCAGTCGGGCTCGAATAAAAACCCGGCAGAGAACGGGTCGGGAAGAGAGAGAGAGAGAGCGCGAGCGGGAGGGAGAAAGATGAGAGAAAATTTTGGGCTTGGCCCGATTTGGATCCAACACCCCAAATATACCCATTTTAAAAATTCAACACCCCAATAAAAATTACATTTTACTAGCAAAAATTACCATTTTTACCGTTGTCACAAATTCTTCCTTCTAATAATCCTACGAAATAATCGTCCCCTAACACCACTCTGGGGACTAATTAAATTATACACTCAATGACGAAGATAGTAAAATTCTTATTACCACTATGCTAGTAATTAAGGTAAAAATTAAGAGTCGGGACGTGACAACTAAAGTTAATACATTAGTTTAAACTTGTTAGAGGAGTCTTAGTTTGGTCGAGCCTCTTATCAGTTTCTGGCCAACCGGTTTAAGGGATCTCCGGATTTATGTGAATGTGATAGAAGATTGGTTTGGATTTGTTGAGATACTGACTATGTGAGCATGTTACTAATTAACTTGCTAACATAACAGAGGCAACATACATGTTATCTTACTTTCAATAAAAATATTAAAAAAATGAAGGAGCGGGAAAAACACAAATGCATGTATGTCCTTAACAAAATTAATGAGTTAACATTGTTACGAACATATGTACTAAAACTATGTTAGGAGCTAAGCAACTTTAAGGTAGCATTATGATAAGGAACTTGGCCAGTTGTGGGATAATCCAAACTTTAGGACCGTCTGTGATAATAACTACTTTTGCGGAAATTCTTCAATACACGGGGTGAGTTTTCATCAAGATGACATGGCTGCATCATAACACCTCGTTTTAACTTATTGTTAGTAGACTTTTGGACAAGAGGTTATGATGTTGTCACGTCACCATGATGCTGTCACGTCACCTTGATGAAAACTTACCGGTGGACTGAAGAATCTCCGCTACTTCTGTACCTAAGTTCATCCAAATTCAACTCACCTCAACAAAAAAACCTCTAGCAGAGCTCTGAGAGTAACCTAAGCTAGTAGTGAAGTTATCTTTGCTGATCATGTTCATCGTGAATAGAAACTTTTTAGTTGATCCACTTTCTAATTTTGCATTGTCTTTGATAAATTCGGGACTATTAAATCGGTCCCAGATCTATTTTCACTAGTTGTAAACACGTAAACCCCGCTTTACTTTTCTAAAGAATAGTCGACTTGATTCATTGATTGACGGTTAATTATGCACAGATTTGTGCCCAGAAAGGCAGAAATTATATCACTGAAGGTGCAAATGTAAAACATAATAACCAATCCTTCCCTTCTTTATGTAAACACAGTAGATCGAATAGCATGCCATTATCTCATCGATGAAAAATAATAGGATGGCATTATTTTCTCTAGCATGCATGGAGAGACAACACAACACAGAGAACACATAATGTTGTTGCTATATGCTTCTTCATTCAACTATTCCAACCAAAAATTTGATGCATCACTTCCGTAGAGTAGTGGTCTCTCTCTCTCTCTCTGTAATCAATCTTCCATGTAAAACCTGGGTTCCTAGGTTCAATTTCTCTCATGACCAGATCATCATACACAGAACGGTAGCGTAAATCAGTCTGCCGGAGCCTATAGCCCAAAGGATAGTCACCATATTCATACCCTCCACCTAACAAGTACCTGAATTTCTGTAGGCAAGCCAGGTCAGCTCGAATCTTCAGAATTAATTCATGACAGGTCGACGAGTCATAATCAAAGCCTCCTCCTCCTACATGCTACTACGTACTGTTAGTAAACTAGTCGACCTATTCTTATCCCGGAGCAGTCTGGAATACTCTCGGAGTAATCGAGCCGACCGTCCAGCCGGGTAAAAAATCGAAAAAGTGACTGAGGGGCAGGGTTGTCAACGTTTGATCCGAATGGTGTTGTTTTGCCTTCCTTTCTCTTCTCTTATCTCCCTCAATTACATCAGCCATCTCTCATTCTCCATAAACCGCCAACACATCCGACTTATCCGAGACCCAATCCTTCACTGAATTCATCGATCACATCCAAACATACCACATCAGTCTTGATGACATCTCTCTTGCCCAATTCTGGGTTCTAGGTCTTTTCTTCCTTTTCTTTGCAGAAGAAGATCTGGGTTCGTTCATTATAAGGCTCGCCCGCCGTGAGGAGATCGAAGCTGTGGTGTTAATTTATAGGACTCGCCAGGCGGTGGGTCCGAATCTCAACTATTTATCGGCGGTGGCACAATCTGGTGACGCCGTGCCACAGCCCACAGCTTCTAAGCCCATGGTTATTCAAATCGGCTGGTTAACGCGTAAAGGTTAGTGCTTTCCCTTAGCTTAGTAAACTTTAATTGTGGAAAATGGGTGATATTGGTTGATTGAATTGAGCAGGATTTGATTGTGGAAAATGGGGTATTGTTCTGATAGAGCAGAAGATAGTCTAAATTGGTTCTTGTTCATTAGAATTGCATGTTGTATTAGCTAGAACACTCAACACGAAGGTTTTAGTTTGGTGTGGTTACATTCTGGAGATAAGTGATGATCATCAAAGATTTTGAACTTGAGGTATGTTTTTGGAGTTCTTAGTCATAGTCTAGCAAGCAAGTGCGAAGTTAACGGAAATTATTTGAGTACATTGTCTAGAAAAGCACGGGGTTGGTGATCATATTGTTGAGGCTCTTGTTTGTCAGTTGGTTTGGATGATATTACCAACAATAGGAGGTTTGGAATTCCCTAGATAGTGTGTAATGTGAAGCAGCTTAATGTAGTGACACTTCCAGATTGTTGAATGTATTAGGATAGGATAGATTATCTGTGAAAAGATGTTGGGTGCATTGAGTTCATATCATTCATTCCAAATCATTTTGCTGCTGAAACTTCGTTTGTTGTTTGCTTGAATTTGTGAGATATTTTGCCTTTACTTGGAGTTGAGGAGAGGTGTAAACCCTCTCCCAAGTGATGTTACAACTCTTTGCTGTATAGGTTGACTTAATATAATTTTGAAGGTGTAATGTGCATAACATGCATCTTTAGTTTATGAGTTCCGGTTGTAGCAGTGTTCTTTAGTTTGGATGAGCCGTAATTATGCAAGTCACTGCTTTAGTTTTTTTTAACCTGAATAACATGTTTTGAGAAATGCTATATTTCTGTCATTATTGTACTTTTGGCAGTGTTTGGCTTTCTAGTGTGTGCGGTTCTTGATAAATTATGTGGTTTATCTTTCAGGTGAGGAAGGTCGAAATGCTTGATGGTGTACAAATCACCAGATCTGAGAAGGTAAAGGATGAGCTGATATTGGACGGCAATGACATTGAACTTGTTTCTAGGTCTTGTGCTCTGATCAACCAGGTATATCTCTCTTTGTTGTATTTATCTTTCTTTTCTCAACAGGTTCTGTGATGAGCCGACTATTTCTTTGCTTGTATACGATGCTTGCCTTTGCTGAGTCTAATTTTATCATGTTTCTTTTTACAGAAATGCCATGTCAAGAACAAGGATATCAGGAAGTTTCTTGATGGTATCTATGTTAGCGAGAGGGGAACCATCTCTACCGAGGAATGAAGACTGAATTTTTCTTTTGTGGTTCTGTTGAAGTAGTTTACTTTACTATCATGGATTTCGTTAGTTTTCCTAATGTTGCAAAGTTTATGGACAACCTTAAAATCTTGTTTCACCGCGGATCGATAATGATGTGTTTTGAAAGTAATATTTTGTTAGATGTTTGGTGATTTTAATATCTACTGTTTTGTGTTGTTATGAATGCCAATTTTTTGGGACAATTATGGTTTTCTGCGTTTAGTTATTAGCTGTCTTGCGTATGTATATGTGATACCAAATCTTTTGGTGCAATAGAAATGGTTTGCATGCACATGTGTTATAGAAAGCCAATTGCGCCCACTGTATTGTTAAGCTTGCTGATTCCCTGAGTAATTTGCCTCGTGCTCTTCTTGTGCAAACAAAATGAATAGGAATTTATCGCAACTACATGAGCAAGTTGTATTTGCTTAACAAGACATGTAAATTTTGCAGAGGGTCGCTGGAGAGGAAGATGAAGATGAGAAGCATCGGTGAAGTAAACTTTGGTTCTGATTTACTGCTGCTGCTGATGCTCTTCTTGCAAGGAACGTTAATAAAGTGTTGTTTCGCATTGTGACTCCTTTCAGGGGTTTAGGGGTTTGGATATTTAAGTATTTAGTATGTCGTTGGCGGGCAAAAATTTTTTTAGCAAAGCTTAAGCATTTTGACATTTCCAGTGTGTTATACTTTTGCTTGGTTTATGTTGCTGATATGGTCCAATTTATGCAAAGATCAAAACTTTGCAAATCATAGAACAGCTTGAACAGAAATTTATTGCTCTTCCTACTAATGAGGGCTCGAAAACATCATCCATATAAGAAGACAACCGAAACAGCTAAAAAGCCTAAAACTACATTTGCAGGAGACTAATCTACTCAATAACTATATGTCATATAGATCCTTCTTATTCCATTGCTGACCAAAGAAAATTGCATATTCATATCAATGGAGGGTATTCCAAATATGCCAGATGAGCACTATCAATTGTAAACCTTGACTTTAATTTTTATTGGACATAACAAAACTGAATCTTGATCATGCTCGTCGATGCGTATGCTTCCTGCGCTTATGCTCCAAGTTCCAACAGCAGAGTGTTGTTGATAGCGGTTGATCTTGGTCCAAGGAATTGGATGGGACCTGATCAAAAGTGAAAATGGCCATTTATAACAACATCAACAAGTATAGTCCATCAACCTCCATCACAAAATAGATGAGGTAACTTTAAGAAATGCAGAACAACCAAAAATGGATGAAGTTGGTTAGCGGTGCTGCAACATCATACCTCGGGAATGAAATCAATCAGGCCTTCTGGTATAAGTACAAGACCATAGTTATAACCCTGTTATGCACGTTTGCAGACTATATCTGTTATATAGTCTGTGACATTCTTGAGAGTCTGCTTCTTGGCAGCAACCTGCATCCAAAACAGGAGGTCATGCACTCATGCCACAGAAGTTAATATATGCAATATACATACCTCCACCAGTCCCCTTAGTGGAAGAAACAGGATAAGAGAAGATACCTCCTCCCCAATAATCGTAATGTGCATAATTCCACTAAATAGGGATCCTCAAATAAATTAAATTGATGCTCAACTCCAATATGAAAGAAAGAAAAACTGCTAAAAAGTGGACTATGACTTCTATTTTCACAAATGCCTTTCAATATATGAATCACTTGTATAAAAATAAAGTGCAGATAGTCCTATAATCCATGTCTCCATGATTTAGGTTGAGACCCTGGATTAACGAATTGGCAGGAAATATCAAATATGTAATCGATCACATTTTTGCTGAAACTACACATAGACTTAAACTCAGAAAGAGGATTCAAATCTTGCCTTTACAAAATGGATTCATATTATACAATGGCTACTTTCAAGTGCTGAGCGCAAGTACTTGTCACAAACACTGCAACCATTGTCTGTCTTGACCCCTCGGATTTCTCTTCAACTCATTTAAGTAGCTCGGTCACCTGCATTTTCGGAAACATGAGCTCCCTCTTGGCAAGTAAAACATAAAGGAAATCTTCATAACAAGCACTAACGGCAAGCATATAACGAGCAGAGTATAACAGCAACACAAATAACAATTGGTATCCATAACAATTTCAAGCCTGATATTAACAATAGGAGAAAGAAGTTGGAGCAAAAAGGGCACCATTTTGGAAGTAGGAAACTGCAGCTCAACAAAAACCCAGTAGATCTACGTTGGTAACCCTTTCAGAAAAGAAAAACAAAAAAAGCATACAAATTCTACATAAGAAAACAATTGGAGTTCCGTCAATCAACAACTGAGCAACACTACTCGATCATCCATACAGGTCCAAAAGAAAATGAAAAAAACATTTCAGAGACTATTACATATGAACATGAACTAAAAAAACCAACCTTTATGGAAGGGATACAGAAAATGAAAATATATAGTATATGATATCATCAGACATTTACCAAGCAGCCACTTTCAAAATCACAAGTTCATAACAAACATTCACCCATTAGCAACAGCTTTCAATTATATGACACACATAGAAGATGTTCCATATCATACAGAAACAAACAGAATTATCGTTCCTTGACATCATCCATGTAACCAAAAGCATATGACTGACAAAACACATTTGAAATTAGACAAAACAGATAATAATGACTAAATGGAGGGATGCTTTACCACCATGTAGTGCCCGTGAAATGGGGAAGGGGTCTATCGTAGGATCCAAACTTGATCACTCTCCTAGCTCTGTCCTGCATCAATCCGAAGTTCCAAACCACCGAATCATCTAACACCAAAAACTCCAATGAGGGGCATCCAAGCACTATTCGTTCCACTTCCACATCAGACAAGTGTATATTATCACCAAACAACGCAAGGTGTTTCAAGCATTTATGACCTGAAAATGCACAAATACTAGCTCCGCTTACATCTCCATGAAACCATAGACACAATGCAAATGCTTCCAAGTTGTGGCAATTCTCAGCAAGAGCAACAACTGTACGGTCTGACATCCCCAAAGCCTCGCTCAATTTCAGTTCCTTGAGGGTTTGAATTGTAGAGATTGCCACACCTCCTACATCAGTGACTCCCTCACTCAAGTTGGTCAGTTCCAGGTGCTCCAAGCAACGCATTTTGACCAAATACTCTATCCCATTATCAGTGATGCCCTGGCAACCATCAAGGATCAATTTCTTGAGGGTCCCGGAGGTAGTCCCATTCGCCACGAATCTCAATCCCACATCAGTAGTAACATAAGGACAATCTTTCAACTCCAATGTGGTAATGCAAGATGACCCGATTGCTCTACAGGCGTAGTCAGAAACTAGCTCATTACTAGACAAATGCAGACCCTTCAAGTTATGCGCAGCCTGAAAAAGCGCAACAAGTCCTTCATTCCCTACCACCATCTCGTCAAACATAACAGTGGACAATTTGGGACACCCATTTCCCAATGCCCTTAAACCTTTCGACCCCAAAACAGAATACTCGGAAGAAACCAACAACGTCTCAAGATTAGGACACGATTTCGCTACGATTTCGAGTCCCGTCTCGGTTGGATACCACGCTTCTTTACTGGGCTTTTCTTTTGTAACCTCCCATACTCTCAACTCTTGCAGGTTCGGGAATCTGGTAAGTAAAATCTGGGGGAAGCCGACGTCGACCCGAAGCGATGTTTGGTTTAGACGTTGTACTCTTAACCACTGCTTGCACACCTCCGAGAATGATCTTATGTCTTCTGATTCGCTTATCTTGTTCAGGATTTGGGCAACTAAATCGTCGCTGAGAATGGAATAAGTAAACCCAACAAACCAAAACAAACATAACTACCAGATGGAGAGGACGACGAAGACGACATCGTTTTTCCGATGATGACGCCCACAACACTCACTTGCTTCGATCTTCTCACTCCCTTTCGGTCACCCCGCTCAATCAACCATTTCACTCTATCTGGATTACTTCTTCACTGTTTAGCCCTCTTTGCTCAGTCTACCACAACACTACTAGAAGTTAGGACTTATGTGACGAAATGGTTTCGTCGCTTAAGAGTGAAATTTCGTCGCATAAGTACTTAAGCGACGAAAATTTCGTCGCTTAAGAGTCGTCGCATAGGTCGTGTCGCATAGGTATTTAAGCGACGAAACATGTATTTTCGTCGCTTAGGTTCCTCTTAAGCGACGAATTACGTTTCGTCGCTAAACTACTTAAGAGACGAAAAAATATTTCGTCGCATAAGTGCCTCCTAAGCGACGAAAAAAAATTCGTCGCATAGACTTATGCGACGAACGTTTCTAACTTAAGTGACGAAATATTTCGTCACTTAAGTGTTTTCAATATATAAAAAAAAATTAATTAATTTAATTTGATTTTCATTTTTTGCAGTTTTTATTTTATTTTGCAGTTTTTATTTTATTTTGTTTTTTTGTTTTATTTTGTTTTTTTGTTTTGCCGGATCGATCTCGCCGAAGGAGGTGGTGGTGGTGGTGGCGGCGGAGGAAGAAGAAGAAGATCGAAGAGAAGAAGAAGAAGAACCGGAGGGGGGGGTGGTGGTGAAAAATAAGAAGAAGAAGAACCCGAGGGGGGGGGGTGGTGGTGAAGAAGAAGAAGAAGAACCGGAGGAGGTGGTGGTGGCGGAGGAAGAAGAAGAAGAAGAAGAACCCGAGGGGGGGGTGGTGAAGAAGAACCGGAGGAGGTGGTGGTGGTGGCGGAGGAAGAAGAAGAAGAACCGGAGGGGGGTGGTGGTGAAGAAGAAGAAGAACCGGAGGAGGTGGTGGTGGCGGAGGATGAAGAAGAAGAAGAACCGGAGGGGGGGTGGTGGTGAAGAAGAAGAAGAACCGGAGGAGGTGGTGGTGGTGGCGGAGGAAGAAGAAGAAGAAGTGGTGGGGTGAAGAAGCTAAAGAAGAAGCTAGAAGAAGGAAGAAGAAGGGGGGGTGGTGGTGGTGAAGAAGAAGAAGAAGAGGGGGGTGGTGGTGGTGAAGAAGGAAGAAGAAGGGGGGGGGGTGGTGGTGGTGAAGAAGAAGAAGAAGAAGTGGTGGTGGTGAAGAAGAAGAAGAAGAAGTGGTGGTGGTGAAGAAGAAGAAGAAGTGGTGGGGTGAAGAAGCTAAAGAAGAAGCTAGAAGAAGGAAGAAGAAGGGGGGGTGGTGGTGGTGAAGAAGAAGAAGAAGAGGGGGGGGGGGGGTGGTGGTGGTGAAGAAGGAAGAAGAAGGGGGGGTGGTGGTGGTGAAGAAGAAGAAGAACCGGAGGAGGGTGGTGGTGGTTTAGAAGAAGAAGAAGAAGAAGTGGTGGTGGTGAAGAAGAAGAAGAAGAAGAAGGAAGAAGAAGAAAAGTGGAGGGAAAGTTTTGGCGGAATGATTCAAAATTTTAAATTTTTGGCGGAAATGACCTATATGTGACGAAATAAAAAATTTCGTCGCATGAGTGAAAAATTCAAATTTTTTGGCGGAATGACTTATGCTACGAAATTGAAAAATTCGTCGCATAAGTGAGGACTTATGCGACGAATTTTTATTTCGTAGCATCAGTTCTCACTTATGCGACCAATTTTTCAATTTCGTAGCATAAGTTCTCACTTATGCGACCAATTTTTATTTCGTAGCATAAGTTCTCACTTATGCGACGAATTTTTCAATTTCGTAGTATAAGTCCTCACTTAAGAGAGGAAACCAGTTTCGTCTCATAAGTACTCACTTAAGAGACGAAAAATAATTTCGTCTCTTAAGTTGTTACTTAAGCGACGAATTTGAAAAATTTCGTCTCTTAAACCTTTTTTCCTAGTAGTGCAATTCGGCAATCCAACCCTCCCAAAACCACCAAAATAAGGGGGGATACCAACCTAATTTAGGGGGGTGCGACCTCTGCAAATACTCTCCTACCCTTTTCACGCCGGCGTCTGCGTTTTTTTTCACTTCTGTTTGCGTTTCACGGTCAACAGACGGCAGAGTATTGACGGCTCCGACTTGTGGTTGTGAGTCTGTCACGTCTGCAGCGCGCTGCCTAAGCCGGTTCGGCTCGATTACTCCGAGAGTATTCCAGACTGCTCCTTCTTATCCCATCTATGGCATTCTATTTTTCACTGTATTTAAGAGAGAATGACGAGTGATTAACTGATTATCCAGAATCCAGTACCAGTCTTTAATGTTTTCTCTGTATATATGCGAGCTTCATCTTTTCTAGGGCAAACAGTACTACTGGGTTTCAAACTTTCAATAATGAAATAGTAGTCTGTATTGCATGCGCATTGGACAATAAAGCCTACTGAATTATTTAACGTTACACCAGTACGTAGCTTATTCCCCCACGAGTGGTCTTCTCTCTCTTTATTCTCTTTTAAAAGGGGGACTGACCTAGAGTTGTCTTCTCAGTCCTTCAGTTAGGGTTTCAGGTTTCAACACTCACAAGTTTCATTTTCTACTACCAAACACGTTTCAATTTTTTTTTTCATTTTTGAAATATGGAGGTAAAGCCTTTGATAATGCAACGAAAAATAGCAGCTACAACATGACTTATCCGTAAAAGTAATAATAAAAAAAATAATGCTAGATAGCTCGAAAGCAACTTAAATAAAACTAATATAGATTTTTGTTATAAAGTAGAGAAAAGATAAAGAAGACACAGAGAAAATAGTTGAGAGGAGGTAGAAGTCTACTCATTTTTTCTTATTAGCCTCTTTATATACATGTAGGGTTTACATTAGAGTACATAACTAATAAGTAATTACGTGGACAGTCACATATATTATAATATTTATTACACTCCCCTTAGATGTCCACCAATGAATGATGAAATTAGACGCGCATAATGTTGTCTCGTTAAAAACCTTACCAGGTAAAAAAAACTCAGTGATAGAAAAATAACTATGGTCGAAGGAGAAAAAGAGTATAACGCTCATATGTCTTAAATAGCATACTTCTTGATGCTCTCCCTGAACGTTGCAAACTTCATGCACTGTAAATAACGGTTTGATTTGTCCATCACTAAAGTTAGACCATGCGTGTTTTACATATAGAGGCTCATCATGAAATTTTAAACCTACAAAGTTGAAACAATACTAACAGAGTTAAACAATTATAAATGGGTCTTACCTTATTAAGTCATATGACCTAATTCATACACTAAGTAATAGCTAATCAACATGAGTTAATTGACATTAAAGCATTGAAACATCACCATGTGTATTCAGCCATACACATTAATATCTCTGTGTATGTTACATCTCATATAAACTATACAAGAGCTCTGAGTAATTCATAACTTTCTTAGAGTTAGAATATGTAGCAACGTAATGATCATAATTCGAATTCGATTGTGTAGTCCGATCATAATACTCATTGAGGAAATTTAGATCACGTTAACTGTAACAAAATGAGTATATATGAGTTAACTTTAGACTATTTGATTTCATGAATTAGCTTCAAGCTATCTCTTGATAGCGACCAAAACCAGGCGTTTCAATTAAAAACTCTTTTGTGTCAATTGTAGTATATAACAAATAAGGGTATCATTATAAAAGTCGGGGATTGAGGGTAACTTTACAATTTACGTTAATTACAAAACAAGATAAAAAAAGAAGATGATAATAATAGAGATATGGGGTTTTGTGATTATAAACAAAAGAAAACAAAGAAACAAAATAAATCAGAAAAGATTAGATGGATGAGACGTTAGAGACTTGGAAATCCACCACCAAGTATGTTTTAAGACATATTAACAACCAAAACTTCAATCATTAAGTCGCAAATCGGTATCAATCAAGAACAAACCATGAACGCACTACGTAAGTCTTTATTACTTCCCTTGAACACTTACGCAAGATGAAAACATCATTACTAAGCATTTAAAATAATCAATCAAGGTATATACGCTATCCTATCAATAAATTATTCTAAGCATTAAGATCAATGAGAGTTTGATTGAACAAATATGCAAAACTAGTGTGAAATGCCTACCTAGCATGCAATCCTTTTTATTTGGTTTCACCTATTGTCTTATAGGTTTTACTACCTTGAATTAAGCCGTATTAACCGTTTAGGAGATTAAACAACTTAATTCTAGTCATTCTCACAAGTTCATAATGTTCTATGTTGCGCATACATGAACATAAACAAGCAAGAGTTCCCCATAAACCAAAACCAAATAAACAAATTGAAAGACTCAATAATTTAAAATCAAGGTTTTAAACAATATCTAAAACATTCTTAGGGCTTTAAACTTTGCCCCTAACTAAGAGAAATCAACCACACATGGCTGAAAAATCACACAAGGAGAATAAAAGATGACAAGGGAAAGGTAAACCGTGGATGATGGAGAGATCGATGATGGCTTGGCGGCTTGCTTGTGCGAGTCCACAACTATGGAGGTTCTGATGATGTGAGATCGTTGGCCTCCTCTAATCTTCACGTCCCTCCATTATTTACTTCTGTGATTAGGGTTATGAAACCCTTAAAACTCGTCAATGAGTTTGCCAATGTGGTCTAGGCCTCAAAATAGAAGTTTTGGTCCAAATGAGAAATTCGGGCAGACTGACATTTGGTCACTCAAACGCTCATAACTTCTTCTCCATAATAGGTATTGACGATCTGTAAATAGTTCTGGAAAGTAGACTCTTGTATCTTTCCATTGATATATGGCACATCTTCTGGATCATTGTGAGCTAATCACAATCTTCTGTCGAAGTTTACTGACGATTTCTGATAGATTTTCTAATTTCTTTCCTTGCACAACATGGATTCCTTTTTCTTTAAGATTTCTCCTCTTTCATCTCTTTTAGGCTCCTCGGCTTTATTTATGACCTACAAACACAAACTTAGTTAATATAAATATTGTTAAAGGAATTACATAGTTAAATAGGGTCGAATATACATTATAAACGTTGCACTCACTACCAGAAAATGGGTCTTGGGCGACGAAACAAAAAAAACCGGGCGACGATTTTTTTTTTCGTCGCCTAAGAGGAAACTTAGGCGACGATTTTTTTTTTCGTCGCCCAAGGGAAAAAAATCGTCGCCTAAAGTCCAACTTTAGACGACGAAAATAAAATCGTCGCCTAAGAATACATTTCGTCGGCTAAGAGAGAAACTAGGGCGACGAAACAATATTTCGTCGCCTAAGATATTTATTTCGTCGCCTAAGTTTTTTATCCTTAGGCGACGAAACTGAGATATTTCGTCGCCCAAGATTTTTCATTCTTAGGCGACGAAACTCAAATATTTCGTCGCCCAAGATTCTTCTATATATTGTGAGGCGTGATAGAAGAATGAGAACTTTGAAAATTTTAAACATAAATTTCTCTAGTTCTTCAAATCGTTCGGTGTTGTGGAAATTTGTCCATACATAGTTTGTGGAGCTACTCCCAGGTACGTACATATATATGCATATATTGCGCATGAATGCGTCACCTACATGAAGTTGTATTTAGGAGCGTCGTTGGGAGCTCCGCAAGCCATGGAGGAACATGCGCCGCGGTTCAATCTCTCTATAGTTTCCAGTGATGTCGAAGTTGGTGGAGCACGACTGTCCGCCGAGTATGCATTGTCGGATGAAGAGATAGCCATAGCGCACTGGTGGGTACTAATCAATTGTGAAGAAGTTAAATATTGGAAAGAGTTGCACCTAAATTTTCCGGAAGTTGATGGTGATCTCGAGTACCACAACATGACGTTCGCAAATTATTTTCGCACCTGGGTACGTAATTTAATCTTCCCTGTTATATATATATATATATATATATATGTAATTATTTTCTATTGCATACATTTTCGGATATTTACAGTTCAATATCCGTTATAGATGGACATGATAAAATCTGATGATAATCCAAACTGGTCGCACGAACTATTACTTCTTGCGATGCAACCGCAACGGGCTAGAGTTTATCCCACTTGCACAGTGAATGGCGTGAAATTTGTATCTGAAGAGAGAGACAGCAGACGAAGAACACAGAATTCTGGGGTGATGGCGAAAGGTCATGGCCTTGACTATTACGGTGTTCTCCATTCAGTGGTCGAACTGGTTTATGCGGAAGACATGAAAGTGCATCTGTTCAAGTGTAGATGGTTTGATACAGGCGCACAGAGCATGAAGATGGATCAGTACGGCAATTTATTTCTGCCTAGTGGTAGCCCTATCCCGGTTATTTATTTTTTACCAAATTTTTATAGCCCCGTAAGAGTCTCGTCGATTGGAAACTATTCCCAGTTGAAGGTCCGGCCAGATTACGTGATTTGGATGGTCAAATAGTCTGAATTTTATGATAGAACTCTTGGGCGACGAAATTTATAATGAATAATGTCGTCGCCCAAGTATACTATCTTGGCCGACGATTTTCTTCATCTTGGGCGACGATGTTTATAGTGAAGAATGTCGTCGCCCAAATATACTATCTTGGCCGACGATTTTCTTCATCTTGGGCGACGATATTTATAGTGAAGAATGTCGTCGCCCAAGTAGACTCTTGGCCGACGATTTTTAAAAAAAGGCGGGCGACGATTTTTAAAAAAGGCGGGCGACGATTTTGTAATTTTTAAAAAAGGCGGGCGACGATTTTTACAAAATCGTCGCCCAAGAACGCCACTATAAAAGGCAAAAATTCGGAAACCCTAACCATTTCTTCAGCCGCCAAGCATATTCTCTCTCTCTCTCCGAAAATCCTCTCTCTGCCCTCTCTCTCTCCCTCTCTCCGACCCCGACCCCGACCCCGACCCCTATTCCAATTCCCGACCCCGACGTCGACCCACAATTTAAGGTATAACCCTAAAACCCTAAATTGGTTTTAATTGTTTTTGTTGTTATAATAATTGTAAATTGTTGTTGTTGTTGTTGTTGTGATAATTGTAAATTGTAAATTGTTGTTGTTGTTGTTGTGATAATTGTAAATTGTTGTTGTTGTGATAATTGTAAATTGTGATGTACGGTTTAGGGTTTACAGTTTACGGTTTAGGGTATACGGTTTAGGATTGTAAATGATTAAATAATTTAGGGTTTATTTAGGGTTTAGAGTTTACGGTTTAGGGTTTATTTAGGGTTTAGGGTTTGTAAGAAATAATGGAATATTTTTGAGTAAGGATGTAAATATTCGTAAATTAATTTTTGTGATATAATAAGCCCTTATTAATGTAAATAATTTGTTATGTGAATAAAAAAAATAATAAATCCTATAATAATTATTAAATTTTATTTGTGCTATTATTGTTGATAAATTTTTCGAAGTTTATCGAGCCTTTATTTTTGTGAACTTAATTATAAGACGGTAAAATATTTTTAATAAATTTATGGTTATTTTAAACAGGATGGCCAAGAGAAGAACTTCTGGACAAGACGGCTCGGACGGTACCTCAAACAACCCGTCGGAATCACCGTCGATCGGGTTTCCGTGGCAGTTGACGTCCCGATATGCGGCGCTTAGGGGTGGCGCGAGCGGCTCGGGTTCTGCTGGGCAGTCGGGTCCCGCAGCGACGGCTCCTCGTCATCCAGAGATACTTCGCCGGTCGCGATCCCGCAGCGACGCCCCCACACAGTCGTCCCCGACCGACGGTGATGGCGGGTCATCCGGGGTCCCTATGGTGCCGTCCGGCCTCTTCCTTCCTCCGACGATACCGGCGATACCTCGCGTCGATGAGGAGGGTCGACCGATTCGGGAGCAGCTCCCGCATGTGGCACCGCACGAGGCCTATATCTACCGGGAGTTTCCCACGCCTCTTCATCCCGTGAGGGTCTCCGAGCAGGCGGACATAGACGAATCCGTCGGCTCAGCCTCATCCTCAGGTAATTTATTATTACTTTTTTTTCGATTTACAATTTTTTTTTGTAAAAATGTATTATTAATATTAAATTTGATTCACAATGTCACAGCCGCCGGAACGAGAAGGCGGAACAGGAGAGGCACCGTCAGCAACAAGGGACTCGATAGGGCGGTCGAGTCCGCTGGACGGATCGCCATCCCGTTTTCCAACGGGAAACCGGTGGACGCCGCGTTGGGAAACCGGTACACGCGCGCCGCGGGAGGCACCATCCGCTCCAGACTCCCTATGTTGTGGGGAGTCTGGAGCCAGGTTCCTGATGGAGTGAAGGAGATGCTCCATCAGTCGATGTCGGTGAGTTTACTCAATAAATTACCTTTTTTTTAACTATTTTTTTAACTAATAAATTATTTCATTATCGAAAAAAATACTAACAAGTGGTAATGCAGCAATGGTTTGTGGTTCCCGAGGAGGGACGTGACTGGGCGGACAAGACCCATAGGGAGAGGTACCTCTAGCTATTTAATAATTTTTTAAATTTTATTTTTTTAATAAAATTATTAATATTTTTTTTGTATATGTAGGTTCAAGGAGTGGAAGCACGACCTCCGGGAACACTGGAAGAAGTACGGGAGCGACCGTTCGGGTACCCCGAAGGAGTTCGAGTATCGGGAGTACGAGTGGCGGTGGCTTCTTGTCACGCAGTTCAACGACCCTCACAAACAGGTAATTCGTAAACAAATTTGAATATTTAATTAGTGAATTAATTATAATTGTATGTTTTTAAATATTTACTAACGATAATTTTTTTTAAAAAAAGCATCTCGCCCGGGTGAACGCTGAGAACCGGCAACAGAACACAACCAACCATCGTGCCGGTTCGAGGCCGTTTTCGGCCATCATGGACGACGTGCGGCGAGAGCGGCCAGAGGAGAACCCCTATGTGGGGACCTTTCAGAGGGCATATCCTCATTCTGAGGAGGATCTTGTAAGTTCCTTATATTTACTAATTTTTAATTTTAATTACATTTTATTAAATGTATATTAATATATTTTTATAATATATCCATTTAGGCGAGGGTGAGGGAGGCGGAGCAAGATGTCATCAGAGGCATGGTGAACGACACATGGCCGGGCACGGCAGAGGATGACATGTCAGAGGCCATGTCCAGGATCGACACTTCAGATCCTACCGTTGGGGCGCGGATTATGGCCACTGCCTTCGCGCAGCGTTCCAACACCTACTACTGCCGGGGTATGGGAGACGCTGGAAAGGGGATCCTGAAGACGACGCCAGGATTTCTGCGCAAGGGAGCCGCCGGAGCCTCAAGCAGCAACAGCCAGACCACTCGGCTACAGGATCAGTTCGCAAGCCTACAGTCTGAGCTGGAAGCCCAAAGAGCGAGAGAGTCTGAGCTGGAAGCCCAAAGAGCGAGGGAGATGGCGGCGATGGCGGAATCATATGCGGCTTCCAATGCTGCGCATATGGAGCGGGTGAATGAAGTCACCAATGCCAACCAGGCGGCTATGGGACAGTGGATGACTGCCTGCATGTCTGCACTTGCGGCCGGACAGCCGTTTCCGCCCATGCCTACGCCTATACCATTACCTCAGTGGCATCCTCAGTGGCCCCAGCCTCAGCAGCAGCCTCCTCAGCCTGACCAGCCGCCGCCTCAGGACCCTCCGAACGGGAATGATGAGATAGATTTTGGGTTTCTCGATCCATAGGCAGAATTTTTGTAATAAATTATTTATAAATTTATAAATTTATGTCAGTTTTAATTAAATTTTAGTATTAGAAAACTTTAAAGAAATGCCGAAAAAAAAAATAATGACAAAAATTAAAAAAACATTATTTATATATTTAAAATAATTATTTAATTATTTTTTTAAAAAAAATTTAAATATATCTTAGGCGACGAAATCTATAAATCGTCGCCCAAGATTTAACACCTTGGCCGACGAAAAAATAATATCGTCGCCTAAGATGTAGTGATCTTAGGCGACGAAATATTTATTTTCGTCGCCCAAGGTCAGAAGATCTTAAGCGACGAAAAAAAATTTCGTCGGCCAAGGTGTTAAATCTTGGGCGACGAATATTTTTGGGCGACGACAGGTATATTTTAGGCGACGAAATTAGTATCGTCGCCTAAGAATTACTCTTAGGCGACGACGGAATTAAATTTCGTCGCCCAAGTTCTTCACCGACGGACTTCTGGCGACGACTTCTTGGCCGACGACATGTCGTCGCCTAAGTACTTAGGCGACGAAATTTTTAAACAGGGCGACGATTTTTTTTCGTCGGCCAAGAACTATTTTCTGGTAGTGACTTTATGCTCCTATCATCTCTCAAGTATTCATGGATCAAATTACATTAGAATCATTCATGTACTTGAATCCTTTAAGGATTTAACCAGCAATACGCTGATAATAACACTTTACTTCTGGGAATCTGATTTATCAATGTGTCTTTAAAGGCTCTCGTAATATACGATGACAACATGTCATAAGTCTCTCGTCCATGTAACAGTTACATGTAACACTGTACTTATAGAAAAATATCATTCGTATAAGGGCAGATTCATAATCCAATGTCTTTTGTAGACATTAAATCATAGTGATTTACTTTCACTGTAGTAAATACTATTTTGTATCTATAGGGTTAAAGGTCAATGTATCTCATCACGTTTCAAATATTTAGTTTCATTGGAATTACCTCTTTCTAATTTGGCCAATAATATGTTTTGTCGACATGCATAATGAAACGTTGTATAGCATCGATTAGTACAGTTCTTAATGGTCTATGGTAGCTACCATTTGTAAAATATCATAGATGATCATCATTCATAGATCCGACACATTCTTATATGCATGCATTTTTGATATTTGGGTACCCATGCCACTTCTGGGGCAAATATTGTCACTTTTAGGACAAATATTATCTAGCGAATATGGATCTTTTACTTGTAATATCATGTAGACCATTAGAGAACCTATATAATCTTCTTTTTTTAGAAGCTTAAAACTTTAGACATGGTAGATACATTCCACTTAAATTCACGGCCGTTATTCTTTTTTTTTTTTGACCTCCAACACTCTTGTGTATTAAAAATGAAAAGAGAGAAACAACAAAAGAGGGGGATTAGACCAAAACCTCTCATAACAAAATAACAACGAAACAAAACTATGAAAACCGAAATTGGGGAAGACCCATAAGGTCACTACTACAATATGACAAAATAAAAGGAGGAGCTAAATCCCACCAAATCAGTTGTGTTAATGACGTACAGTGATTAGCTAGAGCATCTGCAACCTTATTCCCTTCACGAAAAATATGAGAAGATCGAAAGGTCATATCTGATATGCAACGTAAACAATTAAACTACCGGACACGTAGATTCCAAGGTACAAGCAAAGGAGACCGTAGATAGTCTAACACAAGCGACGAGTCAACCTCTAACCAAATGTGCTTCCAGTCACGTACCCAAGCAAGCTCAATAGCAACTATAATTGCCATCACATCTGCTGCTACTGAACTAAGAATGTCAATGTTGGAAGAAAAAGCACCAAGAACATGACATTTAAAGTCATGAAAAATAGCACCAAAACCTCCAACACCCTCTACATGCTTCCAAGCACCATCCGAATTAATCTTCACCCACCTAATGACTGAAGGATGCCGAACAACCTCAATAACTCTTGGAGCTCTTCCCAATCGACACTCTACACCAAAACTCTTTATCATCCTTAAATCCTGAACTGAATTATGCATTGGACCATTTGCAAGCCGACTAGCCGCTCTAATGTGCCCCAAAATGAGATGACAAGTTGAAGCCACAGAGAACGACTTACCATCAAATCTGGTCTTATTCCTCGCATGTCATACAAACCATAAAATCGATGTAAAACAGATCAACCAAAACTCTTTAAGCTGCGAGCTACGACCCATACTCAGACCTTTGTGAAATAAATCCACAATTGTATGAGGAGTAACTCCTAGATCAAAAAAGATAAGAAATAAGACCATATAGCAGCTGTAAAGGGACAATGCAAGAAAATATGTTGTAAGGACTCAGTACATGCACCATAAAGCTCACATCTTGAAACCCAGGTCACTCCTCGACGTTGTAAAAGGTCATCACAAATTATTCTCCCTTTCAAAACCTTTCAAGCATGTAGAGACATTCTAGGCAAAATAAATCTAAACCATAAGGACTTACCCTAAGGCATGGAGGGAGATGGATGTCGTATGCTTTGCTGTCAAATCTCCTGTAGACGAAGGCATCCAAATAAGAGTGTCCTCCATCGAAGCATTAGTAGAAAGAGGGACCTGCTCAATTCACGCCGTTATTCAAATGACAATAGTCTATTCTCCCCCTAACGGCGGGAAGTGTGTCATGTTATGACCATCCGCAAATATGCGTTTAAAGCTCTATTACTTTCTTTTAAGTGAGATGTTCATTGGCTGGTGGTGAACCTAAACCAAGTATGAGGTCAAAAATATTATATTAATTAATTAATATCCACCAAAATATCATTTTCTAATGGCGTAGCTATAAATTTTGTATGTGTAGCCGTATTAGGAACTCTAACATTGTATCATGACATTCTCTTCAAGAGAACCATGTCACTTGGATACACATGCATCCCACAAATCAAATGGGGTATAGACTATTTGAGTTAATATGGATAGTCTCATAGACTTTAATCCAAGTAGAAAACAATTCTTCATGAACAATCTTTCTTCCCCTCATAACAAGAGGAGTGTCTCATTGATGTGACAACTCAAAAATATGTGGCATATAGACCATTGGTCATCAAAACTTGTAACTCATTCAAGACAACACTCTAGGTAAATTATGACTTAGCTAGTCGTGCCCGGCTTCAATGAACTTCTGGTTCATGATATTATATGCTTCGTTATTGTAGAAATTTAACAATGTATATGCTTTTTTGGAGCCATCAATGATACACATAATTAAAGGTTTAGATTTGAAAGTTACTATTAGAACTTCGGGTTCTACAGTACAATATTTTAAATCTTCTAGTCTAAAAATATTACACTCGAAATTCATATGATCAAGATATAAAGTTGTTGACCCGAATGAATAAGAATTAAATTTAAATGAAAGTGCATAAGAAATTGTAAAGAGCATCAATAAATAAATAAATAAACTTTACTGTGGAAACTTCTGATTCCATGAATGAAGAAAATACACAGAACTTCTAGTTTGGTTAACTTCATCAAATCAAATATGATAATTTTGATTTCCTGATCTCTTCTAGTTACACAAAAATGTAATATTATACAAGGCGAGGAACTTCGGGCCCTCATATAACTAGAGATCATAAGATGTGGTTCCATTATATCATATATGACTTTAAGGACTTTTGACCCTCTTTAATTGCAGAACCTCTGAGAATCTTCATATCGCAATTTCATTATATTACTCTTTGAGAAACTTTAGGCCTTCCATATTGAATCAAACTAGCTCTCATTTTCATAACAAAGTATGTAAAGACAATTATTCCTTTCATATTTTATTGCGTCAAACATTGGTTCATGGATGATCACAAAGAATCATATACATCATGATGGGCTAATCAAACCTCTTTTGTTTGCTTGCTAACGCCAATCAAAAAAGATGCTTGTGATATGCAAGACAGTAGCTAGATGTCCCATAATCTAGATATATAAAGGACGATCGAACCAATCCATTTGTTTGCAAATACATAATCTATGAATCAAGATGTATATATGTTAAAGAAAATCAACATCATAATTCATGAAAATTGCCGATCATTGACACAGTAGTCTTCATAAGCCCAAGGTGGAACACAAGCTTGTTGAGTTCAATGTGGCCAAAATGGCCAGAGCACTCGCAAGTTGTTGACACAAGTCTCACACTAGTTGCAGCAGTCAATTAGACCGAGCCGAGGATCACTCAAGCCGCCTCTCTCTGGCTTCCTGTTCAGCATTGAGCTGCCGTGTTCAACCTCCAACGCTAACTTGGGGATAGTGAATTGGACGGAGCTTGGCATCGTAACCTCTAAGTGGTCAAGTATCAATCACCCAATTAAACACTCAATTCATATGAGGTGGAGCATTAAACAACGATGATGCATCAAACACCCACAATCATAATTGCAACCATTACCAATATTCATAAACAATATAACAATCAACATGATCTGAATTAAAAAGCAATAAGCAAATCAAACTTATAGATTAAGACTATCAGTGAGAATAAACAACATTGAGTTGCACAGTATGACTTTTTCGATCATCATTGAGTTCATAAACAAAACACTGATATTCTAAGGTTTGGTCGTTGTCAACTCAAAAGGTAGAGTCGTGCGAAAAGATAAAGATGTATGATTTACATCAGAGTACATAACTAATGAGTAATTATGTGGACAACCACATAAATTATAATATTTATAACAATTTCAACCAAACAGAAAATAAAACTAAAACTGAGATCAAGAGACCGTAACCAAAAGGATTGGGCATGCCCTAATCCTGGATTATTACAAAGATCCCGGAACCACCCTACACATATGAGGTATCTCCGGGGCCTTCTTCCTCGACCATCAACGCCATAACAACCGGCATGGACTCTGATATAGTAGCAACCGTATCCAAACCAGAATGATATATACCTGGCCCAAGGCCCAAACCTGCAACCCTAGTGCCGTAGAATTGAGGCGCAAAGCCCCCAAAAATTCATCACTGCCGTTAGCCACCACCTCATCAGAAATTGCTTTCCAGTCAACCCAGGGTTCTTCGGCAGCTATCTCCGATAGGCATCATCACCGTCACTACTCCGGCCAACCAAGACGAAAGCCGATCCCGTCGGAATCACCATCGCACACGTCGACCATACCTTCAACCTTGCAAGATCCGAATCCAAATCTCCAACGCCAACCTGCTTGCTGCTAGCACTACCACGGAGGATGCTCCAACCATCACCGCCAACACCGTGAGATCCTGCGCCAGTCCAGAGCATCGGAGAAACACGTTTCAACTTCAAATTAGTTAAATTTATCTCCAAGTTAGTATTTTTTATTTTTTTCCTACTTTTGGATTGAACTTCTGGTCATTTCTTACAGAAAATATAATGGTTTGTAACGAGGTACCGACTACCTAACTGGTGGATTCCACAAGATTACGTACACTGGATTAACATTGTTAGGAAGCAAAGAAAGTTGTGATGTGGTGGGTTTACAAACGGTTAACTCCTAAAGGCGATGAGACTCGTGACAGTCATGAGACCAGTGAACGTAGAGGACATACGTATACAAGAGTTTTCTTCTTCTTTTTTCACGAATACGATAGAGTGAAAGAACATTAGGCATGTACGAACTGGGCTCCAATACATTCCGAAAGCTGATTTTCAGACTGTGCTCTCGCCAGCCGAACAGAGTGGTAAGAAGCCCAACTTTCTTCTCTTTGTTTTGTTTTTAGAACTTGAATCTGTATCTCTGCGATCATTATTGATTTTAAGATTTGGTGCTTTCGTGTATATTGAAATCGTTGTAACGGTTGTATTCAACTCGCAAGTGTAGCACACGTCTCAAGCATACTATACTTCAAGTACTATTCGAGAACTATGATTCAGCGTTAAAGGTGTGTTTGGAATGAAGAGTCTAGTTTGGTCGCTCTGTTGATACAAGCAACCCTTTTTCAATACAGTAGTTTTAGAGGTCTAAGTCCATGAGTTGATTTGATATCAAGGAAGCAAGGTCCAACCGTCCACGATTCAGTGCTCGGAGATTCGGAACAAAGGATTCAGGTGGAGCTCAAGGCTCTAACTCCAGAAATGTAATCTATCCCAGGCGACAATTTACCGTAATCCATAGCAACAAGTAATCCATAGCAACAAGAAAACCGAAGCGGTCTGCTTGATGCAAACAGAGAGATAATGCATCAAATCTTACATTGTCTATCCATAGGGCCTGGATAGAAAGACATCATCACAGTTCACAAACCATGAAGGCTTGATCTTTCTGACTTTAAACCCAGAAGCAGCCAATCGAATATTTCTTTTATATGCTTCAGTCCTACGGGGTTCCCCTTCGGTCCACTTGAACTAATTCCTTCATATATTTGATGCTCGAGGGACAATAGAATAAGAATCAGTCTGAACATCCAGGGATTTCATTAACATCTATTTAATCATTACATATTCCGACAGGTGAATATATGTTCTCAAACTCACTAGGTGACATTAGGTAAGATTAGACTCGTCCATCAAGTTCACCAAAGAAGACCGAAGTATATATTTGCCAATCTAGTACCAGCAGCACTACCTGCATAGAAAGAACAAGACATTACAACAGTTAGGGACATTTATCTGAACAAGACAGCAGTGGGAATAAAGAATAAAAAAAGAAATTCTGCAGATACTTTATTTAAAAATAATTATTCCAAACATGCAGCATAGAGACTTCTATCCACAATCAATTTTGAAACTTCTCCATCACCTCATTATGCATATCGCGTACCTCCTAAATAGCGCCAAAATTTAGAACTAACACTTTTGAATTTGAACATGCATCAACATAAAATGTAGAACACCTTTCGCACAGAGGAAACATATAATTCAAGTATAGAAAAAAAAAAAGTTTACATGGTAGATTTTGATCCCTAATCATACGAAGCAGTATATAACTACTATATATTAAAAAAAACAATATATTAACATAATCACAGAAAAAGGAATTTATCTATTTCAATATCTATGTGGAGTATCTGACCTTGCTTTACACGAATTTTGGTATCAGCACATTCGTGTTCCCTGGTATCCATCATAGCATATTTATATCCTTCATATTTTGCAACTCAAGAAAGTGTGCAAATAGGTCTCTGTTGGTAACAGATGCCTCCACTCCATGGAGTGTCACAGTCGCTGCATTCAAACTTACCACAACGAAAGGAATGCCAATGCTTTGAGCTTCTCACAAAGCCAGTGAATGCATAACATTCCTTCACACTTTCCAGAAAAATCAAATTCCCAAATAAAAAGACGAGGACATGATCCTTACCAGATGGCACAAACAACCGAGAATATATCCTCCCAGAGGGAAAGGTTACATCAATCGAAGCATCCATCTCCATCACATTGGACCCAAGCACGAAAAAGAAACTCTAGCTCAAAGAAACTCACATTTCAAACCCTTTTCTGCTTAGATTGCTAAAGTAACTTGATTGAGTCTTCGAATCTTCATAATAGGGAATGAATTTGTTATATCCCAGTCTCTCATTTCTCAGCAATTCTGATATTCCTAAATCACTTGCACTCTTGACCCCATTCCATTGACCCCAATGACTATTTGATACTAGCACATCACTGACCTGTTGAGGGGTGGACTGTGCGAATATAGATGGATTGGATTGAAATTGATTTGGATTTTGTGGAGAAAGTAGTCGTCCATCATTCAAGGAAGAGTATGTATTCCTGAAATGGTCATGAAATCCTAAGCTTTGCTGTGTAAGAGTTGACTGCTGTCGCATCCTATGGAGCCTTGCATCTGGCTGAGAAGAATTATACTGTGATATCGTCGCTCTCCCTCTCTCCAATATACCATTACCAATATCGAAACTTGATGGCTCAAAGAGCTCAGCATCGCCAGTGATGCCAGGATAACCAGTGGGCATAACAGATGGCTGCACCGATTGATTCACTGGGGAACAGAAGCCAAACTATTAAGAATTGATCTACTTAAATAATATAATAAAAACACAAACCAATTTCAGGAAAAGATAAATACAAACCAAAACTGTCAAAAGCCTGGTCCCCCCTCCTAGACCTCCCATGAGAAGAAAAACCGGGAGGTGATGCCCTTCTTGGTACTGAAAATCCTGGTGGGATCGAATTAGGCACCTCTGTAGCTGTCAAATTATATTGGAGCAAAGAGTCAAGGTAATGGACAAATTTAAGCATGATAATTAGTAAATCCTTACAAAAAGAATTAAAATCATTGCCAGATCTCAGCTCTTTAATTGCGAGAGGGACCCAACATAAATCCCAAACCATGAACTAAAAAAGCAGACTCTACCAGCTGTTTAGAAAAAATAAGTAAAGAAGTTACGAGGCAAACCAGTAGAACAGGAAAAGACCGAATTACATTAACGTAGTTAGATTATATAGCAAGGTACAAACCTGAAGTTTTAGGAGACAAAAAAGAATGGCTCCTGGGAAGAATTGAAGACTCCACATGTATGAAAGAATTCTTATTTAAATCAGATAAAGAAGAGTAGTCGTTGGGCGGATGCCATATATTATCAGAAGAATCCTCTTGCTGGGCAAATGAGAACCTGGACTGCTTTTTCTCGGGCATTTTGCGTAAACTTGGTACTCTGAGAAGACTGCATTCTTTATCAGTTTCACCCAACAAATTAACCAGACTATGAAGCTCAGTTAAAGAACCTTCAGGTGCATCCAAATTCATCATCAAAATATTTGAGATTATGCCACTCTCCCCTATATCTGAAGAAAGATTGTGGTCCATACTGGCTTTATTGTTTTCAAACCCTTCCAAGTACTTCGCTAATTCCATATTTGGTAACACACTGGAAGGATCAAATGTCGCAATGCTAGTTCCTTTGTCATCACATGAACTTTTGGATAAGTTTGATGATAGACAATTTAAGTTTCTGCTGCTTATAAAGTCGACGGATTCAATATCTCGACCAACACCATTATCTGGTGATAGACGATGTCTCGAAGTTAAATCTACAAGAGTGCTATCTACAAAGGCTTCCACGGGTTTATTCGATACAGATACTTCAACATTTTCTTCATTATTCTGTTTAGTCAGTACCAACGGATCCAAACTATTAAAACGCACTTCACAGCTATCTTCAGATGTAATAGATCTTACTCCATAATTAGAACTTTCAGTGCTCGCAACTTTCAAGGCATGAACATCATTAGACGTCTCAGGCTTTTGATAGGAAGGCATTTCAGCACTTGTTCCCAGGGGTACACTAGGGGCAACCTGCATGACCCTGATAGAGGATGTCAGACAACATTAGATCTCAAATCACACAAATAAAGGCAGGACACCAGACCACTATATTTTATACCAAGAAGTTCTTGCAGGAGTAGCTCTTCCAGAGTCTTCATCTGCACAAGATCCCTTAAACTCATCCATAGTGATCTGTTGAAATGAGGTAAGTCAAAGGTTAGTATAACCGGTATGCATAGTGTGGCTACTACCGTTGCTCATAGGGCATACCGTCTATTATATATCCATAAATGCTAATAATACTTCATCCATGATCTTCAGCTTTTTGTTTGTTGTTAGTTATTACAACAACAACAACAAATCAAACCCACAAAAAAAAAATTATGTAGTCTCACATTTATAGGATGGTTGAGAGTCTTACATTTATAGGATGATTGACAAGTGGTTTAGCTGCAGATAATATTTTTGATTTGTTATTCTCATCCACTGGTGGAGGTAACCCTTTTCCTGGACACTGATGCAGATTATTTGTAACACCGATAATCTGTAAATCTTTACTCCTGTGAGGTCAGTAGAGGTAAAGTTATAATATATTATTGCCCAAAAGATAAAAGAACGATGAAACTGGATGAAGCATATGCATCCCAGAATAACTTAATACCTTTCAAAGGCCGAAACCAGTTCATCTTTGGAAAAACTATCTTCCTGAGAGCCAAAATCATGAAGATACATACAATCTGCATTGCTACAAGGCTGTACAGAAAAATAATTGTCCTTAATGATCACAACCAAGTTCTTTTTACAAAGAGACCACAGAGGATGAAATAATTACCTACCACATTTTTCAACCACGCATGGCAATACTTTGTTGTTCCAAAACATGCTCTACAGAAGCAAACTGTAACTGTTACAACATGGCAATCCTACCATCATAATCTTAATGAGTTACAAGACAGGCTTACCTCAAAGAATTACCATCTAATACAAAACTGTGCACCGATTGAATACATCGAGCTGCTTCATATTCACTTGAGTAAGTTATATACCTAGCAGATGGAATGAAACCATTACTAAGAAGTTAAAAGATAATGATACAGCATTTGATAGGCACCCACCATGCCTGGTAAGTCTATCTATACCCTAGCTAAAATTATAAAAATTAAATATGATTATTTTGGTTATGCAAAAATAAGGGGTCATGAGCAATTAATCAAGATGGCGAGACAAGCCGAAAACTGTTCAGTCCACATCTAGCATATTTAAGTTTAAGAGATTGAAAGTGGTAAGCCATCTTACACACAACAGCTATTGTTCGTAGCATGCTGAATATCCCCAGTCGATGTACGAGAAATAGAGACCTTCAACACCTTTCCATACTGGCCAAAATAGTCCCTTCGCTTAAGAAGCTAGTAACAACCCAACAAAAAGAAATTGTAGCTCAGAATCTACATCAATGAAAGTACAAGACTTCTTGGGAAACAGAACAGGGTGAAATAACAGCTACTTACCTCTTCTTTTGCAAGGTTAAGAGGCAATCCAATTATGTAAGCTAGATTCCTCTGGAGAACTCTAACATCAGTTAGAAGCTTCTTTGCTTCAGGTCCTTTGGGAGGCTTCTTCTGTTTCCGCTTCTGATTAACTTCAGTCACCAACCTGCTCGAAAGCCTAAGAATTAACAAACATAATCCACAACTCAGCACAGAATTCCACACATTTAACAGAAAATTCTCTTACATTGTTTTACAGTCTGCTGCCACCCTCATAATCTTCTCTTTGTCGTAAGGTGATCGGCACAGTGGACACCGCCCTTCCCTCCCATCCTTCTCCGCCATTTCCATAATGTGGTTCCAGCACCACAGACACACCTGTTTGTTTCATAAATTGAAGAATCAGAGTAAATACCGAGAACACGAAAACAAAAACAGCTCTACAAAGCAAACAGTTATCTACTCTAAAACGAACACGAGCCAGTGAATTTGAGTGAATCAGAGCGAGTGTTCAAACAATCAAACCTCATAGCCACAATCGCAGGGCTTGAGCTGCTGATCGGTCAAATCCATCTCCTCGGCGCAAATCGGACACGTCTGTTCTCCGAGGTCACTCATGGCTTCCCTGAAACAAGAGAAAAACAGGTCAGAAATCCAGCTCAGACCAACCGCATTGCAATTCCCCAAACAATCGAATCCGAAGTCTGCGTTTCACTGAAACCCTAACTCGCAGAATGGAATTCAAACAAAATTGAGAGTCGGAGAGAGTAAGAGAGACTTAGGTCACGACTTACAGAGAGAGAGAGTGAGAGTGAGACTGTGAGAGAGTAGTAGAGGAAGAAGAAGAGGCTGCAATTCGCAGGATAAGATAAAATGAGAGAAAAGCAAAAGCAGGAGAGGCTTTTTTGAGGTTTCTTTGGATTTGTAGGCAGAGCTTTTTGGTTTGGACTCTCTCTCTCTCTCTCTTGCTCTGTGTGCTTTTCTTTTTGTGCGCGTCTGAGTGTCACTGACGTGGCTTCTGGCGCCGTTGGATTGGTATTTTTATTTCAAATCCGTCCGTTCAGCCGGTTGCCCTAAACCACGACCAGCCAACTAACTCTTGCCTGGGCTTTGACCGGATCTGGGCTGGGCCTGGGGCAAAGCATCATTTATAGACTCGACACTCGAATAATTGGTTGATCGTTGACCCCAAACTCCAAAGTAAGAGCAACATTATTGTGTGAGGAACATTGTTTTTACACAAAACATAAATCTGAGCAAAACAGGAGTTAACAGTAGAGTAATGACGTAGAATCATAGATAACCCAACATTCCCAGCACAGAGTAAATATGTTAAACGAGCATTTCTCAGTGTTAGCGATAACTTAATGGTTTATTGTATTTCATTACACGTCGTGCATACAAGAATTTTCTTATAAAAGTGTTTTTTTGTTTTTTTCTTTTGGTGTAAATGGAATTGAGAATAATGTAAAACTTAAACACATTTTTTATTGAAACTGAGCAGCATAACGAATTCTAGTTGACCAGTATCATTTGGTCTAGCAGCATAATCTTCCTTTAATAAGTGGGCGTGTCACATCCTGACCCGGAAATTTTTTTAAAAAAAAAGTTTTATTCCTGGGTAAGGACGTGAATAACTTTGACTTGTCAAAGATAAAGAGAACCTTTAACAAGTAAAATGTATATGAAAACATTTAGAATCAGAGTAACTTGGTGAAAAAGAAATTTATTTCATAAGTCTTATTCTTACAACAAATAAAAAAGTAAGCTTATAAAATAAGACTTATTACACAAACATTGATAAAAAAAACATCAAGCTATATGTTCACTCCTCCTACTATACTTCATTCTTTATAGACATTAAGTCATTTCCCTCAAGTGTAACACCTGCACAAATTCATAAAGGGGTAAGCAAAGAGCCAAGTATGTTAAAAATCTCATGCCCATAATGTTAATATACTTAAAGTGTATACACATAATTTTAGGTTTTAGTTGCTGGTGCTCTTGTACTATCCTTAATCACCAGTGTCTTATTATCATAATATCGTTTTATCAATATAACATTGAAAAGGTTTCTATCCCTACATGTATACAAAGGCAGAAAATTTCTGGTCTCTTTCGAGTAATAGCCTCAACCCCATAACTTCCTTCATTTCTTATTTAACATAAGAACAGATTTCGAGTAATAGCCTCAACCTCATAATTTCTTTCATTTCTTATTTAACATAAGATCAAATAACAACTTGATGAAAAACTAAACATACTAACCACCTTCATCAGCAAAGCAAGATAACAAGTTTATAAAACAAAACTTGAGATTTCTCATAACTTCCCCTACCTCAAACATGTTTTACCAAAGCTGAAACTTCACTACTATACACTAGCACTCTGTCAGACCTCCATTAGTTTCTTTCTTATTCTAACTTTTCTCTACGTTTATGAACTTCTGAACTCTACTTGGTTGAATACCTCTATTTATACTAAGGAATGTAATCATTAGGCCTATAGCTTAGCTAATATGTCTGTAAAAATAAACTGAAGTTTATCTTTATCTGCCAATAGCTACTTCTACTTAGAGACTAAGTTTTAAGCTGCTCATTCAGTAGCTACATGCAAAACACAAGCAAAAATGTGGCTACACAATATATGGTAAAAAGTGTAAGACATGTGTGTATCAAACTAAGCACATAGGTGAATCAACAACTAAAATAAGACAAAATAAAATCTAATGTGTAATTATCTCTTTCTTTCTAATTTGTTGGTATGTAATGTTTTAGGTCTAATTCAATGATTTTATCCAAAAACAACACATGAAGGAGGGCAAAACTTGCTGGAAGCTTTTGAAATCAACAATACTCAAGAAAATCATGAAGCACAAGTTTACAAATAAAGCACATGATCTAATGTAGCTTAAGAAAACATGTACTAATATCAAGTGTCAAATACTTTGCAGCTATATATATTTATGTTAGGCTACGGACTACTGCCAAACAAAATACCAAAAGATGACGTAGCTATGGACTCTTTCTTTTCTTTTTAGCAAAGATGATGTATACTAGGTCTATTTTGGGCAAATCATGTTTCTTTGTAACACAAACAAGAACTATAAAACATTTTATTTATTTGAAGTCCTATTAGCTTCTATCTAATTCTCATTTAGTTGAAAGTTATTTTGTTTAGTTCCAAGAGAACTTTAATTTTCGTTACTAAAACGAACATGTACTCATATGTACATCTATATATAAATAAATAAATTATATATAACTTAGATAAATTATTTAAAGTAAGTTCAGGATTTCACAAAAAGATTATGAGTTCGACTTACGAAAGACTAGTAGTAGCATTTGAATTGTTTACCTGATAAAAAAAATTATAATTAATCTCTGAAACTAAATTCCTTCGTTGCTTATCCACTAGTTTGTGTTTTTTTTTTTAAATAGATTTCATCTGTTGCCTTGTAAAAGGTGTATGGCTTTAAGCAAATTCATGCTAAACAAACTAGCTACTTCATTCAAATTCATGCTTTGTGCTTACCCCAAAGCCCAAGGAAGTGTTATTTCTTCAATTCTGTCTTCTTTCAGGTACAACAACACTAATATACATGCATGAATGAATTTTAGCTGTCATAAAGTAGAAAATTCTCACTTCGATTTGATATATTCATTAATCAATATTGCCTTCTAGAAGTCACTAAGAGCATCTCAAGCAAGGAGAACAAAAAATTGATATATTTAGCAATAATTTTGTAATTTAGGTATCAATTTAACAATGTTGTTTTATCAATAATTACTATTTTTTATGTTTTAACCAATTGTAAAGTGATACGTGAGTAAGAGAGGAGAGAAAAAAGATTTAGTAATTGTTTTAGTTATGCATGGATCATTGACAAATTTGTCAATTGCATTTAATTTATCAATTTCATTTAATAATAATCAAATTTAGTAATGGTTTATGTATTCTGTTGGAGCATCAATTTACCATAAAAATTGATAAATTTCGTAATTTCTAGTCGTAATTTTCAGTTTAGCAATATCACATGAGATGCTCTAAAATAGTCTCTTCCATTCCATAGTCGCACTTATAGTCTAAAAGACTCTAGAATCTCCCCCGCCCTAAAACGCAGAAGTTTATTCTTGAAACGACTGCACCAACTACCACCCCTTTGAGCAGCTACAGACCCCGCCAGCCACCAGTCTAGTACTCTCCCCCCGACACTTGTCCATACTCTTTTTCAACTGCCAGTTTAGTCACACCACAGCCGCACATCTCTCCCACGTCGCACGCTCCTAACCGTCACTCTCATACGACTAGTTTAGGTTTAGCGCCAAGTAGAACCTTCTTCTTCCCCGATCATCATGCTCTCCTATATTATATATACATATAATATATATATATATATATATATATATATTCATTTGCTGTGCGTGTCTCAGTTCATAAGCACCAGTGATCAACTACAACTAGTTTGATCGTTCCGAGCATTCTGACTCGATCTGTGTATAAGTTTTCTGATAAACGATCTGTTCTTTTTCCATGGGCAAGTGTTATCCAAGCGTGAGCGAGGAGTACCGGAAAGCTGTTGAGAAATGCAAGAGAAAGCTGAGAGGACTGATCGCCGAGAAGCACTGCGCTCCTATAATCCTCCGAATCGCGTATGAACTCTTATAAAATTACTCGGTTATTCTTTGTTTGTTGAATAATCAACTAATTAAGGGCGAGTCATGAGCGATTTGTGTGTGATGAATTGCTCAGGTGGCACTCGGCTGGGACGTTTGATGTGGCGACAAAGACCGGAGGGCCGTTCGGGACGATCAGGGATCCGGCGGAGCTGACTCATGAAGCAAATAAGGGACTTGATATTGCTGTCAGGATTTTGGAGCCGGTTAAGGAGCAGTTTCCGATTCTCTCATACGCAGACTTCTACCAGGTATATATAAACTTGCGTTAGCAACGTTGTGCTGAAGTATATATTCGATGATCTAAATTGTTGCGAACAATTGTGGTTTCGGTTTTCTCAATTTTAGACTTTACTAGATAACTACTATACTACACAATTCCAACTCGAGTGCAGTTTTTTCCATTGAGAGATCTCTAGAGGGCTGAAATTTGGCAGTGAGTTAGTATTAGCTAGGCTGCTAGCTAGGTTAGGGTTTCGATCATTATTTGCTTCGATGTAGCCGAAAATAAAAGATCAATAAGAAAGTCCTTCCATTTCTTGGGCTCAATTTTAACTACTTTAAACGATCATATACGTAAATGGGTATGGAACTTGCAGCGACTTGTTTCAATTTGGAACTACAAAGTTAAGTGATGGACTCGAAATGGGACGTCATTACGTCTTCACTAATTGCAAGTGTACGCTTCACAAAATGGAAACTGTGTTAATGTTATTAGTAATGAACTGTCTACATGACTAAATTTGTGATTTGGCCTTGATTGAAATTGTGATTGTTTGTGTTTTGAAGTTGGCCGGAGTTGTAGCTGTGGAAGTAACAGGAGGGCCGGAGATCCCTTTCCACCCTGGTAGACCGGTGAGCGAACACCTTCTTAATATACAATAGCTCTTGGTTCAAAGACATCTCACCTCAATATATAAATCTTCTTAGCCAAGAAATCGTAGCTAGAGTTCATTAATTTGTTCAACTTTCTTTTGATATATCTTCTAGTTAACATAAACCTTTTGTGCTAAATCAGGACAAAAAAGAAGCACCACCGGAAGGTCGATTGCCTAATGCCAATAAAGGTTTGTCATCACAAAATCATAACTACAAGTGCATATATATATATATATATATATATATATATATGATGAAGATGAAAATGCTTATTGTTGGTACCTACCATGAATGAAGGTGTGGATCATCTGAGGGATGTGTTTGGTCATATGGGTCTCAGTGACAAGGACATTGTTGCATTATCTGGTGGACACACCTTGGTCAGTTCTTCATCATCCCCAGGATTCAGCATTAGCTTCTAATTTACGGATATAGTTTTAACATTTTTACTCTTTGGGATTTTCCGATGCAGGGTAGGTGCCACAAGGAGCGCTCTGGATTTGAAGGACCTTGGACAACCAATCCCCTTATTTTCGACAACTCCTATTTCAAGTAAGAATGAACTCCCACTTGAGTATTACAGTTGAATATGTATAATCTGTATTGATCAATTTGAACCTATTTCAAGTAACCATGCACTAGCTGCATATGTTGTTTCCTAATTGAACAGGGAACTTATCAGTGGAGAGAAGGAAGGTCTGATCCAGCTTCCATCAGATAAGGCTCTTCTTGAGGATCCAGTTTTTCGCACTTATGTCGAGACCTATGCTGCGGTCTGTATCTCATAATCCCTTGTGTAATCTCAGTACCCTATCTAGCTATACTAATCTGACACTAGCTACTTGACTACTTCTGTTTTTGTTTTAAATTTTCGCTCTTATTAGGATGAGGATGCTTTCTTTGCTGACTATGCCGAGGGACATCTGAAGCTCTCGGAGCTCGGGTGAGTACATGAAACAGTTCACCTTAGTGCTTAATTATGATTATTCTTTCATTGCTGATTATAATCCCTGCATTTTTTTTTCATCTATCTGAAAATTTTGACTTCCTTTGTATCATTATCTTTTTTGCCACCAGATTTGCAGATAGTGAGTGAAAGAATTGTAAACTTGCTAGCCAGCCAGGTCGTGCAATATTGAAATTTTGCTTGTAATAAATAATTTGTGCTATATATTTGGTTTTCTGGCAATGACGTCGTTGGGGTTGGCATGGGCAAACTAGTGTTTATAAACATGATCCTATGTCTCGTGTTTGAAAATTGGAGTGGAAGTTATGCTTTTTTCTTTTGTTGAAATAAGATTGTACTAGATGATCCTAAGAACTCATTAAAATGTAACAAGGAAAGTGCGTAATGTTAATTAACTAGCTTTCATTTGTGGTTCAATGTGGCTAAACTAGAGGTCACGCATTTTGATTGCAAAAGAAAATCTTATCAAGGAACCTATCTTTGCATAATGGAACAAAAGACTATACTGTTAGAAATCTACTCGTTGCACGTAATTGTGAAATGACCCAAACTAATGATTATTCACTTGATGAATCTGGCCAAAGAGGTTCAACAATTTGGCAATGTGTTTGGTGGAGAGAACTGAAAAGAAATCAGGCTGGCCTCAACCATATGATTCATAATTTTCTGAACTTTGGAAGAGGGGAGACTCCAAGTCTCTAAGTTTATGAGCTCATTCAACATTTTAAGCAATTATTGCTAGAAACAGATAACTAAGTCGATCATCCACAAACATATGATCATCCACACATAGATCATGCATCAATCAACTATTGTTTAATAGTATTTGATTAAAAGTTTGGAGGAAATACCTTATTCAATCTGTTCTTCAATTATGTGAATATGTTATAGCTCAAGTGGGTTGTATCGCGGGGCATTATACCATTTTGTTGTTGTGCAGGAGTATCTTATACTTAGATACTAAGAAATGACCAACTGTCTGGACTGAATGTCTATATCTTAACCACCTCCATGCATGAGTGTTTGGATATTTTGATTCCACCCCAGAGTCCAAGAAGTAAAAGCAAGCATGAAGGCACTTTTTGTAAAGTTTGGACAAAGCTCCACTAACGTACAACTTTGATAAAAGGCCAAGGGAAACAATGAGAATGGAGCACCATTCTGGATTCCTCGTTTAAGATCTATAATTGCTACTATATAGTGATTTTTGGAGATCATTTACTAGTAAATATTTCTCTTCATAATTGACGAATCTTTGGATTGGTAGTGGTCACTTTTCGTTAATGGTTATTTGGAAGACTAGAAATAAACTTCGTTTTCAGAATAAAAAACTTTTGCTCATGAGGAATTTTCACTCAATTAAAGCTTGGATCAGTTTTATTGCTCCACATATGCCTGGGCATGCTACTGGGATATTGAACAATAAGTTACTAATGGGGTTACATGTTACTCCAGTGCCGAAAGTTTAGCGAGTTTCACGTCTTGTTATATGACATCCTCATCTTATTCCTTGGTTAAAACTTAATACAGACGGTTTTGCTAAAGGAAATCCATGCATTGCTCTTTATGGTGGTGTTTTTAGGGATAGTTTTGAGAATTTCATTGGATGTTACTGTCAAGGGCTAGGTAAACAAAGTGATTTCTTCTCTGAGATAATGACGGTCATTATTTGAGTTGAATTGACTTATCAATTGGGGTGGCATCATATCTGGCTTGAGAGTGATTCAAATTGTGTTTTGGCTTGTCTCTCTTCCTCTTCTTTTAATCCACTATGGCTGCTGCGTATCTTATGGGTTAATTGCCTTGAACAAATTCGTGCCATGAATTTTCTTTATTCTCATAATCTTCGTGAGGGTAACGCAATGGCTGATAAAATAACGAACTTCGGTTTGACATCCACATCTTTAATTTGGTATGATTCTCCCCTAGTTGAACTTCTCTCATTTTTGCATATGGATGCAATGAGTAATCCATACCATAGGATGTGTTAATATGTCTGGAGCTTATCTCTTTTCTTGTTACCGTATTTACTTTAGGGAATGGAGAAAGCCAAGTTGAAGACTTTCGGCCTTATTGTTGACCGTAATAGACTACTTTTCTTATGTTTTTTATTTTGGTTTTGTACACGAGATGGGTATACCATATTCTCTTTTTATTTGTTCAGCCATGTATTTTTACTTTCAGACATTGCATTTTTTATGGTTATTTAAATAAAATCCGGGCGTGAGGCTGAGCCTCCCAGCTAGGCTGGGTTCCAAACCCTATATATATATAATTGCTGCTATATATTGATGAGATTAATTACAAATAAACTAGTTTATACATACATGGACACTCATAAATTTTTATCTTCGAACTATTACATACGACGTGTCAATAAAAATTTGAAATTTCTTGTATGCACGATGTGTAAATACACGGTGCAATCTTAATCGTTTTTAACAATTCATATGTTTGACCAACCATGTTTCTATATTAGATTATCTGATCTTGAAGATACATATGTGTATTTGTAGATACATGCCATGTACTAAAAATACTCTAAAAGGAAGTAATTCTTATGCAATGTGAGCCATTCTTCATCTTATCACAATACAAGTATATATCTGTCGTTTAGAATAAAGTTTTATTTTGCTAATTTTATGTTAAACAAGTACAAAAACAATCTTAAACGTAACTATGATGATATGGGGTCAACGATTTGGTCAAGCCGTTGTCCAAGCACAGACCACAAGGAGTTGAACGTTTTACTTTATAGTATGTGGAATCACTAGTAAGAAGTGGAAATGTTTTGCGTGAACATTAGTTAACATCATATTTTATAGGGTTCGTTTTGTTTGCTTCTACTTGGTTTCGTTCATTAAATTTTGTATTCTTCTAGTTAGGTTGATCACCTTGCATGGAAATGATGGAGTTACACGTATTATAATCATTTGTTGGAAAAGAAATATACAAAACCCCATAATGTATATATGCTCGTTTTGGTATTTAGTGAGTTCTAATTGGACTATATTTAGAAGTACAAAGATGATAAAAGATTATCAACTGTCCTTTGAAAATAGAGGTGACACTATTAATCCAATACTACCAAACAAACAGTAGGACTTCATTCAAAAGAAAAAAAAACAATGGAAGATCGAAAATAATCTAAATTGAGTTTCAATTACATCAATATATTGCATCGTAACTGTAATATCTAAGATCTTTTTTCTCTAATCACAAAATTAATAGAACTACACTTTTTGATTAATGAAACTGTCAAATACTACGGCAAGCATCAAGCAAGAGATTTACGTAACTGTAACAAAGAGATTTACATAACATAACGTAAAAAGAGAAAATGAGAACTGAGAAATTTTAAATACATACCCCTAATCTCTTAATACACACATCTATTATTTTATGTTTCTATTGAGATTTTATAGGTAAATAAATGACTAAAACAAACATCTATTATTAAAAAAAATCACGCTAGAAGTATTTTTTTCAACATCTTCTACTCTAAAATCATTGAAAGTACGTCTTCTTCCCTAACCCATGGGTTGTCTTTTTTTATTTTTTTTTTATTTTTTATATGCTGTATCAGCTTTAGTTTGATCTTGCAGATCATATTGTTAAGTACTGCATTTTTATCATGACATGTTTTATCGAATAACTAGTTATCTATGTTTAATAGCTACTTTACTTCTACAGTTCTACTAGCTTGTTAATTTGAAAACTTGTATTAGTGATTTGAAGTTGAGATTATAAATTAAATGATGATAACCAAAAATTTTTAGTAAAAATTAGATGAAATAATATGTAAAAAGAGGTATCAAATAGTAAATATATATTAATTATATTAAATAATATAATATTTTATTAATTAAAAATATTTTAAAAAATTTAAAATATGTATTAAGTATAGTACTGAAATGAAAAATTTGCGGCTAATTAAGTAACGGATTTCTCCGACAACTCTCCGTAAAGAAAAAAAAGAAAGAAAAGGTTAAAAAAGCGAGCGATGGGAATGTGACTGTGGCACAAAAACAAATGGGCGGGACCCGCAAACACGACTCCTTCGTATCTCTATGATGCCGGAATCTCCAAACGGTCTCGCCCCCTCCCTCACGTTGTGACGCTCGAGAAGGCTTCTCCTTTTTCTCCTGTCGTGGGCCCCCACCTGCACAACCATTGGTTCTTCCCCAGTTGGACTCCTCCTCCTCCTCCTCCTCCTCCTCCTCTCTCTACTTACTACTCCAAAGGACTCCTCCCTCCAAATCACTCTCTCTCTGTTTTTCCTTTTTTCTTCTAAATTCTTATCTGGTTGGGTTTGTTGGTTTCACTTTGGAGTTTGTATTTCTTTTCTTTTTTCCATCTCAGTAGTGCCTTTGTGACTTTAACTCCTTGTATAGCTCACACACACAGAGCAGCCATTTTTATATGGTCTCACTACCTCTCTCCCTCTTTCCACACCACCATGGAGAACACCCTTATCCTTTTCTCTCTTCTCCTCCTCCTAGTTCCTTCCTCTGCTCAAATGCCAGGTACCCTCTTCTTCTTCATCCCTTGTTCTTTATTTATCTGCATACCCTTTGTTTTTCAAGTCCTTTTCATCTTGAATCCAATCCAAAGCCTTCACCTTTCATACCCAGTATTTTGTTTGCTTTGGTAAAGCTTGCATCTTTATCTATTGTAAAAAAAACAACTCTCATCAGATACATGTATATTTTTGAGAAATTTCTGTTCTATGTATCTTAATGAAGAACAAATCAGTTCAAGCTTTAATGAATTTAACATGTTTGGGTTTGGTTTCGTTATTAAAGTTGATAACTTTGCATGCAAGAGAAGTCGAATTTGATAGGTGTGAATTTTGGTGGAGCAGGGTTTGTTAGTTTGGATTGTGGAGGTGAAGAGTTTTTCACTGATGATCTTGGGTTGAATTGGAGTCCTGATGAACTTCATTACGGCGAAACGAGTTTTATAGAGGTTGTGAATGAGACCAGGAAGCAATACACTTCGCTGAGGCACTTTCATGCTGATTCAAGAAAATACTGTTACACAATGAATGTCACAAGTAGGACTAGGTACCTACTGAGAGCTACATTCTTGTATGGCAACTTTGACAGCAATAATGTTTATCCTTCATTCGACATTTCTCTTGGGGCAACTCATTGGTCTACGATTGTGATTTCGGATGCGAATACTATTGAAACAAGAGAGCTGATATTTCTGGCTACTAGTCCTACTGTGAGTGTGTGTCTGTCCAATGCTACAACTGGGCAGCCTTTTATATCGACCTTGGAGCTTCGACAGTTCAATGGTTCAGTTTACTTTACTGATTATGAACAGCGCTTCTACCTCAGTGTCTCGGCTAGGATTAACTTTGGTGCAGATAGTGAAGATTCAGTTAGGTGTGCTCGCTCACTCTTTAACATGTGTATATACCTGAATCTATGTTTTAAACTAAATGCAAATCAAACTGGATAATATGCCTTGAATTAGAGAGATTATAAAATGGAAAACTATTTTGTAATTTGAACCCTTTTTCTTTGCCAAGGATGTGTAATTTGAAGGATATGCATTTTCTCTTATATTCAGGTACCCTGATGACCCTTTTGATAGAATTTGGTTATCAGACTCTATCAAGAAAGCGAATTACCTAGTTGACATTGCTGCTGGAACCAAGAAAGTCGCAACCAAATTGCCAATTGATGTTAACAGGGATGAACTACCGCCTCAGAAAGTTATGCAGACGGCTGTAGTTAGTACAAATGGATCACTGACTTACCGGTTGAACTTGGATGGTTTTCCTGGTACTGGTTGGGCAGTCACCTACTTTGCAGAAATTGAAGATTTGGCACCGGATGAGTCCAGAAAGTTTAGGCTTGTACTTCCAGGAAATCCTGAACTCAGCAAAGCTATTGTCAATATTGAGGAAAACGCCCAAGGAAAATATCGTCTCTATGAACCAGGATTTACGAACTTATCTCTTCCATTTGTATTATCTTTTAGATTTGGGAAAACATCTGATTCTACCAGGGGCCCTCTCTTGAATGCAATGGAGATAAATAAATATCTGGAGAAAACTGATGGGTCTCAAGATGGTAAGTTCATTATTAGTAACTGAAGTGTTTTGATAATAATTTGCAATTGTATTGTTTTGGTCATCATTTCGGTGAAGCTGTACAGTAATATGTGAGCTACTGGGTTCTAATGCGCTGCAGGAGCTGCTATTGCTAGTTTTATTTCACAGTACTCATCTGCAGACTGGGCACAAGAAGGTGGTGATCCATGCCTTCCAGTTCCATGGTCTTGGGTTGAGTGTAGTTCTGATGCACAACCAAGAATCGTTAAAATGTAAAGATTAATTTTTTCGTGCATAAGGTTTTTTGTACATTGCTTCTGCTTCTGCTTAGTCATAGTCCAACATATATATAAGTAGAAATTTTCACTCATCTGCTGACAACTGCTTTGTTTACCTTGCCTTGCAGTAAATTATCCAGTATGAATTTGACAGGGAATATCCCTTCAGACTTAGCAAAGTTGAGCGGTTTAGTTGAGTTGTAAGTTTCATGTTGTATTTAATGTTTTTTTGATTGGTGTCCACTGTTTGCTTTAGGTCTATAAAACTTGATGTTCCTGTTGTTCTTTTTGTCTTTTAATGACAGATGGCTTGATGGGAACTCACTGACTGGTCCAATACCTGATTTCAGTGGATTTTTGGACTTGAAGATCATGTAAGAAAATCGACTTCTTCTTTTAGCGTTTTTTTTTTGGGTACAGAGTTAACACTAATAATAGAGCTTCTCACTATATAGTCACCTGGAGAATAACCAGTTGTCGGGTGGACTGCCATCCTCTTTGATGGACCTACCAAGTTTGAGGGAACTGTAAGTTTTCTGGAACTTGTACATCATTTCCTTATTTTGGAGAGATAACAGGCGTGCATGTTGGAAGTCACAAGGTCCGCCTTCTGTAACTAAGTGGGTAGCATATAGCCCTGACTTCAACATACTTATTTCACAAATCAACACTATATACAGCTTAAAAGGCATTCCATATGTCATTGTGTAACCGTATCTGCATATATAGTATCAATAAACAGCTCTACTAGTTGTCTAACATGGTATTAGTAGTCGCAAAATCCTTGGTCTTGATTTGCAAGTTGCAAGGTAGAGCTGCATATATGAGTTTCTAATCCGTCTGACCTCCACATGGCTTGTGAGAGTTTGATAGCTTGATATGTGTCGTGTGCCCATTCTCTAATGCCTTAATCATTTGGAATTAAATGCTGGCTAACAATAATTTGATTGATATCAATGAAGTGCACGCTACTAAGATATACCGTTCCCTTCCTTTTTTGTTGTTGTTTTCTTTCTTTTGAGGAAGATATATCGTACCTTAAGTTGTCTATTTGAGAAAATACACAGATGATTATTACAATTGGAGTTTGGAAAACAAGGATCACCATGGAATTTTTTGGTGCTGCTCTTTTATCTTAGTTTTGGTTTTCTGATGGATGTATCACATGACGAATCTGATCGTTGCAGGTATGTGCAAAATAATAAGTTATCTGGAAATATACCATCGAGTCTTGACGACAAAGTGGTTATGAAGTGAGTAGTGCATTTCTTTTTATTTTTTAAAATTTATTACAATGAAATTGAGTTATTCAAATTAAGAAATGTCGTCATTGTAAAGTTGCCTTGTGTATGTTCCATGCAGTTATAATAACGGTCAGAGTGTCTTACACTGAGTGCACCTGATATTTTCTTTCTTAAATTGATATTACAATGCTGATTATTAAATAGACAAATACATCTATATTGTGGTTCAACAAATATACTTTTCTCTCAGATTCAATCTCTTTGTAGTCTAGTCATTTGGGGCTTCTCTATGTCTTGCTCTGACATATAATCACCAATTTCTGCTTTGGCTTCTGACAGCTACACTGGAAACATTAATCTTCAGAAAGGTGGGAGAACTGGTAGTCGGAAAGGTATAATTATTGGTACAACAGTTGGGGCTACTGTCCTAGTTATAGCAACCATTGCATCTTGCATACTTTTGCGCAGAGGAAAAAAGAAATACCATGAGCAAGGTATGAGTTTGAGACAATCTTAGGGATAAAAATGTTCTGTTAATATTTTTTTATTCTCCATGTGCATGAACATGATGACATTAACTTCTTGCAGGCAAACTTAGTCCGCCCTTACCGGTGCAAAGGTTAGAGTCTAACAAGAATGATGCTCCAACTGAAGCTGCACACTGCTTCAGTCACTCTGAAATTGAAGAGGCTACTAGAAAGTTTGAGAAGAAAATAGGTTCGGGAGGTTTTGGAGTTGTTTACTATGGTAAAACAAAAGATGGAAAGGAGATTGCAGTTAAAGTTCTAACCAGCAATTCCTTTCAGGGAAAGCGAGAATTTTCAAATGAGGTCAGTTTTTTTATTATTGAACTGCTTTTCACAATTTTGATAATATTTACTTCTGCTGACCTTGAGGCTGCTTTGTTTCTTCTTTGAAAATGCCTAACTCTGTATTTTTTCTAGTACCCTTTTGAATCTTGAACTCTATAAAACTATTGACGATTCCTCTATTCCTTAAATGTACTTTTATGAGCATTTCATAACAAAAATTGTGTTGTCTGATTGAAAATTTGAAAGCCTCTACTAATTTCTTGTAAAACAGATTATGTAAATAACATCCTCAAAGAGCAAGCTTCCTTTACCAAAATGGACCTGGTGTTTCCATTTAACACAATTGTGTGTTCAATTCCTTCGAGCTAATGGAAAAAACAAGGATCTTTTAAGTTATGTTGTTCTAGAGACATCCTATCACTTTGAACTGACATATTATTGCTGGACTTGGGAAATAAATCTTATGGACTGACATGTGCCTCCATATGATCTAGGTAACTCTTCTTTCAAGAATACACCACAGGAATCTGGTCCAGTTTCTTGGGTATTGTCAAGAAGATGGTAGAAGTATGCTTGTTTATGAGTTCATGCACAATGGAACTCTCAAGGAGCATCTTTATGGTGAGCTATTAAGTTCCCATGTATTTATGGAAATATAAATTTTTTGATGGCTAACCACTTTTTTTTTTGTAGGCCCATTGACACATGAACAGAGAATCAATTGGATCAAGCGCCTGGAGATTGCTGAAGATGCAGCAAAAGGTGTTACAAGCTGAAGGATATAAATTTCTTCTTTTCATTTTCACTGACAGAGTATGGTGTCCCTTAGGATAGAGTATCAATTTGATTCGTGTACTTTCTCATACTTGTTCAGGGATCGAATACCTTCATACGGGCTGTGTTCCGGCCATTATTCACAGGGATTTGAAAAGCAGCAACATTCTAATTGACAAAAACATGAGGGCAAAGGTTTCAGATTTTGGTCTTTCCAAACTTGCAGTAGATGGAGCATCCCATGTGTCCAGCATAGTTCGGGGCACTGTTGGGTATCTTGATCCTGAGTAAGGCTTCTTAACATTTCTGCTTTTCTTTTGTGATTTGAGATCAGTCGATCTTCATATTAAAATGAGTCAAAAATGTTATTGCTTCTATGTCAAGTGATCATCTAGCACCCTTACTTTGGTTGTTGCTCCTTTTGCTTAGCCGTTCGAGCTTAATTGCTATGATTATTCTCGGGCACAGAACCTGCTTGCATGTATTAACATGCAGTGGGTTCCTTAGATTTTCATATAAATGCTTAGCAGTCAGGATCATACACTTGCCACTAGATACAGAAGCTTTAGTTCACATACACCCATATTCATAAGCATCACAAGTAGTTAATTTTCCTTGTTGGTGTCCAGGTATTATATCTCTCAGCAGTTGACAGACAAGAGTGATGTTTACAGCTTCGGTGTCATTCTTCTTGAGCTAATATCTGGTCAAGAAGCAATATCAAATGAAAACTTTGGTGTTAATTGCCGTAATATTGTCCAATGGGTGAGTGTTGTTTCCTTTGCCTCGAAAGTTTAGTGTATTTGAAACTTGTGATCATTTACCATTCATTATCCATTACCTTCCCTAATCACTCCCACCAAATTTATTAGCATGAATTTCCTATTAAGCACATATTATCTGTAATGGTTGTATCTCAGGCAAAGTTACACATCGAAAGTGGGGACATTCAAGGAATCATTGATCCCTCGCTGCATGGCGAATATGACATCCAGTCAATGTGGAAGATAGCGGAGAAAGCTTTGATGTGTGTTCAAGCACATGGATACATGAGGCCCTCAATTTCTGAAGTTCTCAAGGAAATCCAAGATGCAATATTGATGGAAAGGGGTGCTGCAGCAGCAAGAGACGGTAACTCAGATGACACGTCGAAGAATTCCATTCATTCTTCGTTAAACTTGGATCTTGGTGGAACTGATAATTACCTGTCACTTGATGAGTCTATTGTGCGGCCAACTGCTCGATAGTGAGCATTATTTTTTCCACCATATTCATTTGTTGTATATTTTCATTACTATGACCGCCCCTTCTGGGCACCTAAGAAGGTGAAAGGTTAAATAGCTATGATGTGTTAGGTTGCAAATTTTGATTTTGCAAATTATTGGCATAACTGTGGATTTGTTTTGATATTTTTTTGGGTTGTACAGCACTGAAGGAACCAAAAGCCTTTGTACACCAACACAAAATTTAGAAGTTGTGGGTGACAGTAGTCTTATTTTTGTGCTCATTAATGTGAAGTTTCTGCCTTCTCTTTGATAGAAGCCCTCATCGGTTCATACTTCAGGGTCTCTAAGTGAAGGCCGTGCCCCGCCGCAGAGAAAGAAACTGAAGCGAGAGGAGAAGAGGCCTGCTTCAGAAAACTATGGTCTTTATCTGTAAAGTCGGGTTGCTAAACATGACTACGTAACAATGCAGGAGAAAATGGCAAGTTCTAGCCTTCTAGGGGCCTTACGAACAGTGTCCACTGTCCAGGATGACTGAACTTTAGTTTATAGTAAATATATACCAAAATAGAACAAGTTCATGTTGCTAGAACATGCATCGTAGTATCAAGACCATTTCTAGAGGAAATCTCGGAAGGGCATCCTTTTACAACTACTGTAGTTCTAGATTATGATTTATTGTCTCCCTTGAGGACAATTTATAGATGTGTATGTATTTAGAACAAACACATCTAGCTAAGTTTGGTGTATCGGTGCCACCAAAACCAGTATAGCCTTGTTAGACATGGTGCCTCGCCATAGGTACGAGGAAGCCTTGATTGCCGTTGGGGGAATGGAGAATGCAATTTGAGTTGCTTAGCTTCCCAAGTTGGTTCTCTAAGCATTTTGTAGATTGACAACGAACTATGTGGAACACAAGCTGCGGTTATCAGCCATATCTACCGAAGCTTGCATGTAGAAGTGTTATATATCCTGCTGTGAAGCAATTGTAGATGTACCAAGAAGACACACCAGTGGCAAAAACTAACGAGATACACAAAGCAACAATAGGTACAGAGAACCCAACCACAATCAAATCAAGTACCAGGCAATATAAAGTGTAGGAAAACAGAACCAAACAACAGAAACTTTTACCCAGTTCAGCAATCTGCCTACATCTGGGGAGCAGATGGAACCACTCAATTTCAGTATCAAAGAGAAGGATTGTTTACAATTGCTCTCACACAATCTCAACAGAGAATAACACTTGTTCTTCTCTCAACTCTTTGTTTTCTCACAGAACAAAACTGCTGCAGTTTTTCAGTTTTGTTCTATTACAGATAGGGTAGTTTTCACCCAACTCAAATCATCTATACATATGGTTATTACATACATGCCCATTTAAACACAGCAAACAACCACTTTGACGCATACAAAGGTTGAGTCAAAACCAACGGTAGATAATCTTGAGAAGGTTTTCTCAATTAAACTTTGTCTTTGATGACTTTGATTGTTGCGAAATGCTCCAAAAAAAGGACTCATAAGATCCACGCCTCCACTCACTTGACCAGGAGTGGATACAAATGCTCCAGAAACAGGCATGTGACCAATAATCTGTCAAAAGATAGGGGGAGGGAAGATAGTTAATCATCAGACATACCAAGCTCCCAGAATAAAGAACAACCGACCGTCAGACAATAAATTTGTATGAAAGACTAACTACATACAAAGACTTGTGCGCATAAGTGCATAACGCATCCACATAATCAGAGATGGAGAATATATATATATAAGACTTTGGAGTGTGAATGATTTCTACATGTAACTATCCTCAACATGCAAGAGAAACCTGACATTGTCATGAGTAGACAAAGAGATACGTACTCGAAGGAATGAAGCCCAAACCAGTTATGTGTGCTTGAAATGATGACATTTATGTGTAGATAGCTAAAACAATGAGAATTATTTAACACCACTGTCATCACTCTAAGCACCCTAACGTGGTATAGTATTCATTAGATTCAACCAGTACGTCAACCAGATACTTTACTTTTGGTGAACAATCACTTAGAATGTTCACTTCCACTACAGTCTACAGATCGTTTAAAACAATCCATTTGCAATGTTGTACCTATTTAGAATCTGTTTGAAAACCAAACGCACAAACACTAACATGAATAAGCAAAGAAAATCCATACTTGGGAAAGGGATGTGCTGCTGAAGTAGCACTACCTGACTTTGTTTGAATAACAGTTGTTTCTCCATTTGAGTGACAGCCTCCAAACACTGTTGATGATCCTGCTGATATAAAACAGAAAGTAAGGTGATAATAAGAAAACCACAAGAGCCGGGGGGAAGATAACAGTAACGAGACTAGGAGATGCCTCATAACTTACCCTTTTCAATGTGAAACTTGAAGCAATTCCGAATTGACATAAAGCCGTACTCCCATAGCTATCTCTTATTTTAGATGTATCGCATATACAGCTTCAGTTAATGGCGCATGCAACCACCTGCTTCAGCTAACTAATGAAAAAGAAAAGATAGGTCAATGCCGGAAAAACAAAACAAATGGATAAAGACAAACAAGTTATAAACTTAATTATAATATTGTTAAGATTTATGTGATTTGCACAGCAAAACAATTGAAACTTCATAATTCTGAGTTCAGTCAATCTTCTCCCATATATAATAACGAGTAATTACTGATTTATATGACTGATATAGTACTCAACCTGGTGTGAACAGTAAGGAAAAACATAGTATTGTCAAGTGCTTAAACAGTTACCTTCGATTTGTGGAATATGACTGATCTTAGGCCATTCGGGGCCGCTCTCCTCGTTGCATCTTTCTTTTAGAAGGGGACATCCTGAGATGATTATACTTTCCAATTTGGTGAGGCGATGCATAGCTCTAACAGAAGGTAGATACATCATACTATCGCAACCCAAGATATCGAGGTACTCCAGAGTTGTAAGGTTTCCCAACCATTCTGGGAAAGCCTCTAATCCATCGAAGCATGAAATTCTCAAAAATGTCAGAGAAGTGAAGTGTTGAATTTGTTCAGGCAGAGACTTCAGCAGAGGCCACCCCCACAACACCAATGATTCAAGTTGTGGTATAACCTGGAAATCAGGAAATGATTCGAGCTCCTCCCAGAACAGACCAATGCTCAACTCCTTTAAACATGTGAGGCTTGCCAAACTCGGTAGACATGTTAATCGAGAACAATGAGAAATCGACAACTTAACGAGGGATGTTAGGTCGTCTAAACTTGGTATCGTGTCTAGATTATCACAATCTGTCACTGACAATTCTTGAAGAGTGACGAGGATTTGAAGAGAGGGCCAGAATTCCATCCCGATATGTGGACTCGTACTTCCTTCGATTGACAAATGACGGAGTGATGAGAAGCCGCCATGTAAAGTTGAAAGAAACTCTAGATTACTCACACGCAACTCTTGGAGGGATGTACTCATACTTTGGATTGAAATGGATGTGACCTTAGGGCACTCTATTACCGTTAAACTCCGAATAGAAGTACAGTATTCTAGTCCACTGGGTAAGCTTGATAACTCGGGACACTTTACAATCCCTAATTTCTGCAGGGACGGGAGGCCCTTAGATGTAATTGGAATGGACATTATTTTGGAGCATGCGTATATTGTCAGTGTTTCAAGAGATGTGAGACCATCTGTAATATCTGGGATGGACTCTAAACTGTCGCAACCCACCAAAGTCAACTTCTTGAGAGAGTGCGTGAGTAGCCCATCTGGTAAATACTTCAGAGTATCACACCGACAAATATACAGCGACCGAAGAGATGAGCAACGGTGCTTGAACTCATGAGGAGCAAGATTAGTTAGCTCGTAACAGTGAAGTATCTCCAAAGATGCAAGATTCTTGTTATTTTCTAACATCTTTTCCGGCAAATGATCAAGTCCCTTGACATCCCTTATATAAAGATACGTGAGAGTGGTTAGATGAGTGCTTAGAATACTTGCTATGGGAATGCCACTATCCATGAATTGTATATCCAGCCTCTGGAGAGATGGAAAATGATTCGGAGCACTTTGTAATTGCCTACAACCTCTCAGAGTCAACTCCTCAAGGCAAGGGAACACCCTGACCTTCGGCAACACTGGTGCTTCCATCCATTCTATTAGTTTGTTGGCCCAGACAATACTTAAAGTTTTCAATGCAGGAAATAATGTCTTTGTTGTCACCCCAGTCATAGCCACATTATCATAACCATAAAACTCAGATCCAACAAATTTTAGGTTCCGCATCGTATCAATCCTCAAATGTACAAGGTGAGGAAGATGGCCAAGCATTGGTAGTCTTTCACAAGTGTTGCAGTTGGCGAATTCAATCTCTTTTAAATTGTTTAATGGAAACGACCTGCTCATTATCCATGATGGAAATCTCTCGCCCTTGAATTTGTGGATCTCTAAGAATTGCAAATTAGAATGTGGCTGAAGGCCTTCCAGTACATCCTCATCACTGTTGCTACTTGACTGGTCTTCTTGTTCTGACCATTGAAACCTTAATTTGCGTATATTTGTCTTGCCCACCAAATTTGCTTTCTTTGCTTCTTCTCCATCTTTCACATGTTCCAAATAAGAAATAGTCAATTCACCTGTCAATTCGCTTAGGCCAGCCAGCTCCTCTATTCCACGACCTATTTCCTTACCCACTGGAAAGCGAGTTAATGTTCGAAGATTAGTCAATTTCCCCAGCCCTACTGGAAATTGTATCGTTCGATCAAAATAAATATGTCTCAAGTTGATCAACTTTTGCAGTTCCGTTGGGAGCCTTTCAAGATTGAAGAGACGGTGCATTCTCAGCGTCTGCAGGTTATAAAGCTTACCAATGGATTTGGGGAGTGCTTTGATTTCTGTTCTGGAAACATCCAGATATCTCAAGTGTTTCAACTTTCCAATTGAATCAGGCAACTCTGAAATGTTTGCCTCATATAATTTCAAAACACGCAGAGTTTTAAATTCAGGTAGGATCTGAACAAGGGCTTCATTTGGAAGTCTCTGTGGCAATGAAGATTGATTATGCTGGACATGCTGAATCTTGTTGGAATACCGTGTCAAGTCCATTGATTTCGACACATGTTTAGCAAGATCGTGCACAAGATCGTGCATCTTGCAATGGGTAATGGTGCCATATTTATCTCTTGTAACATCTTGAAAAAGAGAGTTCCCCAGTAAAGTGTTAAAATATGCACTGCCTATGCACTCCATTTCTTCTCGATTTCCTTCGTGAGAGGGATACTCGAGCAACCCCAAAGCCATCCAAAGTTGGATCAAGTCATCCTTTTCCATATTGAAATCTTCCTCGAACATTGCGCAATACGCAAAACATTTCTTCAAAGATGGCGGTTTCAGTTCAGAAAAACTAAGCTTCAAAACCCCAAAGATTCTGTGACTTTCTTCCGTTAGGTCCCATATTCTACTGTTTTCTATTCCCAACCATCCATTGCTGTTCTTAGAACGCATTAGACTTCCCAAAACCTATTCATCAGTGGATATAGGTAGAGTTAGAAATTTAAATAAAGGTAATTGGGGGCTTATTCAGAAGAGTAATTAATACTAACTAGTCTTGTTGACACATGAATCGCATTGATTTTTTTTTTATGTGTAAGTGAAACAATTTTATTTTTGTTTATATTGTAATTTTTTGGACAGGGAAGGAAGTTATATCTACAGGATAAACTTCTCAGTCATGTCCATGACAGATCAGAGATGTGCTTTCATTGGTTCTTTATTTTTGTTTATAAGAATTAATTTTGTAATTTATATTAGCAAGGGCCAAGGAGTGATGACCAAACTAATTAACTTTGATGCATCTCTCTTCCTTACATATAATCTATTTTATAATGTATCTATACTTTTGTTGAAGGATTAATCTTGTATGTCTTAAGAGGCTTTTGATAGTTTTGTTGAAGGATTTTGTATGGCTTGTGAGTAGTTAGTGTTTGGGAGTTAGGGTTATGAAGCTCCAACTCATCTTGGATATATTTGAATTTTCTTTTTATTGAAATACTCTTAAGAGTCTGGTGTAGTTGCTGAAATTCGACAATATATTAGCAATAGTGAGATTCTGCTAAAGATGATACTCATAAAAATGATAGCAGAATTGGAAGTTAAATATTTAGAGAACCGGTAACTTACCTTTGCTACTAGTGGAACTCCTCCGCACTTCTTGGCAATCTCTTTTCCGATTCTCTCTTGATGTTCAGGTAAAATACTTCCAACTGGAATTGCTTTGTTCTTTAAGATCAGCCAGCATTCATCATGAGAGAGTTTTCCCATATTACACCTAGGAAGTGTCTCCATGATTTCTGCAACTTTGACGTTGCGGGTAGTGACAATGATGCTGCTTCCATCTGTACCTCTAACACTTGATAAACAAGTCCTCAAATCATCCCATTTTTGAAGATCTTCGTTCCAAACATCATCCAATACAAGAAAATATTTTTTCCCTTCCAGTTCTTCTTGGATGTGCTTGAGTATTGCAGCCTTGCCTCTTACCGCAGCCTTCTCCGCATTGAGATAACCCAAGATCCCACTTAAAATCTTCTCGACGTCAAAGGTGGTAGATACACATATCCATATTTTTTGTTGGAAGTGTCTGCCAATCTCGTAGTCGTTATATAATGATTTCGCCACAGTCGTCTTTCCTAAGCCTGCCATTCCCACAATAGGCAAAACGGAAAGATCTTGATTATTGTTTGAGCTGATCAAGGTCGTTACTAGATCTGACAGAACCTCATCCCTTCCAATGATATTCTTTTCATCTTCATCAAAGCAGAAGACGGTTTGCCTGTCGAGTACTCCCAAATCATCAGATCTTACACTCCCAGCAATTACTAAATGAAAACTGGCTGCCTGCTTCTCCAGGTTCGCAAGTGATTCGTTGATTTTCTTGATTTTACGTCCCATTTTATGACGAAATACAAGGGGATCAAAGAGTGACGATACCTTTTTCTTTTCTACTTTACGCAGGAGGACTTCATATCCAAAGTCATCGAGCAGATCATCAGCATCACCAGCTATGCCTTCAATTTCCTTCACCCAGATTTTCACGTTCTCACCCAGATCTTGTGTCAGATTCTCGGCAGCTTCTAACATAGCTTCAAGCTTAACTGATGAAGAGCGCATCCTTGCTAGTTCTTTCTTGAATCCCCACACAAGACTGAACTCTTCACCGGCAAGTATAGCCACCTTCTTCAGAAGTTCCGAGGCAGCAAAAGTGAGGAGAGCTTCTGCCATTTTCCAAAACGAGAAACAGGATACTCGGTTAATCAGTTAAGAAAGTAGGGGAGGTTTTGAACACACAGTAGATACAAGATGGCTCAAATTGGATTTCATGATGCAGCTTGTTATTGTGACTTTGTGAGTTTACATTAATTAATAGCTAATGGCTACCAGAGGGAAACTTGCATGGTTATTAAATCAAAATTTCAGTGGTTGGCTGACGCGGGATGCATCAGGACTTTAGGTTGGATAGGATCCAAAAAATAATTGCGGAGGGTTGAAAATTAAAACAGAGTAGGTGAAAGATTGCAACGTGATTTATATATAAATATGGATCGATTCTCTGTCGGGAATCAAATTGCTGGCGCGCACACTATTAGACAAAGGCTATTCAATTCATCTATACAGCTGTCGAAAAGCCGGATCGAATTCGTTTATATACACTTTTGGAACTATTTATCTGCCTCAATTGGTATTGTCTATGCATGTAAATTTAACGAAGAAAAGTATAATTTTAAAGTTAAATTATTTTGTTTTTAACTTTTAGATTTACATTTTACGGTAGTTGACAATGAATTTCTTGGTCAGTTACTGACCAGGTGAACATGACTGCTGTCTTAATATATTCAGTAGGTTCCACTTATTTTTTTGTTGAGAGAAATGAATAATTCATTGATTAAGTGACATGCCCAATTACAAAACCTGCAAACACGAGATCGAAAAGCTACTGATAACAAAAAACATGTGTCTCCAACTCGATTAAATTAGAAAAAGTGAGAGGAAACCAACAACTCGTTAATCTATGGACTAAAAATCATACATTCGAAAATAAAAATGCAACAACATTAAAAAATCTACCACACCGACCACCCATATTTGTTAACATCACCGCTAACATCCATGAGATAGTGAGGAGTACTAAACCGGAGCGTTGATGCCAATTGAATCCTGAAACACAAATCATAAGAGAACCTGCGACCCAGAGGAATAGCTCCCTCCAAACAACATCATACATTCCACCATTGAAACATTAGCCATAAAAGAGTTGTGGTAGACGAAAGAGGACCAAGAACTAAACACAAGAACCAGAACCAAAGAAAAGAGGGGGGGGGGGGTGTAAACCCACGCGTAAACACCCATAATCAAATAGGTAAGTGCGCAATTGCACTATAAACGTACAACCACACAAGCTCTCATGAAGGTATACAATAATAGTTGATGAGTTGTTTTGGTGTTAGGTTACCATAATTTGTAAAGAGTCGAGATTATTTGACATCAGTTAGAGGAACTGTGTCCTCCGTGGTTCTGGAGGTAGCCAGTTGTTGAGCAGTAAAAATATATATATATATATATATATATATATACGGGCTTTCTCAGTTGCGGACATCCGAACGGGTTTTTCGTTCGGATTTCTGCCGTTTCTCCACCATTCCAGTGCCGGCGACGCCGTTTCTTCTCCCCGGCGTGATCTTAGACCTCCCCTGACGGTGTTGGAATGAAGAAGAAGACCGGAGAGATCGCGATCGGAGGTCCACCATGATCGGTCGTGAAGTTCTGAGTGAGATTGCTGCACAGACCATCGATCGCGATCTCTCCGGCATTCTTCTTCATTCCAACACCGTTGGGGGAGGTCTGAGATCACGCCGAGGAGAAGAAACGGCGTCGCCGACGCTGGAATGGTGGAGAAACGGCAGAAATCTGGATGGAAAACCCGTCCGAACGTCCACAGCTGAGACGGACTGTTTATATATATATATATATATATATATATATATATTTATATACTCACACATTGTTGCTGTAAGCTGCAGATAATTATCCGAAAAAGAGAGAGAGGTAATGACAGCAATATATAAAGTGGGGTTTAATTACATATTATCCTCATTCAAGTACAGAGTCCAACGCTGGACCAATTCCTCATGAAAGAAACCACCGAAACAGAAGAAGAAAAAAAAATAACAGAAACAAAGGAGACGATTAAATTTGAATCAAAGATCAGATATCCGATTTCAAAAATGACCGAGTCTCCAGCAGATTAACAAAGAAAAGAAGAAAGCAAAAGAAGCTTCTATGTTAAAATCATCCAAACAAAATCATGTGAGCAGTGAGAGACTGGGAGTCCTTGAAACTTTGGCTTTACTGCTCTCGAAATTGGATCAAGCCCGGCACTCTCTTAAAGCAAGCTCAAAATAAAAGCAAAGAAGCAAGACGAAAAAAATCAAATACAGAGTCTTGTACATAATTGCACAACAAATACGAAGCTTAAAGCTGTGAAGAGGTGCTGACATAGACTTAAACCTGTGAAGAGGTACTGACATAGACGGTGGCTCCCTATTTTAATCAAATGAGATAAAGAGAATCACAATGCACAAATAAAAAGAAGAAGAGATGAATGCAGTGCTGTCAAACGGTGGCCATTAAAAAAAAGAAGAAACTGAACGGTGGTGGTCTCCTATACAAATATGAAAAGCTTCAATCAAGTGTAAATTAAAAGAGGTCAAGACTAAAGCTCCATCTCAAAACTCATTCAAAGACTCAGTGCATCTCAATCAGATTTCAATGCCGCAACAAATTCTGAAAGCCCAAGGTCATCAACAAACAAAAGAAGCAAACTTTATTGGAGCTACGAGGTTTAGATGAATCAAGTCTCAAAGCAAAAGACATTTTCTTCCTCAAGGTAAAAGCTTGCAGCAAAGCTAATCCACTCGAAGCCAAACTAATCTACTCAAAGCTAAGGATAATTAACTTTGCTATTGAAGAATGGTAACAAAGCACACATTCGACAAAAGGCGGCAACCATATTGAACACCATTTGTGAAGAAACAAGCCTCTGAGCAGTGGGCGTTCTTTCAAAATTGGTCTGAAGCATAATAAAAGGATAAAAGCAAGAATGCAATGAGGGTTCCCTTACCCAATTAAGCACAAAGAGAAGTGACATAGCAAGCTTCCTATTGTTGAGAAATTCCTTCTCGGCGAAGGCCTACCATATCCAAGTTGTTGTTTGCTGAACCAGTCCCTCTCCATTTGATCAGTTTCGGTCTTCAAGTTCTGGGCTAAATAAAAATGAAGAACGGGAAGATAGGGAAAGTAAAAAGAAGACATTGGGCCTCGAGGTCATTTCGTGCCTCACCAAATGATCCGTCAGTCACCTCAAAGCTAAAAAATAAGCAGTGTAAAGCCCAATTCAAGTTTGAAGGCCCAACTGCAAAGCTTGACACGACGGGTGCCCAAATTAAATCAGCAGACACTCTACCAAATTGGGTGTCCACAAGAAATACAGTTGACAGATTCAAAAATATATCTGTCAAACTCAAAAGTCGGTACAAAACCGCAAACTCAAAACCAATGAACTACGGTCGGTTTGATCTCACGAAGGGTACGTAGGCAATCTAGCAACCCACTAGATGCAACCATCATTCCAAAACAGAATCCCTAACACCAACAATCAAATTCGGACAGTACAAATGACTCCAGTCAAATTCCCAAAAGCACCAGAAAAATCAAATTCATTTCTAAACGTTTGAACTACATTGGTTTGATCCCTTCATAGGGTATGTAGACAGTTTAGATTTAAATCTAAATGCAACCACCACTCCAAATAAGTTCTCGGATCACCTAAAGCCAAATGCATTCAGACACATTTCCAAACACTACTCTCATTCCAAAATCGAAGCCCTCCAACGAGTCATTCATTTGTTGGAACTCTTGAACTATGAGTGGTTTGATCCCTCTCTAAGGGTACATAGGCAACCCATTTAAATATCCGGGTGCAACTACAAAAACAAATTTCATCCACATTTTTGGTTTCATAAATAGAATCAAAAGGTGTTTTCCTATAACAAAGAAATATAATTAAGGGACACATTCTGTCTTAAATGGGTCGAATATGAAATAATTAAAACTCTATTCACAAAATGAATACGAATGAAATTATGTTGGGTGACATTTTTGCTCACTGTGTGTAATTTTTACTTAACACTAGTATAATCCACAAAGAGATAAAAACACACCACAAGGGTGACATGAGCCCATAAATATGGAGTCCCGTTGAATTTAGTACAAAAATAAATAAAGCCGGGTAAGATAGATACCTCATGTGAGCCAACAATCCATACCCAAGCCAAAGCTAGCCTAGGCACAAGCTCAATAAACATGAGGCTGCATCCACACCACATGCCTAATGGTGAGAGGAGCCCAAGACTGTTCGACCCAAACAGGATGTATCCACTATCCAGGCCCAATGAGCCCAGACACTACATCACATCGATGACCTCCCAGACCTTTGCACCGGAACAACGAAACCACCGCCGTCCAACTTTGCAGCCAACCTAGCTTGATGCCAACGTGAACAATCGTCACCACGCCGCCTCCTTGCTTCAGAACGTCGCCGTGCCGCAGCCCTACGTCGCCACATCACCCTTGAGCATGGCAGGCCACCTATAAACTCGGTTGACGCTAGAGACAGAAAGCCAAGTCGAGGCATGTTCCACTTAACTTACACTTCCAACACGACAACACTTACATCAATTTATTAATAATAATGATATTTTTTATTAGGTAAAGATTAAATTCATTAAACTACCAAGAGGTTTGGGGTTAAACTTCATTTCAGTCCATGTTTACCTCCTAAATTTTGTAATTTTCATCAACCATCATTTGCTACGATTCTGTCAAATGTATACGTTAATTTTGATTTTTAAAGGGTTAAAACAATTATTTCACAACAAAAAACTCACTTTAGGGACACACTTTGCTAAGATCTCATGTCAGCATTTAACGTTCGAATTATGGACCACTTTGCTAAGATTCCATGTCAGCATTTAACGTCCAAAATTGGACGAAGACTTAGCAAGTCTTTATCTAAACAAAAGATTTTGATTTAAAATAAAATAGTAGGGTTGCTTGTGAAATTGATATCATTGTGTCTGCATATACAAATGCAGCCTTTAAATTAATCTGTTGATCAAAGACTAAATTAAGAGTGACAATGAGGTCTTCTGTGAGCTTAGAATATCTTTAAAAAAACAATTAAAACATACTATTGAAATGGTTTCTTCTCAAGTGATTCAACTTTCCAATTGAATCTGGCAATTCCATAATATCTGCTCTGTATAATTTCAAGACACGCAAAGTACTAAAGCCTCGTAAGACACGACCAATGACTTCATCATTCATAAACAATATCTGAACACTTACCTTGAGAATTCTTTGCTGCATTGAAGTATGCTCCACTTGTTGAATCTTGTTGGAATACCTTGTGAAGCACATTGATTCGGATACATGTTCTGCAAGATCATGAACAAGATCATGCATCTTGCAGTGGGTAATAATACCTTATGCATCCTTTGTAACATCTTGAAAAAGAGAGTTCCCCAATAGAGTATTAAAATATGCATTGCTTATGTCCTCCATCTCTTTCTGAGTACCTCTGGGAGAAAGATACTCAAGCAACCCCATGGCCATCCAACATTGGATCAAGTCATGCTTTTCCATATTGGAATCTTTTGTGAATGTTGCGCAATAAGCAAAACATTTCTTTAAAGATGGTAAATTCAATTCAGAATAACTGAATTTAAGAACTGTTCTGCTGCTTTCTTTCTTTAGATCCCATACTGGACTCTTTTCAATTCCTAACCATTCCTTGCTGTCTTTAGAACGCAATAGACTTCCTAAAACCTATAAATCAGTGGATATGATGAGTTAGAATTTTTGTATGACATTTACTTCAATGCAAATAATTTCAACTAACAGTTTGCATGAATGTATTCCCTCATTACTTAGCAGATATTCAAAATAACAAACAGATTCATGTTAAAAAAAAAATACTAAAAAATTCTAGCAGATGATCTGTTTCCAATTGGAAAACTTTAGATTGATATTTATATGCAACATACCTTTGCCACTAGTGGAACACCTTCACATTTTTTTGCAATCTCCTTTCCAGTTCTATCTTGATCTTCTTGTAGAGTACTTCTAGGTGAAACTGCTTTACTCTTTAGAATGAGCCAACATTCATCATCTGAGAGTTTTGTCAAATCATACCTAGGAAGTGTCTCCATGATTTTTGCAACTTTGACATCACGGGTAGTGACAATGATACTGCTTCCTTCTGTACCTTAAATACTTAATAAACAAGTCCTCAAATTACCCCATTTTTGAAGATCTTCGTTCCAAACATCATCCAATACAAGAAGATATCTTTTCCCTTCCAGATTTTCTTTGAGGTTTTTGAGTATTGCAGCCTTGCCTTTCAACTCAGCCTTTTCTTCATTAAGAAATCCCAAGATATCGCTTAAAATATGTTCGGCTTCAAAAGTTGTAGACACACACATCCATATTTTTTGTTGGAAGTGTCTACCGATCTTAGAGTCATTATATACTGATTTGGTTACAGTCGTCTTCCCAAGACCTGCCGTTCCCAATATAGCCAACACAGAAGGAAGATTTTCTTGATGAGTAGTAGTGTTTGAGTTGATCAAAGTTGTTACTATATCAGACACAATCTTACCCCTTCCAATGATATTCTTTTCATCTTCGTCAGAGCAAAATGCGGTTTGCATGTCAAGTACTTCTGGATCATCAGAGGTTGCATTCTCAGCAATTACCAACTGAAAAGCTGCCTGATTCTCCAAATTCACAAGAGTTTCATTGATGTTCTTGATTCTACGTCCCATTTTATGACGAAATACAATGGGATCGAAGATTGAAAACACATTGGTCTTCATTTGGTCTAGCAGTTCTACTTTGCACCGAAGAACTTCATATCCAAAGTCATCTAGCAGATCATCCACATCACCAGCTATCTCTTCAATTTTCTTCAACCAGATCTTCACATCATCCCCCTGATCTTGTGTCAAACGCTCAGCAGCTTGCAACATAGCTTGAAGGTTGACTAATGTAGTGTGCATCATTGCCAGTTCACCCTTGAATCCGCACACAGGACTGAACACTTAATCGGCAAGTAAAGCCACCACCTTCTTCAAAAGTTCCCCGGCAGCAAAAGTGAGGAGAGATTCCGTCATTGTACTAATAACGTAAGACTCAGATCTAGTCCAAACTCAAAACAAAGAACAGAATACTTGGTTCACAAGCTGGCAAGTTAAGAAACTAGTAGGAGAGAATTGAACACACTCAACATAGATTAAATCTCTCCTCTCCAATTGGCAAACTAGCTAGAAGCACAAATGTAGCTATTATGCATAACACAAAATAAGGTATTGAAGGGAGGAAACTTCCATTAAATTTGAAAATTCAGCTTAAATTGTATCAAGTCATATGGCTGACAGCAATGCAAAAGGTAGAAGGCAAATAATGCATACATATTATATACATACAATTAATCTTTTCTCCTTTTTAAGTCCCTGAATCTTAAACGTGTCTTGCTAATATGATTGTCAACTTCCATATTCCCATTCTGGAATCAAATATTCTTTTTCAAAACCCATCAAACCCTTCTTCAATCATACTTACAACACACTTAAAAATCTGAAAAATATATATATATATTGTTGTGGCCGGTGACCCAAAATTGAACCAAAATGGAATCCGAACAGTGTAAATTTACCTTCACTGAGAACTTCCGTCGTTGATTTGGTCTGATATTGTCAGTGATCTGGCGCTGAACTGCTGGTGGTGTCCACATTATCATCACCGCTGACTGGGATCGGGTATTCGGGTTCATACAGAATTGATTCGGGTTGCGCCGACTGGGATCGGGTATTTGGACATTTGAAAACCAAGCAGTAATTGCTTAAGCTCAGACAAGTGAAATAAGTATGACTGTATGACTAACTTGCACTCGAACGTTCTCCCTCAAAAAGTAGAAGCCAACAGTACCGAAATACTTAGGCCATCGATCTACTACCCTAGGTAGGCTAAAAAGCCAAATTTAGCCTATGGTTACTCCCACCATAAGCCAAATTTCAATTTTCAAGGCAAAAAATTTAGCCTAAGCAATTTTGTAAGCCAAATTTGGCCTTCCATTTCCATAGGCTAAATTTGGCTTTTTAGCCTACCATGGGAGATGGTCTAAGCTAAAGCCAAATAATATTGTATTCAGTTTTATTTTTTTTCCAGATTTGCCCTTTTACCTATCATCTTATTTCATTTTATATCCTTTTTAAATTTGAACTAAAAATCTTTAATCCCTCACAACTACATAATTAAAAACTCGTTTCTATTTAATTTTTTTACCATTGCGAAGATCTCGACGAGACCTTTGATGTAAGCCCCATATCTAATATATTGAGATAAAATCATATACTTGATTAATTATTGAATTAAAAAAAGTACATAGCTTATTCATGAAAAATGTTACATTACTTATTAAAACGTACATAAACAACCCAAAATGCTAGACTTAACAAAATAACAACATAACGAAATAACTAACATAAAATGCTAGACTTATTAAAAACACATTATTTTTCAATAAAAAACCGATATTATAATAACCATCAATTCAGTACTCCACCGCTTTCGTTACGGGGCTCCTCCATGTCCATCGCTTGTTTCAGTACCTCCGCTTCCTCCATAGTCTCTACCTTTTCCATATCCAAAAGGACTTTCATAAAGACTCATTCCTCCATAGTCACTAATTCCTCCATAATTTGGCGTTGCTCCGTATTCACCGCTTGATCCATATTGACTTGAAACTTGAAATCGTGATCGTTAAATGTTTATTTCTAAATAAATATTTTGTTTTCAAATAAATTTGTTGTTGTATTTTTTTTAATTTTCGTTGGTTGTATCTTTTAATTATAATATATTGAAGGAATAAAATTCATGTATGTCATTCTCAATATTTGTAGTTTCAATTTTTTTAAATATTATATATATTTATATATATGAGACAAAAAAATGCATAGAAATATAACATTACATATATGTGACAAAATAATTAGAAATGGCTTTACCTTGAGATTTAGCTTATGATGGGAGTGTTTTTTAAAGTCAAAAGGCTATAAATTTGGCTAAGGATTTAGCCTACCATGGGAGACTTTGATAGGCTAAAAAAAGATTCCACATAATATTCTTGTTTTTTAAGCCAAATTTGGCTAAGGATTTAGCCTACCATGGGAGATGCTCTAAGGGGTGGATATAAGTATAACCCCTAAAAGTCATAAATTCCATCTCTAAGTTAAACAAAAAAAAGGGGTCTTGGGGCAAAAGCTGAGCTACATTTGGCCTTTTGTATGCTATATGTTTGTGGGAACTACGATGAGCAACATGAAATGAAAACTTATAGTCTTAAGGGTTGGAGATGATCAAAATTTTAACCCTCACTATTCATGCATATGGTGATTTTCATAGGCTGAGGGCTATTTTAGCCCCTCTCAGTGAGAGATGGTCTTACATGCACCGAATAGTAAGTGAGTAAAGTGACTTTATAAGCAATAGTGTTCACCCTGTCAGCTACTGAACAAAAAATTTATAAATTCATGGTCATTCACTGTTAGATTTACATCTAATGGTTGAAAACAAAACAACTCTATTTAAAAATATTTATCTCCACTACTGAATTTACATCTAAGAGTGATTGATCATGAATCTCATGGTCAATTACTAACTAGGTGATCATGACTAAATTCTCACGAGGCCGCAACTAGAGCATTGCCCCAAGTACAACATCCTACTCTAAATAGGAGAGAATATGGTAAGACTATGGCGTGTCAATGCATCTTATGCATCAATTTTATCTTAAATTTGTAAAATATATAAGAGAAATATTTTAAGAGTTAACTCATGGTGAATGTGTTGTCGAGTGTTCCTTCCTCATGGTTTGATACCTTTAGGACAAAATATGGAGGAGGACGTTGGTTATTTTGGCAGTGTCTAGAGGTGGTATTAAAATTCTCATGAGTCATTGTAGCCTGAAAAAATGGTGGTTATAAATGGTTAGGGGTTTGGTCTATTTGGCTTATGGAGAACAAATACAATCATGAATTGGTAAATGATTTCAGATTTAAAGAGAACAGGAGATTATGTCCACCACCGATCATTCGCATGTTATGTAACTTTGATTGTCTTAATTTCTAAAATAAAATAATAAAAAAATATATGATGAGCCATGTTACCATTTTGAGTACTTATTTGGTAACTTGGTTCATCTCAAATTATTTAAAAACTGGACCGGACCGAACCGCACCGTACGGCCCAATTTTGTAGGATACAGTACAAGCCCATGAGAAAAGGCAGGTGGAGGTGGTGGGGAACCGCACCGACGTCGTTTAGCTTACAAGTGGTTGAAACGGATCACTGAACCGGGCGGCCCAACCGAACCCGAACCCAGAACCGTAACGGCAAAGCAGGCACACAGAAAATATAAAAAGCCCTAAAAAATTAACCAACGGTGCTGATAACCCTTGTTTCTCTCATCCCACTCGTCTCCTCTCTCCTTTCTTCTCCAGCGTCCGATTAGCCCCCTCTCTCCCTTCCTCTCGCGCCAAATCTTAATCTCCACACAGGTATATATATATCCTCCTCCTCAATTCCTCATTTCCTCTCTTCTCTCTCTCTCTTATGGCGGTGCTAGGGTTTCAGGTTTCCTATGGCGGAAGGTCCGGCGAGCCCCGGCGGCGGCGGGAGCCACGACAGCGGCGAGCACAGTCCCCGATCGAATGTCCGGGAGCAGGACCGGTATCTTCCGATCGCGAATATTAGCCGGATTATGAAGAAGGCGCTTCCGGCGAACGGTAAGATCGCTAAGGATGCGAAGGAGACTGTGCAGGAATGCGTTTCCGAGTTCATCAGCTTCATCACCAGCGAGTACGGCGTCGTTTTGGTTTGTTGTTTTGTCTTTTTGGGAGTTTAATTTTAATTTTGATGTGAGGATTTGGGAATATGTGCAGGGCGAGCGACAAGTGCCAGAGGGAAAAGAGGAAGACGATTAATGGTGACGACTTGCTTTGGGCTATGGCGACTTTAGGTTTCGAAGACTATATTGATCCTCTCAAGGTTTACCTTGCGAAATACAGAGAGGTAATTCTATTTTTTATTTAACTTGTTTGCGGGAATGTATTAATCTCTTTAATTTTCTATATCTATTTGTTTGTACAACTGAATTGTTTGAGATATGTGGTGAAATGAGTGTTTGGTAATGTCATTAGTGTTGTAGGGTATGGTTGGTTTGATGTAGTAATTACGATATTATTGTGGGACATTGACTAATATACTGTTACTTTTGGTTTCATTGATTGTCTTCTGGTTCGATTGGGATGTTGCAGATGGAGGTTAGTTGAATTGTCCCTGTTTAGTAGATTTTACTATTGTTTATTGTGAGTTGTTTTGTTTATTATTGGGTTTCTGGTTGCGTCTTGTAACAGGGTGACACCAAGGGTTCAGGCAAGGGTGGAGACTCTTCTAAGAAAGAAGCTCAGCCAAGTGCAATTGCTCAGGTTTATTATGATTTTGGTTTATTAGTTACGCTCAGCTAGGATTTGGTCTTTGGAGGTTGTAACTTATAAGACATTTTGTGTTGTGGCAGATTCCTCACCAAGGTTCTTTCTCTCAGGGAGCTACTTACTCAAATTCTCAAGTAATCTCCTCTCCCCTGCCATTATATTATCTGTTTGTGGCTGCATCATATCAAATTCTCATCATCTCATTTGCATGCATGAAGGGTTATAAGCTCATTTTGGGTATTTGATTTCTTCAAATGTTTTATGGGGATTTCTTCATATATTTTGTTGGAGTATTCTTGTTATAATATTACAATACCTATAGTAATTTATCCCTTTGTATATGGACTGATTGCATTTTATACATGGACGTTACCGAGTGCCTTTTAGTTTAGTGAATGAAACACTTCATTTTAGGTAGCAGCTTATTGGGGAATATCATTGATTCTGCAGTTTCTAATGATACTTGACTAAGCATTCTTTCAGTTGAGCATTTCAACTATTGAAAGAGTCAAGTGGAGAAAGGCATACAATCTCTTGTCGCTAGGATTTAGACGTTTCCGATTCGAATGTTTAGGGGTTTCTTTAACTGCTTTTTGAAATGGAGTAAACTGTTTACCAAAGAGCTGTTGGTCTAGCTGTCAGACACTTGGTTTGCTCCCAAGTGGTCTGGGGTTCGACTCTCTCCCATTGTGTACCCACCTATTATTGCTAGAGTTTCCGGCTTCCCAAATGTTGTGGGGTCAGGCAGGAAGCCTATGGATTATCGGGTCAAAGATCCGGATACCCTAGTTTTTTTATTTCTTTTATAGGAGTAAAACTGTTCAGCTTTAATTGTATTAGTTGCAGAAAGGGTGCATTATTGGGTGCTCCCATTGATGGAATGTTTAATTATAATACTATTTTGGGTCATTCTCTTCCTAATCTGAGGTTAATTTTCAAACGCTCACTGGGATTATAGAAGTGAAGTATACGATCTGTTGGACTGTTGGCCCATATCATGTTTAATTTTTTATATTTTTATTTTTTATATACTTACAATTAGAATGTTAGTTATTGCTTTCCAACTTGCTAGAGTAATGCTTTATGTGCTATATCAAACGCTAAAGACTTGACATTTGAAACAAGACTCACCTGCTTAAATAATTAAGATCATACCGCAATCTTATCTGAGTATACTCATTTTCCATCTTGAAACACCAAAGCAGTTAGATAGTTCTTACAGTCTGATTTCACATCATATTATTCTATCCTGTTTTTGCATTTGGTTGGTTGGTTTTTTAACTTTGCTCTTAGATACGTTCATGTTGATGATGAGTGTCTAATGGTTGATAGCTTGCAACATAAGTTTATGTAATTCCTGTGCATTGTCATTGGTGAAAGGAGACACTGAATGATTATTTCAATTTGGAATTAAACACTATATTTGCTGGTGTATCAGGGTGCATTTGTTGTTGTCTAATGTTTGCATACCAGCTTGTGTATGTGGTAGAGGGTGTATTTGTCTATTTGATAGAAGATTGTAATATATGCAGATCAGTATTATGACAGTGAATTTACTGTCAGTCACATTTTAATTTTTGGCACTCCATATGATAACAGTGCCAACTTACATTGTTTATATTAATGCTGTTTTTGTTTTGATGCTTGAGTGATAGTAATACCGATGCTGTTTTTGCATACCACCCCCTGTTTTAGTTTCAAGTTTGCTGGAATGTGCTGTTTATGAAATTCTGGAAAAACTGTATGTTCTAGTCTAATGAATTATCTATCATTGCAGACCCAACAAATGATGGTTCATATGCAAGGCTCGGAGTAGTTCAACTCGTGTTTATCCAACACCATAATTTAATTGCTTATCTGAGGAGATCTTGTTCAGTGCCCAGGAAAATAACATATTAATTTATTATTCTGATGTGAATGCTATAAACGTGAGGTTAGTTTTTCAGTGTCTTCTGGTATGGTTTGTAAACTAGGAGTTTCTTCAAGTCCAATGCCTATCTCAAGGTGATAGCGTAGTCTCAGGAAGAGCTGTTGCATTCCTTTGATTTATAAAATGGTATCGTGAGATAGGCATTTGCTGTTGAGACTGGTTAGGAAATGTCATGTATGTTTCAAATTTTTACATTGTATGTTTTTATTTGTTGTAGACAGTTTTCATATTAAAAAAAAAAAATTGAATGCCTATTGCCAGCTTTCGACAGCTTACCAAGATTCCCATTGTTTGGACCACCTGAGAATGTTTGTGCTTTTCAATTTGATCAGGCAGTCTCTTTCATGAACAAAACCTAGCTCCCATCTTTTTCATATCTGGTGTCATGTTCTGGTTATGTGTCCACCCTGAGAGGGGTGGTTGTACCACTGTTTCCTTAAACCTAAGGATACAAGATATTCAATTGATGCGAGCTAGTTGTATCAAAGGTCTCAATCCTTGCTTTTTGTTCTAGTTTTGCTGCCCGTCTTGGTACACAGCCTAGGAGCTGGGTCAGATAACTCAGAATTCGGCTCTGGTAGCCGAACAAGGTTCAGTCCTAAAATATTTCTGCTCGTGTGATCTATATTCCTATTTTGACGAATTTTCACTTCCTGGTAGAATTAGATGCTCCGGAGAATATGCCTTGATCGTTTCGTGGAGATGGCGATGAAAGATGTACCAGAGTGGCGACAGAAGAGATGTAAAGAATCTCCATTTGAGAAAAGTAAAAATGAAAGAAAGAAAGAGATGGTGTCGTGTGGTGGCCAAAGTTACGTGCCCAAACTACACGTCGATGGACTTTGGCTCTTGGTGTGGGGTTGCATAGAGGCATATACGTAGTGGACGATGCGTAGTTCATCACTTTTCTAGTTAAAGCATCGGATAAAAGTTTATTACTTGACCCCATGCCAGATTAATTATGATATTTATCCTTAGCAGTAGTACTATGGAGTTACAAGTCAAGCAATCACATGTGAACAATTTATACCGGTCTAGAAGTCTAGGTGTATCATGTTTGAATCCAATTAAATGTGAACAATTTATACCGGTCGAGTTAGTAGAAGTCTAGGTGTGGAACCTCAATCAGGTTTGAATCCAATTAAATGTAGACATGTAGAAAGGGAGAAAGTGGTGATCTAATATGATGTCCCGATACAGATAAGTCTATGAGCCTATAAACATACAAGAAAACTGAGTGATCTCGACCACATCAAAAATAAAGTTACAAGCCAGATTGGGGTTTTTTCCTATCATGAAGAAAAAAGAGACATTATCGATTATATGTATATTTAAGTCAGTGTATGAGTCTTGGATCAGCAGTGGACAACTTAAAATGTTGTTTTGGAATTGACTTTCACATTAATTCCTATGTGTAATAATAGTCAAGAATAAAAATTTCTTAGACATAATGATGTAGAATTTACCGTGTCGATTTCACACAACTGAATGTCATAGTCCAAACTATTATCTGTATATTTATTCAATTAAAATACATTCTTTATGATTTTGATTATGTCAGAATCATTCGTTGTTCATCAAAAGATATGGTCTCATATTCAATCAAGCGGTGAAAAACGGTGCCACGTACCACAAGATCCTACGCTGTCACTTACATTTTTACATCACGAGGAGTCTAATTAGGCAAAGAAAATACAGGCCTAATTTTATTTCCAGTGTCTTTCTTAATTTTTCTTTTTCTTTTTTGGCCAATCAAGTTTCTTAGCATAAAAAAAGATTAAATTCAGTTTACTCCCTTAAGGTTTGGGGTTAACATCATTTTTAGTCCTCATACTTTTAATTTTGAAAATTTATTCCCCAAAGTTTTTAATTTTCATAAACATGCTCAATTTTCATAATTTGGACGTTAATTTTGACTTCATAACTCATTTTAAAGGCTAAAATAATCATATAACAACATAAATCGTCTTTTAGAATCATTTTTCTAAGATATAATGCTAGCATTTAACGTCCAAATTGGACTGAAAGCAATTGGGCTTAATTTATGAAAATTGAAAACTTTAGGGAATAAATTTTTAAAATTAAGAGTATGAGGACTGAAATGATATTAACCTCAAAACTCAAGGAAATAAACTGAAATAAATCCATAAAAAAAACATCATTAAAGTCTCTGGTATGATAGGAACCTACTATCAATAAAAAAAAGTGCAAATCCTTCGATAGAACACAAATGTTCCCTAGTTTTGATTAGTATTGTGTTAGCATCCCACTAAAAAACTGACAAGTATTAAACTATAGTTAATCACAATTATTGTGTGTATTTATAAATTTGTTATTTACTTGATCATATCACAATGTCAAAAAGTACCATATCTTAGATATTAAAGATATATTCTCTAAGATAAAAATTCATCTGTTTTATCGGTATTTATTATTTTTTCCGTTGAAGTGATATTTTCTCTATATTTTGGTTGTTTTTTGACATATTAACGTTCAATTAAATTACATCCGATCATAAATTTTATAATAAAAGGATCATATATAATGGAGATTAGTCTTGTCGTGTATCCACCGTATGCTCATGCAGCTAGGTTATTTTTATTTTTATTTTTATAATTTTTGATATTAAACTCTAACCTTAAAAGAATTTCTTTTTTTAAAGAACAATATATGTGGGGATTATATTCCAAGAAGTTTGATGCATACCAAAAAGCTGAAAAAAGAAAACACTGTTTATGTAGGAACAAAATATATAATGCAGTGTTGAGCTTGGGCTCTACGATACGATTTAGGATTTACCCTCCAATCCAAAATAAAAAAGATCTTAATAAAGAAGATTCACACACACTACTCCATATATATCTCTAAGCTTCCGTACGCTCATCACCATCATCATCACCATCCCCTCTCTTAAACAAGAACAAAGAAAACCTATTGCCCTCTCTAACCCCTCTCTCAGACTTTCCTTTATAATTCAGGTCTTCGATTTTCATCGAAGGCGATTTAACAACAGGAACTACTGCAGCAGCACCTTTAGGTAAACAATTTTTAACCAACACAACCCAACAAAATTTTAACAATATTTTTTTATTCATGATTCCTCTGTTCTTCTGTTTTTCTGGGTTCAATGGAATATGACCTGCTTGTTATGTCTTTGTGTTGCGTTTTTGGGTTTGTGAGGATTTTTGGTTGTTCTGGAATAGGCCCTTAAAGTCTGGTTCTTTTTTGCTTAAGAACAATTTTGGGTTGATGAAGAAGGAAACTTTGACATGTTTGATGATCGTTTTTTGTTTCTGTGTAATGCAAAAGCTTTGTTTTTTGTTTCGTTTTGTGATTTTGATTCTGGGTTTTTAGGAAGTGGAGTTTTAGACTGATAATTCAAGCTTTGACAATGCAGGAGTGGTAATATATAATTGGATTTCTGTGAAAAAGTTTGTGAATTATAAATGGAAAGTCGAGGCCAAAAGCGTTCCGAGATTGATGATGAATTGCCGGCTGATAAGAGGGCCTGTAGTTCATTGGAGTTTAGGCCGAGTACATCAAGCTCGTCTCAAACCCCTTTGAATTCTGTGAGCTCCACGCCCGAAAACAATGATCAGAACAATGATCATGCTGATCATATGGATACTGAATCCGAAGGAGGAGAACCCGAGAAGGATTCAGCTTATGATTCTTGTGATGAGGAGGAGGAGGAAGACCACAGACACAGTGAGCTTAGGGACATTCAGAGGCAGAGAGCGCCTGGTGATCATGGAAAGTTTCAGACCATAATATCTTCTCTGAGTGAAGAAGTGGATCTTTCTCAGCAGCTGGTTATGCTCACCGAGTTATGCGAAGTGTTGTCCTTTTGTACAGAGGATTCACTGTCTGGCAGTACATCGAACTCGTTGTCACCGATTCTTGTTAAGCTGGCAAGGGATGAGACTAGCGCGGATATCATGCTATTGGCAATACGGGCAATGACTTACTTATGTGATGTATATCCGAAGTCATCGGCCTACCTAGTTCGACATGATGCAGTTTCTGCTCTCTGCCAAAGACTATTGGCTATCGAGTATTTGGATGTAGCTGAGCAGGTAATGTTTCTGCATTTGATCATATTGTACAGTTTGGAATTTGTGATAATCATTATATAAAGCCTGAGGTCAACTTGGATTCTTGTTTGGTCTTCTGCAGTGTTTACAAGCATTGGAGAAATTGTCACGGGAGCAACCACTGGCATGCTTACAGGCTGGGGCAATAATGGCTGTTCTGAACTATATAGACTTCTTCTCTACAAGCATACAGGTATGTTAATCATGTCTTGTATTACACTGTAGCTTAGTTTGGTAAATTATTTTTCTTGTATTATTCTGAATGTAAATCGTGTCTACATCAGAGAGTTGCCCTTTCTACTGTGGTGAACATTTGTAAGAAACTTCCTTCTGAAGGTCCTTCTCCTTTCATGGATGCTGTTCCGACATTGTGCAACCTTCTTCAATATGAGGATCCGCAGGTATCAATTGTGAAGTTTTGTAAATTTCAGATCCTTCATTGATCTAGAACTAACGTTTTGTTTTTATTGCTCAGCTTGTCGAAAATGTTGCCATTTGCTTGATTAGAATTACGGAGCGAGTGAGTCACTCTTCTGAGATGCTGGATGAACTTTGTAAGCATGGGCTGATTCGTCAAGCTACACATTTTCTGAGCTTAAATGGCCGAACTACTCTGTCTCAACCAATTCATAATGTAGGCAATTCAATATTATGTTTCTCAGATCTTCTTCCATATCTTAGTGGCTTGAAGGATGTCTGACTATTCTTTTGGTTGGCAGGGTTTGATAGGGCTACTTGTCAAACTTTCTTCCGGTTCAGTTGTAGCTTTCAGGACTCTATACGAGCTTAATATAAGCAGCATATTAAAGGATTTATTATCTACTTATGATCTCTCACATGGAATGTCCTCTTCTCACGTGGTGGATGGGCATTGCTTTCAGGTTTACATCTTTACCATTGAAATTGGGCTATTATTCTGTTTTTGCTTTTTGTGTTCCTTCTGATTGAATCTTTACAAGGTCCAGTATTGTTTTTAAATATCTATTTTATGTAAAAGATGAAGAAATTGCTAGAGAATTCTCAACATTCTTCTGTTACTTTGAAAAACTTGTGTTCACCTTAGGTATACGAGGTTCTAAAGTTGCTAAATGAGCTTCTCCCAACTTCAGCAAGAAATCAAGATGCTCCACAGTTGTCAGAGAAGGAATCTTATTTAATAAATCAGCCGGAACTTCTGCAAAAGTATGGGATGGATATACTTCCATTGTTGATACAGGTTTGGCTCCTGATATGTAGCTTTTCCTTTGTGTTCCCTCCTCGGCCAAAGCAGTAAATAGTTTAGTAATGTTTCGTTCACCTTTCAACAGGTTGTAAACTCTGGTGCCAATTTATATATTTGCTATGGATGCTTGTCAGTCATCAACAAGTTAATTTATTTGAGCACATCTGACATGCTCGTTGAATTGCTCAAGAATGCCAACATTTCAAGGTAGACCTGATTTTCATATATTTTTCTTAGTTACTGTATCCAATCTTGAATAACCCCTCACTCATGCTGTTAATTCTTTTGCTTTGTCAGTTTTCTGGCTGGAGTCTTTACACGAAAGGATCCTCATGTTTTGATATCAACCCTACAGATTGCTGAGTTAATCCTGCAAAAGTTCTCTGATAATTTCTTGGATTCATTTATTAAAGAAGGTGTCTTTTTCGCCATTGATGCTTTGCTATCACCAGAAAAATGCTCACTAGTAACACTGAATAAATGTTCGAAGCTGGTGTTTCCAGTGTCTAGTGAAACAAGGCTGCTGTCTGACTTCAGTCAGAAGTCTGCTTCAAAAGAGGTCCTGAGATGCTTATGTTATGCTTTTCCTAGCAGTTCACCAGGATCAGACAATGGAAGTTGCATGCTTGAAAATGATTCTGTTTATAGTCTTGCAAAGCATGTTAGATACAAGTATTTTGCACCAGAATTATGTGACCCTGAGAAATCATTAACTGATGTTCTTCTGAAGCTTAGAACTTTTTCTGCTTCATTAAGTGATTTGATGAACATGACCTTGGATGCTTGTGCTCCTGATCAGCATGAAGAGAGCTTCTATGGTATAATGAATCAAGTAATGGAGAAGCTTAGTGGAACAGAACCCATTTCCACTTTTGAATTCGTTGAAAGTGGAATTCTGAAGTCCTTGATGACCTACTTGTCCAATGACCGGTATTTACGACAGAAGGCTGAACTTGTTGCTACTAAAGGTGACATCTATGCTGTAGAAAAAAGATTTGAGGTGTTCGCGAGGCTATTATTTTCTTCGCCAGATCTGTTCTCTAGGGACCTGCCCATTATAACATTGATACGGAGATTACAAAGCTCACTATCTACTTTGGAAAATTTCCCCGTTATCTTGAGCCATATACCCAAACAAAGGAACTCATATGCCACTGTTCCGTATGAGCGACACACTGCATATCCATGTATGAGAGTTCGGTTTGTTAGAGACAAGGAAGAGACTTCCCTTGGTGATTGCTCTGGAGATGCTTTTACAGTTGACCCTTATTCTTCATTGGATGCTATTGAAGGATATCTGTGGCCTAAAGTCAATGCAAAAAGAACCGGGCACATCAAATTCGCTACAGGAGTTGAGTGTCAATCAGAATGCGCACCATCAAGTGCCAGCTCTAGTCAAGGAGGGAGTCAAAATGCTGGAGAGCCAGAGAGCATGTCCACAGACTTGCCTGAGTTGAAGGTTTGTCTTTACAGTCTCTCAGTTGATTATCCCAATATGATAGTTTTAGAAAGGAAAGACTATTTTGTTCTCTATTTATAAGTGCTATTTGGGTGCATTTCTTTATCCTCAGTCCTTCTTTCTCCTTTCTCTGCAGGCAGATGAGGTCAATTTGACACAGCCGGAACCTGAACGAGAACCCAGTAATGAACAGGCAAATCCTGGAACATCTTTGGATGAAACTTATGCTGTAAGAAAACCTTTCCATTAATCATAAGCTGTAACTCATGTCACTTTCTATTTTCCTGTTGGAAGTAATCAGATTTGTCCTAACAAAACAAAGCGTTTCCTCATGATGCCTGCCAATGGAGAAATATATGTTTGTCTAATTTTTATGACCTTGGCCTAGTTTCCTGTTTTTCACATTATCTTCTCCATCTTGTAATTCTCATTTCCTGCATTCCTGCCGCTGCTGCTGCTGCTTCCTATCAGGTCTAAGATGGTATCAATCCCCTAATTTTTATTGGTTTGGTTCAGGATACTGTGGAGAAGGACATAGAAGCTCAATCTGAGGAAGACACAGATATGGAAGAACAGTATCATTCATCTTGTAGCAATGATGATACTTCACCGAAATTGTTCTTTTACCTTGAAGGGAAACAGCTAGAACGGTCATTGACATTGTATCAGGCGATTCTTCAACAACAAATGAAAGAACAAGAAATTGTCATTGGTTCAAAACTGTGGAGTACAATGTACACATTGACATATAGAAAAGCTGTAGGTCAAGAAAGTGCTCATAAAGAAGGTGGTGACCCAGCAGAGAGTTCCGCTGTATCAGATAAAGCTGGGGTGTATGCGTTGTATGCTTCACTTTTCTCCAGCATGTTTCCTTGTGAGCTTTCTTCTGATTTGGAGAAGTCAAATCCTATCTATGACATTGTGTATCTGCTCAAAAGCTTGGAAAGTATGAACAAGTTTATTTTTCATCTGATGTCTCGTCAAAGGATATGTGCTTTTGCTGAAGGGAGAATCAATGACTTGGATGCATTTCAGATAGCAGTTACCCAAGTGCCACAGAATGAATTTTTAAGCAGTAAACTGACTGAAAAGCTTGAACAGCAGATGCGGGATGGTTTGGCTGTGTCTGTTGGTGGTATGCCTTTGTGGTGTAATCAGTTAATGGCATCATGTCCTTTTTTGTTTAGTTTTGAGGTCAAATGCAAGTATTTCCGCTTGGCTGCCTTTGTTCCATTACTGGGCCAGTCTCCTTCTCCGTCTCATAGTGATTCAGGTATGACAAGTGATAGGCGACAAAGCTCTGGTGGCTTACCGCGACAAAAGTTTTTAGTTTTCCGCAACCGCATTCTGGATTCTGCTGCCCAAATGATGGACCTGCATGCCTATCAGAAGGTACTTCTTGAGGTGGAATATGACGAAGAAGTTGGTACTGGTCTTGGACCGACACTCGAATTCTATACCCTGGTTAGTCACGAGTTTCAGAAATCTGGCCTAGGCATGTGGAGAGAGGATGGTGGATTTTTCACCACTGGTATAAGCCATGCCGAGGATACTGGAATTTTGATATGTCCTTGTGGTCTCTTTCCTCGTCCTTGGTCATCTACTATGGATGCATCTGATGGGACACAGTTCAGTGAAGTAATCAAAAAGTTCACGCTTTTAGGGAAAATTGTAGGAAAAGCACTTCAGGATGGGAGGGTCTTGGATCTGCACTTCTCCAAAGCCTTCTATAAACTAATTCTTGGACAGGTGCTCTCTTCTGACTATTTTATTCTGCAACTCTGATGCTTGTTACGGAAGCTAGTAAATTTAGACTAACATGTGTGTTTTTTTTGTTTCCTAGGACCTTGGTCTGTATGACATCCAGTCATTTGATCCTGTGCTTGGAAGGACATTACTAGAGTTCAAGGCTCTTGTAGAAAGGAAAAGGTTTTTGGAATCTGTACATGGAGAAAATCCAACATCTGAGTTTGACTCCTGCTTCAGGAAAACTAGAATTGAGGATCTTTGCCTTGATTTTACACTTCCTGGGTACCCTGATTTTGTTCTTGCATCTGGGTTTGATCATAAAATGGTACGTCTCCCTTGATTATGTTCTCGTATACTTTGTTGAAGTGTTTCATTTAGTAAACTGCAAACTGAATGCACTGTATGGTGTAGGTAAATTCCACGAACTTGGAAGAGTATGTTTCACTTGTGGCGGATGCAACTATAGACACTGGAATTTCTAGACAAGTGGAAGCTTTTAAGTCCGGTTTTAACCAGGTATGTACTTGAATGTATTCTATTTTCATGCAAGGAAGATAGAGCGTGTCTATATGTTGATGCTTTCATTTAATCTGTTGTAGTCATGTACTAAAATTATTTATTTAATTTTTGATTGTACAGGTTTTCCCCATAGAACATCTTCAGATTTTCACTGAAGAAGAACTAGAGCGTCTGCTATGTGGAGAACGTGATTCTTGGGCTGTATGTTTACAACCATGTGATTTTTGGGGTTTTTTTTTTAAGTACTACCAAGTATATTACTAACTCGTGAATATTCTTTTTGGCAGTTCTATGAGCTCCTTGATCATATCAAATTCGACCATGGTTACACTGCTAGCAGTCCTCCCATTGTTAATGTTGGTGTTCCTTTTTCTTTGATGTGTGTTAAAGTTCGTGTGAATTTTTTAGATGTAGATGTAACTAATTTCTTTGAAATTTCAGTTGCTGGAAATCATCCACGAGCTTGACCAAGAACATCGAAGAGCGTTCCTGCAATTTGTGACCGGGGCGCCTCGCTTACCTCCAGGAGGTTTTGCATCCCTCAATCCGAAGTTAACTATTGTTCGAAAGGTCAATACCAGTGAACAACTCTGTTGATTTCTGAATATATATTTTTATGCATCATTTGACATCTCCTCCTGCTTTCCATCTTTTACAGCACTCTAGCAACTCGGCGGACTTGGACCTACCGAGTGTGATGACTTGTGCAAACTATCTTAAGTTGCCACCATACTCATCGAAAGTAAACCTCTTTCCTTCACTACTGATCTTTTTATGAAAACCTTTTTGCAGAAAAATTGATATGGAACAAATATGATTTTCTTTTTCCAGGAGAAGATGAAGGAGAAACTCGTTTATGCCATTAAAGAAGGGCAGGGGTCATTCCACCTTTCATAGATCCAAATGATCCTTTTAACTGTGACTTTGTAAGTAGTAGAGTAGGGGTTGGTCTCTCTGGTGTAGAGAAAGAAAAGGGGGTGCTGGTGATGGTGATGGTTTTAATTGATGATAAAGAAGGTCGTTAACAAGAGGAAGCTGATTGGTTGGATGTGTATATTACTGGTGACCTAGGTAGTTGACTGGGGAGAGTTGTACAAAATGAAGAATGGTTGAATTCATAAGGATGGATTGCGCTCTAAACATTTCCTTACATGGCTGTGTACAGTGCTCTTTATCACTACAAAATTATCCTTTCTGGTGGAATGAAAAATAGTTCTTTTCTTTTTTGTGAACAGGTTTCCGGCTGGTTTTAGTCGTTTTATTGCAAATTCGCTCGCTCAAGAAATGCTGCTCTTCTATTTTTCACCTGTAATTGTGCATTGAAAAGAACAATGATGATGAGATAAACTTCTCTAACGAACATGCATGCGCATATCCATTTGCTGGGGGATCAAGCAAGATCAAACTCAGCTTCAGAACAAGGTGCACATTCGTTGGTCAGCGATTTGGTTCAGTTAAGTCTTAAGCAGGTCGTTGGCATGCCAAAGTTATAAAGTAAATATTGTTATTCTTCGATTTGTTTGCTTTTCTTTGCATAAAAAAGCAAGCTAATGCAGGAAAAGTATTTGGCGTAATCTGGTTGTCATGTTTTTATGACCACATCCGTTAGAAATCAAATAAGCATGATAAGAATTGTGAATTCGACAATGAATCAGCTTATTATAAATGAATCCAGCATAAACAGATAACAGTAGCATACAATATATGATAAAAGCGTCTTTGTTTCGTTTGAGTATGAGACAATGAGAAATTACTACTATATAAACCTTTTTGTTATGCTTGTACGTGCAAATTTATATTTACATATATAAACAATAAAATTTGAACAAAAAGAAATATATAACAAAGAACCCGACTTCAGTGATAAGGTGACTACAGCCAATGAGCATGTGACACATGTCTATTTTAAAAGATTTGACTATAATTTAAGAATATAACAAGAAGAGTTTTAGGTATTTAACATGTTTGTTTATAATTATTGTTAACACTTGTCTATCTCTTATTAATGTTTGTCACCTATAAGTGACCATAGCTAGTCACCCAAATTATTTCCTATAAGAAAAAAGATTAAGAGGAACACACTAATAAACACGCAAAATATAGATGCAATAATCGTGCACCTAAGAGTGTTATACTTGATAGAAACCTAAGAGTGACTTCAAGTGCAAACTTCCAAGCTTAGAGCCGAAAAAATTAAACCATCTTCTTTTGTCAGAAAAAGATATTGGATTGTTTTTTTTTTGAGAAATTCTTATGATTTTCTGTTGAAACGGAAAATTGTAATATTAGTATGGTGTTGAACATGATAAGAAAGATATAATTCATATATTCTCATAAATTTTCGAGTTTAGCTGATACAAAGTTGATTTGTTGATTTGTAATGTTGTTATATTTATATTTCCTCATTAGCAGATTCACAACCTGCTAGTTTGTCTAGTTCATCCAAATGTACCTTGTTAATTATTACCCATTTGTAAAGTATAACTCATGAATTGTGACAATATTAAATGGACTATGATATCCAATTTTCTAGTAATCATTACTCTTACACATTTACAACTTTTCAGCTTTATAATTTTAAATCTTAGTATAAGTTTGGTTTACGGAAATGAGAGTGAGAAGGGAAAAAGAATAAAAATATTATTTTAAGATAATTTTCTATTATGATGTTTGATTGTTTGGTAACAAAAAGAAACTATTCAAAAAATTGTTAAAAAGTCTGTAAGCAGCAATATAATTGTGACCTGTGAGTAGTGAGTAATAGATGCATAGACATAAACATGTCCAGCAAAATGAACTCTCTAGTCACAATATCATGCTTTGTTAGGGCCACAACAATGAGACTAAAGGCGAAGAGTACAAGAGAATAGAAAGTTCAGTAAACATTAACTCTCGACCAAACTACTATTTGACACACAACACTAATTATAAGAAGGAAGTGAACAAAAGAACCACCAATTGTAACACACATCACAATTGAAATTGTTAGAGCAATCTCTAGTACCCAAATTTCTCTCTTTTAATTTCCTTCATTTTTATTTGTTATTGTCAATTTAGTTTTTAATATTTTCACTAAAAAATTCCAATCACAATTTCTAAAATTTTGACTCATTGTAAATAGTCATCACTAAGCCTTTAATATTGATTAGGTTTTGATATGAGTTTGTTGTTAGTCTCACTCACGACATCTCACTCGCAATGAGAGACTTGTACCACTAGATCAAATGGTACTGAGCGCTTATCCAGCAATATTGTTTTCAAAAATTTTACAGCAGTATTGTTAATTAATTTTTTTTATAAGATTTGTCAATTTTTTAGACAAATATGAGCTCTAACAGTATACCTAAAGAGTTGCTAAACAAAATTGCTAATTTGTCAATTGAGTAATGAATTGTCAAAACAAAACTTACATTTTCCCTCATCTTTCTGTCCACGTGTCATTGTATGATTTGGTAAAACATATTACATATTTAGAAATAGTTATAAGTTATAACTGCTAGAGCCAAAATAAATAGAGAAAAATCTTTAGTAAACTACACTTTAGTTACTAACCAAATTTCAGTTTACAAATACATCATTTACACATTATCTTACACATGTAAGGACAAAATTTTACAATTAAGGACAAGTTGTTATGCTGTTGACATGTGTCAGCTACAGATTTACAATTTTACCTTCATTAAAAGAGAGTCAACTGAACTAATGGAAGTCAATTTACAACTAAACTGCTACTGTCTTCAAGTAATGTCGACTGCTACTGTTGACTTCTACTACCAATCCGCCTGCTACTGCTGACTTATACTACTAATTTGTCTGCTACTGACGACTTTTACTACCAATCTGCCTGCTACATCCTACGTTTGCTACTCATCCCACTCTGCTACTGCCTACTTCTGCAATTCTCAGTCCCAAACTAGCTGCTACTGCACCGACTGTTTATAAACGTTATGCTACTGTGAACTGAAGAAGCTGCTACTGTTGACTGTATCAGAACTCAACACCACCGCAAAATAGCAGCACGCAACACCACCACTGCTGCTACTGCTACTGTTTATATTATTTTTGAAGACGTCTTCAGCCTCCACTCTCATGAAGACGTTGACCATAAAAGATCAACAATCTTCATTTTTTAGCTATTCCTAGAACTCAACAATCTCAATCAGATGAAACTTTTTTATCTTCATAATTATGCTATTGTTTACCTTAAGCGAGATTCTGAGAGCTCTTAGTAGCAGCCGAGTGATAATCCTCATCAATCGGCATGCCTCGGAAACACTTCTCCGGCGAAGGAAAAACCTACACAGTCAAAAACCGATCAACACCTGAATTTCACACAAAAATCACACAAAAATGGAGACGCCGAATTTTCTCTCTTCGGGTTCCACCCTTCTCACTTCGACACTCCTTCCACACTTCGAATGGGGCTTTGTCGTTTGGAGGATATGCTAAGCGGGATGTAGGCTCCAAGATGGGGGTGGTGGCGCCGACTAGGTTTGCCGGAAAAGGAGGATCAGATTTGAGCCCCGATTGGACTATTTTTGGTTTTCGAGCTTCGTATGCCTCGAATCGACCTCTAATGCTCTTATAGATTGATAAAGAATGACGAGAGCTTTCTAACGCTATTTGCGGTGCCGTTGGCAGAGAAACTGTCAAAAAACCTATCGGTGAGAGAGAGAGAGATCAGATCTGGTGGGAGGGTAAAAAGATTTGGATGACATTTTGGTCATTTCATAGATAAAATTTGGATCAGACCTGGTGTTATTGGTTTTGAGGTTGGACTCATGTCCTAAATTGTATAAAAATTAATGAGAGTGGATTTTTTGTGTTTTTAAATTTAGACATGTATTACTATGTAATATTTTCAAAAATCTTTTTATTTCTACGTCCATAAATAAATATTTTCTTTCCTTAATTGTTATCTGTTGGTGACTAAACACAGAAACAAAACTGCAAGTAGCTTCTTTACACACCAAATGAACAAGAGGATAGAATCCAGTCGACGTAGCAAGCACCAGTTCCACTCACCCATTCTCAAACTCAAACCACCTCCATCTCCATAACCCTATTCCATTATCTCCTTCTTCTTCCACAGCTTGATCAAATCAAACCACTACCAGAAAATAGAACTTGGGCGACGAAATGAAAAAAACCGGGCGACAATTTTTTTTTTCGTCGCCTAAGAGAAAACTTGGCCGACGAAAAAAAAAATGGTCGCCCAAGGAAAAAAAATCGTCGCCTAAAGTTGAATTTTAGGCGACGAAAAAAAAATCGTCGCCTAAGTGTTAATTTCGTCGCCTAATATAGAAACTAGGGCGACGAAACAATATTTCGTCGCCTAAGATATTTATATCGTCGCCTAAGTTTTTTAATCTTTAGGCGACGAAACTCAAATATATCGTCGCCTAATTATTTTATTTTATTTTTTTAGTTGGCCGACGAAATAAAATAATTTCATCGGCCAAGAAAAATCCGAATAATTAAAATAAAATAAAACACATTTAAATTTCATTGTACATAATTTTTTATTTTTACTCTTGGGCGACGAATTTAACAAATATCGTCGCCTAAGTGTTATCTTGGCCGACGAATTACACTAGTTTCGTCGGCCAAGAGTAATCCGAATAATTAAAATAAATAAAGCACGTTTAAATTTCATTGTACAGGATTTTTTATTTTTACTCTTGGGCGACGAATTTTGACAAATATCGTCGCCCAAGTATTATCTTGGCCGACGAATTACCCTAATTTCGTCGGCCAAGATAATCCGAATAATTAAAATAAATAAAGCACGTTTAAATTGTAAGGAAATGTTTTTTATTTTTATAGCCCCGTCAGCGTCTCGTCGATTGGAAACTATTCTTAGTTGAAGGTCCGGCCAGATTACGTGATTTAGAGGGTCGAATAGCCGTTTCCGTCCATTTAGGGGTTTGACCGCGCCGATTGACCGGACGGATCGAGCCCTTATCTTTGTCAGATGGAGCTGAATTTTTGCCCACCTACTTAATTCGTTATGCTGGTCATATCTGACGGTCGGTTTTCAGTTCCTCTTCTCCGATCAGCAAACTCACGTTATATGTACTAATGTTGTATAACTTTTTTATATAAGTGTTGAGTTTAAGTTTCGTTTTGAAGACAACGTATACGTAGAGGCCTCAAACGCAAAAAAGTCGTGAAATAAGATATGACCGGAACGGTGAAATACGTCAACCCGTGAAAAATGAAGATATTTCGGTAAAATTTCGGTGCCGGTTGTTTCGGTCAACGAATTTCTCTTATTTCTACCTAGTGGTAGCCCTATCCCGGGTATTTATTTTTTACCAAATTTTTATATCCCCGTAAGAGTCTCGTCGATTGGAAACTATTCTCAGTTGAAGGTCTGGCCAGATTACGTGATTTGGAGGGTCGAATAGCCGTTTCCGTCCGTTTAGGGGTTTGACCGCGTCGATTGACCGGACGGATCGAGCCCTTATCTTTGTCAGATGGAGTTGAATTTTTGCCCACCTACGTAATTCGTTATTCTGGTCATATCTGACGGTCGGTTTTCAGTTCCTCTTCTCCGATCACCAAACTCACGATATATGTACTAATGTTGTATAACTTTTTTATATAAGTGTTGAGTTTAAGTTTCATTTTGAAAACAACGTATACGTAGAGGCCTCAAAAGCAAAAAAGTCGTGAAATAAGATATGACCGGAACGGTGAAATACGTCAACCCGTGAAAAATGAAGATATTTCGGTGCCGGTTGTTTCGGTCAACGAATTTCTCTTATTTCTACCTAGTGGTAGCCCTATCCCGGGTATTTATTTTTTACCAAATTTTTATAGCCCCGTAAGAGTCTCGTCGATTGGAAACTATTCTCAGTTGAAGGTCCGACCAGATTACGTGATTTGGAGGGTCGAATAGCCGTTTCCGTCCGTTTAGGGGTTTGACCGCGTCGATTGACCGGACGGATCGAGCCCTTATCTTTGTCAGATGGAGTTGAATTTTTTCCCACCTACGTAATTCGTTATGCTGGTCATATCTGACGGTCGGTTTTCAGTTCCTCTTCTCCGATCACCAAACTCACGATATATGTACTAATGTTGTATAACTTTTTTATACAAGTGTTGAGTTTAAGTTTCGTTTTGAAGACAACGTATATGTAGAAGCCTCAAAAGCAAAAAAGTCGTGAAATAAGATATGACCGGAACGGTGAAATACGTCAACCCGTGAAAAATGAAGATATTTCGGTAAAATTTCGGTGCCGGTTGTTCCGGTCAACGAATTTCTCTTATTTCTACCTAGTGGTAGCCCTATCCCGGGTATTTATTTTTTACCAAATTTTTATAGCCCCGTAAGAGTCTCATCGATTGGAAACTATTCTCAGTTGAAGGTCCGGCCAGATTACGTGATTTGGAGGGTCGAATAGCCGTTTCCGTCCGTTTAGGGGTTTGACCGCGTCGATTGACCGGACGGATCGAGCCCTTATCTTTGTCAGATGGAGTTGAATTTTTTCCCACCTACGTAATTCGTTATGCTGGTCATATCTGACGGTCGTTTTTCAGTTTCTCTTCTTCGATCACCAAACTCACGATATATGTACTAATGTTGTATAACTTTTTTATATAAGTGTTGAGTTTAAGTTTCGTTTTGAATACAACGTATACGTAGAGGCCTCAAAAGCAAAAAAGTCGTGAAATAAGATATGACCGGAACGGTGAAATACGTCAACCCGTGAAAAATGAAGATATTTCGGTAAAATTTCGGTGCCGGTTGTTCCGGTCAACGAATTTCTCTTATTTCTCTTAACTCTTGGCCGACGATTTTTTTCATCTTGGGCAATGAGATTTATAGTGAAGAACATCGTCGCCCAAGTAGACTATCTTGGCCGACGATTTTCTTCATCTTGGGCGACGAGATTTATAGTGAAGAACATCGTCGCCCAAGTAGACTATCTTGGCCGACGATTTTCAAAAAACAGGGCGACGAATTCAAAAATCGTCGGGCAAGATTATCTTGGCCGACGATTTTCAAAAAACAGGGCGACGATTTTTATAGAATCGTCGCCCAAGAACGCCAATATAAAAGGCAAAAATTCGGAACCCTAACCATTCGCGCAGCCGCTCACAAATCCAAGCCCTCTCTCTCTCTCTCTCTCCGAAAATCCACCGAAGCCCTCTCTCTCTCCCTCTCTCCGACCTCGACCCCGACCCCGACCCCGACCCCAATTCAGAACCCCGACCCCGATCCCGACGCCGACCCACAATTTAAGGTATAACCCTAAAACCCTAAATTGGTTTTAATTGTTGTTGTTGTTGTGATAATTGTAAATTGTTGTTGTTGTTGTTGTGATAATTGTAAATTGTAAATTGTTGTTGTTGTTGTTGTGATAATTGTAAATTGTTGTTGTGATAATTGTAAATTGTTGTTGTTGTGATAATTGTAAATTGTGATGTAAATTATGGTAAATTGTGATGTAAATGATAATTGTAAAATATTAGGGTTTACGGTTTAGGGTTTAGGGTTTAGGATTTGTGGAAATAATTTGTAAATATATTGTAAATGATTAAATAATTTTTGATTAAATAATTAAATAATATAAATTATAATTGTAAATATATTGTGGAAATTTTGTAAAAAATAATGGATTATTTTTGAGTAAGGATGTAAATATTCGTAAATTAATTTTTGTGATGTAATAATTGCGAATTAATGTAAATAATTTGTTATGTGAATTAAAAAAATAATAAATCCTATAATAACTATTAATTTTTATTTGTGTTATTATTGTTGATAAATTTTTCGAAATTTATAGTTATTTTTTGTTAAATTAATTATAAGACGGTAAAATATTTTTAATAAATTTAGGGTTATTTTAAACAGGATGGGCACGAGAAGAACTTCTGGACAATGTTCGGGTGCGAGGAGCCAATATTCCTCGGACGGTACCTCAAACAACCCGTCGGAATCACCGTCGGTCGGGTTTCCGTGGCAGTTGACGACCCGACATGCGGCGCTTAGGGGTGGCGCGAGCGGTTCGCGTTCTGCTGGGCAGTCAGGTCCCGCAGCGACAGCCCCTCGTCATCCAGAGATACTTCCTGGGTCGTGATCCCGCAGCGACGCCCCCACACAGTCGTCCCCGACCGACGGTGATGGCGGGTCATCCGGGGTCCCTATGGTGCCGTCCAGCCTCTTCCTTCCTCCGACGATACCGGCGATACCTCGCGTCGATGAGGAGGGTCGACCGATTCGGGAGCAGCTCCCGCATGTGGCACCGCACGAGGCCTATATCTACAGGGAGTTTCCCACGCCTCTTCATCCCGTGAGGGTCTCCGAGCAGGCGGACGGAGACGAATCCGTCGGCTCAGCCTCATCCTCAGGTAATTTATTATTACTTTTTTGTCGATTTTAATTTTTTTTTGTAAAAATGTATTATTAATATTAAATTTGATTTACAATGTTACAGCCGCCGGAACGAGAAGGCGGAACAGGAGAGGCACCGTCAGCAACAAGGGACTCGATAGGGCGGTCGAGTCCGCTGGACGGATCGCCATCCCGTTTTCCAACGGGAAACCGGTGGACGCCGCGTTGGGAAACCGGTACACGCGCGCCGCGGGAGGCACCATCAGCTCCAGACTCCCTATGTTGTGGGGAGTCTGGAGCCAGGTTCCTGATGGAGTGAAGGAGATGCTCCATCAGTCGATGTCGGTGAGTTTACTCGATCAATTACTATTTTTTAACTAATAAATTATTTAATTATCGAAAAAAATACTAACAAGTGGTAATGCAGCAATGGTTTGTGGTTCCCGAGGAGGGACGTGACTGGGCGGACAAGGCCCATAGGGAGAGGTACCTCTATTTAATAATTTATTAAATTTTATTTTTTAATAATATATTTAATATTTTTTTTGTATATGTAGGTTCAAGGAGTGGAAGCACGACCTCCGGTTACACTGGAAGCAGTACGGGAGCGACCGTTCGGGTACCCCGAAGGAGTTCGAGTATCGGGAGTACGAGTGGCGGTGGCTTCTTGTCACGCAGTTCAACGACCCTCACAAACAGGTAATTCGTAAACAAATTTGAATTAATTTAATTAGTGAATTAATTATAATTGTATGTTTTTAAATATTTACTAACGATAATTTTTTTTTGAAGCACCTCGCCCGGGTGAACGCTGAGAACCGGCAACAGAACACAACCAACCATCGTGCCGGTTCGAGGCCGTTTTCGGCCATCATGGACGACGTGCGACGAGAGCGGCCAGAGGAGAACCCCTATGTGGGGACCTTTCAGAGGGCATATCCTCATTCTGAGGAGGATCTTGTAAGTTCCTTATATTTTCTAATTTTTAATTTTAATTACATTTTATTAAATGTATATTAATATATTTTTTTAATATATCCAATTAGGCGAGGGTGAGGGAGGCGGAGCAAGAGGTCATGAGAGGCATGGTGAACGACACATGGCCGGGCACGGCAGAGGATGACATGTCAGAGGCCATGTCCAGGATCGACACTTCAGATCCTACCGTTGGGGCGCGGATTATGGTCACTGCCTTCGCACAGCGTTCCAACACCTACTACTGCCGGGGTATGGGAGACGCTTGGAAAGGGGATCCTGAAGACGACGCCAGGATTTCAGCGCAAGGGAGCCGCCGGAGCCTCAAGCAGCAACAGTCGGCTACAGGATCAGTTCGAAAGTCTACAGTATGAGCTGGAAGCCCAAAGAGCGAGGGAGATGGCGGAATCATATGCGGCTTCCACGGCTGCGCATATGGAGTGGCTGAATGAAGTCACCAATGCCAACCAGGCGGCTATGGGACAGTGGATGACTGCCTGCATCGCTGCACATGCGGTCGGACTTGATTTTCTGCCCATGCCTACGCCTATACCATTACCTCAGTGGCCCCAGCCTCAGCAGCAGCCTCCTCAGCCTGACCAGCCGCCGCCTCAGCCTCAGGACCCTCCGAACGGGAATGATGAGTTAGATTTCGAGTTTCTCGATCCATAGGCAGATGGACTGAATTTTTGTAATAAATTATTTATAAATTTATAAATTTGTGTTATTTTTAATTAAATTTTAGTATTAGAAAAATTTAAAGAAATGCCGAAAATAAAAATTCCAGCAAAAATTAAAAAAACATTATTTATATATTTAAAAAAATTATTTAATTATTTTAAAAAAAAATTTAAATATATTTTAGGCGACGAAATTGCTAAATCGTCGGTCAATGACTTACCATATAAGACGACGAAAAAAAAATATCGTCGCCTAAGATGTAGTGATCTTAGGCGACGAAATATTTAGTTTCGTCGCCCAAGGTTATAAGATCTTAAGCGACGAAAATTTTTTTCGTCGGCCAAGGTGTTAAATCTTGGGCGACGAATATTTTTGGGCGACGAGAAGTATATTTTAGGCGACGAAATTTGTATCGTCGCCTAAGAATTACTCTTAGGCGGCGACGGAATGAATTTTCGTCGCCCAAGTTCTTGGCCGACGCACTTCTGGCGACGACGTCTTGGCTGATGAAATTTCGTCGCCCTGTTAAAAAATTTCGTCGCTTAAGTACTTAGGATTTACACTACGCTGATGAAGGGTTACATGAATGCTGGGCGTGTTATTGACACTGTTCGGATGCTTGAGGCACTGAGGCACCAGGATGATAGCTCAAGTCAGCCTGACCATGTGACATATACGACTGTTGTTTCTGCATTTGTGAAGGCGGGTTCCATGGACCGTGCTCGCAGGGTGCTGGCTGAGATGACAAGAGTTGGTGTGCCTGCAAATAGGATTACATATAACATTCTTCTCAAGGGTTATTGTCAGCAGCTGCAGATAGACCAGGCAAAGGAGTTGGTTAGAGAGATGACTGAGGATGCAGGGATTGAGCCTGATGTGGTTTCGTATAACATCTTGATCGATGGGTTCATACAGGTTGATGACAGTGCCGGTGCTCTTGCTTTTTTCAATGAAATGAGAGCAAAAGGTATTGCTCCTACCAAGATCAGCTACACCACGTTGATGAAAGCTTTTGCCTTGTCCGGACAGCCAAAGCTGGCTAACAAGGTGTTCGACGAAATGCTCAACGATCCACGTGTGAAGGCTGATTTGGTAGCTTGGAACATGTTGGTCGAAGGGTATTGCAGATTGGGATTGGTTGAAGAATCCAAGAAAATCATTCAGAGAATGAAAGAGCACGGGTTTCACCCTGATGTGGCTACTTATGGTAGCCTAGCTAATGGGATAGCATTGGCTAGAAAACCAGGAGAGGCACTTTTGCTTTAGAATGAAGTGAAGGACAGATGTACAGCGAAAAAGGAAGGCGAAAAGTCTGATGATTCAGATCCTCCAACACTGAAACCTGATGAAGGGCTATTGGATACTTTGGCTGATATATGTGTTAGGGCTGCTTTCTTCAAGAAGGCTCTGGAAATTGTGGCATGTATGGAAGAGAATGGAATTCCTCCAAACAAGACCAAGTTCACTAAAATCTATGTCGAGATGCACTCGAGGATGTTTACCAGTAAGCATGCCTCGCAAGCTAGGCAGGACAGGAGGAGAGAAAGGAAGAGAGCAGCTGAGGCTTTCAAGTTTTGGTTGGGGTTACCCAATTCTTATTATGGGAGTGAATGGAGGTTAGGATCTTTGGATGGAGACAACTGACAGTTATGCTTCAGATTCAGTTTTGACCACTTGGCATGTCACCTGTATACTCAAGAAATAGTTGTAGTGTATTCACAAAATCTGAGAAAGTGAATCATGAAGTATGAACTTTCTCATGTAATTTCCAGTGAAGAAAATCCCATGTAATATAATCATGTTATCATATACGCAAATTCAAAACGATGTCCTTGTCAAAAATCTTTTCATGTGTGCAACCAATGTCCTGAACATTTACATGAAAATATTATATACAAATGGAATTTGTTAGAAATTATGGCATAACTCCTAATGTGTTGCTTTTGGCATTAGATTTGGCTATTACCAATTGTAACAGAAACCATCATCAGTACAAAGATATACAAGTTCAATGTGCTATAAATTGCAATCTGAACCTTGGCCTCTTCACCTTGATGATGATTGACTCCTAGAATAAGATGATGATAGCACCTGAACACAGACACATGGGATTAAATCTGCATTATATAAATACTTGGCAGTCTAATCCAAGTTTAATGTTCCTGGGTTGCAGTACCTGGTATGTTTTAGCTCCTTTCTTGAGTAGATAGCCAACACTGTTTAAGTTATCAACAAATGTGTCAATGTCCGGAACTCTTAGGCCAATCCTATCTGCCAAACTGTATATTTCCTGAAATAATGTAATACATCATATATGGGTGACTGAAGGAGCTGAATAGTTTTAAAAGTACACAAAAATTCGGATCGACATACAGAAATAGTGAAAGTGTCTTTCTGCTGCAACTCTGATTGCTTATTAAGGGCACTTAAAAACCGCTTTGCTTCTTTTTGTTGACTCATCCCTCCACTGCGACCAAAGTCCACAACACCATGCTCATCAATGTATTTGTCATACAAGGATTCTCTCATGATTTCAACTACATCCTGCAAGATAGGATGATACAAAAAGTCAAGCTCATATGGCATAGAGTTGATATTGATTTGGAAGTAACCAAAATTTTGGCTCAATGAACAACAATCAGAATCCATTTCAAAACCAACTAAAGCAAAATTGTAACGTTCAGACAAATAGTAAAAGATTCTTTATCTTTGAGGGTTGGGGAATGTCTTTTTGCAAGATAAGAGAACTAACCATTGCATCTTGGGCAGTAATTTCCTCCCTTAAATCCAACCTAGCTCGAGCTTCTGTCAGCCTCACCAGACTCTCCAGTTGTCTCGCTGTTATTGGTGTGCTATCAGCGGAGGTAGCATGGTCTCTCAGTTTCAAGTAAAATTTCTGCACGATTTCTGCTGCTGGCTTTGACATCCTGGTTCACACAAGAAAGCATATACATAAGAAATTGTGAAATGAAAGAAACATAATCAACTAATCAAATGCAAAAGAATTCCAAAGTAGATGTCATCTAAAATCACCTTGGAAAGACAAACATCCTTGCATAAGCAATGTACTTGCGGAGAAGTTGCATCGGTAATGGAACGAAATCAGCATCCTTCTTTGGGTCAAGCTTCAACCTTGAAACCAAAGAACGACCTCCACTCATATCTATGTCTTCTGCACTTTGTGATGCCACATTTTCTGAAGCAGGAGGCATTTTGTTGTTAAAAGCACTCTCCCAATAGGGACCATATATCAAGATACGCAGTCACTACCTTGCTTTGTAAAACAACAAACAATTAAATAATAATTAAAAATAAATAATCATGTCTCTGGCTATATGTATAAACTACCTCTACGAATCTTTTTTGCAGCTGGTGAGTGCTCTCCATATCCAGTATGAAGCTGCATGATAGACATCCATGTCCTTGAATTACACACGGCTTATAAAACTAATTTCAGTACATCTATACATCAAAGAAGACTAGCAAATGTTTCATTTTCCGAGTTGTTTATAGTTTCTAGAGAATTTGGCGTTTTCCTTTCAGTGGCAGTGTATCAGAATTTGCCAGTAACCTTATCTGGAGACTTACAATCTCCATTAACATGTATGAAAATTTTTCCAACTGTCACCATGATTTAGTGTCCAGCATAGTAAGCATGCCTTACAGTTGCTTCAAATGAATTGACAAAATATGGACCAGAATGAGGGCTAGGCTGGATAACTTACTGACATAATGTGCTCTGAAACTCGCTTATCCAGAAGTTCATCAGGTTTGTCAAGTAATATGAAAACCAAATCAAATCGTGAGAGGAGAGCAGCACTTATCTTCAGATTTTCATTCACGGTTTTGGCACGACTGCAGTACAGAAGTACAACGTTATCATAATTGAACTATCATGATAGCAAAGGTACACTAATGTAGTATAAACATGAGTTGCATGACATTGCAATAGCGTAGGAGATGGAGAGAAGGAGTCCGGCAGAGAATCAATTTGTTATAGGAGTTCTTGGAAATGAACTATAAATAGCATCAGTATGAGATGAAATGCAATAAAGCATCAGCACCAACATAGGCAAACCACAAGTGGTTATATTATCAAGGACATCCTATTATCAATTTCCAGAATCGCAATATTCCATAGACCAACAAATAAGAAATAAGAGCATTACTTATAATGACCACCAACAGGGTTTGCTGCTGCCAAGACAGAGGTTCGTGCTGACAGACTTGCCACTAATCCAGCCTTTGCAATAGACACACACTGTTGTTCCATGGCTTCTAGTAGGGCCTGCACCCATATAAGTGAAATAAGTCTTCATATTCAGAATTTAGATGGTAGAAATTAACATGAAACCCAACCTGATGCTCTGTAGTCATTTTGTCAAATTCGTCAATACAACACAAGCCACTGTCTGCAAGTACCATGGCACCTGCATTTGATTGCCATTTATAGATTGTGAGTATTCTGTACTAGTTCATTACTTGAACAGTCATGGGTCCAGCCCTATAATGTTGTGGATATATGTTATCTTTACTGCAGTTGCCTGGTTATGTATAGATGAGAACCAGAACAGTAATATGATTTTTTTTATCACCCCTATCAAAAGAAATATTACTACTAATGCTACTGCTTGGACAGAATCAGGTGCCATTGCGTTAAAGTATCAACAAAAGTACTTCTGCTCTGTTTTGTAGATATTATAGTTAAGTTAAAGCTGCCAGACGAAGATAAACATTCAATTTTCATTTGTAGATTTTACCAATCACTAAGAAGTGAATCATAATAGGTAGTAAAAGAAGAACAAGAAGGGCATGAATTACCTGCTTCAAAAGCATAATCACTTGTCATAGAATCTTTTACAACAGCTACAGTGAGTCCAGCTCTGGTTGTGGCATTACCACATACATAAATGCCTCGCGGAGAAACAGCTGCTGCTGCTTGAAGTATTTGGCTCTTCCCAAGTCCAGGATCACCTAAGAAAATGAGGAGGGTACATAATCATCTTCTCTTTTTCATGAATAACTTTCCAAATTTAGTTCTTCAAAGTAGTATGATGGAGTACAAACATACCAACAATAATGACATGAATGTCTCCTCTAACAGGAACCTTGTTTTGATCATTTGAGTGCTTCCTTACACCTCCAAAGAGTGCCAGTATTATCCCCGCTAAAGAAAGTAATTAGCTTCATTACACCACTATATCAGCAATTTTAGAAAATACAGTGAACATGAAAACGGTCACAGTTGCAATGGACCGATGCATTGTAATCTCTAGCAGTGATAAAATACAAGAGAAACAAAGGAGACTAAACTACAAGATAACTGCAGCATATACTGGCATGATCTTCTGAACAAAGTAACGTGAAGAAAATAGCATATTACCTTTAACAAGCTCATGACCATAGATGGATGGACAAACAGATTGGAGTAGTTGCCGGAAGGTATCTGGACCATGTTCCTCCGAGAACTTGACAATGAATTCCAAATCCCTTGGGGAAAATGAGTCAACAAGTGCCAACGACCCAGCATTAGAACTAGAATCTTGTGCACCCTCAGGCATAGACTGTGACTTAGAGTTTTTAATTGAAACAGCTTCTAGATACAGATAGTATATTCCCTGACTTTTGCCTTTCGATTTTCCTGGAACACACAAAACATAATCATGTTGCGTGTGGGATAGAATTAGTGATGTCATTCACCATGAAGGAACAACATACATAAGAATAGGATAATAAACTATTTCTAAAGGCATAGAAGTTTGAACAAGCATGCAAGACATTCAAGTGAACTCCAAAGAAAATATTTACCTCCCCCAATGTCCATGTAATTGTTAATGACTCTTATTATCCCAGTGACAGTCACCACATCTCCAGGGATGCATGCATCAACTAGATCTTCAAGAAGTTCACATTCTACTGTTCGAGGCACTCTGCCTTCTTCATGATCTTCAGGCTTTAGCAGCTCCTGTATCCTTAAGTAGTATCAAAGAATAAATTTAACAAGATCAATAAAGGTAAATGAAACCAGTCAACTAGATTACTCTACTCAAAATGCCTACCTTATCTTCTGAAAATCTATCGTTTGAGCAGTAGATCGATCTGGAACAAAAGTTCTGCTCTTGCACGCATGTAGATCACATTTCAACGGTGGCGAAAACTTCCCATCAGGAAACATACGCGTAATGCTCGCCTTACACTTCCCACAGTCAAAATCCATTTGCACCACAAAAGGCCTCACAGTGCTAACTTTGACTACACTACCACGCACAGATACAAGCTTGTCTGCAAATGTAACCAACATAAACGACCAAATGTTACCTCAAACTCTAAACAGTATTCATAAAAAGAAAAAATAAAAACACAAAACCATATACCTATATAGGCAGCTTTTAAGTTCTTCAAAGCGATCATCGATTTCGGGTGGTTATGCAACCGGATATTAACTCGGAAATCATCATCCATTCTGTTACTTTCCCAATGACTCAACAGAACCTTGTGCACTGCAATACTCATACACAACAGCGTCACCTTCGGCTTCTCCTCCAACGCTTCACAAAACTCCTCAACACCACACTCTTTCCGAAACTTCTCAAAGTCAACCCACAGCACAACAACGCCGTCCTCGTCCTTCACCTGTAAATCCAAACCCTCACATACTCAAAACCCTAAACCCCCAAATTCCTAATCGGTAACCAACAAAAACTCAGTCCAACCCTAATTTGTTCGGAATTAACGAAATTTAGGGAATATGCTCATACGTGAGAAAGAAGAGCTTCCCCCGGCGCCGTTTTGAAGAAGCCGACGAGTGATTTAGTGAGGTTGAGCCAGGGTTTGTAGTCGCCGAGCTCGATCTGGGCCAAGTACGCGGCCCATAACTCGGCGAGCCCAAAATCGCCGTAGCTCGAGCTCGTGCTCTTCCCCGCCGCGCCGTACATCCTCGCCGATCGAGATTTCGGCTTCTGCGCTTCTGGTCTTCCTCCCTGGGTTTTGGCGGGAAAAAAATGAAGCCAGTCCCAAACGACGGTGCGTTTAAAACCCGTCTGCCTTATCTAGTTAACTAGTGTCATCTCCTCTCTATACGACGTGTCGTTCTATGTCATCTAACCTTTACACATAACACACGCCTGTAACCGCCACGTATTCTTTCCAAATGTCTAGGTTTCCACGCCTAGAGGTGAAAAGGATAAAAGCCACACACTTGGCCTCTTCTTCTCTCTCACTGAAGCTCTGTGACTTTTAACACAGTGAAAAAAAAAAAAAAAAACTTGAAGCAAATCTCTCACACCGCTCAGGCCCTGAAAGAGTGAAAGGTATCTCATTTTCTTTCATCTCTGTTTCAACTGGGTTTTCTCTGCTTTGCCTACTTCAGCTTATTGTAAATTTATTCTGCTTTCTAGGGTTTAAGAACAAAAAGGGTTGAATTTATAGTGACTGAAAATAGGGCATGTACTGATGGAGGGACCTGAATATGGTGAAGGGTTGGTTTTTGAAGCCAAGGATAGTTGTGGGAATGTTGAAAGTTTGTTAATTTCTGATAAAGATGAGACTTTGAATGAACTTGTGAGTGAAAATGATTGTCAAGAGTTGAATGCTAAGAGGGTGACTTGTGATGGAGTCGAAGATGAGGGATTGGAGGTTGATGTGGGAGGAGAGGGCAACACTGATTCGCTCAGTGTTGCTGAATTTATAAGGAATTCGAGAATGGATGGGAATGTGTCGAGTGGTGTGGATGGAAAGTCTTGTTCTTCGAAGATGGAATTTGGAGTTTCTGATCTGGTATGGGGGAAAGTGAGGACTCATCCCTGGTGGCCCGGGCAGATTTGTGATCCTTCGGCTGCGTCAGAACTGGCTAAGAAGTGTTTTAAGAAGGGTAGTTATCTGATAGCTTACTTTGGGGACCAGACATTTGCTTGGAATGAAGCAGCAAAGATTAAGCCCTTTCTGGAGCGCTGCTCAAAAATGGAGAAGCAGAGTGATAAGGAAGAGTTCCGAAATGCTGTTGATTGTGCTTTTGAGGAAGTGTCAAGAAGGGTTGAGTTTGGGCTGGCCTGTTCTTGCATATCCAAAGGAGAGTACGAAAAGCTCAAGACGCAGAAGATTATTAATGCTGGAATCAGGAAAGAAGCAAGCGAAAGAGATGGTGGTGACAGTGCTCTTAGCGCCGCTTTTTTTGAACCTGCGAAAGTCATCAAGTTTATAAGAAAGTATGCCCAGTTTCCATACGGCAAAGCTGACAGACTAGAACTTGTAACATCCCATGCCCAGCTATCAGCTTTCAGGCGCTGGAAGAGTTATGTGCCTCTGCCAGAGGAGAATGATACTGATATTTCCTTTTTGGGAGAGAAGAACCGCTGCAATGAAGCAAGTGATGAAGCCCTCTCTGTAATTGAGAATGAGAAGTTGGTGCAAAAACAAGAGAGAGAAGATACATCATTGCATGAATGCATGGACATATCAGATTCAACAGCTCAGAAGTGTTTGTTTCCAATGAGTGAATCAGAAGGGAAAGCTGGCAGTGAATTGATTTTGCAACCTTGCAACAAAAGAAAGGATCTTGATGCTATAGCTGATGAAGATGTACTCCCAGTTATTAAGGATGGCAAGTTGGTGGGGATATTAGAAACTAAAGATAACTCATTGCATAAGTGTTGGCATCTCCCTGGAGATAGTATAAATCCGAGTGAAGAAGAACAAATCTTGTCAGATTTGATGGGTACGGATTGTTTGTCCAACTTATTGAGTGTGAATGGATTAGAAGAAGGGAAATGTGATGGCAGATTGATTTCACAACCTTCTACTAAGAAACGGAAGGGAGTCCAAGCTATAGCTGATGACGGTGCTGTGGAACATGTGAAGAGTGATTCATCGCAGGGGATCGGTAGCAATTTGAACAATCAGCCGTTTGGACTTGAAGAGTTTTTTAACCTGTTTTTGCACCAGTCTTAAGAGTCGGAGATGAATAGGTAGGGGTGGCTGGATATGTGTAAGCTGGAGAGGTAGTGTAGACAAACTTCATATATCTGAAGCAAGGTCTGTTCTTCACCCTGTTAATATTAATATGACTATATAACAGTTTTTCTGTTTTTGTCGTAACTACTAACTAACATATCTTTGTACTTGTTTACATGCCAACATATTTGCACTTGCATGTAGCTTGTCTAACATTTTTGCACTTGCTTTAACATAATGTAAATTAAAGGATTTTTTTTCTTTTCTCTCTGTAAAAACGAATTTGGTCATCTTATTGTGAATTTCTAAGTGCAGTGTAATACCTCTGCACTAATTTAAAATCTTCGCCAATTATTTTTTGTAATTTTCTTCATCCATAGCAAATTGAATTGTTCATAACAAAATCCAATTAAAAGATATACACTTGTACTGCTAATAACGATAAACAGATCAAAATATGCAAGCAGAAGAACACAATCCAAAAAGGATTTTTTTTCTTCTCTCTGTAAAAACGAATTTGGTCATCTTATTGTGAATTTCTAAGTGCAGTGTAATACCTCTGCACTAATTTAAAATCTTCGCCAATTATTTTTTGTAATTTTCTTCATCCATAGCAAATTGAATTGTTCATAACAAAATCCAATTAAAAGATATACACTTGTACTGCTAATAACGATAAACAGATCAAAATATGCAAGCAGAAGAACACAATCCAAACTTTACTTTCGCCGCTAACGGAAGCACATGAATCTGCTAAGAGTGCTATCTTGCATTTCACGCAACAACCTCTCTTTTGATCCTTCCGCTACAACTATAGACTTCAAAGATGGGCATGCAAGCGCTAGCTCTTCCAAATCACATCCACCTACTGAAGTGTGAGTACCTCGTAGATCAAGCACTTGCAAGCATTTGTGACCCAAAAATGCACGGATACCATCTCCGGTCACGAATTCATTATGCCTCAATTCAAGCGTCTCCAAGTTGAGGCAATTCTTGGCAAGCGCAACAATGGTGGTGTCTGTCACTTCGGGTCCAGAAACAAGGTTCAATTTCTTGAGGGTTCCGATTGCGGAGATCGCAACACCTCTAACGTCAGTTACTCGTTTACAAAAAGCCAAACTTAGCTCTTCCAAGACACACATCTTCCGCAAGAGCAAGACCCCTGAATCAGTGATATAGCGACACCCCCCAAGGACCAATTCCTTTATGATGTTTGCGCAAGAGCCGTCTGTCAAAAATCTCAATCCACAATCCGTAATTCTAGAGCGTTCCAAATTCAAAACCGTAATGGAACAACCTGAGGACCCAATTGCTTTAAAAAGGGTTGTGTCATAAACATTCCAACAGTGCCCCAAATCCAAATGCTTCAAGTTATCCCCGAAAGGTTCGAACGACGCAGTTGTTGTGTCACGCCCATCCCAAAAGCGCCTCCCACGAAGCGAAACCTTGGATAATCCGGGACCCCTATTTGCGAGTGTGCATAGACCTTGTGTCCTAACTGTTGCAGGTGAAAGACACGGTGCTGTGAGGTCGAGGACCTCTAGTTTGGGACATCCTTGGGCTAATAATTCGAGGTTGTCGTTGCTTATAGACTTTGGTGTTTGGAACGTGACCAAATTTGGAAATCTATGTAATAATGCAGGAAGAATATCGAGGTCAAGAACACGAATTGATGACCGGTTCTGACTCTCCACTTGCCACCATTGCTTGCAGACCTGAGAGACTGATTTTCTATCGTCTGAGTCCTTTACCCAGTTCAAAATTAAGGCTAGTTCATCGTCACATAGGGCATTCATATTTTTGTTTGTTTCTGCACACGAAATAGATATTACAATTGAGGAGAAGGAGAATTTTCTTATCAATTTATACACTTGGAGTTGGGATACAACAAGGAATCCTAATAAGAGAGACATCTTATAAAACCCTAATCCTATTACAAATTAGATTCTTCAACGAGGACTAATAATCGATGAGATTCTTCGCGAGTAAGAATTTCCTTCTGATGATACATTAACTTTTCACCCCTCTAGTCATATATATATATATATATATATATATATATATATATATATATATATATTCCTTAAGGTATCTATGTCTCGCTATGTGGCAATAGGTTATTGGGCCACATATGACAACAACTTAAAAAATAGGACCTACTTAACAGATTTCACTAACTCTCCGTAATGGATTTTTTTAACAAATGTTATTTAACGGATTCTTGTTTTCTTCTCCAAAAACAACGGCACTCACTCTCTCCTTCCCTGACGACGCCGCCTCTCTCAAGTCCCTCAAGTCCCCCCCCCCCCCCCCCCCCGAAAACCCCATGATCTATGACACTTAAGAGACCTCCTCCTCCACCAACTTCCTCAGCCACCGCCTCCAAATGCAGGCTGGAAAACCCAACAATATGTTTAAAGTCCTAAACTCTACTCAGCAGCTATGTTGTCAACCCTAACCGCCGCATAACACCTCTGAAGTCGTCCCAGGTCATTAGAAGAAGGAGAGGACGTCGGGAAGCCTTGTCGGCATCCACCGCAGCAGCTCGCTGGAAAACCCAAAATCGGCAGAAAACGGGGTTATCAAGAGTAGTACAAGATTCGAGGGATTAAGGGCACTAGGGTGTAGAGAATGAAAGGAGGAGTTCGAATATGCTAGTTTCATGCCAAGACGTCGCCGGAGTCGGCCGAGAACCGACAAAAATAGTCGGAGCTTCTCACCGTCAATTTGACTTTAAATCGGCTTACATGTGTGATCCACGGGCTGGGTTGGGTAGGTGCAGAAGGGATCATTTTGGTGGTGCTCTGGTGGTGAGTGGTGGCCGGAGACGATTACATCGGAGAAGTACAGTGGCGAAATTGAATTTATGTTCTTGTTTGGAGTTAAGGAGAAGCCTGGGTTTTTGTGATTTGCAAACTCGTTTGCATGCTAGCATGGTTTACGCTCAAATTAATATTTTACTAGACAGTAAATATTTATGTGAATATTAATTAAATTTTTCGTCCACGTCACAATCGACGAGCCCAAATTCTTTGGGTTTACAAATAATAGCCCACAAGTGTGACCACGCTAGCTGAATTACAGAGTTCACGTGCGGATTGGACTTCGCGTAAGTTGCAGAGTTCGCGAGTGGAATGAACTTCGCGTGGAATTCCTAGTTGACTCCTCGTAAGCGAGACGAGATTCACACTTCGCGTAAGATAAGCGAGGCAGAGTACATCGAGACAAGCTGGCGAACTGGCTCGCGTGAGAGGCTTCGTGTAGAAGCCATAGGCAGAGTCCGCATGCATCACATTAATCGTTGAAGACTCTTACAAGTCTTTGACATGCTTCGGGCCAATCCTTGTTGCAATTTTAATATAAAAAGCTTTTTTAAGGCTCGCGAGCTGCAATAACCCGCGAGATGGAAGCAAGCTTCAGGAGCTCGCGGGATGGTTTGAGTCCGCGGCTCGCGCAAGATAGGTTTTCCGCAAGGACTGTGACTCCCCGTGGGGTAAAGATGCGTCTAATTCCCGTCCGCATAGAAGTTTATAATTGGAACAACTTGAGGACCCAATTGCTTTAAAGTTTTCATCACAAAGCAATGCCCTGTATCCCAATTCCAAATGCTTCAAGTTAACCACTATATGTCTGAACGGTCTGATCGAATCCCTTGGATTCTTCAAGTCAATAATCTCTATCATGTAATACCTCCCACGAACCAAAATCTTGGATAATTTAGGAGACCTATTTGATAGTGTGTATAGACATTGTATCCACGCTTCTTTATAGGACCGCACTGGTGCTGTAATGTTGACGACCTCCAGTTTGGGCTAATGATTTGAAGTTGGCGTGGCTTATAGACTTGTCGGATGTTTGGAATGTGACTAAGTTTGGAAATCGTGCTAGTAATGGAGGGAGATGATCGAGTTTGAGAACACGAATGGATGATCGGTTCTGACTCTCTACTTCCCACCATTGCTTACAGACCTGAAAGAATGATTTTCTATCGTCTGGGTCCTTAACCCAGTTCAAGATTAGGACTAGTTAGTTCATCGTTACATAAAGCACCCTTAGTCTAGTTTGCTTTCTCCCCAAACAACACACACATATATAGCCGGGTGGGTGCAAAGGACCAAAGGTGTGTTTTTAGTGTTACTTACCTCATACAACAAGGACCATGAATCCTTAATCAAAGTCTGGTCCTGATTCCAGTAAGATGCTGAGACAACCTTATACAATGATCTTACTGCTAAGATGACACAATGGGGGAAAGCACTCACTATCTCTTAATGATCTTACTGCTTTACTAAAGAGTAAATAATTTTATAGTCTATGTTACTTGTCACCATTAAAAAGTAAAAAAAAAAAAAATTGAATGAGATTGGGCCTAATTATCAATCTCATTGCCTACAAAGTGCTAACATTTGGGCCCAGAAGATGACAAATATGAGTCCTGCCGGTAGTGCCCCACGTGTCCAATAAGATACCTGGGGTCTTCACGTCCCCCACATTTTGAAACGCAGACATCTCAACCCTCCGCTTCTTCGTCCCCAGTGGAAACCCTCTTCTATTTCTTCCCAAATTCCCAGATCTGAAGCACTCGAAATCAAGCCGCGCAGCTCCCAAAAGGTACTCTCTTTCTTTCGCCTTCTCTAATTTCACTTGTTTCACCGTGAATTAGGGCTTATTGTAGAAACATTTCTGCTTTCTAGGGTTTTATAAGAGCTGAGCGTAGCTCACTGTTTGTACGACGCGTCGTTTCGAATGGCTCGGATAAGGAAGCACGGGGTTAATTTCTCCGGGGAGGGAGGAGTTGAGAGTGTTGATAGTGATGTGGTGGGTGAGGAGAGGAGTGAGGGTTTTGAAGAGAGAGATGGTGCGGCGAAAGTAGGGCCTGTAGATATGGAGATTGATGAGAAAGGTGGAGGTGAAGTGACAGAGGGTTTGGAGGGGACTCGGGTTGGGGGTAGTGATGTGAATGCTGCGAGTGAGGAAGGGTTGGTTTCGGTGTCCAAGGAGAGTTCTAAGGAGGTTGAAGGTTCAGTCTTTGGTGACAAGGATGGAGGGGAAGACAAGATTTCGAGGGAATGCATGGAAGGGAGTCATTCGATGAGTTTCGAGGCGGAGGAGGATGTGACAGTTGAGGGAGGGGATGAGAAAGAAGAGGAAGTTGCACGAGTAGATGAGGAAGAGAGGGAAAGAGAACAGGATGTGGAGCGTAGCCAGGTTGAAGAGAAGAGTGTCCATGTTTCAACTTCTAATGTGGAGCACGAGGCGACAGGGTCTGTTGGAGGGATAGCGCAGGACATCCCAGCTGTGGAAGTGAAAGTTGCCAGTATCGATGAGTCTGTGCATGATGGAGAGCTCAATGTGTGCCCTGGTTCACAGATGGCTACTTGTGGTGGACTAGAAAATCAGACGTTGGAAGTTAATGTGGGAGTAAAGACCGGTGAAGATGAATTGATGCCTGAAAATGTTTCCCCACCAGAGGATTCTGTGAAATCTGAAGACGAGAATAACTTGGTTGATATGGCTATTGATTTGGAATCATATTCTGGAAGTGAAGGGAATGACTCAGATGACATGGATGTTTCTGGCCCCTCAAAACCAGAATTTCAAGCCTTTGATCTAGTATGGGGAAAAGTTAGGAGCCATCCCTGGTGGCCTGGGCAGATATGTAATCCTTTGGATTCATCAGAACAGGCAAAAAAGTATTCTAAGAAGTGCAGTTATCTGATTGCTTATTTTTGGGATTGTACATTTGCTTGGAATGAAGCACCACAAATTAAGCCCTTTTTGGAGAACTTTTCACAAATGGAAAAGCAGAGTAATATTGTGGAATTTCAAAATGCAGTTGCTTGTGCTCTGGATGAAGTCTCAAGACGGGTAGAGTTTGGCTTGGCCTGTTCTTGCATTTCCAAAGAAGTATATGCAAAGCTCAAAACACAGACAATCATCAATGCTGGAATCAAGGAAGAAGCAACTAGAAGAGATGGTGGTGATAGTTCTCTCGATGCTGCTTCTTTTGATCCCTTGAAACTCATTAAGTTTGCAAAACAAGCTGCCAAGTTGCCATTTGGCAGAGCTGAAAAACTAGAACTTGTTACATCACGGGCCCAATTATCATCTTTCTGTCGTTGGAAGGGTTATTCTCAGCTGCCAGAGTTCAATTTTCTTGGTGGATTGCTGGAGAATGACGCCGACATTTCACTATTGAGAGAAAAGGAGCAAGTTAATGAACTACCGGGAGATGCACTTCCAGTTATTAACGATGATGGATTGGAGAGGAAATCAAAAGGGAAAAACTCCTCATTCTATAAGCGTAAGCACTCTGAAGATAGTTCCAAACCAAGTAAAAAAGGGAAAAACTCCTCACATGTCACTGCTGAGAAGGGTTTGTCTACTCCCATGAGTGAGAATGGATCAGAAAGTAAAGCTGGCTGTAAATTGGTTTCACAATCCTCCAGTAAGAAACGAAAGGCAATTGTTGGTGCTATCTCTGGTGACGCTGCGGTGAAACAAAGTAAAAATGCTTCGTTAGCAGTGGATGATTATATTTCTCTACAGAATAAGCAGACTTTTAAAGTTGGAGATAGAATCTGTAGGGTTGCGACCCTGCTAAATGGGTCAAGTCCAATATTTAGGCTTTCCAATGCAGCACCTGCAGATGCTGAAGAGGATGAAGGCAAAGAGAAATCTACATCACAGGCACCACAAACTGAAAGGCTGATTGACATTGAGGATCCTTCTCCTGATGAGATGCTGTCTCACCTCTGCTTGGCCGCCATAAGTCCTAACGAAGGGTACAGCTTGATGACATCCTTGATGGCCTGTTTCTCAAAATATAGGAATACTATATGCCTGGAACCTCCTAGTCTAGATGAGGATCAATTGTCTTTGGGACAAATATTTGGTAGCAAGCGCGGTAAGAAATCAACCAAGACTTCGAAAAAATCAATTAAACCGTGCAAATCTGAAAAATCTGAGTTGGAGCTGGTCAAAGACTTTCCTTCTGATAAGGTAGTGAAGAGTCAAAATGAAAATGGAAAGTTATTACATGGAGCTGCAAGCGACAAAGATACCTGTGTTGTGATGTCACAATCAAGTCTTGATTCGGAAGCACAGAAGCCAGCATTTGACAATGAAAATGGAGAATTGGTGCATGGAGCTGCTACCAGCGACAAAGATACCTGTGTTATGGAGTCACAATCAAGTCTTTATTCGGAAGCACAGAAGCCAGCTTGTGACAATAAAGATGGAGAGTTGGTGCATGGAGCTGCTACCAGCGATAAGGATACTTCCACTGTTGAATCACAAGCAAGTATTGAGTTAAATCCCAATTTGGATTCTGAACAGAACATTGCTTGTGGAGATCTTGATTCAAAGGCAACCAATCCAGCTCTGGACGATGAAAAACAAGCATTAGCACGCGAGTCCATCTCTGTTGTTGAGTTGTCAGCAGATCCCAAAGTGAATCCCAATTTGGATTTTGAACAGGAAAATATAGGCGGTGATACTGGTTCGGAAGCAGCTAAGGTAGCTCTTGACAATGAAAGTGGAGCGTTAGTGGCTGGAGCTCTAAGTAATAAAGATGGTTCCGCTAAGGAATTGCAAGAAAGTCTTGAGTTTAATCCCAATATGGACTCTGTGCTGAAATTTCCTGATAGAGATCATGATTCAGAAGCAGTGAAGCCAGCTCCCCAAAGTGAGAGTTGTGAGGAAGATTCTCCTGCAGCTTTGATCTTGAACTTTTCAGACTCGGAGTCTCTTCCCTCGGAAGAATATCTGAACAAGATTTTTAGTGGTTTTGGTCCTTTAAATGAATCGCAAACCGAACTGCTGAAGAAGACTAACCGGGCCAAAGTGGTTTTCAAGCGGCGTTTGGACGCTCAAAAAGCTTTCAGCAGTGCCGGGAAATACAGTACATTTGGACCTTCACTTGAAAGTTATCGGCTCAGGTACCCGCTATCACCAAGTAAAGCTTCTCCTTCTCCAAAGGTGGCAAAGCAAGGGGATGAATCTGTAGAGGGTGATACAGCTAGGAGACTTTGATAAGTTGAGAGTTTCACAGGTTGCTATTAGTTTTTTCTATAGCCAGGTTTACAAGCAATAGAAAATGGGTAGTTGCCTCGATATTTTAATGGAAATTGTGAGGAACAAGATTAACAAGTATATGTACATTCATGTAGTTTGTTTCTTAATCAGCTGAGAGATGTGAGAGCCAAGAACTCCATTATGATTTAGTCTAGTGCAGTAGTACAGTTCATTTCTTAACTGGCTGCAAGAGTAGTACCCAGAACTCCATTTTCAGTTACTCTAGTGCAATAGGATGCTTCAAATTCTTGTGCTTTTTTAGTTTTTATTTTTATTTTTTGTGTTACAGACTTACAGTACCCTGTTGATAATATCTGTGGGTTGTGCATTCTTGTTGAATTTTCTTGTCAATAGAAGCAATGCAGAGAAAACTATGGATAGCCTGGATTTGGTGTTGGGTTAAGTTCTCATGGTTTATACTCTATATCACAACTGGGGCACTGCTAATGCATATGCGTATTGTGTCGGTACTGAACTCCTCCATAGACGACGACAGTTTCTCTTCAATGGCTTCTTCCTGCTCTGTGCGTTGAATACATATCCAGAATGATGTTTTTTCGTTTATTGAAATGTAGGATGTTTAGGCTTAATTTTCATCACTACCCAAAAAGAAATGGTTATGCTAATCGGTTGCTTAACCTCTAAATTTGTTTCTTCAAGCTCTTTTATTTTGGCAATAGAAGCGCTTGGTCTGAGCAAAGTGACGCTCCCACTCCACATGGCCGTTCGCTTTTTTCCCTTTCTACTATTTTCCATTTTCCATTAATTCATGTTCCGATTGAGATTTTTGTACCGCCGCTTCTCCCTAATTCAAACACTCTCTCATCTCATCTCCACACCAAAAATGACCTACGCTTCCAAACTCCGATCCGATCTCCGATATGGAAGATTCCCAGTTGCTCAACAAGCCCAGACGCCTCAGCCTCATCGACGTTTCTTGCGAGGACGATTCCCTCATCGACTCCTTCGCCGGATACTTCAAGTTCTCAGGTGAGGCGCTCTTTTCTCTTTCTTTAACTCTCTTAGGTTTGTTTCTTGAAGTTCAAATTCAATTGAAATCTTGTTGCTTTAGTCATTTCCAATATCAAAATTTGGGGCTGTTTTGGACACCGGTTAGGCTTATGGAGTTTTGATACTGAAAAGAGTGATCTTGATTTGTTCTTGTTTCCGTGGTACAGCTGAAGTTCACCATGGAAACTTCATTTGTTATTGTTTTTTCTTATCTGAGTCTATTTTCGATAATTAGAACACCAAATTCTGAAATTCCGGTTTGATTAGTGGAGGATAAGGTCTTTACTTTAGTTATGATTTGTGCATTGGTCTCCTTGTTATCTGATATTTGTTAGTTATTGGTTTGGTTTTTGTCGCAATCTTATTGAATCTTTTTGTAATGATGTATATACTCTGTTCAGATGACCAAGTCAACCGAAGTCTTGAGTTGTTTGGGGGCGCTGCTGCTAATAAGTTAGATGGGGTTCCGGAAAACCTCGAGCTCAATGAACAAGTTATTCAACCTTCGGAGTCGCTGGAACCAGTCGTGACAAAGAAGAGGGGGAAGTATAACTTGCGTGAAAGTATAGCTTGGAACAGTGCTTTTCTCACTGGTCCAGGTAGGTTTAGTGTTTGGAAGTTTATTAAGTAATGTCGTTTGGTTATTCCGGTCTTGTGCATTCAGATTCTCAGTAGGGGTGGGGGGGGGGGGGGGGTACTATTTTGTGAGTCAGGTGTCCTTGATGCTGAGGAGCTGTCAAGCATGATTGATGGAGATAAGAATGAAACAAGGATGTTACCTGGGATTCAGGAAGAAATTTACAGGTCCACTGATACAATCTCCACCTTAGAAAGTGATACTTTGACGCTCGAAAGTGTTGAGGCCAATTTGTTTGAAGATGTGAGAGCTTCAATCCAGAGATCTAGCAATGCATCAAAAGTAGCGGATGAAAGTATTAAAGTGGGTTCAGGAGTTGTTGCAGAAGACAGGAGTACCTGTGGTAAGCAGAATTCTGTGATTCATATTTGGCATATAAATAAACAGATTGTTCACTTTGTCCAGTTGTGATGCCGGACAACAGTGTATTTGGTCTCTATTTGAGTTTCTTTTTTTTTTCTCTCTCTAGAAATGTATTGGTAGTCTGAGTATTAAACATCAATAGTCTTTACTGAAGAAGCGTAAATAAATTAGAAACCTTGACAGGTCTAAGATCAGATGATTTACTTTGCAGATGTACTTTTTGAACTGACACAGCCTTGTTTCTTTTCAGCTTCAAAGGGGCTGTATTTTGCTTCTCAAGATAAGGTATGTTTAGTTTATACCAGGAATCTCTAATTGTCATGATACGATCATAAGAGATAATGTTCTATACTTCAGGCAAGGCCTAGGCCTGCTTTCAAGAAGACAAGCATTGATGTACAGAAACCAGGGATATTGAAACGGCAGGCTTCTAGATGCCCACAAATATCACAGGTATGTAACAATAATATGTTCTCAACTGCATTACTTGTATGAACCATTCAAAACTGGATCATATGCCACTGGGATGTCTCTATATATAATCTATCAAAAGATATAAATTGAAATTGATTGATTTAGCCTATTTAGAAATCACTTCATTTAATTCGATGAAGAGTTTCATTGATGATCTTTGACCCTTGGTGCTGATTACCAACTGGCAAACATTATGAAAGTAGGCCTACATATATTGTAATTGACACAACTCTTATATTTTTTGAAATGAAGTCTGTTTCCACAAGTGGAGGGTCAAGCAAATCTTTTTTGAAGCGACCAAAGGTATTAGGGAATCCTAATCCTAGCTCAGCAGCTTTAACCAAGAGAGCTTCTACCGGTGGTGCCCTTGTCAAAGTTGAAAAGGATACTGTCAAAAGCACAACTGGTAAGCTGAACCTCCTTTTGGTCGTATCTATGTATCTACATACCTCAAAGGTATATAGCTGTATATCTCAGTTATCATTGGTGCGGAGGACCATCAGGTAATGCCACGTGATATGGTCCTCTAAGAACATAGAAAAATTTCTTCACACGTCTTAAACCTTATTAAGACTAAGAATCATTTTTCCTATAGTAATTAAATATGTCTACAGAAAAAAAAATTATTCCAGCCAGTTTCGAGTGCATTTGCATTTGTCTTAGCATTTAGTCTAGAGATTGCATGTTACTTGGTGTTTATTTCCTTAATCTTTACTAATGAAAATCATTACTAATTAGTCTCTATCTTCTCTCTCGACTTCTATTTATCAAGAAAGAAAACAAAAAATGATTAGTCGTTAAATACTAATTAAGTTGTCTGAGTGCACCTGCCAAATTAAATTAGTCCCATTATTGATTTAAAGTCATTGCTTTAGCCATGCAATTCATACAAAACTGAACTGCATTATTGAGAATGTGAATCACACACAGAAAGAAACGCATTTCTTCATGTGCGTCATATCACATTCAATTACCCAAATATACCAATGAGTTTCACAACACACCTCCAATATCAAAATAAAATATTGTTTTTCAATTTTGCCCTGTTCATACTTATGCTTTACTAACATAAAGTTTAAGACAGAAATAAGATGCAACACTAATCGAGTTTATCCATAGCCACGGCATACATACGGTAATAGGGTACATTCACAGTTCACCAGTTTCCACATACCTATACAATCTGCAAAGAACTATCTTGAACTTCATCTGAAACTCAGGTGCTTACACCTTCGAAAATACCCAGGAGTTGAATACCTCATTCAAGAATTGTTTTTGATCAGTCAAGAATACAATTAAAGGAAAATCACAGAATAACAGGACGTACAGAACCCAGCTTAACACTAACCGGCGCGATAATGAAACTTGTTGCATGATTCCATCTACTTTTGTCCCTGTTTCTTCCATAACACACCAATCTTCTTTAACATGGTCACATTTTTCTTCTTTGGTGAGTCATCGTCCAAGTCTTCTGAATAAGGTGAACTCAAGGGATTGTAGTGGTTGTCAAGAGAACCTGTTCTCTCCACAAACTTCCCATTGTTGCCTGTTGATAGGATAGCAGCAGCCGCCTCAGCGGCCTTCCTCCACTGATCTGCCTGCGCCTTCAACCTCCTTAACTCAGCCTCCAATTCAGAATTCGCTGCCTGTGCTGCATCCAGCTGCTCAGTCACCCGTGCTACTCTCTGAGTACTTTTATCAGCTTCTTCAGTTAAATGGCCAACCTTTATTAAAGCCTCTCGCTCTGCCTCCCTTGCTGCTTCAGCCGAAACAACAGCGTCATTATTAACTTTGTTGCTCTCCATTTCCTTATTTTTAAGTTCAATCTTCAGCATTTCATTTTCCTCAGCGATGTTCTGCAATTCTGTTTCCTTATCCATCAAACTGGCCTTCAACTCTACCAGTGCAGTTTCCGACTTCTTCAGCTCCATTGCAAGTTCAGATTCCCCGCCTTGAGTTGATAGATTGTTCTCAATCTGCAAGCTCAACCTGTCATTTTCCTCCAATAGATTCTGCTTTTCATTTTCTTTATCCATCAGCTGAGTCCTCAAGTCCTCAACTTGATCCCTTACATGCTTCAGTTCTGATGCCCATTCAGCTTCCCTCCGACATGATTCAGATTTTGTAGATTCAACTTCATCATATGCGCTTCTAATCTGCAGTGTGCTCTGAATATATTCTTCTTGGTATCGCATCTCAGCCGCATCTGATGCAGACCTCAATTGACTCACTTCAGATTTCAAACAATTCACCTCTTCTTTTAACTTTACTGTTTCTTCATTTTCATCTTCGCGAGCAAGCTTTGAATTGCCTGAAGAGTTCTCCAACTGATTACTGTTACTAACAGCAACTTCTGCCTGAAGTTTGCTCACAAGATTCTCCAGTGATTTAATGCGATCTTTAGACTGCTCCAACTCCATTGATAAAGAGTTGTAGTACTCCAAGCCTTTGGTCCTATCAGATTGGAGTGATTCTATGGTTGCATTCGCCCTCTCCAATTGCATGCGAGTACTGTCTATAAGATCTACAGCCCTCGCTTCAGATTCTTTGCAATCACTTAGCTCTGTTTTCAATTTCTCAAACAGGGAAAGAGTTTCAGAAAGTTCCATTCTCAAGGTCTGGATCTCGGCATCTGCTGAATCTGCATGCCTGCTCTGGGTGGCTTTAGAGTCCGCCACCATTTCCAGCTGATCCTTTAGCTTCTGAATTTCATTAATAGCAGAAGCCAAGGCAGTAGAATCCATCGAACGTTGCTGCTGAACAGCCTGAAGTTCAGATTCCCATGCTCTATCTCGATCCTGAGAAAGTTGACGGAGCTCTTGAATGCGGGCATCTTCAGAAGCAGAAATTTCCTGCAGTTGCTGTTCAGACTCTTCAAGTTTTGCAGACATTGCTAATAGTTTGTTCTTGGCTTCTTCAGCCTCCTTCTGGCATCGCCTCTTCGCTGACTCAGAGGAATTTAACTGGTCTTTTGCCCTCTTCAGATCCTCTTGCAACTGAGAAAGTTGTGATTCCAATTCTGACACTCTTCTTGGCAGCTTCCTCTGTAGCTCATACAATGGAAAAGGGAAATCAAATGAGCAAGTAACCTCTAAAACAAATTATGCATAATGAAACCAAGAATGTCTGTATCAAAGAGAGCCTAGACAATAACAACAACAGCATTGGATGCAATTAGCTATGCTTAGGATGAAAAGAAACATACTAGACAACCTACTGTTCATAAGTTATCACAGAATACCTCAGCTACTGGACTTCGTGGCGACCTGCGTTCAGCGACTTTCGGACTTCCTTTTGGGGTCCGAGTTGCCGTATTTGGAGAGGATACTGAATCAGGATTTGATCCAGATGTCTTAGCAGTTCTAGGTGTCGCTGGAGATTTCCTTTGAGGCACTTCCAAAGAGCCACTTCTGTTCTCCAATAAGAAAGGCAATTAAAAATCTACAGACATGCATGGACGATTTAAAGAAAATACAGGTTGCTACTACTGATGGCAAAAACTGATCAAGAACAAGAGCTAAAGAGGAGAAACTAATGAAAGGATATCAACTGGCTACTAGTTATCTAGCGGGGCTGAAGTAAGAAAGTTAACTAGTTTGATGCTAATCTTGAAGTTGATGCACCCATATCAGTATCAAATTAAGGAAAGTTTACACAATCATTTGGTGGCACTATCTCTTAGATATACTGGAAACTGACTCCTAGTTCATAGTTCAAGCATTTTTTAAGCAATACATTCTTTAGATTCGTTCAACTTCCTTTTCAGATACAAAAACAGCTATATGATTCAGGCAGGGGATGAACAGATGAGACTTATAAAGTAGCATATAATCTCTAAATTTACCTCAGGTCTCCAAATTTTCTTGTGAAGAAGAGAGTGAATTGAAGACTACTATACATTATCAGAAGACAACAGAATCAAGCAAAGAAATGGTGATCTTACTTTGCTTTTGGTGTCTGCATCTTCTTTTACTAATCGGTGAAAGTGCTGTCCTTGTGATCTCCCTTTCAAATCCAGGGACCCGAAACACCTGCACTATTTCAGAGAACTCTTTTGTATGAGGAAGAAACATAAAGCAAAAGTTTCATACATATAGAGATGTGCATGGAACCTCAAGAGTAGGGATTTAAAACAGCAAGGCCACCTTAGATCCGTATTAAGTACACCATTTAACTAACAAACAACACACCTGGCTTAAAAGAAAGTTTACAGAAACTACCACCACTACTACCAACCAAAGCTCAACAATATTCAATAAGTATAAGAAAGCTGCATCTGCAAGACTCATGGAGTATCATGAAGCAAACTATGTCACAACCTTTTCAATACCCTTTCTCCTTTTCCCTCCTTTTTACTCTGTGACATACTATGTTCCAAACACATGATGAAAGCCAACAATGGGCCAAAGCCAATTAGTAAATGATAAAAGTGACCACACAGGGTTGCTCTTGCTCATGATAAAAACAGTCTTTGTGTGAATAATCAATTGGGTGTGGGGCATTGAAGCACATTTTTGTTTAGTTGATGATGCCAAATTTTTCTTAATTAACATTTTGCTAACTATAAACAAAACCAAAACATTTCTTAAAAATGCATCAATTACAAGCTTATAAAATTTCCATGCTCTTCAACGTTTCTTTTTTCCCCTAAATTGGAATATGCCGCCGCGCTTTGATAGAGATATACTTCATGAAAGACGAGCATCACAGAAGAAACATATAATGAAATACGTAGATCTATTGCAAATTGGGTTTGTATGACAGATCTAAATGAAATTTAGCACTTGAACATCTCAGCATAACTGTGAAAACAGAGTCTTGTGCTCAAGAAGAAAAAGAATGTGTTTTATTGAACCATATCATGAAAAGAAAGGAACTTCAACTCTTCTTCTCCAGTTACATTCAGAACCAAAGAGTGCTTGCAAACCCAAAATGGCAAAGCAAGAACCTTTGAGCTCAACCACCTTTTTTTTTTAAAATTTAAAATCAAGTTATCCAAAACTTCAAACTAGAAAAACAAAAGGATCACATAAGAACAAGACAAGCCCAAAGACACCCAGAAGCTGAAACTGCCAAAAACCACAAGCTTACTTAAAATCCAGAAAGCACAACACATAATGAACACACACAGACAAACGAAAGGAGGGATGGTATGAAATGGGAAACACTTAAACTGAGAAGGACGAAGGTTTGGTCTTACCAGAAAGATCTAAACACATCTCAGGTGGCGGCTGCACCTATGCTTGGCAAGTACTAACTAAAACCAACTTGATACGGAGTACTGGTTTAAAGTTCAACTTAGTGTCTCGTCAAAATGCCAGAAGACCTAAAGCTTTGAGGTTCGAGAAAGGAGAGAAAAAGGTGAGGTGGGTTTGTCTCTTGTTGGTGTTTTAGCATTGGTAGGTTCCTGGGTTTCTTTCTTTCTATGCTCAATTCCCAAGTGAGTGAGAAAGAGAAGTCCTTGTTTCTCTTCTCAGGTCTTTGCTTTTGTCAGTGGTGGAGGGAAGTGAGAAAAAGAGCAAAGCAATAAGCAAAAAGGGCTTTTATTACTATTCAGAGCTCTTATTACTCCAAGCTAGCTTCTGAGACTCTCTCTGTCTCTAACGCTCCGAATCACATGGGGTATGGTGGTGGGTCTGTGTATGTGATTTCTACAGCTACCCAATTTGTTTTTTTTTTTGTTTGTTGGGTTTTAGGGGTGAAGAGCAAGCTCAGAGCTCAGTGTGCCCAGCTCTCATCCAAGTTCCAACATGAAAAAACAAATGGATTACTTTGATTATTTATTATTTAGAGCTGCTTATAAACTAATCCCAATTGAGCTGTTCCTATTGGGGTCTCAATTTTCTTTGTTTTCGGTGCAATAGGAATCTTCATATGATGGACTTAGAAACTCTTTGTCCACACTACACTTACAAAACGTCTTTTGAATCCATAACGGAATGATTAACGGAAACTCTTGTCTTCACTGTTTATTACTCTTATGCAATATGGTATTATGATTGAAGGATTAACTTCATTTTCCGAAACAATATAAGAGCAAGCCCACCCCGTGCCCTTTTAAAGACCCAGGCTTTCATCCACGTCAGCCTTATGACCCAGCCATGAAAAATCAAAGTCCACCCGTAAAAAAAACATACCCAAACGACCATTGGGCCTTCCCCTAGGTCATGGGTCTGGCCCAGGCATTCATTTTTCATGACCCAGGCCTTCCCTTCCACCTCAACACACTCCTCCCACGTGGCTGACGTCGGCCAAGTTGCAGCAGCCGGAAGTGAAGCGTGTACACCCTACGAACGAATCACAGAAGACCACCCGCGTTTTTGTCGCCATGCGGCGCTGGTTTCATCAGAAGACCAACGCGCTTTTTTGTCGGCTAGCGGCTATGTTTTTTTCGCCTGGGCCACGCGTCAACTCGGGCGTCGGTTTCCATTTCAAATCCAACGGTCAGTTGATCTGAACCGTTGGTTATAATTAAAGAAGAAGATCAACGGTACTCAATTATACATCAATATGTTACCGTTGTGTTCCAACGGTTTAATTTGAATTTTTTTTAATAAAAAAAACCCAACGGCTAAGTTACCCACTTAAAAAAAAAATCTATATATATCACCATTTAATTTACATCTTACACAACAAAAATTCCTTAGTTCCATAGAAAACATATTTCATATTTCTACCATCTCAGTATTCATCTCTTTCTTTGACAGCAATGGATAATTTGTGGGAAATGATCCGCAAGCCGCAAGAAGAAGATGATGAAGATGACTTGGCGACAAGCGCCGCGGTTATTGCAGCAGTGGCTCATCATAAAGCTCAAAACCAACCTCCGCATCGCGGTTCTCTTCCCGGTCGACGTCCAAACCAACCTCGAGAAAGGGAGGACAGAGGTAAAGGTATGCTTCAAGACTATTTTGTTGAACGTCCTATTTTTAGTGACGAGAAATTTCAAGTTCGATATAGGATGAGTCATAAGGTGTTCAACCGAATACGTGATGGCCTTTGCAACTACGATCAATATTTTATCTAAAAGTCAGATGCTCTGAAAATAAATATTTAATTTCAATATGTCATTTGTTTATTTAATCATAATTTTATTAATATATAAAATCATTATTCACATTCAAAATACCTAATATAAAATTTAATAAACAGTCACTGCTACGTGGCGACCCAGAAACAGAAATCGTGGGTGGAAACTGCAACCGAAAATCACTGCCACGTGGCGACCCAGGTCTCGCCCATGACCCAGGCCTTCCCAACGAATGCCCAGGGGGTGGACTTGCTCTAAGAGTTCGAATATCATTTTTTTTTCTTTTTTTTTTTGAATGCTTTAAATCTTCTCGTTGAAGACATTTGTATATACTTGCGACATGTACCAAATTAAGTTTGCTATATAAGTTAGATTTTTTAGTATCATGGAGCAAGATATTCAATGAAATATCTTAATTCTTAAGAAGATTGATGTGAATCATGTGATTATATTTTTCCAGCACATGAGATTAATGTTCTAAAAAACATTAGGTGTTAGTGGGGTGGACAACATGTGATTAAAGCCTACAGGATTAATCAGGAGATTAATCAGTTTTTTAACTCTCTAGACGAACCATAATCAAAATAGTGAAACACCGTCTAACGTCTAGACGGTGATTAATCGGTTCTAAATAAAGATTTTTAAAATATTACATGCATAGGATAAAAGTTTTTATAAGTCAATTTGTAGCAGGTTTGTTCTTTGTCATCTTTGTAGCAGTCAATTTTTGACACCCACATGAACAGTTAAAACATTCACTCACACATGAGATTGCCCAAACCAAAAGCCACCTACTTAAAATGACAAAGAGTTGAAGTTATACACTTCTACTCTAACTCCTTGTTCAAAATTGGCAGTTCATTGAATCAAGCATCCTTCATAGTTCATACATCTACCTCTTACAGCTGGTTTGCACAATCTTATTACTATCTTAGGGCCTTTGTTAATGCTTCTGTTTTGCTTCATTATAGAGGCTTCTTTGCACAAACCAATGTAGAGATCCCAGTTTTGTTGATCCCCAGTCTTTTTCCCTTGGACCTTTCCCAACTGTCCCTTGACTAAGGACTCGATACAGGGTCAATGTAACTGATATCTAACAACGAAAACATTATAGACCTAGCTTAAATGGGTCAAGATCATACTGTGAAGCTTTCCCTTCAACCATGGCATGTGATACAAGCCCTTAATTTTGGGGTTACAGGACAGTGGTAATGGTAGGTAACATAATGAAGATGAAATAAGACATTGATGATGGGCTAGATCCCTGATGATTCATGGGGTCCTGCCACACTGCACCAATGAAACTAAGATGAGACAAAAGGAACAAATGTGGCAACCACCAAAACTGAGATTGGAGGATGGCTTTGTCAAGCCCGAGCAGCTCTTTTGTATTAGCAATGTATCCGACTATTAAAAGAAAAGTACCTTTGCAGGACCATCTGTTCGTGTTTAGGTGTGTAGTTTATCAGATTATGTCTACGCAATGCATTCATACCTCTAATTTGATATATGAATATTGTTGCAAACTATATGGTATGTAAAATTGCATGTCCATAAGGAAGTATATATCACCTCAATATGCATGTGCCACATTTCTTGATAGCTCAAGTGTTTAAAGCTAGCTAGCGACTGTACATTATGTCAATTTTGCCTTCAGACGAGCGGCAATGTCAGTCGTTTGATCATTTTTTTGCGTGTCGTCTATCGAGCTGCCATCTGATAAGCTCTCAGACGACAGGCAATGTCCGTTGTCTGATAGATATTGTACGACATACAATATAAACTCATTTGTTGTCTGTGTGCATATAGATTTGTAACAAACTCTAACAATCTGTCGTTAGACATTGGCTATAACGACATAAAAGTATCATTGAAATTACTTTTATACTAAAAGTGAGCAATTGTATGTCGTCTCACACCAATTCAAACGTCACTTATCTGTCGTATGAGATATAATGTATGTCGTCTCACACTAATTCAAACGTCACTTATCTGACGTTTGATATATATCTCAGATTACATACAATATGATCTTTTACTTTAAGATGACATATAAATGTTGTTTGAAAGATGTAGAGACATCAGAGTCCATGAGACTATCTGTTGTCTGATTTTGATTTGGATGTCAATTTTATGGGAATTTAATGTCTCAGCAAAAGCATTTGCACAACATGATTCAGAAATCTCAAATTCATTTTAATTGCCAAAAACCAACATATTTTACATAGAGTTACTTGTTCTAAATAGACCTATAAGCTATAACATAAAAAGACATCAAACCAAATATTAGCAACTGCAATAGTGGTGTACTCTATAATGCAGAAAATCCTCCTAACTGCAGTGGTGTACTCTGTTACTTCCTTCATACTCATACTTCAGTGTCTTCCTTCATACTCAATCATGAACTTCCACTACATTCTTGTGCTTCTTAAATGTTGATCAATTTTGAAAGCATAACCTAATGACAAAAAGAGCGGTGCATTATCACATTAATTAGAAAATACATTGCTACCATCTTATATAAAAATGACCTTATTTGAAAGCAAGTTGTTCTGCTCATGGATTGCCTTCTCTTGTCACAGTGAGGAACATAAATAAAGTTATGATCAGATTTTGAGACTGCAAAAGTTCAATTAAATGGAAACACACATGTATAACTTACGAGTCAAGTATAATTGAATGTCATTTCCTTTCACAGACAAATAAACAAAAACTCTACTATAATTGACTTGTACGAACCAAATCTCTTAACTAGTTACCAATAATTTCACACAAAGTAACAAACAAACATTTTTTACACAAAGTGTAGTATGTTTATATATAATTAGTGTGCAAAATGGCCATGACTGAACCTTTTTGTGTAGCTCAGAGACGGACTCATGCATGAGTTGGTTCTGCAAGAAATCATAATATATATTAGCACTAAAACAAACTTACTGCAAACTATCACTAATCAACCCATCTAGCATACTTTTCTTGATCGAATTTGCTTAAGAGCAGTGTCAAGCTGTTGCTCCAAACTTTGGATCTCTCTGATACTCGATGAATCAAGATCTTCACCCAAATAGGCAGAAAAAAGTGAATCAGTCGAGGGCAAGTTATTATGAGTAATCAAACTTTGGATAATATATGTTAATCATACATGAGTTTATGACCAATAATTTTCTTACCTTCCCCCTTCTGTTATAATTATAGGCTGAGAGATATAAACACATACATGTAAAGACCAAAAAAAAGGAATAATATGTTCAGAGTCTATCAGTAACAAATTTAATTATAACAAAAGCAGTGTAAAGGTTTTGGGTAATATACCATAAAGATCAGCAGCATACCCTGACTGCAATTATAGGATGCTAAACAACTAGATTCAAGTATAGTTCTGGTTTCCTTGGATCAAACAGAACATCTACATGTTCAATCTGTTACACCAGAAGTACCGAAACCTCATCTGCACAATATCTTATGAAAATAAGATAAGTTTATAATTTACGACCTACTTACACTATCTATTGCTTGATTTACACATATCAGATATCACATATAACAAACAAGCTCAAGTAATATTCAACGTTTAAAGCAAGAAAGTATCAATAATTACAACAAAGTGGTCATTACATAGGAATATCAAGCAATACACAGAGACTTTGCTGAATCGAAATCAAACTCATAAATATCCACATATACATGGCTCACATGCATTTAGAAAATAAAAATAAAAATCAAACCAGTTTACATCTATATGTAGCTCATTTGCACAACCCATTACTACATAAATAACAACCATACGCTATCAGCAAAAATAACAACCGTGGGCTATCAGAAACAATAACTATCAAGTAATATGTTTTCCACCCACTACCAGAACAAGTACTTTAGCCGACGAAAAATTTTCGTCGGCCTGTTAAAAAAATTCGTCGGCTATAGTGTCGTCGGGAAAAGGCCGTCTGCGATGACTTTAGCCGACGAAATTTTTTTTTTCGTCGGCTATAGTCCCACTTTAGCCGACGAAAAATATGTCGTCGGCTATAGTCCCACACTTTAGCCGACGAAATATTCGTCGGCTAAAGTGCGTAATAAATAATTAAAAATAACTATAGCCGACGAAATATTTTATATTTCGTCGGCTAAACGTTGAAAAAAAATTTAAAAAATAACTATAGCCGACGAAATATAAAATATTTCGTCGGCTAAACCTTATAAAAAAAATTTAAAAAATTTAAAAATAACTGTAGCCGACGAAATATTAGGTTATTCGTCGGCTAAACCTTATAAAAAAAATTTAAAAATAACTATAGCCGACGAAATATTAGGTTATTCGTCGGCTAAACCTTATAAAAAATTAAAAAAAAATTAAAAATAACTGTAGCCGACGAAATATTAGGTTATTCGTCGGCTAAACCTTATAAAAAAATTAAAAAAAAATTTAAAAATAACTATAGCCGACGAATATAGTGTTTGAATATCGTCGGCTAAAGTTGCTGGGTTTTGAAAAAAAAAACTGCAGAAACTTTCGGCTAAACTTTCGGCCACCCAAATGCAAATGGCGGAGGTTGGTCATGTGAGCCACCGAAACCGGCAACACGCCGGTGAGGTTGTTGTTGTAGAGGTCGAGAACACGGAGGTTAGTGAGGTTGGAGAGCTCCGGCGGGAACGTGCGGTTGAAGACGTTGTTGGAGAGGTTGAGGAGGCGGAGAGCGGAGAGAGCGGAGATCTCAGGCGGGATGGGACCGGAGAGGTTGTTCTCGGCGAGGGTGAGATTGGAGAGGGTGAGATCGGCGAGGGTGAGAGGTTGTTCTCGGCGAGGGTCGTCGAGGGAGGACTTGAGGGAGAGGAGGGCGCGATAGGTGGCCATTGGGCGCGTGGGGGTGCAGAGTAGACGGTGGGGTGAGGAGAGAGAGTGGCGGAGGTGGAGGAGGAGAAGGAGGAGGAAGAGGAGGAGGGGCCGCATTATGTCTAGTGTTGGGTTTATTTGAGGTGGTTGTGTGGAGGAGGAGGAGGATATTTAATCACCCTGCTCTGCATCTATATAAAGAACTTTAGCCGACGAAATTCTTTATTTTCGTCGGCTAAACTCTTTGGTTGACCGCCAAAAAATTTCGGTTCAAAATTTTGAAAATTTTTCGACTTTAGCCGACGACTTTTCATAATTTCGTCGGCTAAAGTCCTTTGAAAATTTTGGTTGACCGCCAAAAAATTTTGGTTGAAAATTTCGAAAATTTTTCGACTTTAGCCGACGACTTTTCATATATTTTCGTCGGCTAAAGTCCTTTGAAAAATTCGTCGGCTAAAGGTACCAATTTCGTCGGCTAAAACTTGGAAATTCGTCGGCTAAACCTTTGAAATTCGTCGGCTAAAAGTATTTTTATACATTTGGTATGTTGTGATTGTGATGATCAAACTTGAGAAACAGAAATCCAACCGTCAGATCTGACCATCATGATAAAATACATGTATGGGAAAAAATTCAACTTGATCCGAAAAGAATAAGGGCTCGATCCGGACGGTCAATCTCGTAAGTCAAACCCCTAAACGCACAGAAAAGGTCGTTCGACCGTCTAAATTACGTATTTTGGCCGGACCTCCAACTGAAAATAGTTTTAAACCGATGACACGCAACAAGTCGTATAAAAATTTTACGCAAAATAACCACCGAATATAGGGCTACTCATAGGGGAAAAAATGAAAAATTGCATTGACCGCAACTATCGGCACCGAATATTTACCGGAATAGTGTGATTTTTCAACCGTGGATGTATTTCAACATTCTCTTCATATCTTATTTCATGACTTTTTAGCGTTTGAAGGTTTTACGTATAGTTTGTTTTTGAAACGGAACATTTACATAACACTTGGTAAACAAGTTATACAACATTAGTATGCATGTTGTGATTGTGATGATCAAACTTGAGAAACAGAATTCTGACCGTCAGATCTGACCATCATGATAAAATACATGTATGGGAAAAAATTCAACTTGATCCGAAAAGAATAAGGGCTCGATCCGGACGGTCAATCTCGTAAGTCAAACCCCTAAACGCACGGAAAAAGTCGTTCGACCGTCTAAATTACGTATTTTGGCCTGACCTCCAACTAAAAATAGTTTTAAACCGATGACACGCAACAAGTCGTATAAAAATTTTACGCAAAATAACCACCGAATATAGGGCTATAGTAGGTAATAGAGAAATTTTAGGGTTTAGCCGACGAATACCCTAACGTATTCGTCGGCTATAATATGTAATTAAAAAATTAAAAAATAACTATAGCCGACGAAATATTAGGTTATTCGTCGGCAAAGACCATCTTAGCCGACGAATTTTCATATATTTTCGTCGGCTAAAGTCCTTTGAAAATTTTACTCCAACTTTGGTTTACCGCCTAAAAAATTTTGAAATTTTTTGACCTTAGCCGACGACTTTTCATATATTTTCGTCGGCTAAAGTCTATAAATTCACGAAAACACTCATATCTCCCCCTATATTATGTAGTTTGGTCAAATCTCCCACACGAAAAACTCTCACGTAGATGAGACGCAACCACCTATATAAAAATTTTGAAACATTTACCTTTCGACGATAGGGCTCCCCTTAAGAAATAATAACTGTAAATAGGGTTGACCGCTACTATCGGCTCCAAGAATTTACCTGATTTACGTGATTTTTGAACCATAGCCGTATTTCACCATTCTGAACACATCTTATTTCACGAGATTTTTAATAATTTTGCTTCTTATGTAGAGTTGGTTCACAAAGTTGTATAACCTACTAAACAAGTTATACAACATTAGTAGACACGTTGTGATTCGGATGACTAAAATTCACAAACCAAAATTCGACCGTCAGATATGATCATTATGACGAAATATGTCTATGGTAAAAAATTCAACTGGATCCAACAACGTTAAGGGCTCGATCGAAACGGTCAACTCTAATCGAAAATAAGAAAACTGCATTTTGAAGCCCTAAACGGACTCGGATGGCCAAAAAAGCCTATACGTCATGGCATAGCGATGAGTTTGACTCGTAGGGCCGTTACACTTCCGGAAAGGTATCACAATAGTCAATCGGACACCAAAAACCAAATCTGCAGCATAGTAAATAATAAGGGTAAGTCAACTATCGGCACCGAGACTTTACCGGAATACCGTCATTTTTCAACCGTAGACGTATTTCACCATTCTGGTCATATCTTATTTCACGACTTTTTTGCATTTGAAGGTTCTACGTATAATTTTTTTTTTTTTCAGATGAGTTGTTGTCCAAATCTGTAAATATAAGACACTTTAGCCGACGAAATTAAATTTTTCGTCGGCTAAACTTTTAAAAATTTCGTCGGCTAAACTCTTAAAAATTTCGTCGGCTAAACTTTTGAAAATTTCGTCGGCTAAAGTTCACAGACTATAGCCGATGAAATTATATTTTTCGTCGGCTAAACTTTTAAAAATTTCGTCGGTTAAACTCTTAAAAATTTCGTCGGCTAAACTTTTGAAATTTTCGTCGGCTAAACTTTTGAAAATTTCGTCGGCTAAAGTTCACAGACTATAGCCGACGAAAAAAATTATTCAGTTGACGAAATATTAATTTCATCGGCTAAAGTCCACTTTAGCCGACGAAAATTTTTAATTAGCCGACGAAAGACAATTTCGTCGGCTAAAGCCCACTTTAGCCGACGAAAAAAAAATTCGTCGGCCTGGTTTTTTTTTTCGTCGGCTAAAGCCTTTCTTCTGGTAGTGACCCCAAATATGCATGTTGTTATACATGCTTCAAAAATCTAGTAACCTACCAAACAATTTGAACTCCCACTTCACCTAGAGTCCTTATAACCATGGATACCTGAAGTCAGTCAGAGGACAACTATATCAGGATCCAAATGCTATGAAGTTGTCAGCCTAATATTTGTTCTTAGCGAGACAGAGTTGTAGGCAATACAATATACAAAGAATGATAGTGTATATGCAATATTAAGGAGGTAATAAAATTTAAACATGATGGAGGGGCTATCAATTGGAAGAGATAGAAGGAATATCTCTTTTTCTTTCTAGATACAACATGTGAGCAATACATTGAAAGTGTTCCGTACATTTTCTTTTCTTGAATACATTTACAAAGATAGGGAAACCGAATAGCTAGCCTCATTGCGAAAAAAAAACTATATCTCATCTTCTCTTATCATGTCTAGATGATATCGAAACAGCACAAGTGTGGCCAGTGAGGTAGTAAATGAGTTAGGGTTCAGACGGTACATATGCAAGATTCAAAATGAGCAGAGAAGAGAAAGAAATGAAGTACCGGTGAATGCAGTGATACACTAGTGGAACGAAGTTGAGACATAGTATTTATATTAACTTCGGCAACTAGCAGACCTGTTGCAACCTGCAGAACAAAATACTTAGCAGCCTCAACTACATATATAATTCAGTTCAAACCAAGAGACTCAAGGCAGAAACCCAACATCAAACAATCCTAACAAATTGACAGAAACATAGAGACTCTTCAATAATAAAAAAAAATGTAAAACAAGCAAAATCTCAGTTTAACATTGAACAATCCGAACAATTCGTAGAGTACCTAGTTATTCTCAGTTTAACAAACAAAAAAAACTAACACAGACATAAAATCTCTAAAAGCCCCTCACCCCCAATTTGGGCAAACCCTAAATCAGGGAAAATTAAGAAAAACTCTATATCATTCAAGCAAAACCCAACCCAGAGAAACTTGAAATCAACTTCAATCCAAAATTTCACTTAAAGAAACTTAACAGGAAATAACAGAAAACCTAAAAAGAAGTTTTGCATCAATCTATGGTGGGGGATGGAGGGTGTTGAGATCGGTATTCATCTTTCAGAGAGAAAGAGTGAGGCTGGGTGTTGAGATCGAAAGAGTGAGGCTGAGTTTTGAGATCGAAAGAGAGGCTAGAACATAAAGAGAAATTAAGAGTGAGGCTGCTAGAGAGAATTGAATGAGAAAAGGGTGAGGCTGCTAGGTTAAAGTGTATCAGGGATTCGGGGTAGTTAATGAGAAAGTTTAAGTGTCAACAAATTATCCACGTTTACGCGTAAAAAAATAATATGTCTCTCAAATACGTCAGTTTTCTGTCGTCTTTAAAAACACAGTATTAGACACAAATTCTCTTGTTTTTAAGACGATAGATAATTGTCCTCTCATGAACATGCTAGTTTTAACTGTTTGCGTGTTGTTATATTCAGACAACAAAATTTTAAATGTCTGTCGTAAAATTTAATCAGACGACAGTAAAAACGACTTATGTCGTCTGATACCTATCGTTTGATTATGAAATTGGCGTAGTGGTATATGGTATCAGGGTCTTACTGCAAGAGTTTCTCCATTCAAGTTTGCCAATCTCACTGTTGTGGATTAGTAAGATGTAACGTACAATGGAGCAGCAAGATATTACGTCATGTTTTGGAACCACAATACATAAGATGTAACGTAGAATAGAGTTGCAAGATATTACGGCGTCTTTCGGAACCATAGAATGGTTACTCTTTATCTATTTTTGTTTTGCGATGCACATAAGGGAAACTGTTAAATTTTCAGTGAAAAACATTACCTAGGGTTGTACTTCCATATGACTAGTACCAGAGTTGAATAACAATGCACAACATCAAGCGTAAAACACTAGTGTCGATCATCACAACGATCTAACGCGACATTTTTCCATCGAATTAGTCTATATCACATGGAAAGACAATCACATCAACCTCACTAAAGGTTACGTTATGGCAACTTCATTACATGTCCTTTTATATTTTGGGAAGCATAACGCATTCTATCCATCTAATGGATTGAAATGATAACTAGGTAACTACATATGTCACACTTGTTTGCCTCTCGAGTACTTTGTTTGCAGAGAAAGCAGGTTAGTATTTGAATAGCTTATAATGTGTGATCATTTTTTAAGAGCGCAAAGCAATACCCTTTTATAAGCAAAGGGAAAAGTCACACTCATTGCTGAAAATGAAACCGACTTGGAAACTATACAATAGCTAATTAGTTGCTGTGTTGAACTGTGTAGTTTTACATGTTCAAAACCTACTGGTCCACGACTACTAAACATCATAGATTGGCATCCAATTAATTTGCTGGAGCTACTAATTATACATGTAAACAAAATATACGTAGATCTTTGTCTCCAGATTACACCAGTCTTCATACACTGGAAAATCATGACCTTCTTAAATCTTAACTAAACTACCGACCGACTTGTCTATGGTCCAGGCAATATGCATTATTAATTATTAGATCCATATTATTCACGCCATTTTCAAGTGTCTTGTTAAATGACTATTATTGAGATTCGAGCGTGCTAAATATGATCACCTTGGCCATCCTATTCCTATGTGGAACCCTTTATGTAGAGCTTGTTCTGATTTGATCCCCCTTGGATGCAGCTTTCGACAGTCAGTGGAACATAGAAGGTTTTGCTTCAACAACACGCATTTTTGTAGAAGTACCTGCGTAGCTTGAAAGATATACTTGCATCTGTATACTTTTAATTAATTGTGTGAAAATTACTTGGTAGTTCCAAAAGCAATTTCAACTCTTCCTTATTAGGGTTCTTAAAATTTCTACCCCAACTAATACTTACAATCGAAAACACATCAAATCAGTTGCCGCAAGCATATATATGTATTTGGAATGCAAGCTAAAAGCAAGTTCCAACAACCCATGCCATAACACCTGAAAGGCCATTTTATAGATTTGGTACCGCACATTTTAATTAGAAAGCGCTTTCAAGTTTCAAGTATATCGCCAATTAAGATACAATGGAGTCTACTTGTCCATGTATTAGGAGAAAGTACTACACAAGAACACCTCGAAATTGTTAGGAAAAAAGTACAAAAACAAAGAGGTAAATCAATATGTCTGTCACTTAATTTTGAATCAAAATAAGATACAATATTCCTTACTACATACATCTAAACTCAAGCCAATCCGATCCAATAAAAACGTAAACTAGTTCATTACTGACACAAGATACAAACTGCGTATATAATTCCTGGTAAATAACCGCAAATCGTCAGCAACAATCAGATCCAAAACTCTACCTGCAATTCAAACCAACAAGACGAATTCAAACTTGTATACAACCAGAAAGAAGAAGATCAGGAAAACGAGAAGGACGTAGCTAGTTTTGAGATGCTGCCATAGATTATTACTCACCCCACAGCCATAGCGGATGACGACGCCGAGTGGTGGAAGAAACACGGCGAGTAGGAGCTCACAGCACGTAGCGCATGCGCCCATTGTTGTTGTTGCAGGTCTGATCAGAGAGAGAGAGAGAGAGAGACTCTGGAAATGGAGATGGCCTGGGATGATATAAGATGAGAAACTTGTGCAAATTAGTTGTTGAACAGATCAAGCTGGGTTGCAGTAGGAACATGCACGTAGCTAGCATGCAAGTAATGCACGTACTTGCAGTCCAAGCGATCTTAGATTTGTAAGGTCTAAGTGACACTTTGGTTTTCCTAGTTGTTCTGGGTATAGAGCTAAATGCAACTCTCACCAGAAGAAATTACAACTCGGACAAGACGACCCAAGAAATTGGGGTTTCGTTTCGTAGATTTTCTCGGGCGTCGTCTATATATGACTATGAGATCAGTGATCACTTATGACGTCGGATCACTTATGTCAGGTCTAGCATCAGAGAAGGCATTAGTCAGATTGTCTAATTAGAGATCCACACCAAGAGAAGAATATAGAATCTTTTCAAAAAAAGAAAAGAAAAGAATATAGAAAAAATATTAATATCAATTTCGTCACGTATTTAAAATTTATTAAACGTCACGTCATCATGAGTGCCTGAATCGTATTGTTTAACAACCGTAATTATGCAATCTATACCTCTTTATCACTTTATGTGGTGATCGACAATGATATCTGATATTAGGGTTCTTTGATATTATTTTTTTTCAAAAAATGAAATTATATGCAAATACTAGCTAATTAAACTAATATTTTTCCTTTATTCCTTATTAATTAATTGTTAGAAAACTAATCAACTCATTAAAATATGTTCATAAGCAGTACAATCATGTTGCTCACTATATATTGAGCTCGATCGAGAAATGTTGAATTTGATCAACTCTATATATATCGCGTAGTTATAAATCTCATTTAGAATGATTAAGTTTTATTGATTAAGAAACTAGATTTATTTTTAGTCACTTTCTAGCAATGACATAATTTTGTTTAAAAAAGTAATACAAACTTAATTTCAACCGTTTGTTATACAAATTCGTAATGAATATTATTCCTATAAAGACCAGTAAATAATCATCTAAAATAAACTTTGAAATTTCATATCATGCACGACTAATATTGAAAAGAATGTATTGTTTTTTCTTTAATACCGGTGTATGACAAACATTAATATGTTGCTTCTATTTAGCTGCTTATTTGTAAAAATAAAATAAAATAAAATAGTAAATAGAAATTAAAGCATTAAAGTATATATTAGTATGGTAAAAAAACCCTTGGCACGATTTGTATTAATTTAGATTAAGTATTTCAATAGTATATATACATTTTTATTTAATTCCATCGGTGTTGAAGAATATTTATGATTAACTAAGAAATTCTCAAAAAAGGGTCAATTTATGATTCATTATATTAACATCGATCCGATCTTTATTAAGATTAATTAAGATTTTTTAAAACTTAAGAGGCTCGCCCCTAGCTAGCTACGCCACTGACTTTATGTATGTATTGGCCGAGGTGATTATGTTTGCTTATGCATCCATTGAAAAAGTACATTATTAGTGTATGTAGCACATCCAACATTTCAATTAACCTAATCCAAAAAAGGACATTGTACGCTTGAAGATTGGCATGCGAGTGATTTGGCATTTATATATAGCCTAGCTATATATATGATAAACGTGACTTACGTAGGATGGGCTAAACCGCAATTAGTGCTTCAATATTTTGGTTTGCCAACACATTTGAGTTGATGGACTTGGTTCTAATTTGTGTTTGGTCGGATCTTCTCGTGTATATGAATGTGATTGCATAGATCGACCAGGATATGGCAAATCCATACGTCCTTGTTAACATTAAATTTGGCACCCAAAATTCAAGCAAACTTGCTCATCTAATACTAATCTCTGCATTGAAGTTGACGAAATTACAGGACAATATTTGGGATTCTGATTTCTGAGTTTCTTATTTCTCTCTGATTTTTCAACCATTTGAAACAAATGGCCTCTCTCCCCAAAAACGAAAGAAGCCATGGTTGAAAGGTGCCTCATAGCAGCTTCTTTGGCAGCTTTGGTTTGCCACCCAAGTTCCACCATAAAATGCTTCAAACCCAAGCCAAGATCTCCACATGAAGACAACCTCAAAGACTCAAAACGACACTTCTCTTCTCCACCAAAAGACCCAAAACGACTTTTCAGGGAAGAAGATGAAGAAAAAGTAATAGTACTGCCTTCAAAACCCCAGAAAAACCTCCACCCTCATCATGCAAGGTGTTCTTCTTCAGAACCTAAGAAGAAGAAGAAACCCATCAAGGCATTTTCGGAGCTTGCTGAGAAAGACCATCCATCAATTGGGATTGTAGAGTGTTGTGAGATCAGGATGGGTTAGTAGTGAAGTAGGCCTCAAGATTGAGAAGGTGTTGAGGGTTAACAATAGTAAAAATGTGCTTCGAAGTTTTGAAGAGTACAGAGAAGACGTGAAAGCTACCTACAAAAAGGGTAGGATTTTAAAGAAGATAGAGAGGTTGGTGGTTGATGGGAATGAGCTTTTGCAATTCCATGGTGCAACACTGCAACAGTTGCTTGCTCTCTAGGCATCAATGGTGAGACTAGAGTTTGTCAAAGGAAATGCTGCCAAATCTGCAGAATGATAGCTTCAGAGTTTTCCGACGATGATGGAACAATGTCGTTCTTCGGGACCAGCTGGATGGCGCATCAGAAGATGAGCAGGGAGTGCTTGAAGAAAAAGGTGTGTGCAAGGAAGGCTCTGGTGATATGTAGGGTGATTGCTGGTCGAATTGCTCATTTTCATGCGCATGGACTCATGGATAATGATGGCGGTGAGTTTGATTCCGTGATGGCATGGACTGGGGATCAGTTCAGTGATTCGAAAGAGCTCTTGATTTTGAATTCGGAGGCTGTTCTTCCTTGCTTTGTGATCATATACAATGTCGAAAAGTCTTCATGATTCCAAAGAATTTTTGCAGTCTCTTCCTTATTGAAGATTCATTTTCAGCTTATATAGACCTTGCCGTTGTTAGTTTCTTATATATTAGTGAAGCAATATGTTATATCAGAGATGGAAACAAGAGAGATATGATACTCAATATGGTAAGAATACAGATTGTTACTGAATCGAGTATGCCATACATTCTTTAAAATGTAAGATTTACTGCTAAACTGAAACACGGTGCAAACAGAAGACCACCCAAAGACAAAAATTAGGATCGCATCTGTCTTAAACTAAGCGAATTTAAACAGCAGGCAGTAGTTTTTCTCATTTTGTACTTTGCGGACGGCAATGAGTGTATACCTGCATCTGGAATACCAACATTGTAAATGTCCAGTCTTCATGTCATAATCAGTATTCACTTTGAACGTCAATGCCAAAGCCCTCCCAACTGCTCATCCTGCTAGTCAATCACTACGCTCAACATTTCAGCGCAGAGCTTCAGTCCACTGAAACTCTGATATGACTGCCAATGATATTTACTTCAAAGTCTGATTGTTTTGCAAATTAGCATGCCTGGAATTCCAAATAGTTATTTCAGAACGTTGGATATGAGAACAGAGTTGAATCTGATAAAACTTATTCATTATCACATGTTTGATATCTAAGGTGCTTCCAGCTTGCTAGCATTTGATATAAACAAGGCGGAACCTGATACACCCATTTTACAAGAAAAAGCGTGCATCAAATTCGAAACGACAACAAATCAATCAATCAGTGAATCCTCATTTAGCTCTGAATTCACTTGCTACACAAATTCCTCATTAGACTAAATCTTGATACCAGAAGGAGAAGTACACCATGATTAAGAAAGTTAAAGAGAACATGATCTTTAAAAGCTAGATCAATATTAGAAAATAAGGGCAGGTATATCCCATGTGGTTGAAGCGTTGAGTTCACCACCATTTATAAATCTAAATTAATCACAAGCTAATACTCAGGATCTCTAATATCATTTTCTTAGAATACCAGTGGAAGTCAATGATACACTGAAAGCTGTAACATGACAGATTCTGACTATCTATATTACGAGACGAAGATCACCTGTCCTGCAATGATTATGTTTAGGATCATGAACCCAAGTTTCTTGAAGCCAGTTTGTCCCCATGCAAGGTAATCTTCCAGCAATCAGCTTGAAATACAAAAACAGAAAATCTTTTTGGCACCACTGCATAACCCCAAACAGAAGAATAAAATAAATCTGTCAGCATCAAAAATATCAATTTACAACACAAATGGACTGTTATTATTCATCATTTCATAACCAAATATAAAAGAAACTCATGAAAGTGAAACAAGTAAAATAAATACAATACATGAATAAACTCAGTCCAAGAGACGTTTATATTTGCAAGATGTAAAGCCACATCCAATCTACACATAACATAATACAAAGAGCCATACTACATTATGAACATTGCCCAGTCTTTCCACCCCATAACATGCAGATGTACATGCTTAACTTCCTTACAATGTTATATATATTTATTAGATACAGCTAACTTTGAAGTTTGAAATAGCAGCAAAATATACCTTGGAATTTATCATCTTCCGTAATTATGCCAAATGTTTCTGCTGTTTCACGAATCATGATGCCACTCACTCCAGTGTAGGAAGTTACTTTACAGTCAACAACTGCCAAAAAATAGACAGCTAAGGTAGTGAGTATCAACACGCTGAGAGAAAGCAAACTACTGCCTTAGTTAAGCTTGTACGAGAAATCAAGAATCATTCCAGACATTTCAAATTGCAGTCAGCAACTCAGCATTTCACTGAGCCATGGCATACTAGTATGGAAGATGAGAAGTATTTTTCGTGTTGCCATTCATATAAGAACAAAACCACAAAGTAATCTTAATGCAAGCGGGAGATTAATGTTCTACATATATCCTTCCTGAAACTTGATGGATCGTAGTTTCCACTATGGTGATGGCCTTTCAACTTAGATATTCATATATGTCCTTTACATATGGTGTCCCACAAAAGTTCAAGCCTGATTAGAATTGCTGAGCAAAAGTATGCATGACGTTTACATCCTTGACAAGCAAAAAAGCTAATAAAGTATTCATCCGTACACCTCATTAAAGAAAAGAGTTCCGAATATATGACCTAAAATAATAGCACCATGTAGATCTGCAACAAGAAGAGATTGAGCCAGCTGTGTTTTCCTACATGATTGAATTAAATTATGGTTACATCATCGTACATAAAAAACTAAGCACAAATATGTAAATACTGACAAAGAACAAGGCCTTCATACCCAGTGGTTTTGAGAAGTTGTGAAATATAGCCTTTCCACATCTCATGCATTGGCTTAAATTTATCATAGCTGCATCCAAAAATATATATGTGAGCTAGTATTGGAAAAAAGAAGGCATAACAAAATTGTCTGAATGATATTATCAGTTTATCACAGAATACATCTCTCCAGCAACTTAAAATGAAATCGAGTACTATCTTGGATCTTAGATTTTACGCTTGATCAGCCATCCATCCACATTTTATTTATTATTTGGACAAACGAATACGTATTAGCAATTTTACTACTCACAAAGAAGCAAAACAGTAGAAAAAAAAGTATATGCTGAGAAATAGTAAGCTCACCTATGGAGCTCTTGCGGAAAATCAAACAATCCATTCTTCTTTCGCTGTTTCATCGACATACGCTTCCTAGACCGTTTTGAATTACTCCGCAACGCCCTGGCACGGGCCCCAAAACCTCCGCGTCCTTGCACATAATTGTCAAGGAGCATCCAATTGTCGATCCTCTTGCTTCTTGATCCTTGCATATACTTCTGAGCAGAGTCACCACTCTGAAGAAGCTCGTGCAAGACATTATCGACTTTACTTTCTTTTCTACCAGAGGCCTACATTTCGCAACAGAAATACTGAGCCCACAAGTCAAACCAATTACCTTCTACTTCAAATTCACAGAAAAACTGAGCAAGTACCTCGACATTACTAGCTCTGAGTAGATTCTCATGTATAGGCTGAGAAAGCTTTGAATATGTTGGACCACTTTTGTCGATATCTTTATAAAGAATTCAAGCAGACAAATTCACACAGTTACTACTATTTTCTCGAATCAAATCAAAGTACCTAAAATAAGCTTAAATACACAAAACTGAACAGTACCTTGTGAATTCACATAACCAGCAAAGGTGAAATTTCCTGCAACAAAAAGTAAAATTAATCAAAATCAACTAATTACGCAATACTAAATCTCATATTTACAGTGAAGAAACACAAAAATTAAACCTTTCTTGGATGGAGTTGCGGTCGGTAACTTCGGTGAAGAATCAACAGCTGAAGAAATTGGTTTCTTTGCAGCTCCTTCGGTTTTCAATCGCTTTGTGTTCTTCGTCTGGTGTAAATCAAGTTCGGCTTTGGCAGCTTTGAACCTTCGCTCTAATGCCTGCAAAGTGCGCTGCCGTTGATCCTGAACCACCGGCTCACTAGCCATGGGAGCTTCACAAGAATTGAAAGCCTTTTGGGAGTTTTATCGAACAGGTTCTGTGCATCAAAAACCAGAAACGTCAGCGGCGCGCGCGAAGAAGACGACGTTCAGTGCTGCAACACGCACCGTTTGGTTTAGGATGAGTTTGCCACTGGTTTATACCAATATTTACCGATTACCCTTAGGAGTTAGGACTACAATATCCACAATTATACTTCAGTTTTCTTGATCAAAAAAATTTATCCACAATTATATCCAAAATGCAAACTGCAATCTGCCACACTCCATCAAGCAAAACACAACCAAATTAACATTATTAAAAGCAGATGTCCTTAAACCTCATTGTCAACCTGGCAAATGGGCGGGTAGCGGGCGGGCTATGGCGGGTTAGCGGGTTCAACGGGTTCAACCCGCTACAACCCGTTAAGCTAACGGGTTGTAGCGGGTTGAGCCCGTTGGGTTCGCGGGTTACCCATTGGAACCCGCTAAGACCCGTTAAGGTGTTTTTTTCCTTTTTTTTTTTTAATCTTTCTTTTTCTAATCAAATCAAATACCAATATACTTTTGGTATATTGGTATGTTTACAACAAAAAAAAAAATCAATCTCATAGATGAGTTTGGTAGGATTCCAATTCATCAGAATATACAAGTCATAAGCAAACTAGGAATATATATATATATATTCAGACCAAATCGAGTTTAGACATTGACATCATAACACATCCATAATCAAATATCAGCTTCTTCAAAACTCAAAACTCAACAATGTGCAAAAGCATACTCAACATCTATGGCGACAATCATATATATGTTCAAGATTACCATGTTTCCAGTTACAAATTTCTCCTCACCTTGTTTCTCTTTTGTTATGATCTGCTTTATCCGTCCAATGTCAAGTCTAGCACATTTTCACTAAGTTACTCCCAATCAGTGTGATGTTGATTTGAAATATATATTAAAAAATTTAGTCAATTTAAAATTAAATGAAACTCACAAGATGAAAAGATATGAAATTAATACAGTGATTAAGTGATAGAGAATTTACCTTTCTTATCAAATAACCAATCACGACAACATAACAATGCTTAAACGGTTTCAGGTAATAGTGAGCTTTGATTTTGGTCCAATACTCAATCAGCAATACTGAATGCAGACTCGGATGCTACAGTAGAGTTAATCGCAAAATGTTAACACATGTAAATGCGAACAGAAAATATGTCAGGAGTTACCACCAATAATAAAAACTCCCTCAACAATACTTACATACAGCAAGAAGATGTACACAAACAAATGAAGACAGGTCTTAGTGAAGATATGAAAAATAATGAATCTCAAAGCTTTGGCTTCCAAGCTTAGGCTTTCTGTTTTCATTTCATCAGTTAGATTTATTATTACTTTCCATTCATACAAACAAACAAACTTTGATGTATAAACTTGAAATTTAGATTTCTCCAAGATATCTCTTCCTTTATTTTTCTGAGGAATAGCATTTCCCTAAGAGAGCTGAAAATGTAAGAGATCAGATTTGGCATGTAAGTAGTTCTATGAAATGTAATCAAGTTAATTGAAAAATCAGGCCAAACTACAAAGAAACTCATGCAGATTCTTTAAGCTAAGTGACCATAACAGATTCTTTAACAGCAAAAGAAACAACTAAAATAGAAAATGCAGGATTGTACTTCACAACGTTTACTGAAGTGTAAGCATAGCTTAACTATAGCATAACCACTTTTAACAGGCAATGTACAATCTACTTGCATATGTGTTTGAAATTAGACCATCCCACCAAGTACCAGAGTATCACACACACTGGAGAGCTAACGAAGCTTCAGCTGATTACAACAACTAATTATCTAATTAGACTAATATGTTTAGTTAAAGACAGCTAAACAGACTTCATAAACTAACATTCACCACAAATTAAAAGAGAATCATAATGAGTCTAACACTTTAACATGAAAACAAATCAAACTTTTATCCTCTTTTTTTTTTTTTTCAGTAACAACCAGTCTACGAGGTGATTGTGAAATTTAAGTAATGAGATATAGCAGGTCGTATTCAAATGTTAATTGGCTACTGGCAACTATTCTACTACGATTTTATTCCCCCTTTTTTCTACTTCCTAGGTGATCTCAATTATTCAACTATTTATTATTTGGACCATATTGTAATGTAGTGACAGAAATAAGTTGAATATCTACTACACTCACTGGGGGATTCGGGGTGAGGAACCAGCGGTCCAGAATGAAAACGCAGAAGAAATAAGGACAGCCAAGTTGCTTGCTCTTCTGTATATAAATATTTCATTATGTATACATCAGGAGAAAGAGGGCAATGATGAGAAATCAACCAGTCTTAGTTCACTTATTCTCTATATATACCTCTGCCATTACTCTTTCTACGTTACCATGATTGAAATCAATCTTCATTCATCTAGAATCCATGAATTGATATTGCCCAGAAAGCAAACCAAACACAGCAAACTCACAAACACCAAATGCACAAAATTAAGAACCCACAGAACACCAACAATCAATAATTCAACAAAATCATTATCAAAGAACAAATTCATACAGCAATCCCAGACCCAGTTCAGATTTTGATCCAAAAAAATAAATCTAGAAGAGTAAGAAAACAAAAACCAACCTGAATTTTGAGGGAGAGACCGAGACAGACGGGTTTGAGAGACTATTTCGATCTGAAGAGGGACTGAGGGAGAGACTGAGAGAGACTGGTTTGAGGGAGATTGTTTCGATCCGGAGGGAGAGAGAGACTGGTTTGAGGGAGATTGTGGGAGAGAGAGACTGCTATGTTAGCAGTGCTAACATTAGTTGTTGTTGTTTTTTTTTTTTCTGGGTTGGGCGGGTTTCGTTGGGTAACCCGTTTCCGTCCGTTAGTTAGCGGGTTCTTAACGGGTTGTCAACCCGTTAGTATAAAACTGTAATGGGGCGGAAATAGACGGGTTATTAGCAGACGGTTAGCGGATGGGTAGCGGGTAATGGGTTAAACTGCCACCTTATTGTTCGAAAGCAATACAATTGTCATTACAGAAAGGAGACAATGCTCCGAAGTTAAAAGCAATTGGAAACAAATAGTATACAAACCTAAAATATGTACTGGTTGTTGGTTAAAGAGAGAACACCCAACAAATATGGAAGTGTAAGAAAAACAACACAGTAGCCAAAGAACAAAGCCTCCAAGAACTTTAGATTACATAGTACATACATATCCAAACTTTAGACTACATACATATGCAACGAAGAAGAAGGTAGAGTTTACCCAAAATCCCAAATTAGAATAGATCGATATACCAAGCTAGTATTCTACTCATCCCTAGCCCTCGGCCAATACTGAAAAGAGGAAGAGGGCCAACGTTGAAACTTGAAACCAAATCTTAAATCACAGGAACGATAATGAACTAACTTAGAAATAATTCGTCGGGATAATAAAGTAATGAACTAAATTGAGAAGACGAAACGAGAAAATCTTATAAAGAGTACCCGAAATAAAGTCCATTCATCACTTTGGTACACAAATTTTGAAAACTATCATGTTCATTCCTCAACAATTAATCGTCATACAATTTCAATACCTCCTGTCTATAACACCGTCAAGTTACAAACTATTTCATACAAACTATTTCATGGACACTTTTGTTTTTTCATGTTTTCAGCTTCTTTTTCGTCATCACCGATCAAAGTACGAACATATGTTACCTACTATCAGTAGTAATCAACCCAATCTCATTTAATTACCTCTATCCAAGGATCACAATCTATCTGGCACCTTCCGTGCCGAAAGCCAGAAAGCATATTTCATTTGATCATCCTTGCCATACTATAAACCCAGATATTTCACCATCCATATTCATAGTAGACCCCCAAAAGCGAAATAGTAATTTATAACCGAAGCACAAACCCAGAGGACGTTGTGCAGATTGAAGTTTGGTATGGGATGCAAAGGAGTAAGCCAAAGGAGGAAGAAGAAGAAACCAAAAGAGAAACCAAAAGGCTATATCTTTCTCTATAATTTCTCATCTCTGGTGTCTCTACATGTTGGATTATTTGATTCTAATTATTGTGATTTTGGATCTATGATGCACGAGATGCGTGATTGGGATTGTGTGGGAGGGGATTTGTGTTTCAGGGTTGGATTGAGAATTTTAGATTAAACTGATGAAGATAGATAATTTGGATAAGTCTGATGGAATTGGGAGAAGAGAATTTGGATATTGAATGGTGATGGATTGAGGGGTTTAATTGTGAGAGGTTTCGGGGAAAAAAATAGTGGGAGATGAGAAAATAGTTGTTAGTTTAAAAATTAAAAATAGATTTGGGAATAGCAAGAGACCAATATATCTTGACTGACTTGACACCGTCAAAGACAGTAGGTATTCATATTAGTATGAATCTTGATGTTGAGGAACCAATATAGTTTCATAACTGATGTACCAATCTGATAGTTATAATTAGGGTATTGTTTATAAAATTTTCTCAAATGAAGCAGGCTCTGAAGCAGGCTCTACGAATTGAGAGTTTAGGGTTTAAACTGAATAACTAAATGGAGTCATTTATCTTATCAATGATAAACTGAGTCAAGACCATAAACTTCGAGATGAACGGGTTTGAGATTATCTGAATTGAAAGTCTGAGACTGGTTTGAGATTTTAAGGAATGTTCTTCGTCTTTTGTATGTTAAATGAAATAGATTAACAAAATCAAAACATTTGACGGCTCATATCAGAATCATCAGATATAACATAAAATAAATTTAATTATCAAATGTGTCGCGACAGGACGGGCTTTAACGGGCCATTATCAATCCTGTATCTCGTCCCGCTAAATTTTAGAATGGGATGATTCGAGACTACGGTATTTTATGCCCAGTCTTAATGAGAAATCTCAGACTAATTGGTTAAAAATATTGTTCCATTTTCACACAATTGTTTATATTAATATTTTTCATCATGCCATTATAATGTGTTGGGAACATGATTTTCTGATTTTGTTTTATTTAAAAACTATCTCGTAGATTAAGATATGGTGATGTTATTAACACACACCTTTTTGCTATTAACATACTTCATCTATATTCATATTCACACATTTCAATTTTATTTACAAGTTTTCCACTTTAATTTGTTCAATGATTGACTCTCATCATAGATGAGGTGTGTAAATATAAAAAATGAGTGTGTTAATAGCACCACTCTTAATGTATTATATGTTAGTTGAGTTTAATAACAACTTATCAAAATAACAAGAAAATATATAAGATAATCGATGTATTTAGCGGCTGTGATCTCTGCATGCCAATTGAATAATGAGATTTTGTTCTTCATTTTAATCACCCAATGATTTAATTCATATTTAAAGTTTTTTAATATATTAGAAGTATAAAAGGTAAAATAAAAATAAAATAATAAATAAATAAAAAATCAGTTTTCACTAATAAAGAGTTAATAATGGTACACATAAACAATACGTTATCATCAGCCACATACTTGAGTGGCTTGACGTTTGTTAGATTAATGCACAATTACTTGCTAGCTAATCCAAAACGGTTTATATTTCATCAACTTTCACCAATCAGATTCGAATGAAGGACTTCTACCATGTTAAGGTTGTAATTAACAATGGCAATGTCAACCAGACAACCACCCTGGTAAATCTTTGCTCAAATACGGATTGAATAAGTGTGTTACAATTTTTCAACATAATCAAAGTAACGTAATCAAAGAACTTGCTAACGTAATCGAAATAAATTACTATCTCACCTCACTAACCCAATACCAAAAAAAATCATGAAGACCTTACATTATTTGTCCCTTTTTCCTTTTCCGAACAGCATCATGGACTAATCACCGTCAACCTGAAGCCCTGAACTACAAAATGGAAAACCGAAGACGTTAACTCAAATTAACGGTGAACATCCAATAAAAACGTACACCTCATCGTATACGAACGACACCGTATCACAAAAAATAAAAAAAATGTAAAAGAACATTCCCATATCACATGCGCCCGCCGTACGACTACACTGAACCGGCAATTCCTTACGACACGCCGGCCGAACCGGTGGCCCAGCCGACAGTCGTTATGTGCACGTCGTAGCAGTTGATGACGTGGACACATCCACACCGTCAAATGCACCTTCTTCACTTATAAACCTCCAGCACTGACTTTAGCTCTCAGAGAAACCATCAATGGCGGAGAGCTAAAGTTTTCAGTTAGGCGCAGTCAATTTCCGGTGAAAAGTTAAATGACTCAGCAGTCAATTCCGCATACGACTCAGATCAGTATCGACGGTTTCAGCGTCGGAAAGTAAAAGCTAATAGGAGAGGCACAGGTGCTTTTGGCCTTTTTCTTTTGTATTTTCCGATTCGGTTTTGGTGGTCGGTTATTTATTCTTTATAGAAATCTGGATTAAACTAAAGCCTTGCTTGAATGTCACGCTTGAAAAGTACATGATCTCCTCATATATCTTATATATCGGCCTTGCTCTATTTGAAGCTTCTTCTTCCTCACTAAACGGCATCGTTTCACAGTGAAAATGTCGGAAGCGAGAGGATCGAACTCGTTCCGTGACGAGCTGGCGAGTCTGTTGGGGGACGCGGGGATCCGATACGCGGCGGCCGATCCTATCGGAATCCCGACGGCGGCGGATTACGGCGGCGGGGAGTCGCCGGAGCAATCGGAGAGCTTGAAGGATCAGGTGAAGGGTTTTGTGATGGCGTGGGGTGAGATTCTGCTGGATTTGGGGAGAGGATGCAAGGACATTGTGCAGCAGAGCTTTTTGACGGAGGACTCGTACATTGTGAGGAAGCTTGAGAAGCCCTGCGCCAAGGCGTCGGCGAAGTTGAGGTACTTGAATGAGTTCTTGCCGGAGGATCGGGATCCGGCGCACGCTTGGCCGGTGATTATCTTTGTTTTCATTCTTGCACTTACAGGTAATACATTGTTCTGGTACTTATGGCTTTTGAATGTTCATAGCTAAGCGGAATTATGCAGTTATCCTGTTACTAATCTAGTGTGTCATCATCTCTTTACTAATCTAGCGAAGAGCTGTACTTATTTGTTGTGTGGTTCATTGTTTCCTGATTTTGTTACTCTTTTGGATAGGTTGTTCTTGTGATATTAAAAAGTTGAATTTTGTGTTCTTGTTGGGCTAGAGTCGTTTTTTGCATGATCTTCGACAATTTCACTGAATGGCATTGTTTCTCTGGTTTGTATATAAAAGGAGTAAAGGATCATACAGGATATCCTTCTTGGTTCAAGAGTGACCACATATGGGAATTCCAGTTTGTCTTCTTGACTTGTATCGGTTATTTCTAGGTGCTGCAACTTGGGTCTGTTACATTAGCTTAAACCTTTGATCATTCAATAGTTGCCAAAATAAGTACGTTGCAGTTCCTGGCACTGTGCTGCCGAGCAACAGGAATCTTCTGAATATGGATGTGAATTTGTGAGCGGTGATGTTAGCATACCAACTTTAGTCAGGTTTTGTATACAGTTCGGCTGTACTAGTGTGGTGATACTCTGGTGAGTGTTGATAGTTTTGGTAAAATGATTAAACAAAAGCAAAAATCTTTAAGAGAGAGAGAGAGAGAGAGAGAGTTATTCATATAGGAGGATTATAGTTCTCTTCTACATTTTTTTTTAATGGTGGGTGTAATTTTTTGTACCCAATCATTGATTTGTATTTTGATCTGTCCTCAACATTATCGTGTCACAGAAAGTTATCCTACATTAGCCAATGGTTTCTTCTGAACTCAGGACTTTGTGAGTGACTTGAATTTGACTGCAATATGCTTATTCCAAAATGGTATAAGCTTGTTATGGTTTGTAATATATTGGCAAATGTATGCAGCTTTAAGTATAACTACTGAACACAACACCTTGGTTCGACAAGTGAAGAGAGTGCAAATGCATCCTCCCAGTGCTAGTCATGTACTACTTCCAGATGGAAGGCGATTGGCATATCAGGAGCAAGGTGTCCCGACTAAAACATCTCGGATTTCACTGATTGCTCCTCATTCTTTTCTTTCATCCCGACTTGCAGGTAATTAATGCTACATAGTTTGAGATGGTAGTGATATTGGGACCAGAATCTATGCTCTTGGTTGAATTCATACAAACTTAACTCCATTTATTTTGTTTTTGGAATTTTCCCTTTTTTTGAAGGTATGCCGGGAATTAAAATATCATTGCTTGAAGAGTTTGGTATCCGCTTGATCACATATGATCTTCCTGGCTATGGGGAGAGTGATCCTCATCGCAGCAGGAATCTTAACTCATCTGCATTGGATATCCTGTGTTTAGCCAACGCCATTGGTATTGAAGACAAGTTCTGGGTACTGGGACACTCAAGTGGAGCCATGCATGCTTGGGCTGCTCTCAGATACATTCCTGACAAAGTTGCAGGTATACTCATCCCTATAATTTTTTTATAGTAATTTAATTACGTTTAGGTTCTGCACATGGTTAGCATTATGTTGTTTAATTAACAACCCTTAGAGATCTGGACCTTATTTTATGTCTCTATTGATTAGCCTAACTTTTACTCTCAATTCTTATTACATTACTTCTTTTGGTAATTATCTTTAGTACTTTTGCAGGTGCAGCTATGGTGGCCCCAATAATTAATCCCTATGAACCTGGCATGACTAAGGAAGAGATGAAAAGAACTTGGAAACCATGGGTTCTTAGAAGGAAGACAATGTACTTCTTAGCACGTAGGTTTCCAAAGTTTCTAATTTCTTATTATCGCCAAAGCTTCCTGTCAGGAAAGCATGACAGAATTGACAAGTGGTTATCTCTCTCACTGGGCAAGAGGGTAGGTTCATTATAATATGAAATTTCTTTGCCTTCTTTCTATCATTGTGAGAGAGAATGAATCAACGCCAGCTTGATTTTTTCTCCCTTTTTTTGGTAATGCATGATGATTACATGGGGAATGTTTGGGAATTAGATTGCTTTTTCTTATAATGTTTGAGTCAGCTTCTTATGATTAATCATAGATGATTGTACATGTTCAGTTGAGTGCACAAGATACCAACTTTCAAAATCTTGACATGTGCAGGATGAAATTCTAATTGAAGAGCCAACAGTGGAACAGCATTTGCAAAGGGATGTGGAAGAGTCCATCCGCCAGGGCAGTACTAGACCCTTTATAGAGGAAGCTGTGCTACAAGTATCTAACTGGGGTTTTAGTCTGGCAGATCTTCAGGTGCAGAAAAAGTGTCAACAAAGAGGAATTCTGACTTGGCTCATGTCCTTCTACAGTGAAGCAGAGTGCGAACTGACTGGATTTCTAGGTCAGATACACATATGGCAGGTTTGTGCATATACTTTTCCTCGTTATATAAGTTCAATTCGATGTCATCACTTATGACATTCTCTTTGAGAGCATGTACAATCACAAGGCATAAATATGCATATTCTGAAAATAATGCATATTCTAAATGATGTTCATCGCTTATTCTAAATGATGTTTTAGATCAACATCAGATCATGTCTTCAGCTGCTTTTGTAAGTTTTGGAACGAAGTGGTGGAGCACATGTCTCAAATCCATTAATTCCAACCACATATATTATTGATTTCATTTAAATAACTAAATATACTAAATATAAACTCAGCAAAAAAAAAAAGCTTCACTCTTGACTTGAGAAATTTATGAATGCTATTAATTTAATATCATTGATGAACAGGGGATGGATGATCAGATAATCCCACCATCAGTGACTGACTACATTTCGCGGGTTTTACCTGGAGCTTATGTGCATAAGCTCCCAAATGAAGGCCACTTCTCCTACCTGTATTTCTGTGATGAATGCCATAGACAGATGTTCACTACTCTTTTTGGAAGCCCTCAAGGTCCAATAAAGAAAGATGTTGTTCCAACTCAATTGGAATCCAAAGAGCTATCATCATCAAATGTTGATTCTCCCACGGAGTAACACATTCTCTGCTAATTTGTTCTGCTTAAATCTTCTGATGTAAATACCACAGGTTGCTCCCATGCTCAGCGGAGCATGAAAGAAGAGAGTTCCAAAGTTTTGGAGGATTTAGCACTTTTGACAACAGCTACTTAGGAGAACATGATGCTGCAGTTTACATGATGTGTTGAACTGTGGGTGAACTGTTTGACGTTTCCAGCCGAAGCTTCTAAATTTTGTGTGGCCAAAGAAAGGAAATCAAAGCTCTTTTTGAGAACATATATATATGCCACAAAATATGAATATCACTGGGTATGACCCATTATTTACTCAAATTTACTCTTCTTTCATGGTACTTTCTCTGCTGCTCTTTCAGTTTTTATGTAAATTCTGAAATGACCACATCATCCCCTTGACCAGCACATGGTAGGGTCAAATGCTGGCTATGAAGGCCGGTAACAACCAACAGCATTTGCATGTTTACTCGAGAGTACAAGAACTAATCGACTAAAGAATTGGGAACCTTTCAATATCTATACATATTAACTTATTCCTGCTAAGCAAATTCATGAAATTATCATTACAATGGCCCTTCCAATACGTGGTCCAGCTATAAGAACCTCATAATATGAATCTGCTTCTACAGAAATTCCCCACTAATATACATCATAAATTGTCAATCTGAAACAGAGATGATACTCCTAAAACTCAAATATTGAGAACCAAGCCTCAATTCCCTTGGAGAATCAGCATTAGCCGCTAGCCAGTACCATCAAAATGCAGAGCTGCTGCCCTTGGTTCTTCCAAGCAAGGTTTCTTTGGCTTCGTTAATTTTAGAAGCTAGGTAATGACTACCTCCTGCATCAGGATGGTTAGCGACCATCACCCTCCTATGGGCTTCCCTAACCTTGGTTATGGGAACACTCTCCCTGAAGATAAAAACCAAATATATCAGGTTGAGAACAAATGTAACATAACAAAGATTCAAAATCACAGCTTGGGACTTGCTACAAATGAGCAGGGCCAGCTGTAGATGGCTGCGCTCACGTAAGGTAAATATATATTCAACTTCATAACAAATAATAGGCTTACAAGCTTAATCTTGGGCTCATCTACTTTTAACAGGCTGAGCTCAAACTAACATAGTAACAGCCGCTAGTAACTACAGACATTGCCCTCAAAGAGTTGATCAGAGACTCAGAATGTAATGCACTGATAACTCTCCCATTTACTTTGTCAGTTTTGGAAACTTGTTAGTCTAGCGTATTCTACCATTACTCCAAAAGAGAAAGCTTTCAAGAAAACCAGAAAAACATGCACTTGGTAAACATCTACATAGTCGGAAGAAAGCATTTTATAACTATTTGAGCACAGGCTGAGCCAGTTATATGTTGGCAACTGAGCTGTGCTCAAAGGCTAAGAATAGAGAAACTCAGTTTAACACCATAACTATACACTGACCTGCCCAAAGGCTAAGAATTGAGACACTCAGTTTAACGCTACAACTATGGTTAGAAAACCAGAGAGATGAAGGACCATAAAAGAGCAACTAAACCATAGCCTCTGCTGGAATCTACACCTGTCTAGGTTTATAAAAACGACATAATCATGTGGTTAGTTCAATTGAATATCAGCTGGGCTAAGCTCAAACCTACCATAGACAGGGTAATCATATCCATATCTTCCAGATACACAAGGCTGTAGAGTTGCAAGGGTTTGAGAAACTTGGCAACCCAAAAATAGACCCATACTTGCAGAAACATTAGAGGGACATTAATTTCATCACACAGTAAAGTACATTAAACATGGCAACTAGCATACTACCCTAATCATCTATACCAACACACATTTTTCATGACTTAAAACACTATGGACTCCAACATTATACAAAATGCAATGTGATACCTGACTCCAAGTATTAGAGCTGCTTCCCTCCGGGTCATAGTAGGTTGAAAACCACCTTCATAGAACTTACGCAATGTAGGCGGTCTTGCTTTGAATGCTTGCCAAGCCCTAATGCCATACTTAGCAGCATACGCAGCAGCAGCAACAGCCGCTCCCCCTATCAATGCAGCTACCTGATGCAAATCCCATGCATAAGCATTTATTATTGCAAGAAAAAAAAAATCTAATGTACACAAATTTGCAGTCAATTCTTACTTTAACATTAAAAACCCGGAAAAAATTTAGATGTAAATTCAAATACAAATGGCTAATGGATACAAAGTCCATCAATTTCATACAAGTGAACACAAAGAGCCCATCAAGCCTAGAAACTAGAATCAATAATTTCCTCATTAATTAGGCACAAACTGATGGAATTTCATCAATTTCCCATACAGTTTTCAATATATTACAAAGCTTCATTCTTTTATCTGGGAAAACAAAGATGGGAACGCTTCAGCGAATCCTCAAATCGTTTCCCTAATTACCCTTTTGCATATCAGAACATTCAGATTAGGAGGGACATGGATTCGTATAACGAGAGAGAAATACATGAAGGAAGATGGAGAGAATTGAAAAGGGCACTCACCATTTTGGCTGTTCGAAGAGACAGTTGCGTTGGTGAGGCAAAAAGGGTTCAAGGGGTTTTTCCTGCGACTGATTTCTAATGGGAAGCAAACTAATAAAACCCCCGCCGACTCCACGACCAGAAGTCCAGAACATAATACATACCTTCTTGTAAAAGAAGCCAAAGAAAAGGTCTCAAATTATGACGTGGCGGCTCTTTTTAATATATTATAACAAAAAACGATCGAATGGATTTATGATATTTTTTTTTTTTTACATATAACAATACGGGAAACAAAATCACTATACGAGAGATTTAAATGAGCAAACTTATATTTCCTTTAATAAGCTAGCTTCGCTAGAGTTTTGATAATAAGTACGGTGCCTACAAATTCATTGATATTTTAGAGTTGAGTAATTGGGATTGCATGCCTTGCACGACCTAGCACCATGCTTGTCTCGGGTTTTTGTTTTTGTAGCTGAGAGACTGAATTACAAGAAAAAACCCCTCGGGCAATTACCACCAAACAAAGCGAAATTAACTGCTACCCTAACAAAACTCGGTAAATTCGACCTAGCACCTTGCTTGTCTCGGATTTTTGTTAGTGTTTCATAGATAAATAACATTGCGACCGGAAAAAAAAAACATAGAGTGAACAATTTAAGTAAATCAGGCAAAAACTATGTATGGAGATTTCCTTTCCAAAATCGTCTTGGTTTCTTGAGTTTCCGATTAATAAGGAAAGTTCTTTCCTTCTGTCACAAGGTTTACGTGTTCGCAGAGCTAATGCATGTAAAGCCTATAAAAAGAGAGTTCCATTAAATTCAAGTTAACATATAGCGGATTCTACCATTAACAACATTCAAAACTTTGTATCATTGTTGCGTCGTCTACTACTTGATCGAACTAGCTTATTGCATTGTCTTGTCCAAATAGAACCTTGAATTTTTACAGTAACATGCAGTCGTTTATATCAGTTACGTTGGCTCTCTTCTTTCTCTTTGGTGCATTGGAAGCTCGCACTTATCCGATGAACTATGATACTCAACAAGACTTTGTTTCAAGAACGATTACAGTTGATAAGCATGGCCGAGGTGATTTTGCCTCAGTGCAACAAGCCATTGATTCTATACCATCGAATAATTATGTGTGGACTCGTATCCACATCAACTTCGGCATCTACGTGTAAGTAAATATTATTTCCAAATTTTTTACTTCTAAGTTTTACCTTTTACAAGTGATTCACCATAGCTTTGATTATACTGTGCAGGGAAAAAGTTGAAATCCCTCAAGACAAGCCATATATTATTCTTGAAGGAGACCCAAATCACTTCCCTGTGATCGAATATGGATCAGATGCTGGAGATGTTGTTAAGAGTCCCGCATTTAAGTTATATGCAGATAACTTTGTGGCACGAAATATAGTATTCAAGGTTAGAAAACAGATTATGCAAGCAGTAAATTAACGTATAGTTCAGTAATAATTACTACGGTATATATAGATGGTTTTCATTAATAATTTCTTTTTCCTAATTTGATCTGGTAATAGAACACATATAACCGTCTTCTTCCACCAAAGGACGGCCGTGGACGGAAAATGGCTCAAGCACCGGCAGCTGCAATATATGGAGATAAAGCAAGCTTTTATCAGTGTCGTTTCCTTAGCGTGCAAGATACATTGGCAGATATCAAAGGGCGTCACTATTTTTATGACTGTTATATTGAAGGCCGTGTAGACTTTATTTGGGGCTTCGGTCAGTCCATCTATGAGGTTAGAAATCCATTTCCTCCTTTGATTCTTTCTGTTTTTCTAGCTGTTCAGAAATTAACTTGATTATTTTCTCACTTAATTGGATTTTAATTCAACCAAACTCTTTGCAGAAATGTCAGATAAATTCACTTGGTTCAGGCTATATCACAGCGCAGGGTCGTGATAGCGCATACAATGCTACTGGTTTCGTGTTCAAAGATTGTTATGTATCCGGATCAGGTCCTACATTGCTGGGAAGAGCATACAGGCCTTACGCTAGAGTGTTGTTTGTTGGAACATATATGGAAGATATCATCAAGCCAGAGGGTTGGATCGCACCATGGAATAATGGTCAAGAGTAAGTTCAATTATTCTTTTTAAATCTGTTATTTTTGTCAGTGATAGGGTGATTTAACTGGTTTTAAACTTGTAATTATGCAAAAGAATACATACTTCAATTTTTCTGATTCTCTTTGGGCATTTGTTGATGAACAGCTACTTGACTGCGTTCTCGGAGGTGGATTGCAAAGGACCTGGGGCGGAGTTGTCCAAACGTGTACCGTGGGAGAAGAAGCTATCAGCTGAGGAAGTGTCTTATTTCAGTAATGCAGCTTCTTTCATAAACCAAGATGGATGGATGCAAAAACAACCCAAATAAAGCCCTTTGTTAATTTGAGCAAAATTGAAGACATGAGGTTTTGCCTAGCAAGCCTTTGTATTTTGTATTTTGGATTGAAGAACATGTAACCTGCACATTGCCAAGTGTGCTTAATTTATCTGCTTATGTCATCTTGATGCTATCAGTTTAGTGTGTTACACTTTTCAATCTTATGTCAGAAATGAGAGCAGTTGTGAGACCAAGACAGGATCCTAAGCTTCATCAATGACACAGTCAGGAATGATTTCCACAGCAGATTTCTGAATAAATTGATGAATTGATTATGTAAGTTGAGAAAGCATGAAAACTATTGCTTCAAGTTGGTGAGATTCATCATTAATATTATTTGATATTATTAGTAATTCACTGAACTGAATTGTAACCTGTTATGAATTTGGCAGGAATAGATTGTTTTCTGAATTTGAAAACCTACTCTTCCGGCATGACAATTAACAACCTTTATCCCAACATCAAATAAACAACAACCCATAAATTAAATACATATATTATTCACCAAGTCAAGAAATCAAGAAAAAATCAGCAAGACCATCAGTTTTCTATGAATTGGGTCCCTGACATATATGATATATCACCATGTCAAGCACCCAGATAACAGAAAGTTTTGTATTACAGAATATAAATCAACAAATATGAATAAATAACCATAGCCTGCAGCAGCATGACAACCCCTGCAACCAACTTTAACCCACACCAATTCTTGAGGATCAACAAATTAAAGGAATAAGTAACCTTTATTTCTCTTTTGTCCATGAACTCACCAACAGTTCATGAAACAGCTTTTCTTCCTGTATTCTCTGCTGGTTATAATCAACTTCCAACTTCAACACTGCTCACTTTGCTTTCTGTAGTGGTTAAAGTTGTATCCACCTTTGGCGGACCAGAATGCCGCCTCGGTCTGGCTGGTGAGGCTGGGAAGGAGAGTCGTTTCTTAACAGACTCGCTATCCTTTTCAGTGATCCCATTCTTTTCTGCTGGACTCTGCAACCTGGACTTGGCTCTTGCAGATTTAGTTGGTATCATGTAACTCGGAAGTGATGGAGAACTGTCCATGCTTTCATCATCCCTTACTGAAGAGCCAGCAATGCTGTGCCTCCTAAACTGAACTGACTGCACACTGGCTATGCTCTTTGTGTCTTCATCTGGGGTATGAACACCACCCCTTGGGCTTGGTGACGGCTTCACTTTTCGAGCTACTTTTGTAGAACCTGGCTTTGAAGGAGTTGAAGGTGACCGGAATCCAGGGTGGCTTGGCTTTTCACTGGCTGTAGGGGATTGCTTATCGGAATTTAGGAGGTATCGAGCATACGACTTGTTGATTTCTCCAGGGGAAATGCTGCGAGAAATAACACTCTTAACAGATGAGCGGTCCTCGTGGATTTCTTTATCTGTCGTGCCACGACTCTCCCATGGCCGGGCAGCCATCCACCGTTCCAACCAGCTCCAACCCCAGGTGGGATTGCTTGGATCCATGAACATTGGATTTACAGTTTTTGCAGAATTCTTCCCATTTTTCTGTAGTGAACCAAGGTTAAAACCAGACTGAGGTGCATTTAAGTTTCAGGAAAGTTGACTATACATTCATTTATAGGTATGCAATCATGGTCTCAAAGGTGGGCCTCTATAGGTCTCAAAATTTCAGTACATTCATTTGATTACCCCTTGTACAATTACAATCATAAGTTCACTTAGCTGCACTTTTTGAACCCTTTCATCTCAATACATAAACTATATGAGCTCAAAGGGTCAGTGCTTGTTAATAACCAAGTGTATGCCTTTTTACCCCAATTATGGAAAGTTCTGTGATAAAGTGAAACTGGCAATCTAACTTACAGTTATAACAAAACAAAAACAAAAAAAAAAAAAAGCAAAAAAGGGCAGGCCAAATGAACAAGGCTGGAGGAAATAGTCCTGAATATTGCAGAATTGAAAGAAGAAGGGTTTGCGTACAAAAATTTGGTTTCAGGCTTGTAAAGGGTAACCAAACTCATAGTTAACCTAAAAGCCTAGTAATTCAGTAATATAACATATTAATCCCATATGACTTTCATCACCACACCATAACTCAGGACAGAAGATAATGCCTCCTCCTTTCAGCTCATTTATGTTATGTGATATTATAGGATTAGGATTACCTGATGAGAGAAGGCATAAGCGAGTGCTCTTTCCCTTCTCATTGCTGCTTCATGCTTGCTTAATAGGTTTGCTTCAACTTGCTCCTTTGACTGTAAGCTATCATCCCATTCATCCCCAAGCTGTAACAACGTTCAAGACGAGTTAATAGCTTCGAAGAATAATTATCTGGATACAAGTTCAAATACAGGCTTTTTCTTTAGCTATGGCTGAATCAACAATGCAAGAACCAGTGCATTTTCCACCAGCTGGGCAGCTGGGGGAAAGTTTTGAACCCAAAGCCTATAATTTAATTAGTAAAAGAAATTTTTGGGAATTAGGATGGAATCAAACTAAGGTCAGGACTCGGGAGGTTTCAGTTACTGTGGAAAGCAGTTAAAATTTGTAACCAATTCCAACTGGTGGCCTCATAGTCATAGATACAAATTATAAAGAGCTAGAAGTACTAAAACACACCTGCAAACTCTCTTTTGCATGTTTAAGTAGGAGTTGTCTTTGGAGAGCCTGGTTCTCCTCTAACATTCTGATCCTCCTAGAACGTATCTGAGCTTGCACACGAGATAGAGTCTGCATGCATTTGAGGGTATTTGTTGCTTGTCGTTTCACAACAGATCCCTCGATCAATGTTTTCAGCCTCACCAGCCCTCTTAAAGCCCTCAATGCCCTTCTCGCCTGAAAAGTTCAGAAACAATTCATGAAATATCTAAGAACGTCCTGCAAGTTGTATTTCTATCAACCAAGATACTCTTATAAACACTGACGTAAAGATGTCAAAGACCAATATATATTTTTATATTTTATGCAAAGTAGATACCAGGTATCCTCGGAATGCTGTTTGAATCTTGATTGCTGCCACTTCCTCCCTTGATTTTCCAGCATATCGAGTAACTGTGGGCAAATTGACAACCTCCGGGGCAGCTTGAGCTGGAGGAGGTGTAGGAACCTCTGGCTCAACAGTTGCAGTCGCGGTGATTGCAACAGGGTAAGCATGATTTTGCTGCTCATTCACCACATTGGTTAATTTGACCTCTTCTTGTGGAGGAAGAGGTGGCAATGTGAGTGGTGGTGCTAAAGAGGTTGACTCAAATTGTGGTTGTTTTTGCTTCCCAAACCATTTCTTCTTAGACTTATCTGATCTCTGCAGTAAGAGCCGCTCTTATCAGAAACCTGTCAGTGAAAAAAAAAAAAAAAAACCACGGTGCTAGCCGAATAGGAATATACAAACAAACCTGTTCTTTCTTCTCTTTAGAATCAGGGCTGAGAGCTTTCTTTACTGAAGAAAACCAAGTTCCTTTCCTCCCCATCTCTTTATCATTCCCCTGATGCACTCCTTTGGAAAACAATAACCAATTTATATTTCAGAAATCACTTGCGTAGAATTAGCAATATCATATACAAATATACAGAGTTCAAACAAAAAGGGAGAGAAAACTGGATGAAATTAATCCCATAAATACAAATCTGGGGGGGGGGGGGGGGGAGAGAGAGAGAGAGAGAGAGAGAGAGAGAACAAGAAAAAGAGAGAATTTTTTCCTCAAATTCATGCTTTCTATAGTTTGAACAATCATGACTCTCATCAAAAAGAGAACTGCTAATAAATTTCTAACCAACAAAATAGCTAAACATTGACTAACCATATATCAGAGAAGTTCTCAACCAAATTTGAAAACAAAACTCCAGAAGACAAAATCCTCAGTCTCCATTACATTCTCCTACCCTCACTCAACAAATCAATCAAGGAGGAAATCTCTCCAAAGTTATTAAAGGAACTGGGTAGCTTCCAAATCAACATGGCAGAAGAGCCAGATGTCAAAGACTCTCACTTTAGGCCAAATTTAGCAACCCAATTCAAAACTGTACAAGAATTACAATGAAAACCCAGCATTTGACAGCAACCATTGAGTGAAAACAACTGGAAGGCCTGAAAGAACAAACCTTTGAACAAAGTGTGGCAGATCTCAAATGGCCCCCTCCTCCTTTTCTTTTCTTCCTCAGGAAACCAACAAAAGGTACTTCATCAATTCAAGAGACTTGAAGAAGACTAGAAGCAACCTCTAATAATAGGCCAAACTTTCTCTCTTATTCCATTTGTAAAGGAAAAAATTCAGATCTTGACACACAAGAAGAACATTTCAAGGCAAAAGGATTGGTGTGGTGGTAGAGAGCAAATATATGATATTGAAGGGAAATGAAATCCCCAGCTGGGTTTTGCTAGTGTGACCCCACTCTCTCTTCTCGGGTTGCGCAAAAAGTGGGTCCCACAGATTTAACAGAAGACTTTTGATCTTAGGTGGATGATGGATGGATCAGATGCCCCCCACCCCCTCTCCCTCTCTCTTTCTGTGTCTTGTCTCCGACACTCTGTTCCTCCTTCCTTCTGTTTCAAAGTAACGACCTTTTACCGTAGCAGGTTGAAGTAACTGACTGTGTAGCAGGTTGAAGTAACTGACTGGGTTACTGTTACTGGTCTTGCGGCTAACTAACTGTTTGTTGTCCTTGTCCTCTCAACGACCGTTGCCACGTAACACCCCCGCCATTATAGCATCCTTTGTGTTAGCTTACTACAACTATTTATGTTTTTCCGTGGTCTGTTTACCCATCATGATCATCGTACTCTGTAATGGAGACGTAAGAACGAGTTTAGTGCGACTTCATTGAAATGAATAAACTTAAATCTATAATACGTCATTGTGTTTTTGTTGAAGTATCTTGTTCCCTCACCAACACATGTTACAAAATTTGTTTGTGTGATTTTGTTTTCACTCGTCTTACGTTAATGATTGTTTCTCATGGCCTTTCAAAAAAAAAAAAAAAAAGAAGAAGATTGTTTCTCATGGTTATTGTATTCATGTATTCCTGGTTGGTGGTTATCTGCTTCATCTTCTCCTTTAATTATATCTGTATATTTATCATACACATAGTATTCTTATGTTTCTTAATAGTTAATACAATGCATGCATCTAATAGGATAATTTAGAATGTGTGATTCCAATCTTCTTCATGTATCGATAAGTTTTTTTTTTTTTTTTTTTTTGAGAGGACATGTATCAATAAGTTTTGAGGGCACGAAAGAATAGATCATGAATTTGTGACTCAATATATACGATTAATTAACAAGCTTCAGAAATAAGAAAATGCAGAAAAAACAAAGAATACAATTAGTTTTATGTTTGATTTTCATTTTTACTTGGGTTTAGGGTTAATGTCCAAGATGAGTACGTACCAGTACTCATTCAACTCGGTTTCTAAGGAAAAGTCAGAATTTGAAACTGCTACCACAATCAAATGAGTTGGTTTTGGTGTTTAAAACTCTCAATAAATCTTTTTTATTAAAACAGATTCAGGATTGGTGTGAATTGACTACTTAATTTGATTTATACAGAGAAAGAGACCTGTATATATTAGCCACCAAACAATAATAGACATGATCATCACGAATCCGTGAATCTGCATAGCGCGTTAATACACACATTCAGAATGCGTTGCATGCCAAATCAATCACAATTGCCAAATGGGAGCTCAGCATCAAACTTCTGAACAATATCATGCTTCTTCTTTTCATGAGAATATGGAAATCTTGTTCATGGATGTAAGATTTTTGTGAACTGTTATGATTCTATGTCCCATGTACAGATCAACCTGCATAAGTTTAAAGTTTGTGTTGCAATATTTTCTCCCTTTTATTTATAGTCTAGCCTAATTATATATGATTGAACGCACCCTTATTTATCATTTTGGTTTATAGTTTAGTAAAAATGATGTCTGTTTTATCAATTCATCACACTCTTCATCGGTGTTTTTATTTTCGAGTTGAATCGGCTTTGATCAAATGGTTGATTGATATTTCATTTTTCCAAGTACTGTTATTGCCATTAATAAAGCTAGCAACTTCCGACCAAAGAATTGTAACGAAAATTATGAAATCATGCAAAAATCAGTACGTTAGGGCCTGAGGGAAAGTGTTCAATTTTCAGCCCAATCCAATTGTGGTCCAGCAGCGATATGTGTGTATTTTTGTTGGGCCTTCTCGAAGCGACTCCTAGTCATAAAGAAGTTTTTTTTTTCCCTCTACAACTAGGAGTGCTCTTGAGAAAAATGTATCAAATCAACAGAGAAAAGCTTTCTTGAACATCAAACCAAGGGAAAGAAGCTCTTGTCTCCCTAACTACTTTTAATACCGATACGGAACCAATCAAATGCAACTGATTCAAGAAGAGCAAGAACAGCTGCTCAGTCTGCCGTAGGGAAAAGAGTAAGTGATAGTCATCCAGGATCGAGCCGGTCACGAGATTCGAACACGGACATAATTGAAGGCCAAGAGAGATATAAATTCAAGTACACCCAATTATTACAAGTGTTGGCAAGCACAAAAACACAAGAAAATTAATTGAAATATATGTTTAAGAACACATGAAGGCTCAATTAGAACAATTAAGGCACCAGTGTCAATGTATTCTACAAGAACTAATATATGTAACATGTAGAAATCCAAGTTTTAATGGGAGAGTATAGATGTGTGGGGATCATAAGTACCACTTACTTGCGATAGATGCATTTCAATTCACAGAGCTGATAAAAAGATGTCTCATTATAGCATAGAGTATCAAGGGGATGAAGAAAAAAGGGTAAATGATCCTCTTTCATTGCGTTCTATACAATAGAACAAAAGCAACTCGTATAACATGAGTTTAGTGATTTCAGCTACATATTTGAATAGTAAGAATGTACTCGTGGTATTACCTATCTGATCAAAAAATTAGACAGGAGAAGAAATGAAGGAGATTAATAAAATCAAAATGACTTCAAAGATTGAATATATTTTTTTTCTTTGGACAATGAATTTCTCTTTTCATTGATTGTTTGGTGTGACTCAATGAAGGGACCATAGCATGATCTTTGAGCAGTCTTCTGGTGGGATTCCCTTTAGCTTTGTCTCATCTTCAAGAACCACTTGCTTTACAAATTTCATGGAATTCTGTTGAGAACAAAACAGCAAAGAAAACCCATAAGAAACATACATATAATGTATAACAAATCAAGAAGACATATTTGCACATGCTCTCAATCATTTTTCTCCTTGTAGGTTTTAGAAAAAAAAAAAGAGATAAACTACTCAAGTGGGTTAATGATCTATAGTATACACTTGCATAAATGTCCAGAAAGATTTGTCTAGATATCACACTCATTCTTATAATCAATCTTTTTAGGCATTGGTTATCAGAAGAGTGTGAGCAAATTCATACCAATTCATCCATACACCTAATCCTAATGTGTCTGCAATGATTTTAAAATTGTTGGAGGTTTGCCAAACCTCAACTGAACCTGCTTACTTATTCATACGGCATGAATATTCTAACAGCTTGGTGTGACAGGACCCAATTGCAGTAATGAAATAGTTACCAAGGATACAAATGAACCGGTTCCTTATCAAATGTGGAGGAAACAAAAACACCAGGCTCCTAAATTGGATATACATAAATCATATATTTACAACAAAAGTACGTGATTGTCAAATAATGTTTAAGGTTACTTTCAAACAAGTATATTGAACGCTTATTATAACTTTGATGTTAATTATTACCTGAGAGGTGCTTTGAAGTGATGAAGTACGACCCCATCTTTCAGGGTCCCAAAGGATTGAGCTGTTGAATGCAAAGCTTGAAATATGAATGCGAAGTCTGTTAGTCTCATCTGTTTGATCAGTGTTGTTCATTTTCCTTAGGATATGCCATCCTATCACTTGTGAAGAATCGCATACAGGTCCTTCAATGATCACTTTTTTCTTGTTTGCTGCAAGTATTGCCATTGGCCATGTCCCAAACACCCTGCAAATTACACAAATGATCGAGATGTTCTTAGTAACACAAACTGGAAAGTAGTTTACTCAGTTAAACCAACTGCAGACTCTACAGTTAAACCAACTGCAGACTCTGCAGTCCCATATATAATATCATTCCTCATAATTACATGCATTTCAAGATCGTGTAATTTAATCGCTTATGATGCTAAATTGGTTATACAATCCAAGGAATTTTTGTCACATTATGAGCAATTTAGCATCTTAACTCATGCATAAGCGATTATATTACAACACAAAAGATGAAATCGCTGTTTAATTTGTCGGTAAGGTGTTTATCTGGCATCGGGTGTTCTAATAATGTTAATGATCGACAATCTAATAGTACTCCAAGTTGTCAAAGTTTTCAAAGATCCATAATTTAAAATCATATGAATCTCAACGAATATGACTTTACAACATGCATGGGGTATTACCTCAGCATTGCAATATATAGATAATTTAATTTTTCCTTGAAATACCTAACCATTTGATTAATACCCAAAGTAATAAACTGATAAACCAGAGATTCAGTTGTTCGAGTTTGGAGATTAGTAAGAGTCAAATTAAATCAGTGTAAATTGCTCTTTCACAATGTATTTTTATATTTATGTCAAGAATTATTAAAAAAACAATCGTTTATATACACGTGAACGACTATCAACCGTTGATGCATGTGACTTTATTATCATATGAATCATATAAGAACTTTAAATTTTAGAGTGGATAATATAATATCAGTTGGTAAATCTTAAGAATCACTTTTTATCAAAATCATACCAACTCGATCATTTTTCTTACAATCTACTCAAAACTTCGTAACCACCATCCCCCCCATAGGTTCTTACGTCCAAATAAAAATGTTTGAAACACTTTAGAAAATTCCAAAAATTAAGTAATGGTTGAAATATAATTGAACAGAAAAGGGAAAAGAGTTGGATTACATACTCAATTTCTCTGAGCTGATCAAAGAAGCCAAGATCATAGACATTGGAAAGCCCAGCAAAGTGAACAATCCCACTAAGCTTATGCTGCTCAATGTGCTTAAGAGCAACATTCCTCTGATGATCCATTTCAGCCTCAGTATCTGTGAAGTTCTCTTTGAAAACCAAATGCCTATACATGATACCTGTTTTCCTAAGAACTTCAGAAACCTCATTAGACTCGGTTTTCCCTTCCACCACAATCCACAACAATGGCTGAGGAACCAATTTGATGGTGTTGGCCAGTCTTCTCAGAAACACACATTTTAGTGGGTTTTTGGTGCTTGTTGGTGTGACTATGATTATGAATCTTCTTGGTGTCAAGCTGGGTTTTTTCTCTTCATCTTCTTCATCTTCTGACATCCTCCTTTCGGTTTCGGAGTGGTTTTCTTCAGACCATGGAGGGGAGGATACTGCGGTAGTCAAATTTTCTGTTTCTGCTATCAAACTTCTATCGACATTTGATACTTGTTGTGGCGGTTCAACTGGTTGAGGTGAAAACTCTACTTTATTTGATGTAGTCACAGCAGGTTTAGAAAAGATGGAAGGTTTAAATGTTGGAGCGAAGCCTGTGAAGAATCCCATAACAAAACACAAAGCAAAATGGACAGCAGCTTTCTTCCATAGTTGAACCCTCTTCTTTGATCTCTCAGTTGTACCCATTTCTCCCAACCCTTACAGAGATCTAAAAGGTATTCGGGTTACTGAATTTAGGTGATTTTGGTCATAGACAACAAGGGAAGTAGTTTATCAATGTAATATATATAAGGCAAAGAGTTTAATTTGAATGCATGAAATATTGGAAGGTTACGAAAAAGGTTGTTTATTGCAAAAATATGGAAGCTAAGTTGGTTCAATATTGGTTTTGTTTTTGAGTTTGTGCTGTTTTTTGGTGAAGAACTGTTTCATGTAGTTGTTGCTTGAAGCAAAAGAAAGGACAAAAATTTTAATTTTAGGGCTTCAGTTGCTTTCTCTGCACCAAATAGTGGTTGGGATGGAACCCATCAACAAATCACTATCAAAATTCAACCGGGGTTGCAGCTGAGATTTGTTGAATAGAAGTCTTCTAAGTTCCATAAATAAAGAAGCTAGCAGGGGATTAAAATGACTAGCAAGGGATTAAAATGACTAGAATAATATGAAAGAAATAAACTTAATTATTTGATAGTTGATACTTATGGTAATTTAGAGTTGAGGCAAAGCAAGATCTCGGTTTATGGCAGTGTTGTTGAAGCTCAAGAATCAAAATTGAAGGAACTTCCAAGCCACGTAGGAACAAGACAGCATTTTAAACTAATTAAGTTGTGCTTAAACAATGAGAACAAAGCTTGAATTTCTTAATCATACTCATTTCAGTTTGGTGTGGGGGAAAATCTTATGGAAGATTAATTAAATATAAGGATGATGATTAGGAGTAACAAGGTTGATTAGGACGGAACAGATCCATTTAAAGGATACTTCTATGAGTTAACAACCAAGGGAAGAAGAAAGTCATTCACTTGAACATCAACAACAATGGTGATTCTTGAACCCTCATTTCTTACAAGAATATTTCTCTCTTACTCTCTTGTCATCAAGCCATGATTATAAATCCAAATCAATCACAAACATTCCCAACATTTGAAGCAACCAATAATTGACACTTCATCTCCATCATCATCTTTTCATCCCAAAGCAATAACATCATTTCCCACATGAGAAAAGAGTTCAAACCAATCAATTTCTTAGGAACAACTCAAGCCATAACCCTAAACCCAACAGCCAAAACGACCCCGTTTTCAACTCAGTCCATGCCACTTTGCTCTGTGAAAAGAGAGAGTAAAAAACACTAAAAACCCTTAAACCCTTATACCCCTTAGACCATGTTGAAAATATTCAAAGCCTCAAAACCAATGGCCTTCAACCACAGTCAGCCACCTTCAACCCTTTTACCACACTTCAGGAATGAACTGTTTGGCAATGATTACATAACCTCCTTGTGTAGACAAAAGCATTACAGAGAAGCCCTTCAAGCATTTGACTTTCTGGACAAGAACACCAATTTCAAAGTGTTTCCCAGCACTTATGCCAATTTGGTTTCCGCTTGCTCGTTTTTAAGGTCAATTGAACATGGTAGGAAAATCCATGATCATATTTTGGGGTCCAATTGCGAGCAAGACATTGTTCTTCAGAATCATATTCTCAACATGTATGGGAAATGTGGGTCCTTTTGGGATGCAAGGAAGGTATTTGATGAAATGTCTGAGAGAAATGTGGTGTCTTGGACTTCACTCATTGCTGGGTATTCACAGAATAGGCAAGAGGATAAAGCAGTTGAGTTGTATTTTCAAATGCTTCGATCGGGTTGTATGCCTGATCAGTTCACTTTTGGAAGTGTGGTGAAAGCGTGTTCGGGTTTGGGAAATGTGTGGTTGGGGAGACAGGTCCATGCCCATGTAGTGAAATCAGAAACTGGTTCACACCCTATTGCACAAAATGCGCTTACTTCAATGTACACTAAGTTTGGTCTAATTGCTGATGCATTTGATGTGTTTACACGTGCTGCGACAAAGAATTTGATTTCTTGGGGTTCAATCATTGCAGGGTTTTCGCAACTTGGTTACGAAAATGAAGCTTTGGCTCATTTTAAGGAAATGCTGTGTCAGGGTGCTTACATTCCGAATGAGTTTATATTCGGCAGTGCTTTTAGTGCGTGTAGTGGCCTCGTCCAACCGGAATCTGGAAGGCAGATACATGGGATGTGCATAAAGTTTGGTTTAGGGAGAGACAATTTTGCTGGATGCTCCCTTTGTGACATGTACGCAAAATGTGGGCATTTAGAATCTGCCAGAACTGTATTTCGTCACATAGACCGGCCTGATTTGGTGTCCTGGAATGCAATGATTTCGGGATTTTCTAGTTTTGAAGATGCTAATGGAGCCATTTCTTTCTTTTCTAGGATGCAGCACATGAGACTGATCCCTGATGAAGTTAGTGTACTCTCAGTACTTTCTGCTTGCACGAGCTCTCCAACACTGTCTCAGGGTAGGCAGGTTCACTCCTACATTATCAAGACAACACTTGATTTTACTGTTTCTGTCTGTAATGCTTTGCTAACAATGTATGCTAAGTGTTCAAATCTCGATGATGCATTTGTTGTGTTCGAAGATATGAGAACTCGTGCTGATTCAGTTTCTTGGAATGCCATTATTACCGCATGCATGCAGCACAACCAGGCTGGAGAAGTTTTCAGGTTACTGAAGTTAATGCTTATTTCTGAAATAAGGCCTGATTATATTACTGTCAGTAATGTAATTGGTGCATGTGCAGATATAGCATCTCTGGAAGTTGGGAATCAAATTCATTGCTTTACTGTGAAAAGTGGGCTTGTATTTGGTGTTACTGTCAGCAATGGATTGATTGACATGTATACAAAGTGTGGATCGCTTGAAAGTGCCCAAAAGCTCTTTAGTTTGATGGATAATCCAGATGTTGTATCATGGAGTAGTTTAATTATGGGTTATGCTCAGTCTGGATGTGGAGAGGAAGCTCTTGAGCTGTTTAAAACAATGAAAGCATTGGGGGTAAAACCAAATGAAGTTACACTGGTGGGGGTCCTTACTGCTTGCAGTCATATTGGACTGGTAGAAGAAGGGCGGCAATTGTATAAAACCATAGAATCTGAACATGGTATTGCGCCAACAAGAGAGCATTGTTCTTGTATGGTTGACTTACTTGCTCGTGCTGGATGCTTACATGAAGTGGAGGAGTTCATCAAGCAAATGACATGTGAACCCGACATTGTGGTATGGAAGACTCTACTGGCCGCCTGCAAAACCCATGGGAACACTGATATAGGAAAACAGGCTGCCGAGAAGGTACTAGAACTAGATCCTTCAAATTCTGCTGCTCTAGTATTACTATGCAACATCAGTGCTTCTTCTGGCAGATGGGATGAAGTTACTAGATTGAGGAATTTGATGAGAGAAAGTGGCGTCAAAAAAGTTCCAGGTCAGAGCTGGATTGAAATCAAGGATAGGATCCATGTCTTTTTGGTTGAAGATAGTTCACACCCTGAGAGGGGTCAAATATATGCAATGCTAGAGGAGTTGTGGTTGCAGATGTTGGATGATGGATGTGATCCACTTCAGCCATAAGCTTCAGTGCCAGAGCTGAAGATATATCTGCCTGTTTAGAAACAAGAGAGACAAAGCCAGGTATGTTGCATCAGAGTAAAGACATCAGTACTTTGCAGAAGCCCCAAAATTATCACAAATCAAGAAGGTACACAAATGTTGCCCCTGTTTTTTGATCCAATGAAGAAGGGTAAAACTCAGATTATCGCCATGAATACAAGAGTATAGTGCTCACTGAAGTTTAGAGGCGGGACTGTTTACTCTGCCTGGCTACATAGATGGTAGATGTGATGGCACATTTTGGAACCGCTGTTGATAGGCCGCTCAATTCTTGACATTTTCATGGCAATTGCCTAACTATTGCCAGCAACATGTGATAACGACTCTGATTTTCAACAAGACCATGCTGCTGCTCTGGACTACAGACAGTGGGAGAAATTCAAAGGGAAAAAGAGGAAAAGAGGTTTAAAGCAGGGCAGGAGAAAATCATGAGCAGCTTGTTAATGCCTCGACTGAAACACTATCCAATTTTACAGGAAAGTAATTCTTGAATTGTATATTTTAATCCTCATGTTACAACATCGACCATAGCTTGCTTCATGCTCAACTCTCAAATAGACAATATTATCCTTGTCCCTCTAGCAACCAAAAGTTCATCAACAATAGACTGATGCTTCCAGGACTTCCAAATCAAACTAAATACAAAATCTGGATCACTCAATTATAGTGAAAAGTTGTCAACTTTTTAGATGCAACTGACTCGACTCATTCTTGCTCATCTTTCGGTTCATCATCTATGTATGTCTTCCGAGATTTTTTTGCCTTCTTCTTTGTCCACTTCTTCTTTACTCTCCTCTTCCAGGTCTGTGCTTTCTCCACTTCTTTTTGGGCAAGACCATGATCCAAGATGGAACCTCACAACCTGATGATACCATAACATTAGCTATATTCCGTAAAAATGGAATATCTTCATCTGTATAGAAAGTAATAGCTTCTCCACTCCTCCCTGCTCTGCCACAGCGACCTTCACAAAAAAAAAAATACAAACATTTTCATGATCAAAAAGTCATTCACCCTAAAAATATTTCAATAGTCATTTCAAAAGGAGAATGAACAGCATACCAATCCGGTGAATGTAGGCAGAAGAAGAATCTGGAAAATCATAATTAATCACAGAGTTGATGCCTTTGAAATCCATACCCCTAGCAATAACATCGGTGGCAATCAAAACCCATGTCTTTCCAGCTCTGAAGTCGTCAACAGCATTTTCTCGCTGCAGTGAATTCAAACTTTAGCATACACATGCAGTAATTACTGTTTAAGTATATAAAAATAACAAAATAGGCAATAGATCACAGTACAGTAATTGATGACTAATCTCTACATGAGCCCAGATACTAGTAACGGGATCCAGGTCTACCCTCTGATGTATATTCAGGTTTGACATCATTTAAGAGTTCTGTTTCATTTATATCACACTTCTGTTGAGTAGCATACAATCCCAGTTACAGATGGACAAGAATACATTGAATAATAACATCAAGACAAGTTAGCTCAAAACAATGGCAACAAAATTACCTCAGATTGGGACATATCAGAATGGATTGCACCAGCTCTTATGTTCTCACATAAAAGCTCTCCATAGAGTTCCTTCGCTCGCTCTTTGCTTTGTACAAAGATCAACACTGGTGGATTTAGACTCTAGTAACAAAATAAAAAAATAAAATAAAAAACAATTAGCCAAACTGGTCCAGTTAATATCTGGAGTGGTTGAACTGAAATACAAATACTTCACCTCACATGAATTTTTTTTTTTCAATATTAAAAATAGGTGCAAGTAAATTGAGTGAAATTTGGTCACTGATCCAAAAACTTTCATATGTTGGATGTTGTTTAGACCTATTGACATGCAAACTTTGCCTGTCTTCTGCTTTCACTATCATTTATGTATTCAGGGAAGGACCTACACTAGACAACGGCCTTCATGAGGTCAAAAGTAGATCGAGTAAAATTTGGTTACTGATGCATATGTTGGACGTTTATTAGACCAATTAACATTCAAACTTTGCCTGTCTTGTGTTCTCACTATCATTTATGTATTTGGGGAAGGACATACACTAGACAATGGCCTTCATAAGGTCAAACGTTCTGAAAAAGGCGCTCCGTGCTACTTGATAACCAATGACTATTTGTACAGAGAAAAATGTATCTCATGTCACAAATGGATTGGTCATGTAGTGACTCCTAAGAAAGGGTATAACATGCAAATCTTTTCAATATGAAATGCTTGTCCATTACCACATTCATGGATCCTATGGAGACGTGAGGAAAATAGGCTTTCTTGAAAATATACAGGGAAATACGGTATGGCACGAACTATATGGTACATACCTCTGTAAAGCTTTGTCGAAGTGCCATAAATTTTCCTTGTTCACTTCCAGCATATACCAATTTTTGCTTGATAGTCTCAGAAGCAGTATTTCTGTATGGGTATAAACATTTAGAAAGTAAGTCATTATGCATGTGAAACCACTCCATGACTATCATAAGATAAAGACACACTTACTTCCTGCCAATGATAACTCTAACAGCGTCGTGCATTATAGTACGTGCAAGCTCCTCAACAAAATCAGGTAAAGTAGCACTAAATAAAGAGCGAACTATTGAAGGGTTTGAGCATGCTTTCACCACAGAATCAATCTGCTTTAACAAGCCAAGCTCAAAGAGCTTATCAGATTCATCTAAGACAAGATATTCCACCCTGCAAGATACAAACTCATGAGAAATGATATCAATTTAACTCATCATTTAACATACACGGTGAGTTCCTATTAAAAAGGCTTGAATAAGATGCTACAAAGGTTTCCATTTAGTAATTCAAAGACTAACTAGTGTTGCTACTTATTTTAGACCCATGTGGACATTTTTTTGCCCATTAAGGATCCTTTCCAACAGATACCATCCATCAGTAGCTCACATAAAATAGTTTCCCCTGAGTTTTATGAAGATCAATAAATTTTTCAACCCACCTGCTTAAATTAAGCTTCTTTTTTCGAATAGCCATCCGTAACCGTTGTGGAGTAGAAATGAGTACATCACAAGGGTCTTTTGAAAAATCAGCACTTCTAACAAGCTCCTTAGTCATCAACTTAATGTAAAATTTATTGCCTTTTGACAACTTTTTGCACTCTCTGGTTGTCTGAGCCGCTAGTTCACGTGTAGGACAAAGAATCACAGCTCGAACGCCATCCTTAGATGCATGCTAGAAATACGGAAAACATTTCATCAGAGAAACTCAGGGATCAAGCTTGCAGAAACAGTTGAATGCGTGAACAATACCTTAAGTTTCATAAGCATGGGAACCACAAAAGCAAGGGTTTTTCCAGACCCAGTTGGAGCACAAGCAAAGCATTCCCTACTCTGTTTAAAAACAATGAGACAAAAAAAATAGTCAGCACAAACAATGACTATGATCACAACATGTATCAACACATTCTGCTAACACCTGTTTTCATAACTATCCATCATCGACTCAAAACAAAGTAAAATCCTCAACAGCAGAAATAAGAGATCATACAGATAAGAGTACTGGAATAGCCTGCCTTTGGATTGGTGTCGGCTCTTCAAATCCAAGCTCTGCCAAATTATGAAGTAAATACTCTTCGCATCCAAATCTGGAAACAACCGTTAACACATTTTTTCATTTCCATTTGAATTCAGATTTCAATAGTATACACAGCATTCATAGCAAAAACATCATCTACACAAGCATCTTCCAACATAGCGCCCAAATATCATACCTTGATCTCAACTCCGAAAAATTCTCAAGAGGGGATGGGATATTATTCCCTGAGACATGCACATTATGCTTCTTTCGGAGTAACGAATCCCGCTAATACACGAAAAAAAAAAACAAAACAAAAACCATTAACTTTAAGCACAATGGGCTACTCAAACACACAAACAACATCAATGTAGAAACAAGAAGCCACCTCAAGTTGTTTATTAAGTTTCTTTCTCTGCTTGGTGCGTTCATTAGTAGGCTTCTCTTTATCCTTCCTTAGCTGCCTTCGCTGATTTTGACTTCTTAAAAAGACTGATTCCGTCCCCAGACTCTTAATTTCACCCCAAAAAGAAAAAATTAGAAACAAAATATCTTAGGACTCCAAATGCATACAAATCCAATTCCAACGTTCATTGCTTACCTGAAACATCAGTCTTCCTCTTCCTCTTCTTAACAGACACTCTCACTGGCTCTTCCTCCTTCTCCTCCGCTTCCTCTTCTGGTTCAGGTTCTGCAGCTTCGGCCATGTTTGAATCGTTTGTCTTTTTCTTCTTCGCCTGAATCAAATTCTTGAGTCTATGAATTCATAATCAGATATAATAAAAGTTGCATACTTCGTAGAGAATTGAAAGATACGAACCTCGAATCGGAAAAAGTCAGTGGCGAACTTCCTCCGGTTGAAGTGAATGCCGCCGAACAAGAATGAAGCTCCTTCCGCCATCCGATTAGAGTTTAGATTTTGGGGGTTTATTGTTAGGACCATTCTTATATACCTATGTATCACTTTGGACCAATGTGATGATTTACTTGAACGAGCTACTTATTAGATTTGAATCGGGTCATATTGTCAACAGAGACAACTATATAAGACAATGAGCCTCTGTATGAATATTTTTTTTGATTAAATAAACAATTTAAATGCTACAACAAGTTTATCGTGAGTCGAACTCATTACCTCTCACTTACAAAGAAGAGATTATGCCACTAGACCAACTAGACCGTATGAATATGTCTTAATTTTATTTCTTTTTAATTTCTCTGTAATTTAGTTTTTTCCCTTCTTGATGCATTCTGATCCCATCAACTGGTATCAGAGCCTTCGATCCACATTGGCGAGGTGTGATGTGCTCCTGTTGATCCCTCCCTCCCACCGCCATGGAAAGAGGTCATCGACGGTGCTGGTCGATTTTACTATTGAAACACTAAGACAAACGCCACTCAGTTTGACAAGCCAGCTTATCAGATTCTGATCCCATCATTTATTAGACGCTTAAACCCTTTTTACCTCCAGAGCTATTGTTTTTGGTAAATTACAAATCCGTCCTCTAACTTTTGGGGAACATATATAGTTTCTAGAAAATTACATATGGGCCGCTCACATGTGGGATAGAAATTACGAGACAAAACGAGATATTTTCATGACAGCCACGTGATTATAAATGAACTGATCTAACGGGTAAAAACCACAGCCCACTAAACCCTAATTGTAGACCACCCACTACCAAATCTCCTCTCTTTTGCCAAAGCTCCTCGACTGAAACTCTTCTTCCTCCCTCATCTGAATGTTTCTCTTCTTCCTTCCTCATATCTGAATGTATTAGTATTGATTCATAATTAAAGAATTAAGTCTCTGAAACTTTTCCGTAATTTAGTTGTGAATATTGGTAGGGTTATGCTGGGTTTAGATGAGGGAGGAAGAAGAGAATCTTTCAGATGAGGCAGGAAGAAGAGTTTCAATCGAAGAGGAGCTTTGGCAGAAGAGAGGAGATTGGGTAGTGGACCGGTGGTCTACAATTGGGGTTTAGTGGGCTGTGGTTTTACCTGTCAGATCAGTTGATTTATAATCTTATGGTTGTCATGAAAGTGTCCCGTTTTGTCCCGTAATTTCTCTCGTATGTGAGCAGCCATGTACATTTAGATATTGGTTATTTTCCCAGAAAGGCCCAATTTTTCTTAGATCATCACCATATTGAAACATGAGATTTTCATATATCACAGTCTATCAATGTCTAGGTATGTGTAACTCTTGATGACTTATGTGATACTACTAAGCTTAGGAATGTAGCTAGAGCTATCTAGTTTATGCTCTTTTCTCTCTGTTTGGGTTTTTTGGCTCCCTTGTATCCCAAAAAAAAGGTATGTGTAGATTGAATTGTCATTCTATGAGCTCTGAACCATCTTGTTGAACAACATTGTGTTCTGACCAAAAGTGATGGATCTCAAAAAATAGTATGGGAAACCTTGGTTTAAACGGGAAAACGAAATAGGTTCGATGAGGCAGGGAAACGAGGACCAGAGAAGAAGTTGCAATGGTTGTCACAAGTACACTGCTAAAGGATTCAAGATTTTTTTGGTTTGTTTTTCTGGTTAAATTTAGAGATTCTTCAGTTCACATGGTGAAGCTTCACAAACGGTCATATTAATAGCGCGTGGCCACGCGCAAACATACATTCTGTGTGAAACAAAAAAAAGGCAACGGTTAAAGGAGTTTTATACCATCAGGGCATGCGCAGCGCATCGTTGATAAGGTTTAACCTCTGTAAAGAAAAAACAAAAAGAAGGCATGTCAATGTGTAACTGGGTTGCCGCTAGACCCAGAAGCTTATGTTTCATTACATTTTGTATTTGTTTTAATTGTATGGAGCATAATTGTGTAAGATCTACCCAGGAAAACGGTGAAGACGCAGCCGAAGCATAAAGTGGCAGATATTTCATCTTCAAATGCATTACCAGGTGACCTTTATCGAATGCTAGAAGAAGCTAGAAGAAACCAAGTTGTTAAATTGGTGAGGCAACCAATTAGATAAAAAAAGAATTGAAGAGGTGATGATCAGGTTAAACATGGACATGAAGGGAAAGAGAAATATAGATGGACGGAGATGAAATGGTTACCGCCGACGAGACGACAACAAATCGGATCCCGATGACGGGCAACCGGGTTTCAATTTGTATTGGATGCAGATCCATATTAGAATGGGTTAGTGGAGTTGGACCCGACGTTGGGTCTAAAATGGGGGAGCCGCCGCCCGCCGGCCATGGAATTTCAGATCATAAACCAATTCGATACTAGAGAGAGAAGAAAAAGCAAAGAGAGAAACAGAGGATGAAAGTAGAGGGATATACTATTACTATTTAAAAGTTGAGTTTGTTGTATATTTTTCTTTTCAACCATCGGATCTTAGTGCGATGACATGTCATGCTCTAAGTAAAAATCCAAGCAGATCTAAGTAGTATCTTTCCAAGAACACAAGCCAAGTCCCAACCCGTCTCCTTCTTCTTATTTATTTATTTATTTATTTATTTAAAAAGGAAACAACACCGTTTCAATTCAACTTAATAAATTTTGTAAGAGGAACACTATTGACACGTGTGAGTTAGGATAATCCAACCGTTGGATGAGATGGGAGTGATACCATCAACTTTGGGTAAAAAAATATCATGAAATTTCACTCATTTTTCGACTTTAATCTTTTTAATCAAACCGAAGAATGTTTATAAACTAATGGATTGATCAAGGTAGTATCCACTAGATCGAGAATCAAACAATAACAAAAACGGGTGAATTTTCTACCACAGTCATGTTTCAATATATCGATCACATCATACGGTCGATTTTTAAAAATGTTGCTTTATCAGTATAGTTGGTTTATAAAGATGTACAATTATATATAACTCACTAAATAAGTTATACCACATTAGTAAACATGTGTGGTTCCAATGACTAAAATTCACAAAATTAAAAATCGACCGTCAGATGTAATCAGTACATTTAAATATGTCTATGAAAAAAATTCACCTATTTTCGATAACGTTTGGGGTCTAGATCGACCCAGTCAACTTTAAATCAATGTCACTTATCACATGAAAATGCTATTACCTACCTCTTTGTTACATATTTTGGTTGATTCTTCTACCCACAGACACATATATGAGATACATTAGCCCATATAAAAATTTGGCGAAGTTTACCTTCTGACATTAAAGCTCTCCATAAGGAAATACAAGCGAATATAGAGTTGATTGCGTGGATCAAGATCCAAACCTTACTGAAAATTTGTGATTTTTTTTCCTAACTGTACTTCACTATATAGATCACATCCTACGGCTGAGATTTTAAAATTGCATTAGCTAGATATAGTTGGTTCATAGAGATGTACACTTACATTAGTTATATATAACCTACTAAACAACTTATACCACATTAATATACATGTTGTTTCAATGACTAAAATTTATAAAATGAAAATTCGACTGATTGATGTAATAAGTACACTTAAATATGTCTATGAAAAAAAAATCACCTATTTTTGATAATGATTGGGTCTAGATCGACGCGGTCAACCCTAAATCAACGTCACTTATTACACGAAAAGGCTTTTACCTATCTCTTTGTGACTTAGTTTGGTCGATTCTCTGCCCACACACTCTCACATATATGATATGCAACAACCTATATAAAAATTTGGGGAAGTTTACCTTCCTACAATAAAGCTCCCCATAAGAAAACACAAACGTAAATAGGGTTGACCGCCTTGATTGGGGTCCAAACATCATCAAAAATATGTAATTTCTCTACCATCACTAAGCCAAAAAGTGCAACAAATGACATTTCTCACATAACGATGTGGAATAACAGGGTTGTACAAATTTTAAAAATGATTCATACAACGTTCATAAATTGTCAAGCGTTGTGTAGATAGTCTAAGATCATTCCAGATTTCTTTTCCTGAAACCGATACAACACTTTAGACAATATTGTGTTGTGTTAATGAAAATAAAAATGAAGCACATTTCCCTTCTAACTCAGCTCAAATTTGACTTATAACTTGTTTTTGTAACATAACACAGAAAGAAATCAATGTTGTGTGACGGTGTACATTTTCAATTATCACACAATACTTTTACAAAATTGTTGTGTGATATATCTCTCATGTCATGATGTGCACTTCTCTTCTTCAAATTGGCTCTCACATCTTCCCAAACCCTAAATTTTTTGTGAAAGGTATCTTAGAGGTTTTGGTGTAACAACAGAACACTCATACTTTTTGTGTGAGAGTATAGTGTTTTCTATCACAAAACTGCTTTTCAGTTATTTGTTATATGATATATTTTCACGTCATGATGCCACTCTCTAACATTTGGCAAGATTACTTTAGGTTCTTCATCTAACAACAATCAACTAAGATGTATTGTTTGAGGCTATAATTTTTAAATATATCACACAACACCTTTTATGATCATGTTGTGTGTTTCATAACCCCTAAAATGCCCTAATCTTTCATATTATGATCCCACAACATTTGTCTTTTATATTGATGTGTGATGTAAAACCAAAAACGTTGAATTTATGGTTGACCAAAAGGATTGATAACCAAACGTTACCGAAAATTTGTGAATTTTGTTACCGTGCTATACTTCACTATCATAATCATATCCAATGGTCAAATTTTTATAATCTTTATCTTACACATCTAAATCACAATCAACTTACTAATGAGGTATAACATGTTTTCTATGTTGCACATAATGTAGCATAACATGTGGTACATCTTATATAAACATATGTTTATCTAGAGAGACACGATTAAGTAAATGAAATATTGAAAATCGAACCGTATAAACAAGTTCACGATATTGAAGCATAACTGTGGTAGAAAGATCATCAATTTTCGGTACTATATGGGTGTCAATCGACACGGTCAATTCTAATTACGCTTTTGTTTCACTACAAGGAGTCAAACCATCGGGATATAATTGAGACCAGCTTTTTATATAAGTTCATACACAATAACCTTATGAGTCTACGAGTGTAAAAAAAAATCAAAAAAATTATGAAACGATATTGCAATTCGGTGTGTTTTCGTGTAATTAGGATGGACGATTTATGGTTGACTACAAACCTCCCATATTTAGACAACTCTTAGGGTTGTTATGCATTATGAGTGAAAATGAGGGTTATTTTAAGGAGTGACTTGTAAGAGCAAAAAGTAGAGGGAATTCTACCGCTAGATATTAAATTTGGTTTAAAAGAAATTCTACCGCTCAATAGTAAATTTGATTTAGGTTTTAAAATTTCTATTTAGACAACCACAATGTTCTTATGCGTTATGTAATTGTAGAAGTGAAATGTAGCCGCGGGAAACATCTCACTCTTATAATTTAGAGGTGTCTCTATTTTCTTTCTCCTCAAATAACAAACCTGGTTTTTATGTTGTATGATTTGTAAACCGGATAGATAACAAAAGTAACACTCGGACAAAAGCCACTTTCCTGTTCAAAAAGACAAAAGTCACTTTACATTTGCCTCAAAACCTAAAAAAACTAGAGTATCACGTCTCTTCTGTCTCTCAATTTTCCTTAAACCCTAGGCCAATGTGAAGCACTGCGGTCTCAGTCTCCGATGTGGGACTATTTGTTAACCTTTGCAGTGTCTCCCTTTTTGGGGGTGTTTTGCTGCCAAAGTGGGTTTGGCAAGCGGGTTATTACCGGACCTTCACTCTTTGGATATCCGTGAAGGGCTCGCGAGAGCTGTCTAGCCTGGAATGATCTTCGGTGACCGGGTAATTGTGCCATATTCTCGGCTCAGCCAAGTATTTCAGCTGTGTACTAACAGGTTGTGTTATTGAAAAAGAGGGATGTTGTGTTTTCAGTTTTCACCGTTTTTCATAGTCTTATCCAAACTCAGTATGATGCTTGTGTGAAATTTTTTTGATCTGACAATGGAGGAGAGTTTGTTAACCATGCACTCTTTCCGAGACTATTTTCAGCAACATGAAATTGTTCATCATACTATTTGTCCTTAGACACAAGAACAAAATGGGGTATATGAGAGGAAAAATATACACCTCTTAGATATTGGAAGAGCTCTCTTACTTAGTGCTAACCTACCCAAATATCTCTGGGGTGAAGCTGTGTTGTGTGCCTCTCACCTTATCAACTGTTTACCATCTGCAGCTCTTCAGAATCAGGTTTCCTTTAAGGTATTGTCTGAACATGTTACTATTTCATCTTTCAACAAACTTCCTGCTCGTGTCTTTGGTTGTGTGGCCTATGTTCATCTTTACAAAAATCAAAGATCTAAGTTGGAGGCTCGTTCTCTTAAGTGTGTGTTTGTTAGATATGGATCCCATCAGAAATGATATAAGTGCTACCATCCTCTATCTCAACGATTCTATGTCACCACAGATGTCACATTTAGTGAAGACATGTGCTATTTTTCTCCTACGGTATCTCCAAGTGAGGAGGAGAAGTATGTTTTTTTTATAAAGATCAATTTGGAGAACTAGAAGATTGTGTAATTGTTGACAGTAACCCAATTGAAAAGGATCTTTGGCCTGTCACTGACCAGATCAAGAATTCGAGAGATAATACTCTAGAACCTCAAAAAGTGGTTTAATCTGTTGAACCTGCCCAAGTTGAGACGTCTGTTCCCTGTTCTAAAAGTGTTCGACATGACGAACAACTGTCCGACACATCGAAAGGAGTAGTAATCAGCCACCAATTGTTGAAGATGTACATGCAAGTTCAGTCTCTCCCCTACATCAACGATCTGTCCTGGCTTGTCATCACCTGAGGTATGTAGTACTATTCAGTTGTCATCCTCCAATGTCCCTGATTAATCGAGTATAGTCTTGCCTGCTAGGTCAACCCGTGGTCAACCTCCTAAAAAATATGAGCCTCTCTTGTCAGCTAAAGCCAAGTATCTTATAGCCAACTGCGTGTCAACTCATAGATTCTCTAAACCTTATGTAGCATTTGTGAATCAATTATCTGTTGTGTCTCTTCCTAGTAAAGTGCATGATGCAATCAAGGAGGAGAAATGGGCCAAAGCAATGGAGGTTGAGATGGATGCTCTCAAGAAGAATGGTACTTGGGATTTGGTGTCATTATCACCTGGAAAGAAGACTGTTGGTTGTAGATAAGTTTATACAGTGAAGCATAATGCATATGACTCAATTGACAGATATAAGGCAAGGTTGGTTGCAAAATGATACACTCAAAAATATGAGGTGGATTATGATGAGACGTTTACACCTGTAGCAAAGATCAATACCATTTGAGTCCTTATGTCTTTGGCAGCTAATCTGGATTAGCCCATGCAACAATTTGATGTGAAAAATACATTTCTTCATGGAGATATGAATGAAGAAATTTACATAGATCTTCCTCTAGGATATAATACTTCTACGAGCGAGAAGGTGGTGTGCAGATTGAAAAAGTCCCTGTACGGATTGAAGCAATCTTCAAGAGCTTGATTTGGAAGGTTCACGTCTTTCATGAAGAAGATTGGGTATAAGCAGAGTAATTCATATCATACTTTGTTCCTGAAACACCGATAATGTAAGCTTACTGCCTTGATCATTTATGTAGATGACATGGTAGTGACAGATGATGATATTGATGAAATTAGAAGATTGAAAGATCAGTTATCTTCTGAATTTGAGATGAAGGACCTTAGGAATTTAAAGTACTTCTTGGGAATTAAGGTAACCAAGAACAAGGACTGTATCATGCTGAGTCAAAGAAAATATGTTCTGGATTTGCTAGCAGAGACTGGTATGCTTGATTGTACACTAGTTGATACACCGATAGAACATAACCATCAGATTGCAGAGTATCCTGATCAAGTTCCAACAGACAAATCTCGATATCAAATGTTAGTTGGAAGTTTAATTTACTTGTCGCATACTAGACTTGATCTTGCTTATGTGGTTAGTGTAGTGAGTCAATATATGCACAATCCTAGTGAAGATCACATGAATGCTGTGATGAGAATCTTGAGATACTTAAAGTCTGCTCCTGGAAAAGGTCTGATGTTTCGTAAGCATGGACATTTGAGGACTAGTGGTTACACTGATGCGAACTAGGCAGGGAACATCACTGACAGACGTTCTACTTCTGACTATTTTATGTTTGTTGATGGAAAATTAGTCACTTGGAGAAGCAAAAAGCATAATGTGGTGGCCCGTTCTTGTGCAGAAGCTGAGTACAAAGGTATAGCTCAAAGAGTCTGTGAGTTGTTATGGTTGAGAAGTTTATTAAAGAGTTTGGGTTTCAAGCAGGAATGGTCAATGCTGTCAAGATCCACCCCGAATTTCATCTTGAGACCCGAAGTGAGTCTTGCGGGGACCACCTCCAAGGAAAATTTACCGAAGAACTCGGCAGACCTCTCTTGAAAATAGACAACTCTAACCCGGAAAATTAAAGAACTACCCTTTTATAACAAGTTAACCATTCTCCGATTCAACCCAATATTACCCAAATAAAATAATATAGGTCTTAATAATAATCCCAAGAGTATTCAAAGTTACTAAAAACAACAGAAGCAGAAAAAAAACCCTAGTAGGTTAAGCAGGTAACATACTGGTAAAAGTGGCTGATAGATGGGTAACTATGCCTCGTCTCCTCCTACTAATACTGACCCGCACTCTGCAGATTAGGCATTTTAAAAACGAATGGCCCAAGAGAAAACATCCAAAAATGTTAGAGTGAGTGGACAAAAATAAATAAAGAAAAATAAGTATCAACACTTATACTTTCCCAAATTAATTTCCAAAGAAAATCGAATACATGCTTCAAATGAGAAATCATTTATCTCATAAATATCGAGCTTCTTCAGCTCAAAAATATATATCAGTATACGTATGTATTTACACATGCCCATACTCTCAATATAGATTAATAGATTTAAAATAATTTATATAGGGCTACCACGCTTGCGTCCAACGCTCACGTCACGTCTTAATGCGGTGATACACTACGTCATTAAGGTGGATAGACATGTGTATAAATATGTGTACATATCCCTTATACGAATTAAACACTCATATAAGGCTACTACGCTTACGTCCAACGCTCACGTCACACCATAATGCAGTTATATATTATGTCATTAAGATGAACAGACACATATGGCTAGCTAGTATTTATATACATACTCTCTTCATAAAAATATTTATAATTTACCGAAAATCTCATTTTCGGTAACTCTCCACAATAAAATCGTCAAATAAAAATGACGTCAAATGCTCCAATAAAATAAATTGCTGAACAATAAACAATTGCATGCATATTATTTAAAACAAAAGTCCACTCACAAATTAGGCATAAGCTTGATGTCGGTCAGCTGCCTCTTTCGCTCGAGCCTCCTCAAGTCATATTCCAAAAACATAATTAAATCTTTAACTAAATACCGATGCTTATATAAAATTAGACAAAATTAAGTATGAGCTTTGCACGCTCATCTATGCCTAACATCTTAATTCTCAACTTCGCTTCGATCCATACTTTACCACAATTTCCGACATCCTTCAAATCATCTTCCACAATCCTAACAATATTTAACCCACGACTGTCTTTTAACTCATTAACCGCCATAATTCTTAACCATTAGAAAATCTCAAACCTTATAAAAACTCCTCCAAAAAATCCAAACTATACTTCATTAAACTCCCCTCAAGAAAACACATCTAATACCATAAAAATCCCCTTAACAGCGGCTGGCGGCTGACTCCGGCGACCTCCAATGCCTACCAAAATTTAGCACAACCTTCTTCTCAACACGAACAACAACTTCCCTAACTAGCACAAACACAAATTCCAAGCCTAGATAGGGTAATCGAACCAAAACCGTGATTTAAGCCCTAGAACTTCAACTCACCGATTCTCCTCACCTGTAGCAAACTGGACCGAGTCCTTCTAGGGCAAGGCAACTGGGTTGAAAACCTTCAAAACTATATAAGGCTTGCTCGGATTGGTGGCCAGAGGAGGAAGTTCCGGCGACGGGGAGCTTTGGGCAGTCGGGACTTTCGGGCTTGATTTCTCTTTCATGGTAGCGTTAGGGAGGTTGCCACCGGTCCAGGAAGGAACAAGGAACAAGGGCCGACCAATTGGGACCGATGCGGCGGCGAACAGTGGCCGGACGGCGGCGGACAGGCGGCTGTAAATTCTGGCAGGGGAGAGAACTCGGGAAGAAATCGGGAGGAAGAGAGAGAAGTGAAGGGAGAGAAATGGTTTGGGCCTTCCCAAACCGGTCCAACACCTTAATACCCACACCAAAAATGAACCCAACTCAAAAAAAAAATAACACCACAAAATAATACCCTAATAAAAATTACCTTTTATTATCTAAAATTACCATTTTTACCGTAGTCACATTTTTCTCCTACGAATAATTCCTTCAAAATAATCATCCCCCAAAACCTCTCTGGGGACCAATTAAACTATAAACTCATTGACGAAGATGGTAAAACTTTTATTAACACTATGCTAATAAATAAGGTAAAATTTAAGAGTCGGGGCGTGACAAATGCCTCTTCACTATGACAATACTGTTGCGGTTGAAATTGAACATAATCATGTTCAACATGATTGAACAAAACATGTAAAGATTGACAGACATTTCATTAAGGAAAAGCTAGATGCTCGCATAATCTCGTTCCCATTTGTTCCTTTAGAGGAGTAGCTAGCTGACATCCTTACCAAAGCTGTGTCGTCTAGGGCGTTCAGTGACTCACTTGACAAGTTAGACATTCAAGATTTGTATGCACCAACTTGAGAATGAGTGTTAACGTGAGTCTCAATACTAGTATATCGGGAAGATGTATATTCTGTAATTAACTAGGATTATGTAAATCTTTCCGTGTAATTAGTTTCCTTCTAAGGTTAGAACTGTGCTTGTATATATACTCAACTTAAAGTTTGTTCAATATATCTGAAAATTCTCAGCCTTTTTATGTCCAGTTTCTATAACTAAATCAAAAACGACTAAAACTTTTAGTCTTTTGTGTTTAGTCTTTTGGGTATGTGCTGGAATAAGCTTATTTAGCTTAGCTTATCTGTGCTGCCACCGAAAAGCAAACCCAAGCAGAAAAGAGAAGATCTATAGTTTGTATCTTGTTTTAAGTATATCCAGGAGGAGAAATGAGCAGTATTTGTTGCTCGTCTCCATGAAACAAACAGATTTAGCTTATAGATATAAGATGGAAATGAGAGATTCAAGTCATCCATGCCAGTACATTCAAGAATCAAAATCATATGAGTTGAAGCATACAGTCAAATAATATATACAACATCTCCTACGTATCAACTCTCTCATAAGCAAACCAAATTAATTCATAGCAAAACATGACAGTACCCATGAATCAAAGAGAAATTATGACCCCAAACAAAAAAGTACTACCCATGAATGAAGATTTAACCAAGAAGAGAGACAAGCCTTCAAAGTCTGCTGTGTGCAATACAGCAATGACCGTCGACCTGTTTAATTCCTTAACGTCGGTCCTCTGCAATTATCCTCGGAAAGGATGAGGATTTTGCAGGGTTTGGGTTCGTGTATTGCTGGGTATAAAATAAAGGGTATTATTAAAAAGTTGGTGGGTGTTGTTAGAAACTGTATGATTTTGCTGGGTAATAGTTTGATACATTTAACAACACCCATTACATTATTATTGTTGTTCAAAAAAATAAAAAAGAGCTTGTTATCTCTCACCCCCACTCATAATCACAAAAGAAGAAAAGAAAAAAGAAAAAAAAAGGATAACATAAAGTGAAGTTCAGCTTTAGAGCTGTTCTCTTCTGAGAGTTCTCTCCCAGACTCTTGCGTTTATCAACCAAACGAAACCAGTTTCCTTTGTCAACGCCTCCCAACTCCGTCGCATTTCTCAACTCTCTCTCTCCCAGCTCAGATTTGCCGCTTCTTCTCCTCCCCATCTCATCCCAATCCCCCAGATCGATCTGCACGATACCCCACAATTCTATGGCACCCCACAAAGCTGTGACTTTAACCCACGTCCGCTACCAAAAGGGCGACCCCTTAGGCCACTTCCTGGCCTGGATATCCCTCATCCCAGTCTTCATCTCCTTCGGCGGCTTCGTCTCCCACTTCATCTTCCGCCGCGAGCTTCAAGGCATGTTCTTCGCAATCGGCCTCATCATCTCCCAGCTCATCAACGAAGTGATCAAAGATTTCTTCCAGCAAGCTCGCCCCGCCACGTGTGCCCTCCTCGAAATGTGCGACTCCCATGGATGGCCCTCAAGTCATTCTCAGTACATGTTCTTCTTCGCTGTTTACTTCACTCTTTTGACCTACAGAGGAATCGGGCTGTGGGATACCCGGAACAAGCTGGCTGTGATTTTCTTGCCTTGGTGCTTGGCTTTGCTGACTATGTATTCCAGGGTCTATTTGGGGTATCATACTGTGGCTCAGGTGTTTGCTGGGTCGGGTTTGGGGATTGTTCTTGGGGGTTTGTGGTTTTGGGTTGTGAATTCTGTGTTGATTTGTTTCTTTCCGGCGATTGAGGAGAGTGCGTTTGGGAAGTATTTTTATGTTAAGGATACTTCTCATATACCCGATGTGTTGAAGTTCGAGTATGACAATGCGAGGAAAGCGAGGACCGAGATGGCTGCCAAGTCTGAGTGATTGATGAAGAGTTAAACTTGGTATGTGGGATTTATGCATTCACATTGTTTTGCATTTTCAGTTCTTGAATTTGAGCTATATTGGATTATTTGTTATGATTGGATTATGTTGCCTTGGGAATTGTTTTGGTGACCTGTGTTTGTTGATTTGGATAGATTAGAGAATGAATTCTGAGACTCTAAAGGGAACATGGGTTCTAGAATTTGATTTGTTTATGAACATAGCTCGGCTTTCTCGGACCGTGTTGGTTAAAGGGGATGCTGTAAAGTATTTGAGTGAAAAATTGGTTTCTTCTAGTATTGATCAAATTGAAGTGAGTTTTGAGAGATGGTTGTTAGAGTGACTTGAGGAAGTTTGGATATAGAACTACTTGGAAATTTATTAGATGCATCATATCCTCGTCTTTGTTTTTCTTTTCGTGGTTCTAAAGATCTCAGAGGAACTTTACTTGCTGTTTTTTATATGTTGCAATGCGTTATGTATGTTTACTTGATCTCTTTCTGTAGAATTGATGACACCACATTATGGTCTATTGCATGTAGAACCTAGGCATTCATTAGATAAGCTTCACAGAACATGTTTTTTTGATATCTGAACTATTTTCCTGCACTCTCATAATGGGTATTAACAAGCAAAGCTGAAATGATAAGTATGCTTGTTCATAATAATCAGGAAATGAAAGAGCATTTCAGTTGTTCTCAAACAGCACGTTACCAGGAATTGAATTAAAAAGAGTCAGATATGATACTTGGGAGAAATCTTAGGGGAATGAAGGAAGAGAAATAAAGATGTGATCCTTTTTCCTGCAATTCGGATAAACTCTTTTGGATTAGTCTAAGGTAAAACTAACATATGCTAGGGTAAGGAGTAAAGAAAATACTCAAAACGAATAATATGAATACATATGAAAATTGGATGAATTTCTATCTCAGCTAAATGTCATGTGATTGAACTTTTGCATCTTCCGTCTTGCAAATTTCTTGCAACCATAACAGAGTTGGTATCTATCGTAAGGGCAAGTTGGTATAGCATCATTAAGTGACATTGATTGGGGGAAAAGAAATTAGGATGAAAACAAGAACTCAGGCCTCCTCTGTGATGCTTATAGACTTTTTCTCTGCATCTAAACTCTCCTTTTCCTCGATGTATGATCGTTTTTAAGGCTTATTCAGAGCTTGGATTGGTACCAGTAGTTGACTTAGTATTGTTTCTTTCTCCTGGCCCTGTGGGGGATGAGGGAAGAGTGTGCCATATATCAATTGCTTTCACAATCTCTGCGTGGAGTTGGAACTTCTAGAAATGTTAGTTTCATTATTTCTTCATGGAAGATGGTTCACTTTTTCATCAAATCACAGTTATAATTGTGCCTCATCAATAAATGATAATCAAGATCAGAACGGCATATCACTACAAATATTATTATTCGTTTGCTATTCACTTACAGTATCATAAGTTTCCCCTCTTCTTTTTACAGGTAAGTAGCTGAAGAATTCCATCCCACTGTCGGATGCTTATTTGCATGGATGAGATTATTAAACTCTATCGTTTTGTTTCCATCTCTATAAAGCCCGTGTACCAGAAGACAGAAGCGAGTTGGAAGTCAATTGGATTTTAGAAGCTCTCATGTATTAGGAAAGAGAGCATTTTAGGGTGCTGGAGTCAATTGTTATACGTATATTGACCTATATGTGTGGTTACAGATTCAGATCTTTTATCCATGTATGTGGGAACTCTGTTTTATGTGTTTGCTATATGACTTGGAGGACTTTTAACATTATTCCCAGTTTCCCACATGAAATAGTACATTTTGCATGCCTAATCTTTCACAGAACAGGTAGATATCGAAAGTATAGATTAAGCTTGAGTGACATTTGATGAAGGAAAATTCTGCCCTGCAGCGATGCTGCTTTGAAGGCCAAACATTTCAAAACAAAACACCCACCTCCCATCTGTAAAGCCCACCCCTCACTTGTAAAGCACATGCACACAACTCCTATTAGAACAAGTCTACCCTCTTGGCCTTTGTTAGGAAGGCTTCGGTCATGGATGTGACATGGGTCGTCACGTGGTAATAATTTTGGGTTGCAGTTTTCACCCACGATTTATGTTTATAGGTTGTCACGTGACGGTGACAGTTTAATAAATTTTATATCAGGTAATTAATTGTGGATAATGAAAAAAAATATGGACCCTTGGATCAAATTGTTAGATCAAATCTGGGTCATCCATTACATATTAAAAGAAGAGAGTTGTATTGGACCTAGTCAAAACACCAAAACTGGCGTTGACACGAGCCTTTCCTCTCTCTCTCTCTCTCTCTCTCTCTCTCTCTCTCCCTCTCTCACTCCCTCTCTCACGTCTGCCACCTTCTTCTCCAGTCGATTCATGCCGTTTCCGGCCACCACACTCCACCAAAACGTTCCTTTCCTCTCCCTCTTCAAAACCCCTCAATCAATAACCACATGCAACCCTCAATAAAGGAGATCGACGAAGGAAACACTCACTGTCCGGTGAGTTCTTGGCATTTCCGACGACCAATTTTGATTTGATGGTAACCCTTAACAAATCTTATGTGTTTTCAATAAGAGCCAAGGAGAGGATCCTAGTCTAATTTGTAAGGTAATTTCAATAACCCTATTTTTGTGTTTCTAGTTGTTTCAATGTTGAGTTTTCCGGCAAGCCATGGTTCTGGCATCGGCTCCACTTACTGGTTCCAGTGTTGTCTCGGCCCCCTTGCGTGCTTCACGTGCTTGACGACACCAAACCCCACGAATTAGGCTGAGCTGGCGGAGGAAGGCTTGGGTCTTTAAAATGGAGGCTTGGGTCATAGGTTTGACCCAAGCGAAGACCCAGTGAAGGCCCTGAGTTAAAGAAATTTCATGGGTGGAGGGAGGTTTTTTCTAGCTGGGTTTTCGTTTGACATGGCGAAGGCCTGGGTCTTGCTTTCGGGGAGCAAGTCCACCCTTTGGGTCTTCGTTGGGAAGGTCTGGGTCATAAGCGAGATCTGGGTCATCATGTGACAGTGATTTTGGACTGCATTTTCCACCCACGATTTCTGTTTCCTGATAGTCACATGACAATGATTGTTTATTGAATTTTATATTAGGTACTTTGAATGTGAATGATGATTTTATGTGTTATTAAAATTATGAATAACGTATTGAAATTATAAAAAGGTAATAAATAAATTTTAAAAAATGACATTAAAATTAATTTTATTTATTACATGACTTAAATTGACAGGTCAAGCCTAGGAAAAAATAATAATAATAATTTAAATTTCTAACTCTAATTATCGACATCCTACAAAAGAAATCGGTGTTTGAGGGGTCATTGAGATTTACCGGGTTGGTCGAATCGCATGTCGAAGGTGATAAGTAAATAATTATTTCAACATACATAAAAAAAAAGTTTAATATTCATAGCTCATCAATGAGACATGAACCGCTCTTTACCCAAGCTTTAGCTTCCCTTATCGCACAATGTCATTGAAACAATTCTATTTTTAAAGATTTCCACCTCCCTATCATTGAACTTGTTGTTCGAGGGTAGGCATCTGGAAAATTGTCGAAGTAGTGCTTGAGAACATTATCCCAAATTTGCTCTTTCTTTTGATCGGTGCCCTTTTCCGCATCGTGGCTAACAAATCTCCATGACTTGCACATTTGAAGGTCTTCATCGGCTTCCCAAAGTTTTCTATAGGAAATAGATCCACCGGCCATGAATCGAAACAAAAGAGAAGATTAAAACCATAGGAGAATGAAAGAAAATAGCTATAAAACTATGGATCACAATTTTTTGTGTGGGATGAAAAAGTTATAGGAGGGTGATATGTATTTATAGGGAATTGTAAATATATTTTATATTATTTTTCTTACCGTTGGGATTTTTTGTAACATTTTTCATTCAATTTAATTCATTTAATTAAAAAAAACAATTGACTGTTGTGATTACAACGATAGGGTTTCCAGGGCCGTTAGATTTGTTTTTGGGAAGTAAATCAACGGTACAAATTAACTGACTGATGGGTTTGAAAATTCAAAAGGTCAACTCTAGGTGTGACATGTGGCGTGTGGGGCTGAGACTCCGCGCAAGACAACAAACAACGGCACGCTGGACTTCACACGTCTTCTCCTAATTGTTTGTGCGTCTCACGCACACATGCGGTGCGTCTGCAGCAACTTGCACATGGGTGATATGTCAATAGCCAAGTCCTTTGATGAAACATGTTTTGGGCTAAGTTGGAAACGAAGGCCCGGGTCTTCAGAAATGGAGGACCTAATGAAGGTCTGAGTTAAAAAAAACTTTGTGGGTGGACTTTTTTTTTTTGTTAGGTCCTCATTTGAGGTGGCTAAATGTCTGGGTCATGATTTTTGGGTAAGGGTTGACTTGCTCTTAGGGGATATGTCAATAGCCAAGTCCTTTGATGAAAGGATTGGAAAAACAAAAAGATCAATTACTCAGCAGAATGGTTCTGGCTTCCCCAAATTAACAAGAACCGGAAAAACCAAAAACGAATCAATAACAAAAAATGGAAATACATGCATTTGTTTTCATCCATTTCACCCTTATATTAATGGAAAAATGATCATAATCATTCCTTAGATCCTTTTCAAAAATTATAGTGTTTTCCCCATTTTCGAAAAAATTAGGGAATCTACTGTAGCAAACAACCAATTTTTTTCATAAAATAGAGAAAATTCAAGATTTAGGGATGTTGTTGGTGTTGCTAGTAAAAATGAGAATGAAAGGAAATAATTCAAGGGTGTGGATAGAAACCCTATGGTTACTAGGACTAGACATCGAGACCCAAGTTACATGTGCTTATAATCCGCTAATCAAGTCCAATCGAGTATGAGGCTTATATGAATGATTTTTACTAACTTATGCGGGCATGTGAATGATTTTATATGAGATTCATGGACCGGAATTGGTCTACGTCTAACCTCATTATCATGAATTGATTTTTCAATAACCCTTAATCTGATAACCAAATTAATGGAAGACACATGAGTTTAGAAATCATTTACATAACAATTCCTTTCATTCTTCAAATCTAGTTGTTTCTAACTCATGATATACTGTATTTCATTGCATTTCACTTGTCATTGATTTTTTTTTTTTTTTTCATTCAGTGAGTAACGTGCTCTTATAATCCCTTTAGCAAAACTCACACCCCACTCCTTTGAGTTTGTGTGCTTTAAACATGTGTTTAGGGAAGCAAACTTTGTAGCCAATGCTTTGGTCAATTTAAGTCATAGGCTTAGCAATCTATGTTTTTGGGAGGAGAATATTCCGCCAGAAGCATCTTCTGCTTTGGCCTTTGACGTTGTAAACCTCGGTTGCACTAGAGGCACCTCAATGTAATTGAATTCAGTTTCTTATATAAAAAAAAAGGACAGTACCCACAAGCCTTAATTTTAAGAATTTTATTCTTATTAACAAAATCAGATTTTAAAATTCTTAAGAGTAAACTTAAACATAAAAAGACAATTATACCCTTAACGAATTAAATAAACTACAATAGACCATTATAAGAGTCTATTATAAAATAAAAATTTTATAACCGGATTCCCACGACCAATGACGTTGACCAGGCTCCGGGAACCGTTGACAGGACTTGGAGCCGTTGACTGGATTCCGACGACCGTTGACCAGACTCTAGGGGCCGTTGACCGAATTCTGGTGATAAGGTGTCTATTAGGGGCAGTAGAGGGTCTATTGGGGGCAGTAGGGCGTCTATTAGGGGCAATATGAAGTCTGTCCGGAGGCTGTTGACCGGATTCCGGCGATAAGATGTCTAATAAAGGCAGTAGGGGCTGTGTCGGGAGGTCTATTGGGGGTAGTAGGACCACCTATTAGGGACAGTAAGGGGTTTGTCGGGGGTTCTATTGGGGCAGTATGAGGTTTATTGGGGGTAGTAGGTGGGTCTACTAGGGTAGTAGGAAGGTTTACTAGGGGCAGTATGACCACCTATTAGGGTCAGTAGAATCTCTTACTAGGGGCAGTAAGACCTCCTACAGAGGACAATATGACCACCTATTAAGGTCAGTAGGACCTCCTATTAGGGGCAGTGAGGTCTACTGAGGGCAATATGACATTCTACTGGGGGCAATATGACCTTCTACTAGGGCGATATGGTGTCTATTGGGGGCAGTAGAGGGTCTATTGGTGGCAGTAAGGCGTCTATTAGGGGCAATATGAAGTCTGTCCGGAGGCTGTTGACCGGATTCCGGCGATAAGATGTCTAATGGGGCAGTATGGGCTGTGTCGGGGGGGGGTCTATTGGGGATAATAGGCCACCTATTGGGGACAGTAGGGGGTTTGTCGGGGGTTCTATTGGGGGTAGTATGAGGTTTATTGGGGGTAGTAGGAGGGTCTACTGGGGGCAGTATGACCACCTATTAGGGTCAGTAGGACCTCTTACTAGGGGCAGTATGACCACCTATTAGGGTCAGTAGGACCTCCTACTAGGAGCAGTAAGACCTCCTACTAGGGGTAGTATGAGGTCTACTAGGGGCAGCAGGACTTTCTACTGGGGGCAATAGGACCTCCTACTAGGAGCAGTATGAGGATCTACTAGGGGTAGTAAGAGGGTTTACTGGGGGCAGTATGACCACCTATTAGGGTCAATATGACCTCGTATTGGGGGCAGTATGACCACCTATTAGGGTCAGTAGGACCTTGTATTGGGGGCAGTATGAGGGTCTACTGGGGGTAGTAGGTGGGTCTACTGGGAGCAGTATGACCACCTATTGGGGGAAGTAGGACACCTATTGGGGACAGTATGACCTCCTATTGGGGGCAGTAAGAGGTCTGTCGGGGGTTATACTAGGGGTAGTAAGAGGGTTTACTGGGGGCAGTATGACCACCTATTAGGGTCAATATGACCTCGTATTGGGGGCAGTATGAGGGTCTACTGGGGGTAGTAGGTGGGTCTACTGGGAGCAGTATGACCACCTATTGGGGGAAGTAGGACACCTATTGGGGACAGTATGACCTCCTATTGGGGGCAGTAAGAGGTCTGTCGGGGGTTATATTAGGGGTAGTAGGAGGTCTTTTAGAAGCAATAGGCATAAGGTCTGTCCGGGGGTCTTCTAGGGGTAGTAGGTGGGTATACTGGGGGCAGTAGGAGGATCTACTAAGGGAAATATGAGATCTATTGAAGGTCTATTAGAGACAGTACGAGGTATACGAGGTCTATTGCCCCTATTATGAGCCAAACTAATGTACTAAGCATAGTACTAACACAAGCACATATAGCAAAACAACAGTTTACAGCAAAAAAAAAAAAACTCCAAAATTAGCACAGAAACATCAAGGATAAACAAATATGTGAGTAATCAAAATGAACAATCTTACATTACATTCAAATGCAGCAATTTCACAAATTCGAGAAAACAAGAACAATGCCTTACAGGAACAATGCCTTAACTCTGGGGTGACTGCCGGAGCCGGCAAAGCCGATCCATCCAGTTCTCTTCAAGGATCTAATCCGCCCAATCTAGAGTCATTCCAGCATCGAAATCCCCCCCCCCTCTCTCTCTCCCTCCCAAAAAGAGAAAACATGGCTCATTCTCCAGCCTCCACCTCCTCTCCACCTTCAAAACCATAACCACCACCCCCTCCGCCACCTTTGTTGTGTTCCCACTTGAAACCTTCTCCGCCGATCCCATTTTCTTGGCCTTCCTCTCCCCCGATCCTTCTCCTCCACCTCCTCCTCCGCCGCACTCTCCTCCGGCTCCCCCGCCTCCATCGCCGAGAAGCTCCAGCACGCCATCTGCCTCCTTGAGTCCTCTCCCAGCTCCGCTCCCTCCAGCACACCGACCACGCCCTCTCCATTTATTCCCAAAAAAAGAACTCACACCCCCACTGAATTAATTAGCTCAAAAATTCAAATAATTTACCAAAATTGTAATTGGTCACATAAGAACCATAACTACTAATCACTCAAACTTCCATCTAATTAGGGCTTCCAATCAAATAACTAGTGATTCTGGCAGCAAAGATAAAATCCAATCAGAGATTCACTTACCCAGTTAGAGTGTAATTACTTAATAAATCACTGCTGGGTTAAATTCACTAAACCAAAGACCAAAGAGTCAAACCCCCACACTAGATCCCACTCCCTCTCTCTCTCTCTCTCTCATTTGAACAGACTTGGCCACTGAAACAGAACCAGTAAGCCAATGGAGGGTTCAAACCCAAATTAATATTCCCAACTACACCAAACCCTGGAAGCAAGAATCACGTGGAGCCATTCACCTAACCACAAAACTAACTCACATTTTTCCAGAGCCTCCATTCTCTTCTCTCTCAGTTCCTCACTCACTGAGTCACGTCACCGAGTTCACAATGTGGCCGGCTCTCTTCGCCGCAGCGGTGGCTGCCTCCACCGGGCTCCTCGCCAAGAACCACCTCTCCAAGCGGTCCGCCGTGATCACCGACTCCGATCCGCGAAACGACGCCGTCGTGGAGGACGCGACGCCGCGGAGCCCCGTTGGTTCGGTTTCTCGGCCTCCGTGGGAGAGCGACTGCGAGGATCAGGTCAAGGAGGGGATCTTCAGGTTTTCGAGCGATGGCGGGAGCGGGGAGAAGAAGAAGAAGTCGAAGCTTCGGTTGAAGAAGAAGAAGATGAAAGATGCGGTGGAGGAGGAGCAGAAGAAGAAGAAGAGTGGGAGGAGAGTTGGTGTTTGCGTGAAGAAGAGGAAGACTGTTCCTTCCAAATGTGGATCGTCTTCTAATCCCAAAGGTTGATCCCTAAATTGTGCCTTTCTTTAATTTGTGAAATTTATGAAGAATTATTCTCAATGTGTTTCTTTTATGGAATTTATTGCTCTTTGATTCGATATTACTTTTGTGTTTGATCATTGCTGGTTGAAATTTTTTGATTATATAGTGTCATCAACTTTGTGGAACTTGGATCTGATTAGTTGAATTTTAAACAAGTAGGGTCTGAGTACTAATTTGATGAAAATGTTTCTTTTGGAAAAGAGGTTTTGTTGTTTGTTGGATCTTGAAGAGAAAAATACTTTGATTCATATGTCATGAGTGATGAGTCCATAAGAATCTTGAATAGAATATTATCATTTTTGGTGAAGATGATTTCTGGGGCCAAGCTTCTTGCAAAGGATTTGATTTTTCATTTGACTTGAGAATCTCCTTTTGCTGAAGGATTTAGTGGACCCTGATGATTTTCTTTGCTATAAAAGTATATTTAAACATATCCAGTTCTTCAGTCTCCATCATTTTTAATATTGTAATCTTCCAAAAATATTTTGGGTTGATGAGGAAAAGCCAACATTGTTGGAGATGTTCTAGTTTAATTATACTGGTATTCTGTTACATATTACTGCTGTCTTGAGATGTCAAGTAGGCCGATGAGTTTTGTACAGACCTATTCTTATCGAGATCCTTCAAGATCACTCTTGAAATTCTAATTAAAATCTACCAAAGCATTTAATCTCCATTGTTGTGCAGTTATAATCAGATACATGATGGATTAGCTCAGAACTTTTGGTATGGCAAAGTGGCAATTCATAAAAATGCTGATGTTTACTTTTGGTTGTACGCTTCAGATACTACCTCATTGTTTAACTGGGGACTTAATATTGGGATAATGTACATGATGACTGCTGGAAAAGCTGATATCAATAAGCTGAACACAACCATGGATGAGACTGCAAAAGTTGTGCAGGAGTTAAAATCTGAGCTAAATAAAAGAAAAGCATCACAGAGTCAGCAATTTTCTTGTTCTGAAAGTGAAGCCAATACACAATATCAGAGCCCTAGTTGCAAGCGTTCCCAAACAGAACTCACAAAGTCAAGTGCAGAATACAGTGAACCTAATTATATGAGAGCTTTCAGCTTCCAAATATCTGATGTCGAATGTCCAAGTAGTGTTCTTACAGAGGAGCAGGAGCCAGATCCAGAGGTCATGGACATGGATCAATTGGAAGCAGAACTTGAGTCTGAATTGCAAAAACTTCCATGGTGCTCTACAGAAGCTCCTCAGCAAGAGGGGTTCAGAAATCTGGGAAAGGTCAGTCTTTAATGTCAAATACATCCTATTTGAAAATGTTGAATGTTCCTTTATGCTATTGCTATCAACTACGTCTAACAATTAGCTTATGCTATTTATAAAATAGTGGACACAAATTCGGCTTTCCTGCATCATGCATGTTCGGCAGTCATTGAAACTGATCAGCACTAGAGTAGTAGGGTTTTAATTACACCTTTGATGTACCAGAGAGTGACAACCATATGTTGTAAATCTAGAAACCTACTCCTAATGTGACCTGATTGTGTATCTTAGCATTGTGCTTTTGCTATTTTTCTTCAACTCAAAAAAGAAACTATAACTGTGAAAATCAAATTGTGCATTACATATTTTTCCTTTCTCACAAAATTGCTTGTTCCTATTTTAGGATTTTGTCTCTGATGATTCAGCTCAAAAGTTTCACGGACAAGCAGCAAAGGGTATTGTTATTGAGCAATTTCAAGGAGTATTACCAGCTGAGCTAGACCAGAAATTATGCCATGTGCTCATTGAACAGCAGGAAAGCCAAATTGTGGAGCTGGAATCCGAACTGCAGTCTGCCCAATCAAAACTCCAAGAAAAAGAAACTGAACTTCAAGCATTGAAGGACTGTGTTAAACGCCTGACTCAATTAAATCTTTCTCCTGTCTCAGGCAGGACTTCATCTCAACCTTGCTTATTTTCCTTGCATAAATGTTGATACTCTATTTGGTCCTCAGACTAACACAAACCTTTGTTTCCCAGATGATGAGAATGAGGCTCACAATGAACAAGAGCAGACCACTCATTGGAATTACAACATGGAGGGATCTGAGTCACTAAAATCAGTTGGGATGAAAAGACCTATGGATTATGAAGCCTGATGATACAGCCCAAGGGGTATGGTAGTCATTTAGCAATTTTCTAGAATATTATAGATATATAGGATGTTACCAATTTAATCAATATAATGTCAGGGGTCTATAGATTCAAATCATAGCTACCCTAACATTACCTGTGTACAAAACATGTGCAAATTTCCCATGTAAACAGAATCAGCAGTTTGCCGTTCTTGCAATCTGCCCATGTAATATTAAACTCTTCCGGTCCCTATTCTAATGCTTAGTGTCCAGAGCTCAACACTCCTTACCAAGTTGAACCCCAACTCCCACATTGACTTGCCTGCCTTGCCCTGCTTCTTTTCTTAGTGCCTCTGAAACCCAAGTTGACCTTCTGTTTTCTTGCATGGTCCAAAGGGGTATTATTCAGTAGCAGCATATCAAATTACTGGTGGAGCCAACATTGGAAAAATGGGAGTGAGATGGGTGTCTAGGTTATTCTTATGAAATGGGTAGAGCCACTAGAATGAGAAACTTCTTCTAGTGGGGGTGGGTGGATGGGTCGCTGGCTTTGCAGAGAGACACATTGATAGGAATGTGGAGCCATTTTAGTTGCGTGCTGGAGATTTTGGCTTTCCTTTTCCAACCTCAAGTCCTCAACGATGATATACGGCCAGGGTCTCTGTCACTAAAAAAATAATGGGAATATTATGGTTTAACTACATAATGATTAGTGCTTTTATTTTTGACTGATGATGATTAGTACCTTGAAGATGGGATTTAAGTAATGGAACTTGGCCTAATGACATCTTTTCCCTTTTGTTTAAGATGGTGTTTGGTTGAAGGAACTTCAAGATTGGAGATTAACTTTTATTCCAAGTACAAATTTCTACAACGACGTAAGAATCGAATTGAAGTATTGAACTGCTCGGACATTTGGTTATGCCGGAAAGGCCCCGAGTGATTGTCAAGAGTTGATGTATGTAAATATGTGTGTATCTACTGTTAGAAATTGATTACCGCGAACATACACACGATAGTCCAAAAACACTCATATTGGGACAATGCAACCTCTTAACCAAATAGGATCCAAATTCTGAGAAATTTAGCCACCCCCGCTGTTTAAGCCAAAGACAAGGGCATGATTCCGAACATTATAGTAAACAAGCAAACATAAGAAGATGGATATTGCTTGGTTGTATAGCCAAATTAGTCTCTGAATTGTCAATTTCATATTAGGTTTGGGTGTTGGAAATGTTTTATTGGTACTGGTACAACCACACGTAAATTCATTAAATCCATTTCAATTATCGATACCATATTTGCTCATTTTTCCTTAAAGTCCTTCATGTTTTCCTCTCTAAAACCTACACACATAGATCAAGGCATAGACTAATTGCATTAGTAATGAGTATATTCTTGAAAAGAAAGCATGCATCAATCACCACCAGCCCAAACTGATGAAGATCAGACAGTTAAGATTGCATCAATAAACAAATGCAGGTGATTGCAATTTTTATTGCTTACGGTACAAAATAAAGTCCCAAAAGTTTAATGCAAAAATATAAAAACTGACCTCGAGTCCAAAACAGAACCCCACACCTCGAAAATTAGCCAAAATCTTTACACTCCGATTCACCATCCGTGCAACCATTACAGGATAAAATAATTTTCACACCCAAAAAGAAAAGAAAAGTAGAAGAAACCAAAACTGAAGCCAAAACAGAGCAAAGAGAGCTTCAGAGTCACCCATTTCAGATTTTCAGAGAGCTTCCTTCAATCTTGAGCTTTGTAGAAAGAGAGAGGGAGGCTTTGGTGGGTGGAAATGAAGCTACCCGCGAAGTCCATATCGAGTCCGGGTCGGAGCGACAAGTTCCCGCCGCCGTTGATGAGGTTTCTGCGGAGCAATGTCGGGAGCAAAAGCCGAGGTCGGTTACGTTCGAGTCCGATGTTTGTAAGGAAGAAGAACACGACCGCTGTCGAAACACAAGAGCCTTCGTCGCCAAAAGTGACCTGCATGGGCCAGGTCCGTGTCCGGCGGGCGTCCTCCTCCGCGGCTTATTCTCGGTCCGGAAGGGTGAGACGGGCCGGAGCTCCGACCCGGAAACGGTTCGGGTGGATCCAAAACGCCATGTTCTGCAGCAACTTTCCGTGGAAAATCAAGCCCAAGAGTTCTTGCGGAGACCTCTGGCGGAAATGGGTTCCGTTTTTCCAAGCTGGGTTTTGCTCTAAAGCTCAGATTGAAGAAGAACCAGTGAAAATCGAGACCCGATTTGGGGAAGAAGCCCAAAGGTTTTGTTCAGATGAAGAAGAACAAGAATTTGAAAGAAAAGCCAAGGCTTTTGCTTTTGCTGCTTCTTCATCTTCGCCGCCGAAGAACGCTTTGCTATTGACTCGTTGCAGATCTGCGCCGTACAGGTCGTCTTCTTTAGCTTGTAGATTTTGGGGCTCACCAAACAGAGCTGAAGAAGAAACAGGGGAAGAAGAAGAAAAACAGAGCAAAACAGGGGAACAAGAACAAGAACAGAAAATAGAAAATGGGAGCGAAAATGAGAGACCCACATCGGAAAGGGAGTCCATTTCGGATCAAGAATGGAGAAGTGAGAAGCAAAATGAGGAAAAGATTGAATTTTTCAAGGGATTGGAAAACTCAATCAGAGAGAGAATGGCCAAGTCTGCAAGCATTGAGGATTTGACAGAAGGGGAGTTTGGATCAGAGTCTGCTCGGCCTTTGATTCTCACAAGGTGTAAATCAGAACCAGCAAGAACAGCAGCAGAGAAGCTCGACCCAGATTCCTTGATTCATTCCCACCAAGTGTTTATAATTAATTAGTATTCAATTGGGTTCTCTGTTTTCAATTTCGTTTTTTTATTTTATTTTAGTGTTAGTATCTGACTGAACTGTGAATATAGTTTTCAATTTTCTGGGGCAGTACGAGAGAATCTCCATTGCCTCCGAGCTCTATAGTTTGGTTATAGAAAAAATGTACACTGGAAGTTGAAGAAATTACAGTGAGAGAGAAGCCTGAAACAAATTCATTATTTTCTATCTGCTTGTTTCCTTCTCTTGTACGGCTTGTTATGCGAAACGTATGACCTTGTGTACGAGAGTAAGGGCCGAGCGGCCTGGTCTTCAAACTCGCCTGGAATGCTTGTTTCCTTCTCTTGTACGGCTTGTTATGCGAAACGCATGGCCATGTGTACAAGAGTTAGGGCCGAGCTGCCACATAATTATCGCAACGAGAGGAGACGGGGACGAGGTCATCTCGCCTTAGGAGGAGATGGCTTGCGGGCTTCCGGCGGAGTACGGAACGAGGCCGAAAGATAGAGATACTGTAAAAGAAATAAAGATAGTTAGAGTGTGGGCTCCACCTTCTTGTTGGCTCGCCGCTTCTTTTCCTCTCTCCTTCTGCTTTTTGCTTCGCTTGTTCTCTTCTCCTTCTTCTCCTCTTTTGTTCTTGTCTGTCTTGACTCCGCCTGCTTTTGCCTTTCTCTTGTTCCCTGCTTTTTGCTTCGCCTCCCCGTGCCCCGCGTTCTGTCCGTGTGTCATTTCTTCTTCTCTGTGTCTCTTTATATAGAGTGCACAGTTTGGAAGATTGAGTTCGCATTGAACTTTGTTGTCCAGCTGTTTACAAAAGTCACAATTGAACCCCAAAACATTGTGCGTGTAGCACAAGAAAAAGATTTTTATATATTTTTTAATCTCTTTTCTTTTTTCTTGTTATTTTTTGGCGATCAACACTTATATAGTTTTTAGACTATTCATGTTTAACCTTTTATCTATGAACAATGAAACTATCTCATTTTCCCTAAAAAAAAAATTATTAACATTAATTTTAAGGCCCACTAATAATTACGAATATATGGCTTGATAGTTTAATTTGACCAAATTGTTATCCATTAGTTTTCTAAGTTTTCCATCATTTTGTAAGAGACGAAAGATACAATATCAATCAGCTAGAGAAAAGCCAATCCATGCGTCGTCTTCAACCTGTAATTGTCCAAAAGCTGTGATTGAGGTTGATCGGTCGTTTGGTCACAAGATGGACAGAGATACGGGTAAATTGTAAATGTCACAAGCTCTTTTCTCCGACACAAAAAAGAAAAGACAAAACAAAAATAAAAAAGGTGCGGTTATTGTTATTCTTCCATCTTTTTTGTTCACTCTATACTCTCTTTTTTTTTTTTTTTTTGAGAATCCCTACACTAATATTTTAACCCAAATATTCCGATATTATTCTCACAATCAAGAATTGTAAAAATAAAATTGAAATTGAACCAAGGCAAAAGCTGGGCTACGTTCCCTGGTACAGTACACTTGACAGAGCTGTTAATAGAATGACAGTATGTAATTTCAGGTCGTCACAGTAATTATTGGATTTTACTGCAAGACTAAAAGAGATTAGAGAGGAAAGGGAAGGGCATTTTGGGAAAGAGGGAAGCGATTTGGGGTTGGTGTGAGCTTTCTCAGTTACGGCCAATTTGAAAGTGGAGTAAAAAAATAGTCAGAATACTTTACTCGTCGGAAGACACGATCTCACCGTCCATCATCTCTCTGTGTCTTAGCAGTAGTGGCCAGCTTATCCATTTTGTTTTGATTATTTTGAGGACCAAATCTATCTGTTTTAATCGGAGAAATCTTGACCTTGCTGACAACTGTGGAATCTTCTCTGCAGGGTGGGTTCGATTCTCCGTCAACTCTTCCTTGACCTCTGGTTTATCTTCTGCCTGCTCGTCAAACTTCAAGTTGGATTTATGTGGAACCAAAGTTTTCTACATTCTTTGTCCTCTTGATATGATTTTCCTTTTGGACACTCTGGTGATGCTAAATTGACTGCATCTTCACATTCATCTTCATCTCAGAAATCAAAGACAACCCTCCGTTTCCTAGTGACTTCAGAACTGGAAGCTCTTTTAAAATTAACATCTTGATCATCGTCATCACTGATGGCACCAGGTTCTGCAATGGGTGTAGAGAGAAAATCGAAGCCGACAAATTTATTGGGTTTCCGGCGGTTTCTCTACAATTTCCCGCGGCTTCGGCGAACTTGGGCCACATCACCCCTCCGACGTCCGTCCCGCTTTCTTCCCTCCGGTCGCCTCCTTCGGCTGATGCGACCCCCATATCCCTTCCTCCCTCTTCCGCGCCTCCTCCCCCTCCGCCGCTTCTTCCTACACCGACGGCCGAGTTCGCTTTCTCTTTGGGAAGCCCGCTCTGATCGAACTCGGCTCGACTCGCTGCGGTTGTGACGACGTCGTCTTCGCTGCCTGGCAATGGGTTTGATTTGACGGCGGCCGTGCAGGCTAGCAGCGTTGAGAGAGAAGAGGGAGGGAAGAGAGTTAAATCCTTAATACCGTTAACGACGTTAATTGATAAGTTTACTTATATACCCTTTAGATTCGAATTATGTGGCTGTGTTAGTGCCACGTGTCAGGACCACTCATGGCGTACTGTACTACTGCGTAGTCCAGCGCTTTTCTTGAACTGATTAAAATCTACAAATTCGAAACGACAACGATTATCTATACATAATTTTCAAATCGGATTTAATCTTCAAAGGAGTGGTCATCAGTACGTGTGTGAAATTGTTGGTTTATATATATATATATATATATATATATATATATATATATATATATAGGCTCAATCAGAGGCGCACGTCCGTATCGGCCTTAAAGTGCAGACGTCCTTTCGTTTTTCACCCTCCAGCACCGAAGACGGCACGCCTCCACCCCAGAAGACTCTAACAGCGTCCCCGATCACTTTTCCTCCCGGCGAGTCCGTTCTTTTCCAGTTTTCCGGCGACATCACCTAAAACTTCAAACAAGATTGATCTTGCCGGAAAACTAAAAAAGAACGGACTCACGGGTGAGGGAAAATGGTCGGGGACACTGCTGGAGTCTTCTGGGGTGGAGGTGCACCGTCGTCGGTGTTGGAGGGTAGAGAACAAATAGACGTCCACACTTTAAAGACCATGTGGACGTCCGTCTCTGAACGGCTCCGCGTATGTATGTGTGTGTGTGTATACACAGGGCCCTTCCACTAAGGAATCCATTTGTTTGACATATATGAGGGATGATAGATTACACCAACTTTTCGATCACAAAATCACATCTCCACCGTTTAATATGTAGTTCTATATGAGTAGATCATTTATGCAAATTTTCAGAAATTTACGTGATTGTTAAGGTATTCAAAACTATGATTTATAATTATAAGCATGAACGGTTCAGGTTTGGCAGATTTGGTTCGTTCATTGATTTAATCTTGTTCGACACCTTAACGATCATCAAATTGGCTGAAAATTTGCATAATTGCTCTATATATAAGGATCATACAACTAAACAGTGGAGATTCAAAAATATAATCGAAAAGTGGGTGTAATCCTCTATCCCTCATATATGTCAAAAAAAGGATCCGCCATATATATAGGTATGAGGGATTACACTAACTTTTCGTTCATAAAATCACATCTCCACTGTTCAGTATGTAGTTCTATATGAGTAGATCATTTATGTAAATTTGCAGAAATTTTGTTGATCGTTAAGACATTCAAAACTACGATTTATAATTATAAGCATGAACGGTTCAGGTTTGGCAGATTTGATTCGTTCATTGATTTAATCTTGTTCGACACTTTAACGATCACCAAATTGGCTGAAAATTTGCAGAATTGATCTATACATAAGGATCAATAAACTGAACAGTAGAGATTTAAAATAAAATCGAAAAGTTGGTATGATCTCACATCCCTCATATATGTCAAAAAAAAGGATCTTATATATAGAGGGCCCTTCCACTAAGGGGTCCTTTTTTTTGACATATATGAGGGATGAGAAATTACAACAACTTTTAGATCACAAAATCACATCTCCACCGTTCAATATGTAGTTCTATATAAGTAACACTTATGTAAATTTTCAGAAATTTTGGTGATCGTTAAGACATTTAAAACTACGATTTATAATTATAAGTATGAACGGTTCAGGTTTGACAGATTTGGTTCGTTCATTGATTTAATCTTATTCAATACCTTCACGATCACCAAATTTATTGAAAATTTATAGAATTGATCTATATATAAGGACCAACAAACTGAACGGTGGAGATTCTAATATATAATCGAAAAGTTGGTGTAATTCCTCATCCCTCATATATATATATATATATATATACACACACACACATATATATAGGTGCGGATGTCCGTGTTTATTCTTAAGGTGCGGATTTCCACTTTACACTCATTTTTCAATCGAATTTTCACATCTCCACCGTCTAATCTTTAGATACTAATATATAGATCATCTCTGCAAAATTTCAGCCAATTTAGTTATCATTAAAGCACTCAAACTCGATTAAACCAATGGATAAACATAATTTTGTCGAACTTGAACAATTACTGTTTATAACAGAAAAATGCAGTTTCGAGTGCCTTAATGATAACCAAATTAGTTAAAATTTTGCAGAGACGATTTATACATTAGTATCTAAATACTAGACGGTGGAGATGTGAAAATTCGATTAAAAAGTGAATGTAAAGTGGAAATCCGCACCGTAAAAATAAATGCGGACGTCCACAGCTGAGAAGCGCTATATATATATATATATATATATATATATATATATAGACACACATAGTTCCTAACTATCTATTTGCACAAGTATGTGTATTAGTCTCTTTGTACCATAGAGTACAATATATTTGATGCACTCTTGCTTTTTATATTCATTGTATTCATTCTCTGGCCACTTCTTGCTTTTACAATCTAGGAAAGTGGTTTAATTGATGGATTGGGTCCCGTCACAGATACATTTGATGTGGCACCCCACGTACTGGGTTCGAATATTGGTTTCACATAATGTAATTAATGAATTATAAATGTGGCCAGGGGAGGGATTGCAATGCCATGTTGGTTGTCCAAACCCCCATATGATAAAACCTAGAAAACCTTTGAGATACCATGAATAATCTGAAAGGAGGGTGTCAGATTAAAGGCTTCTTATTCTTATGTGAAAGAACAAAAACACATGATTGCATATAACACTTTGACAAATAATATTGATTGTAGTCATATCTTTCAAAAAAGTTTGGCAACATAGTTAGTTATCGGATTTATCAACCAGCTGCTATATACCAAATTATGGGATTATTGCATATAACACTTTGACAAATACTATTCTTTGTAATCATATCTTTCAAAAAAGTTTGACAAGTTATCGGATAACTAACTATATTGCCGATAACTAACTATGTTGCCAAACTTTTTTGAAAGATATGATTACAATCAAGAACTCGACTTCGGTGATAAACCATTGTCACCTTAAGGTGATTACAGCCAATAAACATGAGACACGTGTCTATTTTAAAAAGTTTGGCTGCAATTTAAGAACATAACAGGGAGGTTTTAGGTATTTGACATGTTTGTTTATAATTATTGTTGACACTTGTCTATCTCTCATTAATGTTTCTCACCCATAAATAACCATAGCTGGTCACCCAAGTTATTTTTTGCTTCTTTATACCAAATTAAGGGTCAAAATTGCTTCTTTTAGCTACTTTACATACCGATACCAAAGGTTTTGTGTAGCAACGCGACGACAAACTATAGGCTCTCTACTTGTTGTAGGGCATGCTTACAATGTCTTTCTCTTTCGGTAAACAAAGTGGGCGTGTTTCTTGAAGAGTAAAGGTTGTGGTAAGCCGGGCTCTTTAGTAAAGTTTGTGGATCTGGTTTCATTGTTGTTCGTGTGAGTTTGTTAGGATAGGTTCTTTGCCCTAAGTTCAAATAGGAGTAGTGGTTTTATGTTTCTACATTTTTCCTCTATGGTTTTTAGTCGTCAGAGCGTCCGTCTTTAGTATTAACATTTTCCATTTAGGAATTTTTTTTGCTTCATCCTTCTAAATGATAGTCTGATTAGTGTTGAGATGTAAATCCCACATTGGGAAAATGAGACTTTACATATGAGTTTATAAGGGTTTAGGACACTTCACTCATTGCCAATTGATTTTGAATATAAACCTCAAACTACTTTATCATGCTATCAGAGTAGGTTATCAATGTCCACATGTGAAGCCCAAATGACCATACGGACTACACGTCACCCAAATAGTTGTCCACGTGTATATAAATCCCACATCAAAAAAATGAGATTTTGTCTGTGAGTTTATAAGGGTTTGGGCCACTTCACCCATTGCCAATTAGTTTTGGATGTGAACCCCAACCTACTTTATCAATTAGTTAGTTAAGTTGAGCAATGAATGTAATAGGGTGATCTTGAGAGCAAGTCCACCCTAAGGGGTTTTAAAGGCCCAGGCCTTCAGCCACCTAGGATTAAAGACCCAGCTGAAAAAACCAATCTCCTCCCACAAACATTTTTTGACCCAGGCCTTCATTGGGTCTTCACCTGGGTCAGACCTATGACCTAGGCTTTCAATTCCAGCTCATCCCAATTCATGGTGCGAGAGGAGGCGTCAACCACGTGAAGGGCACAAGTGGGGATGAAGCAAACGAGCAGCGAAGTGAGTAGAGGCTATGAGCCAATCACATAAGACCTTGTGCTGGTTTCATCAGAAGATCCACGCGTTTTTGTCGCCTAGTGGCGCTGGTTGCGTTAGAAGACCCACGCGTCACAACCTTATTGCGTCAGAAGATCCACACGTCACAAGCTGGGGTCACGCCTTCATTTCAAATCCAATGGTCCTTTGATCTAGATCGTTGGTTCACTTAAAAAAAAAAACAAATCAACGGCTCAGGTTATTGGACCGTTGTAATCCCAACAGTCAAAAGCTTTTAATTAATTAAATTAATTAATTTGAAGGAAAAAAACTGATAAAAAAACCAACGGTTAGAAAAAAAAAATATAACAAAATTTATACAATTCCTATAAATACATATCACCCTTCTATCATTTTTTCACCCCACACAAAAAATTGTGATCCATATTTCTATATATCTCTACCATCTCAAAATTCCTCTCTTTCTTTAACCGCAACGGATAATTTGTGGGAAATGATCTGCAAGTCGCAAGAAGATGATGATGAAGATGACTTGGCGACAATCGTCGCGGTTATTGCAACAGTGGCTCATTATGAAACTCAAAACCAACCTCCGCGTCGCGGTTCTCGTCCCGGTCATCGTCCAACCCAACCTCGAGAAAGGGAGGACAAAGGCAAAGGTATGCTTCAAGACTATTTGTTGAACGTCTTATTTTTAGTGACGAGGAATTCCGAGTTTGATATAGGATGAGTCATAAGGTGTTCAACCACATATGTGATGGCCTTTGCAACTACGATCGATATTTTATCCAAAAGTCAGATGCTATGAAGAAAGTCGATCTACTTCCTGAGCAGAAGATGACGTCTTCTTTGTGGATGCTTGCTTACGGTGTTGCTGCAAGTCAATATGCTGAGTATTGTCGGATAACAAAGTCTAACTCTATCGAGTGCCTCCAACGATTTACAAGAGGAATCGTTGCTCTTTATTCAGCAGTACCTTCAAGTTCCTACTCTGACCGATCTTAAAAGACTTCTTGCTAAAGGTGAAAAACGAGGCTTTCTAGAGATGATTGAGACTTAGGAGCATCGACTGCATGCACTGGAAATGGAAGAATTGTCTAACCGCTTGGGCTAGTGAATATAGTGGGAGAAAGAAAATCCCTACTATAATTCTTGAAGCGGTCGCATCTTACTACACTTGGATATGACACGCTTTTTTTGGAATGTCCGGGGCATGCAACGACCTCAATGTCTTAGCAAAGTCGCCATTGTTTGACTAGCCTACTGCCGGTCTAGCACCAAAGATCCAATTCCAAGTGAACAATAGAGTTCATAAATTGGGTTACTATCTCGCCAAAGGAATATATCCTAGGTGGGCGACTTTCATGAAGACCATTCCAAACCTCACACGACCTAAGGAAATTACATTTGCCAAGGCTCAAGAGGGATACAGGAAAGATGTGGAGAAGTGTTTTGGTATTTTACAAGCACGCTTTGGTATTTTTAGAGGAGTTGCTCGGGGGTGGGATAAACAGGATCTCTGATATATCATATTGACTTGTATTATCTTACACAACATGATAGTTGAGGACGAAGGCCCTAAAGATACTGATGAAGATTTAGAGTCTGACGAAGAAGATGACAACAATATGAGGCCAAAGATAGCAGAAGTTTGGGATGGACCTACCGGGCAAGATTTTGAGGAAGTTGTTAGAGATGCTCATACTTTGAAGGTTTCATGGAGCGGTACAATGAAACTAGACATCAGTACGATCACTCAAACCTTCAAGAAGATCTTATCGAGCATTTATGGAAAGTACAAGGCAACATGGATATCTAGATTGCGGTTTTTTTTTTGTTTGTATTATGTTATGTTTAAATAATTGTATATTTTTTTTTCTAGGCTTGGCATGTCAATTTAAGTCATGAAATAAATATTTAATTTCAATATGTCATTTTGTTTATTTAATAATAATTTTATTAATATATAAAATCATTATTCATATTCAAAATACCTAATATAAAATTTAATAAACAGTCACTGTCATGTGGCGACCCAGAAACAGAAATCGTGGATGAAAACTGCAGTCCAAAATCACTGTCACGTGGCGACTCAGGTCTCGCCCATAACCCAGGTCTTCCCAACGAAGACCCAGAGGGTGAACTTGCTCTGAGATTGCTTGACCTCACCGGACTACAATATGCTAGCTTTATTCCCTCAAAGAATTTGCATCATATGTAGTTTTGATAACAAAAAGATGCAGAACCAAAATCAAACAAGATCTCTAATGCGAAGTCCAGCCAAGGAGGGCCGAATGAGATGTCCCCGCATGCAATTATACACACACATGCATTTGTCCCAGAAAAATTAAAATTGTAAAGGAAAAACGAAAAAAACAAAAACTAAATACTAAAATTAAGGCTGAAAATTCGATATAAATATACGAATGTATATGTGGTGTATGCAATATACAGGTAACACTTGCACAGAACATTAATGTTTCCAACCCAACACATCCATATCTGTACCTGAAAAAACACTTATTGCTATGCAAGATTACGACGGTTTCACTTGAGAGAAACGCCTAATCTACCTTTGCCTCGCTTCTCCCGTGAGTCCCTTCTGCTCTTTATATAAAACCTCATTTGGGTTCTGAGTTTCTGACACACGACTGAGCTTAATATTTGGTGATCCTTATTCCATGGAGCTCATGAAGCACTCTACCATCCTCACCATCTTTCTTCTTCTCCTGCTTACAACACCTTACATTGCAACAGGTACGTTATCGACCACTATTTCTTTTCCTGGAGTCCTGTGCTGTCAAACTAACTGGTTTCTGGCTTTTTGAAGGTGGAGAAGTATCAGCAGAGATGGTGGATAGTACTACTGAGGTTTATGAAATCGATTACAGAGGCCCAGAGACTCACTCCTCAATTCCACCTCCTGGTCACTTTCATGGGAAGAAGAAGCCTTTGCCTAATGTGATCCACAATCACAGCGTCGTCATTGGGAGTACTCCCAAATCTAAGAACAGCGGTGGCAATTACAACATGGGAAGAAAGGTAAGATCAAATTATATTGATAAATTGAAGCTTTACGACATTCGGGTATCCTTACTGCGAGTATTAGGGCATTTGTTGAGAGTAGACTACATACTCCTCCACATCCAGAATGATGACTTGTCGAGCATTGTATTTTTCATCGACATGTTTTAGTTTTAAGCCTCTCTGTATTGTTGTTGATATTGAGTTGGATGCTCTAATTTTTACATCCATATGGACTATAAGATCATGATGTATATTGTGAGGCCAGCTTTCTTAGTTTTGACTCATTTGTTCTAATTTGCTTTGCAGGCGAAGAATATACATGGATGATCAATACTATATCTATAAATGTATATGTTAATGCTCACCAGATTATGGTTCATTTTAGAACAGAGATATGAGAAAATGTACTGAGATTCATCATGAATTTATAGTTATGATGGAACAACAATCTTTAGTTTGCTAGTAGCATGTCCCATGTATCTTCCTAGCTAGTGGAATTAGTATTCTTTAATCATGCTCTGATAGAGTTTTCTTGGAATCTTGAAAGTTCTATTGTGCTAGCTCTGGAGTGGCTTATTGAAATTCTTGCTATGTAAACTGCTAGATGAGAATGTATATTGGCGTTGTATCTCATGCATTGAACATATGCAAATCATAGATTTTTTCAATGAGTTGAGTTGGGGGCATGTAAGCATGTGTGCCACACATGTAACGTGGCACTGAGCTTTACAACGTTTCTTCATGTTGATGATGGTAGTGTCGTCTACGCATATATGATTTAACCGCGCCCTCCTTCCTCTGGTTCTTCGTCATATTATTATCTGATCTACCTGCTTAATAGGGCTAGCTTTATCCTGCGACCGTCTAATAACACACCGACATGTGCAAATTTTTATCCAACTCACCCCTGCTGAAATCAGAAAAAAATGGAAATTGGAGTTAATTTTCTCCGATCAGACCAGGTCCTCTCCCTCTCCTAGCCTTCCTCAAAGCCGCCACCGTTGTCAAGTCATGCGCCACCTCCAATGAAGATGACTGGTCGGCGAAGTCACCTCGTCAACGATCCCTGGGAAGCCCATCCCGACACGGTGGTCGGGGCCGAGATAGAGCCGGATCAGCCGGGAGGTTGCGGCCGAAAGAAGGGTGGAGCTATGGTGGTCGGCGGAGACGAAGTGGTGGTGGGCGGTGAGGAGGAGATGAGGGATAAGGTGATTGTGGGAGGCGAAGATGTGAGAGGTCGGTGGAGATAAGGCTTGTGTGGATGGGTTGGTTGGGTTAGAGATTGAAGACAAGAAGAAACTCATAATAATGAGGAGCTTGAGCGTGGGATTATTGCTCAGGGGAGGAGCAACCGAGCAAGGTTTGATCGGAGAAAAAGAACTCCGGTTTCTTTCTTTTTTCTGATTCCTGTAGAGTTGAGGTGGACAAAAAAAATGCCACATGTCGGCGTGTGATTAGGCAGTCGTAGTAGCCAGGTCGTGCGACCGTCGCACATAAGAATTTCTCTCCTTGTGAAATGTACATCAGGCAGTTCGGCAGCAGACCCTCCCCCCAAGTGGATCTTTCTTATCAACCCTTTGGGGTCTCTCTTCCACCCTGCTAAGCCGATTTTTGTTTGGCGAACACCCAATCGAAGCAATTATGGCAATTTGGGGCATTCAATGGTGAATATGATGTTTCCAAGGGAAACCTTCAATGGAGGTCAGGTCTTCGATATTGGGGTGGCAAGGCTTTGCGTCGTTTCATAACATATGCGTTCGGTCGAACTTAATCTAGTAGAGCAAGACTCAAGGTTGGTCGGCTATATTTAACCAAGGAGAGGCCTCAACCAAGACTAGTTCCGACTATGATTTCCTTTTGGTATCAAAGATCAGTGCTGAAATTGTTGGTGGCAATAGGTTCTACAGAAACCTTATGCCTTAAATTTTGGAGGCATGAAGGACAGCCGACGGTGGATCCGGCCAAGATTGAAGTTGTGACGGTATTGTGCGACGTCTTGGTTTTGATTTTGCAGGTGAGACAAGGGTAATTGCCTAGATCGACGATACGTGCCCACAATGGTGCTATGGCAGCGTTCGTGAGTGACTGACTGACTGCGGTTTGAAATCCCCCAAACCTGGGTGCCCATATCATTTTCAAGGCCCAAAGTTTATGGGCCGAACTCATGTCACATCAGCTGGCCCAAAGTTTATGGGCCGAACTCATGTCACATCACATGAGCTAGAAGAGTGTCTAATGTAGTTCTACAGTGGTGTTCTTATGGTCATCTAGTGACTAAGGAAATTATGGTCAATCATCACTTGATGTAAATCTAAGGGTGGAAAACAAAACACTTAACTTTAAAATAATATTTCACACCCTTGAATTTACATCTAATAGTGATTGACCATAATTTTCTAGGTTACTAGGTGACCATGTGAACACTATTATGTAATTTTAAATGTTTCTTGTTTTTGGGCTCATTTATGGACCCAATTGATAGACTATAATCCTCTAGGGTTCCGTATTTGAGATCTAAGAGATTTCGATAGTACTATTTAACGATGATTGTTGTGTTGATGGAGGTTACAGGTTCTGTGTTGATGGCGGTTACAGGCTTAGGCATGCATTCTTTGCTGGGCCTTGCACTGGCCTCACTCATTGAGTAGTGGCGGACGCAGGACAGTTTATGTGGGGACAAGTTGTATGTGCCAGATTTTCACCGAAACAACAATAGCATACAACTTCATGTAAATAAAAGAAAAAGGAAGAAAAGAACTTGGAGTTCTAAATGTATAGGAGATATAAAATGCATTAAAGTATAATTCAAATATATCTCATAAAATATATATATAGGCCGGATGTGAAGCGGAAGTGCGGACGTCAGTTCGTTCTCCCCCCTCCGACGCCGGCGACGGCGTGCCTCCATCTCACAAGACTCCAGCAGCGTCCCCGATCACTTTCCCTCCCCGGCAAGTCCGTTCTTTTCTAGTTTTCCGGCGAGATCACCCAAAACTTCAAACAAAGTCGATCTCGCTGGAAAACTGGAAAAAACCGGACTCGTCGGAGAGGGAAAGTGGTCGGGGACGCTGCTGGAGTTTTGTGGGGTGGAGGCGAGCCGTCGCCGACACCGAATGAGGGAGAACGGACGGACATCTGCACTTTAAGCCGAGTGCGGATGTCTGTTTTACATCGTTTATATATATATATATATATATAATTGGGGTACAGAAACGTGGTTAAGAGGGAAAGAGAAAAATATATTCATGCCAAATGTCAAAAATCTAAGTGGGGGTATTGACCCACACTTGACCCTCCCTTTCAAGTTTTTTGGGCATCTAGATGTCCCGGCCCAGTTCAGTATCTAGTCTTTTTTTTTATTAAACGAATTTTCATTTAATAAACTGCAATTATAAAATAATCACTGCATCTAACGAGAGATTACAACTGCGAGCAAATAACTCTAATTTCAATCTACTTGTCCTCACTCCGAAGAGGAGAGACTGACATGTCAATGGATCTAATAAAAACCGAATTGGGCAGTCGCCCGAGTTAACTTGATCAACATATGTAGCAATTACTGGGACAGGATCTGACCACAACAGAAAACCATTGGGTGGGCCATCCCAGGATCTTCGGGCACGTTCATCACAGGCTGATAATATGCGCGGCCAAAGACCGGCTGAAGTCTGGGTTCTTGTAACAACGAACCAGCTGCCTGAATTCAAATACCTATCAGATACCATGACATTTATCTAACAAACTCGATAAAGTAATGACTTATTTGAGATCTGAAAATCAGACCTAAAAACTAACTCAAATAAAACTGCATCAATAAAACCAGAAAATAAAATAAGGCCAGCACATGATGAGCCCAACCATTGAGCCCAGGCCCAAGCCGAAACCCTAAACCAAGGTATTGAGCCAACCATAGCCGCCAACCAAGCCTTGCCCTCCCGGTTTTGCTAGATGCGTCGGACCACCCTCCTTCACGTATAGTTGTCATTCTCACGCTGGAGTTGTCATCAAGTCCTTCCCCAGGCCGGCTTTATATCCAAACCAGATCTAAATGATCCCATCCAGATCGCATCACGATCCCATTGCAGTGGCCTTGCATAACGATCTAGTCTTCATTCTTGTTTAGCGATAACAGTATCGATTTTATTTTTTAATTCATAATAATTTTTAATTATACACTAATTATGGTATCTAAACAAACCGAGTATCCTCTTTAAAAAAATGTAATAAGTTAGGTCGTATTATATCAGAATTGCCGAACACGTCCAATTAACATAAAAAATTGGAATTCTTTGGCCAAGTCATCCGAGACGAACGAGGATGACTGTGGTCTTGCCACAAGGTACCACGCTGTCTCCAAAATCTGTCACTCTCCGTTTTAGAATTTTCCTTACGCACCAAGTAATACTCAACACACGAGACCTATCGTCAACATCTCATTGGCCTCCAAAGAAAACATCGACACGCGTTCAGATCCAAACAGGTTCTACACATACATCTGCGCCACAGGATAGCGTAACCCCAGGCGGTCCAAAAATAGAGGTGAGCGAATGACGTGTCAGAGACGAATGAAAACGCGGTTAACACGGATGGGTTGATTATTAGCTACCAACAACTCCGAGAACAAAAATACGAAACAACAAACGTCGCCTCTCTCCCGTCTTTTCATTTTCATCGAAATTTCTAGGGTTTCGAATTCCGGTTCCGATTTCAATTTCTCTCTCTAGGGCTTCTCTTGATTTCTCATCCATGGCGGGAAACAGGGAGAGCAATGTTCAGGAGGAATCGAGCCCTCTTCTGAGCCAGCAGTTCCAGGAGCCTGAGAAGCCGGCCAAGGCGGCGCCGGCGGCTCAGATCGATGAGAAGTCTCCGGTTCAGATGGGGCAGGTCAACGGCGGAGGTAATGGATGCGGCTGGACTGCTGATGGGCTGCCGGTGACTCACGGCAGCGTCGTGGCTGGTGAGCCCATGGGGCGTAGCCAGTGGGACTCGGACCTTCTTGCCTGTCTTGGCCGCAACGATGAGTTCTGCAGCAGCGATCTTGAAGTTTGTGAGTTTTGATTTCGCTTTTGGGTTTTCGATTTTGTTGGATCTTGGAGCAAATTTTGGTATTGATGAATTAGCTAAATTAGCTTGATGATAGCATTTTGATTGGATTGATTTGGGTTTGTGAGATAAGAATGCTTTGCAATTTGGCTGGTTATTGATTAATCTAGAGTTTTCTGTTGAATTATTGTTTGAATTGGATATCTGTTGGTTGTGGTTGATAGAAAGGATGGGGTTTTGGGAATCATATGGAAAGGTTATCGATTTTTCAAACACCATAATGCCCAAAATGTCGTTTGTAGTTCCATTCTATATTGTGGCTTTCGCTATTGGTTGGATCACAAGTTCTTTTGATAAAGTCATGATCTTGGAGGATTTGAAACTGATCATGGGTCTCTATTGAGGGTATTTGGACACTTCATACAAGAGTGTCGTATTGGTTTAGGATGGGATTTCAGGAATTGTCTTGAATTTTTTTTTCATTTTGTAAATACTGTAATGCAGTGTCTTTTGTAGCGCCATTTTATATTGTGGCACTATCGGTTGGATTGCAAACCCTTTTACTCAAGTCATAGTCTTGGAAGATTTGAGATTGATCATGAGTCACTTTTGAGTGTATTGTGACACTGTTCTTTAAAAGAGCATTGGTTTGTGGTTTAGCAGTGTATCACAATCTATGTTTCTGTGATGCCTAGATTACACTTAATGTGTGATTAAAGAAATTACCTGTTATCTTGGCTTTTGCTCGAATCGTCCAGGATTTTCTATAATGGCTTTAGAAGATATGAAAATTGTGCACCTGTTGAGTAGCTTGATGGCTAATACTTGAAAAACCCATCATTTTTATTAATCATAAGATTAGATCTCTCTGTAGCTGTGCTTGTTTAGTTGTCATTACTATAGACAATTTTCATACTTATGGTTGTGGTATCTTTCTAGGCCTTCTTGGAAGTGTGGCTCCTTGCGTGCTGTATGGAACCAATGCTGAGAGACTTTTTTCTTCTACTGGGAGCTCGTTTGCATCTCACTGTTTGACTTACTCTGGTCTGTATTTAATTGGCAATGCCTTCTTTGGTTGGAACTGCCTTGCACCATGGTTTGCTGCTCGTAACCGTACTGCTATGCGCCACAAGTTCAATCTGCAGGCAAGTTGTGTGTGTTTATATTCTTGATTTCTCTTAATGGTGGTTGCCTGTATATATGTATAACATTGAAAGTCTGTAATGTCTTCATCTGGCTCATTTCCTACTAATGCATATATTATTTGAGGTGAAACACGAAAGAGGAAACATTTTGAATGTGTTTATAACTGTATATTTGGTTTTTGGTGATGAGCAGGGTGGCTGCGAAACATTCCAAAACACTTGTGGGTGCTGCGGATCAATGGGAGAAGAGGATCAGGAACAATGTGAGGCCTTCTGTGATGTTGCCACTCATTTGTGCTGCCATCCCCTTGCCCTTTGCCAGGAAGGCCGTGAGGTCCGTCGCAGGTTGCCTCATCCTGGCTTCAATGCTCAACCCGTTCTGGTTATGATTCCTCCTGGAGAGCAAGGCATGGGCCGTGAAGCTTGAGACTGCCATCCCAGGCATGAGTCCCCCTCACTGTGTATATTTAAGTGTACTTCAAAATCTAGAACTATGTTAACAGTGCATCAAGCCCTCTGAACTGCATCTTTTTGCTTGGTTTTTCCCAATCAAGTATAAATAACATGAAGATGGAAGTGTGAACTTTTGTGGTGTGCTTATATTTACATGTAGTATACTATTTGATATCTGTGATATGTTATTGAAAGTGGAGAACCTAAGTTGGCAGCTTGGCTGTTAATTTTTATGGTTACTTTTTAAAGGATGCTTTGATTCTCATCAGATGCTGATTTTCCAATTTTCCTTTTCAGGGATTTATATCTTAGTATTGTTGCAATATACATTATGCCGTTTTGCTATTGGTTGGAAGCTGAAATGGATGTTGTTTTTGGAACTAGGAAAGTAGGCATTCTTAACATGTACTACCTAGAATTATATAAGGGAAGTGAAATCCACATTTCCCAATTGTAATCCACACTTCCATTTTTTATTTGTGGTAACTTAAATTTTGTTTTTAATGACTTAACTTTTATCTTCATATGAAGTGGGAGTGTGGATTACAATTTGAGGAGTGTAGATTTCATATCCTTTATATAAAGATACATACATGTGCATATAAAGACTCAGATTTGTTGTTATTGTACCTTTTTCAATCACCGCGCCATTGTTCCAAACTCATAGAAGTAGCTCAGAAACCTTCAGCACCCATTCTTACATAGATTTGCATATCTAGTTTGTCCTAAATGAAATGAACTGTCCTTATTCTATCCAGATTGTGGTTCTTGTAGTGATTAGAAGCATGAATATTTTAGAGAACAATATTTATAAAACAGAAACTAAGAGAGCAGGATGTCACAAGTATGGCGGAGCTTCGAATAAAGTCGGAATGATACACTGACTGGCTGATTGCAGTGGCACAGAGAATGCAGTAGTAACTTTGTGGATTCCTCGGAAGATAATGGACAAAACGCAATCATCTTTAATTTTTTTTTTTTTCTTTTTTTTTTTCAAATGATGAGGTTGAGGGACTACATAGTTAGCATTCCCCGCTCTTCGTTCGTATCTTATGATCCTATTTCAGTGAGGACGGCATATTTCATTACCAGTGTGTTGGTCGGACCCCTGAATAAGGGACCAGTTTATTTATACACAAGGCATTTGATGTGGGATAGAGCTGACCACACAGCCAGACTGCCCGAGTTGCCAAGGCACCAACCTTCCGATTCCACCCACCAAACTGGCTGCAAGCCAAGACAGCCCCATATTCTACATTGCAATCTACCTAATATTCCTGAAATCTCTTGAACCAAACTGTAAACAACTAAATGGATTTGGCAAAGCAGCTCTTTCTAAGTTCTGAGTTCTGACTACTTGTTAAAGAAAGGATAGTCAAGTACAGATGGTAAATTTAAGGGATAAAAACTGTCTTAAGAACAGCATTCTCACTCCCTGGTCTAGCGACCGATACAAGGTTTCAATTACTAAGTTCAATTCCATCTAGTATTAAGGGAAATGAAAGAACAACTTCTCAACATGAGTTTAAACATGCAGAGCTGCAGTCTTTCTTCCATATTTACTCCCCTGGAGCAGAGACGCCTTGCTTCAGCCTCTCCTTCTTCAGCTTCTTCTTGGACACCGGCTTCTTCTTTTTTGGAGGAATAGTTCTCTGAGCATAAACATAAAGGGCATAGTTTCCAACAAGAAAAATCACCAGCAACCCAACAACAACAAGCAACACAATCAGTCCAGGGTTGAATCCTTTTGTCCCCTGCAAAACCAACACAGCAAGTTATATTATCACACAAATAATCAGATGGATTAAAATAATACAATAGGAACTACAGGAAGTCTGCTGCACCCTCAAAGCAACATATCCTTAATGCAGCAGTAAGAATCACTATCATACTCTATTTACATTCTATACTAACCAAATTTTATGCGCATGTTTTTTTTACATGAATCCTAGCAAGCAGACAACCGATTTTAACAACTTCTCCACTTGATCATATTTTTGTTCCACTACTTGCAAACTGATTCTAAGCCATGCTCCTAGCAAGTAGACAACCAATTTTAACAGCTTCTCCACTTGAATCATATTTTTGTTCCTTTAATTACAAACTGATTATATAGCAATACTACTGTGGTTTAGAAATTACAGATGCAAAGCCACTAAGCTATGTCTTGCCATTCCTTGAAAAAGCTAAAAGCAAAAAGCATCTAAAAGGAAAAGAACTAAGCAGAGAACAACCATTTAAAACCAATAATGAGTTGCATGTAATGAATCAGCATCCTAATGGGTATCACTCTACATGACAAGACTGCGTTAACTGCTTACAGGTATCAAAACAAAAAAATTATATAAGATTTATTTGTAGGGTACAATAGCTGTGAATTTTGGTTCCAGGTTTCCATGATATTCGACAAGTCCGATTAGCACAAGCCAATACATTTAAGGAAGTAGATCCAGTACCAATCTTTGCTTAGGTAATGCAGGTAACAAAATACATATCAGATTGACTAGAAAGTATCCGTGCAAGAACTACACAATCATATGTAAAGTGTAACCTAAAGTCTGAGAAATCTTTGCACTCATCCCTTTTCGGGGGTAAAGCCAAACATAGTGCAGAGCATATGAATGAAACCCGATATGCACCAGCACTAACAGTCAGCTGAAAGGAGTAACTTAGGTATGCCAGGGACGAAACCCAAACGGCCAAACTCACTCTTATCCACACCCTCTATGTCAGTTTAGTGAGGTAAAGGAGTTAACAGTTAATCCACCAAGACACCCTACAGATGGCACCCCAAATCACACAATCAACACAACACCGATTTCTACATAAATCTACAAATACACTCATAGGTTCCACCAAATTACATGCATTTCATGCTGAAATTATCACAATCAATATGCTACAACTACGCCAGAATTTACCCAACTAGTGATCACGCATTGAGCTCATAGATAACAACAAAAACAGAAGGATCATACTGCTATGAATGAGATTAACCACAATCAATTCAAAATCACCCAAAACAACCCAAAATCTCAACTGCATCTTGAATCTTCCAAAACCAATTCACAGATCACCAGAATCGATCAGATCAATGCAACACAAACCGATACACGTAAAAATCCAACAGATTTATCCATGCATGCAAGACATTATCGAACAGAGACAATCCTCCAGCTCAAAATCAGAAATCAAAACTCCGATTCACGAATACAACATTTGAAGAAATAAAAATCAGAGAGCGAAATTGAAAGGGGTCGTCGTCATACCACGTCGTCAAAGGGAGGGACCTCGTCCGCCATGGCCGAAGCTCTGAGGCCTGAGATTTGAGAGAGATCCGGGTCGCTGTGTCAACTGGGACGAGTGAAGAAAAAATTAAGAGCGAGATCTGGTCACGCGAGTAGCTTATAAATACGGGTCATCTGTGAAAATGGCCCTATATTTGTTTCTCCAGTTGTGGAATCGACTCATTATGGGCCTTGGGTTCTGTGAATCTGTTAAACAGCCCAGACCACTGCATTTTGGGATCATGACACCAAGTTGGGAGAATGAGGAGTTCAGGGGACTATAAAACATCACTTAGGGCATCTTCAACTATCATTTCTATACTCATACTCATACTTATATTTTGAGTCATCCAAACTCATTACTATTTAAGGATTCAGATTCTCTGCCTGGATTTACTTAAATGTCTTATATATATTAGATGAAGTAAGAATAACATAAAAATGACATGATAATCCCAGATTGTACTCAATCTAATAGTTAAAATTCATCCAAGTAAAACCAAGCAACATAAATCCAAGTAGAGAAACCAAATTCACTATTTAAACCCATATTCCATCTCCAACTATTATGTCAAAACCCATACTCATACCCAAATTATATCATTTTATATAATTTGGGTATGAGTATGGGTTTTGTTATCAACAAATAAATAAATTTCATATATAGTGTTTAGGGTTAAATGATTTATATAACAACAAATAAATTATATAATTAAATCATTATAAAAAAAATCTTTGAAAAAAAAAATTTGAAAACTAGCTAGATGAAGAACAATTATAAAAATTAAAGAGTGTAGAAGGAGGAGAGAAGTTTTGGAGTGAAAAATTATGAAGAAGGTGGATGGTATTTATAGACATTGGTGCAAATTACTGTTCCAACAAGAAAAATAATTTTTTATATTTTCCAAAAAAAAAAATTCTTATTTTTCAAGTTTTGTTTTGTTTTTTTCATTTGAAAACAAGATTTTCGGCCTCATTTTTTTTTTTTCCAATTGAATTTATCTAGACCTTTAATTTTGAATGAAATCAAATGTAACATCCCGGACCCAATTTTTACCTGTTTACTAGGTATTGCACGAGTTATTGAAGAATTTAACCGTGCTCGGTAATTTGGTAATTTAACACTCGACTTTATTGTCGAGTTTTTCTCAAAATGTCAAGTTCTTCTTTTATGGACCCGAAGTCTTAGTGCGTGTCGATACGAGTTCATCATTGTCCTCGGATTTCTTTTTCGGAGCTTCGAGCTATTTTCTATGTTTTATCGAAGTTTGGTAAAGAGATTGTTTTCAGAAATTGGTTTATAACATTTAATCGTGGCCGTCTGATCGAGTAGGGTTTCGATCTTGACCATTGATTTCAGTATAAAGGAAAAAGAGCTGGGTTGACTTTGTCAAACCCAATTGGGAGCGTTGACTCGAGCTCCGGTCTCTCCCTTCACTCTCTTTCTTCTTCATCGTTCCCCCACGCCGGAGTGCTGCCGTCCGGCCACCTTTGGCGACGAGACTGCCACCAAGTGGTCCTCTCCTCCTTCCCGACCTAGCTCAACTCTCAAAACCGGGAGGCAGCCATTCTCGGTGGAGATCGGAAGAGGAGGACAACGGCTGTTCTTCCCAAATTCCGGTGAGTTCCGGCAACGAATCGACAGACCAAGGTCAGATTCTTATTCTCCTTCCTCTCCTCTTCTTTTCTGGGTTTGTTTCATCTCGAATCGAGTTCTAAACTGCAAAGCCCTTTTCTACCTTTTTCTGGGTTTCTGGTTCCTAGCTCCGGCGACTACGTTCAATGGATTTTCGGTGAGCTCTTCAATGTTTCGATGGGTTCTGTGAGCTTGTGTGAAGTCAGGATGGACCTTGGAGCAGTTGCTTGTTGGTCCGGGCTGAGGCAGAGGTCGGGTGAGTTAGGACTGGGAGGAACCGAAGTGTGGGGTGTTGTTTTGGTGGAGTTGGCGACCGAGGCAGCATATATAAATGGTTGGAGGTTTCTGCAGGTTGGGATCCGGCAAGAAAGCAGCTAGACTAGAGTTATGGGATTGACTGAAGGTAAACTCGATCTCCTCTAGTATTTTGGAGCTACTGTGTTGTTGTTGTTGGTTGGTGTTTGAATCATTTATTTTCTGCATGATTGTCGATAACTTGGAGATTGGAAGATGCAGGGAGATTATGGCGAAATTCCGGCAAGTGGCCGGAATCCGGCAGAATATTCCGGCAAGTCGTCGGAATCCGGCGAAGGCAGTTAGTCCGACAGGAGCAGTTGAGGTAGTTATCGAAGTTTTTCCTTTTTGTTTTGCGTTGTTTCATAAATAGGAAAGTTTGTCGGTTTATAATCGAAAATCTTTCTAAGTGAGGAAAGTTCCTATTTTGGGAAACTTTCCCTTTTTGGCAACTATCCATTTATGGAAACCCGTTTGGGTGCCCTTAGTAAATTTTGGGGTGAAGTTGTGTAGAGAGGAAATGAAGGAAATTCTTGATTTTGTTTGTGAGCATGTTTGATCGTAGGGGATCATAAAATAATTTTGGAAGTATTTTGGTTAATGTGTTAAGGCATGGAAATTGATGGTGACTTTGTTTCCAGGTTAAGGTTCATTCCGAATAAGTTATAGTTGCGAAGTTTAGTCGGAATTGATTATTTAATATATGTCGGTCAATCCTGGTCAACCTAGGATACTTAGTCAATTTAAGAAGAAGACGAATCAATGAATATTTCGGAATCTGGTTTGACCGATTTATTCTGATGTTTATTATCAGACGTGGGATTGACTCGAGATTGTGAATAGTGGAGGCAGCGCTCGAGGAGTATGCCGAGCATTGGAAGGCTTAGGCCTAATACTGTGAGTGGACGTTTATTTTTAAATAATATGCATGCTATGGTTCATGATTGAACATTTCTTTTTTTTGTTGGAGTTTTGACGTCAATTAATTTTGACGCTTTTATTTCTCTTGGAGAGATACCGAAAATGGGATTTTCGGTGGATATAAATATGTATTTATGAGAGAGTATGTATAGAAAATGCTAGCTAGCCATATGTGTCTGTCCACCTTAATGGCGTAGCATATAGCCGCATTAAGGCGTGACGTGAGCGTTGGACGTAAGCGGGGTAGCCCTATTTGAGTGTTTAATTCATATAGGGAGTATGGACACATATTTATACACCCGTCTGTCCACCTTGATGGCGTAGTGTAGCACCGCATTAAGGCGTGACGTGAGCGTTGGACGCGAGCGTAGTAGCCCTATATAGACCCATGAATCTATATAGGGAGTATGGACGTGTGTAAATACATACATATATTATAGAGTCTGGGAGACTCGATATTATGAGATGAAAGTTTTATCGCTTGCAGCATGCATTCGATTTTTCTTTAGAAATTGATTTGGGGAAACATAAATATTTTATTCGTTAATTTATTTTTGTCCACTCACTCTAACGTTTCGTTTTCAAATGTTTTCCCCTGGGCTCTTCGTTTTAAAAATGCCCAGTTTGCAGGATTGCATAGTTGAGGTCGGACGTATATGGAGAAGAGGCATAGTCAATAGTGTAGCTTCCGCTCATTTTTATATTTCTAGTTCTTTTCTTTTCAAATAGAGTTGCTCTGAACAGTGGCTGTTGGCTATGAGATTTTTCTTGTTTAAGTTAGTATTTAAATTGGGAGATGTTGTGATTTGGGGAGCACGAAGGCTCCAGGAGTTTATGGATGGATTTAAATTTTCAGAAGTGTTTGCAGGTTTTATTAGGAAGGGTTGTCCATTTTCAAGGGAGGTTATGTCGAATTTTTCGGTAAACTTTCCTTGGAGGTGGTCCCCGCACGACTTACTCTGGGTTTCAGGGTGAAATTCGGGGTGGGTCGTGTCAGTTGGTATCAGAGCATTAGGTTATTCGATTCCTTTCTCTTTTAGTACTACCTCATATTCTTGGTCACACTTAGTGTCTATAGAGTGATGGTCCGACCGCGGCGGATCTATTAGCATTATATGCTTTAGACACTATGTGTTGATTAAGTGAGTGATGTAGTTGTTCTTATTTTATTTATGGACAGTAGTGTGCCATAAATGTTTTCATCAAGACTATGCCTCTGTACGCCGACCTCTTTAGTGATCATCCTTCTTTGATTAAGGAAAGAGGTGTTTGGATTATGCCTTGTCCAAATATTATCGAGTTGATATCATAAATTGTTAGAGTTCAATTGTGAGTTGGGAACTCCAGTTGAGAACTCATATGCGTGGCAGCATTCTGTTCATTTTGTTCAATTATTGCTTGGGTTATGATTAAGATGCTAGGGTGAGCATCTCATGCGAATTTTTAGAAGGTGAAAAGTTTAATTCAAGCCTTGGAGTTCACTATTTATAGTGGGCAAGTATGAAGTTGTAGTAGTCCGATGGAAAAATCGTGGTATCGAATTACGTGATTTCTGGGATAAAAAAAAAAAAAAAAAAAAAGTTGGAAGGAAAGTTTGAAATAATGTGGTGTATTCTTTTGAGGTAAAGGTTGTTTGAAGTGATGAGGGAGGTTCCCATAGTAATTCCAAGGGGTACCTTTACAAGTTGTTGAGGACCCTAATCCTGAGCGAGTTAGTCACATGGGATCTGTGACTAGTGTTGGGTTGCAGAAAGTTACTGCATAAAAAGCTAAATGTCAATTTAAAGAAGTCCTGATTGATGACCAAATTTCCAATTGCCTTGTCGGTAGAGAAAGTCAGTTGGGATTATTTTGGCTAATGTTTGTTATGGTATGGTGGCGCATGTTTTGGCCATGCAACTCTAATCAAGGATATATTCTCATCCTTGGAATCAGCATATTAGAGTATAATCAGAGCATTTTGGAGAAGAAGGTTAATAGCAGTCGATGAATAGTAAGATTTCTGATGATTTTGGTCTCTATTGTGGGTTGGTTGAAGTTTGTTAAAGCACTAAGTAGAATGACTTGGATTGTTGGTTTTACAAAAGTCATTCGTTAGTGCGTTGTGACAACTTCTTGTTGTGCCACAGTCGGGGAATTTTTAAAATTTTATTGATGGCACTAAATGTTGAGTTTCAAGCAAGTTTGGAATCGTGGAGTGAGATGTCAGTTATATTATTTTAATCGTGTAGCCAGTATGGGTTCTTTCGGAATTCCAGGTGTTGAAGTTTGGTTTCCAGATTTGTTGAGTGTTTGGAAGATGATAATGTAAATTGAATTGAAAAGTAATGGTGGAGTGAGAGCGAAATGGTTGTGGTCATTTCAGTCTTACGACAACACCTGGTGAATTTATTCGTGTTGTCGTAGGTATTCTATAGCAGTTGTGTGGAGTTGGTGGAAGCGGTAGCAGTGGAATAAAACCCACTGGATCATAGAGTAAGAGTGTGTGGGTGTCCAAAGTATTTTTTAAGCAGTGTCGTTCTGGGTGGTTGATGTAAGTCTTAAATTTTTGATCGAAGCTGGTTTTTGACATCATTTCATTCGCAATGGGTGACTAACTACGACACAACAATGGGAGGATCCGTCCTCCCATTGTTTCTAATTCAGTGAAATGGAGCAAAGTTTTGGTTGTGGTGTGTGTGGGAATATTTAAATTATTCCTACTTTAGTTTTTGGGTAGCATCCTCAGAGCTTGAAATCATGGAATGTGATTTCAACGCTTCGATTTGAAGGGTAGAGATTCTGGTTATTTTGTCGAAGTTTCGAGGTAAATGATAAATTGGTAGTTGTGTCGTAGTCATGGATTCGGAATAAATCCAGTGGTGATCCCAAGTGAGCTAGAGTTCATTTAAGCAATGAGTCTTGATGCTGTAAATCCTATGTGGTAGTTTAAGAGTTGCTGGTGATGTTGATTTGGTTTGTGTCGTTGTAAGTATATTTCATGTTGTAGCCTTATGGAAGAGGGTTTTTCCCCTGTTGACTCAAGAAGCGTCTAGAGTCGAGGTTTTTTAAGAGTTTTAATATTGAGAGTAGTAGTTTTTGATAGGTTGAGCAGCGTCTCTTCTCGGGATCGTATTGTGGTGGGACCACTCATTGATCCAAGTATGATTTGGGAGGTCTTGTATAAAAATTTGTCTTTGCTTTTGTTAGTCGCTTGTTATTGCAAGCTCGGTTTTCGGAGAATCTTATTGGTGGGAAGCCGTGGCGCCTGGATTGTAGGAGACTTGAGCATATTTGTTTTTCAGATCGTCTTCTGCTATCAGATTAATCGTTAAAAAAGTGTGTTTGTCGGGTCCAAAGGTTTTGGCTTTTAAAATCATTCTTGTGGAACGGCTAGAGTGAGCCATGTGCTTTTAATTATTGCTCTTGGGGTCGCGATTGCACCCGAATAAGTAGCATGGCTGGAGATGTAAATTTTGTCAATGCTTAAGGAAGGTGTTCTATTTATGTGGATTTCAATGTCAAGTTTAGCATCATGAATTGACAGTGCCAATTTTTTCGTGGGCATTATTAGTCAGTTTTGCTTATGGCGAGTGAGGAGGAATATCTAGATTTCACAGGATAGTCATGCTTTAGATTATCTTATGGGTTGTGGTAAGGAGATTAGCAGAGATAGCAGAATCAAGAAAGAGTTGGAATTCCCATAAGTTGCTAGTTTGTGGTGCACAAAATGGTAATGTTATAGTTTTGGCGGAGAGACCTCAGTGATGTGGTATTGATCTCTTCATAATTTAATTTCGAGAATCGAGGTTATCATTTATTGGTGGACTGGTCACTTAGGCAGAGCGAGGTTATCTTGTGGACTTGCGAGAGCTTTGACTCCGCAAAGTGCCTCGGTATTAGTCATGATTGTGACAGTTCTGCAGTGTGTGCATCCTTAAATCTGTTCGATTAGCGGGTCTTAATTTTGACCCCTATGAGCATGTGGGAATGCGTGAACTTTAGTTTCCTAGCCAGTGGGCTTCATTGTCGAGTTGTGAGCAGCGTGCTATCGAGGTTGTTGCGTGACGTTAGGAGATTTGACCCCGATGGAGATAGCAAATTTATGCGTGTTATTTGGGTTAGCTATTTCCATTGCTCAGGAAAGAGTGTGCATGCCTACGGGTACTCGTACTGTGGAATAGGTATCACTGAACTCACTTACGTGTTAACGTTAGTGGTAGTTCAACGAAGGACTTAGAGTCTTCGAGAAGATTTAAAATAATTCAGGATTCAGATGAAAAGGATCAAAGGAGTCAGAGTTGGACTCAAGGCAGCTCTTATTAGCTAGTAGAGTTTTAAAATTGTTCGCAGGAAGGACCATGAGTTTCAAGTGAGTATTTTGAGTGTTTTCGAAATTATCTCATTGGAAAGGGATGGTACGTTTTAGTAACGTGCAAAGCTTGGTCTGAGATTTATTGGTCCTTATGGGTTTTTAGATCAAGTTGGCTCTCTTGCGTTTCAATTAGTTTCGCCTCCAGAGTTATCCAGGATACATAATGTGTTTCATGTATCCATGCTTCGCAAGTTTATTGCCGATTCCTCTCATGGGTTGCAAGAGCAGCCGATTTTTTTTTGTAGAAAGATTTGACCTTTGATGAGGATCCGGTTCAGTTTTTAGACCAGAGGGAGCAACTGGTTAGAAGCAAATCTTTTCCTCTTGTTAAATTCTGTGGAGGAGTCACCAAGTAGAAAAAGCTACTTGCGAATCAGATGAGCAAATGAGGTAGCAGTATCCCTATCTCTTCGAATGTCAGGTATGTAAATTTCGAGGACGAAATTTTTATAAGGAGGGGAGATTGTAACATCCCGGACCCAATTTTTACCTGTTTACTAGGTATTGCACGAGTTATTGAAGAATTTAACCGTGCTCGGTAATTTGGTAATTTAACACTCGACTTTATTGTCGAGTTTTTCTCAAAATGTCAAGTTCTTCTTTTATGGACCCGAAGTCTTAGTGCGTGTCGATACGAGTTCATCATTGTCCTCGGATTTCTTTTTCGGAGCTTCGAGCTATTTTCTATGTTTTATCGAAGTTTGGTAAAGAGATTGTTTTCAGAAATTGGTTTATAACATTTAATCGTGGCCGTCTGATCGAGTAGGGTTTCGATCTTGACCATTGATTTCAGTATAAAGGAAAAAGAGCTGGGTTGACTTTGTCAAACCCAATTGGGAGCGTTGACTCGAGCTCCGGTCTCTCCCTTCACTCTCTTTCTTCTTCATCGTTCCCCCACGCCGGAGTGCTGCCGTCCGGCCACCTTTGGCGACGAGACTGCCACCAAGTGGTCCTCTCCTCCTTCCCGACCTAGCTCAACTCTCAAAACCGGGAGGCAGCCATTCTCGGTGGAGATCGGAAGAGGAGGACAACGGTTGTTCTTCCCAAATTCCGGTGAGTTCCGGCAACGAATCGACAGACCAAGGTCAGATTCTTATTCTCCTTCCTCTCCTCTTCTTTTCTGGGTTTGTTTCATCTCGAATCGAGTTCTAAACTGCAAAGCCCTTTTCTACCTTTTTCTGGGTTTCTGGTTCCTAGCTCCGGCGACTACGTTCAATGGATTTTCGGTGAGCTCTTCAATGTTTCGATGGGTTCTGTGAGCTTGTGTGAAGTCAGGATGGACCTTGGAGCAGTTGCTTGTTGGTCCGGGCTGAGGCAGAGGTCGGGTGAGTTAGGACTGGGAGGAACCGAAGTGTGGGGTGTTGTTTTGGTGGAGTTGGCGACCGAGGCAGCATATATAAATGGTTGGAGGTTTCTGCAGGTTGGGATCCGGCAAGAAAGCAGCTAGACTAGAGTTATGGGATTGACTGAAGGTAAACTCGATCTCCTCTAGTATTTTGGAGCTACTGTGTTGTTGTTGTTGGTTGGTGTTTGAATCATTTATTTTCTGCATGATTGTCGATAACTTGGAGATTGGAAGATGCAGGGAGATTATGGCGAAATTCCGGCAAGTGGCCGGAATCCGGCAGAATATTCCGGCAAGTCGTCGGAATCCGGCGAAGGCAGTTAGTCCGACAGGAGCAGTTGAGGTAGTTATCGAAGTTTTTCCTTTTTGTTTTGCGTTGTTTCATAAATAGGAAAGTTTGTCGGTTTATAATCGAAAATCTTTCTAAGTGAGGAAAGTTCCTATTTTGGGAAACTTTCCCTTTTTGGCAACTATCCATTTATGGAAACCCGTTTGGGTGCCCTTAGTAAATTTTGGGGTGAAGTTGTGTAGAGAGGAAATGAAGGAAATTCTTGATTTTGTTTGTGAGCATGTTTGATCGTAGGGGATCATAAAATAATTTTGGAAGTATTTTGGTTAATGTGTTAAGGCATGGAAATTGATGGTGACTTTGTTTCCAGGTTAAGGTTCATTCCGAATAAGTTATAGTTGCGAAGTTTAGTCGGAATTGATTATTTAATATATGTCGGTCAATCCTGGTCAACCTAGGATACTTAGTCAATTTAAGAAGAAGACGAATCAATGAATATTTCGGAATCTGGTTTGACCGATTTATTCTGATGTTTATTATCAGACGTGGGATTGACTCGAGATTGTGAATAGTGGAGGCAGCGCTCGAGGAGTATGCCGAGCATTGGAAGGCTTAGGCCTAATACTGTGAGTGGACGTTTATTTTTAAATAATATGCATGCTATGGTTCATGATTGAACATTTCTTTTTTTTGTTGGAGTTTTGACGTCAATTAATTTTGACGCTTTTATTTCTCTTGGAGAGATACCGAAAATGGGATTTTCGGTGGATATAAATATGTATTTATGAGAGAGTATGTATAGAAAATGCTAGCTAGCCATATGTGTCTGTCCACCTTAATGGCGTAGCATATAGCCGCATTAAGGCGTGACGTGAGCGTTGGACGTAAGCGGGGTAGCCCTATTTGAGTGTTTAATTCATATAGGGAGTATGGACACATATTTATACACCCGTCTGTCCACCTTGATGGCGTAGTGTAGCACCGCATTAAGGCGTGACGTGAGCGTTGGACGCGAGCGTAGTAGCCCTATATAGACCCATGAATCTATATAGGGAGTATGGACGTGTGTAAATACATACATATATTATAGAGTCTGGGAGACTCGATATTATGAGATGAAAGTTTTATCGCTTGCAGCATGCATTCGATTTTTCTTTAGAAATTGATTTGGGGAAACATAAATATTTTATTCGTTAATTTATTTTTGTCCACTCACTCTAACGTTTCGTTTTCAAATGTTTTCCCCTGGGCTCTTCGTTTTAAAAATGCCCAGTTTGCAGGATTGCATAGTTGAGGTCGGACGTATATGGAGAAGAGGCATAGTCAATAGTGTAGCTTCCGCTCATTTTTATATTTCTAGTTCTTTTCTTTTCAAATAGAGTTGCTCTGAACAGTGGCTGTTGGCTATGAGATTTTTCTTGTTTAAGTTAGTATTTAAATTGGGAGATGTTGTGATTTGGGGAGCACGAAGGCTCCAGGAGTTTATGGATGGATTTAAATTTTCAGAAGTGTTTGCAGGTTTTATTAGGAAGGGTTGTCCATTTTCAAGGGAGGTTATGTCGAATTTTTCGGTAAACTTTCCTTGGAGGTGGTCCCCGCACGACTTACTCTGGGTTTCAGGGTGAAATTCGGGGTGGGTCGTGTCATCAAATCTAGGCCCCTCATTTTTTGACCGTTGGAGGACCATAGCCGAGCTCACGTGGGATGACCCACACCAGTCTAGCTCCCTTCGACGCGTGGTTCACGCATCGTCGTCTTCCGTCCTCTAGCGCGCGTTTGCAACAGGAGGGACGACTGGTGCGTTGCTCCTACGTCTACCGACTCCTTCACATGCAGTTGCTGGCTCGTGGATCCCGCGCAAGTTGCAAATGAGTTTCCTCCTTCACAATCGACCCATTTTGGGTCGTGGGTCTGGTAGGAACCCATAATTGGGTATATGTTTTGATTGTTGGAGATAAGTTTTTATGAGTTTTGAGTATGGGTATGGGTATAGCAACTCTTGTTGGAGATGCCCTTATGTTCACTTCAACAGTTGACTAAAACTATGTGTGTCTTGGTTTAATGCTAATCAAAGAAGAAATTTTAATTTTATATAGTGATAGGTTTTCAAGTTAGTAAATGATTATGTTTTCTTGTACAACACCTAAAAAGTGATATGTAATTCCCTATATAAAAGGTTTCTATCAATAAATAAGATACATAATTCTCCGATCTATGTGCTAACTCTCATTGTCTCTACAGTTTTCTCTACAACACATTATTAGAAAAATCTCTGCCTTTTGCCCTAAAAGCTTTCCCACCCTTCATCTTGTTAAAATTACTCTTAGGAACCCTTTTTATTCCAACAAGTCGCAGGTTGTTTTGATCAAGGATTTTGTCCTTTTCTTTGGTCAGAAGTTGAGTCATAAGACCATTAAACGTATGATACACTTGTTCTTATATTTGAGCCAATATTGTCGCATAAGAATGCTAGCTGAGGTGGGAAACGTTGATAATGTTTTTTTGGATAAGATCGTCTTTTGACTCTTTGATGCTACAAAAGTTGAGTCATGCAGTCAAAGACTACAATAAAGACATGTCATGTCTGCGAGCACGGATCAACTTTTGTGGTGTCAAAAAGTCGAAAGACAATCTTATCCAGAAGACGTTATCAACATTTCCCACTTCAGCCAACATTCTTATGCGACAATATCGACTCGAATAAAAGAACAAGCGTATCACTATGTTTAGTAGTCTTATGACTTAACTTCTGACCGAATAATTCAAAACAACCTGCGACCTGTTGGAACTAAGAGGACGAAGGGTGGGAAAGCTTTTAGGACAAATGGCAGAGATTGTGTTGAACCATACGCTCATGGAAACAAGCCACAACGCAACTCCAGCAATATGGGACACAACAACGACAATAGAGGCCGTGCCAATGTCTAGAAAAGAAGAAGAGGCGAGCCTAGCCCTAGTGGCAGCACCCCCCAAGCCTAAACACCAGCAAATCAAACCCAATCACGCAAGCTTAGGTCTTTGTCATCAATATGGATCTTAGGATCACTAGTTTATGATTACCATGCTCATCCTAGTATCGTGAATGCATACAAAAAGTACAAATAATCTTTAGAGATCAACTGTATGGAGAATCGAGATAAGGACAACAACGTCAATCTCACAATCGCAGACTTTAAGGACTCAAATCCTGACCTCGATGCCCTTGACTTTGACGTCGTCGGCTAATTTATTTTTATCCTTCCAAGCTATGTAATAAGAAATCTTGAATTATAAGACTCATCATCTAGTTCATCTTTAAGCTACCCTTAGTGTTTTGTCGAAGTTGGCTGACTTTCATAGGCAGATTCCCAAATTTCGTCTTCCAATCTCTTTTTTCTTTCTTTTCTTCTTATTTGCTTCTAAACACCTAAAAACAAAAAAACAAAGTAAATAACTAGAAAACACACCAAATAAAAAAAGTATAGGGGAATTCGATACAAATATTATATAATTATGCACCTATCAATGACTTGGGTGTGAATAAAGACTCGCTTAGCTAGAGGGGTATGTCGGGAGTCCTGAATCGAAAAAGGGAGGAACAACGATTCACAACAGAAAAAAGTTTTTCTTGTCTTGGAAGACGATGATGCTATTGGGTTCATGGGGTTTTATTCTAAATGGGCTTTGATTTAGAAACAATGAGTTTAATGAGTTAGAGGTTTTGCTGGGCTTACTTTTCGTTTCTCCCACTAGCCTATATTAAGACTTTGTCCATCATGCTTGAATTTTGGTCCCTAAACCTAAATTATTAATAAATATCATCTTAATGATGGGTCTCACGAGTCTGTAACCTTTCACACCACGCCCATCTGTAAGCCCCAATAGACATAGCTTGGGTATATTTTTATTAATGTTGCATGTCATGTTTGCATGATGATTTCATGGGAACTTAGGCCTGTCACATTTCAACTAGACTCTTTTGGGCTATAGCATGTTATGTGAAGGCTCAATGGGGACACAAACATGTGTCAACTAGAAAAACAAACTTGTGAAATTTTGGGTATCAAGGAGATTGAATATGGGTTAAGTGAAATTTTTGTACGAGATTAAACATAAACCTAAACGTAAACTAAACCATGGCTGTAAGGCCAAGCAATTCATAGCCCACCATATATAAAAAAGAAGAAGAAGATATTCTTTACTCTCGAGGTGGACAAACAAGACTAGGAGAATACTAGACACATGAGTTGTCATACCTTGGATATATTAACATGGCTACCCCATTCATTTCTCGACTCTTAGTATCAAAGTGGTTAAAATGCCGCATTCCGAAGTCCTTGATATTTGAAAATGGTCTTCTTTTGGTGGGTGTGCCTTATAGTTAAGTAGTTGTACATGACCAATTGGCATTTGGTTTTGTCTACCTAAGATATTGTACTAATGTGTTATGCCTATTAATCATTTTTCGTGTATTTTTGTTCATTACTTTGTGTGGAGACAACATATTCTCAACTACACATGTTTGTGAGTATCAAAAAAAGAAAAAAAAAAAAAAAGGCTCTACATGTTTGTGAAACCTAACAAAGCAACAATGGTCCCGTGCCAGAAGAAAACGGTCGTTTATATATATGGTCGGTACAACGGCACACTTCACTATATCTAAGATTCTGGGTTTTTCAAGGGTAGTTGATTATCCAATTGGTTAATGCCACCTCAGCAAATCAGTTCTGCTATTTTGATTCTCATGGCCCTAAAAGTACACACTTCAATCTGGGTACTTACTGTTGTTTCGGTTCAGTTTGTTACTTTCATAGTTTTACGTGTGGTTTTTGTTGGAATAAGTCACCATTTTTTAATGGCTGACAAAGAGCTATGCTCTAGTATCTGTTTTAGTACCTGCTCTTTTTATTTTTGGTTTTACAGTTTTTTAGTGGTTTTGAATACCGGTGGGCTTTGTTCTGGTAAGTGCACGCAGCCTGCCATGTTTGCCCTAATGAGGCGGCGAGTTCCTTGCGTTGTCAAATGGTCGCAGCCTCCTAGTGGCAGGATGAAACTTAGGGCCACTGGTAATTTCCAGTGACGTCATATCCGGAAAGCTGATAGACATAGTAATTTATGGCTCCGTTTGAGCGGTATTTTCCCGGTATGTTGCCAAAATTGTGAAGCAAATAGAGTAGCCAATGATGCACTCTTTGCTAGATGGTAATTGCTAGAATGCATAGTATTTGTAGACATGCCTAATACTTTGGGTGTTCTTACATTATAGGGTTTAGGCACGATGTCCCCCCTTGTATTCTGATGTTTCATTAATGGTTATGGCATGAGGGCTGCCGTTTTAGCTCTCGTTTTCAAAAAAAAAAAGAAAAAAAGTATACACTTCAAAAGGAATGGATTTCAGATTGGATTCAGTTTTTAAAGGGTAGTTGATCACAACACAAAAGAAAAATAGTTATATCAGCTGATTAATTTCGGTTACAGGCTACCGCGAGATTGAATAATTCTTATATTTTACATAACATTTTGTAGTTAATCAACAATAAAAAAAAATATACATTTTGTTTCGAACCGTGTTCTCAAATGTAGATCAACAATCAACATATAGACAACAATGACAAAATGTATAATTTAATACTCTTTCATCTCTTTACCTTTTTCTAACACATCATGTAAAATAAGGTAGAAATTTTGCCATACATTTTCGAGCTCTATATTATTTTAACATTTAAGTCTGTGAGGTAACTTTTACAAATTATTTCTCATCGTCAAAATTAATGTGTATAGTTAAAGAGCTCGAAAATGTGTGTTGATATTTAGGTACAACTGTACAAGTTACAACTACGACTAATATATGCAGCCATAAAAGATCTCATTTGACAAACGCATGGAGCCATGGACTTCAAGAACAACAAATTATAGAAGAGGGACGTAGAAGTAGTTATACCATTTATTTGTATACGGTACCGACGACATGGTGTGCTGGATCTGGGCCACATTAGCCTAACATGGAGCACTTTGAGGAATCTGTCTTTGAATGTCTTGTACTAAACTAGTTGAAATGTTGATTTTTAAGTTCCTTCAAGATCTTCATGAATATCCTATAGTACCAGTTGAGGTTTTAAACTCTTTCTTTATCTTCAATTCTTGGATAAGTTCTTGAGTTTCAGTTAGGAAAGATTTTATATGGTTTGTATCGTCAGCTAGATTTTAGATTTTATTTTCAATAATTCAAGGACAATATGAGTAACCGACAACCATGAACTGTTAATGCCTAATAATACCCTAAACGAGTTTAACCATGCCCATTGGTTTTCCTCCTTTGAACTTCAAACTTAACCTTCCCTTTAATCCCTTTATTCCCAAATGTTCTTTTACCATATTTTTTCCTTAAAGCAGTGGGAAAGCCTCAAGAAAAGTATAAAGGTGAAGTTGCATTTTATGAACTACTTTCTTCAATGTTGGGGTAAACATCATGGCATGTATATGGAGGTGGATGAGATTACATGGGTGAATGCATACAAAGCTTCATGATTGAGTTGAAAGAAAATGTAAAGATAACACCCAATTGCGGAAGATTAAAAGGAAAACGCAAGCTTAAAGTTGAATATGCAATTAAAACTTTGATGAAAGGAAAAATCACCCTAGCTACTTCACTTATATATGATCGGTCAATTCTTGCCGTTACACCCACCTCCACCAATAACAACCAAAATCAGAGAAGTTTCCAAAAAGCTAATCATAAATATCCAATTCTTTCTCTTCCTATGATACAATACCAAAACCCTACTCATTCATGTCTCCTTTTGACAACTTAGATTGCTTGAGAAAGAAACTAGTTGCCCACCATTTCCCTTTCAACCAATCAAACTAAGAAAATGACCCCCACCCATTTCTTCTCCATCAAACTATAAGAAGACCCACTTTCACTAGTAGTCTAGCTAGTATAATGGAGATGGACTATAATGTATGATAAATAATTTTAATTAACAGGGAAAAATTTGGTGCTTATGCTAACCTTGGATGTTATTGTGTCATACATACAAAAACAAATGAAATGAATCTAAGACCGTTTGTTTGTTCAGACGATATGATCATCACAGCGGCGACCGTTGAAGCTGTTTTCGGAGGAGGAGGTGGAGATGGTGATCATGCCATTGCAATCAGAAACACTGTCCTGCAAGCTCAATAAGAGATGTGAAGTGCTAAAAGTTGTGGTGGGTTTTGTTCTTGGGACTATTGGGACTTCGGCTTCACCCACTAGCATTTGCACCACAATTCTCATTGTAGGTCTAGCATTAGGGTCAGGGTGGGAGCAAGCGAGTCCGATCAGCAGCACTTTGGTCATTTCAGCTTCATCGAATTGACCCTCTAGCCTTGGATCAGCTGCCGTTAGCAGCCTTCCATCTCTGTGCAAGCTCCAAACCCAGTCTACCAAATTGCTACAAGCACCCGCTTTCCCTACTCCACTCACTTCCCTCTCAATAGGTCTCCTCCCACTAGCCACTTCAAGCACCACAGCTCCATAGCTAAACACATCAGTCTTCTCGGTAGCTCTTCCTGTTAATAAGTACTCCGGCGCCAAATACCCCATTGTCCCGGCTGCCACCGTGGCGTCTGGTGACTTGTCGTGCTCAATTTGCCTTGCCAACCCAAAATCACCTAACCGCGCATTGAACCCTTCATCAAGCATAATGTTGCTGGTCTTAACATCCCTATGGATCACCTGATTCTCACATTCTTGATGCAAATAGGCCAATGCCGACGCAACCCCTAAAAGAATTTTTCGCCTATGAGGCCAGGGCAATGGCATTCTTGCTTCAAACAATGCCTTGTCAAGACTACCATTAGGCATCAAGTCATAAACTAACAATATCTCACCTTTCTCATGGCACCAACCTTGAAGCCTAACAAGATTCCGATGCCTAAGAGTTCCAATTATAGACAATTCCGACAAAAACTCATTCTTCCCTTGAGTGCTATGACTACATCTCTTCACCGCAACAATGTCACCCGTTTCTGATAATATCCCCTTGTAAACAATCCCAAATGCACCATGCCCGATAACCCGATTCGCATTGAAGCACTTGGTAGCTGCCTTGAGCTCCCTATAACTGAACTCCTTAGGCATTTTGATCACATCCGAAGCAAAACTAGACTCCGATTTCTTAACATGTCTAATCTTCTTGTTGTAAACCCAAATCATAACCCCGGCAAACAGAACCAAGGCAAAAGCCCCAGCTGTGACAACTCCAGCAACAGCTCCCGGACCTTGCTTGCAAAGCTGGTTATGGCAAGAAGACTTACTGTTCTTCTGTGTAGTACTAGTACTAGAAGCTGAAGCAGACCCAGTTGGAGGCAAAGAAGGCGGCGGCGATTTGACTGAGTTGGCAGTCGGGTTCATCAGAGTAGTCGTCGGAGGAGGCGGTCCTGCTGCTGACCCTGTTGAGGGAGCTGAATCGAAAGACGAGCTGAAGCTCCACCACTCAACACTGTGGACTTCGGTGCTTCCCTGGGTTGACCCGGAGAAGCCGACATACATGAAGTCGTTGACGTACTGATCAAGATCGAGAGGGAAGGAGAGGAGCGGGTCACTGGGTTTGAGATTCGAATACGAAACGGATATGTTGAAGACCCGACCCGACCCGTCGAACTCGATCCAGCAGTTCACGAGGTCCCCGCTCTTGAGATCGATATCGGCTGCGGCGAGATCGCCGACCTGTGAAGAAACCATGGAGTTGAGATCCAGGCCCACGTGGTTGCCATTAATGTCCTTGAACTCCACGTCCATCAGCGTGTCGAACTCCACCGCCACGAAACCCGGACCAGAACCCGAACCCGAATCATCCACTCTCATTAGCCCCATAAACCCACCAGCATCTCCGACAATCTCATCGTCCGGCGAGATGATAAAAGCCAGCCCGCCGCCGATCGAGGAGGGGTTCAAGTTGCTGACGGAGAACGAGAAGAATGTGGAGAAGCTCGCCGGAAAAGGAGTGGAGGGTTGCTTGAAGCGGACGGGCTTCGAGTAGAGGACTCTACCGGCGCCGGAGTTGGGTACGGCCAGGTCGCGAGTGAGACGCACGCTGCCATTGTTCAAGTGGGCGTCGCCCAGAAGCTTGAGGCTGCTCAGAGTCAGGGTCCCGAAGTCGAACTCCGTCACGGCTGACGTTTTGACAAGGTTGCAGAAGCAAAGGTAGAGAAGTAGTACAGTAGAGATGACGAAGCGAATGCGTTGGGACATTGTCAGTGGTGACGAAGACCCATTTAGTGGTGGGTAGAGTTGAAGAAGAAGATTGAGTTAATCACGAGAGAGTGAGAGAGAGAGAGAGGATGGTGTTGTTTTGGATTGAAAGAGAGAAGTAGGAAGAAGAAGAAGAAGAAGAAGAAGAAGGCCGGGGGGAAGAGACAAGGAATAGGAATCCAAAGGTGGAGAGGTGGGTCGGCATTGCGCCACGTGTCCGACTCTAACGGTAATAAGACGAAGGAAAAGCCAGCTTTCTTTTACTTTCTTTCTATTGCTTTGCTTGGGCTCACAGTCTCTCACCCTCTCTCTCATGCAACACTGTGTGTGTGTCTAGGTCTGAACTGCTTTATGGGAATTTCTGTGCTCGCACGTGGCTAACTGGCTATAACGACTAACGAGTGATTCGCACGCTCCTCCTAGACCAAGACTAATTGGCAATTAGTGATGTTAATTGATTAATTACTTAATTAGGGGAATAGTTAATTAGTGTTGTGAAGATGGTGTGTACGACGGTGGCGGTTGAGGACTATAATCATGGAAGCTACGGCGGTTGTTCACCATTACGGTGAGAGTGAATGATTTTAATCCTGCATGGGTACGTACGTAGAAGCTTGAATGCTAATGAATGGGATTGAGCAGTGTTGGATCTTTCTTTTAGTTTTTTTTTTAAACTTTTTATTAATAAATCACTCTTCATATGTCGATAAAGTTTAAAGTTTAAACTTATTATCTCAAACTTATCCGTTAAACACATTAACCAATTAAGTCACGGTTTACTAACTTAATACATTTAATTCGTTGTTATTTTGTAAGATTCAAATACATTAGTTTGTTTTTCAATTGATTAACTTTGTAATATTGATAATAAAAAATCATAAATACCATGAGTCCATGACTCAAATCGTATTAACTTTCTCGTCTACCTCCCATGGACATATCTCATCTGTAATCGATTGAAGTTATTGAACGATGAAAGTGCATACACGGTCTATATATACCATTAAGTGTATGACATAAAGAGTGACCATGTTAATTAGCTAGACTTGCTTAATAATACATCTATATACTTAATGCAAAGGCAAGATTTTGAGCACTCTTTTCTATTATATGTCTAGACAACTAGTTGTAAGGTTTAGTCTACAATCCTCTAATCCAGTGAAAGAGTTTTAACATTTTTTTCCTTTATTGATTTACTTAGTAAAAAATAACTTACAATTCTCGGAAAAGCATGACGTACTCGGCCTGTTTAACACTTTTAACTTGTATACTTCTTACACTTTCCTCCCCCTAAGTTTAATTAGAAAGTCTGATTAATTAGTAGTTTCTAGGCCATTGAAGATAATGGAGAAATGCCAAATTAATCTTCTTTTCTTATGAATATATAGAACAGTGATCGAGAACAACAAAAGAAGCAAACAACAAATTATCGCGGCTAATCATATTTGTATATACCAGCAGGCAGCAGCACATCCACCTCACGCCACCTTGCTTTTGCTTCCACACAAGATAATGGATCATGATCCAGCACGCTTTTACATGCACTTTATTGCGTGGCTTTCAGGGTTGCTCCATAATTCCATTCCTTTCTAACTCCAACTCAGTAAGGAATGGAATTCCATCCCATCTCTTTGTCACTGCAAATCATATCGACTTCGACAGCTTCAATTGCCCCCGATCAACCTCTTCTTGTTCAAAACATATACAAATGGTGGATTGAAAAGTGCTTCCCAATTTGATGAAATATTACACATTTGATAAGTCAGCTTGGTTAGGTAGCTTAAATCCTAAACCCTAGCCTATATACGTACATTGTTACTCGATCTAATTCTAGATACTCGTAAACATCTTTTATGAGCAATTCATCCCCCTTCTATATATCATCTACCAAGGAAATGAGTTGCAATGCAAGTTGAGCATACTTGTGTTGGAGTGGCGTTTGTTTATACATGTATATGTCCGGGGACCCATAGTTAGGTGGAGATGCACATATATATGAGATATCTAATCATTTTGATCTGTTATGGTTCCATTGCGAGGTCCAGGTGAGCTAATATCAGTGGGGACTTGAGGACCATTGAGATAGATTTGGCAGCTTCAGCCTTCAGTCTCCTACGAGTTTGAGTGCCTTTCACAGTTAATTTCACTGTACCTGCTTCTCGTGCCTGACATAGTCGGCTTGCTCATTCCTCTTGTTTTTGTTTGCTGTGTACGTATAAGAAAACTGTGCTGGTTTCCAAGCTCAGGCATGTGCAGATGAAGACATTTCTGGGAGGAAACAACGATTTAACATGCAGGTAGGCATCAAAGTTTGTAGTTTTCTCTGAGTGTTAAAAAACGATGATGCTTGCATGGAGGAATGTCATTCGGTGAGATATTTTTCTTTTTCCGATATCTCACTGTTATATTCTAGCTTAAGTCACAGCTGTACGTATGTAATTAAATTGGAGAGAATCTTGTGCATTTTTGTCTGATTATTCAGCTATTCTAGCAACTATTCAAATAGCTTGACTATGTAAGATGTATTTACATTGATGTCAGGACTAAAATGACATGTAACATATGCCTAACTATATATAGGATTAGACTGAAAATTCTGTTATGCATATTCGAATAGCATGCATGTTTGATTCCTATGGAAATTTTGTTTAAAATTGTTACCCCATCACCCCTTGATAAAAACACATGCGCATCTTAGTTATATGTATGTTATATACCTATTTGCACCACAGACAAACTCGAATTAAAGAAAGTTATGTTGGATGCTAGCTGGGATTCAATACTTAATTGCATTGTAGCACCTTTGCTAAATATTTTCCTTGGTGGTGGCGCAAAATGATAAAGTAGTCTGGGGTTCACATCCAAAACCAATTGGCAATGGGTGGAGTGACCCAAACTCTTTTTAACCCACAGGCAAGGTCCCATATTCCCGATGTGGGATATATATCTCAACACACTCCCGCACGTGTGACGAATCTTCAAGCCTAACACGTGGACAACATTTGGGTGACGTGGAGTTCGTGTGGCCATTGGGCTTCACACGTGGATAACCCGCTCTGATACCATGATAAAGTAGTCTGGGGTTCACATCCAAAACCAATTGGCAATGGGTGGAGTGGCCCAAACTCTTATTAACCCACAGGCAAGGTCCCATATTCCCGATGTGGGATATATATCTCAACACGCTCCCGCGCGTGTGGCGAATCTTCAAGCCTAACACGTGGACAACATTTGGGTGACGTGGAGTTCGTGTGGCCATTGGGCTTAACACGTGGATAACCCGCTCTGATACCATGATAAAGTAGTCTGAGGTTCACATCCAAAACCAATTGGCAATGGGTGGAGTGGCCCAAACTCTTATTAACCCACAGGCAAGGTCCCATATTCCCGATGTGGGATATATATCTCAACACAAAACCTACTGAAAAATAGTACCAAATCCACCAAAGGCTTAGCAGTCAACTAAATCTGAACTTCGATCTTTTGTATGAAGTTATTTGGAACGAGCAAACTTATGTTGGAAAGATACCTGTCCAAACTAATGTATACAATCCATCATTTCTTTATTAGTCAATGGAATTGTAATTGCAAGCGCACACAAAAGATGTTGGGTTACCAACCTATGAAATTCAAAAACGAAAACGAAAACAAAAGGAACAGAGAAGTTCGATTCATTGGTAACTTATTTACCTATACAAAGACGATTGTAAGTTATATATTTCACATACACCGGCCCTTACACATCATATGACTAACTGTCGTTCACATAGCGGCAATCCTTTCTGATCTCTCCTTGGTCTCCGGTAAGTGGATTGTTCTCGGACAGAAGAACTATAGCTCTTGAAATCTGTTCGTGGAAGTATCCGTTATCGGAAGCCATCTTCTCCACAAAAGGCAATGTATCTGCGTCAGAACTCAGTTGCTGATCAATCATGAGCAAACCCTTATGGTTCAAGACGTTCTTGTAGTACATGTTATCCAGAATCATGGGTGTTTTGAGGTCGAATCTTGAATACTCGACTGCTTTTGGGTCAGGATTTGGAGTCGGGCACCGGTTTTTGAGGTACGCAGCATGGTCGGGATCCAAGGTTGGATCAACAGTAGGGTAGAGTCTGTGCACAAGGTTCACACAGTGAACTCTACCCACGGAATGAGCTCCTGCAAGAAGAAAATTTACATGGAAAGATGTAATCGGTTAATATAGTACAAATAACTCCGATGATCATAGATGTCATCAACACTTAGGCTGATACGAACTCTATATTACTGGTGCGTACCTAAAAGGGCAACTGTTCCTTCAGTATCGATGCCAGTCGATTGAAATCGAGAGAGCACTGAGGAGATGGAATCATTGTGATTAGGTATAGACTCATCCACCACTTTTGCATGACTCTCCTTGCTGTCTCTCCTTCCCGTCTTCATTTCAATCCGAGGCCCTCCTAACTGCAACCATCATTAACAGAAACCAATATTAATTAGTATTAATCTAATTATCTGGTAAGGTCTTAATAAGGATAATAGAAGAAAGAATGCATGCAGATGCAGTCTTACCATGACAATGCCATCTCTTGCAGAAAGAGTAACAACATCAGCACAAGAAACTGTAAGAGGGCATTCCTTCTCTAGGGCCTCTTTGATGGTGTTCACGTACTTAAAATTTCTCATCCCAAAGCTCCGATCCGACTCCTTTTCTGACTCCATGCCGTCTGCCGCCTCTAACAGCAGAGACGCGTCACATCCCTGCATGCAGCCCGGGCACAAATTAACCAAAACAAATTTTACTGCGTGTACTTTACTAATTAACTAATTATGGTATAAAGAGGCACAAAATGTATATATAGCTCGATCAAGTATTAAAACCTCAACAATACAATCGTGGAAGAGATTTCTGATCCAGGAGACGGCGGTATTTCCATGTTCATTGTATAGGTTTGTGACCTCTTGCTTGATGATTTCTTCAGCTCTAGGGCAACTCTGGGAATAATAGTTCTGTTGCAGCTCATCACTTGTACCTGTATATATTTGAACCAACCAAGCAAATAATTACCCTTATTGGTTTCTCATGCATTTCTTCGCGTTAGCGTACTATTGTTAGACATTAATCTGAAGGTAAAAATAAAAGTACTATAAAGATCATTAGTTCAGAACTTCAAATTCAGATAGTATTTGGTAAACGAAATTGTTCGGTGCATATATTATCTGAGAAAGGGTTACATACCTACTTGGAATTGCAAGAGCAACAGAAATAATGTGATCATGAAGCTTGAAACCAAAGAGCGCTGCTTATAGTCATAGGAAGCCATTTATCTTTCGTACGCTTCAAGTTCTTCTTCGGCTTCTTGGATAATTCATCAACTATGTGTGACCTTTATATAGAAATCCCAAGCTACCACATAGAAGGATTCAGAGCCTCTCCACCGAGCCATTTTCTTTGACCTCTTGACAAAATATACCACGCGAGAAAGTATAACCCACTCAAATGATACATTAAGCAAATACATGTATCTGGAAAATTGATTACCAATTAACAAATATATCAATTTATGTATCTGGATTCAACTAGATATCTTTTGATCATTTAACTTCTATTAGGCAAACTTGTCAAAAAAAAAAAAAGAAGAAAAAAAGAAGAAGAAAATCTTCTATTAGGCAATAGTAGAATATGTATCAGGTACAAAATTATAGAACTCAAATGCAAAGGACTTTTATGTCTACGATCGATCGAGGGAAGATGTTGATGACATTACAGGAAGTAGCATAGAGATGAAGAGCATATAGAACTAATAGAAGTAGTATAGATGTTCATTACTTAATTAATAGGTTTTAGCTAAAATATATGCTATATATATAGCCACACATATCATTGGCTAAATTTGTCGAACACCCACTTACATATTTTATCATATCTGAAATTAAGAACTCTTCTACATCTTAATATCTTTTCACCACAAAAAAAAAAAAACCCTCATAATTAATATCTTACCAACACTTTCCGTCAAAAAATAGATAATGCAAGAGTATATATGGACGGTTGAAGAACATATATTTTTCTTTTGGGGTGGCAATCTAATAGATATATGATATATCCAATAGCTTGTAAGATACGTGGAGATCAAATATGAAAATATACGTCAAGCACTTGAAGATGGGCGTGCTACAAATCCAGCTTTATGAACAAAAGAACAAGAAGAAGCAGAACAACAAATGTTGCAGAAGATCGATTTGGCTGAGGCGTGGAAATGCAAAGTCCTGAAAGCTCATTTTGCGCCCTTTAAAGAAGTACTATGATCGATGCATACAATGCAGATTTTGTCTGCGGTGATCTCAAGAATCTAACTACCAAACTATGATTTGCTAGGAATCGAAGTATATATATAAGAAATGTCCAATATATATATGAAATATGAAAGAAATATAAATGAACATGTTGTAATCACACTGAAGCTTAATATATATTAGCCTCTAAGTTTGGGTTGGAGATCAATATCATCAAATAAAATAGTGGCCACTAAATAAAGGATTAGGTTCAATAAGCCAATGAATATATCTTAGCCACTAAATCATGTTGCATGATCATGATGTATGGTTGGAAAATAATCTTCGAATGGAAAACTCGCATATGATTGATAAAATAGCAGAAGTTGTTGTGGCCGGGAGAGGTAACGATTGATCGTTTATGGTTAATGAATCAAGTAATGATCGAATTTTCCATTGATGATCGAGTTGCCCACCAATTGTTTTAGATAAATAAGATAAGTGATTCACTTTCGGTTTAAATTGTTTAGGAATGTTGCCACTTTAAACCAAAAATTTAACTCGCACTACAAGTTTTCAATAATTCTACAGGTAGATACTCTTGGAATATGGCTTCGCAATGAGTTTGCTATGTGTGAAAAGTACCATATATTGGAGCATCAAGACGCACCTGAAGGAAATTCACGTATCCTGAAAGGGTATACAGACAGATGCTCATCTATACAAACATATTTAGCTATATATTATGAGTGCTCGCGCCGCCTTACTGTTCCTTAGGGAATGTTGGGCGGGCGTTTTTGCCTCTCCTCCCTTTGCTGAATCACGCAGGTTAGCCCACTTAGATAGCCACGTATATATCGCGTGTCATCGTCCTTATATAATAGCGTTAGACATATAGCACTGTTCATTTCTCTGGCGAAACGACAATGTTGTCCCTAATTACAACTTATTTACAATACTGTCATTAGGTGAACGAGAATGACGATTTTACCCCTGTGTCTATTGTATTCACAAAACTACCATTTGGTGGCTTTGGAGGCAACAGTGGTGGTGGAGCAGGTGAGAGAGGTGGCTTTCGTGGTGGGCACAGGGTCGGAGGTGTCCATGGTGGGTTTTGGCAAGAGGAAGGCCATAGTATTAGTGGGGGATTTAAAATAATGGTAGAGGCTATGGGGTTGATGGTAGATTTTGTGCAGATGGCGAAATATGAGGTGAGAGATGAATTTTACAAGCATAGAGGCCATGATGTTGGCAATGGATTTGGGAAAGGCGGATGTGTTGGTGGAAAAATAGGGGAAGGCAGGAGATGGGACTAGACACTTGGGAAAAATTTGACTAGTAATTATAGTGAAGAAGAAAACAATATATAGAGCATTGTGTAAAACTTCTATAACAATAATACCTTGCACTTGTTATAGAAGTTTTACTCATTGTGTGATCTTGGGGCGTGATCTTTCCAACTTGCGGCGGGCGGAGGCGGATTTGACTTGTTGACTTGTTGTGGCAACACCAGTTACAACTTACACATGTAAGTGATTGTGGTGCGGTGGGAGCAGGGCAGTCCACCGGAGGTGGCGGTAAGGTGGTGGCAAGAACGCAGATTGGGTGCCCAAAAGAAGATATTATTGGGCCTAAACTTGTGGCCTAGGTTTTTCTGGGGTTAGGCCTAGGCTTATTAGGTGTTTTGGACTAGATGATCTATGTTGCAATCATGGATGCTCCCCTTCGTATGGAACACCCTAAGTCAATGAATAAGTTTGGAAAGTATTTGAATCTGGTCTGGTTTCATCTCTAAAATTGTAGGAAATCGCCTTTCAGTTTCTTTGTGTTTATTAAGTTCTAGTTGCATGTTAGGTTGCATTTTTTTTTATCTTGGTTTTTAGTCCAATTTGCGCTTCTTATAGATGACTCAATTTTGATTATTGATTAATGCCCTCCTTTCAAACCTCCCTCTTATCTATACTTCACATTAAGATTCCTGTTGAATTTCAGAAGCTACAGTTCTGGCCCATGACTTGAGATGCTTCTTCATGTCAGCAGCAGAGGACACTCTGGTTGGCAACCTTAGATTCAGCAGCGGCGAATCAGGCCTCTTTATAAGCCACGCCTCAGATAAATAAGGCCTCGCAACTTCAACTTCCTCATCACCACCACCATCATCTTTAGCTGCAACTACTTCAACAACAACATCATCATCATCATCGCTAGAGTTCGGTCTCTTTTTACTGTGCCTATGACGTCCAACTCCAAGTCTCTGTAATCCAGGTACTAAACTCATCATTCGTGGGTTTAAATTCTCTTTCTTGAAAGTGAAGCCTAAGTCCATTAACCCCTTTACTTCTTCAAGTTCTAGCTCCCCCAAGCTTCTCATGCTCATGGATTTCTCCAGCTTCCTTGTTAACAAGCCAGAGGAGGTTCTGCTTCTCCGAGGGCTGCTTCTTCGATCATTTGATATTGGGGACGATGACTGAGAGCGGATCAACATCAATCTGTTGGCCACAATATCTAATCTTGTTGGTCTTTTCGTATCATAATCCTGGTCATTGTTTACAAAAACATTAGCTACACACCCCAAGGTGAAAATTCCTCACAGAGAATAAATTGAAACCATTGCTAAGAGTACCAACTGGTAAAGAGCTTTTACCTGTGGAGTACTCATTTTTGGTGAATCTGGTGTACCCGGTGATGGGATTTCAGGTTCTAACATGGTTGAGAAATTTGAGGAGACTTCTTCATCTGCAACTGCCAAGGAGACCATGCTGGATGAATTTGGGTACGTGAAAGAACTATTTGCAGTGGAGTCCTGAGGTGTTTCAGTGGATTTGGGGCCAAGTAATGAAATTGGTTCCGGGAAAAGAATGGTTTGGTGAAACCAGAGACAATCTATGGCACCTAACAGACATAAGTAATTATTAGACATACTGAACAGAGGAAGAAAGTGAAGGGAGGGAGTTGGCAAAAGAAATCAGAGTTCATATATAGTGGGGATTTGTGGCTGTAATGAAAGAACAAAATGAAGAACAGTGAGAGGCCAATGAGTGTGGGAAAGTGGTCGAACCTGGAACACTGGAGGGATGTGGTCAGAAGTCGTGGAGTGTTAAATCCACATGTTTAAGAAGCAAGAAGACAACTTGCTTTAGTGGTACTAATCTCCTGTAATGACTATAAACAAAAATATTCATGGTATGGCTATTGTCAAAACCAACATAGAGCCCACAATGGTGGGATCCGAGGACTGGAAAGCATATTTAACATATATATATTTTCTGTTCAGTGTGCACACAATTGAAAACACTGTTTTAACACTGTTCCTAATCACTGTTTCTAACACTTTCTCCGAAACGAAGTTGGGCCTGTAGAGTTGGGCCTCCGCCTTCTCGACGCTTCTCGCGCGTCTTCTTCTGCTGTCCCAAATATACAGAGAGCGATAGAGAGAGAGAGAGAGTAGAGGAAGAAGTGGAGATCAAGTTGTTCAGAGCTCAACTTTCATTGACTTTTCTCTCGCCTTCCAGATCGTTCTTGAGACTTGCCCTTTTCTCTCCCCAAAAATCTGATCTTCGCTCTTGCATCCATCCAACTCTAATCCTCCACCTTGCTGAAATCTCGCCTTCTTCAAAACCGCCTGAATCTTATCAGTTTCCGTCAAGTCTCCTCATCATCTCAAAAATCAGGTGGGTTGTGCATTTTTTTCCTGGAATTTTACCATTTTTTTGTTTGATCGATTTCTTTTCATCATGTCTTCAGGTTCTGTGATTGATAGCCTTCCTTAGAAAAGAGAGTTCTATCAAGGCCAAGAAAGGTACTGCTTTCTGGGGATTTCGAAACCCCAATTGCTGCGGATTAGGAAGGGCGAATCAAGATCCATGCTCAATTTGATTTCGAAACCCTACCGTGACTCACATCACCGGAACACATGGTGGTACACTACGGAGTCCTGTGTTTTGATTTCAGTTTATCAATTTTCGATGAGTGTGTTTGTTTGATTTTAGTGTGTGTGGTCATTCCATTTCTGGTTTAACTATATATTATAGCGCCTGGCGCGCGGTACTGTTCGCATTCCTAACAGTGTTTAGGGCCCTGCAGCTGCGTGGCTTTGTGTTCTTGCTCCATGATTAGAGAACACTAATGAGAGGTCAAGCCGCTCTATCTCCCTTTTTATTTTTTTGATCAATCTCTCTCTCTCTCTCTCCCAGTTTTCTCATCATCTTTAGTCATCATCCTTACCAGACTGATTCGGGTGATTGGTTTACTGTTTTGTTATTGATGGGGCTGGCACGGCTGGGTGAGAGATCGGGGTAACCCTACCAGCTGTGTTTAGAGATATCAAGGTTACATGCCGGGAGAGGAAGTGACTTCATGCTGGGATGAGGTGATACCTTTTGGTGTTTTCTATTGGTGAGAGTTCAATTGAACTTCTTTTGCTGCTTTTAGGTTCTATTGGTCTCAATCTTTTGCCTTCTAAAATGAAGACTCTGATTGCTTCTTTGGTTTTGGGGTATTGAAATTGGTTTGTGGTTAGGGTTCAGATCGTTAATAGCATAACGATTAGCAAACGCGTGCTTCTGCTTAACAGGTTTTTTCCTCTCTCTTTCCTTTCTCCCTTTCAAGAAATTTGTGGTCTCTTCGTTAATTCATGTTTTGGTTGCTCATATGAGGCTCTGATCTATTGTTTTTTTTTCCTGCTTTCCTTGGGTCTTCAGCACATTTGGTTTCAAGTTAGGATGTCAGTGAATTTGATCTTTCCAGGTAAACAACCAATTGAGATCGGTCTTTACTGAAAGCAAAAGGAGTAAACAATCCCAGGTGAGTACTACTCATTCTCATACTTATCTATCAATGAAAGGTTTCGGAGTTTAAAATGGTTAGCTGAAAGTGGTAGCTTCTTTTGTTGATTGAGGATAGCAGTAGCAGAAACTGATTGTACTTTGTGCATTAACCTGTGAGTGAAAACATGGATTGAGTTAGCTAATAGTAATCAACAGCAATAAATGTCTGTTTGCTTGGTCCAGTGGATGTGAGTTCCATCAAATGTTTTCTCACTATCTGTCATTACCTCTTCATCTGACGTGATCTTCTAAGTATGTTAACAACAATAAGCTATTATTTGGGGTGTGTGTGTTAGTATTTTGTTTTAGGCTTTACCTCAAATACATCGTAATTACCTCTCCATCAAATGTTTACTTTTAACTATTTTGATTAAAATAGCAAAACCAAGATAACGTACAATGTATATGTTGTCAAGCTTATCATGTTGTCTGATGTCTATTTCTTGCACAGGTGACCATTGCTAACAGTGGAGGGCTTTATGGATACCAACCAAACTTTAGTGTTAATGTAAGGATCTAATTACATGTATCTTATCTGTTGATTTATTTGAAATCATGTTGGCATGTTGTTAAGTTACATAAGTAATAATCTATGTTTTGGTTTGATTGGCTCTGTAGGAAGATGTAGGGCAAAATTAGATCTTTGCCAAGACTAGATACGCATTGTCAACTCAGTAGTGCTGTACTTTTCAACTGTATATAAAGATATATACTTTTCAAGACTAGAAATCCGATATAAACAATTTATAAACAGAGTTGTTTCCAAATATTTAGTTACGACAACCCGCAGCAAAGCGCGGGCACACTATCTAGTCCTTGTGACTAGATGTGCTGCTACAGTGTCAAGCTTTCCCCAGACGCTCAATTCAATTATTGTTTCCAATTTTTGTTCTGTTCGTTTTAGTTCAACATGATGAGAATATATGCATCTGAGGTTAGAAAAATAATACATTGTATATGAGTTTATAAAGACTTGTCTGTTTTATTCATTGTTAATTAATTTTAGATGTGAACCATATTTTACATCATCATGATATGATGTTTAAGACATATGTAGATGCAGTAATAGAAATTATGGTTTTATTGAAAAGTAAATGCAGAAAATGTAAAGAGAGGAAAAAGAAGCTTTGAGGCTAAATGGTTGCTATTCTCATTGTTAAAAAGAGAAAAATACAAGAGATTATACAGCTAGGGAACTAAGTTGAATAGCTAAAAGACTAAACTACCCTGTTCTATATTACTTTTCTAAGCCTAACATATAATTGGTGGAGTTAGAGTAAGAAATGTCACCTCCGAATAAAAAAACGGTTCAAAAACCACTTTTGACTACTGCTAGCCGTGACACTTTTAGCATCATGTTCTTCTCGCAAGTTTTCTCCTAGCTAAAGTTGCATGTCACAATGGTGTCACTATATAATTTTGATGTATCGGTCATTTTCCAATAATTTTAACCGTAGACAATTGATTAACACCCAGAAACATAAAGCATTTCATGAATGAATTATGATTATGAATTTGGTCATTAAGTATTATTAGGTGGTCACCACCCCCATTAAATTGGGTTAAAATAAATTTTGATGGTTCCATAAGAAGTAAAGCTACTGCTAGAGATTTTATTTTAAGAACAGAAGCTGGTAAACCTCTTGTGGCAGCTGCTTTCAACTCTGGTGCTGCTAGTGTTCCCCTTGCCGAAGCTCTTGCGCTAAGAAATAATCTGGTATGCGCTAAAGAGAAAGACTTGTCGAAGATTGAAGTAGAAGACGGTTCCAAGCTCATCATTGACATTGGGAATGGAGTTTGTGATCCCCCTTGAAGGCTTTTGAAGATCTTCCAAGATATCAAGTGGTTGAGATGTAATTTTGTATTCATTAGCTTCAAACATGTATTAAGGGAAGCTAATTTCATGGCCAATGTTTTGGCTAACATAGGGCATATGGTTGAGAATTGTCATTTCTGGGAGGAATGTGTTCCTCCTTAAGCATCTCTTGCATTTGCCTTTGACAATGTAAACTCTGGATGCCGGCAAGACACTCTATTTAATAGATTTTCTTCTTATCAATAAATAAATAAATGGTCATGAAGTACGCTTGGATTTGAAGTCCTGAGCTATATTTGTATACACAACAATGCAAGTAATGATCCTCAATTTATAAACAACCGGGGCAATAGAAGAAGGCAGCCATCACATCTATACTATGATGTATTTGCCCTGTAATTGGGTGCAAAGTGGCCATCACAGAGTCCGCAGAGAAACTGACCTTCAGCCATTAACCCTCCCATAAACTCAGAGCTTTGTGATACCACTACTGCTCATGTCCTAAAATCACTACTTCTTATCTGACCCCTTGATGAGGAGCTTTCTTCTAATTCTACTATCTGTTCCTTGTTGTCCCATCTGTTAGAAAAATCGGCATTTTCACCTCGTCTGGAAGGGCTTGGTCTCATGTAAGAAGAAATGCTGTTCCTCATGGAGCTCCATTCCACGGAAAATGACGTGCGTGCCGATTGTGATTCTCGTTCTTCCTTCCTCCTTTTCCTCCTCACATCACCGTGCCATTGCTTTAGAATGCCAGCCATGTTATCTTCTAGTATCTTACCCTTGAATTGTGAGCCCATCTGTGTGTACACATAAACAATCAGTCAGATATCAATCAAGTAAGAGCCTTAAATTTCATTTGGTGAAAATCAAAGGTTTTCTGGTGAGTAGTATGTATACTATGAGCCTATGACCAATATTTCAAATATGCTTCACCTGTGTCACAAGTGCATAGAGCGGAAGAGTAATGTAGCTGCAGAGAACTTGGGTGGTCACCCTGAAAAAACAAATGGACTTACAGTCAAGAATCTATAACCACAGTTCCTTTGATAAAATAACTTCTGAAATTATTAGAAATCAGAAGATTTTGGTAGTCTTACGCTAAGAAAATTCTTGTAACAATGATCACGGTGTGCTCGTGGTAGCACGATTTAAATCCAAATTGGGCCTAAGAAAACAAAAACCACAAGAAGGATTCTCTGTCATGAGCTATGCCAAATCAAAACTATTGAAAGTCACCAAAACTAGGACTTGTTATACTACTGACTATGAAACTAAAGATAGTGATATCTTGGATGGGAAGGAAAAACTTACGGTAACCCAAACGAAGAAGGCAAGCTCAAATGCATTCTACAAGGTTTAAAACAGCATTGTTAGTCACACATCATATTTTATGAAGTAAAAATCAGAATTTTCTCATTCTGATAGAGGAATGCATACCAGGAACAAAGTGTAATGTAGAAGTATCAAGACAAATCTTGGTTTCTTGAACCAGAAAAGATCATCGTTTACTCGAACAAGAGGTGTTCCAATGATTACATTGTTCTGCTCTTTAATTTGAAGCGCCATCTTTGCAACAATGTATTCGAGTTTGGTTCCCAGGACCAGAACGACCTAGAAAAGAAAACAACTATCAGGAAACACAGGTATCTATATAGCTATATGCGTGCTAGTCTAACATACAACAATGTGCTTACCAAGAGTGGAACATAAGATAGCCAAAGATATACGTGCCAACCTGGTTAGATATTATACAAATACCATGAATTAATATTTATCAAATTAACACAAACTAGGGGAAATCATCATGAAGAAGCAATAAGAATTCTTACCATAGACATCCACCAGCATAAAAATGGCTACTGCAAACCACATTGCAGGGCTGGGGAAACAAAAAGAGACCACATTAATTTTCCAAATAATAATGATTGGGATGAAAGATGTAAAACTGTGTAAGTTTCCATGATAAATACAAAGACAAGGCACAAAGAAAAACCTGATGCCAACCAATGTCTTGAAATCTTCTTCCAAGGATCGTTGTATGTACTTTTGGAAATCAAAGTTGTTGTGCCTGTTTGATAGGTGAGCCTGCAGATTCGAAAAATTCATTGATTAGAGCCATAATTGATTCTGTTGAAAAGACTTTTCTCATCACACCATTAAGTTCCTTACCGATATAAAACCGTGTCTCATGGTGAAGTAGTCAACTTTTGCTACTGAATTATAGAATTGCCTGAAAAAGCATTTCTGCTCCAATTCACAGTCATACAAAACCAAGTAATTAGAAATGTCCTCATAGATTTAGGCAAGTAAATTCCAGCTTGAAGATGATAAAAGGTACTCACCAGCCATAGATGAAATGAAGTCTCTGTACACGAATTCATGTGCCGTTTTCCAAATGTTGTTTGTCTTGTAAGTCTGAATCGATTGGGATCTGCAAACGAATGTGGATTAGTGACTAAGAGTATATAGCTAGTTCCTTATTTCTTATCTTGAATCTTTAACGTCAGGATCAATATATGACTATTGTAACTTCCACAGAAAAAAAAAAAGGGCATCAGAACATGAGCTCTGCAGCGGCTGCAGCCTCTGCTATAAGAGCATATTTAGCAATTCTAGCCATTTTAAAGTTAAATTTTAGTCAAATTAGGCTAGTTTGCTGGAGCTCCTAAAACATTCAAAAAAACTAAATACGCTCTCTAAAATAACTAAGGAATTAAAGTAAAGAATGTTAAAGATGCTCTAAGGTGCATAGTATCTAGAAGTTCTGCATACTTTTCTGGGATACCTTTTGTCATACTGCTGACATATTAAGATTGAATATATATACATCCCCATAAGTTAAGGGAGAAAAATAGGAAGTTCGAGAACAATTCCAGTATAAAATTTAGTTTAATTTTCTTGTTTGAGTTTCGAAAGCTAACTAGGTGCATAACCATAAGACTATGACAGAGATATTCACTAATGCATGACGTCTCAGAAAAGCTCAGAAATAGTCCTTTTTCAACCTGTCACGGTCAAAGAAATCTACCGCCAAAGATTGGTATAACGGTTTAAAGAAAAGTAACAAACATTGCCAAAGTTAATCATATGGAGCCGAAGCTTATGTGAAAGACATTCCAACTCCAGGTGGCTCAGGCCCCCCAAAGACTTTACACTTTACAGCCATTTGCGGTATATTTAAATTGGGGGCCTTGTATAATGTTTGAAATATAATAACATGCAGCAGTCTTTGTAAGACATCTAATTTTTAAGACTCAGTCGCCTCACCCTAGAAACCTAGAATAGAAGAAGTTTGTTAAAAAAAAACAGATTTGGAATCAAACATCAATTCCGTCCCTTCCACTTATTGCATGAAGCATAATCATGATTTGAATGAAGTTTGACGCAACTCTTATTGACACCTTTTTCTGTTGTACCAAACTGTTTCTCTAAAGAAAACAAACCACATGTTTTGGAATTTAGGAAACTAGACTATACCTTCAGTTTTCTTATGAAGAATGAACAAAAAGCAAAAAGCAATACGAACAAGAGTTCATCATCTAACCATACTATGCTTTATGATGCGGAAATGGAAAAGAAAATGAAAACTGGAAGAGGGTCTTTGAATTGGAACCCCAAACTTGATTAGTTTCAATCCCTGTCCTAACTAAATACATACCATTGGCAACTTGGTACTCCATTGTTCGAGTTTCTTCCTCCCAAGATTCCCAGCGCCTCATCTGTACATTCAACACGATATTAAGTACCCAGAAGTTATTTGAATGATCAAATTACATGTAAAGCTTATAATGACTTAGCATATGACTAATGAACATTACCTTAGCCCTGCCCAAAGCCATGGTTAGAACGCTATACACAATATGCATAACTGCAAGCGCAAAGATCAGCAAGTGAAGCTGATGAAGCGCGTTTTTCGTCACTAACGAAACTTTTCCCTGCAAATTAGTCTCATCTGAATCAACAATCACCGTCATAAATCATCATCGAAATCAACTGATTATGAATGAAGTACACACATCACCGCAATAATCCTCAACAGCTTCTGCCTCCTCCTCGGCAAGTATTCTCTGCGTTCGCCTGAGCATTTCTTCAAACATGACATGTGCACTGGAAGAATTAAGGTTTCCGGCAAATTTGTTGACATAGTGCTCAACAGTCTCCACTTCGGTTGTCTCATTCACGTATTTCCGACATGGAAGCATTATGTTTCCTAGCTTTTCAGGTATGCATATTTTCGCTATACTATCTTGGGTCACCGCCAATAAAAGTGAAACAAATCCCAGAAGCATCAACTCTGCAACATATACAAAATAATTATAAACCCAAATGATCTTATGATAACATAGATTACAAACTAGGTTCAGTTTCTAAACTGGTAATGAAGCAGCTGTACCTGCTTTGAGCTTCTCAACTGCATCAGTTAAAGCGGTTTTCTTATGCCTTTTGAGCCACTGCAAGAACAAGAATCAATCTTTCAATACCCAAATGATGAAGCTAGAAAATTTTATGGTGACAAAAACAAATTACATGCAACTCACTGAAACAAGAAGGAAAATCAAGTGTTCAAGCAAGATGGAGACGGAGATGAAGAAGAAGCAAACAGTGGCAAGAGCCCATGTCGGTGTGTATTCCAGAGAGGTGCCTGCGCTGGCTGCTGCCATGAAGCCGTCGAAACTAGAACGGCCTTGTCCTCTTCTTCTTCTGATTGATGATGATGAGACTGGTAATGTCTAACAATTTATGGTGGAGATGGTCGAATATGACTTTTTTGTAAGAGACCAAGCTTTGACAATTTGATGCAGTTCTCCCTCCAATTCAGACGTTGGGGTTAGATTAACTTCGCAACCGAATTAATGTTATTATCCAGAGCGATGGAGATGAATATATATATATATATATATAGAAGAAATTAGATTAATAATATTTAAAAAAAGTCCAAGTTCAAGATGGTGGTCATGTCAATGTCAAACGTCAAATTTGTACTGAAAGTATGAACTAAGTACGAAACAGGGGATATTATTCAAACAAGTTGAGTTTCATTGACTAAAGTTTATTGCCGACCGGCCATCTTCGCATAATCGCATTGAGTTCTTGATGTGCTTCCCTCCCCGTTCTTCTCACGAGAACCACCGCGTGGCTTATTGAAGTTTATGACTTTGTAAGCATCGGTCAATTTTGATGATTCACTTTAAAAGTCTTTCAATATTTTATAATGATATAAATAACCATATAAAACAAATTTAACTTCAAGAAAAAATCAAAACAAATATTGATTTGCTCTCCTAATCTAATGTCTACCTATCATTCGAATAGGTTCTTTATAATCTATTCGAGAAAAAGTGACTTTTTTATGTATTTATAAAACTTGTTGGATAATAGTTCGACTTAAGCTTATTCGGTTTATTGCTTATGTCCATATGTGTCGAGGCCTCATAATTTTGTAACATGAACTCTTTCATCTATATGGCGGCATTTTTTTTGAAATTAAAATGATCTAATGTTTTGTTGTGAGAGCTCTTAATTCATCTGTAAAATGACAATCCCTTTGCGATGGACCTAACACTATTTCATAAAACTTTGAGCTTCATCAATTAGAATTACTTGACTTATTTGAATTGTTTTAAATGTCGCATATGAATGAGATTTTAGAGTCTCGTTTTATGACACCGACTCTAATATATGATCAAGTTTGATAGCACAAAACCATCAGAATTTAGCCTGCAAACTTTCTCCTAATTCTCAAACTCAATAAAGACTTCTTGAGCACTTACAAATGAGAACTTGCGCTGAAACCTGACATATGATGAGATCACAGTCTCTTGATCATACATATATGGAACATTTTTCATATATAATCGTTAAGGCATATATGGAACATTTTTCACGGAGTTTTGGTAATCGTTAAGGAATTGAAAACTACGATTTATAATTATAAGCATGAACAGTTCATGTTTGGCAGATTTGGTTCGTTCATTGATTTAATCTTGTTCAACACCTTAACGATCACTAAATTGGTTGAAAATTTGCAGAATTGATCTACTCATATAGAACTACATATTGAACGGTGGAGATGTGATTTTCTGATCGAAAAGTTGGTGTAATCCCCCATCCCTCATATAAACCAAAATAAGGGATCCCTTAGTGAAAAGACTACACACACACACACACACACACCAAAATAAGGGATTCCTTAGTGGAAGGGCAATATATATATATATATATATATATATATATATATATTAGGGTTTAGGGTTATAGGGCCCTTCCACTATATATATACGGAGAGGATCCAAAGAGGACGTCTGCACGCCCTTAAAGTGAGGACGTCCCTCCATTCTCCACCGTCCGGCTCCGACGATGGCTCGCTTCCACCCGAGCGGACTCCAACGATGTTCCCGACCACTTTCTCTCCCCGGCGAGTCTGCCGAATTCCAGTTTTCCTGTGAGATCGATCTTGTGTGAAGTTTTAGGTGGAGGTTGCTGCCCATACCTTCAAATCGATCTCGCCGGGAAGATAAAGTGGTCGGAGACATCGCTGGAGTCTGCTGCCCAGACATACACATATATTCCTACTCATATATATATGAGCAAGTTTGATACTACAAAACCATCACAATTCAGCTTGCAAACGTTCTCCTATTTCTAGAACTCGATATATAAAGACTTCTTATTAATCACTTACAAATGAGAACTTGAGCCTAAAACATGCATGATATATCTTCTAATTAAAAATCTACTGAAATCATTTTTCTTAATCAGCGAGATCAAAGTGGAGACTGGAGACTTCATTAACATATTAAAAACGTAAAATTTTTCCATAAGATGACACTCCTATTGCTATCAACCGTTGTCAACGGAAACGGACGAATCCAAACTCTTTAAGTTCAATTAACTGCATTATTGAACTGCATCTCTTTCAAACCAGCTGCAACTCGATCGGATTTCCATTGCTATATATAACCCACTTGCATCGACTTCCAGATGGCCGGAGACCGAGCTGATCGATCTACTTCATTCCACTAGATCGATGCATGGGTTATAAGTTATTACTATACATGATCGATCCTTCTTGCATGTCTTAGCATTCACATCTTGAGGAATTTCCTGCAAAAAATATGATCATCTAACCACTATTGATCGAAGATCGATTTTGATGAACCAACTAGTCAAGGGAAATGAAACCAAGCATATATAGTTATATGCATTGATACAGATCAGGTATCGAGAATATGTCTTAAACAGTCACTCAATAGATATCAGAAATAAGGAGTAGCAAACTCGTAGAAAAGGGCAAATCCATGCCGTAAATAAAGTGATTTAATTTATAAAACATAAGCTCCCTAACAACTATTATAATACTCATATTTATATGGTTTACAATACTTGGAGAATAAGTAGGCTAAAGCTAAAAAGGAAAGCTAATTAAATGTAAATCCTAATAATTATAAAATAATTTTCTAAGACTATCTCCATAACAAAATATTAAATATTATGAATCTATAATATAATATTGTCTTATATGCTCCTGCATCAAACTCATTTGGTTGGAAAAAATTCGTCATCGAATTTGAACCATTGATTGTAGAAAATCCAGATAAAATCTTCTATTGCTTTAAATCTTCTTTTGACAAATTCGTTTGCAATTAAATTCTTTCTTTCCAAATAAATAGATATTTGGAATAAATACTTGATCCTGATCCAATAAATTTTCTCTTCAACTTCAATCTCGCAATCCCAAAATTCCCCCCACTATCCTTGATCTGATTGATAGGATTAACTATGGATTTAGGGTAGGGTTGGGCATCTTCGGGTTCAGATCGATTTTAAGAGGAAACCAAAACCAATCCGAATTATTCGGTTTAAGGTTTTTTCTAACCGAATCCAGATTTCAAAACCTTTGACCCGAATATTCGGCCCATCCGAATTTTCAAATCGGTTCGGGTCGGTTTCGGTCCATATTTGAAAAACTTTTTGCCCATGCCATCTACTATCTCACTGTAAAGTTCAACTTTAAGTTTTTAACTCGAGTAACATGTTTTTTTTATAAGGAAAAATATAAACTCAAAGTATAACAACCAATCCAATTCACTTCCAATCTTTTTTAGATTAACAGATTTTTTTTCAAGAAATGAGTTGAATGAGAAATTGTTTTTTTTAAGTGTGGGACAGTACACTGTAAGTTGAGATGAATCAACCAATAATAATAACATTTCAGGTATATAAATTATATATATTTACACATTATATAATTCGGATCGATTTGGTTATTTTCGGTTTGTTTAAGAGCTTGAACCGGATCCAATCCGATCAAAACCGGTTCAGTTCAGTTCACTACTTGTTTTGACCCAAATGGTTTCATTCTTATCCGATCCGGTTTTTCGGTTCGATTCGGTCGGTTTTTTGCATACATTCGGTTAAATGCCCAGCCTTAGATTTGAGAATCTGCATAAGGAATGTATTAACTCCAAGAAAATCAACAAAATTATTATAAATATCCTTCTTCAATGCCTTGATTGCTCTCTTATGAGCATCTTCATGATCTTTCACACCACAGTTACCACAACAAGCCTCACAAAAACAATCATCATAAATCGGTGGCTTACTAAAATCCACAACACCATCTTTTTTTTTTTCTTTTTCTGAATTATTATTGACTGAAAAAGTAAAGATAGAATTTGAACCTTCATAGTCGAAACTAATAGGTTCTCCCCTTTCACCTGACTCACACAACAGAGCACATCGATGAAATAGGCCAACGCATATATCCCCATCGGAACCATCACCATTTTGGTTGAAAGTTTCGATGCGATCAATACGTTGATGATAGATGGTAACGTCTCTCTCTCTGTCAGAACTCTTACGACTCCGTCGTCGAACTTCGATGTGATCAATGTTCTAAAAGGCGCTAGGCGCTAGACGGGCGATGACCCGTAGCCTAGAGCCTGGATAGCCTAGGCGGGACTAGGCGATGGACTAGGCGATGGACTAGGCGATTTACTTTTTTTATATTTTTAATTAATAAAAATAAATTATATAATATTTAAAAATGGTTTTAAACTTTTAATATGATAAATTAGAAAAAATTTAACATAACCTTACTCTAAAAATGAGCAAACCAACCTGTAAATTTAGAATATCATCATAATCAAACTAATCAACAATGTTCAACATAGCTAATGATCAAATATTCAACACAACCATCATCACAATTCACAATTCACAATCACAAGTTCACAACATTAATCAAATGTAAACTAGTAAATTGTCTCAAGCATTCAAGTCTAGAATTTAATGCATAATTCAACATAGCCAATGTAACCAAAATAACATTCAAGTCTAGATCCCTTCACCTTCTTCGGCCTCTTCCAAAATAACCTCATTTCTCACTTCTTCTTCATGTGCATACTTCTTTCTCTTCTTGCTTTGTGCATCCTCAATAGCCTTTTGACACTTTTTCTTATCCTCATCCGATGACATTCTGCAAAAAGCCGCATTCCCTTTCACGTGGCCAACATGTTGCTTGATCCGATATATCCCTCCACTAACTATTTTCCCACATAGCTTGCACTTCACTTTGTCTACATTTGAAGGGTCTACCAATATGCCAAATTCCCATCCAACATCATCAGAATTCCGCCTCAAGGACCTCTGAATCTCTGCCATTGAATTTGACCCTCCTGAAGATGTACTACCCGCCATTCTGGCTCTAACAAATTACAAAATACATTCATATCAGTGATATCACACAAATGCACAAGTAACACAGGCGCAAAAGTTACTCATTCAATGAGTAACACAGGCACAAGTAACACAGGCACAAATCATTGAGTTTGATGACAACAATTCTAAACTCTGATGACAGTTTTATGTCTCTCAAAAGGGGTTTAAAACTTTAAATAAAAGCATAACTCTGATGTAAAAACCACATACAACTGATACAAGCCAATCAAGCCAATTTTATGAAATTGCAGAGGCATGTACATGTCTCCGGCATGTCTTGTAATGAATGAGATTCAGCAACTCATATTGACCGAACAAAAATAAAAGAAGAGATTTTTGCTATCCACAGATATAAATTTAAGGTGGGGTTCCTTGGTAGCCTAATGTTCTTCAACAAATACACGTACAGACTCGATAACTTCACTGTCCTTGACAGCCAGATATCGTCTAGACAGAATCATGTGATCCTTCAAAATTCAGAAGGTTTGTTTCGTATTCCAATCCCCCCAAAATTTCTTCTACACTACTGTTTACACATTCTAGATTTTGATTTGTTTTCTAAAGACCCCTTTCATCTATAAATATGCTGCACAACCATTATCTGATGATATAGAAAGTTTAGTGCTAGTAGCTCATCACAAACCCTATAACGATATTTTCTTTAATGCCAGCCATTCTGTAATCTCAACCTGTCCTGTCCTAACACTGTCCTAACACTTCTATTCTTTTCGAATTCTTCAATTCCAAAATAAAAAGTCAAATATCATCCATTCATCCCTAAGAACCCTGTCGAGTTTAGAAAAGAATACTAACCGATGGAGACGAGCGGCGGAGCTGGAGAGGGCGACGCGGTGGAGCTGATGCGCAGACGGGTGCGGAACAGAGAGACGAGAATGAGGAGAGAAACGAAGAGGTAGAGAGAACTGAGATAGAAGAGAGAAACGAAGAGGTAGCGACCGGTGGTGGGAGCGCCGGAGATGGGTTGATGCGCAGTCGAGACTCGAGAGAGAAGTCGAACAGAAGAGAGAAATGGCGAGGAGAAGAACTGAAGAAAGAAATCGCTGAATTAATTAGGTTTTGTTCCGTTTTTTTTTTTTTTCGCCTGCGACGCCTTTTAGAACGCCTTGGACCGCCTTGGACGCCTTGGACCGCCTAGGCGGCTCCTAGGCGGCTGAACGCCTAGTGTGATCGATTTGAGGAAAAGCGGGGCGGTTTCCTTTCGACTAGTGCCTAGGCGCCGCCTAGGCGGCCCTAGGCGACGCCTTTTAGAACACTGGATGTGATAGATAATTAAGTACCGCAAGTTGCTGAAACATCATTTTGATTTCAGCCATGTCGTTATTGACGTCACGACCCTCCATTTTGAAACCTCCGCCTCTTCGCCTGACTTTAGACATGGAATCCACCAAGCTCTCGCCAGAGCTCTGATACCAATTGATGCGGATCAGGTATCGAGAACAGGTCTCCAACAATCATACAACAGACATCAGAAATAAAGAGTAGCAAACTCGTAGAAAATGACAAATTTATGCCACAAATAAAGTGATTTAATTTATAAAACATAAGCTCTCTCTACAACTATTACAATACCCATATTTATATGGTTTACAATACTTGAAAAATAAGTAGGTTAAAGCTAAAAAAGAAAGCTAATTAAACGTAAATCTTAATAATTATAAAATAATTTCTTAAAACCATCTCTATAACGAAATATTAAATATTATGAATCTATAATATATGCTCTTGTATCATCTATGGGTTTAGAAACGAAACCAAGATCGAGTCGACCAATGCCTCAGCTCTTTGGAATATAGTTATATGATTGAATATAATATATTTATATATGCAGTCTTCAAAGAATAAAAGGGATGGTGCATGTTTTTCATTATTATAGTTTCCACGCGTTAAAAATACACTCTCGCTGTCTCGCACAGTGTTTTGACTCTATATATGTATGTTTTTGCAAGATCATCATCATATGAATTCCAGAATTTGTTGAATACGTACTGTATTTTTATCAAGTATTGTTGTGGGATTTGGAAAATGGTACATACGGACGTACGTAATTTTTTTTGTCAATTTGACCTTATCAAAATCTTAAAGCAATTATTAATTACCACTGTGGAAATATAATTAAATTAGATTAAAGTTCTTATCATGTACGTTATGTACACACACAGTACTAGGGTTTTACTTTGATTAGCGCCTCTCATGGGGCCGGTTTACTTGATGATTGACCTTTGGGATAAGAGTTCCGTACGTAGCTTTACTCCTGAACCTAAGAATAATCGTTAATAAGAGTAAGAGATCGAGGACTCGAGACTAGTTCAGCAATTAGGCAAAGGGTCTTTGCCGGTGTGTGTTCTCGCAACTTGTTTTTTTTTTTTTTTGTTATTTGAAGAACAAAACTTGGTTTTTTAAGAGCCAAATATAAACAAAGTTTTGATTAGAAATATAGGATACAAATTTGGTCGTATTGGAGGAATATTGGAGGTATGGCTCTCGTATGCAAGGTAGTAAAGCTAGTATATCTACGGAACATGGGTGAGATATATGTGAGTGTATGACAGCTATGGTTGGGATGCATGACGTTGTTGGTCTCTTCTTCTGCAGCAGCATGGTGGCTGGTGCTGGTCTCTTAAAGCAGCAACATGGTGATTTTGGTCTTAGTGCTATATAGTTGTGTTGCTTTGTTTCTTTAGGGTTAGTCTTGTGTGTGTAAGAGAAGTATATGCGATGAAGTTAGACCTAGACTTGAGATTTTCAAGCCTGAGTCGAAATTTCAAAGTTGGGCCCTTAAATTATATAAAGATATTTCAGAAACTGAAACAATAAACTCAAAATCTAATTATAAAACATCATATCTAAAATGTTCTGATGATTATATTTTAAGAATTCTACCTATTTTAAGCTCTTACCTTTTCTTTTTCTCTTTTTCAAATAACTTACAATATTTTGTTTTGGGTATAATTTCGAGTAAAAATTAATTTAAATGTTAACACTAATTTTGAGAAGAACATTATTGATCCCCTTGTTTAGGCCCCTTAATTACAGTTAATACCATTCTCTTCCTTTAATTGTGTTTAGAAGTGAAGATGTGACAATAATTGTCCTTTCATTAATTATTTAACTGTATTTGATCATAAAATGAGTCTCTTTTTTTCTTCTTCTTTTGGGCCCCTAAGATATTTGAGTCCTGAGTCGATGGGCTCTTAGGACTCCTATCAAGTCCGGGCCTGGAAGAAGTGTTTCTCACCCAACGTCTTCTATATATAGTTTAGTGCATGTTGTAACCTTATTAATTACCAAGAAGAATATCAGAAAAACTTTCGTAAGTTTTTTGTTTGATTTTACCACAGGACGAAACAAGGAAGTTATATATGTCCTATTGGAAAATATGTAATAATATCCAATATGAATAAAAATAAAATTACTCATGACCTTTTCATTTGACACGGTGTGTCTTTTTCAATATGTGTCTTTAAGAATAAGTGTGTCTCTTCAAGAAGATAAGTGAACGGACATGTTGGTTCACTTAGGGTTCTATATAAACCCATACTCATATCTCCTTAAATAAGATAAAAAAAATCCTCAATTCCTTAAATTGTACAAGATACAATTTATGATTCGTTAGAGTCCAAAATTGCGGTGCTTCTATTTTGGATCATCGATTGTTGCATTCTACAAGACGGACGCCCATCGAACTACAAGCACAAGGGTAGGAGCGAAATCTGTCTTTAGTAAAGTGCATTTACGTATGCCTCAATCGGAATATCAAGTCAGTTCTTTTATTCTTTGTACTACTTTTATAAGATTCATATAATGTTATACTCATACATTAGGATTGAATCGTTACTTTCAATCTTTGTTTTGTTTCTCACACTCTTTATTAAGATTTTTATTTTATTTAAAGATCATATATATAATTGTTCCCTAACATGTCCAATAGTATTTCTCTTTGCATTGTGCATGGAAGAAGCTCAACTTCAAATCTTCTAGAGCCCCCTTTATCAAAACAAATAAATGATTAAGTTGAAAAATAATTGTACCAAAATATATTGCTCTGCTATATACCAAACTGCGGCAGCTTCATGAGGGTGTGGAACCTTCCAAAAAGTTTTGTCCCGGCCCAGTGGCGGAGCCTCAATTACTAAGCTTCTCAATAGTAATTTAGTCTGTCTCTAAATTAATTTTGTCAATATCACGACTATGAGATTTATATCATTTGAATTTAATTGTATTTGCGAGATCAAATTGGTAGTGATCAACCGTAAATCCCTATTATCCTATATTCTTGATCATTTGTCCACCATACTACCTCGCTACTCGAGCATACCTTTGACCAGTTTAGGTGATTAATTCGAAGTTATTATTAAGCCCAAAAACAGAATGCTTACAGTGATTGTTACATTTATAAGCCCATTATCTTCTTCGAGAATGAGTATATAAAAGTTGTGGCCACAGAGAACATTACTAAGGGCATTTGGTCTAGTGGTATGATTCTCGCTTAGGGTGCGAGAGGTCCCGAGTTCAATTCTCGGAATGCCCCCTATATATTTTCCTCACTTCTGGTTTTTTCATCACCTCCTCACCTCTGGGCTGGCCCAAACTGATTATTGGGCTTTTGACATTTCACTTCCCCCACCCCGCCCCCCGCGCCTTTTTTTTTCTTTACATCAACGGTCAACCAATGTTTATTGTAGTAACTTTTTTCTTGGTCTGAGTTTATTGTAGTAACTTAATGGTAGCTTTGTCACAGTGTCACACTCTCCATGAAATTAGCCACTTGGACAATCTAATGCTCGTTTGATTTCTCAACTTATCTAGCTGGAGTTTGTCAAGTACCATTTGTGTTTTTTCATTGGTATGCTGTTGTCATGGAATAGTATACATCGATAGCAACATGTAGTATTCTTGGAAAGAATACCCTGCGACCTATTTATCCATGCATTCAGGGTCGATAAACTTAGGATGGCAGTGAGATGAATCTATGCTACGCATTTGCTACTTAACTACTACTCCCCCGTCCATTTAAACACGTAAATAAATCCCATCAAGTATTCTGGGCACCAAAATAAATTGGAAATACTTTTGCCCGGAAATCAACTTCACAACTTTCTCGAACTACTTACCTTCCATTTTCAGAGTGCAAAACTCAAGATTTTATATCTTTTTTGTTTGAATAAGCTTGTATATTGTGGGTAGACTCACCTAAAGTCTACCGTTTCACTCTTTGTTGCTTCTCAGAAGTTCTTACGTAAGCAAGAAGATGCTTAGCAAGAATACTAGGAAAATTGCCTGCACTTTCTGCGGGTGTTTCGATATAAACATCAGCAGAATGCAAGCTATATAAAACTCAGAAATGGGACCAGAGGCAAATATGAATATATGGGGATAATTAGACCAGAGGCCCATTTTTCACTGTTGCTGCATCACCAGAACAACATTTTAGTCCCACACTTTCGAGCTTAACAACTGGAAAATTGAGGATAATTCAACTCCATCAAGCCAATCAACCTTGAATTTAATCAGTAGACAAAAAAAAAAACTGCTATATTAGACAGAAATAGTAGCATTAATAAGTAGAAATGCAACATCAATAGGCATTAATTGTCAATATCAAACCCATAGTTCATTCAAAAGAAAGACACAAAGTAAGAGAGACAAACCTGAGAGCGGAGAACCAGTGAAAATAACGGGAATCCAACCAAGTTCTTACTTCATAGCTCTGCCCAAAGTTCCAAGCCATCATCAAATTTCTGAAAATTAGATACAAATTGTCAAACTAGACAATCAGCTGAAAAATTGGGGAAAATTGTACACAGTACACTAAAGAAATTTACATATGAAATTCAATAATCTCACTTACAATCATGTCCTCAATGGAGCAAGAAGAGGATTACAAGAGTAGAACATGTGAGAAATTGAGAAAATGAACTAGTGAAGCTGAGGACATGGACTGAGAAATTGAAGAATGGAGATTGGAGAGGCCGGAGGCGAGTCGTTGTGAGAGGAAGAGAGAATGACTTAATAGGGACTGAGAAATTGAAGAATGGAGATTGCGAGATTGGAGAGGCCGAACAGCCAGAGGCGAGTCGATGTGAGACAGTGAGAGGAAGAGAGAAGAGATGGGCGTTGACTAACAAAAGAAAGAATCGAAGGATTAGAAATTAGGGTGAGAATGTATATCACAAAAAAAAAAATTGGTTGGGCTTGGGTTACATATCACAAAAAAAAAATTGTATACACAGGAAGGTGATGTCAGAGATCAGGTATATAAACATACCAGGTGCTTGTTGTTCTTGACCTTGATTGACAATATAAATTATTTATGAATATTCAAGAGAGAGTGATCAAACCCATAACCCAATTGCATAAATCCATGTATTGTTGTGGAACAGTGGGCAAAGATACTAACCTGAAATTCTTGGAGACCAAATCTGGAAAGGATTTGGATTTGGTTACTGACTGCACAACTCCGACTTCTGAAGCAAGAGACAAAGAGAGATCTTGGGCGAGAGAGCATGAGAAGAGCCTTCCCCTTCCTATATAGAGAAATATTGGGCAAAAGAGAGAGCGAGAGGAGTCTAGAGAGATAGAGATGGGCGGCAAAGAAAAGCGAGAACAGTCTAGAGATATTGAGAGAGAGAGAGAGAGAAATAAAATCTGGGAATCAGATAAATTAAGGGCAAAACCATCATTTTACTGTCATTAGTGAACAATAATTGTCACGAAAAATAGATACATGTTAAATTCCCTTCTGATTTGAAGAGTTTTGAAGATCTTCAGTGAGTATAAACAATGTCACATATTAATGTGTTCCTACATTCTAAGGTTTAGTTTGGTAATCTAAACTTTTAGATTTTATTATGTTTGGTAATTTAAAGAAAGCAATTTTTCTTTAAAAAAATTTCAAGTCAGTGACAACAAATTTTAAAAGCAGTCTTGAGGTTGTTTTAGAAGTTGTTATTAATAAAAACACAGAAAAATCATATTTTATGTCTTGACAACACTTTCAAAAGTAACATTTTTTTTGAGGTAAATAAATAACTTCTTTGGTATTAAGCCATACAACCAACTATTGCTACGTCAGGAGTGAACTCGCATACAAGATCAAGAGTAAACTCTTTATTCTCTTATACTAAAATTGAAAGGGAAAACCACAAAAAACCTTCTAAAAAGGTAGACGAATACAACTAGAAAGCAATGAACCTACATGAACCCAACCAAAGACTTAAACATTAACTTGAGGCCTAGAGACCCAACGGTGTACCTGTCTATCAACGAAAAGGGGAACCCTCTGATCATATCATGTAGGGGTCTTTGTCCTCATGAGAGGAGAAATGGCTGAATCAAAACCGTTGTTACCAACCACCCATCTTTGGTGGCCGGCCTCACGCCTCCTCCATTACCACCCCCGACTTCCAGCAACCAGTTACCTCTCTGCCTCCAAGTTAGAACACCCTGTCTTGATCCAAGTCAAAGTCTAACAAACTGAGAATAGTTTCTATCCAAACTCAATGACAACCGAAACAAATCTCGGCACCTCTATAGCCTCCTGACGAGGAAAACAAAACTTGAAAGATGAATATGAGTTTGTCGCCGTAATATCTTGAATTTTAAAATTTCTCAAAATTCATTTTTCTTCTTAGAAATAGAAATTAAAAGTCGTCACGAGTTCGTCATATTTTTAGGTGATTTTTTCGAATTCTCAAGCTATTTTTAACGATTTTTTAAAAATTTCGTCGAAATTTTGTCGATATACTTAGTTTGGTGACGTGGCACTTCCTCATTGGTCAAAAGACTTTACTTAGTGAGCAAGACTAACAGCCATACGTGTGACTCTGTCACATGAGTCATCTTTCATGTTGTCATGTGGGGAGACAAAGTGAAGTGTGTGATGGAAAAGTGACACCATTTCATTGGTAAAATCCAAACCTACATCTTATAGTCGGCTGACCTCTTTCTAGGGAACGGCTGGAATATACGCAGTACGCAGTGTACTGCAGGTGTCGTTTTACTTTTTATAAGAACCACGCGTCAAGCGTGCGTCTCGCGTGGGCACTAATTTTGTTTCCCTCAGCAACCCGATCCACCTATCGAATTCGCAGAAGCTTCCCTCGTTGATCTGGAAACGGGGTTGTCGACTTCGCTCGGATCGATCTCCCAATCTTGTACAAAGGTATCTTCTGAATGTTATCGGGTTTGTCCATATAGTTTCTTACTTGCTCTGGTGTAATGTCTAGTGATAGATTTCGACGGCCTCCGACCGTCTTCAACCATCGCTGATCTCGTTGAATTGTTTTTCAGGTAAAACTTTGTGGTTTTTTATTTGAATCTAGACGGGTGAGGCGAGGCGAGGAGGAGACGGGCGAGGAGAGGAGAGGAGAGGCGAGGAGAGACGAGGAGAGGCGAGGAGAGGCGAGGAGAGGAGAGGCGAGGCGAGATGCGGAGAGAGAATTAGTGAGAGTCAACTTCTCCACGTACCAAAACTTCTCTAATCAGTGTTTGACACGTGATGCAGACACCCGCAGTACTCAACGTACTGCGTACATTCCAGAACACACCCTCTTTCTATATATATAGCTGATCGATCAGAATATTTTTATATTTTCTACCTCTCTAAAATCTCTCCCTCCACGTTTCTCTCTCATCATTCTCTTTTTACATTTTCGGTTTATCTCATTAGAATCTTCGACATATCATAATTTTTGATCCGTAACTCCGATTCTGAATCCGCAAAGGGCTATGAGTTCGTTTCATTTTCCTCTTCCTATCCTAGATGTTTGAGCTAAATCCAACGGTGAATATAGATGGCTCGTTTTAGGAGGCTCGGTTTACGATCGGTACTCGTGGTGAGATTTTGATGCTATCGAGGTGAGTGGATTTATGTAATATGTTTCAAATATTCTTATTTCATATTAAAATAGTCGAAAGCATGATTTTGATATGTTTACGAAATATCTCTATGTTTTCGAGTAAAACATGTCTATTTGCAAAATGTGCGGTGTTTATATATAATTATGTGCTCGATAGTATTGTTTGACTAGTCATGGAACATGTGAACTTTTTGATTGGTTATGCCGAAGTAAGAATGTGACACACAGAAGTATAGGACTTGAATGTCATTAGGTTCCCATGGGGATAACTAAATTGAAGGATATCCAATAAGAAAAGATTGTGCGATGTGATGAATGGCTTGATGCGATGTGTATACGGTATACGTATTTTGTAGCGTGTGTAAAATGACATGGCTTTGCGGACATATTACATTGGTCTATTCACTAAGCGCGTGGTTTTGCTCACCTACCCATTTCTAATATTTTTGCAGAGAAGTACTTAGGTTGTACCGAGCAGAAAACGGGTAGACGACGAGCCTAGAGGATAGTGCTTTTGTTTATGTTCTGCTTTGTAACACTCGTTCACGCCTCTTGATCGAGATCCGGTGCTTAAAACCCACCGACGTCAGGACCGGGGTGTGACAACCGCTAACAGTCGCCGCTACACCAAACCAGCTACAACCTCTCCTACGTCTCCTTGACCAATGCTACAACCTCTTTTACGTGAGTCACCGCCACCAAACCGTCTCAAGCCGCATGTGTAAGAAGAGTTCGCCGCCGCCTACAAAATCCTAGGGTTTCCTAGTCTATTTAATTACTTTCAAAAGTAGCATTTTTTTTAAGGGGAAGGAGATAGTTCTATTGATCAAAGATCATGACGACCAAAACGGTCAGACATAAATAGTTTGAAGACCATACAAGCAGCATAGCTAGAAAACTAAATACATATTACATTTAAGAATTGAAAAAACAACCTCAAAGCTACATCCAAAAAGGTGGATATGACAAAGTAAAAAAACATATAACCTTCTAAATTATAACAAACATTTTCACTTTCAATCGAATCAGGCCTAAGGCCCCATGGTGTACCTTTTATCGAGTTGAAAAGAAAGAGAATTATTGTTAAAGGTTAGAAGGGATCTTTCCTAGCTGCCCTAGGAGATTACTCTTCCTCAGCCTCAGACTCGAGGCCTTGAACTTCACCACTGTCACTCTGACCAGTATTTGGAGCCATGGAATCCTAAGCTTCACCTACATTCCTTTTCTTGTTCTTACTACCTCTCGGTCTTCCTCTTTTCTTGGGAGACTTCCCAGCCATAACAATGCCCAAATCCCCATTAGGGTTAACAGAGAAGCCGAGTTCATTATGGTTCAGAGGCAATGGAACCATTACTAGGGCATGTCAAGCTAGCTTACCGTTTGGAGACTCTTCCTCATCACGCTCACGCTGAACTCTAGTTATCTTGGTTGGAGAAGGGAAGGCAGGGATCTCCCTAATATTGACAGCCATTTTTTCTTTAGGGAAGAGATAAGGGAGCGAACTAGGTGCAGGGGAGGATAGAGTAACCGATACGTTACCTTGAAACACCATTGAAGGTGCTGCTGCAGGACTTGGAGTCACCACCGGAGCTTTATCTCGTTCTCTAAGACAGAGGAGGCCGCCATGATTTAGCATAGAGCAATCACGACAGCGACCCACCAGCCGTTCATATTGGAAATCGATCTGTAGAACATCAATCGGGGAAACCCTAATTAGTTGTTGCAATTTCACAGGTTCATCCAAACTGAGGGTTAAGCGAGCCCTAACGATACCTCGATTGATGTTGTTCTGATCCATAATCAAAACATGTATGATTGTCTTTCCCATTAATCTTGCCGTGGCCACCATTGTTAACGCCGCTGGGAGACCACGAATTTTCACCCAAATCCAAACGAAATTCAGAGGGACTTGCCGGATATCCGAAAAGCCATCATAATCATTGATGATGATCATAACACGTTGGTACGCCCAAGGACCGCCCTTCTTGACTCGCTTGACATCACGTTGGCGAACGTGAACAGATACCGATCGCCTCTTTGTTGGACTTCGACCAGGAAGGAGAGACGCCACATGTTCCGAACAACACTGCATAATGCATCAAACGCCACTGCCCGAGAAGTGTTTAGGTGCCCAACTAGATAGTACCGATGGGTGACAAAGCCCTTCTTTGGGCCTGGGGGTCACCCAGATCCACAGGTTCGGGAGAGAGAGAACTTCAAGATTAGCCTAGCTGTGAGGGAGGCTTGAGATGTAGCCGTAGCCATGGAAGAGAACTTGCGCCGCACAACAGAAATCCTAAAACTATCGAGAGAGAGAGAGAGAGAGAGAGAGAGAGAGAGAGAGAGAGAGAGAGAGAGAGAGAGAGAGAGAGAGAGAGAGAGAGTTAGGGTTTGCCGCGGTATTGTTTAACTTATATCTTGCTATGTGTTTTAAAAGTAATATTTACTAAACAGAAAACTTTTTTAATTCACAACTGATTATATTCACAGTACAATAGAAACAAATTTTTTTTTTTTAAAATCGCAGCAATCCCAAATTAGCCCTCACAAAATAGTAGATTTGGGGGTAATATAATCTACCACTTGACTTGGCCGGCATGGTTTAAATCAATAGGACTGAATAATACTTCGAAGGAGAAAAGGGTTACTTAACAAGTTTACAGTAGCCCAGTGTTACGTGACTCAGGCTAAGTAGGTGTAACGTCTTTATTACTTTATACTTGTGATTTTCAAAAATCCTCTTTTTAATTTTAGTAGTAGTTGGGGTCCTAATAATTGTATCTTTTAGAACATTTGAATGAAAAGTAGTTTATCAAATCGTTCTTCGGATATAATGGAGTGCAGGTTAGTAATAATCTTAATTTGTTTGTTTTCCTGTATGTTGGGTAGGATTCATGTCCCCGTTTTAGTTTGGTTATGTAATTTCTTTAAGGAGACGAGTATTAAATCGCTCAAGAGCTTATATCGTATAAATTTGATGTAACAACTTCATTCAGTCATTCAGCTGGATTAACAATGTTGATCGATCTCTATAGTACAATTGAATCTCTAGTTTGAAGTTAAGGGTTTCGCATTGTTCGCGTCAGAAACCTTCAGTCATAGCGAACCGCTTCTCTTAAGTGTTGTGCGGCGTACGTGCCAGTATCTTGCGATATGAATTGTGGTGAGTGCGCCGAATCTTGCTTCTGCTTCAAGCGGTTGTGAACGGAGGAGAGCGCCAACTCCATCTGTTAAGTTCTCCTTTACCTAGACGGAAATATGATTTTTCTTGTGATACTTTGGGAACCACACTTAATCGATATCTATGGCACATCACGGTGTGTAGGCAGAGCAACTAAATGGGGAAGACAAGCGAAACACAAGGTGTTTGCTAAGGCTGGTTCCTTAGCTTCGTTGGCTAGTATCTGAATGGCGAGCAAAAGCTATCGAATGACGCTCCAGGGGAGGCTTTGGATAGATTGGCAAAGATGCCTGTAAGCAGGTGCCGCTGTTTGTAGTTGTTTGTGAGATTGTGAGAGGTCCTTTTCTCGTTTTCACACCCTACCTATATATACTGTTTGCAGCTAGAGTTTCGATGTGTTGCCTTCTTTAGAGGGATTATACGATTTCATTTCCTAATCGGTTTCTGCTACTTCCTTAGACAGTCGTGTGTGTATGCAATGAGGTGTGTTTGATAACATAGGCTCTAGGCTTTAACACTATACTAAAGTAATACATATAATAATATTCTTTGCCTGTCATCTCAACGCATAAGACATATATATATATATATATATATATATATATATATATATATATATATATATATATATAAGGCCATTCCAATGAGGGATACCTATTTTAAGTCATTTATAGGGATATGACATTACACCAACTTCCCGATTATAATTTTACATCTCCACCGTTCATATCTTAGGTCTATATGAGTAGATCACCTCTACAAAATTTCATATGATTTGGTGATCGTTAAGGCTTTCAAAAGTTTGATTTAGTTTTAATGACCTTCAACGGTTTTAGTTTGACATAAGCTGGACCGTTCAAGATCATTAAAACTAAATCAAACTTTTGAAAGCCTTAACGATCACCAAATCATATGAAATTTTGTAGAGGTGATCTACTCATATAGACCTAAGATATGAACGGTGGAGATGTAAAATTATAATCGGGAAGTTGGTGTAATGCCATATCCCTATAAATGACTTAAAATAGGGATCCCTCATTGGAAGGGCCCTGTATATATATATATATATATATCGTTATCTCAAAAACAGAATTTTTAGTAAACACTTTAAACGAACAATTCACAAATTGTAAACGAAACAAGCCGTTTCGGGAGTGAGGTAGTAAGCTATATCGGTTGCTTTACACATCGGTTATTTAGCAAGTTTGCAATATACTTACTCGGTCAGTATTCGGACCGAGCTCCATGAGAGTATCATAACAAAACCATATTAATCTCTCGTTTATATCAGCAAGTTTGTAACACACCCACTCAGTCATATTTAGACTGAGATCCACGAAAATATCCCAATAAAACCATACTAATCTTTCATTTCAGACATACTAACCCAAAGACTCATAACCGCAAACTAGTGAAAGTTAGGACTCAAGCTCTAAATATAAGAATTTTATACTGGGCAGCTCCACCAGGCACCAGATCACAAAATGCATGCCCTAATATTGCCTAATTCCTGGTGAGGCGTTTGATAAATATGTGGTGGCCATACAGTTAGAAACAATATATGCATGCAGGCGATGCAGCTTTTGCAGTGGCTTTTATGATGTGAATGTACATGCCATACCATCTAGAATTTAGACCAAGCAAATTAATAATTTTTTTTGCTACATAGAACCTTCTTGATATCTTCTAGTGAGGTATACACATGCAATATTATTGGTCAGGTTGAAAACAACAGTTTTAGTACTTGGATGTACACCGCTAGCTAGCCCTAAAATTCTTCAGATGTCTCTGGCTCTGTTGAAAATCTGGGAAGAAGATCACTGGAAGTACTATTAAAAAAAAAATGGAGGCCAGGACTTGTCAATAGGGAGTATAGGATCGTGAGATTACATTACTAATTCTAAAGAAAGAGTTCCAGTATTATCCTCATATCTGATATTGAAATTATGTATTTCTTATTTGGGGTTTAGTGGGAGACTGGGTAAATGAACCACTGGCACCGGGCGAGATAAGGACATAGTTAGCCGTCAGCTTCACAGTATTACCAGGTCAGTCAATCCTAGACACTCGTTTCTTGATTTTGGAGGCCGGTCATCAAGTTCCCCACTCATCACGCTGCTCTGGTTTTCCCCGAGCAAACTTTTTCTTCTTCTTCTTCTTCTTCTTCTTCTTCTTCACTTTTTGGTTCCGTCTATTTTCGATCCTACTAATTACTTTGATCTCGGGTTATTTCCGAGTTCAGTTACGGCTGGCGGTCTACATGCATGTATTCTTACCTATTCTTATTTTCATGATCTTTATTTAATGCAAACAAAAACATAGAAAAAATTTACTGTGATACAAGCATCAATACTCAAAATTTGTCCGTATCTAGAATCAAATATACATATTATTTAGGCCAATAAGTGCATATATGTAAACGAAACAAACATTATAAATCGTCAGACAGTCGTAGTTCTTACTATTTTTAAGTGATATGATAAAGCAGGAACATAAATAATTTTGTTTAACACAATTGTTGGAGTAACTTGAATTGACCTTATACCTAGGACCGGGAAGGACACCCCATTTGCATTAGACACTTCAGGTATGAGAGATGGGGACATACATGAAAAAAAGAACTTATCAAATGTCATATAATCAGACGCCACTACAGGAAATCCACTTTTAGACGACGAAAATAACTCGTCGCCTAAGACTAACCATTCGTCACCTAGGACCTTGGCAGACGAATTATCCGTTGACTAAGTTCCGTCGCCTAAATGTCGTGAGGTAGATACTTAGACGATGAAAGCAAAGTTAATCGTCGACTAAGAGGGATTCTACCCAACGGATCATTAACTGCCTTGTCAACAAACAGCTTCGTCGATAAATATTTCTCTCGACGAAATTTTTTTGTCGGAAAAGTTCTTAGCTGATGAAACAATCGTCGATATGTATGTTTACCGACGAATATTGAATCGTCCTTAAGCGACGGAATATTCGTCGGCAGAGTTCTAAACCGACGAATTCATAACAGTTCTTAGTCGACGATCGATCTTTGTATTCGTCCGATATGTGGTTTGTCTTAGGCAACAAATGTTGCTTTTTCCGTCTCCTAGGTGGTTTTTTCTTGGGCGACGAAAGTTTCTTTTTCCGTCTCCTAGGTTGTTTATCTTGGGCGACGAATGTTTCTGTGTCCGTCGCCTAGGTGGTTTGTCTTGGGCGACTAATGTTATTTTTTCCGTCGCCTATGTGGTTTATCTCGGGCGACGAATATTATTGTTTCCATCGCCTAAGAGTTTTTTTACTGTGATTTTTTTACCTTATTCACTGTTTCCAAAAAATACAAATCAGTAACAATAATCAAACACATACAGATACAGCAGACATGAAACATTGGATTTGGAAAACATATTCATATATATATATATATATATATATTGATCATGATATATACTAGATGGACAAATATTGTTCATACATACAAAATAATGAACTAGGTAGAAAATTGTTCATACTATCTACCTAAACTATGAATGAAGTCCTACAAAATCACCAATGCCAAGAAACATTCTCGTCTAATCCTGGAAAGTCACCTCTATCATCATTGTTCTGTGGGGAAACTTGTGGAGGAGGAGGAGGTGGCATACTTAGGTGCTCATATATGGCTGCAACTTGGGATTGCACAGCACTATACATAGACTCGGCACGCAGGACACGTGCTTGACCTCTTGGAGTTGCTGCTGGGCACGCTCCTCTGATTCCTTTAGTCTCTGCTCATAGCGCTCTTGCATCTCTTGGAATTGTTGCTCATCAACTCTAGGAGGACGACTACGTGAAGTAGAACAATTTGAATAATAGCTCAAGTCTCGCTCGCCTCCTCGTCCCATCCCTCTGATCTCCTTTCCTTTTCGAGTTTTGAGCACCGTACCCAACACCTCAATTTGTTTAGACTGAATACTTTTCATAATCTCCTCATCCGTCGCGTCAGGGTGTTGTTCTTTAAATGCATCGTTTCGTTTATTGACCTCATCAACTATGTCATTCTGTATTTAAAATAGATCAATTAATAAAGAAAACATGCAGCTCAACATTTTCATAATAAACTTGACACATTTTGCATAATAAACAGGGAAAGCTTCACTTAATAGACCTGATCAAACAATATAGGGAAGCTTATTAATAGACCTGATCAACCATGCATCATAATAAATGTCAAGGATGGTAAGTGTATCTAATAAATAGGGAAACTTCCCTGTCATGCTTTCCAATGCATGGTTTGATCATAAACAGGGAAGTTGACAATAAAATGTGCAAGTTTTAATAGACTTGTATTAATAATAGACATGGAAGTTTTACAATGCATGGTTTGATAATTAACATTTATTAATAGACCTGGTTTGATCATAAACAGAGAAGTTGATAATACAATGATAATGATAATAATAAACAGAGAAGTTTATAAATAGGTTTGATTATAAACATGGAAGTTTCAAATCCCATCACAGGAAAACTCAGTTTCTCACCCTAAAACTTTACATCTTAATTAATGATAATGATAATAACACTTTTTGTTTTGTTTTGGAAGAAGCAGGAAAACATGACATTCATTCAACTTATGATCATATATATACGAATTGCATCCAGATTTACACATGCTTGACTAATCACTGATAAACTTACATAATAGTAAAATGAAAGAGACTTACATATTTCTTGGTCGTATCTTCATCACCGGCCCTAACATAGGTCTTCTCAAAACCTTTGATTATTGGAAGCTGCTCGCCTTGTATTATGAGTTCCTCCATTGTGTAGATGATAGAAGAAGACCCCGTGTGGTGGTGCATAATCTTCTCCCCACGGTTCCGCTTGTTTGCCAAGAAGAGTCTCTAATACACGAAAAAATATTAAATAGATTAGTTCTAACATCTTGCACATTTCACATTTCAAGTTATAAATACATAACTATATATGAATGAGCTAATAATAAAATACAAGGGAAATAATGAAGGTAATTAAAAAAATCACCTTGAAAACATCTAACTCGAAGTGCTCGCATAGAAACTCCCACTGGTCCTCTCTCCCATAAAATCTGAAGGCATGCCAGAGGGTCCTTTCTTCAAATAAGTTTTGTGACACTGGTACTTCCAGTCCTTGTACCTCTCATATGCCCTCTTTAGTATCCAATTGAACATTGACTCATCATTTTCATCCCACTCGTACTTCGGCTAAGTAAGAAATAAAAAAAAATTCTCATGTTAAGCACTGAAAAATAAAAAAAATAAAATTAATAACCCAATTACTATCACAAAACATATATTTCAATTCATATCAACATACAATACTTTACACACATTCAATCCTATTTTACACATATCCATAACATTTTCACTTTAAAAAAAAACTCAGTCTTATGCAAACATATCCTTAGACATAAAATTTTATCAACAGAGAGATGTCAATTCGGTCAGTTCATGCCTTCCAATAATATAAACATATGTTATCAAACAAATGTAATTAAGTAAATTTACTTTTCATATACTTTTCAGTTACTTATTGACATTGCATTCCACACCTTCCACTTCTCGGTCTAATCAAGGTCGTAGAACGTCCTTGCCCTCATTCCCACCAGACTTCGTATGGCGCAACCGATATCATGTGCCACCAAATTGTTTATCCCCCTCACGCTAGGGACTTTTACAAGGGGGCAATACTCCAGCTTGATCTTCTGCCCCGTTTGTGCAACGATATCCTCCACATTCTTTCTAGAACATAAACCCCGCTTCTTTTTCGGGGCCAGAGCTACAATTAACATGTGAAAATTAGGATACTTAATATATATACAAGAGGGTATCTGTTGTGTGTAAGTGGCATGAAAATGGTTTATTAGGGCAGTAAACTTCTACTGGTTTACTAGGGAGCATGAAAATGGTTTATTAGGGTATTTGTTGTGTGTAATTGACATGAAAATGAAAAAGACATATTGTACTGCAAGTTTACTGACCCGCAGTAGAGGTTTACTGGGGACAGTAAACTTCTACTGGTTTACTAGGGAGCATGCAAATGGTTTATTAGGGTATATGTTATGTGTACTTGGTATGAAAATGAAAGAGACATATTGTACCGCAAGTTTACTGACCCCAGTAGAAGTTTACTAGGGGGCAGTAAACTCTACTGGTTTACTAGGGAGCATGAAAATGGTTTACTAGGGTATCTGTTGTGTGTAATTGACATGAAAATGAAAGAGACATATTGTACTGTAAGTTTATTGACCCCCAGTAAAAGTTTACTAGGGGCAGTAAACTTCTACTGGTTTACTATGGAGCATGAAAATGGTTTATTAGGGTATTTGTTATGTGTACATGTCATGAAAATGAAAGAGATTGTACTGCAAGTTTACTGACCCCTAGTAGAAGTTTACTAGGGGCAGTAAACTTCTACTGGTTTACTAGGGAGCATGAAAATGGTTTATTAGGGTATCTGTTATGTGTACTTGACATGAAAATGAAACAGTAGAAGTTTACTAGGGGCAGTAAATTAATACACTTACCTATTGGGCTTCTAACTTTGATTCGAGTGCTGCCGACAATGCATCTTGCAAATTCGGGTGCGGTTGCAGAAGCTGATGGAGATCCTGTTGAACTATTGTCAACTATAGGGGCTGCACGATCAAAGAGGGAGCCCTTGGTGGTACTGTCCGAGTCGGCATGGGAGAAGGGTGGCTGCTACTGCTAGCTAAGCCGACACTCTGCCGTATTGACTCCACCAAAGCACTGGTCATAGTGGCTCGGTCCTTCCTCTTCCCCATGATCACCATATCTTGCACATGAATAACACACAATTGTTAGTAAATCAGTGAGTAATAGATAAAGATAATGAAAAATAGTCCATAGAATAGTAAATGAATTCATATACGATTAACAGAGAGAGAAAAAAGACCTGAAAAAGGAGCGGCGGAGAGAAGGTCAGAGCAGCGAGATCGGAACGGCGGGTGGATGCGGTGGTGTAGCTCTAGTGGCGCGAGGCGGTAGCACAAAATTGGTGATGGGAGGATGCGCGCACTTCAATCGGTTACCGATGCGTGGATGGGATCTGGTGCCGCGAGGGGGTGGCGCAGCTCTGGTGGCGGTTACAATGATTGCTCATGTCAAGACCCACCCCGAATTTCACCCTGAAACCCGAAGTAAGTCTTGCGGAGACCACTCAAGTAAAATTTACCGAAGAACTCGGCAAACCTCCCTTGAAGATGGACAACCCTAACCCAGAAAATTACAGAACTACTCTTTTAACAATTATAAACCATTCTCCAATTCAACCATAATTATCCAAATAAAAAATATCGGTCTTAGCACACCACTGAAAATATTAAACAAAAATCCCAAGAGTATTCAGAATTACTAAAAACAACGGAAGCAGAAAAAAAAAATATACCCTAGTAGGTTAAGCAGGTAACCTACTGATGAAAAGTGACTGAGAGATAAGTAACTATGCCTCGTCGCCTCCTACTAGATCCAACCCGAACTTTATAGAATGGCCCAGGGGAAAACATCCGGAAATGTTAGAGTGAGTGGACAAAAATAAATAAAGAAAAATAAGTATCAACACTTATGCTTTCCCAAATTAATTTCCAAAGAAAATCGAATGCATGCTTTGAGTGAGAAATCTTTTATCTCATAAATATCGAGCATCTTCAGCTCAAAAATATATATCAATATACGTATGTATCTACACATGCCCATACTCCCAATATAAATTAATAGATTTAAAATAATCTATATTGGGCTACTACACTTGCGTCCAACGCTCATGTTACTCCTTAATGCGGTGCTACACTATATCATTAAGGTGGACAAACATGTGTATAAATATGTGCCCATACACCTTATATGAATTAAACACTCATATAGAGATACTACACTTACGTCCAACGCTCACGTCACACCATAATGCAGTTATAAATTATGTCATTAAGGTGGACAAACACATATGGCTAGCTAGCATTTATACATACTCTCCTCATGAAAATACTTATAATTTACCAAAAATTCTATTTTCGGTATAATTCTCCAAAATACATAAAATCATCAAATAAAAATGATGTCAAATGCTCAAAAAATAATTTGCTCAACAAAAAACAATTGCATGCATATTATTTAAAACAAAAGTCCACTCACAAATCAGGCCTAAGCCTGATGTCGGTCAGAGGCCTCCTCCGCTTAAGCCTCCTCACGTCCTGTTCCAAAAATATAATTTAAATCCTCAACTAAATACCGACACTTATATAAAAAACCAGACATAATTAAATGTGAGCTTCGCACACTCATCCATGTCTAACGTCCTTATTCTTAAATTAGCTTAAAACCATACTTCACCTTAATTACCGACATCCTCAAAATCACCATCCACAGTCCTAACAATATTTAACCCATGACTGCCTTTTAACTCATTAACCGCCATAAATCACAAATCCTAGACAAAATCCGAAACCTATCTAAAACTCCTCCAAAAATTCCAAACTACACTTCATTAAACTCTCCTTAAGAAAACACATTTAAAACCATAAAAATCCCTTGCACAGTGGCGGCCAACTCTGGTGATCTCATTTGCTTACCAAAATTTGACAGCACTTTTCTATCAACCTCCTCTACAACTTTTCTAACTAGCACAAACACCAATTTCAAGCCTAACTATGCCAATCGAACGAAAACATATAATAATGCCCTATAATTTCAAACACCGATTTCTCCTTACCTAAGCTGAATCGAAAAGAAACCTTCTGAGGGATTGAAGCATGAGAGGAGAGCTTTCCAACGAGCCAAGAATCACTAGCTATGGTGGCCGGAGGAGGGAGTTTTGGCGACAGGAAGCTTTGGACAGTCGCACCTTTTGGGTTTGATATCTCTCTCACGGCAGCGCTAGGGAGCCTCTCACTAGTCTAGGATGGGAGCTGAGTCGGAGGCCGACCAATTGGGAGCGGTGCAACGGCTTACGGTGGCCGAACGGCGGCGGACGGGCTCGGGAAACTTTTTCGGGTGGAGGGAGAGTGAGAGACGATCGGGAGGGAGGAGAGAGAAAAGAGAGGAGGAGAAAAAGAGATTGGGCTTAGCCCATCCGATCCACACCACCATATAACCCACTCCAAAATCACCCCAAAAATAATACCCAAGTAAAAATTACCTTTTTCTAGCTAAAATTTACCATTTTTACCATCGTCACATTTTCCTCCTACGAATAATTCTTTTGAAATAATCGTCCTCCAAAACCTCTCTGGAGACTAATTAAACTATAAACTCAATGATGAAGACGGTAAAACTTTTATTAACACCATGCTAGTAAATAAGGTAAAATTTAATATTCGGGGCGTGACAGCTCGGGTTGATGATCACCAACGACGGGTAGATGGAGGGGTCTCCGACGGGTCGAGGCGGAATTGGACCGGCGGTATGGCAGCTCTGTAGGAGATTTGAGAATTTAGGGATTGGAATGTGGGTTTCAAATGAAGAAAAGACTAAAGTGTTGCTGTATCGATTTTATCTTAGCCGACAGAAATATTCTGTCCGCTAAGAAAAATTTTCTGTCGGCTAAAAAAATTAAATTTGGACCCAAAAAAGGCGCAAAATATACCCGCCCAATATTTCGGTATCTTAGGCGATGGAAACGATCACTTTCCGTTGCCTTAGTCTGACTAACCTGACAAATTATTTAATTTATGTTGCCTTCCTTCTCTCAAGCCGACGACTTATTCAATTTCCGTCGCCTAAGTAACGCCTAAAATTTTATTTACACGCCTAATATTTCGGGATCCTAAGCGATGGAAATGGGCCTTTCTGTCGCCTTAGAAGTTCTAAGGCGACGAATTCTTCATGTTCCGTCGACTAAGTATATTTTAAAAATTATGTACATTTTATTATATTTACATCCGAGTATTTTCGTTTAACTTTTCAAACTAACCCAATTGTACTTACTCCACTTAAGTATTAGTACATAAAAAAACATATATATGCATGCATTTTAAAAATTACACATGTACGTAGAAATTAAAAATGGAAATTATCATGACTAATTAATGGTTACAAATTAAATTAAAAATACATATCCGAAGTTATGCCAAATTAATACAAGTAGATTAGACCGATCGAAATCCATAATAATGGTTACATTAATCGTACTCATGATAATCTGAGTCGTCTGAATCATCATCCTCCTCCTCAGTTTGGTCAGAATACTCATCATCCTCTCTGTATTCGTCATCTATGAAGCCGTCATCATCATGATTGGGGTTGCGTTGTAGCGAGTTCAGTTCAGATGATGTAACTGGAATGTAACCTATGATAGCCGGAATATGTTGGTTGTCGACACGAATATCCTCAGTATCGGGGACTACATGTGGAGATTCCTTTTGATATGCTTCATTCGGTTGATCATTTGTTGGTTCATTAGGCCCATTCTCATCATCCCTTTCCAGTGTAGCTGCACTCCAAATATTCCTATGTGACATCACATGCACCACTTTCCAACCCTCACCCATAGTCAAATCATCAAGATAAAACACTTGTTTCGCCATGGTGGCAAGAATAAACGGCTCATTCTCATACCATACACTGTTTGAGTCCATTGATAACAAGCCACAATCTAGAATTGTACTCCTTCGTCTGGTTGGGTTAGAATTGAACAATTTACACTTGAACAACACGACTGGCATACCCTTGCCATAGATTAGTTTGATGACACTAACAAGAACCCTGTAGTAGTTGAAACCCAAACCCTCAACCATGATTCCATTGTTTTGGGTGGCATGGCCTTCATCTCGTTTTGACGTCACAAACTTAACACCGTTCACAAAACATCCAGCACGAAGTCTGTGGCTTTAGGGTCCTCCAGCCAACAAGTGCAACTCTGGGTAGTAAGAAGCAGGAAACTGCTGTTGAATGTGCATCATCTGTAATAATTTTAAGAGCAACGTTGTTACATTATGTAACATAAAAAAGCAACATATATTTAATTTATGTAACATTATATATAGAGATCGATAGAAATGTACCCAAATAAGGAAGTAATCAGAAAAATCTCTCTTGTGTATGGCTTCGTTACCATCTTGCATTTCCAAATGGGACTTCAAGTACCGCTCGTCTTCTTCGCAATGTTGAAGGACAGACCAATGAGCCTATTTGATCTCAGCATTACTTAATCTTTCAGAATTACTTAACCTGTCATATGGTTGAACATCGTTGGAAACAACTGATAGATTGAATTGTTGGTTACTACCCGCTCTAGATGATTCCCCCACTTTGTCTTCATCATTGGGATATGTGCTACAGTAAGTTACGCACTCAGCCTGAATGTATGCCGCCGTGATCGACCCTTCAGGAAAACATTTGTTTTTGTTCAATTTCTTGAAATCCTCCAGTTGCATGTAAAACAGATATTTATTCTCTTACTATACAATAAATATTTAAAAAAATTGGTGCATAATTTGAAAGGATGATTAATTAGAAAATGAGTGCATACCTCTCATTTGGATAGCACCAGGTATATTGTACCAGACCAGTAAGCAACATTTGTTCGGGAAAGTGGATCATGAGGTGAATCATGATGTCAAAGAAAGTTGGGGGAAAGATCCCTTCCAGCTTGCACATGATGTACACAATGTCTTCTTGCAATGACTGAATATCAGACTTTTTAAGCTCTTTAGCGCATATCCTCTGAAAGAACTTTGACAAAGCCACTAAAGTGTCAACTACATCACTCTGCAAATACGGCCTAATGACTACGGGAAGAAGACGTTGCAGCAAAACATGACAGTCATGAGTCTTCAACCTAGTAATCTTATTTTCCCCCGTCTTAACACATCGAGCGATATTCCCTGTATACCCATGAGTATACTTAACGTTATGGAGCCGCTGAAACACTTCCGCCTTCTTCTGAGGATGGACTGTGTAGCCTGCTTGAGGCATTATGGTTTTTTTTTTGTTTTTTTGTTCTATACTAGCCAAAGCTTTGAGCGTATACCCATTTTCTTAAGATCAACACGGGCTTTAGAGGTGTCCTTGTTCTTATCTTTGAGATTCAGAATTGTTCCAAGAACGTTGTCACAAACATTCTTCTCTATGTGCATGACGTCCAAGTTGTGTTTGATTTTCAAAGTCGACTAGTAAGGAAATTCAAAGAATATACTTTTGTGCGTCCAATACTTAAACTCATTAGGGAGGATTCAAGTCAATTACATCTTTACGGGTGCTCAAACATCTGAACCAGTGCTAGTTAAGCCTCTCCAAAATCCACTCACCAGACCTCCCTTTCAGATTATGCTCCTCAGTCCCATCAAATGTCTCAGCATCCCACCGCCACTCGTGATCCTCGTCAAGCCACCTACAAGATCCCAAGAAACACATTTTGTCAGCGTGGCGACTAGAATTGATGACATCTAAGCATACCGGGTAAGCCTTGTACCCCTTAGTTTGTTGGCCAGACAACATCCCGTAAGCTGGATGATCACTGATGGTCCAAATAACAGCTGCTTTCATCATGAATGAAGTTTGACCATGCCTGTTAAAAGTAGGGAGTCCATTTTTCCATAACTCCTGCAGCTCGTCAATTAATGGTCTCATGTACATATCCAAACACTTTCCTGGAGAATACGGCCCTGAAACCATTAGTGTAAGAAAATTGTACTCCTTCCTCATACACATGTTAAGAGGTAGATTTTACAAAAATACTATCACATGCCAAATGTTATAAGACAAATTCATGTTTCTAGTAGGATTGAACCCATTTGTTGCAAGTTCGAGTCTGACATTTTGACAGTCTCCAAAAAATTCGGGAAAAGAAGGGTTAAAGTGCTTCCAAGCCTCCCTGTCTGCGGGATATGTGAGATTATCCGGGTCTATTTTCTCCTCTCCTTGGTGCCTTGCCTGGTACCATCTCATATGCTTGACCATATATGAAGGCATGTATAGACGCTGCAGACGAGAACCCAACGGGAAGTAATGAAGAATCTTTCTAAGAATGGGCCGATTTTTCTATTTAGATGAAGTGAAACCTTAATACCTTAGCTCGTAGCAGTATGGGCACTCAACTTTATCCTTGTTTTCTTTGTAATACAAAATACAGTTATTGACGCAAGCGTCTATCTTCTAGTGATCAAGACCGAGGTCAGCTAACATGCTTTTTACCGGGTTGAAATTTTCCGGACAACTGTTACCTTTGGGAAACACTTCTTTCATAAGTGCAATATCCTCATCAAAACATGCGTTAGTTTTTCCCTGCTTATTTTTTATCTTCATTTGCTTTATGACAGTACCCAACACAGTATGTCCACTGTCAGGATACAATGGGGTTTGTACTTCCCGTAGAAGCATATTGTACTTATCATAATCATTGTTGTATTTAATGTGAGAGACATTAGGAAAGGTGTCAGGGGCGTTGTTATAAACAATATTTTCCTGATATCTTGAGGCAGCGAACAGGAAGACATCGTTTAAGAGGTTCATCACAGCAGGGTCCCCATAACTAGCATTGGAAGATCTTGCCTGCTAATTATGTTGTGCTTGAATTTCTGCAAGTGTAGGCATTTGAACTTGTTTTTCGCCATGCCATGTCTATGTGGTATAACTAGGACAAATACCGTTTAGTGTCAAGTGAGAATACATGTCTTCATATGTTATTGGTTTCCGATTGAGACATTTGTTGCATGGACATATGTGAATAACTTTGTCTGAAGGACTATGTAAATGCACGAACTCAAGAAAATCAAAAATGTCTCTCATATAAAAAGGGGATCCCCTCCCTAATTGCATCCAGCTCTTGTCTATGTTGTACACTTATACACTATAATAACTGGAAACAAAAAATATATATATATATAAAATCGTGAATAATAAACGAAAAATATATATATATATATATATATATAATTGTCATTTTTCCTAATAAGTGTGTGTGTGTATATATATATACACACTTATTAGGAAAAATGACCATTACATAAAAAACAGAGATTTTAAAGCACATTTCAATGAAAAAAGTATTAAGTATCTCATTTTCCTGTTTTAACGCAAAATCACAATTATACCCTTCACATTAATCTCCCACTCTCCCACTCTCCACGAAAATAAAAAAACTGTACGTCTCTCTCTCGATCACGATCTCTGGTTTAGGGTTTAAAACGATCTTCGTAATTCCGTCAATCAACATCGCTCTCTCATTAAATCTCAGTCCATAACTGCTCTCTCGTTAAATCCCAGATTAGTTCGAAATCGCTCTCTTGCTCAATCTCAGTCGATCGAAGTCGATATGTGGATAAGTCTCAGCATCGATCTCTGCTTCAATCGCTCATGCTCGTTGTCACTCTCTGGTTGAATATCGGCGTCGATCTCTGCTTTAATCACTCTCATTCGACCTCGCTCGGAAACATGTACATGTTGGATTTTATTGAATTTAGGCTTATTTTAGACTTCTAGATGATATTAAAGCTTGATGTTCTGATTTATAGCAATTAAAGGCCATGAATATGAAAACATGAAAATTCTAGGGTTTCTCTGTTTATAACTGTTACAGATTAAGGTAAATGTTGTCTTTGTTGATTTTTGTAAGATTTACTGTGTATAATTGGCATGAAAATGAAAGGGAAATACTGTAATGCAAGTTTACTGACCCCTAGTAGAAGTTTACTGGGGGGTAGTAAACTTCTTTTGTGTTTATAGGGGCAATAAAGTTGGTTATTAGGTTACGAAACAGTATCTATTTTGTGTTGTGGCCGTGAAATTGAAAGGGAGTTAATGTATTGCAAGTTTACTGACCCCTAGTAGAAGTTTACTGGGGGGCAGTAAACTTCTACTGGGTTTACTAGGGGCCAATAAAGTTTATTAAGTTAAGAATGAGTATATGTTGTGTGTTGTGGCCCTGAAATTGAAAGAGAGTTATTGTATTGCAAGTTCATTGACCTCGAGTAGAAGTTTACTAGAGGGTAGTAAATTTCTATTGGGTTAACTAGGGGCTAATAAAGTTGTTTATTAGGTTAATAATAAGTATATGTTGTGTGTTGTGGCCTTGAAATTGAAAGGGAGTTATTGTATTGCAAGTTTACTGGGAGACAGTAAACTTTATTTTTTGCATATGCAGTTTATAAATGCAAGTTTTTACTACTTATATGCAAGATGGAAAGAGGTTCAAGATATTTAATTGTGACTTCTGAATCCGAAGAGGATTTGGTTCAAGAATCTGTAGATTCTATGAGGACAAAACAAAATATAGCAGAAGTTTTACAGAAGATAAAATTGAAGACAAAGAGAAAAGTGGTCCAGAAGGGTGCTGAAGAAGAAGAAGAAGAAGAAGAAGAAGAAGAAGATGATGATGATGAGGTAGACACTAAAGATGAAGAGGGGAAATAGAAGAGTTGTTTTTCAGAAAAGATCAACAGGTTGAAAAAGAAAACAAGCACTGATATGTTCAGGGGAGGAGGAGGAAGAAAAGGGAAGTAAGAAGATCAAGCACGTGTAGCAAAAAGTGCTCACTGACAACATTTTATATGTTAATGTATAAATACAAGGAGAGCATCCCAGAAGAATCGTGGGAGTTGATAAACAACACTTGTTTTCGGGGAATAATTGAAGCATTCAGATTGGGTAAGATTGATGAGGATCAAGTGAAGAAGCTTGAATCTGATTTTGAGATCCTAATGAGGCGCTACAACAGTGACAAAAAAAAAAGGATATTTGGGAACATGGAGATTGAAATTACGGAGCATGATGTGCATTCAATTTTTGGAATAACCAAAGAAGGCTCGAATGTGGATATCACAATAGAACATAAATACTGCAAGGGCAAAAAGAAAAGTGGAGATTCTGCTATCTTTGGAAAGCAAACAAGAAGAACAATCACTAGAAAGGTTATTGATGACACATTAATGGAAGAGCTGAGGAAGATTCAGAAGAAGAAAGGGGATCCAAGGAAGATAGTCTCTTTGGTTATAATGTACCTTATGTCATTTTTATTTTTCAGCAGAAGCGGGAACCACATTGAATGGAAACTAATACTCAAGGGTGAAGACCTTGAAGGCATCAACAAATACAACTGGTCACATAAGGTATTAGAATTCTTGCACCAAGGGCTTCACAAGCACGTAAAGGGGGAGCCCAAAGTTTTGAACGGATGCCTCCTTCTGGTTCTATATTGGTTCCCCGAGAAAACAAAAATAAAGAAGCAGATTATCGGGAAAGAGAAGGAGACTCCTAGATTTATAAGACGGTCAATACAAGAGATCATCAAAGAAAATGAGTATTTGAGAAGACCTGAATTGCTAGAGATAATATATATAAAACTATTGCATTGTATTTTTTGTTTTTCGAAAAACTAAATTAAACTGATTTATGTCTTATAAATGTAAAAACAGGAACTCATAATAGAAGGTCCATGGATGGATGAGGAGGAAACGAATTCCAGCAATGATGAGCGGCAACAAGATGAGAATGGAACACCAAACTTAAATGATTCGGTAAGTTTGAATGCTTACTAACACGCAGTAAAACTGTTGGCAATGAAAATGGAACTTGAATTGCAAGTTTATTGACCCTCAGTACAAGTTTACTGGGGGACAGTAAACTTCTACTGGGTTTACTAGGGGGCTAAAATTTGTTTATTAGAGTATCTGTTGTGTGTTGTGGCCATCAAATTGAAAGGGAGATTCTGAATTGCAAGTTTACTGACCTTCACTAGAAGTTTACTGTCCCCCAGTAAACTTCTATTAGGTTAACTAGGGGGCTAAAAGTTAGTTTATTAGGGTATCTGTTATGTGTTGTGGCCATGAAATTGAAAGGGAGATATTGAATTGCTAGTTTACTGGCCCCCAGTAAAAGTCAGTAAACTTCTACTGAATTACAAGTTTACTGACCCCCTGTAGAAGTTTACTGGGGGGTAGTAAAGCTGTTTAATTCGATATAATTGTTTAACAGTAACGATGTCGTTGTTATAACATGTACAGGAGCTCTGAATTGCAAGTTTACTGACCCCCAGTAGAAGTTTACTAGGCGGCAGTAAACTTCTACTAGGTTAACTAGGGGGCTAAAAGTTGTTTATTAGGGTATATGTTATGTGTTATGGCCATGAAATTGAAAAGGAGATACTGAATTGCTAGTTTACTGGCCCCCAGTAGAAGTTTACTGCCGCCCAGTAAACTTCTATTGAATTGCAAGTTTACTGACCCCCAGTAGAAGTTTACTAGAGGGTAGTAAAGTTGTTTATTTGGATATAATTGTTTAACAGTAACGATGTCGTTGTTATAACGTGTATTGGAGCTCTGAATTGCAAGTTTACTGACCCCCAATAGAATTTTATTGGGTGGCAGTAAACTTCTACTAGGTTAACTAGGGGGCTAAACGTTGTTTATTAGGGTATCTGTTATGTGTTGTGGCCATGAAATTGAAATGGAGATACTGAATTGCTAGTTTATTGGGGGCCAGTAAACCCCAGTAGAAGTTTACTGGCCCCCAGTAAAAGTTTACTAGGGGTAGTAAACTTGTTTATTTGAATATAATTGTTTAACAGTAACGATGTCGTTGTTATAACGTGTACAAGAGCTGCCGTTAGAAGATATGAAGAAGAAGCTGACAGAACTTGCCAAAACAAATGAAGAACTGTTGAAGAAAAACACTGAATTGCTCGGCAAGTTAAAGAAAGCGGACATCCAAATGATTGAGCTAGAGCAAGAAATGAGGGTAGATTAAACTCAAATAAAGGCTCTCAAGATACAGTTACGCAAGGCGGCAAAATATTCTCAGACAATGCAGATAATATGTGTAACTAAGGAGAAGTAGGAGGTGGATGATAGGTCAAAGCCGGTTCAAGAGGAAGATCATAGCTGCAGAGAGGAGCAAACATGAACTGAAAAGGTAAGAGTAGAAATCAGTTTACTGACCCCCAATAAATATTGTGTTTTATGAATTCTTTTGAGGATAACTTGTGTGTTTTCTTTTGTGTAGTTTTTTGAACCAGCAGAACCAGTTCCTTTGCATTCGATATTTCCAGAAGATGATGAACCTTTGAAGATTGATGTCGACTTGTCTAAACTAGACAAACTTGTTGCTCAAGCTGTGCAAATGGCCTGAAAAAAAAATTAATGAAGAAACCAGCTTGAAGAATAAATGACATCAAGCAGAAGGGGTGAAGAAATATGTCAAAAAAAGGAAACAAACTGTGGAAAAGAGGAAAGAAGAAGAATGGGAGTATGACACCCTTGAACGGCTAAAGCCAACAAAAAGAACAAAGAAGAATGATATTGTTATTCATGGAGTGAACTGCAACACCAATACATGGAAGTTCTTGGATAAAAATGTGGCGCGTTACTATAAGAACTGGTTTGATTTGAACAAGAACAAGAATGATGAGTAAGTTTATTCTTCCCTAATTTATATATAACATTACAATTAGTTCCGTGATTTGACTTGCTTAATTATGACTTATTTGTGTCTGCACAGTTTCCGGCATTGGGAGTGTTGTGATGGTATCATTGACACTACCAAAGATGACTTGAAAAGAATAATTCAAGGAGAGATTACATCTAATGTGAGAAAAAAAATATTGGTCTTACTAACCCCAATAAAGTTGATGTTTGAGTAACTTAAGATGTATTCTTTGTTGTAATTTGTGACTTATGTTGTACATGTAGACAATCAGGGTGTACCTCCAAATGTTGAAAGAGGAAGTGGAAAAGAAGAAGGTCTCGGTCGGATTCCTAGACATAGAGGCAGCGGTAAGTAGTCTAACCTGAAATAGCAGCGTGTCGCTGGACCGTGGTCTCCTTCGTTACTTTTTTCAGATAACACAATCTTACTACTTTCTTTTATAAATGCAGCGCGTGGCGGGCGGTGGTACATGAACAAAAATTGGAGTTCCTAGCTAGAGGAGAAAAACAGGGGGAATTCAAATGTAATGAATTGGATATAGAGCTTTCCATTATTAATCCTCTGTGGTCCAACTTCAGTAAGGACCTGGTTTTCATTCCGGTACATCACGGGATCAGCCACCACTATACCTTGGTTGTGATTCACAACAAAGATCGATGCTTCTATCACATCAACTCAATGCTACCGGCAAGGAAAGAATACTCTGCCGACATCAACATCCACTTTTAGAATGCAATGAGAGTGGTGAGTTATAACTGATTTATTAAGGTAAGAAGTTTATTCGGGGACAGTAAACTTTTCCTGGGTTTTGTTTGTTGCTTGTTCTCTTCGTTTGTTTGAGTTGTGTTTACTTGTGTGTTGGAACCAATAGGTGAAGCACATTATGTTGTTCATCAAACGCATATATGATTCCACCATATACCCTCTTAACCAAGAGTTGGACCCTGAGGATCTTGAAAAATGTGAAAATATGTAGTATTTTGGTAGTGTTGCAAGAACATATGAATTATCTTCAATTTCAGTGCTAGAACTTGTTCTTTTATTTTGGTCTATTCCTTTGATCTTTCTGTTTGTTTCAATTATCTTTGATTGTCAGTTTCAGTATTTTGTTGTTGTTACAGGATGGTTATTGGGGGTTAGTAAATTTTGGTTGCTCAGTTCAGGAAAATTACTGACCCAATAAATTTTCATACTGGAGAGTTTACTACCCCATTATGTCATTAGAGGATGCTTTCCTTTGATTTTTTCTGTCAGTTTTAGTTAATTTTGGTTGTCAGTTTCAGTTTTTTTGTATTACAAGGTGCTTACTGGGTGTCAGTAAACTTTGGTTGCTCTGTTCAGGAAAATTACTGACCCGCAATAATTTTCCACACTTGAACATATATGAGTATAACAAAAACTGGAAGCATTTCAGAGTAAAGAAAAGACATGGAAAAGAGTAAAACAAACATCTAAGTATCAAACCGGAAGAAAATCAAGGAAGGGATGTGTTGTATATATCAAGTTATATATAAGCATACATATATATATATATACAGTCCGTCTCAGCTGCGGACGTCCGGACGGGTTTTCCGTATAGATTTCGGCTGTTTCTCCACCATTCCAGTGCCGGCGACGCCATTTCTTCTTCCCGGCGTGATCCCAGACCTCCCCCGACGGTGTTGGAATGAAGAAGAAGGCCGAAGAGATCGTGATCGGAGGTCTGCAGCAATCTCACTCAGAACTTCACGATCGATCATGGTGGACCTCCAATCGCAATCTCTCTGGCATTCTTCTTCATTCAAACATCGTCGGGGGAGGTCTGAGATCACGCATGGAAGAAGAAACGGCGTTGCCGATGCTGGAATGATGGGAAAACGGCGGAAATCCGTACGGAAAACCTGTCCGGATGTCCGCAGCTGAGAAAACCCACATATATATATATACACAAACATAATATTATACACACATATATACAAACATATATATAGCTACTCGTATACACATGCACAGATTAAACAAACATATTATACATACAAAAGCTATACACACACACCGTAAAAATTACAACATGCATGTGTGTGTGTATCAAAGTTACGTATATATATATATATATATATATATATATATATATATATATATATCATGCATGCATCAAAATATTATCGTCATAAGTAACAAGTAACATTCCATCAAAATTGGACTGGTAATCAAAGTTGCCGGAAATATGCCTAAATGAAGAAAGTAGATTTATAGTTACATATGTATCAATTAGGAGAGAAGCGCGCAACTCTTGAAGATTGATCAAATTCATAAAGAAAAGCTTCCAAAACAACATTTAATCGTTCTCTCTTTTGGGCAGAAACTATGGCTTATAATTAGTAAGAGTTTAATTGTGTTATCTTCGTGGCAGAAAGTTGTATAAATTAATTATAAATTTACTTAGCCAACCGAATATTCCGTCGCCTAAGACAAAAGACATCAGCAAACATATATTCGTTATGCGTTTTGTCAGACAATAATTCAATTTCTTAATCGATGGAACAATTTGTCGGTTAAGAAAGACATATTCGTCGCTTAAGACTTACTTAGCAGACGGAACATGGCTCGTCGCCCAGGACAAACTACACCGACGGAATTGTTCCGTCGCCTACAAAGATCATAGTCAACGGAGTGCGTCAGAAGTAATTTTCCGTCGCCTAAGAGTTTCTAAGCCGATAAAAGTTTACCGACGGAAAATATTCGTCGCCTATGGTTTATTAAGCCGACCAAACTTAGACGACGGATTATGTTTCGTCGAATAATAATATCTTAGTCGACGGAAGACTTCAACAGTCATTTTTCGTCGTCTAAATACATTTTAGGCGACATATGTGGTGTCCTATACGACGGTTGGGTTTCCATCAATGAAGATGAACTTAGGCGGCATAATTTTTTTGATTCCGTCGGCTAAGACGTTATTTCCTGTAGTGCTCATCAGAATCAATTATCCATGTATCACTACCAGTAAAGTCATAAATTTTTAATGCAGTACCAATTTTACCTCATTTCTTCTGAGAACACATATCTGTGGTGAGGTCTTGTCCTCCTACTCCATAAAAATCAGGTTCACGGGAAACTTTAGGTTGATCACCTAAGATTTCAAGATCAATTGCAAAGAAGATTTGATGACAGAGGAACAGAACAAATACGACAGAATTCGACGAAATTGAAAACTTCATTCTACACATCGAACAAATCAAATTGGACAGGTTTAGAACAAATTTGCATCATAAAACAGCATGGTCAGATTACCAAGATTGCCAGGATTGACTTAGGCTATGGTGTCAAGTCAAACAGAACACAAAATGTTGAGAATTTTCTAATATATTGAACAATCCCTAAATCGGGTATATATACAAGCACAATTCTAACCCTAGAATGAAACTAATTACACCGAAAGATTTACATAATCCTAGTTGATTACAGTATATAAATCTTTCCAATATACTATAATTGAGACTCCAGGACTTGTCAACAGGGAGTATAGGATCGTGAGATTACATTACTAATCTCATATCTCATATTGAAATTAGGTATTTCTTATTTGGGGTTTAGTGGGAGACTGGATAAATGAACCACTGGCACTGGGCGAGATAAGGACATAGTTAGCCGTCAGCTTCACAGTATTACCAGGTCAGTCAATCCTAGACACTCGTTTCTTGATTTTGTTCCCACTCATCACGCTGCTCTGGTTTTCCCCGAGCAAACTTCTTCTTCTTCTTCTTCACTTTTTGGTTCCGTCTATTTTCGATCCTACTAATTACTTTGATCTCGGGTTATTTCCGAGTTCAGTTACGGGTGGCGGTCTACATGCATGTATTCTTACATATTATTATTTTCATTATCTTTATTTAATGCAAACAAAAACATAGAAAAAACTTACTGTGATACAAGCATCAATACTTGAATTTTTTCCGTACCTAGAATCAAATATACATATTATTTAGGCCAATAAGTTCATATATATAAACGAAAAAAATATTATAAATCGGTAGACAGTCATAGTTCTTACTATTTTTAAGTGAGGCTGTGAATGTGATTACATTAATTGTGCAACTGATGAAATTTCAATCTCAACCTAGCTTCTATTTATGAGCAAATCACATATACATCATCTAAAAAGATTTTAAACATAAATAAATCCACTTGTGTTGTTGTTAAACAAATAAGGACAGTTTTTAACAATTAAGGACAATCTTTTTTCTGCATGTCATGTGTCATGTTTTAATTTATCAAACTAACCCTACACTAATTAAATATGCTTTTAGAAGAGAAAATTCTCTCATTTTGAGATTTTTCAGTAAATGGTACAGTAGCAGGTTTTCAATAATTTAGTATAGTAGCAGTTAATTCCAGTAGAAGTAGTAGCATAGGTTAACATTTCAGTAGAAGTAGTAGTAGGGGTTACCATTCCAGTAGTAGTAGCAATTAATTCCAGCAGAAGTAGTAGCAAGAGTTAACATTCCAGTAGAAAGTAGTAGCAGAGGTTAACATCTCAGTAGAAATAGTAGCAGGTTTTCAGTGGCTTAGCTAAAGTAGTAGCATGTTTTGCTGGAAAGTTACACTTCCAACAGATGTAGTAGCAGATTTTAGTGGTTCAGTTAGTGTAGTAGCAGCTTCAGTAAGTGCAGTAGCAGGTTTTCAGTGGCTCATCTAATATAATTAATAACATGTTTTGTTGGAAAGCTACACTTCCAACAGATGTAGTAGCAGATTTTAGTGGTTCAGTTACTTTAGTAGCAGCTTCAGTATGTGCAGTACATAGTAGGTTTTCAGTGGCTCAGCTAATGTAGTAACATGTTTTTCTGGAAAGCTACACTTCCAACAGATGTAGTAGCAGGTTGTAGTGATTCAGCTAGTGTAGTAGCAACTTCAATAAGTGCAGTAACAGGGTTTCAGTGGCTCAACTAATGTAGTAGCATGTTTTGCTGGAAAGCTACAGTACTTCTAACAAATGTAGTAACAGGGTTTTAGTGGTTCATCTAGTATAGCAGCTTTAGTAAGCGCAGTAGCAGGGTTTTAATAGTCGTCCAATCTTCATGCTACTACATTCTGTGGTCATCCAATCTTCCAGCTACTACATTGTCTGGTCGTCAATTTCTGTAAAACACAAAACATTTTCAAATCCATTGTAGAGAATGAAGGCGCTGGTCTGAGGCTTCGTCGCTGAGTTCCAACGTCCGTCGTCGAGCCCTATCGAGCTCGATATAATACGGCGACTCGTTGGGCTTAGCAATTGGGTCGTCCTAGGAGGAGACCCGGACTCGGTTGATGGATCCTCGGCCGGACAAGCTGGAGCAAGATGAGGATCGGTGGAGCTCGGCAAGGTTGGAGGAGGAGAGGGAGGGAGAAGGCGGTTTCTGGTCGAGTCGGGAGGGATGGTGGCATTTGAGGTAGAGCTGGAGGAAGTAGAAGAGAGCGCAGGGGATTAGAGAGCCGAGAAGGAGGCCTCCTCGGCCTTGGACGACGCCTTGGAACGGGACAATGAGTCTCATCCCGGTGGTGGCCTCGGCGGGCTTTTTGTCGGAGGAGGAGGTTTCGGGTTTCCAGGTTTGAGTCTGGTGTCTCCGTAGGGGAGAGAGAGAGAGAGAGAAGATAAGACATATGAGAGTGAGAGATAAGATATATTTGGTTAGAATATTTTTGATTGAGACAGTGGCAGTTTTGTAGTTACTTTAAAAAAAACTAGTTTTTTAGGTATTTTGCGTAAAAATTGTTGAAATGGCGTGGGACTATGCATTATGGGTTTGAGTTTATGTCCTTATTTGTTTAAATAGGTTGAAAGTAGGTTTTTCTGTGTTTTTTAACTGTCTATGGTAGTGGTTTGTCATTTACTCTTTATTTATATTCGTGACATAAGTTTATTCCAGTCTTGTACTTTATTTATATTCGTGCTTACATATTAATATTAAATGATCGATCTATACCTTGGGGCATATGCTAAAGTTGAGTAACTCCAAATTAATTTGAAATAATGGAGACTAGGTAGCTATACTTATGCCATTCGTATACGTCAAAATACATCCTGGACAAACATTACCTAGTCAGCATTCTCTGTCCTTTGATTATCACATGGAAATTGAAAGGAGTTAAACACATTAAAAATATGGATAAGTGATGGTATTTCATCTAGAACTGGCCCCCTCTTCTATGGACTTTGCATGCTCCTTCCATAAGCCCACGGTTCTCTACCGGCATTTCTCTTTTAAACAAACTACAACTCGCATGGCTACGCATAAATAATTCCAAGGAATTGCTCACACCAGAATCCGATACTGATGTATTCATATTCACATGGAACCCAACTAAACGAGGCTTGCTTTGCAGCAACCTGCACTTTCAGAGTTTTTATGTATTTTCTTTGTGGAAATATACAAATTAATTTCTTTTTTAAGAACTGATATATGATGGCAGACGGTCAAATATAATCTGCGTAGTCAAGTAGTACCCGATTCAAAGCATTTATATATAGTACCACATAAGCCAGACCACCAACCCCCCCCCCCCCCCCCCCCCCCCCCCCCCGGCGCCAAATCTCTGATCCATGACCGAATCAGCTCTTCCTTCAAAGTTTTCATCCAGTTCTTCGTTTACAGGTTAATATCATAGTCAAAGTCTTTGATTCGTCGTAGTTCAATTGTTATATCCCACCTCATTAAACACCGCAAGTCTTCTCCTTTTGGCTCTTTTAAAGACGCAGTCTGTATATATCTATGTGATACTATATAAAACGGGTTTGTATATATATCCCTTTGGTAGAAGTCCATTATAGGATTACAATTGCTTAGTGTTGCAGCAGTGACCAAAACACAAACACCTGGTGCTTCTTTAGCAGTTACTCTACGGTAAATCTTTGGTAGTAATAAGCATGGCAGCAGCTGCAAAGGAACGATCTTTGGAGCAAACGCCGACGTGGGCCGTTGCCGTTGTTTGTTTCATATTGGTTTTGGTCTCCATCATCATCGAATATATCCTTCATTTGATCGGAAAGGTGCGTAATCGGACCTGCACTTGCTCAAAGCTAATGCATAAGTATTTCTTAGGGAAAATTAGTAGTAAAGGGGCATTTTTCCTATTTCTTAGCGGGTTTATGAATCTGAAATGGGGTTTTTGCAGTGGTTGGAAAGGAAGAATAAACGAGCTCTCTATGAAGCACTGGAAAAGATCAAAGCAGGTTTGAAGTGTTATATATAGTTCACTGATGTCTGTACTTTGGTCCAAGAGAAAGTCGACAACATGTATGCATCTGTGTTCTTGCAGAGCTAATGTTATTGGGGTTCCTCTCGCTGCTGCTAACAGTAGGACAAGGCCCCATTTCGGACATTTGCATATCAAAGTCTGTGGGGGCTACTTGGCATCCATGTAGTAAGAAGCAAGATGCAAAGGAGGACGGAGAGAGCACTAGTTCAGACTCCGATGATGACAGCGGCCGTAGAAGGCTACTATCCGCAGTTCTATCGAGTTCCGGCGAGAATGCACGACGTGTTTTGGCCGCAGCCGGATATGACAAATGCGGTCTCAAGGTACGTTGAATTGTTCTGCTTATTAATTGGTACGGATTTAGATAATTAATAAAATACGATCAAGTAGTATGTTCTTAATTGATAATATTGATAATATTGCAACAATCTAGCTAGTTTGACTTATTAATCGGATAGTCTAGCAACTTAACGTGTTAAATAGTCTAATTAACAAGAAAGGGTTTGATTCAAGTAGTCTAGATATTAAGATGGGGATGCAATATTCATGCAAATTAATTTGGATGGTAAAGGTAGAGTTAATTAGTAACTAATTTATGGTAATTTTGTGCAGGGAAAAGTTCCATTTGTGTCATTTTATGGAATTCACCAGCTTCATATACTCATCTTCGTGCTAGCCGTATCCCATGTGCTTTACTGCATAATAACACTGGTTTTGGGCAGAGCTAAGGTACCAACCGAAATTCCTCTATGCATTTTTGTCTCTCTGTCACACCGTGTTCAATTTCTCAGATTAATAACTTGAAAATTTTTGTCGGATGTTTGCAACTTGCAGATGAGGAAGTGGAAAACATGGGAATTGGAAACCAGGACAGCAGACTACCAGTTCTCACATGGTATGTTTGCTCCACACGTAATTTGACCAGCCTCCGGCAGCTGTGATCTTATATATGCTGACCTTCTGTATTACTATTTACTTGTTTTACTGAGATTATAGTATGAACTAAGTCCTGAAAGATTAACTGGTATTGTGCAGACCCTGAAAGATTCCGATTTGCGAGAGACACATCGTTTGGGCGAAGGCACTTGAGCTTTTGGAGTCAGTCACCCATATTGTTATGGATTGTAAGTATTCAAATGCTATTATAACTGGGTGTGACATGAACTTCATCGATGATGAAGGATCAAAAGGTATTAATCTTGAATAATATCGCAGGTTTGCTTCTTCAGACAGTTTGTTAGATCAGTGCCTAAGGTGGATTACCTGACGCTACGCAATGGGTTTATCTTTGTAAGCATTCTCTATGCACTAGGGTTTGGCAGAAAATAGATAAATGTGGTTTAAATTCTGCTTGAAAACTACTAATGCTTGTTTTCCTTGTGCTGCAGGCACATTTGGCACCTCAGAGTCAAACTAAGTTTGATTTCCAGAAGTACATCAACAGATCAGTCGAAGAGGATTTCAAGGTTGTGGTGGGGATCAGGTGCGTCATGAGAACTAACTAATTACATTGACTATGAAGAAGTTAGACTGGCATGCTTTCCTTTACTACGAGAAGAAAATGTACACCAATCTGGAACTAAGAATTAGTGCATTATAGGCTTATAGCTTGTGTCATGCATCAAAAGACCTTGCATTATTTTCAAAGTACACAAACCCTAATTAACTAAATATATCTTTCACACTTGCAGCCCTGTTATCTGGTTATTCGCCGTATTGTTCCTGCTATCTAACACCCATGGTAAGCCCTCATTTTACTTCTCCTTCATGCATCCAAGGCAGTAATTAGTAATTACCATATTTTACTTCTAATGATCATCTGCTCTGTGAACATTTATTTTGATCATCTTCTACAACCCTTCATCCTTTATGTCTCACTCTCGCACAATATGACTATAATAAATGATCAAAATAAATGATGAAGGACTATAATAATTCGCATTTAAAAAAAAAATTGTGTTTGTTTGTTTGCAGGCTCACGTTCCTATCTCTATCTACCTTTTATTCCCCTAGTGGTAAGCAACCATGAGCTCATCTAATTCCTTTTCTTTCAAACATTCTTAGGTCCTACAAAAAGATGGATATCTAATAATCCATTTCGATTCTTCTGCAGATGATCTTGTTAGTAGGGACAAAGCTACAGGTTATAATAACAAAGATGGGGCTTAAAATTCAAGAAAGAGGAGAAGTAGTTAAGGGTACCCCGCTTGTTGAGCCTGGCGACCATCTCTTCTGGTTCAACAACCCTCGTCTCATTCTTCACATCATCCATTTTGTTCTCTTTCAGGTACCACTTCATCCCAAGCTCCCAGCTTTACAATACTCGTAAACTCATCCATTTCTCTCGTCATCTGACCTAATAGCATGTCGATCATGAGAGAATACACTACCATAACAGCTATTGTGTCTAAATTTCTCGTTTGCATCGTCATTTTACCATCACTAACACAGCTTGTTTTCTTGTTTTGCCCTCACAGAATGCCTTTCAACTTGCTTTCTTTGCATGGACTTGGGTAAGTTTCGTACAGCATTGCAATTATACTCTCATTTGCAAAGATTGTTTTACCTCTATCTAACAATAAAAAAAGCACAAAGTTGATCATTTTTCTCTCCTGTTTTACAGTACGAATTTGGGTTGAAGTCTTGCTTTCACGACAAGTTGGAAGATGTAGTTTTAAGAATTACAATGGGGTTAGTTAGTTAGTTCTCAACCTTTACATATAACGCACGCACTAATGACTATGCATGAGTTTAATTTACTCAGCCAATTTACTATGTGGTTTGAGCAGGGTCGTCATACAAATACTATGCAGCTATGTAACTCTACCACTTTATGCCTTAGTTACACAGGTAATCAGACTGTCACTTTTACTCAATAATTTGTTTCTTGCACAGTAAGAAATAAGAAATTTGAACTAAAGAATTGTACACATGTTGTATATTCAGATGGGTTCAACTATGAAGCCTACGATATTTAACGACAGAGTAGCAAATGCTATAAGAAAGTGGCACCACGCAGCAAAGAAGCATGTAAAACAGAGCAAGCATTCGGTTCCAACCAGTGCACCCGGCACTCCATTACATGGCATGTCCCCTGTTCATCTTCTGCGACACTATCATTCCGAACTGGACATGGATAGTATGCAAACATTACCAAGGATGTCATACGCTGAAAGAGAAGGTCCAAACGAGTCCCCATCTCACCACGACACCGACGATGTACCCTGGTCTAACCAGGGTCAGGAGGAAGAGATTAGTGCTCACTATCAACCTAACTCGGTGAACAATCCTCCACCTGGTTATGGAAACCAAATTCAACACGAAATCCAAATTCAGACAAGGGATTTCTCATTTGAGAAATCCTAGCTAGTCACATAGATATCAAAGAACAACGCTAGCGACCACATGCAACACAACAATGACCATGAAAGCCTAATAAGCTTTGCAATGGGAGAAGGGAGACTGTAAATGATAAGAGACTGCTTTATATCTTCAATAGTTGTAAGATAGAAACGTAAATCTTGATATTCCTGAGAATAAACATTCATTCGAAGGCTTTTTTGCTGGTGTCAATTTTTCATAAACAGCAAATCGATTGACCAATGAAGGCGTGAAGATAACATTCAAGAAAATAGCGTAAAAAGAATGCACCTATAAAGTTCCCCGTTAATCAGGGTGGTCGATCATACAAACATATTCTTTGAGCTGATATTAAGAGTTACATACTTGTAACAGAAAGGATGAACTTCAAGAAAATATTCATATCAAACAAGCTTTAAGCTGGCGTCAATATATATTCGCATAATCAATATTCCCAATGCAATGAGACTAGAACAAAATCACATGTACACAACGCACAGGACATAATTTTGATTAACTAGTGATCATAGGCTTTTCATATACCTCATTTGTTAAGAGGTTAAGAACCTCGAGAAAATGAACAACAATAAAATAGAAATTACCGATACCATGAGCTAGAAACTTGGACGAATCTCAGAATACATAATCTAAGGACCCCCTTGCAAAATTGCATCAGATTTCCTTCTGCTGTTGCATGTGGTTGATTACTACTGATGATCGACCAACTCGATCATACTATATATATTTGGTTGGGGTTCATTTGTCCTTGTAAAGAGGACCCCTTGCTAAATTGCTTCAAGTTTCCTTCTAGTGTTGTTGTTGATCACTACTGACCAACCCACACAATTTGAATTGAGAAACATTTGTCCTTGGATTCAAATTTGAGAGGGGGGAGGGGGACCAACCGATAGTATTTGATTTGGCAAAGTGTGTTCCTTGGATTCGAATTTGCGAGTCTATATATTGCATCAATTTTTCTTCCACTTTTGTGGTTGATTGATACAAATTATTTGAGAAATAGTTTGGGGTTCGTTTGTCCTTGCATGTATCATAATCAAATAGGTAAGGAGAAAAGATGATCCCAGCCCTATATTGCATCAATTTTCCTTCTTGATTTGTGGATGATTAATACTCATTATTTGATTCAGTGAAACTGTTTGGAGGTCATTTGTCCTTGCAAATATCAGTTTTCCTTCAAGTTTTGTGGTTGATTAACACTAATTAACATATTTTTTTTAGCTGACATTAATATATAGTTACAAACTTGTAACAAAGACAGGATGAAATTCAAGAAAATATTCATATCAAACAAGCTTAAAGCCGGGCGTCAATATATATATATATATATATATATATATATATACGGTCATTCACAGCTGCGGATGTCCGCACAAATGGTTTTGGTGCGGATTTCTATTTTTGCACCACTTTTCGATCGAATTTCCTCATCTCCACCGTCTAGTATCTAGATAATATTATGTAGATCATCTCTCCAAAATTTTAGCCAATTTGGTAATCGTTAACGCCCTCAAACTCGAAAAGCAAATGGACGGACTGAATTCTATCAAACATGAACCGTTCATGTTTATAACAGAAAGATGCAATTTTGAGGGCCTTAACGATTACCAAATTGGCTGAAATTTTACAGAGATGATCTACACAATATTATATAGATACTAGATGATGAAGATGAGGAAATTCGATCGAAAAGTGGTGCAAAAATAGAAATCTGCACCAAAACCATTGGTGCGGATGTCCGCAGCTGAGAAGGATCGTGTGTGTGTCTATATATATATATATATATATATATATATATATATATATATCTCGCAATCAATATTCTCAATGAGATCGACTAGAACAAAATCACACGTACACAACGCAGGACATAATTTTGATTGTTATAACTAGTGGTCATAGGCTTCTCATAAATCTCAATTGTTAAGAGGTTGTTAGTACATAGCCAAAATACTTGGCAAAGCCGAGAATACGGTACAATTACCCGGTCGAGATAGCCCTGGTGGGCCCTTCACAGACATCCAAAGAATGAAGGGCCGGTAACAAACCGCTTGCCAAAGTCACTCTAGCGGCAAAACACCCCCAAAAGGGGAGGCACTCCAAAGGAGTGCAAGGAGTCCCACATTGGCGACTAAGACAAAGGTACCCATACTTGCCTTATAAAACAAGCTCAACCTATCATAAAAGGTACACACATATACATACTCACATATATCCTCTCCCTCTTTCATTCCTCTACCCGTACAAGTGCTCGAAGCTAACTTAAGCATCGGAGAGTCGAAGACTGGGCCACCCCAGTCCCGACCCCGTGACGTTGTCATTTGTGCAGGTACCGAGTGAAAGACCCCAAGAATTCTACTTCGTTCCGCCCCGCGACCACTTCCCGGCTCGGGACGAAACATGTAGAAACAATTGGCGCTAGAAGGAGGGGTCCTATCTTGTGGAACTCCCACTTGCCTCAGAACTCGGCACCATGGTAGGAATCAGTGATAACCCTGTAGACCCTGGCACTCAAGTGGAACTTCAACCCGGCAACACATCCCTTCCCCAAACCAGCAGCCCAGCCCATATTAGCCATCCCGACCCCGCCACAGCCCTTGAACTCCTCAAGCGAGACTTCCATTCGCTCCGCGAGCAAGCGGCGAAGGAAAAGGCAGAAGCGGAAGAGTACCGGGTACGCATTGCTGAGTTAGAGAAAAAGCAATTCTTGCTCCGCGCCACGTTAGAGCATCGTCACGTGTACGACGATCGCTCAGACTGCGCTGCGCGAATTGCCAGGACCACGGATTCTCTTCAAGGCCAGACTGGTTCCATGCTCCCGGGAGGGCATAGCCAGATTGTTTACATATCCCATCCCCTGACCATCCCTCATTTCCACTCTCAGCCCCCCAACCATCTCCAATCCTCAGTGACTCCCCCTGCCACATCAACCTAATCCATCTACCCAACTCATCCCCACTTCCACCAAATCACTGAAGATGGAGAAGTGTAAAGGCACGAGGGACCCCTATCTCCACTCCGAGACGCTCTTCTCGCAATATAGTTCCACTGGCCACAGCGACGCCATAGTCCAGAATGGGCAACTCCACCAATATTGTGCTCGTGGCCAGATTCTAACCCTACATGGCGGAGCTCCACGGTTCCCCCAACGCCAGTCTTCTGTAACACGGCAATACACGGCACCCTCAGACATCCTTAACATCCAACGCGGTGTCACGATCACCCCATCAGCGTGGGATCAAGTGACATTCCGCAGAGATGAGGATACCACACATCGCCACCACTGTGAGCCTTTAATAATCAATGTGCAGGTGGATCATTACAGGTGCTACAGAGCTTTAGTGGATACCGGGGCCGCTGTAAGTGTCATGTTCTCTGATTGTTACAAGGGACTTCGGCTGGACCGCGCCAAACTGTATAACAACCACGACCCCTTGGTCAGCTTCTCTGGTGACATAGTACAACCGCTAGGCTCAGACCACCTAACTGTGGCGGTAGGAACTACTCCTTGCCGCTCCTCCATTACAGCTCGCTTCCTCATAGTTGACTGTCCCTCGTCCTATAATCTTATCTTAGGCAGGGACATCCTGTGGGGACTGCAATGCTTCGTAGCCGGCCACATGCTCCTCATGAAAGTTCCTACCCCAGGTGGCATCTTGACAGTTCAAGGGGACCGAGCAGCCATTGAGCACTGCCATCTTAACGCCATCCAACAGGGGCGCAACGCCTATGAGATGCTGCCTCTCAGCCCTTCGGAACCCATAGATGACCCACGGGACGACCCAGAGGGGACTGGAAAAAAGAGGGCCCCGCGACCTAATCCAGCTGATGACACGGAATGGATATCCCTGTCCCCCACTGCCCCGGAAAGGAAAGTCCGCATTGGCTCAAGTCTCAGCCCGGAACTCCGCCACAAGCTCATTACTTTCCTCCACGAAAAACAAGCAGTCTTCGCTTGGTCCTACGCCGACATGTCGGGGATCTCCCCTGACATCATCACCCACAAACTCAACATCCTCCAAGACCACCCCTTGTCAAACAAAAGAGACGCGCCTTCCACCCAGACAAGTATCGAGCTATTCAATCCGAGGTTCAACGGCTCAAGGAAATCAAATTCATCCGGGAAGTTTCCTACCCGACATGGGTCTCCAACGTCGTCATGGTTCCCAAACCAAACGGCAAATGGCGCATGTGTGTTGACTACACGAACCTTAACAAGGCTTGCCCTATGGACAACTTCCCCTTGCCACGAGTCGACCAGCTGGTTAATTCCACAGCTGGCTTCAAAACGCTCAGCTTCCTTGACGCCTACTCAGGCTACAACCAAATCAAAATGCACCTCGCCGACCAAGCTCACACAACCTTTGTCACCGATAAAGGGTTGTACTGTTACGAGGTCATGCCCTTTGGCCTCAAGAATGCGGGGGCAACATATCAACGGCTCGTTAACGCCATGTTCGAAGATGAAATTGGCGAGATTATGGAAGTGTATGTCGACGACATGTTGGTCAAGAGCAAGACAGAAGATGATCACATTGCCAACCTTGACAGAGTATTCACTAAGCTCCTCGAACACGGGATGCGTCTCAACCCTCAGAAATGCATCCTTGCTATGGGAGGCGGCAAATTCCTTGGCTTCATGGTCAGTGAAAGAGGCATTGAGGCCAACCCAGAAAAAGTCCAAGCCATCCTAGACATGACTGCTCCGACGTCCTAGAGCGAGGTCCAGTGCCTTACCGGACGCCTGGTAGCCCTAGCACGCTTTATTTCCCGCCTCACAGACAGGTGCAATCCCTTCTTTCAACTGCTCAAGGCACAACATAAAAAAGAAATCACTTGGGGCCCGGAACATGATGAAGCCTTCAACAGCATAAGGGCATACCTCGCCACTGTCCCTCTCCTCTCCAAACCAATTCCCGGAGAGGTGCTTTATTTATACTTAGATGTTTCCGCCACAGCCATCAGTGCGGCGCTTACACGCCATGCTCATGATCAAGAACTCCCAGTATACTATTGTGGCAGAGGATTCGCGGATTCATAGACTCGTTATCCAAACATAGAGAAACTTATTCTCGCCCTCATCACTGCCGCCATGAAACTCAGGCTGTATTTCCAAGCCCGCACAATCCATGTACTCACCAACCAGCCTTTACGGCAAATATTGCAGAAACCTGAAACCTCAAGCCGCATGGTCAAATGGGCAGTTGAGCTGGGAGAATTTAACTTGCACTATAAGCCACGAGTGGCCATCAAAGGGCAGGCAGCTGCAGACTTCATTGCTGAATTCATTCCATTGGCCGATAGCAGTTCCCACCCAGACACCCCCGTCGGGGACGCCATCTAGGAACTCCAAGTGGATGGATCCTCCAACAGCAAACTCAGCGGAGCAGGAATCATCATCACGGACCCAGAGGGTCACTCGTATGAGTATGCCATCCGGTTCGAATTCAAAGCCTCCAACAACATTGCTGAGTATGAAGCTCTATCTTATCGCAGGCATCCAACTTTGCCGAGAGCTCGGAGCCCGACACCTCCACATTTTCAGTGATTCCCAACTTGTTGTCAGTCAGGTGGCAGGGGACTTCAAGGCTAACCAGCACAACTTGGAATCCTATAAAAGTCTCGCGGGGGCACTTCTGCAAAACTTCACCTCATACAAACTCACCCAAATCCCGCGAGCCAAGAACTCCAAGGCTGACGCCCTCGCAAGACTCGCCACGGCCTCTCCCGAGTCCACGCCCCCGGATGTCCACATAGAAACACTGGACAAACCTAGTATCTCAAGAGCCTATTCAGAAATTTTTGCCCTTGAGCCCAGGGAGCAACCTTCATGGATGGACCCATTCATCGCTTTCCTCTCGGATGGCACCCTGCCCCAAGACAAGCATGAAGCACAGCGGCTACGCCGCAAAGCCTCCCTTTACTTGCTCAGAGGTGGAAAGCTGTACCGCCGAGGCCAATCATGTCCCCTACTGCGGTGCCTACCCACAGTAGAAGGGCACAAAGTGCTGAAATCGTTCTACAGTGGCATTTGTGGGAACCATGCAGGAGCCCGGAACCTCATGTTCAAAACACTTCGCGCGGGGTATTATTGGTCAACCCTAGAGCGTGATGCTAAAGCGGTCGTTCAAACATGCCTTCAGTGCCACAAATTTGTAGATTTTGCACTTCATCCCCCGGTACCCCTCTCTATCATCATCTCGCCCGTCCCTTTCAGCCAATGGGGACTCGATTTCATCGGACAACTCCCCACAACCCCGGGACAGTTTAAGTACGCTATTGTCATTGTGGATTACAACACAAAATGGATTGAGGCAGAGCCCCTCGCCACAATCACCACTGAAAAAGTAATCAACTTTCCTTGGCGAAACTTGTACTGTCGTTTTGGAGTGCCCCAAGCCATCATTACTGACAATAGCACCCAGTTCGACAATGACACATTCCAGGGATTCTTGTCCGATCAAGGCACAACAATCTTTTACACCTCCCCAGCACATCCCCAAACCAATGGCCAGGCAGAAGCTATCAACAAGCTCATCAAGCAAAACCTGAAGAAACGCTTGGATGAGGCCAAGGGTTTGTGGGCAGCAAAGCTCTCGGACGTTCTCTGGACACTCCGCACCACCCCCACAACGGCCACGGGAGAGTCCCCATACCTCTTGGCTTACTGCACCGAAGCGGTGGTACCGGTGGAAATGGAGGTCCCAAGTGAACGAATCACAACTTACGACCCCGAGACAAATGCGACAGGGCTACGACTCAATATGGACCTCTTAGAGGAACGCCGAGACAAGGCATACCTCAGAGTCATCAACAACAAGCAGAAAATAGCCCGATACTACAACAAAAAAGTCATATCTCGCCCCCTGAAGATAGGCGACTGGGTCATGAAAGAGGTCATTCCCCACCCTACTGGTCTCAACGTAAAGTGGGAAGGCCCACTCGAGATAGTTGACGCTCCGGGACCCACCACATTCTACCTCCGCGATTGCGATGGTCGCGTGCTACCCCGCCCTTGGAACGCTCGCCACCTCCATCTCTATCCCAGTTAATTACATTGTTTATGTATTTTAGCCCAGTAGCGGCACCAACAATGTACACTTCGCCCACTAGAAGCTCACTCTAAATGCCATAAAGTGTTTTGTCATGTAAACATGCTACACTTCATTCCCACAAGACAACACCACAAACCTATTCGCCCCATAACGGCCCACCACGCGGCTAACACGGTCCCTCTGGCCAACTCGCACGACCCGTCCCGCCACCCTTTAACCCTAGCCAGCCCGACAACAAAACTCTTACTCTAGGCTTCCTACCAACACCACAAACATGTGAACCATCTCATTCACCCCCGATAAATCCAAAGACAAAGAACGCCACCAATTCATACCGTGAAACAGTGGATCCGCGTAGTGGCAATGAAGCTGGTTGCAAACAGCCAACCGCTCGCACCCACTCGATCGAGGGTGAAGTGGGACGCTTCCCAAATCTGAGGTCTATAGAACCACTAAAACCCTAGACCCCCTGACGCTTTTCTCTCCTTGATTGACAGGTTATGGGAGGAAGCCCCTGCATCTGGATGATCCCCCCCCCCCGAGATCATGCAACGGCCTGCAACGCTCAATAGCCACAGTCCCCAACCAAGCGCGGACTGACTGGCCACCTCGCGACAGTCCCCAATCAAGCGCGGACTGACTCGCCACATAGCCACAGTCCCCAACCAAGCGCGGACGGACTGGCCACCTCGCGACAGTCCCCAACCAAGCGCGGACTGACTCGCCACATAGCCACAGTCCCCAATCAAGCGCGGACTGACTGGCCACCTCGCGACAGTCCCCAACCAAGCGCGGACTGACTCGCCACATAGCCACAGTCCCCAATCAAGCGCGAACTGACTGGCCACCTCGCGACAGTCCCCAACCAAGCGCGGACTGACTCGCCACATAGCCATAGTCCCCAATCAAGCGCGGACTGACTGGCCACCTCGCGACAGTCCCCAACCAAGGGCGGACTGACTCGCCACATAGCCACAGTCCCCAACCAAGCGAGGACTGACTGGCCACCTCGCGACAGTCCCCAACAAAGTGCGGACTGACTCGCCACATAGCCACAGTCCCCAACCAAGCGCGGACTGACTGGCCACCTCGCGACAGTCCCCAACCAAGCGCGGACTGACACGCCACATAGCCACAGTCCCCAACCAAGCGCGGACTGACTGGCCACCCCGCGACAGTCCCCAACCAAGCGCGGACTGACTCGCCAAGGCAGCGGCCCGCAACGCTCAATCGCGAGTCTCCCCAATCAAGCGCGGAATGACTCGCCACGCAGCGGCCGCAACGCCACATAGCGAAAGTCCCCAACCAAGCGGGGACTGACTCGCCAGAGCAGCATCAAACGTTTCTTCTTGCCAACCGGTTTTCGAAACATCACCCCCGTCACCTCGCGACTCTCGCGTGGGGACTTGGGGACTCGGCACCATGCCTCCTGCACCCGGGTAAAACCTATCCTCGGCATCTCTAGAATAACTCCCCACCCTGGAACTCTCTCGGACTGGGGACTTGGGGACTTGTTAGTACATAGCCAAAATACTTGGCTAAGCCGAGAATACGGTACAATTACCTGGTCGAGATAGCCCTGGTGGGCCCTTCACAGACATCCAAAGAATGAAGGGCCGGTAACAAACCGTTTGCCAAAGTCACTCTAGCGGCAAAACACCCCCAAAAGGGGAGACACTCTAAAGGAGGGCAAGGAGTCCCACATTGGAGACTAAGGCAAAGGTACCCATACTTGCCTTATAAAACAAGCTCAACCTATCATAAAAGGTACACACATATACATACTCACATATATCCTCTCCCTCTTTCATTCCTCTACCCATATAAGTGCTCGAAGCTAACTTAAGCATCGGAGAGTCGAAGACTGGGCCACCCCAGTCCCGACCCCGTGACGTTGTCATTTGTGCAGGTACCGAGTGAAAGACCCCAAGAATTCTACTTCGTTCCGCCCCGCGACCACTTCCCAGCTCGGGACGAAACAGGTAGAAACAGAGGTAAAGAACCTCAAGGAAATGAGCACCAATAGAAAGAGAATCGAAATTACATTTACCATGCCATGAGCTAGAAAGTTGGGCAAATATCAGAATATAGAATCTAAGGGCAAGAAATTTATGGCCCTCCAATTGATTTGGTGGAAGTATTGTCTTCACAGCCGGCCTGCACTACAATGAGCGACCTACCCCGTGACCATGATTAAGTAGAATAATTCAAAAGAATAACTACAAGTATAATAGTTAACTAGAACATTTCACTGCTGTTAGAGCCAAATTAAGTTCAAATCCAAATATTTAACCATGAAAAAAACTACTTCACCTTGGCTCCTTGCAATCAATTTAACATATACTATTTTCCGTCAGGGGCAGTTACTGTTCACTAATGACAGTAAAATGACGGTTCTGTCCTCTTCATTCTTAGAGATGGGGGTTCGCTTTTTTTTGGACGAACTCTCTCTGTCTCTCTAGATTTTTCTATTTCTCCGCCCTAGAGAAGGGCGCGGAGTCCGATCACTCTTTTTGTTTTTTTTTCTATCCTCTTCATTCCCAGATATGGGCGCGGAATCCGCTGGCAGATCTTTTTTTTTTTGTGGACGAACTCTCTCTGTCTCTCTAGATTTTTCTATTTCTCCGCCCAAGAGAAGGGCGCGGAGTCCGATCACTTTTTTTTTCTGTCCTCTTCATTCCAAGAGATGGGCGCGGAGTCCGCTGGGAGTTCGTTTTCTTTTTTGGACGAACTCTCTCTGTCTCTCTAGATTTTTCTATTTCTCCGCCCCAGAGAAGGGCGCGGAGTCCGATCACTCATTTTGTTTTGTTTTTTTTTCTGTCCTCTTCATTCCCAGATATGGGCGCGGAGTCCGCTGGCAGATCTTTTTTTTTGTGGACGAACTCTCTCTGTCTCTCTAGATTTTTTTATTTCTCCGCCCAAGAGAAGGGCGCGGAGTCTGATCACTTTTTTTTCTGTCCTCTTCATTCCCAGAGATGGGCGCGGAGTCCGCTGGGGGTTTGTTTTTTTTTTTTACGAACTCTCTCTGTTTCTCTAGATTTTTCTATTTCTCCGCCCCAGAGAAGGGCGCAGAGTCTGATCACTCCTTTTGTTTTGTTTTATTTTCTTTCCTCTTCATTCCCAGATATGGGCGCGGAGTCCGCTGGCAGTTTTTTTTTTTTTTTGTGGACGAACTCTCTCTGTCTCTCTAGATTTTTCTATTTCTCCGCCTAAGAGAAGGGCGTGGAGTCCGATCACTTTTTTTTTCTGTCCTCTTCATTCCCAGAGATAGGCGCGGAGTCCGCTGAGGGATCACTATTTTTTTTTTAAAACTCTCTCACTCTCACTAGATTTGTATGGACGAACTCTCTCTAGATTTTTCTATTTCTCCGCCCAAGAGAAGGGCGCGGAGTCCGATCACTCTTTTTTTTTTTTACAAACTATCTCTCACTCTCATTCCCAGAGATGGGCACGGAGTCCGCTGGGGTTCTTCTTTTTTTTGGACGAACTCTCTCTGTCTCTTTAGATTTTTCTATTTCTCCGCCCCAGAGAAGGGCGCGGAGTCCGATCACTCTTTTTTTTTTTTTTTTACAAACTCTCTCTCTCATTCTCACTAGATTTTTCTATTTCTCCGCCTAAGAGAAAGGCGCGGAGTCCGCTGGCAGATAGTTTTTTTTTGGACTCACTGTCTCTCATCGCCCTAGAGAAGGGCACGGAGTCCGCTGGCATATCACTTTTTTTTTTGACGAACTCTCTTTGTCTCTCTAGATTTTTCTATTTCTCTGCCCAAAAGAAGGGCGCGGAGTCCGATCACTCTTTTTTTTTTCTTTTTTTTCTATCCTCTTCATTCCTAGAGATGGACGCGGAGTTCGCTGGGGGATTAATATTAGTCTCTAGATTTTTCTATTTCTCCGCCCAAGAGAATGGAACGGAGTCCGATCATTTTTTTTTTTTTTACAAACTCTCTCTCACTCTCATTCCCAGAGATGGGCGCGGAGTCCGCTGGGGGTTCATTATTTTTTTTGGACGAACGCTCTCTCTGTCTCTCTAGATTTTTCTATTTCTCCGCCCTAGAGAAGGGCGCAGAGACCGATCACTCTTTTTTTTTTTTCAAACTCTCTCTCATTCTCACTAGATTTTTCTATTTCTTTGCCCAAGAGAAGGGCACGGAGTCCGCTAACACATAGTTTTTTTTTGGACTAATTGCCTAGAGAAGGGCGCGGACAACGCCTGCGAGATGGTTTTTTTTTTGACAAACTCTCTCTGTCTCTCTAGATTTTTCTATTTCTCCGCCCAAGAGAAGGGCGCGGAGTCCGCTGGGGGATCACTATTAGTCTCTCTAGATTTTTCTATTTCTCCGCCCAAGAGAAGGGCATGGAGTCAACTGGCAGATGGTTTTTTTTTGGGCGAACTCTCTCTCAATCTCTGTAGATTTTTCTCGCTTTCTTTGCCGCTGTCTCTCTAGACTCCTCTCGCTTTCTCTACCGCCCAAGATTTCTCTATATATAGAAAGGCTCTTCTCATATTCTGTCGCCCAAAATTTCTCTATGTTCTCTCGCTCCTAATCCATTGATCTAGCTCGCAAGTCTATACTCAGTAACCGAATCCAAATCCTTTCCAGATTTGATCTCAGTACCTTCATCCACTGTTCAAAACCGCCAACTATAATCTTCGCCCTTGACAACAATCAGGTGAGTTGTGAATTTTTTTTTGATCTATTAACTTACACTTCTCCATCTACACTGATGCGTGTAAATTAGATGTTTGGGCTAAAACTTCATCCATGATTTTTTAAATTCGGTACCTTTTTTCTTTTTCCTTCAATAGATATTAGATTACAGAGAATAGTTGTTGAATAATTTTTCTAATTTTTACCCATCCTTTCCTGCAGGTATTACAGTTGTTTTTGCAATCAAGTTGTATTCTTGAGCAGATTTAATAGCTTTCAATCCTTTTGGTAAGTTAAAGCTTACACTCCCAGTAACATAGACTTTTCAAAATTAAAAATTATTGAATAGCTGTAATCTATTATTGTATATTACTGTAATCATATTGTTTTGGTAACATAAAATCAAATACAGGCTCAATTAATTCAGTTAGAGTGGTAAGCTTTCATGCTTGGTCCATCTCTTCAGCATCTGACATAGCAGTTCTGATATATAATTTCAAGTACAGTGTCTTCCTGATCAACATCTGAAGAAAAAAAAAGGAGGGTATTAATTAATTTATAACTATGGTTATTTATTTTTTTACTTTATGTTTATAATGCTGGATATGATACATAGCAAACTCTCACATATTTTTCTTTTTTATGTCTTATGCAGTCCATAATATTTTTCATTTTAGGTTGCAATATAACATGAGCTGAAGTAAGCAAATTTCTCTACAACAAATATTTCAAACACCCGCAGCAAAGTGCGGGCCTAATTTCTTGAAAATGATATTTAAGATATTAGCTAATCTCGCTGCAACGCGCGGACAACTTTTTAGTATTCTCTATCTTATGCAGAACTATTGGTAATATTCTTTCATTTCTCTACAGGCTTTTTTAGGGTAATTGGAAAATGAGTGGACCCTACCTTCAAATCTAACTTACTTTGAGAGTCCAAATGACCACAAATTGCACCAATTATTGTTGAAAGTGTGGCAAATATTGCATGTGAACCCCTCTGTTATTAGGTTTAGGATGGAATCATTTCAAATTTTCTCATGTAAAATAGCTATGAGCTACTGGCTGTTCACAATGAGCTATCCAATATCTGTTTTTTGCTTACTTTGTGCTCAGCTGGGCCTCATCCCAACGCCGTTTATAATTTAGGGTCCAAGAATAGTTCTTCTCTCTTGCATCAAATCATTGATCTTATAGGACAATAACTCCAAAATGGACTACTACAGAAACTATAGACAAATACATCGATCCCTTTGGCTAGGCTCTAACTTTTGAGTATACAATGTTCTTCTCTTCCTTGAAAATCTTATACCTATGTAGTAAATTATTAACCAATATGTAATTATCAATTAAAACAACTCAGAAAAACATATGATCAGAAAAGAATGAAAAACCCTAGCTAAAAACCCAACCTAGTCTCAGCACCTTAATTTTGTTCTGCAACAAGGGTACGTCTATTAGAATTGGAACCATCAAATCCACAGGAAAGTAATGAGCAAGTACAATATTTTTGAACATCGATCTATACATGTTCCCTCTTATAATTAACTGAGAGGACAGATATTGCAGTATATAGAGCATTTTGGCGACCACTTAAACCAGCCTAAATCGTCAAATTCTATCAATTTTGCGAGTTTTACTCGATAACTTTTTTTTTAAATTTATTGGAGTTTTACTCGACACCTTCTTTGTTTTGTTAATCTTGCCTAAAGCCAGCTGTCAGCTACTATTACTATTGCTGCATCTATAATTCTATATATATAAGACTTTAGTTCAAAATTTCATATCCAAGTTATTCTCCCCTAGCTTGTTAATTCAGCCATGAAACTATAAACACGAAAATATCTGCAACAAATAACAGAACAACACGTATACAAATAATAATTTAATTTAATCAATGCGAATGTGAATGCGGGTTACAATCTGTGTGAACTCCTCTGATTCTATCTCCGAATGTAGGTTTAACTCAAGGGGTGACAAGCACTTGTTCTTGAGGGTTACGCGGGTTGATCACGTAATGAATATTTAGGATTTTGAATTTGATGAAGAACTGGCTATAAACTTGATAGTTCTTCAAGGATTTTGGATATGATGAAGAACTGGCTATGAACTTGTTAGTTCTTCAAGGATTTAGGGGGAGACTTCTGAAGTCGCGGGAGGAATTTTTTTCTCTCTCTCTCTAGTCCGCTGCTTCTGCTTTCTGCTTCTCTGTTTTCTTTTGCCTTTTAGTCTCCCCCTCCCTCTTGATATGAGAGGGGGTATTTATAGTGTTAACATGCCTCCACTTAAGGCAAGTAATGAAGATTCTGAATCAATAATATTTCCTTAATCGAATCAATGAATCTTGAATGATTGATTTACTTGCTGATTTTAACATAATCAAATCAATCAAATCTTAAGATTTAGATATGCCCAAATCGCTTTGGATTGAATGTCCTATTTTGATCAAGATCTTCAGTAAGGGGCGAGCCATCTCGCGCATATGGAAAGTATCTCGCGAGGAACCTTGATTTCCAAGCAAGCGGTAATTTCTGATCCCACTTCGCGGATTCCCCTACGCGAGGCCATCTCGCCTCTCCCTCATGTAAATCTACGCGCGTGGAGATATTTCGCTTCTCCTTCATGTAAATCCACGTGAAGTCTATTTCACCTCGCGAAGTCTGGTTCGCCTCGCGAAGTGAGGTTCGCCTCACGAAGTCTATTTCGTCTCGCCAAGTCTTGTTCGTCTCGCGAAGTCTATTTCGCCTCGCCAAGTCTTGTTCGCCTCGCGAAGTGGAGTCTGCCTCGCCTTCATTTATTTCTATGCGAGCCATCACTTATAAACCCAATTATTTTGTTAAATTTTACATGTCTACAATACGGTGGTACTTGCAGTATTTTGGATCATTGACGCGATGCATCTCTTCTGGACACTTGCAGTCTGGCAATTTGATTGCTTCTTCTTCAAGCAAGTTTTCCAACATCTCAGCAACATCGGAATCTGGAAAAGGGTAACTTTTAGCTTCCAAGCCTTTTAGAGTTTTCCTCCTTGTTTGATCTTGAGTTGATTGAAACTTCTTTTGATCATTTGATTGGACTCGTTTCATGACCCTTGCAGGAGCTGTGTTGATTGCCAAAGACTATTGATTCTCTGGTTCCATGATGTCACATTCTCTTTGGCCATGACTAGCCAAACTGAGTTCCACGTCATGAGCTCGAGTAGCAAGTTCTTCAAAGGTGCGAGGCTTTATCCCTTGAAGAATGTACAACAAATCCCAATGCATGCCTTGAATACACATTTCTACCGCAGACGTCTCTGACAAGTGGTCTTTACAATCGAGACTGAGCGAGCGCCACCTATTGATGAAGTCAACTGCTGGTTCGTCCCTCCATTGTTTTGTGTTGGTGAGTTCCATCATGCCTATAGTCTTGTACTGTAGAAGCGGTTTAAGAATTCACGTTCCATTTGGTCCCAACAGTCGATGGACTCGGGCTCTAAATCCGTGTACCACTTAAAGGCATTGCTTTTCAAAGAGTGAACGAATTGCTTGACAATGTGGTCACCCTCCGTCCCGGCGTTATTGCAAGTTTCGATGAAGTGAGCAACATGTTGCTTTGGATTGCCCTTCCCTTCAAATTGCTGGAACTTTGGCGGCTAGTATCCCAATGGCACCCTCAGATTGTTGATTCTTTTGGTGTAGGGCTTGGAGTAGGTGAGAGAATCACGAGAAGGACCTCTATATTGAGCTCTGATGGAGTTGGTGATGATGTCTTGCAATTGCTGGAAGGACATAAAGCCAAGCGAGCCATCATCGTCCTTGCCATCGTTCTTGGAGTTCTCGCATTCCTTTTCCCTCTTTTCTTCCTCTTGATTTTCGAGCCTGCTATAGAGCTCGGCAATTTGCATGTCTTTTTTCTCCATTGTTCTGGTGAGTTTCTCAACAGCTCCCATCAGGTTGGCTATTTGCTCTTCAATGGTGGATGTGCCTGTCACCATGACTTGCATGGGGATAGATTGTGATGAATGATCTGCTGGCATGCCATACGTGTGGTCTTCATCACCATTTGGACTCCCGTTATATGAAGCCGTGCTTGATTCATCATCTGTGGCAGGTGAGAATGATCGCTCCCTTGATTTGTTTGGAGTTTCCTTCTCTTCACTTCGCGAGGCGCGCTTGCCTTCACTTCGCGAGGCATACTGGTCTTCACTTCGCGAGGCACGCTGGTCTTTACTTCGCGAGGCACGTTGGTCTTTACTTCGCGAGGCATGCCGGTCTTCTCTTCGCGAGGCACGCTGACCTTTACTTCGCGAGGCACGCTGGTCTTCACTTCGCGAGACACGCTGGTCTGTACTTCGCGAGACACACTGGTCTGTACTTCGCGAGACACACTGGTCTGTACTTTGCGAGGCACGCTGGTCTTCACTTCGCGAGACACGCTGGTCTGTACTTCGCGAGGCATGCTGCTCTTTAGTTCGCGAGGCACGCTGGTCCGTGAGATTTACCAAGGTGGTGATTGGTTGGCGAGGTCAAGAAGGCAGAGCCACGAATATTGTGGGTTGATTCCTTGCCATGCTGCGAGTGACATGACCAAAGGATTCGCTTGACCTCGAGGTTGTTGGTTTAGATTTCTTCGTCGAGATGGCTTGGGTGCTCTTGAAGGCCATTACGTCGAACGGATTTGAACTGTCTTGCGAAGAAGGAGATGAGAGGCAAAGTTGTCCCACTGGGCGTGCCAATTTTGTAAACACGAAAATATCTGCAACAAATAACAGAACAACACGTGCACAAAGAATAATTTAATTTAATCAATGCGAATGCGGGTTACAATCTTTGTGAACTCCTCTGATTCTATCTCCGAATGTAGGTTTAACTCAAGGGGTGACAAGCACTTGTTCTTGAGGGTTACGCAGGTTGATCACGTAACGAATATCTAGGATTTTAGATTTGATGAAGAACTGGCTATGAGCTTGATAGTTCTTCAAGAGGGGATCTGGATTTGATGAAGAACTGGCTATGAGCTTGATAGTTCTTCAAGGATTTTGGATTTGATGAAGAACTGTCTATGAGCTTGTTAGTTCTTCAAGAATTTTTGGGGAGACTTCTGAGGTCGCGGGAGGGATTTTTCTCTCTCTCTCTCTCTCTAGTCCGCTGCTTCTGCTTTCTGCTTCTCTGTTTTCTTTTGCCTTTTAGTCTCCCCCCCTCTTGATATGAGAAGGGGTATTTATAGTGTTAACATGCCTCCACTTAAGACAAGTAATGAAGATTCTGAATCAATAATATTTCCTTAATCGAATCAATAATCTTGAATGATTGATTTACTTGCTGATTTTAACATAATCAAATCAATCAAATCTTAAGATTTAGATATGCCCAAATCGCTTTGGATTGAATGTCATGTTTTGATCAAGATCTTCAGTAAGGGGCGAGCCATCTCGCGGATATGGAAAGTATCTCGCGAGGAACCTAGCTTGATTTCCAAGCAAGCGGTGATTTCTGATCCCACTTTGCGGATTCCCCTACGCGAGGCCATCTCGCCTCGCCTTCATGTAAATCCACGCGCGTGGAGCCATTTCGCTTCGCCTTCATGTAAACCTACGCAAAGTCTATTTCATCTCGCTAAGTGCGGTTGGCCTCGCGAAGTGCGGTTCGCCTCGCGAAGTACAGTTCACCTCGCGAAGTGCAGTCCGCCTCGCCTTCATTTATTTCTATGCGAGCCATCACTTACAAACCCAATTATTTTTTTAAATTTTACATGTCTACAGAAACTACTGCTTCTTCTCCTAATTGCAATCCTTCCTGCAGCCAGGTAATGGGACTCAAGGTATCGAAAGCCGTGTATGTTAGCGTTGCCGGAGCGCCGATGGCCATCTCGACCTAAAAGATACCAGAGTTGGAGGGGTAGATTCCCGATCAAGTATTCGAACAAACCCATTACCAACTTGGCGCTAAGAACTCCCCGTACAATCTACCCCTCCAACTCTGGTATCTTTTATGTTGAGATGGCCGTCGGCACTCCGGCAACGCAAACATACACGGCTTTCGATACCTTGAGCCCCTTTACCTGGCTTCAGGTTCCCGAGTGCCAGCGTTGCTTTTCGGTAGTGGGGGGAGCGTCCTTCGACCTCCAAAACTCCTCTTCATTTACCGTAGTAAGCTCTGTCGACCCGATTTGCTCACCTTCGGATCCATTCCTCACTCCGTCGTCCAACGGCTCCTGCTCATGTAAGTTTTTTCCTACTCATGTAATGTCTTATGTCTACGCTCTTGCTAGCAGTTTGTTTCAGTAGTTTGTATATTTTTCTTACACAAAACTGCACAACTGCTTACTGCTAACCTTAGTTTGTTTCATTTTGTACGTAGTTGATGTTGCTGCTACTCTCAAGATCTCTTTTGGTTGCGGGATATACAATTCTCTAGTTTTCGGTGGTGACGAACAATCAGAGAATCCAATCTCCGGTGTTATATATGGAACTAGGTCCCGGTCATCCCTTAAGCCTTCTGAGCCAACTCCGGCTGGTCGTCATGGACCGGTTTGCATACTGCCTTCCATCTCTGTTGCCAATAGAAGCTGAGCTTCAGGACGGCAAGGAAGGGACTTTGGACTTCGGTCCTGAAGCAGTCCTCACAGGCGACGTACAGAGTACCATGCCAGACTCATCCTCGAACAACCGAACCAGTTCTATGTCATCAACGTCACCGCCATAACGGTGAACGGCGCACAGCTGGGAGATCTTCCCACAGAAGGAATCAACTTTGGCATCGACTCTATGGCTCCCTACACGGCAATGTCCAACCCCTACTTCCAGGGGTTGAGAGCAGCTGTTGTCGAGCACTTCTTGGACAATTTCGGGATGATTCCACTGAACGACACGTGGACGACAGGTTTCGAACTGTGTTATGATGTTGATAAGTATGGAGGAGCAGACGTATTTATGAGCAGGGCACCAGCAGTTGTGCTCCACCCTCTATATGGAGCTCAAAAATACCTTCGGTTGGTTTGCCGGTTAGGGCTGTCTCGCCATCAACTGATACTTTTGGGAGTGTGCCAAACTTCTTGGGGGTGCAGAGCCAGATGACATATAGGTTCCTCTTCGAACTTGCCAAATCCAAGCTGTCATCCACTCCCAATATGTGTTGAAGAAACAAGGATGCTAGGAGTGAATCAATTCCAGAATAATGCATGTTGTGTGAACTTAATTATCTTTGTTTATTATGTATTATGAATCTATGTGAGACTAAGCTGATATCGTATCCAGAACGTCGATCCTGTGGGTTATGTTATGTACGCATTCCTTTAGTACTTGATAATATCCAATTTGGCGCTCAACTATAAACCATCTAAGTTCATACAAACAATCACAGCTCAAACTATTAAAAGGAAAATGCCCGTTCAATACTAATTTCAACCCCTCGTTACCCATTTCAATGACAATTTTTTTAATAGCCCAATATAAAGTACCTCTATATGTGCCCAAATGAACAAATTTTTACTTAAAGTCTTAACAAGTAATAATATTTTAGGACTATTTTGCCATCACCTCTTAAACATGCATAGAGAGAGAAAATTTGGCCGGAACCTCACCGGAATTTTTTAAAACCTACCAGAATCTCACCGATCGTCAGAAATCTCGCCGGATTTTTTTTTTTAAAAAAAATGTCACCAGACCTTGCCGAAAGTATACTGCACCATCGCTGAAGTTTAATTAAGGGGCAGTAATGATGAATGTTTTACTGGGGGACAATAAACTTTTACTAAGATTTTACTAGGAGGCAGTAACTTCTATTGAGTTCAATAAAACATTATTAAGGGGTAATAATGATAAAAAAATTACTGGGGACAGTAAACTTCTACTGAGAGAGCAGTAAACTTCTATTGAGATTTTACTGGGGGGTAATAAACTTCTACTGAGATTTTACTAGGGGCAGTAAACTTCTACTGAGGTCAATAAAACCTTATTAGTGGGCAGTAATGATAAAAAATGTTTTACTGGGGGCAGTAAACTTCTATTGAATGAGTAGTAAACTTCTACTGATATTTTACTAGGGGGTAACTTCTATTGAGGTCAATGAAACCTTATTGAGAGGCAGTAATGATGAAAAATATTTTACTAGGGGTAGTAAACTTCTATTGAGGGAGCAATAAACTTCTACTGAGATTTTACTAGGGGCAGAAGACTTCTACTGGGGGCAATAAACTTATATTGAGGTCAATAAAAACTTAAATAAAAGGTAATAAAGAAAATATCACCACAACATCCCCAAATAATGTATACAATACAGTGGACCAGATTTGAAACACCATCACAGATCAAAGCACAATCATGTCAATGTCCATCTGAACTATGTCCATCTTGTTTGACAGCTACAACAATCTAGATATTGGACTTCTATATTTTCACTTTTTAATGGTAAAAAAAACTTAATGGCCTTGATGTAGTGACTCTTCTCACTTTTTACCTTGATCGCACAATCATGTCAAGATTTGATGGCCTTCATGTAGTGACTCTTCTCATAGATCAAATTGTGGAGCTGCAACGCCGTCAAGTCCACGGAAGCCTTTGTGCTCTCTGTCTCTGATTTCACGATATGTCCTTCTTAATCCTGAGGGTATAAGGATAGTTGACAATCATTCTATCTCACAAAACTCCTAGAAGAACAAGTTCTGAAGTCACTAACTCTCACATGGTCTGAAGTAAATTATGCATATGCATATCATGTGTTTTTCACAGAGGATAGTAACTATGCTTGCTATCCTAGTTCTGAGTTCTTAGTTGTCCTCGAATTCAAAGATCATGCTTAGTTTTCAAATGGTTATATGACAACTGAGTGTTTGTAAAAGCCTTGGCGCTCAAATCAGTCCTGGGTTGAGATCTAGTGTTGTGCCAACTCGTGACCAAATGTTTGTTGTCCAAGGCTCCAGCGTGTTATAATGATGCCTAGACCAAAGGTAAAGCTAGAACTGTCTAAGTCTAGACTAGTTCTTACTGGCTGAGTTGTGGTCCACTGATGGACTGAGTAAGAGGTTATACAACCTTATTGCTTCATGTTTAAATCAAACATGTTTTAGGAAAGGTGTCATTATGTCCTTGAGTTGTCTCGTGACAACTCTGTTGGATCTACAGAAAATCGCTTGTGTCCAAAAACTTTCTGAAGCAAGTTGGCAGCTTGGCTTGCGTCATTCTTTTGATGTCTGGTCTGTCTATATATTGATATAGCTTTGGCTATGCTCGGTGGTTGTTGAAAACTGTTATATTGCATTTTCATTGAGTCTAGTTTTAAGCTTGCATTGTTCATGTTGCTCTAAGTCTTCCCTATGATTATAAATCTTAGAGCTTGAACTAAAAACTCTTGTCATAAACTCATATCATGTTGCATACCGTGAGGGATGTGTAGTGCAACCAACCCAAGAAGTGTTCACGGTTGAATCTGTTATTGGGTAGCTGAATTCACAAACAAGGCTTCTGAAAATGTTTCCAATTGTTGCTGCTTAGAAACAAGAGAGGAGATAGGTCTAGATTAGTTTGGGACTAGATAGATAGCATAGTGTTGTTGTATCCCTGGATCTGTTATTCTTGTAAAAAGTCACTTCAATATAGTGGAAAGATTTGTTGTCACACCCTAAATTTCGGATAAATAAAAATCCAAATTTAAGGCATGATAACAAAAAATAAAAAGAGTCATATAAGAAAATTTAACGTTTACATAACTTGAGAAGTCAAGTAAAGGTCATGCTCAAAAGCTCACTACAATTTGACAAACAATAACAAAATGATTAACTCCTAACATACAGCTTCTAGACCTCTACGTCTCAGTCTTGAACTTCCTCACCTGCAAAATCAACCTCTGCACCATGGAATGGTGCACCGGGTTGTAAACAACAAACCCGGTAAGCTTTAAAAGCTCGTATGAGTAAATCTACAACATCAGACTCAACCCAACAACACATAAGATAAAACCAAGAGTTCATGCATTAAAATAAATAAATTCAAGAGAACACATACAAGCAAGAGAAATCAAGAAGAAATTAAGAAAACACAACAATTCAATATCACTCAGAATCATAAATGAAATCCTGCAAAAAGGGGTAGTTCAGGATTCCAAAAATCATACAATTAAAATTAAAGAATCTCCTGCGGATAAGCATAGTTCAGGAGATCCTCAAGGCAAAGAATTTAAATAACACCACCTAAGAATAACACCCAATCATTTCTCTACTCTTACTTATGGGTTCGTCAACGCAAAGTCATCCCCCATAAGTAACTAGACAAAACGCGTACTCATGGGTTCGTCAACACATAGTCATCCCCCATGAAGTACTGACAGACTAGAGCTCTAAAACTGACCGTAACCAATCACCCGGCCAAGGCTTGGTTCCCGGTCCACCACGAAGGCTCCTATTCTAATACTCAAAACCACCACACAGGCACACAACCACAACTAATGCAAACATTCACCTCTAAGACAACAATTCCACAACGAATGCACTCACTCACCACTAAGGCACACAACCACAACTAATGCAAACATTCGCCACTAAAACAACAATTCCACAACGAATGCACTCACTCACCACTAAGGCACACATAAACACGTGGATATAAATATTTAAAACAAGAATAATTCTACCAACTCTAATTATTACTCATGATCGGAAGTCCTTTTGAAAAGTTATACTATTAACAGAACTTGTTTTCACTTACCATGAGCCGTTGACGATCAAGCTCATTTATATTTAAAACAAAAATCATTTTCTTTCAAGGACAACTTCACAATTAGCAATAATTATCATTATCATCAACAAAATCATTATCAAAATCATCATCATCAAGACCACCATCATATTCATCATCCTAATAATTATCACAATAATTATCATCAACATCAACAAAATCATCATCAAAATCATCATCATCTAATTACCATGATCATCATCTAATCATCATCATATAATTACCATAATCATCATTTAATCATCATCATACAATTACCATGATCATCATCTAATCATCATCATATAATTACCATGATCATCATCTAATCATCATCATATACTTACCATGATCATCATCTAATCATCATCATATACATTATCATCACCACATAATCATCAACATTTTCATCACTAAAATCATCAACAAAATCATTATAATCATCATCATCATCATATAATCATCATAACCACCATAAGTAAAAAGGTCACAAAGTGAACCTTGGTGAGATTTTACTCACCTCAGAAATCCCGCTGCGTCTTTAACAAAACACAAGAATCAATCCCAATCTCACTTCACTAGTCACCTAAAATTACACAAATAATTAACCACTTCAATAAAAGAACAATCATCCTTAAACAAGTCTAAATCCAAGATTTTCCCAAAAAGGGGCAACCTTCCTCCGAGACCTCCCAAGGTCATAGGAACCCTCAAACAACCTATTGAAAAAGGTTAACAAGATTTTCAAAGCTCGAACACCACGGTTTAACAACCTCTCACGATTCTCAACTTAGTCTTAAACCTAGGACGCAAAACTTGATCAAACATAACCTCATGACATGTCAATGTGCTCGTATCGACAAGCACAACCTAAAAGTTACTCCTAACCTCCCAACCCCTGCCGGACGCGCCGCCACTCGCCACCACAGCCGGCGGCGAGTGGGCCCCACGCGCCTCCCCAAAACGTCCGAAAACGGACAAACTTCCAACAGCAAAAGTGTAGCTCAGAGCAAGGAGAGCAACTTTCATACCTGAGGTCGGAACCAAAACGGTCGGGAAGTCGCCGGAAACTCGCCGGGAATGCTTAGAATCCACCCCGCCGCTCTCCGTCGTGTGTCGCGCTTCAAGGCCCCCAGAAATCGGACCAGGACGCCAAGGGGCTTCTATCCCTACCGGTCCCAAGCTGCGTCGCCACCGTACACAGCCGGAAAGTTGTCGGGTCGAAGTCGGGTCCGTCACCCGCTTTGTGGCATTCGTTTCTCTCAAATCCGGGTCGAGACGTCCTCACCCACCTACACAGGGAGGATCACGCCGAGGAGAGGAAGAGAACCCGACCGGTGCCGTCGTCTGGGTCGGCCGGAGTTGGCCGGAAAAGTCGGGTCGGGTCAACCGGGTCCGGGTCGGGTCGGCTGGAAAACTTGGGTTCTCTCGGGGTCGGGGAAAGAGAAGGAGAGGGAGGAAAAAATCTGGGTTCTGAAAAAAAACTGAGGACCCGTACCTATTTAACCTAAATATTCCCGAAAAGCCACAACTTCCGCAGACCATAACTTCCACATACGACGTCCGTTTTACGCGTGCCACGTGTCTACGAACTCGTATTGACGAGCTCTACAACTTTCATGAAGAAAGTTTCTTGAGAAACCCAACAAAATAAAAAGTCAACTCTTGACTCTTCCAAAACCATAATACCGCTTCGGAAATTATGCAACCGAACTCTTCCGCTCTTCCTTCGAACCTCCAAAACACACTAACTTCTAACTCAATAACCCCCAAATAATATTAGAAACTAATATCAAATTTTCGGGGTATTACATTTGTCCCTTAAGAGAAAGGGGCACACAGGTTTTCTCTCCCTGTTTCAGGGTTTCTGCGAATAAAAAATATCTTTCTGTTGATTGTTTATTTACTGTTATTTCCTTTTTGCAAAATTCATGTTCAGTAACCTGGGATAGCACAAGCTATTGCTATCCTCTGAAATAGAAGTCAACGAAAATTCAAAAAGGCCTATTCACCCCCCTAGGACTTTTAAATCCATCGTTCGTCTGCAATTCAATCAATCCATAAAATTTGAGATCTAAAAACCCTAATTCTGATAAAAAAAATACATAAGGCAGAGAGTGACGAGCTCACGTGTTTGAAGACTGATGTCGCCAGCTTCACACCACCCACACACCGTAGTTTTGGAATCCGACTCTGATCGAGAGACGAGCACACAGAACCGAAGTAGGCGACCAGAGATGAAGGGAGGTATCGGTCTTTGAACCCTGGGTTATGTCGTCAATGACGCCGCCAGACATCTCTCCACCATCATCGTCGTGTGTTGGTCAACGAGAGGAGATCGAACGACGTCGCCGGAGCTAATCCCTAGCGAGATCCAGCATCGCAATCATTTCAGAGCAAGCTTCGACTAGTACTGGCCTCGCCGGCGCAGGGAAGGGCCGGTGGAGAGAGAGGAGAGAGAGATGTTTGATCTGATCGGATCCGAAACCGTCGCCGACTTCTTCTCCGGCTAGAGGTGATACTGATGCTCCTCGATCGAGACTCCGCCGTCAACGTCATCTTCTACCATGGAGGAGCACTTAAGCTTCAACATGGTGGTGGAGGTCTAGAGAGAGAGAGAGAGGTGAGATAAGTTTCAGATCGGGGCGAGTTAAAAGAGAGATAGGTCAGGTGAATGAGGGTGAGGATTAAAAAGCCTTTTTCTTAAGAATTATTGAAATGGGCTGATGGAAAAAGTTTTAATTGGAATGAGTTTTAGAAACCATATTTTTATGCATTTGGGTATTTTTCCCTTATCAAAAAGACCTAGAGAACCCAAAAACTGTTATAAACCAAGAATGAGTATAGAGAAAAGAGAATAACAAAATGTATGAGGAGGAAGAAGTGTCCCTTTCATTCTCATTAGGCTCTCTTATATAAGAGTATGATTTACATCGTAAGGACATAACTAATGAGTATTTACAAAGACATCCACATATATTATAATATTTACAACAACAACAAAATTCCATTTAGTCATTAAAGAAGAAAATTTCGTATCTTTTGGTTGTAACTTGCCTTGTAGTGGAAAGCAAACAGATTACGGTTTTACCTGGTAAAGTGAGACAAGGCAAGAAAGGCGCCGCCTTTGAAGATTGAAACAACGGACTTGGAATGAACCCTTAGAAGCTAAAACCCCAAAACCTAACAGTGATACAGTGATTAATGCTACGATTTAGACATGGAATCAGATAATTCTCCATCTTCTGATTTTTACAACAATCGAAAAGCCGGAACAAAAACATAACTTTCATCGAGCGAACACAGTAATCAATATGATTTGGAACACGATCAAAATCCCAATGTACCTTCATTCATTCCTAGTTTCCCTCGTCTTATAAAAACAAGCATAAATGAAAGTAAAAGAATGAATACGCATACAATATAGATGGATACTTATTGATGCTATCCATGTCATTCAGGCACAAATTCGATAGAGCTAAAGCCTAAGGTAGGAATGAAACTAAAACCCAAACACCTCTTGACTCTTGTCCTCTACTCTTAGATAGAGGAGAGAGCTGGAGGCAACACTGTGATTTGCAAAGAAGAGTAGCTGAAGCTGAACACTTAATATACTAAGGTGAAAAGTCAGTATTAACCCTAGGAATCCAATTTATTTACAAATACATTTCCGAAGCATTTCCGGAAGTTTCCAACGTGTTTCGGTGTTTCTGAGAAAACATTATTAACCTACAATGCACCGGTTACCGCCAGGTGCTGCCGGAAACGCATGGATACGGGCGGAAGCAATCGGAAAAGAGAGAATACGTATTCGTAAAGAAACTGAATACTTGGAGGCAATACTAACCTTTCGTCCTTATTTAAGAGTTAAACACTGAAGCAGTACAATGAAAAGTCATTATTGCCTCTACCTATCCAATTTATTTATTTATACGTTTTTGACGTGTTTCCAGTAGTTCCCCTGATGCTTTTCCGACGTTTCTGAGAACACATTATCAACCTTCAAGGCACCGGCCACCAAGGTGTACCGTCGAAAACGCGATGATGCGGCTGGAAGCAACCGGAAAAGAGTGAATACGTGTCTGTAAATAAACCAAACACTTGAGGGGCCGTACTGACTTTTCGTCCATGTTGTCAACATGTAACACTAATACACTAAGGTGAAAAGTCAGCATTTCCCCTACGTATCTAATTTATTTATGGATACGTTTCGGTCATGTTTCCGGCGTTTACAAGAAAACATCCTCATCCTACAAGGAACCGGCTACCGTGGGGTGACACCAAAAACTCGCGGATACGGCTGGAAGAAGCCGGAAACAGGCAAATATGTATTCGTAAATAAACTGAACACTTGGGGGCCAAATTGAGTTTTTGTCCCTATTGTTAGCATTCAACACTAATAGTGAAAAGTTAATATTGTCCCTACATGTCTGATTTATAATGTAGAAGACACCTGCTACCAAGGGGTACCGCCGGAAACGCGTGGATGCTGCCGGAAACGAGAAAATACGTATCTGTGAATAAACCAAACACTTGGGAGCAATATTGTCATTGCATCCCACTTTTCAGCGCTTCGCATAAACAACCAAGTCGTTGCGCGCTTCATTCCCACTCCCCCCACCGCCGGGTCTCCAGCAGCAGAGACGACGAGAATCGGCTCCACCCATTTCAGGTACTTGTGCATGCTGTTTCTCTTCTATTTCAATCCCTCCGTTTCACCTCTTCAATAAAAAATAAAGTTTTGAGTTCAAGCTAATTGAGGGATGTTATTGTTGGGGTCACTTGAGAATGCATTGGCTTTACGGGGAGGTTACCATTGACCCATTGCTTTGAAGTGCTTAGGTAGTGAAATGGTGATGGATTGCGTATTTGAATTATAAGGTGATCTTTTTGCTATGCTATGGGGAAAATTGTGATCCTTGGTTTAGCTATGAAAACTTTCTGGCACTTGGTCATGTATGAGCTTTGGTTGTTATTGATTAGGTAACTAGATTCTTGTATGAAACTTGCTTCCTCTGGTTGGCAATCTTCTCCTAGTGTATGTCTCTAATGCACTATTGCATCTTTTGGGTTTCCGGGTTCATTTGCATTTGCTCATATGCTGGTTTTTATCTTTTTATGTTTTGTGTTAATTCAGAAACTGTGAATATATATCTTGTGGCCTTGTGCCCTTTCCCTTGTTGCTAATGTGAAGGCATAAGGATAGTTGGCAGTCCTTCTATCCCAACAAAACACTTGAAGAGCTGTCTCTACTGCCAAGAAACAAGCTTGAAGTCAGTGAACATCTCTCATGGTCTTAGGTATCTCATGCATCTGCATTTCATCTGTTTTACACAGAGGATAGCAGCTTCGCTTGCTATCCTATTCTCTGAAGAAGTTCTTTATTATATTTTAGTAAGTTCTTTGGTATTTCAAACCAGCCTCTTTTGACAGCTGAGATTGTGCATCTGTCTTGGCGCTCTAACCAGTCTAGGGTTGAGATCTTCTTTATGCCAACCCGTGACCAAATGGTTTGTGTCCAAAGGCTCCAACTTGGTTCTTATGATACATAGACCAATGTATTCAATGACCAGTCGCTGTTGCTTAAGTCATGGTCCACTAGTGGACTGAGTAAGAGGTTCTATAACCTTATTGCTCCTTGTTGAATCGAAGTTACTTTTGGAAAGGGTTTTTTGTTTCATTGAGTTGGTTGTTGTCCACTCTCCTTTGGTTATGTCTTTTTCAGTATGACAACTATTCACTTGTGTCCAAAACCCTTTCTGAGACAACTTGTTGGATGAGCTGTCATCATCTCCCTAATGTCTCGTTTTGCCTATATATTGTTATAGCTTTGGCTATGCTCAATGGTTGTTGAAAACAATAGCTTTACGTTTTCTTATTTGAGTCAGGTCTTCAGCTTGCAAGTCCATGCTGCTCTAAGTCTTCCTTGTGATTATAAACCTTAGAGCTTGGACGGAAAAACCTTTTCATAAACTCATTGCATCATTGCATCATTGCATACCATGAGATGTTGGTAGTGCAATCAACCCAAGAAGTGTTCAAAGTTAAGACACCTACTCTGTAGTTGGTTTCTGGAACAAGACTTCTCAAAGAACTTTCATTTGTTGCTGCTTAGAAACCAGTAGTGTCGGTCTAGACTAGCATTCAGACTAGGTAGGATAGCAGTGAGCTGTTGTATCCCTAGAGCAACTATTGTGTAAGAAGTGGTTTACATATTGGAAAGCTTTGCCCTTCAAGAGTTAGGGGCACGCAGTTTTTCTCCCTGAGTTCAGGGTTTCTGCGAGAAAAAAACTTCTCTGTGTTCATTGTTTACTTTGCTGTCTCTTACTAGTTTAACTCGCACCCTGTCAACCTGGGATAGCACAAGTTATTACTATCCTCAGTTGCAGACGCAATAAAATTCTGAAAAAGGCCTATTCACCCCCCTCTAGGACCTTTAAGTGGTACCAGAGCAGTCACTAGCCTTTGTTAGTGAGATCCTTGGGTTTTTGAAATGGGTGATAGAGGTACTTCCGTGAATACTCCTCCATACTTTGATGGAACGAATTATTCACAATGGAAAATCATGATGACTACGTTTCTTGTTTCCCAAGATGATGGAAAACAATGGTCTGCAGTTGAAGATGGGTGGAAAATCCCTGAAATGGTCACAACTGTGGGTTCTGCTGTCTCAGTGCAGAAACCTAGAGCTGAATGGACCGAACCAGAAAAAGCCGCTGCTCGGATGAATATTAAGGCCTTAAACAGCCTGTACTCAGCTCTGTCTGAAGGTGAGCGCAAGCGGATCATTACCTGTCTCACGGCTAAACATGCCTGGGAGGTGTTGTTAACAACATATGAAGGTAATGAACAAGTAAGAGAACAAAAGCTCCAAAATCTCATGTTAGAGTTTGATGATCTGAAGATGTCTGAGAGTGAGTCAATAGATGAGTTTCATAGTCGTGTCCTCAGCATAGTGAATGGATGTCAAAGTCTAGATGATCCCTTGCCTCCAAGTAGAGTTGTTAAGAAATTTCTTAGAGCCCTTCCTCCTAGTTATGAAAACAAAAAGGTTGCCATAGAAGAAGCTCAAAATCTGAAAACGTATTCTTTGGAAGAGTTGATAGGAAATCTAAAAACCTATGAATCATACAAAAAAGGGCTTAAGAAGGAGAAATCCATTGCTCTCTCTGCTATCAAAGAGAAAGAGGTCAAATTGGAAGTTAAGATCCCTGAGGATGTTGAGTATTCCGTAGAGGAGTGTGCCTTTCTCACAAAGCAATTTGAGAACCTTCTTAAGAAAAGGAAAAAGTTTTTTTCTCCGGGTCGAAACTTCTCAAATCCCAGATCGGGGGAGACCTCACAGGATAGGTATCCTAGGAATCCTAAATCAGGGGAGTTTCCTCAGGATAGAAACCAGAATAGGAACTCAAACTTTAGGACCAGTCAAAAAGGTGACGGGACTTGTTTTGAATGTGGGGGTAGAGGTCATCGGGCCGTGGATTGTGGAAATAGGAAGGTTCGGTCTCAGAAGCCTCAAAAGGCTTATGTAGCCACCTGGAGTGATGATGAGGAAGATTTCTTTGATGATCAAGAGGAGGACACTGTGGCTTTCGTTGCTCGGTATGTCCCCGAATCCTCTTTGATTCAAAATGAGGAACATGTGTCGTTCGTTGCTACAGTTAGCCTCGTTGACCCCCCTGAGGATGACGAAGATGATGAAGATAGGATGCAAAAGTTCACTGAACTTGTTAGTGCTTCAAAGTCAATGTTGTCAAAAATTGATGTGCTGACAAAGGCCCTTACAAAGAGCGAGGAACAGAAGGCAGGGATACAAGCTGACTTGTCATCCCAGCAAGAAAAATGGAAGGTTGAAAAGATGAGGTTCCAGAATTCTCTTGAGATTTGTGAGGAAACGATAGAAAATCTCACTGTTGAGATTTCTTCTCTCAGGGCTGCTAAGATAGCTCTTGAAGACTCTCTTAAAGAGTCCCATCAACAATTTTCGAAGTTCTCTCTAGGGTCTGAAAAGCTAACTAAGATGGTTGGGTTAGGTAGACCAGATAAGAACAAACAAGGTTTAGGTTTTGAGACTGGCGAAGGGTCCAAAAACAATGGGACTGTGTTTGTAAAGAGTAAGGAACCCATTGTTAGCTCCCTGACCAACAAGGTTGAGCCTTCAAAAAGGTTCAAACCGATTTGTCATCATTGTGGCATCCCTGGTCATATTCGTCCTTTTTGTAGGAAGCTAAAGAACAGTCGTCCCAATCCTAAAAGAAACCAAGTTGAGGGAAGTCCTAAGAGAGATCAAACTGTTGCAGATATGTTCACAGCGTTCCAAGCCTCGTTAGAAAAGTCCTTACAGGAATTGGCTAGAATAGCTAAGAGCTTGTCAGGTCCTTCCTCCGAAAAACCTCATAGATACTCTAGCTGGGTTAAGAAGTCAGACACTAGTTCACGAGCTCTCAAAGCTCCACAAAAATATCCCAAACCTTTTGATATCTGTGGTCAGGACTCTGAGGAAGAGATTACTTGTTTCTTTTCTCGAGTCATGCTTAGCTTAGAGCCAGCGTCTGAGTCTAGGACTGTGGCAGTTTGTCGGATAGCTCTTACGGCTCTTACAGCCAGACAATCAAATTCTTGGTATGTGGATAGTGGATGCTCGAGACATATGACTGGAGACCCCAAATGGTTTACGTCTATGGATGACACTCATCCTGAGGGCAATGTAGGGTTCGGTGATGGGGCTAAGGCTCCAATCATTGGATGTGGAACGGTGAACGCTCCTGGTCTTCCAAGTTTGAAAGATGTGTTACTTGTCAAGGGGTTAGAAGTCAGTCTTCTTAGTGTGAGTCAGATTGTAGACGAGCATGAGTCAGTCATCTTTGATCGATCGAGATGTGTTGTTCTTGATGGGAAAGGTAAAAACATTATGAGGGGAGAAAGGACAAGAGATCAATGTTATTGTACTGTTGCTAACCAGAAATTCTCTCCACAGATTTGTTTTAGATCCATGATCTCTGAAGAACCCTTGGATCTGTGGCACAGACGGATGTGTCATCTCAACCATCAGGACATTGTGAAGCTTTCTTCAAAAGGAGCTGTACGAGGGATACCAAAGCTTGCTGGTATCCCCCGAGGTATGTGTGGTGATTGCAAAGTTGGTAAGATGACCCGATCTTCTCATCCTCTGTTAAATGCTAAACCTACTTCTCATGTGCTTGAACTGCTGCATCTAGATTTAGTAGGACCGGTTGAAACTCAAAGCATAGGGGGAGGGAAGCATGCACTTGTGATTGTTGATGATTTTTCTAGGTTCACATGGGTAAAATTTCTGGCAAACAAAAGTGAAACGTTTTCGAAATTTTACAGTGTTGTTAAACAAGTCACAAATGAAAGGTTAAATGAAGGCATGCATATTGTTAGGATCAGATCTGATCATGGTACTGAATTTGAGAACTCCTTGTTTGATGATTATTGTGAGGAATTTGGTGTGCATCATGAATTCTCAGCTCCTATTACACCACAGCAAAATGGTATAGTTGAAAGAAAGAATAGGGTTTTAGTTGAGATGTCTAGAGTCATGTTAGCTGCATCTGGCCTTGATCATTCTTTTTGGGCCGAAGCGGTTAACAATGCTTGCTACACTTTGAATCGTGTGATTTTTAGGCCCGGGACAACTAAAACTCCCTATGAGATTTGGAAAGGTAAGAAGCCAAACATTGCTCATCTTAAAGTTTTTGGGAGTCCTTGCTTCATATATAGGGACAGAGAGTACCTTACCAAGTTTGATGCCATCTGTGATAAGGGTGTATTCCTCGGTTATGCTTTGAATAGTCGAGCATACAGAGTGTACAACAAGAGGAGTTGCAAAATTATGGAGTCTGTAAATGTTGCTATTAATGATGCACTTGTTTGCATGAATGATGGGTGTGTTGTATTTGAACAGGCAACTAATCCTGAGCGTTCTCCAAATGAGGATTCATCTTCTCAAGAAAGTGAAGGCCCCGAGCTAGACAATGAGACAGATTCATCTACTCCTAGGAGGGATGCTACACTTGCTATCCAGCCTCCACACAGAGTCGGGAAGAGACAAGTTCAGAAGGATCATGATACCTCTGACATAATTGGTGAGGTGTTCGAACCAAGAAAGACCAGGAGTAAGTCTGGTCTTTTGGTAAGTAACTTTACTGTGCTCAAGTGTTTCATAGCATTACACAAAGATGACATCAACACCATTTCCTTCTATGGTTTTGTTTCTACAATAGAACCAAAGTCTGTCAAAGAAGCCTTGCTTGATGCTGACTGGATCAGTGCCATGCAAGAGGAGTTGAATCAATTTGAGAGAAGTAAAGTATGGCATTTAGTTCCTAGACCTAGTGATAAGAATGTTATAGGAACCAAGTGGGTGTTTAAGAACAAAACGGATGAAAAAGGAATCATTACCCGAAACAAGGCCAGACTTGTTGTTCAAGGGTATTCTCAGATAGAGGGTCTAGATTTTGATGAGACTTTCGCTCCTGTTGCTAGACTTGAGTCTGTTAGACTTTTGCTTGCTGTTGCTTGTTATTTGAAGTTCACATTATTTCAAATGGATGTGAAAAGTGCTTTCTTAAATGGTATCCTCAAAGAGGAAGTGTATGTTGAGCAGCCCCCAGGATTCCTGAGTCTTACCCATCCCAATCATGTGTTCAGATTAGATAAAGCCCTCTATGGTCTTAAACAGGCCCCTAGGGCTTGGTATGAGAGATTATCCAGCCATCTCGTTGATCACGGGTATGTGCGAGGTTCTGTGGACAAAACCATGTTTGTTAAATGCACTTCAAAGCACATCATCATTGCACAAGTATATGTCGATGACATAGTGTTCGGCTCTACTTCTCATTCATTAGTGCAAGAATTTACTGATCTGATGAAAAAGGAATTTGAAATGAGTCTTTGTGGTAAGCTTAGTTACTTCTTAGGCCTCCAAGTTGTGCAAGGTCAAGACGGGTTATTCATTTGTCAGTCAAAATATGCCCAAGAACTTGTGAAAAAGTTTGGGATGGAAACATCTACTTCCTTCCCAACTCCCATGGGAACTAGCTGTAAGATCAGTGCTGATCTGAGTGGGATTGATGCTGACCAGACCCACTATAGAAGCATGATAGGTAGCCTTTTGTACCTAACTGCTAGTAGACCAGACATTGCCTTTAGTGTTGGTGTGTGCGCTCGGTATCAAGCTAATCCTAAGCAATCTCATGTTAAGGCTGTAAAGCGTATCATCAAATATGTATCTGGTACTTCTGATTTTGGTATCAAATATACGTTTGACACAAATGTTGAGATTGCAGGTTATAGTGACTCAGATTGGGCGGGAGATGCAAATGATAGAAAGAGCACTTCTGGTGGATGTTTTTTTGTTGGTAACAATTTGGTTTCATGGCACAGCAAGAAACAAAACTGCACTTCTCTTTCTACTGCTCAAGCCGAGTATGTGGCTGCTGGAAGCTGCTGCACACAGCTTATGTGGATGAAGCACATGCTCACTGATTATGGTTTCAAGCAAGGTACTCTATCTCTATTTTGTGATAATACTTCCGCCATTAACATTTCCAAAAATCCTGTGTTGCATTCTAGGACCAAGCATATAGAGATTCGGTATCATTTTATTCGTGGTTTGGTGGAGGAAAAACTGCTTGAACTTACTTTTGTTCCAACTGATAAGCAATTAGCAGATTTATTCACTAAACCTCTTGATAATGCTCGATTCATAAGTCTTCGTAAGGCTATTGGTGTCTGTGACAATAAGTAAGGTCTTCCCCTAAGAAGGTGTGTGGTGTCTTGATGTACATATGCTCTTAAACAAGAAAAGATAAATATTGTTGTTGTGTTGTTTTCTCTGTTTGTGTTTTGGGATGGCTGGTCACTGTGATATCCTTAGTCAGTTTCTGATCTTGGCCTAGGTGCCTGCCTGAACTGTTTTCTACCTTGTTTTGGTCTTACATTTCATATATGCTTGTGCACATGTTAGATGGTGTTCCTAATGTGGTCTGCTGCTTGTTTGCAAATCTGGAAATTTTTTTTCTCACATAACCTACACTGTTGGTTGCACCAAGCTTGAGTATTTTATTTGAGATGAGTCTTCTCTCACAGGGGGAGCTTGTGTTCCAAGCTAATCTCAAAGTATACACTCCTCGGTCGTGACGAACGATATGAGGGTGGGAAGAAACGAGATTGGTTTGACGATTGTGGTTCAAAGAATCCAATGGTCTAGGCTAATCTCAAAGTACACATTCCTTGGTCGTGGTGAACGATATAAGGGTGGGAAGAAACGAGATTGGTTTAGACGTGTGAAGATGGTTGAAACAAATGCAAAATGAAATGAACAAAGTATGAAAAAATAACAAGTTAAAATGGCTGGTCCTTCACTTGTCAAAATTACACAGTGGGATCCCTGAGATGTAGTCTATCCTTCTATGGGTTCGGATTTTGTGTCCTTAAGCGTGTCCTTGATACACATATTGTCCAAGGTCAACTGACTTTGTAAACATTGACACTTCTTCTGCTACATGGACCTATGAGGACGATTTCTCGGCTATGGCTTTGAGCTTAAAACTTGGACTTTTTGGACTTAAGGCTATTTTTAGCCACTGGACTCTAAAACGTATTCTGCAACATAAAGGATGGAAAGATGTTCTGGAATCCCCTGTTGAAAGACTTATGCTCTGTTAATGTTCTCAAGTTTAAAAAGCACCATGTGTTGTTATCTCACTTACACAATCTCTCACTAAAGTGCTGCACTTCAAGCAAAGGACCATAAGGACTTGTCACTATCACAATCCTATATGATTTGTTTTGTTTTAATCAAGGTTTGTTTTGGCTTGTTATGGCTATGTCACCTTGTGAGCTTATGCTTAAACTGATTTCAAAAACCAAGGAAGTGGCTTCAGTGACTCTTCATCCTACAATTCATGTTTGTTCTGTCCTTTTCCTTGTTTTATTTTACCCAGCACCGAATTTTCTCTTCTTCTTCAGTATGCATGCTCTTAGGGGGAGATTTGACTTATCACTGGTCTGTGTTCTGTTTCTGTCTTCATGTGCTTATGTGTGTCTTTCAGAAGCATGGATTGGTTCTTCTAGGCGGTTCGTTTTTGTCTAGAATCTAGTGTGGGGTTTTAAGTGTGCTAGTGGGCTGGGGTAGTTTACGAGACGTTTTGATCGTGTCTTTTCCCCCTCACCTTTTTGCTTCCGCTTCTCATTAATCATCATTTCCTTCTTCCTCCCCTTTTCGAAACCCGTTTCCTCTTCTCCTCTCTTCTGTGTTCTCTCTTCTTGTCCCTTCCATGGCAGAATTTCCTGTTGATCCCGTTTTTGTCAATCTTGGAGATGAACCCACTTTCACGGACCCTCTCAATATCAACCCCATTCAGGCTATTGTTCATATTCCCTTCATGAATACGGAACTCCGGCTAACCTCCGTTCCAGGGCAGCCTTCTGTCTCTGAAAAACTTCAGGCCCTGGGTCCGATGGGTGGTTTTGTTTCTGGTGGTTCTCAGCCCCAAGTGCCTCCGATGGCTACCCCCTCAGGGGGAGGCTCCTCTTCTGCTGCTGCTGCCTCTCCGGCCGAACCCACCCTTGCCGATGCCCTCTCGGCCATCCGCAAACGCGCCTTCCCTGAGCCGTCCAATCCTTCGGCTAAAAGGGCCAAGGGCGCCGCCTCCTCTGGTGGTGGTCCCTCCTCTGTGGCTTCTGCTGCTCCAGTCTCCCCTCGCTCCCCTGCTCCCCAATCTGACGCGGAATTGCAGCGTTCGGCTCCGGTCTCGGCGTCGGCAGGATCAAAGCAGGCTCGCGTTAAGCGCTCTGCCTCCCGGATCTCTAAGCCCTCCAAGTCTTCTGGGCAGCCCTCTTCTCCTGCTGTGCCACTCCCGGCTCGGTCCAATGCCTCATCTCAGAAGCCTCCGACGTCCTCCAAATCCGCCAGGGTTTCGACCAAATCCCCTGTTTCTGCTTCTGGTGGTGCCTCTGCTAAGGGTAAGGGTAAAGCCTCCATGTCTGGGAGTGAGGAGATGTATGCTACCATCCCTCCCAAGAAGCGCTCCCATGAGGTATTCTACTCTAAGATTCCCCCTCTTAGCCACTTTGTTGATGCAGATGCTCTTACTTTATTCTGCACTGTGCTTGTGGAAAAGCGAATTGTCTTTGAACGGTCTTTTGCATTTGATACTTTGCATCCCAAAGTGAAAGCGTTTGTTGAGGATTTGCAGTGGGACCATGCCTTGGCCTCTTTCCCTAAGGTCAATCGCACTTGGGTGCAGGAATTCTTTGCCAATTTTCCTCAGGATGCCCCTGCCAAGGTTGACGTTCAGTATGAGGGTCCCATTTATGTCATGGTTCGTGGCAAACAGATTAATATATCTCCTCCCCGCATTCGCGAGTGTTTATCCTTGCCTGAATCGGATCATGATGTAGTGTCTGCCATTGAGAAGTTCATCTCTACCACCTCCATTCATGAGTTAGCCTCTCAGCTTTATCAACCTTCTGCCCTCTCTGAGCCCATCACCACCTCTCACTTGGTTAGTCAATTCTTGACTGAATGGTTCAAATTCATGGGTTTTCTGGTGCGTTCAATGCTTACTCCCACATCGCAAACCAGCAAGATTCCTAAGCGTCAGGCTGCTCTCATTCTCTATCTGAAGGCCAAGCCCCTTCGCCCTCGTATTCCGGCTGAATATTTTATGTATCAAGCCATGAGAACTGCTGGGATCACCAATCGTTCTTCCAAGAGTTTCTCTCTTGTCTTTCCCGGTTTGATCACCAAGTTGTGCCTGGAAGCTGGTGTCCGGGTGTGTCCGTTTGATGTCATGGCCAATGATTGTGAGGCTGCCCCTGTTGACAAGATCACCATTGCCAAGTCGGCTAGTCAATCCAATGCGTATGTTGAACCCATGGAACAGACTTTTCTAAAGCAAGATCTGTCCCTGATGATTGATGAAGCTGTTTCCTCTCTCAAAGCTGCTTTTGCTGAGCAGATTGCAAGTCTCAAGGCTGAATTGTTGGAGTCTGTGGGGAACCGCTCCAATTCTGCTCGGGATGGCCCTGCTTCCACCCCTCCTGACTTGGGTTCTTCCTCTCAGTCTACTGCTAAGGAGACCTCTGGTTCTGGCTCTGCGAGTTCTTCCTCTGCACAGTCTTCTGCTGAAGCTCTGGATGTCCTGGATGCGGCATAGTTGTTCTCTTTGCTTTTCTAGTTTATAGTTATCATTATTGTCTCGGTTGTAGTTTTTCTGTTCTTTCTCGAACTGCTGGATTCTCTTCTCTGGTTCCCTTTTGCATTCCTTGTCAAAAAGGGGGAGAACTAGTTTGTAGGTTTGATTTATGCACTTTGGTTATTCATGCCTATCTAGAACATTTCATGTTGTGGGCTATCTGTTGTGTTTGACATCCATGTTCATAAACTGCTTAGTTCTGTGATTCTTCACTTGTTCTTGAGGTTTCATCTGCAGGTTTTCTTTTGGGGTGTTTTGTTAAGAAATGCCAAAGGGGGAGATTGAAGGCATAAGGATAGTTGGCAGTCCTTCTATCCCAACAAAACACTTGAAGAGCTGTCTCTACTGCCAAGAAACAAGCTTGAAGTCAGTGAACATCTCTCATGGTCTTAGGTATCTCATGCATCTGCATTTCATCTGTTTTACACAGAGGATAGCAGCTTCGCTTGCTATCCTATTCTCTGAAGAAGTTCTTTATTATATTTTAGTAAGTTCTTTGGTATTTCAAACCAGCCTCTTTTGACAGCTGAGATTGTGCATCTGTCTTGGCGCTCTAACCAGTCTAGGGTTGAGATCTTCTTTATGCCAACCCGTGACCAAATGGTTTGTGTCCAAAGGCTCCAACTTGGTTCTTATGATACATAGACCAATGTATTCAATGACCAGTCGCTGTTGCTTAAGTCATGGTCCACTAGTGGACTGAGTAAGAGGTTCTATAACCTTATTGCTCCTTGTTGAATCGAAGTTACTTTTGGAAAGGGTTTTTTGTTTCATTGAGTTGGTTGTTGTCCACTCTCCTTTGGTTATGTCTTTTTCAGTATGACAACTATTCACTTGTGTCCAAAACCCTTTCTGAGACAACTTGTTGGATGAGCTGTCATCATCTCCCTAATGTCTCGTTTTGCCTATATATTGTTATAGCTTTGGCTATGCTCAATGGTTGTTGAAAACAATAGCTTTACGTTTTCTTATTTGAGTCAGGTCTTCAGCTTGCAAGTCCATGCTGCTCTAAGTCTTCCTTGTGATTATAAACCTTAGAGCTTGGACGGAAAAACCTTTTCATAAACTCATTGCATCATTGCATCATTGCATACCATGAGATGTTGGTAGTGCAATCAACCCAAGAAGTGTTCAAAGTTAAGACACCTACTCTGTAGTTGGTTTCTGGAACAAGACTTCTCAAAGAACTTTCATTTGTTGCTGCTTAGAAACCAGTAGTGTCGGTCTAGACTAGCATTCAGACTAGGTAGGATAGCAGTGAGCTGTTGTATCCCTAGAGCAACTATTGTGTAAGAAGTGGTTTACATATTGGAAAGCTTTGCCCTTCAAGAGTTAGGGGCACGCAGTTTTTCTCCCTGAGTTCAGGGTTTCTGCGAGAAAAAAACTTCTCTGTGTTCATTGTTTACTTTGCTGTCTCTTACTAGTTTAACTCGCACCCTGTCAACCTGGGATAGCACAAGTTATTGCTATCCTCAGTTGCAGACGCAATAAAATTCTGAAAAAGGCCTATTCACCCCCTCTAGGACCTTTATAATGCTATTGATGTTCCACCGGTGTATGTGAAAGATAGAATTTCTATGACGCTATTTTGCCTATCTGTGAATTAGGCCGCTTGATGCTCAAGATTTGCAAGCATTATTGTATGTCATGAGTTCTACCTTTTTTTTAAAAGTAAAAACACAGTTAATGTCTGCTTCTTCATCTTCATCCGGCTAACCCTGCAAGTACGATGTGTTCCTCAGTTTTAGAGGGGAAGACACCAGCAAGATCTTCGCCGGCCATCTCTACTGAGCTCTGCAATACAAAGCAATCAACAACTTCGTCGATTCTCAAGACCTCAGTAAAGGACTAAAGGCAACAAGATTTCGGAGCTACTGACATCTATAGAGGACTCCAAGATTTTTATTGTAGTTTTAAATCAAAACTATGCCTCTTCCACTTGGTGTTTGAAAGAGCTTGCCAAAATCTTGGACTGGATGAATAGAAAGAAGCAGATAGTGCTGCCCATATTCTATGTACATCCCTCTCATCTACGGAAATTTGCACAAGCTTTCGCCAAACATGGAAAAAATTCTAAACTAGAATATAACAACCATGAACCCTATCATGCATGGTGCCACTACTACCACAGCTAGAACAAACAAGGCAATTTAAACCTAGTATCTAGCAACTGTCATCTATGAAAATGCAGGCCAGGATCTCCATTTTTCAAGACCAACTGTTTTTTTTTTTTTTAAATTAACTTTTCTAAAACAATCCATAATCATAAAAGAAGAAAGCATCTGTATTTTCGCTGAAAGAACAAAAAAAATTCACAAACTCACAGCTGATTCCATCTTTCATCTGTTCAAAAAGCCTAGGCAAGATTACACCGTGAAAATTACTAATGTCACGCATCTCCGAAGTAAGGAACACACAGAAGTAATATGAGTCAGGGGAGGGGACAATGACACAACCACTTTAACTCATGATTTGATCAAAATGAAACTACATCACATCGTACAACTGATACAGAGTAGCACACAGCATAAGCTTAAGAGTTATGACCAAGAATGAAGAGTAAAACGAGCATGACTTGATCCAAATGAGAATACAGCATATTGTAAGATTAATGTTATAAACTGCACTGCTCATGCTTGATCCAAATGAAACTGCAGCATATCATAAGCCTCGAAGAGCGCACAAAGGTATACCCTGTTGAAGCACAGGCTGTAAAATTGATCAAATTGATGCAGCCTAATTATCTTCCAAGGTTTTAGCAGGATTCAATTCAGAGTGAAGTATAATAACATGATTAACATCCAAACGTTCTTTTATTTACTTATATAAGAGTCTTGACATTGAAATTAAAAATGAAAACAGAGAGCAACCTAAATAGCTCAATAGGCAAACTTTGCCAATAACAGACCAGAAAACTAAACTAGCATAATCATAAGGTAAAACCAACCGTCCAACAATCCCAACATTCTTAAAGGTCACCGCCACGGAGACGGAGGACCAAATGAAGGGTGGACTCCTTCTGAATGTTGTAATCAGCCAGGGTACGACCGTCCTCGAGCTGCTTGCCGGCAAAGATCAACCTTTGCTGGTCCGGTGGGATCCCTTCCTTATCCTGGATCTTGGCTTTGACATTATCAATGGTATCCGAGCTCTCAACCTCCAAAGTGATGGTCTTGCCTGTCAAAGTCTTCACAAAAATCTGCATCCCACCACGAAGCCTGAGCACCAGATGCAGAGTCGACTCCTTCTGGATATTGTAATCCGCAAGCGTCCTGCCATCCTCCAATTGCTTACCAGCGAAAATCAACCTCTGCTGATCCGGTGGGATCCCTTCCTTATCCTGGATCTTGGCCTTGACGTTATCAATCGTGTCGGAGCTCTCAACTTCGAGAGTGATTGTCTTCCCGGTGAGAGTCTTCACGAAGATTTGCATACCACCGCGAAGACGGAGCACCAAGTGGAGGGTGGACTCCTTCTGGATATTGTAGTCGGCCAAAGTTCGGCCATCCTCCAACTGCTTACCGGCGAAGATCAACCTCTGCTGGTCCGGGGGAATTCCCTCCTTGTCCTGGATCTTGGCCTTGACGTTGTCAATGGTATCAGAGCTCTCGACCTCGAGAGTGATTGTCTTCCCGGTTAGGGTTTTAACGAAGATCTGCATACCACCCCTGAGACGGAGCACCAGGTGGAGAGTCGACTCCTTCTGGATGTTGTAGTCGGCGAGGGTACGGCCGTCCTCAAGCTGTTTTCCGGCGAAGATTAGCCTCTGCTGGTCAGGAGGGATGCCCTCCTTGTCCTGGATCTTGGCCTTGACGTTGTCGATGGTGTCGGAGCTCTCGACCTCGAGGGTGATGGTCTTGCCGGTTAGGGTTTTCACGAAAATTTGCATGATTGGGATTGAATTTAGATCGAAAGGAAATCTGGATTACTAGGGCTTGTAAGAGGCTTGCTTTGATAATTGTGAGGAAGGAAGGGGACTGGAGGGTGGTTTATATAAAGGAGGAAGCCGACTCCATATCCAATTCTTATGCGTGAAGGAAGATGAATTTGTGGTCCGCAGTAGATCGACCGAACGGTCCAGAACCTTCCGGGTGCTAAATCCAAAACCCAGGCTATTTTGGATATATTTTCCTCGGGAAAACTTCTGTTACCTTCTGGAATATGGTTAAGATTCACAAAATATTTTATGCCAATGTAAATTCTGCTCTTTCCTTCTGTCCTCTTTGCAAAGGTAAATGTTTTCGTGCTCATACAGCTTCAGAGCTCAGCTAGAAGGAAAAAATATATACATTGTTCATTTTAATACCTTACTAGATAAATAATTTTGACGAACAATATCACTTGAAAAGTTTAGTCTCGTATTAGAAGTTAATTCGACATCGAATCATCTATTAAATAATTTATTTTTTATTAAGCGTAACTGTAACTTCTTAATTCTTACAATTACTCCGATTAACTTTTTTTGCTCCAAACTTGCCGATAAAGTACATATTAAGTTACTCATTTCGTCATTTATTCACCATAGCAAATCTCACCTACCGAGTGGAATTGATGTATCATTGAACATTCATATATGCATCTGTTCCCTTATTATGAAAAGGAAGGGATTCAAGCTAGCCATTTGGCTATTTAAACTTAATTTGTGTGTGGAAACTAGAGTAGCAAGACATCCCCTTTTCTTGCCAAATTGCTAGCTTGGGAAGTTGTCACTTCCAAGTCTGTTTTCTGTTTGTTCAAATGTTCATGTGTGAATTAGTATTGAAGGAATAGTAGAAATGAACTAATAAGTAACAACAGAAGCGCTTGACTAAAAGTGGCTTCCCAGTAGGTAAATGCAAAAACATAAACATGGGGAGCCTGCAAGACACAACAACATTCTCCTAGTTCTTCAGACAATTCAGAACTTACATAAGTGATAAAGCATGGCATTTAGAATTCAAGGGAAGGAAACCCTGAGAGAGAAATTTAGCGTCTTGGGAAGTAATCTGTGGTTCATATCCAAAACCGATTGGTAATTGATGGGGTGGTCCAATTCTTTATAAACTCATAAGTAATGTCTCATATTCTCGATATGTGATTCATATCTCAACAAGCCCCCGCACGTGTGGTTAATTTTCAAGCCAAACACGTGGACAACTTTTAGGTGACGTGGAGTCTGTGGGCTGTTAAACATTCACAAATAGACGTGGGTAACCCGTTCTGATACCATGATGATAAAGTAGTATGGAGTTCACATCCAAAACCAATTAGCAATGTAGATGGAGTGACACAAACCCTTATAAACCCACATGCAATGTTTCATATTCCCGATGTGAGGATTCATATCTCAACAGGAGCCATAGTTATAGGGAAAATATTTGCTTCCGGACTAGTATGTACATGTGCGTCCGGACTCTCTCATTATTACATATTTTTACCAATATAAATCATAATTTTAACCATTCAAAAGTTGAATTAACCAATATAGATCACCTTTGAGAAAAACAAATTTAATAAAAAATCGTTTGCTTAGCCGAATATATCAAACAAATGGATAGTTGATCATGAAACTGGTAATTTTCAACAGAACTGTCGATTTATTTATTGCAATCTGCTGAGCAAACAAATTTTGTTTACATTGATTTTTTGCAGAGATTATCTTTATTGATTAATTGAACTTATAAACGGTTAAGATTATGATTTACATTGTAAAAAGTATGTAAATAAAAGAGTCTAGACACATGCATACATACTAGTTCAGACGTAAGTATTTTCCTAGTTATAGTCCCTCAAACTGATCACTTCAACATCACTCACCAATACACACTAGGAAGATACCCGCGTCTTGGCGCGGTGTATACAATGCATGGAAAACATTTGTATAGTTACGGCGCTAAGCAAGGGGTAAAGTGGCAGCGGAATTAGCTAATATCTCCAATATCATCTTCAAGAAATTAGGCCCGCACTTTGCCGCGAGTGTTTGAAATATTTGTTGTAGAGAAATTTGTTTACTTCAGCTCATGTTATATTGCAACCTAAAAAGAAAAAATATTGTGGACTGCATAAGACATAAAAAAAAAGAAAAATATGAACAGTGTCTGCAAACAGCCGCTTACAACACACAAACCACTATTTATAAGCTTAGGAACAGTTGACCAATTTTGGACGAACTCTCTCTAGAAAGGCGCGGAGTCCGCTGGAAGATAACTTTTTTTTTTGTCGCACGAACACTGTTCTCAAATCACTGTTCATACTGGCTTGCGAACATCACTTGCACACACCTAATCACTGTTCATAAGCTTATAAACAGTGGCTTACAACACATAAAATCAATGTTCATAAGCTTGCGAACTCCGCGCCCTTCTCTTAGGTGGAGAAATAGAAAAATCTAGAGAGACAGAGGGTTCGTCCAAAAAAAAAGAAAAAAAAACTATCTGGAAATGAAGAGGACAGAAAAAAAAAACTTATCAGACTCCGCGCCCTTCTCTTGGGAGACAGAGTGTCCGTTCACAAAAAAAAAATCTGTCAGCGGGCTCCGCGCCTAAATCTGGGAATGAAGAGAACAGAAAAAAAAACAAAAAGAATAATCGGACTCTTCTCCCTTCTCTTGGGCGGAGAAATAGAAAAATCTAGAGAGACATAGGCAGTTACTGTTCACTAATGACAGTAAAATGACGATTCTATCATCTTCCTTCCCAGAGATGGACGCGGAGTCCGCTGGGTTTTTTTTTTTTTTTGCGAACTCTCTCTTTTCGCCCAAGAGAAGTGCATGGACTCCGCATGCGAGATGGGCTCCGAGTCCGCTTGCGGTTTTTTACTCCACCACTGTTCACGGGAGAGAACACAAATCACTGTTCACAAAATCACTGTTCATAAGCATGTGAACAGTCGCTTACAACACACAAAATCGTTGTTCATAAGCCTGCGAACAGTGCCTACAACACACGAAATCACTGTTCATAAGCTTATGAACAGTGTCTGCAAACAGTCGCTTACAACACACGAAACCACTATTTATAAGCCTATGAACAGTGCTTGTGAACAGTCGACCAAGCTTTAGTATATAGTAAATTTTATATATTTCCACCAATATGCTAACAGAACTATGTCAATTTGAAAGCATCTGCTAATGGTTCTGGTCTCAGAATTTTCTATTGCGGCATGATTGACCTTCTCAAAGTGAAGCCCCAATGCCATCACATAGAAAACTCAAAGAGAAATTCTCAAGTTGGATTATATGACAGCTCTTGTTAGAACTGACAGAAAACAGGAAATCAACTTGGGTGACAGCAGAAGCCTTAAACCAGCAATAAACTGGTATAAAAGCCAAATGAACAATCTATTCCGGTTTCCATGCATCAAAATTCCCTTTTTGCAGTGTTAACATCTGGAAATGTGCTAATACAATTACTAAAAGTAATTGATTCACAACTCAAGATCTATATGATTTGAATCTTGTTTTCTCCAAGATAAGAAAGAAATGCAGCGGCAATGCAAACACAGCTGATAACAGGATAGGTCATACAAACAAGGGATAATTTGTAAGTTCACAAACACAATTAGGCAGAACTTTACAATAACAACATTTAGTTTAATTTAAGTAATAGACACGAGTCTTGACAATTAAGAAGAAAAAACATAAGCACTCTCTAAAAAGAACATAAAAGAATCCTGCTTCATGATTATAAGAGACTTGTTGAGATATAAATCTCACATCGGGAATATGAAACATTGTCTGTGGGTTTATAAAAATTTAAGTTTCTCTATCCATTGCCAATTGATTTTAGATTTGAACCACAGACTACTTTATCAAGACTCATTTTTAAAGATATATACATAATGAATCCTGCTTCATGCTTATCATACGCCAAGGGACACAGTTATTAGACCTTCCAGAAAAGATCACTCCTGCAAACTTTGTTAATCTATTGTTAAACACCCCATGAAGAACTGTAATTTGGATAGTGAAGGTAGGAAACAGAGTTCTTCTAATTATGCAAACATAGCTACATACAATGTCCATAAGCAAAATAAAAGAGAAATTTACCATACGGATCAGATCAGGAACATGAATACATTATTAAACTGAGACATAAGTTTCACCACGCAAATAACACTAACCATGGAATAACATCAACACAAACATCAAACACAACAAATTACTGACTCTCTTGTCACTGGAACTGATATAGGCTATCATTATAAGAGATAAGCATGAAGTAGGATTCAGAACTTCTATGTAGAACTAAGAAACATATCCACATCGGTGTAAGGACAAATTTAAATAAATGAAGCGTTTCATCAACAACCACAACAGAAACAGAAGTAAACACAAAAGTAGAGAAGAGAGAAGTTGTTGAGCTTCTATGAGAACCAATGTGGATTAAAAGAGAGACAAAAGATGATAAAACACAATAAGCAATTTTAGCAGAATCTACTAGTGTAGCCGTTACCCCCATGATGTATCAGTCTGTGCAGAAAAATGAATTTAGAACAGGAGTAGTAGGGAGGTTGTGTTTAACTTTGAACATTCCAGTCCCTATGGGCATTGGTATACCCATAATTATGCTTTCACTAATTCCTTCAATCTTGTCTACTGCCCCCTTTACACAAGCATTAAACAATTGATCATCTGTACGCTCAAATGAAGCGCCCATTAAAACACTATTGCATCTTTTGAAGGCCAAATCTTGTCATTCCAAGAACTTGACCCGTGGATGTCATTGCATCTGCTAAAAGCATCATATGGCAATCACCTATGTTCATTCCATGTTGCTTCATAGTCTACTTTATCTCCTCTATGATAGAAATTCTCGCAGCTTCAATCCCAAGTGTCTGCTGCACTTCAATAATGTTATTACTAGTGGTTTTACAACCATCTACTCCTTCAGTGTTCATTACTGCCTGAAGTCCCTTGCCTTCAGCAAACAACCTGTACCTCTTTACTTCTCTTTTATCAACATCTGCACCTTTAACTTGAATAACTTCTTTATCCTTTTTCACATCACTTTCATCAATGACAACACGCTGAACTGTCGCTATGCCCCTCACACTAACATTGGGGAGGATACTCTTAAACCTGTAGAGCTCAAAATAAAGTCTTCGCCTATCTTTGTCCTGAGAAAACACTTCCAAAGTTTCGCTATCTGGAACTTGAATATTCTCTTGCATCAGTTTGACTCTCGGAACTTTTAAAATTGATTGTTTCACAACATCAACATCTATAGACAACTGTGCATCTCGAATCATGACCATATCAAGCTTGATAACTATACATGCCTGTCTGGGAGTCATTCGGATCTCTAAACTCTAAGCCACCTGCCCTAAATTTGTGCTCCCAATCCGCCCTGCTACCATGTGTGCAATCATCGCATTATTATCACACTCAAGTACTGCAGTGATGATAGGTGTCTTAATATTTTTGGTTCCATCTATTATCTCCTTTATCCAAGGTACTCCAAGTGTAACGTTCATGCTAGGAACTCCAGCAAAGTGAAAGGTTTTCAGTGTCACTTGTGTCACAGGCTCACCAATACTTTGAGCTCCAATTGCTCCAATTGCTGTTCCAGCATCAATCCTTTTTGAATGATAACGAGAAATACAAGTATCTAGAAAAACCTCCAGCTGTCTAGAAGCGACACCAGAAATACTTTTGACAATCTTCTCCAGAGTTTCAGATTTCACCTCCCAACCAGTACTTTGATTCAACATCATATTCTCCTGTGTTTTACTTGGTGTTTTTACGTATTCATCCAGGAATTTCTCTATTGAACTTTTAAAACCCATAGATAAACCATCTTCAGGAATCATATCTTGTTCTGAAAGCCTGCTTCTCACCACTTCAGACACTTGTTCAGGAGACAGGCTGCTATCAGTTTTTCTAGTAGGGCATGTGGCCTTGGCTTTTAGAAACATTCGATATAAGTCTACCGGAGCTCCACTTTTCCCTTCCATCATCACAGGGTCCATACCGTCATCCCCATAACAGAACTGAACTATACCTCCATTTGCAACCCGTACTGTTTTATCATAGTGGACTGCAAGATCCTCTAAAATCTTTGACAATCTACGTGACATGTACCCAGTTTCAGCAGTTTTCACTGCTGTATCAACAAGTCCCTCTCGCCCTCCCATTGTATGGAAAAAGAACTCTGTAGGTGTCAAGCCACTGTAAAAGGAATTAGCAACAAACCCTTTAGCTGCAGGCATCTTTAAGTTCCTAGGGAAATGTGGAAGGCTTCGATCTATGAAACCATCAGGCGCATGACGACCACCAACAGATTGCTGACCAACACAAGCAACCATCTGGCTAATATTGATAGCAGAACCCTTGGAGCCACACTGGGACATGAGCAAGGGACTGTTTCTCCAATGAAGCTTTTGCATGAACAGCTTTCCAGTTTGATCTCTAAGCCCTCAGAAATCCTCAGCTTTCCATCTTGTTCAACACCTCAGAAATCCCAGCCTCAAGTGATTCAAGTGTTTCCAGCTTTCATTGATTATACAATTCTATCTGGCTGTCACATTTGCCATAACCTTCCGTGATGATCTTTTCTTTCTCATCATATAAATTGTCACTTGGTTGTACATCACTAAGCCCAATCAAGAATCCATGGTTACCAATCCACCGTGCACTTAATTTAGCTAGGTGATTCATGCAAGAAACAGCAGCATGAGCGTCATAGTCTCTGAGTATAACAGAGTAAAGTCCATCCTTATTTCCATTTCCTAGAGTAGCCTTCCCAAGTTGCCCAGCTAATAGCTCGCTGTTACGAAAATACACAAAACCATCATTTGAACACATTGCTTCTGTTTCCCTTCCATCCTCGGTCCTGGTGGAGCTGTAGGATTTCTCCTTAACAATAAGATTCAGAAAGACTCTCACATTTGAGTTTGGCCGTACTAAGACACTAAACAGCTGCTTACCTGTCCACAGCTCTACTGGCTTGACTACAGTAGGTGTTGGCAAATCAACAGAATCCTTTGTCAAACAGCGACAAGCGTGGTTCGTGGATCATCCTTGTACCGATATTGTCCCAACTTAACCACCTTTAAGGTGTTTGGTTTTAATCACAAAAGGCCTCGGTACAATTAGGAATGATACACCCACTTATAAGTTATATTTTATTTGTCACTTTTCCAATATGGGATCTCTCCTCTCCAACACTCCCCCTCACGTACAACCTAACTTTTTAGGTCTGCACGTGAAACTGATTAACAAACTAAACCCGGGCCCCATGATAACCGAAAGAACCCCAAACAACCAGACTTCCAGTGACAACTGAAAGAACCAAACCAGGCTGAATTAACTCCAAACTCGAAAGAACCAAACCAGGGCCATGACCCCTGAAAGAACCAACCCGGGCTTATGGAGACGCAACTGGAGAGGGACCCGCTCTGATACCATGTCAAACAACGACAAGCGTGACTCGTGGATCATCCTTGTACCGATATTGTCCCAACTTAACCACCTTTAAGGTGTTGGGTTTTAATCACAAAATGCCTCTGTACAATTAGGAATGATCCACCCACTTATAAGTTATATTTTATTTGTCACTTTTCCAATGTGGGATCTCTCCTCTCCAACATCCTTGCCATCAAGCATATATGAACACAGGAGTGCAAAAGATGCACGGTCATAAAATGTGTCCTTCCTTGTTATAAGGAAAACAGAAGTAAGAAAATCTTGTGTGGAAGCAACCAAAATCTCTCCATTTTTTGGAGTGCATAGATTATTATGCACCCCCATCAACATAAGTGCCTCACCACGAGCCTCAGTTTGTGGGACATGAATATTCATTTCATCACCATCAAAATCAGCATTATAAGGGTTGCAAACAGATTCGTTAAACCTCAACGTCCTCCAATGCGGCATAATCCTTGCCCTATGACACATGACAGACATACGATGCAAGCTTGGTTGCCTGTTGAAAAGAAGAATGTCCCCATCTTCTAAATGCCGATCAACTATGTCACCATATTCGAGTCCAAGAGCACGGCCATGTCTGTTGACTTTCAATATGCATAAGGAGCCGTCTGGTTTTCTCAACATTTCGGCACCTGGGTACTTATAAGGCCCATTACTGACACACAGCCTCAACTTGTCAATATTATGCTTGGAAACACGTTCTGGATAACTCAAAGTTTTAGCCATTTCCATAGGGATTCCGACCTCAGTGATTTTCAGATTAGGGTCCGGTGATATAACACTTCTCCCGGTATATTCAACACGCTTCCCGCTCAAAGTTCCACGAAACCTCCCTGTCTTCCCTTTGAGGCGCTGCACCAAACCACTCAATGGCTTCATAGGCTTATGAGCTCTAGAGCTCAGCAGAACGATTACACGAGCCTCACTATTTATATACTGTGCAACCTCAATCTGAAGCTCCTGCCAACAAGCCAATACCCCAGCAGGGGAACTTCCTGCAGATGATAGCTGCAGTCGAAGTCTCGCATTTGCTTGAATAATCCTCTGCAGCCTCACAGTCACATCATCCTCATTACTCTGCGATCCACCCACAATAACCGAAGGCCGAATAGCTACAGGCGGCACATGAATGCAAGTAAACAGAAGATTCTCCGGTCGAGTTTTAAGACACAGGAACTGGCAATCCACATCAAGTGTCTTCCTAAACAGAGAATAAACTCTAACCGAGTCAAGCAAAAAACTCTGCTGCACATTAATAACCGCCTTGGCCAGAACCACCGACTTAAACTCTTCCACCACAACACCAACACCATTAACAGTTCGTTGCGAACGATCATGTTGAATTCCCACATCGCCCGGAACCCTCCTCACATTACCATTCACATACCCACAATGGGGCACTTGACTGCTCTATGATTCGTCAAGGGATTAACACACTCCTTCACTATCTCCCTCATCATCTTCTGGCCGCTTCTCAATTTCTCATCCAACAAAATTCTAGAGCACAATTTACAGATGCAATTCAAAATGTTCACAACAACATTCAAATACCCAACATTGAAAACAGGGAGGGAAAGCATGAAATACCCAAAGTGCCCCTGGCAGTCGCGGAGATTCGCGGAGCAAGTGGCGCAGTTGCCACTGTAGCGGTTGGCAGGGCCCAATCTGGGGTCCAACAACCCACCTGCGATGGGATTCCCGGTGACGGAGTCGTAGTACTTGCTCTGAAAGATTTGGGCATCGGCCATTTTGGCGATCTCCGACTGGGAGAGAACGTTGAATTCCCATTGGGCTATTCTGCGGTGGTCTTCTTGGTCAATGTAGGGCTGCTTTGTGTAGACCACTGGTAGCTTTTGGGTCACCATGGAGGGGGTTGTGCTCGGTCGGAGCGCCTCTCACAGTGGCGGTTAGGGTTTTTCACATTCGGGGTTTTTCTGTCTGCCGGGTTGGGATTTGTGAGAAGGTAAATACTAAATACTCTCTAATAGCTGGAGAGGGGAAACACTGTGTATCACCCGGATTTCACCAATACCAATGGACGGTCAGGAATCATCTGAAATTGAGATCAAAATATAAATATCCTGCGGACTGAGGGGATCGAACTTTCTAACTGAGTGATACAACCGAGATGCATTAACCATTGTGCTACCGAACCAGTTGTGTACCGCAAACAATTTATCTATATTTATCAGGTCATTGCGTTACTAATAATTAGCAAACTTAATAATATAGAAACGTTATTTACCCTCGTGCGCACAGGGTGCGAATTGTAATACGTTTCAGATCTGCTCATACCCATTCGTCAGGCTGTGGATTTCGCCCTAGAATTAATATCTCATCTCGTCGCACACCTCGTGAGCAGGTTGGCCATAGACCGACAACGCATCACAACGCAGCCAGACGAGGTAAGAGATCTCCAAATTATAGGTCACACGGCTCATGCCTCTCTTAGGGCAACTCCAACTAAAGGACTATATATAGAACTTTCATCTCTAACGAGCCAAATTTATGGGTTCTGGTTCTGAAAATATAGGACCAAGTCCTATTCTCAGTCCTATATTTGGGACAATTCTAGGACCAAGACTTGCTTTTGGGCTGGGCTAGAGGAGAAAGAGAAGTGACACGCGGAGACACTGGTGAGAGAAAAACGCGCACTCCAACTCGAAGGGGAAAGGACGAAGCGTGTAACGCGCGCCTCTCTGCGCAGCGGGGTAAGTATCACGTGCGGCTATCTCCTTTGTGACCGTTGAGCAACTCTAAAGGACGTAGAGCGAATGGCTCTTATTTGACACCGAATTTGAAACTGTCAGACTCGGCTACCAGGTCCAACGGTCAGAAAATTACGGCCCAGGATTTTTACCTTATTATAGAACTCGTTTTTACCTCAAAAAAAAATATCATAAATAACATACAAAATTTATAGAAAAATCATTTTCTCCTTCCAAACTTTTCATTTATTCACTACATCTTGTTCAATTTTTTTTTCCCAAGAGAAAAAATGGGCAAAAGAAAGGATTCATTGAGACACATTGAAGAAGATATTATTTGTCAAGCTTGGATCACCATCACCACCGACGGTGCCACCGGAACAAATCAATCAGCGGATACAATGTGGGGGCATATATTGGCCGAGTACAATGCACAAAAACCGGCAACTTAGGTAGAGAGATCATTGGATAGTTGTAAGGCTCGTTGGAAGGTATTTAGTCCGCTATGTATGAAGTGGCGCGAATCTTTTACCCAAGCCAAAGTGGACCACCGAAGCGGCGAAAATAAGCAAGACGATGTAAGTATATTATTCATATGTTAACGAAATGTTTTATTTATTCTTTGTCATTTAATTTATAGAAAATTATAGTGTAGGCAATATATAAATTACTTAATTTGTTATGTAGCTCATGAGTACTAATAATTATTACTTCATTTTGTGTCTAGCTCATGAGAGCTAGGTCAATTTTCTACGACAAAGTTGACACGGATTTTGTATATGATCATTGTTGGCGATACTTGAAAAATACTATCAAGTTTGAGGAAACGCCTTCCACCGAAGCCATGAACTTGCGTATTCCTACTTCATTCAACTTGGAAGAAGATGGGACACAAGCCAATGAAGCGGAGCCAACTGCAATAAGATAAGCACGACCTCATTAATTAGGAACTGTCCATTTAATTAACCTAAATAAATGTTTTTGTTTGTTTCTAGTTGTAATGTTTTTTTAAGTTATGAATAAAAAGTTATCAACGTTTTTTATGACACATAATAATCATTCATAAAAAGCAATCACTCGACATAAAAACATTTAACTTTTATTGAATAGCAAAACCAAATGCACACCACACAACACAAGAATATAAAAGCAATCGCACACCGCGTATTAAAGGCAATGAGAAACCGGCAACTTATTAAAAGCAATAAATTTAAAGCTCATCACTAGTCATTCTCATCAGCTTGCAGCTTCATGCTCCATAGGTGATCAACAAGATCATCCTGGAGGTTTTTGTTCATCACTGGACATCTTACCTCCCAATAACGACGCATGAATTGATTTAGCCGATTCGGATTGCGATGAACAGAGGTGTCTTGATTATGAATTCTATCATATATATGTGCATTTTTTGGTATGGTGGGAATGTCATTTGGATCAAATGGCTCAGCTGCATCTTCATCATGCTCATCTTCAACAATCATATTATGCAAGATAATACACGTCATCATGATGAACTGAATATTCTCCTTACTCCATCCACGAGCTGACCCTTTTATGATTGCCCAACGAGCTTGAAGAATACCAAAAGCTCTCTCCACATATTTTCTGTATGCTTCTTGCATCCTTGTGAAATGTTTTATGTGTGACGTCCTTGGGTATTTGATTGCTTGAACAAATGCGACCCATTTCAGGTAAATGTCATCAATAAGGTAATAACATTGCCCATAATCTCTATTTTGTACTTCATAGCTCACCTGAGGAGTTTCACCACGAGACACATCATTAAACAAAGGTGATTGTCCAAGGACATTAATATCGTTTAGGAACCTGGAAGGCCGAAGAAGGCGTGTCAAATCCAAGTATCATATGATGTCACTGCCTCCAAGATGATTGTTGGTTTCCCATTATAGCCAGTATACTGCCCTCCCCATCTAGTGGGACAATTTTTCCACTGCCAGTGCATACAATCGAGGCTCCTGATCATTCCCGGAAATCGTCTTTCTGCTGCCTTATCAAGAAGCCGTCGTAGATCTGCCGGTGTTGGTCGATGGAGGTAATGCTCATGGTACACATTCCATATTATTCTAGTGAAGTGTTCCAAAATCTCGATGGCAGTGGATTTTGCAATATCCATGTAATCATCAAAGAAGTCGGTTGTGACCCCATATGCGAGTTGTCTCATGGCGCATGTAAGCTTTTGTTCTGTGGATAGGCCGACTCTCCCAGTCGCATCTCTTCTTTGAACAAAATATGGATCGTAGTTGGCCACGTCGCGCATCATCCTGTCAAAGACCCAAGGTTGCATTCTGTATCGCCTACGAAATATATTTGGTTCGTACATGCATGGATCCATGAAGTATAGAGCTTTCAGACGTTGATCCATGATCTCTCTGTTTTTGGCAGTATATGAATGACCTTCCGAAGAACAACCCCATTGTGAATCATCATCTTCCAGATCTTGGATTTGCAAGGCAGCAACAGACATCATCATGGATCTTCATTGGTTTCTCGTAACAGCCTCTTCTTGATCTTTCATAAACCATTTTGTCAAATGATTCATTGTAGAAAAACAGTTTCATAAAATCAAAAGGAAACAATATGAAGATTTTGATATGAGAAGAGTGTTGTGAATTTGTGAGGAATGAGGATGACAATGACCTAATATTTATGGACAATTTAAGATGATATCAATAGATAAGAAATGATATGTGTCAGACAAATATAGCCCGTAATCTAGATAACAAATTAGTGTTTAACATGTGACGACGATAATCACATCTTAACTCAGTTGTTTGTAGTATACACTGACACAACATAAGATAATATTTGTCAATAATTTAGTTGTTTGTCATATATGCCGACATAAAACGACAAAAAGTTAGTATGTATTTATTTTTTTAATTAAAATAATTATATTTAATTATAAGAATAATTTAAAATTTTGTGATAAAAATAAAAATTGTGAAAATTTATCAACTTAATAAGGCTATTAACATATTATTTAATATAATATTCATAAATATACCACCTATAACTTATTTTAATCAACAAAAGTGAATATAAAACTTTTTATATGACTCATTGTTGAAGATGAGAAAATGAGTCATAAATAAATAGTGCAACAAAGAGGTCTTATAATTGATATAGGACTTCAAATCCAAGATTATGGTTGGAGTTGCCCTCAGAAAGAAAAAGAAAAACGTTTTTTGTCCATGTGTGTACCCGTTACATATTAATCCCTAAGGTTTCTCAATACTAAAGTCATAATGAAGAATACTAAAACACACTATGTATGGTGACTTAATATTGAATCAAACATTGAAGTAGAATCCTATCAAAATATACCAGTAATTCCAAAGAGCTGAAAACAAAACAAAAAAAAAACAATATTTTCACCATCAGGAATCAAAATCCACTTCAATGTCCAGAGCAGTCTGTGCAAATATGAAATTCACCAACTATATCTAAGACCAAACCAGTGTTCGTTGATGTATATTGCACCAACTTTAGACTACAATAGAAACGTTATAGGCCACTACACGCTATAAATCATTACATGTGCACTGATTAACAAAATTCTCACAAAGAAAGTATCATACATACATATTCTCGATGTGGCTTTTCCTATACAAGAAAAACAAGTTACGACCTCATGATGGTTAATGTTCATGCTAAGCAAAACAAGTTACGACCCCAGCCAGGCTCAGCTACACCCTTCGCTGCCAGACAATTTCCCACATATCAATTTAGTACATACCATTGAGCATGTTAATAATACTCGAAATAGAGCCACCAATAAATATCAGTTGTAATTATGACTAATGATCATGTAAAGAGGCAACGTCTAGCGTCTAACACCAGTAAACAAGCACTCGTCAGTGCTCCACCAAAATCAACTCATCAATATTGAAGTTAGGGGGTTGTCTACGACTCTACTCGGATATATACATACACGCATTTTACGTCTAATTGAACAAAAAGAACAAGTTAAATAAGTAAAATTTATAATAATGTCAACAAAATTACTACATTTGTTTTACACATTTACATATAATTAAACCAAGTTACTATAACGACAACAAATTGTTTAAAAACTTGTAAATTGTGTTAAGTTGAGTAATTACCTATACTAGAACAATAATCACCTAAGTAATTACTATCTTTACCAAAACGATAACAAATTTATTGTCATATCAGTAAATATAAGTATGACACACAAGTAGATGCACCACTAAAATCAACTCATCAATACAATCAACTCATCAATACGCACCAATAAACACTAACAATTCAATATCCGACACCAAGGGAGGAGTCATCTTCCACTGTCACTAGCATATCAAGTGCAAACAATATATAGACTGTTCTTCATTACTCAAAGCATATAAACATGCAGCAAGGCAAATAACCACCATAAAGGCTGTCATGGCAACACCACAACTAGAATAAACAGGGCATTTTATATTGGAGTATAGGAGCATGGTAGTTATCTTGTAGATGAAGTTCAGCATGATGGTGTGTGACAGTGAAGCATGTGCTTCACTGTAGCAGCATGGTAATGCTGCAGCTCACTGTTGCAGCATGGTGAGCATGGTGATGATTGGAGGTATGGCTAAATGGTATGGCTGTGTTCAATGAAGTATGCTATTGGAAGTGGAAGCATGGTCATGTCCTTAGGAAGGTGACTCCAGCTTGGTGTGTAGGCTTCACAAATCCTTATATGGATTAAAACAATCTCCTAGAGCATGGTACTCTAAGCTTAGTTCTGTTTTGGAAGCAAATGGGTTCAAAAGAAGCAGTGCAGATTCATCTATGTTTGTTCGAAGTGGTAGCTGTGGCAGATTGGTGGTACTTGTCTATGTTGATGATCTTATTATTACAGGAGATAATGAAGATGAGATCAACACTCTTAAGCAATCCTTACATCATAAGTTTGCGATTAAGGATTTGGGAGTGTTGAAATACTTTCTTGGCATTGAAATGGCCACATCTTAAAAGGGTTGTTCCTCATCAATCAAAGAAAGTATTTAGTAGATCTTCTGGAAGAAGCTCATATGGTGGACATCAAGCCTTGTGTTATACCTCTTGACAGCAAATTGAGGCTGGAAGTCAAAGGTGATAAACTCAGAAACATTGGTGAGTATCAAAGACTTGTTGGAAAGTTGATCTATCTCACCATTACCAGACCAGACATTTCATTTGCAGTAAGTTTGGTGAGTCAATTTACGCATGCACCTACTGAGGAACATTTGCAAATTGTGAAAAGGATCCTCAGATATCTCAAGGGTTCAATTGGAAGAGGAATATTGATGAAGCAGAATCAACATACTCCTATACTTACAATATTGTACACCTACTATCCAACAATTGTCATCTAATAAAATGCAAGATCTGCATTTTCAACACATACCAGCGTCTCTAATAAAAGACGTTGATCCGAAACAGCTCAGATTCAGATAAACTTACAGAAGAAAAAAGCACCTGCATTATCAAATTTTGAAACAAAACATCTATTAATGAAATTCACAAACCCATAATTGATTCCCTTTTCCATCTTTTAAGAGAACCAGCCACTGAAAAATTATCAATTATTATTCTCAAGATTCTGGAAGGAAAGCATGCAACTGATTAAGAAGTTCAAGTAAACTGAGTGATGGTTACAAGAAAGAACAACCACATGATCCAAATAGAGCTACAAACATCACAGGTTAGACAAAGAATGAGGGGCATCTCTTAACAGTGGAGTGACAAGGAGCCAGGAGTCAAGGACAATTGCCTTGCACAAAATTGTCCCCCGAAGGTTATACCGTGTGCCAGCCCCAGCAGCTAGGAAATAAAGTCAGAATGAAAGTCTCATTGGTTGAGGATTCAACAGGATTCAGTTCATAATTTAACAGCTTAAAACCACATCCTCAATCTATCAAGAAGAAAATAATTTCGAAGAACAACTAAATCCATTTATTTAGATAAAAGTTTTAAACGGACAACAGAAAACAAACTTGTACTTAATTGGCAAACTTTGCCAATGCACCAGAGACTTAACAAGCATAACAATAGAGATCAAAGCAAACCAGCAACTACCAACAAACCCAATAGACTTCTTAAAAGTCACCACCACGGAGACGGAGGACCAAGTGAAGGGTGGACTCCTTCTGGATATTGTAATCAGCCAGGGTACGACCATCCTCGAGCTGCTTCCCTGCAAAGATCAACCTCTGCTGGTCCGGTGGGATACCTTCCTTATCCTGGATCTTGGCTTTGACATTATCGATGGTATCCGAACTCTCCACCTCCAAAGTGATGGTCTTTCCTGTCAAAGTCTTCACAAAGACCTGCATCCCACCACGAAGCCTGAGCACCAAGTGCAGAGTAGACTCCTTCTGGATATTGTAATCCGCAAGAGTCCTGCCATCCTCCAATTGCTTTCCGGCGAAGATCAACCTCTGCTGATCCGGTGGGATCCCTTCCTTATCCTGGATCTTGGCCTTGACGTTATCAATTGTATCGGAGCTCTCAACCTCCAGGGTAATGGTCTTCCCTGTCAAAGTCTTCACAAAAATCTGCATACCACCCCTCAATCGGAGCACCAAGTGAAGGGTCGACTCCTTCTGGATATTGTAATCGGCCAGGGTCCTGCCGTCCTCCAACTGCTTACCGGCAAAGATCAATCTCTGCTGATCCGGGGGAATTCCCTCCTTATCCTGGATCTTAGCCTTGACGTTGTCAATCGTGTCGGAGCTCTCAACTTCGAGAGTGATGGTCTTCCCGGTAAGGGTCTTCACAAAGATCTGCATACCACCGCGAAGACGGAGCACCAAATGGAGGGTTGACTCCTTCTGAATGTTGTAATCAGCCAAGGTCCTACCGTCCTCGAGCTGCTTTCCGGCGAAGATCAACCTCTGCTGATCCGGGGGGATCCCTTCCTTGTCCTGGATCTTAGCTTTCACGTTGTCGATGGTATCAGAGCTCTCGACCTCGAGAGTGATCGTCTTTCCGGTTAGGGTTTTCACGAAGATCTGCATACCACCCCTGAGACGGAGCACCAGGTGGAGAGTCGACTCCTTCTGGATGTTGTAATCGGCCAAAGTCCGGCCGTCCTCGAGCTGCTTTCCGGCGAAGATGAGCCTCTGCTGGTCGGGAGGGATCCCTTCCTTGTCCTGGATCTTGGCCTTGACGTTGTCGATGGTGTCGGAGCTCTCGACCTCGAGGGTGATGGTCTTGCCGGTCAGGGTTTTCACGAAGATCTGCATGATTGGGATTGGATTGAAATCGGAAGAAGGGGTTTGAGAAAATTTGGGGGATTTTTCAGATAGAAGCGTCTGAGAAATTTGTGTAGAATGAAGAGGGAGGAGGTGGGATTATATAGGGAGATTTCCGACTCGAGATGGTTTACTTCTCCGAGAAGGAGATGAATTTGTGGTCAAGATGAGTCGGTGAAACGAACGGTCCAGAATCTTCCGGGTGCTGCGCGCCAACCACTGCTGACCTAATTTATTTCTGGATTTTTCTTTCTTTTTCGGTGAAAATTTTTGTATGTACGACGTGTATTTACACGACACAATCTTAACCGTTTATAACATTTCATATGTTTGACCACCATGTTTCTATATTATTTTTTCTAATCCTGACCATCCATGTATGTATGTGAAGATACACGTCGTGTACTAAATATACTCTCCTTTTCCGGGAGATATTTAGTTTGCCTGAGGTTTTGTATTTAGATTTTCTTTTTGTTGGGTGTGTTCTAATCGGATTAGGTTTCCTAATTTGGCTTCTTGCATGGTTTGTTTTATGACTTTGCTATCCAAACCGGAGGGTGCTAATCCCAAAACCGTCCACTCGTTTTTGCATTCTCCCCTATGATTCAAAGAAAAATAGTAAAATTTGAGATTGAGAGCGGTCTTAAAATAGAAATAACCAAACATTTAAATTACAAAACACAACATTTTGTGAATCTTAACCATATTCCAGAAGGTAACAGAATCACAAGATTAAACCAAAAATTGTGATTCACATACTGCAAAACTAAATCAGATAAAACACTTTTGTTTGTCTCGTTTTGTTTTCAAACTGAGCTGAAATTATGGCTAGTGCTCTATCTTCAACTATTAATAACTCAAATGCTCATCACGGTGTATTCCACTAACTCGTATCTAAACCATAGACTTTAGTATTTCTTTTTCTTTTCTTGTTTGAATAAAGATTTGGTATTTTCTGAAGAAAGTGACGGTCTTATCAAGTAATAACAAATATGAACTAACCCTTTCCAAAATATATATATATATATATATATATATATATATATATATATATGATCTAAATTTTTTATTTTTGAAATTATTCTGTTCTTCGGTTGTTTTGGGTTTGCCTATGGAAGCTGAAGAATCCTATTCCTTTCCCCATTCTTTTCTTTTATATAATGCGAGTCTGTGAGAGATCTCCAATGAAAAGCATATCTTAAGCGCTTAGGGCATGAACTAGCTCTCAAGGTTTCGAAAATGAAAGAGGTGAAGGCATGGCATCATAAAAATCACATCTCCTTTGCATTACCCATACAAAAATATGGGATTCGAAAAAAGGCTTCACAAAATTTATGGAAGCCTGAAACTGGCCAGCATTCCCTTTACAACTTCACAAAAGCAAGTTCTGTCCTCCATTGAAGGATTATCTTACCCCTAAACATATATACAAGAATTTCATGTAGTGAACCACAACTTATTTCCCCTTTGTATTATCGATGAGAGCAGAACCTTTGCAGATTGGACAAGAATTTTTCATTGACAGCCACTTTTTGATGCAAGTCACATGGTAATCATGCCCGCAAGTTTTAAGTGCCGCAACATCGTCCCTATCCTCGTACTCTTCCTGCCAATTGAAAAAAGCTAGTAAAGAAAATTGAGAGATAGGAGATCTAAATTATGTGGTTTAAAGCTAAGAATATATGACACTTGATAATATATTTGGTTGCAAATTGAAGATTGTTACCAGACAGATTACGCATGTGCCTTCCTCCTGGTTTAGGTCTGAAGAACAATATATCGTTTCCGTCAAACACTTTGGTATTAGATCTTCTGATACACCTGTGTTGACATGCCCAATCCTTTCCCCCAATGCAAGTAGTTCCTGCTTGTTCCAAATATTACAACAAAATATGCAAAGCTGAAAGCGATGAGAGGAAAGAAATGAATAATAATCAAGCAAGGATTATCAGTCGTACCTCATAACTCATGTTGTCTATGTCTAGTCTCAAGTCTCTATGATGATCGAGCATACTCCTGGAACCATAAAAGGCTGGCCGATCAGCAATCATAAAGCCCTGCAATAAAAAATGAACAAACATTACTCCAGTGATATTCAGATATGGAACAAGATAAATATTAATTGTTCATATTATCATTTGAACGTTCCCAAAACTCAACACTTAATGCATAACAAACAACATGCTACGCATTCATATAATTATACTTCATAAGCAAGAGAATGTCTTAAGACCAATTCATAAACAACATGCCATATTAAAGGTAACTTGATGTCAAGTGCTATTAGTGACAGTCTTTTCTTTATTATCGAAAAGGAGCTAGCCTTCTTGCATTTGGCAAAATAAAATAATAAAAATATACACTGCATCAGTTTTGCATACCTCAGATGAAAACCGATCATTGAGACTAGTCTCGTCAGAGACTCGATATCTATCATTAGACATCCTTGATCTACCATTCCTGTCACTGTTACGCCACCCAACTGGAGGCACTGGCCTATGATGTCTTGGGTAACTCTCCGATACCAGATGCAATCCTTCATTTGAATGTGTCCCAGGCCCAAACCTCATGCCGCTTGAAGAACCCCTAAAGGTTGGGTTAGATCTTTGAAAATAGTTACTGCGAACTCCCCTTACAGGATGGGGTAAAGCACCAGGATAACTTGGAGGAACAGCAGCACCTCTGGTTGGAATAAAATCATGATGGTATACACCAGCTTCGGCAGAACCATTAATTATACCGCTGCCTACAAGAAAGTGGTTGGGATCATGACTGAAACCACCTGTATCTGCAATATAAAGCCATGATCACTCAAAGATAACATGGGAACAAAAAAAAAGTTTAAGAAAATGAAGGATAAAAACTAACCTGAAGGTAAAATCCTTCCATGAGGAGGCGATATGCTAATATGGTTCCATTCATGGGCCAAAACATTGGAACTCTGACTTGAAAGATCAAGGTTATCAATAGGGAAATTAGCAGAATAAGAACTATGTATAGGATTGTTCGATAGATGTGTCCTTGCTAGGTTGGACTCCAAATCATGTTCTGAGCGGCTTCTCACATTTCTCATAGATCCCTCACCCCTACTTGAGGGGTCGTTTCCTCTATAACTGGGGTGGATCATAGTCATGTGATCCCACGGCATGTGTGGGGTATCCATGTTTACTTTCTCCTGCTGTAATTCTGCAGATCTAGAGACATCAGAGGAATTTCCAGCACCATAGTATCTGCTTGTGCTGCCTCTCTCTGCTACAGAAAGGATCCCAGGACTTTTTCGCTTGTGCAACCCTCTTCCGTTGCTCATTGTGTGATCAACAAAACCACCCTCAACACCATGGACTGCTCGACAGTCATAACTGGACGAAGACGGATGGTGAGCATAATTTCCATTGGCCATACCAAAAGTACCAGCACTTGGTTGATGTTGAAAAGGGTCATGAGATGGACCAGAAGCATCCTGTTGATATTGAGGAGGCATATCAACATTGTGGCTCAAGGAAGAATACCCATATGACCTCATAGGTGGGTTCCAATTTGAAGGAAAGTGCATTCCATCGGTAAACATATTTTCCACTGGATAAAACAAAGAACCGTTCTCTCCTGCCCCAGCCCTAGCTGCAGTTATAAGTCCCAGAATATACGTATGAGAAGATAAATTACCCCAAGCCCAAGTTTATACAGCAGTCTACACTTACAAGTTATAAATAAGGTAAAATTCTGTAAAGTCCCTATAGTTTAGATGGTTCATTTATTTAGTCCTTGAACTTTCAGTTTAATCTGTTTAGTCCTTGAACTTACAATTGTTAATCTGGTTAGTCCTTTCCATTATTTCTGATGGAATATTCCGTCAGAAAAGTGAATATTCTGTTTTTCTATGATATTTTTGTTTAAAAGAAAATTGAACGGAGCATGGTGGGCCTTGGATTTTGAATTTATTCAACATACTGCAAATATATAATCTATCCTTCTCAAAGGTAAACAGTTAATTTCTCATAATCAATAGGAGAATCTATTGCTACTAGACTAGAATTCTTAGCAGACACTAAACTTTCTTACAAAGAATTGCAAGAAGAAAAAAGAAAATTCAGAAAACTAAAAGAAAAAAGAGACAACTTCCTAGAAGTACGAAAAATTACTGGGATATTATCTTCCAATTACAAAGAAGGATATACGAGTCAAGAGAAGAAATTGAAGTTCTTCAAGAAACCTTTGAAGAAGACCAAAAACCTCTTGATTATTTGAGCATTGGTTAGATCCGTCAGAGTTGGTATCAGAGCCTGCTTGGCTCAAAAGCAGGAAACAAAAGGCTTATGCCACAAAGTTGGCTTCTCTCAACTAACAAGAGAGAATCTAAGCTGAAAAATTATCAGTCCTTTTGTACTACAAAAGGAACTGATAAGTGGGAAGTGTGCTTTCATTCAAGGCACATACAAGAAAATCAATACTCCATTGAATACGTTAGTAGAGTACTAAATACTCTATACGACGAACATATTCACCTCCAAAAGGAGATCGGAGTAGAAGAGTTTGATCCGTCAAGACCAAGCTTGATCGAGTACCTAGAACATTTATCTAGGGATAAGACCTCTGAAAAGGTTATAGAACAGCTTGGGCGATTTAATCTACGGATCAATCAACTTGAAGAAATAAATTCAAAAATTGCTAGGCTTGAAATCAAGCTAGATTACCTCAAGGAAAAGCAATATCTAACAGATATTGAAAAGAAATTAGTTCGTACTGAAGTCCTTGCTAACAGTATCAATCAGCAAGTAGTCGAACTAAGAAGCACTCAAGAAATCTTGAAAAAGCTTTTAGAAAAACTCATTTCCAGGATAGGATGAATCAGAGAGTAGATCTAAAAGTAGCACAAGAAGGTGTTAAAGCTATTGGCTTTTATCAACCAACAGAAAAGTTTGCCGAGAATGTAGAGGCAATAATTCATCAGCAAAATTATAATATCGCTTATCTCCAGGAGATAGGTACTGACCTCGAAGTTCAATTTCGAGAATTAAATAATAAAATCTCTGGTCTACAAAAGACTATAGAAAAGATGAAAAAAGGAGAAAATCACGAAATAAATGAAGAATCACTAGCTCAAAACGTAGCTAGTAAAATCATTATAAATTCTCCACCCCTACCAATGGGAGAAAGTAGGCTACGGTTTAGTGAACCAAAGCTACTTAAATGGAAAACAGAAAAATCTTCAACCAAGAGAGAAATGAAGATGCTCAGCAGAATTCTTAGTAAAAGAAGTACAGCTCCTGTACAACTGATAAACGCTCAAGAATTTGAGTATAATGAAATTGAATCCAGTGTGCGAGAAGCATCTGCCCCTAGATTTAGATTTAACGAGATCTATAAGAAGGGATCATTCCTCATGGACTCTCACAGATTCAAGATTCTTGAATTAACTGTTCCAGCCACAGGTGGAGAAACAGATATCAGGTTGATAACTCCAAAAGAAGTAAGTGAAGCCTTCCATAAAAAATATTCCTATATGCATATTGGTGCAGTTCAAGTAGGAATAAAACTTTTGGCCAGAGATGGTATTGACTGTTCTGTTCTATGTGTCTTACAAGACGATAGGATAACAGACTTTAAGAAAAGTTTGTTAGGAACGGTAGAAGCTTCTTTATGCAACCAAGTTGCATATTTTAACGTGTTTCCAAATTTTACAACACATCTTAGAGATGCTGCTCACTGTCTAAGATTGAGAATCAAGACAGATGGGATCTCTATGAAGAAAGGAATGATGGAATTAGCGATAGATTATAGAATCTATTATAAGTTGATGAGCTCAAATGTGACCCCTAATACCAGGTTTTTAAACAGCCCTGGAATTACCACATCTGTTCTCACCAACCCAAAAAATAATTCTCAACAAAAGCATGTCACAAAATGGCATGAAGTAACTTTCCCAAGAGAATGGAATCTGACCCCTCCGGTCAGACAACTTGAAAGCTCCAATGCTTCAGTTTATGAAGATACGGGTGGAAAAATTAGCTTACAATTTCATAGGCATTCTTTTGCAAACTATGAAGAAGCTAGTACCTCTGAAATCAAAGCAGTTTATAATGAAGAATCTCTTGAAGAAGAAGATACTAAAAGACCTATGAGGATGTTCCAGGCAGAAAACCTAAGAGAACTATATGCACAAGCTGAGATTTGTGATTCCATAGAAGAACTTGAAAAGATTATGAAAATAATTTCTCAAGTCCAAATTAGAAAGAAAAAGAGGAAGATTCTTCCTTATCAAGCAGCAAAAGAAGAACCAGAACCTTCTGGAGCTTCTATGGATACGGATGGTGAAAGGCAAAACCCTCTAGAGGGAGGTCATACGGTGATACAAAACATCACCAACAATCCAACAAAGATCATCCGTGAGAAAAATATTAAACTTCCAAAAGGACAAGCTCCTACAGGAAGATATGGAGAACGAAGTTCTCAGAAATATATCCCTACAGAACCCAAATGGGGGCAATCTGTGTCCGAAAGAGGGGTTTATCTGGATTTAGACCAGGTAGGAGATAAAAGAAAGACAATAGACAACTGGGTTGCTAGTTTAAAGCTAACCCAGGCTCTAGTGTTATCCAAATATGCCTATGAGGAAGCTCATGCCTATTATGAGTCTACCTTAACAGGAATAGTCCAGAAATGGTACCAGTCCTTTAAAAGAAGTTCTCAATGGACTGATTGGGCAGCAAAAATGGCTCAGACTAATAGTCCTTTAGATTTTACTGTTCCCATCTATGCACAATTCTGCGGAGATATCACCGGGCATAGTGAGCAATCTAAAGAAAGAGCTAAAGCAAATATTCAAAAATTGAGTATTTGTAACATGAGGTATTTCGAGGAATATACCAATGAGTTCCAAAACTACTACTGCACTATTGGAGACATTGAAAATAATGATCTCATCAGAACATACTATAGAAAACTACCAGAACCCTGGAACGACGCAGTAGCACAATCATTGGAAGAAAACCCCCTTCAGTATTTTACTGTTGGAGGAATAGCAGAAAGAGTTAGGGATCTCCTAAGAAAGCAATGCACCGAGAATAGAAAATCCAAAACTGCCAAAAAGCAACTCAGAGGAGTTGAGAACATGTGTCCAAAGATTTTGGATACCCCGACACAATGGGGATGTCATATGCAGGAAAGAAAATATAAGAAGAGATTCTCTGGTAATAAGCAAAACAAAAATTTCGCTTCTAAAAAGAAGTATAAGTTCAGGAGAAAACCTGAATATAAGAAAGAGCAATCTTCTCAAACTTCTTCCAGAAAAAGGTTTTTCAAAAGAAAAAAGAAAACCAATTTTTCTTCCAGAGAAGAAAAGAAATGCAGGTGTTGGCTTTGCAAAGCAGAAGGACATTATGCAAATGAGTGTCCTAAAAAAGACAAGAGATCTTCTAAGGCCTTAATAGCTGAATATGATGAGGCAATAGAGTACGCTAACATAAAAGGCTTTGAAGTCGCCTATTCTGATGAAGAGAACGAATCTATATATTCTCTTGAGTACCCATCAGATAGCGAAACAGAAAGTGCTTCAGAAAATTCTGAAGAAGATGAAGAGGAAATAGGACAGCGTCCTATATTTTTATTACAAATACAAAATTGGAAGGAAGAAAACTCTGATATTATCAGTACCTTCCACCCCAATCCGGGAAGATTTATTTGTGATTATTGCAAGTGTGATGATAATAATACAATTCCCATGTATTGTGAAAATACAGGAGAAACTTATCATCGAGAATGTTTTATAGCAGAACTTAGAAGAAAAACCAAAGATAATGAAGCACATATCTTGGTCGAAGAGGAATATAATGTATTCCACAAAAAAGAACAAGAGAAAAAGATGGAAGAAGAGATGAAAACGATGAAGTTTGTAACTTCATTAAGTCAGAACAAAGAAATCAAGGAATCTCTTGATTCTCTTAATTCCAATTCTAATCCAATATTGGGACTAGCCAATGATAATCCTGTGGATTCTTTAACTACAGGAAGAAAAATCAACCCTTTCACAGAATTATTCAATACTCCAACCAGGAAAGAAAGAATAATGCCAGTCCAGACAAGCATATATAGTAATTATATTACTATAGGACTGAAGTTTCCTAGTTACAAAAAATATCATCTACATGCATTTGTAGATACCGGTTCAGGATATAGTCTTGCTAAAAGACATGCAATTCCTGAAGAATATTGGGAAAAATCTTCAAAACCAGTCACTGGAGTTGCAATGGAAGAAAATAAGATAGTCATGAACACTATGGCTCAAAATGTTAAAGTTTCCTTAGGAGGAGGAAATTTTATCATCAAAATCCTCTGGCAATATGAAGGCCAGACAGCTGATTTGTTGTTAGGAAATGACTTCCTTCTACAACAAACGGTAACTCAAACCTCAAAAATGATTGGGTTTGAGAAAAATCATCGATTCTATTGGGAATCTAGATTAACAGACGCAGTAAGCATTACGAACAAAGGTTTCACAGAACAATATCAGAAGTTGCCAGCGAAGAGTGGTGATTATAAGCCAGTATTAAATCCAGTCTTGTTACTTCAAAAACAACTTGAAGATCATGAGGAGATATTGGTAAATGAAGCAACAAGTTCAGAAGACTCTGAATCAGAGAAAAATTCTGAATATCAAAGTTCTGATAATGAGAGTTCTGATGGAGAAGAAGATTACATCAGAAAGCATAACCTAAAGGTATATGCTAATAAAGTAGATCAAAAAAAGATACCAACTCTCAGAGAAATAGAAAATTTGTTGAAACCAATAATCAGCGAAGATCCTCAGCTGTATTGGGAGAAAGACCCAATATATTGTCAGCTAAGAATGCATGATGCAAATGCTATTTGTCATGTTAAGGCCATCCCTCACTATAGAGAAGAAGATAGAAAAGAAATGGAGAATCAGATCCAAGAGCTTCTGGAAAAGAAGTTAATCAGGCCTTCAAACAGTCCTCATCATGCCCCAGCATTCTTGGTAAGAAATCATGCAGAACAATTAAGAGGAAAAGCTAGAATGGTAATTGATTACAGAGATGTGAACAAAAAGACCGTCAAAGACGGTTATCAAATAGTTCAAGTCAGGGTCCTCATCAACAGGCTTAAAGGAGCAAAAATCTTTTCAAAGTTTGATGCAAAATCAGGCTTTTGGCAGGTTAAAATGCATCCAGATTCCATAGCGTTGACAGCTTTTGGAACTCCTCAAGGACATTACGAATGGTTAGTTATGCCATTTGGTCTTAAGCAAGCCCCGTCTATTTTTCAAAGAAAAATGGATAATATCTTCAAACCCTATGCAGATTTCTGCATAGTGTATATAGATGACATTCTTGTCTTCTCCAAAACTATGAATGAGCATCTAAAGCACCTAGAACAGGTGTGCAAGCTTATTGTCCAAAAAGGAATTATCCTTGGACAAAAGAAGATTCATCTTATTAAAGGTGAAATCGATTTTCTTGGCATTCATGTTAAGGATGGAGAGATTCGTCTCCAAGATCATATTGTTAAGAAGATCAGTCAATTCCAAGACAATATCCCAGATGCAAAATCTCTGCAAAGATTTTTGGGAGTCGTTAATTTTGCGAGAGACTTTATTCCTCAAGTCAGTGGTCTCACTGCACTCCTCTCTCCAAAAACCAGTTCAAAAAAGAAATGGTCCTTTACGGAAGATGACAGTAATACTGTCAGAAAAATAAAAGAATTAACAAAAAACCTTCCTCCTTTACTTTTACCTGAAGAAGGAGACTTGATCATTTTGCAAACCGATGCAAATGATTATTATTGGGCAGGAGTTGTTTTAGCTATTGCTCCAGACACAAATCAAGAAAAAATTTGTAAATTCTTATCAGGAAAGTTTAACGCAGCAGAGTTAAACTATTCTACAGGAGACAAGGAAGTCCTTGCCTTAATTAAAAGCATTAAGGGTGCTGAGGCATTCTTAGGAAATAAATTTGTAGTTAGAACTGATAACAAAAGAGTTAAAAACTTCAAAAACTACAAATTAACTGATGCTGCTGATAGAGGAAGAGTTCTAAGATGGCAAATGTTTTTATCGCAATATGATTATGATGTTGAAATGGTTGCAGGGGACAAGAACTATTTGCCTGACGCTCTTACAAGAGAAATGGCGATGTTTGAAAGAGAAGGTCGCAATCCGAGAAGCCGGAAACCGGTATCAGAAGAGAAGAAGCTTTGGGAAAGATATAAGAACGGTGATAAAACCGTAGGACCTCTCCACGATGGACCAGGTTATCAGTACATTGTTTCCTATGGAGCTGCTGAGTCAAGCCAGCCTCCAGAAAGAATCAAGCCAAAGCTAAATCAGAAATGGGATGATCTTTCAGGCCATTCAAAGAAAGATGCAGATCAATCTATTACTGATGATGAAGAAAGAATTACAAAAGAATTTTTGCTGTGTCCAAAAGGAACAGCCTTAACTGACCGGTCTCAGGGTAAAAGACCGGCTAGCCCGTCTCAAACGGCAGACGGTAAAGGCATATCTAGTCCGTTAATGGCTGCTGCTTTGCCAAAAAGCAGAAGAGACCCTCTCAGGGCAAGCAAGCTTCCTTTAGTCACGGGAAAAAAGGTCATCCATGATCAACCTCTGAAGATCTTTCAGAAACCAGTGTTCAGGACAGAAAGGCTATTGGCCTTTAAGCAGAAGATTATATAATATTCTGTATTCTTTCTATGAAGAAAATGAAGCTCACTTACTTCAAACCCTCAAAGCTCTCACAGAAGAAATGTATGGATTCCATGCAAAAGGAAAAAGTGTTCTTGCAGAACCCTCCAAGGTAGTATACCTTGAGAATCCTAAAAGCACCAGAATTCCCATTCTTGCTTTAAAGGAATCTGAATGGTATAGTTTCCATAACCTCTTAGGTGAAAGAAAAGATGTTCTTCCTGGAACATTATCAATAGTCCCTGGCCCATATTATGGGAGATATCTGGTTGATGTTCAAGCAGAGCATCCTCAGAAGCATAAGCTATGGCTTATAGAAAATGGTTTTGTTCATAATCTTTGGACAAAAACCAATGATGATCTGAAGGGATTTCCAAAGATAATCTCAGAAGCAGTCATAAATATCAGACCTGATGGATGTATTTTAAGGCTTAAATTCATCTCTACACCTCCAGAATGGACAATGGTAGAAGGTCAGACAAATTATATCTCTCCCTATCATCATGTTAGAATAATCCAGAGTCCAGTCAGAACTTCAATTGCCATCAGCGGCAATGGAAGACCAAATCAGAGCATCCCATGGATGAAAGCAATGACTATAGCAGTTATCAAGGACATAGTCTTAAGAGATTATGATTCAAGCCTTTTGGCAAGTGGAGAAAAAATAATGGTCACTTGCTATAATCATCCTCCTCCAGAGAACTGTGACTTTTTTACAGCTCTTATGAGGAAAGAAGTGGATTGCACTCTAGCTACCACTACGTGGCTAGAAAAAGTTGAGACTGAGGAAAAATATAAGGTTTCTTATCCTTATGATTCAGATCTCGATAATGAAGATGAAGACACGGCACGTGAGTGAGAAAACAATGGTCCCAACTCCTCTGCGGGCTATTCTGAAGATCCAGAAACATATCACAATATAGTAAACATGATGGAGAAATGAACGGTGGCCGACGCTTCAAGACAAAGAACTTTTCTTTTGATAAAAAGAAAAGAGCTGCCAGTGCAATAAGTTAAGCGACTTTACTTTTTCTAAAAGTAAAGTTATCAAGATAAGATTCCTCCTGTCCTCCACTAAATATTTGTGTGTTTTAATTCATTCTTGTTTGAGTTCCGCTCCCTATATAAGGAGTCTGAAGCTTCAGTAAGAAGGCATCGAGAAGAACCCTGAAACACAAACTTGAAAATTCTCCCAGCCTTACTCAAGAAGTAGCCAAAGTACAGTCTTTCTAGTATAGTAAGAATAGTAGAGAGTTTATTGTGTGGTGTGCTGTAATCATCTGGTGTGGAGTACTTATTTACAAGTAAGTATTTATGTTGTAATTATAAGTATGAGTAGCTAAACAACATTTAGCTGTTTACCCAAGAGCGAGGCTCTGGGTTGTATGTTTGTATTTATGTTGAATTAAATAAATTCTACCTTGTGCCCTATAATCCGTAAAAAAAAAAAATTTTATTTTTACATTTCTGCTTTTGTCTTTGTGATACGTTTCCCTACTATTTTGTAAGTGTTTAGACTTGTTTACCCTAAGACAGCAGTGATTCCGCCATGATTAGTAACCAATAGACATGAAGTCGTTAGGTGAAGTGTTGGCATGTTGAAGGCTAGTTCTTAGGAGAAGATTAGTCTAGATACTTAAAAGTAAAAAAAAAAAAAAAAAAAAAAAAAAACTTTTTGTAACGGAAAAACAGTAGCTTAACAGTTTTTTGTAACTGTTGGACCTTCTAGATGAGAAATCAAAACCTTAAGGACTATATAGATGTTTTTTAAACCTTGAGGACTAAGTAGATGAGTTGTGTAAACCTTAGGGACTAAACAAAGGTTAATTCTTATAAATAAGATAGACATTTTGCAAAAACTTTCAGATAGACATATGAAAAAATAAAAAACTAACAGTATACTAAAAGGAGTACAAGACATCATACCTAGATGTCCAAATGGGTGTTCGGTGTTCATATGGTTCCAATTCGGATCGTTTTCACTCTCAAAAATTTGAGATGTGCTGAACGGATGTCTATGCCCCATAATTTAGTCACCTTCAAACTACTAACAAGCTACTCACCGGAACAGAATCTATACAATAGAACCACAACCTGCGCAAAAAGGGAAGGACATGTCAAACATTGAAAAGCAAACTGCATATAAGCTTAATTCCATGGAAACAAAAAGGAGACAGTGCTCAACATATGTTGTTATGCTACAGTTCTTATTACACCCAGAGTTGAGTACTGGTTTTAATAAATGCTTAACATTATTATTATTATTATTATTATTTTTATTTTTATTTTTTTTAGAAACAAACATATAATGTGTTTGTATATATAGAACTACCAGGTACAAGATGTCACGCATGGATATTGATTGGATCAACAAAAGCCTCTACCTAAAAGGAGAATGCATAGGATCAACAAAAGTGGTCATTTCAGTTTCGGACAAGTATGCCACATCACCAAATACTAACTCAGACCATGAGAATTCTGCCAACCAATACTTTCATAGTTTGATCCACCAAATCTCCCTTCTATTCAAGGCCGGGAAGCGAAGTAAAAGTCAGATTACCAAAGGATCTGTCAAAACCTAATGCATCACAAAGCTGGGGATAAGTATGCAGAACACCCACTAACACCCTATATCGACCTCTCACCTCAACTCTCACATTCATCTGCAAAAAGATGGCCTTCCAATGTCTCAAAAAAAAAGAAAGATGGGCTTTCAAAAATTATATATATATATATATATATAGAGAGAGAGAGAGAGAGAGCCATAACCATTTTGTTTTCTGAGTGATAATTGTGTAAAAGACATAACAATTAGCTGAAAGTGAGAAGAAAAAAGAAGAACAGGGCCACTCATCATTGCATTAACAGGGTTTAAACTTTTAATCACATCATCAGGGTTGAAAGTGAGAAGAAAAATGAAGAACAGGGCCACTCATTATTGCATTAACAGGGTTTAAACTTTTAATCACATCATCAGGGTTGCAGGTGTAACAATCCCAATACTGCACCATATCAATCTACACTAACATTTGTTTGACATTCAAATATCACCTATATGATTAAAATTTAAATGAAGTCTGAGAAAAGAAATCCTACTACCAGAAGTCCCCCTAGCCTCCAAATCCTGAAAAAATTGTGTGGTTCTGAACTTTTAGCACAAATGATGTGTTTGAAAGAAAGAGATTTACGATGCAAAGAATCAGAACAAAAATTTATATAACTAAACAAGAAGATAAGAGAACTGTCTGACATGTCATGACTGAATTACCGTTTTTACTTTACCTAACAACTTTAGAAAACTATCGACACCTGCCCTTCAATTAAAAGGAAAGATTGCAGTTTCAGAAACACAGGAGTTCCAATTTGAAGATCTGAGGCATTATATGCAATGGCTGAAATGAGATTGAAAAGTATCAGAAGGTCTTAAAGTGTTCTGATAAGTTACTGAGAAAACTCCAATGTACTACCAAAACAAATAGAATCAAATGTGTGCCATTTGGCTGAATCCTGTTTCTGGGAGTACGTTTCTATCACAATTCAGTGATAGCAGAAGGTAACACCTAGATACAAATTAGGAAAACTGTCAAGCCACAGGATCAGGTTAGTATAACAAAAAAAAAGTACATATATTGCTTAAACCTTGAGACTTCTTATAATTTCTACACTTACAAATACCCTGTTCAAAGGGGAGAGAATCTTCCTCTGAGGACTTAAATGATGTGGGCTTTTATCGTAACCATCTTGAGATAATTTGAAATGGAAGCTATGGAAAACACATACAGAGGTACTCTTGCACCCTAAAAGATGATATGGGACTTGGAAGAGCATGAAAGAAAGAGGCATCACGTATTTGCAAAACTCTCTCATCCAGAGAGACTTGTCAGCAAGAAGACTAGCTAAAAGCAAGCTGGATATTCTCATAAATCTCGACTCTGATATTAATCTTTAGTTACAGCAGAGAAAAGAAACAAACTGTGCAAGAGTCAAGGGTGGCAATCTATCCTGACAAGGGATAACCTACACCAAATTGAGGAAACCAACAATCAGTAACCACCAATCAATGAGCAGGCAGCCCTTTGTCTTCCATGTAGGGAATGACAATGACAATAAAAGTCACAACTCACAACACCCCACTTCTCCCTCTCTCCTGATAACCTACAGCAATCTTAGGGATCCATGCTCAGTCTTCTCAACCATACAACATGGTACTTCAAGTAATGATAAGGGTGACTAGGTCCAAAATACCACTTGCTAATCAAGCATTAACCCATAAAAATTGTGAACCAAAATACAAAGTTCAGTGCCATCATGTTGCAGGATGCTTGTTCTGACTAAAGGGCCATACAATATGAATCCAAATGCTTAAGATCCTCCACTTATGACATGTATTGAAGGACCAAAAGAACGTCACAATGCACGCCTTTCATTGACACCACCCCTAAGTGGATAATTACCACTACATGCCACCACACCCCTCTACAGAACACAAACATACTGAATCACCCAAAGATCACTCCAAGTACCAGTACAATGAACAAGCGAACTGAATCAAATGGAACTGAAACTACCCACTCCATCATCATAGTAGGCACAATGTGGACACAACACAAAGAGAAGTTCACATCAATAGCCTCACTAGACTGTTGGTAAATTTAACCTTTTTCATCACTACACAATTCAGGCATGGTCAATCTAAGAATCATGTCATGATCATCACCAAAGCTACAATTTCTCCATCTCAGTATGGCCTCCATCACTTCAGGTGAATGGATCCAGTTCTTCATGTTGATCCAATTCAACATTAAGTGAGCAAGTTAAAATGGAATCTCAGTAGTTAGTACCATATATTGTGCTCTCGCAATACTAAGCCAACTTTAGAATCTAGTCTCTCAAAACATGGCAGCAGATTGCGCCAACATATCCTCAAGCATAAATACAGTGTCAATCAAGAATGATTCTTCAGAAGTCCACTAAACCAAAAGGTCCCTGCAACACCACTTACAATTCAGAAAGAAACGAACTACCCCCCACCTTATGTATCCTAAACAAAATTTTAGTAGAAAAACATAGATTTCAATTAACCACAGCTAAAAATCGATATTCAATTTTCAATCAGAACTTCTTAAAACTAGTAGTTTCTCACCTGAAAAGAAGCATTCACATCATCATTTCTGAAACTGCAGTACTAATATTGTTCATCTCAAGTTCAAACTCGATACAAGTAAGCAATAACGATACACCCTCACGCCTCAGCACACCAAAAACCTGCATAACAGGAACCATCTAAAGTCTAAACCTACTCGATGCTACCATAATCCAGAGTAAACAACATATGATCTGATAGACTCTCGTGCAAGAAGCATCCTCGGTCAAAATCATCAGCTATTGAAATTGAAATTGATTTCTATGAAACAAATTAGGATTATAATCGCAACCACCACCGCCGTGATAGATGATCATATTACAATCCAGGACGATCCAAACACAGAAACTAATCAAAATTCCATAAAACACCGAACAGCAATGAAAATTAAACAGTAAAAACCATCTCATGCAGCACCGCCGAACAAAGCAAAAGCTCGACGATCAGAGACCGCAAGCCAAAACGATCATAATCAAACAACGCGAAACTGATCGAGAAACGACGATCGGAATCAAAATCAAAACAAACAAAAATCCGCGCAAAAAAAATATATTATTATTATTATTATGCAGAAACAACAAGAACATGATCAGCTTGGAAATAAAAAAACCGAGAAAATTCAAAAGAAAAAAAAAACTTACCTGTGAAGTCGATGAGAGGCTTTTGGCTCGGAGAAGACGAACGGATTCTCAGAGGGAGAGAAAAAGAGACGGAGGAAAATTTGTTGAGGTTCAAGAGAAAAAAGATGGATGAAATGAATTATATATAAAGCGGTTGGGTGCGTTTGTTTACAGAAATAAGAGCAGGAGAAATTGTCTGGACTACCCATTGTTACCGGGGACCGGCTCCGCCCGTATATATTTTTATTGTTACGCTAAGTTGGAAAAGTAACTGAGATGGCGAACTGATGGGAAAGAAACGACACCGTATGGGCGTTTGAGCGATTAAAATATTTAAAAGAAAGAAAAAAAAGTGGAGTGCGTTTTCGGTAAACCGAGAGAGAGGAAAACGGTTAACTGTTTCCAGACTTGCAAGCTTTCCCACTCGGGCAAACAAAAAGTGCGAGTCGTGGCTTGTGAGTCGTGACTGGCGACTCGTGCTTGCGTTTGAGGTCGTCGCACGCGTGGGAGCGTGGCCCCATCTTGTTTGTAACAGTTTTCTTTTTTACTACCTTTCGGTTTTACTTTTTCACATTTTACCTATTAGTGAAAGTTTTACCCTTTCGCGGACCATACAGACCGTAGTTAAATCCGTGCAGAGAAACACAGGCAGGACGGGTTAACGGATGAGTGGAAACTTAGAGCATCTTTAGTAATATTAATTATTTTACAGTTAAATTTTAATTAAAATAGCTAAAAAAAATCACTTTAGAAATATCATCAGTATTTTTTATTTCAGCTAAAATTTGATTTATATTATTGATTAAATAAATAATAATAATTTAAATATATTTTAATATTACATAAAATAACTTTAAATTAGATTTATAAAATCCGGCGACGAATCATATGCACGTGGTAATGGTGGACTGAATCATACAACTCTCATCATATTCTACCTTCTTTGTCAAATTCGTTTTTGAAATTAATCAAATTTTGATGATTTTGGTTCTGGACGTCCACGGCTCTGTCGTGGTTGTTCGCATCGGCGACTTCTCAAGCCATTGTTTGAGGTGTGTGAGCACCTTTTGGATCCATTTTCGGCGTCTTGAAGCACCTTGTCAGAGCTTGGTTTTTTTGAATAGTTGGAAGAATTACTAAGCTTCAGCTGTCGATATATTGACAAACTCATTCAGTGACTTTTGACTTGGATCTGAACTCAGAGTTTCGTAATTGTTACGCCGATGATTAAATGGGAAGAGAGGGTGAAGCCAGTACGACGAGTACGAAACAACACTCAAAACTCAGTCTGCTTCCGTTAACTGAGTCTTAGTGGCTAACCATTCATATCTTTACATCTTATTGAAACTAGCCCACGCACGCTCACACGCACTCACGCGCCTATCCTAACTATGGCCCAAATGGACCATGCACCGTGCAAGAATTTTTGCCTTAGCTATTGTTTTGGCCACGATCCTCAGCATACGGAGCGGAGGTGAATAGCGAACAAAGAGAAAGGGGGAGTGTTGCGGGCGTGCCACCTCACGGACGAGGAAAATGTCTTGACTTCTTGAATCAGGCAGAAATGGGTTACAGGTGCCACCTCAGACGAGAAATTTACGAGCACAAGACGGTCGATACTCACGGCGGCGTGAGCATCGCAACTATATGGAAGATTCAGAGGAATCGGGGGGCGTCCAGGAGGGCTCTGTAACTAAAACGGCGATGGGCTTAGTTAGGTTTAGGGTTTCGAGATAGCTCGAAGGGAACTCGGTTGCAGTTGGTTTGTTTTTGAGTAATTTATTGAGTTAAGAGAGAGAGAGAGAGTTGTTGTGTGTTTTGCTTCAACAAGGAAGCGAAGGCAGAGCTCCGGAGAACGTTGGAGGTTTCGACTGGGTCGAGGGTTTCAACTAGGTTGAAAAGTTTTGTTCTGTTTGAATAAGTTGTGAGAGACAGAGAGAGCTTTCTGTAAGCCTTCGAGCTTCTTATAGTGGGAGCAATCCTTGCCGCAGAAGAAAGATAATCAGAATTCATGTTGGGCTCTACAACGTAAAGCATAAGGGCACTATTCCTCCCATGCAGATCAATCTTCATGTGACACATGTCCAGTTCGCGCACTCCATTTAGAATAGGACACTGCTTCTCAACTGTAAAGTCTTATGCGGACTGAAATTAAAAGTAATCTTATCCCGCGGGGTGCCACAGTCCATGTAAAAAACTTGTCTTGTGCGGGCCGCGGACTCAAACTAGCTCGATTCCATTTCGAGGGCCAAAAAGAAGACTTATTAATTAATAAGGGCCACATGGATTGGCCCACCCAAAGCGTGTCAAATACTGGTAAAAGTCTAAAATGATCAAAAGGGCTCGCGCGGACTCCGCGTATATCTACCTCGCGAACTAGTGAGCCGGTTCGCCAGCTCGCCTAGATGCACTCCGCCTCGCCTGATGCCAAAGTTATTCCGCGCGAACTGCGTGTTCCGCGAGAAGTGCGCGAGATCCTTACTCCGCGCGAGATCTGTAGTCTGCGCGGAGTCATTCCGCGCGCTGTCCATGTAATTCATCTCGCATGGTCTTGCTAGCGGGCCATTATTTGTGAACTTAAAGAGACTTGGGCTCACCGGTATGACATTGACCAAGAATTTAATTAATATTCACATAGACAATTATTGTCCAGTAAAATATTAATTTGGGCGTAAACATTGCCCCCAGCCTCGAAGTCATGAATGTCAAGAATGACTGAAGAGGGTTATGTTCATGCTGCTCCAAGCCACTGAATTGGCTCGGGTCATAAGATGAGTGTGAGCAGACAAGCCTGTTAATAGGCCTTAAAACTCAAGCACCCAACAAGGCATTGTAGCGAAGTTTCTGTACAGCTCGCCTAGTACCCTTGGACTTGAACTTCAAATGCATTTGCCTACTCTTGTTAGAAGACATGCACACACCGCGAACGAATGTAGCTCGCATGGATATAACTTAACTAGAGCAGACATTTGCGTTGACTAGATTCCAAAAATAACCCTTCGCGAATCTTGGAGATGGCGAGCCAACTTTTTGATAATCATGGAGTGACATTGGCCATATACTTCGTTGCCCCTTTTGCGCGGACCAAAGAGAAACAAACAAAAGTGTCGGCGAACTACCGTATAATGATGGCGAACACTTTGAAAACTTGGAGGCCACATGGATTGACCTAAATAATGACCAAGACACTTGAAGAATGTCTAAAGTCTGAAGTAACTGAAACACATATCCCCCCAATGTGCCCCCCAGTTTTGATGTCTGTTCGCCGATACTTGAAAAGAATGAAGGACATCAAAACTTTAGTATGCCCCCCAAGGAAGGAGTGGTGGTACTGATGCATCATTGAAAATGGCGAACACCAAAACAAGTCGTGGATCAGCCTTGAGTAGATTTTGGTGTATGGATAAAGGTACCCTAAACTTCTATAGATGTCCCCCAGCAGAGGAAAAATGTTGCAAGGTCATGAAAACACATTGAAAATGCCCCTTGCAAATTCGCGCGTATCCTGACCTGTCTGCATTCAAACTGTCATAACTCTCTACAGGAATGTTAGAATGACGAACCGTAAAATCCTCTGGAAAGTAGACATTCAGGGATTTCTGTTGATATAAGGCGCGCCAGCTAGTTCTTCCTGGATCAGTACAGTTTAATCGGTGAAGTAGACTGCTCAGTAATGGATGTTGCAACTTTCATCATTGCAATCTGTCTTGACTTTGCTGGCAGCAATTCAAGACACATGGAATGCTTATTGTCGTTAAGCCTCAGGGATAGGCTCCTAAGTAAAATTCAAGCCTGATATAGGCAAGAAAATTGTCTTGCATTTCAGCAAGATCAAGGATATTTTTTTGTGTTTTTTGCTATTTGATTTTTTTTGTATTTTTTTTTCAACGCGAGAAAGAAAGAAATTGAAAGAAAAACGGAAGTAAAAGCTGAATTAAAAGCTAGGAGTAATGAAGAGATCATAGCTTGATTAGTGATCCCTCGTTAGGCCACGGGGGAGGTCACCAATGCTTCACTCCAAGTCTCGACGTCGTTATGTTTCCAACGTGAGACTATTGCTGTTGAAAATGTCTAGGTGTTGAGCAGAGTTGTCCCGCATCAACTTGAAAATTTGGGCAAGGTATTTTGTAGGGTACGTCTCGTTGCCCCTCACGTATCCTTATATGTTGACCAAACAAGATCTTCAACTGCATCCTCGTGGATCGTATGCTGTTGAGATCTGCCTTGGTGCCGACTATCATGTCGTAATGCATGGTCTTATCAGGAATAACCATGCATTGGTCAGGGAAGAGATCTGTTGTCTGGTCTCTTTCCATCATATCAAGAGCTTTACCGGGATTGAACTCTTGTGGCTCATGATTATGAGACAGATACATCAACATATAGTTTTCATCGTATTCATCATAAGCTGGTTCTGTGTCAAAATCACATGCAGAATCAATAAAGGTCGGTAGCTCGACCTTCTTTGCAACCAATGGCATGCATGAGACATGTACGTACTTCACCCATAAACCAAAGTCTCATTTAGGCTTTTGAATTTGCATGCAGAGACTCCAAGTATATTGGAAAGTGAAACCGCGAATTGGCCAAGGGATATCACCAAACCATATATAGTTAAGCTCAATATGATCATGGTTTGGCGAAACGGACTGAGTCATCTCGCTGGTGAACAAAAGATTGGCGAGCCGAACCATTAGGAGAAGCGGACTCCGCTAGCCTTGGCGCCCCGCGTGTGCATGCTGAAAAAAAAAAAAAAACTCAAGAGGGTCCATCTTCACTTCGCTTGTCATGACTTGGTAAAGAAAGCAGGCGAGCTCCGCCTCGCCCCCTATGCGGCTGACCTGTGTCCACATATATATCTTGCATAGGCAAGCTAGCTCCTGGGTCACCTTTCATGCGAAGTTGTGATTCGCCACCAATGTTTGACCCGCTCTCTTTTTCTAAGGTGGATTATTCTGTCATACCTTCAAGCTTATCTTTCTGGGGAACACCGTCGGTTTTTGAGATAAGATCATTATCCGAAGTCTCGCTGGCCACGACCTCAGATTCTTTGTCATTGATGGACAAAGCAGTTTCTTCCTTGGACGTAAGTTCATCCAAAGAGGAATCTTTACCAGCCGTAGGCTTTACATTCTGGCGTTGTAAAGCCTTTTCATTTTCTTTAACAGTCGGTCGCGTATCTATTTGCTTGCGGCAGGCTGCTCATAGTTTGTCAAATCTGCGCCAATCCATTATCGCAGTTTAATTTCGCTTGTGTTGACTTGGGGCAGCGTCTTGATCACGTCTAGTAATTGGACAAAGCTTGAGTTGATCATGCTCTTGATCTTGGTGGTTAACTAAAGAAAGAAAGCGAGCTCTGCCTTGCCCCCCATGCAGCTGACTTGTGTCCACATATACATCTCGCATGAGGAAGCTGGCTACTTGGCGGTTGTGGTTCGCTATCACGCGAAGTTGTGGTTCACCATCAGTGTGCGAACCGTTTTCTTCTTCTAAGGTGGACTTTTCTGTCCTACCTTTAAGCTTCTTTTCCTGAGGAACACCGTGAAATTTAGAGATGTGATTATCATCCATAATCTCGCCGGCATCAACCTCAGGCTCTTTGTCGTTGATTGACAAAGTAACTTCTTCTTTGGATGTAGGTTCATCCAAAGGAAAATCTTTACCACTAGATTGGCTGCTAGGCAGTTCAATCTGTTTAGCAGGGTCAGGGAGTTTGTTATGACTGGCATCCAAAAGGTTCTGTCTTGTTTGATCTGTTCAGTTAGGTCAATGATGCTTTTTTGAATAGCTAAATTCTAACTCGTCAACTGCTCAAACATCTGGAAGATTCGCTCCATGGACGAAGCGGAATCTGTGTTTTGGGTCGGCTGAGAGCCTACCATGGAGCGGAATCGCAGATTTTCCTGGTTTCCCTATGATGTCTCGCTTGTACTCCCTGGTCCCACTGGGCGTGCCAATGTTTTGACCACGATCCTCAGCGTGCGGAGCGGAGGTGAATAGCGAACAAAGAGAAAGGGGGAGTGTTGCGGGCGTGCCACCTCGCGGACGAGGAAAAAGTCTTGACTTCTTGAATCAGGCAGAAATGGGTTCCAGGTGCCACCTCAGACGAGAAATTTACGAGCACAAGGCGGTCGATACTCACGACGGCGTGAACATCGCAACTATAGGGAAGATTCAGAGGAATCGGGGGGCGTACAGGAGGGCTCTGTAACTAAGACGGCGATGTGCTTAGTTAGGTTTAGGGTTTTGAGATAGCTCGAAGGGAACTGGGTTGCAGTTGGTTTGTGTTTGAGTAATTTATTGAGTTAAGAGAGAGAGAGAGAGAGAGAGAGAGAGAGAGAGAGTTGTTGTGTGTTTTGCTTCAACAAGGAAGCGAAGGCAGAGCTCCGGGGAGCGTTGGAGGTTTCGACTGGGTCGAGGGTTTCAACTAGGTTGAAAGGTTTTGTTCTGTTTGAATAAGTTGTGAGAGAGAGAGCTTTCTGTAAGCCTTCGAGCTTCTTATAGTGGGAGCAATCCTTGCCGCAGAAGAAAGATAATCGAAATCCATGTTGGGCTCTGTAACGTAAAGCATAAGGGCACTATTCCTCCCATGCAGACCAATCTTCACGTGACACATGTCCAGTTCGCGCACTCCATTTAGAATAGGACACTGCTTCTCAACTGTAAAGTCTTATGCGGACTGAAATTAAAAGCAATCTTATCCCGCGGGGTGCCACAGTCCATGTAAAAAACTTGTCTTGTGCGGGCCGCGGACTCAAACTAGCTCGATTCCATTTCGAGGGCCAAAAAGAAGACTTATTAATTAATAAGGGCCACATGGATTGGCCCACCCAAAGCGTGTCAAATACTGGTAAAAGTCTAAAATGATCAATAGGGCTCGCGCGGACTCCGCGTATATCTACCTCGCGAACTAGTGAGCCGGTTCGCCAGCTCGCCTAGATGCACTCCGCCTCGCCTGATGCCAAAGTTATTCCACGCGAACTGCGTGTTCCGCGAGAAGTGCGCGAGATCCTTACTCCGCGCCAGATCTGTAGTCCGCGCGGAGTCATTCCACGCGCTGTCCATGTAATTTATCTCGCGTGGTCTTGCTGGCGGGCCATTATTTGTGAACTTAAAGAGACTTGGGTTAGCCGGTATGACATTGACCAAGAATTTAATTAATATTCACATAGACAATTATTGTCCAGTAAAATATTAATTTGGGCGTAAACTGTCACACCCCGAATTTTGGATAAATAAAAATTCCAAATTCAAGGCATGATAACTAAAAGAAAAACAAACTTTACATCTCTTAGTTTTACAACTTTTGAAAGAATAATTTGAACCAAATAAAACCTCCCTCAAACTCACTACAAACTAGAAAGTAAACAAATGAACTATGCCTATCTGCCGCAGCCTCACTCTGCTAAACCTGACCTGCAAAAACAACCTCTACACCATGGAATGGTGCACCGGGTTGTAAACAACAAACCCGGTAAGCTTTAAAAGCTCGTATGAGTAAATCTCTAACAACATACTCAACCCAACAACACATAAGGAAAACTCCAAGAGTTCATGCATTAAAAACAAATTCAGAAAAACACTTACAAACAAGAGAAAACGAAAGGAGAAATTAAGAAAAACACACAATTCACAATCACTCAAATTCCATTAAAATCACACAAATAAAATTAGAGAATCTCCTGCGGACAAACATAGTTCAGGAAATACTCGAAACAAGGAAATTAAATGACATCATATAAATATATCACACAAACATTTCTCTACTCTTACTTATGGGTTCGCCAACGCAAAGTCATCCCCCATAAGTAACTAGACAAACACGTACTCATGGGTTCGTCAACACTTAGTCATCCCCCATGAAGTACCGTCAGACTAGAGCTCTAAAACTGACCGTAACCAATCACCCGGCCAAGGCTTGGTTCCCGGTCCACCACGAAGGCTCCTATTCTAATACTCAAAACCACCACACAGGCACACAACCACAACTAATGCAAACATTCGTCACTGAGACAAACAATTTCACAACGAATGCACTCGCTCACCACTAAGGCACACAAATTCACAACTAATGCAACATTCACCACTAAGGCATACATTCCAATACTCTCACAACATAACACTTATCAATTCACAAAATAATAATACAATTATAACCGTGACCTACCACCCGATTAAAGGCTAGGAACCCGGTTTGACTATTTAAACAACAATTCTTCAACAACGCTATCACATTATCATAACGTGTCTTCCACACATAAACAAGTGGATATAAATATTTATACCACGAATAATTCTACCAACTCTAATTATTACTCATGATCGGAAGTCCTTTTGAAAGATTATTTTATTAACAGAAAACTTGTTTTCACTTACCATGAGTCGTTGACGATCAAACTCATTTATATTTAAAAACAAATCATTTTCTTTCAAGGACAACTTCACAATCAGCAATAATTATCATTATCCCCAACAACATCGACATCACAATCATCATCATAATCGACATCACAATCATCATCAAACCATGATCAAAATCAACATCACAATCATCATCAAAATTCAACATCACAATCATCATCAAACCATGATCAAAATCATCATCATCAAAAAGAATAGGCCACAAGTGGACCTTAGTGAGATTTTTACTCACCTTAACTCCCGCTGCGTCTTCATAAGCACAAACGCAAGCGTCTAGCTCAAAGGCAAACTCCACAAGTCACCCTAATTAAAACAAATATTAACCTTAGTAACCAAACAAACTAAGAGTAACATTTGCCTTCTTAACCCAAAACTAAATTCCGAGAGTTTGCCCAAAGGAGGGCAACTCTCCTTCAAGACCTCCCAAGGTCATTGATCACCTAAAACTAAACCTCTTACAACTGCCAAAACGGCTCATACTTTTGAAAACACAAAATCAACACATCTCAATCGAAAACAACTCCAACATTAAGCATCAACGATCTCAACCTAGTCTTATAATATATCAACGTGCTCACAACAACAAGAACTAGCTAAACCTTGCAACTAAGCCTACACATCCTGCCAGACGCGCCGCCACAGGCGGCGGCGAGTGGGCCCCACGCGCCACCACAAAAATTCCGAATTAGGGCAAACTCCAAACACAAAACTTGTAGAGTACTACATGGGGGACACTTTTCATACCTGAAGGTCCAGCCAGTTAGGCCGGAATCGGCCGGAAATCACCGAAACTCGTCGGAAAATCTTGGGATCCACCACCGCCACTCTCTGCCGTGAGTCGCGCTCCATGGCCACCCGAAGTCGAACCAGGATGCCAAGGGCCTTCTGTCCCGACCGGTCTCCCACCTTGTCGCCGCCGCCGGAGGAAGAAACTCGACCGGGTCTCCAACCCGAGCTTCCGAGCTTCGGGTCACCGGTTCGGGGCTGAAACGGCGCAAGGCACCACCACAGGGCAGCTCGGACGGAGGAGAGGAAGAGAACCCGACCGGTGCCGTCGTCTGGGTCGGTCGGAGGTGGCCGGAAAAGCCGGGTCGGGTCACCGGGTCCGGGTCGGGTCGGCTGGAGAACTTGGGTTCTCTCGGGGTCGGGGAGAGAGAAGGAGAGGGAGGAAAGAAAAAAACTGGGTTCTGAAAAAAAAACTGAGGACCCGTACCTATTTAACCTAAATATTCCCGAAAAGTCACAACTTCCGCAGACCATAACTTCCACATACGACGTCCGTTTTACGCGTGCCACGTGTCTACGAACTCGTATTGACGAGCTCTACAACTTTCATGAAGGAAGTTTCTTGAGAAACCCAACAGAATAAAAAGTCAACTCTTGACTCTTCCAAAACCATAATACCGCTTCGGTAATTATGAAACCGAACTCTTCCGCTCTTCCTTCGAATCTCAAACACACTAACTTCTAACTCGAAAACTCCCAAATAATATTAGAAACTAATATCAATTTTCCGGGGTATTACATTCTACCCCCCTTAAAGAAATTTCGTCCCCGAAATTTAAACGCACTACTCTACCCAAGAGCTGCTAACTACTCCCCCAAAACAACATCAAACTCTTTCACAACAGCTCTTACACAAGACACCTCAAGGTCTACTAGACATCACGAGCAAGAAGTCACCCAAGTAAAAACGTAACATTGAATACACACATACCCCACACCCCACCTGGTGGTAACTGAGTGATTCACAAACCGCATCTCTATAAATTACACCACCACTACATTGCAAATTGCCAGGACCTACCTCGGATTTCCCTTTGAAATCCGGGATAAACTCTACGGGAGCCACCTCAAGGGAAATTCTACCAAAATTTTGGCATAACCTCCCTTGAAAATGGTTAACCCAACCTGAAAGAAAATTCATCAAAACCCAAACACTTCGAAAACAAACTAATCCACATCTCCTGGAGCCACCCGCTCCCCCAAATAAACATCCACCTCCTCAACAAAAGTAATAATTCAAAATAAATTCATTAATTTAAACTCTCATACTAACAAGCCAAACTTAACACTCTTAAGTTAAGTCGCAAGCCATAACACAACACACAACTACAGAAGACTGTGAACTCAAAACAAAACAATATCTGTATTGCATCATTGTCAACTCACTATGACATTAAGAGCTCAACAACACCAAAAACACTCATCCCACTAGGATCCAACCTCAACCAACACACATAAGATAAACAATTGAAAGAATAGTAATCCCTGCGCATAGCTTAGTTCAGGTGATTACTAGCAACACTAAGATAATCAAATTCGAATCACAAAAATTAAACACGAAACAGACCAGAAAGAACATACAAGAAAACAAATAGTGAATCCTGCAGGTAAACATAGTTCAGGAATTCACTAAACATACAAACAAGTCTAAGAAAAATAAGAAACCTACATCACAACCATTTAACATAGTCTTTAACCATTAACCTTTTTTTTTTTTAAATCATCTTAATAAATTCCGTTTTACTTACCCATGGACCGTAGTCGATCAAGTCCATTTATTTTTAAAACAAAACATATTTTAACACGATTTAGTTGGCTAATGGCCCTAGACTATGTTAACACCCTTACTACACATTCCCCACCACAAAACAAATAACACAAAACACCCCAATTTAACACGGCCCTCCTATCCAACAACCTTCTAAAACATTTAAAAAAAATCTCCCCTTTTTTTTTTTATACTTACCCATGGACCGTTGAGATTCAAATCCATAAATATAACGAAACAATTAAAATTTTAGAATGCTTTAAAAGTGTTGGATCAAGAACCATGCTAACAGGCTTGTCAACACAATCACACACCCACACTCACAAACGTTTTTCTGCCAACACGGCCGCCACCAATGTGGACACACTCTCAAACGTTTTGCACACCACATGCCACTCGGGCAACATCACACACAACAGAAAACAACTTCTTAAAATGCATAACAATGCTCACGCATAAGACAACACACAAACTACAAAGACATCACATCTACAACAGAAGTCAAACACAAGACCTTAACTGCATAACTAAATCGAAACACCACACCACCACAACATCACAGAAAATGACACACCAAAATCACTGCTCACTCTCATGAAGAAGAAAAGAGAACAAAGTACCCTTCACTCCTAAACTTTGCTCACTAATCACAAATCCTCCAGCTTACCAAGGGCAGCTGAAGAGAAATTAATCTAGTGATTCTCAATCCTCAAAAGACTAATCCTGAAGAAACGCTACCCAACACTCGCACTCCTTACTTACAGAGCAAACCTATGCTCTAGGAACCTAACACTCGAGACAACATCCTTGCCTCCCGCATACCCAATGACAAATCAGTACCTAAGAGTGATGGTGATCCGCTGCAGTCGGGCCATCACTCAAAGATATTGATTATCACCAAATATGCAACAAGGCTCTGATACCAAACTGTCACACCCCGAATTTTGGATAAATAAAAATTCCAAATTCAAGGCATGATAACTAAAAGAAAAACAAACTTTACATCTCTTAGTTTTACAACTTTTGAAAGAATAATTTGAACCAAATAAAACCTCCCTCAAACTCACTACAAACTAGAAAGTAAACAAATGAACTATGCCTATCTGCCGCAGCCTCACTCTGCTAAACCTGACCTGCAAAAACAACCTCTACACCATGGAATGGTGCACCGGGTTGTAAACAACAAACCCGGTAAGCTTTAAAAGCTCGTATGAGTAAATCTCTAACAACATACTCAACCCAACAACACATAAGGAAAACTCCAAGAGTTCATGCATTAAAAACAAATTCAGAAAAACACTTACAAACAAGAGAAAACGAAAGGAGAAATTAAGAAAAACACACAATTCACAATCACTCAAATTCCATTAAAATCACACAAATAAAATTAGAGAATCTCCTGCGGACAAACATAGTTCAGGAAATACTCGAAACAAGGAAATTAAATGACATCATATAAATATATCACACAAACATTTCTCTACTCTTACTTATGGGTTCGCCAACGCAAAGTCATCCCCCATAAGTAACTAGACAAACACGTACTCATGGGTTCGTCAACACTTAGTCATCCCCCATGAAGTACCGTCAGACTAGAGCTCTAAAACTGACCGTAACCAATCACCCGGCCAAGGCTTGGTTCCCGGTCCACCACGAAGGCTCCTATTCTAATACTCAAAACCACCACACAGGCACACAACCACAACTAATGCAAACATTCGTCACTGAGACAAACAATTTCACAACGAATGCACTCGCTCACCACTAAGGCACACAAATTCACAACTAATGCAACATTCACCACTAAGGCATACATTCCAATACTCTCACAACATAACACTTATCAATTCACAAAATAATAATACAATTATAACCGTGACCTACCACCCGATTAAAGGCTAGGAACCCGGTTTGACTATTTAAACAACAATTCTTCAACAACGCTATCACATTATCATAACGTGTCTTCCACACATAAACAAGTGGATATAAATATTTATACCACGAATAATTCTACCAACTCTAATTATTACTCATGATCGGAAGTCCTTTTGAAAGATTATTTTATTAACAGAAAACTTGTTTTCACTTACCATGAGTCGTTGACGATCAAACTCATTTATATTTAAAAACAAATCATTTTCTTTCAAGGACAACTTCACAATCAGCAATAATTATCATTATCCCCAACAACATCGACATCACAATCATCATCATAATCGACATCACAATCATCATCAAACCATGATCAAAATCAACATCACAATCATCATCAAAATTCAACATCACAATCATCATCAAACCATGATCAAAATCATCATCATCAAAAAGAATAGGCCACAAGTGGACCTTAGTGAGATTTTTACTCACCTTAACTCCCGCTGCGTCTTCATAAGCACAAACGCAAGCGTCTAGCTCAAAGGCAAACTCCACAAGTCACCCTAATTAAAACAAATATTAACCTTAGTAACCAAACAAACTAAGAGTAACATTTGCCTTCTTAACCCAAAACTAAATTCCGAGAGTTTGCCCAAAGGAGGGCAACTCTCCTTCAAGACCTCCCAAGGTCATTGATCACCTAAAACTAAACCTCTTACAACTGCCAACACGGCTCCTACTTTTGAAAACACAAAATCAACACATCTCAATCGAAAACAACTCCAACATTAAGCATCAACGATCTCAACCTAGTCTTATAATATATCAACGTGCTCACAACAACAAGAACTAGCTAAACCTTGCAACTAAGCCTACACATCCTGCCAGACGCGCCGCCACAGGCGGCGGCGAGTGGGCCCCACGCGCCACCACAAAAATTCCGAATTAGGGCAAACTCCAAACACAAAACTTGTAGAGTACTACATGGGGGACACTTTTCATACCTGAAGGTCCAGCCAGTTAGGCCGGAATCGGCCGGAAATCACCGAAACTCGTCGGAAAATCTTGGGATCCACCACCGCCACTCTCTGCCGTGAGTCGCGCTCCATGGCCACCCGAAGTCGAACCAGGATGCCAAGGGCCTTCTGTCCCGACCGGTCTCCCACCTTGTCGCCGCCGCCGGAGGAAGAAACTCGACCGGGTCTCCAACCCGAGCTTCCGAGCTTCGGGTCACCGGTTCGGGGCTGAAACGGCGCAAGGCACCACCACAGGGCAGCTCGGACGGAGGAGAGGAAGAGAACCCGACCGGTGCCGTCGTCTGGGTCGGTCGGAGGTGGCCGGAAAAGCCGGGTCGGGTCACCGGGTCCGGGTCGGGTCGGCTGGAGAACTTGGGTTCTCTCGGGGTCGGGGAGAGAGAAGGAGAGGGAGGAAAGAAAAAAACTGGGTTCTGAAAAAAAAACTGAGGACCCGTACCTATTTAACCTAAATATTCCCGAAAAGTCACAACTTCCGCAGACCATAACTTCCACATACGACGTCCGTTTTACGCGTGCCACGTGTCTACGAACTCGTATTGACGAGCTCTACAACTTTCATGAAGGAAGTTTCTTGAGAAACCCAACAGAATAAAAAGTCAACTCTTGACTCTTCCAAAACCATAATACCGCTTCGGTAATTATGAAACCGAACTCTTCCGCTTTTCCTTCGAATCTCAAACACACTAACTTCTAACTCGAAAACTCCCAAATAATATTAGAAACTAATATCAATTTTCCGGGGTATTACATAAACAGTTATATAAAGATGAAATCGATTAATGTTCTTTCTATTATGTACTTAAAAAAATTAATTAAACTACCCATTTGCGTAGAGTCAACTAATCTATAACCTATTTCAATGAAAATCTTTTTCATATGCCAATCCTAATGATTTTTTAAAAAAATACGGTATTGCCCTAAGCTTATTCAACCCCTTTTCTCCTTTATGTTTCTCCACTCTCTCTCTCTATCTATCTCTTAAGATAAAAAAAATTGCCCACATCGAGATAAAAAATAGTTGTGACTTTGAGTATCCCGTTTTTCTTGAAATAAATAAATCGGTTTTCATAGAAACTGACCTACACCATCTCGAAAAATGGTGTAAACGAAATAATTAGTCAAAGCCTTTTCAACTGTGGTTGCAGTTTGAATTATTACAAAACCGAACAAAACGATTTGGCTGTGGTATGAGCCTCAAACCGATCTCAACCGAATCGCGCTCACCCTCTAAAATATTTCGAATAAAATGTGTGTGTATATATATATATATTTTAATTTAATTACACAGCCTGTTTTGCTACTCTGTTGCTTCTTTGAAACCGCTTTCTCTTCTGGTCACCCACCCCCATTGAAAAACCAAACCCATCCATCATCTTCTTCCCAATTTCTCACTTCCTTCAAATCTGTAATTCAAAACTAGGGCAAGCAAGCTAGAGTTGGACAAAGATGAGCGTCATCGAGCTTCTGACGAGAGTCGAGGCGATCTGCAACAAGTACGACCGATACGACATCGAGAAGCACAAGGAATCCAACGTCTCCGGCGACGATGCCTTTGCTCGCCTCTACGCCTCCGTCGAGTCCGACATTGAAGCCGCTCTTCAGGTTCACTCTCTTAATTTCATCTATATTTGGTTTCCGGGAAAGCTCATGAAGTTAGAAAGAGGATAATGTCAGATCCGGATGTAGTTTGATGAAATTGACCAGAAATTTAGTTATATTTTGGTCCATTTTTTGAAATTGAGGCTGAAATTTGAGTAATTCTGATGTGCAGAAAGCGGAGCTTGCTTCGAAAGAGAAGAGCAGGGCATCTGCAGTTGCTCTGAATGCCGAGATTCGACGGACCAAGGCTCGATTATTGGAAGAGGTTCCAAAGTTGCAGAGGTTGGCTCTAAAGAAGGTTGGCCTCCACTGGTCGAATCAATTCTATTAAATTGTTATATAATTTGATGTTTAGTGTGGTACATTTTACTTAAAAATGATAATTGAATGATGATTGCACTCGGATACTAAAGTGAATTGAAGTGGAACAACATTTGAGTTTTCCGTTTTGCCTGTTTAGTGTAGAATTCTTGATTTGTTAGGGTTTGGGCCGTGTGGTTTATAAATGCTACTATTTGCTCGCAGGTTAAGGGGCTTTCATCTGAAGAGTTTGCAGCTCGTAATGATTTGGCTCATGCATTGACAGATAGGATTCAGGATATACCAGATGGCACTCCGGCTGCTCCAAAACAAAGTGGAGGAGGTTGGACAGCTTCCGCTTCTCGTACTGAAATCAAGTTTGATTCCTCTGGTAATTTTTGACCTTTAGTTTAGAACTTTTGGTGAATCTTTTATTCTCACAATATATGGGAATTGTGTTTTCTTTGATCACATTGGAGTTAACATTACATATGTGATTCATGTATTCTGATAGATGGACGGTTTGATAATGAATTCTTTCAACAAACTGAGGAGTCCAGTCAATTCAGGAATGAGTATGAAATGCGGAGAATGAAGCAGGTAAGTCATATAGATGGTGTCCTGTTTGTCTACAACTGAGATTTCTGTTAAAAAGGAAAATTGCATTTCACAAGTTACAGAATGCAATTTGTGTATATGGCTGATTTGTTGGACTTTTTTCACAGGATCAAGGTTTGGATGTGATATCAGAAGGTTTGGATACGTTGAAAAATATGGCTGGTGATATGAACGAGGTTAGTGGTGTCTGTGTGTTGCTGCTTGTTCATATGCAATTTATGTACCCTTGTTAATCCATTTTATAATGTGGGTCTGTATAGGAATTCGATCGGCAAGTTCCTTTGATGGATGAGATTGACAGTAAGGTCAGAAATAAACTCTTCCCTTCTCTTACTTCATACTGTTCAGTTACAATTCTTTTATGTTTTTCACTGAATATTGCTTTTTTCTTCTTAATAGGTGGACAAGGCATCTTCTGACCTTAAGAATACTAATGTTAGATTGAAAGACACTGTCAACCAGGTGATTTACTGCAACCTAGTTGTTTTTTAGCATTTGCACATTATCGATTATACATGTTTACCTTTTCTAGTTCGACCTAATGCAAGTTTTGTCTTTGTTACAGCTGCGGTCCAGCCGAAATTTTTGCATTGATATTGTATTGCTGATTATCATTTTGGGCATTGCTGCCTATTTGTACAAGTAAGCTGATATCTATTATAAAGGCAGATTACATGGATAAATGTTGAGATAGATAAATTATCTGATTGAATAACTTGATGTTACTGGAACATGTTAGATTATAGAATTGAAATTTGTTTAGTCCTTGTGGTTTGAAGCCAACATCTGTTTAGTCCTTGTGGTTTTATTTTAATCTGAATAGTCCTTAAAGTCACAACTTTTCATCCAAATAGTCTTTAAAGTCACAATTTTTCATCCAAATAGTCCTTAAAGTCAAAAATTTTCATCTAAATAGTCCTTCGTACAATTTTCTCAGTTAATGGCCATAAGGACTATTTGGATGAAAAATCATGACTTTAAAGACTATTCAGATTAAAATAAAACCATAATGACTATTTGGATGAAAAATCTTAACTTTAAGGACTATTCAGATTAAAATAAAATCATAAGGACTAAACAGATGTTGACTTCAAACCACAAAGACTATACAATATTTTATCATAGATTATATGTGATTAGACATACAATATTTAAGCTTCAATGCACAATTGTTTGCATGTCTCCATTTTTCTACCAATGTAATTTCTTTTTTCTGATTATGTGTCTCTTTGCAGTGTTTTGAAGAAGTGAGATGGCAGTTTGACCTGCTCAGGAGTTAATGGTTGCGTGGCATTGTTGCACATTGAGGACTCAATGGTGTTTGTTATATAGCATTTGATGTTCAGTCATGCTTAAAGTCTTCATAGACTCTAGTACGAATGAATGTTGTGTTTGTTAAGTACATCAGTCATGTTTGTATCTTTTACTGCAGCTTATTGTGTGCCCTACCCCGAGTCTGTTCTTACTCTTTCCGATTCCTCGAGCTCAATTCCTTTAAAACCTTTGGTAACCCTGTAAATAGTTTGGAATGACATCTTTGCTTCAACTTATATGAATCTTCTAATGGAATCATTGTAGTGCCATGCCTGACTGAGTATTGTCTCTCTCATACGTCGAGTTTGCTAAGAAAATTGGGTAGTAGTTACAGGTGTTTAGTTCTGTCTTTTGGGTTCAATTGTTTTCTCTTTTTAAGTTCATAGTTTGTCCCGTTCCTTGGTCCCGTGTCGGGCTTGTACTGAGAAGCAGAGGAAAAAGGTAGAGCTCGGTCACTCCCGAAGTCCCAACTAATGGCAAAGGTTGAACCAGTTTGTTTTACTCTAGTAGTTGAAACCCGCGTCTAACGACTAAGGTGGAACAGCCTCTGATCTCTTTGGCATCCGTTATGAACATTGAAAATGACATTATCATATTCACCATGTATTCGTTGAACTGCAGTTGAACTTATGTTTGAGCCAATCGCTTGGATTTCTCAAGATTAACCTGGTATTTACTTGCCATGCTCTGGTGAGGAAGGTCTCAACCAATTGTCAATAAAACTTTCGAAACTATGTTAGATAAATTCTACAAGAGATTAAACAGCGCGCATAGGAGCTTCATCGATTGTTCTGAATTGTAAATTATGTGCTTGTGAGTTGGTGTTATATTAGACAAGTGCGAATATAGAAGAGAGAATAAAGCGAGATATTGAATTGTAAAGCATTTACTAATTCTAAGAATGTATACAGGAGATGCTAGTATTGCGAATATACATAAACTTGAGTCTTGATATGATGTAGCTAATTACAACCAGCACACCTCAAACTATATTTACATGCTATTTTTCATACATTATATATACAAAATGACCTTGCTTTACACACTAATTACATAATGAATCACCACAATGGAGTCCTTCAAACCTCTATACGGGATTTCTTGAACGCCTTTATTTATGTAAATAAAGGAATTCCACACTAAAATAACCTGCATATAATATGTGCTAGCTAGAGATATGTACGTACTTTTCCTTGCTAATCAGTTGCAGGGAAACCCGATTAACTGACTGAGTTCTTGATACTGGATTATGGAACTCCATTGATCTACATTAAGATAGTCAGCTCCAAGCTGGTTATCTAGTCCCCAAGGATTCATCATGGATCCATTGCTTGCTTCCTCCTTCTGATAATCTCTGTTACATATCTTCTTGCTTGGTGCAACCAAACACCGACGTTGAGGATGATCATTTCCTTCAGGCTTTCTCTTCAGTGGATTGATCAAACTGTCAAGGGAAGAAACTAAAAATTGCCCGCCATTGTTGATCTTATTCGAATCGGCCTTGTGGTAAACAGGAGTAGGGCTGCATGATTTCTCATTTCCAGTAGTAGTGTCATGAAAGCTTATGCTTGAAGTGGTTTTGATGGTAGGAAGCACTTTCTGAGAGGCAAACATGTAGGGCAACATAGGATAGTCTTTGTATAGAAAACTCCTGACCATTTCAATGCTAGGGCTTGCTTCCTTTGAACATGGGTCATCCACCACTTGTCTAAAGTTACCAGATAGTTTATAACTAGGAGTAATGTTTTGATCTTCCCAGATGTTCCTCATATTGTTGCATTTGTGTCGAACCCGGCATAGAACCCAATCATCCAACTGCAAATAGGAAGAAAAATCTTCACAACACATATTTCAGACCCGTTAGAAGCACACATCAGAAATGCAAACTTTCATATTCGGGCGGTCGACCGTGATACTGGAGTCGACGGCATCGATATTTTTGCCAAGTTGCACTCAGACATGATACTTATGTATCATTTTTGAAGAAATGTGAAGAAATGATACTGATTAGCAGACTAACAAGAGAAAATTAGGCATGCATCTAAACTATTAGATCTATATTTCATGCAAAATAATACATCATAATAATAACAACAATTATAAGCAGCAAATTATACTTCAAAATGATTTTGTGTAGCCCTAATCGCTTTAGCTTATAGTTCAGATTATATTCAGAGTTTATAAGATAATTAAGTAAAGAGTAACCCTATATATATGGTGTATATTTGAACGTAAACCCTATCAACACAAATATATTTAGCAGAAAATGGAACTCGATCTATTAAGTTTTCAGTGATCGATGATACGAAGCAAGTAGCAATCATATACTTACCCTCATAGACCCTTTTTGCTTTGTAGTACTCCAAATCGTGGTGTCAAGCAATCTATACTCGTTCATGATCCACTCAGTCTTAACACCTTTAGGAGGGTGACCAGTATAGAACACAAGTGCTTTCTTCACCCCGATGCTCTTCGTTCCACAAGAACTGAAAATATGCTTATCAGTTCCTGTAGCCTTCCAGTAACCCAAACCAGCCGCCCTATTAGGCCTCGTTCCATTCGGGTACTTCCGATCCCTTGGAGTGAAGAAATACCACTCCTCTTTTCCGAACAAGGCCTTTGGAGGTAGCTCCCATGGATTGTACTTGTATAAGTCCAATTCAGTGATGATGGTTGCTGGTAGAGGAGATGAAGTGACTTTGTTTTTCAAGTAGTGGACGATAAGCTCTTCGTCGGATGGGTGAAATCGAAACCCAGCTGGAAGTTGAAGGTTATGATTCTCAATAGTGGTTTGCTCCATCTCGGCCATCTTTTTTGGAGATGTGCCTTGTTCCTTGGTGATGGAGGAACCTAGGGAATCAACCAGAGACACTGAAATTATCGATGGCTCAACGGCTTGTAAGTATTTTGAATGCACTGTGCACTTGTTTTATAGGGAGCTACAGATCTCACGCAGAAAATGACATAATAAACGTTAATTAGTAGTTCATTACTATAATTCAGATTTGAAAATATATAGTGAGAAAGAAAGAGCTAGAGGAAGAGAACGGAAAGTAACCTCATTGTCCCAACTCACCAACCATTTGGGTCATATAGGAGAGATAAAATTTGAAGATTGCTTTGATCTTTTGAGAGGACTCGATCGATTGGCTTGAGTTGAAGACATGCATGAAATTAACTTAAAATGACTTATCTCTTTGATCATATAATCCGATTTGCTAATTAATCCGGAGATAAAGAAACGTTCACAAAATATCAGGATGTGAACTAGAACCATAAGTCTAGTAGATTTGTGGTTGAATAATCTCGATCGATCAGCGATGGATGATTACTTGAGTGTTTATCTTTCAATGTCAAGAGACAATCATCAATATGTTCATTGTTTGTTTCTGTTAAATTCATTCTGGAATCATAAAAGTACACTGGGGAGTATGGGGGTGATGTTTTGTTGTCAAGATGTATGATGGGGTGACGCTGTTGGGGAACAAATTCGAGCATACATAATTCAATCAATCTTGAAAACATTATCTGAAATTAGTTTTCGTTTTTGGGTCGAGGATGACTATATATATTTATATATATGTATGTAACAGATTTCATTGCTATCCCTCAAAATCATTTAAAACTGTATGTGCCACGCTGCATTATTTTCATGCTAGCTTGTACTCCATCAACGTCGTTTCTGTTATAACTTGCATTGCAAGCATTGACATCATTTGATACATGGGGATGTAGAGCCAACTACATCAGTTTGTACAACCGAGAGTATATATGGATTTGCCAACTAGTTAGGTGAATAGATATGATGAACAGAGTTGAATGAGTTTGATGGATACCTTCGGGATAATCATGATTCATATACATTCAACTATATGCATCTGATTTATTGGTACATAACAATTTTCATGTCGACGCAAATGACAATTATCATAAGATGTAATCAAGTAACTCATAGATGAAGCGACCTATTATGAGTATTTACCATAAATTTGTTCAGATCTGTAAATTAATTAGTGTATCATATACATGGAGGTACCGCATAGTTTTTCTTTACACAACAACCTATTAATGTTTGAGCAAGCTAATTGCTACTGAATAATCAAATCAAAGCATATATTGTTTCCGATAATCAATATTTTTTACGATAAAATAAAATTTATACAATGCATTAGTAAATATTGAATATGCATGTCAACTTAAGTTCTTAGAAAATATTTTGTTCTTTTTATTTCATCCCTATGTTTCATAATAATGAAATAGCTAGAAAGGAAAGAATAGTTAAGGATTCACTCATTGACATCAAGAAGTTTCAGATGTGATGGAGGTTTCACTCATTGGCTTAATAATTAATAATTAAGGCTCCATGTACATCAAAACTCCATATGAACATCTCTGCACAAAATTCCAAGAAATAGAACATTATAGAAATCAGTAGGAGAGACACATAAAAAGGCCAACTTGACACCCATTGATCCAATTGCACGTCTTTTCCTCCTTGTAGCCTCTTCCTGTCCATTATTTGGAGCCTTTAGAGTCTTTCAATACATCAATTTTCTGTTTGTCATCCTGGGAAATTATTCGCAAATTGCATGCTCAACTCAATTATTTCCTCTTTGAATCACAAAAAAGAAAGAAGAAGCTGCAAAATGCGGTAATATACAGGAATTTTCGAAGAATACAAACGTATGTATCCACCAAGTACTCTCCAGTTTTTTGTTATTATAGTATGCAGTAGTATATATGGTACTGAGCTATATTACACCCAGTATAACACAAAGTACAAATGATTGTGTAATTAAGGACAAGAAACATTCTTTTTACGTGTGATGTGGGTTTGTTTTTTGAATAACCGAGGTATCTGGTTCGTCTTTTATGGTGGTGAACGATGAGTTTGAGGGAGCTGAGTTTGTTGGTAAGCTTCATTCAACACTTTGCTGTTGGCCAACATCGTTTTCAGATCAGGTTTTGTTCGAATAATATTAATCCTATATATAGATCCAAAACGTTTATATCATACTTTGACCTGCCAAACCTAGCTAGCTCGATCGATCTACCTCAATCGTCAATCCATGTGTGCTCTACATATAAAATTGATGTTTCTTGTTACTTAATGTATTTTTCTAGATATAGCACGGCGATTTGGATCATCTACTACATAAATAGCATAGCGTTTTCCATCGCTGTATATGTGAACGAATATAGTACACACATCCTTAATAATAAGAGTTTGAGTGCATGTTTGTTTGTTGGGACTAACTGGAACTGTCTTAAATATGAAGTCTAGTTTGGTTAGTACCATGTTTGGTGTTATTGGGTACTAAAATAAATGAGCTTACGTATCACTTTATTTTCAATTTGGTCTCCTTACATGATGTTATTGTGGGTACTCAAATTGGTGATCCTTAAATAACATCAACATTCTAAACTATAAACCAAGCAAACTACTCTAATACCATACAACATCAAACATGAGTTAATATTAGTACAACTTATGACAACTCACATGAGTCAATGACAATATTAACAAATAAGGAGGTGTAATGTAATCCTTAATACCAAACGTGTACAACGACGGGGAGACATAAAACCTAAACTTCGTGAAACATTCACAATGTAATTCAATAATCATGACCATTGACCATCTATTCTTCATATTTATAGCCAGTTCCCGCCAATAATGAACCAAACTCATATTAGTTTATCTGTTTAACACTATTTACCATTACATTTATCATCCATGGAGACAAAGAATGAGTGTTTTTTTATTAATATGTTATGTATGTATTACAGTAAACATAGAAGAATTCTCTGGCTCTCTCATTGATCATATTCTCTACCGACAGCTTGAAGCCAACTTAGTCTTAATTTTGGTTATTTAGTCGTTATTCCTTCAGCGATCAAGAATTAACAAATCAAGTACAAACAACTGAAACCACAAATCTCTAGACGATTATTCCGACAAGGCGAATCGATATCTAATTCTTATAGAAGTAGAGTATTATCCAGGACCTCTTGCCTCTGCTATGTTTAGTTTGGTTCAAAGACAAGACACGGGAGGGAAAAGTTAATGATTAAGTTGATATTCAAGTTTTAATAGAACAAATAAACAAGTTACCGATAAGGTTTATTACCAAATTAGGGTTAATAACAAAAGAAAATTAAGAAGGCTACGTATAGTTGTGGTTTGTTACCCATCCTTATCGTGTAGGGGCCCTCAGATCCGAGGTTTTAGGGGCGTGCTTAGCGTGACTTCACCGAAGTGAACAAATTAACCAAGATAACCACACATCATCGAACAAAAACTCACTCACCCTCCAATCACTTTAATGCCCTGCTTGGTTACAAGTATCCATTATAAGACTCGGCAAAGCTACATACGTATCGTTTAAACAATATGCACACCCGATTGAGGAAGCATGTGTATTAGGGTTTCCGAAGCAAGAATTGATATAGGATAACGGATAACCGCAGTTAATAATTCGTTGATGTTTCTGACAAACATCCCAATGCATGGTTTTAGCTACTCCCAAAGAAGAGGTTGTTTTCGATGATCATTGTACATTATCGTTTTGGTTTGAAATGGAGCTAGGGCTTCACATTCAGAGATGTGATTTTAGTTCACCCACTTTTCTACTCACCCCACAGATAACCAAAACTTGATACAAATTTACCCTTTCCTAAAAGTAGCCTAAGAGGACAAAATTAAGTTAGTTTATTAAACTTACATGTTCTTTCATGATCTCTTTCATGATCGAGAGTCGACTTTGGTTAGTTTCATGACAAGCATAGACTATAAATATTGATTATGCGTAGTTAGAGCATAGGTTAAAGTCCATCGCGGCATCATATTTTTAATGCGCTTGCTCCAAAACAAATAAATATTTTATCTTTTGGCAAACAGCAGCACATTACATCCATCGATGCGATAAGATCTATGTAGATCAATTAGTCATAGTTAATCTTTCATTATTCAAATAAGAAACTATATGTGTCACATTACTCTATTGTAATGCTAAACCCTGTAACGTGTATGTTTTCATTAATCTAAACCATATAACATATGTGCAGCCGATGGAATTATACAGAAATAGAATGAGCGATGATCAAGGCACATGAGTAATCTATGGAATAGATCGTAGATAGGAGGGGTATCGTAATACTTAGTCAGACATATAAGTATAAGTTATATATAATCTCATTCTCTCTTCCTCTACCTCAAGTCCAAGAAGAAAGAAAAGAAAAAATCAACCTGATAATTTCCATCCCCCTCTGGAAATTAGGGTTTTCTGGTCTGCGCAACTTTAATCCCAACATGGTTCTGTGTATTTTATTCTCTGTATACGTGTGCATGCAATATTTTAAACTGGAGAGAAGCTAAACAACATTGGATTCCCGACGGGGATGAGACAGAGAAAGAGAAAGCATCAAATGTCGAAAAGGAAGCTCCGAATGCATGGAGCCAAAAGCAGTTGTGTATACGATATATATATATACACACACACACATATATATATATATATATATATAAATTCCATTTTTTTTTAGAATATGATTTAGTTTCTATTATATAATCTCGAGCTTCAGTAGTGTATTATTGTCTGAGATCAATATGAAACTAACTCTGGGTTTCGTGGTAGGGTGTGATCAAAGTCAGCTGAGAAAAGGACGTCATCAGAATGACCCATTTGCCACAGGAGCGTCATCAGCTAGCTTCTTATTTTCACAGAATCACAGGTCGTGAATAACTGCATTCCCGGCGAAGTAGTTACCTTCAATCTGGAAGTAATCTGAATATTTGATGTCGATCTTCAGTCTACGTGAACGTACGTTCAGTTAATCATGCATGGATGGCTATTTTCGACAGCTTGATCATTGATCTCTCATCGATCTCTGACGACCATTCAGTACTCTAGCTAGTTACCAACTTAGATCACTAACCTCATCACATTCTGTTTTTCCTTATCAAGTCTAGTTAACTTGCAGACTTGAACTTAAAACATCATTGGTTTTTTTTTTTGGGCCAAAAGATAAGTGAGAGAGGAAAAACCCTAACACTCTTATGTATTAAAAAAGAAAAGAGAGAAACATCAAGAGAGGATGATTAGACCAAAACCTCTCATAACAAAATAACAACGAAACTAAACATCAAAGATTTAACCGGGACAATCTTAGATTTTATACCTAACGATGGACTTAGTTGTAAAGTTTACTTGCTAATTAATTTCGGGCGTCATTAATTACAATTTTCCTCTGGCCGGATCTCTCTATATATGAGAACAAAAGAAATCTGACGAGTTCAAAAGTTCAAACTTCAAACCCTAGAGTAATATTGTATAGTACCACTATATTGTATGCATGTAGCGGTATCTAGCTAAAAGAAAACTTGACATCCCAGCTACATATAAACCATAAATTACACCCTGCATGTGAGAATTATATTAATTCGTAGTAATTGAAAATGAGAGGAAAAGAAATTTGATGGAGAGGAAAGCGATGATAATTGTTGCTCACATTTAGTCAATTGGGCGGATTTGATGATAATTGCTGCTTGTTTGTATAAGTCTTTTATTCATAATAGAAATGTCGATCTTATATATTTCAACCTAAATTTGTCATTGAGTTAAAGTTGAGGTCTCGGGCCAAACCAATTAACTTTGGCTCAAGACCTCGGCTTAATGATTTTTGTAGGCAATAAGTGTAAAGTGAATAGTTATACACATGCATCCAGCTAGATCGAATACCATTAGACAACGTTAGAACAATACTCGGTCTAGCTAGATGAATGTGTATAACTATTCACTTTACACTTATCGCTTACAAAACCAATTATGTATGTCATCAAAAACATTGGTATGTAGATTAGTGGGTGACCGTCTAATCCTGAAGGTAACAGACTAAAAGAGAGTTAATTAGCTCATTAGTTAGTAGTTAGTACCGTTAATGGAGTAGGGAGCAGGATGCAATTACATTTTTCATAATCCAGGTATCTCATATATATGTTGGAGCAGGAGAAGGAATAGTACGTGAATCTTTTTTCACGAGCGGCTTCGTTGCAGTATCGAATGCGCTCCTAGACTCGGTCGGGGTAGCACTTTTCGCCATTCTTCCAAGCATGGACTACTAATAGCATGGTTAAGCAGGATGTGGTTAATTTGCTTGACTAATACATGGTTGAGAACCTAAGCCAATGGGCAATGGTGTTGATCAACTAGTGCTAATTATTTAACCAGCATTAGATTGAGGAAACCAGGTAATTTCGATATGGTATCAACCCTATTAGGTCTCTTAGAGAGTTAGAAATACGACAATTTGTTTATGCCGGGCTGAAACATATAGCTAATGATCATTTCTTCAATGTTCATAATTTATTTATTTTTTATTTTTTTGGTTGAGCATTTGTAATTCATAATTCAGGATGATCCGGTTCATTTGTTCAGATACTAAGAGGTATAAGATATATCCGGTTCAAGAAGAAGCGCTGCAATCACAATTATTGTGTATGTAGATGACAGAGGTAACTCAAAACGCAGATCTAGAGGTAACTTAATAGAAGTTTCTAACTACCAATTATAGATCCTCCCCGTTTCTACATCCATGTCACTTGCTCAGCAATAATCGCAGCAGGGCAGTGTTTATAGGACTACCTATCTCTATGGTATCATCAACATCACATGCAGTCCTCGATCGCTGCCGAGACATCACTGTGTGTATGTACTACTTACTACTAGCTCCCACACAGGTATCACGGACGGTCCTATCAACTTTGCCCCCCTAGGGAAATTCACCCAAACTTATTTGGTTCCAGTCCAACTTTAACCATACGTAATAATAAACCTAAACACAAAGGCAAGTAACTTTCTGAGGAAGAGAGATCAAGCACCCCCTTTTCTGGCTTCAAAATTAGAACCAACTTTTAGGTCATTTTTCCCGAGTGGTTCAAACTTCAAACAAACATAATCTCATCGTTCGAATTGACCTTTTTCAATTTAACTATTTCTTAAACATAATTGGAATTTGAGCTCCCCAGAAACCAACAAAATGCACACAGCCCTACACATTCTGCTTTTCTCAAACCCCAGCTCACCCAATCGCTCGCACACTTCCACTTTTGTATACGTGTGAGAAAGAAAGAAAGACTGTGATCGATGCATGGTGGCCCAGAAAAAATATATGGCTGACCGACTTTGGGGATGAGAGAGTTGGATAAAGAGGGGGAGAGACTTATAGGCGTAAAACTATGACTACTGCAGAAAAGAAAGCAGAGAAAGGGAGAGGCCGGTTTAGAAAGAAGAAAAACTAAAAGATAGCCAAAATATTATTCTCTTTTTAGCCATCATGGTTTTTGGTTGTTTCTCTCTTAGAAACCAAAACTAGCTAGCTAACCAGATCGTCTTCCTTACAAGAGTCCGAAAGATAGCTCTAGTATATTTTTTTTAGTGAGACTCTTTCTTTTGTTTAGATCGATCACTACTGCTCAAAAACCACTTGACTTGGTTTTTTTGCTGTCTTTTGGCGCAATCGGACCGTCTAAATTTAGTCTGCGGCTTGTGTTTGTTTGTTTGTTTGTAAGTTCTCTTCGTGTTTCCAAAACTAGAGTTTGTCTGCGGCTAAATTACAAGGGAACAGGTTTGAACTCAGATTCAAATGATGTCCGGTGATGGCTATTCACTTATGCCTTCTGCCATTGAAAGGTTCGATCATCAACTGAACCCAGCAAACCCTAGTCAGAATCAGAAATCCAATCCTGCTGTCAAGAAGAAGAGGAATCTACCAGGAACTCCAGGTATTAAGCAAACTTTAGCTTCTTTCGTTTCATATATCTTCAAGTATAGTGTGTTTTACGTTTTGACCGACACTACTAATTGCCGGAAAGAGGTTATCGAGCTTAAATCTATCATATATTAGTTAAGTCGGATATTTGACATGAGAACATTTCCGGTCATCAGTTAATTTCTGTGTGTTAATCAATTATCAGATCCAGATGCGGAGGTCATTGCCTTATCTCCCACCACACTTATGGCAACGAACAGATTCATCTGCGAGATATGCAACAAGGGTTTCCAGAGGGACCAGAACTTACAGCTTCATCGAAGAGGTCACAATCTTCCATGGAAACTGAGGCAAAGAACGAACAAGGATGTGATCAAGAAGAAGGTCTACATTTGCCCGGAGAAGACCTGCGTCCACCACGATCCTTCTAGAGCTCTCGGGGATCTCACCGGAATCAAGAAGCATTTCAGCAGGAAACACGGCGAGAAGAAGTGGAAGTGCGAGAAGTGTTCGAAGAAATACGCAGTTCAATCGGATTGGAAAGCTCACTCCAAGACGTGCGGGACTAGGGAGTACAAGTGTGACTGTGGAACTCTATTTTCCAGGTACATAAATTAAGACAAGCTACGAATTAAATGCTCGTTTTGGATTTTCGATTTAATGCAAGCAGATGAATATGATTAGATAATAAATGGTGGATTTTTCATTTTTCTTTTTGAAAACTAAATTAAACAGGAAAGATAGCTTCATCACACATCGAGCATTTTGTGATGCCCTAACTGAAGAGAGTGCTAGGCTCACTTCAGCTGCAGCAGCTGCTACAAATCTTAACTTCGGAAATGATCCTTCAGTAAACAACACCATGATGAATTCTCAAGCAGTTCAAGATGTTTCTCAAATCTCTGATTTCGAGAAGCCAAGCAGATTGTCGTTTTGGATGAACCAGCAGCCGAATAATCTCAATGTTATGGACATGGCCGCAGCAAATCCTAATAATCTTTATGATATGGTGCAAATGGGATCTGCCACTAGTCTTTTCGGGTCAAATTCCATGTCCAATTTTGGCGCCTCTACTTCAATAGGTTCGGCAAATCTCTCCTTATCATCACCAATGGGACTAAAAGATCAAGAAGGAAGAAATATCAAACCCAACATTATCAGCAAGCCACCGTCAGCGCCCATGTCAGCCACAGCGCTGCTGCAGAAAGCGGCGCAGTTAGGGTCTACTCGAAGCAGCAACCAGCCGCTACCCGGCAGCAGCGCAGGCGTAATGACCTCGCCGCCTTCCTCGAACACATTGAACTTCAACAGAGGGTCGAATGAGCTTAACCAACTTTTTCAACCGAGGAATACTACTTCATCCAATCTGGTTAGCTCGTTAAGTTGTGCATCAAATAATACTAGTCTCGAACAGCTAATGAAGTTCGGTGGCGCGAGTTCGAATGCGATTGATCGTCAGAATAGTCTAACCAGAGACTTCTTGGGCGTGGGAGGAGATAGTCAAGCTCATAATAGGCAGTTCTTGCCACATGAGCTTGCCAAGTTCGGCTCATCTGCTATGGGATTGAGTCCATTCACTGGCAACCACTGAAGTCATTATCAGAAATATCAATTGAACTGAGTCCGTGATCGATGATGAGTTGGGACCGAGTTGAATGAAACCTGATCGGTCATCAGCTAGCTAGGGACCGCAAGCTGAATAAGAGAGAGAGCTAGCAGGGTAGCGCTGCATTCTGAGAAAAGTGGTCACAGACTCCACAGAGAGGCTGAGCAGCTCAGATGAGGGGCCCCGCCGGTGCATGTCTGAAGTGACAGAACGACGAGCAAACTCCGAGTCATGATGATGTGTAAACTATTTGGACCGTTTTGGTTGCTGTGTTACGTTGTTTTATCTCGTGTATGTTTAGCCTGCTGTTGTTTTATGCATGATTTGATTTCTATTTCTTTGCTTTCTCTTCTTTCGAAATGGGGCACGGAAAACTACATGACAGAGAAATAGTTGACCGTCCGTCAAACTAATCCAGCCGCCCCGTCAACGGTGGTGGCCCGGCCGGGTGTGGCTACCTCTGTAGCTTCTGTAATAGAACGGGCCATCACATTCTGTTTCTTGCTTCTCCAAGCGACTAAGTTTCCACCAACAAATGTAAAATAGTCAGAAGTAGAACGCTTTTCAGTGATGTTCTTTGCCCAGCCTGTATTCGTGTAACCACTAGTCTTCAAATGCCCATGCTTACAAAACACCAGGTCTTTTCCAGGAGTAGACTTTAAGTATCTCAAGATTCTCAACACAGCATTCATATGATCTTCACTAGGATTATGCATATACTGACTTACCACACTAACCACATAAGCAAGATCAAGTCTAATATGCGACAAGTAAATTAATCTTCTAACTAACTTTGATATAGAGATTTTTCAGTCGGAACTTGATCAGGATACTCTGCAATCCGATGTTTCTGTTCTATCGATGTATCAGCTGGTGTACAATCAAGCATATCAGTCTCTGCTAGAAAATCCAGAACATATTTTCTATGACTCAACATGATATAGTCCTTGTTCCTGGCTACCTCAATTCCCAAGAAATACTTTAAACCCCAAGGTCTTTCATCTCGAATTCAGAAGACAACTGATCTTTCAATCTTCTAATTTCAACAATGTCATCACATATCACTACCATGTCATCTACATAAATGATCAATGTAGTAAGCTTACCATGTCGGTGTTTCAGAAACAAAGTATGATCTTAGTTACTCTGTATATACCCAATCTTCTTTATGAAAGACGTGAACCTTCCAAACCAAGCTCTTGGAGATTGCTTCAATCCGTACAATGACTTTTTCAATCTGCACACCACCTTCTCACCCGTAGTAATATTATATCTTCGAGGAAGATCCATGTAAATTTCTTCATTTAAATCTCCATAAAAAATGCATTCTTCACATCAAACTGTTGCAGGGGCCAATCCAGATTAGCTGCCAAAGACATGAGGACTCAAATGGTATTGATCTTTGCCACAGGTACGAACGTCTCATCATAATTCACCCCATATTTTTGAGTGTATCCTTTTGCAACGTTCCAACCTTGCCTTATATCTGTCAACTGAGTCATCTGCATGATGCTTCACAGTATAAACCTATCTACAACCAACGGTCTTCTTCCTAAGTGGTAATGACACTAAATCCCAAGTATCATTCTTCTTGAGAGCATCCATCTCAACCTCTATTGCTTTGGCACATTTCTCCTCCTCGATTGCATCATGCACTTTACTAGGAAGAGACACAATAGATAATTGATTCACAAAGGCTACATAAGGTGTAGACAATCTATGAGTTGACACGTAGTTGGCTATAGAATACTTGACTTTAGCTGACAAGAGAGGCTCATATTTTTTAGGAGGTTGACCACGGGTTGACCTAGCAGGCAAGACCCTACTAGATTCAGGGACATTGGAGGATGACAACGGAATAGTACTACATACCTCAGGTGATGACAAGCCAAGAGAGATCGTTGATGTAGGGGGAGAGACTGAACTTGCATGTTCATCTTCAACAACTGGTGGCTGATTGCTATTCAATTCTTCTCCTTTCGACATGTCAGACATTTGTTTGTCATGTCGAACGCTTTCAGAATAGGGAACAAACGCCTCAAGTTGGGCAGGTTCAACAGATTGAACCACTTTTTGAGGTTCTAGAGTATTATCTCTTGGATTTTGGATCTGGTCGGTGATAGGCCAAAGATCCTTTTTAACGGGGTTACTATCAACAATTACACAATCTTCTAGTTCTTCAAATTGATCTTCATAAAAAACATGTTTCTCCTCCTCACTCGGAGATACCGTAGGAGAAATATAACACATGTCTTCACTAAATGTGACATCCATAGTGACATAGAATCGTTGAAACGGAGGATGATAGCACCTATATCCTTTCTGATGGGATCCGTATCCAACAAACACACACTTAAGGGAATGAGCCTCCAACATAGATCTCTGATTTTTGTAAAGATGAACATACGCCACACAACCAAAGACACGAGCATGAAGTTTGTTGAGAGATGAAATAGTAACATGTTCAGACAATACCTCAAAGGTAACCCGATTTTGAAGAGATGCAGATGGTAGACGGTTGATAAGGTGAGAGACACATAACATAGCTTCACCCTATAGATATTTAGGTAGATTAGCACTGAGTAAGAGAGCTCTTCTAATATCCAAAAGGTGTCGATTTTTCCTCTCAAATACCCCATTCTATTCTGTTGTCTGAGGACAAGTAGTCTGATGAACAATTTATGTTGCTGAAAATAGTCTCGGAAAGAGTGGTTAACAAACTCTCCTCCATTGTCAGATCGAAATATTTTCACACAAGCATCATATTGAGTTCAGATGAGACTATGAAAAGCGGTGAAAGCCGAAAACATAGCATCCCTCTTTTTCAATAACACAACCCAAGTTAATCTTGTAAAGTCATCAATAAACAAAACAAAATACTTCATCCTTATCAATGTCAAATTCTTCGAAGGCCCACATACATCAGAATGAATCAACTCGAATGGTGCAGAACTAGAAGAAAAACTAGGAGAATAACTGGACTTATGACTCTTAGCAAAAACCACAATGGAGACTTGACTCTTTTATTCCAAAAAACAAAGATGGTATCGACTTCTTCATGACTCCAAAAGATGGATGACCCATTCGGCGAAGCCATAATCAAATTTCTTGTACTCGATCAAAACTCAATGTCAGGGCAACGGTTGGTGATGGTGCTCTTGTTTCCCCACTATACATGCAATCCAAGTGAAATAGTTTCCCCCGTAGATCCCCTTTGCCTATTATCACGTGAGATGATAGGTCTCAGAAGATAACATACATAGGAAAAAAATTACAGAACATTTGTTTTGTGAAATCAATTCAGAAACAGACAATAAGTGATGTGATAGAGCATGAACATAAATGACTTTGTTTAACACAATTGTTGGAGTAACTTGAATTGACCCTATACCTAGGACCGGGAAGGACACCCTATTTGCATTAGACACTTCAGGTATGGGAGATGGGGACAGACTCGAAAAAAATGACTTATCAAATGTCATATCCTCAGACGCAACAAAATCAATTATCCATGTATCACTACCAGTAAAATCATAAATTTTTAACGCAATACCAATTTTACCTCTTTTCTCCTGAGAACACATACATGTGGTGAAGTCTTGTCCTCCTACTCCATAGAAATCAGGTTCACGGGAATCTTCTGGTTGATCATCAAAGATTGCAAGATCCATTGCAAAGAGGATTTGATGACAGAGGAACAAAACAAGTACAACAGAATTCGACGAAATCGAAAGCTTCCTTCGACACGTCGAACAGATTAAATTAGGACAAGTTTATAACAAATTTGCAGCGGAAAACAATAAGGTCAGATTACCAAGATTGTCATAATCGACTTAGGCTCTGATGCCAAGTCAAACATAACACAAAAGGTTGAGAATTTTCTAATATATTGAACAAATCTCAAGTCGGGTATATATATTCAAACACAGTTCTAACCTTAGCAGGAAACTAATTAATTATACTGAAATATTTACATAATCCTAGTTGATTACAAAATATACATTTTTTCAATATACTATAATTGAGACTCGCGTTAACAGGTGAGACTAGTTTAGGGTTTAGACGTTTCTTGGTGTTTTGGGTAACTTATCGAGCATAGTGTGTGTCTTTGTGATGTGAGCTTAGGGAGAATCTAGCTGCTTGCCGATGAGAAAAGAATTATTGGGGATAAGGAAGTTGGGGACAGGTGTGTTGTGTGTGATGTGCGATGTCTCAACTGCCACTAAATGGTTTGGTACGTACCATCACGGAAGAAATAGAAGGGACACTAATAAGCTCAACTAATATTCGAAATCGTTGTGTTCAATTCATTATTTTGAAAGAAGATGTGGGTGTTCAATTCAATCGTTGTGTACTCAAAGTCTCAATCATCGATATAATGTAAGCATATTTCGAATTCTCTTTCTCCATCGATTTCCTTTGTCATAGATAGCTATGTCACATGTACCATTCAAACTAGAAATCTTAGCTAACACCTAACCACTACACCGATTGATATGATTATATGATTTGTGCTAGTTTACTGAATGATTGATTCAAATTACAATTCAATGTTCTTATTTTACCTGAAAAATCTACAATCTTACTTGAGAATTTGTGATATCTCATTTAGTACGTACTTCTCCTTAACAAATACCATAGAGGATTTCATCTGCATGTATTCATCGATTAACATTACTCGGAAAGTGTCGCGCGGGAAATTAAAGAATTACTCATTTGATGCAAAACAACATCATATCATATATGAATATAGTGATTATTATTTATAAGCGAGCCAACGATATGCAAGTATTCTTCGATGAGCATTACTCTGAAAGTTAGCATAAAAAAAGAAGAAGATTACTCGGAAAGTATCATGCGGAAAAAAGTGAAGAACCATTCATTCAATTCAAATCAAGATCATATCATACCATGCACGAATCTTATCCACAAGTGAGCCAATTGATCAGTGCTCTATCATTAGTACTGTTAATTGACAAATACCGTCCACCATCTGCCTCGCAATATTATGATCAGTTGCCTCTAAACCACTTTCTTGGACTAATTAATTACAATACGAGCTTGACTAGGAGATTGACTTTGGCTTTCACTTGCGAAACTACTTAAATTCAGATCCTTTTTAAGTTTTCTTCTTCCAGATTTACATGATTAAAACAAGCTAGGGAGATCGATCACATTAAAAACTCGGAAATGAGATTATTAAAATCAGTAGCGTAGCCAAAAACTTTATCGAGCAGGGTCAATATTTATATATAACTATAATTTATATGTTACATATATGTTAAAGAATTATCAAAATTAATGCTTAATAAAAATAATTATTTTGTTAAAATGTTAACAATAACATCTTTAATTGTAATACAAAATATATTACATTGAACTGATCTATCTGGGAAAAAAAAATTAGATGCCCTGTAAGAAATAAGAAGACAAGAAAACTAACAGTAGTCCAATGTGTTATAATACTCCATCTATTGAAAAAGTTTCTTCTTTTTTCTTTTTTCTTGCTTGAATCTATGTAGCAAACAGATTCTTTTGTTAGAGAAAAGATAAATATATACAAACTTCATATTACATTTGTTGATCATAGGTTCATCACCAATATTGAACTACCTGATTACTAGAATATAATAGACCAATCTTTTCACAAGGGTCAATTTTATACAAATCTCAGCTAATTGGTTTAGTTTTATATTGATTGAAGCCCCACTCTTAACCACATGCATGAGCAATTCTCAAAGTTCAGAGAGGTCACCTGAACCCTCTCGTCCTATACTACCTACGCCACTGATTATAATGTTTCAAGGTTCCAACGAGGATCCTCGAAAACACATATGGACGGTGAACGACGTTCATTTGTTCAAATTAAAACCTTGTCTAATTACTTGTTTAATTAGCTGGTTTTCCCCAACAAGCAGCTGCTGCCATGGAAAACGAATCCGAGAAACATTGTTCCTTAGACAATACAATTGTTTTGGGTGACCCTTATTTTCAGGCACAAAGGACACACACACCTAGCAATCCAGCCTTTCTATTATAGGGCACTGTTTAAGTCTGTTGCCCTCCTATGAAAACCGTTGCAGGGCACTCAGTACTGTGAAAAGGGGATCGATCCAAAAGCTTTGACTTGATTCCACATTATTGTTAATTGTTTTATAAATAATTTGGTGTAGAACCCTAGCTGGGTATTCATAGGGCAGATGCATGAGATCGATTGGAAGCCGTTGGGAAGCTTGTAACTTTTAAATGGCCAATAATGGGGGTCCTGAGGTTAGCTTAGCACAAGTACTACACACTGGGGATTCGATCTGGGTCTACGAAATGCACGAAAAGAAACAATATCGAAGGTAATGCAAGTTATGCAACTTTATCGTGTAATGAGTTTGACCTTTTTATTGGTACTTGTAATGACCAGCTTTAAGCTTTTTGAGGCCTCCTCAGGTCTAGCTTTAGTTGATCTTTTGAATTTAGTTTGAGTTATTAGGGTTTTAGTTAGAATCGTTAGGGAAAGTTCCATTCCAACTAGTCAAGTTCTCGGCTAGGGTTAGCAATATTGACAAAAGAATCCTACTCTCGAGAGTGGAGACCTTTGTCTAATTGAGTAGAGTGTTGTATACGTACTTGATTCATTTAAACAACTAAAACTTCTCTTAATGCGAGTCATAATCCTAATATATTGGAAATATATATATTCTGTAATCAACTAGGATTATGTAAATCTTTCGGTGTAATTAGTTTTATTCTAAGGTTAGAATTGTACTTGTATATATACCCGACTTAGGGTTTGTTCAATATATTATAAAATTCGTAACATTTTATGTTATGTTTGACTTGACATCAGAGTTTAAATTGATCCTGGCAATCTTGGTAATCTGACCCTGTTGTTTTCCGCTGCAAATTTGTTCTAAACCTGTCCCAATTTGATCTGTTTGACATGTCAAAGGAAGCTTTCGATTTCGTCGAATTCTGTCGTACTTGTTTTGTTCATCTGTCATCAAATCCTCTTTGCAATAGATCTTACAATCTTTGGTGATCAACCTGAAGTTTCTTGTGAACCTGATTTCTATGGAGTAGGAGGACAAGACCTCACCACATGTATGTGTTCTCAGGAGAAAAGAGGTAAAATTGGTTTTGCATTAAAAATTTATGACTTTACTGGTAGTGATACATGGATAATTGATTCTGGTGCGTCTGAGCATATGACATTTGATAAGTCATTTTTTTCTGAGTCTGTCCCCATCTCCTATACTTGAAGTGTCTAATGCAAATGGGGTGTCCTTCCCGGTCCTAGTATAGGGTCAATTCAAGTTACTCCAATAATTGTATTAAACAAAGTCATTTATGTTCCTGCTCTATCACATCACTTATTGTCTGTTTCTGAATTGATTTCATAAAACAAATGCTCTGTAACTTTTTTTTCTATGTATGTTATCTTCCGAAACCTGTCATCTCACGCGATAATAGGCAAGGGGGATCTGCAGGGGAGACTGTTTCACTTGGATTGCATGTACAATGGGGAAGCAAGAGCACCGTTACCAACTGTTGCCCTGACATTGAGTTTTGATCAAGTAAAAGAAATTTGGCTATGACATCGCCAAATGGGTCATCCATCTTTTGGAATCATGAAGAAGTCGATGCAATCTTTGTTTTTTGGAATAAAAGAGTCAAGTCTCCATTGTGAAACTTATGTTTTTGCTAAGAGTCATACACTACCAGAAAATGGGTCTTGGGCGACGAAACAAAAAAAACCGGGCAACGATTTTTTTTTTCGTCGCCTAAGAGGGAACTTAGGCGACGATTTTTTTTTTCGTCGCCCAAGGAAAAAAAATCGTCGCCTAAAGTCCAACTTTAGGCGACGAAAATAAAATCGTCGCCTAAGAATACATTTCGTCGGCCAAGAGAGAAACTAGGGCGACGAAACAATATTTCGTCGCCTAAGATATTTATTTCGTCGCCTAAGTTTTTTATCCTTAGGCGACGAAACTGAGATATTTCGTCGCCCAAGATTTTTCATTCTTAGGCGACGAAACTCAAATATTTCGTCGCCCAAGATTCTTCTATATATTGTGAGGCGGGATAGAAGAATGAGAACTTTGAAAATTTTAAACATAAATTTCTCTAGTTCTTCAAATCGTTCGGTGTTGTGGAAATTTGTCCATACATAGTTTGTGGAGCTACTCCCAGGTACGTACATATGCATATATATGTGCATATATATATGTGCATATATATATATATATATTGATTTTCAGTTTTATTTGAGTTGAATTAATGATATATATATATATATATGCATAGAGTTTGTTCCAAGCTGAGTAAGGGGCCGTTCTGTCATAGATATGGTTCACAGGTTTGTTTAACTGGATCTCAAGATCACAAACTGACCACTCTTCTCGGTGAAGGGGTTGATAGGGGTTCGCCTCCGTGATCACAAACGAGTCCTGCCTGGTTCCTGTAGGGGGTTCGCCCTCCGTGACATTGACACTTGCCTTCTGAAACCACGGAATTCGCTCGAACTAGATATATATAATTAATAATTAGTATGTTGTATTACATTAATATATATATATATATATAAAAGATATGTTCATTAAATATTGATATATATATATATATATGTGTTATTTTCAGGATATGGATAAGAGTTGGATTTCTCTTCCAAGATATCACAGAAAATATGCTGAAGGAGTTTGGGATTTTATGCAATATGCGCAGGCCAATGCTGACGGGAGTGGCATGTTCTATTGCCCGTGCAAGATGTGTAAGTGTCGCAGTGATATGCATCGATTTCCGTTGGGGACAGTATGGGACCACCTGAAGAGTAACGGATTCTGGGAACGTTACACATGTTGGATATATCACGGTGAAACCTCATCACGCCCGCATGATCATGGACAGTTTGATGAGACGGGCAGTACATCCAACGATCCAACAACGACCTTCATCAACGACATGTTTCCTCATGACAGCGGTGTATGCCCTGAACGACAGCACATTCCTCAGGCGCCGATGCAGGCCGTCCCTAGAGGTGTCAACACTGCCGGTATAGCCAAGTACAACAGACTTATTGCTTTCCAACAGACCCCTCTGTGCCCAGGTCATGAGAAGACCGTTCTTCAGTGTGTGATGGAGGTGATGCATATCAAGGTTGACACAAAATCGACCGTGACGGCTGTTGATAGGTATCTACAGTACGCTGCTTCGCTCCTGCCCGACGGTCATCGTCATCCCACCACGCATCATAAGGTCCGTCGTATCTTGAGAGATCTCGGGCTTTCCTACATCAAGATCCATGCATGCAGATATGACTGCGTTCTATTCTGGGGTAAAGATGCAGACGGTAATGACCTTGAAGGCCTTCATCGTTGTCCGGTATGTGGGACCGACAGGTATAAGCGGACTCCCGCAGGCAACAGGAAACCTGTTAAGGTACTTCGCTATTTCCCGTTGAGGGATAGGCTGGAGCGGTTGTATATGTCTTCAAAGACGGCCGAAGCTATGAGATGGCACGCTGTGAGGGAGGTGCATGACGAAGACCTCATGGTACACCCTGCTGACGGGGAGGCGTGGAAGCATATAGACAGGGAGTTTCCTCATTTTGCTTCAGAGGTGAGGAATGTGAGGCTCGGGCTGTCATCCGACGGGTTCAACCCTTTTGGGACCATGAGTCTTTCGTACAGTATATGGCCGGTCATTTTGGTGCCTTACAACCTTCCTCCATGGATGTGCATGAAGAAGGAATACAACATGTTGACCTTGTTGATTCCGGGGCCCGGTTATCCAGGTATCTACTTTCCCTTCATATTGTATATATTGCTGTTGGTTCAACACCTCTCCATTTATTGTTTTTGTTCTATATTGTTGGTCATATATAGTCGTTATCTGAATTTGTTGTTGTTGTTGTTGTTATCCAGTGAAGTGTCTCGATGTGTATATGAGACCGCTGATTGAAGAGTGTAAATTGCTTTGGGAGGTTGGTCATCCCACTTATGACTCCCACAAAAAGGAGATGTTCCAGATGCATGCCATGATTGTTGGTACCATCAGTGATTTTCCAGCACGTGGGATGTTGTCCGGCAACGTTGTTAGGGGATACAAGGCTTGTCCTGAGTGCCTTAGCTCCCAGGGGTGCAGCAATCATTGCAACAAGATAGTCCGGATGGGTCACCGTGCTTACCTACCACATGATCACCCCTGGCGGATAGATACCGGGGCATTTGATGGGACCGAAGAGAGAGGTGTGGAGCCGCATAGATGGTCGGGGGAAGAGATTTTAGCAGTGCTGGATGAGTATGATTTTGGGCAGCTCAGCAATCATCCCGATATTGTGGCCAGAATACCTGAAAGACCAGACAGGTACAAATTCTGGACACATAAGAGCATATTTTGGGAACTCCCGTACTGGAGTACGCTGTTGATCAGGCACTACCTAGATGTGATGCACATAGAGAAGAATGTCTGCGACAGTGTGGTAGGTACAGTGCTCAACTTGGAGGGGAAGACGAAAGACGGTCCTAAGGCACGCGTTGATCTTAAGAAAATGGGAATCAGAAAACATCTTTGGCTGAAAGAGGGGAAGAAAAAGATGCCTTGGGCTCCTTACACCGTGAAGCCTGATCAGAAGACCCAGATCTTCAGGTGGATGAGTTGTGTGACGTATCCCTCAGGCGTTGCAGGAAATATAGCCCGGTGTGTGAACTTGCGGGAGAATAAGATATACGGCTTGAAGAGTCATGACTGTCATATTCTGCTACAACGTCTCTTCCCTGTTTTCATTCGACCGTTCCTTCACCGTCAGGTAAATTTGTGGTTAAAATTACGGTTAACCTGTCGTAAATGGATTTTATATTAAATTTGTGATGTGTGGTTGGCCAGGTTGTGGAGCCGTTAGTAGCGCTGTCAAGATTCTTCATGAAGTTATGCGCAAGGGAAGTGAGAAAATCCGATCTCCGGGAAATGCAGGCAGACATCATATACATCATGTGTAAATTCGAGAGGATCTTTCCGCCAAATTTTTTCGATATCATGCCTCACCTGATGATCCATCTTCCCCAGCAATTGTTGCTTACCGGTCCAGTACACTTCACTTGGATGTATCCCATGGAAAGGTATGTTTTATTCACTTACATCTCCAGAATACATATATGTACGTACATGTTCAATAACCATAACGTATAGTTTGCAATCTTATATTTACAGGCAACTTGGTGAGTACAAAGATTATGTCACTAATAAATCCGCGCCTGAAGGATGTATAGCTGAAGCATATATTGCGCATGAATGCGTCACCTACATGAAGTTGTATTTAGGAGCGTCGTTGGGAGCTCCGCAAGCCATGGAGGAACATGCGCCGCGGTTCAATCTCTCTATAGTTTCCAGTGATGTCGAAGTTGGTGGAGCACGACTGTCCGCCGAGTATGCATTGTCGGATGAAGAGATAGCCATAGCGCACTGGTGGGTACTAATCAATTGTGAAGAAGTTAAATATTGGAAAGAGTTGCACCTATGCTTTCCGGAAGTTGATGGTGATCTCGAGTACCACAACATGACTTTCGCAAATTATTTTCGCACCTGGGTACGTAATTTAATTTTCCCTGTTATATATATATATGTAATTATTTTCTATTGCATATATTTTCGGATATTTACAGTTCAATATCCGTTACAGATGGACATGATTAAATCTGATGATAATCCAAACTGGTCGCACGAACTATTACTTCTTGCGATGCAACTGCAACGGGCTAGAGTTTATCCCACTTGCACAGTGAATGGCGTGAAATTTGTATCTGAAGAGAGAGACAGCAGACGAAGAACACAGAATTCTGGGGTGATGGCGAAAGGTCATGGCCTTGACTATTACGGTGTTCTCCATTCAGTGGTCGAACTGGTTTATGCGGAAGGCATGAAAGTGCATCTGTTCAAGTGTAGATGGTTTGATACAGGCGCACAGAGCATGAAGATGGATCAGTACGGCAATTTATCGGTCAACACTGCTACAAGCGCCTACGAAGATGACCCGTTTGTTTTTGCGACATCGGTAAAACAAGTGTTTTATCTTGATGACCTCGCCAGGGGTGACGCGTGGAAAATAGCGAACATTGTGCATCCTCGAAACATTTACCGGGCGGCTACACTTGGAGTGACCATTCCAGGGCCAGAGGCTGATGCGTACCAGGAGCCGAACGCAGTAGGTATTCATGATGTAGCTACTGTTCGTCAAAATAATGTTAAACATGGTCGAGTGCTCAGAATTCGTGACGAAGATTCAACCTTTATTGATGTTGATCCAAATGAAGAAACAGACGACGACTCTGACGACGAATTAAGGCATAGATTACCAGATATTAATTCCGATACCGAAGAAGACTCATCGGATGACTCAGATTACGAGCCTTAGCTTAGTTATAATTGAGCCTTAGCTTTGTAATTGTTTGTATACTAAAAGAATATGTTTGTACTAAAATAAATAAAGCACATTTAAATTTCATTGTAAAGAAATTTTTATTTTTACTCTTGGGCGACGATTTTAACAAATATCGTCGCCCAAGTATCATCTTGGCCGACGAATTAGACTAATTTCGTCGGCCAAGATTAATCCGAATAATTAAAATAAAATAAAACACATTTAAATTTCATTATATTAAATTTTTATTTTTACACTTGGGCGACGATTTTAACAAATATCGTCGCCCAAGTATTATCTTGGCCGACGAATTAGCCTAATTTCGTCGGCCAAGAGTAATCCGAATAATTAAAATAAAATAAAACACATTTAAATTTCATTATATTAAATTTTTATTTTTACACTTGGGCGACGATTTTTACAAATATCGTCGCCCAAGTATTCTCTTGGCCGACGAATTAGGCTAATTTCGTCGGCCAAGAGTAATCCGAATAATTAAAATAAAATAAAACACATTTAAATTTCATTATATTAAATTTTTATTTTTACTCTTGGGCGACGATTTTAACAAATATCGTCGCCCAAGTATTATCTTGGCCGACGAATTAGCCTAATTTCGTCGGCCAAGAGTAAACCGAATAATTAAAATAAAATAAAACACATTTAAATTTCATTTGAATAATTAAAATAAATATCCCGGGTATTTATTTTTTACCAAATTTTTATAGCCCCGTAAGAGTCTCGTCGATTGGAAACTATTCTCAGTTGAAGGTCCGGCCAGATTACGTGATTTGGAGGGTCGAATAGCCGTTTCCGTCCGTTTAGGGGTTTGACCGCGCCGATTGACCGGACGGATCGAGCTTTTATCTTTGTCAGATGGAGCTGAATTTTTTTCCACCTACGTAATTCGTTATGCTGGTCAAATCTGACGGTCGGTTTTCAGTTCCTCTTCTCCGATCAATAAACTCACGTTATATGTACTAATGTTGTTTAACTTTTTTATATAAGTGTTTAGTTTAAGTGTCGTTTTGAAGACAACGTATACGTAGAGGCCTCAAACGCAAAAAAGTCGTGAAATAAGATATGACCGGAACGGTGAAATACGTCAACCCGTGAAAAATGAAGATATTCCGGTAAAGTTTCGGTGCCGGTTGTTCCGGTCGCACGAAACACATTTATTTCTACCTAGTGGTAGCCCTATCCCGGGTATTTTTTTTTTACCAAATTTTCATAGCCCCGTAAGAGTCTCGTCGATCGGAAACTATTCTCAGTTGAAGGTCCGGCCAGATTACGTGATTTGGAGGGTCGAATAGCCGTTTCCGTCCGTTTAGGGGTTTGACCGCGCCGATTGACCGGACGGATCGAGCCCTTATCTTTGTCAGATGGAGCTGAATTTTTTCCCACCTACGTAATTCGTTATGTTGGTCATATCTGACGGTCGGTTTTCAGTTCCTCTTCTCCGATCACCAAACTCACGATATAAGTACTAATATTGTATAACTTTTTTTTACAAGTGTTGAGTTTAAGATTCGTTTTGAAGACAACGTATACGTAGATGCCTCAAACGCAAAAAAGTCGTGAAATAAGATATGACCGGAATGGTGAAATACGTCAACCCGTGAAAAATAAAGATATTCCGGTGAGTTTAAGGTGCCGGTTGTTTCGGTTAACGAATTTTTCTCTTATTTCTACCTAGTGGTAGCCCTATCCCGGTTATTTATTTTTTACCAAATTTTTATAGCCCCGTAAGAGTCTCGTCGATTGGAAACTATTCTCAGTTGAAGGTCCGGCCAGATTACGTGATTTGGATGGTCAAATAGTCTGAAATTTATGATAGAACTCTTGGCCGACGATTTTCTTCATCTTGGGCGACGAAATTTATAATGAAGAATGTCGTCGCCCAAGTATACTATCTTGGCCGACGATTTTCTTCATCTTGGGCGACGAAATTTATAGTGAAGAATGTCGTCGCCCAAATATACTATCTTGGCCGACGATTTTTAAAAAAACAGGGCGACGATTTCAAAAATCGTCGGCCAAGAGTCTCTTGGCCGACGATTTTTACAAAACAGGCCGACGATTTTTACAGAATCGTCGCCCAAGAACGCCAGTATAAAAGGCAAAAATTCGGAAACCCTAACCATTTCTTCAGCCGCCAAGCATATTCTCTCTCTCTCTCCGAAAATCCTCTCTCTGCCCTCTCTCTCTCCCTCTCTCCGACCCCGACCCCGACCCCAATTCGGAACCCCGACCCCGACGTCGACCCACAATTTAAGGTATAACCCTAAAACCCTAAATTGGTTTTAATTGTTTTTGTTGTTGTGATAATTGTAAATTGTTGTTGTTGTTGTGATAATTGTAAATTGTAAATTGTTGTTGTTGTTGTTGTGATAATTGTAAATTGTTGTTGTTGTGATAATTGTAAATGTTTGTTGTTGTGATAATTGTAAATTGTGATGTACGGTTTAGGGTTTACGGTTTACGGTTTAGGGTATAGGGTTTAGGATTGTAAATGATTAAATAATTTAGGGTTTATTTAGGGTTTAGGGTTTACGGTTTAGGGTTTATTTAGGGTTTAGGGTTTGTAAGAAATAATGGATTATTTTTGAGTAAGGATGTAAATATTCGTAAATTAATTTTTGTGATGTAATAATTGCGAATTAATGTAAATAATTTGTTATGTGAATAAAAAAAATAATAAATCCTATAATAATTATTAAATTTTATTTATGCTATTATTGTTGATAAATTTTTCGAAGTTTATCGAGCCCTTATTTTTGTGAACTTAATTATAAGACGGTAAAATATTTTTAATAAATTTATGGTTATTTTAAACAGGATGGCCAAGAGAAGAACTTCTGGACAAGACGGCTTGGACGGTACCTCAAACAACCCGTCGGAATCACCGTCGATCGGGTTTCCGTGGCAGTTGACGGCCCGACATGCGCAACTGATGGGTGGCGCGAGCGGCTCGGGTTCTGCTGGGCAGTCGGGTCCCGCAGCGACGGCTCCTCGTCATCCACCCATACTTCGCCGGTCGCGATCCCGCAGCGACGCCCCCACACAGTCGTCCCCGACCGACGGTGATGGCGGGTCATCCGGGGTCCCTATGGTGCCGTCCGGCCTCTTCCTTCCTCCGACGATACCGGCGATACCTCGCGTCGATGAGGAGGGTCGACCGATTCGGGAGCAGCTCCCGCATGTGGCACCGCACGAGGCCTATATCTACCGGGAGTTTCCCACGCCTCTTCATCCCGTGAGGGTCTCCGAGCAGGCGGATATAGACGAATCCGTCGGCTCAGCCTCATCCTCAGGTAATTTATTATTACTTTTTTTTCGATTTAAATTTTTTTTTGTAAAAATGTATTATTAATATTAAATTTGATTCACAATGTCACAGCCGCCGGAACGAGAAGGCGGAACAGGAGAGGCACCGTCAGCAACAAGGGACTCGATAGGGCGGTCGAGTCCGCTGGACGGATCGCCATCCCGTTTTCCAACGGGAAACCGGTGGACGCCGCGTTGGGAAACCGGTACACGCGCGCCGCGGGAGGCACCATCCGCTCCAGACTCCCTATGTTGTGGGGAGTCTGGAGCCAGGTTCCTGATGGAGTGAAGGAGATGCTCCATCAGTCGATGTCGGTGAGTTTACTCAATCAATTACCTTTTTTTTTAACTATTTTTTTAACTAATAAATTATTTAATTATCGAAAAAAATACTAACAAGTGGTAATGCAGCAATGGTTTGTGGTTCCCGAGGAGGGACGTGACTGGGCGGACAAGACCCATAGGGATAGGTACCTCTAGCTATTTAATAATTTATTAAATTTTATTTTTTTAATAAAATTATTAATATTTTTTTTGTATATGTAGGTTCAAGGAGTGGAAGCACGACCTCCGGGAACACTGGAAGAAGTACGGGAGCGACCGTTCGGGTACCCCGAAGGAGTTCGAGTATCGGGAGTACGAGTGGCGGTGGCTTCTTGTCACGCAGTTCAACGACCCTCACAAACAGGTAATTCGTAAACAAATTTGAATATTTAATTAGTGAATTAATTATAATTGTATGTTTTTAAATATTTACTAACGATAATTTTTTTTTAAAAAAGCACCTCGCCCGGGTGAACGCTGAGAACCGGCAACAGAACACAACCAACCATCGTGCCGGTTCGAGGCCGTTTTCGGCCATCATGGACGACGTGCGGCGAGAGCGGCCAGAGGAGAACCCCTATGTGGGGACCTTTCAGAGGGCATATCCTCATTCTGAGGAGGATCTTGTAAGTTCCTTATATTTACTAATTTTTAATTTTAATTACATTTTATTAAATGTATATTAATATATTTTTATAATATATCCATTTAGGCGAGGGTGAGGGAGGCGGAGCAAGAGGTCATCAGAGGCATGGTGAACGACACATGGCCGGGCACGGCAGAGGATGACATGTCAGAGGCCATGTCCAGGATCGACACTTCAGATCCTACCGTTGGGGCGCGGATTATGGCCACTGCCTTCGCGCAGCGTTCCAACACCTACTACTGCCGGGGTATGGGAGACGCTGGAAAGGGGATCCTGAAGACGACGCCAGGATTTCAGCGCAAGGGAGCCGCCGGAGCCTCAAGCAGCAACAGCCAGACCACTCGGCTACAGGATCAGTTCGCAAGCCTACAGTCTGAGCTGGAAGCCCAAAGAGCGAGAGAGTCTGAGCTGGAAGCCCAAAGAGCGAGGGAGATGGCGGCGATGGCGGAATCATATGCGGCTTCCAATGCTGCGCATATGGAGCGGGTGAATGAAGTCACCAATGCCAACCAGGCGGCTATGGGACAGTGGATGACTGCCTGCATGTCTGCACTTGCGGCCGGACAGCCGTTTCCGCCCATGCCTACGCCTATACCATTACCTCAGTGGCATCCTCAGTGGCCCCAGCCTCAGCAGCAGCAGCCTCCTCAGCCTGACCAGCCGCCGCCTCAGGACCCTCCGAACGGGAATGATGAGTTAGATTTTGGGTTTCTCGATCCATAGGCAGAATTTTTGTAATAAATTATTTATAAATTTATAAATTTGTGTTATTTTTAATTAAATTTTAGTATTAGAAAACTGTAAAGAAATGCCGAAAAAAAAATAATGACAAAAATTAAAAAAACATTATTTATATATTTAAAAAAATTATTTAATTATTTTTAAAAAAAAATTTAAATATATCTTAGGCGACGAAATCTATAAATCGTCGCCCAAGATTTAACACCTTGGCCGACGAAAAATAATATCGTCGCCTAAGATGTAGTGATCTTAGGCGACGAAATATTTATTTTCGTCGCCCAAGGTCAGAAGATCTTAAGCGACGAAAAAAAATTTCGTCGGCCAAGGTGTTAAATCTTGGGCGACGAATATTTTTGGGCGACGAGAGGTATATTTTAGGCGACGAAATTAGTATCGTCGCCTAAGAATTACTCTTAGGCGACGACGGAATTAAATTTCGTCGCCCAAGTTCTTCACCGACGGACTTCTGGCGACGACTTCTGGGCCGACGACATGTCGTCGCCTAAGTACTTAGGCGACGAAATTTTTAAACAGGGCGACGATTTTTTTTCGTCGGTCAAGAACTATTTTCTGGTAGTGATAGGTCTAGTTATTCTCCTAGTTTTTTTTCTAGTTCTGCACCATTCGAGTTGATTTATTCTGATCTATAGGGGCGTTCGAAGAATTTGACATTGACAGGAATGAAGTACTTTGTTTTGTTTATTGATGACTTTACAATATTAACTTGGGTTGTGTTATTGAAAAAGAGGGATGCTATGTTTTCGGCTTTCACCGCTTTTCATAGTCTCATCTGAACTCAATATGATGCTTGTGTGAAAATATTTCGATCTGACAATGGAGGAGAGTTTGTTAACCACTCTTTCCGAGACTATTTTCAAAAACATGGAATTGTTCATTAGACTACTTTTCCTCAGACACCAGAATAGAATGTGATATCTGAGAGGAAAAATTGACAGCTTTTGGATATTAGAAGAGCTCTCTTACTTAATGGCAATCTACCCAAATATCTATAGGGGTGAAGCTGTGTTATGTGTCTCTCACCTTATCAACCGTTTTCTATCTGCATATCTTCAGAATCTGGTTACCTTTGAGGTATTGTCTGAACATGTTACTATTTCATCTCTCAACAAACTTCCTGCTCGTGTCTTTGGTTGTGTGGCCTACGTTCATCTTTACAAAAATTAGAGATCTATGTTGGAGGCTCATTCCCTTAATTGTATGTTTGTTGGATACAGATCCCATTAGAAAGGATATAAGTGCTACCATCTTCCGTTTCAACGATTCTATGTCACCATGGATATCACATTTAGTGAAGACATGTGCTATTTTTCTCCTATGGTATCTCCGAGTGAGGATGAGAAACATGTTTTTTATGAAGATCAATTTGGAGAACTAAAAGATTGTGTAATTGTTGACAGTTGTTTGAGCCAAAAGATATTTTTATGCAAATAATAATACTTTATTGGACTGTAAAATGTCTATGTGAATATTAATTACTTCCTTAGCCGTTTCCAGCCAGCAAGACCACGCGAGATGAAATACATGGTCCGCGCGCGTAGTAACTCCTCACGGACTACAGATCTCGCGCACCTTCAGGGACAAAACAAAGCTCGCGGGCTTGGCGCAGAATACACGGTTCGCGCTGAATGCCTTCGCGCGGGATGAATTACTTGTTGACTTTGGCATTAGGCGAGATGGAATGCATATAGGCGAGTTGGCGAACCGGCTCGTTAGTTCGCGAGGAAGACACATGCGGAGTCTGCGCGAAACCCTTTTAATCGTTTTAGACTTTTACCAGTCTTTGACATGATTTGGGTCAATCCATGTGGCCCTTATTAATTAAAAAGCCTTCTTTTTGGCCAGCGAGTTGCAATAGCCCGCGAGGTGAAATTGAGATGCAGGAGTCCGCAGTCCGTGCGAGATGTTAGCTTCCTACATGGACTGTGGCACCCTGCGGGATAAGGATTGCTCTTAATTCCGCTTCGCATGGAAGTCCAGGTCTTTTCCCATGCGGACTGTGCGAACTGGATATGTGTCACATAAGGATTGGTCTGCATGTGAGGAATAGTGCCCTTATGCTTTACGTTGCAGAGTCCAACATGGATTTTGATTATCTTTCTTTTACGGCAAGTCGAGCTCCCACTATATAAGAGGCTCGAAGGCTTACATAAAGGAGACACAATCAACAATCAATTACAAGCAACACAAAACAAACTGCAACCCAGTTTCCTTCGATCTACCTCGAAACCCTAAACCTAGCTAAGCGTATCGCCGTCTTAGTTACAGAGCCCTCTTGGACTCACCCTGATTCCTCTGAACCCTCCCTATAGTTGCTCTGATCACGCCACCGTGATTATCGACCGTCTTGTGCTCGTAAATTTCTCATCTGAGGTGGCACCTAGAACCCCTTTCTGCCTGATTCAAGAAGTCAAGACCTTTTCCTTGTCTGCGAGGTGGCACGCCCGCAACACTCCCCCTTCTCTTTGTTCGCTGTTCACCTCCGCTCCGCATGCCGAGGATCGTGGCCAAAACAATAGTAACCCCACTAAAAAGGATCTTCGAACTGTCACCGACTAGATCCAGAATAAGAGAGATAATACCTTGGAACATTAAAAAGTGGTTCAATCTGTTGAACCTGCCAAACTTAAGGCGTCAGTTCCCTGTTCTGAAAGTGTTTGACATGACGAACAACTGTCCGATATGTCGAAAGGAGAAGAATTGAATAGCAATCACCCACCAATTGTTGAAGATGTGCATGCAAGTTCAGTCTCTTCCCCTACATCAACGATCTCTCTTGGCTTGTCATCACCTGAGGTATGTAGTACTATTCTGTTGTCATCCTCCAATGTCCCTGAATATAGTAGGGTCTTGCCTCTAGGTCAACCCTTAGTCAACCACCTAAAAAATATGAGCCTCTCTTGTCAGCTAAAACCAAGTATCCTATAGCCAACTACGTGTCAACTCATAGATTGTCTAAACTTGATGTATCCTTTGTGAAACAATTGTCTGTTGTGTCTCTTCCTAGTAAAGTACAGGATGCAATCAAGGAGGAGAAGTGAGCCAAAGCAATGGAGGTTGAGATGAATGCTCTCAAGAAGAATGGTTCTTGGGATTTGGTGTCATTACCACCTGGAAAGAAGACCATTGGTTGTAGATGAGTTTATACTGTAAAACATAATGCAGATGACTCAGTTGACAGATATAAGGCAATGTTGGTTGCAAAAGGATACACTCGAAAATATGGGGTGGATTATGATGAGAGATGTTCGCATCTGTGGCAAAGATCAATACAATTTGAGTGCTCATGTCTTTGGTAGCTAATCTGGATTGGCCCCTGCAGCAGTTTGATGTGAAAAATGCATTTCTTCATGGAGATTTGAATGAAGAAATTTACATGGATCTTCCTCTAGGATATAATACTTCTACGAGCGAGAATGTGGTATGCAGATTGAAAAAGTCCTTGTACGGATTGAAGCAATCTCCAAGAGCTTGGTTTGGAAGGTTCATGTCTTTCATGAAGAAGATTGGGTATAGGCAGTGTAATTCAGATCATACTTTGTTTCTGAAACACCGACAGGGTAAGATTACTGTCTTGATCATTTATGTAAATGACATGGTAGTGACATGTGATGACATTGGTGAAATTAGAAGATTGAAATATCAATTTTCTTCTGAATTCGAGATGAAGGACCTTGGGAATTTAAAGTATTTCTTGGGAATTGGGGTAGACAAGAACAAGGACTGTATCATGTTGAGTAAAATAAAATATGTTCTGGATTTGCTAGTAGAGAGTGGTATGCTTGACTATACACCAGTTGATAAACCGATAGAACAGAACCATCGGATTACAGAGTATCCTGATCAAGTTCTAACTCACAAATCTCGATATTAAAGGTTTGTTGAAGATTAATTTATTTGTCGCATAGTAGACCTGATCTTGCTTATGCGGTTAGTGTGGTGAGTCAGTATATGCACAATCCTAGTGAAGATCACATGAATGTTGTGATGAGAATCTTGAGATACTTAAATTCTGCTCTTGGAAAAGGTTTGGTGTTTCGTAAGCATGAACATTTGAGGACTAGTGGTTACACTAATGCGGACTGGGCAGGGAACATCACTGACAAGCGTTCTACTTCTGACTATTTAACATTTGTTGGTGGAAACTTAGTCACTTGGAGAAGCAAGAAACAAAATGTGATCGCCTGTTCTAGTGCAGAAGCTGAGTATAAAGGTATGACTCAAGGAGTCTGTGAGTTGTTATGATTAAGAAGTTTATTAATGAGTTTAGATTTCAAGCAGGAATGGTCAATGCCTCTTCATTGTGACAATACTGCTGCGGTTGAAATTGCATATAATCATGTTCAGCATGATCGGACAAAGCATGTAGAGATTGACAAACATTTCATCAAGGAAAAGCTAGATGCTCGCATAATCTCGTTCCCATTTGTTCTTTCGGAGGAGCAGCTAGCTGACATCCTTGCCAAAGCTGTGTCGTCTAGGGCGTTCAGTGACTCACTTGACAAGTTGGGCATTTAAGATTTGTATGCGCTAACTTGAGGAGGAGTGTTAACGCAAGTCTCAATCTTAGTATATTGGGAATATATATATATTCTGTAATCAACTAAGATTATGTAAATTTTTCGGTGTAATTAGTTTCCATCTAAGGCTAGAACTGTGCATGTATATATATCTGACTTGAGGTTTGTTCAATATATTAAAAAATCCACAACCTTTTGTGTTATGTTCGACTACTTCTACCGTGTGTACTTGATTTGAAAAAAAATAGTGATTAATGAGAATTTCGGTCGTAGCCGTGAACTTTGAAAGTCACAAGTATGGAATTCTTAAGTTTTGAAGGATTCGTTGATGTGACTCGCTAAATATAGTAAACTAAGAATTGACGCTCATGTTTGAAATGTGAAAGCTAATAAGTTCGGTCCTCATCATATAATTAGCGCGTACATGATATATTATGTTTTTGACTAAACTTTTTCTATACTAGAGAGTTACAACCTACCTATTCCCAATTGACATTGATAAAAGGCAGACATTCCACTCAAAATAATGCCAGTAACGAATACTTTCACAAACTGGAATCTCTGGTGTAACGAACATCAATGGTTGGATTAGCCAGAACATTGGTGTCCTGGTGATCATGCTTAGAAGAGAAGGAAGCTAGAACAAGAAGTAGCTAGAAGTAGAATCAATGTCATAACCAGAAACTTGATCCTCCAAGGTATTGAGATGTGTTATTGCAAGAACTTTAAAATCTCCATCAACGTAAATTTGAATCTATCCTTGATCGATTGCTTGACATAAACCCAATTCTTTGCTGCAGTGCAAAATCTTTAGCAACAAGCATATAGGACTCGTTTGGTTCGTGAAAAAGAAAGTAGTTCTTTTGTGTTTCTCACGGGAAGGGAAAGAGAAGGAAAATTCATTTATCGATGACTTTCTATTTCGATGTTTGGAAGGAAAATCATCCGGAAAGTTGTTAATTTAAATAATAAAATAATATATTGTAAGTAATAAATGTAAGGAAATGAGATGAGGATTGATTTTGGAAGGAACAACTTTCCCTCGTATTATTCTAACTTTCAGAAAGTATTTCATTTCCTTCAGCATTCCCAAACACAGAAAATGAATAACTTTTCTTTCATGTTGATTACTTTCCACGAACTAAACGAGGCCATATAGTAGAGTTTCTTATTTTTTATGGAAGAGCAGGATATCTCTCAACGTGTTGAAACGTAGGCCCAATATGATTATGAGGCCTAGTAACCGGCCCAATAACAATTTATTCATGGGATGGGCAACCGAGTTTGGGCCAGATTTCACGCGTCTCATCAGAAGAAGGATATTCCTCGGCGCTCTTTATGACATGGCAGGTCCTCATTGGTCCCAACTCCCAACAAAACTCGGTTAAAGACGAGGTAATTCCACGTGGAGAAAAACGATAGGTCGTAGTAACGTGGAACCAAAACACCTCTTCCTGGTCTAGCTAACTATTAAGCACAAATTTCTGTTCTTTCAGAATTTTCCAGTATTAAAATTCTGATTCCATTAAACTCAAGCTCTGTTTTACAAGGGTAATGATTCGGTGTTCCTCATTCGCCATGGACCTATTGGCTTGTAGAGGTCTGCTCTACACAGTGTTCTTACTGCATTTCGTGTTCCTCTGTCAGCTTCTTCTTCTTCAACCTCTGGTATCTGCTTCAGGTTTGTTTTTTGGACTCTTTGATCTTGCGTGTCTTAATTTGATGTAATTAGTGGATTGATCTAATGCTTTGTGGTAAAGTTGGTGTCTTTGTTAGTTGGGTGGGTTCATTTAGTTGAAAGTTTCTTGCTTTTGTGGGTTGTGATTTGAGGGTTGGTGTAATCTGGGGAGTTGTGAAAATTGAATTGGATGTTGCATTGTGTTGGTATTTGATAATAGTGCATTCCGGGGGGTTTGATTTGATTGCGGCGTGGTCGAATTCGTATAAATGCATTGCCGTTTTGTTATTGGATTAGTGCATGGTTGTGTAGTGAAATTGTCATTACATGGGCGGATAGAGAGACTGTAATCACTACAAGATTATAACTATATATTTTAAGTTGCAATGGAGAGTCGTAAAGGAAAGGTGACTGAATGTGATAATCTAGAGTGCTATTAGAAAACTAGGAAGATGGAAGATTGGAAGTCTAGAGGACCAGGGTGTGTTACATGTACAAAATGCCGAGTTGCACAGAGATGGATGGAATTGTTTCGAACATGCTGTAGCTAACTTAGTGGCATAGGCCGCTTTGGTTGTTGTATGTGGCTTGGTACTGTTGTCATGTGTTGTTTATAACTTATAAGGCATGAACCTTGCTTGTGCAGATGGAAAACCAGGTAATGCGGCTGAGTTGTTTGAGAGGGTTTCACAGAGTGTAAAGGTGAAGAGATACAGCGAGGCACTTAATGATCTTAATGCTGCCATAGAGGCAGACCCAACACTTTCAGAAGCATATTATCATCGTGCGTCTGTTCTTCGCCAAATATGCAGGTAGTTATATAGTTATAACCTCTTTACTATGATTTATATATCTGAATTAGTAATAGTCTCTGGACCTAATTTTTGCTATCATGGAACGTTGTTTTAATGTGATGTGTACTATTAAATTTATGATAAAATAAGAATTAGTGTCAGGTTTAGGTGTACAATACATGATGCCTGAAAAATGTTTGTTGGAACTTGGAAGGTTAGAAAGAAAAATGTTAGTGAGCAAGTATCTCTTTCCAACTTCTGATTGGAAAGTCATATGATTAAGGCTTTTGGGTGATGTAGATATGAGGAATCAGAGAAGAGCTACAAGAAGTTCTTGGAGTTGAAACCCCGAGATTCAGTTGCAGAGAAGGAGCTTTCTCAATTGAATCAGGCTAAGAGTGCTCTGGATACTGCTTTGACTCTCTTTCAATCAAGTGACTTTGCAAAATCTTTGGAATATGTCGAAAAAGTTGTTCTTGTTTTCTCTCCAGCATGTTCAAAGGTAATCAATCTATTTCTTTCCATATAGCTCATCATATTTTATTTAATTTCAGTTTGCTTCATTTATCCTCTTGCCTAAACTGCTTGTTGGTATCACTAGGAAGTTAGGGTTGAGGATCTTATTTTTTCAAATTCTAGTGACCTTCTAATTTTGAAGGTGTTGTTTGTTGCAGGCCAAAATCCTGAGGGTGAAACTGTTGTTAGCATCTAAAGACTATTCTGGTGCCATTGCGGAGGCTGGGTTCATTCTCAAAGAAGATGAAGATAATCTGGATGCATTATTACTTCGTGGCCGTGCTTACTATTATTTAGCTGATCATGATGTTGCTCAAAGGTTTGATTAGCACCTTCTTACCTACTGAGTAAAACCTTTGTAATCAGATCATAGTTTTGAATATTATCTATGGTTTCTGTAGGCATTACCAAAAGGGTCTCCGCCTAGATCCAGAGCATGGGGAACTAAAGAAAGCGTACTTTGGATTGAAGAATTTGCTCAAAAAGACAAAAAGTGTGAGTCCCGACAAATTGTTTATTTCATTATTTCAAGATTTCTGTATCAAGTTTATTCGTCTCACTTTTTGGATGGGATAAGTTTGGAAATGCTACTGAGTTCATTTCAATAGTTCACCTTCTTCGGAACCTATTTGAGCCTTTACCATCTTAAGCATAATGTGTTGAAATCTTTTTTGAATAATTTCTCCTTATGCAGGCCGAAGATAATGAAAAGAAGGGAAGGCTGCGAGTTGCAGTTGAGGATTTTAAGGCAGCCCTAGCAATGGACCCTAATCATCTTTCACATAATGTACATCTTCATCTTGGCTTGTGTAAACTCTTGGTCAAGCTCGGCAGGGGAAAAGATGCTCTAAGTAGTTGCAATGAAGCACTTAGTATTGACGAGGAGCTTCTTGAAGCCTTAGTTCAGGTTTTCTGTTGTTTTATTGTCCACTTTTTTTTCTTTTTTTCTTCAGCACATTGTCTACAGAATTACCTTTCATGTAGTCTCGTATGATGCATTGCTCAGTCTGTTTACTAAATCTGATGCTTACAGAGGGGTGAAGCTAAACTTCTGACAGAGGATTGGGAGGGAGCTGTAGAAGATCTAAAATCAGCAGCTCAAAAATCACCTCAGGTTTGCCATTCCATAATATGTTAATGACTTTTTATACAATATGCCCCTCTCACAATTGTTGCACCCACTAAGTTTATGTACAAATGAGCACACTGATGTATGTGCCAGTAAACAAACTTGCGTAGATTAAAAGCCAACATTTTTTATTTATTCTGTCTGTTTTTTCTTCAACATTTTACTTTTATTTTCTATTTTTTTGTGCTATATGGATTGGAATATCATTATACGTGCACTGTGGTATCTGAGAGATAAAATCAAAAGTAGCATGTGTTTACATAAACATCTGCCTGCTTTGTATATAATGCCGATGAATTTATAGTATCAACATCTTGCTGATTATGCAGGATATGAGTATTCGAGAAACATACATGAGAGCCGAGAAAGCCTTGAAGATGAGTAAACGGAAAGACTGGTACAAGATTTTGGGAGTTTCAAAGACTTCAAGTATATCTGAGATTAAGCGTGCCTACAAGAAACTTGCTTTGCAGTGGCATCCAGATAAAAACGTTGAAAATAGAGAAGAAGCAGAGGAGAAATTTCGAGAAATTGCTGCTGCATACGAGGTGTGCATAAGCTCTTTCTAAACTTATGTTTCTATTGAACTTGAACCTTTACTAGATTTTGTATGCATATGGTTACGGTGCACTGCAGTGTATGCTGCAAGTTGGAAATCCAATCTGACTTTGTGTAATCCTCTACAGGTTCTTGGTGATGAAGAAAAACGTACCAAGTATGATAGTGGTGAAGATATTGAAGAGATGGGGATGGGTGGTGGCGGTGGTGGTTTTAATCCTTTCCATGGTGGCGGTGGACAGCAATATACTTTCACATTCGAAGGTGGCTTTCCTGGGGGCGGCGGTGGATTTGGTGAAGGATTTCCTGGTGGATTTGATTTCCAGTTTTGAGTTTTTCTTTTAACTGAAGAATGGCTTCCTTCTGTCCAGACGCTTGAGCTAACAGAGTGCTATAAATTTGTGTCATTCTATGAGAGCTCCCGATCCAATACGACTAATCGCTGACAGGTGGTGTTACATGGATTTTTATCCACCAGAAATAACAATGCTCGAGTCAGGAGCTTCTATTAGTTCATCAAACGAAATGGATTTGGGTACAGACCAGTATGGACCTTTCTATGTTGAATGTACCTTTCTGTGTTCTGACCAGTTCTGATTAGGAAATGAATTAGTTAATTTTTTAATACAAGAAGATAAGAAACAGATAAGGTGTATTTCATCAGACAATTAGTTTTGTTCTTGTTACTTTTTTGGCCCAAGAAAATTTGTAACTGTAATACATCCATATGTTTTATATTCTGGGAAACTATATTTGTTCATTAGAGATAGTCGGAACTACAGCGCTGCACTATTAGTGAATTAGGAATGAAGCTGAAGAATTTCAGTTCTAGTTATGTAAGTTCCACTGCGGAAGATACTATCTGAATAGAAGTGTTATTCAAAAGAACAATAAAGTTCAAATAATAACTGCAGTACAAAATTCTTAGCACAATAGGCAACTGAAACAATGGAAAACAAAACAGACATTCAAATGACTACAGTTGTTCACTTATCACAACAAGAATGCTGTAAACATTGCTACTCCAAGGGATACAGCTTTGATGGTCTGGTGCTTCAGCCCCATTGCAGCAGATGCATCAACAGGACTGTCATCGGATGATGACCCTGCCGAAGGAGAATCAGAACCTTTAACACTCTTTTTGGGAGCAGCTGGCGCTGGAGCGGGCGCTGGTGAGCCAAAAATTGCTTGAGGAAGGAGGACCTGGTCCACCTGATACACAGCTAGCTGGTTGTCTGTGAATATGGTATTAGACACCGAGGCAGTGTCAACCCCAGTTGTTATGTTCACTTGGGTGCCTGATGTGGTCACATTGAGTGGGAACTGCCCATCATCGCTATTCCCGGCCTGTGTATGCAAAGGGTTGGTGGCGGTTTGGAACTGTGAGGTACTATAGCAAGTGGGAAGGATATGGAACTGGAGTAGCTGGAGCTTTTGTTGTTCCGTAATGGAGTTTAGTGTGCCTGCTTTGAGGGATGCAAATGCATTGTCAGTTGGTGCAAAGATGGTGATGCCTTGGTTTGATGTGCTGAGCTGCGTGTTGATTTGGTCGGCTGTCTTTGTACTTTTGAGAAGCTTGATGAAAGTAGTGAACTGACCGGCCTTTTCAAGAACCGCGGTCACATTGGTTCCTGATGGTGCCGGAGCAACTGCTGGAGATTGAGCAGAAACAATGCGCGAATGGAAGAAGAAGATCACAAAAAAGAAGAATGGGAAGCGGTATTGGGGTGTCATTGTTTGTGTTTATGTGTCTGTGGCTTGGTTTTGAATAATAAGAAAGGTACTAAGGTGGAGAGTTGAGCAAAAGGTGAAGAGGGGTGAGGGTATATATATGAGTGCATAGTTAGGTGAAAGGGAGTCATTTTAAGGTGGAAAGACAATGTCATCTAGAATCCAATAGGCCAACTCTTTCTTGGCAAGTAAGAGGAATAGAGAGGTAGGGAGTTTTGCTTGGCAGGGCAGGAAAAATAGGAGGATATGTGAACGAAGTGAGTGGGGTATAAATGTTGGAATGATGGTTATGATTGCATTTGTATTGCTTATTGTTTGGTGCAAACTTTACAGAAGAAAGCTTGTAATTCAAGTTGTCAAAGTTTTCAAAATATAGGCAGTTACAGTAGGAGCAAAAATTTCTGCTATACTTTAACTAGGAAGATACCCGCGCCTTGGCGCGGTGTATACAGTGCATGAAAAACATTTGTATAGTTATGGTGCTGAGCAAGGGGTAAAGTGGCAGCGGGATTAGCTAATATCACCAATATCATCTTCAAGAAATTAGGCCCGCACTTTGCCGCGGGTGTTTGAAATATTTGTTGTAGATAAATTTGTTTACTTCAGCTCATGTTATATTGCAACCTAAAAAGAAAAAATATTGTGGACTGCATAAAACATAAAAAAAGAAAAATATGTGAGAGTTTGCTATGTATCATATCCAGCATTATAAACATAAAGTAAAAAAAGAAATAACCATAGTTTAGGGGCGGAGAAATAGAAAAATCTGGGGCGGAGAGAGTTTTTTTTTTGACTAACTGTCTCTCATCTCCCAAGAGAAGGGCGCAAAGTCCGCTGACAGATCGCTTTTTTTTTGGACGAACCCTCTGTGTCTCTCTAGATTTTTCTATTTCTTCGCCCCAGAGAAGGGCATTTTATTGTTATTGGTGAACAGTGACTGTCCCTGTCTCTCTAGATTTTTATATTTCTACCCCCCAGAGAAGGGCGCGGAGTCCGCTGGCAGATAGTTTTTTTTTTTGGGACTAACTGTCTCTCATCTCCCAAGAGAAGGGCGCAGATTCCGCTGGCAGATCGTTTTTTTTTTTCGACGAACCCTCTCTGTCTCTCTAGATTTTTCTATTTCTCCGCCCAAGAGAAGGGCGCGGAGTCCGATCACTTTTTTTTTGGGTGAACTCTCTCTCACTCTCATTCCCAGAGATGGGCGCGGAGTCCGCTGGGGGTTCGCCTTTTTTTTTTTGAACTCTCTGTCTCTCTAGATTTTTCTATATCTCCACCCCAGAGAAGGGCGCAGACTCAGCCCGTAGGAGATCGCTTTTTTTTTTGGACAAACTCTCTATCACTCTCTCTAGAAAGGCGCGGAGTTCGTTGGGGGATAACTTTTTTTTTTGGACAAACTCTCTCTCAGTCTCTAGATTTTCTATCTCTTGGGGGAGATCACTATTTTTTTTTGGAATTTTTTGGACGAACACTGTTCTCAAATCACTGTTGGGTTCGTCCATAAAAAAAAACGATCTGCCAGCGGACTCCGCGCCCTTCTCTAGGGCGGAGAAATAGAAAAATTTAGAGAAAAAGAGAGAGTTCGTAAAAAAAAAAAAATGAACCCCCAGCGGACTCTAAAAAAAAAAAGAGTGATCGGACTCCACACCCTTCTCTTGGGAGACAGAGAGTGTTCGTCCAAAAAAAAAAGATCTGCCAGTTGACTCCGCGCTTATATCTGGGAATGAAGAGGACAAAAAAAAAACAAAACAAAAAGAATAATCGGACTCCGCGCCCTTCTCTAGGGCGGAGAAATAGAAAAATCTAGAGAGACAGGGGCAGTCACTGTTCACTAATGACAGTAAAATAACGGTTCTGTCCACTTCATTCCCAAAGATGGGCGCGGAGTTCGTTGGGGGTTTGTTTTTTTTTTTTGCTAACTCTCTCTCTTCGCCCAAAAGAAGTGCGCGGACTCCGCCCATCGAGATGAGCGCGGAGTCCGCTGGCAGATCGGGTTTTTTTTTGCGAACTCTCTCTCTTCGCTCAAGAGAAGGGCGCGGACTCCGCCGGCGAGATGGTCCCCGCGTCCGCTGGCGGATTTTTTTACTTTGGACGAACTCTCTCTCAATCTCGCTAGATTTTTCTCGCTTTCTCTACCGCCTAAGATTTCTCCGCCAAATAGAAGCGCGCGGAGTCCGCTGACATATCATTTTTTTTCCCAAAAAAAGGGGGCGGAGTTTGTCTAAATTGGATTTTGTATATAAACTGTAAATCCAGAGCCGCATTAAAGCGTGGACCTAATTTCTAGTATGTACTTAAGGAACAACACTACACATTAAAATATTTAGTGTTATACATAAAGACCAACACTACACATACATAAGGAACAACATGACATATCAACCCTAAACAGTATCATGAGAAGTGCGCGGACTCCGCGCCCGAGATGGGCCTCGAGTCCGCTGAGGTTTTTTTTTTTGGACGAACTCTCTATCACTCTCTCTAGAAAGGCGCGGAGTCCGCTGGGAGATAATTTTTTTTTGCACGAACACTGTTCTCAAATCACTGTTCATACTGGCTTGCGAACATCACTTACACACACAAAATCACTGTTCATAAGCTTATGAACAGTGCTTGCGAACAGTGGCTTACAACACACAAAATCAATGTTCATAAGCTTGCGAACTCCGCGCCCTTCTCTTGGGCGGAGAAATAGAAAAATCTAGAGAGACATAGGGTTCGTAAAAAAAAAAAGAAAAAAAAAACGATCTGGGAATGAAGAGGACAGAAAAAAAATTATCGGACTCTGCGCCCTTCTCTTGGGAGACAGAGAGTGTTCGTCCACAAAAAAAAAAGATCTGCCAGCGGGCTCCGCGCCTATATCTGGGAATGAAGAGAACATAAAAAAACAAAAAGAATAATCGGACTCCCCGTCCTTATCTGGGGCGGAGAAATAGAAAAATTTAGAGAGACATTACAATTCTGTCCTCTTTCTTCCTAGAGATGGGCGCGGAGTCCGCTGGGGTTTGTTTTTTTTTTTTTCGAACTCTCTCTTTTCGCCCAAGAGAAGTGCGCGGACTTCGCCTGTGAGATGGGCTCCAAGTCCGCTTGCGGTTTTTGACTCCTCCACTGTTCACTGGAGAGAACACAAATCACTGTTCACATAATCACTGTTTATAAGCATGTGAACAGTCACTTACAATACACAAAATCGCTGTTCATAAGCCTGCGAACAGTGCCTACAACACACTAAATCACTGTTTATAAGCTTAAGAACAGTGCCTGCGAACAGTCGCTTACAACACACAAAACCACTGTTCATAAGCCTATGAACAGTTCTTGTGAACAGTCGACCAAGCTTTAGTATGTAGTAAATTTTATGAGTCTCTCTGATTTAACATCTAAACAGAAAAGAAATTATGCCTAAACTACCCATAAGAATTCAAAGTTAACTGTAAATTTCAGATAATCTCCATATAAATCAATCAAATAACATTGGATGAGCTTAATATTGTATTTACTCAAATAACATATGAAATCCTATGAACTTTAAGAACCTAAATTGCATGAGTGAAGAACATTTGGAGAAAAAGAAAAGCAGAAGTCTCCGCTAGTTTTTGGAGAGAACTTGTCGCCGTCTTCGGAGAGATCTCGTCCGGCCGCGAGGCGGCATTGGCGCAGGCTTTTGGCCTCGCCGGCGTGCGTCTTATGCGCGGTCGGGCAGGAAGTGTGCTCAAGGATTTGGTCATGGTTTTTGGATTTCAGTTTAGGGCAGTGACTGCAGAAGGATGGGGTGCGCCTTAGAGGAGGTTCGGTTGGGTTAGATGATGGTGAGTCTGGGAAGCACGACGGTGGGTACCCTAATTCTGGCCGGTGTCTCTCTTCATCAGCTGTTTGGGCACTCGCGTGTTGTGGTGGTGATGGAGGATGGATGTATCAAGGTCTCTGTCGGTGGCGTCTATTCGACGGCGGATGGGATCAATGAACGGCGGCGAAGCGGCGAGCTGGGAGATGGGAAGGTAGCGGCGGTCGTGCAGCAACTGTCTTGGATTGGATCCAAAATTTGGGTCGTTTCTGCCCTAATCCAAATATGGGCCTGTCCTTGGCAATGTGGTAACTGGGCCTGGGGTCCTATTTCAAGTTCATTAAGGCCTAGTTATTTCTTTAGTGTCATATTTTATTTAGAATTAAATTCAGTTTACCCCACTGTGGTTTAGAGGTGAATTCATGTTAGTCCATAAACTTTCAATTTCATCAGATTACCCCTCGAGCTCTTATATTTCTGTTTGCCGTCTCCTATCACTCATGCTCCGTCCAATTGGGACGTTGAAATTTGATGATGTGTGATGATGTTTTGGGGGTTGAGAAGCTAAATTACCAGAAAAACAAGAGTTCGGGGGGTGATATGATGAAATTAAAAGTTTAAAAACTAACATAAATTCATCTATAAACCACAATGGAGTAAAATGAATTTAATTATTTTATTTATGTTTTTAGTTTGTTCTCGCCTTTTGCGAGTAATAATTCTCTATATTAGTTGGGTAGAGTGAGTCGAGCTTTATGCCCGTGTGGACTCAAAGTGCCTTGTTTGCCTAGGTATGCAGCGAGTTTCTTGTTTCGTCAAATGGTCGTTGCCGTCTAGTGCGAGAGTGAAACTAAGTGTCGTCGGATTTATTCTCCGGCGGCAACATGGTAGGAAAGTTGTACTTGTGGTAATTATCACTACCAGAAGAAAGACTTTAGCCGACAAAAAAAATAAACCAGGCCGACGAATTTTTTTTTCGTCGGCTAAAGTCCACTTTAGCCGACGAAATTTTCCTTCGTCGGCTAATTTAAAATCTTCGTCGGCTATGGTCAACTTTAGCCGACGAAATTAAAATTTCGTCGTCTGAATAATTTTTTTCGTTGGCTATAGTCTGTGAACTTTAGCCGACGAAATTTTCAAAAGTTTAGCTAACGAAATTTTCAAAAGTTTAGCCGACCAAATTTTTAAGAGTTTAGCCGACGAAATTTTTAAAAGTTTAGCCGACAAAAAATATAATTTCGTCGGCTAAAGTGTCTTATATTTACAGATTTGGACAACAACTCATCTGGAAAAAAAAAACTATACGTAGAACCTTCAATCGCAAAAAAGTCGTGAAATAAGATATGACCAGAATGGTGAAATACGTCTACGGTTGAAAAATGACGGTATTCCGGTAAAGTCTCGGTGCCGATAGTTGACTTACCCTTATTATTCACTATGCTGCAGATTTGGCGTTTGGTGTCTGATTGACTATTGTGATACCTTTCCGGAAGCGTAATGGCGCTACAAGTCAAACTCATCGCTAATGCCATGATGTATAGGCTTTTTTGGCCATCCGAGTCCGTTTAGGGCTTCAAAATGCAGTTTTCTTATTTTCGATTAGAGTTGACCGTTTCGATCGAGCCCTTAACTTTGTCGATTCCAGTTGAATTTTTTATCATACACATCTTTCATCATAATGATCAAATCTGACCGTCGAATTTTGGTTTGTGAATTTTAGTCATCGGAATCACAACGTGTCTACTATTTTCCGTTATTCGGGTTTATGGGGAGCCCTATCGTCGGAAGGTAAATGTCTCAAAAATTTTATATAGGAAGTTGCGTCTCATCTACGTGAGAGTTTTTTGTGTGGAAGGTTTGACCAAACTACGTAATATAGAGGGAGATATGAGCGTTTTCGTGTGATAAGTGACGATGGATTATGGTTGACCGTTTCGATCGAGCCCTTAACGTTATCGGATCCAGTTGAATTTTTTACCGTAGACGTATTTCGTCATAATGATTATATCTGACGGTCGAATTTTGGTTTGTGAATTTTAGTTATCGGAATCACAACGTGTCTACTAATGTTGTATAACTTGTTTAGTAGGTTATACAACTTTGTGAACCAACTCTACATAGGAAGCAAAATTATTAAAAATCACGTGAAATAAGATGTGTTCAGAATGGTGAAATACGGCTATGGTTCAAAAATCACGTAAATCGGGTAAAGTCTCGGAGCCGATAGTAGCGGTTAACCCTATTTACCGTTATTATTTCTTATGGGGAGCCCTATCGTCGAAAGGTAAATGTTTCAAAATTTTTATATAGGTGGTTGCGTCTCATCTACGTGAGAGTTTTTCCTATGGAAGATTTGACCAAACTACGTAATATAGGGGGAGATATGAGTGTTTTCGTGAATTTATAGACTTTAGCCGACGAAAATATATGAAAAGTCGTCGGCTAAAGTCAAAAAATTTAAAAAAATTACTATAGCCGACGAAATACTCGTCGGCTAAGATGGTTTTTGCCGACGAATAACCTAATATTTCGTCGGCTATAGTTATTTTTTAATTTTTTAATTACATACTATAGCCAACGAATACGTTAGGGTAATCGTCGGCTAAACCCTAAAATTTTTCTATTACCTACTATAGCCCTATATTCGGTGGTTATTTTGTGTAAAATTTTTATACGACTTGTTGCGTGTCATCGGTTTAAAACTATTTTCAGTTGGAGGTCCAGCCAAAATACGTAATTTAGACGGTCGAACGACTTTTTCCGTGCGTTTAGGGGTTTGACTTACGAGATTGACCGTCCGGATCGAGCCCTTATTCTTTTCGGATCAAGTTGAATTTTTCCCATACATGTATTTTATCATGATGGTCAGATCTGACGGTCGGATTTCTATTTCTCAAGTTTGATCATCACAATCACAACATGCATACTAATGTTGTATAACTTGTTTACCAAGTGTTATGTAAATGTTCCGTTTCAAAAACAAACTATACGTAAAACCTTCAAACGCTAAAAAGTCATGAAATAAGATATGACGAGAATGTTGAAATACATCCACGGTTGAAAAATCACACTATTCCGGTAAATATTCGGTGCCGATAGTTGCGGTCAATGCAATTTTTCATTTTTTCCCCCTATGAGTAGCCCTATATTTGGTGGCTATTTTGCGTAAAATTTTTATACGACTTGTTGCGTGTCATCGGTTTAAAACTATTTTCAGTTGGAGGTCCGGCCAAAATACGTAATTTAGACGGTCGAACGACCTTTTCCGTGCGTTTAGGGGTTTGACTTACAAGATTGACCGTCCGGATTGAGCCCTTATTCTTTTCGGATCAAGTTGAATTTTTTCCCATACATGTATTTTATCATGATGGTCAGATCTGACGGTTGGATTTCTGTTTCTCAAGTTTGATCATCACAATCATAACATGCCAAATGTATAAATATACTTTAAGCCGACGAATTTCAAAGGTTTAGCCGACGAATTTATAAAGTTTAGCCAACGAGTTTAGAAGGTTTAGCCGACGAATTTCCAAGTTTTAGCCGACGAAATTGGTACCTTTAGCCGATGAAATTTTCAAAGGACTTTAGCCGACGAAAATATATGAAAAGTCGTCGGCTAAAGTCGAAAAATTTTCGAAATGTTCAACCAAAATTTTTTGGCGGTCAACCAAAATTTTCAAAGGACTTTAGCCGACGAAAATATTTGAAAACTCGTCGGCTAAAGTCGAAAAATTTTCAAAATTGTCAACCAAAATTTTTTGGCGGTCAACCAAAGAGTTTAGCCGACGAAAATAAAGAATTTCGTCGGCTAAAGTTCTTTATATAGCCGCAGAGTAGGGTAATTAAATATCCTTCTCCTCCTCCACACAACCACCTCAAATAAACCCAACACTAGACATAATGCGGCCCCTCCTCTTCCTCCTCCTTCTCCTCCTCCACCTCCGCCACTCTCTCTCCTCACCCCACCGTCTACTCTCCACCCCCACGCGCCCAATGGCCACCTACCGCGCCCTCCTCTCCCTCAAGTCCTCCCTCGACGACCCCGACTCCCGCCTCTCCTCCTGGACACCCAACACCGGCCACTGCACTTGGGTCGGAGTCACGTGCGACTCCCACAACCACGTGACCTCCCTCGACCTTTCCGGCTTGAATCTCTCCGGGTATCTCTCCCCCGATATTGCCTTCCTTGTCTACCTCTCCAATCTCACCCTCGCCGAGAACAACCTCTCCGGTCCCATCCCGCCTGAGATCTCCGCTCTCTCCGCCTCCTCAACCTCTCCAACAACGTCTTCAACCGCACGTTCCCACCGGAGCTCTCCAACCTCACTAACCTCCGTGTTCTCAACCTCTACAACAACAACCTCACCGGCGTGTTGCCGGTTTCGGTGGCTCACATGACCAACCTCCGCCATTTGCATTTGGGTGGCCGAAAGTTTAGCCGAAAGTTTCTGCAGTTTTTTTTTTTTCAAAACCCAGCAACTTTAGCCGACGATATTCAAACACTATATTCGTCGGCTATAGTATTTTTTAATTTTTTTATAAGGTTTAGCCAATGAATAACCTAATATTTCGTCGGCTATAGTTATTTTTTTAAATTTTTTTATAAGGTTTAGCCGACGAATAACCTAATATTTCGTCGGCTATAGTTATTTTTAATTTTTTTATAAGGTTTAGCCGACGAAATATTTTATATTTCGTCGGCTATAGTTATTTTTTAATTTTTTTTACAACGTTTAGCCGACGAAATATAAAATATTTCGTCGGCTATAGTTATTTTTTTATTATTTATTACGCACTTTAGCCGACGAATATTTCGTTGGCTAAAGGCTGGGACTATAGCCGACGACATATTTTTCGTCGGCTAAAGTGGGACTATAGCCGACGAAAAAAAAAATTTCGTCGGCTAAAGTCATCACAGACGGCCTTTTCCCGACGACACTATAGCCGACGAAGGCTCGTCGGCTAAGGTCTTAGCCGACGAATTTTTTTAACAGGCCGACAAAAATTTTTTGTCGGCTAAAGTGCTTGTTCTGGTAGTGTATGCTTCACAATAGTCGAGTTAACTTTTTGTTATGTCACCACTATGTAAAAGCAAATAGAGTAGCCATTAGAGCACTTTTTGCTAGTTGGTGCCTAGTTGAGTACATGTTTGTAGAGACTGTTGATATTAGTTCAGGTCTTTGTAATCAGAGATTTAGGCTCAATGTTTTCTTCTTTGTATTCGACAGTTTCATTAATCAAGATTTGAGGGCAGCCGCACCAACTTTTATTTCAAAAAAAATAAAATAAATCACCATCTAAGAAATTTTTCCTTTATTCCTAAATTACCATCTAAGAAATTTGATTCACCTCTCATTAATACAAAGGAAAAAAATCACCTCTAATTCATTCACCTCTCATTAATATCCATTTCTAATCTAATCCTATCTTTAAGCAAACAAAAGAAGAGGGGGTTCAGCCAGCAATTTATTCTGAGAATGCATCCTCTTAGTTTGAAGAATATATCCACTAACCAGTGATGGGTCCTAAAAAGTTTTATTAAAGGTTTTTAAAGTGTGACGATGCATCATACATGTTATGACTTATGTTCATCCCAATTTTAGTCATTGCATTACTTTGTGTAGTTCTAATTCTATACTTGCATTCTCAAACTCTGTAAGAATATACTGATGTGGTCTTTTCACTACTACTACTACTACTACTACTACTACTACCCACTACTACTACTACTACTACTACTACTACAGATGATTGTTCATTACTCTAATTCTATACTTGCATTCTCAAACTCTGTAAGAATATACTGATGTGGTCTTTTCACCACCACCACGACTACTACTACTACTACTTCAAGAGTTCAAGGCTTCAAACAATCCTTATTTTAAGAAAAGCCTATGCGATCGCTTCAGTTGAACTAGTTGATATTCCCTTTTATTTTGTGCCTAAACCCAAAGTTCTTCCCACAGTCCCATAGAAGATACTAGTTACAACACACAATGTGCAATGCTTGAATGTCTGCTCCTCCTCCTCTTCCTCTTCCTCTTCCTCTTCCTCTTCTTCCTGTATAAAATAATCCCTAGATGGGAAGCAATTTCAATGATTCTTTTAAGTTAAAAAATTGGCTTTTTGTGTGCCATGATAAGTTTGTGAACATCCTTAGAATCATATAACCAAGGTTTAAACTTTCTTAGAAAAGAAGATTGATTCAGATCTATGCAAATAAGAGAGCATTCAAGTAATACATGTTAAACAAAAATCATGATTTGTGACATGTTATACCAAGATATTTTATCAAGAATTGAAATTTGTTTAGTCCTTATGATTTGAAGTCGACGTATGTTTAATCCTTATAGTTTTATTTTAATCTGAATAGTCCTTAAAGTCACGATTTTTCATTCAAATAGTCATTTCGTCAATTTTCTCAGTTAAATTGCTGATGTGACATTTAATTAAGAAAATTGTCGGAATTACTATTTGGATGAAAAATCGTGACTTTAAGTCTTTAAAGACTATTCAGATTAAAATAAAACTATAAAGACTAAACAGATGTCGACTTCAAACCACAAAGATTATACAGTATTTTACCCTTTTATCAACTTAACATCTTAATCTCTTATGAGATGTTAAGTTTTATCACAAAATATTTTGGTAAAGATATTGACTATGAATCACTTTATAAGTGATATTTTATTTATCGTTCTTGAAACGTGATATTTTTCATCTCCAACAATAATATGTTGTAACGTATATGAACCTCAATTTTACCCTAACTTGAATATCTTGAATATTACCGAATATGTCAAAGCCACATGAACAAGTCTTTTCATTGCGGACCCAAATCGTTGCATCAATAAGGGAAGTGTCTCAAAAATAATCAATGCCATTCGCTGGTTCATACCACACTGCTCTTCCCATATTTTCAGTCCCACAAAGATCCCCTCATCCGAGCCGTCCACTCTGTTGACTGACACATCACAACAGTCAAAATCTCCAAACTCGCAACTTCCAACAACAACAGAGACACAGTGCAAAGCCCATTTGATCCGGAAACCATTAAACACAGCAAAGATTAAAGAACACCCACCTTTTCTGCTCTTAAATCCAAAAACCCAAAACAGAAAGAGCAACCATTTTCTCAAAAACCCCAGGAGGGTCATGATCGTATGCTGCTGGGTGCATCGTAATCGACGCCATGATCAACACCGCCAACGGTATGATGTCGTCAACGGCTTCTTCTTCGTCGTCGGCGGCCAACAACAACGCTCAGTCGCCGGGGCTAAAGACCTATTTCAAGACCCCTGAGGGAAGGTACAAGCTTCAATACGAGAAGGCTCACCCTTCCGGCCTTCTTCACTACCCTCACGGCAAAACTGTCACTCAGGTTAAATTTTCATTACCCATTTTGTTAATTTTACTTATTTGAAGCATTGGTTGTGTAAAGATTGGATTTTTCCTTTTTGGGTTTTTGATTGTGATGGGTTTTTAGGTTTGTGTTAGGAAGAATTGAGCATTGGGTGGTTTTAGCTTTGTGAGTTTTGCTCAAAAGTGAAATCTAGTGGTTGAAAGGAGTGTTGTTAATGTTGGAAGTGTGAGGTATTTAAGGACCAAGATTGTTTTTTTCAATTACATTATAGGTGAATTTTGGCTTTCCCTGTTTCATATTTGGTATTGCTACATTGTCTTGTAGTTACTTCTGGTAGAGTAATTTTCGAGGATTTAAGTTGATAGGGATATTTCAGGTTTGTATCGAAACCTGTACATTATCATATATGAGCTTAGTGTTGGCTGTTGATTATCAGGTAACGTTAGCACATCTTAAGGACAAGCCTGCCCCAACAACCCCGACTGCACCATCTTCAAGCTTTAGTACTAGCAGTGGTGTACGGTCAGCTGCAGCAAGGTTGTTGGGTGCTAGTAATGGGAGCAGGCTTAGCTTTGTTGGAGGGAATGGTGTGAGTAAGAGTGTTAGCGCGAGTAGTAGAGTAGGGTCATTGGTGGCTTCCAGTTCAAGTAATTCAACTTCTACTTCCAACTTTGATGGGAAAGGTTCTTACCTGATCTTCAATGTGGGAGATGCAATCTACATTAGTGATTTGAATACTCAAGACAAGGTATTCTCGGACTTTTTTGTTGTTTTTTAGGTGATGGAGTTAGTTAATGATAGGTTTCTTGTTGCTTGCAGGATCCAATAAAGTCTATACATTTCAGTAATTCGAATCCTGTGTGCCACGCATTTGATCAAGACACCAAGGATGGTCATGATTTGGTTATTGGATTGAACTCTGGTGATGGTATAAATGTTTGCTAGACTCTGAAATCAAATCTTGTCTTTGAAATTTCAAATTCTAAAGGTTGTATAAATGCTCTTGTAGTCTACTCAGTGTCACTGAGACAACAATTACAAGATGTCGGAAAGAAGCTGGTTGGGGCTCAGCATTATAACAAAGATGGTTCTGTTAGTATTAGGCAAGTGCATTTTTTTTTTTTATTTCTAATGGATTGCAGGAATTTAACACTTCTTTTGTTTGTACTTGATTTCAAGCTGCTTCCCAGAGAATGCTATATGTTAACATTTCTTGCTTGTGTTTGTCATTCCTTAATAGACCTCTTTTGAGAGTTGTGTGATGGTTTGACTTCTTTGTACAGTTTTGTGGAATATATTGCCTAATACACTGTTTTCAACAGCCGTTGTACTAGTGTTGCATGGGTTCCTGGTGGTGATGGCTCTTTTGTTGTTGCTCATGCTGATGGGAATCTGTATGTATATGAAAAGGCGAGCTTCTATTATCTATAGAAATACTTTTCACTGCCTTTACTTTAATATTCCATGATTCTCTTTTTGGTTTCAAGTAATATGAGATTCTGAGTGTGCTATGTTTTCATTGTTTTTTTAATAGAGCAAAGATGGTGCAGGCGATACTTCATTCCCTGTTATAAAGGATCAAGCTCAATTTTCTGTTGCACATGCACGTTACAGTAAGGTATTGAGTTGTGCATGTTTTCTTTTCAAAACACACGTTGATGTTTCTTCTACAAGGTATTCTGTTAATTGATAAGGGAATGATATAACACAGCTGCTATATCACCATGGGGATTAGTATTTCAAGTTTTAAAGTGAATGGCACAATGCTCTTATACTGGTGTCACAGATTGTCCACATTTTGGTACAAGTTGCTTTCACCGCTGTCTTTGGGTAATCTTATACAGCAAATTTCTAGTCTAATAAGGGCACTTTGCTGGACTTGTGACTACTCAATCTTCACTCTGTTAGTTGTTTTAGTTCATATAACAGATATAATTGTTTTCAGCTAGGCTCTCTCTCTCTCTCTCTCTCTCTCTCCCCCCCCCCCCCCAAAACCAGAATCATTAGGAGGTCTAGTGCCAGCTGGATTTTACTGTTTGTAACCCAATTGGATGCCTCTATTAGAATCTAGAAACATATGGATTTAGGATGAACCACATAATTCGATGCTAAGATAAGCTATAGATTAAGTATATCGTCACGTGATCTTTGTCCGTTACATTGGTGATAGTTACTGAAGTTCATACATCCAGAGGTGACTGGAGTTTGTCTACACATTCATCTTTTAAGGTCGCAGCACTAGGTAAATTTGATTGAAAGGTAGAGCATGGAAGCTGAGGTCCTTGGCTATAAAAGTGTAAAAATGATTCCCTTCTTATTATGTGTTAGTGAGGATGCATGGTGCATAATTTAACTTAGAGCTGGGAAATTATCAGCGGTTGTTTAAATAACCCTTTTTTTTTTAGGCTAGTAGATCCTCTTACTTTTAGCAGAGGGTATTATGGTTGAGATCTTAGTGTTTATGTGTGGTGTGCTGGAATATTTTTCTTGTGACTTGGCTGAACAACTGCAGTTGCATATACAAAACGACTTATAAATATTAGATAATTTTTTGGATATATGTGAATCGGACATGCTGAGTTTATACTTCTGCTTCCTTCAGCACTGAGATTTTTTTTTTTTGACTCCTACTATGCTTGTGCAGAGTAACCCAATTGCCAGATGGCATATATGCCTAGGTTCAATTAATAGTATTGCTTTTTCAACTGATGGAGCGTATTTAGCAACTGTTGGAAGAGACGGTATAATTTCAATATGATGTTGTTTGCATTGCCCATTTGCTCTGTTGTATTAGTTTCTTTTTGAAGAATATGAGCTAGAATTAATTACGAAATGCAGGTTATCTACGTGTTTTTGACTACTCAAAAGAGCAGCTTATATGTGGGGGGAAAAGTTACTATGGTGCTCAGCTGTGTTGTGCTTGGAGGTTTGCAGTCTTTTACTGTTTGTTTATAATTTTTTATTAGCTTGCTGCTGATCTTTGTTGATATTCTTCCAATCCCCTAGCTTACCTTTAGATTTAAGTTCCTGTATTTGTGGCTCTTTTTGTATTCAGATATGATTGTTCTTTTGTGATGATTGTGTGATTGATTGCATATGCTTCTGAACAGCATGGATGGAAAATACATACTGGCAGGAGGTGAAGATGATCTGGTTCAAGTTTGGAGTATGGAAGATCGGAAAGTTGTAGCATGGGGAGAGGGGCACAATTCTTGGGTAAGTTTCTAGAATCAGGCTTGTTATAAATACCTGATAGAGCTGCCGTATTAAACTAGTACTGGATGCTGCTGGCAGGTCAGTGGTGTGGCGTTTGATCCATATTGGTCATCACCAAATTCAGAAGGTATCGGGGAAACTGTCATGTACCGGTTTGGTTCCGTTGGTCAGGTATCAGATAATTAGGGTGGTTCTTATCAATATTTACATAATTAGATAACAGAAAGCATAATGCTGTAGTTATCGTACATTCATTTCTTAAATTTATTATTATTATATTTTTTTTGGCTCTTATCTTTATGTTCATGCATATATTTGACATTTTAGATAGTGTAGTGTAAGATGGAAGTGGTCAACATACAATGGTCTGATAAGAATACACTTAGCATAAGAAATTTTCAGGATTTGAAGTGAGTGCATTTGAGAAAAGTTATGACCTTGTTATTCCTCTTTATTCTAGTATTTTTCCTCAAACCCCTTATTTGTTTTCTCAGATAAAATTGCCTTTTGCAAAAATTGGTTAGGAAAATATTGAAGTAACTGAGGGTGGTGCGTGTATTATTAGTCCTGATGTTTATAGTTTTCTGATTGTGTGCAGGACACACAATTACTTCTGTGGGACCTGGAAATGGATGAGATTGTGGTGCCATTGCGCCGATGCCCTCCAGGTGGTTCCCCCACATATAGTACTGGAAGCCAATCATCTCATTGGGACAATGCACTACCAGTGGGTATGTTGCAGCCTGCTCCAAGCATGCGAGATGTTCCAAAGATCTCACCTCTTGTTGCTCATCGTGTGCACACTGAACCTCTCTCTGGCGTTTTGTTTACTCAAGAATCAGTTCTTACCGTCTGCCGTGAAGGGAATATTAAAATTTGGATGAGACCTGGGGTTTCAGAAAGCCCATCAAGCAATGGGGAAACTGTGTTAAGTTCCAGCTTGAAGGAGAAGCCTTTGCTGTCAAGCAAGGTTGGCAGTACCAGTCTTAAGCAATGATCTGTCATCAGAGAGTAAGCAAAACAAGCTTCTTTCCATAGAGTACATTTTGATTTGCTCGTGTAGCCATTTTTCTACTCTTACCAGTTGGTTTTTCCCGAATAGCACTTTGTGAGCTTAATCTGACTGGCATTCCCAATTGCCATGCAACCAACTGATTCTATTGTATAGAAAATCGCCATTGAAGGCAGTAAGAGATTGGGAGGGAGAAACAACCCCGTTTGTAATTACAGTACGGCTGTTTCTGAAACATATTTATTGAATGACGAGAATAATATGATGTTCCTCCCTTGAGATCTGTTTCTCTCAGCATTTCCTAACTGGTTCTATTTTAAAAGCTGTTCATATCGTATAATAGACAGCAAAGACAAGTTTTTTTTTTTTAATTGAGATTACACAGTTTGCTCAAAGGCCGTGTTAGAAGATTATGTCAGAACGGTTTTTCCTCTCTGGTCATTAAAAATATATTTAGATTTAACTTCAATCAGTATCGGTTTCAAATCTGATATGGGTTCCACACCTGACTCTTACCAAACTCGACCACTCATACTAGTTAACAGCAAAATAAGTTTTGTTTCAGTTCATTAATTACAAAGGTAACATTAAACTTCAAACCTCAAATACAAATACCTTTTCTACCAAGAAAGGTCCCAAGTTCTAAAGTTATGTGTTTGGAAAGCCAAAGATTCAACATCCGAACTAACATATACATGTGAAATGGTTGGTATACATCAACGCTAATAAGCTCACTACAGATCATTTGTAGTTCACAGCCGCACTGGACGCTGTAGATGCAGTGTATAGTGTATACTAACGATTGTGAATCAGCTGCCACGACCAGCTTCAGCACCTTGAATTTCATTTTCAAGATGCTGAGGATTTGTCTCTGTTTGTTGTGGTTGATTCGGCTGAGTCACTGTGGCAGTACCATGCTGTTGATTTGACCGAGAAAGCCATCTTTCCCTCCATCTCAAAGTCTCAATAATAATTGAATTCCCACACATTGTAACTCCAAACCCCGTGAATGTGGCAAGAAGAACCGACAGAACTGCCTGCATGTGAATCTGTAGACCCAACAAGAACATATAAGTTCCACAGGTAAGAAGCTGAAATAACAGTCCTCATCTCATATTAGATGTCTTATTCGATTTTACGACACTTCTACATTTTACTGATCAGGAAATTCCGCATTCTAAGCGTTTTTAACACAAACCGAGACAATATAGTTCACAGAGTATCATCACATTTTCAACTTGTAAATCTCATAACTACTTGATGTCAGCAGAATGTCTTACCAATGAATAAAGTAGATGAGCTGAGAGAACCACCAAAAAGAACTGAATGGTCGCATAAACCCAGACATATTTTCTTCTCACTGCGGAAAAATTGCAAAGTCAGTAAAATAGAAGATTGGTTTATGCAAGTAAACTATGGTACGAATGAAGAATTGTAAGCTTGTCTACCCATTGTGCTTGCTGTCATGGATGCCAAAAGACCCAATATACAGGAAAAAGGAAGAGAGAACGCAATTGCACCTGATCCCATTTTTCCTACCTGTGCATGTGATCATAATAGGTTATTCTTTAGCCATGTCGAAAAAGAAAAACATATAGAAGCTGAATAGCATACCAGAAGCTGCTCAAGAAAACAGAAGTATGCGAGCATGCTAACTATGACGAGAATGGGAACATCCTGCCAGACCCTGGAAAGTTTGCAGTACATATCAGTTATAGCATCCTAGAAGGTGGTCTATACAAGATTCACTCCATTTTACTGCATTATGCCCCCATTGACAATAAGTGAAAGATGGTCAGGCAAATCATTTACCTTTTCCATCTTTCTATTTCCAAACTGCATAGTTTATACCAAGTCCACTTTCGTTTATTGATCTTGGGTAAATCCCTCAATCAAGATTATGAATGAGAGTCCTTAATTTTAAACGACATTTTTTTTATATTTTGATGAACAGACTTCTATTTATCTAAACAAGTAGCTGCATCTTTTCACAACCACACAAGAAATTAAGAGCAAAGACCATTTCCTGCTCATAACAGCAGTTGTAAATTTCACTTGCCTGTATTGAGTAACCTCAGGCTGCTGTGCTCTAGTTCCTTGTAAATTATGTGCTTGAACATTTTGAATTTGTAGAAGCGTGACAGGCAGGTTCTGGACCTCTTGCTTGCACACATCACATGTTTTATTACCTTTAATGCTGAACCATTTTACAGCACACTCTTGGTGGGCCAGAGCGAGGTCACCTTTACAGCTGCATTCCATCTTCAGGGTGTCAGCACCTACCCCCAGTTCAACTAAGCAAATTCGACAAACAGCCCCTTCGGCGGCAATATCTTCACCATCATCATCACTTCCATCTGAACCACAGAACTAAGATAAGGCATAGGTTGGTTATCACTAGTTGCAAAACTAGAGTTAAAGGTTGCTACAATCTGAAAGTACAGATATCCTGGCACTTCAGCAGATCTCAATGAAAATGATATGAACAAAAGCTCGAAAAATAATTGGAACGTAAAATTACCATCGTCATCTTTTGGGGAGGTGCATGAAGTTATTGAAACAGTTCTCTCCATCGCTCGTGGTGTGGAAGGAATCACTCGAATGACACCACCTAGAGATACACTCCCATCTTTATTAAGCACAGGTACTGAATGTGAACGATGAATAGGCAGCTGGCGCCCTCCTTTCTGCAAGGTACAAAATTGGAAGAATAAGGTGGGATTGCTGGATGAACTGATGAACATATTATCAGGATTGATTGGAAGTTTGGAACTTAAAAAGGAAGTATAACTCCAGCAAGCGATACATGAACAAAATATTTAAACTCTGCTTAAAGTAATAGTACATGAATAAATTGGTAAAAAGTACCTTTCCTGCTAATCATGCACCCTACAAAACTAAACTCATGTTTGTTTTGAATTTGATAAATATCCCCTCTAAAATATAGCGAACATAACTAAGGTCAAACGGTTACTTTTTTAATCTGAGAAGTCAAACTTCAGTATATGAAATTAACGGGAAAGTCAAAGAACACCTTTCAAAAGAAGGCTGCACTGTCACTGCTATATGTGATGTCAAGGAAATCAATTGGCTTCAGTCATTCCTTAGAATTTTGTAATTGCACAGGAAAATCAGTGGAGAATCATCACGCAAGAAGAAATGCCAAAATAAAGGAAAAGTTGCATATATATACAATAACTGTGCAGCAATTTATTCTCCATTTGCAGGTAATACATTCACATGAACGGCCTTTATGTATGATGGAGTAATACTACATAATACAACATTAGAGATTTACACTGAAACAGGTAAGGCATGGTATTCAACTTGAACTCAAGATTTATTTTATGTTTAACTTGATGTCTCCAAGCATTGTGATCAACTAGTTTTTTTCGCAACAAACAAACTATTTTCAAGTGGTCTAGTTAGAATGTGATAGCTACTCACAAGAGAACTTACCAGATCAACAGTGTTCCTCCCATGCATAGACTCTGGATTTGAGTGAGAAATTGGAGTTGTAGGCAATGATGATGTATTCTTCAGACTTGGTGTTAAAAGGTTTGTAAGAGAAAATGTCCTAGAAATTATAGGCCTCTGACGGGTTGCTGCAGGTGTACCTCCTAGTGCAAGCGTAGCAGCCTTCCGTATCTCTGAAGTAGTGTTCCGATACTTGTAACTTAGTTTTGGAAGGAGGCTTTTTATGGTTGACTTAGTTTTTGAGGATGAGGGACCTGGGGATCCACTGACTTTGTTTAAGTAAGGACTGGGTAATGGGGAGAAGTTTACTCTTTTGGGAGTGGGACTTGGAGTTGGGGGCATGTCTATTCTCACAAAATCCTCTTTGGCATCCGCAAGAGTTCTTGAGGGTATCTGTAAGGCGAGGTTCTGTCGTCTCCATGGGTGTTCAGGAGCAGTTTCTTCAATTATCTCAGTGGAATTTCCATCCTGTAAAAGGAACAAGACACCGCTTGAGATCAGCAAGAATATGTCTTTCACATTAAACCTGATCAAGTACCAGTTATACAACAATGATGCTCAAATAAATGAGAATTGTAAATTGAAGATCTAGCATGAATCCATTTAATTTCACTAACCAAGATATGTAAAAAAGGAAAAGAAACCAACAGAGGGGTGATCCTTATTGAAGCACAAGGAAATATGAAGGAGCACAATGATATAAGAGCATCATGACAAATTGGTAATGCAGAATTTTAAACCAAACCCAACAGTAAGCTCTCCTTTTTTTCTCAAGTATCAACAGCTCCAAGAAGAATTACATGATTTTACAAGTATCAACAGCTCCAAGAAGAATTACATGATTTTATAAATACCAAGCAGAGTTGAATCACTTGAATGGCGTAAAAGTTGGCAGATTATGGACCCCTAAAGCATTTGATGTCTTTCACTGAATCCCATGATTGCTGCTGTTTAACAGTACTATGATACATCAAGTATGCTTCACCCAATTGAAGTAAAGATAAAAACTCTAGCACAGAGGTAAATCATAAGCACATATATCTGGTAAAAAGAATAGAACCCAGAAGTAATGAAAATCATGAACAGGAAAGAAACATGCAAAGCATCACAAAACCCATCACAGAATTCAGCAAGGAAAGCGAATGAGGTACCTCTTGGGGTGAAGGATCAACTTGACTGGTGGAAATGCCAGCAGCATCATTTTGCTTAGCAGAAGCTTCTTCTTCTTCAATTGCCATACTTGAATTCTGACAAGGCCTTTGTTTCAGGTTCTGCAAATAACACTAGAACCCTCGAGAGGTGAAGTAAAGATGAGCTGAAGAAACACCAAAAGAGACAAGTGGCAGCTGAGAGAGAGAGAATAACAAAGAAGAAGGCAGCTCAGAGCGACAGAGTGGGAGAGTCAGAGAGAGACGTATATGACTCAGGTAAACGCCAAAGCAGATTTTATGTTATTTTCCAAGGACCCACGGTTTTGCAACAGGGATTGACAAGGAGTTCGGCACCGGCGACAAGTGATCAAAGGGTTATAGCTTTGTCGTGTGTGATCTTTGCAGTTGGACATATATGAGTTAACCATTTTTGTTTTTCTTATTCATTAGTACAAATTTAATTTAAATATTCCATAATTCGTAGAGGATTAGGGAATACTAATATAAATATGTTGTACTAATACTGTGTTATTTCGAAAAGATTTTCATTATGTATTATGTACAAACTCATTTCATTAGCTTGCAAATATTCGGATTGGAATCAGTATCGGAACCAAAACACTTCGAGCAGAGTAATTGAGGTTCGGATTGCACAACCAAACGCCCTTTGTGTCCAATGAAGGGCCAGTTTTGGTATGGAACAATGTCCCCAAGAAGCCAGATGGAAATCAGTTTTGCTACTACTTGCTACTACAGCTAAATTTCCTGCGTCTTAAACATGATTCCCCCTTTCAAGAAAAAAAAAAGAACATGATTCCTTGAGTTTTATCCCTATCCAGTGGCCTTCTTGTAGCTAATTACCACATGTGACAATCCAGTATTCCAGTCTATGTTTCTTTTGCTTAATGAAAATCTATGCCGGATTTTTGGACCGTGCCGGAGAAAAAGAAAAATGAAAAGAGCAGGTGGTGACTGGTGTGGTATAGTTCATAGGAAAACTTCGTTTTCAGGGCATCCATCCCCACCGCAAAGTTTGATGTTTTTGTCCTAGTTGAGCAGATTTGAAGTGATCTGGACATTAGATGATCAATAATAATCACGTTGACCGTACCATAGATTATATATAATCAGCATTCAGTATTCTTTGCCCCTTTCAGAAAGAGTACAATATAGTTTTCCTCAGAGCAGCCAACGTAGCTTAGAGAGCAACATGTTGTGGCGGATAGGATATTAACAATGATGTCGACTTCTTAAATATAAGAACAGGGGTCGTAACAAGGAATCACAACAAATCCAAATATTTTCTCAAATCTTGCATGTTTGTACAAAATAAACACTAACAAGATATGTTCAGTTTATACAAGAGTATTAAAGCTTTTAGAAGAGTGTCATTATTGGAATCTTTAAGTTTGCTCACTAGACCTCATTTTATTATGAATTATTAAATGATATATATATTCTCATACACAATGACTATTAAAGACAATAATTATAGAAAAAAAATATTATATTTATTCTCACTAGATTTTCCAATTCAATAATAATTGATTACATTCTCTATTATTTTTCTTATATATTTTCGTTTTCTAATTTCTTTTTATTAAAGCATATATATAATATATATACATATATATATATATGTATATGTATATGTATACATATATATATATGTGTGTGTGTGTGTATATATATAGTTCATAAGAGCTAAAACAATGATCAAATATCGATCATGTGATATAAAATTTTATATTATCATGCATGTTGAATGCATATACTTGCAATAAGGTGCATAAATATTTTTGCAATATATATATATATATTGATTATAGGAAATATATATTTATTAAAATAATTTATTATGAGGTATAAAATAGATATCTAATTATTCAAAATAAAAAAAACAGAGAAAACATAACATATACAAAAGAGAAAAACAAAAATTAAAAAGATATATAGAATAGTTCATGACAAAAACATTTTCTTGCATGAAAAAAAAATTATAAAAAAATGAAGGTAGGGATAATGGATGTTCAAAAACAAAAAGGTAAAAAAAAATGAGAGGTCTATTGAGTGAATAAAAGTTAAAGTAAGTAATTAATTAAAATATATGACAATAAATAACTAAGGTTATGTTAGGAATTTAAAATGAGGTTTAGTGAGAAAATGCTTATATTGAAAAATAAAATAGAGGTGTTGAGAAAATGAGAGATATACTAAGCAAATTTAGAGGTCTCAATAGCCGCACTCCATTTAGAATAGAAGTTGATTACCATTAAATATCAACCTCTAAATGGACGTAGTTTATAAGACACGTTTACTTACATTGAATGAAATTGAAAAGTGAGGAAATGATTCCGGCAAAAGAAAATTTCAACGTTTACTTACACATAATAGAATTGAAATAGGGGTGTGTCCCATCTCCTAATAAAGAATCGATTACTTAACAACCCTGAATTGTAATACCAATGGGGGAGTAGAGATTAGGAATGGTATCATAAGGAATAAACTTTTATACCAAAAATACCCTCTTTAATTTTATTATGCTAATAATATTGAGGAATTTGTTTAAGAAGTTAATAATTTTTTTTTTCTTAAAGGCTTCTTTTTTATATGCTAATAATATATTATTTGTGGAAGTTGTTTAATTTATTATTTATAAAATTACTTGATTGATTTAAATATAATATTACTAAAATGTATAAAAGTATGATGTCTTAATTTTGTTGTTCAACCGTTGCAACTTGCGGTTTGAGATACACCCAAAATGCTAGTACTAGGTCCAAATGATTTTGATAAATCATAGTAGAAGAGAGTTTATGTGAGGACGAGATTGCAATATAACCTCGTAGCCTATGTATTATATTATTAATATGTAACCACATAATTACAATCAATACACTGAATCGAAATAATTCATCTGGTTTGTTTATTATACATAACTTATTAACTAAGACAATCAAAATGACAAACAAAACTAGATCAACATATAAAGAAAAAATTGTGTTGTGTCACGCTCCAAACCTTAATTTTTACCTTAATTACTAGCATAGTGGTAATAAGAGTTTTACCGTGTTCGTCATTAAGTGTATAATTTAATTGGTCCCCAGAGAGGTTGTAGGAGATGATTATTTCGTGGGATTTATTCGAAGGAAGAAAATATGACGACGGTTAAAATGGTAGTTCTTTAAATTTTCCGGATTAGGGTTGTCCATTTTCGATGGAGGTTTGCTGAGTTCTTCGGTAAATTTTCCTTAGAGGTGGTCCCCGCATGACTTACTTTGGGTTTCTAGGTGAAATTCGGGGTGGGTCCTGACAGTTGGTATCAGAGCTCTAGGTTTCGTTTTCTGTTTCCTATTCACTGTCATATTTGCCTAAGTAGTCGTAATGTCTATAGAGTGATGATCCGACCGCGGCGGATCTATCAGCAGTTTCTGCTTTTGACGCTATGTGTTATTGGGTATGTGTGATAGTTTTGTTAGTCTTGTTTATAGACTACTAAATATCTTCCTCCTCAGGTACTATGCCTCCTAGACGCCGACCCCGTGTGACTACCTCGACCAACGCCAATGAGGGTGAGGAAGTGAGAGGATTAGCAGATTCTATAGGGGCCATGTTGAGAGGTGTGTTGGATAGGGTTCAGCACCCTCGATCTATGAAGAAGAGAGATGTTTTTGATGCAGTGGCAGTAGAGTTCAAGGGTGCCAAGGGACCCCTTGATGCTTACTCTTGGGTGGACAAGATGGAAATGACTTTCGAGAGCACAGAACTGCTAGAAGAAAAGAAAGTGAAGATGACAATGTTTTTCTAGACGATTCAGCTCATCATTGGTGGATTCTCGCCAGGAGGAGTAATGATGGTGCTCAGACTATGACTTGGGAGCAGTTTAAGGCGCTCTTCTTGGGTCAGTATTTCAACCACTCTCATCGTAGTAGAATTCAGTCAGATTTCTTGAACATGAAGAAGAGAGACGATGAAAGAGTCATCGAGTTTGAGCAGAGGTTCACTACTTTGAGCTACCATTAGCCCTATTTGATTCCTGATGAGAGGACCAGGATTGGTATGTTTATTGGGGAACTTGGCAGAGTTTATGCAGACAACATGGTTGGTGTTATCTATCCGACATTCCTTGATGAAGTTGGGGCAGCTATGGCTATTGAGACTAGGGGGACTTATAGTGCTCGGCCTCGAGATTTCAGTGGTCCCAGTCAAGGTCCATCTAAGAAGGCTGCTTCATCATCCTCTTCTGGATCTTCACCGGGCAGTGGTAGTAGTGGGGGATCGGGTTATGGTCCTCAGAGTGGAAATAAAGGACGTTTCAGGAGACCCGTCAGGAGCTAGTTGGGTAGGCAGCAGACCAGTCAGTTTAGTGCTGATGGTAGTTCCCAGGGGGGATCATCTGGTGGTCAGACTTTTTCTTTTGGTCAGCAGCAGTCATCTGGATGCTTTGAGTGTGGTGGCCATGATCATTTCAGGAAAAAACTGTCCTTTGTTGGCACAGAGGACCGCCCCTACTCAGCCAGTTGGTCAGTCTTCAGCTAGAGGCTCTAGTAGTGGTTCTCGTGGTGGTTCAGCAGCCAGGGTGGTTCTCAGCAGGGGAGTGGTCAGCGTGGACATCCCATGACTCGCGTTAGACTTCATGTTATAACCCAACAGGAGGGTCGTACTTCTCCAGATGTCATCATTGGTACGTTATTAATTTTTGGTCAGCCAGCTCTTACTTTAATTGATCCCGGAGCCACACATTCATTTATGTCTAGTAGGTTCGCCCTTCATGCCAATGTGCCATCATCGTCTTTTCCAGGTGAGTGACATGTATCTCTACCATCTGGTGAGGTGATGAGAATAAATTTGATGTTTAGTGGTTGTGAAGTGTTAGTAGAGGGGATTTATTTTCAAGGCTGATTTGATTCCACTAAAAATGGTGGAGTTTGATGTGATCTTGGGGATGGATTTCTTGGAGACTTATAGAGCTATGGTAGATTGTTTCCAAAAAGAAGTAGTGCTTCGAAGTCTGGATGGTTTTGAGGTTGTTTTTCAAGGGGAAAGAAATGTGATTTCGAGTTGCCTGATATCAGCTGTTGCCGCTAGGAAATTGTTAAATAAAGGTTGTCAGGCATTCTTAGCTCATGTTGTGGATACAAGTATATGAGTGTTGGAAGTGTGAGATATTCCTGTAGTAAGAGAGTTTCCGGATGTGTTTCCCGAGGATTTTCTTGGTTTGCCTATTGTAAGGGAGATAGATTTTTCTATCTAGTTGCTTCTTGGAACTATGTCTATCTCTCAGGCACCTTACAGAATGGCTCCAGCGGAATCGAAGAAGTTGAAGACTTAATTGCAGGAGTTGGTAGATAAGGGTTTTATTCGGCCTAGCATGTCTCCATGGGAAGCCCCGGTGTTGTTTGTTAAGAAGAAAGACGACACCATGAGACTATGCATTGATTATAGGAAGCTTAATCAAGTCACAGTGAAGAATAAGTATTCGTTGTCTTGCATTGATGATTTATTTGATCAATTAAGGGGTGCTTTGGCATTCTTAAAGATTGGTTTGAGATATGGTTATCATCAGTTACGGATCCGGGAGAGCGACGTAACCAAGACTGCTTTTCGATCACGCTATGGTCATTATGAGTTTGTGGTGATGCCTTTTAGACTTACTAATGCACCTGTTGTATTCATGGATCTCATGAATATGGTGTTTAGTCCATATCTTGACTGTTTCGTGATCGTGTTCATAGATGATATTTTGGTGTACTCGAAAAGTGAGAAGGAGCATGTCAAACATCTAAGATTGATATTGTGGACTTTGAGAAATGCTCAGTTGTTTGCTAAGTTCAACAAGTGTGAGTTTTGGCTAGATAAAGTGAGATTTCTTGGTCATGTAGTTTCAGCTGAAGGTGTTAGTGTGGATCTCCAGAAGGTGAAAGCGGTGTCAAGTTGGAGAAGACCCACCACTGTGACGGAGATTCGTAGTTTCTTGGGATTAACAGGTTATTATCGGCGATTTGTGCAAGACTTTTCAAATATTGCAGCTCCACTAACTGGATTGACCAAGAAGGGAGTTAAGTTTGAATGGTCAGACCAGTGTGAGCAAAGTTTTTAAGAATTAAAGAATCGCTTGACTAGTGCTCCTGTGTTGGCACTTCCGGATGATAGCGGGGAGTATGTGATTTTTTGTGATTCTTCTAGACGAGGTATAGGCTGGGTTTTGATGCAGCATGATCGAGTGATTGGCTACACTTCTAGGCAATTGAAGCCGCATGAGGTGAACTATCTCACTCATGATTTAGAGCTTGCAGCAGTAGTTTTTACTCTCAAGTTGTGGAGACACTATCTTTATGGAGCTAAGTGTCAGATTTTTACCGATCACAAGAGTCTTCGGTATGTGTTCACACAATGAGAGTTAAATATGAGGCAAAGAAGGTGGATGGAGTTGATCAGTGATTATGATTGCACTATTGAGTATCATCCAAGAAAGACTAATGTGGTAGTTGATGTTCTTAGTCGCAATCCCTCCGTGTCTTTGTTTCACTTGAGGATAGTCCGAGTTCCACTTCTTTGTGAGTTGCGAGCTATATGGGTGGATTTAACGGTGGATGAAGTGGGTGCCTTGGTAGCTAGTTTCCATGTGAGGCCAGTTTTGATTGACAAAGTGCGAGAAGCGCAATATAATGATCTTTCCAGAGTTCGGTTGATGGAAAGAGCAGCGAATGGAGTCGCCGTGGATTTTTCGGTAAAAAGAGATGGAACATTTGTTGTTCAAAAATAGGCTTTGTGTTCCAAAGAGGAATGAAGAGTTAAAAAATAAGTTAATGGAAGAAGATCATACTTCCGCATATGCTGCTCACCCGGGGAGTACAAAGATGTATCGGACTTTGAAGGATTATTATTGGTGGTCAAACATGAAGAGGGAAATTGCAACTTTTGTGAGTAGGTGTTTGATTTGTCAGCATGTGAAAGCTGAAAGGCAGAAAACTTCAGGGTTGCTTGAGCCGTTGCCTATTCCAGTGTGAAAGTGGGACCACATCACCATGGATTTGTCTTCAGTTTACCTCGTACCTATGAAGGGCATGACGATATTTGGGTGATTGTGGATAGACTCACCAAATCTGCTCATTTCTTGCCGGTTGGAAAAAGTATACACTCGATAAATTGGCTGAGCTGTATGTGAGTGAGATTGTGAGACTTCATTGCGTACCTGAATCCATAGTGTCAGATCGGGATCCTAGATTTGCTTCTAAATTTTGGGAAGCTCTTCAGGCAACTTTAGGTACCCGACTACATTTCAGCACTGCTTTTCATCCTTAGACTGATGGGCAATCAGAGAGGACTATCCAAACTTTGGAGGATAGGTTGAGAGCTTGTGCCTTGCAGTTCAGGGGAAATTGGGATAAAAATCTTTCTTTAATGGAGTTTGCCTATAATAAGAGCTTCTATTCGAGTATCGGTATGGCTCTCTTTGAGGCACTTTATGAGAAACAGTGTCGTACGCCCTTATGTTGGAATGAAGTCGAAGAAAGAGAGTTTTGTGGTCCTGAGATTATCCAGGACACAAATGAGAAAATAAAGGTGGTCAGAGATAGACTCAAGGCCGCTCAAAGTAGGCAAAAGAGTTATGCAGATGTCCGCAGGAAGGACCTTGAGTTTCAAGTGGGTGATTGGGTGTTCCTGAAACTATCTCCTTGAAAAATGATAGTACGTTTCTGTAAGCGTGGGAAGCTTAGTCCGAGGTTTATTGGGCCTTATGAGATAATAGAGCAAGTTGGCTCTCTTGCCTATCGGTTAGTTTTGCATCTGGAGTTGTCCAGGATACATAATGTGTGTCATGTATCCATGTTTCGCAAGTATATTGCCGATCCTTCTCATGTGCTAGAAGAGTAGCCGATTAGTTTGCCGAAGAATTTGTTATGGAATATTATTAACTTTTGATGCAAATATATAACAAGAACTAGCTGGAGGCTTACACCACTTCAACCTACCATATAAACGTAGGATTATTAGATTAGATTAATACTACTAGCATTAGCAAACAATATGTAAATAATTTTGAAAGTTGCTACATGTAGGATTAGATACTCTAATTTAGTTTATGTATTGTGGAAGTCAACTTACCAGGAATGATTTGTGTTTAATGGCTGAGGTTTATCCTTCATATTTGTAGAGCAGCACTAGGGAGTAGGGAAAAGCATCAATCAAAGTCTTATATATTGTAAGAAGAGTAAAATACAGCGCCGATACCCCAACTTTTGTGACACGGTTAAAGTGATACCTAAACTTTAAAAACTATCAATGTAGTACCCAAACTTCGATTTAGCTACCAAGAAAAGGCCGGAGGCCAATTTCCATAACTATGTCGTCTGTTTGCTGACGTGGCCAGCATAAGGCCTATTAAAAAAATGTGCAATGACAAAAATAACCTTATAATCCCAAGCTACTACCACCTAACCCTCTTAGTCCTATCCAAACCCATTTGTTCTGTCCTCTCCTCCTTTTTCTTCTTCACCACCCGCTCCCTACTCAACTCCGCCCAACACCTCCTCTACCTCTCCCTCCGCTCCCCGGACCATCGCTCCACCTGGTTCGCCCTCTACCAAAACCCCAACCCCCTTAACGCCGCGGCTCGCCTCCTTGTCCTGATCCCTCCCATCCCTATCCCCTTCATTGGTGCCCCTACGTCATCGTTCGTTCTTCAATCTACATCCTCGGCGGGTCTGTCAACGACACGTCATCCAATAATGTATGGATCCTCGACTGCCGCTTCCACACATGGAGCTCCGGGCCGCCGATGCGGGTGGCACGTGAGTTCGTCACGGTCGGGGTTGTGGACGGGAGAGTGTACGTGATCGATAGTTGCGTGACAGACTCGTGGACCAGGTTGAAGTGTTGGGTCGAGGCTTTGGATCCGGGTACGGGTTGTTGGGAGGCTGTGGCGAGTCCGGTGGAGGTTCGGCAGAAGTGGATGCACGCCAGTGCGGTGATCGGCGGGAGGGTTTATGCACTGGTGGACAAGGGCGAGGTGGTTTTTACGACCCGAAAACCCAGGTTTGGGAGGGAGTGGAGTAGAGGATGGATATGGGGTGGAGAGGGATGGCTTGTGTGGTGCATGGGATGTTGTATTGTTATGATTATTTGGGGAAGATTAGAGGTTTCAATGCAAAAAATCGAGTGTGGAAGGAGCTTAAAGGAGTGGAGAACAAGTTGTCAAAGTTCTTGGGCGGCGCAACTATGGCGAATGTGGGGGAAACTAGCCTTCAGGTTTCAGAGAAAAGGAAGTTCGAGATGAGATTAGGGGAGGGGGGGGTGAGGCGGGAAAGTTGAGTTTTGACTTGATTTGGGTGCAGATTGTGTAAAATGTCATTTTTGTCTTTTCTTTGGTGGACTCGATGTTGGCCACATTAGCAAACAGACGACACAGTGACGGAAATTGACATCAGACATTTCATTGGTAGCGAAATTGAAGTTTGTGTACTATATTGATAGCTTTTAAAGTATATGTAATACTTTGACCGTGCCACAAAAGTTAGGGTACCGACGCTATATTTTACTCTCGTAAGAATGTAGTGAAAGCTTGGCCTTTTCTGGTCCAAAAGAGAAGGTGCTTCTGCACATCTGGCTTGACAAAGACCATGTAGGATTAGATACTCTAATTTAGTTTATGTATTGTGGAAGTCAACTTACCAGGAATGATTTGTGTTTATTGGCTGAGGTTTATCCTTCATATTTGTAAAGCAGCACCAGGGAGTAGGGAAAAGCATCGATCAAAGTAGTGAAAGCAAAGCTTGGCCTTTTCTGGTCCAAAAGAGAAGGTGCTTCTGCACATCTGGCTTGACAAAGACCCCAAACTCCTAAAGCATTGTATCATAAATTGTGACCACTTAGTCATTCAGATTGAGAAGCACGACTGGTCTACTACCACTTTCACAAGTGCAATGGAGAACCTCGCTCGTCAACATGTAGTTAATTGACAATAATTGGAAGGCTTGCCTTTTCTATATCATGGAGTTTATGAATTGTTGAGTGCAAGAACAATGAAGATCGACCACACACATATACTTAGGTTGGGTCTTTAAAGTGAGAGGAATGACTTCCTTTCAAGTGTATATATACAGATGAGTGAGTGTCTTTGTTGCAATGAAATGAGGTGTGCGTATGCTTCTTAGTTACGGAGCAATTATGACACTACCAAAAAATAGATCTTGGGCGACGAAAAAAAATCGTCGCCCTGTTAAAAAAATTCGTCGCCTAAGTACTTAGGCGACGACATGTCGTCGGCCAAGACGTCGTCGCCAGAAGTGCGTCGGCCAAGAACTTGGGCGACGAAACTTCAGCCCGTCGTCGCCTAAGAGTAATTCTTAGGCGACGACCCGATATTCGTCGCCTAAGATCTACTTCTCGTCGCCCAAAAATATTCGTCGCCCAAGATTTAACACCTTGGCCGACGAAAAATTTTTTCGTCGCTTAAGATGTTATAACCTGGGGCGACGAAACTAAATATTTCGTCGCCTAAGATCACTACATCTTAGGCGACGATAATTTTTTTTCGTCGTCTTATATGGTAAGTCCTTGACCGACGATTTAGCAATTTCGTCGCCTAAGATATATTTAAATTTTTTTAAAAAATATTTAAATAATTTTTTTAAATATATAAATAATGTTTTTTTAATTTTTGCTGGAATTTTTTTTTCGGCATTTCTTTAAATTTTTCTAATACTAAAACTTAATTAAAAATAACACAAATTTATAAATTTATAAATAATTTATTACAAAAATTCAGTCCATCTGCCTACGGAGAAACTCGAAATCTAACGCCTCGTGCGATGCCACATGCGGGAGCAGCTCCCGAATCGGTCGACCCTCCTCATCAACGCGAGGTATCGCCGGTATCGTCAGAGGAAGGAAGAGGCCGGACGGCACCGTAGGGACCCCGGATGACCCGCCTTCACCGTCGGTCGGGGACGACTGTGTGGGGGCGGTGATAGATCGCGACCGGGGAAGTATCTCTGGATGACGAGGGGCCGTCGCTGCGGGACCCGGCTGCCCAGCAGAACGCGAGCCGCTCGCGCCACCCCTAAGCGCCGCATGTCGGGCCGTCATCTGCCACGGAAACCCGACCGACAGTGATTGCGGCGGGTTGTTTGATGTACCGTTCGAGGAATATTGGCTCCTCGCACCCGGACGTTGTCCAGAAGTTCTCCTCATGCCCATCCTGTTTAAAATAACCATAAATTTATTAAAAATATTTTACCGTCTTATAATTAATTTAACAAAAAATAACCATAAATTTCGAAAAATTTATCAACAATAATAGCACAAATAAAAAGTAATAGTTATTATAGGATTTATTATTTTTTTAATTCACATAACAAATTATTTACATTAATTCAGAATTATTACATCACAAAAATTAATTTACGAATATTTACATCCTTACTCAAAAATAATCCATTATTTTTTACAAAATTTCCACAATATATTTACAATTATAATTTATATTATTTAATTATTTAATCAAAAATTATTTAATCATTTACAATATATTTACAAATTATTTCCACAAATCCTAAACCCTAAACCCTAAACCGTAAACCCTAATATTTTACAATTATCATTTACATCACAATTTACCATAATTTACCCTAAAATCCTACCATAATTTACACAAATTTACACTAATTTACCATTAATTTCCTAAATTACAACAACAACAATAATTTCACTAACAATTTCACAACACAACAATAATTTTGTACTTCTCCCAAATTTCAAACAATTTCACAATTTCAAATAATTTCAAACAATTTTACAATTTCAAACAATTTCAAATAATAATTTCAAACAATTTCAAACAATTTCAACAATTTCAAACAACAACAACAACAATTAAAATTTTCATGAACATAACCAATTTAGGGTTTTAGGGTTATACCTTAAATTGTGGGTCGGGGTTGGGGTCGGGGTCAGGGCCGGGGTCGGGGCCGGGGTCGGGGTCGGCGTCGGGTTGCGGGGTCGGGGTCGGAGAGAGGGAGAGAGAGAGGGCTTCGGTGGATTTTCGGAGAGAGAGAGAGAGAGGGCTTGGATTTGTGAGCGGCTGCGCGAATGGTTAGGGTTCCGAATTTTTGCCTTTTATATTGGCGTTCTTGGGTGACGATTCTGTAAAAATCGTCGCCCTGTTTTTTTAAAATCGTCGGCCAAGATAATCTTGGGCGACGATTTTTGAAGTCGTCGCCTAAGATACTCTACTTGGGCGACGATGTTCTTCACAATAAATCTCGTCGCCCAAGATGAAGAAAATCGTCGGCCAAGAGTTCTATCATAAAATTCAGAATATCGTGATTTTGGTGATCGGAGAAGAGGAACTGAAAACCGACCGTCAGATATGACCAGCATAACAAATTACGTGGGTGGGAAAAAATTAAGCTTCATCGGACAACGACAAGGGCTCGATCCGTCCGGTCAATCGGCGCGGTCAAACCCCTAAACGGACGGAAACGGCTATTCGACTCTCCAAATCACGTAATCTGGCCGGACCTTCAACTGAGAATAGTTTCCAATCGACGAGACTCTTACGGGGCTATAAAAATTTGGTAAAAAATAAATACCCGGGATAGGGCTACCACTAGGTAGAAATAAGAGAAATTCGTTGACCGGAACAACCGGCACCGAAATTTTACCGAAATATCTTCATTTTTCACGGGTTGACGTATTTCACCGTTCCGGTCATATCTTATTTCACGACTTTTTTGTGTTTGAGGCCTCTACGTATACGTTGTCTTCAAAACGAAACTTAAACTCAACACTTATATAAAAAAGTTATACAACATTAGTACATATATCGTGAGTTTGGTGATCGGAGAAGAGGAACTGAAAACCGACCGTCAGATATGACCAGCATAACGAATTACATAGGTGGGAAAAATTTCAGCTCCATCTGACAAAGATAAGGGCTTGATCCGTCCGGTCAATCGGCGCGGTCAAACCCCTAAACGGACGGAAACGGATATTCGACCCTCCAAATCACGTAATCTGGCCGGACCTTCAACTGAGAATAGTTTCCAATCGACGAGACGCTGACGGAGCTATAAAAATAAAAAAACATTTCCTTACAATTTAAATGTGCTTTATTTATTTTAATTATTCGGATTATCTTGGCCGACGAAATTAGGGTAATTCGTCGGCCAAGATAATACTTGGGCGACGATATTTGCTAAATTCGTCGCCCAAGAGTAAAATAAAAAATCCTGTACAATGAAATTTAAATGTGCTTTATTTATTTTAATTATTCGGATTATCTTGGCCGACGAAATTAGGGTAATTCGTCGGCCAAGATAATACTTGGGCGACGATATTTGCTAAATTCGTCGCCCAAGAGTAAAATAAAAAATCTTGTACAATGAAATTTAAATGTGCTTTATTTATTTTAATTATTCGGATTATCTTGGCCGACGAAATTAGGGTAATTCGTCGGCCAATATAATACTTGGGCGACGATATTTGTTAAATTCGTCGCCCAAGAGTAAAAATAAAAAATCATGTACAATGAAATTTAAATGTGTTTTATTTATTTTAATTATTCGGATTATCTTGGCCGACGAAATTAGGGTAATTCGTCTGCCAAGATAATACTTGGGCGACGATATTTGTTAAATTCGTCGCCCAAGAGTAAAAATAAAAAATCCTGTACAATGAAATTTAAATGTGTTTTATTTATTTTAATTATTCGGATTATCTTGGCCGACGAAATTAGGGTAATTCGTCGGCCAAGATAATACTTGGGCGACGATATTTGTTAAATTCGTCGCCCAAGAGTAAAAATAAAAAATCTTGTACAATGAAATTTAAATGTGTTTTATTTATTTTAATTATTCGGATTATCTTGGCCGACGAAAGTAGGGTAATTCGTCTGCCAAGATAATACTTGGGCGACGATATTTGTTAAATTCGTCGCCCAAGAGTAAAAATAAAAAATCATGTACAATGAAACTTAAATGTGTTTTATTTTATTTTAATTATTCGGATTACTCTTGGCCGACGAAATTCTTTTATTTCGTCGGCCAAGTAAAAATAAAAAAATAAAATACTTAGGCGACGATATATTTGAGTTTCGTCGCCTAAGGATTAAAAAACTTAGGCGACGATATAAATATCTTAGGCGACGAAATATTGTTTCGTCGCCCTAGTTTCTATATTAGGCGACGAAATTTAGCCTTAGGCGACGATTTTATTTTCGTCGCCTAAAGTTGAACTTTAGGCGACGATTTTTTTCCTTGGGCGACGATTTTTTTTTTCGTCGCCTAAGTTTTCTCTTAGGCGACGAAAAAAAAAATCGTCGCCCGGTTTTTTGTCATTTCGTCGCCTAAAACGTTATTTTTGGTAGTGTGAAGTGAGATTGTGACAAAATTTTAAGCCAAGGATAACCCAATAAAACAATAAAAGATAGTACAAGCTACCGTTTATAAGAAAATTGTAAAGATCAATGCTACACCTTTTCGTCCAAAAATAAAATAAAATGCTACACCTCGTTTAGGGGTCATCAAATCCAGCAGGGCTAGCCATGCGCTGCCCAAAACCAATGGGTCCAGGCTAGACCTCAAGCCAATTGTTAATATTTTAGGGTTAGGTGGCTAAAATGGGGCAAATATCTACATTATTAGACGTGTGTGTGAGACCTGTTGGCCACTTCCGCATAACAATTGGTATTAGAGTCAAAGTTACGATTGGGAGTTGGTTTGTTTTGTCCCGATATAGGTCGAGCCTTGGTCTGTCCTGTGACTTATGTCCCAATGTGGATTTGGTTTCTTGTAAACATAGATAAGCTGCACATGATTGGAGATGAAAGATCCAACATGAGAAAAATTACAAATAAAATATAATATATAAATGCGTAGATCATATATAATTGTATCGAGATATTTTGTAATTAAAACCCAAAACCTTTTTTTAATAAAGGGCCGATGTGGTTACTCTTAAGCCATAAAAACCCAAAACATATACAGATATTTGAGTTAAGATAATATCGATACAATAATAATCCACATACCACGATTGTCATTGTTTAACCTTTTATCAATTACACTGCACATTTCAATAAAATGAATTCTTCACATTTTCTTTCTTCAATTGTTGTCATCATGTTGTTATATCTCTAGAAATTGTTACACGACATGACACGGGCTTTTGCCTTGTCTATTGTCTATGATGTCCTCAAATTAATGACTTGCCCCAACTTCTATAGATTCTTATGTTTAGCCCAAGACTATAGAAGACGGTTTTTTCTTTGAAGATCATCGTATTTTGTACTTGAAGGCCCGACTGCTACTTGAATTGGTATTATATAGTTTTTTTTTGTTTTTTTTATTTGAATGGTATTATAGAGTTGATTGGTGTTATTTTGATGAGATTATTTGAAAAAAAAAAAAAATTACTAGGAGAGGAGGTATCATATACATCAATAATATTGACGTTAGGTCGGATGGTCCATCAGTTCTTGATGTGGAGCCATGAAACCTGGTATCTTATGCATACGAGTTAATCGAATGACTTGGTTGGAATGGCAGAAGGTCCAGATCATGCTATACAACAATAGCTAGTGAGTGTGAAATGGACTTTGTTTTTGATCGATTTTCTCCATGCATGCTGTCTCCAATTATATTATATGAGAAGATGGATGCCAGCTTTGATGCCTTCGGTTCCCTCTATGACCCAGTGAGGACCCACCACATTTGACATAAAATAATGCCTTCGGTTCCTTCAATCACACTGATATGCATTCTGATGGATTTGTTAATCAAGAAACTTAATTATTAATTTGAGACATGCTGTCTCCAATTATATTATTAATCTGATGGATTTGTTAATCAAGAAACATAATTATCAAGAAACCTAATTATTAATTAGGTACCATGATATATACTTTTTTAAACTCGACGTACAATGCACATAGGAGGAGGTGCTTTCCATAGAAATATATCACTCTTTACGGTGTTATAGTAATTTTGGATCACAATAATTATCACATGTCTTAATTATATGAGCATCGAAGGTAGCGGTGTCGATTTTTTAAGTTTTAATTCTTTGCCAGAACACACGTACGTACCGCGACCAGGTTGGTAAGAATTTTGGTGTAAAAAATTATTTTCTAACTGAGTTGGGTTCCTTTTTTCTTGTTCCTACAGAAACAAATACTGACATGGACTGAGTTTCTATCGTGTCAAAACACAAATTTGACGTATACGGACGTTCACATCAAATCACAACAGTCGTAATATCATACGACGTGTCGCAAACAGCCAGCCAGCGATCCCCTCCTCTTTACCTCACATTACCCTTCTCTCCAACCATACAATAACCACCGTCCGATCCAACACAACCATCTGCAGCGTAATCGTCCCTGTGTGGGACCCAGACACGGGTCTGTCTTAAATGGACGGCCCATAATTTCCCGGCCCACGTTTGTTCGAGTTGGCGGGCGAGTGTTCCGTTGCTTTCTCCGCCCACTTTAATTATTGCTACCTGTTTTTTTACAGTTCAACTCCAGTAAACAGATTAAAATAACAGAGTTCCGAAGCTTCCTCATTCCTGCGTCGGTTGCCTTATCGTCCGCTACTACCCTACTGGACTCACTCGACTACCAGAGGCTAGCGTCAATTATATATATTAAACCCCACCGATCTGCTTCTTCTTCCATCCTTCACTCCACTCGAGACATCTAAAGAAACCTTCAGATCTCCCAATCCCCAAATCTCAATTTCCAGAAATTCCCTAAATTGATAGCTAAATTCTCATACCCATCTTGATGTAGGTTTCAATTTCACAGAGAATGTAGATTGAAGCTTCAACAAAGAGATGGATCCGGGGGTGTGGTACGAAACGAAGCCTGCAAAGGTCTCAAAAAGGGTGTGGTTAGTAATTAACAAATCAATGGGACTCCTCGTGGGTGGGAATCACACCTCCTCCAGGTTTTGCACTCGCTAATCTTTTCGCTCCTTCTCAGCTTGGCTTTTTTACACTCCCTGTCTTGAAAATTATTTTCCAGAAACAATATTCTCACTTTCAATCTCTGCCAAGAGATTGTTCGATACCGAATCGATCGGTTTTGCTTGGTTTGGTCTTTCCGAATTGTGTGAAAGAAAAGAGCTCAAATGAAGCTCGTGAAACTCCAGATCCTTCATGGATCTCTAGCCCGGCGCGTGTTTTTCCGCGCTTTCTTTATCGCCGCGGCTATGTCTGTTATTCCCTTGGTTCACATTTTATCCGGGTCTTACCTGAAAATGTTCAACTATGTGAGCACTATTGACTGTGCATCCGAATATGGCGGGGACAATGTCAACTTGGATCCGGGCAAGTTCATGTTTCAGACCCGGTTTCTGAATCCCATTTGGGGCGCTTTCGATTCCGAGAAGTGCAAGCAAGATGTGAACTTGACTGTCACTGTGGTCAGAGAGCTAATGGGCAAGCAGCTTTTGAATGGCGACAAGGCTCTCTGTGTTGGTGAAGGATCGGCCTCGGCGGTGATGGCTTTGCAAGATTTGGGGTTTCCCAACGCTCGTGGTGTTTATGAGCACAGATTCTTCTCCCTCAAGCGCAAACAGTTTGTGTATGAGATTGACTATGAGGACAAGTCTTTTGACTTCGTGTTCTGTAGGGATCTAGACAAAGTTTCTGTCCCTGCTCTGCTTGTGCTCGAGATTGAGCGTGTTCTTAGCCCAGGTGGAATTGGGGCTATGCTTGTTGGTAGCAGTGGTTTGGCTCCGAATAGCCTGATACGGTCTGCTACCCCAATTTCTTCATTGTTGAAGAGTTCCAGCATCGTGCACGTTAATTATATCAGCAATTTCACACTGGTTGTGTTCAGGAAGAGTTACCAAAATGCTGGTCTATTTGAGCAGTATCGCCTTCCGGCGGACTGCCAATCCCTCACGAACAATAGACCTTTCATTGAGAAAATGGAGCCTCTTGTGATGGAGAAGTCTTTGGAGGATGGAGGAATGGCTACTTATCTGCCGAATGTTATTGATGTTTCCTCAAAAAAGCGGTTGGTCTATATCGATATTGGGGCAGCAGAGCATCTGAAATCAAATGTCACAAACTGGTTCCTGCCTTCTTATCCGATTACACACAAAGCTTTCCATGTTTATTTTGTTGACCACAACACTACTGTGCTATTGTCCTATGTCAAGAAGCCGGGAATCACCTTTGTTTATCATCCAGGGCTGGCTGGAATCAAGGACAAGAGCAGTGTTAACATTGAAGGAGAAGCAGATCCATATGTTGCAGATGAAGGATTTGATTTTCTTGATTGGTTCAAAGAAACAGTGCAGCATGCCGAGTTTGTGGTGCTTAAGATGAATGCAGGCAGTGTTGAATTGAAGTTCCTGAGGGATCTATTTGAGAGTGGAGCCATATGCTTTGTCGACGAGCTCTTTCTTCACTGCTCTGGCAACATAGACGGGGAAGGTCCAATGCCAGTAGATTGTATGGACATCTTCAAGAGCCTCCGATGCAGTGGTGTGTATGTGCATCAGTGGTGGGGGGAAGACAACCCCGTCGATGTTCTGTGATGGTGACATGTTTGATCGACATCTCCATGATGTGATCGTGTTGTTTAACTAGTAAGTTATTATTGCTTTTATGGTTGGGGCAATAATTATTAAGCTAAATAAGAAACCACTGTTGTGTTTTGTGTAGTGTTTGGTGTTTAAGGATGTCTTATAGGATGAAAAAAAATCCGAGACTCCCACCATTGTGTTGTTGTAGCTTTGTTGTGGTTAGTTTGCCTATTTGAGCTGTCCAGCTTAACAATAAGTTATTAATTGTTTGATGTGTACTTGTTCTTTATATGGTTTTGCCTTCAATTATTGTTTGCTTCATTTAGAATTGGCGTGGACTGAGTGAGTGACTGGACTCTACCTTCAAAAAACTTCATTTTTTTTTTGGTCTGCTTCAAAAAACTTCATACTTGTATGAAACCTAGGCCTGTATGGTTCTTATTCTAATATTCCACCTTGAATAAGGAAACAGGATGCCTAATAGCCCTGCTTTACTACTCAGTCCCCTTGATTAATTGTGTTCTCCGTACGCGACCACGATAGAGTTTTCACTTGAAAGGTCATATGGTTGAATGACTCCATAATCTACGTAAGACTTGATTCATTTATGATGTAGCATTCTGCTCGGGTAATGAAGGCTACTACTCGCATGCATACCATCGTTTTCGTGTCTGCCCTCTCTTTCATAGCACAAAAGGTTTGCAGTGTATCATTAGATTTGCCTGAAAAAAATTATCCCAGCTACTTCCCATATACAGACGGCTTCTTCTCCAACTGAATATAAGAAGTCGGCAAGCTCTCCATAACTCCATTCCCTCAAATGACTGGAATGAAAAGCCCAAACATAAAGCATTTACTTCCCTACTGACCTGTGGAACTAGAAAACTGAGGATAAAGAGAAACTAGACCTAATTACAGAACCCATAAAACGGAAAAATGGCTCTAATACTTGCTAGTCACTACTCTTTCCCCAGATACCTAAATTTCGATTTCATCTGAGGCGAAACCTGAAATTGATGCCACGAATAGCACATGATTATCTGTATTGATCTTCTCCATAAGTACTTTCAGCAGCACTGCAGCAGAAACCCTGTGACAAGCAAACAAGCCCAACATGGACGGTGTATATTTAAGACTAGTAACTAAATTCATACATCATTCCATGTCTTTGGTGCTGGTGCAACACAGGATTTTCTCTGTGCAAATTTCATACAGCATACCTTTTTTAACTCACTGAAAACCGATAGTAGCAAAATAAATTGCAGACGAGAACCAAGGGAAAAAGCAAAAAGGATTATATACAGAATGATAGTGGCAGAGCTCATGCTCTCATTCCTCTGGACCATTGTTGACCTTTATCTCCAAAAGCCTCTCAACTGGTTGTCGGCAAATCGGGCATCGATTTGTCTGGTATCTCAAAACCTTGGCACACTCACTGCACATACACTGCATCAAGAATAGAAATTCATTGAAAAATTAGTCGAGAAGAATTTCCCCTGCTAATTACATTCAGGTTGAGAAATGTCATTGCCTTGCAGAATTGGATGGAAGCAAGGAAGGTAAAACTAGCCTTTGGATCTAGGATTCTTAAATAAAAAAAAGTGCTTTACTTTTATTTAATCACTGCACTAATTCAAGCTGCTGCACTTTTAATTAGGAAAGGTAACGTACTGTATACCTACCTTCAGATACCTACAACTCTACAAGACAACCTACTTCAACCCTGAATAAAAGCTTTCTATTAAGCCAAACTTTGAACAGAGAGGAAGAAAATGTAATTACCATGTGCCGGCATGGAAGAACAGTTGTGTCCCGTGGTTCAGACAAGCAAATGACACATTCTTTTCCTGGGTCGTTACTGTCCAAGTCATCCTCGACTGAATTACCAATGCCGTATATCTCCTGTAGTTCATACCTCATCCCACTCACCCAAAGAATCTGCTTGACAACCCTCACCTGGAATTCACCTTTCTCCCTCTCAAATACAGCCTGAGTTATCTGAGAGTTTGTTGCTACAGATACAGAGTTTCCCTCTGATCCATCATGCTCGGGTGGGGATGCCTCTGCCTTCACTGCTAGAGGATATACATCCAAGCCTGCTACTTTCATTAACTCTGTCTCATCAAACATTGAGAAGTTAATTCCAGTTCCAGGGGGTTGTTTGAACTTCTGGCCCAAACCTTGTTGAAAATATACCGTCAAAGGTGGAAGGAGGCTAAACTTCATCGGTGTCAGGTTACAGTCCTCGCCTTCTTTTGCAAAGAAAATGATGGTGATGCTGTTCCAAAGAGCCACATTAGAAAACATGATGATCAGATCACATCATAAGATTAAGAAAATGAAAGGCACATACAGAAGATTTTAGTACACAAAGTCACCTTCACCAGTTTGCACGTAAATTAAATATCAAGACCATGGCCAAAAGTTAAAAGATGTACTACCATATGTCCTTCGACAATTTCACAAGGAAACAAATTAACATTGTTGCTACTCATACCAGTCAGAAATACAATAACATGTCAAAAAACAATAATTTGAATACTTTGAAGCAAACATGAGAACGGCGTTGGAGTTTAATTTTACGCATACAATATCTTTCCTGGTGCACTTTAATCAAGGATAATGTAGTATACCAGGAACTTGATTACTAACTTCCACAAAAATATATAATTTGAACCCAACCATGATCAACTTTCTAGTATCGCATCTCTACCAAAACCAAATAGAGTCTAAAGCCTCGATATCATGATCTTAAATAGCCCAAATTCATATTGTTCCAGCAAACTCCTCCAGGGATCGCATTTCTCTAGTTAGAAAGAGTTCAGCAGATCCTAGGTACTAGAAATTACTATTGCAAAAAGCAAAAAACTAGTTCTCAGCATCACACTTCCCTCATTTCCATAGTCAAGGCAATTCTGCCTTTCACTCAAAGAAGGTCCTAAGTCTATCAATATGAATCTTCCCCAACAATAAGATCCTTATATGACATGTTACTAAATAGTGCACAATTCCACACTGACACTTCATTCCATACTGATTGTGAGATCACAAAGTTGTGATTTTACCTATCTCATAATCTATATTCACAATGACAAGATCATAGAATGCCTTTAAGTCACTTCAAAGTTCAGCTCGAAATAAGCATGGTATACCAACTAGCTCTATCCTGTTCAAATACCACAAGATCCAAACTTTCACTACAAAACTCTTCAAGAACATTCATTTTGATGCTAAACTTCACCTATCTTCCTAGGAAGAGACACAATACAAAGCAAAAACATGGCCCCGACATCTCAATCTTTTCTTAACAGAGCCATCAATTAATCAACAAAACTAATCATTGGTGAAGTCAATCCCTCATTTCCATCCCTAATTGGCTTTATAGAGAAAGCCACACAGCTCCATCAGCTATGATCATAATGACCCCCTCCAGAATGGCAATGACCCTTCAAACTCCAATGAACATTCTATAACCAGTAACCGTTTAACCCCATTCATCACAAACTAATCCAATTCTACCAACTTAAGTATTCCCACATCAGCAAACAACAAACCAACCCAACCAAGCATATTTAATAAACAGAATCCAAAACCAAAAACAGTCAAGACTAAAGATCTGATCTTTCTGTACCTCCCAGCAACAGTGGCATCAAAAGTGAAAGACAACAGAAACCACCCGGGGTTCTCCTCATCGGGCTCAACCCTCAAAGACTCCTTCTTCAAATTCACATCGTTTCTTATCGTCACCGCCTTCTGGTGCTCCACGTACGGCGTGGGCACCTGCATCACCGGCCCGCACCGGTACCTCCCGCCGCCCCAGTTCGGGTCCATCTGCGGATGCGGCACCCGGTGGTGGTGATCGTACGGCGCCGGCAGCGGCGCCGCCGGGTAGTAACTCGGGTACTGGAAATACCCTCCCGGGTTCGGGTACTGCGCCGGGTTTTGGTTCGGGTACTGAGCCGGGTACGGCGTCGCGGCAGCGAAGACGTAGCGGTTGGCGGAGATTTCGGGCTGTGGTGGGGCCGGTGGGGGCGGAGCAGGGTGGCTCTGGCGGTGTCTCCGGCGAGAGGAGTTGGCTCTACTACTGCCCATGTTTCCCATGTTGGGAAAGTTTGGATTTTTCAGAATCTGGAAAGAGAAACAGAAGCAGATTGAAAAGCCCAGAAATTGTGTCAGGGAGTTTCAGAAGGGTGTGAGGGAACTGAAAAAGGGAAAGAGAAAAGGTAGGAACAGGACTTGACAAAAAAAAAAAAAAAAAAGGTAGGAAGAGGAAGGGAGGAGGAAGTGACAAATTTCCAAAAGCAATAATGGAGACAGATATAGAAGAGACTCATGAGAGAGAGAGAGAGAGAGAGAGAGAAAGATGTAAGGAAAGGATGAGAGGGAATCTTGTTTTTATAGAGTGGATTGTCAGTGGGGGGTTTAGTGGGATTGCGTAAAGCTCCACCCAGAACACTTGTTCTATGGAAAAAGATGAAACGAGAGGAGTTGATGCTCAACAGCTAAACCCTTTTTCTCTTTTCATGTGCGCATGGTGATTAGGTTATGCACATGAATAATGATCAACAACCGATATGGACTGTGTTGTACTTGCACGTTTGCGTAGGTATAACGTACTTGTTGCAGTATTTGTATTCTGAGAATGTTTTGTAGGGTTGGAGTTTTGTGTGTGTAATATGTTTGGAATCGCATGCTACAAGAATGATTTGTTTGGAGGTTGAGGATGGATTCGCATTGGAGGTGAGTTCTGGAATGTACACAGTGTACTTTTTCTGTCGGGAGTACGTGTCAAGCTGCGATTAATGTGTGCAAATCAACTCCTCGTCACGCTCTGTCGTTCCCGTTAACGCATGAGTTGTGTGACCTCCAATAATATTATCATCCGCAATCAAACTGAATCGAGGTGGATAACTTGATTGCTGAGGTCATTTTCTTGTTTGTTGGGAACAGTAGCGAGAGCTTGAATTGGGTAATACCCGATCTTATATTATTGGGGGAAAGTAATTTGGGGAGAGATAGAATCGTCTGGAATCAATTTTGGGAGAAATTTTCTATTTTGGCTTTGCTCGAGTTTGGGGGATTTTTAAGTCGTTTATGTGCTGAATTTGAAGTTTATGTTGCTAATTATTGGTTATGGTAGTTGGGTTAGTGCTTAATTGAGGTATTAAAATTTAGGGTTTTTGATGAGTTCTGCAACTCTAAGAGCTGTGATTGATTGGTTATGTGCTTGCGTTTGATTGTGGGAGTGTAGCGTTGGGTTTACTCGATGTGGAATTTGAGTTGCTTGAGAAAAGTTTGTGTTTTGGTTTGAGTTGATTGTGTGAAGAGGATTTGGGGATTTGGTAGTGGAAGTAATAAAGGGAAGAAGAAAATAGCGATGGAGTCCAACATCAGGGGCTTCTCTCCTTGATTCCGTGCCAGAGCTCAAGCATGACATTGGTTTGGCAGTGAGTGGTCTACGGAGGAGCAGTACAAATTAGAGGAGGGCCTTGTCAAGTATTTGTTCAGTAGGTAAAAAATGACGATAACACACTCCAGAAGCGTCAAGCGCGCATGCTTCATATCACAGGTAAAAAATTATAATTTCACTAAGTCACTATGTTTGACGTCGTCAGCCAGAGAAGGTTAGTACACGATATACTGCACACACAGCAGACGTCGCCCGTAGCCCGCATTGGATGCAAATATCTCAAGGAGAAGGAAAAGGACAAATGTGTTTCAAGAAGAAAAAAAAAAAAAGGACTACCGCATGACACAAAAACGTTATGAGAGCAGCAAACTAAGACTGAGAAGCCAACCAAATCTTAGTTGCACGTGGATACTAAACATTCAACATATCTGGTTAAATTCGCATAAGGTTTTATTTCTTTGTATAATGTAGTTTTTCATCTTTAGTTTTTTTTTAATTAATAGGACATCAGACCTTATATTAAATGAATGTCTAAAAACAACATGAACACGATCTGTCAACAAGAGCCACATAAGAAGGTAACCATGCAAAACTGCCTAACAACCCTAGACAATTTCTATTTTGAAAACCATAGAGTGAAAAGCAACAGAAACAAGTAACGTACCACGACATGTTAGGCATGCCTAACTTATTCATGACACTGAAACCACCATACGTAGGTAGATCTCCTTGGAACAACAACAAGAAAAACCTAAAAAGTCCATCAAACCCCATAGAACTGGATCAGCCCAAAATGACCCATAATCAACACCTAAGCCCAACACAACCTTTGCAACCCTAACTTCAAACTGGACCCAAAGCCCAAACTAGCCATCACCAACACACTGTCACCACAAGCGGTGGCGCTGACCGCAACCTTGAGGCCTCCATCATCAGTGTAAAGCCCAACTGGAGAAACACCCACATCGGCAAGTCCATAAGCCCATCCTCGATGCGTCATTAATTTGTATCCACCGACACAACCACCACTCCAATCCAACCACTGATCCGGCCCCGAACTAAAGTCCATGGATTTCAACGTCAACAGTTAACTCACGAGGCCTCTATACCACCTCCATAGCTTTTAACCCAAGCCAACCCCGAGTCTCAACCACCATTGGTGCACCCTGAGAATCGTTCAAGCCAAAATAACGAGAACAATTCCACAGTGGATCGATCATCCCCTCTGCGGCCACAGATTAAGGAGAAGAATAAAGGGAGAGCCACAGCAATCCCGATGTCTGACGTCCTGACATCACAAAGTCTATTGCCGCCACCATCCCAACACACACCATCGCCGTCAGAAAGATGAGGGCTAGGGTAAAGGGAGAGAGAGGAGACGACCCATTCCAAAATTTTGAATAACTTGATTAACATTGAAAGCATCTCCAACAACTTCTTTAAAATTTCTCTAAATTGAAAGCAAAATTCAAAATCTAAAAAAAAAAAGGTAAAATATTGTATAGTCCTTGTGGTTTGAAGTCGACATATGTTTAGTCCTTCTGGTTTTATTTTAATCTGAATGGTCCTTAAAGTCACGATTTTTCATCCAAATAGTCTTTCTGTTAATTTTCTCAGTTAAATTGCTGACGTAGCCGTTAAAGGACAATTCAAGATATAGTCATATACTAAGATTGTGTGTCTAAGCATGACACACTAGTGGGCAACGCAACACTTCCCATTATAATATACTAGCCTCTTTGCACGGGATTAGAAAATGGAAAAAGTTTTATCTGGACAGCTTCACATAATGTGGGTTTTTTTATAATTTTTTTTATAGATAATTGCTCCATCAAAAATGGGATAATACTACCACACTGTTCTAGAATATTCCATATGTGTGTCTTGGCCTTATGCCATCAGAATATATAGTTAGAATAAGACTATATATTTCTTATCATTACCATATTGGTACTTTGTAATTCCTATATAAAGGGCTCATATCAATGAATAAGTTGATGATTCTCTATTCTCTTACTAGATCCATCTGTCTCTACACTTTATACTTCATCACATTATCATGCACTTTGATCTAACCCTATAGTCAATAGCCCACCATTTGTTTTCCAAAACACTAAAAAAGCATTTTTCGGCTCCTATGTCCTACCTCCGCCGCCGCCTGTTTTCCCGGCCACTGTCCGACATCACAAGTTGCCAATCCCATCGCCGTCGCCCACCGACGATTTTTGGTTTTCTCCGACTTCAATTTTCGACTTCTTCAAGTGTTTAAAGTTTCAAAATGTATGTTTTGAAACCCTAAACTTTTTCAAGTTCAACAACTCGGGGAGAATAAAATTCTTTCCTCCCTTCTTCATATTCATTCTATGCTTGAGATTTTGTGCGTGCATGTACCAAAATCCCAAAATTTTATTCGGGGGTCAAGAGTGTGTTTGATCACTCTTGTTTCCTTGTCAGGGTTGTGTATGATCAACCCCGATCTTTCTCCGGATTGTGTTTGATCAATCCGAGGCTTTTTTTTCCAAATTGTGTTTGATCAATTCGCGGCTTTTTTTCGGATTATGTGTGATCAATCCGTAAGACAAACCATTAAAAAGTATCATTTGTGACCCCTATCAAGTCTCATAACAGCTTGATTTTGTATGCAAGAGCAATGTAACGTTATGCTCCTTTGAGTTTTTTGAGTTTTGACGTACTCGATGCCTAAGGTGAATATTCGCTAGATATCTGTGGAACTTTTTATTTAAGAGGATTAAGCCACATGTTTTTACCCCAGACTAACAAGCCTAGATGTCGATATTTCACATCTCATGCGCTCAAAGTCTTTGATGCCCCACATCGACAAAAACCTTCAATGACAATCTGTGCAAAATGTAATGACCACAAAGTACTGTGGAATGCACTTATGGAGCATTTCTTGAAACGTTCATCTAACTTAACTTGTTGAGTTATTAAGTCAAGTGGATTGCTTACCAACTTATTTGACTACATATCGTTGATGACATTCTGTGGCATCATGATCCATAATCTTTAGGGGATTCGATCATCATCAAGTTTTCTAGGCCCTCCAAGTTGGTTTGGAATTACCAATGAGACTTAATTTTGATCATACAATTGCAAACGGGAATTATATATACGTTAATGCGATAAACGTATTTAGGATTGTCCCCTAATATGGGGACAACAATATGGGTCACGACAACGACAGAAAATGCCATGCCGATGTCTAGAAAAGAGGGGGAGATGTCGCCGGCCCTAATGACGACACTCCCAGTCTAGACACCAATCTGTCAAAACTACTCATGCCAGCTCATGACAATGCAACCGTTGTGGATCTCCGGATCACTGGTTCAAGATTGTCAAGTTCATCCTCAAATCGTGAATGCATATAAAAAAGGTACGAAAAATCAATGAGGACAATAAAGTCATCCTCATGATAACAGATTTCAAAGATTCGAATTCTGCTCTAGCAACCCATGACTTTGACGTCATTGGTTAGACATTGATTTTCTTTCCAAGCGATATGTAATAAGTCTTCGTATTGATGTCCTTTGTTTATTCGAGACCTTGATATATACTCATATTAGCAATAATGAATGCTTTGAGAATTTTTTTCAAAGTTATGAAACTATTCTCCTATTATGGTTTCTTATTGATTTACAAACAAGATGTCTATTTTTACATCGTTCTTAGAAGCATGACATATTTACAATCTACATGGTTAGATTGTGCCATTTCGGTCTCTTCCAAGTAAAGATGACGCACGGCCTTGCATCCTCAAGGAGGATCGCCAACGTGTTTTCGGTTAAGTCTTCTACCCTATAGCGGATTTTTCATCACCAATTGTTCAACTAGGCTCATCTAAGCTTAATGTAATGTCTTAGAATTGTCCGAAATTAAGGAGATAGTGGTTTCAAGTGTGCCTCACACTACCGACCCTTCACGGACATGCCTGGTCATACTGACTTGGAGTTACCCAAAGCTTTTGATTTTGAATCCACATACGCTATTAAACCAATTTCCGTCTTGTAAAAGACATTGAAGATGTCACGCTCCGACTTTTAAATTTTACCATATTTACTAGCATGGTGTTAATAAGAGTTTTACCGTCTTCTTCATTAAGTTTATAATTTAATTAGTCCCCAGAGAGGTTGTGGGGGACGATTAAATTTGAAGGTATTATTCGTAGGAGAAAATGTGACAACGGTAAAAATGATAAATTTTAGCTAGTAAAAGGTAATTTTTATTGGGATATTATTTTGGGGTGTTAAATTTTGGAGTGGGTTTATATTTGGTGGTGTTGGAACCAGTTGGGCCAAGCCCAATTTCTTTCTCCTCTCTCTTTTCTCTCTCCTCCCTACCGATTCTCTCTCCCTCTCCCTCCGCCCGGAAAAGTTTACCGAGCCCGACTGCCGTCGTCCAACCACCGTTCACCGCCGCACCGGTCCCAATCAATCGGCCATCAACCCAGCCTCTTTCTTGGACCGGTGGTAGCCTTCCTAGCGCCGCCGATCGGGAGGAAAACTCGTCAGAACTCCCTCCTCCGGCTGCCAAAGCTGGCGATCCTTGGCTCAAAAGGAAGCCCTCCTCCGGTGCAGCAATCCCTCCAAAGGGCTCCCTCCATCTCGAGCTAGGTAAGGAGAAATCGGTGTTTGAAATTCTAGGGCTTTTTGTGGTGTTTTCATTCGATTGGCATAGTTAGGCTTGGAATTGTTGTTTGTGCTAGTTAAGAAAGTTGTAGAGGAGGTTGAGAGGAAGGTGCTATCAAAATTTGGTAGGCATTAGAGGTCGCTGGAACTGGCCGCCGCTAAAAAAATGTTTTTAATGGGGAATTTTATGAAGAGTTTAATGGTTTGAGTTTTAGAATTTTTGGAGGAGTTTTGGATAGGTTTGGAAATTTTTGAAGTTTGGTATTTTTGGCGGATTAATAAGTTAAAATCCGGCCACGTGATTATTTATGGTTAGGATGGTAGAACGTGTTTTTGAGAATGTCGGTAAAAATTGTGGAGATTTATGGTTGGCAGTAGAATTAAGATTTAGGGCGATAGGCATGGTTGAGCGCGCGAAGCTCATATTTAATTATGTCTATTTTCTTTAAACATCGGTGTTTTATTTAAGGATTTATTTATGTTTTTGGAACAGGACGCGAGGAGGCTCGAGCTGAAGAGACCTCCGACCGACTTCAGGCTTAGGCCTAATTTGTGAGTGGACTTTTGTTTTAAATAATGTGCTTGAAATGTTTTATTTTTTTTGAATAATTTCCTTTTGTTGGAAAATAACCGAAATTGAGAATTTCTGTGATTATACTCATATATATTTGTTTATGAGAATAGTATGTATATAAATAAACGCTAGCTAGCTAGCTATACAGCATTATGAGGTGACGTGAGACGCCAACGTCGTAGCCTTGTATGACTTTTTATTTTTCGTATTTGTTCATAGAATTCGTACAAGAAATATGCACGTATATATATATATATATATATATCCACTCATGCGATTCCCCCATAATGAGGTACAATTCCAGTATGGCGTGACGTGAGCGTTAGACGTCAACGTCGTAGCCTTGTATGACTATCTATTTTTCGAGCTTATTCATAGATATCATACAAGAAATAGACTAGTGTAAATACATACTGATATATATAATCCTAGCCTGAGAGGTCATTTATTAAAGTTTGAAAGTCTAGCGAGGCTAGACACCAGTTAAGAATTTTTGAGTTAAGCTTTTAAGTTGTCGTTGGTAAAGCATTTTCAGTAAAATTATTTTTTTATTTTAGGGAAATATTATTTGTTATGTCGAAATTACTTTTGTCCACTCACTCTGACGTAATTGAATATTTTCCCATAGGCCATTCGTTTTAAATTGCCCAGTCTGCAGCATTCGAGTGGGGTCTAGAAGGAGACGTTGAGGCATAGTCACCCATATTTCAGCTACTTTTCGCCAGTAGGTTACCTGTTTAATCTACTAGGAGATTGTCAGCTTCTGTTGTTTTTATTTTAGTAACTCTGAATACTTTTAGGATTTTTGTATAACTTATTCTGGATATTGGGTTGTTGTAGAGGATGTTAATTTTGGTAAAACAAGTGATTCTTTAATTTTTTTTCCTGGTTAGAGTTGTCCATTTTCGAGGGAGGTTTGCCGAGTTCTTCGGTAAATTTTCCTTAGAGGTGGTCCCTGCAGGACTTACTTTGGGTTTCAAGGTGAAATTCGGGATGGGTCCTGACAGAAGACTTATCAAAACCGGACAATTATCATCATGATCGAATTCTCTAGGTCCTTTGAGTTAGTTTATGTTCATGTCTGGGAGCTTTTGCTAACTAGTCATGGAGTTTACGACCTTGGAATGACCGAAAGAACTTGGTTTTTGATCATACACACGTCAATTTTGGCTAAGACAAAAGCCTACACGCCACTTGCAAGCTTCACAGCTTCGCACATGCCAATTTTGCGAAAAATAGCAATTTGTCCCTTCTGGACAGTCAATTTCGTTTGAGCTTTGTGAACAGCTCCAGACAAACCAGACAGTGAATTTTATATCATTAGAAAGCTTTATGAGTCTAGTTTTTAGAAATTTTTGTGGTTTGTCCATATCTATTTTAATGAAGAAGTTATGGCTGTTTTAATCCGCAAAGGTCATTCTGCGTGGAAATTTTTATGCATTCTCGAGATTGCAGTTTTTTGTAGCTTCTCTCAATCCCTCTAAATGGTTCAAGTGGAACTATTTACTCTCCTATCTATTCCATTTTGTAGATATGTCTCATAAAGATATTGAGTGCTTCGTAGATAGTAGAACTATCCATAACATTCTAAGGAACTGGCAACTATTTTTAGATTTTGTGTCTTTGTAAATCTTATGTGACTACAATACTTGAATCATGCCGGTCATTTAGGAAGGAAGTTTAGCTTGAATCTTGATGCCTCATGACACCATGATCAATGTCACAAATGCCCTCTTTGCATTGAGAGGCAACCGAACCATGTTAAGCTTTAAAGACATTCCTGATAATAGTTTTGCTAATAGTTTTCATTTGAAAACACATTGTGAGAATGAACAAGAGTTCTTTTGTGTATATCTTCTCATATATGTATGCAGATTGAAATGCATCTTAAAGAAGTTTATGAGTCAATCTAGTGGACTGTATGTCACTATGATTAGAATATCGAATCACATGCTGTCGCCAAACATGATATTTGGGACACCGACTCATATATGTTTTGGTTTGACCAAATCGGTCATCTTGGAAGAGATATAATGGTCCAAATTTTGAGAACTTCTCATGGACATCTATTTTCCAGCTTAAAACGAAGACATTCAGGATCTAGCTTCTCCATGAAGCAAGATGATGACGCCATGGTTGAAAATGGCGGCACTCGGGGGACATTGACGTCACCCGAACACAGCTCCAACTTCCCGAAGACCGTCCGGTCAATTTCTCAAGCAATTGAGGTGAACCGGCCTTCCCTCGATGTCTTATTGCCCCCTGCAATGCTTATTGCTCATTTTGAAAGCCTATTTTTTAGCTAAACTAGGAGTGAGACCCTCCTACGCTAAATGACATAAAAGTGAACATTTCATTCGTATATCAAACTATGTTGACAGATACAACCAACTTGCGGACACCTTTTTATGCTTTATAGTGTTGGTTGAAGTGATAACACACTGGTCACGTGTTATACTATTATTTACTGCTTATGCTGCTTATACTTCTACGAGCTCACTACCCATTCCTTAAAGAAGTTTATCGAGATATAAGTTGAAATGTCTTGTACCCCATGTTCACACGCTATACGGTCTCCCCGAGGCTACGACCAAGCAACTTTAGTTTGCCGCTAGAACATTATTGATGCGCATCAATCTTACTATTGCTTCTTAGGGCTATGCAATATTTTGCTTGCAGCTTTACTATTCATCTACGACCCACCATCATTGAATATTGTTGTATTACAGCTCGTAGCTCATGACTGTGTACCAGGATTGACACGAAATTGCAATCCTTGAGCTCAAACAAGATTGAAACAGATCTCCAATCTTTAAGCTCGGCTAGATGTTATTTCTAGGTATCAAATCGCAATGTCACTGCGCACACTAATGGATTATTTGAGATGAATAAGTATTTAGGTTGGATATGAATCTCCACCTATAAGCCGCTTATGTAGAAATCTTGTCATGCAATCTCATTCACCGCTAAGTTGAGGATTGTCATTTTGATGAGACAATATTCCCGCCGTTAGGGGAAGATAAGAACACAAGTGTTCAAGTGGAACGACGTGGATTTTTGTGGTTTGTCCCCACTAAGTCTCATCTTGATCTCAAATATTTTAAATGTTCAAGTGACGAGATCATATGTTGTAAATATGTCTACAAGGATTGATGTTGTAGTATCCCGAAACTTAGTACTAATTATAAGGCTCCTTAACTTTAGATAGTAATCCAAATATCTTCTTAAATATTCCTTTTTAAAGCCAATTACTTAAAGTATTATACTTACAAGATATATATTTTTATTAAGTATTAGAATTTGAGTAAACTACTTAAATATCTTAACCCGTATTTCGTATATACAATCGATACTCGTGATCGAATTTAAGACTCGTGTTAGTATTGCTTTTATCATGCATACTATTCTAATCTTAAATATTACTAACACATTTACAAGATCTTAAGAAAAGAAAACATCATATTCCTTTACTTATTAGCTTGAGTAGATATATATCTATATATACATATATAAATATTTGTGTATCTATAGATTCATGTCAATACATATATAAGGTATACCTCATATATAGTTTCATGTATTAGCTGATTTTTCTTTTACCCCTCTTACTATTTGGTTTTTTTTTTTTTTGTGAACAATCACCCTAACTAGCTAGACTATCACTCAAATTTAATGTTTGGTATTTTAAGTCAAATAAAATTGGTAGAATTTAATTTACAATGCATGTTTCATGGCCTATTTATGTCACATCCCGACCCTTATAAAATTACCTTATTTATTAGCGTGATTATAATAAAAATTTTACCGTCTCGATCATTGAGTTAATAGCTTAATTGGTCCCTAGAGGGGTTTCGGGGACGATTATTGTGCTGAAGATTATTCGTAAGAGGAAAATACGACGACGGTAAAAATAGTAAATTTTAGCTAGTAAAAAGTAATTTTATTCGGTATTTTTTTTTGGGGTATTTAATTTTAGAATTGGGTAGTATATAGGTGATGGACCGGTTTGGGGTGTGAGGCCCAAACCCATTCTCTTTTCCTCTCTTTTCCTCCCGATTCTCTCTCCTCTCCCGTTCCCGCACCCGAGCTCTCCCGCTGTCCGGATTTTCTGACCGCCAGACCGCCGCCGTCCGGCCGCCCCAGACCGCAGCACCGGTCCCAATCGATCGGTCTCCGACCCAGCTATCTTCTAGGACCGGTGACAGCCCCCCTAGCGCCGCCGTGAGAGAGCGGTGCTGCCCGAAAGGTTAGGCTGCCCCGAACTTCCGATCGCCGGAACTCCCTCCTCCGGCAACCAATCCGGGCAAGCTTGGTACGTTTTTGTAGCCCTCCTCCCGTGCAGCAACCCCTCCAATCAGCTCACTCCCTCTTGAGCTAGGTAAGGAGAAATGTGGAGTTGAAATTTCTAGGGCTTTTAAGTTGTTTTCGTTCGATTAGCCTAGTTAGGCTTGGAATTGGGTGATGTGTTGGTCATGAAAGTTGTAGAGCATGATGAGGAGATTATTCTGTCAAAATTTCATAGGTTTTGGAGGTCGCCGGAATTGGCCTCCGGCCGCCGCTGCCGGCGGAGCCGCCGGTTAGGAGATTTTTAGGGTTTTAAATGTGGAATATTAAGAGGAGTATATTGGTGTGATTTATGGAATTTTTGGATGAGATTTGAATAGGTTTGTGATTTTCCGAAGTTTGGTATTTTTGGCGGTTAATTAATGTAGAATCCGGCCGTAGGATTTAAGTCGTATTTTGGGGAGGTTGTATTTACGACTGATGAGTATGATATTTAAGTTCGGATCGTTCCGATTTAAGAATATCGAAGTTAGGCAATGATGAGCGTATTTATGGCTCTCGGGTAATTTTGCCTATTTTGATTAAATATTGGATTATTGGTTGAGAAATTAATATTATATTTGGAACAGGACGTGAGGAGGCTCGAGCAGACGAGACCCCAGATCGACATCAGGCTTAGGCCTAATTAGTGAGTGGACTTTTATTTGAAATAATATGCATGCTATGGTTCATGATTGAACATTTCCTTTTGTTGGAGTTTTGACGTCAATTAATTTTGACGCTTTTATTTCTCTTGGAGAGATACCGAAAATGGGATTTTCGGTGGATATAAATATGTATTTATGAGAGAGTATGTATAGAAAATGCTAGCTAGCCATATGTGTCTGTCCACCTTAATGGCGTAGCATATAGCCGTATTATGGTGTGACGTGAGCGTTGGACGTAAGCATAGTAGCCCTATTTGAGTGTTTAATTCATATAGGGGGTATGGACACATATTTATACACCCGCCTGTCCACCTTGATGGCGTAGTGTAGCACCGCATTAAGGCGTAACGTGAGCGTTGGACGCGAGCGTAGTAGCCCTATATAGACCTATGAATTTATATAGGGAGTATGGACGAGTGTAAATACATACGTATATTATAGAGTCTGAGAGGCTCGATATTCTATGAGATAAAAGTTTTATCGCTTGCGGCATGCATTCAATTTTTCCTTAAAAATTAATTTGGGGAAACATAAATATTTTATTTATTATTTTATTTTTTTCCTCTCACTCTAACGTTATTAAATGTTTTCCCCTGGGCCATTCGTTTTAAATTGCCTAGTCTGCAGAGTTCAGGTTGGATCTAGTAAGAGACGAGGCATAGTCACCCGCATTTCCGCCAATTTTCATCAGTAGGTTACATGTTTAATCTACTCATGTTTTCTTGCTTCCGCTAGTGTTTAGTAGCTCTGAATACTTTTGGATTATTGTATATTATGTGTAGAATTTCTGAAGGATAATTATGTGATGTTTGGAAGTGTTGAATTAAGAGTGAATTTTGGAATTTTTCGTGTTAGGGTTATCCATCTGCAAGGGAGATTTTCTCAATCTTTTTAGTAAATTTTCCTTGGAGGTGGTCCCCGCACGACTTACTCCGGGTTTCAGGGTGAAATTCGGGGTGGGTCGTGTCAATTTATACTTGGGAGCTGCAACATCTTTTCTTCACACTACAAGATCAAACGTCAAGATAATCACAAACTTCCTTAGTTGAATATAAAAACTCCCACACCAAAATCCTACCCTTCACTCTTTTTCTCTTGAGAAGTTCTCTCTTTGTCAAAGAAGTTCAACCTTGTATCAACACCAAAACCCTCACTTCACTTTTGAAAATTCAAGAGTAAGTACAAAGTTACATTCCTATACTCTTTTGTCTTTAAGATTAACAAAATGCATAACTAAGGATAAAATGGAAAAGAGTATGTTTTCTACAAACTTATATTTTCGTATATAATTAATATCATTTTATAAATTTGATCACAGTATTAGATTGTTCATGAAAATTTCTTCAGTTTAGACTTTTGAATAATTTAAAAAGGTTTGGAAATGAACAAGTTATGGCTAATCAAACTTCCAAACTAATAAACTCGCTGAAAATCCATTACAGCTACCACAACTTCAAATATTCATATCTCGCTCATTTCTTAACATTTTTCTACAGACTTTATATCAAATTGAAACTTAGGACCTCTACTTTAAATCTGGAAAGTTTTAAATCTGGAAAGTTTCAGAAGCAATGGTAAAATATAAAGCACGTAAAGACTTAGACATCAAATGTAATATAAAGGATATCAGCTTTCTGCACTGCTACTGTTTTTCACTATTTCTGGACTTTATGACTTTGTAGTGGATTATATGACTTATCCCATTAGATTCCTTACGAAAGATCCTTGGACATGGACTTCTCACTTGCCTAATTTGGACATAAATTGAATGAGATATGAAGATGAAAAGTTGATGTTTATTTGGACAAGGATTTCTGTCACTATGAAAAATATAAATACTAATTCTTTGACTACTAACTAATATTTTCTGTTTATTTAATTTAAAATACATTTACTTTATTGCATATTTACTTTCAGGTTTATTAAATTGCTTATTTTGTGTATATATTGAGTTATTATAATTGTTAAAGTATATTGATATAAGCTTATATACTTTGTTGGTATTGAAGTAGTTATCTTACTTATTAAAGTTTGTTACACTCTTTTGATGTAATTAAGTTTGGAAATGTGAAGCCGGGTGAATAGTACTACCCCCTGCTTAAGTGAATTACTGGTAAAAATGTTTTATAATTTGTGGAGTTAGCCTGCGCCCTAGTCCCTACAGATAGTACATTATCATACTCATATAGGAAGAAAGTGTCGACCTTAAGTATGCATATTCTGGTATTGTCCTTGGTATGTTGCGGCTTATCCGTGCTTTGGTATAGTGGACCTAGCATGTGATCTTTGTGATATATTACCAATTTTCTAAATATTTACATGGATGAATTTATTCACGTTTGTATGTGTGTGTGTGTGTATAAATAAGAATCGGTATGAACAATTAAAAATGATTCTTGGTACATTTTTACTTAGTTGTGTTTATTTCTGGTTTCTTATAAGACACATTATTATAAGAATGTAAGCTGTACTTACTGAGTCTGTGTTACTCATGATGCTACACATTCTTGTTTTCAGGTAACGAATATATGCTTAGAAATGAGATGAACCTACTAAATAAAAGAATGTTTTCTATTGCTATTTTGAGAATAAATGTAATGTCTTATATACTTTTGCTAAAACTCTCGTATTGTAAAATATTTGGTATTGTAAAATATTAATGCTTACGCTTTCTAATAAAAGTATTATTCAGACATATATATTTCTTCTTCTAATAAATTATTTAAGAAAATTTTATTTGTTTTAACTCACGTCGCAAATTTGGGCACCATATTTCCATATAATATTGGTCTCGGTTTGGGGGCATGACAGATGTCCTATCGAGAGGACATGGCGCGACCAAAAGAAGTTGGTATTGATGCCATCACCATAAATGGTGATAGGGTGACGCCATGTGGTGGTAAAATTGGTGTCATAAGGCTGTGTGGCTCCCCAAAAGGAGAGAGATCCTTAGGTTCGATACTTTCTAGCACTAGGAAGAAAGCGAGTTTGACACAACCTGATTCATTGATCAGTGATACTTAAATCTATCTCATGAAGTCTGAATTGTGATTATCATTGGGGGATGCCTCAATGTCAAATCCAATCCATATAGAGATCTCTACAAGTATTACATTAGTGTACATGAGGACGTGGGATAATGAGTCTACTATCGAACCACCCTTTGTTGATGGATATCAACTTAGTTGATTAGCCTAATGAAAAGATGCGATCCAGGATTAACAAAGAGATAGGTCCTTGGGCAAGTCATGCTGACATTGCAAGCTAAACCCTATCAACTATACATTTGTTAGATAGCATAGTGATAACAAGAGCTTAGACTCACATTATGGCGCAAGGTCTCTCACTAACACGCACTGGGATCAACTACGATGAAATATGCTTTCGTAATGGATGTCATTGAACTCTACTACTTTGTCAGTTTGATAGTTTCCGAATCATTGAACATGCAGCCTATGAATGTGGTCATAATAACATCTCTATGGGAACAGAGATATACATGAAGATCATAAACGGACTTCATTCATCCAAATCAAGTGGCTCCATACCACAGGAGAACACGTTTGCCAAAAGAAGTTTGAAACGCACACTAAGTAACTACTTGATTTGGAAGGGATATAGTGAATTATGTATTTACGTGTTCATTTTGGATTTACATGGACTCTTGATGGATCAAGAGATGCCAATATGTATCAACATCCGAAGTTAGAATGAAAAAGATCTTGGAAAGACACGGTCTCGATAAGGCACTCGATGACTGTATTGATGATGATTTTCCATTAATCGACTTAGGCGCTCTATAACTAGTGAGGCCTACATATACCTTATGATTAGTCAAAGTCTTTACTCTAAACAGATATCCATTGTTTTGTCTAAAGAAAGATGACAAATATGTGTTAAGAGATGGAGTTCCCATCTAAGTACAATAAGACACATCAATGTACTCAACACAATACGAAAGACTTGACATCTCATTCGTTATGAAAAGTTGTAAAAATAAGTGTAGCTATGCATCCACGTAACACCAATGTAATGACAGTAACTCTTTTTTCAATATTTAATGGTATGAAAGGTTGAGGCTTATTTTATCCCTACATATGAAAGACACATCAAAAGCGAAATCAGAATCTGCCAAGTTTTGTAGGTCAACTTCCACGGGACCTACATGAAATTTCATTCATTGGAAAATGGTGAAATTGGTACCATTAGAGAGGTCGATGTGTCTACTTTCCAAGGACATGAACCATTTGATCATACATATCATATTGAGTGAGTTATGACAATTTTCGTAAAGCAGGACAAATCTTTCCTATAATCTGATTTTGGCAAAACAGTCAACTTCGACTGGACTTTGTGAACAACTCCTGATGAACCAGAATGTGTATAATATACGATTGAAAAACTAAATGAGTCTAGTTTCCAAAACCGTTTACGGTTCATTCATACGTATTTTCTAGACTGTTATAGTAACTGAAAGTCATGCTACGCAGAAATCTGATTTCCTACACAAACTTATGTTTTGAGTTCACAAGCGGCATTCTCCTCAAGATCTAAGTGTAAAAGATCATATTTGAGGACAATATGGCATGATCTAGTTAATTATTGTCTAATGTCACATTTAAAGACATGTTAAAAAACATTGATATGCTAAGTTATTGAAATTTCCGTGATTAGTAAAAATCAGGAAAATCCCTTAAATTGTTGTAAAGATGAGGGGGAGGTGTGAACTTCATGAGGAGTTTAGTACATACATGTCACTATCAAATGTGAAGGGTGCGTTGTACTTTTTTTTCTCCTACGATCAAGGTTTAGTTTTTCTCTCATAGGGTTTTTGTTCCTTGACAAGGTTTTTAACGAGGCGATATATCAGCACCACAAGCATACCGACGCGCGGCACAAGAGGAAGTGTTTTAGGATATTCTATATGTGTGTCTTGGTCTTATGTCATCAGGATATGTAGTTAGAATATGATTATGTATTCTTTATCATTACCATATTGATATTTTGTAATTCCCTATATAAATGGCTCATATCAATAAATAAGATGATGATTATCTATTCTCTTATTATATCTCTTTATCTCTACACTTTATACTTCATCACACACGTTCTTTTTTTTTTCTCCTCGTCCTTTTTTTTCTTCTTTGAATTTTAATGGTGTTTTATACGATCAAGCTCATAATAACTTTATTTTTATTTCTTAAAGATTTTTTTGCTACTTTAGTTTTTTGGGCAATTGAAAAAAAGACTTCACCAAAGACACTAACACGTCTTTGTCTCTACACTTTATACTTCATCACACATGGTTTTTTTTTTCTCCTCGTCCTTTTTTTTCTTCTTTGAATTCTAATGGTGTTTTATAAGATCAAGCTCATAATAACTTTATTTTTATTTCTTAAAGATTTTTTTTACTACTTTGGTTTTTTGGGCAATTGAAAAAAAGACTTTCTAATAAAAGGATGGTACAGATTGCATCATAATAAATCAATAACCATTATGTATGAGTACCACTATGCCAGTTCTGAGTTCATTCATGGCTTCATGCTATTGAACTATGATGTCGCTACCGTGTAAACAGCCAATCACATTATCCAGTACGTCCATTCCCCAATAATATACTTCTGCGGTTATGCTAATTCCATTCCACTTTGAAGCTATAATCTTATTGAATCATGTAAAAAGAGAGAAACTATCCTTATATTCTACGGAGAAAGAGAGGAATCAAGTTGGCTTGTGCAAATATATATGACCTTTATACCTGAACTTCATCACTGCCAAGTTACTCAATGAGACCTTTTAATTTATTAGGCGGTTAAACGAGTTTTATTGAATCAGTGAATCACGAACACAAATCAACTTACAAATAGAAATCACTTGAACCCAGATCGAATTAACCATACCAAACATCAACAAGTCACGAGGCAAGAACTTGTCAGGCATTGCTAACCAAAAGTAGGCCCGTACCTGAATAGAATAGATTTCTAAGAGTCAATGGACTCCGGGTCCCGAGCTTTAAGGGGCTCAAAATTTTATTTTCCCTTCTTTGTGTGATCACATTAGTTTAGTTAAAAACAATCAAAAATAATTAAGAGCATCTAATTAAGGTGGTGTTAAATTGCAAAAGAGAAAAATGAATATAAAATCTTACCCTTATATTACTATTACTAGCTTTTTACCCCTGCACAGGAGTTTACAAAATGAGAGAAATTTAACTTGAACTGCTCCATTTAAATTGAAATAAATTTGATTATCATATATTTTTAGATAACCGATTTACCAAAAGTAGGAACAAACCACGTATTTTTTTCTTCTTAAAATTATAGTGGTATTTTACTGTTATGCCCATAGTAATTGATTTTTATTTCTTTAAGAATTTTCTATTACCTTGGTTTTTTTGGTAATTCAATAAAAGACTTCACCAAACACATTAAAAGAGCGCCTCATTTTCTAATAGTAGAGATTAGTTACTATTTTAGAAAAAATGAGTAGCCTAAGTAAAAGATTTGTTGTATTAATAAGATTTTTAATATAAATAGGATTTCTAATGTTTTTTTGTGGTTAGATTTTGAGTTTATAGCTTTAGTTTGTGAAAATTTTTGTGTGTTTCCTAAAAAGAGAAAATAAAATTGAATGAATACTTTATTTTGATGGCTAAAATTTGAAAATTCAACTCAAGTCTAAAAATCTCAAATCCGAGCCTATCCAAAAGAAATAGATGTAATGAACAAGTCGAGGCATTACTGATGTCATTAGCTAGCTAGTAACTTTGATATCGGTCTCTACTTGATCATGTAATGAATGTTGCTTCAATAAAGGAGGCGGTCGAAAATGTTACACAAACTAATTTGTTTTCCACTTGCAATAGCCAAAGATATATGGCTAATTAATCTAATCCAAATGTTGCATCCATATTGACTCTAACAATTACGTAATAGATAATTAACTAGGAATGCAATGCAGACACAAGCAGTACATAAGAGTGACAGGGTTCAAATGACCCTTCTTATTTTTTCATTCTATTCATTGTTAATTGATACAATTATTACTTTAATGCTTATATTATAATATTAGTGTAAAATTTGATCCTCATACTAATTACGTTACATATTACTTCCATACAATCCAAGAAAATGTCACATATAAGCAATTGTCGTGAATATTATATATATTTTATTCAAACCATTAAGGGTTAGATGATACTAACTCCTCCAATACAAAAAGAATAAACAATTATGTGTCTCAAAATACAATGGAGAAAAATAAAAGAAGATTGAATTTTTTTTTTTTTTAGTATAATTGCTATTAAATTCTAACCTTTTTAATTTAGTTTTCTAGTTAAGCCACTGGACGCAAGTATATCAAAACGATTACTAGATAACAAAATGATATTAGTTAAGTAATTAAGACTTTAAGGCTTAAGCATGTTGGATTAATAGTACTTAATAAACCATAATCTGGAATCAATGAATCATATACTTGGGGCTTTCTCCCCCACTTGTCCAATTGTGTCCTGATGTCCCTATATACGAACCATTGAACCCCATAGGCCCATATAGGAGGAATCTTAAAAATGCTCATTGATGCTCCAATAACGCCATATAATTTGATATTATCATGATGATTGAAGAAAGTTGTCAATGCATCATTATTTGATATACAGATGACTATTGTTTAAGCATATATAATCTTTGTAGCATCTTTAAAGTATTCATCCGTTGAAATTTCTTAGTTTTTAAACCTCAAATTATATAAAGGGTGTGTATATTGTCACCCCAACAAACATCTTTGTTCACCTCACACGTTGTTGATTTATTGAAAGACTAAAAATACACTGATGTCAAATTACAGCAACGGACGATAAGTTGTTATAAATTTCAAATTCTTTTTCTTTAATGTTTTTGTTTTGGATTAACACACACTTCATAAACATTAATCCAAAATTTATCACATTCATCGTTCTATGGAGTTTGAAGAAGCTAGCATGCTCTCCACGTTGTAGTCGGATACAGGTAGATTCTCATCTTTGTTTGCTCTAGAATATTTGTGTAGATAGGAATCATAGGATATGTGTTGCTAGTCTATTCTTCTTCACGATCGTTGAAGTAGAGGAAGCTCGCCAAGGTTAGCAAGACAAGAAGCACCTTGACCCGAAATTCACTTAAGGCGGTCAACACAACCTCTTTAGAATACAATTTGATCGTCACCTCCAGATGATCCCAAGGTCCTAACATAATATATATGGAGTTTTATGCCCATCACTCGGTAAAGTATCTGCTTATTTTCATCATAAAGCTTCCATGCATGTGGTAATTCATGGTGATATTTTGATGTCATTTCGTATAGAGTTTTTGAACTGGTGAACCTGTTAGGTCTTTTGGGAAGAAAAAGAACTTGTATCGATCAGATACTTACTTCTGCATATATACTTTCAGTTTGGTTCAGCTGAGTTTTTTTTTTCTTTTTTTTTTCTTTTTGTTAGGATATAGGTGCTATCAAATGCAGGGACCTGAAGATGAGGCTTTTGTTAAGGGTAGCAGGGTTTCATCAAACTACCTATTAGACTCTACAAGCATATTCACAACTAATGAGGTAATCTGAATTTGTAATGTTGTACATTATATTGTCGTAATCATAATAATAATGTATCATATACATAGGTATTTGAAATCAAACACACATTGATTGAATGGATTCACGCACAAGCAATGCAAAATAATATTGTGGTGGTTACTATGAGGTCTGATTCTGGGGGTGTTGGAAAAAGACGGAAGAGACCTATAGGATAACATTTTGTTGTGAAAGAAGTGGTGAGTATAGGCCAAGGAAATCTAATTGTTCCGATGATTCAAATTTTGGTTCTGAAAGTGGGAAACGTCCACGCCCGAGGAACACTGGTACTAAAAAGTGTGGATGCCGATTCTTATTGAGGGGATTGAATGTTGGAGATGGAAATGAATGGCAATTGGAAGTTGTACGTGGGGTGCATAATCATGACGCTTCAAACTATCTCCAAGGACATAGTTATGCAGGGAGGTTGAAATGTCTAAGAATTTTGTGCAACCTAAGCAAATTTTGACTACCATAAAGAAAAGAGATGGGTTAAACATGTCAACCTTGAAGACAATATATAATGCTAGACAAATGTACATGACGAAAGATTTGGCCGGAATAACACAAATGCAACAATTGTCAAGTAAATTATCTCATTACGGCTATATTGAGCATCACAAAAGTATTGAACACGATGAGGTTTTGTCATACTTGTTTTGGACTCATCCCACGAATGTTGATATTCTACCTTCATTCCCACATGTAATTATAATGGACTGCACCTACAAGACTAATGGGTATCATTTTCCACTTTTGGAGATTGTTGGGGTGACATCAACTAACATCACATTCATTGTTGCATTTGCATATATACCTTAATTCAGAGAAGGAAGATAATTACTCATGGGCTTTGTCTTGGTTGAATGAGCTATTTATTGATGATCTTCCTCATGTTTTAGTTACAGATAGAGACTTGGCACTTATGAATGCCATATGTGAAATATTTCCTACTAGCCACCATATGTTGTGTACATGGTATATTAGTAATGGGGTGTTTGCAAAATGCAGTAGCATGTTTGAAACCACAGAAATGTTTGAGATGTTTAATGATGCTTGGCAATTTGTGATTACTTCAAAAACTACGAAGGAGTATCTGGAGAGGCTGAAGTCATTTGAAGTTAGGTACAAATCATATTCAGATGTTATTTCCTATTTGAAGGACACTTGATTAGTGCACAAGGAAAAGTTTGTATCAGCATGGACAAACAAGTTTATGCATTTTGGTACTACTACTTCCAATAGGTAATTTGAATGTGTTTCAGTATGTTTATATTTCTTACATCCTTTATAGACTAATTAACTTTTTCCCCTTTTTCTTTACATGGTTGAAAGTGCACATGCAAAGCTAAAACGACAACTTAGGTCTAGCCAACTTAACTTTGATTTGTCATGGGACAACATCCATTCTTTAATAAAGCTGCAATATACTGATATTAAAGCATCATTTGAAAAGAGTCGATGCACTATCCAGGATTTTGCTAAGCATGAGGAGTTCAGAGAATTAAGAGGCTTTATATCTATCACATCATTAAATAACATAATCTACGAGTTGAAAAGGTAATGTTTTGTTCTTATTAGTCGATCATTAGTCCTCATTTATTTACTATTATGCTAAAACGATTTAATATACAGGATTGACAAGTGTGAAGGAAATGTCGATTCATGACAATGTACTCTTCGTTATACACATGAGCTTCCATGTGTTCATACGATTGTCTCATACAAAAGTAGTAACAATCCCATTCCACTTGAGTGTATTCATCCTCATTGGAAAAAGTTAGATTTTAGTATTCTCCCTCCAAAGAGCAGCAGCAGGAGATCAAATGTTATTCATCTTAAACCATATATGATAAGATTAGAGGAGTGGTTTGAGGAACAAAATGAGGAAAGGAAGAAACAACTTTTATTGAAGTTAGTGGAGTACATGAATCCGAGTTCTACATCTCTTAAAGAACCACAAGTGAAGACCAATAATTGAGGCCGTCCACGTAAAGAAGATTCCTCCACTCGTCGTTTACCTTCTGCCTTTGAGTATGTGAGTGCATTATCAGGCCATAATAGTCAGTCATCCAATCCCACCGATGGGTCTCAAAGAAAAAAATCGAAGAAGGTTTCAAAGAATAAACAACAATCAGAGCCCAAAGAGTCGCAAGTATCCATAAAAAGGAAAAATAAGGTGCTCAACAATTCAAACCAGAAGGTAATAAACGCTTACTAATATAAAATCATTTTTATCTAAAGTTGTTTTGCTTACTGAAATAGTTTATTTGTTATTCAGGTTTCAAACAACATTTGCTCCTTTGTACTACCTAGATTGACATATAAATATACGACACTATTTCCTACTATGTATCAACAATATATTGCAAATCAAACGGATGTTGATATGGATGTAAACTGTGGATATAGAGTCATTGCTATCTCAATGGGGTTTGGTCATGATGATTAGCGTACGGTACGTAAACATTTACTAGATGAGCTTAGAGGGAATCGAACTTTCTATGAAGACCACATTTATAGGGCTAAACAGTTTCATGAGCTAGAGAATTGCCTTGATTATTTTGTTGTTGGGTGTGCACCTACTGACTTTTGGATGACCATGTCTGATATGGGACACATTATTGTCACATGTTATGGGGTGACAGTAATTCATTTATCGTCCACCATGTGTGTTACTTTTCTTCCTTTATATAAAAGAAATGAACGTCAAAATGAATATCGTGGTGCTTGCGATGGTGGTGAATTTGCAATTGGATATGTTAACCGTCATTTTGTTTAAGGTATGGAACAAGTAGAAACTTAGATATGTTGTGTTCATTTTACTTATTCGTAACTAACATTATTGTCTATGCATGTAGGTAAATTTGATATCTCAATCTGCTCCAATTCCTCCTGTTAGTCCTATATGACATAGATACCAAGTTGATAATGGACAACTGTACCATATTTATGAACAACGTATAGATCAGTTCAAGAACCTCAGAAGTATAGAGACTGTTGCTACTAGAGATACATTTATAGACATTATGCATCTTGATATCGATTGATATCAATGAGTTGTTAAATTTGAGATTTTTTTCTTGTTCTTCAGTTGATGATTTTACTTACTTTGAACTTATACTTTCAGAACAAATGATATTAATGTTATAGTCTTTTTTAGTTTCTTTTTATTTTTGGAGTTTGATCGCTATTGGAAGAGCATGATATTGTGTGTATTGCAAATGAATGAATACAGTAAATTTAAAATTAAAAAAATATAGGGTGAACAAAGCAAATATGAAATTAAAAAAATATGTGGGGTAAGAAGAGAACTTAGGGTGAACAAAGTATAATTGAGAAAAATGATATTTTAGGTATTGAAAGTGGGTGAACAAAGTAGACTTACGATAAAAAGTATCCAAGTGGTGTGAAGAGAATGTGGGGTGAACAAAGGGGTTTGTGGGGTGGCAATAGACGCACCCTTATATAAATTTACACGTCCGAACTTACTGAGAAGAACTTTGCAGATAAGAGCGCATCCTATTGAGAATGAATGAATTTTCATAAAAATTAATGCCATAATTCATATGCTCATGAAAACTGTGTGTAAAGAGTAAACAAACAAAAACAAAAAAAACACCTGATCGATGCTCCGGATCCACTGTAGTATAATTATTTGCGTCTGGACTTGTATGTACTTGTGCATCCGGACTCTTTCTTATTTACATATTTTTGGCAATGAAATTCATAATTTTAACCGTTCAGAAGTTGCATATACCAATAAACACCTATGCAAAAAATTAATTAAAAAAATAGTTTTCTCAGCCGAATGTATCAAACAAATGAATAGCTGATCATAAGACTGCTAATTTACACCATGCCAAAATTGTTAATTTGTTTAATGCAATTAGCTCAGCAAACAAATTTTGTTTACATTGATTTTTTTGCAGAAGTTATCTTTATTTATATATGTAACTTTTAAACGGTTAAAATTATGAATTTCATTGCCAAAAAAATATAAATAAGAGAAAGTCTGAACACACACGTACATACGAGTCCGGTCTATTACAAAACACTATAACCTAACTTAATTTCTTTTGCAACTGCCTTAATGTCAATGAATCTAGATCATTGACATTAAACCTGGCTCCATCTCTTCAAAGCTAGACTTGATGCTTCTTTCAATTATAGAAGAAAGATGGCATATCTCATATCACTCAACTGCCTCACAATTTAACCACCAAATATATCAATCAACAGATCATCATTATCGACCATATAATCGATCAACACTGGTGTCGACCAATTGGCCTTTCAATGTTTTGTCTGGCCATGTGCTACTACTGCTATTGGGCTTTGTGGATGTTGTGTATGGTTATGGGGTTTGGATTCTGGAGTTCAGTTGGTGGGTTCTTTGTTGGTGTTCATGCGCAAGGAAGATTTGGTGGTTGTCTCGCCCCTTGCTAGCAAATCTGGTGACGCCTCTGTGTCATGTGGTAGTGACGTTTCTGTGTCACACGATGGCTCGATTGTTGGCGGCGACGACACGATCGAGGCCCTATTCCACTGCGTTTGCTTCAAGGCTGGCTTCCTGATAGATTTGGTTGTTGTTTGATCTGGTTGTTGTATTTTAAGTTTCTGTGTTAATCTAAAACGGATCTGTGTTTGTAAGCTTTTGTTTATGAATGAAAGTATGTTTTCAGTGCATCGGAAAAAAAAAACACACACACACACTGGCGTCGACCAAAATATAATTCAGTTAGTGAATTGCTTTCCCTAGTGGCTTTCGTCTTGACTGTTGCCAAGTCAATACAATTATATTCTTGGAAATTATCCTTAATGGAGTTTAGTTCGAGCATCCTCAAGTGTACGTATGATTGTAGAACATAATTCGTTATGACTTTGGGGTAAAAGTACTGAAGGTGAACGATAGGTGAAGATAGAAATTAAGATCAAAGACGGATCAGAATGACCCCAACCTTCTGGCATACAAGAGGGTAAATCAAACTCCTCTACAATTAAAATTTCAATTAATTTTATGACTGGAATAATGGTTTATCTCGATTTTTGGGTAGAACCCTAGCTAGCTAAAAGGGTCTCTGCTGTCTGCAAGTATTTGATACGCTTGGCAATCCATTTTCAACTAGCATTGTGGTTACCTGGACTTAGTTAATTACCACACATTAATTATTGTAATTTGTTGCCGAACTTAGCCAACCAGTTTCTTTCAGTTGAATATGCGAAACCCTCGCTTTCTGCAGACCAAGAGAAAATCAAACTTCTCTACACCAACTTCGATTCATTGTAGTTTTGATTATATAATCAGTTAATTAAGGAATCTAAATTAGACCATAATCTGAAAATATGAGAAGCTATTCCATTCCATAGAGTAAACTAAGCGCACTGTAGGCGTGTACGACTTGCTCCCAAACATATATAGATCGAGATAAACGTATGTAGATATTCTATTGATGGGAAATTAATTAAGAAGTTTCTGTTATCTGTGAGGCTGCTGACACCTTCAAGTCCTCCTTTCAAACTTTGATTAATTCACTAATTCAACTGTACGTGTGTACAGAAACCTAGCTCACCGGGACAAACCATGCAAGTATTCATCGTCATCGATAGTGCAGTCATCAGTTTTGTACTCTATCTTTTCTATAACTTGTACATTGACACTTTTCAATATGCAAGACTCCCACATGTATTATCAGAAATGGTCATCAAAGATACATAAGCAGCCACCAAGGTTTGGCTCAATTGGTAAGGTCGGGTTTGTGGTGGAGACTCATCCAAGTTCGATCCATGTTACCAACATGTCTTGTTGGTTCGCGATATGTAAATTCTCATGTGGAAATCCATATCTAAAGGTTGATGTGACAGGTAAATGGTCACTGTCAGTCATTAAGGGTTGATATTATAGGTTTGCCTGATGATATTGGTGTAGCGTAACCAAGTTATTAATTACCTAAACTTTTTGTAACAAAAAATAAAGATACATAACCGAACTTGATATAAATTAGCTTATTACCCAAAAACTAAACTAGCTTAATATTGAGGTATATAATTATATACTAATTCCACGTCAAGCCAAACTAGTCTACTAATGTATGGAATCGGTCTATCTCCAATCTGCATCGCATCTAGTCTCTTAATCAACGTATCTTAAACAAGATATGTAAGTGATTCACAATGCTCGTTATGAACATGATCACTTCATGAGAGGTTTTGTGAAACTTGATACGCAAATGTCTTAGATTAACGAGAACACTATAATCATAATTTCCATAGATTCTTCAATGATATGTCCCCAAGGTTGTTTGGTAACTTAAATCCCCATCATACGATAAAATGCCATACGTTGCTTGTGTGAAAATCAATCAAGTTTGAAAGAGCGCTAAGGTGTGAATAGACAAAATGTGATCATGTCTTTGATTTGTTGAAAAAATATTGTTTAGGACAAATTAACCTTCAATGAAGTTACCCTAAAGATACCGCTAAGTGTCATAATCTTTGTCTTCTTTTGGTCCGAGTAGGGTTGGGCAGAAAGCCCGTTGGACAGAAAAAGCCCGATCCGGACCGGCCAACCCGACCTGGTCTGGCCAGGCTTTTTACCGATCCTAACTATGTTTAATGCATGTCCGAGCCGGGCCCGTTTATATCCGGTCCGGTCTCGAGTCTTGTTTATGGAAATGAAAAAAGCCCGAAAGCCCGACTACTATATATGTCATATTTCTATTAGGTGTTTCTAAGGATCTACGATAATAGAATGAGCTCAACCACACAAGATTTGTGGTCAAAGACCTAATTGAGAGAGACTTCGCTGTCTCGCACTCTCGCACACTAGCTCGCACACTCTCAGCTCAGTCTCACACTCTTGCATGCCGCATCTCATCTTCACCGCATCTCATCTCGATCGAGGACGGCTTGGGAAAGCAGCTCGATCGAAGATGTCTCATCAAATGTCTGCTCCTCTCTCTCTCTCTCTCTCTCTCTCTCTCTCTCTCTCTCTCCCTCTTCGTAGTTCGTATTTGCTATTGGCTTGAGATTGGCTTTGATTATAATATGGGTTCTTGTTTCTTGTTTTGATCGACTCTTCTGGAGAATATGTTTTACAGAAAGTAAGGCTCTTCCTGGAATTGGGGTTTCGTTGCTCTTCGGCCTCTTCTTGGTTCTAGTTTTCCGGCGAGTTCTGGGTTTTCTTGGTATGGTTTCCTTCATCTTGTTGTCCTTTCTCTTGGTAATTAGTTTTCAGTTTAGATTGAAGTTTATTGACTTTAGTTTTTTGTTTCTTTGCCCTTGACGGGTTTTGTTGAAGTGTTGAGTTTTGTTGAAGTGTAGTTGGTTTTTGGTTTTGAACTGTGAGTAATCACTATAATTGTGATTTTGTTAATAATTGTGAACTGTGAGTTTGTATCTGAATATGTGAATAATTGTGATTTTATGCACTATGAGTTTGTGAACTGTGAGTTTGTATCTTCATTGTTGTTTAGTTGCAGCTAAGGGTTCAGTCTAAACTCTAAACCGTTTAGATGTCGACGTCCTCTTCATCATATGGCTGCCATTCAATCAATTCTGATTCAGAGACCAGGTGTTACGAGTCAAGCGAAGAAATTGAAGAAATAGAAGTACTAGCTGAGACCAGAAATAGAAGTTTCATACTTCCATTTGTTCACTGTTATATTCTTCATTTCTTATAGACTAATATACAATTATTCTTTTATAGGGAAAAAAATGAAGGACATGTCAGCATATAAACTCACAACATAGCAGTAGGCTTGTCAATGGCAGATAACAGATTGATGCCTTGATTTTGTTTACCTATTTTGAATGTTTGATTGCTTACTGGTTACTTATTTTTATTGTGAACTGTTGGACTATTGGATATTTGCCTACTTAGAATCTTGGAGTTTTATTTATTATTTAAAATGACTTCTCTTATTAATTTGTTAGTGATGGACAGCCTGGACTGATGGTTTTATTTAAATTTAGTTGTTGAGATTTGATTGCTTTGCTAGTTTTGTGTTGTGCTTTTACTGTTTTGTTGAACACTTGAAGTCTTAAACAGTTGAAAACTTGGTTTGGCTTTGCTATTACAGTTGAGTTATTAGTTGTGTGCACTGTGCAGTGTGCTTGTTGAACTTTCAGTCTTTCACATTTCAATGATTTCATAGTACATGAATGCAGATTATGTAGATTGCATTGCATAATCATTCAAAAATCAGGTTATCGAAACCGCAAGCCCAACAGGACCGGCCCGGTTCTTGCCGGTCTGGGTTTTTGCCGGGCTCTAAAATTCTTGTGCCGGTCTGGGTTTTCTAGGCCCTGAATTTGAAACACTAAAACCCGGCCCGGTTGGAGTGTGTCTGATCCGGGCCCGAGCCCTGTAAAATAGGTGTCGGTTTGGGCCCGTGCCTAGCCCTAGGTCCGAGGGATGTCAATATCTGAAGAAACACTAATAAGCAGTTACCCGTGCACGATAGAATGGCCAGACATATCATGAATAATATTCGAGCTTTGTCTCGTTTAGACCTTCCAAAAGTCCATATGTGAGCAAATTGATCCAAAATGGGTCTTCAAACACTTGTCGTTTCAATGTTGCACGCTTTCACTTCCCCATCTTTGGTCTTTACTTCTAGCCGTGTTCATGTTAATTAGCAACTCACTTGAGAGAAATATACGTGCAGGCAGCAATCGAATTTTTTACATGGATGGTAGACTAGTAAATGTATTGTTACACAGTCAATGAATTGATACAGTAATTTAGACCAGTGTACTTGTAAATCAGTAAACTAATTTCAAGCAGTGAAACTAGTAAATGTATTGTTATACAGTCAATGAATTGATACTGTAATTTAGACCAGTGTTCTTGTAAATCAGTAAACTAATTTCAAGCAGTGAAACTAATATTGCATGAATCAAGTGTACCGCCACCAAGTGTACGTACGTACGTTCGTCTGCCAATAACATGCTTTGCTTGGAGTTTGATTCATTCCTTGTCCTATAGTTCATGACGTACTCATGGTAGAAATAGAAATTTTGCTTATAGAAGGCCGGCAAATTCAACGAATTTTCTTCACCAAAGTTTGATAAGAGGCTGACTGATGACCAAGCAAGCACCAAGGTAAAGGCCGAGTGGGGTTGCAGTCTTGCAGAGACTACTCTTGCAGCAAGGAATATAAAAATCAAAATGGAAAATCTCGAAAACTAGTTCAAACTTGGAAATGGAAAGACTAGCAGCTGCAGCCCATCCCAATGAAGTCAAAAGCCGCGGGCAGTAATATAATGCATCTCTTAATTTCAATTTTTTCCCCAAAGCTTCTTCTTTCTTCGGTTTCTCTCTAAAATCCTATACCTCTTGGTTACCCAAACTTTTGAAGATTTCAATTTCCAATCACACAACTTAGTACATGAAGTTCCCAATTCCCTGCACAAATTGCTTCCACTCCTCACCTGGAGAAGCCACTCAAAGATTGAGGCAAGGTTGGTTGTAAGAATGTTTGGTGTACTTAGTTTATGTTCCTGTCAGGAACGATGTTCTTCATGATTTTGTCTCTGTTTCTAAGTTATTTTATTTAGTTTTTAATGTAATTTTCTGTACCCAACAAAACCCAGATGGTCAAGATCAGGAAAATTTCAGAATTTTCTCTTGCAAGGAGTTGAAATCTGCCACCAATGGCTTCCATGCCTCGAACAAGCTTGGAGAAGGTGGCTTTGGCTCAGTTTTTAAGGTGTTTTCTCTTCTCCTGCAACATAGAAATCCTGCATATAGTGAATATGGGGTTAATTTTTGGGTTAAATTTTACAGGGTAAGCTTAAGGATGGTACTTTTGTGGCTATAAAGGTGCTCTCCATCGAACACGAATCGATGCGAGGAGAGAGGGAGTTCATAGCTGAATTGGCTGCACTTTCTGTAATCAGTCATGAAAATCTTGTTAAATTGCGAGGGTGTTGTGTTGATGGAGCTGCCAGATATTTGGTCTATGATTACATGATAAACAATAGTCTTGCACACACTTTATTAGGTAATTCTATGATTCAATTCTATCATTTTGGGTCTTAATTAATGATCCTCATAGTGAAGAATCAAACTTTTAATAGGAAAATTGGGTTGTCATATATTGCTGATATTAGGTGGAGAGCAAAACAGGATGAAATTTAGTTGGGATTTAAGGAGGAGCGTTGCATTAGGAATAGCTCGTGGACTTGCCTATCTGCATTTCGAGATTGAACCTCATATTCTGCACCGAGACATTAAGGCAAGTAACATACTTCTTGATGAAAACTTCATGCCAAAGGTTGGAGATTTTGGCTTATCGAAGCTGTTAAGAGAAAACCATTCTCATATCAGTACTCGGGTTGCTGGGACAATGTAAGTTTGAATCACTACTTCTGCCTCCATACATTATCGTTCTGCCTTTGGATTCTTGATGTTCCATGCTAATGGGGTTTCTCCAAATGATCCAAAAGGGGTTATCTTGCTCCAGAATATGCTATTAGCGGACACTTGACGCAAAAATCAGATGTTTACAGCTTTGGAGTTCTGCTGTTGGAGATTGTCAGCGGCCGTGCAATTGTGGATTTTGATATGCAACTTGGGGAGCAATTTCTGGTTCAGAAGGTAGATAGACAAGAGCACTTGATTATATACTACTGGCTTGGTCATGCTTTCATTGCTTTCATCGCATAGTAGAATTTAAGCCACATTGTGAACTTGCAGGCATGGGAATCATACAAGGTCGACAACCTCCTGCAGCTAGTTGATCCTACACTTCATATGAACTTCCCCAAAGATGAAGCTCTACGATTCTTAAAAGTAGGCCTTCTTTGTGTGCAAGAAATGGCAAGACTCCGGCCACGAATGACAAGGACTGTTGAGATGTTGGCGGGTGAGACTGAAATGAAAGATTATCAGATTTCACAACCTGGACTTGTTTCTGATTTTACAAACATCAAAATGGATCAGCATCAGTCAGGTGATCAGAGTGCTTTCTCCAGGGGCACCGCAGCTAGTACCATTCAAACACATTTTTCATCTGAGGAGTTCAAGTTATCCTCGTAAAGATCATGTGTGGCTTTTTCTTTTCTGAAGCTGTCCCAGGAAGATCATTTCAGCCAATAGATAAGGTTGGTTCTTTTTTTTGGACATCTTAGTATATAAGATCATCCAACTCCGATTGGAGAACTCAGAGATGATCTTACTCAACACCACCTTTTTTTCTTTTGGCTTTGCATTGTTTGATTAATTGTGAAATGTGGAGGCGATTCACTTTCTTGCTGTTGTTGATAGTATTTTGCAAAATACAAGTGTACAAGTTACCTCCAAAGAACTAATGCCTATGTTTCTGCAACTGTTACTGTTATTACGCATCCCAAAGTTCATAAACTGCAGCACAGACACTAGCAACTGGTGAACCAAGCTGGGATATGAGCCTAAATACTGGTGAAGTTAACAAAAGAGTAAATATAAAAAGAAGAAAAGAAGATGAAATTAAAGGGCATCGTACCCAACTATTTTCTAGTCTACCATTCAACTAGCTACTACTAGCATAAAGAAACCTCAGCTTAACAAACCCAGTTCACCTGGACATGAGAGCGTAAGAGAGAAGCTGAAATGAGAAAGAACGGATCATTTTGGGCCTACCATTAGTTTTCATTCTCTTGTGCATCATAAAGCTAAGGTTGTTTTTCTGTTCCATAGAGTTCTTGATTTCCATTTCTCTTAAGGGACTGCAAGACACATATTTGGTAGAAAGTAGTTTTCCTATCTCTAAATTGGCAATAGAAGTCAACTTAAAACACTTCTTTGACAAGTAATCTATAGATTCATTTGTAAACATAGCAATATCAAGTTCACAGCCATCAAAGAAGTAAAATAAAAATGTCACTGTCATAGTCGAGCATTCAGTTGAAATAGAAGCATTATATCCCTAAAGTAAAGTAAATGATAAGAAATGCGACCATGTGAGGTCTTCGCAAAGAATGTGTTAGTCTATCAGGATAATGTGCATTGAAATAATTTTCTCAAATTCAAGTGGAGACTGCTCTCCAATGCAGTACATGAGAAGCCAAAATATGAGATGGACTTTTATGTGGAATGGTACAAAAAATAATTGCTCCCTTCACTTTGTGAGGATTAAGGGAAATATAATGAGAAACAAAGAAAAAAGAGTACAGAAGGAGTAACCAACGTAATTTACAAGAAGCTCATAAGAGATGTACAGTTGGGGAAGAACATAACTTACTGAAGTAGTAGTGACCAATGTTTGATGTATATCCGGTGAACTGATTCAGATATTACAAGGTCAAACCATCTTTCACAATGTGCTCCAACCAAGATGCAATATCAGACATGGTAGGACGCTCGTTAGGCTTTTCTTTAACAGCTAGTCCTGCTATATCAGCAAGTTTAAGCAAAGGTTCAACATTTCTCGGAAGAGCTACATAACGATCGATGATGGCAGCTGCTTTGTTCTGTTTTATTAAAGGCAATGCCCACTCAACTATACTTGGAGGATTGTAATCTCTGTCATAAGCTTTCCGTCCACTGAGAATCTCTAGCAGTACTCTCCCGAAGTTGTAAACATCAGTTTCCAAATCCCCACCAAGATCCTTGTCATTAGAAGTAAGGAGTCCGAAATCTGCAATTCTTGCACTCCATTCAGAATCCAAAAGAATGTTGGAGGTCTTGACATCACGGTGGACAATGGGAGGCACAAATTCCTTGTGAAGGTACTCAAGCCCCTTTGCAGCCTGCATTGCGATTTTTAAACGAAAGCCCCAGTTTAGAGGAGAAAGACCACCATGGAGATGGTCATAAAGTGTACCATGGGGCATGTACTCGTATACAAGCAGCCTCTCCCCCATCTCAGAGCAGTAACCTAACAAGTTCACAATATTACAGTGTCGGATTTTGCAAAGAACTTCTAGTTCCATTTCAAAGTCCCTACTGTTTGTGTGAATTATAGTGGCAGCATTTGCTCTCTTGACTGCAACTTGCTGCCCTTCTGCTAGCACAGCTTTGTAAACAAAGCCGTAGCATCCCCTACCAAGCTCATTAAACTCCTTGAACCCGTTGGTTGCATCTTTTAGTTCCGATAGTCTGAACACTTGAGCCATCCCAGGACATGGAACAACAGATAGAGGAGCTTCTGAATCTTCATTATTGTCTGCTTCCAACTCTGGCTTGCCAATGCAAGACTTGAACTGCTTCTTGGTCCCTTCTTCCTTAAGAGAAGTGGTCAAACGGGGAAGAAAGCACCAACTGATTAACAACAACAAGAAACCCAAAGCACAAGACCCGAATATGATCACCAATCTCCGAATATGATGCCAAAGCTTCCTCTTCATCTCTGGAGGTGCTTGAAGCCCACAAATATCCCAGCAAGTGCTATTTTGGCAAAGAGAGCAAGCTGTGCACACCCTATCAGCATGTTCAGTACATGAACTCGACAAGAAGTATCCTTCAGAACAATTCGACCCACAAGGTGAACAAATCGTTAGATCTGTTCTAACACACAAGCTTGTCAAATCCACCTCATTAAGAACACTAGCATTGAAAGCAAACTTCCCCACACCACAAGAACCAGCACTACAAAGACCCGGACTACACAACTCCAATGGAGGATCATACTCGGGTTTCTGCGAGGAAGTTGCATTAGAAGCCCAACAATCCAACACCAGATCATCCTCCCTAATCCCACAAGTAGTAAAATCAGACGAAGCAATTGCCACAAACCTTGGGCCTTTACGAACCAAAGAAGAGTTGAAGATCCCCCAACACTCAACTCCATGGTTATCTTCTCTAATCCCACAAAAATGGCGAGCCCCAGCGGCCAACGCCACGTAGTGTGTATCATTAGGATGACCAGCTAACAAATCAGCATCACCCCAACATTGAACCTGACCAGTCACCTCTGAAATTCCACACAGCGAATCCTTCCCTGAAGCCAAAGCTGTGAAATTGTCTAGCACATCAGAGACCCCTAAATTAGCAGAGTTGGGTCCCCAGCAAACAAGCCCTCCTTCTCTAATCCCACCACAGCTAAACCCTTCACCAGAAACAACCCTTTTGAATACAATATTGCTGATTGACTGGTCATAAAACAGAGTACTCTGTTTTGAACTCAGAGTACTATTCCCAGTTTCATAAATTTCCCAACAATCCACTGTACCCAATTCATGATCGGAATAATAAGAGCCTCTGATGGCACAGACGTGGCTTTTCCCGGCGGCAATATGAGAATAAGCGGTGGTTTTGAAAGTGGGTGGTACGAGATCTACACCTGGGGCAATGGAGCTCCAACAATACGCCTGTGAAGTGTTGGATAAAATGCCGCAGAGAAAACCTTCACCGCCGGAGAGCGCAGCCATCGCCGGAATGTTGCTGAAAGACGCCGAAGTCGGCAAAGAAGCCGAGGAAGGCGTCGACGCCGAGCTGTTTTTGCCCCAACAGACCACTTCCTGCTTGCCGCTAGCATCAATGGCGCAGAAGAAGCCACTTTCACCAAAGGAAGCCGAGATTGGCCCCATTGATCCAAACCCAGATGCAATTTTGAAGAAGAGAAGTAGAAGAAGAACAGAGAGCAGTGTAAACTGAGAGAACCAAGAAATGGTGTGGTGGGTTTGCATGGTTTGGTTGGGATTGGATCAGTGATGGCATGGAGTGGTGTAAAGGTGAGGCTTTTGCATGGTGGGATTGGTGCTTTGGGTGTTGCTGGTTTTGCTGAAGTTGAAGAGGTGTGAGAGTGAGGATGGTGACGATGAAACAACGTGGGTGTCGCAGCCATTTTTACAGTTTTGGGTGGACCGTTAAGGACTCTCTCTGCAGCAAAGTAGTTACTGCTCATCAACTGGGTTGTATATTTTAATGTTAATAATGTCTGGTTCGTTTTGTTTACTGCAAGCTTTGATCGGATTCGATTTGGAGGTGATGCTGTTCACCGTGTTATAGCGTTAAACGAGGATTACAGTCCGCCACATGGTTTCTACAAGTGGGGAGGTTCAGCTCGGCTGGAGGGAGAGAGAGAGAGAGGAGGAAGTGTTTGACTATTGGAACTCCATTGACTTGTATAATTGAACTGTTTGTTAATGTGCTCATGTTTTGATTACTTGAAGCATATGTGATTCTTCATAGTTGTGATGTTTGTGTTCGTTTTTAGATTTATGATAGTGTTTTGTATCAAATTTGTGTAAACAATGTCTTGATGTGTTTCTGTTGTATATGAATCGGTAACAGTTTCTTTAAAATTGTCATGTTTGTAATCGTTTCTAAATTCATGTTATTTTTACAAAACTAAAATGGTCTAAAGTTGCGTAAACTTCTATTATAATTGTCATATTTATATATATACATGAAAGTTATGGTTTGAAAACTAACAAGTTGATATGAATTATATGAGGTGACAAAAATTATAATATAATATTGTATTCGTACCAGATATGTATCATCAACACAAAATTAAGACTACAATGATCATATTAGATACGATACGCGTTGATAACATTTTAGAATCTACATGCCCCACAGTGAGACAATCCACGTACTCTTCATCTTTTTTCTTGTAATGTAACATTAATTTACATGCTTGAGATATAATCTACTCATCAATAACCAATACAGATCTAATTCCACACTACAGGAGCTTTTATTATGGAACTTAAGTTGACTTAATTAAAGAGACAATTTGATATTGCTTCAGTATCAATAGCTAAACACATTGCACAGAACCGCAGAATCTTGTTCTATTTGCTGTGTTTTGTAAGAGTCCAATTCATTAACGTGCTCCACTAGTACTCTTTGATAACTTTGTATAGGAATGATGAATCTATTGTTAAACCTAAACATTACAATCGTGCAGGACAAGTGTGACATTAAAGGGACTTCTAAATCATATATGCAGATAAAATGGAGGCTCCAAATAAGAGCACTTTCATAACTTGTACCAATGGGCAAGAGATAGAAGCGGGTTTTTCATCCAAAAGATATTTTATTGGTGCAAAGGCCCCCAAAAAAATGCATTCCACTCACTAGATCATTATAGTCAGAAAGTTGGTTTTGGTGTGGCATGAATGTACGATAGCACTATTGCTGCCATTTCATCACATTTTAAATTGAGGTTTTGACAATACTCACCGTCAAAGTGATACCCAGACTTTAAAAACTATCAATGTGGTACCCAAATTTTGTTTTTGTTACCAAGGAAATGTCTGAGGCCAATTTCTGTCACGGTGCCGTCTGTTTGCTTACATCGCCAGCATCGGGTCCACCAAAAAACAGGCAAAACGACATTTTACACAGTCTGCACCCAAATTGAGTCAAAACTCGACTCCCCCGCTCCTCCCTCAATTTTCATCTTTGCTCTCCGCAACCCCTTTTTCTCGACTTCACAACCCCATCTCTCTCTCGTCCCCCGTCACCGCCTCATCGGCCACTCCCACTTTGTCCAAGACGCTATCCTTTCCTCCGACGGCCAATTCGCTCTCTCCGGCACCTGGGACGGTGAGCTCTGCCTCTGGGACGTCATCATCTCCACCCGCCGCTTCGTCGGCCACACCAAGGATGTCCTCTCCATTGCCTACTTTATCGACAACAGTCAGATCGTCTCGGCCTCTCACGACTGTGGAACACCCTCAAGGGCCACAATGGCTATGCGAACACCGTGGCGGTTTCTCTTGATGGTTCCTTGTGCGCCAACGGAGGCAAAGATGGAGTCATTTTGTTGTAGGATTTGGCCGAGGGAAAGAGGTTGTACTCACTTGATGCTGGTGCGATTATTCATGCTATATGCTTCAGCCCCAACATGTACTGGTTGTGCAGGTATGTTTTGCTGATTTTGATTTCTATGATTATCAAGCATTCTTTTGTCCAGGTCTGTTTTGCTTTGATTTATTTCTTTATCTTATGTTATGTGATAGAGTCAGAATATCCCAACAAAATCGGAAATCAATTGTTCTCAGTTAACTTCAGAAGATTCAATATATTGCTCCAAATATCTGTAAGTCATGTTTGGCCTACTCTTATTACGGAGCAATTTAGCATAGATTAACTTGTACTCACATAATGAGGACAATTATTACATCACTTCCCTGCATCTTAGTTATGTTTGTTCCATTCTGAATTCCTCTATGTCAAAACTGGAATATCAACATCCTTATCACAGTTGCAACACTTTGGTCTGGTATGACATGTCTAAATATTCTGCTACCTCCTCAAGGGGTGGAAAAAATTGATGTTTTTGTTCTCAAATAAATCTTATTGTGTAATATTGAATATGATCTAAAACTTGGAAAATCAAAAACTCAAAGATAGAGGAAGAGAGCATCCTGATTTGCAGAATGGAATGCCGAGAGACTAGCAATAACTATGTTTGTAAGTAGGTCATTGCACCATAATATTGACATCTAAGAGGAAAGAATTGAGGGTCTTTCATAGCTGAATAAGAAGAAAAACTGAATAAGCTACCGGATGTAAAATAGGAGATGGTTCATGTGTTATAAACTCATATTGTTGTTTTAAATGTGCAGCTCTTCGAAGTGTTGTGCACATTCCGTTGTGAATAAGAGTTACATTTTTATTGCTTATCCAAAAGGAAAAGAGAAAGGTTTGACCAAGTTTGTGTTTTAATATTTATCCTACTCTTAGTACTCAGCATAGATTAACTTGTGCTCATATAATGAGCCAATAATTCTTAGCATGCCAAGAGTGGAAAATTCTATAATCTTCAGGGTATTTAAACTCTACAGTTAAGAGTACTTAGATTAGTCACATTCCGAATTGGGTGCACTTAATGATTTTCGGCCAGTCTTGTGCTTCAGTTGGTTTAGGATTTTTTAGCCAAATGAATCAAAGCAAGCATGTGTAGCTTGTGTCCTAGAATAGTAATGTTGCTTGCCACATAATAATGTTAACTTTATTCTTTGGTGTAGTCTGTGACAAACAAAATATCAATGTGTTCAATTCAAAATATCAAAGCTAAGCATAATAATCATATTAGATATGATTAGTATGAGACAATCTGTTAAATTTGTCAACCTATAAATCTGTTAACTAAGATGTCCTAGTACAATGGCATGTGTTGTCTACAAAGGCACTGAATTATCCTGCCAAAAGTTCCTTTGAGCTTCTAACGACACCTTCGTATGGGATTAGATTCATTTTACATGTTGGATTATCATTATTATTCATGCTGAGGACCCTAGAATAGCTAATATGGCAAAAGACTGGACCAATTTGTTAGCATTGCTGGAGATAATTGCTACATAACTAATTCAGCCACAATTTGTTTACCTATTATATAGAATGCATAATCACTCATTTGTGTAGTGAGTCCTAACATATTTAGTTGCCTCTTCTGTAAGACCTGAGATTCATATTTATGCACTGTAGTTGATTATTTTGGATTTGTTTTCAGGTAGAGGAGAGCATTTGCAAGTTCGCCAAGAAGGGAATGACACCTTCTCAGATTGGTGTCATCCTTCGTGATTCTCATGGATTTGCCCAGATGAAGAGTGTCACTGGCAGCAAGATATTGCGTATTCTTAAGGCCCAAGGTATGTAAATTGTTAAATTGGTGTTTTCTTGTGATGTTTTCTTGAAGACACGAGTGAATAATGTCATTTGTCACTCGTGTAGCATAGTGGATGGTGCTGTATGTAACAGCTGCTGGCTCGTGGGTTCGACTGGCATCAAAATAAAAAGAACTATTAGTTTTTCATATGGAATTCATTTTTAGCATAGGCAGGACTACATTGAGGCCAAGGAGGTTATCCTCTGTTCTAGTTCATTTGTGTTTAATATTATATCCTAACAACAACTGTTTGAATATGTTTGGGATCAGCTTGTTTGGTGTGAACACAGTTTGAGCTTTTGATTCATGGTAAACTTGATTTAGTGTTCAATATATATAAATGGTTTACATTCTTTATGCCAATCAAGGTACATGTTTGAGTGAGGAATATATATGAATGCTTTTAGATCTGTTGAGTTTTTCCTTGGCAGTATTTTTCTGAAATATTTGGCTTTCTAATATTTTACATTTTACTAGCAATGAGGTTCTACTTATTTGATATTACTAATACCAGAACTTCATTTATATCTTGCAGCTTCAGAAAATGGACAATTTCTTCTTTACCTTTGAGTCTATATATAAATGATCTAGGGGCACCCCAATAAGCTCTGTGATCAGATTTCCGATGCAGTGTTTGAATTTTCTAGAGTATGATATATAATGTATAAGCTTTGTGATCAAATTTTCTATAGTATGATGTATGAAGTATTTCAAATTCTTCAATGGAAATGTCTGTGTGTACTAGATGAAATGTGGTTGTTGAATTGTGTTGGAAATGTCTTGTTTGTGTTCCACAGGTCCAAATAGCACTAACCCCACCCAAGGAATCAAAACCTATCAAGGACCAGGTCATAAAGTCTAGAAATGGATGAAAGAAAATGAACTTGGCAATGGAGGGTAGTTCTGCTGGAAATGAATGCATCGGTCGGTCTCAACACAACCTCCTACTCAAAACAACTAAAATCATGGAGCAAGGGGTGCTAAAAAAAGTGAATGTGCTGACTTTTAAATTAGAGAAACATAATATGTACTTCATTATGTTTTGGAATCAATTTTTTGCAAACAATCTGGTTCCTTGAGTTTTGGAAACCAATTAAGCGTGAATTGTAATGCATAGTATGTTTCTCATGTTGAACTTATATTGGTTTTAATTCAGTGATATTGACAGCTTTTTTGGTTTTATGTTTGAAATTCTATGTTACATTTTCAGCTATTGCATAGTATTTATTGTCAACAGATAAACACAACAGCAATGTCTAAACTTTACTGAACTGGTCAATGTGATACTTAAACTTTACTGAACTAATTATCAATGTGATACCCATGATGAAAACCCAAGATTTAATTTTAAAGATTTTAGAGGGAAAACAGTTCTGGAGAATTAGAAGGTTATTTTTGTCATTGCACCTTTTTTTGGTAAATCTCATGTCGGCCACGTCAGCAAACTAACGGCACAGTTACGGAAATTGGCCTGAGACATTTCCTTGGTAGCAAAATAGAAGTTTGGGTACCACATTGATAATTTTTAAAGTATGAGTACCACTTTGACCGTGCCACAAAAATTAGGGTACCGACGGTGCATTTTCTTCTTTTAAATTTCATTGCTACTAGCTTTCATGGATTTGGAGAACCAAAATCCAAAATAAAAATGCTAATATTCTTTCCGTCAATCTTACAGTGGTGTATAAGCGATATGCATGTGTTAATATGATTAGTCCATTTAGGCTGATATTCTTAAAAAAAAAAAAAGTCCATTTATGCTATTAAGTCACTAGGGTTAGATAATGTCTTCCATTATGCTAATAACCCATATACAACCAGTACGTTAAGACGGATGGATTCACTTACTTAAATTGACATCACTAACAGGACACACCTGATAAGGGTGGATTTGGTGGTTACAGTTGGGTTTTGTGGGCGAACAAAGTGACGTTTCTAATTTCCAGTAATGCCACCATTCTAATGGTGTCAATTAACTTACTTAATACAAAACACGAGTGGATAAAACTTAAATTTGCATCCATTATCACCCAACTTTATATAGGTTATCGGCGACCAAATTTGTACCTATAATTGCACGGTTCTTCTAGTTATGACATTCAACGATCATACATATTTACTATTTATAGATGGAAATTACAGTTTCTCAATTAGCAACACCCAAGTATAATGGTTTTCAATAACAATGCAGTGAAAGCACAGTCCTTATTGATCTTCAATAGCAAAAGAGTCACCCCAACCATCCGAATTCGAGTAAAACACGATTACCATTTACGGCCCTAGTCATTTTAACCTTTGATGTTCGAATTTAGACAAACAAGTTTTCAAACCGTAGCTTGTGTGCTAGCACGTTTGCTGCAAATGTCCTAAACCGGGATCTCATTTCACGTGGTTGCTAGGTCACACTTGTGACTTGTCTGTCCTCAATTTGGATTTCTCAACCCTAATGACCCTGGTCAAAATGCTTCTTCATCAACATGGTCCTCCAAGTTAATAAGCTTTACCAGTCAAAACCCTAACCCCTAGTACCCAATAGAGTCTGTCTCGCTCCATAATGCTACCAAAAGCCATCTGGTTGGTTACACATGATAGATAATGTTGAGGGGTCTTCTTAAAAGATCTTCTGGTCCATCCCAAAATCCAATTCAGTGTATTCAAATGGTTCAAGTGTCTAAGATGGATTGCAATCATGTCCAGTATGCTATAGTTCCTGTCCCTGAAATTAGGTCACTCTCGAGTCTCATGACCCTTTTTGTCACAATCCTCAGGCAGCAAGATCCAGACTAGAGAAGACAAGAGGATCAAGGGTTAGATCATCTTCGATTCTTTTGTTTTGATCGGATTTAAAATTTCGTTTCTACTAGACAACTACTACCAATCGTTACTTAGCTCAATTAGTAATACAATAATGGGAATTAAAATCTTAACCAAATCACACCAACTCGATGATTTGATTTTCAGAAATTGAAGGGCATGGAGACTGGAGAGGATGATGGGGTGCCTTGGTTGTGAACATGAAAAGGGACGCAGATATTTGTATCACGCCCATGTTTCCCATGTGGTCTGCAGTGGATGGAAGATGTACCTGCACCTTATCTTTGGATTTTCTTTGTTTGCACCCTTTGCACAATCTTAGTGTTGGATTAAATTAGTGTATGATCTATGCGGATTGTTGTTTTCTATAGTAATGTGCCTTAACTCAAAGCCAAAGCCTTCAGATTCGATTAACAGGATCAGAGATGTGCTTCTTATTGCAGTACAAAGGAGATGAAGGTGACCATATTCCCAGCACTGACTAGTTTCTCTACTTTCGAAGGAAGATCAGAGCCCCTTTTCTGCACATTCCCAAGAGAATACAGCTTCATTTGATATAAGAAAATTCGAATGGGGCGTATTGTTCTACTTATGAGTGAATCCAGCTTGGTCATTTTTGCGATGGATTCTCCTCATGTTTAGTAAAGAATGAGAAACTAGCTGCTTTGCTGAACTAGCTCCAATGTTTTTGCATAAATAACTGCAGCCAGCATTTCACTTCACCCTATTTAACGATTTGTATGTACGAGTCACGAGCTTAGAGATCAGAGTACTTTTGGCTCTTGAAGTTTGGAGGATAGGGTTGTTACCTCATCCTAAAACTGAGATTCACAGCACTTCACCACTTCTTCAGGAGCGAGAGATTATGAGAATTTAAGAGCTCAAGCAAATAAATCTACAACACCACATCTTTTGATGTACTGAACTTTTTTAACCAAATAATCAAAAAAATATATCTTAAAAGTAAAATTGCCTAGCACTTTTTTAACCATCCCCGACTTCCATTCTTTATTTATTTATTTTTTTTAACGCAAGCCTCCATTCCCGACCTTGATTTCTTGATTTTCTTTATTTTTGTATTTTTTTATTTTGCATAAAATGTCACTAGACATTCATTTTTTGATCAAATTGTAAGAAATAATTTTCAATGACATCAATTTTCAAGAAAAATTAATTCGAATCATGAAAAATATTATTCTCTTACAAATTAAAAAAGACTAAGATTGTGTCTCAAATTTTATTTATCGATCATCAAAAGAATGTTCTTACATGAACTATTCTATATTTTTGTTACTTTTATATTTCTATTTTATATATACTATTTTTTTGTAAGTTTATATTTTTTGTTTTTATACCTCATGATGATAAATTATTTTAATAATTGATAGATCATAATTTTTGTAAAAATATTTTTTCACTTTGTATATGCATGTGACATGTATGATAATATAAATATATTAATAAGTATGTGGTAAAACTAGAAAATAAAAATCAATAAGAAAAATAATAAAATGCAATCTCATATTGTTGAATTAGAAAGTTTAACGAGAACAAATGTAATATTACTTTTTGTTTAGTGTCCTTTATAGTCATTATGTAAGCGAATACATATGTTATTTAATAATTCATAATAGAATAAGGTCAAATGAACAAATTTGAAGATCCCAACAACCGCACTCTATACAACATTTTTGGCAAAAGTTGCAAGATCTAATTTTCTGACCAAAATCTGTTCATTCTGAAATCATGATCTTTAAGCATATTTAGAACAGAGAACTTGAAAATCTAGACTTCATCATTTTGTTGGAAAACTGCGGAATCTATTCAGAATTAGTTGACCTTAAGTGGTGTAATTTGGCTCTCAATTTTGGACAAGGAGATTCACAGCACTTCATATACTGTATAAAATTGCATGATTCTAGACACCAACTCAGACATTTAACTCAAGTCTGGAAACAGCTTTACTACGTCATTCTAAAATGAGATTCACCAGCATCTTTGGCTTTGGATCAGTACGTGAACTTGGAAATCCCAGTTACGATACCATCCTTATGTGAGCTCCACAGGAAGGCACCAGATTGTTATTGAGGAGAGGGAACCATCGCATGTTGAGCGAAGAGACACGAAAATGTCGGAGAGAGAAGACGAGACAATGTGGGAGAGGAGAGAATTCAAGCCTCAAACAACATATTCCAAAACTTTGGAGACAGACTTGCAGCCAAAAGTAACCAAAAATTTATGAAAATTGCATCCCACTCTATAAGAAAACTCTTGAATTGTGACAGATGAACCCTTAATCCAACTGAAAAAGATGAAACTGGTACAAAGTTCAACCGAAATGGCCTAACAATGTTTGCAACATTATTCTTTTTTAACAGGATACATAATTAAAGCAGTTGCTCGAAAAAAATATGCCACAACATATCAAATTGTGAATATCAGGATAGATACGAACTCCACAAGTCTGCATACTAGGAGGAATCATACCAGGATGAATCAGGCAAGCAAAAGAATACAATACTTGAGGGAGCTTAAAATTACAACTGTACCATCTATGGAATTAGTTTTTCACTGTTGTGACTTGCTTCAGAAGCATCTGGACAACATCATCTGATATCCTTGAGCCCTCTGTTGACAGGTGATTGATCTTTTCCGCAGTTTCCACTTCAAGGCGCTTCACATTGGCCCCAGAATCTCCACTGCTCTGCTCAGTAGCAAGCAACGAAAGAAAGGGAAAAATTACCACAGATATTGCCAATAAAAATAAGTCTAGAAAACACTCGACTAGAATGGTTTTGCCAATGTCAGTCATCCACATCGTGCATGGATGATAGGCAGTCATTTACCATGCAATCCAGAATGTGCCCCATGATCATTACAACTGCATGGATGACTGATGCTAGCAAAGGTACCAAAGCTCATACATATCTGAAGCTCTATACATGAAAATGGAATTTTAAAGCCATGACCATCTAATGAACAATCAATATATTGGTTTCACCAACATATACATACCGCTGCAAGTTTCTTCTGGAATTCACGCTCCACTTGGGCACGGTAATCAGCAATCTCCTTTTCTGCCTCATCTTTGGCTTGTTTCAGCCTAGCGAGTTTTGCTAGCAGAAGACAACCCAACACCAAAGCAATTAGAAAACAACTCAAGATACTTGATTCACGTGTCCCATCTAGAAAAACAGTAAAAAAAAAAAAGGGGTAACACTGTAACATAACCGCATAACCACCATACAATGGTTTTAGTACTCTAACAGTAAGCTAGCAGCCTATGACATAATTCGCCTAACCAAAACTCTAAATTCATCAAGACTGCTAGAACATTAACCCCTCTCAACTCTACTGACTCTACATATAAACTCATGGAGAACAAAGAGCATCTTTTGCAAGAAGTAATACCAATAAGACACTCTCCACATAACTTCTCAACCCTCTAAATGATCAACAAGACAATCAGAATTTGCAAATACACATTAACGGCAGCAGATCACACGAAAACACCTGGCATATATTGACATACAAACATCATACGTCATCGACAATCAAAGAAAAAGGAACAAAATTTACCATTTCTGGCAGCATTGACGATATGCTGAGCTTCCTGCTCTGCAGCAAGCAATTGTTGAATTCCACCTTGACCCCTGTTTGATCCGGATGCCATGTTTTCTGAAATAATACTACAGTTTATAACAATTCTGATAACTAAAACCCAACAAAAATATATCAAAATATACATTATATACAATAATTCAGTAATAAAACATACAATCCAACACGTACGGCGCATCAAAAAATGATTTCTCAGATCAAGATTTTTCTTTTAAGCCTCTGACTACAAAATTCTTACATCATTAACATAATCAGTAGATCTCTGATTGGGTAGAGAGATTCATCCGAATCAAAAGCATTGGACAAAGTTAGAATAGTAAACTGAATGATCGATTCGTATAACAGCAACCTAAAAGGCAACACAATCTCAGCGATTTTCGGAGAACAAAAAGCAATTGTTGTCGATTAAAACATACGGATCGCAGTGAAATGAAGCAGCGAATGGAAAATATAGAGACAGAGAAGCGGAAAGTGAGTACCTTAGAGCGTCGGGCTTGAGATTTGGGGAGTGAAAGATTCAGAGATAAGCGGGGACACGGATACGAAAGATCTGTGTGTGCCTTATGTAGAAACGGAGATGACCGTAACTAACCCAGTTTACGCTGGTAAATATCCATTCTACGATGTCGTTTTGCGTCCGGAATTTGTTACATGGTTAACCCAAATTCCAACACTATTGGGCTTTGGGCTTATCCATATTACACACGTATAATTCTTCCATTTTAATATGCATGTAAAATCCCCCCATATTTCATTTTTGTCTACGCAATTGAGCACATACCTCACCGAGTGAGTGACTGGGGTGAACATAATTAGCAAATTAGAATTGATTTTTTTTTTGGAAGAAAGATAGGAGGTTGATTACATGCCAACGAAAAAGAAACAGGAAAAAAAAAAAAACTTGTTTGAGAGACTTGGGTTAAAAGTTCCAACTGGAAATCCATATGGCTAAAGCATTAATATCACCAATATTATGCGGTTTAAACTTGCAGTTGATACAACGTCCCTAGCACACGAGCAGTAACACTGTATTGCAATTACAAAACTTGATAATGATAAAGACATCCTAAATACATAAAATTCTTGAAGGCAGAGTACTAGTGTCTCAGAGATCCTCTCTCTTAGCCAATTCGTAATCATAGTCTGCTTTTGACTTGTTATATTTCTTCTTATTGAACACAATACCCGCCAATCCAACCACGCAAACAGCACCGAGCACAAAACCAACCATTGTTACCTTGTTCTTACTCTGCTCCGAACTATAATACTCATCGTCAAACTCAACACTCTCGTCCTCTGCTCTGTAGTTGGATGGCAGTACAGTAGGGTTAGGAGCCATGTCAGACTCAGGAGAACTAGTACTAGGCTCAGTATCTGATAATGGTTCGGATCCCAACACAGAAGATGGTTCAGGTGCTGGAGCTTGATTTGGAGTGTAAAGCTCGTAGACTTCAGGAGCCTCAACTTCAATGTAAGGAGGAGGAGAAGGGTATTGTGTGAAGTAAGGAGCTGGGGAAGGAGAGTAGACTGGAGAGAGATTGAGCTGCTGTGCTTCTTCTGCGGCTAAGGCATCGATATAAGGTGGTGGTGGTGGAGAATATTCCGATGCATCTGAAGAGAGCGAAGCATCTCCTCCGCTTTCAGGAGGCTCGGGATAAGGAGACGGAGATGAAGAAGAGAATGGAAGCTCATCGTCTGCCGGCATTGTGTTGTTTGCCGCTGAGGCGGCTATTGTTACAGAGAACAGAGTAATGATGCAGAAACATACCTTGGAGAGCTTGGCTGCCATGGTGTTAATGATTTTGCTTTGTATGATAAAATGTGGCTTAGGAATGTGAAACTCTATGGCTGAATGTTGAAGAAGGATTTGTTCTTATAAATAAAGGTGATGAAATAAGAGATCCAGTTGCAATGACAAGTTAGATTTAGAATGTGTTAGTTGGTGGGAGATGGGTTCAATTCGGAATTTAAATTCCGACTATGAAATATTAGTGGTGAAAGGGTTGCTTAGACAATATTTACATATGATTATTAATGTTTGATTTGAGAACTTAATGCCGGAGGTGATAAGATAATAACGAAAGCTAATAATAATAATCATTGCATCGACATGTTGAAAGGAACTCGCAGGATTGAAATTCGACTTGTGGATTGGAAATAGCAGAAGAGCAACTCTCATAATTTAGTTGTGTTACTTGAGCAAATAGTAGAAGAGCAACTCCAACGGTCTAACCTGATTAAAAAAAGAAAAGAAAAGAGTTTTTCCATATTATTGGATTTCTAAATTTTGAGGAGTATCTTGATTGTTCTGCAACAGATTTCTTGAAATTTTCTCTAAAATAAGGAATATGATGAGAAAGAAAACCAGATTTCATAATTTGCACATGTTTGAACCAATATTTGGCACCACCCATGTGGCAGACTAAGTGGGGGCGGGTCCATCAATAACTATGGTTATTAATGAGTAAATATCGTGACTCATCATGTTGAGCCGTAATGCACAACAATACAGTTTATTGAATAACCGCGGTTATTAAGATGATGACAGCGACTATTAACGTTTCAATCACGATTGTTGAGCCGCGAACGTTTAATCACTGGTTGAACCGCAAACACGGCTGTTGAGCCGCAGACATGGCTATTGAGCTACGGACACCAATTTAGTCACGACTATTCGTTAGTTGCAGCGGCTAAGTAAGAAAAATGAATGTTGTATCCTGACAAACCCATACGGGGTCAATTGATTGATATTTACAAGCAAAATTACGGTCAAAGATGGTGTCTTCAAGGGAGACGTCATCATAGTTACCAAACTTGTTGCAATCAAATTGAATGAGTTTTATTGTGAGAATCAGACGTTGCTACAATTTCAATCTATAATTTACCTGTAATTCATCCATGTGTTTAATGCTAGGATTACGTTTCTTTATTTTGCATCATTATAAAAGGGACCATTGGATTCTTTGTTAGAGGTCCTCAAAAAAAACGCTCAACGCGATTTACAAATTTTCTATCTCAATACAATTTAGCTTCTTAACATTATCGTCAATCTTTTTCGTGTTTATCTTATCGCTTTACTTTACCGGTACTTATTCTTCTTTTATGCAATCTATTTTATCGTTCTTTTCGTACTTGCAATTTATCTTATTGTTCATTACTTTTCCGTATTATCTTTCTTGCAAATTTACATTCATGTTTTTTACCTTTCTTTAAGATTTTTGCACTTTATTTGTTGCACTTTACATTCTTGCATTTGCATCACCTGCACCATCAAAACATTCACCTAGTCACACAGCACCAATATCGGCTTGTTAGTCGATCTGTGTTAAAGTCCTTGCAGCCATGGCAGAGAGAACCCTGCAGCCAAGATCGATCCTTCCTCAGCCCACAGTCGACTGACCAGAAGTTAGAGCAACGTAACATCTAAAGATTAGAACAAAACCTCGCTTGGCCTCTCGGCCACGAGTTGGCACACCATCGCACACGTCACCAAGCCAGAAGAACACATGCAGCCCAAAGAAGCCCTCGACCCATTGACACGTGGCGGGACGATTTTTGAGCCAACATCACCAAACTTTGTGTTTAGATGCTGGTGAATTCCCAATAATTTAATCAAAAATGAGGAAATCCCAAGTGCTTTAGATTCTTTCCACCGTTTGGATTCGTATCCCGTGGAACAGGCCCAGACCTAAGGTGAGGCCCAAGAGGTGGCTGCCTCAGGCCCAAAATAATGGGGGGTACCAAAAAAAATTATCTTCTTTTTGTGTATACATAGACTGTGGTGAATATAACAAAGGCTTTACTCTTTCCAGTGATTTCTCAACAGCATCTTGACTCCAGTGAATCTCTCTTCTTTCACTATTTGCTTCCCTTCTCATTATTGTAATCTTCATTTGCAGTTTTAGCCTTATTTCGCTTTTCTATTTTTCTTTTTTTTAATGGTTTTATCGTCCATAGAATAATTCTCCAATCTCTTAGTGTTATATATGTAATTTGATTAATCCGAATGTCTTGTATTTATGGTTTATATTGATTATATATGTATTATTTAGGCAGAACTGTTTACTTTTCGTTTGGGGTTTTAATTTGCAGCCATTTTTGATTGAATATGGGCAATTTGACCAAATTACAAATTAATGTATAACAAAGGTTTAACCTTTGGCTGAAAAGGCATACACTTTCACTAATTTCTATGCTGAATATCAGATTTCTATATTAAAATGATGAATTTATGTTCTTGTTTAGTTATCAAATGTATTCGTAACATGTGGAATAATATTGATTCAATGCAATGTATGAATATGTTTGCAGATAGATTGGCGGTTGTTGATGGATAATGAAGGTAGTGTTCGACCTAAGCAGGAATGTTCGAGGACGAGGTGGACACCACCCCTTGGCAAGACATTTGCAGAGTTGGTTATTAAGCAGATTTAATTGGGGAACAGGCCAAACAATGTTTTTCTCAAGAAACCATAAGTGAAACATTTTCTTTATATACAGGTTTGGATCTTCAGATTATATTGGTTTGGAACCTCATTGAGGTTTTTTTTTTTAACCATGATAGGGTGCCACTCTATGGACTCGTCTCAGGTCCTGAAATCTCAGGTACGGCCCTATCATGGAAATTGCAATTTTTCACGGGAAAATAATCGTGGAATTTGAGAACTTAAATTTCTGATTTGAATTCCTCACAAAATATGTGTCATTTATCAATTCCTTAAACTAAGGTTAGTCTAAATACTAATTTTTGTCATTCTAAAATTCTACATCATGAAATCCAAACAATAAAATTCTCAATCAATGGAATTTAAATTCATGAAATTGTAATTCCCATGACTTTAAAATTTCCGTGAAAATTGCAATTACTTAATCCAAACACAATGTTAAAATTTCAGGGAATGATTATGAAATTTGTAAAATAAGGAATATGTTTGAGTTAGAGAACAAAAATAGCTTAAAACTCTAACTTTTGCATCTCTAGGAAGTTGTTTGAAGATACTCTAAAATACATGTAACGAGAGTGAAGGGTCTCCGAATTTCTCGGAGCAATCCAGTTTTGAGTTTTAGGGTTTCACATGACAGTGTTTTTCATCCGGCACGGGCGAAAATCATGTCTCAACGGTGAATATGACAACAGCGTGGACTCCTCATCACGTCGATCGTGTTTTTATGACAGGGATTTCCTTTAACAATGGCTCGACGACGTGTCTATGACCGTGCTCTAGTATATTGCTCAATATGCATCCTAGAAGGGGGATATCGGTGGCCATATTGAGATATAAGATATGAGATGTTGTAATTAGTTTTGGAAAATTCTAGTATACCATATGGTATAACATGTCTCACAAAATGTGTGACTATTATTGTTAAAGAAAATACTAAATAACCATATAATGACCATTTACCTCTTCAAAAACTCACATGTATCATACAATTAGTTTTAAGAGACGGAATTACTTTTGTTTGTATTAGACTTGTTATATGCGAGCTGATTTGTTTGTAATGAGCTAGGATGCATGTTTGGCATTTGGTTGTTTACCCGCCAATATACTTTACTCCCTGTGTCATGGTGATAGTCTCTTGCATACGTTTTGGCAGTTAGCTTACTTTAAAAATAATGGTATACAATACATAAACCAGCAAAGAAGAATTTAATTTGATTTGTATGCCTTTAACTTTTAAACATGAATGGGTTGCAATGTCTCTTTTTTTATTGAGATCCCCACTCTATCATCTTCACTTCGGTCATCCAATGATATCAGTGAGAATACACCAGTAACATACCAGTAAGGTAAAACTTGTATGTTTACACACAATTTCCCCTCCTGTATGTTGTTTTTTCTTTTTCTTTTTTCATTATAATACTGCTAATCAATATATATGCTACTTATAGAATGAGAGCTCTTCTAGTGTGGACTCTTAAGTTGAGAATTAGTTGAAGACTTTTCGGTTTATGGTTTAAAAAACTCATGTTTCGATCACATTTTGACATCTCATCCGTTCAGTTTTTAGCTTTATATGAATAAATCATTTCTACAAATTTTCAGCTAAATTGGTATACGTTAAGACAACAAATTAGATCAAATTAATGGACGAACTAAATCTGTCAAATATGAACATTTCAAGTTCATAATTAATAAATCACACTTATGAATGCCTTAATAATTTTCAATATACCTGAAAATTTAGAGAAATGATCTACTCATAATACATATAAACTGAACGGTCAAGATGTGGATATAAAATCGAAATGTGGGATAAGCCGAAAAGTCCTCAACAAGTCCTCAAGTTAAGGGTCTTCATTAGAATAGCTTGCTGATAGAATAACTGTATGACACAAAATTCACACTTTTACAAATGGTCGTCATTCCAGAATTGTGTGCTTTTTAAACATGATAGCCACTATAATGTGCCCAAATTAAACACAAGATATTCAATAGTACATCAACACGTACACTAATACAAAAGTGGAACACTAGGGATCATGATTCAATAAGCTTCCTCGATCTTATGTTCAAATAAATTTTGGTGGAAATTAAAGAAGTATGTTTGAATAATTAACTTTTGTTTAAGGAAATTATATTTCCATCCTTCTGTTATATGTCTTGCCTTAATACACGTAAGATTGATTAATCCAGTTTCCTTATTAGATTAGATTACAGTTGATAAAACTTCTAGATCATTCGGGAGACTATGTAAAAACAAATCATACATAGAATCAAAAGATATAGATCTCTATCTCCATATTATACCAGTCTTTAAAATGGCTCTAGAAATAATTACATGCTCAACTTAACTACTAACACACTTACCTATTGTCCATGGAATACGCATTATTATTCAAGGTTCTAAAACTCGGTCAACTCGACCGAGTACTCTCCGAGTACTCGGTACTCGGCTAGTCACCGTGGCGATTTTGGCCTACTCAGTGCCTCTAGTCGGCCAGCAGAAAATCGGCCGAGTACTCGGTCCAACTCGGTCAACTCGGTCCAACTCGGGTCCAACTCGGTCAACTCGGTCAGCCGAAAAAAAAAAGAAAAAAAAAAAGAGGCAAACGACGTCGTTTTGAAACCCTAATAACTCGATTTGTCTCTAGTCTCTCGCTCCAGAGGCTCAGTCGCTCATCTCTCGCTCCAGTCGCTCTCAGTCGCCCAGTCGCTCTCCCTCACCTCGCCGGCTCGCCCTCCCCACCCTTTTCTCTCGCCCAGTCCGCCTCCTCTCACAAGGATGGATTGTTGATGGTGGTGATGATGATGTTGTTTCGGATCTTCCTAGTGAAAGGGTTGGAGAGGAATCGAGAGTGGATGGTGGCTTAGAGCCTAGGAGAGGTCCTAGAATCCAAGAAATTAGGGAACTTGATGAGGATGATTTTATATCCGATGATGAAGAGGAAATAGATGACTTGAGTTTTGATTTTGAGTCGGATTCGGAGGGAGTACAAGATGGATATGGAGAAGAAGAATTTGAGGCATAGTTACATATGCTTGGGATTGTTTGCAAGAATTGAATTTGGTTTGCTTTTATTACTTATGTTATTGTAATGGACTAATGGTTGTTTTTATTTTTTAGATATTATTATCTCTTAAATATTGTAATATTTTATGGACTATTTTTATTATTTTAGACATTATATATTAGATTATATGTTTTAAAAATAATAAAAAAATCCAGAAATTAGAATCCGAGTACTCCCCGAGTACTCCTCTACTCGCTACTCACCGGCCGGCCGACCGACTACCGAGTAGCGAGTTTTAGAACCTTATTATTATTAGATCCATATTATTTCGAAAGCATATCTGCTAAATCAAGTCCTAGTGACATCTTGTCTAGAACTAATCCTAATATAAACATGTACATAAATATCCCTCAATCCCCTCTATTTGGAACAAGCTTGAAATGAAGTGGACAACTAATAAACCAGAAGAAATGAAACAAAAGCACAAACTTTTGCCAGCCCACTGCAGAATCAACAATCACTACATACTCTGCATACCAATGTTTGACATACCACATATTGCATCTCTGCAATATAAACAAATATACCATGCACACCCACAACTCCATATGCATCCCAATTATTCATTATCAAGACAATTTGACAGATTACATCAAAAATCATTAGACAGTGTTTCTTTAGATATCAATTACCTCTCTTTCCTTCGTTTCTAGCTATAAGTTGCTCCCTGCCGCCTTGCTTTTCTTTGCATTCTCGGTCCTGAATTTCAACAAAACAACAGACCCAATCAATTTCATGATGTATTACCCAAAAATATGTAGAACCATAAAAACAGTAGCTGGAGGAGACCAACCTGGGCAATGGGGAAATCTCAGATGTAGGAGCAGAAGGCAAAGATGGAAATTGTGGCTGTGTTGCTATATGAAACGGACATACTATAGCATCCCTACATTTAAAGAGCAGTAAAACTAATCTTAAAGCAAATCAAATGAATGAGAAGTTAATTAGTAGTGCACAACTACACATCGAAGAAAGTATGCTGACCCTTAATTTCATCACAGCCTGATCCTAACCCGCCGATCTCCTCATGTTCAAGATTCGGTCCTTGAGATTCCAATCGAAGGCTACAGAGCCATATCTTCGTCTTCCGAAATCGGAATACAACGAGCCGTCTTCTGAACTCTAAGCACAACGAGATAAGGGGTTGTGATGTGGCTCTGTCTCTTCCATAGAAGAAGACGATCGCTTCCGTCGTCGATGATGGGCGAAACCATAAAGTTGAGTTTCTGAGTGAGAGAATCCACATCCACTTACCATATCCCCATCACTCACCTACCTAACAAACCGCAAACGCCCAACACTAACGGCCCGAGTCCACGTGCTCAAACGAACGGTGGAGACGCCGGTGCGCTGAATAGGCTCTCCGAGATGAATCCATCCAAACAGAGTCATTAAGAATGTGCATCAGATCCATATTCGAATATGGCAAGAAGGTCACTGATAATTTGTGGCTCATCATCACATTCCTCAACACTTTCCTCAAGAACCGTTTCTAAACCAGGAATATTCGAGGTCTTTTGCGGGTAAGTGAAAGGGGCAGGAGCAACTTCCATCCATGCATCCAGATTTCTAATGTCCTTTGCCATTGAAGCAATAAAACAAAAGTTAAAAAACAAGTTATTCTGACCCCAAACGAGTTCCGAAACTGAGGCCTCGGACTCTCTTCCCTCTCAGAAACAAGAAAGAAGAGAGATCAACAGGGTTGCTTTTGTGTCTATTGGAAGAGAACACGAGTTAATCCCTACATCGATAGATATGTGGAGGCCCTTATATAGAAGAGAAGGGTGGGTCAGAATGGGACATTACCTAAAAAGAGACTTTGGAAGATTGGCAATCCGCAACCCTTGTACCTGAATATAGACCCAACATTCCCAATTTTTTTGCAACAGGTATAGGCCACAGAATGAAGAAGGAAACGTGAAAGGAATGCAAGAAGCCTCCACATGGTGCCAAATTTATCATATTCATTTTCTACCAACTTCTTTGCCAGGGAAGACAGCTTCTGGAAAGTGTAAAACCCATTGAACATCACCTCACATTTCCGGCGCCAAATTTATCATATTCGTTTTCTACCTCTAGCTTCTGTGCCAAGAAGGAAAGCTTCTAGAAAGTGCAAAACCTATGGAACATCACCTCACCTGCCGCTTAACAGTTTATAACCAGTGCATACCATGGATATGTATACAGTATATCTAAGAATCATCTGGCAATTGGCAACTCTGACAAAGCATAATCAATAGCAGTGAAGCGTTCTAAAAGCCTACAATCATTTCACAAAACTATGGCTTAGGATGGCACAAGAAACACTTGAAGCTCTAACAGTCGATTTAGGATCACAACTATCCAGCATATCAAAATCACAACTACGGTATCCAGCAACAAAAAAGATTTATTTACTTTGCTTCTGCCTTTTATTGCAACTAACTACAACGTGGATTAGTAATAAATAAGTCCATAGCCAGAAAGACGCAATTGATGACCTACTTACCACACAACAGAGGAAAACAAATGAAGCACAATACCACTGAGCATATAAAACCCCCCCTATCAGTTGGCTCAATAAAAAAGGTGCTAGTTTTCTAGGATACCAATTTGTTAATTCACATATCTTAGCTCCAAGCCTGAGATTCAGACAAAACTTGGACTAGCACTTGACCTTGTTACTTCACAACTCGTGTTAAGAGATAAACAAACTAAGACTCAAATTCACTTCTCTGTGTATCCATGTTGTCAGACTCCAATCTCCCCTTATTGCTTCACCTCTAATTTTCCTAAACCCCTCGGCCAACAATAAATAAATCCAATACAAACTAGTTCCTAGTATAATGGTACCCAACAATTAAATTAACAAGAGAAGCACATAACACCATCCAAACACTAGAACCAAATTGTATTGACATACCAAAGCCACTAAACAAACACTAATCACTCTCAACCACTAAGTGTGTAACAAATAATATACCTGTCTGAATAGCATCATCAACCACCTAAGCAAAGCCCCCCAAAACATTAGTTAAACAAATCAATAAACACAACTCATGTGTATGTGCATAAGCAAATGCATTTCTAATTAAACATAAAAATGTACTGTCGAAACATCATTTCCAGCCAAATCCAAACATTCGCTCTAAAAAACTACATTTGCTATTAGATTCAATAACACAAAACCAAGCAAACATTAATCTTCATAAATACCAAAATTGGCCTCACTACCAAACTTAAAAACGACCTCAGTCCAGAGGAACCTCAACGTCTCCGTCGGTGATCTCCTGCTGCAAGTCCTTGGGGTCCTTCCCATCCACAGTACACCCAACCGAAACACAAGTCCCGAGGATCTCCTTCACAGTGCCGCTCAGGTCCTTCGCCATAGACCTGTTCTTCATGATCTTCGCGATCTCGATCACATCATCAAGGCTGATGTTGCCGGTGTGCTTGATGTTCTTGGTCTTTTTGCGGTCGCGTTCGGGCTCCTTGAGGGCCTTGATGACCAGAGCAGCGGCGGAAGGGACGACGGAGACCTTGGCCTGACGGTTCTGGACGGTGAGCTTCACGGTGACGCGGAGGCCCTTCCAGTCCTTGGCGGTCTCCTTGGCGATGTCTTCTCCGATCTTCTTGGGGGAGAGACCGAGAGGACCGATCTTGGGAGCGAGGGAGCTGGCGGCGCCGACCTCGCCTCCGGTGACTCGGACGTAGACCTCGACGACCTGGGAAGGGTCGAACTTGGGAGGCATGGCTGGAGAGGCTGTGGGGAGATTAGGGTTCTGGAGGCGGGAGGGAGACGAAGAGAGGCAGACTCTGCGTTCGCGAGCTGGGTTTATTAAGGGGGTTCATATAGGGATCTCTAGGGTTTTGTAAATTAGGAAATGACGGATATGTCCGGGACTTTGTGGGCTGCCGTTTTCTTTATGGGCTCTTTGGATTTTTTGTGCTTCTGTAATAACCTTTAGCACAGATTATACTGGATGGGCCCAACACATCCTCATGTGTCAAAGCAGGCCTATTCTTAGGTTGGGCTTATTAGGCGGTCACTATGCGAACAATACACCATCAATTTTGTGACTCAAGATACGTTCTCGTAGCCAACATCACATCATATATTAAAAGAAGTGAAATCTACACTCCTACTTTCAATTTATGGTACCTAAAATTTTGCCCTTAGTGACTTAATTTTTGTTTTCTTATGTAAATGATGATTACAAATAAAAAGTGGGAGTGTGGATTTCACATCCCTATATTAAAATAGCTAAATCCCAAGTATGGACAACTCATCGACACATTGACAACAAGAAAACATAAGAATCAAATAAAGTTAGTCTAATTTAAATAATATAAAACAATAAAATTAGCTACGCGTGAATTGATTAACGACTTAAGTATGTATTGTAGTCTAGGCCATCCATAACAATGTTGGCCTCCAACGTGGTTAGTGCATGTAAACCGCAAGTGTGATCGAACAGTTTGTTGATGGACAGCGGTTCCGATTCAGATTGTGTTGAAGTGATGTTAGTGTGTTACCAAATGGTTCAAATCATATTAGATCTCTCTCACTCCGGATTGGAGGTGAAAGTACAATAATAGACCAATGAATGGTGATATTGGTTGGCCGAGGGGTGGGGTGGGGTGGGGTGGGGTGGTGTTCTTTCGATGGGATATGGGGGTCCTCTTTCACAACGTCATCTCCTATCGAGTAAGATTATATATTCTGTTATACAAACTCAATAATTGACGTGTTATATAAAAAAATAAATATAAAAATCAATAGTCGACATTTGGGCAATATGTCTACAACATTATTCTTTTTAGGGAAAATACCTTGTACAAAAACATGGTTTTTAAATGCCCAATTCAATGAATTTTTTTTTCCTTGACTCATTCCGATGATTCTACAAGTATCCCCTTATTTCATATCAACCCACCATCTCTCCTATCCGATCCGAAACCAACCAACCATCTCTCTCGTCGGAGTTTACCATAGCTTCGACGAGTTCTCTCTTTCCACTAAGGCGGTAACAACGCCGTCATGAAGATTTCCGAAGACGAAGGTCGTAGATCAAAACACCAGGTTGCAGCTGACGAGATCCGAAGCAGACGCAAATCCAGAAGAAGCGGGAGGAAGAGAAGTGCGAATTAGAAGCCAATCTGGCGTCACCTCCTCGTGTGACGTCGCAATTGGTGGTGGTGCTTCGACCTCCATGTCAAACCCTAACGCCGCCGAGACCACCACCTCTGCCGCGCAATCCTCGGCTTCCAAAGCCCTAACCGACGAGGAGAAAATCGACGGACTCGATCTTCGACTGGACGGAAGAGATCGAGAGGTCGTCGGTGTTGTCGCGGTTGAGGAGGTATTCGCTTTGGGATTGCGACTCTGATTCACGTCCTCTCTACCACTTGATCGTGACGCTCTCAGCCAAGGATAAAAGTGTTATCAAAGAGGTTTCTGTCTTGGTCAGACTCTCACCTTCACTCTCTAACCGCTAAGCCATAGTGATAGGGTGCAATGATTATTTTTGGTTAATTTGTTGCTCAGTTCCTATGTTATTAGTGTGTTTATTTCATGGTTTGATAATTACTGGCAACAGGCATGTATATTGGAGAGTAATATGTTGATTATTGGGGGTAAGTATTAGGGGTCAGTAACTGATTATTGGGGGTTTGTAACCAAGTTATTGAGGGTCAATAACTCGATTATTGGGGTCAGTAACTCAATTTTTTTCTAGTCTTTCTTCCTTTTTGGTATTATTAAGTTGAAATAAGATAATTATTGGGAGTCAGTAAATAATTATTGGGGGTCAGTAACCAAGTTATTGGGAGTTAATAACTGAGTTACTGGTGACCAGAATCTGGTGACCGGAAAAATTCGAGTTACTGGGGGTGAGTTACCGGTGATCAGAATTCGGCAATCGGAGAAAATATGAGTTACTGGGGGGTCAATAACGGCGACCGAAGAAATTTCCGACAACCGGGGTCTAGCTGCGGGTGACCGGAGTCCGGTGAGGTTCCGGCCAAGTATTCTCTCTTTTCCACTTCTTCTCTCTTTACATGTTGAAGTGATAAGGGTAAACTTGTTTTAAAAATATTAAAAAAAAAAATTATTACATTAATAAAGATTTGTGCATTTAAGCATAGAAAAAAATAACTTATACTAGAATGAGCTCATGAAAAATATTATAATTGGAATGAGGAATGAGAGATTTAAATTAGTATTAAATTGACATTTTCCCTTCTTTTTATGAAAATAAAATAAATATATAAAAGATGTACGTTAAAGATGAATTTGAGCAATACGAAACAAACATCAATTTTAGCTTTAACAATTACAATTGGAAGAAATAGAAGCTAAAATAATCATCATCTTTTTATAATTTCATTAATTGCCGTATATTGAGATTTGTGTGCCGTATATTGAGATTTGTGTGCAAAATGAGTGAGTCTCAGTAATTAAATGACATATTACTCTACCGGTGCAATTGCTCTTAGAAGCTGACCAAAACTGAAGCTGTATATTGAGATTTGTGTGCAAAATGAGTGAGTCTCAGTAATTAAATGACATATTACTCTACCGGTGCAATTGCTCTTAGAAGCTGACCAAGACTATACTTAAACTCTTTTTTTCGACAAAGACTAGACTTAAACTTACTAATACGTACATAGATGATAGATCGTCATTCAGTCCTAAACTGTGGGTACTCTTTAAATCCTTACCGCCGTCTCCGTTGTAGTTTCAACTTACAAGCTAAGATCATCTTATAAACTCCACGTCAAATCTACTCATTATTAGCTATTCATTTACATAAAACTGACCAAATGAAACCAATTGTTCTTACTGATCTGATCATTAAGTCACTAATATAAACTAGGCTGCCCCTTGATTCCAGTAATGATCTTCATTGTTCGTATATATACTCTTCCCACTGTCATAGATGAAACTAATCTCACTATTCAACCCAGAAAAACAATACCATATCTCGAGCGCCCGCTATTTTGGAATGTCGAATTTCTTCACACACGATAGCCATGTAATTAACAAATCAACGAGAAAGTTGTTTGGATAAAGTAACTATATATATAAGAACAAGAACCCTAGCTAACTTCCCAGACTTGAATTCCCAGTCCATGCACGCTTCCTCAACCGCAAACCAGAATCACAACTCCACGTGCGATCCTATATATACAATATGATCCATCACGCCTAACTTCCATAAACAATCACATATAAATAAGATGGTCGATTATGATCATGTAGAATATTATTGTTTTGGAGCTTCATTATTATTGGGGAAAGCAATATTTGTAGGGTTAACTAATCACTTTGCTGTTTTAGGGTTCTTAATACGAACACCACCACAACAATGACCAAAGGCCACATTTCTCTTGCCACATTATTAACAAATGTGAGAACTTTTACTGTTTAGGATATGAACCCCACCCCATTTGATATCGTAGGTGAGACATTGTCTCACAATTGCATATAATTGTGGCTAGGTAATATATTATTGTTTTTTACGTACTAAAACCTGACAGGGCTGTCATCTCTCGCCTCCCCCTCTTTTCCTTGCTCCAACTTTTGCATTTTTTTATTTTAAAAATTCAAATAATTTATGAAATAACTCACAATGCTCCTAGTCTCCAACACTTGTATCTTATTTGTAGTTCTTTTCCCATTCTTTTCTCATCTCTGTCCTTCACTTTGTTCTTCCGCCTCTCTCTCTCTCTCTCTCTCTCTCTCTCTCTCTCTCTCTCTCTCTCTCTCTCTCTCTCTGCAGAACCAAAGTTCTGACCGCCTCGGATTTCTTTGACGATCTCCGACTTCGAGCCAACGACCGCCTTCGACATCACTTTTGTATGGTAACTGACCATATTCCCGATATTTCTCTATCTCTTCCCTTCCTCAGTATTATCTTTCTAATTCTGGATTTAAGAAAAAAAAATTGGGTCTTTTTCAGACTTGAAGAAGAAGATGAACCTTTGAGATTTGGGGTCTCGAATCCTCACCGTCAACACCCACCCACTCCTCGACTTGGGGTCTTGTTCAACCTCAGCTATAGTGAAGAATCGCCAGCTCCTTCTCCGACCAGCGATGGTGCTGCTACATCTGTTTTGGGTAAGGTCATTGTGATTTTTGGGTGATTCAAACTGAGTTTTTTAGTTCCAAGTATTAATCTATTTCTCTTTATCGTGATTAAATTGGGTGAATTTTGATGTCATCTATATAAGTTGCAGCAAAAGATGGTAATTAGGTCTCGATCCAGGGCTATGAAGACAGCATATCCTTTATAGGATGGTAATTACGCAACTCTGTTCTTGCTATGTTCCGTCTAAAATCTCCTTGATTTTTCAATCATCCCCATTATTAATTACTCTGTTTTCTGGAAAATGAACTAAAACCTCCTCATTTGGGTGTTGTGGATTACAGGGGTGGATTTAGAAAGTTTGCTACTGGACAAGTACCAAGTATTGAAGTAACCGGAGGGAATGATATTCATGTGCTGATGTGGTTTTGCTCAGAATTCTTCTTATGATAAGGCCCGACCATGCTTGAACTCGTCAGTGTGAACCTTACCAAGAGGATGAGAACGAAGACCCAAAAGCTCTTAATCTGCAAAAGAAAAAATAAAAATAAACCCCAGAAGCTTATTTCCAAAAAATAAAAATAAAAAAACAACAACAACAGCACGCATAATTGAACCGGTTCCAGTTGGTGGTCCCCACCGTGTCAGAGTTGCAAAGATCCCACACACAAAATTGATTTGTGGCAAGATAGTGAATTGCTACGGCTCTAGACTCCACATACCCGTATAATGTTGCTGCAATGTGGCAATGGAGGTTGGACACACACATGTGTGGCATTTTAGAGTAATTTTGCCACATATCTTGTGTGTGGTGGTTGCCCATCTTTGTTGTGGTGGAAGTTAGAAACTTTTGGATGCTTAGCTTTTTGGAAGATTTGGTGAAGTGTCACAGTGGTTTTGTATTATTGTCCATGGCAATTAGTGTGCTGATTGGGACCATATCTTCGTAGTTAAATACAATTTGTAGACCAAATCCTTTGCAAAGAGATGAAACGGATCATGTGGTGGTTTAAGAAAGATTGCCAAGGCTATATGATAATTGGAATGCTCAATTTTATATTTTCGTCATCATTTCTTGGGATCCAAACATAGTTAGAGGAAGCATTCGTATGGCTTGTTGGTTAATTGCTATCTTTGCCAAATGAAGCAAAGCAACTGACCAATATGAAGATACGTGATCTTGCAACGGGAAGATCGATCACTATCAACATATGTATTATGTAGAAGACGAGTACGTTTGCAAGATGAATTATTGTGTAGCGTTTGTAAAATGATGGATTATGTACTTGTTCATCCTCCATTTCAAACAAAAACGTACTATTTTCTACATTATTTGTGTTATGAAATTAAAATTTCACTTTGAATCATACGCATATACGGTACAAATAGTTGAGTTTTTATCTATGAAAAATATACACTAGTTAGATATCAAATCTAAAACTTTGTTTTAGAAATGTGTCATTTGTTTATATACGAGTCTAACTAGTTAAAACTTACACATATTTTTATTTACGCATATATCGTCTCTTTGTCAGAAATGTGTTATATCTTTCAGAATCTAGCTAGCTAGTTTCACTCATCATACTGCGAAAACTTTCCAACCAAGCTCAATCATCACTGGTAATTCGGTAAACCATGTAAAATACCCCAAGGTGAAAACAATTTTTTTTTGGGAATTTAAATAATTTCAATGAACAAAAGAAATAAAAGTAAAAATAAAAAAAGGTTGTGTATCATAAATTGACAGTTGTCACCTCAAACCCCATTACATTTGTCGTCTTGCGTGCCGATCGTACAACACTATGCTGAGCCTACATGTGATAATTGTCCTTCCCTATATCGCGACAAACGAGGCCTCTTTTCACCAGTAAGAGAAAGTTTCGGTACACATGACGTGTCACGATATGGACACCCTGATCTTTTTCCCCGACGGGTGATATGGGCCTTCGGGGCCCACCTCTAAGAGGAAAAAAAAAGCCGAGAGCGGGGTGTCATCATGGGCTCGAGCTCTGGGCTCAATCAGTGAGTTCCTCTCGAGTGGTTGAAATGTTTGATCAAACGGGACGATGGTTGGTCCACGTGTCTTTTCATTTATTTTTGGTTAAATTCGTCCATATCTGCCTACCTTGGTTTATTACACATACTGATAATTAATTGGCCTTTTGTCTTGAAATGACTTGTCAGCTTTTTTATTATATAAACGATAAAAATGTGTGACACGTATTTGTCTTATGTGTCATTTAGAATGTGATTAAGGTTTCACCCCTTCAAAATCGCTGCTAGCTATTTCCAATGTGTGACACGTATTTATCGTATGTGTCGTTTCTATGTGATTATTAACAAGGTTTCAAAATTTCTGCTACTTGCATGATCTTGCCTTTTTCTTTTCGATGAAAAAAACTAAAGTACATGATCTTGCCTTCGTAATTGTGCCCGTGAAAAAACAATTTTCTTTTTCTCTTACTATATATACGTTTTTTGTACTAAGTGATACAAACACCATAAATCCACATCCTTCTCATCTCAATGTACGAATAAGATATTAAAAAGAGTGAGATAAAATGTATTTCCTCGTATTGGTTTTTGACTCTTAAATGTGTGATCCATTTAAGGGTTAATGACACTTAATTTGTTAGTTCACCTCAACCAAGTAAGAGAGTATCGGTCATTATTATTAACTTTGATTACCAATTGACCGCGACTATATTATTTGAAATTCTTCGCAATAGTATAAAATGTCTAATTTGTACGGTTGACTAAAAAAGATCACTAATGGATAAGATATATAAATTATATATAAGGTTCGTGTCACTCCACACACTATTTTACTCATCTCACATTCTCTTCACATCTCACTCATATAATTTTAATTGTAAGTCTACTTTGTTCACTTATTAAAACTACCTAAATATATTATGTGCTTAAATTTCTGATTAAGTTTACTAGTCATTAGTTAATAATTTAAATAACGTCAAAGAAGATTATTTTTTGTAATTACAAATCTTATTGATTTAATGCAAAGTACGAGTATTATTATGAAGTTTAACTAAATTTAGTGCATTAGCTTTTTACTTTAACGACTTTTTAAAATTTAGATAAGATTGAGTTATAAACAAATCCTTTCATTGTAGATGTAATATTAATGTTGCATTGCCTTTTTGTTTACATAGTCTCTATAAATTATTATTGACGTTTGCGTGACTCAAATATAGGTTTCACGTATATAATTACTGATAATTACTCACAAAAATAACTAACAGCGAGAACGCAAAGCTTGATAGATCTAGAAAATGTGACAAGTGTGTAAGTGTGCTCTTTCCTTCTTCTTTTATCTTCAAATTTTCTTATCCAAAACTCAATCGTGATTAAGAAGTTAAATCCAATCTCTCACCCTTTCTATACATCAACTTAATTAGAAGCATTAACACCATCGTCAGAGTATCCCATACTAAACCGGATGAGGACACCCACACCGCATCACCACCACCCTGCTTGTCTTTTACTACCTTGAATGTTCGTACGAAGATTAGAGGAAGGAGCTTATCCATTTCCTCTTATTATAAAACGCAGAGCAATCAACGTTTTGGGTCATCAGAATTTTTCACACACACTCCACCAATACCAAAAAGAAAGTCCAACTCTTCCAAACAGTTCAAGCCAAACAACCCCCCATTCCCTCTCTTCAATCCATCAATGGCGTCCAGGATGACCGGCTTCCACTCCAAACCCAACTACCTCTTCCCCTCCCACAACCCAATTCGCAACTCCGACGGAGTCTTCGAGTTCGACGACTCCGAGCTGTGGGTGAACCCCGCCAACGGTTCAAACCACCCTGCTGAGTCCAAGAAGCTGATGATGTCCACCATCCCCAGGGAGCCGAGGAGGAAGACGACGGCTGATCAGAAGGGCACTACCGCCGTGACGTCATCGTCGGTGCCGGTCAACATTCCGGACTGGTCAAAGATTCTGAAAGAGCAGAGGCAACAGAGAGACACGAGCGATGAAGATGTGAACGAGGACTACGAGGATGGTGACGCAGACGAGAGGCTTCCGCCTCATGAATACTTGGCCAGGAACAGAGGAGCTTCGTTTTCTGTGCACGAAGGTGTTGGGAGGACTCTGAAGGGGAGGGACTTGAGGCGCGTGAGGAATGCGATTTGGAAGCAGGTTGGGTTCGAAGACTGATCATCGAAACAGAGGAAGGTAACAAAAAACAGAGACTTTGGGGTATTGGGGTAAATTTTTGTAGGGAGGTGAAAGAAAATTAAGACTAGGTCAATGACTATGATGATCTACGGTGGGTGGTGTTGTTACTTTTTAATTTAACCTATCTATGCGGTCTGGTAATTATTTGTTTTTTTTTTTCATTTGGTTAATTTCTGAGTTTGAAGAGTTCTGGGTTTGTGTTGGGTGCCTGTGTTTTAAGAGAGGACCCTGATCGATCATGAATGATGTAAAACTCTGACAGCTTTGAGTTTGTAGTAACCAAGCCAACAATGTTAATGATCATTTTGGGTTGTGAAGATTATGATTGACATTTTCTGTTGTTTCTTTCCTCGTTTCGTCTTCTACCCCAGGTTGTCATTTTGATGAGGATCATGATAAAGTGATAAACAACATATATCATCATTACAGAAAAAGAAGACAAGAAAATGATATGATCATTTGTAATGTTTGGAGGCGGGTTTCTAATTTTTCATTACGTATACAGTGAGTGAAGACTGGTTTCAACTATCTTATAAAATTAAAGGTAATAGAGCGAGATCTTGTGCAAATTATGTACGACATAAGAACTTGGGTCACGTAACTTTGCTTCATCTGATATTATCCAACATGAGTGGCTTGTGTGAGTGTCTCACATGTTAAGTTTAAAACATAACATTGTATGGCGTTAAAATTTGAAATTTGATAATTCATAATGTGTTGGATTTTATCAACTATTCTTTAGTGATTTTGAAGTAAAATTACAGAAATCAGTTAATGACTTGAAGCATGATAAAAGCTAGAGGAAGATGGAGCTTGGTTAATGGTGGGTAGGGTTGGTAGGTAGAAAAGCTACATAGCAACGAGAAGAAACCTTGAAGTAGAATCGAAGCTCCTTGAGATGACAAATGCGGAAATGCCCCTAATTGGTATTCAATGGGATAATAACCACTTGTTTTCATAACGGGTCGTTTTTAGTTAGGTTATTATCTTATTGTATGCTAAAAATAGGTCATAGAAAGTGTATATTTTCTGGGCAAAGACTCGTAGTTTTGTGTTGCCATGACTCAACATAATGTCAACATACATATCTCAAATGACTCCACAGAAATCAGATAGAAGTCTAGGTAAAAATTGTATTTAAACATGACCTATGACATGCTTGTACTCAATTAATTGTGTATATTTTTGTATGGTCATTTTCATCGAGCTACACGAGAAGGAGCTTTCTTGTACTTCTTTTTTTTGATGACATGGAGCCCGAAGACAAGGACAATAAACCTAAAACACAACTAATCTAGGCTTGGAAGAGCTGGAAGAATCAACTTCTAAGAGAAGGATAAGAGGGGAGCTAAAGAATCTGCATCCATGCTCATAACCATGACCAATGCTTGCTAACAAGTCAGCCACTGAATTACTTTCTCTGTAAACATGGATAAGGGATACATTCTAATTCCTACTAAGAAACTCCTGACAATTTGCTATAAGACTGTAGAGATAATGAATGTGATCAATAGCAGAAAGAACCAATTTGGCTGCAATAAAAGAATCTACTTCAACTTCCAAGGAGTTGCAACCATGTTGTCATGCCATCTCCATTCCTTTCAAAAGTCCCCAAAATTTAGCTTCAAGAACTTGTCTAATACCTAACTTGGCAGAGAAACCATTCAACCATTCACCCGTATCATTCCAAATGACTCCTCTAGCACAAATAATCCTAGTATTTTAGGTACACATACATTGTACGTCATTAAGTCCTTTAAAAAATTAAAATAGTCTTCTAACAACCCCGTATTCGTCTACGCATCGATTATGATGTATGTCTTTGGGTTTTGGTGGTCGTGATTGCACGATCGGAGGACCTTGCTAGCGACGTCATATTGCTTTCAAGGGAGGCAAGGGACGTGCAATGCCGGATTAGGGGATCTAGTTTAAGGGTAGCCTGAATCGGGAGGAGTGGTCCGGACAATGTTAGGGCGGAGGAGTCGAGGTGCATCACTGCGGTGTTCGACTAAGGTGGTAGTTATTGGGTCTTGTCCAAATTATTTTGATGGGTTTGGATTTATATATTTCTCTCTAGGCCGCCTCTCCCAGCTGCTATCGTGGGTTAGAGTTTTGACCTAACCCATACCTATGTTTTTAGTTTTTGAAGTTATAATAATTTTTGAGAAATTTTAAATACACATCTCTAACCTCTTAATACACACTCCTATTATTTTATATTTTACATAAGATTTTATAGGTATGTTTAATTACAAAAACATCCATCAATTATTAGGGAAAAAAAACTCCATCTTCCTAAAACCTAACTCTTCTCCACTATTACTACACATCAAAAGAAAAGAAATAAAAATTTCTTCTCCAAAATTCATTACCTAAATTTCGACAACTGTCGTAATCACATTTTTTTTTATATCAATTTTAATTTTTATCTTGCAGACTAAAAACTAGTTTTTATGCTATTGTACTTCTATTAGTTTCTTAACTTTGAAAAAATTATGCATGTTTAATATATTTTTTTCTTCAAATTCTAGCCTGTTGATGGCATATTGGAGATGGAGTTCGAATATAATATTATTTTTTTATTATAAATTAAAAAATATAAAGAAACAATTTCTAACCTTATCAAAAAAAATCTAACAGAAAATAAAAGAGAATAGAGTTATGAAATAGTAAATATATAATAATTATATTAAATAACATATTATTATTAGTTTAGATATTGAGACTATTTTAAGCAGTTTAAATTTTTTATTTAATATAGTATTGAAATAAAAAACTAGATGTGTAGTGTATTAAGAGATTATGGTGTGTATTTAAAATTACTCACTCTAATATTCTTGTTAGGAAACTATGCAGAGTTATGTGTTATATCTTTAGTATCTCTAGAGTAGTATCAAATGAGGGTTTACTGTCTACGCTACATTTACATAACTGAGTATGTATATATTTTCTATGTATCATTATCTCTTTGTCTTCGTTATCGATGAAGATGGTTAAATATGTGATTTGAGACTTTGAGATGAATATATTTGTCGCCTATGGGGTATTGAAGAAAAAGTTCATTAGGAAGTGAAACGTATTTGAACATCATTTGGGTTCTAAAAATAATATGTATCCATATAACCAAACCGTATATCTTTAACTTGTAGGCATGGAAACACAAACTTCTCAATGTCACTTTTCCAGATTTTGTTGGTCCTAGAGCCTCTGAAAGTATGACCGAGAACCCTAATGCTCTTCTTATCGATCGCCAGTGTTTGATTATCATCATCAAAAGTCATTAATGTATGTAACAATATATATTGAGATTGTTTATACCGTGCTTACCATTGCTATCAAGGAGTATTTGCATCTCCTAGTTTCATATCCTTGACCGTTTTCTGTAAATTTGGTATATTCATTATGTCTTTAACTTCTTATGTATTTTAGGGTTTCATTAATCAAGATATTGAGAGCAACCACCCGCTCTTGTTTTTAAGAAAAATGGTCGGTGCAAAATCTAAATAAATCTTTTATAGTTGTTTGCCTTTACATTTTCTTGAAATCAAAAATTGCCAAATTCCCCAGCAGGGTCCGTGTTCACTATTTGTCAACCCTTGTCGACATCTCCTAAAAACAATCCAACTTTTCGCCATAGTTAAAAATGATATGTATTTTCTGGAAAGTGACAAGTAGCTTATCCAAATTTAATCCTTGATCAAATTTGGCAATCTAAATTGTTCTAGGTCCGAAAAGGAAACGCAGTACAGACTAATTTAATATCAGCTGGGGGTTATATCCAACGAAATTGAATAAATTTATAGCTTGCAGAGTTGCAGGTTAGCAATGAATCACCGAAAACCAGAGGCGCTACTTGATTTGCTCTCCCCCTGTTTTGTAATTTCCAATTACCATTTGTTACTTTCTTCAATCCCACTTATTATTTTCTGTTGCGTATAAAGGAATCAAACAATGACAGGCAAATTTCCTCACTTTAGCTTTCTTTCTTTCACTTCTTCATGATGGCTGATTAGAACTTCTGGGTTTCTTTTATGGTCATGAAATAAAGCAAGCAATTTAGTTGGTAGAACCAAGAAGAAACAAGAAAAGAAAAGATATGACTTGTGAAGTTATGTCTACTCAAAGATGTGATCGACATGGATGTCAGGAATCAATTTACACAGTATGATATTGTTTGTTTTGAGAGTCCGAGGTTCCACAGTTTTGTTCATGAAATTCAACTTTAAACGCGTATTACTGTGAAGATGTAAGTCGACGCAAATGTATATGAGATGATGTAGTCTCCAATATCTGGTAGCGGCTCACACAGATCACTACAATGTGGGTGACGCTAGATATATTAGACAAAAACAAACAGTGCTGAAAGCCAGAAACTAGTGAAGGTGCTGTTGTTAGTTCTGGGACCTTGGAATCATGCACAACTTTCTTTTTTATTTGAGAGGCAAGAAAATATCGACGATTATAAAAATTTTGATTATCTAAAAAAAAAATCTTGATGAATATATCGAGATAATATCAAATATTAATGAAAATTTTACCAAATTTGATATAGAACAAATAACGATAGAGATTGAAGAGCAAATCGATCGTAACAAGTCCAAACCCAGTTTGCTCCAGATTTGACGTTCAGTATTGATTATTATGATACCTTTCAAAAACAGAATGGCCAAACGAACCAAACTCTTTGCTACGCCACGACGTATGAGTTTTTTAGGCCATCCGAGTCCGTTTAGGCCTTCAAAACGCAGATTTACTTATTTTCAGCTATAAATTTTAATAGTTTGTTTTGAATTTGGTTTTCTTTTTTTGATGTTAGTTGCCCTAGGGTTTATTTGCTCTTATATAAGGAGTCTTTATCAGTTGTAGTTGTGAGCTTTTGATATTAATAAAACCCGTGAGTTTATCTCAACTCTTTTGGTGGATTCCAGGAATTTCTCGTGGATTCAAGAAAATAGACTTGTGGATTCAAGTCGCTGTTGGTGGATTCCAACGTTTTATATTTTCGCTGCATCAATTGGTAATCAGAGCAGTTCTATTCCTGTGGTTATCAATCTGTATTAATGGGTAACGAAGCTCTTGTTACTCGACCAGAGTTCAATGCTCAGAATGAACGTCTCAATGCTCAGATAGGAGAAATTCAACAATTGTTGCTTGGCCTGAACAACAACAACAACAACAACAACCTCAATAGTTGGAATCGTGGGCGGTGTCAACAACATGTTGTGGAGGATGATGATTCAGATTCTGAGGAAGAGTTGTCGGTTGCTAGTGACAATCAGATTAATCAAACTGATTACAAGATGAACGTTGAGATTCCAACCATTTCAGGACATCTGAAAATTAAGGAATTCCTTAATTGGCTGGTTGAAGTTGACAGATTTTTTGAAATGATGGATGTGCAAGAATCAAAGAGAGTGAAGATGGTCGCTTTCAGGCCGAAGAGTAATGTTGTTGTATGGTGGTATCAATTGCAGCAAAATCGTCGGAGACAAGGAAAGAAATCGATTCAAACTTGGCGAAGAATGCATCAGTTGTTGAGGGATAGGTTTCTTCCAGTAGATTATGAACAATTGCTCTATCGTATATACATAGATTGTGTGCAAGGCAGTAGAACAGTAGATGAGTATACGGATGAGTTCTTGAGGTTAGCATAACGCAATCAATTAGGGGAGATAGAAGCGCAGAAAGTGGCAAGATATCTGAGTGGATTGAGACCTTCGTATCAAGAGAAAATTGGTTTACAAACTGTGTGGACCATCGTTGAGGCTCAGAATTTGGCACTGAAGGCAGAGCTAATAGAGAAAGCGAAAAAGACCTATTCCAATGTTGAGAGAGGAAGACATAATCCTATACCTGATAGGGTTCCTGGCCCTTTCAAAGGAGGAGAAAGCAGCAGCAGGGTTGTTAAGAAGAGTGAGAACCCTAAGCAGAACCCAAAACCCAATCTTTATGCAAAACCTACGGGAGATATCTGTTATCGTTACAAGAAACTTGGGCATCGTTCCAATGTTTTCCCAGAATGAGAGAAGTTGAATAGAGTAGTGAACGAAGGGGAAGTCAATGAAGGGAAAGAAGACAAAGAAGACGATGACTATAGTGGGGTTGAGTTTGCTATTGAAGAGGGTTTGGAATGGATGACTTTAGTGCTGCAGAGGGTCATATTGGCACCAAAGGAAAATGGACAACGCCATAACATATTTCATTCTGCATGTTCTGTGAATAACAAAATATGTCAGGTGATTGTGGATAAGGGAAGCTGTGAGAACTTTGTGTCGCAGAGACTGGTGGAGTTTTTGAAATTGCCTACGGAACCTCATCCCAAGCCTTATAAACTGGGCTGGCTTAAAAAGGGACCACAAGCAGAAGTTACAACGACATGCAGGGTGCCTATTTCCATTGGAAGGCATTATCGTGATGAGGTGAGTTGTGATGTTGTTGATATGGATGTCTGTCATATATTGTTGGGAAGCCTTGGCAGTATGATCTGGATGTTACTCATAAGGGCAGAGATAATGTGATGTTGTTTACATGGAATGAGCACAAAATTGCCATGGCTCCCTTAAGCAGTTTTGAAGGTCCTAAGAAAGGAAATTCGAGTTTTCTCACCATCAACAACAACGATTGTGAGTTGAATAAGGCCATAAAAGAATCCAAAACCATTTTTCTTATAGTGGTTAAGGGTTTGATGGCAGCAGAGAAGCAAGGCGGAGAAATTTCCAAAGAGGTTTGGGAACTGTTAAAAGGATTTAAGGAGTTAATTACTGATGATACTCCTAATGAGTTGCTACTCATGAGAGACATTCAACACTAGATAGACTTCATGCCAGGAGCTAGCCTACCTAACCTGCCACATTACAGGATGAGCCCTAAGGAATGTGAGATCTTAAGGGAGATTATTAAAGATCTGCTAAAGAAGAGGTTTATTCGAGAAAGTATGAGCCCTTGTGCAGTTCCTGTTTTGCTAGTGCCTAAGAAAGGAGGAACATAGAGGATGTGTGTGGACAATAGAGCCATCAACAAGATAACAATCAAGTACAGGTTTCCTATCCCACGCCTAGAAGACATGCTTGATGAGTTGAATGGTTCCAAGTGGTTCTCGAAGATAGATTTGAGGAGTGGATATCATCAGATTCGAGTCAAACCTGGGGATAAGTGGAAAACAACGTTGTAGACCAAAGATGGGTTATATGAGTGGTTGGTGATGCCTTTTGGTTTGTCCAATGCTCCTAGCACCTTCATGAGACTTATGAACCAGGTTCTTTGTCCTTTCATTGGAACCAATATCATTGTTTATTTTGATGATATCCTTATTTATAGTAGGCAGAAAAGCGAGCACCTAGAGCATGTGAGACAGGTTCTTGAGGTGCTACGGGAAAACAAGTTGTACATCAACCTAAAGAAGTGTACTTTTTGCACAAACAAACTGTTGTTTCTGGGCTTTGTGGTTGGGGAGGATGGTATACAGGTTGATGAGGGAGAAGGTACGTGCAATTAGAGAGTGGCCTACTCCTAAAACAGTCTCGGAGGTGAGAAGTTTTCATGGGTTAGCTACCTTCTACATGTGTTTTGTGAGGGATTTCAGTACCATCACTGCACCAATTACTGAATGCATGAAGAAAGGCAAGTTTCATTAGGGTGAAGAGCAGGAAAAGAGTTTTGCACTTATCAAAGAGAAGCTTTGTACCTCACCGGTTTTGGCTCTTCCAGACTTTGACAAGATATTCGAGATCGAATGTGATGCTAGTGGTGTTGGAGTGGAGGCTGTCTTGTTCCAAGAAAAGAGGGCAGTGGCTTTCTTTAGCGAGAAGTTGAGTGAAGCGAGTCAAAAGTGGAGCACCTATGACCAAGAGTTCTATGCAGTAGTGAGAGCTCTATGGCAATAAGAGTATTATCTGATCCAGAGGGAGTTTATTTTGTTCACTGACCATCAAACCTTGAAGTTTTTGAATATTCAAAAGCATGTGAACAAGATGCATATTTGGTGGGTGACGTTCTTGCATAAATTCCCTTTTGTGATCAAGCATAAATCTGGAACCCTTAACAAGGTAGCAGATGTATTGAGCAGGTGAGCTAGTTTGTTGGTCACTTTGTCCCAAGAGGTAACTGGTTTTGACTTTTTGAAAGAATTATATGAGGAAGATGATGATTTCAAGCAGGTTTGAGAGTAGTGTGTTAGCAAGAAACAACCAGATGCTGGTTTTCTTAATCATGAAGGTTATTTATTTCGTGGCAACCAATTATGTATACCCAAATCTTCTATGAGAGAGAAGCTGATTCATGATTTACATGGAGGGGGATTAAGTGGTCATTTTGGGAAAGACAAGACAACTGTAAGCTTGGAGGAGCGTTATTACTGGCCTCAGTTAAAGCGAGACATCAACAATATTTGTCAGGAAGTGCTATGTTTGTCAGGTATCTAAGGGTCAATCCCAAAATACTGCTCTTTACATGCCTTTACATGTTCCTGATGATATTTGGCAAGATATTTCTATGGATTTTGTGCTTGGTTTACCTCGAACTCAAAGAGGGGTGGATTCTATGTTTGTGGTGGTGGATAAATTTTCAAAGATGTCTCACTTTATTCCTTGCAAGAAAACTGCAGATGCTGCGAACATAACCAAACTATTTTTCAGGAAGGTTGTTCGTTTGCATGGGGTGCCTAAGTCCATTGCCTCTGATCGTGATATGAAGTTTTTGAGCCATTTTTGGTTAACATTGTGGAAGCAGTTTGGAACCACTTTGAAGAGGAGTACTACAGCTCACCCCCAAACAGATGGGCAAACTGAAGTCATAAATAGGAGTTTGGGAAATATGATCAGGAGTGTCTGTGTTAATAAGCCGAAACAATGGGATCTTGCCCTACCTCAGGTGGAATTTGCTTACAACAATTCTATGCATAGTGCCATTGGTAAGTCACCATTCTCTGTGGTCTACACTTCTGCCCCAAGGCTTGTAGTTGATTTGGCAAAATTGCCAAGAGGAGGACAAGGCGTTAGTGAAGCTGCAGTTAAAATGGCTGAGGGTGTTCAAACAGTGCAAGAAGAGATAAAAACAAAGTTAGAGGAGACCAAGGCCAAGTATAAGAATGCTGCAGACAGGCACAGACGTGTGAAGGTGTTTAAGGAAGGGGATTTGGTCATGGTCTTCCTAAGGAAAGAGAGGTATCCCGTTGGCACGTATAACAAGCTGAAACCTAGGAAATATGGGCCATTCAAGGTATTGAAGAAGATTAATGATAATGCTTATATTATTGATCTACCTGCTTCTATGGGGTTTCAAATTCTTTTAATGTTGCTGATCTGTATGAGTTTCATGAGGATGATTCTCTTTCTGGTGATAATCACTCGGGCTCGAGTTCTTCTGAAGTGGAGGAGACTGATATAGAACATATGACGATAGAGATTGAAGAGCAGATCGATCGTAACAAGTCCAAACCCGGTTTGCTCCAGATTTGGCGTTCGGTGTCCGATTGACTATTATGATACATTTCCGGAAGTGGAACAGCCCAACTAACCAAAATTATCACTTTGCCATGACGTATGGGCTTTTTAGGTCATTCGAGTCCGTTTAGGCCTTTAAAATGCAGATTTACTTATTTTTAGCCATTAATTTTAATAGTTTGTTTTGGATTTAGTTTTCTTTTAATCCATGGGCTTTTAGGTTTTGATGGTAGTTGCCCTAGGGTTTATTTGCTCATATATAAGGAGTCTTTATCAGTTATAGTCGTCAACTTTTGATATTAATAAAACGCTTGAATTTATCTCAACTCTTTTGGTGGATTCTAGAAACTTCTCGTGGATTCGAGAAAATAGACTTGCGGATTCAAGTCGTCGTTGGTGGATTCCAACGTTTTATATTTCCGCTGCATCAAAATTTTATCTGAAAGTTGTATATTGGACTAAAAATAGACTAAATATAAAATAATGGAAAAATATGAAAATTAATATCGGTAATCGTAAAAAATGGAAATTTCAAAAAAATATCGAGGATATTTTGGATATTTTACTCCTTGCCCTAAAGGCCTAAACAATACCTTAAAAACTCCTGTTCAACCAAAAAAAAAAACCTTACAATATGGAAATAGATGCTAAATGAGTAAATGCCCCAGAAGTAAGGGGTATTGTTATTTCTTCTATGCTCAAACGTGTCCTAACCAGCATTAGGGTGAAGGGGTGATTCAAATCATTCAATATATGAGACAGTCTTTGGATAAGATGCATATGCATATCGTGTATGATTTCTTTTTCATATCTATGTCTAACCCTTTATGAGAAAGATACGATTAGATCTTTTAGCTATTTTTCTTTTCTGTCTCAATATTTTGTTTATATAGAAAGGTGATGTTTTTCTTCAGGTTATGAAGCTAGTCACAATGAGCTATGGTTCAACCAAGCTCTCTGGAATGTATTCTAAACCTATTTGAGAGGGACTGCAACCAACCTCAATGCTCCTATATATCTTTCATACAACTGAAAGTTAATAAAACAGAAATAACTTTGTGAATTGGGAATTTTGCAAAAAGCTGTTTTTATTCTCCGCATGTACTTTAACATCCTCATTTTCTTTTCTTTTTTATTTCTTTATCACAAGAGTTGATTCGTTTTCTTTGAAAAACTGGTTGGGTCTCCCATTATGTATGAATGGTAATATATCACCTATTGTTGAAGAAATTTACATTTTTAGAAATTTACATTTTTATCCTTAATAATGTGTCTTAACCGAATCTTCATTTTATTATATTAAAATATTTGTTAGATATCACACCTTGATTTACAAGGATTCTCTATGTAATGTCTATATAAAGACTAATCTATCAATGCATAAGTAGACATTTATTCTCGTATTCACATACTCTTCATCACGTTATCAGACTTGGTGCCATAACCAAGAGATAATAGGTCAACCATCCCAAAAAACCCTAAAACTTTTGAAAACCCAAACTTTTCCCGAAACCCTAATCTGCCCGTTTCGTTTTTCCCAATTTCCAGCCGAATTTTTCTCTATCCACGGCTAGAATTTAATATCCACAGAAAACCCTCGACGTCCCAGTTCCAACCCCACAGGTCTCACCTCGAGAACCGACATGAAGGTTCCTGAACAGGCCGCTGAAAGTTTCCAGACCGCCGTCGCCTCCAACCACTGGTTCAACCCCTTCCCGTGCTCCGATCGACCAAATTTTTAGATAGAAGCTTCCTCTTCTAGTGGTGCTCCTCCTGTCAAAATTTCAGCTCCAAAATCGAAGCAGAATTAGGTGAAAAGTTATTTCTCCTCTCGGCAGCCTTTACAAACCAAAGATTTTAAGATTTCTCGTCTTCCAACGAAAGCCAGAAAGGTTCCCAACCCTTGGTCGAAGCCTGCAATCGACTCAAACTCATCAAAGTTAAATTTTTAATTAAGGTTACTGCTTTCCGAATTTCAATCCATAATTCGAGCTTAGTAGTCTTTCCATCTATCCTCTCTCTATGACGGAATTGGGTTTTAGGGGGGGGGAATAGGGTTTGGGAGTTTTGTTGGGGCTCCCATCCTCTATTAAAACTTTATGACTGCGACATACGCATCACCATATATTTGCGACTGCGATTACGCATCGCTGCGACATCTGTGAGTGTCGCCTACAAGGAAAGAACTGATTGGGACTGCGATTACGCATCACCTACATTTATTTGCATTGATTTTATGACAACATCATTAGTTCACTAATTCCAACCCCCTTGTCTTTTGTAGATGACTGCGCCTCCAAGGCCTGAGTTTGAGATCCTCGATGTATGAGGCAATAATTACATTCAATGGGCATCCGATGTTACATGATTGTTCGTCGGAAAAAATTTACTTACACTAATTTTCCTCCTAATGGCCTAAATGCGGTTCTCAGTGAGATGATCAAAGCCCAAGCCATCATGTTCCTGAGGCACCATATCCATAAGGAATTAAAGATGCAATATCCGATGATAATGGATCCCAAAGAACTGTGAGACGATTTGAAGCTCTGCTTTGATTACGTATATGATGTACAGTTTCCAGCGTTGCCGGAAGGATGGCAAACAATCCGCCAACTTCTATTGCATTCAACTCAGCTTAATGGTCTTCCTTGCTTTCATTGCGACTCTAATACCTGTTTTGGCCACGATCCTCAGCGCGCGGAGCAGAGGTAAATAGCGAACAAAAGGGGGTTGTGTTGCGGGTGTGCCACCTCGCGAGTGAGGAAGAGGTTGTAAGTTTTTTGTTGTAGTGTGCACATGACTTCTTGATAAGGCGAAGGGGGTTTCCAGGTGCCACATCTGATGAGGAATTTACAAGCACAAGACGATCGATACTCACGGTGTATCACGAGTAGAGTAACAAAAAGGAGATCAGAAGGAATCGGGCTAGAGTCCGGAGGGCTCTGAGAAAAACCTAGGTGGCGACGCGCTTAGGGTTAGGATTTTGAGGTAGCTCGAAAGGGGTAACTGGTTTGCAGTTTGTTTTGTGTTTGTTTAGAGAGTTGATTGTGTCTTGTCTGTAAACCTTTAGCGTTTTATATAGTAGTCCGGCTGCGGCAGAAGAAAGATAACTTGGAATCCAGGTTGGGCTTTAAAACCCTAATCCCACGAGGATAAGGCTTAACCCATGCAGACTAATCAACATATGACACGTGTCCAATTCACGCATTATGCATGGGCTACTGATCCCATCTTGCGGGCTTTAGAAGAGCTTTTAATATTAAAAAGGGTCACAAGGATTGACCCAAAGCATATCAAAAACTGGTGAAAGTCCTCAACGATTAATGTGGTGCGCGAGGATTCCGCCTGTGCCTTCCTCGTGAAGTCTTGCCCGCGAGCCAGTTCGCCAGGTCGCCTTGTTGTAATCCGCCTCACCTACGCTCGAAGTCACTAAGCACGCTAGATCTGTAGTTCGCGCGAAGTAATAATTGCGTGCGGGCTTTGTAATCCATCTCACTGGCGAGCCAACACTTGTAAACTTGGACAAATTGGGTTCGCCGATTATGACGTGGACCAAGAAGGTAATTAACATTTACTCAGACATTTTACAGTCCAGTAAAGTATTATTACTTTGACGAAAATGCCCTTTGGCTCAAACAATACCCATATGCATGAAGATTGTCATACCATCGAGGATGCTATAGATACCTACAGAAGACACAAGCAGTACTTGGCTCTAGAAGCTAACATTACTGAGGAAGATGACATTGGTGCTGAGTCTTCCACCAATCTCACCATAGCAGATTTCAAAGCTAAGAAGCAAGTTGATCCTACGCACATGGATGCTGCGGATTTTAATTAAACTCTTTTGATTAGATGTTTTTTCTCTGCTATTTTCTGTTTGGCACTTTTAAAAAAAAAAAAATTTATTAATAACTCACACACTTTACATATGTCTAGTGAGGTTTGAACTCATGACCTCAAAGTTGTTAGTTAAACACTTTAACCAATCAAGCCACGGCTCACCGACACATTTATTTTTAAATTTTCAAGTCAGTTTTTATGGAATTAGACATCATTTGATGTATTTTTCAGTTGACATTAATAAAATCTCTCCTTTATGTTCAAATGTGTTGAATGGATTGAGAATTTTATTCCCTTGTGATTGGTTTGAATTGCACAAAGCTAAATGTTTCATTACATGGCAAACATGCTAAATCCAAATGTGTTTGTGGTCCTTGAATTGGTTATGGCATAAAGAATGGCAAAACATGAGAACAATTGCGAAAAATCAGCGAAAATACACCAATGTAGCAAGCTGCCTTGTATTGATAGTATTGCAGCGCCCCTAGGGTGCCCCTGAGCATCCCTGATGAGCACTGGGCAGCTGCTTGAGCCCCTGCTGCATCCTGCCGAGCCCTAGTGTCGACTATGAACCTCTAAGGGGTCCCTGCCGCAAGCTGCTGGGAAATGTCTCACGTTTGTGTCGGCAGTGCGCCCCTAGCGAGCCCCTACCGACAGTAGCGCCCATGTGCGTCGCTGGGTGCCATTGAGCTTCGCTGAGCCCCGGATGAGCACCGGCTGAGCCCTGCCACACCCATGTGCGCTGCTGCATGCCGACCGAGCCCTAGACAAGCCCCTGCGAGCCCCTGTAGTTTCGCGCCATAATATAGCTTCCCTGACTGCGCCACAGAGTGTCCCGCATGTGGACAGGCCCTCGGCCGCGTCTCTGCACGTGCCTTGCCATATTGCCGCGCGCGCTAAGCTCGCTGGCTAGCCCCTAGCGGGCCCTTGCCGTCTGCCAGCGCTGCGAGCGCACTACTAGCACACTTTTGGTGTTGTTGCCGAGCCTCTAGGCCGATCACATGCTATGAATTCATGAAAGTGATTTTCATGCCGTGTAATTGCACTTATTTGGGTTCTAACTTGGTTTAAATTCCTGATTAACCCATCTATATTTAATTAGAGTGTTCGCCTTGTCTTGATCTAAAGCTAATTAATTTCACATATTTGTGTAGATGTCTCGTGACGAAATTGAGTGTCTAGCTGACAGTGGGACTACCCATACTATTCTGAGGAATAGGTTGTTATTTACTGACTTTGTGCCTCACAAATCCTTAGTGACAACCATGATTGGTTCCTCGCCTGTAATTCAAGGTAGAGGCGATGCGCAGTTCTTGTTGCCAGATGGAACAATGATACATGTCACTAACACGCTTTATGCGCCTAAGGCTAATCAAACCTTACTATCATTTAGGGACATTCGTGCCAACGGATTTCACCTGGAAAAGTTCAATGAGAATGGAAAAGTGTTTTTATTTATCACCTCTAATGACTGCGGCCGTAAACGCATCTTAGAAAGCTCATGAGTCAAACTGGCGGTTTGTATCTTACAACCATTAGGATCATCGAATCCTATGTAGTTTCTCGCAACTTTTGTGACTCTGACTCATACAAGCTTTGGCATGATTGTTTGAGACATCTCGGACTTGATATTATGATCCGAATTCTCAAGAATTCACATGGACATCCATTTTTCCGAGCACTGAAGCGTGTTGGAGCTCCTCCTTCCACTGAAATAGGTGATGCGGCCATGCATGATGCATCTATCATAGGCTCGGCCTCCAAGGCCATTTCCGAGACTCGAAATGCCTCTATGGCTATCTTTAATGTGCTCCGCTCATTTTGCAAAGCTTGTTCACTAGCCAAATTGAATGCAAGACCATCTTTTGCTAGTGATTCTAAACAAAACATTTCATTCCTACAAAGGATCTAAGGTGATATTTATGGACCTATCAAACCAGAGTGCAGATCATTTCGATATTTCATGGTTCTGGTTTATGCATCAACGCGTTGGTCACACGTTGCTTTGCTATCCACAAGAAGTGTTGCATTTGTTAAACTCCTAGCTCAAATTATTAAGCTCCGAGCTCACCACTCTGATCATCCAATCAAGTTTATTCGATTAGACAATGCTGGAGAGTTTACGTCTAAGTCTTTTGACTACTATTGCATGTCTATCGGGATTGAAATAGAACATCCCGTACCTTATGTGCATTCACAAAACGGTATTGCAAAAGCTACAATTAAGCGCTTACAATTGATTGTACGGGCCTTGGTGATGCGCACCAACTTGCCTATTTCTGCCTGGGGTTATACAATTTTGCATGCAGCCGCACTTATTCGTTTTGGACACACTGCAACCCAGGCATTTAGTGCGTACCATTTGGTAACTGGATATGAGCATGACATTTCACACTTACGCATATTTGGTTGCGCGGTTTATGTGCCTATTACGCCTCCATTGTGTACTAAGATAGGTCCTCAAAGACGATTAGATATTTACGTTAGCTATCAACAACCTATGATTGTTCGCTATTTAGAACCTTTGATAGGAGATCTATTTACTGCAAGATTCACAAATTGTCGCTTTGACGAGACATTCTTCCTGCCGTCAGGGGGAGACATGACCGTTTCCGTTCCAATTGAACTTCGAGAATTAACGTGGTCTGACCCTACTATGTCTCGTTATGATCCCCGCACTTCTGACAGTTATTTAGAAGTTCAGTGTATTATCGATCTTGGTAGCGTTGCAGATTTGATGCTTGACTCATTTACCGATATTGCGAAAGTGACAAGATCAATTATACCTGTTGCATGCGTTCCTACAAGATTAGAAGTCCCCACAAGAGGAACTTAACAGGCCGCACCCGAGCTTGGCAAAGGCATCTTGGACGCGCTGGATGCTTATGGTTGCGGTGTGGCCGTGGCCTCGGCTCCCACCAGGAAGAGGGGGAAACCTGTTAGTTTAGTAGATACTGTTCCACGCATAATGAGTGACAGTATGACATAAAATGATCCACTCATCATCAACACTGTGAATCATTCACATGAGATTGTCTCTGACTATAGTTATGTCCAAGAATCAATGTTAGCATATATGGGGGATGCCTCGGATCCAATGTTGATGTTGGAGAACAAAGAAATCTCACTAATATTTACCAATGTGTACGATATGATGGAAAGAAGTTCCATGACTATTGATAATGTTTTTTCTTATTCCGTCTCTTAAGTGATTATCGACGATGATGAGATTGAAACACGCTCTGCTGCAGAATGTCAACGTCGAGTAGATTGGCCAAAATGGAAGGAAGCAATCTAGGTTGAACTAGACTCTCTAGCAAAAAGGCAAGTTTTCGGTCCGGTAATGGTGTGCCCCTACCGAATGTGAAGCATGTTGGACATAAATGAGTCTTTGTTCAAAAGCGGAATGAGAAACATGAAGTCATGCGCTTTAAAGCATGACTTGTGGCGCAAGGATGTTCTCATCGCCCTGGAATTGTCTACGAGGAGATATATTCTCCCGTAATGGACATTATTACCTTTCGCTACTTAATCAGTTTGGTAGTGTCCAAAAAACTGAGCATGCAGCTTATGAATGTGATTACTGCATATCTTTATGGGGATCTTGATTTAGAGATATATATGAAAGTGCATGATGAACTTTCACTACCCAAGTCAAGTGTCTCTAAGCCATGGAGTGCCTTTGCAATTAAATTGCGGTGTTCACTATATGGATTGAAACAATCCAGACGAATGTGGTATAATTGTCTAAGTGACTACTTGATTAAGAATGGATATAAGAATGACAATCTTTGCCCATGCGTGTTCATTAAAAGAACAAGTACCAAATTTGCTATAGTAGTTGTCTATGTTGATGACATGAATATCATCGGTAATCTCAAGGAAATTGATGAGACCGTGACCTACTTGAAATCTGAGTTTGAGATGAAGGATCTTAGGAAAACTCAATTTTGCCTAGGGTTTTAGAGCTAGAGCATCGAGAGACTGAAATATTGATTCACTAGTCAGCTTATGTTTAAAAGATGCTCAGACGCTTAATATGGACAAAGATCAAACTCTTGGGACTCCCATGGTCACGCGAAGCCTGGATATCAAAAAAGACTCATTCCGTCCTAAAGAGGAGGATGAGGAAGTCTTTGGAGCAAAAATTCCTTACTTAAGCGCTACCGGAGCTCTCATATACTTGGCACAATGCATAAGACCATACATTACATTCTCAATAAACTTGTTAGCTAGATTTAGCTCTGCACCAACGTAACGTCGTTGGATTGGTGTTAAGCACATCTTCAAGTACTTAAAGGGTTCAATTGATTTGAGCTTGTTTTTCCCTTACAAAATCGAAGTTGAGAAATAAATGTTGATGTTTCAATTGAAGATTGCATTGCAGGTAGTTTGGTCGAGACCCTTAGGGCCCCTACCGTAGTTTGCCTACGCAAGCAGCGTGCCCCTAGCACGCCCTTGCCGCACGCCAGCGTGCCCCTGTGTGTGCAGCATTGTAGCCGAGCCCTTACCGTGTACGACTGAGCTCTTACAGGGCTCCTATGCGTCCTCATGGGCTTCCAATGCCGCAATTGAGCAGATTTTGGCTCCCAACCAAAATCCAGTTTCCAAAGCTCTTTCTAGCTCAAAATTGACGCAATGTGGCATTGTCCATATGTTGAGATACCGAATGATGTGTTATTCGGTTTTGCTGATGCTGGGTATTTGTCAGACCCACATAAATGACTTTCCCAAATTGGGTATGTGTTTACCATTAGAACTACAACGATTTCTTGGAGATCTACCAAACAAACCCTTGTTGCTACTTCCTTGAATCATTTTGAAATTATTGCACTACATGAAGCAGTCAAAGAATGTGTTTGGCTTCGCTTTGTAATAACTCATATTCGAGAGTCCAGTGGATTGACATCTACCACTGAAGCACTAACTTGCATCTATGAAGACAATGCGGCATGCATTGAACAAATGAAGTTGAGATTTATCAACGGTGATAATACTAAGAATATCTCGCCTAATTTCTTCTACAATCAACAACAACAACTTTTGAATATCCAGATGAACCAAGTGAGTTCCAAGGATAATGTAGCAGATTTGTTTACCAAGTCTCTACCCAAATCTATTCTAGAGATGCATGTGCGAAGTATTGGTATGCGTCGCTTATCTGAACTCCATGATTGATTGATTATCATGGGGAGTTTACGACACATGTTTTACATTTCAAGTTGTAGTTGGCGCGTTATGCTCTTTTTTCATTCGACTAAGTCTTTCGTTTTTACCCAAGAGGTTTTTGTTTTACTTGGCAAGATTTTTACCGAGGTAATGTTCATGCGCCATGTGATTCTGGTACGCGACACAAGGGGGGGTGTTGAAGGAATTTACATTCATATCCTTGATGATGTGTCTTGACCGAATCTTCACCTTATTAGAATAGAATATCTGTTAGATATCACACCTTGATTTACATGAATTCTCTATGTAATGCCTATATAAAGGCTAATTTATCAATGAATGAGTAGACTTTTATTCTCGTATTCACATACTCTTCATCACCTATATTATTATTATTATTATTATTATTATTATTATTATTATTATTATTATTATTATTATTATTATTATTATTAGACTGAGTATATAACAAGGGAGACATAGAGCCTAAACTTTGTAAACTAGTACACTCGTCATCCATAAGCACATCTTGTATAATGTCACGAGGGTCATTAACCCAAAACTCATCAAAACCGGATATACTAGCAAAGTGTGTTAGTCTATGAGCAATATCATTTACTTAACGAAAAACATGGCTAAAAGATACGAACGTAAATGTTTGTAAACAAGACTTACAATTATCCACGATCACACTCACCTTAGGCATGTCTCGCTTGAGTGAATTCATATACTTATAAGAGTATTTCTAAGGTAATTATTTCCTCGAAATAGATGTGTTCATCATCTCCTTCCTCTCGAGTCACTTCTAACTTCATAAGCCTAAATGTTGTCTGCTTAGTTTCTTCCTTTAAACAAAAGGGTGATGCCATTCTTCTTGAAAATCAAAACGAGAGAAGAAAAGAGTCGAGGATGGGGAGTTTGACTTATATGGCATCAGTACTACATCTTTTGTCCAATTTTCCATTGTAGGCAGTCCCTTTGTTAATTGAAATTTTGGATTTTTTATTTTTTTAGTCTTTAGTTTCAAAGTCAACCTTATATCCTCACGCCCATAAAAATCATGGCATCACAGTCCTTGCTCCAAAGAAACCCAAACATGTATTCAAGCTAAACTTACCCATACTCAAATTTCATGGCTTTCATAACCATGAGATGGGACGGAAGAAGAAGAAATATCGAACCCATATATTATTGATTCCTATCTCATTCATCCCTAGCGTATATGATAAGCTATGCTCACTAATGGGACAAGCAAAAATATAGATGGGCTGACAAAGAGATGCCATAGGATTTTGGGCCGGGTATCTTGGTTGTTTATGAGTAATCGGGGGCCCACATCGGTACCCGTTTGATTGTTTTTCCGCACAAAACCTTCCAAGAATGGAGTAGAAGAGTCAAAATGAGGGGTGGTGGAGGAAACAAGAAAGTGTTGGTGAGTTTTGTGGTTTTGATGTTTCTGGGTATCGCGGTCTACTTCTGGCTTTGGACTATCGATTACAGAGTTTCTTCTGATGAAACCGAGCTCATAAGGTTTCCCATGCTTCCCATCTTATGTTTCTATTCTTTCATTTGTGCTTTCATGGTTTATGTTTCTTTGGATTATGTTAATGAATGAAGAATGGATGATTACCCTTTTTATATGGGCATTGTTTGAGCCTAGTTTTTAACCCCATTTCCATTTTAGGCTGACCTTAAAAATCCTTACTTTCTGGATCGGCTCATATGTTTACAATGTGTTCTGTATGATTTTGGTGATCATGCTAGTAAGTTGAAGATTATTAAAAAATAATGCTGCTGCCGTGGAATAAAATGCGATTCTCACCGCTGGTTTGGGTTTGTGTAGCTTTGTTATCAAGGTTTATGATGTTATGGATTTTATTATATGTTGAGTTTCATTATTATGTCTACTGGGTTTCAAGAGTTTGTTACTCAATGTTGTATCTGTCTTAAAATCTTGTAGACAGCAGTTTGACCTTGCGAATAGAGAAGCAATGGATGAATCTGCCGAGTGGAGGCTGAAATATGATGTAGAAGCAGAAAGGTCTACCAAGTGTGTGAACGAACTCAATCAGGTCTGCAGCTCTGCACCTTATGTATTGCCCCTTTAGTTTTAGAATTCCTCTACATATTTTCACCAATCAGAGCTAAAAACATGTGTGAAGCATCGAGTGTATGTTATCATGGTCTTATGCTAATCTCATTTGAGCTAAAACATACTGTGAGTTGGGAATTAATTCTCAGATGAACTGTTGATGGTTACTATGAATGATGAGTTGATAACCCCTAAGGATGATAATCTGTATTCTAACTCAAATTGATGGAAAGTGCATCAGAAACCAAATTATGGTTTCTGTTCTCTGATTCTCTATGTTATTGTGGTTTCTGGCCTACATTTGTTGAACCGGTTTGGGCCAATCTATTCTTAATCAATTCATCAGTCTAATAACTTGATCTTCGAGTAAATTATTAGCATTTTCTTCTCTCTCTGGTGCACTGGTAAAACGGTTGGTTTGAAATCAAGTCTTGCAGATGGCTTCCATATACACTACTCACACCTGCCAAGACGATAATTTTCTGGCACATGTTTGGTCTAGTCACTGGTGAAATGATTTCTTCAAATGTCTCTTCATGTGTTATATGCTGTAGAGTGGTCAAATTGATATGCATTCGTCACGTCACTAGTATCAATTTACTGTAAATACTCCTGTCTTTAGCTGTTGAGGGTGAGGGCATATACATTCCTTTAAAGAATTTAATATGCTGGTATGTTTAAAGCAACAATTTATATGTACAAATTTGGTGGTATCGTCTTTCAATTCTTTCCTTCACCCTCATGGATGATTAGGTCTATTTTGTGCATGTCTTTTCTTTGAGGACTGATTAAATATTTGGCTTCTTGACAGATAAAGGGATCTCTGGAGGAGGATGGAAATGCTGCTAATATCAACCTGAAATTGGTGATGCTACAAAAGGTGACCTTTTCCCCTAGAACGTTACTCTTGTTTCTCTTAGCACTTTCTTAATATAGATTCAGTTTTTGAAGCTATTGATAAACTAGGATCGGACTGGCTTGCAAATATTATCACAATCCTTTGTGCTACAAACATCTTAAATTATTCCCTATATGAAACCATTGTATTAACTACACACTTAGATGTTACATTAAGCTTTTATCTCTGTATTCTCCTTTGTCGGTTCTGATGGACAGTTGTGGCAAGAGTGTTAAAAAGTTTGTTTAAGAGTGAATCCTATGCTTTACTTATAAGTCGTGATATTCCAGGAAAATGTTGCCTTGTCTGAACAAATTGAAGCCTTGAAACAAGAGCTTGAGACTGAAAAGCTGAAGTGCCGGTTGCAATAGTATCTGATCATGATCAATATAGTGCAACTTCTATACACATCCAAGAAACTATTTCCAGAGCTAGCACAATTTCCATTTTGCAAGGTTACTGCTTCCATTGGATATGGGAGAGGGAGTATATTTGGATTAGATTTCCTGGAAACTGAGTTGTCTTCATAAATATACAATGATTGATCTTGTTTTCTTTTGTTCTTTTCCCCTCATCTTATCACGATAAATTAATTCAGAGTTCCTGTTAGTGCTGGGCTCGGGTCGGGCCGGTTTGGGTTTTTGGAAAACCCGACCCGAAACCCGAAAATAGCGGGTCGGGTCGGGCTTTTTCAAAATATGAACCCGATTCGGGCTTTCGGGCTTTTTTTCGGGCCCAAAAAATTTCGGGCTTTTTTCAGGCCTAAATAAGATTTGATGAATAAAACATTGATAATGCCACAATTTCAAACTTTTAATAACTACTAGGCTATTACATTATGGACTTCACAAACATTAACATATTTAACCAGTTCCAAGACTTCCTACTCAACAAGAGCTTTGATCATATCAGTCCCAGTTATAGTAGTCGTCATAGAAATATTCATCCTCCGATGAATGTTCGAAGGGGTCCTAATGGTCTGAGCGATTTACAGTTTGTTCCGATGGCCTTCAGAGCGGGACTGGCAATTTTACCACAGTAGCTAAGATCCAAGAAGGTGATATTAGAGAACCTTGCACTTGTCTGTTCTACAACCGAATTACTCATTTTACTTCTTTGCAGTCTCAAGGTCTGAAGGGCATTAGCACTTGCAAAACAAGAACAGAGCATTAGATGAGAGGTCTATCAGACATATCATATTTATATTATACTAAGTGCCCTTAAGTGAGTGTATTATACCTAAAAAAAAGAGCATAACCACCTTGCTCCATGGTTTGCAAACCACTGAAATCAGCTTCTCCTTGAAAGAAAGGCTATTGAATATTAGGCTAGTGTAATACACAACACGTTGTATACAAAACTGCCCGAGTTTCTAACATCATCAAGAACAATCTAATTCAAGCCTAGAGCAATACAATCCCTAATTGACTACAGCAAATCATTTGACTATAGCAAACCATTTCATATTCAAATTCTAGGCTTCTAGCATACAAAATTGTAATCGATCACAATAAAACCCAGAAAACCCAGGTTGGGTTTATACCTGAAATGAGTGAATACTCAAAACCAGAAGCTGAAAAACTCAGAAACCCCAACTTCAGATCACCCAACTCAAACCTATCTGCCAAACAATTGACGAAACAATCGCAAATTAGAGCTTCTTCTTCATCATCCCTTTCTCCAGCCACCGTTGTTCTTCTTCTTCCTCCTTGCACGACCATGTTATCTTACAAAATCGAGAAGAGAGGAAGAAGAGAGTTTAACTGTAAGAGATAAGAGAGGCGTAGAGGAGAAGAGAGAGAAGAGAGAGAGAAGCGCAGATAAGAGAGGTGCAGATGAGAGAAGAGAGAGTTTATAGTTTTAGGGTTTTTTTTAAATAAAAAATTATATGGACCAATAAGTTTATGACACGTGGCAAAATTTTGTATATCGGGCCTGAACAGGCTTTCGGTTCAGGACCTAGCCCGAACCGAACTGAGTGTATTTGGGCCGGTCTGTGGCCCGGACCGAACTCTTCCGATTTTAGACCGAACCGATTAGGCCCGATCGGGCTTTTGGGTCGGTTTTTTCTGGTTTTCGGGCTTTTGATAATTTTGGCGGATTAATAAGGTAGAATCCGACCATTGGTTTAGACTGTGGAAGAGTGCGTTAAGGCTGCCTTTATTTTTCCGGTGAAATTTAGATAATCTTGAGTTAAGAATGGCGAAGTTGGGCAAGGATGAGCGTGGTTAAGGCTCACAGTTAATTTTGCCTATTTTGAATAAATATTGGATTTTTAAGTTGGGAATTTAATTACATATTTAGAACAGGATGTGAGGAGGCTCGAGCAGAAGAGATCTCGGACCGACAACAGGCTTATGCCTAATTTGTGAGTGGACATTTGTTTTAAATATTATGCATGCAAAAGATTTACTGATGAATATATCTTTTGTTGGAAAATAACCGAAATTAAGAAGTTCGGTGATTGTATATTCATATATGGATGTTTATGAGGATAGTATGTATATAAATAAATGCTAGCTAGCTATACGTGTTTTTCCACCATAATGAGTTAAAATACCATTATGGTGTGACATGAGCGTTAGACGCAATCATAGTAGCCCTATATGAATATAATAATGATTCATATAGGGAGTATGCACGTATATAATACATAGTCTTTTCCGCATAATAAGGCAAAATTTCATTATGGCGTGACGTGAGCGTTAGACGCAAGGGTAGCAGCCTTGTATGAATTTCTATTTTCTTATATTTATTTATAAGAAATCATACAAGGAGTATGACGAGTGTAAATATATATATATATATATATATATATATATGTTTTAGCCTGAGAGGCTGTATTTTATAAAGTTTTGGAGACTAGCCGGAGCTAGTCATGTACTTGCCAGTTTTTAAGCTGTCCCATGCAGCATAATTTCTATGGAAATTAAATTGGGGAAGCATAATTTTGTCCACTCACTCTAACATTTTCAAATGTTTTCCCATGGGCTCTTCGTTTTTAAAATGTTCAGTCTGCAGAGTGCGGACCGGTACTAGTAAGAGGAGACGAGGTATAGTCACCCATATCTCAGCTACTTTTCACCAATAGGTTACCTGCTTAACCTACTAGGGTATTTTCTGTTTTCTTTGTTTTTAGCAGCTCTGAATACTTTTGGAATATTGTATAAGATTTTCGTTGGTCTATTATTTGGATAATTACGGTTGAAGTGGAGAATAATTTAGTTTTATTTAAAAAGGTAATTCTGAAATTTTCCGGGTTAGGGTTGTCCATCTTTAAGGGAGGTTTGCCGAGTTATTTAGTAAATTTTCCTTAGAGGTGGTCCCCGTAAGACTTACCTTAGGTTTCAGGGTGAAATTCGGGGTGGATCTTGACAGTATTACATGATTAATTTGAAGATTCCATCTTTTTTATAAGATAACGAATATTTCACACTTTTTTCCGATTTCTTTCTGGCACGTCAACAAAAGAAAGTAAAGGCATATGTAACGTTAACTTCTCTCCATACATAGTGAAGCATCATATCAAATGACGAATTTCTCTAATTATTGAGCTTTGTGTGTGTGTGTGTTTGTGTGAAGGATTACGATCAAATGTGTTACACGGCCTCAAGTTGATTTACTTTAAGAACATCTACGTTCATTTCAACCGTTGTCTTGGGTCTTCCTGTAGTTGGAAATGAACCTTTACCCAGCAGAAAGAAGATCATAGTGCCGAACCAATAGTAGTGGACAACAATGGTGGACCTTGACCAAAAGTTGATTTGATATGAAACACTAATTGAATGATGCATTCCATATTTCTATCTTACTATTCGATTGAAAGCACTGGTTCTTGCGAAGATACATGTAAACCTTTCGATTATAATTTCTCTAAGACTCTAGCTACTAGAATGCTAGATGCAACTTTTCTTTTTCAAAAACCAACCAGGAAGTATTGCAGAAGAAGTAGAAGCCCACCTAGAAGTGACAATGCAACGGCTAGTTCAGCACACGATTTTCATTCTACTGCTATATAAATGGTGCACCAGTACAGCATCATCATCATCACCGGAGATAGCACAGAAGAATTGTACATCGGTCTGCGGAGGTGTTCAGATCCCATACCCTTTTGGGATTGGACCTAACAACCATTGTTACTTTGACGGGTGGTTTGAAATAGAATGCAGGAGCTCCGTAGATTTCCAGTTTTTCAACATGTCTGTTCCAGAGACGCCGTTCTTGAGGCGTCTACAACTGCAGGTGCTGAGTATTGCCATCGTAAACGCAACGCTTCAGGTTATGAGCCCTGTTACTTTCTTTAGCTGCAAGAGAAAGCAATCTCCGCCGGCACCAAATCTAACGGCAAGCCCTTTCTCATACGCTACTGATCACAACACTTTCGTTGCAGTCAGTTGTGGCCTATTTGCTTCAATGCGCACAGCCGGACCTCCAAACCATACTGTTGCTGGGTGCGCATCAACCTGTTCCTCAAACACACCTCTCACTAATGAATACTGTGAATACGGTATCAACTGTTGCCGGACTACCCTATCTCAATACGTCACTAGTTTCAGTGTCATGCAAGAACAAGATGAAACAAGAAGAAATGCGATGGATTGCAAGGACTATGCATTCTTGGTTGACCAGAAGTGGTATGATACTCATATACCAAACGTTAGCTATGTGAAGGATATGGACTTCGTTCCTGTTGAGTTAGACTGGAGCTTAAGCTTGGAAAAGAATAAGTCATTGATCAAATCATTTGAGGCATTCGACAGAACAGACATGACTGACTGGAGGAACCCGACTGACTCGAGACCCTTATGCCAGAGAGTTGATCCTGATCCGCTTTTCAATCGAACATGGTATTCATGTACATGTCCGGCAGGCTTTGAAGGAAATCCCTACCTTCTCCAACCTTGTCGAGGTATTGCTACCAACATTTTTTTTTTTTTTGAGAATAAGAAATCATTTTGTTATGATGCTATCTTTGTTCCGTTATGTTTCTTCTTTTTTTTTTCCTTTCTTTTTTTTTTTTTTTTTTTTGAGAATGACTGTTATGTTTCAGATATTGATGAATGCAAAGATAATAATCCGTGCGTGGATGTTGATCTTCATACTACTACTACTTGGAATATTAGTAATGCCAAATGCAACAATACTGTCGGGGGTCATACTTGTTACTCCACTAGAACAGGGGAAACCTGCGAATTGTTTGCCTTTGACAACGTTGCTAATAAGTGTTACTCAAAAAACAGGGCTCATTCTCAGCTCAAGCCAATTCTCTCCGGTAAGATCTATACAGCATACATACTCGGTTAAGAAACAAAATAAGCATGTCTTTTAGTACATTAGTGTATATTTTGTATGTACTATGATTGTATGTGTATAGCATGAAAATAGTATAGATAAAAAATAAAAATAAACAAAATATTGAATTATGCAAATAAACGTTAAAAATTACTCTACTAATTAAGATTAATATATCTAAGAACCGAGTAATTATGCAGGTCTTGGCGCTGGTATCGGATTATTGTTATTGCTTAGTGGTGCATGGTGGATATATAAATTTGCAAAGAAATGGAACAACAATAAACTTAAGCAGATGTTTTACAAACGAAATGGTGGCTTATTGTTGGAACAACAATTATCGTCAGGTGACATTAACATCGAGAGAATTAAATTGTTCGAATCCAAGGAGTTGCAGAGGTCTACTGACAATTTTAACGCTGAAAGAATTATTGGTCAAGGAGGGCAAGGTACCGTTTATAAAGGCATGTTGATGGATGGAAGAATTGTGGCAGTTAAGAAGTCTAAAATGGTAGATGAAGCAAAGCTTTCAGAATTCATAAATGAGGTTGTCATCCTTTCTCAAATCAACCACAGAAATATTGTTCAACTGTTGGGTTGTTGTTTGGAGACGGAAGTTCCTCTTCTGGTTTATGAATTTATACCCAATGGAAACTTATCTCAGTATATTCATGAGCAAAGTGAAGAATTTCCACTTACATGGGAGTTTCGCTTACGAATTGCTACAGAAATTGCCGGAGCTCTAGCCTACTTACATACTTCAACTTTGTTTCCGATTTATCATAGAGACATCAAGTCCACGAATATACTTCTAGATGACAAGTACAGAGCAAAAATTGCCGACTTTGGAACTTCAAGATTAGTTGCTCTAGACCAAACTCACCTGACCACAAGAGTACACGGCACATTTGGTTATTTGGATCCTGAATACTACCAGACAAGCCAGTTTACAGAGAAAAGCGACGTCTACAGCTTCGGAGTGGTGCTTGTTGAGCTCTTGACCGGAAAGAAACCGGTAACAAGGTCAGACGAAGATGAAATGTACAAAAGTCTTGCCTCATATTTCATAGTCTCAATGCAGGAAGATTCTCTGTTTGACATTCTTGATGCTCGAGTAGTGAATGAAGGCTCTAAAGATGGAATATTGGGAGTCGCTAATCTTGCAAGAAGATGCTTGGATTTGAATGGAAGAAAACGCCCCACAATGAGAGAGGTCACTACAGAATTAGAGGTCATCCAATTATCTGAGAAACCTACCGGCGCTCAAGAAAACTGTGAAAGTGTTGAAGTTGAACAAGGTTATCAAATTGAGCAGTGGGATGACGATTTTTCTAGCTCAACTACAATGTCAACTTGGAAAGGTGCTCCGACTACATCATCAGTTGAACTTCGACAATTGTTTGAGAAGACATGTTGAATAATAAGTTTCTGGTAACGTAAAATATTTTGGATTTGCTGCTTTTGACAATCTATGTGTTATCTTTGTGTAAAAATACTCTTTTGCAGTGCAATAGTGTATGCTATATACTATATGTCCTAAGTGATAATTCATAACAGCATTCTTAACCTAAAGACTACGTTAGCTATGTAAGTAAGGTCGATACCCCGTTCAACGACATGAGTATGTCCATAAACAAAGTTACAAAGAGGTCCATCTCCGATCCAGCAGGGACATATCGATCCAGAATTTGAAGCTAGGGAAGGCAAATGTTGTTTACTCTTATATCTCTTCTAATATAAAAAGTGAGGTGTGAATATATAAATTTGCGGATTAGTTCTCTTCCCTAGACGGAAACTAGATTTAACAATAACAAGGTCACAATGAAGATAATACAGAAGTCCCATTCCTCGTATCTAATTGGTTCTAAGAGAGAGTTTCTAATGAAGACTTCATAAATTATAATGAGATTAAGTGAGGATTTTTAGACAGTTGGATGACATGCATTTTGAATTATGTTAACGAACACTCATCCAACCATTTATTTAAAAGTCATTATATCACCTTCGACTCTTTAGATGCTGAAAAAATGACAACTTTATAGTGTTTGTTCGGATCAACTCAACTTCTTGGCTACTGCTGAGGTTTCCCCTCAGTTTGATGCATGTTGGTCGACCTCGTTGAGATCGTACTAATTTGAACATCTACCGATTGACGACTGACGAGCTCTTAGCATCTAAAGAGTCGGCTCTCAATTCATGGAGAAATCTTGTAACTGTTTCGACTATTACTTCATTGTGTTCTTGATGAGCTGCAACGGTAGCGCCATTTGTAGAATTCTGATGCATAAAACATAAAAAATGTTATGATACATTTTGCATATATTTAGAATTCAAAGTACATTTGTTCTCAAGAATTCAAAGTAAATTCTAATTTGTTGTAAAATACCCCGCCGCGCTTAGGAGGTTTGGTTTTTGTGTTCATTATCTCCATCAGTTCATCAAACTGAAAAAACAAACTTATAAGCTCCAACATATCTTAATCAATTCAGACATGTATAGATGAAACCGAATTGTTTACCACCTTTTGTTGTCATATGTTTACTTGTTTAATGACAATGATGATAAGTTTAATCAAATAACAATGGGAGATAATAACTTAAATCCTAAAAGCACAAATGATGAGAAACTAGGCCAAGAAGCATAAATGACGGAGGCATTGCAACCACCTGTCTTACGATTTTGTTGTAAGTCCTTGCACACCGGTAAAGCCTTTTTTCCTCTTCTTCCTTATCAGACATACTCAGCCCTCAAAGCTCTGAAACCCTTCTCAATTTGGGACAATTTGTTGAAGATATAACTAGAAAGACTGAGATGACTCAAGCTGCTGAAGGAGCTGGGTTTTATAGAGCATACAAGGTCATGCTTTCCTTGAATTCGATATGGCCGTTGCAAAGCCTATCGATTCTTCTAAACATCCATAATGAAAAAAGGGATGAAATCATGAAAACACGTTTATTTTCGCCTACATATCTTCTTCCTTGGGCGTTCGGACACTAATCTCGTGTTAAGGAAAGAAAGAATTAAACTACAGGAGTAAAACACTTGCCATAAAGGGGAGTTTTACTTCTATGGTAACAGTTTGACTACATCCTAAACATATATACCTACCCTGAGAAAACACATGAATTCTAACGAAAAAAACTACCATCAATTCTGGTCAATACTAAAAACTTACAGTGAATTCTGGTCAAGCAATACTAAGAATTTACCATTAATTCTAAGGTTGTTTCCCTTCAGTTACAAATTTACAATACGTTTATTTGTTTATCTTTCTAGTGGTTTTTTTGCTGGGTTTGCCACCATTACCGACCTAAGAAACTAAGAAGTGCCTTACATTGACTACGGAAAATGATTTCAGGCATACAGCAGCAAAACAGAACATGCAATTCATGAATGAATCATGATCATAATTCAAAAGATGTGGCATTTTCCAAGCCTAAATTCCAGGAATATTTATTTCAAAAAAAAAAAATCCATGAATATTACCAAAGAGGTTAACCGACAGCTGATAGCATGTGTAAGCTTAGACTGCAGGAATTTCTTAAGTTGCTTTAACAGTTCACGCAAAAAGCATTTGTTCATCATAGAGGGACCTGTAAGTTTTCTCATGACCTCTTAACTCCAGTAGTGCTGTTGCAATGATGACAGAATGTGGAAATATACATATCTCCTAAATTGTTGTTAAGTAATCTTCTGAAATGTAGTTGTATCTCAATAAACCCTGGAAAAATATTTCTATGTACAGAAAAAGAGCAAAAATCCTTGTAGAAGCACTGCCATTTAAAAGGATTCTATTTGAGAACATAAGGAGATTCAGCCCTCTAATGAATTCTCTTGTGACAAGTTTCACCGTGAAGCCAGCGACCAAAAGTTAAAAAGAAAGGATGGTGACACAACAAACCAACTGATAAAAGCCATAGCGGTGGCAGATTCAAACCTTTTGCAATGGTTCACAGCACATTTGTTAAGATCATTGGCAATGAGGACAGTAATTCCAGCAGAAGCGCAGGCGGCAGCAAATGTAAGAGTGGAAGTGATCTGCATGGAAATAAAAAGAAAAGACTATTATATCTGTGAGCTGCTGATGCAATGATTTAGGTCCAGATCAAGGGGTTTTCATTCACCTCCGGAAGCATAACCATATAAACTTCCAAACAGTGAATGTTGCACAACCATATTAACAAAGCATCAGTAATAAGAGAATGAAAGACCAATATTAAGATATATCCCTATAGAATTTGAATTTTATGGCAACGTATCAAAGTTAACAAAACCCAAATCCATGCCACATGCCTTAAACGAATGGTTGATACTTAATCTAGTATTCCTTGCAAGCCAAATTCAGTAAGCTAAGGATAAAATTCTGTATCAAAGATAACAAAACCCAAATCCATGCCACATGCCTTAAACGAATGATTAATACTTAATCTAGTATTCCTCGCAAGCCAAATTCAGTAAGCTAAGGATAAAATTATTAATGGTGACCACCTGTTTCCTCATCCAACACACACAACATATCTGCTTCTCATATCATTTCTAGAAGTCTCCTCATTCTTCTCCATATGACTTGCTTCTGCTCCTTTCAAACATTAAAATCTTACAATTTAGCTGTTCAAGTGTGAGTGAAATTGAGGTGTTGAGTTTAGGTAAGTCTGTATGCTAAAGTGAGCATCTGCACAACGGTCTTCCTCTGTGTTTAGCACCAGCACTTTTCGTTTAAATACCAGACATCCCCAAAACATACATCGCGGATCTAGGTTTCAAACTGGAGTCCTGCTGAACCTTATGAGATTCACTACACTACTAGTACATTTGAAACTTCAATGAGATTACATACACTACTAGTACGTTTGAAACTTCTATGAGATTACATTTTGAATGGAGGAGATTAGGTTTGATGACTCCATAAGTGTGGAGTCATATATCCAGTACCAGAGGATGCTGAAAGATCAGAGAAGGCATGGGAATGTTCTGAATCAAGACAACCAGAGAAGAAAATATGTCCATCAACAAGCAACATGAAACAGGTTTGAGACACTTTTGTTGAAAGGAAAAAATAGGATACTGAAATTTGCAGTGGTTTGAGTCTTTATCACTCAATCAGATGTGACAACCAACCAATACTTTTAATTCATAATATTTCTTTGTTACTGAACATCTGAATCACATCTTACAACTAGTGTCTCAAATCTAAAACAAGAAGCATAACTCTGTACATAGAGTTACTGTTGGTGAAACCCAACCTTGTTTCCTTGTACAAGAAAGGTAAACAGTGCAAGTTATATGGCTACTAAGACCACTATAAGGTTGATTACAAAAGAGTGACCATATAGGCTGATGAGCAAGAAATGCATTTAGCCAGTGCAGGAATAGTAATATACAACTTAATTAGACCCTCAGTATGACGAATAGAGCAGGTGAGCTCAATTAACAGCCATTAATCTCTCTCTCTTACCCAAATCATTGAGCCTTCTCTCTCTCTTTCCTCAGTTTACCTATTTCTAGAACTCTACTCAAGCTATCCATACAATTTGCAAGCATGCACCAACACTCAACCAAATAAATTTAAGTTCAGCAGGGAACTCTGACTGGCTGGACATAGATATACCAAGAGCCCAGCACTTACTCTCGATGAAGAATAGAAGTAAATGCATTTGTTTGTATTGTACATTGCATTTGTAAATTATTTCTAATTGACATAGACTTTCAAGCAACCCCAAAGAACCAAAGTATACTAAGAAAAATAGTACATTATCAAAAGCTAGTTCACAAATAGATGGAAAGACCACCATGAGTCCATGATGCTACCACAACATTTCACACTAACCAGCTAAGAACCCGATGGCAGATTAAATACTAGCAGCCTAAGAACATGTAAATGACAAGTTTGATTCTTATCTTACCCCATCTCCAATGGTAAAGAAACAAACAACCTTGCAGTTTCGCAAACTCCGCCGCACCAAAATCGCATACACATCAACAATCGCCAGTGACAAACTCCACACACATTGCAAGCTCACAGCAGCAACAAGGTAGCTGACACAAACAACACCACAAGTTCACAACCACAATCAAAAGACTCAACATTTCAAACCAAAAAACGACGAGCATTACCAAAACGCAGTAACAGACGGGAAATCGTTGGTGGAGGCCATGACGGCGAGGGAGACTCCGGCGAAGGCGAGCTGGCAAAGACGGAGAGCGAGGCTGCCGGCGGTGCCGGGCATGCCCTGAACGTCCTTCATCCTGACTCTGAGGGCCGCTACGTCAATCATCGGTGGAGCCTCCACCGGGTGGACCGACGGACGGCTCACGCTCATCTTCGGCGGCGAAATGAATGACTCTCTTTCACTCTAACGATCTTGAACCCATCAAAGACTCGGCCTTTTGAGTTTTGAGCTGAATTGGAGTTCTGGGTTTGTTGGGTGTTTGATTATCGAGTTGGAATGGGAAAAGGAAGAAATGGTTTATTGAGTCGTGAATGGGGTGCCGTGCCGTGGTGAGTGTGAACGGAAGCGACTGTGACTCGGCGCCTTTTGGGTGAGCACCAATTGGAGTGGGGCAGAGATTTTTTTTTTTTTTTAAGAAAAAATGAGAAAGTTTCTATTGATTCCGTACAACATGAATATTTCAAAGACTATATAAGTAATATAACTAAAAAATTAAATATCGGCAACATCTAAGAATTGAAAAAACAACCTCAAAATTATATCTAAAAAAAGTAAATTTGACAGCTAGTAAGCATATAGCCTCTTAAATTTAAACAACGACTCAACTTTCAATCGAATCAGCCTAAGACCCATTGATGCACATTATATTAAATTGAAAAGAAAAAGAGGAATTGTCAAAGCTTAGAAGAGATCTTTTCTAGCTACGCTAGGGGTCCTACTCTAACAAAAGCCCACCAATGGACCCAACCCAAATGAAAAAAAAGACAAGGAATGCCCAATGTGCCCAGCTCACCAACAATGATGAAGCCCAGAAGCACGTAGGCCCATAGCCCTTTTTCCTCCCAACATTCAACCTGGCTGACCAATGAAGAACTTCCAGGGGAGCCAGCTGCCGCCGGATCAGTCCAGTGGCTTTCCTGGCCGATGAGCCATAGTGCCGTCGCAAGAAGGCCGCAAAACCAAATGCCAACACAAAACTCCTCTTCGTCACTTAGCAGACCTCGAAACCCTTAGAGGGCCTCACGCCTTTGCCTCTTGGAAGTCCGAATGAATACCTCATCCGCCTTCTATCACCAATGTCTACGTCGCCGGAGATCATAGAAATCTGCCCTGAAGTAGCCTTCCTCACCTTCCCAACCCTATTGCTTGCCTACTCCTTGCGCGTCCCTACAATAGCTGATTCGGGAAGAACAATGTCGCCTCCCACGTCTCTGACCCGAAGCCAAAGAACCGATCAAGCTTCACCACCTCTTACTCACCGATCCCAGTGTTGGAGACGCCCTGTTGCAGACAGATGACCGTCGGGTTGCCATCGCAGTGCTTCACAAAACCTAGGGAAACCTAGGTTTCTGTATGAGGCTGTAGGAAAAGTGGAGCAAGACCCAGTGTTTACCTCTGTACTTTCTTCTCCTTTAAATTTAATCAGATGTTTACCATATAAATTCAGAGCACTAATTTCCTCCATTATCATACTTCTGAACACCTTTTTTTTTTAACTTGGACGGTTCGTTTTTAATTAACGACATGTCTTTAGCCAAAACCTTCAACCAGAAAATTGGGTTTTCAATGATACAAACTTGCAATGTTTAAAGTGCGTCGACACCAAAGCAATCGAGGTTATTGGGGTTTGGTTGGTAGAATGATCATGGAATAAGCAATAAAAATGACATATTAAGCAGGGACGTATCGACTTTCATAGCTACTTGGACTGCAACCTAAGAGAAATTTCTCATAAACCGTTAAATAGATCGCAACATGCATCACATACACAAAGTTTCACTTTCACACATACAAGTTGGTTTAGTCATGTAGTTCCCACTCAACTCGTTCGAGTTGTAGTAGTGTAGGTTTCATATGTTTTTCCTCTTTTTATGTTTATCCTTTTCTTTCTTGCTTTTTTTACTAAGTTCATATTGTCTCATGTTGTTTTGTATCTAAAAGATTTGGTAATTATACTTAAAAACACATTAGATTATGGAGACAAAAGAAAATTGAGTTTCACCTAACAAAAAAGAACATCAATAGGTTAGCCTACCCCATATTCGAATCCTGTCTACATCCCTGCATATAAATTGACCAAAATTTCCCCTCCCCTAGTCGGTCATCCGATTGACTAATTGAGATTACTCGTCTTTACTTGCACACTGTTAGTACATAGCCAAAATACTTGGCTGAGCCGAGAATAAGGTGCAATTACCCGGTCATCGAAGGTCATTCCAGACAAGATAGCCCTGGTAAGCCATTCACGGATATCCAAGGAGTGAAGGGCCGGTAACAAACCGCTTGCCAAAATCACTCTAGCGGCAAAACACCCTCAAAAGGGGAGACACTACAAAGGCTAACAAGTAGTCCCACATCAAAGACTAAGGCCAAAGTGCCCAACCTTGGCCTATAAAACAGGCACAAGCTTCCATCAAAGGCACACACAACTCATTCCCGCTCTCTCGTACACGCAAGTAGCCCAAAGCTAACTTAAGCATCGGAAAGTCGAGGACTGGGCCACCCCAGTCCCGACTTCCTGATGTTGTTACTTGTGCAGGTACCAAGTGCAAGACCAAAGGATTCTACCTCGCCCCGGCTCGCCAGCCCTTCCCGGCTCGGGACCTCGGGACGAAGCAGGTAGAAACACACACCAATTTCTAAGATATAGAGTTTGTGAGAAATGTTCATCTTTGATCCACTTACTAAAACGTCTAAAATGAGCATTGAAATCTCTCATATACAATTAAGTGTTGCTCACTTGGATGAGGTTAGGTTTCATAATTTAACGTATACTATTTTTCGTACACTATTCATAGACTGTTCACAAGAACTTTTCACGTGAACAGTCGCATCCCTTTTTGTTGGTTCTGGAATTCCATATATACCTTCAGATTTGTTTTAATTATAATTTTGCTATACAACCCTAAATATAAAAATTTATGTGAAAGGCTGAAGCCACATTTTTTTCGCTCAATCTTGAAGCTTCCAGACTCAGCGAACTTCGCCGTCCTAGACTCTCTTAAGAACAATCACAATTTTGGTACTGTTCAAGATAAATAAAAAGACCTGGTAAGTTTATATAGTTGCAAAATCGATCTAACTGTTAAATCATTCTCATTTACCTACCAATCACCCAGTCTCTATAACATCGAAGAATCGTATTGATCTGTCATCACTTTCTTTCATGATTCATTCATTGAATTTTTTATTAGGTTTTTCGTTTCCTTTGATTTCAACTGATTCAGGCTTTATGTTTTTGCAATCTGAGACCTCAAGGATCGATTCCACTGGTTTCAAGTCTGATATGAGATTCTCTTGCATCTTCCACTGAATTTGATAACGATCGAGGTGATATGCTTTTGCGTCTTGATTTCAGTCCAATCCGGGTATTTCTTTTTCATTCAACCTTCATTGTATTGTGTTGGATTTTAATTTGTAGGTTTTTGTTTTGTTGTTTGTATGAAATTTCTTTTGCATTTTGATTTTTGACAGAAGATTGTGGAACTTTAATTGTATGGAAACTGTGTAGTGTGTTGTCATGTCATTTTGATGTGTATTTGTTCATGAACTTTGGCAGTGGAGTATGCAAAGCTGACACTAATCCCTCCATTTTTGGGACCAACTTCTGATTATACAAATGGAGTTAACTTTGCGTATGGTGGAGCTGATGTTCTTCTGGAAACCAATCAAGGATTGGTAAGTGGAGATTGTGTGTACTGATTTGATTTGCGTTTATGATTTTTTTGAATGAGCGGAAGTTATTGTTTTTATTTTTGTGAGGGTTCTTTTTAGATTTGGAAGTAACTAAGCCAAAGTTAACTCAAAGAATTAGATTTCCGAATTAACCTTGTGCGTGTTTCAAGATCGAGGAGAGGCTTGTAGCATGAGTTGGCGTGGGAGCTGAAGGCACACCGCGGTGGTGAAAATTAGACTGAGTTTTGGTGTTAGATTTCTAGGAAGGGATCTAGGTTTCAAAGACAGATTAGAAGATGGCTAGAGAGGAGGTTTTGGCTTGAAGGTTTGGAAGCATGAAGGCTTGAGTGCTCTGGGGGATTTCTGGGTTTTGTTGTTTGATCCTCCTTGCAGCTCCCTAAACCTCCTTTTTATAGAACAGGATTGGAGGGTTTTGGGATGGGTCGCGATGCCTAATCCGTTGTGTAAAAGGATCGCTCTCCTCGAGTACTTCAAAAGCTGGCAGAGAGAAGTTGACCTTGAGGAATGGAGGAGACAACTCACTGCGGGGAGGCTGCAAGGACGACTGAAGAGACGGAAATAAAGGGACAAGACGAACCAAATAACTTGAATCCCACGATCTCGTCATCCAAGGATGAAAGAGCTGCCTTGGAACCAGTCGCTGACCTTCTTCTTCCTTGGATTGGGAGCAGATGACACTTTTCTGTTGTGCAAAGCTTGTTGTCATACTGCTACAAGGAGGAGGAGATGAAATAGCTGACTGTGTAGTCGGAAAAGAAGAAAGAAAGGGGATTGGGCTTTTCCTACAAAGAGTTTGGGCTTTTTGTAAAGAGAATTTGTAAAAAGGGTGTTGGGCTTTAGATTAAATGTATTTTGGGTTTAAAAGATGAGCAGTCCAATTCTCACGCTTTTTACCGATTCGTTGCCGACTTAAGTCATTAGGCTTGAGTTTCGGGCCCAAGACCGAAACTTTTTAATGACATTAAACCGGTGGACGAGCGTTGTGTGTCTCCGTAACCATCCACACCATACCCACTTCTACAAGCCCCAATGATGCGTGTATGTGGCTTGGGCCCACATGAATGTATGTGCATGTTCGCTTGGGTTAAATCAATAATTTAACCTAAGATTGCATAAAATTATTGTGTGATGAAGTATTAATGGATCGTGTGATTTTTTGGGTATCAACAATTTTTTTTTTTCATTGTGAGCTTTGTATTTTGGTTTTGAATATAGAACTTCCTTTTGTTTCTGCATAATTCTGTAAGCTATGCAGAATCACGGTGGAACATGAATAATAGACAATCATAAGAGCGAGAGACAATGACATATAATAGTTCACCATGCCTCGGAGGACATGGCTACATCCACTTAGGAATTAACTATCATGGCCAAGAGGCCTTTGTGGAGTGAGTAGAGATCCATCCTCCGGGATGTTGTAAGGGAGGGATGGGGGAGTGTCTTTTCTACATAGGGAAAGCCTTCCTTTTATAGCTAAGGAAGGTTCCCTCTTATTACATGTTTCCGATGTGGGACTAACTATACATATATCTTATCATTGTGTCTTCTTGTGGAGCTTGGAGAAGCACATTCCCGATATGGTACCGATGATCTTTCACCATGGCGAGGTAGCCAGGATGTCGGTCTATAAGTTTCCTGACTAGTCTATGGGCTGGGAAGGTAATTTTCTGACTACCGACTACAAGTCCCCCCAAGTTTCCGTTCAAGACACATCTTGAGTGGGGACTTAATATACAAAATGCTCGTAGACCAGTCATGGCTACCCGGTCCCAGTCCCCCCAAGTCTGCACTCAAGACGTGTGGAGAACGAGTCTTGCTTTTCTTGATATCTTCAAGTCCGTCGGGTCCCTCCCGACCCTCAGCCTCAAAACTGATTAGTCCGAGCGAGGTCTTCTAACGAAGTATGCGAGCTGTGTAGTCCGCCTCGCACAGAAAGGCTGACACTATCGGGTGAGCTGTGGGGTCCGCCTCGCACAGAAGGTCTGACACTATCGGGCGAGCTGAGTTCACTCCGCCCACAAGGACTACACACGAGCTGAGGAGTTCGCTCCGCCCACAAGGACTACACGCTAGCTGAGGAGTCCGCCTATAAGATAAAAAATGCCCCTCCCGACCCCCAACCTCAAAAAATTGGCCGGGTGAGGATTGTTGTACATTCACAATGAACAAAAGATCGACAAGTATTTGATCAACATAATTATGGGGCCAACCAAGTATGGTTATGGCATAATAATTATCGAAAAGCACAATGGTTCATGCAATTGTGTAATACTGAACGTTGAATGCCACTCTCTCGGTGGAATGACAATCTTGGTGGAATGCTTATCTCGATCAAATGTCAATCTCTCGGTCGAATGCTAATCTTGGTGGAATGTCAATCTTCTCTCGGTTGTGAGATGAGGATCTCACTCTGCGCACACGGGCTACCACGCGGGCTGAAGATCTCGCTCCGCGCACTACCGCGCGAGATGGGTCTTGAAACTCGACAATACACGCGAGGTGGATCTTGTACCTAGCGAACTAAGTGTTATGATCTCGGTGACATGCGAGATGGGTCTTGTACCTGGGGGTTACCTCTTATGTTACTACTCAAGTGACGGGGTGTTAACGCCGTCTGTGGGTTATCAAGCCACTTGCTCTATTTTTAAAGGAAAGATATAATGACTTTCGGTCGAATGCCTATCTCGTTAGGAGTTATTGGGGATCTCAATGACTTAGGTCTCTCGGTCGAATGTCTATCCCGCTTGATCTTACTCATGATTTTAATGTGGATTATCCATCCCGCCTGGTCTTACAAGGGAAAACTGATTACCCATCCCGCCTGGTCTTACAAGAGATTTTAATGTGGATTACCCATCCCGCTTGGTGTTACTGGGGAAAACTTATGCCTCTCGGTCGAATGCCTTTCGGGTGGAATGTCTATATCTCGGTGGTTTCTCAGTCTAGTCATGATGACTAAACTTTCACATCCTGATTGAGCTTCCAATCCAATGTCATCGGGTGGCCAAAATTGATGTTTGGGTGTACAAAACACTTTTTGGGATCCCGACTCGTTGCTTCATCAACCTTTTCGGTGACTACAAGAGAGTCCCTTGCCCTCTCTGTGGCCATAACAGCCCGAGAATTATCGTCTCCCGCTTCACGCTGCCGATGAGCACTTTGTGGATGCTCGGCTCCATTTCCCATCATGAACAATACCGGCGTGTTCCTGCTGAATTACTTTCTCGGTTGAGAAGACAATGATATGGACTGGGTGTTATGGTTGGTGGAGTCTCCGGGTAGACCGATCTCATGGCAATGAGTTGGAATAAGATCACTTTTGCTGCCAACGGGTCCCCCCGATAATGCTGGGCAGATCCCCTCTACCACAAGTACTCCTCAGGACGAATTCTTATCTTGGGCGGGATCTACTCCTGGATCATTCAGATTAAATTTGACCCAAATCACCAAATGTTTTATCAATCTTCTCGGTGACCCTATCGGGTCATGCAAGAGAGCCCCTCTTTGAGTTGCCCTATCCAAAGCCCTACCGGCCGATCGGTGGGGCTTCCCTGGGAGCCACATGACCGTTGCTCTCAACATTGTTGTTATGCCAACTGCTCGAGAGCTGGGTATACAACTCCCCCAAGAACTCTCTCGCCAGACACCTACCTCGGAGACTGCTTCTCTAGTCTGTGAGGCCAGACTTTTCGACCCGGAGACTGAACGCTGGAGCCACCAGGATAAGAAGATGATCCGGCTGCTAGTTGAGTATATCGTCTCCGGCGAAGCTCCCATTCGACATGACTGAGCTCCGGGTGTCTATAGCTTCTTCTTTTTTTGCCACCGAGACCCGCTGCTTGCAGATCAGATGATCCCGACTAGTTCCACTAGTACCTCATAGAGCAGGTGTTGCCAGAGGGAAGTGATAACAGAACTGGACGACCGGGACCCTGCTTCTTGATCAAGATGTGAAGTTTCAAAGTACTCTCCTGCCAACGGGACCCGTGCACACTGTTTTGGCCGCAATCCTCAGCAGGGGGACGACCGGGACCCTGCTTCTAGGGATGTGGAGCTTGCCACCTCGCGGACTCGGAATGTATTAGAGTTGTCAATGCTTCACAAGGTCCTTCTCCCATGCGAAGTCCCCTAAGCGAAGTTATCACTTTGCGTAGCACATCTTCTTGCGGAGTCAGCTCGCATACAACCCATGTTACTATTTTGATACGTGCGAACTCATCCCCTCGCCTGATAATTTTGGTCCTTTTATGTGAAGGCCGCTTCTTGTTTCTTGGCGAGGTCTCCCATGCGAAGTCATCTCGCTTCCATACTAGGCCTTTATCTCCTACGCGAAGCTACCCCTGCCAATCTCTCAGTCGAATGCCTCTCGGGTGGAATGTCAATCTCACTTGGTCTGCATGTCCAGGTCTCGGACGATGAATCCTTGTCACCGACACGGTCGGGCTGCCTACAAGATTTGTTAACTTCTCTAGTTTCTTTCTTCTTCACCTCATACCTCTCATACCGGGTGTCCATAGTAATTTTCGGTTGTGCACCAGAAAAATCAACGAGATGTCGGTGGTAGCTACCGGGAAGCGTATCCCGGATCCAATGTCCATTGCGTCGGCAGATCGGGTTGTCACTCTAGATCCCAGGAGCATGCTCTAAAATTCAATCCCCAACAACTCGTGCCTACCGAGAGACATTTCCATGTACTGGTGATGGTCAATTGATGGAACCGGTGACCTGCCGACGATCCATAAAGTGCGAGCTGGTCCGGTGATCTGACTTCCACATGAACCCCCTCTTCTGATGAATTCAGCCAACCGGGATTATGAACTTAGCTTGGACTCGGATTCTGCCATCTCGGAGGCGAAGGGACTGTTAGCGATCCACCAACGAGACCCCGAGTATGCTAGGCAGATCCCTTTGCTATTTATGACGAATTTTCATCTCGGCCGGGAAGACGACGAATATCGCTGAAGTCACCGGGGTAATAAGATGGTCGGGTAGCGGGAGGAGTGGGTCGTCACCGGCGAAGCTCCCGGCCGATAAGAATGAGCTCCAGGTCCTGGTGAATCATCTTCGGGTGATAGCTGGAGGCATCAGACATGAGTTGTTGTGGCTCTGCTCTTGGTAATATCCCGATGACAAAAAGAACCCGGGCGGGTCATCTCGCTTCGCTCCCATGCGAAGTCATCTCGCTTCGCTTCCATGCGGGCTATCTCGTCTCGCATCCATGCGAGCTATCTGGCCTATCATCTCGCTTCACTCCCATGCGATGTCATCTCGCTTAGCTCCTCTGCGAAGTCATCTTACTTTGCTCCCCTGCGAGCTATCTCGCCTCGCATCCATGCGAGCTATCTCGCCTCGCTTTCATACTGCCTCTAGGTAGAATACCTATCGGGCGGTAGAACAACATAACTTTTAGTAATGATTCCCACAGACGGCGCCAAATGTTTCTGCATAATCCCGTAAGCTATGCAGAATCACGGTGGAACATGAATAATAGACAATTATGAGAGCAAGAGACAAAGACATATAATGGTTCACCATGCCTCGGAGGACATGGCTACGTCTACTTAGGAATCAACTATCATGGTCAAGAGGCCTTTGTGGAGTGAGTAGAGATCCATCATCCGAGATGTTGTAAGGGAGGGATGGGGGAGTGTCATTTCTACATAGGGGAAGCCTTCCTTTTATAACTAAGAAATGTTCCCTCTTATTACATGTTTCCGATGTGAGACTAACTATATATATATATATATATATATATATCTTATCATGATGTCTTCTTGTGGAGCTTGGAGAAGCACATTCTCGATGTGGTACCGATGATCTTTCATCATGCCGAGGTAGCCCGGATGTCAGTCTACAAGTTTCCTGACTACCGACTACATCTTTCTTTTTTTGTGTTTGGCCTAATGTACTAATCAATACTCTAATCCCTGAGAATCGCTAAAATGCTACCTTAGGTTACTAATATGAGTTTTCTACTTAATTTAGTTAGTTTTCTTATCAATATAGTTTTCTAATAAATAAAGAGAAAGAGAATAACCTAAAGGTACTTATTAGTTTTCTGATCAGTATAGTTTAGGTACTGATTGTCTTCAAGTTTATGTTAGTCCTCTATTCATAAAACGCTATCTGAGCCGATTAAAATTTGTAAAGTTTGTGATTTAGAGCACTGATCAGTACTCAAGGAATTTGGTAGTGACCAATGATAGATCTTTCATCCAAAAGCAAGAGGGCCTGTGTCCTAGAATAAAACTGTTGCTTGCCCCATATATGGTAATCTTCTTTACTCTTTGTAGTCTGTGACATACATGTGACAGATAATAATAATAATATAGAATAAAATCAATTTTTCACTGATATGGACTTTGTTTGTCTATTCAGAATCTCCCACTAATAAAATAAAATAAAACAAAAGGTTGTGAAAGATTTTTAGAATTTCATAACAAATACCATCAGGATCGCAATCCTTGATGAATGAAGTTAATTCTGAAATTTACTGATTATTGAGTTACTTTTTCTGTAATATTTACTTTTGTTGAATAAAATGTTATGTCAGTTCATGTAGTTAAGTATCGATTAATTGAGCTCAATTAATCAGAAATGTATAGCTTATTTTGAACTATTTTTGAAAGCTGAATATATTCACACATGGATAAGTGTACATCATACCTTTTCTGTAATATTTACTTCTTTAGTTAAGTATCGATTGATTGAGCACAATTAATCAAAAAGGTATAGCTTATTTTGAACTATTTTTGAAAGCTAAATATATTCACACATGTATAAGTGTACATCATACTGAAGGTCTGAAGTTTAATGTCATGTTCTTCATGTTCAACTTTCTAAGCTAAAACCTAAAAGGAAGGGTCAAAAATATGGATAAGGGTCAAAAACATGGATGAGTATGCAGCTAAGACGGTGTCCAAATACCTCTATCATGGTTAGATTACACTTTCAATTTCAACTTATTAATTAAATTGATTCTCATCCATAAGTTCATAATACCCATATATATTGGTTTATATGATCATCTATGTTATCAATATGTACTTTTAGTGTAGCACAATTAGTAATGACGTTCATCTTAAATTTCTATCTGCATTTCTAATATAAAAATCACATATAGTATATACTAGATATATCCTCGCTCATGTATTGATTTGATACAAACTATTACTTCATTTTTTTTCTTTTACTTATGTCTTATGCAATCCAACTAATACAATTATCTGCAACCTGCTCCATCACCAATAATTTAACAGTCATGTAGAATTCTGCCCTAAACTGTGACGCCTTTACTCTTAAATTTTACCATATTTACTAACAGGGAGTATAAGAATTTTACTATGTTTGTCATTAAGTTTGTAATTTAATTGGTCCCTAGATAGGTTGTAGGGGACGATTATTTCGTTGGATTTATTCGAATGAAGAAATTGTGACTACGGTAAAAAAAATGGTAATTTTTGCTAGTAAAATGTAATTTTTATTAGGGTATTATTTTTTGGGGTGTTAAATTTTTGGAATGGGTATATTTGGTGGTGTTGGACCAGATCGGGTCAAGTCCAAAAATCTCTTTCCTTTTTTCTCTCTCCCACTCGCGCTCTCTTTCTCTCCTCCCGCTTTCTCTCTTTCCTTCCCCGACTATCAGACTTTCTCCATCGCGCAAATCGATGTCCGGCCACCCAGGGATCGCCGGACTGGTCCCGTTCGGACCCTCGCCTCTTCCTCTCTCTTCCTGGGCCGGTGCCCGTGCGCGGAACTTCGCCGATCGGGAGAAAAGCCCGCCGGAAGGTCCGGCTGTCCGGGTGTTCCCGCCGCCGGAACTCCCTCCTCCGGTCGCCATAGCTGGCGATCCTTGGCTCAATAGGAACCTCTCCTCCCATGCTTTCATCCCTCCAAATGACTGCCTCCATCTCGAGCTAGGTAAAGAGAAATCGATAATGGAAATTCTAGGGCTTTTTATGTGTTTCCGTTCGATTGGCATAGTTAAGCTTGGATTTGTGTTTTGTGCTAGTTAGGAAAGTTGTAGAGGAGGTTGAGAGGAATGTGCAGTTAAAATTTGGTAGGCGTTGGAGGTCGCGCGAGCTGGCCGCCGGCCGCCGCTGTAAAAGTGTTTTTAGTGAGGGAAAATATGAAGAGTTTAATGGTGTGAGTTTTAGAATTTTTGGAGGAGTTATGGATAGGTTTGGGAATTTTTGAAGTTTGGTATTTTTTGCGGATTAATAAGTTAGAATCCGGTCATTGGATTATTTTTTGTGGAAGGTGATTTTGAGGATGTCGGAAAAATTTATGGAGATTTATGGTTGACAATGAAATTAAGATTTTTGAGGCGATAGGCATGGTTGAGCGCGAGAGGCTCATTTTTAATTATGCCTATTTTCTTTAAGCGTCGGTGTTTTATTTAAGAATTTATTTATGTCTTTGGAACAGGACGTGAGGAGGCCTGAACGGAAAAAACCTCCGACCTACATCAGGCTTAGGTCTAATATATGAGTGGACCTTTGTTTTAAATAATGTGCTTGAAATGCTTTATTGCTAAATAATTTTCTGTTGTTGGAAATTTCCCGAAATTGAGAATTTCGGTGATTATACTCATATATTGAGGATTATGAGAATAATATGTATATAAATAAATGCTAGCTAGCTATACGTGATTTCCCCCCATACTGAGGTACAATTCCATTATGGGGTGACGTGAGCGTTAGACGCCAGTGTAGTAGCCTTTTAAGACTTTCTATTTTCGTATTCATTCATAGAATTCGTACAAGAAGTCAACACATATATATACCCACTCGGGCGATTCCTCCATACTGAGGTACAATTCCAGTATGGGGTGACGTGAGCGTTAGACGCCAGCGTCGTAGCTTTGTATGATATCTACTTTTTTTTTTAAAGTTTATTCATATATATCGTACAAAGAATAGGCGAGTGTAAATACATACTGATATATATAATATCCTAGCCTGAGAGGCCATTTCTTAAAGTTTGGGAGTCTAGCGAGGCTAGACACCAGTTCAGAATTTTCGAGTTAAGCTTTTATGTTGTCGCTGATAAAGCGTTTTCTTTCAAAATATTTTTGGGGAAATATTTATTTGTTGTCGAAATTGTTTTTGTCCACTCACTCTGACGTATTTGAATATTTTCCCCTGGGCCCTTCGCTGTTTTTAAAATGCCCAGTCTACAGAGTTCGGGTGGGGTCTAGAAGCAGGCGACGAGGCATAGTCACCAATCTTTCCGCTACATTTCGTCAGTAGGTTACCTGTTTAATTTACTAGGAGATTGCCAACTTCTGTTGTTTTTATTTTTAGTAGCTCTAAATACTGTTGGGATTTTTGTTTATTCTTTTCTGGATTTATGAGTTGTAGGGGAGAATGTTAATTTTGGTTAAAAATGTGGTTCATTAATTTTCCTAGTTAGGGTTGTCCATTTTCGAGGGAGGTTTGCTGAGTTCTTCGGTAAATTTTCGTTAGAGGTGGTCCTCGCATGACTTACTTCGAGTTTCGGGATGAAATTCGGGGTGGATCTTGACATAAACACTCAAGTAACAATCAGAATTTCAGTACCTTATCAATATAGAGAACAACACCCAGTAAGTTTATATAGTACCAAAATCAATTTGACTGTTATCGCTTTCTTTGATGATTCATTCATTGACTTTGTGATTAGGTTTTTCGTTTCCCTTGATTTCAACTGATTCGGGCTTTGTCTCTTTGCGGTCTAAGACCTCAAAGATCGATTCCACCAGTTTCAAGTCTAATATGAGTTTATCTTGCATCGTTCCACTGAATTCGCAAACAATCGAGGTGAGATAAGGTTCTCTGAAGAATCTGATCAGTTTTCATCTTATCTTTGTGCAATTGAGTATTGTTAGTGACTCATTTGATAATTTATTCACTAAATAGAGAGATATGTCGAAGTCTCAATACATGAAATAGATTTGGCGTAAGCAACTCAACAGTTATCAAATTCTGTTGTACAATTAAATCATGTCGTCTAGATTTAACATGTCCGTTATCCTCCATGTTTTGATCATGTTCGTAATGTATGTATATTTGTCTGTTTTTTACTGAAAGAAAGAACTCATAATTACTTTTTCAATTTGCAGATATCGTCACTACATGTTGCTGAATGCTTCTTTAACAGCAGGCTTGCGTCACTAGATGTTGCTGAATGCTTCTTTAACAGCAGACTTGCCACGTAGGTTATAATTGAAGTGAAGCTTGATTCAACAACTCTTAAAATTCAATTGAAGAGAAATCAACCGATGTACTTTATTTTCTGTTTTGTTGATATACACATACACTATTTCTGATAAACAATGTGGATAGGCTACTGTATGTTTCTGATAAACAAGCTCTGAAACAATGGAGCTGTACATCCGCCTGTAATTGTTACTATCTACTTCAAGTAGGATGACTAAAATAGTGTTTCTTTACACAGGTGGCCGTTGCAACGCGCGAGCAACTTTCTAGTATGAAAATAATTAATAACTTCGTTTCAAAGAAAAATCTTAACTTTGGGTCAAAGTCGTCAAAACTCTTAATATGGGCATTTACCCCTTTTCTGTTGGGTTGGACTGGCCCAATGTGAATTGGGTAAACCGCCAAGAAAAGGAAAAGCAATGAGAAAAGACCAGACAGCCCCCAGGAAGTAGCACCTTCCTTGTATAAAGCCCCTTCTCCCATTATTTGTGGCGGTCAAAGAAAGAAGCGAAGCGAAGATGATCGAGGTGGTGCTGAACGATCGTCTGGGGAAGAAGGTGAAGGTGAAGTGCAACGAGGACGACACCATCGGCGACCTGAAGAAGCTGGTGGCTGCCCAGACGGGTACCCGAGCCGATAAGATCCGGATCCAGAAGTGGTACAACGTCTACAAGGACCACATCACTCTCCGCGACTACGAAGTCCATGACGGCATGGGCCTCGAGCTCTACTACAACTGAAATCAAGGTCCTGACTCTTTGCAATTACATAGTTTCCTGCTCAATTTTATTTTATTTTATTTACTCAATTTTCGGCAATTCCATGTGTAATTAGGGTTTTGTTTGGGTGGATTGGATTTTTAGGGTTTGCGTGTATGACCTAATTCTAGGGAGTTTAATAGTTATCGGTTCCTGATTAATTATAAGGAATTATTTTATACGATTATTATATAATCAAAAAAATTGCTAAATACTGCATTTTTTTTTTTTCAATTTCCTTGTCAATTCGATACTAGTTTTTCATTCCGGCTGCGCCGCTTAGAAATTGGATTGTATGGGTATGATATAGTGAAGTATGGTCAAGTAGTTATTATATGTTTATGGTGTGCATTGTGCACGCTTTGTATGGTTTCCTTGTCAATTTTGGTAACTACTACTCTTAATCTTAGTTTTGGTTATGAATATGGATGTGACATAGTGAAGCAATGCTTAATCTCATAAACACTAACTTAAAAACTGCATAATTTTCACTCCCATACCACCTCCGAACACAGCCGGTAAACTAGATAAATTCTAGACTTGGTAGCTTGACATCTAGATTGATGTATCAGAGGTAGTTGTAAACTGTCAACGGAAGTCTAGTATTGTTCATTCTGGAATCAGGGAGCAGTTGTGACTACATGAATTAGAGCAGCTAGACAACTTTCAGTTCCAGGGTTTCTTGGAACTTCCTCAAAGTCATACACATACACTTGTTTAAAGGATACTACTTTCACCTAGTTAACTTAATTCTCTTAAGAAGGGCATAGCTTGGGTAAATTGAGTCCCACAAATCTTCTGATCTCCTTGGCTGTCATATTTATGCAGTAGCAGCACTGTCTAAATTGAAGAAGTGAACTCATTGTTATGAGGCTTTTAGTTGATTGCTTGCACAAATAGTGTGCTGTTTATGCAGGTATTTGGTTAGTTGTAAGCTTGTAATGGATCCGATTATGGTAGATTATTGAGGGTTTTGTAATGTTCTGATGTTTGCGGACTACTCCACTTGTTCTAAAAGTTGTTCCGGTCTCTAAATTTAGAGTACAAGTGATTCCAGTAGGTATTCATCCATGTAGGTTGGAAAATTAACAGACCTCTGTTTACTATTGCCATATGCCTGTAAGTGGTTGTCTGCAATGCTTAAGCCATGTCCTCATTGTCCTGTCCAGCATGAGTATCATATAAAAATTGTGATACTGTAAAACGGTATTAAAAGAAAATGGTACTTGGCCTATGCCAGTCTCGTGGCTTATCATGATGCTGAATAGGACTGAAGCCATTTTTGGCCTAGTATGTATGACACATCATCTAATTAGTTTAGTGCACGTTTGGTACCCAGGATTATTCTGAGTCACTCTATTATTAATACTTAGCCTACTCTCACTTGAGTAGGCTTACTTAATACCACTTTGAACCTTGTTTGGTGAGGTGGTACTGTGTAAGGTTGGACAGTGTGGAGAAGAATAACCAAATCTGCATCCATATCAAAACTGCATCTAGACCAAAACCTCTTTTATTCTTTGCAAAACGGAGAATCTGTATGGACCAAATTTAGTAGATCTTCATCAATCAAATTCAAACAAACCCACCAAAAACTTAAACAAGTAAATGGAATTTCGTAGAAAGAAAGAAAAAAAAATCTAACCAATAGTTCTGAAAAGAAACCCCTCCTGGAACTTTGCATTTTTCTTTAAAATTAAGAAAGGGGAAAACCCAGTAAGCTAGAGATGGTGCTCGGGATGTGTTGTTGATTCTTGATATCAAGTCTTAACTCTTCTCTATCAAAAACCCCAAAACCCGAACCCACCAAAGCTCCTCTTCCTCAAAGGCCGGTGGACGCTTCCGCGAGCTTGTGAAGAAAGCAAGGCGGCGCTAGGAGTCCACTGCTCTGTCTCGGCCGCGTCCATCAAACGGCGGAGCTGGCGGCCACCAACGGCGACGCTTTGGCCAGTAGGAGGCTTATCAAGACTTGTACTTAGTTTTTCTTGGGTTTTTGATATGATTATGAAATATTGGTTCTTGAGATAGGAAGATTAGAAGAGTTGAGATCAATCTTTCTCTTGAGAGAGAAATGGATAGACGTAGAGAGGGAGGAGGATTGAGATGGTCTTATTTTGGGGTCTCAAAAGTGAGTACCCAGGTTAAGACCCACTTAAGGAGGGTAAATGGAAAAACAGGTACAACTTAACCCCATTTATTTTAGTATTCTCTTAAACCAAACATGAGATTAGCCAATTTGGACTGCTTATTTAACACTGTACTAGCTAGTACTGAGAAACAAACATGCACTTATATTACTATCCCTTCTGCAACACCACTACCTAAAGTGCTGGTTAAACAGCATTCTGATGCTTTTCCTTAGGAGTGATCGAGTGCTTCCTGAGACCAGCTACACTAAACCAAACAATCAATCATCTGACCAAGCAAGTTCTCTCTCTGGTTCTTGCTTTTGTCTCGATGTGATACATTGTAGCTTTCTATTATGCTTTTTCTTTTAGTTCTTTCAAAAGAACAGGAAAGGATTAGATAGGTTCTTGTTGTGTATGTGTCAGTAGTTCCTTTCATGGAGAATTGATCATCATATCCACCAAGCATCCAGACTCTTCTTCTTCTTCTTAGTTTTTTTTTTTAATTATTTCATAATCTTAACATAATTTTGTGTGCTTTCAGGCATTGTAACAATGCACTGGCCGTGGGACTGGTGCTTAGTCTCTATAAGAGGTGGTGCTGTATGGACTGCAAAACCGTACAATGGCGCAGATTATGTGTATTTTCTGAAACAGCTTCATAAGTGCGTTGTTAACTCATATTTCAATGTCTACTCGATACATTTGGGTTGAATGAATTCTGTGTAGTAATACATAAGCAATATATCTTCTGTGACATAAGCAGTATGACTTCGGTGTTATAATGGTATCTATGCTTGGTTTTTGTGTGTTTATCTTGTGAGGTTGTTGAGTTGTATGCTGTTCTACTTTTCTTTGGTTAACCCTGGGAAGCTTTAATTGTCCTCATAATTCAGATGAATTTAAGCTTTCCATTTACTATGCAACTTTGATTGGATTGTCAAACTTGCTACATGGTTTCTAAGGAGAGTTGCCGATGTAATGGTCCAAATTTGGCGATTTGGAAATAATTAGAGCTACTGAACTTTGCAGCCTCCATTGCCTCTCTATTTTTCTCAGGTTCCAAGTTGGTGTAAAACAGAACGCTGTCTAGGTTAGCTCTAAATCTTTCCAAGTTCCAACTTGTAAGGATTGAAGTTCATAGTCTGCTCCAGTTATACCAACCTGTTGATGATGTTCACAGTAGGGAGCATTCTCACTCTGGAAACACCTCCTCAAGTCTCATTGAAAATCTGTCATCCATTTTCAAGTCCACCAAGGTGTTCCGAAGAACCATATGGGGCTCCCCCAACGTACTTGAAACTGCTGTAGTTTTTTTAGAACTCGTGTATTTGTTACTAGCCATAAGGTAACAAATTGAACACAATACATCTATGATACAACAAGAATGCTCTCTAGGACTGGTTAAATGGTGCTGTGGGCCTTGATACTTGAGAGTTAATATCAAATGTCCTGTGTGGCCCAACATTCATCCAGTTTGGGCTTTCTTCTGACACGAGTGTCGTACCCGGTTAAAAGATGAAACGACGGGTCGCCATCGGTGTAAGAGGCGGTACCTGTAATTTGCAAATGGATGTCGGTCACAGAGAGAGGGGTTCGTGGGGACCACAGCACGGGCCTGATAGTTTGGCGCGTCACCAGAATCTGTGTCGTTTTTGGAAGAGACTTTTTTTGGGGGTAAAAAGGACAAGAACGACAACACGAGAAGGGGACCATAATAACCAGAGTTTCCAAAACAGAGATAAAGTCTGGTTTGGTAGGCCCATAACGTCCACCCTAAGCCTTTCCCCTTCCTTTGCCCTCAATTTTGGCTTTCTCGCAACCAGTTGTGATTAATAAATTTTTTTTTTTTTGAGGGCTTGTGTTGTGATGTTGATTACATAAATTAATTTCAGATGTGCTAGCTTGTTCGTAAAAAATTATTCTCAGATGAAGAATTTGATGTTTTATGATCGTAGTTCAATATCTCGTTTTAAATTCAAAATACTAAGATGGAGCAGTTAGCAATATGTTGCGGATTTCTAATTTTGTTTCGGAATTATATGTATATCATTGGTGTAGTTATTCAGTTTGGAATTATTCAGTTTGGAATTATGTCGGTGAGCCGTGACGTGGTTGGTTAAGGTGGTTAACTAACAACTTTGACGTCATGGGTTCAAATCTCATTGACATATGTAGGGTGTGTGAGTTATTTAATAAAAAGTTTTTTTTTTAAAAATTCAGTTTGGAATTATGAATTGATGATTTTAGGTAGGTTAGATATTCTATAGTAATCAAATTTCAAAAATTGGCACATAGTACATTACACTCCAAGAAATAACTCACTATTAAGTTATTTATAAGACGTGGATATTAGGTATGTTGAAGTCTCGAGTTCGAGATTGCATGTGGTGTGATTTTTCATTGCATTGTCAACTAGTAATAAACTAATAATAATTAGTAGTATGTTCATTCATTCAAAGAATCGAACAAACTTTTCAACCTGATCCGATTGAAAGCATCATCACTTGGGTTTTCCTTTAATAAATTTAATTTCAAACTCAATGGTAAACCAACAAACTGTGCAACAATAGTGTGATTATGACATGAATAATGTTAAGTGAACCGTATCTTCTAAAGCACACTACTACACAAATTATTCTAGAAGACAGTCAGGTTGCTCGGGGTTTTTATCTTTTAAAGTTGACCACTAATAGTAATGACAAGTAAACAACACTATCAAAACTATGATTTAGTTCATAACCGAACAAAGAATATGGCAAACGTTAGAGTTAGCAAGACACAAATGCTCGATCGTCTCCATAACGCGTAAACACAATTTGATGTCAATACAACCCATCAAACTGTTCGCATTTTTTTTTTATTATGAATGTTCTTGAAGGAAGCGAAAGGCACCAAATAACTCACCTGGTTTTGAAGCCTAATTCATTGGTCCTGAGAACAAATTTTGTTGATCTTTTTGTGGATTCTTGAATTCAGTACTTCTATATGGGTTTTTTGCACTCACAGTGTCTAAACTCTTGCGTGACTGATAATATGATACCCGAACTTATAAAGTTATTAAAATAGTACCTAAACTAAATTTTTCGTATATATATGGTATATGCCGTTAATTTTCGTCAAGTCTCTGTTAATTTGACCATGTGCGTCTCATGTGACGACTTAAATGAGGCGCAAAAGACTGATGCACCCTCCATTCTTTCATATCTCTTTTTTTTTTTTTATACATTCTTTCAGATCTCTCTATTCTCTCTTTCTCACCCTCTTCATCTCTCTCTCTCTCTCTCTCTCTCAACCTCATGCAACTCCTGCTCATATAGTTTTTCCATCTCCGTCACCCATTGAAGCACCATATGTCTCTCACCCCTATATTCCCTCTCGTCCAAGTTCTGCACACAGATGTGAAAGGTTGAACGGGTACAAAATCACCCTCTTGAGTCTTGGTTTCCTTCAAATCGGTTTCTTCCAAATTGAAGTTCAAATCCATTACCAATACTCTTCTGAGTCTTCTCTCAATTGGGTTTCTTTCAAATGGGTTACTTCTAATGATGTAGCACCAACCTTAAATGGAGTTATAGCAGATCTATTAATCAAATCTAATTATTTTTGTTGTTTGAGTTTTTGATTGATCGAATTTTTTTTTATTGTTCAAGTTCTTACCAGTTGATGGAAACTCTTGAGAGAGAAAGTTGGTATCATAATGGTTTACTGGGTTTAAGAAGTTGAACATAAATGGGTGCAAGACTTGAAAGATTGCTAGATATTATTATTATTTTTTTTCGTTGTTTATTTTTCTTGGGTTTTTGCTGGGTTTAAGATGTACATGAATAAGTTGGATTTGGTGATGGATTTCGAGAGATTGCCTATTAGCAAAGTTAGTTGGTATATAAATGTAATTTGAATTACCTTTGATTTGTTTTTGAAGAACCTAAATCCAAATTCTAAATGACGAAGAAGATCTAAATGTCTTTGGCTTTCGTGGTCAGATAGGTGTTAATAGAGATAGGGGGGATGTTAAGATTTATTTATTTTTTGTTTGGTTTTTGTTCTGGGAATGTATTTGGAGCAGGATCCTTGGTCAACATAACAAAGTAAAGAAAAAGTTTTCATCAAGTTTCTATTATCGAATTTATTCATTTGAGGGGTTGATGGAGTGAAAAAGTCATTTTTACCCTCATTTTTCGGACTCACGTGCATCACACATGGTTACTGTTAACGGTGACGTGACGGAAATAAACCGCAGGTATGACATAGATACTAAAAATTGAGTCTGGGTACTTCTTTGATAACTTTGTAAGGTCGGGTATCATATTGTCAGTCATGCAAGAGTTTAGACACTGTTGATGCAAAAAACCCCTTCTATATATATATGTGACTTACATAATGCCAAGTATCATGTTGAATTCAACCTCTACATATGTAGGCTTTATTTTCTGATTACTAGAATATATCACGCACTGGGTGAAAATCCTAGAACTGGTTTAATCAACAATTTATTAAAATGTTCATTCTACACACATTTTTGTTTTGTTTTGTTTTGCATATGCACTTTGTCTATACAATTTTCTTACTACTATTAAATCGAAATTACTAAGCAATATTTCATTGCCAAAAGAAATTAAATTTGACGGGGGGAGGGAAGAAGGCTAGGAGATCAAGGTAAGTGATTGCTATCACTTGCCTACCCTTTGGTAGAATGATGGTGTCTTTCGAACCACATGTTTTCATTTGCATGTTTTTTTTTTTTTCAAATGACACCTGGTTATATCTAAATAACAGTTAGGATATGACAATTAAGTTAAAGCCGAACCCTAAAACGATATCCTAAACCTTACCTTAATTACGTTGTTGCGTACCGTGAAGGTCATCACTTGCACGACTCATCAATAGGGTTTAGAGGATTAAAAGAGAAAACAAAAAAAAAAAACCATAGCCTCTTGGTCTCTAGGACATACTCATCTGTTAGATGGAAGTGGACAAACTCGAGGAGAAAACAAGAACATGGTGGTGGGCTGGTGGCAACTGGCAAGTAGTAATAACAAACCCTAAAGTGAGGGGTGACATATCATAGAGGCATGGGAGCTCTCTCAGAAATCAGAAACAGACAGTTCAGCCAATACTCTCATTCATTGTTACATTGATGACGCACTTGTCCCCTTGAACAATGCCCTCTTTCCCGTTACTTGGATCTCTCAAAACTCTTCCAGATTCCAAGTGGGAGGATTCAAAGCAGCAGCAGCAGAACCTGACACTTGCTTAATGTAGTCGTGAAGTCAAGTAATCCCTAGGTGATGGTCGTCTGTCTCAGCAGATCATCGACTCGATCTTCTTCATGGTCCGCGAGGTAGAGATCGATATAGTGAAGACTTTCCCAGTACGACATGCATGGGCGGGCGAGCAAAGCAAAGCAAAGACAACCCATACAGAAATAAATAAGTCGATCTGTGAGTGATCAGTGAGTGAACGAATGGAAGGGATGAATCCAATGTGTGTTTGTTTAAGGCGTTCTAGGTCGAAACCATGCCATGTATGGTGGTGTGGTGGAGTGGAAAGTGGGTTCTGAAAACAAAGTGACGACACAAACAATGCTTTGGGAATGGTTTCTGTCTCCCATTTCTCTAGCTGCTTTGACCCCTGGTTATTTAACTATTAGGGTTCTTGCCCTAACTTGGTGCTCTCTTTGGCCATTGAGGGTGGCAAATAATTGAATACCAACTTGAAAAAATTGAATGAGATCAAGTGCTCAACTCTAAACAAAAGGAAACGAATTCCCATTAAGATATATAGATAGCACCTGGTGTATAATAATTAATTAGTTCAAAATCTATTATATATTTTTATTGTTTTTTTTTTATAAATGGAAGACTATATATAAGTAATATTGATATACGTTAAGGTTCTCAAAGATCGATCTCACTCTTCTTGAGTAAACTCATGCACATCAAGTGATGCAACCAATTAAGGATCGGGGCCATCAAGGACGCTTGTGTCCCGAGCTGTGTTTTCTGTCGGTGTCAAGGCATTGAAGTGAAGCACCATTTCATTAGAATTCAAATGCTTCCTGCATATTTTTACTTAACAATACCAGAAACAAAATGAATTGAAGTATTTTTTTAGTCCGATCAAAGGACACACTAGCTTGTATTGTATTTAGCTAGTTTTACCAAACTTGCAAGTTAGAAAGAAATCAAAAAATACAGTACGTTTTAGCAATAAGAAAATACAGTGGATCGGAGCTGTTGTTGGTATGGGTCTACCAATTAAAGACTTATCCATCTGGGGGATTACCTGTGTTTGGTCCTGGTCTATTAATAACAAGGAAAACGACTGAGTCGATGAGAATCATGAGATATAGTCACCATTATATAATAAAACTAACCCACCCAGTTTGTAATGTTTGATATATAAGATTATCGTAAAGAAATGACATCATGAGAAATTGAAACAACTGCATCAAACCTAGCTTTAGCCAGATGATGAATATTGTATTCTTTTTCTAGTCCAGGTGCTGCGTAGGATCCAAGACGGCAAGACGTCGATCTCTTCTCCAAATGTTCAGTGCATACTGGGTTGCTTTGCTTGTTTACTTTGAAGGCGTTGCTTTAAGCATGTCTCTACCCTCGCAGCCTAAAATCTGGACTGATTTGACAAAAATATCTTGTTCTTACGCCGTGAAACTACTAATTTTTCAATATGTGCCAAGTAAAAGGTTAAATGAAGCTGACTAGCTACTTCTACTAATACAAATTTTTGAATTTCTAAATAAAAGATTTAAAGAAGCTGATTGCTTCCACCATACCCTTATAGAATATTGCAGATTCATAAACTGGAGAAAAGATTGGTATACGTAAACTCTATAAACGTCAGATCATTTTTAAGTGTATTGAACTAAATATCTCACTTAAACAAAGAACCATTTTTAAACACGACGGTCCGAAATTTCATAAACTCGACGGTCCGAAATTTCATAGTATTAATGCAGGAAAATTATAGAGTTTTGTTTTTTATAATAGAAAAAATATATGAGAGCTGTTGGAGATGCTCTGATACTGTATATGCAACTAAAACTCTCAATCTTAAGTACTTATTGATAGAATATATAATATTATTTGTATGTTTGTCTCTCTCAAACGTGCCACCGCAAGATAATAAGATCATCAAACCATCATAATAATCAAAGTGTATGACCAAAATAAAGACTTCCTCCTCATTTTAACGCTCTCTAATTGTTCAATTTAACTTTGGTCTTCAATTGACTACTTATGTTTTTCTCGTTTTCTCTTGTGTTAAGCGCATCTATGCTCGTTCAATTCAATTTTGGTCTTCAATTAACTACTAAATATACCGTGGTATATGCTTCATTCAACATAGAACGACATCAATATAATTAATAGGAGAGATCTCGATCCAAAATCATTCTCACTCTTGACATTTTCGTCTCCTCACTTTCATTCACGCACAGCCTTCAACCAAGAAAGAAAACAAACAGCCCGGTCAACGAAACGGCGCAACACAAGCAAACGTTGTCTTTCCAAGCTGACGTCGCCCACACGTGCACCCTTTATTACCACAATTTAATACCCCATGTGGGACCCCACGAGTTCTCACGTGCGGGCCGAGAATACGAAAACTAACCACGACAGACAGAATGTGTTTTTGTTTCCTTCCTCCTCTTCGTCTATCTTCTTCTTCTTCTTCTTCTTCTTCTTCATCCCATTATTGACTTTTGTGTTTGACAATTTTTTGTTTTGCAATCCCCATATATAACCAATAAAAACAATACATGCAAAACCCGCTATTTTTCTCATAGTTGGGTGAAACAAAATACCAAGAAATGTAGAAAACCTCGAAATCAAAACAAGAGAAACAAAATTGCTGAGGGAATGATGATACTGTAGTTAAGAGTTTTGATTCCTGGAAGCTAAGCGTTCCTTCTTCGAGAAAGGAAGATGGACCAAGAAACCGGAATGGTTTGGATTGGAAGCTCATAAATCAGATCAGTGTATGTGCGGCTTCTCCCGCAACTTCAGCAAGAGTAAAATGTCAGAATGGAAACAAAGGATTTACCAACCAGCTGTACAATTTGAATCAAGAGGGTCTTTATTCTTTCTTTACATTCCTACATTGTTGCTGCCTGAATCCATTAGAATCGTCAATCTCCTTGCCGTTTTCACAAAGTCACTGCAACTTCAACAGTAAAATGATCAACATTTTACCTTATACAACAGGATTTAATGATTAAAAGGAACTAATTTGCAGATTCCGGATGGAATTGATTCATACCTGAATGGTTCATCTCCAATGTGTTTGACTGCACCAGTAGCATCTCGATAGAGCACATGGTTCAGTGTCTCGGAATTTTCTATGCCAAACATGTCTGCCAGTTTTGTATACAATTCATCATAAGACTTGAACTGTGAAAAGTCAAGAGTGCGGCCTACATCTTCAGACTCCATAAAGACTTTACAGTGACCAGTTTCCAAATTTGCTTCAGCTTCATGCCGAGTGTCCTTGTACCAATGGAAACCTTCACCAGATGATCTCTCCTGTACACTTTGTTGGTGAAGTGCAGATCCAGAATTTTCAGAATGGTTTGCCATTTTATCTCCACTTCCATCTGACAAACTATTTCCAGTAACTACTGGTGAGACAGTATCGCCAGAGGAGCTCAAAGAGATTTGCTGCTCAGTAAGTATCGGTTTACCAAAGAGCATGAGCTGCGGTGGCTTTACATCTTCGGATTTCTTTGTAGACTGTGGAGAATGAGACATAGTTAACAAGCAAGATACATTCTCGCTCATGGTAGGCCTTTGAATCATTGTGTTATTGGAGAATTTGGTGGGCGTAGCAACATGATCAAGTGGCGGGAAACCAGCTGGAAATAGACCTGATTGCAGTTTATTGAGATGGATATCTGATAAGGATAGACCGTAATGAGCATGCCTGGCTCCCTGCATGCCAGCAGGAGTTTTGTCGGGCAGACAACCGAAGGGGCTGCTGGTTCCAAGGAGGTGGTGATTGCCGGAAAATGTTGGCATTGGAAGTTGTCCCTCAAATGGGAAATCGGGGTGTTGAGGCAGTCTCATCTTCTTCCTTGGTGGTGAGAAGGGTGTCAGATGGATGGCGGGCATGTTTGACACCAATTCTACCAACCACGGGCTAACGCGTTTAACATTCTGAAGTAAATCAGGTTCATCCCAGCTAACCTGTACCATATTAATTCAGATTACTAAAAGGAAATTTTAAGGAGAACAAAAGAACTCAGCCATACACAAGTAGTTCTGTAACGTTCAGTAGGTTTTTCAAATAACAAACTTTTGCAAAGCACATATGCTCAATGGCAAGCTTCCCTAATGATTCATATGACACAAAGAAATTACAATAGTTGAAGGCATCAAATAGCAGAACAAAGGAGTAAGGAACTCATATATAGACAGATTAAACTTTAACAGAAAAACCATTATACATTAATTTTTGTCCTCTAAACATTACATAGACGAAAGCCAGACCTACCAAGGAAGAATATGGTTCTCGCAAGGAAAATTAAAGATGACTAGATGAGCTTGGAGCGCAGTACCTGGAGAAGCCGCCAAGGTGATTCAGGCCAGCGCATAGGGTCAGATACCTGAACAGAGGATATGGTTCCCATGAACCAACTTATCCTGGAAGAATCTTCGGTTTCAAAGGCCATCTTAAATCTCATTCCAGGACACCAACGGATCTGCAATGCTGCCTTCACCAACGAGGCTTTCACACAAAACTCTGGAGTACTTGCTCGAGGGTAGTAAACAACCTCAAAAGGCTGTCCATTTGAAGCAAGTGTTGCAGCTTCCAAAACTGATTCGGGACCAACTTTCCCCTTCCCCATTAGACTCCCATTCGAGGCATTACCATTGCCGTTTCTCATCAGTTTCCCCTCATCCTCCCTCAAATAGGAAGAGAACCCTCCATATGGCATGGCACAATTCCCACCTGCCGGATTCCACCCAGAAGATGACTCTGGTCCACCTCCAATTCCCCTCTTGGCTCGCCGAATTCCAACACAAAGATCACCGTTCTCCGTCCTCAAAAACACAATTGAGTCCCCAGCAACAAGCTTCTTGTGGTTCACAAAAGTACTCCACCCTGTGGTCAATAGATGCCGCCTTGGCGTCCCCCTATAAATGTGCCTAAACTTCCAAGTCTCGCCATGAACATCCTTAGCAAGAATTGTCTGCACAGGAGGATCAGCCGAGTAGTCCAATCTAGGAAAAATAGTTTCAGCACAGTACCTTGGCACAGAAAACCCTCCACCATTGTTAGCATCCGACTGAGTCAGCGTCTTTGCAAATGAGGCCGGCTTATCTTGCAAATCAGCCCCATTAGTTCCCCCAATTCCATTATCCTCATAACCAGCCTCACTAGAGCTCAAAGGAACCAGTCTAATCTTTGCATAAACCTCATCAGTTTCAGGATCAGCCATGAACTTGATAGCCGAGACCCTGCAGAGTATGTAAGGCGGAACCCTCGGGTAGTTCCTGAAATCGACAGGGCCGCAAGCGTGTTCGGCGTGGCCCTGAGGGAAGTAGAACACCTTGGCATTCACCAATGGCATTTGAACCATCCCTCCAGCACAGGCATGCCATAGCTGAGGATCCAAGCACTTCTCCCCCTCCTTCAATTTCTCTTTAGCATCCATAAACGTAATCATCTCGAAATCTTAAAAAAAAAAAAAAGAATCAAAATTTGCAAATTCCCTTCTCTTCTTGCTCTCACTAAATGCTGCAGAACACATAAATTACCCAAACTCAGATGTTTTCTTCTGAAATTTTATTTTTGGAACATACACAAAACTAAAGACATAAACTCAAAATCAATGAAGTGGCATTCGATCAATTTCTTACCTTATACAGCATACATGAGCTAAATTTCCTGCAGCGTTTTTACTCCAAAATCTTGAGACTTGTTGGACTCTTGGACTTCAAATCCATACTTCCTCAACCGGCAAAGAAACTATCAGAATCTCAAAACCCTCAGTTTCGTACTTCCATGAAACTGAATCGGTCCAAAGGCCACCAAACTTTTCTTCCAAGCTAGAAAAGCGCTCCGAAAACCACTCTGCTCTGTTATGAAAAAAACTAAAACAAAAAAGAAACACAATCCACCGACTCTGAGAAAAGCCTCTGAATCTCTCCGCGAGAATCAAGATCTACGGCCGAGACCACCCTGAACTCCGAGGCCCGTCGTCCGAAGTCTCCGGCAGAAATTCTTCAAGTTGAAGAGAAGGGATTATTCTCCGGGGACTCGGACGCTTAGAAAGTAAGAATCTTGGTTCGTCTTGTAGTTGGGTTTGGTTTGGTTTGGTTTGGAAGAATCAAGCAAAAGCAATCAAGGGAAGTACAGAAGAAGATAAAAGGCCATAGAAGACGCGCAGAGAGAGAAGAGAGAAGAGAGAAGAGATAGCAGAGGAGAGCTTTTGGATCATGCAAGAGTCCAAAGGTTCACTCGCCAAATAAAACCAAAAATGAATTAAAATAAATACAAGAGAGAAGACGCAGAGGAGAGTACTACTACTTTTTACTACATGTATATGCGAGGCAGAGGTCATCAGTGTCACAGTTCTTGCAGTCCTTTTACCCACTGATAGCTTTAATCAGAGTTTTACCTTTTTTTAACCTATGGTTTTTTTAAAAGAGAAAAAGAACAGTAATCTCAAACATTTTATTGATAAACTTACGCCAGAATGACATCAAAACACTATTACATTAAATAATTAGCTCATTTAAACAGAAAATTAAACTAGATACAAAACAAGATACTAAAGAAACATAAACACTGAAGTCAAGGCACTCAATTGCGATACTCCAAGCCTCATGAATCCATCTAATTGCAGCTAGCTTGCTCAGTCTGTCAAGCTATCCTAACATACGACTTAATTAAGTCACAATCAGTTTGAAATTAAGCCTAATAACCTAATTCCAAATCTGACTTTTGATGGGCTTGAGGCCAGACCTAGGCCCAAACACTCGAGTTCATTCCCAAACCCTAACAGATTTACATTGTTACTTGCCGACAATCTATGATCACACTAATGGAAACCAAGAAGGCTTCGTCACCGGCGTCCCTGCCCCCACCAACATCATCATCAGATCTTCTAGTTGAAGAAGCGTAGCTCTCTTGGATTCAAGTTAAGACTTAGTCTCACTAATCGAAGTCCAAACCCAGAACCAAATTGGGAGATTCTGATCCTTGCTCCCAGCCATGTCCGGCGGCTGCCAAATCTCTTTTTTCAGTACAGTGTTCGCCGATATTAGCAAGTAACACTCCACCTCACATCTATGCTCGGCGGCATTTCGTCCTCCACCTCCATGGTTGATTGACCACAAAAGGTTAATAAGGTTTGCCTCCACAAGAGGGCTTGATGCCGAGAAGGAACTGCTTAGAGTCGGCGTCAAGCGCCATTAGAGACGCAGGCCAAGGCAGCGAGGGTTTAAGAAGGATCAGGTGCGGCGGCTTGATACCGTTGTCGATCGTTGTGATTAAGAAACCAAGCCATGACGGTTAGGTTTTGAGAACGGCTCCTCTCATAGGGTTTTTTCACGTAGAGTTTGTTAACCTATGGTTAATACATACCATTTTTGTTTTAATCTTTTCAATAAAGACTCATTTTGGTGTTTTGTAGTAACTCTTTTTATAATGACGTTTTTTTGTTAATCATTACCTGATATTCTTTTTTGTTAATAACTTATGATTAGAGTCCATGTCTTTTTGTATATAAGAATGAGGTGTGTTACCAATTTGTTGGCAAGATCAAGTTGACAGTTAAAAAGGTGTTATGTGGTAAAAAGAAAATTAAGATATTTTACGTGTGTATGACTGATTGTTAAAATTTATATTCACTATTTTCAAATACTAACGAGTTATGCAGTGATAAATTGTGATTATCAAATGAGAATTCATAGTCTTTACGATGAACTCTCCTCTTTATCGATGCCTTTGTTGATAAAATTTGTCCAATTTTTTTGACAAATATCCATAATGATCATGTAATTTTGGTTATTTTCATGTCTTTAATAATTTAAAAGTAGTTCATTTATGCTTTTTGATTACAAAGAAATATAAAGTGACAACCACTACATCCACTTAGTGACATGCATTTGTAAAAGCATCGGTCAAGTATGAAATCAGTTTCTACAAGCATGTCGAAAATTCAATCTTTATGAGTACGTAAATGTAATTTACTTTCGCAATCAGACACGAGTACCCGAATCCGGACCACCCGGCTCGTTCCATGGTAGTTACCATATCACAGTGAAAATAGCATTTTACCCTGGACCATTGCACTAAACCATTGACTGCTAAGTTCTAAAAAATTGTAAACTGAGTCCTTTGATTTTTTATTTGTGACCTTTTTCTTCGGATCTGAGGAACGGTGTGCATCTTCAGAAGCCAGCAAAACAACAAAGATCTTTAAGGAAGCCCCTCCCCTCCTCTTTTTCTTTTTTCTTTTTTTAATTTGCTCTTTTTTCTATTAGTACCCCAATAATTAATTGTTTCTTTAATTCTATTCCGAGCAATCAAACAAACACGGCCTTAAATATCCCTAAATTTTCCACTTATTACCACATTGAATAATCGCATTGATTTCCGTGTCCCGCGAGATATTCAATTTCTCGCGAGCGTGTCGCTTTCTTTTCTGAAAGCAAGGCAAAAGGCAAAACCAGTCTTTTACCAACCTGGTCACGGCGCGTGAAATCCACGCCCCAAGGTCAATGCGAGCTTGCCCCCTGCTTTGTGTTAATGTGAACAAATGTGTAATTTTCGAAATGACCATTTTGGGGCAATGTTGAATGAAACTGTGGATGAAAGTACTGTCTGTGCTAGATTTCTTTACCATTTCTTCCCAAACTAAAGGCAGTGAATCTTTACTCCTTTTCTACTTGAAAGTCTATACATTTAATTTTTACCTAGCTCAATAACTTTGGTGCATGAAAGTCATGTTTCAATTCAATGCTGTTTTTTCTTTTTATAATTTGTTTTATGGTAATATGGTTCAATTCATTGTTAATGTACAATGAACACTAAGCCGGGTTATGTGCATCGGGCAATTGATGAAGTGATAAGATCAATTGGATTTTGAAAGGAGAAACATAAATTACAATAAGGTTGATTTGCTTTTAACTTAATTCTTTAACAATGTTATGTCACAGTTGTGTTAAATTGTCCAAGGAAATAAGTTGCCTTAGAACAATATTATTTGCTAGTTGCTGCTACCGTGCTAGTTAGAATACTTCAAAACATGCTTCAAATACTTAGTTTAGACTCAATGCTCCTTTTTGTATTCATCGTTACATTTTATTAATCATGACTTGAACGCATCACGCTAGCTATTTATTACAAATAATTACTCTCTTTTATATCAGTTAAGTAATTTAAATATTATAACAAGTCTGTTATGCCACTAAAATAAATGATACTGAACAAATAAATACTTTTGATTGTTTGTTATTATTACTAATGAAATTGTTTTAATTTTTTTTCTCTTTGGTTTTGAAAAGGAAGAAGACAAATATCAAAGTTGAGTGGCATTTCATTGTAGACGAGATTGTTGGGTATGAGAGTTTAATCCTCCTTTGTTACCCAAATGTAGTACAATTTCCATCAATCTTATTCCATCTATCACCTTTGAAGTGGAATTAGTCGTTTGAGTCACAACACCCAAGCCGACCTGATCATGACAAAACGTACAATCGCCATTACACATGTTTGCATTTCAATCCATCCATGACTTTCCAAATGGTAGTGATTGTGTTATAAACTAGGGCCACTATTGTGACCAATGTTACAAACCGACATAGATAGGGACCGTTTAACCAAAAACATTAGCTCCTGCGTATACCAGGACCTACCAACAAGGACAAGAAAAAATGAAAACAAATTGGTTGGGGGAGCAGCCAAACCAAATCCCAATTGAGGTTTTAAATACTCAGTTGAGCTCTAGGCCACACTTGATTGGATATATCTATCTGTCACAGTTTATGGATTAAACACTGTGTTCTCATCAATAATCAATAAAAACACTGTGTTCTCATCACGTCAAGTAATATTGGTTGCCATAAAAACACTGTGTTCTCATCAGAAGTTTACTTTTCCATGTTCATATGAAAGACAAAGGAACTTACTTCATTTCCGTCAACCGAGAGGTCGTTCGTAAGCTTGTCTATAAGACGAACAAATTAAGCCTAACTCAAGCCAAGTTTCAACACCGTCGTGATGCATGTCTAGCTCGCACTACTTGTCTATTATGTTTAAAGAAGTAAATTTCCAAAAGGCATTTGAGATGCCAGTATGTTCTCCATTTAAAATTTTATTGTTGTTCCAAAAGACATTTGAGACATCAAATGCATGTCTACATCATCATATGTTCTCCGTTTAAAATTTTATCGACTATATTAGTATATGATCGTATTGAACTATCGATCGACAGGGCCGGAAGATGTGAGATCCTAACAACCACTCATGTATAGGTCACGTATCAAATTTTATCGACCTTCGATTGTTTGATGATAATGGACCAAGCAGACACATTAAACACATAGCCAGCTACTATCTAATTACACTCCCATGGTTGTTAGCTTTCGTTTTTGTTAAATTTTCTTCATTTTAATGCACAGGATTTGTAATTATTATCAGTGACCAAAGTAGCATGGCATCTCCCTTTTTGTTTAAAATAGGGTAGTTGCGTTTTATTGCGTGCGTAGTATATGTACCACACTATATACATACATATATACCAGATAGAGCCCCATCAAATTATGCGACATTTAAGATGTGGGTTGTCTTCTATATACACTTGATTAACTCATGTAAAGAAATTGATGGCTGCTTTTGATCGAATCATCTCTGTCATTAATGTTTGTTTCACTTGTACTTGGGTGAAAATTAAATGAAAATCAGTTGCTGCTAAGTTTTCCAAAATCAATTCAACCAGCTGCATGTCTAGCTCATTTGATCAACTGGTTCAAACTGACAGTAGTTGGGATTAATTCGTAGCTGGGGGGGAGTAGTGGAAGTAAAGACTAGCTTGTCTCAACGTCTCAACATGTTCTTATTGATCAATTTTCAATTCTTGTGGTATACTGAAGTTTACGCACCCTTTTGTTTTTTTAAACTTGTAATTTTACGTTCCTTTGTTGTTGTTATAAATTATTTTGACATTGCTAGTCATCATGGAAGGGATGTTGATTTAGCAATATATAGTCTTCATCTATGTTGCACGGACACAGACACAACGACACGGCACGGTACGTCGACACATCAAAACTCAAAAACTGAATATCCAACAAGGTTTGGACACGGCAAATAAAATTATATATATATATATATTTTTTAATAAGTAAAAATATAATAAAATGTAAAATAAGTTCATTACATTACTAAAATTATGTTCTAAATTCAATTCATTGCATAATCATAAGAAATAACATTAAAGAGAGTCAAATGCAAATGATAGAAATCTATAATTAATAATATTAGAAGTAGCAGACTTCTAACTTAAAACATAACATTAAAGAAAATCAAATTTGCAGTAGGTTGCTGACAAAACTGGGTAGTATCTTGCTTTCAAAAGTGGACAATAGTTTTATTTAGGTTTTGGTTATTTTTTTTCAATTTAAAAAATTGATAAATGATGATGCGGCGTGTCGGAGATGATGTAGCAAGTCGGTCAACGTGTTCGAAACATGTCAGAAAAGTACGTCAACATTTTTCGACACGTATTTTGTCATGTTAGAGTGTCTGTACAATATAAGTCTTCATCTATAAAACTGTGTGTGAGACTGAGTCACTAGTGTTGAGCCGAGACAACAGAAACTCAAGAGATTGAGTTGTCACTTACATAAAAAAAATAGTGATTACGTGGTTAGTTGTTGAAGAAGGAAATTATACTCAATCACATTTGGATTGGAAATCCAACCGGAGAGAACTAAACAATATAATTTAATCATGATTATCTCTTTTGTTATTTACATCTACCGATAGTTGAGCATAATCAACAACTAATAAGACGATAAGGTGTAAATTTCTGTTTGACCCGAAACCGGATCTATATAAAACGTCATAATCGATAAGCAATATGTCTGTCAGTTGGTGAATGGTAATAGTGGATATATGGGGTAAACCCTAATACTGTAATACAAGTACTACGTACGAAATAGTGACATGAGGTAGTAATTCACGGATGGATAGATTGGATGGATAGATTGGATGGCCTGGTTTTAGCCGCGGTCCCTTGAATGCTGGCGTGGGAGGACATATGAATAGCATTATTCACTCTGATCTGACACACCAGAGCTGATGAGAACATTTCTGATTTTACCGGTGCCGGCGAATTTATCCATCGAAGAATTGATGATGATATAGGAGGCCAGGCCAGAGAGAGAGAGAGAGAGAGAGCGAAGCCAACTGAGATTTTGCACTTGTGGGTCACTCCACCTTGACAGCTACAAGACAACGACGACAGAACCAGCACCCCGGCCTGCATTACTCTCTCTTACTGCATTTGCATGGAGACGTTGACTCTCTTGAACAGTATTACTATCCATGAGGTTCCCAGAACAAGAATCTGACACGCGTCGGGGACGACGTCGTCAGCTTCTTCCAAGGTCGAGTGGTAGCTAGATCGAGTAGGAGGACGATAGATCTGGGTTCGTCGACGCAGTCGCCATGTGAGAAGTTAAATGAGTCCTTGACGCCCTCTGCAACTGTAGTAGTAGTAGCAGTCCTCTCTTTCTCTGGAGTCTGGACCAGACCCAACATGGAGTCACACTCACACATACACCGCCAAACCCTACCCTTCTCCCACCACCTCATTATGTTTTTTTGTATTTTTATACAAGTAAATGGATTATGGAATTATGAAAAAAGTGAATGGAAGAAGATAACAAAGAAAATCCATGCATAAAAAGGCCCTACGTTTAGGTTGGTCCATCTCCATCTCCGATCGAGAGGTTTGGAAGGTTTTCGTATCTTAGATTAAGTATATAATCTTTGATCTAATGAGTGATGACAAAATTTAACCCAAGTCCGTATTTGTCCTCGGATTTTTTACTGTTAAATTTTTTAATTTGTTGCTACTTCGTTGTTTGGTGTTTTTAAGAGATGTCGAATTCTTATCTAAAAAATACAAATAATAATTCAGAATATTTTCAGTACATGACATATAAATTAACATACATATATGAATGATCAAAATTAAAGAATTGATTTAGCTGGGAGCCTGGGATCATTGTTGAAGCCTTGAACCAGGGATTACAAGTCCATAGTAAATATTACAATTACTGGAATGTACTGTAGTTGTGGGGAAGTGTAACAATTATGTAGAAATGGAGGTCCACTCCGTATCTTTCTCTAACCTCTGTTTTCTAAATTATTCGTTTGTTGTTTGTATAGATTGAGTTTCTAGGGAGGGGTTCTAACGAGGACCACTAAGTTAAGGACTAGTTGAGGACTTCTTCGTTTCACCCATTTTTCGATCGCATATTCACATCTCGACCGTCTAGTTTGTAGATATATATGAGTGATCATCTCTACAAAATTTTCATCCAAATTGAAAATCGTTAAGGCATTCATAAATATGATTTACCAATTATAAACTTGAACGGCTCTTGTTTGACAGATTTGGATTGTCCATTGATTTGATTTAGTTTGATCCCTTAATGATCACCAATTTTGCTGAAAATTTGTGGAAGTGATCTACTTATATAGACCTAAAATTTGAACGATGGAGATGGAAAAATGTAATTGAAAAGTGGGTGTAATAAACGATTAATGAGAAAGTCCTCAACTAGTCCTTAACTTAGTGGTCCTCATTAGAACCCCTCCCTGAGTTTCTATAGCATATTGTCATATTCTGGAATATATAGATCATCCAAGTGCAGGATCCAACACCAAAATAGTCGAAAGTTGACCTTCTATTCTTTTAGCTACAAAAAAAAAAAAACAATAACTTGAGCATCTTTCTTTTGGCCAATAGATCGGGTAGTTCACAGAATACAGTAGCAGACACAAATAATAGAAGTGAGTCTTCTGTCTCTCAAACTTAGCTCTATGAAACCCTCATCGATCACCAATTTATCAAAGCTTGTGTGATCCCCAGAATCCAGATTAACAAAACATTGATTTCTTAACTAGTATAACTAATTCAACTAATATACATAGTTCTTATCTATAATATAAAGAAGCAGAAAGTGGATTGGTTAACATAATGACGTGCAGGCATCTAAACAATATATCCAGTTGGGATAGAGTGGTCACTACTCACTACCCGCTCACTGGAAAGAGCTCGCTTTTAGGGCTTGGACCAAAAACTTAGCTCATAGTGTTGAGGCATGCAGTTCGACAGTAGATTTGGCTATATACTATAATACCTCGGTTGCACGGAAACGGGGATGAATTTTGAAAACGGGGCGTTTCAGAAACGTAGAAACGTAAAAATCAAAATATAGTCCGATAAGAAACGTGACGGAAACGTAAAAAAAAAATCTTTATTTATTATATATAAATATAAATATATAATTGAAAAAAAATCAACAAATGGTTACTAATTGAAATCCATCAATCCAAATGTTAAAAAAAGTTCATAATTAAATTACAAATTTGTTTTAGGATATTCTATATCTTTCTAGATATTCTTTATGTGTGTCTTGGTCTTATGCCATTAGGATATGTAGTTTGACTAGATCTATGTATTCTTATCCTTACCATATTGGTATTGTGTAATTCCCTATATAAAGGGCACCTATCAATGAATAAGATGATGATTCTCTTGCTATCTCTTGTCTCTACACTTTATCATTCATCACGTTATTATGCACTTTTTTCTAACCCTAGAGTCAATAGTCCACCATTTGTTTTCCAAAACCCTAAAATCGGGCAGCCTTGTTTTTCCCGATTTCCGACCAAAATTCCTACTTCCCTCCGCCGAAATTTTACATCCCCAGAAAGATCTCTACGTCCCGGATCCAACGCTGCCGGTCTCACCCTGAGAACTGGCCGGAAAGTCTTCGAACCGGCTGCCGGAAGATTCCAGACCGCCGTCGCTACCGACCACCGGTTCACCACCTTCCCTTGCTCCGATCAACTTAAATTTTTGATAGCAGCTTCCCCATCCAGAGCTTCTCCTCCTGTCAAATTTTCAGTCCCAAATTCGAAGTAGAAGTAGGCGAAACATTGTTTCTCCTCTCGGCAGCCTCTAGAAACCAAAATTTTTAATATTGCTCGTCTTCCAAGGAAAGACAGAAAGGTTCCCAACTCTCGGTTGAAGCCTGCAATCGACTCAAACTCATCAGAGCTTCTATAAACGTAGTTTATTTGGAAAACTAGCAAGTAAGCTTTAATATTACAGTTATTTACTTTGGAATAACTCGGGGGGATAAAATCCTTTCTCCCTTCTCCATCTTCATTCTATGCTTGAGATTTTGTGCGTGCAGGTACCAAAAATCCCGGAATTTTATTCACGGGTCAAAAATGTGTTTGATCACTCTTGTTTCCTTGTCCGGGTTGTGTATGAACAACCCCGACCTATCACCAGATTGTGTTTGATCAATCCGAGGCATTTTTCTGAATTGTGTTTGATCAATTCGCGACTTTTCCAGATTGTGTGTGATCAATCCGAAGGACAAACCATTAAAGAATTGTTTGTGACCTCTATCATTGAATATTGTTGTACTACAGCTCGTGACTGTGTATTAAGATTGACACGAAATTGCAATCCTTAAGCTTGACATGATTGAAATGGATCTCCAATCCTTGAGCTCGGCTAGATGTTATTTCTAGGTGCCAAATTGCAATGCCACTGCACACAATGATGGGTCATTTGAGATGAATAAGTTTCTGTTGGATATGAACATCCACCTATAATCCGCATATATAGAAACCTTGTCAGGCGATATCATTCATCGCTAAATTGCGAATTGTCATTTTGATGAGACAATATTCTCACCGTTAGAGGGAGATAAGAACACAAGTGTTCAAGTAGAACGACGTGAATTGTCGTGGTTTGTCCCCACTAAGTCTCATCTTGATCCCAAATGCTTAAAGTGTTAAAGTGACGAGATCACATGCTGCAAATATGTCTGCAAGGATTGATGTCCTACAAAAGGACATGGCGCGACCAAAAGGTGTTGGTCTTGACGCCATCACCAATTCACCATAGATGGTGAAATAGTGACGCCATATAGTGGCAAAATTGGTGTCACAATTCCGTGTGGCTCCCCAAAAGGAAGGAGGCCCTTAGGTTTGATACTTTCTCGCACTACGAAGAAAGCGAGTTTGGCACAACCTGATCCATTGATCAATGATACTCAAATTCGTCTTATGAAGTCCGAATTGTGATTATCGTTGGGGGACGCCTCAATGTCAAATCCAATCCATATAGAAATCTCTACAAGTATTACACTAGTGTACATGAGGACGTGGGATAATGAGTCTACTATCAAATCACCTTTCGTTGATGGATATCAACTTAGTTGATTGGCCTAATGGAAAGATGCGATACAGCATTAACAAAGAGATATATTATTGGGCAGGTGATGTCGACACCGTAAGCTAAACCCTATCAACTGTGTCTTTGTTAGATAACGTAGTGAGAACAAGAGCTTAGACTCACCTTATGACGCAAGGTCTCTCACTAACATGCATTGAGATCGACTATGATGATATATGCTCTTGTAATGGATGTCATTGAACTCCACTACTTTGTCAGTTTGGTAGTTTCCGAATAACTGAACATGCAGCCTATGAATGTGATCATAATAACATCTCTATGGGATCAAAGATATATATGAAGGTCTTAAATGGACTTCATTCTTCCGAATCAAGTGGCTTCAGACCACAGGAGCACGCATTTGTTAAAGGTATTGAAACACATATGGACTCTACTTGATTTGGAAGCAGGGATATGGTAAATTATGCCTTTGCGTGTTTATTCCGGATTTACATGGACTCTTGATGGATCAAGAGATGCCCATATGTATCAACATCCGAAGAAAAAGATCTTGGGAAGACACGGTTTCGAAAAGGTACTCGATGACTGTATTGATGATGATTTTCCATCAATCGGCTTAGACACTCTATAACTAGTGAGGCCTACATATACTCCCATGATTAGTCAAAGTCTTTGCTCTAAAGAGAGATCCATTGTTTTGTCTAAAGCAAGATGACAAATATGTGTTAAGACATGGAGTTCCCATCTAAGTACAATAAGAAACATCAATGTATTCAACACAATACGAAAGACTTGACATCTCATTTGCTATGAAAAGTTGTAAAAGCTAAGTGAAGCTATGCTCCCACGCAATGCCAATTTAATGGCAGTAACTCCTTTTTCAATACTTAATGGTATGAAAGGTTGAGGCTTATTCTATCCCTACATAAGAAAGACACATCAATAGCGAAATCAGAATCTGTCAAGTTTCATAGGTCAACTTTCACGGGACCTACAGAAAATCTCACTCACTGAAAGATGGTGAAATTTGTACCATTGCAAATGTCTATGTGTCTACTTTCCAAGGACATCAACCATTTCATCATAGCTGTCATATGGTCGTTTTCGTAACATAGGACGAATCTGTCTAAGAATCTGATTTTGGAAAAACATTTAAATTTGACTGGACTTTGTGAACAGCTCCTGACGAACCAGAATGTGTGCAATATATGGTTGGAAAGATAAATGAGTCTCGTTTCCAAAACCATTTACGTTTCATTCATATGTATTTACCAGAGGAAGTGACGACTATTTTAGTAACTGAAGGTCATGCTGTGCAGAAATCTGATTTCATACACGAACTTATGTTTTGATTTCACAAGTAGTCTTCTTCTCAAGATCTAAGTGTAAAAGATCATGTTTGAGGACAATACGGTATGATTTAGTTAATCATTATCCAATGCCACATTTGAATACATGTTAAAAAGCATAGACATGCTAAGTTGTTGAAACTTCCGTGATTAGTAAAAATTAAGAAGAGCCCTATGATTGATGTAAAGATCAGGGGAAGGTGCGAACTTCAGGGGGAGTCTAGCACATACATACATGTCACTATCAAATGTGAAAGGGTGCGTTGTACTCTCTTTCTCATACGATCAAGGTTCAGTTTTTCTCCCACAGGGTTTTTGTGACTTGACGAAGTTTTTGACGAGGCAACAGATCAGCACCATCGACATATCAGCGTGCGGCACAAGGGGGAGTGTTCTAGGATATTTTATATCTTTCTAGATATTCTTTATGTGTCATGGCCTTATGTCATTAGGATATGTAGTTTGACTAGATCTATGTACTCATATCCTTACTATATTAGTATCATGTAATTTCCTATATAAAGGGCACCTATCAATGAATAAGATGATGATTCTCTTGCTATCTCTTGTCTCTACACTTTATCCTTCATCAAAATTTACAATAGAAATAACAAAGAACTTCATCAACACATTCTAAATCAAAATCCAAACAAAACACAATCCAAATCCAAATCCAAACAAAACACAATCCAAATCCAAATCCAACAAAGGTTCAAGAAACAATTCATAATCAAATTAGAATACAAATAAAAGCAACAACATCATCTTCTGCATTCAATTCCTATTCAAACTCATCATCATCATCATCATCAAACAAGACCGCCTCTAATTGGGGTTCATCAAGTGAAAGGTTGGCAACTTCAAGTATTCCAACATTAGTGTCCTCCAATGAATCAAAATCATCACCTCTAACATCCCACATATGAGTTGCACCTTTGTTGTAAGATGAAGATTGCCTAGCTAAGAGGCGAAGATTGGTGTGCACAAATACTAAATCTTTCACTCTTTGTTCCTTGGGAAGAAGTAAATAAAATTGTAAGTACTCCAATTCCTTTCGCAATAAAAGGAAGAAGAAGGTTGACCTAGAATCTTAAAGGCAATGACTTGGAGAGTTGGGGCCGAAGATCCATGAACCACCTACTATGTTAGTGGTTCTAAAATATTTCTATCCTTAATCACATCTCCACCTCCAAACCCTTGCATACACATAGAAAAATGAGCATACTCTATGTTGACCTTTCTTCTATCATCCTCATTGGCAATCAATCGAAAAAAACAATTCTTCATTTCCCTTGTAATATCCAAGTCCTTATGAGGAGCAACATGATGAGAACCTTCATCAGGCCATTCCGGACTATAGTATCTAAATATAAATATGCTATAAGGTTTACTACATACAAAATAATCATGAAATAAGCAAATCAAATAAAAGTAGTAGTTGTAGTTTTGTACTTACTTGGGATTCAAAGAATATGTCAAACAATGGAGAGGTGTATTGGCTTTGCTCCACCGAGATAATAAAATTTTATGCACCACATCCCAAAAAGGAGATTCTTCATGAAATTGCTTCCTTTCTTTCCTATAGATAGCCTTCTTCACTTGCTCCATCATATCATCCCACCATTCATATACCAAATGCAGTTTATCCGTGTCTGCCTTCCTTATCATCTCATAGATAGGCTAGGTAAAAGAAAGTATATATTTAATATTATCCCACATAAAGTCATCCAACAACATTTCCTTCACCCTACCCGCCTTCCTAGAGTTATCATCTTTGTAATCATCCTATTTTGTACTTATAACCATTTGTTGCAAACCATTATTGGTTGTCTTAAACCTCTTTAGCATAATAACCGCAGATGCAAACCTTGTGGGAACAACCAAAAGCAACTTCAAATTACAATGATCATTAAACATAACCAATCTCATGCTATGATTCATAATAAAGTTCTTAATAAACATAACATCCTCCACCACCGGTTGTATCCAAGAACATTCAGCATACACATCCACATTGTTCGCAGCATGAGAAGGGGTGCAAATATTCTTGAGAGCAAGATTCAAAGTATGAACAACACATGGAGTCCAAAAGATTGTATGATACTTACTTGCTATTAGAGCACCAGCTTTTGCACAAACGGGAGCATTATCGGTAACCACTTGCACTACATTTTGATAACCAACTTGCTTGATAGATTCAATAAGCAATTCGGAAATCAAATTAAAATCCTTGTATTCTCCTTCACAATTGACAACTTTTAACATTATCAGACCACTCTCACAAATAGTCATCACATTAATCAAGAGTTTTCTTTATGAATCAGACCAACCATCACTACAAATGCTTACACTCTTATCTCTCCATGTAAGCTTCAATGGTTCCAATTGAAACTCAAGATTCTTCCGTTTCTTAGTAAGTAGTGTTGTTCTTAGAGCATTGTAACCCGGTGGAACATAGCCCGGAAGAGTAGAAGCTCTAATATAGGAGTTCCGGTAGTGTGGATTTCTTGCTAGATTGAAGGATAAACCACCGGTGTAAAACATCCTAGCAATCTCGCCATGACATTCCTCCCTTGCTGCATTTTCAAGCGGACCACCTGCTACCCTTCTTTTATTCCCTTTGCTTGTTAGTGATGTGTAGTCACCATAACTCACAGAATAGCTGGCACAAGTTGCTGAACTCCCTTGGCTTGTTGATGATGGTAAAAGAACATGCCTTGCTGCTTTATTTGCTATTCTCTCTTTGCAATCCTTCAACAATTTTGTAATATGAGCAGTATCCTGGGGGTTAACTTTTGTACAAATGTTGATCCCTTTTCCTCCTTCCTTCAATAGATGTTTTTCCACTCTAGTGTGAGACCCATTATAATGCAACTTGCAAAAGTTGCATTGCCACCTCCAACTTCCTCCAGTCTTGTACTTATAAATCTTCTTTACAAAAATCCACAATGGTGCTTTATCATCTACTGTCACACTTTCGGGATTAGCAACTTCATTGTTATTATTGCTGGTACCGGCATTATCACTTCCACTTGCACCTGAACTAACAGGAGGTGTACGTCTTGACATAGTATTCCTGAAAATTACTGGTTCTAATTAACTTGAACCTATGTTGCAGAACTATACATTTAAACAAACCCACAATAATACAACCACAAAGATACCATAAATCCAGAATTAAACATCCAAGAAAAATCAAAAGTTATAGTGGAAAAAAGAAGAAGACAAGAATGAAATATGAAGGCTAAGATGCGGAGAAGCATGTGCTAGTCATGGAACTCTAAACAACCTAAACTCTAAAGACGACAATACAAATGATAAGTGTCTAAATCATCCTTTACCTGTTTCACATAATTCAACTACGAAATTTGAGCACCACATAAAGAACCCTAATATAAACAAAGCAACAATTTCCATCTAATATCAAAGAATCATAGCTCTCAGCGATCGCGATTAAAAACAGGGAAGACAAAGATTCCTAAGATTAAACATAATAAGAACAGAAAAAAAAAGAAGCGAAATTGTAAAAGTGAATTGAAAATAGAGTGGGACTTACGGAGAAGCGGCCGTAGAAGTAGGCTGCTAGTATGGGGAGAGAGAGAGAGAGAGAGAGAGAGAGAGAGAGATTGGAGAAGATTGAGATATGAAAGAGTGGGTAGAAGAAGACAGAGAAGAGACGAGAGAGAGAGGCGCAGAAGACAGAGAAGAATGAGAGAGGCGAAGAAGAATGATTGAATGAGAGAGGAAGTAAGTAACCTAAGTCCTTTTAGTGAATAACCGAATTTACCCTCGTGTTTCTGAGGTATTTACTAAGACGTTTCTGCTTTACAAGAAACGTGTTTCCCCAACATTTCTAAATTTCACTTTTACGCGTTTCCGATGCGTTTCTTGGTGTTTCGGAAACGTTTCCGTTTCCGAAAAGCGAAACACTCGGAATTACGTGTTTATGTGCAACCTAGTATAATACTATATATATAATCAGACCGGGGAAATGTTATATATGGTGGATGGGGTTGGGGACAAAAACTAAAATCACACATGCGTTGAACAGGTTGGCCGAGGCGGGTGCGCATCCGCCTATGTTGCCGTTGCCGGCGGAACCACTTGAGGTGTTTGCAGCTAGCAATAATCTCTGTGATCATCAAACTGGATCCTTACACAGTACTATTAATTCGATTAAAGTTAAAAAGTGTGAATCAATGGCCGCCTGGTGGGTTGAGCTTAGCTATGCTAGGTTGTTTGGGTCCACAGGCCTTTCTCTCCGAACACACACAGACATAGCTTACAGTTGTTTTCATGGTTTGGATGTATATTGGTCGACTGGTTCTTTTACCACATGGATCTTTGTCTCCAACTCTTTCACAGATATGTGCCATTGGTAATAATGTTTCACTTACGTACCTTAGAAGGTGATGCACCTTGCAGCTAACTCTCAAGAGGACAGTTGCACTGAATACTGTTGTCTTGCTTTTTGTTAGTGGATCTGGGCTCATTTCTTGGGCCCGACTCTTGCTGTTTTTTTTCTTGCTTTAAAATAGTCATCTAAAATTTATCACCTGCGACATTTGAATACCATAAGTGCTGTGGTATGTAGAAATATTAATGAATCTCCTGTGTCTCCTTTACTGCAGCAAACGTATTCAAAGACTATTGTACTGAACATTTGAACCATGGGAAACACAATAGAGTAGACCCTAATTTGATTATCAAATGCCATCCTCCTCTTTGTAAAATTAAATTTGATGGTTTCATTCTTTCTAATCATCAGGCTGCAACAGGTTTGGTTATTGGACCTTGGCTATTGGAGATCATCAAGATCGCCCAGAATATGTTATTCTAGCTGAAGCGCTAGCCCTTCGTGCTTGTCTTCATGCTAATGTCTTACATGAATCTACTAAGATTCAGAATGAAGGTGATTCTAGTCCTCATTGATTGCATCAACAACAAAATCAGTACTCCTTGGCGCATTCTTACTATTGTTCAAGACATCATACTTCTTGCAGCTCATTTACAAAGTGTAATTTCACAGAAAGAAAAACAATTTTAAGCATGTAAATGAAATGAAAACCAAATTACTTCTGTTTAGCAACATTTTTCTTAAAATATGAAATCCGCAAATAACTATTTTCAACATTTAAACTGAACAATTTAACGTTTTCACTTTTTTCTTCTCTCAAGTTAGAACATGTGAACAACATGTATCATAGAGCAGTCTAAGCCCATCACATTGAGCTTTACTAACATCGATTAAGTTATGAAGTATCACAAGAAATTAATAGGCAATAATGGTTGTTGATATTTAACGTAGGCAACATAGACCAACAAGATCATCCCAAATATCCAAACATAATATGCACCCAACATATTTTATTTCAATAGTTGTGAGTAAATAAAGCCAAGTTGCGAGAGAAGAGACAAGCAAAAAGAAAGAGAAAGACAAAATGATCCAAATCATCCGAACAATTTCTAGTGAATCTCTATTTGTACACGCAAACAGGTTTACTTAAAGTTTAATTATTCCATACTAAAAATACACAATTTACATGCCTAATACTTGATAACTCCTTAAAAATAAGAAGCTAAAAATAATCTAATTTTACAACCATACGATTCCAGTAAAACATCTGTATTTTACTCTACCATGTTGCCAGGACCATGCATTCATCATGCTGGTGTTGAGACTACAATATGAAAAATACAATGATATGAGAATACAAATTGTGATATGTAATTCCTTCTAACTTTCCCCAAAGCAAAACTAAATATTGAATGTTTTGTACTAAAATCATACTAGTGTTAAGAATGCAATATGAGAATACAAATTGTGAATAGTAATTCCTCGTACCTTGCCAAAAAGCAAAACCTTAATACCTATTGTCTTGTAATGGTTTTGGTATCACTTTCAAACATTATCTATCACATATTCAACCAATTTTACAACTTTGACTACATTCAATATCATTACTTATAGAAGAATTTACAACGTGAGCAATTTTTTTAGCATTATAACTAGCAAACACCTCATATCTTAACATGTTATTGAAATCTTAACTGGAATAACATTAAATAAATAATGGCTTTGTATATATTTTATTAAAGAAGTGAGAATCTCTTATAAGCAATGTTTTGAAAATCATAATGCGGTAGGCAACAATAAGGAGTCGCCTAAGCGGATATTTTTAAACCCGACTTAGTTAGACACTATCTAAGCTAATTGACATGGCCGGCCACAACAACGGGACTCTCAGAGGATATTAGAAATGCTTATTAAGAGAAGTTAGATAGAAAAGAGTCATAGCCTATATGTACAGATATCATACTACGCTACTACTATTTGAATTAGTTATATAGCTTTGATTCTATTCTTCAAAAAAGTGAAAAGCAAAATATACAAAACAAAAGAAAAATCTTAATCGAAAAAAAACAAAAGAAAAATCTACAATCACAACTATCAAAAAATGGTGACTAACCTTCATTCAGCCTGTTCTTCATCATTCCGTTGTGCCTTGATGCAATAGTGATACAAAACGGTATTGCTTACCGTATTGAACAACAAAACGAGCATGAAAAGAACTGAAAGTATCACAATTTGCACCAGATATTCAAAAGTCACCATCCTCCACCAACCACCACGGCTCAGATCACCTGTTAAACTCAACTGCATTTCCAGAATCCAAGCGCTGAACAATCCTAAAATCAGGGAACAAGTCCCGAAAATCAAAAGCAGCAAAAAACCCAACATTTTGTTTCCCTTCATCAATGAGCTGCTTTTTTTCATAGACTCTACTAGCCCGCGGGATTCAATCACAACAATTGAGGGTGTAAGGTTCAACTCCAAGTGAAGTTGGACACTACACAGCAAGATAATAACATCTAACATATCCATCTTGCTCTTCTCAACCCCTCTAATTACCTTAAATAAGTTCTGCCCCGAATAAACCAGATTAAACAGCGAAACCATGTTGGGAATAGAGACTATGACACAACCGAGAATAGGAAAGAAGGAGACAAATGCAGAGTTAAAGAGAACCGAGATAAGTTTAACTGGTCGGCCACGGTGGAGTGTATATGTGATTGACCAGAGACCCAGAGTGTAGTGGATGAAACCCAAGTGGGAGAAGATGAAGGTAAGGGATGTGAAAGCAAGAGGTAAGAGAGTCTCGGATTGGAACTTGTCCGGAAAGGGATGCTCGGCGTTTAAGAAATTACGACGGGTGGGATAGGCTATACAGTAGAACGATTTGGGGAAGAGATAGAGAAACGAGAGATAAAGCAGATACACATACTCTGCTTTGAGAATCCGCACACACCGGGCAAGCACGGTGAATAGCGAATCCCGGAGGACGATCGGATTTATTGTTTCTTCAGATGACATGGCGGCGGGACTGGGAAACGAGAGGGTTCTGAACTTGGGAGGTTGCCAACATGCTTCTAAAATGGTCGATGACCAAGGCAGGCTTTACCCGATCCATTTTTAAGTCCGTGGCCTAGCCCAAGAGGCCAAGCTCAGTTTGATGTTAGCTAAATGTTGGGCTTGCTTGGGCTAATTCTGGTCCTTTCACATGCCTAAGGAAATATATTTGTTAACGGGAAGTGAAATTTAGTAATTCACACTCAATTGTATTGCACACCTAATTTTTTATTTTTGTTTTGAAGAAAAAATTGGAGTTAGTAAAGACAAAATTTGATGGACTGTAAATTGTATAATGAAGAGTGTGGATTTCACTCGCTTTTGTTGACGACCTGCAAACAAGTTCGAATCTAGGGGTGAGCTGGTATATGCTGCAACTCACATCATTTTTTGGGACAAAAAAATTTACCATCTATATATATATATATAGAGTTTTAGCACCCATAAAAAAAAATAATCATTGATTATATATATATATATATAATCTATGAGAGCCATTTTAGTGAAGACTCTTAAGTTAAAGACTTATCGGTTTATGGTTTAAAAGACATATTTTTCTATCACATATTAACATCTTATATGTTCAGTTTTTAGGTTTATATGAGTAAATTAGTCATACAAATTTTCAGTCAAATTAGTGATCGTTAAGGTAACAAACTAGATCAAATTAAGGGACGAAACAAATCTGCTAAACATGAACCGTTCAAGTTCATAATTGATAAATCACACTTATGAATGTCTTAACAATTTTCAATATGGCTGAATATTTGTCAAAATGATCTACTCATAAATATCTATAAATTAAACAGTCAAGATGTAGATATAAGATCGAAAAGTGGGATAAGTCGAAAAGTCTTCAACTAGTCTTCAACTTAAAGGTCCTCATTAGAATAACTCTCTATAATCTATATGCACACACGCTGGTGCAGAGAAAAAGATGTGATTTTGCCTAATGATTGATCTTAACTGGTGTTTGGTATATACATATTGGTTACTTTCAGGAGGACTCATATGTATAAGTTGGGTTGAAATTGATTGTGTTAATAAATTTCCTTTGCAATTAGATCTTTTATACTATCAAGTGTGAATGGTGTATCTAGATTTGAGTGTTTTAGTACTTATTATGCTCTACTTTTGACTTCAATTGTCTCTTGTTATGATATCGAAGTGTTTCTCTAGTGGAAGTTTTATTGAGACCCCAAAAAATAATTTTGGCCTTCGCCCAACACATGAAACACTACGAAAATTAGCCTATCCTATTTTTCAATCCTTATTTCATCCCGCCTTCCAAATTGACGTACGAGGAAGCAGACTATAGTGCAGTTTGATATTGCAATTCATCAAATTACAAAAAGTCAACAACTTTCACACATGTACGGGGGTGCCTACGACAAGGTGCATCTTTGGGAGGTAAAGCATTAATTTGTCTATCTAGTTGATGATCGACTTCTCTAGAAGAGTAAGGCTGTATAGCATGGCTGTCATGCCTACAATGGGAGAAGAGAAGAGCTATGTGGTTAAAGACATTATGGTTCCGTAATGGAGATAATGATCAAGCGAAGAAGGAAATGATCCGTCTTATAGATAAGGAAGAGTAACAGAATGCAGCTTTCCTATTCTAGCTAGAAAATCTTGGTGTAGCTCTATAAGTTAGGGATTACTGAGAATGTGTTGTAAAGATATACCTTGTAAACAGACCATGATGAATAAGATTTATTCTTCACAAACTCTAAGCTTCTTTATGGTACCAGAGCGTCGATCCTCAGCCTCAAACTCGATCAATTCTCTCTCCCGATAAACTTGATATACTCGAAATTCAGCCTCTAACAATCCTCAACACCATTCCACATATCAGCCTACCCTCACCACTAAAATTCTAATCGAACCATGGAAGGAGAAAAAGAGAAGAAGGCTTTTACGTTGCTGACAGAAAAAGAGAAGAATTTTCTTTTCAAGCATCGGCAGACAGACATCAAAACTGGAGGGCACATTGGGGGGATATGTGTTCTAGTTACTTCAGACTTTAGACCTTCTTCAAGTGTCTTGGTCATTATTTACATCAATCCCTGTGGTCTCCAAGTTTCCAAAGTTGGTTCGCCAGCATTATGTGGCCACTCGCCAACTCTTTTGCCTCTCATGGGTTTGCACTGGGGGGCAGCGAAGTGCATGGTCTCTAAATTTTTTTGTTAGTTTCTCTTTGGTCCGCGCAAGGGGGGCAGCGAAGTATATGGCCATTGTCATTCCATGATTATCAAAAAGTTGGCTCGTCATCGCCAAGATTCATGAGGAGCTATTTTTGGAGTCTGGTCAACGCAAACGTCTGCTCCAGTTAAGTTATAACCATGCGAGCTACATTCGCTTGCGGGATATATAATGTACTATGTCTTTTGAGAAAAGCAGAAGAGCAAGCGAATGCATTTGAAGCCCAATGTGCCTAGGCGAACTGTACAGAAACTTCGCTACAATGCCTTGTTGGGTGCTTGGTTTTCAAGGCCTATTCACAGGTTTGTCTACTCATACTCGTCTTATGACCCGAGCCAATCCAGTGGCTTTGGAGCAGCATGAACATAACCCTCTTCAGTCATTCTTGATATTCATGACTTCGAGGCTGGGGGGCAATGTTTACGCTCAAATTAATATTTTACTGGACAATAATTGTATATATAAATATTAATTAAATTCTTGGTCTATGTCAGTCGGCGAGCCCAAGTTCTTTAAGTTTACAAATAATGGCCAGCCAGCTAGACCACGCGAGAAGGAATGACTCCGCGCGGACTAAAAGATCTCGCGCGCTTTCAGACAAAAACAAAGCTCGCGCGCGAAATGATCTCGCGCGAAGTGAGGATCACGCGAGCTCGCGTGTCTCCTGCAGAATGCCTTCGCGCGGAATGACTTACTTGTTGACTTCGCTTAGGCGGGGCGGAATGCATCTAGGCACGCTGGCAAACTGATTCGCTAGTTCGCGCGGTAGACACACGCGGAGTCCGCGCGATTGCTTGTAATCGTTTCTGACTTTTTACAGTCTTTGACACTCTTTGGACCAATCCCTGTGGCCCTTATTAATTAAAAAGCCTTGTTTTGGCCCGCGAGCTGCAATAGCCTGCGAGGTGGAATTGAGCTACAGAAGTTCGCGGTTCGCGTGAGTTAGTTTTCTACATGGACTGTGGCACCCCGCGGGATAAGATTGCTCCTAATTTCAGTCTGCATATGACTCTACAGTTGAGAGGCGCGCCGGAGGCAGTGTTCTATTCTGAATGGACTGTGCGAACTGAATATGTGTCACATAAGGATTGGTCTGCATGAGAGAAATAATGTCCTTATGCTTCACATTGCAGAGTCCAATAGGGATTCTGATTGTCTTTCTTTCGCGGCAAGGATTGCTCCCACTATATAAAGAAGCTCGAAGGCTTACAGAGACCTCTACCTCTCAAAAAACACACAATTTATTCAAACAGAACAAAACCCTTCAACCTAGTTGAAACCCTCGACCCAGTCGAATCTCCAACGCTCCCAGGAGCTTTGTTTCCGCTTCCCTGTTGAAGCGAGATCTCTCTCTCACAACACAACTCAATCAAACACAAACAACACAAGACAAACTGCAACCCTCTTTCGAGCTACCTCGAAACCTCGATTCTAAGTGCACCGCCGCCTATGATTCTTCAGAGCTCTCCGGACTCTACCCCGATTCCTCGAAATTTTCCCTATAGTTGCTCTGCTCACGCCGCCGTGAGTATCAACCGCCTTGTGCTCGTAAATTTCTCATCTGAGGTGGCACCTGGGACTCCTTTTGCCTGATTCAAGAAGTCAAGACCTTTTCCTCGTCCGCGAGGTGGCACGCTCGCAACACTCCCCATTTCTCTTTGTTCACTATTCACCTCTGCTCCGCACGCTGAGGATCGTGGCCAAAACATAACCAATTGATGAATTTTCGCAGTCTTTTGGGGCATTTGGTTTACAGATTGTATAGATTTTGTAAAACGCATAAGCTTTTAGCTTTCATGTCACAATTGGCGAAAAATTGCTCAAATATTCTCAAACAAATTCGTTTACATCGTTGCATTTGATGATCATAATTTCAAGAAAAAAGGATGATCAAGAGAGAAATCGGGGAAAGTTAACCAAATATGGATCGAAGAAGAGCTTTTGCAGAGAGATGAACAAAGAATAGAGAGGAAGCGGCGGCCCAAGCTTTGATTAGTTTATTCAGTTGTTTGGGTAGAGTTGAGAAGAGGTAGAGAGTGAGGTTTGAGAGAAAGAGAGATGGTGGGGAGCTGGAAGTGGGTTTTGGTTGGGGCCGGATGACATAGCGAATGTCATACAAATACCAATATGTGGCTTAATCATGTGCAAGGGCAGACGGGGTAGGGTACTGGGCAGGGTACTGTTCACGTGAGCAGTAACTCCCCCACTTCGCTTAATATATAGAGATGTTTGCTTGTTTTTGTATGGATTAAACACCTCTGTCACTTTATACTTTGCACCTAAAAAAAAAGTTTTAGATTTTCAAATTTAACTGGTACATATATCCCTAAACTCTCATTTATCGACAATTTTGTCCATTTCGTCACATGAGCCTGTTATCTTGCTGACATGGCTAACGGTTACACGAGTGCCTGTTATCGACAATTTTTTTTTCAACTTGCCGACATATTCTCTCTCTCTCTTGACAATGCAAACCTGAAGCCTAGATCCAACAATGGCAAATAAGTCTCACTCTGCCAATAGCCAGTTGCATGTCTCTCTCTCCTCCCTCACCGGTGAATATATCTTTTTTTTTTTCTCTCTCTCTCTCACTCCCCCTCTCTCTCTCTCTCTCATTCCACAAATACAACACAAACAATAACCTGTCAAACCAACCACCATCACCATTAGACTCTCATATTTTCTTTCAACTGTAAAAACTGAACCACCAGCCATAGATTCCCAGCCTTGAAAATATCCGTGCAATTTCATGTCTCATGTCCTTAATTAGAATCTCTATGTATTTTTCTGCATTGCGGTAAACTTAATGCCTCTGATGCAGCACGTATAATGTATGGAAACCTTGCATTGAATGCATTCACACTCATATCCCTATGAAGATAATCTACTCGAAAATAATAACTAAACGAGCACTACCGGGCTCCGATTACCTAGAATTATAATATTATACTTTTCATTGCCTCAACGCACATCCAAAAGCAAACAAAAACACATGCATATCCTAAAGAACTAAACACGAAACTAAATCCTAGCGATCCAAATTCCGTCATCGGCTTGGGGACTATGAGAGATTGAGATGAGAGCTACACTACCAAAAATAAAGCTTTAGGCGACGAAATTGAAAAAATCGGGCGACAATTTTTTTTTTCGTCGCTTAAGAGGGAACTTAGGCGACGAAAAAAAAAATCGTCGCCTAAAGTTCAACTTTAAGCGACGAAATTAAAAATCGTCGCTTAAGCCTAAATTTCGTCACCTAATATAGAAACTAGGGCGACGAAAAAATATTTCGTCGCCTAAGTTTTTATTCATCGGCGACAACTATATTTTGTCGTCGCCTAAGTGTTTTTAATCCTTAGGCGACGAAACTCAATTATATCGTCGCCTAAGTTTTTTATTTTTTTATTTTTTCTTCGCCGACGAAATACAAGCATTTCGTCGGCCTAATAACCTCTTGGCCGACGAATTAACCTAATTTCGTCGGCCAAGAGTAATCCGAATAATTAAAATAAATAAAGCACATTTAAATTTCATTGTACAGGATTTTTTATTTTTACCCTTGGGCGACGAATTTAACAAATATCGTCGCCCAAGTATCCTATTGGCCGACGAAATTAGGGTAATTTGTCGGCCAAGATAATCCGAATAATTAAAATAAATAAAGCACATTTAAATTTCATTGTACAGGATTTTTTATTTTTACCCTTGGGCGACGAATTTAACAAATATCGTCGCCCAAGTATAATATTGGCCGACGAAATTAGGGTAATTCGTCGGCCATGATAATCCGAATAATTAAAATAAATAAAGCACATTTAAATTTCATTGTACATGATTTTTTATTTTTACCCTTGGGCGACGAATTTAACAAATATCGTCGCCCAAGTATAATATTGGCCGACGAAATTAGGGTAATTCGTCGGCCAAGATAATCCGAATAATTAAAATAAATAAAACACATTTAAATTATAAGGAAATGTTTTTTATTTTTATAGCCCCGTAAGCGTCTCGTCGATTGGAAACTATTCTCAGTTGAAGGTCCGGCCAGATTACGTGATTTGGAGGGTCGAATAGCCGAATCCGTCCGTTTAGGGGTTTGACTACGCTGATTGACCGGACAGATCGAGCCCTTATCTTTGTCCGATGGAGCTGAATTTTTTCCCACCCACGTAATTAGTTATGTTGGTCATATCTAACGGTCGGTTTTCAGTTCCTCTTCTTCGATCACCAAAATCACGAAATATGTACTAATGTTGTATAACTTTTTTGTGTTAAGTTTAAGTTTCGTTTTGAATACAATGTATACGTAGAAGCCTCAAACGCAAAAAAGTCGTGAAATAAGATATGACTGGAACGGTGAAATACGTCAACCCGTGAAAAATGAAGATATTCTGGTAAAATTTCGGTGCCGGTTGTTCCGGTCAACGAATTTTTCTCTTATTTCTACCTAGTGGTAGCCCTATCCCGGGTATTTATTTTATACCAAATTTTTATAGCTCCGTAAGCGTCTCGTCGATTGGAAACTATTCTCAGTTGAAGGTCCAGCCAGATTAACTGATATGGAGGGTCGAATAGCCGTTTCCGTCCGTTTAGGGGTTTGACCGCGCCGATTGACCGGACGGATCGAGCCCTTATCGTTGTCCGATGGAGCTGAATTTTTTCCCACCCATGTAATTCGTTATGCTGGTCATATCTGACGGTTGATTTTCAGTTCCTCTTCTCCGATCACCAAAACCACGATATATGTACTAATGTTGTATAACTTTTTTATACAAGTGTTAAGTTTAAGTTTCGTTTTGAATACAACGTATACGTAGATGCTTCAAACGCAAAAAAGTCGTGAAATAATATATGACCGGAACGGTGAAATACGTCAACCCGTGAAAAATGAAGATATTCTGGTAAAATTTCGGTGCCGGTTGTTCCGGTCAACGAATTTTTCTCTTATTTCTACCTAGTGGTAGCCCTATCCCGGGTATTTATTTTTTACCAAATTTTTATAGCTCCGTAAGAGTCTCGTCGATTGGAAACTATTCTCAGTTGAAGGTCTGGCCAGATTACTTGATTTGGAGGGTCGAATAGCCGTTTCCGTCCGTTTAGGGGTTTGACCGCGCCGATTGACCGGACGGATCGAGCCCTTATCGTTTTCCGATGGAGCTGAATTTTTTCCCACCCATGTAATTCGTTATGCTAGTCATATCTGACGGTCGGTTTTCAGTTCCTCTCTCCGATCACCAAAATCACGATATATGTACTAATGTTGTATAACTTTTTTATACAAGTGTTTAGTTTAAGTTTCGTTTTGAATACAACGTATACGTAGTGGCCTCAAACGCAAAAAAGACGTGAAATAAGATATGACCGGAACGGTGAAATACGTCAACCCGTGAAAAATGAAGATATTCTGGTAAAATTTCGGTGCCGGTTGTTCCGGTCAACGAATTTTTCTCTTATTTATACCTAGTGGTAGCCCTATCCCGGGTATTTTTTTTGTTTTGTTTTTTATTTTTATAGACCCATAAGCGTCTCATCGATTGGAAACTATTCTCAGTTGAAGGTCCGGCCAGATTACGTGATTTGGAGGGTCGAATAGCCGTTTCCGTCCGTTTAGGGGTTTGACCGCGCCGATTGACCGGACGGATTGAGCCCTTATTGTTGTCCTATGGAGCTGAATTTTTGCCCACCCACGTAATTCGTTATGCTGGTCATATCTGACGGTCGGTTTTCAGTTCCTCTTCTCCGATCACCAAAATCACGATATATGTACTAATGTTGTATAACTTTTTTATATAAGTGTTTAGTTTAAGTTTCGTTTTGAATACAACATATACGTAGAGGCCTCAAACGCAAAAAATTCGTGAAATAAGATATGACCGGAACGGTGAAATACGTCAACCCGTGAAAAATGAAGATATTCTGGTAAAATTTCGGTGCCGGTTGTTCCGGTCAACGAATTTTTCTCTTATTTATACCTAGTGGTAGCCCTATCCCGGGTATTTTTTTTGTTTTGTTTTTTATTTTTATAGACCCATAAGCGTCTCATCGATTGGAAACTATTCTCAGTTGAAGGTCCGGCCAGATTACGTGATTTGGAGGGTCGAATAGCCGTTTCCGTCCGTTTAGGGGTTTGACCGCGCCGATTGACCGGACGGATTGAGCATTTATTGTTGTCCTATGGAGCTGAATTTTTGCCCACCCACGTAATTCGTTATGCTGGTCATATCTGACGGTCGGTTTTCAGTTCCTCTTCTCCGATCACCAAAATCACGATATTCTGAATTTTATGATAGAACTCTTGGCCGACGATTTTCTTCATCTTGGGCGACGAGATTTATAGTGAAGAACATCGTCGCCCAAGTAGGGTCTCTTAGGCGACGACTTCAAAAAATCGTCGCCCAAGATTATCTTAGGCGACGATTTTGAAAAAACAGGGCGACGATTTTTCTAGAATCGTCGCCCAAGAACGCCAATATAAAAGGCAAAAATTCGGAACCCTAACCATTCGCGCAGCCGCTCCCAAATCCAAGCCCTCTCTCTCTCTCTCCGAAAATCCACCGAAGCCCTCTCTCTCTCCCTCTCTCCGACCCCGACCTCGACCCCGCAACCCGACGCTGACCCCGACGCCGACCTCGACCTCGACCCCGACCCCGACCCCGCCCCACAATTTAAGGTATAACCCTAAAACCCTAAATTGGTTATGTTCATGAAAATTTTAATTGTTGTTGTTGTTGTTTGAAATTGTTGAAATTGTTTGAAATTGTTGAAATTGTTTGAAATTGTGAAATTGTGAAATTGTTTGAAATTATTGTTTGAAATTGTTTGAAATTGTGAAATTGTGAAATTGTTTGAAATTATTTGAAATTGTGAAATAGTTTGAAATTTGGGAGAAGTACAAAATTATTGTTGTGTTGTGAAATTGTTGGTGAAATTATTGTTGTTGTTGTAATTTAGGAAATTAATGGTAAATTAGGGTAAATTTGTGTAAATTATGGTAGGATTTTAGGGTAAATTATGGTAAATTGTGATGTAAATGATAATTGTAAAATATTAGGGTTTACGGTTTAGGGTTTAGGATTTGTGGAAATAATTTGTAAATATATTGTAAATGATTAAATAATTTTTGATTAAATAATTAAATAATATAAATTATAATTGTAAATATATTGTGGAAATTTTGTAAAAAATAATGGATTATTTTTGGGTAAGGATGTAAATATTCGTAAATTAATTTTTGTGATGTAATAATTCTGAATTAATGTAAATAATTTGTTATGTGAATTAAAAAAATAATAAATCCTATAATATCTATTACTTTTTATTTGTGCTATTATTGTTGATAAATTTTTCGAAATTTATGGTTATTTTTTGTTAAATTAATTATAAGACGGTAAAATATTTTTAATAAATTTATGGTTATTTTAAACAGGATGGGCATGAGGAGAACTTCTGGACAACGTCCGGGTGCGAGGAGCCAATATTCCTCGGACGGTACCTCAAACAACCCGCCGCAATCAACGTCGGTCGGAATCATATGCGGAATCATGGCGAGGGAGATAGCCATGGCGGGAGAGGGAGATAGCCTCGGTCCCAAAGAGCGAGGGAGATAGCCATGGCGGAATCATATGCGGCTTCCACGGCTGCGCATACGGAGCGGGTGAATGAAGTCACCAATGCCAACCAGGCGGCTATGGGACGGTGGATGACTACCTGCATCGCTGCACATGCGGCTGGACTTGATTTTCCGCCCATACCTACGCCTATACCATTACCTCAGTGGCCCCAGCCTCAGCAGCAGCCTCCTCAGACTGACCAGCCGCCGCCTCAGGACCCTCCGAACGGGAATGATGAGTTAGATTTCGAGTTTCTCCGTAGGCAGATGGACTGAATTTTTGTAATAAATTATTTATAAATTTATAAATTTGTGTTATTTTTAATTAAATTTTAGTATTAGAAAAATTTAAAGAAATGCCGAAAAAAAAATTCCAGCAAAAGTTAAAAAAACATTATTTATATATTTAAAAAAAATTATTGAAATATTTAAAAAAAAAATTTAAATATATCTTAGGCGACGAAATTGCTAAATCATCGGTCAAAGACTTACCATATAAGACGACGAAAAAAAATTATCGTCGCCTAAGATGTAGTGATCTTAGGCGACGAAATATTTAGTTTCGTCGCCCCAGGTTATAAGATCTTAAGCGACGAAATAATCTTAGGCGACGAATATTGTTGGGCGACAAGAAAGTTGTCGTCGCCTAATATATAGCTCTTAGGCGACGAAATTCGTGTCGTCGCCTAAGAATTACTCTTAGGCGACGATGGACTGAGATTTCGTCGCCCAAGTTCTTCACCGACGCACTTCAGGCGACGACTCGTCGCCTAAGTACTTAGGCGACGAAATTTTTTAACAGGGCGACAATTTTTTTTCGTCGCCCAAGACTCCTTTTCTGGTAGTGCTAGTGTAGTTTATTAATAAGTTTGAAGATCAAATCTATCTTTATATTAAGATTTGTTGAAATAGACTTCAAATAACTTTTCTGTTGGAATGAGAATTTTTGTCTTGTTTTTGTTGGAATTGTTACGGTGTGTTTGGATGCAGGTGAATTATAATAAAAAATAAGAAATTCTCAATTTCTTATGATTGTTTCCCCTGTTTGGATTCTTATCCCGTAGAATTAGCAATTTCCACCTAAAAATAAACGTGAAATTTGAAAGCTTAAATTCCCGACTTGAATTCCTCACAAAATAGGTGTCATTTGTCAATTCCTTTGACTGAGGTTAGTCTAAATACAAATTCTTGTCATTTTAAAACTCTATATCATGAAATCCAAACAACATAATTTTTAATTAATGAAATTTAAATTCATGAAATTTTAATTCTCATAATTTTAAAATTTATATGAAAATTTAAATTACTTCATCCAAACACAACGTTAGTATCCATAAACTTTATGTGATGAGGCTAATAGACGTATGGTAGACCAATATTTTGCCCAAATTTCTCTTGGGTTATAGCAAATAGCCACAAGTATCTGATGAATATAATTGATTAGCCTTGGGGAGATATTGTCCGTATCCGTTTTTGTTTCCATTAGGTTTTCGAGCTCATTAGAGCAAATTAACTCAAACGAGTTTCAATGGTGAATCTTGTAAACGGTATGTTTTTGAGAATCACATGCTCAAAGGTAAACCTGGAAGTCAGGCCCGAAACCTGCGAACCATCACGAATACAGCTGGCCAATACTCGCACGCCAACTTATCGGGCCGGAAAAAATACGGCTCGCTAAAAACATGCCAATTACCGTGTCGTGCTGTGTTTTTCCATTGGAAGCTGTTGGAGCCCGTTAACAAAAAAAACTACAATTTTTTTTTAAAAAGAAAAGAACAAAAGAAACCCGTTAGATCCGCACGATAAGCTAAGGGGTTCTTACCCTGCCAAACTGTTTGCAGGTTTTAACGGTTCCCAATAGAAGCACGCAAACTCGTCAGACCCGCACACAACTCGCACGATAAGTTACCAGGTTCTTACCATGCCAACCCGTTAAGAACCCGACACGGTAAGAACCTGCACTAGTCCGGCATGTTGCCAGGCATACTCAAATGTCAGCATACCTTTTGAAACACCCTCAAAGGTCTTGACACCAGATAATGTGGTATGCAATTATGTTCTACACGTAAAAAGATGGGGAAAAAAAGAACTCGATATCTAACACGAGCAGCCAAAATTTTGCTACATGATAACAGAAAAAAATATGTCCTCCATAGATTTCGACTGTTTAAGTCTCTAACTACACTGGAAAGGATATTATCTAAAACACAATAATAATGTACTAAAAGCAAATGCACAGAGTGCCATGGCCGATTAGTAAATAATGTCATCGTGTTCGCCTTCGCATTCCCGGCTGGAATCAACCGTTAAAATCTAAGTCTGAGTAACTATGTTATCAAACGCGAATTTGAGCTGACTGCAGAAAACTTCGTGACCAAGCGATAGAGGACCTGCTTCAAGGTCTGGCCAAACGTTTCTTCTTTTTCTATAATCCCACCAACCCAACATCTTGATCTCTAAGAAAACCGAACCGCTGCGAGCCTTTGCTTCTGAAATTGGCTTGGCCACTCTATATTGGTCCACGAAAGTAGGGTCGCTCGTTTTGAGTTTGAAACTGAGTGGTGTTTCTCCTCGTAGGCATATAAATGGAAGGAGTCACCGGCTTAGTTGCGAGCAAGAGTTTCATCCGTCCATCCGCATACATCGTCTCATCCACCATCTTGTAAATCAGCAAGGCCTCGATGCTGTAAAAGTCGAGACCTTGCGATACCCTGGGGTTGATAGCGAGGACCGTCAAGTCCAACGAGACGGTTAACTCCGATGGGCCGAGGGCAACAGACATCACATCTAGTTGGGTCAGGGTGGCCGTGTCGATATGGAACATTGGTAGGATGAGCACCTCATCCTCCACAAAGTACGTAATCAGTTGACAGAATAATGTCGTAATCAAACCGATGAGAAGCAATATCTTTTGGTAACGACGAATGAGCGAGCAGATCTCTCTCATCTCCTCCCTCATATTAATTTGCACGTCTGATCGATCTGAGACAATTTTGCTTTGGCAATCGCCTCAGACTACTTTACTTATGTGTTGTGTTTAACTTTGAGATCGAGGCAAATAGAGTTAGTAGTTAGAACCCTAATATAACCAAAATTAATATTCAGTGCAATTTTTTTTTGATAACTCAATGCAAGTTTGCCCTTATCTTATTATTTGAGAAGGACTTTTATTAATAATAAGAATGTTCTAGGACATTATGTATCTTTCTAGATATTCTTTACGTGTGCTTTGTCCTCATGCCATTAGGATATGTAGTTTGACTAGATCTATGTATTCATTATCTTTACCATATTGATATTGTGTAATTCCTTATATAAATGGCTCTTATTAATGAATAAGATGATGATTTATCTATTCTATTGTTTTCTCTCATTGTCTCTACACTTTATCCTTCATCAAAGATGACGTATAATCCTAAATCTTGTATGTGGGATAAGTACTCCTAGCAGTACTAGAGATCAATTTGTTCTTCATTCTGAAATCCATCGTCGACTTCTCCTAACATGCATGTGAATGGCTCAAAATATGACCCGGGCACTTGCCCCTTAGGTTGTTGATTAAGACAATCGTATAGAGCCCAAGTTTTTATGGGCTTTCCGGTAACGTGGCAGAAAACCCATGTTGAGGTGTCAATATCCAGAGTGAGAGTGATGGACAAGTCCAGTTGGAGGCACCCGCTTCCTTCTCTCCTTCACTTGTTGCTGTAGACTCGCTACTCTCTTTGAACTCTGAACGATTTGCTTCAGTGATAAGTATGCCACTTTCACTTACACACTGTACTTCAATTAGTCCTTCACTCTCACAGATTCGCTTCATTCTCTCTCACGTTTTAGATAATTTCAGGGTTCTATTATGTCTGGCCATTTGAGAAGACCGCCGGAGGACATGGCTTGCATGAAGCTGGGAGTGAAGTCTGAAGCGTTTCATCGGGAAGGCCAGACATGGTAAACACTTTATTTAGCTGATACATCCAACAGATTAATACATAGAATACATGTGTGACAGATCCTAGATGATATATGTATGGTAGTTTGCTTTCTTAAATTTCAGCAAATTTGTTCTGTAGTAGGCTTGAAAAAAACAAAGAAACTAGAGCCTTTTGTGCATCAGTGATCAGTGTATGCATGTCCAATGTTAATGAGTGATAGGACAGATGCATAAGCTAGTCGGAAACTGCGTTGGTAACCATCATGTCCTGTTCAGGCTACTAGAAGTTGACAATGCTCCACTGAGCGTAAGGCTATGGGAATTTCGTTGGTGGGTGTGGTTTGGCAGAAAATAAACCCTATTGATAGAAATTCATTAGCAAAAGAAAATAATTAGGAAATCTTGGATGACGAGTCCATTCATAAGACCATTGAATTATGTTCATGTATGTATAAGATGGTTTTGGGTTTATTTCTGGATCTGATTTGTACAGGGTTTGCACAACTGGATTACCAAGTGATATTATTGTTCAAGTTGGGGAAATGTCTTTCCACCTCCACAAGGTACATTTCGTGAGGTATCGCAGATTTAATTATATTGTCTAGTTTGTGTGTGTGTGTGGATTTCGAGTGTGTGCAGGCGCAATTCTGTGTCTATTTCTACATGCTCACTGTCAGCAGTTTTCCTAATTTGCTCGCTACTTCAACTCTTCTAGTTATCAGCTTTCATGTTAAGTTCATTCTCATTCTCTAATCAGCATTTTCGGAACTACTGCAGTTTCCATTGCTTTCTAAAAGCGGGCTATTAGAGCAGCTTATTGAAGAGTGTTCTGTTGAGGAAGGCTCACCTTGTGCCTTGCAACTCCATGGTGTGCCTGGGGGAGCCAAGGCATTTGAGCTTGTAACCAAATTTTGCTACGGTGTCAAAATAGAGCTGACTGCGTTGAACGTTGTCATTCTTAGATGTGCAGCAGAATACCTCCGGATGACTGAAGAATATGAACAAGGAAACCTTATTGCACAAACGGAGATTTTCCTAATTGAAGTCTTCGGCAGTTGGAGAGACTCTATAATAGCTCTGGAAACATGTGAAGAAGTGACACCATATGTCGAAGAGCTCCACATTGTGTCAAGATGCATTGATTCACTGGCTACAAAAGCTTGTTCGGACCCAAAGTTGTTCACCAGGCCTATGTCGGGAGGAAGTGACATTAAGAAGCCAACAGGCACTGTGTCATGGAATGGAATAGCTGCTGAAAGTAAGCCACAATCTCCTGGAGAAAATTGGTGGTATGAAGATACTTCCTTTCTGAGCTTACCTCTCTATAAACGCTTGATTCAAGCTGTTGAATCAAAAGGCATGAGTCCTGAGTGTATCGCGGCTTCTCTCATAGCCTATGCTAGAAAGTATCTCCCCTTGATGAATCGGCTATCAAGCTTTAACGATGCAAATCATGCAAATTCAGGCACAAACATTTCTGATGAAGATCAAAGGGCTTTACTTGAAGAAATTGTTGGGTTGCTTCCTAATAAGAAAGGAGTAACATCCTCCAAGTTTCTGCTTAGGCTCTTAAGAACTGCTATGATATTACATGCAAGTCAATCATGCAGAGAGAATTTGGAGAAAAGGGTAGGCGAACAGCTGGACCAAGCTGTTCTTATTGATCTTCTCATCCCCAATATGGGCTACTCAGTGGAAACTCTTTATGACATAGACTGCATTCAGAGGATTCTTGATCATTTCATGTTGGTAAGCCAGGCTTATCCATCGTCTTCTCCATGCATAATCGAAGAGGGGCAATTGATGAGCGGTACTGATTCATTGACACCTATTACAATGGTGGCCAGTCTGGTGGATGGATATCTTGCCGAGGTAGCACCAGATGTTAATTTAAATTTACCAAAATTTCAGGCACTCGCTGCTGTCATCCCCGAATATGCCAGGCCGCTTGATGATGGCATTTATCATGCCATTGATGTTTTCTTGAAGGTAAAGCTAGGTTAAGTGCATAATCATGTCTTCTAACTGAAGTCTGTTATGTACTAGACCATTATGTCTTTTTAATTTTCTGAAGTACTAGGTACTATTCAGATCATATTTTTCTGTAATCTTAATTATGTTTCTGATTGTGCTTGCTAACTAGTGACTACATTGTGTATTTGAGAACCTCAGGCACATCCTTGGCTTACAGATGCTGAAAGGGAGCTACTCTGCAGACTGATGAACTGCAATAAACTGTCATTGGAAGCCAGCACACATGCAGCGCAGAACGAAAGGTTACCTCTTCGAGTAATTGTTCAAGTACTCTTCTTCGAACAACTTAGACTACGAACATCAATTTCTGGCTGGTTGTTTGTTGACAATCTTGAGAACTCACAACTTCCTAGTGGAAATCTTGGGTTCCCTAGTAAAAATGAGGGGTCCAATCAAGAAGACCCTGCACAACTTGAACGAGCTGTGGGTTTTGATTACGAGGTGAGGGAGCGTGTTTTGGAGCTTCAAAAGGAGTGTTCAGTTATGAAAAAGGAGCTTCAGAAGCTGGTGAAAAACAAGAGAAGTTGGAGCATTCTTCCCATAAGGTTACGTTTTAGAAAAAAGGTTGATCCTTGTTGTCCAAAAGAGCCAAAGGCCTCTGATAGGATGACACCAGCATCATGTTTCAGTGGGCAACAAAATCATGTGAATGGAGAAGTGCCTCATTCACCTGCAAAGCCTGAAGCTTAAGGGGATCATGCATGTATCTTTTCCTGTGTTTTAATTAGATGTTGTTCTTTTGGATGCAGTTGGTATCATCATTTAACTTCCTCATACAAAAGAGAAGCCATGGCTGTATTGCAGTTGGTGTTGAATTTCTTATACAAAATCGAGGTATCAGCCCTGCTCAAATGTTCCAGGTCGAGGCTGAGCCATCCATTCATGTAACTGCCTTAGCGCTTCGAGACACATTTTGAGTTAGCATTCTTTTTTCTTATAAATAAAACCTGGATTGTGCTTTAAACTTTTTATCTATTCGCGCGTGAGTGAGTTTTAACCATAAATGTACATCAATTCCACTGAGGGATTAACATACACCAACAGTTAGAAATCACTCATACCCCTGCAAGTGAATGTCTTTCAACATTTATCACAAGCTTTTGCACAGATTAAAGGAAAAAGAGTAGTGGAATCAACCTCAAGAAAATGTCAGAACTCGATCAGATGAAAGGAACTGGGTCCTAAATTGTCCCCAACCCTTACCCCTTGACCCAAAGTCTATTGAGCTGACACAAGAGACAAGGAGGTAGTTTCCTTTTCCTCTTGTTACTTAATATTCTAACCCCATCTTCACAAGCACTAGTAGTGGAATCAACCTCAGGAAAATGTTAGAACTCAGATGAAGAAACTGGGTCCTAATTGTCCCTAACCCTTACCCTCTTGCTCTTTCTTCTATGTTCATAAATCATAACAAGTGTGACCCACCATAGGCCACATCACTTGTCACACACTGTCTCCACTGTTGGAACTTGGCAGGCAAAGGCACCCCTCCTCTTTTCTCAATTAGCTAGGTCCCTTCCTTTTCCATATCCAATCTACATGACTTGTCCTCTCCTTGGTATTTTCTTGTAGTTGGTTAGCTTAACCTCCACTGTTGGCCATAGCTCCCAACCTTAACTTGAAAAGATAGGCCAAGTATGCCTGCAACAACAATTGTCCCTCTTTTTCCCTTGCCCACTGACACTTATCACACTGTGATTGGACCACTTGTTTCATATCTTCAACTACACCTCAATGTATTATCATGCTCTCTTTGGACCTAGTTAGTTTGATCCATGACAGTGATAAAACACAACAAAGGACAAATAAAGTATATGTCTATAGCAGTATAGGCACATAGGCTTCTGTTTCCTTATACTTCATGAATATTTCTTTTTTGATTTGAACCTTGTATCTCCTAACCAAGATGAATTCATTAATCCTACAACCAAAGCGAAAAATCCATCCTCTTACTAGTCTTATACTCTGAAGTCTTAACATAACACTTAAATTCATGACAGAAGATTGAACTAGTTGAAATCAAGCAAACATCTGGTTTAATTAGAAAATATAGAGTAGATCATAAATTAGTTGACTATTAATAGGGGAAGGTTCACAAGCCTCTACTACTTGCTTACTTACAACTAAAGCAGGGGAAGAAAATTCCACAAAATGGAATGTTGAAGATTTGACATATTAAGGTCGAATGCATTAATTTACAACAAAGAAACTTCCCATATCAGAGATTTAGAGTTCCACAAATTAGCTTCTTCAACTTCTGAAATTCCCACAGGCATCTTGCTTCAATGCTACAAATCCCCTTTCACCTAGAAATCCCGAATTCTTGAGTGTTGCCAAGCTGTGCCATTTCCCAGTTCGACTTTGAAGCAACTCTTTCATGACAGGGAACATAATCCTGTCACCATAAGCAAGAAATCAGTTCCAAAAACCACAATAGAGGTGAAGGTTTAGTGAAACTTAAAAAAGAAGCACTAATAATTTTACATGTGAATTTGTTGATTATTTAAGTAATACTCAGGGACAAACAAACAAAGAAAATCAAAGAATGTTTTGGGTTACCTCTAATTTCTTCACCAACTCCATTGCTGTTGGTGCTGATATAATAATATGGCGTGCATCTGGGCTAATGAATCCTTCTTCCACAGCACTATCAATGAATGATAGCAACGAATTGTAGTATCCATCAACATTCAACAATCCAACCTGGAAAAAGAAAACAAGAACCAAGAAAAAGTTGGTTTAATTCCCCATATTCATAGATCTTAATTACCATTGATTTTGTTTAGAAGTTCCAGAAAAGCTACATACGGGTTTGTCATGAATTCCCAGCTGAGCCCAAGCTATCACTTCCAGCAACTCTTCAAGAGTTCCATAACCACCTGCATGTAAAATGTAATTAAAGTTTGACGTTTAAGCTTCATTTGTATTACAGCTAAAATGATTAATTCATCCAATATTGTAACCCAAGGACCAGGATATTAATCATGAGCATCTCTGATACATGAAGAAGGGAAAGACCACTAATTTGTTGGTGTAAAACAGTAAAAGGATAAAAAGACAGTTCATACTGTCAGTTTCACTGCTTTGATCATTTGACTTTGGCGCACCATAATTTGACTACATAACTTTTTGATGTTCCAATATCAATTTCTTTAGGGTTGGAAGAATTCAGACAAAAATAATAACAGGAATACCCATCAAAGTACAATGACTATTATAACCCCTGCATTTCCTTCCTCTCCCCTTCATATTTTCTGTATGTTGAAAAAAACCCTGGGATGAAATAATGAAGTTATTCACAAGTGTTTGGCATCATTCCCTATCAGGTGCTTGTGCAAGTTGGCAATGCCTATTTGGTGAAAGTGTGCATATGTTGAGCTGTTTCTCCATAAGGCAGGAAAACATTGGTAGTCATTTACTGGCTACAAAGACTATTTAGGACAAGAGTAGATTAACAACAGAAGCAAGGCAAGGTTCCTCAGAAGCTCTAATTTTCAGTGTAAGGATGTTGATGGGTCATAGGATTGGTTTGAATGGTTGCTCTCTAATCATCATGGCTCTTGGGGAATGTGAGATTCACACAATCACAATCATAATAGACACATACAATGACCAGATTTCAAGGCTTTTAGTACCATAAAAAACAAGAACCCTCAACAGTAAATCATCAACTTATTTTGACCTATTATGGCCATATTGTTCACAAACCCTTTTAGTTATTAACTCAGCATTTTTTCTATGGTCAAAAATCAAAAGTTATTTACTCAATTTATTAAGGGTTTAGGGTTCTCTTCTGTCACTGATATAAAAATAAAGGGTCTCTTCTGATTTGTGGTTCTGTCTCACTCACTTCTCTTCCTTTAAGTTCCATTTCAGTTCATTGGGGTTTGGTAAGTAATAGCTAAACACAAGAAGGGGAATTGGGAATCTTCACAAGAACCAAAACTTCCATTCTGGGTCAATCTTTAAATGCTGGAATTGGTAAAAACAAAAGCCATGAAGGACCATATGTATTTGATTGCTTTAAGAACTCTGGTGCAAAAACAAAAAAACTAGCAGGATGTGCAGCGCAGGGCTTATACTAACCAGGCAATGCAATAAAGGCATCTGAATGCTTAGCCATCTCTGCCTTCCTTTGATGCATACCTGCAACTGCCTTCACTTCCCCCGGAGTTACACCAGTTAACTGTAAAATGGTAGCAGTGCCCACAAAACCATTAAAAAAAAGCAGTTTGGAGCTTTGTGCAGAGTGACAATGATGGTTTTTCAGAGAAATGATGAACTTAATACAAACTTCAACCCAGCTGCTCCCCAGCCATTCATTTTAGAGGAGAATAAACAAAGTCCAATACTTGGAAAAAGCCAAGACAGAAAAGCACAAGAAGCAAAATACTTTTCAGTTGAATGAGCATATAGACTATACAGAGAAACCAGTAGTGTAGTATTAGTGCCAAGTACTTGAGTGTAAGGATAAGCCTCCTCAAGCATCCATTGAAGAATCACTAAATTCTAGAGAACCAAACAGAAAATAACAAGAAACAAAGCAAGCAACAAAGAACAAAAAGAGAGCAAAAAAACCATGCCAGACGAAAAAAAAAAGGAACGAAAAAAAATTAAAATCCCAAAGGGTGTGTAAAAGTGCTCACATCATCCACAGATTCCACACCAAAAAGAAAAAAAGGAAAGGGAAAAAAGAGAGAAAGCAACAAAAGATTGAAAAGAAAGAAAGATGCAGAGATTATTTGAACAAGAATCTGAATCCCAATTAACTGTGAGATATATAGACGTAAAAAAATAAAATAAACCTTGAATAATTAAAAATAGAAAGGTGAAGGACTTTAATCTGGCGCTAATAGGAATTAGGAAACATACCTCTCGAGGCATGAGCGTCTTGGGAATAACTCTACAGAGAAGACAATAACATGACAAAATCAGTCCCAAAACTCACTTAATTGTTTCTTAATCTCTTTTGTGTTTGTTTATATCATTTCTTCTATGTTTTCTAAGATTTCATAATCAAAGAGCAAAAGAGTACCCAATGACATGCCGACCACCATCATGAACAGCTTGAGAAACCAAACCCATTAGGCCTATGCTGCCTCCTCCATAGACCAGATCAATGTTCCTTGAAACCTACGAGAAAACAAAACCAAACTCAGCCCATAAACCCTCAGAAAAACAAAACCAAACTCAGTACATGGTAGTACTTAGTACAGATGTAGTGAGATAAATTTCATTTTTATAAAAGCTATCGTTTTTTTCCATATCCAAATGACTTTTATAAGTTAGAAAAGCTTTTCGATAATGACAGAGAGAGAGAGAAAGATCAACATTTACATGCATTACGCTAGAGACAAACTTAACAAGAAAGAAAGGTTCAGTTTGAAGGGGTCAATCTCAACTCAGAAAATGAAAAACCAGCCCATGAACCATATGACAAACAAGTTGCAATATCATAATGTGTTGCCCCAAAAACCAGAACAAGTTAACATGAAAAAGTTAAAAGACATAAGCAAGATGAAGATTTGAGCAAGTTCTACGAACTCCCAGCAAAATCTATTCGGCACAAACAAGAGACCAACATAAAATGAAGGCCAGAAGCCATCTACACAACACACACCAGTAAGTAAAAGAGTTTGAGAATTCTCAAATACCAAGTGTAAGGTAGAAAAGACTAGGCATAGTAAAACAGCATGTGAAATAATGAGAGAGTCATTCTATACCAGCTCTTTCCCAAGCTCAGTGGCAGCATCTTGGTAGCTAGTCTTCTTGCCTTGGCTACTCCCACAGAACACACAAATCCTCCTGAACTTTGAGAGCTTCATGTCAATGTTGTTAATCTCCATTTCTCACTCACTCACTCTCTGGTTTTTGTTGCTTGAAATTCAAAGACTATTCTCTCTCTCTCCCTCTCTCTCAGTTAGTCTTAATATTTTCCCTCTCCTCTGTTTCTTTACTCTTTTCAGTCTTTTGCTCGTTACCCTTCATTGCTGCGTTCTCCACATACGTATTTATATGCCCCCCTCGCACGTGAGTACTCTTAGCACGCTTGGGCTTGGCACAACCAAAACTCTCCCACACAAGTAACCATTGGCACGCGTGGACCACTCAATTTTATTTGTTTTCTATTTTCCCATCACAATATTTTCTTTCATTCCTATTTTTTTCTTGAGAAGTCCCTCCCCTTTCTGCTTTAGTACCATTATGATCAAAAAATTAAGTTGTCTATTTTTGAACTTCCCTCAATGATGTTGTAATGTTTTCTTATCTTGTTTGTCCATTTATTGTGATACATCTCAATAGTTGTGGACCAAATAAACACATCATCTTCGTTATACAGTTCCTAACGTGTAATTCCATGCTTAGAGCATCTCCCATGGTAGGCTAAATCCTTAGCCAAATTTGGCTTAAAAAACAAGAATATTCTGTGGAATCTTTTTTTAGCCTATCAAAGTCTCCCACCATAAGCTAAATCCTTAGCTAAATTTATAGCCTTTTGACTTTAAAAAACACTCCCATCATAAGCTAAATCTCAAGGTAAAGCCATTTCTAATTATTTTGTCATATATATGTAATGTTATATTTCTATGCATTTTTTTGTCTCATATATATAAATATATATAATATTTAAAAAAAATTGAAACTACAAATATTGAGAATGACATACATGAATTTTATTCCTTCAATATATTATAATTAAAAGATACAACCAACGAAAATTAAAAAAAATACAACAACAAATTTATTTGAAAACAAAATATTTATTTAGAAATAAACATTTAACGATCACGATTTCAAACTTATGTTCTTCCATGTCGCTGCCAAATATGTTCAATCAAAGCATCTCGAAGTTCATAATGAGCTTTCTTATCTTTAATTTTTCTATGGCGATCAAGAAATTGGTTAAATCTTGTTGTCTCATCAATCACCATCTCAACAGTAGGGGCGGGTGCTTCATTAAATTCCCTAATCGGAGCCGATAAATCTCGCTCATCCTCGATAATCATGTTGTGCATTATGATGCATGTAGTCATTATATCATGTAAGACACGTTTATCCCAAAATCGTGCTGGTCCTTTAATAATTCTCGAAAAAAACCGGCGACTAAAGGAGTTGGTAGAAAAAAACATGTCTGATAGATGTGCATTTTCTGCCAAACATGAGCAATATGCGGCTACAAAATTAGAGATCCAACGTCAGCGTGAGGAGAACAAAATTATGCTCATGAGTTTGGATTCCATTTCGGATCCGAAAGATCGTGAGTATTTTGAGATGAGAAAAAATGAAATCAGGCAAAGAAGAGCTCGTGAATCCCAACAACAACAATCACCCATGACGTTTGGCTATGACAATTTTGCTAACATGAATCAGTTCCAAGGTGACACACAAGCTACATTCAACTCTGGAAGCTTTGGTAATGCACTTCAAGTTTCAAGTCAATATGGATCAAGCGGTGAATACGGAGCAAAGCCAAATTATGGAGGAATTAGTGACTATGGAGGAATGAGTCTTTATGAAAGTCCTTTTGGATATGGAAAAGGTAAAGACTATGGAGGAAGCGGAGGTACTGGAACAAGCGATGGACATGGAGGAGCCCCGTAACGAATGCGGTGGAGTATTGAATTGATGGTTATTATAATATCGGTTTTTTTATTGAAAAATAATGTGTTTTTAATAAGTCTAGCATTTTATGTTAGTTATTTCGTTATGTTGTTATTTTGTTAAGTCTAGCATTTTGTGTTGTTTACGTACGTTTTAATAAGTAATGTAACATTTTTCATGAATAAGCTATGTACTTTTTTTTATTCAATAATTAATCAAGTATATGATTTTATCTAAATATATTAGATATGGGGCTTACATGAAAGGTCTCGTCGAGATCTTCGCAATGGTAAAAAAATTAAATAGAAACGAGTTTTTAATTATGTAGTTGTGAGGGATTAAAGATTTTTAGTTCAAATTTAAAAAGAATATAAAATGAAATAAGATGATAGCTAAAAGGGCAAATCTGGAAAAAAAATAAAACTGAATACAATATTATTTGGCTTTAGCTTAGACCATCTCCCATGGTAGGCTAAAAAGCCAAATTTAGCCTATGGAAGTGGAAGGCCAAATTTGGCTTACAAAATTGCTTAGGCTAAATTTTTTGCCTTGGAAATTGAAATTTGGCTTATGGTGGGAGTAACCATAGGCTAAATTTGGCTTTTTAGCCTACCATGGGAGATGGTCTTATGCAGACCTATTTACTTATCTATATCAGATAACTTTACACTGACTGCCAACGTGATATTAACGGTTTTGGTCTTGATATAGATAACTAATGTCCATTTTGCGAGGAAGAAGTTGAGCCCCCACAAACACCATATATAGCAAAACCCATATGTGTTTATTAATTACTAGCCAAGTAATTTTTCAAAACTTCTATTTTTGTTTGAGGAGGCAGAGTAAGATATATAAAAGGGACTAGACCAAAACCATGCTTAGAGGACAAACAAAAGCGCGACCAAAACCATGCTAAGAGGACAAACAAAAGCGCGACCAAAACCATGCTAAGAGGACAAACAAAAGCGCAAAGAACAAAAATTCCCAAAAAAATAGAAGAGAGCTTCACTCACTTTGTTTCGTTAATAGGTTCATGTCAAATACATAATCAACAACGTATATAGCAAGTGTATGTTTCGAGGTCTGTTTTATATATAGGTTTCAATCATGCTTGAATTATTTTTTTTAAATGCGACTAATGCAGCTGCCTTTAAGTCTTTATTAATAAAATTGTATAAAATCAAATGAAAAATTCTACAATGTGTTAATGCATCCGAATGATGTGATACATTAACTTTGTAAATTGAGTCATCAAAGTTGTAAATTGAGTAGAGAGAATATTATCCTCAAAGTTGTAAGTTACAATATTAGTAATCATGTGTCCTTAAAGTGGTAAAATGTGTGCTTAAAGTGGTAATTGAGTTCTCAAAGAAATTAAAAAAAAATTTACAATTTTGAGGACTCATTTTACAACTTAATTTGAGGACAAATGAGGACTAACGTTGTAGCTAATTTTTTTTTTTTACAACTTTAACGACTCATAATACAACTTTGAAGACTAATATTACTTTGAGACTTATTTTACAACTTGAGGACAAAGTTGATGCATCACATGTATTAGCACACCCTAGTCTTAACCCAAAACAAAGAGAGACGTACGTAAAGCTAAACCCATATTACACTAAGCATAAAGTGAACATCCTGAAATAACATTCGAATAATCTATGTATTTTAACAAGCACCAATAAGCAAAGAGTGTCAAAAGGCTACTCCGATCCATTTGCTTTGACATAGCTATGATTGAATATATATATATATATATATATATATATATATATATATGGGGGTGGATCCGTGACATCTAAAATTATAATCAATATTATAACCAGAATATTATCCATTAGATCTAAGAGTAATTAACGGTTGAGGTAAGTCAAAAAAAAATTAAATCATTTTCTTTTTTTTCTTTTTTTCCTTTTTCTTTTTCTTTAAATCAATTTAGGATATTTTTCCATCTTTCTATTAAAAACACAATAAAAATGGGTGATTACCTACAATGAATTTGGAATACGATTAAGAGGGAGTTAATGCCTTAATGGTTTCTCATTGATAGTCATAAATGGTTCCCATTGATAGTCATAAGTAAGGATTAGTATCTTCCCAGAAAAAAGAAGAAGTAATCATGAGCAGAGAAACTATTAAAATGGGAGTCAATTGTTCTAAGATATTCCATATGTGTGTCTTGACTTTATGTCATCAGGATATGTAATTAGAATATGATTATGTATTCTTTATCATTATCATATTGGTACTTTGTAATTTCATATATAAAGAGCTTTTATCAATGAATAAGATGATGATTCTCTATTCTCTTATTATCTCTCATTCTCTACCGTTTATACTTCATCATATTATCATGTACTTTGTTCTAACCTGAGTTAATAGCGAAACCCTAGAGTTAATAGCCCAGAATTTGTTTTTTTTTTCTCGAAACCTTAAAAGCCAAAAGAGTCTCTCGGATCCTCTATCCGACCGTCGCCGCCGTCCACTTGCTTCCCCGGCCACTGTTGTCCGACAACCTCCGGTAGCAAATCTTCCTAATGCCATCTGCCATTGATTCTTGGCTTCTTTCGGCTTAATTTTTCAGCGTTTTCTTTCAAATTTTGAAAGTTTTTATGGTTTATATCTATATGGTGAATATGTCTAACCATATATTTTGTTTTTCATGACATAATCGCGTGACAAATCACAACGGAATTATGCAAGCAACTTCGCCGCACACATGTGGAATTAAGTATGAAAATTTGCATAGCAGTTCATATTAATGCAGTTTATTTGGCAAACTAGCAAGTAAGGTTTTATATTTAAGTTCTTTACTTTTGAATAACTCGGGGGGATAAAATCATTTCCCTCTTCTCCATCTTCATTCTATGCATGGGATTTTGTGTGTGCAAGTAAAAATTCCAGAATTTTATTCGCGGATCAAGAGTGTGTTTGATAACTCTTGTTTCTTTGTCTGGGTTGTGTGTGATCAACCCGATCTTTCACCAGATTGTGTTTGATCAATTCGAGGCATTTTTTGAATTGTGTTTGATTAATTCGCGGCTTTTCCGGATTGTGTGTAATCAATTAGTAAGACAAACCATTAAAAAGCGTCATTTTTGACCTCTATCAAGTCTCATAATAGCTTAGTTTTTTATGCAAGAGCAACGTAATATTCTGCTTATTTGAGTTTCGACGTAGTCAATGCCCAAGACAAATATTCTCTAGGTATCTGTGGAACCTTTTATTGAAGAGGATTAAGCCACATGTTTTGATCACAAGCTAACAAGCCTAGACGCTGAGATTTCACATCTCATATGCTCAAAGTCTTTGACGCGCCACATCGACAAAAGCCTTCAATAAAAATCTGTGTAAAAAGTAATAACCACAATGTACTGTGGAATGCACTCATGAGGCGTTTCTTGAAACGTCCACCTATTAAGTCAAGTTGATTGCTTACCACCTTAATTGACTATATATCGTCGATGATGTTTCGTGGCATCCTGATCTATAATCTTTAGTGGATTCGATCATCACCAAGTTCTTTAGGCCCTCCAAGTTAGTTTGGAATTACCAACGAGATTTGATTTTGATCATATAATTGCAAACGAGAATTGTATATACGCTAATGCGATAAACGTATTTGAGATTGTCCCCTAATGTGGGGACAACAATATGGGTCACGACAATGGTAGAAAACGTGGTGCCGATGTCTAGAAAAGAGGGAGAGGTATTGCCGGCCCTAATAGCGACACTCAAACGATCACTAAATTAGCTAAAAATTTGTGTAGATGGTCATGTCATATATATCTAGATACAGACCGGTTATGATCGAAAAATGTGATCGAAAAGTTAGTCAAATAAAGACATTCGCACTTTAGTTTCAAAACGAAATTTCACTCAGTATAGAAACTAATTATAAATTTGCCCTAGTTACTATACTGTTATTATTTCTTTAATGAAGTTTGTTTCAATATGTCATTAAAAAAAACCTTATCTTACGTCATAAAATACTTGATGATTAACTAATACCAAACACTAACTGGTTACTACTTGCAGCTTTGAAAATCCAGACAAACATTCATTTTTCAACCTCGAAAAAGTCCAAACATGGACAATCCCAGAAGTGTTTATTTATTTAAACATCCCAAGATGGGCATCACGGACTCATTAACTAGTTCGACAATTATAAATTATGAGAGTAACAGAGAGCAGGTATGGGTAAATTTCCAGAAGAGTGAGCTAGAGCTAATATATATGGATCATTGTGCATATGGGAGTGAGTTCGAGAATAGAAACATAAGTGTGTTATGACCTATCTCCCTTGTGCCCTCAGCCACTTCCCTCCCTCGACATACTTGTTGTATGCATAGGAAACATCTCATTCTTATTACCTTTCCCCATATCCACCACTCCTTCACTTCTCCAAGCATGCTGTCCCCAACTAATCTATATATACTCGCTAATTCCATTGCCCTCTTCTCCACCAGTGACATCTCCTAGTCTCCTCTCCTCCAAAAACTCACAATTTATATTCGTTTTAAATCAGTTAACTCCCATAAAATAATGGTTTGGATCATCATGTTAATTAGTTAATTCCCTAATCCCATCTTGCGGAAGGTTAACTTAATGACAAATTCACGAACATATGGAAAAACTAAGAGCATATTCAAGATAACTTGTTGTACTTGTCTCGATTATCTTGCTTTCCCCCTAAATGTCACTACTTCGATCAAGGCAGTTTTTGAACAATTGACATATATGATATATCTATCTTGTCAGAAAATATTAATTATTCATGATAATAATAATAAAACCTTTAAAAGCTTGTGAAATACCGGTAATCTTACGTGTAGAAAAATAGCGAGTAAGAATCGTATACTGCCTGTACAAATTAGGTAAAATTCACGTACTACATCGATTATTATATATTAATGGTGATAAATTCCACAATTTTGAGTTCTTGATGTCATCTGACTCATCTCAATATACAATCTTTTTAAACGCCTACTGTGGTACAGTTGGTCGAGCTAGTTGTTTAATATGGAACCTTCATGTTAAGAGTTTGAGTCTCAACTCCTATCAGTTTGTGGCCAACAGGTTTGAGGAGCCTCTGGGTTTGCTTGTTGCGGAATATCGATTAATATGGTTTTGTTGAAATATACTCTCGTGAACTACGGTCCAATACAAATTGAGTGAGTGTGCTACTAACTTGCTAAGATAACCGAGATATTTCATATCTCACTCTCAATCGAAAAAAATATATATAATTACCATAAGGTGATGTTATTAACACATCATTTATGATAAGAGTTAATTATGAAAGAAATTCAAATGACAAAATAACAAAAATAAGTATGTTAATAACATCAACTTATCGTATTGTTACCTATTTAATAATTAGTTATTATTATGTTGTGCGCTATCTTCAGCAGTTCCAGCTGCATAAAAATAATTATAGTAGCTCTTATATAATATTAGTGCTGTTCATTGCCTGGATTGCAGGAACAGAACCCATATGCCCTTTAAAATAATATGCATCAGATTAATTCATTGTTTGCATCCTCAATCCCCAAAATTGGCCCTTTCTGGCCGTTTCCCTTTACCATTTTGTCTGTCTACTTCCTGCCCACTCCCTCAGTCCCCCATTTTTGGAGACTATAAACTCAGAGAGGATTCAAAGTACCAAGGTGTACTTAAATCAAGATGAATAGACTGTTGGATTATATTTATCATATTATTTAATATTTAAATAAAAAGTTAAGTATAAATATCAACGGTTAAGATTTTCTAATAAATACTTGGTTCACTTGTACCTTGATGTATTCTTAATAGAGGATTGAGCACAACACTAGTATACTATATATGGCCTTGTGCATGCTTGCATGCGCGTTTAAGGCATGGTTTTGTGTGTTTGTCAGTTGCTGTGTTTATGCTGTGGTTTCTTCTTATGGATCGAAAATTTCCCCAATGGAGGAAGAAAAAGTATTGAATATTTCATAAAAATATTACATATACCCATATATGCTACAAACATAAACTAATTGGTACCTAGCAAGAATCACAAGATCCCACTTCTGTTAGTCTTATGGAATATTCTTCAAGTAGACCCATTTGGTAAACAAAACTCCACCATAATATGATTCGATTTGCCTATTACGGTAACAAGTTTTCTTTAATAAAGTTAATCACGACAAGTTCAAACTTAGAAAGCGCAATTTATGTTCACAGTTTATGTTCTCCTACAAGAATCATTCATACAAATAACAGAAGATTCATAGTCTTTCAATTACCGTTCTCATCATTCTTTGTTTCTTACCATCAAATATATTCTTCTAGCAATTTAAATAACCACATAATTTGAGATATCCGTTGACGATAAATCTTTAGTCCGCTATATTGTTCATTTTATATTGACAAATGACAATTATTGAAGTGTGGGATCTAAAATAACAAAGAGTTTAACATTATTGATCAAAGTGTTGCGTATCATATCATTTTGCCTTCCGGCTTGGAGAACACTAATTAAGTTAGTATTCCGTACATATGCCATAGTTAGGGTTGTGGCAATGGCACTTGTAAAAGAATGTGGGAGGGGACAAAAACAAAGGTATAAATTAACCAGCTGTCGATGCCTTTCCAATATTTCACAGCCAATACAAAACCATAAAAATGGAATGGGATACCATGCCATTTTGTGCAACAAATGCCAGCAGCACAATTCTTGAATTGCAAGATGTGAGATCTAGTACAAGCATGAGTGCTTTAAATTTCTTTGACTGCAGAAGATGTTTTTTGATCCAAAACATTTAGGGTTTGGATTGATCTGCTGTCACCACCTAACATTACCCTTTAATACCTATCATTTCCCAATGCTGCCATGACTCTTATAATTTGTTGTAATAAAGCCCCATATCTTGTTTCTTATAGATTTGAGACAGATTTATAGCAGTGGTTGGTAGAGCTTCAATCTATCAATCAGTCCCTATCTATCATCTGCATTACATATTTCATACATTCCTAGCTAGTTTCCTACAAGTTAAATCCCACTCCCACAGTCTGAAATGGAATCTGGAATTTTGGGTAAATGGCATCAGAACTTTGCAGCTGCCAAGATGCTCTGCATAAAAACTTACCTTGTTGCAATGCATAATCAGAAGCACTCATCTCTTGTGGTAAAGTGGCCTGACTACCCCATTGTCCACTGCTATAATACAAAGTTCCCCTTGTTATACACATGGCCTCTAGTGATCGGATAAGTTTGTTTCAATTATATGCTCAACAAAAAAAAGATCTCAGAAAAGTTGCATACTTTGCCTGCAGCCCTTGCCTCGAACTGGAGGTGCCATCTGTCATGAACTGATGAACATGAACATGATTCATACCCAAATTCACCCAAAGTTTTGAGCTTCCTTTTGAGTTTTAATTTGGAAAAGGAAAGGGTTTATCTCTTTTTCTTATTTGGTCTCTCAAAGTTGAAGCACAACAAAGAACCCTTTTCCCTTTGTCTGTTCAGAAAAATAAAAGCTTCAAATCTCTCATGGTTATTGGGTCCTTTTTGACTTGTTCTGCAGATCAACTTAGCACAAAGTTCAAGTCCTAACTACCAATTGAACTTAAGATTAAGTGATTAAGTGATTAAGTTTTTCCTCTCTCACTCATCTTTCAGCCAAGAAAAAAAGTGATTAAGTTTTTCCAAAGTTTTGGTAATGTCCCTTGTGAACTTCACTCATAAGTCATAACAAAAGGGCAAAAGTTGTTGAGGTTCAAAAGGCTTCATGCTAATCTAAATGGCTTACTTAGACTGCACTCAATCCATTTTTATCTTTTCCTTTGTTTGCAATTTCTTCTCCTTTTTGGATCTTTGACTCTTTGCTGAAGCAACAGTTTTTTTTTTCTTTTCTTTTTTTTTTTTGCTGAAATAACGTACAGTTGGAACTTATAACTAGTCTAGTCTAATAGCTTGGAGGGAAATTTTGGATAAAAGGAAATGATTAAGAACATCATGCTTAGACTGTTAGTTCAGGGTCATTTTGACTCTCTTTCTCTCTTTTCATTTTACTTTCAGAGCACAGAGTACTATTCTATTAGAAAAAGAAACTACAAAAAAAATTAAAATTTATGTGCACCGAAAGAAAGAAGTGGCATTTAGAAATCTAACCAAAATTCAAAGTAATTGGTACAAATCCCTACTAGATTGTTTATGTTTACTGCTTTAAGGAGTTTATGCCTTGAAGGAGCATGCTCATCTTCAATGGAAGATTCAAAACGTATCCTCTGTACATTAGCACGACTAAGATTCTAAGCATATATAATTAAGTTCCTTTTCTCTTTATCTCTTGGTTTTTCTTTTCTTGGAGAGGCGGCCGAATATGGCTGCCCTTAAGCCTTTACTAATAATGAAACTACATAATATGTACATGTGGAGAGCCTAAATCCTAAATTAAAATAATCATCCAGTAAAATCTTGAAATAAATAGCATGTATCTGAAAAAGTTTTAACTAGAACCAAAATACTTCGTCAGCAAAATATGCATCATGCATGTCATGTCATTGTTGTTACTTTATAACCTAGGTTTCATTTAGTCACAAATCATCCTTTATTTAAAATGGAGAAATAAACATTGTTCCATATGTACATATATAAGACGTACTAGTGCAGCAGTGCTAGGAACTTGCTTGAAATGAACGGAGTTTGACCCGATTTTTCTTTTAAAAAGAAAAATCCTTGTTTTCGGGCAAGCAAAATTACTTGTCGATGTTAGACATCATTACTTATTTATTTTCAGTAAGCTGTGGTTTGGTTGGTTAAGGTGTTTAACTGACAACTTTGATGTCATGAGTTCAAACCTTACGACATATATAAGGTGTATGTGTTATTAATAAAAAGCTTTTAAAAAAAATGACAAACAAAAAAAGGAAACAACTCTCGGAAAGAAAATGAACTGAACTGTATTCAAGAGATAATCAGATTGCTTTTTTAATAAGATCAAACCAATTAGCAGTAGACCACGCTAATCGATTGCGAGTGTTAATAAGAAGTTTGCTATCTTTACGGTGGAGAGCGATGAAGAAAACATATGATCATGGCTAATTGAACAGTACTAGAACAGAAGAAAAGAATGGCACATATACTGTCACGAATCCCAAACACAAAATTCTCACTAGTGCAAAATTTATGGAGCAAGATAAGGTCATAAGGATCAAACTTTCCAAGTTGCAGTTGTCCTCAAGTCATTGTCTTCTTCCGCAAGTAATAGATGCATTTCCAAGTAGATTCAGGAAATGATAAAACGTACCACTCCAATCTCAGAAAACTCAGATTGAGCTAGCCAGCCATGTATAACATTACCAATTTACCATGATCTCACGTACGTATTGCTCTCAGCCTGTGTGTGACTGAAGAAATACCTAGACATATATAGTGGTTTTCGTACGTACATCATGCATGTATGTAGATTCGTGCATGAACCCGAGCTGAATATGGGAGATGCTTGATACTAAATTACTAATCTAGCTTTGAACATGAAGACTGCACGACTCAAAATTCCAGACTAAGTTAATTATCACTCATTAGTTTTTCGTAACGAGTTATTCGTATCTAGAATTAAAAATTTACGTATATCAAAATTATAGGTGAGCCAATATGATCACTCTGTGATCACAAAATCAATTTGCCGACAGATCAAACAAGAATATATTGGTTTGACATACTAGCTAGAGTTTTCTCGTAACTAAATTAAAACTTTAATGTGCCGGTAGCATATTCTAGGCTAGATTGTTGTCTGCAAGAATCATTCATTCGTTCCTAAGTCCTGACTAATTGAGACATGTTGGGGGATTCACATTTCAAATTGCACATCAATGATGACATGCACGTTAGTTGGTGAGTTACTTGAGAGACTGGATCGACTGCTGCATCTTAATTTGGGCATATCAAAAGCCTAATTGCATGGTGTTGTCTTTGACTAACATATGCTAACATAATAAGAAAGTAAGAAAGCAATAGCACCTAATAAGAAGACAAACGTTGTGTTTGGATTAAATAATTTTAATTTCTAAAAAAAATTCAAAATTATGGGAATTATAATTTTATGAATTTAAATTCCATTAATTAAGAATTCTATTGTTTGGATTTCATGATGTATAGTTTTAAAATGACAATGATTTGTATTTAGATTAATCTCAATTAACCTCAGTTAAGAGAATTGACAAATGACACATATTTTGTGAGGAATTCAAATCGGGAATTTAAGCTCCCAAATTCTACGATTATTTTCCAGTGGAAATTGTTAATTCTACGGGATAAGAATCCAGACGGGAAAAACTGTCTTAAGAAATTGGAAATTCATCTGCATCCAAACACACTGTAAAAGACCTCTTACCTCTATATTTTGGTTTGGTTGGTTTCCTTTTGAAGTTTCAAATCAACAAGTTTTGTTACCTTCCCCAGCAAATGAAAGAGAGCAAGTAAACAGACGAAAAGACAAACAGAAAAGGATCAAGTTCTGTTTGCTGGTATGAGTACCGGTGTTAGAGGTTGATCATATAGATCGAGCCTTGTGTTTTAGGGAAAGAAAAGTGTAAAGGATTGTTAATCTGTTAAAGACAAATTGAAGAGACTTTTATGCAAGAATGACACCAAAAGATAGATCCATTTTCATGCGGGGAACTTGATAATATTTAGTTTTGGGTTTATCTGAATAGTCTAAAACCCTAAACCTGTTTGGAAGACTAGATTCATACATAAGCTTAGCTTTTTGACTCCTTTTGCTTGGTGATCTATATATAAGTAACATGCCGACAGCAAATAAAAAACAAAGAGAAGGAGAACTTGTTACTCAAATCTTTGAATAATTTGGATGCCTTTTTCAATTTGTATGGACCTTCTCTTACCAAAGAATAGTAGTGTAAACAATTTATAGAGGTTTCTATGACCCCATATGCATTTTTATATATCTGACGGTTAATATAGCTGATGTATGTCCAAACTGATCATGGTCTCTTAATCTGTTAATTAATCACATATCATTAGATTAATGACCAATTAACAAAACCCATATGCCAATGTCGACTTAACAAAGTAGCAGATCTCATATGCACTATGTTTGGATATGAAGCAAAAGTGATGACAATGCAGGGTAAGTAGAGGTGGATTGCGGCCATGACTAGATTGTGGATAGAGGACTCAGGGATGTCAGCTTGTAGAGACAGTATAATCTAGCAACTTATTCAGAATGCTTTAGGCATGAAAACGTACCGAATGCCACCTACATTTCTCTCACAATTAGGAATCATATAATTGGGGCATTTGGCAAGGACTAATAGTACAGTCCGGCCTTAACAGATATTATATCCACCACATACAATGCATCAGAATAGAAGGCATAGTGATCTAGTGATCTAGGCCTTAATATAACATGAAAAAGTGAGCATTGACCGTTGTTACAGTTTTAGGTGAATGGCCTTCGATCAACTGTTGGTCAATTGTACTCATAGATATATAACTTGGGTGCTTTTTTGGGTTTGGGATTCCAATCACATACTCGATTGCCTCAAACCAATAGTGATGATGGCTTCTCACATGCACTTCTACTTTCTCTTCTTCAAAAATGGGCTACAGATCTGGGAATGGGACTTTGTCCAAATTTATCATGACAAACTACCCCTCCCCATCTAACGTGTTGGTATGGAGAAATAACAAGCTCATTGGCTCACAGGGGCTGGTCTGTTGGGGTATTCAAGTGCCTGACAAGGAAAAACCCTAGCAAGAGAGAAATAGCCTCTCTCTGTCGGCCGCCTCGCCACAATGTTTTAGCCTGGCAGAGGAAACGTTTAGCTGGAGTGCGCGCCATTTTCTCCTGTTTTTGTCTGGTTTGGTGGGCGAGTTGGAAGGAAGGAAGAGGTGGGATTGGAAGTTGCAGATCCATCTGAGGTTCAGATACGTTCCGGCATGGGATTTTCATGGTTGTTCCGGCGTCCATAGTACCCGATCCGGTTTCCTTCTGTTCGAATCGGGTCAATCTGAGTTTCTGGTCGGGTTACGGCGAGTTATCTCAGGGAGGTGCAACCGAGTTTGGAAGCTTTGGTCGCGGATCTGATGGTGGTGGCCCCGACGATCTGAGTTGTGCAGGCTAGTGTGGGAAGCTCGATCTGTAGCTTGGGGCAAGCTGGCGGAGGTGTTGATGGAGGAGTGGTGGGTCGACGGAAGCAGGTAGGTGAAGAGAATCTAGGCCACGGACCGGGTCTGGTTTTTGGGTAGGCCACAGATATCTGGGCCTATGGTGAGATTTGGTCTCGGTGGTCAAGGCTGGGCTGCTGCACTTCATTATGTTTCTGTGTGTTTTATTTTTTATTTTGTTTTGTTTTTGTGTCTAGCTCTTTTGATCATTTGTCGTCGTTCTGCTTGATTGGCTCATTACAAACACCGCTGATGAGTGGTGATGGTTTTCACCCGTTCTTTATCACAAGTATTCACTACTCATGAGGCAGAGTTGACTCATGTTCTTATTTCTTCAAGGGATAGAAGCCACTGTTTTGTTGGTAATATGTTGGTTGAGTCTTCCGGTCTTGATGGTCATCTTCCTAGCCTCATGATGTACAAGAGATTTAGCTTTAGTAGGAAGTTAGGTTTGGGCCGATGTTTGTTATAAGTGGTCCATTAGTGATTATGTTTTGTATTATTCATACCGTTCGTAACTTCTTTTGTATGAATGCAACCCATTAAATAAATATCCCCCCCCCCCCCCTTACTTACCAAAATGCATGCATGATGGGAATAAGTCCCAATTTGAGTACTCAAATTTAACAAAAACAAGATAACCACATGCTTAAAAAATCATCAAAGCTTTAGAAAATTACCACACAAGGTGAGGAACACTCCAGATGTGGTAATTATATCCATTTTGACATAAGAAATCTATTCCTTCCCTGACTAGCGACCATCTTAAAAAAATGTGATTCTTCTTCTGGTTGCTAACTTCCTCAAATAACAAATAATTACATATCACGACATAACATACACCTTCTTCTTTAACTTTAAAGAGTAAAATAAAAATAAGAAAAAAAAACTAATTTGAACCGAGTTGGCTTTTCTTCTCTATTTACACATGAAATATATAGGGAATTACATATCATGGCTGAACTCAAGGCACTTTTTCAAGCTTATTTTGAGGTATATGTTCTATATGTTCTATATATATATATATATATATATATATATATATATATATATATTTATTAGTTCATATGGTCAATGTTGAGATCCAAACACAAACCTTGAGTAGTCGATCGAGTTACCTGACGTTTCTTCATCGTTTAAGAACTTTAAAAAAAAATATGATCTGCACACAAAATACACCCAAAAAATAGAAGAGAAAAATACCATTTCAAGTTGATACTTTGATAAATCTGGAAAGATGTTTAAAATGATCGAGATGAAAAAAGAACAACAATAATGGGGTTTCAGGGAAGTGAAACTTTATCACAATTGGCGGGAAGTTTCTAGTCCCACTTCAGAACATCACTTACGAGATAGTACATACTGATACCAGTGTACCACCTAAATAGATTCCAAAGTCTTGTGAGCATTCATTGGTTCATGCTTTCTTTAACCAAGAAGCACTTTGGGTTTGGATTCTTCTAAAGTCGATCCCTTTTTTATTAGAAGAAATCCATGCTTTTAATTATAGGGTATTTTTAACTTCTCATAACACTTTATCAAGGTTGTAACATTCGATCGAATTTGCATGTAGTATACATAACTAACTTTTTGTTGAGATCGGGAAAACATAACTTCAATAGAGCATCAGTTGTAGATATACTTCCGCAGCATTTTTCCTCTACCATTCCTCATACTAGTTACGGGACTATTATTCTTGATGATTTTTTATTTTTTTAGGGAAAGGGAAATTCCTCCCATAGGTGAACTAGCTTATTCATTAATACAATCTTACAAGATCAAGTTTGAAAGTTACAAGTGATCATCATTTACATCCATTGTTTAACTGGCTAATAGCTAGACTACCATCCAAAAAAATTATAATAAACTACAATCCTACAAAACAAATAAAGTCCAAAAAGCGGACACTCAAAAACTAAACAAAATGCGTCCAAAAACGCGGACATCTAAAACCTAATTTATTCGACATAACCCAAATTCTCGGCATCCGTCAAGATGAGCTTGGGGCTTAGAGATCTTCATGGTGTACCCCCTCCACCGATCAAAACTAAAACAACCTTGAACTAGGACTACTAAATAAACTTGCTCATAGTAAACCGAACCTGGAAACTCTAGCCTAAAAACAAAACCAAGTAAGAGAGAAGAGGGAAAACGGACCAAGCCCAAAAGGACTCAGTCCACTCCCACATGCCAACTCTCCCCTCAGCCCGCTTGAACCCTAGAACCAGGTCGGACACCAGATCGGACCACCTGAGACAATCGCCGCCTTCAAATCAGTCCGGCGGTCTCCCCTGCGCGAACCACATCACACCAAGAACTTGGTGAACTGCAACCAATGCCTAGAACTCAGAACTCGATGTCGTTACGAGGCGTTGGATCAAGGAAATTCACCGGCCCTCCTCACAACCCCAACAATCGATCCTCAACCTTTTGGCAACCCTGAAATTCAATCATCAAAAGCACCCTCGCAGACCAGAACTACACCTCCAATCTCCTCCTCGTCAAACCTCCAAGCTGCAGTTGTCTGTACCCAACCAGAACTCGAGAAGAGCACCTCGCCGAATAGCGACGCCGGAAACGCCTAAACCACCCGAATAGCGACGCCGGAAACGCCTAAACCAGGCAAACCACCTGGAGGCACCGCCGTTGCTACACAAAACCTAGGGTTCTAGGTTTCAGTCTTCTCAACTCCTTAGAGAAACGAAAAGATGAAGATGCATTGTTAATTTGTTCCTATTATCCTCGATGATTTGCAGCTAACTTGTCTTCAAAACAAAATGGAATTTTCTTTACCCATTTATGAACCAATGAAATAATTGCAAGTTATGTCATGATACTTTTCTGCTTTGAGTCTAGATGCACAAACAATAGAGACAAATAATATATATTTTCCTATTGGATCCATAAGATATATCTGATCTAAAACGGGCGCATAAAAAATTCAAATGTGTAAAGTGAGTAATTATATCGCTTCTGCAGAACACTTAGGCTTCAAGTCAAAGATTACGAACTGCAATGCTCAAGTAGAATCATTATGCTCACAAACTTTTGTCTTTCATTACAATTCAAATAGCTGCAGTAAAACGCCAGAAGCTTAATGAACGTATGCTTATATTTTATTTAGAACCAGTATGGGGGAAGAAACACATGCGAACCCACTATTCTCTATGTGACCTAAATCGATGATTGCTTCAACTTCATTTTGAAGAGGATGAGAAGCCCCCAAAATGAGTGCCTGTCTGCATCGGAATCGACTACCCATCCTGGACACCAAAATACTCAAGTTATAGTGTTTTGTTTTGTATTTGGCATTTGCATTTTCTTTTAGTTTTGCTTCCTCCAAAAACAAGATAATAAAAGAAAAAGAAGGCTTATTTTGACTTGCCTGCTTAACAATTTCTCCTATTTGCCTGCTTAACAAAGGTTTGCATTTCTTGGGCCCAAGCCTGTATCGAACTATAGCGGGCTGCCCAATGTTCTAATTTTTTGCATGGGTTTTTAAAGGTTTTTCATTGGTCTAGACTATAGCTCTATAAGTTGTATTTGAAATGCTACTATGCCCATTGGACTAAGCCACTAAGGTTGAGGGCGTCACGGTCAGGCAATGCATTAGACTGGCTAGAGCATTACCTAGGAGCTGCGAGTTACAAGGTTACCTTTCAAATCAATCCATTCCGTGCCATGAATCCACACGAGTTTGTCTTAGTGTCAAGTCCTCTGTTTTTTAGCATTACAAGAATCAGGAATTCATGATCATTCACTAGCAAGAACAGACAATCCCCTTAAGAATTTCTGCTCTGGAATTCAGAAAACTTGAACAAAGTCTTCCGGTGACTGGGTCAGGAATGCTGGTAGATGATGTGAGCGTTTTGTATTCTATCTAAGAACATTTCTTCATAGGTCATCTGTGTCAACAACAAAAACTGTAAATAAAATCATTTCTTCTAGCACAAGAACCGAAAATTGATTTTTAACTTGGATATCATTTGTTTGAAAATCTGATCTGGTTGTACATTTCTCCCACAATTTTTTACACAATCAGGATTTCTTTCAGTGACATGTCAAGGTAAAAATGACTATTAGATAATGATCCATGTACCATCTATAAACTGTTGTTAAAAAGAAAAAATAGATCACAAATCAGTCCCTTAATTAAACCCATCACTCAGAACATGGATTTAAACATTCCCAAAAACATTCGCTGTTGTCCATCTAAAGGTCAACGCCAAAACTACCACCACTCATGAATTCAACTGTGGTGCAAGGGAGCTTAATCTGGGAACTCTTGACAAAAGGCAATGACATGCATCTACACAGCTCCTAACTCCCTGTCAAAAAAAGAGCACGTGTTAGGATAATAAATACATAAAAATAGAAGAGAGAAGCAGGCAAAACTTTTCTATGAATACTCCACAAATCCAATAGTATAAAATGGCATGCAACTTTAAAACTAGAAATCAATTACATGATTAACCAAAACAATAATACTGAAATCACCAAAACATTTCTCCAGTATAGTCACCAAATGGCAAATAACATGGATAAGTGAGTGAGTTAAAGATTAGGTCTAGATATGAACCAATGAAATATCATCACATCACTTGGAATACTTAATGAGGAGTTTAGTGGTAATACAACTGCAATAAACTTATGCTTTTTAATAGAAGAAAGAAAAATTCTAGGTCGAAATATTACATCGAATATAATGTTGGCCAATGACTCTCAAGGATCTAGCTAATACTCAAAATTGACGCCTTGGCGGCCTTGGTTCTGCTGCGGTGACTCGAATAGATCTACCACCCAGGTCCTGCAAAATTAAAAAGATAAATACATTAGAAATACAAAATGGTACTGCACTTGGGATAATACAAATACCGAAAAGAAATGGTGATTATATACGTACAACGCCATCCAAAGATTCAATGGCACTGTTCATTTCTTCAGCAGACCCATATGTCACAAAACCAAAACCCCTCGACCGGCCACTGTCCCTGTCAAAGACCACCTTCGCCTCCAAAACCTTTCCTTGCTCATTAAACAAGTTCTCAAGTGCCAAATTGTCAACACCCCATGCAAGGTTACCCACATACAGACGGTTGGAAGAGTCACCATAACCTCCACCACCTCTGGGGGAACCACCTCTGGCACCTCTGAAAGAATCCTCAGTCCTAGGCGGGGGAGGTCCATAGTTAACTCTCAACGCCCGTCCATCAAGTTCCTGCAAAAAGTCGCAGTCTTGTTTATATACAACAAACCAGGTTCATAACAGTCAACATAGATGTTAAGCATATAGTAAAAGATTCGCATCAAGAAAGGTTACATTAACTTTATGTGGTCAATCAACTAAGTCGCTTTTTTGCAAAGATGTCATGAACCCCTGCTTTACACAATTAGTAGGTTCACGGTTTTCATGCATGAAACGTAACCAAACAAATCAAACACTCAGACCAATAAATAGGTACAAAAAGCAGTCACAATAGTAACCTTAAGATAGCACTCACTAAGCTTCAACACAAACTTTTCTGCACAAAAAAATCTTCAACAACTCTCAAACACCAATCTAACTTCATCATATCTCAAAAAATTTGCTTCACATATTCACACATATACAACCAGATAATAGACACAATGACATGACTTACATAGCCATTGAACTGACGAGCAGCTGCTTCTACTTCCTGAGCACTCGACATGGTCACAAACCCAAACCCTCTGCTTCTCCCAGTCGTCTTGTCATATATAACCTGCAAAATTCCATCAAACCCTCCATTAACACCCAAAACAAAATCAGACCCACAATTTATCTCGACTCAATTCACAAAAAGACTCAAACTTTCACACGAAAAAAACATACCTCGACCATCTCAACATTTCCAGCACCCTCAAACAGCTCAGCGAGCTGAGCACTGTCAACAGTGAAGGGCAAGTTCCCGACGAAGAGCTTAAGGTCAGGCGAGAAATTGGGCTCGGCTTCGTCGCCGCTGAGAACCTCCTCATCCTGCTCGAAGTCCGAAATGGCGACGTGTCGCACAAAAGAGCTCGACACCTTGCCGGAGCTGAGAAATGAGGCCGAAATCGAAATGGGTTTGAGGGAGGAGAAGGAGGAGAGAGAGAAGAGGGAGACGGAAGTGGGTTTGGGGGAGTAGAAGGCTAGGGTTTTGGGGGTGAGGGAAGGAAGAACAAGCGAAGCCGTGGAGGTAGTCATGGCTTTGCTTTCAAGATAAGGTTTTTACAAAAACAGAGTGAGGGTTTGAGACTTCTGAAACTATCCCAAGGGTTTTATGAAGGAAGTTTTAGATATTTCTTGAAGGCGGAAATGCCCCTGGGATTGCTGAGAATTACGGATAGATCGCCTGGACAAAAGCAGGGGTGAGATATTTTTGTGTGGGACGAAGATGGGCCATGTTGCTGTCATTACTTATTGCAATGGGCCATAACTCTGGCTTGGCCCTTAAAGATCTGTGTGTTAGGAAATATCAATTTGGGTATGGGTTTCTATAGGTTTTTATTCCATATGGGTAATGGGTAGCACCATATTATTCATGGGTTTTTGGGTAATGGGTAATTGAAATCCACACGGGTTTGGGTATTTTCATGGATACCCATACCCATATGACTAAATTGAATTCTCTCTTCACCAGATCAAGAAAAAAATAAAAAAAATTGAAAAGAGAACGGTTTTACATATCTTATATCTTCATCGATAAGCAGACCTTCATCTTCTCTATATTCTCTCACCAACAAAGTTTTCAACTGACACAGAGAGAGAGAGAGAGAGATAGGTCAGCAAAGCTATGGTGGTTGGCGAAGTTGGTCGGCGAGGCTCGGCAAAGATATGGTGGTCGGAGAAGTTGGTTGGCGAGGCTGTTATGGTCTACGAAGATGAAGTGGTGGTTAAGTTGTGAGCCTGTGAGATGAGAATGATAAAATGATGTTAGGAGTTTTTCCCGATGAAATAATGGAGTCAAAGAAGGGATGTGAAAGAAAAAAAAATATAGAAATAGAAAATATAAAATATCACGGGTAGATGGGTACCCATTACCCAGATGGGTATGGGTATGAAAAACCCATGAAAAAAAAATGATGGGTTTTTACCCAGTGAGTATTACCCATTCTGATGCTAGGTGGGTATAAAAACCCGTGGGTATTACCCATTAAGGACAAATGCCATCCTTAGTTTTTTTCATTGAGGTCAAGATACAAACACCTATACTTGTTGTTCCTAACTTACACTAATGTGGTTGAGAAGAACTCCCAATATGAGAATGAAAACGACTAATGTCTATTGATGTTTAAGAATCTCCTGATTAGTGGATGTCTGTCTATTCATGACTATCGTTAAGGGCAAAATCGTACGAAAGAATACATTACAGCAAAACCTGTGATGTGTCAAGTGGTGCTCCAGTGCAACTCGACGTGTATAACTCCATTTCTTGAGTTAATCAGATTGTACTCGCCTCTGATGCGCCCGTTGTATACCACATCACTAAAATTGATGTCAATGTACCCCAACAGTTCCTAGATTAAGATGAATAATATTCAGATGCAGGGTTTTTGAATCAAACATGAAAATAGATGAGCTAAAATTGATGGGATTATTGTATACAGACCAACCTTTTTTCGGAAACGATAGGCTAAAAGGTGTCTTTTCTTACTCTTTACTGCAAAACGAATGCTCTCCTTCAAAGTCGCCTCTTCTACTACAAACTGAAATTCTTCATTCCAATATGGCCGATGGGATCTCTTTATCATCTACACACAAAAAAGTCATGCATCAACTGATGAGATGAACTAAATCGAATGTGTCATAATACACTATTGATCATATTGTGTTTTTCTCAGATTATGCAGATATATAGGAAAGCACTACGAATGCAAATAGCATTGTCTCAATGACAATTGTTATTTGCAGTCCCCCAAAGGAGTGCATGATGTGTTTCTAAGCTAATTAACTATATATTCACCTTGGTTTTCCTCTTTTCTCCTTTAAACAGAACCAATACGTAAGGATTAGGGCTCTCATAAAGCTTGCTCTCGAGTTCTTCTGCTCCTTGAACTGTAACTAAAAGCAGACCAGCTGCATGTAATTGTGAAGACATGTCTACGGACATGGATTGCCTTCGGCTCCTATTCCGGCTCTTGATTCCAAGCTTCTTCGCATCTATCAGTTGATGTCCATCCAAAGGTCCACTGTCATGTATTCCACTACTACTTTCTTCTTTAAAAGGATTATATGTCAACTGCACCACAAGTTGGCCTCTTTTTTTCTTGTTTTGAGGATCATAAGGGTTTGTGTTCTTCACCAAATCAAGCGTAAATTCTTGTGTGTTATCTGGGGTTAGCGACTTCAGTGGAAGAATTTGCATTCCCATAGGGTCATGCGTCCCAAACTGTCAAAGATCAGACATAATAAACCTGTAAGTTTGCTAGGGCCGAGTGCAATATACTATGCAATATGGTATAACATATCAAAAACATATAGTAACATACAACATATTTTGAGGTTATCATCTTTCTGGGCCAAAAATTTGGTAAAGACAGTCATTTTTTCTTTAATACGTGGGGCTATTTACTACATATATAGTCCACTTTTTGGTTAACCAGAAAATGAGCATCATTGACAACAAAGGACTTAGAACTCGGTTGCAAAAAATATTCACCCGAAAACATGTAGAAGGTCTAACAGAACAATAATTCGATGTATTCAAATGAAAACTGGAAATTTGGATCACTGATTAGCAGTTTGATCACTATTACGAATTAATATTGTATATCAAACCTGATCCCAGTCGACAACATTAAACTGAATGAATTGGGACTCTGGATCTTTGACTGTAAGGTTGAAATCCTCATTCCATTCAGGGTTCAAGTTTCTCATCTTAATGCTAGTTTTCTTTGGTGGAAGACTCTCCCCAGTTAGTTGGATTATAACATAAGGATCAGATGTTCCTAAGATATCCATCTTCAAGAGTTTCTTAGCTTTTAAAATCTTGACATGCAGTATGCCTACAGGCTTCTTTATAGTTCCTGATCTGGGGAAATGAGATGTCATAAGAGCACACACATATATGTATTCTGGGAACTAGTTAGTATCATTATTCAACTTTACTGTAATTTCAGTTAAACTTACAGTGAAGCCTGAAGAATGGGTATGTTCAAAGTTTGGGGCCATAAATAAAGGCTAGCAACTTGATTTCTTATATATTCCTGCTTACACCAAAAACAGAAGCAAATAAGTATAAATTGTATTAGACTAGTATCAAACTGTTGACAATAAACATACATTATATAATTCAAAAGGTGAAAAATATAACTGTGTTATTTTCCCTCAAGGAAATGGTAGAAAGAAAATTTTCATTTTTTATAAAAGAAACCGAAAACTTGGATGAGTATCCAGTACATTGCCTACTGAATTCTCAAATTCCCATTAAAGCATTGAAACTTTATGAATTAGCTAAACGTATTGTAATTGATTTGATTCTTAAGACTTCCACAGAACATATAGTTTGGAAGATAGTTTATAATGCACGTGAACCACTATGAATGATGTTTTCCACAATTCTACTTCTCATTCACTAAAAAAATCAACATTATGCTTAAAAAGAAAGAGAGTAACCTGAACAAATTGATAGAATCCGGGGATTGCCATAACATCCCCTCCCAGTAATCTGAGTCCAAAGTCCACATATGGCTGCATGTACATATATGACATATCTGCCACCATAAGAACATGCACTTACACGAAAGTGTTGTAAATTACTGTGCGTAAATTTGTGTCAGTTTACCTTGTCTATCAAAGTCACTGTTATGTTTCCAAAACATGGGAATGTTGGTACGAGAGGCCTTAAGATTATCCTTGGCGTTGCAAATACTTGGACATCCATTAGCTGATAAGAATAAAATGAAACAGTCTGATTGTCAGATGCATATCAAACACATTCCCAAACTGTGGTCAAAGCAGAACTGTTACGTTGCCCAAATGTTGATCTAGACCATAGATGACTTTTATTTCTGCTTAAATATGTTCTTTTTTTATTCAGATTCAGTGAACTAAAACTCCATAAGTTAGGCTGTCATGGCAAAGGAACATTGCTGACATGAACGTTTTTCTTGTAAAGAAAAGGCATTTGCACCTGAAATTAATTCTAACCTGAACGATGAATCGAACTGACAGTAATTTTACCACAACAGTTATGTGTGGAATTCCTGCCCATCTAATAGCAGGTTCAATTACAAGTTCATTTTCGTTGGTTTCGTGCACTCTGATACCTGCAATACGACGAACTAATTAATAAGATCCCTCACAGACAAATGCACATTGAGAAAAGGAAAAAAAATACAAAAACCAACTTGAATGATTCTGCTCATTGAAATCTTGCTGTAACCTACACCAAATAATTTCTAGTATATAGGCACGAGTTTGCTAGACAATGCATACATGCTGAATTTTACACAAAACTTGCCATAAATTGTAGGAGGAAGAGTTCCAAGATTCAAGCTCTGAAATCTTATATTTGAGAATTCAGTAGGCAAGTATTGGCTCTGCAAACATCCAGTGTACTCTGCAAATATTGGCTCTGCTGTGTTTCTGATAATCTTGCATATTGCCTTTCGATTAAAAAACAAAAAGTACACATTTAGCTAGGATGTGCTAAACAATAAATTCGAAAAAAAAGGTAAATGGAAAACTTACAGATCACCTTATCAAGGTAAGGCCACATATCATGTAAAGCCTTGTTCAACCAGTCAATCTGCACAACTACAAATAATTGTTCATAAAACTAATTTTGGACTAAATGTGACAGTGCAATGCATATAACAACTAACATGAGGCTCAGTTAGTACTTTGAACTCACTCTTTCAAAATCCGGATGCTTCACCCACGGAGGAATCTCCGAGAAAAGATCAACTAGAGAGTTTGAATCACACTCACTGAGTGATTTTATATCTGGATCCTGCAAATTTTACATCAGAAATGGCCATTAAAAGTGTGGTTTTCTTTACCCAAAAGGGTCCAAAGATGCAAATATCAGCAAATTAACATAATAACCATCTAGGTTACTGGGTATATAGTGTTTGGTATTAATCTATTCAAAATGTGCAGAATTTCAATAGTATCGTACACATTACAATATTGATTATATAAAGCACAAAAAGAAAACTTGAATTGACCCTACAAACCAATGCTGACCAAAAATCAGAACTGGCATTGAACATGGAAAAATAAGAAAAGGGTTAAGAGTCACCTTCACATCTACAGGCTTTGATGAGAATATGAATATGAAGAAACCCAGTAGAAGACCGATTGGAAATCCTATAAGAAATCCAGTAAACTCGAATATGAAATACAGATGTCTCATTTTTCGCTTGTCAGTATTTACGAATTAGAACCCAGAACAAGATCGGAAAACGCAAAGGGGAGCGGTTGGAGTTGAAGCAAGTTAGGCAGAACCTGCCAAAATAGACCTTCGTTATACAGCCCACGTGTCAGACAATGAGAGGGGCTTTGCTTTTGATTTGGAAGTACAGTTTAGTTCAGTTGAGCTCTTAATGACGAAGACCCGTACACGTGGACGGTGTGTGGTTTGGCCAAGTAGGATCTTGACTGAAGAGGGTGGAACATGATCTTCTTTTTTGGGAGCTTAGGAGTTGGCCAGAAAAGGAAGCTGCTTAAAAGTGGTTGTGTTGTTCTAAAAGATAAGCACTCATTCTTTGGTGTGGTGGGAGTGTGGGACTTGAACCTACAAACAATCCATTGTCAACTCTCTAGTGAATAATTGATGTTGAGGTTGTAGCAAAAATACTTGTACAATTGGGAATGTGGATTTTTGGCCCGTGAAAATCATGTAAAGAACTTTCCGGATTGATGGGACATTGTGTGATCTCCGACAGAGAGTTTTTTTATAAAAAAAATTTGGTGAGAAGTGGAAACAAAGAGATTTGATTAGTTTCACGTCACCTTTGAGCCGATTCTTTGTTAGTATTTTATCAAGCCACAAAGGTGTGTTAATTGTGGGAGTAGTTGTGTCCTCAACACAAGGGTAAACACGAACACACGAGCAGTAAGTCATATAGGTGTGTGAGATTATCGAACAACAACCTTATAATGTCTCGATTATATACAACTAAAAGCTAAAGTTTTACGCTTTACGGAAGTTATTAGAGTTGTTCTAACCGCCAAAACATACTTTGTAAATATTTAATGTCATGTATTCACTACTTTGAGGGTAATACATTCAATGTTTTTCAAATAACAACATTTGATTTGACAAACAACATACATTTCTAAATTAGTAATGCTGGATGAATCATATTTTTAGGTATCATATAAATCTCACTTTACTCGATAACTGATACAACAGAAAGAGAAACATATCCACGTAATTTGATTAAATGACGTATTTATGACAAATTTGTTGGAGAATTCAATTTTTAAAATTACTCCATGTAAATCCCATGCTCTTTGTAAAGGTTTCTTTTTCTCTCTTGTAAACTGTAAACTAATGCAACTGGGATTGTTGTTTAACTTATCTTGTAGCTTAACGCAGGGTTTTAGCTTTTAATGTAAGAAAATGGTAACGTGATCATAAGTCTGTAAGCTTAGAATATGCAGAAAACAAAGTTGACGCTTCAGACTTTCTAGTAGCTAGCTACTTTAAGTTCTAGTGCAACTCCCACTAATAGAAAAGCTCGATCATGAACCCTGATTATGTGACAGTAGTGATGAATACTAAATTACTAATGACCTTTGGGGCTGGCAAAGCATTACGATAATTCTAGCCCAAACCCTAAACTCTTATATATTGGTCGAGTGACTGGAGTCGTTAAACACAGAAATGGAGTTATACCCATATTGAACACTACGTTTTTTTTTTTTAATTTTTAGGAAACATCAGAATTTTACAATGCTTGAGAATTATCGGTGGTGAAAGTAATTTTCCCACTCTCATCCCTCCTACTATAACAAGTCACAGGTATGTCATTATCAATGACATCTATAAGCCAATCAGGCCCAATTTCGCAAAATCTACGGGACAAGTTTTTGTGGCTAAGAAAAATCAGGATAAAGGAGGTAACTACATACAAGTAAGCAGAAAATGTTACAATTCCCTTAATCACGATCATTTGAATCATACACCACACTTGAACATAAGACTACATATTTTCATAGAAAGTGGACACTCAACAAAGAGATGATTGTGATCCTCAATGGATCCATAGAACACACATAGTAAAAGATTTAGGAGCGTATATATGATCTCTATTAATAAAGCCAAAAGGCTTTTTTGACTTTATTAACGGTTAAATTTTTAAACTACCTATAATGTCCTTGATTGATTAAAACTTAAAAATATATCTTCTAACAATGAGTGACCGATTAATAATTACAAATGTTAGAAACAAGAAAAATAAACTTATAACGTGAGAGGTGGGAGAAAAAAAATGAGAAGATAAATCAGACTTTAAGTATAACTGTAATAATAATAAAAAGTTCACACAAGTACGTAGTGCGTAGTGCGTGACAAGATGCTAGTATATATAGAACAAGATTTTGTCCATCAATACCGACTAGTGACAAGATGCCAGTATATATAGAACAAGATTTTGTCCATCAATACCGACTAGAACCATGCATGTCAAAGACCAAAGCATTTGTAGGCCCGCAACCAGCAACTTCGTCCATAATATTAGGATGTCATGAGTTCATACCGACTACAAGTCTACAACTCTACTAGTGTTCGTTCTTACTTATTTTAAAGCATGTGAAGGGAATATATTCGAGCTTAAATTAGTTTACTTTGATGATAGATTATTACATGCTAGCTTCAGAAGAAAATGAAAAGCTAGCAAGCCGATTCCTAGTAAAATCAAAAGCACATTAGAAAAACTCATGATTAATTAATTGGTCTCGTTCATGTAGTGTGGAAATCTTGTCATATAGATCTGGTAGACCATTCAACTAAAAGCATCAATATAGGAACAATGTGCCCTAAATCCTAAACCCTAAACACACATTTATTAATTATGTTTCACATCAAATATTATATGTATGTTTAATAACCAAAATATACATATATTATTAAAAAAATTACTATTAATTAGAAGTCTCATCTCCTACCCTAAAACCATCGAAACAACTACTTCTTCCCTAACTTGACTATTCTCTACAATTCATAGTTTCATACGTAAAAAAACAAAAACAAAAAAACTCTTTTATAATTCATGACCCGAATTTCGATTGCTACCAAATAATCATATGTATTGTTCAATTAACATCGGTTTATTTGGGTTATGTCTTTTTTTTTTCTTTTTTGTATCAGTTTTAGTTTTAATCTTGCAGGCCATTTTGAAGTACTAAATGTTCATATTGACATGTTGTATTGAAAAAAATAGGTATATATGTTTAATAGCTAGTGACCTAGTGTACTTCTACTAGTTTGTGAATTCCAAAAACTTAAAATGGTTGATATTTTTTTTGAATTCCAAAATATTGATGTCGCATCGGAGATTTGAAGTTTGTGTAATAATAGTTTTCTGATTATAAATTTAACAATGAAAAGAGAAAATTTCTAGCAAAAAATTAAAAAAATACGTAAAACAGTTACCAAAATATATAGTAAATTTATAATAGTTATACCAAATAACTGTTGAAGGAGAAAAGATAACGAGAATAATCGCATATTCATTGATAGAAAAACATATTTATAGGCATTACATAGAGTTTCCCGAATGATCTAGAAGTTATATCAACTGTAATCTATTCTAATAAGGAAACCGGATTAACCAATCATACGTGTAGGGCAAGACACATAATAGAAGGACGAAAATATAATTTTCTTAAACACTCTCCCTTGTGTTGCATCCCTAATACAATATGGTGTTTATGGTGTTGCCTCGATAAAAACCTTGTCAAGTAAAACAAAAACCTCATGGGTAAAACAAAAGACTTGGACGAAGGGAAAAAGAGCACAACGCACCAACTACAATTAAAGATAACATGTGATGCATGTAGACTCCTCCTGATGTCTACACAACAACTCCCTGTGATTGGTAACTCAATCTCAGAGTACAGATAAACGGCACAAGCCAATGCACTTCACATACTTCAAAAGTAGACTTGGGAAATGATTTAGTCATTAAATCCAGCCAAAACATCCTTAGATCAGACTTGTTATGCTTGGCATTACTTTGATCTTGAAGGAGAAGGTTGCCTAACAACTCAAAACATAAGTTCGCATAAAAAATTAGATTCACGTATGGCTTGACCTTTGTGTACTTAAATAGTCATAATTTCTTCGATACAACAGGTATATATGGATGAACCGTACAAAGTTCTAGAAACTAGACACTCGTAGTTTTCCAACCATTCAAGGTCCATAACCTAATTCATCTTAAGCTGATCACAAAGCTTTGTCGAAGTTGACTATTCTGCAAAAGCAGATTCTTGGACAGAACCGTCCTACGAAAATACCCATAACTCACTCAATATGATAGGTGTGATCAAGTAGTTATCCCTGGAAAGTAGACATAGACCTTTCCAATGGTACCAATTTCACCATTTTCTAACGAGTGTGCTATCTTGTAGGTCATGTGGAAGTTAACCTACGAAACTAGGTAGATTCTGATTTCATTATTAATGTGTCTTTCTTTAGGGATGAATAAGCCTAAACCTTTCATAGAAGGAATTACTGTCATTACATTGGCGTTGCATGGGCGCATCCGGCCACTACCTTGATATTCCTTCACACTCTTCTAAAAGGGAGCGAAGCTGTTTAACCGCTAGGAAGAGAGTTAAAAGACTAAGGAGAACTTGGCCTTACAAGCTTATAGTTGATTACGTGTATTTTAATACACTTAATTACATTCCAAACATATGAACTAAGCTAATATTCGAGTTATTTACGTTATAGTTAATCTTATTTTGTTTATTTTGTAGAAAATAAGCGGAGTTGTGGATTTCGGGAGAAAATGAAGCAGTGTTGGAGCAGCATATAGTTTCCGAGAAATTAAAGAGAGCGGGGATAGTGGTTAAGCTAAGTAATCATAGCATGATTAATTGATTATGGCATGATTAATTAAAGGGGAGAAATCATCTTCATCCATGACTAGCGCTGTTGACCGAGAAAAAAAAGAAAGAAAAGGTGGCAGAGCAGAAAAGAAAGAGGAAGAGCAGAAAAAAAAGAAAGAAAAGGTGGCAGAGCAGAAAAGAAAAGGGGCAGAGCAGAAAAAGAGAGAAGAAGGCAGAGCAGAAAAAGAGAGAAGAAGGCAGACGCACAAACACAGCCGCACCACTTCATCTCATTTTCAACTGTCTCTCCCAATTTTCATACTTCCATTTTTCATCTCAACACCATTCACCTCAAGGCCATCATCATCTTCGAAAGAGATTAAGAAGGAGCTCTCACCAACATCATCAAAGCTTCACCAACTCAAAGGATTTTGATTTTGGTAAAGAGAGGAGACTTAATATCAAGTGGGTTCATGATTGCTTATAGCAATTTGTGAATCTAACTTGTGTTCCTCTTTTCTCTAACCCTTCTCTCAATTTCTTATGTATTTGATGATGTACTTGTTAATGGGTAGTGAGTAGTTTGATTTTGGGAGTTAGGGTTGTGAAGCCCTAACTCATCTTGTAATGATATTGATGCTTTAATTTTAATATATGCAATTTCCATTGTGTATGCTTTGAATCCAAATTTATTGGTCCTTAGAAGCATATTTCTAGGCTTAGTCACCCTTTAAAATTATGTTGTGGGCAATTGTGATGAGTAGATTAATGAGTTGACTACTTGTTAATCTTGTGGCATCTAGGATTTAAACATGGTAACCATTAGCTAGCTTAATTGTAGCTAAGCTTGCTTGGGTCTCTATTATCTTGCACTCTATGCCTATAATCTAGATATTACGGCCTTAACCGGCGTAGTGCCTAAATTAGAGAGTTGATTGTGGCCTTAACCGGCATAATCGATACACCGTAAGGATAATTGGTCTAGTAGCCTTAACCGGTATTAGATACGAGACTTGACACATTAGAGAATGCATGCATTTATGAGATTGGCGTCAATATTTACAAGAGGGTTAGTGTGGATCCCCCGACACTCCCATGTCCCCATTGATTTGAAAAACCAAATTTATTTTCTAGCTTGTTAGTTAGTTGTTTAGTTTTCTTTGTAGTTTGTATTAACTTAGCTAATCCCCAATTCAACTTCTTTTCAACATTCGACTCATTTGTGTATAATCACCCTTGAGGTTACAAGTTAGTGGTCTTGATTAGGCTTAGTGCGAGCTAGGCCGAGCATTACCAAGGCTTGGTGCCTTGAGTGTTTGTTTATAATTTTCTTTGTCTTTATTTTATTTTTCTTGTGTGTCTTTTAGTACTCCTAAGCCGATTACCTTGGTTAGGTCCAACCTAATCCTCGTGGTACGATAACTAAGGTCTAAATAACTCCTTTACTTGACACGATTCGTACGCTTGCGAGTTTATGATTCAAGTCAATAGTGAATGAGATGTCGAGCCGAGCATATTGTACCAAGTACATGAATGTTCTACCGTACTGAGATGAAAAATTTCTCCTAAGACTTCTTCGTCATACGGACGAAACAGATCTTCTCAAGACTTCGACCGATCAAGGGATACATATAGGCATAACTTCATCGTTCTTTAGCTTACCTTAAGTCGACTGATGAATAAGCATCATCAATAATAGTCCTCACTTTTTTGACCAAGTATTCCCAAAATCTTTTCATTCTTAATTTTGGATCAATGACATCTCTTAGTTTAACAAGAGTTCATCACGATTCATCTAGATTTTATACGCAAATAGGCATAATTTTTCATATCTCTTCCCTAATCAAGTAGATACTTAGCAAATATCTTGCAAACACGCTCTGTGGTCAAGAGCCACTTGATTTGGATGAAAACCGATCTATTCAAGATCTATATGTACATCTCTTAGTTCCCAAGAGAGATAAGTTGTGACCACAAGTTGCTTCTTTAATTTTTCAGAAACTACCAAACTAACAAGGTAGTGGAGTGCAATAACATCCATTACGAGAGTATATCTCATCATAGTCGATTCCAGGGCGATTGTGAGAGACATTGCACCAGAAGTCGAGTTTAAACTCTTTTTCTCACTACGCTTTCTAACAAAAACATAACTGATAGAGTTTACACTTGGGGTGTCGACGTCACCTAACCAAAGTACTATCTCTTTGTTTAAACTGGATCGCATCTTTCCATTTAGGTCAATCTACAACTTTGGTATTTTCTCAACGAAGTATGGTTCAATATCAAACTCATTAAACCATGTCATCATGTACACCGGTGTAATTTCTAAGTGTAGAAATCTCTATATGGATTGGTATTGACATTGAAGCGTCCTCCAATAATGACCATAATCCAGAAATAACACATGAGACGAATGAGTATCATTGATCAAAGGATCAAGTTGTGCCAAACTCGCATTCTTTCTTGGCGTGTATTTATCGAACCAAGTGGTCTCCCCCTAATCCGTGGGAGCCACGGCCTAGTGACACCATCTACCACTTTTGTGGTTTGTGACGTCACCATGCCACCATTTACAGGTGACGACATGTCCTCTTATCCAGACATCAACATGTTCACTTATCCGAACATCAACGTGCCCTCTTATCTGGACATCAATCTTTACAGGCATGTTTGCTGCATGTATATGTGATCTCGTCACTTTAGGAAACTTGATGAGACACAGTAGAGACAAACCACGACAATTTCAAGTCGTTCTACTTGAACAATCTTGTTCTTTTCTCCCCCTAACGACGGGAAGACTGTCTCATCAAAGTGACATAAAAGAGATCGCCTGTTAAGGTTCTTATATAAAGGTTCTTATATAAGCGGACTATAGTCGGAAGCTCATGTCTTATTCAAAGACAATATTCATCATAAATAACTCATCATTGTGTGCTTGTGGAGGCACAATATGGCACATACAACATGTGGATGATATAGATTATAGAACATTAACTTAATTCGTTAACAAATATGCAAACCGTTACAACTGTAACATAAAGATTTGAATGATGGTGGGTAAAGATGAATAAGTAAAACTATGACCCTGCTGCAACCCGTAGTTGTTGGTCTTACAAGTCCAAAGAAAAAAACTGTTGGCCTCACAGTAGGGACCGGTTAAAAAGAAACCGATTGAACCGACTACCAGCTTGACAAGACCTCTGTTTTATGTTTCCTTTAACGGTTCACTATCTTCCAGAGCTTTAAACGCTACCAAATTTTGTAAATAGGTAGACATGGAAGATAGAATTCCAAAACCGCTAGTCTCAACCACGAAACCGGATGCAAAGGTACCGAACCGGCCGTCAGAGTCGCCGGACATCCGTGAACATTTATGTTGAGTGGTTCACCACTTTCCATGTCTCCAAATGCTACCAAATTTTGTGAGTAGGTAGGTTTGGATCTTAGAAATCAGTGGCCGCAAAGACAACCTTTAGAACATGTCTAAAGTTTTGTGAACCGGTTCTCACAATGACTGGTCCACAAGCTGAAAAACCGGAAATTCTAGGTTTTTTTTTTATTTTTCAATCATTGTTAAGGCTCCCCATAACATAAAATTGTTATAGCTTGAGTTAAACCATTGTGAACATCACCATAACATTATTATACCTCAAAGTAAACAATGAGAAGCTATCTAAGCCAACATCTTGTGTATCATTCTTATATAATCACTCAGAGACATTGCAATGTCTTACATAGTGAACAACAACTGAGCATCTTGTGTATGCTAGTCTCAATATGTTTTTTATTTAGCGTAGGAGGGTATCACTCCTAATCTTTGTTAAAGAATAGGTTTTACAAAACAAGTAACGAACATATCCAATGAGAGATTATGGGGGGTTTTTTGGCATCAAATTTGCTTATGAAAGCATGAGTATGACGCGGACGGCTTTAATGCCATATATAGGTGCTCATGGCTCCACCAAGTTGTAGGTTGGTGATCTTTGATCTCAATGGTTACTTTGCTCAAAACAAAGGATGTTCGTGTAAGTCTTTACTCTTTAGTATATGAATCATCAAAACACGTCCAAAATTTTCTCGGATGATTTATGTTAAAGCCTACATGAGTCAATGTCTCAATTCTCATCATTGGTAACAACAATCGATTCAATTAACCGAATCTTAGTGACTCATGAATGTTGCACATTCATTATAGTGATACATAAAAAATTCTCATCAGTTCTCACAATGTGTTTCCAAATGATAAACGTTGACGTGAATATCCTTAAACATAGCATGGTTCGATTGCTTCCTTATGCATATAAGCATGTGTGGCTTGAATCATAATGTCATTAAGCATTGAAACTTGAGCATTTATCCGCTCTTTGATTATTTGTGATGATCTAATCATTGTAGTCACAACATATTTATAAAGCATTAAATCCATGAACAGTTGTATATTGCTTGCAATAAGCTAAGCACTCAATCTCTCTACAACACATTCATACACAAGAAAGTAGAGATAACAGTCTTATGTCAAGACATAGAAACTGAAATATGTTAACAATTTCGATGGAGATTGAAAAAATGTATTGAAATCCTTTATAGTGAATTACATGACGTGTAATACTACCAAGATAGAAAAAACAAGGCTTAGAACATGTCAAAGTTGGCAAAACATGTCGTGAGCACTATATATAAGGGCGGCGCCACCGCCAACGGCTTACTATTGGATCTTGTAGAGAAAGAGGAGGATTTTTCAACATCCAATTTTTGATGACATTTAGCGTAACACAATTTTCTTTTTGCAATTGTATGAATCCGCTAAAGAGTGTAGCTCTTGTTTGTAATGCCTTTGCAATTGTATAAATGTATATTGTGCCACACTTGACATTATAAATCCTCTTTTGATCCAAAAATGATGTGCATTGAGCTACTTCATGATATGTCAAGTGTGCATTGCGCCACACTATGCTTGATTATGATGCCCAAATATGCATTGCGTCATATTTGGTGCGAGTTCAGCTTTTAGAAACGCCACCTTATAATAACTAGTGGTCTAATGTAGTCCACTGTAGTGTCATGTTGTAATGCGATATATTGCATTAACATATAGTTTATGTAGATCGAATCATATGTGCTAGACCTAATCTGAATATATGCCAACAATGATAACGAGATTTTCACCATAAATTTAATTCAAAACATAACGGCTAAGTAACTTTAGTCAAACATGTGAGGTGTATACCTTCACAAAATTTGAAAAAATAAACGACTTTGTAGTCACTTAAACTATTAAATCGAAGTCATATGCTTTATATCTTCCGCAATATATCTTTTGCTTTTAAAATCCGTAACTGTGAGAATAACGTTCTCATCTTCTTTCATATAGTGAGTTAATTGTTTTAAGAACTCCATATATATTTTGTACATTGACCATATTATTACTTCCTTTGCAATTAATGAACAGATGTAGAACCACATCAATAACAAGATTTTTCTTTTACTAGCTTAATCTTTATATGACATGTGGGGTTCGAGACGTTGACTCCCCTTCTTTTTTAGAACGCGTGACACAAATTTCGTCACTTTTTTTATGTCAAATATAGGGCTCATGTTTCTGTCAATTATCCAAAAATAACAAGATGAAAGATTGACTATTATCGATATACAATAATTAATTCAAAGTATTGAATTTGGTCAAGACCGAGATTTATGGCAACTCAATTCGGTCTAAACCGTGACAAATTCTGTCACAAATCGATGTTAACAGCGACAATCTCCGTCGCAAATCGATGTTTATCCCTTTATTAATCACGACAATATTTCATCGTAATACCGTGACTTATTAAACCGTTACAAATTTCAACTTTGATATGAGGGGTCCTAATTTCTCACATCAACCCACGTTATAAGAAAGTTGGGGGTAGAAGAAGACTACGAAGCCTGGCTATGAAATTATAATTCAAAAGTGGCAACTTTTATAAAAGTTTACTTGCTAGTTTGCCAAATAAACTGCGTTTAATAGAAGTTGCCCTTGTCATTTTCATGTGTATTTCTACATGCGTGTAGAAGTTATTCTCGTAATTCCATTGCGATCCGTCGCGCGAAAAATTTCATGTAAAATATAACATATTGTTAGTCATATTCACTATATATATAAAAACAGTAAAACTAATTAAATAGCTACTACTCTAAATAAACTATTTTTACTCGTGAGGTAAAAACTTTTTTTACCGAAGGGGCAAATTTACCATTTTGGATCAGCTGAGAACGATCTGGGTTGAGTCTCATTTGGGTCGCCGGCGAGGGTGATTCATCTGGGTTGGACAACCGCCGGTGCAGTCAGAGCAACTCGGTTTGGTGGTCCGATCTAGGTTGGCGGATCAGATCATGGTAGTGGACAGAGGACTAGGTCGAGGAGGAAAGGTTACCACGCGGGGGCAAAGCTGGGCGTTCGATGGTGGTGGAGGCTGCCTTGTGCGCTCGCCGTCGTTGTGAGGATTCAGAGCGAGGCAGGAGGTCGCTGGCCAGAGCTCTCTCAAGGTTGGGGTTCGGCTCAGGGTCGACCTCGGCTCAGGGATGGTGGGTGCCCAGAGAAAATTTTGATCGGTTACAGTCGGTAAAAAACGTTAGGGGTTTTCTGTTTTTTTAGGGCTTCATTATCAAACTCGGGTAGAGCATAGTGCTGATAACGTGTTGAAAGAGAAAAGATAATGAGAATAACTGTCTACTCATTGATTGATAGAAAAAACTATTTATGGGCATTACGTAGAGTCTCCTGAATGATCTAGAAGTTATATCAACTGTATTTTATTCTAATAAGGAAACAGATTAACCAATCTTACGTGTATTAGGGCAAGATACATAACAGAAGAATGAAAATATAATTTCCTTAAATAATAACATATTATTTCGTAATTTTAGATATAAGGGTATTATAGACAGTTTTGGATGTGTATTAAGTTTAATATCGAAATGATAAACTAGATAATGGGTGTATTAAGCAAGGGATGTGTATTAATAGATTAAGGGTGTTTATTTAAAATTTCTATATATATATATATACACACACACACATACAGTTCTCTTCCAGAGCGGTATCTCATTTTGAAATTAAAGTGTGAACATTCTTATTTCGCTCACTTTTGGGTCATATTTCCACAACTCCATATTTCAGTGTCTAAAGCACAACATGAAGATCATTTCTGCAAAGTTTCATCCAATTTGAAGATCATTTGATCGAATTTCCGTAATCATGATTTACACGAACTGCTCTGTTTGGACAACTTTTGTTTTGTTGATTTATTTAATCTAATTTGGTACACAAATGATTTCCAAATTAGATGAAACTGTGCAGGAATGATATACACAATATATTGTAGACATTATACGGTTGAGATGTGGATATGCAACCTGAAAATGAGCGAAATAAGGAGGTCCAAAACTTAATTTCAAAGAGGGACACTGCTCTGGAAGGAAACTGTATATACAAATGAAATTAATGAACACCATTTCTACAAATTAGGCTAAGTTGCTCGAGTTTACATATTATTTCTGTACAATCCCAAATAGGGTCACAGAAGCCGTAGGCGTGTCTAGTAGGTTGAATGGACTATCCTCCCGTTGACTTGCAAACAAAAGGATGACCGGGTGCTTCCGGTCTTTCCTCCTCCGATGGTAAAGTCAGTATCTGCTAGCCAGAGTGTAATTAATATGGTAGTTATTGATACCTGACAAGCTAGTGACTGAGCTGTATTTATGGCTCAGCGTGGGTTCACTTTACTTGAAAACCGATGTGGGACACTTACCCTTGTTGTTGTTCTAAATGTAGACTTCTCCTACGCCTTCTACAATCGTTCCAAGCCCAATATTACTACAGTAGTTGAGCCCAGCCCATCTTGCTTATGGGCGGGAACTCTAAGGCTGTCACGGTTATGGTGGAATACCTGCTGGTTTATGGGCTTGGGAGGTTGTTTTATGCACAACCGACTACAAGTCCCCCTAAGTTCCCATTCAAAACACATCTTGAGTGGAGACTTGCTAAAATAAGCCCGTAGACCAATATACTTTAAATGGGCTCCCGCCCATAGTCCCCCCAAGTTCGGACTCATGATGTGGGTTGAACGGGTGTTACATTTTCCGTGGATAAATGTAGCGAGCCCTGTCCATATCCGGTGCTACTACTCGAGTGATGGGGTGTTAACCCCCGTCCGTGGTTTATCATGTCACTTACTCCATTTTTAAAGGGAGGATATTTTCAGAGGGTGTTATGATCTTTGTGGCACTCACCCGAGATGGGTCTTTTACATGGTGTTACGATCTCGGTGACACTCGTCCGAGATGGGTCTTTCACATGGGTGTTACGATCTCGGTGACACTCACCCGAGGTGTTACGATCTCAATGACACTCACCCGAGATGAGTCTTTTACTTGGTGTGACGATCTCGGTGACATTGACTCAAGATAGGTTTTTCATTAGGTGTTACGATCTCGGTGACACTCACCCGAGATGGATTTTTCACATGGGTGTTACGATCTCGGTGATACTCACCCGAGATAGGTCTTTCACTAGGTGTTACGATCTCGTTGGTACTCACCCGAGATGGGTCTTTTCCTTGGTGTGACGATCTCGGTGACACTGGCCCGAGATGGGTCTTTCATATGGGTGTTACGATCTCGGTGATACTCACCCAAGATAGGTCTTTCACTAGGTGTTACGATCTTGTTGGTACTCACCCGAGATGGGTCTTTTCCTTGGTGTGACGATCTCGGTGACACTGACCTGAGATATGTCTTTCATTAGGTGTTACGATTTCGGTGGCACTCACCTGAGATGGGTCTTTCTCTGAGTGTTACGATCTTGGTGACACTCACCCGAGATGGGTCTTTCACATGGATGTTACGATCTGGGTGACACTCACCCAAGACGGGTCCTTCACTTTCGTGGTTGTGGCAGGTGCATTAAATGCATGTTCGCCAGATGTCACCATATGTCTGGGGATAACTGTCAAGCAGTTAACGCACATCGCTTCATTCATTCCTTCTTCAAGAAGCTATGGTGGTTTTAAGCCACGTGGCACCATCATGCGGTTTGATTGGATGGCTAGGGGTGCCTCAGTTTCAGTTTATTGGTTTTTTAATGCGCCGGTTCGTGGATCGAGGCGACCGCTCATTTTCTGAGTATAAACTCTTCCCCCCCCCTTTTCGTCTCCACTCATTCAGTCACTTTCTCTAGTTTCTTTGCTACTCTTCTCTCTTCTCAGTCACTTTCTCTGGTTTTTCTCTCTCTCATATACCTTCTCTCTTCTCTTATTGCTTCGCGTCATGCCGCTGTGCCGTCGCTGATCCCTACGATTGCGAGGTGTTACTGGTCTTCTGAGTTTTCGGCGTTGCTACTGCGTCGCAAATCTGGTAAGTTTCTGCACTGTCTTTCCTTCGTTCTGCTACACTATGCATGCCTCTGCTTTTGCCTCTGTTTTGTGTTGCTTGTGTGATGGTCAAAATCTAGGGATTCGAGGTAAAAACTAGGGATTTTTAGCATTCTATGGATTCATAGGTTCAGGGTTTAGGATTTTTAGCTATGCAACTCTCCCTTGCTCTCGACAGCGCATGCTAATAGATCCTAGGGTTTGTGTTCATACTAGGGTAAATGGATTTGCGAAGTACTACTAATTTAAGCGAGGCCAGCACATCCTCTCGGCCGACAGCGGATGACAACGAGAGGATGGAAGAATATATTAGCCGGCCATCCCGCTCGGGGGATCAGTCAGCTAGGCTAGGGGAGTTAACGTATGGCGTACCCGCCCGAGAAGTCGATTGGTCTGCCAGGGTTTTTCATGGCTTCTCGATGACCAGTGTTGTTAGCTTTTCTACAAAGTGATAGGAGGGGAATGCGTCTCATTGGCGTGCAAATGACATTTACGACATCGAGCTGACATCTTATCTGCCATGACTCCCATGTTGGGCCAGCAGAACCCTGCGCGAAGAGCCTTGTGTGCCAACGACCGGGATCTGGAATGATTCTTGCATACTCCCTCATGTATTTCCCCCATGATCGTCTCCCCTTCCTCTTCTGTTACACACTTCAGGTTGGGGAAACTGTAACCTTTGCGGTATAGCTTCCCGTTCATGAGTGTGTACCTGGCACATCTCGATTGAAGTTTTTGTGCTTGCTGCGTGTCCTCCGGGCACACACCCTCCTTCATGAACTCGACTATGAGATCCATCCACGTAGGCTCTCCGGGTCCCGCTTCAACCATGAATATCTCTGAGATGGTTTTACTTATACTCGGTTTTCCCAACACCTCCATCATTGCCTTCTTTCGTCCTTTACTAGGCCCTCCGGTGGCTAGCCGGGCAAGAGCATCTGCATTGCTATTTTCCTTCCGCGAGATGTGAGAGAGAGAGAGAGGCCGACTTGAAACGCTGCATGAAGACTTTTAATAGTGCTTGGTAGGAGTTCAACTGGGGCTCCTTTGCATCGAAGCTCCCGTTGAGTTGATTTACAACTAGCTGTGAGTTGCTAAACACTTCTACTCTCTCCACGCCAATATCCCGGGTGAGCTGCAACCCACCAATCAATGTTTCATACATTGCAGCATTGTTTGAGGTCTTAAATTGGAATTCCAAGACGTACTCATGTTTGAATCTATCAAGGTTCTCCAATATTATTCTCGCCCCACTTTTATGCCTCGTCATCGAGCCATCAACAAAAAACTTCTAAAGTGGTGTCGTGGGTCCTCACTTCCCTCCTGGCCGACTTCTGATGACCCTCCCACCACTTCAATGGGCGTGATCTCCGATGACTCACCCACAACTTTCATGGACGTGAGCTTGGATATAAAGTCAGCTGTTGTCTGGCCTTTTATAGCTATTTTCGGCTGATAATGGATATCAAACTCTATCGCCCAATTTACCAGCCTCCTGTTGATCTCTGGCTTTTGCATGATCTGCCTCAGGGGGTGGTTGGTATAAAGGGTTATCGAGTGTGCCTGGAAGTAATGCTTGAGCCTTCTGGCGGTCACGATAAGTGCTAAAGCTAATATTTCAACGTTAGGGTACCTGCTCTCGGCGGGTGTGAATCCATTCCCGGTGTAAAACACCGCATGCTCGATATCAGACTCTTTTCTTATTAGCACCGAGCTGACTGCCGTCTGCGATGCTACAATATATAGGTAAAGCATCTCGCCCGGGATCGGTTTTGACAAAACCGGTGCAGTCGTGAGGTACGCCTTTATCTTGTTGAAAGCCTCTTCTTGCTTGGGTCCCCAAACTATATTTTTACATTGCTAGTCCCGTAACAGCCAAAAAAAGGGCACATTTATCCGTGAGCTGTGACATGAATCTCGCCAGGGCGACGATCTTCCCAGCCAACGATTGCACTTCATTCCGCTCCTTGAGCCTTTCCATATCCAAGATGGCTCTGATCTTCTCCGGGTTGGCTTCTATTCCCCTCCCGCTGATTATATTGCCCAAGAATTTCCCTTTGATTACCCTGAATATGCATTTCTGAGGGTTCAGTCTCATCCCGTACCTCAGTATCACCTCGTAGACTTTCTCCAAATGCCCTACATGCTCCTCGGTTGTTAGACTTTTGACCAGCATGTCATCGACATATACCTCTATTATTTTCCCAAGGTACTCGGCGAATATGACATTCATTAACCGTTAGTAGGTGGCTCCCATTCTTCAATCCAAAGGCCATAACCTTGTAGCAATATAGCCCCTTGTCCGTTGTGAAAGTTGTGTGCTCCTCATCCCCCTGGTCTATCTGTATCTGGTTATAGCCGGCGTAGGCGTCCATGAAGCTCAACAATTCAAACCCGGACGTGGAGCCCACTAGTTGGTCTATGTGTGGGAGTGGGAAGCTATCTTTGGCGCATGCCCCGTTGAGATTTGAATAATTCACACACATCCTCCATTGCCCTGTTGACTTTTTTGGAACCATGACCACATTGGTCAGCCACTGGGGTTATCTAACCTCCCTTATGAACTTAATGTCCATCAATTTTTTTACTTCCCCCCTCATTGCCTCGTACTTCTCTGGCTTAAACGTCCTTCGCTTTTGCCTCACGAGAGGGAATCCCTTCTCGATTCCAAGCTTGTGAGTCACGATACCACTCAATATCCTAGGCATATCCTTATACGTCCAAGCGAACGCCCTACTATTCCTCCTCAGGAACTCCACTAGCGCCGCTCGCACACCAGGTGCCTGTCCCGTCCTTATGGTTACTTGCCGATTCGAGAACTCATATGGGACTGACACCATTTATGTTTCTCATGCTAATCCCGGACGCTCGTCATATGAGTCAATATCATCTCTAGGATCCACATATGGATCCGAAGGGGAAACTATGGCTTGGCTTGCTGTCAGGACCTCCGACCGCTTCCTCCCGTTGTCTATTGCATAACAACTTCTTGCTGCTCCCTGATTTCCTCGGATCACATTGACTCCCGTTGGGGTTGGGACCTTCATCATCAACATGTGGCCGGCAACAAATGACTTCAGCTTCCATAAGGCGGGCCATCCCAAGATCCCATTGTAGGACGACTCGTAATCCACCACGATGAATTCTACTGTCGCTCGAGCGACCCCCTCTCTGCCCTCTATGCTCACTCCAAGGTTGTCCGACCCGAGGGGATGAACGACAACACCCGAGAAATTGATTAACAGCTCATGGTCTTGCATCAACTTGTTACTTCCTCGATGCAATCCGTTCCAGGCACTCCTGAATAACATGTTGACTGAAGCTCCCGTGTCAACTATGATCTTCTTCGTGATATAGTAATCGAGTTGCAATGTTATCAGGAATGGATCCTTGTGTGGCCTTATCCCCTCCTCTTCCTCTTCTTAGAAGGTTACAGATTTCCATCTGGTAGTCACTTGTTGATTATTGCTACTTCCAAAGGCGAAAACTTCCCGACCATCCTTTCTTCCCGTACATTGCTTTTTGGTTTTGTTGCTCCTATTATCTATACGGGAGCCACCATGGATGGTGTTGATTGTCCCAAACACTTCGATAGCCCCCACGTGCCTTTGCCCGGGCACATACTGTTGTAACTTTCCTTCTTTCATCTGGCATAAACCTTAAGCTTTATACAGTTATTTATGTGGTGACTTGCCTCCCTATGGTACCCGCAGAATTTTCCGGTATCTTCCATGGTGAGCCGAGAGGTGGGAAACTTCCTTGCCGGGGGAGACTTATTTCCCAGAATGACAGACTTATTTTCATTCCATAGTGCCTCGTAACTATGATCTTCCTCGTAAGTGTCCTGGTAGGGGCCCTTCGCCTTCACTTGCGCCTCATACTACTTCCCTGCCTTCCTCCCGCTCCTTTCCTTGTGCCTCTTTCTAGAGGAGTATGAGCTCGGCTCTTGCTCTCCCTTCCAGGCCCTAACCTTCTGGACCACTTGTACTGACGAACCTCCTTCTCTCCCTTCGACCTTCCTCTTCTCGGCCGAGGTGCCCCTATAAGTATCATGGTCTGCATATGCATGCCTGATTGCTATTTCCATAAGCTCGCCGTAGCCTTGTGGATTTTCAATTCTTACCGCATACAAAAACTTCCCGGGAAGCAACCCCTGAATGAACGCCTCCTCTGCAACCCTTTGACACAAAGTTCCTAACTTTGGATGTGGCTCCTTGCCAACGATTCATAAAATCTTTCAACTCCTCGCCCCTATCCTGCTTAACTTTGAACAGTTGGGCGGTACTCTGCCCGTCCGTTCGCAGGATGAACCTATTGACAAACCTATCAGCCAATTGCCGGAAACAATCAATTGAGTTCGACGGGAGCTCGTAGAACCAACTGAGTGCTTCCCCCGTCAGGGTTTCCTGGAACATGTTGCAGCATATCGCGTCCGAGTACCCTTTGGCATTCATATGAGACTTGAAACTATCCAGGAAAAGATGAGGGTCACGATCCCCATTATAGCTAAGTTTCAGGGGTTTAATTGTGTTCAATCGGACGGACCGGGTGATCGCTGTCGTGAACGGTCTCCCTTTCTTCGAAACTCGCACGGGTCGGATTACGTGCCCCCTTCTCTCGGTATCCGAGACTCTTTCAGCTAAACTCGCCACGCTATCTTGGATAGCTCTCAAGGTTTCTTCCATCTCTCCCGGTCTTTTGGCTTGGACTTCCGGGATCGGCTCAGGCAAGGGCGGTGGTCCCTCATCCCTCATCTCGTCCGGGAATAGGTTTGTCCCTAAATGCACTGTGCTTCAGCTTATTCCCGGCCATGTGCTTTCCTGCTGTGATGTGGCCGCCCGGTCTGACTTGACCGCCCTATCCAATGCTTCCCGCTGTTCTATCCCTCGGGTTAGGACGCTCATGAGCGTTTCCTTTTCTTTTTCTAACCTGCGCTCCCTCCCGGAGGCTTCTTCCTGATCCCTGATTCTTTGCTGCTCCAGCCAAGTGATTTGGGCTCTCATCCCCTCCAACATCTAGGCTACCTCTTCGCGAACTTCCTCCCACCGCTTCCGGGGTCCTTACGAATATTGGTTTTCTTTGTTCTTCCCTTCCTGCATCCTGCTCTTGCCGCTCGCTTAACTCAGCCATCGAGTCACGTTTGCTTTTAGTAAAGTTTTCCACAAACGGCGCCAAATGTTTCTGTACAATCCCTGATAGGGTCACAGAAGCAGTAGACGTGTCTAGTAGGTTGAATGGACTATCCTCCCGTTGACCTGTAAACAAAAGGATGACTGGGTACTTCCGGTCTTTCCTCCTCCGATGGTAAAGTCAGTATCTGCTAGCCTGAGTGTAATTAATAGGGTAGTTATTGATACCTGATAAGCTGGTGGCTGGGCTGTATTTATGGCCGAACGTGGGTTCACTTTACTTGGAAACCGATGTAGGACTCTTACCCTTGTTGCTGTTCTAAATGTAGACTTCTCCTACGCCTTCTGCAGTCGTTCCAAGCCCAGTATTACGACCGTAGTTAAGCCCGACCCATCTTGCTTATAGGCGGGAACCCTAAAGCAGTCACGGTTATGGTGGAATACCTGTTGGTTTACAGGCTTAGGAGGTTATTTTATACACAACCGACTATATATATATATATATATATATATATATATATATATATTCTCAACCATCGTATATTGGCTGGATTTCAACAAACAAGCGCACAAACATATATGGATCAATTCCAAAGAGTCGTACATTCATGAGCTTATTGACCTAGTTGATTCTATCAGTGCTCAAACTCGGCTCATATTTCTTATCGAGCTTGGTATGTATTGAATTCACAACTCGATCGTGAGTTTGTATCATTTACTACGGGGGCAGTTCTATTACGGACCTCTTAGTTGCAAACCATCTACAGACTTACAAAACGAGTCCGTTGGATTACATGAGCGGCCTATAAGTTGATGAGTATAACTCTTTCCCGAGTGGTTACATGCATCCATTCCTCCCCCTCTCTCTCTTCAACGCATCAGAGCTCCCAACTCTCTCTCTCTCTCTATATCGGACCTACCCAAGCCAAACCTACCTCCTCGACCTCTCCATGGAGCTTCTTTACAACGTCAACGAGGACTACAACTGAAACCTTACCAGAGCCGATGTTATGTTCCATCTTAGCCGCATGGCTCTTCGTCGCAAGCCATCTCCAACTCTGATTAGGTGCTGAGAGATACCAATGTTGTGTAGAACGGTGAGCCTTGACGCGGTGTACCTTACGGCCATGGGAGTGAGGTCAGCAACGATGGCCGGCGCGGTTGGAGGAGCTCTAGCTGGCTTGGGAGCTCTGATGCGCTGAAGAGAGAGAGAGGGCGGAGAGGGTTGTGTTCAGATGCATGTGACCACACGGGAAAGAGATGTACATCAACTTGTAGGCCGCTCATGTAATCCAACGGACTCGTTTTGAAAGTCCGTAAATGGTCCGCAACTAAGAGGTCCGCATGCAATAGAATCTGCCCCATTTACTTACTATATGTCCGACCAGTTTACCATAATCACTAAGTTCATTACAGGTAAGTGAACATCTTGTCACATTCATGGAATGTAATTACACTATCGAATCCGAAGCCACCAATATAGGAACCAATGCGCTTTAGATCTTTAACAAATGAAATCAAGCACGTTTAACTGAAACTGTGTGAGCTCATTTTAAAAACTAGAAACTGACCATAACTGAAAATGAGTATAATTTATCATATGTTCTCAACTGCAGATACAGTGAACCAGTTCTTCAGAGGCTAAGGTGCTCATCACTCAAACACCTCTTATAATAAATCTGTGCTACACAGCCCCAAAAATCTCAATCTGGTAAACAAGAGTTAATTCACAAACTAGATTCTTGGCCTTGTTGGTTATGTGGGAGATTGGTCTCCTTCAACCCTAACTTTAACTGCAGAAGTGATCAACAGAGGAATATTTATAGTCAAGTTCTGTAATCTCGAGCTAAATAATATGAATTAAGGAACATAATTTAGTTATAAACAACTTGGATTATTGAAGTTCAATGAACTTGTTCGTAAATCTATCTTGTTGCTTTTCAATGTATAAATGAATTAAGATCAAATGATAGAGTTGGGGACAAGGATATTGCAGTTTTGATGCATTGCATGGCCAGCGACTAGGAAAGAGAGATAACAAACCAGGACGACAGAATTAATGTACATTCCACCATCTCTTTTTCATTTGTTGATTTCATATTTAAGCTCAATTTTCTGTGTGCTTTCACGTGTGAGCTGTATATATCAATCAGCAAATCCTAATCCACATGTGTGACGCGATGATATATGAAAGAAATCTAATTTGTGAGCAAAAATTACAAAAGAAATAGACTTGATATATATAGGGAAGTGAAATTTACACTCCTTATTTTACGATCCACATTTTCTTTTTTTAGGTAAAGTTTTCACAGAAACACAAAACATATTTCACTAAAGACAAAATTTAAATTACAAAAAACAAAAAATGAAGTGTAAATTATAAAATTATGAATGTAAATTTCAGTTCCTTACGTATACTTGAAATATATATAATTTAAATATTAAACTGTGAACCGATCGTTTATTGTAGTGTAGTTTACATGGAAGTACATGTTTGTCAATACAAAGAAAGGAAAAGCTCCCAATACATTGCGACTACATAGTGATAATTAATCAAATGTGTCCCTCACTAGCTAAAAGTCTAAAACCATAAACTCAATTTCTTCTTATGCATGACGAGCAAGAAGTTGCAAAGAAAATTGAAGACTCCAAAGAGTCTGACTTGGAGACTAGACAGCACATATTGTCACTGAGACATCCCATTAAATGGGAACCTCCGAAAACAAATCAAAACTAATTATAGAATTCCAGAAATAATAATGCTGATCATGTGTGATGAGGAACCGATTTAATTATACGCAGAGAGATAAGGGGTCCTAAATTTTTTGGTGATGATAAAGTCCCCCAAAGCAGTAGTTGGTCTAGGATCACGAGCTTTTCCGACCCCTTTATCACTGGGTCTCTTTATTTAGGGTAGTTTCCTTCTAATGGAGGACACCAATATGGCACTTAAGCATTGGCCAAAAACTCAATTAAAAGTTGAGTTCTTGGCTACATTATTTTTAGCTTCCATTGGTTGTATAAGATCCCTACATGACTTGGAAATGTTCTTTCTTTTGAGTTTTACCTATATTAATAACAATTTTCTTCATTTGGGAATTGGAATTTGAGATTTGTGACCTCTAATATTTTTTCATAGTTGGAATTTTAAGAATGTGGATGTGAATTTTTTGTATAAGCATTTTGTGGTTGAACTTGTTCCTTTTTGCATAATTTGCTCCAGTAATATATGTGGAAAAAGCAATCTAGTACGTTATGGTAGAACATTTAATTGCTGCAAAATTTAGAAAAGGCTGACGGTAGCGTAACACCCTGCTCTGATTCCATATGTACCCAAATTCTGGTCATTTCATACCAAAAGAAGGGACAATCTCTTATGTGGTTATGATTTTTTTTTTTTTTTATCAAAATGGTTATAAACTACTACAGCCCGCAGGAAAAAAAAATGATTATAAACTTTTTTTTGATACAAAATTATTATAAACTTTTTTTGGATACAAAATGATTATAAACTTTTGGTAGCACTCGCATTCTCGTAATATCAAAATCATAAAGAAGTCTGTTTTTTTTTTCTGCTCGAGTCTTGACCTCAATAAAATGAAACAAAATAGATAACAAATTAAACATGATCGTTAAGTTCAAACTAAACTGCTTTATAATGAAAGTTTAAGAATCTTGAACAAGATAAATTAATAAAAAAATAAATTAGTTTGGCTAGAGACAAATATAGTAGTCGAATATACATTTGGGCGAATTATGGTGCTGGATAATCAAATCTATATCCATTAAGATCAATCAAGTTAATATTATTCGTCATAATTTTGAAGAAACACCAGGTCCATCTAAATCTGTCTCGTCTGATGCATTGTCTTCCACCTTGTCTCGCAGTATGAAGAGTGCTCCCAACAATGGATGAAGACCTTTTCGCTTACGTCCAACCAGGTACAAAAAATACATGAACTAGTAAACTCCTGCTGGGGCAATTTGATCAAAAGAGAATAGAGGAATGTCACTCTAAATCATTGTGTGGGTTGACACATTGCTCGAAAAAAATAGGCCTAATCATTTACAAAATTATTTACATCTCTTTTTTCTGGTTTTGATCGACTATAGATTATTACTTAAGAGGCCCAATAGATTCAGATAATCGTTATTGGGCCGAGTTACTACTATTGATTATTCAGTGATTTGATGTTATTGATCGAATTAATATGAATATCGATATTTGAATAAAATTACAATAAGCGGAATTTAAACTAATGCTGAGATTCATAATTACGAATCAATTTGTTAAGTTCCGTGTAGTTCTCGAAAAAGAAACTTGATAAGCATACAAAATCTTACGTAAGTTATCCATGCACGTTTGCATGTTTGTCGACTTTAATTACATGATGACTTGTTATCAATTTATGGTTTTTAACATTAACGGAAACAAGACTCTTTTAAGAAACCACATATTCGAGATAATTGATTACATCAATAAGTATAATCATCGGTTAATAAAGTAATAATCACATCGATGTTGTTCAACTTCGTAAATTTTCATTTTCATTTAAAGACACCGTTTTAAAAAACGAAACTATAAGAGTTTTAAATCAAAATGTCTGTTCAACAGTGTCATTCTTACCAAACCCTGATATTTTACTTGTTTTCAACCACAGGCAACAAAAGAAAGTATACAGAAAATGGAAATAAATTTGGCAAATTAGGAGACACATAATTCCATAAAAGAGAGTAGGAAAATGTTTAAATGTCCCTTTGGACCTTTCCATGCACATTTATTTCTATATTTACTCTAAAATCCAATATAAAAAGAACACATTTTTGTGAACCTTTTCCTCATCCCCTCACTTTCACTACTGCCTGTCTTCCTTTCTCTCTCTTCAAGATGGCCTTGATAGACCACCCATAAGTCTCTCTCTCTCTCTCTCTCTCTCTCTCTCTCCAGTACAAGATATAATTGCGTGCATAAAATATATAAGCTTTGTGGGTTTTTGTTTTGAGGTCCTATGAGATCTACTGCTTGTGTAAGGCTTGGTTTAGATAAAGATTGGCAGAGGAACTGAACACAGACAATATAAGAGAAAAGGAAAGCTCAGAACCTCAGAGGAAGGTAAGCTTAGCATTTCCAAAACCCTTAAAACCAATCCTACTCATAAAGTTGTGACCTTTCTATGTGCTTTTGACTTGATTGATCATTTTGATTGAACCCCGTATGCATCATCATCCTTGGTATTCGTGTAAATGGTCTTTTGGGTTTCTGCTTCTTTGGATGCTTCAGATCCATGGCAATGGATTCTGGTAAATTTCTCAGCACCCAGATTCTGAAGGTTTTTGGGTTGTCTTTGAACTTCACCTTCTATTAAAGTTTAAACCTTAATCTGCCTCTTGTTTGTGGTTTGGGGTCGTTTTTTCATTTTGGAATGCTGGGCAAAGATATGAGGTGGGTTTTTGGAGCAGTGTTTTTGCAGTTCTTATGGGAACAGTTTTTGGCATTTGATTGGTTGCAGTTAGGCCCTTGTTACTGAAGTTTGAATATTCTCTTTACCAGTTTCTCTGCTGATCAAAATTTTGAGGAAGATAGCATAAGCAAGCTTTCTACATGGAGTTCATTGCTGTTAATGTGCTTAATACAAAATGTAAATGAACTTGCTTGACTACTATTATGGCTGTCTTAAATTTTTGATTTTTTCATAGAAATAGGCTGCTAAGATGCATTGATATTGATTTTTGCCCTGTTTTTTTGGGTGTATCAGACTAATGCTGTTTTTCTGAATCAGGATTGGAGGTCAGAGGCAGGGTATCAAGTGATTGGACTAGTCAAAGTTTGTTGAGTTTTTGTTAGTTGTGCTTTCTAATTGCCAGTAGCTTCGTAGGGATTGGATTGACCCTCTAACTATACTGAGAAGATAGATATTCTACTCTGCAATGACATTTAATTTCGGGAACATCAGGTTAGTATCTGATGATCACAGTTGGTGCTTAAAGATGGGTATGTAGTAGTCATGTCAAAAGAAGTTAGGTCTGATATGGTGTATAGGAGTAGATTGCCCGGCCACCTTATCAGAAGCTTTATTGGATGTACTTTCTTTTAGGCATTTTTGTTATCTAGAGACATCAGCCTCGTTCATGTCAGCAGTGTCTTGTCACGTGTGTCAGAACACTGAGAACCTCAAAATGGGATCAACAGTTGTACAGTTTATCTAGGGTTGTAGTCAATTGGTGATCCTGTGGCTTGAAAGTGTTTATTTCTAGCCCTCCTATATTAGTTCTTACTCCCTCATCATTCCTCTTTGGTGTCCCCAAATTCGAGGCCCTCTTCCCTGTTGTGCTCCCGTCACTCTTCATCTATCTCATCATTGAAGTTCTTCCATCTTTCCTTTTCTTCACAAGGAGCGACTAGCTCAGTTGACAGTTCTAGTTGGTTCAATTATTCAGGAAGTCACTCTGCAAGCAGAACAGTTCCATCTTATTTCTGCACAAGAAAATCATTGCACTGCCAATTTCGCTTGTCCTAGAGACTGATAGCTAATATGGAGTCTGCTAGCTCTATTGCTAACAATAGACCAGGTGCTGTCCATCAGTTGCTTCCTGTTGTTGGACCTATGCTTCTGATTGCAGTTGGATATCTTGACCCTGGAAAGTGGGCGGCAACTGTTGAAGCAGGTTCCCGATATGGTACTGATCTGGCTGCAGTGATGTTTATATTCAATTTGGCTGCTATTTTGTGTCACTATCTGTCTGCTCGGATTGCTGTAGTCACTGGAAGAGATCTTGCTCAGGTACCATTCTTTCTTATGTAGGGTTTTGTTAAGTTGTCATTCTTCTCATTCTCAGTAGTAGAATGCCTACTTGAATGCATACTAGCATACACTGTCTCCTCATTGCATCTTCTTAATATAAGTCCTTGCTCTCTCTCTCTCTCTCTCTCTCTCTCTCTCTCTCTCTCACACACACACATTGTAGACAGACACTTCTACACACGATCCTTGTTAGGTGGCAAAGTTTTTAACACTTCATTTTCTTCTTAATTTTAATTATGCCTGTAGATTTGTAGTGAAGAGTATGACAAGGCTACATGCATATTCTTAGGCGTACAAACAGAGATGTCGGTGATTTTGTTGGACCTTACCATGGTAATTTCTCTTTCCTCATCAGTGATTATCGGTAGTATCATTGCTGAAACAAAGTTGTATACTTGTGTTATATGGTTGCTCTGTTTTTTAGATCCTCGGTATCGCACATGGACTTAATCTTCTGTTTGGGTGGGACTTGTTCACTTGTGTGTTTTTGACTGCTGCTAATGCTCTTTTATACCCTCTTTTTTCCACCCTCCTGGTAAGTATCAGAACTTGCTTTCTTGTTTTACATTACGATTGTTTGCATTATTCGTTACAAAATAATTAACTCTCCTATTGCAGGACACTTGCAAGGCGAAATTCCTATGTGTGTGCATATATGTTGCAGGATTCATACTGCTTTCCTTTGTTCTTGGAGTATTCATCAGTCAACCTCAAATGCCGCTTTCCATGACTGGGATGCTAACAAAATTGAGTGGGGAAAGTGCTTTTTCACTGATGAGTCTTCTTGGAGCTAGTATTATGCCCCACAGTTTTTATCTTCATTCTTCTATTGTGCAGGTATTTGTGCTTTTAATGCTCCTTTTGTTTTTGGATATATTCCTGAATGTTAGTTTATGCATGTGTACCTTAGTTTTATCTAGTGATATTTGCATATATATATATATGTACAATGTTTACTAGTAGTTTGATATTATTAGTATCTTTTTTGTTGTTGCATACTGTGTCTTTACGTCTTTTGGTTCACACAATTTTTCATTGCAAAATGAGTTCATTCAGGGAAGTCTGTTTAATAAATTTCCGTAAAATGACTTCTATTTGTTGGAAGCCTCATAAATTTTATCAGTTGACTTATTCAGTGCACTTCATTAAGAAAGGCAGATGTTTCCATTTTCAATAGTCAGTGCACTTCAATAGAGGCAATTGAGCCACACAAGCACAAATCTTCTTCCTTTCTGTTTAGAGAAAAGAAAAGGTTCCACACTTCCACTTATAAGAGAATATGAGATTCTCTTGGTAGAGGTATTGGGTGTGAAAATAAACACTTGAAGACATGAGTATCAAACCATCCCTGTTGCACGACGAAGTTCTGCCTTGTTGTTGTTTTTTAAAAAAAAAAAACTAAACATGTTTACATATAGCTGATTTTGGTGATGGTCATTTCTCTCAACTTCCATTTATTTTAATTCTGCAGCAGCATCAGCAACAACAAACTGTATCTAAGGATACTTTGTGTCAGAACCATTTTGTCGCCATCTTCTGCATGTTTAGTGGTATTTATTTGGTGAATTATGTCCTGATGACCTTAGCAGCAAATGCATTCTACACTTCACGTGGTCTTCTTACTTTTCAGGATGCAATGTCCCTTATTGAACAGGTTTTAATTTCTCTCCATGATCACATGCTTTTGATGATTTTTGTTTACAGTACTTGACTATTCGTTCAGTACCATGCTGGACACTCAAATTTAAGTGCTTTTAAATTATGCAGGTCTTTTGGGGTCCAATAGTACCTGTTGCCTTCTTGCTGGTTCTCTTTTTATCAAATCAAATCACAACATTAAGCTGGAGTCTGGGTGGACAAGTAGTCTTGAATGACTTCTTAAAACTGGACCTTCCTGGTTGGCTTCACTGTGCTACAATCAGAATCATTGCTGTTGTTCCTGCTCTGTATTTTGTTTGGAGCTCAGGAGCTGAGGGGATTTATCAACTGCTTGTATCTACACAGGTGTTGGCAGCCCTGCTACTACCATCTTCTGTGATCCCTCTTTTTCGTGTTGCTGCTTCAAGACAATTAATGGGAGCCCATAAGATTTCTCAGTTCGTTGAATTTTCAGCCCTCATTACACTTATTGGGATGCTTGGATTAAAAGTTGTCTTTGTAGTGGAGATGATTTTTGGGAATAGTGATTGGGTGGATAATATGAGATGGGATGCTGGGAGTAGTATGTCTGTACTTCTCATCACTGCTTCTGCATCATTTTGCCTGATGATTTGGTTGGCGGCTACACCGTTAAAATCTGCAAGTGCTCGAATAGAGAACCAGGTGTGGAACTGGGATATGCCTAAGGGTGTCTCGGAGCCATTTAGAAATACGGAGACTGATATAGCCGAACATAACTATCATAGAGATGCAGATATACAGAAGCATGAACCATCACCATCATCTGGGGACGCATTGGATAGAGAATTAGATACAGCCGTTGCAAATTTTGATTTTGTTCTGCCCGAAACTCTCGTGGAGCCTGATCAGGAGCTTCAACTATCTGGCGTAGAGGAAAATAGTTCTCTCGGTACCTTTCCTCACTCTGCCAAATGCAGTAAGGAGGAACCCACACCTGTAGTAGAATCAACTTGTGTCCCAACGGTGGCTAATGAGGTTTCTGTTGTTACAGTACTGGGCGCCGATACTGTGAAATTTGAATCAACAGAGCAAGTTGAGAAGACTCTTGCAACTGAAGGAGACTTGCCAACTGAAAAAGATGATGATGAGGGAGAGACCTGGGAACCAGAAGATTCCTTGAAAGAGGCTTCAGAGAGCACCACATTATTATCTGAGGGTCCAGGATCATTCAGGAGTCTCAGCGCAAAAGGTGACGAAGGGGGGAGTGGTGCTGGAAGCCTTTCAAGACTAGCAGGGTTGGGCCGTGCTGCTAGACGTCAACTAGCTGCTGCACTCGATGAGTTTTGGGGACAACTGTATGATTTACATGGGAATGTAATTCAAGAAGCAAGAGCAAAGAAACTGGATCTGTTGTTAGGGTTAGATTCAAAGGCTTCTTCTGTTGCTTCCTCTGCTTCTTCCTTGCTGAAAGATGATACCACTGCAAAAGAAGTTTCTGGATGCTTTCCATCTGTAGGAGGCAAAGGATCTGATCCTTTAATCAACTTGAGTTTATATGACTCTGTAAATCAGCAGAGGCTGCAAAACAGTATAGAGTCAGCATATGGCGCTCAAAGGGGATCTTCCTCATTATGGCCCGGCCACATGCAATTGCTGGATGTGTACATCCAAAATTCAAGCCGCAGTGTTATTGACTCGGGTGAGAGGCGCTATTCAAGTGTGCACAGTATACCATCTTCTGACTTGGGTGAGAGGCACTATTCCAGTGTGTGCAGTATACCATCTTCTGACTTGGGTGAGCGGCGCTATTCAAGTGTGCGCAGTATACCAACTTCTGACTCGGGTGAGAGGCGCTATTCAAGTGTGCGGAGCATACCATCTGCTGAGAGCTGGGATTACCAGCCAGCCACAGTACATGGTTATCAGATGTCATCGTATCTTAACCGTAATGACAGAAGTTCCAGTAACTTGAATGGTCAAATGGAGTCACCAGCCCTAAATTCTGCTTCTTCATTGGGTGCTGGAAACTACAGAGATTCACTTGCATTTACCATGGGGCAGAAGTTGCAAAATGGGTTAGGCTCTGTTCAGGCTTCCAGTTTTCAGAACCTTACAGTATCTCGACAAAGTCCATTGCAATCTGATAGACCATATTATGATGTACCCTCCTCTGGAATTTCGGAGAATGCGGTAAACTCAGCCAATGCAAAGAAATACCACAGTCTACCTGACATTAACCGTGATCTCTACAAGTCTAGTAAAAGTGCTCCACTGGATCCTCCTCCTGGGTTTGGGATAATGGGTTATGAATCATCCTTGTATCCAAAATCTGGTGCAAGGAGGGGAGGTCCTTTGGCATTTGATGAAGTCTCTCCATCTAATGTCTATAAAGATGTTCGATCATCCCAACCGAATTCTAATTATGGCACTGGATCCCTCTGGTCTAGACAGCCTTTTGAGCAATTTGGGGTAGCTGATAATAATCGTTCTATTGGGACTGCAGTTGGTAGTAGAGCAGGTTCTGCAGGTCTGGAAGCTACGTCAGTAGCAGATTCAGAGGCAAAGCTTCTTCAGTCTTTTAGACACTGCATTGTGAAGCTTTTGAAGTTGGAAGGGTCAGACTGGTTGTTTAGACAGAATGATGGAGTGGATGAGGATCTAATAGATCGTGTGGCTGCCAGGGAGAAAATTCTTTATGAAGCTGAAACAAGAGAGATTAATCGAACAGTTCACATGGGTGAATCTCCATACCCTTCTTCTGACAGGAAGTCTGCTTCTGCAAAAATGAATGATGTGAATCTCACCCATCTCATGGTTTCCTCGGTTCCTAATTGTGGGGAAGGTTGTATTTGGAGATCTGATCTAATAATAAGCTTTGGGGTCTGGTGTATTCATCGGATTCTTGATTTGTCCCTTATGGAAAGCCGGCCAGAGCTTTGGGGGAAATATACATATGTTCTGAATCGACTTCAGGTAAACTCTAAAGCCTTCTTCTTACTTATGATTCCAATTTTTGCAAGTTGAGTATGGTTTCTACATAAGTTTATTGTCTCGGTCTAGACTTATAAACCGATCAGAATAAGGTTAGGAGTAGCGGTCATGCCAACTTGAGTTTGACGAGGCAACATCTGCATTGGATCCTTGATTTAACTGTTGCGGAAATTTGGTGGCATTTATTTTACTATTCTTTTATGAGTAATACTCCTTCAGAATTTAGAATTGTCTAGAAACAAAGTTAGATGAAAAGAGACGGGAAAGGAGAAGAAGAAAGGAGAATAGGAAATTGGCTATGATTTTGTTCTTTACAGTTGTCGGTATCGTCTTAACAATAGTCATGTATTAAGTCCCATTGATAGTGGCCAGTCCAACTCAGATGAGGACCAGATGTAACAAAATCACCCCGATGAATAGATTCCTAGAAATTCCTTAATATAAAGTACTAAATTGAGTCTAACACTCCCCCTGGACATAAATATTGTTGAAGGTAAAGTGTAACCTTTCAATTTCTTATTACTGTAGTAGCTCCTTGAATTGCGGTATGCTACTGTAGTATACAACTAGATCTCCTTACTATATTTGTTTGTATTTTGCAAAGCTTGTCATCCAATGATGTTTATGACCGGTCTATCTTTGTAATACAGGGCATTATTGATGCTGCGTTCTCTAAGCCTCGTACTCCAATGTCTCCATGCTTCTGCCTTCAAATTGCAGCAGCCCAGCTGCAGAAGTCTAGTCCAACATTTTCGAATGGAATGTTACCCCCTGCTGCAAAACCAGCCAGGGGAAAATGCACGACAGCTGTAACGCTCCTGGACATAATCAAGGATGTGGAGATTGCAATTTCATGCCGAAAGGGCCGGACAGGCACAGCAGCCGGTGATGTGGCTATTCCATTGGGAAAAGAAAACCTGGCCTCTGTCCTCAAACGCTACAGGAGGCGGCTTTCCAATAAACCTGTTGGCACTAACAAGGGGCCTTCTGGTTCACGCAAGGGTACTGCAACATCTGCTCCTTATGCGTCATAGCCTTCAAAATTGCCTAGTCAAATCAAACTCTCTCGTTGTATCAAAGCCATAGCTGCAAAATTGTATTTCCTTGTATGTCAACATATACATAGGTAAGAACTGCTGAATCTGTAATTGCAGCATCATCAAAGAAATTGGATAGGTCAACAAATTGGTTATTGCAAATTTTTGTTTTGCTTGCTTCTATTACTTACAATAAAATGGGTAGTTTAAAACTGATGGGGGATGATGGGGCTCCCAATGAGTATGCCCTTTTAGAAATTTGGAATGTTAAAATTATAAACAACTTTCTCTGTGTCAAAACATATCCCACTGTTAGGTTCATAGGATCTCAATCAAGTTTAACAGTGTCACCTTAATTGGTGGGAATATTTGTATTTGGTACCAATGTACCATAACAGATATTATGAAAACTGATAATTGACGCTGGGATTAAAGAAAAGCTTAAACAGTTGGGAGCAGGTTGATTTATATGGGGAATGGACAAAATTACAAATGCTGGTGGAGCACGTAAAGTAAGATAAGACATCTTCAAATAGTGCTCGGTCGGTGGATAATAACATCAGTAACACTTCATCAAGTGTAGTTTAGTCACAAATAATGACAATATATTGACTAACAATCAATAACATTTGAGTGAACCAAAAGACGAATCAAGCCGCAAAGAAACCTAGAAATGGTTCAAAAGACCGATTAACAATCAGTTTCACATTTAAATTTTAAATGTCTTGGTAAGATGCTTCCGATTAAATTGTAAGTTCAATTTGATGAAATGAAGCATTGTGAGATTTTTTTTAACGCTGATGCTCTTATTGCATATGTTTTCTTGTTTCTCGATGTACATCATCTCTTTGTAATTTTTTGATTATAATAAAGTGATGACATTTTTCATTAAAAAAAACATCAATAAGTTTATTATGAATCTATTGTTACTCCATTAAATAGAGATGGACAGTTTGTGAGATTATTTTTTTTATCAAACAAATAACTGAATGCTACAACGAGTCTATCGACTCACGACCCCACTTACATAGAGAAACATAGGTCACCACACCAAATAAACTCGACAATTTGTGAGATTTTTAGTTTATTTTTTATGCATATTTATCTATTTTATTGCCAATGATTTCTAAATTTAATTTGGTAGTAAGTAGTAACTCAATTTGTGGAGCTAAGAAATAGTTTTGGACCTAAGAATGGACTCGTCATTCACAAGTGACCAATAAAGTAGAAACAAGTATTTAGCATCCAAGGTCATAGCGTGGCCATGTGGACAGTTTATAGGCCTTCTCATCATTACATTATTATCCTCTCCGACATTTCTCTCCAGATTATACTCTGCTCTCTCTTGTATTCTACAGCTGAGCTGTACTTGCTTCGTTTGGAAAACAAAAGCACTCCCAAGACCAAGAGGTAACCAAGTATTAGCTCGATCGTATTTATTTCTCAGTTTGATGGATTAGTTAGATATACAATACCTACTTGATCTTGTTTTTCATTAGCTTGATTACAAACATGGATCCGTGGTTTGTTTGTTAGCCTGAAAATCAGAGTTGGAAAATGGGATTTGTAATGGTGATATCGTTGCCGGTGATACTGTTCATCTTGATCGTAGCTCTTGCCTTTTACCTTCTTGGCAGGGCAGATGGCCGGAGACAAGCAGTTCTTGTTGGTCCTCCGGTTCCGGCGCCTCCGTTCCAACCCCAGGAGAAGCCATCCGAGCAGGTGTAGGGTATAAATATCCTTTGGAATGAATTGTTAATTTCTCTATTGTAGACTTGCAGTAAATAGCTAGTTCGATCCCTTGCTTGTTACATATATTTCATCAAGATGGATAGATGATGTGCAAACCGCAAATTAAGTGGTTGTGTACTTTCTGTTCAAGTATGATATTAAATCTAATTGTTTAGGGATATGAATCATATGATCATATGAACAAGAATGAAGCTTGTTTTCATTTTATTTGCCGTTACTCTCCATGAATCGAGGCAATGGGGTTGAAACATCGGATTTTATTTTTTTATTTTTTATTTTTTTAAACAATCAATCACTGATAGTCAATAATTTTCGAACCAGAATGGCTTGTATATAACATTCCGCTGTCATTGGTTTTGGGGTCGATTCTGTAAAAGATGAAATCAGTAAATGGACCACGATGATACATAGGGGTAGACCACTCATAAATATCTAATGTTCATTTCAAAGCAGGCTTATAATCTAGTTATGAAAATGCATATCAAATCAACAACCTAGCTAGGAATCTGTTATCTAGTCGATTTAGGAATGTGTATCGTCCCTCCAGGATTTACGTATTAGATTACATACAGGAATCTCTAAACAACAGGGGCTACTAAACATTCTACAAGCTTAGGGGAAAAAATCCCCGGCCCATATCACCAAGCTCAAAAGGCCCAGAGGACTGGACAATACAGCATAATACATGTGCCCTTCGTTAAAAGATGAGAAAGATGGAATCCGGTTTAGGGTTTAGGAGAGGAAAAGGAAGGTGGTGGAGTCATGGCGGACATTGGTAAATTGTTTTTGCCGGAAGATATGGTGGTGCAAATCCTGATACGACTGCCTCCTAAATCTTTGATGCGATTCAAGTGCGCCTGCAAGGTGTGGAAGGAACTGATCAGCAGTACAAGCTTCATCGCCAAACACCTTTCCATGTCTAGGCACAGCAAACTCGCCTCCTCCCCTCCCATCCTTTTCAAGCGCCATTTTTCCGACGACTGCAAAATCAACATTCAGAATGAAATGGGTTATCCCTTCTATCACACGATTCGCGAGGTTGAAACTCGACTCTCAATATATGATGATGATCATCTTCATTTACCTGTTCTTGATGATATTGATGTTCCCCTTCCTAAGGTTGACTGTGAAGATTTCCGGTCATTGTGATGGGATTGTTTGTCTACAAGTTTACCTTGGTAACTTTATGATCGCTGGTAATGCCATATTATGCAATCCGGGACTCAACGACTTCAAGCTTCTTCCCAAGTGTTGTGTTCTTCCTGACCTCAAGGACGCTGATCAGGTCTCATGCTTTGACGCAACGTATTGGACAGATTGTTTGGGGTTCGGGTATGATTCAAATGGTAACGATTACAAAGTTGTTAGGGTTCTAATTTATAACGACTCTCATATCTACGATTATAGAGCAGAGGTATACACCATGCGTTCTAATTCTTGGAGAGAGGTCGATTTTGGTAGAGAATTATCTATTGACGACACAAATGATAGCAAGTCTCATTTCTTATTGAACGGAACTTATTATTGGCTGGAATGGTCTCCAGTCATCCTTTCATTCAATATGGCTGACAAGGTATTTGATGAGATACCGCTTCCAGATATATCATATGATGATGATCTCCCACATATCAATATTATGCTAATTGCAGCCTGCAAAGAATCCATCCATTGCTCTATTCACATTTCATGATGATGATCTTCGTCATCGTCCTGTTAGATCTTTTGATATGTGGCTACTGAACGACTTGAATGGTGTCGAGAGACTATGGACCAAACAGTTCACCATTGAATGTGCAGAACTCATATGCAGCCCATTGATATTTCGGGAGAGTGACGAGCTTCTTATTGTTGCAGCTGATGGACGTCTAATCTGCTATAACACCATCACCCGAACGTTCAAGGATTTGCCTTTTACGCGACGCTGGGCATGCGAAACATAAAGTCAAGCAGTTCTTTACGTAAGTAGTATTGTTGGGGTCAATGGAGGAAGTAAACTTGAAGGCATAGATCGTTCCGCTTTCTACAACATTGCTCAATATGTATTACGCACATGCACTTCAGATCATTGATGACCGAATGAGATATGTACAATATGCGGTGGTGACTGGTAAACCGTGACCTATTTAGTTAGGTAGTCTAACTGAGAACGTTTGAGGTTATAGCATGGGTTCAAATCTCATCATGATATGTACAATATGCCACGATGATGAACAATAAGTGTACAATTTTTTTTATCTATCTGTAACTTGCTTGAATGCATACTGCTAGCTAGTGAATACTATTATTGGGTCAAGCAATACACTGCAAAGCAGAAGCTAGACGATAGGATGCAGGTTAACAAAAGAACTGTTGTTCAAGCAGCTACAAGTATCACTCATTGAAGGAGATTCGACTTTGATCACAAGCCCTCTCGACTACAACAACATCTCAACTTCCCCTCCCTGGAGAGTGGAGAATGAAGACAAATATAGCTAAAATAAGTTTCTCCCTAGGATGATGTTCCTTTTGGGTTTGATGTTGATTAGATTTCCCTGTACTTTTTTTCTTCTAGATCTCTTAATGCAACTTTGTTTGTCTCCACAAGAACAAAAAACAAAAACAGATGCAACATTATTTCTTCCCCAATGACGTTTCCTCTTTTCTTTTCTCATCCTTTCTCGTATGTATGCATCTCCAATCGGATGTTTCTCTCTTACTAGTTTGTTTTCTCGATCTATTCGAATTGTGTTCTAGAACTCCTTGGCTATCTCTCAGGAGTTTGATGCCTTTGTCAGGTATATATATGAGCCTCATGGCTTGACTGTTCCAATTAAACCCCTTCGAAAATAAGGAAAACAATAAACATTGACATCATAGTGCTTAGCTTCATAATCATGTAACGCATACTAGTTAACATGGATGATGAGTTAATTAGAGCTGTATCTCTTTGATGAAAATCTTTTGAAAATATCCCCGGTAAGCAGTCCATCACATCTGAGTGACAAATCGTCCAGATATATTGGTTACATGTATGTATCTCCTTTCCAGTTTCACCCCCCTATCAATATCTGTGGGCTTGCTGTATAGCTATCAACAACGTATACGCATCGACGTTGAACAAATTGATCGATCACAGCAGAGGCTTTTCTAAACCACATAATCGAATTAGGTATATGAAGAACGGATATTGGAGGATAGAGTCTGTAGGGCGTAGTACGTGTTTGGCCGAGTAGCAAAGACAAAATAAATGGGGTGATCGAGGGAACTTGACCTGTGTTCATGGTCTTGTTGAGAGCCGTATATGCATCTATGAATAATGTAAGGTGAAGAAACGAAATAAGCTGCTAGCAAGCTAGCTTGACCCAACAGATCAGACCTGCTGTGTAACTAGTCACGTGCTATCCACCCCCAAGAGCCAAGACTAAGGCTGCCACTCGGTCGGTTCGAATCGGTAATGGGCGTTACCAACTTCAAAACCAAAACTTTCGGTAATGAAATATGACTTTCAATTACCAAACCAAAAACTTCGGTATGAGATAAATCTTACCAACTTCGGATATCGGTTTTTCGGTATTACCAAACTTCACAACAAATATATTTTCAAAATATAACAAAACAATACAAAACTATAAAATTTAAATATCACTTGAGTTTCTAGAGTCTGATAATACATATACAAAAGATAGTCATTTCAGTACACATTATCGAGTATGGTTTAATTTTCTACCGAAATAGTCAGGATGTAAATGTTTTCAAATTTTTATATGAACAAGTTATGTGTCATCTATGTGAAAGTATGTGTGTGGAAGAGTCGACCAAAATAAGTCACATAAGGGCAGTAAAAGCTTTTTCGTGTAATAAGTGACGTTAAATTATGGTTGACCGCTTTGATCAAGACCCGAGCATTATTGAGTACAATTGAATTTTCTATCATAATTGTATTATACTATAATGATCACATCAGACGGTCGAATTTTAATTTTATGAATTGTAATTATTGGAACCACAACATGCCTGGTAATGTGGTATAACTTATTTATTAAGTTATATGCATATGTACATCTTTGTGAACCAACTACAAAGAGGAAAGAAAATTTTCAAAAACCTTGTGAACTATGATGTGATCAATATAGTGAAATACGACTATGGTAGAAAAATTAGGTATTTTTGATAATTTTTTGGCCTTGATCAAGGCGGCTAACCCTATTTACGCTTGTGCTTCCTATGGGGAGCCCTATCATCAAGACAGGTAAAAACATTCCTAAATTTTTACATGGGCGGTTACATGTCATCTAAGTGGGTTTGTCTATTTGTGTGTGTGATGAATCGACTAAGACGGGTAGGTAATAGCGTTTTTATATAAAAGTAATATTGAATTAAAGTTGATCGTTTTAATTGAGACCCGAATGCTACCAAGTATAGTTGAATTTTTCTATTCATTGTCTTGTTTTTTACTAAATGGTATATATAATTGAAAACGTGAGATAAAATTATTAGTCTGTGTGTTTTTAGAAATATAAATCTTTAAATAATTAGAATTTCGGTAAATTCGGTATTTACCAAAAACCAAACCAACTTTTTCGGTATTTCTCGGTTTCGGTTTTTTCGATTTCGATTACCAAAATTTGGTTTACCAATCATAAATTTTCGGTCAGTTTTCGATCGGTTTGGTATTTACCAAACCAAGTGGCAGCCCTAGCCAAGACCTTGTTTGGTTTGCAAAAGTAATGGTAGGCAAGGCAGCCAAACCACGTGACCCATGCATATATAGTCGACCTTGCATGCATGGCTTCCAAATCTACCACTCCTTTCTCCTAGCAGCTTTGGTCCTAGCCATTTCCCAATTCCTAAATTCTTTTTTTTTTTTTTTGGTCAAGCAATTCCTAAATTCCTTTTGGCTATTTCTCACTATATCCAGTTCGGTTCTTGTGTTCTTGGGAAGATAGCTATCGGTGTTCGAGGCTCACACTTTGTATCAAAACACAATAGAATAGGGGGACTTCTTCCATCTCTTGATCACAAAAGATCTAGAGCTAGAACATGTTTATGCTTAACAGATTAAACATAAACACTAACGCTCTAGATAACAATCATTGCAGTAATAATGCTACCGTTGCCAGATTTTGTATACTCGAATAATGTACGAAGTGAGATATATATATATATATATATATACACACACACGACATATACAAATTTCTTTTTTCTTTTTCTTTTTGAAGAAATTTATAAAGAATATATACGAAATTAATAGTTCAGTAGTGAGATTAAAACATGGAACATATATACCGTATATCAATTGAGAATTTTATAATATGTCAACCTGGCTATATGACAAAAACAATTGTTTTGGCCCACGATCCTCAGCGTGCTGAGCCGAGGTAAATAGCGATCCAAAGAGGATGGAGAGTTGCGGGCGTGCCACCTCGCGGACGAGGAAAAGGTTGATTGAGTGCGCAGGCTTGACTTCTTGATCAGGCGAGCGGAGTTCCAGGTGCCACCTCAAATGAGGAATTTACAGCACAAGCGATCGATACTCACGGCGGGGTGAGCAGAGCAACAATAGGGAAGTTTCCGAGGATCGGGGTGAGTTCCGGAGAGCTCTGAAGGGTTCTAGGCGGCGAGGCGCTTAGAAACAGGGCTTCGAAGAGGCTTCGAAGGGATATCGGCTCCTGGGAGCGCTGAAGGTTTCGACGAGGTCGAGAGGATTTTCAACTAGGTTGAAAGTTATTTTGTGTTGTATTTGAGTAATTGTTGTTGTGTGTAGCTTCTGTAAGCCGTGGAGCTTCTTTATATAGAATTACTTAGGGCCACAGATATTGGCCCAAAGCATGTCAAAGACTTGTAGGAGTCTTCAACGATAAGATTGCATCGTAGGCAGTCCTTATCAACTCTTTGTCGTTGCTCTTCTTGAAGGTGATAGAGTTGGTTTAGAATACATTCTTCTCACGAACGTATGCATGGATCACACATAGCTTAGGATGGTTGCATCCTCACTTGATTACTTCCCTCCATGCACTAATAGCAAAGTGATATATGCAGATATATACTCATCTATATGTATATAGACAGAATAATCCTTCATGTCCAGGACTCCTAGGCGAAGTCTCTGCTCCGCATATATATGGACTTCTAGGGAAGCCTCCTCCACCAAGCAATTAAACAGTTGACCGGTCAACTTGGATAACCCCCTTTGCAATTAAACATGTCTAAACGTGAAGTCCTTCCAGCTCGCATGTATCTCGAGCTCGCCTCATTGTTTTACATTCCAGGCGGGGTCCGCCATCTTTTCCTTCTCGCCCGCCTTATACTTCGCATGCAAATAGACTCCTTGTTGAATGCAATTAAGGATGCAACTAGCTAGCCTTCTTATCCTTCTGTTCCGCAAACTTGATAATGAGTAATTATCAAATGAGCAAAGCTGGCTACTTGATAACTATCACGTCCAATATATATACATCCCATGCAAACTTTGTCTGTAGCATGCGAACTCCGCACTTCACATGCGAGCCGTATCTTATGCAATTAGAGAATCATGCGGAGCCAATGTTGTTCAGTTCTACATTTGTATGCGAACTCTCTTCCTTTGTTTCTTGGCGAAGGCATCTCGCTTCGCGGAACCGAACACAACTCAAGGAGAAGACTCCTTAATTATACGTGCCTCCTTGTATCACACATCTTCTCATACGTCCAACTCGCGTGATATTGCAAGCGAGGCAACCCACCTTTAAACCCAACATTATTCGGGCTCGCCAGTATGACGTGGACCATGAATTTAATTAATATTCACTAAGACAATTACTGTCCAGTAAAATATTAATTTGGGTGTAAACATTGCCCCCCAGCCTCGAAGTCATGAATGTCAAGAATGACTGAAGAGGTTTATGTTTCATGCTGCCCCAAAGCCACTGGTATTGGCTCGGTTCATACATCAAATGACTGTGAGTAAACAAGCCTGTGAATAGGCTCTAAAACTCAAGTACCCGGTAACAAAGCATTGTAGCGAAGTTGCTGTACGATTCGCCCAGTACCATATTAATCAATTGATGACCATAAACTTAACATAGGTACCTTGGACTTGAATGACTATATATGAATGATGTCGTACGCTTCGCCTGCTCCACTCAGAGAACATAGTACCATGCATGCATCTCGACTAGATAATGTCCTCGAGAGGATGTTCTTCGCATGGATGCACCTTGCGGCCAAAACTTGTTGACTCGCCATGGACTTGTTGACTCGCCATGGACGTACCTTGAAGGGATGTACCTTGAGTAAACGTGCACTTTGACTGGATTCAAAAAATGACCTCCGCTTGAGCTCTTGGCGATGGCGAACCAACTTTTTGATATTCAGATCATGGAGTGACTTCGCTGCCCCCCAGTACGAACCAATGAGAGTCAAACAAAAAGACCATGTCAGCGAACGGCCCAGATTTACCTTGAAATGAATTTTTTTTTTTAGAGGCCACAGGTGTTGGCCTAAATAATGACCAAGACGCCTCAAGAAGGGTCTAAAGTCTGAAATATGTATTTGGAACACAATCTCTATCCCATATGTGCCCCCCAGTTTTGATGTCTGTTCGACGAATAAAGGACATCAAAACTTTAGTATGCCCCCCTGTGAAGGGGTTGTAGTACTTTGAGTAGATCCCAGTGTATGAATAAAGGTACACAAAACTTATATGGATGCCCCCCAGTAAAGGAAAGCATGCTGCAAGGTCATGAAAACACATTGAAAATACACTTTGAAAATTCGCGCGTATCCTGACCTGTCTGCATTCAAACCGCCATAACTCTCTCCAGGAATGGCGAAATGACGAACCGTAAAATCCTCTGGAAAATAGACATCCAGAGATTTCTAGTGATGTAAGGCTCGCCTGCTAGTTCTTCCTAGATCATTCCAGCTGAACCGGTGAACTTCCTCCTGAATCGGCGAGGTGGACTGTCTGGCATCCTGACCCGCCTGCATTCAAATTGCCATAACTCTCTCCAGGAATAGCGAAATGACGAACCGTAAACTCCTCTGGAAAGTAGACATCCATAGCTTTCCATTGATATATGGCTCGCCTGTTGGTGCTTCCTGGAGCATTCCAATTTAATCGGCGAAGTTGACTGTTCGGTAGTGGATGTTGCAACTTTCAGCAACTATTGGAATTTCTTCTCTGTCTTGACTTCGCTGGCAGCAATTCAAGGCATATGAAATGCCTGCGGTATTGTTTCCAGGCCTCAGGGATAGGCCTCAAATAAAGTTCAAGCCTTTTGGAGGCAAAAACGTTGTCTTGCATTTCAGCAAAACCAAGGATCTCTTTTTGCTGTTTTCTGCTATTTAATTTTTTTTTTTTTTGTATTTTCTTTTTTCAATGCGAGAAAGAAAGAAAAATGAAAGAAAAACAGAAGTAAAAACTGAGGTAAAGCTAAGAGTAAAGGAAAGAAGAGAGTATAGCATGGCTAGTTACCCTTCGTAAGGCCACGGGGGAGGCCACGGATGCTTCACTCCAAGCCTCGACGCCGTTATGTTTTCGGCATGAGAACCTCGCTGTTGAGAATTTCCAAGTGTTGAGCAGAGATGTTGTGCGTCAACCACCTGAAAATTTGAAGAAAGTAGCTCGTAGGGACTGCCTTGTTGCCCCCCAAGCATCTTTGTTATTCGGCAAAGCATGATCTTCAATTGCATTCTTGCGGACAAAATGGTGTAAAGATCTGCCTTGTCACCGACTATCATGTCAGAATGCATGGTCTTATCAGGTATAGCCACGCATTGCTTATGGAAGAGGACCATATCAAGAGCTTCACTGGGATTGAACTCTTGTGGAATATGATTATGAGACAGACGCACCAACATATAGTCTTCATCATATTCATCATAAACTGGCTCTGTGTCAAAATCAAATTTAGAGTCACCATAGTCCAGCGAATCCACCTCTGCCTCTAATGCAAATATATGAAATCCATGAGCATCATGTTTAGATGCCACCAAGTCTCTGCTGCAGACTAGAGTGAGATGACCCTGAGAATACTCGACTTTACACCCATGTATAATAAACTTGCAATTCTGGGTGTAAAAACGTTTTCCACATACAATACTAAAGCCATAGTTTGGCCTTTGAACTTGCATGCATAGACTCCAATTGTATTGGAATGTGAAGCCTCGGATTGGCCTAGGTATACCACCACACCATGTATAATTAAGTTTGTCATGACCTGGGGCAGCTTCTTGATAATGTCCAATAATAGGACAAAACTTGAGTTGATCATGCCCTTGATCATGGTGGTGGATTAAAGAAAGAGGGCGAGTTACGCCGTGCCCCCCATGCATCTGACCTGTGTCCACATATATGTCTTGCATAGGGAAGCTGGCTTCTTGGACACCTTTCATATGAATTTGTGGTTCGCCATCATCAATGTTCGAACCAATTTCATCTTCTAAGATGGACTGTTCTGTCCTATCTTCAAGCTCCGTTTCCTGAGGAACAACGTCAGTCTTCGGGTCAGGATTATTATCCAAAATCTTTGCGGCCTCAACCTCAGGTTCTTTGTCATTGATTGACAAAGGAATTTCTTCTTTGAACGTGGGCTCGTCCAAAGGAAAATCTTCGCCATTAGATTGGCTGCTAGGCAGTTCAATCTTTTTGGCAGGGACATGCTCGTCAACTGTAAGCTTCACATTTAGGCATTGTAAAGCCTTTTCGTTTTTTTCAGCAACCTCAGGCTCACAAAGTCGCTTGAGGATGGCATCCCATTTCTCTGTAAAGGCAACCCAACCAGCTTTTGCCTTTTCTTCAGCAGCTTTTATAGCAGCCGTTTGTTTTTCTTTAGCAGCCTCTCTAGCAGCCGTTTCCTCTGCGTGTTGCTTGAGGATGGCAGCCATTCGTTCGGCATGTTTTTTCTCGATGGCTCTTGATTTTTCTTGGAAATCTTGGAAATCAAATGGCATCTCCGTTCGTCGATCCCAATGAAGGTGACGTCAGAGACCACCCTGGTTTCCCTATGGTGTCTCGCTTATGCTCCTGGTCCCACTGGGCGTGCCAATGTTTTGGCCCACGATCCTCAGCGTGCTGAGCCGAGGTAAATAGCGATCCAAAGAGGATGGAGAGTTGCGGGCGTGCCACCTCGCGGACGAGGAAAAGGTTGATTGAGTGCGCAGGCTTGACTTCTTGATCAGGCGAGCGGAGTTCCAGGTGCCACCTCAAATGAGGAATTTACAGCACAAGCGATCGATACTCACGGCGGGGTGAGCAGAGCAACAATAGGGAAGTTTCCGAGGATCGGGGTGAGTTCCGGAGAGCTCTGAAGGGTTCTAGGCGGCGAGGCGCTTAGAAACAGGGCTTCGAAGAGGCTTCGAAGGGATATCGGCTCCTGGGAGCGCTGAAGGTTTCGACGAGGTCGAGAGGATTTTCAACTAGGTTGAAAGTTATTTTGTGTTGTATTTGAGTAATTGTTGTTGTGTGTAGCTTCTGTAAGCCGTGGAGCTTCTTTATATAGAATTACTTAGGGCCACAGGTATTGGCCCAAAGCATGTCAAAGACTTGTAGGAGTCTTCAACGATAAGATTGCATCGTAGGCAGTCCTTATCAACTCTTTGTCGTTGCTCTTCTTGAAGGTGATAGAGTTGGTTTAGAATACATTCTTCTCACGAACGTATGCATGGATCACACATAGCTTAGGATGGTTGCATCCTCACTTGATTACTTCCCTCCATGCACTAATAGCAAAGTGATATATGCAGATATATACTCATCTATATGTATATAGACAGAATAATCCTTCATGTCCAGGACTCCTAGGCGAAGTCTCTGCTCCGCATATATATGGACTTCTAGGGAAGCCTCCTCCACCAAGCAATTAAACAGTTGACCGGTCAACTTGGATAACCCCCTTTGCAATTAAACATGTCTAAACGTGAAGTCCTTCCAGCTCGCATGTATCTCGAGCTCGCCTCATTGTTTTACATTCCAGGCGGGGTCCGCCATCTTTTCCTTCTCGCCCGCCTTATACTTCGCATGCAAATAGACTCCTTGTTGAATGCAATTAAGGATGCAACTAGCTAGCCTTCTTATCCTTCTGTTCCGCAAACTTGATAATGAGTAATTATCAAATGAGCAAAGCTGGCTACTTGATAACTATCACGTCCAATATATATACATCCCATGCAAACTTTGTCTGTAGCATGCGAACTCCGCACTTCACATGCGAGCCGTATCTTATGCAATTAGAGAATCATGCGGAGCCAATGTTGTTCAGTTCTACATTTGTATGCGAACTCTCTTCCTTTGTTTCTTGGCGAAGGCATCTCGCTTCGCGGAACCGAACACAACTCAAGGAGAAGACTCCTTAATTATACGTGCCTCCTTGTATCACACATCTTCTCATACGTCCAACTCGCGTGATATTGCAAGCGAGGCAACCCACCTTTAAACCCAACATTATTCGGGCTCGCCAGTATGACGTGGACCATGAATTTAATTAATATTCACTAAGACAATTACTGTCCAGTAAAATATTAATTTGGGTGTAAACAACAATGATCACATTTTTGACTTAACTTTTGATGAGAGCTTTATTAGCTTATTAACAATGACATTTCTTAGTTATCACATGAGTTACAGAACAGATAAGAATCATGTGCTATGGACTTGTAACAGGCAAGAGAAATGTTAACATTTTGTGTTCTTTTTTCATCTTGATGGTAATATTAGCATATACCTTTAGATTTTAATAATATCAATTTGATCGATGAAAAGAACTAATATATAGTATTAGCAGTGTTAAACCATTTGTATTGATCATATCATCAACTCGCATGCGTAGCCTTCTTGGGCGTCCATATCATTCGATGTATGGTGGTAAGTAGAGTTTGTGGAAGAGATGGTGTGATGCATGCCTTGTTATGAGGTTGGTTTTGGTAGGTAGCTTTATTTATAACATTATGGAAATAATCCAGCTTGTTTAATACAACTACTCAACTACGTATCACTTACTATTCAACTATCCAGCTTGTTTAGTGAAATCTGGATAGCAAATATTCTGCATGAATGCGCAATCTATGAAGTACTGTCTTGATTGTTCATGTTTCATGACGAAACAGTGGAATAATCCGGTAATTGTTGGGATACCTTGCATGCATGAATATGTGTTACCTAATCTAACTAACGCTAAGCCTCTCAATCAAAAAAAATATTATCTGTACGTACGTACACAAGTACTAGATAATACTAGAGCTCCACAACCACAAGGGAAAAGGTCAATGATAGTAAGGAGATTTAGGCTTATCCAATAGGAAGATGCATATACTCTAACACGTATATGTTCTAAATTCCATATATCCATTTTCCAAATCCTAATGAGTTGCAGTTCAAAAAAAGAAAAAAAGAAAAGAAAAAAACCTAAATTAAGGTTGTATATATAAATCAATCCGAACTTATTACTCATGAATTGACATTTGGGAGTAGGCCATACTCTGAAGCTAAAAATCGATATCATATATATTCATTAAGAAAGCTCCAAAAGAATAAATGGTGGTTGTAACCAAAAAAATAAATAAATGGTGGTGACTGATCAAGCTAGCTTTATTAAATTTATGGGTAAAATATTGTATAGTCCTTGTGGTTTGAAGTCAACATCTGTTTAGTCCTAGTCCTTATGGTTTTATTTTAATCTGAATAGTCATTAAAGTTAAGATTTTTCATCCAAATAGTCCTTATGGTTTTATTTTAATCTGAATAGTCCTTAAAGTCATGATTTTTCATCCAAATAGTCCTTATGACTTTTAACTGAGAAAATTGTATGAAGACTATTTGGATGAAAAATTGTGACTTTAAGGACTATTCAGATTAAAATAAAACCATAAGGACTATTTGAATGAAAAATTATGACTTTAAGGACTATTTGGATGAAAAATTATGACTTTAAGGACTATTCAGATTAAAATAAAACCACAAGGACTAAACAGATGTTGACTTTAAACCACAAGAACTAAACAAATTTCAATTCTAAATTTATTTATTCATTCAGGGGTTTTTATGAGAAAGTTACATTTATCTTTAACCATTGCTAGAATGCTACTATACGTATTGGCGCATTTTGGATCGGGAAGCTAGGGACCAAGGAATCATAATATGGCCTCGCCTTTGCCTCCTCTACTTTTGATTTCCTACACCCGAATGTCCTCGCCTTTGCCTCCTCTACATCTTATTTTCTCGCTAAACACTTTGCCTAACAACTCGATAACCAACCAATGACACAGCAAACGATCATTATGTAATGCTACTTTGCCTAATTAACAACTCGATCACCAACCAATGTCGACACAGCAGACGATCATTACAAATGATAATCTCACATATATACTCGATGAATAAACATTTTTGAACCACGCACTGGCTGAAGGAGTTGATCGATGCATATCAAAACGATTAAATTTGTGGTCACGGTACAAAAGAAACCGTATAATATCGTTTGTCTTTTATGGTAGCCTATTCTCTACAAATATTTGCATAACCCTAATACGATTCATTAAAGGCTTGGTCGACGAGTGCTTGAATGGAGGCCAAAAGGAAAGGGGAAAAGGATGATCGATTTGTTGAAGACTTGAAGGGAATTAGTATGTAGTCTTGCATGGCATTAGATAGACTGTTAGCATGCCCCTACCTGAGGTAGGCTGAAGAGGCACTGCCTCAAGCACCAAAACTTTAGGGGTATCAAATTCTTCTTTTTCACATAAACCTTAAACTTTAATTTCCTTTCTTTTGCAGTTTCTTGCGTTCCTTCTACTTCTACTGAGTCATCCAATTGTCTGGAGCTAATTTCTTTTTGTCTATAGTTACGTCATTTATCCAATTATTCATAACTACAAAGCCTGAGAGGATGCCAAATATTTTTATGGCCGATTGACTGTTGTTTTTTTCTCCTCGTATGATCATAGAACACCATTCTTAGAACTCATCTCAGGTCTTCAAATATCGAGTCCGGTCGTCTTTTAGATGTCAATCTATCATGAATTATTGAAAACAAAATGTTGAAAACTAAAAAAACAACAGGAAATATATCTTAAAACGTTTGAAGACTAGATTGTGTTTGTATTGATGGTAAATGTAGTTACAATGATAGATGTAGAATGACATGATTGCGAGAAGGTAAATTGAGTCAAAACCCTAGTGTATGTGTGTGTATATATATATATCATGTATTACTTGACCAGCCTTTAACATTCTCCACCAACGTAAGCGCACGCTAGCTTAAAGCAAGAAAACGATTAAAGGGTTAGTGGAGGGTTGGTGGCATGCAGTAGTGAGCAGCCAGCCTATTAGCTCGATAAGGAAAAAGGAAAAAAGAACCACAGCCATCACAAGTCTTAAACGTTAACGCAAATTAGAACCTCTCTATTGATACCCATGTCTTATATATAGGGACGAAACCCACAACTGTAAAGTACTTCTCATCATCAAGAAATGGTTTCATTTACCTTCAAGAAACACCCTTGTATCAGTTGTATGTCTCTTTCTTGTTGTTTTAGCTTGGGAATAATAATTCATAGAGTCTGAGTCTTGCTAAAATACCATTCACTCACAGATTGAAATCTCAAATTAAATAGATAATCGTAAACAGATAACTAAGGTTGTATAAATAAAATAATAGAAAATTTCATATAAGTCTACCTTGAGACATTTTCTTCTACATAAGTCCACCCTAAATTTTTAACCCATATAAGTCCACTTATAAGCCTAAATCCACCAACTCCAGTATTGTAGTATACCTAAAATACCCTCCTTACTCTCTCATCCACAATCAGCTCTCTCGTCCATAATCACACACACTCTCTCTCTCTCTCTCTCTCGTCCACAATCACACACAGACAACTCGTCACCAAATCGGCAACCAGCTCCGCCGTCAAACCCGCCCTAACAAGGACTCCGTCGTCAAATCGCTCCGAGTAAGTCCTTTCCCTCTGGATTTTGGTTCTCCTAGCTTTGCCGGCATCGGAATTAGTAACTGATTGAGGTTTTGCTTCTTGTGTATGGCTTTGGTTTTGATAGGAAGCTACAGTCGCGTTCGTCTAGCTAGAACAGCCTTCCAGCCCCAAAAAGAAGGAAGTCCTTCTCTCTCTCTCTTCGTCGAAAGACACCGCCGCTTTGAAAATGCCGCCGACGTCAAAGTCTTGACGGAGGTGAGATCTCTAACGAAGGCGTTGGTTTCGTCTGCCGCCGCCTTGATGAAGACCCTTAGTCCTCGACTGCATGATGCTCGACGTTGCCGGAGGCTCTCGTTGAGGAAGATGATGACTGGGCCGAAACATATCGAACTCCGATTGAGAAGTACGCGATCACGTCGATGGACTCCGATCAAGAAGCACCAGATCTGGTCGATGACTTGAAGGAAATTTTGGGAATTAGGGATGGATCTCTGGTTTCTTCTATTTGATTATGGAATTGGATTTGTAGAGAGTTGTTATTCTACAATTCGAATGTTGTGTTCTTGTTCGATTACTTTTTCGAGTTTCTGGAAAGTGTTTATGCTTAAGCTTTAATCTTCTAATAATTGTTTGTTTGTTTTTATGGAAATATCTTGTAGTAATTTTTGTCAATGTCGGTAGTAGTTTTTGTTAGTTACAATAGTAGTTTTTATTGGTAACGGTAGTAGCTTATATTGATGGGGGCAATAGCTTTTGTCTGGCTGTAGTAGTTTTAGTATATAGGGGTAGTAGCTTTTGTTTATGTCGGTAGTAACTTTTGTTTTGGCGGTAGCTTTTGTATATAAGAGTAGTAGCTTTTGTTGATGGCGGTAGTAATTTTTTGTAGTCGGTGGTGGTAGTAGCTTTTGTTGTTGGCTGTAGTAGCTTTTGTAGGCTGTGGTAGTAGCTTTTGTGGCTGGTGGTAGTAGTTTTTGTGTTCGTCGGAAACCTCATAGTAGTAGCTTTTGTAGGCGGTGGTAGTAGTTTTTGTGGCTGGTGGTAGTAGCTTTTGTGTTCATCGGAAACCTCACAGTAGTAGCTTTTGTAGGCGGTGGTAGTAGCTTTTATAGCTGGTGGTAGTAGCTTTTTTAGCTTGTAGTAGTAATTTTTGTCATCGTCGGAGGTCGGCCAGAAACCTCGCCGGAGGTCGGTCGGAAATCTCGCCGGAGGTCGGCCGGAAACTTTTGTAGTAGCTTTTGTAGGCGGTGGTAGTAGCTTTTATAGCTGGTAGTAGTAGCTTTTTTAGCTGGTAGTAGTAATTTTTGTCATCGTCGGAGGTCGGTCGGAAACCTCGCCGAAGGTCAGTCGGAAATCTCGCCGGAGGTCGGCCGGAAACTTCGCTGGAAACCTCGCCGGAGGTCGGCCGGAAACCTCGCCGGAGGTCCGCTGGAAATCTCGCCGGAGGTCCGCCGGAGACTGTTCCGAAATGAGAGTGGTTGTTGACTTTTTATACTAGTGGCATTCTTGTAAATATAAAGGAGAAAATCTATTTTTTTTTTGGATGGCAGTCTGTAATTATGTTGAACTTTAATACTTAATACAAAACCTTATTTAGACTTGGGTGGACTTATGTGGGTAAAAATGTTGTGGTGGATCTATGTAAGAAAAAATGTCTCAAAATGAATTTATATGTAATTGGCCCATAAAATAATCGTGTTACAACTTTCTTCATAGAACTTTCTATTTAGACAATAATACAACTTAATTTGTACCTAATTTCCCATAAGTGTCATTATTGGTAATTACATGATTTTGGGCATGCATCAGCCAACCGTGTTTGTATATAATTTGCTAGAAGTAGTGGGTGAGAGCCGGGGTTAGGTATTTACTTTGGCCTCACTTCAGCAAATAGAAAAAAACAAAAAACTTGATTGTTTAATTTTAACGAACCAGCAGAAAGAAATTAGTGGTGCGCTTGCATGCATGATTAGATTGGTGAAATGTGATCACCAACAACATATAATTCCCAACCACAGTATCATCTGCTTAATTTATAACCAAATCTATTACAAAGTGAAAGATCGACTTGCAAGCCTAGTCTCCCATAAAAAATATTATTTTGGCGTCTGCCTACACATATGTTGACCTACTCCCCGAATAATATTAACGAGTCATATAGACTTGACTTGATGAGTTGATTGGAAAATGCATTAAGATATATGCAGCAACAACCATCCCCACTAAGGAGTAGGAATCTTGACCGAAATTTCGTGAGAAAGATAGAGGAAACTGGAATTTTTTTTCAACGATAAACTTTCTTTGTAATTATAACATGTGACGCAAGACTAAAGCACCTGCAAAGACTAGCTTTCCAAAATAGGAGTTTACTCATTTTAATATGCATGACTCCATCGAAATCAAACAGGTTTAATTTTAACGGTTTTAGATGGTATAATTTTTCAGTCTCTAAAGAGTTTCGGTACTTTTCGGTGACGAATCAAGGATGCAAATATCACATGAGCTAAATGTAATGTATAAAAAAAATTAACCAACAATAAAGTTTGGTTTATTGAAAAAAAAAAAAAACATACATAAGTGGACGTAGCAAGTCTTACCCTCAAACGCATTTACATAAACAAAACATATACACAATACAATACAAGAAACACAGTTAAAAACTAACTAAACTGTACTCTACGAGGCCCCAAAGCTTCAAAATCTTTAATCACCATCTCATTGTCAACCGTTTCAACAAATTCTTTTTCAATATGAAGCACCATGCAATCATCAAGAAACTCATCCTCTATCTTGTTTCTAAGTTTGTTTTTAATGATGTTCATGGATGAAAAAACTCTCTCAGTGGTTGCAGTAGAAACAAGAAGAGTCAACACCAAACAAATCAACATATAGATCATAGGATAAAACTCTAATTTTCTTATTTGAACAAGTTACCGACACACATCAGATATAGAATATAAGATGTGAAATGCTACATCCTGAGTCATATCTTTCTTATAATATGCACACTCTAATTCCAAAGAAAGAAAGTCATCTTGCACAAAATCTTGAGGATAAAACTCTTAGCAAGAAGGAGTACCTTTTGAGTTTCAAAGGGGCTAAGCTTATCATGAGGATCCAAAGATGAAGTGAGGTTAAGGAGTTCGCAAGATCTGTCATTGAACCTTTTATTTAGCTCACTTAATTAAAAGTCAAGTACAACATTGAATACCTCTACACGGAAAATACAAAAGATTTTATATAAATATATATTTATATATATATATTAAATATATATAATAATATTTCAATCTTAAATGGATGAGGATGATAATGAATATCAAAATATCATACCGGCCCCGTACCCGATTCAAAAATCCAAATACTAAGGATCCTCATACTTGTTACCCGTTTATCCCCGTATATCTCTTCTGTTAGGGTTGAATACCCGTGGATACCCTACCCGCTGTGGATTATTGTCATCCCTATTTGTTTTCCTATTTTAAAGAAATTTTAGGAAAGCTATTAGAGATGCTCTAACTCTAGGTTAATGGGTTGCCTCCTCCTAATCCAATTACATTTTGCCAACAAAAAAAAATTAACAAACATTAGCATTTTGATATATAAATACATTAATAACTAACAACCATTAGTTGTTGTCTTGTTGATCCATGATGCATGCCTAATTAAGTCTCAGTTTTTTCCAGCAACGTAACCAACAGCCAAGTGTGAACGCTTGGGATGGTCCAATTCTGTTTATGCCCCATAGAACTTGCCAGTCCACTCAACAGAACTTATTAGTATCTTTTAGTCTTCTACGCTGGAATTGAATTTCAATAAGTCATTCATTTTCTCCTAGAGATTATTTTTTGTATAAATTGCCAGATTGTTCGAATTGCCATGTTCCACATATTTATTTGCAAATTGCTAGTGAGCAAACAAAATATATGTTTTAATTAGACAAAGCTAATTTATAGAATTTTGTCTTCAGTTTACTTAGTTGACAAGCTTCCATGTCTAATTAATTGGATTTTTGGACCAGTTCTCTTCAATGGAACTAAGACAGCCGACTAAGTGTTTTATATTTAATTTTATGAATCTCGCAAGAAAAGAAACTTATTATTGTTTGACAAGTGACCGATTTTATGAATTTAGGTTGTTGTGAATATTATAACATTGGTTTAAGTGGTAAATAGAAATTTGGTTCTCTGAATTTTAGACAAAGTTCAAATCTTGGAAACTAAACTCTAACATCTATATGTTTCCTTACTTAGAATGAAAAATGATATTCATTGTGCAAGTTTGATAAAATCATCACTAAAGTATTGGCCGAAATAGGTACTTTTATATTTTGTTCCGACATTATACTACATGATGAGGGAATGGTGAGTGTTAAATGGCGCCGTTCGGTAATGTTTTAATGCTTGTATTTTCATTAATAAAAATAAAAATGAGAAGTTCTTATCATTCCATTTGTAAATTTTTGGCTGGTATTCCCATTTTGAGTGATCATATAGAGATAACAATATAAACTACTCTAGCAGTAGTGAACTATTGATTGATAGAATTAATTAGTTGCTAACTTTGTGTTAATACTTGGTTAATCATCGATGTGTATTGGCGTAAATAGCGTTTTCTGCCGAAACCATTTCCCACCAAGAGCAGGAGTGACTTTTATGTTCTAGATTCTAGAATTGCCCAGAATGCATATGATATATGCATGTGATGAAGAACATGATGTCAAAGAAGCTAGGGTAAAAAACATAATGGATGAATAATAGACTACGGGAGCTAATAATTCGGTTATGTCTTAAATTCAAATTTAATTCTACCTGTAATTAATGAATCCTCGTTAAATTTATTAAGAGTCATAAAGCTCAAGCTAGCTAGCACCATTTAAAGAAAACAAACTGAATATTGATCGACTGTTTTTTGTTTTTGTTTTTTGTTTTTAAATAGGGGCTTGAAACACAGTCCTCACGTCGTTACTATTAATAAAACCACATAATATGAGAATGAGATATTAAGCATAAACCCCATAGTGTAAAACACCAAAAACTATATCGGGATCTCCTACATAAGTAACATAACTTATGCATTTTAGCAAGAATCATTTTGTAAAGACTGCATCATTGATTACTCTATTTACTTAACATAAAACATGACGACATAACGAAAAGTTATTTCTCATGTAGAGCCATAAAATACTATATTGAAGTTCTTGCTCATCATCTGGGTTTTTTTTTCATGAGTATCGAGTACAGTAAATAGGTGGATCATCATGTATTTTTATAATCAAAACAATTGCAACAACTAGATAGCTTACAATTAAGTTCTCATGTCACCCAACGCATTTGTGGTTATGATTGAACAAAATTTCAAGAAAGTGTAATATATCAAGGATCACGTATTGTTTAGCTAAGGTACGTAGCTCTAAAGGCAGAAGGAACCAGATTTTGTGGAAAGTGGCAAGAATCATGCTTTAGAAAGAAATTGAGCCTTCATGGCTCAGTAACCTCGTAATGAGGATATGTGTGGTTGATTGAAAGGCGTGAAATCCATCTCTTTACTTGTTAAGATGAAATTAAGTTTTCAATTAGGTCACTCATGCTCATAGAAGGCAATATACCCAATATTTCTATTAAAAAAAATGTAAGGGAAAGTTTATATATTCAACCAAAATAAACACATAAATTCTCACAACGCAACAAAATAGTTAGTAGACTCATGTTTTGTAGACAGTGAAAATATGTAACAACTTAGAAAGAATTGGTAATTGTTCCTAAATTATCTACGATAACGACTCTCAAAATTCTAAAGAAAATGACAAACTAATAAAAAAAGAAAGCTAGGGTTTGCCATATTGATTTCTTTAAGATATATAAATTTGTAATTTTTTGCAATAAACACAAGGAAAATACAACATCCCTAAACTTACACGTAGATACGTATTTCGAGACCCAAAATAGGGTCACTTGAATTAATCCGACATGACTTTGAAATTGAGCTATGAGTACCAAATCTAATCAGATGTAACACCTAAAGCTATGACATCGACTATTGTTGTCTATTACTCTGATTTACTGCTTTATGGCCGACTTCTCAAATACATCACCGGTAAAAAACTGTTCGAGGTCACACTCTAGTAATGTAGAGATTCTTAGGTGGTGTATCTCAAAACATGCAAAGGGGTATCTTATGTGTTACAAATTTACACATCAAAAACTATAAAATTCCTAACAATAAGTCCAAATCCGCAAGAATTTACGAACAAGTTAATTTCCATACTAAAAGGTGATCTGAATCCATGATACTGTCGCCCATTTAACCCTTTGCCCCTTAATTGATCTCTAACGTATCAAAAAAAAAAAAAAAACCCTTTGCCAAGATGATCTAAGACCCAAACAAACATGAAAATGAGGGCAAGTATTGTAACAAAGCCATTGAACAAAATCTGATTCTGATTCAATTCTCCATATTCACTTATCACTTACATCAAGTACATTTTACTACAATAGTCGACCCTAGTTAGTCAATATCTAGTTTGAATACGTTTATAAATACAAAAAACGAAAGAAAAAAAAATATATGGAGTTTTCCTCGCACAAATCCCCACCAACCACTTCCCCCTGCCGTCTCGTACTCTTGCACCAACCAACAAAGCAGCCAACAAGTAAAAGGTCCTCTCTCTAGTCATCCACCTCGGACATCCACGTAGCAAATTCACCCACCGCTGGATCAGCTGACGATCCCACGGTCACATTTAATTTTCAACCAACCCTCGTGTGGCTCTCTGCCACCCTTATGCTCACCTACCAAATACCACTTCACCCTTACCTTGCCAGTTTTGCCTCCTCCATACATCTATTTAAGCACCCACTTCTCCTCCCTCCACTTCCTCAGGAAAACACCCCCCGTCTCCCCTAACCTTTCATCCCTCTCCTCTCTCCTCTCACCAGTCCTAACTCCCATTTCTGCGATCATTTCTGGGTTCAATTCTCACTACTGACATATATGGAGACCGTAACCCAGAATGGACACCACCAGAATGGGATCCAAAACGGTTCCTTGGACGCTCTCTGCGTCAAAACAGAGTCCCTCAAAGCTGTTTCGGACCCGCTTAACTGGGGAGCGGCGGCGGAGTCCATGACAGGCAGCCACCTTGATGAAGTGAAGCGCATGGTGGCCGAGTACAGGAAGCCTGTGGTGAAGCTCGGTGGAAAGACCTTGACTATTGCTCAGGTCGCGGCCATAGCTAACCATGACTCTGGTGTCAAGGTCGAACTGGATGAGTCTGCCAGGGCTGGTGTGAAGGCCAGTAGTGACTGGGTGATGGACTCCATGAACAAAGGAACAGACAGCTATGGTGTCACTACCGGGTTCGGTGCGACCTCCCACAGACGAACCAAGCAAGGCGCTGCGCTTCAGAAAGAGCTGATTAGGTAAGTTACCCTTTTGCATATTTTCTTAGGGGAGTTACCTTTTGAATGTTACCATGTTGAAAATGATTGTTTTGTCACGTCTACTTCACTTTAACATGTTACGTTGACACACAATTAATCTAGTTCGTACAATTACATAAAACGTCAGCATCACATTTTTTATCTTTTTGATGGTGCAGTAAATATAACTTACAGTTTCATCAAGTAACTTATCTTATATAATTGACTTACTAACTGTTGAGAATTCTCCGAATCGTTTGTAAAAAAACTTATGATGTTGATCAAGTCGATCCATACCTGGTTTTTTTGTGAACTTGGGGAGAAAGATTCACATAGGAAGATAAATTCTTAGGTATGACAGGCGTACAAGCTACGTGGAACAACACGCCCGACTAATTGTGTCTCTTTCCTTTAATCCTTTAATCGTATTCCAAAACAATCGATATTTAATTACTAAGAAATACTTGAAAAACCTTCCTGCATAGGAATTTGGCTTTGTACCTCCCCGCTCTATATAAGAATCTCAGGTTTTCGTCACTAGCTGAAACAGACAGTTCCTTGTCACCTAAAATACTTGTCTCAAAACCAACTTGGATTGCATAGGACTTAGTTGGTACACACACAAATGTCATGAGTAGTACTTGAAGGTTCAAGGAATTAACCTAGTTCAATCAGTAGGGATTTTCAAATCTTACGTAGTAAATTGGTCTTTGATTAGATCTGGGTTTCAAGTTAATTAAACTGGTCCATCTGGATTTGGACTCATAATTAGTATTTGTCGATTCTATCAATTTTAGGTGGAGTCATGCATTCATACCCGTTTATGCGTTTGGTTTTTAACATATATATTATTTTCTTGATCCATCGAATTATGAACTGATGGAGCATTTTCGTTTCTTGGTCCAGATTCTTGAACGCTGGAGTATTTGGCAAGGGAACAGAGTCTCACACCCTGCCTCACCCTACAACAAGAGCAGCCATGCTTGTTAGAATCAACACTCTCCTGCAAGGCTACTCCGGCATAAGATTCGAAATCTTAGAAGCCATCACCAAGTTTCTCAACCACAACATTACTCCCTGCTTGCCTCTCCGCGGCACCATCTCCTCCTCCGGAGACCTTGTGCCGCTTTCCTATATTGCCGGACTACTAACCGGCCGCCCCAATTCTAAGTCGGTTGGACCAAAAGGCGAGACCCTCAATGCTGCTCAGGCTTTCGAACAAGTCGGTATCAGCTCAGGGTTTTTCGAGTTGCAGCCTAAAGAAGGACTTGCTCTTGTTAATGGTACTGCTGTTGGCTCTGGCTTGGCCTCCACAGTTCTTTTCGAGACCAACATTTTAACCTTGCTTTCCGAAATCTTGTCTGCGATTTTCGCTGAAGTGATGCAGGGGAAGCCTGAGTTTACAGACCACTTGACACACAAGTTGAAGCACCACCCTGGTCAAATTGAGGCCGCTGCAATTATGGAGTACATTTTGGATGGCAGTGATTACGTTAAAGCTGCTAAGAAGCTACATGAGCAGGACCCTCTTCAGAAGCCTAAACAAGACCGTTACGCTCTCCGAACCTCACCACAATGGCTCGGTCCACTAATTGAAGTGATCCGATTTTCGACAAAATCAATCGAGAGGGAGATTAATTCTGTTAATGACAACCCTCTGATCGATGTTTCAAGGAACAAGGCATTGCATGGTGGCAACTTCCAGGGTACCCCAATTGGAGTGTCCATGGATAACACACGTCTGGCTGTTGCATCCATTGGAAAGCTCATGTTTGCTCAATTTTCGGAACTTGTCAATGACTATTACAACAATGGCTTGCCATCCAATTTGTCCGGTGGGAGGAACCCAAGTTTGGATTATGGCTTTAAGGGAGCTGAGATTGCCATGGCATCTTATTGTTCTGAGCTTCAGTTTCTCGCAAATCCAGTGACCAACCATGTCCAGAGTGCTGAGCAACACAACCAGGATGTCAACTCTTTGGGGTTGATTTCGTCACGAAAAACTGCAGAAGCAGTTGACATACTGAAGCTCATGTCTTCCACATTTTTGGTAGCGCTTTGCCAAGCCATTGATTTGAGGCATTTGGAGGAGAACTTGAAGAGCACGGTTAAGAATACTGTGAGTCAGTTGGCCAAGAGGCTTTTAACTACCGGGGTGAATGGAGAGCTTCACCCTTCGAGGTTCTGCGAGAAGGATTTGCTTATGGTTGTCGAAAGGGAGTACCTTTTCGCCTACATTGACGATCCTTGCAGCGCTACATATCCGTTGATGCAAAGGCTAAGGCAAGTGCTTGTTGAACACGCCTTGACAAATGGTGAAAATGAGAAGAACGCAAACACTTCAATTTTCCAAAAGATTTCGGCATTTGAGGAAGAGCTTAAGGCCATTTTGCCTAAAGAGGTTGAAAGCGCTAGGGCTGCATGCGAGAGCGGTAATGCGGCGATTCCAAACAGAATCATCAAGTGCAGGTCATATCCTTTGTACAAATTTGTGAGGGAGGAGTTGGGGGGAGAGTTCTTGACGGGCGAAAAGGTCAGGTCACCCGGGGAGGAGTGTGAGAAGGTATTCACAGCTATGTGCCAGGGGAAAATCATTGATCCAATTCTCGATTGCCTCAGTGGTTGGAACGGTGAACCTCTTCCGATATGCTAGCTTTCTGCTACCCGATTCTTTTGATGTGTGTCATTTTGTTCCACTTCTTCTGTCTCCATAGTCTTAAGTTTGATGAGGATTCCTAGCTTTAATCGTGTGACTATAATACCTAATAAAATGGAAAACCATCTGTTTATTTGAATAGTTCATCTTTCTCACGTTAATAGTAACTATTGTAGTGTCCAAACAAACCAAGAATTCAAGAAATGCATCTGTCCCTTTTCTCAGATCTCTGATCCCCCATAATGGACATAAGTTTATCATCTTTCTTCTGACAGAGATCATCAATTTTTTGATATCAACAAGCTTATGATATGCAGAACTAGATAAGGTTAGTAATTGGTTCAATCCAAAAGAACAAGCACTAGTTCTAAACCTGGCTACAACTACAAGATCAAAAGCATCCATAAAGAAACACACTACAGTGACCGAAAGAGCAATCATAAAATGGAAAATCCCACATCAGATTCCGCACCATATTTACAGATGGGCAATCTGCAATCATATTTAAGACCATAATTGAGAGGGACCATTTGAGTCAGCCTCCACCAATATAATGAATAATGCCCTTTTCTCTGAGCATGCCAATTTGAGACCATAAACAAAGGGGAAGGAATTATAGGCTGCGAATTCTCAAACACAAAATTTGTTAAATTTGTGAAGGAAGATAGATTGATGAAAATACATATGTGCTTGCTTTTGCTGCCACAATGACTATGTAGTGGAAAGACCAAAGAATATATGGAGTGGAAGTTTGCTGTGCTTGTGATAGCTAGTGTTCAAATAACATCTTGAGAAACCGACCTCTTACGGGTAGTTTACTCGAACAAAACGGAACAATCGAATCAACCAACCAAATTTGGCATGCCACTAATGTGCAATCCATATATTTTCTTCCGTATAGCATGAATAACCATCTTACTTCTCTATTTTTGTTCGGTATGATCGTTTTGCGAGAACACTACTAGCAATTTGGCATGCACTATTCTGGGGAATATGCTAGTGATTACCAAAATAAAACTTTGGCCTACTAGTGATGAAGCGATCAAACTGGATGCAGATCAGCAGAAGTGAGAAATGAAATAGCTAGATATATCAGGGACAGATGAAAACGATAAGAAAATGCGAAAATAGTAACGGCTAAAAGTACAACCACCTCAGGATTTCCCGTACATTGTAGTTTTGCCCCAAATGTTTTCAAGAATCAAGACTACAATTACAAAAGGAACTAGATGTTGGCACTTCCATCATTGTCGCCCTCCTCTACCTTTGACAATGTACGTACGACAACTTTCCATCAAAGTTCCCCTTGCATTCATGGTATTCATAAAACTCTGATGTCGAAACTAAGAACTACTAGTCCTTGAAGATGGCACCATATCAACGAGTCAATGACACTTAGGGGCTTGAAGTCCTGGAACCACCTATCTAGGACAAAAGTAACTTATGTAGGTATGAGAATGATTCCAATGTATGAGATTCTTGCTAATATGAAGTTTGTTCATGGCCATTGGAGTGAAAACAAGTTTTCCATCCCTTCCAACTCTGGTGTCATTTGGCCATTTATTGTCTCAAAGCTTTTGATGCCTGATATCTGTTTTTTAAAGTTTCACTTGGTACATAGATGAAAACTAATATATCAACATGTGATTGTCTAAAAGTGAACAACCAATGTACTTGTCATTCACCCTAGTTTTCTTCATTACATGTTTCCATATCAAAAGTTGCAACTAGACGTCCAAACTTCATTTTCAATAGAATCAACACAATTTCTATATAGACCTAAAACTAATTTGAGCTAAGAGATCATGTCAAAACGTTTTATCAAAAATGAATTAACACTGAAACTTCAATGAACGTCGACGAGACTCGTACCTCGGTATAGTTTCCACATTTTTTTTAGCAAGCTATATATTAGTTACTAACTAATTTCAATTTATAAATACATCTTTTACACAATATCTTACACATTTAAAGACAAAAATTAACAAATTAGGACAAATTAATATCCACATGTCATCTGTTAATATATATATATATATATATATTTTACCAAATTATCATTCACTACATATTCTACCTGTTACTATCCGAGAGATGTGTTATTGCTGAGAAAGAAGATGCTACTACCGAGAGTACAAAGGTGCTACTGCCACTGCTACTACCAACTACAAAGGTGCTACTGCCTAGTACAAAGATGTTATTGACATTACTACTGTTGGCATACAAAGTGCTACTGTCGACTTAATTGACCCAAACTGAGCTGATCCTCACCACCAAGCCCATGCCTTCGCTTTTCTTCACTTCCAAAGACGAAGTTAATACATTTCCCCTCTTTCATTTTACACTTACCAAAGATCGGATGATCAACCTCCAGCCGTATCAATCACCAATTCCAATTAGAGATTGAGCAGTGTTTGGTGACAAGTTCATCTCAATTTCTCAAATTCTACCACAATTAATATACGGAAACAGAAAAAAGATTCAATAACCTGCAACGACATTTTGATCCAAATTCCCAACGAAGGAAACTTTTTCCTGGAAAAGCATCCAATTGGCGTTGTCGTTTGATCCAAATCACCACCAAATGCCAATGCCATTCTGATCCAAAATCCCACAGTCGTTGTCGTAATCGTTGAGATCGTCGTCGTCTTATCATCGCTGTCGTTGTTGATTCACTACCATCGATATCAAATCACCATTGTTGTCTTCGATCCACTGATGTCACCGAGGTGTCGTCATTGATTCACCAACATCATCATCTTCGTCGTCGTCAATTCACCTTGCTGTTGTCGATTCACTATAGTCGTTGTCATCAAGGAGTCGCCGTTGTCGTCACAGAGACGTGGAAGTCTTACACTAAGGAAGCGACTATGGTCGACGTTCTGGCCTAGGATATGAGAGAGAGAGAGAGAAGACGGTGAATAAAGAAGATAACTTATTTAGGTATTTTAGTCATTTTGTTATAAAAGTTTAGATTATGTATGGTATCGTTAGTTTTGGGTTTGAGTTTATATCCTAATTTATTAAAAAACATTTAAAGTGAGGTTTTTGTGTTTTTAAATTTAGTCATGTAATATTATATATTTTTTTTGTTTCACACATAAATATTGACGTCATTAATATGTATCAATAATCCAAAAAAATTAAGGTCAAAGAATCCCACTAGCTGTCTCTGTTCATTTTATAAACCGAAAGGTCGGGACTTGTTTTCTTCGATCGCCCAAACAAAGCAGAGTCATGGCTTCCCAGCTATTGAGGCGCGTAATCGGAAGCCGCTCCACCACTCGCTTCCTCTCCGGCTCCTCGAATCCTTGCCCGTCCTTACTCTCCTCCTCCTCGTCTCCCGCAGCTAGGGTTTTCTCTTCTACCTCCACTCCGATCACCGCTACCCTCTTCCCCGGCGATGGAATCGGCCCCGAGATCGCCGAGTCCGTCAAACAGGTCCCTCCATCGATCCTTCTTCACTTTCTTCTTTCCAATTTCCATTTAAAACTGGTTTATTCTGCATCGGAGTTGTGTATGTTTGTGTATGCATCTCTGTATAGTTAGTTATGTATACTGGCACTCAATGAACGTGAATTCTTGGGTTCCGAAATTTGGATTCTTTATCAGATATTAATTTCTTGTTATGATATTATTTTTGACTGATCGGTATTTTTGTTTAGTGTGTTATTGTTTTTGTTCACAATTTGCTGATTTGATTCCTTGTGAAGCTGTGCAAGTTGCTGTTTGCTTCGCTGAAAATTTATTTTCGATGAGAAGTTTATTAAATTGTGACGGTGCAGTTTAGCATTTTGAATAAACTAGATGTTACACTTGAAAGTACATGCTTGCTTAATGCAATGTCTTAATTGAAATCGCAAATGGACGTCGGATGTTAGCTGTTGCAGTTCCTCGGAATATGGATTGCTGTGTTGTGGTTTAAAGTGCTGATGGGGTTTGCAATTGTGCTGATTAGATGATGTTATTCTTCAGAATATGATTACTTTGTTGTGGTTTAAAGTGCTGATGGAATTTGCAATTGTGCTGATGCAGATATTCAGAGAAGCTGAAGTCCCGATTCAATGGGAAGAACATTATGTTGGGGAGCAAATAGATCCCAGGACACAGAGTTTTCTGACATGGGAAAGTTTGGAATCGGTACGGAGGAACAAGGTAGGCTTGAAAGGGCCAATGGCCACTCCGATTGGGAAAGGTCATCGTTCTTTGAACCTTACACTGAGGAAAGAACTTAACTTGTATGCAAATGTCAGACCTTGTTACAGCCTTCCGGGCTACAAGACTCGTTATGATGATGTTGATCTTGTCACTATCCGTGAGAATACGGAGGGGGAATACAGTGGACTTGAACATCAAGTAAGTTGTTAAAATAAGCAGATGAATGTTAATATTCTTTTCAATTTGTTGATTAAATTCTTTGTTTTATGATAGGTGGTGAGAGGTGTTGTTGAGAGCCTCAAGATCATTACCCGTCAAGCTAGTTTGAGGGTGGCCGAGTATGCTTTTCATTATGCCCAGGCCCATGGTAGAAAAAGAGTGTCTGCAATACACAAAGCAAATATAATGCAGAAGACCGACGGTCTTTTTCTCAAGGTTTACTAATTGTTAATCTATATGAAAAATAATTTTCTTGATTGTTTTCCCAAGTATCCACATATTAAATCTGGTTTGATCTTTGCTTTCAGTGTTGCCGCGAGGTTGCAGAGAAATACCCTGATATAGTATATGAGGAAGTTATCATTGATAATTGCTGTATGATGGTATGAATAATTTTTTTATTTTTTATTTGTTTATTTTTAGGACTAATTTCAGTTTACCCCATTAACTTTAGGTCGATTATTATGTTAGTTCATTTTCTTTCAATTTCATCAAAAATACCCCTCAACTTCTAATTTTCATCAGCCGTGTCTAAACATACGTTTTTCATTCAATTCCCCAGTCATGTAATAACTTACATTAAGAAGAAAACTAAATTTGAAGTCGGTGAGCCCACAGAAAAAAGGCAAAATAGACAATTTGCATTCAATCCCACTAAAATCACTAAGGTTAGGGGTTGTGATGGGTACGGAGATGTGTATCGATATAAGGGAAAAATGGTTAAAAATGTTATTTTTTTTCTTCAGAATTTGACTTTCTTCTTGATGCCACATCATCACTTGACGCAGGAATAGGATGAAGAATGGAGGTTGGGACACAGCTGATGAAAATTGGGAGTTGAGGGGTGTTTTTTATGAAATTGAAAAAATGACTAACATGATGATCGACCTAAAATTGATGAGGGTAAACTGAAATTAGTCCTTATTTTTATATCCTGTGGAATATAAATTGAACTGCTTATGTGAAAGTGAAAGTTGAGAAAATTATAACGGAAACACTATACAAAAAAAGAAGAAAAGAAGTCAGGTGGGGATAAATAGATTCGATAAAAGCTACAGAATTATGAATTAAGGACTGATCATGTCAGGTCCTGCACCTTGTTAGCAACTTTACTTATTCATATATTGTGGGATACTTTTTTTTTTGGTTTAAATAAAACTAAAGCTGCTCGATCTAAATGTTTTATCTTGTGCAGCTTGTGAAAAATCCAACACTTTTCGACGTGTTAGTGATGCCTAACCTATATGGTGATATTATTAGTGACCTTTGCGCTGGGTTGATAGGGGGTCTGGGCTTAACACCAAGGTATTTACATTCGATTTACACAGACACACACATAATGTGTGAGTATATGGATTTTTGTTTTCTTCTAATATGTGGATTATCTTACATTTTTGCCTTGTACATGCAGCTGCAATATTGGTGAGGGAGGTATTGCCCTGGCTGAAGCTGTACACGGATCAGCACCTGATATCGCTGGAAAGGTGAACATTCTTGGACCCTGTGAAGTTCAGTTTGTACCTATATACTCACAAAAATCTCTATTTAGCATGGTCACCTATCCTATTGTTAGTTATAATGTAATATCTGGTAAAGTTTGGTGTAGTTTTTGCTCAAAAGGTTTAACAAATGTTTATTAAATTTTTACCGTCTAATCGATATGGCTTCCCTGTTTTGGAATCTGCATATTATTAAGGTCATTCTGGTGAACCAGAAAGAAGCAGCCTAGAACCCTAAATTAAAAGTCAACGTGGTTAATTAATGGGAGAACTTTTGTTTTTTTGAGATTGTTATTGAATGTCGCTGTCCTTAGCCAGCTTTTGATGCTTGAAAACTTTGCATACCTGACCAGGTTCTGATAGGATGTGGTCTTTTTGGGTCCTCTTGTGGTGTTTGACACTTCTACCTCGTTGGTGGGTTGGAAGTGAGCTCTGAAATTTGGTTCTCATGGTACTGTTTTTTTTATGTTAAGCTATATTGTGGTGCTGTAGCTGCTGACTAGATAATGAAAGCATTAACAGACTTGGTATCATTTGAGTATATATTAGTATGATTTGTTCCTTTTGATATTGCTTTTTGGCCACCACTCCAGCATTAACAGACTTGGTATCATTTGAGTATATATTAGTATGATTTGTTCCTTTTGATATTGCTTTTTGGCCACCACTCCTTTGTTTACGAAATAGCTTTTGTATATTATGTTTGCTCCCAAGTCATTTTTCCTGTGGTTGAATGTTTACAGAATTTGGCAAATCCGACTGCTCTGCTTTTGAGTGCTGTCACCATGCTTCGCCATTTGGAGCTCCATAATAAAGCTGATAGGATTCAGGATGCGATCCTGAAGACAATTGCAGAGGGCAAGTACCGTACTGCTGACCTTGGTGGCAAATCTACAACTACTGACTTCACACAAGCAATTATCGATCATCTTTGAAAGGGCACTGCTAGGATTTCGATTTTTGCATTGTAGTTAACCTATTATTTGTTACGACTCCTTGTGGAGCCTCGCTTCAAAATTCTCATACTGCTGTTGTTTCTGATGGGGAATAAGTTCACATCAAATTGGTGACTATAAAGTGATTCTTCTAGCCATGGACATATGGGTTGTTTTTTTGAGGGACAGAAAAGTTGACACTGCTACTGTGAATATACTCATAACTTTCCATGCAATGTATTTGACAATAAGCAAATGATATTTTGTTCATTGGAGTCATTCTGCCATGGTTTTCCTGTGGTATTGTGCGATTTTTGTGCCTAATGTTTCATGGAAGAAAGGCATCAGTGTGTTCAAATTGTATGGACAATACTGCAGTCCCAATAATATTTGACCCAGGGTCACCTGAGAATACAAATTTTTTTATATCCTTTTTTTCGATGTGAATCTTTTCATATCCTTGATCCTCCTGCTTGTGGTATTATGAGCTTAAGCCTTGCTGCTGCTTTTGAAGTTTTCAGTCATTTGAGTGATTTGACCCTATTACCAATGAAATGTAGGTGCATCAGATTGTGAATTCTTTCAGTTTATTCATATCAGTCTATTCTTGGTGGCTAAGAGAGAAAATTGTTTGAAACCATGTGATTTTGATCAATTTTTTGTTATTGCTGTTGTTGAAAGGACAATTTTAATTCAATCTCAAGATAAATCGACGAATTTTATGATATTAATTATTTTAAAGGATCAATCGATTATAGCATCTCTATTGAGAATACGTTTTATCAATATTTAGTAGTGTTAGGTAACCTATGTATCTGTTGGTGGTGGAAAATTTTTGAGGTTTTAAATTATATTTTCGAAGAAAAACTATAGCATTGAGAAATGAAAAAACCAAAACCTACAAATGAGAAAAAAAGAAAAAATGTAAAATATTGTATAGTGTTTGTGTTTGAAGTCGACATATTTGAATAATCTTTAAAATCACAATTTTTTATCCAAATGATCTTTGCGTTAATTTTTTCTCTTAGAATACTGTTGTGCCCGTTAAAGACAATTAGATGAAATATCGTGACTTTAAGAACTATTTATATTAAAATATAATTAAAAAGACTAAAAAAATGTTGACTTCAAACCCTAAGGAATAAATAAATTTTAATTCAAGAAAAAAAAAAGGTATGCAGTTGCTTTCGAAAATTCCAAGTGCCCCCCAGTGGGTTTGGTGAAATAGCGAGAGAGCCACTGCTTTACACTCTCTACCTATAAAACCATACACACCCATTTCGCTTGAGCAGATCTGATCTGAATCTCGCTATTGTCTTCTTCCCTTAAACCCCTATCTCTCTCAGCTCACCTCTCCTAATGGCCTCCGAAGGAATTCTGCTCGGAATGGGCAACCCCCTCCTCGACATCTCCGCCGTCGTCGACGATGACTTCTTGAAAAAGTAACACTCAAACTCAGATCTACAAAGCCTTTCGTTGTCTGATTTACTCTGTGATCTGTGGCCTAATTGTGTTTGTTTTTTTTTTTTGTGTGTGTGAAAACAGATATGATCTCCAGCCCAACAATGCGATTCTGGCTGAGGACAAGCACCTCCCCATGTAAGCAACTTTGATCTTTGCTCCGTGTATATAATGTGTATCTTGTGGCATCGATATGAATCTTGTTGGAAATTGTGTTGCTTTTTTTAGCGGTTCATTGTGTTTTTTCTTGGTTTGCCGATTTCGATGAGAAAGATCATCAAATCGTGCTTTGATTTCGCTTCATTGACATGACTGGTTGGAATTTTAATATGTACTGTTGCTAGTTTTGTGTATGAATATGAAAATGAACTAGGCTTTTAAGAGTAAAGTTAGCTATGAAAATGAACTATGCTTTTAAGAGTAAAGTTAGCTTGTATGCCATCAGAGTTCATCTAACAGGGCTTAAATTGAAAACACAGAGTCTCTTTCACTTAATATGCCATTCTTTTAGAGGTTTTAATACGCCATTCTTTTGTATATGACTTTGGTTGTCTGATCACAAAGCATTTTCTTTGAAATCTTGACCGACAAAAATGGATGTATATCTCAGGTATGACGAACTTGCATCAAACCCTAACGTGGAGTACATTGCTGGAGGTAAAAGCATGGATTACACTTGGTTTTGGGTTTCAATGTTGTTATTGTGGATATTCTAAGTTACCATTTACTTTTCGTTGTTGCAGGTGCTACTCAAAACTCCATTCGAGTTGCCCAGGTACTTAAGGAACTGTTTTTTTTGGTGACTCTCGAGTAATCTGATCATTTATATCCTTGTTTAATTGTAATGATTCTCTGTGAACTAAAGCTATCTTTATTTTTCTGCAGTGGATGCTTCAAGTACCTGGTGCAACAAGTTATATGGGCAGCATAGGAAAGGATAAGTATGGTGAGGAGATGAAGAAGAACTCAAAACTTGCTGGTGTTAATGTGAGTATCTTCTTCTTTTTCTATAATCCTTATATAATGTGTGATTATGTACACAAACAAAGACAGGAACTTTTGGAACTCTTGTGGTTTTATAACATGCAACAGTAATCTTAGTTTTCCTCCAGATTTGCTCCAACTTATATCTTTCCGCACTACCATTTCCTTTTCTAAAACAGGTTCACTATTATGAGGATGAGTCTGCACCAACAGGTACCTGCGGTGTTTGTGTAGTGGGTGGTGAAAGGTGAGCTTCTGTTCATGTTTGTTCAAAATATTTCATAATATGCCTGTAGTTGTAATAGTTCATACAACCTTAAAAGATAATCTCAGAATTTTCAGCTTGCTGAACTGATAAATGTTGTGGGTATGCAAATGTAGGTCACTTATTGCCAATTTGGCAGCTGCTAACTGCTACAAAGTTGAGCATTTGAAAAGACCAGAGAACTGGGCATTGGGTGGGTACCCTTTCAGATACTTGTTTTAGGCTTTTAATTTCATTTCTCTAGTAATGCATATTTATGAACTGAGCTTCTTTGTCAATCCTGTTTGAGCAGTTGAGAAGGCCAAGTACTTCTATATTGCTGGTTTTTTCTTGACTGTATCACCAGAATCCATTCAGCTTGTTGCTGAACATGCAGCCGCAAACAACAAGGTACTTAGAATGTCATACCTTAAAAATTCCATCTTAACTACTGCTTTCGATAACCTGTGCAATAAATAGTCTTGACTATTGCATTTATCTGCAGGTCTTCAGCATGAACCTTTCTGCCCCATTTATCTGTGAGTTTTTCAAGGATGTCCAGGAGAAAGCTTTGCCGTAAGCATTTTGTTTTTCTCCTGTTCCTTAGGGAATTAATCAAGTATATGAATTTGCTGATGGACATGCCTTTTTATGAATTTAGGTATATGGATTATGTTTTTGGAAATGAGACAGAAGCAAGAACCTTCTCAAAAGTTCATGACTGGGAGGTAATGGTCTTATTACTAATTGAGCATTACCAGATTGATGGCTTGCATTCATATTGTTGACCTACCTTCTTTGAATTACCAGACCGATGATGTTGAGCAAATAGCTCTTAAGATCTCCGAGTGGCCGAAAGTAGGCGGACGCAAGAGGATCACTGTTATTACTCAGGGGGCAGATCCTGTGGTTGTTGCTGAGGATGGGAAAGTTAAGAAGTTCCCAGTCATCCTGTTGCCAAAAGAAAAGCTTGTTGATACCAATGGAGCAGGTATGCTCTTGAATATATCTGTAGACATAGTGATTATGTAGCTGCTATTCGAATTTATTAAAACAGCAAACACTTCCAAAATGCTACATAAACAAATTGTTAATTCATTTATGTTATTCTGGGTATAGGGGATGCTTTTGTTGGAGGTTTTCTATCTCAGCTAGTTCAAGAGAAACCCATTGAAGATTGCGTGAAGGCTGGTTGTTATGCTGCAAATGTGATCATCCAGAGGTCTGGCTGCACCTGCCCAGAGAAGCCTGACTTTAACTGAGCCATGATTCCTTTTGTTCTCTACTTTCTATGCTATATTTGAAATTTTGATTGTTGAGACTTGAGAAGTCTATTGCTATTTTCCTGTCTGTATTTGCTTATCAAGTAGTGGATACGATGCATGCATTGCCCACTAAACCCCAGTTATTGGGTATGGGATTTTTTTGATCCCTCCATTGAAGATGGGATAGGACTACACGTATTGTATTCTACTGGTAGAAAAATTCAGTTTTCTGTGATATCTGGTGAGAAGAAGCATCGAACAGTTTCTGTCTGATTCAATTCTTCCCAATCATTATATATCTGGTCATATGACGCATTTCAAATTTCTTATAGAATTGTTACTCTTTCTTGTGTAAAACCATGTACAGAAACCCAAGACATTCAAAACAGAACCCAAATTATACACTGCATAAAAATGTTTCTTGTTAGATAATGCTCCATAGAAGAACATTTACAGTCCAAACGTTTTTATTTTTTTTGTTTTTTGTTTTTTATTTTTTTATTATCAGAACATGAAATTCATTTAGCCACAAACGGGCACTGAAGAGAATAACAAGCACTGGAAACAACCAAACAAGGCCAACAGAACTAAGCAAAACACCATAAATAATACAAAAGCACAGCATAAAGATGATTTGCGGTCCAATTTGAACAGTCGTACAATTCGTCAAGTCCCTTATGCCAAACATGCCCTAAATGCAAGTGGGTGAGGCGTTGAGTCCTACTTATTCATTTATAATGCAAATTTAGTACGAGCAGTAGCGTAGGTATGACTGTACCAGTGACCTCGACTGCAATATGATCTAGGGAAGCGATCGTCGATGATCAAAAATACTTGCATAATTTTACTGCAGAACAAAACACTTATGGTTCACTGCAGCCACGTTCTCTACCTACCTATATTTATAAAAGCACAGACATGCCGCTTCAGCGGATCTTTATCTGAATCTTGCTACTGTCTCATTGCTTAAACCCCATCATCTTTCTCTGTCAATCGCTCTATCTACTCACTCCTCGATCAGCTTCTGCATATTAATGGCCTCCGAAGGAATCCTGTTGGGGATGGGCAACCCCCTCATTGACATCTCTGCCATCGTCGACGAAGACTTCCTGAAAAAGTAAGTTGTATGTTTTCCCAACACTAACATGTATATGGAGCTAGCTTATTCTTATCCCCACAAACTAAATGATGTATTGCGCTTAGAGGATTTGGTTTTCTGGTTTAGCTGTGTACAGGATCGTATGTATAATTTGTACTCGGAAATTTGGTGTCATGGGAATGACTTGAGGGCTAAGGTAGTGTTTGTTTTTGTGCAACAGATATGATCTCCAACTCAACAATGCTATTCTTGCAGAGGACAAGCACTTACCCATGTAAGGAACTTAGTTTTATGTAGGGTCTAAAGTTTCTCTACTCTGGGGTGCTTTCAAAATAGTTTCTGAAAGCTACCCCAAAGTAATTAAATTACTACTGTGAGACACTTCACACTTGTGTGATTGCTAAGCAGCTTATTTTGTTTTAATATGCTTTTTACTGGGTAAAATTTAACATGTATATATATCTCAGATATGAGGAACTTTGTTCCAATCCTAACGTGGAGTACACTGCTGGAGGTAAGCATGGATTACACTGTTTTGGGTTTCAATATTGTTACTGAGCTTATCTCAATTTATTTTAGATATGGATAGCTTGAGTTGCTAAATATGATAAGTAAAAAGAATGAAACTTTTGATTGTTGCAGGTGCTACTAACAAATCCATTCGAGTTGCCCAGGTACTTCATTAACTGCTTCTTATGATGCTCAAGTAATTAATCCGATCATTTCATATCATTCTTTAATAGCTGTGATCACCGTAAAGTGATTTCTCTTTACTTTCTGCAGTGGATGCTTCAAGAACCCGGTGCAACAAGTTATATGGGTAGCATAGGGAAGGATAAGTATGGGGATGAGATGAAGAAAAACTCAAAACTTGCTGGTGTTAATGTAAGTCTCTTATTCTTTATAATGTGTAGTTATGTTCACGAACAATGACACCAACTTTTGGAACTCATATCCTCTAATCAATTGCAGCAAGTAATCTTAGTTTTCCTCCAAATTTGCACCTTCAACACATATATATTCCCCTTACTTCTGGTTCCTTTTAAAATACAGGTTCACTTTTACGAGGATGAGTCTGCACCAACAGGAACTTGTGCTGTTTGTATCGTGGGTCAGGGGAGGTGAGCTTAAGTTCATGCTAACTTGTTTAACGTTTTTCAGATTATGCCTGCCAATATGCTAATTTGGTAGTTGTACTTGTACCGCAAGTGTTCATATAAATATGAACCCATAAGAAGTTTCAGTTTATACCTGCCAATTTGTTAGTGTGTGTATGTAGGTCACTTGTTGCCAATTTGTCTGCTGCTAACTGCTACAAATTTGAGCATTTGAAAAGACCAGAAAATTGGGCATTGGGTGGGTACCCTTTCAAGTTTCAACCTTGTGTTTTCAATTTCTAGTAATGCAATTACTTCTCTAAAGTGATTTATTCGTGATTGAATCTTGTTTGTCCCTGCAGTTGAGAAGGCCAAGTACTTGTACATTGCTGGTTTTTTCCTAACTGTATCGCCAGAATCCATACAGCTTGTTGCTGAACATGCAGAGCCAGTAATAACAAGGTTTTGGAAATGACATAATCTCATCAAATTTTTTTGTTTCAATCAGTTCCTGTTTTCAATAGCATTTGCTAGAAATAGTCTTGACACTTCCAATTAATTGCAGATATTCGGGATGAACCTTTCTGCTACGTTTATCTGCGAGTTTTTCAAGGATGTTCAGGAGAAAGCTCTGCCGTAAGCGTTTTTCCTTCCTCTTCGGCATAACAATCAAGTAATATGGACGAGCTGATGCATGATTTGGAATGCAGGTATGTGGACTATGTTTTTGGAAATGAGACAGAAGCAAGAACATTCTCACAAGTTCATGGCTGGGAGGTAAATGGTTGCTCTAGTACTAGATAGATCTTACCAATTAATGTAGAATCACTCATATTTTAACCTATGTTGATCGATTCATTTGATTCATCAGATTGATGATGTTGAAGAAATAGCTCTAAAGATCTCCCAGTGGCCGAAAGCATCAGGAGCACACAAGAGGATTACTGTCATCACTCAGGGAGCAGATCCTGTAGTCGTCGCTGAGGATGGGAAAGTGAAGAAGTTCCCAGTGGTATTGTTGCCCAAAGAAAAGATTGTTGATACTACTGGAGCAGGTAGCTCTCTTTTTTTTTTTCTTTTTTTTTTTGAATAGCTCATAGGGCAAGAAATATATTAAACACAAGTTAGAATAAGTCATTACAGTGGTATATAGAAACTATAGACAGACAAAACGATAGTGGTAGCACCCACAGTGGTATATAGAAACTAGACCTACTCATTATACATTCAATACATCGACCTAGTAAACTCTTCCTTTGGTGCTACGCCGGAGGTACTAGAAGAACTATAGACTCAACCCTCCCAACTTAACTCTCTTCAACAGTGATAGGGAAATATAATATGTAGTGACAAGGAAATATCTGCTATAATGTATTAGAGTTAGTTAATCCAGCAAACACTAACAAATGGAAGTACTAGATATAAATTGATTGTTAACTCCTTGATATTATTTTTGGGTCTAGGGGATGCGTTTGTTGGTGGCTTTCTATCGCAGTTAGTTCAAGAGAAACCCACTGAAGAGTGCGTGAGAGCCGGTTGTTATGCTGCAAGTGTGATCATCCAGAGGTCTGGCTGCACCTACCCAGAGAAGCCTGATTTTCACTGAACCATGATTCGTTCTGTTCTTCAGTTCCAACCTATGCTTTATGTTGAAGTTTTGATTGTTGAGAACTCTACTGCTATTTTTCTCTCTTATCAAGTGGTACGTTTTGGTATACAACCAGATGTAGTCTGGCCAGAAATAGCAGTGAGCAGTCTCTGTTTTTCTTTGTTAGTTTCATACTCTTGATTATGCAACCCTGTAAAAATCTGATTTGATCGTTCCAATCAGTCATATGTAGTTGGATCTTTCATTCCAGAATAGAATTGACAGTCCTTTTGTTCAAAATTCTAAAAGAAGTGCAAGCTAGGTCTGTTTGTTCAATATACAAAAATGAACTGCCAAAATGTGAAATGTAGCTTGTAGCATTTGGCAGTTGATGTGTTTCTCTGTTTGATGCTTCCTATAATGAGAAGTGTTGGAGAGGAAAGATTCCACATTAGAAAATGGATAAATAAAACATAACTTATAAGTGGATGTATCATATCTAATTATACCGAGGTCTTTTGTGATTAAAACTTAACACCTTAAGTTGAGACAATATCGGTACAATAATGATCCACGGGCCACACTTATCCTTGTTCTAGTTGGTATCAGAGCGGATCTCTCTTCAATTATGTCTCCTAGCGTAACGAGAGAAAATTTATCAGCATAACGAGCCCAGATTTGGGTTTATCGAATTGCCATAGGAAAAATTCTGATTGGCCCAAACCATACCAAGTGTCTGCAGTGGGCTTTAGACAGAAACATTACTGATTTCCAATATGGGAATCATTTTGTGATTAAAATTCAACATCTTAAAGGTAGTTAAGTTGAGACAATATCGGTGCAATAATGATTTACAGATCACGTTCCCTCTTTTAGTAAGAGATTTTTAAACTTGGGATCTCTACTAATATTTATATAAGTATTACTTGGGATGTAAGAAAACCCGGGTTGTGTTAATCAGGTACAAGTCTTTGTTATCTTTGGAAATAAACACTTCTGGTATTTATTGGTCATATTACCATATCATATAGTTGGGTCATTATCATATGAGATCTACTCATCGGAAAAAAAAAACCCTAAAGCCCTCTCTCTCTCTCTCTCTCTCTCTCTCTCTCTCTCTCTCTCTAAGTCGGCCGCCAAGCACGAAATCTCACCCTTATCCGGCAACGGTCTAACGCTAGGCAGGTCTCTAGATCTGCTGAAGTCGTATCACTTTGTTGTCGGATGAAGGATATGTCAACAATCAAATGCTTTGAGAGGTAATTGGTCAGAGGTTCTTAACAGCTTTAGATCAGCGTGGCTTTTCATATTAGGGTGGATGTATAGCACCATGGACTTGAGGAGCAGATATGGTTTCATCTTCCCGATTCCATCTCCGTCCTTGTCAATTCTTAGGAGGAGTTTTGGTTTGGTGGAGATGTTATTTGGTCTTTAAGTTCGTGGCGACGATGGAGTTTCTTCTCCTTGGGGTGTGCTTGTGGCTACGCGGAACAAGGAGGCGGCGTCCCACAACAGTGACGTCTCACGAATGCCAACTTCATCTCACGGCATCGACGGTTACGATGTTCCTCTTCCATGTCTTTCCTGCAACTGTGAAGGAAAGTTTAGACTAGGTCAACTGTTTTGGGTTTATGTTTAATTTCTTTTTGTGCTTTGGGATGTTTTTTAGTTTATAGTTTTCTAGTACAATAAGTTCATTTTACTAGGACTCTAAGCACTTTTTGTGTCTTGGCGTTATGAGTCTATCTTTCTTTTAATCTTTTTCTAGTTTTCTATGTGAGATCTTAGCTTATGATCTATTTGCTATTAGATTTATATATAGGCTCCTTATGACCTGAAATTTGTAATGAGGATACAACCCTCATACATATAAGAAGATTTTGTTTGTCCTCTCTACGCATGACAACAGAACGATTCGCATTGTACCATTTACTTCGGTTATGTTTACAAAATTGTCTTTGAGTTAATATATATATATATATATAGTTGGGTCATTTATTTATTTTTATATTATAATGATCCTCTTGAGAATATATCGTATATCACATCATAAGATCGGATCGAATTGCTACTTGCTAGAATGGGTGGACTGGAAATTGTATTCTTGCACTTGGGTTTGTTGCTTAAGTATATTTAATTTAATCACAGATAACTTCAGTATCATCATTGGCCCCGCTTCTATACTCATCTCGATTACATCAAATCTTCGATGTATCTCACCAGTAGTTAGACTTGGGTTTTGATTCTTTAAGGCTATACGGAGTAAACAAGAGATAATCTTTATTCTCCCAGCATTTTCAAATTTGAATCTGTTAAACCATTGCTACTTTTTTCTTGTTGGAAAGAATGGCCAGTGCTGGCTCTCAAGTTTTAATTAATGAAACTATAAAATAAAATAAAAATAGAGAAGGGTTAGGCTTTGGGAGAAAAGCCATAAAGTTTACCCTCGTATCATATAAGTAATTTACTCTAATATACACTACTTAACAAATGATGCTCAATGGCCTGTTATATGCTCAGACAAAGTGGTGAGAATACAGAAAAAGAAAAAAAAAAAGTCTACCATTAAAGTATATCATTACAAACAGCACAACTCTCCTGTTATGTTGTCGTAATATCAAAATTGATGGTTTTTTGCCACTAAGGAGGATTCGTCTATTTTACACCAAACAACCGTTTTTGTAAGAAAAAATAGTTATATCCGGACTAATATATACGTGTATGTTCAGATTCTCTTTTATTTACATATATTTATTAATATAAATCATAATCATAGTCATTTAAAAATTAAATTAACCATTAAATACAAAAGTTGGACAGTGCTTGTGAGAGTTATATAGTCTCATTACCCGATCCGTGTATAACAAAGAAAAAAAATGACCCGATCCGTGTTACTCACGCGTCAGAGCACACCCTGCGCGAAACCATCCCCCCGCCACTGCAACACACACGCTCTCTCTCTCATCCACCCAAAAACAAAACCAAAACCAAAACCAAAACCGAAACCAGAAACCCCCAAACCAAAAGAGAAACGTTCACACTTTCGCCGGTAAAAAGAAATGAGCGACCACCACCCGCGTCTCCACCACCTCAAATCGACACCGCAGCTCCTCCGGCAAGCCTCCTCCTCCTTCGTCTCCAACCTCCTCACCTTCCTCTTCCTCTCCCTCCTCATCTTCTCCTTCCGCACCGTCGTCGAAAATGGCACCCACCTCCTCACCGCCTTCATCGACCGCGACCCTTCCCTCAAGTCCCTCCTCTCCCGCCTCGACCTCGCCGCCTCCCGATCTCCCCCCACCCTCCGCCGCCGCCACCCCCCCTTCCTCCACCTCACCCGCGTCGGAACCCTCGACGACGACTTCTTCTCCGGCGACGACGACGACTCCCGCTCCGGCAACAGCCTCTTCGGCTCCCACCGCAAAGCCCCCATTTTCATCTTCTCCCACTCCTCCTCCTCCAAATTAGGGTTTAACGGCTCCAGGGTTTCCGACATGGCCCGCTCCGGCCTCTCCTTCAAAGCCGAGCAATTCAGAGATACAGACACCGCCGGCGAGGAAGAAGCTATCGAACAGGCCGATGACGAAACAGACGAGAAATATAATAATTCAGAGATGGACGATCGGATTGTGGATTTGCAATTCTTGATCAGAGGATTGGAGCTTGGTCAACGCGACGTGGCGGCGTTGTTCTTCCTTGTGAGCTTTCTATCCGCTGCTTACGGCTGGGTCATCCTAGGGTTTCTCGTCACGTATTCTTGGGTTCTCGGCATTGTGTTCACCACAGTTGTAAATGATCTGATTGGGAGGTTCAATTCGTTTATCGGTCTAGTCTGGGATGGGTCTAGATTAGGAGTCAAGAGATTATCCGGCTTCATTTTGATGAGGTGGGCTGTGAGGGATGCACTCACTCAGCTTCTCGGCTTGTGGTATTTCGGAGAGATTGAGGACCAGTACTCTTTTTTCAAGCTGTTTATCAGGTTGAAGCTGATGCCCTTCTCTGTTATGCCTCCCTGGATTCGAGGCTTCGAGAAGGAGATATCCGGGTTTCTGTTGATGTGGATATTTGTGGATACGGTCGTGGCCTTTGTGTTTGCTGTGGATGCTTGGATTGCGATAGTGGATTCCAGGAAGAGTGGGAAGGAGATTGTGAAGGAGGGTTTGCAGTTGGTGGGATCCATGTTCAGCCAGGCTCTGCAGATTAAGTGCTTGGAGGTTATACTTTGTGGGACGTCTGTAAAGTGGGGCATCACTCGAGTTTTTGGGAGATCCTTTGCTAAGGTGTTTCAGTCCACTATGGAAGTGTACTTTATGGTGGCATGGTTGATATTTTACTTTGCGGCGAGGGCGAGGTGTAGGGATGCTAGCTCACAGGGGGATAGAATCGGAGCACTTCATTGAGGGCCTGTTGATGATACCTGCCATTAGTCAGCTGACGGTACCTCTTGCAGGCTTGGATTGTAAACACGACATTGCTGGTAATTATTCAGTGCTCTGTGTGTGTTCCTGTTTAGGATTTCTTGATATTCAGTGCTGCCATTGTTTGGTGTCGTTGCTAGATAGTGTTGTTGTATGTACTTTACCACAAGGCAATATACTACTTGTGTATTTCTTGCACAAGAATCCTTCATGTGTAAATGATGTTGCATTCATTGCTTTGATTTCCTGCAGAACATGTGATGATCATGATGTAAGAAACCAGAGTCTATCGTTGTAAGAATTTAGATTATGATAGCAACCAAGCCTTCATTTTCTTCAATCATTTCTGTTAGGCAGGAATCTCATTTTTCGTGGTTTTTCTTTTATGTTAGTTATGGATGTTGTGTAGGATTTCTCAATGCACCTAAGTTACCTTATAAGTGACAAATTAGTTATGTACTATTTAATAATGTTTGTCTCATAGTAAAACAAACGAGATGATAAAATTGGTAACCAGATGGAGAGAATATATCTGCGCATTCTTTAGATAATCTTGGCCTGATATATGAATGTTGGGTTATTATGCTATAACAGTCATAGCAATGTATGCAAGGGATTTTGTCATATCCTCTGATATGGTTTTCTTAGCATGTTTGGTGATTGGTGAGGCAACTAGTACAAGTTATGTGTAAGAAGTTTGCAATATGGATTACATTCATCTTTGAGGAGTCAACTTTTAGTTTATTGAGTGCTCGCGGCACCCTGTTTCAATGTTGGAGATTTAACATGCATAATTTCATGTGTGAGATTTGTTTGGAGTGAGAATATCTACTGGAATAAGCTTGTGTGGCCACATTAGAAGACTATCAGGCATGAGTGGATGTTTGAGTTCCCACAGTCTGTTTGCGAGGGTTTGTGACTTTGTGGATATTCTGGGAATTATATTTTTGAAAACTTAAATAGGAAAACTTATAGTTATGTGAATTACATTGCCAGGCTACATTGATAATTTGAAAATGAAAAATGAATTGTTTTCGTCTTCTGGTCTGATGGTTGCTGTAGATTCAGGAGTCAGGATCCTTGAGTTTAGTGACAACTGACAAGTTCATTGTATCACACCTTAACATTTTCCAGCCTTGTTCATGCAACTCAAGGCTATCCAAATGTGGTCCAAGTTGCTCAAAAACTGCAAATGACCAAAAAAAAACAGCTGAGATTCTAGTGCTAAATATTGGTGGAACACTTTTATGTAGAAAAATTGTGGTGTTGAATCTATATACTTTTGTGTAGTCTTTGCAATTTTTTCATGAAAGATTGGGTAGTATTGAATTTCTTTAGAAGAAGCCAAGTTTGAAGTCGGTGAACAACACTACCATTGAGCCAGCTTTCAATACATTCCTATCTATTGTTGGTTCATAGCATGTCCTATCTGGTCAAATGATGTAAATTTGGTTCATTGTGGATATAGCAGATTAACAGCTTTGGTCCTGTGGAACTGTTTTCCAGCATCATGTTATATTGAAACTTGGAGAATGATGTTGGTTAAGAGTATGGACTATGGAGTAGAGTTGCTTTGAGTAGTAGCCTCCAAACCCGTCCCTGTCCATCTGCTTATCCCTCTGTCTATATCACTGATATAGTTCCATTGCTTACATTAACAAACATAACAGATGCCAGTACTTCCTCCCGTTGATATAGTTTCATCTTGTTTTTCCTCAGAATTTTCAGTTGAAATCTAGATCTTCAAAGCCATGCCTTATCTGGTCATAGGGTCTGCAGATCCCGCACTGCCGGTTATACCATAACTGTTTGTGTGCAGGGAAGTTCTTTTAGCTGCCCATACTACATAAACATTTTAATTAATGGTAAAGATGGAGATCTAAATGTCTGAAACACTAGTGTTGGATGTAGTGTAAGAACTAAAAAGCTGATGACATATAAGAATTCAAATATTGCTAATATTGCTTCTGCCAGTTATATTGTTTTGTGCGCTTTAAAATTATGGGTCCGTGGCACATATATAATGAGAATTACTAGATCACTAATAAGTTTCTCATTTCTTACATAAGGTGTATTATCCTTTTCTTAAAGTTTTAAGTGAAATATATACAACTAGCCAACCACTTTGTCATTGGGCACATTTAAACTCTCACTCCAATCTATCTGTTCTGACTACTCTTGCCATGAGGAATTTAAGACTTTTGGACTGTCGAAGTATCAATGGTCTCACTTCCTGGGTTTCTGATCTGCTGTGGTCCAGTGTGAGCATCCAAATTTTAGCTTTGATGATTGGAGTTTGGACCAGTTATATATGTTCCATGGTCTTTTTCAAGCTCATAAAAACACAAAATCCCTGAACAAATAATCAGCAGAACAGAATTTGCTATTCTTGAACTGAATTACATAGGTTCCCTAGATTAATATTAACTTTTACATCTCTACAGTTACAACAAAAGAAGGCTATATGCTTGCATTGATATTGTAGCACAGACCTCATGATGAATCAATTAGATACAAACATATATAGCAGTGTTCTCCATTAGTAGTGAATTTTCATAGGCAGAAATTCCTTGCTCATCTGGAGAGCTTAGCGCATCGAACAACTTCAAGGAAGAGGTTCTCATCGCAGGGTATGTAGAGTTTCGAGTGAGCATTGAAGTCGTATTCTTCTCGAGCTTGATCCAGGAGTGCCTTGAAGAGTGGGTGATTGAGCAAGGTGAGTTTGATTACAAACCTCTTGTGGTTTTCACCTACATAAACTACCAAGTGACCCCTGGGGACGTCTTTTGGGATCGAGTTTTCTTCATGCATGGAGTTTGGCCACAGAGCCCATTGACAGCATTGCTCGCAGCACGAAGAAGAAGAAGAAGGTACGCTCCCTTTACTCCCTATCTTCCTCAACTTATTGGCACACACCCTTGCAAACTTCCCCTTCATCATGTTTGTGTATGAAAGAAAAAGAGAAAGAATTTGACTTAATATATGGAGTATGGACTATGGAGATGAGGCATATATATAGTGTGGAAGAGAAGGCAGTGTTTGGAGCATTAAAGGGTCGACATGATGGGTAGCTAAGATGGAAGCCAAAGAGAGATGATATTTCCTTTTCAAAGATGGACGCATGTAAATATGCAATTATAATAGGAATATAGGATAGTATTAGAATTTGCACAAACGACTCATATCGAGCAAGTTTCTTATGTTACTGAGCAAGTGAAGTGAGTAAATCTCCGGAACGGTCGACACTCTTGATGGAATGCTTAAGTGGCCTGGAGAACGATTCAATGTTTTCGAAGGAGAAAACTAGAGGCTTACTATTACTATGACACTTGTAATGAAGATGAGATGGTTTCCTTGTCAAGATTGATGCATACAAGATGATATAGATTGATAGTTTTAGGAATTGTGCGGATCAAATCATCAAATACAACTCTCTCGAGCCGAACAAGTCACTGTAAGTTGATTATTTTTTAAGTTACACAAACACTGCGACACTTTTTTGATATAAAACACACATCTAAACTCAATGTAAACAATATCGGTACGATTACTTGAAATAAGTTAGAACAATATGGAGATATATACTTGGGTCCCAACAACAATGCTATGCGCTGTGGTCTTAACCGTGCAGTACCCTTCAATTCCTTTATAGCTATGCATACGATATTGTACGAACATGCATCTCCATAAACATGGCACACTAGCAGCAGCCTTTATTTCCTCTCTCTTTTTTCAAAAGAAAGGATGGTGCTTGATGATGATGATCATGAGTGAGTGATTATTTCGAAGTTCTCGATTTTAAGACCCCACGAGTTGGGAGAGTATGGAAAAGATAAGATATGAAACGAGGTATGGGATAAGCTTTCTTGGACAAAGTGTATGATCCCACTTACTTGCTCCAATGATTTTGTTGCTGAGTTTTAATATGTCTCAATCCTGCACAGAACTGCATCGATCTGCACCATCCATGTTATATTTCCAAGTTCCTCAGAGAAAATTTACAGATACAGATTTAGGTTTGGGTACATGAAGTTGGTGATTTTTATATTTGGCTTGACCAAGTCCTACTACTTTTAAATCTCCCACTTATGGAAGTTTATCTATAATAATCTGGAGCATGCATGTACAATCCGTACCGCACTACTTGGTACTGGTGTGTGTTTCTGTGCAGTGGCAGATTTGGGATAAGTTTTTGCGTATCTTTGCAGAGTCTGACTTTGTGAAATGAAGGAGATGGGCTAAGCATATAGCGTAAGGGATGGAGGTCATGACATTTTTGAATCTTGCACAAAACATATTCAAATTCCCATTCTTCATCGATAGTGGAAACATTCTGGCATCCTGCATTTTCCTCACCTACCAGCAGATGGATGAATGTTCTTAAGGGTTCTTCTGTATACACATTCATTATCCGTCTGTGATCGATCTTGTATGCATATGTTTAGTAAGTAGCTCGATCAATGAGGTTTAGGTATGGTCGTTGTTTGGAAACAAAAAAACGGTTGAGATTATATGTAGCGACTTTGCTCGAAATTTTCCAGTTGTTCATCTCTGATAAATATAAACAAGTAAGCTTTCCGTGTTAGGCAACGTACTATTAGACTCTTAAAACTTCATTACCAAGATAATGAACAATGATCCAAAAATGTAGATATACCTAGGACCTTCTCCCATGCACAACCTTATTTTATGTCTAAAGAAACATCCAAGCGTTGGAGACTTCGGATGCAAAATCGATCTACTAGCTATCTTATACTGTATTATATTGCACCTTGCAAACTAATACAAAAGTAGAGAATTAGGACTAGAGACTTTAACTGATGAAAACTTTAATCTTAATTCTGTGCGCTTTTCACCTTGCAAACCAACAAAGAAGTGTGGATCTTTATATTTCAAATGACGTCAAATTCTATCATTTAGGTAAAACATTGCGCCTAGCGAACTAAACAAGTGAAAATGGATTGAACAATTGTAAACGGAAATTCTGTCTAAATGAAACCAAATTTGTTGGACTAACATATAGTTAAACTGTGCATAATCATTATATGGACTACTTGTATGTTTTATGTACCAACTTTCTTTTTGGTTTATACAAGAGATGAGAATACCTTTTTTTCTTCTTCTTAGTTTCCTTATCGTATTGTTTCTTTTTTAAATTATGTAATTTTTCTTGTTTTTAATTAAAATAAAATCCGGACTTGGGGCTGAGCCTCCCAGTTAGGCTGGGTTCCAAACACTTTAAAAAAAATAATAATAATAACTCCTCAAAATGTACGTCTTACGAGCCACCTTTACAAAACGGGCGAGAATCATATAATGTGTATCAAGCTAACACTATATGTACACACTATATGTACATATAAATATCTTATTTTGCATGAACATATGATCGAGATTGTTCATCGTGCACCTTTCTAGGAACACACAATCTCACATATGTGAATTTTTTTTTTCCTTCCTAGCTAGCAGTTCTTGTGGAGTACATTAGAAACAGCTCAGGAGACAAATCAAACAGGACAGTTTATTAAATAACCTTGTTTGATTTCTATAACTTAGCTGGAGAGTAGTAGATCGAGATAGTGAATGGTGCAGTTTCAGGGTGGGTTCAGATGTTTGAACTTGAAGTTTATTTGGTGCTAAGATATGACTGAGAGAGCCAGCACACTGATTCATCCCCCATAGCCAAAGTTGGATGTGCTCGGTTGTTTGAAAGCCTGAGTTCACTCGTTCTGAGTAAAACTAGCAACAGTTCTGCAGACATGGAGAGGGACTGAAAGCCAATTAATATCCATGACTATTGACTAGTCCTCCCCTGTCAAATGTCAATCAACATCTTCATGCTTCTTAGGATCCAACTGTAGTTTCTTTTGTTTGATTTTTTTCAATGAAAAACAAACAAAGAAACTTCTAGCTCTTCTTTGCAAACAGCAGCATGCAGAAGCCCCTAGGTAACCTGGCAAATAATCAAGCTGTTAAAATGTACGTACTGGTTTCTAAGTTAGAGCAAAGTACCACGTACGTACAAATTAGCTAATGATCGAGGAGAACGACTACAAAAGTTGTGGTTTAATAAATCACAACTAGTAACTTTATGGTACGTACGTGCAACTTTGTGAAACCTAAACGGGTGTTTCTTATTGTTATGTCAAAACACGATGAACGTAATCGGGGGCGTCTATAACTCTATATCATTAATCCAAATGCTGGAACTGTTTAAGGGTCAGTGTTAATGTCAAAACCTATTGGTAAAACTAGCTTGTTTGATGAATATATGCTAAACTGGGAGGAATATCGACATATTTAAATGAAAGTGGGGTGTGTCGACACAAGGCAAATTAAGCCTAAACATTTATCTTCTTGAAAGATCACGTACCGAGATGTATATCATCCAGCTGAAACCAAAGAATTAACATGGTGGGTACTTGTGTGGGGTGGGTGAGACAGATGGAGAGGTAAAGATAGAGATCGCACATGAGGTTGGGCCAATCAAGCTCACGGGTGGGTGAACCACTGAACCTGCAAGTTAAGACACACAGAAGCATATTTAGATGATAGATTGATAGAGATCGAGCAAAGACCAGAAGAAGAAGCAAACGAGTAAATAAACAAGCTGCAGCTAAGTAATTAGTTGGTGACACCTCAAGAAAGTCATTCTGCAGATCAATGATTTCTTTGGAATCTCGCAATCTCTGCACGTGTATTCGTCAGGTCTTCTTAGCTGTCTCTCCTGGCCCTTCACCTTCAACTTCTGCCTCCCATAACTTGCAATCAATTCCTCCCCATGCTTCCTCTCAAGAAGCAATATATGCCTCTTTCTTTCCCCTTCTTAATTTACTGTCTCGTTTTTATCTCCTTCAGTACATTATGCACAGATGTATTAGAGTTACATCGCCGTATGTAATGCTGAACTTAATTACTTCTTATAGCAAGTTATACGATATACTAAGGGTTATATAATCTACCATACAAGAGGCTTGTTTACTGTTGCAAAGATCTATAGTCTATGATTTAGCTTCACATTCAAAACTAAAGTTTGAAAATATACTTCCTTTAGAAAAAAAAAAAGAGTTAGATGACGACATTAAACTCCTTTAAAGCAGTAGACATGCCATCATATTGCATCTCGATCATAATCAATATCAGTCCCAAAGCCTTAATTAGGTAAATGATCCTGGTACTAGGTCAGTTTATGTTCCATGGCTATTTCTTTGTATATTGGCAATTTGGCATCATGTTCTATGTTAACTAAATGTCAAGTATTCCCTTAATAATTTACAAAATTAAGAAACTGTTTGTGGTCCGATCCTGTGGAACATATATCAATCATCAAATGTTCTGCATGCTTAAATTTCACCATGTTTATGAGTTTTTAATGGCATAGACACATCTACTGATTGGCTCATGAAAAGAATCCATAGCATTATATATAGCAAGCCTTTAACACACCAATAAACTTCATTACAAGTAATGAATAGAAATGTATAGAATATACTACAAGTAGGTTGTAAATATATGAACCGTATCATCATCACTATTCATGAGTACATGCATATTCAGCCATACCAATCATTGCCAAGATCCTCACATATGCGTATGCATACTGCAAACCTGCAAACCATCAGAAGGTTCTGATCATCAGTCTCTGGATCGGAAGCAGTACTGTTGTGCATATATGTACAAGTATTGTATATGGTGTCCCGTCCCACTACACCACTGTATATATGAAAATGACAATGCCATTCTATCAGTTTATCAAGGCTATATATATATGGGAAGAACATGATGACCTGACAACATGATGATGCATAACTCGAAGCTGATTTAATTGATAGGGGCCAATACACACAAAAAATGAATATATAAGTGGAGATTTGGTGACGAAGTATTCGTCCAAAATAGATTCCAAAAAGAATATAAATGGAAAAAAAAAACATTAATTTACAAATGAAACAATTTACATCCTGATGATAGATTGATAGTGTAGCCCAGATGGAGGTCCAATTTAGAATGGATATGTTGGTTTTGGGTTGATACATACAGTGACCCTCGAAAAAGAATATCATTACCATTTCAGTGTTGATGGATTCAACAGGTTTAGTTCGAATCACTGGTCCAATATGCACTGCTTTCAAACCTGCAACATCGATCAGTTGAATATCTTTCAATTAACGACCAGAAACAACCATATGTCATGCTTTGTTCCATAACAGTCCTTTAATTTCTTTGGTAGTTGAGTTGTGTGTCCTTCAGAGCCTAGTTTGGCTTAAAAATTGTTAATATCTTCTCAACTTTTAGATAGATTTTAGTGGATACTTGATTCAGACATTGAAAGTGAGTCCCCTGGTAGTGGGATTAGGATTTACACAGAACTTGGGGCACCTGTTGCTTTTGTATTTGTTTTCCAGCAGGCAGTTCAGAAAGAAAAACAGAAACACTGATTTTATTACCAAACACAACATGATCGTTGGGCTAATGTACAATGAGAAATTACGTATCACTACTCACTTTCTCTTCAAACTTGCAAATTTTAAGTGGAGTAACAGATCTAGCCAGAGATCAAAGATATGTTTTTCAAAGGAAAGCTCTTATATATTGTTTCTCTTAGTAAATTTGGTGACAGTGCTACAGGCTCGTTGGCTTCTATTCTCAAATTCTAAGTGGAGTAGCAAATCTAGCTAGAGATCAAAGATATGCTTTTCAAAGGAAACCAACGTATTGTTTCTCTTAGTAAATTTAGTGACAGTACTAATGCTCATTGTCTTCTATTTATCTTACAACATATGACTTGAATACGAGTTCAGATCTTCAGGATAACAGTACACAACTTCTGTTCTCAGTTGGCAAGAAAGCAAATAGACAGATGGCTAATATCTATCTAACACTTTGTCTGGCAATATAGACTTGTGTAGTGACATAAGAAAGTGTCTGAAACAGCAAACCCCATTATGCTGGAATTGACTTGTGTTTGTGAATACTACAATTCCCACTTGGAAAGTGGATTTTCCTATTGAAGTGGCTATAGACAAAGAAGTAATCTTTACTCGCAAAAGAGGTTATATATTAAGCTCAATAATATGGAAAACCCACTTAATCTTGTCTGATATTTAGTGGAGACACCATAATTACTAAATTTTAATACCAACTGCCAATAGTAAGTTCATTCATCCCTTCCTCTATATAACCAACTCCTAGCTAATTTAACCATCACCCCCCACAAAACACCAAGCTCCTTACATTCTCTCTTCATCTACTCACAGTTTGGCTTTTGGCACACATTTCAATCTAGGAAGTCCCACTCTCCACAAATCCCCTTCTCAAAAATCAAAGTGACATCAATTCATGCTCATATACGAACTTGTGCAATGAAGGTGGTAGCAGTACTGTTTTTGGTGTTGATGATTATGGCAAGCTCATGCTTGGGAGCCCCAAGAAGAGCTATGCTGGGAGGAATATATGGACAAGAACAGAGGCACCACCACGGTGAAAGAGCGAAAAATGCCATGGAGAAGAGCAATGCTAAGTACACAGGAAGCCGTATGGACAACCACCAAATCGACAACCATCACAGCATTCCTAGACAGTATTACAATGATCCAAGTGGCTCTTCTCCAGGAGATGGTGATGGTGGAACTGGCTAATGAAAGATGGGGCTTAATCCGTGACATGTATTATTCTGTAGTTTATAGCAGATGATCTTTATGTGGTATTGCCAATGTTATTTGCCGTGTAATCCTCTTATGAAATGAAATAGTCCTCTTATGATGCTGAGTTGCTAAACATGAGAAAGTGGGAAATAGTCTGTAAAATTACTGAAAGGTTTCCTCTTTATCACAAAATATCCACAGCCAAATGTTCATAAATTTGATCACAAATCCTCCCAAGCTAACGGCAATATATAAATGACTCAGAACAATGTTCAAAATCATCAGAAGTGTACAAAGAGGAGATGGCAACGTAAACCATCTGCTCTCTGCAAGCTATAATTCCATTCACCGAAGGCCTTGCAAGTAAATTTCAAAACCTCCATGGCATCGATGAGGCGCTCAGTGTTGTATTCTGAAAACACAAGGCTTCATGCGCCTTTTCAAGCCTCTCGATCATTCCCAGCATAGACCACAATAACAATTAACAAATAGTAACTAGATTTAGGGTAAGACAACTAAAATGTAGACATTTACAAGTTTGTCCAGCAACAATGTTTGTAAGTTACCCATAGGCAAATTCCTACAAAAGATCTGCATTAATGCTATATAAAACTCCTCTTGTCTGACATAATATCTGATTATCTCATTACAAAAGAGAATACAACCCACTGTAGCTGACAGCCTGAATTCAGTAATCATATTTCCCGGAGATCCAAGAACAGGATGTTAATGAGAAAAGCTTGTTAATACGAGCAACAGAGACTTTTTACAAGTACAGTCCTGACTATCAAGTTGCTGCAGCAATGAACTTCAAGAACGGTTCTTCCTTCTCACATACTTTATGATGAGGTCAGATGAAGCACCTTTGCTTTCAACAGGGAGTATGGCAGGGGAACACTTTTTACCACGCTGCCTTGGATATGGATGTTTCTTTGCCAGCTCACGGACTCGGTATATCAGTGAATTCGGTAGATCCATGTCATTCTCCTCCTTTTCATCAAGCTGTATTTGGCACACCACACCGCACCACAAACAATTTTAGTTGACATAACATCCCCAACAGACATGAAATTACATAGACAGAAAGCTTACCTCTTTCTTCAGTTTCCTGTGACAGCAGTTACTCAGAAGATTTCTCCATTTGTCCTGCAGCATGCACAATAGTGAATAGAATAATATAACACAAAAGGCAACTGTTGAAATTGAAAGCAAGCTCCTCCCATTTTCACAAAAAGATGGAGAAAGCCAGTTAAATCTGGACCACAGATTGCACATGAGACCACAAGTGGCCTGCCCAAATCCAGGACAGCTTGCACATTGGAAAGTTCAGACTGGAGAACTAGCCCTCTCCATTTTTTGTAGATATGGGAAGACCTTTTGTTGGTAGAAAACAATGGTGTACCCTGAGATCTATAGGCGTACGATAAGCATTAGTAAATAGAAGCCTCTTTATGCGTGTCCATTGTGCAACTCCATACTCAGAAATACCATCAACCAATGTCATAATCTCAGAGATATCCCACATCCTTTGATGCTTCCTTCGATCATCCTTGTTAGATCTTTTCCTCCTCAGGATCTCATCTTCAGAGTCAGAGTCAACAGGCTGATGCTTCCTTTGATTATGCCTTGCAGATCTTCTCCTTGACACAGTTTGATATTCAGACTTGGATTTAATATGTTGATGCTTCCTTTGATCACGCTTTTTGGATATCTTCATGGTCACCTTTTCATCTTCAGACTTAGATTTAATAGGTTGATGCTTCCTTGTATCATGCTTTTCGGGTATTGTCACTCTCACAATTTCATCTTCAGATTCAGATGTAATGGGTTGAAATTCAGTCTGAATTGCCTGTGCCAATAAAAATTCTAAAACTGTTAGACAATCATGAAATGAAGATGTAAAATAACCGTAGAGAAATACTTTCAAATGTCTTTGCTGTTTTCATTTTGATTCCAATATCTTATGCTTTTAGGTTAATGTACATCAGGAGAACAGTGCCTTCAGTGCAACAAGAACATTTCTACCCAGATGATACCTCAGAAAATACACCAAATCCTTTGGCTATACGTAATCTGGGATCCCCAGAATCAATAAAGCTACCGAAAGGCAGCAGCAAACAAGAGATGTAAAATTAACCTGGGTCTGACCAAGAACTGTCAGATGACATATTCATATTTTGCAGATAGTCATAATACAGATACTCTCATGTACTCCAATGCGGTGATCCAGATATAGCAATACCCATACTCTTACAGTTAGCTATTAATTAATTTTTTTATAACTTGACAAGGGAAATAAAAAGGAACGGAGACACTAGACAAATTGAAATAGTACAGGAAGAAGACAGTTTCCACACTTTTATTTGAAGTTTTATTGGAAGAAGATGAGGATTTGAATTGTTACCTGCTTCTTTGGACATGCTATTCGAATCTTGAATTCAGACAGTGTCAGATTATCTGAAATTGAATCCTCCTCAGGCACTGGTGGCAATGTCCTAGGTCTTGTATGATGAAGTTTATTCTGAGATCTAGTATTCAAGCACTCATCCTCTGTAGCAGCAAGATGGGAGATGTTTTCACTTTCCACTAAATCTTTTGCTTTCCTTTTAATGAGTCTCTGAGTAGTCTTAGGCAGCCTTTTCTTCTTAATAAGGGCACCAACTTTGTTTGCTTCAACAGAGCTTTTCTCATTTTCACTCGACAATAACCCATTCACTAAAGGTTCCTCAAGGTTTTGTAAACTGAATGAACTAGGGCAGGTAGTTCTTTCAACTGGTGTCTGACGTCTTTTTTTCCGCCTGAAGTCACCAGGAAAATTATGAGGTGATTCCTTGGGATGAGAATGATTTTTGCACTCAAATTCTTGAATTGTCACTGTTGACGATTCTGAAACTCCTACAGCACTATTACTACTACCACTTAACCCTGGAGACCGACTTTCAGTGTTTCCACAATTTGATTTGTCACAAGGACCAAATTCCAATTCAGAAAGTTTCCCTGTAAATCCAATATCTGCAGAGGAAAAAAGACAACACGAGAAAATAAGAGACAGGTACCATACCAGATCTCACAATATTAAGCTGTCACAATTAAGAACGAGAAGATGGTAAACATTCTCACCAAGAAGAAAATCATCACATGGACTTGCAAGACCATTTGTTGCATGAATATCTTCCACTTCTTCAATTTCATCCAGCAACCCATCAAGAACCTACTAAATCAACCTCATCAAAGGAGCAATCACATATGGAAGCAAATAAAAACTGTAATGCATATCAAGATAAATGTATCAAAATACAAACATTGGGATGAAACTAAAATAGGAGCTGATTTCTGGAAATACAACGCAGAGAACACAATTCTGCCATGAATATTAATTAAGCCAAGTAGTTAGGTACATACTCCAAGTTCTAATTCATAGTCCCCTTGGCGAGGATGAGCAGAATGCAACCCGCGAGGATGAGCAGAATGCCGCTCACCTTACAAAAACCATAAAGTACTAGGCATTAGAACAATATCAAACTAAAAACATAATGAATCTCTACTGTCCAAAGGCGGATTCGATAAATAACACATCTTTTGTAAAAATACCATTTGGTATTTATTCTATCATCACATAAATAAGAGTTCATTGCAGGCAGGTGTAAAATGTCTGCAATTTCTTTAGAGAATCCAATATATTCAGTACTATTTAGGTTTCTCCATGCAACAGGATCACTATGAATGGTGAAAGAATTTCAATCTAGGGGTCAAAGGTAAAGAGGCTAAATAAACCATGTTAGAAATTGTTTGCAAGGATGTGCACACAATGTGCTCTCAAGTAAAGAGGAAAAATTCAATAACAACAGGGTTTTATATAAATACATAAAATTAGTAAGTAATCAACATTGTGCACAGTAACATTTAGTAGCATTACCATTAAATGTATTTAGTCCATAGTCAAATCCAGAAGAAAAGTCATCAAAGTTCAAGCAATTTTCTGCTTTCTCCTTGCCAAAACACAAGACACCATCAACTGTAACAAATTCAGCTTTCGGTTCTGCTAGTAGGTGCTCAATAGTTTCGGTTTCATCATCCAGTGCAGGAGCAAAATAATCTTCCGCCTTTACCTGTCAAGGAAAAGATGAAAAATATCATACAAGTCCTTATGTCAGTCTACGAACTGAGGAAGTAGAAGTTTATAATGGCATACAGAAAAGCAACTATCAGTTTGAATAGTTTGGAAAATTTATGTGCAGTCCACAGTCTGAAAGCATGCTTGGAAAAAGCAGTTTAGCGAAGGAAAAAGAATACACATGCTACATAATGGAACTGCCTAGATGCAGTAAGTATTAAAAAATTCTCACCCTTTGGGATTTCATGTTGACAAACTTCTTGCACAACTGTGCTTCATGATCCATTTCATGCTACAGTGGTTGATCCTACAATTCAAGGCAATAAATTAGTTCTCCTTGTAGAAAATTCCCTCCCAAATAATCAACCTATGCAGATTCAATCGATTAAAACATCATGATGGGCACATGGCAAAAGAAATTTCATAAGAGGATCCAAGTGTTCTAATTACTGGTCATACGAGCTTGCATACGCCCATAAACCTTTTATCATTTTACACAATCAAGCAGGGTGATTTGTTCGAATATGCAGTTATGAGAGAGCAAATATCACGCAGTGTTCTGTATCCTACACCAAAAATAATAATGTAGCATTAGTACACTTCAGGTGACGATTAGAAACACTCCAAATCAGGTTTTATAATGTCACTGCATTACACCACTCGCCCTTGATCTGTTTATGAACTTCAAAAAATAAACAAATCCCCAATTTTAACAAACTAAGATCAATTAGCACCATCTGATCAGTATAAACCACACACACAAAAAAAAGCAGACTTTGACATTTAACATAACATTACAGAAAAAGAAAAGGAGATCCAAAAGATACAATTTTATTTAAAAAGAAAAAAAATACATTTCCGATCAATGTTACTGTCCGCTTAATTCCAGGGACAAAAATGGAAAATTTTGGGCAGCTGATCAGTTCAATCATTCATTTCCTCGGTAAAATCATAAAACTTCAGGTTATAATTAATCCACGGAGCTTTGTTGCCTCAGCTGTACCAAAAAAAATAAACATCAGATCGGAAAATGAACAGTACCTGGCGCATCGGAAACCTAGCCAGTCCGCGATCTCCCGGAAACGGAGCAATGAAGATCTGAGCAAAGAGATCGAGAGATGGAGAAGATGAGAGAGGGCCGAGATCTGACCTCGGAGAGTGACTCAGCGAGCGAGAGAGAGGCGTCAGAGATTTTCGTGCGAATGTTCGAACCGAAAGGGCTCAGAACCGCCAAAAATCGAGGGGTTAGGGTGCGTTTGGGGCACCTTTTTATATTTTTGTGATCTTTTCGGGTTGTGGAGTCCCGACCCGGATGGGAGTTCCGAGTCCGGCGACACGTGGAAGACATTCAGGTGGGGTGGTTCTCATCCGCGTTACGGCCTTGACGGCGTTAGATCGGAATTTATGGGATTTTTAATTAGGAAGATCAGTGAGCGTGTGCTACTTGGGCAGAGGACTTTTTTAACTGCCCAGTCATACCTTGCTGACAGAAGTTAAGGCTATCGTGAGTTGGCCATTTACGACTATATAGAACTGATTAGAGCGGTAATCTCAATTATACCCCTTCATCTTCATGTCCTTACTTAACGTGTTTTACTACCGCCTAAATGTTGGTGAAAACCGAAGAGTAAGAAGTAAGAACCATCTTCATCTCACGTCTCACAAATTCAAAAGAGAAATAAAATGTTCGATCTCCGCTACCATGCAACTGCAATGTGATAAACAATGTCTTGCCTCTCATACTTCACTGATCATATGGATTTCAGTTTTTTTGTTCAAGTAATTTCTAAATGTTACGCAATTCTGAAAGGGTATCTAATAATCAACCTTTATAAATTTACTTCCCCGCGTATTGTTTTAAAGTTGAAAGTTGATGAGTAAAAAGTGAAAATAATGGGTTGCTAGATTGGATGGATGGGAATGCCCAGGAAGACCTCCCTATCATACAACCCTAACGATAGGCTACAAGCTAGAAGAATTTGACCAAGAAAAACGATAGCTATAGGCAACCAGGATGATTGATAATTGGATGTGACAGGTTATTAGGCAAATAATTCAAGTCCAATTATATCCATTGCAGGCCCACAGGCCTTTGTTGCTTCCACTTTTCAATGCCATAGTTGAGAACCAACACGACCATGAAAGCAAATACTAAACTGACCAATAATTGGAACAATGTAAAAGAGCATGGAGATTGTTCTACCGGAGTGGAAGCAGAACAATATCCAACTCCCTTTTGTGACCAAGAAATGGATACTGAAATCTAGACTTTCATTCTTCCTCGACGATGTTTCGGACTTAGAAGAGCAGGACACTAGAATGTGAAAAACAATCAAGAGGAAAAGAGGGTGTGTACTACAGTACTTGCACTCTATGGTTGTCCTTAGCAAGCCTCGGATCTTTACATCGTAGTAAACAAACCTCTTCAACTCATCTTAGGTCATACTTCATACCTGCATCAGTTCACAAAACACTCATGTAAGGGCAATACAAAAATTATTTTTAAGCAGACACGAGGCTTGCAGAGAGGACGAGGACCTTGAATTGTAATGAATTTATAGCATACCATCAAATTTCTTGCCCAGTAAGTCATTTCAAAGATTGAGCAGACTGAAGGATGCATGGATGATGGATATCTGTCAAAAACTTCATCACCTTTCTTGGGCAAATGGGCAGTCATAGTCCCCAGCTGTCACTTGGTTAACCACGTACATAGGCTGCAACAATGAACCCACTTTTAAACTATTTTATGATTCCATTCTAAGCCTTCAATATAGAATTTAGATTTCAATATGTTGATGTGAGGAGTAACATATGCACTAGTAGTCCAGTATCACATGCAATAACCTGATGTCTGAAGATATTCTTTTCTCCCATCGTTTTTTAAACTTGATAGAAATAGAACTCAAGACAATGTCGTAACATTTTGAGGCAGTAAGAATAAGCAGAACAGAGAAAGCCTACTGCAGATGTTACTTACCAATTCATTGGACATGAAGCAAAAACCTGCAGTATTTGAAAATTATCCACATCAATGTATATTTAGATAATAAATAACCTACAATGCTTATTAGTAATTAGTATGATCATTCAGTATTTTCAATAATCTATACAAGGACATAACAGCACAACAACCTACACAAAATCTCACCTTGAGTTTTTGAAATGAGATAAGATCATGTTTTCAGCTGAACTATATCAAACTTTGTATTAGTTGGTGCTTTTGTCACAGAAGGTAAAGAAAACATGAAAAGCGGGCGCTTTAACATTGTTGCACAAAATTAATTGGTAGACTTGTTTCACAGAACAATCACTGTAATGCAATTATGTATTCAAAACGTTACAAAACTCACCAGCAAGATAGTCTTCAACATCCAGACCAAATTCTGAGACGCTCACTGAAAAATTAGTACATATAGCATTTAGAAAATAGAGATTATGCTATCCAATACAAACTAAACCACACTGCATGAACACAAAATATAAATGTCATAATGGCAGACCCCAGAAGATGTCCAATTGACAATGATCATATAAATTCTATTTCACTTACTAGGACAAGAGTCACACATCCCTCAACTTGAATTTTGCTCTGCTTTTTCAAAGATTTGTTGAGGAATTCTCCCACACTTCTGCCCATGAATATCTTGAAAGTTCGTCACAATATTTCACTAGGGAGAATGTTATACTTAATCGGGCAAACAGAATGACCAGAATAACTCCATAGGGTAAGACGTACGACATCTTTTATACTGTTTGATTTTTCTCATTCAGTATTTTTTTTAGTATATCTTGTAGGATTTTGTGGGTAATATGTCTTATTACCTTGAAACGTCTCTCAGTAAGGTGATTATGTTGTGGCGTGAAGAATCTGAGAGAATCTAAAATTCTAGTATTGCTTCACAATGAGTTTTCACTTTGGTACTAGAGTTTCAGATTCTCTGAAATTCTTCAACTGCCACAACATGGGGAAGAAAATACAATTTGATTTGAATAAATTTTACATATCCACCCTACTGAGAGACATTTCAATGGAAGAGAACATATTACCCACAAAGTGCTACAAGGTCTAGTAAAAAAATTAGTGAATGAGAAAGAACAAACAGATATAGAAGATGTAGTGCGTCTCACCCTAGTGGAGTAATTCCGGTCTTTCTCACCCTTTGGGATTTCATGTTAACATACTTCTTGCACATATATGCTTCGTGGTCCATTTCATGCAACAGCTGTATGGTTGATCCTACAACAGTACCTGGCGACGGAGCATCGCAAAACCTAGCGGAGCTGAACGGCGCCGATATTCGATCTCGGAGACGGCGCTGGAAAGAAAATGAAGATGTGAGAAAAGAGAGTGATTGAGAGACGATTTGAAGAAGAGAGAGGTGGACGGACGGCATTCAATTGGGGGTGGTCGCGGCATTTGGGAATTTAATCAATTTATGGTTTTTTACCTGCCCGTGAAAAGCATTTACATGACCTTTATACCATTTACATTCTCATAAAAAAATATCTCATTAGGGCGGTAATCTCAGTTTTACCCCATGACCCATGATTTTCACCCCGTGTTTCATCTCATGTTTCAATTTCACTAAAATGCTCAATCTTCAATACTATGGAATTGTGAACTGACCTATAATTGGAACAATGTAAGAGCATGGAGATTGTTCTCCTGGAGTGGAAGCAGAACAATATCCAACCCCCTTTTGCGACTAAGAGATGGAATCTCTAATCTAGACTTTCATTCTTCCTCAACCATGTTTCGGGATTACATATAAAAGCTTAAGGATAACCATCTTCCATTCTGCAGTGTAGTTACAAGCAGAACTGTAGCTTGATCAATTACAATTCCTGAGTCTTTGACACAAAACACTAGAGAGCTCATCTGCTTCTCTAGGAAAGCAGGACACTAGAATATGTAACAATCAAGATGAACAAAAAGGAAGTGTACAACTTTTGCACTCTATGGTTGTCCTTATGCTGCTGGCTTTTCCACAGAATCACCATTGGCTGCCAAGCCTCGGATCTTTACATCATAGTAAACCTCTTCAACTCTTCTTAGGTCATACTTCATACCTGCATCAGTTCACAAAAGACTCATGTTGGGGCAATACAAAAATAAGTTTTAAAGGGGTCATACGGCGTGCGGAGATGAAGAAATGGAACTATAATGAATAGCATACCATCAAATTTCTTGCGCAGAAAGTCATTTCGAAGATTGAGCAGACGGAAGGATGCATGGAGATCTGTCAAAAACTTCATCACCTTTCTTGGGCAATCATAGTCCCCAGCTGTCACTTGGTTTACCACATACCTAGGCTGCAGCAATGTACGCACAATGAACCCACATCTATACTAATTTTATGATTCCATTCTAACCCATCAATTTAGATTTATATTTCAATATGTCGGTGAGAGGAGGAATATATGTACTACTTGTATGTAATAGCCTGATGTTGAAGACATTCTTTTCTCCTCATTTTTTTTAAATTAACAGAAATAAAACTCAAGACAATGTTGTAACATTTTGAGGCAGTGTAAATAAGCAGAACAGAGAAAGCCTACTGTAGATATTCCTTACCAATTCATTGGACATGAAACAAATACCTGCAATATGAGAAAAGTATCCACATCAATGTATATTTAACAAAACAAAACAAAAAACTGACAATGCTTATTAATATGATCATTCAGCATTTTCAATAATCTATAGAAGCCTCCTGGACAACATTAAGGACATATCAGCCTGACAGCCAACACAAAATCTCATCTTAAGTTGCGAAACATGAAATAAGATCATGTATTTTAGGCTGAAATATGTTGATAAGTTTGCATGTTCAGGTGGTGCTTTTTCAAAGGTAAGGAAAACATGAAAAGTGTGTTAACATTGTTGCAATAAGTTAATTGGTTGACTTGCACAGAACAAGCACTGTAATGCAATATGTATTCAAAATTTTACACAACTCACCAACAAGATAGTCTTCAACATCCAGACCAAATTCTGAGCCTTTCACTGAAAAATCAGTAGACATAGAGCTTAAAAGGCAATACAAACTAAACCACATTTAGAGCTAATAGTACATATTATGAGCAGTCATGATTCTAAAGTATGACAGCTCATACAACCATGCATCAGAGTCATTTAACATCTATCATAATTTTGGAACCTTTTGGTATTCTGTCACTAAGATCGATACGAAATTTGATTATTAAATAATTGGTTGAGAAACTTGGAACCAGTTGCTAATTCTAATCGCAAAATCACCACCTTAATAATATTATGCATTAACTTCTCAAAATTAACAGCCAACCGCAAACTCAATTTTGGAAAAATTGAAATTCAACTGCACACTTCAAAAACTCTACCAACTTATCCGTATTGTAGTCATAAATAAACTATAACAGAGATGAGAATCATACACCCAAGTGTTTCCTCAGCTTCAGTGTGCAACAAAAGCGTCCCTGTCTCTAACCAATGCATAAAAGCAAGCAGCGAAACCACGGTCTGCGTCTCGCTCTTCCAATCACCATGATATCTAAACAAACACAACACATGAAAGCCAAAATCCAAACAAAAACTCAATCTCCAATATAATCCCCTCGCACTAACCTACACTCACATTTCCTTTCTTTTTCTATCATACACAAAAGAGCTGAAATTTCATACTTCAATTTAATTTCGACGAAACTCCGAGAGCTCACTTAGACTAACCTGTAATACCTCCCAGGGATTTCACGCACAATTTCAGCGAGTCGATTGTAGAGCTCCTTCAGCACAACAATTTGAGTCTTCGGCTTCTCCAAAACCTCTGCTTCAACCAACAAAAAACAATCACAAAAATCACAGTCATTTCATACAAAACGGTGCCGTATAACGTGCTAACAATCACAAAACGAAAGCGCATCACAATCATTTCACACAAAAACGACACCGTACCGGGCGTTGAGCGCGACTGGTGAACCAAGAGCAGGCCGGAGTGAATAAGCCTAGTGGAGGACTCGATCTCCATGACCACGGCTCGAATGCGGTCGCGAAGTGTTCCGGACTCTTCTAGCTGAGCGCGGAAGTCCTGGAACTGCTTCTCCAGTTGTGGAGGCGCGTGGGGCTCACCGCCGGCCATGGAGGCGATTGGAGAGACGGAGCGGAACGGTGGCCGTGAGATGGAGGGTGGTGAGTGAGGAGGGATGAGATGGAGAGCGAAGAGAGTAGAGGGAATGTTAGGGTTTAAGGAGCGAGAGAGTGTGAAGAAGTAACCGTTTCGAAACGCAGATTTCATGGTCTAAATCTTGGGTCCAGTTTGTTTTTTTTTTTTTTTTGCATTAATAGAATAGAATGGGCAAAAGCCCAATTCGGTGGGCTTTTGGCCCATTCGGTGGTTGCTCTCATAGAGTTTATTTTCACACCTTAATTTGAAGAGTTCAGGGTGATTTAAACAGATTTCAGTCATTTCACTTTGGATGCAAAGGTGCATGCTACACATAAAAGAAGAAAAGTAAGCTGAAGACTGCTTTGTTTTGTACAAAAGGAAACAAAGGGTGTGGGATCTGATCTAATCTATACATGGACTGCTTATAATGTTAGCCATCAATTCCTGTTGCTAAAGAGTGTTGCTCACTTTGATCAGTTACTGTGATACAAATTACAAGAGTGTTCATTTTTGACCTGCAGGATCAAGGATGACTTGCGAACCAATCTATCTCTTCTGAGTAATCAACAGCAGAATGAAAGCCAGGGCCCGACTAAGTACACCGATCACCAGGAGGATGATCAAACATAGCATCCACTCATTGACGTTATAGCCTCTTTTATATAATGTCGTGCAGCGACTGATCAGCCACACACCAGAGTACCTGATCAGGAAAATGTAGAGGGTAAATGTAACTCGGGGTTTGATAAAACCAGTAGCTAGCTCAAGAGGAAGAACTAGTCACAACAAACCTTTCAGCATTTGCAACAACAAAAGCTTCTAGTGCCCATTTTGTGTAGCAAAACCTTGCTACAGCCCCTGCAATTTTACTAGTAGGAGCTTGGTTTGCGATGAGGGACAAGACAACGGGAAGAAGCACTGAGGTCTGGAGATAATAGTAACAGAAAGAATTTGTTAAGATGTACAAATGTAAACACATAACATATATGTAATGAGTTTTATCAACTAGATCTTTCGGTAAGTACCAGTTGGGCAGGACTCGGGTCAAGGTAGATGGCGAGTGCGTATGCTATGCCAGTCACACAGTACACAAGGCAGAGCAAAATAATGTAATTGTCTTGAAACGATGACCTTGGGTTACTGAAGAAATAGAATGTGGAAAGATACACCAAAGGTTTGATGAGTGTATTGAAATGGTCCAGGGTATCTTTGGACAGAAAATGAGCCAGACTGCTGATCCCAGATGCACTTTCTCTCCAGTAGTGTAATTTGTCAAGGGAAAAGGTTCTCAATGCTGATATTTTGCAAAGTAGTGCTGCAATTAGAAAAAATAAAGATTATTCACAAAGAGCCAAGGCACATTGTAAAGATCAAAATTGAGATGTATATGCAGAGTCAAGACAGACAGTAAGTGAAATTTCTACCTACTCTAAATATCTCAGGTAATAATCCATCATTAAAACTATGCCATAGAAGATGATAATTTGTCATGTGAAAAGATCAGAAATATGAAGTAATTATAGATCTCCATATGAAATCAGTCTCTTGACTAAAAGGCTAAAAACACCAAGTTAAACTCAATGTTAACAGAAAGTTTGTGTTACTTACAAACAGCAATGACAGTATAAAGGTAGCCGTTGAAACCAAATGTTTCATCATTCATTTTGGAAAAGATCCCTAAGATGGCTCCGGCAAGTAACAAAATCAGATAATCCGCTGCCAGCATTTGAGCATCTCGTAGCCGCTGCTTACCTACCCTGAAACAAGTTATCTATAAGACTTTCATGTCAAAAGCTAAAAGCTCATAAACTTTAACTGCCAAACAAGCAATTACATTAATATTCTTCTTCTCCCCAGTAAACTATAGTTTCAATCTTTAATAAGGACCATCTTATAGCATATACAAGGCTCATGCAAGTACTTCTTTGGTTTATAGTGCTAATAGCCAAATAAAAAAGAAAAGAAAAATCTAATCAAGAGATAACTCATGGACTCAAGGTTTAACATAATTTTCAGTAAAAACTTAACCCCAAAAAGCAAGTTACATTTAACAAACTCATAACCCTATGATGTTGAACCTTTAGTCACTCTTTTCAATTTGCATTATTCTTGGTTAACTAGCCATGGGCAAGCAATGGGTAAAGGTATTGCACCTTCCACAGTATATTGTTGATACTTGATACAGAGAGAATATGTTTAGGCAGATGGAATAAATTTGAAGAATTAATGGATGCTTATATGGTTATACCTCCCTAGGTAATATCTGTACTGCCGGAAGATACCAGGAGTAGCTCGGTCTGACAAATCCTTGGAAACTAAGAAGTTATGTCTTAAGTGATCCTTTTTCACCTCAACATTAGTCTTCACATCCCGCCACAAATCTCCAGCAAAAGATTGATCTCGCTTCATTACAGGTTTTGGGCCTGCTGAGCTTGCAGCAATTCCATCTAGATGGTGCATCATATCCTGAGGTACCGGGTACCCATTATGTAGCATCCACCTAACTGGAAGTTGTTCATGACTCACACCTGAGTCTGGTTTCACTATACCTTCCAAAATGTCAATGAAGTGGTCCGGAGGATTAACACGGTCTGGTACAACAATTCCGATGCCAGCAAAATATTCTTCAACTTTCTTTACAGATCCATGATATACAGTCAGACCGCCTTTGGCTAGAAGAATGAAATCATCAAACATCCTGAATAAGGTATAGCTGTCACCCCCCACCAAAATCAAACAATCAAAACACTAGCTTCAGAACATTAATAGACAGAAAAAATGGAACTAATGATGGCCTCTTCCCTAATGGCTGGCTACGTACATAATCTTCATCAGAAAATAACAATGGCTAATTCAATTCTTCTTTAACCACATTTTGGACCAATTGTATACTCATTAGTTATTAACTGCAACTTAATCAATCATCATGCACAGCTCTTGATTATCATATATCGACTTAACATCATGCGGTCAGTTAATGTGATCAGAAAATGTGGTCTCTAAAGCATTCCTCATGTAGTAAAGTTGTAGGGAGAGATGTCTACCTTGGCTGGTGAAGAACCATACAGATGTTTACCCCTTCACGAGCTTCACGTTTAAGGGCTTTAAGAAGTAACTGGGAAGATGCACTGTCCAAACCAGTAGTAGGCTCATCCAAGATGAGTAAAGAAGGTTCCATGACCATCTCTAAGCCAACATTAACACGTTTTCTTTGCCCTCCAGAGATTCCTCTCTTCTCTACAGTACCAACCAGGGAATCTCTCACTGCCCCTAGTCCCAGAGCCTCAATAACTCTTTCAACAACCAGGACTTTATCAGGTTTTGGCATGTTGGCAGACAGCCTGCAGTATCAAGGTGACCACCAACAAGATGAAATAGCTATCAGAGTGAAGCAAAGAAATTTACTGATTGACGCAGAAAAATTACATGATTATTAACATATGATGACTACCGATTATCTAATGGTTGGGGTGCAGGAAAAAGTAACCAACCAAAGAGATTCACGTATGAAGATAAGTAGAAATGCCTGTGCAAATGTGCAATAGCATCATGATTTTTTTGCACTCAACAAATCCATAGCTTTGTACAATGAGAAAATAATTTCCGGTGACATAAGAGACTAACATATAGTTTCCTCACCAGCATATACAAGTCTGATAACGAACTCAGGATGGCAACTTGGCAAGTGTCTGCTAATAAGAAAAACTTGATTGTACTTATGGTGAAACTAATTTATTTATGTTTTCATTTTCTTTATTCAAGCAATGATGGAGAAATTTTTGAAGATGTGAATCACATACCTGCACCTTGCACTAAACCGAAGATTCTCCTCCACAGTCAAGTTTCCATGCACAATATCATCTTGAGGCACAAAGCCAATGATTCTTTTGAAGGCAGTCATTGGTTCAGCTTTACCATTTATAAGAATTGAACCTGTGACAGTGCATCCATGTACTTTTCCTGATAATGCAGAAAGAAATGTTGTTTTCCCAGCACCTGAAGGACCCATGACTGCTGAAACTCGACCAGGAAAAAGTTTTCCAGTAACACACCTCAAAAGATTTTTTTCTTTTCCTTTCAGAGTCAGAGTTAAATCTTTAAAATCTACTTCAATCACCGGGCGAGTCTTGATCTCAGTCTCTTTGGCCATTTGGATTAAGCCCGTAAAGGTCAAGTTCTTGGTTTCTTGTTGCATAGCTTTCTCCTTCTCAAGTTGGCCATATGCATACTTAAAAATTTGACTGTGAGTATGCAGATTTTTAACTTTTGGGGCCTGCTTTTTAATATTTTTATCACCAATCTGAAGATTAAAGCCTTCAGTACTATGCGGATCATCCTCTAGGGATTGCATCATTTTGGTAAGGTTGCTTGGTTCCTTATTCTTTGATGTTGAAGCTGCTGATGAATGCTCAGATGAGCTTAATGTACCAGGTATCATAGCTGGTGTTGAAGTATTATCTGTACTAGGTTTAAATTGACCTGAAACCTTCAGAGGCTCTGAGTTCCTTACAGATTTTTTGCGAGAAAATGTGCGGGTCATCTGATCTGTCAATCCCAATTTACGCTTCTTAAGGCCATCTTTCGCAGATTTCCATCTTTCGCGTGCTTGTGCAGTTTCTCGTGCATGTCTTGCTGCAGCTTCCCTAGACTTGGCTGCTTTTCTTTCCCGAAGGAGCAGAACTTGATCATAGCAGTTATAAATTATGAGCAAAATAAAACTCAGTGCAACCTGGATAGACAATGAACAGTATCTGATTAATCAATTACCTCCTATATATATCTGTACAAAATTCTGTCTACATGTACGTATGTTTTGTGTGTGTGTGTGGAGAGAGAGAGAGAGAGAGAGAGAGAGAGAGAGAGAGAGGAGCATACAATAGCAAGTATCTCTACAATATGTGCAGAATCAAGTTGTGAAGAACATAAACTTGGGACTTTGAAGATTGTGTTACTGATGAAATGAAGTATGCCATTGCTTATATTTTTCGCTTGCTTTTTCATTGAAAATGAGAAAGTAATTTTTTAACTAATTACAAGGAAGCATAGTTGAATATTGTTCAGAAAAAAGATGTCATTGAAGTGATTGAACATATCTTAAGAGAGGGAGAAGCAAGTTATAATAATGTGTTCTTTTGTAAGGACTCAATTCAACTGAAGGCACATACCAAGATCGATACCCTTTATAACATTAAGCAACTAACAAATAGCCTATAGTTGTGTGATTCAAATTTTCATCTTTCCAGAAGATAGAAGAACACTTACAACAAGGAAGACCCCGTATGCATGAATCTTTTGATCTGCAGTTCCTTTATGACAGGAAGTCAACTTCAAGCATGCTGCAAATGGTTGGTGCAAACAAATGTTACATGATCTACCAAAGCCTTGAAAATATAACATTAAGCAAAACCTTTGGAGTGCACAGAAAGAGTATGAAATGGTACTAGGCCAAGAAAAATGGTTTATAGAAAACTAGTGTTCGTAAGAGGATATGAGTGCATGAAATCTACTTAATTTACTGTTGCTGTAAGTTCGCATGGAACAGACTTGGAATATAGCAAAACTTACGTCTTTGATTAGTGGAACCCATCCTGCAGTAAAATCTGAAATTGAGAAGACAAAATGAGTAAATACTTATCCTGAGCACAGCATAACAAGTTGCCTAGTTTCTCAAATCATGAAACAAGAAAAAGGATTAGATATATTTCATAAAAAATTGCAATAAGATCATGCTTCATCATCTTGCAGCAAGTAGCAGCTGCAAATGCAAGTTATTATGGAATGAGAATCAATACCCACTACTGCATTCGTTTTTCTTTATGGTAGTGGGGCAGTATGATCCAGGTGAACAAAATAAATCAGTTTTACTCGCATCAGTCCAAACATCAGCACCGCCACAAGTATGATTTGTATCTCCTGCAGGTGTTTGGTAAGTATATCTGCAAAATTAATCCAGTAATATATGAACATTGATGCATGGTATAAAGCATACAAAACTGGGATAAAGAAGCATCAGAAGTAAAGACTAGAATATGAACTCACGGGTCACACAATCCAGTCGTTTTGTTTTGTTTTCCACGGGGACAGTAAGATCCTAAAGGACAAGCTTCATTCAAAAGAAAAGGAGTTATTAGGTTTCATATATCATTGTCTACATCCCTGATAACAAAATGTATAACTTGACTAAAATAAATAAAAATAACAACAACCAAATGGTATGAAGAGTTCTGTCTATCTTTTGTTCGGTAAACAGACTTGTAAAAGCATAAAATGTTATGATATACTTTTATTTTGGACTTAAACAAGAATCACATGAATGTTGCAAGACATAAGCATGAAAACACAAACTTGTAGAAGCAAGAGATTGATGAAAACCCAATCTAAATAAGCATGAAAACTAAAACAATGACAATTAAGAATGAACGCAGCTGGAAAAAGCAACGCATGATGATCACCTCAAAGCTAGTATTAATAAGAAGTTACGAAAAAAATAAACCATTATCAGATACTAACAGAAAGAAAACTATGCTGGACCAATATTAACAATAGCCCTGTTGATCCATACTTACGAATCATGCAAGTGATGCCCTCAGGACAGAAGAAACCTTCACAACAAGGCTGACAATCAGTAGTTCGAGCAGGAATGCGTGAAGCTTTGAGGTCAATCTTGTCCTGACTATTAATACTACAACCCCATCCAGGTTCACATCCACTTTCCCAATTGCTCAAATTGCAGTTCGCGTTTGGTTTCAGGTAGGTTGAATGATGCAATGCCATCTCCCCAAACTTAGTGAAACTCGAAAAATAGTGCTTAATTTCTGCTGCTGTACATATGCGATGACTGATATCCACACCTTTCGAGTTTTTTATACAATTAGACAAGAATTCGTCCTTCCCCGTAAAATTGAAAGCTCCATTCCAATCAGCTTGCCTAAGATTATACAAGACAACCAACCTTGAGAAATGGATGACACAGAACAATGCAAGGCAAAAAAACAAAAAAAGAAAGGCGGGAATTGGGTATGAAAATACTCACGCATTCTTAATGCAGTACCCCATTACACGTAGAAGGTCAGCGCTTAAATAATGAGTGAGATCTGTAAGCTTGCCAGCCATGAGCCGAGTATAAATAGCAAGACTGGCCGCGTTTTTGTTCCGAGCCATATCAACATTGTCATTTTGGCACAAAAAGCACGGCAACAACAAGCTCAAGACGACGACGAACACAACATGGGGAAACCAACAGGCTTTGATCCTCACTCTGCAGCTCCCCATATCATATTATCCTCCACGTAAAACCATCCAAAAACTGAGTTCAAAGTTTCAGCCGCATCATCATAATCATCCCTTCCACCATCCTATAGCGCAACAGATTGCGAGAACCGCAAAAAAAAAACTCGAGCAATGAGCGCCTTCAGGCAATAACAATGCAATGATTTGAATTACTTGGTTTGCAAGGAACAAAACAATGGAGGAGGAAGGCGAAAACCGGCGAGGGTGAGAGAGCAAACGACAATGGGTGGGAGAGGGGAGAGAGGGTGTGGATTCTGAAGGAAGGGCCGGAATTTAGGGGGTGTAAAGAAAAGGCGGGGAGGAATGTGCGGCCACATCGGAAGTTGAAGGGAGTCAATTTCATGACTGTTTGTGCGTGAAATTTGTGGCTGGTACGTACCAACGGGTCTCCCTCCCCAACGACCCAAAAGAATTACAAAACCCCAAAACTAAAAATGAAATGCCACGTGGATTAAGGGCTTTCAGTTGGCCGATTTCCGTCTCTAGAGCTTTTAAAATCGAGTTTATATCAATTCTCTTAAATTAGCATTTAGACATATCTTATAAAATTATGCGATAGAATTCTAGTTTTGCTTCTTCTTCTTTTTTCTAAAGAGAAATGAAGTCAAGTGCTAATCAAATAAATACAACGTCGCTCCGTCAAGTAAGAGATATGGTACCCTAGTAATAAAACTGCAAAGCTCAAAGTTCTGCACAGCAGAAAGCCATAATCATACCTAAACAAAAAACAAAAAGCCAACAGAGCTCTTTCAATTCCATCCCTAACCGAGAATGATAGTATGATACCGCTGTGACGACTGAAGATTGTCTAGATGCCTAAGACATCTATTGATATACTTTTCGACGAATCAAAACAACATATAATGGAAACACTCAAACCATAAATAGGGAGAGGCTTAATTATTATTATTATTATTATTATTATTATTATTATTATTATATATATATACGAAAACGATGTGGAGCGGACGTCTGCACCGTCCTTAAAGTGCGGACGTCCCTCCGTTCGCCACCGTCCGGCGTTGACGATGGCACGCCTCCACCCGGGCGGACTCCAGCAACGTCCCCGATCACTTTCCCTCCCCGGCGAGTCCGCCGAATTCTAGTTTTCCGGCAAGACTGATCTTGTTTGAAGTTTTAGGTGATCTTACAGAAAAACTGAAATTCGACGGACTCGTCGGGGAGGGAAAGTGATCGGGGACGCTGCTGGAGTCCGCCCGGGTGGAGGCGCGCCGGACGATGGCGAACGGAAGGACGTCCACGCTTTAAGGACGGTGCGGACGTCCACTCCACATCCGGCCTATATATATATTCCCCAAGAGGGGCATGTTTCTCTAGCTCCTTTGCTGGACTATCATCCACAATCAAATTGAACTTGGTTTTGGTTTATTCCGATGACCGCGAGGATGACCCCTCTTAGGCACATTCTCAATAGCAATCGGAACCTCTACGTACCAAACCCTCATCCACCCCCACTTCGACCCAAAAAAAATAAAAAACTAGGTTTGAGCCGTTTCCCCTCCTCCATATCAACCCCATCCATTTTCCTTCAAACATTTGAAACCCCGATTTTCCTTCATACATTTGAAACCCCGAAAGGTTCAAGGATGTCATTTGAAAAGAGACAAGAAAGTGAGCCCAAACCAGACCCATTGCATGCGAGCGGCGAGCCATTCGCCCCACCCACCATTGACTCAGTCAAACTCGTAGTGTTTCAGAATATGATAGTATGAATGGATCTTGTTCTTGATCTTGTAACATCCTGACCTAAATTATTCCGAATTTAGGGTAGATATTAGCAAATATATATGAATCTACAACATGGGTCTTTGCTACAAACGATTAGCAAGACTTCCCCAGAGAAAAGAAAGAGTCAGAAAACCTAACCATTCCCCTCTCCTTCCAGAGCTCCCCTCTCCCCCCCCCCCCCCCCCCCCCCCATTAATATCACTCTACGTCGGTGCTTCCGATCTCTAGTAGAGAGAACTCGAAGCTTCTGCCACACCCCATAAAATAATCAAGGTCGGTGAAAGAGATATGGAAGTCGGTGTTCTCCCTTCTCTCCCCGTTCTAGAAAAATTAATAAATATCTCATCCTCATCGAATCATCTCGAATCAAATTTAACTCCACTAATGTGACAATTATGGTCACATTTTGTTTTTCTCTGACCCAACTGTTTCGGCAACTTCCCATTAAAATGGAAACAAGCCCAACACATTTTTAGTATATGAAATTGTAGTCCTCAACAATGTTTATGTCACACCCCGAACCCGATATCGGTAGTTTCTAAGCACCTGACGTCGAACCGAGATGTGAATGAAAAAAGTAAAAGAAACTAAAACAATTTTAAATATTTTTTCAGAAATTATTGTAGACATGTAAAATTTAACAAAATAATTGGGTTTACAAGTGATGGCGCGCTAAAGGTCAGGCGAGCTAGATAATGGAGTTCGCAAGCGAAAAAGACTTCGCATGGAATCAAGAAATGAACTTCGCGTAGAGACACATGAAGGCGAGACGAGATAGCTCCACACGCGTACATAAAGGCAAGGCGAGATGACTCCGCACGCGTACATGAAGGCGAGGTGAGATTGCTCCAGACTTCGCGAAGGAGCTAGTCAGCAGAGTTCGCATGCATGAGGAAATGTACGTAACCAGAACTCCCCGTTTGCTTGTAAATCAAGATTCCTCGCGTCCTTCCTTCCATATCCGCGAGATGGCACGCCCATTTACTAAGGATCTTGGTCAAAACATGATATTCAATCCAAAGCGATTTGGGCATATCTAAATCTTAAGAGTTGATTGATTTGATTATGGAAAAATTGATAAGTAAATCAATAAGTCAAGATTCATTGATTCGATTAAGAAAATATTATTGATTCAGTATCTTCATTACATACTATAAGCGGAGAAATGTTAACACTATAAAGAATCATCAAGCTGCCAAATAGTCGGTTCTTCATCAACCTCAAGTCTAGAAGTTGTCAAATCCCGAAAAGTCATCAAGCTGCCAAATAGCCGATTCTTCATCAACCTCAAGCCTAGAAGTGGTCAAATCCCGAAGAGTCATCAAGTTGCCAAATAGTCGACATCTTCACCAATTTCAAGACAAAGAACAAACCACCACGTGAAACCGCTCGTGGATCAAACTCGATCAACATCAAGCCTCCACGACCCTTGATCAACCTTCGTCTTCAAGTCTTCAACAAATCAAAACCTTTACCAAGTTCTTCAACAAACTCGTGAAGAATCAACAAGCACCGACCACACGTACCGATTCATCCCCCGTCAAAGTCGAAGAATAGGCACCTCGTGACACTGCTCATGGCCTAAGTCTGATCAAGAACAAGCTTCTACGGCCCTTGGTCAATCAACTTCTACAAATCGTCAACAAGACAAGAAGTCCAAACTACAAACAATTCAATTCAAGATTAAGTGTTTGTCACCCTTGAGTTAAACTTATATTCGGAGATAGAATCAAAGGAGTTCACAAAGATTGTAACCCGCATTTGCATTAATAAAATTAAATATTAGTCTTTGTACACGTGTCTTTCTATTATTTGTTGCAGATATTTTCTTGTTTACAATTGTAAAAATAAAACGTTCACAAATAACAAAACCAATTACAAAGACAAAATAGGTCTTTTAGTCTAGCTCTTCCAGACTCTTGTGTAACGCTCCGTACCCAATTTGACCTATTTACTGGGTATTCTACGAGTTATTGAGGAATTTAACTGTGCTCGGTAACTTAGTAAGTTAACGTTCAAGTGTATTTTCTAATTTTTCTCGAAAAGTCGAATTCTTCTTTTAAGACCCCGATAGTGTAGTAGCGTCTACACGAGTTCACCGATGTCTTCAGATTATTTGTCGGAACTTCGAGTTATTTTCTATGATTTACCTAATGTTTGGTAAAAAAATTAATTTTCTGAAATTAGAATATAACTTTTAATTTTAGCCGTCAGATCAGTTAAGGTTTCGATGTTGATCGATGGTTTGGGTATAAAGGAAAAAGAGCTGGGTTGACTTTGTCAAACCCAATTGGGAACGTTGACCCGAGTTCCTCCTTTCTCCTCTCTCTCTCCGCCGTAGTACACATACTTCGGCGCAGCGGCGACGACTACGACAACCCCGGACGGCAAGACCGCCACCAAAATGATCCTCTCCTTCTTCTCTACCTAACTCAGTCGGGGAATCTGTCATGCGTTCACTCTCTACGGGGGTCAAAGGAAGAGGACGGCGACTGTCCTTCGCAAATTCCGGCGAGTCCCGGCAACGAATCGATAAACCAAGGTTGTATTTTTATTCTCCTTCCTCCTTTTTCCTTTCTGGGTTCGTTTCATCTCAAATCGAGCTCTAAATCGAAAACTCCTAATTTTGTTTTCTGGGTTCTTCTGCTCTTTCTCCGGCAACCTAAGTTCTTGGAGTTTCCGGCCTCTTCTCTGTGTTTTGACAAGCAGGGCTTCATCCTGGTGGATCCAGCAGCTGAGGGGAAGAGCTGGGTGGAATTTGGTAACAAATGGAGTTTTTCTTGGTCGGGACATTGAGAGGCAGAGGGTGGCGGGTCGTTCTCCGGCAAGGAGAAGTTTCTAGGTTTAGGTTTTGAGCGGATTGGAGTAAGGATTTTGATTTGAACTACTGTGTTGCTGCTGTTGCGTTCTTGTGTTGGAGTCTTGTGTTGGAGTGGTGTTTGAATCATTTATTTTTCTGTATGCATGTCAAGAACTTGGTGATTCAGAGTTTACGGGGAGGCTATGGTGAAATTCCGGCAAGTTGCCGGAATATGGCAGAATATCCCGGCAAGCCGCCGGAATCCGGTGAGTGTCTCTGGTCAGATCAGCATATCAACAAGGAGGCGATAAGGTAGTGTTCAAGCGTCCCTTCCGACTCGGGTTATGGTTTCAAAATTGAGAAAGTTCGGATTATAATTGGAAAATTTACGAAGTTAGAAAAGTTTTTATTTTCAGAAATTTTCCCTTTTTTAGAAACTTATTATTTATGGAAACATTTTTGGGTGCCCTTAGTAATTTGGTGGTTTTTCAGATTAATATGGCTCGTATGTTTTTGAGTTAACGAAATTACATTTGTTGGATTAATCAAAATCGAGGTTCACCAAAACAAATTATTAAGCGATGCCTAAGTGTCTAACAGTTAGTAGGACGTATAGTGAAAATTGTATCGAAATGTTAAGTCAAAGGTTGAATTGGAAAATGATGATCATTGTTAGTTGGTCAATCTTGGTCAACCTAGGAAACCCTAGTCAAACTAGGAAAGAAGATGAGGCAATGGTTATTTTAAAATTCGGTCTGACCGAGTTGCCCTACAGCTTATGGTCAGGCGTGGGATTGACTCAAGAACAAGGATATTTGGAGGCAGCGCTCAATGAGTGTACCGAGTAATGGAAAGCTTAAGTCTAATACTGTGAGTGGACATTTTGGTTTTAAATAAATATGCATGCAAGATTTTATAATTTATCATTTTATTTTCCAAGCATATATTATAACTTCGGCTTATGAAATGATCTTGAAAATTATTTGAGTTTGATGCATTAGATTAATTTTTGGTCATCATTTATGGATTTGAGGTCAGATCATTAAGTTAGTATTTGAGTTTGGATATCATTTATGATTTCTGGATTTAATTATTATCATTTTTAATTTTTCTCATTTATTTGTGGATTATTGATCTTGACAATCAGAATATTTTAATGAGTATTTCGAATGGAGATATTATTTACAATTTATACTTGTTAATGAAATCTCGCTTATATTTATAAATTTGAGTATATTTTGACGTGTGAGACACGTCATTAAGTTTTATTTTAAAGTCTTATAATAATTTCTAAGTACGGTTGGGAACTGTACCATTTATATGACCTTGGGTAAGTTTTATAGATTTAAGTGATTTCGTATGTTTTTAGTCACCATACTATATGGTCACTCATATTTCATTATTAGTTAGCTTTTATAGCGGTCCTCACCATAGGTGAGTCGAGCGCTTAGCGTGGGACACTATTATAATTTGGGAAGCACTGATCGGTTATTATTTATTGCTAGCTAGCCTTTATTAGCGGTCCTCACCATATGTGAGTTGAGCGCTTAGCGTATGACACTATTATAGCTTGGGAGACACAACCCGAGCCTGGGAGGCTCATTTTACATGGTGATAATTATTCTCCTTATTTTATTTTTCTAAGTTATGTATTTGATTAATCAGCGGGGCTGGTTTATCCCTTCTAACGAACATTTAACTTTTAAGATTTATTAAAGTTAAATGTTCTATCAAAGCTGTGTACAACGAGGTTTTAAACGTGAGAAAGTATTTAAATTATGTTGTTAAATTATTTAATTTATTTTTGTCCACTCACTCTAACGTTTTAAATTACTTTCCCATGAGCCCTTTAGTTTCAAATGCCCAGTTTGCAGGCTAAGTTTATTTGAGGTCGAGCATACATGGAGTCAAGGTATAGATAAATAGGCAGAGGATGCTCCCGCTTATTCTTTATTCGTTGTTTTTCTTTCAATATTAGAGATGCTCTGAGTTAATAAACTTATTGAATGTAGTTGTTATTGGAAGTGAGATTCTTCTATGTTAGTATTTTGTTATCGTGGGAGATGTGATGAACTTGGGAGGCAGGAATGCTCCAGGAGTAAAAGGTCGGAGTACAATTTTAGAAGTGTGTTTGTATGTGTTTTTAGGAAGGGTTGTCTATTTTTAAGGGAGATTATAATTTACAGTAGTATCTCCTTTGGATGTGGTCCCCGCAAGATTCATTCTGAATTTCAGGGTGAAATCCGGGGTGGGTCCTGACATGTATGCTAATGAATGTCTTTTTCAATTACTGGCTATCAGTCCATATATCAAAGACATGTGAGTCTACATGTCTCATACCGTGTATTTTATTAACCGGGGGTGACTTAAATATCTCAAATATATGATCTAACAATTAATAATATCTAACCACATGTAGCTCTTTTGTTAGTTATTTTGTTATACTCATAGTCTCCAAACCCGAAATCCGATAAGATCGTTTCATCGATGTTCGCTATCGAAAAGGCATATTTTCCTTGAATTTATGCATTTGTGGGCTAGCCTGGATCTTGAACAACTCATGAGGAAATTTAACTACACAAAATGTATTTATTCTATCAATCTCATTCTCATCCCTATAATCATCATTCTCACTATTCTCACGTTTCTTCACAATGCATGATGCATAACAATTGAGCATCAATACTCATATTATAATATCGAACACATGCTTTTAAGGAAAGCGATAATATTAATCATATATTTCAACAATATCACATGTTTTTATGAAAAACAGTAACATTCAAGAGTTAATCATTCAATGACACACAAATCACTCAATTTCATTTAAAATCTAATTATCAATTTGAGAAAGGTTGCCTGAGAAAGACCATACCTGGAATCCAAGCGCTAGCTTCGACGTTAATTAAAATTAGTAACACTATGACACGCTTTCTGAAATCCTTATGTTTCTAGAACTGCAACGTGCCTCCAATCCTCGTACACTCCTACTTTGAAGTAGCCGACATTTATGCCAAAATTGTTAAGGACACCCACATTCTTAATAACAATTTCTCTCACAAATTCTGAAATGTATCTCTACCCTTTAATCACTCTCTTGAAGTTCGACTGAAGACATGTTGATTTACACAGTACACCCAATCCTCTTATTTACTAAATAAATTCACGATCACTCTTCTCGTCTCCTTTACACCGTCCCATCATTGTTGGCATAGCAAGTAACCTGTAGACTTATTCACAATGAACATGTCTTCATATATGACAGCTTCCATTATAACATAAAAGTCCAAAACTCACCATTATACATTGGTGGTTTCTATCATCATAATTAGCCATACTATCCAAATCTTCAACAAGTCGATTCTGCTCAACCAAACAACTCCATCAAGCAAAACTGTTCAGTCCTAATCTTCCATCTCAACTTCTGTTGTTCAAATTGCAAAACACATAGCCAATACATTATTCCCAACTCAAAATCATGCTCTGCAGTTCTAATATGATCATAAATTAACCAAACACTGTCCAACAACCTACACCACCGTCAAGCACAGTAGAGCAATAAAACCTCAAGTACCAAATCCTGCAACTCTCAACCAATTTCAAAACCAAGCAAGCACAAGCTATCGCCGCCGCGTCCGCCGCCAAGCACAGTCGCCACATACGGCGGTGCACACTGCCTACAATCCCAACTTTTCCAAAACTCAATCCAAACTCAATTTCAATTTTACAGAGAACATTCATATATTCAACAACATGAAATCCAGAACCATAATTGAATCAAAACACCTCCACCACCGCCGTGCACAATGGCACACACGGCGGTCACCCACTGCCAAGAACCAACTTCATCATCTCTCAACCAAAATCGAATTCAAGCATATAAACAGGTAGAGCTCGACGAGTAGATCAAGTTTCATACCTCACTTGCCTTCGACGGTGGCCGGAATACACAGAACTTAGCCGGAAAACTCGAAGACCCTCCTCTGCTCGATTCTCCCTTCTCCGAGCTTATCTTGGAAATCTAACAACACAAAAACGTCGGGGACGACGAGACGAAGCTATCCATACCAGTTTTGCTCATCGTCGTGGCCGGAATCCGACGTTGGCCGGCGAACTCAGCCACTCTTCTCCTTCTCCAGACCTCTTATCTGAAAACCAAGGACATGGACATGACCACGAGGACGAGAGGAAGCTGCCGCTACCATTATTTCTCTTCGCCGTCACCGGAATCGGAAGGTCGCCGGCGAACCCAGAAATCCTTCTCTCCCTCTTTTCTCTCTCACCAGTGCTCCTCTTCGAACACGAAGAACATAATGAGGTCGGGGATGGCGAGACGGAGCTGTGGACACCGGTTTTGCGACGCGAGACGGCCAGACGACGGAGAAGCAACCGGAGGTCCCCGCCGTGTATCCGAGTCGGTAGCGACTCAGTAGGGGTGGCACTTCCGAACCGAATAACCGAAAACCGAGCCGAAATAACCGGGCCGAAACCGAAAAAAACCGAAACCGAAAGAAAAACCGAACCGAAAAAAAAAAACCGAAAACCGAAAAAAATTCGGTTCGGTTTCGGTTTAGGGTCCGGACCGAACCGAACCGGCCGAACCGAACCGAATTGAGAAGGATTTATGTTTTTTTATGAACCGGCGGACGTCCTCTTTTTGAACCACTTCTTGATCGAATTTCATCAAACTTCCTTCTAGACATATGTAGATCATGTTGTGTAGATCATCTATGCAAAATTTCAGCCAATTTGGTGATCGTTAAGGCCCTCAAATCAATGAAACACAGTAACGGTTCCGCAATGAACAGCTGAGATTGTTTCATTGATTTGAGGGCCTTAACGATCACCAAATTGGCTGAAATTTTGCAGAGATGATCTACACAACATGCTCTACATATGTCTAGAAGGAAGTTTGATGAAATTCGATCAAGAAGTGGTTCAAAAGTGGAAATCCGTTCTACTGTTCAAAAACCGAAAAAAACCGAACCGAACCGAACAGAACAGTTCGGTTCGGTTTTCAGTTTGGATTTTCTGAAAACCGAGAACCGAACCGAACCGAACCGAAATTTTTTTTCAGTTCAGTTTTCGGTTTTGGCCCCTAACCGAACCGAATGGGCCGAATGCCACCCCTACGACTCAGTTTTTGGGTGGAGCTAATCCAATCTCCAGTATATATGTTTTAAGTGGACGGCCCAGATTAAACGGTTCCTTAAACTCCAACGGTCCAGATCAAGCCAGCAAAGTTTTTATTTTTAATAAAATTCTTGGATAATGCCAACATCTAAAAATTATAAAAAATAATTTTGATGTCCGAAAACGCTTTCGTAAAATCCTACGAACTCGTAACGACGTTTAGTTTAATCCTATAGGCTCAAAAGACAAAAATTGACAAACCAAAAATTTGAATAATTTTCAAAAGCCACAAAGATAATAAAAATAATAGAAATCGAAATAAAAATAGCTCAAAAAATAATTTTCTTTTTAAAAATATAAAATTGAAATTCCGGGATATTACAGTTTACAATAACATAGGTGTGAGTGTGTATATATATTATAAAATATGTATATTATCTGAACTAAAGAGAAAATTTCTTATATTTGACCAAATTGAGGGTATTACAGTTGTTGACTCACTTGGTGGTCTCTCATGAATCACATCTCACTCTCCTAACAGGGTGTATCTCCCTAGTTACAGTTATGATCTTGATTACGGTTACTATTACGGTTAATACTACTCTATTTACACTTTTTTTAGGACATATGCAGTGCAGCGATGTCGTACGACGTCAAGTTCTATGGTTGCATTTCATTTTTGTTGCAACTTGTTAGCTTTTATTGCTTTTGTTATATATGCGTTTTGTGCATCTAGTTACGTTTTTCATTTACTCTTTTTAGAAATTTTTACATCGTCCCGTATATTTATTAGATCTATTTTTTTAAAAGCCTGTGGTATTTCTTTAAAAAAAAAGATTTGCTAATCAAATCAGCCATAAATTAGATAATCAAAGATATATTAAATTGCTAATCAACCATATTTTCCGCGTAATTATCCTCTTGAACGACCATTTCTTCTCTCTGCATCAGTTGATATCATGAGATGTAGAAATCGTAAATAACAAATCACATATACATACTCGAAAAAGATTTGAAACACAAATAAATTCACTTGTGTTGTTGTTAAACAAATAAGAACAGTTTTTAACAATTAATGACAATTTTTTCTCTACATGTCATGTGTCATGATTTAATTTACCAAACTAACCCTACACTAATTAAATATACTTTTAGAAGAGAAAAGTCTCTCATTTTGAAATTTTTCAGTAAATAAAATACAATAGCAGATTTTCAATAATTTAGTGTAGTAGTAGTTAATTTCAGTAGAAGTAATAGCAAGGATTAACATTCCAGTAGAAATAATAGCAGAGATTAACATTCCAGTAGAAGTAGTAGTATGGGTTAACATCCTAATAGAAGTAGTAGCAGAGATTAACATCCTAGTAGTAGTAGCAGTTAATTTCAATAGAATAAGTAGCAAGGGTTAACATAACAATAACACAGTAGCAACATAACAACAACACAGTAACAACACACAACAACAACAACACGTAGTAGCAGCAGCAGCATGAGCATGAATCAACAACACGCAGTAGCAACACACAACAACACAATGTAGTTGTACACAGTAGTAACATGAATCAATAACATGTAGTAGTATCAGTTAATTCCAGTAGAAGTAGTAGTAGGGGTTAACATAACAACAACACAGTAGCAACACACAACAACAACAACACGTAGTAGCAGCACACAACAACACAATGTAGTTGTGTACAGTAGCAACATGAATCAATAACACGTAGTAGCAGCACGAAAAGCACGCAATAGCAGCACACAATAACAACACGACACAACAACACCACACAGTAGCAGCACATAGAAACAACATGAATCAACAACACGCAGTAGCAGAACATAACAACAACAAGTAATTTAGTTGTACACAGTAGCAGCATGAATCAATAACACGTAATAGCAGCACGAAAAGCACGCAGTAGCAGCACGACACAACAACACGACACAGTAGCAGCACATAGAAACAACATGAATCAACAACACCCAGTAGCAGCACATAACAACAACAAGTAATGTAGTTGTACACAGTAGCAGCATGAATCAATAACACGTAGTAGCAGCACGACAAAACAACACCACATAGTAGCAGCACATAGAAACAACATGAATCAACAACACGAAATAGCAGCACATAGCAGCAACAAGTAGTAGTAGTAGTAGTAGTAGTAGCAGCAGCAGCACATATTAGCAACAAGTAGCAACAGCACATAGCAACAAGAAGTAGCAGCACATAGCAACAACACATAACAGTAACAAGTAGTAACAGCACATAACAACAACACACAGCAGTAACACACAACAACAAGACGTAATAGCAGCACACAATAACAGCATGAATCAACAACACTTGACAGAAAAATTCATTTGTGACTGCTACTATTGATAGAGAAAGTTCATTTATGAATTATGCTACTGTTCGGTTCTACTACATCACTTGTCATGGTCTCTGCTACTGTAGAGCACTTATACTTTTTTTTTCTACTACACTCGATGTACTCTTGTTGTAGTTATGTTACTGCGCTCATGTTTTTCAAGTTTCTGTTACTACATGAAAATTAAGTCTCATCCAATTATATAGTTCTATGCATTCATCCATCCAATGTCATCACCCCTTAGACATCAAAAACATTTATAAAAAATCTGCTACTACACTAGCTGAATTTTGCATTCTTTCTCACCTCAATTTTTCTCTCATCGCCTTTCAAATCCCTAACCCCCAATTGACTCACCTTCACTTCCAAATCCTAAACCCAGCCTCTCCCCATACTCGAAAATGAATTGGAGTAAAGCACCACAATTTCTGTAAAACACAAAACATTTTCAAATCCATTGTAGAGAATGAAGGCGTTGGTCTGAGGCTTCGTCGTCGTGTTCTAACGTCCGTTGTCGAGCTTGTTTGAGCCAAATGGCATTTTTGTCCAATTAATAATACTTTACTGGACTGTAAAATATCCGAGTAAATGTTAATTACTTTCTTGGTCCACGTCATAACCGGCGAGTCCAATTTGTCCAAGTTTACAAGTGTTAGCTCGCCAGTAAGGCCATGCGAGCTGGATTACAAAGCCCGCGCGCAATTATTACTTCGCCCAGACTACAGATCTCGCGTGCATAGTGACTTCGCACGTAGGCGAGGCGGAGAACATCAAGGCAAGTGGGCAAACTGCTTTGCGGGCAAGACTTCGCGAGGAAGCCACGGGCGGAATTTGAGCACACCACATTAATCGTTGAGGACTTCTACAAGTCTTTGACATGCTTCGGGTCAATCCATGTGGCCCTTTTAATATAAAAAACCCTTCTAAAGCCCGCAAGCTAGAAAAGCCCGTGGGATGGAGTCAGTAGCCCATGCAGAATGCGCGAATTGGACATATGTCATATGTTGATTAGTCCGCATGAGTTAAGCCTTGTCCTCGTGGGATTAGGGTTTCAAAGGTTATATTTCTTTTACCGCAGTCGGACTACTATATAAATGACTAAAGGTTTACAGACAAACACACAATCAACTCTCTTAACAAACACAAAAACAAACTGCAAACCAGTTACCCTTTCAAGCTACCTCGAAACCCTAACCCTAAGCGCGCCGCCTCCTAGGATTCCTCAGAGCCCTTCCTGTCTCTATCCTGATTTCCATATAGTTTGCTCTACTCACGACACCGTGAGTATCGAATTGCCTTGTGCTCGTAAATTCCTCGTCCGCGAGGTGACACTTGGAAACCTCATTCGCTTGATTAAGAAGTCAAGCGCACTCAAACCTTTCCTCGTCCGCGAGGTGGCACGCCCGTAACAACCCCCACTTTTGTTCGCTATTTACCTCTGCTCCGTGCGCTGAGGATCGTGACCAAAACAAAGCTTTATCGAGCTCGATATAATATGACGACTCGTTGGGCTTAGCAACTAGGTCGGCTTGGGAGGAGACCCGGCCTTGGCTGATGGATCCTCGGCCGAACAAGCTGGAGCGAGATGAGGATCAGTGGAGCTTGGCGAGGTTGGAGGAGGAGAAGGAGGGAGAAGGCGGTTCTTGGTCGAGTTGGAAAGGACGGTGGAGTTTGAGGTAGAGCTGGAGGAAGTACAAGAGAGCGTAGGGGATTAGAGAGCCGAGAAGGAGGCCTCCTCGGCCTTGGACGACGCCTTGGAGCGGGACGATGAGTCTCATCCCGGTGGTGGCTGCGGCGGGCTTTTTGTCGGAGGATGAGGTTTCGGGTTTTCAGGTTCGGGTCATGGCGTCGTCGTAGGAGAGAGATATATATATATATATATATGTATATATTTGGTTAGAGTATTTTTAGTTGAGGCAGTTGCAGTTTTGTAGTTATTTTAAAAAAGACTTGTTTTTTAGTATTTTGCATAAAAATTGTTGACAAGGGGTGAGACTATGCATTGTGGGCTTGAGCTTATGTGTTTATTTTATTAAATTTGTTGAAAATTAATTTTTCTGTGTTTTTTTAACTGTTTATAATAATAATTTATCATTTACTCGATCTTAAATCACACAATGCAGCACAGCGGCTGTCCTAAAATGTGAAGTAAGGACTTGGATAACCTAATTTAACGTTTCCAAATCTCATTTGCGGGCCAGACCAAGAAAAAAAAATTATCTCATTTGCGGGACTTGGTTGACCCGTCCTCATTCCCCTTTTCTCTCTCATAGACTTTCTCTCTCCTTGAAGCTTTGTCCTTTTACTAGTCTCTCTGATACGTTCATTTTTTCAAAGCCTCAGTTCACACTTGGATTGGATTTACAAGGTGTGAGATAATTAAAAAAGGTAGATGATTGTGACCAGTTGGTTTATTTTTATGTCTTATAAGTTGCTGTTTTGATTTTTTTACTTATTTTGGTTGGTAAGGTTGAAAGCTGACCAGTTCTGGTTGCCGTGTTGAGGTTTCTTTTCAGAAGTACGCACTGCGCGTTCTTGGTTCTTTCTCCAAGTCTTTTGAAGCAAAATGGATCAGTTGGGTTTCTTTCTTTGCTCCTTATTGTTGGTGGGAATTTTGTGAAGTGAGTAGGAGAATTTTGTGGACATAGTTTCGTGCAATCAAACTGAGATCGTTAAAGCAAGGTGCCTTTCTCTTCTTTAGTTGTTGAGAATTTCAGTTAAACCATCTTTATCAATTCTGTTTCTTTTTTGACCTTGAGATTGTTTTGTTAGATTCACACTATATGATTGTGAAATTCGATGAGAATTGATGTCTTGGGTCTTGTAGAGGAAGTGAAAGTATGCAGCTTTAGGCAAAACATAGTGGAAAAACATAGAGTTTGTATCGTAGTTTGGATTTTTATTTTCTTGATTTTGTTTTCTAGTTGGTTTCAGTGTTCATTATTTGAAATTGGGTTGTAAGAAGTGTTTGGATTAGGCAAGTAAAAGAATATGCAGTGAGTTTCTAATCTATAATGGATGTATTTGGAAAAGAAATTCAAGAAGGAATAAAACAGAAGATGAATCAAAAGAAAGGTGGGCATAAGTTAGGAAGGTGGGTTTTGTTTGATTAAATGACTAAATAAGGACATGTTGTTTCTTTGTCAAACATTTGCATGTAATTATGGGTACTATGAAAGAATCATGTATTAGCATGGTAACCGGCAATTGTGAAAGGTTTGATTTTTATTTTGAGCTTTGTTGGATCATGTATTGATAATAGAAGTGTTCGGAATTGGAAACTGTCAGTTTAAGCAACACTTATGAAGTCTTTTCCTTTTCTTAACTTTGAATGGTTTTGAAATTGTTTGCTCTCTGACTCTATGGTTTTTTTCAACTGCTGAATTCTGTGAAGATTATGTGTTGTGCATTGTTGGAAGCTATGAAGTGTTTCTCATTCTATCTTGGAGACAAAAAGGATGAACCAAAGAGCCCAAATACAATGTTTACGGACGGTGACATGAAGAGATCTGGATCTGAGTTGGATTCCCAGAATATCTCTGATGCCAGTTCAGAGTCCTTAAGGAGGAACCAATATCCTAGTTTCTCTCAGAGACCCAGCAACCTCAGAATATTCACAGTTTCTGAGCTGAAGTCAGCCACCAAGAATTTCGGCCGATCTGGCATGGTTGGAGAGGGTGGATTTGGCTGTGTCTATAAAGGGCTGATTAGGAGTTCAGAAGATCCATCCCAAAAAATTGAAGTTGCTGTGAAACAGCTCAGTAAAAGAGGGTTGCAGGCAAGATTGTTTTCATTTTGTCAAAAAATTTAAATTCCTTTTCACTAATGGTATTCTGGTTTATGAGTTATTTTTGGCTGTTCACTAAACAAATCTAGTGGTTGATAGTTAGTAAGTTAAAGACTTATTGTGGTACTGTGTTACTCACATAGGCTCTTGTATGTTTTCTTCTTTTGCTGATTTTAATTATTAGTACACTGGATCCTCTCTTTCCCTTTTTATTTGATTGTGTGTCTTCCTAGCAGGGAGAACAACATTTCTGTCTTGATAGCATGGTCAACTTGTTGTGTGCTTATTATTGGGATTGTTGGTCTACTTGATTCTAACATTTTTATCTGATTGATGCTTATGTATTCTATCACACCTTTTGGTTGCAGGGGCACAAGGAATGGGTGACAGAGGTTAATGTTCTCGGGGTGGTTGAGCATCCAAACCTTGTCAAACTAGTGGGGTACTGTGCTGAGGATGATGAAAGAGGAATCCAGCGACTTCTTATTTATGAATATATGCCTAATGGAAGTGTAGAGAACCATTTATCAAGTCGTTCAGATACACCTCTTTCATGGGCTATGCGACTGAAAATAGCACAGGATGCTGCTTGTGGCTTAACATACCTACATGAAGAAATGGATTTTCAGGTACTTGAAATCTTTTTCTCCTTGTTGATATATGCAGATTTTTAATTCTTTCTATCATGGCTATGTTCTAGATCTTCGATTTAGAACCCCCAACCTTAAAGAAAACGAAATAAAAACAAGGAGACGGGGACAATAGGTTTTGTAAAGTAATGTAGTTCTCTTATACTGACATCTTCTTTATATCCTGTTTTAGATCATTTTCAGGGATTTCAAATCTTCAAATATCCTGTTGGATAAGGAATGGAACGCAAAGCTATCAGATTTTGGAATGGCTAGATTGGGTCCAGCTGAAGGAGTAAGCCACGTCTCAACAGCGGTATGCTCACAATTGCTATCATTATACTTGCTATGTTTTGCATTCAAAAGTATTTATATAGTAGGAAATGCTCCAAGTCCATGGGCTAAAACAAGTTCAAAGTCTACTGGAATATTGAAAAACAGGACTGCTGTGTTACTTTTTTTTATCATTGTGTGTTAGTTATGATTTGTTAGACACTTAGACCTGCAAAATTTTCGTCATAGCCAGGCCTATGATTAACTTGTAAATTGTGATTTTCTCTTTATTTTTTGAGACATAGTAGATTTTGCTTCAGAAAGCAGGATTATGAAGCTGTGCAACAAAGTTGCTCAGTATGATTGGAGATTTTCATGGAGCTTCAGCAAAGTTAACATATATCCTGAAGTTTAGGAAAATAAACCTAGATCTCTTGTGTAATTAACAGTGTACTTTAAATGGTTGAGAACTCTGAATAAATGTTCATATGGAATCTGGCATTTAGTGGTTTCTTCTGCTTCACATTTTCAGGATGTGTAGTTCATGCTTAAGTAAAAGCATATATACAGTACTTATTACTGTCTTCATCTTGTTTGAAACACAATGGTTTCTTCTGCTTCACATTTTCAGGATGTGTAGTTCATGCTTAAGTAAAACCATATATACAGTACTTATTACTGTCTTCATCTTGTTTGAAACACAATTCTTTAGCCCGTTCCCGCGTAATGAAACAGAAATACATTAGCATTAATGATCCATCCACATACCACATCTTGCACTTACAGTAGTGATGATTTTTTTCATCAGGTTGTTGGAACCATGGGTTATGCAGCACCTGAGTATATCCAGACCGGACGTCTAACATCCAAAAATGATGTCTGGAGCTATGGAGTCTTTCTCTATGAACTCATCACAGGTAGGCGTCCCTTGGATCGAAACCGGCCCAAGAGTGAGCAGAAGCTTTTAGAATGGGTAAAGCCATACCTATCAGACTTAAAGAAGTTCAGGTTAATAATTGACCCTAGGCTTGAAGGTAAATACCCCCTCAAGTCGGTTCAAAAGCTTGCAATTGTAGCCAACAGATGTTTGGTCAGACTCCCCAAGAATCGTCCAAAGATGAGTGAGGTGTTGGAAATGGTGAATCAGATTATAGAGGCACCATCAGGCCAGAAAAAGAACGTGGAGGTACTATCAGGCCAGAACAGATTCAAGGAGGCACCATCAAGCCAAAACAAAACTAAGGAGGCACCATCTGGCAAAAATAAGGTCACAGCGGCACCAACAGGAACAGCGAGTCTGCCACTACCACCAGTGAATATAGCACCAATAGAAACTTCCAGGGAATATGAAACAGTGAGCAAGAAAAGAAATCTAGAAACAAGGAGTGGAGAAACCGGTCTGCTATCTCGTGTGTGGACACCGAAGCTTTTAAGGACATGCTAATTGCAAGTACCTTTTGAGCACCGGTCCTGGTAGTTATCCCCCTGACTTATGTGATGCATATATTATAGTTTGACACACAAAAAACACAGATCAGCTATTTTCTTGTAAATAACACCCCTCATCTTCCAATCCTACGTATATATCTGTGATCTACAAATCTTCTGCGGGAAGTTTACGATGTTGCACCAAGAATAGAATGTCAGTTGGATTTCAGACTGTTTTGAAGCTGGTACAAGTTCTTATGGTAAGTTAATGTGTACTGCAAGAAGCCTTGAGATGCTAATTATAGTGGTGTCAATTTGGGTACCTGGATAAAGACGTGATTTGAGTTTTACAAATGATCAAGGTAATCACCACTCTGTAATTGGAACTCTTTTTTCCAACTTGTATGATTATTACTATTTTTTCATCTCAGAGTGTCACAAACTTGTGGAACCTTACGTAGGAGTTTGGAATGTTTGATAATGAAGTTACATTTCTTTATACTAGTCTTTTACCCGTGTATCGTAGTATCTTATTTATACTATCTGCGATGCACGTGGGTTAATGGGAAAATTTTAACTTGAACTGCTCCAAAGTGGAATGAATATGATTATCTTATTTATTAGATAACTGCTTCATCAAAAGTGGGAACAAACCATGTTTCTTTTTTTTCTCCTTAAAATTTTAGTGGTGTTATAGGGTTATACCTATAGTAACTTATTTTTATTTATTTGAGAATTTTCGATCACCTTGGTTTTTTTGATAATTCAAAAAAAAATTTCACCAAAGATACCAAAAAAGCGTCTCGCTTTCTAATAATAGAGATAATTGTAAACATGGAAAACACTCTTACATGTTAAGAATGCTTCCAATTATCCAAGTCATGAACTTGGGGGTACTGCTAGAAAAACAAAACTTGGGTCACAAAAAAACTCAATTCTTATGCCTATATAAAGAAAAGGGTAAAAACCGAAAATGATACATGGACTATTGCGAAAGGTATTTTTTGGTACCTATGAATTTTTTTTACTTGAAATGGTACCTCAAGTATTGCTCTGTTACATGATATGACAAATCCGTTAATTTTTCCGTTAAGATCTCCTACGTGGCATATATTTAAATGGTATAAATACCCAAAATGGTACATAATCTACTACAAAAGACATTTTTTGATGCCTATAAACTTTTTTACTCTAAATAAAAATTCTAAATTACTTTTTGATATATATATATACACACAAGCCGGATTAAAGGCGCACGTCCGCACTAGCCTTAAAGTGCATTCGTCCCTCTGTTCGCCACCGTACGACGCCAGCGAGGGCGCGCCTCCACCCCAGTAGACTCCAACAACGTCCCCGACCACTTTCCCTCACCGGCGAGTCCGCTGAATTTCAGTTTTCTGACCAGATCACCCAAAACTTCAAACAAAGTTGATCTGGTCGGAAAACTGGAATTCGGCGGACTCGTTGGGGATAGAAAGTGGTCGGGGACGCTGCTGGAGTCCGTTGTGGTGGAGGCGCGCCCTCGCCGGCGTGGTACGGTGACCAACGGAGGGATGTCCGCACTTTAAGAGTCGTGCGGACGTCCGCCCTTGAACGGCTCCATGTATATATATTAGACTCATAAACATATTATTAGCATTTTATCCATAAATATTTTCTTACAAAAAAATAGGTCTATTTATAAAGAAAGTCCAATATGTAGTAACGACGTAATATATTTATAATTATTTATAAGCAAATTGCTCATAAGAGAAATATTTTTTTTTTTTGATTGGGCTCATAAGAGAAATATAAATATTATGCTTATAAAGAAAAATATAATATATTTATGAATTATAGTGATAATATGTTTATTATGTTTATGGTTTATCCCTCGATCATATATAATCAGATATTATGGTGTTATTTGAGGTAAAAAATATATATAGGTATCGAAAAATCCATTTCGCAATAGCTTAGGTACCATTTTGGGTATTTATATCATTCAAATATATGTCACGTAGGCGATCTTAACGGAAAAACTAACAGAGGTATTATATCATATAATGAAGCAATACTTGAGATACCATTTCACTAAAAAAAAAAATCGTAGGTACCAAAAAGTAGAGTGCAAATTTGGCCGTTGCTTACATAGAAAATTAGAAAATCATCACTTCAATGGTGATGTCCAACTGCCTCTTGTGTATGACTTGCTAAACTATGGATTCGAGCGGCATATACCGACAATTTAAAAGCATGGTGATTCATGTGGGGGAGGTTTGAATTTGTTTCAGAAAATGAAGCTTTTTTTTTTTTTTTTTTTTTTTTTTGGGTCTGGATTTCATTAAATAAAGCATGCTTTTGAAAATTGGTTGAGCTAGTCGACAGCCACTTGAATTTGCTTCTGCATATCTCTTATTTTCCGGGTTTGGGTTCAACACTGTGTGTGTATTGGTGTGAGGCGGACATCCACAACTTAACGAGTTTTCAAATCTCATATGATAAAAAATAAAGAAAATTAGATAAAAACTTAAAATATTATGTCTCTTTTAAGATAAATTCATACATATTTTTCTTTCATTTTACACCCACTCTACATAAACAAACTTATCATATAGAGCAAATGTCTATAATTAATAGTTTTCTTCATTTTTCGATTTCTCTAATTTACCCTTCAGACAGTATAAAGCTAAATTTGATATTTTTCTTCATTTTAGCATCAATTTGAAACTCAAATATTGAGCTAAAATTTAGTTGGATTTAACTTTGTCATAATCAATTACTTTATTTAATTTTTTACCTTATTATTACTAACTTGAGTGTGTGTGTGTATATATATATTTATATATGCTATATACAGAAGTATGTCATTTGTAATAGAATGATACTTTCATTCCTAAGCTCACATTTAGTGTCTCTCTACATAGTTGAAAAATGTCTAATTGTAAGGTACACGTTCTTGTTCTTTGATTAATTTTTTTCTTTTTAAGTATATTATTATATCATTTTCCATCTTAATTGAGAGAACATTTTACTCTATACTACTTACGTTTCTAATGTACCTATTAAGTAGGGCATGATATGATAATATATCTAAAAAGAAGAAACCCAAAATTGGGTTTAGGGTATAGGTTCAGGGTATAGGGTTTAGGGTATAGGCTATAGGTTCAGGGTATAGGTTATAGCGTTTAGGGTATAGGGTTTAGATATATATCGTATTCATATTATATTTTACCTTATGTATAGATTAGAGAATGAATTCCTCTAATCTATATTTTTTTCATAAAAATATAGAAAACTACATGATTTTTACAAATTAATTGAAAAATATTAGTGTTAGAAGAAAAACTCATAATCAATGTATTTAAGACAACATCAATTAAACTTATTTATTATATTAATATGTTATAGTTTTTTTTTAAAACTTTTTTATTAATAACTCACACACCCTACATATGTCGTGATGTTTGAACCCATGACCTCAAAGTTGTCAGTTAAACATCTTAACCAACCAAGTCACAGCTCACTGACAATATGTTATAGTTGAATGGTGACAATTGTGTAAAATTTAAAAAAATATGACATAATATTTATCATAATTGATACATTTTAGATGTCTATCAGATAGGAATATTAGGTGGGTTTTATTTAAAACCACTCTTCAAAATTGGGTATATATGAAAATTCCCCTAAAAAATATTACTGAGACAAAGATTGTAAATACATTTTTCTTTTTCTATTAAACAACTGATATCATGTGTTGGTGAAATAAATAAAACTTAACCTTTCTTTTTCTTTAATCTAGACAAGATTGTTGCAGAGTCTAAATAATAAGTTTATCAAATTATGTGAATGTCGGTATAATTTTTCGGAAGATAGTACTCCAATAAAATTCAGAGGTGTCATTCTCTTTTCTTCATTTGTGGCTGTCTTTCTAAGAATATTGTTGTGGTTTGTCACATACAACATGCATTAAAATGTGTAGCTTTCAAGGTTTCCCCAAATCACACGTCTTGACAATTTATGTCTAGTACTCAAACATTGAATATAAACTTGAAGAAGCAAGAAGCCAGAGAGATGAGTGTGTAACTTGGTTAGGACGAAATGTTGAGTAGAATAGCAGCGTTAAGAAGACACTCAATGCCAACCATACTAGCACTTTCAATCTTTAAATGTAGGGTTAAGCAAGCTTAGTAGTGTTAATTCTCTTATAGAACCTGCTTAGGCTTTTTCTGGGTTAGCGAATAGTGTTCATTTGTAGTTCTATCACATTTGATAATGTATAAGAAATAGAGAATAAAGAGTAAAAATCTCGGTGTGTTTTAATAATTTCTCTTGCTTAGAAATTGATGCCCTCCATCGTTCTTGAGATTTTTTTTTCTTTCACTTTTCATTTATCAATCAAGATTAATTACACCATTTGCATGACTAGAATGCTTCTCTTGGAAGTTATAATTATTACATATCTTCTCCTAAATATGTTTAACACGTATTTTTTATGATGCTAATGTGTGTAAAATCTTGACTCATTATATTTCATAGGTATGTTTAAACAGAATCATTCTGATTTCTCTACATGTTATTAAACATAATAATTTAAATCCGTATCATTCATTTTTATTTTAATTAAATAAACAGTAAACAGTAAACGTGCTCTTATTAAAAACAATTTCTCTATCTAATACGTGTCGAATGAAAAATAATAATTAATATTTACACCCGTGGCATAACAATTCCTCTTCGCTAGTACTGCTTGATCTGGACGGAGTCACTTCTAAATACTAATAATAATAATAATATAATAAGCAATATTAATTAATATATATTAAAAATAAAAAAAGCCCTCTTCTTTATATGGAAAGGTCCGTATCAAGCTTCCCTCCAATCACCACCCTCGGACAAAATCTCCGCCGTCGGATCAAGACGCCACGCCCGTTCGAGCAGTTGCCGCGTCAATCGGAGCCGTCCAGAGTTGTGGACCTGCTCGACTTTTAAGGAGGGGAGCAACTGTATTTAAGTCTCTGAGGCCTCAAGTCAGTGGAATTTCTTTGCTTATTTTTCAAAATGGTTTCGTCCTCCTCTTTCGCCTAATCGCATTTACACCCTCATCCCATAAATTCTCTTCTCTCCATCTCCCTCTAGAATTCCTCACTTTTCTTCGGGGAAGAATCGTTTCAGAGTGGAAGATTCTTGGGTGAGTTTTTGTAATCTCTGGAGAATTTTGATGATAATACATGTCTCTGTTCAATTGCTGGATTATTACTGTGATTTGGTGAAGAATCTATTGATTTTAATTTCCGATTTCTTAAGAGTTTGTAGTGTGCAGAATTGTCTATTTCTCTATTTCTTTGTGTGATTTTGGTGTTGGATTGTTGAAATTGAGAATGATTTATTTGCTAGTATCTATTTTGTTAGTAGTTTGATTTGTTTGGAGAGAATAGAAAAATTGAGATTATGTGTTTCTGATGATTCTATGGAAAGCATGATATGTGTGTGTGCATGGAGCAGGTGGCTTGTTCTGGAGAAAAGTTGACTCATACAGTAAACAAACAATTTTGGTGTAGGAATGAATTTTAGACTTGTGTGACTGTAGTTGTTTTTATGTAAATTCTTTTGTAGTAAATTGCTGCTCACATAAGCGTTTCTTTATTTTTGGTAATATTGTTATCTATCTATCAGAATTCTGTTCTGGTTTTGTAAATATGTCAAAATGAGGATTATGTATGTTAAAAGTCCTCTGAGAGGTTATCGTAGTAAATGTAACCGGTGGTGAAAGTTTATTCCATTATTTGTGATTCGTTCGTTTCCCAGCGTAGTTTTCGGAAAAGGTTATTCTTTGTAAGCTATATGTTAGGACTTGGAGCGGTTCAAGTTAATGTTGAATCTTCATTTTCCTTTTTTATTTGTCATATATCTAGATTAATCTTGAAAGTCAGGCCACTTTAGGTTTTAATTTATATTTGCAGTTTTATTCTTTGTGAGCATGAGTTGTTAGGTCCACAAGTTCATCAGTCACTTTAGTTTAACGATAATCAAAGTCTTCAGCTGGTCATTGTTTTCCATGATTTTTTTTACGGTCTGTGGAAACCCTTACTGATCTCAGTACCTTTGCTTAGACGTGGAAGCGTTTTTTAAAGTTGACAATAAACATACTTGTACCCAGCAAAGTTTAATTATGATTACTTGGGCATACATCATTTTCATAAATATTGCTAGTGTAGTTTTTTCTCTGTGAGGTATCCAAACAATTGCAAGTAGAGCTTATATTCTATGTGTGTGCAGTATTCTGTGACAAAGTCAACTGCTCTATTATGTTAAGGTGTGATATTAAATTGTAGACCTCCCTTGCAAGTTTTAATCGAATAATTATGCATATTGATGATTTTTTTCAAGATTTGGGCAGCTGGAGATGTCATTGCTGTTTACAGCTATTGTTAAAGCATGTTGAACCATTGACTGCCTTTCTAACATGATTGGTTGCTTTTGGGCAGATATCACTATAAGTTGAACTTGCTTCCATCGTCACTCTGGGGAGAAGTTCAATTATTTGTTTTCCAACATATGCACTTTTAAGGAGATGGCTGGCCAAGAGCATGAGTCAGGTATTATGCAGTGGGCTCTTAGTCTTCTTGATGGCAATCCAGCTTATGATTCTGTCCAATATGGTGACATGATACAACATGATGCTAATGACATCTATCGCGGACAATATATTAGAGGTCAATATGGTGACACGATACAACATGATGCTAATGACATCTATACTGGACAATATGTTAGAGCTCAATATGGTACTGAATCTAACCATGTAGAGAATGATGAGATGATTGCACACACACTTCAAGAAGAATATTCACGACTATCTGTAGCAGAAGTCTCTGGATACTCACATGGAGATGAAGAGCAATCACAAGCATCTACTCATGCAGATGATTGGCACGGTTTGTCCAGAAGAAACTATTGTTCAGGTAATTCGGAAGACTATAGCTTGCATCTTTTTTCATCTGTGAACCCATATCATTTTAGTTGTATTGATAGACATTTTTGACACATGCAGATGGTGACTATCCAAATGAAGGAGCATGCACAATGGTGCCTTCTAGTTCATGTTCTAGCCCGGGTCAGCTGGAGCTAAATGATGAGTGTGCAGTTGATGGTGAAGTAGGCTGGAACCTCAATGAAATGATGCATGTTCCTGTAAGGATATGGGTACACACACATATATGTTCATTTATCACTATTCGTTCTGCCTTTTCTCACCATGTTCTAGTCTCAGATTATTGATGCTGGTTTTGGTATCAACAAGCTAACCCCTTTGAAAGAGTTACTTCAGAGAAAATTCTGCACATTGCATATTAATACACACACACACACACACACACACACACATACAGTCCGGATCAGAGGCGGACGTCTGCACGCCCTTAAAGTGTGGATGTCCCTCCGTTCTCCACCGGACGGCTCCGACGACAGCACGCATCCACCCTAGTAGACTCCAGCAGCGTCCCTGATCACTTTCCCTCCCTGGGCGAGTCCGCTGAATTCCAGTTTTCCGGCGAGATCACCCAAAACTTCAAACAATATCGATCTCGCAGGAAAACTAGAATTCGGCGGACTTGCCGGGGAGGGAAAGTGATCGGGGACGCTGCTGGAGTCCGCTAGGGTGGAGGCGCGCCATCATCGGAGCCGTCCGGTGGGGAACGGAGGGATGTCCGCACTTTAAGGGCTGTGCGGACGTCCTCTTTGGAATGGCTCCGTGTGTGTATATATATATATAAAATAAATATACAGGTTTTTTTTAGAAGCTATAAGTATATAGGTTTATCAGATATTGATAGGCAGAATGTAGATTGGGGACTTGCATAGACATGTCAAGATCATTTTAAGTTTGAATTTTCATGATAATTATGATTGTATAAAGATTGCTAATATCCTGTTAACACATGGTGTAATTTGAAATGTTGACATTATACACCAGTATTAATGTTTGCTATTATATGGTTTAGCATATTCCTAGAATTAATGGAGAAATTCCTTCAATTGATGAAGCAACATCAGATCATCAAAGGCTGCTTGACAGGTACTGCCTGCTCTTCCCTCATCTATCGGAGTAGAAGTATATGCACTATCAATTCTTTAATTGTTTTCTGATATAGAGTTCGCGGTGTGTTAAAAGTATTTCTTGCCTTTGAATGTAGACTGGAATTATATGGTGTCATTGAGCATAAAGTTCAAGGAGATGGTAACTGTCAGGTTAGAATTTTCCGGTTTTGCTTGTTTCTATTGGTTATTATGCTCGCTTGTGTATGTGATTATCATTTAGATCAATCGGTTGTATTCTTATCTGTAGATCTGGAAGCTGACCCCCATTAGCTCTTTCCAAGTAAACATGTTTTATATCGTCTTTTGTTTTCCAGTTTCGTGCTTTATCAGACCAACTGTATCACTCACCAGACAACCACGATGATGTTAGAAGGACAGTCGTAAATCAGGTTAGAAACATGAGACTATTTGTTCAACTGAACTTTGGCAATGGAATATTCTGCATCTGTCATGGATTCTAATCTTTTTTCTGAATTGTATGCTCTGAACAGCTTAAGTCTCACCCAGAATTTTACGAGGGATATGTTCCTATGGCATACGATGAATATCTGGACAAGATGTCAAGGTATTAGTCGAAGTCATAATATGTTGTTTGTTTCCCCTTTTATAATGTTTTGGGATCACCAAATTAATACCCTTTTATGTGAATTAACTAGGAGTGGCGAGTGGGGTGACCATGTTACGTTGCAGGCTGCTGCTGATTCGGTATGAACATTTCTTCTTGAGGACTGATACTAATACTTCACTGGATTGGTTTCCAACTGTTAAGCAGTAATTATGCAGCGACTGATACTTGCTTAATAATTTTATTGCAGTATGGTGTGAAAATTCTTGTATTGACTTCATTTAAGGATACATGTTGCATAGAGATTCTTCCTAATGTCCAACCGTCAAAACGAGGTAAACATGTTGTATTCTTAATTTTGTTTCAAGCATAGGCAGTTGGATTTTTAATTTGTAATTGACTTTTGTGTGATAAGTTTCATAGTGATTCTGTATTTTTTTTCTTTTTTGAATAATTTGATTGTGATTGCATATCTCACTTGTAAAAGTCTTGTTCTCTAAATTCATTTACCCATTAACGTACTTACAAATATCATTCTACTGTTTTGAGTTCAATCGTAGTCTCAGCGTCATACTTACATTAAACAGGTTTCTTGGAACTTTACTTACTAATCAAACTACTGCATGTGATATCCTTGTATATTATTTTTTCATAATAAGCTTTACAGAAAGCTCTTATGTCTTATGCAGTTATTATATTGAGTTTCTGGGCAGAGGTGCATTACAATTCAATTTATCCTCAAGAAGGTAAACTTTCATGTACATGTGTAATTTGATTTGTTGTATTGATTATTTTCAAACCTCAATGAGTAATGCTCTTATGTAGCTAGTGTGGTGCACCTAACTTTTTATTATATCTGGACTTGTTAAACATCTAGAAATTTCTTAGATCTGAATAGATTTACTTTTCTGAGAATAGCTCCCTCATTTATGCCTTCATTATCCCATTGCCTGACTTATTATGTTTTGTTTCATTTCAGGTACACCCTCACATGAGTATAAAAAGAAGAAAAAGTGGTGGATATTTGGGAATAAAAATTAAGAATCTTGGGACAGCATGGTTTGCCTGATCCACCAAATGTGTGCAAGCTAGATTATCTCACTGTCGCGTTAGTATCTTTTCTCTTTTCCAAACTTTACTATTATTAAGATTGGGTTGCATGTGTGAATTTTATCATCATGCTAGAACCTTCTGACATTGATCGACCATTAAAGTAGGACATTGAGTAGTCTTACATGTTCAAAAAAGAAAGGCATATGCGCAAAGATGGGAATGTGAAACATACATATATTAGTTACTATTTCAAGTATTGCTATCATGGAAAGTATGCTATCACATGCTTTATGAGGAGAGATAAAGTCTAAAAGACGTAGTCGGTGAGCACTATGAAATGGAAAGCACAAATCATGAAGCAAATTGTTCTACCATTGTGTCTATAGCCCTAGTGAGATGAAGAGGATCAACCTGATGAGCATAGACAATATGGTTAGCATCTGGATTTTTGGTGACATATAGAGATGGGAATGAAGGCTTTTATAACCATTTGGTCATTTATCTTGTACAGTTGATTCTTTTGTATTGCGAAATATATGCTGCACTTCTTGTTTGAGGAGTCATGCAGTGATTTGAAGGATATATTTTGCAAGTCGGAGCATAAACTTGTTTGAGTCATGCAGTGATTTGAAGGATACTAGAACTAATGGTTCGAGGTACTTAGTTTTAAACATGTAATACTAGAACTAATGTGATATACATTCAACGAAGCACGACAGATATGTTGCTCCTTGTTTGATTTGCACCTTCGCACACTTTGTTGCTGTGTTAGCGCATCTTGTTCAGTCCATATGACAGTGTTGCAGCCTGTGACTTCCTACTGAATTTGGAAATCGGTGGTGCCATTATTTCACTACTTATGATAGTTACGGCTGGTGAAGTGTGAAACAGTGCAACACCAGTACAATATGTATAGGTTTTTTGCAATATGTATGGGTTTTTTGTTCAACTGTGAATGTTTATTGTGCTTCATAAGCATATATGCTTCTATTTAAGTACATATTCGTTTTGATTCAGAAGTCTGCAGTAAAGAGAATACAAGTTTCCTGCATTTGGTTGCAATGCCTTGTTTCGTTGTTGAATGTTCGAGTTGTATTCATAGCTAAGCTTGAAGATGAACTATAATATAGTGTTTTGAAGAAATGGGCAAAACAGGTGTTATATTATAATCAAGCATGATTGGCTGGAGAAAGAATGCCCTGTTAAACAATTTGATGAAGCTCAACAATGGTGGGTCCAAAATCTTCCTTCACTAAAATGGAGGGGACCATGGTGGTGAAGTCCCCAAGCAACTCATGCAAGCAATATTTAAACTCTCATCCAAGATTGGTTTCCAATCAAACCCGTTCGTTTCCATTTCACTTCATTTGGATTTGATTTGATCCCTTACATTACCACCTAGTTCTAGTTCTAGTTCTACTACTACTACTACTACTACTACTACTACTACAGTACTACACACACCAAACATTCAACAATGAACAACAAACAAACACAACCCTCATCCTAAACCCAGCTCAAACACTTGCGGGACAATACAACACAGCCTCTAACCTCCTCCTCTTACTCCTCCCCATTACAAATCTACTACTCTATTATTTGCCTATATCTTGTGATATACAGACTAGAATCTCAGTTCTCTAGTCGAGCCCCTGAGAACCTTCCGCGGAGGCGGCGGCGTTTCCCCCGTCACTGACCCCAGACTGCAGCAGCAGCGCGGTGAATCCATGGCTGTTTTCTGCTGCAGCAAATCCATGGTTGTTGTAGTGGCTGTTCTGGTACCCGCCGTGGTTGTTACCGGCCACCGAGTAGTCCAGAGCAGGCAGCGGCTGGCACAAGTCGAGCCGGCAGCTCAGCTGCTGCTGCTGGTTGTGAGCCTGAGAGACTGGGAGCTGGAGGTGGTGGTAGATGAACTGACCGGCGCTGGCGGCGGTGACGGTGGGGCGGCAGGGGAGGGAGGGTATTGAGACGGGCATGGAAGGTGTGGAGGTGCAGAGCTGCGCCGGTTGGGTGCCGGTGCCGGTGGCGGCGATGATAGAGGGCTCGGCGTGGCGGAGGAGCCACTCTATGGTCTCGCCGTCGGAGCGGTGGCCGAGCTCCCTTGTCAGTTGGAAGATTCTGGCGGCGCACATGGCGGGCATTCGGACACGGCGGCCGCGGCCGTTGACCTTTGTGTGCCGGTCCTTAGTGTTGGTCGATCTCCGGGTGCGGCTGAGCTGCTGAGCCGCCGTCATCCCGCCTGAGTTGTCACCAGTCGTGACGGTTGTGGTGGTGGGGTGGAGCACCGCTGTTGGAACGGCAACGCTTTGGGTCAAGTCTTCAAGCTTGAGTGAGGGAAGGATTGGTTGGTGGTGGTGGCGGGGTGGGTCCGGGGACAAGTAGTCCTGGAGGGCCATCTCGGAGCCCATGACGGTTGCCGGAGAAAATTTAGGGTTTGAGATTTTGGAGAGAGAGAGAGGATTGGATTCTATTAGCGACCCCACAAAGATAGAGGGAAAGGGTCCCTTTTTATTGTGAGAGAGTGAGAGTGGGGGTCTCACTGTTTCCGCGCTGCGGGTCCCACTCCCTATGGGCCCCAGTGGGAAAAAAAATTGAAAGATGTTAGGTGGGGTCGAGTTATGTCTTGTCAGGTGTCAATGAAAAGGTTCCACGCGCTGGAATGCACGTCGGGTTAAAGACGCTGGAATATTATTTTCTGTTTTTTTGGTGCATGGAAGGACGAAAGTACCCCTTGTTGCCGATGAAACGGTTCAGTTCCTCGTGATGGAAAAGGCTGACCAGATTCGTCTTTATTGAAAAAGTGAGAATTTTGATTAGATTTTTAAAGAAAAGAAAAGCGTCTGATACACGCGGGCCCGGTGGGTGTCATGTCCACGCGCTTTAGAGAGGGAATCGAGCACTGTAAAACACACACAAGTGTTGAGGTCCTTGCTGTCAAATTTCGAGACTTGTTTCACACGCTGACAACATTGACCATTGTCTGGTTCTGCCAGCGGCAAGGTCGAATATGCCCCTGGTTGTACCCCATCGGCCAAGTTTTCAAGCTCCCAACTTGAAGCAGGGTATTCAGACCACTTGAAGCAGAGTTAGTAATGGTGAGGAGAGGGAGTTGTTTGATGACTCGTACCCACACAACGGTTAATGGTGATGAGTCACGAACTCATGATTGACAAAATCTACAGAACAGTTGTAAAAAAATAGTACAAGTTCAATCGAATCACCCAATTTCATAGATAGATGACTTGTATAAAGGTTTCAACTTTGTGCTTTATTGAGGGGTGGAGGAATTGTGAGAGATTGCTATTTTTATCCTCTTTTGAGACACTTTTATGTTATACAAGTGCCAATGTTTCTTTACGTAAGTGAAATTTTTACATGTCCAAGTTCAAGTGTCATTTCTAATAATGTCAATTCACAATTTACCTCTTGAAGGCACTTCTTTTTCTTAATTTTTGGGGGTGGGGATGCTAGACACAATCTTGCTGACATGCAGACTATTAGTCCCCTAAAAAAGAAAAAAAAAAGAAAAAAGATGTTGTTGGTGAATAGATTGGACCTTCACACAAATGAGAGGCCGGGTTGTCCTAATAAACAAGGCCTGCACGGACTCCTGTGAGCCCAAATGAGAAGAACAAAAAAAATCTGAACCTGATCTATTTGGGAAAAATCAAGTAAACAATTTAGAGGTGCTAAATAGCCTCCAAAAAGAGCAGGCGCAGAACCTCTCTTCCTCCTACAAACATTATCTGCTAAAAAATAAATAGCTCAAGCAAATTCTGCAAGCTACAGAGAATATGTGACACACTGTTTCATTCTTATACACAATTCTAGTAATATTTACACAAATATATCCATCTCTTGTTAATCCAATGGAGGCCGGAAGGCATTTTCTTTCTTCATCTTCAGCATTTCCATCAACAACCCAACTCAGGCATCCTCTTCCTCCTTCTTCTCCTTCTACTTCAGGTAAAGGTTGTTGCTTTCATCTTTGCTTTGCTCAGTTCTCTGTTTTTTTTTTTTTTCCTGGGAAATTTTCCGGGAAAAAGTTTTAGGCTTTGGAATTCAGCGAGAGTGGGTAAACTCATTAGTGGGTTTGTTGAGTCTATTTGGTTTTGATATGGGTTACAAAGGTTTTGACTGTTTTGTGTTTGAAAGCCAATCCTTGGATTAGTACTAGTTGTGGATAGATTGCTATGTCTTCTATGTTCTAGTGTGTTGAACTGTGTTTTCTTGTTTCTTGTGTTTGAGAAATAAGAAATTAGAATGACAATGTCTTGAGAGTCTGAGTATCTAGTTTTGTAGCTAAGTTTGATACTGTAGGAGTTAATGAAAGAGATGTAGAATGAAGTAAATAGTTGGTGACTGATTTTGCAGCACCCTGAAAAGATGTTAGATTGTATACAAAAATATTTGAATGAGGGATAATTTACTCCCATTTTGTCCATTTTTGGTACCCTAATTTGCAGTCTTGATGCTTCATGAGCAAGCAGCTCCTGCAGTTACTTCTGTGCCGACTTCATTTATAACTCGACATTTTCCTACTTCAGTTCTTTTGCAAGAGCAGCGTGATGAGTTCAAGCCTCTATTGCATATATTTAAGGAAGAGAAAGCATCTCAGGTTAGAGCACATCAAAACTTGTCTAATCCTCCCTCATTTTAGAAATTTACTTGCGTAAACCTGTCTTTCCTCATTTCAAATTATGCATATTGAGGATGCCATCTTTCTTTTTCAAAAACCTAACTCCTGTAATTGGAGATTTCTTCTTTTCACTCATTTACAATTGAGCTCATATACTTGAAGTTGCTTCCTCCTTAGAAATCATGCTAAACCTTTTCTTTCATTGGAAACTCCTGATCTATGTACCATTGATTGTGTTCATAAAAGGCTACATTAGACCGCATACAGATAGAGAATACCACTGCTGAGGAAGATTTCAACATTGATGACTTTTACAAGTTGGTCAAAGACTTTCACCAGTTGCATGTGTAAGAGAATAAACCTCTTTTTTCCCATCACTTGCATCAGATTTATTGTGCTGGCTGTACTGTTACTACTCAATTGGATTCTTATGTAGTTCTGATTTTAATTTTCTGCATTGCAGTACACCCTCACAAATAGGTGAAAATTCGCCCACCGGTTCGGCTCTCGAATCTAATACCACTGCTAATGAGCATATGGATGTCGAGCCCTCTGATGTATTGACCCTAGCTAAAAATGCTTTGTCAGCCTCATTAGAAGCGGCCTCTTTAGCTGAAACCTCCAAATCAATCAGTGCTGGTCTGAATGAATCTACTTCTCTGGGGTCAGTTTTGTGGTGCTAAGTTGTTTAATTAATATATCCACATCAATTTCTTGGAACTCAAGTCAAATATTTCTTTTCTAGTTTGGGGTGGGAGGAGGAAACTGTAAGGTCAACCCAACTTCTAGAGAGGCGGCGCAAGCGACTCAAGAAAAGGAATTTGCTAAACTCAAAAGTTCCAAATTATGAGAATAGCAGTTCTAACAGTTCAGATTTAAGGAGAAAATATAGGGAAGGATTAAATCCTAATGATCCCCTGCGATTATTCTTGTGGGGTCCTGAAACAAGACAACTTTTGACACTTAAAGAAGAGACTGAGTTGATTGCCCGGGTTCAGGTGCATATCTAAATCATTGTTGTCTGTACTCATTAGTGCATCACTGGTTAATAAAGGTCTTATACTGTGTTGATATGCGGAGTTACATAACAGGATGTATTCAAGTTAGAAGCAGTGAAGAGTAGACTTCAATCTCAATTTGGCCGTGAACCGACTTTAATTGAATGGGCTGAAGCTGTTGGTATTAGTTGTCAGATGTTGCAATCACAGCTTCGCTGTGGTACCAGCAGCCGTGAAAAGTTGATCTATGCTAACTTACGTATGGTGGTGCACATTGCTAAACAGTATCAAGGTCGAGGTCTTGGCCTTCAGGATTTACTGCAGGTAACTTTTTGGGAACATTTATTCTTATAATGTAAACAGTAGTCTTTCTGAAGGATTTTTGAGTTTGACATGAAACTTGTACCCTTTTTCGCTCTAATGTAGGACCTGCTCATTCAATTTCATCATCTGTGGCAATGTTTTACTGCAATCTAAAGTTAGTGCCACCTGCACATATAGACTACCATATATGCCTACCTTAACAAATTTCATTATATTCATCTTGACATTATTACCAACTTATAGCATGACATACATTCTGCATATGTTCTATCTTTTTGCTGATGACAAATTTGGATAGCCGTTTTAATAGGTTACGATTGGAAGTTATCTTTTTTAACTTCCTTGTAACATAAATGAGCATTAGCTAGAGTTCCAGATTAAGGCCTGGAAAATCATTGTATTGATATTATCTTGAGTAGAAGTTAATTTAGCCTTTCTTATTTTCTTCTGATACTTCTGTAGGAGGGAAGTATGGGTCTTATGAAAAGTGTTGAGAAATTCAAACCCCAAGCTGGTTGCCGATTTGCTACTTATGCATATTGGTGGGTGAGACAAACGATTAGGAAGGCCATCTTTCAACATTCCAGGACTATCCGCTTGCCGGTAATAACCATTTTTATCATCTCTCTGGTCTTCAGTCTTCAACTAAATACATATTTAATGTTTTCTTCGCTGTCTTGGTCACTATTGTTGGTTCAACTGATTGTGCCTCTTCTTAAATGTTTCTCTGGCCTTTTGGTACAAATGAAAATCTAGAATCGGTAATGTTATTGATGACTAAAAGTACTGATGCCCTTGAAATCTATATCCTGAATTCATAGCTTGAATACCCACTTATTGTGGTAAAGATCTACAAATGTTGACATAACAAATCTTCTTACTGCATGCCTGACTTCCCAAAGCCTGATTATTTCATAACATGCTGAAGAAAAAAAAAATATGTATTTGATAAGCATGACTGAAATTCAATATATTATTCATTCACAGGAGAATGTATACACCCTCCTTGGCAAGGTATTGGAGGCGAAGAAATCATATATTCAGGAAGGAAATCAAAACCCAAGCAGAGAAGAATTAGCAAGACGAGTTGGGATGTCGGTTGAAAAATTGGGAAAATTGCTATATTGTACAAGAATGCCAGTTTCAATGCAACAAACTGTGTGGGCAGACCAAGATACTACTTTTCAGGTAGAGATTGTTGTCTGGATTTGTGGGTCATATATAATCTCTATTTGTATGTCATATGCAAGTTTGCTCGAGATGTAATTTGAGCATATTCTCCAATGGTTTAAGAAAAGTACGATTTTGTTTGTTTATAATTGCAGGAGGTAACTGCTGACACTGCGATTGAGATCCCAGATGTGAGTGTGGCAAAGCAGCTGATGAGGCAACATGTGCGCAACCTCCTACACACTCTTGAAAAAAGAGAGAGGCAGATAATTAGGCTAAGATATGGTATTGAAGATGGTAAGCAGAGATCACTAACAGAGATTGGTGAGATTTTTGGATTGTCTAAGGAACGGGTACGGCAACTGGAGAGCCGAGCATTCCTGAAGCTCAAGGAATCACTTGGCAGCCAAGGGCTTGGGGCTTATGCTCCTTTGCTTGTCTAATAAGCTCATTTGGCTACAGAATCTACTCCGTCAGTTCAGATTTCTGGTATCTTTTAAGGAAATCTGGAGTTCAGCTATTGAGCTCTCCAGTTTTTTTGAGGTGAATGTACAGCAAAGTCATGGCTTAGAATATGGAGTGCGCCCGACATTTTAGGTTCAGGGGTCAAAAATGTGTGTTAGCTCAGGCTAAATCTTATGCTTCCACACTGTGATGACGGCTCTCTGGAGAAGAGCTTAAACTACTTAAGTCATTGTATATTTCTCACATTCATGTTCAAAGCCAACACACCAAAACAAGGGGTGGATGCTTTCTGGAATATTGTATCTATTTGCATAGATTTTACCCAGTTCAAAGTAATATGATTCATTTGTTTCATACTGAAATAATTTGAAAATTTAATCAATTTACTATACTCCTTGAAAAAGCTCGAGTTTTGTAGAACCCTGGAGTTAAGTATAGCCATTTTCCATTTTCCAAGGAAACAATAAACATACGCCTTCCTTTCTCTTATGTTGAAAAATCAAATTTATTAGAAGAATCCCTAAGTGTAAAGAAGAACAAGGCTGGGATCGGAGCAGAACCAGCAACGGAAGCGTAGAGGCGCACAGTTCCTATATTCCAACGGAACAGCAAAACACCCTCTCGTGGTGTTGGTAAATGATAAGACAAGGAGCAACCATTGATGGTTTGCAGACGTTTCTGAAATTTCACGACTCCTTTCCTTTCACTGCTTCCATAGTAACCTCCAAAGAGTAGCTCCTTCACCACAGTTGACGAGTCCTTACCCTTCCAAAGAAGCGCAGCCACACTGACTAACTCATTTAAGTTCTGTAAACCCATAAAGTTCGGTAAACCCATAAACCCTTCCAAAGATACATATTGCCATGAATACGAAGCACACTCGGGCCATTTCTAGCAGTGAGCCAACTGACACTGTACTATTGTCATTTCAGACATGTCATAACGTCACACCCAAGTGCCACCAGCCAGAATGCTACTCATCTGTCTTAGAGCTAGACTCATCTGTATAAAGGCCCCTTACAAGTGAATGGTATACTCTGTCATCAGGTATGATGCTTAATTTTTTCATGTCATCGTACAATTTGAAAGCAGCTTCTTTTCTCCCCACCTTGGACAAACCCGAAATAATTATTGTGTATGTGACAACATTGCGAGTTAAACCCTTCTGCAACATTTCATCAAACAATGTTAGGGCTGCGTCCATGTTGCCAGCAACACATTCACCATGTATGAGGGATGAATATGTATATGAATCTGCCATCAAACCCTTGCATTCCATCTCCTCTTTTATCTCATGTGCTTCCTTCATTTTACCTTTCTTGGTGTACCCATCAATGAAAGCATTGTATGTTACATTATTAGGTCTCTCTCCTTTCCTTTCCATCTCTTGAAACACTCTCTTTGCTTCGGCAAAGTCTCCTTCCTTGCAATATATATCTATCAGAGTAGTAAAGCACACCGAATTTGGAGCCACATCCCTTTCTGCCATAGTCAACAAGGACCTCTTTGCCTCCTCATTCCTATTCAACTTAAACAACCCCCTTGCTATATTGCAGTAAGTATACACATCAGCCTTCAACCCTTTCTTTTCCATGACATCCCCGAACCTCTGAGCTTCATCCACCATCCCTTTTCTGCAGTACCCATCAATCAGCGTATTACACACAACTCGGTTCAACGCAATTCCTTTACCTTGCATCTCTTTCACCAAAATCTCCGCCATCTCCATCTGCCCTGCCTTACAAGCCCCATTAATAAGCGCGCCATAAGTATGACCATTCGGCACAAGCCTTCTCTCAGTCATTTCATCGAACAGAAACAGCGCCCTCTTCAAATTCCCACCTCTACAATTCCAGTTAATAATCGAAGTATAAACATACACATCAGGCTCGACCCCTCTCTCGCGCATTTCATCAAACACCTTCTCTACATCCCCAATCTTCTCACAACTCCCATACCAATCAATCAAAAGCGTGTATGTCGCCACATTATACTCCACATTACTCCTCTTCATCAACCCCAACACCTCACTAACCCCACCAAAATCCTTCCTCTCAATATAAGCTTTCGCAATCGTGTTATAGGTATACACATTAGCCTCAACCCCTATCCCCCTCATTTCACCCATCAATCTCTTTGCCCTTTCCAACTCCCCTCTCTTACAAAGCTCATTGATCACCAATGTCATCGAATAAACCGTGACTAGACCCTTTTCGCGCATTCGGTCAAAGAGACACAAACACTTATCTACTTCATTACACTTCTTCAAAGCCAGCAAACCCGCAAAGCATGATCTCTCTTCTATCTCAAGCCCGTTCTTGTACACATGGTCAAAAACACCAAAAGCTTCTTCAAACATTAAACCCTGAACAGCATATCAAACAGCTTCTTAACCGAGTCACGCTCGTAGTTTCCAGTCTCGATCAGGGAAACGATGTGGGAGACTTGGCATTGGAGACGGTCGTTGTGTACTATGGTGTTTACCACGTTCTTCATTTGGGCGAATCTGTTGGCTTGGTGGAGCCTGCAGAAGAGGGTGAGGTGGGCTTGGAGATTGGGTCTGAGGGGTTTGAGAGATGGGTTTCGTCTGAGGAAGTTGAAGAAGGTTAAGCAGGATTGAGGTGGGAGGATTGGGTCGGAGAGGACGAGGTGGGTAATGTGGGGGTTGAGATTGGAGAGGAGAGAGGGGGAGGAGGTTCTGAGGTGTTGGAGGCCTGAGTGGGCTAGGATTTTAGCGATTGTTTGAGCGAGTTCTTGGTTTGATTTCATGGTGGTTTCTGTGGGGATGAGTTTCTTCAAGGAAGTCGACATTGTTATGGGGTTTGGAATCGAAGAACATTTAGGCGCGAGTATAAAAATGGGCTAAGGAGTAAAACCAAAAAAATACCCCATGCACACGTGTAAATTAATGTTGGATAATTAAAAACTGAAAATGAACTAACCAAGAAGACAGCCTAAACTAGGTCAGAGGGAGCTGAGTTGGAGCGAATACTGCGATGATTATGTTATTAAGCACGAGTTCAAATGAGATAGTTTTATGCAAACGAAGACGGTGGTTAAAGAATTTCCCCTATTCTGTGTTTTGCATTTGGTGATACAAATCTTCAACTTTTGGATGTCTTGATGGACAAATGAGATTAAGCTACCACATCATCTTCAATTTGAAATTTTATCAATCCCATGAAATATGGGTGATTATCAAATAATTGAATAACAATTGACCTAAAAGTTGGTAAACATCACCGTAACCATGGTGTTTGCTTGGATAAATTTTTAGATGCTACCGGAAGACCATGTGGCAGTATGACGTGGTCCTATATTCTAATTAAATATTGACACTTGGATTTATTACAACTAAAATATAAACTAATTAAGGTTTTCTATTTTTTATGAAAAGACTTTTATGGGTCTTTGTTGAGTTTGGACTAGGGTTTAGGGTTAGGGTTTCGGGTCTAGGGTTTAAAGTTTATAGTTTATGGTTTAAAAAACAACAACAAACAAAAAATTGTTTTTGACAAAATAGCTGATGTAATTTTTCCTTAATAAAATCTAAGTGTTAATATTTAATTTAAATGTAAGACCACGTCATACCCCCACGTGGTCCTCCCATAACGCTGAAAAGTTTCTTGTTTGCTTGATTGTCTTTAAGCTAGAAAGAAAACGAGAAAAAAGAACGATGGAAGAATTTATATATACAAAAGCATATATATCTTTTCAAAAAAAAGCATATATATTAAAAAAAAAATATTGGGCCCCTCAAACTTTATGTCAAAACCAGGTCACATCTCAGGTCCATGATGACTAGAACCGAATTTGTCAAAATCATATAAATAAATTTTATCGTCTGATCTTTTGGAATCCTCCAACATCTTACGAGTTAGACTTCTAAGTTAATTCATTTTAAAATATATAGTATGTAAATTAATTTGGTATCAACAACAACATAACACCGACTCTCTTCATCATATACATACATAGTTAGGGGTGTAACAAATATTTTTTTTTCATTAGGATTCTTCATTTCAACCTTTGCTCATGTACTCAACTTAGATAGACTAAAATCATATGCAAGTACTGATATCTTCATTCACGTATATTGTTCAATGTAATCTCATTACTCTTACTATGGTTCACTTTATATACATGCATCCTTTCAGTTTCAGAAAATGTGTGTTTGCTATGCTTTGCTCATGCATGTTCAAAGCATGACTTAATGCACACAAAAAATGCATTTAGGAGGTACCAACCCCGCACAGAGTTCTTTATGACGTGCAAAACTTCATAGCCCATGGGAAAATAACCAACGTCGATGATAAATTTTAGAGTAATGAGAATATGTGATTATTCAGAATCCCCCAACATCGATCGTATTACCATTCAAATCAACCAGCGAATCTGTTTCTCTCATCAGCATATAACATATTTGGTTCTCCAAACTAATAATCATATTGAATTTTTCGTCCAAGCTACAGTGATGCCACTTATATCACTTTTGTGTTCTTGCCTCTTTGTTCTAATTTGAAAATTTTAAACCTTTTAAACCAGTCACCAGCAACACGTTTTTAATCATCTCATCGGAGCCAGATGAAAGACAAGATGCTTTTGACTGTGGAAATTAGGGGCTACGGTGAGGCCGTGAGGGACAAGGGATAATTGTAATTGAAACCAGAGATGCCTTGTTGCCAGGCCAGCCTTAAAAACTGCAGATAGTTTGAGTTAAGATCATTGCAGATGGTGATGATAGTGATGCTGTAGCATAGCTGCATAGAAGATGGAGACCCATCAGAATAAAAGGTTCCCTAAGACCAAGAAGAGCATCAGAAATTATTGAGTCTTCTCTTCTCCTAGCTAGATCAAACCAAGTAGCCTTATAATTAACTCACCAAAGCCTCAAACTTTGGCTTATAGCACATGGCCTGATGACACATTTTTGTACATCTTTGTGAAAGGTTTACGGTGCGCTCTCAAGTCTCGGCTAATGAAACTTCATAGTCGAAAACAATTAATACTTACTTAGATACAGTACATTACCATTCAATACTAATGGTACATTCAACACTTTGTTAATTCTAGAAATACCATTCAATGCCTATGCGAGTACATACCAATCAAATTTGTCTCTAGTCTTTGAATTTCTCTGGTCACTCTTATCACTACAATGCAAAGGGAAATGACACATAGTTGGACTGAGTGAGCCATAACAGCAGTCTCTGTAGTCTAGAGTTCAAGGCATTTATATGTGTGGGGGTATATGGTCAAAGATTCTATTCATTTTTGCTGACCAAAAATTAAATCACTGGTACTCCTACACATTTCAAACTACCTAAATTCTGGCTTATTTGTTGTCTCATGTAGCAATCCTAATCATAAATCTGGAGCTATGTAACTCTGGGTTTTTAGAAAAAATTCTACAGAAAGTAGAAGCAAAGTGATTAGAGAAACACTGTGAAAAACTAAAATATGCTTTATGTTGACTATGAGGATGAAGAAAAATATCTTGAATCTGCCATTGCCTCAACCAAAATCTTATGACACACGCATGTTAGCTGCTACCAAGCACGACTAGCATGATTAATCATATACATATGTATTGTTTCACTGGCTTGGATGGTTCAACTTTTATCTAAATGCTATAAGGGCATTTTGTTTGAGGTACTTGGAAGTGGCAAAAGGGGTCCAAAGTGAATTGTATATATTAACATCTCAGGTGAAAGGAGATAGATCGAAATGGAAGCTATGCCCCATTCTATGTTTTCCATATGCTGTGTAACTATCCTTCCCTGGCAGCTGGTACATTGCAGTGTGCACAGTTCATACTTCATACCAAACGCTTAGGCGCCGAGGGCCCCTTCTCTGCTCTATATTCAATCACTGCAACAGCCCCCCCCCCCCCCCCCCAAAAAAAAAAAAAAACCCTGCAGCCCCAATTTCCTTGTTCTTAAAAAAAAAACAGAAAAAAAAAAACAGAAAACAGCAAAGAACTTCTCAGTTCTTACCCATAAGCAGTTATCCATGATGAATTCAAAAAAAAATTGAGTAAGATGAAGATCAAAAAAGCTGTCAAAAAATTAACATGTAGGAAAATCTCTCAAAAAATTGATTATGGTATAACAAAACAGAATAGAGTGTTAGAATAGAGTTTGGAAGTAATTTAAGGCATTTTGTGAAGTAGCTAGAAAGAGTACGTTTGATTTAATTACGCGAGCAGCGGGGAAACTAGTCATCTTTAGGTGTTTTAATTAGTTCCTTTTATGTTTTGGTTTTGATTTTTCCTAATTTACGTTGCATTTTGGATTCATTTGCATATGAAAAATAAAAAAGAGTTTGAGAAATTGTCTCGTGTTCTTTACTTGTTCATCCATGTGTTGCTGGAGACTAGTTTTACTTCTGTGGCTGGCTTGACGTTTGCTGAACCTTGTTTCTACCATGATCGAATTACCTACTATCTTCATGTGATTCTGCATACTATTATGGTAACAAACAATTTCTACTTTTGCTACCTCATTATATGTTTGCATGTAAAGTGAAACAATTGATTACTTCTTCTATATAAATAGATCGAGGAAGCACATGAGCCACCATATCTACCTTTCTCAATAATTTACTGCTTCCAGTGGACTAGTAGTAGACAAAACTATAGTAGCAGAATAAGGTGCAGGCGAGAGACCTTTATCCATCCTCATGGCAATGAAGGAAAGTGACAGTACTGCTAAAACCACTGCAAGCTTCAATAATAGCACTAGGAATCTGCACAACAATGGCGGATGCGAGCCCTGCAGATCTTTTGGTCAAAAGTGCACTCATATTATGAAGAAGCAGCGGACCAAGTTCTACATCCTCCGACGTTGCATAGCAATGCTTCTCTGCTGGCACGAACGTAATGATCCCTGAGGATCCATCCATCGAGTTAGCTTGCTAGCTCAGCTTCCTCTATATACAGCTGCAGCTGCAGATTGTTAGTTTTGCTTAAATCTATTATATTTTCTGTGTTATTATATATTACCAGTGTTGTTATTCTACTTATATCTCTTATCTAGGGACTGTAATTAAAATCTGTTTGTACGTCATGAAAGTATAATTAGCCTTTTTTGATGGAATCATGAAGATCTATCTGCTTGCTGTCCAGTATTAATTACTCTAGGATCTTAAATTTTATGTTCAAGTTTTAGCTTACTGTTGGTTCTTCTGCCAAGTACTCTTCATCTATCTCGTCCATCTTTGTATGGTCCTGTGAAAGCTCGTGGAGTTTGCCAATGGATCAATGAGATTGGAAGGAATTCTGGGTTGTTCCTCCAATGTGTGTTTGCATTGTTTTGGGTGATAGATCTTTATCTTTCATTATGTGAACTATACAAACTGTTTGCAAAAAATAAATAAAAGTTGCCCTTTATTAGATTTAAATCATTGGTTTAATTGTTTGGACAAACACACAGTATAATAACTCCTAAGCTAAAACCAGGAATGAAAATTTTGCATAAACAAAAGCGAACGGTAGTGCATTTTGATTCTTTTTGTTTTTGTTTTGGCTCCGTGTAAGTTATCGAGGTTTATATGCATTACTAAATGATTCTCACGCAATTTTTGCTTCAAATCCTATAACTAGCTGGTTTGGTGTTATAGATTTCTTCGAAGGTGGTCAGTATGAATTTTTTTTATTTTTTTTCCATCAATAATGAAATTGAAATGAAAAAACAAAACAAAGAACAAACAGTTCCAGTTCCACTATCCCCCACCCCCCACCCCCCGCTCTTCAACTTTCCAGCTTTATCATTGTGTAGTATCAAAGTGCCCAACTAAACAATGCCTCCCCGGCCATGTTTGAGATAAGGGTCCTATATACATAGGGCTGTATATATTAATGCATGGAATTAAGTGACATTGTTTATACTTTGATGCATTTAGATAAAAATGATGCCGCCCATACCCCATAGATCCTACATGATTTGTCGATTCAGACAATCTAATCACAAGTGGCCTCCTCCTGTTTAGGGAACACTAGACACCAGCAAGGAAACCATTCATGCATATGGTTACTGTGTACATTGTTAGTTTCATATTAGTGTTCCTTGTTATGCAACAAAATCTTTTGGTTTAAAAGAGAAAATGTGGTACATGTTTTTTTTATAAGAATCTACATTTTAAAAGCAATTTACTTGGTAGATTTGTAAGTTTGAGCAAACGGACGATAAACTATATGCGAGACGTATTTATCTAATATAACAAAAATGACTGATTTAAGTACCCATTACAATATCTCATCACTTGTGTACTACTATTCTCTCATTGCATGCAACCAACTCGTAAACTATGAAATTAACTTACTAAGTAAGCATTTATATTTATAAACTCTTAAAAGACGGTCGGAACCCTGTACATCTAGTTGTAAGATTAGGTTATGTTGAATCAATATACTGAACATTGAGATTCCAAACATATTGCATGCAACGAAATTCATGAACCAAGTAAGCTCATTTTATAAGGATTCAATCTTCCAAGAGCATCTCTAACAACTTCTCCATTTTCTTGAACTTTTCAATTTTGGGGAATATAAAACTGTTTTATGTCCAACAGTTTTTCTATTTCATTCTCCAAAATAGGGATAGAGAAAATTGAGAAGCCTTCATTCCTCAAATTTAGAGCAAAACCTTTCTTCCTCAAAATTTAATTCTTCACGTGCTCCAACGAATTCAAGACAACAATAGTCTTTTGTTATAATTAATAATGATATAGTATATTTTATTGTTGTATTAAATACCGAAATCTCTAAAATAAAGAAGCTATTAAATTTTGAGCATAAATTTTTTGAAGATTTTAGCTTTTACTTTCTTATTTTAGAAAAATTATATATAAACCGTTAATGATGCTCTTCTCGTTCAGAAAAATACCACATTTCCGAACAAGAAAACGAGTGGCCGATCACTTCTCCGGTGAGGTTTATGAGGATAGAAGATGCGGGGGTGTATGGGCCGTGGCCCATGCAACGTAGACATGTGGCCCAGATGGAACGTCAGCAAGAGACAGCGAGAATCGTGAAGAGAGATGGGGGGCAGGATCGGGTGTAGGTGGTGTAGCTGAAACAGAGTCTCCACCCACCACCCCTCGTGCGGCCATCGTCTCAGTTTCCCCTTTCAGTACGTTTTTTCTGGGTCTACCATTCCTTTCATTTCTGCAATTTACTGCTAAACTACAGTACGCACTTTTAAGCACACACTTCTTCACCGACCTCCGATCGATCTGGCATGGCTGGTCAAGCTTTGCGTTTCAGGAAGGTAAAATTTCCCATCAAAGGTGTTTCCCTATTTTCTGGGTTGGATTCTATTATTATAGATGGAGACATTACCTTTGACATGTAATGATGTAATCATTTGACGATTTAGCAGGTAAATGATGCACTACTTTTGTGTTTGATATATAGGATTCTAAGTTGGAGACTTGGAGCGCCCTTATGTCGAGGACTATTTAAAAACTTATACATTTCACCTTATATTCGATCGCATATTCACGTTTAAATCATGTTAGATATGTATGAATGAATCGTGACTTGGAAGCCGTTATGTTGCTACTTTTGATTCGTGCACTACAACGAGCTAATGAATCCGGAGGCAATACGGAACGGATCGGACCAAATAAGAATCCAAAGATGATCAAGAGCGGTAATTTGTATCAATGGATGATCATCTTATACCACAAGCAACAAAGACATATCATGTAGTTTCCTATTGATGAATTTCTAACTCCAAACACACATGAGTGAAGCTAAATATTCTTTAATCGAGTGACATGTATTGCAGCAGGAGATATCATATCATAGATCAAGTGCGCTTCTTAGCAAAAACGATAGCGTTCTCCGATCCAAGCTTGAGAACAATCAATCAAGTCTATCTCCTAATGATGATATATATGCATGTCGTATGCCAAAAGATGAAAATGTGAATGTAAATAAAGGTCGTCAAGGACAATATGCTGCTCCCTGGCAGTAGGGCTAACATGTGCGTCCCTGACATGGTTGAAAACTTGAAATATCGACGTTACAGTGTGTGGTCGATCTGTTACATTCGTCGCGCCAAAAGTCACCATTGACACAAAGCTTTACTGCAACAACAACCTTTGAAACTTCGTAGTGCAGAGACACACGTGTGTGTGTGAACCCAGAAGTAGTACTGGAGGGCCTAAGGAGCCACAGATCAACCCTAACTCTTTCTCTCTTTCTCTCTTTCTCTCTTTCTTGATCATCTTCGACCTCCCGCCACTTACGTAATTGTCAGTGACTCAGTTGACAGTTGTCGATCCCATGAGTCAGATCATCGGCATATGCCACCAACTACCTTATGTCCATCGCTCAGTGGAGTTTGGAGCTCGTGCTGAATGCCGTAGAAGTAATCAAGGTTCTGAGGTAGATTCTGTATGTGCGTACGTAGTTATATCAGGGAGACGAAATAACAAATAACTACTGATGTACGTAGAGATATACCCTTGAAACTTTGAAGCAATATATCGAACACGTAATTTTCTTAGTTTCGAGAATCAAAATCAATCGTATACGTATATAGTAAACGAGTAAACATGCACTTCGAGTAATCTAAATGTTGTTGGCTGGGTGATCCGATGCTCAGTTACTTCATGTGCTCATACTTTACTACTATATATGCTACTACCCGGCCAGAGGTGGTTGCGCATTGGACTGTTAACGATTATACATAGTTGAAATGAGCATCGTTGAAATGAAACACCCATCACTTTTGGTGAGTAAGATCAATGTGCAGGCTGAGTCATATTATGTAGGATATGGACCCCTACAAATTTGTAAGTTTGCCTTATATAAATTGGGAGGAAAATGGACTGCAGATGAGAAATGTGGTGGGGTGCAAGATGTGGTAACAGGCATAATTGAAATCTAGCTGCTTCTAACAGCACTATTTTGGTGATGATATGATTTGATGTGTTTTGCTTAGCATTATTTGGAGAAACTTTACCAACGAACAGCTGTGTCCTCTCGTTTCAGAAACATCATGCTGTTCGATCTGGGTGTTTTTGAGGAGAGGTCTTGCCCTACTTATCACATGGACTAGCAGCTAGCTAGAAGATGAAGTTATCATCATCATTATCAGCTGGAATTTGAGTCCAATCACAGCAGGGACTGGAGTAATAAACCAGTGGATGATAATCAATACCTAAATTACATCAAATGGGAACCATTCATATCTTTGCTTCCACTTGGGGGAGTGCCCTGCATAGTCTAATCAGTGCCTCCTAGACCCCAGCCTAACTAGACGTGGTTACTCAAATAACCCTCTTCTTTAATCCATGCCTGCTGTAGTATGGGCAACACATTAATCATTGATGGACTTGAACGACTCCCCTCGCTCTATACTTGTACAAGTCTTAGACACTCATGCATTACCAATTTTTTTTCTTTACATCATGTTTGATGTATTACCAATTGACCCCTAGTATTAACACCCGTATTGACCATCTTTATATAATATAGGCACACACAAAAATGATCATGGTATCCAAAATTTTGTAAACATACCTAATATTATTTTCTAATTCTTCACAACAGCAGCGGCAGCAACGACGACAACAACAACATACCAGCTTTCGAACCCCTCCTGCCTGTAGGCAAGCCAAACACATTAACCACAAAGCTGAAGAGAAAACTGGTTACCTAATATTATTTTAAGGTGTTCTTACAGTAGAGGGTTTAGGCACAATGTCCCCTCTTATATTTTGAGATTTCGTTAATAGTTATGACGTGAGGGCTATCGTTCTAGCACTTATATTAAAAAAAAAACATCGGGCCGTAATAAATTACCTTATTAGATTGAATTATTGATCAGATTAGTGAATAATGATTATAATTTCGTCTTTCGTTTATATTAATAGAAATTGGAAAAGAAATGTTTAAAAAAACATTACAAGTGAAAGTAAATATACAACATTATGCATTTAATTGAACCGAAAAAAAATTATTATCATTGTTAGAACTTAGGGTTAAATTCAGTTTACCATATTAAGGTTTAAAATATACTTCATTACATAATTCAATTTTGAAAATTTACCCTTGAAATTTCTAATTTTCAAAAATCGTGCCAATTTATTGAGGTTTCATTCAATTTAGATGTTAAATGCTAACATGTAATCTTAGAAAATGAGCTTTAAAGTGTGATTTTTGTCATTAAATAACTGTCTTAGGCCTTAAAGTAAGATATAAAATCAAAACTAACGTTCAAATTTGACAGAATCTTAACAAATAATTAAAGCTGATGAAAATTAGAAAATTTAGGGGGACATTTTCAAAATTGAAAGAACAAGGATTGAAATGAAGTTAACCTCAAACCTCATAGGGGTAAAATAATTTTAATCCTAAAACTTAATAGGAGGGTCATTATGCTATTATATATGAAAAATTTAATTAATCATATCATTCATATTAAATATGAGAAGGGTCGCCCCCTCTCCCTACATCGACCATGATTTCCAGGATAAAAGGGCTCAAAATCTCAGGTGCAAGTTGCAAACTTGCTCTTGGTAAAGCGAGATTTGAAAGTGAAAATACATCGCGAGAAAAGATGATGGTGTTTTGTCAACTAATATATTGATAGCATTTGGTGAGAATAATATTAAAGTTTATGTGAGAAATTAAATAATGACGGAAAACATAGGTAAATATGGATCCATATGATAATATGCGAGAAATGAAAACGTGTTTGGTGAGAGGGTTCTTGAGCTAGTAACAATCTAAAGGAACTTTAAATGGATAATGTCACCCTCTAATACTCTTCTTTATCCCAACATATTCTTGATTTACTAAAAGACTGATCCCTATGATAAAATGAAATTCGAAAACAATATAATTATAAAGTAAATAGTATCAAATCCATACTTATATATTCCGACCTAATAAATTTTTGTGTTTTTAGACATCTCATCATATGAAAATTCTTGTATGCATGACGTATATTTACACGACATAATTTTAACCGTTCATAACAATTCATATGTTTGACCATCATGTTTCTATATTATTTCATATAATCTTTGATCATCCATGTATGTATATGAAGATACATACCGTGTACTAAAGATGTTCTCTTCATCATACCATTTCTTGTTTTTATTTACAAAATAACGACTGTGGGAGCATTTACAATTTAAATTTTTGATTTACATTTCAATTTTAACTTACAAATTTATTGTAGGCCGAATGGATTTCTTGTAGGGAAATTTTTTTAGTGGATTTGGCCTACCATGACTGATACTCTTAAAGATTACAAAAATGAAAAATCCAATTGCAGTTGGAAGTTGGATCAGATGCAATCTTCATAAGAAGATGGATTAAAGCCGATGCATGGTTCAATGACTTCAATCATTTTATGCAAACAGAGACCGACTCTCCTATGTGGAACCAAGATTGAAAACGTTGCAACTCCATCAACCTGGGTTTGGTAGTCCATTAAAACCAACCTTGATGCATTTGTTTCTTGAGATCCATTAGGGCCAGCACCGAGTACTACCCACCTCATCAAACTATGGCGGGTTCATCAATCGTCTTAGACATCCAATGTATGGCCCCAAGGACGCACATTGCAACTTCTGTATGTTTCATGAAACAGCGGTGGAACTTAAGTGAAAAGTTTCAAGTTCTTATTCAACCACAGCGGTGTACTCACCATCTAAGAGAAGTTGATCTCAAATGGGAGAGCGTATTCAACGCACCCGGGTGCGCCGCGCACCCATCCATCTCCGCCGTTCATTTTGAAAAAGTCAAAAGTCCGCGTCAAATGGACGACGAAGATGGACGGGTGCGCGGCGCACCCGGGTGCGCTGTATAATTTTCACTCAAATGGTGAGAAAGAAGTCTGGTTCGAATGAAGCGACCGAAAGAGAGACTCGAGTGCAAGGATTTGAACACCTGAAAGGTGTGGCAGTCCGCAGTCGTGTTGATCTCCTTAATAGATCGGTAGAGTGAAACTTTGGTTGCAGCTCTGAAACAAACACGAAAATGGCTGGAGAAACAATTCAGAGGATTATCAGAAGCTTGTCTTTCATGATTTGAATGCAATCTGTTGAAACTCACTATTTTGGGGATATTACTTGAAAACATTCTTGACACACAGGCAGTAAAACACACGCAGCAAGCAATGAACAAAGTCTTTAAAAGGGCAGAACTGTCAAACTGAAATAAATTGTGCAGTCTTTACATCATCCATTGTAAACTTATCAAAAGATGACACTGTTTAACTTAGACTATCCTTGGGTCATCCAGAGGCCACAAGAACCACAAGGCCTTTTCAGCCACAAATAACGATTAAATGGGCACTAGCACCAGCACCATGATGGAATCCAAAATGCAGTTTGAAATTAAAAGATGAAGTGTGCATAATGGAACTATTCTAATTGTAAAGGTCATCTTCATCAGCCCCAGCACCACTAGTTGCAAAAGGATCAGATCCAGTTGTGGCCGCAGCAGAGCCAGTTTCTGGAAACCTAAACTCAGTTCCAAATCCTCTCGACTGCTGCAGAGTCTGAGCAAATGCCTGGTATTTGCGGATATCAGCATCACTAACACTCCGACGAGCAAACTTCATTGATTCCTCAAAGTGAGCTGCCCTGATTTCAGGTACTTCATCCTCCACATCTTCCTCCATAGCCTCAGGATTCTCGCTTCTCCTCCTCTCCCTTTCAATATCCTGCAGGAACAGAAAGTATTGGTTACTCACAAATGAATTCACATTTCTGTGTCACAGGGAGAAATACAAGTAACCAGGAAATCCAATTACATACCTTCTCAATATTCTCTCTGATGGCATATTTGCAAGCACGCTGGCAAATTTCTGTGATATCAGCACCGCTGAATCCTTGGGTGTACTTGGCAAGGGCATTAAGATCCACATCTTTGGCAACTGGAGATTTCCTCAAGGCTGCCTTGAAAATTTGAAGGCGGGATTCCTCATCAGGGAGAGGGATATATATCAATTGATCCAGACGTCCCGGACGTAGAAGTGCAGGGTCTATAATGTCAGGCCTGTTAGTGGCGCCAATAATGAAAACAGTCTTCTTTGCAGACATTCCATCCATCTCTGTAAGCAGTTGGTTCAAAACCCTATCTGCAGCACCTCCGGCATCACCTGAACTGCTACCTCTCTGCAAGATGTACAAGTAAAAAATAAGCATATGTATAGATAGAGTGATACACATAGGTTTAGATAATACACATCGTGAGAATAGAATCACTAGATTAACATACAAAGCAACAGGGCCGGTCCTGTGGAATATGAGGCCCTGTGTGAATCTTTGAATGTGGCCTTTTTTTGTTTTTGAATGTGGCCTTAGTTACACAAGTTAGATCTCGAATATACAAACCAATATCAAAACTCACAATCTCTCGTTGAAGTACACAAAATAACATATTCCTAAGATTCTTATAAAATGGTGAAAACACAAAAAAAAAAAAAAAACTAGGGAAACAATCCCTTATAAAATCACAAGAAGACAAACGCAGAAAATAAAGGAGAGAAAAAATAAAAGGTGAAAACATAGAAAAAAGGGTGAAAATGCAGGAAAATAAAATAAAATTGTAGGAAACATAATTATGAAATCACAAGGAAAACACAAAAGAGGGGGAAAAAAAAGGGTCAAAAACACAGACGAAAAAAAAGGGGGATGGAATGCAGAAAAAAAAACAAAAGGGATTAAAAACGAAGAAAAAAAAGGACAAAAAAAAGAGGTGAATAGAAGGAAGAAAAATACTAAACAAAGGAGGCTGTGGGCCTCGAACTTGGGTGGCAGAGTTAAGATGAAAAGTCTTAACCAACTATGCTACAAGAGCACATGTTAACATGTTAGTTATTTTTAGTACTTGTTACATATTTATATAAATAAAAAAATTTCGGAGGCCCCCGAAAATCGGAGGCCTTGTGCGGCCGCACACGCTGCACACATCGCAAGGCCCAAAGGCCGCCCCTGCTAAGCAATTAAGCATAGGTCCGGATGGGAGTTACGCATCACGAGATTAGGGAATGAAAAAACAAATAGTAGTATCAATCTGAAGTGCTTGTTAGGGTAAGGCTCCTAAGAGTTGCTGAGGTCATCATAGTGCTCGTTTGGGCAAGGCTCTTCAGAGTTGCTGAGGTCATCATATCTTATATGTTCTAAGCTACGAATATTCAAGTAACACATTCTCCATATTTAACTTCTGGTTGATTAATTGCAATATTCAACTTATAAGTTAAATGCAGAAAAAAGGAAGAATAAAGACGGGCTCAAACCTGAGTAGCAATGGAATCAAGTTCGTCGAAGAACAGAACGCATGGAGCAGATCCACGAGCCTTGTCAAAGATTTCCCGCACATTGGCCTCACTCTCTCCAAACCACATAGTAAGCAATTCGGGTCCCTTGATACTGATAAAGTTTGCCTGGCACTCATTTGCAATGGCCTTGGCAAGAAGAGTTTTACCACACCCAGGAGGGCCATAGAATAGAACTCCCTTTGAGGGCGACATCCCAAATTTCTCAAATTTCTCAGGATGCTCAACAGGATACTGAACCGTCTGCATCACAAGGAAAAACATATTTAAAGTTTTGTTACGAGGAATAACATATATCTTATAAATAATTAAAAAAAAATTGTATATAGCCGTACAATAGAGTACACTCAATTACCTCTTGAAGTTCTCTCTTAACATTCTCAAGACCTCCGATAGCATCCCAAGAAACATTGGGCACTTCAACAACCTAGCCAATAAAAACATAATCATGTTATGGATTCCATTAACAATGCTTTCAATCATAAAAAAGCACCATCACTATAGAAAAAACAAAATACTTACCGTTTCACGGAGAGCAGATGGGTTACTTGTTCCAAGAGCAGTAGAGAAGTGTTCATTTGTAACTGCCATTGAGTTGAGTATCTCAGCATCTATTTCCTCATCTTCCAAGTCAATGACATCCATCTTCTCTCTGATGCACTGAAGTGCAGCCTCAGTACATAGAGCAGCAAGATCAGCACCAACATAACCATGCGTCTCCTTGCCAATCTTTTCCAGATCAACCTATACAGAGTATAAGAACTATATCTAAGCTTACATTTATAAGCACTTTATCAAGGAAGTAAAAAAAAAACCACATTTATAAGCACTTTATCAAGTAAAAAAAATAAAAAATCACAACTTGGAATTAAAGAGTATAAGAACTATATCTAAGCTTACATCTTCAGCAAGCTTCATGTTCTTTGTATGAATACGAAGGACCTCAAGACGCCCAACTTCATCTGGAACACCGATATCTATCTCCCTATCAAATCTACCAAACCTTCTGAGAGCTGGGTCAATACTGTTAGGACGATTTGTAGCCCCCATAACAATTACATGTGCACGGGATTTAAGTCCATCCATAAGTGTCAAGAGCTGGGAGACAATTCTCCTCTCAACTTCACCATGTGTCTTCTCTCTCTTGGGAGCAATTGAATCAATCTCATCAATAAAGATAATTGATGGTGCATTCTTCTCCGCTTCCTCAAAAGCTTTCCTGAGGTTGCTTTCACTCTCTCCAGCAAGTTTTGACATGATTTCAGGCCCATTAATGCAGAAAAAGAATGCCCCAGTTTCATTTGCGACAGCTCTGGCGATTAGAGTCTTACCAGATCCAGGTGGCCCATACAACAGAATACCCTTTGGTGGCTTCACACCAATTGATTTAAAGAGCTGAGGATGCCTCAATGGCAGCTCCACTAATTCACGAATCTGAGCCATTTGCTTCCTAACACCACCAACATCATCATAACCAACCTCATCTAATCTATCCTCATCCTCACGTCTTACAGGCTCTCCCTCACAGAAAATTTCAGTGTCTGGAGCAACAACACAATACTCAGAAGGATCGGTCTCAATAACCTTGAACTCTACACTCCTCATTCCTCCTCTCACAAGGAAGAGATCACCCTTCCTCACTGGGCGGTAGGCCTCCAAGAAATAAGCTGCAGTATGGATCATAAGTGTAGGTAAATATACAACATAGAGAACCACACAGTCGTAAAAAAATCAAAACTCAAAAGCAACAGTGACCATCACATGGTAGAAAATGTGTTATATGACACATTTGCATGCTCTTTCAATAGTAAAGAGAAGTATCAAACTTTTCACATGTATCTATGATGTAAACGAATGATCCACTTGTTAATTACAGTAATTTTTAACAAAACAGCAGTCCCAACTGCAGAAGTTAAAACATTTAAGAACTACATTTTTGTTACTTGTTCACTACTGGTATAGCTCTGTAGCAAGCTCAAAACTATAGATCATGTATTCAGTTGTAGCTTTTGTTACAGTTGGGAATAAAAAGGTTTAGATAGGGACTCACGTTTCAAGTAGGCATCAAACAAACTTCCAGTGACACCTTCAATAGTGTCATCCACAGGGAGAATGTGCACCCGCTTTCCGTACTTGACATCAGCACATTGGTGGACAGAGACAACATCCCCAAGCCTAACCCTTAGGTTGCTCCTCACAACCTTGTTCATCCTAATCTTTGGTTCGTCACAAGTATCATCAGCAAGGGCAATGCAGATTGTATCCTTCCTTTTCTTTCCCTGAATGAATGACAGAAAAACAATTAGCTCTCATACTTCCAAATAATTATAATATCAAGCATACAGTCCAAAATTTAGATTTCGGCACCTAATTCCAGCTTAACAACCCATTATATTCTAACTAAACTAGAATTCATAAACATTCAGTCAAAAACAAACAGTACAAACACCTGAACTAGTACAAAAGCATAAAACTTTACATCAATACCCTAACTTTCCGAACACCCAAAACACACCCAATCACCAGATCTCAAACAAAATACTCAAACCCATCAACCAGACTACAAACCATCCTTCACTCACTCCCCAAACCCTAAATTTCCCAGCTTGAAAACCAAAACACACAAAATCCCATCAAATTTCTTCACCGATATCCCAAATTACACCATCAAACCACATCAAAACCGTACCTTGATGAGAATAGTGTCGCCCCTGAAGAGCTGGAGCTTCTCCATGGTCTCAGGGTGGAGCGCGACGACGGAGTTGTCATCGTTGATGGCCTCATCGACGACGAGGCGATTCGCCGCCTTCTTCCGCTCGAGAATCGCAGTGCTGAAATCCCTCTTGGTCCCCTTACTGCAACAAAAACAAAGAATCGCAATCAGAAATCAAAAATCCCCAAATTCGAGAAATTAGGTCAAAATCGAGAAGAAGGGGAATTGGATCTGGGGGCTTACGGGTCGGAGGATTCAGCTTTATCGGTCATGATTGAAGATAGAGCAGGCGGAGGAAGAGCGATGAAGACGAAGCAGAGAGATTGAGGAGAAGAGAGAGTGGGGTTGGGTGTTGGGGGTTGGGATACTTATATAGAGAGAGCCCAAAGGCTTTTAACAAGGTGTCTTGTTTGGAAAGAAAAGCTTTTGGGTTTACTTGGTTTTTAGTCTAGGAATAATAATGCGAAAGATTTTTATTAATTTGCGTTCGCTATTTTGATTCAATATGGATATCGTAAAGCAAATTAGTATGTTTTGTTAGTTATTCGTGTTTTGATTTGATGATGATTAGAGTTTTGAATATAGGAGAGACACCCTATGTCATTGAGGATTTGATTTTAATTTTATGTTTAATTATAATTTGTAACTTTTGTGTATGTCTCAATTGGAAAATTACAATTTCATGTTGAACAATGAATTAATACACCCATGAAATGGTTTTCCCAAGTCATATTTGATTTTGATTTTGATTCCAAGGAGGTATAGGATGGATTGTTCTCTTTCATGGATTGGTTGTATGGCTTTAAAATAATCATGTAAATTAGACCATAGGAATCTAGAATGTTCTATATACTTGTTTCTATGTAAGTGTGGATGCCGACTAAACTGATCCAATTAGCCTTGTATGTCCAACAAAATTGGGGCTTCCTAATATTTATATAAAAGAGATATATTAATTGTTTTGCAATATTGGTAAATTACCTTGTAATTTTTTCTTTCATGATTCAAAAGTTGGAAATAATATTCAACAAAATAAATCATTGCCTGAATTATTTTATTTTTTTAGAGCAATCTCAAGAATTTCATTAAAAAAAAAAACTATATTACAACCATGAGAAATATCAGTTGTAGAAATAATTTTCCCACACTTTTCCCTACTAAAAACACCAACAATTACAATGGACAAGAACTGAGAGGGTTCAACCGTAACCTAACCTATTTCAGAAGTTTCGATACATCTTTACAATCAACCTAAAAAAGAAACAACAATTTCAAACATTACATGCCAAACTTAGACAAGCAAATTAAGATAATGTGCAATTATTTTTTGGTTAACCCATAAGGTGTATTATTCTTGACGACTAGACGTGTCTTGTTGTAACACTAGCAATGCAAACTCTAAAGATTGAAAGTATTGCATCGATGAGCAGTTGAGCACCTAGCTACATACACTAGTATTGTTAAAGCCAACAAAACAGTTTGAAAAGAAAATATGAGTAATGGCTATTAGAAATAACCCTCATTAGGAAAACATAAAATTACTTTGCATTGGAAATACATCTTTGATCATCTATGAATTTATAAGATATAGATTCACTCTAAAAAAAAGAAAGTAAAGAGTTGGATAAAGACTTAACCCAAGTATCCCTTTAACCCTCATTTAAGAAAGTAATAATAAAAGAAAAAGAAAAGAGGAAAGTAATGTTCATAGGATAAAAGCTTGGGTTTGGAAAATGGAAACCCAAGGGAACAGAGAACAGATAGGATTGGGCTGGGCTGTCTTGCAAATTGGCCAACTTTTTAAAGCACCCAACGCACTAGTGGATCTTTTACTTCAAAAGGAGAAAAGAGTACCAACTACCAACTAGGTCTCCACACACACAGACCTTCAGATTGCAAACAAACGCTTTCATTGTCTGTCATATAACACAAACAAAAACAGAATGTTCTATAATAGTACCATGTATGCGTATGAAATATCTCTTTACATCACAATCTATTTTTTTTTTTTAAAGAGATAGCACCGAAACTTCTAAATTTCCATTTATTGTCTAAGATCTCATTTTTTTTTTTTTACATCTCAATCTATAGCACTAGATGTTCCAAAACTACACGAAAATGTGATGGTAGGCAACCCATATAGTGACACACATTTCTTCATTTCAAGAAAATGGACAAACATGAACGTAAGCGCCGCACCAGCCCATCTTGTATCTGATAAAGAAAACAAACGAAACTGACAACAACCTTGCCTTATTGGAATATGCAACAAAGATTTAAGAACACCCTAGTGATTGACACTGAAGTCTTTGAAGCTAAGCCCATGTTTCTCTTGGATTTTAGCCTTCACATCATCTATGAATCGATCAAAGTTTCTATTTGATGAACCATCTTTATCCAATGCACTCTCCAATGTGTTCTTGACCTTCTTGGCATTCCTCCTCAATTCCTCACTTGACTTTCCACTCATCAAACTGTTCACCTTCTCTTTCACCTCCTCCTCTGTGATCGATTCCTGATCACAAAGGTTAATCCCCACCTTCCAATCATCGACGCCTAGTTTCCGATTGGTGAATTGGTCAGTCAACAATGGATAGCACAACAATGGGAGGCCGCGCCACATACTTTCCAATATGGAGTTCCATCCACAATGTGTTAAGACCCCTCCAATTGCAGGGTGTGAGATGACTTCGATTTGACTACACCATGACACAATCAACCCTCGATTTTTGATCTCATCTTCGAATCCAACGGGTAGGATTTGGGTCTCATTAGAGCTGACAATATCAGGTCGAAGAACCCAAATGAAGCCGACTTTGCTTAGTAAAAGCCCATTGACTATTTCCTCTATGTCTCTTTTGCTAGCGTGTGCATAGCTACCAAATGAGACATAGAGAATTGAACCATCTGGTTTAGTGTTGAGCCATTCGATGCAGTCAAATTCGGACCAGAGGCTCGTGGGCATTGTGCTCTTCGTGAACCCATTGGGGAAAATAGGGCCAATTGCATAGGTAGGTTGCTTTTCTTGCAAGGCAGACAAGCTCTTGAATTGTGTTACAAAGAATGAAATCTGCCCTTTTAACTTCCTCAAATGCCTTGTATATGATCCTGTGAACTACGGATGTGACATGAGCAGCTTGAAGGTATGACATCAAGTCTTTTGGTTCAATTGCTTTCACACCTGGAATGTAGTCGATTGTATCTTGCCGATGATTACCTACATAGAAAAATTACTAATTTCAGTAAAAAGTATTTCATATATACGTAATACGTTATATAGTCACATGCACCATTAACCTCAAATATGAATGTTTAAACTAAATTTCACATGAGAGTGGGACTTGCTCTCTACATTGTTGGCTTCCGACGGATGAGTTAATTGTGTCCAATCCCTTATTGATATAGTACACATATACAATGTCAAGACCGAAAAGTTACCTAGGTGCATGGAAGTTAAATTTTGTAGACATTGCTATAAGATTAGCAATTCGGCCGGACTCAAAACTATGAACTGCAGATCTTAGAAGGAGGTGGAAGCAAGAAGCAGGGAATAAAGATATGGTTGAGACTTGAGACTTGAGACTTGAGACACTAACCAGGAGAAGCAAAGTGACCATTTTCTCTGAGGAGGTATATATGGTAGTAGAGGGTTAAGACCAGAACTGGTTCAGTCCAAAATGACACGTTCACAAGGTTATACTTTGCTGCTATCATTGTTGGCCACACAAAGAAAGTGTCTGCTATCAAGCAGGTGACCGGTGGGTCGGATCTGACTAGTTCTGCTACAAGTTCATCCACATGTGCTGGGAAAACATGCAGTACACCTTCCCAAAACTGGTCGTGGTTGAGGGATCGATCGAATCCGATAGGAAAACCATCACTGATTGTTACATAACGTATGTCGAGGCTCGATTTACACACCCCTTCGAAGATGTTAACGTCTTCTGAGGGGGTATCGAGACTTTGGGATTTGATTATTTGGTGGTGAACTGCCTGAGTGTTGACAAAGGTGACTGTGAAGCCGTTTGATGCGAGCTTGATTGCGAGATGGACTGCTGGGATTACATGGCCTTGGAGAGGGTAGGGAAATAGAACAGCATGAGGCTTTGAGTGATTGTTCTCCATCTCAAAACTCAAAAGCTGCTTGTGTTTTTGGCGAGAGGAGGATGAAAATGATCACAATTAGCTAGCAGTGAGATATTTTGAACTCGAAGTTGAATAGTATAAGCTCCCAATAAGACTGGAGCTATATATACAAGTATAGCAAGGTTAATTTTCCTCCTATGGTTTACTACTTATCGAAATAACTTTCTGGTGATTTTGGCTGGAACTTGGCTTGATCGATCGGCCATATTGCTCCAGGTGCGTAGCTTAACCTGTCACTGTTCTAAAAAGACAAAGGAAGAGGTAATTCTGTAATCCACTGGATGCTTCACGATGTGCTTTCGTGGTTCCAGTCAAACAAGTCCACTGGTGCAAAGTCAGTGTTACTGTGTTATTTAATCCATACTAAATATCAGGATTTTATAATCTAAAACATGCAATCAGTGAAGGATTACTAGGATATATGCCAATGGTGTTAGCTAATAAAGCTTGCTCAATTATCAGTAATATGAAGTTGCTTATGCTTATGTCTGTCTATCATCAATCGATCTGTCGATGTCAAGATGTCATGATCATGTTTCGTAGTTTTTTGGATGCATGATTGCACTATAAATCTGAACAATTCAACACGCGTGTACATGCCACTGCACTGATTGAAAACTTCCTGGAATGGTTAAATCCATGAAAATGAAATGCCGTAAAAACAAATTGATTCAGGTAAAATTTTGATTTAGATGCAACAACCATAAATGTATGCAGAATCAAGATATTAATTAGCCCTCTCTCCTTCATTATGAATGGTAGCTAGCTTCGTACAATTGTCCAGACTCTCCAGACCATGAGAACTCAATGATGTGATTGCAACAAGTCCTTGTGTTTCCTTGATGTATATAGCAGCCTCATAATGGTGCTACACAGCCTGCTGGGGTTCAAGCTAAGTTCATAATTAAGTTTCAGTTGATCAGTTTCATCTTCGATCACTCCCTTTATGGGTTCCATATATGCTTGTGACTACTCCTTGCCAATACTGTAAGATTTATTCAACAAATTAAGGGGAATGAAGACTAGGGATGGAGGTTGGCTTGCTGACTTTGCCTATTATCTTCCTACTAGTTATACAGACAAATATATAGCATATACCAAAGAAGGGTAGATGTCATTTCATCAGGACCAGTTGTAAAGCCTCATGCAATCATGTTAATCTTGGCCAATTACCTAAAGCCTCGTGCAATCATGTTAATCTCGGCCAATATCACCTAAAGCCTCGTGCAATCATGTTAAGTCTCATCCATTTTGGCCATGAAGCTTGCATCGCAAGGCTTCACCATCACTTTGTCGACACTGAATACATTCATCAACAGATAACCAAATCGCAACCTGCTGAAAATAGTGGATATGCTACAATTGATTGTTAATTTTGCTCTATTCTTTGCTAGTTTACCTTATTGTCCATTTGATTTTAGTTCTTTTCATGTTTGTTAGGTTTTCTGAAGAAAAGAAGGAAATAAGAGCGCAAGATATAGAAATGAATTTGTGTCAGCTTGACATTGCCACTAATCTTCCTATCACTTCCAATGAGATTTCTATAAAAGAGTTATTTATCGGAACAATACTCCTCCTTAGTCATGTGTGTCAGGAGAAATTGGTACAAGAAGAAGTGGATATGCTTTTTGATAATAGAATCCGTGGACAACCAATGAGAGAGGCTCATAATATATAAGGTTAAACAGCTAGCCAGTAATTCATTACACTTCCTAATTAACTCAGAACCGACATACATGAAAATGGAAAACCATTTATATTTTGCTATACATATAGTCAGCTGGAAAATATATATATATATATATATATATATATATATATATATATTGAAGATTCGAGTCGACTACTTGTATTTCAAACCTGAGAACTCTAGATACAAGAAGGAAACAATGGTTACATGTCAACAGCTAGATACCATTTTTTACTTGGATGTGTGTCATTACACAACTTGCTAGGTAAAAAGAATGAATTGCTATCGCTGAATGGTACTCACCAGCAAGCTCGTAGCCCAGGTGACTCTTCTCCTTCATGAATGGTAGCTACGTACGGTGGTTCAGACTCCAGATGACTAGTCCATATGTGAGAAGGAATATTTTGCAAGTTACATGTCCTTTTCTCTCTGGCCTATGTGAGCTTCGAAATATCAGTGAGACTTATGCACAGCCTAGCTCTTTTCATTCTTGCTTTTAGTCTTTTACACAGCCTTGAGAATGAAAGCTCATTATCAGTTTTTGTTGGGTTCTTTTCATCTTCACTTGCTTTGTATATGGTTCCAAACTTCCATATGCGAGCCTGCGACTATTAGTCATATCTCAGTGAAATACTTTTCAACATAGTCATATCTCAGTGAAATACTTTTCAACATAAGGGGCGGCGTCTTGTTGCCTTCTGGAGCAAGAAGACAAAGCTATCTAAAAGTACGTAATCAATATAATTTTAGATACAATATAGGAGGGTGGGTGAGGTTTCAGTTTTTGCCCTCTTTGCTCAATCCTCAGTTCCTCACACAACACACACAGCAAACACGTATAACCATGGAGGCCAATCACCCAAAGCCTCATGCAATCATGGTACCTATTTCTCTCCAAGGCCATGTCAACCCCTTCACCCATTTGGCCATGAAGCTTGCATCAAATGGGTTCACCATCACTTTTGTCAACACTGAATACTTTCATCACCAGATAGCCAAATCCAAACTCAATAACACTGCACAAGAGCAAGAGCAAGATGACATCTTCGCGGCGGCGCGTGAGACCGGCCTTGACATACGCTATAGAACAGTGAGTGATTCTTTCCCACTGTCCTTCAATCGGTTTCAGAACCTTGACCAGTTTCTTGAGGGTGCTATCCATGTCTTCCCTGCCCATATTGATGAACTTGTTGGAGATTTAGTACAATCTGACCCCTCAATCAATTGTTTGATTGCTGACACCTTCCACACATGGACAGCAATGATAGCCAACAAGCACAACCTTATCAACATCTCCTTCTGGACTGAACCAGCTCTGGTCCCAAACATTTACTACCATTTAGACCTCCTCATAAAACATGGTCATTTTGGTTGTCATGGTATGTTGCTCTCTCCTTAAATTTTGCTTATGTTACATTTGAGAAACATGTTATTTTGTCCAAGCTTGGTGAATCTCAATATCATCCATTTACTGTATATTTTTAACTGATGTGTAACCCTTTTTTTTTGTTTTTTTTTTGAGGAAAAACTGAAGTGTTATATTGTACATTGAGTATGTTCGAGAAACATGTTATATTGTTAGATTGTTAATCAAGCGGAATCTTGTTTGAATGTGTGGAATGAACTCAGTCTGATAGTCGTAACGTGTTAGGTACAAACTAGCTGGTAAGAGATCATTAATCAAGTATGTACGACTTATTACATGACTGTTTTTTGTTGGTTGATTTATCAGATAATTGTGAGGACACCATAGATTACATACCTGGTGTGCAGGCTATTGAACCAAAGGACTTGATGTCACACCTACACATTACTAATACCTCAGATCCAATGTTGCGAATCGTGAAGAAGGCGTTACGCGAAGCTAAGAGGGCAGATTTCATGCTGTGCAATACAGTTCAAGAGCTGGAAGCAGAATCTCTTTCAGCCTTGCAAGACAAGCAACCTACATATGCAATTGGCCCCGTCTTCCCTACTGAACCCACCAAGAGTGTTGTGGCTACTAATCTGATGTCGGAGATTGACTGTACACAATGGCTTAAAACCAAGCCTCAAGGTTCAGTCTTGTATGTTTCATTTGGTAGCTATTGTCAAGTTACTAAGAATGAGTTTGAAGAAATAGCTCAGGGGCTTTTGCTTAGTAAAGTCGGTTTCATTTGGGTGCTACGCCCTGACACTATAAGCTATGAGGAAGAAGGGTACATTGTTCCCTTTGGGTTCGAAGACCAGATTAGCGATAGAGGGTTAATGGTGCCTTGGTGTTCTCAGATTGAGGTGCTCTCAAATCCAGCAATAGGAGGGTTCTTAACTCATTGTGGATGGAATTCCATACTGGAAAGTATGTGGTTTGGTGTACCAATGCTGTGTTTTCCTATTTCAACTGACCAATTTACTAATAGGAAACTAGTGGTTGATGATTGGAGGATTGGTCTCAATCTTTGTGATAGGAAGCCAATCGCAAGGTTGGAGGTAGCACACAAGGTCAATCGTCTGATGAATGGAAATTTGGCTGATAGAATATTGCAGAAGGAGATCAAGAAGGCAAAGCAGACATTAGAGGATGCTTTGGCTGCAAATGGATCATCACAACAGAGTTTATGCCAATTTATTAACGATGTAAAATCCAAAATTCAAACACGAATTTGAGAGTTAATTATGAGAAATTCTTGTATGTTTCAGTTTTCTGTAATAACGAGTTTCATACGTGAGGCCTTAATAAAACCGACACAAATTAGGCTCCCACATTGACACGATGCAGTTCTGCACTTCTGCTTCACCATCCTCGTATTCTCATCGTTTTGTATGTCATTTTGGGTAGGAAATGGTACGTCCAAAATAAAAGAGGGAATGTGAAATATACCAAAAACTTAACATTCAATCTATCAAGTCTCTGAAAAACTTTTGGCCACAAAGAGGGATGTGGCTCTAGACATTTTGGATTGATGATTAGTCTTTTTCATCCATAATATAGAAATTTCAATCCTAAAACTGACGTTCAACCCAGAATATGTACTCTACTCTGATGCATGAAGCCCAATTAAACTTCTCATAATTTTAGAAATCAATCAGGTTGTTCCATCCATCATCTACGTGCATTCTGGTCATATGCCTTCTTACAAGTTACAACATATAGAACAGGTTTTTTTTTTTTTTTTTTTTTTTTTTTTTTTTTTTTTTTAAAGAACAGTAAACCATCAAAGTTTAGTAGAATTGAAAATTCGAATTTTTCAAGGAAAAGCCTTCAATAACGATCACTGTTTTAGAAAAATGTAACCTGGAAAGCGTCTGAAAATTCAAAACAAAATCAACAACATAAGCTACAGAACAAAGCGAACAAACAATGAGGATGGAAAGAATGTACAGATAACATTTAGCAATTTCATCTGGGCATGTCGCAGAGGTCATACATCAGCTCTGAGGACTGAGATACAATTTACAAAAGAAAAACAAACAAAAAGGCGAGCAGAGAACTCTAGAGTGATTTCATGTCTATTTTGTACAAATTTAAGTCCTTTGATCAGCGAAATGTACACCCAGCTAAAATTTCGTTTGGGCTAGCATGGACACCTTTGGCATGCGATCCTCAAGTCAGAGCTAAACTGAGAAAATGTTATAGTCACTGAACTCCAATTGAAGCCCCAACATGAAGAAAATCTAATCCCTATTATTAGCTTCTGCAGACATCAAATTCCATTGCCAATTTTAAAATCTGAGAAGGAAGTAGTTTCTCGAGCCTCAACTGATGGCGTTGGTTCTTTCTTGTTTGAACCAAAGAAAGAGCAATTTTGAAATGCATCCAGACTGCTGGCAATAAGGCGGTTTAACCCACTGAGACTATCATTCAGAATTAAATCTTCATTATGGTATTTAGATGATGGTAGATCCAGATCTAATGGACCTAATGATTCAGGCTGTACAAAAGAGGAAAACGAAAATCAGACATATCTAAAAAATAGCTGAAAAATGCATGCATATATTATAACTAAAATTTAAAAATTCCTTTAGTCCTTGTTGACAGGCTTTCAGTTAAGGAACAAATAAATAAACTCGCTTCAGCGAATTGATGCTGCTTCTTGACGAAACAAGAGGGGCAGCTTTGAGGAGAACTCACGAAGTCATAGGAGGGTCATGGAGCTTCAAAAAAGTAAAAAAAAAAAAAAAAAATCTGGAAAAGAAACATACCCAGTATATATCTGCTAAAGTGTTGAAATCTTTCACTGAGTTTCCAAGGATATGTGGATCAGACTGACACTCATCCATAGGATCTCCTTGAGGATCATTAATTGGCCTCTCTACAACAGGTAAGACCTGCAGGAAAGTTGTAATGTTACTCATTTAGTATTCCTATCTTCCAGCTACTATGATTATTTGAGAAACAGAAATATTATGCACACCAGAAAAGAAAATATAATGAAATGATACCTCCACCATACGATCACAGCCTGCTGAGCTTGTACTAGCGATCTGTTTGCAGTCCCCAGGAAGAGCAATCCCAGACTGTTGATGGAAAGCTGAATTCTTTTGAAACACAAAGGCATCACATGTTTCTTCAGCATCCCAGATGGAAGATACATCGGATACCATAGGAGGCTCACATTCCATCTTGTTCTTCTGTCTAGAAATATGAGCGGCAATCGCAGCATCAAATGAATCACAGCTAAATGGGATCTGAGGAAGACACTGGGACCTTCCAGTGAGAGTTTGATCAATGCAGTTAGCATCTAAATCATGAGTCACCCCAGTAAGAAGATCTCCAACACTAATGTTGGTAAGGCTATCAGCCCACTCTTTGGCTGATAGGGCAGTGCCATTATGTAATCTCAGGCCATCCTAGGTATATGAAAACAAAATAAATGATCAGAAAAACAACAGATAAGTTAAATGTTTATGTGAAAAATTCTTGTAATGCATTTCTAGGCTTCTAGCACAAAACGCATAATTAGAAGTTCACTTCTGTACATAAGTGTACAGGCTGAAAATATGTATGGCTATGAACTGGGTCAGCTGACAGTGATGGTTAACATTTAAAGAATGGGACAGAGGTTGAATTACCATTTCTCCCTGATGTCTTAAGATACCCTGATCACCTGCAACCTTTTCATGCCATGATGTACTTTTTGTAGGGTCTCCCACAAGGTTATTCTTCTGATTTGGTTCACCATCTGAAGTCTGATCATGAGAATGATTCTTTGTCACTGAAGTTAAGAGGTCATTGTGGATGTCTACACATTGATTACTAGCTGATGGTGGAGAAGTTGGTGTTGATTCCATTATAGGGTCCTTCATCTTCTCCACATTATCATGCTCACCTAGAATCCTGCAAGGTGCTACAGGTACTTGCAATAAAACAGATCCTAGCTCAGTACTGGAGAACCAACCATACCTGCAAGGAGATATTCCAACTCAGTGATTTACATAATGATTTAATGTAATGCGATCTGAAGGATAAAAAGAAATAAAAATTAGGAACCTTAAACGGAAAACTGGAGGGCTTCCAATCATTGAATACACATCTCCAGCACTGACATTTGAGTCTTGCGTCCATCTTAGATAGCCTGTCGGACTATCCTGCTGGACACTATTAGGGAAAAGCATTAGCTCTCCTGAAGCCACACTTGAACTCCCCCACTTGCGATTTAGGTGTTCCATAACTGAGGATATCTTTTTCCGAGTAGGAAGTGTAAGTTCCAAGTGAGGATTATGTTTATCCTGCAACGGATTAGAAAGCCAAGTTGTTTACATGAGCGGCAAACTTTATTCCAACTGAACTTGAAAATATAAGTAATGTTGCTGCTCACCATCTCCAAGGCTCTTCTAGTACTATCATCAATAGGAAACAACTGGAGTTTAAGTTTCATAGAGTTGTGTATGTTGTTCTCAGCATAAATGTTTTGTGAAAAATCGGGCATAGGAGGCAGAAAATTTCCAACTGGAACAGCACTATTTCTCTCTGGAAATGCAATGGACAAAACAATGCCATTTAGAAATAATTCACAACTGTGTCTCTTTGTATTTTGTCTATTCATAAACATAGGAAACAGAAAAACTATGTAGGAAATGATTCACCTGGGCTGCTTTTGTCCTGTCCAACCTCTTTCTCGATTGTTCTCTCCAAGTGCTCAGCAGCATCTGCAACCAAAGACACCCCAGCAATTGCAGCCTTCTCCCATTTTTTATATGCTGCTGTTGAAGGAACAATACCTGCTAAATAATTACAGTTTACACAATAAGGTCAGTAAGGTGAGTGTGTGAGCATATTAGTTTTGCATAGATTAAAAATGAGGTACTACTGCTGTGTTTGAGAAGTAAAAGTTTCAGAAAGTACTTGATACTACCAATTGTATCTGAATCAGGAAGCAATACCTCATCATAGCATTTTAATGAATTTCAATTAAAAGGAATATAGTTCTGAACTCTAGCAAGAAGACTGTGAATGCAACCAATGATCCCCAAAACTTGATCAAAATGTGAGGGCCAGATATCCTAACTGAAGAGAGAAAGTGACCATAGAGTATCTACAAAGAAGGTAGACAAACAGAAAGATTACCTGGTTTACGTCGTTGTCTTGCAGGTTTCATGGTACTTGCATCTCCTTTGTTGCCACGATTAACACCTATGCTTCCACTGCGCTTTAATGATGCTTTTCCAGGTCCTGATTTCTGGATATTGTGACTGTCAACAAGAACAAGTTTAACTGGACAGTCATGTTCAGATGGTCTATTCTGATTTGGGACGGTGCTGGGAGCCTCAGGAGGGCAGTTTTCCCCCTGAGAAGGTCGTTTCCTGACAGTCTTCTTCCGGTCTTTCAGGAGTTGGTGTTCCTTTATAAGAAAAACATGTTAGTTGGTCCAGCATAAGCAAAATGTATCACTATTATAGAATCCAATTTTTCTCACCACTTCTCCATCATGTGTCACATACCTTCTGATGGATAACCATGCTTAATAGGTGTGATTAAATTCTTAGAGAAGCTAAAACTACGTCACACATGATGAGTGGAGAGGTGACAGTGCATCAAGGTTTACTGTAGGTGAGCAGAACTTTACTCTACCAGTAACAAATCTATGAACGTATTCATGGATCAAAAATAGTGCTATGAACTAACCAATGCTTCCATAAAAATCTTAAATCGTCGGGGCTTCAAGTGAAGCTTTGATGCTTTACAGCTATACTTTTCCAGCAATGACCACCTGTAACAATGTCATACAATTAGAAGAAACATTTGCACAATTTTATCCAAAGACAAGAACTCATACAGTATGACCTATATATAACGGCAAATCTTTTCGGTTCATACATGCCAAGAAAACCTGATAATTCTCAAACTGTAAGCCCTATACTAACATCAGCTCTCCACAGAAGATTTTAAAGGTCAAATGCCCCCAAACGCCCAATTTGACTGATAAAATTAAAATGCATCTTCAATCTCTAAACTCGAAGAACATATACATAACTAACTGAACCTGTTAAATAATTAATCTTACCATCTAAGCATAGCAGCATTAGTATCTTTAGAATTTTTGGAATCTAAATATAATCCTGGACCCAGCAGCTTGTTCATACGCCTCACAAGACGATAGTAATAATGCCTGACCTGCAAAGCATGGAAGGAAAGACACACACACACACACACATAAAATAGATAATCAAAATCAGGATGATGAAGACTTCATGAACCACTGGATGAAAACAGTCAAAAGTAATTGTTTTAGTAAATACCTGATCTTTATTTTTACTTTGAACACGACGAGTGATTTTTTCAAAATTCTGCAATCCAGATACAGGAAGTTAGAGATCCATATCTGCTGAAATACTCTATTGCCAAGATAAGAAAGGACAATGGCATACCTTGCCAAACTGTCGTAGTGCTGCAAAGAAACTTTGCTCTTCTGCATGTGTCCAAGCAGCCCATTGCCGGGTTGGTTTTTTAACTGCAGAGTAACAAAACAATTAGATAATGCAAAGTTGCACCTTGGAAGGTCACTTAACCATCATAAATCAATATAAGTAAAATGAAATTCAAAATTTATTGCAATAACACACCAGGCTGCTGCATGGCAACATGATTTGAAGTAGATAGGCCTAAAGCAGGATCTCTCTCCTGAACCAAAATACTCTCTTGACACAGGTGTACCTCAGAGCCCATGATTCTGTCAAACCCAAAATCTACATGCTCATGTTCTGGTTCTACTTGCTGCAAATCAGATTGCTTTGAGTTAAGCTTCTCATGGAAATATCATGGCAGTAAACAGAGAAAAGTTAAACCTCTAAGAAACAGCAACCTAATCACTTATTTTCACATACCATCACAATTCATGCATCACAGATTCCGCTATATCCAAACATTACAAAACTTTCATAATGCCAATAAGGTTGCATTTCAGAGCCATTTGCATATGAAATACAAATCTGAAATCCTCTTGGTTATAAATTTCCCTAGTCTGGGTAATTTCATAATGCTGAATCCAAATCCTTACAAACAGGACTCAAACAGGCCACGAATACTAGAAACACAAATCTATCGACCCAAACAGACCACGAATACTAGGATTCACATCATAATCGCAAAGCCCGGTATCATATCATCATCCAATTCAGAGAAAAATAGCCTACATTGGCATATTCATCATTCTAATTCAGCATCAAATCAAGCAATTAAATTTCAGTTATGAACACACACACACACACAAAAACTTCTTGGTATCCAAGTAAATTCTGGAAAAAGCTAATTCTCTTCTGCAAAAACTCGTTCTACAGGTCCAGAATTCCAAATCACAACCTGAAATCAACTCTTTCAACACAGTTCTAAAATTATCCTCATCTCAAAAAAAAATAAACTAAAAAAAAAAAATTACAGAACGAAGCACTCACAAATTCCCCCTAATTTCAATTCCTTCGAATTTCGAAAGACCCAAAAACGATGGTTAGGGTTTCAAGCTACGCAAACGTTTAGAATCAACTAAAGCTCCCTCAATCAAATAACCCATGAATCTGAAAAATTTACACCGATAACTACCTGAAGGAGACTTGGAAGAATCCAGAGAACCCAGGAACAGAAGGAACGAGCTTCGCCGGCGATCGATGAAAATGCAGACTGAATTTTCCGACAGACGTTTAAGCCCAGAAAAGAAACGATTTTTTATTTTTATTTTAATTTTCTTTTACTCTAAGGAAAAAGAAGGGGGGTCGAAAAATTTAGGATTTATTTAATTTATTGGGATGATATCACCAACTGGGTTTTCTGGGTGTTTGAGACACATGGACATGAACATCTGGGGGTTACTCAAACGTGACCTAATTTTTTACAACTTTGAATGTGTGTGATGTGTCATGGCTTTATTTCGACAGTTGCAATATGTAAAAACTCATCCTTATGTACTTCTTTTGATTCCAATGTTTTGACCGGATGTTAAAGTATTTCACAGTCGTTAGATTAACTTATTATCAAGGACAAACTCTGAACAGTGACTAATCTGACGGCCTCAAATCAATACTTTAGAACCAAAACTAGTACGATTATCTTATTATGTCAGACACACCGTAAACAATGACTAATTTAACAGCTTCTGAATCTAAATTTTCAATATTCTAAAGCGCTATAAAATATCACCGTATTGATACAGATTGTATAAGGTCATGCTGAAAAAGCTCGATCTGAATAATATCTTTCAAATATGAAAACTTCACTGTAGTTTGAATGATGATTTCAACAAAGCATAAGGATTAACAGAAGTCTCTTTCATGAGAAAGTTATGCAATTAAATTTAATCATGTATCATGAATTCATATTGAAGTCTCATTTTTACAACATCAATAGGGTGGGTGAATATGTTACTTCACATGATGAAGACTGATACCTTTCAACTTTATCAATGGATACTTCAACCAAAGGATGAATTGCCTACATTGAAGGCAATCTGGTTAAACAAGTCCAGCAGTGGGACTTGGCACATGCAATGCAGGTAATCATAGTAGCATCTCTGAGAAAGGAAGCATATTTTTCCTTTAAAGAAAGAACCTCTATTCTATCATGTGTTTGTTGTTGGTATAGAAAAGCAAAATGTCAAAAGAAAGAGGGCTTCTCTTCCTACAGAAAAGCTTTTATTATATCAAACAAGGTTTATAGACTTGGTCAAGGAATCCCTTCTCATTTTGTTGCTAAACCTTTAATTGCACACATGCTTATGCAGGCTACTTTGGCATTCAAATTTCAAAGGGATTTCATGACAGTAGAAATTGAAGGAGTAGACTAACGAAAAATGAATCATATTGTTCTGAGACTCAAGGATTTACTTTATATGCAGCCAAAATTGTTATGGACAAGTAACAACATTTCATAACGATAATCACAAATGTTCAAAATAATGCAGATAGAAACATCAGATAGCTATGGAGCTTGTGCTACGCTTCCTTTGCTCTACAGACACCAGGAGGGGATCAAACTTAATCATGTGGTTGCATTTTCAAACATATTCAGTCCTTGTTCTATTGAAACAGTGTCTGCTTCACCAATTGCTTCCATCCATCCCACCATCATTTTTCTTACTTTGTCTTGAACCCTGCAGTTTGCATATTTGTTCAGCATATTCAGTTTAATGAATTTTTCAATAAACTCAACCTAAAACAATGTTACACACTTATACTACAAGACAACCTAAAAATATTCTCACCCATTTACTAGGTGAAGTGCAAGCCAGGAATCTGGAACTAGCTAGTGCTACCATATATAGTTTAAAAAGATCCGAAAAAGACAGCGACTCACTTCCATTACCGTTACAAGACAACACAGCTTGGAGAAACAAATCGATGCCATCAAGAAAGGATCCTAGACCACTTATACTTAAGATATCCAATTAGTTCCAGTGGCATAAGGTGTAGCCAGCTTCATCCATTGGCTGCTGCAGTAACTTCATTCACTTGAGGCTGATTTACAAAGCATTAATCTGTACATAGGGTCCCCACGGTCTAAGACATGTTGTTCCCAATCTGATTGAACTCCAAATGGATTTTCCTTAAGCCACCCTTCATTATCTGTGGCATACCTTTGTTCATGCACAATAGTAAGTTTGCCTTTGCTGTGTGTCAGAAACTGTTCTTTCATTCTCACAGAAACAGTTTCTATATCAGATTGCAGAAACACCTAGCAAATGAGAATAAGAATTTTCATGCGGCTAACATGTATAGTTTTTTCTAGATTTATGTAGGCAAACTTTTAACATTGCATCATAGAGTATATGGTGTCATCACTTACCGTGGTTGGTTTTGAGGGTGAAGAGGTGAAAAAAAGTGATTACAGAGTTCTTATGGAGCTTCACTGAAGAGAAGGTGCAACTGCACAGTAGTCTTACCTTTCCATCAGATGTAAGGAGATCAGCAACAGCTTCAACTAGTGACCTTTGCAGCATTCTCCATCGATGTTCTGGTTCGTTGAAATCAGGATTTGGACACTAAATGGGAGAAAAATACTTATCAGATAGTTTCTATTGTTGAAACCCAAAAATCCCCAAAACCCGCTATTCGGACCCATGCTCAAATCAGGGACACTTATTCGAAGGCACAGAAGATGGAATTATAAGGCAACGAAAAGGTGTTTAATTTGTTACATCAAACAAAGTGCTTGTCATTTCAAGCAACTGATGGAGAACAATGGAACAAAATTAATAATCCTATTTTTTTTTTCGCATCGTTCTCAGCCTACAACAATGATATGTGACATCAAGTCATTCTCTTAAAGGATATTGTCTGGAACTGATCAAACTAATTATAGAGAAGATAATGTGCCATAAAAAAAGTCTGAATAGAAAGCAATCTGGTTTATGATCTATTTCCAAATCACATTACATCTTTATTATGCATGAAATTAAATGGACATGTACTTGTAACTTATTAACTATAATCGATATGTCTAACAGGCACGGCTATTTCAAATTTTCAACAAGATACTTAAGAAAACAAGCAACCGCCCGAAAGTTAATAATACTATTATAGACATAAAAGAAATCCCAACCTGAATTGACACAAGTACTAGCTTTCCAGGGTAACTGGAAACAATGGAGCGGAATGTTGAAGTTGCGTTTGTTGCGATGAAGTACCTAATGTAGACAAAAACAAGTAAACATGGATCAGATGATAAAGCCAGAACCAAATTTTCAACACGCTCAATTCCATGGAAACACTTCAACTCCTACTTTCCAACCTCAAATTCAACAACATACAGACACAGACATACCAGCTGGGTTCCATTCAAATTATAACTCACGGTAATGAACACAAATTTATGCTACATGCTACTCAGACATGCACGCGGTAGAGAAATGCTGGTCATATTAAAGTTATGCAGAGGAGGTTAGACCAGAAAATCCACATGGCCATAAATTTTGTAAGGGTTAAAGCATAACCTTACCCATTTCTTATAACACACTGGTGAGTGGAATCCAGGCAACGTTTTACCAGCTGAAAAAGAGATTAAAATGTACTATCAGTCAAATATTAGGAATTCAAGCATATAGGATACAAAATTTCCGAATCCCGGAGACCATTTTATTAATCTCCAATCCGAGAAAATTCAAATCCTTCCTTGTTTTAGCCATCCCAAAAAGAAACATTCCATTACCTGTCAATTTTTTATATGGAGTTAGGAAAGAACACGAAGCTACTATAACTCCTAGACACTAAAAGAAAAGAAAAAAAAAATTATACAACTACTTAAACAAAACAGCCTTGGAATCTGTTTCACCCAAATTGTAAGTTTATGTCACTTCTACATCCTTTTAGCTTGTTGTGAGAATATATAACCCTCATATTACTTAATTTATATATACACACGAAAACGATAGAAAGCGCACATGCGCATGGAGTTCCGTTCGCCACCGTCCGGCGCCGACGATGACACGCCTCCCCCCTAGAAGACTCCCGCAGCGTCCCCGACCACTTTCCCTCCCCGGCGAATCCGATCTTTTCCTGTTTTCCTGCGAGATCACCCAAAACTTCAAATAAAGTCGATCTCGCCGGAAACTGGAATTCGGCAGATTCGCCGGGGAGGGAAAGTGATCGGGGACGTTGCCGGAGTTCACTGGGGTGGAGGTGCGCCGTCGTCGGCACCGGACGGTGGCGAACGGAGGGACGTGCGCCCTTTAAGCCAGTGTGGACGTGCGCTCCACATCCGGCTTGTATATATAATATATATATATATATATATTATTGAGTGAAAAATGAAAACCAAGGGGAAAGAAGATGAAATTATACCACTTCCAATGTCAACTACCAAAGGTTGAGCTGGATCTGAATAGGCAGCCTTCCAGTCAATATCAAAAGGGTAGGCCTGCACTGAAGGACTATTTTTAATAAATTTGATTCATTTTTAGTACAGCAGGATGAAATGCTTGACATGTTGTACCTCTACTATCTTGAAGCGAATGGATGATTGATGTCTTTGGTTCTTTAAGAAGAAATAATATTTTGATGCACAGCTCCTCATTACCTAGATGTCTATCTAAGCTAAGTGTACTGAGTTAATAGCCCTAATGGTAGGAACACGTACCACCATCATGATGAGGCAAAATTCTAAGATTTGCAGTCCGGTGGTTTGTTAAGGAACAATCATCACAACGAAGGTCTAACATTCTAAACAATTCACATGAACAAATATAGCAATACTGTTATGGAAAATAGACTAGCAGATGGTTTTTCCAACCATGATGGGATCCATTACTTTCAACTTTGTTCCATTAATAGTCCCAACTGAATCCTCTTTTAAGCTTGTTGTTAAAATACTGAATTTTATTAAAGGAAAAGGTAAAACTTACCCTATCTAAAGCCATGATGCCCGGAAGTTTTCTTCCTTTGAGAAACTCCCATACAACTGAAGCATTCTCAATCATATTGAAGTGAAAGATGGAATCTGATTCCTTCACCATTGCTTCACATGCCATATTCCCGACGACAGTTATGTTGCTGTTGCCTTGACTTAGTTGATTAAGCATTTGTGCCACTTTAGAAGCTCCTTTTGTGCGGCTGATCGTATGAAATTTCACTGGACCAATCCAGGTAACTTTCTGCAGTTTATTGAAAATACAAGGAAGATCTGATCACGTGTCCATGACAAAGCCAGCAACTAGGGATACATTGATGTTCAACATAAAAGAGAACATAAAGCAATCATGAAAGAAAATACAGATGACATCAAAATGAAACTTTAACCAAGTGGTTATGACTTTTAAGACCGATAGACAGTCTCCAGAGCTGCATGAAGCCTGGTAGACTTAGACTTTAGAGATATTATTGCAACACACTGTTATGCATACTAAGTGAATTGACTGAATTCTATACCTTAAAACTGAACTTCTCTATGCTGTCACCTCAAGATTTAATGTGATTGATATTTAACAAATAAAAGATAATTTTTCATCTGTAAAAGAATACTTCAACTATTTTTTTAAGGAATACTTCAGAAGTATCTACACTTACCTTGCATTTAGTGAGAATAGAGTTTATTTCATCTAGCGATACAGGCCCAATATCAACAGGTACCCAACCTAAACGAGGGAAACAATTGAATCAAAATCTCGGTTTGACAATTTGTTTTCATTATGAGTCGACGGCAGTGTAACACACATCTAGAGCATCAGAACTTGAAACTATCGTAAATGTTAACAAAAATAAGAAAAAGAGTAGTTAATGACATACTCAATTCATACATGAATGGCATCATATTTTGTTAAATCAAATGCAGTCTCACCATCCGGAATGGCATGTCCAGGAAATATCTCCAATTGCTTCGGATGATGATCATTCTTGCACCAAAAGTCTTTTGGATATAGGATCTGTACATTTCTATTGAGTGCAAACTGGATTATATCTAAAGCTTCTTTAAGTGTTCCCTGTTCCACCAAATTCAAGGGAACAGATATCTGTAATGCATGCATTATTTGGAATGCCATCATTCCTACAAACACTAACCATACACATGTGGAAGCTAAGGTATGTAAAGCAGCTGCATTATTGAAGAGATTACTGCCTCCAATCTGCATTGCCGAAGATAATAAAACTTGTAAGTGTACGGTATGACCGTCCAAAATAAATAAATTAGAATTCATAAATAAGCAGTCTAACATACAATTGCTGCATAAGGTTTTGTACTGGTTTCTGCAAGCCTTCTGAGGTGATATAGGCTCTCCTCAAAGTGAAAACCAGCTAAACAAGCATAACAGAAACAAGCAACTCCACAGGTCGATGCAAGAATCTTATGAGACCGGGAAATGTAGTCATTGACAAAAATATCTACTCCGGATGACAATACTTGAGCAAATTTTGAACAGTTTGCAACTTCCCCTTTAAAATCAGCAAGATTCTCAAGGAGAACAATATCAGATTTTTCAAAGCCTCCTCTCTTTGATGCCATGTTATGAGAAATGCATTTTACAGGAACAACTTTGTAGTCAATAACCGATGACAACAAATCTGAAATATCAAGCCACTAAGCACTAGATCAGTTAACAACATAGTATTATATCAATTTCTTATAGAAATTTTGATCATATCATGAAATCTGCTGTGATTAATCATTGTTATCGTATCAACAATGCTAGTAACAAGCTGAAAATAATAATTAGCAACGAGCATTATATACCTGCAACAGACTGTGCAGCAAAAACTTTCTGATTAGTTTTAGCAATCCAATCACTAACAAGAACTACTTTAGCCCCGGACTGCTGTAAATACTTAATGGTAAAAACAGCACTGGATTCTTGTTCCTGAAGCAAAAGGGCAGAGTCAAATCTGACAAGGACAACTTTTTCAACAAGCTCCACCTTTGGAAATTTCTTTAGAGTCTGCAAGTGTGGCAAGGACTCCAATTCTCCTCCATAAGCCTAAAAGATCACAAACCCAGTTCAAATAAATAAAAACTCCTACAAATAAACAAGAAAAACATGAAATTCATCCAGTAAAACTAGCATTACTGCACTCTTACCTTACATTTAAATGTTACATTTACTTTGGGATATTCAACACTGTGAGGTTTGTAAGCAATGCCAGAAAATGCAGGAGAGTTGAAGAAAGAGAGAGTTGAGTGGAGGTGAACAAGGTTCACAAGTAGACCCATGTATCAGACCTCTAAAACCCAACCGGTTTTTTTTCGGCTATTATCTGGCTGAGGTTTTAAACAAGGGAGATGACAGTAAAAACGACATGTAGTTTCAAACTAAACGACACGTCGTTTATAAGGGCGGCCCCTATAACACAAACTCACAAAGCTGCTCAGTCAGAATTTGAAGAGGGAGTCAATTCGGCTCATATCGTAAACGACGTCGTAGAGTCCGATTACCGGAGAGCTCTAGCCGGCCGGAGATCGGAGCTTAAAAAATGGGTTTCAGTTTGGGGTTCCTGGTCGGCATCTTCGGGGTTCTGATTCTCTCTCATGCCGCTTACTCAACTGTTCAGTGTAAGCCATTGAATTGTGATTCTAGGGTTTCGTAGTGATTTGATTGCTGGATCGTTTCTGAGATTTGGTTTTGATTTTGGTTGCAGATAGGGGATTGTTGAAGATTATGGAGGAGGAATTTTCAGGGCCTCCAATTACTGTAAGATTGAGAGTGAATATTTTAATGGTTAAATTTTGTTTTTACTGTTTTGTGTATCTGAGAATTGGATTACTGGGGAATTACAGGTGGTGGCGGAATTGATGGTAGGGCTAGTGTTGAGTTTGTGGGCAGGACTTACTGTTCCGGGCACGTTTCTGTCGATACATCCCCATTCTGAAGAGAATAGGTATGTGTAAGGTTTTTTTTGAGTCTCGGATATCGATGACTAATTATGTCTTGTTGATGGTGTCATTGGATTTCGTTGCAGTTGAATCGACTCTGGTAGTTTGTTGTGATATGCACTTGAGCTTGTGTTATTTTTCTGCTGTTGTTTGAGTTGGGAAGACTGATGACATAACAGATGCTAATGTGACTAAGTGTTGCACATTGCTGTTTTACAACTCCTAGATTCTAACTCTATGTGTGATCGGTGTCTGTTATAGATTTTTCATGTGTTTGATTGAGTGATATAAGAGAAGAGAATATATTTTGGGTAAATTTGTCTGTATACTACATTTTGGGCATATTGGTAGAACAAGCATGGGTTATTGATAGAATTATTACCTGTTGACATGCTGTTGTGAAGATGTATAGAACATCCTACCAAATCAAAAAGAAACCTTTTCTTACTGTTTCTCCTTTTTCAAGTACAAGGGATTGTTTGATGGTTCTGGTAATGATGTAGCACATGGGTTCACCATTATAGTTATCTTGACAATTGTGCTATTGCTTAGACTCGATCTTCATAATGTTAGACTGAAACATTATGTCTGTATTCTGAAAGTAGTTTCAGGAAAGACATAACCTACTAACAAAGTTCAATTGAATTTCAAGTATTGCAAGATTTCAAAGTGATGTTGAAGGATTGAGTGAGTAATTCCTTACAACGATAGAGACCTAAAAGAGAAAATACTTTAATTCAGACCCAAAAAGAGGGAGAGAGCAAAAGGGCTTTCCCTTAATGTACATGTCAGCTGTCATAATAGCTCTCAGCAAGCTATAAACATACTGACATGAGCTTCTAGTTTAAACTATTTGGTTATGAGGTACTATATTTCGTATATAGTAGACTCTGTAGCCCATTCTTGCATGGACAGGTGCTGCTTAAAAATTTGAAATATGAATAGCTGCCTGTAGTAGGTATCAGCATTGCTGCATATTCAACACTGCAGTATATTTCATATGAAATTGGATATACTGCACTGTAGTAGGTATCAGCATTGCTTCATATGAAATATGGTGATACCTTGCATAAAAGTAATTTAAATGCATTAGTAAAGACTAAACTAGCATCAGCATTGCTGCATATTCATAGATGTGACTAATGTACACACTTAAACGAGCAATTTACCAGCTGTTTTTACGATTTACGTTTGTAAGATTTGCAAAAGCCTAGTTTTGGTGATGCGAAATCTCAGTTGCTGCCATTTGTTAAACATTTTCTGTACTTGAAGTTTGAAGTGTGACTTTCAAATGCTGTACAAGTGACGACCCTATGGTTCTGAATTGTAGGATAGTTGCTCTGCCGGCAAACCTAGACTTTATGGTCTTCAACCATCGTGGCAAAGTATTTCCTGTGGAGATGGATTTGAAGCTGAAGAATTAAGGTCTTCAATTAATTCAAGCAGAACGCTGTTTTTAGTTTTTTCCAGCCTTCAGAGCAAAGAATGGCAACATGTGGCACAATACCGCATTTGACAGCATCTGGAAAATCATGAACACTATTTCTCTACTTGTTTTTGTTTCCTTGGAGTATGTTACTGTATTTTGCCTTTACCTATGTAGCTTCTAACCATTGGATACCTGTTCACTTTATCTGTTACTATGGCCTAGTCATTTACAGTAATTTGAACTACTTGCTTTTCCAGCTCTTTCTATTCAGAATTGCAGTGGGATATCTAAAAGAGATGAGTCAGATGACTGCCAAATATTGCATCAAAAGGCAATGACTGTTGCTGTATAAACTCAAGAATAATAGAATTCATTCAATGAGACACAATTTCAAGGCAAAAGACTAACATGTAATGGAAAGAAAGCAACATCCGCATATCTAAGAAAAAATGTTAAGTGGGACTGACTACAACTAGTCACTACGTCTCATTATCCATACTAGAACAACACAGTACAATCCTCTTCTACTCTCAGAATCAATAGCCCCAGTCCTCCTCTAATTTGAAGGTCCACAGCCCCACTGCTACTCTTCTACTCTGAGCATCAATAGCCACCATCCCCTCTACTCACACTGAGGGTCCGACAGCCCCGCTGCTCATGCCACATCCTATGTAGCAGAGCGTCCCTTGACAATAACAGCAAATGATGGGTTAATCTATGCCTGATTGAGCTCCTGAGGATTTTGCATGGATTGTCTAAGAATAAACTCAGCTCTCCTCTTCTTGTCATCCCTCTCTTCATCTCGCAAAACCCAATTTGCTGGTCTCCCTGAACCCTTCTTTTGGAGACTCAAATCCGATGATTCGCCAAGAAATTTCTTCACAGGTCTGAATTTTAAATGAACAGGGGGCCTTGAATTCGGAAGTAGCTTTCTCTCTTCCTTTACCTCTCCCTCTCCATCCATCCATACCCCATTTTTCACCGCTTGGATGGCAGGGGCAAATGCTTCTAAAACTGAAGAACTGTTCCCTTTGGCCAAAACATTTGAAAACTTTGATGGTAACACAACTGGAGAAACATCCTTCTCGCCCGGCTGGAGGGGTGGTTCAAGGAAGGGATTACTTTCACCCCCTTGTAATTGCAATCCCTTCCCATCATTACCCACCACTGAGACTGGGGCAGAGGTTGAAGCTAAACCTGGAGCCGAACCATTGCAAAGCAACCTCTGCTGCAGACTCAACAATGACCTCTCAGCCTTTCTCCGCTGCCTGGCTTGCTCAATCTTATCTTCCCGAGGATCTGTCTTCCTCTCATTCCACATTGGCGAGTGAATGTAAGTATGTGGATCAGGGAAAGCCGGCAACCAATTTGGCAAATGCTTCCCAGGCGGAGCCTCCCCCATCCACTCAAAACTCGGAATCAACCTCCGATCCTTCACCACCGGAAACCGCGGCAATGACTGAGCAAACGGAATCTCCTCCGCGGTCCCCACATACTGAACAAGGCCCTTCATCGTCCCGGACCCTGCAAGGCAATGCCTCACCTCCACTGCACCTGAAAACCCTTGCGAAGCCTCCAAATCTTCCAACCCTCTAACAACATCAAACACATTAGATTCAGTCCTACCGGCCAAGTTAGCATAGTAATTTGCCATCTTCCCTAAGTCACGGAGGTATCTGATGGCAATGTCGGCGAGCGAGTCCAAAGCCGACTCCTTGCAACCAAGAAACCCAACCCCCTCGCATATCTGCGCCACCGCAACCTTCGAGACCGCCCGCCCAAACTCATCACCTCCTCCACCTGATAGCTGCTGTGCTCTTCTGGGCGCGTCGTCCTCGCCACTACCGGATTCATTCACTCTGCTACTTTCCGCATATCCATGGCTCATATTCAAACCCTCATATCAAATTCAGCCTCTTCTTGAACCCGCATCGTAACCCGAAAACCCGTCACCGCCGCCACGCGCGCATCTACCTTCCTTCTCCCGCGTCCTCTCCAACAGAATCATATAACCAGAGGACGGAGAGAGAGAGAGTAGCAAAACCCTAGAAAACCCTGGAACCCGAACCGGGTCCGGTTTGTTTTACAAATTGGGTCAAAAAGATTGAAATTTCCGGAGTCTTTCTGCAATTCGAAGACTCCGAAACATGAATCGGGCAGATTAACGAACCAGATTCGAAGAAAACGACGAGGAACCCTAACAAAGAATGTCGAAAAAGATCTAGGGTTAGGGTTTTGGAGATGGGGGGAAGAGAAGGATAGGTATATGGAGGGAATTTACGAAATTTGAAAAATTGAAATTGGATAAATCCCTAACGAGATCGAAATTCAAAATGGGAATGAGAGATATGGGAACGAAGAGGAAGAAGAGAGAGAGGGGTTGATGCAGAAGGTCGGGGTCTTGGGTTTGTTTTATAGAGGCGTTTCACTAAACTAAGGCGGTGAGTAAATGGGCTTTTGGGCCTGGGATCACCGACCCGGCCCAATAAAAAGTCCATATAAAGGGTGTCCCTTGTAGTCATCGGAGAGGTTGAAGAAGATAAGGGAAGGTGGAAAATGGAGAAGTACTTTGGGAATGCGTATAGAGGAGACCCGGGGGTCCCACACGCCGACCCGGAGAGGTTCGTGAACATATGGATCGGGTCGGCAGCCTTCTCTGTGATGACCTTGTTCGATCCCTACATTTGGCAGCTCAATCATCAGTTCAAGTATGTGTCTTTTTTTTTTTTTTTTTTTTTTTTTGAGTTTGATTTTTGAGTTTTGGGATGTGTGCCCAGTTTGTGATTTAGGTCAATTATTTGATTTGGGTGATACCCAGTTTGGGATTGTGTTGATTTAGTGTTTTGGGTCATTTGAAACGGTTGCAGTTGGCATGACAAGGCAATGCTGTTTGAGCAGCATCACTGGAGGAGGGCACTGAAGAAAAAGCAGCCCTATAAGTTTATGGTATGTTATGTGAATTCGGGTGTTTGCGACTTAAAGGTTCAATCTTTGTTGTGCAAGACATTGAGGATTTTGGTGGGTTTATATTGCTGGTGAAATTGATTGATAGTTTTGATGACATTTTTGTTTTGTTGCAGTGGAATGAGTGCATGGACAGGGAGGACAGAGATGCCTACTATCTCAACTGGCCGATTTATTTCCCTTAGCTGTTTCTGGGGACGATCTTGTTTATGGTATTTGCACTGTTATGTGGAAACTGTTGTAGACTGAAGGTGGTATGGTTTATCATGCTTTTGTTGTACTGGAAAGCTTAAATCTAATCTGATCATTTTCAGTTGTCTTTGAATTTTATGTCTGATGTTTTCCTTGCTAATATCAGCTATTTCTGCTGTTTTAACAAGTTGACATTAAATCAACTGCGAATTTGAGATGTTGATTGGTTGGTTTTACACTGGTTTATTCATGAATTTATTTATATCATGTAATACTCAGCGAAACATTATTGTCACCGACAACACTAAATTTGTGTTCATCAGAAGTCAAGAATGCATATCTTTTCTCCTACTGTTAGTATGAATCCTGGTAGTTTCATAAGATGGCTAATGGTATGAAAAATATGAGGTGTGCAAACAGTCTTGATTTCTAGATTCTGTTAGGCTATTTTCCTTGGAGAACTTTACTAGCTGAGCTGCAACAGGGCTCAGCTTTCTTTCATTGCTTTACATGTTAGTATCAGAAGTCTTGGTAAATCATGTGGTCTTGTGATCCTCAAGTTAAAGTTGTGTTCTTGAAATGGTATTGTTATTTTGGAGAAGGCTTTCCAGTGTCATTTGAGTCTTCAGGCTTGGTTGTGCCACTGAATTTGACAGCCTACAGGAACTCTTACTTTGAATTGATTGTTATTCAAGGAGTCTAATATAGCCTGAGCTATTGGCTTGTAGCTTTCTCAACTTGACTCCTAATTTCTGCCAAGCAAGCCTTTCCAGATTCCGGTCCTAGTTTCTTCAAATCATTCCTTTGCAGGAAAAATTTACAGTATAAATTTTTATGGCATACATCCAATTACCATCTCTAAGACGTTGTGTGGATCTGACTTGAGTGATAGCATATTTTATCATTGTGTGGACCTCATTTACTTTGTGAAGATCTTTTCCTTCATACTGGGAATTAATTGGTAGGAAAAATTTAATCAATAGTACACCACAAATGCTCCATTTTAAATTTTATAATCTCGACTTAAAATATGTACATGTGCTAACATATTCTGTTATCCATTGTACTTTCTGTCAAATTTTGAGGGGTAATTCTGTTCATCTGTAATTTATTATTAATAAATTGTAAATATTAATAATTAACAAGAAGAGTTCTCTTTGTTGAAGGAGAAAAAATAACGAGAATAATGGTCAACTCATTCTCTCAAAGGATTTAGAAGTTCTATCAACTATAATATATTCTAATAAGGAAACCGGATTAACTAATCTTATGTGTATTAGGACAAGACACATAACAGAAGGACGGAAACATAATTTCTTTAAACACTTTCCCTTTTGTTGTGTCCCTAATACGATATGGTGCTTATGGTGTTGCCTCGGTAAAAACCTTGTCAAGTAAAACAAAAACCTCGTGGGCAAAACAAAAGATTTGAACGAAGGGAAAAAGAGCACAACGCACCAACTACAATTGAAGATAATATGTGATGCATGTAGACTTTCCCTGATGTCTACACAATGACTCTCCTTGATTGGTAACTCAATCTCGGAGTACAGATAAACGGCGCAAGCCAATGCACTTCACATATTTCAAAAGTAGACTTGGGCAATGATTTAGTCATTAAATCCAGCCACAACATCCTTAGATCAGACTTGCTATGCTTAGCATTACTTTGATCTTTAAGGGGAAGGTTGCCTAACAACTCAAAACATAAGTTCGCATTGAAAATCAGATTCACGCGTGGCATAACCTTCGTGTACCTAAACAGTCATAACATCTTCGATACAATAGGTATGATCAAACCGTAAAAAGTTCTGGAAACTAAATACACGTAGCTTTCCAACCATATAAGGTCCACAACCTAGTTCATCGTGAGCTGATCACAAAGCTCTGTCGAAGTTGACTGTTCTGCAAAAGTAAATCCTCGGAATGTTCTGTCATGCTTTACGAAAATAACCATAACTCACTCAATATGATAGGTGTGATCAAATTGTTGGTTTCCCCTAGAAATTAGACACATAGACCTTTCCAATGGTACCAATTTCACCATTTTCCAACAAGTGGGCTATCCTGCAAGTCCTGTGAAAGTTGACCTACAAAACTGGGCAGATTCTAATTTCACATTTGATGTGTCTTTCTGTAAGGATGAATAAGCATAAACGTTTCAAAGAAGAAATCACTGCCATTACATTGGCGTTGCTTGGGCGCATCCGGCCACTACCTTGATGTTCCTTCACACTCATCTAAGAGGGAGCGAAGTTGCTCGACCGCTAGGAAGAGAGTTGAAAGACTAAGGAGAACTTGACCTTATAAGTTTTTAGTGAATGAGATGTCGACTCAAGCATATTGTAACAAGTACATGAATGTGCTACCGTACTTAGATGGAGAATTTCTCCCAAGACTTTTTTGTCATATGGACAAAACGAGTCTTTTCAAGATTTCAACCGATCAAAGGATACATAAAGGCATAACTTCATCGTCCTTTAGCTTGCCTTAAGCCGACTGATGAATAAACATCATCAATAACAGTCCTCACTTTCGAGACCAAATATTCCTAAGATCCTTTCATTCTTAATTTTGGATCAGTGGCATATCTTAGTTTAACAAGAGTTCATCACGATTCATCCATAATTTATACGCAAATAGACATAATTATTCATATCTCTTCCCTAATCAAGTAGATACTTAGCAAATACCTTTCAAACGCACTCCGTGGTCAGAAGCCACTTGATTTGGGTGAAAACCGATCTATTCAAGATCTTTATGTACATCTCTTAGTTCCCAACAGAGATAAGTTATGACCACAAGCTGCTTGTTCAGTTTTTTTGGAAACTACCTAACTGACAAGGTAGTGGAGTGCAATGACATCCATTACGAGAGTATATCTTATCGTAGTCGATTTCAGAGCATTTGTAAGAGACCTTGTGCCAGAAGGTGAGTCTAAACTCTTTTTCTCATTACTCTTTCTAACAAAGACATAACTGATAAAGTTTACACTTGGGGTGTCGGTGTCACCTAACCAAAACACTATCTCTTTGTTTAAACTAGATCGCATCTTTCCATTTAGGCCAATCTACAACGTTGGTATTTTCTCAACGAAGTATGGTTCGATATCAAACTCATTAAACCACGTCATCATGTACACCGGTGTAATTTCTAAGTGTAGAGATCTCTATATGGATTGGTATTGACATTGAGGCGTCCCCCAATGATGACCATAATCCAGAAATAACAGACGAATGAGTATCATTGATCAAATGATCAAGTTGTGCCAAACTCGCATACTTCCTTGGCGAGTATGTATCGAACCAAGTGGCCTCCCCTTAAACTGTGGGAGCCACGGCCATGTGACACCATCTACCACATTTGTGGTGTCACCACGCCACCATCTATGGGTGACGACATGTCCTCTTATCTGGACATCAACATGTCTTTATCTGGACATCAATCATTGCAGGCATGTTTGCAGCATGTATATATGATCTCGTCACTTTAGGGAACTTGATGAGACACAGTGGGGACAAACCACGACAATTCCAAGTCGTTCTACTTGAACATTCTTGTTCTTATCTCCACCTAACGATGGGAAGATTGGCTCATCAAAGTGACACAAAAGAGATCGCCTGTCAAGATATATAAGCGGACTATAGTCGAAAGCTTATGTCTTATTCAAAGACAATATTCATCATAAATAACCCATCATTGTGCGCTTGTGGTGGCGCAATATGGTACATACAACATGTGGACGATATAGATTACAGAACGTTAACTCAATCTGTTAACAAATATGCATACCGTTACAACCGTAACATAAAGATTTAAAAGATGGTGGGCAAAGATGAATAAGTAAAACTATGACCCTACTACAACCCGTAGTCGTTGGTCTTATAGGTCTAAAAAAAACACTGCTGGCCTTACCGTCAGGACCAGTAAAAAAGAAACCGGTTGAACCGACCGCCAATATCACCGGATCTTTGTTTTACACTTCCTTTAACGGTTCACTATTCTCCAATGCCCCAAATGCTACCAAATTTTGTAAGCAGGTAGAAATGGAAGTTAAGATTACAAAACCGCCAGCCTCAAAGACGGAACCGGCCTAAAACCTGCCGAACCGTCAGTCGGAGTCGCTGGACATCCGTGAACACTTATATTGAGTGGTTCACCACCTTCCACTTCTCCAAATGCCACGAAATTTTGTACATTGGTAGTTTTGGATGTTAGAAATCCATGGCTGAAAACAGAACCTCAAGAACCGGTCCAAAAGTTGTTGAACCAGATCTCACAATGACGAGTCTGCAAGCTGAAAAACCAGAAATTATAGTTTTTTTTTTCAACTTTTCAATCATCGTTAAGGTTTCCCATAACAACTAATTGTTATGGCTTGAGTTAAACCATTGTGAACATCACCATAGTATTATTATGCCTCAAAGTGAACAATGAGAAGCCATTAAGCCAACATCTTATGTATCATTCTTGTAGAATCACTCACATACATTGTGATGTCTTACTTAGTGAACAACGACGTAGCATTTTGTTTATGCTAGTCTCTACATATGATTGTCTTTAGTGTAGGAGGGCATCACTCCTAATCTTCATTAAAGAATAGGCTTTACGAAACAAGTAACGAGCTTGACCAATGTGAGATCATAGGAGTTCTTTTGCGTCATATTTGCTTATGAAAGCATGAGTAGTGCCTCTATTGTATAGGAGGATGATGTGAATGGCTTTAATGCCATCCTTAAGCCGTGAGCATTGCTCATAGCTCCACTAAGTTGTATTTTGGTGATCTTTGATCTCAATGGTTACTTTGCTCAAAAGAAAGGATGTCCGTGAGAGTCTTTACTCTATAGTATACGGATCATCAAAACACGTCCAAAATTGTCCCGGACGATTTATGTTAAAGCCTATATGAGTCGAGGCCTCCATTCTCATCATTGGTGACAATAACCAATTCAATTAACCGAATCTTAGTGACTCATGAATGTTGCGCATTCATTATAGTGATACATAAGAAATTCTCATCAATTATCACAATGTGTTTCCAGGTGATAAACGTTAACATGAATATCATTAAGTCATAGCACGGTTCAATTGCTTCCTTATGCATGTATAAAGAGCATATGTGACTTGAATCATAACGCCATTAGGCATTAGAACTTGAGCATTAATCCGCTCTTTGATTATTTCTAATGATCTAGTCATCGTAGTCACAACGAATTTATAAAGAACTAAATCCATGAATAGTTGTCTATTCCTTGCAATAAGCAAAACACTCAATCTCGCTACAACACATTCATATACCAGAATGTATAGACAACAGTCTTATGTCAAGACATAGATACCGAAATATGTTAACAATTTCAATGGAGATTGAAAAAGGTATTGGAATCCTTTAGAGTGCATTACCTGACATGTAATACTACATAGATGGACAAAACAAGGCTTAGAACATGTCAAAACTTGGCAAAACTGGTCGTGAGTATCCATGGCGCACTGTTGGATCTTGTAGAGAAAGAAGAGGATTTTTCAATATCCAGTTTTGGATGACATTCAGTGTAACGCAATTTTCTTTTTGCAATTGTATGAATCCGCTAAGGAGTGTAGAAAATGACTTGTTTGTAATGCCTTTGCAAATGTATAAGTGTGCATTGTGCCACACTTGACATTACAAATCCTCTTTTGATCCAAAACTGATGTGCTCGAGCCTCCTCACGTCCTGTTCCAAATATAATATTAATTTCCCAACTAATAATCCAATATTTAATCAAAATAGGCAAAATTACCCGAGAGCCATAAATACGCTCATCATTGTCTAACTTCGATATTCTTAAATCGGAACGATCCGAACTTAAATATCATACTCAACAGCCGTAAATACAACCTCCCCAAAATACGACTTAAATCTTACGGCAGGATTCTACATTAATTAACCGCCAAAAAGACCAAACTTCGGAAAATCACAAACCTATCCAAATCTCATCCAAAAATTCCATAAATCACACCAATATACTCCTCTTAATATTCCACATTTAAAACCCTAAAAATCTCCTAACCGGCGGCGGCGCCGCCGGCAGCAGCGGCCGGAGGCCAATTCCGACGACCTCCAAAACCTATGAAATTTTGACAGACTAATCTCCTCATCATGCTCTACAACTTTCATAACCAACACATCACCCAATTCCAAGCCTAACTAGGCTAATCGAACGAAAACAACTTAAAAGCCCTAGAAATTTCAACTCCACATTTCTCCTTACCTAGCTCAAGAGGGAGTGAGCTAATTGGAGGGGTTGCTGCACGGGAGGAGGGCTACAAAACCGTACCAAGCTTGCCCAGATTGGTGGCCGGAGGAGGGAGTTCCGGCGAAATGCTTCCCGGCGTCTCCGGCGGGATTTCTCCTCTTCCGGCGGGTTAGAGACTAGGGGGCTAGGCCGGGGAGAGAGAGGAGGAGATGGGGGTCCGAACTGGGGTGGAGCGACGACCGGTGGCTGGCTGGACGGCGGCAACTGGCGGCTGGACGATCCGGCAATGGGAGGAAGAAAACTCGGGGGAGGGAAGGAGAAAACGGGAGAGAGGGAGAAGAGAAAAAGAGGGAGATGGGTTTAGGCCTCTCCAAACCGGTCCAATTCATATATCAACCCACTCCAAAATAAAACACCCCGAAAAAATAATACCCGAATAAAAATTACCTTTTACTAGCTAAAATTTACTATTTTTACCGTCGTCATAATTTCCTCATACGAATAATCCTCCGCACATAATCGTCCCCGAAACCCCTCTAAGGACCAATTAAACTATTAACTTAATGACGAAGACGGTAAAATTCTTATTATAATCACGCTAGTAAATAAGGTAATTTTATAAGGGTCGGGATGTGACAATTCTCCCCTCCTTAAAAAATTTCGTCCTCGAAATTTACATACATGTCATCCGAAGAGAGAGGGATATTGCTGCATCATTTGCTCCTCTGATTCCCAAGTAGCTTCTTCTACTTGATGACTTCTCCAAAGCACCTTGACAAGCGGGATTGTCTTGTTCCTAAGCACTTGCTCCTTTCGGTCGAGAATTTGAACCGGTTCCTCTTCATAAGTCAAATCTCTTGTGAAACTAATCGGCTGCTCTTGCAGCACATGAGAAGGATCGGCAATATACTTGCGAAGCATGGATACATGAAACACATTATGTATCCTAGCTAACTCTGGAGGCAAGGCTAATCGATAAGCAAGTGAGCCAACTCGCTCTATAATCTCATAAGGGCCAATATACCTCGGGCTAAGCTTCCCACGCTTCCCGAAGCGCACAACCCCTTTCCAAAGAGATAATTTCAGGAACACCATGAAGCCTCACAATTTCATTCACATAAAGCTCCGCCAATTTATCCAAATTATACTTCTTTCCCACTGGCAAGAAATGTGCAGACTTGGTGAGTCTATCCACAATCACCCAAATACCGTCATGCCCTTCACGGGTACGAGGTAAACTAAAAACAAAATCCATGGTGATGTGGTCCCACTTCCACACTAGAATAGGCAACGGCTCAAGTAACCCAGAAGGCTTCTGCCTTTCAGCCTTGACTTGCTGACAAATCAGACATCTCACTACGCCAGATAATGCATCACACGACGGAGAAAAAATGTCGTCTGTTAAAGGTCAAATCCGTTGTTAATCCGATCGCTGTCTGATCAACATGTCACACAACGGCTAAAAAGAGCTTGTCTGACTAACTGACACACAACGCTACAATAAAAACCATTGTGTGATTCTCGGCAGATATCATCGACAGCTGCCGACACATGTCGAGCTGCTTCTTGTCAGCTATCGACATATGTTGATGAATTATGCCGAGAATCACACAATGGTTTTTTTTAGAAAGCTGTTGTGTGATTCTCGGCAGATATTATCGACAGATGCCGATACATGCCGAGCTGCTTCTTGTCAGCTGTCGATGATATCTGCCGAGAATCACACAACAGCTTTTTCAATAAAAACCCTTGCGTGATCGTCATCTGTTGACACTCACACAATAGTTTCTTGCTATAAACTATTGTGTGAAGTTATCTTCATACAACGAGTTTTTAGGTTTCATAGTTTTCTGATTGTTAAATAGTACACAGAGTTTTTGCTAATAGGCATTGTGTGATCAATACTCACACAACGTATCAATGTTAGAATATGATTGTAGGATCATTTAGTCAGACAACGTTGGATTGTCATTAACTTGTTGTATGATGATGCATTTCATACAACGTTAGATTATCATCATTTAGTTGTATGATGTGCTCTATTGATGTCCTAATACCAAATTTACCTAATGAACAGTATTACAAGTATATTTCCAAACCATCCAAAATATTCAAACAACCAAAATATGATATAAAACATCTGATGTATTGTTAACATTAATGTGACATCTAAAACATATGCTCATCATCCTAACAACCATTAAAAATAAGAAAAGCATTCAAATATATGCCCATCAACTAGGGACATCAAAAGCTAGCTGATACATAGTATCAATTGTACCAAAAACATGCTACATATCATGCATGAATATTGTACCAGCTGAGAAGCACAAAAAATATGTTTTTCTTTGAACAAGAGGATGCTACCTCAATCACGGCTCCTTCACATACTTCTTGACAGCAAAGTCTGCTCACTCCTTTCTCACCTCATCCAAATCTTCTTGAGTGTATTTGCAGCTGCCTCTTTTGTCCCACTAAAGTAAACAAAGAACAAAAATTGATATATACATATCCAATCAAGCCCCTAGAGGCATAAGGTATCTATGCTACATATTTAAGATTATATGGCTTCTTTCAGCAAAGTAAACCAAAGTATTAAAAGGGAAGAATGGTGTTGTGAGGGATATCATCATAAAATTGGCAAAATTGCTATATGATCTACTTTTTGCTGAGATAACTAATATCATTTACTTCTTATATATAACTTCTGCATTTTTGCATAAAGAATGAAGAAAGAAACTAAAGAGCAGTTAATATAGTTTAAATGTATTCTCTTTGGAACTATATGAACTAATCTATTTGTACCACATTTTACACTTAGTGAAGCATTAACATCATATATGCATAGAAATACTCCTGCTAATTATAATGGTATTGAAATAATATCATGTCAAAGCCAAGTGAACCTTAGCTGCTGATATAGAAATTATGATCACCTTTGCAGCTCTAGTCGTAGCCCTTGCCCACATGGAAACTGCAGTTTCTGATTTAACAAATTCAAAGAATGACACAGAGCTCAGCCTAAGTGCAGCAAATTATATCTAATCCCTTTCACCTACAAAAATTACAAGATAATGACCATAATAATATTTAAGACTAATCTGTTGTATATTTCAGTACCTATACTACCAATTGTATATTCCTTATGAAACTCATCACCAAAGTACACATGGCTCACCTTTAACAGCTCTGCTACTACAATTCTACATATATGCTTCAAAAAGACGGCTGTTATTGATTCATTTACACCATTGGGGCAACACCATCTATCGATTGCATTCAAGAATTAGTATTTCAAAAGCTTACCATCGAGTTAAGTCATACATGGCATGGTTGTTTAACCAAAATTTCAAGTTCAATTCCATCACTCATGCACCAATAGTTTTCTAATGCAGGCTACAGATTTAATTAATGTTATAAAGACCAAGGTTGAGAGTTGAAATCCAAATTGAAGTCAAAATAATCAGTGTGCTACTTACAAGTGCAAAGATTCATTTCTTTTAATACAGAGTCAGACATACAACCACTTATCAATAATAAAAGCTCAACACAGAAATTTTTATATGTGAACATTTCGAAAAAGAGCACTAATTACAAAAACTCACCATTTCTAAAGCACCTCTTACAACTCTACATAAAATGTTGCACTTGACAAGTATCTGGAAGCTCAACAAAGTTAACCAAGGTTAAATGGTTCCAATGAGAGTTTGAAACTGAGTAGAAAACACAAAGGTGCACTTAAAATTCTGGAAATATTACCAAGTGCAAACTGAACTTTGAGAAATCACCGAGTAATCAATTTTATAGGAAATAAGCTGAAACTTTCCAGATCATTAGTTAGCTATCCGAAAATAAATCTGTCAAATTTTCAGAAGATTTGAAGACCTGGAAATAGGGTAAAAGAGAATAAAGTTTGCAGTTTCTTCTCAGAAAATTCTGCAGTATTTTTCTTCACTTCAAAATGTAGTTTCTATCTTAAAAAGAATAGCTTTTGGCAATTCAAAAAAGAATAGCTTTGGTTGACAAATTACTTTGCCTGAAATATTCAAATGCACACCCTCATAGACTAGAGATTCAAAGAAGAAAACATGTCTAGTAAAGAATGAAAACAATGTATTGATAAAGAAACCAACCGAGATTTGATCACAGTCTCTCAACATATATACACACACACATCAATGCATTATTGATTGTTGTATTAAACACTTAAACATCACAAGCACATGAATCATGTATCTAAGAGAAATGGAGCTACAAGCACATTTATCTATCATACCCAAGGAAATTATCACTTGTTGTACAAGGTAATGAAGAAATGGAGCTACAAAACAACCTAGGGATAAAAGTTTTAAAACCTTACTATCAATTCTCTTAAACGATGCGATATCAAACTCTCTTTCTGTTGCAAGGATCGATCAGCCTAAGAGCAGCATATGCAGTCATGCAAAATAAGGGAGAGAAAAATTCTTAATAACAGATAGTAGGAGAGAAAAATTCATTAACAATGGACTTTTTAATACTTTCAGCTGAAAATCTCCAGAATCAAAGTAGACAAGCAAAACTACAATGTCCCAAAATTTTAAGTCGTTTGGAGTTCAAATACATGGTCAAATAGAGACCCAAAGTGACTGAAAATGCAGTTTCTGCAGAAAATTCTGAAACACTGTATGAATTTTTAAAATAGCACAAGTTTCTCAAATCAACTCCGTTTTGCTTAAAACCAAGTTTAAAACGATCATTGAAGAGTCTATTTTCAACTGTTAAAAACTGAGATAGAACAAAGAAGTATAGACTTTTCGAAAATCATGGAAAAGCCCACTGCCTCAGCTTTGTTGTGTCTGTGAGGCATTCTATCAAACATGTGGTGTGCACTATATGAAACCCAATCTAAATTGGAATTGGAGAGAGAAGGAAATGATTACCTTGAAGAATCGAATGGAAGGCTGGAGAGTCGTCAACGGCGACGTTGCAGACGAACCCAGAAAAGAAGAAGACAAGAGGGATTAGGTCCCAAACGGAAAAACAAAGCTCAAGGGAGCTCGAAATCGAAAGAAAAGATATGAGTTTCCCTTTTAGAAGCTTGAGCTCGCCAGAAAAGAGAGGATTTGGCCAGAAATTAGAATTGGGGTTAGGGTTTGGATTTTCGATTTGAGAAAGGGGATGGTCGGATGTCGATTTTGTGGGTGTGGGGAGGTAGAGGAGAGAGAGAGGAGAGTTGAGTGATGGTCTCCGATCGGCCAACGCCAGAGGCATGCCTGGAAAGGGAGCGGCTCCTTTGCCCTTTTCTCTCTCGAACTCTCTCTTTCTCTCTCGACAAAATGAGCGGTTTTGAGTGTGAGTGTGTGTGTGAGAGAGAGGTTTTAAGCGATAGGTTTTTATTTTTTGTGTAAGTGTCAAGTGTTTTAGGTTTTGAGTTAATTAAGTGTTTCCCAAATCATACAACAGAACTCCAAATTTTAATTGTCTGAGAATGACATCCTTAAATTGCAAGAGTGGGAGATCTCCCGCTGCTACATCTCAGCTTTAATTTTTTTCCTATTTATTTTACAAATCAGACAACATAAATTGCATATTTTGTTGTCTGAGAAGAAATGACATCCTTAAATTGCAAGAGCGGGAGATTTCCCGTTACATCTCAGCCTTAATTTGTTCCATATCCATTTTACAAATCAGACAACATAAATTGCATATTTTGTGTTGTCTGAGAAGAAAGAAAATAGAGATATTCACTTAATCGTGAGGGCGGGAAATTTCCCGCTACTTTTCATTCTAACGAGTCACTCTTTACAATAACTCTAGTTTTCACTCACACAACGCATAAAAGCATTAAGAGTTGTCTAAATATGGAAGGCTTGTCATACGAAAACACGTCGAAATGCAATACTCTAAACATTTTTTTTTGATTTTGTCAACACTCGTACAATCATATGGTTATTATGCATGAACTCATATAAGAAGTTGGTGTCAATTATATCATGATGATTTGGCTCCCCATAGTGAAAGTAAGTGTAATTAGAGTTGACCGTGTCGATCGACACATGTAATACCGAAAATTGATGACATTTCTACCACAATCATGCTTCAATATCGTAAACATGTCTATAGGGTTCGATTTTCAAAATTTCATTTTCTCAATGGTATCTCTCTAGATAAACATACGTTTATATAATATGTACTACACATGTTATGTCACATTATGTGCCACATAGTAAACAAGTTATATCTCATTAGTAGGTTGATTGTGATATAGATGTTTAGGATTACAATCATGAAAATTCAACCGTTTGATATAATTATGATAGTGAAGTATAGCAGTGAAACAAAATTCACAAATTTTCAGAAACGTTTAGATATCGATCAACTCGGTCAACCATAAATTCAACAATATTAATTTTACATCACACATCAGTATTAAAAAAGAACCGTTGTGGCACTACAATAGGAAATTTATTATGGTTTTTTAGGGTTTAGGGTATTTTAGGGGTTAGAGGTTACGAAACATACAACGTAATATTGAAAATAATTGTGTGATATACCTTTACACAACATTTCTTAGTTGATTGTTGTGGGATGAAGAACTTAAAGTAGTATTGTCAAATCTAAGAGAAGGGCTTCATCGTGACACGAAAATACATTATACAACCAAAACTGAAAAGTCGTTGTGTGATTGTTGAAAATACTATACTCTCACACAATAAGTTTGAGTGTTCCGTTGTTACATCAAAACCATCAAGGCTATCCTTCACAAAAAATTTAGGTTTTCAGAGGATATAAGAGCAATTTTAAAAATAGAAGTCTGCAACCTGGCATGAGAGATATATCGTACAACAGATGTATAAAAAGTATTGTGTGATAGTTTAAATTGTATACATTCACACAACATTTATTTGTTTCACTGTTGTGTAACAACACCCAGTTATATGTCAAACTAGAGTGGGTTTAGAAGCAAAATGGGCCTTATTTTTATCTTCATTCAGACAACAAAATATTGTCTAAAGTATTGTACTAGTTTAAGGGAAAAAAAAACTGGAATGATCTCAAACTATCCACACAACGGATAAATGTTTCTAAACGTTGTATGAAGCATTTTTGAAATTTGTACAACTCTGCTATTGTGTACCGTTGTGTGAAAAGTGTCGTTTGTTGCACTTATTGGCGTAGTGTCTACTCACATAAGCTGCAATTTCCCTCTTCATGTTTGGCCACCAATAATAATCCTTCAAAATCCGATACATTTTTGTGCTACCTGGATGAGCAACATATGCAGAACTATGAGCTTCCTCCATAAACTCACTCTTCAACTCTTCATTTATTTTTGGAACACATAGCTGGTTCTTAAACAATAGAGTCTCATCTCTTCTAACTGAAAAATGATCGGCTGCGGCTCCATTCGAAGCTCTTTCCATCAATCGAACTATGGAAGAATCATTATACTGTGCTTCCCGCACTCTATCAACCAAAACTGGCCTCACATGAAAACTGGCTATCAAAGCATCAACCTCATCCACTGATAAATCCACTCCTGTAGCTCGCAACTCACAAAGAAGCGGAACACGAACCATCTTTATATGAGATAAAGATATGGAGGGATTTCGACTAAGAGCATCAGCTACCACATTAGCTTTTCCAGGATGATACTCAATAGTGCAATCATAATCATTGATTAACTCCATCCACCTTCTTTGTCTCAAATTAAGCTCTCTTTGAGTGAACACATACCGAAGACTCTTGTGATTGGTAAATATCTGACACTTGGCTCCATAAAGATAGTGTCTCCACAACTTGAGAGCAAAAACTACCGCTGCAAGCTCCAGATCATGAGTAGGATAATTCCCCTCATGCGGCTTCAATTGCCTAGAAGCGTAGGCAATAACTCGATCATGCTGCATCAAAACTCCACCTAGACCACGTCTAGAAGCATCACAATAGACCACATATTCTCCACTATCATCCGGAAGTGCCAAAACAGGAGCACTTGTCAAGCAATTCTTCAATTCTTGAAAACTTTGCTCGCACTAATTTGACCATTCAAACTTAACCCCCTTCCTGGTCAACATTGTGAAAGGAGCAGCAATCTTTGAAAAATCTTTTACAAAGAGCCGATAATAACCTGCTAATCCCAAGAAACTACGAATCTCCGTCACAGTGGTGGGTCTTCTCCAATTCGACACTGCTTCCACCTTTTGGGGATCCACACTAACTCCTTCTGCCGAAATTACATGACCCAAAAACCCCACTTTATCTAGCCAAAACTCACACTTGCTAAACTTAGCAAATAACTGCGACTTTTCCAAGGTCCGCAATATTATTCGTAGATGCTTGGCATGCTCCTTCTCAATTCTTGAGTAAACTAATATGTCATCTATGAATACGATCACGAAACGATCAAGGTATGGACTAAACACCCTATTCATGAGATCCATGAACGCCGCAGGTGCATTAGTAAGTCCAAATGGCATCACCACAAACTCATAATGACCATATCGTGACCGAAAAGCAATCTTGGCTATGTCCCCCTCTCGGATCCGCAACTGATGATAACCCGATCTTAAATCAATCTTAGAGAAAACAGAGGCACCCCTCAACTGATCAAATAAATCATCGATCCGAGGCAACGGATATTTATTCTTCACTGTGACTTGATTCAGCTTCCTATAATCAATGCATAGTCTCATGGTGCCATCTTTCTTCTTAACAAACAACACTGGAGCACCCCATGGAGACATGCTAGGCCGAATAAAACCCTTATCTACCAACTCCTGCAATTGAGTCTTCAACTCTTTCAATTCCGCTGGAGCCATTCTGTAAGACGCCTGAGAGATAGGCATAGTTCCGGGAAGTAATTCTATAGAGAAGTCTATCTCCCTTGCAGGAGGCAAACCAGGCAACTCCTCAGGAAAAACATCCGGAAACTCTCTTACTATAGGAATATATTCTAATCCCACAACTCTCATACTTGTATCCATCACATGAGCTAAAAATGCCTGACAGCCTTTACTCAACAATTTCCTTGCAGCAACAGCGGAAATTATGCAACTAAAAATAACATCTCTTTCCCCTTGGAAAGCAACCTCACAACCATCTGGACTTCGAAGCACCACTACTTTTTGAAAACAATCCACCATAGTTCTATATGCTTCCAAAAAGTCCATTCCCAAGATCACATCAAACTCCACTATATCTAAAGGAATTAAATCAGCCTCGAAATTAACTCCTTAATTCCACTAAAACTTCACAGCCACTAAATACCCAATTTATTCTCATCACCTCACCGGAGGGTAGAGACACATGCCACTCACCTGGAAGAGACGATGATGGCACATTGGCATGGAGGGTGAATCGACTAGACATGAATGAATGCGTGGCTCCGGAATCAATTAAAGTAAAAGAAGGCTGACCAAAAATTAATAACGTACCAATGATAACATCTGGAGAAGTACGACCCTCCTGCTGGGTCATAGCATGCAGTCTAGCGCGAGTCATGGGACGTCCACGCTGACCACTTCCCCGCTGAGAGCCATCTCTGACCGAAGCACTGCCCTGGGCACCACTACTAGAGTATCCAGCTGAAGACTGTCCAACAGGCTGAGTAGGGGTGGGGGTGGTCCTCTGAGCCAACAATGGGCAATCTCTCCTGAAGTGGTCCTGACCACCACACTCAAAGGACCTAGAAAACTGCTGCTGCTGCCCATATGAAAAAGTCTGGCTACCAGATGACCCACCATGGAAACTGCCACCCGAACCATACTGCCCAGACTGCTGCCTACCCAACTGACTCTTAGCAGGTCTCCTGTGACGTCCTCTAACCCTGAACTGAGAATTAGAACCTGATCCCCCACTACTGCCACTACCAGCTGTTGAACCTGAAGCGGATGATGAAGCAGCTTTCTTGGATGGACCCTGACTGGGACCACCGAAATCTCGTGGCCGAGCACTATAAATCCCCATAGACTCAATGGCCATGGCTGCATGAACAGCATTAGAGAAAGTCGGGTAATAAACACCCGTCATCTTATTTGCAAACACTCCACCAAGAGCCCCAATGAACATCTCTATCCTGGTCCTCTCATCATGAACCAGATATGACACATGATAGCTCAGGGAAGTGAATCTCTCTTGGAACTCTATAACGCCCTCATCATCCCTCTTCTTCATATTCAGGAAATCCGACTGAATTCTGCTGCGGTGGGCAGGACTAAAATACTGCCCCAAGAAAAGCGTCTTAAACTGCTCCCACGACATATTCAGAGCATCCTCAACATTCCTGCTAGCGAGCGACCACCAATGATGTGCTGAATCATCCAGGAAAGTCACTGCCATCTTCACCTTCCTTTCTTCTGGCAAATCTGTGCTCGCAAAAGCCTTTTCCATTTTGTCCACCCAAGTATAAGCATCAAGGGGTCCCTTGGCACCCTTGAACTCTCTTGCTCCAGCCTCATAAACTTCTCTCCTTTTCACCGTATGAGGTTGTGGAGCTCGATCCATGACATCCCTTAGCATATTCCCAATATCATCAACCAGTCCCCTGACCTCATTGCCCTCATCGGCATTGGTCGAAGTAGCCACACGGGGTCGGCGCCTAGGAGGCATAGTACCTGAGGAAGAAGATATTAAGTAGTCTGTCCATAAGACTAACAGAACTATCACACATACCCAATAACACATAGTATCAAAAGCAGAAAACTACCGATGAATCCGTCGCGGTCGGACCATCACTCTATAGACACTATGGCTACTTAGGCAAATACGATAGTGACAAGGAAGCAGGAAAAGGAAACCTATAGCTCTGATACCAACTGACACGACCCACCCTGAATTTCACCCTGAAACCCAGAGTAAGTCGTGCGGGGACCATCTCCAAGGAAAATTTACTGAAAAGATTGAGAAAATCTCCCTTGCAGATGGACAACCCTAACTCGAAAATTCCAAATTTCACTCTTAATTCAACGCTTCCAAACATCACATAATTATCCTTCAGAAATTCTACACATAATATACAATAATCCCAAAGTATTCAGAGCTACTAAACACTAGCGGAAGCAAGAAAACACGAGTAGGTTAAACATGTAACCTACTGATGAAAACTGGCGGAAAAATGTGGGTGACTATGCCTCGTCTCCTACTATATCCAACCCGAACTCTGCAGACTGGGCAATTTAAAACGAATGGCCCAAAAGAAAACATTTAATAACGTTAGAGTGAGTGGACAAAAATAAAATAATAAAAAAATATTTATGTTTCCCCAAATTAATTTCTAAGGAAAAATCGAAGGCATGCCGCAAGCGATAAAACTTTTATCTCATAGAATATCGAGCCTCTCAAACTCTATAATATACGTATGTATTTACACTCGTCCATACTCCCTATATAAATTCATGGGTCTATATAGGGCAACTATGCTCGCGTCCAACGCTCACGTCACGCCTTAATGCGGTGCTACACTACGCCATCAAGGTGGACAGACGGGTGTATAAATATGTGTCCATACCCCCTATATGAATTAAACACTCAAATAGGGCTACTACGCTTACGTCCAACGCTCACGTCACACCATAATGCGGCTATATGCTGCGCCATTAAGGTGGACAGACACATATGGCTAGCTAGCATTTTCTATACATACTCTCTCATAAATACATATTTATATCCACCGAAAATCTCATTTTCGGTATCTCTCCAAGAAAAATAAAAGCGTCAAAATTAATTGACGTCAAAATTTCAACAAAAGGAAATGTTCAATCATGAACCATAGCATGCATATTATTTCAAATAAAAGTCTACTCACAAAATAGGTCTAAGCCTGATGTCGATCTGGGGCCTCGTCTGCTCGAGCCTCCTCACGTCCTGTTCCAAATATAATATTAATTTCCCAACCAATAATCCAATATTTAATCAAAATAGGCAAAATTACCTGAGCGCCATAAATACGCTCATTATTGCCTAACTTCGATATTCTTAAATCCTACGGCCGGATTCTACATTAATTAACTGCCAAAAATACCAAACTTCGGAAAATCACAAACCTATCCAAATCTCATCCAAAAATTCCATAAATCACACCAATATACTCCTCTTAATATTCCACATTTAAAACCCTAAAAATCTCCTAACCGGCGGCGGCGCCAACGGCAACGGCGGCCGGAGGCCAATTCCGGCGACCTCCAAAACCTATGAAATTTTGACAGACTAATCTCCTCATCATGCTCTACAACTTTCATGACCAACACATCACCCAATTCCAAGCCTAACTAGGCTAATCGAACGAAAACAACTTAAAAGCCCTAGAAATTTCAACTCCACATTTCTCCTTACCTAGCTCAAGAGGGAGTGAGCTGATTGGAGGGGTTGCTGCACGGGAGGAGGGCTACAAAACTGTACCAAGTTTGCCTGGATTGGTGGCCGGAGGAGGGAGTTCCGACGAAATGCTTCGCGGCGTCTCCGGCGGGATTTCTCCTCTTCCGGCGGGTTAGAGACTCGGGGGCTAGGCCGGGGAGGGAGAGGAGGAGATGGGGGTCCGAACTGGGGTGGAGCGGCGGCCGGTGGATGGCCGGACGGCGGCAACTGGCGGCTGGACGATCCGGCAGTGGGAGGAAGAAAACTCGGGGGAGGGAAGGAGAAAACGGGAGAGAGGGAGAAGAGAAAAAGAGGGAGATGGGTTTGGGCCTCTCCAAACAGGTCCAATTCATATATCAACCCACTCCAAAATAAAACACCACGAAAAAATAATAGCCGAATAAAAATTACCTTTTACTAGCTAAAATTTACTATTTTTACCGTCGTCATAATTTCCTCATACGAATAATCCTCCGCACATAATCGTCCCCGAAACCCCTCTAAGGACCAATTAAACTATTAACTCAATGACGGAGACGGTAAAATTCTTATTATAATCACGCTAGTAAATAAGGTAATTTTATAAGAGTCGGGATGTGACATCTTAAGCAAGGAATACTAAAGCTAACAAATAAAATAAATCAACTCCCCATTTGATTTAGAGTCACTTTCTACTTACCAGTTACAACCATTTCTCTTTTTTAAGATTTAAAATTTCTTCACGTCCATCATTATACTTCACTTACAGAAGATGGTAACAATAAAAGAAGGTGAAACAAGGAGCATAAACAATATACATGGATACAACCCCCACTAAACAACTACAAAGCCCCTATTCTGACAGTTGAAACAAGCATCTTGCACTCATTATGGCCAATGTAACAAACAGAAGAGTTGTGCACTGTTAAGATATATTGTTTAAAACTTCCTCACCGATCATCCTAATTCTTACTAGAGCATTAAAAATGCAGATAAACAAAACACAATCTGAAAACGGCTTTAAAAATGCGGCATTTTGCAAAGAGTCCATCATGTTTCCACATTACTTATTCGAAATTAGGACTTCCATAATTCACTACCATCAACTTGAACTAATCAAATAAACAATTCTAAGAGTTCATATTACATATCTATCTCCATTAACTCATTGGGCTGAAATTTCCAAAATAAAATTAACATCTTGAACACTTCAAACAACCCGAATTGCAATCTGTGTAAAACCCAATGAAATTCCTAAATTCAATTAGACTAAGCTAACTGATATCACACATAAACCCTAAATCAAAGCTCAATTTCTCATCTAATAGATCAAAGCAAAGATAAATCAAAACCGAAAGACAAACAAAGAGAGAGAGAGAGAGAGAGATATTGACCTGGAGTCCTGAAGCTTGGCGCGGTGGACTTCTTCTCCGATGAACTAGTCAGTTATTTTTCCTTTGGCGCCATCCTTGGGCCAGGCCGGCGACGCCGAATTGGTCTCAGCTGTAGTAGCAGTGGGAGAAACTAGACCAAAAATTGGATTTGGGGATTTAGGGTTTGGATTTCAATATAAAAAATCTATGTTTGTAAGTGGAATTGGTGGGTAGGAGGAGGTAAAGGAGAGAGAGAGAGAGAGAGGTGAGCTACATGGTGGTCGTCGATCGCCCAACAACGGCCTGTCGATGGCAGAGGCACGGCTGGACGGAGTGGCATCGCTCCTCCTCCCTCTGCTGCAAGTCTCTCTCTCGACAGAAAACAAAGAAGAAAAGAGATCAGGGTTTTTACCCTATATACCCAGTACCAATCGCCCAGATTAGAGAATGGGAATGGATGGCTAAGATTAAAAGGTAGAAATTAAAATTTAAAATGGAATATAAAAAAAATGTAGTAGCAAATTTGTACTACAACATTAAATACCGTCGCAAATTCTTTGTTTTCATTTGACAGCATGATATAGTCGTAGCAAATAATTTTATCTTTTGCCACGACGCGTCATTGCCGTCGCAAAATAAATTTCTTTTCTGCTACTCCACGTTTGCCGTCGCAAAACAAGAACTATTAGTGACGACATTTACGCGCCGTCGCAATCTGTGGTAGCTAAAACATTTATTTTTTGTTGTGGATGTAGAGAAAACTTAGGGAGTGGTATAAAGTGTAATTTTTCTGGAAAAATGAGTATTATCGTTATTTTACATTTAAAATTCTGATTAGGTCATCTATTATTTGGTTGTGGGTCTTGGCTTATGTACTTTTTTTTCTATATCTTTTAAAATGTGGGTTTTATGAGATATGTTACTATTTGTGGTAGTGGGATGTCATTTTCTCGAAAGAAAACCTCAGTTGAAACCCTAAAACCCCTTGTTTTGTGGAGCAAAAGAAAACCCCAGCTCAATATTCACTTTATCGACACCGATAATGAGAAAACAGTTGGATAAAAATTCTTAAATTAAGCACATCATTAAGCACATCATTCTGGTCTGCTAATGATAAATAACAACAAATAGAAAAGGAAAAGAGAAAGTGAATATTGCGTTGGGGTTTCTTTCACTCCGCAAAACAAAGGGTTCTAGGGTTTCAACTCTGAGGTTTTCTTTCCATACGACGACACGTCAATTGACGGTGTCGTCAGACGAGAGTTGTTGAATGGTCATTACGTGGCTGCGGCTTGTTAGTTGGTGGTGGTGGACCAAAAGATTCATGTATTAAATGACGGTGTCCAAATGGAGCAGCAACAACAAGGCTAGTCCGCCATGAATAACGATTGTCGAGGAACAAGGTTGCGTTGATGAACTGGAGCGACGAGATGGTGGGACAGGGAAGATATTCTCAGATTGAATCTCAAAATTTGGGTTGGTTTTCCTTTACCCCTTGTTGTAGTTCCTTGTGGAAGATGGTCGACTCCATGCGTTATGATGCTAAAGGTGGGGCTTCTCTGGTGGCGACCGAGGTTGACGACGGGCGACAATCGGCGGTCGGTGCTCATCCAGGCTGCTTTTTGGGCCACGTCTTTGGATGCTTTCTCTTTGGTCCAGTGGGTATGGTTTCGGACTGGGCCTTTTCTGGGTCTAGGTCTAGGTCTAGGTCTAAGATTTTTTTGGTTTTGTTTTTGGTTGGATAGTTGTCCCTCCTCTTTGAGCGACAATTTTGGCCTCCTCTTTGAGTGAGGATTTAAGGTTTTGGTAAGTTTGAGGTTGTGTCATGAGGTGTGTTCTGGTTATGGTGTCATTTTCAGGAGCTATTTTAAGATCAATCAGTTCTTGTTGTCAATGTAATGGAGAGGTTACTTGTAAATATATGTTAGTAGTTTTAGCATATAGTGTTTGAAATGATTGTTTCTTCTTGAGGTTGACTATAAGGATGTATCAAGATTTCTGAATTATGTTATGTTACGGTTGAACCTCTATCGGTTCTTGTCCACTGTAATCTTTAGTGTTTCGGGTAGGTAGAGATGAGAGTGGGGAATTATATGTTGGTAGTTTTAGCATATAGTGTTTGAAATGATTGTTTTTCTTGAGGTTAACTGTAAGGATATCGAGACTTCTAGATTATGTTAGGTTACAGTTGAACCCTTGTCAGTTCTTGTCCACTATAATTTTTAGTGTTTCGGGTAGGTAGAGATGAGAGTGGAGAATTATATGTTGGTAGTTTTAGCATATAGTGTTTCAAATGATTGTTTTTCTTAAGGTTGACTGTAAGGATGTATCAAGACTTCTGGATTATATTAGGTTACGGTTGAACCTCTATCGGTTTTTGTCCATTGTAATCTTTAGTGTTTCAGGTAGGTAGATATGAGAGTGAGGAATTTATTTCCACCACCAATATCTCTTATGGTTGTAATATTGTATTCTCGTTTAATGAAATTTTTGATATTTTCATAAAAAAAAAATAGTTTATCAATGCCTTATTAATCTGAGATGTGTGACATTTCATCGTACAAAGATAGAATGTTTTATCGCGCAAACATACTCGATTCATTGATATTTGGTATTAAATGACTTTAATCATAGTTGGAAAGTTTTTATTTTTTTGGTTTGAATAGTTGTGAAAGTTGGAAACTTTTTTCTTGGTCTTCGAAGTGCAAGAATGGAATGGTACATCTTCCTTAGTGCAGTAGTGTTATACATTTGGCTTCATTTAAGATTAACATTCCTAACTAGTTCAGTAGTGTAGCTTTATGAGTGGAAAGTCACAAGTTCAACTCATAAATGTACTAGGTAGTTGTTATACATTTTCGGTCAATTGTAACATTATTGATTTCTTAGCCATTTGTGTTATCCTCAAGCTGATGAAACTCTTTTGACATGATATTTAATTAGAGTATCTTTAGCAATGCTAGCCATTTTTGAGTTAAATTTTTGTCAAATTAGCTAAAATGTCATTTTGGCTAGCCACTTTAGAAATGTAGTTGCATCAATATTCTCTATTTTAACTAGCATTACATCAACATTATTCTTCAAATTAAGTTTAAATAGTTTAAATATATTTATATATTACATAAAATATCTTATAAGGAATGTATTAAATTATAGCTAATCTCATATGAGTCATCTCGCTCTCTATATTTAATTAGCTAGATAGCTAAAAGTTATAATAACTAAACTTTGGCTAGTCTGCTAGAGCTCTAAAAATATCAAAAAAAGCTAAACACGCTCTTTAAAATAGTTAAAAATTAAAATAGAGAGTCTACTAAAGTTGCTCTTAGGACATCAAAAATACTATAAAAAATAAAAAAAATAAAAGGAACTCGTTTGTGTGTGTGTTGGTGTCCGAACAGTTTCTAGGTTGTTGTGTTCCGAAACGTTGTTAGATCAATATGGAGATTGTCAGTGCTGGTGGAGGTGCAAGCAAGGCAAAGATATGACATTTCCTTATAGTTTTATTCAAATGTGGACGTTAGAGGCGCAAAATTCAGCTTATATGATTGATAATCGATCTGATCTAGCTAGCTGATTCGAGATGGATCCTTGTTGGTTTATTTCTTCTTTGGTTGAAGCTAGTCTAGTTTATTTGTCTCGTGTCTGTTTTTCACTTTGTGAGTCTATATCGATTTTACAATCTTGTAAACACTATGTAGTCTAATTATTAACGTACGTATTACATTGGTTCCGAATCCGTCGTACCCTCTTCGTTTTATGAATGAAGTTTCTCTTCTTCACAAAAAGAAAAAAAGAGTTCATGGGTCCTGAGTTTATATCCAAAAGGTTAAGTGATGGTATCTTAGGAGTAGAGATCACAATTAATGAGTTCATGGCTCCTGAGTTAATATATAGCAAGCAGAAAAATTCATAGGTAGGGCTTTGTCTATTACATGACGTTGGGGAGCCCCAATAAGAATGCAACAAACATTACAAATACTATAATTATCCTTATTTTTTATTTACACAATACTTATAAGGGAAATTATTATTGTACTCGGAACACCACATGTCTTGTATTCTTTTTTAATCTCATCGTTTTAAATGTTTTATCTTTATTTCTGATTAGTGTATTTAATTAATTTTTTTTACACCCCATGTTAGTCCTCATATGAATCTGAGTTATATGATTAACTGGGTACACCACATAGCAGTGACACGTAGTGTTCTAGGTACGAGGAATAATTACTCACTCATAACACCCCATGCATGTCATGTTATTGGTTGTCTCACGACCAAGTGGCGCTTGACCCTCTTTTGATGGCCCTATTCGGCTGCTATACAGATTTGTATAGCATACATTAAGTCGTGAGTCGTCTAATTATTTAATAATTTAAAATTTAAAATAATCATATGGTATGTATGATATACAAATATGTATACTAAAAAAATCTCATACCATCATGTTAGGCATTTTGATACCGTCGTGAAAAGGTTAGCCTGATGTTTTGACAGCGTGGAATATAATAACATAATAAAACACATCATCTAGACCTCATAACTATTGTGAGAAGGAATCAGCGTTCTGTTACCGCACTGGTATTTGCCAACAGAAGATTGCATGAAGTTACAGCCAAATCTAGTGTGTGACATCAGGGTCTCAGTCTCCAAAGTCTTTAACTTAATTACTCTTCTGTGTAACTAATAAATATACCAAGTTCATATCAGCAGGGGCGGAGCTACAGTCAGGTCCGGAATCCGGACCCCGGTTGGCTTTTCCACAAACCTTATATAAATACACATATTTATAATCAAACTCCTAAATAATGTATATATAATTATAATTATATATAGATTTCTTGAGGACCTCACCCTGACATTGTACTAACCCCCTCCCCAGCGTCTCAAACCCCTTTTGATACATTAAGGGCACCCACATAACCCCTTCTTTGATTCATCAGGGCGCCCATATGACAATCATCATCACCAATATTAGAGAGATGTAAGCTAGGTAATAGAACAAGAAAGGAGTGAATTTTGAATATAATTTTTTAGTTACTAGGAACTCGAGACTTTAAAATGTTTGTCTCTACATATTAGATTTAGGAATGGACAACTTAATTGTTTTTTAACATATTATTACGTTATAATGAATGATTTTCTAGACATTCAATAATGTCAATTTATATTTCAAAAAATTTTGATCACATGAATTACTATCTTATTTCTAAACTCCTGTAGATTAAATCCCAGCTAACCGTTGCATATCAGCTAAAAAGAGTAATTAGCTGTGAATTCAAAACTCCCATCTATCGTTTCAATCGTTCTCTCCTTTCCATGAAAATTGAGTATATAATCCTGCAGAATCTTGCTAGTTGATCTCGCTTATTGTGATAGAGTACATGTAAGTCCATTTAACCATAATGCACCATCACCATCACCGGTAATTATACCTCTCTGGCCTGCAAACGGGCCAGTAAACTAAGTTACGTTACGTACATAATTCCCCTACATATATAGTTCATGATGAGTTTTAACGAGAATCGATAGGCATATAAATATGATGGTACACTGGTATTTGACATGGTGAAATACTGGCGGAGGTATTTAAGGACATGGCACCCCTCCGTATTTTATTTCTTTGTGTTTTCATTACTAAATTTAGGCTCAAATGAGTCAAACCTAACTCAAATCATATATGGTGGCACCCCCACTCCTGTGTTTTAGCAGCTTTTTTAGTTACCTGGTCTTAATTACCTCTTTAAGATTAGTTGAGATTTAATAAATAAATAAAAATATTAAAAACTGTTTTTAAAGAAAGAAATTAATTTTGTCATATTCCTAGTACATTTATGCTTTTACCCTACAAATTAATCTAAATAAATCACTGGAATTTAGATTTTGTAAATTTGTATTGTATTCTGTGAATAACTAAACTCATGACAGTATATTCATGGGTGAAATACAATGAGTTTCGTGACAGATAACAGTGGCGAGTCAATTGATGTATGTTTATACCCGGTTTCTTTTCCGGATTTAAACATCAGGATCACATGTCAAACGTCACCTAAAAAAAATTTAAATATGTCTCAACACATATGAAAACCCAAGAGTCCACACTATATAATAATTTGAGGATACAAACATACCTAGCTCTGTAGATAAACACACCTCTTCTCATAATAGTAAGCCAGTACTCTTTATTCTACTCTACTTCCCTCTCTCTCACACATGCCTAATTTGGGCTTCGAATGGTGGAAGGCCGGCAACCCTTCCCTCTCTAACGCTTGTATTTTATGGTTGTAGGTAGGATTTAGAACCGGTGGACTTCATGATTTCTGGTGAACATCCACATAAACAATGTATAATTTAGTTTAAAGACTTTTTTTAATAGTAAGTTTTAGGCTGTTAGCCATCAAGTTTTTTTACATTCTAATTAGGAGTAAATACTTGTGACACCCTGTAGTTTACACCTAAAATCAGTTTTGTCCCTCACTTTTTTTTTTAAACTGGTATACCCCTATACTTTGAATTCTCGACTGATTTGCCCTTTTTCCAGCTGATTATGACTGTGAATAGGGGTATACCAGTTTAAAAAAAGGGTAAATCAGTCGAGAATTCAAAGTATAGGGGTATACCAGTTTAAAAAAAAAAGTAAGGGACAAAACTGATTTTAGGTGTAAACTACAAGGTGTCACGAGCATTTACTTCTTCTAATTATATTGGCCCGCAGGTATAATTGCTCCGCCATTGTGAAATAGATATTGCTTGGCATATATGGCATCATCTTTCCAGATGAAGTACCGAGAATCTTAGATATGATTGTACCAGTAAGGTTAGGCTTTTTGGGTTTACTAGGTTAAAATTTGAGTTCCACTACTTCCAGGTGGTATGCGCAGCTGTGGCAGTGAGGAAAGGAATCTAGTACATATCTGGCCTCGTTATATATGATAACGGAACTGAACCATTTAAAAGCTGCGTGGAGTGACGATCCTATACCTAGCTAAGACGGCTGTGTCAGCTGTCTGTCACTCTCACACCTGGAGATCTCTTGGGCGCCATTGATTCTCTCTCTCTCTCATTTCGAAGACTAAGAGATAGTGTAATAATTATAGGGAAATATTGGCTGCAAGAGGTAATGATTTTTGAGCCAGCTAATAACTAGGGTTCACACTTGAGAGCATCTACTGGCTCGTCCATCTATAAAATGCCCGGGTCAGCAATGAAGTGTTTCAATATCAACAAGCGAGATATCCCTTCTATATCTACTTGTTCTCTCTGCAGATAGATTTAGTCACTTAACTAAGGTAGCTCTTCAATGGCGTCAAAGTCTATAGCACTCTTTTTAGTTTTGGTTATGGCTACCTGCAGCCTGCAGGTACTGATCATAGTTGTCGAAGCTGCTGCTGCTGGTGGTCAGTATCTAGCTCTTTCTGTTCCTCTCGCTCTCTTTTCTCTACTTTGGAGACTAAATATGTGTAATGATCGATGTGCATTTATGTCTTTAGCAAATTGCAGGTTCTCAAATCTCGGTTGCTTTCCTGCTGAGACTGCTGTTTCTCTGATGAGTTCTCAGAACAGAAAGGTCTTCAACCCTTTCACTGTAATCTATAATCGAAACTCTCATTGATTAATATTACTAAATCATTACTGACCTTGGTTTGTTTGCATGCAAATACACAGATGGTTGCTGGTCTGAAAGAACAGAAGGATCTACTTGCTGGTGTTGAGTTGAGGAAGGTTCCATCTGGTCCAGATCCACTTCACCACAATGGGAATGCCCCCAAGAAGCCTCGTGCTGATCCTTGAACTGATCTCGGATCAATATCCATTTAGCTGCAAAAGCTACCTAGCTAGCTAGGAAGCTAATGCCACGTTTTGTACTCGGCTAATATGCAAAATCGGATTCCTGGGTTTAGTATTTCAGTAGCGCTAGCTAGCTTGTGTTTTGTTTACCTGAAAACCTTGCTCTTTGAAATTTTCTTACCTTTGCATGTATTTAATTTTCTGTGTAATATATGATACATGCACTTCAGTTATCGATCAGTGTTCTCGATTCATATCATACGTCTTCTAAACTACTGATCAAGTTCAAGTTAAAGAACCGGTTTTGCAAATCTGTACAAAAGATTCAAGTTTAGAATCTAGTTACTTGAGTAAACTTTGAGATCTCTTTACCCAAAAAATGCATTCGCTGACATCACAGGCAGACAGGTTACTGATATATGTCACAGTCAAAACAAAGTCTCTACGTAAACCTGCAGCCAGTATATATCTAGGACCTGCAAAAAGAATAAAGAAAGCTGCAGGTATTATTATCGCAGTTGAAAGGGACTACTTGTGGTCACAGGCCATTCCTGGATTAAATTGGAAGAGAATCAAAGGGCTGGATGATGCATGCATGCATGAAGGGATATGTCTGCGTGACGGTGCTGACGTTAATTTGTAGCAGTAGCAGTAACTTCAACTCTTAATATTTTCGACCCTCTTATTATCTGCCAATGAAGCACAGTCTCCAACCTAAAAAAGACTGAAAAGAAAATTGCTAATTTTAAATAAAATTAAATAGGAAAATATGAGATCTCGAATCATCGAGTTCCTTCCATCGAGTGACAACTTGTGGTACCCCTTGTGAAATTGTTTCAATAACAAATTAACATGATCGTTTGTTGTCAAATACGTTTCAATAACAAACTTTTGTCCCCTACAATTCATATATAAGTCCGATCTACTAGCCAAGACATTAGACATATCAACGGAGATCCTATATATAGCTTCAAGTGAGCGGACGATAAGATTTGTAATAGACAATTAGCAATAGGATCATACAATAGTGGCGCGTGCCAATTAACTACAAAGCCATCAGGCAAGACCATGGTAGAAACTTACCGTCTAATTAATATCCTCATGTCGGTCACCTTAAATAATGTAATTTTTCTAATCTCATAAAATAAGTAAATAATTTAATAGAATTAAAATTTTCATATATCATTTCATTACGTCTTTCATTTCTGATAAATTTTATTAATTTTAAATAAGTAAACGTGTCATAACAACGACGATGTATAACTACGTTTCTCAAAGCCCTAGCAAGGACCAAGGCATACATATGGTCGTTTCGTCCCTGACTGGGCATAGAGCAGCCAGATTATCAAACCAAATCCTCCTCCAGATGTTTATCTATTCTCATTCTCTTGTGCATTTAGATTACAACACATGAAGCTCATAAATGTATATTAGTTAACGTACAAATCTTATATGAAAATTGATACATGTAATTTGATTGTAATCTTGGAGATTTCATCTCAAACAAAATAAAGCAAAAAGAAAAAGAGATAAAGAAAGAAAGAGCAAATCACCCATTACGTACAGTACATGGTACTAGCTAAGCTAGCTATTTTTTTTTCTACGGCAATTAGGATATTTTCATTGCTTTTAGCATCAAATCTAATTTGCTCGATCCTGCACTTTTCAAGAATCAAATGCAATTCCTCAGGCCTGCAATGGACTTCAAGAGCACCTTTCTGTTGAAACCCATATTCGTCCTTGGCCTTCTCTAGCAAATTCATTAGTGCAGGGTCATTCAAGGACTCTAGCTTAGTCACAAACCTCGTTGCCTCCTTACCCACCACTGCAAACACTGCAAAATGTCCTTCCTTTACATCTTCTGGTACAACTGCTGCTACATCCAGTTTTTCATCACAGCCACTGCAACAATGATCAGAAGGGCCTCTGGCGGTTATGAGTAAGAGATTCTTTTGTAGCTTCTTGATTATAAATTTGAGCTTCATTAAGCTTCTGTCTTCTGCTTTCTTCATGTTCTTGATGTCCGGGAAAACTGTGCTGGACTCATATTACCATCTTGTTTATGTTTTGATGTCAATCTTTAATGTGAGCATGGAAATTTATAGGGGTTGTGGGAAAGAAATCAAAACAAAGAATCGTAATGGTGAAAGTTTCGAAGGGATCTATCAGTCACCAATGTGGAGCCATTTCATGTAGTTGTGGTTGACGACATATCATTAAATTACATGCTTGATAACTCAAGTCTATTTAGTGACCTGAACTCGAGGAACCCAGATTAGTGCTGAGTTTGCTTAACGAATTGTGGATTGTGATCCGGAAGAGACATTGCCAGATTGGTCTTGATGAGTCTTGACATCGTACCATGCTGCCCATGCATATCAGATATTTGTACCGACGAGTTAAAAAACACGTAACTGATACGGATTACAACTCTATAATTGGAAAGAACTCTATGGATAGCACCAACTTAACATGCAAATATTGTTCCTGTCTAAATATGTGTTTAAGTCCCATCTCGATCAGTTGCCAGAATATCAATTATCAATCTGAATCATAAACTAACTAGTACATTTTGATTTGAATGTGTGATGAAGATGGCATGGATTGTTTAATACGGTAATAAGAAAAACGTACCATACCAAGTCTTGTTGTTATCAACCTAGTCAGCATTGCTTGTTCATAATCATATTTGTCTCCAAATTCTTGAGAAGGGAATGAGTTGAGATGGGGCAACAGGCAACTGCATGTGTAGAGCGATCGATTTATCACTTTCATTGGCTCCTTGCTACCCTTTTAAATTTTATTCGGTGTCCAATTAGTTAGATTATATCTACAGCTAGATATGCAGTCGATACGTTCAATCACCTAAGAGCACCCGGCCCAGGAAACAACGGATCTTTATGTCATGTTTTGTACCATTGAGAGAAAAGTAACACCACCTTCTGCATATTTAGTTCAATCGAGTCATCGAGTGTTTAGATTGAGCTTTCACTTAGCTAATAGATATATTCTCGACGTTGACTAAGCTCGGACCAGATAACCAGGTTAAATGAGTACATATATTCGGTCAAGTACATGACTTTAGAACTTGTAAATTAAAGGACACGATCTTGATGGTGTTCATAAGGTCATGCAACTGTATTTATCAAACTTGTAAGCCTTTTTTCATTCTTTGGTTGTTTTCGGTTTTATATATTTTTAGTTATAATCTCGTGTGTACAATCTTCTAGTTTTAGTGAAAACCATTCACGGGCTCATTATCATTGTTTCCTCTCAAAATCTTCCTCTCATTATCAATTTCTATTAGAAGTGATTAAGTCCCAAGAATAAAGGCTTAATTGCCAATTTGTTATCTTAAGATTCACCTAAGTGTCAATTTATCATCCTAGCTTTTATTTATGTCAATTTACTACCCTAGCTTCACAAAATTAGCTGAATGGCTATCTTAGTTTTTATTTCTACCAATTTGCTACCTTAGGTTTCTAAAATTAGCTAATTTGCTACATTTTATCATATAAATTGATCTATTTCTTCGTCCAAACATTGATGGCTAAATTTGAATATGTAGATAAGCAAATTGGTTAATATTGAAAGTCTAGAGTCATAAATTTGACATAATGGTAGAAAAATGGCTAAAATAAAATATAGGGTAGCAAATGCTTAATTTTATAAATAGAGTAGCAAATTGATAAAAATAAAAACTAGGGTAGCAGCTGGTATTCGGGGAAAAATGTTGCAGCTGATGATTCAATGTTTTACTTCTGTTAATTCTAGAGTCATTGTTAATGAAGAAGCTACTGAGGACATTCATTCAAAGAGTGGGCTGAGGCAGGGTGATCTTTTATCTCCTTACTTGTTTGTTCTGTGTATTGAGAAACTATCACATTTAATTAATTTTCAGGTGGAACAAGGTAGTTGGAAACCTGTCAAAATTTGTAGAAATGGTCATGATGTCTCTCATCTTTTCTTTGTCGATAACTTGATCCTATTTGGGAAGGCCTCTCTATCTCAAGTGGATGTGATGCGCTCTTGTATTGATTGTTTTTGCTTAAACTCAGGCCAAGAAGTAAGTTCTGAGAAGTCCCTCCCTTTTCTGTTCCCCAAATACCGAAGAAGGCCTAATCGTGCATCTGTCTGATATTTGTGGTTCTCCTTTATCCGATGACATGGGAAATAATCTTGGAGTTCCTTTGTTACATTCTAGAGTTACTCTTGACACTTATAAAGGCTTAGATGAAAAAGTTCAGTTGAGACTTGCTTCTTGGAAAAGTCACACTCTTTCTATGGCTGAGAGACACACTCTAATCTAATTAGTTACAACCGGCTTACCTGTTTATACAATGCAAAAAGTTACACTCCCTATGTCCATTTGTAATACTGTTGATCGTTTGAACAGGAACTTCCTTTGGGAGCACATTGAAGGAAAAAAAATTCATCTTGTGAAGTGGGATACAGTCTGTAAACCTAAATGCTATGATTGGTTAGGTTTGAAGAAGACAAGTTGTATGAATCAGGCTTTGTTAGCCAAAACCGGATGGAGGCTGCTTCAAAAGGAACAAGGGTTGTGGGCTGAAGCTTTGAATAAAAAGTATCTTAAAGATGAGTGCATTGATGGATTTCCTGCAAGTATACAGGGTGGATGTAATATAGTACGTGAATGGAAGAAAAAGGGTTGTCGTTCTCACGAGGATATTAGTTTAATTCAAATTATGAAATACCTAAACTAACTACACTAAAACATGTAAAATAAGAAACACAAATCGACAAAGACGAACACAATGACTCAAACTAAATTGTACTTATGATTTTTGGGGTTTTTGAAAAGGGTCTTATGATGATGAAAAATAACTTGCAAACAGGAAATAAGAAAATAAAGCAATTGGATTTGAAAGGAGTAAAAATATGATGGTGATGAGCTAGGGTATCGAAATCAACCACAAGCAATCTTATCTATGTCTTGATGCAACTAATGGATTCTATAGTTTCTCTAGATGACAATTCTCATATCTAAGTCCTTCTCATGTACTCTAGACCATAATTTTTTCCTCAAGTGTATGATGCTCTCCCTCTTGGGTAAAAGTCGTATATCCTAACTATGCAGTCTATCCTTCTCAGGTATACATTTATAACGCAAGACTCATTACGTACTAGAAAATAGGGAATTCAAACAAACCATTATTCTTTCTCAAGCAATTATGTATATCACCATACTCAATCATAAAAAGCTAAATAAACTATATTGCATCTATGCTTTAAATTTATCTTCAAGTTACTAAATGTAAAGTCCTATGGTGATCAATCAAAGAACTGAGACATAAAGAATAAAATCAAACAGTGATCAAGCATTCATCTAAGAGAAACCAGAAATTCATTAATTAATCATCAAAAACGTAAACAATCATGGCATGGCTTCATCCTAACCCTAGAAAAAGTTTAACTAAACATAACAAAAACATAAAAACAATAGAAAAGTAAAGAATGGATGGATCTCTGCTCCTTTAGGTGTTTTCAATATGCTTCCGAGACCTCTCTCCTTTCATGTGAATTCATGCTCCCTTAAATAGAGAAGTTTCTTGTTTAACTTTGGCTTCATATTTCCTTGTAAGACTTGGATTCAGACTCTTTTCTTGATATGGAATGTGAAAACCTTGAGATATCTCTTGTAGAACTGGGAATACATGTACTCCTCGAATCCTCATCTGCATTATTGTCCTTGAAGCTTTAGGGTTGACAGTCTTGTTACATGGAACTTGAGTTCTCCACAAATGTTTGCAAATCCAAGCAGATTTTCTGATCTGACATTTCATCATTCAAACGATCATAACTTGGTCTATAAGTATCGAAATCGAGATCCGTAAAATTCTACATAAAGTAGACTTCCGTAGGTTTCTAATGATTAAGACTCATAGTCTGATTTGATCTGAATAATTCCCAATAATTCGGCGAAGTTAGCTGTTTTACAGAGGCAGATTCTAGCATTTCGGATTGCAGTTGCCTTTCAATCCTTATTTGCGCATTTTAGCTCATTTTCTTCTCTCTACGACACAAACCTACAAAAACACTAAATTAACGTAAATCAATGACAAATAAGAGAACTAAACATAAATTTCAAGCATAAGAGACTCAGAAATATAGGATAATATGAGCACATCATGCATCATGCAGAATTTTACTTCACATTTCCCTACAGTTCAAATACATGGAAAGGTATTATTTATGGAGCTCAATTGCTCCCTAATCAGACTAAATAGATGATTGGATTTGGTATGCAAATTTACTTCTGGAATGATGTTTAGACTGATCTTGGTGTTTTTATCTGCTATAACCTTGCATCCCATTCCGGCTTTCTCATCTACAAGGACTAAGAGTTGGTGATGTTCTCTGTGATGGTGGCTAGGACCTACTCATGGTACGTAAAAGACTTTCTTTCTGAGGATGTGAAACTAAAAATCTTGAGTATGCATGCAGGAGGAATCCGAAGTGGTCGGGGATGACACGACCATATGAAAGTTATCTCACAACGGTAATTACTTCTCTGTTAAATCTGTTTATAGCTCCCTTTTCTGAACTATGAGACTGAACCATGGCCATGGGACTTTATTTGGAAGCTTCAAGTCCCTCCTAAGGTGAAATTTTTTTATGGACTCTTGTCCATGATAGATTGTTGACGAACAATGTAAGGGTTCGTAGAGGTTTTGCTATAGATGCTCATTGTCTAAGATGCAACTTCCCGATTGAATCTGTGAACCATCTTTTCAAAGACTGCACTATTTCAATGCGGGTCTAGTCTGCTTTTCAATCTCCAAGTGAGTTCCCCTCCACTTTCACTATTCCCTTCAATGACTAGTTACTTTTTAATTTAAAGTCTCCTGTGAAAATGCAATATGAAGTTCCTTGGTGTTGCTATTTTGCTATGGGGCTTTGGCATATATGAAAATGGAGATGTAGCTTTATTTTGGATCTGAACTTCAAATTCCTCGGTTGGCCTTCCTTAATAATTCATCAATTCTCTAGAGACTATTTTGAGGTAAAAAAGGTTGATCACCCAAAACCTCCACGAAGGGTGGTTTAGATTTGTTGGCACTTCCCGCCTAAGGATTGGTTTAAACTAAATGTTGATGGTAGCTTGCATAAAGACACTAGGATTATTTGTGCTGGAAGAGTTCTTCGAAATGATAAGGGTGATTGGTTGAATGGTTTCTTTGCTAAGTTAGGTACTTGACAAGTTCTTGAAGCTGAACTTTAGGGTCTTTTGAAAGGAATAGATGGCTTGGCAACATGGTTATGTTTCCTTGGAAGTTGAGATGGATTCTCTTGTTGCTGTTAAGTTAGTTTTTTCTGCGATGGATCATCTTCATCCTTTTTACAATCTTGTGGCAAATTGCAAAGAGTTCCTTAGTATGAATTGGAATATATTCCTTACGCATGATTATAGAGAGTAATTCAGTGGCTGATTTTTTAGCAAGCATTGGTGCCGATACTTTAGCTCCCCTCATACTGATGTTATTCCTCTTTTAGAAGCGAATTCTTCAGGCTCTTTTAAGCCTAGATTAGTTGTGTTTTAGGTTTTTTGTCTTTGCTTTCGAGCTTCCATGTAATAAAAAGAACAATTATGGTAATAAATTGACATTAGGGGTGAATTCTAGGGTAGCAAACTAGCAATTATGCTAAGAATACATGAAAGGAAAGATATTGGTGTGTGAATCATACTCTCATATCCCTTATTCGTAAGTGCTTAAGTCCCAAGAATGTGGCGGAGTTTAGACCAATCAGTCTATGTTCTATAATTGATAAGCTGATTTCAAAAACTGTGGCAAACCGGCTTAGAACATTTCTATCACTCAAAGTGCTTTTGTAATAGGATAATGTGATCGATTGCCGTTTTTAGAACTATTCACACCATCAGAGTATAGAAGAACACGGCGTGCATCACCGAAAATGATAATCACATTGGATATCAGCAAAGATCACAATCTATCTAGGATCCGGATCCTCTCCTGAGCTAGTTTTTCACCTAATCTTCCTAAGCTTTTAAGCAGATTTAGACACGTGGCCAGTAGAAGATCTAATGGCTTCTTTTTTTCTATTTCTATTTTGCTTCTGTCTCTCCTGTTCTTCTCTTTCACTATGGTTCCTGTGCTTCTGTCTCTCCTCAGTCTCCTGTTCTTCTCTTCCTGTGCTTCTGTCTTTTACAAATCTCTCCCATCATTCCATCAACATTCAAAGTGCACAAGCAAATCACCCACCCTCAGCAGAAATGATAATTTCTCCGCCGCCTTGAAATCTTTATTGACCTATAAATCTTGCAAAATCACAGTAATTGTATTCAAATTCAGCAAACACTTGCGTCTGCAAGACACGAGTGAGGGTGAGGATGAAGTTTGGGTACATTGCTTATAGACCTCTCCAAGACTTGCAGATGTACACAAGCAGATCTGATCAAGTATTTGATCAATAGTTTGATTAAGAGGGTGGGTATGTTTTCTTCAGGAAGAGATTGAGCCAATTGTGGAAAATTGATATCCAATCTCTTCAATCTCCACAACTAAAGCTCCAAAATTCAAACCCCCACGATTGGATATGAACTGGCGACGATGATGAACTTCTTCTTCTACGTGAATTTCATCAAAACTCATCTGATATAATTGGTCATTGCATGTGTCGATGGAGACTGGTAAATAAGATAGAGAAATTGAGGGATGTATGAAGAAGGAAAGAAAGAAAACAGATACAAGTAGAGAGAGCAGAAGAAATTGGAAGAAGAGATGGACACGTGTAACAAATGAGATGAGAAAGGATGAAAGGAAAAGGATGTGTGGTTATAGACCGTTGGATTTGATATAAACACGTGTCGTGATATGTTGCAAAGCTTAGGTAGCTTAGGTAGATCTTTAGGTTAGGAGAGGATCCGGATCCATCTATCTAACGCATGCATTTTCATTTAATTGGTGATGAATAAAATAGGTAGTTTAGTACGGTAAGACAAACGTACCTGCTAACCAAGCCTTGTTGTTATCGATCAAGCTAGCTAGTAATCATTGCTTATTCATAATCAGATATATATTCTCTCCAAATTTTGGAAAGGGAGTTGAGATGGGGCAAGCGCATGTGTGGTACGATCGATTTATCACTTTCATTGCCACCCTTGTTTTTGTTCGGTGTCCAAGATATTACTTTGGTAGGACTTTTAGAGTTTAGATATGTGTATCTTTGTGTTTGTTAACGGGTTGGAGAAGTACTTAATTTAAGAATGATATGGCAAAAAAAAGATATACATGTACCATCATAACTATTAGGTTGAAATTTTTTTAGTACTTCAAAGTATTAAAACTTTATAATTTAAATAGACACGAACCATTATAAAACTATCATAGTCTAACGGTTATTAGCTTCAGATAAACAACTTATAATCAACTTATAGTTTAACGGTTATTAGCTTTAAATTTCAATACTCTAAAGTACTATAGCTAATCGATTATATTGTTAATGCAATCATCGTAAAATCAACATAACCTACCAGGTTAGATGCAATAACAATTTATTCATTCCTAACGAAGTACATTACACATTAGAACTTATAAATTGTTATGGAGACATCACTGATGGTGCCACTCAAATTGCTTTCTCCTCAAAAAAGTTTTTAGCTAGTGTCACATGCATAACTCCTAAAATTAGCACGGCATTGTACCATTGTAGTCTCAGGACTTCCAAGATATGGCAAACTGGCCAGACACCCACGCAACCACCACAAACACAGCCGGAAAACTAGCATCAGACCAAGTGAAGGCTTAGTTTATTTCAATTTGATACATTCGACTAGCTAGCAGCTAGCTAGCTAGTATCCTTCTATGAGGTTAAGAGTATTCTTACTATTAGTATTATTACAAGTAGCACTAGTCATACTCTTCTCCCTCCTGTTCTCCAGAATCTTATGCAAATCCTCAGGTCTGCATGGAACTTCAAGAGCCCCTTTCTGATGGAAACCATATTCTTCCTTGGCCTGCTCTAGTAATTTCAAAAATGCAGGGTTATTCAATGACTCTAGCTTAACCACAAACTAGAGTCATGAGCCTGAGCTTTTGTAGCTTCTCGATCATGAGCCTGAGCTTCATGGAACCTGAACTTCTGCTTTTTAATGTGTAGAGCTAGCTAGATAGTGATGGACACTAATATGAGCTTTTTTTTAGTTTTGATGTTGAGCTCTGTTGAGTGCTTGGATATTTATAGCGGCGGTGTGAAGGAAAGCAAGCATGGCACTGACGTGAAGGAATTGAGTCTCTGCGAGCATCAGTCATCAGAGTGGAGCCATTACATGTAATAGTAGTCGACGACTTGTCAATTCATGCAGTGTCGAGGAGTCAATTCCAAATTAATATTGATGTCATCGGAGATGAATTTGTTTAACTAATTCTGAACTGTGAAGTGTGAAGTGTGAAGTGTGAAGTGTGAAGTGCGAACTGTACTGGAAGTGTTTTATTTGACCTCAAGATATTTCTGGAGATCAAATTAACATTCATATATAACATCAATTTTCAAATATTTTCTATATCGTAGTTGTGGGTAGTGAATAATATGATTGTTTTAAGCAATTGTTAAGTAGAATAGATTGGTTTGCTTTGGCATATATTCTCTCGGCCATGATTTGTATTACGGGATAGCCAATCCCTGATCGGAGCTTGACTATTTTCTCTATAAAAAAAAATTCAAATATTTTCTTGTAACTTTTATTTTATTAACAAAATAATCATTGTCAATCCTGTGTGGTTAAGTTTGTTAACAATATGTTAGAATTATAGTAATTAAGTAGCAAAAGCATTTACGACATAATGTAGCCTCCAAAGCTTTTTTGTGTTTCTCTTTAAAGAAATTTTATTCACACATCCCTGAATACTAAATGCACATTTCTCTTTTTTGAAAATTTTTTAATTACACATTTACCCTCATAACTAATTTGAGATAAAGAAAAAAAATTGTCCAATTCTTAAACCTTAAACCCAGAAGATGAAGGTTTCTTTGATTTTGTTATTCTAAACTCTAAACCCTAAACCTTAAATCCAGTTTATATACATGGAGGTGAATGTATAACATTGCAACTGTAAAATTGGATCATATATAATAACAAACTAAGATGCATGTCAACTATTTGGGTGACCTTCAAACTAAACTACTGAATGTCTGAATCACCCAAAAAATAATTTCAACATTAAAACTTTAAACATAGTTGACACGAGGTCGATTGTATTGTTGTTTTGAAGCTTGGGGTTTCTTCTTTTTCATAGCCGGGCAAATAAATCTTATGTTGGTGCTAGAAGGTTGAAATCTCCCCAAGAAATTCAAATTATCATCTTTATAGACTCTTTTGTCGTCCTTTCTTGTTTTCAGTTATTAAAATATGATCATACATAATGTGGTGTGAAAGGACGATGGCTGTGTTGGAGACTCGAGGAAGATGATATTAGCTTGCAATAAAATAAGGGCAAAGTGGATAATTTGTGAGAAAAGATATTTACCAAAAAAATTGGGATGTGTATCAAGTGATTTAGGATGTGTGAATAAAATTTCTCTTCCTTTTCTTGTTTTTCTTTTTTTTTAATAACAGAGAACAACGGGCTAGATGCACAAATCTCTATTGAGTTTTATTTAAAAAGAAAAATAAAAGAATATAAAAATAAGGAGGGGACATTAATCTAACTCCTTAATAAAAAAAATTACCAAAATAATAAGAAGCTCTAATAAACAGATAAACAAAAACCAATATGTAACAAAAAAGTAACCTACCGAAAACTAAAGTTAGGGAGTCCCATATAGTCTCTACGGCAATGAGATAGAATGAAATGCGGAGGCAAATCCCACCACATCAAACCATTTGAAGAAAGGCCACAGTTAGCTACTCATCAACAAAAGGAGGACACGAACAATGTTGCTGCTGCGGTGTCTCATGATGAGTGTGAGTTCCTGTCACTTGGAGGTGAATGTCTACTGGTAGATCATCCTGGAGTTCAATGGATCATTCCGGAGCCTCATTTCATGCCACGTCCCACGTAGAGTTCGTCACTACGTACAAAGCATGTGACTTTGGTAAAGTGAAGATGGGCAATGACAGCTACTCCAATATTGCTGGGATTGGAGATATTTGCTTGCAGACGAATGTGGGCTATCAGTTAATGTTGAAAGATGTGAGACATATTCCTGGTCTACGTCTCAATCTTATGTCAACCGGTGTACTTGATCGACAAGGCTTTCATCATCATGACGGTGATGAATCTCTTGTAGTTGCTAGAGGAAAAATGTGTTGCATGCTCTACAAGACTTATGGAAAGATTTGCAAGAGTGAGCTAAATGCAGTTGAAGAATCCTCTCCAAGTTTGTGGCATAGACGTCTTGGCCACATGAGCGAGAAATGACTACAGATGTTGGCGAAGAAGTCGCCAATTCCTGTTACCAAAGGTAACTCACTAGACTCTTGCGATTATTGTTTATTTGATAAGCAGAAGAAAATCAGTTTTTCGAAGTCTTTCACGAGGAAAGAAAATATTCTAGATCATGTACATTCAGATGTATGTGGTCTGATGGAAGTCGAATCATTGAGTATGCATAAGTATTTTGTTACATATATCGATGATGCTTCACGGAAAATTTAGGTTTATTTGTTGAAATCTAAAGACCAGGTGTTCCAGACGTTTACAATTTTCCACAGCATGGTGGAAAGGGAGACTGGAAGAAAATTGAAATGCCTTCGCAGTGACAATGGCGGAGAGTACACATCGTATGAATTCAGAGATTATTGTGCGAAGTATGGCATCAGACATGAGAAGACGGTTCCTAGAACACCCCAACATAATGGCGTAGCAGAGCGGATGAACCGTACCATTATGGAAAAAGTCAGATGCATGTTAAAGATGGCCAAATTGTCAAAAGAATTTTGGGGAGAAGCTGTAAAGACTACGTGTTACCTCATCAACAGAGCACCGTGTGTACCTTTGGAATTTGATACTCCAAATGGAGTTTGGACCGGTAAAGATGCATCATACTCGCATCTGAGAGTATTTGGATGTAAAGCATTCGCACATGTATCCAAGGAGCAAAGATCAAAGCTGGATGACAAGGCGTTGCCATGCATATTTGTTGGCTATGGCGATGAAGAGTTTGGCTACCGGTTGTGGGATCCAAAGACGAAGAAATTCATAAGCAGAGATGTGGTTTTTTATGAAAACCAATCAATTGCAGATTTCGACAAAGAGGTACTACCGAGAAATGCAGCAACTGACAACCGCATTTATGATTCACCGTTGCAGCAAGAATATAATGTTGAGCTACAAGGTGATAGAGTTGAAGGTGTACCAGACATGGTTGATGTTGAAGTCGAAGATGAAGGGGAGCTTGATCAGGGGGAGCAGCTTGTAAATAATCAAGCAGCAGTTCGCAGAAGCACCAGGAGGCTGATTCAATCCACCAAGTATCCATCATCACAATATATTTTGGTGACAAACGATGGAGATGATCCTTATGCAAATTACATCCTTTTGACTAGTGACAGAGAGCCTGAAAATTATGAGGAAGCAAAGATTCATCAAGACCACGACAAATGGAGGCTATCCATGGAGTCTGAGATGAAATCTTTACTAAAGAACGACACCTAGGAGTTGGTGAAGCTTCCTAAAAGCCGCAAAGCACTCAAGAACAAGTGGGTATTCAAGCTGAAGCGAGATGAGAATGAGAAGCTGACGAAGTACAAGGCTCGTTTAGTTGTCAAAGGATTCAGCCAGAAAGAAGGAATTGATTTTGATGAGATTTTCTTACCTGTTGTCAAAATGACTTCGATTAGAGTCATTTTGGGCATGGCTGCGAGCATGGATCTTGAGGTGGAGCAAATGGATGTGAAGACTGCATTTCTTCACGGTGATTTAGAAGAAGAAATATACATGGAGCAACCAGAAGGCTTTGAAGTCAACAGAAAAGAGCATATGGTTTGCAAGTTGAAGAAAAGCTTGTACGGATTGAAGCAAACACCAAGACAGTGGTACAAGAAGTTTGACTCCTTCATGGGGAGTCATGGGTATAAGAAATCATCAGCTGATCCCCGTGTGTGTATTCAACAATCCGATGGAGGTAATTTTATCATCTTACTACTCTATGTAGATGATATGTTGATTGTCAGCAAAGATACTGCTATGATTCAGCAGTTAAAAATAAATTTATCAGAGTCCTTTGATATGAAGGATTTGGGACCAGCTAAGCGGATTTTGGGCATGGAGATTACCCGTGATCGAGGGAATAAGAAATTGTGGGTATCACAAGAAAAGTACATCGAGAAGGTACTAGAGAGGTTCCACATGGAGAAAGCAAAACCAATTGCTACTCCACTTGCCAGTCACATGAAGCTCAGCTCAAAGCAGAGTCCTACAAGTCAGAAGGAGGAGGAAGATATGGCAACAGTGCCATATGCCTCAGCAATAGGGAGCTTGATGTACGCGATGGTTTGTACCAGACCAGACATAACACATGCAGTTGGTATTGTTAGTAGATTTTTATCTAATCCAGGCAAGGAGCATTGGAATGCTGTTAAGTGGATTCTGAAATACTTGCGGGGAACTTCAAAGATGAGTCTATGCTTTGGAAGTGGCAAGTTTAAACTGGTTGGCTTCACAGATGCAGATATGGCCGGGGATATTGACACAAGAAAGTCCACATCAGGGTACTTGATTACATTTTCAAGGGGAGCTGTCTCGTGACAATCAAAGCTACAAAAATGTGTTGCTTTATCAACTACAGAAGCAGAGTATATTGCAGCTACGGAAGCGTGCAAAGATATTTTGTGGTTGAAGAGATTCCTACTGGAATTAGGTCATGCACAACAAGAGTTTGTTCTGCATTATGACAATCAAAGTGCAATTCACTTGAGCAAGAATCTAAGTTTTCACTCGAGGTCGAAACACATTGATGTGAGGTATCATTGGATACGTGATGTGTTAGAAGCTAAGAAGATATTGCTAAAGAAGATTCATACAGATAAGAACAGTTCAGATATGATGACGAAGTCTCTACCTAAAGAGAAGTTCGAATTTTGCAGAAGTGCGTCAGGGATGACGCACCCCTCCAATTAAGTCGGGAGGGGGAGATTGATGGGTCAAATTTCCCTCCTTATTTGGAGGAGGATGTCATGTAGTTCACTACATGTGAAAAACCTTTCGGTGAAGCCTCAAGACCCATTCAATTAACCAAGAGGCAAGATGCTAGATGAATTGCAAAGTTGGTGGTGTGTATATGTTGAAATGCAAGAGAGAGCCTATATGTATAGGCTTGTGGGTGGCTGGAATATTTGACAAAAGAATGGAGATACATTGATGGTGCACACAAACATTGAAGCTTGAATCAAGGAAAAAGTTTGAATTCTCTTTCTTGTGCATGGACGTAAAGGATTTGCATGGGAAATGCATAAAGAAGTTTGTCTATATAAAGACATGAGCAATGGTGCAATAGAAGTACCGGAGAGTTCATCTTGTATTATACAAGAGTGTGAGATAGAGATAAAACTCCAAGTTGAGAGTTTATGTGTGTAGCAAACAAAGTGTGTGTGAGAGTGTATCCCTTCAAGAGTGAGTCTTGACGTAGTGTTTCTCTTCGTGTAACCATTATTCGTATAGTGGAAGTTCTTTGTTGTTGTTGCCCCATGGACTTAGGCACTTTGCCGAACCACGTTAATTCCCATTGTTCTTTCTCATTTTCTTTCCGTTACATTTTACATTTGTGGTTGTGAGTTTCTGATTTCATTCTACAGTTTATTCTTCCGCATAACCCAACACGGAATTCCCATAATGCAGTCTCCACAGACCCATCTCTCCTGTTTCTCACCAAACCCTTCAACCCCAATTGGGTTGAATTCTCTATAGTCCAGTTCCTGTAAAACACACCCTGAACCCTCCCCTTTATCACAAGCCTCACCTGCACACCCAAAACCCATCGCTCCAATTGAATACCACACAACAACAAGGTCGAATTCTCATAAATTTAAACGAAATTTCGATAAACATAGGCGAAGTTAAGTAAGGTGAAATTGTTTTGAACAAAGTTAAGCTCTTCGCCACAAATTAACAAAAACCCAATACTCTAATTTGATTAGAGAAATGAAGACTCACCGTTTTGGTGGAGGATCGTGGGGATTCGGAGGCGGCCTGGGTGGTGGTCATGAGGGTCCGAGAAGGTCGAAAGTGAGGTGAACGAGCTCTGAGCAGAGGAGAAAGAGCAGGGCGAGGTAGAAGAAGAAGAGAGCAAAGCGAAAGAGGAAGATGAAGACGATGATGGTGAGGATTATTGAAATGGGTGATGAATCTAATAGAACTAGCAGCATTGCTGATTTGGGTACATTTGTTCCGAGATGCGAGGAATTTAATTCCGTGTTGACATGTCAGCGGCCTAAGTGGGATTACTGATGCCATTCGATATCAGAATCTGTGGCATTTATACTCTGGTTTTGATTCTTCAGGAGGTTTCTGAAGGCTGAGTCATTGCTTCACCGTAACTTCTAGAAATAGCTGGGCAATCAAAACCAGGCCCCAAGAGCAACATATAATCAAAAGTCAAAACCAGGCCATGACACTGGTGACAAACTTGGGCTTTTAGTTTTATTGCAATATTGGGCATCTGAGCCCAAATACATTTTGGTGAATGGAAGAGGGGAGTACCAAGAAGAATTGAGAGTTGCATAGGTGGGTGCAAATAGAAGAACACCCACAAGTGTTGGCAAGTTATTCCCATTTTCGAAACAGTAAATACATACATCAGCTTTTTTTTTTAATTAGTTACTCTTTTTTTTTTGAAAGTTTTTTAATTAGTTACTCGATATCAACTCCTCTGTAAATGTTAATTTTGAGTGTCAAGTACCTCTCCATCTTAGCACATTTCGGATAGAAATAAAAAGAGGCCATCACGACCGAGAGTCTACCGCTCGTCCTTTGTTAAAATTATAAGATTGAAAAGTATAAAGTGTTAAAGAAGAACACATAATGAGAATAACGGTCTACCTCATTTATTGATAAAAATGCTTATTTATAGGCATTACATAGTCTCCCGAATGATCTAGAACATTTATCAATACTGTAATCTATTCTAATAAGGAAACGATTAGGTCAAATACATAACAAAATGACAGAAAAGTAATTTACTTAAACAAAAAAAAAAATATATCAGTTTTCCCATCTACAAGTAAGCCCGCATGTCCTCTATGTGAAGACATCAGTAATGTTTTAGTTCGTTTTACCTTCTGTCTAAAACAGTGACTATAAGAAAGCTCATGCTGCTAGCTACATCAAACGTTGGCAATGGTTTAACCTAGATCTTATCTCGTGTGACCAATAAGGATTGGTGAAGACTTTGTCTCGTGTTATTAATGAGAATCATGAGCTATATTGGAATGCCGCCGTTACAAGTCGGCAGCTTATCAGTTATATGGTCCTATATATGACTCCTATCCTTCTCCGGGTGTCGACTGATGGAGATTTGTCCTGGGAGCAGCCACTCTCTATGTGATTGAGTCTTGGTTTCCGTCGTTCTCATAATCATTCTTATTTACCTAGCTAGTGAACGTATGTCAAAAATATAATTTACATGATGACCGTATGTTCAAAAAAAAATTACTTAAAGACCAGATGAGCGTATATTGTGATATTATGAATCCTCATTTTGATCAATATTTTGTGTATATGGTAAAATATCTTTGAAATTAACTGTTCAAATCCCAAGCGCATGCTTGATTGGAAGAACATGCAACAAACAAAACTTCAAATGAACAGGTTAAACAAAAGACTGCTAATTCTTGAACATGCATGAATTTTCCGGCCGGCCATGTACACATAACCTCCTACTTATCCGGTCATGTGTGGCTTCAATAACCAGGTTCCTGATCCTATAGTCGATGGACTCCTTCTGGATTCATCGGCCGTTAGAATTGACTAGCACCAACTTGGGCTTTGGTACAAACAAGAAAAATTAACTCGGGCCGCGATAATATTCTGATGGCCTATTAGTCAACAAACACAGAATATCTACCAAATTAGTTTTGATCCAAAATAATGAAGTTAATTGCCGCCTTAACAAACGTAAATGTCTACATGCATTTTATACGTCCACCATGCATTATATACCAGCAGTCTTGTTCACAAGGTCACTAGCTGACTATAGGCCACTAGCATTTCCAGTCCGCAGGTGGGTTTCTCCCTGCTCTACTAGGAGGTGGGTTTCTCCCGCTGTGAGTTCGGTTATTAATTTTGATTTCTTAATTTGAAGTTAGTTACTTCAAAGGTTTCTTCTTATAATAGTATTTTCGTATAAAAAAATTAAAAAAATAAAAAACTATAAGAATTTACATGAGATTGATGGCTAGGTAGTAACCAGGTGAACGAGATTTGATGATACCAGCAAAAAAGATTTCCCTCTTGAGGTTGGTAAAAGTCGTTTTTCATGCTTTAGCAAAAAGAAATCTAGCTGCTAGTAGTCCCTGGTCTTTTTCATGTATCATGATGAAGGAGAAAACTTTACTTTCACATCCCGAAAAAAGAATAGTATATAGCAAAAAATAAAAAGCCACACTCCCAAATTGTACAGTGTCCTTCAAGAAATTCAACCATATCTTATCTCTTATATCATTCTTCAATCTTCTTCACAATTGGACCAAGAAATTAAGCTTATCCACCATTTTCAAATGTCAAAAACAGCTCAAGTAACCGCACGCTTGTCTTGTCTCCCATATATGCTATTACTATTGTTCCATTGGAATACAGTCAAATGAATATGTACCCGAAAATCAAAACCAACTTCAATTCTTTATCTCGTGCTTGAACTTTCTAGAGCTTCTGTTCAAAGAACAAGACAAGTAACAGGGCCTGATGGCGGCTAATTCGTTTCCGATTAATTTGTCTCTTCCAACCTTTTCACAGACTCAATAGAACAGAATAGACCGGAATTGAAAAACAAGATTTTTCAAACAAGTGGAACGACTGTGTACAAAGGAATAGAGAGGGCAATGGCTAGGGATTAGTTATGGCTGCTAAGACAAACGAAACGTTGTTAGCCTCTCACTTTTTTTCTTGCTTCATTCCACATTAATTTTTAAGCACTAATTATACAACCGTTGCTATCTTAGACCTCGTCTGCTAGGTTGAAAGTTGAAAACCCAAAACGACTAGGTATGGAAATAAATGTCTGCTGCTGCTTAATTAGTTAAGTAAGTTTACAAAACAAAAACCAAACCCAGAAAAAGTCGCAGGTAATGAAAATACAAAACCCAGAGGAAGGAATGTGGCAAATTAATTAAGAGACGTGTTTGAATGAAGCACAAGCCCACACTTGGCGTGCAAACTCAAACTCCAACACGGCGCCACGGTAGGGCTGACGTGGTTCGGGACCCGCCGGAGTCCTTTCTTGCCCTGGAGGCTAACTCTTTTCTGGTGATGGGTCAGATTCCAGCACGTAGAATCCTCGAAAACCCTAACCCTTTTCAGACGATTTTGATGTCGCCGAAGAAGAACATGCATGCATGATCCATACATGGCCATGGCTCATCACCATGCATCATCATCGATCACTGGGGAAGGGGCCGAGCACCTTTTGCTGGGTCATAGTCATGGATGAGTCAGAAATGGAGACCCTCATTCATGACTCATCTTTCTCATCGTTTTCTCGAATTGTTTCCTCCCAACGTGTCTGTCTTTTTTATACACTTGTGCTGATGGTGACAAAAATGAATGATCAAACAAATCACATTCTCAATTTATTTCATTATCTTTCTATTGTTGCTAAACTAGGAAGATATCCGCGTCTTGACGCGGTGTATACAGCGTATGAAAAACATTTGTATAGTTACGGCGTTGAGCAAGGGGTAAAATGACAGCGGGATTAGCTAATATCTCCAATATCATCTTCAAGAAATATTTGCTGCAAGTGTTTGAAATATTTGTTGTAGAGAAATTTGTTTACTTCAGCTCATGTTATATTGCAAGCTAAAAAGAAAAAATTTTGTGGATTGCATAAGACATAAAAAAAGAAAAATATGAGAGAGTTTGCTATGTATCATATCCAGTATTATAAACATAAAATAAAAAAAGAAATAACTATAGTTATAAATTAATTAATACCTTCCATTTTTTTGCTTCAGATGTTGGTTAGGAAGACACTGTACTTGAAATTATATATTAGAACTGTTATGCCAGATGGTGAAGAGATGGATCAAGCATGAAAGCTTACCACTCTAACTGAATTAATTGAGCCTGTATTTGATTCTATGTTACCAAAACAATATGATGACAGTAATATACAGTATTAGATTACAGCTATTCAATAATTTTTAATTTTGAAAAGTATATGTTACTGGGAGTGTAAGCTTCAACTTACCAAAAAATGATACGCACGTCTGATAGCTGTAAATCTGCTCAAGATTATAACTTGATTGCAAAAATTATTCAACAACAGTTCTTTGTAATCTAATATCTATTACAGGAAAAAAAAAAAAAGGTACCGAATTTAAAAAATCATGGATGAAGTTTTAGCCCAAACATCCAATCTACACACATCAGTATAGATGGAGGAGTGTAAGTTAATAGATAAAAAAAATCACAACTCACCTGATTGTTGTCAAGAGCGAAGGTTATAGTTGACGGTTTTGAATAGTGGAGGAAGATACTGAGATCAAATCTGGAAAGGATTTGGATTCGGTTACTGAGTATAGACTTGCGAGCTAGATCAATAGATTAGGAGCGAGAGAACAGAGAGAAATCTTGGGCGACAGAATATGAGAAGAGCCTTTCATTATATAGCGAGAAATCTTGGGCGGTAGAGAAAGCGAGAGGAGTCTAGAGAGACAGCGGTATAAAGAAAGCGAGAAAAATCTAGACAGATTGAGAGAGAGTTCGCCCAAAAAAAACGATCTGCCAACGGACTCCGCGCCCTTCTCTTGGACGGATGAATAGAAAAATCTAGAGACATAGAAGGTTCATCCAAAAAAAACATAAGCGATCTGACAGTGGACTCCTCCCTCATCTCTCCCGGGCGGAGTCCGCGCCCTTTTCTAGGGCGATGAGAGACAGTAAGTCCAAAAAAAAACTATCTGCCAGCGGACTCCGCGCCCTTATCTGGGGAGGAGAAATAGAAAAATCTAGAGAGACAGAGAGGGTTCGTCCAAAAAAAAAAGCGATCTGCTAGCGGACTCCGCCCTCATCTCACGGTCAGAGTCCGCGCCCTTCTCTAGGGCGATGAGAGACAGTGAGTCCAAAAAAAAAACTATCTGCCAGCGGACTCCGTGCCCTTCTCTGGGGCGGAGAAATAGAAAAATCTAGAGACAGAGAGGGTTCGTCCAAAAAAAAAAGCAATATGCCAGCGGACTCCGCTCCCATCTCGCGGGTGGAGTCCACGCCCTTCTCTTGTGAGATGAGAGACATTTAGTCCAAAAAAAAACTATCTGCTAGCGGACTCCGCGTCCTTCTCTTGGGCGGAGAAATATAAAAATCTAGAGAGACAAAGAGGGTTCGTAAAAAAAAAACGATCTGCTAGCGGACTCCGCTCCCATCTCGCACGCGGAGTTCGCGCCCTTCTCTTGGGAGATGAGAGACAGTTAGTCCAAAAAAAACTATCTGCCAGTGGACTCCGCGCCCTTCTCTGGGGCGGAGAAATAGAAAAATCTAGAGAGACAGAGAGAGTTCGCAAGAAAAAAAAAAGCGAAACCCCCAGCGGACACTAAAAAAATGGGTGATCGGACTCCGCACCCTTCTCTTGGGCGGAGAAATAGAAAAATCTAGAGAGACAGAGAGTTAGAAAAAAAAAAGCGAACCCCCGGCAGACTCCGCGCTCATCTCTGGGAATGAGAGTGAGAGAGAGTTTGCAAAAAAAAAAACGATCTGCCAGCGGACTCTGCGCCTCTCTTGGGCGGAGAAATAGAAAAATCTAGAGACTAATAGTGATCCCCCAGGGGGCTCCGCGTCCATTTCTGGGAATGAAGAGGACAGAAAAAAAAAGTGATCGGACTCCGCGCCCTTCTCTAGGGTTATGAGAGACAGTTAGTCCAAAAAATAAAAAATTATCTGCCAGTGGACTCCGTGCCCTTCTCTAGGGCCGAGAAATAGAATAATCTAGAGAGACAGAGAGAGTTCGCAAAAAAAAAAAAGTTATCCGACTCCGCGCCCTTCTCTTGGGCGGAGAAATAGAAAAATGTACGCGGAGTCCGCTGGGGTTTCTTTTTCTTTTTGTGAACTCTCTCTCTCTTCGCCCAAGAGAAGTGCGCGGACCCCGCCTGCGAAATGGGCTCCGAGTCCGCAGGCCGTTTTTTACTCCGCCACTGTTCACTAGCGAGAACACAAATCATTGTTCATAAGCCTGCGAACAGTCGCTTACAACACACAAAATCATTGTTCATAAGCCTGCGAACAGTGTCTACAACACACGAAATCAATGTTCATAAGCCTGCGAACAGTGCCTACAACACACGAAATCACTGTTCATAAGCTTATGAACAGTGTCTGCGAACAGTCGCTTACAACACACAAAACCACTGTTCATAAGCCTATAAACAGTGCTTGTGAACAGTCGACCAAGCTTTAGTATATAATAAATTAGGTAAATCTTCTAAATTAGTTTTATACTAATTGTTTTCGGTGTCACTAGTGGAGGGAGCTAGCTTGCTAGCTCGATCTAAATATATAAACTTTCTACGTACACTCCTTAACTATGCGACATGTGATGAATTATTGTATAAAATTTGGAAGCACTTCTATATATGTTCCTGGCTATATATCTGTCATAGGAGCTAATTGCTAATTACATGGAACTGTTTAGTTGAACATCAACGTACATTTGTCATTTTGAGTTATTATCAAACTAATTAGTGGCTCCATTTGCTTAATTTACATCCTATCGTACATGCTTCTGATTTTATTGGACGCATTATTTAGCATAGTGCTAGAATATAGATACAGCTTTGAGGAGACTGATCCTGATTTGGTAATAAAAATATCAGACAGGGTCGTGTACATGCATGTAATATGTAATATAGCTATGTAGCTTGTTAGGTTAATTATTGGGGAATCTGGATCCAAGAAGATCCAAGTAAAGAAAAAACTTGCTCTAAATAAAAAAATATTTTAGAATAAATTAAGCCTTGGGTTGTGCCTCTCATTTTAACAAATAACAACGCATTATTCGAACCAATCAAACCGTATATAGTTTACATGGTTATTTTAGCAATGGCATTGTTCAGTAATGCATGAGTCATGTGACTCTATATCGATCTCCTCTCTTGTAATAATAATTGAAAAAAACATAGAATAAATATTTGTGTCTAATATTCGTGTCGCGTCCAACTTCAACCATTTTAAAGTAACTAACTTTTTGGGTGGAAAATGACAAGTATGATTTCTTCTTCGATCATTCACTTTTTTCAATTACGGCGATCGATTGCCTATTGTTTAGTAAATACCGCTCAAGATCAATCGATGAGGATATTGGATTAACTAAATAAGATACTACTGGACCAAGTTTTTAAAAGAAGACATAGTAAACGGAGTGTGGTGGTTGGATTAGTCAAGGTGATGCATGATGATCATAACCCCGTAACAAGGTTTACCAAATTCGATCTTAGTTGTCGCCCAATATTACCAAATCTTTTGTTGCGCATCTAAAGCACCACACTGGTGAACTATTTTTTATCCTGCATGCAGTCATAGTTTACGATAGGAAAATGATTTTTGGTCTTAACAAGATCTAAGATTTGTGGTCTTAATCTTAAGTGTCATGTTACGTCACTTAAACACATCATCAATTAAAAAGATTATGTCATGTCGTTCTTAAACAAAAATATAATCTTATCCTTCCAAATACAATAACTCTAGATTAATTTGTCTTTTTATTAAGAGAAAATTTTGATTTTTGTTTTTCTTTTATAATTAAAAAAAATATTTCAAGCATTTTCTTTCTCTTTTCATTTTCATCACTATCATGCTTAGATTGAACGTAAAATATAGTGTGAAAATACATATATTTATGAGAATATATATATATATATATATATATATTTGTTCAAAAACACGAATTCTTATGATACACACACATATATAATTTGTCCAAGAAAAAACAAATTTATCCAGGAGAAAAAATGCAATGACATTCCGGCATTATGCATCCTCAATAGTTTGCACGAATTCTTATGAATATAAATACACACACATACAAATGTAACTATCCAAAAGAAATTAGATAGAGAATTTTCTATTTTTTATTTTATTTTCAAAATTCTTAACAGAATATGGTCTATAAAGTAGTATATAGATATCATAATTTTAAACTGCAAAAATAAAATATTAAAATGGAACTAAATTTTGATTCATAAAGATAGAAGGAAATTTTAATAAATTTACGAAATTGATTTATGGTATAAAAACCTAATTTGGTATGACAACTTGGTCATTATTATTAATAAATTAATTAAACTTGGTATATACATACGCATCCATATTAAAAGGGTAAGAAAATATTTCATATTAATATCACTACAAGAAATCTCCTCTTAGCCGATGGAAAATAAAAATTATGTCGACTAAGACTGTCTTCGTGGACGAAAACAAAACTGTTGTATAAGACCATACAACCGTCGCTTAACATCGATTTAGGCGACGAAAAATGACTGTCGAGGACGTCTGTTGACTTAGTCAAACCTAGGCGACGAATAATTTCGGTCGGCCTAATTTCGTCGGCTTAGTTACTCTTAGGCGATAAATATTTTTGTTTATGACAACATATCCTCTGGTAGATTTTGTCGGCCTAAAATCATATTATTCCACATCACTCTGCAACCACAACATATCTTCTGATAGATTATACAAACATATTATTCACGATTTTTTATTATACATTTTTGTTTCCTGTTATTATAGTGTATAACATGGACAAGAGTTTGATGCAATTAGGGAGAGGTCCCCTCTTTATATGAGAGGTATTTTTGATTTTCTTGAGTTTGTGCGTCTACATAATCCTTCAGATAAAGTTATTCACATATGTCCATGCAACAAATATCTTAATCGAAAACTAGTAACATGTGAAGACATATATTCTCACCTATACCACATGGACATGACACGGTGAAAATCAAGTTCAAATGCCAACACTTGTAGAAATTCAAACACAATATAATCAACAAGCATGATCTTCCGTGCTAGTTACGGGGACCCTGCTATGATGAACATCTTAAACAATGCCTTCCCGTTCGCCGACTCAGGATATTAGGAAAATGTTGTTTATGACAACGCCCCTGACACCTTCCCTAATGTCTCCCACGTTGACAACAACAATGATTATGATAAGTATAACAGGATTCTACGGCAAGTACAAACTCTATTGTATCCAGGCAGTGAGCATATTGTGTTGTATACCATTATGAAGCAAATGAAGATAAAAAACAAGCGGGGAAAGACTAACGTATGTTTTGATGAGGATATTGAACTTATGAAGGAAGTGCTTCCCAAAGGTAACAACTGTCTGGAAAATTTTGACTAGGTAAAAAGCATGTTGGCTGACCTCGGTCTTGATTACTAGAAGATAGACATTTGCGTCAATAGGATGAAGTTGAGTGTCCACACTGCTAAGAGCCAAGGTATAAAACTTCCACTTCATCTAAACAGAAAACCCGCCCATTCCTAGGAAGGTTCTTCGTTACTTCCAGTTGGGTCATCATCTACAGCGTCTACACATGTCTTCACATACGGCCAAACATATGAGATGGCACCAGGCAAGGCACCATGGAGAGGAGAGGAGAGGATAGATCCGGATAATCTCACACACTCCGCAGACGGGAAGGCTTGGAAGCACTTTGACTGTTCTTTTCCGAAATTTGTTGGAGACTATCAAAATGTCAGACTCAGACTTGCAACAGACGGATTCAATCCTATTGGAAACATGAATTTATCTTATAACATTTGACCTGTGATAGTATTTCCGTACAATCTACCTCCCAACATGTGTATGAGGAAGGAGTACAATTTTCTTACGCTTATGGTTCCAAGGCAGTATTCTCCAGGACAGTGCTTGAATGTGTACATGAGACCATTAATTAACGAGCTGCAGGTTATGGGAAAATGGACTCCCTACTTTTGACAGGCATGGTCAAACTTCATTCATGATGAAAACAACTGTTATTTTTACTATCAATGATTTTCCAGCTTACGGGATGTTGTCTGGCCAACAAACTAAGGGGTACAAGGTTTACCCGGTATACTTAGATAACATCAATTCTAGTCGCCACGCCGACAAAATTTGTTTCTTAGGATCTCGTAGATGGCTTGACAAGGATCATGAGTAGCGGTGGGATGCTGAGACATTTGATGGGACTGAGGAGCATAATACAAAACCCTTAGGGAGGTCTGGTGAGTGGATTTTGGAAAGGCCTAACGAGCACTGGTTCAGATATTTGAGCACTAGTAAAGAAGTAACTGACTTGAATCCTCCCACGCCTGATGAGTTTAAGTATTGGACGCACAAAAGTGTATTCTTTTAATTGCCTTACTAGTTGATGTTTAAAATCAGACACAACTTGGACGTCATGCACATAGAGAAGAATGTTTATGACAACGTTCTTGGAACAATTCTAAATCTCAAAGATAAGAACAATGACACCCCCAAATCCCGTGTTGATCTTAAGAAAATGGGTATACGCTATGCCTAGTAGAGAACAAAAAAAAACCATATTGCCTCAAGCAGGCTACACAGTCCATCCTTAAAAGAAGTCGGAAGTATTTCAGTGGTTTCATGACATTAAGTATCCTCATGGGTATGCAGGGAATATCGCTCGATGTGTTAAGACGAGGGAAAATAAGATTACTGAGTTCAAGACTAATGACTGTCATGTTTTGCTGCAACGTCTTCTTCCTGTGGTCATTAGACCATATTTGCAGAGTGATGTGGTTGACATGTTAGTGGCTTTGTCCAAGTTCTTTCAGAGGATATGCGCTAAAGAGCCTAAAAAGTCTGATGTTCGGTCATTGTAAGAAGACATTGTTTACATCAAGTGCAAGTTATAGAGGATATTTCCCCCAACTTTCTTTGACATCATGATCCACCTTCCCGAACAAGTGTTGCTTACTGGTCTGGTACAGGTATACCTGGTGCTATCTAAATGAGAGATATGCACTCATTTTCTAATTAATCATCCTTTCAAATTAAGATAAATTTTTTAAATATTAACCATTAGAGAATAAATATCTGTTTTGCAGGCAACTGGGAGATTTCAAGAAATTGAACATAAACAAATGTTTTCGTGAAGGGTCAATAACGACAGCATATATTCAAGCTGAGTGCGGAACTTACTGCAGCATATATCTCAATGATGAAGACACAGAGGGGTAATCATCTGGATCATGCAATCAATTCAATCTATCAGTTGTTTCCAACGATGTTCAACCGTATGGCAGGTTAAGTAATTCTGATATCAAAGAGGATCATTGGTCTGTTCTTTAACATTACGACGAAGCTGAGCGGTACTTGAAGTCTCATTTGGAAAGGCATTACGGTAACAAAGCCATTCACAAGAAAGATTTTCAAGAGTACTTCCCTATTTGGGTACCTCTTCTATCTCTAGTTACATAAATTAAATATATGTGGATTTTTGATGTTACAGAATGTAACAACATTGCTCTTAAAATTGTTACAGATGATGCACATTCAACATCATTTTCCTGCTTCTTACAACCCAGAGTTGCACTTGTTGGCTGGAAGACCCCAAAGCCACAGAGTTTGTGCTTGATGTTTTGCGAACGGTGTTAAGTTTGTGATGTCAGAACGAGATGAAGGCCATATCACCCAAAACAATGGAGTCATGGTTGAGGTTTTGGGTTTCAACTACTACATGGTTCTTGTCAGTGTCATTAAACTAATCTACGGCAAGAGTATGCCAGTCCTGTTGTTCAAGTGCAAATGGTTCAATAGTGGCCCAACCAGACGAATGGGTACAATTATGGATCGTGGCTTGTTATCAGTGGACTGAAACAGTGTATGGTATGAGAATGAATCATTTATTCTTGCCACCATGGCGAAACAAGTGTTTTGTCTTGATAAGTCGGCTATGGGTGAGGGTTGGAAAGTGGTGCAAGTGATGTCACATACGAATATTTAGAGTGCAGCTACACTGGGAGGGGATTATGAGAGTGGTCTCAATAAACCAACAACTGATCAATCAAATGAACCATATCAAGAGGAATCTCCATATGTAGTCCCTGATACTGAGAATATTCGTGTCAACAACCAACACCTTCCGGCTATCAAAAGTTACATTCCAATTACACAATCTAAACTGAACTCACTACAACGCAACCCCAATCATAATGATGATGGCTTGATAGATGATGAATACATAGAGGATGATGAGTATTCTGACCAAATTGAGGAGGATGATGATTCGGACAATTATCATGAGTACGATTAATATAACAATTATTATGGATTTTGATCGGTCTAATATACCTGCATCAATTTGGCATAACTTCAGATATGTATTTTTAAATTTGTAACCACATCCAACCATTTATTATTTTTTATGAAAATGTGAATTTTTCTACATGTAATTTTCGGTTGCAAATTAAGTATTTTTTCTTTTTTGATGTGTATTTGGAATTATAGTTGAAATTTTAGTTGGGTTTACATTGAAAATCTACACGAAAAAGCTTGGATTCTTCATTAATAAAAAAAACCCTAAATTTTTAAACATATACTTAGGTGACGGAAATTGAAGTAGTCGTCGTCTTAGTACTACTAAGGCGACAGAAAGTGTACTTTCTGTCGCATAGGGTGCCGAAATATTAGGCGGGTGAATTTTAGGCGACGAATATTTGTCTTAGCCAACATAACATTTCAGTCGGCTAAGACTTAGGCGACAGAAGTTGAAGTAGTCATTACCTTAGTACTATTAAGGCAACGGGAAGTACATTTTTCGTCGCCTAACGTACCGAAATATTAGACGGATGAACTTTACGCTTTTTTTTTTGCCAAAATTTAATTTGTTTTAGGCGACGAATATTTTATCTTACCCGACATAACATTTCCGTCGGCTAAGATAAAATCGATACACACTCACTCTTAGTCTGATATACACTAAATCGATCCCTAAAACCCAATTTCCTTCTCTTAGAGCTGCGCGACAACCAGAATCCACTGCCTCCACCTAGCGGAGACCCAGCCATCTACCGATCGGCAACCGCACCGACCCGAGCATTCATCGCAACCCATTGGCACCACCCACCTCCTCCAGTCATCGCCACCGCATCCACTCGCCGCTCCGATCTCGCTTCTCCCACCTTCTCACCGCCTCCAATCTCTCCACCTCATCAATCTTAAATCCCTGATACTGAGGTCTGTATTCTCACGTAATAGTTATTCTAATTGCTTCATCATGTAAAGCCTTTCTGTCTAATCTATGAGTATTTTATGATGTTGAATTTGAGAGTTAATATAAATATGTCAAAACTACTTGTATTTTGGACTCCAACCTTGTTATTGGAGTTCAACTTGTATACTATATATATTTGACAGTATTTCAAATAATGCATTGTTCATTCTAAAAGTATTAGCAGTGCATATCTGTATTATTTAATGCTTCGATTGCGTCAAATAGAGTAATTTGTGAATCAGTATGTCGACAATGATTAATAATGTGTTTCTTTATCTACAAAATTTGAAAACAGGAACATGAGTAATTGGTTCTTAGAGTTGGTATATATATGATCAAATTAGCAATTTCATTCTCAAATAGTTGAATAGCCGCCTTGCATGACTGAGTAGCTTGATTCTATTTATTGGCATGGTGAATAAAGTGTTTTGATTTTTTTTCTTTTCTCTTTTCTATGGCCTGTTAAAACAAAAACAAAAATTTAAATGTTATGGTACGGTAGTTGAATTATAGTGAAAGAGTTATGTGCTACTGTTATGCAAAGTTTGGTGTGCTTTGATAATCTAGGTGAATTGTAGTGAATTTCTAAGCTGCCTGTGTCTTTTCATATTTCCATTTCAGTTTAGAACTCTTAAGGTCTCTTTAAGTTAGTCTTAAATGCGTCAGTTTCAGGAGAGGGTCCTTATGAGTCTTTAATGCTTCACTTTTAGAAGAGTCTTTAAGAGTCTTTAGTGCAGTCAATTTGAGCTACCGGCTCAAGTATAAATAAGTGTAAGGGCAACCTAGATGCTATGCTATGTTATATGAATAAATTTATCAGAGTGTTTCTGAGTTTTCCTGTGATGAGATTGACGTGAAGCCTAGTAGTTTTAGGGTGAGAAGCCTAGATTTGGTGAGAAACCAGGGAGTGATTCCCAAATCAAATGTTTTGTTTGTGTTTAAAGCCCTAAGCTTTAGAGTTTGTTGATCCTAGTATCTAAGCAGTAGGTTTGCTGCATCATTTAGCAATTTGAGGATGTAAAATATTGGATCTTTACCCTTGATTCTAAAGGTTTTGATAGACTTCACTCAATTGACTGCCCCAATACATTATGTGTAAGCTAGAGCAAAAGAAAATGTGAAAGGTTTTATTTCTTGGTTTAGTTGCTAAACTCCTAGGCTCCTAGCCAACTGTCTTGAATATTAGTAATATGAAGACTGAAGTGCCACTATAGTTGAGATTGATATAGGTAACGAAGTAGGAGTAAAGAAATAGTAATTGTTTGATTTTGGACAACATTGTAATGGTAATTGCTGGATGTTGGACAACTAGGGAATATCTGTGACTATTAATTTGTGAGGAATCTATGATGCAAAATGCCAAGTTTATTAGGTATACCTAATAGACAGGAAAGCTTCCCTATTTATGATGCATTGGAAGTTTGATCAAGTGCATGGTTGTTTAGGTGTACCTAATAAATGAAGTTTTCCTGTTTATTATGCAAAATGTCGAATTTATTATGGAAATGTTGAGTTGCATGTTTTATTTATTAATTGATATATTTTAAATACAGAATGACATGGTTGATGATGTCAATAAATGAAATGATGCATTTAAGGAACAAAACCCAGAAGCGACGGATGAGCAGATTATGGAAAGTGTTCAATCACAACAAATTGAGATGTTAGGTAAGGTGCTCAAAACGAGGAAAGGAAAGGAGATCAGAGGGATGAGACAAGCAGGCGAGTGAGACTTGAGCCATTCTTCAAATGGTTCCACTTTACGTAGTCGTTCTCCTACAGTTAATGAGCAGCAACTCTAAGAGGTGCATGAGTGCGATGAGCAGAGACTAAAGGAATCAGAGGAGCGTGCTAAACAAAAAATCCAAGAGGTCCATCAGCGTGTCCTACGTGCCAAGTCTATGTAGTGCTATACAGTCCCAAGTTGCAGCCATATATGAGCACATAGGTATACCACCTCCTCCTCCACAATTTTCTCCTCCTTCACAAGTTTCCCCATAAAACCATGATGATAGAGGCGCCAACATCGGATTGGACGAGAATAACAATTGAAATTTTTGATTTTGTAGTACTTCATTCATAGTTTAGTTAGATTGTATGAACAATTTTCTAGCTAGTTTATTATTTGGCACTAAACATGCATGATTAATAGACATGCAAGTTAATTTGTATATATGAACAATATTTGTTCATCTAGTTATCATGATCAATATATGAATATGTTTTCCAAATCCAGTGCTTCCTGCATGTTGTATCTATATGTATTTGATTATTGTTACTGATTAGTAATTTTTGAAAACAGTGAATAAGGTTTAGGGTTTAATTAGTAATTTACTAAATTAAATCTCTTAGGCGACGAAAACAGTAACATTCGTCGCCTAAGATAAACCACTTATCTGACCAATACAAAGATCGATCGTCAACTAAGAACTGTTATGAATTCGTCGGTTTAAAACTCTGCCGACGAATATTCCGTCGCTTAAGGACGATGCAATATTCGTCGGTAAACATACATACCGACGAAAATTTTGTCGGCTAAGAATAATTTCATATTAGTCAGTTAAGAATCCTACTGACACAAACATACCGTCGACAGAGGTTCTTTTCGATGAACCTGTTTGTCGACAAGGCAGGAAAAGGTCAGTCAGTTAGGATCCCTCTTAGTCGACAACTAACTTTAGTTCCATCGCCTAAGTGTCTACCTCACCACACTTAGGCGACGGAACTTAGTCGACTAATAATTCGTCGCCTAGTTCGTCTGCCAAGATCTTAGGCGACGAATTGTTTGTCTTAGGCGATGAGTTGTTTCCTTCGGCTAGGACGCGATTTCCTGTAGTGTATGTAACATCTATTAATTATGAAGGTTAAGATTGTATTTTTACCTAAAAATGAAATGAAATAATTTATTAAATTGATGATGTGTCTATGTGACATGACATGCCATATAAGATTAAGATCATAAATCTTAGGCCTTATTAAGGCCCTTTAACACTACCCTATACAATATTCATAAGAGTGCTGCTATTTAGACTTCCAAATTTGCTCATTTGACCTCCCTTAATTTGTTATGAGTTATTGAATGACAATTATCTTCTCTTACGTAATGACTATTAAAGACAATAATCATACAAAAATAAGTATACTTATTCTCTCTAAACTTTCCAATTTGATAATTAATTGATTGTATTCTTTATTATTTTCCTTATATATTTTTAATTTATAATTTACTATTTTCCAAATTTTACTATATATATATATTTAACTAAAGCTAAAACTATGATCATTATCGACCGTGTGACATAAAATTTTCTACTATCATACATGTTAAAAGCATATATATACAAGATGAAGGAATATATATGTAAAAACAAATTGATAATGAAAAATTAAATAGCTATTGATAATTTCATGATGTACATAAAATAGAGGGATAAAAAAGAACATACATAGTATACAATTGCTATCCTTGATCGTTGTTTAGCATAAGTAAAATAGAAAAAGAAAAGCTAATTTATGTTAGAATATTTTCTTGTTGGTAAATATAAGTTTTTTTTTCTCAGATAAACAACTAATATGCTACAACGAGTCTAATTTTAGTCGAACTCACAACCTCTCACTTATAAGGAGAGACGGTACTGGGCTGGTAAATATAAGTTTTTAAAACCCAATACTTTGTGTTATTTGATTTTTAAGAGAAAAATTGACGTCATTGAAAAAATTTTCTTACAAATTGATCAAATAATGAAGGTTTGGTGACATTATGGGAAATAAAAATATCAATGAATTGAGGTCGTGAAAGAAGTTTGAACGAAAAAAAATAAAGGTCTCGATAATAGCATATGCCAAAAGAAAAAAAATTATAAGAATGAGAGGTTTAGAGAATAAATAAGAGGTATAATAAGTAAATTATCAAAATATGTGAATAACATACCAAGCAAGTTTGTATGTCCCAAAAGCCGGACTCTATTTGTAACAAGATGGTTTCTTTGCAACAAATCCGATTGTTTTTTTCCTCTTAACATTTACCTCAAGTCAATATTAATTCTATACTATTTTCAGGGAAAATAAGGTTTAAAATTTGACGTTTATAGACCATAATTAAGAAAACCCTTAGAATATTAAGGATTGATTTGGATGTGTAAACTCATTATATCCAAGTGTATTTGGTGAAGAAATGGAAGCTGATGGAGGTTCAACTTCTGTTCTATTAAGTGCAAGTTAGAAGTTGGTCTCACCCCTCATATCTTCCTTCTTGGCTTTCGGAATATATTGCTGGCTAATGCTCCGATCAGAGACAAAAGCAACACCCCCTAATCGATGAATTAGCCATCCATTTATTCTAGCTTGTTGATGATCACCAAAAGAAGAGGATGTCGAGCATTTCGTGTTGAAAGAGCTGATCGATCGATCGATCAAGGCGACAAAGCTAGCTAGCCAGCTTGAGTGGTGTTTACCGAAACGACTATAGATGAGTACGTTCAATGGCAGTTTTCATGCTCCTGTCCCAACAGAGATTATAAAATTGATCTTCTCTAAGCGATGATGTACCTGCAACACTACTCTTGTCTTGGAGGAAGTTGACATCTTAATTTGAATCATCCGGCCATGTTTAAAAATAGTTACAATTTTTGTTGTTCGAATAGCTAGATTCTGGTTGTATGTTGGTTGGAACAAGAAACAACTACCTCCGGTTACATTAGAAAATTCGTAACATGCTGATCCAGTCAGTATTCAAACCGAGGTCTACGAAAGTATCCAGCAAAACTAGTCTAATCTTCCCGATACAGACGTACGAATCTGAAGGCCGCTCAAATCTGTTCACCACAAACTGACAAGAGTTGAGACTCAAACTTTTAACATGAGAGTTTCGATTAAAGTAAGTAACTTGACTAACTTTATCACAAGATGTGATTTATATAATCTCCATTCATAGAGTTTTATTCAAAAACCAAAGCTACTAGGAAATGACAATTGATGTGAAAATGAAAATGGGTAGTAATTGATTACAAAAACAATATTATAACAAGGGAATATGACTGCTGATGACAATGGTGTAGCTCGTCTCACTATCATCAACAAAATGAGACACTATCGTCCAAACCATCTACAATTTATTCTTGTCTTTATTGTCAAAGGTGGATTCAAAACAATTTCTAGTGAGACTTTCAAGTTTCAACTCCTTATAGGTATTGTAAACTTGAAATATGAATATAATTAAAATTACAAGAGATCTCATACAAGGATCTTAAATTGTTTTACAAAAAAGAAAAAAATAAAAAGATTGTAATAGAAGAGCACATTATCACACCAAGTTATAGTTGTGAACTTGTGATCGATATAATTGAAGTTAACTCGGTTACATTTTGATTGTTCAACATGTATAATATTGGCCTTGCGCCATGATAACTTTCCGAAAGGAAATGCTTGTTAACTGAATTCTAACTTCTAAGCACTCAAGGGAATTCATAAAAACTCATGGTCGTCTTCAATACAGAGTACATCCTAGCTTCTTGTAAAATGATGAAGATGAAGTCTGTCATCCCATAATAATCCTGCAATCTTAAACAATGATAGATTGCAACACCCGCGCAGTAGTGATAGCCACTGTTAACCGTAATCGCAAACCACCATTACGCAAGCAAACATGTTATAGATACATAAAAAAATCTAATAGATAGGAAGAAAAGGCATAACACTTGCAAGCTAGCTTGCTAGACGAAAACAAAAATGAATTTAAAACGAAGGCATCTGTTTGTATACGTACATTTATATATTTTGAATTCAGGATATATGTACAAAATGTGTATTGCTAATATTTGGTGTGATATATTTTGTTCATTGTTCTCCTGCATCTGTTCATTGTTTTCCTTCAATTTTTTCTTCTTCTAATACTTAACTAGAAAAATACCCGCGCGTTGCTGCGAGATAGAAAATTGTAATGTTTCATGGTTTGATTAACCAAAAAAGTAACTAAACCTACTTACATAAAATGAGATATATGAGAGTATTCACATCTTCTTTCGGTCTTTTTCTACACCAAAAAATCAAACAGGTTATAAGAGAAAACAGTGTTAAAAGAAGAAGTGCTTCTTCTTAGATTCAAAATGATATGTACCAAATTTGAATGACCATCATCAAAACTACCAAATTTGAATGATGCTAAAAGACATTACACATACTCGGGAATTTGTAAACCTACCCACATATGTTATCAGTTTCTTTCTTTTTTGTACAAAGCAAAAAACTAATCAACCATTACCGGTGCAATTAAATCAGCGTATGTATCATGTAATGATATCCAAGAAAAGGAAAAAGCCAAACCTGAAATGCATATCCTCTAAGAGATCAGCCTTGAATAGACACACCAAAAACAACCAACACCTGCCAACAAAATTATATAATACAGAGTTAGCCTTCAGTTAATACATTAACCATAAGTAGAATAAAATGTATGACTGAGAAAGCATACCAAAATAAATATACTTTCTTGTTATTCCTTCCTCAGTAATTCAGCAACCCGAAAACGGCTTCCTTCTTCTTCCTTGTTCTTGATCCACAACCCCTGCATTATCAAAATGTGAAACCGTTTTCCATGTTTACAAATAAAAGGAATGAAAAGAGGAAGCTGGACGAATCAAGTACGTATTAGCCAAGCAAATTAAGAATATATATATATATATATATATATATATCATTTATACATCATGCAACACAAACCAAATTTTTTTTATCCAGCTTAACAGAAACAAAAATAGATGGCCAATAACGATGAAATTTTATTAGAGGCTGATGCAGAGTTATAGAAAGCCTTAAGGTAGCTTGGATCTGAAATTTTTTATAATGAGCATCAGATGGTTGTAAATAAACATCATCTGGGAAAACATCTATAATTACAAAACCAAGCAAAACTAAAAAATTAAGAAGCAATTAAGAAGAGAATATAGAAGTCAAAACATGTACACATAAGTACTGTAATGTTATGTACAGATTGAAATATATTAAGAAGTTTAAATTTTCATATTCATTATTTGTGTGTATATGCATGCAGGTGCATATTGAATCATTGATATTCATATCCTCAGACCAAAAAACAAAGTTCACTAATTCATCTGTGCATGATCATGGAACTTCATTGCTTGTATGATAGTAACTTTGTAATCAATGAAATACAAATCTACAATTAAGAATAGGCATGACCTAATTTACCCAGAAAAGATCATCAACTCATCTCTACAGTAGGGAGAGGCAGTACTAAATCTAAAAGTTAAGCACTAATATTACTTAAAAATTACTAAAACAATGAAGTATTTAGTTGAGTGATTTTAAAGTATTAGGCAGTTATGTGAATTTTGCTTTGTGTTACCTGTAATAGCCTGCTGAGTGTCATGCTCCAGATAGATTAAGGTTTCACTTTGTTGCTGCTTCCTTATCATGATCATACGGGGCATGCTGGATAGAACCAATGATCTTCAGTTATGAACATTATTATTGTAGCTCTACAGATCCAGTCTGTCCAGTAATGGAAAACAGGGTATAATCAGCTGTAAGATTTTAGCAATCTAAATAAAGGGCTTGTTGAGGGGCAGGAAAAGCATCCAAGAGAAGATGGTTGATAAGCCAAAGTTTAGATCTAATACCTCATTCACAGATTCTCCTGTGGTGTTTGCCTTCTTTTATGAACTGAACTTAAAAATAGAGGATGTAGTTAATATGTTCACTAAATGAGGTACAACATTCTGACAGCAGATCATTTATTAACAGAAGATGAAGTAGATTAGTAACAATACCACCAATACAGAAGTAGCATTCGAAAATTGTCATAGTATAAGGCTAACATTGTTACAATTACTACTGGAATGTGCCAAAAATAATTGATGACGTGTATTAATAAGTGTATTAGTGTATGTCCATTACAATTTGCTTCCACCAGTTTTATCTATATACAAAAAGTGGTTTGGCACTTCAGCTGTTTTTCTCCTTGCTGATGATCTCAATTGATGCTGCTGCTGGTTCTATGTTGAATTCTCTACCACTATGAAAGAAAGAAAACATAGGTAAACCCATGCTTAAATATGCATACTGTGTAAACATATATAGTCATATGAGTAAGATGGTGAAAAAAATAGTTACTTTGAAGAGATTTAGATATGCAATGTATAATGCAAAGTCTGCAATCTGATTCAATATGCAGTTTGTGATCCTGAATTAGCTTTCCTAAAAGTGTTAAGACATTTAGCACTAAAGTAGAGAGTTGTGCAAACTTACAAAAATACAAACAGAGTTTCATTTTTAATAAGCAAACTCTGTAAACATAGTCAAAAATACTATGTGAGAGAAGAGGACGGCGAGATGGGAAGAAATCGATATATGTAGGGCAAACCTGCAAAAGAAACCGATATGGCTCCTCTCTGACTTTTTCTAGCACCTTGGAGGGGAAGAAGACGCGAACAACAATTGACTTTATGCACACAAAATTCTAGAACAACAATCGAAACTTCAAAGCTTACCGGAGGAGCGATCTGATACACTGGGCCAATCCCGCTGCAATTGAATCAACACAAATCCCAGAATTTGAGATCTGGGAGAGATAGAGAGCCGGAGAGGAAAACAGATCGGGTGAGAGAGGAGCAAAGGATCAGCAGAGAGAGATCTTGGGCGAGAGAACGTGAGAAGAGAAGAAAGCAGGGAGATGAAGAAAGAAAGGAAGCAGCAGCCCAACCGGCTCCTCTCTCACTTTTTCTAGCACCTTCGACGGGAAGAAGACGCGAGAGACCGAAGAAAAAGCCCAAGCCCAAACCCGAGCGCGAGCGAGAGAGAGAGAGAAGAAAAAGACAAAAGCCGCACTGTTCTCAAGCACAGTACCCAGCGCGAGGCGCTATAGTATATAGTTAAATTTGGTGGCACTATCAAACACTTTAATGGAGCATGAGTAACAGTGATCGATCACACTGGCAAAGAAGCTAAGAAGCAAGAAGCATGCATGATGATGCATGCAGATACGTAATTAACCAGAACTCTTATCCCCGGAATGATTATTGGCTGCTCCAAATTCGTCCTCTTCCAACCCAAGAAATTAAGTATAACCACCTAACTTCACGTCTCCTTTATATTTCTTTATAACCAAAGTTTGTCCTTTTTTATTTGTTCAATTCTTCTATTCAATCATCCACGAGTTGCGATCGACCAGAAAAATGATTTGGGATGCTTTAAAATATTGCGATCTTGATGTAACTGGCTAAAGAAACCAAAGGTGGTGACTGCTCTTTTTAGCTTTAGGAAACATTGTCTCTTGTAAAGACTCTTTACGTTCGTGGCTTGATAGCTATAGCATTTTGGGTGTATCGATCGAATCTTGTCAAATCCATCCACGTCCCTGCTAGTTATATTCGCCGGCCAAGAGCGAAAATGAGGCAAGTAGCGGTAAAATTTGTTTGAAACTATCAATATTCGATCGAGTTAAAAATCAAGTCGATCAGCTAGTCAAGAAATAAAAGATCGTTAATTACACTCATGTTCACAAGTTCAATTTTTTTTTTCAACAATAGAAATAATAAGATATATAAACTCATTTTAATTTAGTTCTACTAATAATTGATTACAATTGTAAGAAATCTTATGACAAGAGCCAATATTAATGTTATGTGACCATTTGAGTTTTCATTTGTCACATTAGTTGCCCAAGTCAGATAATAACATCAAAATTTACCATGCATGTACAAAATGAAAGCTCATGCCACTAATATTGCCACTAGAATAAGTGTACACGTTACCTTCTTCCATTGAATATAATTCTTTCTATCACTCAACTTGAGTTCTTTCCTTGTCACCCGTGCCTATTACTTGATCGATTCTAAACATTTTGATGTATAATACAACAAGTAGCTAGCTACATATTTATGCCAAAAAACGAAGAAGCTAGGTTTCTCATGCCACTGATCGAAGAATATAATTGTATCCGTGACTTTACAACTTGAGTTATATCCCATGCGTATCACTAGCTTGATCGATTTTCAACAGTTCAACGTATACACAAGGTAGCTCCATGCATATGCAAGCCAAGTTTGATGCACTTGTATTGATAGATTCAGTTTTAAATATACAAACCATATGTTATAGTTGCCGCGCGCGCGCTCGATCATGATCCTTAACTCTAGTGAAGAGCCATGCATGCCTTATATTCATATATGGTCCTTTGGGCATGCATAGGTAATAAGACGATTAAGGATTGTGGTTATGTATGTGTAGCTGTTGGCAAGTCTTAAAGGTCAATTAAGATGTTAATCAACATGAGAATAGGTCGTCACGAAAAAAACCTGATCGATATCGACGGAATTGCGGCTTAAACTGAACCACTGAAACGTCATTGACTTTACGAGCTAGCTTTGCCCTCCCCTCCATATATCGATTAGTGCACATCAACCTTATTCTACTTCGCATAATTCACTTCAATGAGCAGTTCAGAAGTAATCGTTTACGTGACGTGCGCTTCCTCAATATCATTTGGTCTATATACTCGATCCTTTTACATATTGGGTATCTAAATTCGATTTACGGACGTTCGACTATTGTTATATATTTTCGGTTGTTATGTACGTGATATATAGAGGGATTAGAAGCAAAAATAATTACATACACTTAAAGGGTTGCACCAATTCACCAATTCTAATTCTGACTTTCAAGCATATACATGATATACACTGTTTTGCAAACTTCATGATGTAACTATATATATTAATAACTGCTCGTATATGAAGATTATTACCACAATATATTAGGGCCTCCTAACTAATCCCACTTAGTGTTATGAATATGCGACGCGACAAAGAGATATATTATTTGAAAGGAAAAGTTTTAAGAACAGTACATGATAAATTGTTTATTCTTAATTTTGGTGTTTCAAGTTTTAAAACAATCATAACGGTACATAAACTAGTAATCTCAACTGAAAATATGTATATACTATTACATTTTCCATTATCTAACATTAGTAGAAAAAAAAGGCTTAAGCGACGGGTATATTAATATTTCTTCGCTTAAGAACTACCTAAGCGACGAAAACTTATGTTGTCTCTAAAGATACATTTTTCGTCGCTAAAATTCTCTGGAGCGACAAAATTGTTTTTTCGCCTAAGATTCGTCGCCATAGGTCCTACTCAGGCGAGAACAAAGATTTTGTCGCAAATTATTTGTGTAGCGACAAAACATTAACCCTTAAGCGACGAATACTTTAGTCGCATAATATCCTTAACTTAACCGACAAATTGACATTTCGTCGCTTTAATTTTTAACTAAAGCGACGGAACTTTTAACTTTTGAGCGACAACAATGTTTGTCGCATGATATCCTGAACTTAACCGACAAATTAAGATGTCGTCGCTTTAGTTTTATACTAAAGCGATGAAAATTTTGACTCTTGAGCGATGGAAATATTAGTCGCATAATATCCTGAACCTAAGCGACAAATTCGATTTCAGTCACTTTAGTATTTATCTAAAGCGACGAAAATGTTGACTCTTTAGCGACGAAAATGATTGTCGCATGATATCCTACACCTAACCGAGAAATTTAATTTTCGTCGTCTTAGGTTAACACTAAAGTGACGGTATTTTTGACTTTAGCGACGAAATAGTTCGTCGCTTAAGTGAAATCTTCTTTATATCATTTGCATCAGTTCCAAATCGAAAAACTAGAGGAAAACAGATCTAGCTACAGTGGAAAAAAAATATGCACAGATCAAGCTCGCAAATCTCTGGCTTATTTGATACTTGATATCATCTTCATCCACTAGTTTGTAGTTTGGTACATGCTCTTTCTCCCTCTTTTCCACCATTTTTTCCGATGAGTTTTCCGGTGAAGTATTCCAGTCAATTCTTTGTTTCTAATTTTTTTAGATGTGTTGGTTTTATGATGAATTTTGGTTACCTATTGGTTTTCTTGTTTATATATTACATTTTTTCAGATTGCATGCTAATGTTGCATTTTGGTAATATATATATATATATATATATATATATATGAGAATTTTGAGAATATTAATGAGAATTTTGGTAATATATATTTATGAAAATATTTAGGTTTATGTTGAATATTTATGAGAATATGTAGTAATATATATTTGAGAATATTTAGGTTGATTATACACTTTGTATAAGAATTTGGTAATATATATATATATATATGAGAATTTTGAGAATATTAATGAGAATTTGGTAATATATATTTATGAGAATATTTAAGTTTATGTTGAATATTTATGAGAATATTTGGTAATATATTTTTTCATATATATTTCATTTTTTCTGTATGCAAATCATTATATGTGTGTTTATTTGCGCGATAAATGTAAGAATGATTATATTCTTGCATTCTAGCTACTACATGTTTAGCCTTAGAAATCTCGTTCAAGAATTATTTTGTTACAACTTTGTTTGAAAAAATGATTCTTGAATTGTCCCATTTTTAGACAGTTTGGGAGAACATGGCTTTGATTCATACTGATTTATGATGTGGTGGTTCAGTTTTCGATAGTGGGTAATTTCGACATGGTTTCCCGCTACAGTTCCTCGAGTGCACATTAGGTATAGAAATTGATGCATTTGGGGAATTCTAGAGAGATGCTGCCGAAATTTTCCCACGTTGGATTCAAAACCACTATAACATAAATCAGTGCGAAATAAAGTCATGTTCTCCTTAATGAGATTAGGACCCTAACCGGAGACATAAAGTGATGAAGAAGAAGAATTGAATGGATATATGTGCTTATTTGTTGCTAACAATGTGCATTTTTTTTCTATTATGACAGGCATGCGAAAAAAATGGACAAGAGCTGGATGCAGTACAATAGGGGACACCCTTTATATATACAGGGGATCGTAGATTTTCTGAAATTTGTACAACAATACAATGGTGGAAAGGAACAAGTGTCCATGTAAAAGATGTTGTTGCGGTAGTTGGGAGACAATTAAGGGTATAAAAAAGCATTTGTCACATTACGGCATGGATCCGTATTATACTACATGGATTGAACACGGTGAAGTGCTAGTTAATGATTTTATAATGCCCTATTTCCTACCAACTAACTTGCATGAGGCTGGCTGTAATACCTCAGATTTTCATATTATTTTCCTTGCATTTTTCCCATATTAATGAAGGATTATTTATAGAAATTCTTTTTGGTGGTGCGAATTTTGAAGTTTCGGAGTTTTCTTTTAAGGTGGTTTAACTTTTAAGAGGCCAAAAGTTAACATGTTTTTCCGTAAGTTATCTTCGAAAACTTCCTTCATGAAAGTTGTAGAGCTCATCATTACGAGTTCGTAGACATGTGGCATGCGTATTTTGGTTGTCTCCTGAAGAAGTTATGGTCAGAGGAAGTTATGGTCATAAGTAGAATTTGGTGTTGGAGATATTTTGGGAAACCTAAATCAGTTTTCTCTTTCTCTCTCCCGAGCTCTCCCGAACTCTCTCTTCTCTAACCGAATTCTCTCTCTTCCGGCCATCAAATTGGACGCCGCAGGTCCCGTTGGGTCGGTACGGGTCTTATCTCCACTATTGGGGCAGCCTTGCTCGCCGTCGCGTCGCCTAGAAGCCGCTACGAAGCGGCGGAGCTGCTGATGTTCCGCCAGAAAATTGGCGATTTCGACGCCGATACTGGCCAATCTTAGGTGAGTCTTGCTCTCCTCTCTCTTCTAGAGATGTTTCTACCCCTTTGGTGATCTAGAAATCAAGTTTTGGGGCCGGTTTTGTAGTTGTGGATTTTGATTTTTTCGGGTTGCCGTTTCGTGGAAGTTTCCGGCCAGTTCTGAATAGAGTTGGTTAAAACCTCATGTATGAAAGTTGTTCACCATGCTTCAATCTACAAGTTTTATGTTGTGAGTTTCCCCAAAATTCAAAGTTTGGTGGAGGCATGTGAGGCTCACTCGCCGCCGCCTGTGGCGGTGCGTGGGAGCGTGTCTGGGTAGGGTAAAAGCCTTGGTTGTTGTGTTAGCTAGTCTTTGTAGTTGCTAGGGTGTGTATGTGTGTGAAGACTAAGTGTTAGTTGGGTTTTTGCATCTTAGGTGGTAAGTATATTCTTGGTGTTCGTTAGGTCAGAAACTTAGGAAGTTTGATTTTAGGAGATAGTGATGGTTTGTTGTTGAGTGTTCGATGACCTAGGGAGGTCTTGGAGGAAGGATTGTCCTTCCTTGGGAAACCTTTAGGTTAAGGGTATTTTAATTCTTGTTGAGAATTTACTAAGGTTTTGATGGTGTACTTTTAGGTGATTGGTGATATTGTTGAGTTAATTGGCTTGCTCTTGTGTTTTGCGGAAACGCAGCGGGGTATTAAGGTGAGTAAATCTCACCAAGGTTCATTTTGAACCAAGTTTAATTATGGTCATTTGATGAGGATAATGATTATGATGTGATTTTAATATTTTGCCATTTTTGGTTTTAAAAATATATGAGCTTGATCGTCAACGGCTCATAGATAAGATAAAACAAGTTTTCCTTTTGTGTATTATTTTCGGAAGTTCATATGATCATAATCTTGTTGATTGTTTATATAATTATATCCTTGTGAAGGATAAAGTCATATGATGTGGATCGAGTGTTGGTGATAATTATGTTGTGTGATGATGATTGTTGGATAAATAGCCAAGCCGGGTTCTAAACCTTTAATCGGGTGATTGGTTGCGGCTATGATGCTATTTATCATTTTTCTGTTGTGATATTAGACAGTCAAACCGGGTTCAAAACTTTTAATCGGGTAATTGGTTGCGGCTATGATGTTATTTATCATTTTTCTAGTTGTGATATTAGACAGTCAAACCGGGTTCCAAGCCTTTGGCCGAGTGATTGGTTGCGGTTAGGAATAGAGCTCTAGTTCGTCTGTCAATGTAGGTCGTATCTGGGACCCGGGTACACAACTTTGTTGTTGTAGGTCATGAGGGGTATTTTAATACTTGGGACTCATGGGTACATGCAATTTGAAAAAGTGTTAGATTTGTGGTTATATTCATTGATATAAATTGCTTTTGTGGAATTTTTAGATGTGAGAAATATTGTGTTATTTGAGTTTACTCATACGAGGTTCTAGCTTAACGAGTTTGTTATTTTATAATCCTGGTGCACTAATTCTTGGTGTAGGGGTTAGACCTGCAGGTAAGGACTAACAAGGTTAAGATGGTGGCGTAGTGGCAAATTCCTTTTGGTTTTTTGTTCTTTGTATAGTTTTTGTTAGTTGTTTAGATAGTATTAAACTCATAAGATGGTTTTCATATTCTTGAATTTGCAAGTTTATGTAAACAACGAAATGTAATATTTACTTTTTTACGATTAAGTTTTAGTGTTGGGATTTTGTTGTTGTTGTTGGAACAAGTTTGAGATTGTAATATTTTAAGTTATATCATGCCAAATTTTTTGAAAATTCCATTCAAAAATTGGGGTGTGACACTGGCTCATCTAGTGCTTCCGCCAGCTCTTATATGGATCCCACATTGAACATGCTACATGATGTTTTCCCATACGCTTCAAGATATCATCAGAAGAGAATTTTGATGCACCCCAGGAAACATATTATACTTTCTCAAACCTAAACACTGATGATTATGATAAGTACAATATGATGCTCGAAGAAGCACAGACCCCAGTGTATGAGGGATGTTTGGAAACTGTTTTGAGTTTTCTCATGGAACATATGAGTCTGAAAAAGAAGCACAAGACCTCGAACGAACATTTTGATGACGTATCATCATTTATCAGACGTTTGCTTCCTCCTACAAACAAACTACCATCGAGTCATTACAAGGCAAAAAAGATCTTGAACGATCTCGGTCTTGGTTATGTGAAAATTGAAGCTTGTAAGAATAATTGTGTTCTGTTTTATGGAGATTAGAAAGACGCATTTAAATGTCCTAAGTGTAATGCGTCAAGGTGGGAAGATACTCTTTCCCTTAAAGGGAAAAGGATTCCTATGAAGGTGCTTCGTTATTTCCCGTTGACTCCTAGGCTACAACGTCTCTACATGTGTGGAAAAACTGCTAAGGATATGAGATGGCACGGTATTTCGAGGGAAGATGACGATGTGTTGATACACCCCGCGGATAGGGAAGCATGGAAATCCTTTGACTTATCATTTCCTGATTTCGCTGCAGACGTTTGAAATGTAAGGCTCGAACTCTCAATAGACGGGTTTAATCCCTATGGAAACATGAACTTGTCTTACAGTATTTGGCCTGTTATTGTTGTTTGTTACAACCTGCCTCCCTGGATGTTAATGAAAAAGGAATATAACATGTTGGCTCTGTTAATTCCAAGACCAAAGTCCCCAGTTAAGTGTGTCAATGTGTATTTGAGACCACTGATTGATGAGTTGAATGGGTTATGGGAAAATGGAGCATTGACTTTTGACAAGCTTACCAGTACTTCATTCATGATGAGAGCATCACTGATGTGGACAATTAGCGATTTTCTTGGTTACGGGATGTTGTCCTCTCGTACCACTAAAGGGTACAAAGCTTGTCCACTCTGCTTAACCGACATCAATTCTAGTTGGCACGCTGATAGGGTGTGTTATATGGGAGCTCGTAGATGGCTTCCAGATGATCATAAATGGAGACTTGATGCAGTTAACTTCGATAGGAGACAAGAGTTTGGTCCGAAACCCCGAGAATGGAGTGGCGATGAAATTTTAGATTTGTTGAACTCTTTTGACTTCGGAACTCTTAGCAGTGATTGTGAAGTATTGGCTCGGAATCCTAAACGTCCTTCGTATCTTGACAATTGGACACACAAGAGTATATTCTTTGAGTTGCCTTACTGGTCAAAGTTAAGAATAAGACATAACCTAGATGTCATGTACATAGAGAAAAATGTTTGCGACAACATCGTTGTCACAATTCTGGATATAAAAGAAAAGACTAAGGACACTATCAAAGGGTGGTGCGATTTACAAAATATGGGATTACGCCCACACTTGTGGGTAAAATGGACAGGCTCTAAAGTTGTTTTGCCTATTGTACCTTACCAGGTAAAGCTGGCTTTGAGGCCTAAAGTTTTCAACTGGATTCAAGATGTTAAGTATCCTCAAGGGTATGCAGCAAATATATCTCGATGTGTTAATGTGGGAAAAGAGAAGATAATTGGAATGAAGAGCATGATTGTTATGTTTTGCTGCAGTGGCTACTTCCAGTCGTAATTAGACCACTGTTGCATCATGATGTTATGGAGCCATTAGTAGCCTTGTCTAGGTTCTGGCAGAAGTTATGTGTTTGGGAGTTGAAGAAGTCAGATGTCGTTACGTTAAAAGAAGACATCATCTACATCCTTTGCAAACTGGAGAGGATTCCCCCCCCCCCCCACTTTTTTTTTTTCTATTATAGTTCACCTCATGATCCACATACCTAAACAAGTGTTGTTTACCGGTCTAGTACATAATACCTGGATGTTTCCCATGGAAAGGTAAAAATTGACTATTTCCTAGCACTTTATGTCTTTGATTTATATATTATTGACGAGCTCAATAAACTAGTTAACTCTGACTTTTTATTTTCTTTATTAAGACAACTCGGCGGATATAATGGGTACGTTAAAAATAAATATCGTCCAGATGAGTCAATAGCAGAGGCATACAAGGCACATGAGTGTGTAACCTATAATGAAAATTATCTCTATCAAGAAATAGAGCATGTCAGTAGTGAGAATGCACCTAGGTTCAACCTTTCAGTTGTTTCTAATGATATCCGTTTGTTTGGGAAATTACAAATTTCTAAAAGATTAACCGATGACGAGATTGTTGAGGCTCATTGGTGGGTACTGCGACACTGTGACCAAGTCGACATGTTTAGACATCCACATGAACAACTTTGCAAAATTAAACATGGTGACAGATGGGAAGAGATGCAAAAGAAGACATTTCCTAAATACTTCACAAAATGGGTGAGTTTAAGTTTCATGTTTTTACACGAGAATTTCATGTGTTCCGATTCCAAAAATTAATATGTTTTGATGTTTTTTCAGGTTGCAAAGTTGCAAGAAGAAAATAGTGTACACTACAAACCCGGGTTGTCGTATTTGGCTAGTAAGCCGTAACATGTGAATATATATGCTGCTTGTGTAGTTAACGACATTAAGTTTTTGACATTGCATCGAGATTATGGTCGAAAGACACAAAACAATGGTGTGATGTGTGTGGGTACGGAAGACGGAGCTAAATATTACGGGGTCGTTATATCTGTTGTCGAGCTAGTCTACGCAACTGGTATGCCAGTTGTGTTATTGAAGTGTAGATGGTTCAATGACCCAAATATACAAAGGACTACCAAGATGGATCATGGTCTGTTATTAGTGAATACATGCACAAGTTAGTATGAGAATCAACCGTTTATTGTTGCCACAATGGCAAGACAAGTGTTTTATCTTGATGATCCAAAGGAGGGTGGGGGTTGAAAAGTTGTTAACGTGATGTCACATATAGGTATTTACACTGCAACTACACTTGAGATGGGTATTGTAAATAGAGATCTTGAGAATGTCACTCTCGAACCATATCAAGAAGCCTCGAAGTCTAATATCCCCGACACGGAGACTATTCGCATCAACAATGACATCCACTTCCAACCTGCGAGTACGTTCCCATTTCTAATTTAGAGTTTGACTTTGGTTCACTTCCATTCATCCGGCTAGACGACGAAGAGGAAGACTCAGACCATCATTCATATGAAGTGAGTGAGGATGATTTAGAAGACATAGACTATGTTGATAGCAATTGAAAACTCATGGTGTGTTAAAATGTCAAATTTTTGATTTAATCATGTCATGAATTTATTATATATGCAATGAATTTATTCTATTAGTTTTGATATGTATTAATTTCCTATTGATTTAGTTTTATACTTTACTAACATTTTGGATACAGCGGAAATTTATAAATGTTGGAATCCACAAACTATTGAAAAAAAGCTCTTCAGAGAGGGAATCGTAGCCTAAGTTAATTACTTAAGCAACGAAAGTATAACTTTTCGTCGCTTAAGTACTGAAATTTTTTGCAGCACCTACTCCGGCAAAAAAATTTGGCAAATTTGAACCAAATTTTTGAAAATTTCCTTACCCTCTGCCTGACTTATCATTTCTCTATATTTGAACTCTCTTCTTCAGACCCTCTTCTCTCTCCTCTCTTCTTCAGATTCTTCTCTCCCTCCTCTCCTCTGCCTTAGACCCCTAACTACTCTAGCTATCCCAGTTCCTTTCCTTCTTCCCTCTGCCTCTCACCCATCTTGCCTCTCCTTCTTCCCTCTGCATCTCCTTCTTCCCTCTGCCTCTCCTCCTTCTTCCCTCTGCCTCTGGCCCATCTCGCCAGCGGACTTCGCGCCATCTCCGTCAGCGGACTCCGTGCAATCTACGCCAGCGGACTCCGCGCAATCTACGCCAGCGGACTCCACGCCGTCTACCCCAGCGGACTTCGCGCCATCTCGCCAGAAACGTTTTCGTCACTTAAGCTTCACTCTTTATATTGTTTCAGTGCCCACTTCTCAATCCCTAACATTGAAAAAAAAAAATCCCAAAATCCCTCCCTTCACTCCCGACCCTCTTCCTCCTTACCGGTTCCCAAATCCCTTCACTCTCCTCTTCCTCCTTACTGGCCCTCTTCGTCCTTACCGGTCCCCAAATCCCTTCACTCCCGGCCATCATCCTCTTCTCACTACCTAGATGCCGTCGACGCTCGGGAAAAGGAAAGCTCGGGAGGAGGCGGAGGAGCATCTAGGGCTGGAGTGTGCGCAACAATACAGCTCCTCTTATGTCGGATCCAACCAAGGCACTGCAAGTACGGCACCTGCAGGATCCCTTGCTTCGTTGGCTCCCCCTCTAATCGGCGATGATGAGGAGTCAACGACAGTAGCAGAAACACTAGCTGAGGGTGCACCCAGGGTTTGCAACGCTCGCCGAAAACCGAAGAAAACTGGAGGACCTCCCCAGAAAGGTAACCGAGGAGTGGTGAACAACGCAAACGTGGCTGATATTGTGAAAAACATAGGGAAGAAGATCAACTTGGACTTTGATTGGGAAGTTATTAATGGACCAAGAAATTCGGATGTATGCAGTGTCACGCTCCGACCCATAATTTTTACCTTTATTACTAGCATAGTGGTAATAAGAATTTTACCGTGTTCGTCATTAAGTGTAAAATATAATTGATCCCCAGAGAGGTGTAGGGGACGATTATTTTGTGGGATTATTCTAAGAAAGAAATTTTGACGACTGTAAAAAATGGTAATTTTTGCTAGTTAAAGGTAATTTTATTGGGGTATTATTTTGGGATGTTGAATTTTGGATTTGGGTTTATTAGAGGACTTGGACCCGGATCGGGCCAAGCCCAATTTTTTTTCCTTCTCTCTCTGCGTGCTCGCGCGCCCTCTCTCTCTCCCTCTCCCCGACCCGTTTCTGCCCGTTTCTTCTTTCCGTCCGCCCGTCGCCATCCGGCCGCCCCAGACTGCCGCGCCGGTCCCAATCGATTGGTCTCCGTCCCAGCTTCAATTCTAGACCGGTGGCAGCCCTTCTAGCGCCGCCGTGGGCTAGCGCCGCCGTGAGGGAGAAAAGGCCGCCGAAAGGTCCGACTGCCGGGAAGAATTTCTCCCCGGAACTCCTTCCTCCGGCCGCCATAGCCGGCTAGCCGTAGCTCAAAAGAAAGCCCTCCTCCAGTGCTTCAATCCCTCCAAAGGGCTCGCTCCATCTCGAGCTAGGTAAGGATAAATCGGTATTTGAAATTCTAGGGTTTTTATGTGTGTTTTCGTTCGATTGACTTGGTTAGGCTTAGAATTGGAGTTTGTGATAGTTAGGAATGTTGTAGAGGAGGTTGAGAGGAAGATGCTACCAAATTTTGGTGAGCATCGGAGGTCGCTGGAGTTGGTCACCGGCCGCCGCCGCCGAGAAAATGTTTTTGGTGAGGAAAAATGTGAGGAGTTTAATGGAATAAGTTTTAGAATTTTTGGAGGAGTTTTGGAAAGGTTTGAGAATTGTTGAAGTTTGGTATTTTTGGCGGATTATTAAGTTAGAATCCAGCCATTTGATTTTATTTGGTGGAAGGTGATTTTGAGGATGTCGGTAATTTTTGTGGAGTTTTGAGGTTGGCAATGGATTCAAGATTTTGGATTGTTAGGCTTGGTTGAGCGCGCGTAGCATATTTATTTATGCCTGTTTTGCGTTAAGCGTCGGTGTTTTTTTTAAGGTTTTATTTATTTGGAACAGGACGTGAGGAGGCTCGAGCGGAAGAGACCTCCGACTGACATCAAGCTTAGGCTTAACCTGTGAGTGGACCTTTGTTTTAATTAATGTGTTCGAAATGCTTTATCGTTTTGAATGATTTTCTGTTGTTGGATATTTTCCGAAATTGAGAATTTCGGTGATTATACTCTTATATGAGAATAGTATGTATATGATTAAATGCTAGCTAGCTATACGTGATTTCCCCCATACCGAGGTACAATTCCGGTATGGGGTGACGTGAGCGTTAGAAGCGAGCGTCGTAGCCCTGTGCGACTTTCTATTTTCGTATTCATTCATAGATTTCGTACAAGGAGTAAGCACGTATATATACCACTCGGGCGCTTCCCCCAGCCTGAGGTACAATTCCAGTGTGGGGTGACGTGAGCGTTAAACGCAAGCGTAGTAGCTTTGTATGGTATCTATTTTTCAAGTCTTTCATAGATATCGTACAAAGAGTTAGGCGAGTGTACATATATATAAAAATATATAATATCCTAGCCTAAGAGGAAATTTCTTAAAGTTTGGGAGTTTAGCCAGGCTGGACCCCAGTTCAGAATATTTCCAGTGGAGCTTTTGTTTTTGCCGCTGATGAAGCGTTTTCTTTGAAAGTATTTTTGGGGAAATATTTATTTGTTGTCGGAATCGTTTTGTCCACTCACTCTGACTTGTTGAATATTTTCCCCTGGGCTCTTCATTTTTAAAAATGCCCAATCTGCAGAGTTCGCGTAAGGTCTAGCAGGAGACGTCGAGGCATAGTCACCCATCTATCCGCTACATTTCGTCAGTAGGTTACCTGTTTAATCTACTTGGGGTTTGTTAGCTTTCGCTGTGTATTATTTTATTTTTAGTAGCTCTAAATACTTTTGCAATTCTTCTGTGAAATTTATATTCTTGCTACTTTTAGGTTGTAGCGGAGGATTTATTTTGGAGTAAAAAGGTGGTTATTTAAATTTCTCCAAATTAGGGTTGTCCATTTTCGAGGGAGGTTTGCCGATTTCTTTGGTAAATTTTCCTTTGAGGTGGTCCCCGCAGGACTCATCTCAGGTTTCGGGGTGAAATTCGGGGCGGGTCTTGACAGTTGGTATCAGAGCTCTAGGTTTCATTTTATGTTTCCTATTCACTATCGTATTTGCCTAAGTAGCCGTAGTGTCTATAGAGTGATGATCCGACCGCGACGGATTCATCAGCCGTTTTCTGCTTTTGATACTATGTGTTATTGGGTATGTGTGGTAGTTCTGTTAGTCTTGTTTATAGACTACTAAATATCTTCCTCTTCAGGTACTATGCCTCCTAGACGCCGACCCCGTGTGGCTACCTCGACCAACGCCAATGAGGGTGAGGAAGTGAGAGGTTTAGCGTATTCTATTGGGGCCATGTTGAGAGGTGTTCTGGATAAGGTTCAGCCCCCTCGATTTGTGAAGAAGAGAGATGTTGCTGATGCAGGGGCAGTAGAGTTCAAGGGTGCGAAGGGACCCCTTGATGCTTACTCTTGGGTAGACAAGATGGAGATGGCTTTCGAGAGCACAGAACTGCCAGAAGAAAAGAAAGCGAAGATGGCAGTTTCTTTTCTGGACGATTCAGCTCATCATTGGTGGACTCTCGCCAGGAGAAATAATGATGGTGCTCAGACTATGACTTGGGAGCAGTTTAAAGCGCTCTTCTTGGGTCAGTATTTCAACCACTCTCATCGTAGTAGGATCCAGTCAGACTTTCTGAATATGAAGAAGAGAAACGATGAGGGAGTCGTTGAGTTTGAGCAAAGGTTCACCAATTTGAGCTATCATGTGCCCCATTTGATTCCTGATAAGAGGACCATGATTGGTATGTTTGTTGATGCTCTTGGAGGAGTGTTTGCAGACAAGATGGTCAGTGTTGTCTATCTGACATTCCTTGATGCAGTTAGGGCAGCTATGGCCATCGAGACCAGGGGACTTATAATGCTCAGCCTCGAGATTTCAGTGGTCCCAGTCAAGGACCATCTAAGAAGGCTACTTCATCGTCCGCTTCTGGATCTTCAGCGGGCAGTGGTAGTAGTGGGGGATCAAGTTATGGTGGTCGGAGCAGGAATAGAGGGCATTTCAGGAGACCCTTTAGGAGCTAGTTGGGTAGGCAGCAGGCCGGTCAATTTAATGCTGGTGGTAGTTCCCAAGGGGGATCATCTAGTGGTCAGACTTTTTCTTTTGGTCAGCAGAAATCATCTGGATGCTTTGAGTGTGGTGGTCTTGATCATTTCAGGAGAAACTGTCCTTTGTTGGCACAGAGGACCGCGCCTTCTCAGCAAGGCGGTCAGTCTTTAGCTAGAGGCTCTAGTGGTGGTTCTCGTGGTGGTTCAGCAGCCAGGGGTGGTTCTCAGCAGGATAGTGGTTAGCGTGGATGTCCCATGACTCGCGCTAGACTTCATGCTATGACCCAGCAGGAGGGTCGTACTTCTCCAGATGTCATCATTGGTACGTTGTTAATTTTTGATCAGCCAGCTTTTACTTTAATTGATCTCGGAGCCGGAGCCACGCATTCATTTATGTCTAGTAGATTCGCCCTTCATGCCAATGTGCCATCATTGTCTCTTCTAGGCGAGTGGCATGTATCTCTACCCTCTGGTGAGGTGATGAGGATAAATTGGATGTTTAGTGGTTGTGAAGTGCTATTAGAGGGATTTAATTTCAAGGCCGATTTGATTCCTCTAAATATGGTGGAGTTTGATGTGATCTTGGGGATGGACTTCTTAGAGTCTTATTAAGCTATGGTAGATTGTTTCCGAAAGGAAGTAGTACTTCAAAGTCTGGATGGTTTTGAAGTTGTTTTTCAGGGGGAAAGAGATATGATTTCGAGTTGCCTGATATCAGCTGTGGCTGCTAGAAAATTGTTAAATAAAGGCTGTCAGACATTCTTAGCTCATGTTGTGGATGCAAGTATAGGAGTGTTGGAAGTGGGGGATATTCCTGTAGTAAGAGAGTTTCCGGACGTGTTTCCCGAGGATTTGCCTGGTTTGCCTCCTATAAGGGAGATAGACTTTTCTATCGAGTTGCTTCCTGGAACTATGCCTATCTATCAAGCACCTTACAAAATGGCTCTAGCTGAATTGAAAGAGTTTAAGACTCAATTGCATGAGTTGGTAGATAAGGGTGTTGTTTGTTAAGAAGAAGGACTACACCATGAGACTATGCATTGATTATAGGAAGCTGAATCAAGTCACAGTGAAGATTAAGTACTCGTTGCCTCGCATTGATGATTTTTTTGATCAGTTGAGAGGTGCCTCAGTGTTCTCAAAGGTTGATTTGAGATCTGGTTATCATCAGTTGTGGATTCGGGATAATGACGTAGCCAAGACTACCTTTCGATCACGCTATGGTCATTATGAGTTTGTGATGATGCCTTTTGGACTTACTAATGCACCCGCGGCGTTCATGGATCTCATGAATAGGGTGTTTAGTCCATATCTTGACCACTTCGTGATCGTGTTCATAGATGATATTTTGGTGTACTCGAAAAGTGAGAAGGGGCATGCCAAACATCTAAGATTGATATTGCGGACTTTGAGGAATGCTAAGTTGTTTGCTAAGTTCAGCAAGTGTGAGTTTTGGCTGGATAAGGTGGGTTTTCTGGGTCATGTAGTTTCAGCTGAATGTGTTAGTGTAGATCCCCAGAAGGTGGAAGTGGTGTCCAATTGGAAAAGACCCACAACTGTGACTGAGATTCATAGTTTTTTGGGCTTAGCAGGTTATTATCGCCGTTTTGTGCAAGACTTTTCAAAGATTGCAGCTCCATTATCCCGATTGACCAAGAAGAGAGTTAAGTTTGAGTGGTCAGATCAGTGTGAGCAAAGTTTTCAAGAATTAAAGAACCGCTTGACTAGTGCTCCGGTATTGGCACTTCCAAATGATAGCAGGGAGTATGTGGTATTTTGTGATGCTTCTAGATGAGGTCTAGGTGGGGTTTTGATGCATCATGATTGAGTGATTGCCTACGCTTCTAGGCAATTGAAGCCGCATAAGGTGAATTATCACACTCATGATTTAGAGCTTGCAGCTGTGGTTTTTACTCTCAAGTTGTGGAGACACTATCTTTATGGAGCCAAGTGTCAGATTTTTACCGATCACAAGAGTCTTCGGTATGTGTTCACATAAAGAGAGTTGAATATGAGGCAAAGAAGGTGGATGGAGTTGATAAGTGATTATGATTGCACTATAGAGTATCATCCAGGAAAGGCTAATGTGGTAGCTGATGCTCTTAGTCGCAATCCCTCCGTGTCTTTGTTTCACTTAAGGATGGTTCGAGTTCCACTTCTTTATGAGTTGCGAGCTACATGGGTGGATTTAAATGAAGTAGGTGCCTTGGTAGCTAGTTTCCATGTGAGGCCAGTTTTGGTTAATAAAGTGTGGGAGGCACAGTATAATGATCCTTTGATAGTTCAGTTGATAGAAAGAGCAGCGAATGGAGCTGCCGTAATTTTTTCAGTAAGAAGAGATGAGTCGTTGTTGTTCAAAAGTAGACTCTGTGTGCCAAAGAGGAACGAAGAGTTAAAGATTGAGTTAATGGAGGAAGCTAATAGTTCCGCTTATGCTGCTCACCCGCGGAGTACAAAGATGTATCGGACTCTGAAAGATTATTATTGGTGGCCAAACATGAAGAAGGAAATTGCAGCTTTTGCGAGTAGGTGTCTGATTTGTCAGCAGGTGAAAGCAGAAAGGCAGAAACCTTCAGGGTTGCTTGAGCCCTTGCCTACTCCAGTGTGGAAGTGGGACCACATCACCATGGATTTTGTCTTCAGTTTACCTCTTACCCATGAAGGGCATGACGGTATTTGGGTGATAGTGGATAGACTCACTAAATCTGCTCATTTCTTGCCGGTGGGAAAGAAGTATTCGCTGGATAAATTGGCTGAGCTGTATGTGAATGAGATTGTCAGACTTCATGGCGTACCTGAATCCATAGTGTCAGATCGGGATCCTAGATTTGTTTCTAAATTTTGGGGAGCTCTTCAGGCAGCTTTAGGTACCCGACTACACTTCAGCACTGCTTTTCATCCTCAGACTGATTGGCAATCAGAGAAGACTATCCAAACTTTGGAGGATATGCTGAGAGTTTGTGCTTTGCAGTTTAGGGGGAGTTGGGATAAGAACCTTTCTTTGATGGAGTTTACCTATAACAACAGCTTCCATTCAAGTATCGGTATGGCTCCCTTTGATGCACTTTATGGGAAGCAGTTTCGTACGCCATTATGTTGGAATGAAGTCGGAGAAAGAGAGCTTTGTGGTCCTGAGATTATCCATGACACAAATGAGAAGATCAAGGTGGTCAGAGATAGACTCAAGGCCGCTTAGAGTATGCAAAAGAGTTATGCAGATGTCCGCAGGAAGGACCTTGAGTTTCAAGTAGGTGATTGGGTGTTCTTGAAACTATCTCCTTGGAAAGGGGTAGTACGTTTTGGCAAGCGTGGGAAGCTTAGTCCGAGGTATATTGGGCCTTATGAGATAATAGAGCGAGTTGGCTCTCTTGCCTATTAGTTAGCTTTGCCTCCAGAGTTGTCTAGGATACATAATGTGTTCCATGTATCCATGCTTCGCAAGTATATTGCTGATCCTTCTCATGTGCTGGGAGAGCAGCCGATTAGTCTGCAGAAAGATTTTTCCTATGAAGAGGAGCCTGTTCAGATTCTAGACCGAAAGGAGCAAGTGCTTAGGAGCAAGTCAATTCCGCTAGTCAAAGTGCTTTAGAGAAGCCACCAAGTAGAGGAAGCTACTTGGGAGTCAGAGGAGCAAATGAGGCAGCGGTATCCTTATCTCTTTAAGGAGGGGAGAATTGTCACGCCCTGACCCATAATTTTTACCTTTATTACTAGCATAGTTGTAATAAGAATTTTACCGTGTTCGTCATTAAGTGTAAAATATAATTGATCCCTAGAGAGGTGTAGGGGACGATTATTTTGTGGGATTATTCTAAGAAAGAAATTTTGACGACGGTAAAAAATGGTAATTTTTGCTAGTAAAAGGTAATTTTATTGGGGTATTATTTTGGGGTGTTGAATTTTGGATTTGGGTTTATTAGAGGACTTGGACCCGGATCGGGCCAAGCCCAATTGTTTTTCCTTCTCTCTCCGCGCGCCCGTGCCCCCTTTCTCTCTCCCTCTCCCCAACCCGTTTCTGCCCGTTTCTTATTTCCGTCCGCTCGCCGCCGTCCGCCCGCCCCAGACCGCTACGCCTGTCTCGATCGATCGGTCTCCGTCCCAGCTTCAATTCTAGACCGGTGGCAACCCTTCTAGCGCCGCCGTGAGGGAGAAAACGCCGCCGAAAGGTCCGACTGCCGGGAAGAGATTTCTCGCCGGAACTCCTTCCTTCGGCTGCCATAGCCGGCGAGCCATAGTTCAAAAGAAAGCCCTCCTCCAGTGCTTCAATCCCTCCAAAGGGCTCGTTCCATCTCGAGCTAGGTAAGGAGAAATCGGTATTTGAAATTCTAGGGTTTTTATGTGTGTTTTCGTTCGATTGACTTGGTTAGGTTTAGAATTGGAGTTTGTGATAGTTAGGAATGTTATAGAGGAGGTTGAGAGGAAGATGTTGCCAAATTTTGGTGAGCATCGGAGGTCGCCGGCTGCCGCCAGGAAAATGTTTTTGGTGGGGAAAAATGTGAGGAGTTTAATGGAATAAGTTTTAGAATTTTTGGAGGAGTTTTGGATATCTTTGAGAATTATTGAAGTTTGGTATTTTTGGCGGATTATTAAGTTAGAATCCGGCCACTGGATTTTATTTGGTGGAAGGTGATTTTGAGGATGTCAGTAATTTTTGTGGAGTTTTGAGGTTGGCAATGGATTCAAGATTTTGGAGTGTTAGGCTTGGTTGAGCGCGCGAAGCATATTTATTTATGCAAGTTTTACGTTAAGCGTCGGTGTTTTATTTAAGGTTTTACTTATTTGGAACAGAACGTGAGGAGGCTCGAGTGAAAGAGATCTCCGACCGACATCAGGCTTAGGCCTAACCTGTGAGTGGGCCTTTGTTTTAATAAATGTGTTCGAAATGCTTTATCGTTTTGAATGATTTTCTGTTGTTGGATATTTCCTGAAATTGAGAATTTCGGTGATTATACTCTTATATGAGAATAGTATGTATATGATTAAATGCTAGCTAGCTATACGTGATTTCCCCCCATACCGAGGTACAATTCCGGTATGGTGTGTCGTGAGCGTTAGACACGAGCGTCGTAGCCTTGTGCAACTTTCTATTTTCGTATTCATTCATAGATTTCGTACAAGGAGTAAGCACGTATATATACCACTCAGGCGCTTCCCCCATCCTGAGGTACAATTCCAGTATGGGGTGATGTGAGCGTTAGACGCAAGCGTGGTAGCTTTGTATGATATCGATCTATTTTTCAAGTCTTTCATAGATATCGTACAAAGAGTTAGGCGAGTGTACATACATACAAAAATATATAATATCTTTGCCTGATAGGCAATTTCTTAAAGTTTGGGAGTTTAGCCAGGCTGGACCCCAGTTCAGAATCTTTCCAATGGAGCTTTTGTTTTTGCCGCTGATGAAGCGTTTTCTTTGAAAGCATTTTTGGGGAAATATTTATTTGTTGTCGGAATCGTTTTGTCCACTCACTCTGACGTGTTGAATATTTTCCCCTGGGCTCTTCGTTTTTAAAAATGCCCAGTCTGCAGAGTTCGCGTGAGGTCTAGCAGGAGACGTCGAGGCAGTCACCCATCTATCCGCTACATTTCGCCAGTAGGTTACCTGTTTAATCTACTTGGGGTTTGTAAGCTTTTGCTGTGTATTATTTTATTTTTAGTATCTCTAAATACTGTTGGAATTCTTCTGTGAAATTTATATTCTAGCTACTTTTGGGTTGTAGCGGAGGATTTATTTTGGAGTAAAAAAGTGGTTCTTTAAATTTCTCCAAGTTAGGGTTGTCCATTTTCGAGGGAGGTTTGCCGACTTCTTTGGTAAATTTTCCTTGAAGGTGGTCCCCGCATGACTTATCTCAGGTTTCGGGGTGAAATTCGGGCGGGTCTTGACATGCAGTCTCTTTGTCAATAGTCTTGGAAGCATCATACGAAAAAGAGTGGCAATGAAGAAGGAATCATGGTATGATTTAGACGAGGAGAGGAAGAAGCTTTTTGACTATCTCACTGTAAGTTATGACAATTCTGGAACAATTTTTTTGGTATTTTGATTCCCTGCATCATGGTATTTTGATTCCCTGCATCATTGCAACTTAATGGTTTCATGTTTTCTATGTCTTGCAGTGTTTTTTTATCATTGATTTCAATGATGTAAAAGCCACTAAATGGATCAATAAAAGGGCGGCAAGTGTATTTCGTGAATGGAAGCACGATTTGTCCGAGATTCACAAGCTCGGGGGGGGGGGGGGGAGAGACGTGATTCCGGAAGAGCTTTATCACAGGCGTGATGAGTGGGAGTGGTTTTGCACGCATTTTGAATCGGACAAGTACAAGGTATAAATTAAGTTTTGGTTATGAGATATCAGGACAAGTACAAGATGATTTATGGTGATTTTCTAAGGATAAGTGTATTGTGCTATAATTGAATTAGGGTTATTTTGTATAGCTTGGAGTCTGAATTTGATAATGATTTATAAATGATCTTATTCTGAAACTTTGCATGTTTCATCTTCTATATGTGAACTCTTGATCTGGAGAGTTTGGTGTTATTTGATAGGGTATGTGATTTGTGGCAATTTTCGAAAGTTTAATGCTCTGTTATGAATATATTGTGTTCTAGTTATGTAATGCAGCTGATTTGAATTCGAGTTTGAGCGGGATTTAGGAGAGGCAATGACTTGAAAATATGAGGACTATGACCTTCTTTATGTGCATATACGTTAAACTAAGAAGTATAGGAGGCTTTGATCCTAGTTCTAGCTGCTCAACTTAGTTTCATACAGCCACTTGATAAGTAGTATTACTGCAATGTAATTTTTTGTTGATTTCTCTTCTCTTTGTCTGCCAAGTACTAGAAGAGAAAACTTGCAGCTAGTTTAGGAAGCTTTGTGGTAGGTGTTTACAATATTTTTGGGTTGTAAAAAAACATAGAGATTTTAAGGGAGTTATTTTTACACCCTTTTTGATCATGTACTTGGTCTTGTGCAGAGACAATCGGTTGCCAACTCCAGCAACCGTGGTAAGAAGGAGTTGGAGCACCACTCAGGGAGGAAACCTATCATTTACCGGGTGGCCGAACTAAGAGATAAGGGTGCTTCATTACCGATGGTTAACGTGTACCCGATGACATATGACATCAACCAGCCTAAAGCTGCTGAGCATTATGTAAGTATCAATACCTAATGTCTTAAGGATAATGGTTTAGTTTTGGCTGTTGTGTGTATTGTGTATATTGTCTAGTTGTTTGATTTGTGTATATTGTCTTTGGGGTACCTTAATTGTTGGAGTTAGACTGTGAGAGAGATATGTCCTGCCAGCTATTCAATTACCCCAAATAGATGAGATTGCTAATTGTTAGAGACGGAGTATCCCTAAGTAGATGAAATTATTTTTTTGAAGTGTAGGTAGATGAGTTAGTGTGATGATATCAATGCATGTAGGTGCAGCTAGAAGTTGGGCAAGGACTGTACAGCCTTGGTCCCTGAGTTGCTATGCTGGTTCTCAGCTCCTTGATGGATATTAATGCTTACTTCATTATTTTGGGGGATTTCCTGGTTTATTCATATGAGAGTTGTAGATTTTTAGAGATAGAAGTCTATATAGAGATTTCCTGGTTTCTTAGTTTCATGTTTACTTCATTATTGTTTGTGTTTTGGATGGAAGTTGCTATCTAGTATTATAGAGATTAAAGACTATTAGGTGGGCTTGGAGATTAGTAATCTTGATAGGAGTGATTGTTTAATTAGGGAGAATCTCATAATTGATATTTATGTTATATCACTAGGAACATAGCTATGTAGTTCTGAAATATAGCTAAACAGACCAACAATAATGTATATGAAGCTAACAAATAATGTATATGAAGCTAACAGTATATAGAAACATGAATGGGAACGAGGATCTCTATAGTTTGCTAATGGTGCTAGAAACCGAACAAGATACAACTAAAAAGGCCTCAAATGATTTGACTAAGTGAGGTCACAATTATTTGACTGTAGACACCTTTCGGAATACATCACATAACAAAGTTTCTATGTCAGTTTGCCTGTTGCATATTTCATGTCATGTTCATTTGGTAAAGCTGATTACTGTTTCAGGTATCATGATTTGATGATGTTATATTAGTTGCATGACTTGTACATATTATTCTTGAATTGTAGGAAAAGTTGAAGGAACAGGGTGCTATTACCAAGAATTTGCAGAGCACTCAACACCCGGACATCCCACCGGTTCAGCTACCTCCTTTGGACTGGACAACTCAACTAAGTGTTGTCAAAAACGCTATGGGAAAAACAAAAGGGTCTTGCCTTCGTGGTATTGGACGAGCAGACGTCCTAGAGAAGAGCACAAGGTCAACATCATGGACTTCACGCTCTCGACCAAATAATGAGGTGATGGAAGCGATAGAGGCTGCTAGAAAAGAGGCGGCTGAGGCACACGAGAGGGCCCAAAATACCTAGAAGATCGTTGAGCAGTCTGTTGCGGACTATCAAGCTTTAAAGTTGCAAATGGATCAAATCATGGCTCAAATAGGGCTACAGCCTATGTGTTCACCCTTGGTCCCAAGCCAACAACCTCGAGACGACGACGATGATGATAGAAATCTTGACACTACTCCGATTAGTTTAGGAAATCATTAGATTTTTCTAGTTTAAATAATTGTACAAACAATACTAGATATCTTTATTAGTAATATAAATATTTCGGTTAATTTATTTTGGTTTTAAGTAATTAATCATTTACTTACAGTAATTTATTTTTCAGTTATTATATCTCTTAATAAAATTATTATTTTTTCAAAAAAAATAAAACCAAAGCAACGAAACTTTTGTCTCTTAAGATGATTATTTTTGTCGCTTAAGGGTAAAATTACTTGCCTAAAGCTGAAAAAGCCAAAAATATTCCGTCACATAAGGAAATAGCGACGGAAATTTTTCGTCGCTAAATATATAACGATGAAATAAAATCGTCGCTAAAATAAAATATTTCGTCGCTTTACAATAAAACGGCAAATTAACATAAGTCTCTTAAGCAGTTAAGCGACAAAAAAAATTCGTCGCTTAAGGAAATAATTTTGTCGTATTATAGCTAGCGACGAAAAGAATACTTGTCGCTACAATAAAATGTTTCGTTACTTTACAACAAAGCGACAAAATAACATACGTAGTTTAAGTAGGTCCGCGATGAATAGCTTTCGTCGCTTAAGGAAATTTTTCGTCGCATTATATATAGCGACGAAAATAAGCTTGTCGCTAAACTAAAAAGTTTTGTCACTTAACAGTAAAGCGACAAATAATACATGTCGCTTATGCAGTGCAGCGACGAATTATTTTTGTCGCTTAAGGAAATTTTTTCATCGCCTTGAAGTGTGGAGACATAAACTATACCCGTCACCTGTTCCGTTTTTTTAAGCGACAGATAATTTTTTGTTGTTGCTTAAGTGCCTATGAGACGCGTCATATGCGACGAAGCTTAAGCGACGCCGGTTTTGTCGCTTAAGTGGTATGACGACAAAAATTAACACTTAAGCGACAATTTATTCCCGTCGCTTAAAATTTTATTTCTACTGGTGTAACGTGTTTTCCGTTAAATTTTGAAGGGTAAATCCGTCACTCTTTAATTTAGCAGTAATAAATTATTAAAATTAATAATTAATAAGAAAAGGGAAATAAAAAAGGAAAAAATATTGTTGCCTCTCTTTTTCATCCCCGTTCAAACCCAACATACACAACATTAAATGATGATCGAGATAGGACTATAGGAGGAAGTTGGAAAATGATTGATTTTGTAAGTTATGGAAGAAAGGGTTTGAATATATATCCGTAGGTATTGAGTAAGGAAACTTAGAGCGAGAAATGTATGTCCTAGTTTTATTTGGATTTGGACGAGCAGCAAAGTCTTTTTCTTTTTTCTTTTTTTGATGAATATGAGTCTTTCATTAAAACCAAACCCAGTAACTTACAAATACAACGAATAGTAAGTAAAGAAACCAAGTAACTGGAAAACATCAAAGTTTTTGAGAATATATATATGATATGAGTTTACAATATCAAAAAAGTATATAAATAGAAAAAAGAAGAAGAAGAAATCATAATATAAAGAAAGAGATAATAGAGAAAACCAGAAACCACCCTTTTAAAAATGAGAAATTATATAGAGTTAACGGTGTTATTGACGGCATATGCTAAAAGTGTGCCGGCTTTTAAACAACATGTACTATTTTGATTGTTTTGAAACTTGAAACACTAAAATTAAGAGTGGACCGTTTATCATGTATTATTTTTAAAATATTCCCTATTTAAAATAGATAATACGTAATTGGCGTAAGCACCTACCACCTTTTTTAGTTGATTCATTTCTGCATGCCAACAAAAAGAAAAGCTAATACGTACATGTATTTAAAAGCCATGTATGTAAAGTTGACGCACCGATCAGAATTAGGAGATAATGAAATATATTGTTCTAGAGTGTCCTATCTAATTAATTTTCAAACAATTTACTTCCGCCCAATATTGTTAGATAGGATTGATACACTAACTAAGTGACAAAATTCACCAATTATAATATGGAGGTACTAACTACTTTCGCCTACTTGTACTACGTACTGATATCACCTCTGAGACGCAGCTTGCAGTACCATTAGCAAATGTGGAGGAAACAGAAAAGAGCTAAAGCTTAATTTGTTGCTCGATATAGGCGCACGTATATGTTTTCTTGTTTTGCAAGTTACGAGTAATACGATTACGAGGGTTTATGTAAATGATAATTTGTTCAGTATCATTTTAGTTAAGGTAGTAAGTTAGTAACTCACCTATTTAATATTTAAACTAAGGTGCACAAAAGTTTCTTAGCTAATATCTCGACGCAGCGTACCCACGGACCGGAAGGCCGCCTCTCAAACTTGTTGATCGAATTAATCAATTTACAAAAAACTAGTTATGAAAATGAGTTTTATTGCCGGTCACTAATACAGTAAATCATTATGTGCATTTTGACTCCATTTTTCTTTTTCTACATTGGCCCCGTTTACCCTAACGTTCGTACGAATCCCTTTCGGCTTTCGCTTCTTTTCAAAGCAAAAGCATCTTCCAAATCGAAATTGTGAAAGGAGCTACTCTACCAAATAAGCGTCCCACCACTTCACCCCACATTCTGCAACAAAGCCAAAAAGTGTCAGCTTTCCTTTCTTATATAGAATTAACATAGAAATTAATTAGGTTAATTAATATAGACGAGGGCACATGCTTAATTGACCACATTACGAACCTTCCAGATCTCCACCCTAATTAAGCTAATTAAGAGTCATCAAGAGACCCATGTGGCCTCGTTCCTTTGCGATTTCATGATTAAACGATAAGATTTAGTATTTAATAATCATAATTATGAATAAATAACAATTAAGTCGAAAATTTTAATCATATTGAAGTTTTGAATTGAACGAACAACAACCACACCAACATCTGAACCGGCTAACTAGCTGGCCGGCCGGCCGGTCGGTCTATCTCTATATTGCCCTAAACCGTAACCCAAAATTCCACCACTATTTTAACTAACTCGTACATTACCCTTCATATACTCTCATTATATACATTTTTTCCATGAAATTCCGATTTTGGCCCTCAACCTCATTGTCATCAACCACCGCCGGACGTTGATCTCTCACATCACCGAACAACCGTTGGGGTTCTCGTCGCTGAACATCTGTGGAGCCGGATAATGCTCCATCGGCATTGCGTAGTGCCCGTAACCCTGGTTAACATGCGCCTGGTGCTCCTGAGCCTCCATCACAAACTTGTTGTGGTTGTAAACATGTCCGGGGTCGTACCAGTACGACGTAGACGCCGCGTATGGATAACCGGAGTACTCCATTTTGTTCACCACCGCGCCTCCACCGCCGCCGCCGGCAGCATCCTTCTTCTCCTCTTTCATCTCGCCTCCGGGGGCAGCTTCCTTCTTTCCCTCTTTCTTTTCTTCCTTCTTGTCACTGCCCCCGTCTTTCTTCTCGCCGCCTTCAGCAGCCGGTTTCTTATCATCTTTCTTGGCTCCGGCGCCTTCGTCCTTCTTCGCCGGCGCTATCACGTCGACTGGTCTCTTGAACTTCTCCGAAAGATAAGGAACTAAAGCTTTGGTGTCCATAGTGCCCACCACCGTGACCAGATCCTTGGTCATGTCAAAGCTCACTGTACTAACACCTGAGAACCAAAATTTCTTCGTTAGTTAACTGGAAATGACCAAAACGCCACTGACTTCCAACTAATTCTGAAGAATCAAATCATTTGTTTAAATTTCGCTCCCGTCATATTCTTGATCAATTAAACTAATCCAATAAACCAAACAAAAGCTTGTTTAATCAGAAAAAGGAAATTCACCTTTATATTTCAAGATTTTACTTCGCATCTTCTGGATGCAACCCTCGCAATGCAACCGAATCTTCAAAGGAACAGTGCTCTGAAACAACCCAACAAAGAAGACGAAGTTAGATACCTAGTTCGTAAGGAAATAATATTTCACCCCGCGTTGACTGTACGAACGCCACGTGCTACACGTTCAGAAAAATGAAGTTTTACCTCTTTGGGGGCAGCTGCCTCTTTCTGTTTGGGCTTATTATCGGCCGGCTTTTTCTCCTCGGCTTTCTTCTCCGAGGGCTTTTCGGACTTCTCATCCGCCTTCTTGTCTCCTCCGGCTCCACCGCCTTCCTTTTTGGCCGGCTGAGGAGAGATGAGGTCGACCTTCTTCTTAATCTTCTCCTCCAGTCTCGCCTTCAGAGCGGCGGGGTCCATTTTCCCGGTCACCGTCAGCTTGTTGGCTCCGGCATCTGTCTTCACTTGCTCAACGCCTATAACAATCAACGTGATTGGTAAGCAATTATAACTCTTATGGATGCAATGTATGCAATTAAGTCAAAATCGAAATATTATCGCCAAATTAATTGATATTTATGGCCTTCAACTCTACGAATTGGACCACTCAGGTCAATTTTCAACAATACAAACTTGGAATCGCGGTGTTTAATTCTAGATCGGAGAAATGAATTCATACCGGGGAAGTTTTTGACAGCTCGTTTGATTTTCTTGGCGCATCCTTCGCAATGCATATCGGTCTTGTAAACGACAGTGTTTGAGCCGTTGTCTACCTTCTTTCCGGCGTCGGCGGCCTTCTTCTCTCCCTCATTCTTCGCACCTTCAACTTTCTGCGACAAATCAAAACACCTCGTCAATAAAACACAGAATTGAAACTGAACGAACCAAATTACGACACTGAAATCTGCGTCGGGGGTTTAGATTGAGGTTTAGTACACTGACCTCGCCCATTTGGTATGAGATATGATCTTTCTAGACACAACTGTAAGACCTTTTTGGGTGTTTGGTGTTGGTTGCTGGAGTGGATTGAGGGAATGGAAATGAGGTGGGGATTGGAATATATAGGAAGGGGAGAGAGTGTAGGTCGGTTGCTATGGATGTATGGATGGATGGATGTATGTGTGTGATGGTATATGTTTTTATCTAATGATGATGGTCAGCATAGATTGGGCTGTATTTTGGGGCTTAATATTAATATGGGCCTTTGGGTGGATTGCGGTCGTGTTGGACTAACGGTTGTACGGCAGCGTGGATTGCCTTTGTGGTAAAATTTGATTTTTCTTTTGGGTGATTTAGTCACGCACGTTTATCATCTTACAAACTATTTTTCTTACCCCACATGTTATTGATTTATTAAAATACTAAAATACCCTGATGTAAAATTACAATAAGGGACAATAAGTTATTATAAATTATAATTTTTTTATCTTTATGTTTTAGATGAACACAAACTTCATAAACTCTAACTCATATTTATCATTGGTCGTGAGTCTAAAGACACCAACATTTAACCTGAAGATGAGGTAAACTATTTGTGTTTTTTTTCTTTTTTTTCTTTGTTGGTGATTTGTCTATCCATTTACTTATTATTTCTCATGTCGACGTTGTATCTAAATTCACATGGATAACTACTGTACCTTATTTATGAACAACACATAGATCAATTCAAAAACTCAAAAATATGGAAGACGTTGTCACTAGAGATACATTTACAGACATTGTGCATCATGATATCGACTGATATCATTGAGTTGTTAAATTTGAGAGTTTTTTTTCCTATTTTTTAACTAGGATTTATATTTTAATGTGATTTTTTTTGTTTAGTTGGTGATTTTACTTACCTTGAGCAAATCTGAATTTGACAAAATATATCAAAATATATGTAGGGTGAGAAGAGAATGTAAGATGAACAAAGTAGAATTGATAAAAAGGGTATTTTAGGTATTGTTAATGGGTGAACAAAGTAGACTTGCAATTAAAATTATATAAGTGGGATGTGAAAAGAATATGAGGTGAGCAAAGTGGTTTGTGGGGTGACAATAGAAGCACCTTTTAGTCACACCTCCACATTTACTTTATACACCTCCTTAAATTTTTGTAAAAATATTTTTCTTATTATACCTTTTTCAGAAATTGAGAGCTTGAAGGCGAACTCTTCCGTATTCTCTCTTATTGTCTCTCTTTTTTGTTTCTCTTCTCGTTTTTTCCACTGTTGTAAACCATTCACTCTACCCCAAATTGAATTAAAGACAACAATATTGACGGTTTGGGGTCATGCGCTATGGCTGCTCAATGATGCTATCAAGCTGTTTAAATTGAAAACTATTCTTAGATTATCAGTTTATACTTTAATGATGGATTTCCCAATAGATCTTTGGTATGATTGGTGTATCTAGTTATGATGTTAGATAATCAACTTGAAATTCATAATATTAAAAGGAAGAATAAGAAACAGTGATGGAACTTAAAATTATTAGAAAAAGTGTGGCTTAGATATGAGCCATTTGGATTCCCATATCGGAAACATGAAAGACTCATCCTTAGATTATAAGGAATGATACCATATACATTAATTTCGAGGACTTTTGTGTAAAACCATATTCTTGTTTCTCCACCTGGTGACTAAAGTGAGGGAAGTATCGGCATTATTAGACGTGTGTTTGGGACCCGTGGGGCTCGTCTGTAATATCCTGGAATTTCAGTTTTTTATTTTTAAAAGGAAAAAATTATTTTTCAAGCTATTTTTATTTCGATTTATATTATTCTTCAAATTCTTTGTGGCTTTCGAAAATTATTCAAATTTTTAGTTTGTTAAGTTTTGTCTTTCGAGCACATAGGATTAACCTAGATGTCGTTACGAGTTTGTAGGATTTTACGGAAAAATCGTTTGGATATCAGAGCTATTTTTAATGATTTTTGGAAATTGGTATTATCCAAAAATTAATTAAAAATAGAAATATTAGTGGCTTGATATGGACCTTTGGATCATTTAGACCGCTAGATCTTGGCTGTTGGTTTTAGGATGTATAAACGTCAGAGTGGATCGACTCAACACAGACCGACCTTAGTCTCGACTGCTCTGCAGCGACGCCGATTGCTCCTCCGCCGTCCGGCCGTCTCTCTGAGTCCAACCGGTTCCCAGAGCTTCGCATCGTCATCCCTGACGTCTATGTTGTGTCAGCCTTCATGGAGGAGCGTTGTTGTAAGAGAATCAGAGGAGAGAAGGTGACTGCCTCTACGATCGGGTTTCTGATTCCGGTCACGGCGACGAGCGTGAATGGTATGGAAAGCTCCTTCTCGTCGTCCCTAACATGATTGTGCTGTTAGATTTCCAAGATAAGCTTGGAGAAGGGAGAAACGAGCAGAAGAAGGATTTCTGGGTTCGCCGGCGATCTTCGAATTCCGGCCACGAAGGCGGGCATGGATGGTGATGGTAGCTTCATCTCGGTCACGCCGACGTCCTTGTGCCTTTAGCTTGTAGAGATGAGGTCCGGTGAGTGAGAATCGATGCAGAGGAATGGTTAGAGTTTTTCGGTGACGTTTGGTTTCGATCAAGGTATGAAACTTGGTCCATTTGTCGAGCTCTACATGTATATATGCTTGAATTTGAGTTTGATTGAGAGATGATGAAATTGGGTTTCGGTAGTGGCTAGCCACCGTGAAGCTACTGTGTTCGGCGGCAGAAGCGGCGGCGGTAGTTGTAGTTATGGTTTATGGGTTTGGTCTATGTTTAGGATGAATATTAACTATTGGGTTATAGTTGGAGTTGAAAGAATCATGATTTTTGGAAGGTTGAAGTGTATTGCTGGGATTAAGAACAAGAGTGCTCCTATCACAATTTGGTATTGATACTTGTATAGTGATTCCATAAATGGTGTCATGAAGCTTTGTTTTCAGATTCGTCGAAGGGGAATGGTGGGTTAGATGACAACTCTGAAATGGTATTAAAGGCAGATATTGGCCGGTGGAGGAGTTGATTGTTATATTGTGAAATTGGTTTTGATCATTGTGTGTGTTAAGTTCAGTCGATGAGGATTGTGATTTGTGAAGATGGAGTTGATATATATGTCAGTTTGGTTATTTGTGAAATTCCGGTTAATTGGTATGTTGATCAAGAAAGGTGTTGAATTGGAATTCCTTTGGAAAGATTAATATCTGGGTGTCCTTAGTAGTTGTGAGGACATGGTCGTATCAATTTGAAGTGACTTGTCAACATTCTTGGAATGAGGATTCAGTACGAAGATTGGAGGCACGTTGCAGTTCCAGAAGCAGATGGATAAAGATTTCAGAAAACGATTCGCGATGTTACTAATTTTAGTTAGCGTCGGAGTCAAAACTTGGATTCCAGGTAGGGTCTCTATCGGGAAACCTTTCTTTAATTTGAGAATTAGAGTAATAATTGAAATGACTGATTTGTGTGACATTGATTGATTAATTCTTGATTGTTATTGTTTTGGATATTAATGATATCGTTGACTTATGTGATCGATGTTATCGTTTTTCGATAAAAGTATGTGTTTGATATTGTTATATTACGCGTATCGATATTTGATTGCATACATAATGCATTATGAGGAAACATGAGAAATTGTGAGAATGAAGATTTTGGAGACGAGAATGAGATTGATAGGGTAGATACATTTTGTGTAGTTGAGTTTCCTCAAGGGTTGTCCTCGGGATTTATGATTAGCCCACATGTGCACAAATTCAGGAAATATATGCCCTTTCAATAGTGGACATTGATAAAACGATCTTTATCGGGTTATGGATCGAGAGACCATGAGTATAACAAGATGACTAACAAAAGAGGTATAGGTGGTGAGATATTACTGATTGTTAGATCATATATTCGAGACATTTGAGTCAGCCCCAGTTGGTAAAATACATGGTATGAGACGTGTATGCTCACCTGTCTTTGATGTATGGACTGATAACCAGTAATTGAGGAAAACAATTTAGCTTACATGCATCAAATTGTCGTTTTAGTTGTAAGGTATTGGTTGGCATTGTTTGACAACTTAATTGTTTGACATAATTAAGAATAACCTAAAAAGGTTTGGCCCTACTGAGCATAAGTTCACCTCTATAGACTTTTGTTCAGGTACATACGATGGCATGTATTTCTAGAAGACTAACAGTAACGTTTAGCTCACGTGTTCGAGAGTTTAGAGGAGTTACGGAAAATTAGAAGTGAGATAGATCGCAAGGGCTCATGTTTTTTTATTTGTAATTGTTTTGTTATTTGTAAACGTTTTATTTTCTTTTAGTTTTACAATTTCTGGAAAAGTATTTAAAATTGTTTTATTTTCTTTTATTTTTCCCACTCACGTCTTGGGTTCGGCGTCAGGTACTTGGAAACCACCGACACCGGGTCCGAGTTGTGACATCGTCGACCGCTTCCGCGTAACAAGTAGTATCACAGCCCAGGTGACGCTTGGGACTTGGTGTCTCATACGATCGAGTTGCAATTTGGTGGAGCTCCCGTTTGGATTGGAATCACAAGATGCAGATGGTTGTGATCGAGGTTAAGCTATTAGAATTTGGATCGTGAGACAGTTAGAGATGGCTCGAATCATGCCAGGTGGAGATTATTGAAAAAAAATGTAGCTTAGATATGAGCCATTTGGAATCCCACATCAGAAACGTGAAAAAGTCATCCTTAGTTTATAAGGAATAATACCACACACACTAATATCGAGAGATTTTGTGTAAAACCTCATACATGTTTCTCCACCCGGTGACTAAAATGCGGAGAGTATTGACATTATTGGACGTGTGTGGGACCCGTTGGCCACTTCCGCGTAACAAAAATAACCTACCACCATGAAGATGGAGTGTGCTTATTGAACTGTTATATATGATGAATTGCATATCAACCCAATTTCAGTTGAAAGAAGCATAGTTGTTCCCTTCAAAAAGAAGCATATATAGTTGTAGAAACACAATTATGAAACAAACTGGGAAATATACGGAGGAGAGGGAAATATATGGAGGAGAAGATGGAAGACATATACGTTCAAATGCAGATCTAGAAGGGCATATTGGGAAATAAAATTGTTTAAAAATTAAAAGAGATATGTTTAGCAAATTTGGAGGTGTAACTATAATTTCTTTTTTCCTTTTCTCTTAAGGTCTCCGCCCGTAGTAGATTAATAGTTCCCCTTAAACGAGAGAGGCACTCTCTTGAGTCTCTTCTAGTGTTTCCTTAATCGGCTTTTAGCCTACTATATATGCAAATATTTTAGACTGTTTGGGCAGTGAATGTAAGTCGATGTATCTACTTTTTGAACTAGAATACCATGTACCAACCCTAATCAATAGAGTAGAAACGTATCAAAAGTGAATAAGACTTAAAACTCATTCACAACTACTACTGTCAAACAATTGATGACACTATCTAATTTAAGTGGCCCAATAATCATACGTGTGGACTCAATTTGGTTGTATTCGAGGATCAGAATGATAGACAATGTTAAGTAACTTATAATTCAGGTAAAACACTTAATTATATATCTAATGATTGTTTAAACTTAGTTTCGTGAACTTACAAAGGCGTTAACTAGATTCATGATCACATAGTTTTCTCAAAGCGTTAACTTTATTATCTTGAGATTCAACTAAATAAAACAATCACACGTTGAACTACGGTAATAAAATCTCTAGTAATTGACTAGCAATATATGCTAGCGTCAGCAGTTGCGGACCTGGCTAGAGAATAAGCAGAGAGCACCTTCTACGTCTGGTCCTGTCCCTAACAAAGAAAAAAGAAAGATCAAAGCAGGAGCTGCAATCAGTAAGAACCGCCGGCGCGTGGACTGATTGTGGCTCTTTTGTCTCAACCCTAGACATGCATGGCATGATTCTCATTTCTCTCTCGAACCCTTATCCTCACGTTCCTGCTTCTTCAACAAGGTTGATATATTAGTCTTTGTGGACTTCTCCTCCTAGTTTACGCAGACGTTGATTGACCACTACTTCCCCGCTCGAATTAGACGACACAAGTAAGTGCTTCTTTAACTAAATTCTATTTCGAGCTCTTCTTCACCCGAAAACTCCATAAAACCCTAAGCTAATCATGCATGCATTGACATAGCTAGCTACCAATTGCGTATTGGCCTTGCATTTTGGTATCTTAATCGTTCAATCTGCTACAACATCGCCATCGTGCCGTTGTTGTTATCAGGTGCAGACCGATCCAGACGCAATTGTAGAAGCTAGCTAGGGTTCTCGTTCTATAATTTGCTAACCAAAACCCAGATAACCCTAAAAACGTAGTGATAAAATCAGCAAGGGAGTGTTTGACTTCGTTACGAGGATCCAAAAGGGTCTCTAACACTAGTCCAGGACTTTCGATTAAAATGGTGAAGTTAGCTGGCAGCAGGGACCAAGAGTTTGATGTTAAAAGGGTTTTGGCTCTTTGTGTTATCTTGTAGTAATCTAAGACGGTAAGATATGTACTTATTAGATATTTGTTTCTGTCTATGTTAGCAAGCTGTGACGAAAAGCAAACCAGACTGTACACACCATAACAAGGAAAATGATACATATCTTCTCTCGGAAAAACCGATCGATATAAATGCATATGCTTCAAAACTCCGGCTATGATATCGATTGTTCAACAGCTAGACGTCGTCTTGTTTCATCTATAACATAATCGCGTGATTGGATTATACAATGTGAGAGATTATTTAGCAAATTAAAAAAAAAACTGTCGCGATATGTTTGGTGATTTACCAAATGTTAAGAACGAAAATACTAACGGATTACAGGGTGTGATGATTGTATTTCAGTTCTCATATGTTACAAATTTACAATCTGAGAAAAACAATTTCAGCGGACTAGTAGGTGCGCCATTTCGCATAAGTTATTGTATTATGGCCTCTATATATAGATAATGTTGTGGTGGGTACTCAAATTTGTCGTTCTTATATAACACAATTCGATCTTTAAACCATAATTAAGTAAATTACTATCTAATTTCGTGCAACACCAAACAAAGAACAATATTAGTGCAGCTTAAGATAGCTCACACGTTTATGACAGGCTAAACAAATAAGGAGGTGTGTATGCAGTCCTAAGTAGCAAACGTGCACTTAAGATAAAAAACTATCCATATATAAGGCCATTTTTGTAGTAATTTGCTGGTAATTATTTTGTCAATTTCTTGACACATGATACTGACATAGATATAAGCAATCCTCAGATTTGTAAGCTTCGAACACGACTCAAACAAATAAGTGAGCCAAAACTTATCAGTCTGTTTGGATGTTCCATCTTATTTTTGGACCTTACACCCACAACAGTCTATGACAATTATATTTGATCGGCAATTCCTAATTACTTTTTTTAATGAAAGTTTCCGGACAAACCACTCATTAAAATAGCTAGCTAGAGATCAATATCACAATTATGAAGAAGTTAGAATCCTGAACCTTAATTATTCTTTCCAACGAAGTAGAGACTAATATCACTACACTCGCTAAATTGGCATTACCCTCGACAACTTCTTCTCGAAGGGAAAAAACTTGTTCGTTCTGGAAGCATAAATTAATGGGATAGTGATGAGTGATACATACTTCTTGTTTTATGGGGAAGTGACTCCAATCAAAATAGTCAAGAAGTACAACGGCCGGAGAATTCTGAATCTTCACATCATATGTGTTTCAATAACACTAAAGAAAACGGCTACCGATCGTGATCATAAACATGAGGTTGATGTCACCAATTTTGATTTTCTATACAGGGCTCATCAACTACCATAATTATTGAAGTAGATCGATAACTATTGAACTAGAACATGTTCATCAATTATTTCCTCACATGAAGAGATTTATCTTACATTTCATATTGATCATCAGTTTCTTACTTGGTTTTTAAAACAAAGCGAGCACGCGCAAGCACGATTATGTTGAGCATACAATGCCAGAAAAAACAGTTTATAAATAGAAGAGTATGCCTTCAAGCTAGGTTATCTCAGATTTATCTGGGTGCGGCACCGGCAGATGATCGAAGAAGAAGGATTATATTACTATATAATTGTCAACAACCTAGCTATCTCATCTGCCCTAAAATATTGAGCGGACGCACGCTCTTGATGTTATTTGCAATATATAACAATCAAGTGGACTAAGAAATTAGATGTGAGTGCTTTCTCTTTGTTGGTAAAAAAAAAGGATTAAAAAAATAATAATAATACTTTTTTTATGTTACATGCATAAAGTTTTTGAGTTCAATTGTAACTCCTGTAAACAAGTATCTGCATATGAACATAATACTGGCATCAAAGTCTAATTGCAACTCAATCTTCCTAACCAAACACTCTATATAAAGACGTCAAAGCCTTCAAAAGAGGGGGGAGAAGAAGAGAAAGGCAGAGGTAGGCGGAGGCAGAAGTAGGCAAAGTCGGCACAGACAGAGAACGAAAGAGGCGAAGAAGGAGAAGAGAACAAGCGAAGCAAAAAGCAGAAGAAGAAAAGAAAAGAAGCGGCGAGCCAGCAAAAAAGTATAGCTCTCACTCTAACTCTCTTTATTTCTTTTGCAGCATCTCTATCTTTCTGTCTCGTCCCTTGCTCCGCCGGAAGCCCCAAAAGCACGTATTCAGTAAGCCATCTCTTCCTTCCCGAGCAAGGGCATAATGCCTTTCAAACTTTAAAGCCTTAAGGCGTAGCGAAATGACTTCGCATAGAAGCATAAGCCCTAAGGCACGGCGAGACGACTTCGCATAGACGCAGAAGCCTTAAGACGAGGCGAGACGACCTCGCGAGGTCGTCACCAAAAGAAGACTATGACCGCTCGGCCCCTCCTCTTGTTACAACAAATATATGGCCTTACATCTCGCATAACAAGCCACACAAGGGGAAGAAAACAAACATTCCAAGCAACGTGAATTTGAAGAACATGAACTTACCCTTGAAGGCTTGGAGAATCTCTAAGCAAATCGAAGTAAGCTTGAGTATTCAATACACGCTCTCGATCAAAGCAACGAAGGCAACATATCTCTATTTATAGAGGAGCAGTTTCCTCAAGTCCGACTCCTAATCGCATTCGATTTTCATCTGCAAACAGGTTTCTATCCTGAAGATGATAATCATCGAGGTGGTGGCAAGTTGATTCGAATTGGGAAAGACGTCTCTGAGGAGTTATGTGGTTCATACGATCTCATCAGTCTCATCAAGGCTACAAGTTCTTTTGGCCAAGACAACAAGTTTCTGTTAAGCATTATCATGTGAGCTGGATAACAGAGTTCGCATATGAAGATGACCTCGCGTGGAGGCTGAAGCCCTAAAGCAAAGGCAAGATGACCTCGCGGGGAGGCTGAAGCCCTAAGGCAAAGGCGAGATGACCTCGCGTCGAGGCTGAAGCCCTAAAGCAAATGTGAGATGACCTCGCGCGGAGGTCCCTAAAGCAAAGCCAAGATGACTTCGTCTGGAGGCTGAAGCCTTAAGGCGAGCCAAGATGACTTCGCGTCAAAGCAAAAGCCCTAAGGCGAGGCGAGGTGACTTCGCGGAGAAAAAGAAGTCCAGGCGAGGCAGGATGGCCTCGCACAAAAGTGGAAGTCTAGGCAAGGTGAGATGGCTTCGCACAAAAGTGGAAATCCAAGCGAGGCGAGATGACGTCAAGTAGAAGTGGAAGTCCAGGCAAGGAGAGATGGCTTCGCGCAGGAGACTTCGAGAAGAATCAAGTCATGGAGTTCGCATGCACGCGAGGTCTGCATGCACGTGGATTCCGCATACACGCAGAGGTTGGACTTGTAGGAATCATTTACGCCCCTACTAAGGACCGTGGCCAAGATAATTCATGCCTCTTGGTCGCACTGATGCATCATCAGTTCCGAGTGCCCAAATTAAATCAACATACACTCTACCAAATTGGATGTACACAAGAAATATAGTTGACAGATTCAAAAATATATCTGTCAAATTCAAAAATTGGCACCAAGCTGCAAAACCCAAATTCCTAAGAACTACGGTCGGTTTGATTCCACAAGGGGTACGTAGACAATCTAGCAACCCACTAGATGCAACCACAATTTCAAACAGAATCCCTGACACCACCAATTAAATTCATCTAGTCCAAATGACTTTGGTCGAAATTCCTAAAGTACCAGAAAAATCAAATCCATAACCAAACTTTTCGAACTACATTGGTTTCATCCCTTCACAGGGTATGTAGGCAGTCTGGATTTAAATCTAGATGCAACCACCAATCCAAATAAATTCTCGGATCGCCTGAAGTCAGAATCTCGCTCCAAAGCTCAAATGCCTTTAGACAAAAATCCAAACACATTTCCAAACACTACTCTCACTCTAAAGTCAAAATCCTCCAATGAGTCATTCACTTGTTGGAACCCTTGAACTACGAGTGACTTTATCCCCTCTAGGGTACGTAGGCAACTCATTCCCAAGTGTGGGTACAATCACAAAAACAAACAAACCTACAATGGTCTCTTGATAAACGAAATCAAAGGGTGTTCCCTTGTAACAAGAGATTGTAATTAAAAGACACGATCTGTTTTGAATGGGTCAAACCAGACATAATTAAAACTCTACCTTAATCAATAAGATAGAGTGAAATTGTGTTGGGTATATATGTATTTTCAATTTTTGCTCAACATAGTTTTTGGCTACTCTGCTAGGGACCCATTTTCCTTTTCTTCTCCGTTTACTAAGAAACTTGTCAAATTTGTTACTTGTTTGTCTCAGGGAAATAAGATGGCACCATAAGAAATAGTCCATGTCCATAAGCTTGAAAGCACCCAATCAAAGGGTGGACATGCAAGATAAGCTGGTCGTTTTGTCTCATTCGTCATTGATCAAGCTTCTATTTCAAGCAACAGTTTGGAGTCTGACCATGATGATAAAGTGAACAATACCTCTGGAATGATTAACAAGTCCCAATTGAAGAGATCACCTTCAAAGAATGCTCTCAGAAACGCAAGAAAGAGAGCGGCAAGAGTTCAAAGGAGACATGCCACCAAGGCTCAATCAGGAGAAGCTACTCAAAAAGTCAAAGCCATTGTAGCCACTCAAAACACATCAACAACTTCAAAAGTCATCAAAACTTCAGCTGTCAAGACTAATCAAGCCGTTGTCATCACTCAAATTATGATTGACTCAATGCCCATCAACTTGATCACTATGGCATCACCACACGTGGTTACTCAAATCGATATAAATGCCACAGAAAATGTAATGGTAACACTCACCAAGAAAAAAGGTGAGGTCCTGACACTTATCAAGAAAAAAGGTGAGGTCCTGACACTCACCAATGAAAAATGTGAGGTTCTAAAAAGGCATGAAGTCCATAACCTCAAACCCCTACAACAAGCATCGACAGCCAATATGACTTCCAGCCGACCTCAAACAGTGAAGGAAGAGAACGATGCTGCTATGCAATTGGGGGCAATTCAAACCAAAAAAATGGCGAGGGCATTTCAAGCTAAGACACAACAAGGAGCATCTCTCGAGTTTCGAGTCAAGCCAAGACCTTATACATGGCCGATGGGAACTTCAGAACGGTTCAAGCAAAATATGGACATAATGTCTGACACCATGTCAGTTATGATGACCAACACGTCAACATTAGAAGAACAAATGAAGCAGTTACAAAGAACACTAGTTGAAGCAAGAGCTCTTTTATTACAAGCTGAAAAAGAAGTACAAGTTAAGAAGCATGTTGATGCCGAGGACAAAGTAGCTAAACACAACTAGCTGAGAAAGATACTGAAATTGCTAAACTGGTAGCAAAGTTTGCCCTCCTTACAAAAGGAAAAAGGGGAAAGAGAAAGAGGGGGACGAGGAGCCCAAAAAATTGATTCAAATTCAGTTTCGCTACAAGACATCAAGACTATGATAGCTGACGGAATCAGAGACTTACACTGTCTTTAAATCCTCCAGTTTCCGGGTACCTCAATCCCTATCCTTCCCATTATGATGCATTATCATTTCATAAAGGATATCTGAAGCCTAACTTTTGACAAATTCGATGGAGTAAATAGTTCTCCTCATGAACATTTAGCCCATTTCTACTCGGCTTGTGGGGAAGCCTCACAAGTCGATATATTATTAGTAAGAAAATTTGTTCAATCTCTCAAAAGAGCAGCTTTTACATGGTACACTAAATTACAACCCAATTCCATACTCACATGAGATGACCTGCAAAAAGTATTCCTGGCACAATTTTTCACTTCAAGGAAGAAGGTTGACTTGGTTGACACAAAGCAAAAGAATGACGAAGGAGCCAATGTGTTCATTTCTAGATGGAGGGGCTTACATGTTCAATGCCCGGATAAATTAACGGAGCAATCTGCGGTACAAATGTGCTCAAACAATCTCCTTCCAGAAATATCAACTTTCGTTAGTACTACAGAACCTCAAACATCCGACGAGCTTGTCTCAAAGGCTAGTAATGTCGAAAGACATATTGCTCGTAAGAAGATCACAATAGAAAAAATGCTCTAACATTTGAATTGAAAATGAGTTGTTGAATGCATTATTACATATATTGTTTGGATTGTCCAAATCTAAACATTATTGTTTTCTCCTGTATTTATGTCACCATTTTAGTTAAGAAACATAATAAGGTAACACATATATTAACGAAGAACACGCTTTTATTTTCTGCATTTCCTTTTTGCATAATAACTCTCCAATGTACTAACCATTGATGTATGTATCTAAGTTGCTTAATAGCATTGCAAATCTTCTTTCACAAGAAAGAAAAGAAAACCGGTTCTCCAATGATTTTGTTTTCAAAACAAGGGAACCCTTCTAGTGAGGACTCTTAAATTGAGGACTAGTTGAGGATTTTTCGGTTTATGGTTTAAAAAACATATTTTTCGATCACATCTTAGCATCTCATCCGTTTAATTTTTAGGTTTATATGTGTAGATCAGCCCTAAAATTTTCAGCCAAATCGATGATCGTTAAAGTAACAAACTAGATCAAATTAATGGACAAATCAAATCTGTCAAACATGAATCGTTCAAGTTCATAATTGGTAAATCACATTTATGAATGTCTTAACGATTTTCAATATGGCTGAAAATTTACAGAAATAATCTACTCATAAATATCTATAAATTGAACGGTCAAGATGTGGATATAAGATCGAAAAATGAGATAAACTGAAAAGTCCTCAACTTAAAAGTTCTCGTTAGAAGAGTTTTTTTCAAAACAAAACAAACAAGAAAGAACAAAATGATTCTTTGTTCTTTCTAGAATCAGCCCAAAATCGATAGAGAACTACAGTCCAACGATAAACCAGCCCAAGTATGTTTAAAATCACCTGGGCATGTTCCAACATCAATAAGGCCCAACATTACAGCCCAACAAAAAAGGTGCGCCACCGCCTCATCATTTCTCGCTCTGAAAAGTCGCTAAAAATGATTAGCCGAAGGCGCGCACTGTCCAAATGCCCAATCACTTTAATCTTGCCGACCTCCTTCGAAGTTTGAACCCAAAAATATCTCTACTCTCTTCCCTCCTTATCGCCATCACCGATTTCCCATCCCCAAACTACCTGTCGCCACGAACCCTGGGGCCCTCACTTCGCCTATCATCCGCCGCCGTAATCAACAACACCGGCGGGGGCGGACGTACCGGAGCTTTGTCTCCGGCGCAGGTTACGGAGGACGTTCAATTTCAGAGCCGGTGATCGATTCGGAGTCTTTGTTTATTAAAAAAGCAGGCGAGGAGGTTCGAGACCAGGTTGGTTTTTCTCTCTGAAAATTTAGAGCTTTTGATATACTAGCATTGTCTCAATTGCAATTTGCAAAATCGTATGTACATTTCTGCGCTGTGTAGCTTTTATTGTTTCGAAGATAGGGGTGATCTTCGTGTGGCGTTTAGGCCGGTGCTTAAAATTTGATTCTGCTGCTTGTTGCTACTTAAAGACTTGTTTCTTATATTATTGTTATTATTTTTCATGGATTTTGTGTTGAGTTAAATGTGCAGTGGGGCAGTGTTGGCGCCTTGGCGGTACGAGAGAATGACAAAGCGACGGCATAGGGAGCATATTATTACCAGTGGAAATAATTTGATTTAATTTAATTTTTAACTTGGATATATGATTCTGCTGTGCTTTTACGCTTTTAATTTGCAGTTTTTGGATGCTGGCTTAATATTGAACTATTGGTTGGATTTCCTGATTTTTACGTAAATCCTGTTGTTCTTTTTTTTGATATATGCCATGCTATGCATTCTCTAACAAAATTGGATTTATTTAGTTTCTCTTTGTCTAGGCTGAAGTGGAACTCACCTTCTTCAAGCGATCATGATTTACAGCTTCGGATGTTGTATCTAAGGTTTGAAGTCAAAAGGTGTGGATGGTTTACCCTTGTATAAACTAAGACTATCATATTAAGAGGTCTGCATAATAAGTTATTTGTTTTATATAATTTTTTTTTCTTGTGAGTGTTGTTTTCCCGAGGATTTATGCTTTTCCGGTATTGATGAGGTTTCAAAGCCTGGATATGAGTTGAGATTGTTGATTTGGAACTTTTTTTGAAGAGAAAGATATTTGAGTGGTTGTAAAACCCTACATTTGGAGAATTGTGAAGTCTGGTTGCTGATAAGGTTTCAAAACCTTGATATAAGCTCTGATTGTTGAATTTTGAAGAATTAGATGTATTAGTTGTGTTTAGATTGAACAGGAAGAGTAGGTTGAAGTTTGAAACAGTATGAAGTGATTAATTGTTACAAAAAGAAGTTAAGTTGAATACTGAAAGTTGTTTTTGTTTTTGGATGGAAAGTGAGATGTGAGTTGATTATGGTTTGGAGTGAGAGTGACTCTAGTGTTGAGGTAGTGTCTGAATTTGGAGATGCCTAAAGCTTTTATGTCCTGTTGCTTATGTGGCCTCTATACTGGCATATTTTTTGTAGTCTGCTTTTTCACCTTTTTGAGTATAAATTATACCCTTAGAATCATAATTGTTACTTCATTTGAATTTCAGGCATCATAAAAGCCATTAGGATGAAGTTTGCTGACAATATTTTACTGCCTACTTAATTATCAATGTGGAAAGTACTGAAATGATACTTGTGAGCAAAACTGTTACAACCATTGTTATCATATTTAACACTTGCATATGAGTGAGTATGATACTGTAATTTCTTCTATTTGAAGCAACCACGCAACACACGGTTTCATCTAGAAGCCTGTCACACTAGCTTCTCAGATGTTGCAAACACCAAAACTCTCCACTTTTGTGAATACCTGAAAGAACAAACTCTTGCGCCTTAAAGAGAAAAATAAGTAGCCATTATGCAGCTGCTCTAGGCATATTTATCAGTTTGAAGCTAGATCTCTTAGAATAATGCATCAGTCTCTAACAGATCAATTATATTCTTGGGTTTTGATAGAGGAGGAAAGATGTGAGCCATTTTTGGTGGTGGGTGATATGACCAGTTGCTCTTTACCTTTGGTGGTGATGATATTCCTGCTTGTCGCTTTTGATTTGGTGATGCTGTCATAATAGAAGTGAGTTAAAACTTCTTTATCCTCTTTCCGTGATGAAGTGATTTGCTTCTGTTATATTACTTTTGAATACTTTCACCAAGCACAATATGGTGGTTTTCTTTAGGAGAAAAAAAAAAACTGCTATAGTTATACTGGCTTTTTTGGATTGACTTACTTTTCTATGCTTTTAAGAGTTACAGAAGTTTTCTATGTTGGTCAAACCCTTATAGATATCTTTCTGATAAACATGTGCCATCTGGAGGCTCACATGAATATTGAAGATTGTGGATAGCAAACTGTGTGCCAGTCATGTTTGTATGACCTATTATGCTTCATTTTTCATTATGTTGGGATGGATTTGCTTTGGTATAGTTGTGATGTATATGTGTTCAAGATGTTTATCAGCAACGATCTCTGACTTGATGTTTGACATGTTCTATAAATTATTTAAACAAATAGCCTTCTACCTGGCTATTCATTTTCATAACACTCAATTGTACAAGATCAATGGTTCTGATTCGCAGTCTGCCAACATAACATGCTAGAAACTATGACTAGAGAATATATGTAGAGCGTCTCCATAGTGGAAGTACAAATAATTAAGGAATTTATACTGTCATGGGGAACTAGCCTTAATGTTGTATGTTTTGTGCTTCAATGTCTATGACTTTTTGAACTATTTTGATATCTTATAGTTGTTCATTCTTGATTTCTAATTGTTTTATTCTATAATGGGCCTACTGGCATAATCTTCAGTTTATAGATCATACATATGATATTCAACTGTTTAAGATGTTTTTGCTTCACGGATGTTCCTTATGGGAGTCTAATACATAAATTTGTTTTGACTTGTTATTCATTTAACATTTGGTGTGTAAGATTATAGTTGCTCAAGGAGAAGGGTCTTCTGCCAGAACTTGGCCTGCATGTAGAGAACATTGTGTGTGCTCTGGATCCTGGACTGCAAGGACCCAAGGAGCAGCTGCAACAGTTGCCACCATACTTAGGAAGAAAGGTCGAAGTGTTGATTTAGTCTTGGAGAGCAAACCACTTAAATTTACTGCCATCTTGTAGCCGTTAACAAATTTATATCGATCACCTTTTTCTAATTAGTTATTGTCGCATATTTGCATGCATGAAATTTGCTCTATTCAGGGTTTTCAAGCGTGCTTCATGAATAAATGCCAACAAGCTGATCTTGGTGGGAGATTCAGAGTGGCAAAGGGGTATGGTGGGTGTGAAAATTCTGTCTATTGGTGAACGACAAAAGATAAAACTTGATAAACCAAACTGATAAAGACATTAATTGTTGGGTGGTTGTACTGTTTATGGTTAATCGTTTTTGGTATGTTTAGTGAGTCAGTGCATCATTCTGACATTCTTCACCAATCTATGTACATAAATGTTTTCTGGTCAAAATATTGATGAAATGGCTGATTTTTGTACAGTTGGTCTTAATAAAGTTTGTGACCATTTGTTGACATCAATTTGTTGATATGCTTGTTTTGTAGCATTTGCCATGTTCCTTTGTGCAACACTAAGAAATTACCCAGACCAAGCTTATAGAGTTATCATACAGTCTTACTTTACACTGGGAGGTGTTTCAATATACAAACACATGAACACACACAAATTAGGCTTTTTAATTTAGTTTGTCCTGCTTGCTTTGAGATCTGCAATTGGTTAGGAAATATTCAGACCACTTTCCATTAATGTGAAAGTTCTGTTTCTAACTGTCCTTGAAATGCAGACTGTATAAAATGATAATGGGTGCTGGAATGTAAGTGGCAGTCCCCTTCTTGAGTTGGATTCTGGAACCAAGACAGTTGCTGGTATAAAACTATAAGATAAGTGGGAGCCAGTGTGCATCCATGAACTATCTTCCTCATGAAGAAAGTGTAGCTGAAATGATTCCTGTGCCAGAGTGATATCTCCGTCGAATCGTTGAGGTACTATGATATTTTCTTTGAAATGTTCCGAGGTTTTAAATTTCTTTGTAGAATCATCATTTTGTTTTAACTCGGACTGTCTTTCATTAGATATTTAGACTTCAGAGCAACTGAATTAATCACTTCTCAGGAAATGGTTTATTTGGTCACTTTCCTTGAGACATTTACTGAGCCATATATCTGATCCTTTTCTCGATACTGATATTCCTTGAATGTCCTTGGGAGTTCGCTTTTCCTAAAGAAATAAAAGGGGATTCAGCAATTTAATGAATTCCTTATCTGGAATGCAATCTGCTTTGATTGATCAATTAGTATGACACTAGTCTATTGCACTGTCAAATGAAGCCCATCTTTCTTTAGTTCACATCATGTAGGGTCAACAGTTTACTATGCTCCATGATATTTGGGATCCCTAGTTAGCCCAGCTAGTCATTCTGCTTTGCTAGTATAACTGGTTGATCTTTTAAAATTCCAAGGCATTTGTGGAATGCAGTAGCAAGTAACTTGCTCGTGAACAGCCACACAGTCGATTCTATATCAGTCCCATCACCATTTACCGGAGGTTGTGATATGTCTCACTTTCTGATTTTTTAGCCATCCATGGCTCATCAACATTTCTGGAAGATAAAAAGGTACTCCATTATTCAATATCTATCAGCTTCTATGCTACAGGATTGCTTTATATGGTATGTCTTTATTTGGTTATCTTTTGCCTTGTCAGGGCAGCGTCTCAATCCAAGCACAATTAGCAATAAACCTTTTACTTGTGGTTGTGACCACATGCATTGGCTTTGGCCTGGCTTTCATAATCATGGGGCTTGACGATTGAGCTCCCAACCCATGATTCATGCCAAGAGGTTCGGCTGGCTCAGGTTCTGTTTTTATAACATTTTCCTTCATTTCAATTTTCTTTTACCAAGTTATATTTGCACTCTTCTCTTAACCGCTCGCGCCCCTGTTTTTATTTATGCTTCTTTGTATGCTTACTGTTTTTTTTGTTGTTGCAAAGGCTTTGCTTAATTATAGTTGGCCGAATTACAAATCTTCCCTCTTTCATATCCGGACCCAAACCACCCCATATATATGATCTAATAATTGAGATACATTTTGTGTTTGAGACCTAGAAAAGAAAAGGAGCCGAGAAGGGAAGGGAAAAAGGTTTTTGTTCAGAAGATGAAGTTGTTCAGGAAAACAGAAGGCACCAAAGGGTAAGTTAAGACTTGAATAGAGACTTGAATAAAGGAAAAGGAGTTTCACCCACCCACTTCTGCGTTTCACTAGGGGTAGACATTGAAACAAAAGAATAGCCAAAAGGACTAAATGGTCTTGTTTGTATTGGCGTTTATATGATAATTTGAGGTCGTTGCTACAAAAAACTGAACCAAAGGGACCGTTGTACCAAACTGAACCACATACTGACATACAGTAGTATAGACCAGAGTTGGTTTTTGTCTTAGGTCTTTACACCACCCGAGAATAGCTAATCTTACTGTTCCGCGGTGCCTTGGAGGCTCATGAGCGAGCTGTAGAAAGCCGATGGTCTTACACTTAGTTAACCAAGAATTGGTGTGGGTAGGTTGCTATGGATCAAAATGAAAAGGGCAGCATCTGCCGAATCGAACCAACACCATGGCTAACCTTGGTTTCTTTTTGTCAATTCAACCAAAGGTGAAAAGTGAGGCAGGATTTGTAATTTGGCCATTGTTTTGTAGTCATAATGTATTTATTTAAACACATTGTTTGTGAATGTGAATATTTGATTATGAATTGCTGCATTTGGTTTTCTTTTTCTTGGAGAATTCCAGGCAAGCTGAAAACAATACTCCTTGCTCGATTCCAGTGTTGCATTCCTATCCCCCCAGTGTTGCATTCCTATCCCCATCGTAAAAAAAAAAATATTAGCAGTTGATATCCTAGGATTTCATGCCCCATGCGTATGAAATGGGACCTAAACTCTTGAGGTCTAGCTAGTCCCCCACAGTTCATTCTGCGTCGCTAGTTTATTTATAGTTACGGTTCCAAAATTGATGTATTAAAAATATCTCATTCTGCGTCGCTAGTTTATTTATAGTTTTACGGTTCCAAAATTGATGTATTAAAATTATCTCATTCTGCGTCGTTAGTTTGTAGTTACAGTTCCAAAACTGATATATCAAAAATATCTGTGGCATTTTGACGCCAATGCATCGAGCTAGTTGCTCATGAGGAGCCACGTCCTGGATTCTAGACCATACCATCTTCCTATTTCAATCATTTTATGATTTTATCCTCTTGTGGGTTGTGGCCTTGCGGTACATGCTCGATCACCATCCCAAGCTACTCCATAATTCACATCTAGCTGCTTCTATTTTTGCCCATTGCTTTTGCTTTATTTGGTATTTTCTTTATTTATTGGAGTACATCGCATGTCGTTTCTTTTGTCTGGGCAGTGTCTCAATCCAGGCAGATTCAGCAATGAACAAACCAGTCGCTTCTTGGTTGGGAGTGACCACATGGGCATGGCTTTGGCTTGACGATATTGAGGTCCCAACCAATGATTCCGTAGTCTGTCAATGAATCCAAAAAACTGAGAAGTACGTAGCTCTTTTTCTTTTTGGGGTTCAATAATAGTACGTAGCTCAGGTTCTGTTTCTGTGGCATTTTCCTGGCTATTGCTTTAACCCCTCCAGTAAAGGTTCCCAGCTTCCTTTCACTGGGTTTTCTGACCAGAGCGAACACCACCAAACCAATTCTTGAGTTGGCCGTAAGAAGTCCGTCCGTCCGTCCATGTGTTCCTGTTTCTGGTTTTTCGGACCCCAACTCATTTTGAAGAACAAATGCAAGTCCATACGGATGAGTTTTTTCTCCGAACTAGTTCAAATGCATAGTCAATTATGTGTTTAGGACTTGATGAAAACGGAAAAGAATGAACTCATCAAGATCTCATATCCCTATTTAGCAGTCTTTCTCTTATCTTCATAAAACCCAAACCCTAAATGCTAAAATTTTTGCGTACTCCACCAGATAGTTTACATGAAACCCTAAACCCTACAGCGTCTCATCTAGGAACAAAAGTTGACGAATGCCCGAACGAGTTTGAAGGTTTAACCGGAGCTGCTGGTAGGTGGTCCTTGTTCCAGAATTCATTATATATATAGTTGAAAAATCCCACGTGATGTAAACCCCCTTGGTCATTTTACTTTCAACCACGAGGCTTGGGGTGGACAGGCATGATGACATTTTGTACTTCTTCCAATTCCATTGGCTGAGGACTCAATCCCCACGTGCCTCCGCCCTTGCCGTCACGTGGATCTGTGGGTGTCTACTGCGTACTTGACTCTCTGTTTCTGTTTCAACCCTAGCTTATCTTTCCAGCCAGGAATAAGCATACTATCACACAAAGCACTGTAGCAAATATCCCTTTCGTCATCTCAAATTTTACTTGCAATTTTCTCTTCCTCTCATATACAAAAATAGAAAAGCATAGCTTGTGTGTTTGGGCTGTTGGCCTAAATATAGTTCAGTCTCAGAAGAGTCGAAAACCCAATAAATTGAGCAAAGCAATCCTGCCTTTTCATGGTTTGCAGATCAGAGAGGGAGATTGGATTGGTGGTATTGTTTTGATCTGATAGCCAAAGGTGGTTTCATTTATCTGCATTTGCACCTGCACCTCTTCGATCCTAGATTAATGGTTTCTGCCAAGTACTACTGGAATGCAGAAGATCAATAGGTGCAGGTCTAAGTGCAGACGAATGCCTTCTTGGTTCGCTTCTTTCTTTCTTTCTCAGAAGCTCCGCATTGACTAGGTAAGAGCTCTTTCTTTATTACAAGTGATAATTTCTTTCTCTATTTGTTTTGATTTTGGATGCTTAATTACTGGTGGAAGTCTGCAATGCCGACACTGAGAGTACTGAATCGGGAGGGTATTTAAATTCGAACGCCCAATACATTTGTTGTTAACTTCCTCAATATTGATGCGCACCCTCTCGTGTATCTGATGAATATTGTGCTGACTGTTTTTGCTGAAGCCAATTTCTCACTGTTGTTTTGCTCCTTCTCAATGTTTTTAGTGTCTTAATTTGCTATGAAAAAAAGTTCATGTTTCGCATGAAATGACAGCTTCTGGTATTGCTAGTTTCTAGTTAAAATAATGCTGTCAATTAAAATTCAATCGCGGATCTAATATGACTGAAATTTATCCTTCTAGATCTTTTCATTAGAGTAGAACAATTAAGAACATAATGGAAGTACGATTAAATTTGGAGATAGGATTGTTGTTGGGCAGCATTAGGTTTTAATTTGCAGATATCAATTGTAATTAGTTAATTATAAGCACTTGTTGCTGAAATGGTGAAACCTTGCTATAATCTTCAGCAACTTCACTTCATATTTAACTAAAGTATTAATCCCAAATTTTGTGCTTCCAAATTTTCCGAAAGTAGTAAATTCCCCTGTTAGATAGACTGACGTATTAATTTTTACATCACCTGTGTGGAAGCCTTTTACTTCTTCATCCTTGTTCTGGGGCCGTGCCAGTTGATAAAAATGCATTATTGACCTCGTGATGTTTGTTCTGTGGGAATAGTGAAAGTTCTGAGATAGTAGCTCGATATTATCATTTATCACATATAGAATACTGTACAATCTCAAGATCTTACTCTTTTTTATTTTATTTTTGGGTGCAATTCCTGATATGACTGTTAAACAATTGCATAGAGGAAGTAAATCACCTGTACCGAAAAACTCATGTGCCAAACTATACCACCAACTAAAATTTGACACTTTTCCATCGACTTTGAAAGAAATTCATACCGTTAAGTCATTTGTTTTCCAGCTTTTTTCTTAACAAAATAAATATAACTTATTGATTATTAATGTTTCATCCAACTGTTTCTCTACCATGTTCATCATCAGATGCAGATTCTTCTTCTCATCATTTCTATCTTCTTCCCCCTGCAACTCTGTCATGACCTAAATTCCAATAGATAACATCATAATATTATATTTGTTGCCTTACCCACAGTTCTATTTCCCAATTTTCTCTCTCTTGTTTTTCCAATTCGTCAGTGAAGATCAATTTGGATTATTTTCAGATTTAACAAGATTGATTGATATCCCTGACGATGTTTCTAGTTTTCTTTTCCTTTCACTTACTAGGTTTGTTATTACTTGCTGATTTTTATTGCTGAAAATAGGTTAATCTCTACACCTCTGCAAGACTGCAACAAACCCAGCAGCACCCTGATAAGAATTTCTATATTGGGTCTCCTTCTACACCCTGATGACAACTTTCAACATTTAATTTGGTTTTGATTGATTTCAATCCAAAACTTGCTGCGGATTTCAATCCCAATTTTTGTTCGTCTCTTTTGGCCTCATTGGAGGACGGAGGAAGAAGTTGATTTCAGTGGGAGAAATTTTTTGTTTGATTAAGAAGCCAGTTCTGGGATTGATTCACGAGAAATAAAGAGAAAAAGAGAAAAATATTTTTTCAAAATTAAAAATTGTTTAAGAAAATAATGTTTCCGTCCTTTTGTTATGTATCTTGCCTTAATACACGTAGGATTGATTAATCCAGTTTTCTTATTAAAATATATTACAGTTGATAGAACTTATAAATCATTCGGGAAACTCTTATGTAATGTCTATAAATAGGCATTCGTATCAATAAATGAGTAGACCGTTATTCTCGTTATCTTTTCTCCTTCAACACGTTGTCAGCACTGTGCTCTAACTCGAGCTTGATAACGAAACCCTAAAACCCACCATTTTTGCTCTGGGCACCCGCTAAATTATTGTGGGCACCCTAGCTTGTCAACAGCCGCCGTACCCCCTTGATCTCGGAGCTCCACCGGCGCTCTCCCTCAGCCCAGCCTCCACTCGGCCCCAACCTAGTTTGTTGTTGAGATTCGACGCAGCACCGATAGCCTTGCGCATCACCCTGGTCACCCCAACATGCCGACGCCTTATAGCTCCGCCTTGTTAGGCAAGCCAAGTTCCCAGTCGTCGTGCCTCACCCTTAATCCTGCTCCGATCCACAAAACCAGATCGAATTCCTCGCTAGCATGCAGTCAGCATACGTTGACTGTGGGCTAGCACCCACAACTAACCCCGGCAACCTCCAAATCACCTCTGGCGTGGACAACCTTACTTCGACTTTCCTCGACGCTGCCTTGACCCGGACCCTCCATGGCCAGCCTTACGCACCGCTCCGGCCTCGACCCAGTCTCTGAACACCGGATTGGTGCACCTGCAAATCTTCCTTCTCTTTCGGCGTAAACCACCGAGCTCCAGCGACCTCCTACCTTGCTGCTATTTCCAGGAGCGCGCCTCCACCACCCCAGATTACTGCAGCAACTTTGACGTGAGCAGCCGAGCCCCCTAGTTTTCCCCTTGCGAGCGTGTTTCGGCATCCTCCACGGATCCCAATCCCTGGTGTGGCTCCACCGACGCACGCCGGCCCCTCCTTGCCCAGCAGCCCTGTGCGCCCTAACCGATGCTGTTGTCGTTGCCGCAAAAGAGAGCAGAAGAGAGAACGTATAATTGTATAATTGTACGAGGGGTAAAACGGTAAATTTGCCCATCCAGGTAAAAAGTTTTTACCTAAAATTAAAAATAATTTATTTACAGTAGTAACTATTTAATTAGTTTTACTGTTTATATTATATGGTGAATATGACTAACCATATGTTCTTTTTCATGAAATTTTTCGCGCAACGGATGACGATGATTTGTGAGAGTAACTTCGCAGCGTGAAAGTAAACATGAAAATTACAAGAGCAACTTCTCTTACACGGCAAACTAGCAAATAAGCTTTTATAAAAGTTGCCGTTTTTAAATTTTAATTTCATAGCCGGGTTTCGTAGCCTTTTTCCACATCCCATATTTCTTTATAACGTGGGACGATATTGAGGGATTGAGACCCCTCATATCAAAGTTGAAATTTGTGACGATTTCATAAGTCACGGTATTACGACAAAATATTGTCGTGGTTAATAAAAGGACAAACATCGATTTACGATGGAAATTGTCATGGTTAATATCGATTTGTGACGGAAATTGTCACGGTTAACATCGATTTATGACGGAATTTGTCACAGTTTACATTGAATTGAGTTACCATAAACCATGGTCTTCACCTAATTCAATACTTGGAATTAATTATTGTATATCGATAATAGTTATTCTTCCATCTTGTTGTTTTAAAATAATTGACTGAAACATTAGCCTCGAATTTAACATTAAAAAAATGACGAAATTTGTGTCACGCGTTCTGAAAAAGAGGGAGAGACAATGTCTCGAACCGCATATGTCATAAAAAGATTGGGCCAGTAAATGAAAGAAGAATCATATTATTGATGTGGTTCTACATTGGTTCACTAATTGCAATGAAAGCAATATAATGGTCAATGTATACAAAATATATGAAGTTCTTGCACCAAAAAACTCACTATATGAAAGAAGATGAGAACATTATTGTCTTAGTTACGGATTTTAAAAGCAAAAAGTACATTGCGGAAAATATGAAGAATATGACTTCGGTTTAATAGTCTAAGTGACTACAAATTTATTTATTTTTCCAAGTTTTGTGAAGGCATACACCTCACATATTTGACTAAAGTTACTTAGTCGTTATGTTTTGAATTAAATTCATGGTGAAGACCTTGTTATAATTGTTGGCATATATATTCAAAATTTGTTTGGCACATATGGTTCGATCTACATAAGCTACATGTTAATGCAATATATCGCATTACAATATGACACTACATTGAACTATATTGGACCACTAGTTATTATAAGGTGGCGTTTCTAAAGGCTAAATATCATGATGTGGCGAAATGCACATCGATTTTTGGATCAAAAAAGGATTTGTGAGTCAAGTGTGGCACAATGCACACTTATACAATTGCAAAGGCATTACAAATAAGAGTTGTTTTCTACACTCTTGAGCGGATTCATAATTGCAAAAAGAAAATTACGTTACGTTAAATGTCATCCAAAATTGGATGCTGAAAAATCTTTTTCTTTCTCTACAAGATCTAATAGTGGGCCGTTGGCGGCGCCGCTGCCCCTATATAATGCTCACGATCAATTTTGCAAGTTTTGACATGTTTTAAGCCTTGTTTCGTCTATCTATGTTGTATTACACGTCATTTATATAATGCACTCTAAAGGATTCCAATACCTTTTTCAATCTCCATCGAAATTGTTAACATATTTCGGTTTCTATGTCTTGACATAAGACTGTTGTCTCTACATTCGTCTTTATATTCTTGTATACGAATGTGTCGTAGAGAGATTGAGTGCTTAGCTTATTGCAATATTGCAAGGAATAGATAACTATTCATAGATTTAGTTCTTTATAAATCCGTTGTGACTACGATGATTAGATCATCAGAAATAATCAAAGAGCGGATTAATGCTTAAGTTCCAATGCCTAATGACGTTATGATTCAAGTCACATATGCTCTTTATGCATGCATAAGGAAGCAATCGAACCGTGCTATGACTTAATGAATTCATGCCAACGTTTATCACCTAGAAACACATTGTGACAATTGATGAGAATTTCTTATGTATCATTATAATGAATGCACAACATTCATGAGTCACTAAGTTTCGGTTACTTGAATATGTTATTGTCACCAATGATGAGAATGAAGACATCGACTTATGTAGGCTTTAACATAAATCGTCTGGGACAATTTGGACGTGTTTTGATGATCTGTATATTAAAGAGTAAAGACTCTCACGGACATCCTTTCTTTTGAGTAAAGTAACAATTGAGATCAAAGATCACCAAAATACAACTTGGTGGAGCTATGAGCAATGCTCATGGCCTATGGATGGCATTAAAGCCATTCGTGTCATCCTCCTATATAATGAGGCACTACTCATGTTTTCATAAGCAAATATGACGCAAAAAAACCCCTATGATCTCACATTGGCCATGCTCGTTACTTGTTTTGTAAAGCCTATTCTTTAGCGAAGATTAGGAGCGACACTCTCCTATGTTAAAAACAATAAAATGTAAAGACTAGCATATAAATAAGATGCTAAGTCGTTGTTCACTAAATAAGACATTAATTACAATGTCTATGAGTGATTTTATAAGAATGATACATAAAATGTTGGCATAATGGCTTCTCATTGTTCACTTTGAAACATAATAATATTATGGTGATATTCACAATGGTTTAACTTAAGCCATAATAATTAGCTGTTATGGGGAACCTTAACAATGATTGGAAAGTTGAAAAAACCTATAATTTTTTGTTTTTCAGCATGCAGACTCGTCATTGTGAGATCCGGTTTAACAACGTTTGGACCGGTTCTTAAGGTTATGTTTGCAACCACGGATTCCTAACATCCAAATATACCTATTATCAAAATTGGTGGCATTTGGAGACCTGGAAGGTGGTGAACCGCTCAACATAAGTGTTCACGGATGTCTAGAGACGTCAACGGATGGTTCGACAGGTTTTAGGTCGGTTCCGTAGTTAAGGCTAGCGGTTTTGCAATCCTAACTTCCATTTCTATCTGCTTACAAAATGTGGTAGCCTTTGGAGCATTGGAGGATAGTGAACCGTTAAAAAAATGTAAAAAAAAGGTTCGGTGATACTGGCGGTCGGTTCAACTGGTTTTTTTTTTTGACCGGTCCAGACGGTGAGGCCAGCGGTTTTTTGGACCTGTAATATCAACAACTACGGGTTGTAGCAGGGTCACAGTTTTACTTATTCATCTTTGCCTACCTTCATTTAAATCTTTATGTTACGGTTGTAACGGTATGCATATTTGTTAACAGATTGAGTTAACGTTTTGCAATCTATATCGTCCACATGTTGTATGTGTCATATTCCGCCACCACAAGCGCATAATGATGTGTTATTTATGATGAATATTGTCTTTTAATAAGACATGAGCTTCCGACTATAGTCCGCTTATACAAGAACCTTGACATGCAATCTTTTTTATGTCACTTTGATGAGTCAGTCTCCCAGTCGTTAGGGAGAGATAATAACAAGAATGTTCAAGTAGAATGATTTGAAATTATTGTGGTTTGTCCCTACTGTATCTCATCAAGTTCCCTAAAGTGACGAGATCACATATACATGTTGCAGACATGCCTGCAAGAATTCATGTCTAGATAAGGACATGTTGATGTCCAGATAAGAGGACATGTCGTCACCCATAGATGATGGCATGGTGACACCACAAATGTGGTAGATGGTGTTGCTAGGCCGTGGCTCCCATGGTTTAGGGGGAAGCCACTTGGTTCGATACGTACTCGCCAAGGAAAAATGCGAGTTTGACACAACTTGATCATTTGATCAATGATACTCATTCATCTGTTAATATTGGATTATGGTTGTTTACGCCCAAATTAATATTTTATTGGACAATAAATGTCTATGTGAATATTAATTAAATTCTTGGTCTATGTCACACCGGTGAGCCCAAATTCTTTGGGTTTACAAGTAAAGGCCCGCCAGTGAGGCCACGTGAGCTGAGTTACACAGTTCGCGTGCGGAATGGACCACGCGAACTGAATTATACAGCTCCCGTGCGCGGAATGGACTTCGCGCGGAATTACTAGTTGACTTCGTGTAGGCGAGGCGAAATTGGCACTTCCCCCTTGCAGCAGCGAGATAGGTCCAGTCCTGGCGGAACCCGTGACTGCTCCACCATTGGAAGTTGCGAGCAGCGTCACACGCATGCCAACTCTGACCTTCTCCACACCAACCCTAGACATGGCCACTCACATAAGGCCATTGTACATTTCAGCTGAAGTTGAGGGGATCACAATCAACAAGATCATGGTCGACACTGGAGCTGCAGTGAATGTCGTTACCACCCGTACTATGGGACTCCTTGGTATCTTGTGCTTAATGATCCAAACCACGTCCTTGACAGTCAAGAACTTCACTGGAAAAGTCTCCAGAACTCTGGGCCTATTATTCTTAAGAGTCAAGGTTTGACCGACATCACGGATTTACACCTTCTTCAAGGCCGAGTGCGCTTCTTCATACAACATGATCCTAGGCCGTGATTGGATCCATAGAAGTTTTTGCGTGCCTTCCTCTATCCACCAAGAACTCAAGTTCTGGGACACTGAGACATGCGAGACGGTCCTCATTAAGGCGGATCCGCGTCCTTTCTCCATCTTGGTCAACTTCAATGATGCCCGTTATTACAACACTAACATGGGCCTACTAGATGTCCAAGGCGTTGATTCTAAAGGCCACTCTTATGGGGTCACGGCCTCCAACTTAACGCGATGGGGGATTACCCAGGCGAGGGACGACTTACAACGTCCTCACACCATCGTGGATCCCTTTCAACCCTCTGATGATTAGTGCATCCTCAAAAGAGGTGTGCGAGGCTGGCGAGTCCTTGTGTGAGAGACTCCTCTTATACTGGGTAGAACGCGAAGCCTACGACAAGGTTGCGACTATGGAATATGTGGATGAAATAGTGGATTACAACGATACTAAGGAGGAAGTTATTCAGTTAGCTCCCACCGCATTGGACGACACACCACCTCAAGTCCGCGACCCCATCTCACAAGTTGACATGGGGATTGTAGAGAAGCCCTTGCTCATTTCCATCAGTGCTAAGCTGGCGACAGACGAACGGGAAACTCTTTTAACTCTCCTACACGAGTATAGGGATTGCTTCGCCGAAAAGTACGAAGACATGTCTGGCTTGTCTCTGGATTTAGTTTTTCACCGGCTGCCCACTCATCTTGACAAACGTCCAGTCCGCCAGGACGACAGGTTCATGCGAACTAAGACCCAGATCATGGTTAAGGAAGAAATTGAGAACATGCACCGCTCATGTATCATTCGCATGGCCAAGTATAATGGATGGCTATCAAATGTCGTTCCCGTTCACAAGAAGAACAGCAAAATGCACATATGTGTTGCCGACCTCCTCATTGTTGCCGCCGTAGGGTATGAAGTGCTATCCTTTATGGATGGAACCTCTGGATACCACCAGATTCCTGTTGTTGAAGAAGATTGCCACAAGACCGTCTTCCACTGCCCGGGGTTTACAGGTGTGTTTGAATATGTTGTCATTTCTTTCGGACTCAAGAATGTGGGGACAACATATCAGCGCGCCATGAATCCCATCTTTCATGATATCCTAGGCAAGTTGATTGAAGTGTACATAGACAACGTGGTGGTTAAATCCAAAACGCGTGCAACACACGTCGAAGATCTCCAGCAGGTTTTTACACGGATGCGAAAACATAACATGAAGATGAATCCCGCCAAATGTGTATTCTTCGCGGAAGCAGGCGATTTCCTAGGGTTTTTGTAGTGCATCAAATGGGTATCAAGATCCCCAAAGACAAGGCGCAGGCGGTAATAAGCGCCTCGCCTCCCACAACCAAAAAGGAGCCTTGCTCATCACCCACCAACTGAGCTCATAGCGTTCCACGAGTTGGAGTTTTCCGCTGCTTCCCTCACTCCATGGACTCTTTACTTTGATGGATCATGTACTGACCTCACTACAGGTGCCGAAATCGCCATTGAGAACATGCAGGTGATCGTTTTTCTTACTCCTTCCAGCTGGATTTCAAATGTACGAATAACAAGGCGGAATATGAGGCGCTCATTATCAGACTGGAAATCTTGTTGGACTTAGGAGTTCGCGAGGTCCAAGTCTTTGGTGACTCCTTATTGGTTGTCAACCAGCTTGTGGCAAAGTTTAAGTGCTTGAGTTCATCCATTGAGCCATATTTGCGAAAAGCATTTGACGTCCTGGATCGCTTCGATGACGTCCACATTGAGCACATTCCGCGTGAATTCAACTTCGCGGCAAATGAGCTCGCACAAATTGCATCCGGTCTTAGCTTGCGCGATAGAGTATGTGAATGACTACTCAAGGTCGAACGACGCACTCTTCCTTCTTTTAATGCAAGGGGGCAATATCAAGCTGGTCCTCTTGACATTGCTGCTTTAGACCCTATCGACAAGGACTGGAGGCTGCAGCCATTTATCGCCTACCTCAAGAACCCTCATGACGCTACTCATTCCCGACAAATGCGGTTTCTCGCCCTCAACTTTATGCTTCGCAACGGTGAGCTTCGTCGGCGCGGCGAAAACGGTAATGACTTCCGCTACGTATATGGTAATGATGCTAAGCGGCTTATGCACGAGGTTCATTCCGGAGTTTGTGGTTCGCATCAAGCAGGACCAAAAATGCGTTGTCTAATTCGTCGCCACGGCTACTACTGGCTTACCATTCTCAAGGATTGTATTGCTTTCGCCAAAGGTTGTCAGGATTGCCAGGCTCACGGACTAGTGCAACACATCCCCAATATTCCGTTGCAGCCGATAATTAAACCATGGCCAGGTCGAGGATGGGTGATAGACTTTGTCGGCATCATTCACCCCCAATCCTCGGAGCAGCATAAGTTCATCATCGTGGTCACCGATTTCTTTACCAAGTGTGTCAGTGTCGAGCCACTCAAGGTCGCCTCCACAACCTCTGTTCGTAACTTTATCTTCTGCAACATTATTTCCCGCTTTAGTATTCCGGAGTGCATCGTGACTGACCAGGGGGAAGCTTTCATGGTTGATTCTGTAGTCACATTCCTTACCGACTATGGTATCAAGCTCTTGCATTCAACCCCCTATTATGCACAGTCTAATGGTCATGCAGAGGCGAGCAATAAGGTTATCCTCAGTATCTTGCGCAAGAGCTTTTGCCGAGGGCCAAGCAGTGTGGCGAGCCGTGTTACCACTAGGCGAGAAGACCGAAGGCCACGGGAAGTGGTCCGCGCGGTGGGAAAGACCCTTTATTATTCATCGCATATTGACAAAGGGGGCATACCACTTGCACGACCTTGACAGTACACTCCATCCCAATCCTATTAATGGTCGTTTCTTAAAGCGCCATATCGCTGGTATTTGGGAGCTCGCAGATCCTCCGCCTCCTGACCCCGCGACCATTGTTCATAGTGCTCCACGTCTTCGCGATAGCACTCCACCGCCTACCACTAGGGGGCAACACGAGAGAGAAGAATAATTAGTTTATTTCTTTGTAAACGTACCAGGTCTAACCAACAGACTAGTACACGATTGGGGCCTATTCCAGAGGCCTTAAATTAAATTTTACATGTAGTTTAGTCGTGTTAATTTTTTTCTTCATTTATGTCTTCCATTTCATCATAAACGTGCAAAGTCTAACCAAAAGACAAGTACAAGATTGAGGCCTATCCCAGAGGCCCTAAATAAAACATTACATCTTTTTCCCTTTTCTCAGTTTTTCAGACTTTAGACATTCTTCAAGTGTTTTAGTCATTATTTAAGCCAATCCCTGTGGCCTTCAAATTTTCAAAGTTGGTTCGCCATCACCAAGAGCTCGCGAGGGGCCATTTTTGGAATCTAGTCAAAGCAAACGTCTGCTCAAGGTGTTTTCATTCAAGGTATATCCATGCGAGCTACATCCGCTCGCGGCATATGCAATGTACTATGTCATCTGAGTAGAGCAGGAAAATGCAGGCAAAGAGCAGGTGAAGTTCAAATCTAAGGTGTCTAGGCGAGCCGTACAGCAGCTTCGCTACAATGCCTTGCTGTGTGCTTGGGTTTCAAGGCCTATGCACAGGTTTGTCTACTTACACTCATTTATGTATGACCCGAGCCAATATCAGTGGCTTTGGAGCAGCATGCACATAAACCTCTTCAATTATTCTTGATATTCATGACTTCGAGGCTAGGGGGCAATGTTTACGCCCAAATTAATATTTTATTGGACAATAAATATCTATGTGAATATTCATTATAATCTTGATCCGTGTCACACCGACGAGCCCAAATTCTTTGGGTTTATAAGTAAAGGCCCGCCAGTGAGGCCACGCGAGCTGAGTTACACAGTTCGCGTGCGGAATGGACCACGCGAACTGAATTATACATCTCCCGCGCGCAGAATTACTAGTTGACTCCACGTAAGCGAGGAGAGATTGACACTTCACATAGGTGAGGTAGGTGAAATAGATCAAGGCGAGCTGGAGAACTGGCTCACGTGGGAAACTTCGCGAACAAGCGACAAGCGGAGTTTGCGTGCACCACTTTTATCGTTGAAGACTCTTACAAGTCTTTTACATGCTTTGGGCCAATCCATGTGGCCCTTATTAATTAAAAAACATTCTTTTGGCCCGTGAGCTAGAAAGACCCGCAAGATGGTCTGAGTCCGCGCGAATTAGCAGTATCCTTGTGAGATTAAGGTTTCGGAATCCGACTTGAACTATGAGTATCTTTCTTCTGCCACAAGTCAAACTACTATATAAAGGGGTCGACAACGACAATCGAAACACAATCAAATCTCTTAACAAACACAAACTCTTGACAAATAATAGACAAACTGCAAACCAGTTACCCTTTGAGCTACCTCGAAACCCTAACCCTAAGTGTGCACCGCCGCCTAGGTTTTCTTAGAGCCCTCCTGGACTCGCCCCTGATTACTCTGATTCCCTATAGTTTCTCTACTCGCGTCCCGCCGTGAGTATCGATCGCCTTGTTCTCATAAATTCCTCATCTGAGGTGGCACTTGGAAACCCCCTTCTGCCTTATCAAAAGTCAGATCTCGCACATTCAACCCTTTCCTCGTCCGCGAGGTGGCACGCCCGCAAAATCTCTTTTTCTTTGTTCGCTTGTTACCTCTCACCCGCGCGCTGAGGATCGTGGCCAAAACAATGGTCATCATTGGGGGACGCCTCAATGTCAATACTAATCCATATAGAGATCTCTACACTTAGAAATTACACCGGTGTCATGATGACGTGGTTTAATGAGTTTGATATCGAACCATACTTCGTTGAGAAAATACCAACGTTGTAGATTGGCCTAAATGGAAAGATGCGATCTAGTTTAAACAAAGAGATATTGTCTTGGTTAGGTGACGCTGAAACCCCAAGTTTAAAATCTATCAGTTATGTCTTTGTTAGAAAGCGTAGTGAGAAAAAGAGTTTAAACTCACCTTCTGGCGCAAGGTCTCTCTCAATTGCCCTAGAATCGACTACGATGAGGTATACTCTCGTAATGGTTGTCATTGCACTCCACTACCTTGTCAGTTTGGTAGTTTTCGAACAACTGAATAAGCAGCTTGTGGTCACAACTTATCTCTGTTGGGAACTAAGAGATGTACATAAAGATTTTAAATAGACCGGTTTTCACCCAAATCAAGTGACTCCTGACCACGGAGCGCGTTTACAAGGTATTTGGTAAGTATCTACTTGGTTAGAGAAGGGATATGAAAAATTATGCATATTTACGTGTAAATTATAGATGAATTTTGATGAACTCTTGTTAAACTAAGAGATACCACTTATCTAAAATTAAGAATGAAAGGATCTTGGGAATACTTGGTCTCGAAAGTGAGGACCGTTAATGATGATGCTTTTTCATCAATCGGCTTAAGGCAAGCTAAAAGATGAAGAAGTTATGCCTATATGTGTCCCTTGATCGGTCGAAGTCTTGAGAAGACTCGTTTTGTCCATATGACAAAGAAGTCTTCGAAGAAATTCTCCATCTAAGTACGGTAGCACATTCATGTACTTGTTAAAATATGCTTGACTCGACATCTCATTCACTATAAACTTGTAAGGCCAAGTTCTCCTTAGTCTTTCAACTCTTTTCTTAGTGGCCAAGCAACTTCGCTCCCTCTTAGATGAGTGTGAAGGAATATCAAGGCAGTGGCCGGATGCGCCCATGCAACGTCAATGTAATGACAGTGATTTCTTCTATGAAAGGTTCAGGCTTATTCATCCTTATAAAAAGACACATTAACAACGAAATCAGAATCTGCCCAGTTTCGTAGGTCAACTTCCACGAGACCTACAGTATAACCCACTCGTTGGAAAAGGGTGAAATTGGTACCATTAGAAAGGTCTATGTGTCTACTTTCCAGGAAACCAAACATTTGATCACACCTATCATATTGAGTGAGTTATGACTATTTTCGTAAAATATGATGGATCTGTCCGATAATCTGCTTTTGCAGAAGAGTCAACTTCGACAGAGCTTTGTGATCAGCTCAAGATGAACTGGGTTATGAACCTTGTATGGTTGGAAATCTACGTGTATCTAGTTTCCAGAACTTTATACGGTTTGTCCATACCTATTATATCGAAGACGTTATGACTGTTTAAATATACGAAGGTCATGCCATGAGTGAATATGATTTTCAACACGAACATATGTTTTGAGTTGTTAGGCAACCTTCTCCTTAAATATCAAAGTAATGCTAAGCATAGCAAGTCTAATCTAAGGATGTTAGCTAGATTTAATGACTAAATCGTTGCTCAAGTCTACTTTTGAAGTATGTGAAATGCATTGCCTTGCGCTGTTTATCTATACTTCGAGATTGAGTTACCAATCAGAGGAAGTCGTTGTGTAGACATCAGGGGGAGTCTACATGCATCACATGTTATCTTCAATTGTAGGTTGTGCGTTGTGGTCTTTTTCCCTTCATCCACGTCTTTTACTTTACCCACGAGGTTTTTGTTTTACTTGGAAAGGTTTTTACCGAGGCAACACCATAAGCACCATATCGTATTAAGAATATAACACATGGGGGGTCCTTCTGTTATGTGTATTGCCCTAATACACGTAGGATTGGTTAATCCGGTTTCCTTATTAGAATAAATTACAGTTGATAGAACTTCTAGATCCTTTGGGAAACTCTATGTAATACCTATAAATAGGTCTTCCTATCAATAAATGAGTAGACCGTTATTCTCATTATATTTTCTCCTTCAACAAACATAAGATTAGAGTTAACAGAGTTATTGAGTTGTTAGGCTAGCGATGAAATGTCAAATTCTAGTTGGTGACACATGTTTGGGATAGGGTTTTTAGGCACAGGTGATGTGCTTCCTTGCATAGAAGAGTTATTTTCTCTTTGTTCCATACATTAATTAATGGCTTAATTAATACATATCTTATTTTTGAAAACTCGATTGTGACTTTTCCCAATGTCTTCCCCAATGTCCATCTTTATATAAGAGCATTTTTAACAGCTTTTTCATTTTCTTAAACTTATCAATTTTAGGGAATATATAACTGTTTTTAGGTCCAACAGCTTTTCTATATATCTCATTCCCTAAAATGGGGATGAAGAAGAAAGAGAAACACTAATTCCCTAAATTTGCAGCAAAGTTTTCCTTCCCCAAATTATCAAAATTAGCATTGTCATAAATTCCTCATATGCTTCATTGAGAAGAAAAAAAATATAAAATATATTATTAAGTATTTTATTGTTATAATAAGGTATAAAATACATTTTTTTGTTATAATTAAAAATGATGTAGAATATTTAATTGTAGTAATAAATGTCAAAATCTCCAAAATGGGGAAGCTATTAGAGTTAGAGCATCTCCAACAGCTTCCCAATTTTTTTGATTTTATCAGTTTTGGGAAATATTGGTTGTTTTGTGGTCCAACAACTTCTCCATCTCATTCCCCAAAATGGGGATGGAGAAGAAAAAGAGAAGAACTCATTCCCCAAATTTACAGCAAAGCCTTCTTTCCCTAAATATTAATTATTCACGTGCTCCAATGATAAAAACAAAAATCTAGAATATTTTATTGGGTAATATATGTTACAATGAAATATATGATTTTTTTTGTTATTATTAATAATAATGTGTCATTTTTTTATTATTGTAATAAATGCTGAAATCTCCAAATTGAAAAAGCTGTTGGAGTTAGAGTATAAATTTTTTGAAGATTTTGGCTTTTACTTCCCCATTTTAGATAAATTTTGGGGAAGCTATTAGAGATGCTCTTAGAGCAATTTTTTTTGTGCGGAGATTTTGAATTTTGTTTCCCTAATTTGAAGAAATTTTAGGAAAGCCGTTGAAGATGCTTTAAGAATACTTATTATATATCCTATAATCTTTGTGTTTTATTCTCTCTTGCCCATGGACTACAAACATAGAGATATAGACAATTAAAAGTTGAAACATAGCAAAAAGGAGAAGGGGGAGATGTCGACTTCTTCAAGCCAGAAATCGAAAGAATAGTTGTTCACAGAGATGGATTGATTTCAAAAACCCTTTTTTTTTTCTTTTTTTTTTTCCTATTCTTTTTGCGACACAATAAGAACCTTCTTCACCACCAACCTTTAATTGATTTCCTCTCTCCTGCAATGCAGGGTTTTCGAACGAAATCAATTTCAATGTTAATGTTTAATGTTTATTTGTTGTTGTATTAGTTTCATGACAATTTGATATTATTGTCTTGTGACTTTTTGACTCATGTTGTTCATTTCAGCTGAGTTCTGTTGTTAACTTATTAAGATGCTAATGAAGTACTTTACCTTACATTAAAGAAAGTTTTAGACTAAACATAGCTGACAGATCTTTTTATACTTTTATTTCATCATACAAGTTACCAATAAATTATAAATGATCAATAAACTTTTGATGGGGTTACTTCGATTATGCAGGGGTGGCTGACCTTTTCTGTACGTTGTATACAGGACTGGTTTCTATATAGGACTGGTTTTTTACATGTTTATTATGCAAGAGGTAGTAAATTCGTAGTTTTTGCCTTCGATCCCTTGGTGGGACTGTCAACCTTAAATGTATCCAATTACCACTATTATGCCATAATTTTGATTTTTATGTTGACTTGATCCAAAATTTATTTTTGTATTTCTTTTTTGAAGGGACTTGGGTGTCAATCCGTTAACAAGATAAAAGTTACCCTCGCAAATAGCTCACCCGAGAGGGCAACAGACAAGTTTGAACCATTTTAGCCTTCTAGGGTGCCATAAAGGTCTACAAAACCACATTGCATGCTAAACAAGGCATCTTAACTAACATGAAACTCAAACAAAGATAATAAAACCAAGAAAACTAGAGATAATAGTCTTGTGACAAATATGGATAAACCGGAAGAAGGCACCGAGTAACCATCCTGTACATAGAGCTGCAGCATCAACAGTCACTGCCATACCTTCCTCCACAGACTGAGGAACCACCAGTTGTGCAATGTTGCTGCCATCACCGGAACCATCACCATCATTCAGTAGCAAAGCCCTCAGAGCTCTCTTCCTCTTGGAGTCTTGGGCTTGATCTCACAACCCTTACCCTTAGATTCTCCCTGCAAAACCAATAGCTTTAGGTTTGTTCTTCCGCCCAGGAGGCCTGCCAACCCTACATTTCTTTGCCGGCGAGACCAGTATCACACCATTGACAGTTTTGATAGCTAACCCAGTTTCAAAACCGAGATTCACCTCCTCATTTTCCACTAATGGTGTCACCACCATCTTAGCTATCTTATTGCACCAACGTGAGAGGCTGGCCATCTCGTTTTTGACCACTGATATTGATTATCTCCGGCCCTGCCAGGCTGCCACTGCCATGGTATTCTCAGTAGTCTCAGCAACGACTTGATCCACCTCTTGCACTTTTGCCAAAAGGGCAGCCAAATTCGTAGCTAGGCATTAATTTCATGGGTTAATTTATGCCATCTTGAGGCTAGTATAGCCTAATTGTAATTGACATCGACTTTGTGTAATTGAATCTCAACTACGTCGTATGCATCAACACACAAACACATCCGATCCATGATCCATCCCGATTTTCATTTCAAGATCTTCAGTGAAACGAAAAGAAACTTGAGAGCCTCATCGCAAGAAAAAAAAAAAAACGTGAGAGCTTCAAAATGTGGTTTGCATGTGAAAGACTGCAACATTCATGTTCCTTCAAAGGCCTTTTTTTTTCTTTTTTTTCTTTTTTTTCTTTTTTGACAACATAGCATATTTACAGCAGGTGAAATATGTGTTGGGCCAATATGGCTTGAATGAGATTGGTAACAACCATGCCTATTTGAACTTCGGTAGTGCCGTATGCACCAACACACAAACCTAATCCGTGATCCGTTTGCATTCTACTCTGGCGTTCTTTGTGAAATCAAAAGAAACTTGAGGACTTAAAAATTAATATTGGTTTGCATGAGATCTCCTCAAGGCTTGTAATATGATTTAGATGCATAGAGTTCAGTTGCCTTTCATCAATCCTGTTCTCTATTTCACTACTTAAATCTCTTAATTTACTCTAATATCTCAAGTAAGATGATCAATAGATTACGTTATTAAAAATAACCAATGTGCACACTGATTAATATAGAGTCGGCAAACAATCTGCCGAAAGAAATGCTTAAAAAAAAAAAGAAGCAGATGCATTTCTTGTCGCAACTAATCTAATCTCAAGTTCTAAAGAGGCGCAAAAGTTGTTACTGTGACTGTGACTGTGACTGAAGGTCTGAAGCAACATAGAGATTTTAGAGTATAGATGTTAGGGTGCGTCTATTGCCATCTCACAAACCTCTTTATTCACCTCATATGTTGTTGATTTATTGAAAGACCAAAATACCATGATATAAAATTACAGCAACGAACATAATTAAGTTGTTACAAATTCTTTTTTTTAATGTTTTTATTTTGGATTAACACATATTTCATAAACCCTAACCCAAAATTTATCACATTTGTTGTTATATGGAGTTTGAATACGCTAGCATGCTCTCCACGTTGTAGTCGGATACAGGTAGATTCTCATCTTTGTTTGCTCTAGAATATTTGTACGTAGATAGGAATCACAGGATTTGTGTTGCTAGTCTATTCTTCTTCACAATCGTCGAAGCAGACGAAGCTCGCCAAGGTTAGCAAGACAAGAAGCGCCTTGACCCGGAATTCACATAAGGCGGTCAACACAACCTCTTTAGAATACAATTTGATCGTCACCTCCAGGAGAGAGAGGGAGAGAGATGACGAAGGTGGTGAAGAGCATAGTGCAGGCGATCAAAGAGAAAGGTCTGGGCAATTTCTTAAGGCAGGCCAAGGAAGAAGGTTACCTAAAATGTCTACATGATGGAAACCTTCTGCAAACCAAAATCCACAATATCGGGGCAAAGCTTGTTGGTGTTGATAAAGTTGGGAACAAATATTATGAGAAGCTTGACACTCAATATGGAAGACACAGGTGGGTTGAATATGCAGAGAAAGGTTGCTACAATGCTTCTCAAGTGCCACCAGAATGGCATGGTTGGCTGCACTACATAACAGATCATACTAGAGACGAGCTTTTGATGCTAAAGCCACAGAGGTATCATCTTGAACACAGGGAGAATTTCACTGGTGAGGGTGATGAGTTTATCTACCACTCCAAAGGGCACAGCCTCAATCCAGGGCAGAGAGACTGGACTAGGTACCAGCCTTGGGAGCCAAGAAAACCCTGAGCTATCTTGTCACATCCCAGGACCCATTCTGCCGTAACACGATATTGTCCGCTTTGGACCCACCGGCCCTCAAGGTTTTGTTTCCGGTAGCTCAGGAGCAACTTCCCAGTAGGTCACCCATCCTGGGATTGCTCTAGCATCAACATGCTTAACCTCGGAGTACCGATCCCCTCCGAAGCCGCTGAGCCACCAAAAGGCCTCGTGTTAGATTGGAGGTGGGCATGTACATATACAGCACATAACCCCTATCCGTTTGGCCGCTGTGGGATATTACAATCCACCCCCCTTGGGAGCCCGACGCCCTCGTCGGCACACTCGCGCCGCACGGCAGAGTGGCTCTGATACCATTGTCACATCCCAGGACCCATTCCGCCGTAACACGATATTGTCCGTTTTGGGCCCACCGGCCCTCACGGTTTTGTTTCCGGCAGCTCAGGAGCAGCTTCCCAGTAGGTCACCCATCCTGGGATTGCTCTAGCATCAACATGCTTAATCTCGGAGTACCGATCCCCTCCGAAGCAGCTGAGCCACCAAAAGACCTCGTGTTAGATTGGAGGTGGGCATGTACATATACAGCACATAACCCCTCTCTGTTTGGCCGATGTGGGATATTACATATCTCATGGCAGATTTTGGATAAAACTTATACGATCCGCGTTATTTCGATCTTCGTTGTTGTAATAATGGCTTGCCCTTGTGCAAGCTGTGAATCCTTTTGAAGTAGAACACATGATGTACTGAGTTCAGTAAACAAGATTTAATTATGATTTGACATCTCGGATTAGGCTAAAAAAAAGATCATCACCTCCATATGATCCCAAGATCCTAACATAATATATATGGAGTTTTATGACCATCACTCGGTAAAGTATTTGTTTATTTTCATCATAAAGCTTCCATGTATGTGGTAATTCAGGGTGATATTTTGATGTCATTTAGTATAGAGTTTCTGAATCGGTGAACCTGTTAGGTCTTTTGGGAAGAAAAAGAACTTATATCGATTAGATACTTAAATCTGCATATATATTTTCAGTTTGGTTCAGTTTACTTCTGTATATATACTTTCAGTTTACTTCTGCATATATACTTTCAGTTTACTTCTGCATATATACTTTCTATCGATTAGAGACCTAGGCTGCATATAAATTTTCCCCCTACTGTTGTATTGCTGTAACAATTCAAATCAATAGAAAACAAGAGCTCTGCAGTAGCAACTCAAAAATACATTGCTCATTTGTACTACCTAGACTGACATACGAATATAGAACACTATTTCCTACTATGTATCAACAATACATTGCAAATCAAACGGATGTTGATATGGATGGAAACTATGGATATAGAGTCATTGTTATCTCAATGGGGTTTGGTCATGATGATTGGCGTACGATACGTAAACATTTACTAGATGAGCTTAGAGAGAATCAAACTATCTATGAAGACTCCATTTATGGGGCTAAACGGTTTCATGAGCTAGAGAATTGCCTTGATTATTTTGTTGATGGGTGTGCACCTACTGACTTTTGGATGACCATGCCTGATATGGGACACATTATTGCCACATGTTATGGGGTGACAGTAATTCATTTATCGTCCACCATGTGCGTTACTTTTCTTCCTTTATATAAAAGAAATGAACGTCGAAATGAATACTGTGGTGCTTGCGATGGTGGTGAATTTGCAATTGGATATGTTGGCCGTCATTTTGTTAAGGTATGAAACAAGCAGAAATTTAGATATGTTGTGTTCATTTTACTTATTTGTAACTAACATTATTGTCTATGCTGTGGGTAAATTTGATATCTCAATTTGCTCAAATTTCTCCTGTTAGTCCTTTATGGCATAAATACCAAGTCGATAATGGACAACTGTACTGTATTTATGAACAACGTATAGATCAGTTCAAGAACCTCAGAAGTATGGAGACCGTTGCTACTAGAGATACATTTATAGACATTACGCATCTTGATATCGATTGATATCAATGAGTTGTTAAATTTAAGATTTTTTTTCTTGTTCTTCAGTTGGTGATTTTACTTACCTTGAACTTATACTTTCAAAACAAATGATATTAATGTTATAGTCTTTCTTAGTTTTTTTTGTGTGAAGTTCGATCGCTATTGGAAGAGTATGATATTGTGCAAATGAATGAATACAATAAATTTAAAATTTAAAATTTAAAAAATGTAGGATGAACAAAGCAAATCTGAAATTAAAAAAATTTATGTGAGGTGAGAAAAGAACGTAGGGTGAACAAAGTAGAATTGAGAAAAAAAATATTTTAGGTATTGAAAGTGGGTGAACAAAGTAAATTTACAATAAAAAGTATCCAAGTGGGGTGTGAAGAGAATGTGGAGTGAACAAAGGAGTTTGTGGGGTGGCAATAGACGCACCCTAGATGTTATTACCAAAAAAAAAAGTAAATGGAATGAACAAAATAACTGGGCCAGTGTAATGGGCTTCTGGGCCTATTTAACTTTATCAATTGAAACGACGCCGTAGAACCCAACAAATCCATCCCTGATTTTTATCTAGGGTTTTCAGTGGAACCCAAAAACTCATATCGCAGTCGCAACGAAGCAAGAGCTAAGAAAAAATGGGAGGCAAGTGCCCACACAGGAGCGTTAAGAAGAGACGATACTCCCACAAGACTCATCGCCGCAGCAAGTTCCTCGTGAAAGGCGACGATTTGGTGTATGATGGCCTGAAGAAAGCAGAGGATCAGATGACCCCGCCAGTGTTGCCTGTCGATGAAGACCTTCCTGGAATGGGCCAATACTACTGCCTTCACTGCGAGTATGCCTCTTCTTCTTTCTCTTTTTCTGGGTTTTGTTTCTTTTGCTCAAATTTAAATACTATCTGGTGGGTTCGTGATTTTAGCAATTTTGAATGTTTTTTGTGCGTATGTGATTGATTCAAAATTTTGTTTTTAATTTTTTTTTGAAATGGGTGATATGTTTTTGTAAATTGCAGCCGGTATTTTGCTAATGTGACTGTGAGGGATGAACATTTGAAGACTAAGCGTCACAGGAAGAGAGTAAAGCAGCTGATGGAGGCACCGCACACCCAACTGGATGCGGATTTAGCTGCCGGGATGGGTATGCCAGATAACGGGCCTAAGCTTATGGCAATGTGAGATTTATGTTTTTTTGTTGTTGCTCTAGTCATTGTAGCTAAGATACATGTTACATGCTGTTGTATGAATGATCTCTCTCTCTCTCTCTCTCTCTCTCTATATATATATATATATATATATATCTTTGGGCATAGTTCTTCCTTGTTAAAGTGCGATTATATAGCAAGCTTTCTCATGGTTTTCATTGTTGGTTGTGTTTATTCTTGTTTTGATAATGAGTCTCTGAAGTTAGTTGTTAGTGTTTAGTAGTATGTGATTTTGTTTTCAGGGAATAGTTGTTTTATTGTTTTCAGTTTTGTAAATCATTTGTCAAATACCTGACTAGGAATAGCTATTCTTACATCTAAAAAGCATATCACGGTACTGATGGTTGTTGAACTTGCAATTTTGGGTCTACATAGAGATGGATGATATGGGATGTCTTTTGTATATGTTTGCTAATAGAATGTATAAATCTGTATTCTTTTTGGACTATAAATTTTTAACCAAATGATAGAACTCATAGAAGCAGTCATAGTCCCACAGATCCCCATCTATTGCCTATGTAACTAGAAAACAAGAAGTCATACTGTTATTCAGTTAATTGAGATTTTGAACAAGTTGAATATCAAAGATAGGAAGATCCCCTATAACCCATTTGTGTTATGGAAATATTGATTCTCCTAATTGGTCACTTCAGCTACCATCTGAATTGTTGAATGTCAATCCTAGTACATCCCTGTGCTCCCCTGTTAATGTGTCTTTGACCTTATAGGCCTCGGGTTAGCTCTAACCTTCTGTGGAAGGGGAGTCACCCTATCTGCCCATTCTCATATAAAGATCTGAAAGTGGTGATAAATTTGGAAATAAATTTTCCTGATTTTTCATTTTGCCTTCTGTATCTATTGGAGTAGTTATTGAAAATGGATCTCCTTTGAGGGTTGCTATTTCAGTTTTTCTAGTCTAATGTAGCCATTGGCCATTTTGTGGTTTCCCAGAGGAGGGGAGCTGGACTGTCTAAGTTTTAGAAAAACCAAAAGGACCAAAATTAAGCTATACTCTCATTGCATTATCTCCTACATGCCAGTGGCTGGATTGGAATAGAGAAAGCACGATTTTTTTTTATTATTAATTTTTTTTTTGTTTAATTTGAAGAGAAGCACAAATTCCATGGAGATTTAATTTCTCTAACCTCAGGAACCAACCTCAGTCTTCACTGGATTTAGCAACCTCAATATCATTAAAAGTGGGACCCTTTCTGATTATCAAGATTTTAATCACCTTAATCTATCATCTTTTAGAATGTACTGTCATGAAGTTACATTGTTCGTTAGGAAGGTGCTCATATCACTTTTTTTTTTCTTTTCTCTATTTTCATCAAACTTCTATTTCCATATGTTAGCCAAGGATATTAGTGCATGTTTGTTTCATGGGACTAAATGAGACTGTGCTAAATAAGTATTGTGTTTTGTGCAAGGAGTAAAAAATCGAATTTATTGCTGATATTTTGGTGATATTTTTGTTTTTTTCAACTGTCGATATTAATTTGAGGTACCATAATTTATGACGCAAGATTTTCGAAAATTTCAACGATAATTTGCGAAATTTTCACGAAATCGTCAATTTCTCATCTTGAAGTGGGCTAAAGTGGGCTCAATTTTGGCCCACTTCTGAAAATTTTCAATAAAATGGAAGGGATTGAGAGCTGGGATTCAAATCTTGCTCCCATACGAACAAGAGAAATGCCTTAGCCATCTCTACTAAGATTGATATATGTTATACATCTACATTTAAACATATTAATAGGCTCAGTATATGTAACTATATTTGAATTTTTGTAGTAAACTACATATTAGTTACTAACCAAATTTCAGTTTACAAATACATCATTTATACAATATTTTACACATTTAAGGACAACAATTAACAAATTAGGATAAATTAATATCTACATGTCATCTGTCATTACATATTTTACCAAACTACCATTTATTACATACACTACTACTGCTGCTACTGTCTGCCGAGTAAGAAGGTATTATTGCTGAGTAGGAAGGTGCTACTGCCGAGTCAAAAGGTGCTACTGCCAGTTCTACTGCCAATTGTGAAACTAACTGCTACTGCAAATTGTGAAACTAACTGCTACTGCCAACCATGAAGTTAGCTGCTACCGCTACTGTTTAGATCATTATGGAAATGTTGCTACTGTCAGACTGCAAAGCTATGGTTGTTCCTGCTTCTATTGTTTAATTTACTATTGTAGTATTGCTACTGAGGAGGTTTATGCTGCTACTGAGAGAGAGAGAGATAGAGAAAGAAGAGAGAGACCTCATTATTTCAGCCAAATTATTCCACAACTTAGTAACAGTGATCTTAGATCCAACACAAGATTACAAGGCGAGATTAAAGCGTCCACCTCGTCCACCTCCTCGATGACCAAAACCTACATAGTTCAAAACCTCACAAATCAACACCAGAATTTTACAAAAATAAACTTAATCAACCAAACCGGTGATATCGGCATATGAAGTATGTTCTATTGCCTCAAACACAGAGGAGCTTAGGATACTTACAGATCTCGCCGGTCGGCAAAGTCAAGCTTGGGCTTCATCAGAATCACTACAGCCATGCCGAAGCGATTTATGATCCATGAATTTATGGATCATGGTTGATGATTTAGGGAGGAAAAAGAGAATGGAGACTTAGTGGCATCTTTGTAAATTTATGGTGAAACCTGACATTTTTGTCATTTTGGCCGTAAAAATTCATGTCAAGCTAGCTGTTGTTGGTTATGGGATTGGGTTCATGTCCTAATTTGTCTAAAAATTATTATAAGTGAGTTTTTTGTGTTTATAAATTTGGTTACGTGCTACTATGTAATTTTCTCAATTTCTTTTCGAAACTTTAATGAAATCGATACTTTCCCGATATTTCCTCGAGATATCCATTTTTTGGACCATCGAAATTTCCTCGATACTGTTGAGCAAAAATTGTAAATACATATATACCCAACACAATTTCACTCTATCTTATTAATTAAGATAAAATTTTAATTATGTCTGGTTTGACCCATTCAAGACAGAACATGTCTCTTAATTACAATCTCTTGTTATAAAGAAACACCCTTTGATTCCGTTTATTAAGAGACTATTGTAGGTTTGTTTGTTTTTGTGACTGCACCCACATTTGGGAATGAGTTGCCTACGTAGCTTGGAGGGGATCAAGGGTTCCAATAAGTGAATGACTCGTTGAAGGGCTTTGACTTTAGAGTGAGAGTAGTGTTTAGAAATGTGTTTGAATTTATGTCTGAAGGCATTTGAGCTTTGGAGCGAGATTCTAGCTTCAAGCGATCCAGAAATTTATTTGAATTGGTGGTTGCATCTAAATTTAAATCCAGACTGCCTAAATACCCTTGTAAAGGGATCAAACCAATATAGTTCGAAGGGGTTGGTTATGGATTTGATTTTCTGGTGCTTTAGGAGTTTGACTGAAGTCATTTGGACTGGTGGTGTCAGGGATTCTGTTTGGAATTGTGGTTGCGTCTAGTGGGTTGCTAGATTGCCTACGTACCCCTTTGTGGGATCAAACCGACCGTAGTTCTTAGGTTTTTTGTGGCTTAGTGCCAACTTTGGGTTTGACAGATATATTTTGAATTTGTCAACTGTATTTCTTGTGGACACTCAATTTGGTAGTGTCTGTTGATTTGACTTGGGAACCTTAAATGAGTGATGTATCAGTGTGATCAAGAGGCTTGAATTGTCTTGGCCACAGTCCTTGTTTAGGGCGTAGGTGATTACTGCAAATCCAGCCTTCGTGTGTAAGCGGACTCCGCGTGCATGCAGACCTCACGTATAAGCGGACTCCGCGTGCATGCAACCCTCATTGTAAGTGGTCTTCGCGTTCATGTGTGTAAGTGGACTCTGCGTGCATGCGGCCTCGCGTGTAAGCGGACTCCGTGAGCATGTGGACCTCACGTGTAAGCGGACTCCGCGAGCATGTGGACCTCGCGTGTAAGTGGACTCCGCGAGCATGTGGACAACTTTGTGAAGTCATCCCGCCTCGCCTGGACTTCAACTTTTACGTGACGTCATCTCGCCTCGCCTGGACTTCCAGTTTTGTGAAGTCATCATGCTTTGCCTGGACTTTCAATATTGTGCAGTCATCTCGCCTCGCCTATACTTCCACTTTTACGTGACGTCATCTCGCCTCGCCTTGGACCTCCAATTTTGTGAAGTCATCTCGTCTCGCCTGAACTTCTAGTTTTGTGAAGTCATCATGCTTCGCCTGGACTTTCAACTTTGTGCAGTCATCTCGCCTCGCCTGTGATTTAGGACTTCAGCAGCTTTGCTTTAAGGCTTCTGCTTCCACTCGAGGTCATCTTTGCATGTGAACTGCTATCCATCTCGCATGATAATGTTTTAACAAGAACTTGTTGTCTTAGCCAGAAGAACTTGTAGCTTTGATGAGATTGATGAGGACACGTGAACCACATAACTCCTCAGAGACGTCTTTCCTAGTTCGAACCATGTTTGACACCACCTCGATAATTATCATCTTAAGGATAAAAACATTTTTGCAGATGAAAGTCGAATGTGATTGGGAGTCGGACTTAAGGTGTCACGCCCCGACCCATAATTTTTACATTTATTACTGACATAGTGGTAATAAGAATTTTACCGTGTTCGTCATTAAATGTAAAATATAATTGATCCCCAGAGAAGTGTAGGAGACGATTATTTTGTGGGATTATTCGAATGATGAAATTTTGACGACGGTAAAAAATGGTAATTTTTGCTAGTAAAAAGTAATTTTATTGAGGTATTATTTTTGGGGTGTTAAATTTTGGTTTCGGTTTATTAGAGGACTTGGACCCAGATCGGGACAAGCCCAATTTTTCTTTTTTTTCCCTTCTCTCCGCGCGCCCGCGCACTCCGCTCCTGATTCTCTCTCCCTGTCGGATTTTCCGGCCGTCCGTTCGCGGATTTTCCGGCCGCCCCAGACCATCACGCCGGTCCCGATTGATCGGTCTCCGTCCCAGCTTCAATTCTAGGCCGGTGGCAGCCTCCCTAGCGTCGCCGTGAAGGAGCGGCCCAGCCTGAAAGCTTCCAATCGACGGAACTCCTTCCTCTGACCGCTATAGCCGGCGAGCCGTAGCTCAAAAGAAAGCCCTCCTCCCGTGTTTCAATCCCTCCAAAGGGCTCGCTCCATCTCGAGCTAGATAATGAGAAATCGGTAATGGAAATTTTAGGGTTTTATTGTGTGTTTGTGTTCGTTTGACTTGGTTAGACTTATAATTGGAGTTTGTAGTAGTTAGGAATGTTGTAGAGGAGGTTGAGAGGAAAATGTTGCCAAATTTTGGTGAGCATCGGAGGTCGCCGAAGTTGGTCGCCGGCCGCCCTGCCGGCGGAGCCGCCGCAGGCGCCGCTGCCGAGAAAATGTTTTTGGTGGGGAAAAATGTGAGGAGTTTAATGAAATAAGTTTTAGAATTTTTGGAGGAGTTTTGGATAGGTTTGAGAATTGTTGAAGTTTGGTATTTTTGACGGATTATTAAGTTAGAATCTGGCCATTTGATTTTATTTGGTGGAAGGTGATTTTGAGGATGTCGGTTATTTTTGTGGAGTTTTGAGGTTTGCAGTGAATTTAAGATTTTGGAGTGTTAGGCTTGGGTGAGCGCGCGAAGCATATTTAATTATGCATGTTTTGCGTTAAGCGTCGGTGTTTTATTTAATGTTTTATTTATTTGGAACAGGACGTGAGGAGGCTCGAGCGGAAAAGACCTCCGACCGACATCAGGCTTAGGCCTAATCTGTGAGTGGACCTTTGTTTTAAATTAATGTGTTCGAAATGCTTTATCGTTTTGAATGATTTTCTGTTGTTGGATATTTCCCGAAATTGAGAATTTCGGTGATTATACTCTTTTATGAGAATAGTATGTATATGATTAAATGTTAGCTAGCTATACGTGATTTCCCCCATACCGAGGTACAATTTCGGTATGGATGACGTGAGCGTTAGAGGCGAGCGTCGTAGCTCTATGCGACTTTCTAATTTCGTATTCATTTATTCATAGATTTCGTACAAGAAGTAAGCACGTATATATATATACCACTCGGCCGCTTTCTCCCAGCCTGAGGTACAATTCCAGTGTGGGGTGACGTAAGCGTTAGACGCAAGCGTAGTAGCTTTGTATGATATCTACTTTATTCAAGTTGTTCATAGATATTGTACAAAGGGTTAGGCGAGTGTGCATACGTACTATATATATAATATCCTGGCCTGAGAGACAATTTCTTAAAGTTTGGGAGTCTAGCCAGGCTGGACCCCAGTTCAGAATCTTTCCAGTGGAGCTCTTGTTTTTGCCGCTGATGGAGCGTTTTCTTGGAAAGCATTTTTGGGGAAATATTTATTTGTTGTCGGAATCGTTTGTCCACTCACTCTGACGTGTTGAATATTTTCCCCTGGGCTCTTCGTTTTTAAAAATGCCCAGTCTGCAGAGTTCGCGTGAGGTCTAGCAGGAGACGTCGAGGCATAGTCACACATCTATCCGCTACATTTCGCCAGTATGTTACCTGTTTAATCTACTAGGGGTTTGTTAGCTTTCGCTGTGTATTATTTTATTTTTAGTAGCTCTGAATACTTTTGAAATTCTTCTGTGTAATTTATATTCTGACTACTTTTGGGTTGTAGCGGAGGATTTTTTTTTTTTTGGAGTAAAAAGGTGGTTCTTAAATTCTTATAAGTTAGGGTTGTCTATTTTCGAGGGAGGTTTGCCGAGTCTTAGGTAGATTTTCCTTGGAGGTGGTCCCCGCAGGACTTATCTCGGGTTTCGGGATGAAATTCGGGGTGGGTCTTGACATAAGGAAACTACTCTTCAAATTCGCGTTGCTTGGAATGTTTGTTTTCTTCCTCTTGTAGGGCTTGCTATGCGAAGCGCAAGGCCATATGTACAAGAAGAAGGGTCGAGCGGCCTGTTCTTCAAACTCGCCTGGAATGCTTGTTTTCTTCTCTTGTGCGGCTTGTTATGCAAAGCGCAAGGCCATATGTATAAGAGGAAGGGCCGAGTGGCCTATTCTTCAAACTCACCTGGAATGCTTGTTTTTTTTCTCTTGTACGGCTTGTTATGCGAAGTGCAAGGCCATATGTACAAGAGGAATGGCTGAGCAGCCATATGTTTGTTGCAATAAGAGGAGGCGGGAGCAAGGTCATCTCGCCTTCTTTTGGTGACCACCTCGCGAGGTCATCTCGCCTTATGGGGAGATAGCTTGCGTGCTTGTGGGGCTTCCGGCGGAGCAAGAAACGAGACAGAAAGATAGAGATGCTGCAAAAGAAATAAAGAGTTAGAGTGAGGGCTCTACCTTCTTGCTGGCTCGCCGCTTCTTTTCCTCTCTCTCTTTCTGCTTTTTGCTTCGCTTGTTCTCTTCTCCTTCTTCGCCTCTTTTGTTCTTGTCTTGTATGTGTTGACTCCGCCTGCTTTTGCCTCCGCCTGCCTCTGCCTCTTTCTTCTTCCCTGCTTTCTGTTTTGCTATGCCTTTCTATCTGCCCCCTTCTTTTGGAGGCTTTGACCTCTTTATATAGAGTGCTTGGTTAGGATGATTGAGTTGTTATTAGACTTTGATGTCCGTATTGTGTTCCTCTTCAGACACATTTTTCCAATTGAACTCAAAAGTATTGTGCACGTAGCACAAGAAAAGTATTATTATTATTTTTTGTAATTCTTTTTTTTTTTTTGGTATCAACAGATACCTGATATTTTTAGTCCTTGGTTTGGTGTTACTGAGTACGAAAATAAATGAGCTTACACACTTTGTTCATTTTGGCCTTTTTAGATGGTGTTATTGTGGGTACTCAAATTGATCATCCTTAGATAACACTATCATTCTAAACCATAACCAAGCAAACTACCCTCTAATCTCATGCAACACCAAACATGAGTTAATATTAGTACAACTTAAGACATCCCACATAAGTATATTACAGTCTTAAAAAATAAGGAGGTCTAATGTAGTCCCAAGTATCAAACGTGCACTTAGGGACCTATATAAGCTTAAACAACCAAATTGGAAGTTGAAAATTGGCCAGCCCGTTACGGCATGCATGACTTGTGTGTTCAGTTGTAGGGTTCATTTATTCATCACTAGTTCACAAATCTAATTTCTCTGACGGTTTAAGTTTCAAAACAATCATAATGGTACATAAACTTGTAATCTCAACTGAAAATATATACATACCGTTACATTCTCCGTTATCTAACATGTTTTCAGTTAAACTTTGAGGGACAAATCCGTCACTCCTTAATTTAGCAGTAATAAATTATTAAAATCAATAATTAAATTAATAATTGATAAGGAGAGGGAAATAAGAAAGGAAAAAGTATCGTTGTCTCTCTTTTTCATCCCTGTCAAACCTAGCATACACAAAAATGGTGATCGGAGGTAGGATTATAGGAGGAAGTTAGAAGATGATTTGATTTGATAAGTTATGGAAAAAAAAGTTTAAATATATATCGGTGGGTAATGAATAAGGAAACTTAGAGCAAGAAAGCTAGCTAAATTTGGACCATCTAAATTTCGTATTTTGGCCGGACCTTCAACTGAAAATATTTTCAAATCGATGAGACACAATAAGTCGTATAAAAATTTTACGCAAAATAACCACCGAAGATAGGGTTATAGTATGTAACAGAAAAAGTTTTCGGTTTAGCCGACGAAATACCCTAATATTTAGTCGGCTATAGGTTTTTTTAGCCGACGACTTTTCATATAATTTCGTCGGCTAAAGTCCTTTGAAAATTTTGGTTGACCGCCAAAAAATTTTGGTTGAAAATTTTGAATTTTTCGACTTTAGCCGACGACTTTTCATATATTTTCGTCGGCTAAAGTCCTTTGAAAATTTCGTCGGCTAAAGATACCAAATTCGTCGGCTAAACCTTTGAAATTCGTCGGCTAAAAGTATTTTATACATTTGGCATGTTGTGGTTGTGATGATCAAACTTGAGAAACAGAAATCCAACCGTCAGATCTGACCATCATAATAAAATACATGTATGGGAAAAAATTCAACTTGATCCGAAAAGAATAAGGGCTCGATCCGGACGGTCAATCTCGTAAGTCAAACCCCTAAACGCACGGAAAAGGTCGTTCGATCGTCTAAATTACGTATTTTGACCGGACCTCCAACTGAAAATAGTTTTAAACCGATGACACGTAACAAGTCGTATAAAAATTGTACGCAAAATAACCACCGAATATAGGGCTACCCATAGGGAGAAAGAATGGAAAATTGCATTGACCGCAACTATCGGCACCGAGACATGACCGGAATACCGTGATTTTTCAACCGTAGACATATTTCACCATTCTGGTCATGTCTTATTTCACGACTTTTTTACGTTTGAAGGTTTTACGTATAGTTTGTTTTTGAAACGGAACATTTACATAACACTTGGTAAACAAGTTATACAACATTAGTATGCATGTTGTGATTGTGATGATCAAACTTGAGAAACAGAAATCCGGCCGTCAGATCTGACCATCATGATAAAATACATGTATGGGAAAAAATTCAACTTGATCCGAAAAGAATAAGGGCTCGATCCGGACGGTCAATCTCGTAAGTCAAACCCCTAAACGCACGGAAAAGGTCGTTCGACCGTCTAAATTACGTATTTTGGCCGGACCTCCAACTGAAAATAGTTTTAAACCGATGACACGCAACAAGTCGTATAAAAATTTTACGCAAAATAACCACCGAATATAAGGCTATAGTAGGTAATAGAAAAATTTTAGGGTTTAGCCGACGAATACCCTAACGTATTCGTCGGCTATAGTATGTAATGAAAAAATTAAAAAATAACTATAGCCGACGAAATATTAGGTTATTCGTCGGCAAAAACCATCTTAGCCGACGAATTATAGTGTATTTCGTCGGCTAAAGGAAAAAATACATTAAAAAAAACAGACGATATTAGTAAACCATACTAACTTCCTGTCATCTTTAGCCGACGAAATTTTAATTTCTGAGACTATAGCCGACGAAAATATAATTTCGTCGGTTAAAGAAGGTTATGTGACTTTAGCCGACGAAAATAAATTCTTTAGCCGACGAAGGAAAATTTCGTCGGCTAAAGTCTACTTTAGCCGACGAAAAATTGATTCGTCGGCCTGGTTTTTTTTTTTCGTCGGCTAAGGCCTTTCTTCTTGTAGTGGCTATGTCCTAGTTTTAGTTGGATTGGGACAAACAACAAAGTCTTTTTTTTTTTTTTTTTGATGAATATGAGTCTTTCAATAAAACCAAAACTAGTAACTTACAAATATAACGAATAATAAGCAAAGAAACCAGGTAAGGGGAAAACATCAAAGTTTTTAAAGAATATATGGTTTGAGTTTACAAGATTAAAAAAGTATATAAATAGAAAAAAAAACATAATATAAAGAAATAGAATGGGGAAAACCCAAAACCACCTTTTGAAAAATAAGAAATTGCATAGAGTTAACGGTATTATTGACTGCATGTGCTAAAAGTGTGCCGGTTTTTAAACGTCACGTACCATGCATTTTAATTATTTTGAAACTTGAAACACCACAAAAATTGAGAGTGGACCGTTTGTCATGTAGTATTCTTAAAATTTTCCTTAAAATTTAAAAGTTCGGATAAAAACTGATTTTTTTTTTTTAAAACGAAACTGTTACAAACTAGGCCTTAGAGTTTTGGAAGATTCTTGGGTTCCAAATGCAGGAATCACATTGTCGAAGTGAAAAGTTTGATAGATAAAAGTCAAATTAGTGATCAGCATCAGATGAGTAGCTTTAGTCCTCCTCAAAACCTTTGTTCCCAGAAGTTGAAGAACTCTTACCTGCTTCATTGTGTCAGCTACATCCAATGTCTTTGTCTGACCTGCTTCAACAACAAATGATGACTCTGAGGTCTTAGAATGAATGTTCTTCACTTCTTCTACTGCAAATGATTACTTTAAGACCGATAAAGCATGTGAATTTTTTTGAGTGGGATCAGGTACCTTTTCTTTAGTTTAGAGCAAGTCTTTTGATTTCTAATGCAGAACGTAATTGAAAATTTGAAATACATCAATGCATAAAAAGCACAAAAATTGAAATTCTAGTAATTTATTTGATCGAAATCACATGATTTTTTAAAAAAAGATCAGTGTTAAAGATCACATCAAAATGTGTTTTCTCGATATTTAACTCCAATCGCGTTGGTGGAATTCGAACATAATTAAATAAATATGAGAATTCCACACTAAAATTTTTACGAACTCAAACACTTAGTCACTAGTGGCTAAAAACTCCACTAATTGAAATACAACGGTAGTCATGCCGTCTGCTAACACTGTCGTCAGAGATGGTGTTCACTCTACTTCTTTTAATTTGATCCTCTTTGAGTATAACTGACTTTTTTCATCGAAAGTTTCGTCATCAAAAATGTTTCGTTTCTTTTATTTGTTCCTCATATAATGTGCATGATTTTGCTAGCAATCTTGTGGTCGCCAAAGGTGTTCAAAAATTGAAATGATATTTTCTGACAAAATTTTGTTTAGGGTTTAACTTTTGTCCGACGAGATAGGAGAGGGTATTGTCTTAAGATGAAAATGAATTTCCCGTCATGTTGTCGTATTGAGTGTAGTGCCCGGAGTATTCAGATGCTCTGTCCAATGTCCACAGTTGAACCCTTTTGTGCGGGTCTGTGACAGTTTTGAGTGTCCATAGTCTGAAAAACTCTGAACCCTAGCTTCCACTTTCTACCCAGACATTGCTGTATTGCACCCTGAAGGCCTGAAGAGGATAATCATATATGTTTCTGGCAATCCTTGTTGTCTCTTCTATTTGTTCTTTCACTTCTGCCATTTCTGTTACGGACAATGAACATGAATTAAGATCAGTAAAAGACTATATCAGTACAGTTTCATCCCCACCTTCCCTAATACAGACAATGCAAACAAAATGATTTCGAGTAAATAATTAAAGCAAGGAGGCTTTTATCATTCCTCTCCTTTACTCCGACTCCAAAACAAAGATGAAGGAGCTCCACCACCATCAAAACCCCATCTCAGGCCACTCACATCCCTGTATACCCTGGGGACAAAGTGATTGGGTATACCCCACTCCCTCACATATCTCCTAACTAAATCAAACACCTAAATCTCCATGTCATTTTCTTCATGTCTTTCTCACAGCCCTTTGTCCACTGACAGCCTCTGTGTTATGAAGCATTAACTTTCCCTCCACCTCTTTGCTCTAAATTGCCAAAAGGGTCATTTTCCTGTGTTCATCTTTATGCATTTCCCCTCCCCTTTGCTTTGAACTCATGCACATGAGCAACCATCATTTTATGAACTCACCCAATAATGCTTGTCCCCCTCAACCTAGCTCCATCACATATATATTATATGGAATTTCCCTAATTTAAATCAGGACTGCACCACTGAGTCTGTTTCACATTGAGTTTTGAATTGTGAGAAGGATAGCCTAACATGTCTTTCACGTCCAAGTCTACATCAAATGCCATTGATACCCATTTCGTTGCCATGCGATCAGTGTCTCTGAGAGTGATGGAATTCCAACACCCTTTTATCCAAACATACTCGATTGCAAGGCTGCTACACTTGTTTGACTTGTTACACACTTATTGGATTCCCAGGGTACGATTGGATTTGGTTTGGCAATTAGAGTTTTGTTTGCCTATCATCTTTCACTTGTCTAATATTTGATTGGACAATGGTCCAAAAATTTATCTAAAGTTTAAAATAAAAGTTAAACAGATACTCAGAACTGTGTGGTAAGAGTGAAAACTATTCAGTTGTTAGGTTAATTGTAGATATTGAGATCATTTTTCAAAGCATAGATGAAGTGTTGGGTATCTATTTCAATCTCAGCAGGTATTTGTCAATATCAATTTCTTCATGGGTTCATAAAGTAGAGACATATATGGTAGGAATACAGAGAGAGATAATACACATTACTATACCAAAATAGAATTATAGAAAAACAAAACCAAAAAGACCCAAAAAATCAGAAAGGGGGTATATGGGGATATACACCTCTTTAGTGTTATATTCAAAGTAGTCCTTGCTTGCCTTCTCTTTCTTCATCTTCCCTTGGTCTTACTGAAGAACTTGAACCTGATGCTATTCCAATGGCCTGGCTGTGTGAAAACCTTTGTAGCTGTATCATGCGCGCGTAACACCCATCCGGGTAGTTTTTCAATAGATGGTTGTGTGATCCTTGCTCTGCCACTTTCCCATCATCAATGACTGCGATGACATTGGCATTTCTAATAGTTGATAATCTGTGTGCAACCACAATTGTCGTTTTTCCTGAACATGCACGCTCTAGAGCTTCTTGAATAGATCTCTCGGACTCAGCATCAAGTGCACTTGTTGCTTCATCGAGAAGCATAAGCTCTGCCTTCCTCAGTAAAGCCCTGGCAATAGCAATCCTTTGTTTCTGTCCTCCAGATAATTGTATTCCCCTCTCCCCGACAAACGTTTTGTAGCCTTCCGGCAATGCAGATACGAACTTGTGAGCATTGGCTAGATTAGCAGCTTCAATGATCTCAGCTTCAGTTGCTGACTCGTGTCCATAAGCGATATTTTCATATATAGTTGTAGCAAAGAGGCATGGCTCCTGAGGAACCACAGCAATGTGCCTTCTCAGAGACTTGAGATTGTATTTGCGAATATCCTTTCCATCAATAATAACTCTACCTGATGTTGGATCATAAAATCTCTGTACTAATGAAATGACTGAGCTCTTTCCGCACCCACTAGGACCAACAAGAGCAAGAGTCTTGCCTGCTCGGGCACGAAGGGAGAGATCACGAAACACAGGAACATCAGGTCGAGAAGGATACGAAAAGTCTACATGCTTAAACTCAACTTCTCCACGCAGGCGATCAGGCACTGCAGTAGCATCAATATCGTCAGGTTCAATTTCAGTCTTGCGGTCAAGTAGCTCAAAAACTGATTGCATGGCTCGACCACCCTTAATAAAATCAGGAGCCAAGGTTAGTGTCTCTGCTGCACCGTTAGCGGATACCATGAGGACCATAAAAACTCGGATCGCCTTTGAGAAATCAGAGATTCCATGCTTTACAAGCCAGGAAGCATACCAAAGACCGAGAGCATAGGAACCATAAAGTGCAAACTGGGCAATCCCAAATCCACTTCCAGCAATCTGACCCTTCCAAAAACACCGACGCAGGGGAATCTGCAGGTTGGAGGAAAAGAGACCAACAATCTTTCCCTCAGAGTTGAATGCAGCAACTGTCCTTACATTGGCTATGGCCTCCCCAGCTAGTTGGGTGGCCTTGGCATGTGCAGCTTCAAGGTCTCCCGAGAAACCGGTCATGAACATTTTCTGTTTACATATTGAAGAAAAAGTAAGTAAATTGCACAACTTGTCAGTACATGCACCATCTGTAACTCACAAATTCCCCAACCCTGAACATTGTCAGCATGCATGGTCGAACTATAAAGGCCAAAAAGGGAATACCTGCAAAACTGTGGCTGCAACAACAACAGGGAAGACAGCTACGAGGACAAGGGCAAGGCGCCATTGCAAAACAAATCCTGCAGTGCAAGCAACAAGCATGAGTGCTGTGTTCTGTACAATAACAGAAATCCTGTCCCCAATGGCTGATCTGACATTGTTGGCATCAAGAGCCAGCCTTGATGCAATTCTGGCACTCTCATTTTCCTCCTGATCAAACCATGCCATTTCATTTTTTAACACTGCTGCCAGCATTTTCTCCCTCACACGTTTTGTAAGATTCTCTCCCACGATATCCCAGAAAGAATGTTGTAGCGTGTTGAAAAGTAGTGCAGCTGATGAAAGTCCAATTAACAAATAGCAGTACTTGTTAATTTGCTTGATCATGTAATCATGGTCCGGATTGTAGTAGACACTGAGGACTGCACTTAGAACATATGCAAAGAAAGCACTCAGAGAACCACAAACAACAGAGCCAATTGAACCAACTAATGCATAGACCCATTCAGGAGAGTTCATCTTGGCAAGGCGCCAGAAGGAACTGGCTTGCTCCTTGAAGGCAAGCTTTTCTAGACGGTAATTGGGGTGTGTGGCATCAAGGGAGAGACTAAAATCAGAAGTAGAAAAGTCAGAGAGCCTGCGTGAGTATGGTGATCGACCGTATGAAGAATTTCGGGTGATAATTGGTGAGCTAACAGAGTTTCTTGCACTAGAAGGCCTGAATGAAAAACCAAGATAAGCATTGATTTATAGCTCAAAAACCAAGAATTACAACAGAGATCAAACAATCGTGCATATGTATATTCTCAAGAAGACTTCATGACTAGTGTGGCTTACCTAGCACTACTCTTTCTGGCATTGTTGAGAGCAGTTTCATGAGCAGCCTCTTGCATTCGAATGAGCTTGGCATAAACACCATTTTCTCCTTTAGAAAAGAGTTCATCATGGGTTCCAATTTCAGAAACACTTCCCTGCTGGAGTACAGCTACAAGGTCAGCCTTGCGAATGGTTGAGAGACGGTGAGCAATGACAAGAGTTGTCCTGCCTATCATAAACCGGTCCAGGGCTTCTTGTACCAGCTTTTCTGACTCAGAGTCCAGTGCACTTGTTGCCTCATCTAACAGAAGGATTGCTGGGTTTTTAAGCATGGCCCTCGCTATGGCTATCCTCTGCTTCTGTCCTCCAGACAGTTGGACCCCTCTCTCCCCTACCTGCCATTTTCAACCTTCTGTTACATTTCAATTTTTAACTTTACTCTCATGATATCACTCTTTTGCCATAATTTTACTCATGTTAACTTACACAAGAGATATTGCAAGAGCTTCGGGTGAAACTACTAAACAATTATATGAAAAACCGCCATGAGAATAAATAAATGGTACCTGTCTGCAACCTCATTTGGTAGTTTAGGTTATCAAACACACAATGAGTCTCTCTTTTATCACAAACACCCGCCTATTGGTTTTTTTTTTTTCATTTCCAAACACATATAATATCTATTATATAAATATCATTTATAAATAGCTTAATTCTTAGTTTTTGAGATTTAATGAAAATATTGGGACCCCTATTTTCTCTTCTTTATCTTTTTCTCTTGTCTTGTACTTCTTTTAACTTAATCTAACTTCTGCACATGCATTGTTGACTGAAGCATGTGATTTTCTGCAAAACGCATGCATAACCAAGTGCTTCTTCACATTGACTTTTAGAAACAAGATAAAGTTAGGCTGTTTGTTGACCAAATCAACCAATGCATCTTCAATTTAGTATAACAGAAGCCATTAGAACTCAAACTAAATCTGGTGCTATCCAGTCAAGATCCACAATGAAATTATTACTTAAATTAGAGCAATGCCAACTATTTTAGATGTTCAAAATATGCCGGGGAGTTCAGATTAACCTAGGACCATGCTCATTTTTTAAACGAAAATTTAAACTACTGTCTCAATAGCTAACCTGAGTATCAAAACCATCAGGAAGTTTGACAATGAACGAATGGGCATTGGCAACTCTGGCAGCTTCTTCAATCTCAACTTGGTCTGCATCAGGCCTCCCCAAAAGTATATTCTCTTTAATGGTTGTAGCAAACAGAGCAGGCTCTTGGCTAACAAGCCCTATCTGCTGCCTTAGCCACTTTAATTTCAATGTCTTTATGTCATGTCCATCTAGCAGAACTTGTCCTGCAATGGTTTGTTTAATAAATGAATATATCCATTAATATTCTAAAACAATAAAGAAATCTACACAAAAATATGAACTCAGGAGTAAGTTTAAATCATACTTGAACAAGTACATTGAGGCTATTTACCTGAGGAGGGATCATAAAATCTCTCAATGAGGGAGACCACAGTGCTCTTACCAGAGCCACTGCTACCAACCAAAGCTATGGTCTTTCCGGCTGGAACATTCAAGCAGAAATTGTTGAGAATTTGAACATCCTGCCTTGATGGGTAGGAGAAATCCACATTTTTCAGCTCCACTAGTCCTGTAACAGACTGCAATTCCACCCCTGCTTCACTGTTTCGGTCCATGCCAGGCTTATGGTCAATAATCCGAAATATCTTGGCAGCTGCAACTTTAGCCTTTGCAAATGCGCCCATGCTTGGAGCAGATTGTCCCAAAGCCCTGTTTTAATCAAAGAGAACTACAAGTAAGCACCATTGATTTTGAAAGGAAAAAAAATAAAAACAAAATCCAAACTGAGCAAATGTAAGATAGTACTTACAGTCCACCTATCATGACCGAAAACATGGTGGATATAGCAAGACCTCCATTGGTGAAGTGGTGCCTAACAAGATAACCCCCATACCATAAAAGAAGTGCATAACAGCAAAAAACAACAAAGTAAGTTGCTCCAAGTCCCATTCCTTTAGCTAATCCACTCTTGTAACCAAGCCTCTGGGCAATTCTTAATGCTGAGGAGTATGCTTCTAGTGCTCTCGATTCCCCGACGTAAGACATGACAACTCGAATTTGAACTACAGTCTGCAATTTTCGCCACGAATCAGCTAAACCAATTTACAAGAAACGGCAAAAATTCACCATCACTCAGAGCGAAATAGTTGTGATTCCTCTCATTTTCTAAGAATTGAATCTCAGATTTCTGACCTGTTCTACAGTGTGTCCTGCTTCTGAAAGAGCCTCTTGGCTCTTCCCGGAGAGTTTGGCTAATGTGGACATGTGAATGGCTCCTATCACAGCAATCAGAGGCACCACTGCTAGAGTCACAAGAGCTAATTGCCACACTGCAGTGAAACCCACCACAAATCCAGACACAAATGTTGCCATGTAGTGAATGAAATTCCCCAACTACAGAAATGAACCACAAAACCAAATATGTTAGTCCAAAAAAACTCAATCAAAAAGGAAAAAAATCAGAATGACCAAATTGCTGAGCTTATATGCTTCACCTTCTCACTAATGGCGTCCTGGACAATCACAGCATCAGTGTTGATGGCAAAAACGACATCGGAGGTTCGAACATCTGTATCGAAAAACTGAATGTCCTGGCTCAAAGAAGCTTCAAGGTACTTGATCCTCATCTTGGTCGATTGCCTTTCTCCGGTCCACATCCAACACGATATCTCTGCACCCAATTGCCATAAAGTTCTTTCCGTTTACGCCAAACACAAACACATAGAAAAACCAAACCCCAAAAAAAAGCACAGAAGAAGCAAAAATAGTAAGCACAAAAGCTCACCTGCCCATGAAGAAGCCCATATTGCAGCTCCCACAACAAGAAAGTACAATGCATACTGCAAAATTCCATCACCACACAGCGAGAAAGTTATGAGATGAGATTGTCAATTGATATATATTATGTTTCCGAGATAGAATACCTTCAAAACCTCCTGCATCATCTTGTCCGGGTGATCGGCATTTGCGCCGAAAGAATTGACAAGATCAGCAAAGAAACGAAGAAAGATTGGCAAAGAACAACCATGCACGATTGCGCCAACAGACCCAATCCCCATCAGAACGTAATCCAACCCATCAGCGAATCTGAAAACTTGTCCAAAGCCAACTGTTGGAACAGCCTCAGGCTTCTCACCTCCCCCACCGCTGTCATTAGAGTCCTGCTTTGTTGTTGGCTCAGCAGAGTTCTCCATTGCTTGAGCTTGTCTTGATTCCTTAGCACTTATTGTAGTAGTTGTTGTTGTTGTTGGGTTGGTTTTAGATGGGTCAGAAGAAGAGGGAGGAGGGTCAGTCACAAGCTCAAGGCCTTGCATATCTGACCATCTCCACTGCTCAATGGTCTTTATCCCCTGAGAATCTTGTGACATTTGCATAAATTCCTAGCTTTTATCAGCAAAACCAAAGACTTCACACACACACTAACTCCCTCTCTCTTCTCTCTTCTTCTTCTCTCTCTCTTTTATTGTCTCAGTCTACCTGGTGGGCTAACTGAGCTCATCTCTCAACACTTTTTTCTCCAAAAAAATTATTGTTTTTAACACCACCCTTTTGGGTCTTCTGCTTTTATCACTCTCATATTTTTGTTGCCTTGTGTGTTTCTCTCGCCTCTGGTTCCATTGGTGGTTAAATGGCATATAATCTCTCTCGTGCTTTGGTGCGTTTTCGGTTGGTGGGTTTTGCTTCTGTGGATTATAAAAAAGCAGTAAGCTTGTGAAAAAAGAGGAATTTTCCACCCGACAGAAAACACTGTGTGAAAGCTTAAACAACAAGATGGGTTCTTGACCAGAAAACAGATTCAAACCAGACCACCCAATACATAAACCATTAAAAAACCAAATTCTCCAATTTTTTTGCTGAGATTTTTCATGATTTTTAATCATGGGGACAGTGGATGCTTAATTCCCATCTAGGTGTGGGTTTGGCTTCTTCTGCAAGTTAAATTACAAAAGCACGCTCAAAAGAAGCTTGTTTTTCTTTCCTTTCTTGTGAAAGCTCATACCAGCCCTCTGACCCTCCTGTAAATCCGGCGTTTTTCCCTGCTTACTGTACCCCCAAATTTCACTCCAAGAAAAAAATGACCAAAACAGACCCTCCCTTGCTCCATTGTATATTGTAGTGGTACATTTTTCTTTGAATGTTGACTGAAACCATGGACGGTGAGATTGTTTGACAATGGAAACCCTGCTACTTTTTCCATCCGGTTAGCTGCTTTCATTGAAAAACTACTGTGTTATCACTGTGCTAAACTAACCCAGGTCCCATTTCCATGTTTACATTTAGTTTTCTGGATAAAAAGAATAGAAATTTCTATAAAATTCAGAGTGGGATTCCAGGAAATTGTCAGGGAGAGTGGTGGACAAATCTGGGGATTCCTCTACATTTTGATTCTTTACATAATTTGACAGGGAATTAATGGACTTGTTTTAGCAGCAAATCAGATTAGTCAGCTAAGTTGTGTGATTAATTAAGCTTGTGCTTAAGCTAGCCACTTGGTTCAGGCTTTGAGAGAAAGAATTACAGAGAACATAAAAGAGAAGGATTGGCTTTAACCAGTCTTTGGAATTTAATAGATGAAACTGGGTTGTGAGTCAGCTCCTTTTTCAGCTAAGACACAATAATGTCCACAGGGATCTGACACTGAAAATACCTTGGAGTTAGCAATTTTTTAAGCATTGTACTGGGATTGCGACAATATTTAAGGAAAACTTACCCAGCTCTGAGAAATTTTATTTAGAAATGAGAAATTGTGGGTTCTTTCAAAGTTTAAACTAAAAAGAAAAAAAGGGAAAATGGATTTAAGGAATAAAGGGAAAGAGTTTTAATATCTTTCTCTGTTTTCACGCTTGTAATCGTACTGTCCCTGTCTTTCTTTTCATCCGCAAGGTCATCTCTTTTGCCTCCATCCACGGGGGTCTGTCTAGTCTTGCACTAGCTGCTGATCCAAGATTGATGATTAAGTATTCAAGCGCCACTGCTATTGGCTTTATTTTCAAACAAGCCATTGTGAGCTTTTACAAGGTGACGGAATGAGTGCGGTGATCGTATCGCGCACCACATCAAACTCATTAATTAAATTTTCTAACATTGATTTTTTTTTTTGTTAAATAAAGAGCCGGTTGTATTTCTGAAGCTTAATATCTTGACGTTTCAGCACATTCGTAAATGTTTCAAAATGTTTGGTTTCAAAAGCTTAATAGAGATCTTATTTGAAAGTTTTGGTTTTTCTTTTACAATTTTGTTTTTCTTATTGTAGATGATATATCGTATGATTAGTTGATCGTATAAATCAGTTGTACGATGGCCTGACTAGAAACTCAAACTTTCTAGCACCGTGCTCCTTCAACTTATGGCACATTGGGGGTATGTATGGCTTTTTCATTATACATATAAGACATATGAAGGTTGCCCTCTCAAACTCTTCAAGTGACTGAGTCATAAATGTCATTATTTTGTCAACTCTATTATTTTTTATTAATCTCTTACTTTTCTCTTCCACTTAACTAATGTCACATGGTAAGAAATTTGCATTATTAGACATTAGGATATGTGATTATGTTACATATTTAGTTATATTTCTATTATGTTACCGTTATCTTAAAACAAATAGAGTTGTCATTAGAGTAGTACTCTTGCTAGTTGGTATTTGATTGAATATATGTACTTTGTAAATATTCTCGATATTATGTCGAAACTTTAGAGATTTAGGTTTCATGTCCCTTTTTAAATTCCGCACCAGCCCTTTGTTAAAAAAAAATCACATCTATTTCTCTTGACTTCTGTATGAAACCTCCTCTACTTGTCACTCAATTTTGGACGGAACAGACTTGCCTGACCATGGATGGTCAGGGTTGGCTATGGTCAGTTAACACTCACCAAGGCTGGTTAGATAAGTTTTAGACAAAGTCCCCAAATTATATGATAGTGAAACATCTCAGGCCCCATCTATAATAACATTCTTCTTCATCAGATGGATGGATTTTCTAGGTGCTTCTCTTTTTCCATGGCAATAATGAGAGCGGATTTACAATTTTTTGCTTTTTTTTTTTTGACTAGAATGAACATTGTGGATAACAAAAGTAGTAAATTAACGTGTTTTCTAACAAAATTTGCTTTTAAAATTCTGTTGGACTTGAAGATTTCATATAAATTCTGTCTGTATAAAACAATCAACAATATTTTCATTATTTTGCATTTTCAAATTTTCAATGTAAATGTTATATGTAGTCACCTATATATTTACTTATTAGTTTTCCCTTAATTATTATATATTAAATAAAATTGATAAAAATGTACTACAAACTGAGAAGTACACAAGACAATACAGGGCAGTCGCTTGCATTCCTCATGGTGTGCAGCAAAAATTTATTGAGGTGTCATACTGTTTGTTAAGATGCAACAACAATTCGTAAATGTTTTAAAATGTTTGGTTTTGATGTCATATTTGTTACATGATTGTAATAAATAACTAGACTGCCCGTATCTTTCTTTTCTGCATGAGTTGTTGTTGTAGTAGCTTGCTTTTACTACAACGTTTATTTGTTGTAATTGAGGTGAGACTGAGAGTATGAAGATTCCAATATACATGTACTCTCTATGTTTGTGTTGTTTTGAGTATGCTACATCATTTGGAAGAACTGGGGGTTCATCGGTGCTCCTAGTCTGAAACCCAACCACTATATTTAACGCGGAGTATGCTAATTTGGTACAATTTATTTTAGGATATTCTTTATATTTCTAAATATTTTTTATGTGTGCCTTGACATATTTAACGTGGAGTATGCTAATTTGGTACAATTTGTTCTAGGATATTTTATATATTTCTAGATATTCCTTATGTGTGTTTTGGTCTTATGTCAATAGGATATGTAGTTTGACTAGATCTATGTATTCTTTATTCTTACATAATTGGTATTGTGTAATTCCATATATAAATAACTCCTATCAATGAATAATACACACATCTTTCACGATTATCTAAAATCGAGCAGCCTTGTTTTTCCCGATTTCCGACCAAAATTCCTACTTCTCTCCGCCGGAATTTTATATACCCAGAAAGATCTCTCCGTCCTGGATCCAACGCCGCCGGCCTCAGCCTGAGAACTGGCCGCCGGAAGATTCCAAACCGCCGCCGCTACCGACCACCGGTTCACCACCTTCCCTTGCTCTGATCAACCTGAATTTTTGACAGCAGCTTCCCCATCCAGAGCTTCTCCTCCTATCAAATTTTCAGCCCTAAATTCAAAGTAGAAGTAGGCGAAACGTTGTTTCTCCTCTCGGCAGCCTCTAGAAACCAAAGATTTCAAGATTGCTCGTCTTCTAAGGAAAGGCAGAAAGGTTCCCAACCCTTGGTTGAAGCCTGCAATCGACTCAAACTCATCAGAGCTCCTATAAACGTAGTTTATTTGGCAAACTAGCAAGTACCAAAAATCTCGAAATTTTATTTGCGGGTCAAGAGTGTGTTTGATCACTCTTGTTTCCTTGTCTGGGTTGTGTATGATCAACCCCGACCTATCACCGGATTGTGTTTGATCAATTCGCGGCTTTTCTGGATTATGTGTGATCAATCCGAAGGACAAACCATTAAAGCATTGTTTGTGACCTCTATCGAGTCTCATAATAACTTGGTTTTGTATGCAAGAGCAATGTAACATTCTGCTCCTTTTGAGTTTTGACGTACTAGATGTCTAAGGCGGATCTTCACTTGGTATCTGTGAGACCTTTCATTGTAAATGATTAAACCACATGTTTTGACCCCCAAGCTAACAAGCCTAGATGCCGAGATTTCACATCTCATGCCCTCAAAGTCTTTGAAGTGCCACATCGACAAAAACCTTCAATGACAATCTGTGCAAAAAGTAATTACCACAAATTACTGTGGAATGCACTCATGGAACGTTTTTTGAAACGTTCATGTAACTCTACTTGTTGAGTTATTAGTCAAGTGGATTGCTTACCACCTCAATTGACTACATATTATCGATGATCTTTTGTGGCATCATGATCCATAATATTTAGCGGATTCAATCATCATCAAGTTCTCTAAATCCTCCAAGTTGGTTTGGAATTACCAACGAGACTTGATTTTGATCATATAAATGGGAATTGTATGCTAATGTGATAAACTTATTTGGAATTATCTCCTAATGTGGGGACAACAATATGGGTCACGGCAACGGCAACGTCGTGTCGATATCTAAAAAAGAGGGGGAGGTGTCGCCGACTCTAATAACGACACTCCTGGTCTAGACACCATTTTATCAAAACTACTCACGTTAGCTCATGACAATACAACCGTTGTGGATTTTCGGATCACTGGTTCAAGATTGTCAAGTTCCTTCAAATTGTGAATGCATACAAAAAGGTACGGAAAATCAATATGAGGACAAGAACGTCATCCTTATGATCGCGAATTTCGGTTGGATATGAACCTTCACCTATAATCTGCATATGTAGAAACTTTGTCAGGCGATCTCATTCACCACTAAATTGCAAATTGTCATTTTGATGAGACAATATTCTCGCCGTTAGGGGGAGATAAGAACACAAGTGTTCAAGTGGAACGACGTGAATTATCGTGGTTTGTCCCCACTAAGTCTCATCTTGATCCCAAATTCTTAAAGTGTTAAAGTGACGAAATCACATGTTGCAAATATGTCTACAAGGATTGATGTTCTACAAAAGGACATGGCGCGACCAAAAGGTGTTGGTCTTGACGCCATCACCATAGATGGTGAAATGGTGACGCCATATAGTGGCAAAATTGGTGTCACAAGGCCGTGTGGCTCTCTAAAAGGAGGGAGGCCCTTAGGTTCGATACTTTCTTGCACTAGGAAGAAAGCGAGCTTGGCACAACCTGATCCATTGATCAATGATAGTCAAATCCGTCTCATGAAGTCTGAATTGTGATTATTGTTGGGGGACGCCTCAATGGCAAATCCAATCCATATAGAGATCTCTACAAGTATTACACTAGTGTACATGAGGACGTGAGATAATAAGTCTACTATCGAATCACCTTTCGTTGATGGATATCAACTTAATTGATTGGCCTAATGGAAAGATGTGATCCGGCATTAACAAAGAGATAAGTCATTGGGCAGGTGATATTGACATCGCAAACTAAACTCTATCAACTGTGTCTTTGTTAGATAGCGTAGTGAGAACAAGAGCTTAGACTCACCTTATGACGCAAAGTCTCTCACTAACACGCACTGAGATCGACTACGATGAGATATGCTCTCGTAATGGATGTCATTGAACTCCACTACTTTGTCAGTTTGGTAGTTTCCGAATAACTGAACATGCAGCCTATGAATGTGGTCATAATAACACCTTTATGAGATCAGAGATATACATGAAGGTCTTAAACGGATTTCATTCTTCCGAATCAAGTGGCTCCAGACCACAGGAGCACGCGTTTATTAAAGGTATTGAAACATGATAGGAGCACAAAATGCTACATTTATAATGTATTTCCGACCCTATTTAGCTATGTAATTCCTTTAACAATATTCATATTAACTAAGTTTGTGTTTTTAGGTCATAAATAAAGCCGAGGAGCTCAAAAGAGAAAAAAGAGGAGAAATCTTGAAGGAAAAGGAATCCATGTTGTGCAAGGAAAGAAATCAGAAAATCTGCCAGAAATCATCAGTCAACTTCGATAGAAGATTGTGATTAGCTCACAATGATCCAGGAGATGTACCATATATCAATGGAAAGCTACAAGAGTATACTTTCCAGAACTTTTTACGGATCGTCAATACCTATTTTTGAGAAGAAGTTATGACCATTTAAATGACCGAAGGTCAGTCTGCCCGAATTTCTTATTTGGACCAAAACTTCTGTTTTGAGGCCCAGACCACATTGGCAAGCCCATGGACGAGTTTTGAGGGTTTTATAACCCTAATCACAGACGTGAAGATGAAGGAGGAAAAAGATTAGAGAGGAGGACGAAGAGATTAGAGAAGAGGCAGCGATCTCACATCATCAGAACCTCCATAGTTGCAGACTCGCACAAGGAAGCTGCCAAGCCATCATCGATCACTCCATCATCCACGGTTTATCTTTCCTTTGTCATCTTTTATTCTCCTTGTGTGATTTTGCAGCCATGTGTGGCTGATTTCTCTTAGTTAGGGGCGAGGTTTGAAGCCCCAAGAATGTTTTAGATATTGTTTTGAACCTTGGTTTTAAATTATTGAGTCTTTCAAATTGTTTATTTGGTTTTGGTTTATGGAGAACTCTTGCTTGTTTATGTTCATGTATGCGCAACATAGAACATTATGAACTTGTGAGTGGGGCTAGAAATAGGTTGATTAATCTCCTAAACGGTTAAAAGGCTTATTTCAAAGTAGTAAAACCTATAGGACAATAGGTGAAACCAAATAAAAAGGATTGCATGCTAGGTAGGCGTTCCACACTAGTTTTGCATACTTGTTCAATCAAACTTCCATTGATCTTAATGCTTAGAATAATTTGTTGATAGGATAACGTCTATACCTTGATTGGTTATTCTAAAGGCTTAGTAATGGTGCGTTCATCTTGCTTAAGTATTCAAGGGAAGTAATAAGGACTTACGCAGTGCGTTCACGGTTTGTTCTTGATTGATACCGATTTGCGACTTAATGATTGAAGCTTTAGTTGTTAACATGTCTTGAAATATACTTGGTGGTGGATTTCCAAGTCTCTAACGTCTCATCCATCTGATATTTTCTGTTTTATTTTGTTTCTTTGTTTTCTTTTGTTTATAATCACAAAACCTCATATCTCTAGTACTATTATCTTTTGTTTTCTCTTGTTTTGTAATTAACGTAAAGTTGTAAAGGTTTCCTCAATCCCCGGTTTGTAACGATACCCTTATTTGCTATATACTACAATTGATACAAAAAGGTTTTAATTGAAACGCCCGGTTTCGGTCGCTATCAAAACACATATGGATTCTACTTGATTTGGAAGCAAGGATATGATGAATTATACATTTGCGTGTTTATTCCGGATTTACATGGACTCTTGATGGATCAAGAGATGCCCATATGTATCAACATTTGAAGAAAAAGATCTTGGGAAGACACGGTCTCGAAAAGGTACTCGATGACTGTATTGATGATTTTCCATCAATCGGCTTAGGCACTCTATAACTAGTGAGGCCTACATATACTCCCATGATTAGTTAAAGTCTTTGCTCTAAAGAGAGATTCATTGTTTTGTCTAAAGCAAGATGACAAATATGTGTTAAGAGATGAAGTTCTCATCTAAGTACAATAAGAAGCATCAATGTACTCAACACAATACGAAAGACTTGACATCTCAGTTGCTATGAAAAGTTGTAAAAGCTAAGTGTAGCTATGCGCCTACGTAATGCCAATGTAATGACAGTAACTCCTTTTTCAATACTTAATGGTATGAAAGGTTGAGCCTTATTCTATCCCTACATAAGAAAGACACATCAAAAACAAAATCAGAATCTGTCAAGTTTCGTAGGTCAAATTCCATGGAACCTACATGCAATCTTACTCACTGGAAAATGGTGAAATTAGTACCATTGGAAAGGTCAGGGACACCAACCATTTGAAAATAGCTATTATATTGAGTGAGTTATGGTTGTTTTCATAAAGTATGATGAATCTGTCTGACAATCTAATTTTGGCAAAATAGTCAACTTCGACTGGATTTTATGAATAGCTCCTGATGAACCAGAACGTGTGTAATATATGGTTGGAGAGCTAAATGAGTCTAGTTTCCAAAACCATTTACATTTCATTCATATGTATTTCCTAGAGGAAGTTACGACTATTCTAATAACTGAAGGTCATGTTGCGCGGGAATCTGATTTCCTACACGAACTTATGTTTTGATTTCATAAGCGGCATTCTTCTCAAGATCTAAGTGTAAAAGATCATGTTTGAGGACAATACGGTATGATTTAGTTAATCATTGCCCAATGTCACATTTGAAGACATGTTAAAGAGCAAGACATGCTAAGTTGTTGAAACTTCCGTGATTAGTAAAAGTCAGGAAGAGCCATATGATTGATGTAAAGATTAGGGGAGGTGCGATCTTCAAGGGGAGTCTAGCACATACATACATGTCACTATCAAATGTGAAGGGTGCGTTGTACTCTTTTTCTCCTACGATCAATGTTCAGTTTTTCTCTCACAGGGTTTTTGTGACTTGACGAGGTTTTTGACACAACATCATCGGCATATCAGCGCGCGGCACAAAGGAGAGTGTTCTAGGATATTCTATATCTTTCTAGATATTCCTTATGTGTGTCTTGACCTTATGCCAATAAGATATATAGTTTGACTAGATCTATGTATTCTTTATTCTTACTTAATTGGTATTGTGTAATTCCCTATATAAAAGGCTCCTATCAATAAATAATACACACATCTTTCACGATTTTCTATTCTTAAATTACTTTCACTTCATCAAAATTATAATTTTATGGAGAAAGTTATTTATAAGAGACACCACCTTTGTCTTACCGTGTGCATTCTACTTAACGATATTCACTGGTTGTTTAGTTTGACTTTTTAGTACTTTTACATCTCATTACTAGCAAAATCACATAAAATTTATTGTCACTAAATCGTGAAAGTAATATAAGAAAATAAGTTTAGTATCATTTGTTTCAGCGGTATAGTCTTTATTTAGTAAGTAAAAGATTGTGAACTCGACTCACGAAGTTATAATATTTAAGGTGTTTATTCGAAATTGTATTACACGTTTACACCGTATTTATTTCACATCATTCCTTCATGTTAAATATAAAAGAGCGGATGGTGAACTTGAACCACTCGCGCTTTGTTAACGGACATCATCACAGAGCTGCAAAAAAAAAAAAAAAAAAAAAACTGCTGTACTGATCTCCCCAAAAATCCAGCCTTTCCAACCATCCCAATTTCAACCCCTCGAAGGTCATCAAGGTCTGCGTCCAAAATTTGAGGCAAGATTGCCGCCGTCATTTCCTCGCTCCTAAAATCGGAAGCGAGGAAATGACGCGGAATCATATGAATCTTGTACATTTAAAACGGTTGTTAAAGTTTGGGCATAAAGGAAAAGGTTGGTGAACAAACTTCAACGTGGAGAGACTTAAACTACGATGAGTTCTTCTTGATGATGAAAGTGGCCGCGAAGAAGTCAAAAAAGAAAACTCCGATCTCTCTGATTTGAGAGGTTATGATTAATATCGGTACAAAGTTGAGATTAAAAACTTAAACCTCAAATCAATTACTCAAGTGCTTACTCAATTACCTCTCTGAAAAGTAGTGCATGTGGCCCTTATTATGCCATTTTCCCGTTGTCTTATTTCTTTTGGTTAAGTGTGCTTTATCTTAAGTTAGTTGTTAATGACTTTGATTATGAGAATCTGCATTTACAAGTAAGGATGATTTCTTTGGTTTAGATACCACAAGAGGTCCTGCCTGGGGGAATTCGAATCTCTTACGTATATTAAACCTAATTCATTTCTTCAATATTATTTCTTCAGTTTTTCTTGTTGATACATCACTAGACCAAATGACCACGTTTCATTTCATTTAATAACATCGGTTTCCTAACTATAAGTGAAATATCATGAATTTGACTTTAAATAGACTAGTTTAAATTATTTGTTAGATCAAAAAACAAGTTTGAGAATTATACAAATCTGAATTTGGTTATGGCTATAAGGTAAATTGACATACTTTACTATGAAAATTCATACAGTTGCTAGTCGTGTTGTTACTATCATATGTCAATTTTCAAGTATCAATACATAAATATGAGAATAGTACTATATATGAAATAATTTAGATTCCAAATAACCTTTCTTGGTGTCAGAGAAGAAAAGATAATTCAGTAGTTGTAAGTCTTGGCATGCATACATTGTCAACATTCGAACAACTTCTTGCCAATTATAATGTACCCTGTCGAGATAGTTTTCAGTCAAGAAAATGAAATGTCACAGAACGAAGAAAGTGAAATGTCATTCCCCACATAAAGCTTCATTCTTTTGACGAATATGCTCTCCCAGATATATCTTATCGATCAACTGCTGGTTTTGCTAGGACAAGGCCAATTAGAATCGAGTCAGCAAATTGACCTAGTCTATCTCTTTGCATGCATTTGAAATTAAAGATGATTAGCCAGGTTCATATAAAGTAAACAATCTTAATTAAGCGGTTTGAGAAATTAAGCTTTGAGTTCTTGAGAAGCGCAAAAATGAAGTTCGAAGTTTCAGGATATGCATGGTAGGGCAATCCTTGGGCATGTGAGATAGTAATGGGGAACACTAGGTATTTTCTTCTGTTTGGAACTATATCAATGTGTGGAGTGAACTAAAACTTTTGAATGGAAAATCAAGGCTATTTTGGGTCCCCTTACCTTAGACTCATCCATTCCCAGACTCGTATGACTTGCATTATGATATGCAAGATTGTTAATATAATTACTTATGTTTATTGTGGTTATTGAATATGAGTTGGAATTGTTGCAAGACATGGAAGTCAGAAATGTTAGGGTGAGAATCTCAACTAAGCCTTTTCATGAGTTACCTTCCATTGAGGTTTATTGATCATGCTTATCGAACTTCAAATAGAGTACTCTTTTTCAGGAGTTGCCTTCGGTTGGGATTCAACATGCTTATCGAACTTCAACTAGCTAGAGTAGCTCACAGGTTATAATTTATAAGCTATGGTTTTGATTCTTTTATTCATAGTGAATGGTTTTCAAACGCTCCAAGTTTGTTCTGGATGTCCTCGTTACGATTAATCGTATGCTTAGTTATAAAAGTTATCTTTTCTTCAACCAAAAAAATCTATTGGGTTTTAAAAGTTTGGGTAACTCGATATTCACGTTGTTTTTTGGAACACTTCATACTTCATGCTTAGTATTATCAGATGTGCATCACACGTATGTATATCAACTAATATGCAATTGATAAATAGAAGATCTAGTTATAATGAGTAATATTTCATGAGCTTGTTCCTATAAGTGGTTATTCTCACATTTTTTTTCTATTGAGAAAGATAACTTTATATAATAATAACTAACCATTACAACCATATGAGAAATCTCGGTGGTAGAAAACAAATCCCTACACTCATCCTTACTCACATATATACAAGCGATTACAATGAACATGAACAAAAAATAGTCCAAATGTAACATACTCTTAACTCCATCTAAAATCCTGGATACCTCCTTATTGACTTATTCTCACATTCTTTTTTGTTCCAAATGTTGCAATTAACATCTTCTAAGCTATGCTAACCGGCATTAAGGTTGATCCGTAACTGGCATTGAATTTGGAACCACCACATAATTAAACTTAGAAAGAAAAAAAATGTTAAAAAGAGTATGATAGATTTTGTTTCCACCTTAAAGGGTAGAAACAAAAACATTCTTAATTGGGAGCTAGTTTAGAGAAGAAACAAAATACATATGGGTGCAAATGCCCCATTTGGTAAAGCAATATGATTATGTTGGATTGCTTCCCCAACATGCGAATCGATAAGCAATATATTGCTATTTCCACTAAAATTAGTTAGTGTATGATAGTTTTATCGGTGAGTTGTGGCTTGGTTGGTTAGGTAAGCTAACAAACAATGTTGAGGTCAATGATTCAAATCTCACCTACGTATGTAGGGTGCGTGAGTTTATAATATTTTGTTTTTTAAAATGATAGTTTTGTTGGAAGAAAAAAGAAAAAAAAAAGTTAATATTTAGGGAAAATTTTAAGAACAGTACATGATAAATGATCAACTCCTAATTTTGGTGTTTCAAGTTTCAAAAAAATCATAAAAGTACATGACATTAGAATCACGACATATTTTTAGTACATGACGTCAGTAAACACCGTTAACTCTATGTAATTTCTTAATTTTCAAAAGGTGATTTCGTGTTTTCTCTATTCTCCCTTTTCTTTATATTTGTTTTACTCTTTTTCTATTTATATACTTTTTTTTAATTTTGTTAACTCAGAACATAGTCTTAATGACTTTGTTGTCTGCAAATTGATCACTCTATTCCATTTTCTGTTTTAATTTTAGTCGCCCAGAAATTATTGTTTTGTTACTAGTTCAACAATGAGAATTGTATCTTCTGTGCTAAAAAATGATTTTGAATTGGATCTTTTTTATTTCTCTCACCTTAGTAATTATTAATTTTAATAATTTATTACTGTTAAATTAAGGAGTGACGGATTTGTCCCTCATATTTTAACGGAAAGCATAAAAGATAACGAAAGACATAACGGTATATACATATTTTTGGTTGAGATTAAAAGTTCATGTACCCTTATGATTGTTTTGAAACTTAAAACACTAAAATTATGAGTGGACAATTTATCATGTACTATTCTTAAAATTTTTCCTTATTACATTTATCTTGCATACAAGTTTTCCCCAAAATGAAAAATCCAAGTCCCATTGTTAGTTGTTACCAACTTGTTTAAATTGATTCGTCACCTTTTGCAATTCGATATATAGGTCACCATTTGGGTTCATCCCCTAAGAGGGGTATGGTTGGCTTGATAATATATAGTAGCATAGTACTTAGTATTTCATGAACCTGTTTATATGTTCTTGAATTTTCCCACTTCCTTCCAGATAGGACTTGATTTAAAATGGAAATCATTCATAATGTTCAGAATTATCAATTGATTCAATATTCCCAGTTGGTGAAGTGGAAATATGACTAGAAAGTTTGCCTAAAGTCCTCCTTTTGCCACATATAGTATCCTTAACGGTAGCAAACCTTCACTAAATGAAACATAATTAGTTTATTAAACCTAATACACTATAGATTTTTTGCACATCTTAGTTTATATCTCCTCCATGCTTTAGACCTGCTCAGAAATGTAACCACATGCATTAGGCATCTTAATCAAACTTAATGTCTCCAATAATGGGTTCTCACCTGCGTTGCACGGAAGCGTCTACCCAGCCACGTTTCGCGCTTCGGAAGCGGAAGCGTGGCGGAAGCGTGGCGGAAGCACTCGGAAGCGTCCGGAAGCGCGATTCCGGGAAAAGAGGTTTTTGGAAGCGCAGTGGAAGCTTGCGTTTCCGATATGGAAGCGCATGACTTCGATGGAAAGGGAGGAAACTGAAACTGGAGGGGGGAGAGAGAGAGAGAGAGAGATCTTGAAAACAGACTGAGAATACGCACGAAGCTCCCGGCTTTGGCTTTCGAAACTCCGGTCCCTATGTCAGAGAATACAATGCAGACGACGGCGGGTGGTGATTGGGTGCGGGGCGAAGCAGACGAAGACGGGCGGTGATCGGGTGAAGAAGAGGGAGACGGAGAGGCTGATGGTGAAGAAGTTGGCGAAGAGGAAGTCGCGGAGGAGCAGTCCACGTCGGGGCTTACAGGTTTGCTTCAATTTGGAGGAGGCGGTGGTTTTTGTGAGAGAGAGAGAGAGAGGGAGGAGGCTGTGATTTTTGAGAGAGAGAGAGATAGTGGTTTTAGTGGGAGAGAGGTGAAAAACCATTCTATATTCAGTTATTTTCTCCTTGGGGTTTATTGATTTTTTAGGTTTTTTGTTTTATTTACTTATTCAATTATAATCATCTTTAAAAATATTTATCTATTTTTAAATATATATATATATATATATTATTTATTTTAACGTTTCCAAAACGCTTCCACATTTCCAAATTTTGTAAAATTACGCTTCCGCGCTTCTGGACGCTTCCGCTTCCGCGTCCCCGCTTCCGTTTCTGTGCTACATAGGTTCTCACTTTCAAGTGATTTAACAATTTATTTTGAGTTGTATGTATTATATTTCAACACAATAGTACACATGTACTCCTACTTTTTTTTTAGTACACATGTACTCCTACTTTTTTTTTGCAAAAATGGTGGCTGGATGAACTATACCACTCCGGGACATGGAGCAATTTTAGGTACGGTTTCTCTGCAAGAGATGTTTTTCACAAGCTGACGTTCGAAACAAAGACCTCTTATTACCAAAAAAAATCTTGCAATGTCCGTCTCACTTGCAACTTAGCATGCTTCCATTAAACCATGTACTCCTCCTTTGACAATGCAGAATAGGATGAAATCACTTAATTAATTTGGTTAAGTCAAAAATCTGAGTGAAATTATATTAGGTTTGATGCGTATGATGAGAGTTGATCTAAAGTAGGAATGCATTTGAGCAAATGACAAAAAGAGTGTGTTGTGATCTAATGATGAAAAATCATTTGTTCCATAGTGGGTGCATGTTTTTTGGCTTCCTGTTCATGCTAGTGTTCATATATACATGTATATATATCACCACTTTGCATCTTCCATGCTGCCTATTTTGTCATTTCATTTCTTTCTCCCTCTCCTCAATAATTTCTCTCTTTCTAGTTTTCTTTTCTTTTGTGTATTCTGAGAAAAAATTTAGAATATCTTGCTTGCTTTTATTTTATAAATTAGACTTTTCTCTTTTCTTTTGTCAAAGCCATCAAGCCCTGCATGATTGTACGACCATGAGCTGGGTATCAATACTTTGGTGCTATTCTCTGCTGGGATCCTTGTAAATCTGATACACCATTTCTACGAACGCATGAGATTATGATTCCAGGACAGCTATATACGAAAGTGTAATGGAATATATAGGAATTGGAATTACAGCTATCAAAAAATCTCAATCCAATCCTAAAATTGAAGCAAAGCAAGATCTGGCCCCTATGCATATGCTGGACATGTGAAATACTACCTACCCTTAAATTGGTGAATAGCACAGATGATCATAGAGAAGATGAAAAGAAAGATTCGACTAGTGGAAACCCCCAAAGCTTTATTAGGAAAATGATGTTTGACCATGCATAAACTCTAAAGCGGATGCGTAAAACATGTCCCGGAAGAAGACATTTCAAACTTTGATGTGATAAATTCAAGCAAATAGGCACTTTTGAATGTGTATGGTTGCCAATATAAAGCTACCAAAAGAGTGCAAATTCCATATCACTGGGGAACTATTACTATGCAATAATGCAAATGAGCGACCAGAGTAATGGACCCAAAACAACTTATTACGAATTATAAACTAAAGTGTCTTCTAACCTGTTTGAGCATTTAACTTGATCAAAGATTAACCTGCACTTGATCAAAATTCAACCTGCGATGAGTAGGCTGGCACTCTCCTGGCCTTCAACACAAGAGTTAGCCAGGAATGCCATAGTTGCCACCAAGTTTTACATGCACTAATTCTATGCCATGTTTACTTACTTGGAATGAAAGTGATAATGAATTGTAGACAAAATAGAAAGCGAAATCAGCACAGGGTTATTCATTTAAAAAAACTAATTTAAGGAGATTCGGTAAAGTCGATGATGAAGGAGAGTCGTCATGTAGACCCAATTTCAATTCAAATGGCTCATTCATCACTGAATGAAGAAAAAGGAGCACGGCTGCTGCTTGGTGTGCCATGCATGTGCCACTAAATTATTGAAGCTTAGTTTAGCCTGCATATATGGAATTGGCAAATCATCCAGCAGCATCTAACGTCGAAAAGGCACAGCATCTTAGCCCCTCTAACGTCAAAATCCCAAGAAGGGGGAAAAAAGTGTCACGTTTCTTAGGCCACGATCGGTCCCCCATTTCTAGCTAGCAAGTTTGGCTTCCGATTTAACACTGCACCTAACGTTTTACTTGAAACCAAAAGAGTTATGTGATTAGGATACTCAGAAACCATTTATACCTGTGAGATTTAGGAGACTGAATTAGACCTTTCAAAGTTTCTGTTTTGTGATTAGGTGCACTGAAAAAGGATTAGTAATTGACTAGGTACTGGAATAACGTACAACATGATTTGAGATGAAAAATAGAGACCTTTCATCATTTCATCGTGGCCGTGTCTCTTGACAGAAACACTTCGCACACATGCGTGTGTATTTATATAAGCATTTGACATTTTCCAATCATAATAAGGAATACAAATAAATCTCATGATCCTAGCTAGTTATACTTGTAATCTCATTTTTAGGTTGTATTTTTGGTATTTTGATCAACATATATGGTTGACAAATCTGCGATCTTCTGGGTCCTGGTGGCTGGTGCATGAATTATTATTTCGACATGGCAGCGCAAATCTAGTTTAACAATGAGCCCTTTGACAGAAGCCCATTACCTTACACCAATAACTCATCAAAGGTACGCAGTACGTAGCTAGCTGCATTTTTGTTAATAGTGTAATTCCTTACTTCGGTGCAGTAGTATTACAGTAGTGTTATTAATTGTTGAGGAGAGCGACATGAATGAAATGGTTGCCCTCCTGGTAGTTACGTACATACAAGGTTATTCGTAGTTACAAGTAATTGAGGGTACATAATCATCATATTTCACATCATAGTCTTAAATTTTTTTAAAATTATATTTAAAATGGTAATTAAGTCCTTAAAGTGATAAAAAATGTTAGATGCATATGCATCAACATATATACCATAGCCTTACCTAACACAGTCGGTTATAATTTTTACTCGTACGAAGAACACACTGACTTGTATTTTTCTTTTTGTAATGCATATGATTTGCGAGTAATTACATATGTTCGATAAGTAGTTTAGTCGAACCCGGTCAAGGGCAGTACATGAGGTGTTTTGTTAATTCTGAGTGTCGAGCATGCAAAGGAACCACCAACGTACCCAGAATTCTGACACACGCATGATGCAAGAAGAATTATTAATGGCCTGGTCGATACTAAATGGAAATCCTCCTGACTCCCTCATCCAAGTCTTGCTCATTTTCACTTGACTGGTATTATGAGCGAGCAGCAGTAATATATAGTACGTAGCAGCAGAGAAGTTGCTTGATGCATGCATAGTGTTGATGGTGACGAGAGAGAGAAGAGGAGGAGGGCCGAGGTTGTGAAAATTGTCAGGGTAATCATCAATTATATCAATGGTGCTTGCTTGCTAAAGCACCAGCAATTCCCGAACTCTCTGCAGCCCTCTATCTGTCCACCAAGAGCTCTCAGACTTTAATCGATCACTTCCTTCTTCTTCTTCTACGATCAATAATGTTCAGTCCAGTCTTTGTTCGCTGACACTTCTTGTCAGACTTTGAATCCATGTGTATGATCTATGATCGTACTTTGACCCTCTAATATCCGCTTCTTGTAGACCCTTCTCGGCCCATGCAAAGTTCTTACACTTCATGAACTTGGAACATTGTTCTTCCTAGTATGCATGCAAAAGCTTAGCCTCCTACACTCATCTTTCAGATCGACTTTTATGGGCTCCCAACTATATTAGTAGATGGATCTCTGTGTCTACATCAATTTGGGCGGAGGCGGCCTGTAGGTTGATTTAGCTCTTGGGCATGTTCCTCATTTCATTTCATTGGAGCGTTAGCCAACCCTGTAAGAGAAATGGAATCAAGGATTCTCATTCTCCTTCAATCATGTGTTTAGTAGCATCAGTATAAAACTGTTACCTTTGTAATACTCCGGAAATTTGATATTAGTTTATAATATTATTTTGAAAATTATCTAAGTAGGAGTTGTGCGGTTTTGTGATTTATTGAGTGGACCGGAAGTATTCGAACATTTAAATTTCTTGAAAATGCTTTATTTTGAAAGGTCAAGTGTTTTTTTAATCTTTTAAGTTTCTTGAAAAACTTTCTTCATGAAAGTTGTAGAGCACGATGATATGAGTTCGTAGACACGTGGTTTGCATAAAACGGACTTCGTATGTGAAAGATATGGTCATCAGAAGTTCGTGGCTTTACGGAGTTTTGGGTTAAATAAGGAAAAGTTAGGGTTTCCATTTCATTTTCCAGAAACCCTCTTTTTTCCTCTCTTCCTTCTCTCTCGCACCTCTCCCTCACTATCAAAATTCCCTAACTAACCCGACCTAGACCCGGTCAACCCAACCCGGTTTTTTCGGCCGACTCCGGCAGACTCAGACGGCGACACCGATGAGGTTTTCTTCCTCTCTTCGGTGTGATCCTCCTTGTGTAGGTGGGTGAGGATGGCTCAAAAGCCGCAGCGGAGGGTGGCAGACCTGACTCCAAACTAAGGGCTTTCCGGCCGTGTGCGGCGGCGAAGAGGCTTGAAACTGGTCGGGATAGAACCTCCTTGGGGTCCTGGTTCGACTTGTGGTGGTCTTGAAGCTCGACTCAAGGTGTAGAGTGGCGGTGGTGGATTTCATTTTTCCGGCGACATTTTTGGCCTCTTTTCGGCTGATTTGGATTTGGCCACATGTATGAAAAGTGTTCCAGTTGTTGTGTTGTTCAAGTTTACTGTTGTGAGTTTGCCCTAATTTAAAGGTTGGTAGGGGGCCCACTCCCCGCTGCCTATGGTGGCGCGTCCAGTAGTGTTTGTGGTGTTTTGTGGTACTGTTTAGGTAGTACTCTTCGATACGAATTTGTTAATATGTGGGTTGTAGGTTTTGGTTACCATTATTGCATGCTAGGGTTTCCCCTTAGTGCTAAGTTCGGTTCGGTTCAGTTTTGGGTAAATTCGAACATGAGAATTTGGTTAGTAGTTCTATAGGATGTGTAGGATGTTTCGGCGACCTTTTAGAGGTCAAGGAGGAGGATTTGTCTCGAATGACAAGCTCGTGGGTTAGGACATGAGTTTCGATTCGAGTCGGATAATGTTATTTTTAATAGTTACTAAGGTTAACGTTTTTGTTAATAGGTGACTTGTGGAGTGTGGTTTTGAGCCATATGCTTGTGTTGTGCGTGCAAAGATGCAGCTGGATTTGATGTTAGTAAAATCTCACCAAGGTTCACTTTGGGACTAATTATTTATAATTTTTATGATGATGATTGTGATGCTGATTTGATGATGATGATGATGATTTGATGATGATTATGATGATGATTGTGATGATGAATTTGATGATGATGATTATGATGATGAAAATTATCATGAGGATGATTATGATGATTGATTATGATGATGATGATAATGATGATGATGATGATGATTATGATGATTATAATTTAAAAAAATTTTGTTTTTTTATTTTTTGTTTTAAAATATATGAGCTTGATCGCCAACGACTCATAGGTAAGAGAAAATACAAGTTTTCCTATTTAAATGATTATTTTTAAGGTTCTTGTGACCATATTATTTTTAGTTCTTGGTAGATTATTCTTGTGAGAAAATCTATGTGTATGTATATATATCTCTATGTGAAAAGGTATATTATAATGATGTGTAGCTTGTCTAGTTCCATTGATGTGGATATTTATGCATTCGTTGCGGAATGGTGCCTTAGTGGTGATTGTGTGCGTTAGTTGTGGATGTGTGCCTTAATGGTGATTGTGTGCATTCGTTGTGGAATGATGCCTTAGTGGTGATTGTGTGCATTAGATTAAGAACCTTCGTGGTGGACCGGGAAACAAGCCTTGGCCGGGTGATTGGTTACGGTCAGTATAGAGCTCTAGTTTGTCTGTCGGTATTTCATGGGGGATGACTAAGTATTGACGAACCCATGAGTACGTGTTTGTTTGGTTACTTATGGGGGATGACTAAGTGTTGACGAACTCATAAGTAAAAGTAGAGAAATGATTGTGTGATGTTTTTATGTGTTGTCATTTAAATTCCTTCCTTTAGTATCTTTTAAACTATGCTTATCCGAATGAGATTCTTTAATCTTAATTGTTTGATTTTAATAGAATTCTTGAACTACGCTTTTTGCAGGATTCATTCATGATTTTGAGTGATTTTGAATTGATGTGTTTTCTTAATTATTGTTCTTAATTGTTCATGTGTTTTATTTGGATGTTAGAAGTATTGAGTTAATTTTGGGATTTACTCATACGAGCTTTTTAGCTTACCGGGTTTGTTGTTTACAACCCAGAGCACTAATTCATGGTGTATGGGGTTAGACCTGCATGTGATGATCAGCAGGGTTGAGTCAGCAGCGTAGGAGCTGGGTTTTAGACGTTGTACATTTATTTGTATATTATGACAGTTGTTTTTAAGCTCATATGAGTGACTTTTTTATTACTAGACTTTTGAAGTTAATGTAATTAAGGAGATATAATGTTTAACTCGGTTGATGAGTTTGTTGACATTTACATTTCCAGTATTTGTTTTTAGTTTGGAAGTTGTTGAGCAAGTTTTGGGATATTAAGATTTTCAGTTATATCACGCCCAAATTTTTAAAAATTTATCATTCGAAAATTGGGGTGTGACAACCTTGATCCATGACTCCAAGTAACCGCGTGGTAATTGTTCTAGGCACACACATACTTCCCGTTGACGATATCAATGTAGAGCTGAGGTGTGTCGTGCTGGGTGTCACAGGTTGACTTTGTGATATGTAAAGTGGATCGTGTGGCATTCGCTAGCCTTGAACATGATAGATAGCAAGTGAGTCAAATGTGCACCTTGCAAGGAATAATACAAACCACAAATATTAATATAGTGATAGCAACAAGTAAAAACACAATTTATTTGTGAGGGGAAATCACGAAAAACGAATGACTAATTAAAATGGGAATCAAGAAATGATCTCACGAGGCACATATGATTGTATATGGTAAGATGTTTTGGGAGGCAAAAGTACATGTGATTAACTATATAGTTCCGTAGTCTGGCGAAAGTCCGAAGACCGGTGACCGGTGAGGTTCCAACAAAATCATTCCTCTAAATTTTTTCTCTAAGCACATATTTGCACGTTTAACGTATGAGGACAACAACAAAAAAATCTATATATATATATATATATATATAAAGTACAAAAAAAATTATAGAGTAAATAGGGTCACACATCTTATTATCATCGGAATAGGTAATGAGAGGCTTTAACTGAGGTTGTCTATGGTACTGAAATCAGTGAGATATATATCATACACTCATTTACCACTAAAAGAAAAAAAAAATTACAAGTTAATTGAGTAAAATTTACAACATTGATAATGAAATTACTATATTTGTTTTACATATTTACATATAATTGAACCAAGTTACAACAACAACAACAAGAAGTTGTTTATAAACGTGTAAATTGTCATAAATTGAGTAATTACCTTTAATAGAACAAAAATCACCTAAGTAATGACTATATTTACCAAAACGACGACAAATTTGTTGTTATTAATGTAAATATAGGTATCACAACCAGGTAGGTATCTGAGAAAATTTCTTTAATTAGTATGAAATTAACATTTCTTATGTAATATATATCGGGCAGGTTTTAAGTCTTATTTTTTTTATTTTTACTACATATTGGTAGGCCTCATTCCCTCGAAAATAAATTTATGGCTGCAACCATGTATACAAGTTTATGTGATCGTTCTCATCATATACTACGTACAACCATCATCACTATTCAATAATTTCATATCATCAACCATAGTGGATGTATGTGTCAGTATGATCAAGGTTAGGTGTATGTTTCATATGATCAATCATAGCGGATGCTTGTTCTCAATGTTGTAGAATGCTCAAGGTTAGGTTTACGTTGCCCTCAAAGTGCAACGTACCATCAATCGTTAAATTCATTCAATCATTCATAGCGGATGCGTGTTCTCGTTGAGGATACATGTCAATATGCTCAAGGTTAGGTTGATAAAGCACTCAAAGGTGCAACTATCATCGATGCAATACATTTATACGGTGGCGGTTATTGTTACTCTATAAATTTCTTTTCACACTCTACAATCAATATTATTGACTACAAATTTCTTTTCACACTACATTCAACAGACATGAATCACCTCTAGATAAAGAACCGGAAAATATGAATAAATAGGTTATGTGCTGACTGCTGGAGAACTGATGACAATTACTGGGTGGTTGGATTCGTTTATATGTTTCTTTTAGTGGGTTTTCATTTTATTAAGATATTTTTTTATTCTGATTTATATCATTGTAATAAGGGGCAAAGTTGGTAGCCGTGATGAAAAAAATGTACATTGTGAAAAACAATTGATTAGGTAGCAATATATCCTGACCCTGAACTCATATCTTTTATATTAAAAATAAAAATAAACCCATCAAGAGATTCAGAAAAGGGGATGAAGATTCACTGGGTTGCATGGGATAAGATGTGTGTGCCTAGGGAGGAAGGGGCTTTACTGCTTTAGGTATCTGAAACATGTGGCAATCGTTCAAGGCAAAGCCTTCAAATCCTTATTTCATTCACCATTCGGATCATCCCGGATTGGGACTCGTCTCCAACTCCTAAATGGGGATAACTATTCTGGTTGGAAAATGGCTATGGTTAGAGCTCTAAATTTCAAGAACAAGCTTGTATTTGTCAATCGTTCTGTTAAAGCTCATTCAGAAGAAACTGATCCTGAAGGTTATGCGACTTGGTTGCGATGCAATGATATGGTTTATTCCTGGATCGTCAATTCTTGCGATCCAAAAATAGCCGATAGCGTAACCTATTACCCTAGTGCTCTTGAAGTTTGGGATGATCTCCATGAGCGTTTCTCTCAGGCAAATTCAACTCGTATCTTTGAGCAGTGAGATATTGCTTTTCTACGACAATAACAACTCTCTGTCGCAGTCTACTATACAAAATTGAAAGCTCTACGGGATGAATTAGCAACATCTGATGCAACACAATCAACACAAACAGATCAACAAAGACTGATGCAATTTCTAATGGGATTGAATGAAACGTACCAGGCTATCTGAGGACAAATTCTTCTTATGAAACCTCTACCCACATTTCGTCAAGACTTCTCGTCTGTTCTCCAAGAAGAAAAGCAAAGTCTGATTACCTCATCTCATACAACGGAGGACTCCGACAGCGCCCTCGTCATGATAGGCCGAACTGGGAATGGCAGTCCGGGAGCAGAAACTAGGAACGATGGAGCAAATCATTTCACTAGAGGAGACCGAAATAATCCTCGTTTCTCCTTTGAGGGCCGAGAATATCGTGATCGTGGTGGAGGAGCCCATCACGGCGCTTGGAATGGAGGACGACTAGTTGATCAAAGCCAACGTCATTTTGGTTCAGAGAGAAAGAGGCCGCACTATACCTATTGTGATGAGTTAGGTCATTGGGTTCAAACCTGTTATGAACTACATGGGTACCCAGAAGACCATCCAAAAGTAAAAAATAATAACAAAGGTGCTTTTGCTATTGGAAGATCAACTCAAATAGTTGTTGTCACTTATCCCCAAGACCTAAGATGAAGGCTCCAATTCCAAGGCAAATAAGGTAACAAAACTAGGTTTGTCTAAAGTTGTAACACCCAGGACCTTAATTGACCCGTTTACCATTAGTTGGACCGTAAATGACTTTATTTTTACTTTTACCGTTGTTTCTGAACTATATAAGGCTTCAAAAGTTGATTTTTTCTTACGTTTGAAATTTGAGAAAACTTCCTGTATGTAAGTTGTAGAGGACGTTAAACACAGTAGAAGTTTACTGCCCCCCAGTAAACTTCTACTGGGGTTCAGTAAACTTACAATATAATAATTTCCTTTCAATTTCAGGGCCACAACACACAACAGATACTCATTCTTAACCTAATAAACAACTTTATTGGCCTCTAGTAAACACAGTAGAAGTTTATTGCCCCTAGTAAACTTCTACTAGGAGTCAGTAAACTTGCAATACAATAACTCTTTTTCAATTTCAGGGCCACAACACACAACAGATACTCATTCTTAACCTAATAAATAACTTTATTGCTCCCTAGTAAACACAGTAAAAGTTTACTGCCCCCAGTAAACTTCTACTGAGGCTCAGTAAACTTGCAATTTAGTATCTCCATTTCAATTTCATGCCAATTATATACAATAAATCTTACAAAAATCAACAAAAACAACATTTATCTCAATCTGTAACAGTTATGAACAGAGAAACCCTAGAATTTTCATGTTTTCATATTCATGGCCTTTAATCGCTATAAATTAGAACATGAAGCTTTAATATCATCAGAGAAGTCCAAAATAAGCCTAAATTCAATAAAATCCAACATGTACATGTTTTTATAGATTTTCCGAGTGAGGTTGAGTGAGAGCAATTGAAGCAGAGATCGACGCTGAGACTTATCCACAGATTGACTTCGATCGACTGAGATTGAGCCAGACAGCGATTTCGATCGACTAGGATTTAACGAGAGAGCGACACCGTCGACTAAGATTTAACGAGAGAGCGACGTGGATCGATGGAATGACAGAGATCGTTTTAAACCCTAAACCAGAGAGCGTGATCAAGAGAGAGACAATTTTTTGATTTTCGTGGAGATTGGGAGATAAAGTTTTTTGATTTGTGTGGAGAGTGGGAGAGGGTAAAATTAATGTGAATGATATAATTGTTATTTCGCGTTAAAACAGAAAAATGAGCTACTCAATACTTTTTTTTTTTATTGAAATGGGCTTTAAAATCCATATTTTTGACTAAATGGTCATTTTTCCTAATAAGTATGTGTGTGTGTATTCCGTTTATTATTCACTATTTTTTTATTATATATTTTTGTTTCCTGTTATTATAGTGTACAACATGGACAAGAGCTGGATGCAATTAGAAGGAGGTCCCCTCTTTATATGAGAGACATTTTTGATTTTCTTGAGTTTGTGCGTTAGTCCTCTAGACAAAGTTATTCACATATGCCCGTGCAACAAATATCTCAATTGTAAACCAGTAACATATGAAGACATGTATTTTTACTTGGAACTAAACGGAATTTGTCCTAGTTATACCACATGGACATGACTCGGCGAAAATCAAGTTCAATTGCCTACACCTGCAGAAATTCAAGCATAACATAATCAGCAGGCATGATCTTCCGATGCTAGTTACAGGGACCCTGCTATGATGAACATCTTAAACGATGTCTTCTCGTTCGCCTCCTCAGGATATCAGGAAAATGTTGTTTATGACAACGCCCCTGACACCTTCTTTAATGTCTCTCACGTTGACTACAATAATGATTATGATAACTACAATAGGCTTTTACGGGAAGTACAAACCTCATTGTATCCTAGCAGTGAACATACTGTGTTGGGTACAATCATAGAGCAAATGAAGATAAAAAATAAGCGAGAAAAGAGTAACGTATGTATTGATAAGGATATTGCGCTTAAGAAGAAAGTGTTTCCCAAAAGTAACAGTTGTCAGGAAAATTTCGACCAGGTAAAAAACATGTTGGCTGATCTCAGTCTTGATCACCAGAAGATAGATGCTTGTGTCAATAACTGCATCTTGTATTACAAAGATCACAAAGATAAAGTTGAGTTCCCACACTGCTACGAGCTAAGGTATAAAGCTTCCACTTCATCCAAACAGAAAAACCCGCCCATTCCTAGGAAGGTTGTTCGTTACATCCCGTTGGGTCCTCGTCTGCAGCGTCTGTACATGTCTTCACATACGGTTAAGCATATGAGATGACACCAGGCAAGGCACCAGGGAGAGGAGATGATAGATCCGGATAATCTCACACACCCCCAGACGGGGACGCTTGGAAGCACTTTGACCTTTCTTTTCCCAAATTTGCTGGAGACTATTGAAATGTCAGACTCAGACTTGCAACAAACAGATTTAATCATATTGGAAACATAAATTTGTCTTACAACATTTGGCCTGTGATAGTATTTCCGTATAATTTTCTTACGCTTATGGTTCCAGGGCCGTATTCTCCAGGAAAGTTCTTGGATGTCTACATGAGACCATTAATTGACGAGCTGCAGGAGTTATGATCAATAAACGTATTATTAATACTTGCACATTTTATTGTTAATTTCCTTGTTTATGATCAAACCATGCATTGAAAAGCTTGACAGAGAAGCTTCCCTATTTATTAGATACACTTACCATCCTTAACATTTATTATGATGCATGGTTGATCAGGTCTATTAATAAGCTTCCTTGTATTGTTTGATCAAGTACACCTAATAAGTGAAGCTTTCCCTATTTATTATGCAAAATGTGTCAAGTTTATTATGGAAATGTTGAGCTACATGTGTTTTTTTATTAATTGATGTATTTTAAATGTAGAATGACATGGTTGATGAGGTAAATAAATGAAAGGATGTATTTAAGGAACAACACCCTGACGCGACGGATGAGAAGATTATGGAAAGTGTTCAGTCCCAACAAATTGAGGTTTTGGTTACGGTGCTCAAAACTCGGAAAGGAAATGAGATTAGAGGGATGGGACGAGGAGGCGAGCGAGACTTGAGCTATTCTTCAAATGGTTCCACTTCACATAGTCGTCCTTCTAGAGTTGATGAGCAGCAACTCTAAGAGGTGCAGGAGCGCTATGAGCAGAGGCTAAAGGAATCAGAGGAGCGTGCCCAACAATAACTCCAAGAGATCAAAAAGCCTCCTGCGTGTCCTGCGTGCCAAGTCTATGTATAGTGTTGTGCCATCCCAAGTTGCAGCCATGTATGAGCACCTAGGTATGCCACCTCCTCCTCCTCCACAATCTTCTCCTCCTACACAAGTTTTCCCACATAACAATGATGATAAAGACGACTTTCCAGGATTAGATGAGAATGATTCTTGGCATTGGTGATTTTGTAGGACTTCATTCATAGTTTAGGTAGATAGTATGAACAATTTTCTAGCTAGTTCATTATTTTATATATATGAACAATATTTGTCCATCTAGTATATATCATGATCAATATATATATGAATATGTTTTCCAAATCTAGTGCTTCATTTCTGCTGTATCTGTATGTGTTTGATTATTGTTACTGATTTGTAATTTTTGGAAACAGTGAATAAAGTAAAAAAAATATTCACAGTAAACAAAAAACTCTTAGGCGACGAAAACAATAACATTCGTCACCCGAGATAAACCACATAGGCGACAGAAAAAATAACATTCGTCGCTCAAGACAAACCACCTAAGCAACGGACACAATAACATTCGTTACCCAAGATAAACAACCTAGGAGACGGAAGAAGTAACATTCGTCGCCCAAGACAAAACCACCTAGGCGACGGAAAAAGCAACATTCATCGCCTAAGACAAACCACATATCCGATAAATACAAAGATAGATCGTTGACTAAGAACTGTTATGCATTCATCGGTTTAGAACTCTGCCAACGAATATTCCGTCGCTTAAGGACGATTCAATATTCGTCAGTAAACATACATACCGACGATAGTTTCGTCGGCTAAGAACAATTACATATTCGTCGACTAAGAACTTTTCCGACAAAAAAATTCTGTCGACGGTAATTTTTTTCGACGAAGCTGTTTGTTGACAAGACAGGTAATGATCCGTCAGGTAGGATCCCTCTTAGTTGATGACTAACTTTATTTTCGTCACCTAAGTGTCTACCTCACGTCACTTAGGTGACGGAACTTAGTCGACAAATAATTCGTCTGCCAAGATCCTAAGCGACAAATAGTTAGTCTTAGGCGACGAGTTGTTTCAGTCGCCTAAGACGAGATTTCCTGTGGTGCCAGGATTTCAAGAAGAAAGACACGTCTCTGCAATTTTGACAATACGCATGTGTTTGCATTCTGTGTATCCGATTACCTTCCATGGTTGAAACCATTTGACATAGGTGAACTGTGAACAAGAGAAAAAGATAAGGGATGCTTTGAAAATTATCAAGCGCAGCATCAGGACCCTATTATAGACGCGAGAGTACAAAAGTGGAGGTGATTTAGTCAGGAAAAGGGGATCAAGGAGCCTGTAGAGGAGGACCTGCTCGATGTTTTCATCTCACTCAAAGGTGAAAATGGGCAGCCTTTATTATCAGCTGAAGAAATCAAAGCACAAATCACAGTAAGATATTTTCATATACGTACATCCACAACTTTTAAGCTCAACTACATACCTTTAGAGAGATATTTGCATTTGCATATAGGTCATATAGGATAAGTCATATCTGTCATATTCATCAGTTTGAGGACAAATTTTAACATTTTACAATCTTGAATTTGAATCAAAAGTTCTTTCAGTTTCATACAGATAAATATAAAACAAAAATTCGATTACCACTTTGTCACTAATGTGGTAATTAACTAGAAAAAAGTGGTCTTCGATAGAGTAACATAAGTTCTTGTTTGAGTCATCTATGTCCTAAAAGCAGTAGTTGTCGGTGGCTATGACGGATCCAACCCCAGGTTCACCTGGGCTTAAGCCTAGGTGAGAATTTTCTAGTAAACAAAATCCTACTTCTCATTAATGCGATCAAACCTAGCTCCAAAACCATTCTTTTGTTCTGTTAATCAACATTAAGACTAATTGTATTCCGTAGTCTTATTATCTGTCAAGCAAGTTCTTTGACTGCCAAGTAAGTTCTTTGAATAGCTGAAAGTACGTAAGTCTTAGCTTGACTCTTTCTCCTATACAAAATATGCTGCTGCATGCACAACTGAAGAAGAATGTATTTTACTTAATTTCCTTGTCTTAATTTATCAAGCTGATGTCATTTTGGCTAGACATCATCGTTCGACTATGAAGTCTCAATTCCAAAATTCACAAACGTAGTCTTTCCGCTCCCCATCCTTAATTGCTAATTCACTGCTCTCAAATTCTCATCATTGCCTCCCAATTTTAGTAGTATTAGCATGTTATAATATCCAGACCAAAATAAATAATATAGTATGAAAGGTTTCATGAGTTACATAAATGTTTCATGAGTTACACAAACGTTACATGAGTTACACAAACGTTACATGAGTTACATTGATGATTTTAGAGTTATGATCAAGGTATGAGTTACAAGAATATTCATGAAGCACCATTTATTGGGAGAACCTAATAAGATCTAGGGGTGGAATTTTGAAACTGAAAACCGAAAAAAACCGAGCTGAAAACCAAACCGAAACCGGAAAAAACCAAACCGAAAAAAACCAAACCGAATTAAGAAAAGCTGAACCGAACCAAATTAGTTTGGTTTGGTTTTTGGTTTTGGCCTATGAAAAACCGAACCGAACCGAAAAACCGAATCTTTAAAACGATGTCATTTTTTGTCTTTATTTTCGTATTAAATATTTGATTTGAACAATATGATTTTAGGTTTTATGTTCTATATAATTATATGTTTGTCTTTTCTAATATTTTGCTTTTTATTTTCGTTTTAAGTACATATAAAAATGTTTTAAGTGTCGTGTATGCGAAGTATAGAGAGTGATATGTTACCTCTAAAATCGAATACCTTATTCTTTCGAGCTTTAGATGATAGACTCTAATATTTAATTTATTTTTCTATTCTTTATTCAAAATTTATGTTTTTTAAACTTTAAAATTCAGAATTTATTTGGATGGACTTTAAACTATGAAGTCTATATTTTCTATTCAAGATGAACTTAGAAGTTTTAAAATTATGGTTTCATGGTGTGCTAGTGTGGTTAATTCCCAATACTTTCGAAATTATTGAGTATTAAATTTTCAAAATATTTATTTGGTTTATAAATTGTTGGTTTGTTGAATAATTATTGTCAAAATTTTTATTGATATATTATATGTGCTTATAAAAACAAGTAATGGAAGAAGAAAAAAAAAGGACCTAAAATACGATAATTTTTTACTAAGTTAAAAGCATACAAATTTTAAGAAAAATTATTTTAAAAAAGAAGAAAAAAAACCGAAAAAAAACCGAAACCGAACCGAACCACGGTTTAGTTTGGTTTTCGGTTTAAGGTCTCAAAAAATGCCAAGCTGAACCGAACCGAACCGAATTTTTTATTCGGTTTGGTTTCCTGTTTTAGGTGAAAACCGAACCGAACAAAACCGAACCCACCCCTAATGAGGTCTAGATGGTTCCTCCTTAGCCTATAATAGGAGAGTCATTTGCTCATTTCATGTATCTCATCCATCTCAAGCATTTCTTCCAAGAGAGAAACATCCATCTTCCAAGTAGAGAAGAGTGTCCACTCCAAGTTGAGAGTGTAGAGTAGTTGATAGTAAAACAAGTGTGAGGGAGTTTCCTTCAAGTACTGTTCTTGAAGTTGTGTATCTCGTGTATCTATTATTTCATAGTGGAAGTTCTTGTTGTTGCTGCCCTGCGGACGTAGGCACATCGCCGAACCACGTTATATCCGGTGTTCCCTTTCCCCTATCTTTTACATCTTTGCATATTTATCCTTTGTGTGGTTTTGAGTTGTTACTTCCATTATATTATTTTCCCAACAGTGGTATCATAGCCCTTGGTTCGTAGGGCATGGGTGTTACAATGGAAGGTTCAAGGAGTACCATGGAGCGACTCAACCACTCAAATTGGATTACATGGAAGCCGCGAATAGAGGACATCCTCTATTGCAAAGATTTGCATGAGCACATCGAAGGAGTTGAGACTAAGCCGGAAGGGACTTCGGATGCCAATTGGAAGAAGATGAACCGCAAGGCGATCGGTCATATTCGAGAGTGGGTGGACGATAGTGTGTTCCACCATGTAGCCAATGAAACCGATGCACACGAGTTATGAAAGAAGTTGGAGTCATTGTTCGAGAAGAAAACCGCCGCCAAGAAAGCCTTTTTAATCAAAGAGCTTGTCAACATGAAGTATAGTGATGGTGTGACGGTCACCGAGCATCTAAACAACTTCCAAAGTACAATTAATCAATTGAAAACCATGGGGATGGCGATTGATGATGAATTACAAACACTGTTGTTGTTGGAGTCGTTGCCGGACAATTGAGAGACTTTTGTCATCACTGTAAGTAATTCTGCTCTTGATGGTAAAATGACTATGGAAAATGTTAAAAGTAACTTGTTGAATGAAGAGACAAGGAGAAAAGCCTCAAGCTCCGACAGTAGCCAAGTCTTCGTGGGGGAGAACAGAGGAAGGAGCAAGAGTAGAGGACCCCAAGGTCATGGAAAGAGTGTAAGCCAATCCAGAACGAGGTTCAACGGAAAGTGCCATTATTGTGGCATTTTTGGGCACATGAAGAAAAATTGTCACAAGTTGAAAAATGGTCCAAGGGAGGTGTGAGAAGGCAGTTCTCAACCTAAGGATGACACAAGGAACACAACCGCTCCCGTGCGCAATGATGTGTATGAGTTCCTTTGCCTTGAAGGAGAATGCCTACATGTTCATGACGATACTCCCGGTGTTCCATGGGTCGTTGATTCTGGAGCCTCTTTCCATGCCACTCCAAATAAGGAGTTCTTCTCTACATATAGAGGTAGAGAATTTGGGATTGTAAAGATGGGCAATGAAGGCTACTCCAAGATTGCAGGAATTGGGCAATGAAGGCCTTGAGACTGATTTGGGGAACAAACTTATGTTGAAAGATGTTCGACATGTTCCCGGCTTACGTCTCAATTTGATGTCAACCGGCGTGCTTGATCGGGAAGGATATCATCATCACGGAGGAGACCAAAAGTGGAAGCTTACCAGAGGATCACTATTGGTGGCTAGAGGGAATCTGTGTTGTACCCTCTACAAGACATACGACAAGATATGTAAAGAGAGGCTGGGCCACATGAGCGAGAAGGGATTGCAAGTTCTAGCAAAGAAGTCTCTTATTCCCTTTTCCAAAGGTACCTCTCTTGACTCTTGTGATCACTGTTTGTTTGGTAAACAGCAGAAAATCAGCTTTTCTAATACATTCGCCAAGAAGGAGAATCTTTTAGACCTAGTACATACTGATGTATGTGGCCCCATGGAAGTTGACTCACTAGGTCATAACAAGTATTTTGTTACTTTTATTGATGATGCTTCACGAAAGGTTTGGGTGTATTTGTTGAAATCAAAAGACCAGGTGTTCCAAACCTTCAAGGAGTTCCATGCCATGGTTGAGAGGGAGACGGGACGAACCCTCAAGTGTCTCCGCAGTGATAATGATGGAGAGTACACTTCGAACGAGTTTAGAGGTTATTGTTCGAAGCATGGCATTAGACATATAAAGACAGTTCCTGGCACCCCACAACATAATGGTGTAGCAGAGAGGATGAACCACACCATCTTGGAGAAAGTGAGAAGCATGCTAAAGACAGCTAACCTGGCGAAAGAGTTTTGGGGCGCAGCAGTGACAACCGCATGTTACCTCATCAACCAAACACCATGTATACCGTTGGGCTTGGAGACTCCAGAGAGTGTGTGGACCGGTAGAAGCGCTTCATATTCTCACTTGAAGGTATTTGGGTGCAAAGCATTTGCACATGTTCCAAAGGAGAAAAGATCGAAGCTAGATGACAAGGCCGTGCCGTGCATCTTTCTTGGGTACGGTAATGAAGAGATGGGTTACCGGTTGTGGAATCTAATAACCAAGAAGTTATTCAGAAGTAGAGATGTGGTGTTCCATGAGGATCAGACTGTTGCAAATTTTGACAAGAACATACTAGAAAATGCAGAGCGTCTCACTTATGACTCATCTCCGCTCCAAGAAGAGTCTAACAAAACTCAAGAAATGGTTAATGAAGACGTTCCTGATACGGCAGAACCAGAAGCTGCAGGTGTTGCAAATGATGACCAGAAGAATCAGGTTCAGGATGATCATGATCAGGGGGAGCCTAATCAGGAAGAGCCTAATCAAGAGCAGTAACAAGAAAATGCCCAAGCACTAGTTTGAAGATCTTATAGAGTGCTGAAGCCGAGTACCAAGTATCATTCTTCTCAATATATTTTGCTCACCAGTGATGGAGATAATCCATATTCCAAATACATTTTGTTGACCGGTGATGGAGAGCCTGAATGCTTTGAGGAGGCGAAGACTCATGCAGACGACGACAAATGGATATTAGCTATGAAGTCTGATATGGAGTCCTTGTTGAAAAATGGCACCTACGAGTTGGTGGAGCTTCCTAAAGGCAGAAAGGCACTAAAAAATAAATGGGTGTTCAAGTTGAAGAGAGACGAGAATGAACAGTTGACAAAGTTCAAGGCTCGCTTGGTTGTCAAAGGTTTCGGGCAGAAGGAAGGAGTAGATTTTGATGAGATCTTCTCACCAGTTGTCAAAATGACATCTATCAAAGTTATTTTGGGCATGGCAGCTAGCATGGATCTTGAGGTGGAATAGTTAGATGTAAAAAATGCATTCCTACGTGGTGATTTGGAGGAAGAAATATACATAGAGCAACCAGAAGGTTTTGAGGTCGAGGACAAGGAGCACATGGTTTGCAAGCTAAAGAAAAGTTTGTATGGGATGAAGCAAGCACCAAGACAATGGTACAAGAAGTTTGACTCATTCATGGTGGGTCATGAATACAAAAGAACTGATGCAGACCCATGTGTGTACATTCAACGGTTCACTGGAGGTAAATTTATAATTTTGTTGCTTTATGTTGATGATATGTTGATAGTGGGGCAAGACGTTTCTATGATCCGCAAGTTAAAGGCAGATTTATCAAAGTCTTTTGATATGAAAGACTTAGGTCCAACTAAGCAGATTTTGGGCATGGAGATTACATGTGATAGGAAGACAAATAAATTTTGGTTGTCACATGAGAGGTATGTTGAACGGGTGCTTGAAAGGTTCAACATAAAAGAAACCAAGTTAGTGGGCTCACCTCTAGGTAATCACTTCAAATTAAGTAGATTATTATGCCCAACTACACAAGAGGAGAAAGACAAGATGGCAGGTATCCCTTACTCATCAGTTGTTGGCAGTCTTATGTATGTCATGGTATGTACTCGTCCAGATATTGCTCATGCAGTTGAAGTTGTTAGTAGATATTTATTTAACTTTGGCAGAGAGCATTGGGAAGCTGTTAAGTGGATACTCAAATATTTGAGGGGCACCTCAAAGTTATGCTTGTCTTTTGGTGGATCCGAACCCGTTTTGGAGGGTTTCACAAATGCAGATTTAGCTGGGGACCTTGATAACAGAAAGTCCACTTCGGGGTACTTATTTACATTTTGTGGGGGATCTGTATCATGGCAGTCTAAGTTACAGAAGTGTGTTGCCTTATCCACCACTGAGTCTTAGTACATAGCGGCAAACGAAGCAGGCAAGGAAATGATATGGCTACAAAGATTCATTCAGGAGTTGGGTGTGAAGCAAGAAAGGTATGTGGTGCATTGTGATAGTCAAAGTGCTATTCATTTGAGTAAAAATTCAGTTTATCACCCTCGCACTAAGCACATTGATATATGTTATCATTAGATACGAGATATAGTGTCAAACAAGATTTTGCAGTTGAGGAAAATACACACCAACAATAATATTTCAGATATGTTGACTAAGGTTGTGCCACAACATAAGTTGGAGTATTGCAGCAAGTCTGCTGGGATGGACTTCAAGTAGAAGTCTTGCCGCGTATTTCCCCGGGTTGGACTGAAGGGCGAGATTGTTATAATATCCAGACCAAAATAAATAAAATAGTATGAAAGGTTTCATGAGTTACACAAACGTTACATGAGTTACACAAACGTTACATGAGTTACATGAGTTACATGGATGATTTTGGAGTTATGGTCAAGGTATGAGTTACAAGAATATTCATGAAGCACCATTTATTGGGAGAGCCTAATGAGGTCTAGATGGTTCCTCCTTAGCCTATAATAGGAGAGTCATTTGCTCATTTCATGTATCTCATCCATCTCAAGCATTTCTTCCAAGAGAGAAACATTCATCTTCTAAGTAGAGAAGAGTGTCTACTCCAAGTTGAGAATGTAGAGTAGTTGATAGAAAAACGAGTGTGAGAGAGAGTTTCCTTCAAGTACTGTTCTTGAATTTGTGTATCTCGTGTATCCATTATTTCATAGTGGAAGTTCATGTTGTTGCTGCCCCGTGGACGTAAGCACATCGTCGAACCACGTTATATCCGGTGTTCCATTTCCTCTATCTTTTACATCTTTGCATATTTATCCTTTGTGTGGTTTTAAGTGTTACTTCCATTATATTATTTTCCCAACATAGCAGGCTACTTGAAGTCTCAATGTCTGATATTCTCAAACTCGACTGGGTCTTTCACGACCCTCAAATTAACAAAATTTTCTAGCACCTTCGAAAGTCGAATTTGTTAATTTTTTTATAAGTGTTATAACTAGCCCAAATAAGAATTTCAACTTGGATCCGCCACCGCGTAGCTTGGTTGGTTACTTGGTTAAGTAATTTAACATACAACTTTAATGTCATGGACATATGTAACTATACGTATCTTGTGATCAGGAACTACAAGTCGCGACATTGGATACTCCTTTCAGTGTAACTGAGTGTGGTCTATCGGAGATGCTGAACCAACCAGAGATGCTTACAAAAGCACAAGAGGAACTAAATAGGATAGTGGGAATCGATATGCTTGTTTAAGAATCTCATCTCCCTCATCTCCATTAGGTAAGGGCTTGTGCAAGAGAATCGCTCAGGCTGCATCCAGTTGCATCGTTTAATCTCCCCCATGTTTCCATTTCTGATGCTATAGTAGCAGGCTATTTCATCCCAAAGGGCAGTTGTGTTCTTCTAAGTCGTACAGGCCTTGGACGTAACCCCAAAGTCTGGGAAAACCCGTTGAGGTTCGACCCCGAGCGTCATCTAAGTGGAGATGCCAGTCAACAAGTGGAGCTGAAAGAACATGAGCTACGGTTCATTTCTTTTGCTACTGGAAGGAGAGGTTGCATGGGTAGTACGCTTGGGACTACCGTAACTGTGATGCTCTTTGCTAGGCTTCTTCATGGGTTTACATGGAGCATGCCACTTGAGGTCGATAAGATTGACCTCACTGAGGCGCAGACCCTCTTCAAGCTCAATCCTTTGTATACGCATGCTAAACCTCGCTTGGCTGCTGCTGTGTACCCCGTTTAATTAGTTGTTTTCACTTGGCTAGTTAATTAAATCCCTATGTGATATTAATATCTTCTAAAAAAATAAATAATATCCCTATGTAATAACAATATATATGACCATTATGATCAAGCTGTACCTACTAGCTAGGAAGCTGGCTGTTCGATTCGATCAGTTTTCATGCATGCTTATATATACGAGTTAATTAATATGAATAAGTAATACATGGTCTTGTAATAGAGACTGATTTGGTATGTCGAAATTTCATTTTCGGGTAATTGTTTTCTGCTCTGTTTCGATAATAGTATAAATAGAGTTCCAATAGAAGTAAAACCAACAGTAAGTCAGATTATTAAGGTTGATGAGATAATGGATAATGTACCCCGATCAAATTCAGGTGGGTGCGCCATGCTATTACATTGTGAAGTTTTGACCTCAGGCCGTGTGCCAATGCGCCATGCCGACCAGATATATATGTTGATAAAATATTGTTGACTATTATCATTATTTTTCATGAGAGGAGATACCATACTACTCTTTTCTTTCTATTTTGCATAAGAGGAGACCGTACTCTTCATAGGACGGGATGTTCAATAAATTCATATGTCAAGTATAGTATAGTATAAGATTAAACCCACCAGTTCGATTATTATGGCTGAAGTCAAGTACGGTTAGTACCCCTATCAGATTCAACGTCAACCCTGCTGTTGATAGCTCGTATTACGACTCGAGGGTAATGACTATATATTGTAGACAAACCTCTAGCTATCATGTAATTCATTCCATCACATCTGATACAAAGCTGCTGTCCTTCTTACCTACTAAACTCATCATGATTGTTGTTATTGGAGTATTACTTTTCCTTGCATCATCCATCTTCCTTGGCTTCCTTATCCAAAAATTGAAGCGAGTAGTACTCCCACCAGTGCCGCCTCTCCCTCCCTGACCAACCCCATGGCCGATCGTTGGATGTGTGCTCGAATTGCGGAGGAACAGACCAGCATATAGATGGATACATGACCTTATAAAACAGCCCGACACTGACATTGCCTGTGTCCGACTAGGAAATGTTCATGTGATTGCAGTTAAATCCCCGGATAATTCTTGAAGAAACACGACGCAATTTTCACATCACGACCTGGTACTATGGCTACTGACGTCTTAAGTAGTGGGTATTTGACAACAGGTATATGTATAGTGTGAATCGAAGTTCAGTATGTATGAATATAGTCTATCTTGCATGTACGTGTATGTACGTTTGATATCAATCTTATTAATTATACTAGCTCTACTTATTGTTGGATATATAGCTGTTGTACATATGGGAGAGCAATGGAAGAAAATGAGAAGGGTTCTGCACAACGTGTTTAATCAGTCCAGACTCCGGTGGCTACTCGATAAGAGAAACGATGAAGAAGCAGACAATCTTGTGAAGTTCCTCTACAGCCAGTGCTCAAAGAGTGAGAATGGTTCGGTGGTGAATGTGAGACATGCAGCACATCACTACTCAGCAGGCGTGATGAGAAAGATGTCATTTAACAGGAGGTATTTTGGCAAAGGGAGAGAGGACGGAGGGCCGGGACTTGAAGAAGAAAGACACGTCTCTGCGCTTTTCACAATAAACTTGCATTTGTATGTATTCTATGTATCTGATTTCCTTCCATGGTTGAGACATTTTGACATAGGTGGGCAAGAGAGAAAGGTGACGGATGCTTTGAAAACTATCAAGCAGTATCAGGATCCTATTATAGATGAGAGAGTACGAAAGTGGAGGTGCTCTGATCAGGATAAGATAGGATCAAGGAGCATGTAGAGGAGGACCTGCTCGACGTTTTCATCTCGCTCAAAGGTGAAAATGAGCAGCCTTTATTATCAGCTGAAGAAATCAAAGCTGAAATCATAGTAAGATGCATGTCGATCAACTTAATTACATGAAAATAAGGAGTATCATTGAAAATAGTTCAAGTTACTTAAGAAACATGACGCAATTTTCACATCACGACCCAACTAGAACTATATATATACACTATGTATATTGTGATCAGAAACTACAGCTTGTCACGGCGGATCGCTAAAATTCTACCATGGTAATCATTTTGATAAATTGATGAACAATCCTCAAGAACAATGAAGCAGATGAAAGGAAATTGAGTGTTTAAAATATTTTTGGTTCTTGATACAAAGCAAAGATGAAATTGACAAACTTAGAGAAAAGGTCGAGAAGAGCAGAATATATAAGCTGCAAAACGGTGGAGCTGACTTGTTCTTCAAGTTGGAATTTTTACTGGGCTGCTAGATCTGGACCGGGCCTATACTCTTAACACCACCCCACCCCCCCCCCCCCCCCCCCCCCCCCCCCCAAACTAGTGCTTGGGGAGCCAAGAACTAGTTTGCAGCAGAGTTCTTTTGGAAACAGTATATCACCCCGGAGGAATTTGAGGACGAGATCGCCACAACTTGAAATAATTCAAATCCGGAACCCATCATGATCTCTAACAGCATGAATTGTTTCCCGTTTGTGTGATACCTGAATTGGAGTGATGACTCTTGGCTGAGAAACATTTTTACTTGGCAAGGCAAGAGATAGACTTGATACAGTAGCAATGGAAGGTGGCAGATGTTGAGTAGATATGGAAGCACACAAGGCCTTAGGAGATACAAAAGTTATTGGTTTTGAACCTGATGTTTTGAGTGGCCTGACTCCTCCCTTGAGAAACTTCCCAGATTCTGTCACATATGCGCCATCAATTTTAGGAGTCTCTTTAACATTTTGACTTCTCTTAAATGCTTCAAATGCGGCTTCCATTTCGTTTGAAGATTGAGAGGCATTTTCAAGAACTCGTTCAGATAATGTATGGAACTCATGTGTTCTTCTAGCTTCTTTTGTGTTGAGTTCTTCCAATCTGTGACCAATAGCAACGTGTTCTGTATAGCCTCCATCAGAGCATGAGTTGCTTGCTGCTTGTGAAAATGATTTTTGCTGTTCTGGCATATTACTGTAAACACCATTATTCAGAGAAAAACCTTGCTGTGAACAGATGTGTTGAGAAGCAGGAGTGTAATCACCATTTTGAACCATGAGTCCACCATCTTGACTTGGGAACACACCAGTTTGATGTGCAAAATCAGAGGAGGGTGTAGGTGGAGAAAAGTAACTTCCACTACCAACACTATTATTCCACATGAAACCAAAATAAGGCATTGTATGAGGACCACCAATATTAGTAGAGAATGAGAGCATGTCTTCAAAATGAGAGTGAACATTAGGAACATTAGGAACTGTACTTGATGACATGAATTGCTGTTGTATCCCAAACTGTGTAGTAGAACTAGGTGATGGAGCATTGTAATGATGCACATTAAGAGCAGTTGATGATGAGTTGTAATGATTGAAAGCAAGTATTAAGCCAATACTTGATGCAGCAGTATGTAAACTAGGTGCCAAAGAACAATCTCCAGTATATTGAGATGGAAAAAATGCACGAGATGATGTCCCAATATTGGGAATCCCATATTGCATATTATAAGGGGAATTGACAAGACCATTTTGTGCATTCTTAGAAACAAGATAAGATAATGGCAATGCTCCATGCATAAGTTCAATCTCACTTTCAGCAGAAAGCAACAAACACCTAACTTCTTCCATAGCAATATAATTCTTGCTTCTAATAATTTGCCTTGTATGTGCATATTCACTTGGAAGGCCAGCCAAAATCAATGTTTTCATATCATCATCTGATATTCTATTCCCAACAACAACATCTAATTGATTCTGGACTTCTTTAAAACGCTGCAAATATTTGTCTATAGAATCTGATCCTTTTCGAATATTATGCAAAGTAGACTTCAATCTCATAATATGAAATTCAGATTGTGAAGCATAATGTTGTTTGAGTGCGGACCATACCTTCAATGAAGTTTCGCAGCCAATTCCAGAGTAAGTGCATCATCAGAGAGTGTATTCGTGATCATTGAGATCAAGATACTGTCATGTTGCACCCATCGCTCATAAGCCATAGAGTGATCAAGAGTAATTGAACCATCGTCTGCAATACGAAACTGAGACGGACAAGCAATGAATTTTAGTAAACCATGTCCTCTAATATGATGATGCATCATATATAACCAGGATGGGTAATTGGTCTCATCTAGACGAACAGAGACAAAGTTGCAAACTTGAGGAGCCATTAAAAACTTCAACAAACTGAAACCTGGATTCTGAATTTGAAAGAGAAACTGTTACAGAATAAGGAGAAAGCTTCCATTTCTTGGGTAATTGTACTGGTAATTTAACAAAGAAAGCTAAGAAAAATAGGGTTTCGAATCAGATTTGCAGCGGGAAAGAGATGGAGTTGCGATGGTCAGGCCGCCATGGGCTATGATACCATGCTAAAATTCTACCATGGTAATCATTTGATAAATTGATGAACAATTCTCAAGAACAATGAAGCAGATGAAAGGAAATCGAGTGTTTAAAATATTTTTGGTTATTGATACAGAGCAAAGATGAAATTGACAAGCTTAGAGAAAAGGTCGAGAAGAGCAGAATATATAAGCTGCAAAACGGTGGAGCTGACTTGTTCTTCAAGTTGGAATTTTTACCGGGCTGCTAGATCTGGACTGGGCCGACTGGGCCTATAACACATCGGGCTCTATCAGAAATGCTAAACCAACCTGAGATTCTTACAAAAGCATAAGAGGAACTAAACAGGATAGTGGGAATCGACATGCTAGTTCAAGAATCTCATCTCCCTTATATAAGAGCTTGTGCAAGAGAAAATCTCATGTTCATCCAGTTGCACCGTTTAATATCCAGGGGCTCCCATGTTTCCATTGCTGATGCTATAGTAGCAGGCTATTTCATCCCAAAGGGCAGTAGTGTTGTTCTAAGTCGTTTAGCCCTCGGACGCAACCCTAAAGTCTGGGAGTAGCCGTTGAGGTTCGACCCCGAGCGTCATCCAAGTGGAGATGCCTGTCAACAAGTGGAGCCGGAAGAACATGAGTTGAGGTTCGCGATCGTTTCATTTACTACTGGAAGGAGAGCTTACATTGGTGGTAAGCTTGGGACTACCATAACTGTGATGCTCCTTGCCAGGCTTCTTCAAGGGTTTACATGGAGCATGCCACCTGATCGAGGTGGATAAGATTGACCTCACTGAGGCTCAAACCCTCTTCAAGCTCAATCCTTTGTATAAGCATGCAAAACCTCGCTTGGCTGCTGCTGTGTACCTGATGTAGTTGGTTGTCTCTTGGCTAGTTCATAATTAAATCCCTATATACTAACAATATATGACCATTATGATCAAGCTGTAAAAAACTAGCTAGGAACTATGCTAGCTAGTCGATCCTTTTTCATGCATGCTTATATGAATAAGTAATATATGGCCTTGTGATTTCTAGAACTAATTTCAGCGTTTGTCTTGCTTGCCATGTAAATAATTAACGTTACGGAAACTCCGAAGAGTTTTCTTTTTGTGGTCTCGAACTATTTTTGAGCTTTCTGAAACACTATTCACAGAACTATAATTTTTCTTCTCATTCCAACTATACATACAGTCATGTATAATTATATGTGTGTGTGTACATGTGTATAAAAGCTAGTTTGCTGAAAAGCTCCTTGTAATAGAGACTGAGTTGGTAATCATCAAACTAGGAGACTTTTTTTCTTTTCTTTTTTGCTGAAAGATGAGTGGGAGAGAGGAATGATCCCCTACCACTTTTATGCATTAAAAAAGAAAAAAGAGAAACATCAATAGAGGGGAATTAAACCAAAACTTCTCACAATAAAATAACAACATAATAAAATTAAGAAAACCGAAACTGGAGAAGACTCATAAGGTCACTACTACAATATGATAAAATAAAATAAAGAGGTGAATTCCACCAAACCAACTGTGTTAAGGACATTACATATGCCCATATTATTAAGTGAACAAATTAATATACACTGATAAGGCTAAAGGATACACTAAAATTACATGTTTGACCGACTTTTCTGTATAAGCTCCCGTCTCAAAATCTTTCCGGAAGCGGCCTTTGGGACACTGGTTACAAACGTTATGCTCCGCAGTCTTTTGAATGGTGCAACCTGCCGATGTACGTAAGTAAATCAACCTATCAAAAACACACTACTAAGAAAGCAAATAAGGAATAGTGTTTTCAGCCTTGATTTACCAGCTTCTCCACACATTTTAGAATGTCTTGTTCAGTTAGCAAGCTATTGGGTGCACGAACAACATAAGCAATCGGAACCTCACCGGCTTTAGCATCCGGAAATCTGCAACAAGCTAGAAATTAATCGATGTTCAAATGGAATAGAAGCTAGGCAGCAGTACTCCAATGTAAATGGCAACTGAGAAATTCCAAATAATTCAAGTCAAAACATGCATACTTACGGGATTACAGCTGCATCCAATATTTCGGGGTGAGAAAGTAAAAGCCCTTCAAGCTCTGCTGGGGCAACCTTTATATATAGTAAACCAGATTTGTATTATGTATCATAATACAAAAATTTTAATTAGATCAGTTTTTAGAATTGGGAGATACTAGCTAGCGTCTCTCGATAACAACTAAAATGGATGTAGGAACATGTAGATCCTTTATCTAGCTACTTTTCAGAGGCTTGTTACTGCTCAATAGAAATTAAATTGGATAATTATAATTACCTTATAATAATTAAGTCATAACTATAAGACTTGATGACCAGGTGTTACCTGGATTATTATAATTACGTTTACCTGATAACCATAAGACTTGATGAGCTCTTTGAGCCGATCCACAACATACAATCTTCCCTCTTCATCAAAGTATCCAAGATCTCCAGTGTGTACCCAACCTTGTTTATCTATAGTCAACTTCGTGGCTTCTGGATTATTATAATAACCTGAATTATTCAATTTATAAATGCATCGTCAACCAATCTAACATATGTCAGTTCACAAGCAAGATTAAAAATCGATAATGATTGAACTGATTGTTATGCAATGTGGATCAATTTGAAAGAAAAGAAACACATTATTGTATATAAGTTATACCTTGCATCATATTTGGTCCTCTAACCCATATTTCTCCCAATTCATTAGGTGGAAGAGCCTTGAGGGTGTCGAGACTAATTATCCGAGATTCGATTCCGGGAGCAAGAGTGCCGGTTGAACCGGAAAATGGAGATCCTTCTCTTGGATTCTCAAGTGAAACCATTCCACAAGTTTCCGTCATCCCATATCCCTGCAGCAATACCACAAGTATGATTCAATCATACATCATTAATATTGTAGCTAAATTACACTAAAATATATCACATTAGGATAATTAAGTGATAACTACACAATGCTCCTAAATGTGATTAGTAACTAGGCTTCAATTGTATGAACCTAATTTATTAAGAATAATATGGGGTTGACGGAACAAATTGAACTACGTACCTGAACAATGGCAGCTCGAGGAATATTCTTTGCCGTCTCCTCCATCAATTCTTTTCCAAGCGGCGCCGCAGCAGACACGATTAACTTCACCGACGACAAGTCGTATTTGTTAACCACACTCTGCTTCGCCAGCGCAATCATCACCGGCGGGACGACGAACAACTGAGAGACCCTGTACTCCTCCACCGCCTTCAACGCCTTGTCAATATCAAACTTAGGCATCGAAACGACGGCGTTGCCTCGCCTGAGCTGCGAGTACAGAATCACCGACATCCCCATTATGTGGAACATGGGAACAAAACACAAAAACACGTGTTTTGGCTCCCCGTAACGGTCCTGGTCAGACGTTATCATTAACGACTCCGTAATGAAGTTCCGGTGCGTTAGAATTACTCCCTTGCTCTTCCCGGTCGTGCCGGATGAGTACAGCAGCGCTGCCACGTCACTCTGTCTGACACTAACCGCCGGTAAATCGGCAATAGAGTCTGACGTTCTGATCAAATCGGAGAAGTACTTTGTTGGAATATTGAAGCTCTCGATTTTGTGCCAGAGTTCCGGGAGGGTGATGATGAGCTTAGGGTTACAGTCTTTAATTTGGTCTGAGAGTTCGTAGACAGTGTAGACAGGATTGCAGCTGGTTGCAATGGCTCCGATGGCGACGACGGAGAAGAAGCAGACGGGGAAGTGGATGGAATTTGGGGAGAGGATAAGGACGACGTCGTCTTTGTTGATGTTTAATTGGATGAGAGCTCGTGCGAGCCTGGAGACGAGGGTTTTGAGCTGTAGGAAGGTTAGGGTTTCTCCGGTTTCGGCGTCGGCGAGGGCGAGGCTGTGTGGGGTTGAGGAGGACGATTGGAAGAGGAAGGAGGTTAGAGAGAGGTTGGGGTTTTCGGGGAAGTGTACCGGAGGCCGGGGGGACGTGTAGGTTCCGGTTTCGGAATCGAAGGATTTTGCCATGGCTTTTTGGGAGCTGAGGATCAAAATGGGGAGTTGTCTGATTCGGCCTGATAGAATTGTTGTTTTTAGAAATAGGGAAGAGGCGGATGGTGAAAGCAAGGCGAATGAGTCGTGACTCGTGAGGACGACTGTTAACGTACCCGCTAAGTGCAAATCGAAAGATCTAAACGATATGATTTGTCTGGGCCTATGCATGAGAATTGTTTTATACTGTGATTGGAATAGTGAAACATTGGAAAACCCTATTAGGTCTAATCTGTTGGTCTATGCTGTCATGCGAGTTGTTTTGTTGTGATTGGAATGGTGTGAACTTTAATAATTAGGTCAAGCCATCGAGGTAGAATCGACATGGGAATCATTGTCAATTTTCTAGCCTGTTTTTTAGATCACAATCTTTCTTCTTTGCTTCTCTATTATAGTGATACATCGTGCAGCCAACACGCCAATATGGGCAAGAGTCCAATCAATCTTATGAGAAAAATAATACTCTAGCTACAATTGCGTTATTGCTTGAGTAGTCTATTCTACATGATTCAATACAAATGTTATGTGTAGCTAGTACGTTAGCTAGATTTGTTGCAGCAATCGCGCGTTGAAAGATGATCGAAGAAACCGTCGAGGATGTATTAATGGACGTTAACTTGTCGTTAACAATTAATTAAACTGATGTGCCCCGAGGTTGTGTTCTTAGGGTTTGTCTACTATATATGGTGACAGGTATGGTCTATACCCTAAAGATGTGGTTGCATGTGCTTGTAAAAGGGTGACGGGGCAGGGATACGAATTTTGAAGCAAAGTTTACCTAAGAATTGGGTATGCATGTCATACCCATCACCATTGTAGAATTTTCCGTGTGGTGAAGGCCATTTTTTATGATGTTATAGAATAGGGACCGTTTAGTCAACTTTTTCTGTCTCAGGGTTTCCCCTAGGTGAGAGGTTGATTGAGCGTGGCGGTGGTGGAGGCTTCGTTCCAGCTAGGTCGGAGGCGGGCAGTCCAAATAGTCATATGTGGCGAGGGAAGACATCCTTTGGGCGGTTTCAGCGGCACAAACCTATGCTCTTTTTCGTGTTTTGGTTGGGGCAACGTACGCTTGTTATACTTTGATAGGGTATTGAGACTATCAAGACATTAATCAATTGAGATTTAAGATGATGAGATATTGAGACTAAATTTGATCAAGGCATTCATCAATTGAGATTTGAGAACTACGTCATATGACACGTACAAGACTCAAGAGGATGACCGATATAACTAAGAATCATACCTACAGATTAAAAAGAGAAAGCTTGGCACTTGGCTTAGAATTAGTAAGCAAGCAATTGAGATTAGAATTAGAATATCAATAGAAATACAGTGTGATGAGATGATGGGATATTGAGACTATCAAGATATTAATCAATTGAGATTTGAGATGATAGGATATTAGGACTAAATTCAATTGAGATTTGAGAACTAGGTCATATGACACGTACAAGACTCTAGGAGGATGACCGATATAACTAAGAATCATACCTGCAGATTAAAGTGAGAAAGCTTGGCACTTGGCTTATAATTAGTTAGCAAGCAATTGAGATTAAAATTAGAATATCAATAGAAATACAGTGCGATGAGATGATGGGATGTTGAGACTATCAAGACATTAATCAATTGAGATTTGAGATGAAAGGATATTGAGACTAAATTTGATCAAGACATTAATCAATTGAGATTTGAGAATTAGGTCATATGACACGTACAAGACTCTAAGAGGATGACCGATATAACTAAGAATCATACCTGCAGATTAAAGAGAGAAAGCTTGGCACTTGGCTTATAATTAGTTAGCAAGCAATTGAGATTATAATTAGAATATCAATAGAAACGCAGTGCGATGGGATGATGAGATATTGAGACTATCAATGCATTAATCAATTGAGATTTGAGATGATGGTATTGAGACTAAATTTGATCAAGGCATTAATCAATTGAGATTTGAAAACTATGTCATATGACACGTACAAAACCCTCCAAGAGGATTACCAAATAACTAAGAATCATACTTGCAGATTAAAGAGAGAAAGTTTGGCACTTGGCTTAGCTGCTTCGGCACAAGAGAATGAAGACGTATACAACGACAAAGAAAAAGAAATAAAGAGAAGAAAGTTGACCTAAAATATACTAAAAGAGCAACTGCTTTTAATAAAATAAACAATATATATGTAATCAGATAAAAAAATCATATGGACTAAGTTCAATTACGTAAAAAAATTTAGGGTGGACTGGTTTTCATAATTTAACTTTTTTTAATTATAAATATGTAACAAAACAATGTTTTCTCAAAATCTGGGGTGAGTTGTAGCCCACCGTAACTCATGTGTAGGTACGCCTTTGTACGTACCTTATATATATTGATTGAATTTGTTAAAGAATTGAGTCCAAAAGCCTTCGTTGATTGACCTATACCAGTCCTCTTGTTTTTAGTTTCTTTGACGTAGGCTAGGGTGAGAGCTTCATCTTCCTTTGTCTTCCTTTGTCGTAGACCATATGTAGCCATTACAAAAGCCGGTAAAAAACTATATCATATTGGAACAATCGACAACAAAATCGCCGTGAAGAAAATTACATAATGAAAGCAGACATATCTTTCTTCTATGGAAACTTACAAATTGAAGAGTTTCTTGATTGGCTTTCAGAAGTGGATAGGTTCTTCAGTTTAATGGATGTTCCAGAAAACAAGCAAGTGAAGACGGTTGTCTGGAAGCTAAAAAGCACAGCTGCCTGTTGGTGGGATGATTAGCAGGAGTCTCGCGTTCGACAAGGAAAAGAACTTGTCAAAACATGGTGAAAGATGAAAGCCCTTCTTAGGGGACGATTCCTACCTCGAGATTATGAGCAGACTTTGTTTGAAAAATACTATGACTGCGCTCAGAATAATCTGTCTGTGTTTGATTATAACCATGAGTTTATGCGACTTAGCGAGCGAAACAGACATGATGAAAGAGAGACTCAGAATGTTGCAAGGTATATACATGGTTCGAAGCCAGACATCCGAGAAAAGATAAGGTTGCAGGCAATTTAGACTCTAGCGGAAGCCATGAACTTAGCTCTAAAAACAAAAACTCTACTAGCAAATAGTAAAGTTAAGCAGCAGACTACCATGAGTTATTGCAGAAATTGGCCTGAACCATCTACTTCAAAATGATTGTAAATTAAAGAGCCTACAAAAGAGCAACAAGTTAGAGCAGAAACAAGTAGTAGGGGGCCGAGGAAAAGCTAATGTTCCGTTTCGAAAACAAGAGCAACCTGGCAGCTTAGGGGACTATGCAAAACCAAGGGGAGAAAAGTGTAATCGATGTTTTATGCCTGGTCATACTTCCAACAAGTGTCCCAATCCAAGGGGATTACATTATGTGGCAGAACATGAAGATGATGAAGAGCAGGATGAGATTGCAACTACTGAAATAGAAGGCCAAGATTTTGACATCCCGCAGTTCCTAGTTTGCCAACGGCTTCTATTAGCGAAGCAATGACCCGACACTCAAAGGCATAACATATTTTGCACTAAGTGTATCATTGGTGGCATGGCATGCAATCTAATAATTGACACTGGTAGTTGCGAGAACTTCATGTGCAAGAAAGTGATCGACCATTTCAAGCTTCCTACAACAAAACATCCGACACCTTATTCGGTTGGTTGGATTAAAAAGGGACCTACGGAGCCTATGACAGAAACTTGCAAAGTTCCTATAACTATAGGACCATATAAGGATGAGGTGGTGTGCAATGTTGTAGACATGGATGCCTCTCATATTATGCTTGGAAGGCCGTGGAAGTATGAGGTAAGAGTGGCATTTGATGGGTACAAGAATACCTATAGCTTTGTATGGGATAAAAACAAGATTGTTTTGAAGCCTAGTATTCCTCATGAAATTAATTATGATGGAAAGATGAAGACAACAAACTTTCTCACTTTATCAAGTTCTGAACATGAGCTTGAAGATAGAATTAAGGAAGCACTTGTTTGTTGTCTTGTTGTGATGAAAGGTCTCTACACTACCGAACAAGAAGTAATGGAGGCGCAAGTTCCAGAAAAAGGTGAAGCATATAATTAGAGATTTCCAGAAATTAATGTCAGAAGACTTACCGGATGAGCTACCACTGATGAGAAATATTCAACATCGAATTGATTTAATTCCGGGAGCTAGCTTGCCTAATCTTCGAAAGAGAATGAAATTTTGAGGGAGAAAATCGAAGACTTATTACAAAAAAGGGTTCATTCGCGAGAGCATAAGTCCTTGTGCAGTTCCTGTATTACTGGTACCAAAGAAAGACGGCAGCTTGCGTATGTGTGTTGATAGTCGCGCCATCAATAAGATCACCATTCGGTACAAGTTTCCAATTCCATGTTTGGAAGACATGCTCGATGTTCTTGGAGGATCAAAGTTCTTAGCTAAAATTGATTTACGGAGCGGGTACCACCAAATTCGAATTAGACCCAGAGATGAATGGAAGATAGCTTTTAAGAGCAAAGATGGCTTATATGAATGGATGGTGATGCCATTTGGACTTTCCAACGCACCGAGCACTTTTATGCATATCATGAACCAAGTATTGCACCCATATATTGGAAAGTCTGTTGTCGTCTACTTTGATGACATTATCATCTATAGTAGGTCTGAAGAAGAGCACCTTGAGCATATTAGACAAGTCCTTGAGGTTCTTCAAGATAATCATATATACATCAACCTAAAGAAGTGTTCTTTCCTCACCGAAAAATTGTTATTCTTGGGGTATGTAGTGAGCTCCGAAGGAATACATGTGGATGAAGATAAAGTGAAGGCAATTAAGAAATGGCCTACTCCAAAACCGTTAGCGAAGTGCGAAATTTTCATGGTTTAGCAACGTTTTATTAGCGATTTGTTCCAAATTTCAGTACCATTACCGCACCTCTTACCGAATGCCTCAAGAAAGGAAAATTTCAATGGGGAGAAGAGCAAGAGAAGAGTCTTGCCTTGATCAAGCATAAATTGTGCACAACCCCAGTATTAGCCTTACCAGATTTTGATTATAAAGTTTTTAAGGTGGAGTGTGATGCATGTGGTGTCGGAGTTGGTGCATTTTTATCTTAAGAAAGGAAGCCGGTTGTATATTTTAGTGAAAAGCTTAGCAAAGCTCAACAAAAGAGGAGTACCTATGATCAAGAATTTTATGCCGTGGTTCGGGCATTAAAATAATGGGAGCATTACTTGGTGCAACAAGAATTTGTTCTCTACACTGATCATCAAGCTTTGAAGTATATTAATAACTAGAAGAATATGAGCAAGATGCATGTTTGTTGGGCTACATTCTTACAGAAGTTTCCTTTCATAATCAAGCATAAGTCCGGAACCTTAAATCGAGTGGCCGATGCATTAAGTCGAAGGAGTCAATTATTAGTAATGATGTCACAAGAAGTTATAGGGTTCAAATTTTTGAAGGAACTATATGAGGAGGATGACGACTTTAGAGAGATTTGGAGCAAGTGCATAAAGCATGAACCATGCAGTGATTTTTTTTTAAATGAAGGTTATCTCTTCCGTGGCAACAAACTATGCATAACCCAATCTTTATTAAGAGAGATGTTGGTACGTGATTTGCATGGTGGTGGGTTAAGTGGTCATCTTGGTAGAGACAACAATTGCAAGTCTGGAAGAAAGATACTATTGGCTTCTATTATAGAAAAATGTTGGCAACGTTATCTGGAAGTGCTATATATGTCAAGCTTCGAAAGGACAATCACAAAACACAAGTCTTTATATGCCTCTACCGGTTCCTAACGGCATTTGGGAAGATCTTAGCATGGATTTCATTCTGGGGTTACCTCGAACACAACATGGGGTCGACTTCGTCTTTGTGGTGGTTGATAGGTTTTCTAAAATGGCACATTTCATTCCTTGTCGAAAGACCTCTGATGCTTCTCACATTGCCAAGTTGTTCTTTCGAGAAGTTGTTCGACTACATGGGGTACCTCGTAGCATCACTTCCGATCGAGATACTAAGTTCCTAAGTCACTTTTGGATTACATTGTGGAAGATATTTGGGACTACTCTTAATTGTAGTAGCACCGCTCATCCGCAAACTGATGGAAAAACCAAGGTTACGAATCGAAGATTGGGAAATATGATACGGAGTACTTGTGGAGATAAACCAAAACAATGGGATTACGTCTTACAGCAAGTTGATTTTGCATACAACAATTCCATACATCGTTCAATTGGAAAGACTCCGGTTTCTGTGGTGTATGTCTCCCCACCGAAGCATGTTGTTGATCTTACAAATATACCAAGAGACAAAGGCTTTAGTGTGGCAGCCGAGTCTATGGCTAAGGACGTGCATGGAGTTCTAAAAGAAGTCAAAATGAAGCTAGAGGCAAGCAATGCAAAATATAAAGCACATACAGATTCTCATAGGCGAGAGAAGGTGTTCAAAGAAGGAGATTATGTTATGATCTACTTGCGCAAAGAAAGATTTCCTGCTAGCACTTATAAGAATCTTTAACCTCGCAAATATGGTCCATACAAAGTGGTACGAAAGATTAATGATAATGCCTACGTCATTGACTTGCCTTAATCAATGGGAATTTCGAAGACCTTCAATGTAAGTGATATCCATGAATTTCGGGCAGAGATGACCATGCTTCCTATCCTGATATCAACTCGAGGATGAGTTCTTCTCAAGTGGGGGAGACTGATGTAGAACGCACTACCAGAAAATGGGTCTTGGGCGACGAAACAAAAAAAACCGGGCGACGATTTTTTTTTTCGTCGCCTAAGATGGAACTTAGGCGACGATTTTTTTTTTTCGTCGCCCAAGGAAAAAAAATCGTCGCCTAAAGTTCAACTTTAGGCGACGAAAATAAAATCGTCGCCTAAGAATAAATTTCGTCGGCCAAGATAGAAACTAGGGCGACGAAACAATATTTCGTCGCCTAAGATATTTATTTCGTCGCCTAAGTTTTTTATCCTTAGGCGACGAAACTGAGATATTTCGTCGCCCAAGAGTTTTAATTCTTAGGCGACGAAACTCAAATATTTCGTCGCCCAAGATTCTTCTATATATTGAGAGGCCGGGATAGAAGAATGAGAACTTTGAAAATTTGAAACATAAATTTCTCTAGTTCTTCAAATCGTTCGGTGTTGTGGAAATTTGTCCATACATAGTTTGTGGAGCTACTCCCAGGTACGTACATATGCATATATATGCACATATATATATGTGCATATATATATATTGATTTTCAATTTTATTTGAGTTGAATTAATGATATATATATATATATATATGCATAGAGTTTGTTCCAAGCTGAGTAAGGGGCCGTTCTGTCATAGATATGGTTCACAGGTTTGTTTAACTGGATCTCAAGATCACAAACTGACCACTCTTCTCGGTGAAGGGGTCGATAGGGGTTCGCCTCCGTGATCACAAACGAGTCCTGCCTGGTTCCTGTAGGGGGTTCGCCCTCCGTGACATTGACACTTGCCTTCTGAAACCACGGAATCCGCTCGAACTAGATATATAATTAATAATTAGTATGTTGTATTACATTAATATATATATATATATATATAAAAGATATGTTCATTAAATATTGATATATATATGTGTTATTTTCAGGATATGGATAAGAGTTGGATTTCTCTTCCAAGATATCACAGAAAATATGCTGAAGGAGTTTGGGATTTTATGCAATATGCGCAGGGCAATGCTGACGGGAGTGGCATGTTCTATTGCCCGTGCAAGATGTGTAAGTGTCGCAGTGATATGCATCGATTTCCGTTGGGGACAGTATGGGACCACCTGAAGAGTAACGGATTCTGGGAACGTTACACATGTTGGATATATCACGGTGAAACCTCATCACGCCCGCATGATCATGGACAGTTTTATGAGACGGGCAGTACATCCAACGATCCAACAACGACTTTCATCAACGACATGTTTCCTCATGACAGCGGTGTATGCCCTGAACGACAGCACATTCCTCAGGCGCCGATGCAGGCCGTCCCTAGAGGTGTCAACACTGCCGGTATAGCCAAGTACAACAGACTTATTGCTTTCCAACAGACCCCTCTGTGCCCAGGTCATGAGAAGACCGTTCTTCAGTGTGTGATGGAGGTGATGCATATCAAGGTTGACACAAAATCGACCGTGACGGCTGTTGATAGGTATCTACAGTACGCTGCTTCGCTCCTGCCCGACGGTCATCGTCATCCCACCACGCATCATAAGGTCCGTCGTATCTTGAGAGATCTCGGGCTTTCCTACATCAAGATCCATGCATGCAGATATGACTGCGTTCTATTCTGGGGTAAAGATGCAGACGGTAATGACCTTGAAGGCCTTCATCGTTGTCCGGTATGTGGGACCGACAGGTATAAGCGGACTCCCGCAGGCAACAGGAAACCTGTTAAGGTACTTCGCTATTTCCCGTTGAGGGATAGGCTGGAGCGGTTGTATATGTCTTCAAAGACGGCCGAAGCTATGAGATGGCACGCTGTGAGGGAGGTGCATGACGAAGACCTCATGGTACACCCTGCTGACGGGGAGGCGTGGAAGCATATAGACAGGCAGTTTCCTCATTTTGCTTCAGAGGTGAGGAATGTGAGGCTCGGGCTGTCATCCGACGGGTTCAACCCTTTTGGGACCATGAGTCTTTCGTACAGTATATGGCCGGTCATTTTGGTGCCTTATAACCTTTCTCCATGGATGTGCATGAAGAAGGAATACAACATGTTGACCTTGTTGATTCCGGGGCCCGGTTATCCAGGTATCTACTTTCCCTTCATATTGTATATATTGCTGTTGGTTCAACACCCCTCCATTTATTGTTTTTGTTCTATATTGTTGGTCATATATAGTCGTTATCTGAATTTGTTGTGGTTGTTGTTGTTGTTATCCAGGGAAGTGTCTCGATGTGTATATGAGACCGCTGATTGAAGAGTGTAAATTGCTTTGGGAGGTTGGTCATCCCACTTATGACTCCCACAAAAAGGAGATGTTCCAGATGCATGCCATGATTGTTGGTACCATCAGTGATTTTCCTGCACGTGGGATGTTGTCCGGCAACGTTGTTAGGGGATACAAGGCTTGTCCTGAGTGCCTTAGCTCCCAGGGGTGCAGTAATCATTGCAACAAGATAGTCCGGATGGGTCACCGTGCTTACCTACCACATGATCACCCCTGGCGGATAGATACCGGGGCATTTGATGGGACCGAAGAGAGAGGTGTGGAGCCGCATAGATGGTCGGGGGAAGAGATTTTAGCAGTGCTGGATGAGTATGATTTTGGGCAGCTCAGCAATCATCCCGATATTGTGGCCAGAATACCTGAAAGACCAGACAGGTACAAATTCTGGACACATAAGAGCATATTTTGGGAACTCCCGTACTGGAGTACGCTGTTGATCAGGCACTACCTAGATGTGATGCACATAGAGAAGAATGTCTGCGACAGTGTGGTAGGTACAGTGCTCAACTTGGAGGGGAAGACGAAAGACGGTCCTAAGGCACGCGTTGATCTTAAGAAAATGGGAATCAGAAAACATCTTTGGCTGAAAGAGGGGAAGAAAAAGATGCCTTGGGCTCCTTACACCGTGAAGCCTGATCAGAAGACCCAGATCTTCAGGTGGATGAGTTGTGTGACGTATCCCTCAGGCGTTGCAGGAAATATAGCCCGGTGTGTGAACTTGCGGGAGAATAAGATATACGGCTTGAAGAGTCATGACTGTCATATTCTGCTACAACGTCTCTTCCCTGTTTTCATTCGACCGTTCCTTCACCGTCAGGTAAATTTGTGGTTAAAATTACGGTTAACCTGTCGTTGTTGGATTTTATATTAAATTTGTGATGTGTGGTTGGCCAGGTTGTGGAGCCGTTAGTAGCGCTGTCAAGATTCTTCATGAAGTTATGCACAAGGGAAGTGAGAAAATCCGATCTCCGGGAAATGCAGGCAGACATCATATACATCATGTGTAAATTCGAGAGGATCTTTCCGCCAAATTTTTTCGATATCATGCCTCACCTGATGATCCATCTTCCCCAGCAATTGTTGCTTACCGGTCCAGTACACTTCACTTGGATGTATCCCATGGAAAGGTATGTTTTATTCACTTACATCTCCAGAATACATATATGTACATACATGTTCAATAACCATAACGTATAGTTTGCAATCTTATATTTACAGGCAACTTGGTGAGTACAAAGATTATGTCACTAATAAATCCGCGCCTGAAGGATGTATAGCTGAAGCATATATTGCGCATGAATGCGTCACCTACATGAAGTTGTATCTTGGCCGACGAATTAGCCTAATTTCGTCGGCCAAGAGTAATCCGAATAATTAAAATAAAATAAAGCACATTTAAATTTCATTGTACAGGATTTTTTATTTTTACTCTTGGGCGACGATTTTAGCAAATATCGTCGCCCAAGTATTATCTTGGCCGACGAATTAGCCTAATTTCGTCGGCCAAGAGTAATCCGAATAATTAAAATAAAATAAAACACATTTAAATTTCATTGTACAGGATTTTTTATTTTTACTCTTGGGCGACGATTTTAGCAAATATCGTCGCCCAAGTATTATCTTGGCCGACGAATTAGCCTAATTTCGTCGGCCAAGAGTAATCCGAATAATTAAAATCAAATAAAACACATTTAAATTTCATTGTACAGGATTTTTTATTTTTACTCTTGGGCGACGATTTTAGCAAATATCGTCGCCCAAGTATTATCTTGGCCGACGAATTAGCCTAATTTCGTCGGCCAAGAGTAATCCGAATAATTAAAATAAAATAAAACACATTTAAATTTCATTGTACAGGATTTTTTATTTTTACTCTTGGGCGACGATTTTAGCAAATATCGTCGCCCAAGTATTATCTTGGCCGACGAATTAGCCTAATTTCGTCGGCCAAGAGTAATCCGAATAATTAAAATAAAATAAAACACATTTAAATTTCATTGTACAGGATTTTTTATTTTTACTCTTGGGCGACGATTTTAGCAAATATCGTCGCCCAAGTATTATCTTGGCCGACGAATTAGCCTAATTTCGTCGGCCAAGAGTAATCCGAATAATTAAAATAAAATAAAACACATTTAAATTTCATTGTACAGGATTTTTTATTTTTACTCTTGGGCGACGATTTTAGCAAATATCGTCGCCCAAGTATCACTACTGGATTATGGCTATAAGCCGACGGAACCGTTCCGTCGGTTAAGACATATATTTCGTCTGCAAAGATCTTAGTCGACGGAATTTCCGTCGGCTAAGATCCGTCGGCTAAGCTTCGTCTGCTAAGACAATAGCCGACGGAATTGATAATTCCGTCGGCTCAGTGGGACTTAGTCGACGGAATAGTTCCGTCTGCCAAGATTTTAGTCGACGGAACTTAATCGACGGAAATTACTTTTCCGTCGACTAAGTTTTTCTTAGCCGACGGAATATTTCGTCTCCTAAGATCTTAGTCGACGGAAGTAAAAATTAAAATTTTTTTTTTAGAATAATTGGCGCGGTTTTTTTTTCTCGTTTTTTTAGGTCTTTTTTTTTTTCCCTTCTCTTCCTCTTCTCCGGCGACCACGACGGTTATGTTTGCGTGTTCCGGAAGAACTCCACTCCACCTCTGACGCTAAACTCGCCGGGAGGAGGAGGAGGTGCCGCCGAGAAGAGGAGGAGGTGCCGCCGAGAAGAGGAGGAGGAGGTGTCGCGCGCCGAGAAGAGGAGGAGGAGGAGGAGTTGCCGCCGAGAAGAGGAGGAGAAGGAGGCGGCGCTGCTTGGAGGAGGAGGAGGTGCCGCGGCGAAGGAGGAGGAGGAGGCGCCGAGAAGAGGAGGAGTAGGAGTTGCCGCCGAGAAGAGGAGGAGGAGGAGGCGGCACTGCTTGGAGGAGGAGGAGGTGCCGCGGCGAAGGAGGAGGAGGAGGCGCCGCTGTGGTGGGGGAGCAACCAGACGAGGGAGAGAGAGAGCAGCAGACGAGCTAGGGAGAGAGAGATGAAGAGGATGAGGGAGAGAGAGCTGAAAGTTATAGAATGGAACCGAAAAAAATTTCAAAATTTTTGGCGGGATAACTGCCGCTTAAAATTTTTGAACTTAGTCGACGGAATATATTTTTCCGTCGCCTAAGTTCAAAATATTTAAGCGGCAGTTATCCCGCCAAAAATTTTTTTTTTTTAATTTTTTTTTAAATTTGGTTCCGTCGACTAAGTAGATATTTCCGTCGGCTAAGATATAACCTAAGCGACGGAATAATTTTTCGTCGCCTAAGTTATCATAAATAATCATTTATATTTATATATAAATATTCCGTCGGCTAGGTAAAAATTTCCGTCGCCTAAGATTTTCTTAGCCGACGGAATATTTTTCCGTCGCCTAGGTAAAAACTTAGGCTACGGAAGGTTTTCCGTCGGCTAAGCAGATCTTAGGCGACGAAAATATTATTTTTCCGTCGGCTAAGTGATTTTTTCCACTAGTGTATTATCTTGGCCGACGAATTAGCCTAATTTCGTCGGCCAAGAGTAATCCGAATAATTAAAATAAAATAAAACACATTTAAATTTCATTTGAATAATTAAAATAAATATCCCGGGTATTTATTTTTTACCAAATTTTTATAGCCCCGTAAGAGTCTCGTCGATTGGAAACTATTCTCAGTTGAAGGTCAGGCCAGATTACGTGATTTGGAGGGTCGAATAGCCGTTTCCGTCCGTTTAGGGGTTTGACCGCGCCGATTGACCGGACGGATCGAGCCCTTATCTTTGTCAGATGGAGCTGAATTTTTTCCCACCTACGTAATTCGTTATGCTGGTCAAATCTGACGGTCGGTTTTCAGTTCCTCTTCTCCGATCACCAAACTCACGTTATATGTACTAATGTTGTATAACTTTTTTATACAAGTGTTTAGTTTAAGTGTCGTTTTGAAGACAACGTATACGTAGAGCCCTCAAACGCAAAAAAGTCGTGAAATAAGATATCACCGGAACGGTGAAATACGTCAACCTGTGAAAAATAAAGATATTCCGGTAAAATTTCGGTGCCGGTTGTTTCGGTTAACGAATTTTTCTCTTATTTCTACCTAGTGGTAGCCCTATCCCGGTTATTTATTTTTTACCAAATTTTTATAGCCCCGTAAGAGTCTCGTCGATTGGAAACTATTCTCAGTTGAAGGTCCGGCCAGATTACGTGATTTGGATGGTCAAATAGTCTGAATTTTATGATAGAACTCTTGGCCGACGATATTTATAGTGAAGAATGTTGTCGCCCAAGTAGACTATCTTGGCCGACGATTTTCTTAATCTTGGGCGACGATATTTATAGTGAAGAATGTCGTCGCCCAAATATACTATCTTGGCCGACGATTTTAAAAAAACAGGGCGACGACTTCAAAAATCGTCGGCCAAGATGCTCTTGGCCGACGATTTTTACAAAACAGGCCGACGATTTTTACAGAATCGTCGCCCAAGAACTCCGGTATAAAAGGCAAAAATTCGGAAACCCTAACCATTTCTTCAGCCGCCAAGCCCTCTCTCTCTCTCTCTCTCCGAAAATCCTCTCTCTGCCCTCTCTCTCTCCCTCTCTCCGACCCCGACCCCAATTCGGAACCCCGACCCCGACGTCGACCCACAATTTAAGGTATAACCCTAAAACCCTAAATTGGTTTTAATTGTTTTTGTTGTTGTGATAATTGTAAATTGTTGTTGTTGTTGTTGTGATAATTGTAAATTGTAAATTGTTGTTGTTGTTGTTGTGATAATTGTTAATTGTGATGTACGGTTTAGGGTTTACGGTTTACGGTTTAGGGTTTAGGGTTTAGGATTGTAAATGATTAAATAATTTAGGGTTTATTTAGGGTTTAGGGTTTACGGTTTAGGGTTATTGTTTAGGGTTTACGGTTTACGGTTTACGGTTTAGGGTTTAGGATTGTAAATGATTAAATAATTTGTAAATATATTGTAAATGATTAAATAATTTTTGATTAAATAATTAAATAATATAAATTTTAATTGTAAATATATTGTGGAAATTTTGTAAAAAATAATGGATTATTTTTGAGTAAGGATGTAAATATTCGTAATATAATTTTTGTGATGTAATAATTGCGAATTAATGTAAATAATTTGTTATGTGAATAAAAAAAATAATAAATCCTATAATAATTATTAAATTTTATTTGTGCTATTATTGTTGATAAATTTTTCGAAGTTTATGGTTATTTTTTGTGAACTTAATTATAAGACGGTAAAATATTTTTAATAAATTTATGGTTATTTTAAACAGGATGGCCATGAGGAGAACTTCTGGACAACGTTCGGGTGCGAGGAGCCAAGACGGCTCGGACGGTACCTCAAACAACCCGTCGGAATCACCGTCGATCGGGTTTCCGTGGCAGTTGACGGCCCGACGTGAGGCGCTTAGGGGTGGCGCGAGCGGCTCGGGTTCTGCTGGGAAGTCGGGTCCCGCAGCGACGGCTCCTCGTCATCCACCCATACTTCGCCGGTCGCAATCCCGCAGCGACGCCCCCACACAGTCGTCCCCGACCGACGGTGATGGCGGGTCATCCGGGGTCCCTATGGTGCCGTCCGGCCTCTTCCTTCCTCCGACGATACCGGCGATACCTCGCGTCGATGAGGAGGGTCGACCGATTCGGGAGCAGCTCCCGCATGTGGCACCGCACGAGGCCTATATCTACCGGGAGTTTCCCACGCCTCTTCATCCCGTGAGGGTCTCCGAGCAGGCGGACGTAGACGAATCCGTCGGCTCAGCCTCATCCTCAGGTAATTTATTATTACTTTTTTGTCGATTTACATTTTTTTTTTTGTAAAAATGTATTATTAATATTAAATTTGATTCACAATGTCACAGCCGCCGGAACGAGAAGGCGGAACAGGAGAGGCACCGTCAGCAACAAGGGACTCGATAGGGCGGTCGAGTCCGCTGGACGGATCGCCATCCCGTTTTCCAACGGGAAACCGGTGGACGCCGCGTTGGGAAACCGGTACACGCGCGCCGCGGGAGGCACCATCCGCTCCAGACTCCCTATGTTGTGGGGAGTCTGGAGCCAGGTTCCTGATGGAGTGAAGGAGATGCTCCATCAGTCGATGTCGGTGAGTTTACTCGATCAATTACTATTTTTTTAACTAATAAATTATTTAATTATCGAAAAAAATACTAACAAGTGGTAATGCAGCAATGGTTTGTGGTTCCCGAGGAGGGACGTGACTGGGCGGACAAGGCCCATAGGGAGAGGTACCTCTAGCTATTTAATAATTTATTAAATTTTATTTTTTTAATAATATATTTAATATTTTTTTTGTATATGTAGGTTCAAGGAGTGGAAGCACGACCTCCGGGAACACTGGAAGAAGTACGGGAGCGACCGTTCGGGTACCCCGAAGGAGTTCGAGTATCGGGAGTACGAGTGGCGGTGGCTTCTTGTCACGCAGTTCAACGACCCTCACAAACAGGTAATTCGTAAACAAATTTGAATATTTAATTAGTGAATTAATTATAATTGTATGTTTTTAAATATTTACTAACGATAATTTTTTTTTGAAGCACCTCGCCCGGGTGAACGCTGAGAACCGGCAACAGAACACAACCAACCATCGTGCCGGTTCGAGGCCGTTTTCGGCCATCATGGACGACGTGCGGCGAGAGCGGCCAGAGGAGAACCCCTATGTGGGAACCTTTCAGAGGGCATATCCTCATTCTGAGGAGGATCTTGTAAGTTCCTTATATTTTCTAATTTTTAATTTTAATTACATTTTATTAAATGTATATTAATATATTTTTATACTATATCTAATTAGGCGAGGGTGAGGGAGGCGGAGCAAGAGGTCATCAGAGGCATGGTGAACGACACATGGCCGGGCACGGCAGAGGATGACATGTCAGAGGCCATGTCCAGGATCGACACTTCAGATCCTACCGTTGGGGCGCGGATTATGGCCACTGCCTTCGCGCAGCGTTCCAACACCTACTACTGCCGGGGTATGGGAGACGCTGGAAAGGGGATCCTGAAGACGACGCCAGGATTTCAGCGCAAGGGAGCCGCCGGAGCCTCAAGCAGCAATAGCCAGACCACTCGGCTACAGGATCAGTTCGCAAGTCTACAGTCTGAGCTGGAAGCCCAAAGAGCGAGGGAGTCTGAGCTGGAAGCCTAAAGAGCGAGGGAGATGGCGGCGATGGCGGAATCATATGCGGCTTCCAATGCTGCGCATATGGAGCGGGTGAATGAAGTCACCAATGCCAACCAGGCGGCTATGGGACAGTGGATGACTGCCTGCATGTCTGCACTTGCGGCCGGACAGCTGTTTCCGCCCATGCCTACGCCTATACCATTACCTCAGTGGCCCCATCCTCAGTGGCCCCAGCCTCAGCAGCAGCCTCCTCAGCCTGACCAGCCGCCGCCTCAGGACCCTCCGAACGGGAATGATGAGTTAGATTTCGGGTTTCTCGATCCATAGGCAGAATTTATGTAATAAATTATTTATAAATTTATAAATTTGTGTTATTTTTAATTAAATTTTAGTATTAGAAAACTTTAAAGAAATGCCGAAAAAAAAAATTCCAGCAAAAATTAAAAAAACATTATTTATATATTTAAAAAAATTATTTAATTATTTTTAAAAAAAAATTTAAATATATCTTAGGCGACAAAATTTCTAAATCGTCGCCCAAGATTTAACACCTTGGCCGACGAAAAAATAAATATCGTCGGTTAAGATGTAGTGATCTTAGGCGACGAAATATTTATTTTCGTCGCCCAAGGTTAGAAGATCTTGGCCGACGAAAAAAATTTTTGTCGGCCAAGGTGTTAAATCTTGGGCGACGAATATTTTTGGGCGACGAAATTCGTATCGTCGCCTAAGAATTACTCTTAGGCGACGATGGAATTAAATTTCGTCGCCCAAGTTCTTGACCGACGGACTTCTGGCGACGACTTCTTGGCCGACGACATGTCGTCGCCTAAGTACTTAGGTGACGAAATTTTTAAACAGGGCGACGATTGTTTTTCGTCGCCCAAGACCTATTTTCTGGTAGTGACGACTTGTAGAAGAGTTCAAGGAGCAGCTGGAACATCAACATCCTAAGCAAGTTTAAGTTTCATATTATTCTTAGGATTATGATTTATGATTCAATAAGGATTTCTAGTTCCAATAGGTTTTATTATTTCCTAGCTAGTTCTATTCTAAATAAAATTTATTCATAAGTTAGAGCCTATATAAGGCACCTTCTACGTTGTATTAGACATTCAACAATTCAATAATATTTCAGAAAACTCATAGATTTATCTCATCACTTATCACCTTCAAATTTGGTTCGAAACTTGTCTACCGATCTCACCTTTCTACCTATAGCTTTCACTGCTATTGGCAAACCAGCAGAAGCTTGCCAAGTCATGAAGAGTGTGAGATTCCTCATGTGAGTTTTGTTAAGACAAAATGTGTTGCACTTCAATGGAAGACTGTCACATAGACTATGCTAAGCCATTCAATGAGTCACATTTAGCTTTTACAATAACACTTGAACTCCTTTTTTTTCCAGCTTTTTGCATTTTAGCTCATCGGTTGAAGATGTGTTTGTGCTATAATTTCACTATTTAGCACTTTAGCATATCGATTGGAGATACCCTTAAGCTAAACAAATAGCAATGGGCGTTGCTTCATCTGTGTGAAACATCAAAATAAAACCAAAAGAAAAAAAAAATAATAAACTACATATTAGTTACTGACCAAATTTAGTTTACAAATACATTCTTACACATTCTCTTATACATTTAAGGACAAAAATTAATAAATTAGGACAAACTAATATCCACATTCCATTTGTCACTACATATTTTATGAAACTACCTTTCACTACATATTCTATTGCTACTATGGACGTACTACTGCATTGTCAACGAGAGACATGTTACTGCTGTGTCAACATGAGACGTGCTACTACCTTGTCGACCAGAGACGTGCTACTGTCGTGTCGACCGGAGATGTGCTACTGCCGTGTAGGAAAGTGTTATTACCGTGTTGAAACATATTACTACCGTGTCGACCGGAGAATTGTTACTACCGTGTGGTCGAGAAACGTATTACTGCCGTATTGACATGAGACGTGCTACTGTCATGTGGACATGAGACGTGTGGACGTGAAACGTACTATTGCCGTATTGACACGAGACGTGCTACTGCCGTGTGGACATGAGACGTGTTACTGCCATGTGGACATGAGACGTGCTACTGCCCTATCGACCGGAGACGTGCTACTGTCATGTTGACAAGGGACGTGTTACTAGCGTATCAACATGAGACGTGCTACTGCCGTGTTAACCGGAGACCTGTTACTGCCGTGTCGACTGAAGACGTGCTACTGCGTGTCGACGAGAGATGTGCTACTGCCGTGTTAACGAGAGACATGCTACTGCCGTGTAGGAATGTGCTATTACGGTGTTGACAGAGAGGTGCTACTGCCGTGTCGACCAGAGACGTGTTACTGCTGTGTCAACGAGAGATGTGGTATTGCCGTGACGACGTGAGACGTGCTACTACAGTGTCGATGAGAGACGTGCTACTGCCGTGTCGACGAGAGACGTGCTACTGCCGTGTCGACATGAGACGTGCTTTTGCCATGTCGACGAGAGACGTGTTTTTGTCGTGTCGACCGGAGACGTGTTACTGCCGTGTCGACCGGAGACGTGTTACTTCCGTGTTGACCGGAGACGTGTTACTTCCGTGTCGACGAGAAACGTGTTACTGCTGTGTCGACGAGAGACGTGTTACTGCTGTGTCGCCATGAGACTCGCTACTGTCGTGTCGACCGGAGACGTGCTACTGTTGTATCGACCAAAAACGTGTTACTGTCGTGTCGACCGGAGACGTGCTACTGTCGTGTCGACCGGAGACGTGCTACTGTCGTGTCGACTGGAGACGTGCTACTGCCGTGTCGACCGAAGATGTGCTACTGCTGTGTAAGAAGGTGCTAATACTGTGTAGGAAGGGGCTAATACTATGTAGGAAGGTGTTACTGTTGTGTCGATGAGAGACGTGTTACTGCCCTGTCGACCGAAGATGTGCTACTACAGTGTCGACGTGGGCCGTGCTACTACCGTGTCGACGAGAGACGTGTTACTGCCATGTTGACCGAAGATGTGCTACTACAGTGTCGAAGAGAGACGTATTACTGCATTGTTGACGTGAGACGTGCTACCGCTATGTCGACGTGAGACGTGCTACTGCCGTATCAACCAGAGACGTGCTACTGTCGTTTCATTTTGCGTAAATATTTGAAAAAGGGGTATTTTAGTCATTTTTTCAATGAAAGTCTAGATCAGATCTTATAGCATTAGATTAGATTTGAGTTTATGTCCTAATTTGTATAAAAAAATATTAAAAGTAAAATGTTTGTGTTTTTAAATTTGATCACGTGTTATTATGTTATTTTCCCAAAAGAAAATAAATATAAAAAAAATCTAAAAACTGAAGTCAGAAGTGAAGGCATTGAAGTAATAAATCGTCGGGTAGCTCCACGTGGCCATCCCACCACATGTGGCGTCAAACTCGCCTCCTTACCTCTTCCTTGTTCTTTCCATTGCCCACAAGTCCCATTTCGTCTCTGCAAATTCCTCCAATGGCGGAAGCCTCCACCGCTCTCTGCTTCTCCTCCTTCTGTCCTTCCTTCTCTCGCCCCAAGCACCCCTCTCTCTCCCGCGCTTTTCCCCGCAATTTCCCAGTTTCGCATCCTTGCCCCTCCCGCCTCCTCCGCTTTCCCGCCAAATCCTCCTCCTCCGATTCCCTCCCCGACGACCTCTTCGGCTTCTTTCCCTGGTCCAACGACTCCGGTACTCCCTTACATCTTATGAACGAGTAAATTGTAGTAATAAAATATCTAAACATTTTTGGCGGTTAATTTTGACATTAGTATTATGTTTGGGGTTTTACTTTTTACTGTCCGTGTTAATTTTTGGCAGAAATTCAATGGGTTCCTGAGGACAGAGTCACATTGTTCACTTCTGAGGGGCTTGTTCAGATTGGAGGCTCCATAGTCCCTCGCCGTGTTGCGTCTTCTGATGTACGTAATTCATATTATTAGCATGAGAACTTACCTTGCTATAGTTTTTTGTATTGTGGAATTACCCCTTTTGGTGATGAACATGAGAAATATGGGTACCTATTTTCTGTTTTGAAGGTACCATATTAGTGAATTGTTTTGTTGAATCATCTAGTGAATGTGCATGATTGACAGAAGAAGAGGTCAAAGGCTAGTCAAAGATATCAGAGGTTTCAAGAGAGTAATTACATGGATACGGAGCAGGGTCTGTGTTTGGGTGCTCTCTTCGATATTGCAGCAACAAATGTAAACCGTCTAGTTTACTCTTATTTTTGTGATTCAAGTGGCCGTTTTGCATTGTCTTGTGTTTCCTGTTTTGGGTTTATTTTTTTTCTGTTTGAAATTTGTTATTGTAGGGACTTGATATGGGCAGGAGGCTTTGTATATTTGGGTTTTGCCGGTCCATTGAGATGCTAAGCGATGTTGTGGAAGACACTGTGTTGGAACATGGCGGGGAGGTATGTCCAATTGCCGTATTGTGGTGTTTTACTATTGAAGTCTTTGTTGCATTCAGAATCATTTTGTTATGTTATTGTTTCATTGCCCAAAGGTATGTTTGTTTTGTAATTGTGTTCCCTCTAGTAGCATATTGGAGAATCATCAACAAGATATTCTGGCTCCGGAAATCCATTCGTTTTGCACGTTCTAAAAGTGACAGTGAAATTGCTTTTGACAAGAAGCATCTACTTCTTGTGGCATTTTATTAAGTTCTCTATATTTATTTTGATAGTGTTTTCACTTACCGCTTCAACGATTATCGTTTATGTAAATGGTGAAAATAGACTTTGCTTTGAGCTGGACTTGAGACTGGTAGGTCCAGTATGTAGTCTAATAGATTAGACCGCAAAATACAAGTTCCATGCTTGTATTTGAAATTGACAATTTTCTGGTAATGGCCTGGGTATGTGTCATGACTGTTCATTCTGGCTGGTGTAGAGTTGTGTACTGGGAAGGAAGTTTAGTTGATGTAACAAATGACCTAAATAGCGGTTCTGGGTTGTTCATAGTTACAATGTAGGAACCTAAGAACCTATAGTCCCATACAACAATGCAGCTTGAATGGATTGTTCTCTATCCAGAAGAACAAGTGATACAAGCCAGCTTACTCCTATCCCGTAGCCATCCCATGTGGAGGTCAGGGACTAAAGGAAAGCAATGGACCTTGCTAATAGTAGCAAATTTAAGATCAGCACAAGAGAAAGGTCATTGATGGTTGTAAGTGGGGTGGTGTTCTATGAGTTGCAATTTTCTAGTGATGAAACTCAGAAATGGTTGCTCCATATGGGTCAATTATTAGGGAAATGGCAAAAGCATATCCTTGTCATCCTCTTTGTGCCAATGCCATTTAGAGTTGGTTACCATTTAGCAAAGGGATCTCAGGCATCTATTCCCTTGGTCTAGATAAAGAGATGAGGAGAGGAAAGGCGGCTAATCTGTTTTTGTTGCTGTGAAGGTCCATGGACACTTGTTACAAGGGATGAAATTTCTAAGTTCTGTTACCAAGGAGTATCAGCCTTATTGAAGTACTGAACAAAGACAGACTCATGAAATTTAGGACTTTTTTTCTTGAGAATGGAAAGGAACTATATTAAGCTATGATAGAGAAAAAATGAGTAGGGATGCAACCATCCCAACAATTAAGCATAGAATACATTGTGGCTTCTCTGCATCCTTAGTTCCTACTTGATCTGAATATGGAGTCTAGGATCAGCATTTGTTTGTTACTTGATCTGATATGTGGTCAATTTCAGGTTGTTGAGGCAGAGAAGGCGACAAAAGGTGGTTTGCATGAAAAGCTACGAATGACGGTCGCAGTACCATTACTTTGGGGGGTTCCTCCTGCTTCTGAAACCCTTCACCTCGCTGTTAAGAGTGGCGGAGGAATTGTAGATAAGGTTTATTGGCAATGGGATTTTCTGTAAAAAAAAATTACACCGTTTCTTCTAACCATTGTTTGTGCATGTTGTACATAAAATTGCTGTAATTTACCCTGTACAAAACTCAATTGTTGTATTCCATGGTCCATAGTATTGTACCCGCGGTCATAGTCCATATCAGTGTTCTGTTATGTTTATTGACAGTGATTTGCAATTTCCATATTCATAAAAGCAACATAGAACCGTGTATCTCTATGATTTTTTGGAAGTCAAGAACGAAAATTTATCACATGAGATGTTAATTTCAAATTGCCCGAGAACAAAGCTAGATTTCAAGGATTCTTTGATAGGAGCACAAAATGCTACATTTATAATGTATTTCCGACCCTATTTAGCTATGTAATTCCTTTAATAATATTCATATTAACTAAGTTTGTGTTTTTAGGTCATAAATAAAGCCAAGGAGCCTAAAAGAGACAAAAGAGGAGAAATCTTGAAGGAAAAGGAATCCATGTTGTGCAAGGAAAGAAATCAGAAAATCTGCCAGAAATCGTCAGTCAACTTCGACAGAAGATTGTGATCAGCTCACAACGATCTAGGAGATGTGTCATATATCAATGGAAAGCTACAAGAGTCTACTTTCCAGAACTTTTTACAGATCGTCAATACCTATTTTGGAGAATAAGTTATGACCGTTTAAGTGGACGAATGTCAGTCTGTCAGAATTTCTGATTTGGACCAAAACTTTTATTTCGAGGTCCAGACCACATTGGCAAGCCCATGGACGAGTTTTGAGGGTTTTATAACCCTAATCAAAGCAGAAAAGAAGGGAAGAGAAAAAAGGCCAAAGAGGACGTGAAGATTAGAGGAGGCCAACGATCTCACCATCATCAGAACCTCCATAGTTGTAGACTCGCACAAGGAAGCCGCCAAGCCATCATTGATTTCTCCATCATCCACGGTTTATCTTTCCTTTGTCATCTTTTATTATCCTTGTGTGTCTTTGCAGCCATGTGTGGCTGATTTCTCTTAGTTAGGGGCAAGGTTTGAAGCCCCAAGAATGTTTTAGATATTGTTTTGAACCTTGGTTTCGAATTATTAAGTCTTTCAAATTGTTTATTTGGTTTCGGTTTATGGAGAACTCTTGCTTGTTTATGTTCATGTATGCGCAACATAGAACATTATGAACTTGTGAGTGGGGCTAGAATTAGGTTGTTTAATCTCATAAACGGTTAATACGGCTTAGTTCAAAGTAGTAAAACCTATAGGACAATAGGTGAAACCAAATAAAAAGGATTGCATGCTAGGTAGGCGTTCCACACTAGTTTTGCATACTTGTTCAATCACTTTCATTGATCTTAATGATTAGAATAATTTGTTGATAGGATAGCGTCTATACCTTGATCAGTTATTCTAAAGGCTTAGTAATGGTGCGTTCATCTTGCTTAAGTATTCAAGGGAAGTAATAAGGACTTACGCAGTGCGTTCACTGTTTGTTCTTGATTGATACCGATTTGCGACTTAATAATTGAAGCTTTGGTTGTTAACATGTCTTGAAACATACTTGGTGGTGAATTTTCAAGTCTCTAACGTCTTATCCATTTGATCTTTTCTGATTTATTTTGTTTTTTATTTTCTCTTGTTTATAATCACAAAACCTCATATCTCTAGTACTATAATATTTTATGTTTTCTCTTATTTTTTAACTAACGTAAATTGTAAAGGTACCCTCAATCCCCGGCTTTTATAACGATACCCTTATTTGCTTTATACTACAATTGACACAAAAGGGTTTTTAATTGAAACGCCCGGTTTTGGTCGCTATCAATTTTGGCGCCGTTGCCGGGGATTGAAAAAATCCCTAGCAATTTGCGTTAATTCTTGTATATATATTTTCTGTTTTAATAGCTTTCAAATTATATTATTTATTATTTTAGGATTTGTGATTTAGTTTTGTATATATTACTAACTATTGTTTCTGTTTTGTTTTTCAATGTGGCATCAACCTTACGAGGTGTGTTCTAGATGCTCCATGGTAGGTCATTCAACGGAGACATGTTCAAGCATCCAATATCACGGATACTATGATCAAAATATGTTTGGAGGATTTCAAGAGAACCAAGGGCATTGGAATGATTACTATTCACCTTCACACAATACAGCATGGGATGATCCTCTTTATTCTTCATGGAACACCAATTCAGACATGCAACAAGGATTTTCCAATGAGTTCCAAGATTCTCCATATTCATTCCATGACTACTGGATACAAGCACCATCTCATCAAATCTCAAAGAAGTTAAATCATTATGATGAGATGATCAAGTCTATAAATGAGATGAATGAGGCTCTAGCTGCTTCAAATAAAGCTCGGATTGAGGAGCAAGAAGCTTTCAATGATAGTTGGGTAGAAACTAAAAAGATTTTGGACACCTTAATATCTCAAGAGCAGCCATCTTCATTGATGACAATTCCACATGAACTTCCCGCAACTTCAGCTCCATGTCAACCTCATGATTTAATATTTTTTGAGGATGAAAAAACAGATTTGGAGGAGTCCTATGAAGAGCCACGCGATGTTGAGACTTTTGAGGATTGCTTAAAAGAGGAGTCCATCAAAGCTCCTACATTTGAACCTTTATTGCTAGTACATGGAAGACCACATGATTCTTCACTCCATCACTCAAGCTCTACACATGTTCCTCCTTTCCAAAAGCCTAAAAATGCCAAGTTTAAAGTTTAAAGTCGTGAACGATAGGATTGGACAGTTTAGGCAGACCTGAAGTGACTAATATCTCAAATCATTAGCAAGTAATCAGCTTAAACCACTCGATTCAAGCTTCTAACAAGCCAGTGGTTTTGGAAATTGAAGCTCATTTGAAGACCCATACACAGATTAAGGCAATCAAATTCAAAGGTATGGCAACAATTAGTTTATGGTATTATTGGTATACTGAGGACCAGAGTATGCTCTATATATAAGATTGAAGTAGAGAAGGAGAGTGAAATCTAGGAGGCTTTAAATCTCAAGGCAAAGTTGGAAAATTTTCAGTCAAAATTTCAGCACATGCTAACTCAATCTGCTGCTCTCAGTCCAAATGGGTTGGTTGGCTTTCTCAATGAGTATTGAACTAGTTGATTATTTAGTCTTCATTTTTAGTTCTGTGATAATGAACTGGGTTTTGGTCAAAGTGTGCCTGCATGTAGCAGTCAAAAACTCAAAATATTGAAGATTTGATATCTGTTGACGACTTGGCCGTCACATAGGATATAATTCATATTTGGCGGAAGACAGCCAGAGTCCATTTATGCTTAAGAAAGATCATTGATCAAATTGTACACACTGTCACTGGAATTCTGGAAATATGAGTATCACAGGTCCCTTCATTGTATAGAAGACAAACATAAACACAGACTATTTCCTAATGAATTCTTCCAAATTAATGAGGACAATAGTAGGACATGTTCTGAGTAAAAGTTGCCCAACAGTACATGATCTATCGAAGACCATAGAACAGTTTTACCACCAGCTAAGAACTAAAATCACAATGAAATAAGATGTCGACGTTGCATGTCTCAATGGTCTCGTGATCAACTCCCATGGGTCGACTATAGCGAAACTAGTAGAAGGAACACTGAGAAATTCGTAAAGGTATGTTGGATGGAGGAACGGATGGACTCACCATATACATATTGGTGATCCAAGTTATGATGATAAGATAAAGCTCGACTCTCCACTCCTTGATCTTGATAACTGTTGGCTCAAGATCTAGTAACAAGATGTCATATTTTCCATCATCACCATCAGCATTAATGTTGTTCACTTACATGACCAACTAATGAATGGAACCTGCACAGTTGCTGGAATGAAGTGGGAATGAAGCATTCTGGATGTGTGACATCCTCATGGCGCCCGGAGTTCCATTAGAATGTTTAACAGGAAATCACGTGTGTTGGATGGGCCATGTTGGGCGATGGCAATTTCCTATATCCCAACTTTGTCATACCTTGAAATTTCTCTAACTTGTGATTCTAACTTAACCAGTAATCCATACTTAAGGCATGATTTCCAAGACAAGGAAAACTCAGTTGCAAGCTCAAGATAACAGAACAGTTTCTGGAGTGGAGATATGTAAGCTATGACAGTAATTACATCAATGGTGTCGAGGTGAAATGACAAAAACCAGAAGCAACTACGATAATGGAACAGCTACCAAAGGTAATAGACGTACGATAGATGGTGATAGATGAGATAGAATGGTGTAGAATGAGAGAATGAAGAGATTGTGTAAAACCACAATGGTAAACTAATCACAGCTACTTGATATGAAAAGAGAGTGGAATAGAGGAACAGATGGATATATAGTCTCATAGTCTGAAAGTAGAGCAGAGTTCTTGATATATATACATATATGAGAAAATTAGATTAAAACCCAAAATATCGATCCATCCAAATGTTTTCTTTTAATCGACACCCAAAATCTACTTTTTATTATTTTTGGTCATTTTTAGTATGACTGATATGCCCTTCTGATATATAAAGTCAAATGAGATTATTTCCTTAATCCTTTGCATCAATTTGAATTTGAAATAAGCTAAAACTTAGTTCTTACATTATATCATAATTAATTTCATCCATCAACTTTTCATTACCTAAAATTCATATTGTTGAGTTCAATGTGTATTCATCTTTGTGTGGTGAAAATTGCTGTCAAATTAGGATGTTAGGGGTTTACCCAGATCTGGGGTAACTTAAGATCGAGAAAAGAAAAATCAAGACACATATACTGTATTCTTGCAGGAACACCTTTGACCAACTGGAATGTGTTTTTCCAACTACCACATGCCTACAGAGCCTGTGAAGATAATCAGGTACCTACCAATTCAATTGAGAGCATGCATATCTCATTCATGTGTGTTTTGAGTTTTTGACTGAAAGTTTTCAGTTTTTCTTTGAATTTGAAAATCTCTCCTTTCTTGCTTCAGCCCTGGTATATATCTGTGCATTCCCTCATTCTTTTCCTTCAGACTCCATCTATTCATCAATTATATTTTACCAACATCAAGCAGCTTTGATATTTACCAATATAGTAGCTTATACAATCTTTTCCTAGTTTTCTAGTGTTGTCCTCAACCCTTGTATTACAGTTGTTTTCCATAATCTTTGTTGTTCCACAACCTTACTCTTTAGTCTTTACTAGATTAGTTAGCTGCTCCTATCTTATTGTCATTTGAATGGCCTATAGTGAGATAATCCAAACAATAGTTACCTTGCTCAAACAGTCTCCATCTCCACAAACATATTCTTTACCCTAGCCTTGAGCTTGCAACAAGTTTTTTTCACCTTGCAAATCATGGTTTCCAATTTGAAGCTCCTTAATTATTGATGCAGTGCAAGGAGGGGATTGTTAACTCATTTAACCCATTTGGAATTTCAAGGAGTCCATATTTAAGTTTAATTAATAGTTATTATTTCAAAATATGCCTATTCACTAGACTTGTTAAATGAGCATGATTTAATGTGGGATTGAAAAGTGGGTATTCTAGAATGTATTAGAAGAAAATAAAGATTATGTATTGTATTAGCATTTACTGGAGCGTTGGGTTAGCTCTTTAAAAAGGAACATCCATGTATGAGAAAGACAGACTTTGTGTATGAATATTTCTATTAAGAAAAATAGAGCTTTGCTCTCTTTATCAATCTCCTTTCTTTAGATGTGTTTACGTTGTTCTAGTTATCATCCTCTACCGATCCGTTCCCGCATCATTTGGTACCAGAGCCGCGCTATGCTCTTTGGGTTGCTTCCACTAATCTCATGGTGGCAAGAAGAGGTGGAGGAAAGCGTGGAAACCATATGAAAGACAAGGAATCAAGAGGTGAAGAACTTCATGCACTTCGAAGACAAGTTGAGAAACTTGCCTTGCTAATTGAACGCCTAGAAGCTCGAAGGAAGCATGGTGATTCAAGAAGCGGATATCCTTATCTTGAGACCAAGACGGAGATAAGATTGAAGCATCGATGTCATCCATCTGAAAGGCCTAAGAATCGTTTGTGGAAGGTTGGATCACCAAGATTTCAAGAATGACTTGAAGTTGCAAGAGGCACTTGTATAAAGGAATGCGAGGTTGAAGATGTTGAAGATCTTGAGTTGGAGGTCAAAGAATTCAATGGGGATTCAAATATGAAGGTATGTCATTTGTTTCCTTTTGAGTTAGGGATTGAGCATGAAGATAATAATGTTATAGTTGATTGGAATTCACCACCCATCTACGATGAGTATCTTGATGTTGAATCTTTTGTCCCAACAAAAGAGAATTTTGGTGAATCTTTTCATGACAACAATTTGGGTGATTCACTCCAAAATGGAAACCAAGAGTTTGGATTTTCAAAAGAAGCCCTTGCATGCTCCGATAAATTCTTTACACATAGTAATTTGGATGAGAAAGTTTTATCCAATGAACAAGGTATGAGTCATGGTGCATTTTCGGTTTGTGAAAATGGTGGTGTAGATTTGGAAACTAAAGTTGGGTTTTCACATGCCTCACAATGCTCCATTAGATTTGATTTTCACTACCATGATCCTTTTTGGGATAATTTCATGAAAGCTTATATCAATACCATGTCAAGAGCAAAGAATGAGTTATTGCAAGTGTTGGAGCTTCATGCATGATCAAACTGTAATAATATTAGTGCATCGGAAAAACTTCTTCAAAGGATTAAGTTGTGTGCCTAATATGTCGAGATGCTACTTGTCAACATGACGAAGGAAACAAAGAGAAGCAAGAAGATAGGATGCCGACATTATGAGCTTTTTGATGAATTTGATATCAAGCATGCGAACTCGTGGATGAGTTCTTTCTCACCCGGGGAGAATGATATGCAATGCAAGGGGGGGGGGTTAACTCTAACTCATTTAACCCATTTGGAATTTCAAGGAGTCCATATTTAAGTTTAATTAATAGTTATTATTTCAAAATATGTCTATTTACTAGACTTGTTGAATGAACATGATTTAATGTGGGATTGAGAAGCTCTCGCTGGCCGACAAGTTCGCCAAACTTAGCCTCCACACCAAAGACCTGGAGGGAAAAGCGGAACGGGTGGTCGCCTTGGAGTGCGACATAGACGCGCTTCAGCTGGAGAATGCCAAGTTGCGGTCGAAGCTAAAGGATAGAAACGACGACATAGTCGATCTGCAGGGCCAGATTCCCGCTCAAGGTGAGCTCGCCATTAACAAGTTCAAGGGGTCGGACGAGCTGAAGGCCATGCTCAAGGCAGCTTGGGAGGGTGGCATCATCGAGAAGTTTGGTGAATGGAGCCGCCTTGGGTACTTGCACAAGGCAAAAATGACTTCCAATTTGATTGCTGCTCGGGAGGCCAAGGAGAGGGAGGTAAAGTCCAAGGCGGCTGCTGATAGAGAGCCTGAGGGCACAGAGGGTTTGACAGACGAGTCGTCCGGGAGGGTTGCTGAGAAGGATGTTGATGGCAACGACAACCTGGCGGAGTCGTCTAAGGACGAAGAAGAGGACGACCGCGAGGCATAAGTTGTAATTTGCCTTTGTTTTTGCTTTTTGTAAAACATTGGCCTTGTGCCTTGTCCTGGTGATTATAGATCCCGGGCACTTTTTGTAAATACCCATTGCTGGTATATTCCTTATACAACTTTGTTACTTATGCTGGCTTTAATATTCTATGTGTTATCCAACTTTGTTACTTGCGTCTCTTCTGTCACGCCCCGACCCATAAATTTTACCTTAATTACTAGCATAGTGGTAATAAGAATTTTACCGTGTTCCTCATTAAGTGTAAAATATAATTGATCCCCAGAGAGGTTATAGGGGACGATTATTTCGTAGGATTATTCTAAGGAAGAAATTTTGATGACGGTAAAAATGGTAATTTTTGCTATTAAAAGGTAATTTTATTGGGGTATTATTTTTGGGGTGTTAAAGTTTTGGTTTGGGTATATTAGAGGACTTGGACCCGGATCGGGCCAAGCCTAATTTTTTTCTTCTTCTTTTCTTTCCGCGCGTCCCGCTCCCTCTCTCTCCCCCGACCCGTTTCTGCTCGAAAATTGCCCAAGCCTGACCGTCGCCGTCCGGCCGCCCCAGACCCCCGCGTCGGTCCCGATCGATCGTTCTCTGTCCCAGCTTCAATTCTAGACCGGTGGCAGCCCTTCTAGCGTCGCCGTGAGGGAGAAAAGGCCGCCGAAAGGTCCGACTGCCGGGAAGAGTTTTCTCGCTGGAACTCCTTCCTCCAGCTACCATATCCGGCAAGCCTTGGCTCAAAAGAAAGCCCTCCTCCCGTGCTTCAATCCCTCCAAAGGGCTCGCTCCATCTCGAGCTAGGTAAGGAGAAATCGGTATTTGAAATTCTAGGGTTTTTATGTGTGTTTTCGTTCGATTGGCTTGGTTAGGCTTAGAATTGGAGTTTTTGATAGTTAGGATTGTTGTAGAGAAGGTTGAGAGGAAGATGTTGTCAATTTTTGGTAAGCATCAGAGGTCGCCGGCCCCTGTTGCCGGCGGAGCCGCCGCCGAGAAAATGTTTTTTGTGGGAAAAAATGTGAGGAGTTTAATGGAATAAGTTTTAGAATTTTTGGAAGAGTTTTGGATAGGTTAGAGAATTGTTGAAGTTAGGTATTTTTTGCGGATTATTAAGTTAGAATCCGGCCATTGGATTTTATTTGGTGGAAGGTGATTTTGAGGATGTCGGTAATTTTTATGGAGTTTTGAGGTTGACAGTGGATGCAAGATTTTGGAGTGTTAGGCTTGATTGAGCGCGCGAATCATATTTATTTATGCATGTTTTGTTGTAAGCGTCGGTGTTTTATTTAAGGTTTTATTTATTTGGAACAGGACGTGAGGAGGCTCGAGCGGAAGAGACCTCCGACCGACATCAGGCTTAGGCCTAATCTGTGAGTGAACCTTTGTTTTAATTATTGTGTTCGAAATGCTTTATCGTTTTGAATGAAATTCTGTTGTTGGATATTTCCCGAAATTGAGAATTTCGGTGATTATACTCTTATATGAGAATAGTATGTATATGATTAAATGCTAGCTAGCTATACGTGATTTCCCCCCATACCGAGGTACAATTCCGGTATGGGGTGACGTGAGCGTTAGACGCGAGCGTCGTAGCCCTGTGTGACTTTCTATTTTCGTATTCATTCATAGATTTCGTACAAGGAGTAAGCACGTATATATACCACTCGGGTGCTTCCCCCAGTCTGAGGTACAATTCCAGTATGGGGTGACGTGAGCGTTAAACGCAAGCGTAGTAGCTTTGTATGGTATCTATTTTTTCAAGTTGTTCATAGATATCGTACAAAGAGTTAGGCGAGTGTACATACATACAAAAATATATAATATCCTAGCCTTAGAGGCAATTTCTTAAAGTTTGGGAGTCTAGCCAGGCTGGACTCCAGTTCAGAATCTTTTCAGTGGAGCTTTTGTTTTAGCCGCTGATGAAGCGTTTTCTTTGAAAACATTTTTGGGGAAATATTTATTTGTTGTCGGAATCGTTTTGTCTACTCACTCTGACGTGTTGAATATTTTCCCCTGTGCTCTTCGTTTTTAAAAAATTCCCAGTCTGCAGAGTTCGCGTGAGGTCTAGCAGGAGACGTCGAGGCATAGTCACCCATCTATGCGCTACATTTCGCCAGTAGTTACCTGTTTAATCTACTATAGGGGTTTGTTAGCTTCCTCTGTGTATTATTTTATTTTTTTAGTAGCTCTGAATACTGTTGGGATTACTGTATAACTTATTCTAGCTACTTTTGGGTTATAGCGAAGGATTTATTTTGAGTTAAAAATGTGGTTCTTTAAATTCCTCCAAGTTAGGGTTGTCCATTTTCGATGGAGATTTGCCGACTTCTTTGGTAAATTTTCCTTGGAGGTGGTCCCCGCAGGACTCATCTCGGGTTTCGGGGTGAAATTCGGGGCGGCTCTTGACATCTTCTGTGTTATATATATATATACATATATATATACATGTATATATATATATATGTATATATAATTTTCACTATGCCTATCCCGCTTGGTGTTACTAGGAGTCTGAATATCTTATGCCTCTCGGTGGATCACTTATCCAGCGTGATATTACTCGGGATTTTATTAACTTATGCCTCCTGGTGGATTACCTATCCCGTTCGATGTTACTCGGGATTTTATTAACTTATGTCTCTTTGTGGATTACCTATCTCGTTCGATGTTACTCGGGATTTATTAACTTATACCTCTTTGTGGATTACCTATCTCGTTCGATGTTACTCGGTATTTATTAAGCTATGTCTCCTTGTGGATTAATTAATCATTAGAATTTGAATTCAACTTCCCCATTCCTGTATTAAGTATTTCAAGATAAATGGAGGCATCCTTCGGGGCATGTTGTTCTCCCGGGGTCTGTAATACTTTCAAACATACATTTTACAAAGATGGGTCTCGTCCCCTTTTTACACTGGATAGAATTTCAGGTGCTCCGTATTCCAGAGGCGTTCGGTGACTATCCCATCTTGATCCTGTAGAAAGAAAGTTGTTGGGCCGACCTCCTCAACAATCTCGTAAAACCCTTCCCATCTCGGATCCAAGGCGGCCGTCTTGTTCATGATTTTCTTCATTACCCAGTCCCCTAGTTCCAACGTCCGGGTTCTGACTTTGCTATTGTAATGACGTGCAACTCGCTGCTTATAGACTTGGTTGTGTAAGTCTGCTCTCTCCCTCCTTTCCTCGATGAGGTCAATATATAGTTGGAGGCCTTCCTCATTGGTTGTGGCATCAAAGTTCTTGACCCTGCCCGAAGGTATTGACATCTCGATCGACAAGACAGCCTCCGTGCCAAAGGCCATGCAAAAAGGCGTTTCTCCCATCGCTTCTGTTGTTATGGTTTTGATTGCCCATAATAACTCCGGCAGCTTTTGTGCCCACAGACCCTTGGGGTCGTCCAACTTCTTCTTCAAAAGCTTTATAATGATTTTGTTAACTGCCTCCACCTGACCATTGGTCTATGGGTGTGCCACTAATGCGAAGACCATCTTGGTGCCCATTTCCTTCGTGAACTCAATCAGATGATTATTGTTGAATTGCGTTCTGTTGTTTGTGACGATTGTCTCTGGGACCCCGAATCTGCAATATATGTTTTTCATTAGGACACTCGGTGGTTATTTTCCCCAGGGGCTCCGCCTCCACTCACTTCGTGTAATAGTCAACGGCCACGATTACGTACTTGAACTGCCTGGTGCCGTTGGCAGTATCCCAATGAGGTCCAAGCCCCATTGTGCAAAAGGCTAGGGCGACAATAGGATTGATAGAGCAATAGAAGGGGAATGCGTCCTGCTGGCGTGCAAATGACATTTACGGCACCAAGACGACATCTTATTCGCCATTGATAGGACCCACCCCGGATTTCACCCTGAAACACGAAGTAAATCTTGCGGGGTCCACCTCCCTTGAAAATAGACAACCATTCCTAAATAAAAACACCTGCAAACACTTCTAAAAGTTTCCACTCCAACCTTATAACTCCTGGAGCATTCGTGCTCCCCAAAACACAACATCTCCCAATTTATTTACTAACTTTAATACTTAAAATCCTACAACCAACAATCACAGGTTCAGAGCATTCCAACAAAGAAGAAATGAACTAGAAATATAAATATTTATATATATGAGTGGGAGCTATACTATTGACTATGCCTCATTTTCATGTACGCCCGACCTCAACTATGTTAACATGTAAACTGGGTATTTAAAACCGAAAGGCCCAGGGGAAAACATTTGAAACACGTTAGAGTGAGTTAACGAAAAATAAATAGGTAAACATACGTAATTTATGAAACCAAACTTAAGTACTTTCCCAATTTTTTTTATAGGCAGGAAATCTGTTGTACACAAGTGTTGATAAATCATTCATAAAGAAAATTCCAAGGACACGGACTAGCCCTGCTAGTCAATATATTGACAAAGATAAATAATAACCTTCATTGAAGAAAATACCAAAATAATGGACTAGCCCCGCTAGTCAAAACAACAATTTGAAAAAAAAAAAAAGAATGATAAAAAGATGGACTAGCCCTACTAGTCAAGACAACAACAATAAATAAGAAGCAGATATAGCTATACAAATGAGCCTCCCAGGCAAAAGTACTCTCATACTTCCTACACCTTCGTGATGTCAAGGCATGCCCACCTTATGATAACAGAGAAAGTGCAGGGCTTGCGTGATGTCGTCGACTACATCACATCCTCCGAAGGCTGAAAGGGCTTGAGTAACCCCACTTAAAACGTGGAAGTCACATCACCTCGAAAGGCGGAACAATATGTTAACATTAGTAATATATTATCCGACTAGTATGACATAAATAAAGAAACATAAATTCATGTGAGTTTCCCCGAAACTCACAACGAAAAGCATAACTACAATTCCCAACCGTACTCAAAGAATTAAAAGAGCAAAGAAATTAAATAAATTCAACGACGTGTCCCACACGTTAAAATGCTCAATGAAATAATTAACTTAAATAATTATCATCTTTCAAAAACTAGGCAATATGCAAATCTGGATATAATATCAAATCCGGAAATCATAAAAAATATTCAAACTCAAATAATTTCCATAAATCATTGCAAAGATCAATCCATGCATCAACTATCAAATAAATTCAAAGACCATTCATAAGCCGAAATTACAATTTAAGCTTGGAAAATATAATGGGCAACTTATAAAATCATACAGGCATATTAATTTAAAAACCAAAATGTCCACTCATAGATTTAGGCCTAAGCCTGACGAAATCTGAATCGCCACTCAAGCGAGGTCTCCTCGTATCCTGGCACAATAACCATGCTTAGGACCAAACTTCAATTCCCGAAAATAAATACTTAAATATAGAACTCAAAACTCTTCTGCCTAATCCACTACATTTTCTAGGGTTAACCTTATCAAATTCACACCAAACTCCAACCACAACCTCATTTCATTTATTTCAACATTCTAAAACAATAATAAGGGAAATTCAACGGTCAGATTTTACCCCATTAACCGCCAAATTCACAAACCTTTGAAAAATTCCAAACCTAATCAAAACTCCTTCAAAAATTCCAAACTTCATAACAATAGACTCCCCTTGATACCACAAATTAAAAACCCTGAAAAACCCCTTCATAGTGGCAGGGCCGCCGTCTGCTCCACCAGCAGCGGCGGCCGGCGGCCGACTCCGGCGACCTCCTTTGCCTACCAAAATTTAATTGCACATTCCTCTCAATCTCCTCTACAACTTTTCTAACTAGCACAAACACCAATTTCAAGCCTAACTATTCCAATCGAACGAAAACATTACGAAAAACCCTAAAACTTCCACTCACCGGCTTTCCTCACCTGAAGCAAACTGGACGGGGTCCTTCTAGGGCAAGTCAACTGGGTTGAAGACCTTCAAAATCATATAAGGCTTTCCCAGATTGGTGGCCGGAGGAGGAAGTTCCGGCGACGGAGAGCTTTGAGCAGTCGGGACTTTCAGACTTGATTTTTCTCTCACGGCGGTGCTAGGGAGGCTACCACCGGTCAAAAAAGGAAGAGGGAACAAGGCCGACCAATTGGGACCGGTGCGGCGGCGTATGGTGGCCGGACTGCGTCAGACGGTCGGAAAGAAAATTCGGCAGGGAGAGGGCTCAGGGAGGGGGAAAGGGGAGAGAGAGAGAGAGAAAGAGAGAGAGAGAGAGAGAGAGAGAGAGAGAGAGAGTGGGCTTTGACCCCAATATAGCCCGGTCCACATTTAAAAACACCCGACTCCATAACATAAAACACCCCAATAAAAATACTCTAATAGAAAATTGTCTTGTACTAGCTAAAATTTACCATTTTTACCGTTGTCACATTTTTCTCCTACGAATAACTCTTTCAAAATAACCATCCCCCAAAACCCCTTTGAGGACCAATTAAATTATAAACTCATTGACGAAGACGGTAAAACTCCTATTAACACCATGCTAGTAAATAAGGTAAAAATTTAAGAGTCGGGGCGTGACAGCCATGGCTCCCATGTTAGGCTAGAAAAACCTTGCTCGAAGTGCCTTATGTGCCAATGATCAGGATCCAGAATGATTCCCGCATACTCCCTCGTGTATTTTCCCCATGATCATTTCTCCTTCCTATTCTGTTACACACTTCAGGTTTGGGAAACTGTAACCTCTACGATATAGCTTCTCGTTTCTGAGTGTGTACCTGGCACATCTCAATTGAAGTTTTTGTGCTTGCTGCCTGTCCTCCGAGTGCACCCCTTCCTTTATGAACTCGACTATGAGATCCATCCACATAGGCTTTTCGGGTCCCGCTTCGACCATGAATATCTCCGAGATGGTTTAACTTGTACTCGGTTTTCCCAACACCTAAATCCTTGTCTTCTTTCTTCCTTTCCCAAGACCTCTGGCGGCTAGCCGAGTAAGGGCATTTGCATTGCTATTTTCCTTCCGGGGGATGTGTGAGAGAGAGAGAGAGAGAGAGAGAGAAAGGCCGACTTGAAGCGTTGCATGAAGGCTTTTGACAGTGCTTGGTAGGAGTTCAACTAGGGCTCATTTGCTTCGAAGCTCCAGTTGACTTGATTTACAATCAGCTGTGAATCGCTAAACACTTCCACTCTCTCCACGCCAATATCTCGGGCGAGCTGCAACCCACCAATCAAGGCTTCATACTTTGTCGCGTTGTTTGAGGTTTTAAATTGAAATTCTAGGGTGCTTTCATGTTTGAATCCATCGGGGGTCTCCAATATTATTCCCGCCCCACTTTTATGTCTCGTCACCGAGCCATCAACAAAAAGCTTCCAAAGTGGCACCAGTGGCTCCTCACTTCCCTCCTGGCCGGCCTCTGATGATTCTCCCACCACTTCAAAGGGCGTGAGCTCAGACGACTCTCCCACAATTTTCATAGGCGTGAGCTAGGATATAAAGACGGCTGCTGCCTGGCCCTTCATAGATGTTCTCAGCCGATAATGGATATCAAAATCTCCAAGCTCTATTGCCCATTTTACCAGCCTCCCACTAATTTCTAGCTTTTGCATGATCTGCCTTAAGGGGTGGTTGGTATAAAGGGTTATCGAGTGTGCCTGGAAGTAGTGCTTGAGCCTTCTGGCGGTTACGATGAGTGCCAAAGCTAAGTTTTCAACGTCGGGGTACCTGCTCTCGGTGGCTGTGAATCCCTTCCCGGCGTAAAACACCGCATGCTCGATATCGAACTCTTTTCTTATTAGCACCGAGCTGACTGCCGTCTGTGATGCTGCAATATACAGATATAACATCTCGCCCGGGATCGGTTTTGACAAAACCAGTGCGGACATGAGGTATGCCTTTATCTGGTCGAAAGCCACTTCCTGCTCAGGTCCCCAAACTATCTCTTTACATCGCTGGTCCCTTAACAGCTGAAAGATGGGGGCACATTTATCTGTGAGCCGTGACACGAATCTTGCCAAGGTGACGTCTTCCCGGCCAACGACTGCACTTCATTCCTTTCCTTGGGCCTTTCCATATCCAAGATGGCTCTGATCTTCTCCGGGATGGCTTCTATTCCCCTCCCGCTGATTATATGGCCCAGGAATTTCCCTTTGATCACCCCGAATATGCATTTCTGAGGGTTCAGCCTCATCTTGTACCTCAATAGCACCTCGAAGACTTTCTCCAGATGCCCCACATGCTCCTCAGCCGTTAGACTTTTGACCAGCATGTCATCGACATATACCTGCATTATTCTCCCAAGATACTCGGCGAACATGACATTCAACAACCGCTGGTAGCTGGCTCCCGTATTTTTCAATCCAAAGGCCATGACCTTGTAGCAATATAGCCCCATGTCCGTTGTGAAAGCTGTGTGCTCCTCATCCCCCGGGTTCATCTTTATCTGGTTATAGCCCGCGTAGACGTCCATGAAGCTCAACAATTCGAACCCGGACATGGAGTCCACTAATTGGTCTATGCGTGGGAGAGGGAAGCTATCTTTTGGGCACGCCCTATTGAGATTTGAATAGTCTACGCACATCCTCGATTGTCCGGTTGACTTTTTTGGAACCATGACCACATTGGCCAGCCACTAGGGGTATCTAACCTCCCTTATGAACCTGATGTCCATCAATTTTTTTTAATTCCCTCCTCATTACCTCATACTTCTCTAGCTTAAATGACCTTCGCTTTTGCCGCACGAGAGGGAGCCCCTTCTCAATTCCTAGCTTGTGAGTCACAATGCCACTCGATATCCCAAGCATATCCTTATACGTCCAAGCGAACGCCCTACTGTTCCTCTTCAGGAATTCCACTAGTGCTGCTCGCACACCAGGTGCCTGTCCCGCCCTATGTTTACTTGCCGATCCGGGAACTCATCTGAGACTGACACCACTTCTATTTCTCCTGCTGATCCGGGACGCTAATCATCTGAGTCTATATCATCTCGGGGATCCACATATGGATCCGAAGGGGAAACTGTAGCCTGGCTTGCCGACAGCACCTACGACCTCTTCCTCTCGTTGTGTATTGCATAACAACTCCTTGCCGCCTCCTGATCTCCCCGGATCGTAATGACTCTCGTTGGGGTTGGGACCTTCATCATCAACATATGGCCAACAACAAACAACTTTAGCTTCCATAAGGCGGGCCTTTACAAGATCTTATTATAGAACGATTCAAAATCCACCACGATGAATTCCACTATCGCCCGAGCGACTCCTTCTCGGCCCTCCATGCTTACTCCCAGGCTGTCCGATCCAAGAGGCTATACGACATCGCTCGAGAAACTGATTAACGGCTCATGGTCTTGCATCAACTTGTTACTTCCTCGATGCAACCCTTTCCATGCACTCCTGAATAACACATTGACTGAAGCTCCCATGTCAACCAGGATCTTCTTCGTGATATAGTGATCGAGCTGCAATGTTATTAGGTTCGGGTCCTCGTGCGGCCTTATCCCCTCCTCTTCCTCTTTTAGGAAGGTTACAGACTTCCATCCGGTGGTCACTTGCTGATTATTGCTACTTCCAAAAGCGAAAACTTCTCGGCCATCCCTTTTTCTCGTACACTGTTTTTTTGGCTTTGTTGCTCCTATTATCTATACTGGAGCAGCCATGGATGGTGTTGATCGTCCCAAACACCTCGATCTTCGCTACGTGTCTTTGCCCGGGTACATACTGCTGCAACTTTCCTTCTTTCACTCGGCTCTTTACTGCTCTTTTCAGCTCTATACAATTATTTATGTGATGACTTGTTTCCCTATGGTACCCGTAAAATTTCCCGGTGTCTTCCTTAGTGAGTCGAGAGGCAGGAAACTTCCTGGCTGAGGGAGGCGGAATGACAAACTTATTTTCATTCCATATCGTCTCGTAAGTGGCATTGAGCACTGAGAAACGCTATTTTCCTGCAGGCGCCGCCCTCACGTACCCGGTGTCCTGGTAAGGGCCCTTTGCCTTTCCCTGCATGTCATACTGCTTCCATGCCTTCCTCCCGCTCCTTTCCTTGTGGATTTTCAATTCTTACCGCATACAAAAACATCCCAAGAAGCAACCCCTGAATGAACACCTCCTCTACAACCCTTTTGTCAAAGCTTCTGACTCTGGCTGTGGCTCCTTACCAACGGTTCACAAAAGCTTTCAACTTCTCTCCCCTATCTTGCTTAACTTTGAACAGTTAGGCGGTGCTCTGCCTATCCGTTCGTAGGATGATCCTATTGACAAACCTATCAGCCAACTGCCGAAAGCAATCAATCGAGTTCGACAGGAGCTCGTAGAACCAACTAAGCGCTTCCCCCGCCAGGGTTTCCTAGAACATGTTGCAGCATATCGCGTCCGAGTACCCTTTGGCATTCGTGTGAGACTTGAAACTATCAAGGAAAAGATGAGGATCATGGTCCCCATTATAGCTAAGTTTCAACAGTTTGGTTGTGTTTGACCGGACGGACTAAGTGATTGCTATCATGAACGGTCCCCCCCTTTCTTTGAAACTCGCACGGGTCGGATTACGTATCCCCCTTCTCTCGGCATCCGAGATTCTCTCAGCTAAATTCGCCACGCTATCCCGATAGCTCTTAGGGTATTTTCCATCTCTCCAGGTCTTCTGGCTTGGACCTCTGGGATCAGCTTAGGCAAGGGTGGCGGTCCCTCATCCCTCATTTCGTCCGAGAACAAGTTCATCCTTAAATGCATGGTCCTACGGTTCGTTCTCGATCGTGTGCCCGCCTGTCGCGACGTGGCCGCCCGATCCAACTCGGCCACCCGATCCGATGCTTCCCGATGTTCTATCCCTCGAGCTTGCGCGCTCATGAGCGTGGCGTTTTCTTTTTCCAACCTACGCTCCCTCCCAGAAGCTTCTTTCTGATCCCTGACTCTTTGCAGCTCCGGTCGAGTGATTTGGGCCCTCATCCCCTCCAACATCTCTGCTACCTCTTGGGGATTTAGGTCTCGCATCACTCCCTCTGGAGTTTCCTCTCGGTGAGCTCTCCCTGTGATTTGGGAACTTCCCCCCGCTACTTCTGGGGTCCTAACGAATATTGGTTCTCTTTGTTCTTCCCTTCCTACATCCTGCTCTTGCCACTCGCTTAACTCAGCCATCGAGTCACGCTGGTTTTTAGTAAAGATTCTCACAGACGGTGCCAAATGTTTCTGTACAATCCCGGACGGGGTTGCAGAAGCCAAAAGCTTGTCTGGTAGGTTGAATGGCTATCCTCATGTTGACTTGTAAACAAAAGGATAACCGGGTGCTTCCGGTCTTTCATTCTCCGATGGCTAAGTCAGTATTTATTGGATGAATGTAATAACTAGGGTAGTTAATCATACCTGACAAGTTGGTAGTTGGGCCGTATTTATGGCCCAGTGTGGGTTCACTTTGCTTGGAAACCGATGTGGGACACTTACCCTTGTTGCTATTTCAAATGTAGACTTTTCCAATGTCTTCTGCAATTGTTCCAAGCCCAGTGTTACGACCGTGGTTAAGCTCAGACCATCTTGCTTATGGGCGGGATCACTAAGACAGCCACGGTTGTAATGGAATGTCTGCTGGTTTACGGGCTTGAGAAGTTGTTTTATGCATAACTGACTACACCCCTTTGCACTGCATCAATTATGCACTACTAAATAAGTTAGGATCACAAGTTATAGCAACAATTTCTAGGAGCTAAGATGATCTCAAACAAATGAGATCCAAGTCCACATTCTCTAGGCCCAGATATAGTCCCGAATTTCCAATTGCATGGTGTGTTGCACAGCCCAAATGACATCTTCAGAACATCCTATTAGCTATCATTCAAAAAGGTAATGTTAATACTGCCTCCTGTTGGTCCTCATAATGAGCAATTGCAATCTGCTCATGTTGTAGCCGGCCGGATCATCCATCCAACTGATCCAAGAAGCAAGAGTGTGTGTGACCAGCAAGACTCAACAGTATGAAAAGGTTGTGAATTAGCTAGAAGCCTTTTGTAGTTCTAGGCCTTAAAAGATTCATATGTAATAACTGAGTTGGAAGGAGACGGTTCTGAATGAGCCACCACGAAGGCCAATGACATTCTATTCTTCAACCTAAATTCCCGACCCAAAAACAGTCTTCAATCTTCATGAGTCATGACGAGTGTCAACATCTCCATTTTCAGGAAAAGAACAGGAGGCAAGGAAATAAAAGAAACAGATCCCCACTTGATTAAAAGTCTCACCTTAATTTAATTGAAATTCAGCTCCAACCTTTTAATTGAAATGATGAGGGGAACTGTATTCGCCCAATCAATTATTTATATATATATATTTTGCTTCTTGTTAGTTTGCCGACGTTAAAACATGGAATGCAATATTGTCATATATATGTTGTCTGCTTCGATGATATTATTCTCACATATGACTTTCGGTCACAGTTTTCAACAATTTTCACCTAGCTTGATGAGATTCGAGTTAATTGATTCCAGTTGCATCCTTTCAGTATCATCCTACGATCCAAGCACTAGCTGCACAGTGGTCCGAACGTGCCGAGCTTTAGCTCTCGATATTAGACAATCGATCATCATATTGATTTACCCATAAAAACACAAATATACATAGTAACTGATAAATGGGTGATCATTCTTTTAAAAACCGTGAGAGCTTTTCTTATAAACGTGAGAGCTTCTCTTATAAACTGGTAAAACTGGCACGGAATTATTAGCATAGCCAAAATATGTAGTTTAATTTTTAGTGAACAAGCTAGTATCTCATACTTGACATATAAAAGCAGATGCAATCTGCTAACACTAATCAGATTTTATAATATCTTCAGTGTGAAGATAAGAACTGATTTGGAGAACCAATTAAGTCTTGAGATTAGTGGATTTGCAAATAGTTGATGATCCCCATAGGACATACCCTCATTACAAAACACCCAAAAGTCCATCCTGTAGATAAAATTTGGCCAAAAGTTGCTTAGAAACTTCATGGATCATCAGTTCATACCCCAGCTAGCTTTTACCTTTCTTCACTCCACTTAGAAAAAGACATTCCTAAGAAGGCTTTTCTTCTTAGCTTTAAGACAATTATAGCTGTTTAGTCCCATTTATATATAATGCCTATAGCTGGCAAAACCCATTTAGTCTGATCTACAAGAAGAAGCAGACAAATGGGTGAAGAGGTCAATGCAATTCATGCATCTTCTTCAACCTTGCTTTCTGTTTTTCTTGTAGAAAACAAACCAGCAGAAAAACACACATCATTTTCCCCTATATATGAATCTAACACTTGCACTACAAATGGCTACAATTTTCCTCTTTATAAATCTTTGTTCCCTTAGTTGGATTAGTATATCATTAACTCAAGCTTTTCTTTAAGGCATTTCCCCCCCCCCCCCCCCCCCCCCCCCCCCTCAATACCACACAAGTCTTAATCCAAAGTGTTGTCAATTATTGAAACCCACCTCCCATGTTAAAAAAGAGAGAGATATCAAATCTATCATTATATTATTTGCTAAGATGGATACAATTATTGGTTTGGGCACATAATTATTTTTAAAAGTAGCAATACTTTATAAAACCATGACAATTATCATGTTACGTGTGCCATTTTGCAGTGGCTCATATACGTTATGATGCAACTGCTGACGCCAATGATAATATTTATTTTTGCTCCAGTTGTATAGTATTGCTGGTTCTGTACATAATATACTGCAGACTGAGATTGGGATTAACATGATCAAGTCATTTTTAATCTTTAAAGTTTAAACTCTAGGTAGAAGATGATAATATCTACAAAGATCTAACTAAGTTGGAAATGATTAAGACGATGGTAGAAGAACAATGCAAAGTTACAAAACAACTTGGACATACTTGGTTTGCAGATCCTAAAAAGATGTTGGGATTTTTTTTGGTTGCTGTGATAAATTTTCCAGGCCATGCCATGAGTGCAGTTGAAGTGTGTACTTGCTACTTAGACATACATCATTTCCCTAAAAGCAATGCAAAAAAGGCAACTTCTTTTACCATGTACTGTCAGAAACATACCAACTCCAACCTCTTTTCTCTCACAGAAACCCAGTAGTCCAAAATCCTGAAGATCTTTAACCCATCCCTATTCCCCTTACTTCTTCCAAATCTTCTTTGATTTCACTCACAGTCAGCATCAGTAGTACATCATGACCTTTTCCTCTGTCTTGTTTTCATCAAACAAAAAGCTGTTGCAACCACCACTAGTAGTAGTGCTACTGCTAATCAACTGCTTGATCTCTTCAAGGCCATAATCTAATGGAGCCTGGTCATGATCAAGACCAAGACCACTCTCTGACACCATGATTTTCTGATTGTTTGCTTCAGCACCATTATTGTAGAAGTAGTTTTGCAGACCCAACTGTACTTCACCATAACCAGTAGTGCCATAGCTCCCATCAGAAGAACTGCAGCTAGCTTCAGTAGTGGTACCCCCAAACATCAAGATGTTATCCTTGGCTTGGTAATGTTGCATCATAGGTTGACCCACGAAACTATCTTGACCAACTTGAAGAGCAGCATTAGTAGTATTATTGGTACAACTTAAAAGACTTGGTGAAAATGGAATGTGGGATTCCAGATTAGCACCGGTGAAAGACCTGGCTTGATGTGTGTAATAACTGGGAGTCCTGTTGTTGCTGCTTCTGTAGGATGTTAGTGAAGATGATGAGGTTGAAGTTTGGGGATGAAGAAGAGAGGAAAAGTGGTGAGGAATTATGCCCATCACGGAATATTGATTTAGTTTCTTCTTGAGCTTTGTGTTCCAGTAGTTCTTGATATCATTGTCGGTCCTTCCTGGCAATTGAGCTGCTATAATTGACCACCTGCACTTCGAAATATGTCTTTTAAGTAACGATCCTTGAGAAAAATAATGTCACATGAGCACAAGAAACCATGAATTCAAATCGTAAGAGGTTCAGAGTTCAGACTTGGCATGCATGCAATGAACCCAAGAATATCTGAGCATATGGCATATATTCTTGTACATATATATGTAACTTTCTGTAAACCCCTGCTGTTTCCGGTATATATAAAAAGTAATGATTTATTTATATATATTAGTATATGTGAAAAATAAAACACTGAAAACCCAGAAAATATGAAGAAAATGGGATTTAAGAGAAAAAAAACCAATTAAAAGATGGCCGGTACCTGCTACCGATGCTAGCAAAGAGGTTGCAGATGATCTTATCTTCTTCATCAGAGAACTCTCCATGCTTAATGTTGGGCCTGAGATAGTTAAGCCATCTTAATCTGCAACTTTTTCCACATCTCCTTAGACCTGCAGTCAATCACAACCAAAGCCATACGCTAAAAGTCACAAACAACTGAAACAAGTTGAAAGAAACACTGATCAAAGTGATTTCATACGAAAAGAAAAGAAGCAAAGAGCTACTTACCAGCTTTCTGTGGAAGAGCAATCCAGTTCCCTCCAGTCCCATATTTTTCTATATACTCTTTAAGCTTTGCATCTTCTTCAGGTGACCATGGTCCTTTCTTCACATTATCCTTGTCACAGCAAGGAGCTCTCCCCATCTCTCTCTAGCCAAGTCTTTCTGTAGCTCTCTATCCTCAAGTTCTCTCTCTCTCCCTCTCTGAGAAACCAAGAGACTCTTTCAAACCAGGCTTGTGGCCCTGCTCTTATGTGGAAGGTAAGTCTTTACCTTTTATGTTTCCATGAAGAACTGTTGGATTTTGGTGACTTGGGGATATTGTTTTTTGAGGGATATGAGAAGTCAAAGGACAGGCCTCTCCAATTTCAATCATATATCACTTTTCTAACCCCTCTTCTTGTTTGATTAGCTATCATGACCCTAAAGTAAGTAGCCTATCAGAACTTTCTGTCATAAACAAATGGAACCTCTCATCTCTACTGATCTAGGCCTTACTTGGTCTCTTCCTTCTGCTACAACATAAGGAATCCAAAGCCTGCTGTGCCTCTCTCAGATCATAACGTATAAAATATTGAACCTTTAGGTTCACTCATTATATGTGATTCATTTCACATATTGAAGTTGATCGATAACCGATTATAGCACTAAACAGTGAGAACACAGATCAAAGAAATTAAGGTCCTTGTATACTATAGTTCAAGAAATTTGCACAGCAACGAGCTAGTTAGAGATAATTGAAAATGATGGGATACTTACAATGGTTTTGCTTTAGTGTTGTCTAAGCTAAGTTTCATGTGATTAAACAATGAATGAATCAGTGACTTTTTCCACTACTTGGAAATTCGACAAAATTCAATAAATGCTAATTGGTAGCTAGCTTGTTGAAAGCCTCAAATCATCAAATGCTAATTAGTAGCTTGTTAAAAGCCTCAAACGAGTAAGTTATCTCCATAAGTTTTATTCAATCAACCCAATAAGTTTTCTTTAATAACCTCAGTTACCATTTTCATAATTTGTAACTGAAGGTCACTTCCCAAGATATGAAGCTAGAAATGACACCCAAGAGCTTCATGTAGGTTGAATGATATAATTCAAGAATCTCTAATTATAGCAGTGTTCTAAAACAAGCTTGTCCAACCCGCTTAAAAGTTAAACTAACCATCCGTCCTAGTAATACGCACCTAGTGAGTTTTTGAAACCTTGGTTATATCAGTGTCTTAAACAAGGCCGCGCAGCCTGCCTAGGCAGCTTCTGCTCCAAGCCTACCCTCTGCCCTGGGGAGCGCCTAGCTAAAGAGTTTTCAAACCTTGCTAATTAGTGGTTTCACTTTTATGTACGTGATATTGGCGAGCTTAATTAGTTTGATTGGACTCAAAACTTGAATTAACAGCCAATATATGAGCTAGCTAGCTAGTTGGGAAAAGTGTCGTCACTTGTTCATATACTAATTAACTAACCATAAGCAATGCATAAGTATCTTATGTATATCCTAAGTTATGATCAGTGTAATATTCTTTTGTTTTCTTTTTTAACTTTGTACTTATCTCTGAACTTAGATCTTCAATCCATCTTTGGAAGTTGGAGTTAATTTAAACAAAAAAAACAGCAGGTAAAAACTGTATAATCTAAATACTGGTCATGTTTGGCATACTACAATAAGTATTTTTGGACCGTTGATAAGTCATTGAGTGTGAATTTGGCATACTACATTCATAACAAGCTGCAATTTTTCAAAAGCCTGTACTGACTTTCTTCACATTTCAAGTCCAGCAGTCGTCCATATTTGCGTAGTGAAAATTATGGAGGGCACCCGGCCAATTTCACCGTCTACTCACTCATGTCCGGCCCCACCCGGTGATCTCACCGACGATCTCACCGTTAAATTTCCGAGTGCGCCGAATACGCTCTCTTTGCGTAGATAGCTTCGTAACTGAAGCCCTGAAGGGATTAGTCACCCAAAATATGGAGTACTGTCTTACCTTGTATTACTGTTATAAGTAATGTGATTGTTATTCGATCACATTCTCTGTACTCTATTTATTTGGTGTATGCATGTTCATAATGATCAGTGACAAAGACATACTATATCTAAGTTAATAGGGAAAGACAATTCGTCGTAGTTGCATCTAAGATTGGTCCAGATGATTATTGAAGTAAGACTCTAAACTCTAAAGCCCCCAACCTTTTGTACTAGAAAAGCGAGAACATGAACTGACCATTGATGAGGTAGAGTATGAAGTTTGGCATTTTAGCTAGCTAGCTAGGTTTTAGATTATACGAAAATTTGTTGAGTATCAGAATCGTGCTTCAATTGGTTTCCTTGTACTCCAAACAAAAAGTAATTGGCTTCATGCATATGCCTAGCTACGATCAAAATATCTTGTTAATTACCCGTTGGGGTAAAACAGGTCATCATGCATCTTAACTGGTTTATACAATCACTTAATTACTTTTCGACTTTTCCCGATGAAGAGCACCTTTCCAACAGACTCAAGACCATTGTTTGCAGACCAAGCATATGTAATTCAATAATCATGCATAACACAGTTCTTTACTTTAAATTAACTTTGGTTGCTGCAAAGAAACCAACCAAAATACAAAGCATTTGATCATAGAAAATGTGCGCATGCATACGTTATATATATATATATATATATATATATATATATATATATATTGAATAAGATTAATAAGCTGCAAGTAAACAATTAATAATTTTTTGATTATTTGATTGATTTCTGTAACAATTATTCTTGTTAGAATGTCACAAAATACCCCTTTTGCGGACCACCCCTTCAAAACAAGAAACAAGACCAAGGGCTACCTAACCATGCTAATCTTTGTCGCCATATACAATATATACATATTACTCAAGAAACAAAAAATAGATAACACATACTACAGAAGGATCACATTATTGTCTACAAAGATATAGCAAAGGAAGAGCAATGAGTCCAATATTTAGGTATACATATATTCCAACATTTTAGAAAGATCTGGATCATGTAAATAATTTCTATCCGGCTTAGCTTGGTCATGACTCATGCACGCACGTTACATGTATAAATATGGACCGTAAAATTTGATTACGACACTTATAAAAAAAACCATGTGGTTTTGTGCTTAAACTAATAGACACAAATTTGGACGCATTGCATTATTGTTCTTAGTCTTCGGAGACTTACATTTTTAAATCTTAGACTATATATATGTACGTAAAAGAAGAAAAAAATATATTATTCATGGCTGACATTGATATATATATATATATATATATATATATATATATATGTTTTTTTTAATAATCGATATATGTTTTTGATTTGCATATTTTGCTTGCCAGTTTGAAGAATATATATAAATCCATCTAAGATTATAAAATTGAAAATAGAAAACAACAACAAAGGTCATCTTCTACTTGATTTCTTAACCTTCACGTTAGTGATTGAAAATGTGTTTGGTTCTTTGCTGTCGTTAAACAGCTCCCACCTAACAAGAAAAGGCATTTTGTTACAACTTACAACCACATTCTTTGATCCACCATCACAACCACAACAACCGCACCCACATCAATCCCACACCCCACTCACACCACCACATCCACAATTCATTCCGCCCCAACCTCAATATCACTATTACCATCGTCCACCATAAAACTACTATCGCCCTCCAACGATTGAGCTCCCTTGCTTCCATGGCGACGATGTTATATGTTGGCTAGCGATGGCGAAGCGCTACCTCTGTATGAACAATGTTCCTGTTCAAGACAGAGTGCAAACAATGGCAAGCTTATTCGGCCTGGACCCGTCGATTTGGATGTCATCCTAATCCGACATGGGAGGAATTTTCTGCAGCTCTATTGAGTTGTTTCGGTGCGAGGTGTCACGAGCTTCCTTTTTCCTTAAGATTCTCGTGTGGCCTTAACACTTCCCTTATGCTAAGTCAACCTTACTCACGCAAACACTTTGGCTAGAACACTCGAATGAAGGGAGAAGATCTTTAAAAGAGAGAACTTGTATTAAGCTTAAGAGAACTTTACAAAGCTTTACAAGTGAACTTGAATGCTATCTAACTCTCTATGTCCCAAATGGGAGGGGTGCCTCCCTATTTATAGGCATCATCCCCCCTTACCTAAGTTTCTAGACAATTCTAGGACATTTACAAGTATAGAAGTTTCTAGAGTTTTCTATAAACTCTAAGTGTTACCTTGAGTATTCTAGAGACTTCCGGAGTAGTATTTAGCCTTGAGCCTCTCTAGTGTTCTAGAGAGTTCCAGAGTGTCCTAGAGACTCTCTAAGGTTCTAGAGAGTTCTAGAGTTGTCCAAATGCTTCTCAATCATTTCGGAAGCTTCTACGACCTTCCATAATATTCTAGATGCTTCTAGAATGCTCATGTGCTCTCTAAAACCATTGAGTCATGCTTGTATCAAAATGCTCAAGGAAACTCTTTGTTAATTTGGCGGGGTGTGACACTCTCCCCCACCTAAGTATGTGATGCCTACATCTCGTCTTCGTTGTAACGCTGGATCTTTTCCTTGAATTGCCATAGTATGTCATTGGACTCCCAGCTGGCTTCCATATCAGGCATACCTCTCCACTTAATGAGATACTTTTTATAATTTGGCACACCTTGACGACAGATGACTCGGTCCGTGAGTATCTCATCTACTTCTTTGTCGAAAGAAGTGATAACTGATGTTGGTGCCTGATGTGAAACTCCCCTTGACGGGTCTTCCTCGTCTTCATGAAAAGACCTTAACATGCTCACGTGGAAGACTGGATAAATCTTCAACTTGGGCGGTAGGTGAAGCTTATATGAAAACTTGCCGATGTGTTTCATAACCTCAAACGTCCCTTTGTACTTGTGTACCAAGCCCTTATGCACCTTCTTAAGGGACTTGAATTTTTGTGGCAAGAGTTTCACAAGTACAAGGTCGCCTTCCTTGAACTCCATATGCCTCCTCTTCTTGTCTGCCCACTTCTTCATCCTTGTAGCAACCTTTTGTAAAGCCGCTCGAGCTAACTCTGTTTGCTCATTCCATGACTTGGCAAACTTAAACTCAGCTGGGCTCTTCCCTTCGTAGTGAGTGGCAAGGGATAGAGGGATCATCAGCTGCTGTCCCAAGATGATTTCAAAAGGACTTTTGTTGGTGGTCTCGCTTTGTTGCAAATTATAGGAAAACTATATAACGTCAAGAAGCTTGGCCTAGTCCTTTTGGTTGGCACTCATATAGTGCCGCAAGTACAACTTCAAAAGAGCATTAATGTGCTCCATCTGACCATCGCTTTGTGGATGGAAGCTTGTTGAAAAGTTCAAGTCCGACCCGAGCATCTTGAACAGCTCTGTCCAAAATCTCCCAGTGAAGCGTGGGTCTCGGTCGCTGACAATGTTCTTCGGAACTCCCCAAAGTTTGACTACGTTGTATAGGAATAGCCTCGTTATTTCCTCCACGGTGCAATCGGCTGATGCGGCCATGAAGGTTGCATACTTGTTGAATCGGTACACCATGACTATGATCCTTCCAAACCCTTCGGACTTCGGTAGACAAATGATGAAATCCATAGAGACGCTTTCCCATGGTTTCTCGAGAATGGGTAAGGGGTCAAGCAAGCCCCCCAGCTGCAATTGTACCACCTTGTCTTGTTGACAAACAAGACATGCCCTCACGTACTCTTCAACCCCGTCTCGCATCCTTGGTCAGTAGTATGTGGACTTTAAGAGGGCAAGTGTGCGCCTTATACCGGGGTGGCCGGCCCATAAGGAATCATGACATTCCTTAATTAGCTCCCTCCTTAAGTTACCCCATTTTGATACATAGATATGACGGCCCTTGGTGTTGATAAAGTCTTCATCTAGCCAAAACCTCCGCGTTTTGTCTTCCCTTATTAAGGCAATGATGTTTTAAGCTTGTGGATCCGCCTTGAGTCCTTCCTTGATCTTGCTCACTAGAAGGCTAGTGACTTGGGAGATGTTTGCAAACTCTGCCTTTTGGCTTAACGCGTCAGCTACCACGTTCACCCTTCCCGGCTTATACTCCATGACGTAATCAAATTCGGCCAGGAAGTCTTGCCATCTAGCTTGCTTCGGACTTAGCTTTTTTGTGTCTGGAAGTAGTTTGTTGTAACATTTTCGATCATGATGACGAACTTTGTCCCAAGGAAGTAGTGTCGCCACACTCTAAGACAATGGATGATGGCAGTCATCTCCTTCTCTTGCACCGTGTAGCATCGCTCCGTTTCGTTGAGCTTCTGACTCTCGTAAGCAATCGGATGCCCATCTTGCATGAGTACACCACCAATAGCAAATTCAGAAGCATCAGTGTGTTCCTTGTATGGCTTAGTGTGGTCGGGTAACCTGAGTACGGGCTCCTCGCATATCACCTTCTTTAAGTCTTCAAAGGCCTCTTGACACCTCGTTTTTCAATCTCTTGCCTTGTTTTTTTTTTTTTTGAAAAGATCTGTTAATGGAGCGACCCTTACCGAATAGCCCTTAATGAAGAGGCGGTAGTAGTTCACTAACCCAAGAAAAAACCTCAACTCATGTACCTTGGTGGGTGGCTCCCATTCTTGGATGGCATGTACCTTGCAATCTTCCATCATTAGCTTGCCGTCCTTAATCTTGTGTCCCAAGAACAACACCTCTGGCTTAGCAAATGAGCACTTCTCCTTTTTGATGTATAGCTTGTTCTCCTGTAGCACCTTGAACACTTCCTTCAAGTGCTCTATATGCTCCTCCAGGGTTCTGCTATACACCACTATGTCGTCCAAGTAGACGACCACGGACCGATTAAGGTATGGGTGAAATAACTTGTTCATCAAGGTGCAGAAAGTTGCCGGTGGATTAATTAGACCAAAGGCATAACCAAAAACTCGTAAGACCTGTATCTTGTGACACACACAATCTTCGGTTCATCTCCCTCGGCTATGCGCATTTGATAATATCTCAAACGAAGGTCTAACTTTGAGAAATAGCGTGCATGATCCAATTGATTGAATAGATCGGCAATAAGAGGAATAAAGTATTTGTTCTTTACCGTGATTTTGTTAAGCACCTGATAGTCGACGCACATGTGTAGAGAGCCATCCTTCTTCTTCTATAATAATATTGGGACACCAAACGGGGCCTTTAAAAGTCTAATGAATTCGGCGTCTAAAAGCTCCTTCAGTTGTCTCCTTAGCTCCGCTAACTCGAGAGGCGCCATGCGATAAGCGCCCATGGTGGGTGATTTGGTACCTGCTCCAGTTCTATCTCGTGGTCTATTTCTCTCCTTGGGGGTAGCTTCTTGGGCAACTCAGTTGGTAAAACATTTTGAACTCCTCGAGAACTGTTGCTACCTCCTTGGGCATGTCATCTTAGGGTCGTGGCTCATCATCGTCGAACTCACTAAGAATGGCCAAGTAGCTCTCATATTCCCTCTTGATGTCTTTCTTGAATTGTAATGCCGATAACACCCTCAAGTCTTAATTTGTATCTCTAGTTGTTGGCACTACACAAGCCTTGTCGCCTTCCGTGATGCACAAGCTGTTGGCGAATGACACAGGGATTGTCTTGACTTGATCATCGAATTTCAACTCGAGGGCGACTTTGAAGTCATCCATTGGAACAATCAAGAAGTCTAAGTAACCATACCATGCTCCCATGCTGGTCTTGACTCCTTGAACTACGCCATGAATGGGTCAAGCTGGTGAATCGACTATTTTAATGGAGCCCCCTCTATTGTTCCCCCTAAGTCCCAGTCTTTGGGCCTCCTTAATTGCGATGAAGTTGTGGGTTGCACCTGTGTCGAGCATTGTCGTCATTGGCTTCCCACCTATAGTGACGTCAACGAAGAGTAAACATTTGGCTTGGACCTTAGGTGTGGATCAGATCACATTCAACAGCTGCATAAATCCCACGTGTGCACCACCATTGTCACCCTCGACTTCCGTTTCGCTTTGATGACTTCGTAAGAGTGCACTTAGAGCTCTCTTTTGTGGGCATTCTCTAGCCCAATGCGGACTATCGCAAAGAAAACATTTGTTGTTATTGGCTTTACCCGAGCTCCTTGTCTCCTTTTTGCTTGCCCTTGTCCTTGCTCCTTGCCGAGTAGTTGTCTTGACAGGGCTCGTTTTTGCGTTGGCCTTTGTCTCCCCCGCCTTTGGCATAACTGCACTTCTTTTCCTTTGGCTTACCGGTGGACTCCTTTAGACTAGTATAGTTGATTAGGCTTTCGGCCGCAACTATGATGGTAGCAAGGTCTTGCACCCCACGTCACCTTAGCTTGGTCTTAGCTCATGGTTGGAGGTCATCCATAAAATTGAAGAGAGCATCCTTGTAGGGTAAATCGGGAATCTTAAGCACTAAGTTGGTAAAATCCTTAATATAGTCATGAATAGACCCTGAGTGCTTGAGCCTTCACAAGCGAGCTCTTGTCTCAACCTCGGCATTCTCCGGATAAAATTGTCTTTTAAGCTCTTTTGTAAAGTCATCAAAGGTTGTAATAGTGCACGTACCTTTTTCGATGTCTCCTCACCTTCTCCTCCACCATAACATGGCAGTTTCAGTGAGGTAGAGAGCCGCGGTCCTAATCTGGGCATCCTCCTTGGTGATGCCTACGGCTCCAAAGTATTGGTCTAGCCCCCATAAGAAGTTATCCAGTTCACGAGCGTTGCGCGATCCCCTAAAACTCTTAGGCTTTGGCATATCGATGTGCTTAGCCTCCACAATACAGTTGGTGCTGGCTCCCATAGCCAATGCGCGCTTGTAGAGGGCCAAGTCCCCATGCATCTCCTTAATGCGTGCAATTGTGCTATTCAACTCCTTCTCGTGGACTTGACGCATTTTGGTGAGTTCCCCCATGAACTCTTCGTGAATCTTCGCCATCTCACCATGCAATGACTCCTCTAGGTGGACCACCATACCCTTGATCGTAGTGTCGATGGCAGCATCATCTACCTCTAAGCCTTCTACCCGTTGTCCTAGATCATCCACCTGGGCTTCCATGCCACTCATGCCCTCCTCCACCTCAGATAGGTGTGAGTCGAAAGCAGAGATCATGTCCTTAGATAGTTCCTGCCTTGGAACGACAGGGTTGGCTTGCTCTTTGCGACTTCTCCTTTGCGTAACTTACTTGGAAGGGTTGGATCCTGATGCACCTTTGGCAGCATTATGCTTCACCAATTCAGAGGGGTTTGATCCCGATGTAGTTTTGGTAACACCGTGCTTTACCATTATGTCGAGCGAGGTTCTAATTGAACCTGGCTCTAATACCAACTGTCACAAGCTTCCTTTTTCTCTAAGCTTCTCGTGAGGCCTTAGCCTTTATGCTAAGTTAGTCTTACTCATGCAAACACTTTAGCTAGAACACCCGAGTGAAGGGAGAAGATCTTTGAAAGAGAGAACTTTTATTAAGCTTAAGAGAACTTTACAAAACTTTACAAGTGCTCTCTAAAACTTTACAAAACTTTACAAGTGCTCTCCAAAGCTTAAGAGAACTTTACAAAACTTTACACTTTGGCTAGAACACCCGAATGCTTCTCGATCCTTCTGGAAGCTTCTAAGACCTTCCATAATATTCTGAATGCTTCTAGAATGCTCATGTGCTCTCCAAAACCTTTCTTGAGCCATGCTTGTATCAAAATGCTCAAGGAAACTCCTTGTTAATTTGACGGGACGTGACAAGGGACTGCCTTAGATTTCAAAGGCCGCTTGGTGCACCTACAACAGACCATTTCGGTCGACGAGTTCATCAACTCCTTCACCAAACTCTCTTGCCACGCTCCGGATTGGGCCGAGAGCGATCTCATTCCCATCATTATCGATGGTCTTCACTGGAGCTCCGCCATGATGTTCGTGCTATGAATCCTCCAACCTTAGCAGATACTTAGCGTCTAGCACGCTGTTATGAAACCCGAAACAACGTCCTTCGCCCTCCTAATCCCTTCTGCCCACGCCTTTTTGCTCAACCCAATCCAGTTCGCTCATCCTTCACCTTTCATGCACCAACCGGTAATTCTCTCATTCAACCACCTACACCCACTACCACCAGCAGCAAATCCCCAAAACACATAACCATTTAGATCGTTTCACCGTTTTTCCACGCCGGAACAACGCAAACGTCGAGCCAGAAACCTTTGCTTCAACTGTGACGAACAATATTCGGAGAACCAAGTCTGTAAACAGACTTTCATGGTCATCTTAGAATGGCCGAACCCAGAGGAGGAGCCACTTGGGACCGAGGACCCTCGTCACGAGGACTATACACAACCTCTGACCGCCCAAGACCCGAACCCGGTGTTGCCGCTCTACACCATCATGGCTCCATCAACGGCTAAACCATTTCGGTCTTCATCTGTCACCAACTTCCTAAACCCGGCGGTGGCGCACCGAGTGGGAACTTCGGTTGACCCACCGACGGCGTCGCGCTTCACATCGGCCTCAGGCCACCTTGTCGTTCCCTCTAGTGTGGTCCACAAAGTGACCGTTGAAATGCAAGGATACCAATTTATGTGCTCCTTTCTCCTGTTACCCGTGTCAGACTGTGATTTGGTACTGGGAGCAGAATGGTTGGACACACTTGGCTACATTGGCTGGCACTTCAGAGATAAAATTATGGCTTTTGTCTCGAGGGGACAATGCCATTTACTACGGGGAATCACCTCCAGGCGTACTTCGGAGGACGACAATTGCTATTTGACTGTTTTCCTCCAGATCCATTCAAGTCCCCACTTCTGGTGCACGCCTTGACTGAGTCAGACATGGATCCCACCCTATCATCCATACTGTCCACTTTCACTGATACTTTTGAACCTTTTGCAGGCCTACCCCACCAAGCCCATTGATCATCGAATACAATTACAGCCCAACTCTTTACTAGTGAATGTAAGACCTTATGAGTATGGACACTCACAAAAGATAGAAATTGAAGCCCAGGTCCAGGACATGTTGAATCTAGGCATCATCCGGCCCAGCCGTAGCCCTTTCTCATCCCCGGTCCTGTTAGTGAGCAAGAAGGATAATACTTGACGGTTTTGCGTCGCTTATCGGGAGTTGAACGCCATCACCATCAAGGATCGTTTCCCCATTCCGGTGGTCGACGAACTCCTTGATGAACTTCATGGCGCTCGTTATTTCACGAAGCTTGATCTCCGCTCCGGGTATCATCAAGTTCGGATGAGTTCCGAGGATGTCCACAAGACGGCTTTCCGCACCCACGACGACCACTATGAGTTCTTGGTCATTCCATTCGACCTCTCCAACGCGCCATCTATATTTCAAGCATTGATGAATGTAGTCTTCAAGCCATATTTGCGGAGGTGTTTCTTAGTCTTTTTCAATGATATATTGACTTATAGCAAGGACTTTGTTTCTCATATGGAGCATTTACAAATTGTTTTGGAAATCATGCGGACCAATGAGTTGAAAGTGAAGCTTTCTAAGTGTTCTTTCGCTCAACAAAGTGTTAATTATTTGGGTCATGTCATCTCCGGTGAGGGTGTTGCTATGGATCCCGAGAAAGTGCGGTGTATTGTGGATTGGGCCCAGCCTAGGCTTACAAGAGTTTTTGGGCCTCACAGGATATTACCGAAATTTATAAAGCATTATGGCATGTTGGCCAAGCCTCTCACAGACATTTTAAAGGCCCACAGCTTTCATTGGAGCCCAATATCTGAGCAGGCATTCTTGGCATTAAAAAATGCAATTACATCTGCCCTCGTCCTTGCACTACCTGATTTCACAGCCTCATTCGACCTGGAAACTGATGCTATTGGTGCCGGGATCGGCGCGGTTCTCTCCCAGCAGTGCCACCCCATTGCCTTCATCAGCAAGATCCTTTCTCCTTAAAATCAAGCTCATTCTATTTATGACAAGGAGATGCTAGCCATTCTTTTCGTGGTGGACAAATGGCGTCACTATCTTTTGGGGAATTTCTTCAACATCATCATTGATCACCAACCTCTCAAACACCTGCTGGAGCAACGCATCTCGACGTCGTCTCAACATCGGTGGCTATACAAATTGATGGGTTACAACTACCAAATCACATACTGACCAGGAACACTAAATTTGGCGGCAGATGCTCTGTCCCGTCAATTGGAGCTATGCGCGGTCCAGCGTGTGTCTGCTCCGGTGTTTGACAGCCTTTCCGCCATTTATCGGACATGCCTCGACGATCCCATTGCTTCCGCAATCATCACCGCTCTCAAATCCAACAGTGAGGCCAAGAAGCACTTTGAGTTGCGCCAAAACAGGTTGTTCTACAAGGGCAAGATCTATATGCCCCTCACCTCGGATTGGCGCTGCAAGATATTAGATGAGTTTCATGCTTCTCTCAAGGGTGGTCATTCCGGCTATCTCAAGACTTACATTCGCCTCGCCTGGAGCTTCTCTTGGCCGGGTGTGCGAAAAGATGTGAAGCGCTTCGTGCCACCATGTGATCAATGTCAACGTTAAAACTCAGAATCGGTGAATCCGCAGGCTTGGTCCAGCCACTTCTGATCCCTGATGATGTGTGGGTTGATATATCCCTTGATTTTGTTGAGGGTTTGCCGAGTTCAGATGGCAAGAACGCCATTCTTGTGGTGGTGGACCGCCTCTCTAAGTCAGGACACTTCGTTGTCATCTCTCACCCATACATCATGGACTTCTTTGTGCGTGAGATCTTTCGACTCCATGGTATGCCGAGATCCAACTCCAGTGATCGCGATCCAATTTTTATCAACAAGTTTTGGGAAACTTTTTTCAAGTTACAAGGTACCAGACTCTGCCGAAGCTCGGCCTATCACCCCCAATCCGATGGCCAAACAGAGGTTGTAAATCGTTGCTTGGAGCACTACCTTCGCTGTTTCGTGGCAGACAAACCTGTAAAGTGGGCGTCCCTCCTCCACTGGGCGGAGTGGTGGTACAACACCACTTATCACTCCACCATTCACATGACGCCGTACCAGGCACTTTACGGCAGAGCTCCTCCTTCAGTTCCTTTGTACACACCGAGAACCACCAAGGTTAACTCAATGGACATTGCCTTGCGGAACCGGGATGATCTCCATAAGCTTTTCCGCTCCAACATGGCTATGGCACATAACAAAATGAAGCAGCAGACTGACCAACATGGCACTGAGCGGACCTTCGAGGAGGGCAACTGGGTTTATCTCAAGTTACATCCATATCGGCAAAAGTCACTCATCAAACAACCATCTCACAAGCTTGCTCCCAGGTTCTATGTCCCATTTCAGATTGTTTCTAAGATAGGTACGGTCGCTTACAAATTGCGCCTTCCTCCGCGCTCTAAGCTGCATCCAATTCTCCATGTGTCCTTGTTGAAGAAGAAACTCAGCGCCAACATCCCTGCTCAAGTGACTCTACCCCCTACTGATGACAATGGCTCCCTCCAATTGACAATTGATTCCTTCCAAGGTCCTCGACATGGCAGTGGTGAGGAAGAAGCATCGCTCTGTGACACAGTGGCTAGTGCAGTGGGAGGGCCTTCCTGAAACAGATGGTACTTGGGAAGAGGCATATACCATCATGAACCACCTTCCACATTTCGAGCTTGAGGACAAGCTTCCTCTTAGGGGGGGAACTTGTTGCAACCACATTCCTTAATCCTTCATTACCAGTATATAACCCAGATGGATAATCTACACTTTGTTCTCTATGTAGCAATTACTGTGGACACCCAGCAGAATTCTAAGGACCACCTGAGTAGCATAGAGACAAGTAGCTAGCTGCACTCCCTTTTGTTTGTATCTGTTATCTTCTTCTTTATGTTGTAATCTCTTCCCCAGTTATAGGTATGAAATGAATATAAAATCTTCTTAGTCGTTTGTGTTTCTTTACTTTCCTTATGTCCTCAATCAATGTTCTCATCACATTTGGCCTTTGTTCTGATGAGACTATATTGAGTAGTGCACACTTTCTGTATTATTAGTTTTGTGTTGGGAAGAACTGATGAATAGATATATACGCAGTAGAAACAACTAATTAAGTGTTAATTTCCCTCTCGAGGTCCAAATCCAAATATCTAATATGCTTGTCTGTTGTTTTTTCTTCTCGACACACACATTGTCTCATGTTGTTAAAATGCAATATTTATTTTTTAAAAGTGAATTGTCATCTATATATATTCATGGGTTTGGATTTTTCGAACTGTAATTCCATAATGAGTAACGCCCTTAAAAAAAATTAATGAAATATTGAAAAATGTGATCTAAAAACAAACGGTTGACAATGCAATACATAGCTAATAGCTTACCTATGTGTTGGGTTTTTAAGACGGAGGATAATTGTTGACGAAGACGAAACCAGCTCGAAGACTCTTCGTCTTATATTAGTTTATAGATCGATCTCCTTTAGTTGTTATCCATCTCACCTAATAAACACACGCATGCATGACTTCTTTTTTTTTCTTCAATGATTCCTTGACAAGTCCCAACAGACAACTTTCAAGTTTGAGTATTGACTTAGCACTTGGCAGTTTGTAAAATTTTAAAATGGGTGAAGAGTACTACATTGATCATGTTTTAATCACAATTAGGCATGCTATATGCTTCTAATTAATTAAGATGTTTAACAGTACGTACTGCACAGTTGACAGCAAAGTCCTACCCAGAACGATCGAGATTATTTGAAAACAAAATCGATCCGAAGTCAACAATACCATTTTTGGTACGTACATCGAATATTAGATCCATTTCTGCAACTATTTAAACAGGCTCGACTAGAACTTATAGCCTCGTTTTATACTCAGCTGGGTTTGAAACCTCTAATAACTCAGTAGCTAGGTTAGAACTAGAAGTTTAACGATGAAGGATGGTGCATGCATGATAGATCCATGCATGAAATACTGGAAACTAACGAGGGTTGAAATGACACGCAGTTATTGATTTTCTGATATATATTACTAGGTCTAGGTCTACCTCATCGATCGAGTTCAACGCATGCTTAATTAGGGCATCAAGAAAACGCATGCCAGTATATTTCAAACAAAAAAGAAAACGCATGCCAAGCGGAAACGTGGAAGCGAAGCGTTCGGAAGCGCATAAGCGTTTTTTTTCAAAAATTATTGGAAGCGGAAGCACTTTGGAAGCGTGGAATAAAATAATATAAAAATAACAATATAACTAGTTTTCCAAATCTTCTTATTTATTGTTAATAATAAATATAAATTAATGAAACAATTTGCAACCTCTTAATTATTTAATTATTTAGCCTTTTAACAAGATAATTATCTACTATTAAGATAACTATATTAATCCCCCATACCAGTAGAATCCCACAATAACTATTAATCACATCCAAACACTATTCTTTTTGAAAGAAAATAAAAACACAACTAGCACGTGGGTGTGCAAATCAGGAGAGTGGAAGCCATCCATCTTCTTTGTTGACTTGACGAACAGAAGAAGAATAGTCCATCTTCTCCCTTCAGCATCTCTTTTCTCTTTGTTCTTCAATTCTCCAGCTCCCCCTCACCTCTCTCTCTCTCTCTCTCTCTCCCCAGATTCAAATTTGTTTTGTCTCTCCTTTCTCGATCAAGGAGTCGTCAAAGAGAGGATGAGATAGATCATCGATTGCATAAGAGTGAAAGAAGATCAACGCGCCGCTGAGCCACAGTGCCTGTCTGCGCTTCCAAATCGAAGTCGTGTGCTTTCATATCGGAATCGGACGCTTCCGCCGCGCTTCAAAAACCCCATTTTCCCGGAATCGCGCTTCCAGACGCTTCCCCGCGCTTCCGATTCGCTTCCACTTCGAAAGCGCGAAGCGTGACCATCCCAGCGCTTCCGTGCTTCCTAGCTAAAGACTAGTTCTTCACAGATGTATCCAATTGTTTTTCTACACACACAAATATATGGATTTTTAATAGCTTAGTTGGGTTTAAGAACATAAAACTAATACCTATATGTTGATGTTAGGTTGCATAAATTGAACTCCCATTTTGATAACTCAAGTCAGAAAAGACAATTACATATATTTTTTTAATCAATTATTGATAAATAAAAAATTTGTAGTAACACGCATATTAACACATAAACTACACCTAATCATTACATTTTTTTTATATCGTAAAGATAACAGAAATCCTCCTCTGTTATAAGTACTGCGCCAGAGGCACAAAATACAAGGCTGCACAAAAATGCTATTATTGCTCTCCAAACAAACATAAAGAATAACTGGGAATAAAATTAACAAATTAAAAAACTTATTTATTCCTTTGAAGCCCAATAAATTTGGCTTAGGGAATAAATAGGAAAATAAAACTCAACATCAAAGCGCCAAGAGTAGAAGCCTAGCCCAAGTATGCAAGCAAAGGGAGACAAAAGAAGAAGCTCGGCCCAAGCCCAACAAGGCTACCATGACACAGCTTATGAAAGTTATCGCCGCCTACCCGACCTACCTGTCTGTTTTGACGCAATCGTCCACGCTGCTGCTAAACCCCATGCCCCGCCGTGCTACAAAGACCGCCCAAACTAACGCCAATATGCTGACGTCACAGCTCAACAAAAACAGCAAATGGAAGCCCTCACCGCAAAACTAGTCCCAAGCGTCGATACCAGACGTTTCTCGTCGAAGTGCATCCTTGTTGCAGGCCAGACAATCATCAAGTAAGCGCAAAACCCAGAAGACCATTCATCAAAACAACCACTTGAACTCAAAGCTAACCAGCCACTCAAGCATTACCCAGGCAATATAGGTCACCCGTCTGGCAGCATAACCACAAGACCAGTGACCCTACTAATCCAGGCGTCGCCATACGTGCAAAATTGGCGTTAATTGAATAACCTTATCGCACCCATCATCACCGTGAACAAGAACAACCCACACGATCTGCAAAGATCGACCCTTGCACTTCTTAAAAGTGAAGATCCACAGAAAGCTCCGATGAGAAAGAGAACATCCTGATCTACTCCAAACTTGAAACCTTACACCGTACGTGAACCAACCAGATTCTTAATTTGGACAATGTGCTTCCTCTGTAACTTGGAGGTAAGATCCCAAAATGGTACCGATTCAAATCAAGAGCTTCTCATTGCGAATAACAATACGCGAAGGCCTCTCACTAAGACTCATACCTCAAGGGAACCCAACGAGGCCGCCCTCAGATATCCAACTCCGTCATTGCCGGTCATAAGCAACGTGGAGTTATTGAAGAACCAAGCTCCATGAAGGATACGGTTCTTTTCCTCTTGTTCCTTAAACTGAAACACGAACATCCCACCTTCCTCTTCATGAATCTCCACTTTCTCCTTCAACCTCCAAACTGTAAACACCAACGCCAAAAGCGATGACACTAACAGAAAACAACAGCACAAGAACTAACCAGGGTCGTTGATCAGATCATATCTTGCTCTCCCAAACCCCACATCAGAATTGCTCGGTCATTTTTTTTTTCTGGCTAGGAAGAAACCCTAACAGAGAAAAGTGTGACACTTAAGGATGTTAGTAGTCTTAAGTCTTAACATCAACTCAACCTGGTAGCACATTTTACCACCAAAATATATCAAACATTTGGTAATCTCGGAAAAACAAAAGACCAAAACCAAAAATTGGGCTGAAGACTGATAATAAGCCTGACTTTTATGGCCCAATCACATCAAAGCCTAAATATGGTGAAGTAAAACCATTTGATCCATTTGATCACTAGAGCATAGACTCGATCTTAGTCAAGCCCTACCTAGTACCTAAGCGCCATTTTCGTAATCATTTTACAATTTACGTTTTACTATTTACCACTCTCCGACTCACTGCTAACCTCACTGAAATCACAGCCAACTAAAAATCTCAACTCCTGCAAAAACCAATGGTGCAGCAAATCCCGCTCCACTTTCACCGATGAGTGATGGCCACTCTCTCTCCCTTCCTCCTCTCTCCCAAGCTCGTCTTCTTCGACCCGCACCGCCACCTCCAACTCCTGCGATGGACTGCTCATTATCCACCGGAAAACTTCGCCGTTCGCGCTTCTTCCTCCGTCAAGAAATCCAGGTTCACTGTTCCGCTCGTTTCCGTTTGCAATTTTTGGTTTCCGCTCTGACATTTCGGTTGTGGTTGAAAAATTTGTAGGAGGAAGGCGAAGAGCAATGAGGAGATTTGCGGTGAGCTCCTGGAGTTCATTGCGGCGGTTGGACTTCCACCAGGTCATGTTCCCTCCATGAAAGAGCTCTCGCAGCACGGAAGGTTCTTCAATTTCTTTTCTTGATCAATTTTTGTTTTGATTGATTATCCAGTTTTCGGAATTTCAATGTTTTGCTGGCTTAAATTGTGTGTATTTGGATAGTTAGGGTTTATCAATCGAATTAGTTTAGACGGAATTGACTATGTTCGACTCGCATTTGGCATAGGAGGTAGTGTTTGTTAATCATAGTATGGAAAATGAAGTCTTGACTGGTTTTGTTATATCTATAATGAATTGTAGAAAGGACCTTGCGTACATTGTTAGGCGGAGGGGATATAAGCTTATACGAGATCTTCTTGCTGACTCGATGGGGTCTGAATCGACGGATGAGAATGATGATGGAGTTGATGGTGGTCAGAAACAGACAGTGACAGGTCAATATATGTTTCTTTTAATTTAACTGTGAAGTGCAATATGATTGTGTATGCAACTTTTACTGATAGCCTCTCAATGATATAAAAGGTCAGGATCAAAAGGTGACTGATGTTGTCGAGGAATTCTCTTCCTTGAGTGAAGTTTCAGTCTTGGAAAGTAATTCTGAATCTTTGGTTACTGATCCAGTTTTGAACCATGATGACGGTGTTGTTGTACCTGTGGAATCTTCTGCGGATTTGCTTTTGCAGGATACATCCTCAAGTAATTTAGAAGTTCATGGTGAACAGGTAGATAATATGGAAGGCAATTGTCATGTGTCGAATGTTCCTACTGCCGAGAGTCATGTCAATAGTTCTGAGACTGGTACAGCCTTCAACTCCAACAAACGAAGTTATTTACCATTAGAAATTTCCACTAATTCATCATTGGGCATGATTGAAGAGTTATCCTTGCCAACCACTGTTCCTGTCCAAGAAAACAATTCTGGTAGCTCAAATATTGCTCGGGATCTGAACTCTGGTGGACAACATAGCATGTTGTTTGAATCTGATACTGATTGGTCCTCGGATGGAAAAGCCTTACATAGAGGTCAGAATGGGAAGATTGATAATATGGGTGAAGACGTTTCCTTGTCGAGTAAAGATTCAATTATGGAAGAGGAGAACTATTCTCGTTCAGATCTTGAATCACACAACTCAAATGAAGCGCCTGTAAAACCTCCAGCAGATTTGTCCTTCGAGGAAAAGGTTAAAACGTTTGTGAAGAATGGAGACCTAGATACGCTTGAAGGTAAGTTTCATTGAGGTGTCATTTTGAAGTTTACAATGTTTTACGTTGTTCAGTGATTTATGTCATTTCTTTTTAGCTTGATGAACTGTCATATTCCTTTTGTGCTTGTTATTGCAAGAAATGGTCTTTAGCATTAATGCTTATGATATGCTTTCCTTTATAGGGATGTGCTAATATTCAAATATGCTTACCTTTCATGCTATTTGTTACTACTACGACACGTTTTATTCTTTTTTGTACTTTTCTTAATTGTTTCTTTGAAATTTAATAAAGTACCTTGAGTTGCTTGATGCTCAGATAACATTGAAGAATTCAAGAGTAGCAAACAGTTTGGGAATGCTGAAGAAGTTCAACTACGAACTCCTACTTCAGAGCACTGAAAACATTTTCTTGAGGGAAGTGATGCAACAGCTGAGTAAGTTTTATCTTCAAGAAAATTTGACCATGCTCTTGGGGTAGTAATTTTTACATCTGATCAAAGTGCCATTGCTGTATGTTGTTATTATTTACCACAAGTCCACAATTGAACATGTTAAAATCTTTTTCATAACAGTTAGTTCTTACACGTTTTGAGTTCTAATACAGTTTCATGATAGAATCATGACTCTAGTCATCCCTTATGCTACAAGAGAACATCAACATTCTGAGTAGGCTCCTCTACTTTTATATAGACAGAAAACACAGAGATGCATGTTTATACCATCTTATTTGTATATGTATTATATTTATTTATTGAGAAGTTAGATGATGGGATTTCAATCTGTGATCTAGTAGTCAAAGCAGTTATAATCACAATATGTTGATTATGATCGTATGAAACATTGAAACTGGAACTGAAATGGTTACCTACAGCATAATTTCAACCCCTATAGATGATTCACTGTTTATTGTATTCTTAAATTAACTTCGTTTCTGTTTATACATGTAGTGATGCTACTTCATTAGCTGATGCACGGAGTTCTCTACCTGACAACAATTTGGATGTTAAGGTCATTACTTATACTGAATTACTCAAAATTTCAATTTGACTAAATGGTTTGTTTTAATAACATGGATTATTGTGCTTCTGTTTACAGACAAGTGAAAAGGATGATCAACAGGATATCAGTCGTCTCAAGTCCATGCTGGTACTGTATTAATCCTTCGGGATCCCTATTTTCTTGATATTCTGCTAGTATATAGAGCTTTAAATGCGAAAAGTTGTTCACAGTTCTGATTGTATTCTGCTTCGCACTCAGCATCAGAAGGAGTTAGAATTGTCTCAGTTGAAAGAACAAATTGAGAAGGAACAGGTATACTAGTTACTTTGGTTGCAATATGTTGCTTGCAGTATATTAAAAAACAAAACTGAAAAAATAAATTTGGATTAACTGAGTATTTGATCCTAATATTACATGCATTAGCTGATCTTTGGATTGTGCATAGCATATAACAAAAGTTTTAAAGGCCAATTGGGCATTGCTTGCAAGAGCTTGCTAGTTAGCAGAGTTTGATCTACGAAATAAATATGCTTGCTTTTACTCCTTTCTCTCTCTCTCTCTCTCTCTCTCTCTCTCTCTCTTTTGTATTTATTTTTGTAGAAATCTTTTGCTCAAGCTTCATACTTCTATGGGCAATAAATAACTGAATCTTATTATTGTGGATTTTACTCCGTCCTTTAGCATGCATTGTCGGTCTTGCAAGCCAACACAGAAACAACAATCAGCAAAGCACAAAAACTTATTCTCGAAAAAGATGCAGAGTTGCTTGCTGCTGAAGAAAACCTTTCAGGACTGGTGGAGGTATTGCATCTGCTATTTTGCAGGATATCTTTTCTATTGTATTTATTATTCTCTAAGAGCTTGGAAGTGGAGTATGATATTCACTTCGCAAATCAAAGGCCTTGGAATCTTCTCTAATATTTCATACATGACATATTTAAATACTCAGTCCCAACTTCTGCATGCTATAGTAATTAAACTTTGATCTTAGAACTGAGTTCATTACTGCTGTTGTCTATTCATTGTTTGTTTAATTTATTTCATGTATTGACTGATTGATATTAGTGACACCTGCTGATGAGATTATTTTCCTAATTTTGTCAGGTTGAGATTCAGTATCGTGGTGATGGTGAAATTGTGGAGGTGACTGGTAGCTTCAATGGTTGGCATCATCAGATTAGGTTGGATCCACAGCCACCATCCAGTATCACAGACCATGCTGGATCAAGGTCTTGCATTCTTTGTCTCCAAAATTGTCTGTATAATTTGGCATCACACTTCTATCTGATTTAATTTGTTTTGCTGTGCTGAACACCTATACTTCCTGAAGAATTACCCTAGTGAGTTTGGTATATTATAGTCCTTTATGTTTTTTCTTTTCTCACAATTTGTGAGGTTTTATCTTTTTTAGGATCCCACATCCTATGGCCTCAAGGTTTTGCTTCCCTTGAGCCTATTTCATGTTGCTCTCGTAGAACATTAGGAATTTGATGGTCTAACTTCCAAATTGCAGTTAGCTTTTACTTCTGTAGAAAAGTAATTTTATGTCCTTGACGCTCACAATTTATGATGGTTACTAGTTTCTATATGTACATGTTCACCCAGGAATTCCAGGCTGTGGTCAACAATGCTGTGGCTTTATCCAGGAGTGTATGAGGTATGCACACTTAGCAGCTTAAGGATATGAGTCATATGACCTTATTCTCTGGAATCTGGATAGAAGAAAGAACACGAACCTTGAATAACTATCTAAATGTGCCTTATGTTAACTGCAGATAAAATTCCTTGTTGATGGCCATTGGAATATTGATCCTGAAAGAGAAACAGTTACCAGGGGTACAATATGTAATAACATTCTCAGAGTTGATGGTTAAATGGCTGGGAAGGAAGAGCATTTATCTATCTACCACAGGGGTAAGTTAGTTATATTCATTTCATTAGTCTTAAATATTTGGTTCAAATCCCATATGAGGCATAGCAGGCCTATCACTCATGTGATGCTGATAAAACAACATGACATTTGAAAGTCAGGCCCTGTCAAATGAAAGTAGAACTCTAAGATGTGTTTTTTGATCATCCTGGTGCCTCCTTATCAAGTTCATGTCTAATGTTTTGCAGGCGGATATTTGGCCTATCTTCCTATCTAGAAGATAGGCCAGAAGCAGATTTGATGTTGAAGCAGTCTTTATGCCGTCAGCCTATCACAACCGATAAATCAAGTGGAAGACCACTTACACAGATGGAGAGGATAGGAGGCACCCAGAACCTCCACCATATATATCTTCAGCTGCCATGATCACTGTACAAAGTAGGAGCCATGAAATCTGATCCGTGCAAATGTATATTCTGCTAGTCAGCAGAGCTTCATTATCCTGTTGATTTTAGTTAAAGTCCACATTCACGGTGGCAGTAACCTTGTTCCAGTGGAATTCTGCCGAACAGAGAAGAATAAGTTTTGTTAGCGTAACTTGAACAGTGACTCGTAATAGATCCAGACGCATTCATGCATATTCTACCGGACTCGAGTATCACTACTCAAAACCATATGATTCATGCACTTTTCACGCATTTTCAGCGTAGCTGTAGGATTTACTGTTGATCTAGAACATCAAAGATGGCCTCTCAAGTCTAATATATGTGTCGATAATCTATCAACATAACATATTAGATACCATAACTGTTCTACTCTCGGAGATGATCACCTCTGATCAGTGATCACTGGAAAAGTCCCAAAAGAGATCGGTGCGTGTTGAAACCAAGTGGAAAGGTCATTACCAGTTACTGTGTCCATAACCTCCATCCCTTACATAGGACTGAGAACTCACAGGCGTGTCTCCTTCCTCACCTTTCCCATTTACCTCTTTATCTTCACTGACCTTAATTCCTTGAGTTTGTTCTCTTGCTATTTCTCACTCTATCAAGTATTGTCTATTCCACTTCACAGAACCACACACTTCCTAAATGGCCATGGTCACTGCCTCTGCTCATTCTTCTCTCAAGCTTTCCTCTCCTTTGCTACGCACCTCTGCATTTCCCACTATCCCAACAGCTTCCTCCAAATGCTTCTTCCCTTCTTCATTGGCGCCTGCGTTATCGACCGCTAGAAGAAGAGCTGTCTTCTCTCCTTTAGTAATAAAAAGCAAAGTCAGTCAAGATGTTGACAGCGTTGAGGAGGCTGAGCAGCTACAGATGCAAGTGGGGAAGCCCAGTGAGACTCTCTTGTACTCCAATCTTCTGCCTCTGCTGCTATTGGCTGCTCTTCCTGGAGGTACCATTATTTCTCTCTCTACTCTTTACCATTGTTGATAGGTTAATAAAAAAACTTAACTATTTCTGCCATTCATGACTAAATGTGTTATCTTTGCCACATCAAAGTCTTTCATTTGGTCTAGCTCTATTTGGCATAGCCATAGGGGAACCTATGATACTAGGATAAATGTATACACTTTATAAACAAGGTGTGTAGTATGTAAATTTTTGTGGGTTCATTAGTGTTTAGAAATTCAGAGTTCCAGTTCATCCACCTTTGAAGGGATTGTGTTTCTCTCACTTGTTGATGGGTTACCACATTAATAGAGGATAGGGATAGCTTACTTTGCCTGAAGGTTCTGACATTTAGGCTGTAACTACCAAACTTTTTGGAAATAATCTGGATATTGTAGCTTGGTTTCTGAAATTTGGGGTTAACTCCAGCTTTCAATTATTGTTCATTGTTGCTTGAGTCTGGACAGAAGTTTTTAACCTTTGAAAGTGGTATTTCCCCAATTTACTGCATATGTTGTCTGTTTGTAAAGGATAAATAGCAGGCCTCTTATCATATCGAAATGATTAGAAATTTTAGATTAAACTGGTCATGTTACTGATTTTGATGCTCATAACAAATCCTTTCAGCTGGTGCTGTGACATCTCTATTTGAGCCTTTCGTCAAGCTGATCAAATCATTCAGTCTTCCTGGCTGGCTTGTGCATTGGGGTCACCCAGGCAATATGGTATACCACATACCTCTCGTTATTGTTATGCTGTGCATAAAAATATTATCTAGAGTTTTTTTTTTATGCTAAAATATTATCTAGAGTTGCTTGTCATTATTGTCTACGATTTGCTCTGTGTATGTAGGCTGTTGTTCTCTTTGCAATGGGTGGCTATGGATCATATACGATATTCTGATGATGTGGTATGAAATTACAACTAACTGCAGCATTTATGTAGTTACTGAAACAAGATATGCGGTGCTCATGATATGTTGATGATGATCTCAGGAGGAGAAGGCCAAGGCCAAAGACTTGCACCCCAAGCTTCTAGCTGGGATGTTCTTCTTCTTTGCTGCTGGAGCAACTGGTGGACTAACAGCTCTTCTCACCTCTGACAAACCCATTTTTGAGAGGTACTTTCAGCAATCGTGTTTATTTATTCAAATTCGTTTTATTTTCTTCGGGTTCTCCTCAGTCATTTTGTTACTAAGGAACTTTCTATTCCTGCAGCTCTCATGCTGTCACTGGATTTATTGGCCTTGGTCTCTTAACCATTCAGGCAATTTTACCTTCTTTGTTTGAGGTAAAACTTGCTTCTTGAAAACTTTGTTTTCCATCTAATTCCTCTTTGAGATGTGTGTTACCAATTTGTGTTTATTCTTTTCTTTTCTTTTTTTTTTTCATTTTCTTTTCAGGGTAATCCCAACTTAAGAAGTGTTCATGGGGTCTTGGGTACTGGGATAATGACATTGTTTGTTGTTCATTTTGCCCTTGGACTTCAACTTGGTCTAAGCTTCTAGATCCCCTCTCCGTGCCTAGATTTCTTGGACTTCCTTCTATTCTTTTAGCTGATTAGCCTTACTATGTATACCCTTCCACATTTGGACACCAATTGATTAAAAAAGCAGCAAAAAAGCAGGATTTGTGTAATTCGGCAGAGAAACATGGAGAACAATCGATGATCATGGAAGTGTTGTCCTAATAAAGTAGATGTGATGTTATGCCCACACTGTACATGTGAAGCTAAGGAGAATATCTTTATCATATCCGTAGGGAATTTGAACAATAAAAGAAATCTTTATCCGTAGGGAATATCAAATTCCGATCAGATATTCCGATCAGGCTCGCCTGCATTCTCTTTCGTCCTTGTAAACTTGGATTAACTTGGTCTAAGCTACTAGTATCTTCTCCATGCAAGATAGCTTATTAGCCTTATTATGCAAATACCATATATACTCTCCACAGTTGTACTCCGGTTGAGTAAAAATGTAGCAGAGAATAAACAGTGTCTCCAACATTTGCATGTTTCGATCCCTAGGGTGATTAATCCCTGGTATTGCTAGAAATTGGCTTGCATACTAGTAATGCTAGATATATGTTTATCTAGAGGTGCATGTAACATCTCATGTGAAGGTCTGTTGGGGATAAGTTATACAATGTCCACTTTCTGCAAATGGTCTTCTTGTCTATTCAGTGCACAATGTAGCCGGACTTCAAGTTCAAATGATTAGCTAGAGGAAAAGAAAGAGACTTAAAAATCAAGATTGCAGTAAAATGTGACATGACTACTCATCCACTTTTTTGTCACAAAATTTAACTACCTATAACTCGATATGGTACTTTTGGAGAGTGCCATTTTGGGTCGGATTGGTTTTGGATCCAACCGGAACTATGTCAATCTACGCCATTTCATCAATCGGTTACCCCCCGAAGATAAACCAAGTTGAAAGCAATTTGGTTTGTAATTGTAAAATTTGAGGGTTCAGTTGTACCAAGTCCAGGTGTCATACGCAGAGACAGTCAGAGGTAACTAGCGCTTCTCGCTCCGTTTATATAAACACACGCAACTCGCGTCACCCTCCCCCCTCATTTTCCTTCAACCCTAAACTCTTCATTTTCATTCGTCTCCCTCATACACATCAACAAGGTTAGTCCCTCTTTCAGATCGTTTCCTTTTCTTGTTCTTTTCTTTTTATCTTCATTGTGTTGCAATAGATCTCAATCTGATGAGTGTGATGCACGTCTGATCTCAATTTTTCATTTACTATTGAGGGTTCAGTTGTTTCATTTACAATCATGCCGAATATTTTCTGTATTTGATTGTTGGATCTCTTCAAGAACTGCGGTGATTGATAGGATCTGAATTTCTGGTTATGATATTAGGTTTTTTTTTTTCGATGATTATGATATTAGGGTTGATCTTGTCAATAGCTGTGAGTACTGATAATTTCATAATTAAACAATCTCTGGATTTCGTGTTTTGATTTTATATATGAGCTCTAGTGTCACATTTATATGATTTCCGAATTTAAAAAAAAAATCGTGCCATGTTCGTTTATTAGTTGATTTAGTTCTGATCTGCAAGAACGACATCAGGAGACTCGTTTATGAATAATTGGTCCGAGGATTAGAATGATAGTAACAACATAATTCATAAGATATAGATATGATCCTTAGAAGGGATGAGAAAGAGGTCGATGGATGCGTACGAAATTTTAGATTGAACTCCATTGATCATTGATGTATCTTTTGAGTAATTTGGTTCATATAGTCTTGTCAATCTGGAAATTTGATGCGTATTTTGTTTTTCCCGGTCTAGAAATGGAGACCTTCCTCTTTACATCCGAATCTGTCAATGAGGGTCACCCCGACAAGCTTTGCGATCAAGTTTCTGATGCTATTCTCGATGCCTGCTTGGAACAAGACCCAGAGAGCAAAGTGGCATGCGAGACCTGTACGAAAACGAACATGGTTATGGTCTTTGGTGAAATCACTACCAAGGCTAAGGTAGACTACGAGAAGATTGTTCGAGAGACATGCAGAGGAATTGGGTTTGTATCGGCTGATGTAGGTCTTGATGCTGACAACTGCAAGGTCCTCGTCAATATTGAGGAACAAAGCCCCGAAATCGCGCAAGGAGTTCACGGCCATTTCACTAAGAAGCCTGAGGAAATCGGAGCTGGTGACCAAGGCCACATGTTTGGTTATGCCACAGATGAAACAGCTGAGCTCATGCCTTTAACTCATGTCCTTTCTACTAAGCTTGGTGCCAAGCTCACTGAGGTCAGGAAGAACAAAACCGTCCCATGGTTGAGGCCTGATGGTAAGACACAAGTGACTGTTGAGTACAGAAATGATAACGGAGCCATGGTCCCTCTTCGGGTGCACACTATCCTTATCTCAACTCAACATGATGAGACTGTCACAAATGAGCAGATTGCTGCTGATTTGAAGGAACATGTGATCAAACCTGTTGTCCCAGCCCAGTATATTGATGACAAAACCATTTATCACCTCAACCCTTCGGGACGTTTTGTCATCGGAGGTCCCCATGGAGATGCTGGACTCACTGGTCGAAAGATCATCATAGATACCTATGGTGGTTGGGGTGCACATGGTGGTGGTGCTTTCTCCGGCAAGGATCCTACCAAGGTGGACCGAAGTGGTGCATACATTGTAAGGCAGGCAGCAAAGAGTGTGGTGGCATCTGGGCTTGCTCGCCGATGCATTGTTCAGGTTTCTTATGCAATTGGGGTCCCTGATCCCCTATCAGTGTTTGTGGATACCTATAAAACAGGAAAAATCCCAGACAGTGACATACTGGCTCTCATTAAGGAGAATTTTGACTTCAGGCCAGGAATGATTGCACTCCACCTAGATATGAAACGGGGAGGCAACCACAGGTATCTGAAGACTGCTGCGTATGGACACTTTGGCCGCGATGACCCAGATTTCACTTGGGAAACCGTGAAGCACCTTAAGCCAAAGGCTTAAAACAGGGAGCTAGTTTGGCAGCTGGTTATTTATCATAGGCGATCATTGAGTTTGTTAGAGAAGAATAAAGAAGCTTCGTAGCATACTTCTGATCTACATATCATGGTTCAAGTTAGAGTTGGAATCAGGAGATGTGTGCTCCAAAGTTGAGGTAGTAGCAACCTAGGAACCCTGTACTAGTTTCATGGTTTTTTTTTGTTTTTGTTTTTTTTCTCTTTGTCAAATTTTGTATTTGCATTCTTTCGTATTACCCGGCTTCTTGATTGTTGAGGATTCTGTTATGTGATTGATTGATCAATTTTGAAATTTATCCCAATATTTTTCTCGTTGTCAAAAATCATTACGAATATCAATTCCTAATGTATCTGTATAATATGTAAACTATAAACCATTCAAATTCCATAGTTGCAAACTGAAACCTCAATCTAAAAATAGAAGTAGAAATGGACTTTATAACTCCAATGATTATTTGTCCGCAAATTGTACGGCCATAATGAATACAGAGGACAATACCTGACATTTTCAAACAGTCATTCCTCAAGAATGCAACCACAAGCGATCATGAAGCCGCTCTTCGCCGGCACCAAACATCTCATCAACCCTCTCACCATCTCTGTAGAAATGGAAGGTCGGCGTGTACCGAATGTGCTGAGTAGTTTCAGGGCACTCATCAATATCTGCATAGACAAACGAAAGCTTTGGGAACCTACCACTCAGCTTGCAGAATGCGGGAAGAATCTGGCTACACACTCTGCACCTGAAAAACGAGAACAAACCAACTAGCAATTAAGTAACTATTTCATTGAGGCAATACATCAAACACCTAGGGTGCACAGAGCTGTTGAATTACCAGGTTGCGCCGTAATTGATGACTGCCTGCATGGAATTCAAAAGAGAAAGAAACCCAGAAGGATTAGATGCAAAATAAGACAACCCATCAAGCAATTAAGGAAAATTGAGGAGGGTTTTGGTGAGATTGGGTTCGGTTTCTTACAGGGGTTTTGGAGGACTTGATTTGAAGAAGAATGTCACTGAGGTTTTGATCGCTAGAGGCAGTCTTTAGGTTCCCATGCCGATTCGCCGTCAAACTTAAGCCGTTCTTGGTGTTGGCGTCGTCGCCGGTCCACCCAGTTCCGGCCTCCATTTCCTTTTTGTAAAATTATCTTAGATATAAATTGGCTGCAGAGAAAGATCTAGTATGTGTAAAAAGATTAAAAAATGACGCCGTTGCCGGGGATCGAACCCGGGTCACCCGCGTGACAGGCGGGAATACTTACCACTATACTACAACGACATTGATAACAGGTCCCACATTTAACAAATATATTGGATTTTCCCACTCACGAACCACCAATATTAACACTCAAACTCCTAAATTATTTTACTTAAGGTTTTAATTAAACTCATAATTCTATCAGTTCATTTTTATTTATTTCATACGACCCGTAGTAAAATCAGGCGTCAGGTCCTAATCCAACACTCTGGAATTGCAAGCTTCCCCTCTCAGCTCTTAATGTCTTTAACAGTTTAACCTTGATCATTTTAGTATAGACCGTTGTGAATAGTAAATTTGATCGTTTTAGTATAGAATGCAGAAAACAAAAGGACTACAGCCAAATACTGTGGTGTTTGGCTGTTTGCACTTTGCAGCCTATAAATATATCAGTGATGGATAAAATTCACATCACTTTTAGGGTTATAAAAAAAATGGATATATATATATATATATATGCCGGATGTGGAGCAGACGTCCACACAGGTCTTAAAGTGCGGATGTCCGTCCGTTCTCCACCCTCCGACGCCGGCGCGCCTCTACCCCCACAAGACTCTAGCAGCGTTCCCGACCACTTTTCCTTCCCGACGAGTCTGTTCTTTTCTAATTTTCTGACGAGATCACCAAAAACTTTAAACAAAGTCGATCTCACCGGAAAACTAGAAAAAAACAGACTCACCGGGATAGGAAAGTGGTCGGGGACGCTACTGGAGTCTTATGGGGTGGAGGTGCGACGGACGTCCGTACTTTAAGCCGAGTGCGGACGTCCGCTTCACATCCTTTTCGTGTGTGTGTATATATATGTATATATATATATTTGAAACGAATAATATATTTTTATAGTAGGTAAGAAAAGTTTCAGATTCATGTCAAAGCTCAATCTATTGATTCTCTGCCCAAAGTTTTCCTGAACAATAGTGAATAAAAACTTAAAGAGAAAGGGGGCATTATCAAGAAGAAGAAAAAATCCACCACCTAGTAGCATTGTAATTTAGAGAACTGTGAGATTTCGACTAAAAGAAAGTCCATTTCTAAAGGACAATTTTTGTTCACAATAAGAAGATTGTCAGCATTTTCCTCGATAAATAGGGGCTTCGCCCAGTTATCAGCGTCTACGGTCTTGTATATGTTCCACTCTTCATCTTTCTCTTCCATTCCAATTGCAATGATCTCCTTTTCTACCCAAATACATGTAGAGGATTCCTCTTCTGCCGTAATCATCAGCATATAGCACCAGTAACTCTGGCAGTCAGAAGCTTCACAACATAACACTTGCAGAACCACCCCCATCAACTCAAATTGATTTCCGAGAAAGCCCCAGGCTGGAACTTCTTGCACAAAGCTTCTTTGGCTGATTCAATTCGGTCTTGGTCCTGCAAACCAGTTTCTGAAAGAGTTATATCATTGAAACAACTTTAAAAAAGAAAAATTGCCCGCTAGAAAACTTGGGAAATTTACCTTGCCCTCGAAGTAAATTCTAAGAGGCTCGCGTCTTGATATACGATAGCACCCTTAATGTGTAACATGCAAGATCACAATTAGAATCACATACAATATATATATATATATATATGAGCAGTTCAAGAGCGGATGTCCGCAGCTGAGAAGCTCTATGTGTGTGTGTGTGTATATATATATATACGAAAAGGATGTGAAGCGGACGTCCGCACTCTGCTTAAAGTGCGGACGTCCGTCCGTTCTCCCCCCTCCGGCGCCGGCGACGGCGCGCCTTCACCCCACAAGACTCCAGCAGAGTTCCTGACCACTTTCTCTCCCCGGCGAGTCTGTTCTTTTTTAGTTTTCCGGTGAGATCGACATTGTTTAAAATTTTGGGTGATCTCGCCGAAAAACTGGAAAAAAACACTCGCCGGGGAGGGAAAATGGTCCGGAACGCTGCTGGAGTCTTGTGGGGTGGAGGCGCGCCGGCGCCGGAGGGGGGGGGGGGAGAATGGACGGACGTCCGCACTTTAAGCCGAGTGCGAACGTTCGCTCCACATCCAGCCTATATATATATATATATATAAAAGGCGCACGTCCGCACCGGCCTTAAAATGCGGATGTCCCTCCGTTTGCCACCGTATGGCGCCGGTGAGGGCTTGCCTCCATCCCAGCGGACTCCAGCAGCGTCCCCGACCACTTTCCATCCCCGGCGAGTCCTCCGAATTTCAGTTTTCCGGCCAGATCGACTTTGTTTGAAGTTTTGGGTGATCTGACCAGAAAATTGAAATTCAACGGACTCGCTGGTGAGGGAAAGTGGTCAGAGACGTTGCTGGGGTGGAGGCGCGCTAAACCCTCGCTGGCGCCGTACGATGACGAACGGAGGGACGTCCGCACTTTAAGGCCGGTGCGGACGTGCGCCTCTGATCCGGCCTGATATATATATATATATATATACACACACACACACAGAGCTTCTCAGCTGCGGATGTCCGTATTTATTTTTATGATGCGGATTTCCACTTTACACTCACTTTTCAATCGAATTTTCATATCTCCACCGTTTAGTATTTAGATACTAATGTATAGATCATCTCTGTAAAATTTCAGCCAATTTAGTTATCTTAAGGCACTCAAAACTGCATTTTTCTGTTATAAACATGAACGGTTCAAGTTCGACAGAATTATGTCCATCCATTGTTTTAATCGAGTTTGAGTGCCTTAATGATAACCAAATTGGCTGAAAGTTTGCAGAGATAATCTATACATTAGTATCTAAAGACTAGACGGTGGAGATATGAAAAGTGAGTGTAAAATGGAAATCCGCACCGTAAGAATAAATGCGGACATCCGCACCTGAGAAAATCTGTATATATATATAAATCAACAGTTCTTATAAGGCTCTTACCAATGTAGAGGTCTGGAAATTCAAGGCAAAGTTTTGATACAGGTTGAGCAACTTCTAACTGCCATAAAAAGCAAGAGAAAGAATAAAGATAACAAACAGTAACAATTATTTTTTATGCATACATGCCGATACTTCTATTATGTTGGAAGCCAAAAAAATCCAGAATTTATAGGAAAATGTGGGCTTCTTATAATTCTCAACTCGCGACTTCCGTATATAACCTACAGAAAGTTGTATACAACAGTCCAAAAAACAGACACATCCTACCAGTCCCCTTCTATAATAATTACGTCATCTAACTATATTATGTATTTCATAAACAATTTTTCATTCAGATATTTTGTTAAAATTGAACAGTTTACGGGTGTGACAATGTCGTATAGGCACAGAGGACATTTCCCAACTTGCCCACATAGAAGTCCTTCACCCTAAGAGGGTTGATATGCTCATATTGTAGAAGTAGTAACGGGACATACAATTTTATAGATGTAAATGTATGTAACTATGTAAATCTACATGCACCAAAATTGAAGAAGCTAATTTATTGAAACATCATAGAAGATTAAATACATACATCTGCAAGATTTGTTGTCAAGCACTTCGATACAAATGGTTGTGCCATTACTAATTCGCCACCGGACCTCATCAATTCAATTAGACAGTTCCACTCATCATCTAGCTCCAGAACGTTTGTTGCCGTAAAGATTATTACATTTTTACACTTGATCTACATGAGACAATGAGATGATAATTGAATATGATTAGTACTTAATGAACTAAACACACACACACACACACACACAGTTATAAACAGACCAATTGGTCAAGAGAAGGCATCTTTTTGCTAGTGGAATCTTCAATACGAAGTCTTAAATTCAAGCAGACTATAAGAAAGAAAAAACAACACTATTATAGGGGACCTTCCAAGCACATACCAAAGGGACCATCAACTTTTCATGATGCAATAACTCAGTTATGCCCTCGGGCAACAGAGCCATCTGAGAAGGATAAAAAACAAGAATACGATTAATTCATGCAGTGAAGACTGTACCATCGCATACATGGAAAAAAAAATTCCTGATTGGAAAATAATCTGCACAGAAACTAATCACCAGAAGATTAGAAAAGAATGAACAAAAAAAAAGAGGGAGAGAGAGAGAAAAAGAACAAATAAAGACGATGAAACCGTTCAATCGAAAAATTGCATAATTCAAAGATAAGGCATTGTTGACAGGAAAGTACCTCATTGCGGTCACCAGTGCACTGATCACCTATAAGATGCCTCAGATATTCTTCAAATTCTTCATCAGGAGCCTAAATAAATGAAAACCAACCAACGTAAGCATGGATAGTTGGCAATTACAAAATTTGACCATATCTGAATGTTATTCCAGCTATACTACAAAGTTTGCAGGGTTTAAGAGGTTTAATTTCCAAAGGATGATATATTAGGGAATGAAAGTTCACTTAAAACACACAACGTACCAGACGAACCCCAAAAGCCTTTGCGACACCTGCCAAAGTGACATCTGAATGAAGTGGGCCTACCCCTCCATAGATAAATACCTACATAAAGTAATCATTGTAGGAAGAATCAGAACCAAAAAGGCAGGACCATCACTCATTCATTCATCATTAAGAAACAACCTAAAGAGATTGTAACACTTTACCATATCATTAGTTGATTGTCGTCGCTCAACTTCTTCAGCCACAGAATCTACCTGCAATACAAAAATATATATCCAGAACTATTGGAAGATGAAGTGTAAGGTAATATGAATAAATGCAGATGGGTACTGAAAAAAAAAAAAGGGCCACACTAATAATTTACTGCACAGGACTAGTAACTCACATCATTTCGTACAACAGTAGTTTGAGATACCGACCAACCAATGGAATGGAGCTTTTTACACAGTGAATGCCCTAATTGATCCTCAGCAGTGCCAAACCTGAGCTATCAAACAGTTAAAAAGAAAAAAGAAATAAACTTCAGTGAAAAATTGGGCTGAGAATAAAGTTGCATCAAATTTGAAGCTTGTTTTGTGTGTGATTTTGACTAAGGAAAAGAAGAATTGATCATATTACCAACAAATGACTTACAGAATCTCATCCCCTACAGCTATGGCTGATGCCATGAGTAAGCTACTCTTGGGTAAATCCATACTGGTAAGGCCATTGGCAACAACAGGCTTTTTCCCACCAACTGAATGAGGAAGTTTTTTAACTCTCCCCGCTCTCTCTAACCTTCCATCAGAAAGCAAATACGCAGGTCTAAATGCTTCTTTGTTGCTGGAGGAATTGTTAAAGCTCAACAATGAATTTGGAACTGTGTCGTATATGCTCCCAATTGAAGTATAACTGTGAAATGAAGATAATACCAAAAGTATAACCAATTAGCCAAATCCTAATAATGAGTGTGATAGTAGAACTGAATCAAATGACATGTTATAATATCTGCAAGAAGAACAAACTTGTAAAACTCAAAAGTATGCTCCGCATTGAGAAAAGCAAAGCATCAAAAGCAACATTTCAAGCAACATAGAGAAAGTATTACCCTTGATCATAAAGACTGCAGTAACAAACCTTGCAAGTTAAGAGAAAAGCCCACACATCTCTGCGATGAAACAAATGAAGTCAATACCATAAAATTTAAACAAACATTTCCTATTTGTTAGCACCACCATTACTATTCACAGATATGCACATAATGAGCAAATTAGTCAAAAGCAAAACTTGAGCATCAATCTTAGCACGCATCAAGGCCTTAAGGGCAAAAGCTTTATAGTTCAGAATAGGTTAAGCCCTAGATGAGACTAGAAGCTTATTGTTATGAACTAAAAAGATGGAAAGCTAGAAACTTTTTGCGAAACCACACCGATTGCCACAAAAATCCAAAAAATGATGACCTCTAGCCAATTCGAAAATTAAATGCCATTTAGAGAAGAAGAAAAAAGTCGGCCTTAAGACATGTTTAACCATTCCTGGATTCCATGATTTCAACCATTTAACAAATCTTAACAAAACCGGATTAAAGGGAAACACAGTTAAAGATTCTTTCATCAACCTATAATCTTTAAAACCAAAAAACAGAAAAAGAAAAAAGAGAGAGATAGCAGAATAAGAACTTCTATGTCCTCCTAAACAATAAACAGAGGAAAGATCTCCCTAGAACTTTTATGCAACAACTACTAGTGTCACAATGTGGCAGAGGCCTTTCCTTTCGCCTTAACCTTCCATATCAATTTAAAACCCTCCCATACAATCAAATCAGTTGTCCAAAACAAATTTTCTGATGGCTTATCCAGGGCTTATTGTTACATAATAAGAGAATATATTTATAGAAAGTTTTATAAAAACTAATTTGCTTTCCCCCGAGAAGTAAAGACAACATTTCTCTGTAACAACTCCTTCCGATTTTGACAACAACAAAAAAAACAAAACTATTTCCAATTGCCAAAAAAAAATTAATTATGTCAACACACCTGTATGACCAATCCAAGATAGGATTCACCCTCATGAAAGGTGGCCATCCAAGTGAACTAGGAGAGAACTGCTCTTGCCCTACCTGCAAGATTAAAAGGTGACAGAAGTTTAGGCATCGGTCTCAGAAAACTTTAGAACATAATCTGACATCAGAGACATGTCTACAATATGTTTGTGCCTTTGCCAATATAGGAAATCAAAGTACCGCAGTAGGATCACCCATTCGGACACCGAGGAAAATTGCTCTGATTGGTTTGGACTTTAGTAAAGCCTCCAAACCAGACTTGAAATCTGAGCGAATGATATCCAGTTGCAAACCATATCTGCATATTAAAGATTATATCAATTGAGAGCAAATCTTCACTTGTTTATAGAATTAACATATAAATGTAAGTGAATGTAATTTTGTGATCTTTCTAAAAATTCAGACAAGAAAAAAAATCAAGGAATAAAAGAATTGAGAAAAAAGGAAGATCTCTCACGTATTGGCTGCATCATAAGTAAACGAGTTGATTTCAGGGAAAGCAGATGGACAGTCAAAATATATTGTTCGTATTGGAAAATCTTGTACACCCCCATTTGTACAGCTTTGTTCCCCTTTATGCAAAAAGTAGCCAGCCCTCAGTAGGTGCAGCAAAACCTACAGTAACGATTCAGTACTGCTGTCAATGAGACATAAAAACATGTATAGATCAAACAAGAAAGTCCCTTGAAAACTTACGGTTGAATCCTTTCCCCCATTGAAGCTGAAGGCGACCTCTTCAATTCTGTTGAGAAAAACATTTAGTAATTTTGCATGGATCATAGCTGATCCTCAGATTCTTTGACAGTGAAGCTAAATTGTTGAAATCTAAACTTAACGGTATCAGGAGCGCCTCAAGAGCCTTTAGTTATTTTTGTTCAAGCCATTATTATTTTCCAATACTGGTTACAATACATTAGCAAATATTCTATGAACTTTAATCAAATGATTGCCATTTTGCGCGGACAGTTTTTGGCACAAACATTGTCAAGTGTAAGATCAGACATTTTAGTTTAGTCTCCCCCACTGTGCCATTAATGACTAAACTGATGCATCTCCAAATATCTAAATTGTTCTTGCGCTCGAAGAATCAAAAGCTCTTTTGCAGTCACAACTAAGGAAAAAGGCATATATCCTTGATAAGATTATTACTAAAGATGCTAACAAGTCCTCAACTAGTGTATCAAGTGCCCTCATCATACTTCTTAGGAACTTAGCCCCAATGCATATCTCCAGAGTATACAAAATGCATGCGTACAAGTTTGATATCACCACTATATACAAAATGCATGCATGATGATAGGGAGTTCTAAAATAAATACCTGATATCAATACAAACTCATTTCTGTATTCACCCTGAACATATTGAAGTGGTAATCGCAACACTAAATGTTCGAGATGAGGGTGAAAAAAGAGAGTTTAAAAGCTTGGTACGTTATTAGTGACTTGTTTTAACCACCCCATTAACCTCCTCATAACACCTTCAATGATTGTCATCCATTTGATGAGATCGTTTATTTTATTCCCAAAAAAGTTGTCATATTTTCAAAATCCACACAAGTTTTGTAGTTTACTCTGATTGGCATTGGCCAAATCGCCAGTAACATGTTGTGTATAAATCTAAAGAATCTTTAAGGGATACCAACAATCTAAACAAGCACTGACAAGTAAAAGCAAAGAACCTTTCCCTAATATTCAAATCCGTTACTTAGATTCTCATTAGTATTCGACAAGATAATTCCAAACTCATATCTAAACGGTGTAAACATGGCCGGCCTTGAGGCAAGAGCTGCTAGGCTTGTGTCTAGGGCCTCTAGTAATTGAGGGGCCTCCAAAACTTTATTCTTTTCATATCATTTTTGTTAAAATTAATTATAAGATTCATTTTCAATTGTTTCTTGCTAATTTCTTCAATTATTTATGAAAATATTTCAAGTATCAAATTCCATAAGTTCAAATTACAATTTAGATATATATTTCTTTCCATTTTGTTGAATTCAATTTGATATTTGACTTTCCTAATTAACTTGTTAGCATAAAAAGGATTAACTTCCTTCCATTATAAATGCTTAGGTTTTAAATTTTAATTGATTGGTTAAGAAATTTTTTTTTATAAAAATTTATTTTTTATTTTTTATTTTTGGGCCTCCACTAATACAGGGCTGGCCCTGGGTGTAAAGCACTTCACAGCAAGAACACTACATGATACAAGACTAAACATGTCCAAAACATAATACACAACACTACAGCAACTGCTGATCTAAGCTACACAGGAAAAAGTAAACTGATTACAGCTATCACAACTCACAATATGGAACAGATATAATTTGTCACATAGGATTTTCAACAGCCGTTATATCCCAAATCTATTTCACTTCTGAGCAAATGCAGTCTAAACAAAACTTGAGTAAACAAATTCAACTGGTTACAATTTTCCAAACTCCATAGACCCTTTCTCTAATCCCCACAATACCATACAAACCAAAACAAGAATTAAAGTTAAAACAGTACCCAGTTGACAACAAAACACAAGAAGCACTTACGAGTAGAGGGCAAGAGCTCTCTGAATAACATAGATAGCGTTGTTGTACTTGGTCTTAAGCCTTCGATCATCACACTCCTTGATTGCTTTGTCAATCTCCATCTGAAACCCAAAAAACCATATCAAATTCCACTTCATAAATCAATAACAAACAAAAAAACAAATGGGGTCTCACAGATTCAGCAAAACAAGCAAATGGGTATCCAGAAATAACAGAAAGACAGCATCTTGAGCTAAATTTAGCAAAAGGGTTTATGGAAATCCAGCAAATTTAGGACCTTAGTTAGCTTAGCAATACCTGAGAAGAGAGAAATGGGAAATCTTGGGAGGGTGAGGGTGAGCACTTGAGCTAGTTATAACGCTCAAACTCCATGACATACAAAGAGAGCACTATCGGATTGAATATTGAATCCAAACAAGGTTTGGGTTTTGGGAGTATTACGTGTGTGATGGATGCCACAGATTGTTTATCTCAGAAATTCACAGAAATAAATTTGGAAATTTATAATATAAAGACTCTACGAGCAAAGCCAAAGGAGTGCTGTTGAAAAGTTGCAAAACCCAAATTGGTGAACCGGATCGGGACGCTTCTGTAATAAATACAGTCTTATTTTTTACATTATTCCCTCTCTTGGATTTTACACTAGCATTCTGAAAATAGTGAAATTGTGAAAATGTAAATTTGGAAAGTCTAACTATGCATTTGGATGGAGTGACTTTAAATGGAGGCATTGAAATTTTGCAAGAAAGGAAGGAATTCCTTAGTAATGGAAAATACATTATCGGGAATTAAGTGGTATAATACCATCCAAAGTAGAGTGTTTAAGGTGACGTTTGTAGATTAGATTTCATTAGGAACTCGTTTTAATGCTATGCTTATTGGTCACATAAACAAGCTACATAAACTCGGTAAAGAAAACATTATTTTTCTCTTTCATCAGTGGCAATATTCAATATGGATTTCAGTTTCATTTTAGTCTTTACCAAAAATAAGGGTTAGATTCTTAATAATTTCATATTCAGTGGAAAGTGATAATCTACTAAAAACAAAAAGAAGAAGTGGAAAGTGATAATTTCTTGTTCAAGTTTCATTCTGTAATAGGGTTTCATCAATCCATGAGCAACTTGGCAAGAATCGATTCAATACGAATATCTGGACACTTGTCTAGATTGATCTCTCACAATCAGCTCCACAATGTCAGTGGTACATTGGTGTTAACAAGAAGGTAGAAACTTGATCATCTCCTGACTTCAACCTTGAAAACCAAAGTTGCCTTGGTGGAGCACCAAAGAGAAGCATAACATACAGTCACAACCCCCTTGTAACTCATGAGTTGCAATCACTACATATTCTTCTTCGAGATAGTTGAGAGGTTCAGAGCCAGCAAAACGCAATAGCCAAAGGTCTCCCCATAAGCTTGATGTGTTTCAACCACAAGCAGAAAAATGTCTGGACGATGGCTGGCTGATTCAGGTCATTTCAACCGGAACCCCACGCTTCTACTCCGGATCATAGTAGAGTTGTCGTTTATATTTGCACACTGTGGCCTAGACCGGATTATACCAAATTGTACATTCACATAACGCTCAAATGTATCAACCACGTTTGAACTAGCTTAAACATTTACATAAAGTAACTAGCTATCCATGTCCCAAAACCCAAACTCAAATACTATCAGACCCCAAAAAAAAACCACTTGACTAACTTCAAGTTCAAGATCCCTCCTTGAGAAAGATTCCATGTCTCAAATATACCACATTGAAAATGCGAGCAACTCTACACCTAAACTAGATTCAGTTACCTGTGCCATTAGGCATTACTACAGGTCTGCATAAGCACTAAACATTTATAATGGTAACATTAACATGGAATATAAGCTTCAAAGATACAGAATTTTTGAAGCTTCAAAAATTTCTAACGGAATATAAGCTTTAAAGATACAGAATTTTCTGGATTATAATCTAAATAAATGCGAGTACGGTAGTTGATCAGTTGACAGCAACTCAAGAAACATGAACCTCTTCGGTTATCATCTCAAAATGTTAAGCGTTGTCAAAAAGTAAAAACTAAGAAGTTAAACGGCCTAATATTGTAGGCAAACTAGATAATCTGATTAGTTCATTATACAAATGCTTAGCTATCCTTAAGCAATATGCTAAGACGAATTGACCTTTACATATAATCGATTTTCCAATGCAGTCACTCTGGTTTAAGCAATTATGAGTTAAAATGTCAGTAATAGGTTCGCTTCAGCACCAGTATCCACACACAAAACTGGGTGAAATACTTACTGTGCTCCAATCATCTAGTCATATAGGCCTTCTTCGAGCCATATATCAACTAAAAAATCCACCATTTCCTGCAGAACAACAATATTGTTTTCATATCAACATCACCCAGGGTAGGAAAGAAAGGAAGCAAACAAAGAAACTTACAGCTAAAGGTATGGGCTCCTGGAAAGGTTCAGTAGTTAATAGAAGATCCTCATAAGTTGTGGTCCAACTGAAAAAAAAAGAAGAAGAAGAAGATTCCTTGAGTATATTCGTCCTTACGATCCACAAAAATACTACCGTGCTGAACAGATAAGTAAAGAGGCCGTGGATCCATTAAACAAGGATATGTACGCTACGCAACAAGATCACTCACCACATGTAAGGTGAGATATGTTCTGATTTTTTAAGCAACAATATTTCCAAAAGAGATGCCAGTTTCTTTTCCTCAAGGATTACCTTTTACATAAAAAAAATATTTCAACAAGCTCTAATATGATGTAAATCACATGCCAAATTTAGAATTCAACTGTGGAAAAGATCCCTAAAAGGCAGAGGGTAGGTCAATATGGGCTTGGTTCATATGGTATGTTGACACATTAAAATCATGACTGATAGAATCCAGTACCGCAGTTCTTTTCTTATTCAGAGGATACCCTCAGAGCAAAAAATAATAGTAGAAGTTCTGAGTTCAACAAAAAATGACACAAATACTGATGAATCCTTCAGTTTCCTGGTAGATCATCCGTAATTCAGATCTATTAATGCCCTAAGGAAAACTCTAAATATGCATTTTTCGTAGATCTATTGGAAAGACAAGAAATCTATGGAGAATTATAAGGCGTAACCAAAGAACTGGTGCAAGATATATATAACAGTACAGTAAAAAGTTCGGAAAAAAGTTTAATAGAAGCACTTACCTCATTATCGGTTCCCTTGGCGCCCTTTGTGATTTCTGAGACTGATCACCAACCCATTCTCTTCGTCTCGCCTGCCAAGCTATCTCAGCTGCATCGTAAGACCATCCATGTTATTGAAAGAATAAGATACTTCATAGATTCTATCAAGAAATAAAACTAAAAAATTAACCTAGAATTGTGTTAGATAAATTTCAGCAGCAGACAATGGATGAAAGTTATGGTATTAATAATTCAATGAAGGAAGTTTGACTCATCAAGAGAATTGACTTTTTCAAGTGTTGGAGGAAAGTCCATATCTAGTATGCTTCTAACATGTATGAAATCATGCAACACACTACCAACACCAATTTTCCAACAACCAAAATCGTTCACAATACAACTCAAAGACTTGTTGTGAATGAACGAGTATGAGTGTTGGAGAAAACAGTACATGCATTGTTGTGACAGAAAGGAAAACAAGGGTTTTTAACAAAAAAAAAAAAAACAGCTAATTTTCTTTCTTTCTTTTTTCTTGGGTAGGACTCAATCTGGGAAGAGACATACCATGGTTAATAAAGACTACTTTCTCAGTAGGTTTCTCTTTATTAGTACTATCTGAAGCATCTGAAGGCTGACTTTCAGGGGAATTAGAAATGCTACCATTAGTTTCCATTCTCCCCAGACCGAACAATCATCGCCTTCTAAACCACTGCTTAAAAAGATAGCAACAATGGAGAACTGGTCTCCATATAAGAAACATCATCAGCTTCAAAAGAGATAAATCTTATGTATCAGTGAGAAGATAGAAAAACAAAGATAAGAGAAAGAAAAGAAAGCAACCCCTGAAATCAAAATAATTTTTACCCAGTTAATTAACCGCAATCCTTTGCTAACACACAAAACATCCAGAACTCAGAGGTAAATGAATCTTCAATTTGGATACACAGGCACCAATACAACACACCAAACTATGCTTTATGCTTAGTTAAAGAAAAGAGATTTTCACTCCTTCGAAATCACACCAATACTGGGTTTTGCATACAGGTTCTAATCACATCAAATTCGGTCCTTTGCTGGTCACGGCAGTAATTGATGGACAAAGAAGGTGACTATACTACCCTAACTGCTCTCTGTTCTTGCATCTTTAACTCCATAGCTAACACAATACCTAATTTCATATAATTTAGTCCACTACCCACAAGATACTGCACCTACCACTATTGCTATCTCATCCTAACAACCCCCATTCCATTTACCATCTCTAACATTGGACTTTCAGCATAATCTACAGTAACCCCATTATCCAATATTCCCAAAAGTTGTATTCTTTCAAGAACTCCATTCAACCTAACAAAGCACAGTATACATTCCCAGTTAGCTAATTCATACCCTAAAACTAGAAATTTCACCAAACCAAGTTCAAGCAAAGAAACCCAATATTACATTCTCAACAAAAAAAAAAAACCCCCACTATTACTCTTCTTCCATTGATTCAAATGCACTCTCTGAGATTTCAAGAAAGTAGTGTTGAAAGTTGAAAAGAGTACCTGGGTTTCTTGGAGTAGCAAGTGAAAGAGGGAACCGGCTTGGTGGGGGTTGGAGGAGAAACAAAGCGGAGGGTTTTTGAAGATTCAAGAATTTGGTTGGTAAGATAAAAAAAAGACTTCAACTTTATTTGTTCCGGAGTGTTAAAACTTTTTCTTTTTTCTCAATCAAAAAAAAAAAAAAAAAAAAAACTTTTTCTTTTTCATTCTTTTTAATTTTGGATTTTGTTTGGATAAGGAAGTCGGTGGATGTGGACTTGGAATTGGAGTTGGACGACCCATTTGAAATGATCCAAATCCGTAACCTAGAGCCCACCTTACACGTGGGTCAAATTCAACACTCGTTGGGTCCCACACTCCAAAAATAAGTCTTTTTCATATGTTTTTTTCCACAAATTTTTCGTAGGAATATATTCATCGATTCTGCGATGGATTTATGGGAATCTCCTTGCTTGTTTCACCCGAAGAAGTTTACCTGAACTTGTATGTATATTGTTTAGGTTTGCACAAAGATTGCATGTTTGGTTGCTCGGTACGTATCTATGGTTATCCAAGACAAATGTAGGATATATCGATGAATTGTCATGCTTGTTTCGTGAGTGTTATTTTAGTATGAGAAAATTTTAAGAACAGTACATAACAAATGATATATTCTTAATTTTAGTGTTTCAAGTTTCAAAACAATCATAAAAGTACATAAACGTCTAATCTCAACTAAAAATATGTATCTATCATTATGTCTTCTGTTATCTTATGTGTTTTTTGTTAAAATTTAAGGGACAAATCCGTTACTCCTTAATTTAGCGGTAATAAATTATTAAAATTAATAATTACTAAGGAGAGAGAAGTCGAAAGATCTAATTCTCATTGTTAAACTAGTAATAAATTTTTTTGAGGAGCAGCAAAGTCATTTTGAGCACAGAATATTCAATTCTCATTATTGAACTAGTAACAAAACAACAATTTCTGGAAGACCAAAATTAAAACAGAAAATGGAATAAAGTGATCCACTTGCAGACAACAAAGTCATTAGGTTTATGGTCTGAGTTAACAAAATTAAAAAAAGTATATAAATAGAAAAATAGTAAAACAAATATAAAGAAAAGGGAAAATGGAGAAAACCCAAAATCACCATTTAAAAATTAAAAAAATTACTGACGTCATGTACTACAAATGTATCGTGATTATAATGTCGTGTACCTTTATGATTGTTTTGAAACTTGGAACACTAAAATTATGAGTGGACCATTAGCCATGTACTGTTTTTAAAATTTTCCCTTTTACTGTTGGGAATAAATAGAATTTCAAGATAACTTGAGTCATAAGTTATATAGTGTCGAATTTGGGTTTGGCAAGAGGTGGAATTTGAGATGGACAATGTTGTGGTTGAACTAGATTTTACCTATGAGAAGATGAAAGGATTTTTCGTGATTGGGCATGTTTATGCATGTTCCAACTTGTTAGATGTATTGGAGAGGAATAGATCACATTAGAAAAATGACAAATAAAATATAATTTATAAGTGAGTGAATCATATCTAATTGTACCGAAACCTTTTGTGACTTAAACCAAACACCTTAAAGGTGGTTAAGTTGAGAGAGTATTGGTACAAGGATGCTATGTGGGCCACGCGTGTCGATGTTTAACATGATATCAGAGCGGATTACCCACGTCCACGTGTGAATGCATAATGGTCACAAGAACTCCACGTCACCCAAATGGTATCCACGTGTTAGGTTTGAAAATTCGCCACACGTGCAGGGGCGTGTTGAGATATCAATCTCACATCGGGAATATGAGACATTGCATGTAGGTTTACAAGGGTTTGAGTCTTTTCACCCATTGTCAATTGATTTTGGATGTGAACATCATACTACTTTATCATGGTATCAGAGTGGGTTCATCTTCAATTACTTCTCCAATTCTTATAGGCCCGATTTGGGTTCCTTCTCTCGCCCGATCCGGGCTTCTTATCTCGCCATCGGAAAGTTCCGATTGGATTGTCACAAAGTGTCCCTTGGTTTGTTTTGTCTCAATTCGTTCTACGTGCAGACCTTGGGTTTTGATGTGGATTGTATATGGTTGTTTGGGAAGAGCTTTTCATCTGGGTCGTGGGTGTCTTTATGATATATATATATGTGTAATGGGATTTGTTTGGCATCAGTTTTTCAGGCATCATCATTCCTATTTATCTCTCCTCACCTTTCAATTGCTGGCGGTGATGACAACGACAATGTTAGCGATCATAAATGGTGGATGTGTTAAATTTGTTAGCTTTGTTGCATTTTTATTATTGGTTGTAGGGTTTACGGCCCATAGATTAGTGAGTTATAAATTTCCTCACAGTCTTTCTAGTTTGATTGAGTTAAAGACTCATACTCTTTATTATAATTAGTTTGTAATTTGGATTTGTCATTTAATTAATGAGTTACTCATTCTCGAAAAAAGAAAAAAAAATAATGCCCATTGACCCTAATTTTAAGAATTTTATTCCCACCAACATAATCAAATTTTAAAATTCCCAAAAGCTAACTTAAACAGGAAGAAGACAATTATAGTTTTAATGATTTAAATAAACTACAATATATCATTATAAGAACAATAAAAGATATATTTTGAAATAAATATTTATGACCGGATTTTCGCAATCGATAACCGTTGACCTTGACTGCGACGACTGTTGACCGTGACTGCGGAGACCGTTGACCGTGACTGCGGAGACCATTGACCGGACTCCGGCGACCGTTGACCGGACTCCGGTGACTTGATGTCTATTGAGGGTAGTAAGGGGTTCGTCTGGGGGTCTAATAGAGGCAGTAGGACTCTTGAACTTAACTGTATGTTTCAGTCACTTATAACAAATTCCTATTGAAGGTAGTATGATCATCTATTAGGGTCAGTATGACATTCTACTGGGGCAGTATGACCCTTGAACTTGATTGTGTGCTTCAGTCACCTATAGCATGTCCCTAATATGGGCAGTATGACCACCTATTGAGGTTAGTAAGACCTCCTACTAAGGTCAATATGACCTCCTATTGAGGACAGTATAACAACTCATTCAATCTAATATGACATAATAATAGGAAACAAATAAGAATATTACACATAAAATACTCTGTCAAATACAATAAATGAACAACAATACACATTAAACTCATCAAGACAATAGTCAAATGCGTACACAAATCCGAATATGCACATCCAATGTCAAAATAAACAATGACTATAGACAACAAATTGCTGCCTTGTTACCCTTGTATTTAGAAACTATCAAGTGCCAAGCAACATAAAAAATAGACTAGAAGCTTATATCCATACTAATAGCCACGCTTTTAGATCTAGTAGTTGATACACACTTCTCATACCAATTTGAACACACAACTCCATAGAAGATAAACATGTTGCCGGTAGTAAGATTAAACATTAATAAACCACAACTTGCTCCAGCTCATGGTAAATGAAACCAAATGATGTGTTTTAATAAGAAAGTAAACAAAAGCAATACATAGATGGTGCCACCGGGGAAGAAATTACAGTGTGATTAAGCTCACTTTGGGCACCCAAACAAAGAGTAAAGCCAAGCCAACTACACCAAATTTAGACGACGAGAAAATCACTGGTGACCATTGCAGCAGCTCTTTAAAGCCATTGATCAAGTGCCCTTCCATCAGCAACGATCTCCTCTCCTCCTCCTTCACCGCCTTCTAGACCCCGACGCCCAACTCTGGCTACGAGATCTCCATCACCAACCGCCTTGTCAACCGTAATCCTCGTTCGCCATCCTTTCCTGACAGCGTCGGAACCTCCTCCGGAGGTCGATGTCGAGCTGGAGGTCGTCGGCGATGAAATTGGAGAGTCGATGTCAAGCCGATGTCGTCGTCGGAGGTTAGCGCAGTCGGGATTGTCGTTGTCAGAGAGAGAGAGAAGGGAGATCTGAAGAAGACGGAGAGGGAAGAGAGGAGAGAGATTAGAAAATGAAGGTATTATGGTCAGTAAAAAAACACAAAAAGTTAAAAACTTTGTTGGTGGGAACAGATGTCTTAAGAGTCTATAGGTTGATGGAAATTTCATAATATGATTTTGTTAGTGAGAAATATATCTATAAATTTAGGGCTAATGAGAATTTTTCCTATCAAAATTATCACTACTACAAATATGAGCATGACAAATATAAATTTAGGCATTTTTTTATACTTATTCAAGCTTGCCATACTGTTATTGGGCCTACTTTGATATAAATTTGTGTTATTTTATATAATTCTAGTCTGTAATTAATATTTCATGTTGTCTTTTGGTTTTTAATTAGGCCAAACAAATATATACTAACCATGATAAATGAATCAGACCAAAAAAAAATTATGGTGAAGGAAGAACACTTCGGCGCGGCAGATCTGAGAGCTTCCTTTTCATGAGTGAAAAGATAGCCTTCTCTACATCAATCGTAATTGTAATTCTTTCTTCCTTCAATAATCCCTAATTCAAGGTTCTTAATAGAGAGAAAAATGTTTATTAGCTTCATTTTCAGAGCTTAACCGCCATAGCCACCAACACGTTCCCAGGTGGGAAGAAGAGGGGAATGGTGTTGATAAGCTCAATGGGCTACGTTGGATGTCACGTCTCAACTCTTAAAGTTTTACTTTATTTACTAGTATGGTGTTAATAAGAGTTTTACCGTCTTCGTCAATAAGTTTATAGTTTAATTTGTTCCCAGAGAGGTTTTGGGGGACGATTATTTCTAAGGAATTATTCGTAGGAGAAAAATGTGACGACGGTAATTTTATCTAATAAAATGTAATTTTTATTAAGGTATTATTTTGGGGTGTTAAAAATTTGGAGCTGGATTATAAGTTAGGATATTGGACCGGTTGGGCCAAGCCCAGTTTTTCCCTTTCTCTCTTCTCTCTCTCTTCCCTCCTGGTTCTCTCTCCCTCTCCCTCTGCTCGGAAAGCTTCCTGAGCCCGTCTATCGTCGTCCGGCCACCGTAGGTCGCTGCACCGGTCTCAAACGATCGACCATCTTCTCATCTTCCTTTCTGGACCGGTGACAGCTTCCCTAGCTCCACCGTAAAAGAGAAATCGAACCCGAAAGGTCCGACTATTCGGAGTGCTCCGTCGCCGGAACTCCCTCCTCCAGCCACCAAAGCTAGCAATCATTGGCTCGTTTGGAAGCTCTCCTCCCGTGCTTCAATCTCTCGGAAGGTTTCAGTTCGACTCGGCCTGGGTAAAGAGAAATCAGTGATTGAAATTCTAGGGCTATAATTATGTTTTCGTTCGATTGACATAGTTAAGCTTGAAATTGGTGTTTATGCTAGTTAGGAAAGTTATAGAGGTTGAGAGGAATGTGCTTTTAAATTTAGGCAAAGGAGGTCGCCGGGGTCGGCCGCCGCTCTTAATGAGATTTTTATGGTTTTAGATGTGTTTTGTTGAGGGGAGTTTAATAAAGTGTAGTTTGAAATTTTTGGAGGAGTTTTGGATAGGTTTTGGATTTTTCTAGGATTTGTGAATTATGGCGGTTAATGAAATAAAAGACAGTCGTGGGTTAAATATTGTTAGGACTGTGGAGGGTGATTTTAAGGTGTCGGAAATTGTGGTAAAGTATAGATCGAAGCGAAGTTGAGAATTAAGATGTTAGGCATGGATGAGTGTGCAAAGCTCATAATTAATTTTGCCTAATTTTTTTTTATAAACATTGGGTTATAGTTGAGGATTTAATTATGTTTTTAGAACAGGACGTGAGGAGGCTCGAGCAGAGGAGGCGTCGGACCGACATCAGGCTTAGGCCTAATTTGTGAGTTGACTTTTATTTTAAATAATGTGCATGCAAATGATTTATTGATGAATAATTTCTTTTGTTGAAAAATAACCGAAATTAAGAATTTCGGTGGATTTATATTCATATACGGATGACTATGAGGATAATATGTATATAAATAAATACTAGCTAGTTATACATGTTTTTCCATCATAATGAGGTAAAATTTCATTATGGTGTGACGTGAGCGTTAGACGCAATCGTCGTAGCCATATATAAATTTAAGAATTTATATAGGGAATATGCACGTATATATATACACTCGTGCTTTTCCGCCATAATGAGGTAAAATTTCATTATGGCGTGACGTGAGCGTTAGACGCAAGCGTAGTAGCCTTATATGAATTTCTATATTTCTTATAGTTTTTCATAAGAAATCATACAAGGAGTATAGCGAGTGTAAATACATACTAATATTTATATAATTTAGCATGAAAGGCATTTTTATTAAGTTTGGGAGACTAGCAAGGCTAGTCATGTGTTGAGAAATTTTGAGTTAAAACTTTTCAGCTGTCGCATGCAACATGTTTTCTATGGAAATTAAATTAGGAAAGCATAAAGAATTATTTCCTTTTAAATTTATTTTTGTCCACTCACTCTAACGGTTTCAAATGTTTTTTCCCTAGGTCCTTCGTTTTTAAAATCTCCAGTCTGCAGAGTACGAGTCAGTACTAGGAGGAGGAGACGAGACATAGTTACTCATCGATCTATTAGCCACTTTCCACCAGTAGGTTACTTGCTTAACTTACTAAGATTTTGTTTTTGCTTCCGTTGTTTTTAGTAGCTCTGAATACTCTTGAGATTATTGTATAATATTTTCGGTGGTGTGCTAAGACCTATATTATTTTTAGAATTAATTTCAGTTTACCCTCTAAATCTTTGGTGACAAATCAGTTCAGTCCTGCAACTTTTTTTTAAATCAGTTCGTCCCTTCAACTTTCATAAACACATTAGTTTCGTCCAATTTTTGAATTCCCCTTAAAATATGACGTCATCAAACTGACAAAGGGACCCATTTTCAACGAAATGTCTAAAATCCCCTTTTTTCAAATTAATTGGAACTTAAAATAAAAGGAAATAAAAGCCATCTTTGCTTGCTTTAAGCCCAGATGACCCAATATGCTTGCTATTATGTGTCTTCTTCCTCCCCTCCCCGATCTCAACTTCTTTCTTGTTTAAATTAGTAGGAGTATGTTTCGGGAGCAGTAATTGAAGATGGACAAAGGCTAGTGGTCTCTCTCTCTCTCTCTCTCTCTCTCTCCCCCCCCCCCCAATCATCTTCAAACCTTGCAAAACCCAGATTTACAAAAACCCAAATCTGGGCTGTTAGGGGTTAGAAGATCAACTCAACGCAAAGGTAGAGGAGATGGTTGGGGCAGATGTTTGGATACCCCGATTGGAAAATGGAGGCGAACCAAATTACGGTGAGTTCGGGCTTTGAATTTTTTATTGTTGCAGATGATTTAGGGGGTTTACTGTTTAGGGTTTTAGTGTTGTTGATTATTGATTTTGGGATTCATATGCATCTAGGTATATCCGATTTAGGTCGAGACGAAAAATTCTGGGTTTTTGATACTGCATATGGGACAGCTGTGGGTTTAGGTCGTGACGAAAAATTTTGGGTTTACCTATTGAAGAATATATTTACGTATTTAAGTATATTGGCCGGTTTACCTATTGAAGTATATTGGTTTACCTATTATAGTTGTTGGAAGCCTTTCATAATTGGGTTGGTAAGTATATATTTACGGCACTGATTCTGTATTTTTTTTTTGTGATTGCAGTTAATTCTGATTTGTTTACGATTAAAGTGTATCATGGAGGACATTATGATCATATAGAGAAGAAGCACATAGGTGGAAGCATCAGTTACTATGATGATGTGGACAAGGACAAAATGAGCTTAACTGAGGTGTATGGGATGATGATGGGTATCAATCGTTCTTATGATGGTAAAAGGATTGATTATTATTACCCTATAGGGTATGAGGAAGATATAGTAACCAAGCTGAATAATGATGGAGAAGTGTTGATGATGTGTTGTTGTGTTCCAAGGGTGAGGCTTGTGATTCTCTACCTTGACCATAAATACTTGGACCAAGAAAACAATGAGGAAGACGATGATCTATTCATATATGAGGCTTATATACCCTTAATTGGGTTTAGTCAACCTGGTAGCAATGGGAAAAAGTCATCAGTTGGGGTTGAAGAGCTCCTACCTTCACACAATAGGCTGCCTGATTCATCAAAGAAGCATAAAAGGTACAAGAGGTGTGCTAATTGGCAAGGTATGACTACTTTGAAGTTAAATGAGCCTCAAGACGAGATTCCAACTCAAACAAGCAGGGCTCCCACAATTGATCCTTCTGATAAAGGAAAGAAGAAAAAGGAAGAATCTGCCATCTTACTATAGACATATAAAATTTAACGATAATAATAATCGTTGAATAATCCAAGCAAATACGTGGCTCGTGAGTCAACAAGATTGGAAAGTCGTCGGAAACAACACGTGGCAACGTGGAAATGGTCAGCCGACAACAAAACCTTAAATCCCGGTTGAAATCAATTATCAAGTGTTGATTGATGACCATGTATTAATTAAATTAATTAGACATCCTCAAATTGATTGGTGATGGTTCGCCAGCAGATAGAGTAGACTTCGCGAGGCGAACCGCGCCTCGCATAGAAATAAATGAAGGCGAGGCGAACCGCATCTCACATAGAATAAATGAAGGCGAGGCGACTGCGCCTCGCATAGAAATAAATGAAGGCGAGGCGAACCACACTTCGCGAGGTAAACCGGACCTTGCGAGGCGAAACGTATTTCGCGTGGTGAAGTGACTTCGCATAGAAGTAATCAGTGGCGAGGTGAAGCATCTTCGCATAGAAGTAAACAGTGGCGAGGCGAGATGGCCCCGCGAGAGTAAATTTACATGAAGACGAGGCGAGATGGCCCCGCGCGAGTAGATTTACATGAAGGCGAGGCGAGATGGCCCTGCGCGAGTGGATTTACATGTAGGCAAGGCGAGATGGCCCCACGCGCGTGGATTTACATAAAGGCAAGGCGAGATGGTCTCGCGTAGGGGAATTTGCGACGTAGGATCAGAAATCACTGCCTGCTTGGAAATCAAGTTTCCTCGCGTGATACTTTCCTTACCCGCGAGATGGCTCGCCCCTTACTGAAGATCTTGACCAAAACGGGACATTCAATCTAAAGCGATCTGGGCATATCTAACTCTTAAGATTTGATTTATTTGATTATGTGAAAATCAGCAAGTAAATCAATCATTCAAGATTCAGTGATTCGATTAAGGAAATATTATTGATTGAGAATCTTCATTACTTGCCTTAAGTGGAGAAAGGTTAACACTATAAATACCCCCTCTCATACCAAGAGGAGGGGGCAGAAACAAAGGCGGACAGAGGACCAGAAGGAGAGCAGCAGACTAGAGAGAGAGAAAAATCTCTCCCGCGAGCTCAGAAGTCTCCCCCAAAATCCTTGAAGAACTATCAAGCTCATAGCCAGTTCTTCATCAAATCCAAAATCCTTGAAGAATTATCAAGCTCATAACCAGTTCTTCATCAAGTCCAGAAGTCTCCGAAGCCCCCGAAGAATCATCAAGCTGCCAAATAGCCGATTCTTCATCAATCTCAAGCTCAGAAGTTGCCAAATCCTGAAGAATCATCAAGCTGCCAAATAACCGGTTCTTTATCAACCTTAAGCCTAGAAGTTGTCAAATCTCGAAGAATCATCAAGCTACCAAATAGCCGACATCTTCACCAACTTTAAAATAAAGACTAAACCACCACGTGAAACAGCTCGTGGATCAAATCCGATCAAGAACAAGCCTTTACGGCCCTTGGTCAATCGACTTCTACAAATCTTCAACACGACAAGATGTCCAACCTACAAATAATTTGCCTCAAGAGCAAGTGTTTGTCACCCTTGAGTTAAACCTACATTCGGAGATAGAATCAGAGGAGTTGACAAAGATTGTAACCCGCATTCGCATTGATTAAATTAAATTATTCTTTGTACACGTGTTGTTCTGTCATTTGTTGCAGATATTTTCGTGTTTACAAAATTAGCATGCCCAGTGGGACAACTTTGCCTCTCATCTCCTTCTCCGCAAGCAAGTTCAAATTTGTTCGAGGTAATGGCCTCCAAGAGCACTCAAGCCATCTCGACGAAGAAGTCTAAACCAACGACCGCAGGGTCAAACAGCGAGCCCTTTGGTCATGTCACCCGCAGCATAACGAGGAATCAACCCACAACATTTGTGGCTTTGCCTTCCAACCCTCGCGAACCGGTCATCACCTTGGCGAATCTTGCGGACAAGTATGCCTCGCGAAGTGACAAGCATGCCTCGCGCAGTGAAGACAGTCGTGCCTCGTGAAGTGACAAGCGTGCCTCGCGTAGTGAAGACGAGCGTTTCTCGCGAAGTGAAGACAGCCGTGCCTCGCAAAGTGACAAGCGTGCCTCGCGTAGTGAAGACGAGCGTTTCTCGCGAAGTGACAGCTATGCCTCGTGAAGTGACAGCTGTGCCTCGCGAAGTGACAAGCGTGCCTCACACAGTGAAGACGAGCATTCCTCGCGAAGTGAAGACAGCCGTGCCTCGCGAAGTGACAAGCGTGCCTCGCGCAGTGAAGACGAGCGTGCCTCGCGAAGTGAAGACAGCCGTGTCTGGCGAAGTGACAAGCGTGCCTCGCGCAGTGAAGACCAGCGTTTCTCACGAAGTGAAGACAGTCGTGCCTCGCGAAGTGACAAGCGTGCCTCGCACAGTGAAGACGAGCATTCCTCGCGAAGTGAAGATAGATGTGCCTCGCGAAGTAACAAGCGTGCCTCGCGCAGTGAAGACGATCGTGCCTCGCGAAGTGAAGACAGCTGTGCCTGGCGAAGTGACAAGCGTGCCTTGCGCAGTGAAGACGAGCATGCCTCGCGAAGTGAGGACGAGCGTGTCTCATGAAGTGAAGACCAGCATGCCTCGCGAAGTAAAGAGAAGGAAACTCCAAACAAATCAAGGAGCAATCATTCTCACCTGCCACGAATGATGAATCAAGCACGGCTTCATACAACGGGAGTCTAAATGATGATGAAGACAACACGTATGACATGCCAGTGGATTATTCATCACAACCTATCCCCATGCAAGTCATGGTGACAGGCGCGTCCACCATTGAAGAGAAAATAGCCAATCTGATGGGAGCGGTTGAGAAGCTCACCAAAACGGTGGAAGAAAAAGACCTGCAGATTGCCGAGCTTTACAGCAGGCTTGAAAGTCAAGATGAAGAAAAGAAGCCCAAAGTAGGAGAGAGCTCCAAGAACGATGATAAAGACGATGATGGCTCGCTAGGATCAATGTCCTTTCAGCAATTGCAAGACATCATCACCAACTCCATCAGAGCTCAATATGGAGGTCCTTCTCGTGATTCTCTCACCTTCTCCAAGCCCTACACCAAAAGAATCAACAATCTGAGGATGCCATTAGGATACCAGCCGCCCAAGTTCCAGCAATTTGAAGGGAATGGCAATCCAAAGCAACATGTTGCTCACTTCATCGAAACTTGCAATAACGCTAGGACGGAGGGTGACCACCTTGTCAAGAAATTCGTTCGCTCTTTGAAAGGCAATGCCTTTGAGTGGTACACAGACTTAGAGCCCGAGTCCATCGACTGTTGGGACCAAATGGAACGTGAATTCTTAAACCGCTTCTATAGTACAAGGCGAACTGTGGGCAAGATGGAACTCACCAACACAAAGCAATGGAGAGACGAACCAGCGATTGACTTCATCAATAGGTGGCGCTCACTCAGTCTCGATTGTAAAGACCGCTTGTCGGAGACGTCTGCGGTAGAAATGTGTATTCAAGGCATGCATTGGGATTTATTGTACATTCTCCAAGGGATAAAGCCTCGCACCTTTGAAGAACTTGCTACTCGAGCTCATTACATGGAACTCAGTTTGGTTAGTCATGGCCATAGAGAATGTGACATCATGGAACCAGAGAATCAAGAGTCTTTGGCAATCAACACAGCTCCTACAAGGGTCATGAAACAAGTCAAACCAAGTGAGCAAAAGAAGTTTCAGTCAACTCAAGATCAAGCAAGGAGGAAAACTCTAAAAGAGTTGGAAGCTAGAAGTTACTCTTTTTCAGATTCCGATGTTGCTGAGATGTTGGAAAACTTGCTTGAAAACAAAGTAATCAAATTGCCAAACTGCAAGTACCACCGTATCATCGGTCATCCGGTGGAGAAATGCTTTGTTTTGAAAGACCTCATCATGAAGCTCGCACAGCAAGGAAAGATATGTTTAGACGTTGAAGATGACGTAGCTCAGTCAAATCATGCTACCTTCATATATAAATAAAAAGCAGTGTCATCGATGTCTTTGCTGGGGGCATGCAACCTGCCAAGCCTCATGTAGACCACACCGAAGTCACCACGCTCCTTGTTCGCACGAGCATAAACTGCAAATGACAAAAAAAAATGCTCCTTGTCCGCACGAGCATAAACTGCGAATGACTAAAAAAAAATGTTCCTTGTCTGCACGAGCTTAAACTGCAAATGACTCACACAAAAAAAAAAACGCTTCTTGTCCGCACGAGCATAAACTGCGAATGACAAAAAAAATGCTCCTTGTCTGCACGAGCTTAAATTGCAAATGACACACACAAAAAAAACGCTCCTTGTCCGCACGAGCATAAACAGCGAATGAAAAAAAAAAAAGCTACTTGTCCGCACGAGTATAAACTGCGAATGACAAAAAAAGCTCATTGTCTGCACGAGCTTAAACTGCAAATGACAAAAAAATGCTCCTTGTCTGCACGAGCTTAAACTGCAAATGACAACAAAAAAAATGCTCCTTGCTCGCACGAGCATAAACTGTGTACAACACCCAAAAAAAAAATTCCCTGAACTACGTAATGACTTGATTCTTTCTTTGGAAAGATACGTAGGCAGCTTGAGAATTATATTCTTGAGTTCAGTCACATCAAAAAAATCGGCAATGTCATGAAGTTGAAGGCTCACATCTAGGGAGGCTATTTTTTGCTCCAACCTCAGTTGTTCCTTCTTCAAGTTCTCCAAAGACTCAATCACAACTTGACGTTGACCAAGATCAGCTTGACGAAGTTCGATCGACTTTGCAATTTCAGCCTCCATATAAGACAAACGTTGATTACATGTGCCTAGAGTAACTTTACGCGTGCATACAAGCCTTGTCGCATCGTATTGAGCAGCACAAGTCATCAGGCTTTCTACCTTGTCTTTTACTGGCGAAGGATCAAACCCATTGACATAGACTTCAAGACGCGCCTCTGACACATGACGACAGCATGGCTACGACGCACCTTGAAGTGGGAGAATTTTGTAGACATCTAAAATTTAACGATAATAATAATCATTTAATAATCCAAGCAAATACGTGGCTCGTGAGTCAACAAGATTGGAAAGCCATCAGAAATAACACGTGGCAACTTGGAAATGGTCAGCCGACAACAAAACCTTAAATCCCGGTTGAAATCAATTATCAAGTGTTGATTGATGACCATGTATTAATTAAATTAATTAGACATCCCCAAATTGATTGGTGATGGTTCGCCAGCAGATAGAGTAGACTTCGCGAGGCGAACCGCGCCTCGCATAGAAATAAATGAAGGCGAGGCGAACCGCATCTCGCATAGAATAAATGAAGGCGAGGCGAACTGCGCCTCGCATAGAAATAAATGAAGGCGAGGTGAACCGCACTTCGCAAGGCAAACCGGACCTCGCGAGGAGAAAGACACTTCGCGAGGCGAAACACATTTCGCGAGGCGAAACACATTTCGCGTGGTGAAGTGACTTCGCATAGAAGTAAACAGTGGCGAGGTGAAGCATCTTCGCATAGAAGTAAACAGTGGCGAGGCGAGATGGCCCCGCGAGAGTAAATTTACATGAAGGCGAGGCGAGATGGCCCCGCGCGAGTAGATTTACATGAAGGCGAGGCGAGATGGCTCTGCGCGAGTGGATTTACATGTAGGCGAGGCGAGATAGCCCCGCGCGCGTGGATTTACATAAAGGCAAGGCGAGATGGTCTCGCGTAGGGGAATCCGCGAAGTAGGATCAGAAATCACTGCCTGCTTGGAAATCAAGTTTCCTCACGTGATACTTTCCTTATCCGCGAGATGGCTCGCCCCTTACTGAAGATCTTGATCAAAACGAGACATTCAATCTAAAGCGATCTGGGCATATCTAACTCTTAAGATTTGATTGATTTGATTATGTGAAAATTAGCAAGTAAATCAATCATTCAAGATTCAGTGATTCGATTAAGGAAATATTATTGATTGAGAATCTTCATTACTTGCCTTAAGTGGAGAAAGGTTTACACTATAAATACCCCCTCTCATACCAAGAGGAGGGGGCAGAAACAAAGGCGGACAGAGGACCAGAAGGAGAGCAGCGGACTAGAGAGAGAGAAAAATCCCTCCCGCGAGCTCAGAAGTCTCCCCCAAAATCCTTGAAGAACTATCAAGCTCGTAGCCAGTTCTTCATCACATCCAAAATCCTTGAAGAATTATCAAGTTCATAACCAGTTCTTCATCAAGTCCAGAAGTCTCTGAAGCCCCCGAAGAATCATCAAGCTGTCAAATAGCCGATTCTTCATCAATCTCAAGCTTAGAAGTTGCCAAATCCTGAAGAATCATCAAGCTACCAAATAGCCGGTTCTTCATCAACCTTAAGCCTAGAAGTTGTCAAATCTCGAAGAATCATCAAGCTGCCAAATAGTCGATTCTTCATCAATCTCAAGCTTAGAAGTTGTCAAATCCTGAAGAATCATCAAGCTGCCAAATAACCGATTCTTCATCAACCTTAAGCCTAGAAGTTGTCAAAGCTCGAAGAGTCATCAAGCTGCCAAATAGCCGACATCTTCACCAACTTCAAAACAAAGACTAAACCACCACGTGAAACTGCTCGTGGATCAAATCCGATCAAGAACAAGCCTCTACGGCCCTTGGTCAATTGACTTCTACAAATCTTTAACACGACAAGAATTCCAACCTACAAATAATTTGCCTCAAGAACAAGTGCTTGTCACCCTTGAGTTAAACCTACATTCAGAGATAGAATCAGAGGAGTTCACAAAGATTGTAATCCGCATTCGCATTGATTAAATTAAATTATTCTTTATACACGTGTTGTTCTTTCATTTGTTGCAGATATTTTCATGTTTACACTTACCACAATTGATCCCAATTGAAGAACCTGCCATCTTACCACCAGGATACAATAGGCAACCGGGTAGGCCGAAGACCAAAAGGGCAAAGAATGCTTCTGAGTTAGAGAATGATGGTCCTAAACTTGGAAGTGTGCAAAGATCTCTCAAGTATAGCCGATGTGGAGTGTTGGGTCACAATATCACTACTTGTCATAGGCACCTTCCACCTAAGGAAAAAGCAGTTAATACTAGCAAGAAGAGAAAGCTCAACAATGGTTCGACATCGTCATCAACATCGGCTTCTAAGGTACTTTATGCCTTTTAGATTTGTTAAGTGTTATTATTGAACTATGTATAGTTATCAGGGATTTCTCATATACTAACCAACATTATTGTTGCATGCAAATGGTACTAAAGATCCGCCAAAGACAAAGAATGAATTGAGAGCTAAGGCAGCAAAGAGAGCTAAAGATGCAAAGGTTTATTGATGAATTGTGATTTAAGCACCAAAATATTTTTTGAGATTTTAGAATGTTGTGTCACATGTTTGTGGTGATTAGTTGTAAATGCATTATCCATACCTATTACTGTTGCAGGAAAAGAGGGCTGAACAAAGGGCGGTAGCACATGCAGCAAGTAAGCCTGCACTGAGAGGAAGACCACCTAAAGCTGCTACAAACAGTGGTAAAGTAGCTTCAAGTAAGGCTAAAGATTCTACACCGAATATCGAAAGCTTCTTAAGCTTCATCAACAACTTCTGTCCGGATTCGGGACAATGCAAAGAATGGTAGAAAATAGGGTAATGTGGTTTCAATGTGATATTAGCAAACATGGTTAGGTTTTAGAGATGCATAGCTGCTATTTTTGTGCAACCATGTCATGGGTTTCATGGTTGCTAGGTCTAATCTTTTGCATATATGATTAGAGCTAGTCTTTTGTGCAGCTGAATCCAAACTGTTGGTTTTTGTTAGTTGGATGTAAACACACTAATATGCATCTATTTGGTTGCTACTTTAGGTAATCATGAACATGGTTGTATGTAGATTTTATGACAAATTGATGGTTATTTTGTTCATATACAGTAATTTGTGTTGTGTTTATGTCATAGAATTTTTTTGAGATTTCACAAGATTTTTCTGGAGAATTTTGATGTTACAACCTTATTTTGTAGTTGATTTTGTTTTGTTGTTAGGACCATTTTTTTGCCAAATAAATGTATTTTTTTAATTTTCTTTAATAATATCTTATCAAATTGACTATTTTACCCTTCAATTTGGTGAAAATAGGTCCCCTTGTCAGTTTGGTGACGTCATATTTTAAGGGAAATTCAAAAACTAGACCAAACTGATATATTTACAAAAGTTAAAAGACAAACTGATTTTAAAAAAAGTTACAGGACTGAACTGATTTTGACCCAAAGATTTAGGGGGTAAACTGAATTTAATCTTTATTTTTATTTGGGTAATATTGGGTTGAATTGGAGATTGGTTAACTGGTTAAGGAAAAGTTCTTTAATTTTCCGGGTTAGAGTTATCCATTTTTAAGGAAGGTTTGCCGAGTTTTTCGGTAAATTTTTCTTGAAGGTGGTCCCCACAAGACTTGCTTCGAATTTCAAGGTGAAATTCGGGGTGAGTCTTGACATTTGATCTATCTTGTGCCTCATTTGGATAGAAGGATTCCTGATTTGCAAGGGTGAGGGGAGAGGACCTAGATAATATGTGGGAGGCTTTAATCTTTGATTTGTTAAGGGTTGTTTTGGCTCTATTTCCTGCCTTATTTGGATGGAAGAATGAAATTTATGTGAGGGGAGATGACCTAGATAATAGGCTTCGGTGTTAGATTTCAGTTTCTTTGCAATCTCAGAATGGTTCCATGTTTTGGTTCTTCAAATTGGAGAGTTGTTATTGTCTAGTTTATTTCTTATAGTTTTTTTTTATATTTGTTCTTGTCATTGTTGTTTGCCTGCTTTTCAGGTGCAGCTTTGTAAGTATAGTGGGGGTTCTTAATCTTGTTTTCCTTTGAAGAAAAAGGCATTGTTTAAACATCTGCACAAACTATTTTCTTCGGTTTACTGAGTCTGGTGCATTATGTAATTCTATTTAGCTTTCTCTCTCAGTTTGTGGAGCATTAACATGATTCAGATTATATTTAGATTACATTCCCACTGATTTCTTTAAACAAGGTCCTCACTTTGTATTGTTTTATGGCTCATGAATGTGATACCTTTACTACTATAATGTTGTACTAAAGCAAGGTACTTAATATATACTGATGTATAATGATTTTTATATATATGGGTACGTAGCTTACAACTCACTCTGTCACATATCAATGTATACATTTTCAAGCCTTATTGCAGCGACGATCTATTGTGAACAAACAGAGTTGGGCAAAGCGTAGGAAGGGCACAACTTCATTTGCTCAAATTTGGAACAAATATGTAAGTCGATCATATTTATTTTTTAATAAGTACATGTTCTATTATGAGGCAAAGTGTTAATGAAGCATAAGAACTTAGTTGTGGAGTAACATGAAGACTTTGCAAGGGATATCACATTCTAGCCAGTAAGAAACTAGCTGCTTTATATAGATATGTTGTTCTATATATAAATTAGCTGACAAAGGTATGTTTTGGTCACCTATAGGAGAGAAGTCTCTAGGTTATACAGAGTTTTTTCACCTCCAGGCACCTAAGTCGTATGATTTTTGAGTTTCAACAGCAATGGAAAACATATTAATTGGTATGTACTCCTACTGAGTCTATTCCTATATGGAGTTAAGAATCTTTTTTTTATATTTTTTTTACTTAAACACATGGAAAATAGTATTCGTTATTGGTATTACAATCTTATATTGTGATTTTATTTATTCTTTATTACATTATTTATGGTTCATATTATGCAGAAAAATGAAAATGGAGGTGTAATAAGCCCAGACCTTTGCAAAATATTTGAGCTTACCCATGTCCACGACCTTGAAAACCCTCGGGAACCAAATTCTAAACAAGCTATTGTAAGCATAAGTTTTGTCTTCTTAAATGTTATCAGGAATGTGTTAGACGTTCTCAATGGTATGATACTTAACGTAATGTGATAAGTTATATATAAGTTGTTTGATGTAGGCACTAATGAATGACAAGAATGCAAAGATGAAGACTTCATAGGATAAGTGCACATAGACTTTTAGTTCATTTTCACAGCATGTTTAGATTTTGTTGACATAAAAGAAGTCTGATTTAGTTTGTATAAGTTTGATCTATCATAGTTTTTGTATGTTAGTTAATTATTAAACCTCTGGTTAATTTGGTTTATGTAATATGAAACTATGAATTAAATGATGAATTCAATATATTATTTCATTCATTTTCTTTACATTGATCTGGAATGTGAATATATATATATATATATATATATATATATATATATAGAATGAAAAATATAAATTTCAAAAGAATTATTCAACTTTTTACAATTGAGATGCAGTAAAAAAAAATTGACTGTGCAAGTGGAGGTAGAAATTTATTTATATAAAATAACAGTAATTGTCAGATTGATGGTGCATAAAAATAAGCAAGATTATTTAATATTTTTTTAAAAGAGGGCCCACATGATTGTCAGAAGAGGAACAAACACACACTCACATACAAAAATATGGCTGTTTTTCCTGATTGCAACGGGCCTATTGCCCACGTTGCCATAAAATGTTGCTGCAGCGTTGCAATTAGGTTTGGACACATTTAAGTGTGGTTTTCGGCCTTATTTGCCACACTTGATCAATGTGGCCTCAAATCATAGATTCATATCATGCTCGCATTGGGAATGAACGAGGTGGAGGGTAAAATAAAATGAGTAGTGAGTCCCCTTTTGTTTACTTTATTAACATTTTGTTCCCCCAGCCCCAGCCCCAGCCCCAAACCCTTTTCTTGAATCTTCAATCCTTCTGCACCTCTTTTCTCCTTAGGCATGCAGAAAGGATATATATCGTTTATTTCATACCTAAGACCTAGCTTATATTTTCCGTAAGGAACATGTCAATGTATTCGAGTTCATTTGCTTACTCGGACTGAATCAAAATATATATGAGTGAAGTGAAACTAGCTAATATACCAAAATGTATACATACTCGACTCTGCTGGATATATATATATATATATATATATATATATATATATATAAATAAAAGTCTGCACTCAGCTTAAAGTGTGGACGTCCCTCCGTTTTTCACAGGACGGCTCTGACGACGGTTCGTCTCCACCTGAGCGGACACCAGAGGCTTCTCCGACCACTTTCCCTTCCCGGCGAGTCTACCGAATTCCAGTTTTCCGACGAGATTGATCTTGTGTAAAGTTTTAGGTGGAGGTTGCTGCCCAGACCTTCAAATCGATCTCACCGAGAAAGTAAAATGGTCGGGGATGCCTCTGGTGTCCGCTCGGGTGGAGGAGCACCGTTGTCGGAGCCGTCCGGTGGAGAACGGAGGGACGTTCGCACTTTAAGCCAAGTGCGGACATTTGCACCAGAACGAGATATATCAGGACTCTTCCACTAAGGGATTATTTTTTTTGACATATATGAGGGACATGAGATTACACCAACTTTTCGATCACAAAATCACATCTCCACCGTTCTATATGAGTAAATCATTTATGTAAATTTTCATAAATTTTGGTAATCGTTAAGGCATTCAAAATTACGATTTATAATTATAAGCATGAACGGTTCATGTTTGACATATTTGGTTCGTTCATTGATTTAATCTTGTTTGTCACCTTAACGATCACTAAATTGACTGAAAATTTATATAATTGATCTGTATATAAGGACCAATAAACTGAATGGTGGAGATTCAAAATATAATCGAAAAGTTAGTGTAATCCTCAATCCCTTTTATAAACCAAAATAAGGAATCCCTATATATATATATATATATATATATATATATATGGAGCGGACGTCCGCACTCGGCTTAAAGTGCGGACGTCCGTCCGTTCTCCACTCTTCGGCGCCTGCGACGGCGCGCCTCCACCCCACAAGACTCCAGCAGCGTTCCCCACCACTTTTCTTCCCCTTGCGAGTATGTTCTTTTCCAGTTTTCCGGCGAGATCACCCAAAACTTCAAACAAAGTCGATCTCGCCGGAAAACTAGAAAAAAACTGACTCGCCAGGGAGGGAAAGTGGTCGGGGACTCTGCTGGAGTCTTGTGGGGTGGAGGCGCGCCGTCGCAGGCGCCAGAGGGGGGAGAACGAACGGACGGACGTCCGCACTTTAAGCCGAGTACTGCAGACGTCCGCTTCACATCATTTGCGTATATATATATATATATATATACATCCAAAACATTATACCACTCTCTTTACATAATCCGTATCATTTCATTATCTCAATGGGGGTGATTCCCCTTCTACTCCCCACACATGTGAATCCATTACATTTACTTATTATGAGTACATTGAAGCATGGAGTAAAATCTTCCTCCATCAAACAGAAGATTTTTCCCATTTATGGTTTCTAAATTTTGATCGAAAATTCAATCGCCAATTCCCCATGTGGTTCGGTGATTGGTGGAATAATTACGGTTGCCCTTATGACCTATTACCCTCTGATCTCCAGAATGCAGTTACTAAATTCACTTCAGCTATGACTTTCACCAACTATGAAAAAAGATTCTCCCCCACTCTTCAATTCATGGCTAAATATAAAATCCCTTGGATCTTCAAATGACAATATAAAATTGAATCTGAAGACTATATGGTTCTCAAACAATTCTTAGTCAAATGGTGGGATAAATTCAATTATGATAGAGTTTTATCCCAATTCAGTGAAGAATTCTCAGTTATCCCATCCAAATCTGGAGCTATGGTCCCTATTCAGTCAACACCTTCGATCTCTCAGTTAAAAAATCAAGCTCCTCAGTCACCATTTCCATCTAAAAACAAAGCCTCCAGTTCATCTTCATCCTCCAAAGCAAAGGAATTAAAAACATTGGCCAAACAATTATTAAAACAAGCAGCCAGTTTATCCTCAGATGAAGAAAGCGAACATTCTCCATCAGAATCATCAACTTATAGTCATTGAAGTTCTCCCAGTCAACCAATCAAGTGGGCCGATTATGAAGATAGTCAAGACTCATATGCAGATTTCTATTAAAAACAAGACCAGAAAAGCATCGTCAGTAAATCAGTGGCAGACAGACTATTATTCATGAACAATAACCAGTATTCATCAACAGTAACCCGTGACAGACCAACTACTATATTCATAAACAGTCACTTTTTACTATTCATTACTTTTGTAATTCCTATATATATGAGCCCCCGGCTTCATTGTAGGTAGGCTTCATTTTTTTTTTCTTCATTTTCTCTCTCACCTTCTCTCCCTGGTAAAACTTAAGACTAGAATAGAGAGCTCCGACTCTTCCAAATTCATGCTTTGATTTAAATAATAAGTTGTAATTTCTTTACTCAAGTTCATCAATCAAATGTTCTTTCATTTTACAACAATTATTTAGTTATGCTTATATATATATATACACACACTCCTTAAATCTAGAAGGCTTTTTGAGATAGATAGATCTTCTTGGCATGACTACAAAAGTCGTGTTCACTTTCTTCTTAATTAAACTTCAGTCCTCTTGATTGATAGGGCCGGTTATATGGATGATGATGATATTGCTTTGGTAATTAATGTGTATTTTTGTTAGTTTTCTTCTGTCTAGATCGATTACTGTAGTTCTAGTCTCGTTGAGTTTGACATATTTACAGATTTATTGATTGTTCTACGTACACTTCCGATCCACCCAGAAAAGTATCCAATGAGAAGTATTGATTTGAAAGGAAAAAAGCATAGTAAAAATTAAACCATCAAGTAATTTCTTATAAAGCATTACTCGATTATGGTTTTCTCACACATTTTTCTTAAACGAAATATAAGATTATTGAAATTGATTGAAGTATGAAGAAAAAAAAAATAGATTTGATCAATTTGGACATGGTAGTCTGGTAGACCCAATTTTATATGTCTACTGGTCGAGTCCTTGTATATTTTGGCAAGTACCTCTTCTCTAAGACCCATCGAAGTGTCGGTAGGGTAAGCTTGCTCATGTTCATGTTCTTCTCACAATTGTATTGGGGTGGTTATTTCATATACATCTATCACTTGCAGTAGTCTTCAATCAATTCCAAAGCTAGCTTTAGGCTTTTAGCAAAGGTTCTTTCACTCCATCCTTTGTCGTTTACATAATGTATTGAGCATCTAGCTAGTGACATTTTACATTCAAACTTTGGCATCGATCGATCTGAAGTCTGTCCTAATCAATATCTAATTTCTATTGTGTGTTGTCCCGTTCCTTTTACTAAATTAAAAACGTTTCAATTTCAGTGCCACACGATTTATTCCTTGAGTTGCTTGAGCTTTATCATCAACTTATCTTGCGTCCTCTTAAGGAAAAATAGACAACTCTTTTCTTATATTGATCGCGATTCTTTGATGACGAAATGTTTGGTCCTATATAGGATACAAGTGTTGATCGGTAACCACTTTACACCAGCAAGAATAATAATATGCATGCTTGAATTGTCATTACAAATTATGGAGGTTGGGGTTGACTACTATATATATATATATATATATATATATATATATATATATATATATTTGGTAATAGTATTTGCCTATTTAATTGGTGTGAATATGCAATGAATGTGACTATTTAGACCTCAAAATTTACATCGATCATCAGTGTGTTGTTAATATTCATTCTTCGATCACCAAAATTAATTAGTAAAATTGTAACACATGATATATGGAGCATACATAGATGTAGAATCAAAGTCATCGAGAAATCGATGAATTGAGATTTAGTACCTAGAAAGGTAGTAAAGCATTAGCTAGTAAAACAAACATTGACACGATCATAAAAGAGAGAAAGTCTCTTCCGAAAAATAATCAAAGGATATCATATATGCCAATCTAGCTAGATTGACTAACTACTGGCTATTTAGTTCATGTGATACGAGTGACATGACCATCGACCTAAACTTAAATTTACATAAAGCTATATAGCTATAGGCAGTGTCGAGTTTTTCACCCTAAAACACAAATGAAGGTACGGACGTGTCATGGTATGAATATGTACGTGCGACTTTCATGGAGGAGCTCAACTAGGGTTTCTAAAGTCTGTCGGCAAAGTGAGCCCCAATCCCCAAGCTAGCTCCCTGTGAGGGCCCCCGTTTTCTCTCGCCGACAAAACAGTGAGAATCTACGACTTCAAATATGGAACTTTCTCCATTCTAAATCGTATACAGATCGAACTAGGATACCATACTCACCAGCAAACATTATCATAGACTTATCTACAGCAAAGACTGATGTTGTTGGCAAGTCTCACACAACCAGATCTGGGAAACGCGTTTGGTGGATTCTGTGTTAGGGTTTTGTTAGATTATTTGGTTATATATACACAAATGAAAAACTACGTATACTGATACTGATATATGTTCGTCGGTAGTGATCATCACAAAGTTTGAAGTGTATCGTAAAAAATAGTGCAAGCTTCATATGCATGCAAGTACTTCTTCGATCTAAGTTTCTGATCATCATATAATATATAGCTGGATAGTTTAGTTATTGAACAGATCGAGCTAGCTGTTTTCAATAGTACCTGGTATAGAATTAACATCTGTGATAGAGGCATTAGCCGCATTATATATGCACACATAGCATTGGAGATGGTCCACGGAATCAAAACTTTGGGTATGAAATCTTGGGGAACTTGTTCAAGGTCCTATGTATTAAATAAGACAAAAATAAAATGCTGGAGGTGGTCAGCATCTTCAAGAAAATTACATACAGATCGACTATGGATCGATACCTTTGGGACTAGTCTTTAATGGTTGATCGAATAGATCTAAACTCATGAGATTATATTGGACAAAACCCAGCAATAAAAGCTCCCAACATTGCTGTCTAGGGAAAACGTAAGTGAAAGCAGCCTTCTACTGTACTCTCGGCCGCATTTTGATATTGTTTCACTTACCCTTTGAATTTTCTTCAGGTTAATTTCATTATCTATGTCTCTCTGACAGTCTGACTAGACAAATATGGTTCGACAGAGTTAGTATTGGTGAAGGTCATTATAGAACATGAAAACAAATATCTAGAACAGGGATGGAAGTCATGGAACCTTCTGGTTGAACAGAAAGTTGAAGATTGACTGATATGGTGAGTGTACGCCTTTGCCTTAATTTGTTCCTTTCCAAGATTTATTAGTGAAAGGAAAAGGCTAGGGAAGACGTGTAGTAACTGCTCTAAATCCATGTAGAATTAGGATTCTTATGTAATTAGGAAATCCTTTAGTTATAGGTACTGTTTCCTATCAGAGTTATGGACTACTCCTTTGTACTTGTATGTATACCCCTATTGTGGGATGTATACCCCTATTGTGGGATATATACCCCGGCCTATTGTAATTGAAGTATTACTTTCTGCTTGGCATCAGAGTAGGTTCAATTCTCTTCAAATCTTGAATCCCGAAGATCATCCATGAACATTCACCAAAAAAAGCTCGGAAGAACTTGAGCAAGGTAAGGTTGTAGTCGCTACCACAGAGGAAGAGCATTCATCCAATGCTTTTGCTAATGTAGTACAGTCAAGTATGAAGGATGGTTACTTTGAGTATTACATTGGAAATTGATACTAGTGCATCTGACATATGATCAATAACCCTAAATTTGTGAAAAAGTGTAAACATTTATCTCATACCGGAGTTGGAGTACAATCAGCAATAGAGACAACATTTTAAGGAATGTTTAAGTTTTTTTTCACAAGGTTAGGGTTATTAGTTATGTATTCAGATGCACCAGTATCAATTATCCATGTATCATTCAAAATCTAAAACCTTACCCTTCATACATGGTTGTGCTACCCTCCATGCCTTACACATTAGCAGAGGCATTTGATGGATGCTCTTCCTCCGTGGTAGCAACTACAACCTTGCTCAAGTTCTTCTGATGTTGAGAATGCCCAAAATATGATAGTACGTGGTGGCTTGCAGCGGCTTATGGTGGTAGATTTGATGTTCTTCGGGATTCAAGACTTAAAGGATGCAATAATTCAAGAGGATAATATGCTCTGGCACCAAGTAAAAAATAATAGTCTGATTCCATTGTGATTCATAACAAACTCTATGCAAATAAGCATAATTTAGTAAATAGTGCATCATTGACTATTCTATTTACTTTACTCTAGTTAATGACTTATTCTAAAAGCCTTACAACAAGTCATTATTGTACGGTTCGTTGAATTACATAATGGATGATCTTCAGAAAAAAAGAAAAAAGAAAAAGAAAAAGGAGAAAGTCTTCCGGAATAAAGGCTAGATGAAGAATTACCAAATGAATATATGCTTAAATCTTAATCCCTTGAATACTTGTTAAATTCCTTGTCTAAAATCATGCCTTTTGGGTAATGAAATCAATCATGCAAGGTTTGAATAAAAAATTTATAATCCGTACAACAGTTCACCTCACAAGTCGAAATCAATCGATCTATGCTTTGTAATCAAATCATGGAGAGGTCCCATTCCTGCATATCAATGACCCACTCTCCACATTGATGAACTTCACAGGTTTAGGTACATCTCTTTGGATTCATATGTTAGATCTGGGTTATATCCCTAGCTATAGCTGGCTAATAGTTACTACAAAATGCTTCTAATTGTACCTAATTTCAATCTGTTCTTCTTATTGTATCATTTTGTTTCTGATCATTTCCTAGCAATTGTTTTGGCATCAACACTAATAATTACTCTTGCATAAACTGTTGTCCGTGAACTGGTTGATGAGTTCGACCTCTAAATTTTGTTCAAGATTGAAACATTGTGCTCCATTAGCACCTCAGAGGAAAGATGAGATAAATAGTTTGTTCTACTTTTCCAGAGAAAATAGTATTATTGAATCCACCATCAGACATGATCACAGTACTATAATCTTCTCATAAGAAAAAGGTAGCACATTCAGATTACAGATCATGAATTGAAAATTGATTGGTGCAAGAATTACATTTACATTTGACAGAAACAAACATTTGACATTTCATCATGGAGAGCTGCTGACACAGTGGTAAGAGAACTGCAAAGGTAAAAAAGAAGACACAATGTGGGTTATCCAACAAGCATTGCTTTTGAGGCAAGAGACAGAAAATTGCTTGGAGCTGGCCATCATCGAGAGGCTGAAGATTTTTTTTTTGAACTCATCACAAGCTCAAATTCCTGTGGAAGAAGAAGGAATCACAGAGCTACAGATGCAGCACATTTAAGAGACACCCATCTCCTCCTTCTGGATCACATCCCCTTTTCCTAGCTTTCCAACCATGAAAAACCAAAGCAAAGCTGGTTTCCTCATTAAGAGTGAGGAAAGAAAGTAGTTGGTGCATTATAAGGTAAGTACTAGTACTGTCTGCTTTGTCTCTCTATAGCTATATTTCATACAACGTCACATATAACCTATTAACTTACCCAAATCTTACTAGCTTATCTCACAGGGACCCTATTCAAGTTCTTTTGGCTTATAATAGATGGTTAATTTCAGTGATAATTTTCTTATTTATATTAGACTGTACTACCTTCCTCCTTCCATATAATACACCTTGGTCTTCACTCTTCAGCTACCTTTCCCTCACTCCCCTGCATTTGTACAGAAGCAATTATTCTGTTTTCCCTCTACACAATCTTCTCCTCTCCTTCAGATCATGGCTCTCTTACTCTTCTTCCTCCTAACTCTTTTGGTACCTTCAAGCAATGCTGGCTGGCCACCATCACCTGGCTACTGGCCAAGTTCTAAATTCAGGACTATGAGCTTCTATAAAGGGTTTAGAACCCTTTGGGGTGCTCAGCATCAGAGCTTAGACCAAAATGCATTAACAATCTGGCTTGACAGAACCACAGGTCTCATTTGTACCCACTTCTAGTAGTTCATTATGTTAATGCTTCCTCAGTTAGCTCACGCTTGCTCATTTTATTGCAACAGGAAGTGGATTCAAGTCGGTTAAACCATTTAGATCCGGTTACTTTGGTTCCTCCATTAAGCTTCAGCCTGGTTATACTGCAGGAGTTATAACAGCTTTCTATGTAAGATCACTGAGCTTAAGTTGCTTCACATACTTTCTTACTTTTAGCTTAAGCAAACTATAGCTTTCATAATTTGAAGCTTGGATTCGGCTTCAATTAAGTGTGTTGATCATGAACTGTATTGCAGCTTTCAAACAGTGAAGCTCATCCAGGGTATCATGATGAAGTGGATATTGAATTTCTGGGGACTACATTTGGAAAGCCCTATACTTTACAGACCAATGTTTACATCAGAGGAAGTGGAGATGGAAAAATTATTGGAAGAGAGATGAAGTTTCATCTGTGGTTTGATCCTACCCAAAATTTTCATCACTATGCTATATTATGGAGTCCTAAGGAGATTATGTAAGTTTTTTGTTGTGTGATCATAGTTTAGCTAATCATAGTTGAGATAAAATGCTAATATGCTTTTATACTTGATTAATCTCATAAATAAAGGAAACTCTTTAGAAAACTACAGAACCTACTCATCCATATACTACTGCTGAACTTTAATGAAATAATTAAAATATCTCTTATGTTTTCCATTAACTGGTTTCAAAGGTAAATGCCAATAAAGGCTGAAAAGACATTTTATTCTTTCTTTGAAATTAAGGAAAAGCAGAGTGGCAAACTATGACATTTTAGAAGGGAAATTAAACTTTATATATGTCATTCCACTGATTAGTTTGTAGTTGAATAAGCATTCTTATTTTGCTGTAAGTGGAATACAATTATGTGTTTATCGCGTGACACAGACTTATAAAGTAATCGAGAGGTAAAAAGGATAGTAACGTGTTTCCATTGTACATAGTTTGGATTCTTTAATTAACATGAACAAAAGAAGAGAACTGAATCTAATGCTGCCAAGCTATTGGTGTCACTTGCTTGCCATCAAAGCCAAAAGTATGATCTGCAAAATTAAACTAATCCATATTCCATATAAATATTCTATGTTATCTCTATTTTGATATGCAATGTTGACTTTGGTGGTAGGTTAATTGTTACATAGTACCATTTAGATTCACATAATTAAGATCAGTTATTGTTTTTTACAGATTTTTGGTGGATGATGTGCCCATAAGGAGGTACCAAAGGAAGAGTGTTGCAACATTTCCCTTGAGGCCAATGTGGCTCTATGGTTCAATATGGGATGCCTCATCATGGGCTACTGAAGATGGAAAATACAAAGCAGATTACAGATACCAACCTTTTGTTGCAAAGTTTACCAATTTCAAAGCTGGTGGTTGCTCAGCCTATTCCCCTGCCTGGTGCCACCCGGTCTCCGCCTCTCCATTCCGGTCAGGTGGGTTGACCCGACAACAATACCGGGTCATGAAATGGGTTCAAGCCAACCATATGGTGTATGACTATTGCAGGGATTACAAGAGGGACCATTCCTTAACACCTGAATGTTGGGGTTAATCATACGCTTCAATATTGAAGTTCCCCTCAGTTTTCACTTCATTTAAGTGCATCATCTTATCAAATATGTTTTTATTTTAATTTTGAAAGAGAAATGTGTGTGAATTGCCTTGAGATGGGTCATCAATCTGAACGTCCAAGGCTTCCCCAAAAGAAGAAAATTAGGAATTTAGTGTGTGTTCCATTTTTGTTCAACTTGTATGCTTCCATTTGTTCTTCAGTGGTGCACGTGGTGTAAATTGGCAACTCAGTGAGAAAAACAAAGAAAACAAATTCCAAAAACAAAAAAATATAATGGATGTATGGTCTTGGGTGATGAAGCCAAAGGATGGAAGATCATGGGTTATGAGCAACTCTATGTGAACAGTGCTCTTGGTTTTTTACTTTATGCAATGCCCAGAAGCACTTGTCAATTCTGAAATAATGCAACAGCTTTTGTTCTTCTTCTTCTTCTTTTTTGTTTTTTGTTTTGTTCTATGTGTATGAATCACTGCCATAGAAATTGGGGCACTTTGTGACTGCCTGATTGGTCATAGTCTAAGTTCTGAAGCTGGTGCTGATAGTAGCGTCTCACAAGAGCTATTCTGAACTGTGCCTCTTTGGATTTAGTACTTTAGCTCAAGGACTCGTAATCTCACTGCATATGAATGCAACTTAAAATCTTGAATGCCAGAAATTGGAAATAAAAAAGAGAGGGAATTACAGTGAAATGTGAAAAAGCTGAAGGGAGCATTATAGCAGCACTACTGTCACTGTGACATCCTACTTCAGAGGAGCTATATTATTCATCCCCTTTTACTGACACACACCACAATAATTTTAGTTGTATTTTCTACCGGATGTGGTATAGTTAGTACACTAAAAAAATGTAAGAACATGTATGAGATCCTTTCTTGTATGCAGATCGGTATGCAAAAAATGAGAACGTGAATCAGATGTTGAGGATTAAAACACTTGCAAACGATTTACGAAAGATAAGAAAACCAGTCAACAATGTATGTCAAACTAACTCAAATTAATAGATATTAGTGATGTATGTTAGGATACTAAAAAGTATAAATAGTGTAATCTAGATGGGAATATGGAGATTTACTGCCAAGGAAGAATGGTCTGTAATATTGTACTAAATCTCATGATTGAGATGACATGCTAACAAAAATTGACATGACACATCTAACCAACCAAATTTAATGCCGTTGCCCTTCAGATGAACCTCAGTTCAAATAAGACTAGCCCCTCCTCCTCCCCCCCCTTTTAAGCATTTACAAATTTTAGCGGCATAGACAAGTGGACACCTATCTTCACCTGTTTAGTCATTTCATATTATGCAGATCATGTTAAATCTCACACAGACAGTTGTAAGAAAGACCCACATGTTAAGCCACAGGGAGCAAAAACCAGTTCCTACTGGGAAAGTTAATGGGATTGCAAACTATATACTGCAAGAACCAAATCGAGTAATATTTACAGAAGGGTAGAGCTAGCATAATGTGTGCTTTGGGATAATATGTTTTGTTTGGTATGGTGTATATAACATGTTTTTCTTAATTTTCTGAACGAACATGACCTTTGAAAATGATTAGTGATTATAGGAGAAACAATAATGCAGTAATATTGGCCCAACTGCCTAAGATGCTGAAATGAAAAAGATGGGGTTGTTCATGGGTAGCTTTTGGAATTATAAGTGGACTGCAAAAGATGGAATGTTTTGGAAAACAAAGAGATATGTTAAGCAATTAGGGTCCATATCCTGATTATCCTCTTCAGCCTCCAGCCCTCTTCTTGTTTTGGAATTTCATCAAAAACCTCATCATGAAATGTTTGGTTGGAGTAGTTACAAAGATGCATGATGTCCACACAGCACTAGTAAGCATTGTCTCATATGGTGTATAATGCATTTTGTGATGGTATTGTTGATTAATATCGTTGATAATTCAGTGAAACTGCAATTGAAATTGATATTGATATTGATAACTGAAATTGTTGTGTTTTGATTAATAATTGGACATGTGAAATCTCCATGTATCATTAAGCACAACAGAAGGAAACAGTGCCAACAATTTCTTGGGGTCTACAAAGAAAAGCATACAAAATAGTCATAAGACTACGAGAGGATTTGCAGCAGTTTTGTTGTTTTGCTATATAGAGTAGTTTCTCGTGTTCCCTAAATAATAATGCTTGGCTGCTTGGAATCTATAGCCTGTAGGGTTGTGTTTTATATGGTACCTCATGTTAGTCTTGCTTGTAGATTGCTAGTCGAAGAAGAATCAAGTGTTCTATAGACAAACTGTGAAGAATAAGATAGAGGTAGAATATGTTTAACCGAAACCATCAACTATTTGATTCTTGGTACTACTTAATGACTTCAGAATTATGCATGCAGAGAAAAAGACAATAAGAATCGAGGTGCTCTAAATTCCACAAACAATGATCCAGTATATCATTATGTTTGGCCCAGAGATCGTAACCCGACCTTAGCTCAGTTGGTAGAGCGGAGGACTGTAGTGGGTTAAACCGTCAGATATCCTTAGGTCGCTGGTTCGAATCCGGCAGGTCGGAGAATTTATTTTTGGATATTTTCTATTTTTTGTTTATGGCAATTTCCTTGCATAGAATCACTTTTCATGGCTAATTTTGCTTTAACAATATCCTGAAATCTACTATGTATGCTCGTCATCCATTGTTCCAATCAACTCGACATTACCTTTGTTCTGATCGGAAAAGAAACTGTATACAGAGAAGAATATTTATTCAAAGCAAAAACTTTTCTCATTTCCATTTCCCCCACTGATGCGAACATCGCACTAAATGTAGTAATCGTAATGATCAATATAATACTGAGCACCTAATATGATACAACTACAGCAACTATAGTACCTCAAAGACATATCTGAAGATTACTCATTTTCATGAAAGCTCGGTACTGAAGAGTTGCAGCATGTCACCATTCAAACAACTGAGGAGACCTTTCCTTGACGAAGATGTATACTTCACATCATATACAGGACTTTGCTGTAAGTTAAGGCGCTGAACAGTGGTAAAAGGTGACAGCTCCTTTAAAACTAGTTCAGAAGATAGTTTATCTTCAGATGCAAACAACCTGCCACGATTTTCTATGTTGATAATTGCGGACTTTGGCAATCCGATATCACACACGTTGCCCACTGAAGATCCCAACTTCAGAAAATGACTGTTGTTGCCTGATCTCTTTAAAAGAACATGGGAACCAACTGTTCCTTGTCCGATGGCACGTGAAGGAGTAAGCATTGGTTGTGTAAAGGCTGTCTCATCAGAAAATTCAACTTTGGGGCGATAGGAAGCAACAATATCATCTGTTCTAGGGCAATAGGCAAGAGATATACAAACTCCTTGGTTCTCTGTTTCAGGGACCAAAATCGGCCTTCACAGAATTGAATTATAGTCAGAGAAATTCAATTGTTATAAAATTACTCAAGAGACGAAAAAAAAATTGCAGTATGCAGAGTTGCAAATGAAGACCCAATCCAACAAATTTGTCACAGCCACAATCATAAAAATGAAGGATAAGGTCTGCTGGTAAATGAGTTTATCAGTAATCAAGAAAACTCTGAGATCCATATGGGTCCCCAACAGATACATAATGAATTAATAATAAAACAAAAGGTACAGAAAGAATAATTACTCACCCCTCTGTTACAGCACCACCAAAACGCCACAGACATAAGCCAATTGCTGATGCGGATATCACTGTTCTAACAAAGGGGAAAAGCTGTATTAGATGAAAGAGAATGCACGGTATGAATTGGGTTGTTTGTCAGCCCCTTCAGGGATTCAACAGGCCCTGAGGTTTGGCGCATATCAAACACCAGAAGATAGCCATTCTGCAAGAAAAAGAAGAAATATAAGTTGATGCTGAAAGTATTAAAAAGAGGGATTCAAGAAACTGAAGACAGGATTTAGCCAGCATATATATAATGCAACCTGTTGAGATAAACACAATGTAGCACCAGACCTGTAATCCAGCATATATATAATTTGAATCGTTGAGATCCCATGAGCATGTCCAAGCAGCAGTCTGCAAGCAAACATGTCAACTTGACAAATGAAGAGAAAGAAGAGTAATGCAGTGGTTTCCCATTTAGGTGCAGGCCGCACAGACACAGACAGATACGTGCTTGCATTGACATAAATCACCTCAGTCCATATCACCAAGTGATTCATTTACAAGCCATGCAAGTATGCAACACAGACCAGAAATTACCAGCTTTAACATGACAATGACAAATTTGTTGTAGACATCCCATATTCAATTCCACTGCCACCTCCCCCATTGAATAAAGAAAAAAAAAATCATCTTCAAGAAGGGATGAAGAGGGCAACATGCCATGCTTAGTTAGCTTAGCTCAAACAAAATGTTCAGATTAGAAGGGACTGGCCCTGCCTATAAGTCTTTTACCATCTGTAGAACAACTGATATAACGCGAATCCCCGAAATGATGGGCTACTAAGTAGAAAATCAAGTCAACAGGAAGGTGCAAATGAGAGAGTCAGCTACATTAACTGATCTTCCAATAATTCTACCAGTTCCACCTCACAGGACTAATTTATCCTATGTCATGGAAATTTTGTCATATTAAATAAACTTATACATTGTGACCTGTAGTTTCTTGGAATCTTTGTATTCATATACACCAGAAATGGACAAACATAAAATCACACTATAAACTGCCAAGAATAGGATAGCAACATAGCATAGTTGATAGAAGTTAACAGAGCATATGCTGAGTAACCTGGACCAATGTTAATCATGAAAAATGATTTTATGCTGCAAAGTATAGAAACAGGAATATAAAGTTCAAGGCAAGACCTTTAGTTTTACTTAGTACACAACGGTTTAAATAATGGTCGAAAGTTTACCGGTAGGTCATAGGAAACTATGATGTTGTTGTTCTCCATACTGCAACAAATAGCACAACTAAGCGAACTGGAGAACCTGTATGACAGTAATACCAAAATTAACACTGAAGTATATCGGTGAAACCTGAGAACTGCCAATTTCTTCCCTAGGCAAGCGAAGAGTGCAAGGTTAGTATTAGAGGGAGAAATACGCAGGTCCCTGATAGAACTTATAGAGCTAGGAAGAACAACATCATCTCTGTCATATGGAGGTATCAGGCTCATCTGCACAACCATATTTACAACAAAACAAAAGAGCTTTAAAAGCAGTTCCTGTTGAAACTATTTAATAAAACAAAAGAAAAACTATATCCAATACAGGAAATTTACTTTGGTAAGCACATCTTTTCCACCTATTCCAGCATGCCTTCGCGCAATTAACAAAATTTGGTTAGATGCATCGATGTCAAACACACGAGCACCAGCTACACGCAACTCCTTCTACAAAGTTCAATATGAAGTTAACATTGAATGGACAACAAAAAGAACAATGGAGTGCAATAGCTTAATCAACATTATGCACAGTTGATCCGAGATGATAAAAATAGATATGCATAAGTATTACTTGGGTCATCGCAAAACACAATGGAACGAAGGAAGTGATATAAAAATACGTATAAATTTTACTTTTAACTGTCCACATATTACTGTTAATACATCAATTTCTGATGCAGTGCCAAAACTATGGAATGGAGAAGTGGTAAAGGGTTCTCAGATGCAAGAGAAAATCTAACAACTGCGCCAACTGCAATTCTAAGCGATAATATATTGCTCCATGATACTTTGGCAGGCTAAGTTGCTTCACCTAATCCATTTCACTTCTTAATAACTTTAATGCCTGTGTAGTCATGTATAATTCTTTACCTGATCCTTTTTACTAGTGACCAGGGTGAACTTTGAATTCATATCACAACAAATCTGTACCGAACTAGTCCCCCGAGTGAGAAAAATAGATGTGTAAGTGCATGTGTGTATTTACCTCCATGTGGAAGACAAAAGATAGATAGGTGGTATAACAAAGAACATAGCAAAGAGCAAGGAAAATTTGGCCAACCTCTAATTTGAAGCTGCAGATAGATGCTTGTCCACAGAGGTTAGAGCCAAATGTTTCCCCTACAAAATATGTCGGGACATTATCAGACATGATCTAGAAGGAAACAAAGTCTTGTTCCATGATGGATAATATTTATTACTTGCAAACTATTTATCTAAAAGTCCATAGATAATAAAGTATGGATATAAAGGAACTAACCATAAGACCTTGCAGCTATGATGTTATTTCCAGACCCAAATCTCCTTTCAAAGGTCCCAGTAGTATATTCTGATGTTTTGCTCTATTATCCCCAAACAAAATGAGCAAAGATGGAAAATGTGAGAAAGTTGTGGACTACTTGAGACTGTGGTAACATTAAGATGTAATTTGAATCACCAAGAGTAAGTTAAATGATGTTATGTATGGCAAAGGAAGAAAAATGTGAGAGCAGTATATGACTAGAAACAAAAATAAATGAAATACACTACAACCAACATGACTGAAAAATAAAGGTAACACTTTACAATCAAGCATACCTCCATAAGTTGCTGAATTTTCCGTTCTAGTACACCCTGTGCCTTTAGCAATTCAGCTTCCTTCTTATGCCATTCTGCTCGCTACACATAAAAGACAAAAACCTACAGTTGCTTAGCAAGGTAGCAAATGAATAATGAAAGGGAGCGTATATTGAGACCACCAGAACATCTACCTTCTTCTCAAGAGAAGCACATTTACCCTCAAGTGAACGAATCCTCTACAAACAAAAAAAAACACCCATCAGTCAATCACAACAAGTCCCACTAAGCTTAGTCTAGAATACCGGCTGCACAAAAGTCCAATCAATCACCTTTTGTGATTCTTCATCAACAGCAATAACTCGAGACGTGAAAAGCTTCCTAACATCTTTCAACTTGCATTTGGCATTGCATTGAGGACACTGCACAACAGAAACATACAACCATCAACTCTCGAAAAACAAAAATCACATCCAAATCATTTGCACAACAGAAGATATTATTGCCTTATTGGTATTGCTACATCAAAAAAATCATTACCTTTTGCTTTTGAGACAGGCCTATCCATTTTTTTATGCACGAGTTACCGAAAATGTGGCCACAAGGAAGACAACTACGAATCATCAAACCACACATAAACAAAACAGCATCAAGTTGAATCAGTCGAAAATGTGCATGATTTGTAACATAAAAAAGAAATTGACAGTAGATATGAAGTCGAGTGCGAACCAGATGTAGTGATCACCATCACTAGTCCAAGCCTCCAAGCAAATGGGGCAAAACAGGCCATCAATTTCATTCGGATTCCACTGACTAGTCTGCGAGCTCTCTCCGGTCTCAAACGCCGCCGTTTCCTGGCTCCCGATCTTTCTCCGCTTTCCGCCGTTTCCTGGTTTGAAATCCGACTCCGGTTCACTGGTCTCATCACGGGGACCCATTCTGGAGAGATAGATAGCGTAATTGGAATTGGTTTGGACGTCTGGTTCTTCTTCTTCTTCGTCTTGTTCCGAGTCTTCGACGTCGCTGGGGACGGATGGTTCTTCTGAGGCTTCGTCGTCTTCGGTGGACTCTGTATCGTCGAGATCGACGTAGTGAGGGTGAGGGCCCGCCATAGCTGAGAAAGAAATCGAAAGTTAGGGCTTCACTGTGTGAGAGAAAGAGAGAGAGGGAAAGGGGGCGAAACTACAAGCCGTTTCTAAATTAGATTTGGTGGGAAAATCCAAATTACGGCCCTTTATTTCTGCCTACCCAAAAGTTCAAGCGCCGGGATCAGAAAAAACAAAAAAAATATAACATTTAACAAATTTTATTAACACATCTCTGGTTACTAGATACACATATCATATTTAATACACCACATATTAATTTTATTATTTTACTAGATACACATACCTAAATTTTCTATAATACCCTCATTTAAAATACATAACTTATTCACTAAACACACAATTCATTCACTAAATACACATATATTTTCTAGATCTAAAAAAAATTCACATTAGTGAGATCTTTTGGGTCACGAGGGCACAATTTTGCTTGAGATCTCTCTCATTGAGTTAGATCAATGACAAGCAAACTAGAAGAGTATATATATAATTATATATAGTATCATCCTAAGTTATAGTTTGGTGTTCAAACGTAAAGTGTGAACAGTAAAAAATAAATTTTTCAACTTCAATTTGTACAGTCTAATCAAACAACAAACCATAAAATCTAAATTTTGTAGTAAATCAATTTTAATTAAAGATAGAGAAGTCATACATTGCTTAGGGGTTGAGAAATACCACTAGAATCTGTTACGTTGTCTTTTGTTTTTCCTTAAAACTATGGAAAAAAAAACTTTTTTATTCTAACATTTTCATAACACTTTTTATTCTATCATTCTCAAACAAAAAAAAAACATTTTTATTCTATCAAGCCTGCTGACGAATATTATATTCATCATTTCATGATTTTCATCGCAAGCCAAAAATATTCACTATTCATGAAGATATACTTACACACAAGGTAGTACTCATAGTAGTGGTAGTACTCATAATGGTCAATTCTTGTTTCAGGTATTTACTGGCTTGTGAAATAAGCCATAACCTGAAATGATTGGTCTATGAACCATAAATAATCTAAGAACCCATGAAAGTCCAATCAAACCTTAATGCACTTACAAATGAGCGACTATGTCATCATACCAAATGATACTGATACTTTTTTTTAATCGGTTAACAACTTAAATGCTACAACTTGTCTATTGTGAGTTGAACCCATAGCCTCCTGGCCACTTACGAAATGAAGACTATGTCATTGTTTCGGGATAATCTCGGAGTCTATGTAGAAACATGAACATGAGACACAAAGACATATAGTGGTTCACCATGCTATCGGAAGACATGGCTACGTCCACTTAAGATTCCACTATCATGACCAATATGTCTTTGGTGTTACAAGAGCTCTCCAACATGAAGTGGGTATAGATTGAGAGATCTCTTATACATATGGGAAGCCTTCCTTTTAAAGCCAATGAATGTTCCCTTATATTATATATTTTCAATGTGGGACAAACTACACATAACTATTATCATGTTGCCTTCTTGTGGAGCTTGGAGGAGGACTTTTCGGATGTGGTACCGGTGATCCTTCATCATAACGAGACAACCCGAATATCAGCCTACCGGAAGTATGTCGGAAGCAAGGCCCTCCGTGGCCGGAAGAAGGTCTACAAGGTTGTTACTTATGCTTGGCGGTATATCTACTATCAATAGTCACCAAGCCAAATGGTATTGACTGGTACATGTTTTTATATTTCTTTTCGGAAGCACCACCATTACTAATTATTTCATTTTTATTTAGAACAAAAAACCAAAATAAAAGAAAATAATATTTGCCTTGAAGCCCCTAAAGACTTGTCATTTTTCTTCCACTTCCCCCTCTTGGCTCTTGAGTCGTGAAGATAGAACGCGCAAATCGTACGTCGTATGCTTTGTGGCAGATTAATAGTGGAAGAAATGTGGATGTTTGGAGTGATAGATGGGTTCCGAACTCTAATCGGGGTCTGATTAAACCTATTATTACTTCTAATCGTTTCACTGCTTTGTCTGTGTCGGAAGTAATTGATGAAGATAGGAATTGGAATATTTCGCATATTGAGCCTTTCTTGGAGGAAAGTGATATTTTGACAATCAAGGCTATTCCAATTGGAAGTGCAACTGATGATGATTTGTTGGTGTGGCCTCATTCAAAGTCTAGGAATTACTCGGTAAAAAGTGGCTACCATAAACTGTTTGCAAGCCAGGGGAAGTCGTGCATAGGGAAGCCTTCCTCTTCCCATTCTTTTGATATCAGAATCTGGAAGTTGATTTGGAGGCCAAATATGGCTCCTAAGGTTGCAAACTTCATGTGGAGAGCTTTGTCGAATGCCCTGCCTTCCTTGTGGAGCCTCTTCAGAAGGAAAATTGTGAAAACCCCAATTTGTGCTATTTGTGGTGATCAGCCAGAGACCATTGAACATTGCTTGTTACATTGCCCTTGGACCCTAGCTGTTTGGTTTGGTTGCTCTCTAGGTTACACTCCTGATAGGGGGAAAATTTCTCATCTTGAGGAATGGTTGTTGGAGATCCATAAGAATGCTCATATGTTTCCATGTGAAAAAGAGGATGTTCTTAATTTTGTCTGTTTGCACATGTGGGAGATCTGGAAACACAGGTGTTCGGTGATCATGAAAAATGGCTCCCCAAATCCCAATCTTGTCATTAAAAACATCAAGAAAGGTTTGTTAAACTGGGAAGAAGCAAGAGTGTCTGTGTTGCAGTCTTCTCAGTCAATTTCAAGAGCTCCTACTTTGTGGACTCCACCTCCTGTTGATGTAGTAAAGATCAACTTTGATGGTGCTTGGAAGGAGTCGAATCTTAATAGTGGAGTGGGAGTAATAATTCACAGCCATATGGGTTTATCTATTGCTGGAGCGAGTCTTTTTCGTTCCCAAAACTCAGCAGTTGAGGCTGAAGCTGAGGCTCTCTTATATGGTCTCCGAATGGCTGTGGTGTTAAAGCTAGAAAAGATAATTGTTGAAGGGGATTGTCAGGAAGTGATCAAGGCGTTAAGTGACTCTTCTTCATCTCTTAGCTGGAGAATCTCCCCAATCCTAAAGAAGGTTGCTCACTTGGTTCCGTTTTTTAGAAGTATTCATTGGAACTGGGTTCCACGAGAACCTAACCGCCCTGCAAACGCAACGGCCAAGCTTGCTATTCAGAGTTTGTGCTCTCAGGAATGGGCTAACAGACCCCTAAACTCTTTGATTTCAGTTTTAAGGAATGATGGTTTGCCTGCCCCTCCTTAATATAATTTTGGAGCTAGCCGTACGAGCTAGCTATTAGTGCTTCAAATTTTCCTTTCGGCTGTTTTTTTTTACGTTTAATTTGTGTTTTCTTAGTTTTGTTTCTGCTGTACTTTTCTGTCTTCTGGGCTTTTTCTAATATATGGCTTCCTTGACCCAAAAAAAAATCGTACGTCGTATAAATTAGAGAGGAGCTATGTTGGAGGTCCGTAGCCCGAAGGGAGCATCCGATTCCAACTCCTCGTTGTGCTTTGGCAGAAACAAGAAGAAGACGAAGACGAAGCAACCATCAGATATGGCTCGTAGCATCTCCTACATAACAGGGTCTCAGCTCCTCTCTCTCAAACGCCGACCCAACAATATCGCCATCATCGATGTCAGGTGGGTTACACTCTTTGCCCCTCTCTTTTCTTTTGGTGAAAGCTCAAATTGGTAATTGGGGATTTTTAACTGTTGAAGGGATGACGAAAGGAGCTACGATGGGCACATAGCGGGGTCTTTGCACTATGCCAATGACACTTTCTATGATAAGATCTCCAATCTCGCTCAGGAAGTCAAAGGCAAAGACACCCTTGTGTTTCACTGCGCTCTCAGCCAGGTCTCATAAATCTCTATGTCTTTCTCCTGTTATTATTTGGTTTTTGTGGTGGAGATTGCGAACTTAGGTTGCCCAGAAACATGACTAAGATTTGTTTGGGAAGTGATAACCAAGCTTAAGCACTGTTTAATACTTCGTAATAATATAAAAGCATTACAACACCATTTCATGAATAATGTGCATTCCCAAAAGCAGAACATAGAAAGTGAGCTGATCAGCTTAATCCGGCTAGAAATGTATGATTTTGAAAGAGGGATAATTTGTCTTCTGTATTTGGTATCTTGAATTGTGTATCTACTTGGATGAGGCTAGAAAGATCCAACCTTTTCACGATATCTATAGTTTGTGAATTTATCACATTTTGGTTCAGCCATCTGGTGTTTGAGTTTCTAGAAGAGCCAATGTGATTCCTTTTTGTAAACCTTGAACCACATAACAGTAGTAAGAAACAAGTGTTATTTTAAGCAGACTGCCACTTCTACTGACCTTATTCTGCTCCTATGTCAAGTAAATGAATTAGGAGCTCAACTAGAATCTAGTCCAACAAGATTTAACTTCACTATAAAACTGAAATTTAGAGATACTGATATCTCTTCTTTTCTTCTTGAAGCTTTGTTGAAAGATTTATACAATGATGCAAGTTGTATGATGGTTTTGTAGGTTCGAGGCCCGTCCTGTGCACGGAAGTTTGCTAATTATCTTGAGGATATGAAGGAAGAGACGGGGATCAAAGACATTTTGGTTTTGGAGTGTGGCTTCAATGGCTGGGAATCTTCTGGTAGACCTGTTTGTCGCTGCAACAGCATTCCCTGCAAGGGTGAGACCGAGACCAAGAGTGAGAGTGCATAATATGCTTTGCTCAAACTGGCTGGGAAGCAAGCATGTTCTGCCCACTTGCCGTCGATGTCGCTATCTAATTCTGTAATGCTATATGTAAACGATTCCTACTGTTGCCTGCTTGAGCCCTGTAACTCACCTTTGCACCTATATCTATATATACTTGTCCATGTATCCATCATGGTATTTATCAGATTGTAGTCGAATCCATTTTAAAAAGTGCGTTGCAGTCTTGCATATTTCCGATTGAAGTTGAATCCATGTAAGAAAGTGTTGCCAACCCGACTGAATTTGCCATTTCCAAATTGCTAATCATGATGTTACATGGAGTCACTGCCATCTAGTCCCCAAAAAGGGAAAAGAGATGAAGTTTTTGACCCCTCTTTTCTAATCAAAAGTAGAAATGGCACATACCAAATCACATGGAATGCCTCTCTCATTGATATGGCATTCAATGTGTTGCATCGATCAGTTTAACTAGATTCCAATCAAACCTTCTAAAATGGAAGCTTTTCAGACGTTCAAATGGGTTCATAAAATATTACATACCGATATAAATAGCAAACTGGTTCACAGTCATCAAGTGGCTTATTAGCTTGGCTGGTTAGAACGTCGTGCTAATAATGTGAAGGTCACAGGTTTGAGACCTGCATGCCCCAATTTTATTTATTTATATTTGCTAATATTTATGATTTTTTGTGTTTACAAATTAACAAATCAGGACAAATTAATGTCCATATGTCATCTGTCACTATAATTTACCAAAATACCCTTAACTACATATTCTACTGTTATTGTCGATAAAAAATGTGTTACTGCCCTGTCGAGAAAAAATGTACATGCTACTGTCAGTGGCTATTGTAATTTTTCTAGCAATTCTCTAGAACCAAACAATGCTACTATGTCGCGATTGAAAACCTTCTGCTACTGACCACTGAATAGCTACTGCTACTACCGAATGTGCAGTAGCAATTCTCTAGAACCAAACAATGCTACTATGTCGCGATTGAAAACCTTCTGCTACTGACCACTGAATAGCTACTGCTACTACCGAATGTGCAGTAACATGACTCATACTCGTCCACACTTAGGATTTTAAATTGCCACATTTGATCTAAAATCAGCGACAAGCGAATTGAAATTGTGTGAACAAGAATCGACTCACCTTCCTCCTCACCTCCCTCACCGTTGAGTCCACCCAAGGAATCAATTCGAAATCGAATTGGAAAAGAAACGAAGCAGTAGCAACATGACTAGAACCCCTTCCGATGCAAACCTCTCCCTCCCCTCCGAACCACCATCCTCAATGCCGAGCCTGAACCTCACTTCACCTCCATCAAGGCGTTCGCCCTTGCCACCGTGGCGACCCAGGTTTTGCCTTCCTTGGATGCGCCATCGACGGCGTCGGCATCTTCGTCTCCCTCACCGTCGACCTCCAAGTCCTCCCCAGTGAGATCGAGATCTCTAGCGACGACAACTCGACAACTCGAAGAAGTTGAGCACTAACCTTCTGCTTTTGCCTACTGAATTGTACACAACCGTCGTCAACGAGATCTCCCAGCCGTCGACATCCAGGCGTCCTCGACGTCAAGATTGAGTCGTCGACATTCAACGTCTTCAGCTTCCAGCATCTCCAGCATCTTCAGCGTCCATCGTCGTCGTCGTCCAAATCGAGTCGTCGTCGTCCGGATCGAGTCATCGGTGTCCAGGCGTCATCGGTGTCTAGAGCTTCGGCTTCCAAGCGTTGTTGGCATCTTGTTCATGCGTCGAGGATAAGAGTTGTGGAGAGAAAGAGACTGAATGGGATGGATGAATATGTATAATAGTTTCAGAAATTTATGTGACAATTTTCGTAATTTTATTGAAAAGTAGGGTATTTTGGTTATTAACTACGAAAAATCCGGATCAATTATTGATATTGGGTCTCAAGTTCATGTCTGAGTTTCTCTAAATATTATTTAAAGTAGATTTTTTGTGTTTTTAAACTTGATCATTTGTTATTATGTAATTTAAAGTAATTTAAATATTATTCAAAATAGGTTTTTTGTGTTTTTTTTTTCTGCTTCCTTTGACTGTGGAAATGACAATTGTATCCCTTGTCCTTTCTTTGTCCTCGTTAAACAAGCTCTTCTGCTCTGTAAACCAAACAACACCGGATTTCGTTTCTGAATCCCAACAAGAAGCAGCAGCAGCCATCTCAATAATTCATCCTCATCAAATCGTTCAAAGATGGTAACTTTCTCACACAAACCCCAATCAATTTCCGGGTTTTAATTCTAATAGGGTTTGATGACCTCTTTTTTCAGGTTTGCGTGATGTGCCTGATTCCTCTTTTCCTCGTCCCAATCGTCAACCTCCTGCCTCTTCTCTTCGATTTACTCATCGTAATTCAATTCATCCTTGCCCAGGAAACTGAATTCCAATATCCAACTGTACAATTCAATGCTTAATTATTTGATTTTGTAGGGAAAATTTTATGGAGTTATGGGATGGGAGTACAGGAAGCCGGAAAGAGCTCCTCCGGCTTGTCCTTACAAGCCTGCCGCCAAAAACGATACCAAAGTGAGTTCACATTTCAGCTCTTTCATTACATATCACATTTGATCGCCTTTTCACTTGTAGTCTACTCAATTTTGGATGTTTAGAATAGTTTCAATGTTTTTTGAACTTTCGGAATGGGATGCTCCGGTACCAAATGGGATGTTCTGGTTTCTGAATTTAGCAGTGTTAACACTAATGATATGCAAATGTGTGATGTTGTGGAAAATGGTTTAGTGGTGATTAAGGGTTGGTCGTAAAGGGATAGTGGCTTATTGAGAAGTTCAGTCATGAGAGTGGGAGGCAGGGAGGACACTAGGACAGGATGGCATGTAACTCTTGAGCTGCATGATGATATTCGTTAGATTGAACTGGCTTGGGTCCTAGTTAATTATCTACTGTTTTGGGTTTGGTTAGTACTCGACAAATAATGTCATATATTATAGCCTTTTAAATTCATCAGTGACATCTTCTTCTGGATAAAATAATTCACGGGGAAAATTAGTGGTGACAAGGGAGAATGAAGCTATTATTGCTTTTGGGCAAGGGAATGGAGGGTGATGTGGGAGCATATGTGGGGTAGGGAGTGTGTGTAGCCCAGTTTTCACATGAGTAATTATTTTGGCATCTATCTTTAGCTTAGTGGTCACCTGTCTTTCCTTCTCTTTGCATTTATATATTCTTTTGTTTTCTTTGTGGGATTTCTCTTTATTGCTGCTTGCTCTTGTTTCTTTTTGGGATTTGAGGTAATGGCAGGATGTTCATAGAGTTGAAGAAAGGATTTGAGGTAATGGTAGGATATTCATAGTGTTGAAAAGAAGTTGTATTGAAAATGCAAGTTGGTGTGGGGGATAATACGTTTATCTGATTCTGAATAAAGAAATTTCAGATGTATAGTCCTCTTAAAAAACTTATTTATTCAACCAGAGGACGATACTGCTGAAGTTGGTCATTTTACCTCTGATGAACATAGTCGCTGGAATACTCATCATTTGCAATTTGATTTTGTGAACATGGTCGCTGGAAGAGTTTCTTTTTATTCTACTTGTTAGTTATAGGTGATTGCTGGGATGAAATAGTCAAGATATCATATTTACAAATATCATCAAGGTCTTGACATTGTGCTTGTAAACTTACAAGAGCTTCAATTATAGAATGAATTTCAGTTTGATTACTGGCAGCTCGCCTTGTTAGTTATAGTTCCTTGATTCTGTTGTGGTTATATAATGTATATGTTGTCATTGGTTCCTTCTTAGCTTTGTACTCACATGAACTCATAGATTTGAAATGTAATTATTCCTCAGACACCAATATCTCACCCACAGTTGCATGCAATCCTTAATTCTTTATGGTTCTGATGTCTATGCATGCATGTTTGTATCTTTGGTTTCTCTGATCGTTATATTATATCAAGACTGCTTCGGGTTTGCTATATTTGAATTTCCCATTATTTCAGGTGACAGAAAAAACTGAACCTGGGCCACCAGACTCTGTTCCAGAATCAGCGGCAGCTCCCCGAGTGGTAGAATTGAAGCAAGATTGAACTTTTACTCTTTCCTCGGTTTCAGGCATGAATTAGGAGGGGGAAAAAATCTTCCTTGGTCAGATCAGGCAAAAATGGTGTAACATATGTAGTTCGTTTAATAACTTTTAACCGGATTATCTGGACCCTGGCATGTATGAGATGAAATTCATAATGTGGTTCTTTAGCCAACACACTGCTAAATACTCATACGTCACTCAAATGCAATGACATGATGGTTCTTTTTGTAACCTCCCAAGTCCCAACTTGAGCTATTGATCACTATCATCTTCATCTCCATAGTCCTCAGCATGGCTATAACGTGATGCAGCATGTGGAATGATCCTGTCTCGAAACGTGACACCAATTACATAATCTTTCAAAAGTTTTGCTTTGAGTTTTTCAGTTTATGTCAAAAGAAAGACGTTTGAAGACAGTATCATATGATGACTCGAATAAATTGAAGAAACCTTCAATCTCATCGAAGTGGAGGGAGTCACCTCCCCTACGTAAATCGTAGTCTCGGAGGAGGCGCCAGAGACGTCGTCTGGGATCACTGCTGCCTTCGAAGCCATTGTTTCTGTCCTTGGAGGAGTTTGGTTGGGGATTTTACACACAAAAGGCGTGTGTTGGATAAGTGCAGTGAAATCGTAAACAATCAGGCCCAAATCAAACCCTCCTCACAACTGAAAGATTGCAACTTCAGAGTTGGATTACTTTGCAAGATGGAGGAGAGGAATTTGTGAGAGCTATATTGCGAATTCGAAAAAAGTGAATGAGACATATAATTACTTCCGAGATCAAGGTTGAGATCGAGATTTATCTGAAATGAAAGATATAATGTACATTCAAAGACGATGAATTGGTAACTTTTTGTGTAGTTTTTGACTTCCTTGTTCTCAGATTGACGTACCCTTTAGTAGTCTAACGATCTATGTCCTCCAATTACTGGTCTATGTCTCTCATTTTAGGACAAATATTTCTGATATTTTACTACAACAAGTTGGAAATTAGGGGCTAATTGCATGACGAATGAACAGATTGAAGTTATCAATATTATAAACTAGCCATCAAAATCTCTAACTTCAAAAATGTTATGAAAATGCGACGCAAGATTGAAGAAACACACTATCTCGACGCATTCGAATTAAATAACTAAACTCCTATCTGCTCTCCCTCTCTTTAATTAAATAAAACCATGTTGCAGGGACTTTGATGGAATTTAGGTATATTATTTCGCCTCCATCAACCAGAATCTAGGGCAAAGAATCTCCGGAGATGCCATCAGCCAGTGCATAACAGGTCACCAGAAACCAGGACCACCGGTGGATCGAAAACGACCCGGAAAACATATAGTAATTTCTAATTTACAGACTTCTGTGTTAGATCCAGCAGACATGGAACACTGCTATTGCTCATGAGTCATGCTCCAATTTTTAAAATTTTGGTGTGAAAAATCTGGAATATATAGTTTTAAGTGGGCAGGTTAGTAGCTCAGTGTGTGTTAGAAAAATGGGGATGACTTTGCTGTAAAGTAATTTCTGGGTAGTCAAATAAAACTGTGTTACAGCTGTTGAGATTTTGCTTAGGTTAAGGGGTTTGGTGCTTCTCTTACTTGCCTGCCAAGGCAAACCAAGATTTTTAAGACAGATATATAGCTTGATGGTGAACTTGTCTCTTAATTTAGAGGGCTTATAGTTTTTCTGGTTAGGTCAGTATTGACCTGGGTTACTTGTGAGGAAGGGAAAAGAATGCCATTTTAGATATTGAGGAGCTTTGACTAGCTAGAAGAAATGAGGAAAAGGAAACCAATGCTTACTTAGGGGATGATGATCAGTTGAAAGATACAGGTTGAGGAAATGTGCAAAGAAATTAAACTCGAGTTTTAGTTGACAAGATTTGTGGTCCATGGCATGGAGAGATATGCTGAGGAAGAGGATGCATTAACAAGATTTGCTTAATTATTTTAGTTAGGCATCTGAAAGAGAAAGAAAAAGAAGTTGTAACAGATATTTTAGGTGGATGAGCTATTAAGAATACCTACTAGCACTATATACGTGTATCTTCTAGTCGAACTGAAGTATAATAACAGTGGTTTTTAGATTTACAAATTCAGGGGATGTAGTTGAAGTGACTGGTAAGAATTGAGACATGGTTAATTTCCTTAATAGTTACTACTGTTTTGATGAGAATTTGAGGTTTTGATAGTGGTCTGAATCCAAATAGTCGAAACTAATGATTCTTCTTCTTCCCTATTTTTTGTTGCGGCATACATTTAGCGTGATCAAAGTAATAAAAAGAATGAATCATCTAAAAGTCTGAAACACAACAGCTTCTTACAAAGGTTTGTGTTTGTTCTAACCCTAAGTAAGTGCTAGGGTTGCACCGTTTACAGTCTCGAGGTTTAATTCTTTTCTCGATATCGTGAGAGATAGAAATAAAAATTGCCAAATACCAAACGTTTATAAATCTCTAGCTCCATTTATTCCACTGAATAAGATCAAGCCTTAACTTCAGTTGATCTCTCCTAACCTTGTAACGGAGATTAATCATATGTGTATGTCATTATTTACTGCAAGCATATAACCCACTCATATTATTCATCCATTTCTGCCGTCTTTATCTTTGGTATCTCTTCTCTCATCGAATCTCTGAATGCATATTGTTATGGAATCCTCGTCCACCCACTAGTCTTTAAGGTTCTCCTACCATACTACTCCCTCCTTCAAGGTAGTTAGCATTACCTTTCCACAGTGCCAAAATTCCACTCAACTTGGCTTTCTTTCTTACGTTTTCCACCACTCAACTGAAATGTAGCATCAACTTTTGACGAACATTTGGTACAAAGGAGTAACCAGTACAGTATATTATATTCGGAGGAAGCAAATTTCTAATCTATAAGATGGATTCCAACCATCTGTGGTTTAACACAAAGAATTTTTACCATTAATTAATATCAATAATCTTTCAAACAAAATAATAATAATGACAAAACGCCATATAATTGATCTCGGAAATTAGCCATGTCTTCAATACTCAAGATGGAAATTCCCCCACGCACCCTTGAAACATGTATAAAGCGCCATATTCAGGTAATTCTTGAGCTCATCATGAATTATAGAAACTGAAACTATTTCTCTTTAGGCATTATAGAGTTTTGGCCACGATTGATAAAGTAGTTTAGTGTCCACATCCAAAACCAATTGGCAATGGGTGGAGTGACCCAAACCCTTATAAACCCACAGGCAAGGTCTCATATTCCCGATGTGTGATTGATATCTCAACATATTCCCTCACGTGTGACGAATTTTCAAGCCTAACACATGGAGAACATTTGAGGTGACGTGGAGTTCATGTGACCATTGGGCTTCACATGTAAACGTGGGTAACCTGCTCTGATACCATGATAAAGTAGTCTGGGGTTCACATCCAAAACCAATTGGCAATGGATGGAGTGACCCAAACCCTTATAAACTTACAGAAAATGTTTCATATTCCCGATATGAGATTGATATCTCAACAACGATAAATCCATATATGAGCAAAGATTCCAATTTAAGTATTCTTTCTATCTATGAAGGAGAGATAGTCACTAATCTACAAGCTAGTTATATAGTATAGTTTGAGATATAATTGCGAATGTAAGTTTTTTAAATCGAGGAAAGATATACATAATGATGGATACGTTGATCTCAAGTAAGTTTACGGCAACTTACTATATTGTTTTTCTAGACCTGAAAGTGATTCCAATATTGATATTATGGGAGGGGTTCTAATGAGGACCACTAAGTTAAGGACTAGTTAAGGACTTTTTCGTTTCACCCATTTTTCGATCGCATATTCACATCTCGACCGTCTAGTTTGTAGATATATATGAGTGATCATCTCTACAAAATTTTCATCCAAATTGAAAATCGTTAAGGCATTCATAAATATGATTTACCAATTATAAACTTGAACGGCTCTTGTTTGACAGATTTGGATTGTCCATTGATTTGATTTAGTTTGATCCCTTAATGATCACCAATTTTGCTGAAAATTTGTGGAAGTGATCTACTTATATAGACCTAAAATTTGAACGATGGAGATGGAAAAATGTAATTGAAAAGTGGGTGTAATAAACGATTAATGAGAAAGTCCTCAACTAGTCCTTAACTTAGTGGTCCTCATTAGAACCCCTCCCTTGATATTATACATGATCATGATCACCCAACAACACATTTAACACCAAAAATCAGTTTCTTGATCAAGTTTTGATGGCTACAGTACAATGCTAAAGGCCATGGCCATCGCACACTTGTGGTAGTCATTGTCTTTGTGATCTTATAATGGTTTGGTCACGATCGACCTACGCATGCCTCCCGACAACGCAACCGGCCACTGCACAATTCCTTCAACCAGTAATTGGACTGTAATTTCATATATAGTTGAATACGAGATGTTTGATTAGATGGATATAAATAGAGAAAAGTTCACCGATAGCCCCCAATCTCTTATGTCACGGTCAGTTTGATACTTAGACTTTCAAAGTTGTCAAGGTAGTACATATACTCCTAATTTCCTATCAAAAGATACTTCCGTGAACTTTTAGTAACTATTCAGTTAATTTTATTTTTTTATTTTTTATCATACCTTACTTTTATGAAACTAAAATTTCTCATCCTAAGAACTAGCATTCAACATGCCAACATTTCACCTAATGACCTTCTATCTAAATGGTTACTAATTATGGCAGAATCACTGCTGTCTCATATAGGAAAATCTTAGATCCTAAAAGCAAAGTAATCACAAGAGGATTCTACAAAACACAAAATACATGTATAATTATATATTAACTAAATATTTTTGTGACGGATTATAAGACACAAGATAGAATTTATTTAAACCAGCATAAATACAAATACAAAACCCAGAGCCTCGCTCTCAGGTAAACAACTAAAGGCTGTTTAGTTATTCATACTTAATTACAAGATAAACACTTACTTGTAAACAAAGCACTTCATACCAGATGATTACAGCATACCACACAGTAAACACTCTACTATTCTCACACTATACTAAAGGACTGTATTCTGGCTATCTTACTTCTTGAGAAAGGTTGAGAGAACTTCGAACTTCGAACTTTGAACTTCGAACTTCGAACTTTGAACTTCGAACTTCTATCTCAAGTTTCTGATGCCTTCTTACTGACGCATAAGACTCCTTATATAGGGAGCAAACTCCAAACTGAAATTAAAACTTGCCTATCCTAAGTGGACAACAAAGAAATCTTATCTTGATAACTTTACTTTTGAAAAAGTAATGTCTTTTGTCTTCTTGGGTCGGTAGCCACACACTTCTTATCAAAGAGAAAAGCTTTCTTGCCTAGATGCGTCAGCAACCGTTCATCCTTCCATCCTATTTGTGAGATTATGATATTTGATCTTCTTTGTCGTATCCTGCCGACGAATTTGGACCACTATATTCCCAATCACGTGCTGTTTTATCATCTTCATTATCAAAATCTGGGTCATAAGGATACGAAATCTCATACTTTTCATTCGTCTCGATTTTTTCTAGCCACGTGGTCGTAGCCAGTGTGCAATTAACATCCTTTCTCATGAGGGCCGTGAAAAAATCACAATTCTCTAGAGGTGGATGATTATAGCAAGTGACCTTTATTTTTTCTCCACTTGCCAAAATACTTGAATCATAATCCCTTAGGACCACATTTTTGATACTCATTATAGCCACAGCCTTCATCTATGAGATGCTTTAATTTAGTCTTCCATTGCCACTGGCAACAGCTGGTTTTTGAACTGGACTCTGGATTAACCTGACATAATGATATGGAGAAATATGATTCATCTTTCCATCTACCATTATCCATTCTGGAGGAGTTGATATGAATTTTAGCCTTAGGATACATCCATTAGGTCAAATATTCTTAACTGCTTCAGATATTATTTCTGGAAGACCCTCCAAATCTTCATTAGTCTTTGTCCAAAGGTTATGAACAAAACCGTTTTCCACAAGCCACAACTTGTGTTTCTGAGGATGCTCTACTTGAACATCTACCAAGTATCTCCCATAATATGGGCCCAAAACTGTCAATAACGTTTGTGGAATGACATCTTTACTCTCAAAACCTCCTAAGAGATCATGAAAGTTGTACCATTCTTACTCCTTTAGCGCTAGAATAGGGACTTTAGCACTTTCAGGATTTTCAAGGTATGAAACCTTGGAGTTTTCTGCTGGAACATATTTCTCCTTTGTATGGAATCCATACAATTCTTCAGTTAAAGCTTTAAGAGTTTGAAGCAAGTGAGCTTCATTCTCCTCGTATAACGCATGCAGAATATTATCCATAATAATCTTCTGCTTAAAGGCCAATAGCCTATCTGTCATGAATATTAGTTTTTGAAAGATCTTTAAAGGCTGATCATGAATAACCTTCTTCCCAGTAACCAAGGGTAGTTTATTCGCCCTAAAAAGGGCTCTTCTGCTTTTTGGCAAGAGAGCAGCCATAAACGGACTTGACATGTCTTTACCGTCTGCCGTTTGAGACAGGCTGGCCGGTCTTTTACCCTGAGACCGGTCAGTTGAGGCTGTTCCCTTTGGACACAACAAGAACTCATTTACGAGTTTTTCTTCATTGGAAGCAACATATTGATCGTCATCTTTCAAGGTGGTTTTAGAATGGTCTGAATGATTATTCCATCTATAATCTGGTCTTGGCTTGACTCTTTCTGTAGGCTAACTTGACCCAGCAGCTCCGTAAGAAACTATGTATTGATAACCTGGTCCGTCATGAAAAGGTCCTACGGTTTTGTCATTGCTCTTGTATCTTTCCCAGAGATTCTTTTCTTTTGGTTTTGGTTTCTTGTTTCTCGAATTACGTCATTCTCTTTCAAACGTCATCAATTCTCTTGTAAGAGCGTCAGACATATAGTTCTTGTCATTTGCAGCCATTTCAACATCATACTCATATTGGGTTAAGAACATTTACCATCTCAGAACTCTTCCTCTATCAGCAACATCAGTTAATTTGTAGTTTTTGAAATTTTTAACTCTCTTGTTATCAGTTCTAACTACAAACTTGTTTCCTAAGAATGCTTTTGCACCCTTAATGCTTTTGATTAAGGCAAAGACTTCCTTGTCTCCAGTAGAATAGTTTAACTCTGCTGTGTTAAACTTTCCTGATAGAAATTTACAAATCTTTTCATGATTTGTATCTAGAGCAATAGCTAAAACAACTCCTGCCTAGTAATAATCATTTGCGTCAGTTTGCAAAATGAACAAATCTCCTTCTTCAAGTAACTGTAAAGGAGGAAGATTTTTTGTTAATTCTTTAATTTTTCTAACAGTATAACTGTCATATTCTATAAAAGACCATTTCTTTTTAGAACTTGTTTTTGGAGAGAGAAGTGTAGTGAGACCACTGACTTGAGGAATAAAGTCTCTCGCAAAATTAACCACCCTAAAAAATCTTTGCAAAGATTTTGCATCTGGGATATTATCTAGAAATTGGCTGATTTTCTTGACAATGTGTTCTTGGAGACGAATCTCTCCATCCTTAACATAAACACCAAGGAAATCAATTTCTCCTTTTATGAGGTGAATTTTCTTCTGTCCAAGAATGATTCATTTCTGGACAATAAGTTTACACACCTACTCTAGGTGCTTTAGATGCAAAAATCTATATAAACTATACAAAAATCTGAGTAGGGCTTGAAAATATTATCTATTTTCCAAATAGACAGGGCTTGCTTAAGACCAAATGGTATAACTAACTATTCATAATGCCCTTGAGAAGTTCCAAAACTTGTTAAAGCAATGGAATCAAGATGCATTTTAACCTGCCAGAAGCCTGAACTTGGAGAAGATTTTTGCTCCTAAAAGCCTGTTGATAAAAACCCTCACTTGAGCCATTTGATAACCGTCTTTAGCGGTCTTTTTATTTACATCCCTATAATCAATTACCATTCTGGTTTTTCCTCTCACTTGTTATGCATGATTTTTTACCAAGAAAGCTGGGGCATGATGAAGACTATTTGAAGGCCTAATTAATTTCTTTTCAAGTAGCTCTTGGATCTAACTTTTCATTTCTTTCCTATCTTCTTCTCTATAGTGAGGGATGACCTTAATATGGCAAATCGCATTTGCATCATGCATTCTGAGCTGACAATATATTAGGTCTCTTTCCCAATACAATTTAGGGTCTTCACTGATTACTGGTTTCAGCAATTTTTCTATTTCTGAGATAGATGAGATTTTCTTTTGTTCTACCTTGTTAGTATATACCTTTAAGTTATGCTCTCTGATGTATTATTCTTCTCCATAAGAACTCTCATTATCAGAAAGTTGATATTATAAATTTTCCTCTGATTCAGAGTCTTTTGAACTCGTTGCTTCGTTTACCAATATTTCACTGTGACATTTAAGCTAGTCTTGTAACATAATCACCATTCTTCGCTGGCGACTTTTGATATTGGTCTGTAAATCCTTTACTTGTAACGCACACTGCGTCTGTTAATCGAGATTCCCAATAGAATTTTCAATTTTTCTCAAACACAATCATTGTGGTGTTTGAGTTACTGTTTGTTGAAGAAGGAAGTCATTTCCAATCAACAAATCAGTGGTTTGGCCTTCACATTGCCAAAGGATCTTAATGATAAAATCTTCTCCTCCTAGAGAAACTTTCACATTTCGTACCATTGTGTCCATGACTATTTCATTATCTTCCATTGCAATTCCAGTAACTGATCTTGGAGATTTTTCCCAATATTCTTTAGGGATTGCATATCTTTTAGCAAGAGTGTACCCTGAACCACTATCTACAAATGCATATAGATGATACTTCTTGTAATTGGGAAATTTCAATCCTATGGTGATATAATTGCTATATAGGCTCATTTGGACTGACATTACTTGCTCTTGCTTTCTTGGAGCCTCAAATAATTATGTGAAAGGATTGACACTTCTAACAGTAGTTATAGAGTCAAGAGGATTAACACTTTTGACATCAGTTATGGAATCAAGAGATTCTTTTATGTCCTTGTTCTGGCTTAATGAAGTCACTAACTTCGTTGTTTTTATATCTTTTTCAAGGTTATTTTCTTGTTCTTTTTTATGGAATACATTATATTCCTCTTCTACCAGGATATGAGCATCATTATCTTTGGTTTTTCTTCTTAATTTTGCAATAAAACATTCTCGATGATAAGTTTCTCTTCTACTTTCATAGTATATGGGAATTGCATGTATTATTATCTTCACATTTGCAATAGTCACATGTAAATTTTCCCGGATTGGGATGGAAGGTACTGATAATATTAGAGGTTTTTCCTTCTAATTTTGTATCTGTAATAAAAATATAGGACGATATTCTATATCTTCTTCTTCTTCTTCAGAACTTTCTGAAGCACTTTCTATCTCATCTTCTGATGGGTACTCAAGAGAATATATTGACTCCCCAGTGTGTTGGAGTATCCAGTATCTTTGGACACATATTTTCAACTCCTCTGAGTTGCTTCTTGGCAGTTTTGGATTTTCTGTTTTCTGTGCATTGCTTTCTTAGGAGATCCCTAACTCTTTATGCTATTCCTCTTACAATAAAGTACTGAAGGGGGTTTTCTTCCAAGGATTGTGCTACTACGTCATTCCAGGGTTCTGGCAACTTTCTATAATATGTTCTGATGAGATCATCATTCTCAATGTCTTAAATAATGCAGTAGTAGTTTTGTAATTCATTGGTGTATTCCTCAAAATACCTCATGTTACAAATACTCAATTTTTGTATATTTGTCTTAACGTGTTCTTTAGATTGTTCGCTATGCCTAGTGATATCTCCACAGAATTGTGCATAGATAGACACTGCAAAATCTAAAGGACTATTAGTCTGAGCTAACTTAACTGCCAAATCAGCTCATTTCGAACTTCATTTAAAGGACTGATACCATTTGTGGACTATTCCAGTTAAGGTTGACTCATAATATGCATGAGCATTCTCGTAGGCATACTTTGATAACACTAGAGCCTGAGTTAACTTTAAACTAGCAACTCAGTTATCTATTGTCTTTCTTTTATTGCCTACCTCGTCTAAATCCAGATAAACTCCTCTTTCGGACACTGACTTTCCCTATTTGGGTTTTGTAGGAATATACTTCTGAGAACTTCGCTCCCCATTCTTTCCTGTAGGAGCTTGTCCTTTTGGAAGCTTGATATTCTTTTCTCGAATGATCTTGGTCGGATTGTTTGTAATATTCTGCACTATGGTATGATCACCTTCTGGAGGAGCCTGTCTTTCACCTTCTCCTGTATCCATGGAGGATGATGTATTTGGCTCTTCTTTTGCTGCTTGATAAGGAAGAATCTTCCTCTTATTCTTTCTAATTCAAATTTGAGAAATTTTATTCATGATTTTCTCCAATTCTTCTATGGATTTACAAGTCTCAGCTTGTGCGTATAATTCCTTTAGCTCTCCTGCTCTAAGCATTTTCATATGTCTTTTAGTATCTTCTTCCTCAAAAGATTCTTCATGAAAAATTGATTTAGTTCCAGGGGAACTAGCTTCTTCATAATTAGCAAATGAATGCCTATGAAACTGTAAGCTTATTTTTCTTCCTATGTCTTCATAAATTGAAGCATTGGTACTTTCAAGCTGTTTAACAGGAGGAGTCAGATTCAATTCTCTTGGGAATGTTACTTCATGCCATTTTGTGACATGTTTTTGCTGAGAATTATTTTGTGGGTTGGTGAGAACAGATGTAGTAATCCCAGGGCTATTTAGAAACCTGGTATTAGGAGTTATATTTGAGCTCATTTACTTATAATAGATTCGATAATCTATTGCAAGTTTCATCATTCCTTTCTTCCTAGAAATCTCATCTGTCTTAATTCTCAGTCTTAGACAGTGAGTGGCATCTCTGAGATGCGTTGTGCAGTTGGGGAACACATTAAAATATACAACTTGGTTGCACAAGGAAGCTTCTACTGTTCCTAACAGACTTTTTTTAAAAATATATTATTCTATCGTCTTATAAAACGCATAGAACAGAACAGTCAATTCCATCTCTAACTAAGAGCTTTATTCCTACTTGGACTGCTCCAATATGCATATAGGAATATTTTTCTAGAAAGCTTCATTTACTTCCTTTGGAGTTATTAATCTGATATCTGCTTCACCACCTGTGGTTGGAACAGTTAATTCTAATATCTTGAATCTGTGAGAATCCATAAGAAAGATCCTTTCTTATAGATCTCGTTGAATTTAAATCTAGGAGCAGATGCTTCTCGCACACTAGATTCAACTTCATTATACTCAAATTCTTAAGCGTTTATTAACTGTACCAGAATTGTGTTCATTTTACTGAGGATTCTGCTCAACATCTTCACATCTCTCTTTGTTGTAGACTTTGATGTTTTTGATGATTTCCATTCAAGTAGCTTTGGTTCACTAAACCTTAGTCTACTTTTTCCCGTTGAAGGAGGTGGAAAATGTATGATGATTTTACTAGCTACATTTGAGCTTGCGATTCTTCATTGATTTTTTTTAAGCTACATTTTGACCTAGAGAATGTTAGGATGCTTCTATTGTTCCTAACATACTTTTTTTAAAATATATTATTCTATCGTCTTGTAAAACGCATAGAACAAAACAGTAAATTTCATCTCTGACTAAGAGCTTTATTCCTACTTGGACTGCTCCAATATGCATATAGTGTTTAAGAAAATTATGTTTATGTCCTTTTGTTATGTGTCTTGCCCTAATACACTTAGGATTGGTTAATCCAGTTTCCTTAGGCACTCGTATTTCTTCTTTGGGCACACCAGCCTCCTCTACCGACCCCGGCGCACCTCTGATCTAGTAGCGGCGCCCTAACTCTGCACATCCCCGTCGACCCCTACCAATCCTAGCCGCCTTCCCAATCGGCTTCACCATAACGTCGTCCTCTACTCGGTTACACCCATCCTAGCCCAACGCTGCCCTCAAGTCGAACCACCCAGCCTTGAATGGATCCAACGCATCTCCAGGCAGCGAGACATCCGGCCCAAGACCAACAATGACTTCCGGCTCTGCCTAGAAACAGATTAAACTTTCGACCCGGATTTGAGGATCACACCCGCTTTGTCTTTCCAAACTGAATATATGAGGGGAAAAACAGTACATTTGCCCCTCTAGGTAAAAAAGTTTTTTTTTTTTTTTACCTCAGAGTAAAAACAGTTTATTTACAGTAGTAACTGTTGGGCAAAAATCGTAAACACATATATACCCAACATAACTTCACCTTATCTTATTAACTAAGATAGGGTTTTAATTATGTCTGGTTCAACCCATTCAAGACAGAATGTGTCTCTTAATTACAATCCCTTGTTACAAGGGAACACCTTTTGATTTCGTTTACCAAGAGACCAATGTAGGTTTGTTTGTTTTTATGACTGCACCCACATTTGGGAATAGGTTGCCTACGTACCTTGGAGAGGATCAAGTCACTCGTAGTTCAAGGGTTCCAACAAGTGAATGACTCGTTGGAGGGCTTTGACTTTAGGATGAGAGTAGTGTTTGGAAATGTGTTTGGATTTGTGTCTGAAGGCATTTGAGCTTTGGAGCGAGATTCTGGCTTCAGGCGATCCGGGAATTTATTTGGGTTGGTGGTTTCATCCAGATTTAAGTCAGACTGCCTACATACCCTTGTAAAGAGATCAAACTAGTGTAGTTCGAAAGGTTTGGTTATGGGTTTGATTCTCTGGTGCTCTTGGAATTTGGCCAGAGTTATTTAGACTGGACGAATTTGACTGGTGGTGTCAGAGATTTTTTTTTAGAATTTTGGTTGCATCTAGTGAGTTGCTAGACTACCTACGTACCCCTTTGTGGGATCAAACCGACCGTAGTTCATAAGAGGTTTGTAGGTTTTATGGCTTAATGCCGGCTTTTGGTTTAACAGACGTATTTTGAATTCGTTAACTGTGTTTCTTGTGGACACCCAATTTGGTAGAGTGTCTGTTGATTTGACTTGGGCATCCGAAATAGGTGATGCAGTAGTATGACAAAAGGCCTGAGTGGTTTTGGCCACAGTCCTTGATAGTGGCGTAGGTGATCTGTGCGTCTAAGCGAACTGCTCCTTCATGCAGACTCCGCACGTATGCTGATGAGCGGGCTCCGCGTGTATGTCTGTGAGCAGGCTCCGCGTGTTCACTTGTGAGCAGACTCCGCGTGTATGTCCATGAGCGGGCTCTCCGACTTGCTTCATCTTCTGCATAAATGAATCTCGCCTCGCTTGTGACGTCATCTCGCCTCGCCTGTGACGTCATCTCGCCTTGGCTTAGGGCTTCTGAACATTAACTCGTCACCCCTTAGGGCCTCTGCTTTGTTACGAAGTCACCTCACCACCCCTTAGGGTCTCTGCTTTGATACGAAGTCACCTCGCCACCCCTTAGTGTCACATCCCAAGACCCATTCCGCCGTAACACGATATTGTCCGCTTTGGGCCCACCGGCCCTCACGGTTTTGTTTCCGGCAGCTTCCTAGTAGGTCACCCATCCTGGGATTGCTCTCGCATCATCATGCTTAACCTCGGAGTACCCATCCTCTCCGAAGCCGCTAAGCCACCAAAAGGCCTCGCGTTAGATTGGAGGTGGGCATATACATATACAACACATAACCCCTCTCCGTTGGCCGATGTGGGATATTACAATCCACCCCCCTTGGGACTCCGACACCCTCGTCGGCACACTCGCGCCACACGGCAGAGTGGCTCTGATACCATTGTCACATCCCAGGACCTATTCCGTCGTAACACGATATTGTCCGCTTTGGGCCCGCCGGCCCTCACGGTTTTGTTTCCGGCAGCTCAGGAGCAGCTTTCCAGTAGGTCACCCATCTTGGGATTGCTCTCGCATCATCATGCTTAACCTCGGAGTACCCATCTTGGGACTCCGACACCCTCGTCGGCACACTCGCGCCACACGGCAGAGTGGCTCTGATACCATTGTCACATCCCAGGACCTATTCCGTCGTAACACGATATTGTCCGCTTTGGGCCCGCCGGCCCTCACGATTTTGTTTCCGGCAGCTCAGGAGCAGCTTTCCAGTAGGTCACCCATCTTGGGATTGCTCTCGCATCATCATGCTTAACCTCGGAGTACCCATCCCCTCTGAAGCCGCTGAGCCACCAAAAAGCCTCGTGTTAGATTGGAGGTGGGCATGTACATATACAGCACATAACCCCTCTCCGTTGGCCGATGTGGGATATTACAATCCACCCCCCTTGGGAGTCTGACGCCCTCATCGGCACACTCGCGCCACACAGCAGAGTGGCTCTGATACCATTGACACATCCCAGGACCCATTCCGCCGTAACACGATATTGTCCGTTTTGGGCCCACCGGCCCTCACGGTTTTGTTTCCGGCAGCTCAGGAGCAGCTTCCCAATAGGTCAGCCATCCTGGGATTGCTCTAGCATCAACATGCTTAACCTCGGAGTACTCATCCCCTCCGAAGCCGCTGAGCCACCAAAAGGCCTCGTGTTAGATTGGAGGTGGGCATGTACATATACAGCACATAACCCCTCTCCGTTGGCCGATGTGGGATATTACACTTAGGGTCTCTGCTTTGATGTGAAGTCACCTCGTCACCCCTTAGGGTGTCTGCTTTGATACGAAGTCATCTCGTCACCCCTTAGGGTTAAGTCACCTCGCCACCCCTTAGGCCTTGGCACGAATGTTGGCTCGCCACCCCTTAGGGTTCCTGCTTTGGCACGAATGTTGGCTCGCCACCCCTTAGGGTTCCTGCTTTGGCACGAATGTTGGCTCGCCACCCCTTAGGGCTCATGCTTCGATGTGAGGTCACCTGGCTCGCCTGGACTTCCAGTTTTGTGAGGCCATCCTAGTTCGCCTCGCCTGGACCTCAAAGACACCTCGCCTTAGGGCTTATTCTTTAAGTTTTCAGCTTCCCTGCGAGGTCATCTTGTATGCGGACTGCTTTCTCGCTAGCCTGATAATATTTTAGCAGGAATGCTTGTTTCCTTCTCTTGTATGGCTTGTTATGCGAAACACAATGATGACATCTGGAGAAGTACGACCCTCCTGCTGGGTCATAGCATGCAGTCTAGCGCGAGTCATGGGACGTCCACGCTGACCACTTCCCCGCTGAGAGCCACCTCTGACCGAAGCACTGCCCTGGGCACCACTACTAGAGCCTCCAGCTGAAGACTGTCCAACAGGCTGAGTAAGGGTGGGGGTGGTCCTCTGAGCCAACAACGGGCAATCTCTCCTGAAGTGGTCCTGACCACCACACTCAAAGCACCCAGAAAACTGATTCTGCTGCCCATATGAAAAAGTCTGGCTACCAGAAGACAAACCATGGAAACTGCCACCCGAACCATAATGCCCAGACTGCTGCCTACCCAACTGACTCCTAGCAGGTCTCCTGTGACGTCGTCTAACCCTGAACCGAGAATTAAAACCTGATCCCCCAGTACTGCCACTACCAGCTGATGAACCTGAAGCGGATGATGAAGCAGCTTTCTTGGATGGACCCTGACTGGGACCACCGAAATCTCGTGGCTGAGCACTATAAATCCCCATAGACTCAATGGCCATGGCTGCATGAACAGCATTAGAGAAAGTCGGGTAATAAACACCTGTCATCTTATTTGCAAACACTCCACCAAGAGCCCCAATGAACATCTCCATCCTGGTCCTCTCATCAGGAACCAGATATGACACATAATAGCTCAGGGAAGTGAATCTCTCATGGAACTCTATAACACCCTCATCATCCCTCTTCTTCATATTCAGGAAATCCGACTGAATTCTACTGTGGTGGGCAGGACTGAAATACTTCCCCAAGAAAAGCGTCTTAAACTGCTCCCACGACATATTCAGAGCATCCTCAACATTCCTGCTAGCGAGCGACCACCAATGATGTGCTGAATCATCCAGGAAAGTCACTGCCATCTTCACCTTCCTTTCTTCTGGCAAATCTGTGCTCGCAAAAGCCTTTTCCATTTTGTCCACCCAAGTATAAGCATCAAGGGGTCCCTTGGCACCCTCGAACTCTCTTGCTCCAGCCTCATAAACTTCTCTCATTTTCACCGTATGAGGTTGTGGAGCTCTATGTCAGTGACAACTTTGAGGTCATGGGTTCAAACCTCACGACATATGTAGGGTGTGTGAGTTATTAATAAAAATTTTTTTTTTTTAAAAAAGGTTGTGGAGCTCGATCCATGACATCCCTTAGCATATTCCCAATATCATCAACCAGTCCCCTGACCTCATTGCCCTCATCGGCATTGGTCGAAGTAGCCACACGGGGTTGCCGTGGGCGCCTAGGAGGCATAGTACCTGAGGAAGAAGAAATTTAGTAGTCCATAAACAAGACTAACACAACAATCACATATACCCAAATAACACATAACATCAAAAGCATAAAATGCCAATGAATCCGCCGCGGTCGGATCATCACTCTATAGACACTACGTGCTACTTAGGCAAATATGATAATGACAAGGAAGCAGGAAAAGAAAACCTATACCTCTGATACAAACTGACACGACCACCCCGAATTTCACCCTGAAACCCGGAGTAAGTCGTGCGGGGACCACCTCCAAGGAAAATTTACTGAAAAGATTGAGAAAATCTCCCTTGCAGATGGACAACCCTAACTCGAAAATTTCAAATTTCACTCTTAATTCAACACTTCCAAACATCACATAATTATCCTTCAAAAATTCTACAAATAATATACAATAATCCCAAGGTATTCAGAGCTACTAAACACTAGCGGAAGCAAGAAAACACGAGTAGGTTAAACATGTAACCTCTTGATGAAAAATGGCAGAAAATGCGGGTGACTATGCCTCGTCTCCTACTAGATCCAACCCGAACTCTGCAGACTGGGCAATTTAAAACGAAGGGCCCAGGGGAAAACATTTAATAACGTTAGAGTGAGTGGACAAAAATAAAATAATAAAAAAATATTGATGTTTCCCCAAATTAATTTCTAAGGAAAAATCGAATGCATGCTGCAAGCGATAAAACTTTTATCTCATAGAATATCGAGCCTCTCAGACTCTATAATATACGTATGTATTTACACTCGTCCATACTCCCTATATAAATTCATGGGTCTTTATAGGGCTACTACGCTCGCGTCCAACGCTCACTGATAAGTGCGTTTTACGCTATGTTTTTAATGTGTTTTTACCCTCATTTGTTCCTTGTTTATTCCTTAAGTAATGTTGTTTACTTATTTTAAGTCAAAAGGGTTTTTCTGTAGAGCAATGGCTAAAACATGTATTTATACAGAAATTTGAGCTTAAATATTGTAAAACCGATTTTGGATAACACTTAGTAATTTTATCATGATTCATCGTACCTTTACATTGTCATTTTTGAGGAATTTGGTTTAATGTGTAGATGACATGTAAATGAGCATATGAGAACAAGAATCATGAAGATTGGATTCACGGAGGACAACAAGAGAGGCCATGGAAAAGAAGAAACTCCAAAACACAAGTTTTGATCTGAGCAGAAATTTCCAAAAACCCTACATCAAATTCGAAAAATCATATCTAAAGATCCAGGAGGAATCTAAGGGCGAGCCATATATCATTAGAAAGCTACGGAAGTCTAGTTTTCAGATCTTCTTGAATCACAGAATTTGTAGTTCAGATGAAGGATTTATGATCAAAACAAATGACGGAGGTCAAGCTGCAAAACTGGGCAGTTTCTGCCTAAGTTGTCACACGAGTTTGGGAGGATGTTTCTTCACCAAAATTCTTCCCAAGCATGTCAAAGGACTTAAGAGAAGCTTAATGAAGTCATGGGAAGCTTCATTGAAGAAGAATATTCGAAGAATGCATCATGGCAGCCGAAACAACCAAGTATGGAGCTTTTCCGGTCAAACCGGGAAAGTCTGTCCTTGCCGAGTTTGTCCATGATTTCGGCTGCCTATGAGCCCAAGAACGTGTGTATAAGGCCTACATGGATCTAATAACATGTAGAGGAGTCCAAGAAATCAGAAATCCAAGGTCCAAGTCGAAATCCTTGTCAAAGAAGAAAGAAGAAACCAAGTCCAAGAAGGATTTCAAGTCCAACAAGGGTTGTGTCTCCTTGAAGCTCCCGAATTCTCTAGGGTTTCTCTTCGATTTTTCTGTATAAATAGACATGTATAGCTCTTAATTTCGTGTCTTTCAATTGCTCAAAACATAGTATAGCCAAACTCTACCCAAAAACCTCTCAAACACAGAAAACACAAGCTGCTGCCGCCCCTGTTTCCATCCACTGCCGACCGCACTCTTCCACCAATTTTATCCTTCATCCTTGCCGAACTGCATAGGTTGGTTAAGGATGAATACTTTCATGGTTTGTGTATGTATTTTCTGTGTAAAGACAGTTCTTATTGATATATATATATATATATATATATATATGTATTGGTTTTCGGTTTTGCATAATAAGCATGTTTATGAACTCTTCTTTGTAATTTGCATATGAATATGTTTGTTATGTAACGATTTAGATTGCATGTTAGGATTATGATTTAGTTTAAGTTGTTTATGTTTGTGTGTTTAGTAGATGTCAAATTGATTAATTGCTTACCTGATCACATAATCGAACCTAAAGATAGTCTTGTGCACGGATGTTTCTAAGGGGGGAGTTTAATATGCCGTAGTAATCTAGGGTTGAGTTCACCGCGTCGGGCTCTCGATTTTAGTTGCTGCATAGGGTGGTAGGGTAAGTGATTTACATGCTAATAGGATGAGTGACGACATACCTAGGATCATGTCTCCAACGACTCGTGAACGGTAAGTGTATTTTGTGTTAATGTGATGCGCGTCGTAAGCATTAAACAAGATGACACATAAACTTAGGATGATGCGCGTCGTAAGTTCTAAGTTACATGAGAAGTCGTAAAAAGTTGGAATTAATTTGCATCTATGATAACATAAACGTAATAACTTGATCTTTCATAAAACTTATGTGTTTTCTAATCGGTGTTTGCTATATTTTGTGCTTGAGTATTGATTGACCGATGTATGTAAATATTTTACTTCTTTTTTTTTATGTTTCGAACCACCTTATACATCCCCCATTTAAAATCGTAAATATGTATATATGTTTATAATTATATATGTGTGTTATACTTGTATAGTTGTGACAGAATTGTACTTGTATGCTTATTTTACATTTGTGAATATTACTAACTTATTTTAATGCAGATATAATCCTTCCCTAGTGTCCCCGGCTAGAACGATATCCTACTTACTAATACTACACGATAGGGTTTTTAATTGCACAGGTCAACTTTTGGCCTCGTCACCTACGTCACGCCTTAATGCGGTGCTACACTACACCATCAAGGTGGACAGACGGGTGTATAAATATGTGTTCATACCCCCTATATGAATTAAACACTCAAATAGGGCTACTACGCTTACGTCCAACGCTCACGTCACACCATAATGCGGCTATATGCTGCGCCATTAAGGTGGACAGACACATATGGCTAGCTAGCATTTTCTATACATACTCTCTCATAAATACATATTTATATCCACCGAAAATCCCATTTTCGGTATCTCTCCAAAAGAAATAAAAGCGTCAAAATTAATTGACGTCAAAAATCCAACAAAAGGAAATGTTCAATCATGAACCATAACATGCATATTATTTCAAATAAAAGTCCACTCACAAATGAGGCCTAAGCCTGATGTCGATCTGGGGCCTCGTCTGCTCGAGCCTCCTCACGTCCTGTTTCAAATATAATATTAATTTCCCAACCAATAATCCAATATTTAATCAAAATAGGCAAAATTACCCGAGAGCCATAAATACGCTCATCATTGCCTAACTTTGATATTCTTAAATCAGAACGACCCGAACTTAAATATCATACTCATCAGTCGTAAATACAACCTCCCCAAAATACGACTTAAATCCTACGGCTGGATTCTACATTAATTAACCGCCAAAAATACCAAACTTCGGAAATTCACAAACCTATCCAAATCTCATCCAAAAATTCCATAAATCACACCAATATACTCCTCTTAATATTCCACATTTAAAACCTTAAAAATCTCCTAACCGGCGGAGGCTCCGCCGGCAGCGGCGGCCGGAGGCCAATTCCGGCGACCTCCAAAACCTATGAAATTTTGACAGAATAATCTCCTCATCATGCTCTACAACTTTCATGACCAACACATCACCCAATTCCAAGCCTAACTAGGCTAATCGAACGAAAACAACTTAAAAGCCCTAGAAATTTCAACTCCACATTTCTCCTTATCTAGCTCAAGAGGGAGTGAGCTGATTGGAGGGGTTGCTGCACGGGAGGAGGGCTACAAAACCGTACCAAGCTTGCCCGGATTGGTGGCCGGAGGAGGGAGTTCCGGCGAAATGCTTCCCGGCGTCTCCGGCGGGGTTTCTCCTCTTCCGGTGGGTTAGAGACTCGGGGGCTAGGCCGGGGAGGGAGAGGAGGAGATAGGGGTCCGAACTGGGGTGGAGCGACGGCCGGTGGCTGGCGGCTGGAAGCTTCCGGCGGAGAAGGGCTCGGGTGCGGGAGCGGGAGAGGAGAGAGAATCGGGAGGAAAAGAGAGGAAAAGAGAATGGGTTTGGGCCTCACACCCTAAACCGGTCCATCACCTATATACTACCCAATTCTAAAATTAAATACCCCGAAAAAAAATAATACCCGAATAAAATTACCTTTTACTAGCTAAAATTTATCATTTTTACCGTCGTCGAAATTTTCTCTTACGAAAAATCCTCAGCACAATAATCGTCCCCGAAACCCCTCTAGGGACCAATTAAGCTATTAACTCAATGATCGAGACGGTAAAATTCTTATTATAATCATGCTAGCAAATAAGGTAATTTTATAAGGGTCGGGATGTGACACACCAATCTACTCGTCTCTGCATGGGGTTATGAAATTTTACATGCAGCTGTACTTATTCGTTTCAAACCTACCGCCAACCAACCATTTAGTGCGTACCAGTTGGTAACTGGTTATGAGCCTGACATTTCACATTTACGCATATTTGGTTGCGCGGTCTATGTGCCTATTAAGCATCCACTGCGTACTAAAATGGGTCCTCAGAGACGATTGGGTATATATGTTGGCTTTGAAGCATCAACGCTTGTCCGCTATTTAGAACCTTTGACAGAAGATCTCTTTACTGCAAGATTTACATATTGTCACTTTGATGAGACATATTACCCGTCGTTAGAGGGAGAAAGGAACGGTAATGATTCGATTGAACGACAAGAATTTTCGTGGTCTGTCCCCACTATGTCTCATTATGATCCCCGCACATCTCAGAGCGAGATTGAAGTGCAAAGAATTCTCGATCTTCAGAAAGTTGCAAATTTGATGCCCGACTCCTTTACTGATACGGTGAAAGTGATGAGATCAACTATCCCTGCTGCAAACGTTCCTGCAAGGTTGAAAATCCCGAAAACTGGGCAAGTTAATGTCACACCCGGGCTAAGCACCGCCGGCGTCGCCGACATACCTAATGCCCATGGTAGAGGGGTGGCTACGGCCTCGGCTCCCACCCGGAAGAGGGGGAGACCAAAGAAAGGTTCAATCGATGTCTTGCCGCGGAAAAAGCAAGACATCAAGGCACAAAATGATCCGCTCATCATCAATACTGTGAATCCATCACATGAGATTGTCTCTGACTATAGCTATGTCCACGAATCAATATTGAAACATCTGGGGGACGCCTCAGAATCAATGTTGATGTCAGAGAACAAAGAAATCTCGTTAAATTATACAAGTGCGAACTAGACTCCCTATCGAAAAGGCAAGTTTTTGGTCCGGTTGTGCCATGCCCACCAAATGTTAAGCCTTTTGGACATAAATGGGTATTTGTTTGGAAGCGTAATGAGAAGAATGAAGTCATTCGATATAAAGCTAGACTTGTGGCGCAAGGATTCTCGCAACACCCTGGTATTGATTATGAGGAGACGTATTCTCCTGTTATGGACGTCATTACTTTCCGCTACTTGGTCAGTTTAGTAGTGTTCGAAAAACTGAATATGCACCTTATGGATGTGGTTACCGCATATCTCTATGGGGATCTTGATACAGAGATATATATGAAAGTGTCTGACGGCCTTTCATTGCCCAATTCAAGTGACTCTAAACCACAGAGTGCTTATGCCATCAGATTGAAGTGTTCACTATATGGATTGAAACAATCAGGACGAATGTGGTATACTCGTCTAAGTGATTACTTGATGGGGAAGGGATACAAGAACGATGATTTGTGCCCATGCGTGTTCATAAAAAGAACAAGTTCCGAATTTGCAATTGTAGCAGTCTATGTTGATGATATGAATATCATTGGAAATATCAATGAGATCAATGAGACGGTTAGCTACTTGAAATCTGAGTTTGAGATGAAAGATCTTGGGAAGACTCGATTTTGCCTAGGCATTGAACTAAAGCATCGAGGGACTGGAATCTTAATACATCAGTCGGCTTATGTCCAAAACATGCTCAGGCAATTCAATATGGACAAAGCACACCCTTTTGGCACTCCCATGATTACCCGAAGTCTGGATATTAAAATGGATATGTTCCGTCCGAAAGATGACGATGAAGAGATCCTGGGAGCTGAAACTCCATATCTTAGTGCGATTGAAGCTCTATTATATTTGGCTCAGTGCACTCGACCATACATTGCATTCTCTGTGAACTTGTTAGCTAGATTTAGCTCTGCGCCAACGCATCGTCATTGAAATGGTGTTAAGCACATCTTCAGGTATTTGAAGGGTTCCATTGACTTAGGCATGTTCTTTCCCTACAATGAAACAAGAGAGCAAAAGATCCTGTTTGGGATCGAGGGATCACAGCCCTCGGCCTCCCACCAAGAGACTATGTCCGACGCTGCCATAGTCGCGGTTCATGCGCATGGTAGACTAGTCCCCTATCCTGAAACACCGAATAATGTGTTAGTTGGATTTGCTGATGTTGGGTATCTCTCTAACCCACATAAAGGACGTTCCCAAACTGGATATGTGTTCACAATTGGGAATACATCGATATCTTGGAGATCAACTAAGCAAACCCTTGTTGCTACTTCCTCGAATCATGTTGAGATTATTGCACTACATGAAGCAGTTAAAGAATGTGTTTGGCTTCGGTCTGTAGTGTCTCATATTTGAGAGTCTAGTGGATTAACATCTACTACTGCTGAACCAACTTGCATTTATGAGGATATTGCGGCTTGCATTGAACAAATGAAGTTAGGTTACATTAAGGGTGATAATACTAAACATATCTCGCCGAAATTCTTTTACAATTAGCAGCAGCAATAGTTTTTGAATATCCATGTGAACCAGGTGAATTCTGAGGATAATGTAGCATATTTGTTCACCAAGTCTCTACCTAAATCTCCCTTTGAGAAACATGTGAAGAGCATTGGCATGCGTCGTTTATCTGAACTCCAAGATTGAGTTACCAATCAGGGGAGTCGTTATGTAACCTAAATCTACCTTTAAGAAACATGTGAAGAGCATTGGCATTCGTCGTTTATCTAAACTCCAAGATTGAGTTACCAATCAGGGGAGTCATTATGTAAACATCAGGGGGAGTCTACATCACATGTTATCTTCAATTGTAGTTGGTGCGTTGTGCTCTTTTTCCCTTCGTCCAAGTCTTTTGTTTTGCCCACGAGGTTTTTATTTTACTTGACAAGGTTTTTAACGAGGCAACATCTTATGCACTATGTCGTATTAGGCACGCGACACAAGGGGGAGTGTTTAAGGAAAATACTTTTATGTCATTCTGTTATGTGTCTTGACCTAATTGTTTCATTATTAGAATAGATTACAGTATTGATAGATGTTATAGATCCTTCAGGAAACTTTATGTAATGCCTATAAATATGCATTTCTATCAATAAATGAGTAGACTGTTATTCTCGTTATCTTTTCTCCTTCAACAATTATCACCATTTTCCCCCTCTTTCTTTTGTTAAGTACATGTTTATATAAATATACTCATACAGGTTTGCAAAATATAATCGATAGGTTAATTTGAGTCAATCTGCATCTACAAGTACGTGGAGAATAATCAATAAGATGATAAACTTATTCATATTATTCTCTACATTATATTTCAGTATAGAATTATGAGAGTAAGTTAACGAGTCTGTAACTCAAATATTACTGACTCATGCATGTTATATTTGTTTTATAATAAGAGTGTGTTGTACAACCTTAGGTGGTCGAGTTAATAAGATTCTAGGTATGAAACTCTTATACTTAAATTAGAATCTTGTCGGCGTTAGTTGAAGTTAAATTTCAATCCATTCTTAGTGATCAAGGAGGAGAAAATGTACTAAAGAGATCTTACGATATGAATTAGTATTTGTATCTAGAAAATCTTTAAAGAAACCGAGTGATCTCGATAAAAAACACAAAGTGTGTTGTAGAAGTGCTAAAAATGAACATTAGTATTCTAAAGTATTTTTGATTTTTTAGAGATTTCCAAAGTAATAAAACTAAGTTTTACAAATTTTTTTCAAGTGTTGTTGGCCAATTTATGGTTTAAAATAATTGGTGAACGGTAACCTTTTAAGGAGCAGACCCGTACCAGAGGGGAGACCTGAGAGGTCGTTGCCTCAGGCACCACAAATTCGAGGGCACCAGAAAAAATTTATAAATATGTACATATATATAATTTATATAAAAATCTTAGATTTTTTCTTTTTTCTCTGTTTCTCGCGTTAATTATACTTGATCAATATTAGAATAATTCATAAATTTATATTCAAGATTGCACATTTAATGTGTTTATACGTATCTTGTAATCAGCGAAATTTCTTTTTACAACTGCCTTTGTTTTTTTTTTTGTCATATGACCATTAGAGGACATTATTCTCAAGATTCGCTTCAGATCTTCAAATCTCAGGTCTGACCTTGTTAACGAGTAGTGATGTTATGGCGCCCATCATGCATGTGAATAAAATGACAAATGGAAGGGAATTGGGGAGAGAGATATAGACAACCTACTCTCACCGCGCGTACCATATATAATGACTTACGAGTTACAAATTTGAACATTTGAGCATATACAAAAAAATAATATTCTTACACCATGTTAGACAAACCTAATTAATAACTTTAAATCACATGTTTAGAGAAGAATATGGAATTACCAACTTTGTTTATCAAATTTTTATACTGTCAAACTCATTCGTTATTGTAGACTGAACATACGTACTCATGATGAATTCTCTCTAATACATTGAAGTGTAGACTAAATACATATGTTATTGACTAAAAGCTGAATTGCCTGGTGTTCCATATTGTGTGCTATACCAAACTTATACAAGATTAAGTATTAGATATTGTATACAATGATTGTACTAAACAAGATTAAGTATTCCATATTGTGTACCTTATTATTGTACTATAAATTTATACAATATTAAGTATTCTTTAGTCTACCTCTATGAATCCGTCTACCATTGAGATCGATCGGGAAGACTTCTACGTTAAAATTCAATGTACCAAGTAGTTTTTCCGACCTAGAATTTCATATTCTTAACGGTATCCGGTTGGCTGTTGATTGACTGATGGATACCAACCACCTTGGCTAATGCTATCACGATCCCACGTAGTTGCTATTTAGCTGGCACAACCACAATGGGGGACTTCAGACCGAAAAAAAAAAAACCACACTGGGGGACAGCATATCTCTATATTCAAGTAATTAAACTGTGCTTGGCCAGAAGTGAGTGAGTCATCACCCTGATCAAGCCAGAAGTAGACCAACATGTCCGGCCAGGCCAAAAACTACTGGCTTTTCCTTACTGTGCTCGGAAAGCAACTTCCCGCCAAGTCGATCACGACTACATGGTTCGTTCGCTCGTCGTCTCTGTCTTTTTTCTCTCTAAAGAGACATGTGCCAATTAGCTGTCGACTCCAGCAATGGCTGGCTTTGATGAAAACCCTAAAAGACCTAAACCCAGGCAGAGGAAAAGTCTACCAGTGTCTCTTTCACTCCGTTTCTAATAAGGAAGGAGTCTTTATCTCAGTAATATTAATACAATATATCAGAATTATGGGTTGTTTTGACAAAGACGCAGGAAAATCCAGTTCGAGGGATATAACGTGGGATTAAGGACACCGTTCGTTTTGCTGCTCTTGCATGCGACACACGGGCCTGATAAAGTTAACTGTGTTCACGAGGATAGAGTTCAAAGGAGAGTAATCAAGAGACAAATCCATCAATGATTACTCGTTACTACTGTGTTAATAATTTTGATTGCTAGCTAGCAGCTTATTCTTATCTATATTCTGTATAATTTAATATTTGACCGTTCTTAATTATAAAATGTTACGATGTTATGTTACACAAATGAGCCCTTATAGTGAGAATATTTAAGTTGAGAACTAATTAAAGACTTTTCGGTTTATCCCATTTTCGATTTTATATCCACATCTTAACCGTTCAGTTTATATATATTTATGAGTATATCATTTATGCAAATTTTTAGCCTTATTGAAAATCATTAAGACGTTCATAAGTGTGATTTAACAATTATGAACTTAAACGGTTCATGTTTGACAAATTTGGTTCATCCATTAATTTGATCTAGTTTGTTACCTTAACAATTACCGATTTAGCTGAAAATTTGTATGAATGATCAACTCATATAAACCTAAATACTGAACAGATAAGATGTTAAAATGTGATAATAAAAAAATAAGTATTTTAAACCATAAACCGAAAATTCTTCAAATAATCCTGATTATAGAGGTCATCATTAAAAGGGCTCCCAACAAAGATATGAGATTTATAATTGACAACAGTGTACGTTACACAAATCACTTCAAGTAAGAAATGAGACTTATAATTGACAACAAAAGTTCGAATATTTACAGCTTAACTGTTCATTTATTATAAACAAATAAACAAACCATACATGATTTTATCACCGGTGTTTATGCCGGTGAAATTTACCTTCCATACTTTTGTACGTATACATAACCAACAAATCTACATGTGAGGGCTAAAAGATCTTGAGAAGGGATATTCCACTCATTGGCCAAACAACAAAATGGCCTTATCTTTAAGTAGAGAATCTAATCATCTATGATTTTTCGTTAAAACGTTTTGCACACGAGCACTCTCAACATATCTTGATCGAGTACGTGACATGGCCTAATTATAATCACAGATCGAGTTAAACTTGTGTGGAATGATTTGTTACCTATCACCAATGAGAACATGAATGGAAATTTCCATGGAGCAGTAGCATTCCATTACATATGCTTTATTGCTCCAACCATGGAAATGCACTAGATCGGTAATGCAATTTCGGTGCAGCTCAGTGGGGAATCCTCGATTGGAATTTCGAACGAGCAAACACTTTACAAGATTCATACCCATCTTGGCCGTCGATCAATTGATTTATTTTACTATCTCTGCCAAGATTGATGACATGCTACCTATGACCTCACTCCTTTCGTTACGAGATGTCACCATTTCTAAATTTCTATACAACCCTCCCTTTCAGTTGGCGGATTTTGTTTTAAGATATTTCAGTATTGCTGCAAAATTTATCTTCGGTTATTATTCATAGACACATATGTACAGAGAAGCTAATTTTTTTTGTTGATTGTCTTGCTGATCATGCACGTGATACTTATGTTTCTACTTTTTTACCGTTTCATATCGATCGATTCAAAATGGAAGTAGTCGAGCGTTTTGTTTAATTTAATGATTTCATTTTTTTTCTTTTGTTTTCTTAATTTTTTTATAAAGTAAATTACAATCGCGTGGGTCGAACTTATAACTTCTCTTTTACCTTAACCTCCCTCTTATCAAAGGGAGGCTATGTCACTGGACCAAATGATAGTGTGCGAAATTAATTAACTTAAGGTCTTTGTGATGTTGCCAATACATAATCATGCTAATTTTTTTTAAACTGGCTGACAAACTTTATTAATTAAAAATAAACTCCTTAGCATATCATAAATAAAATTAAACATTACAAAAGTAAAAGATATAAAAAGTTCTAAACGGAGAGCCACCAAATTAGCTTGACGAGTTGTTGGGACAAAATATATTCTAGAACCAGTAATCCGTAAAAGATCACTAATAATGTCATCATGTATATTATATTGAAGAGTATGTGAAATGACGTCCTAGTGCCAAAAAATAAAACACAAAAATGAAAAATCAACAGAAATTAAAACGAACATAATCATGCTCTCTAAATAGACGTTTCAAGTTCTAATTTATTTAAGAAAAGCAAAATAGAATTAGGAAAAATTAGTGATCAATCACGAAAATGAGGTGATTATTAGGTGCAACTAATCTGTGAGTGGGGGAAAAACCATGGTGGATCTAAGCCAAAAGCCTGACCTGGGCCTTCAGCCAGCTCAATCCGTGACCCAGAAAAAAAACCCAAGTCCACCCATGAAAAAAATGATGACCCAGCCTTCATTGGGTTAAGACCTGGGTCAGACCCATGACCCAGGCAGAAGAAAACGAAGGACCGGGCCTTCCCTCTCCAGCTCAGCCCAATCCGTGGTCCCCGCATGACGCAAGGCTGACGAAGGGCCACGTGAAGCGCACCAGGGGAGCTGTGGCACGCGAGAAGCAGGCGCGTTCGGTGCACGGGTGAACGGCAGCGCACCTTGCGCGTGTGCGACGCGGTTTTGTCGTGTAGCTGCTCGCCTGGGCCACACGTCAGCGGCTGAGCTCGTCCCGAGGAATTCAAATGCAACGGTCCTTTGATCTGGACCATTGGTTCATTTCAAAAAAGCAACTCGACGGCTCAGGTCATTTGACCGTTGCAAACCCAACGGTAAGAAGAAAAAAAAACCTGCCAACGGGTAAAAAAGCTGCCAAAGGTAAAAAAAACTCCCAAAGGTAAAAAAGCTATTTTACAAGCACGCTTCGGTATTGTTAGAGGAGCTGCTCGGGGGTGGGATAAAGAGGATCTCCGATATATCATGTTGGCTTGTGTTATCTTACACAACATGATAGTTGAGGACGAACGCCCTGAAGATACCGATGAGGATTTAGAGTCTGGCGAAGAAGAGGACAACAATATGAGGCCAAGGATAGCAGAAGTTTGGGATGGACCTACTGGGCAAGATTTTGAGGAAGTTGGTAGAGATGCTCATACTTTTGAAGGTTTCATGGAGCGGTACAATGAAATTAGAAATCAGTACGACCACTCAAACCTTCAAGAAGATCTTATCGAGCATTTATGGGAAATACAAGGCAACATAGATATCTAGATTGCGGTTTTTTTGTTTTGTTTTATGTTATGTTTGTGTTATTTTTAAATTATTTTATTTTATTTTTTTCTAGGCTTGGCATGTCATTTTAAGTCATGAAATAAATATTTAATTTCAATATGTCATTTGTTTATTTAATCATAATTTTATTAATATATAAAATCATTATTCACATTCAAAATACCTAATATAAAATTCAATAAACAGTCACTGCCACGTGGCGACCCAGAAACAGAAATCGTGGGTGGAAACTGCAACCGAAAATCACTGCCACGTGGCGACCCAGGTCTCGCCCATGACCCAGACCTTCCCAACGAAGACCCAGGGGGCGGACTTGTTCTAACAGACAACGGAAGCTTTCTTGAAGCCTCCGCTAAGCTAAGCACGTGACTGGACCGTCCACAAAATTAAAAGACACGTGACGGCGGCTGACGCTCCGCATGTGCGCGCGTATGACCCCACGCACCCTGCCCGAGTCCTGCTTTTCGCAGCGGCAATATATCGCGAGATGATTCCAAGTTCTCCATAACGGAGTCAGTGGAAGTGTTGCGAGGTGGCGCCGACTAACAAGATCCAATGAGATTGAACCGTGTCGATGCCACGTCACTATGGTGTCTGGTTTGCTTCCCTTTTCTGGATAAGGAGTGCCATGGAAGCAAATTATCAGAAAAGGCAATTTCATGTTCGTATTTAATTATTTATAGGGTTTAAAGAATTTCAAGTTGACTAAAAAGGAAATTTTATAAGAAAAATCAGTCATTTTCTTTGAGGGATGGGATAGTGTTGGACACTTCGATGTACCCTATCAGTCTACCGGTTCGTATATTGAATAATTATATATATATATATATGAGTTTATAATATTTATATTTCTTAACGCGGATTAAATGCGAGACGAACTTAACTACATTTTAGTTAAATTATTGAAGGAGAAATTCAACAGTTTAAGGTTGGAAAATAAATTCAAAAGTTATACGAGCAGGGCGGTGGCCGTCCTAGTTCGACTGACCATGGAAAATTATACCTAAAAAATTTGTAATATACACAAATTTAAAATTAAACATACGACTATTTTTTTTTATGCTAAAAGACTGTTACAAGAAGAAACTTTTAGAGCAATTAGCTCTAAAGATATCAAAATTGATAGCCAAACTCACAGCCGGGGAAAACCCCACCTCCCAATAGCACGGAAACATACGACTATTAAATTCAAAGATTAACGAGAAAGATAACAACTTATTAGTTATATCATGCGTCCTCATCATATGAGTTGAGGCACAAAACATCCGTTTGTATCTTTTATGATCACCCCAACAACTGAGATATGATGTTATTATCAAAAGCCTCATTTAAGTGGTCATTTAGCATATGACCAATTAATTTATCCTAAATTTTTAAGAAGGGATCGTGGTTCAGTATAACATTATCATTATCGTTATTATTTTTTTGAGGGTATGAGAAAATTTCATTGATAAAAAATCATGACGATCAAAACGGTCAAGCATGAACAGTCCGAAGACCATACAAGCAGTTACCAACTACAAATTGAAATAACAACAAAGAGTTGCAAAAGCTTACCAACCTATACTATCAACAATAATTGAAAAAAGCAATCATATTATTAACTAGCCTAAAGGTGTAGCCAAAAGCTGCAGTCGAAAGAGAAAAAAAAAACCAAAAATTAAAGTATCCCAAACCCAACTCTAACCCAAAAATGAAACTAATGTATTGGTGTACGTTTTAAAAAATGAACCTAGCAAAAAGGTGACCCTCAAGAGCCAGAGATCGGGCATGGAATGACGCTGTTTGAGCCCAGTGGGTATTTTCGGTCCAAGACTCGAGACACATTTTGGATAGCATTTGGGTCAATACCTCTGGCCTTTTTAGCCCACGAAGGGTGGCGAGGTCTGGCAGCACGCGACGAGGACTTTGTCCAAAAGATTCCGATACCCCGCGAGATTCGATGTCCTCGCGGGATCCCTATTTCCAGTTTGCGTGGGACTCTACAGTGCATGGCGAGGTAGAGTTGGACATGGACGATGATACCCTCGGGATAAGATCGCTTAGTGTTTGAGTTCGCGTATGACACTACAGTGAAATGATGCGAGGCGGTGAACAAGACCTAAGCAAAGTTGGTTTGACACGTGTTACATGGAGCGCACGGCTGGCGAGTTGATCATATCCTTGTGGGATTCTAATTGCCGAGTCCGAAGTGGATTGTGATCAGGTCTCTGCGGGTTGCTTACAGATGGTTATATAAAGAAGCTCCACGGCTTACAGAAATCTCTCTCTCTCAACACACAATCAATCAAACAAACAAACAGACAAACACAGTCAAACCTTCGAGCGTCCTCGAAAACCCTAACGTTCTAAGCGCACCCTGCCTTAGATCTCAGAGCCCGTCAGGACTCGTCCCCGATTTCCCTTTGTTGCTCTGCTCGCTCTAACAGTGAGTATCGATCGACAGGTGACCGAGAAGATTTTGCTCGTAAATTCCTCGTCCGCGAGGTGGCACCGGAGCTCTCTTTCGCCTGGTTAGAAGTCAAGAACGCGCACCGTTCTCTTTCCTCGTCCGCGAGGTGGCACGCCCCGCACACATTGTTTTACTTTTGGAAGCACGATCACCTCATCGCTCCCTGTTGAGGATGTGGGCCAAAACATTGGCACGCCCAGTGGGACCGGGAGTTTAATTTTCTAGTCATCATTGGGAAGTCAGACGACTCCCCATACCGGAGACCTTCGATTTCTTGTTTGAAGCATAAGTCTCCGCAATACAAGCCCCATAACAGCGCGGCTTGCAGATCTCTCACCAAAGAAGAGATTCTCGCTCGGTTCGGCAACCCCGACCATACCAAGAAAACAATGACAGATTCATGACCAACCCCAGACGCAGGACCTACTCTGTCCACAGAGGAAGTCCGCAAGATGTTTGAGGAACTAAGGAGCGATTTCAAGAATGAGATCGGCTCGCTTAGGAGTGAGCTCGGCTTGAAAGTCGATGCCACCCAACAAAGTTTCAAAGACCTCTCCGTGCAAGTCGCTAAGGATAAGGAAATCTGGCTCGCGAACCAGGAGAACCACGCTAGGCTCAGCGAGGAATTCAACTACGTGGCTGGCACAGTCAGGGAGGACAAGGATATGTTGACCGGCTCTCTGCAAAGGATCCAGACAGAACTGGATCAGAGCAAGGTGACCTTTACAAAAGCCTTGGAGGTCCAAACCCGTCGCTTGGACGACCACGACACCAAGCTGCAGCAACAGCAGGACACTTCCTTCTTCGGGAGCAAGAATAGCATGGAGAAGCTTGAGGACTACAAAGAGCGCCACGACACCCTGAACACAAGGGTCCTGCAAGTAGAAGACTGGATTCGGGCCCAAGCGCCAAAGAACCATGCCATGAACTATGCTAGTTCAAGCGCAGCTGAGGGCTCAAGGTACATCCCGCCTAATGAGCGCCCTAGAGGAAATCCGAGGGTCGGGGCCCAGAAAACTCCCCAATTCACATTGGGGGCCAGTTCGTCGAAGACGCCACCCCGTCTACCCTCGCCGGGCAGCCCTGGGATCACACTCAGGGGCGCCGGTGTCTTCCCGTCTCAAGGAATTGGGACACCAGATGACCCAGTTATAGCCTACTCCAGTTCGACCCCTAAAAACGTCGGGCAGGCCCCTAGCCTCTCTGCATGGCACGGCCACGACCAGGGGGCAGAATCCGCACCAGTGACGGCAGCCGATTGGCGCCAGCTCATCTCGAACATAGTCAAGGAGCACACCGGAAAATGTGATGCTAGCTTGCACTATCGTGACCCCTATCCTGATAGCGTGACACAATATCCCTTCCCCCACGGGTTCAAGAATATCGTCTTCACCACATTCTCTGGGGAGACAAGGGAAGATGCAGCAACTCACATGGCCCGTTTCAAGGTCCAATGCGGCCAATACGGGAATGATGACATGCTCAAGCTCAAGCTCTTCGGGACTTCTCTGTCCGGGGCCGCTTTCACCTGGTACTCCAGATTGAAGCCGGGGTCAATAGCAGATTGGCCCACCATGGAACGCCTCTTCCGGGAGACATATGGCACGATTGAGCCCGAAGTTGGCCTCGACTCCCTCACACAGATGAGCCAGCAGAGCATGGAGTCCGGGGTATCCTTCCTCCAACGCTTCAAGATCCAGCAGGCCAAATACGATTACCTGCTACCTGAGCAAGAGGCCATTAAGCTGGCTATCCGTGGGTTGGAGCATCGCCAGCGGCTGAAGCATCATGGAGAGCATTTCAGTTCCATGGGCGACCTAATTAACAAGGTCGGTAGCTACGAGCTCATCTTGAACGAGTTGGACGACAAAGCCAACGCCTCCAAAGGAACTTACGTACCGGGAAAGAACCGGATAGTGGGGGCACTAAGCATGCAAGCCCCTGCTCATGATCCATACTATCAAAGGCCGGAGGAAGTTCACGCGGAGCAGGATCTGGACGATATCGGCCCGGTAGAGCTGACTGGCAAGCAGGTAGCTCATAAGCTGAAGAACCTGAAGATGACCCGTGAGCCAATCACCATCCAGACCTTTGCCTGGACCAAGCCGGAGTACGAGTCGTACACCTACGATGCCAAAAACGCCCATTTGGTCTTTAATGACCTAATTGAGGCGAGGTACGTTCGCTTGGATCACAAGATTCCGCCCAAGGAGGAACTGAAGGACAAGAAGTATTGTGCCTTCCATAACGTCTACAATCATGACACCAAAGATTGTGTCAAGCTCCGAGACCAGCTGCAGACATGGTTAAACTCAGGCGAGCTGAAGATGAAAACGCCGGGTAGTACGGCCTCATTGGTCGATATAGACCCTTTCCCGCCCGTAGTGGGCATGGTCGAGGTCAACTGGGCCAATCAGACCCAAGACGACGATCGACGCCGCGCGCCTAAAATGGGCCGCGAGGAAGGAGACGACAGCGCCCGCCGGCCACGTCGCCAGTATACCTACAACGAGAACCTTGCACATGAGATTCTAGATGATCTCATTGATGACGGGCTCGTCACAGTGGCCGGGGCCTTGCCCTACATCGAATACAAGGAAGGGCGCATCCACTACAAGTTCCATAACAGCTGGGGGCACAGAACCAGCGAATGCCAGCAGCTTAGAGACCAGGTTCAAGACTGGCTCGACCTCGGGTACATCCACTTTAAGGATGAGGGCGACTTCATGATCGCAACGGCTGGCTTCGCTTGGCCTCGAGTCGGCCAGCGAAGGATTACATTAGACCTGTCGCCAAATGCAGGTTCACGCAAACCGCCGGGCTGAAACCGCAAACGGTCGGCGAATAACTATACGGTCCCGAATAACCAGAAGGGGAATGCAGATGACCCAGCTCGCCAGTTGGTCGCCAAGCTCGAACCCGACTGCCCCTCCCGTAAGGATAAGGGCAAAGCAGTCATGAGGGACGACAGACCGTTTCCCGTCAAAGATTCCCAGCCTATGAGTCCTAGGACTCGCGAAGAGCTGGAAAAAAGGATAGCACGTCTCGAGACGTACGTCGCTGCGCATTGGGCGGCAGCGATACCTACATCCCCTGCCACAAGCGAGATGAACATGTCAGACTCCAGCAATGAGCGTCACAGCAGCGAGGCCCCGAGCCCTCGTGAAGGCGTCTTAACCAACCCCTACATTCCCTCGACGTCCAGGCCTTCCAGGCGCAGGCCTTCACCACCACCTGAACGAAGAAGGGATCCATAGCCTTCCAGGCGCGGGCCATCCCCAGCACCTGAGAGGAGAAGGGACCCTCAACCTTTCAGGCGCAGGCCGTCACCCGTACCTGACAGGAGGAGGGATCCACAGCCTGCTAGGCCCAATCCGTCACCAGAGCCTAACAGGATGAGGGATCAGCAGCCTTCCAGACACAGGCCATCACCGGAGCCCGAGCAACGCAAGGCTCCGCCTTCTGGTCCTAGGCGTAAGTTGTTCATGACCCCGGACTCAGAGTCCAAACGTGAACCCTCTCAGCCCTCACGACAACAAGAACGTCAAAATCCAGAGGCTGACGCCAGAAGGGAGCCGCCACCGCCACAACAGCCTCGGCCACGGCGCACCCCGGAACCCGAGACTCGGATGGTTCCCCGAGTATATGCCCTGCAGCAGTTAACGAAAGAAGACAACGATAAGGCTCCTGCGGCAGCAGACAAACAGCCAGCCAAGGACCATCAGCCTTCAACCAAGTCAGTATGGCGTCCGCGACAACCTGAGGCTCCACAGCCACTAGCAGCACCGGCACCCTCCAGTCCTAACCTCGCCGAACAAATGGCCCAACGTTTTCGCGAGAATGAGGAAGCCGATGAGGCGCACTCAGAACCTCGACTCAACCTAGAGGAAGACCAGGACGAAGAGCAGACAGAATCTTTCACCTGCAATATGGTCGAGGTCTCAGGATGGGATGCTGATGAAGGGTTTAGCCGCGAAGCAGACGCTTTCGCAGTGCTCGAAGGGGAACACGGGATCATTGACACGCCTTTGGTCCCAATTCCTGAACAATTCTCTTTTCAGGTCAGGATGGTGTTCTTTATTTCGGAACGATACGCTCTTCCACCAAACACAACCTGCAGCGCGGCGGATATCACCATCAGCAGCGAGGATGACAACAACATACCCCCGCCATGCAACAGCGAAATGGGCCCAGTTTCGGCCCCAGCCGATGACGCCCCACAAGTGGAAAGTACGAGCAGCATCGCACAAAGGCCAACTCTAACCTTTTCCACGCCAACTTTGGACATGGCCACCCACATGCGGCCACTGTATATCACAGCAGAAGTCCAAGGAAAACTGATCAACAAGGTCATGGTCGACACCGGTGCCGCGGTCAATGTTGTCACAATCCATACCATGGGACTCCTCGACATCCCGCGCTCGTTGATCCAAACCACGTCCTTAACAGTGAAGAACTTCACAGGGCAGAAGTTTTTGCGTGCCTTCCTCAATGCACCAAGAACTCATGATTTGGAACACCGAGAAACGTGAGGCAATCATCGTCAAAGCCGACCCGCGGCCTTTCTCTATTTTCGCCAACTTCAACGATGCACGATACTATACTACGGACTTGGGCCCGTTGGACGTTCAAGGCGTCGATAACAAGGGCCGCCCATACGGAGTAACGGCCTCCAATCTAACGCGATGGGGACTTACCCAGGTGAAGGACGATTTGCAATGTCCTCACACCCCATTTTGATGGATAGTGCCTTCTCAGAGGAGGCACGCGAGGCTGGCGAGTCCTTGTGCGAAAGACTCCTTTCGTACTGGGCAGAACGCGAAGCCTACGACAAGGTCGCGACTATGGAATATGTCGATGAAGTGGTGGATTATTCTGATACCAAGGAGGAAGTTATTCAGTTAGCTCCTGCCGCCTTGGACGACACTCCACCTCAAGTCCGCGACCCCATTTTACAAGTTGACGTAGGGACTGCAGAAAAGCCCTTACTCATTTCCATCAGCGCTAAGTTGGCGAAGGACGAAAAGGAAGCCCTTCTTGCCCTATTACGAGAGTACAGGGATTGCTTCGCCGACAAATACGAAGATATGCCTGGCTTGTCCCCGGACTTGGTCTGCCACCGGTTACCAACCTATCCCGACCGGCGTCCAGTACGGCAGGACGGCCGATTCATGCGAACTGAAACTCAGATCGTCGTCAAGGAAGAGATCGAAAGCATGCACCGATCGGGTATCATTCGCGTGGCAAAATATAACCAGTGGTTGTCCAACGTCGTCCCCGTCCGCAAGAAAAATGGCAAGATGCGTGTCTGTGTTGATTACCGAGATCTAAACAACGCAACACCGAAGGACATATACCCCATGCCTGTGGCTGACCTACTTGTTGATGCCGCCGCGGGACACGAGATGTTATCCTTTATGGATGGAACGGCCGGGTACCATCAGATTCCCGTAGCCGAGGAGGATCGACACAAGACCGCTTTCCGCTGCCCTGGTTTTGCTGGCGCGTTCGAGTACGTTGTCATGCCCTTCGGCCTTAAAAACGCGGGGGCAACGTACCAGCGCACCATGAACCTCATCTTCCACGTCATCTTGGGCAAGTTGATCGAAGTATACATCGACGATGTGGTAGTCAAAACCAAATCGCGAGCAACCCACGTGGAAGACTTGCGGCAGGTGTTCACACGGATGCGCAGACATAACCTCAAGATGAACCCCGCCAAGTGTGTTTTCTTTGCGGAGGCCGGGGACTTCCTTGGTTTCCTAGTGCATCAAAGAGGCATCGAGATCCCAAAGGACAAGGCACAGGCGGTAATCACCGCTTCGCCCCCCACCACCAAGAAGGAGCTCCAACAGCTGCTCGGGCGAATCAACTTTCTCCGCCGCTTCATATCAAATGCGACAGGGAAGGTCCAACCTTTTTCACCCCTCCTTAAGCTCCAGGGGGCAACCGAGTTTGTATGGGAACCGCAACATCAACAGGCCTTCGATCGAATCAAGGACTACCTTACGAACCCACCAGTCCTGATCCCGCCTCGCGACGGCGCCCCGCTTAAACTTTATATCGCCGCCGCCGATTTGTCCATCGGCGGGCTCCTGGCCCAGGACGATGTGAACGGGGTAGAACACGCTGTCTATTACCTTAGCAGAGTTTTAATGGACTGTGAGACACGCTACTCGCCCATGGAGAAGTTATGTCTCGCCCTATACTTTGCAGGGTGCAAGCTGCGCCATTATATGCTTGCCTTTACCACGGTTGTGATCGGTCAATCCGACCTGGTCAAATACATGCTTTCTCGCCCCATCTTGCGGGGACGCATCGGCAAGTGGATCCTCGCCATGTCCGAATTCTCGTTGCAATATGTTCCGCAAAAGGCAGTAAAAGGACAGGCAATAGCGGATTTTCTTGCCCATCACCCACCATCAGAGCTCACAGCGTTTCGCGAGTTGGACTTCGCTACCGTGACACTCGCTCCCTGGACCCTGTACTTTGATGGTTCACGGAGTGATACCGCAGCCGGAGCCGGGATAGCCATAGCCAATCCCGCTGGAGATCGCTTCTCCTACTCGTTCCAGCTCGATTTCAAATGTACCAACAACCAGGCCGAATACGAGGTTCAGATCTTTGGCGATTCTTTGTTGGTCGTTAACCAGCTGGTGGAAAAGTTCAAATGTTTAAGCTTGTCAATTGAGCCATACCTGCGCAAGGCATTTGAGGTGTTGGATCGATTTGACGACGTTTACATCGAGCACATACCACGTGAATTTAACTTCGCCGCCAACGAGCTCGCCCAGGTAGCGTCTGGCCTTAGCCTGAGAGACGGAGTGCGCGAACGTTTGCTCAAGGTCGAACGCCGTACTCTCCCCTCTTTCATTGCCAGGGGGCAATTTCAGGCTGCCATTCCCGAAGTTGCAGCCTTGGACCCCATCGACGAGGATTGGCGGCTACCATTTATCGCCTACCTCTAGAACCCCAATGACGCCGCCCACTCCAGGCAAATCCGTTTCCTCGCCTTAAACTTTGTGTTACGCAATGGCAAACTCCGGCGGCGTGGGGAAGACGGAAACGACTTCCGCTGCGTATACGGGAATGAAGCTAAACGTCTCATGCGCGAAGTACATTGCGGAGTTTGCGGCTCGCACCAGACCGGGCCTAAAATGCGATGGCTGATCCGCCGCCATGGGTACTACTGGCCAACCATTCTGAAAGACTGTATTGCCTTCGCCAGAGGTTGCCAAGACTGCCAGGCTCACGGACCATTGCAACATATTCCCAACATCCCGCTGCAGCCCATCATCAAACCTTGGCCGTGTCGCGGATGGGCAATGGATTTCGTGGGCATCATTCATCCCCATTCCTCTGAGCAGCATAAGTTCATAATCGTTGCCACCGATTTCTTTACCAAATGGGTCGAGGCCGAACCTCTCAAAGTCGCCTCCACTAACTCGGTGCGCAACTTCATTTTCCGTAATATCATCTCACGCTTTGGTATCCCAGAGTGCATCGTTACGGACAGGGGGGCAGCTTTCATGGCCGATTCAGTTGTTACGTACTTAAACGATTACGGCATCAAGCTTCTCCACTCCACGCCATATTATGCCCAGTCCAATGGCCAAGCAGAGGCTAGTAATAAGGTCATCCTTGGCATCCTCCGCAAGATGTTGGAGTTGAACCCGCGCGTCTGGCACGAGGAACTCTACCACACATTGTGGGCCTACCGCACCTCAAAGCGCGGCCTGACAGATACCACCCCGTACGCTCTCATGTACGGTCACGATGCTTGGACGTAATCCTCGCCAAGTAGTTGATCGCTTCGCTCCGCGTTCAGGAACAACATCAACTACTTGGCGAGGATTACGTCCAAGCCATGTGGCAGGAACTTGAAGCTCTGGACGAGCACCGCGTCACCGCTTTCAACAATCTCGTCCTCGAGAAACAACGCATCGGCCGCTCTTATGATAAGGTCACGCACGGACAGAGCTATGCTGAGGGCCAGAAGGTGTGGCGTGCAGTACTCCCGCTTGGAGATAAAACAGACGGTCGGGGCAAGTGGTCCGCTCGATGGGATGGTCCATTTATTATTCATCGCATACTCCCCAAGGGGGCATACCACCTGCGCGACTTGGACGGTACTATTCATCGCAACCCTATTAATGGCCGCTTCCTCAAGCGCCACATTGCAGGAGTTTGGGAACGCGAGGATCCTTCACCTCCACCGGATCCCGCCACCACAGTCAATAGTGTTACGCACCATCGCGTTTTAACTCCGCCGCCTAACACTAGGGGGCAACCCGGGATAGAAGACTAGAGTACATTGTAACATACCAGCCTAAAAAGGCCAGTATAAGAATGGGGCCTGTTCCAGAGGCCCTAAAAAAGGATAACTCTATTGTTTTCTCCATTCTCTGTAAACGTGCAAAGTCTAAATACAAAGACAAGTACAAGATTGGGGCCTATTCCAGAGGCCTTAAAAAAACAATAAATTCATTTATTTTGCCTTTTTGACTTTGTTCAATACATGTTTCAAACTTTGGCTTTGCGGCCAAAGCAATTACATTAACAGAAAAGGTGAAATTAGACTATGTTTACATTTAAAAAGCATAGATCTATAGATACTGGAAGCCTCGTCCCGCATGTCTCGCAAGGCTAAAGAAAAGGCTGCCGCCGCGTCCTTCGCTAAAAGTTGACAAACGTCTCGCTTCTTTAGACCAGCATGAGCCTTGACGCCGGCCTGGACCTAAGACAAATTGTTGGGAAGCTAGAGGTCCAGTGGACCAAGGTCCCTCTTCCTACCGATCGGTCTTTGCTTGAAGGGCAGGCAGAGCCTCACGCACGGACAGAACAGCCGGCGCAAGGCAGAAGACACCCAACCATTAGTCAGGCCAGACGAAGGCTTGGCCTGAGAGTAGATTTCCAGAATCACTCACGGCCTGAGAGTAGATTTTCAGAATCAGCAAGAGCTAAGAGTGAGAATATGTGGTTGGGGGCTTTGCTTTAAGCAGGGACAAAAGGATGAACAGAAGGGAATAAGAAATCATGGCGAGGGGGCAAAGACTTCACTGATACTTCACCCCGGCCAAGCGTTTCTTTTTATAGGCGGAAAGGGCGATTGTACTTTCAACAGTTGTCCTCCACACAATATTTGCTCTGAGATATGAGCTGTGGAGATAAGGTCAGACGCGTTTTTCCATAATGACTACCCACGTTCCAAGCGAGTAGTTACATTGGAAACCCTCACCAAATCTCGGAAAAAGATTTTTTCCTGACAGTTATTACGTAACAGTTGGTAAGAGCGGGAAAAAAAATCAACTTTAACATTATCATAAAGTTCGTACACAAGGGGGCAAAACACGGGTCGAACCTAAACCCGCCTAGAAGCCTTATACAAATCTAAGAGAAGGCCTTCTAAGGCCAACTCTTCATCATATGCCTGGGCTTGGGCTTCATCGGCAGCAGCAATAGCCGAGTCCAAAGCTTCCTGGGTCTCCTCCGCGGCCTGCAAGTGGGTTTCCACTTCTTCAGCGCGGGCCAAATTTTGGCGAGCTTGAGCAAGCTGAGCTTGCAGCTCCGCTATCTGGGCCTCCAGGGCCTCCACTTGCCGAGCATAGCCAGTGCTTGGATTCTCTGAAGATGCTTCCGGGATGTCAACGTCACCAAGCTCGGCTAAAAGGTCTGCCATCTGATTACCTAAAGCTTGGCGAGCTTGCTCGTGGGAAGCTAATTGAGCACCGACATCTTGAACTCGGCGAGCCTGCAACTCGACAGCGTCAGCCAGTTCCAACACATGATCTAGAGCAGGATTGCCGCCAGCGAGTTGCCGACTCAGAGCTTCGTGAGCCTTGCGGACGCGCCCCACCAAGTCAAATACGTTCATACGTGGGCCTTGGCGCAGTAGCCCATGAAGGAAAGACCGGGCTAGGCGAATGGGCTCTGGATCAGCAGGCGGGGTAGTCCGGGCCTGAAAACGAGCGGCCCGGGTACCCAAGGAAGAAGACGCCTCGCTAGATATTCTCGTTGGGGCCGGAGTGGTTGGTTCAACCTCAGCAGCTGCCTCAATCTCTAGAACAGGCGGCGGAACCTCAAAGCAAGCAGGTTCTACTCCACTACGTTGGACTGAGCCGTTGAGTCTGGTTGCAGAGGAGAAAGCTCAAGCAACGGTTGGAAAGCCTCTGTTGGCACCGTCGAAGACACTTCGCTGGTCTGAGCCGCTCGGCTTAGTTGCAGAGGAGGGAGCCAAAGTACCAATTGGAGGTCTTCTGGCGGAAATGCCAAGGGGGCAGTAAAGTCAGAAAGCTGGGTGGACTGATCAAGAGTTTCATCTTCAGCGGGAGCCGAGATAGGCTCTGGGATTGGACTAGTTTAGCTTGGAACGGCGGTTGGAGAAGCCGGTTGCACGGTGACTTCCTCAATAGCCATGTCAATTTCCTCGATGGCCATGGCGATTTCCTCCGTGGCCGCACCAACTTCCTCGATGACCATCTCCTCGCTGGCTACAGCAATTTCTTCGATGGCCGTCTCCTCGTTGGCTACAGCAATTTCCACGATGGTCATCTCCGCGCTGGCCACAGCGACTTCCTCGATGGCCGTGCCAACTTCCTCGACGGCTACAGCAACCTCTTCATTGGCTACAGTACCCGCCTCGATGGCCAAGGTTATTTCTCCGACGAGTGGTTCCGGAGGCGGGACTTCCGCTATCACTGGCGCCTCTTCAATGGCAGCGAGGCGAGGTCGAATGCGGCGAACCTGTCAAAGGCAAAGTTAGCGGTTCGTTGACTGGCTTTAATAAAGATTAATCCGAAGAAGGGTCGCTTACCAAGGCATACTCTCGCTGGTACCGCGCATCCTCTAGCAAGTCCTCTTCATCCTCAATAGGACGCTTCCGCGAGCTTTCGCCGCTCGTTGGCCAGGGAACGACGGGAGCAGTCTCACTGTCGTGGCCCGCCACAGTTTCCCTCCGGACAGGTGTTTTTCCTCTGGCACCCTCAGATCTGTTGATTGTTCTCCGGCGGGTGGCAGACTGAAAAAGTAAACAAGAGGGTTAGGAAGAAGCATTTTGTCAATATGTTAAAGGAGGTATGAAATTTACACATTTAGTGACATACCTCGGGTACGGGGTCGCGTTCTCGAATGACGATCCCCGTCGGGCCGCGAGCAGCAGGAACTGGCGGGAGCGCAAGCCTAGTTCCCATCGCAGCCCCTGAACCCCTCTCTACACGGTCGCGCTGGGCATCGAGGATGTCGCGGTCTGATTCACCCAGAGTGTCGTATAGAGGACGAAAGATGGCGGCGAAGACCGCGTCATCCGGGAACTCCCAGTGGTTGTCAGATAAGGACCGCCACCAAGTGAGGTAGGCGGGGTCGACGCCCTGCGAAGGCTCAATCTCCAGCAAGTTGGGAGAAAGAGGGTAGATGTTTTGCAGCGGGGTGACCCGGTTGGACTCGCCAACCTTCCTCCACGAGGTGTACTTATTAACCGAGTGGAGAAGTGGATAGGGAATCCCTTGGTGGAAGCCGAGTTGCCTCGCGAAGTGATTGGGGGCGTACAGCTCGAAGCCTTGTTCATCCTCGGCGAGCTGAAGGTCGCAGCACGAAGTTGCTCTCACAAAGACAGTCCTGGCATCGCTGTCCGAATCAGGGCGGGGGAAGAAGCCCGTTGATAGGACTTCAGGATGGCGCCGACGAACCATCATATCCATGGTAGGAGGAGGCTCAAGGTGGTTGTACAGGATGGAAAGGCTGGCGAAGAAGGACAGAGGAGTTCGATTCGCAGCGTTCCTGCACACCACAAAGCCAAGCAGCCGGTCCTCGGGCAGGAATTCCAGCGGGGCTCGCTGGAAGAGCGGAAAATACAGCTGCGTCCACAAGTCTAGGATCCACAGAGGGCCACCAGAGAGATGAAAGGGCCTCAGGGATAGCATGTGCAAGGTCCGGTAGAGCGCGCCCAGTACGGGTTGCCCTAGCCCTACTTCGACCCCATTATACAGTGCTTCGGCCAACCTGGTCCATTTCCCTGTAGGCTTGTGAGCACTGCCGCAGAAGATAAATTTGTCGAGCCAATACTCAAGAAAGGCGATGCCTCCTTCATGCTGCTCTGCGTGGCCAATGTAAAACTTCCTCCACGCCCCATATGAACCTTTCAAGGCGTGGCGGGCCCCCAGGTTGCAAGCGTGTGTAAACTGGGTCGACGCAAAGTCGCCTGGCGCATATGGCTTTGCGTGAATTGGCAGCCCGGCGATGGCAAGGATGTCCAATAGAGAGATGCCCATCTGCCGGAAGGGAAAGTCGAAGGTGTTAGTGGCACTGTTCCATAAACAGGCCATGGCAGCGATGGGTGCTCGGTCGGTGTGAGGGGGCAGCGAGAAGCTCAAGGCAATGGCTTCGCGGATGCCGGTTGCTTCCCAGATCGTTTGGTTGGTCTGGAGGCGTTCCGTGTACCAAGCCCGATCCTCCGCAGTGGCGCTGGGCCACTCCCCGACCCGGATATTTATATGAGAGCGGGCTTGCCAAGAGGCGAAGTTTCCCGGTTCGCGCCGTTGGGCCAAGATTGGTCGACGCACGGAGGCGGTGTAATGATTGAGATCAGTGGCGGACGGAGTCTATGAAGGAGTCGGACCGAGCAGGGCTGCCCCTGTTTCAAGGAAGTAAATGGGTGTTCCTTGAGGCGGGTTGCTGGCGAAACGGCGAGCAAGGCTGGTCGACCAGGAGGTCGCCGCCGTGAGGCTAAGGTTCGGGTCATTAGCAGCGGGTTTGGGTGCCATTGTTTCTGGTCGGAGTGAGGTCGGTGCTAGAGTTTGGTTGGTTGCAGAAGGCTGATTGGAAGGCGATGGTGAGATGTGGGGACCCGCATCGAGGTTTATAAAGAAGACGAACAGTAACGTCCCTGTCAATCAGTGGCCGCAACGAAAAGACGCAATGACGACCGAAACGTCAGCGCGTTTCAAAATTCAAAAAGCCGTAATGATGAAGGGAGGCGATGACGCCGAAACGTCAGCACCTTTTGAAATACGAATTCCCATAAAAAAAGCTTATTTAGGCCTTTTCGCTTATCCGTTGCGAAGTGGATTAAGCTTAAGGCCTAGGGGGCAATGTTTGAGCCCAGTGGGTATTTTCGGTCCAAGACTCGAGACACGTTTTGGATAGCATTTGGGCCAATACCTGTGGCCTTTTTAGCCCACGAAGGGTGGCGAGGTCTGGCAGCACGCGACGAGGACTTTGTCCAAAAGATTCCGATACCCCGCGAGATTCGATATCCTCGCGGGATCCATATTTCCAGTTCGCGTGGGACTCTACAGTGCATGGCGAGGTAGAGTTGGAAATGGACGATGATACCCTCGGGATAAGATCGCTTAGTGTTTGAGTTCGCGTATGACACTACAGTGAAATGATGCGAGGCGGTGAACAAGACCTAAGCAAAGTTGGTTTGACACGTGTTGCATGGAGCACACGGCTGGCGAGTTGATCATATCCTTGTGGGATTCTAATTGCCGAGTCCGAAGTGGATTGTGATCAGGTCTCCGCGGGTTGCTTGCCGATGGTTATATAAAGAAGCTCCACGGCTTACAGAAATCTCTCTCTCTCAACACACAATCAATCAAACAAACAAACAGACAAACACAGTCAAACCTTCGAGCGTCCTCGAAAACCCTAACGTTCTAAGCGCACCCTGCCTTAGATCTCAGAGCCCGTTAGGACTCGTCCCCGATTTCCCTTTGTTGTTCTGCTCGCTCTAACAGTGAGTATCGATCGACAGGTGACCGAGAAGATTTTGCTCGTAAATTCCTCGTCCGCGAGGTGGCACCGGAGCTCTCTTTCGCCTGGTTAGAAGTCAAGAATGCACACCGTTCTCTTTCCTCGTCCGCGAGGTGGCACGCCCCGCACACATTGTTTTACTTTTGGAAGCACGATCACCTCATCGCTCCCTGCTGAGGACGTGGGCCAAAACAGACGCAGGTAGTTGTGGTTCACCCAACCATCCCAATCAGAAAAGAAAGGAAGAAAGCTCATATCTCTTTTCTTCCCCAATCAGATCCGGCTGGACAACCAGGATTTTACATTCCCCTCACCGCTCTACCGGTCTCGACCTCTCCTCCACCATAGATACGTAACTCTAATTAAACATGATTAAAGACGTTTGACAATGTTATCTCTTCGTGAAACACAAGAGCATCAAGAAGAAACACATAAACCTTGACATATAGAAACATATACAAAAGCAAAACTAGTGTTAGAACTGATCAACCTCCAAGGAAGAAATATCAAAAGCGACAAGTGTGGCCCATGATCCACTCCTGTACCCCTAATATTGTCACACCTTAACCACCCATAATGTATCAGGTTTTAAACACAAAAAGTCTCATTACAATTGAGGATGATCAGTGGTGTTCATATGGTTATCTAGTGACCAAGACAAGGAAATCATGGTCAATCACCGTTGGATGTAAATCTAAGGGTGAAAAGTATTATTTTAAAGTTAAGTTGTTTTATTTTCCATCTTTAAATTCACATCTAACAGTGATTGCCCATAATTTTCTTAATCACTAGATGACCATGTGAACACTATTGAAAGATGATATCTCACTTATAAGTTATATTATATTAATTTATTACTTTTTTGATATGAGATTTTTGATCTCTAACATGTCCTATATGTGCAACCTGATATTTTAGGCATGCACGTGAGACAAATTAACAAACAAATTCTCTCACCGCAAATCGGGGAAGATCAAACCAAAGGCCCACAACGAATTATAACTTATAAAGAGACTAAACTCATGCTTATGAGTTATGATAGATTTTAGACGTGATTATAAAGAGACCTGCTATGATAACGAATCAAATATATAAAGATTACAATCATGATCAACAAGGTAAGAATTAAATCTAAGACAAATCAGTAATCTTAATGACTCTACAGAGTAGTATTACAGAAGCATGACTCTAGCAAACCATGTAACACTTTTTACGAACCATTATCAAGCGATCCACAGATTTTTCTGGTCGAGTATTTAGTAAATTGGTGAATTCCTTTTCTTCTTTTTGCAAACTCGTGCGAGAAGGAATTGTATTATACGTGTTACACATTAAAACCCGCCAACCCGACATTGACTAGTTTTGTGTAACCCAGAATCTCGTGTCTCCTCCTCCGAGATTCACAAGGACGCTCAGCCTTTTGAATCACAGAGAAGAAAGAGAAACCAGCTAGGATAAAACCAACGACAAAGAAAGCAACGACAACAAGAAGAACAAGGCAGTGAATCACAAGCTTAAACTCCTCAAGTCAGAGAGAAGAAGAAGAGAGCCCTCAACTCTCTCTCTATTCATCTTCTGCTCTTTTTATTTTGAAACAACACCAACAGCAGGGTCAGCTCTCAAAGACAAAAGCAAAGTGAATAATCGAAACAGAGGAAGAAGAAGAAGAAGAAGAAGAAGAAGACGAGGAAGACATGGGTATTTTACATGACGACGTCGTAATCATCACAGAACCAGAGAAAGAAGGCGACCCAAGTGTGATCACCATAAATTGCCCAGACAAAACTGGTTTGGGCTGTGACTTGTGTCGCATCATTCTCTTCTTTGGTCTTAGCATTGTCAGAGGAGGTGAGACCTTTGATCATTCTTCTCTTTTTACTTTTCAATTCAAGTAGCAAAGAGTGGAAACTTGAATGTAAAGGTTCAATTTTGATTCCTCTGCTTCTTTTAAAATATAGATTCTTCTGTGATTTTTCCAAGAATTTGGGAAACAAGTTAAGGGTACTTGAAGTTTAACGTGTCTGTTCTTTTTGTTTTGAAGATGTATCAACGGATGGAAAGTGGTGCTTCTTAGTGTTTTGGGTGGTTGGGAACCCAGGAACAAGGTGGGGTTTGTTGAAGAAGAGGTTAATGGAGACTTGTCCTTCTTTTTCTTCAGCTTCTGGGATTTCCTATTACCGCCATGAATTGCAGTCCCCAAAGACTCCAGATGTGTTCCTTCTCAAGTTCTGTTGTTATGATCGGAAAGGGATTTTACATGGTAACTTTTGGTTTTAGCATTTGATTCATGTTTTTGCATCTGCATTTTTCTTTATTTGTAAATGAATCTCTATTCTCGAACGAGCTATTCATTCGTCGAAATTGTTGATGAATCTACAGTAGTTAAGAAGATAATGTGAACTAACAATGTTAGGGTAGTTTCATAAGAGTAAGAATTCTCGTTAGAACCTCTAAACCTGTGTGTTGAGGGTTTGCTCAAACCACTAATTGATGTTATTATTGTGCAGATGTGACTGGGGTTCTATGTGAACTAGAGCTAACCATAAAGAAAGTCAAGGTATCTACCACCCCTGACGGGAAAGTGATGGATCTGTTTTTCGTCACAGACACCAGGTAATACCAATTTCTCTATTTATTCCGCTGAACGTCATATCGAGTGATTTCTGGCCTTCTTTTTGGCTGTTTCTAATTTCTATGAGGTCCTCAAGAAAAAATCGCAAGTTGACTAGTTTCATTAAGTGGAACTTCATACGGAATTGTCTACAAGTTTGATATGCATGTCTTGCACACAAATGACAAATGTGAACTGTTCGCGGGCACAGTCCCATTCCAATGGTTATATCAATTGCAGATTGGTGTTACACTATCTCATGCGGATTGGTGTCCATCACCATTTTGTTTGCCAACTTGAAGATTTTGATGCATCCTTTCGCTTGCTCTTCAAGTCTTCCTCGTTAATGTTTTGTGCTCAAAACTTTACATGTGAAGAGAATGTGATGGAAGGACAAATTATTCCAAATTTTCATCTTTTTCTGTAGCGAAAAATTTTATTTCTTTATTCTTCATGGAACATCTGTAGACATTTGAGTAGAGGGAAGTTACAATTGGGATATGCCTCACCCAAAATTTTGCATTCTACCAGGTACATATGAGATTAACACTCTAACATTGTGTTTTTGTTAGGGAACTTCTGCATACAAATAAGAGAAAAGACGAGGTATCTGACCACTTAAAAGCTGCTACGGGCAATGCCATGATAAGTTGTGATATTGAAATGGTCGGTCCTGAGAGTACTGCATGTTCACAGTCGTCTTCATTTCTCCCATCCGTTCTTATGGAAGACATGTTTCATTTGGAAATGCCTGATGAACTCCCAAGTGGACTAGTCACCTCTAGCTGTGTTTCCGTAAATATGGATAATTCGCTCAGTCCTGGCCACACGCTGGTCCAGATCATGTGCAAAGATCACAAAGGCCTCCTTTATGATATAATGAGAACTCTAAAGGATTATAATATACAGGTAAATTAATGTGACATTCCAATAACAAAGATCACATTTCATCATTACAGAACCCTTCTAATCATGTGATTGTGATTATGAACCAGATCTCTTACGGGCGCTTCTCTTCGAAACAAAGAAGAAATTGCGAGATTGACTTGTTCATTGTGCAAGCTGATGGAAAGAAGATAGTTGATCCAAGCAAGCAGAATGCGTTGAAATCTCGTTTGCAGATGGAACTACTCCGTCCTCTCAGAGTAGCTGTTGTAAGCAAAGGTCCTGATACAGAGCTCCTGGTTGCTAATCCTGTGGAATTATCTGGGAAGGGCCGGCCTCTTGTTTTTCATGATACAACCCTTGCTCTCAAGATGCTGAACACTGGCATATTTTCGGTAATTACCTTATATATTTTTATTGTAGTGTTTGATTCTTTTCATGTAGTCCCTATGCAAATGGTAATAAAGGTTATTAACATATTATAGTTTTATGAGAAAACTATAGTTTTATTTCTGGTCATCGCTGTCATCCATTTTTTTACACCGATCAGTGTCCTTTTTATCTTCTTCTATAGTTAGCTAAATGCTCTCTCATTGTTTGGCAGGCTAAAATTGGAAGGCATTTAGTTAAAGATCGGGAATGGGAAGTCTATCGAGTCTTGCTTGATGAAGGAGATGGATTGCCAGTTCCAAGGAACAAGATTGAGGAAGGAGTATGGAATATGTTGATGGGTTGGGAGTGATAACAAATGCCATAGTACAGCTAACTTCTCTGTGCTACCACATCACCAAATGCAGTTGATGGAATATATATTGTTAAAAGGCCCAACCAGTTGCATAGTTCGACATTACAACTTCTGTATAGTATGAAAGAGAAGAAATCAGTAATGAGGACATGGAAAAGGAGAGTACAAGTACAGTTCCCATGGCACTTGCAAATTGTTGTACAAAGGTATCTCATACATAATGGTGCCATCTCTTTCATGTTATTGTAGTTCTAAGTAAGCCTCTAGTGATGTGGTTGGTGGAAGTTAGAACCAAACGTGCAGTTCAACATTTCCAGGCAGTCTTATCTATATTGTATATAGCTCCTGTAGGCTAAACTGTTGAATTATAATAGAAATCTTTTTGCCATTGCGGCATTTCCAAATGGAGTTCCTTCAGTGTCTAGTGACTCTAGTCTTCTCTCTCTCTTTCTCTCTTCTTTATATTGATGACATCTATATGTAATTGTTTAAGTCTAGCCTCTTACCAGACAATTGCTTCTAGAAGTTCTATTCGTAGTTAAAACTTAATATATATCGATTTCAAGTCTAGGACATGAACTTGGACATTGTTCTTAAAGTATTTACATGTGCATAAATGGAATATTGTTTTAAATCTGTTACCAGCTCTCAAATTGTAGTGCTTTTTGAAGATTCAGTCCAACACAAGCAACAAATATTCGTTACAGATTGATGCTCCCCCAAGTAAGTTGGGTCCAGTTTTTGTGGCAAAGACCACTGTCTTTTATTTTTATTCACTACTTTGAGTTAACTATGTTTTACTGGTTGTCCTCATCCTTCTAATGCAGAGCTGACAAAGCCTTAGCCTTGCTATCTGTATAGAAAAGTTCAACTTGCCTCAAATGTACAAGTAGAATCTTTTATCAAGTATTTTGTATTCCAATATAGTAGCAATATCTATTTGCTGCATGATTTGGAAGCCAAATAATTTACATGGACCGAAAGTGACTTCCAAACCCTACAATGCTGTTTTGGTATCTGTCATGAACTTTGTGATTGTCTTTTTGAGATGGTTTCACTATCAACTTCTGGGAGGGTATGAACTGTGGGAATACAGTTGAGGTCTTTATCTGTCTTTCTCTCGACTGATTCGAACTCATTTCTTCTTGTATTTCAGCGCCGTAGCTCAGTATTGAGTTGTCTTCTTGTTGCCATTATTATCGTGATTGTTTTTTTTTTTTTTTCAGCTTTTGAGAAGTGAGGCAAAACTTCGACGATCCCGTTTTTCATTCGGAAAACAATACCTCAAAACAAAAGCCGTATATGTGTAAGCTCACATAAATGGTCCACATCAAAGGTGAAGCATAGTCTAGTTTACTGGTCTTGCTTCCTACAGTCTTTATGAAAGGTGGATTCTTTGCTAGTAAAAGGTACCTCTAGTCAAAAAGTTCCCCCACTTCCGCAAGTACAAATGCCATTTGAGCTTTAATGGTGCTCAGTCCAACCTGAGCACTATGTGACGCTCAATGGAAACTCAGGTAAATGCTAAAGCACATTAAAGAACAGAACTTATGAAGAATTGGGGAATTTTCATGTACACTTAATCTTGAAGAGTGGTTTTAAATAAAACTCACATAATATTCTTATCTGATAGACATCTAAAATGTATCAATTATGATAAATATTATGTTCTATTTTTTCTAAATTTTACACAATTACCATCATTCAACTATAACATATTAATATAATAAGTAAGTTTAATTGATGTTGTCTTAAATACCTTAATTATGAGTTTTTCTTCTAACACTAACATTTTTCAATCAATTTACAAGAATCATGTAGTTTTCTTTATTTTTATGAAAAATATTTAGATTAAAGGAATTCATTTTATAATCTATACATAAGGTAAAATATAATATGAATAAGATATATATCATCTAAACCCTAAACACTAAACCCTAAACCCTACACCCTAAACCCTACACCCTAAACCCTACACCCTACACCCTATACTCTATACCCTAAACCCTATACCCTATACCATGAACCTATACCCTATACCCTATATCCTGAACCTATACCCCCAACTCTATACCTTAACCCTATACCCTAAACCTAATTTTGGGTTTCTTCTTTTTAGGTATATTATTATATCATGCCCTACTTAATAGGTACATTAGAAACGTAAGTAGTAAAGAGTAAAATGTTCTTTCAATTAGGATGGGAAATGATATAATAATATACTTAAAAAGAAGAAAATTAATCAAAGAACAAAAACGTGTACCTTACAATTAGACATTTTTTAGCTATAAAGAGAGACCAAATGTGAGCTTAGGAATGAAAAGTATCATCCTATTACAAATGACATACTTTTGTATATAGCATACACACACACACACACACTCAAGTTAGTAATAACAAGGTAAGAAATTAAAGAATGTAAATGATTATGACAAAATTAAATCCAACTAAATTTTAGCTAGTATTTGAGTTTCAAATTGATGCTAAAATTGAGAAATATACCAAATTTAGCTTTCTACTGTCTAAAGGGCAAATTAAAAAAACCGAAAAATGAAGAAAACTATTAATTATAAACATTTGCTCTATATTGTATGTTTGCTTATGTGGAGTGAGTGTAAAATGAAAAAAAAAATATGTATGACTTTATCTTAAAAGAGGTTTAGTATTTTATGTTTTTATCTATTTTCTCTGAAGAATTTATCAGAGATAAAAAATATTAAATAGAAAAACAATCTGAAAAGAATTATGAAGGGTATGAAATGAATAAGTGAATTTCACAAGTTTATCTGTCTGGTTTTTATCTTCTTTCAACTTTTGCTTCTATAGCTACTAGCCTTCCAGTACATTCAGTATATTCTAGACTGTGATTCCAGCAAATACTTGAGTTTAATCTTGGTTTTTTCTTTTTCGAGCTGAGCTTGAACGAGGCAAACAGGAGACCAAATTGAACTGCGGTTATATTCTTCAATATATATTGGATTCAGATTTGTTTTGAACTTTGTGAGTGCCTTTTGAATTGTTGTGAACTTTTCTAGTGTTCTGTAGTCCCAGTGATCACTATATATTAGTCTTGTTTGTGAAAAGGTGAAAATTCTGTACTGGTAAGGTGTTTCAGGTCACAAAATTACCCAGCTATCACTAGCACAGATAGGTTTATGGGATCCTATTTCATTCTGTCAAATTCCACTTTGCTTAAAAGACAGAAGCACTGGATAATTTAGATAAAAGCTAGTACATATTTACAGAATATTTGAAAATTATACGACTTTTCCTAACTAATTAGCAAATAAAGAAACAGAAATTAATAGAAAAGAAAACCAAACAGAAAATAGCCCATGAAGGGTGTACAATCTTGTGACAATTTTTGTTTCTACAGCTTCCAATATATTCCGAGTTTGTGCAAGATGCCAGAAACTACTGCCCAGAATGTAATTTCAGCAAATATGACATATAAAAGGGTTCCTAGCCTCTCTGAGTGCCATACATTGTTAAAGACATGCTCCTGGATCCAGTACACCTGTTTGAGTAGAGTTTTGTCCCAAGATTCATTAGATTAAGTTTAAATGAAATTAATGTCAAAGCAATTGAAATCTGATATGGTTGTACTACTTACTAGTGTTTTGTCTTGGGTTTCATAGTACCACCCATTTACGAATCCTGCAAAGATTCCCTGAGCTGCCATCACAAACACTAGCATTGCATTCATTCCTATCCACTCCAGGAATAAGAATGGAGTCCGATATCCCCAAACATCAATCTGTTTGCAAATAAAAGATATGGTCATTAAGTCAACAAGAAGTGAAAATGTAGACTACTACTAGCTACAGGTTGAATAGAATAATTGTTCTATACCAGTAAGTAAAATCCAGAGAAAACTAATCCAGCTGCACCGGCTGTGAAACAAACATAGCTGAAGCTGTAGAGTTGCTTATTGATTGGAATTGCTGCAAGAAAGTATAAAAATAGTAAGGGCTTATAGAATAGAGATTGCCTGATGGTTCATTAGAGATAGCTTGATGGTCAAGGAATCTCACCATCTGTAAAATGTAGAATGATGGCTATGATCATTAACACAAGCCCCATTGAGACCCATTGTTTGAGCCTCTCTGCGTGACCCTGCATCAGAATTGAGAATCAGACTTCATTTTCCTTGTTGAAGTTTCCAAATTGATTGTAAATAAAAAGTAATACTAGAAAGCTTAAGAGAAACGAGTAGTAACGTACCTTGAAGTGGATCAAAATGTGCCCATAATGGATGCCGATTGTGCCACTAAGAATAGCTGAAATCGAACTAAGAAAGAAGCAACAAAAAGATATTTATCTCCGGCTCTTGTCTTATAACTTTGAACTTTTCAATTCACTGGTGTTACTCAATAAGCATACCTCAAAAGGCCTTCTGGTTCAAAAGGAGCCCTGCACCAGCTTGGAGCGCCCTTTCTCAATGGACCAGTGCTAGGAGAACTAAGTGTGCATGCCTGCAAGTTGTCTCAAGAAATCTATTCAAAATAGATCACTGGATCCTGTCTTAAGTAAAAAAAGTGCAGAATGATTCTATTTTAAGTGCAGCAGAATCAAATGTTAGAGCCAACCTTCAAACGGCTCCATACAGGTTGGTTGTAGAGATGGTTTATGCCCCAGACCTGTCGATCCACGTATCCGACTGCATTGCAAGCAGGTCCTAGATGTCCTCTCATCCCACACTTAACCTGATCGAAAATAAAGCATTGCCAGATATCGTAACAGTTATAGTGTAAGTTTCATATACTTGATCATTTATTGAACAAAATTAGCATACCAAGTATTTCTTGCTTGATCCATCGTCATAGTGTTTTACAAAGCTCCAATCCGGAACGTATAGCGAAAATGTTGTAATCATGTAGACCAATAAGGCAACAAATCCTCCAATCCTGGATTGTAAGAAGCAAATTAATAGTGAATCCTTAAATCCTTGGACAGGGAACTTAAAAGGGTATATAAACGAATTGGTTAATGTGTTTGGATCATCACTTACCACTGCCATTTATATGCTGTGAAAATAGAGACAGGTCCAGGTTTAATAACAGTTGGTCTGAGTTTGGTGGTAAATGTCTCTATGAGAGCAACAACACAGTAGACTAATGCTATTCTCTGTTCATCATTAGCAAATAAAACAATCCACACACAAATTAGAATGGGAAAAACTGAAGTAGTATAAAAGAGAGGGGACAGGACATTAGTCACACCTGGAGGATGCCAAACCATCTAATTTTTTTCATGTCAACTCCATAAGCTAGTGTATAGGGGGCCTGAGAATATCCACCTGAAAATTGATGCGAAACTACTAGTTAGTCAAACAAATCAAGTAAACTTCTTCACTAGTAAATCCTTTTCCTTGGTTTTGCTTCTTTGGAAATTCCCTTTTCCTTGATAGTGAAGGACAAAATCTGAGTTTTCCAGTTACCTTGCAAAATGATTCCCCAAAACAGAAGCTTTATTGTTCTCAGAATAATCTTCTTGACGGCATCACTGGTCTTTGGAATTCTCTGCAAAGAAAAATGAAAACAAAGACAGTTGACATGTGTATTAACTTGCATATAAACCAATAATTCAGAAAAAATTAACTTCGTTCCTTCAATCATGGCCACGTATGACAAATATACAAAATGAATGATCGTCAATAAGACGTGTAAATCCATGCTAACCGTTAAGCATACTTGTAATTTTCATACACGACTTATATTAAAAGTCAAGACAAACTAGTATGAGAAAAATTTACCATTTCTACCTACAGCTATGTAAATTACTGAAGGAAATGTACCATATACCTTGAGAGCAAGGGCAATGGCAACACCAACAATGAAGAGGAAGAAGGGCATGACAAAGTCAGCTAAGGTGCATCCATTCCATGGTGAGTGGTCAATACGCGCGTATGCACCCCCTGCATCATCCACCAATATCATGACCTGCACATACACACCATCAGCTTAATTACTATTACTTTCACTCTATCACACAGTCTGACATGTTCGTATTTTTACTGTGAATTAATTAGAACCGTTTTAACTAGATAGAGTGTTGTCTCCTCTATCTCTAATTAGCAGTAATACACATACCACAATGGTAAGGCCTCTGAATGCATCCAAAGTAGCAACCCTCTTGCCCTTCTGCTTAACCTGCAGTGGTTGTTTCTCCTCAGCACCCTTGACTTGCTCCACCTCCAGGGGCTCCGTTGACACGGCTTTCTTCTCCTCCACACGGTCAATTGCATCTCCAGTACTATTACTGGTCAAAACTTCCTTCTTATGCTCTTCTTCTTCATAGACTTCAGGCACTGGGTTATGTCCGAACCCTTCTTCCAACCTCTTAGCATCATCCTCCACCATAATGTTTAGGCCCCTCTTCTCTACTCTCAGCACTGAATGAAGTACTTATTGGATAAGTTGGCAATATTCAGTTATAGCCGTAACAGCAGTTGTGAGAGGAAGCAGGAATTAAGAGCAAGATTCAGCAAGACAATGGCTATAGAACAGGAAGAGCTGAGGCCGGCAGCTTAATTTGTTGGCTTTGCCTGGAAGCATTGGGGCATATATATATATATATATATATATATATATATATATAGTTAAAAAGAGAGAAATTAATACATGTAGGTGGTGATGATCATTGTAGATTAACAAACGAGTCGGACAAATCAAGGAACTTGACAAGAAAGACAGAAATATGGTCTCTGGATTCCATAGTATGATGGGTACGTTACCTGTAACAGCTTCAATATGTATGTAAATTCATCCTCGGACAAAATGGATAGTTAATTAGCAGGCACATTTCATATTAGATTATATATTAGGTTAAACTAGTTAGTACACGTAGTGTGTTGTGAAACCTAATTTGTTTGTTCTCGGACTGCAATCCTCAACTGTAAATATATGCATTCATAAATGTATTTAACCTAGCTCAATCAACTTCATTGAGGCCAAAACATACTACAAAGATGAATTGACATGTACAGGTTTCAGAAAAGTCTATGATAATTGATAACAATTTATCGATCGGCTTCGTACAACTTAAAAGAATTAGGTCAGAGTTTGCCTATCGATTTAGGAAGCCGATCTATATTTATTAACAAATTGATCTACTTAAGTAGATAGATGAACTCTTGAAATATAAGAAATATTTCCGTTATCTTGTGTACATTTTACATTGAATAAACCACTTCTTAGTAGCTTACACTAATGGAGTCTTGTGATTGTTTCATATTGGCATCAAAACAATAGTTGATTTCAGTCCCAGAAACTAGCTAATTATAATCAAGTACAGTTCTGTATAAACAAAGAACAGTACTCTAACAATATATTGGACCGCTAGTCCACTAGAATCAAGTTTTATATGTACAATCGGGATATTCTAGTTTTTTTTTTTTATATATAAATTAAAATTGGGGAAACAATGGCCGGACTGTACCATGGACCTTGATACTACAATCTAAATATTCCAGAACTCCGGCCAGCTCACGCATTTTGTTTATTATTCGAACCAAACTTTGTTGAATCTCCAAGGTGACTATGCTCAGGATCCTGAAACCAAGCTCTCTTAATTAGTTCTATAAATATACCGAATCAAATTTGAAGTCAATAAACTAGATAGCTAGGTCCATATGCAAAGCCGGCCAATACGTACGTATTACTTCATATAACTATACGAATGTATCAGAAATGATCCTCGATCACACACACACGCCCAGAGTATTTATCCCAATTTAGGATTGGATGGAATTTAAATTGATCTAGTTTATATGTAATGAATTGACATGCGAGAGTGGAGTAATGTGCCTAATGGATCTAAACAGTGTAAATATTATTTCTTAGGCTTAATTTCATTATTCAACATGAAAATTACACATTGTTTGAGCAATTCAAATTTCATTATGCATAGTCACTCTTTAACTTGGGTGTTTTCTGTTTATTTTTCCGTTAATTGCTGGAGTGGTTTGATCTTATGAGCCCTATCTAATTTTTGTATACTGTGCTATTGACGTACATGATCGACATGCACGTTGCCATGCAGCAATTAACAAAGGAAATTTGTTAATGAAAATGTTAGCGGATTGTTATGAAAATTAGTTTGATGAGTCAAAACTAGATGTACAAATAATCAACCCTGAATTAATCAAAACAAAATCCGCATACTAGCTAGCTAGACTGTGGCACCTTCCTCAGTAGAAGATATTGATTGCGGCTTCTTCATTCATCTCCAATACCACTCACTTAATCAAGTACTTCGATCTCTTCAAGTATTCAAGTAGTCCTGGATTCTTGAAGACTTCCAAGAGCCAAGAGCAAATATGCAGCACTATCTTATCCTTCATCACCTTCATTGATTGATTGTAGGCTTGTTCAATGTTCCAAGCGAACACCAACTTTTCATATTTGATCCCTAAGAGTAAGAGTATGAATTGACCAGATAGCAGTGTCGACTGCCTTTTCAGTTACACCATTCCGAGCTCCGCCACTATCGGTGGTTGTTCGTGTTATTATTGGGATCCTATTTATGTTCTTGTGGTGTTTGAGATACCATTGGTACGTGGTTGTTCTTATGCATATGCAACAATTCTCGTTTATCCTCGGTTAAGTTCAATTATTGTCAAATTTTGATGCCATAAACCCGTCATCTTTTGCCTGGTCCACTGTTACTGAATTGTCGATAACCAAAGATTCATGAGTGATAGGGAGGTTACTCGACTCTCTTTCACTCATCTTTTGGCCATAAGGACCAAGAGTAATCGAATTGTCACATCCTTCCAAATTGATCGAGTGCAATCCAAATCTCATTTGAATACGATTGTGACGTATTCTTGCTTGTCCAATTCAATGTGGATGGATCTGCATGCTAACAGGCAAAAAGAAGAAAGAAACGTTCACATTGACTTACTTATGGTACCCAATTTTATAAAGAGAAAGCTAGAATGAAAAGGATGAAGTGGTTTTGTGGTACTAAACTTGAATCGGATGAAAATGATCGGTGAAATGATGGAAAACGAGTGAGCTAGCATATGAATCACACGAATCACTCATAATAAGATATCTACTGGCATCTGAACTTTAAAAAGACAAACATGAGTATTTTTGGATTGTTTAAAATTATGATGAGACCGACATTAATCAATAGAATGAAGCTACGCTATGAAATTAATATGTGAAGTTCTTTATTTGACTAACTTTTCAGTCATATTTCCACACCACCGTTTCGTTTGTAAAACTTAATGCATAGATCACCTCTGTAAAGTTTCATCTAATTTGAGAATCGTTTGAGTTTTCATAATTGTGATTTACACAAACAGTTTTGATTAGACATATTTATGATCCGTTCATTGATTTAATCTAATTCGGTACTTAAACGATTATAAATCTGAATGAAATTTTGTATGAATGATCTATACATTACTATCAATAAACTGAATAGTGAAGATGTGGAAATATAACTGAAAAGTTAGTCAAATAAGAAACTTCACATATTAATTTCAGAGCGAAGTTTCGCTTTGGATAGAAACTGATACACACACATATATCTTGAATGATTGCAGAATACGTTATTGATTAACTAATACTAATTCAGAAAATTGAATTGCAAAATAAAAGCAGGAAGAAAATGTTAAAGAACAAATCAACTATACAAAAATGAAGAAATTAACATGTGTAAGAAATACCACCTTACATATTTCAAAATGATTCTAACTCATTTTTCATGTTTGTACTATTTGAGTTCGTGAAACCCGTAACTCAATTAGGTTTGGAAGATGTAAAACATACATACATACATTCATTCCACGCGTTGATAATAAGAGAATTACACCCCGCGTTGATAATACGATCGTATGTCATTTTCTTCGAACATAAGATCGTCTTATTTGACGAATGATGAAGCTAATGAGGTCATACAAGCAATTGGATATTTCTTTTCTGCTTCTTTGTTTTCTTTTGTTAAGTATATAATGACTATATTCATCTTTCAATCCGTGAGGCTCCAAATGGACCACAAACTGATCAACACAAGCATTTCCAAACCACAATCTATCGAATCATGTTATTAAGTATATATGTTATTGAATAGCTTTCCTTTCATGATTTCAATCTCTACCAGCTGGTTTTTAACTTTTGAAGGGGGTCTTTGCTTGAACTGACCATTGCTTTTGGAAGTTCAATTAAAAGTCAGAAATGTTCATCAAATTTAAGACCTTTTTCCAAAGTAAGAAAGTTCTTTGCATGGTAACATCACTTGTGAACATTAATTGTGTATTCGTATGTCATAAAAGTGGTAATAAAATGATTGCAACATTCTATTGGCAGGGGTGAAACATAGTGTCAAGACATTTATTATTTATTATCGATCGATAATATAATGTGTTTTGTAATGGATGTTTCGTGATTGAGTTATCTTTCCGTTATGTCATTGTTATGTCAGAGAAAATAGAGTAGCTAGTTGCGCACTCTTTGTTAGTTGGTCTTTGTTAGAATACATATGTATAATAGAAACTCATGTTAATATTGTGGGACGTTCTCTTGATGCTCATTGTAATCGGTTTGGAAAAATATCAATGTTGTAGCATGAGGACATTTGTAAGAGCAAGTTCACCCGTTGGGTTAGATGCTGAAGCGATATGTGTCACTTAAATGGCATGCGTCACTCTGGTTCATTGTGACTTGGCAGCAGTTTCTGTCATGCCCCGACCCATAAATTTTACCTTAATTACTAGCATAGTGGTAATAAGAATTTTACCGTGTTCGTCATTAAGTGTATAATATAATTGATCCCCAGAGAGGTTGTAGGGGACAATTATTTCATAGGATTATTCTAAGGAAGAAATTTTGACGATGGTAAAAAATGGTAAATTTTGTCTAGTAAAAGGTAATTTTTATTGGGGTATTATTTTGGGGTGTTGAATTTTGGAATGGTTATAAGGTGGAGTTGTTGGACCGGGCCTTTGTTTTGGTCAAAGCCCGTTTTATTTCTCTCTCTCTCTTCCTCCCGGTTTTCTCTCTCCCCAAGCCCCTCACTGCCGAAAAAATTACGGCCGTCCGTTCGCCGCCGTCCGGCCGCCCCATACCACAGCACAGGTCTCAAACTATCGGTTTCTGACCCAGCTGCCGTTCTAGCCGGTGGCAGCCTCCCTAGCGCCGCCGTGAAGGAGGAATCAATGCCGAAAGGTCCGACTGCCGGAAAAGTTTTCTTGCCGGAACTCCTTCCTCCGGCCGCCATAGCCGGCAAACCTTGGCTCAAAAGAAAGCCCTCCTCCCGTGCTTCAATCCCTCCAAAAGGCTCGCTCCATCTCCAGCTAGGTAAGGAGAAATCGGTATTTGAAATTCTAGGGCTTTTATGTGTGTTTTCGTTCGATTGACATGGCTAGGCTTAGAATTGGAGTTTGTGATAGTTAGGAATGTTGTAGAGGAGGTTGAGAGGAAGATGCTGCCAAATTTTGGTGAGCATCAGAGGTCGCCGGAGTTGGTCGCCGGCCGCCGCTGCTGGCGGAGCCACCACCGGTGCCGCCGTCGAGAGAATGTTTTTGGTGGGGAAAAATGTGAGGAGTTTAGTGGAATAAGTTTTAGAATTTTTGGAGGAGTTTTGGATAGGTTTGAGATTTGTTGAAGTTTGGTATTTTTAGCGGATTATTAAGTTAGAATCCGGCTATTAGATTTTATTTGGTGGAAGGTGATTTTGAGGATGTCGGTAATTTTTGTGGAGTTTTGAGGTTGGCAGTGGATTCAAGATTTTGGAGTGTTAGGCTTGGTTGAGCGCGCGAAGCATATTTATTTATGTTTGTTTTGCTGTAAGCGTCGGTGTTTTATTTAAAGTTTTATTTATTTGGAACAGGACGTGATGAGGCTCGAGCGGAAGAGACCTTTAACCGACATTAGGCTTAGGCCTAATCGGTGAGTGGACCTTTGTTTTAATTAATGTGTTCGAAATGCTTTATCGTTTTGAATGATTTTCTGTTGTTGGATATTTCCCGAAATTGAGAATTTTGGTGATTATACTCTTATATGAGAATAGTATATATATGATTAAATGCTAGCTAGCTATACGTGATTTCCCCTCATATTGAGGTACAATTCTAGTATGGGGTGACGTGAGCGTTAGACGCGAGCGTCGTAGCCCTGTACGGCTTTCTATTTTCGTATTCTTTCATAGATTTCTTACAAGGAGTCAGCACGTATATATACCACTCGGGCGCTTCCCCCATCCTGAGGTACAAATCCAGTGTGGGGTGATGTGAGCGTTAGACGCAAGCGTAGTTGCTTTGTATGGTATCTATTTTTCAAGTTGTTCATAGATATCGTACAAAGAGTTAGGCGAGTGTACATACATACTAAAATATATAATATCCTAGCCTGAGAGGCAATTTCTTAAAGTTTGGGAGTCTAGCCAGGCTAGACCCCAGTTCAGAATCTTTCCAGTGGAGCTTTTGTTTTTGCCGCTGATGAAGCGTTTTCTTTGAAAGCATTTTTGGAGAAATATTTATTTGTTGTCGGAATCGTTTTGTCCACTCACTCTGACGTAATTGAATATTTTCCCCTGGGCTCTTCGTTTTTAAATTGTATAGTCTGCAGAGTTCGCATGAGGTCAAGAAGGAGATGTCGAGGCATAGTCACCCATCTATCCGCTAAATTTCGCCAGTAGGTTACCTGTTTAATCTATTAGGGGTTTGTTAGCTTCAGCTGTGTATTATTTTATTTTTAGTAGCTCTGAATACTGTTGGGATTACTGTATAACTTATTCTAGCTACTTTTGGGTTGTAGCGGAGAATTTTAATTTGAGTTAAAAAGGTGGTTCTTTAATTTTCCAAGTTAGGGTTGTCCATTTTCGAGGGAGGTTTGCCGAGTTCTTCGGTAAATTTTCCTTGGAGGTGGTCGCCGCATGACTCATCTCGGGTTTCGGGGTGAAATTCAGGGCGGGTCCTGACAGTTTCCACCTGTCTGAAAGATGATATTGATGTCACGTGGTCGTGACTGTTTATTGAATTTAAAAATAAAAACGTTTTGAGAAATTTTATGAACATATTTCTAAACGCTAGATACACATCTCTTTTTTTATACAAATTATATAAGAGTTTGTGAGTACGTAAAATTACCAAAGAGACATTCATATCAAAAGTAAAAAAAATTAGTAAAGACATTCATATTAGCTATTGTACTTTTAACACTTTGCTTTTTAATTACTAGCATGGTGGTAATAAGAGTTTTTACCGTTTTTGTCATTAAGTATATAATTTAATTAGTCCCCAGAATGGTGTTAGAGGACGATTATTTCGAAAAATTTATTCGAAGGAAGAAATTATGACAACAGTAAAAAGGGTAATTTTTTTGCTAGTAAAAGGTAATTTTTATTGAGGTATTATTTTTGGGGTGTTACATTTTTGGAATGAGTATATTTGGTGGTGTTGGACCGGATCGGGCCAAGCCCAAAAATTCTCTTTTCTTTCTCTCTCTCCCGCTCACGCCTCTCTCTCTCTCTCTCTCCCCGACCCGCTCTCTGCCCAGAAAATGTCCGAGCCCGACCACCGCTGTCCGGCCGCCCCAGACCACTGCGCCGATCCCAATCTGTCGGTCTCCAACCCAGCTTCCATTCTAGACCGGCGAGAGGTTCCCTAGCGCCGCCGATCGGGAGAAAAGCCCGCCGGAAGGTCCGGCTGTCCGCGTGTTCCCGTCATCGGAACTCCTTCCTTCGGCCGCCATATCTAGCGAGCATTGGCTCAAAAGAAAGCCCTCCTCCCGTGCAGCAATCCCACCAAAGGGCTCATTCCATCTCGAGCTAGGTAAGGAGAAATCGGTAAAGGAAATTATAGGGTTTTTTGTGTGTTTTCATTCGATTGGCATAGTTAGGCTTGAAATTGTGTTTTGTGCTAGTTAGGAAAGTTGTAGGGGAGGTTGAGAGGAAGGTGCTGTCAAAATTTGGTGGGCATTGGAGGTCGCCGAAGCTGGCCGCCGCTGGAAAAAAGTGTTTTAGTGGGGAAAAATATGAGGAGTTTATTGGAATGAGTTTTAGAATGTTTGGAGGAGTTTTGGATAGGTTTGAGAATTTTTTAAGTTTGGTATTTTTGGCGGATTATTAAGTTAGAATCCTGCCATTAGATTAGTTATGGTGGAAGGTGATTTTGATGATGTCGGTATTTATTATGGACATTTTTGGTTGGCAGTGGATTAAGATTTTGGGGCGTTAGGCTTGGTTGAGCGCGCAAAACATATTTATTTATGCCTATTTTTTTCTTTAAGCGTCGGTGTTTTATTTAAGGATTTATTTATTTTTTTGAAACAGGACGTGAGGAGGCTCGAGCGGAAGAGACTTCCGACCGACTTCAGGCTTAGGCCTAATCTGTGAGTAGACCTTTGTTTTAAATAATGTGCTCGAAATGCTTTATTGCTGAATAATTTTCTGTTGTTGAAAATTTCCCGAAATTGAGAATTTCGGTGATTATAATCATATATTGAGGATTATGAGAATAGTATGTATATAAATAAATGCTAGCTAGCTATATGTGATTTCTCCCCATACTGAGGTACAATTCCAGTATGGGGTGACGTGAGCGTTAGACGCCAGCGTCATAGCCTTGTACGACTTTCTATTTTCATATTCATTCATAGAATTCGTACAAGGAGTTAGCACGTATATATACCCATTCGGGCGATTCCTTCATACTGAGGTACAATTCCAGTATGGGGTGACGTGAGCGTTAGATGCCAGTGTCGTAACTTTGTATGATATCTATTTTTTTAAGTTTATTCATAGATATCGTACAAAGAATAGGCGAGTGTAAATACATACTGATATATATAATATCCTAGCCTGAGAGGTCATTTCCTAAATTTGGGAGTCTAGCGAGGCTAGACACTAGTTCAGAATTTGCGAGTTAAGCTTTTACTGTTGTCGTTGATAAAGCGTTTTCTTTTAAAGTACTTTTGGGGAAATATTTATTTGTTGTCGAAATTTCTTTTATCCACTTACTCTGACGTATTTGAATATTTTCCCCCGGGCTCTTCGTTTTAAAATACCCAGTCTGCAGCGTTCGAGTGGGGTCTGGAAGGAGACGTGGAGGCATAGCCACCCATCTTTCTGCTACATTTCCGTGAGGAGGCTCGAGCGGAAGAGACCTCCGACCGACTTCAGGCTTAGGCCTAATCTGTGAGTAGACTTTTGTTTCAAATAATGTGCTCGAAATGCTTTATTGCTGATAATTTTCTGTTGTTGAAAATTTCTCGAAATTGAGAATTTCGGTGATTATAATCATATATTGAGGATTATGAGAATAGTATGTATATAAATAAATGCTAGCAAGCTATATGTGATTTCCCCCCATACTGAGGTACAATTCCAGTATGGGGTGACGTAAGCGTTAGACGCCAACATCGTAGCCTTGTACGACTTTCTATTTTCGTATTCATTCATAAAATTCTTACAAGGAGTCAACACATATATATACCCACTCGTGCTATTCCTCCATACTGAGGTACAACTCCAGTATGGGGTGACGTGAGCGTTAGACGCCAGCGTCATAGCTTTGTATGATATATATATTTTTTTAAGTTTATTCATAGATATCGTACAAAGAATAGGCGAGTGTAAATACATACTGATATATATAATATCCTAGCCTAAGAGGTCATTTCCTAAAGTTTGGGACAGAATTTACGAGTTAAGCTTTTACTGTTGTCGTTGATAAAGCATTTTCTTTGAAAGTATTTTTGGAGATATATTTATTTGTTGTCGAAATTGCTTTTGTCCACTCACTCTGACGTATTTGAATATTTTCCCCTGGGCTCTTCGTTTTAAAATGCCTAGTCTACAACGTTCGAGTGGGGTCTGGAAGGAGACGTGGAGACATAGTCACCCATCTTTCTGCTACATTTCACCAGTAGGTTATCTGTTTAATCTACTAGGAGATTGTTAGTTTCCGCTGTGTTTATTTTTATTTTTAGTAGCTCTGAATACTGTTTGGATTTTTGTATATTTTATTCTTGATTTTGGGTTGTAGCGGAGGAGGTTAATTTTGGTTAAAAAGGTGGTTCATTAATTCTTCTGAGTTAGGGTTATCCATTTTTGAGGGAGGTTTGCCGAGTTCTTCTGTAAATTTTTCTTGGAGGTTGTCCCCGCAGGACTCATCTCGTGTTTCGGGATGAAATTCAGGGCGGGTCCTGTGCAGTTGGTATCAGAGCTCTAGGTTTCATATTCTGTCTCCTATTCACTATCATATTTGCCTAAGTAGCCGTAGTGTCTATAGAGTGATGATCCGACCGCGGTGGATTTATCAGCAGTTTCTGCTTTTGATACTATGTGTTATTGGATATGTGTGATAGTCTTGTTAGTCTTGTTTATAGACTACTAAATATCTTCCTCCTCAGGTACTATGCCTCCTAGAAGCTGACCCCGTGTAGCTACCTCGACCAACGCCAATGAGGGTGAGGAAGTGAGAGGATTAGCAGATTCTACAGGGGTCATGTTGAGAGGTGTTCTGGATAGGGTTCAGCCCCCTCGATCTATGAAGAAGAGAGATGTTGCTGATGCAGGGGCAATAGAGTTCAAGGGTGCCAAGGGACTCCTTGATGCTTACTATTGGGTGGACAAGATAGAAATGGCTTTCGAGAGCACATAACTACCAGAAGAAAAGAAAGTGAAGATGACAGTTTCTTTTCTAGACGATTCAGCTCATCATTGGTGGACTCTCACCAGGAGGAGAAATGATGGTGCTCAGACTATGACTTGGGAGCAGTTTAAGATGCTCTTCTTGGGTCAGTATTTCAACCACTCTCATCGTAGTAGGATTCAGTCAGACTTTCTGAACATGAAGAAGAGAGACGATGAGGGAGTCATCGAGTTTGAGCAGAGGTTCACTACTTTGAGCTACCATGTGCCCTATTTGATTCCTAATGAGAAGACCAGGATTGATATGTTTATTGGGGCCGTCAAGACCCGCCCCGAATTTCACCCTGAAACCCGAGGTGAGTCCTGCGGGGACCACCTCCAAAGAAAATTTACCGAAGGACTCGGCAAACCTCCCTTGAAAATGGATAACCCTAACCCGGAAGAATTATATAACCACTTTTTATACCAATAAATTAACATCCTCCCCTACAACCCAAAAGTAGCCAGAATAAGTTACACAAAAATCCCAACAGTATTCAGAGCTACTAAAAATTATAAAAAACATAGCGGAAGCTAACAATCTCCTAGTAGATTAAACAGGTAACCTACTGGCGAAATGTAGCAGAAAGATGGGTGACTATCCCTCGACGTCTCCTTCCAGACCACACTCGAATGCTACAGACTGGGCATTTTAAAACGAAGAGCCCAGGGGAAAAATATTCAAATACGTCAGAGTGAGTGGACAAAAGCAATTTCGACAACAAATAAATATTTCCCCAAAAATACTTTCAAAGAAAATGTTTTATCAGCGACAACAGTAAAAGCTTAACTCGAAAATTTTGAACTGGTGTCTAGCCTCGCTAGACTCCCAAACTTTAGGAAATTGCCTCTCAAGCTAGGTTATTATATATATCAGTATGTATTTACACTCGCCTATTCTTTGTACGATATCTATGAATAAACTTGAAAAAAAATAGCATACAAAGCTACGACGCTAGCGTTTAACGCTCACGTCACCCCATACTGGAATTGTACCTCAGTATGGAAGAATCGCCCGAGTGGGTATATATACGTGCTGACTCCTTGTACGAATTATATGAATGAATACGAAAATAGAAAGTCGTACAAGGCTACGACGCTGGTGTCTAACGCTAACGTCACCCCATACTGGAATTGTACCTCAGTATGGGGGGAAATCACGTATAGTTAGCTAGCATTTATTTATATACATACTAATCTCATAATCCTCAATATATGAGTATAATCACCGAAATTCTCAACTTCAGGAAATTTTCAACAACAGAAAATTATTCAACAATAAAGCATTTCGAGCATATTATTTAAAACAAATGTCCACTCACAGATTAGGCCTAAGCCTGAAGTCGGTCGGACGTTTCTTCCACTCGGGCCTCCTCATGTCCTGTTCCAAAGACATAAATAAACCCTTAAATAAAAGATTGACGCTTAAAGAAAAATAGGTATAATTAAATATGCTTCGCGCGCTCAACCAAGCCTAATGCCCCAAAATCTTAATGCCAACCAAAAATCTCCATAAAAAACATCCTCAAAATCACCTTCCACCAAAAAATAATCTAATGGCCGGATTCTAACTTATTAATCCGCTAAAAATGCCAAACTTCAAAAATTCTCAAACCTATGCAAAACTCCTCCAAAAATTTTAAAACTCATTTCACTAAACTCCTCATATTTTCCCCACTAAAAACACTTTTTCCAGCAGCGGCCAGCTCCGGCGACCTCCAATGCCCACAAAATTTTGACAGCACCTTCCTCTCAACTTCCTCTACAACTTTCCTAACTAGCACAAAATACAATTTCAAGCCTAACTATGCCAATCGAACGAAAACACATAAAAAGCCCTAGAATTTCTTTTACCGATTGCTCCTTACTTAGCTCGAGATGGAGGGAGCCCTTTGGAGGGATTGCTGCAAGGGAGGATGGCTTTCTTTTGAGCCAAGTCTCGTCGGCTATGGCAGCCGGAGGAAGGAGTTCCGGCCACGGGAACATGCGGACAGCCGGACCATCTAGCGGGCTTTTCTCCCGATCAGCGGTGCTAGGGAGCCTCTCACCGGTCTAGAATGGAAGCTGGGTCGGAGACCGACAGATTGGGACCGGCGCGGCGATCGGGCTTGGACAATTTCTAGGCAGAGACCGGGTCGGGGAGAGAGAGAGAGAGAGGGAGAGAGAGAAAGAAAAGAGAATTTTTGGGCTTGGCCCGATCCGGTCCAACACCACCAAATATACTCATTCCAAAAATTTAACACCCCAAAGAATAATACCCCAATAAAAATTACATTTTACTAGCAAAAAATTACCATTTTTACCGTCGTCATAATTTCTTCCTTCGAAATAATCGTCCCCTAACACCACTCTGGGGACTAATTAAATTATACACTTAATGACGAAAACGGTAAAAACTCTTATTACCACCATGCTAGTAATTAAGGTAAAAATGAAGGGTCGGGGCATGACAGGGGCACTTGGAGGAGTGTTTGCAGATAAGATGGTCGGTGTTATCTATCCGACATTCCTTGATGCAGTTGGGGCAGCTATGGCCATTGAGACCAGGGGGACTTATAGTGCTCGGCCTTGAGATTTCAGTGGTCCCAGTCAAGGTCCATCTAAGAAGGCTGCTTCATCGTCCACTTCTAGATCTTCAGCGGGCAGTGACAGTAGTGGGGGATCGAGTTATGGTCCTCGGAGTAGAAATAGAGGACGTTTCAGGAGACCCGTGAGGAGCCAGTTGGGTAGGCAGCAAATCGGTCAATTTAGTGCTGGTGGTAGTTCCCAAGGGGGATCGTCTGGTGGTCAGACTTTTTCCTTTAGTCAGCAGCAGTCATCTGGATGCTTTGAGTGTGGTAGTCATGATCATTTTAGGAGAGACTGTCCTTTGTTGGCACAGAAGACCGCCCTTCTCAGCCAGGCGGTCAGTCTTCAGCTAGAGGCTCCAGTGGTGGTTCTCGTGGTGGTTCAGCAGCTAGGGGTGGTTCTTAGCAGGGGAGTGGTCAGGGTGGACATCCCATGACTCAAACATAAGCGTTAGACGCCAACATCGTAGCCTTGTACGACTTTCTATTTTCGTATTCATTCATAAAATTCTTACAAGGAGTCAACACATATATATACCCACTCGTGCGATTCCTCCATACTGAGGTATAATTCCAGTATGGGGTGACGTGAGCGTTAGACGCCAGCGTCATAGCTTTGTATGATATATATTTTTTTTTAAGTTTATTCATAGATATCGTACAAAGAATAGGCGAGTGTAAATACATACTGATATATATAATATCCTAGCCTGAGAGACCATTTCCTAAAGTTTGGGAGTCTAGCGAGGCTAGACACCAGTTCAGAATTTACGAGTTAAGCTTTTACTGTTGTCGCTGATAAAGCATTTTTTTAAAGTATTTTTGGAGAAATATTTATTTGTTGTCGAAATTACTTTTGTCCACTCACTCTGACGTATTTGAATATTTTCCCTTGGGCTCTTCGTTTTAAAATGCCTAGTCTGTAGCATTCGAGTAGGGTCTGGAAGGAGACATCGAGGCATAGTCACCCATCTTTCTGCTACATTTCGCCATTAGGTTACCTGTTTAATCTACTAGGAGATTGTTAGCTTCCGCTGTGTTTTTTTTATATTTTTAGTAGCTCTGAATACTGTTAGGATTTTTGTATATTTTATTCTGGATTTTGGGTTGTAGCGGAGGAGGTTAATTTCGGTTAAAAAGGTGGTTCATTAATTCTTCCGAGTTAGAGTTGTCCATTTTCGAGAGAGATTTGCTGAGTTCTTCAGTAAATTTTCCTTGGAGGTGGTCCCCGCATGACTCATCTCGGGTTTCGGGGTGAAATTCGGGATGGGTCCTGACAGAAATTGACTTTCGACACCCTCCGTCGACTAAGATCTTCCTAGGCGACGACATATTTCCGTCGGTAAGGCTAGTCTTGGACGACGAACCATTTTCCTTCGGCGTAGTTAGTCTTGGGCGACGAATACTGTTCCGTCGACTAAGTAAGTGTTGGGCGATGAATATGTCTTTCTTAGCCGAAGATTTGTTCATTCGACTAAGAAATGACATTATTCACTGACACAATGCAGAACGAATAATTTTTGCCAACGTCTTTTGTCTTAGGCGACGGAATAGTCTTTGGCTAAGTAAACACATCATTTATACAACTTCTGCCCATAAGAGAACGCAGCTGAACCCAAACTTCCCCCCCCTCCTCACAGAATTCATCCCAGCGAAAATCTAGTTTTAGAATCTTTTCTTCATGAATTTGATCGATATTCAAGAGCTGTTTCTCTTCTAATTGGTATGTAACTACTTTAATTCATCTACTTTCTTCATTTAGACATATTTTCAGGTGAAATTTCCGGCGACTTTGCTTTGTTGGCGGTTCAATTACTAGATTCATTGATGCATGCATGATATATGTAACTTTGATAGTGTATATACATGTTGAATATGTTTGTACGTATATGTTTTTGTGTGTATAATATGTTAATTTGTACGTATAATCTGCGTGAATACGATAATATGTTTGTATATATGTGTATAATATGTTTGTACGTATAATATGTGTGTATAATATTATGTTTTTGTGTGTATATATATATATATATATGGTCATTCCACTGAGGGATCCTTTTTTTGACATATATGAGGGATGAGAGATTACACCAACTTTCGATCACAAAATCACATCTCCACCGTTCAATATGTAGTTCTATATGAGTAGATCACTTCTGCAAATTTTCAGAAATTTTAGTAATCGTTAAGGCTTTCAAAACTACGATTTATAATTATAAACATGAACGGTTTATGTTTGGCAGATTTGGTTCGTTCATTAATTTAATCTTGTTCAACACCTTAACGATCACCAAATTGGCTGAAAATTTGTATAATTGATCTATATATAAGGACTAACAAACAAAACGGTGGAGATTTAAAAATATAATCAAAAAGTTAGTGTAATCCCTCATCCCTCATTTAAACCAAAATAAGGGGTCCCTTAGTGGAAGGACCCTATATATATATATATATAGTTTTGTGTGTATAATTATTAATTATGTGAATAATATGTTTATCAAATTTTCGCTTTCATGCAAATCATTTGTATATTCAAATGATAAAAAATAATATGATGAATCATGTAATTAAGAATTATAATATTCTTATACGTACATTCATCAATATATTGTTACCTTTAGAAATCCCGTTTGAAAACCATTATGTTACGACTGTGTCTGACAAAATGGTTTTCGAATTGTCGCATATTTGGACAATTTGGGAGCATATATGACATTGAGATTTCGTTTGTTGGTGCGTTTTGGTTTTAGTTGTGAGTATATATATTTCGACATGATCTTCCTTTATTGTTTCTTGAGTGCATATTAGGTATAGATATTCGTGCACTTGGGGAACTGTAAAGAGATACTGCCGAAATTTTCTCACATACGTGAATTCGAAATGCACCAACAACAAACGAAATTACAATATCATGTGCTCTTAAACGGGATTAGGGCCATAATCAGAGGCATAAGGTGAAGATAATAGGTGTGAACAACGTACATTAATATATCTTATATATATATATATAATAGTTAAGTATGTATGTGTGTGTGTGTCTATATATATATATATATATATATATTTCTCATTTATTATTTACAATTTTTTATTATATATTTTTGTTTCTTGTTATTATAGAGTACAATATGGACAAGAACTGGATGCAATTAGGGAAAGGGTCCCCTGTTTATATAAGAGAGATTTTTGATTTTCTTGAGTTCGTGCGTCTACATAGTCCTCCAGACAAAGTTATTCACATATGTCTGTGCAACAAATGTCTCAATCGGAAACCAGTAACATATGAAGACATGTATTCTCACTTGGCACTAAACGGTATTTGTCCTAGTTATACCACATGGACATGGCACGGCGAAAATCAAGTTCAAATGCCTACACTTACAGAAATTCAAGCACAACATAATAAGCAAGCAAGATCTTCTAATGCTAGTTACGAGGACCCTACTGTGATGAACATCTTAAATGATGCTTTCCCGTTCGTCGGCCCAGGATATCAGAAAAATGTTGTTTATGACAACGACCCTGACACATTCCCTAATGTCTCCCACGTTGACTATAGCAGTGATTATGATAAGTACAACATGCTTCTACGGTAAGTACAACCCCATTGTATCCTAGCAGTGAGCATACTGTGTTGGGTATCGTCATGAAGCAAATGAAGATAAAAAACAAGCGGGGGAAAGACTAATGTATGTTTTGATGAGGGTATTGCACTTATGAAGGAAGTGCTTCCCAAATGTAACAGTTGTCCGGAAAATTTCGACCAGGTAAAAAACATGTTGGCTGACCTCGATCTTGATCACCAGAAGATAGACGCTTACGTCAATAATTGCATCTTGTATTACAAAGAATACAAGGATGAAATTGAGTTCCCATAGTCCCCCACTGCTACGAGCCAAGATATAAAGCTTCCACTTCATCTAAACAGAAAAACCCGCCCATTCCTAGGAAGGTTCTTCGTTACTTCCCGTTGGGTCCTCATTTGCAGCGTCTGTACATGTCTTCACATATGGCTAAGCATATGAGATGACACCAGGTAAGGCACCAAGGAGAGGAGACGATAGATCCAGATAATCTCACACACCCCGCAGACAGGGAGGCTTGGAAACACTTTGACCGTTCTTTCTTGAATTTGCTGGAGATTGTCGAAATGTCAGACTCGAACTTGCAATAGACGGATTCAATCCTACTGGAAACATGAGTTTATCTTATAGAATTTGGCTTGTGATAGTATTTCCGTACAATCTACCTCCTAACATGTGTATGAGGAAGAAGTACAATTTTCTTATGCTTATGGTTCCAGGGCCGTATTCTCCAGGAAAATGCTTGGATGTGTACATGAGACCATTAACTGACGAGTTGCAGGAGTTATGGGAAAATGGACTCCTAACTTTTGACAGGCATGGTCAAACTTCACTCATGAAGAAAGCAGCTGTTATTTTTACCATCAATTATTATCCATCTTACGGGATGTTTTCTGGCCAACAAACTAAGGGGTACAAGGCTTGCCCTGTATGCTTATATGACATCAATTCTAGTCGTCACGCCGACGAAATTTGTTTCTTGGGAACTCGTAGATGGCTTGACGAGGATCACGAGTGGCGGTGGGATGCTGTGGTATTTGATGGGACTGAGGAGCATAATCCAAAACCCCCCAGGGAGGTTTGGTGAGTGGATTTTGGACAGGCTTAACCATCACTGGTTTGGATATTTAAGCACCAGTAAAGAAGTAACCGACTTGAATTTTCTCATGCACAAAAGTGTATTCTTTGAATTGCCTTACTAGTCAACGTTGAAAATCAGACACAACTTGGATGTCATGCACAAAGAGAAGAATGTTTGTGACAGTGTTCTTGGAACAATTCTGAATCTCAAAGATAAGAACAAGGACACCTCCAAAGCCAGTGTTTATCTTAAGAAAATGGGTATACACCCTAAGCTATGGCTAGTAGAGAACAAAAAAACAAAAAACTTTAATGTCTCAAGCAGGCTACACAGTCCATCCTTAGAAGAAGGCTAAAGTGTTTTAGTGGCTTCATGACGTTAAATATCCTCATGGGTATGCAGGGAATATCGCACGATGTGTTACGACGGGAAAAAATAAGATTACTGGGTTGAAGACTCATGACTGTCATGTTTTGTTGCAACGTCTTCTTCCCGTGGTCATTAGACCGTATTTGCAGAGTGATGTGGTTGACACGTTAGTGGCTTTGTCAAAGTTCTTTCAGAGGATATGCGTTAAATAGCTCAAAAATTCTTGAAATCGGAGTAAAATGCTCCTTGAGAATAAATTTTGTGAAAGAAAACCCATGAAAGAAGATCTAGACAAGGAAGATGTTAACAAATAGAAACCATGCGAGGAAGATCTTAATAAGGTAAAACTCTTTATGAAAAAATAAAAACCTACATTTTGAGTAAAATCTTACTAATCTGAAACTGTTTTAATTGAGTAGCATTTTTTTAATAAATTAAGTAGAAATTTTAGAAAAGAATGTGTGTTTAGTAAAATGTTAAAACAAAAAGTTAATAGAATGTGTATTAAGTATGTAATGTGTATCTAGCATTTAGAGATGTGTTAATAAAATTTCTCAACGTTTTAAAGGTTTTAATTATTGTTACTAAATAAATAAATATGATTTATTGAAAAATTAATTCCATGACATTTAAAAAATAATTATTCCATGACATTTTGTCAATGAGCCGTGGTCTGATTGGTTAAAGTATTAATTAAAATTTTAAAATCATAAGTTCAAATCTTATTAACATATATAAGATGTGTGAGTTATCTATTACATGACATTTAATTGACACAGGAAAACTAAAAAAATATTTTTTTATTTTTATTCCATGACATTATATATAAAGAATTACATAATATTTTTTTTTCTTACAGTTACTTTTATATTAATCATCTCAATTAAATGACAATTGCATTTGCTTATAGCCTAACATTTTGGTTCAGTTCATAAAAAAATGCAAATACGGGTTATGTAGTTTTTTTTTTATTTTTTATCCATATATATTAATTAATATTGATCACAACTTGAGAGTAAGTACAACAACATGAACATGATATGCTCACGGGGCTATCCTGCGAAACTACCTAGTAGTCTTATCTAGTAGACATTAAGCAATCTCTATGTTGAAGAACATGAGATGAAACACTATGATCAATCTTCCGTGGTAGCAAACAAGACAAGTGACCAACAACCAAGAACAAATGAAAGAAGGGATAATCCACAACCTATCATTATTTGACTACTACTAGAACCACCCTACGCAAAGGAGGCTACCTCAGAGCATCAAAACACCTAATTAAAAGACAAAAAACCCAAACTAAGAAAATACTCTAGACCCACAAACAGCCCTAGACTAAAACTCATAAATAAAGGAAAAACGGAAACAAAGCAGAAGCAAAACCAGGGCCCAATTTCTGCACACCAAGAGATTAGATGGGCTGAGCCCACCACTCCCAGCCCCAAAACCCAACCACGCCACCGCCCTTTTATCGCCGCTCTTGCTGCCAGACCATAACGAGGACCCCGACCCACAGCTTGCCACCTACAATTGTCGACTGCCACCGACCGCTGGCACTCGCCAAAAGCTTCCAGAATCCGAACAAAAACAATGCTCCCACATAAGTCCTGCAACAACATCCGATCGAAACGATCAGACCCAGCCCAAAACGACGACTAGAACCTCCCATCTCTGATCCGGTCCTGCGAAGCCTCAGACGAATTCGATCTCCACTCGCTTCCCCGACATGGACGAGATCTTCAACCGAAAAAGAGAAGCAAAGCACCACCCAATCACCATCTCTGAAGCAAGGACTCAACCCAACCGCCCATCCGACCGAACCCAACCAGCTATGCCAAAGGCCGTCATCTGCGACGGGCGCAGCCGGACATGCGTGATTTGCCTCTGCGTGCTCTCTCTCTCCTTATGGTTTGGAGAGCTGCGACGCTCAATTTTGTTTTTGTTTGTTTTAGGGGTTATGTAGTTAAAAGAAAATATGAATAATTAAATGTAGATGGCCGAAGCAATTAAGTAGAACCCTAAACTAAGAAATCACAAAAAAATTAACAAATTTGATGGCTGAAGCAATTAATAACTAGATTACCAAATACCAAGTCAAAATAACCCCATTTCACAACAAATTAACTTGAATTTAGGCCAAGCATTTAACAAATTTCATGGGTGGAAGGTGGAGAAACTCAGTTGGGCTCGATTGCTCCTCTGGTCTGGGTCAGTTTGCTCCCCAATAAACTTCATGGGTGGAAGGTGAGATATTTTGCTTGGGTTGGATTGTCCATGTGGTAAGAACCTAGGTTGAATTTTTTTGAAGGGGTAGACTTGCTCTAAGAGAAATGTGAGGGCACAATTATTATTTTTTTATTTTTTATTTTGTCAAATAAATATTTACGGTTTGTAGTTTGGTACTTGATGTCAAATGCACTTTGATCTATACGCTAGTCATGAGTCATCACATCTGTATTTTTGTATGTACATGTAATTTTTGTCACTTTTGTGTACTGTAGTTTAATAACTTGATGTCGATCACCTGCATACTAGTCATCAATTCTGTATTTTTGTATGTATATGTAGATTTGTGTACACAATGCTTCAAAAGTTTTGGAGAATTGAACTCTTCTAGAAATCTCCACCGTATCTCCTACCGCCCAGAAAACCTTTTCCTCCATTATTCCTCCAGGCAAGTCAACTAGCTAGTCAACCTGAAACACCTCTTGGCGGCCTAAATCTCTGCTATATATACATGCACTAGGTGTTAGCCATCTTTGTCCATTAGAAAACTTGAGAAAAAAATGGTGGTGACAGAGTTTAGTTCTGGTGCTTTTGGCTCCAAGGAAATGAGAAGCTTTGGTTTGCAAGTACTCCATGGACGATGGTTCATGCTGTTTGCTTCCATGCTAATCCTCTCTGTGGCTGGAGCAACTTACATGTTTGGTCTCTACTCCAATGTCATAAAAACCTCACTAGGTTATGACCAAACGACACTCAATCTCCTAAGCTTCTTCAAGGACTTGGGAGGCAATGTTGGAATCATAGCCGGTCTAGTTAACGAAGTCACAGGTCCATGGGTGGTGCTCTTAATCGGTTCAGGCATGAACTTCTTCGGATACTTCATGATCTGGTTAGCTGTCACAGGTCGAACCTCGAAACCACGCTTGTGGCAGATGTGTATGTACATTTGCGTAGGTGCAAATTCTCAGACGTTCTCAAACACAGGAGCTGTAGTGAGCTGTGTGAAGAACTTTCCTTCTAGTAGAGGAAGTGTTTTGGGGCTTTTGAAGGGACTTGTTGGTTTGAGTGGAGCTATCATCACACAGGTCTACCATGCTTTCTATGGTAAAGATTCTAAGGCTTTGATTTTACTGATTGCTTGGCTTCCGGCTGCTGTTTCCATTGTGTTTCTTCCGATCGTTCGTTTGATCAAGACCGTTAGACAGCCGAATGAGCTCAGGATTTTCTACCATCTTCTCTACGTTACTCTTGGCCTAGCTGGGTTCCTCATGGCTTTGATTATCATGCAGCACAAGCTGAAGTTTTCTAGAATGTGTTACATCGGAAGTGCTTCAGTCGTGCTTATGCTCCTCTTTCTTCCAATCTTGGTTGTTATAATCGAAGAGTTCAAGCTCTGGAAGACAAAAATCAAAGCAGTGAATGAGCCAATTCAGCTCAAAGTAGTAGCTGAAAATCCAGCTCCTGCTGAATTAGTACCTGCTGCAACTCCACAAACCCAGCAGAAGCATAATTCTTGCTTCCAAACTGTCTTCAAGCCGCCCGTTAGAGGTGAGGATTATACAATCTTGCAAGCACTTTTTAGCATTGACATGTTGATCTTGTTCATTGCTACAATCTGTGGTGTTGGAGGCACTTTAACCGCGATCGATAATCTCGGTCAGATTGGAAACTCATTAGGCTACCCAACGGACAGCATTAGCACCTTCATATCTCTGGTTAGCATATGGAACTACCTTGGAAGAGTCACTTCTGGCTTTTCTTCAGAAGTCCTTTTGAAGAAGTACAAATTCCCAAGACCACTTATGCTCACTCTAGTGCTTCTCTTAGCATGTGTTGGCCATCTCCTAATCGCGTTCGGTGTCCCCAACTCTCTCTACTTTTCTTCTGTGATTATTGGGTTCTGTTTTGGAGCTCAATGGCCATTGATATTCGCCATCATTTCCGAACTCTTTGGCCTCAAGTACTATGCCACTTTGATCAATTTTGGTGGTGCTGCTAGTCCTCTTGGGGCTTACATCCTCAATGTGAAAGTGGCTGGGAACTTGTATGATGCAGCGGCTTTGAAGCAACTAAAGGCTTTAGGGAAGACTAGAGAAGCAGGAATGGACCTGACATGTCAAGGAGTGGAGTGTTACAAATTGGCTTTCATTATAATTGCTGCTGTGGCATTGTTTGGGAGCCTTGTTTCATTTATTTTGGTTATCAGAACAAGAAAATTCTACCAAAGTGATATTTACAAGAAGTACAGTGAGGAAGCTGAGGCAGCCGAAGTGGATTTCGCTGTAGGCACTGTTGCTGCCGATACTTCAAGCTCATCTAAAGCAGCACAAGGACCAGAGGCAAACTCGGATTCAAAAAAATAGGTCAGGGGAAAACAAATAAGACAGCTAGCTTCCCTTTGTTACCCTAAATGTTTAGAATGCACCATACTAGTGTTGTTGATCTTTTAACTTTTGAAGAAACCATTTAGAATTTAAAGAAAGACCTTGATGTTAGTGTGATATCTAAGCAACTATAGTACAAAGTTTGGTGTTGATTAATAAGATCATGGTTCTGCAGCACTTCTGCTTGTGCTTTAATTCCCAAGTAAAAGCTATAATTTTAATCCGACTAACATACAGTTTTGTTCTCCTACAACTCTTTAAGATATCAATCCAAAACTCTCCCTCAAATGATTACAAAGTTCACATAATTGACTAAATTAGGACCAGATTTGCTTTGTCATGTCCCTCCTTCGATTCATGTATCTACTATATAGGGTATGAAATGACTGAAATCTCAGTGGAGAAGATTTGATAAGCAAAATCCAAAGTTGGGTCTCTAAAGCTATCCTGTGTATACGTGTTAGCTTAGTTCAGGAACTTTGCCAGTTAGCTTGAATAATCTTTTGCCCAACTTATTCGATTCTTATCCCATCAGCCTCCAACTTCACACATCCTTTTCCAATCTTCTTTCATATTTATTTTCTCATTCATGTTGGACAATATACGGATGAATTGTCATATAAATATCTCATACCAGAGTAGGCATGATTTTGGTACCTATAGGACGTCAATGGCTGAATGACCTAATTGCGGGTAGTAAAATTACTTGCAGCACCAAAATCACCGTCAATAGGGCATGCAACTATGAGACATATAAAGATAGCTAGGGTAGTACCTAAAGAGGCTAGGACAACTAGCAAGAGATGTTGCGGGCGTACGTGCAAATAAACGAAGCCAATTTGCATGACAAACTGCGCCAAAGAGACTATGACAAGGGAAACTTGATCAGTTGCCTTCAAGGACATGGTCAACTTGATCCACGTCGCAAATAAGGCGAGGCACGCCTCATTTGCGAACTTGATCGATTGGTCCCTAGAAATATTTCCGAATCCACCAATGAGTTGACTGTCCAATTTCTCTACTAGGGACCGATAGACGTGATCCCTTGAGTTCATTTGTTTGCGGTGCCCGTTTTCCTGCACATAACATGGCATGTTAAGCGCAATCATGGCTTTTGACGTTAGGCAGAAGTTGTGGTGATCTGTGGTGGTAATGTGGTATACAAACAAAGGAGCTATCACAATAATGCCTGGAGACATCAGTAGTTGTGGTGCTTTTAATTCCTGGGTTTTGGTACGGATCTTGTGCCTGCTGCCTACCACTTTTTATGTCAAATGAAATGAATATTCCACAATTTTATTTTCATTGGGGTTCAAACTCTTCAGTGCCTCAAGTTCTAGTACAACCCCACACCACCAAGGCACCAACCCAGCAGATGATGCAAGACAAGAAAGCATCTCGCAATCGCATTGCTTTCTGAGGCGAGCGTATCTATGAAAAATTCAATCCCAGATCCATTCGTTCTTTCGTATCCTTATTGGCTTGCAATTTGACTCATTTTCTGTACAGCAAATAAATTACAGTTAGAAGTTTCGTTTCACAATTTGGGTGTAATTTTTCTTGTACATACCAACTGCAGAATGGCTAGGAGTGTGAGATTTGCTAACTGCTCTATTAGAGGAGCTCCAAAGTTGCCGGAAAGGCAACCTAGACGAGCAAGACTCAGTCACTCAGGGGCTGCCTCTGAACCTTCGGTACGGTAGACAATCCCCAATATACATAGTAGAGACCCAAATCCTGCTTCATCACCAGTTTGGTCTTTGCCAATCCTCAAGCTCAAAGTAAGCCTACATTTCCATTAAAATTAGGTGCACTACATAGCATCGATCTGTAAACTTACCGAAGCATCCATTTCAAAGAAGATAAAAAAACATGCCCAAGTATCATCATAAGCCACAGACGTGTAAAAACTACAATTGTAAACCAAAATCAACAAGAAAAATTGCCAAATTAAGCTTCCCTATAATATGGGAAAGAAACCTACGGGAAACCGTACCCATGGCATCTATATATAACATTGGGAGAAGCTCAGATGGGGGAGTATCATACCAAACCAAAGATGTGGATCCAAAACCCTAGCTTGTGATTTTATCTGCCACTGTGTTGCCCTCCCGAAAAATACGAGAGCAAAGAGGCGCATGACACGAATTCTTTCTTAGCAATTTTCTTTAGATGAAGATCGACATGATTTAAAAAAAGTGGGATGTATCATTTTCGCATGGATTTATAAGTTAGGGATTCAGTAATCATTCTTTTATGTAACCTACACACAGATTCGTGTGAAAAGGTTAAATTTTAAAATACAAAACTTATTTTGGACATGGTATATGTTGAAGCAGCACGTAGAATGAATGAACATAATAGAATAAGATCATACTCAGTATGCTAATGTTAAGGACTTGTCGTAGCAATCGGAAAAAAAAAAAGGGCTTGAAGATATTTTTCACTAGGCCCATTGATTCAAAATTGGGTTTAACTATCCATTTGTCAAATTTGGGCTCTAATTTGGAAGTTGTTTGAGAATTAGTCTTGCATTTCTTTTTCAAATAATAATTATCAAAAGATAGGATAATATAATAAAAGAAAATTTTCAAATAAATCACTCTTGCAGTCTTGCAACATTTTGTTATTTATGAAACCACCCTTAAACTTTGGGTGGTGCTATTAACACACTCGTTTTTACTATTAACACACATCGTCTATGATAGTAGTCAATCATGAAACAAATTCAAGTGGTAAGTTTGTAAATAAATTTAAAATGTGTGGATAGGAAAACACATGGGATATGTTAATAGTAAAAAAATGTGTGTTAATACTTAATAGCATCACCCTAAACTTTTTTCTCATATTTCTTGTCGAAAAAAAACATTTTCTTCATATTTTACTAATAATAACTCGTCTATACATAAGTCGTCAGAAAGAGTCATCAACTCAAAAAGAACACATATTACAAAGTTGGGTATAAGGAGACGCCACACCAAACAATAGTGGATATTTTGCATAGAGTTACTTCGACAAATCTAATATCAACTCGATCTTCGTTAGAGAGGCAAAAACACAAAGAACGCTAACTATGTCATCTACCATCAAATTCAAAAAAAATTGTCAAAGATGGCCGTCAATAACTGAACTCTATTTGAGAGGAGATGTCCCACATCAAAAATAAAATATAAATTGTTAATGAGTTGATCATACCTAATTGCACCGAGACCTCTTATGATTAAAATTTAACACCTTATGAGTAGTTAAGTTTGTATATAATCGGTACAATAGTAGACCATAAACCACGTTTGTCGTTGTTTAACAAATTATATCAAAATTAGATAAGAGAATGTGAATAATGAGATTATCAACAAATTCTTCAAAAATAAGTGATCCTCTAATAAACTGCTACTGAGTATTATTATTACCATCCTTGGTGTTGGTATTTGAGATGAACCTCTACAAACACAGACTAAATTAAAACCACGAATATATAGAAAACAATTATCAAGTTGGAATTTTGGCAACTTCACAAGTCCACAAATGACAACAGGACTCCTATCTAGGTTGTAACTTGAACAACCTATTCTATTCTAGTTATCACTTATCAATAAATCATATGAAACCAGTGAGATGGTGATGGGAGAAGAGAAGCTTTAATTTTCTACGACTTTAACACCATTGTGCCACAATGATCTTTATGTCCTTCCCAACCTTATCTGCTATAAATAAATTATCAAATTTCATATCCAATCGGTCCACTTAACTAACTAAAACTCCTAATTATACTATAACAATACTGTAACAGGTTTTATTTTGATGTCATAAATTTATCATGTCCAATATCCATCTTCTCCTATCAAACGAAACATTCAAACTGCGGGCGGTACAATCAATCACCCTTGACTGAGTAACTAGCATACCTTTGAAGTCCAAGTCATGCATTGAATGCCTTCAATATATACACTAGTGACAACGTAGAGGTCATTGCCAGTACTGAAAACTGTACTGGACTCGATCACATATTATATACAGTTCTTAGAGCAACTCCAATGACTTCTTCTTCGTCTGTCAAACTTGGCCGACTCCAACATGCACATTTATTCGGAGTCCTCATCAGCTTAAACAAACCTAAATTCAGTATCATCTTCCCAATTTTTTCGTCCGTCACAATCACATTCACAATCCAAAATTTAAAACTAGTGACAAATATCACAATTTATTATAATAAAGAAGATGGAAAATAGCAACGTATCCACACACACGGAAATGTCGATACTGCCCCTATTTTAGTTACCCGAAGAAGATCGGGTATGTGGATTTAATACAAAGGCATCGACGTTAGTGTATGTGATACAATTCTTTATAACCCAATAATGACTTTTCACATTTCTGAAGTGGGATTTCAAATGGCTCTAATAGTCTAGTCTAAGCCACATTGGCGTGATTCGAGCCATCTCCAAATGTCTCACGATCCAAGTACCAAGAGTTCTATCTGGACCAAAGGTATCCAATTCCAAATCTTGTGATCCTAATTCAAAGATGTTCACCTTCCCTAAAAATAAATAAATAAAATCAAAGACTTTCACCAAATTTTAACCTAACTGTATGGGATACCAAGTCTCAAGCATGACTTGGGCTCTGATACCAAATTTTATGAGGAAGTGGCAAACGGGTCACACACCCACCGTCTAATAATGTTGATACACCCTTCCTGATGTGCAATTTCAAATGACTCTAACCTAAGCCAGACTTTTCCAATAGCCTTGACTAGTAGAATGTTGCCGGATTCAAAGCAAAATTGATGACCCATACCTCAGATCTTAAATAATTAAATGAGTAGAAATACGAGAGCTCAACAGACTTGAATGTAAGCCAAAATTTGCTTCCTTTCCACAATTAGCTAGTGCGTTTTGGAGATGGATCTGCTGGTCAGCTTGAGGCTGTTTTTCGGTAGCGGTTGAGCGAACACAATTGTTTCGGTGTGATTGTTGAGGGGGTGGATCACACAGAATGCGGGAACACCATCTTCAAGCTCCCATAACCTATCAATCATGAATAAAGAGCATCAGAGGGAAGACCGGGTGTTCCGGCCTTCGACCCTCCGATGCCTAAGTCAGCCATATGTGAGTAGAAATGAGGTGTGAATAGGGTGGATATGGAGTGTCCCCAAATGAGGGGTGGAAAGTGGTATTTGTAGGGATAAGGTGGATGCACCCTAAAAATACCACTTTGCCCTTATTAGAGAGTGTATTACCATTATCCCCTTAAGGGATAGTGTAGGTTTAATGGGCTTAGTTAGGGCCCAAACCCATTTTATACAGAGATACGCGTCTTCTTAGGCGAGTATGACCGATGTTCTACGATGTACTAACAAGTCCCCAAGTCCGCGGTCAAGAGACTCTCTTGGGTGTGGACTTGGCGACATAACCAGTCCTCAGTCCCCAAGCCCCCATGCAAGGGAGGGGATGGACCGGCTCCCTCCGAGTGGTGTATGTCGTGCGTTATTATATATGATTGAGACACTGGGGTCGTTGCTCCCATGTAATGTCTGGAGATTGCAGGGTGATCCGAGGTCGAAGTTAAGGTACCACTGGCGAACATCTCGCGCTAGCCACGGGTACCGGCATGTTTGTATGCCTTCGCGTTTTAGTAGCCTTTGATATGTACTAGCTATATGGTCTAGCTAGCTGAGCTATTCTAGCATACGTTCTAAGGGGAGATTGTGGTGGCATATTTTGTGGTTGCCTCTAGGTGAGTGCTAGAGTGCCTACGTACCCGTTTATGGGATCAAACCAAACGTAGTTCACCATTTCTCCATCAAGGCAAGTGTGCCATCAAGGTGTGGCGAGGAGTGTCGTTGAGGCATGACGATGGGTGTCGCTAGGGTATAATGATGTTGCCGATAGGGCATGTGTAGAGCTGTCAAAAGGTGACTATCGATATGTCGTAGCGAGAGCACACTAAGAAGCGTGGCAAGGATATCGAGAGCACACTAGGTAGCGTAGCCAAGATGTCGATGAGACAACGTGGGTGGTGCCAAAGCGTACCGAGGGCACGTCATGAGGTGTGGTAAATACTGGCATATAAGGCTGTTACCCAAGTCCCTCAGTGCTGGGATAGATTATGGGTGGGGAGTTATTCCCTAGATGCCGAGAATATGTTTTACTTAGGTGTTGGAGGCATGGTGTCGAGTCCCCAAGTCCCCATGCGAGGGTCGTGAGGTGACGGGGGAAAGTACCGAGTTAAGGCCGTAACGATTTGTGAATGGTCCGCGTTGGTGGCGTAACAATCCACGCTAGTGGCGTAACAATCCGTGCTAGTGGCGTGACAGTTCGCGCTATTGAGTGGAATGGTTCGTGCTGGTGGTGTAACTGGCCACGCTAGGGGCGTAAACAGTTCGCGCTAGGGGCGTAAACAGTTAGCGCTAGCGGGCGGAATGGGTCGCTCTTGTGGCGTAACGGGTCGCTCTAGTGGCGTGTTCGTTCGCGCTAGTAGCGTAACGGGCCGTGCTAGTGGGCGTGACGGTTCGCGCTAGTGGGCGGAATGGTTCGCACTGGTGGCATACACTTATGGTGTGTGTAGTATGAGATTGCACCTTTGGGTGCTGGCTGTTTACACATATGTGTGTAGCCTGAGATTGCACCGTTGCATGCTGGCTGTTTACACATGTTGTGTGTGTTGCCTGAGATTGCACCTTTGGGTGCTGGCTGTTTACATATGTTATGTGTGTAGCCTAAGATTGCACTGTTGTGTGCTGGTTGTTTACACATGTTGTGCGTGTAGCCGTCGATGGCGTAGTCGAGATATATATAGATAGATATATAGCAATATATGGCTTGCAATCATGTGAAACATGTACATGAGAATATATGTAACATGTGTACGTGGTAAATAGTGTTTGCTAACTCTATGACATGAGAATATATTATGATGCATGAGGCATGTTATTTGTATGATAATAACTCAATTGAATAGTGTAAAGTAAGACTTATCTGGAGCCGTGTAGAGCCCCTATAGACATTGTAGAAAAATTGGAGTTGTTGATATAAGTCTCGATGTCGACATAAGAGCTTGGTATAAGAATCCCAATGGAGTAATCATGATGGCCAAGAAGATAATATTGGAGTGCATCATTAAAGATAATATTGCTTGACCAAGGAGTAATGTATGTGTACCGACGTAGGGAAGAGAAGCCATGATGACAAATATGATAGTCTGTAGCCTGTGCCTATCATATTTGACAAGTAGATAGGTAGACGAGGCGTGGCCATTGATAGGGGCATGACTCATGAGAGTTTATTACTTTGTTGCCCGCTGATTAATCATAGAGAAGTATGTAGTATTGTAGAAGCTTGGCTTGATATGATTATATAGTGCCGAGGGGCATGACAATTGAAGGCTTTGAACTAGGTAGCGAGCTAGGCATAGCAATTGGTCAAGCTTTGTGTGAACATGTCTAAGAAGTAACAACCCCTTCCATGCGTTGTAGGATCAAGTCGGTGGTAATAGAACATGATCTTGTGTAGTACATACATGACGAACTTCATGTGTGAAGCGAGTGCGAACTGGAGTATCAAGGGGTTGAAGATTGAGCCTTGAGATCTTGGTTCCCATGTAAAGGTAGTGAGTGCACTGCCGCTGTTGCTGGGAGAGCATTAATTTAGAGAATAGAGGCCATAGGCGAGGCTGTGATAGTCCATTATAAGTGGTTGGAGTTGCTGCTAATATGTGGGATTGTAACCAATTGCCTGAGAATTGGGTGATTTATTGAGGTGAACTGTGGGTTCCAAGAGTAAGTGGCTGGGTGCCGAGGCCAACTATCTGTGTCAGCGTGTCATTGTCTTAGGATCCCAGAATAGATGCTGCTGTACGGTTGGTTCCGGGAGGGAAGAAGAGAGATGTGGCCTCAGGAGAGGCACTGAGACCTGAGAGGGGATCCCTGGGAGAGGGGTGTCAAGCGGGTCACTTGTGCGGAAATGTTTCGAGAGCAAGGTAAGCCAGGGAGGAGGGGCCTCGGGAGCTCGTGGGGCCATGGGGGAAGGGCGCCGGGAGCACGCGAGGCCAGGGGATGGCGCCGGGAGCTCAGGAGACGATATGTGTACTCGAGATGGTAGGGAGGTTCGCCTGGAAATTGGGGAGACCAGGGGAGTCTACGGGGGAACTGGCTAGGCCAGGGGAGTCCGCGGGGGAACTGGCCAGGCCAGGAGAGTCCGCGGGGAAACTCGTAGGACCAGGGGAGTCCACGGGGACTGGCGCGAACATGGGAGGGCGTTCCCGGGAGAGGGGGTGCCAAAGGCGAATGCAAGTCCCAGTGGTAGAGACCCGGGGGAGAGTTCGGAGGTTGGGGTCGCGAGACCGAGAGCATATCCCTGCCGGGATCGTGTCGCCACCGCGACTGTCATGGCTGGTTTCGCTACTAGTATGGAGAGCTGGGTGAGAAGAGTCCCAGAAGGTCGTGGAGGTTCTAGGTGTCCATATCAGTTCTAGGGGGGCTGCTCACGGAATTGGATTGGATACGAATTTGGTTGACATACGAACCAAATAATGGACAGTGCCTATAGTCACGTGGTCTCGGAGAGAAGTATTCAGCCAGAGCCCAGAGGCATAGATGTGTCAATGCATGTAGCACAAAATATATATGGCTATCGATTAACCTTCAAAGAAATAATGGAAGTATAGTGCAAGGTGTCTGCTTGTGAGCTCTGCATTCAACACTTGGTCGATTGTGGAGGACGTGTAACTCAGTCTCAAGAAGGGGAGGTGCCGAGAGCAAGCTGTTGGGTCCGAGACCACAACTCTTTTCTGTTTTTGTTGTGGCAGGAACCAGGAAGGGGAGGTGCTGGGAGAGAGGATGCTGGGTTGCTGAGACCGCATGTGCCAGGAGAGATGTGTTTTTTTTTGTATCCTTCTGTCGGGAGAGAGGAGTCTCGGGAGGTCGGGATGGAGAGCTATGTATGTGTGGGAGTCCGCTAGGGGAACTGGGGAGTCCATGAGGGGAGTCTGCCAGGGGAGTCCGCCCGGGGAGTCAGCTAGGGGAGTCCGCGAGGGGAGTTGGTAGTGAGGGTGCCGTCGCTGTAATGATAGGCCAGCGGAGTCCGCGAGGACTGGCGAGACCAGGGGAGTTCGCCTGGAAAATGGGGAGACCAGGGGAGTCTGAGGGGACTCTGGTGAGACGAGGAGCACCGAGGCATGGGTGGGCGTCCCTGAGAAAGGAATATCAAGGGGGTGCTAAAGTCGGGAGAGAGAGGAGAGAGAGACTGGTTTGGTGTTTCTGAAAATTAGGTTTTCTACCCCCAATCTTTTCTATTTAACTTAAAATCCCATAAGGCCACGAACTTCCGCTGACCATAATTTTCTCATACGACATCCGTTTTACACGTGCCACATGTCTACAAACTCCTATCGATGAGCTCTACAAATTTCATGAAGGAAGTTTTTGCAAATAACTTACAGAAAATAAAGTTAACTTTTTGGTCCCTTAAAAACAAAACACTTAAGAAATTATTCTCGAACTTCAATTTCGCACAACCAATAAGAATTTTCATAAATATTAATTAATTAATTTCAAAAATAATATAAAAAAATTTGATATGAAAATCTAAGGTATTACAATCTATTAGTTTAATGTCATTTCAAAACTAACTAATAGAGAAAACACTTAATAAACCACAATATTATCCATTAAAGCGGTTCAATCATGAGTTAGTGACTTAGTGCAAGTTAGAATCAAACCAAAAACTCTTCCACAATCCCTCTCTTTCCCCTTCCTTCATTTGCTAAATATCACAAAATCCACATAAAATGCAAGTACACAATAGCAAATGCTACTTGGCTAAAACTCGAAAGTTCTTGTATGCACCAAGGTGTACTTAAACCAGATGTTTTTATTTAATCTCAGCCGTTCATTTGATCAGTTGTTGATATGATACTAACGTCGAGACTTACACTGTTAAAGAGCAAACAAAAAAGAAAAATACTTTTCTGTCGCCGCCGCTCTTGTGGCATCAGAGCTTCTGCGCATCTGTCTTCGATTCATTCATTCTTTGCATCTGATTTACCCACATATCGTCAATTGAGATCTCAGAAATTGCTTTTTGTCTTATTAGCTGGAGAGGTTTGAATTCGTGCTCCGCACGGTGGATCCGGTACAAACGAACAAAACTAATCATCCTCCAATCGCCGTTGTCATCTTCAATTTCTGAAAAGGTATGATTGCAAGGATCAATAGACATGTTGTTGTGGTTGCTCTGACATTGGGTATTGATTATTTGTTGATGATTGCAGATATTGGGCAGATATCGTAGACTTATTAAGTATTCATGTTGAAGAAATTATATGCAAGCAATCTGTGAGTGATAGGAGCCGTGAGGAGTTTGTCGCTTTGGCATGGGAATTGAAGTGATTGCAAGAACTGGGATTTTGAATCTGATTTCATCAGCCTCAGGAAGTTCAGGTCTTGGAGAGAGAGACGTCGAACAAAAAATGCGGGAGAGAAGTTCAGGTCTTGGAGAAGTTCAGGTAAGAGAGAAGCTCAGATAAGAGAACGATTAACGCTGTTATTCAACTGTTAGTGCACGTGACTTGGTTCAAGTGAACCAAAGTGCATTGAATCCGCTCCGGCTAAAACTAGCAAAATAGAAAATGAAAAATTACCTTAAAATAGAAAGCTTACTATATCTGTACCCTCACTACTTTATCCTCATCACTGGGCCCCACTAACAAATCTATAAAGCGATCCAAATCCAACTTCCCAGGTTCTCTCCCAGGAAACCAAAACCATGGTAAAAATTTAATTCCCTCATTTTTTTCCTCTCTCCCCCCTTTACGTGGCCCTCAAACAAAAAAACCAAACCTTTAATTTTTCAAAATTAAGAAAAAAGAAGATGATCGGATTTATTATTATTATTCCTTAAAAATAAACAAGTGTCAGTGTGTGTCTGTGTTTTTTTTTTTCTATTTAACTTTTTTCAATTTCTTTTTTCCTTTTCGTTTTAATTATCTCCCACTATCTCCTCACACACACAGCACTCTCTCTCTCTCTCTCGTTGGGTTGATCGCCGGAACCACCACCACCACCGCAATCAAGTCGCCGGCATTCCGGCGATCCGCCTCAGATGACTCTCCATTCCGATCCACCACCACCACCGCCACCGACTCTCCTCCAACACGGTATTACCCCTCTTCCCTTATTCGATTCACTCTGATCACAACCAAAAAAAAAAAATCACTCCCCAATCGAATCCTCCCTAATCTGAATCGAACCAGCGCGCTGTTCCATGCATGCCGGATTCATCCATTTATTCAATTTCAGCTTCGTTTCTCTATTCACATTTGATCCCAAATTCTAGGGTTAGGAAGAAAAAACCAAAACTATGTTCAAGAAAATCATCAAGGGAAATAAAAAGACCCCAAAGTCTGATTCTCATGATCCTTCCTCCTTCGCCTACGGCCCTCCCGGGGCCCGAAATTCCGGGGCCGTTTCGGCTAATGTGGTCGTGAACCACGCTTCCCGTGCCGGTCCCACCGCCTCCGGGCCCAACGCCGGCGGGTCCAGTCCCGTCCTCCCCCCTTCCGGAACCATCGAGCCTCTCCCTTTGTTTAGGGACGTCCCAGTTTCGGACCGGCAGACATTGTTCCTCAGGAAATTGCAGGTGTGCTGTTTTCATTTTGATTTTTCGGATACACTCAAGGCACCGAGGGAGAAGGAGATTAAGCGGCAGACGCTGTTGGAGTTGGTTGATTTTATTCAGTCTGGTTCGGGGAAGATCACCGAGACTTGTCAGGAGGAAATGATAAAGATGGTTTCGGTTAATATATTCCGGTGCTTGCCCCCAGCTTGTCATGAGAATACTGGTCAGGAGAATGCGGATCCTGAGGAGGAGGAGCTGTATTTGGAGCCGTCCTGGCCGCATTTGCAGTTGGTTTATGAGCTGCTGCTGAGATACATTGTGTCGTCTGATACTGATACCAAGGTGGCCAAACGATATATTGATCACTCGTTTGTGTTGAAGCTGCTGGATTTGTTTGATTCGGAGGATCCACGTGAGCGGGAGTATTTGAAGAACATTCTTCACCGTATATACGGGAAGTTTATGGTGCACCGCCCCTTTATAAGGAAGGCTATCAATAATATATTCTATCGGTTTATCTATGAGACAGAGAGGCACAGTGGGATTGCTGAGCTGTTAGAGATTCTTGGGAGTATAATTAATGGGTTTGCACTTCCGATGAAAGAGGAGCATAAGCTGTTTCTTGTCCGAGCACTTATTCCGCTGCATAAGCCTAAGCCAATTGCAGTGTATCACCAGCAGCTGTCGTACTGCATAACTCAATTTGTTGAAAAGGATTACAAGCTGGCGGATACTGTTATACGGGGATTGTTGAAGTACTGGCCAGTGACCAACTGCCAGAAGGAAGTTCTTTTCCTTGGAGAACTTGAAGAAGTTCTGGAGGCAACACAAGCTGCAGAATTTCAACGATGCATGGTTCCTCTCTTCAGGCAGATTGCCCGCTGCCTCAACAGCTCCCATTTTCAGGTTTGCAAATATTTATCCATCTTATTGGGTCGCTTCTTTTAGTGTTTGGAGCCATGTCTTGTTAGTTATATACTACTAAATTCTATAATTAGTTGATTTTACGGACATGGTTGTCAATGATATCTCACTGTTTTGCGAATATAACTTATTGATAGTATTCTGCTTCTGCTTGGTTAAATTATTTGCCTTCCGTTCCTTTTTCAATTGAATATTGTTACCTTGTTCTGCTCTCATTTGTACTTGTGATTTCATGGTATCAATATGTTGATCTGTTTGTCAAAGATTCTGTCATGTCTGATAATACCTCTGTTAAATCACATAATCTATAGCTTTCATTCATCTAGCTGTCTAGGTTCATCCCTGAGCTTCGGCAATTAATTAAATTGCTTGTAGTTAGGATGTTGGTTCTTTCCTATAATTCGGTATTTACATAGTCTTAGGATCTTGTTCCTTTGATCTAGCTTTCTCATTGATATGAAATGTTCGTGCATGGTGATTATTTTGTTGCAACTCACTATGCATTTCGGAAAAGCTGCTTACTAGAAGTTGTTAACTACCATTTAATTTTCTCATTCCCCTCTTTCTCTATTTACTAGAGGGTTTGTTGTTGGTAACTACAATTTCAATTTTCTCGTTCCCCCTTTTCTCTATTTAGTAGAGGGTTTGTATTTTTGAAAGGTACTAGAGGGTTTGTTGTTGGTCATTTTTTCCTGTTCTGATAGATTCACTTATTCTTGCTACAATTTCAATTTTCTCACTCCCCCCTTTCTCTATGTAGTAGAGGGTTTGTTGTTGGTCATTTTTTCTTATTCTGATAGATTCACTTATTCTTGTGTTATGCTGCTGTTCTATTACATGGGGGAGGGAACAGGTGTTTTACCTTGCATCTTTCTCCATGAGGGGAACAATTTGCCTTTATATTGTCATATTTTTTGCAGCTATGGATATTTCTTTTATATTGGCTGGGAGTGTTATTGTTTGTTTTCAGCTGTCAATCTTATTAAGAAAACGTAGACATATAAATGATCTAAACTGCCAATAGAGTTGAACAACAATGAGTTGTTTTTAGTGATCTTAGATGTTTAAGAACAAGTTCTTTTTACTGAAATATATTTTTATCTTTTTCAAAGAATTTGATTTATTTATTGATAGAATTCAATGTTAGCACATAGAAGGCTGTTTTCGGGTTGACAGAAACAAAGAGGTCTGTGGGAGTTTGAAGAGGGAGGAGAGAGAGGGGGTTTGCCATGGTATTTCTATACATTATATATGCTATCTTTGAGAGGTCCTTGGTATTTATGTTTAAAATGCTAGTGCATGTGAAATTCCTATTGAAGAAACAGATAAACTATAATAACATTACAGTTAATGCAATCTTCTCAGAAAAAGTGGTAATATCTAGAGATACCTAGAAGCCACAATTTTGAAGACATTATCGAAAGTGATATGTGAGAAGAGCTAGGTCACTTTATCACAAGCAATGAATGATGATATTTGTTGGAAAAAAAGAAGGGTAGATTGCTGTGTGAGGAAAGTCCCCTGGAAAGAAAGCACTAATTTAAGTGGGATTTAAAGTAGCCATGTGGTGGCACTGTTGGTGGGTTGTGTGGCTGGGGGACAGGTTAAGTGTTTGGTAGATACCAATATGGATGGAGCAATGATGGAGGTGAGTCAGGTCACATTTGTCGAAAATTTTACTTCAGTTTAGGGTTTAGTGGTTTTCAACACATTCAAGAATATGCTTGCTGTGATTGACAGTATTTGTGATGCCATCTATCTCCTAGAGCTTCCTACTGATAGCTTTCCTGATTTGGGAAGTCCATTCTTTTAAGTTTTTGATCATGCATGATTTTTGAAGAGATTTGACACTGGTTAGCTTAATGGAATGGTTTCATTGGTCTGAAGTACTTCCACATTTTCGTTCAAGCATTTATAGTTATTTATCTTGCCACGAATCAGGTTGCCTAGTGCTGTCTTATGGAAGTATTGGTATTTATTAAAATGGGGAAACCTTTTGAATTTTTTGCAATGGTGCCATAATATGCTTATAGGTCTGCTACCCAGCTTAGAAATGTGTCTATATTTGGTACTGTTAAACTAATCTCATTGACATGACTTGAGGACTGTTTGAAATTTTAAAGTTGGATTCTTATATTTGTGTGCTAATCCTTTCAAGTTTATAGCATTAATGAATCAGAAATTTCCAATCAAACTTTGTAAAGTTTTATATCACTATATATTACTCCGAAGATAGCATTTTCTTGAAATTTTAGCTTAGTCTGGTTTGCATTGCAGGTTGCAGAACGAGCACTCTTTTTGTGGAACAATGAGCACATTGTGAGTTTAATTGCTCAGAACCGGAATGTTATATTGCCAATCATTTTTGAGGCATTGGAGAACAATATTTCAACTCATTGGAACCAAGCAGTTCATGGACTCACTGTCAATGTTCGGAAAATGTTTTTGGAAATGGATGCCGATCTGTTTGAAGAGTGCCAAAGGCAGCTTGCAGAGAGAGAGGCAAGGGCCAAGGAGGTGGAAGAACAGCGGGAGATGACATGGAAAAAACTGGCTGATGCAGCCGGAGAGGATATGATTACAGCCTAAATGATCAACCAGGGTTTCCATGTACCTGCCGGCACTGGAAAGTGAATGGAAGGAAGATAACAAGTCTGCTCCACCTCTCATTTTGGTGGTATTCTTTTTTAATATATATTTTTTTATTGCGTTTTAATTTTTTGATCCCGATTCCAGTCGTTGAAGATATCAGAAGAAGCGGTGATAAATGTAATTTAAGCTGTATGGAATTTGTTAGCAACATGCTGCAGATGAAGAATGATTTGTGAAATATATTCTGTATTCCCCTTCATTTTTTTGTTCTCCTGCAGCCAGGTATTGAATCTTTCATTTTTTCTGTACTTCCACAACTGGGAAAATTCATCAAGTTTAAGTTCTGGTTTTGCCATTTGCCATTTGCCATTTGCCATTTGCCATTTGGCTTACCTTTCCAATAAATTCTAGACACTGTTGTTCACCTAAAATTGAAATATTCCAACGAAAAAGACCAAAACCAATGGATTTTGGAGGGGGAGGCATTCTGCAACTTCCAAAAAGCCAAAGGAAGAGGCACAAAGCAAGTACATATTGTATACGTTTGTCAGAATCTATCAATTCCAAGTATTATGGACATTCTCTTGTTTAATAAATCTGTGTGAAAAGACAGAAAAATAATCGATAATCATATAAATTAATATTGAATTAAATCTGTGTGAAAAGATAGAAAAACAATCGATATTCATATAAATTAATATTGTTTTAGCGATAATTTTATCTGGTATGTATTGTAAAATACTGGTATATATTGTAGAATACATGTCCTTAAACCCCTATTACCAATTTACCATATATATAAAGAGACTATCCAAATACTACACAACGTATATAGATGACGGCTCTATTTACTTCTAACATATTCACAAAATGTACTTACTGCTAGTTGGGTGGAAATTACATTCTTTTTTGATAATATGATAAACACAAAACCCTGAGCGGCCTCGGGTCTCATTTACTAGCATTATCCTCCATTTTGTGGCTTCCTTCCTTCCTTGCTCTGTTTCTCTTATCAATCGTGTGAGTCACCAATTCCTTCTCTGAATTCAGAAACAAGCAAAAGACCCTTATGTCCCGCAAAGGAGGAGCTGCGGCCTCACTGCCAAAGGACGCACCTTGGAGGGCCTCAAACGCCAGACCTCTCCCCAGAATCCACCATTCCCCTATTCTTCGTGTCCCCCAAAACCCCACTACAAATTACGCAATCTACGTCATGAAGGTCCTTCTCTTTCTTTGTAGACTTGTAATTACTGGGTTTTAATCATCTGGGTCCTCATCAAAATGGGTTCTTTTGCAGCAACCCAATCCGGTTGGAACCGGGTTGGCCAGGGACGCCATTGTGGAAGCGGCTGGACCCGATTGCATTGTTCCGGGTCAAGTCACACCCGTCAAATTACTTGGTCTTAAGGTAAACCATGCAAGATGATTTGGTCCCATTTTGTAGTTAACTAAATTGGTCTAGCAGTTTGTGTGTGAATTTGAAGTCATTGATGTTCTATTTCACTAATGGCTTAAGCATTGTGTTGGTTGTCTGCGGTTAAGCTGGCATATGCTAACTTCATGTGAATGAAATGCTTAGCTTTATGTTGTGTGAGTTTAAAATGGCTGGGTTTTATGCTTCGGCAGCATTTGTGTAGGACATTGCTTTATGTTTTAACCATTGTATCTTCTTTCCTTTACTCATATTACCCACAAAGTTTGTACCAGTAAGCTTGCTGTGATTGCTTTCTGTTGTATGTTACACTTTTAGGAAAACAGAGTTAAGTGGTCACATTTTATAATGTAAAAAGGGAGAATCTTTAATGCTGGATACTTTTGATTATTGTTCTTGTGTTATAAGCATTTTAAGTTTGAATGAAATGCCATTTACCTTTACTTGGTTGTAATTTTTGGTTTTTAAACCTTTAGCTGATGTTTGGCATGCAGGTATGGCCTATTGAAGTTGACCTACAATTTTTGCAACCCGTTGGACGTGAGCTTAAGTCTATTGGAAAGGTAAATCTCCATATTTCAGATAGCTTTATATTTGTTGGATGGTTTGGGTTACCATTTTAATTTTTAATGAAATCAGATAGCTTTAGATTAAGTAGGAATGAAAAGTTTTGGCAACTTTGAGTAATAAAGAGAAGAAATAGGTTTAGATTAAGTAACCTTTCTGAGCATTGTAATTGATAAATGGTTTTTCTCCATAGTGAAATCAGCCTATGATAGAGCCAGTTTTCCTCGCCTGCTTACCTTGTTTGATCTGCTAAGATTATGCCACTTGTTCTCCTCTATCATTTAAAGATATTTGTCAGTATTTCGGTTGAATCACATTAAATTCAAAAAATGAACTTTGCCCAGCTGCATAATGAAGTTCTGAGTTGGTAATCCATATTCTTGCTACTAAAAACCCAACCGTCTGGAAGTATAGCTAGTTTTTATAATAAAACGGAAGCAGGTTTCAGTTGTATCTAATAAATATGTGATCTTTGTTTCTAGATTAGGAGTATTAATTTTATACATTCACTTACTTGAAAGCGAACAGGGAAGTTGACACTTTATGGCTGTTATATTGGTCTTAAAATGGTAACTTCCATGCGTTATTGGTGATAATTTATTTGTTTTCTTCCCGTCGAGTACTTGGTTTTGTCGGGAACCAAGACATTGCTCTTCTAATTGATAATACTTAAAATCTACATTTCTATAGGACCTCAGTGATTGACACAGTGATATTTCTTTCATGCAGTTCATGGATGATGCTGTCAATCTCATGAATAAATCATTTATAGATCGCTAGTACACTGGTTTCCTGTTATCAGGAGGAGAGAGTTGCAATAAGCAGGAATCTGGCTAGGAACCTTCACATGCAATTACATCTCCTTCTAAATTGTCTCTTGCTTGTGTTCTAGTCAAATTCCTAGAATTTAAGTCAGAAGCAGAAGATATCTTATGTTGTATTTTTGCTCGAGTGTTCTCTTCTTTTCAACATTGTTTTGGCCCCAGAACACTACGGATGTGTAGATGTGACATGAATACTTTTTACTGAAATTTATATAAAATGAGGTTCCTGAGTGATGTCTGGTTTTGTTACTTTGGAAAGCCTTTGGACACGTTAATTCATAAGCTGCTTAAAGTCTTGAATCTTGTCAATTGGTTATGGATGATACATAAAAACTCAGATGAAGTTCTTCATCCCTTCTTTTGTTCTTTTTGGTCGAAAACAGTAAACCTTTTTCTCTGTTCATCGAACTCGACAAGCTTCTAGTCCAAGTTCTCCTTCTGAATGCAAATCACATAATGCTTCTAGACCAAGTTCTCTTCAGATAATATAAAGTATACAGAAGATCCATTAAACTAGTTCTTTCAAATCTTCCCTTACTTCACTACCTTCCAAAACATTATCTCTAGCCTTTCCCTTTTTTGCTATATAATCATACACTCAAACTATGTCCGCTCTGCTAACGTTTTCCAGAATAGGCAGAGACAAAATAGCTATATTTGCTCTGGATTAATATATATAAATATTTTTCATACCAGAACCACCACTGCATATAGAGGCATAGAGCTAAAACTTGTGATGCAAATAGGAGAGATGAAGGTACAATCAACTGAAACTTCATGAGATGACCTAATTGTTTCCCTAAAAGCACGAAGTTATGTAGGCCAAAGGTGGAGTTCCCACAAACTAGTGTTGTCCACCTAGTGTGCCATCAAAGAGATTCTCATCGCTCTAAGTTTTCCCCACTCTCTACTCTGCTTCTCATATAAAAGGGTTTACTGTCTCAGGGTTTGTAACTCCAAGAATGGCTTATGAAGCAGTAGCTGTTGAAGGCGAAAACCTGCGCAAAGGTCCATGGCTAGAAGAGGAAGATGAACGACTCACCATGTATGTAAGACTTAAGGGGAATCGGAGGTGGGATGCATTAGCCAACGAATCAGGTATGTATGGTGATTCCTATTGGAAGTAGGAGATATGCAGGATATGTTTATTCTTTTATTCATCAAATAAACTGAGAAGATGTTCACATGCTGCAGGTCTAAGGAGAAGTGGTCGGAGTTGTAGGTTGCGGTGGTTGAACTATCTCCGCCCCAATCTTAAGCATGGTCACATTACCGTAGAAGAAGAGAAAATTATCCTTCAGCTTCATGAACTTTGGGGTAACAAGTAAGTTGTGACATCATTATTTTCTTTAAACACTTGGCACTAAGTTTGCCAAGTGTTGCTCTAACTCTATTTACCTAGTATGCAGGTGGTCGAAGATTGCAAGAATGTTGCCAGGAAGAACTGATAATGAGATCAAGAACTACTGGAGGACACATTTAGTGAAGAAAGCACAAATTCAGGATGGTGATGCTGCATCTGCTGGAAACTTGCAATGTACATCGAACAAGGCCCAACAAGGTTATTTTTTTCAAGAAGGTGGTGATATGAGTGCTGATAAAAAATATGAGTTTGATCAATATCAGGACTCGGTTGAGAATATATGGGGAGCGAGGGAAACTTACTCTGATGATCTCTGTTTATCGGACTTTGCCTTGCCAAGCTCTCCATATGAAACACGGCTATCAGATTGGATATTTGAATTATCAAGTGAGCAAAGTGGCATAACATGGACTTCAGATCATGATACTAATGCGTGGGATTGTTCAAGTTCCCTCTGGGACATGAACTAACCCCACTACTTTCGATTTTAGTAGATCGGCTGATACAAGTTGGGCCACATACTACTGATACAAGTTGTTAGTAGATCGGCTGCATGATGCATGTCTAATAATTTAGAGCAGTTTCGGCCATTGAATTGAATTAAGAGGTTTCATGTCTCCCACGTAGAGCGCCTCCTATTATTGAGGTTAATTGGCACTCAGCAAGCCACTAATTCCTGGGTGGGTGAAAATTAATAGCAAGCCACCAATTCCTAGGTGGGTGAAAATTAATACGGATGGTGTATGACAACATGTCTCTTAATTAGTAGAGTTGGTTATTAAGGTGGTATTTTTCTTGATTTTCTTTGTTCCTTTTTTGGCGTCTACACTTCTAATTATGATGTTCCTAAGTTGTGGTAGAGGTCCTGGGTCTAATTCAAGCTATCAAGTTAGCGTGGGTAAAAGAATAGATAGAAGCATATAAAGGCCCTCTTTGTCCTTCAAATCTTCGTGATCATCACCTTGTTTATTCCTGAGCATTTATGTTTTACTTGGAGTAATTGCTTGTACCTTATCTCACATATGCATGCTCGGTCTTCTCATATTTTCGGATAAGGGTATGTGACTGATGCTCTTGCTATATTAGTTTGTCCTTGGCTAACATGACATGGTGAATATATTGGTGAGATGAGCCTCCTCCTTCCATCCTTTATTGTTGGCGAGATGAACTTGGTGCTCCATGTTTTCGTATGTGAGGCATTGGTTCTCCATTTAACTGTAACTTTGCAATTTGAATACCAAATAATACTGTTGAGAGAGTTTTATGTCATAATCTCTCACAAATGTATATGAGTGGAATAAGGTTCCTCGTTTTGAAATTATAGTATTGTTGGTGCCCACAAAAGATAGAAGATGGGGGAAAATGGTGGCCTTTAGCCAGTTTTACTGTAGTAACATTTAATAGTATACATGGTTTGTTGCAGACGTACGTAGTGATGGTTAAGTCAAAATCTCCTCTTCAGTTCGTTGCTTTCACTCTTTTTCTTCTGCACTGGCAACCAATCAAACCCATCAGAGCTGGCCATGGAAGTAATGCCAAAATATACAAAGTACATGAACAAATTCATCATCATAATCAATACCATAGCTAATTAGGTTTTTGGTTGCAGTGGAATTAGAAATAGGGTATGATTATAGCGAAGGGAGCGGGACGGGTCCAGAGCACTGGGGAGAGCTTAGGAAAGAATGGAAGGCATGCAAAGATGAAAAATTGCAATCGCCAATAAATTTGTTGGATCAGCAGGCTAGAAAAGCAGTCTCAAGAGTATATGATCTGAAAATGAACTATAAGCCTTCAAATGCAACAATGATGAATGAAGGTCATGCTATTTCGGTATGGTTGTGCCTACCTAGCTGATATTGTTTACAATCTTTTCTTGGAACTCCTATATTAGATTCATCCACAAAAAATTTGTATAATAGTTTCATTATCGCTACCTACGTTCATATCCGACCCTTTCATTTCCTAAAAATATGGTTCATCTAACATTACTTGTTCTTTTTTTCTTTATTCACTAACTCTTTATATATTCAATTGTTACAGCTTGAATGGGAGGGTGATGCCGGATCCATTCAGATCAATGGCACCGATTACTTCCTCAAACAATGCCATTGGCATAGATCATCTGAACATTTCATTAATGGCAGACGGTATATCTCTCTTCTTTCTTCTCTATTTGATTGAAAAACCAAAAATGCTTCCTCCAATATGTATAAACAGATCGACTGCGCTTTATCAGTTACGATTTGGAATTGCACATGGTTCACCGAAGCCGGAATAACAGAGTAGCTGTAGTCGCATACCTCTACCAAATTGGTAAACGCAGTCCTTTTCTCGCAAAGGTAAATTAGAGATCGATATCTGTACAAAAAAAAACAATCAAATTGGTAATCTAATGTGATAATACCATACTTTAGCTTTGTTAGAGGAACATTATGAGCTGCATATATATCATTGGTCATTGAATAATAGGAAACTAGTGGCATTATGTCTGACGTTCTACCTTTCAGATGAACAATATGTACGTATCATCTCTAAGTACTGGTTTAGAGAAGGAAATAAACTTGGGAGAGGCTAATCCAAGAACAATAATACAGCCAAGCTCACAATTTTACAGATATATTGGCTCACTCACAACACCCCCTTGCACAGGAGGAGTTATTTGGAGCGTAAACAAAAAGGTACAACGACCTCTTCATCATCACAACCCAAACCAAATTTTTTTTTTTTCTGAACTCTTTTAATTAGATTCACATTTTCATCTCAGGTACTTTCTATTTCGAAAGGACAGCTGAGGTTTCTTGAACGATATGGAGTAAGTGACCTATGTTGGTTGATCTGCATATAAATCTACACATCATCACAACGAACCGCATTTAACTTCTTTTGATCGTCTTGAATGCAGAATGCAAAGATGAATGCTCGACCATTACAACCTCTTAATGGTAGGGATATCAGTCTCCTTAGTTGGCCCTCCGTGGGGATCGCATAACTGGCACTCTCTGTCCTTTTTCCCGAGTGATCGAGGAGTGCATGGTAGACGTTTTTGAGCGGTTTTATTAATTCCTCCTTTTACATGTCCACCCGAATGACCACCATCTAGATTAAGTAAAAAGTGGTCGGTAAATTTATATTTGATCTCCATCCATTACTTTTGTAAATATTTAGGTTATTTTGTTCTTTTTCTTTTTTAGGATACACCACCTCTTTTTTTGTAAATATTCGATCTCCACCACCTTTTACTTTTTTTTTTTGTAAATATTTTGGTCTTGTGTTATTAATGAAAATGGAGTTACCCGTTACAAAAATGCAAGGTCTCCTCAATTTTTGAACCTTAAGTGAAGAATGAGAGAGGTCAAATGACTCAAATCCATCCTCCACAATTTCCTTAAAAAGAAAAAGAAAAAAGAGCAAACACTTAAAAAAAGAAATTAGAGAAGACAAAAAAAGGATACTGACATGCAACCAAGTAAAGTATATTTTGCCGAAAGTGAAAATTAAAAAGCCCCTTAGAATTTTATAACAAAGAGATCGAATTGAGTAATATGATCTGCAGGCACGAGTCCCACCACCAAACCACAATAACTCAAGCGAGACAAAAGTTTGAAACATCTACAACTTAGTTCCTTTAACAAAATACACGAGAATATATAAATTTCATTTCAAAGATGCGGAGTAAATGATTGCCGCATTTCTGTCATAGTTTCCAAAGAACAAAATTCATTAGGTAATTCCAAAAAATGAAGATCTAGAGTTGAGTCAACCTCCAACTACACATTTTTTCCAATTAATTGTGACCCAAACTAGTTCAATTACTTCAATAACTGTCATTATCTCTCTTACCGCTGAACTTCAAATGTCGAGATTTAAATTAAAAGTACCATAAATGCACATTTAAACTCCTAAAACACACCATCATATGACTCCGACCCATCTGTATCAATTTTCACCCAACCCATTACAGGAGAGATCCATTACGTACAGGAGAGATCCATCAGCCTCATTTGACCTTAGCGAATTAGCTTAAGCTGTCGATTGACTAGTTTCTAGATTCTACCGAAATAGAAAAAAAAAGAAAAACAACTAGTTTAATTAATTTATAGATTCTAGTTCGTTGTTATCTCTAAAGAAAGATGGGATGTCATTGTTTTCGGTTCTCTGAATAGATTCTCAAGCAGATAATGAGAGTCGAAACATGCACAAATAAAGAAATTGATTGCTTACGTCCCTCACTGGCTGCAGGTTGTTTTACTCCTGTAAAGTAACTGCTTTATTTATCTTATTCTGGTATTAACAATCTTCTAAGTAATTAATTTCCTAAATAAAGTCTACTCACCATCAATAAATACCGATATTGGCATGCATCCCGGCCAAGAAACGTAATTTAGAATTACGTACCAGTTACATCGACTGGTAACGTGAGGAAGCTCTACGAATTTCCTTAGGGTTATAAGAACAAGAGCTCTGCATCAAGAGAAGAGGGTCTGAATTAATCAGCCTACCATTGATCAAAGATGTTGAAGGATTCACTTCTTTGCTTATTTGTCTTTACCTTTTTCCTTCTTTGCTGGAACCCTACACCCATCAGAGCAGATGATTCCCCAGAACCGACTCACATCAGAGGAAATGGTTCACACCCGATACATGAGTGGCCACACCCGACACCCGACACCCACCATGGTAATGTCAAGCTAATACTCAAATCCACATTTCCTCACTAGTTATTCTTTTCGTTGCTACCATGATCATCATCTTCATAATTAACGATTATGATTTTGGGTTCTAGATGCTGCAACTCCTGAGGTAATAGAATTTGGTTACGGGCAAGACGACCCGAAAGGACCACAACACTGGGGAGACCTTAAGAAAGAATGGAGCTTATGCAAGGAAGGGAAAAGGCAATCACCAATAGAGATATGGGAAAAGAATGCCTCTAAAGACATCACATCTTCAGACGATCTAGTAGTGAGTTATAAGCCTGCGAATGCAACTATCAAGAATGAAGAACATGCTATATCGGTAAGAATTAAATACAAGTCCGATCCTACTTAGTTTGTGCATACATGGAGTATCTAATCAACAAAACCTTCTGTATTCTGTATTTCGTAAGTTTTAATGAGGAGGAGCTGGTGTAAAAATACCATTAATTTCTACGTAGGAGCTGCGAATGAAATTTCCATTCTTAATTGTAGTAAAATGAGTTGTTGCATGCAGGTTCTATTTGAGGGTGATGCTGGCTCAATTCGAGTCAACGGGACAGACTACTTCCTCAAACAATGCCATTGGCACCACCCCTCTGAGCATATCGTTAATGGCCGAAGGTCTCTCTCTCTCTCTCTCTCTCTCTCTCTCCCTCTCTCTCTCTCTCTCTCAAGATGTTTTTTAGATCAAAGGATGTTTCTTGAATTATATGTGATGCGTCTAAACAAAAACTATCTTTATCAGGCATGATCTGGAATTACACATGGTTCACAAAACCAAGGACATGAGCAAAGTAGCTGTAATCGGATTCCTCTACAGACTTGGGGCACCTAATTCTTTTCTCACAAAGGTAAAATCCTATATATAACATCTATATACATTTGTAAGAACAGGAGAATATATAATGGTGCAATTCAAATTAACTTCAGGTAACATCACAAATCACGTCTTTGATTGGTGTACAAAAGGGGATACCATTGGGAGTGACTGATCCAAGGAGGGTGAAGAAGGCTCATTTCCAAAAGAATATGGGGATGCCGAAGAAGGCTGGCTCTAAATTTTTCAGATACATGGGCTCTCTCACTACCCCTCCTTGTGTTGAAGAGGTTATTTGGCACCTGAACAAAAAGGTACAACCTCTTTATCAGACCTTAACATTTTTCTTTAACACTGGGTAAATTTGCATATTGTTTGTAGCATAAATTGAGAAGCAAGTTAAGCTAATTACAAACTTCCCACAGGTACAATCTGCCTCCCCTGCACAAGTGGAGCTACTTCAAGATGCAGTATTTGATGTAAGTTCTTGATAAAATACAACTATGCACTATATACACTTCAAGATCGATATGGAGTTTGAACATGCACTAACTTCTTCTGATAAACTTGGCTACAGTTTGCGAGGAACAACGCAAGACCAATTCAACCTCTAAACGGCCGAGGATACAAGCTCTATGGGGATTATCACTGACCTTGAAAGAGCTTGAGTGACTGACGAGGTCAATAATTCGATAAAACTTTATTATTTTCATTCTTGTAATAAGTACTTACTCAATTAGATCAACTCATGATCTTTCACGTCTGAAAATTATTAATGTATGTACGTACTTCAAAAGCTATTGTTACAGTTGAGTTATAATACCAGAAGGTCTATATTGGCTTCCTAATGTAATTCCACAAGTTGATCAGTTGTTTTTGGTGAGCCGAACTCGTAGATTTTGATTATAGAGGTCAAAGTAGGATATAGGACACAGTAATCTCTAAGTTCAAAAGATATGCCTGCCAATGAAACTAGGAAGAATATCGGCAGACTGAAACCCAAATAGCAAGTGCGTGAATTCTTGTGGACATCAAATTGTGTAAGCAAGTGAAACCATTACCATTCCAAAAGTTCAATCGGGAAATAGTTTGAGGAATACGGAAGGTTACGAGAACAAACAAGGTTAACGTCTGTCTTTCATTCCCTCAAAGCTTCTATACGTCTCTGTCTTTCAGCTTTGGCCCTTTTTAAATCTCTAATATGAGTAATATCAGTTACAAACCTAGGCCTATAGTCCTATACTTATATTTGGATCAAAATTGATTATCACAGTGGCACCTATGATATATGGGAACATACTTCATATATGATAAAGCGTCATACAATTTATTCTCATACTACAGAAAGCAAACCTTATCCCTTTCCACTGGCATGTGAAAATTTGCTCACATACAAGCAAATATTCAACCAGTGAACCTACAGAGAAACTAGTTGGCAATGAATAAGGGATAAGCACTAACTAATACTCCAACCTTACCCAGAACTAAAAGCTTCCTTTTCTGACCCTAACCAACCCAACTTAGGAACTAAAATGCATCATAAGGTAATGACCTGCAAGTCATTCACCTCACCATCTGTGAAACCCTTGAGGAGCATGACGCTGGCCCCCCTTGTGTCTGCCTCGTATTGTAGGATTTGCAGTTGAGGCATTTGTGTGCCACAATGTGAAAATTTACCTCTGAGGATTGCCCACAATCATTGCAGAGGATCCAGACCTACACATTTACAAGTACAGTAAGAGAGAGATCTATTAAATTCAGTCACATTTGTTGCAAAAGTGGTAGAAAGTAATCATACTGATACACTTACCATCTTATTGTCATACAGTGGAGGCATTCGAGTTGCAGCAATCTGAAATAGGTATGAAAGAGATTAGAAATCCACAGCAGATGGGCAACAATTGAGACTCATATTGCATGGAATCATCAGGTCACTTACCTCCTCGTCCAGTTTAGCCCACACACGTGACATATCACAGTACGATTTTGAACAAACTGGGCAAGAATACCTGCGCATCAATATACAATTAGATGAATTAAAACAGAAGCTTCTTTATATAACTTGCTACTAATGTATATCGGACTCTAAAATTTCATCGACATATCCATATATATATAATTGAAACAAAAATTGGCTTACTGGAAATGCCGCTCCATCTCTTTTAAACATTCCAAATGTATAGTGTGCCCACATGGTAAGACAGTAATGTCTGCCATTGTATCGAAAAGAAACTGCAAATAACTTATGTGAGTTGGTACACTGTAAAAAGCGAATACCATATTGATAGCGAGAAACAAGTTGCCTAACATTTTCAAAAAATTACCTCAAAGCACACAGCACAATTGTGATGCATTGCTTTTTCCACACAATTGTGTGAGTCCTTCAGCACTGTTGAGTAACAGCATCCTAAAGCACATACAAAGATGTTTTAATCTAGACTATTGAAAATCACGTGGTTAAAAAGATTTGTAACTATTAAAAGCGCAAGGTTATCATCTTACCACATCTGTCACAGTGGAAAAAGTTCTCCGCACCTCCAGTTCTGTAATACCAATTAAAACACACTGAGAAACATGCAAATGCTTTAACAAAAAGTAAGACAATGAAACGACAATGAAACGTAATACCTACTTACGACAATGAAACTTAATCCCTAATTATGGCAAAATGAAACGTAACCGCTACTTACGACAATGAAAATATGAAAGACACACAGATCGAACAAACAACATTCAAAGCAGAACGACAAAAATTAATAGTAGTGAACGATAAACATTAATCATAGGGATGACAAAAAATGCTGCAAAGTGTCTAACCTGCAGATACCGCATTGGTCACAATGATACTGCTTTTTCGAAACCTGACAACAACAAAGTAGATTTCTAATGACGCAAGTGTATTGAAGACAATGCTTCATATCTATGGGAAAGTGAACTTAAGATCTCCTTCTTCATCAATTAACAGCTGAAATACTTACGTCATCATCAAAAAACTTGCATTTGGGGCAAAAGTAGTTTCCCATGCAAACCCCACATTGCCTACAGTACTGCTGAACCTGAAGGAAGTAAGAAATTCAGAAGTCATCAACATCAACCTTGAATATGGAATCAATATCACAGTTATCAGAACAATTTAAAGACAGGCTTACATCTTGTTCTGTGCTGCACATTGAACAGATGACCTAAAAGACACAAGCAATTGAGGATTAGTGTACCTTTACCACATGAAGAGACGACTTCAATTCAAAATGAAAAGGACTGGTTTCAAGTTGGCATAATATCTCCAAGTACTCAAATGAAGAATAAAAGAAAGATGTTGAGCCTTATCCACAAAGTTTAGATCTTTTTCATACAAACCCTTTAACACTACACATCATTAGCAGACTTAAAAGAAAAGTCAGCATCTATAAGTACATCCATATCCTGGAGAACCAGGATCAACTCGAATCTACTAAAAAGGTCAATTTTATGAACTTTTATTCCCAATCTCTTTCAGTAACATTTTAAACTTTCCTTCTCTAATTAAATTGATAGCTTTTCCTCAAAAAAATAATTAAATTGATAGCTGCATCTAGAACTTATAGCTTTACCCTCACAGTTGTAAAATTAAAACAATTCTTCTAAAAGAAGAAAATAGAAAATATAAGCAAAGCAACCAACCTTCTTGAGATCATGGCGAGGAACATCATGGCGATTAACTGGTTCAACAGCCAACGAGTTCTACACCAAAACCAAAAACAAAGAAAACAAAAACCCCAAATCATAAGAAGCTGAATCATGCATTAAAATTTCTGCAATAGCAACTAAACACAAAACCCCAAGACCAAAAAAAAACAACTGACCTTGGATTCATTATGGCAATGCCTGCAGTCGAAAACCTCATTACAACAAGGCGCTATGATCTTGCATCTCCGTCTGTAATGCATGCACCTTCAAAAAAAAATAATAATAATAAATCAGCTATAAAATCATAAAACGATTACTTCCTCAAGAGAATTGAAAATCACATGATGCATACCCCAATTGCCCAGATCCCTTCTCCCTAATGACAGACTGCTCGTAATTTTCCTTCCCAAAACCCACCTGGGTCTCAAATCCGCCCTCCATTTTCTGAATCTGCATATCAATCACTTACAATAAATCGAAGCTTGAAAAAATGGGGGAAGCAAGAAGAAGAAGAAGAATGCTTAATTACCAGAGAGAGAAGATAGATAGAGTGTGGAAAGCCCTCTGACGCAGATATGAATTTGATAGTTTCCTTCCTCTCTCTCTCCCCCGTTTTATATGAAACTGTTGGCAAGGCGCCACGCCAGCCGACATGATTAGCCTAGTCTCCTCATTAATCTAATCCTTCATGATTAACTCTAATAATTACGCCTCTTTAATTTTATCCGAGAACGACGGAGATTATAGCATTTTTGTTTTGTAACATCTGGAGTGAAGAAACGACGTCGTTTTTCAGTGTGCGGGTCCCATGAGATGGCGGGAAAGACGAGGGTTAGTTAGTTAAAAAGGCGGGATTTGAAGAGTAATATGGGGGAATAATGTGGATAAGGCTTGCTGACTGGACCTGGCAGGGCCAGGAAGCAACATGCTGATTGTCGTTTTTTAGGGTGTATGTAAGTTGTAACGCTTTTTGGGGTGGGTCGTTTTCGTGACGTTTGGAGTTAATGGATCAGGTCGTGAATCACGTCCGGGGTTATCCAAATCTACCGTAATGGTTCTGCCTACGTGGCAGTATGGCATGCAGAGTGACAGCTGGAAAAGACAACTGGTCAACTCGACGGGAATCACGTGTTTGGGTCGTAGCAAGTTGGGCGCCAAAGTTTGGGGGTACCAAATTGTTGAAAGCCCTTCGACCAAAAAAAAAAAATTGTTGAAAGCCCGTCTCTGATATCGGAGCAGGTAATGGGCCAAGAAAACTAACAGGACCAAAAAAAACCAGAGAGGCTCCCCCTATAATAATCCTTTGAATCAAGCACGGCAGAGGCCTCGTCGAAGATTCTCAATGCTGCACATTGATGCATTTTTTGATCAATTTAGTGTATGTATACACGATGAATTACAAATGTCATGGATGATATAATGAGGGACGGCCACTCAAAACTAGCGTGAGACATTAGGGGAACTACGAATTAAATACGGGTACACGATCAATGAGGCCGTGACACAATGGTCACACAGATTAACAAGATTCCTAATCCGACCAAGTACCAACATCGTTGATGAGGTGTCACACCCCGGACCCAATGTCGGTGGTTTCTAAGCACCTAACACTGAATTCGAGACGTGAGCGGGAAAAGTAAAAGAAAATTAAATTGTTAAAAACAAAACAAATTGTAATGATAAAAACAATTACAAAGATAAAATAAAGGTCTTGCGGTCTAACTCATTAGAAACTTCTGTAACTCTTCTACTCTCGCACACGACAACTAAGCGTCACAATTAGACTTCGAAAGAAGTTTTCCTCGTAATTACTTGAACAAGATTCTATAGGGGTGAGCTTACGCTCAATAGGGTCAAACCTCTTTAAGTTATTCTTAACTATGTCATATATAACAACAATTCAATGCATGTATGCTAATGAATGTCTTCCTCAATTACTGGCTAATCAATCCATACATCAAAGACAAGTGAGCATACATGTCTCATATCATGTATTTTACCAACCGAGGGTAACTCAAATGTCTTGAATATATGATTTAACAACCAGTAATATCTCATCACCTATACCTCTTTTGTTAGTCATCATGTTATGCTCATGGTCTTCCAAACCTGAAACCTGATTAGATCGTTTTATCAATGTCCGCCGTCGATGGGGCCTGCATTCTCCTCTTTTGTGCACGTGTGGGCTAATCATAGATCTTAGATGCCCCGTGAGGAAACTCAACTACACAAAATGTATCTATTCTCTAGATCTCATTATCACCACTACTAGAATAAAAGACTTAGGTAACAAACAAATTTTGTCGCCTAAGTTCTCAACCGACAAACCTAACAGTCGTCACCTGAGCATGAATGAGTAAGAACCTAGGCGACGAATAAAAAAGAATGATCGCCTAAATGGATACTTAGGTGACTATTTATTCATCGTCGCATAAGTCTAAAATGAGGAATACTGACACATTTAGGTGTTGAAATTATTGCCGCCAACAATTGGTGATGAAATGAATTTATAGTCGTCTTAGTTTACTTTTACACGACCATTTATTAATCGTCGCTATGTTTAAGGCGAGGATCCAACCCCGGTGATCATTTATTAACCTCATTTTTCACCGCATAAGACTTAATTCAACATTTATATATATGCTTTTAAATTATAATTATATATTATTATAAAATCTAGTTATTACTGATATGCACACAGTAATTATGTGTGCATATTTTCAAGTTCACATTCAAAGTTAAAAACCTGTGAAAGAAGTTCAAACTGAAAAACTAGTAAACGTCCAGGAGGTATATATACACAAACAAAAGAGCAAGTTCAAAGTTCATAATTTAAACCCTCCCTAATACCCTATCCTCTTATAGTCCTATATAGACAATGTTTAACAAAAGAAGAGGCAAATATCAAGGGTTCCACAAAAGCAAAAGGCCATGGACCTAGCATCAACCATCAACCTCAAGTTGTTGGCCTTCTTGTTCGCTCAGTTGCGACTGTACATACTTCTCCAACATCTTTATACGGTGCTCATAATCAAGGATCTTCTCCTAGGCTAATCTGGCCTGCTCCCGGACTTGTTTTGCCTCATCCTGAGCATGTCGTGCTACCTCTTGGGCTTGTCGGGCATGCTCCCAAACCCCCTCAAGAACTATATCATTAGGATGAGAACGCTTTGTTGCTCTTTCCTTGCCCACAATTTCAACTCTCCCAAACCCCTTTATTTTCCCCCCTTTGTCCTAAGGACATTCTCAAATGCGTCGAGCTGAGATTGGAGGTCTAGTTGTTGAAGGAGCTCATCCTCTTGAGTGTCCGGTTGTTGTTTGTTCAGCATTGTTAGGATCTTCTGTCTCATATCCTTCTGCAATGACAAAAAACAAACTTAACAACACAACAAAACACAACAATTTCTAAAACACAGCAAAACACACAACAATTTGTGAAACACAGAAAAACACAACAATTTCAAAAAAAACTGTCAGTTGAAGGAGTTTATCATGATGCATCTAATGAAACATATGATACATGCTACACACTTAGCAACACATATCAACACATCAACACTTAGCTAAAACATATGGGATTTCATCAACTCACAACAACACTTAGATGTTGCAACACACAGCAACATATAAACACAAAGCAACACACAACAATAATAATTGAAAGCAAGTGTCCAGTATAATAAGTGTCATATAAATGAAGTAAAAGAATAAGCAAACACTTACGGCTGTTTCAGCTACAATCTCATTATGTGAGGCGTCATACACCACCTTAAAACCGTTGATAAGTTATAATAATTCACCCTCGCACTTAAGTTTGTCTGTATTGTATATGAAAGGTGTACAACCGGCGTGGTGATGCATGGTTAATTTATCTTGGTTTGCCGAGTTTGCAGCTGAGAGTTTCTGTTAAGAAAACATATAGAAAAGTTACTGCTTCACATTGCATCACATAATCTCATATATAGGTATATGATTTGATTCAATTCATCATTTTCCAAAACAAAAGTGAAATCAAATACTAAACTGACCATAGTGGCTTAAATTTAAACTAAACATCCAACTAAATTACACATCGTACATGAAACTAAGGCAACAAGAAGTGTTGCTTAAGCCAATTCCACTCATCCATCCTTCCTCCTAACACAAATTCTTTCGGAGCTTTTTCCCCTTTGTAATGCTTAAAAAACTTGTGGAGCTTAGCCTTCCAAGAAGTGTATGTCTTGTTCGCCACCTTCATTAACCAGTCATACATCGTTTGGTTCTATTCGATGTCATAGCAAATTTACCAAAAATTAAAAGAGTAATGAAAGCAGTAACTTATCTGATGAAAATATGGAATAGTCAAAATAATCGATCAGTATGGAAGCACATGCATGCACAACCAGATTCTAAAGTAAATACAAATGCAAAAGTAAGTTGTTGATTAAAAAAAATTCCAGATTGTAGTATCATTAGTCTACAAAAGAAAAGTTGAAAAATTATGACAAAGCTTTTTTTTTTTCTGAACTCAAAGTAAAACATGTTGCAAAAGGAACCTTATACAAACTCCATCTAAACTTACCGATAGTCCAATACATAGCTTCAACCTCTCCTCTTGCTACAGCTCCCACCAAGTTGGTTGGTTCATTGCCACAGAGTTATGGATCACTCTACTAATATCCCTAGTAAGTAAACTGTTCAGCTCTTTAGTCTTGGGTCCATGGACAGAATCGTTATACTTGACTTCAATATTCTTCCCCGTTTGGCGGACAATCTCTTCGATTTTTAAGCCTTTTATCAACCATTTAGCCCTATTCAAGGGTGCATCTATCAAGCACCGACAAAACAACACATTACAATTCTCATCAAAGTGCCAAAAACAATTATAAAATAACAGTTTTGTAAAAACATATAAAAAAATCATGAAACTTTAACCATTTTTAGAACCCTCCTTTGGAAAAGCCCGCCTTGCACTAATCAAAGGACCTTCACACTTGGCTGGTGTCGGTGCATTGGGGGGAGGATCGATAGTCCCAATTATTGGAGGAGCCAGAGTAGATAACGATTCTAAGGGAGGAGCAGCCACAGTTGGTGGATTGGCCGGCTTTGGTCCAAGTTGCTAAACAGTCTGCTCATAGTAATGTTTAAAGGCCTCCTGCCTTGACTTCCTCTTCAAGAGTGGCGGCATATGGTTCCTAGCCAAATGAGATCAATTTTACATGGTATCAAGAATTTAAACTCGGCCTGCATTGTATTAGAACTTGACTGATAACAAAGTCACAAATATCATGATGATGCTATCTTACAACCTTATACTGAGACACCTACAACATAATTTTTAGTTTCACATCTCATCCACAGCTTAGAACACACCATGACTTTATTATTAACATTAAACCCTATTGACACCAACAACATCAAAAACTTGCTCACTCGTACTTTTTTTTCTGTTCACCAAACAAATCAAAATAATATACATAAAATATGAAAGTGTACAGATAAATGTTTATAGAATAAACTCATTTAGAAAAAGAAGAGTAAACACCACCAATTAGAAGATCAAAACTTTTAAAGACAATCAATTAGAAACTGATACAACAGTATTGCGAAACAGCAGCTCATTCAATTACTCTGAACTTCAAATTGCTCAACTATATAATCCTCATAAACATGAACCAGAATAAGCCATAAACAATGAAACAAGAAAATATATTTCTATAACTAAAATCCTAGGAAATATGTTTACACTTGGATCTTGTTGCAAAGAAGGGAACAACATAAGCCAAAAAAGCCATGAAAATCTCAAGCTGCTCCTCAACCTACAAAATCTAAAATCCAATTTCAGAAACCTAACATCCACCTAAGTATTTACAAACCCAAAGCTACTTCTTGGGAATTTTGAGTTTGAAACCCTAAAAGCAACTGAAAGAAACCATAAACCCTCACCGTCTTATGGATCGATTTAGGTTTATGGTGGGACGAGAGAAAGGAGCAGATGAGAGGAGACTTAGGAGAGTCTAAGGGTGGAGATCAAATACAGACAAGAGATGAGAGAGAGGCGCAGATGGGAGGAAAGATGAGGGTGGAGATTCATTAGGGATTAGGAGGGTTTGCATGGTTCGATAGCAGATGAAGAAAATTGGGAGGCGTTTGTGTTAACACTCAGGGATTTTGGATGAGTTTTTGGTTTAGTAATCGACACTAGGCGACCATCAAAAGAAATTTCATCCCCTAGTAGCCCAAACTAGTTTTGAAAAATGGGTCCAAATTTTGAGCGCAAAACGCTGCCACCCAATTTAGAGACTTTGGCGACGAAGGTGAAGTATTTCGCCGCAGAAGTAGACTAAATTTTTTATCCACCCGCCCAAATTCAGTTACTTAGGTGACTAAAATATCAATTTCGTCATTAGAGCTACTCTACAACACATAAAAACGTTCTTACATGTCCCTATATGACCTAATTTGGTTGATTCTTCCACACACAAGACTCTCACATTGATGAGATCTAACCACCTATGTAAAAATTCAGGGATGTTCACCTCCCGACAATAAGGCTCCCCATAGGGAAGCATAAGCGTAAATGAGGTTAACTGCTTTTATCGAGGACCAAACGTTACCGGAAATATGTGATTTTTCAACCATAGCCGTATTTTATCATACCGATCACATCATATTTCACAAGATTTTTGAAAACATTGCATCCTATATATAGTTTGTTCACAAAGATGTACACTTGCATATAACATACTAAACAAGTTATTTCATATTAATATCCACGTTGTAGTTCTGATGGCTAAATTTCATAAAATGAAAATTCAACTTGATGTTATCATCAGTATACTTAAATACGACTACGAAAAAAAATCATATGTTTTGGATAAGATTTGGGTCTCGATCCACACGGTCAAACATAAACAACGTCATTTATTACACAAAAACGCTCTTACATACCACTATATGACCTAGTAGGGTTGACTCCACACACAAAACTCTCACATTGATGAGATCTAACCACCTATGTAAAAATTTAGGGACGTTCATCTCCCGACGATAAGGCTCCCCATAGGGAAACATAAGCGTAAATGGAGTTGACCACTTCTATCAAGGACCAAATATTACTGGAAATATGTGATTTTTCAACCATAACCGTATTTTATCATACCGATCATATCATATTTCACAAGATTTTTGAAAATATTGCTACCTATATATAGTTGGTTCACAAAGATATATATTTGCATATAATATACTAAACAAGTTATACCATATCAGTAGACACGTTGTGATTTCGATGACTAAATTTCAAAAAATGAAAATTCAACTGTATGATATGATCAATATACTTAAATACGACTATGAAAAAAAATTCATATGTTTTTGATAAGGTTTAAGTCTCAATCCACACGATCAAACATAAACCAACGCCACTTATTACACAAAAACGCTCTTATATACCCCTATATGGCCTAGTTTGGTTGATTCTTCCACACAAAAAACTCTCACGTTGATGAGATCTAATCACATATGTAAAATTTAGGGATGTTCACCTCCCGAAGGTAAGGCACTCCATAAGGAAACATAAGCGTAAATAGGGTTGACCGCTTTCATCGGGGAACAAACGTTACCGAAAATTTGTGATTTTTCAACCATAGTCGTATTTCATCATACCGATCACATCATATTTCACAAGATTTTTGAAAATATTGCTTCCTACATATAGTTGGTTCACAAAGATGAGATTATAAAATAAGTTTACTTAGACGACGAAAACTTTACATTGCATAAGTAACCACTTTTGTCGTCTAAGATAAACATGCAACGAAACAATATGTTCGGTGCCTCAGTAGTTGATAGTTTAGGCGGCAAAATTATATTTGTCGCCTTACTGTCTACTAAGACGACGAAAATAGTATGAATCATTCTTTTATCTCCTTGGTAATCTAAGACGACGAACCATTATTTGGTTTGTCACTGATGTGCTCATATTATCCTATATTTATATGCCTCCTAATCTTTGTTTTTGCATTTAGTTTCCTTATTTATGATTGATTTACGTTATTTTAGTGTTCTTGTAGGTTTGTGTCATAGAGATAAGAAAATGAGCTAAAATGTGCAAACTAGGATTGAAAAGCGACTGCAATCCCAATTGTCAGAATTTGCCTATGCATAACGTACTACTTCACCGAATTACTAGGAATGATTCAGAACGAATCAGACTATAAGCCTTACATCATTGGAAAGCTACATATGTCTACTTTCTGTTGGATTTTATAGATCTCGATTTCAATACTTTTAGACTGAGTTATGATCATTTGAATGAAATGTAAGATCAGAAAATCTGCTTGGATTTGCAAGCATTTGTGGAGAACTCAAGTTCTGTGGCACAAAATCGCTTAATCCCAGTGCTTCAAGGACCATGATGCATATGAGGATTCAAGGTTTTCCTATTCCATATCAAGAAAAGAGTCTGAACCCAAGTCTTACAAGGAAATTTTAAGTCAAAGATCAGCATGAAACTTCTCTATTTAAGGGAGCATGAATTTCACATGAAGAAGGGATCTCGAGAGCACGTTGTGGAAGGCTAAAGGAGCAAAGACCATCCATCCATCTTCCATTTCATCCCTTTTCCATCTTTTATATGTTTTACTTAGTTATCTTTTGTTAAACCTGTTCTAGGGTTAGGATAATGCCCTAGCATGATTGTTTATGTTTTTGGTGATTGATTTATAGATTTGTAGTTTCTTTATGATGAATTCTTAGTCACTATTTTAATTGATGTTATATGTTTGACTTCTTGGATTGATCACCTTAGGAATTTGCATTCTTACTCTTTTCAATTTCAATTACTTTCTTTTATTTTCTGTTTATAAGTTATTTTCATCATCATAAAACCCTTTTCAAAAATCCCAAAAATCATAAGTATAATTTAGGTTGAGTCATTGTATTCATCTTAGTCAATTTGTGTTTCTTGTTTTATGTGTTTTAGTGTAGTAAGTTTAGGTATTTCATAATTTGAATTGAACTAATATCCTCGTGGGAACAACAACATTTTTTCTTCCATTCACTATAATACATCCACCCTATATACTTGTAGGTATTTCATCAGTCACCTAAGTGCTTTTAGGCCACTAATGAAGGTTTCGTCGCCTAACTGCTCACCTAGGCGACGAAAATGTTTTCCTCTCCTTGTTTTCGTCGCCTAAGTCCTTTATTCTAGTAGTGCACCTCTCCATAATCATCAATCTCATTAATCTCACAATTCCTCACAATGCATTATGTATGCAACAAATATCAATACTCGTAATATATCATCCAACACATGCTTTTATAGAAAGCGATAATAACAATCATATAAATCAACGATATTACATACTTCATCAAAAACGATAACAACTAAGAATTAATCAATCAATGTCACACAAATCACATTTCAATTATAAGCTAATTATCAATTTAAAGAAAGGTTCCCCGAGAGACCCTACCTGGAATCCGAGTGTTAGTTCTGATGCCAGCTAAAATTAGTAACACAACAACTCGCATTCTGAAATCCTTATCCTTCTGCTCTTGCAATCTAGCTACTCGCATTCGATCCTCGTACCGAATCTTTATTTCGAAGTAACCGACGAATCACCTTAAATCAATGTAATCAAGTCCTTGAAATTGATAAGGACACCTAACACATCTCCACCAACTTCTCCGTCTTCGTATCTTTAAAGTCGATCATGCTATCATATCCCAATTCCACGTTAAACACCAATTCAACTTTAAATCATGATCACCCTTCCCTTCACTTCTTCGCACCATTTCATAGTTTCCTTCACAATGAATGCAAACAAGCCTCATCATAAAGAAAAACCCTCTTCAATCTCAATAATCATTCATTTTAACAGAACATGTATGAATCCAATTTTTCTGTTCCCATACCCTACTGCTCTTAGACTCCAAAGCAACCCAGCAAAAGTCATCTTAACCTTCATTTCACCAAACTCTTCCAATCATCTTTCTCTAACAATAATTCAATAGCATCTATATGAACTTCAAAGTATCAAACCAAATAGCTCGACACTACATAGATTCAATATGCTAATATATGCCACAAACCAACTCAGAAAACTAGTGGCGCCGCCATGCACAGTGACCACTCACGGTGGTTACATTGGCCAAACTCCAATTTCTTTAAAACTCAACAAAACTCAAATTCAATAATACAAAGAAGTAGAGCTCGACGAGTAGATGAAGATTGATACCTGAGTCAAACCCAACTTTGCCGGAAAACACCAAGAACACGGCCTAAAACCTAAAAGCTCCTGAAGTTCGATTCTCCCTCCTAACTCCTCCCCTGAACAAACGAATACCATGGAATGGTTCCTGAAATCAAGACGAAGCTATCCGCACCGGTGAGAGGCGTCGACGCTGCCGGAATCGGAAGTTGTCCGGCGAACCCAGCCTCTCTTTCTCCCTTTCGATTCTCTCTCACCCGATCTCTTCTAAGACCACGAGGACAAGAGGAAGCCAGCTCTACCTATCTTGCTCCTCTCTGTGGGCGGAGGACGAAGCGGCAGCCAGGTCGACTTGTCGCCTCTGATCGGGTCGAGAATGACCCGGTCTGTGTGTTAATCTGATCTGAACTGATATAATCCCTATATATAAGCGATCCAACGACTCTGCTGATTAAACGGTTTAAATGATCAACGACCCAGATTCAACCGCCTTTGATTTTCTATTTTTAAATAATTTTTAGAAAATACTAACTTCTAAAAATCATTAAAAATAAATCTAATGTCCAAACGGTTCTCCAAAAATTCGTACGAACTCGTAATGCCGTCTAGTTTAATCTTATAGCTTAAAAGATAAAATTTGATAAATTAAAAATTTGAATAATTTTCAAAAGTCAAAAATAAATTAAAATTCAAAATTCAAAGACGTTACATGAGGAGTCGTGGAGATATCTATATACCAATGGCCAAGTAGCAGTGTTGAACCCAAGAAAAATTGATAACGTAAGTTCAAGTCAATGCAGAGATATGAAGGTGTGTATATAGTCATACACCTTTTGATCATGTGCTAGTCCCCTCACATTGTGGGTTTAATGAACTTCCATTATTTGGCGGGAAAAAAAATAGAGCTTGATGAAAAGGTATTTTTATGGTATGGTAGTGTAACCCTCAGTAGAAGACTAAATTTTCACAAGCGTTAGTTCATTTCTCTTACCCAATTTCCTTCTTTCTTAGTAGAGGTTTCTCTTTCTCTATTTCTTTTTTTTTAGACAGGTAAATGTTACGGTATTCATTTTACAATTGTCAGACTAAAGACTAATTTAGTATTGCTGTGACTTTAAAAAAAATCTGATTCTGCTGTACTACGAAAATATTCAGCTGTGAATTAAAATAGTTTTATGTTTGGTAAATATTAGTTCTAAAACTGCTACAAATTCAAAATATATTAATTTCTAGTATTTTTATAACAACTGCTTTTAAAAGTAACATTTAGATTGCTTCTAAAAGTAAATTTCATGATGCTTATAAAAACTGATGCTAGTGACCTGTAATTATTTTATTTTATTTTTTTTAAAAGAACTATTTTTGTTTGATTTATCAAACACTATAAAATTAAAAAGTTCGGATAAAAGTTGATTTTTTTAAAAAGTAAAAGTATAACAAACGGGGCCTAAGTCGTGGCCTGATTGGTTTGGTAACATCACTTTACCTAGACGTTTCTCTTACTCTTTGTCTTTTCGAGGAGACAGATTAGTTTACAACCCTCTTTCTTCTCTTCCCAGTGATTGGAGAGCCAAACGGCTGGTGTTCCTCAATATCTCTGATCACGACTTGCCTACGGTTTCTTTAAGGTAGGAAGGAAACTGATGCAAATGAACCTGTGGCAAAGGAAGTAAAAGTAGGAATAAAACCAATAGGCACATGTGCCTTGAACACCAGCTTCAGTCCAGTAGTTGTTGCCGAGCCTCCAGAAGAGCTAGCTAGCATTGTCAGACAAACCGGCCCCATCGGCAATATTGTAACTTACGAGGTGGTCGCTCTGCATGGTCTAACAAAAAGATAAAAGTAAACTAACATACGCATTAGCATGTGTTAAAACGCTAGTATTTTATAATTATTCCCCATACGATGTTAAAACCACAAAACCACATACTCTAGGGTTTCAAAAAATTTATTCTCTCCATCCGACTGCGCGTCCATTGACGCTGCTATTGGATGGGAATCTAGGACGGCCAGATGATGGCTAAGCCCTGCAGGAAGTTGGCGGTGGAATGAGAGAGAGAGAGAGAGAGGTTATTCATCAGTGCGGACTGAGATGTTATGGGAAGATTTGTATTGCAAATTTGCAATGCGGAGTTATTTTCCGGTGGGGGGATGTTGGCGTCGGGTAAGAGCGATTGTTCTGACCTGTTCAAAAGGGCGGTGAGATGGAGCGATGGTGTGATGAGATGGAGAAAGCGAGGCGGCGGTTTGGCTAGTTTGTGGTTTCAATCCGGGTCTCCCTGCTCTGATTTGTTTGTTGTTGTTGAAGGGTGGTGTACTGTGTCTTTGAGATGGGTCGAGGATGGTGGTTCTTCCTTGGTGGCAACCAACGTTGGCAATGGTCATTGGCGGTGGATGGCGTATCTGCATTCAGGTTTTTCAACCTCTTGGGTCAGATCTAGGGTGGCCTTTTTTGTTTTAGTTTTTCGGTTGTTTAAGTTTATTTGGTTGTTGGGTTTTTTAGCAGTCCCTCCTCTTTGAGCGAAGGTGTAGGGTTATGTTAGGTTGGTCGTTAGTCGTGTCGTTAGATGTGTCATGGTTATGGTGTCGTGTTCAGGGACTATTTTTACATTAGTTAGTTCTTGCTGGTAATTTTGATATATGGTTGGTTCTTCTTGAGGTTAACTATAAGGATGTTATTGAGACTTCTAGATTATGTTAGGTTACAGTTAAACCATTTTTAGTTCTTGTCCACTGTAATTGCTAGTTTGGATAGGGATGAGCGCGAGGACTTTCACTACAGGAAAATCGGTCTTAACTGATGGAACATATTTGTCGCCTAAGATAGAATATATGTCGCCTAAGATCTTGGCCGACAGACAGTCCGTCATCTAAGTTCCGTCACCTAAGTGGCGTAAGGTAGATACTTAGACGACTAAATTAAACAGGTTGTCGACTAAGAGCTATCCTACCCGACGGATCTATTGCTACCTCATCGACAACAATATTCATCTATAGGGATTATTGTCGACGGAAGATATTTGTCAAAATGTTTCTTACACGAAGAATCAGAATGTTTCCTAAACGACGAAATATGAGTCGGAAAGTATGTTTTCTGACGAATCTTGTTCCGTTCTTCAGCGACGAATAGTTTGTCGGTACATATTCTTACCGACGAATCTTGTTCCATTCTCAGGTGACGAATCTTGTCCCATGCTTAGGCGACGGAATATTCGTCAGTAAGTATACACCGACGAATTTGTATCATTTCTTAATCGACGGATATTTTTGTGTTCGTCGGTTAGGTGTTATATCTTAGGCGACGGAAACCCCACATTCCGTCGCCTAAGTCATTTTTTTTACTGCGAAAAAAATGTTATTTTTGTGTAAATTACCTTATTCACTGTTTTAAAAAATTACATATCAGTAATTCCAATCAAACACATGCATATACATATATACCGGAAGCATTGGATTTGGAAAAAAATATTCATATATTGATCATGATAACTAGCTAGATGGAAAAATTACATTAATGTTCATATATGGAAAAATTACATTAATGTTCATATATACAAAATCAATAATGTCAATCGGCATTCTCGTGTACTCCTATGTCGCCTAGATCATCGTTGTTTTGTGGGGAAACATGTGGAGGAGGAAAAACAACTGGAGGAGGAGGAGGTGGCATACATAGGCGCTCATATATGACGGCAAACTGGGACTACATAGCGCTATACATAGACTCCGCTTGCAGGGCACGCTCCTCTAATTCTTTTAGTCTCTACTCATAGCGCTCCTGCAGCTGTAGAAGTTGCTGCTTATCAACTCTACGAGGACGACTATGTGAAGTTGAGCCATTGAAGAATGGCTCAAGTCTCGCTCGCCTGCTCGTCTAGAAGTTGCTGCTTATCAACTCTAGGAGGACGACTATGTGAAGTTGATCAGCCATTGAAGAATGACTCAAGTCTCGCTCGCCTGCTCGTCCCATCTCTCTTATCTCCTTTCCTTTCTGAGTTTTCAGCACCGTACCCAACACCTCAATTTGTTGGGACTGAACACTTTCCACAATCTCCTCCTCCGTCGTGTCAGGGTGTTATTTCTTAAATACGACATTTCGCCTATTGACCACATCAACCATATCATTCTGCATTTAAAATACATCAATTAAGCGCTAACTTGACATTATGCATAAACAAGAACCAATAACTAAATATAACTATTTACAGATAGCTCATTTTATGTGTACCTAATAAACTTTACATTTTGCATAATAAACTTCATAAGTGCATGCATCAAACAATAAAATAGTAAAAGGATAGACACTTACATAATGTTTGGTCATAGCTTCATCACTGGCTCTGACATAAGTCTTCTCAAAACCTTTGATAATTGTAAGTTTCTCCCCTTGTATTCTGAGTTCCTCCATTGTGTAGATGATAAGAGAAGACCCCGTGTGGTGGTGCATAGTCTTCTCCCCACAGTTCAGCTTGTTTTCCAAGGAGAGTCTCTAATACACAAAAAAATATTAAATAGATTAATATAATAAAAGGGAAACAATGAAGGTAATTTGTAAAAAAAATTAAGGTAATTTAAAAATTCACTTTGAACTCATCTGACTCGAAGTGAGAGCATAGAAACTCCTACTAATCCTTTCTCCCAATGAAATCTGAAGGCATCCCAGAGGCCCATTCCCTCAAATAAGCTTTGTGGCACTGGTACTTCAAGTCCTTGTACCTCTCATGTGCCCTCTTCAGTATCCAATTGAACATTGGCTCATCATTTTCATCTCACTTGTACTTCGCCTAAGTAACAAATAAATAAAAAGAGCAAACTTGTTAAGCACTGAAAAATCAAATAAACGAAGTAGAATTCTTGGGGAGGCTTTCACTCGGTACCTGCACAAATGACAACGTCACAGGGTCGGGACTGAGGTGGCCCAGTCTTCGGCTCTCTGATGCTTAAGTTAGCTTTAAGCACTTGTACCGGTAGAGGAATGAAAGAGGGAGAGAATATATGTGAGTATGCATATGTGTGTACCTTTTATGATAGGTTGAGTTTGTTTTATAAGGCAAGTATGGGTACCTTTGCCTTAGTCTCCAATGTGGGACTCTTTGCCCTCCTTTGGAGTGTCTCCCCTTTTGGGGGTGTTTTGCCGCTAGAGTGACTTTGGCAAGCGGTTTGTTATTGGCCCTTCACTCTTTGGATGTCCATGAAGGGCCAATATTGAAATTTGGGGAAGAACAGAAAGGTGGATAAATGAGCGGAAGCTTTCAGCTTTAGGGTACGAAAACGAAAGCAGCTGCAAGCTAGCTTGCAATATATGCTAAAAAAAAGAAGTGAGGACAAGGTTGGTTGGGGCCAGTACTCCACATAATGATGCAAGTTCACTACAGATAGGTCCAGAACTTTCACGTGTTCTGCTTCAAGAAAGCCCATGATTTGGTAATCGATTTTATCAGGAATCTCTATGTGAAAGGTAAAACGTAAGTAGGCTAATGCCAATATGCCACATGCATTTCTCGATCAGTCTTTAATTTCCGTAACTTTCATTTTCATATGGGCGGTTTTCCGATCAAACTGTTCTCCTTCCAGACCACAGGTTTGCATATGCGTGATTGAACATGTAGATCACGTGGGAGTTTCTTAAATTGACCTCCATGAATTTCATAGTGGCATAGCCACATTCACGTATGCTCCTAATTAGTTTGAAAACCTTATGTTCTAGCTAGTTCTACATCTATTGTCAGATTCGACCATCGCTATTTCTCCTTGACTCCCTTGTGGGTTACGTTAACTAATTGACAATTGGCCGATAAGCACAATCTTAATTCAAACCAATGACCTCCCTAGATTGACGTAAGAATACTCGATTTTTAAACGATTCGTTGTTATGACTTCATCCTCTATGATAACGATGATCACTTGTCGAAGAACCGACTCATATTTTCACATGACTAGAGTCTAGAGACATATAGCCGCAATTGCCTGGTTGTGCCTCTCCTCTAGCTACACTGGGTTCTAAATCCTAATATACCGGAAATATATCACCCACCAAATTTGGAAATTAACGCATAAATAGAAAGAATGTTGCACACTAATTATTCTTGTTGGTATCCGGTTAGTCTCTTCTACACTGCTAGCTAGCATAATTCAAAAGATAGGCTTTTTACCTACAGGTACCAAACACAAGTGAATTCTATAGTAGAACTGCATGATTTATATTCAAAACCCCACCTAGTTCTAGCTAATTCCGTAACTCTAGGGTCCAAATTGATCAACAGTACTGTATACAAATTATTGAGAAGCAAAAGTAGAACATCCAAGGAGCATGCATTTCGATTTCAAACTACAGGAAAAAAGAAACTTGAAGAAGTTGAATTTAATCATACAACCGAAGCATACAGAATAATGCAATCATTTCCAACCCCATTCACTCCAGAAACAACACAAAATGCTTTTCCAAGGAGCAAACCAACGAGGATGACAATGATGATCAAACTTAAAATTTCTTGGGATGAAAAATCGAAACACAAGAAATCCAAATTAACATGAAAAATAGAAACTCATTTTCTTCTAGGCGTATTCACCGCCGGCCAGTGGCTCGTGGCCGCTGTTGTTGATGAAGAAGAACTCGTAAACAAGCCCGGCGAGGCCGCCGCCGACCAAAGGTCCGGCCCAGTAGACCCAGTGGTTCTCCCAGCTCCAGCTCACCAAAGCCGGTCCAAAAGACACGGCCGGGTTCATGGAGGCTCCGTCGAATGCTCCACCGGCCAAAATGTTGGCGCCAACGATGAAACCAATCGCTATGGGCGCGATTGTTCCCACGCTCCCCCTCTTGGGGTCAACCGCGGTGGCGTAGACGGTGTACACCAGCCCGAACGTCATCACGATCTCGAAAACGAACGCGTTCCACACACCAACACCGGAGGAGAGAGCAAAGGCAGAGGTGGTCTGCGAAGCACGGAATCAAAACCAGTTAAGCTAACTAGGTCATGTAATTAGTAACTGTAGTAACTAACTTAAAGACGAAGCTTATAACAATAAAGAACTGACCTGGCCGTTGGTGACGAACTTAAGAAGCAAGCAAGCGACGGTGGATCCGAGGAGCTGAGCGATCCAGTAGAGGATCCCACGCAGGAGAGAGATGTTACCTCCGACGAAAGCGCCGAAAGTGACGGCGGGGTTGACGTGTCCGCCGGAGATGTTGGCTGCGACCGAGACGGCAACAAAAAGACCGAAAGCGTGAGCTAGGGCAGCGGCGACGAGCCCGGCGGGAGTGGTGGCGCCGTCGTCAGTGAGCTTGTTGAAGGCCATGCCGGAGCCTTCGCCGGCGAAGACGAAGATGAGAGTGGAGATGAACTCGGCAAGCCCGGCCTTGAGGGCGTCCGGGTGGTACGCATCCTCGGGTCGGCCCACGGCAATGTTCCGGATCGGCATGACGGAGGTTGAAGCTAACTAGTTCAGTGGCTACTACTTCTCTACTAGTAGTTAGTGAGGAGTGAGAGTTTGGTCTTAAGAGTCTGGTAGTACTTATATTGAACTTGACAGGGGAGAGGTGACCGGCTAGGGGCGGTTGCCGGTGGGAGAAGGGATTGGAAGGCAGAGTATGATTGGTGGACAGGCTGTGAAAATAGCGAAATAATCGGAAAGAGTTAGGAAATTTTTTGGTTTCTTATTTTGAGGAAATTTTATTCCTCATGTTACGGTACACGGTAATAGACACTTCAAAACTATAATATTGGTATCTCAACATGTAAAACTGACATAAATTTGATATATTTTATTTTTAATAGTGTCAATAAGTCGACTGCTACAAAATTGTTTCATGAGCAATTATTTTTCTCGACCTTTTCCCTCTCTTTCTCTTTGCCGCACACAGCCACATCTGAGCACATGTTCTCATCTATATATCTCTTTAATCAAACACAAAATTGCTGCTAACTGAACCTTCCTCTACTTGTTTTTCATTCTTTTATTCTTGTACTTACATTAGTTCTCCAATAAGAGTGATGCTAGAGACACCAAAAATATATACCAAATTTAAATACCAAATGATGTGACAAGTGCCACATCATATATTGACACTATATATTTTCCACATATATTCAAAATATATATATATATATATATTCATAAATATAAAAATAAATTAATAAACCCAGAATTTTGTAAGGAAATTAAACAAATCAACCATGATTCTAGGAGTTTCCTAATCCTAGGTGTCTTCTAATTCAATCAATTTGATTGGAATCTGATTCTATATAACTATTGAATTTATGTATTTGTGATATAATTAAGAGAACCCTTATAGTGAAGACTCTTAAGTTAATGACTAGTTAGAGACTTTTCGGTTTATGGTTTAAAATACCAAATTTTCAATCATATTTTGACATCTCATCCGTTCAGTTTTTAGGTTTATATGAGTAGATCATTTCTACAAATTTTCAGCCAAATTTATGTTCGTTAAGATAACAAACTAGATCAAATTAATGGACGAACCAAATATGTCAAATATGAACCGTTCAAGTTTATAATTGATAAATCACACTTATGAATGCCTTAAAAAATTTTCATATACCTGAAAATTTGGAGAAATGATCTATTCATCAATACCTATAAACTGAACGGTCAAAATGTAGATATAAGATCGAAAAGTTGGATAAGCCGAAAAGTCCTCATCAAGTCCTTAACTTAAAAAGTCCTCACTAGAAGGGCTTCCTGAGATATAATTAGTTAATATTCTAGCTATTGCTTCAAAATTCTTATGTTAGTTGGGTGATTTGATCAAGGACCTCATGGATTAGACTTAATATGATTGATTTTGACGATTTGGGTGCCCCTCAAAGGGATAATAAAGAAGGGAGCTAAAGAAGGCGGCCGGAGTTCGTATTATCATTTATTCACCTATAAAAGATCGATAATAAAAGCCGCACCAACCCTTTACTTAAAAAAAAAGATCGATAATCAAATGCTCTAGCTAGCAATCATTTTTCTTTTCTTTGTTTATCAGAAATTCAAAACTTGGAAAATTTTATGTTCATAGATATAATTATATGTATTGTTTTATTTGGATGATTATATATATATATATATATATATATATCATACATAAGAGTTTAAATAAAAGAAGAAAATTTTGAGCATGGCTCATTTGAACGGAAGATAAGAAGGGAGAGTGGGAGACAATTGTGAAGTTAATTTATCTCTAATATTTCCTTTTTAATTATTTTAATTAAATATGTAAACTATTAAATTACTTTTGTAAGCCACAGTGGAATTGAGAAGGCAAAAACTAAGGACATGTAGGTTGCCACATAATTTTGTATACAAGATTTGGTAAATTTTGGGGTCTAAAGCATTTTCCCTCCAATAATTAAAACCCTCCCTAAAGTTCAGAATCCAGATTCTAATTAGCCACAAAACTTTGTTGTTTCTCCAGTAAACAATTTCCAATTTTCCGATCTCCATTCCAAGTTTCCAACCCAACCCGATGGAGAACTTGACCCAAGAATCCCCTATGCTAGAACTCATTGATTTTGTTAGAGATTATGTTTAGGTTGGTAATTAAGAAAAGTAGTTGCAGAAAAAGCATAAGTAGCAAAATCTATGAATCCAAATATGGAAATATGTTCATGCCACCCATTTTTAATGGGGCATGGCGGTTCACTATGATATAAAAGAAAGGCATACTTTGGGTCTCTGGCTGTTGAATCTTGTTAGACCGTCGCAGTAAAATGACATCCGTTGTCAAAGAAAATTGTATCAATCAAGGAGACAAAAATACTCTTTTAAAAGCAGAGAGTTAACACCGTCGTTAACAACAAATACTAAAAGTGATTTCTGTTCCATTATTTATTTACCGATATAATAGTTTTAAAACATGATGGAGTGAACTGAGAAACGACATTTATTTGAGAGATGGTTTATAAAATTTCCTATATGAGACTATCAGATATTTTTGTTCATACAGCGAAGCACTGCGCCGCGAAAGTGTCCTTGAGGTGACACGTGGATGGTACTGATAGGGACACCTAACGTGCAAGTGGTACCGGAGTTTGTCTTCCACTGTTTCGTCTCTCTGGAATGATTAGGGCTGCCACTTGGTTTGGTAAATACCAAACCGATCGAAAACCGACCGAAAATTTATGATTTGGTAAACCGAAGTTTGGTAATCGAAATCGAAAAAACCGAAACCGAGAAATACCGAAAAAGTTGGTTTGGTTTTTGGTAAATACCGAATTTACCGAAATTCTAATTATTTAAAGACTTATATTTCTAAAAACACACAGACTAATAATTTTATCTCACGTTTTCAATTGTATATACCATTTAGTAAAAAACAAGACAATGAATAGAAAAATTCAACTATACTTGGTAGCATTCGGGTCTCAATTAAAGCGATCAACTTTAATTCAATATTACTTGTTATATAAAAACGCTCTTACCTACCCGTCTTAGTCGATTTATCACACACACACATAGACAAACCCACTTAGATGACATATAACCGCCCATGTAAAAATTTAGGAATGTTTTTACCTCTCTTGATGATAGGACTCCCCATAGGAAGCACAATCGTAAATAGGGTTAGCCGCCTTGATCAAGGCTAAAAAATTATCAAAAATACCTAATTTTTCTACCATAGTCGTATTTCACTATATTGATCACATCATAGTTCACAAGGTTTTTGAAAATTTTGCTTCCTCTTTGTAGTTGGTTCACAAAGATGTACATATGCATATATCTTACTAAATAAGTTATACCACATTACCAGGCATGTTGTGGTTCCAATAATTACAATTCATAAAATTAAAATTCGACCGTCTGATGTGATCATTATAGTATAATACAATTATGATAGAAAATTCAATTGTACTCAATAATGCTCGGGTCTTGATCAAAGCGGTCAACCATAATTTAACGTCACTTATTACACGAAAAAGCTTTTACTGCCCTTATGTGACTTATTTTGGTCGACTCTTCCACACACATACTTTCACATAGATGACACATAACTTGTTCATATAAAAATTTGGAAACATTTACATCCTGACTATTTCGGTAGAAAATTAAACTATACTTGTGTACTGAAATGACTATCTTTTGTATATGTATTATCAGACTCTAGAAACTCAAGTGATATTTAAATTTTATAGTTTTGTATTGTTTTGTTATATTTTGAAAATATATTTGTTGTGAAGTTTGGTAATACCGAAAAACCGACATCCGAAGTTGGTAAGATTTATCTCATACCGAAGTTTTTGGTTTGGTAATTGAAAGTCATATTTCATTACCGAAAGTTTTGGTTTTGAAGTTGGTAACGCCCATTACCGATTCGAACCGACCGAGTGGCAGCCCTAGGAATGATACATGGAAGGGTGGCTTTTAGCCTTTTAGGGCATAATCATCCTCCACCTCTTTCTTCTTCTTCTCTTCTCTCGTTCTGTTTATCGATCGTTCTTCACCGGGAAGGGATTTAAATCTCGATCTTGCTCAAATTTCGATCATTCTGTATCACTCCAACTATTCCTTAGAGCTCTTGAGAAAGAGCTTTTAACGATATGCTTTTCCATTTTAAAAGCTAGTTTCACTCTTGATATGATGTCGAAATTGTCATACACATGTTAGTTAATGTGTAAATAACAAGTAAGTGTATATTTACTCATTATGTTATTACTTATTAAAGTGCAAACTATATGATTGCATGTAATGGAAACGGAGAAATTTTATATGTTAACGCCACTTTTTTTTAAGGAAGCATAAAGGCAAACACAATTGTGGAAGGGAAGAACCGAAAGACAATGATTTTTTGTTTTTCTTTACATGAGGAATTGGGAAATGTCAGTATAAAGGAAAGGTTGAAATCTTTCTCTTTTTATTGTTTTGAAATGTTTGAAACAATTTCAAAACCATTTCTCCTTTTTTCTATTCATGTGCAAAACTCATGTGATGGATATTATGGAAAAAGTGAAGGATCATAACTTTAATTATCCTCATAGAGTCATCTAACCATAGTTGTTATATATTATTTTGTGTAAAAATTGTCCAAGTTGTGTGCAAATAGTAAATAGTAAAATGATGTCACTAACGAGGCTTCTAAAGTCTTACTCTTTGACATTATAAATGTTGATTAGCCTAAAAGTTTTTTTTAACTGTAAAAAAAAACATATGTACTAATAAAAGTAGTAAGAACCACTATTTTTAGGACATATGCAGTGCAGTGATGTCATTCGGCATCAAGTACTACGGTTACATTTGATTTTGGAAAAAAATGGCGTCCGAACTAGTATGTATGTGTGCGTTCGGACTGTCTCTTATCTATATATATTTGGCAATGTGAATCATCATTTTAACCGTTCAAAAGTTGAATTAACTAATATAGATCACCTCAGCAAAAAGATCAATGTAAACATAGTTCATTTGCTCAGCCAAATGTATCAAACAAATAGACAGTTGATCATAAGACTACTAACTTTCACTATAACTGTCAATTTGTTTAATGTCATATGTTGAGCAAACGAACTTTGTTTATATTGAGTTTTTTAAGAGGTGATCTCTATTGAACGGTTAAGATGATGATTTACATCGGCAAAAATATGTAGATAAGAGAAAATCCGAACGCACAAATATATATATACTAGTCCGGACGTAAGTTTTTTTCATTGATTTTTTATGTTTTTATGCGTCTTGTTATCTTTTACTGCTTTCTGTTATAGATGTGCTTTATGCATCTTGTTATGTTTGATACATTCAGCTTAGCAAACGAATTTTATTTACATTGATTTTTTGCATAGGTGATATTTATTGATTAATTCAATTTTTAATTGGTTAAGATTATGATTTATATTGACAAAAGTATATAAATAAGAAAGAGTCTGGACGCACACATATATCAGACGCAAGTATTTTCCACATTGTTGTCATCCAAAGTAGTTAAGCTTAATTATTAGAGGAACATTACTGATCTGATGGGTAACATACATGCAGCTCGTGTTGTGGGTACATAATGTATAATTCATCGAAGCAGTTTCTATAATCTTTTTGTTGATGATTCGATCTTGAAGACTTGAATGCATGTGATATGATAAGACTCAAGAGCTCGTCACCTCATGCCTACGTACGTACCTTCATTTGCATGGGTTCAAAGAGAAAAATTTCTATGCTCATAACATGATAAGTATTACAAATTTCATAACTTAGATTATTACTTAAGTAGCTAGCTATAACGACAGCGCAATGAGTTACTGGCTTCTTATATACTTTTAGCAAGTTTGAATCCCTTCGCAAGAATCCCATCACCATTCCTTTTTCTTTTAATAGCTCATTTCATGTTTCATCTCGCGATTCAAAGTCTCATATTCGGCCGTTTCATTCTCATTTTACTCTATAGTTTTTCAAGCAAATTATTAGGTTAGGTAATGTAGAGAAAAGAAATCTGACCTTAATACCAAGCAATAGAGGAATGGGCATGAGTTGTGGGTCTCGTAACAGTTGTTGAGAGTGATCTCGACAGTTCGACCATACAACCATATGCATGATTTTTGGATATGCTCTTGCCTTTTAGGATATCACAAATTATTTCATCATATAATGAATCATGAATGTATACCTAGCTCTACCTGCATCCAGATATAATTAAAATCTTGGTTATGGACTCATGGCCCTAGCTATCACCGACCAGATCGAGGTGACTGATCACGTCGACATTGTATATCTCGGAGGTGACCGGCCAAGCCGCCTTGACCGGCTCTATGAAAATTTAAGTTCTTACGAATATATAGCGATGCAAAATGTGTAACATCCAAATGGGACCAAGAACGAGATGTGGTTTCAATTCACGAGTACAATCTGTGGTGCCAAGGAGTAGTCATGAGGACAAATGGACTTGACAATACGTCTGCCTTGTTTTAAGCGAGCCTCACTTGTCAACTGTTAATACGAATGAGAGGAAGGAGTGAAAGTTATGTGCAAGTAACATATATGCCAGTATAAATTTCATAATCAAAATAGTTCATTACATATTACTATTCAAGGATGTGACAATATGTTTATGGCACCTGCGGTTTTATGAGAACCAGCTTGTTTTTAAACATTTTGACACGGAGAAACAGAATATTTTCATATTTTTACAATGTAATTAAATTTGTAAATTTTAAAAAATTTAAATTCGTAACTTTTAAAAATTATTTTTTTAAGCTCGTAATTTTTAGATTTATACTTCACGACCAAGAAGAGGAGGTCAGTTTCATGCTTATTTTCATATTCGTAACAACACCACAAAATCAAACAATGTAAACCCATTCAATTAGTCAACAACAAAAAAAAGAACTACAAAAAAGTGAATTTGCCAAGAGAAAAAATGATGTGGCTGCTGGGATTCGAGCCCAGGTCTCCACGGCCACAACGTGGAATTCTCACCACTAAACTACAGCCACTTTCGGCAGATTATTTCACTAGCAACCAGCCAACCACGAGCTGCATGAGAAAAGGGTCGAGATAGTGGAGACTGGAGGCCGGGGGACCAACAAGGCGCAACAACCACCGCCCTCTCGTTGTTGAGATTTCAATCAATGAGATCCATGCACAGAACCATCCAGAAGGCTTTGTATTAATCATGAAACAAAAGGATGCAAGTTTTATCAATTATTAGTAGCAAGTAATGATTTATTTGATGGGTATGCAGTGCTTCCCCCATTATGAGTTCTTCCGTCTTTATGTGAAAAAAGTGTGTGAATATGCTCTCAAAGAGGAGAGCACCTGCGTGTGACGATGAAAGAAGTAAACGATCTCCTTGTTAATTCACTCTTGTTTATAAATAACATATCATTGACACAAATATGTTGTTAATAATATACTCTTATTCAATTTACAAAGTTGCATATACAACAACTCGAACAAAACAATGAATGAATCAACAGTACTCAGTTACTCATTGCTTGTGTAACTCAATTTTACAATCAGAAAATGTGTAGGACGAGTTTAATGTAATTATTCAAATTAAGGAGGGAAGAAGGGAGGGGCATCAGAGCAAGGACGGTGGTGGTGGGACACAAGAAGTTGGTCGTGGGCCTCCATGTGATTGGTGGAGCCTGTTTTACTTTTCCACGGGGACCATCGGATGTGCCATCTGCAAGTCAAAATGAGTCAATTTAGATTGCTGGGATGAAGTTAAAACGGCACTGTTTTGCCGTGCCAAGGTTTCCCGCCATTTACTTTACAAACGCAGCAAAGTATATATGAATGATGGAGAAAATTTTATAAAGAGTACCCTAGCCTCAAATAAAGTCCCTTCATCACTCTGGTACACCACTTCTGGAAACTATCATGTTTCAGGGTTGGATTGAGAATTTTAGATTAAACTGATGAAGATAGATAATTTGGATAAGTCTGATGGATTTGAGAGAAGGGAATTTGGATATTGAATGGTGATGGATTGAGGGGTTTAATTGTGGGATGGATGTTGTGGGAGGTTTCGGGGGGAAAAAACAGTGGGAGATGAGAAAATACTCAAAATAGTTGTTAATTGAAATTTTTTTGGGAACAGCAAGATACCAATATATCTTGACACCGTCAAAAACGGCAGATATTGCTAACTGATGTTGAGGAACCAATCTAATAGTTTTCATAACTGATGTACCAATCTGATGAATGACCTATAATTGAGACATTGTTTATAAAATTTTCTCGGAATGATATGATGGGATGTATTTGTAGTGTAGGGTTCCATTGATCTTTGTCCTGAATCCCGACTTCCCTATAATATTACTTCCTTACTTTTGAAGATTTGAATTAGAATCGTCGAGTATATGTGAGTTCAATTAGTTATAAACTATCCGAAAACTATACATATTACTATTATACACCTAGGTTTTACTATATATGTATACTGTTATGCAAAAACCTAGTAATTACAGGCTGCATTTTATTGTTTGAACTTTTAGGTCCTGCTATAGTGCATTGAATTCATATCTCATTCTTTACCACGTATCTACCTTTTATTTTGAAACATGGTTTGAAACCTATGTTGCACGGACATGGCAACACGACACGGCAAGACATGCCGACACGACAAAACATAAAAACTAAGTTTCCGATACGGCTTGGACTTGGCAAACAGAATTATATATTTATGTATTTTTAATAAATAAAAAATATACTAAAATATGAAATAAGTTTATTACATTATCAAATAAAGTTCTAAATTTAATCTATTTCATAACCATAAGAAATAAGTAATCAGTTTGAGCAATTGATTGAATATAAAATAAGCAGTTTGAACAACAAAGAAGATGTCTGTAATCAATTTGAGCTCAACATCAGGAAAGAAAACATTGATGTCTTTCATAGAAATTTCAAACCACACAATTTGATTTCAGAAATTCCCTTATTTGCACTCATAATATCATAACCATAGCATGAAATCACACATTGAAACAGACGAAAGCCACACACTGAAACAAACGAAGGGCTTTCTACTTCTTGCGACTATTTGAATAACGAAAATTTTAGGTTTCCTTCATATCATTTGTAATATCTTGGAATTTTGATTTTCTATTTTTTAAAAGGAAAATTATTTTCGAGCTATTTTTATTTCGATTTTTATTATTCTTTAAATTTTTTTGTGGCTTTTGAAAATTATTCAAATTTTTAGTTTGTCGAATTTTGTCTTTCGAGCCCATAGGATTAATCTAGACGTCGTTATGAGTTTGTAGGATTTTTCGGAGCTATTTTTAATGATTTTTGGAAGTTGGTATTATCTATAATTTTGTTAAAAATAGATTTTTAAGGTGGATTGATCTGGATCGTTGGATTTATTAGACCGCAAGATTTAGGTCGTATATTTTGGAGTATATACGAATGTGGATCAGTTTGAGCCCAGATCGACTCCGTCTTGAGCTGCTTTGCAGCGGAGGAGTTAAGAGGAGTTCTCTGTCGTTCGGCCGTCTCCCGGCGTCCAACCGATGGCTACGGCTTTGTCACGTTGTCTCCAATTTGGCTGTGATGTTGGATTCCGAAGAGGAGCTCCTGCGAGAGAGAAAAGAAAGCAAAAGAAGAAAATTTGGGTTCGCAGACGATTTTCGGAATTCGGTCACGACGACGAGCACGACTGGTATAGATAGCTTCGTCTCGTCCTCCCCGACGTCGCTTTAGTATTGGATTTCCATGGGAAGCTGAGGAGAGAGAGATTCGAAGAAGAATAAGCTTTTCTGGGTTCATCGGCGATTTCTCGAATTCTGCCACGGCGGCGGGCATGGATGGTGCTGGTAGCTTCACCTTGACGTGGAGAACCTATCTATGTCTTTGGATGTCCACGACAAACTTTAAGGAGGGAGAATTGAAGAGTAGAAGTTTTGTGATTTTCTAGCGACCTCCGAGTCTGAAACGAAGCTCTTTTTTTTTCTTTTTTTTTTTAAGTTTGAAACGCTGACGTGACGTGTTGCAATGCCGTGTCGGGGCCGGTCAATGTGTCTGAAAAGTCAACTTTTTCGGACACACCATGTGACGTGTCGGACACGTATCTTACCGTATCGGCGTGTTAGAGTGTCCAACACTGCACCGTGCAACATAGTATTTAAACCCATCCCATGGGAAAATCTTAGCTCCGCTCCCTGATATGATAATTGTTAGTACATAGCCAAAATACTTGGCTGGGCTGAGCCGAGACTAGCTAAGGTACAATTACCCGGTCGAGATAGCCCTGGCGAGCCCTTCACGGGCATCCAAAGAGTGAAGGGCCAGTAACAAACCGCTTGCCAAAGTCACTCTAGCGGCAAAACACCCCCAAAAGGGGAGACACCACAAAGACTAGCAAGTAGTCCCACATTGGAGACTAAGGCCAAGGTACCCAAGCTTGGCCTATAAAACAAGCTCAAGCTACCATAAAAGGTACACACTCTCTCTCTTTCACACTCTTCTACCTTGCAAGTGCTCAAAGCTAACTTAAGCATCGGAGAGTCGAAGATTGAGCCACCCCAGTCCCGACCCCGTGACGCTGTCACTTGTGCAGGTTCCGTGTGAAGAACCCAAGAATTCTACTTCGCTCCACCTCGCGACCCCTTCCTGGCCCGGGACGAAGCAGGTAGAAACAATTGGCTCTAGAAGGAGGGTCCCTATCTTGTGGAACTCCCATTTGCCTCGGCACTCAGCACCATGGTAGAAATCATTGATGACCCTGTGGACCCTGGCACTCAAGTGGAACTTCAACCCGGCGACACATCCCTTCCCCAAACCAGCAGCCCAGCCCCTATTAGCCATCCCGACCCCGCCACAGCCCTTGAAATCCTCAAGCGAGACTTCCATTCGTTCCGCGAGCAAGTGGCGAAAGAAAAGGCAGAAACGGAAGCGTACCGGGTACGCATTGCTGAGTTGGAGAAAGAGCAATCTTTGTTCCGCGCCACGTTAGAGCATCGTAACGTGTACAACGATCGCTCGGACTGCGCGGCGCGAATTGCTAAGACCCCGGATTCCCATCAAGACCAGACTGGTTCCGTGCTCTCGGGAGGGCCTAACCAGATCGTATACATGTCCCATCCCCTTGCCCACCCCTCATTTCCACTCCCGCCCCCCCCAGCCATCTCCAATCCTCAATGACTCCCCCCTGCCACATCAACCTAATCCATCTACCCAACCCATCCCCACTTCCACCAAGTCACTGCAGATGGAGAAGTGTAAAGGCACAAGGGACCCCTATCTCCACCCCGAGACACTCTTCTCGCAATATAGTTCCACTGGCCACAGCGACGCCAAAGTCCAGAACGGACAACTCCACCAATATTGTGCTCGTGGCCAGATTCTAACCCTGCATGGCGGAGCTCCACGGTTCCCCCAATGCCAGCCTTCTGTAACACGACAATGCACGACACCCTCGGAAATCCTTAACATCCAACGCGGTGTCACGATCACCCCATCAGAGTAAGCTCACGTTGCTAGGTGTTCGACCCAAGTCCTCGCACTTGTAATTGTTTGTGTTTGTCATTTGATATTTTGGTAGCTGAATTGCATTCTGGCCCTCTGTTTTCTTTTCCTTGGTGTAATATGATTCTCAAAATATGTTCTCTCCATATCTTAGTTTTTTTTTATTTTTTGTTTTTTTATACAATTTTTACCGAACTGACTACTGCACTGTTTGTTCTCTGAACCTGTCATTGCTTGCGTGAAACCTCTGAAGTTCTGTGCACTTCAGTGTGTTTTTCATTTCTCCTATTACGATTACTGGATGCTCTGTTATGTACTCATGTTTCATTAGTACTATTACCATCAACTACTGAACTTGCATAGCTTGAATGGTTTGTGTTCGATGAAAGTCCTATTTTATTGAACCAGTGTTTTTCGTGTACACTAATCTCACATGTAGCATGTATGTCAGGTGTTCGATCAAAGTCCTCGCACTTGCAAATGATAAACCACCGTCCATTAGCATTCATTTTCTTAAGATCTTTGTTGTGTAAAATTGAGTGTGTTTTCAACTGGCGATTTTAACTTTGTTTTGAACGTTTAATGAGACAGTTTCATGAATATTTTGATGAGTGCCCCGACTAATCAAACATCAATGACTTCGAGCAGCGTCTAAATGGTTTTTTTCTAGCTCCAATAACCGTCATATGTTGTTAATTGTAGAGCTGTTGTCATTTATCTAGCTTAATTCATGAACATCTAATACTGCTTAATCGAGCGAATCGTTATGCTATGCTTCAGAATATTAGATCTTAAGTGAGTTTATTTGGACTTGATTTGTTTAAGGTAATGACATCTACATATGACTGCCTCTTGCTTTAATCTTGTGCATGCCTATAGTTGAGCCAAGTACCTGAATGACTGAATCTGAGCTTTATACATGTACCATCTTTATGCTTTACCAACTATAACAAACTGATTTCTCAAAGAGGTAGAGAGTGTGGTAGATCATTTTCCTTACAGATGAAAAGGTACTGGATCCATCGATCCATAAAAGAAGGGCAGTTAGCATCACTAGCGATTTGCTTATTTTCACCCATTTATGTTTTTGTCAGTTATAACAGATAGATCAAAACAAAGCGTTTTCCTTTTCTTGCAAACCAAACAAGCTAAGGGAACCAAATCCCACTACTTTAGGTTCAGGTTTTGGTGGTGCCAAACTCATCCCAGTTGCCAATCTCTCCTTAGAGACTACTCAAAAGGGAATGCTCGATCTCTAGTGTACTCCAACTTCGGGATCCCAGTTTTTAGTTTGTGAATATAATGTGAAATACCAGAAAAAATTCAACTATATATATATGATCATATCAAGTTTTTAACAAGTAAAAGAATCAATAATTAATCGAATGGTATCAGTATAAAAACAATGTCAAATAATCAATTTGGATCACAATGGTAGTTTGTTGGTTTTTTTTTCTTTTGCTCTAGCTGTTTAGTAATGGCATCCCACCAAAGGAGAGGCAGAGAAGACAATGACTTGTTCCTTCTTGGAGCTGGAAAATGGCAATTTGGTGATATCGAGCCGCTCTTCTTCTGGCGCAGGAAGATTAAGGTCTAACTCCAAAACACTTCTTCGCCTCTTGTTAGATGCTTGATGAGATTGAGGACTACTCATTGTTGGAGCTGCTGGTGCTGTTGTTGTAGTGTTTATGAAAGTTCTGTGCCTCCTCATATGACCCCCAAGAGCTTGACCAGAAGCGAACTCAGCCCCACACACTGAACACTCATGAACCTTGGTGCCTATGCTATTGCCAAAAACCCTATTCGATAATTGTAACGAAAGCGTTGTGCTCGTTGTGTTGTTGTTAAACCGACGATCATACTCGTCTTGATCTTCCATAAACGACAACGCTTTCTTGGGCTGTGCTTGTGTTGTGTTGGTGACATTACTGATGACCTTGGGTTTCTTGTGACTTGCTCTATGCCCACCTAGTGCTTGGAAAGAAGAAAAGCACCTGTTACATGTCTTGCACTCGTACACATATAACCCAGGAGCAGTATCAGCAGCAGCAACAGCCTTGATAGGCTGCTGTTGTTGTAGTAGTAGTTGTTGTTGTTCTTGAACTTTTCGGATTTGTGTCTGACCCGACTGAGCCAAAAGTATCAAACAGTTAGCCATGTCTTCTTCTTCTTCTGTAGTGCTCATCTCTGTGAGTTCAGCTGAGGTGGCCGGCGAGGCGGTTGTCTCATCATCTTGATCACTAACTCTAATCGGAGTACTCATCATTTCCGATTGATGATGATGATGATCTTCAACATCACCACCACCACCACCACCAGGACTAGACGAGCTTGAAGCTGTTGTTGTCAACACAATCGGAGAAGACTGCCTCGGACGCTTGGTGCGCTTTCCTTTGATGATCATCATCTGGCTCTGGTCCTCCTCCAGATTTGCAGCCTCCATCATCATCATCATCATCATCCTCTAGACACCTCCACCAGCACAACCCCCGGATTACACAATACCCTTTAGGATATCACAAAGCTAAGAGAAAGAATCTAGGGAGAAACAACAGAGAGAGAGAGAGAGAGAGATTGGTGGTGGGTGAAGATCGAATGAAGCAAACGTTTAAGTGGGGTGTAATTATAGTGATGAATAATGGTGGTGAGGAGGCGAGTTTCAAGTGGGAGTCTATAAAAACGAAAAGTTAAGTGTAGTAGTAACCGTGTATTTGCAATCGCCAAGCTTGGCGTTTTCCAACCCTGGAAGTTATATATAGACAGGCAATATATGAATTTCTATGTATATATATCTGAATGATGATGCATTGCACTATATATATTTATATACATACAGGTGTGTATATAGTGACAGAGAGAGAGATGCAATGTAAGTATGAGGAAGCGAGGCAAGGAGTGAGATTCGGTTGGCTTTGAAGCAAACCCATTACTTTTCTCCAACGATTCCTTTCTGGAGTTTCAAAATTGGTTTGCATTGCAAGCCTGGACTACCACAGAATTTTTGCTTTTCTTGCTTGAGTGTGTTTTCTTTTTCTGCACAAACTACTTTTAGGGTTTGTGAACAGTGAAGTTTAACTAATCCGCAAAACTATTATTCGTACCACATTTATCGATTACAACATAGATTTTCGCTCACTAAAACGTCTCGCTTACAGACGTGATTAACAGTTCAGTTTAACTAATTTTGCTGTGATTTGTTGGTGGAGATCTTTCAGTGACTTGTGAGGTTGAGATTTTTGTATTATTGACTAAATCATATTAAGCAGCAGTAGTAGCTCTACATGTGCAGTTGACCGACCCACTTCATATTATAGGGTTAATCACTTCTTGGTTGGACAATAGACCCAAAAATCACGCTACTCCTATTATGATGATTCAATTATTTGATTGACATTTTCTGCTCCATTCAATCATTTGAGAGTGGGAAATAAAACATAGAGACAGAGTTAACCTAGCTATGCAATTCAGAGTCTCGAATAACATAACATTATATAATCGAGCAAACGTATATCTCTTTGTATTGTATATTCTTGCGACTTAATAGATGTTCGAGTTGTACATTGTACATCAGTACATGTGACTTCAAAAGAGGCATACTATGCTGCATGAATACTCAATCTCCTCCTGCGTAAAAACAATAACAGCAAGAGTATAACTGCAACCAAGACAACATTATATTCTGGGGACCTATTTTCTTTAATTTCTGTGTTTCTTTTACTTATACATGAAAATGAGATCGTTTAAACCCTAACGACATCATCTTATAAAACAATCAATAAGATGTAACATCATGTGTTCATATTTGTGGGCGGTGACCAAATTGGAAGGGATATATGTAGTTGATGAGGTAGATAGTGTGAAGTAGATGGTGAAGAGGAATGGGTTCAGAAAGAGATCAGATTCTTGGCGTAAAGAATTATAGGGGGGAGGAGGAGGAGGGGTTGTGAAGGGCACGTAATAGCCAAGGCCAGCATCAGCAGTAGTTAGTGACCCAAAGTAAAGCATCAAATTTCAATTATTGTTTAGTATTCTTTTGCGGTTTTTGGTTGGTGTCATAACATGGGGTTTGCTTCACTAATTCTCCTTTCCTATACTCTTCAATTTCTTGTGTTGTTGTATATTCATATTTCCACTACTATACTACTAGTCTGCTGCAGCTGCTGCTGCTGCGTACTACTACTCATCCACTCCTTATCATCCTCCTAAGCTTCTATGTATCTTAGGCATTAAAATTTCGGAAAATACTAGTATACTATATGATATAACATGTCTCACAAAATGTGTGGCTATCATTGATTGAAGAAACAACTAAATGACCATGTAATGATAATTTGTCACTTCAAAAGCCTCTATATGTCATACAATTTGACATATTTGCAATAGGCATTCTATATATCATATGGTATGAGAGACAACCCCTTAAAATATCTAAGTACATTGCTGAATTTTGAATAGTGAGAGTACCCAGTTCTTAGAATAATGTGTTCACAAAGAGGTTGAAATATTTAGTTCACTTCACATTCATGTGACAGCCATACTCACAGACAAATTGAATCTTGCCTATTGGAGCCCCCATAAGAACAAACAAAGAACAAGTCTTGTCTCTAGATGTGCCTTGAATTATGCCAACTTCCTCATATGTATGTAGTTTTCATCCATGTCATCAGTGGCGGAGGCAAAAAAATATATCAATGGGGGCACAAAAATTTCTTGCGGCTAAATTTTACTAACAATATATATATATATATATAGTCTTTCTCAGGTAAGGATGTCCTTATTTATTCTTACGGTGCAGATTTTCACTTTAAACTCACTTTTCAATCGAACTTACAAACATCAACCATCTAGTCTTTAGATACTAATTAATGTATAGATTATATCTACAAAATTTCAGCTAATTTGGTTATCATTAAGGCACTGATCAAAACTACGTTTTTCTGTTATAAACATGAATGGTTCAAGTTCAACAGAATTATATTCATCCATTGGTTTAATCGAATTTGAGTGTCTTAATGATAACCAATTGTTGAAATTTTGCAGAGATGATCTATACATTAGTATCTAAAGACTAAACGGTAGAGATGTGAAAATTCGATTGAAATGTGAGTCTAAAGTGGAAATTCGCACCGTAAAAATAAATAAATACATCATATATATATATATATAGCCCTTCCACTAAAGGATCCATTTTTTGACATGTATGAGGGGTATGAGGGATTACACCAACTTTTCGATCACAAAATCACATCTCCACCGTTCAATATGTAGTTCTATATGAGCAGATCATTTATGTAAATTTTCAGAAATTTTGGTAATCGTTAAGACATTCAAAACTACGATTTATAATTATAAGCATGAACGGTTCATGTTTGGCAGATTTAATTCGTTCATTGATTTAATCTTATTCAACACCTTAACAATCACCAAATTGGCTGAAAATCTGCATAATTGATCTATATATAAGGACCAACAAACTGAACAGTGGAGATTCAAAAATATAATCGAAAAATTGGTGTAATCCCTCATCTCTCATATAAACCAAACTAAGGAATTCTTTAGTAGAAAGGCCCTATATATATACACAGGACGGTTCAAGAGCAGACGTCCGCAACTATGTTAAAGTGCTGACGCCGGCTCAAATCAACTCTGACGGCACCGATCAGCAGCTCTTCTTCCATCCTCAGACGCCATTGGCATCAAGTTGAATGCCAAGGTGATCGAAGAAGAAGGTTGGACGCTGGAAAACTGCAGAAACTTGAAGAAGCTCAATCCCGGCTTCGAAACTCATCACCGTTGAGTCTGTCAGCGAGAAGAAGCTCAAGATGGACCTCTTGTTCGAACCAGCAAGAAGAGCTGCTGATCGGTGCCGCCGGAGTTGATTTGAGCCAGCGTCCACACTTTAACATAGTTACGGACGTCCGCACTCGAACGGCTCTGTGTGTGTGTGTGTGTACAAAAATTGAAGTTTGCAAACCCAAAATTTGTCTACATCCTCTACACAGCTCCCAACCTAAACTTAAAGTTCATACATACCAAATGTTATATCCATGACCATTGTGTTAATTGTTCATGTTAATAATATCTCATTAATTCAAATTAATAATGAAATATATCTTAGTCTATATAGCTTTTCTGTGGAAAATTTAAGAGACACAATCCAAAAACACAGTCCAAAAAGCTAAAGCACAAATACAAGAAATATGACTATAGAAGAGAAGCTAGGCATCATCCTGATCAGAAGTAGAAGAAGATGAATTGTTTTAACAATGAAGGCACAAAAAAGATCCGCCAACGAAATTCAATATTTCTTTGGGGGCACAGGCCCTCACTTGTCCTTCATTGTCTCCGCCAATGCATGTCATATATGTACGTATTTAACTTATGTGTTTCCAGAAGTTAATTTGTTGTTGATGTTTATGTTAACTTTTATTATGTTCTGAAGTTCTAAAAACAAAAAGAGATTGTATTGTTAATTTTGACTAATTATGTTCCGATTGTAATTGAAATTTCTGTTATATAATTTCTTTCTTCTTTTAACAAAAAAGACACTAGCATAATAAGCAAAAGCATCTCCAATAAAACATGCATGATAAGTCGGTAAGCACATTCCATTATTCCTTCGCAGATGTTCGTTTAGCATATAGTTTAGATCGGTTTGGGAACCTAGCTAGGGATCATGACATTATGCATGATTGGTATGGACACATGTGATGTGATGTAGTGATAATAATGCAAAACCTCGAGTGAGCTAAGCTAGTTAGGCATTAGCTTCCCAAGAAGTATGCCTGCCTTCTGGCTTCTGTCTATTTAGTAATGAAGTCCTTGCTAAGGCAGCTAATGGGATAGGGTTAGTTGCTCACATGAATCACGAGACAAGTTTTTATTCCACTCTAATTTGGCGAACCCCATATGGCATTCCCACTCAATGATTGAACCACTTAGTCTCATAATTGGTTAACTACACTATGAATTTGCCACCTTGCGAATAAATGATGCTCTAAGTACCAAGTCTACCGTGTTGAGCTAGAATCATGTACATGTTGAACACTTGAATGAGTATATCATTCGCTGAATATAGTTTTAGTTGATCCTTTTATCTAACAATTGTAAGTGCATTAAGTGTACGTAGAACTGTAGATAGTGTGAATGTACCAAGTTGTAGAGTTTTCTAAAATGAAAATTAATAATACCAAGTGATGAATAAGAGAATTGACAATTGATACATTCATGATTTGGATTGGTATGATGTCATGTCTAGAAAACTTCTTTTATGTTGAACCTAATTCCTATTCGGCTCTCTTATAAAGAGAAGACTGGCGTCACTGCATCAAATATTACAATGAGCTTAATTAGAAGAAATGAAAGTTTGGGCTAGTGCGAGCCCGACCCGGCCCAAGTTCCTAAAACTGTATGTCGGGTGCAACAGTAGTACCCTACCGGCGTCTAAAACCTCTATTGCAAATTCAGAAGAAGACGCAAACCAAAACCAAACAACAATGGCGGTTCCGGGCAGAGGTCTAGTGGAGGCTGACGACAACGATGAAGAGAACGCTCTCTTTGAAGAAGAGGGTTTGGAGGACCTTGACTCTCAAGCGCCTCCTCATCTACGCGCCATCTCAGACGCCACTCAGCTCGGCGACGTCGACGCCCTCCGACTCGCTCTCGGTACTTATCGCTTCTAAAATCTTATACCCATGTCGTTTTTGAGCATATTTTCTAGTTGGGTTTCTTAACTTTTTGATAAAGTTCAATGCTTTGATTTGGGAATTTAGCCCAAGTTTCATTTTTGTTAGACTTGTGTGAGTTCATGACTTAAATCCAATATTTATGATGAGACAATGTCTGTATAGATTGGTTATATAAACTCTAATAACACTAAAAGTTAAGTGCTTGTGGTGATTTGTTCAATGTACAAAGCATTGGATTTCATGTTGCCCCTAGTTGGTTACTTTGTGGATAAGTGCTTTTGAAATCAGTATATGTGAATTTTATTGATCATGGGGGGGTGTTTGATTTCCCTTTTTGGTTTATGGGTGTAGATCAAATTTCTGATGATGCTTGTCTGTCTTTTCGGGTTTTGTGCAGATAACTTGGAAGGCAGTATTGATGAACCGGTGGAAGATGGGGACACAGCTCTGCATCTGGCTTGTCTCTATGGTAAACTTTCTTGTGTCCAGGTGGGTACGCGTAATGTTTTGTTTTTCATTTATAGTTTGGAATTAATGACTTTGAACTGAGAATAATTTGACTTTTTCTTAATGTAGTTGCTTTTGGAGAGAGGGGCAAATTTGGAGGCCAAGGATGAAGATGGAGCTATTCCTCTGCATGATGCTTGTGCTGGGGGTAAGATTTAAGAACTCAATACCAATTTGTAGTATGAGTTGTCTTTTTGACTTTTCCTCAAATGATGTGTGCAGGATACACTGAGATAGTTCAACTTCTAATGAACAGTGCTAATGACACCGAGTGTGTCAAAAGAATGCTAGAAGCAGTTGACGCTGAAGGTGATACTGTAAGTATAATTAATCACACCCTCCTTCTGTTTTATTATGAATCTCCAATGGTGAATAGAAATAATTCTTGAATTTCTGAAGTACTGTATTGGAAGTTGTAATGAGCCTTTCTTATTTATTCGACAGCCTCTGCACCATGCAGCCAGAGGCGAGCATGCTGATATTATAAGATTGTTGCTGACTTCTGGAGCTTCTCCTACAAAGGCAAACCTGTATGGAAAGGTTCGTCGTTGACGCCCAGTTTACTCTATATTTTCCGGCTTCCTCTGCATTTGTGGTGTTTTTGATCAATTTTCTTTTGGCAGATTCCAAGTGAGTTACCAGAACCGAACACAGAAGCTAAGGGGATTTTAGAGGCTGCTGCTGGTGCTATGCAATGCCAGTAAGCTTTACTTGCTGCAAAAAGAATTCTAGATTTCATTTAGGTTGCGAGCCTGCTTCTTTCTGTGGCTTCTATAGATCAGCAACACCAAAATGTGATCACGGTGACATGGCCTCTTTGTTTATTATTTGTTAGTTGTTAGTATCAGAATTAAAAATATCAAATATATTAAACCAGCACATTCTCTTCCTATGCAAGGTTTTTCGATATATTGCTGTTTTTTTTCTTTTCCCTTCTGATTCTTTCATCTGATCACCCTTTTGAGGTTTTCATTAGGACATCACATCAGTAAAACTCTTGTTTTAGATCATCACAACCTTGTTTTTAGAGAGCATTCATACATTGAACTAGATCTACAGATCCCCCACCAGACCCAGCACATGAACAAGTAGAGACCACCAATTGAACCCAAAAACAAAGCACCAATGCGTAATATTAGCCATTCCCATGCAGAAACAACAAAACTATTGGGAGTATTGAGTTATAGTGCAGATATCTAAGTCACTGCACAGCAAGCCTTGTGCAGTGAGCAGTTGGGTGTTATGCTGACAAGGCATGTAGAGCATGAAGTTACTGTTGAACCAGCATGGCCTAATTAGCAGCATGGCTTCTGATAGGCTTTCTTACTTTATCAATCACTAGAGCATGGCTTAGCAGCATGGTGTAAATGGCTATGTCCATATTATTTTCAGTCTTAGGTAGGATTCAAATAGTGACTTGAATCCTCTATATAAACACAGCAATGTAAATCATCAAAACACAATTCAATATACATGAAGAAAATTGCTCCATCTGTTTAAGTTTTTCATCAAAAACACTCAAAAACAAAGTGAAATCACATTGAACAAAGAACTCAAACAAACTGTAGGGTGACCGATCATAAATGGCTGGTGACCGGTCATGGTGGTATAGCAGTGATTTCTGGGGCAACGCATTGTCTCAAACCCTAGTTTTAGGTGTAAACCAAGAGCGGATATGAGGTGAAACTCATAAATCTAAAAGAACAGATGGTCAAACTCAATAGGATCATTGCTCTAGCAAAAGTCAATTAAGTCACTAAAGATTTCTCTTGGAGACGTACAATAAGCCTTATGCATAGCTGTTTATTTCTAAGGGAATGTGTGACTTGGATTAACAAAATGAAATCCCTACTGCGGACCAAAGAGAGTGATATCTCGATTGTTAAGAGGCTGTAATGGTCTTGCATTCATCCCATTCTGCATTCAAGTTAATCAAAAGACCAACTCAATAAAATGAGATTCATATTAAGATCTGTAGATTATGAGGTCAATCGATAAAAGTAGAGGTCACTTGCATCGAATTTTTCAATTATCCCTAGCTGTTCTGTTGAAACAGAAAGTACCTGAGATGAAATTATGAATCTAATTACAAGTGTCGAAGACAAACTTGGTTGTTTATGGTGAAATGAAGAAGATCGAGGTCAGGTACCTCTTCGTTTACAGTCCAAATAACCCCTCGAGTGCAAGGAGGGGTCGTGAGAGAGCCGATATATCTGTAAAATCGTGAGCTTGGCCCTTTGATTGAACTTGGATCAGTCACTCCCAAGTCCCAACCATGCCACCTCTGTACCTCCTCATCCTTGCTTATCTGGGGGAAAAAAAAAGGTGATGGTAGAAATTATGCCACTAGCTTCCTAGTTTAACCAATGCTACATGTATATATGCAGCCTGTTCTTTTTCCAAACACAAAAGTTTACCTTTGACAGGAAAGGATCGGGGTTGCCAATCTGGTATAGGAATGCGACTACAGCTACATTGTTGTTCTGGTTTTGGTGAACCATATGCAATTCCAAATCGTAACTGGTAGAACTAACACTGTTTAGACATATTTGATCGAAGAAGCATTTTTTATTTTACAAAACCGAGAAGCAAAGAGAAATAGAAACCTTCTGCCATCGATGAAATGTTCAGATGATATGTGCCAATGACATTTTTGAGGAAGTAATCAGTGCCATTTATTTGAATTGATCCGGCATCACCCTCCCATTGAATCTGCAACATGAGGTAGAGATGACACTCTAATCTAACTTGTGATAGCTAAAAATTTGAATCCCATTATCGTCACCTAGAAATGACTAATGAATAATATTAGCTAGGCAGTTCCATACCGACATAGCATAACCATCATGCTTCATAGTTGCGTCTGAAGGCTTATAGCTCATGCTAAGATCATCTTCTGTTGGGATTGATTTTCTAGCATTTGAATCCAACAAATCTATTGGCGATTGTAAATCTCCATCTTTGCATGCCTTCCATTCTTCCTTGAGCTCTCCCCAGCGTTCTGGTCCCTTAAGGCTCCCTTGATTATAAATTTATAATCATACCCTATTTCTTCCACTGCAACCAAAACAAAGATTTAGCTCAGTAGGTAGTGATAATGATGATGATAATGATGATGATGATGAATTCATGCGCTTATACATTTTTGGCATTACCTCCTTGGCTTCTGACGGGTTTGATGGATTGCCAGGACAAAAGAAAGAAAGTGAAAGCAAAGAACTAAAGATGTGCTTTCTTTGATTTAACCATCCCTAATGAGGGATCAAACTCTCATACAAACAAGTGAAACAACCTAAAGCAATGCATGGCATTCGGTCTTTCTAGATATATAATGGAACTACAAGAACAAGGATATAACAGAACCTATAGAAACTAGTCAATTTCATAGCATGCAAAAATTACTAAACGTTTGTAAACAAATTAGCATCTCAGGAAATTATTATGTGAAAAGTTGATATGTTTCATTTCAGATGTGCTAATTACACAAGGATCATCCATTCATTCACAAACGTTAAACACTGTAGATACAACACTATCAATATATCAAAGAGAAGAATACTAACCTTGAGTATCGTCGTCGATCTTTGAGACTTAGATCTTCGGCTCTCACCAAGGTTGAGTTCCTCTACAGAATACGATTATTGTAAAACTTGGGTGATGGTGAGACCAGGGACCAAAGTTCTTATATAAAACAGGTTCATAAGGATGATAAGATCTCTCCCATAATTGAGGAGGATATCAGCAACATTGGTATGTTTGGTATACCAATGTTTGATGGAGTTGTAGACCCTATCTCAAAATTTCTCAAGATTGTTTTCTCTAACATATCAAAAACTACTTAATAACCATCATTAAATAGAAGGATTCTCAAATCTCCTCTATAATGATAAGGATTCTCAAATCTCCATACAATAAGAAAAGCATATATACATTGAATGGCATGTATCTTAGTGATGTTGTACCTAGCTAGATGAAAGATTTTCCAGTTATAGGACAAAACTGATAACACTTTCTAATACGTTGCAGTAAATCCTTAAAACTAAGGAACGTAAACACCGTTAATTTACTTCATACTTGTGAGCATCTTACACATTGACATCTCTCAATCCTAAAGTTTGGCTCCGCCACTGATGCAGATACATTCCTTGTGGAATTGCAACAATAGTAAACTAACACTCAACTAGAACACAACTCACCGACCAGTGAGCATACACACACTCTCTGTCGTATGATATGTTCTTGGACGAATAATTCAAAACTAAATAATCTCAAAAAAAAACACCTCTGCCGACGACACCTTCGTCGCCTTAACTTAAGTACCGACGAACAAAACAGGAACACTACTCCCTCTGTGTTTCCTTATCTTCTTTGCACACTCCCGCCAAATGTGCCTTCACATTTCCTCATGGACATACCCATCTCTCTAAGCCTCCAAAACCCACCTCAACACTCCCACACCAAAAACCCAACACCAAAAGACTTCAACTCACTCATCAAGCAACACGCCAACCTCAAAAACGACCATGCAATCCTCTCAACCTATGCCCACATGGAGTCTCTATCCCTCTCACCCAACACCTCCTCCCTCCCTCTCGTCCTCAAGGCCTGCGCGCGCCTCGGCGCAGTCGAGAGAGGGAGGAGCATCCATTCCCTTATTCGGAATTCGGGTTTCGACACAGATGTAAGAGTTGGGACTGCTCTTGTTGACTTCTACTGCAAATGTGGGCTCATTGAAGATGCTTTTAAGGTGTTTGATGAAATGCGTGAGAGGGATTTGGTTCTGTGGAATGCTTTGATTCATGGGTGTGTTGGGTGTGGGTGTTTTGAGGAGGGGGTGGAGTTGTTTAGGGAGATGAAGGGTGAGGGGTTGAGGCCGAATTCGCGCAGCTTGGTGGCGGTGCTTTTGGCTTGTAGGGCGGTTTCGGGGTTGGGGGCAGGGAAGGAGGTGCATTGTTTTGGTTTGAGGAATGGGTTGCTTGAGGGGGATGCTCATGTGGGGACTGCTTTGATTGGGTTTTATGTGGGATTTGATGTTGGAATGGCGCGGCTTGTGTTTGATGAGATGGTTGTGAGGAATGTTGTTAATGTTGTTAGTTTGAACGCGATGATTACAGGGTATGTTGATGCTGGGGAGTACTTGGTGCCATTGGAGCTTTTCGTTCAGTTGCTTGAGGAGGGGGTTAGGTTTGATTCTGTTACGATGTTGGTTGTGATTCAAGCTTGTGGGAAGATTGGTAATGTTGAATTGGCCGGGCAGATTCATCAAATGGCTGTGAAGTGTGGCTACATCAGTGATATTTTTGTAGTAAATGCGTTGCTGAATATGTATAGTGAGTGTGGATGTTTTGAGTTATCGCGTGCATTGTTTGAAACTGTCTCAAACCGTGATGTAGCTATGTGGAATTCCATGCTGGCTGCATACAGTGAATATGGTTTATATGATGAAGCCGTGAGTTTATTTTCGAGAATGAGAAGAGAAGGATGCGTGGAAGATGAGAGAACTGTTTATATAATGTTATCTTTATGTGAAGAATTATCTGAAGGCTTGAGGGACGGCAAAGGCTTGCATGCTCTTGCGCGCAAGAGTGGGATGGAAATCAATTTTTCTTTGGGAAATACATTGTTAAGTATGTATGTTAAATTTAACTGTGTCGAGTCTGTTCAGAAGGTTTTTGCTGAGATGAAAGGTTTAGATGTTATCTCATGGAACACTCTGATCAGGGCATTGGCCTGCAATGGCTTGCGAGATGAAGCATGGGAAACATTTGGTGTCATGCGAGAATCTGGAACCAAGCCTAACTCGCACACCGTCATATCTGTCCTTGCCATTTTTGAAGATGAAACTTGTGTAAATACAGTGCGAGCAATCCATGGTTTTGTAATGAAACATGGTATTGAAGTAGACCCATCTTTGAACACTGCACTAACAGATATATACATGAATAGTGGTGATGAAGCAGCAGCTAGGACTCTGTTTGAGGACTGCCCCCATAGGGATGTGATCTCATGGAATGCTATAATTGCCGGTTACGTCAGAAACAATGAGAGCAACGAAGCTCTGTTACTTTTCAACCGTATGATTTCAGAAGTGAAACCCAACTCTGGCACGATCATAAGTATACTCTCATCATGTACCCAAGTTGCATCTCTGCCTCTAGGTCGATGCTTGCATGCTTATGCAACAAGGAGGCACTTCTCATTTGACTTTGATTTGTCTCTTGCAAATGCTTTTATATCTATGTATGCTAGAAGCGGTAGTATGCAATATGCTAAAAGGATCTTTAAGAGTTTACCGACGAGAAATATTATCTCATGGAATGCGTTGATAACTGGCTACAGCATGCACGGTCACGGATATGATGCTATTCTTATGTTCCAACAAATGTTAGAGGATGGTTTCCAACCAAATGGTTCGACTTTTGTAGCTGTTCTATCTGCTTGCAGGCATTCTGGTCTGATAGAGATGGGATTGAAGCTTTTCCACACTATGGTATATGATCTGGAGATAACACCCGAGCTTGTTCACTATGGTTGTGTCGTTGACCTTCTTTGTCGTGCAGGCCGCTTAGATGAAGCTAGAGAGTTCATTGAGTCAATGCCTGTAGAACCAGATGCATCAGTGTGGAGGGCTTTGCTCAATGGTTGTCGAGTTAATTCTGCAGTTAAGTTAGCTGGAGAAATTTTTAAGAAACTGGTGGAATTAGAACCCATGAATGCAGGGAATTATGTCCTGCTATCTAATATATATGCTGCAGCAGGTCTGTGGTTAGAGGTCAGAAAGATAAGAACATTGCTGAGGGAAAAGGGTTTGAAAAAGCCTCCAGGAACAAGTTGGATTGTTATTAAAAGTCAGGTCCACTCTTTTGTTGCCTCAGACACATCTCACCTTGATTCAAACAGAATTTATGCTTGTTTAAATTCTCTGTCAGCCTTAACCAAAGAAATTGGTTATATTCCTGATCTGCAATGGGTTTTGCTTGAAGAAGAGAATTAAGTGGAAAGAGGTGAAAGACTGTATTTCTGAGGGTTGTGATGGATTCCATTCATGAATGTGTATGGTTTCAACATGATGGCCTTTGCATGGTGGATTACTACGAGGCTTGAATAACAATTCCTTGAGATGCTGTGAGGTGAAAGAAATTGCAGAAGTAAGAATTTCTCTGAAGCATGAAGGAGCCACGAGCATCAGTCTCAAAAGCTGAAAGGACCGTGAGAGTCAATCTCAAAAGCATGAAGATTCAAACTTCACTTCTGAATTCTTGGAGAGATTATTTGTGAACAGTGATAAAAAGATTGAACTGTATATACATGAATCTCATTGATGTCATTGTTGCCACAGGCAGAGCATAATTCTAGTATGTAGCAATCCCCCCACATGTACATGGCCATGATATGTATAAAATGTACTGATATCAAACACTTGTAGCTTCTTAAAATATAGCCAATCTAGAATTACAAAGCTCATGCTCCACACTTTCTTTTTGAAGAAAACTTCTGAATTTCATTCCACAATCAGAATGATAGAAAGCTTATATTTAACAATAAAATACTGGCATTTCTGTTTTTAACATTACTAAGGAACAAGGAAAATACATTTACACAAGCTAATACAGATGTCATTTGAGTGCCAATTTCTCCATTGTCATGGTATAATGATATGTGACTCAATAACAAGACAGCAGCAGTAAAGCAATAAGAAGGGAGAAAATGGAAATTTACATATACATGATGTTCAAGTCAAGCTTAATATTGAAGTGCCAGTTGCTGTATTTTATGAGCAACAACTAGGAGGCGCTTGGTTTTCTTGTTTCTGCTTCAAAATGTTCCTCTTTGCTACAGTAGAACCCTCTTCTAAGAGGCTAGGAATCTCCATTATCTGTTGCACAATTCTAGCTTGTTAGAATTAAGAACAAGAATATGCATCCTATGACTAAGTAACTCTTGGTTGCATAGTCTATAATCCCAGGGTGGGCTCCTTTGTACCTAGGTAATTATCAATTGTTATGCAGCTTAAATATATGGATAAGTTATAATGATATGCATAGTCAACAAATTACAATACACTTGCTGACTTGCATGAGAACTTGGATTCTGAAGTACAAAATGTACTTATGCCCACTACGCAATACCAACAAGCTCAAGTTCCTTCCTGAAGTTTGAATACAACCAAAAATGAGCTTACTTATTCCTTGTTATGTTGCGACTAAGTATTTTACCCATATGTTTATATATTAGAGAAGAAAGCCGTTTTCTATATCAGTAGCAGGAGCTAAGATAACGTTCTTCTGTGGGGGATAAGCTATTTAACATAGCTTTTAGTTGAACTGAAAATTATCCTCTCAGCTTTGTAAAAGATTAGCAAGGAGCAGATAGAGGCTTGGTGTATACTATTATGGTATAGGATTTCCTGGTCAGTTTATGGACAAATTTCTGGCATCACTGGTGTTTCTTATTGTAGTAATATTCTGAAAAGAAAAGGAAACAGTCAAACAGAAAAAGGAAACAAACACACATGAGAATCAGATTCGCAAGTTAGTTCTTTGCTTTGTTCCTGAAACATTTGAATGCCACAAAGTCGTTACAAAGAAGAAGAAAACTTTCTCAAAAGTACCTTTAATGCTAGCTCTTGAAAGCAATGCTCCACATTTTCTCTGGTCTTAGCGCTGCATTCAAGAAACATGCATCCAATATCTTTTGCAAGAGCAATGCCCTCTTCTCTACTCACAGCCCTCTCAGATTCCTGAAATTACACCTAACTTATTTCTTATACGATCCAAGAAAAATGAGACAAACAACTACATTTGAAGAGTATGCTACTATATAGTAAGGCATTCCTGGCTGTCTAATAATTGCGAGAGAAAAAAAAAATCCCAATACTATGATCCATATCAGGAGCATTATTTTCTTCTTTATTTTCAGGATAAGACAGAGAGAGCGTGAAACTTACTCTATCAACTTTGTTCCCGACAAGCACCTTCACACAGTCCTGATTCGTTGAGTACAGTTCCACTTCTTTAGCCCATACTTCTGATAAGTTGGTAAAGGTGTCTCTCCTAGTCACATCATACACTAACATAAAGCAAATGAATCATCTGTTAATCGAAATGGAGAAAGGATAGCATGCAAAGGATTTGCGAGAACTTCAGACTATAAATCTCGAAGACTGCTATAACTATTCAAACTTATTAGTAGTTATATAGAACTGTTCCAGATCTATTCTCCCCTTTTCATAGTTCATATGCATTACACTTACTCATAGTAACGTGTGTAAAATGAACACTAACCAGAGAAATTAGATAACTGCTTTGCATTTGCTACATGGAACCAATACCACATTTTCTCTCTATGAAAAGTTGTGAAAGTTGAAATATCCATGCAGAATGAAGTGATTTTAGATAGCATACCAAGAATGATCCCTTGTGCACTTCTATAGTAAGAGCTTGTTAATGTTCTGAATCTCTCCTGTCCGGCTGCAGTAGACAATGAGATTTCATATGTTATCAAACAATTCTATATTCATGAATAAAATTCATGACTCAAATAAAGGAGAAAAACTGGGTGCTCGCTCTGAAGCCCCTTAACAAGTTTACACTAATTCAGATGATTCCCATGAACAAGGGACCAAAATCAAATTTGCATCACAGAATGGAAATACAGACAAGTTCCACATGAAGTACCTGTATCCCAAATTGTCATCTTAATTCTCTTCCCACCAACAGTGAGCAGCTTAATTTTAAAATCCACACCTGCAATCATAGGAACAAATCCATCAAAATGAATGCATCAGACTGGTGGTCTCAATCAATCCAATTACAAATTCACATACTTTGTAAAAGTTAACTATATCAAAATCAGTGTGTCAATCAATCCAAAGTATGAATTCCTACATATGAAACGCTAAAAGCTACCAACTTCCCTCGGAAATTCTCAAAAAGTCTAATCCTTTTTCTGAATCAGAAATGCATCAACTCAAGAACAGACTAACTCAAGTTGCATCACAAGAATAAAAGAAAGCAGAAAATATAACTGAGCAAAACACAAGAAACCCCATATAGCACCAAGAACGAGCTAGTTATTCAAAATCCAAAACCCAACAAATAGATCCAACAGTTCATCTCAAAGACATGTAGAAAAATCAAAAACCAGTAAAAGGGTAAGCTCTTTCCTCATCACCCAAAATGAAATGCCAAGCTAATAATAAAAGCAAGATACAGAAAAAGAGTTACCAATGGTGGGAGCAAGATCGTCGACAGAGTTGGAGATGAAGCTAACAAGAAGACTACTTTTGCCGACGGCAGAGTCTCCGATGAGCAAGATCTTGAAGGACAGATCGTAGTTGCTGCTCTGCCCTGAAGAACCCATTTTTGGTGGTGATGATTAATGCTTTTGTTCTGCCAAAGTGTCAATGTCTCTCTCTCTCTCTCTCTCTTGCTTGCTTGGATTTTAAGTACGGTGAAAGAAAGATGTTAATATAATGGCGGATGAGAGAGAAGGATGGTGTTTTTGAAAAGAACGGAGAGGAGGCTAAAGAAAACGGCTATACCTGAACTTCAACTACCAATGTATTTATTCCTTTTCCTTTTTCTTTGCTTTGCTTTTCATGTTAACTCGGGTTTTGGCCTAAAGCTTCTGTCTGTTCTCTTCTTTATGTGAATTTCAGTTGTGTGTCCAACAATGGAGGGACTGGAATTGATTCTTTTGCACGGAAGATAAACTGGTTTTATTATATTTATTTATGCATGGTGGAATGGTGTCATGGACTTCCCCTAATCCGTTACAAAAAGAGTACCATTATTTTTAAAGTAAAATTCAATACTTGTTCATGTAGGCATCAAGATATGTAAGGGGACGAAATATTGGAATCCATGATGCTCCGAATAAAGATAGGCATGAAGCCTGATCGGTGTGCAGCAGCACCGTTGGTTAAGAGTTTGCTATCTTTTATGTAGGCATCAATGTGTTTAGTTTTTCTTATAAAATTGTACAATGCAATAAATGAGAAAATAAATGTCATTGAGTTTAACAATGAATTTTGGCCGCCAATGGAGAAACTTTTGTTTTGGTGTTAGCACTAATTAGAGGTTAATATGAACTTGAGATGCAGGTAACTTGTTGTACTCTAAGAGGCTAGGACTCATCACACAATTCGAACTCGAGTATAGGAAGTGAACTTACCATTTCCATTTACCACCTAGTACAATGACACCGGTGTGTGTTAGAAAGCCAGGTCTTTTTGATTTCAAAGGTTTCACCAATTCTTATAAAAAATATGTTAAAAGGGTACCACTGTAAAACATAAAGTAAATAAACCAAAAACAGAAATTATAAGATTACAATAGAGAAAAATATAAGACGTGATGATAAGATGGTAGCAATTTCATTCCATTTTTAGTGGAGCATTTTAAATAAAACTGTTCTTCAACTACTCTCACATGCAGATGCACGGATATAATGCTAGTCGTATGAATTTGATATTGAGATTTTAGAGGGAAGTATCAACTAACATATGAATTTTCCAGGAGCAGATTGGTCCACAATGAGTCAAAAAGAGAAGAACAATTGCATTACAATATGAAGGCGTGGGAGAGAAATTGCAAAGAATAATGTAGCACCTGATGGTGAGGAGGCACTATCATTGTATGGTAAACACAAGAAAGTGATCGCAACCAGAAGTAAAAAAAGGAAGTGATCCCACCATATACAGCAGCCGATATTATCATTCAAGAAACTACAAAACAGTGTCTCTTATCCTCACCTACCAAAGTTCCAAAACCAGATCCATTCATGTCCTAAACAGACTAGGCCAAAATAATCACATCTAATTATCAAACCCTTTCAGATCTAAACGATGTCAAATTATGCACTACTGTCTCCCCTGGGCACACATCTAAAAGACAAACTCCACTTTCAGAAAAGAACACCTTTGGTACAGGCTTTTATGTGTATGATGAAAGTGGCATTCTTGTTTGAATAATGGAAGATCTGAACTGTGCTATCAATGTTTTGATTGCTCTTAGACTATGTTTTTGGGAGGGTGACTCTAACCTAGGCTCTCTTAGCTAGACTCATTCAACACACATGCATGAGCATGCTTGGGTGAGATTATTTATCTAAACAACGCTCATCACATTGTTGTTTTCTTTGAAGGTATAGATCATTTCCAGTTTCTGTCTAACGTTTGATTTTAGAATTAAATTCAGTTTACTCCCATGAAGTTTAGGAGTAACTTCATGTTAATCCATATACTTTCAATTTCATCATTTTACCCCCTCAAACTTTTGAATTTTCCTCAAGCGTGACCAAATGTCCTATATTCTGTCCAAATCGGATGTTAACTACTGATAATTTTAACCATAACTGTGAGGTCAGTATCTAGAATTTAGGCAAATCGGACCTTATATGTCCAAATCGAACCTTAACTGCTGATAATTAAAGGTCAATTCAAAAGGAATATGAGAATTTGGGCACGGCAGACAGAAATTGAAGAGTTCAAGGGGTAAACTGATGAAAATAAAAATGTAGGGACTAACATGAAGTCACCTCCAAACCACAAGGGGGTAAACTGAATTTAATTCTTGATTTTACTAGTCCATTGATCTCCATGATTATGAATCATGTCAATTACTCACAAAATTGAAAGCTAAAACCCTTCCAAAATTGATCATTCATTCGTTTGTTTATCTATTGTAACATCATCAAGAGTCCTGAGAGCTAATGACGCTCAACTGATCCCCCACCAAAGTTTTGGGACCTGAAAAGAACTTGACAAGAATAAATACGGATGATTACAGAAGTAGGCAGAAAACTAAAGAGAAGAGCTAGCAGCCGGGAGGCTTTGGCCCATCAACATTTGGTACGTGGCGTCTCTTTCTTTGCAATACAAGATAGGAAGCACCTCCATTGATCAGGTCTCTCCCCTCTAGATACCTGGTGATGGCAACCTCCATCACCATCAAACCGATCCAGGAGACAACCCACGGTATACATTAATACACAGTCTCGTTCACCTGGTCACCTGCTGATCATGGAACATTAGGTCAATATTTATTAGATCTGACTCATTTAAATATAAGGGTTGAGATTAATTGAATTAAAACCAATTTTAGTATATTGCCTTCTCCCTCATCTTCTCATCTTCCCCGAACTCTGAAATTTGTTGAAAACCCAGATGTGGTCTTCCCCGTCTTTTCTACTCGCACCCTCTTCTCCTCCCCAAATTCTGAAATTTTCTAAAAACCCATATTGCTAATCAAACATGCCAAGGATGTCTTCTCCTAGTTTGATTATCTCAAGCAACAAGTTTTGTGTTAGGGAGGGTGTAGGAGGTGGAGACCGAAGTTTGTTTGGCGGCTTCGGCAACGGCGATAGCATTCGTGAATCGTGACGACGGCAGTAGCACCTCCTACACCTTCTCCTACGAATTATTATCATTTTTTTTTTCAGAAATCCCCTACATAAAAGTTGGAGCTGTGTGATAATCAACCAAATTACAAATCACAGTTCATGAACCATCTCTTTCAAGTGAACTATTTGTCTATTGGGTCTTCGCTATGGTGAATTATTTTGGTAGTTTTCCAGCAATTTGATGAGTTTCATGAGAGGAGAGAGAAGAAGAAGAGAAGAACAAGAGGGGAAGACGGAAACGAGGAGATTAAGAGAAGACTTCCAGGCGTTGGGTCTCTGTCCCAAACAAACGCCATCACTGGGTTCCACCAAATTTGATGTTTGGATTGTTTTTAGGAGAAGAGAAGAGGAGGATTTTGGAAGATTAGGAGAACTAAGAAGTGATGTCTGGGTAGAAGAAAGAGTTGATTAAAGACTAAAAAATATACCTGTTCAAAAAATATATATATATCACCTCTATAAGCAGAACTTCCGTATCTCATATTTTCAAATTATCAAAACGGTGTCACGTTTTGACTCCTTCGTAAGTTTGGTATCTAATTTATTTGGTTCTGTTAAAAAATTATTGATTCTATTTAAAAAATTAACAACCGAAAGATACTATCGTCCTTTCGTATCTTAGCATTTTACTTCTATTTTCTTAATCTCTCTCTAAGTTCCACAGGATTCCACCGCCGCCATCCCCCCCTCCCGTCTCCATTGATCAACATCCAGCTTTGGCGGGGGCAGTGCGCGACATCATAGACCTTCCATGGAATGCCAAGGGTGTTGAGGATAGGAGGATACTGTTGCCGACTATTTTGATTTCAGCGAGGTTGTTCCGGTGTCGGAGCCACATATGGGTGGCGGGTGGTGGGAAGAGAAAAGTGAATTTTATGATTTCAGGAGGAGATGATGCTTCCGGTGATTAGCGGGAAGGATGAGGTGGCTTTAGATGAGAATTCTAAGAAACAAGACACTGATTTATCAGGTTTTCTTTTTCTAAATTTGGTGACGAAAAAGTGAGTAAAGTAAATAGGATGTTGATGCCAAAATGAGTAATTTCAGTTTAATTGTTGCCGTATGTGGAGTGTGGAGTTCGTATCCTGGTTTATGTGCATATCTTCACTTTGTTGCATTAATTTTGAATGGAGGGGTCTGTACTGTGCTTGCTATCTCAAATGCCATCACCCATCTCTCTGGTTAGTCACACCGGCGGTGAGTAAATGTTTTAGAGGCGGCAAGACGTGAGAGCGAAATTGTGGTGTTGACTTGAGGTGAAGGAAAGAGAAGAGTGGATGTGAGTTTTGGAGGAGAAGGCCACCGGATCAAACTATATATGAAGCTGATGTTCTATTCCACAATCTCTAGATTGAGGATATGCATAAGTCTATGGTGATTATGTGCATGTGTATACTCATCTCTTTCTTGGCAAAAAGCTGAAAAGCTTGGTGAGATTTGAGGAAATGGAAGGAGAAAATATCTATTTGGGTGTGTCTAAGAGAAGAGATGGGAGGAGAGGAGCGTTGTCCTTCACAAACTAAAAACTAGTTTAAAATTAATACATTTTTTTTGGTTTTATTACGTGAAAAGAGTAACAAAAATAAAATGTCAATTATTTGGTCATTTCAAGATAAAATATGGCTTCTGTCAATTATTTTCACGGAGCTAACATCCCCAGATACTGATATTAAGTCGGGGTCAAAACGTAGGATACCGTTTTGAAATTTTTGAAATGTGAGATATGAAAGTTTTGCTTCGTTAAAATGTGAGATATTGTTTAGACAATTTTTTCAAATATAAAATTATTCTAGGATATTCAATATGTGTGCCTTAGTTTTATGTCATCAGGATATGTAGTTAAAAATATGAATATGTATTCATTATCATTATTATATTGTTACTTTATAATTCCCTATATAAAGGGCTTCTATCAATGAATAAGATGATGATTCTCTTGCTATCTTTGTCTCTACACTTTACTCTTCATCACGTTATCATGCACTTTATTCTTACCCTAGAACTAATAGCCCACCATTTGTATTTCGAAACCCTAAAAAAGCGTTTTTCGGCTCCTATGTCCGACCGCTGCCGCCGCCTGTTTTCCCGACCACCATTCGACATCACCGACTGCCAATCCCTTAGCCGCCGCCGACGATTTTTGGTTTCCTCCAACTACAATTTTCAACTTCTTCAAGTGTTTGAAGTTTCGAAATGTATGTTTTGAATCCTTAAACTTTTCGAAGTTTAATAACTCGGGGAGGATAAAATTCTTTTCTTCCTTCTTCATCTTCATTCTATGCTTGAGATTTTGTGCGCGCAAATAAAAATCTAAGAATTTATTCGCGGGTCAAGAGTGTGTTTAATCACTCTTTTTTCCTTGTCTGAGTTGTGTGTGATCAACCCCAACCTTTCTCCAGATTGTATTTGATCAATCCGAGGCCTTTTCCAAATTGTGTTTGATCAATTCGTGGCTTTTCCGGATTGTGTGTGATTATTCCATAAGACAAACCATTAAAAAGCATCATTTGTGACATCTATCGAGTCTCATAACAGCTTGGTTTTGTATGCAAAAGCAACGTAATATTCTGCTCATCTAAGTTTTGACGTAGTAAATGCCCAAGACGAATCTTCGTTTGGTATATGTGGAACCTTTTATTGGAAATGATTAAACCACATGTTTTGACCTCAGGCTAACAAGCCTAGATGCCGAGATTTCACATCTCACGCACTCAAAGTTTTAAAGCGCCACATCGACAAAAGCCTTTAATGGCAATCTGTGCAAAAAGTAATGACCACAAAGTACTGTGAAATGCATTTATGGAGCATTTCTTGAAACATCAATTTAACTCAACTTGTTGAGTTATTAGTCACGTGGATTGTTTACCACCTTTTTATGACTACACATTGTCGGTGAAATTTTGAGGCATCATGATCCATAATCTTTTAGCGGATTCAATCATCATCAAGTTCTCTAGGCCCTCCAAATTGGTTTGAATTACTAACGAGACTTGATTTTGATCATTATGTTACAAACGGGAATTGCATAAACGCTAATAAGATAAACATATTACCATGTGCATATGGGATTAACTCCTAATGTGGGGAAAACAATATGAGTCACGACAACAACAGAAAACGCCGTGTCGATGTCTAGAAAAGAGGGGGAGGTGTCGCAGGCCCTAATGGCGAAATTCCCAGTCTAGACACCAATTTGTCAAAACTACTCATGTCAGCTTATGACAATACAACCGATGTGGATCTCCGGATCACTAGTTCAAAATTGTCAAGTTCATCCTCAAATCGTGAATGGATACAAAAATGTACGGAAAATCAATATAAGGATAAGAACGTCATCCTCATGATTGCGGATTTCAAAAATTCGGATCATGCTCTAGCTACCCAAGACCAAGGATTAAAATATCGGTATCGGTAGATATATCGGTCCGTTGAAAAAGGGAGATTTCAGATATATCGGGGATATATCGGGGAAACCCGGGAAAAAAATATCGGTATTTTGGGAAGATTTTTTTTTCTGAAATATTTAATTAATTTATTAGATTTATATATAAATATTACAAATATCAACTTCATCTACATCCAGAATAAGAATCTAGGTTATTGATAAGAATCATAAGACACACGCTGATCCACAAAAGTACAATAATCAGACCAAGACATATGACTCATATAGTACAAATTGTAGTGTTGAATATGATAATCATATATGTCTTTGGAGCTGCCAACTGTTTCCCCTATAAGTGGATAGTAAGGATGATGAAAACTGGATGACTGATCACTGACTTCCGTGCATTGATTATAGCCATAAACATTATAGCCATATTGATTGTTGCCTTCTTGGGATTCATTTGAGGTTCTAGTCCCACTACCTAAACTGATAGAATCAAAACTTAGCGCAACTGAAACAACATCTTGATCATCATTTGGACCTCTAGTCCTCCTCCCATACATGGTATCCTCTTGCGCTCCATACCTAATACTTCTATAGCCATGATCATGGGATGCATGATCGTAATTTTCTTCAGATGAAAAATTGTTCAATCCACCAACTGTAGAAGATTGTCCATATACAAACCCGATGCCAGTATTTCCATCACCTTTTCCGCTTCCACCATCTTCATCATCATCTGAACTATCTGGAGTTGCTATGCCGCCTCATGCATCATCACTATCTAAATTATCTTCTGGGTTTCCAACAACTTCTTCAGATAATACCCTTTGTACGTTGATTCCATTGGTAGTTGCAGTTTCAAGTCGAGACCACCACTCGTCATTGGGATACACCTCGAGGGAATTAGTTACTTCTCTTCCGGATAACATTTCAATTTTTTACAGATATTTTTTTAATATGTCAGTGATATATCGAAAATATCATAAATGTCGGAGATATTTCCTAAATATCGGATATATTTCCTAAATATCGGTGATATTTGAGGATATTTCCTAAATATCGGGAAAATATCGTAGATACGGTGGAAGATAAGAAATTGACCCCTAAAGATATATCGGTCCTTCGAAAAAGGGAGATATCGGAGGATATATCGGATATATCGCAGAGATTTTAATCCTTGCCCAAGACTTTGACGTCATTGGCTAGACATTGATTTTCTTTCCAAGCTATACGTAATAAGATATCGTATCAATGTCCTTTGTTTATTCTAGAACTCGATATATACTCACATTAGCAATAATGAATGCCTTAAGAATTTTTTCGAAGTTATGAAACTATTCTTCTCTAATATTTCATATTGATTTATAATCAAGATGTACACTTACGTCGTCCTTAGAAACATGGCATATTGTGCCGATTTTTGTCCTTTCCTTTGAATGTGACTCACGGCACCGCATCCTCAAGGAGGATCGCCCACGTGTTTTCTGGTTAAGTCTTCTACCCTATAGCGGACTTTCCATCATCAACTGTTTAACTAGACTCATCCAAGCTCAGTGTGATGTCTTAGAATTGTCTGAAATTAAGGAGATAGTGGTTTCAAGTGTGTCTTGCACTACCGACCCTCCACGGACATGCCTAGTCATACTAACTTGGAGTTACCGAAAGCTTTTGATTTTGGATCCCCCTATGCTATTAAACCAATTGTTGTCTTGTAAAAGACATTGAAGACTTATCAAAACTGGACAATCATCATAATCAAATTCTCTAGGTCCTCTGAGTTAGTTTTTGTTCATGTCAGGAAGCTTTCGTTAACTAGTCATAGAGTTTACGACCTTGGAAAGACCAAAAGGACTTTATTTTGATCATATACACATTATTTTGGCTTTGGCTTATGCCCACATGTCATCAGCAAGCTTCAAAGCTTTGTCAATGTCAAATCTGCGAAAAACAGCAATCTGTCCTTTCTTAATAGTCAACTTAGTTTGCGTTTTATGGACAGCTCCGGATGAACCATACAGTGAGATTTATATCACTGGAAAGCTCTACAAGTCTAGTTTTCAGAACCGTTCGTGGTTTGTGCATATCTATTTTAACGGAGAAGTTATGACTGTTTTAGTGCTCAAAGGGCTCAAAGGTCTTTTTGATTAATAATTTTTATGGACTCTCGGGATTGCAGCTTTTTGTAGCTTCTTTCAATCTTTCTAAATGGTTCAAGTGGAACTATTTACTCTCTTATCTAATTCATTTTGTAGATCTGTCTCATAGAGACATTGAGTGTCTCGCAGAAAATGGAACTATCCACAACATTCTAAAAAAATGGCAACTATCTCTAGATTTTATGCCCTGTAAATCTTCTGTGACTACATTAATTGAATCATACTGGTCATTTAGGGACGTGGTTTAGCTTGCATCTTGATGCCTTGTGGCACCATGATCAACGTCACAGATGTCCTCTATGCATTGAGAGGCAACCGAACCATGTTGAGCTTTAAAGACATTCCTCCTAATAGTTTTCATTCGAAAACACATTGTGAGAATGAATAAGAGTTCTTTTGTATATACCTTCTCATGAATGCAGACTGTAATATATCTTGGAGAAGTTTATGATTCAATCTAGATGATTATATGTCACTATGATTCGAATATCGAATCTCATGTTATCGTCAAACATGATATTTGGGACACCGACTCATATAGACTCTGGTTTGACCATATCGGTCATCTTAGAAGAGATATAATTGTCCAAAATTTGAGAATTCTCATAGACATCCATTCTTCCACTCAAACTAAAGACATTCAGAATCCAGCTTCTCCATGAAGCATGATGGTGACGCCATGGTTGTAAATGGCACCACCTTGAGGACATTGACGTCACCTGAACACGGCTCCAACTTTCTAGGGGCCTTCCGGTTAATTTCTCAAGCAATTGAGGTGCACCGGCCTTCCCTCGATATCTCATTGAACCCCTACAATGTTTATTGCTCGTTTTGAAAGCCTATTTTTAGTTAAATTAGGAGTGAGACTCTCATACATTAAATGACATAAAAGTGAACATTTCATTCTTACATCAAATTATGTAGATCGATACAACCAACTTATGGACACATTTTTATGTTTTATGGTGTTGGTTGAAGTGTCAACACACTGGTTACGTGTTACACCATCGTCTACTTATGTTGTTTATATTTCTATGAGCTTACTACCCATTCTTTAAAGAAGTTTATCGGGATATAAGTTGATGTGTCATGTACCCCATGTTCACAAGCAATACGGTGTCACCGAGGCTACGACCAAGCAACTTTAGCTTGTCGCTTAAACATTATTAATGTGTGTCAATCTTTCTATTGCGTCTTGGGGCTATGTAATATTTGCATGCAGCTTTACTATTCATCTACAACCCACTATCATTGAATATTTTTTATACTACAACTCGTAATTGTGTACGAGAATTGACACAAAATTGCAATCCTTGAGCTCGACAGGATTGAAACGGATCTCTAATCCTTGAACTCGGCTAGATGTTATTTCTAGGTGTCAAATCGCAATGTCATTGTGCTCAATGATGGGTCATTTGAGATGAATAAGTTTATGTTAGATATGAACCTCCACCTATAATCTGCATATGTAGAAACCTTGTCAGGCGATCTCATTCACCATTACATTACGGATTGTCACTTTGATGAGACAATATTCCCGCCGTTAGGGGGAGATAAGATTACAAGTGTTCAAATGGAACGACATGAATTGTCGTGGTTTGTTCCCACTAAGTCTTATCTTGATACCAAATGCTTAAAGTGTTAAAACGACGAGATCACATGCTGCAAATATGTCTGCAATAATCGATGTCCTATCAAGAGGACATGGCGCGACCAAATGGAGTTGGTCTTGACGCCATCACCATGGATGTTGATATGGTGAAGCCATATAATGGCAAAATTGGTATCACAAGGCCGTGTGACTCTCCAAAAAGAGGGAGACCCTTAGGTTTGATACTTTCTCACACTAGGAAGAAAGCGAGCTTGGCACAACCTGATCCATTAATCAGTGATACTCAAATTCGTCTCATGAAGTCTGAATTGTGATTATCGTTGGGGGATGCCTCAATGTCAAATCTAATCCATATAGAGATCTCTACAAGTATCACACTAGTGTACATGAGGACGTGAGATAATAAGTCTACTATCGAACCACCCTTCGTTGATGGATATCAACTTAGTTGATTGGCCTAATGGAAAAATGTAATCCAGCATTAACAAAGAGATAAGTCCTTGGGCGGGTGATGCCGACGTAGTAAGCTAAACCATATCAACTATGTCTTTGTTAGATAGCGTAGTGAGAACAAGAGCTTAGACTCACCTTATAGTGCAAAGTCTCTCACTAACACGCATTAAGATCGACTATGATGAGATATGCTCTCGTAATGGATGTCATTGCACTCCACTACTTTGTCAGTTTGATAATTTCTGAATAACTGAACATGCAGTATATGAATATGGTCATAATAACATCTCTATGAGATCAGAGATATACATGAAGGTCTTAAATGGATTTCATTCATCCGAAACAAGTGACTCCAGACCACAGGAGCACACGTTTGCTAAAGGTATTGAAACGCACATGGACTCTACTTGATTTGGAAGGATATGGTGAATTATGTCTTTGCGTATTCATTTCGGATTTACATGGACTCTTAATGGATCAATAGATGTCAATATGTATCAATATCCAAAGTTAGAATGAAAAAGATCTTGGGAAGACACGGTCTCGATAAGGCACTCGATGACTGTATTGATGATGATTTTCCATCAATCAGCTTAAGCGTTCTATAACTAGTAAGGCCTACATATACCCCATGATTAGTCAAAGTCTTTACTCTAAATATATATCCTTTGTTTTGTCTAAAGCAAGGTGACAAATATGTGTTAAGAGATGGAGTTCTCATCTAAGTACAATAAGACGTATCAATGTACTCAACACAATACAAAAGACTTGACATCTCATTCGCTATGAAAAGTTGTAAAGTAAAGTGTAACTATGTGCCCATGCAACGCCAATGTAACTATGTGTAACTCATTTTTCAATACTTAATAGTATGAAAGGTTGAGGCTTATTCTATCCCAACATATGAAAAACACATCAAAAGCGAAATCAGAATCTGTCAAGTTTCGTAAGTCAACTTTCACGGGACCTAAAGGAAATCTCATTCACTGAAAAATGGTGAAATTAGTACCATTGGAAAGATCTATGTGTCTACTTTCTAGGAACACCAACCATTTGATCATATCTATCATATTGAGTGAGTTATGGCCATTTTCGTAAAGTAAGACGGATCTGTCCGAGAATCTGATTTTGGCAAAATAGTCAACTTCGACGAGACTTTGTGAACAGCTCCTGATGAACCAGAATGTGTATAGTATACGGTTGGAAAGCTAAATGAGTCTAGTTTTCAAAACTATTTACTGTTCATTCATATGTATTTCTTAGAGGAAGTTATGGCTCTTCTAGTAACTGAAGGTTATGCTGCGCGGAAATCTAATTTTCTACACGAACTTATGTTTTGAGTTCACAAGCGGCATTCTCCTCAAGATCTAAGTGTAAAAGATCATGTTTGAGGACAATACAACATGATCTAGATAATCATTACCTAATGCCACATTTGAAGACATGTTAAAGAGCATTGACATACTAAGTTATTGAAACTTCTGTAATTAGTAAAAATCAGGAAGAGCCCTATGATTCAAGGGGATGTGCAAACTTCAGGCAGAGTCTAGCACATACATACATGTCACTATCAAATGTGAAGCGTGTGTAGTACTCATTTTCTCCTACAATCAAGGTTTAGTTTTTCTCCCACATGGTTTTTGTTCCTTGACGAGGTTTTTAATGAGGCGACATATTAGCACCACTGGCATACCGGTGCGCGACACAAGGGGGAGTGTTCTAGGATATTTCATATGTGTGTTTTGACCTTATGTCATCAGGATATGTAGTTAGATTATGACTATGTATTCCTTATCATTACAATATTTGTATTTTGTAATTCTCTATATAAATGGCTTCTATCAATGAATAAGATGATGATTCTCTTGCTATTTTTATCTCTACACTTTACCTTTCATCAAAAATAATGTGTTTTAGGTTAATTTAGTCTCATTATCTCTCAACCGTTAGATTTAAAGTGACATGATCAAACAGTGGTTAACCAAATCCCTCCCTAGTCAGTAGGTGACCAGGTGAACCGGACTGACTCATTACATATTACAAAGACTTGTGCTATGGAAATTGGAAAGGTACGTATGTTGATAGGAGAACTACGTATATATATTACAGAAGAAAGATTACCTCCGGCTACTGCTTTATACGTTATCTCGGCCGGCGGGTGAAAATTTGGCTGCCTAGGTCATCAAAATCATATTTGTTTATGGACGTTAGGCTAGAAATGGCTTAACGTCTTAGCAAAGAAAGGAAAAACATACAATTATAGTCACATGTTGATAAACTATGGTGTGGAGTTTTAATTAAGGAAAATGTTTGGAGGACTCATGGGGTGGTTGCTAAACGAGCAAAGTAGACCAAAGATGTGTGTAACACTAAGCATCAGGTTTATAAGTGTCGGAGAATAAGTAAAGTTTGTTCTCTACTATGAGCTTCAAAAATCATACGGACATGTCACTTCTAGAAAGAAGAAATTCAATGATAAATCATGTTATCGTAAATCAAGTATTTCTTAATTTCTTTACCATTGGAGTTCGGGATTTACTAGTTCATGTTGGGTCGAGTTTTTAGATAACGTAAAACTTATGGTTAAAAGGAGAATGAATGGTTTGGTTAAGAAAAAAAAAGCCCATTTTAAGTGGGCCGGGTCAGAATTCCTTCAAGCCCAAACACCATCCCTACTATAAAAAAGACGAGCAGAAGAGCGAGCGTGGCATCCTCAACAAGAGGAGGCGTCCTCTTTCTCTTCCTCTTCCTCTGAGATATTGGGTCAAGCTGTGAGATCGAAGCATTATCCTACAGTTATCAGATGGCAACAGGATTGATTCCGATCTGTTTATTCACCGAGATGACAACAGAATAGTGTTTTAATTTCAAAATAGAGTAAAATGAAGCCCAAACACCATCCCTACTATAAAAAAGACGAGCAGAAGAGCGAGCGTGGCATCCTCAACAAGAGGAGGCGTCCTCTTTCTCTTCCTCTTCCTCTGAGATATTGGGTCAAGCTGTGAGATCGAAGCATTATCCTACAGTTATCAGATGGCAACAGGATTGATTCCGATCTGTTTATTCACCGAGATGACAACAGAATAGTGTTTTAATTTCAAAATAGAGTAAAATGAAGCGTCGGTACCCCAACTCTTTACACGGTTAAAGTGGTACCCAGACTTTAAAAACTATCAATATGATAACCAAACTTTGTTTTTGTTACCAAAGAAAGGCCTGAGGTCAATTTCTGTCACTGTACCGTCTGTTTGCTAACATGGCCAACATGAGACCCACCAAAAAAAGATGTAATGACAAAAATAACCTTCTAATTCTCACATAACTGTATTCTCTCCAAAATCACTAAAATTAAATCTTGAATTTTCATCCTAGGTATCACATTGATCGGTTCAATAGAGTTTAGAAACTGTTGCTGTGTTTATCTGCTGAAAATAAATATTATGTAATAGCTGAAAATATAACATAGAAATTCAAACATAAAACCAAAAATAACTGTCATATGATAGTTGCTGATGGTTTCACAAAATCCACTCTTAATCCGTCTTGAAGTAGTTTGATTATGTCGTCGATCTCAATAATGTACCAAGCACCAATCCAACTCCACATGGAATTTAACTAACCATTGCCTTAACTCACTTTGATCTAGACAACATACGGCATCACTGGCTCCATTGCTCACCACACAACATATAAGATAAATTATGAAACTTAATCTTCATAGCTTAGTATCCCGAGTAAATCTTCCATTAACACAAAAACCCACAACTCACAATTATACAAGCATTCATGCTTTACTTAAACTCCTTTGATCAACAAAACCAAGATATCTGCAACACCCTGCTCTCAAATACCAAAACCACTATAAACCAAACATCTTAGAATTGCTAAGGACACCCAAAGTTTGTTTCCATCGATCCTCATACCATTATTCTGAAAACAAAGCTCCATAATACCATTTATGAAACCATACATACAAGTATGAATATCAAAAACAGCAAGGACAACTATTGTTCTTAACTCTCCAACAACACAGTTCCACCTAATGGTCAACCAACTTCTTCAACTCTCGACAATCTCGATTTCAAGCATCAATAACAACTAACTAAGGTTCTTATGCATCTGTTACAAATCAAATAGGCTGTCAACATCCAAAACGTCTCCAAGACTAGCAAAAGAAATTAAACATAAACCTTCCGATCATCTACCCTCTCAAATCCTCAACTCTGTAATCCAAAACATAAAACAATCAAAATCATGCTCAGAGATTCACTTAAACTGGAAATCACCAAACAAAGATCAAAACGTCACCACCTCCACCGTACATGGCAGAACTCACGGTGGTACCCACTGCCTAAAATCTCAACCCCTCCAACACTCAATCCATACTCAAATTTGATTATATAAAGAGGTAGAGATTGAAGAATAGACAAACTTTTATACTTGAATCAAACCTCGATTCGCCGTAAAACGCAGAAACTCACCGGAAAACTCCTTAAGCGTCAGTGCGTCACTCAATCGATTCTCACTCATGGAGGCTCATCTGAAGAAACTGACACCACATACAGAACGGGGATGGCGAGACAAAGCTACCAGCACTAGTTTCGCTTACCGCCGTAACCGGGATCGGAAACCCGATCGGAGTCTCCTTCTCTTCTCTCTCACCACAACTTTCCATAATGACCTTCCACCACATGTTTATTGTGATTTTGCCGCTGTGTAAAATGTCGTTTTTGCCCATTTTTTGGTGGACCCGATGCTGCCCATATCAGTAAACAGACAACACCGTGACGAAAATTGACCTCAAGTCTTTTCTTGGTAGTAAAAACAAAGTTTGAGTATCACATTGATAATTTTTTAAATCTAAGTACTACTTTGACCATGCCATAAGAATTAGGGTACCGGTGCTGTCAAAACTTTTTTTAAATATTGGTAATCGTTTTATTGTCTGAGGATTTACTAGAGCTCAGGTCTGCCAATTTCATGACGGCTCTAAAGTTTGTAATTTCAATTCCTATTTTTTTAATATCTAGATTCAGAATTATATATCAGAATTTTGACTGACTGTGATGCAAGATTAGGTTTTGTTATTTCTGCACTGTTTAATATTTCTTGAGCAATCCATGGCCGTTTTTGTTACTTGAACAATTCGAAAGACGAGCCATGCAGTTCATGACTTGGGGTAATTATAAGCATGTCCTTTGGGATCATGATATGTTTGTCAAAGATAACTTTGATCTGTCAATTGCAAAACGTAATTTTGTAAGCGCATCACAATCAGTTTTGCCTTGTACTACCCTAACATCTCTAATATGCTCACTGTTTGCATTTAATCAACTTCAACTGGTGCTCACTGATTTTCATAGTTGCTAAGCAGGGTGTTTTTTTTTTTTTGTTTTTTTGAGAGCAGTTGCTAAGCAGGGTTTTGATCAAGTGGCATTATGAAAATACGTCCTAAACTATGAACTTCGAGTATTCAAGATCATAGTTTATCGACCTACAAAAATTATAGAAACATGTGAATCACGATGTTTTTATCAACCTAGAAACTTATACATATAAATTCAACAGATGATATCCTCGCCGAAAATCCTTTTTTTTTTCTTTTTCTTTTTTCACCATAAGGTTATAACTTACATCCATACTAGTTCGGTAGTTCCTGTTCTTGTAATTGTACCTCTTTAACTGGGCCGGGTAGGGGTTCCTTCAAGCCCAAACCACCCGGATCCTCTGCTATAAATAGCAGCAAAGGGTCGGGTACCAGGGATTAGCTTTCTTCTTCTTCTTCCGTTTCTCCCTAAAATCATAAACATGGACCGAGAATGGGGCTCAAAGCCCGGAAGCGGCGGCGCCGCCTCCGCTCAGAACGAAGCCATCGACCGCCGCGAGCGTCTCCGCCGTCTCGCCCTCGAGACCATCGATCTCGCCAAAGATCCCTACTTCATGCGCAACCATCTCGGAAGGTAACCCTAACTTTCTCTCTCTTCTCTCTCTCTCTCTCTCTCTCTCTCTCTCTCTCTGTCTTAGGTTTTGAATCTCAGTCGTTCAATCTCACAAATCTTGGTGGGGTTTTGTAGCTATGAGTGTAAACTTTGCTTGACCTTGCACAACAATGAGGGTAACTACTTGGCCCATACACAGGGTAAGCGCCACCAGACCAATCTCGCCAAACGCGCCGCGCGTGAGGCCAAGGATGCTCCCGCTCAGCCACAGCCACACAAGCGCAAAGTCTCCGTCCGCAAAACAGGTCCGTATCTCCGTATATTCGTATCTCGTATTTTGTTTTCAGATACGTTACGTCGAACACTTGTGTGCATGTTTAAATTGCTTATTAGGTTGATTTTGTAATTTAGGATCGATTTTGTGGTATTTAATTAACTCGTAAGCTGATGAGATTTTTTGGTGTTACTTGCAGTGAAAATTGGGAGGCCGGGGTATAGAGTAACGAAGCAGTTTGATGGAGAGACTAAGCAGAGGTCTCTTCTCTTCCAGGTCTGTGTTTCATGGTGTTATTTTTTTTTGGTTGTGTTCTCGTTTGTGTATGCGAGTGCTATTAGATGGGGGCTAACTGCTGTTTTGATTTCGTGCAGATTGAGTATCCTGAAATAGAGGACAATGCAAAGCCGAGGCATCGTTTTATGTCGTCTTATGAGCAGGTAAGGTTTCCGTAAATTTTGATTTGAGGTTGTTGTGGATAAACTATTCTCTTGTTTTGTTTCTTAATTAGTGTATCAGTGGATTATTCTTTATTGACTTTTTATGAACAGAGAGTCCAACCATTCGAGAAAAGATACCAGTATCTACTGTTTGCAGCCGAACCATACGAGATCATTGCTTTTAAGGTATTTCTCATTCTTGATATGATGGTATGTAGTCTACACTTGTTAGTCAGAAAACTTATGGGGTATGAACGTTTATACATGTTTTTTTCTTTTTATCAGGTTCCTAGTACAGAGATTGACAAATCCACTCCGAAGTTCTTCTCACATTGGGATCCAGACTCCAAAATGTTCACAGTTAGTTCTATGATCGTCTGCTATATTACGCCTTTTATATATACTTTTTGTTCACGTACATGACTAACATTGCATATGCGTAATTGGACTATTAACCTCTTTACGGTTAATCGTTGGTGTGGTTGATTTAACTGTAAAGTGTATCCAAGACAACTTATTTGCTTCAACAAGGAAGTATAACTCTTGGTCTCAGCTCAATGTAGTGTCACTTGAAGCCTACTAGCTGAATGTTGAAGGAATTTGGAATCTTTTAGGCCTCTAGTTTAATGGTTTATGATTTTTTTTTTTGTTGAATTTTCTTCTAATCTTGCTATTGTGCTATATCAACGTGCAGTTGCAGCTGTATTTCAAAGTTAAGCCACCAGAGACGAACAAACCTCAACCTCCCCCAACAGCCAATGGTACAGGTGCTCCTGGAGTTCCTTCAAGTTCAAGGCCTCTACCCCCACCACCTCAAGGGCCACCTCCTCCTCCTCCTCTCCAAGGAATGGCACCTGGTGCCCCTATGGGAAACCCTCCTAGAGCTCCACCACCTATTCCTGGATCCGTACTGCCACCTCATATGGTAAATGGCCCTAGACCTATGCCTCCTGGTGGGGCTCCACCTGCTCCACCTCCACCTCCTGTTGGTAATAACACAATGGTGAATTTCACTCCTGGTACTCAGATGGGTAGACCACCGACTATGCCACCTCCACCACAAGGTTTCCAAGGACAACAGATGCAGGGACAGGGTCATCGTCCTCCTCCTCCTCCTCCTCCACCTATGGGCTAAAGGGAAGTAGGGAACTCAAGAGAGGATTGCAACAAATGACATTTTGAGATGATGTGAACTGTGGTAGCCATACCTGATTAATGAACTTCAGTTGCTCCCTTTTGGGATTTTTTAGAAGCCGAGTGTCCCAGTTTTCATTTCTAAATGCCTGTGTTTAAGATTTTAAATTGAAAAGATATTGAGAAATTGTAACATGTAATAGTCGGATTTTTGTATGATTCCAATTTCATCCTGAGACATTGCATTATGTTGTCAACCTATTATCTTATGTGAAGTTTTCTCCATTTTTTTCGTTGGTGGATAATTAATGATTGAACAAGATGTGATAGTTGGGAAAAATGATTCAGTTACATGTACTAAGAAACAGTAACAAAACCAGAATCAGAGAACTAGTTCAGTTCAACCAAATCATTCTGATGATTCGGCCTGATACACAAATGATGCTTCCCAAATCCGCATTCCATTGCAGATGACTCGGGATGGCGAATTGTTGCAGCGTTGGTTACCGATTCCTCAACTTGATGCAACATTGGGAGGGAAGACCTTCTGAATGAATTCCAAGAAGCGTCGGGAGTAGAATGTAGGGTCGACTGCAGAGATGGACAAGGAATCAAACTGAAGGGATTTGTATGCATGTTCAATCTTCTTTCCCATGTTGTAGTCTTGCAATATATCAATGATCCCAAGATATAGCACAACATCATATACTCCATGAAACATTTGCTCGTCTCCCTGATTCTCCATAACCTGCTCTGCTCTTGATGGCATGTTTACACCCAGTTGAACTTGTAGTCTGCTTATCAAGTCAAGCGAGAAAAGATGTTATTCATATGCCCAAAAGTAACCTGTTTAACTAGAAATTAAATTTACACTAGAGAGGTTTAATTTGATACATGGGGTTATGTAGATGTGGAATGCCAAATTTATCTACGCGTCTGCAGAAGGCATGAAAGGGGTATTCCAAGGACAAGAGCATCAATATCATACCTTGCAGTACCAGGTAAAAGAAGATCCACTTCCTCGTAACCAGCAGATGATGCTCTCAATCGGTTACCTCTGACATGAGGGCCTGCAACAACACTACCATCATCTGTTCCGCGTGGGATTAAGACAAGTCCTTGCGGGTAGTTGTAGATCTCGTCCTCCAGAGCCTCTGACATTGAAACACCAAAAGGGGAAAAGATTTAGTATTACTCTTTTAGTCATAATGGAAAGTAACTCTGCATGTTGAGATGCACATTGAATGACACAGTATGATATTAACCTTCCTCTGCAACCATTCCCAATCCATCAGCTCTAGTGCTTGTATTATAGGACATGAGAGACCTCAGATGTTGAGGGGCTCGATAATGCACACCCAAGAGAAGACTATAATCCATTATGTGTTGTGCCTCAAGAAATTTGCTGTCAGTCTCAATCTGACTAATAAGAGTAGCAATGAATAAAAGAAAAATTAGAATTCAATGTGAAAAAATCATGCATGTTAAGAAAGCCGACAATGACTAATTAATACTCTTACAAGAGTCACTGATTTGGGCACTTGGAAATAATCTTCACTACATGTTTTTAAATTAAGTATAATGCTTATGGATAACTTCTTGAACCAAGGAACTACTACATACTAAACACTAGCTACACCTATAGACTTCAAGCAGGAAAAAAAAAATTGACAAAACCAATAATGAATTACTACTTACTTCAATAAAGACTCCCGCCAAGAAGGTTCCAAATAAAAGCAGTAGTTCAAATCCAAGTCCTTTAGCGTGGTGTTTTCATCTATTTCAATCTTATCTGCTGAACGCCCAAGGGATGAACCTTTCAAATCAAATCTTCTATGTATTCTTAACTCTGTGCAGAACATGTTTCCCATCACTACAAATCGGAACTGCAAAGCATGAATTACCTTACAAATATCAGCCTTTCAAGTACAGCAAGCAATCACATTCTTAGGAAGGATTCATAAAAAAAATAAAAATAAAACCAACATAAAAACGCAACACAGATTTGGCCTGTGGACATGGTGGTTCATGCATATATTACTTCCATTGATATTTCATTAACTTTAATATATCCGACTATGATTTTCTTCCCAGGTATGGAAACAAAAATCTAAAAAAGAAACTTGTGCCCGTTACCTTTTGACCACTTGAAGGTTTAATCCTGTGGAGGCCAAAGAATTTTGTGATGAGGGTGTTCTCATATGTCTTTACGTGATGATGATAACTAGGAAGCATCCGTAGAAGAACCTACACACCAAAACTCTGATTACCACTCTAGGTGATCAAAACAAAGAGAAAGAACCTCGTGTAGCAAAACTATAATAATTCTGCGACTACAATGAATAGTAGAAAAAGAAATAAATAGAACCGGACTTAAATGGTGTTATAACAAAGATAAGCAATCTCAAGTAGCAGGCATTCTTGACATCAAAATAGTAATAATGGCCAAACCTGGTTCCCCAAGGATAGAGATGCTATAAGATAAGATTTATCAAGAAACATGCTAGGAGGAAGATTTATATGGCAAACAAGATCTTTCACCATATTACTTGAATTGAAACTCAGAAAACAAAACGCTCATTAGGCACCAATAAAATGTACTTAACAAGGTAGCAATTAAGTACCAACATGTCTATTAATTCTAAAACAACTTAAATTTCATCAAACATTTGGTTAACTGTTTATTGAGTGCAAAGTCATGATAGTACAAATAAGAATCTATGGCTCTTTGGCACTTTGCTTATGCGAGTAAACCTCAAAGGAATAAGTTACTGGTTCTAGTGTGCATTTGTGCAGATTATCACAAGAAGAAAACACAAGACTTCATGAGCATTTAGTCTTTTATCTAAATCAACAGTAAATGTACATGTACAAGCCTTACAGTGACTACAAACCTGAACTTCAGATTTCCTGAGTGTCTTAATCATGAAACGATCATCTTGAGATAGGAAAAAGACGCTACCACTTTTTCCAGGAGAAGAAAGTTCTCTGAGAGCATCATTTCCACAAATAGACATCATGTAGTCGGCAGCATCAATTTTGAACATCTCTCTTAAATTCCTACAGCAAGTTTTACAAAAGGCAGGATCAGTACATCATTAACATAAAGTTATATAGACAGCGCATTATCTGCATAACAGCTGAACACATTATATAGCCTTGAACCAAACATGTGTGCACACATGTATGTCCAGGATTATACACCAACTTTTTCAGGGTTAGGTATCAGTTAAGTTGATTTTACATATATTTGAGTATGCATGCTATTTGATCACTTTTCTTCTCAACTTTTTCAAAAGAAAGAAGCTCATGATCATAATCCCAATAGTGGAGTATTCTGAAGTGTGTGAAAAAAAAAATCCCAAAAATGTATTGGAATTCGAATAAATGTAGAAATTATCCATATTATTGTAACAGCCTAAAAAATAATAATAATAAGCTACATGAAAAAAGTTCAACACATGATAACTAACCTGAAGACCATGGGACAGTAGTCTTTCCACTTAAAATCTACTGACTGATGAGGTGGTGTCAATTGGGAGCCTTCTCTTGGAAAATTCATCCAAAAACTAGCCCGAGGACCAAAATCTGATGCTCTAACTTCTCTCCTTTGTATCGGTGTTATCTTACCAACAGTATACCTGACCATATTCTAATGCATATTCAAGATTAAGGGCCTCCAAACAAAATAAATTTATAAGAGATAAGAGTAATGAACACAAGCTATTATGATTGGTATTATTTGTAGAATGGTATCCAAATTTCATAAGCTATATCAAATGTCTGGCAGTAATATCCTCACAGGCGTGGATGGTAAGTATAACAAGGATAACACAGATCATATTGCTTACTATGTATTTGCTAATACCACACGGGAGAAATTAGTCAAGCAATCTCATTAAATTAGAAAAGGTGCATTGGATGATAAAATAATTGATAGAGATTAAAAGTCACTGATGACAATTGTACGGAACTCGAGTAAAATGAACATACCTGATACCAAGCTGCAAACTGAGCATTAAATCATAACTCCTGTGACCTTTAATAATTGCTTCACCAGGTCTCTTGACCACTTTTGCTAGTTTCTTCTGTCTCCGTTTTGCCCTTCTAGTTGATGATGAGAATGAATTATTTATTACCAGCTCGCTGATTAAGACACCTTGCATATATTCTCGTTCCAAGATTGGAATGTTTGCCTCAGCATCATTTTCTCCACCTTCAGTCAGTGATGAATCATGCGCGATCACTTTTTCTATAGATACCTCAAGACTCCAACGCCTTTCTAAGGAAACATTTCTATTATGAGATTGTTCCAAATTCAAAAGATTTCTCTTGGAAAACTTATCAGCTGAAGAAGCATGAGATCCCTGGATCTCCCCGATCTTAACATTATTCAATTCTGCTGAAGTAGCATGATGAATATGTGACTTGTTTTGCAGCTTCTGATTTCTTAAATCTGGCAAGAGGCCTCTTTTCCTCAAAGCATTGAGGTAAAGTTCTTCTACTGCTGGAAGTCTGCTGCCTCTGGGATAAAATGATCCTTTCCCATCCTTTAGGCCCCGAGTCCAAGTTCCAACATAGAAGCCTCCATCACTCCATGTGTATACTCCAAAACCATGCATCATGCCATTCAGCCAGCTGCCTTCAAAGGAGTCCCCATTTGTCCAAGTGAGAGTTCCTTTCCCTGACATTTTCCCACCTTTCATGTTTCCTAAATAAACATTTCCATGTTGCCATGTATACTTACCTGGCCCTTCCGGCAATCCCTGGATCCAAGAGCCTTCAAAGATATCACCATTAGGATAAACTTGATATCCCAAACCATGTTTGAGATTCAACCTCCATCGCCCCTTATAATTCAAGTTATCTGATCCAATGTATGTCCCTGCACCATGCATATATCCACCTGAAATTTGGCCCTCATAAACAGCACCTGAAGGCCATGATATCTTTCCGATTCCATGTCTCATCCCCCGTCTCCACTCACCCTCATATACACAGCCATCTGACCACAGATACTTTCCCTTACCCTCGGGAATGTTACCAAGCAGTGGTCCGGCATAAGTTTCGCTGTTTGGAAGTAAGAGCTCTGTGACTCTAAATGCAGCAGGTTCAGAACTATAAGCGGCCTCACCATTATTTAGTAAGAACTCTCTGTCTTTGTCCGAAATGACATCAAGAGATTGTGTTCTGTCTGAATAAGCTCGTGCTCCTCTCAAGTTACCGTCAATGGCCGCAGGGCCAGACATGCATAATGCCCCAAAGATTTCAATTCCTTATACAGTTACAGTTGCCCCAGAATTCTCATAGGCCATATGACGATATGGGATTCTGCAAAAAGTCAAAAAACTATGTAAATATAAATGGAACTCTTTGTCCTCTCATCTACAACCACCAGTGAGATGAAAGACTATGAAACATAGTTATCAAGAGCTTTCGATGGCTTTTTGCAGGAAAACAAAGAATTAAATTGCACTATAAAAGAACTGAAAAACGAATATAACAAAAACGGAAATCTTCTTTGATCCAGTAAACATCACTATTTACAACCAAAACTTATAACTGGGGACACGAATAGCATGAGTACCGACAGAACTGCACAACAGGTAAACTAAACTTCTTTCTTTTTTCTTTTCCATTTCTTTTTGCTGAACTGCTTATAAAGAAAACAGAAAAATAAAAAACAATAGATCCAATACAACAAAAGATTCAATACCACAAAAGATATAACAAAAAGAGACGAAATCTCAATCTTTCTAAGCAGAAGAAAAACAGGGCAGATAGTAGTTTCCAAAATCTCAAACTGCATTTTGAACACACCCAGAATCTGGGGTCCCAAAACAATATAGAACCAGCAATATCTGCAGAATATCTCATACAAAACAAGCCAAGAAAAAAGATGCTTAATCTGAAGTCTCCAAATTACCAAATGGTCAGTCAAATATTGTAGCTACAGTTTTCTCAAAGTTCCTCATACATTCAGATTTTTTTTCCTCTTTGCAATAAAATCAGACAGATAAAGAGTCCACATTCATAACCCCCCATTCATTTCTACCTAAAAATTAAATACAGCAACTAGTGCTCTTCAGCTTTGTTCTGAAGCAAAAAGCCTAGCACTTTTCTTCCAAGTTGACTTTCTGATTTCCAAAAGCAGATAAGCTGTTTCAGCTCCAGAATCCATAAGCCAAAAAATCAGACATGAACTAAAAGCAATCCCACAATGAGACAAACTTAACCAAAAGCAAAAACACAATCCATGTTCCATCCTCAAACTTATGCAGAAAACAAAAACACAGTGAGAAACAGAAAGAGTGAGAAAAAGGGTACCTGGGAAAATGAGAGAAGAGAGGTGAGGAGCTGAACATAAGGAGGGTCTGGTGTTTGGAGTTTGAAGTTTGAAGCTTTGTGTTTCTCTTCTGTGTTTTGAGGTTGGAGATGGTTTTTATTTTGTGAATCCCAAGGCACGAGGCAGATGATTAGTGTGAAGCACTCTTTACCTTATTTAATACCCAATAAAGGAAATATAACGCAAATATCGTCTCGGATTTATATACGACGGTGGCGTTGAATGTCGAGAATGCCCATATTCAACCGTTTGACTGGTTTTGTATTTAAAGGGTGAAAAAAAAAAATCAAACATGAAAGTTGCGTACGAGGGTAAAAAAGTAATGTCATGCATACTACTCACTACTCAGACAGTGTTTATATGCTTGCTTATCCATTACATACGCTATGATTTGATTTCTTTTTAGAATTTTCTTGCCCAATAGTTTAGCTATGAGCTTGCTTGATATTTAGCTTGCTTGCTTTTCTGTTTTGTTTTATATTACACTATTACAATATCATGAGAGTTTCTTTTTTAATGATATGAAAGAAGAATGAGGAGCTAATGTTAGAGGCTTATTTACCGTTTGGCCAAGTAATTTTTTTACTCGTTCGAAACAAATCAAATAGTAAATAGTACAAATATCTATCTGGTTCTTAAATAAATTAAAACATAAGTACAATTTATATATATACTAATAACAAACAATTAATTGTAATATAAGAAATACTCTCTCTCTGTGCAGGTTCTCTCCTAGGGTTCCTTAGGGCTCGGGTTTCTTCTGGTTTTGGGGGTCTTCGGCCTCCTTTTATTGGTTTGCGTTGCTCTATCTCTGGGTGGGCTAACCAAGTCGTCTCCGGCATCGTCTTCGGATCACGCACACAACCTCGTCCTCTCTGTGTTGAGGAGTTCAGATCTAATTAAGGAGGGCGTCGCTACTGGTGCTGGTATGTCTGGCAGCGACCCATTGGCTTGGGATCCGCATCTGGGTAGTGACCAAGGCTTGACAGCGAAAGGGTTTCGACAAGGCTGCTTGGCCGACGGCAATGGTGCCACGGATAACACCGGCACTAGGTATGAGGCAGAGGTAAACCAGATCTCTGTTATGAGGCAGAGGTAAACCAGATCTTTGTTCCGATGTGGTTCATTGGCGGTCGAGTTTTGAAGCTAGGGTTTATGCGTTAGGATCAGGTTAATTGGGTCTTGACTGTGCCTAGTTTACTATTGGGTTTCAGGCCTCTAATGCAAATTGGGCTGCTGAGCTTGTCGGAGATCTCCTCCCTGATGTAGATCATCACGCTTCTCTCGGGTTGAAGTTAGTTAGTTCTTCGAATAAATAAAGTTTTTCTATGACTTTTTAGTTTGTTTATGTTCTTGCTTTGTTTTATGGTTATTTCAGTTACTTTGTTTAAAATCAACTAAGCTTATGGGTTGCAGCATAGAAATTATCTAGGTAGCTCTTAGGTAGTTTTGCATTATTCAATTTTTAACGGTGCTCGCAAAGGAAGGTGTTTCATGTTCATGTTGTAATTCCGACTTTCAAATATCAATTTATTTATAGTTAGCATCCATTTATCACAAAAAAGTATTATTTATATATAAAGAAATGTAATTTCCTTAAAGTGTTAAACTATTAACTATCACTATTCATGACTGAAACGACTGTTTTGGAAGTTGTCGGTTTTAGTATCAAAATAATGGATCCGGATCCTCTCCTAACCTAAAGATCTACCTAAGCTACCTAAGCTTTGCAACATATCACGACACGTGTTTATATCAAATCCAACGGTCTATAACCACACATCCTTTTCCTTTCATCCTTTCTCATCTCATTTGTTACACGTGTCCATCTCTTCTTCCAATTTCTTCTGCTCTCTCTAGTATCTGTTTTCTTTCTTTCCTTCTTCATACATCCCTCAATTTCTCTATCTTATTTACCAGTCTCCATCGACACATGCAATGACCAATTATATCAGATGAGTTTTGATGAAATTCACGTAGAAGAAGAAGTTCATCATCGTCGCCAGTTCATATCCAATCGTGGGGGTTTGAATTTTGGAGCTTTAGTTGTGGAGATTGAAGAGATTGGATATCAATTTTCCACAATTGGCTCAATCTCTTCCTGAAGAAAACATACCCACCCTCTTAATCAAACTATTGATCAAATACTTGATCAGATCTGCTTGTGTACATCTGCAAGTCTTGGAGAGGTCTATAAGCAATGTACCCAAACTTCATCCTCACCCTCACTCGTGTCTTGCAGACGCAAGTGTTTGCTGAATTTGAATACAATTACTGTGATTTTGCAAGATTTATAGGTCAATAAAGATTTCAAGGCGGCGGAGAAATTATCATTTCTGCTGAGGGTGGGTGATTTGCTTGTGCACTTTGAATGTTGATGGAATGATGGGAGAGATTTGTAAAAGACAGAAGCACAGGAAGAGAAGAACAGGAGACTGAGGAGAGACAGAAGCACAGGAACCATAGTGAAAGAGAAGAACAGGAGAGACAGAAGCAAAATAGAAATAGAAAAAAAGAAGCCATTAGATCTTCTACTGGCCACGTGTCTAAATCTGCTTAAAAGCTTAGGAAGATTAGGTGAAAAACTAGCTCAGGAGAGGATCCGGATCCCAAAATAATTTGATTGTCATTTACTTTCACCCCTTCAACCCTCTGGTGGCTTATGACTAATAAAGATTTAACTTAGATTAAAGACACTAATAAAGATTTAACTTAGATTAAGGTAAGTGGAGGCTAGCAAGTGGCACATTTCATAATCCAAACTCTAATGTAGGTTAAACCCAAACCATAGAGGTTTAGATATTCTCACACATAAAGCTACCATAGCTTATAAACAATGGCCAAGTTTCCTATTTTAATTTCAAAGCACCACCTTAATGATAGTATAATCGATAACCCCCTCGATAGATTGTGCATGTATAAGTTAGAAGGTATGTGATTTGCTCCTCATATATTCGTTTTGAATAATATTCTTGTGCTTCCTATAGTTTCTATTAATCTGTTTTATGTACGTAGTTATGGCCCCCATATAGGCATTATTTTAGCACCGACCCTGTTAATACTAAAATGCTGAAGAAGAAGAAGGCATTCATGCATTGGGATATTTTGGATGAATCATATTTATAAGATACAAACAGAAAAATTCAAAGGTTTTATATTGGGAATGTTTAGCTGTATTTAGAAAGAATGAGTTAGGTACTGTGTTCCTTCCTGCAATCCAATTGGTGTTGAAGCTTAACACAGTCATTCTTGACTTACCTTAATGTGGTATATTGAGGCTTTTTAACTAACTGAATTAACAGTTAGATGATGAAAATCCCTTTTTTAATCCGAAGGGTTAAATTTAAAATGACCTTAATACAGGGTTTGATAACCTAAACTGTACTGTTGTTGTTTCTGCAAATTTCAATGGCTTTTCTATGTGACGACTCATGTATGTAAGGGTTACACGTACTGTTAGGTGATGATCGAGCTTTCTTCATAGTTGGTGAGGCCTTGTGGTCGTTTGTTTATGATGTTTTGCACTATATACGTGGCCTAGATTTTTGTTTCTTTCAGAATTGAATAATCTTGATTTGGTTTAGTGTTAAAATATCAGGCTAGATGAATTAGGATAATGTTGGTTATTGACATGCATAATTAAGCTTATTGAATAGTATAGTTCAAAAAGGTTTAGGGGGCATGATTATTCAATGATGATCTAGTTTTGTGCTTAATTTATATTCATATATGTCGCCCTCATATACAAAACGAAGAAATCAATCATGGAACAAGCATAAATATATACGCATGGATCGAAGTTGACAAGCTTGTAAGCCTCCAACTTCAATATGCATACTCTTTGTGATAATACTAATTTAATTTATAAGATATATATGAAAGAAAAATGAAAAGGAGTGTTTCCATTCATTTTCTCATTTTGATTAGCATACGGTTTTGTGACAAGATCAAACCTATGTTGCATGGACTTCTGAGGGTGGAGTGTCCGACACGTCATATGGTGTGTCAAAAAATGTTGACTTTTCCGACACGGCCCAACATTTTGACCGACACACCATGTCATTATCCAATACGCCACGTTAGCATTTTTTTTTAAAAAAAAAACAGAAACCCAAAAGAAACCCTAAAACCCTAAACAAAGTTTTCTCTCCCTGCTCACAAAACCCCTAAAATCCAAGACCGGCAGCGTTAGGTTACATTTTAGTGTATTTTTTATTTTATTTTTTGAATGAAAGAGATCAAAAAAAAAATACAAATAAACAAGGTAAGGATACACCAAGAAATAAGAAACATATGAAAGGAAAAATGCTATAAGAGCATCAACGTTAAAACAATAACGCTGAGACGTTGTTTTTACGTTACATACAGATTGCAGCCATGTAGCGAATTGAGTAGTTGGTGATTTGACTACCCAATGCAATTTCAATACACAAAATGTTCAATTCATTCCAATATATTTATGTATTTGTTATTCTCATCTTTCCGATATTTTGTACGTACCCTACACAATATTACGATGTTCGTGTGATGCAGGACAAAATTTTAGCCAAATTCAACAAAGAATCTCGAAACGAAAGAAGCGTCACCACATTAAGAAGAATGATTTGAAAATTGAAAATTGATATTCAAATAGGCTTCTTAATGATGGAATTAATCATAAATTTCTCTTTCGAATATATCGAGATTCTCGAGCAAAATACAGATTTTGTATAGTGAATCTGATTGGAGCAGATTTTGGCCAACGTCCATTCAGAATGCATGATACCTTTTCAGAATGGGAACGACGAGATCTACAACACTCAATTTAGTGAGTCCTGTCAGATTTAGGCTAAAAGATTTCATTTTGATATTTTGATTCGGCATTTAAAATTGTTTTAGGATTTCTAGTTCCAATAGGTTTTATTATTTTATAGTTATATTCTAAATATGATTTAGTCAAGAGTTAAGGTCTATATAAAGACACCTTCTATATTGTATTATTCAACAATCTATCAAATTAATATCAAGTTTTTATCTTATTTTCTGGTTTAATTTCAAAGTTCTAATTAAGAGTTTACACTTGTAAACACTCCATCTTTTCTAGGACTTAACACTTGTTAGCCTCCGGTATTTCCTGTTACGTAAATTCTCCATCTTTTTTAGGATTTAACGCTTGTTAGCCCCTGTATTTCTCGTTGCGTTATCATGTCTAAAATTACAAGTTTACAATGTCTCTAAAATTAACATTTCTTTTGTCAGATAGGAAGCTACCACTAAAATTGAGATCGGATCGGGATCGGGATCGGGATGGGATATAAATTGATGTTATCTAAGGCAGCCGAGCCTTAGCACATGTGGGACTAAGCAGCTGGAGAGACAAGTGGTCGGTAGCTGGTTGAGTAAGACCGGTGAACGATCGAGTATATATGCATGGACGGGTCCAAAAATCCACCAAAGCTTTAGCTAACTTACTCACTCCCACTCAAACCCTGCCAACTCTTGCAGCACATCACTTTCGAATTTCGTCACCTTATGATTGTCAAAACCCTAGATTATGCTACTTACATCAAAATGGAATTATAACAATCATTTAGAAAAGAAAATTATCAACAAAAATCAAAAGTTAAATGATCCATCATTTAACAATCATTTAACCCTAGATCATTTCTTTTCTAAATGATCCATCAAAAGTTAAATGACCAACAAAACCTAGTGGAGATTAACTAAGTTTGCACCATTATTTAAGTATCAGATGATTCATATGATGACATCTTCCAAAATGGAATCGGCACTAGATCGATTCAGCTAAAGATTCAGGAACTCCATTGTTAATGATTCCAGTTGCAGGTACGTTGTACGTTTAACCTTCCCATAGAGACATTGTTCACGTCCACTTCTCACTGTTTCTCTCTCTGTCTCGATCGATCTCTTGGATTAAATATGCAATGTGAGATGAATATATATATATATATATATATATATATATATATATATATATATATATATATATATATATATATATACTGACCCTCTGAGAGGAAAAACTATTGGAACTTCAACCCTAAAGCATCATGATGAAGTCGACGTTCTTAATATTAACTTCATTAAAACTTTCGATATCAAGACTAAGCAGCTGTATATATAAGATAATACATCATGAAATCGATTTGAACCAAATTAACCTGATAACAACGTACAGATCGACCCACAGAAGCATGCGTATTCATTAAATAAAAATCTTAGATCAATATCCCCGGAAATTAAAAATGTAGTTCATATTTAACTGGGTTTTGCTTTTGAATCTTTCTCGTGTTCATTAGCTTGATCTGAATAAATTAACCAGGACCAGCACAAGATCGACGTAGTCCTCTTATGAATCTTCATCATGATATATATAAAAAGTATTTCCCAGGGCATCACTTCGGAGACTAGAAGCTATCTGCATTTCGTGCGTGACATTTGGCAGGTGAAAGATATACCAATTCAATAGTTGATGGTGGATTTTGCATAAGTATATCACTACCATACTTCAGGGGCATTGAGGAAGAGCTTCTGAATATTCTCATTCGGAGAACCTGAGATTTAAAGACATGAGGTAAGTTTCAAAAATAGTGCCCTTTAATGCTTATACGAGGAAAAAAAAATCAATGCAAATTACACAATATTGTGTCACATAGCTTGTTTGATTTGTCAATCATAAGCAAACTAAACACACATATGTAAGCTTGATAATTTCAAGATTTCGTAGTTATTTTCTTGGAAATTGATAAATGCACAATAAATAAAAATGACACTAGCTACCTCATTCAAATTGTAGGTTTGGTGTTGAGGATTAAACGAGAGGTGGTTCTTCACTCTTGAACTAGTGATCTCTTAATTAGAGTATTAGAAGATGTTTAATAACTGGAAAATAATCCTTTTATCACTCCTTACAAAAGAAAATGTTTAGAATGCAACCTGTCTAGCATATATATTTGCAGCGAGTTTATATATATACATATATATATACACACACGTGTATAGTTGAACTTGATAGGTTCACATTCCTACTTGGGGATAAATTAGCATGCAACATGAATTAAGATTGCACTAGGAAAATAAAGAAGATATGCATGTATGTAGATGTGATCGATATCATGCTAAATGCAAGTTGCAACTGTATTATACCTCATGTGTCTGTGGTTGATCAAACCATTTTAGTGCCCCCAAAAATATGGGGTTGAGGCTGTTGCCTCCTTAGGTTCATTTCAGGTCCAACAGCCTTAGGCTCGGGCATGATTCGGAGAAACAAAATTGCACGTCTACAATAAAGTTTTAGTTTTTTTTTTTTTTTTGATACGACGCCTGCACCAAAGTTGCATGCAACACGTCTTAATTTGCAGAAACGAAGTGGCCAGTATATCAAAAGCGCTTTTAGTGCATATATATGCGGATATGCCATTCAAAAGATCTCGATCGATCTATATATCCTAATATATAGCGAGTACGTACAATCCTTGTAGAATTCTTGACGATTTGGGGCCGGGTGAGACAAACTAGATTAGATGTAAAAAAATCATGTAAAAGTTGGTTATGATTGATAACATAATTGTTTGGTATGACAACAACAATTTCATTGAGACAGTAATCATAGTATATGTAAATGCATTTCTTGTTCATACATTGTGAATCTTGGAATTTATACGAATATGGAACAAGTTGCAAGCTTATTGCCTACCTTAATTGTTTTGACCATTCCGTAAAGGATCGTTGAGAGAAGCGAGGGAGAAGAGAAAGAAGCAGTACGTAGTGAAACGAAGTCATTTCTTGGGGACAGAGCTTTCATACATCACAAGTTCTTGCTACACCTCATATGGCAAGACTATGAAGAGCAAAGAAACTAGGGTCCGAACAAGCTCGATCATCATCCAGCACGTTTCTTAGGAGAGAGGACGTGATAAAGTAATTTCACTCCTCATTTTTTTTTTTTTGGGTTACAAAATGGGTCTAAAAGACCCAAATATAAAGAAAAAAGAAACTAAGCACTAGTCCTAAAACATTTTATAGCTTTAGAAACAACATAAATGTCACCAAGAAACATCTGAGCAACATGGATAAGAGGATTGTCAAGGATGAGTAAATTTAGATCATGATTAATGTTGTCTTTGGCTAAAGCATTAGCAGTCATGTTTCTTTCTCTGAAAATGTGACTGATCTTAGTGAAGTTGAAACTGGCCATGAAGTTTATACATCCAGAAATCAGAGAACCAAGAGAATGAAGACCACAATCATTTATTTGCACAAGCTGAACAATGATGGTAGAGTCTGACTCAACTTTGAACATTAAGATTTACAATAAGTTGTAGACCATAAAATAATTAATCTCCAAGCTTCAACATCTAAAATCTCACCAAAACCAAGATTAACTTGAAATCTAGAAATCCAAGCACTATTGTGATCTCTTATAGTTCCACCGGCACCAATTCTTCCATATTTCACTCCTCATTCTACTATCTAAAGACAAAACAAAAGTTTTTAAAAATAAAAATAAGGAGTGTGGATTACAAAATAAGGAGTAAATATGAAGTGTAAATTTGAATTCCCCAAAGTAATTAGGTATATTGCAAAGAACCAAAGGGCGATTTGGTTGAGGATTAGTTCATGACTTTTCCATTAAACGTTTATTACACCCACATTTCAATCACATTTTTCCATCTTAATCATTTAATTTTTAGGTCTATATAAGTACATCACTTATACAAATTTTCAGCCAAAATGATGATTGTTAAGGAATCGAATTAAATCAAATAAATAGACGATCCAAATCTGTCAAACATGAGTCGTTCAAGTTTATAATCGATAAATCATATTTATAAATGCCCTGATGATTTCCAATTTGAATAAAAATTTGTAAAGATAATCTACACATTTATATTTACTAACTAGACGGTCGAGATTTAAACATGTGATTGATGAAAAAAAAAAAATCATCAACTAGTCATCACCCAAAAAGTCCTCAACTAGCGTTCACTTTTATTCCTACCGTTTTAATTCGGAGTCGGGTAATGGGCTGGAGAGAGCCCACGGGTCATTCTTAAACCCTTTAGTTGCCCCTAAACCCTGAGCAGTCTCCTCCTCTTTCAAATCTTTCAAAACCAAAACACAGGTAGCGGCAGAAATCCACATACGATGGTGAAGTCGTACCTCCGCTACGAGCAGGCGGCGGTCTTCGGCGTCATCTCCTCCGGCGACTCCAACATCACCTACGACAGCTCCGGCAAGCACCTCCTTGCTCCCGCCCTCGAAAACGTCGGCGTTTGGCACGTCCGCCAGGGCGTCTGCACAAAAACCCTCACCCCTTCCTCCGCCGGAAAACCCATCTCCGTCACCTCCCTCGCTTCTTCTCCCCACACTTCTCTGGTAAAAAAGTCTCCAACTTTACAAAATGCTTCCAATAAAAAAGTTGGGATTTTTTTCTTTTTCTTTTCTTTTCAATGTTGGAATTCCTTGTGGGTTTGTTTGAAGATAGAGTAGTGAAAAAGCTTGGAACTTTTAGTACTTCAAATTTAGAAGGTAGATGAATGATGTTAGGTACTTGGTGACATTCTTTGTGGGAATATATATGTTGCTTAGTTTCATGTTTTCAATTCAGAAACCATAGTTAAGGCCAAGATGACATACACAGATAGTCTAGCACTTAAGCACACAGCAATCTCTACATGTGAGACTTGAAGTTTCTCTACTAATCAACACCCAAACAAAGGTTAAAGCTTGACACTTAGGTACTGGTGGCAATTGGTGCTGCAACAAATGCAGCCGCCATCGTCTCCGCTGCCTTGAAGAAAGATTGGTTAGGAAGGAGAAAAGATAAAGAATTCGTTGCATGTATTGAAAGCTTATACTGTAAGTGAAAACGAAGTTCTGCATATTGTAAATCAGCATTCCTCAGTTTTAGATCCAGTTTCCTTTTAACTAAAAAGTGTACATTTCGGTTTGGTATTTGAAGTTGGTGTCTTCATGAAAGCTGCAGTTGACATTAAATTAGGACTTATCGAAGTTGAGGGTCTGCATTTGTTACTATGTTACTGTTTGTTTCATTTGATTCCAATAGTTTCCTTTATTCAAACTTGTTTAGGTTGACGAAAAACTGAATATAGACGTTCTTAACTTTCCAACAAAACTTACTACAGCATTTTCAGACTTTATTTGAGATACTTAGGCCATTGAGAAATCAGCTATTCTTATCAGTTTTCCTCCACCATAAATCTGCATGACATTTTGATTAGTTGGCACTTCAAATGAGCGTATGAAATATAATGGTATAAAAGTTTGATACTTCCTATTTGTGTAGTAGTGTTTATGGCCGTACTAGGCTCAATTAAGCAGAGGGTTTGGTTTAATTGATGAGAATTTAGTAACTAAATGTAAATTAAATGATTGTAACAGGGAAATGAGGAGCTTGGTTTGATAATTTAGATAAATTTGAATAATTTATTATCGTTGGTTTTGTATGCGAAGTATTGAAACTAGTTTTGATTGTAGATAGCTGCTGGCTATTCAGATGGTAGTATAAGAATTTGGGATTCTGAGAAAGGAACATGTGAGACGACACTCAATGGACATAAAAAGTCTGTCACTGCCTTACGGTATGACAAGCTTGGATCTAAGCTTGCTTCTGGAAGCAAAGATGATGACATTATATTATGGGATGTGGTCGGTGAGAGTGGCCTATATCGCCTCCGTGGGCACCGCGACCAGGTATGTTATCACAACTGTCCAAATTTGACTTATAACCCTTACATTTACTTTCTCTGGATTGAGCCATGCTCATATTCCTTATTTATGTTCATTTGCCAGGTTCAGGCTTCAATGTATTAATTTATTTATATTTGTTTGATTATGTAGGTCACGGACCTTGTCTTCTTGGATTCTGGCAAGAAACTCGTTAGTTCCTCAAAAGATAAATTTCTGAAAGTATGGGATCTTGATACTCAGCATTGCATGCAGACAATTAGTGGCCACCATAGTGAAATCTGGTCTATTGATGTTGATCCAGAAGAGAGATTTTTAGTCTCTGGGTCTGCAGATGCGGAGCTTAGATTTTACACAATTAAGCATGAGTCAGGAGATGGCCAATCCATCTCTAATGGGAATGGAATTGTAACTGTGGGGAGTGGAGATCCATCGATTCATACTAAGTGGGAAGTTTTGAAGATGTTTGGTGAGTTACCACGGAAAAGCAACGAGAGCAGAGTTGCAACTGTGAGATTCAACAAGTCCGGAAATTTACTGGCTTGTCAGGTGGCCGGAAAAACAGTAGATATATTCCATGTACTGGATGAGGATGAATCAAAGCGGAAAGCAAAACGCAGGCTTCACCGGAAGAAAGATAAAAAATCTGCAAAGGGCGCACCTGACGTATTGGAAAATGGAGACAAAAATCGTGCAGTTGGAGAAGAAGGAAATAGTCCTGCTGTTACAGTCCTTGATGTTTTTAAGCTTCTTCAAACTATTCGAGCGAGCAAAAAGATATGTTCCATCTCTTTCTGTCCAAACACTACAAAGAGTTTGATGACTACACTAGCTTTGTCATTGAACAATAATTTGTTGGAATTTTATTCGATCGGAGGTGATGCAACGAACAAAACACTTTCTGTAGAGCTTCAAGGACACCGATCTGATGTTAGAAGTGTTGCACTTAGCTCAGACAACACACTCTTGATGTCAACTAGTCACAATGCAGTAAAGATTTGAAATCCAAGTACTGGCTCCTGCCTGCGAACTATTGATTCTGGATATGGCATGTGTGGTTTTATCATTCCCAACAGTGAGTATGCACTTGTTGGAACTAAAAGTGGAACAATGGAAATTATTAACATTGGAAGTGGCACATGCATTGAATCAGTGGAAGCACATGGTGGCTCTGTCATGTCAATTGCTGCCATTCCTAATGAAAATGGTTTTGTCACTGGAAGTGCAGATCATGACGTCAAGTTTTGGGAATATGAAGTTAAACATAAGTCTGCTCAGGTATGTATTCTATTCAATGTTTTTCTTGATTGACTAACAGTACAGCATTCCAATACTTATTTCTGAAGCAGAATACTATTGTCTGATCACAGTGACATCTTCTAAAGAGCATTTGATGCAAACTCGAATACATTTAGCTTTCAGTACTAATGTTTGTCACTTCATTTCAACAATGGGGAGACTGCAGCTTTGACCGTGGAGCATTTATGTTGATACATTTGACACACTTGTGCTTGTAGACAAATGCCTTTATGTGGGATATAGTTGGAGGAGATAAAGAATGTCATTGTGGCTTTAAGTTCAATAAATCTAAATGATATGTAGCTGTCATCTATCCTAAAACAATATTCTTGATTTTGTGGGCCTCCACAGTATGTGTGTGTGTGTGTTTATATTTTTTTTTGTTGTTCCCTTATAAACATTTATATACTGATAAGGTTAGTAATTTTGCATCCACTCTATTTTAAACAGAATTCCAAGCAGCTAGTGGTGTCAAATGTAAGGACTATGAAGATGAATGATGATGCCCTTGTGGTTGCTGTCAGTCCTGATGCCAAATATATCTTGGTTGCACTATTGGATTGCTCAGTGAAGGTTAAATAGTTGATTTCTTTTTAACAGGCCTTCTTTATGCTCCTTGTAGGTTGTGAGTTTAACTCCAAACAAACATATTATTCAGTTTATAACTTCAAGTATCAAAATTCTTAATCCGAGGTGAAATGGTTGTTTGTTTCACTTTTATTTAACATCGTGATTAATGATGTTAACTAAGAGCATTATATCTGATATTATTAGAATATTGAAGAGAAGGATATTAAAATTACTTTGGATCAACCTTAATGGTTGAAGAAAAAATAGTTGGTGTTTCCTGTAATATTACTCTGTCCTTATTATAGTAAGTCTTTGAATTTGTATAGTCAGTTGGTAGATTTGCAAATTATTTTTATCGTTAACTTTTGATTTTTTGTATTGTTTCAGGTGTTCTTTATGGATTCACTTAAACTTTTCCTTTCCTTGTATGGTCATAAGTTGCCTGTATTATGTATGGATACATCATCGGATGGAGACCTAATAGTGACTGGGTCTGCTGACAAAAATTTGAAGATTTGGGGTTTAGATTTTGGTGATTGTCATAAATCCTTATTCGCTCATGAGGACAGGTGCAGCTTCCTAATTATTTGTTTAATTATCTATAAGTAGGTTTTTAGTTTTGTTGAACGTAAATTGGTTTTGAAATTTTACTGACAATTTTGATGAATTGTTTCTATGATGCAGTGTAACAGCTGTTCGGTTTGTGCCAAATACACATTACATGTTTACTGCTGGAAAGGACCGCATTGTAAAATATTGGGATGCTGATAAATTTCAGTTGCTTTTAACTCTTGAGGGACATCATGCTGAAGTTTGGTGCCTCGGAATCAGTAACCGTGGGGACTTCATTGTCACGGGATCTCATGACAGATCAATACGTCGCTGGGATCGCACTGAAGAGCCATTTTTTATTGAGGTAATTGCTACTTGTAGATGAAAAAAGTAACCCACTGTAATAATGTGTATTAGAAAGCTGATCCTCTAGTTTGTTGATGGCTTTTGGGGATACTGATGTTTTAGGTTGAACCATGATCTTGCTATAATAAGTGCTTCATGCGATATTGCAGGAAGAAGAAGAAAAAAGGCAGTTGGAAATGATTGAGTCTGAACTCGACAATGTGGTAGAGAGCAGGTATCCAAAGGAAGAAATCCCTGAGGTGGGAGCTGTGGCCTTAGTAGGGAAGACCTCTAAAGAAACAGTCACAGCTGCTGATGCTATTATCGATGCAATAGATATAGCAGACGCGGAATTGAAGCGACTTGCTGAACATGAGGTATACTTGTGTCTTTTGTTGATTATGGCTATTTATCATGCGAAAGTTCTTGTATGCACCATGGTGTATGTGAACCAACTATAACTGACCAATCACTATTATTCATTTAATGCAGTCAACTACATAACACTAACATCAATACTAACACTGTTAAAAAGAATTGAGACAAAAAAAAATTAAATGAACATGGTTAAAGTAAGGCTAGGGTAAATATTAATTGGCAATTAATTCCAAAACATAATTAATACTATTTTTAAATGTTTTAGTAAGACTTTTTATCCTTCTTTATTTATTCTGTTAAAACACATTAAATATGGAATTTACCTATTTACCCATTTTGAATGATGTAGATCTCATGTGCTCTTATAAAGGGCAGGCGTGTAAAATTTGCTATTAGGATTAAGTATGATTATCTATTTATAATTTTTATTATTGTATTTGTAATAAATAATTTATTTTCAATTAAAATTAACCTAATTAATCGAATTACATTTTTAAAGTTAATGAAAACAGTACATGAGATTATTTTCATTTTGTCGAATTGAGCTAATTCCATTTCGTTCTATAGTTATTTTTCAAATGAGCTACATTATCTAAATAAAATGTTATGTGATAAAATTATTTAGATAAAATTTTGGTTATGAGTATCGTTATTTAATAGAGTACATTTGAAAATTATCTCTTGAGATTATTTTCATTTTGTCGAATTGAGATTATTTGATCATGTCGATTGTGACACAAACGAATATCATAGGGACAATTATTTTGCATTGCTATTTTATCCTAAATTGCATTATGTGAGAAACTCAACATTGCCTATATATACTTGAACATGCTAATTAATGAGTGTGTAAAGATTTCATGCGGTTTGAAACATAGATAAGACAAACAAAATATTTGACATTGTCAATATTTTCACGACATAGTAATATGAGGAATGAATGAAGGAAAGACTTCAACATACATGTTCGTTTGTTTATCCATGACAATCGATCGTTACTACAATAGTTCAGTTCTTGCTTGTGTATGCTAACTTACATACATATGTTATCAAAATAATTATGAGTAACCATGTATTGAGGTTTTGTTTATTTTCGATGAGAAGAAAGAGACAGTTCTAGATGGTGACGTGGAGGACCATAGACGTGGAGGCCTTTGTGGTTTTGGTGATGTCTTCTCCGATATTTCTGTGAGAAGAAACCGAGAAGACGGGTCTCGTAAGCACAGGAGATGGCCGCGCCGTCGTCGCCTCCGTGCTGGTGACCTAGATGACTTGGGAGGGGTCGAACTTAAGAGCTACATTACATGGAATCGGAAGTGGGGATGTGGAAGCGGAAGTGCTCGGAAGCGTTTTTTCCTAAATTTGTGCTTTAAAAGTTATATGGATCTCGCTCTATAATTGTTTTGTTTTGATAAATAATACTGATTAAATAAATATTATATGTTTAATTATTTAAACATATGTACGCATTGCAAAAAACTCGGCTTCGTATTGTATACCTCGTATTTTGTTTACTTTCCATCAAGGAGACAAGGACTTCATCTTATTTTTTATTTTTTAAATACTTACAATAGTCTTGTAAGATATATATTTATATACAGTAAGTATAAAATTAAGAGGACAAAGAAATTAATAGGTTGATTTCTTCTCATTCTCCAAAAAAAAAAAAAGATTTCTCCTAATATATAAAAAAGATTTTTTTTAGGGGTATATATATATATATATATATATATATATATATATATATATATATAGATAAGAAGGTTGAGATTCTGCAAGTGGAGCAATACGTGGCTTCTCAACTACCAATCAATGAAGTCTCTTATATATGCACGCGTTAATCATCTATCCTAGACTCCTAGTATCTCATTCTTCCCCACCATTCTTTGAACAAACCCAGATTGTGGAACACAGTCGGAGATGGCGGTGCTCTTCGCCTCTGTGAGAGAGACGGCGAGAGTTGAGGTTAGAGAGATAAGCGCCGACCCGCCCAGACGCCATTTCGAATTACTTTTTTCAGCGACTTCCCCTCATTCGGGGCGGCCATCCACCTAGACGCGATTGAGAAGAATAACTAGTCGGCTATGAACTTTGGTATTGGTGGCAATGGAGGGATTGAAACAGTGGATAGGAATCATAGGATGCGAGAGAGAAACTCTCCACTGCGTAGTAATTTTGGCATTTACTGTACTTCCACTTTTTTTTGGTGTCCAGCAACTAACTAACGATGGTTTGAGTTCCGTCCAAGCATGTGACCTGGTTCAAGTGAACCAGGTGCACTGAATCCGCTCCGATTTATCATGTGCTTTGTTATGGGTGTGTGTGTGCTTATATATATATATATATATATATATATATATATATATATATATCAGATTTTCTCAGGTGCGGATGTCCGCATTTATTCTTACGGTGCGGATTTCCATTTTACACTCATTTTTCAATCGAATTTTCACATCTCCATCGTCCAGTCTTTAGATATTAATATATAGATCATCTCTGCAAAATTTCAGCCAATTTTTTTATCATTAAGGCACTCAAACTCGATTAAACCAATGCATGAACATAATTCTTTCGAACTTGAACCGTTCATGTTTATAACAGAAAAATGCAGTTTTGAGTGCCTTAATGATAACCAAATTGGCTGAAATTTTGCAGAGATGATTTATACGTTAGTATCTAAATACTAGACGGTAGAGATGTGAAAATTTGATTGAAAAGTGAGTGTAAAGTGGAAATCCGCACCGTAAAAATAAATGTGGACGTCCGCAGCTGAGAAGCTATGTATATATATATATATACATACACATGTACAGTTCCCTTCCAGAGCGGTGTCCCGCTTTGAAATTAAAGTGTGGACCTCCTTATTTCGCTCACTTTCAAGACGCATTTCCACATCTCAACCGTACAATGTCTAGAACATAGTGTGTAGATCATTCCTTCACAGTTTCATCTAATTTGGAGATCATTTGGGTACCGAATTATATTAAATAAATCAAAAGAACAAAAGCTGTTCAAACAGAACCGTTCGTGTAAATCACGATTACGAAAGCTTAAATGATCTTCAAATTGGATGAATTGTAGAAATGATCTACACATTATGTTCTAGACATTGTACGGTTGAGATGTGGAAATGCGTTCTGAAAGTGAGCAAAATAAGGAGGCACACACTTTAATTTCAAAACGGGACACTTCTCTGGAAGGGAATTGTATATATGTATGTGTCTACATATATACATATATATATATATATATGTATGTATAGTTACCACATTCAGAAGTTTGTTCATATTGCTTTCCACACTCTTAAATTAGAATAGCAACTTACCGTTTATAATCAGACATTACATTAGTATTCTTGAAAAGAACATTTTAGACATCATTTCATACATAATATTGGCGATGTTTAATATGCACCCATAATCTAAACATCATAACGTACATGAGGTCTATGATGAGTGGATGATTAGAAATTTTGGTGTTGGTGGTTTCCTCATTTATATGCAGCATGATTTATTTAATTAGGGTAAATGATAATACTAGGAATATGCTTTATAAAAAGTCCTAATAAAGATGGCCAAGTTCTATATACACCCCTAGTCTGAACATTTATACATCATAACATACATGAGGTTTATGATGAGCAGATTATTAGAAATTAAGGGTCGAAATTGATGTTGGTGATTTCTTCATTTATATGCAGCATGATTTATTCAATTAGAGTCATTAATATACTAGGAATATGCCTTGCCAAAAGTCTAAATGAGAAAGATGTGGGTTGCAGTTCTTCATTCAGCACTCTGGATAAAGATGGGTTCCCTGTTTTTTTTGTTTTTTTTTTGCCCGATATATAATGACCTTTTGTTCCTTGACTGTGGCTCACTTATTGCTAGTGGTGGAAATTGTACTTGTGATTTAAGTCTGAAGGCTGTTGCATGTTCTCATTACTGATTTCATGTGTGACTTCAGGAGGAAAAAAGCAGGGAAAGTGTTGCTGACTTCAAACCAAATAGTCTTATGAATGGGCTATCTCCATCGGAATATGTTCTTCGCGCATGTTCAAATGTTCAGACAAATGATCTTGAGCAGACGCTACTGGTATGCTTTTGGTTTGGACTTTGGACTAGAAATTGACATTTCATTATTGCTAGTTCAAAATTTAAGACCTCGACTTTGTTTGTTTGGCTGGTTTTTAATTATTCTTGAAGTGTTAGGTTTGTCTAGGTATATATTTTAAACATCTTTTAAAACCATTCTCATATATCATAATGATCCTTCTTACTGTTCTTTCACATTGTATTCATTCATCCCATGTCTTTTGCTTCCGGGAGCTAGTTTACCTGTTTTTGTGTGTGTATAAGAAATTTATTGTGGTTGGACCTTATTGAATTGTATCCTCATGCAGGCTTTACCGTTCTCAGACGCTTTGAAGCTTATGTCTTACTTGAAGGACTGGACTTTGAATCGTGATAAGGTTGGGATATCTCATCTTGTCAAAGACATTAACATCAGTAGAATAGATTCATCACCTATACTTTGATACTTGTATCATATATTCACAGACTTTTGATGTGTTGCGTATTCTTTATCCATATATGTACACACAGACACAGGATGTATCCCAACAGTCATGTTTATGAAATTAGGATGTGATTCGTGACAATCTGTTTTCAAATTTGTGTAGGTTGAACTCGTTTGCAAGATTGCTTTAGTTTTACACCAGACACATTATAATCAGTTGGTTAGTACACCCGCGGCTAGACCAATGTTGACTGCTTTGAATCAGATTCTTTATCCCGAAGTTAAGGTATTTGGACCGTTCAGCACTTTTACTTCGAGCTTTTATTTGGTTAACTGGTTGCCTGTAGTAAATGTAGTACTTTAGTTGGTTAAGTCTATATAAATGGAGTTTAATTAGTAGTAAATTGGCCTTGAAAATAATATGAGGTTCATTAAAAAGGTAATAAAATCTTGAAAACCCACCAAGGTTCCCTTTCTAGTTTTATAATGTAAGACTATATAATTCCGATTTTGACAGAGAGGTGAGGCACTAGAACTATACGTACATATGCTTGTATTTTTTTATCTGACAAATAATGAACCTAGATTTTCTGTTGAGATGATGAGAATTCAATCTCTTTCAGGAACTGAAAGACCTCATTGGTCACAACCTTGCAGGGTTGGAACATCTTAAGGTGCGACTTGAATCTTTAAATCTCCTTGTGCATGCTTGTAGTTGTAATTATATTTATGTTTTCTAATGGATTCACTATTATGTTTCAGCAACTGATGGCTTCGAGATCAGATGCATTGTTTCAAGACGCAAAATCAAAGTTGCAGGAAATACGTGCACAGCATTCCAAGCGCCTACATGCAAGGACAAGCACAGGGGGTGAACAGAATCTAAGTAAGAAGAGAAAGACAAAAAACAATAAATCAAATGATGGTCACGCTTGGGTATGATGAGAAATGATGGAAACGCTTGCGCACAAGTTGGCTGGAGAAACGAGAATCCCAACGGTAACATTAATACCACAGTAAGCCAACTACGGTAAGTGCCTCTCTAAGATGGATGCATACTGTGGCTATCAAATTTGCGACTTTCCTCAATATTTGTCCTCAACTTGGTTCGATCTGGATATTTGTTACTGCCTGCCCGTCCCTGAAAGTAGATTGATTGCAATTTTGTAACTTTTATATAATAATTTACCGCTGTACTTCTAAATGTTGTAACAACATTGCTGGATAATGCCAACAGTTACTTATTTTGTGGCAGAGTTCTGCACTGTAGAATTGAGTTCGTATCCCAAAAGTACGTTCTGCTCTGGTCGATGGTGTCCTCAATTATAATTAGCAGTTATGTTCTTCAATTACGAGATGAAGGCCTTTCGTATACTTGCATGGAAATGATGGGGACTTGTGCTAATTATAACAGCACTAGGATAACTGGACAGAACATATCTATAGTTTCTTAACACTATTGGATTTCTCTTATTAAGCCAATCTGGATGTTGAAAGGTTCTTTATTCGCCTTGTATGGTGCTTTGCTTCATAATGTATGGTTGTAAGTTGTATACATCGATCTGAGACTTGGGAAATTCAGATCAATAGAGAGCTTATAGTATGCTTGTGTTTCCTATCTGAAGTTCTTGCCTTCAAAGGTCTGGCCAAATTGCCAGTTCTTAGGGGCAATATGCCATGAAGTCGAGCGTCTTTTATCACTTGCTTCAACTCTGAAGGTCAGGGACTCTCCAACCAGCCTTGCATCAGTAATCCACCTCTGACCCCACATTCGCTTCATCGTTGTCCATTTCAGCTTGTCGTCGCCCTTCACTTGGACGCTGATCACATCTCCGGCACCTCCCACGTTCCACACCAACACTTCGTTGTAGTAAGGATTCCCAGTTATGGTGAATCTGATGCCTCCTCTCTTTTGGCATGGAACCCTGCATGCAAGTAATCACGTACAACTGTAAACATCTTCCCTAATTGTAATCCTATAGCTATTACATCTTACATGTATATGGTAACATCAAAGAGAGTTATAAATGTAGGTTTTAACTTGTAAGACCTTGAATCTCTTCATTGAAATAATGGAAACTAAACTCATCATGCATGTAAATAATCACCTGCGGTATATGATTGGAACTATGCCGGCCTTGTACTCAGCAATGTTGAGGAACACTGGCTTGGCTATATCGAAGTGCTCGCGTGGTGCATTGCACCATCCTCCATTGTCACTCGGAAGGTTATAGTTCGGGGGGCAATGGTTGGTTGCTGTAACATGAAGAGTTGGCTGCCCGGGCTTGCACCATTGTGGGGAGTCCACACATTGGATGTCGTAGCATGCACCACAAGACTGACCATTGTTGAACAAGGTGTCGCTCAAAGCCACTGTGTCGAGGCCATAGCCTTCTTGAACGACGTCGTGGTAACCACAAGCACCACCTGCGCCCAAGATAAGTATTCAAAAGTTAGTAAGGTTATAGTAACTAATGATCTTAATTTCATGAGTCGATCGTATGTATTACATAACATGTAGGACATTCTGATATATGCAAGGACATTATATTAATCATACCAAATGATCCAGAGCCGCCTTCGTAAAATGTAGCATGAGCATGCTTCCAAGGGCCAGGTCTGAAACTTGGCCTATGATGAGCATTAGTATGGTCAGGTAGTACGAGAAGAATGAGAAGCAATGAACCCAAGAGGGCAGAACTTATGGACGCCATCGACATGTTAACCTTTTCTAAGCTCGTATCGCTTGCTAATGAGAGACGTACAATACGTACTGGTTTGAAGATTCCTGTGCAGCCACGGTTGTGTTATATAGTAAAAGATATTGGTTATTTTGTTGCGGTTGTTTCGACTTGGTTAAACTCGTTGTGGATTCATGCCGCTACTAGGGATGCATGGGGTAGTTTGGTTTTCTTATTTTGAACACTATTGCCAGCTAGGGGGATGTCTTAGTAACCGTATCCATCTCTCTTGCTCTTTGTTACTTCAAGGTAGGTTGAATTGCTTAACTCGGAATGATTCATATATAGTTGGAGCCGCTTTGGAGGTTAAACTCGTTCGTTTTGAGAAATAAGCTACGTTCATTTGTCTATAAAAAGAAGAAGCTAAGATCATAACATGAGATATAGCGTCTTCTAACAGTGACATACCAGAAAGATCGATAACTCAATAGGAAACGAAGAAGCATCTATATAGACTACTTATTTCAAAATTTTAAATTTAGACTAAATGTGCTAAAATGTCTAGCTAATATTTTCTATGGCAAGCGAAATTTGGACTAACCATCTCACTTATTCGAAATTTTATTAATAGAGAAAAAAATATATGTGATCTTCAAAAAATAATAATATGGAAGAGGAACTAATTAATCTAAAACCTTCTCCACAAACCATATACAACAAATAAGTAGACAACAAATAAAAAGACCGAGACAAAAGCACTATAACGATGTATCTACTCAGGAAACAGACTAGATATATAAGTCTAAAAAAAATCCATAAGCTGATGATGAAGTCAAATCCCAACCATACTGTCGAGTAATGAAAGCAGATAGCTCATCCCACATAGAGCCAACATTAAGTGCTTCATAATTTGCTAATAAAGCATCTGCTACGTACTATATATATTTCATTCTCTTTACAAAAAATAGATATCACTCTGGATATGCATATGTTATGTTACGAGGATTGATGAATGAAAATATGGCAGTAAGATATATGTTAGAGAAATAATAATGAACATTAATTTATTTCCATTGAAAATTTGGTTAAGATATTACACAAAAAGGTTACTCACAAATATGAAAAGAAATAGGCCAAGTACAAAAATCAGCCGGCAATGATGAGCCTTGCTTATTCATAGGTGAAGATCTTAATTTTGATACATGTAAAAAAACTACAAAGGACTCACGCGCCTAAAAAAAAAAAGAGAAAACCCTAGACTGTGTCGAGATTTTCGTATTTGCTCGTCCGGCTGCACAACGACGGCGGCACAGGCTTCTGGCCTCGTCGACGTTCGTTGTGTGTGGCCGGATGGGCTGCTACTATTGGGGCTGAATGGGGTAAAGTTTTGTTGGCTTCAGTCGATGGCGGCGGCAAGGGGGTTGGTTTCGTGGTTGATGGTGGTGGCAGATCGATTCCGGCAGGATCTCGCTGCACGTATTGGTTGTCTGGGCCGATCTAGGTTGTGGGTTTGTGGTTGGATCCACCCGGATCTTGCTGGAAACTCATCGCCGAATGTTATCGGGTTTCTGTGCGTGCAGGTGAGGTCGGAGGAGGTTCTTTCTTTGGGCTGATGTGGTTGGGGGTTGTGATGATGGGAAGGTTGCGACGAAAGCGGCAACAGCGGCCGAGCGACGGGGTTGTTGGTGCGCCGGTGGAGACAGGGTTTCCCGTGCAAGACTCGACTTGGGCTGAGGTCCATGCTTTGACCCGTTGGGCCTTGGTACAGTTTTGGGCTTCTTCTGTACGTATTGTGGAATACGCTTGGGGTTCTTCTACCCTAGGTCCATTTTATTTTTCTATTCTGTAATTTTATTTAGTAATTTTGTTTTATTATATTTTAATTGTAGTTCTAAGCGGCTTTATGTCACCAATAATACTCTATCACCATTTGATAGGATGCCAAGGGCCTTGTGTCGGTCTATGCACTTTGTGTGCCTTATCTGTTCTAGGTAGGCAGCGCGTCGTTTATTTAGTCAAATGGATGTAACTTCTTAGTGACATGATGAAACTTAGTGTTGTCGAGATTATTATCCGGCGGCAATATAGTAGGAAATATATATTATTGGATATTAGGATATGTAAACGTGTTACATGTCAACTGATCTTTCCATTATGTCACCGTTGTGACAAAACAAATGAAATTGTCATTAGAGCAATACTCTTTTCTAGTTGGTGCATATTTGAATACATGTACTTTGTAGTTGTAGAAATTCTTGTTATTATTTCGGGACTTCTATATGTTTATTGTAATCAGGGGTTTAGGTTTCATATCTCTCCTTATATTCGACAGTTTCATTAATGAAGACTTGAAGACAGCCGCACCAGCCCTTTATTCAAAAAAATAAAATTTTGATACATGTTGATGATCCTAATCGAAATTATTCTTGGCTTCATAAGTGTTTCCCAACGCCCAACCCTTGGGGGCAACACATTCCAAGTCGACGCATCTTCCATCACCCGATGTCACTTGGAAGCTAAGCGCCCCTTGTGACTCGCACAATTTTCCGTTGTAAACCCACCTCTGTCCCCACATTCTCGACATCTGCAGCCACTGATCGGGGTGCTCCTCCGTTTTCACTTTGACATCTTTCACATCCCCGGCACCGGCGACATTCCACACCAACACTTCAGTGAAATAAGGATTCCCAGATAATGTAAATTTGATGCCTCCTTTCTTATGCTCACATGGAATCCTGCATAATAACATGATCGACAGTAATATGAATATAGAGTTATGTAAAAATGGAACTAGTAACATGTGTCGACTGAGTCGCAGATTCGTCGATGGAAGTACCTGCGGTATGCGACTGGAACGATGCCGGCCTTGTATTGGGCAATTGTCTCGAACACAGGCCTTGCTATGTCGAAATGTTCACGGGGTTCGTTGCACCATCCTCCGTTATTACTATCCTGCGCGGGGTTGGGAGGGCACTGGTTGGTTGCTGTAACAATGAGACTTGGTTGCCCGGGCTTGCACCATTGAGGATCGTCCTCGCATTTGAGTTCGAAGCATGCACCACACATCTCTCCCTTGTTGAACAATGAATTGCTCAATGCTACTGTCTCCAGGCCATAGCCTTCTTTAACTACATCATGGTATCCACAAGCTCCACCTAGCAGGATGCTCCAAATGGTTCATAATTAGTAAAACAAGCCAAGATTGAAATGAACTCGATTGATATACGAATCTTTCTGGTCACCACCGTGCAAATATATGTTACTCATAAAGGGCACAATAAGTAAGTTCGTACCAAATGTATCGGAGCTTCCTTCATAAAATGTTCCATGAGCATGTTTCCATTCAGTTGCCCGGAACTTCGGTGGATGAGCATTGACATGGACAGCATGGACAACAAGAAACAAGACCAGAAATAATGATCCAAACAAAGCTCTCAAACCCATTTTGAATTAACAATTTACTTTAGCTGGTTAATGATCGATGATATCATTTATATATCGATGTTTTTCCTCAATGTGTCGGTTAAAATTAGTGAATACAGATATAGGATGTTTGATCCTGCCTCACTGTAGTGTAGCTACATCATTTATCTTCTGGTTTCCCGCTCTGCCTCAATTATTCAAACTAATTTGTTGTCCTTACATATGTAATATCTACGATCAACTATCTTTTTAAAAAAGAAGAATAACCCACTAATAGACTAAGAGATGCATCGAAATGACTACCAGTTATGGCCACAGTACCGCGACAGACATGCATACGATTGCGAAGAGCAATAGTTACTGGTCTATCACTATGAATGATCGATATCCATGAGTAATTGATTGTCTCCAACACCTAGCCAAATTTTACGCCCATATCTAATATCAATGCTAGCCAAATTTTACGCCCAACTCTTTGAGAAAAGGAAAAGAAAAATCACATTACCTGAGAGAGATGGATTATTAAAATGTTTAGAGGAAACGTAACAAACTAAATCCAGTTTTCATGACCAATATATTAAAATCCTCAACATGCATATGGAACACTCTCAGCACACATACGTGAACAGTGAACTACAGTCAGTTAGCTCAAGAATAGAAAGTTTAGGGTTTTGATTTACAGGCGTAAGAGTGAATTATTAAATGTAGCTGGAAACCCTTCATATAATTAATATGTCCTCTACTAATATATTTACAGGGGTAAGAGTACAGTATACCCGTTAATTACATCGAAAGTTTGAATTTCAAAATGAAAAAAAAAAATTAAAAATAAAAATCTACATGTGCTTTTACAGTATCGCTAGTCGATTTTGTAGCTGGGCAATCCCTTCTTATGCTGATTGACCACAAATTAAGCTTATTTGGACCTTTTTAATCATCTAAGTTAACGCAGTCAACTGCTTTCTTAAACAAATACGAATTAGAACATACATGAGCTACTGGTTGAGCATGTACAGCAGCTTTCCTAGGAAAAATTCTTGCCTTGGAAGGTTTGGCCAAACTGCCAGTTCTGAGGGACTATATGCCATGAGGTTGAGGATCTTCCATCACTCGACCTAACTCGGAAGGTCAGTTTCTCACCAACCATCTTCTGGTCAGTCACCCACTTCTGACCCCAAAGGCGCTTCAGCGGCGTCCATTTCAGGTTCCGGTGCCCCTTTACTTCAACGCTGGTCACATCTCCGGCACCCGCGACGTTCCAGACCAATACTTGGTTGAAGTAAGGATTCCCTGTTATTGTGAACTTCATGCCTCCTTGCTTTTGGCATGGAACCCTGCAAATGTAAGCAAACCCTAATAAGGTAATATCCATTCCCATTATGAGTAGGAATATTCACAAACCAAATTAAAGGTAATATTTAAGTACCTGCGGTAAATGACAGGAGTAATGCCTGCCTTGTCCTCGGCAATTTTGCTGAATGAAGACCTGGCTATATCGAAATGTTCACGAGGTGGATTGCACCAACCTCCATTATCACCGGAAAGCTGATTATTTGGGGGGCAATTGTTGGTGGCCGAAACAAAAAGAGACGGTTGTCCTGGTTTGCACCACTGAGGATTATCCACACATTTGATTTCATAACATGAACCACAAGCCTGCCCATTGTTGAACAAAACATTGCTCAATGCTACTGTGTCCAAGCCATAGCCTTCTTTAACTACATCATCGTATCCGCAAGCTCCCCCTGCGCTCACAATTAGCGAATGTTTCAAATGCAAGATGCAGTACATGGAAGATTTAAGGTTAATCTACAGTTGCATATTGGATGCTAAATCACCATGCATGGTACTTCTTTTTCTAAAGGAGATGAAGTTAGAGGATTAGTTAGTCATACCAAATGTACCGGAGCTTCCCTCATAGCATGTGGCGTGAGCATGCTTCCAAGGGCCGGCAACGAACCTTGGCCTGTGGTTGCGACCCACTAAATGAATTTTGCCCTTGCTGCCTGCACCAGCCCCTGTATCTCTATCCCATGGCCATGCAAATGCATGAACATAATGTGGCAGCAAAGGAAGAACGAGCAGTAATATTGAACCCAAGAGGGCTTGAAATACAGATGCCATATATGATACGAGAAGTGATTTGGGTTTTTCAATTGGTTTTACTATAGATTCTTGTGCAGCGCAGATTTATAAGGGTCTAAAATATAGGTAAATGTTTAATCTGTAATATCCCGCCTATTTCGTTTTACTTAGATTTGGAAGGATGCGAATGATCCAAGTCGTTAGGATGCTCCTATAATTTCATCAGAGTGAACAATATTAGTCATCAGCCAAATACTTTGTTATGAAATATACCAAGGAGTATAAATGGCAATTGGCTACCTTTGATTTTGTGTAAGAAATTAGGTATAGCTATGTATGAATATGCTTCGGACGGTCCTGAATAAAGTTACAAAGTTGTTGTAACCAAATCCATTTTAGAGGATATCACTTCGATTCACTTTTCTTATTCTGGTTGTCTGCACAAAAATATGTGCCCTGTTGGATAAGTTATAAACCTCAATATCATATCATGAGCGCGCATTTGCACTATATATCATCCAGAAAATATATGCAGTTTCCGCTTCCAAGTCCAAGAAACACCTTATCTCTCACAGTTGTCGAGCTTTTAGCTTCGACAGTCACATCGAGGATCTGCCATGTCCAACAAATAATTAAGATCATCGATCTGACGATCTCTACTACAAGATTGTTCATCTCGATCCATTTTGGTTTAGGACTACTTTGATCAAACTTGAGCACCAAAAACAGAGCTGTTTACACCCAAATTAATATTTTACTGGACAGTAATTGTCTTAGTGAATATTAATTAAATTCATGGTCCACGTCATACTGGCGAGCCCGAAATATATTGAGTTTAGAGGCGGGTTACCTCGCTAGTAGAGACATGCGAACTAGATTATACAGTTTGCATGCGGAACAGATGGAGGACCTTGCGAAGTATAAGGTTGCATGCGAGGTGGATATGCATGCGGATCGAATATTCACACGCGAGGCGGTGACTTCGCGTAGATTGAGCGGGGCGAGGTGACTTCGCCATGGAGACCTCGCGAGACCGCTAAAGAGACAAAAGGAAGAGTCCGCATGGGAAAGGGCTGAGGCGTTGGCCGCATATGTTGACTCAATTAGATAAGAGCAATATCCTTAATTGCTTAAGGGATTATACAAAACAGTCGTACGTGCATGTGAAGGTCAAATCAGAAGGTATACATATTGATTAAGGTCTCTCTTCCTTACGTGCATGTGAAGGTCAAATCAGAAGGTATACATATTGATTAAGGTCTCTCTTCCTTAATTAGATGAATCGTCTACATCCATATCTGGTTCTACTCCTCTACATAGTAGGCAGTTAGTTACTTCACCAAAGGATAATCACGGCCAACAAGTGATTAACATCGCCTACGCCACATTTATCGTTGAAGACTCCTACAAGTCTTTGACATGTTTTGGGCCAATACCTGTGGCCCTAAGTAATTCTATATAAAGAAGCTTCACGGCTTACAGAAATCTCTCTACAACAAACAATACTCAAATACAACACAAAACAACTTTCAACCTAGTTGAAAACCCTCTCGACCTCGTCGAAACCTTCAGCGCTCCCAGGAGCCGATACCCCTTCGAAGCCTCTTCGAAGCCCTGTTTCTAAGCGCCTCGCCGCCTAGAACCCTTCAGAGCTCTCTGGAACTCGCCCCCGATCCTCGGAAACTTCCCTATTGTTGCTCTGCTCACCCCGCCGTGAGTATCGATCGCTTGTGCTGTAAATTCCTCATCTGAGGTGGCACCTGGAACTCCGCTCGCCTGATCAAGAAGTCAAGCCTGCGCACTCACTCAACCTTTTCCTCGTCCGCGAGGTGGCACGCCCGCAACTCTCCATCCTCTTTGGATCGCTATTTACCTCGGCTCAGCACGCTGAGGATCGTGGGCCAAAACAAGAGCTAGCATTTTCATTCGCTACATGCTTTAAAACAAGTAAAATCTTACCTTTGGAGGACTTGATCAAAGTTGGATCCTTGTTTTCACTTTAGTAGAAGTGGGTTTGCAATTTCTACTTTCTTGCCATGGTAGTATGGTACATATCTTACTACCATACATATTTTGTAGTATGGTACAAAATATTATTTTGGTACAAAAGGTGTATACATAGACATACATATATGTATGACATTCCTCAAATGAGGATTCCCCGTGCTTGTATTATTCCTCAAGTGGCAACTGATGATCAAAAGTAATGGAAGTCTGGAACAGGGCTAGACAAGGAAAGGTCAAGATAGTAAGCTTAATACCGGTGTATAAGTTGCTTGTATGCATCTTTGTGCTTGTTGTAGTAGTCAATTTCTGCCTGCACACAAAATTGGGAACAATACAAGTATTCGTCATTTGAAAAACGGTATCAAATCTTTTCAACAATGAGAGAAAGTGTAGTTCAACAAACGGTATGCAAATCTATTAGGAAAATATTTAGACCATACCTTACGGACCCCCTTTATGGCAACCAATAGCTTTTCCCCAATGAAATCTTTGAAAAAATCATCTTCCTTTAAAGCTTCTAATGACTCTGAAAGTGACTTTGGTAATCTTTGTAGTTCTCCTTCAAGGCTAGAAGGATTTGTATCTGTTGACGAAATATCATTAAAATGTAAGACAACTGTAAAATATTCTTCCAAATGATCGAATGGTATACATTATGCATTCAATAAGACCACAACCTCCAATTTTCTTCACTTGTCATGAACGAGTATGCACTAAACTAATGAAAAATTAACGGAGATAGTGAAAAATCATTGTCAGTGAAGAAAAAGTAGTTGTACTACCAAAAGGAAAAATATTTTATTTTCTGGAAAATCTGTCAAATGCACCATCAGAATTTGGCAGTAATCTAGTTCAGTGCAGATGACACAGAAAGATTGAATCAAAATGCCGCAATAGGTGCTAGTGTTCAAGTTATAGAATAATGATACATATCATGCATGGGTCTATATGTATTATCAGTATTCCAAAAACAAATATTGTAACAAAATAGTCACTTGCATAGAATGAGACTGACCAGAAGTACTAACATGGTCAATTACAGCAATTCCATCTTATATTTAAACCCATATTTTTAACATTACGCAATCTTACCAATAGGTTTGGGGAGACAAAGTTGTCTCCTAAGACCATCAATGCCAGCAGCTAGTATTGCAGCCAGGCCCAAGTGTGGATTTGCACACCCATCAAATGACTTGATCTCGAAGTTGCTCACCAAACCAGATTGGATTCCAGGTGGGCATGCAGTTCTTAATGGAGCTTCCCTGTTTTCTTTTCCCCAGCACTTGTATGCTCCACTCGAAGTATTAGGTTGTATCCGGTCATAACTACAAACAGATAATATAATATATTATAGACATGAGAAGATGATCACATGAGTTATTTTCGACTAACTTATACACCCAAAATATTCTGGAAGCAGAAACTTTCGAAAATCATACCCAGTCTAAGAGATGGTAAAATATTCAACAGATAATAAATATGTTATAAATAAGAGAAGGTAATATATATTTTTCTATAACTTTGTTTTTCCATCTATAAGAAGGTTCAGTAAAACTGATCCCTGAAAATGGAAAGACTAATGAAAAGACTGGGATTTTTTTTTTTGGGTGGAGGGAAGGAGCACAAGTGGTATTTACAAGATAAATTTCTATACGGTAGGGAGAACAAGGGGACAAGTGCAGAGTCTGGTAGAAATGTGGGTACCTATTCGGAATTGGAGCTGTAAATGCCAAAACTGCAGGGAGATGATATAAAACTCCTGCCATATATTCCTCCCCAACCTTGGACATCCCATGCTGAGAGGATCCACCAGATGCCATGAATACATTTTTGCCATTCTGCCACAAACTGAGATGTACATGGGCTCCAGAGCCAATCTCATCCAGTGCATACCTGCCAAAGAGACAACACAGTTATGCAGAGCCTCATACAACATGGAGCATGACAAACAATATTTCCACAGCTGTCATGACCCATGAGGAGACAAGTTTACAGACTGAACCATGTACGAAGTATTGTTCACCAAAATACCCAAATCCAAATTTCTTTCAATCTAGTTGAAATCACAACTTATTGCACTACAATATGTAACTATGTATGGCAACATCAAGAACCTACTTCGGCATAAAGGTCGCCAACAATCCGTGTTTTCTTGCAATGGCCCTAATAACTTCACGGGTATAAATCAAGTTGTCAGCAGCATGCAGGCAAGCTGTGTGCCCTAGAGCCATCTCAAACTGACCTTTCCCACTTTCTGCATGTAACTACAGTTTGTAACATGGATGATAAAACAGTAAGTAAAAATGTAAAATGAATATATGTGTGTGCGTGTGTTATATATATATATATATATATATATATATATACACAAAAAAGGGGATCCCCTAGTGGAAGGGCCCTGTGTGTGTGTACACACACAGAGAGACCTAAAGTGATCTAACCACCTGTATAAAAATAAATTGCATACCTAGAAGTGGTGGAGGCTAGAGAAATACTATTACTTAAGTTAGCTACTTGACAGATCAGGACTATGTCTGTCAGTGTATACATGTTTTAGTCTTCTATTTCAATCTATCACACATGCCTCAAGGAAATGTTCAAGCTATCGAGCATCAACAACATATACAGTAATATAGGACTGGACCAAAAAAGAAAAAATCTAGACAGAAGTAGATCATGGATAAAACTATCCAATACGCAAAAGATTAGTTCACCAGAAAATCAAGATCAAATAAATAAACTTCTAAGTATTAGTCATGTGAAATAGTGCAGTAAAAATATTGTAAATGACAGCATTTGCTAGCTATGTCATGTCCAAAATGGAAGGATACTCTATCGGTTTTTTCCTCATAGAAGTTCAAGTCCCCATGGTGGTTTAAGGATGCATAACCCTTATAGCGTCTTGGAAAACAAATAATAAAAGACTGAATATCAAATAAGTTACCCAAGGATCATTTCAAATGGCAATTTCCTCATACAAATATAAGAAGCAATCATAGCATGAGTTTTCTTCTGCACCTGTTCTACAGTTATATTCAGGGACTGGAGAGCAGCAATAACTTTGCGAAACAAAGGGGAAGCAGCATCATACGATGATGGCGAACAGTATGGTGTTGAGTCAAATGGTACCCATTTTTCTTTTCCATCCCTGTACAAGTTTTTATTTGTGTACCACGAGTCACAACGTGTGTGCAAATACCCAAGTTGCAAACTTAATCAGATATGGGAGTATCTCATACCTTAGTGTACTCTTCAAAAGAAAAAATTCATTTTCAAATCCTGCATTCATTTCCTGCACAAATAGCATTTAAGTTCTGTGTTTATTTTGTTTTGAGTAGAAAACATACATTATTTATTAATGAATAAGAGTACATATTAGCAGTCCATCTACAATGTGTGCAGAAATTTAAACGCTAACAAGCAGTGCAAAGCACCGTGCACTATTTTTTCCAAGAGCATCTAACCATTTTCTACCACTTTATTAAAATCCAATATATTGACAAGTAACTCCCTGGGCCAACATGTAAGAGGGAGTCCTTTCTATATGAAATCCCTATAACAACATAAATTTTATAATTTCCACCCCTAAGCCTCTTCTCTCTAGGGAATGATACAAAAACAGCATTAAAATTGATATCAAAGTAATTGTATCTAAGATACAAACAATCTAAACATACCAAGTTGAATTCATCTTTCAAAATTTTTGAAACCCTCTGCAAGGTCTCTCTCGGGCAGTATTCCCATACTTCACCTGGTTTAAGATGCATGTTGGCCAAAACCATTTCCTCTTGTTCTACCCTGTTGAGGAAAAAATTGATATCAATAAACTAGTCATGAGCCATGCTACCAGATTTAGGAGCAGCGTTTTGTAAATGTAAGTTAACCCTCCATACCAGGAATATAAATACTATCACTATAACAAATAAATTTTTACTTGAGCATAAACACAGCTTTCTGAAAACTCAAGATCTACTTAGTACCATGGAATTCTCCATTTAGTCGATAAATCAGGCATGAGTCTGATCTCACCCACACCAGTCAAATTAGTCTCATCAGCTGGACCATCAGTGAATGAAATCATTCCCATACAAGCAAAAGTCAAACCAATGCCATTTTTTGTAACAACGTCATTGAACCGCTTAGCAGGAACAACCTGAACCAATGATGGACAACAAATGAGAGAAATGAAATCGACACAATTAATTCATGCAAATTCAAGAAGTCACTTACAAAGTAGATTTGTTTGATAATATCCCCAAAACTGAATATATAAAATACCATGAATGAAGCATACAAAGGCAAGGTTATATATATGCAGGGTTGTGGTATGCAAGCCATACTGGTATAGAACATGCCGACAATGAAATTGATGAAGGATAAATAGCAAGCAGTTTCACAAGAGATCTCCCAGTATATATTAGTAAATGAACAAATTGACTTTAATTTGTAAAAGACAGTAGAACGAGATGAATTTCCGTTTAGCTTAAAATAATTAGTAGTTTTTCTACAGAAAGCATAGGTGTTACTTTCTGACTTGTGCATGCAAAATTGTACAGTTAAGAAGCAACTTAAAATACATCTATTCCAAAATGAAACTAAAAGGAAAAAGAAAAGAACTCACACGACATCTTTGCTGTCCTGATGCATCAGCCCAGAAAACACGAACGAATGAGACATGATTTTCCGAGTCATTACTCTTCACCTTCACAAAGTTAGAGGATACACTGTTGGCTGAACCAGAAGATCTGACAGCAAGATCAATCTTGTAAAACTGAACTGCATTTTGTGAAAAGATGTCTTTAGCAGCCTCAATAGCCTCTGGAATTGAGAGATCACCATTGGCACAGGCCTCACGTAGAACTGAAAAGACAACTTCACGTGCCTTTTTTGCACCTGCCAATCACAAACATGTGCGCACCAAGGCTCATAAGCATCTTTTGTAGACTAAAATTATCTTGATCAAGAATAAGTCCGATGGCAAATTGATATTACTTCAACAAACCTAAGTAAAAAGTTTCAGGAAACGCATATGCATCAGTGCTGAACATGACCTGCAAATAAATCACATTGGATGTATTCATAAGCACAAAAGCATGTGCATGGCCATGTACATAGAGAAGAAAGATCATTTCCCCTTACAAATCACTAGAAGACAGTTCTAGAAACAATAACATGGAGAATGTTCAGAAATTTATCTGGAGTTTATTAAGAAGAGTCTCTCTATCCGTCTTTGAATGCATATTTTATTACTTCATCTTTCTTACATTTTCATCATTTCATCTTTCTTACAGGCTTCAATTTTGATTAAAAAAAAGGCTTCAGTTTAGTATATTCTTACCTTCTTAATTGGAGCTAGCTCCAAAAGTTCTTTTAGTGAAGATATCATCCTGTGGACACTGAGCTTGGGTATGGCCAAGCCAAAGTCGAGGTAGACCTGTATGTGAAAATGCTTATCATCTACAATGACTTGACAGTTTACATCCAATGTCCAAAAAAAATATTTAATTCAATGAAATTGCAAATATCACCTGGGGATAAACAGAGGGTAGATATGATGCTTCCTTTGAAAACGGGTAGGACGCATGTAAAAGAACAATACGGCTTTTAGAAAATCTCTTGTCCTCAAGCACTTCCCGGAGATGAAGGGGATTGGACAGCCTCAAGTCCAAATCTTTGTCACCAAAACTAGTTAAATGTGAAAAGTGTGGATCAGTTATATGCAAAGAATATACAACTTTGAACAATCACAAAGCAACTGATCACCTAAGAGCTTTTGCATTCTAGTAAATAGGTTGGAGAAGTAGAACTAGTCCTTAAAATCATAAAACTTGGTCAGCAACTCCTAAAAATGGATAAGCCTGAATCTACTTCCTTCACATCACTGTTCCTAAAGAATTCATCATTAGTGTTCTTCTAAAATTGACTTAATTTTCTTAAGTGAAAGAAGTAATCAGTTAACAATAGTATTCCCTCAAACAAAAAATTACAGATTTTTCTATCATATTAGCAGTAATCATTCACACAATGCACAACTATTTTGATAATCTCAATACTCTCCATTATCCTGTATGTATCTGCATTGGCAAGTCAAAAAGTACAGCAACCTCCAAACTACGAGTGAAAATATAGTCGATAAAACTTTTATTTGATATGCGAACAGGCCTTCCAGCTGCAGAGATAGAATAATGAGCACACATTCCGTTTAACACAGATAAATCAGCATCTAAATGCAGTACTCACCCTGTTGAACCTCAGAAAGACCTTCCTCGACATCTTTCCTATTGACATGCGTACTAATTTCCAGCCCGCTGCGACATGCAGCTATACTTTTCAAGCCGAAAATCTTATCAGCTAATGTAGCATAGGCATTAAGAGAACCAACTTAAACACAGGAGTTCATTTTTATATCATTCAATGAAAAGATGACAGAAAATATATCACAAGGTAACTGAAAGGATATGACTTCAACTTTCCAACAAATGTTTCAGTGAACACATCCAATGTCCAAGAAGATCCACCCGGCAACTCCTAAAAGGAGCACAAAATAATACGAATGAGAATATTATAACAACCATGACAAAACAAACATATCACAACCATTAACCATCCAATCTTCTGCGCACATTTCACCTCATTTGCAACGACATTGCCGAAAAAAAGTACTCAAATCCTGCTATACCATTCAATCACTACATGTGCGAGCAAACGAAATTCATATAAACATTTCAAGCACATTAAAACGAGCCTCACTTCATCAAGAATCTGCTCAGCCAGACTCTCAACCCTCAAAATCCTCCCAACCACAGGCGCCACACTCTTATGCCAATCAATGCCATACATTTTATCCAGCTTCAGTCCATCATCAATAAGCAATGCCGAGATTCTCGCAGCCTCAAAGCATCTCGAGCTAATCACCTCTACTCCGGCGACTCTCCGGTGCTCCACAACTGCTTCCAAGCTCTTCTCGCACCCGTAGAGCTCCGCAACCTCCTTCAAACTTCTCTGCAACACAATCGCATTAAAAACATTTCAACTTTGACTCAAGTTTGACCGGCAGGTAGCCAAGTCCGGAATCTCCAATCTGATTTCAAATCCGGATCATTCCGGTAGAGAAATGGAAGAGGTGAGTAGTAGTAGAGTTAGGGAAGGACCTTGAAGGAGAGGGAATGGGGGGCGTGGGATAAGGCGGCGCCATCTGCTTCGGAGAAGGCTTTGATGAAGGGGAAGGAGGAGTCGACGGCGACGAGGTTGTGTACGTGGGCGTCGACTAGCTCCGCCTCCTCCACCGCCGTGCGCAGCTCCGTGAAATCCATCTCTATCTCTGTTTCTATTTCTCTCTCCGAGTCAAACTTTAAAAGACTGAAGTGGAAGCAGTGAACTGGCTTTAATATATAACTGAGACGCCGTCAAGAATCGTTTATCTCTATTTTTTATAACTAAACGCCGTCGACAATCCTCCGTTTCTTTTTGTAACGCATGTTAAAGGACATCGTTGATCGTCTCCCCAGTTTGTGTGATTAATTTCAATTTCCCTCAGCAATGTTGCTGTTGCTTTGAATTTCGACCTCTTTGGAACCGGATGTTTAGAGGTCCTCCTTTTAGTACACATTTCGCATTGAAAAAGAAGAAGAAAGCTTCTAGTGTTGCTTTTCTTGGACATATGTTTCCTGAAAGACCAAGGAAACTGTACATCATATAGTGTAAAGGACTCCTTTCTTCGTTAGATATTTTCCAGTTTCCTCATAGACCAAGGGAATTGTAAAATAGGAGTGTCCTTTCCTTCCTTTGTTAAGTTTATCTGTATCATCGGTCTCCTCAAAGGCTAAGGAATACGTGCACAGCTTGCTTCCATGTTTGTACTTTCAACCACACAGAAACCCACATCTCTGTATTGCAAAAGACTACTTAATTTGCGTGAAGATGGACGACCAAAACAAGGATGAAGCCATTGAAGTGATTGAAGATAAGAGACAGCGTCTTATCTTTACTGACAAGGCACGTAAACGCATCTACTCTGTGAAGCTTGTTCAGTTCCTCGACTATATTCCTGGACCTTATTCGGAGGAGCTCGATTTTGTTCGTAGCAGTATAGGAAGTGCTTGGGCTCCCGTTGTCCTTTCCTGCAAAAACATTCTGATGTGCAGGTCAGATTCTGGGTTCCATTTGGTTAACCCTTTAACCAGGGAAATGAAGAAAGTACCAAATTCACCACAAACAAAGAAGCCTTATTCTTGGGAGCTACATGGGTTTGGATTTGATGACTCCACTAATCAATACAAGGTGGTTGAAGGGAAGGGATGCACAGAAGGACTTGTGTTTAGTGTCTATGAATCTCTGACTGATTCTTGCCGAAAGATCAAGGGCATGTTTCCGTACAAAGAACCTCGTCTTTGCAAGAAGAGTGGCACGGTACTGAATGGTTCGTCAAGCGAGATGAATCCTTGGTGATTATATGTTTCCGCTTAGCAGAGGAAGAGGTTAGAGAAATCCAAGTACCACCAAATTGGAACAATCAAACAGTAGAACTGGGCCTCTTCAGAGATCAGCTATGTATTACATCAATTTCAGTATCAGGAGAATTATGCAGTGAGATGTTTTGGGTGATGAAGGAATATGGACTGCAGAACTCTTGGACTACAATGGAATTCATCATCCCATATTACCGTCTACAACATTCTGGTTCTTGGACAGATTCTTTTGATTTGATGCTGGTTGATGCAGAAGTGTTACTTATGTTGGATTTTAATGCTAAACGTTTTTGGGAACTAACGATGCGGCATGAATTTGGCGACGTTGCTGAATATGGTAGCATGGGTGTCTGTGGAGAGCCTTAAGCCTCTTATTGATCAAGAACAACAGAAGAAAAGCAAAGATGATTGACATCCTTTGATATTAGTATACTGGTGATCGATCACCTCTGCTTCCAGATCGAAATGAAGCTCCTCAAGTTATTCAAACACATGTAGTCTTTCTGGTGCAGTTTTTATGCTATATGAGCTAGTTTGATTTCTTTTCTTTGATTGTGTTGCACGGCATTCTTATCTCGTTCTTTCATGCATTTCGTCAACTTTGATATCCCATTAGTTCTCTAATAAAAAACGAAAAACAAAAACTTTGATATCCCATTTGTTACGGTCAAATCTTATGTCGATCACCAATTCATTCATTGTACTCATGCTCAAGATGCACAAGTATATCCCATTACCTTGTTTTTTCAATGCCAGATTTAATTAGGCTTGAAGAACCTGCACTCTTTCAAACTCGTTTCTATTACTTTTCCTGGTTCTCGAACGAGTAGGACGTTTGGAATTAGTAGTGTAGATATTCATTAGCACCACCTTCACGGCAGTTAGCTAGAATATTTAGGCCCGTCTATCACGGTGTTGGCTTGGCTTGCCTTTCTCCATCCATTGACAGATTTACACTTAATCACTTGTACTATTCAATGTTTTGCATAATCTGCTGCCAATTTTTTCCAATTGATTGGCGTAGTCGATCGAATCTCGATCATCATTCAAGAGTTGTCAAACAGCTATAGTGGAGATAATGAAAGCAACCTCCTTGGATCATTCCCCTATTTCTTAAATTATTGATATATAATATATCTCTATATATGATCAGTATATATACTTTCATATTTTTGGTTCTTAGAACCACAATGTTATCTGAACGTTCCATTTTATTTTTAGAGTCTGCATATATTGTTGGGGATTTTTTTTTTTTTAGAAATAGATAACTTCATATATATGTATCCATGCTTATAAGACGCTTACATCAAATGTTGTCTTATAACTAAAACATATGCGGCACAAGCACTTACACTGACATGTAATTCTCATTGTAAAGATACGCTCAGATAAAACTTACCACAAATGACTTCAAACTATTTTATCCAACGCCTTTAAAAGAAATATCAGTTATTTAGATACCTCAATTGATGTACAACTAAACATGACTCAAGAATTAAATAGAGATAAATCATCCGTCATAGTCTAGGTAAAGCCAGAGTTTAAGAAACTCCCTTGCCCTTGCTAGTAGGGCTAACCACATTCTTTGTCATGGGGAACGTGACGCGTGGAGGTGGTGCAGATGGCTTCTTCGATGCTTTGGGAATCTTGTTCTTGCTGCCTTTTGGTCTGCCTGACTTCTTCTTGATCGAAATCAGAGCAGTCATCCTCAGATAAACCCAAAGATTCAGCCTACAAGGTTGGAACTCTTCCACCCAAAATAGTTTTGAGTTTCTTGGGTGAAGGTGTATATAACAACCAGGTCTAGACCTCTTTCTTGATTGAGAGGGCTGATCTAGCACATCCACTAAGGCCAATGCATTTCAACCTCCAAAATCAGAACCATATATATGTTTGGTACAACACATTCTCGATATATACAACGTTCATTACAATGTTTGGTATGTTCTAGGATATTATGTATCATTCTAGATATTTTTTATGTGTGTCTTGGCCTTATGCCATTATGATATGTAGTTTGAAATCTATATATCAATATCCTTACCAGCTTGGTATTGTGTAATTCCCTATATATAAGGCCCCTATCAATGAATATGATGATAATTTCTCTATTCTCTTGCTATCTCTCTTTGTCTATACTGTTTATACTTCATCACGTTATCATGCACTTTGTTCTAACCCTAGAGCCAATAGCCTACCATTTGTTTTCCAAACCCTAAAAAACAATTCTTTCTCAAACCAGAAGTTCTCGGCCCTGACGCTGTTGCTGCTCCCGACCGTCTCTTCCCGGTCGTCAGCTCTGTCTTCTTTTCTGGGTTCGCCGATCGAGCTTTAGATTAAGAAATCCGAGTTTTTCGAAAAAAATATGGTATGTTTTAAACCCTAAACTCTTCAAAGTTCAATGAACTCGGGGGAGATAAAGTGTTTTCTCCCCTTCTCCATCTCCATTATATGCTTGAGATTTTGTACGTGCAAGTACCAAAATCCCGGAATTTTATTCGTGGGTCAAGAGTGTGTTTGATCACTCTTGTTTCCTTGTCAGGGTTGTGTATGATCAACCCCGACCTTTCTTCGGATTGTGTTTGATCAATCCGAGGCCTTTTTCCGAATTGTGTTTGATCAATTCGCGGCTTTTCCGGATTATGTGTGATCAATCTGAAGGACAAACCATTAAAAGCATTGTTTGTAACCTCTATCGAGTCTCATAACAACTTGGTTTTGTATGCAAGAGCAATGTAACATTCTGCTTCTTTGAGTTTTGACGTACTTGATGCCTAAGGCGAATCTTCGCTTGGTACGTATCTGTGGAACCTTTTTGTTGGAAAGGATTAAACCACATGTTTTGACCCCCAGGCTAACAAGCCTAGATGCCGAGATTTCACATCTCATGCACTCAAAGTCTTTGACGCACCACATCGATAAAAGACTTCAATGACAATCAGTGCAAAAAGTAATGACTACAAAGTACTGTGGAATGCACTCATGGTGTCAGGACCCACCCCGGATTTCACCTTAAAATCCGGAATGAATCCTGCGGGGACCACCTCCAAAGGAGATGCTACCATAAATTTTGCTTAACCTCCCTTGAAAAGGGACAACCCTTCCTAAAGCCACTTGCAAACGCACTTCTAAAATCATATTCTAACATTTTACTCCTGGAGCCTTCATGCTCCCCTTAGTTCATCACATCTCTCAAATTAAAACACTAATCCAAAATAATCTCACAACCAACAACAAGGACATCTAATAATTTACTAATTGGATTATCAGAGCATATCTAAGAATGAAGGAAAAATAATGAATAAATAATAAGCAGAAACAACATCTACTATGCCTCGACTCCTTGTATGTTCGACCTTAAATAAACTTAGCCTGCAAACTGGGCATTTGAAACCGAAGGGCCCAGGGCGAAAATAATTTAAAACGTTAGAGTGAGTGGACAAAAACAAATTAAATAATTTAACAAAAACATAATTTTAATATTTTTCCACATTTAAACTTTTAAAACTTCGATGCATGCAACTTTGATAATCACAATAACTTTAAATCCAAAATACCATAAAAATAGGCAAACCAGTCCCGCTGGTTAATCAAATATAGAAATCTCGTAAGAAGAGATAAACCAGCCCCGCTGGTTAATCAATTATATAACTGAGAAAAATAAAATAAGGGCAAAAGTTATCACCATGTAAAATGAGCCTCCCAGGCTCAGATCGGTGCCTCCCAGACTATAATAGCGTCTTACGGTAAACACTCTACTCACCTATAGTGAGGACCGCTACTAATGGCTAGCTAAAAAATAAATATAAACACTGATCGGTTGCCTCATAGGCTATAATAGCGTCTCACGCTAAACGCTCTACTCACCTATGATGAGGACTGTTAATAATGGTTAGCTAGCAATAATCAATATAAGCGACCCTATATTATGGTGACTAAAAACATACGAAATCACTTAAATCTATTAAACTTCCCCAAGATCATACGAATAGTATAGTTCCCAATCAAAATCATCATAAGAAATTACGTTAAAACTCAAAGACGTGTCTCACACGTCAAAATGTTCTCAAACCATAATTATAAGCGAGATTTAATCATTAAGTATAAATTATAATTAATTTTCAATTTTAATATTCTCAATTTTAAGATCGATATATGATCCACAATTAAACAACAAATTTATAATTAGAGAATTACCGAAAATCTCATTTTCAGAAATCTTTATAAATCTCAAAGTCCACAATAAAACAATCATAATGAAATCTGAAATTTATAAAAATATCCAAACTCAAATATCAAATTAATAATCCGAGCTCAAATCCATAAATCATGACCCATAATTAATCAATGCTTCATACTCACATATTTTCCAAGATCATTTCATAAGCCGAAATTATAATATAAGCTCAGGAAATAAAAATAATAAATTTATAGAATCTTGCATGCATATTTATTTAAAATCAAAATGTCCACTCACAGTATTAGGCTTAAACTTTCCATTACTCGAGACACTCCTCGAGCGCCGCTTCCAAATATCCAAGTCTTTGAGTCAATCTCACATCTGACCATAAGTTGTGAACAAATCAGTCAGACCAAACTTTAAAATAACCATTGCCACGTCTTCTTTCCTAGTTTGACTAGGGTTTCCTAGGTTAACCAAGATTGACCAACTAACGATGCTCAATGTTTTCCAATTCAACTTTTGACTTAACAATTTCATCCAATTTTCACTATACATCCTCCTAACCGTTAGCCACTTAGGCATCGCTTAATAATTCGTTTTGGTGAACCTCGACTTTGATTAATCAACTAAAGTAATTTCGTTAACTCAAAAACATACGAACCACTTTAATCTGGAAAACCACTAAATTATTAAGGGCACCCAAAAAGGTTTCCATAAATTTATGGTTTCTAAAAACGGAAAGTTTCCTAAAATAGAAACTACCTTAACTTGATAATTTTTCCAATTACGACCTAAACTTTCTTATCTCTGAAATGACATACAACGAAAAGGAAACATCGCTCACTACCTCCATCGTTTCTGCCAGCGCCACCCCTTGCCGGACTCCGGCAACTTGCCAGAATATTCTGTCGGATTCCTGCCTCTTGCCGGAATTTCGCCATGACATCCCTATATTCTTTAATACACCAAGTTCTCGACATACATGCAACTAAAAACCTAAGATTAATCACCAAACAACCATACCACAAAACACAATAGCATTTCAATCATCAAACCAAGCAGAAAACTAGAGATTCCTCACCTATTATAAACCTCACCAAACTGAGTTCACTCCCAGTCTATACCACCGCTGCTAACCACGGCCTTCAACAGCACTCGAGCTCACCAACGCCTCCAACACCACAGCAGCAATACCCTTGATCTTCAACATAAACCTCGACGGCGTCAACGACAGTGGCTTGCCGGAAAACCTAAAAAACAGAATTAGGGCTTCCTCCGATTTGGCCATGAATCAAGAAAACAAAGACACAACAAGGAAGAGGGAAGTGAGGAGAACAAAAATATACCCTTCAAAGCCATCGTCCCTGCCGGAGCTCGCCGGAAATTACAGAACACAGTCGCGTCCTCCTACTTTGATCTCCGTTAAGAGTGGATGCCTCCCGAGTTTAAGGATTGGGCTGAGTTGAGGAGGAGGAGAGGATCACTTTGGTGGCAGTCTCGACGCCAGGGGTGGCCGGACGGTGCTGCTCTGGCGTGGAGACGACGAAGGAAAGAGAGAGAGAAGAGACATACCAGGAGCTCGGGTCAACGCCTGAGTTTGGGTGCTTGACTGAGTCAACCCCCTCTTTACCCTTTATACCCGAACCAACAGTCAAGATCGAAACCCTACTCAATCAGACGGCCATGATTAAATAAGCTATTCTAATTTCAGAAAATTAATTTCTTTTACCAAACCTTCAATAAATCATAGAAAATACTTCAAAGCTCCGAAAATAAACCGAAAACACCGGAGAACCCGTGTCGACAAGAATTACGAACCGAGACCTTAAAAGAAGAATTTGACATTCCTAGAATAACTCGCAAATAAACTCGAGTGTTAACTTACTAAGTTACCGAGCACTATTAAATTCCTCAATAACTCATAGAATACCTAGTAAATAGGAAAAATTGGGTACATGGCGTTACACATGAAGTGTTTCTTGAAACGTTCATATAACTCTACTTGTTGAGTTATTAGTCAAATGGATTGCTTACCACTTCAAAAGACTACATATTGTCAATGATCTTTTATGGCATCATGATCCATAATCTTTAGTGGATTCGATCATCATCAAGTTCTCTAAGTTCTCCAAGTTGGTTTGGAATTACCAACGAGACTTGATTTTGATCATTATGTTGTAAACGAGAATTGCATATACGCTAATGCGATAAACGTATTTGAGATTGTCTCTTAATGTGGGGACAATAATATGGGTCACGGCAATCACAGAAAACACCGTGCCGATGTCTAGAAAAGAGGGGGAGGTGTCGCCGGCCCTAATGGTGACACTCCCGAGGCCGGTGCTTCAACTTCCCAGAGGCCCTTCGGTCAATTCCTCAAGCAATTGAGGTGCATCGGTCTTTCCTCGATGTCTCATTGGCCCCTGCAATGCTCATTGCTCGTTTTGAAAACCTATTTTTTTTACCTAAATTAGGAGCGAGACATTCCTACGCTAAATGATACAAAAGAGAATATTTTATTCCTACATCAAATTATGTAGATCGATACAACCAACTTGCAGACACTTTTTTATGTTTTATAGTGTTGGTTGAAGTGTTAACACACTGGTCACATGTTACATTATTATCTACTGCTTATGCTGCTTATACTTTTAGATATTATGTATCTTTCTAGATATTCTTTATATGTGTCTTAGTCTTATGTCATTAGGATATGTATAGTTTGACTAAACCTATGTATTCATTATCCTTACCATATTGGTATTGTGTAATTTCTTGTATAAATGACTTTTATCAATGAATAAAATAATGATTTCTCTATTCTCTTGTTATCTCTCTTTGTCTATACTGTTTATACTTCATCATGGTACTATATATTAATTCTATTATCCGATCGATCAGTTTTTGAATTGGTTTATAAAGAGTATGGGTCATAGATCCTCATTGGTATAATTACCGAATGCTATGCAACTTTTCGGCTAAGGGATTATGTGTATATTAGCTAGATCTATTAAACTATAACAATCAGGTAATCTCAAAAGAGCTAGATAGATCTGGTAATTAACCAAATACAATTTTATATTAAGACATTATCAGCTGGCCTATTCATGCAAAGAAATCAGTGAATGTAAACTTTGTGAATGTTTTGAAAGAGATAATTCCAAGGAAAGAACTGATCAAGATTGTGAATATCATTCACCACGGTTGCCAGCTCCTAAGGAACTCAACTACGAATTGAAGATTCTTTTTATCATCTAAACCTAAAACGAGCAAGAGGAAGCTAGTGTCGTTGATATAATAATTATAATTTTAATCTTTTAGCCTTGCTACATGTATCAAACCTGTGTAATTACAAATTGGAATATTGTTGCCTCAAATTAATTAGAGGTATATGGTGGCCTCAAATTTTCTAACTAAATTAAATCTACATTAATTGCCAATGAAATTAATGTTACTAACTCTAATTCAATAGCTAGCTCATGATCAGTCAAGGGACCAAATCTATGAATTTGACATTTCTGTATATATAGACGAGGTTGTCAATCGTTTCTTCTGCAACTTGGACCCGCAAGTATATGCATCTAGAAAACAACAAAAAGTTAGGCATCCTGCACGCCTATATAAACCCCCTCCTTGCTGCTTAACTTCATCAAATCAAATTGAAAAGCTATAACTTGGCAGCAAACCAATCAAGAGCATTTCAATATCATGAAGATGAACACCCGAGTACTCCTCAGCCTCACCTTGGCCATATTCTTCGCAGGTATCCCAATTTTCTCTCTTTTGTTTTCATCACTTCTCATAATATTTGATTACATTCATTCCAATTTTCCAGAAATGCATGCATGGATGCATGCCTTAATGCCGCAACCTTCATTTTATACGAGTTTTATCACTTTTATGGGGTTCTAGCTAGCTAGCATGCGTTTTCGGATTTTCCTTACTTATCAAAGAAGAAAATCGATCTAGCAAGCTACTGATATATATTCTATCATGTAGATCGAAGTTGATACTAATTATTTTGTTTTGGTTCCCAATTAAGCAGGTGCACATGCAGCTACGATCACCTTCACCAATAACTGCCCCTACACCGTATGGCCGGGAACCCTCACCTCCGACCAACAACCCCAACTACCCACCACCGGCTTCGAGCTAGCACAAGGAGCCAACAACCAGGTCATCACTCCAGTTCCATGGAAAGGCCGCTTCTGGGCCCGAACCGGCTGCACCACCGCTGCCGACGGAAAGTTCTCCTGCGCCACAGCTGAGTGCAGCTCCGGCCAGGTCACATGCAACGGCAACGGCGCAATCCCACCGGCAACCCTAGTCGAAATCAACATCGTAGCTGACGGTGGTCAGGACTTTTACGACGTCAGCCTCGTCGACGGCTTCAACGTCCCCATGTCCGTTGCCCCGCAGGGCGGAACCGGCGATTGCCAACCCTCTACATGCCCGGCCAACGTCAACAACGCCTGTCCAGCGGAGCTGCAAGTGAAGGCCGCCGACGGGAGCGTGATCGCCTGCAAGAGCGCATGTACGGCGTTCAACGAGCCACAGTACTGTTGCACACCTCCTAATGACACTCCCGAAACATGTCCACCCACAAATTACTCTAAGATCTTTGAGGACCAGTGCCCTCAGGCTTATAGCTATGCTTACGATGACAAGAACAGCCTCTTTACATGCTTCGGTGGACCTAACTACGCCATTACTTTCTGTCCATGAGCAATATAGAGATGATCGAAATCATAGACAGATCGAGGAAGCTAATAATCAAATCCCTTTTTGGGGATAAGAATAAGTTGTATGAATCTTGACACCTTGATATTGTCAAGAATTTAGTATCAATAATTTCGATGGAATAATTAATTAAAGACATAAAATCTTTCTAAGAATATGCAATCCCCAACAAATATGTACGGGGGTAGCAATCAGATTCGTTAAACTTTACACCCCGATCTATTTTCATTAGCCAACAATATTGACACAACAAAACAAATATACATATTGTGTGATGAAGAAAAGTTAGTCACACAACATGTTTAAGGAACCTTGTCTTGTATGTTTAACCGTCTCTATCATTCGTGTTACATGCGGGAATTATTACCTGTTTCAGGCATATTGCTGAGTGGTGTTCCAAATCCAATAGTTCTAAGACACGTGTAAAATTATTTAAATAAGAGATCCGTGAATGGTTTGGCCTGTTAACTATGTCAATCTGCGTTATGCAACATGTCTTCTTCTTCACTCTACATTGAACGAAAAAGACAGAAAACAAAGAAATTGATTTGGATCCAAAAGCGATGCATGTGTAGTGAAATATTGATTGAGTTCAAAGATTGAAATATTGATTGGGTTCAAATAGATTATGCTCTGTCATCAGACTTGTATATATGTGGGTGAAGAATCAATTTAGATCCCAACAGAGAAGACAACTATCCCTTTTTTGGTTCTTATATGCGAGGAAGAAGGTTTGGGTGCCCAAAGAAAATTCTAGGTACCTGCATATTGGCGTGTTAGTCGGTTTTTGATGTAGTCGGTTTTTGATATCGTCAGACGATCACGGAGGCAGGAACCGATTCGTCGGAAGCTAGTGGGTCACGGTGGTGCTTTGAAGTTGGCAGTGGAGGAGAGAGGAAAACTCAGATATATTTTTTCTCTCATTTCAAATCTGTGTAAACCAAACATAGAAGCTTAAATTGGCTTTGTTGGTGGAAATTTGTTTTACTTGGGTACGTAAGATCGACCTGAGTTTCATTGAGCTTCCTTCTCCTTCATAAGAATGGATATGATTTCTTGAAGTTTCTTGTTTCTCCTATAGCAGACGAGTAACACCGTTTTAAGTCAGGTAAATGATGTGTAAAAAAATACACATGTCCTAAAACTATTGGGTGGGGAACACCACTCAGCAATGTGCCGGGAACATGTAATAATTCCTCTAAAAACAGATTAAGAAAAAAGTTCATAGAAACGATCTGCTATACTTAAGAGTCGACAATCTGTCAGCATATATCGTGGCTGATACTAGCCGATCCACATCCTCAATAATCGCCGGCGATCTCTAGCTTCAATCACCGTGTGCGGCTGCCCTCTCAGAGAGCTATCTCTTATCACGTACGCTGATTTGCATGCGTAATTGGGATGGCACATAATTGAATAACCCAAGCCAAGACTAATTCAATGGCATGATCAACTTAAGAGACTAGTGGCATGGCATCAGCGTCAATACGTACAAGTACTATGAATGCATATTAACACAAGATTTTGATAGATAGCCTCATTTCCTATTTGTAATGACATATCGAAATATAATAAGGCAACACCATCCTTCACGGTTCACACTTGCCCGTTTGTTTTCTAAAGCTCTAAACAGTAACTGTACTAACTTAGTTGGTATACCAAAGACTTGGTAACCGACTTACTTGGTACGGTATACCGTACCAGTCTTGGTAACATATATAGTTGGTACTTGGTATTGAGATTTTCATACCATCTGTATACCGTACCAACCATGTATGTGCAATTATGCAAAAATACAACCATATCTATGTAGGAAACGAGAATACAAACAACCTATAAAATATATAATATATGTAAAGACAATTAAAATATATGTATAATATATAATATATGTATTGTTTTATATTTATAACATACTATAGGTATAAATATAATTAAAATATAAAATGTTTAAATTTTAGTAAGAGGTATGTTTCGAAACCATGTCTGCTCTGATGGAAAATATGACCACATAGACTAAAGCTATCATTACATTATATTTGTGAAAAAATTATATTTATCACTTCATTTTTTGGGCCACAATCTAAACTTAGTAGATGCTTATTACCAAATGTACGTATCAACCGAGTACTAACCGTACCAACTAAGTCGGTATACCAACTTCGGTGGTTGGTTTTGGTAGAAGATGTTGTCTACCAATCATAAGTTGGTTGATACATGGTATTGGTAAATAAAGTCGGTATACCTGCCAATGTCAGCCATAACCACACGTCCACACCAACAAATACGGCCTCCGAAATTTTACCTCCACATAACTGCAAACAACATCCGATCAGAACTGCAGCATTGAGAATTAAAAAAAACATTTTACAATCCAATCTACATTAGCGAAAGCTATGGCTTCACAATCAATGTCGATTATAGTTATCTTAAGCACACCCGTCCAATAAACGAAGCAAAGAGTGCTAAAGATGTAATCAGAAATACTGAATGTCAAGATGTAAGAGCAAAATAGAGGCATATACCAGTCAATTTCATGCCTTGCACAAAGACTGCACCTTTCTTGTGGGTCAAATTTCTCTCCTTATTTGGAAGAGGATGCATGTAGTTCACTACATGTGAAAAACCTTTCGGTGAAGACCCATTCAATTAACCAAGAGGCAAGATGCTAGATGAATAGCAAAGTTGGTGATGTGCATATGTTGAAATGCAAGAGAGAGCCTATATGTATAGGCATGTGGGTGGCTGAAATGTTTGACAAAAGAATGGAGATGCATTGATGTTGCACATAAACATTGAAGCTTGAATCAAGGAAGAAGTTTGAATTCTCTTCCTTGTGCATGGACGTGAAGGATTTGCATGGGAAATGCATGAAGAAGTTTGCCTATATAAAGGCATGAGCAATGGTGCAATTGAAGTACCGGTGAGTTCACCTTGTGCTATACAAGAGTGTGAGATAGAGAGAAAACTCCAAGTTGAGAGTTTGTGTGTGTAAGAAAACAAAGTGTGTGAGAGTGTATCCCTTCAAGAGTAAGTCTCGAAGTAGTGTTTCTCTCTGTGTAACCTTTATTCGTATAATGAAAGTTCTTTGTTGTTGTTGCCCCGTGGACGTGGGCACATTGCTGAACCACGTTAATTCCCGGTGTTCTTTATCATTTTCTTTCCGCTAAATTTTTACATTTGTGATTGTAAGTTTCCGATTCCATTCTACAGTTTATTCTTCCGCATAACCCAACAGTGGTATCAGAGTTTGGTTCTGACTGGGAGCTGCTAGAATGGAAAGATCATGGAGTACCATGATCAAACTCAACCACTCCAACTGGATTACGTGGAAAAGGAGAATGGAGGATATTCTCTATTGCAAAGATTTGCACGCACTACCAGAAAAAGTACTTTAGCCGACGAAAAATTTTCGTCGGCCTGTTAAAAAAATTCATCGGCTAAGACCTTAGCCGACGAGCCTTCGTCGGCTATAGTGTCGTCGGGAAAAGGTCGTCTGTGATGACTTTAGCTGACGAAATTTTTTTTTTCGTCGGCTATAGTCCCACTTTAGCCGACGAAAAAAATGTCGTCGGCTATACTGACGAAATATTCGTCGGCTAAAGTGCGTAATAAATAATAAATAATAACTATAGCCGACGAAATATTTTGTATTTCGTCGGCTAAACGTTGTAAAAAAAATTAAAAAATAACTATAGCCGACGAAATATAAAATATTTCGTTGGCTAAACGTTATAAAAAAAATTAAAAAATAACTATAGCCGACGAAATATTAGGTTATTCGTCGGCTAAACCTTATAAAAAAAAATAATAATAACTATAGCCGACGAAATATTAGGTTATTCGTCGGGTAAACCTTATAAAAAAATAAAAACAAATAACTATAGCTGAAGAAATATTAGGCGGGAGAAGACGTTGTTGGAGAGGTTGAGGAGGCGGAGAGCGGAGAGAGCGGAGAGGCGGGAGTCGGGGTCGTCGAGGGAGGACTTGAGGGAGAGGAGGGCGCGGTAGGTGGCCGTTGGGCGCGTGGGGGTGGAGAGTAGACGATGGGGTGAGGAGAGAGAGTGGCGGAGGTGGAGGAGGAGAAGGAGGAGGAAGAGGAGGAGGGGCCGCATTATGTCTAGTGTTGGGTTTATTTGCGGTGGTTGTGTGGAGGAGGAGGAGGAGGAGGATATTTAATTACCCTACTCTGCGGCTATATAAAGAACTTTAGCCGACGAAATTCTTTATTTTCGTCGACTTTAGCCTACGAATTTTCATATATTTTCGTCGGCTAAAGTCCTTTGAAAATTTTGGTTGACCGCCAAAAAATTTTGGTTGAAAATTTCGAAAATTTTTCGACTTTAGCCGACGAATTTTCATATATTTTCGTCGGCTAAAGTCCTTTGAAAATTTCGTCGGCTAAAACTTGGAAATTCGTCGGCTAAACCTTTGAAATTCGTCGGCTAAAAGTATTTTTATACATTTGGCATGTTGTGATTGTGATGATCAAACTTGAGAAACCGAAATCCAACAGTCAGATCTGACCATCATGATAAAATACATGTATGGGAAAAAATTCAACTTGATCCGAAAAGAATAAGGGCTCGATCCGGACGGTCAATCTCGTAAGTCAAACCCCTAAACGCACGGAAAAGGTCGTTCGACCGTCTAAATACGTATTTTGGCCGGACCTCCAACTGAAAATAGTTTTAAACCGATGACACGCAACAAGTCGTATAAAAGTTTTACGCAAAATAACCACCGAATATAGGGCTACTCATATGGGGAAAAAATGAAAAATTGCATTGACCGCAACTATCGGCACCGAATATTTACCGGAATAGTGTGATTTGTCAACCGTGGATGTATTTCAACATTCTCGTCATATCTTATTTCATGACTTTTTAGAGTTTGAAGGTTTTACGTATAGTTTGTTTTTGAAACGGAACATTTACATAACACTTAGTAAACAAGTTATACAACATTAGTATGCATGTTGTGATTGTGATGATCAAACTTGAGAAACAGAATTCCGACCGTCAGATCTGACCATCATGATAAAATACATGTATGGGAAAAAATTCAACTTGATCCGAAAAGAATAAGGGCTCGATCCGGACGGTCAATCTCGTAAGTCAAACCCCTAAACGCACGGAAAAGGTCGTTCGACCGTCTAAATTACGTATTTTGGCCGGACCTCCAACTGAAAATAGTTTTAAACCGATGACACGCAACAAGTCGTATAAAAGTTTTACGCAAAATAACCACCGAATATAGGGCTATAGTAGGTAATAGAGAAATTTTAGGGTTTAGCCGACGAATACCCTAACGTATTCGTCGGCTATAGTATGTAATTAAAAAATTAAAAAATAACTATAGCCGACGAAATATTAGGTTATTCTTCGGCAAAAACCATCTTAGCCGACGACTTTTCATATATTTTCGTCGGCTAAAGTCCTTTGAAAATTTTCCTCCAACTTTGGTTTACCGCCTAAAAAATTTTGAAATTTTTTGTCCTTAGCCGACGACTTTTCATATATTTTCGTCGGCTAAAGTCTATAAATTCACGAAAACACTCATATCTCCCCCTATATTACGTAGTTTGGTCAAATCTTCCACACGAAAAACTCTCACGTAGATGAGACGCAACCACCTATATAAAAATTTTGAAACATTTACCTTTCGACGATAGGGCTCCCCTTAAGAAATAATAACGGTAAATAGGGTTGATCGCTACTATCGGCTCCGAGACTTTACCCGATTTACGTGATTTTTGAACCATAGCCGTATTTCACCATTCTGAACATATCTTATTTCACAAGATTTTTAATAATTTTGCTTCTTATGTAGAGTTGGTTCACAAAGTTGTATAACCTACTAAACAAGTTATACAACATTAGTAGATACGTTGTGATTCCGATGACTAAAATTCACAAACCAAAATTCGACCGTGAGATATGATCATTATGACGAAATATGTCTATGGTAAAAAATTCAACTAGATCCGACAACGTTAAGGGCTCGATCGAAACGGTCAACTATAATCGAAAATAAGAAAACTACATTTTGAAGCCCTAAACGGACTCGGATGGCCAAAAAAGCCTATACGTCATGGCATAGCGATGAGTTTGACTCATAGGGCCGTTACGCTTCCGGAAAGGTATCACAATAGTCATTCGGACACCAAAAACCAAATCTGCAGCATAGTGAATAATAAGGGTAAGTCAACTATCGGCACCGAGACTTTACCGGAATATCGTCATTTTTCAACCGTAGACGTATTTCACCATTCTGGTCATATCTTATTTCACGACTTTTTTGCATTTGAAGGTTCTACGTATAATTTTTTTTTTCAGATGAGTTGTTGTCCAAATCTGTAAATATAAGACACTTTAGCCGACGAAATTATATTTTTCGTCGACTAAACTTTTAAAAATTTCGTCAGCTAAACTCTTAAAAATTTTGTCGGCTAAACTTTTGAAAATTTCGTCGGCTAAACTTTTGAAAATTTCGTCGGCTAAACTTTTGAAAATTTCGTCAGCTAAAGTTCACAAACTATAGCCGACGAAATTATATTTTTCGTCGGCTAAACTTTTAAAAATTTCGTCGGCTAAACTCTTAAAAATTTCGTCAGCTAAACTTTTGAAAATTTCGTCGGCTAAATTTCACAGACTATAGCCGACGAAAAAAATTATTCAGCCGACGAAATATTAATTTCGTCGGCTAAAGTCCACTTTAGCCGACGAAAATTTTTAATTAGCCGACGAAGGACAATTTCGTCGGCTAAAGTCCACTTTAGCCGACGAAAACAAAATTCGTCGGCCTGGTTTTTTTTTTTTCGTCGGCTAAAGCCTTTCTTCTGGTAGTGACGAGCCGATTAAGGGAGACGACACCAAGCCAGAAGGGACTACACCAACAATTTGGATGAAGATGAACTGCAAAACCATCGATCATATTCGTGAATGGGTGGACAACAGTGTGTTCCACCATGTTGCCAACGAAACCATTGTGCATGAGCTATGGTTGAAGTTGGAGTCCTTGTTTAAGAAAAAGACTACTGCCAAGAAAACTTTTCTCATTAAGGAGCGGTCAACATGAAGTATCAGGGAGGCATTCGAGTGACTGAGCACCTCAACAACTTCCAGAGTGTACTCAATCAATTATCCACGATGAGCATGAAGATTGATGATGAGTTACAAGCCTTTTTGCTGCTCGGGTCCTTACCAGATACCTAGGAAACATTTGTTGTTACTGTAAGTAACTCTGCTCCTAATGGTGTATTATCTATGAAAAATATTAAAGATAATATGATGAACGAAGAAACTAGAATGAGTTCTTCGTCAAGTTCAGAAAATAGTCAATTCTTCGTTGCGGAGAATAGAGGAAGGAGCAAGAGTAGAGGACCGAGAGGCCATGGAAGAAGTATGAGCAAATCCAGAATAAGGTTTAGCAGAAAGTGTCATCATTATGGTCTTCCAAGCCACATGAAGAAAAATTGTTACAAGTTGAAGCTGGAATTCAAAGAAGGGCGAGAAGATGCTACTCATCAACAAAAGGAGGACACGAACAATGTTGCTGCTGCGGTATCTCATGATGAGTGTGAGTTCCTGTCACTCAGAGGTGAATGTCTATTGGAAGATCATCCTGGAGTTCAATGGATCGTTGATTCTGAAGCCTCGTTTCATGTCACGTCTCACGTAGAATTCTTCACCATGTACAAAGCAGGTGACTTTGGTAAAGTGAAGATGGGCAATGACAGCTACTCCAATATTGCTGGGATTGGAGATATTTGCTTGCAGACGGATGTGGGCTACGAGTTAATGTTGAAAGATGTGAGACATGTTCCTGGTCTACGTCTCAATCTTATGTCAACTGGTGTACTTGATCAACAAGGCTTTCATCATCATGGCGGTGATGAAAAGTGGAAGCTTACCAAAGGATCTCTTGTAGTTGCTAGAGGAAAAATGTGTTGCACGCTTTACAAGACTTATGGGAAGATTTTCAAAAGTGAGCTAAATGCAGTCGAGGAATCCTCTTTAAATTTGTGGCATAGACGTCTTGGCCACATGAGTGAGAAAGGACTGCAAATGTTGGCAAAGAAATTGGTAATTCATGTTGCCAAAGGTAACTCACTAGACTCTTGTGATTACTGTTTATTTGTTAAGCAAAACAAAATCAGTTTTTTGAAGTCTTTCATAAGGAAAGAAAATATTCTAGATCTTGTACATTCAGATGTGTGTGGTCTGATGGAAGTCGAATCATTGAGTATGCATAAGTATTTTGTTACTTATATCGATGATGCTTCACGAAAAGTTTGGGTTTATTTGTTGAAATCCAAAGACCAGGTGTTCCAGACATTTACAATTTTCCACAGCATGGTGGAAAGGGAGACTGGAAGAAAATTGAAGTGTCTTCACAGTGACAATGGCGGAGAGTACACATCGCATGAATTCAAAGATTATTGTGCGAAGTATGACATCATACATGAGAAGACGGTTCCTAGAACACCCAACATAATGGCGTAGCAGAGCGGATGAACCATACCATTATGGAAAAAGTCATATGCATGTTGAAGATGGCCAAATTGTCAAAAGAATTTTGGGGAGAAGCTGTAAAGACTGCGTGTTACCTTATCAACAGAGCATCGTGTGTACTGTTGGAATTTGAGACTCCAAATGGAGTTTGGACAGGTAAAGATGCATCATACTCGCATCTGAGAGTATTTGGATGTAAAACATTCGCACATGTATCCAAGGAGCAAAGATCAAAGCTGGATGACAAGGCGTTGCCATGCATATTTGTTGGCTATGGTGATGAAGAGTTTGGCTACCGGTTGTGGGATCCAAAGATGAAGAAATTCATAAGAAGCAAAGATGTGGTTTTTCATGAAAACCAATTAATTGCAGATTTCGACAAAGAGGTACTACAAAAAAATGCAGCAATTGACAGCCGCATTTATGATTCACCATTACAGCATGAATCTAATGTTGAGCTACAAGGTGATAGAGTTGAAGGTGTACCAGACATGGTTGATGTTGAAGCCGAAGATGAGGGGGAGCTTGATTAGGGGGAGCAGCTTGTGAATAATCAAGCAGTAGTTCGCAGAAGTACCAGGAGGCTGATTTAATCCACCAAGTATCCATCATCACAATATATTTTGGTGACTAACGATGGAGATGATCCTTATGCAAATTACATCTTTTTGACTAGTGACGGAGAACCTGAAAGTTATGAGGAAGCAAAGACTCATCAAGAGCACGACAAATGGAGGCTAGCCATGAAGTCTGAGATGAAATCTTTACTAAAGAACGACACCTACGAGTTGTTGAAGCTTCCTAAAGGCCGGAAAGCACTCAAGAACAAGTGGGTATTTAAGCTGAAGCGAGATGAAAATGAGAACCTGACGAAGTACAAGGCTCGTTTAGTTGTCAAAGGATTCAGCCAGAAAGAAGGAATCGATTTTGATGAGATTTTCTCACATGTTGTCAAAATGACTTCGATTAGAGTCATTTTGGGCATGGCTGCGAGCATGGATCTTGAGGTGGAGCAAATGGATGTGAAGACTACATTTCTTCACAGTGATTTAGAAGAAGAAATGCAACCAGAAGGCTTTGAAGTCAATGGAAAGGAGCATATGGTTTGCAAGTTGAAGAAAAGCTTGTATGGATTGAAGCAATCACCAAGACAGTGGTACAAGAAGTTTGACTCCTTCATGGGGAGTCATGGGTACAAGAAATCGTCAGCTAATCCGTGTGTGTATATTCAACAATCCACTGGAGGTAATTTATAATTTTATCATCTTACTACTTTATGTAGATGGTATGTTGATTGTCAGCAAAGATACTGCTATGATTCAGTAGTTAAAAACAGATTTGTCAGTGTTGATACCAAAAAAAAAAAGATTACAAAAATAAAAAAATAAAAAAATAAAAAAAATATTTTTCTTGTGCTGCATGCACAATGTTTTTGAGTTCAATTGTGACTCTTGCAAACAGCTGGACAACAAAGTCCAATACGAACTCAGTCTTCCAAACCGTGCACTCTATATAAAGAGACACAGAGAAGAAGAAAAAGGGGGCGGACAAAGACAGTGGGACAGAGCGCAACAGAGGGAGGCGAAGCAAAAAGTAGGGATTAAGAGAAAGGCAAAAGCAGGCGGAGTCAACACGGACAGAACAAAAGAGGAGAAGAAGGAGAAGGGAACAAGCGAAGCAAAAAGCAGAAGGAGAGAAGAAAAGAAGCGGCGAGCCAATAAGAAGGTGGAGCCCATACTCTAACTCTCTTTATTTCTTTTACAGTATCTCTATCCTTCGGCCTCGTTCTTTACTCCGCCGAAAGCCCGCAAGCCATCTCCCCCTAAGGCGAGACAACCACGCGAGGTAGTCACCAAAAAGAAGGCGAGATGACCTCGCCCCCGCCTCCTCTCATTGTGATAATTATGTAGCCGCTCAGCCCTTACTCTTGTACACATGGCCATGCGTTTCGTATAACAAGCCGTACAAGAGAAGGAAACAAGCATTCCAGGCGGGTTTGAAGACCAGGCCGCTCGGCCCTTACTCTCGTACACAACACCGTGCGTTTTGCATAACAAGCCGTACAAGAGAAGGAGACAAGCATCCCTGTTAAAATATTATCAGGCGAGCTAGAAGCAGTCCGCATGCAAGATGACCTAGCAGGGAAGCTGAAAACTTAAAGCAAAAGCCCTAAGGCGAGGTGTCTTTGAGGTCCAGGCAAAGGCGAACTAGGATGGTCTCACATGACCGGAAGTCTAGGCGAGCTAACATTCGTGCCAAGGCAGGAACCCTAAGGGGTGGCGAGCCAACATTCGTGTCAAAGCAGGAACCCTAAGGGGTGGCGAGCCAACATTCGTGCCAAGGCAAGGACCCTAAGGGGTGGCGAGGTGACTTAACCCTAAGAGGTGGCGAGGTGACTTAACCTTAAGGGGGTGGCGAGGTGACTTAACCCTAAGGGGGTGGTGAGGTGACTTCACCCTAAGGGGGTGGCGAGGTGACTTAACCCTAAAGGGGTGGCGAGGTGACTTAACCCTAAAGGGGTGGCGAGGTGACTTAACCCTAAGGGGTGGCGAGGTGACTTAACCCTAAGGGATGGCGAGGTGACTTCACATCAAAGCAGACACCCTAAGGGGTGACGAGGTGACTTCGTATCAAAGCAGACACCCTAAGGGGTGGCGAGGTGACTTCGTATCATAGCAGACACCCTAAGGGGTGGCGAGATGATTTCGTATCAAAGCAGACACCCTAAGGGGTGGCGAGGTGACTTCGTATCATAGCAGACACCCTAAGGGGTGGCGAGATGATTTTACATCAAAGCAGAACCCTAAGGGGTGGTGAGCTAATATTCAGAGGCCCTAAGCCCACGCGAGGTGAGATGACGTCACATGCAAGATCCATTCATGCAGAAGACGAAGCAAGTCGCGGAGCCCGCTCACAAACATACACGCGGAGTCCGCTCACTAGTGAACACGCGGAGTCCGCTCACAAACATACACGAGGAGTCCGCTCACAAGTGAACACGCGGAGCCCGCTCACAAACATACACTTGGAGTCCGCTCACAATTGTACACGCGGAGCCCGCTCACCGATATACGCGCGGAGTCCGCATGAAGGGGCAGTCCGCTTACACGCGGAGATCACCTACGCCACTATCAAGGACTGTGGCCAAAGCCATTCAAGCCTTTTGTCACGCTGCTGCATCACCTGTTCCGGGTGCCTAAATCAAATCAACAGACACTCTACCAAATTGGGTGTTCACAAGAAACACAGTTAACGGACTCAAAATACGTCTGTTAAACCAAAAGCCGGCATTAAGCCATAAAGCCTACAAACCTTTTATGAACTACGGTCGGTTTGATCCCACAAAGGGGTACGTAGGCAGTCTAGCAACCCACTAGATGCAACCAAAATTCCAAGCAGAATCCCTGACACCACCAGTCAAATTCGTCCAGTCCAAATAACTCTGGTCAAATTCCTAAAGCACTAGAGAATCAAATCCATAACCAAATCTTTCGAATTACATTGGTTTAATCCTTTTACAAGGGTATGTAGGCAGTCTGGACTTAAATCTGGATGCAACCACCAACCCAAATAAATTCCCGGATCGCCTAAAGCCAGAATCCCGCTCCAAAGCTCAAATGCCTTCAGACACAAATCCAAACACATTTCCAAACACTACTCTCATCTTAAAGTCAAAGCCCTTCAACGAGTCATTCACTTGTTGGAACCCTTGAACTACGAGTGACTTGATCCTCTCCCGGGTACGTAGGCAACCCATTCCCAAATGTGGGTGCAGTCACAAAGACAAACAAACCTACAATGGTCTCTTGGTAAACGGAATCAAAAAGCGTTCCCTTGTAACAAGAGATTGTAATTAAGAGACACATTTTGTCTTGAATGGGTTAAACCAGACATAAATTAAAACCTTATCTTAGTTAATAAGATAGGGTGAAATCGTGTTGGGTACATATGTGTTTACGATTTTTGCCCAACAGTCAGAGTCCTTTGATATGAAGGATTTGGGATCAGCCAAGCGGATTTTGGGCATGGAGATTACCCGTGATCGAGGGAATAATAAATTATGGTTATCACAAGAAAAGTATATCGAGAAAGTACTGGAGAGGTTCCACATGGAGAAAGCAAAACCAGTTGCTACTCCACTTGCCAGTCACATGAAGCTCAGCTCAAAGTAGAGTCCTACAAGTCAAAAGGAGGAGGAAGAAATGGCAACAGTGCCATATGCCTCAGCAGTAAGGAGCTTGATGTACGCGATGGTTTGTACCAGACCAGACATAACACATGCAGTTGGTGTTGTTAGCAGATTCTTATCTAATCCAGGCAAGGAGTACTAGAATGCTATTAAGTGGATTCTGAAATACTTGCGGGGAACTTCAAAGATGAGTCTATGCTTTGGAAGTGGCAAGTCTGAACTGGTTGGCTTCACAAATGCAAATATGACCGGGGATATTGACACGAGAAAGTCCACATCAGGGTACTTGATTATATTTTCAGGGGGAGCTGTCTCGTGGCAATCAAAGCTACAAAAATGTGTTGCTTTATCAACTACAGTAGCAGAGTATATTGCTGCTACAGAAGCGTACAAAGATATTTTGTGGTTGAAGAGATTCCTACTAGAATTAGGCCATGCACCATAAGAGTTTGTTCTACATTGTGACAATCAAAGCGCAATTCACTTGAACAAGAATCTAAGTTTTCACTCGAGGTCGAAACACATTGATGTGAGGTATCATTGGATACGTGATGTGTTGGAAGCTAAGGAGATATTGCTAGAGAAGATTTATACAGATAAGAACAGTTCAGATATGATGACGAAGTCTCTACCGAAAGAGAAGTTCGAGTTTTGCAGAAGTGTGTTAGGGATGACACACCCCTCCAATTAAGTCGGGAGGGGGAGATTGATGGGTCAAATTTCCATCCTTATTTGGAGGAGGATGTCATGTAGTTCACTACATGTGAAAAACTTTTCGGTGAAGCCTCAAGACCCATTCAATTAACCAAGAGGCAAGATGCTAGATGAATAACAAAGTTGGTGGTGTGTATATGTTGAAATGCATGAGAGAGTCTATATGTATAGGCATGTGGGTGGCTGAAATGTTTGACAAAAGAATGGAGATGCATTGATGGTGCACACAAACATTGAAGCTTAAATCAAGGAAGAAGTTTGAATTCTCTTCCTTGTGCATAGACGTGAAGGATTTACATGGGAAATGCATGAAGAAGTTTGCCTATGTAAAGACATGAGCAATGGTGCAATTGAAGTACCGGTGACTTCACCTTGTGCTATACAAGAGTGTGAGATAGAGAGAAAACTCCAAGTTGAGAGTTTGTGTGTAAGAAAACAAAGTGTGTGAGAGTGTATTCCTTCAAGAGTAAGTCTTAAAATAGTGTTTCTCTCTATGTAACCTTTATTCGTATAGTGGAGATTCTTTGTTGTTGTTGTTGCCCCGTGGACGTAGACACTTTGCCGAACCACGTTAATTCCCGGTGTTCTGTATCATTTTCTTTCCGCTAAATTTTTACATTTATGGTTGTGAGTTTCCGATTCCATTCTACAGTTTATTCTTCCGCATAACCCAACACTCTCACTCTCCAACACAGAAGAATATATAGCTACTGGTACTCCATATCTTATTAATTTTAAGGACTCAGATGCTAAATCCTAGTGCGATATGTTATACTTGTCACTCAGTGTAAACCCAAATACAGTGAAAGTAGTTGGAGGAATAAAGCACCATGAAGAAATAATCTACAGCACCGTTACAAGAGGAAATTACCAATGAGCAAAACTAAACTAGAGTTAAAAGAACATAAGCAGTATAATTATGCATACTGATTATAAAGGGCATCTTATCATTTTAATCGAGCACATCGAAACGAGCCTCACCTCTACATCCGCTTCCTCCACCGCCGAGCATACCTCGGCCAGCCAAGCAGAGGTACCCCTACATCGTCCATGGCTGTGGATATGGTATCGGCACCTACATACTTGCCTGCAACAAATTCTAATCGAATTGAATCCTATTATAAACCATGATTTACAATCCCGTGACAAGTTAACTGTAAAGCATTAGGAAAACTGTGATACTAATTCTATAAAATAAACCACACAGGGAATGAACATACAAAACTTGATCAAATTCAAAGATATATTATTTCATGGATCCGAAACAGAGTACATACACATAGACCTCATCACCCGAACAAATCCCCAAGCACAAAATATGAGTAGTCGTTTTATAATAGTCCATGATATGAAGGACAGTCCTCGATAAACACTGTACTGTAAACAACATCCAAACAAATAGAAAAAGCCTCCCCGAATGAGGTCTCCAAATCCCACAGACAACAATAGTGACTCAAGCTCAAACCCTATAGAAGAATATGCACAATGTTAGTACATAGTAGAACATCAGTCATACTCGCTTAAGAAGATGTGTATCACCACATGAAATGGGCTTGGGCTTTAACTAAGCCGAAGAAACCTACACTATCCCTTGAGGGCATAATAGTAATACACTCTCTAATAAAGGCAAAGTGGTATTTTTAGGGTGCATCTACTCTATCTCTATAAATACCACTCTCCACCCCTCATTTGGGGACACTCTATCTCCACCCCATCCACACCTTATTTCTACTCACATATGACTGACTTTGGCATCGGAGGGTCGAAGGCCGGAACACCCGGTCTTCCCTCTGACGCTCTTCATTCATGATTGACAGGTTATGAGAGCTTGAAGACGGTGTTCCCGCATTCTGTGTGATCCACCTCCCTCAACAATCACACCGAAACAATGGCGCTAGAAGAAGGGGCCTCAAGTGGAAACCGTCATATAGCTCACCATGAGCATATCCATAATCTGTCCAGATTTCCCTCTCTGAAAATTTTCTTTTTCCGGTCGCCAACCTTCTCTTTTTCTCTTTTTCTCCCTGCCCGCATACAAGGAGCTAGCCATCTTTACATCTTAATTTTCACCACTCACAGATGATTATCAAAATAAGTCTAATTTCTGGCTTGGTTTTAGAGAAATCCCGAGGAGAGAGAAATTAGATCTAACTTTGTCTCTCTCCTTCACTTATGCATACCACCGCAAGGTAGCTCACCTTCCCTGTCATCATACTCGTCGTCTTCCAATGAATCCAGCGTGGCCTCCCCTACCTCCGGCCAAGGCCCACGCGTCGGTGAGCAGCGCCCAAAAAACTAATCTGGACACCCAGCTTCCCTCAACTACGACACAACGTCCTGGCAGTAGCTTCCCGACAATGATACGTTGTCAATCCAACTAGACCAGCCACGCCAGTCACGGCGGCGACACATGGACCTTGCTCTCGATCTCGCGACCCCAATCTCAGCACCCTCCCCCCGGGCACCTACCACCGGGACATGCCATCGCCTTTGGCACCCCTTTGATACTCCTCTCCCGGGGACACCCACCCATGCCTCGGTGCTTCTCTTCCGAAACCCCCGCGAACTCCGTTAGTCTCGCCAGTCCTCGCAGACTCCACTGGTCTCGCCAGTCCTCGTGGACTGCGCTGGCCTATCATCACAGCGGCGGCACCCTTACTGCCAACTCCCCTCGCAGACTCCCCTCGCGGACTCTCCTCGCTAACTCCCCTAGCGGACTTTCCTCGCTAACTCCCCTGGCGGACTCCCTTGCCAGACTCCCCTGACAGACTCCCCTCACGGACTCCCCGGGCAGGCACCCCTGGTGGACTCCCCTAGCAGACTCCCCTCGCGGACTCCTCTGGCAGATCCCCAGTTCCCCTGGCGGACTCCCACACATACACAACTCTCCATCCCGACCTCCAAATCACCGAAACTCCAAATCAAATTTTTAACTATTCAACTCTAGTTCTTCAAATATTTCCGGTGATTCACACCACATACAGACTTGAACTGACTAATTCTTGGCAAACCACACACACAATAGTGTCATCGGACGTAAAGTATTATACCGTCTCAAAACTAATTTTCAATATATAGAATAATCACAAATGGTCAGGTTGGAAAGAATCTAGGAGAAGCCTCCGTACCTATGTTCAAATCTTCCAACGTCACGAGGTTCAAGTACCATGGGATAGTTAGCAAAAATAAAGAAGTATGAGCACTCAGAGCAGGCCCGTACCTGAGGGGAGCTTGAGAAGTCGCCGCTTCAGTCACCACAAATTCGAGGGTACTAAAAAAAATTGTATAAAATTGTATATATGTACATATATATAATTATTTTAAAATTTTTAAATTTTGTGTTCTTTCTCGGTTTCTTGCGTTTATTATACTTTACCAATATTATAATACATCTTAAATTCATATTCAACATTGCACATTTACTGTATTTATACATATCCTGTAATCGGGGAAATTTCATTTTACAACGGCCATTAATTTTTTTTTGTCGTATGACGGTTAGAAAACATTATTTGCCTCAAGTCTTCAGATCTCAGATTCGGTCATGACCCAAAGCAAAACCACTTAACATTATGGAACATGTCAAGTATGACGTACGCAAATACGCATAAATCACTTGTGTAAGGCATATAAAAACACTGTAGCCACGACAAGCTGTAGCTTGCAGAAATAATTGTATATGAAGATTGCTTGGGAAACTCGATTGTCCAGTCGAGAATTGTTAACCTACTACATAGTTGTTGATCTAGCAGTTGATGATGAATACACCTGATCACTAAATTGAATGCCATAATCTCGCCATGCTTGCAAGTTGCAACCTCCATGACCAGTCAGTCGGCCTGCCACTGTTTCTACAATGCAAATTAGAAACAAGGATTTAGACACTGCCATAGTCCAAGCACCCGTTATTATTGGCTCCAAGAAGCATCAGTTTTCTAGCCAAGTTTGCGAGATTAGCGAGAAGAAAATTTCTCTTGAGAGAGAAATGTGTTACCACTTTAGTTAGTTTACAATGAGTGTTTCTTTTAATCTCATTATTTAATATAATGGAAGAAAGTATTACGGTTGTGATAGAACCAAACAGTAAAGGGTACAGAACAAATATATATATATTATAAATTCTAATACCAACTATCAAAGGAATTATATTAACAACAAAATTGAAATTGAAATCACTGACTTGATCGATTGAGGCCTGCGTAGCAGTGTCCTTAGACAGAAATTCGTCCCCACTTGTGCTGTAGTTGCAGACGTCTATCTAGAGGATACAACAATCACAAACAAGTTCTTGCACAAGAACTTGTTCTAGCGAATTTACTTTGTGGATTTCCGAAGAACAGAAGAAGAAGAAGAAGAAGAAGAAGAAGAGAAGAACGATTTTTTGTGTGTTGTAACGACGACCAACCTCGTCTATAAATAATAGTCACGCGAACAGATAAACCCGACCAAACAGTTGCAACTGTTCGAACAGTTGTAACTGTTTATCAGATAAAATCAAATTTAAATTCAAAATATTAATTAATTAAAATAAAAAATATTTCGAATTTAATCAACAGAGCCCAAGAGCCCCAAGGCCCAAGGCCCATCTTTTGACTATTAAATATATGTGAAATTCTATGGAAAATCCCATAGAAAGCCCACAAAGCCCATCCTCTCACATATCACCCATTTAATGAATTAAATGGGTTAGCCCTTATAAAGGGCACAACCTTTTCAACTTCTTCAATGTGGGACTAAAGTCCCACAAGTTCCTACAATACCCCACATTTTCTATTCAAACTCTAACAATACCCCACATTTGAATAGAAAATAAGATAATTAGGAACTTATCGCGTTTTCGGAGAACTTAGATATGACATGCATCGGAAAAGGTGTCTTTTGGACTTGAACCTTTCGTAGTAAATGCTTATCGGATTCACTTTGTGAAGTAGTGAACTTAAGTCTTGAACTATTCACGTTGTGTAGTAAATCGAGACAATAAGTATTACACATATCATATCAAAACACATTTCAATTCTTACGGTTGTGTTCATTTTGGTCCTGAACAACCCCTTACTTCATGAGATTTCTAGAGAACGTAGCCATATCGGTTCTCATAGATGCGACCCGACATCAATCTCATATAGGTAATGCTAATTAAGAATAGTCCGTACTATCCCACCTTGACAAAGGCTATTAGCATTATTAAGAATACTAAGATTCAACCCTTAATCATCTACGGAAACACACTTTATGTCATCATAGGAATAGGTGTATTTGTGTGTTATGCTTCTTGAGTCTTCCTCAACTAGTTTGCCTATTGAACCTAGACCATGGGATCTCCAATGTTGCTAGGTTAGGTTTCCGCCAAGTAGTGACTCATTGTATTGGCTTTAAGCCCATTCCCCTCGATGTAAATATAACTTGCTCTCTATTTAGGCCTTTAGTCAAAGGATCCGCTATATTTTCCTTTGATTTTACATAGTCAATGGAAATAATTCCATTTTTGAGCAAGTCTCGTATTGTCTTGTGACGTCGCCTTATATGCCTAGATTTGCCATTGTAATGGTCATTCTTTGCTCTTGTAAGGGCAGCCATACTATCACAATGTATGCAAATGGCCGTGACGGGCTTTGGCCACAACAGAATACCTTCTAGGAAACCTTTGAGCCATTCCGCTTCTTCGGCGGCTTTATCCAAGGCTACAAATTCCGCTTCCATCGTCGAACGCGTATTCACGGTTTGTTTCGATGATTTCCAAGATACGGCCGCTCCACCAAGTGTAAATACATAACCACTTGTGGACTTACTCTCCGAATTGCATGAAATCCAATTTGCATCACAAAATCCTTCTAACACGGGAGGATATTTGGTATAATGCAACCCATAGTTGATTGTATGCTTTAGGTACTTTAAGACTCTTATCAAAGCAATCCAATGGTCATGACCCGGATTGTGTGAATATCTACTTAGTCTACTCAAACTATAAGCCAAATCCGGTCGTGTACAATTCATTATGTACATCAAGCTTCCAAGAACTTGGGTGTATTCCAATTGAGACACGCTATCACCTTGATTCTTCTTAAGGTGAGTAGAGGGATCAAATGGAGTAACGACCGGTTTGTCTTCATAGTGTCCAAATTTTCTAAGGACCTTTTCTACATAATGAGATTGTGTAAGTATGTAACCATCCGAATTCCTTTGAACTCGAATACCAAGAATTATATCCACAATTCCCATATCTTTCATATCGAAATTTGAATGTAACATCTTCTTGGTTTGATTAATAACATCCTTACTAGTTCCCATTATAAGCATGTCATCAACATATAAGCATACAATGACATATGCGTCTTTATATTCTTTCATATAGACACATTTGTCACATTCATTAATTTTGAATCCATTTGATAATAATGTGTTATCAAATTTCTCATGCCATTGCTTTGGAGCTTGTTTAAGTCCATAAAGAGACTTAACCAATTTGCAAACTTTTCTTTCTTGACCTTTAACAACAACCCCTTCGGGTTGTTCCATGTAGATTTCTTCATCTAATTCACCATTTAGAAATGCGGTTTTCACATCCATTTGGTGTATTTCCAAATTGTGAACCGCCGCTATAGCAATTAGTGTTCTAATGGACGTAATTCTTGTTACCGGCGAATAGGTATCAAAGAAATCTATGCCTTCCTTTTGTCGATAACCTTTGGCTACTATACGAGCTTTGTATTTTTCTATAGTACCATCTTTTGACTATTAAATATATGTGAAATTCTATGGAAAATCTCATAGAAAGCCCACAAAGCCCATCCTCTCACATATCACCCATTTAATGAATTAAATGGGTTAGCCCTTATAAAGGGCACAACCTTTTCAACTTCTTCAATGTGGGACTAAAGTCCCACAAGTTCCTACAGGTTGTCCCGAAGATGTAGGGACATTTACAGAATCCCATTAAACATTCTGTCTTTTTGTTGTTGTTATTTTTGTAAACAAAAAAATGATAAAAAAGTTAGATCTTAAAATAAATAATTATTCGACCACCGTATAATAGGCGGCCACTTTTTTCCTTATGGTTGCTTCATTGTGAGAAGCCACAAAAATAAATGATTATCGGCAGTATTTTATAAGATTAGTGCCAGTTGGTGTCTCCCGCAAAATATGAAAATTTGTTCAGAAGCATCAAGTACCTGATTTGAGGAATCTTCATCAAGACGTGAGTGAATTTGTCTTAAAGGCTGGTTCTGGATCAGAAAGTGAAGGAGATGAATTTGAAGAAGCAGCAACGGTAACTTTGGCTAGTGATCTGGGTAGGGCTACTCGAGCTTCATCAAAAAGTGCTATCAAGCTCCGAGAGATGGAACCCAGGATGACTCTTTGCATGATTAAGGTGGATAAATGAGAATGGATTGTGTCAAGGCGAACCCATCTATGGGATTGATTCCCATGAGTACATGTCTGATTTCTTGAGACACATGCATATATAATTTCAACAAGTTAACTAATAACGGATTTAAAAAAAGAAAAAAGTTCTTAATTGCAGCGTACGTAATTGGGATAGCAGTCATAGCACATAACTGAATAACCCAAGCCAAGACTCAAGAGTTATACAATTAAATGATAAACTTAAGAGACTAGTGGAAACCAACTAAGTCCATACGGCGAATCGTAGTTTCCATCAATGTAATTGTCTGCTGAAAAATAGTCGGTTTTTCCATCAGCTAAATTATAGATGCCAATCACTAGATGACCAGTCGTGTTTGTTGCATAATATATGCAGTTTCCACCTCCGACTCCATCAAACGCCTTGTCGTTCAATACCGCTGACACTGAACTGGTTATCTTTGACAATGGAATCGAGATATCTCTGTTCAAGTGTAAGAAACTATAATATGGATTAACGAACATTGTCTGGTCTTCAAGAGTAGTCTCTGTCAATGCAGGTTCGGGACCAAGGTCTAACTTGAACACCCAAAATGGTGCATCTGGATTCTGCAAAGAAAGTTGGGAGTGTTTATCTCTACCATTATGACGATTCCATACAAGCAAAACTTCACCTTCAGAAGCTATCATGAAGTAAGGATCAGCCTTAATTCCATACAGATTCATGTGTCCTGCAATTAAACTTCCAATTTCAAATTGCTTGCCTACGTAGATCTGACTTTTGGCTTTTGAAAAAACCTCTAGGGGATCAAAAACAACTACATATCGAACACCATATCCCCCTTTAGCGAATGCGTACAACTTCCCATCCTTATGGAATTGAAGCTCATCAAAATGAATGTCATATTTGGGGCCTGATTGGTAAGTCCAGGATTTGTCACCTGGCCTGCAAAACGCCAACCTATATGTGAGTAGTATTGTAGCTACAATGCAGTCAGAAGATTTCGGGTTTGAGGAGGCCACAGATATCACGGATGCTTCATTGGAGGGTGGCAGCATAATCCGAGCACCTGTGATCGGGTTCACCAAGTAGTTGATGCTCCATCCATAAGAAGTGTAGCTAGTCGACTTTTGCATTTTATTATCGCTCATGATCAAATATCCATCAATACACCCTAGGAAGGATGTATAATACGAAGGATCCGCAGTTGCTTTTGGAAACCTAAAATTATAGACACTGTCTTCACTTGGACTATAGAGACTACAGAGTGCAGTTGCCGAGTCCACAGACCGAACCCATTTCAAGATCCATGGAAAAAGGGTGGCACGTTGAGACCATTTTGACGACGCTCTTCTCCATGATGTACACACAGCAGAGAACTTTTGTGAATCAATAAGTGATGACCGCTTCAGAAACATCTCAATCAAGTCATCAGGAAGATGTTCAGACCACCTATTCGAGACAGAGACTACTCCATGGCGGGCACTTTCACCATCTCCTAATTCCAATTGACGGCAAAGTTTATTTTTCAATGTGTCATCTTCAAAACTTGTTGCCTTAATTCTACCATCAACTCTACTGCAACTGATACCCATTGTCGATCTTCTAAAGTTATATTCTTGATTGATTGGGCCTGGAAAAAAAGAAAAGAAAAAGAAGATCAACTAGTTAATCAAGTATACCTGCACAAGCTGATCACAGGATCAAATAGGGATAAAAAGATAAATTAAACTAGTGAAACAAGGCTTGCAAGTTGCAAACGCCTCATAATCTACCATAATCATACTCGACATAAGTTTAACAATTAACCAAACTAGCTTCAAATCGAGCAACTAGCTTATACATGTAACAATCATGTAATCAAAGATGGAGAGTACTGATATTAAGTACTACTTACATTCGACTTATCTTATAGAATTGCCTACACCAACAAAACCAGAACAATTAGTTCTTATTAGGGTTTGGAGTTTTAGCACTTCTCTATCTCTATAAATAATGAAGGCCGGGAGTATTCCTTATATATATACTACTAGGGTTTCGGCTGTCCTTCGCCATTATATACAGGGATTTACTTCTTTTTTCTTTCTTTTATATATATATATATATATATATATATATATACAGGATTTACTTCTCAAATGAATTATTCTATTTTAGTTACGTACACAAAGTTGTGTCTTCTTGTACAATATGGCTAAAGCGATGCTGTGACCAAGAGTCCTAAACCATGAAATAGACTTCTAATTTAGGCCGCATGAATCGGCTTATGACATTATAGATGAATATCCAAATTGACATTTGGGGTCAAACAAGGAGAGCGCTTTCAAGGCCATATATATCTAGCTAAGTCCCAAGGATAAAGCTAGCATGGGTGCTGCGATAAATCATATATGTGCAGCCTGCGGTGGCGGAAATTTGGGAGGCAAGCACCGAGCCAGTTGCATGTTGATGGCGACATCCTTGGGAGAGCCCTAGTTTCGGGTAGTTTCTAGGTCATTGAATAACTCTTGAATAAACTAGGGTTAGAACATGGTTCACATTCGGTTTTTCTTGTGTTGCTTTGGTATCTAGAGTTTGTTACATGTTAGGTTGCCCAATGCTCTTTTTCATTTGGTTATATAGGCTCTCTAATGATATATAGCTCGATCAAACTTGTCATATATGATATTTAGTATATTACAACTTCTATCTTTAATGGATTGACAACCACATCACTTGAAAAAGAAATGCATGTTAAGCATTCTTATATGGCCAAATTTCAAAGAGTTCAAAATAATACTGCTCTGAACTGTAGCTTTTATGATGTAGAACAATAGGAGAAGCAAGTTAGTGTTGATTTCTGGCTACAACAGGCTCATTAGTACTCTTACAGTAATTAGACTAGATCAATTCTATACGATAGGCTCCACGCAGCTGAGATCCGCCGCTTCAACTCTACTTCACTACTGCTAACATTCTTAGACCTCAACCAAACCCAAGTTAACACTAAATTCGCTCGTGTGATGACACTCATCAATCACGGCAACAATAGTCTTGTTGCGAACCTCTCCCACATACTCAGAGCAGTAACATTGCACCCCAGCAATGCATAGGGCACTAACATCCCCATCTATCTCCTTCCTGATCTGCATATATACCAAGTATGACATGTGTTAATCCATAAGGCTAGAAAGACGGTCATCATGAGCAGCATTTCAATAATATATACAAGTTTTTTCTCGTACCTCCTCATTTGCTGTGGATATAGCATCTTCATCCACAATCATTATACCATCAAGAAACTCAACGCAAATGGAGAAGCATTCTTCACCAATGGCTTCTACTAGTACTTCTCCATTTTGTTTCACAAGACAGACTCTCTTGCCTTTATAGAATGACCATGCCATTACACTTCTAGTGCGCTCCTCCACACCGAAAACTTTTACCTGCCACATGATATCAGCTTGGTCTGAGGAATAAAACATAGAAATTCAAGTTCAACACTAAGAAATAACCAGAAAATAACAAACCTTTGGGAAAACTCTCTTTACGTACGCAGCAATTCCAGCAATACAGTTGCCATCACCAATGGGGACAAAAATTGCATGGAGATTATCAATTTTTCCACCTCTAACCATTTGAGTGATTATCTCCACCCCAATGGTTCCATAGCCGGTGATGATGTCGGTATGGTCGCATGAAGGTACGTAGGTTGAATTTTCAGTTGCAGCAATAGATTTGGCATGGTCATCGGATTCTTGAATGTAAGTCCCGTGAAAGACCACACTGGCTTTATACTCTTGTATATCTCCTAATAATTTCCTCCTAACAGCCTTTGCAAACAAGAATTGAACAAGGCTTATACTCCATTTCCAATTCAGAAAAAACCAAACATCACATCGATATGATCACCAAATCTAATTTATTTTATTTGCATTAAGTAGGCATACATACATGTCTTCCAAGAGTAACTTAACTAGAAAGTAGATCATTGGGGATCGCAACAAGTGAAAGTACCTGTTCTGGCTGTTCTGGCTGTTCTGGCAGTTCTGGCAGTTCTGGCAGTGGAGGAGGAACATAACCATTTGGGGTTGCAACCTTGCAGGATGAATTCCAGAGTTGTGCTACACATGCAACCATCACTGCAGGCTTTCCAAATGTGCATGTGAATCCCCTCCTCTCCTTTTCAATCAGTGCATTTGCCATGAAGTTATAAGTCCCTCTCCATTTGTAGGATGAACCCTGCAAACATCACAACATTAGGAACCTAAAACAACTATGAATGAAAGCAACATTAGGAACAGGAGATATACTATAAGTATGTTTGTACTCACATGTTCTCTGTTGAGTAATATCTCTACTTCTTCTGGGCTTGAACTGCACGCACGAGAAAATGCAGGGGCTGGTACTAGGTCCCGCCTTTGAACAAACTCACATTCATAGATTCTTGACGAGAGTATGGCACTTAGAAACTTTAGGGAAGTTTCTGCATCTGTGTGTTCAAGGCAATGCTTTTTCAATATTGGGTTAGCTTCAACAAGAATACCATTCCCAAATACTAGCCCTGGAACTATCATTGTCTCGACCTCCATCAATGATTTGGTCTTCTTATCCTTCCAGATGCAAACCGCACAAAGCCTAAAACACAACTGAAGCATCAGTATACATGCACATCAAACTAAACGATATAAAAGAAAAGATCAAAAGGAACATGTAACAGAGAGAGAGGGAGAGGGAAGTGAATAAAAACCCACCTGCGTCCACATAAGTAAGATGTAGCACTACCAACAATTGCAGTCCCTAAAGGAAGCCACACTAAGGCAAACCTCTTCCCAGCAATGGCTGAGAAATGGAAGTCTCCATATCCAATCGTAAATGCAGAAATTACAGAAAAATAGGTTGCATTAACCAGATGGGTTGCATTGACTCCATTGTGCATCGTTGCATTTGCTCCATTGTGATTCGTTGCATTAACTCCATTGTCATTCATCTTCGTTGTGTCCCTCATCTCTGTAGCGTCCCAGATCCATATCCCTAAAAATCCAGTGCCAACGACAAACACTATCCAACCTATTGCGAAGAAGAACTTCAACATCCGTTTTGTCTTGTCACTAGTGATCTTGATAGACTTGAAAAACCACTTCTCCAACTTATCCCCTACCGCATTAACCAAATCTCCAAGTGGATTACCAAAGACGGCACTCATTACAGTACCCAGTAAAACAAAAGCAACCACTAAATACTTGGCTACATTTGTATTAGGAGTCACATTGCCATACCCAATGGTTGTCACGGTGACAATGACAAACAATAAGGAGTCGAGGAAACTCGGAGGGGGCTCAAAGGAAAATGTGATCAGATACCCAAAAATTAGGTAGGCAAGATATAGGCTTGTACGGAGGGCAATACAATAGAACCTGCATGTAAACAGTTTCCTGACATATATAGAATGAAAACAAAATATGAGATAAAGTATAGTGTGAGTTCATGAATTTTGCACAATATTGAGCTATATCTATAGTGATGCAGGGGAGACCTTTAGACCAATGTTCTCTTACTGGATTCTAGGAAATTCAATTTAGCCGAGAAATCTGGTACTTTAGAGCCATTAAGGATTTTATGAAACCAACCATGCACAGAGAATCAAGTAAGTAGGAAGAATTATAGTATTCTAGCATTGAGCTACAGGTCCTAGGTATCCCACACAGTGGCCTTAGAAACATAACCTTATCAGGCAATTCATGCAAATCAAAAACCATTTCACCAAGCAACTTGAAAATAGAAAAATCTCTGAACAAAAAGACTTATGTTTATGAGGCCGGTTTCACATGCTGAATGCAATCAATGCAAAATCGAAACAACAAAACTGCAATGTGCAGTAACTTCTAGACCTCAATAAATTGTAATGAGTTAAGGATCACTGTGCAGAGATTATGTAGAGCTGTGTAGAATAGGTGTTTGCTTAATAAAATGAAACTGCAGTCTGATAGCTTACATGGTTGTCAAAGGGAACATATAACAGCAAAAGCTTGCGACAAAGTTCAACAGCTGTGGAAAATTGACCACCAAGTACACCTGCAAGTTATATATAGGAATAAGAACATGGCTAATGATAAAGTTTGATATATGCATGCAGTATGCACTATTTTACGCTATGTCGATTATGATGCAGGACAAGTAGGGGACGACATTTATTGAGAACTAATTCTCGATTGTATATCAAGTTCCAAGTCATTAGGAAGAATGAAAAAAAAGAGAGAACAAACATACATCAGAAAACTTTGAGGAAATCAACTTAACAAGTGAAGTACCATAGCGCATTGAAGTTATTGATGCAAAAGTAGAGGAAATCAACCCGAAAGAGGGTCTTGGAAAAGCAGATTCCAACAGCTTTAGATGAAGGTGAAACAGACTCGAAGGAAGTTGAAATAGACATAAAGGAGCGAGCAGGAGGAGACAAAAGGGTGTAGAACCATCTTAATTGATGAAAGGGTCCTGGACCTTAACAACATCCGTGTACAAGAGCAAGAGAATTTTAACTCTAATGAGAACTTGTACAGTCAGATTCCAACAACAGTAGGCACTTGAACAAGGAGCACATAAAATGCACTTAAACTGCTGCTGATAACAATGGACATCTTAAGAGATTCAAGATAGCAAACATCTTAGGATGAGACTGCAAGCAGAGGAAAAAACCCGAAGAAGCAGAACCAAAAATCGATCACATCTATAGCAGAACAACGTACTGGTGGCTATAATGGACACCAGTTGAGGAAGCAGAACCAGATATCGACAATCGCGAAATTGAAATGATAGAATGCTATAAACAGTATCATGAATACATAATATACAGAGTTTGATACCTCCTGCTGTTACAGATAACCTAGATATGCACAATCATCAACTCTTACTATGCAACCGCACCCAATCTCATACATATTGTCTATATTTTGCCTAATTTCACTGTTACAGGTACCAAAGCTCGATCACAAGTCGATATTTCAGTGATAGTGTAAAGAAATTGATCAAGGTCAACAGTAGAATCATAATCAATTGACTAAAGAAATTGCGGACTGAAGATCCGAAGCTTACCGTGATAGTGTTGTGATCGGGGACTCAGGTGAAGGTAAGGCGATTCCGATCAGCTTGAAGCTTTCTCCGATTGTTCATCTAGGTTAGCGAAGAAAGAGAAACAGATCTGGATCAGTATCGCAAAAATTGAAATTGAATTCGTCCATACAAATCAGAACTTACAGCGGCTACTTACCGGATTCATCCTCCATTGTTGATCGAGCTTCGATTTCTCCGCCTCGCTCTTCGTCGTCTAAGTCCTTCTACTCTTTCTCTCTTCGCTTCTCAGTCTTCTCTCTCTTCGCGTCGCTTCGCTTCTCTTCTCTTTTCTTCTCTTTCCGATATATGTGGATTTCGAAAATGAGAAAATAGCGGAAAACGACGCCGGCTCCTAGTCTTGGGAGGGAAAATCAATAGCGGGCCGGTGGATCACCTCTTTTCTTTCTTGCAATTTAGGCGAAAGCCCACTTCTTTTTATCATCCACCTTTCCACTTTCAACCAAAAGATAAATAGTTTACTCATTAACACTAGGTCAGCTTGACCTTTCTTTTTTTTTGTTTTGGTATTTTGTTCGGGGGCATAAAACAACCCCAAAGTAAATACACCTCAAAATAGTGAGAAGACGGTGAGAGAGAGAGAGACACTGAAAATGTCTTGAATAGAAAAAGACTTTGTGTAGTACCAAGCTTTATCATTTAGCCCTTCGGCCCTGACCTGTTGAATTATAGCAGTCCATTTGTATATAGGATTGGGACTTGTATATGTGATAGGCATTAGCTGGTATATTCCTATTAGAACACGTCTTATACAGACGCCTTGTACTTGTATATAAACCCTGAATTGGGATGAATGAAACTATTGAATTCCTCTGAATCCCTTTCTTCTTGGTACCAGAGTCAGGTTCCTGCCATTGAACCCGAATTTGAAGTGAAACTCAGAAATCCATCACTACCGACTCTTTCCGCTGCACCCGAAATCTGTATACTTGAATCACCACCAACTCTTTCTGCTACACCTGAAATCTGTATACTTGAATCTGAAATTTGCAAATCATGGAGTCTCCTGAACAATCATATGCACTTGTAGCTGAATCAGGTATGAGGGGTAAGGCATCTTCTCTATCTACATTATCTACGAATGGATCTTGGATAATTGACACTGGTGCATCTGATCATATGACAAATAACCCTAGCCTTGTAGACTCTGTTAAGCCATCTCCTCAACATGTTGTTTCTACTGCTAATGGTTCACCTTCCCCTGTTATCGGTGAAGGATCAACAAAAATTTCTGATGACTTAACCCTTACTTCTGTCCTTGTAGTTCCCTCTCTTGCGTATAACCTCTTATCTGTGGGACAAATTACTATGGCCCTCTCATGCACTGTAACCTTTTATCCCGATTTTTGTATTTTTCAGGATATTCTGACAAGGCGGATTCTTGGTTATGGCGTTAGAAGGGGGAAATTGTATTACTTGGATTTGACAAGAAGTGGGCAACAACAGTTGAGTTCGTTGAGTCAAGCAAACAACACCAGTAGTCTGAATAAGGCCAAAGAGGCAGTGTGGTTATGGCATCGCCGCTTAGGTCATTTATCTTTTGGTTATCTTAGAAAGTTACAACCGCAGCTTTTTTCAGTTGTTGAAGAGTCTGATTTTAAGTGTGAAATTTGTGAACTAGCCAAGAGCCACCGTATTACCTATTCTCCCAATTTAAATAAATGTTCAGTTCCTTTTATGAAAATACATTCTGATGTTTGGGGCCCTGCACAAGTATATACACCTTCTGGCTTTCGTTACTTTGTGACTTTCATTGATGAATGTACTAGGATGACTTGGGTGTCCTTGATGAAGTATAAGAATGAAGTGTGTTCCAGGTTTACTGAATTTCATAAGAGGGTGGCAACTCAATACCAGCAACAAATCCGGGTACTTCAATCTGAAAATGGTGGTGAATACGTCAATCGTGAACTGTCTGCATTCTTAAGCTCTCATGGAATCCGACACCAAACTTCAATTGCGTATACTCCTCAACAAAATGGACTGGCCGAAAGGAAGAATAGACAGTTGATTGAAGTCGTTCGTGCCTCTCTCTTTGGTATGAATGTGGATCGAAACTTGTGGGGAGAAGCTGTTCGCTCTGCTGCATACTTGATCAATCGCACACCTTCCCGTGTGCTTGAGTTCCAGAACCCATATCAGAAGTTACATCAGTTGCTCAATGTACCGTCGTTGCCTAATTTGGAGCCTAGAGTTTTTAGATGTACGGTGTATGTGCACATCAACAAACGACTAAGAGGCAAGCTTGATCCGTGTGCTGTGAAGTGTGTTTTTGTTGGGTATGCTGAGTTCCAGAAAGGGTACCGTTGCTATGATCCGGTTCTTAATAAGATGCATGTTTCCTTGGATGTCTCCTTCCGTGAGTCTGAACCTTATTACTCAGGGGGAGTTTCAGAGTCTTCCCTTCAGGGGGAGAGCAGGTATGAAGGAAATCCTCTGAATTTTAATGACTTTGAATTTGAAGAAGTGGAGAGGCTGGAAAGTCAATTAGGTACTAGAAATCGAGCAAATGAAATTGCAGATACACGAGTTGACCAGTCAACTACACAAGTTGACTCGTCGACTACAGAGGACATGTCAGTCGACAACTCAAGCGACTCGTCAACTTCTGGATATTTTACTTTTATTGGAGATAGTCTTATCACCTGGCGCAGTAAGAAGCAGAAGGTGGTTGCGCGCTCTAGTGCTGAAGCAGTGTATCGTGGTATGGCTCATGGGGTGTGTGAACTACTATGGATTCAGAATGTTTTGAAGGAGTTGGGTTTCAAGCTTCAGAAACCAATGGACCTGCATTGTGACAATACTGCAGCAATTGAGATTGCTCATAATCCAGTTCAGCATGACAGAACCAAGCATGTGGAGCTTGATCGTCATTTTATCAAGGAAAATTTAGATAGGAAGATTATCAGGTTCCCTTTTGTATCTTCTGAGGAGCAGCTAGCGGATGTACTTACCAAGGGTGTATCGCACAATGCGTACGAAGACTCGATTGGCAAGTTGGGCATGATTGACATCTATGCACCAACTTGAGGGGGAGTGTTGAATTATAGCAGTCCATTTGTATATAGGATTGGGACTTATATATGTGATAGGCATTAGCTGGTATATTCCTATTAGAACACGTCTTATACAGACGCCTTGTACTTGTATATAAACCCTGAATTGGGATGAATGGAACTATTGAATTCCCCTGAATCCCTTTCTTCTCTCATCAATGACGATGGTGACGAGACTAATAAAATAGTACCGGTGCGCCGCCATGAAGTGATCGGACGAAGATAGGTTTGGTCGTAAGCGCGGGTCTTCAGTCTCGAGCTCACTAAGCTTCTTGAGCGTTCTGATACGTACGATATACATTACCTTTTATATACTTGAACATAACAGTTGAGATTAAATCGTGGTTGAAACCAACGCTTATGCCGCATCTCTTTTTGTTAAATAAATTTCCTTATTAGCAAACTTCCTAAATACCAAAGAAATGCCTTCGACTTTCGAAAAGCTTTCATGAAAATTACCACCGACTCTATCATAATTCATAAACTCATAAAGCATATACTTCATTATCAGACCATAAACTAAAGATTTCACATCTAATTTTTCTGAAGGTGCTTAACAATCATCGAAACCCCAAATCAAATCTCTAACCATTCAACTTTTGTTCTTCAAATATTTCCGATGCATACATAACTAATTGACTTGAATAGACCAATAATTCATAGGCAAACTGTGAGAGCCCGTAAAGTTATGGCTTTATGAAATTGATAATTCCTAGTAAACGATTTCTATAGTGGACGGACATTGCTCGATTTAGTTGGATTCGAGAGGTTTCATTTTTGAATTGGGCCTATAGTGTAGGCTTGGAATAACCCGATTTGGGCTTAAGGAGGGCAACATTGTAATTTTATATATATGAGCAACAAATTAATAAGCTTTGATCAGAATGACCAGAAGCTTCTCCCGTTTTCTCTCCCTCTCTTACGAACACTCTCTTTCTTTCTGTCTGTCTCTCTGTTCATGTTCAAGACGACAAAGCTGCTAAATATTCATGGTGGGATGTTAATCTTCAGTTCAAGGATACAACAGAGATGGAGTTTGGGTCGTTTAGCTATGTACCGTCGACACCGATTCGAGTTGTAGAAAGCCACAGGCATGAACGTTATTCTTCTTCTCTTAGCATGTTGAGGTAAAGTCCTAAGAACCCATAGATTTGGCATTTCTGATTTTGATACATTGGGTTCTAATTATTCTGTTAATTGGAATGCCAGTGACACGGAATTTCGAGTGGAATTTGAGTTCCAAGGAAAGAAGCATGAAGTCCATGGAGAGTTACTGAATTTGAAAAGGGAGAAGTGATCGATGAATACAATCAATACTCCTGATTAGTGAATCCCATAATCTCGGCATGCTTGCAACCTCCATGCCCGGCCAGTCGGCCTGCCACTGTTTCTACAATGCAAATTAGAAACATGGATTTAGACACTGCCATAGTCCAAGCACCCGTTATTGGCTTCAAGAAGCATCAGTTATGATCATCCAGCCAGGCAGCCATCACCAGGTCCAGAGCAACAGTACCTTGATATTCATTGTCTTTAATCAGATATACCTTTCAAGAATTTGGCATGGATTCAGACCAAAAAGAATTTGGCATGGATCGAAACAACATGCACCCAAAAAAAAAAAAAACTGTAAATGAGGGGGCAGATCTTTGTGGATGTAGATAATGCATGAAGAAGGTTTACGTTAGTTTACCACTGCTTTTGAAGACATAGAAAGGAACACGCCAACGAATACGCCCTCAGAAATTTTACCTCCACACAACTGCAAACAGCATCCAATCAGAACTGCAGCATTGAGAATAAAAAAAAACATTGTATAATCCAGTCTACATTAGCGAAAGCTATGGCTTCACAATCAATGTCGATTATAGTTATCTTAAGCACACCCGTCCAATAAACGAACATAGAAACTAAATACCAAAGAGTGCTAAAGATATAACCAGAAATACTGAATGTCAAGATGCAAGAGCAGAATAGAGGCATGTACCAGTCAATTTCATGTGCTATCATTCTACGACTATCAGCAACTTCAGTAAATTACAAATGAACGATAGGATACGGCATAGAAAGACTCAGAAGGTAGACATGCAATCAGAATAGAGACCTAAAGTAGTCCAATTTAATGTGGAAGTTCCACTACTGCCAGTAACTTCAATTAAGGCCTCTATGTGATTAAGGGTATCTTGGGAAAGTGTAAGTCTAGCACAAATACTGCACCTCTCACCCCTCCAACACAGAAGAATAGCTACTGGTACTCCATCCTATTAGTTTTAAGGACTCAGATGCTACATCCTAGTACGATATTGTGAAATTGTCACTCAGTGTAAACCCAAACACAGGCAAAGTAGCTGGAGGAATAAAGCACCAAGAAGAAATAATCTACAACACTATTATAAAAGGACATTAACAAAGAGCCAAACTAAACTAAAGTGGAAAAACATAAACAGTATAATTTTGCATAGGGTGGTGCAATTAACACACCCTTTTTTGCTATTAACACACCCCTTATATAAAGGGCATCTTATCATTCTCTACTTATTCATTTCCATGTTACTAGTAACTGCTAGAATATGGCATGGGATACTGGTTATGAAGGGCATCTTATCATTCTCTACTTATTCATTTCCATGATACCATCCCATGCCATAATCTAGCAGGTACTTTTATAATTTTTGTGGCAACATCTATTCCTGTAATTTTGCAATGCCTAAAACACTAGGTGTAGGAAGGTTGCACATGTGAAATAATCATAAGCAAGCAAAAACTTCGGTAGAGAGAGAGAGAGAGAGGATCTAACTTTGTTGTGGAAAACTCTAAGCCCAAAGCAAAAAGAAGAAAGATCACACCAAACTGAGCAACAGTTTCAACCTGTGTCCATATACCAGAGTGAAAATATGAATAAGACACATAAAGATATCCTAAATATGAGGGATCGGTTAACAACCTAAATTTTAGAAAGGAGAACAAATTCTATCTCTGCATATAGAGTAGTCCTGATTGTGTTTCTTAAATGAGGCATTCTCAATATACCTACGAAGAACATTTTATTGCATACTCCAAGACAACAGACTTAGAGTATCTGAGCGTCTGAAAAAGTGCTAGAATCATCTGAATGAGTACTAGAAATGTTTCTTTCTTTCAATAATGTATATGAAATCCAATATGAAATGACTGTTCGTACATCTTTCTTTCCATAATTATCAATCACTTCTACACATGTGACGAGAGCAAATGACCAAAACCTTTATGCTTACAATATCATAACATATAAACCATTGCATAAGATGATACAGCAAAGTGAACATACTTGAACCATTTCACTAACAAAGTGAACCCTCCAGGTCCAATAAGAGATTCGGCTAGCAAATACCCTGATATGACCTGCAAAGTTATAAATCAAAGTAACAAAATAAGAAACATCAAGTATAATAGTCAAATTTACAAGATGTTCTATGATAAGTTCATAAATGTATGACTGTTGATGTGTATGTACAGAACAGTTGTCCAGCACAAGCAAAAGCAATATCATCACAGGTTGCAGAGACAATAACGACGACCAGATCTGATATCAGTCTACAATCCAACAAGCAGAAGTGATCAGATCACCATTTCTAATGAATGACCAAATTCGGACAACTATATAGTTTTCAAGACATAATCTGATCATGGCACACATTTCCAAATTCATTTAGCACTCCGCGGAAAGATGAGGAAATGAGAAAAACAGAAACTGAAAGGGATAGATACAGAATTTCTAGTTAACTACACAAGTTACAAAACAGAAGAGATACAAATCAGACTCTTCTTGCTCACTTATATCTCTCAACTTAACTTTTCCATGTTCAGCCTTTCCATTTTTCAGATAAGCAAAATCAACGTGGAAAAGTTGAATTTACAATTCACACTTATTGCTCACTGAATAAGTTGAGGGATGAAGAGGTAGTCGAATTTGGTTCTTTACCTTCGAGCAATCAGTGAGCAGATTGGCATAAGAATATCTAGTGTCCATTCTGCTCAATAGATTGGGAATGAGGGGCGTGCGATAAGGCGGCGCCGTCGGTTTCGGAGAAGGCGTTGATGAAGGGGAGAGAGGAGTCGACGGCGAAGAGGTACCCCTACATCGTCCATGGCTGTGGATATGGTACCCCTACATACTTGCCTGCAACAATTCTAATCGAATTGAATCCTATTATAAACCATGATTTACAATCCCGTAACAGTCAATTGTAAAGCATTAGAAATTTGTGAAACTAAAGATAAACCACACAGACAAAACTTGATTAAAATTCAAAGACACTAATATTTCATGGATCCGAAACAGAGTAGTACATACACATAAACCTCCTCATCACCCGAACAAATCCCCAACCACAAAATACGAGTAATCCATGACATTACGGACAGTCCTGGATAAACACTGTACTGTAAACAACATCCAAACAAATACAAAAACACTCCCGGAATTGGTTTTGAAAGAGAGGTCTCCAAATCCCACACACAACAATAATGACTCAACGAAGCCCAGACCCTCCAGAAAATGCACAACAATTGCACCCACAACTACACAAGCCATCAGCATCATGGCTGCCGTGCACATTCGAACTCCTGCCTCCAAATTCTCATCCAAACTAGGATTATGAAGACGGGTCTTTATGGAATAGCGTCCGTGATAGATAACCAAAACAACTGTCAAATACACGCCGATCCACATCCTCAATAATCGCCGGCGATCTCTAGATTCAACCACCGTGTGCGGCTGTATTTTGTTTTGGTCGTCAGGCTGCGCGGCTGCGTTTTTCTTTTTCTTTTCGAGTTGGAAACTGACTGTACTTGTTTTAGTTCTGAAGTCCAAACTACTTGCGGCAGATATGTTCGGCTTCTTATCCTAGTTTTTTACTGTTTTAATTTTATTTATTTGTTTATTGTACAAGTTCTTTTTTTTTTTTTTTTTTTTGATTGAGGTACAAGTTCTTATTTTATATTTTAATGAACAAAATTGAATTATAATTCGTTGTTGGAGTTCAATTTCCAAGATATAAAGAGTTGGGCAGCAAGTGAATATTAACACTGTTATTTAGCACCAAAAAAAAAAATACCGCTTTGCTCACTGGCATAATCCTCTCAGTGTTTGCTATTCTCTTAGATGGCTATGGTAGAGTTTTTCTCTGTTCAGATCTGGTCTCTATAGATCTCTTTGGTGGATCAGTGGTGATTTTCGACTATGGTGATAGAGACGGCTGCTATGGCGATGACAGCGACATGACAAGCTCGTTCGGGTCGAATGGTCTTTTCTCTCACTCTGATTGTATTGATGATGGCGGTATGGGAGTCTTTCCTTTTCATTCTTCGGCTGTGATGGGGATCCTCCCTCCTCTCTTTCGTCGAATCTAAGGTGGTGACCGAGGGTTGGCTTGCCAGTTCTCATCTAATACAAGCTTTGACCTATCTCCCTTCACTCATGGTGGTTGTGATGACATTGATTGTGGTGGTGAAACAGTTGAGATCGATCAGATTTTGAATCAATCTGGCTTAGAAAAGGAAGACTCCGGTTTTGGCTATGACAACGATGCTCGGCTCTGATGGTGATGACATCAGCGGAAAGGTAGTGGCGGCTAGGGCAACATTATTTGCTTCTCTTGGAATTGGGCTGGATCAACTAAGGTTTCCCTCGTTTGGGCCTTAGCTAATAAAGTTGGGCTTGAGCCCTTATTTTAAATTTAGTTTGGTCCAGGTAGACTAGTGCATTTGTAGAGTTTGATAGTTTTCTGCGGATACTAGTTTACTTGTAAAATCGTGCTTAATTACTACAAGGTGGGTGTACTTAGGATTTCATACCTTATATGCTTTAGATAGTATAAAACTTGCAATTATGGAAGACGATGCTTTCTGACGACTCCACAGTGGTGCGTTGTCTTTATATTGCTTGCTCTAATTTAAATGGATAAATGGAATGACCTATTAATAAAAAAATACAATATGTATACTCACCGCTTCTGCCCAGAACCTTCTTTCTAATCCAGCATTAGAGAGCATGCACCTAGCTCTCTCTAGAAGTGTCTGATTCATACGTTCTGCTACGCCATTTTGCTGTGGTGTATTCCGGATTGTATGATGTCTTGCAATACCTTCAGTCTTGCAGAACTCATCAAATTCAGTAGAACAGAATTCCAGACCATTATCAGTTCGCAGCCTCTTGATCTTCTCCCCTGTTTGATTTTCCACTAATGTCTTCCACTGCTTGAAGTCCTTGAAGGCGTCACTTTTATGCTTCATCACGTACACCCAAGTCATTCTTGAGTAGTCATCAATCATAGACACAAAATATATGTGATCTCCCAAAGAATCAACACGAGAAAGACCCCAACAATCAGAATGGATATAATCAAGCGTGCCTTTAGTTCTATGAATTGCTTTAGGAAATTTTCTGCGATGTAGCTTCCCAAAGATACAATGTTCACAGAAACCAAGATCCTTGACCTTGTGGCCACCAAGAAGATCATGTTTTGACAAAATTTGCATCCCTCTTTCACTCATATGACCGAGCCTCATGTGCCATAGCTTGGTCATATCATCCTTGTGAACCTCTGATGATGCAACAGCAGCAGAACCTGACAGCGTAGAACCATGCAAAAAATACAAAGTACCCCGCTTGACACCTTTCAGAATCACATTGGAACCCTTGTAGACATTTAGAACTCCACATGATCCTTTGTACCTGAACCCTTTGCTGTCTAGTAGACCCAAAGAAATCAGATTCTTCGTCATGCGTGGAGCATGCCTAACATCATTCAATGTACAAAATTTACCATCATGTGTCCGTATTTTGATTGAGCCTATTCCAACCACCTTGCATGCAGAACTATCAGCCATAGAAATATTGCCTCCATCTATCTGCTCATAGGTTGAAAACCACTCTCTGCGTGGACATATATGATAAGACGCCCCGGTATCCAAAATCCACACATCCCTGTGATGTGTGTGTGCATCTGCAACCAAGGCCAAATCTTCTTCAGAATTGGTGTCAACTTCTACTACAACAGCAGTACCTAATGCTTTCTCATGCTGCTTCTTCTTCTTTAGACATTCGTTTTTCCAATGTCCCTTCTCTTTACAGTAGTTACAGACATCATTAGATTTGGAACCCTTTGAAACTGGTTTCTTGAATTTCTTCTTCCCCGAGCTTCTTTGTCCCATACTTTCACTGGCTACCAACCCCGCAGCCTGACTATTTGAACTTATACCGGTCGCCTTATGACGCATCTCTCTAGTATGAAAGAGATGATCTAACCTCCTCCAGAGTCACAGTATCTCTCCTACCAATAAAAGAATCCACAAAGTTCTCATACGACAAAGGTAGAGATACTAGCAGAATTAGGGCAGCATCTTCATCATCAACTTTAACATCAACGTTACGCAACTCTAATAGAATTGTGTTTAACTGATCTAAGTGATCTCTTAGAGTCGTGCCTTCTTCCATTCGCAGACTGAACAGACGTCGCTTTAGAAGCAACTTGTTGGTTAAAGACTTCGTCATGTATAGACTCTTAAGCTTCAACCACAGACCAGCCGCAGTTTCCTCCTCTGCGACTTCGGTGATTATATCATCTGCAAGACACAACAAAATTGTCGAGTGTGCCTTCTCCTCCAGACTGGCCATCTCAGCGATTTCTGGATCCCCTGACTTCTTCACAAGCGGCGCCCACATCCCTTGTTGTTTTAACAAGGCTCGCATCTTGATCTGCCATAAACTGAAAATGTTTCTCCCCGTGAATTTATCGATCTTCACGTTCAAACCAGACATCTTTCTTCCCAGAATTTGAACCCCTCCTGGAGCTCTGATACCAGTTTTTTGTAACGAATGTAAGAAAGAACACAGATTTACGTGGTTCACTAACGATGTGTTAGCTACGTCCACGGGGAGAAGGAGAACAGTTTTATTATCTTGAGGAAAACACTGAACACACAAATATAATTAGGTTTTGGTCGTTTATATACTAAACCATAAACCCTATATACTAAGCCCAACAGGAAACCATAACCCAGCATAACAGGTTTCGTGGGCCACGTTGCGCCCCCAAACCCCCAAACCAGGGCGCGTTGCCCCTGGACCCCAACTCGCTGACCGGGCAGCGAGATCTCCGAATAGCTGGTACCCCCGGATGACTGGTTCAAGGCATATATTAACAGTCTCAAAACTAATTTTCAATATATAGAATAATCACAAATGGTCAGGTTGAAATGAATCTAGAAGAAGCCTCCGTACCTATGTTCAAATCTTCCAACGTCACGAGGTTCAAGTACCATGGGACAGTTAGCAAAAATCAAGAAGTATGAGCACTCAGAGCAGGCCCGTACCTGAGGGGAGCTTGAGAAGTCGCCACTTCAGTCACCACAAATTCATGGGCACTAAAAAAAATTTGTATAAAATTGTATATATGTACATATATATATTTATTATAAAAAATTTAAATTTTGTGTTCTTTCTCGGTTTCTTGCGTTTATTATACTTTACCAATATTATAATATATCTTGAATTCATATTCAACATTGCACATTGTAATCGGGAAAATTTCTTTTTGCAACGGCCATTAATTTTCTCTTTTTTTTTTATCGTATGACTGTTAGAGAACTTCATTCTCAAAATTCACCTCAAGTCTTTAAATCTCAGATTCGTCCCGACTCAAATCAAAATCACTTAACATTATGGAACATGTCAAGTATGACGTACGCAAATACGCATAAATCACCTGTGTAAGGGCATATATAAACACTGTAGCCACGACAAGCTGTAGCTTGCAGAAATAATTGTATATGAAGATTGCTTGGGAAACTCGATTGTCCAGTCGAGAATTCTTAACCTACTACGTAGTTGTTGATCTAGCAGTTGATGATGAATACACCTGATCACTAAATTGAATGCCATAATCTCGCCATGCTTGCAAGTTGCAACCTCCATGACCAGTCAGTCGGCCAGCCACTGTTTCTACAATGCAAATTATAAAGAAGGATTTAGACACTGCCATAGTCCAAGCACCCGTTATTATTGGCTCCAAGAAGCATCAGTTATCTAGCCAAGTTTGCGAGATTAGCGAGAAGAAAATTTCTCTTGAGAGAGAAAGGTGTTACCACTTTAGTTAGTGTACAATAAGTGTTTCTTTTAATCTCATTATTTAATATAATGAAAGAAAATATTACGGTTGTCCCAAAGATGTAAGGACATTTACAGAATCTCATTAAACATTATGTCTTTTTTTGTTGTTATTTTTGTAAACAAAGAAAGGATAAAAAAGTTAGATCTTAAAATAAATAATTATTCGACCACCTTATAATAGGCGGCCACTTTTGTCTTAAAGGCTGGTTCTGGATCAGAAAGTGAAGGAGATGAATTTGAAGAAGCAGCAACGGTAACTTTGGCTAGTGATCTGGGTAGGGCTACTCGAGCTTCATCAAAAAGTGCTATCAAGCTCCGAGAGATGGAACCCAGGATGACTCTTTGCATGATTAAGGTGGATAAATGAGAATGGATTGTGTCAAGGCGAACCCATCTATGGGATTGATTCCCATGAGTACATGTCTGATTTCTTGAGACACATGCATATATAATTTCAACAAGTTAACTAATAACGGATTTAAAAAAAAAAAAAAAAGTTCTTAATTGCAGCGTACGTAATTGGGATAGCAGTCATAGCACATAACTGAATAACCCAAGCCAAGACTCAAGAGTTATTCAATTAAATGATAAACTTAAGAGACTAGTGGAAACCAACTAAGTCCATACGGCGAATCGTAGTTTCCATCAATGTAATTGTCTGCTGAAAAATAGTCGGTTTTTCCATCAGCTAAATTATAGATGCCAATCACTAGATGACCAGTCGTGTTTGTTGCATAATATATGCAGTTTCCACCTCCGACTCCATCAAACGCCTTGTCGTTCAATACCGCTGACACTGAACTGGTTAGCTTTGACAATGGAATCGAGATATCTCTGTGTAAGAAACTATAATATGGATTAACGAACATTGTCTGGTCTTCAAGAGTAGTCTCTGTCAATGCAGGTTCGGGACCAAGGTCTAACTTGAACACCCAAAATGGTGCATCTGGATTCTGCAAAGAAAGTTGGGAGTGTTTATCTCTACCATTATGACGATTCCATACAAGCAAAACTTCACCTTCAGAAGCTATCATGAAGTAAGGATCAGCCTTAATTCCATACAGATTCATGTGTCCTGCAATTAAACTTCCAATTTCAAATTGCTTGCCTACGTAGATCTGACTTTTGGCTTTTGAAAAAACCTCTAGGGGATCAAAAACAACTACATATCGAACACCATATCCCCCTTTAGCGAATGCGTACAACTTCCCATCCTTATGGAATTGAAGCTCATCAAAATGAATGTCATATTTGGGGCCTGATTGGTAAGTCCAGGATTTGTCACCTGGCCTGCAAAACGCCAACCTATATGTGAGTGGTGTTAGTATTGTAGCTACAATGCAGTCAGAAGATTTCGGGTTTGAGGAGGCCACAGATATCACGGATTCTTCATTGGAGGGTGGCAGCATAATCCGAGCACCTGTGATCGGGTTCACCAAGTAGTTGATGCTCCATCCATAAGGAGTGTAGCTAGTCGACTTTTGCATTTTATGATCGCTCATGATCAAATATCCATCAATACACCCTAGGAAGGATGTATAATACGAAGGATCCGCAGTTGGTTTTGGAAACCTAAAATTATAGACACTGTCTTCACTTGGACTATAGAGACTACAGAGTAGAGTTGCCGAGTCCACAGACCGAACCCATTTCAAGATCCATGGAAATAGGGTGGCACGTTGAGACCATTTTGACGACGCTCTTCTCCATGATGTACACACAGCAGAGAACTTTTGTGAATCAATAAGTGATGACCGCTTCAGAAACATCTCAATCAAGTCATCAGGAAGATGTTCAGACCACCTATTCGAGACAGAGACTACTCCATGGCGGGCACTTTCACCATCTCCTAATTCCAATTGACGGCAAAGTTTATTTTTCAATGTGTCATCTTCAAAACTTGTTGCCTTAATTCTACCATCAACTCTACTGCAACTGATACCCATTGTCGATCTTCTAAAGTTATATTCTTGATTGATTGGGCCTGGAAAAAAAGAAAAGAAAAAGAAGATCAACTAGTTAATCAAGTATACCTGCACAAGCTGATCACAGGATCAAATAGGGATAAAAAGATAAATTAAACTAGTGAAACAAGGCTTGCAAGTTGCAAACGCCTCATAATCTACCATAATCATACTCGACATAAGTTTAACAATTAACCAAACTAGCTTCAAATCGAGCAACTAGCTTATACATGTAACAATCATGTAATCAAAGATGGAGAGTACTGATATTAAGTACTACTTACATTCGACTTATCTTATAGAATTGCCTACACCAACAAAACCAGAACAATTAGTTCTTATTAGGGTTTGGAGTTTTAGCACTTCTCTATCTCTATAAATAATGAAGGCCGGGAGTATTCCTTATATATATACTACTAGGGTTTCGGCTGTCCTTCGCCATTATATACAGGGATTTACTTCTTTTTTCTTTCTTTTATATATATATATATATATATATATATACAGGATTTACTTCTCAAATGAATTATTCTATTTTAGTTACGTACACAAAGTTGTGTCTTCTTGTACAATATGGCTAAAGCGATGCTGTGACCAAGAGTCCTAAACCATGAAATAGACTTCTAATTTAGGCCGCATGAATCGGCTTATGACATTATAGATGAATATCCAAATTGACATTTGGGGTCAAACAAGGAGAGCGCTTTCAAGGCCATATATATCTAGCTAAGTCCCAAGGATAAAGCTAGCATGGGTGCTGCGATAAATCATATATGTGCAGCCTGCGGTGGCGGAAATTTGGGAGGCAAGCACCGAGCCAGTTGCATGTTGATGGCGACATCCTTGGGAGAGCCCTAGTTTCGGGTAGTTTCTAGGTCATTGAATAACTCTTGAATAAACTAGGGTTAGAACATGGTTCACATTCGGTTTTTCTTGTGTTGCTTTGGTATCTAGAGTTTGTTACATGTTAGGTTGCCCAATGCTCTTTTTCATTTGGTTATATAGGCTCTCTAATGATATATAGCTCGATCAAACTTGTCATATATGATATTTAGTATATTACAACTTCTATCTTTAATGGATTGACAACCACATCACTTGAAAAAGAAATGCATGTTAAGCATTCTTATATGGCCAAATTTCAAAGAGTTCAAAATAATACTGCTCTGAACTGTAGCTTTTATGATGTAGAACAATAGGAGAAGCAAGTTAGTGTTGATTTCTGGCTACAACAGGCTCATTAGTACTCTTACAGTAATTAGACTAGATCAATTCTATACGATAGGCTCCACGCAGCTGAGATCCGCCGCTTCAACTCTACTTCACTACTGCTAACATTCTTAGACCTCAACCAAACCCAAGTTAACACTAAATTCGCTCGTGTGATGACACTCATCAATCACGGCAACAATAGTCTTGTTGCGAACCTCTCCCACATACTCAGAGCAGTAACATTGCACCCCAGCAATGCATAGGGCACTAACATCCCCATCTATCTCCTTCCTGATCTGCATATATACCAAGTATGACATGTGTTAATCCATAAGGCTAGAAAGACGGTCATCATGAGCAGCATTTCAATAATATATACAAGTTTTTTCTCGTACCTCCTCATTTGCTGTGGATATAGCATCTTCATCCACAATCATTATACCATCAAGAAACTCAACGCAAATGGAGAAGCATTCTTCACCAATGGCTTCTACTAGTACTTCTCCATTTTGTTTCACAAGACAGACTCTCTTGCCTTTATAGAATGACCATGCCATTACACTTCTAGTGCGCTCCTCCACACCGAAAACTTTTACCTGCCACATGATATCAGCTTGGTCTGAGGAATAAAACATAGAAATTCAAGTTCAACACTAAGAAATAACCAGAAAATAACAAACCTTTGGGAAAACTCTCTTTACGTACGCAGCAATTCCAGCAATACAGTTGCCATCACCAATGGGGACAAAAATTGCATGGAGATTATCAATTTTTCCACCTCTAACCATTTGAGTGATTATCTCCACCCCAATGGTTCCATAGCCGGTGATGATGTCGGTATGGTCGCATGAAGGTACGTAGGTTGAATTTTCAGTTGCAGCAATAGATTTGGCATGGTCATCGGATTCTTGAATGTAAGTCCCGTGAAAGACCACACTGGCTTTATACTCTTGTATATCTCCTAATAATTTCCTCCTAACAGCCTTTGCAAACAAGAATTGAACAAGGCTTATACTCCATTTCCAATTCAGAAAAAACCAAACATCACATCGATATGATCACCAAATCTAATTTATTTTATTTGCATTAAGTAGGCATACATACATGTCTTCCAAGAGTAACTTAACTAGAAAGTAGATCATTGGGGATCGCAACAAGTGAAAGTACCTGTTCTGGCTGTTCTGGCTGTTCTGGCAGTTCTGGCAGTTCTGGCAGTGGAGGAGGAACATAACCATTTGGGGTTGCAACCTTGCAGGATGAATTCCAGAGTTGTGCTACACATGCAACCATCACTGCAGGCTTTCCAAATGTGCATGTGAATCCCCTCCTCTCCTTTTCAATCAGTGCATTTGCCATGAAGTTATAAGTCCCTCTCCATTTGTAGGATGAACCCTGCAAACATCACAACATTAGGAACCTAAAACAACTATGAATGAAAGCAACATTAGGAACAGGAGATATACTATAAGTATGTTTGTACTCACATGTTCTCTGTTGAGTAATATCTCTACTTCTTCTGGGCTTGAACTGCACGCACGAGAAAATGCAGGGGCTGGTACTAGGTCCCGCGTTTGAACAAACTCACATTCATAGATTCTTGACGAGAGTATGGCACTTAGAAACTTTAGGGAAGTTTCTGCATCTGTGTGTTCAAGGCAATGCTTTTTCAATATTGGGTTAGCTTCAACAAGAATACCATTCCCAAATACTAGCCCTGGAACTATCATTGTCTCGACCTCCATCAATGATTTGGTCTTCTTATCCTTCCAGATGCAAACCGCACAAAGCCTAAAACACAACTGAAGCATCAGTATACATGCACATCAAACTAAACGATATAAAAGAAAAGATCAAAAGGAACATGTAACAGAGAGAGAGGGAGAGGGAAGTGAATAAAAACCCACCTGCGTCCACATAAGTAAGATGTAGCACTACCAACAATTGCAGTCCCTAAAGGAAGCCACACTAAGGCAAACCTCTTCCCAGCAATGGCTGAGAAATGGAAGTCTCCATATCCAATCGTAAATGCAGAAATTACAGAAAAATAGGTTGCATTAACCAGATGGGTTGCATTGACTCCATTGTGCATCGTTGCATTTGCTCCATTGTGATTCGTTGCATTAACTCCATTGTCATTCATCTTCGTTGTGTCCCTCATCTCTGTAGCGTCCCAGATCCATATCCCTAAAAATCCAGTGCCAACGACAAACACTATCCAACCTATTGCGAAGAAGAATTTCAACATCCGTTTTGTCTTGTCACTAGTGATCTTGATAGACTTGAAAAACCACTTCTCCAACTTATCCCCTACCGCATTAACCAAATCTCCAAGTGGATTACCAAAGACGGCACTCATTACAGTACCCAGTAAAACAAAAGCAACCACTAAATACTTGGCTACATTTGTATTAGGAGTCACATTGCCATACCCAATGGTTGTCACGGTGACAATGACAAACAATAAGGAGTCGAGGAAACTCGGAGGGGGCTCAAAGGAAAATGTGATCAGATACCCAAAAATTAGGTAGGCAAGATATAGGCTTGTACGGAGGGCAATACAATAGAACCTGCATGTAAACAGTTTCCTGACATATATAGAATGAAAACAAAATATGAGATAAAGTATAGTGTGAGTTCATGAATTTTGCACAATATTGAGCTATATCTATAGTGATGCAGGGGAGACCTTTAGACCAATGTTCTCTTACTGGATTCTAGGAAATTCAATTTAGCCGAGAAATCTGGTACTTTAGAGCCATTAAGGATTTTATGAAACCAACCATGCACAGAGAATCAAGTAAGTAGGAAGAATTATAGTATTCTAGCATTGAGCTACAGGTCCTAGGTATCCCACACAGTGGCCTTAGAAACATAACCTTATCAGGCAATTCATGCAAATCAAAAACCATTTCACCAAGCAACTTGAAAATAGAAAAATCTCTGAACAAAAAGACTTATGTTTATGAGGCCGGTTTCACATGCTGAATGCAATCAATGCAAAATCGAAACAACAAAACTGCAATGTGCAGTAACTTCTAGACCTCAATAAATTGTAATGAGTTAAGGATCACTGTGCAGAGATTATGTAGAGGTGTGTAGAATAGGTGTTTGCTTAATAAAATGAAACTGCAGTCTGATAGCTTACATGGTTGTCAAAGGGAACATATAACAGCAAAAGCTTGCGACAAAGTTCAACAGCTGTGGAAAATTGACCACCAAGTACACCTGCAAGTTATATATAGGAATAAGAACATGGCTAATGATAAAGTTTGATATATGCATGCAGTATGCACTATTTTACGCTATGTCGATTATGATGCAGGACAAGTAGGGGACGACATTTATTGAGAACTAATTCTCGATTGTATATCAAGTTCCAAGTCATTAGGAAGAATGAAAAAAAAGAGAGAACAAACATACATCAGAAAACTTTGAGGAAATCAACTTAACAAGTGAAGTACCATAGCGCATTGAAGTTATTGATGCAAAAGTAGAGGAGATCAACCCGAAAGAGGGTCTTGGAAAAGCAGATTCCAACAGCTTTAGATGAAGGTGAAACAGACTCGAAGGAAGTTGAAATAGACATAAAGGAGCGAGCAGGAGGAGACAAAAGGGTGTAGAACCATCTTAATTGATGAAAGGGTCCTGGACCTTAACAACATCCGTGTACAAGAGCAAGAGAATTTTAACTCTAATGAGAACTTGTACAGTCAGATTCCAACAACAGTAGGCACTTGAACAAGGAGCACATAAAATGCACTTAAACTGCTGCTGATAACAATGGACATCTTAAGAGATTCAAGATAGCAAACATCTTAGGATGAGACTGCAAGCAGAGGAAAAAACCCGAAGAAGCAGAACCAAAAATCGATCACATCTATAGCAGAACAACGTACTGGTGGCTATAATGGACACCAGTTGAGGAAGCAGAACCAGATATCGACAATCGCGAAATTGAAATGATAGAATGCTATAAACAGTATCATGAATACATAATATACAGAGTTTGATACCTCCTGCTGTTACAGATAACCTAGATATGCACAATCATCAACTCTTACTATGCAACCGCACCCAATCTCATACATATTGTCTATATTTTGCCTAATTTCACTGTTACAGGTACCAAAGCTCGATCACAAGTCGATATTTCAGTGATAGTGTAAAGAAATTGATCAAGGTCAACAGTAGAATCATAATCAATTGACTAAAGAAATTGCGGACTGAAGATCCGAAGCTTACCGTGATAGTGTTGTGATCGGGGACTCAGGTGAAGGTAAGGCGATTCCGATCAGCTTGAAGCTTTCTCCGATTGTTCATCTAGGTTAGCGAAGAAAGAGAAACAGATCTGGATCAGTATCGCAAAAATTGAAATTGAATTCGTCCATACAAATCAGAACTTACAGCGGCTACTTACCGGATTCATCCTCCATTGTTGATCGAGCTTCGATTTCTCCGCCTCGCTCTTCGTCGTCTAAGTCCTTCTACTCTTTCTCTCTTCGCTTCTCAGTCTTCTCTCTCTTCGCGTCGCTTCGCTTCTCTTCTCTTTTCTTCTCTTTCCGATATATGTGGATTTCGAAAATGAGAAAATAGCGGAAAACGACGCCGGCTCCTAGTCTTGGGAGGGAAAATCAATAGCGGGCCGGTGGATCACCTCTTTTCTTTCTTGCAATTTAGGCGAAAGCCCACTTCTTTTTATCATCCACCTTTCCACTTTCAACCAAAAGATAAATAGTTTACTCATTAACACTAGGTCAGCTTGACCTCTCTTTTTTTTTGTTTTGGTATTTTGTTCGGGGGCATAAAACAACCCCAAAGTAAATACACCTCAAAATAGTGAGAAGACGGTGAGAGAGAGAGAGACACTGAAAATGTCTTGAATAGAAAAAGACTTTGTGTAGTACCAAGTTTTATCATTTAGCCCTTCGGCCCTGACCTGTTGAATTATAGCAGTCCATTTGTATATAGGATTGGGACTTGTATATGTGATAGGCATTAGCTGGTATATTCCTATTAGAACACGTCTTATACAGACGCCTTGTACTTGTATATAAACCCTGAATTGGGATGAATGGAACTATTGAATTCCCCTGAATCCCTTTCTTCTTGGTACCAGAGCCAGGTTCCTGCCATTGAACCCGAATTTGAAGTGAAACTCAGAAATCCATCACTACCGACTCTTTCCGCTGCACCCGAAATCTGTATACTTGAATCACCACCAACTCTTTCTGCTATACCTGAAATCTGTATACTTGAATCTGAAATTTGCAAATCATGGAGTCTCCTGAACAATCATCTGCACTTGTAGCTGAATCAGGTATGAGGGGTAAGGCATCTTCTCTATCTACATTATCTACGAATGAATCTTGGATAATTGACACTGGTGCATCTGATCATATGACAAATAACCCTAGCCTTGTAGACTCTGTTAAGCCATCTCCTCAACATATTGTTTCTACTGCTAATGGTTCACCTTCCCCTGTTATCGGTGAAGGATCAACAAAAACTTCTGATGACTTAACCCTTACTTCTGTCCTTGTAGTTCCCTCTCTTGCGTATAACCTCTTATCTGTGGGACAAATTATTATGGCCCTCTCATGCACTGTAACCTTTTATCCCGATTTTTGTATTTTTCAGGATATTCTGACAAGGCGGATTCTTGGTTATGGCGTTAGAAGGGGGAAATTGTATTACTTGGATTTGACAAGAAGTGGGCAACAACAGTTGAGTTCGTTGAGTCAAGCAAACAACACCAGTAGTCCGAATAAGGCCAAAGAGGCAGTGTGGTTATGGCATCGCCGCTTAGGTCATTTATCTTTTGGTTATCTTAGAAAGTTACAACCGCAGCTTTTTTCAGTTGTTGAAGAGTCTGATTTTAAGTGTGAAATTTGTGAACTGGCCAAGAGCCACCGTATTACCTATTCTCCCAGTTTAAATAAATGTTTAGTTCCTTTTATGAAAATACATTCTGATGTTTGGGGCCCTGCACAAGTATATACACCTTCTGGCTTTCGTTACTTTGTGACTTTCATTGATGAATGTACTAGGATGACTTGGGTGTCCTTGATGAAGTATAAGAATGAAGTGTGTTCCAGGTTTACTGAATTTCATAAGAGGGTGGCAACTCAATACCAGCAACAAATCCGGGTACTTCAATCTGACAATGGTGGTGAATACGTCAATCGTGAACTGTTTGTATTCTTAAGCTCTCATGGAATCCGACACCAAACTTCAATTGCGTATACTCCTCAACAAAATGGACTGGCCGAAAGGAAGAATAGACAGTTGATGGAAGTCGTTCGTGCCTCTCTCTTTGGTATGAATGTGGATCGAAACTTGTGGGGAGAAGCTGTTCGCTCTGCTGCATACTTGATCAATCGCACACCTTCCCGTGTGCTTGAGTTCCAGAACCCATATCAGAAGTTACATCAGTTGCTCAATGTACCGTCGTTGCCTAATTTGGAGCCTAGAGTTTTTGGATGTACGGTGTATGTGCACATCAACAAACGACTAAGAGGCAAGCTTGATCCGTGTGCTGTGAAGTGTGTTTTTGTTGGGTATGCTGAGTTCCAGAAAGGGTACCGTTGCTATGATCCGGTTCTTAATAAGATGCATGTTTCCTTGGATGTCTCCTTCCGTGAATCTGAACCTTATTACTCAAGGGGAGTTTCAGAGTCTTCCCTTCAGGGGGAGAGCAGGTATGAAGGAAATCCTCTGAATTTTAATGACTTTGAATTTGAAGAAGTGGAGAGGCTGGAAAGTCAATTATGTACTAGAAATCGAGCAAATGAAATTGCAGATACACGAGTTGACCAGTCAACTACACAAGTTGACTCGTCGACTACAGAGGACATGTCAGTCGACAACTCAAGCGACTCGTCAATTCCACCTGAAACAGAGAAAGTTGAACCGTCGATGAATAGGGTTGACCAGAGGACTCTCGAACCAGAATGTGAACTTACTCCAACTGACGAAATTGTGTCGGAAGACCCCCCTTCTACTCCATCAACTGAACAATCCGTCCAGAATGTCCAACCTGAGGTACGAACTGATAACATTGAATTGAGTAATGTAGAAACTTTTGTACCTAGGAGATCTCAACGGGAAACAAAAGGGGTACCAAAGAAACAATATGAGCCTAGCTTAGAAGCCAAAGCCAAATATCCTATTGATAGCTTTATATCTCACCATAGGTTGTCTGAATCACATGCACTTGTTGTCAACCAATTATCTACAGTATCTATTCCTAGTAATGTACAGGATGCCTTGGCGGATCCAAAGTGGAAGCAGGCTATGAATGAAGAACTTGAAGCCTTGCAGAAGAATGAAACTTGGGATGTTGTTCCTATGCCTCCTGGGAAGAAGACAGTCGGATGTCGTTGGGTGTTTGCAGTGAAGTTGAAAGCTGATGGAAGCATTGACAGATATAAAGCTCGCTTGGTTGCTAAAGGATACACTCAACGATATGGCATTGACTATCGAGAGACGTTTGCACCGGTAGCCAAAATCAACACTGTGAGAATTCTTATTGCGTTGGCTGCTCGTCATGATTGGCCACTGCACCAGTTTGATGTGAAGAATGCTTTCTTGAACGGTACTCTGGAAGAAGAAGTGTATATGGATACTCCACCTGGTATCAATTGTAGACCGTGTGACGTTGGAAAAGTGTGTCGACTGAAGAAATCTTTATATGGACTGAAACAATCACCTAGAGCTTGGTTTGGGAGATTCTCCAATGCAATGAAGACGTTTGGATATCGACAAAGCAACTCAGATCATACCTTGTTCATTAAACGCAAGGATGGTAAGATTACTGCTTTGATTGTATATGTGATAGGCATTAGCTGGTATATTCCTATTAGAACACGTCTTATACAGACGCCTTGTACTTGTATATAAACCCTGAATTGGGATGAATGGAACTATTGAATTCCCCTGAGGTTCTTCTCTCATCAATGACGATGGTGACGAGACTAATAAAATAGTACCGGTGCGCCGCCATGAAGTGATCGGACGAAGATAGGTTTGGTCGTTAGCGCGGGTCTTCAGTCTCGAGCTCACTAAGCTTCTTGAGCGTTCTGATACGTACGATATACATTACCTTTTATATACTTGAACATAACAGTTGAGATTAAATCGTGGTTGAAACCAACGCTTATGCCGCATCTCTTTTTGTTAAATAAATTTCCTTATTAGCAAACTTCCTAAATACCAAAGAAATGCCTTCGACTTTCGAAAAGCTTTCATGAAAATTACCACCGACTCTATCATAATTCATAAACTCATAAAGCATATACTTCATTATCAGACCATAAACTAAAGATTTCACATCTAATTTTTCTGAAGGTGCTTAACAATCATCGAAACCCCAAATCAAATCTCTAACCATTCAACTTTTGTTCTTCAAATATTTCCGATGCATACATAACTAATTGACTTGAATAGACCAATAATTCATAGGCAAACTGTGAGAGCCCGTAAAGTTATGGCTTTATGAAATTGATAATTCCTAGTAAACGATTTCTATAGTGGACGGACATTGCTCGATTTAGTTGGATTCGAGAGGTTTCATTTTTGAATTGGGCCTATAGTGTAGGCTTGGAATAACCCGATTTGGGCTTAAGGAGGGCAACATTGTAATTTTATATATATGAGCAACAAATTAATAAGCTTTGATCAGAATGACCAGAAGCTTCTCCCGTTTTCTCTCCCTCTCTTACGAACACTCTCTTTCTTTCTGTCTGTCTCTCTGTTCATGTTCAAGAAGACAAAGCTGCTAAATATTCATGGTGGGATGTTAATCTTCAGTTCAAGGATACAACAGAGATGGAGTTTGGGTCGTTTAGCTATGTACCGTCGACACCGATTCGAGTTGTAGAAAGCCACAGGCATGAACGTTATTCTTCTTCTCTTAGCATATTGAGGTAAAGTCCTAAGAACCCATAGATTTGGCATTTCTGATTTTGATACATTGGGTTCTAATTATTCTGTTAATTGGAATGCCAGTGACACGGAATTTCGAGTGGAATTTGAGTTCCAAGGAAAGAAGCATGAAGTCCATGGAGAGTTACTGAATTTGAAAAGGGAGAAGTGATCGATGAATACAATCAATACTCCTGATTAGTGAATCCCATAATCTCGGCATGCTTGCAACCTCCATGCCCGGCCAGTCGGCCTGCCACTGTTTCTACAATGCAAATTAGAAACATGGATTTAGACACTGCCATAGTCCAAGCACCCGTTATTGGCTTCAAGAAGCATCAGTTATGATCATCCAGCCAGGCAGCCATCACCAGGTCCAGAGCAACAGTACCTTGATATTCATTGTCTTTAATCAGATATACCTTTCAAGAATTTGGCATTCTCTTAGATGGCTATGGTAGAGTTTTTCTCTGTTCAGATCTGATCTCTATAGATCTCTTTGGTGGATCAGTGGTGATTTTCGACTATGGTGATAGAGACGGCTGCTGTGGCGATGACAGCGACATGACGAGCTCGTTCGGGTTGAATGGTCTTTTCTCTCACTCTGATTGTATTGATGATGGCGGTATGGGAGTCTTTCCTTTTCATTCTTCGGCTGTGATGGGGATCCTCCCTCCTCTCTTTCATCGAATCTAAGGTGGTGACCGAGGGTTGGCTTGCCAGTTCTCATCTAATACAAGCTTTGACCTATCTCCCTTCGCTCATGGTGGTTGTGATGACATTGATGGTGGTGGTGAAACAGTTGAGATCGATCAGATTTTGAATCAATCTGGCTTAGAAAAGGAAGACTCCGGTTTTGGCTATGACAACGATGCTCGGCTCTGATGGTGATGACATCAGCGAAAAGGTAGTGGCGGCTAGGGCAACATTATTTGCTTCTCTTGGAATTGGGCTGGATCAACTAAGGTTTCCCTCATTTGGGCCTTAGCTAATAAAGTTGGGCTTGAGCCCTTATTTTAAATTTAGTTTGGTCCAGGTAGACTAGTGCATTTGTAGAGTTTGATAGTTTTCTGCGGATACTAGTTTACTTGTAAAATCGTGCTTAATTACTACAAGGTGGGTGTACTTATGATTTCATACTTTATATGCTTTAGATAGTATAAAACTTGCAATTATGGAAGACGATGCTTTCTGACGACTCCACAGGGGTGCGTTGTCTTTGTATTGTTTGCTCTAATTTAAATGGATAAATGGAATAACCTATTAATAAAAAAAATACAATATGCATACTCACCGCTTCTGCCCAGAACCTTCTTTCTAATCCAGCATTAGAGAGCATGCACCTAGCTCTCTCTAGAAGTGTCTGATTCATACGTTCTGCTACACCATTTTGCTGTGGTGTATTCCGGATTGTATGATGCCTTGCAATACCTTCAGTCTTGCAGAACTCATCAAATTCAGTAGAACATAATTCCAGACCATTATCAGTTCGCAGCCTCTTGATCTTCTCCCCTGTTTGATTTTCCACTAATGCCTTCCACTGCTTGAAGTTCTTGAAGGCGTCACTTTTATGCTTCATCACGTACACCCAAGTCATTCTTGAGTAGTCATCAATCATAGACACAAAATATCTGTGATCTCCCAAAGAATCAACACGAGAAAGACCCCAACAATCAGAATGGATATAATCAAGCGTGCCTTTAGTTCTATGAATTGCTTTAGGAAATTTTCTGCGATGTAGCTTCCCAAAGATACAATGTTCACAGAAACCAATATCCTTGACCTTGTGGCCACCAAGAAGATCATGTTTTGACAAAATTTGCATCCCTCTTTCACTCATATGACCGAGCCTCATGTGCCATAGCTTGGTCATATCATCCTTGTGAACCTCTGATGATGCAACAGCAGCAGAACCTGACAGCGTAGAACCTTGCAGAAAATACAAAGTACCCCGCTTGACACCTTTCAGAACCACATTAGAACCCTTGTAGACATTTAGAACTCCACATGATCCTTTGTACCTGAACCCTTTGCTGTCTAGTAGACCCAAAGAAATCAGATTCTTCGTCATGCGTGGAGCATGCCTAACATCATTCAATGTACAAAATTTACCATCATGTGTCCGTATTTTGATTGAGCCTATCCCAACCACCTTGCATGCAGAACTGTCAGCCATAGAAATATTGCCTTCATCTATCTGCTCATAGGTTGAAAACCACTCTCTGCGTGGACATAAATGATAAGAAGCCCCGGTATCCAAAATCCACACATCCCTGTGATGTGTGTGTGCATCTGCAACCAAGGCCAAATCTTCTTCAGAATTGGTGTCAACTTCTACTACAACAGCAGTACCTAATGCTTTCTCATGCTGCTTCTTCTTCTTTAGACATTCGTTTTTCCAATGTCCCTTCTCTTTACAGTAGTTACAGACATCATTAGATTTGGAACCCTTTGAAACTGGTTTCTTGAATTTCTTCTTCCCCGAGCTTCTTTGTCCCATACTTCCACTGGCTACCAACCCCGCAGCCTGACTGTTTGAACTTATACCGGTCGCCTTATGACGCATCTCTCTAGTATGAAAGAGATGATCTAACCTCCTCCAGAGTCACAGTATCTCTCCTACCAATAAAAGAATCCACAAAGTTCTCATACGACAAAGGTAGAGATACTAGCAGAATTAGGGCAGCATCTTCATCATCAACTTTAACATCAACGTTACGCAACTCTAATAGAATTGTGTTTAACTGATCTAAGTGATCTCTTAGAGTCGTGCCTTCTTCCATTCGCAGACTGAACAGACGTCGCTTTAGAAGCAACTTGTTGGTTAAAGACTTCGTCATGTATAGACTCTTAAGCTTCAACCACAGACCAGCCGCAGTTTCCTCCTCTGCGACCTCGGTGATTATATCATCTGCAAGACACAACAAAGTTGTCGAGTGTGCCTTCTCCTCCAGACTGGCCATCTCAGCGATTTCTGGATCCCCTGACTTCTTCACAAGCGGCGCCCACATCCCTTGTTGTTTTAACAAGGCTCGCATCTTGATCTGCCATAAACTGAAAATGTTTCTCCCCGTGAATTTATCGATCTTCACGTTCAAACCAGACATCTTTCTTCCCAGAATTTGAACCCCTCCTGGAGATCTGATACCAGTTTTTTGTAACGAATGTAAGAAAGAACACAGATTTACGTGGTTCACTAACGATGTGTTAGCTACGTCCACGGGGAGAAGGAGAACAGTTTTATTATCTTGAGGAAAACACTGAACACACAAATATAATTAGGTTTTGGTCGTTTATATACTAAACCATAAACCCTATATACTAAGCCCAACAGGAAACCATAACCCAGCATAACAGGTTTCGTGGGCCACGTTGCGCCCCCAAACCCCCAAACCAGGGCGCGTTGCCCCTGGACCCCAACTCGCTGACCGGGCAGCGAGATCTCCGAATAGCTGGTACCCCCGGATGACTGGTTCAAGGCATATATTAACAGTCTCAAAACTAATTTTCAATATATAGAATAATCACAAATGGTCAGGTTGAAATGAATCTAGAAGAAGCCTCCGTACCTATGTTCAAATCTTCCAACGTCACGAGGTTCAAGTACCATGGGACAGTTAGCAAAAATCAAGAAGTATGAGCACTCAGAGCAGGCCCGTACCTGAGGGGAGCTTGAGAAGTCGCCACTTCAGTCACCACAAATTCATGGGCACTAAAAAAAATTTGTATAAAATTGTATATATGTACATATATATATTTATTATAAAAAACTTAAATTTTGTGTTCTTTCTCGGTTTCTTGCGTTTATTATACTTTACCAATATTATAATATATCTTGAATTCATATTCAACATTGCACATTGTAATCGGGAAAATTTCTTTTTGCAACGGCCATTAATTTTCTCTTTTTTTTTTTATCGTATGACTGTTAGAGAACTTCATTCTCAAAATTCACCTCAAGTCTTTAAATCTCAGATTCGTCCCGACTCAAATCAAAATCACTTAACATTATGGAACATGTCAAGTATGACGTACGCAAATACGCATAAATCACCTGTGTAAGGGCATATATAAACACTGTAGCCACGACAAGCTGTAGCTTGCAGAAATAATTGTATATGAAGATTGCTTGGGAAACTCGATTGTCCAGTCGAGAATTCTTAACCTACTACGTAGTTGTTGATCTAGCAGTTGATGATGAATACACCTGATCACTAAATTGAATGCCATAATCTCGCCATGCTTGCAAGTTGCAACCTCCATGACCAGTCAGTCGGCCAGCCACTGTTTCTACAATGCAAATTATAAAGAAGGATTTAGACACTGCCATAGTCCAAGCACCCGTTATTATTGGCTCCAAGAAGCATCAGTTATCTAGCCAAGTTTGCGAGATTAGCGAGAAGAAAATTTCTCTTGAGAGAGAAAGGTGTTACCACTTTAGTTAGTGTACAATAAGTGTTTCTTTTAATCTCATTATTTAATATAATGAAAGAAAATATTACGGTTGTCCCAAAGATGTAAGGACATTTACAGAATCTCATTAAACATTATGTCTTTTTTTGTTGTTATTTTTGTAAACAAAGAAAGGATAAAAAAGTTAGATCTTAAAATAAATAATTATTCGACCACCTTATAATAGGCGGCCACTTTTGTCTTAAAGGCTGGTTCTGGATCAGAAAGTGAAGGAGATGAATTTGAAGAAGCAGCAACGGTAACTTTGGCTAGTGATCTGGGTAGGGCTACTCGAGCTTCATCAAAAAGTGCTATCAAGCTCCGAGAGATGGAACCCAGGATGACTCTTTGCATGATTAAGGTGGATAAATGAGAATGGATTGTGTCAAGGCGAACCCATCTATGGGATTGATTCCCATGAGTACATGTCTGATTTCTTGAGACACATGCATATATAATTTCAACAAGTTAACTAATAACGGATTTAAAAAAAAAAAAAAAAGTTCTTAATTGCAGCGTACGTAATTGGGATAGCAGTCATAGCACATAACTGAATAACCCAAGCCAAGACTCAAGAGTTATTCAATTAAATGATAAACTTAAGAGACTAGTGGAAACCAACTAAGTCCATACGGCGAATCGTAGTTTCCATCAATGTAATTGTCTGCTGAAAAATAGTCGGTTTTTCCATCAGCTAAATTATAGATGCCAATCACTAGATGACCAGTCGTGTTTGTTGCATAATATATGCAGTTTCCACCTCCGACTCCATCAAACGCCTTGTCGTTCAATACCGCTGACACTGAACTGGTTAGCTTTGACAATGGAATCGAGATATCTCTGTGTAAGAAACTATAATATGGATTAACGAACATTGTCTGGTCTTCAAGAGTAGTCTCTGTCAATGCAGGTTCGGGACCAAGGTCTAACTTGAACACCCAAAATGGTGCATCTGGATTCTGCAAAGAAAGTTGGGAGTGTTTATCTCTACCATTATGACGATTCCATACAAGCAAAACTTCACCTTCAGAAGCTATCATGAAGTAAGGATCAGCCTTAATTCCATACAGATTCATGTGTCCTGCAATTAAACTTCCAATTTCAAATTGCTTGCCTACGTAGATCTGACTTTTGGCTTTTGAAAAAACCTCTAGGGGATCAAAAACAACTACATATCGAACACCATATCCCCCTTTAGCGAATGCGTACAACTTCCCATCCTTATGGAATTGAAGCTCATCAAAATGAATGTCATATTTGGGGCCTGATTGGTAAGTCCAGGATTTGTCACCTGGCCTGCAAAACGCCAACCTATATGTGAGTGGTGTTAGTATTGTAGCTACAATGCAGTCAGAAGATTTCGGGTTTGAGGAGGCCACAGATATCACGGATTCTTCATTGGAGGGTGGCAGCATAATCCGAGCACCTGTGATCGGGTTCACCAAGTAGTTGATGCTCCATCCATAAGGAGTGTAGCTAGTCGACTTTTGCATTTTATGATCGCTCATGATCAAATATCCATCAATACACCCTAGGAAGGATGTATAATACGAAGGATCCGCAGTTGGTTTTGGAAACCTAAAATTATAGACACTGTCTTCACTTGGACTATAGAGACTACAGAGTAGAGTTGCCGAGTCCACAGACCGAACCCATTTCAAGATCCATGGAAATAGGGTGGCACGTTGAGACCATTTTGACGACGCTCTTCTCCATGATGTACACACAGCAGAGAACTTTTGTGAATCAATAAGTGATGACCGCTTCAGAAACATCTCAATCAAGTCATCAGGAAGATGTTCAGACCACCTATTCGAGACAGAGACTACTCCATGGCGGGCACTTTCACCATCTCCTAATTCCAATTGACGGCAAAGTTTATTTTTCAATGTGTCATCTTCAAAACTTGTTGCCTTAATTCTACCATCAACTCTACTGCAACTGATACCCATTGTCGATCTTCTAAAGTTATATTCTTGATTGATTGGGCCTGGAAAAAAAGAAAAGAAAAAGAAGATCAACTAGTTAATCAAGTATACCTGCACAAGCTGATCACAGGATCAAATAGGGATAAAAAGATAAATTAAACTAGTGAAACAAGGCTTGCAAGTTGCAAACGCCTCATAATCTACCATAATCATACTCGACATAAGTTTAACAATTAACCAAACTAGCTTCAAATCGAGCAACTAGCTTATACATGTAACAATCATGTAATCAAAGATGGAGAGTACTGATATTAAGTACTACTTACATTCGACTTATCTTATAGAATTGCCTACACCAACAAAACCAGAACAATTAGTTCTTATTAGGGTTTGGAGTTTTAGCACTTCTCTATCTCTATAAATAATGAAGGCCGGGAGTATTCCTTATATATATACTACTAGGGTTTCGGCTGTCCTTCGCCATTATATACAGGGATTTACTTCTTTTTTCTTTCTTTTATATATATATATATATATATATATATATACAGGATTTACTTCTCAAATGAATTATTCTATTTTAGTTACGTACACAAAGTTGTGTCTTCTTGTACAATATGGCTAAAGCGATGCTGTGACCAAGAGTCCTAAACCATGAAATAGACTTCTAATTTAGGCCGCATGAATCGGCTTATGACATTATAGATGAATATCCAAATTGACATTTGGGGTCAAACAAGGAGAGCGCTTTCAAGGCCATATATATCTAGCTAAGTCCCAAGGATAAAGCTAGCATGGGTGCTGCGATAAATCATATATGTGCAGCCTGCGGTGGCGGAAATTTGGGAGGCAAGCACCGAGCCAGTTGCATGTTGATGGCGACATCCTTGGGAGAGCCCTAGTTTCGGGTAGTTTCTAGGTCATTGAATAACTCTTGAATAAACTAGGGTTAGAACATGGTTCACATTCGGTTTTTCTTGTGTTGCTTTGGTATCTAGAGTTTGTTACATGTTAGGTTGCCCAATGCTCTTTTTCATTTGGTTATATAGGCTCTCTAATGATATATAGCTCGATCAAACTTGTCATATATGATATTTAGTATATTACAACTTCTATCTTTAATGGATTGACAACCACATCACTTGAAAAAGAAATGCATGTTAAGCATTCTTATATGGCCAAATTTCAAAGAGTTCAAAATAATACTGCTCTGAACTGTAGCTTTTATGATGTAGAACAATAGGAGAAGCAAGTTAGTGTTGATTTCTGGCTACAACAGGCTCATTAGTACTCTTACAGTAATTAGACTAGATCAATTCTATACGATAGGCTCCACGCAGCTGAGATCCGCCGCTTCAACTCTACTTCACTACTGCTAACATTCTTAGACCTCAACCAAACCCAAGTTAACACTAAATTCGCTCGTGTGATGACACTCATCAATCACGGCAACAATAGTCTTGTTGCGAACCTCTCCCACATACTCAGAGCAGTAACATTGCACCCCAGCAATGCATAGGGCACTAACATCCCCATCTATCTCCTTCCTGATCTGCATATATACCAAGTATGACATGTGTTAATCCATAAGGCTAGAAAGACGGTCATCATGAGCAGCATTTCAATAATATATACAAGTTTTTTCTCGTACCTCCTCATTTGCTGTGGATATAGCATCTTCATCCACAATCATTATACCATCAAGAAACTCAACGCAAATGGAGAAGCATTCTTCACCAATGGCTTCTACTAGTACTTCTCCATTTTGTTTCACAAGACAGACTCTCTTGCCTTTATAGAATGACCATGCCATTACACTTCTAGTGCGCTCCTCCACACCGAAAACTTTTACCTGCCACATGATATCAGCTTGGTCTGAGGAATAAAACATAGAAATTCAAGTTCAACACTAAGAAATAACCAGAAAATAACAAACCTTTGGGAAAACTCTCTTTACGTACGCAGCAATTCCAGCAATACAGTTGCCATCACCAATGGGGACAAAAATTGCATGGAGATTATCAATTTTTCCACCTCTAACCATTTGAGTGATTATCTCCACCCCAATGGTTCCATAGCCGGTGATGATGTCGGTATGGTCGCATGAAGGTACGTAGGTTGAATTTTCAGTTGCAGCAATAGATTTGGCATGGTCATCGGATTCTTGAATGTAAGTCCCGTGAAAGACCACACTGGCTTTATACTCTTGTATATCTCCTAATAATTTCCTCCTAACAGCCTTTGCAAACAAGAATTGAACAAGGCTTATACTCCATTTCCAATTCAGAAAAAACCAAACATCACATCGATATGATCACCAAATCTAATTTATTTTATTTGCATTAAGTAGGCATACATACATGTCTTCCAAGAGTAACTTAACTAGAAAGTAGATCGTTGGGGATCGCAACAAGTGAAAGTACCTGTTCTGGCTGTTCTGGCTGTTCTGGCAGTTCTGGCAGTTCTGGCAGTGGAGGAGGAACATAACCATTTGGGGTTGCAACCTTGCAGGATGAATTCCAGAGTTGTGCTACACATGCAACCATCACTGCAGGCTTTCCAAATGTGCATGTGAATCCCCTCCTCTCCTTTTCAATCAGTGCATTTGCCATGAAGTTATAAGTCCCTCTCCATTTGTAGGATGAACCCTGCAAACATCACAACATTAGGAACCTAAAACAACTATGAATGAAAGCAACATTAGGAACAGGAGATATACTATAAGTATGTTTGTACTCACAAGTTCTCTGTTGAGTAATATCTCTACTTCTTCTGGGCTTGAACTGCACGCACGAGAAAATGCAGGGGCTGGTACTAGGTCCCGCCTTTGAACAAACTCACATTCATAGATTCTTGACGAGAGTATGGCACTTAGAAACTTTAGGGAAGTTTCTGCATCTGTGTGTTCAAGGCAATGCTTTTTCAATATTGGGTTAGCTTCAACAAGAATACCATTCCCAAATACTAGCCCTGGAACTATCATTGTCTCGACCTCCATCAATGATTTGGTCTTCTTATCCTTCCAGATCCAAACCGCACAAAGCCTAAAACACAACTGAAGCATCAGTATACATGCACATCAAACTAAACGATATAAAAGAAAAGATCAAAAGGAACATGTAACAGAGAGAGAGGGAGAGGGAAGTGAATAAAAACCCACCTGCGTCCACATAAGTAAGATGTAGCACTACCAACAATTGCAGTCCCTAAAGGAAGCCACACTAAGGCAAACCTCTTCCCAGCAATGGCTGAGAAATGGAAGTCTCCATATCCAATCGTAAATGCAGAAATTACAGAAAAATAGGTTGCATTAACCAGATGGGTTGCATTGACTCCATTGTGCATCGTTGCATTTGCTCCATTGTGATTCGTTGCATTAACTCCATTGTCATTCATCTTCGTTGTGTCCCTCATCTCTGTAGCGTCCCAGATCCATATCCCTAAAAATCCAGTGCCAACGACAAACACTATCCAACCTATTGCGAAGAAGAACTTCAACATCCGTTTTGTCTTGTCACTAGTGATCTTGATAGACTTGAAAAACCACTTCTCCAACTTATCCCCTACCGCATTAACCAAATCTCCAAGTGGATTACCAAAGACGGCACTCATTACAGTACCCAGTAAAACAAAAGCAACCACTAAATACTTGGCTACATTTGTATTAGGAGTCACATTGCCATACCCAATGGTTGTCACGGTGACAATGACAAACAATAAGGAGTCGAGGAAACTCGGAGGGGGCTCAAAGGAAAATGTGATCAGATACCCAAAAATTAGGTAGGCAAGATATAGGCTTGTACGGAGGGCAATACAATAGAACCTGCATGTAAACAGTTTCCTGACATATATAGAATGAAAACAAAATATGAGATAAAGTATAGTGTGAGTTCATGAATTTTGCACAATATTGAGCTATATCTATAGTGATGCAGGGGAGACCTTTAGACCAATGTTCTCTTACTGGATTCTAGGAAATTCAATTTAGCCGAGAAATCTGGTACTTTAGAGCCATTAAGGATTTTATGAAACCAACCATGCACAGAGAATCAAGTAAGTAGGAAGAATTATAGTATTCTAGCATTGAGCTACAGGTCCTAGGTATCCCACACAGTGGCCTTAGAAACATAACCTTATCAGGCAATTCATGCAAATCAAAAACCATTTCACCAAGCAACTTGAAAATAGAAAAATCTCTGAACAAAAAGACTTATGTTTATGAGGCCGGTTTCACATGCTGAATGCAATCAATGCAAAATCGAAACAACAAAACTGCAATGTGCAGTAACTTCTAGACCTCAATAAATTGTAATGAGTTAAGGATCACTGTGCAGAGATTATGTAGAGCTGTGTAGAATAGGTGTTTGCTTAATAAAATGAAACTGCAGTCTGATAGCTTACATGGTTGTCAAAGGGAACATATAACAGCAAAAGCTTGCGACAAAGTTCAACAGCTGTGGAAAATTGACCACCAAGTACACCTGCAAGTTATATATAGGAATAAGAACATGGCTAATGATAAAGTTTGATATATGCATGCAGTATGCACTATTTTACGCTATGTCGATTATGATGCAGGACAAGTAGGGGACGACATTTATTGAGAACTAATTCTCGATTGTATATCAAGTTCCAAGTCATTAGGAAGAATGAAAAAAAAGAGAGAACAAACATACATCAGAAAACTTTGAGGAAATCAACTTAACAAGTGAAGTACCATAGCGCATTGAAGTTATTGATGCAAAAGTAGAGGAAATCAACCCGAAAGAGGGTCTTGGAAAAGCAGATTCCAACAGCTTTAGATGAAGGTGAAACAGACTCGAAGGAAGTTGAAATAGACATAAAGGAGCGAGCAGGAGGAGACAAAAGGGTGTAGAACCATCTTAATTGATGAAAGGGTCCTGGACCTTAACAACATCCGTGTACAAGAGCAAGAGAATTTTAACTCTAATGAGAACTTGTACAGTCAGATTCCAACAACAGTAGGCACTTGAACAAGGAGCACATAAAATGCACTTAAACTGCTGCTGATAACAATGGACATCTTAAGAGATTCAAGATAGCAAACATCTTAGGATGAGACTGCAAGCAGAGGAAAAAACCCGAAGAAGCAGAACCAAAAATCGATCACATCTATAGCAGAACAACGTACTGGTGGCTATAATGGACACCAGTTGAGGAAGCAGAACCAGATATCGACAATCGCGAAATTGAAATGATAGAATGCTATAAACAGTATCATGAATACATAATATACAGAGTTTGATACCTCCTGCTGTTACAGATAACCTAGATATGCACAATCATCAACTCTTACTATGCAACCGCACCCAATCTCATACATATTGTCTATATTTTGCCTAATTTCACTGTTACAGGTACCAAAGCTCGATCACAAGTCGATATTTCAGTGATAGTGTAAAGAAATTGATCAAGGTCAACAGTAGAATCATAATCAATTGACTAAAGAAATTGCGGACTGAAGATCCGAAGCTTACCGTGATAGTGTTGTGATCGGGGACTCAGGTGAAGGTAAGGCGATTCCGATCAGCTTGAAGCTTTCTCCGATTGTTCATCTAGGTTAGCGAAGAAAGAGAAACAGATCTGGATCAGTATCGCAAAAATTGAAATTGAATTCGTCCATACAAATCAGAACTTACAGCGGCTACTTACCGGATTCATCCTCCATTGTTGATCGAGCTTCGATTTCTCCGCCTCGCTCTTCGTCGTCTAAGTCCTTCTACTCTTTCTCTCTTCGCTTCTCAGTCTTCTCTCTCTTCGCGTCGCTTCGCTTCTCTTCTCTTTTCTTCTCTTTCCGATATATGTGGATTTCGAAAATGAGAAAATAGCGGAAAACGACGCCGGCTCCTAGTCTTGGGAGGGAAAATCAATAGCGGGCCGGTGGATCACCTCTTTTCTTTCTTGCAATTTAGGCGAAAGCCCACTTCTTTTTATCATCCACCTTTCCACTTTCAACCAAAAGATAAATAGTTTACTCATTAACACTAGGTCAGCTTGACCTCTCTTTTTTTTTGTTTTGGTATTTTGTTCGGGGGCATAAAACAACCCCAAAGTAAATACACCTCAAAATAGTGAGAAGACGGTGCGAGAGAGAGAGACACTGAAAATGTCTTGAATAGAAAAAGACTTTGTGTAGTACCAAGCTTTATCATTTAGCCCTTCGGCCCTGACCTGTTGAATTATAGCAGTCCATTTGTATATAGGATTGGGACTTGTATATGTGATAGGCATTAGCTGGTATATTCCTATTAGAACACGTCTTATACAGACGCCTTGTACTTGTATATAAACCCTGAATTGGGATGAATGGAACTATTGAATTCCCCTGAATCCCTTTCTTCTTGGTACCAGAGCCAGGTTCCTGCCATTGAACCCGAATTTGAAGTGAAACTCAGAAATCCATCACTACCGACTCTTTCCGCTGCACCCGAAATCTGTATACTTGAATCACCACCAACTCTTTCTGCTATACCTGAAATCTGTATACTTGAATCTGAAATTTGCAAATCATGGAGTCTCCTGAACAATCATCTGCACTTGTAGCTGAATCAGGTATGAGGGGTAAGGCATCTTCTCTATCTACATTATCTACGAATGAATCTTGGATAATTGACACTGGTGCATCTGATCATATGACAAATAACCCTAGCCTTGTAGACTCTGTTAAGCCATCTCCTCAACATGTTGTTTCTACTGCTAATGGTTCACCTTCCCCTGTTATCGGTGAAGGATCAACAAAAACTTCTGATGACTTAACCCTTACTTCTGTCCTTGTAGTTCCCTCTCTTGCGTATAACCTCTTATCTGTGGGACAAATTATTATGGCCCTCTCATGCACTGTAACCTTTTATCCCGATTTTTGTATTTTTCAGGATATTCTGACAAGGCGGATTCTTGGTTATGGCGTTAGAAGGGGGAAATTGTATTACTTGGATTTGACAAGAAGTGGGCAACAACAGTTGAGTTCGTTGAGTCAAGCAAACAACACCAGTAGTCCGAATAAGGCCAAAGAGGCAGTGTGGTTATGGCATCGCCGCTTAGGTCATTTATCTTTTGGTTATCTTATAAAGTTACAACCGCAGCTTTTTTCAGTTGTTGAAGAGTCTGATTTTAAGTGTGAAATTTGTGAACTGGCCAAGAGCCACCGTATTACCTATTCTCCCAGTTTAAATAAATGTTTAGTTCCTTTTATGAAAATACATTCTGATGTTTGGGGCCCTGCACAAGTATATACACCTTCTGGCTTTCGTTACTTTGTGACTTTCATTGATGAATGTACTAGGATGACTTGGGTGTCCTTGATGAAGTATAAGAATGAAGTGTGTTCCAGGTTTACTGAATTTCATAAGAGGGTGGCAACTCAATACCAGCAACAAATCCGGGTACTTCAATCTGACAATGGTGGTGAATACGTCAATCGTGAACTGTCTGTATTCTTAAGCTCTCATGGAATCCGACACCAAACTTCAATTGCGTATACTCCTCAACAAAATGGACTGGCCGAAAGGAAGAATAGACAGTTGATGGAAGTCGTTCGTGCCTCTCTCTTTGGTATGAATGTGGATCGAAACTTGTGGGGAGAAGCTGTTCGCTCTGCTGCATACTTGATCAATCGCACACCTTCCCGTGTGCTTGAGTTCCAGAACCCATATCAGAAGTTACATCAGTTGCTCAATGTACCGTCGTTGCCTAATTTGGAGCCTAGAGTTTTTGGATGTACGGTGTATGTGCACATCAACAAACGACTAAGAGGCAAGCTTGATCCGTGTGCTGTGAAGTGTGTTTTTGTTGGGTATGCTGAGTTCCAGAAAGGGTACCGTTGCTATGATCCGGTTCTTAATAAGATGCATGTTTCCTTGGATGTCTCCTTCCGTGAATCTGAACCTTATTACTCAGGGGGAGTTTCAGAGTCTTCCCTTCAGGGGGAGAGCAGGTATGAAGGAAATCCTCTGAATTTTAATGACTTTGAATTTGAAGAAGTGGAGAGGCTGGAAAGTCAATTATGTACTAGAAATCGAGCAAATGAAATTGCAGATACACGAGTTGACCAGTCAACTACACAAGTTGACTCGTCGACTACAGAGGACATGTCAGTCGACAACTCAAGCGACTCGTCAATTCCACCTGAAACAGAGAAAGTTGAACCGTCGATGAATAGGGTTGACCAGAGGACTCTCGAACCAGAATGTGAACTTACTCCAACTGACGAAATTGTGTCGGAAGACCCCCCTTCTACTCCATCAACTGAACAATCCGTCCAGAATGTCCAACCTGAGGTACGAACTGATAACATTGAATTGAGTAATGTAGAAACTTTTGTACCTAGGAGATCTCAACGGGAAACAAAAGGGGTACCAAAGAAACAATATGAGCCTAGCTTAGAAGCCAAAGCCAAATATCCTATTGATAGCTTTATATCTCACCATAGGTTGTCTGAATCACATGCACTTGTTGTCAACCAATTATCTACAGTATCTATTCCTAGTAATGTACAGGATGCCTTGGCGGATCCAAAGTGGAAGCAGGCTATGAATGAAGAACTTGAAGCCTTGCAGAAGAATGAAACTTGGGATGTTGTTCCTATGCCTCCTGGGAAGAAGACAGTCGGATGTCGCTGGGTGTTTGCAGTGAAGTTGAAAGCTGATGGAAGCATTGACAGATATAAAGCTCGCTTGGTTGCTAAAGGATACACTCAACGATATGGCATTGACTATCGAGAGACGTTTGCACCGGTAGCCAAAATCAACACTGTGAGAATTCTTATTGCGTTGGCTGCTCGTTATGATTGGCCACTGCACCAGTTTGATGTGAAGAATGCTTTCTTGAACGGTACTCTGGAAGAAGAAGTGTATATGGATACTCCACCTGGTATCAATTGTAGACCGTGTGACGTTGGAAAAGTGTGTCGACTGAAGAAATCTTTATATGGACTGAAACAATCACCTAGAGCTTGGTTTGGGAGATTCTCCAATGCAATGAAGACGTTTGGATATCGACAAAGCAACTCAGATCATACCTTGTTCATTAAACGCAAGGATGGTAAGATTACTGCTTTGATTGTATATGTGATAGGCATTAGCTGGTATATTCCTATTAGAACACGTCTTATACAGACGCCTTGTACTTGTATATAAACCCTGAATTGGGATGAATGGAACTATTGAATTCCCCTGAGGTTCTTCTCTCATCAATGACGATGGTGACGAGACTAATAAAATAGTACCGGTGCGCCGCCATGAAGTGATCGGACGAAGATAGGTTTGGTCGTTAGCGCGGGTCTTCAGTCTCGAGCTCACTAAGCTTCTTGAGCGTTCTGATACGTACGATATACATTACCTTTTATATACTTGAACATAACAGTTGAGATTAAATCGTGGTTGAAACCAACGCTTATGCCGCATCTCTTTTTGTTAAATAAATTTCCTTATTAGCAAACTTCCTAAATACCAAAGAAATGCCTTCGACTTTCGAAAAGCTTTCATGAAAATTACCACCGACTCTATCATAATTCATAAACTCATAAAGCATATACTTCATTATCAGACCATAAACTAAAGATTTCACATCTAATTTTTCTGAAGGTGCTTAACAATCATCGAAACCCCAAATCAAATCTCTAACCATTCAACTTTTGTTCTTCAAATATTTCCGATGCATACATAACTAATTGACTTGAATAGACCAATAATTCATAGGCAAACTGTGAGAGCCCGTAAAGTTATGGCTTTATGAAATTGATAATTCCTAGTAAACGATTTCTATAGTGGACGGACATTGCTCGATTTAGTTGGATTCGAGAGGTTTCATTTTTGAATTGGGCCTATAGTGTAGGCTTGGAATAACCCGATTTGGGCTTAAGGAGGGCAACATTGTAATTTTATATATATGAGCAACAAATTAATAAGCTTTGATCAGAATGACCAGAAGCTTCTCCCGTTTTCTCTCCCTCTCTTACGAACACTCTCTTTCTTTCTGTCTGTCTCTCTGTTCATGTTCAAGAAGACAAAGCTGCTAAATATTCATGGTGGGATGTTAATCTTCAGTTCAAGGATACAACAGAGATGGAGTTTGGGTCGTTTAGCTATGTACCGTCGACACCGATTCGAGTTGTAGAAAGCCACAGGCATGAACGTTATTCTTCTTCTCTTAGCATATTGAGGTAAAGTCCTAAGAACCCATAGATTTGGCATTTCTGATTTTGATACATTGGGTTCTAATTATTCTGTTAATTGGAATGCCAGTGACACGGAATTTCGAGTGGAATTTGAGTTCCAAGGAAAGAAGCATGAAGTCCATGGAGAGTTACTGAATTTGAAAAGGGAGAAGTGATCGATGAATACAATCAATACTCCTGATTAGTGAATCCCATAATCTCGGCATGCTTGCAACCTCCATGCCCGGCCAGTCGGCCTGCCACTGTTTCTACAATGCAAATTAGAAACATGGATTTAGACACTGCCATAGTCCAAGCACCCGTTATTGGCTTCAAGAAGCATCAGTTATGATCATCCAGCCAGGCAGCCATCACCAGGTCCAGAGCAACAGTACCTTGATATTCATTGTCTTTAATCAGATATACCTTTCAAGAATTTGGCATGGATTCAGACCAAAAAGAATTTGGCATGGATCGAAACAACATGCACCCAAAAAAAAAAAAAAAACTGTAAATGAGGGGGCAGATCTTTGTGGATGTAGATAATGCATGAAGAAGGTTTACGTTAGTTTACCACTGCTTTTGAAGACATAGAAAGGAACACGCCAACGAATACGCCCTCAGAAATTTTACCTCCACACAACTGCAAACAGCATCCAATCAGAACTGCAGCATTGAGAATAAAAAAAAACATTGTATAATCCAGTCTACATTAGCGAAAGCTATGGCTTCACAATCAATGTCGATTATAGTTATCTTAAGCACACCCGTCCAATAAACGAACATAGAAACTAAATACCAAAGAGTGCTAAAGATATAACCAGAAATACTGAATGTCAAGATGCAAGAGCAGAATAGAGGCATGTACCAGTCAATTTCATGTGCTATCATTCTACGACTATCAGCAACTTCAGTAAATTACAAATGAACGATAGGATACCGCATAGAAAGACTCAGAAGGTAGACATGCAATCAGAATAGAGACCTAAAGTAGTCCAATTTAATGTGGAAGTTCCACTACTGCCAGTAACTTCAATTAAGGCCTCTATGTGATTAAGGGTGTCTTGGGAAAGTGTAAGTCTAGCACAAATACTGCACCTCTCACCCCTCAACACAGAAGAATAGCTACTGGTACTCCATCCTATTAGTTTTAAGGACTCAGATGCTACATCCTAGTACGATATTGTGAAATTGTCACTCAGTGTAAACCCAAACACAGGCAAAGTAGCTGGAGGAATAAAGCACCAAGAAGAAATAATCTACAACACTATTATAAAAGGACATTAACAAAGAGCCAAACTAAACTAAAGTGGAAAAACATAAACAGTATAATTTTGCATAGGGTGGTGCAATTAACACACCCTTTTTGGCTATTAACACACCCCTTATATAAAGGGCATCTTATCATTCTCTACTTATTCATTTCCATGTTACTAGTAACTGCTAGAATATGGCATGGGATACTGGTTATAAAGGGCATCTTATCATTCTCTACTTATTCATTTCCATGATACCATCCCATGCCATAATCTAGCAGGTACTTTTATAATTTTTGTGGCAACATCTATTCCTGTAATTTTGCAATGCCTAAAACACTAGGTGTAGGAAGGTTGCACATGTGACATAATCATAAGCAAGCAAAAACTTCGGTAGAGAGAGAGAGAGAGAGGATCTAACTTTGTTGTGGAAAACTCTAAGCCCAAAGCAAAAAGAAGAAAGATCACACCAAACTGAGCAACAGTTTCAACCTGTGTCCATATACCAGAGTGAAAATATGAATAAGACACATAAAGATATCCTAAATATGAGGGATCGGTTAACAACCTAAATTTTAGAAAGGAGAACAAATTCTATCTCTGCATATAGAGTAGTCCTGATTGTGTTTCTTAAATGAGGCATTCTCAATATACCTACGAAGAACATTTTATTGCATACTCCAAGACAACAGACTTAGAGTATCTGAGCGTCTGAAAAAGTGCTAGAATCATCTGAATGAGTACTAGAAATGTTTCTTTCTTTCAATAATGTATATGAAATCCAATATGAAATGACTGTTCGTACATCTTTCTTTCCATAATTATCAATCACTTCTACACATGTGACGAGAGCAAATGACCAAAACCTTTATGCTTACAATATCATAACATATAAACCATTGCATAAGATGATACAGCAAAGTGAACATACTTGAACCATTTCACTAACAAAGTGAACCCTCCAGGTCCAATAAGAGATTCGGCTAGCAAATACCCTGATATGACCTGCAAAGTTATAAATCAAAGTAACAAAATAAGAAACATCAAGTATAATAGTCAAATTTACAAGATGTTCTATGATAAGTTCATAAATGTATGACTGTTGATGTGTATGTACAGAACAGTTGTCCAGCACAAGCAAAAGCAATATCATCACAGGTTGCAGAGACAATAACGACGACCAGATCTGATATCAGTCTACAATCCAACAAGCAGAAGTGATCAGATCACCATTTCTAATGAATGACCAAATTCGGACAACTATATAGTTTTCAAGACATAATCTGATCATGGCACACATTTCCAAATTCATTTAGCACTCCGCGGAAAGATGAGGAAATGAGAAGAACAGAAACTGAAAGGGATAGATACAGAATTTCTAGTTAACTACACAAGTTACAAAACAGAAGAGATACAAATCAGACTCTTCTTGCTCACTTATATCTCTCAACTTAACTTTTCCATGTTCAGCCTTTCCATTTTTCAGATAAGCAAAATCAACGTGGAAAAGTTGAATTTACAATTCACACTTATTGCTCACTGAATAAGTTGAGGGATGAAGAGGTAGTCGAATTTGGTTCTTTACCTTCGAGCAATCAGTGAGCAGATTGGCATAAGAATATCTAGTGTCCATTCTGCTCAATAGATTGGGAATGAGGGGCGTGCGATAAGGCGGCGCCGTCGGTTTCGGAGAAGGCGTGATGAAGGGGAGAGAGGAGTCGACGGCGAAGAGGTACCCCTACATCGTCCATGGCTGTGGATATGGTACCCCTACATACTTGCCTGCAACAATTCTAATCGAATTGAATCCTATTATAAACCATGATTTACAATCCCGTGACAAGTCAATTGTAAAGCATTAGAAATTTGTGAAACTAAAGATAAACCACACAGACAAAACTTGATTAAAATTCAAAGACACTAATATTTCATGGATCCGAAACAGAGTAGTACATACACATAAACCTCCTCATCACCCGAACAAATCCCCAACCACAAAATACGAGTAATCCATGACATTACGGACAGTCCTGGATAAACACTGTACTGTAAACAACATCCAAACAAATACAAAAACACTCCCGGAATTGGTTTTGAAAGAGAGGTCTCCAAATCCCACACACAACAATAATGACTCAACGAAGCCCAGACCCTCCAGAAAATGCACAACAATTGCACCCACAACTACACAAGCCATCAGCATCATGGCTGCCGTGCACATTCGAACTCCTGCCTCCAAATTCTCATCCAAACTAGGATTATGAAGACGGGTCTTTATGGAATAGCGTCCGTGATAGATAACCAAAACAACTGTCAAATACACGCCGATCCACATCCTCAATAATCGCCGGCGATCTCTAGATTCAACCACCGTGTGCGGCTGTATTTTGTTTTGGTCGTCAGGCTGCGCGGCTGCGTTTTTCTTTTTCTTTTCGAGTTGGAAACTGACTGTACTTGTTTTAGTTCTGAAGTCCAAACTACTTGCGGCAGATATGTTCGGCTTCTTATCCTAGTTTTTTACTGTTTTATTTTTATTTATTTGTTTATTGTACAAGTTCTTTTTTTTTTTTTTTTTTTTTGATTGAGGTACAAGTTCTTATTTTATATTTTAATGAACAAAATTGAATTATAATTCGTTGTTGGAGTTCAATTTCCAAGATATAAAGAGTTGGGCAGCAAGTGAATATTAACACTGTTATTTAGCACCAAAAAAAAATACCGCTTTGCTCGCTGGCATAATGTTTGAGTGGAGGAGGACAAAGAGTATTTGAAAACTGCTCAGATGGTGGACATAAAACATCCATGTTAAATCGTTCGACAAACATTATTATATCCAATGGTTTACTATTTAAAATTTAAAAATTAATGACATTTACAAAACCTTTTCAGATGGTGCTTGTTATGTGAGACTGCACGAGATTAACAAGTCTGTGTTTGGCAATAACATTGTTTAGGACTAATAAGCTTAAGTAGTCCTAAAAACATAGTCAGCACCTTCTACCATGGCAAACCCAAATTCATGGGTTTATGCAAGACCTTGTTGTAGACACTGAAAACTCTCATTGTTTTCTTCTGTGCATCAATCACTCTCCTCAATCTCTCATCATCTTTTTGTCAGTAATAGGGGATTCTGGTTCTTTAATCATCCATTTCTCTCTCTATATCTTTGTCTCTCTCCGATTCGTTCTACATCGGTCACCAACGAATCCTGATTCCCTGCACGTTAAATCGTTAATCTCTTTTTTTTTTCTTTTTTTTAAATTTTTATTAAATAACTCACACACCCTACATATATTAATGAGATTTGAACACATAATGTCAAAGTTGATCCAAATAGGCATTTTAGACACCTCAGCCCAACGACTCTAATTTGGCATTATCAACAGCCTCTAACCAAATAGGGAATGTCAAATTTGACAAGTGTAATTGGCATTGAGGGAAGGTAATGTCAAATTTGACATTGATGAAAGGCAATGTCATATATTTTTTCACTCTCTTTATGATTCTCTAAGTAGTACGCGCACCATATTACTCTTTTAAATGATTGTTTAATGTATGGTATATATACAAATTTGGAGATAAGATTAGCCAAATTACCAAATGTAATATTTGTCCTGTCACATGTCAAATTTTGTATTTGACAATACATTTGACATCTCCATTAGAGATACTCTTAAACACAATATGTATATGTTGATCTTAAAAACAAAGGGACTCAACCTATCGTTCTCTCTTCCCTAGCTGGCTGCTAGGGTTTCGAGCCTGATCAAACTGTCTCAATTGCTTTCAATGGAGACAAAAGCAGGCTACACCCTACTAATCCTCTCAGTGTTTGCTATTCTCTTAGATGGCTATGGTAGAGTTTTTCTCTGTTCAGATCTGATCTCTATAGATCTCTTTGGTGGATCAGTGGTGATTTTCGACTATGGTGATAGAGACGGCTGCTATGGCGATGACAGCGACATGACGAGCTCGTTCGGGTTGAAGGTCTTTTCTCTCACTCTGATTATATTGATGATGGTGGTATGGGAGTCTTTCCTTTTCATTCTTCGGTTGTGATGGGGATCCTCCCTCCTCTCTTTCGTCGAATGTAAGGTGGTGACCAAGGGTTGGCTTGCCAGTTCTCATCTAATACAAGTTTCGACCTATCTCCCTTCGCTCATGGTGGTTGTGATGACATTGATGGTGGTGGTGAAACAGTTGAGATCGATTAGATCTTGAATCAATCTGGCTTAGAAAAGGAAGACTCCGGTTTTGGCTATGACAGCGATGCTTGGCTCTGATGGTGATGACATCAGCGGAAAGGTAGTGGCGGCTAGGGCAACATTATTTGCTTCTCTTGGAATTGGGCCGGATCAACTAAGGTTTCCCTCGTTTGGGCCTTAGCTAATAAAGTTGGGCTTGAGCCCTTATTTTAAATTTAGTTTGGTCCAAGTAGACTAGTGCATTTGTAGAGTTTGATAGTTTTCTGCGGATACTAGTTTACTTGTAAAATTGTGCTTAATTACTATAAGGTGGGTGTACTTAGGATTTCATACCTTATATGCTTTAGATAGTATAAAACTTACAATTATGGAAGACGATGCTTTCTGACGATTCCACAAGGGTGCGTTGTCTTTGTATTGCTTGCTCTAATTTAAATGGATAAATGGAATGACCTATTAATAAAAAAAAATACAATATGTAAACAATGTCTCGTACTTTTCTTCTAAGTGTGTTTTCGATGAAGGTATTTTTAGTGTTTAGTAGTTTAAAATAATTTAATAAAAAAGATAAAAAAAATGCCTCTTTTTTTAATTTACTAACAGTAAATATTTCCTAAAAAAGTGAAATTCATCTCCAGAGCAATTTACCGTTGAACTTCGGCCGCGTCAAAACTGTCAAGACGGTCCAACCTGTCTCCTTCATCTTTTTCTTCTTCTTCCGGAAGCTTTGAGCTTCTCTCTCATCTTCTGCTTCTCCAATGGCGTCGTCGAGCTCCGGAAGTTCAATTGCGGCTCCAGGTACTTCCAATTTTCAATCACAATTTCACGTTTCTCTCTTTTCCTCACATCGCTACACTCTCTCTCTGATCTCGGAAACTTTGACCGGTTGGTGCCACAGAGGCCGTTCAAGTTCTCGTTTCTCTCCTCGCCGACGAATCCCCCAATGTCAGAGAAGCCTCCATCGCCTCCCTCAAAGACGTTGCCTCCCTGTAAATCTCTCTCTCTGCATTTCTTTCTCTCTATATATATATCTATATATGCACGTGACGTAGACCATTACGTAATAGATTGAATTGCGATTTGCAGGAGTCCGGTGTTAGTCCTCGATTGCTGCTCGGCCGTTTCGAGAGGAGGACGGAGGGTAAGCTAGTTTTCTTGGCATTGAAGTTAGGATTTTGCTAGGGTCTAGGTTTGCAATGTGGAGTGTGATCACTGATGAGGTTTTTTCACTGCAGCGGTTTGGTAATATGGCTGGGGTTTTCCAAGTAATGTCGTATGGAGTCGGAGCTTTGGACAACAAGGATGTGGATCCTCCTTTCATGATCAAGCTTGCTAAGATTGCCACCGCCGAGATTATCTCTTCCAAGGTAGTTTGGATGATGAATTGTAGGTTTGCTAGCGGAAATGCTTGCGCGAGTTGATTGGAGTATATTGTGTTTGATGCAGGAGCTCAATACAGACTGGCAAAGAGCTGCATCGGGCCTTCTTGTTTCGATTGGCTTGCATTTGCCTGACCTAGTAAGTATCTTTGTACAAGTAGAACTAGCATTATGTCGTATGTGGTTTGAAACTGAATGTGTTTTTTTTTGATACGACTAATATAGTGTGAGATGAAAACAATGGTATATGGTATATTCTAGTTTGTTGCTTCCGGTATACCCTTGTGATCTGATTAACTTGAGTGACTTGAGTGCTGGTAAGTAACTTTGAGGGGTAGATCGTAGTCGTAAAAAATTGACTGCCAACTAACATCGTTGTTACCACCCGAATTCTCCCAACTCTTACACCAGATTAACTAGTGATGTAGATGTAACATGAGGATCTAACCATTGAGCCGTTGGCTCTGTTGGGATTGCCAGCTTTTGTATTTGAATATAGTTTTTCTACTCTGACATAAATGTTCAAATTCCTTGATGTTTGTCGTTTGTTGTAACCTGTTTCTGGCATCTTGAAATGCCTGAATTAAAATTCAGTCTCCCAAATATACTATATACAATCGTATTCTCTTTGGATTAGTGGGCTGAGCCAATCATAATTCTTCTAGATAGTATGTAACGTATTAGTCTCGCCTGAGGAAAACTATGACAGGACCTATGTTTTAGATGTATTTGATTGTCAAAAGATTATTTCTCTGCACACTATTAGCACAATTTTCTTGACATTGTATATAAATCAATTTCCAGTGTTGGCAGTTAGTTCTCTCGCCCTTCCTCTTTCCTTGCTGTTCCTGAGATTCTTCATCAACCTGTCTGTTACTTGATTGTTCTTCTCGTTTATTGATATTTCAGATGATGGATGAAATATTTCTCCATTTGCCCGGGCCAAATTCAGCTTTACCAGCTATGGTTCAGATACTAGCAGACTTTGCGCTTGCTGATGGTTGATTATCAAACTTTTCTTCTCTGCGTTCGAGCTTGCGCATGTTCATATGTTACTTTTTTTTTTGTCTTTTGGCTTAACTAAATTTCGTGACAGACTATTTTATCCTTTGAAGCATTGCAGTTCACACCACGATTGAAACATGTGCTTTCGCGGGTTCTACCTATTCTAGGAAATGTGCGTGATGCCCACCGGCCAATTTTTGCTAATGGTATCTGAATTGTCTCTTCTGTTTGGTTATGCTATATTGAAGTGAAATTGGAGTAACGGGGTTGATATTATTTGAGAGCTGTTGAACCATTTACTATATGTTCCAACACTGGTCAAAGTTCTGCCAAATATCTCAAGTACTGCAATGTCTAACTTGCATATGCTAAGATGGGTTAAGCTCATGCTTTCATTCCAAATCAAGTAAAAGATTATGGCTGCCAAACCAACAATTTCGAATGTTCAATAAATTACTGAATGACTTGAGAAGATTTATGAAACTTGTGATGATATTGTCTCCAGTCTTGACTTGAGACAAAGGCCACTAAGAGGAAAGATGATAATAATAGCTGGGGCATGCAATTATGTTAGAGTCTTTTTATTTGTAGATAGATGTGTTATTACTTACGTCTTTTCAGTTATCCTTTGACAAATTTCACATAAATGTTAATATACATAACTTACTCAATAATATTCTCTCTCTTGATGCTGACTATCTTTATGGTGTGGTTTTCAGCTTTTAAGTGTTGGTGTCAGGCTGTTTGGCAATATAGTCTGGATAACCCTTCTTACCCATCTCTGGATAGTGACATAATGTGAGATCATTGATCCGAACCCATCATTTCAAATATGCCCTTTTTACATGTCGATATGTTTCTGTCTTAATTGAAAAAGCGTCATATACTGCAGGTCATTTCTGAATTCTGTTTTTGAGCTTTTATTGAGAGTTTGGGCAGCTTCAAGGGATCTAAAGGTTAGGAAAATATTATCCTTCTGTTTGTTATCGTAATCTCACTGTTTTGCATAAAATTTTATGCAGCTTCACTTTGGTATTCTCTTATCTATAAGTTGGTTTCAGCCAAATAATTATATATGAATAAAGCCTGATTTTTAAGTGCCTTCTAGAGTTCTACTTTCTTACTATGTATAATGTCTATTTTTCACAAATGTAAGTATCTTTCTTATAAACAAAAGTTCAAAAGCATAAAATTTTGCGTGAAAGACACAGATATTTTACTAATAAAGCGGAGACTAATAAAGCAGTTGTTATAGTAAAAGTCTGAGTATCAAGTCTGGTGTTTGCTATTGGTCAGAAATTTAGAAAAGCAATTACTCGTGTATGGCCTCCTATATGCATTTGCTTTTTATTTGATGCTGAACAGAGTTGTTAAATGTTAACAAATTGTATAGAAGACTACAAATGCAGATACTTACAAAACTGCCCCATTTTATAGTGTTCCATGTGGCTAGCTTTTGGTTTTTGATTACGTCCAAATGTCCATTGGTATTGGGTTTTGGAGGAGACCCTTGTTTTGAACTGGGACCAGCAATTGGGTTTGGGTAATCCGGGCATAAAGAAATTACACTGATATTTTTTCTTTTTCTTGTACCTATAAACCTTTTTTTTCCTGTTAAGACAACTTATTCCATTTTACTGATGTGAAATTTGATATTATAAACCCTTTTCGGAGAGTAGGTTCGGACATCTTCTATAGAAGCATTGGGTCAGATGGTTGGCCTTATTCCCCGGACCCAATTAAAGGCTGCTTTACCCCGGCTTGTCCCCACAATATTGGACTTGTAAGATTGATTATAGTAGTTCTGGTTGTATATGTATATGATGCTGCACCATGCATGCATGTTTTGGTGTTCCGGTTTCGGTCACAGGACTTTTCCATCTTGATATATCTCATATATTTCTTAGTACAAATGGACACACAGTACTGGCTTTGTATCTGTAAATCTATATTATCAAAACCTTTGTGTCTTTTTCCTATTGATCAGGTACAAAAGAGATCAAGATATTTCGTTTCTGGCAACTTGTAGTCTTCACAATCTCTTAAACGCATCTGTACTATCAGATAGTGGTCCTCCTTTACTTGAATTTGAGGTAAAGCTAGTGTAATCTTTTTTTATTCTTATTTTTAGTTTTTATTCCTAGTCAGTTTATTGGTTGCAAGTCCTAGAATCATGTTATTTTGACTGCAACACTTGACTTTTGTCTATGGTTTTAATTTGAATAGCTGCGGTGGGTTTTCTGTTCAACTTTGTCACAATTCTAAAAGAATGAAACATGTAGTTAGATCATAAATTGAGACCATGAATCAGGCTTTGCATAGTAGGAGATCTTATACATCTTAGGTGTCTCGCTTCTGATAGACTAGTACAGCTGTTTCTTTCAAACTCCGGTTTATTCTTATGATGGTTTGCAGGAGCTCAGCATCGTTCTATCAACACTCCTTCCGGTGGTCTGTATCCATAACGACAACAAAGAAAACTCAGATTTTTCAGTTGGATTGAAGGTGTAGAAAACTTATTTCCTTGTATTTGAATAAGCTTCTGATTTCTTTCTATGTTGCTAGTTTCTACAATGGTCTATAATTGCTTTAGTTATTTCTTGAATCTGTTAGATCTCTAATTTATTCGTATCTTCTTCATGTTATTGTGGTTCTTACTCAAACCACATCTTTTTGACACATCCTGTTTATAATGGAGGATAACTTCACATTCTCCCAGCAAAACAAAAGTTGTTTCCTGCCTTTTGCTTCAAGGACTAGGTCCACATAGTATCTATGGTTTCATACTGATGTTTATGCCAACAGCTACCTTCCAAATGTTTGAGTTCTTTTCTTTTCCTTGTGGCCAGACATATAATGAAGTTCAGCGTTGCTTCCTGACAGTTGGTTTGGTATACCCTGAAGATTTATTTGTTTTTCTTCTAAATGTGAGTATTCTTTCATCAAATGTTCCTTCTTACTGCCACATGATCCAAAGTAAAAAAGAAAAGTTGTCCTTCTGTTCTACAATAGTTTACAAGGTCCAACTTAAATTAGATGACCTTTTCTTTTTTCTGCATTTGTGCTACCAGAAATGCAAATTGAAGGAAGAACTATTGGTGTTTGGTGCGCTCTGTGTTCTAAAGCATCTATTGCCGAGGTTCTTTACATTCTGTTGTCTCTATTTACTATGTCTGATTCTTTTACATAATATGACATTCTTACAATTTTATATGGAGGCTGTCTGAAGCATGGCACAATAAACGGCCCTTACTTGTTGAAGCCGTCAGATCCTTGCTAGATGAGCAAAACTTAGGTGTCCGAAAAGCGCTCTCAGAGGTATTCAGATTCAAATTATGAAGTGGTAGCTGTAGGCAATATGCTACCTTTTAAATTACCTTTGTCTTCAGTCTTTTCAGATACACTTTTGTCTTTCCTCTCTACTAACTTTACATTGCATTGCTTGCGCAGTTGATTGTTGTTATGGCATCGCATTGTTACTTAGTTGGTCCGTCTGGGGAGCTGTTTGTTGAATATCTTGTGCGTCATTGTGCTTTAACAGATAAGGACAGACATGACTTTGAGAGGTCTAAGGATGTTTCAGGAAACACCTATGTTCCCTTCCAATACAAGAGATCAGAGGTTTGCATCCAACAAATTTTACTTTTGGAAATTTTAGTGTTGCTACTGATCCTACGTGGCTGCTACAAAAGAAATTTTTGTTTTGATGTTACAAGTATTCTGTAAAATTTACTGAGATGAAAATTTGATGGCAAAAACAGATTTGGAAACGGTGACTATTCTTTTAAATGTTGTATGTTTTATGACTTGTATCCAGTATTTAATCATGTGGATCTTAGAATAACTTTTTTTTATTTTTTATTTTTAAACAGTTACTGGATTTATCTAAACTGTCTTGGAACTATCAGATGCTTATAGCATTAATGCTAGCTTCATCTTCTTAGGTGATTATTGGGACACTTTGTCCAATGGAGTTGAGGGCAATAAGTGAAAAAAGTCTTCTGTTGCTGACTATTACGATCCCTGAAATGGAGGTATGCCAGATTGTTGATTCTACATCCAGCAGACTTTTAAGTTTTAACTGGTGGTTTGAGCTTCTAAAAGGGTTTCTTTGTACAAGCATGTATCGGCATCTTAACAGTATTTTTGTGCAGCATATACTATGGCCTTTTCTGTTGAAGATGATTATTCCACAAGCTTATACGGGTGCAGTTGCTATGGTAGGAATTTCTATATATCATCTTCTTTACATTCTTAGATCCTGCTGTTTCTGTTGAGTAGAAGTTTACTAGCTGTTGGTGATAATCTGATTCAATGTATGTATTCATTATAGTTGTCTCTGGAATTTGAATAATTTCTGCTGCTGCAGGTTTGCAGATGCATCTCTGAGTTGTGCAGGCATAGATCTTCTTATAGCGATACTATGGTGAAGGACTGCAAAGCTCGTGCTGATATACCAAATCCTGAGGTAGACTGGTTTCTGTATTGAACTTTGGACTCTTTTTTGTACATCTCCAGACAATTTATCTCAGAAATCCATATTTTACTTGTGTTTAGGAGCTTTTTGTTCGGTTGGTGGTGCTTTTGCATGATCCTTTAGCAAGGGAGCAGCTGGCTAGTCAGATTTTGACAGTACGTGTATATTATGTTTAAGTGTGGATTCATCCTGGAAATAAACTGGGAGGAATATGTATTAATAAGTTGTGTCAATTTACTTTTCTACTTACTATAGAATTCCAAACATGTGAATCCAATTTCACTACAATAACTGGTTTAACGTGTAACCCATGTTTTAATGAGTCATGTCAACTTACTTTTAACCCAAATAAACTGGTAACTTAATGAGTCCCTATATATAAGCACAAACTTGTCCACTGTTTTGACGATTTGGTGTGTACCACCCCACAACAGCACCCTTCATATACTGTGTGAGATATTTTATCAGTGCGGGAGATGTCAGATGCTTCTTTGTATTTTCAATAGATGGTTCAGATGAGTTTAAGATATTTTGCAGGTTATTTCTTTCTTAAATAAAAAATGGTGTTTGTGCACTGATTTAGTTCACCTAGTATTCTTATAATTCTAAATGAGGATACATGTGCTTTTTGTGTTGCCTCGCAGGTACTTTTTTATCTGGCACCACTGTTTCCAAAAAATGTCGGCTTGTTTTGGCAAGATGAGGTAAATCATTATGCAGTTAGAATTGAATAGTTTTGTTAAAGCTGGATGTTTTATGTTTGGGTTATAATTTTTACATATAAGTATTGTCATACTTTTGAAACTAGGTTGGATTAACAGGTCATAAATACCCTTGTTTATGTTATTTTAGAAAATAAACGTAGTCTTGGTGCTGCTGTTCTTATTTGTGACAAAATCTATATGTGCTTTTAGAAGGAAATAGAAAAGTAATGATATTGGCGGAGATGTCTTATTTGTTTATTTTCATTTCCTTTTGGGATTGAATTCCTTGTTCTTTCCTGTGAAATTCCTTGTACTTGATACTGAATTTGGTAAATACTTGACAATTATGTGCTTAAATTTCCTTTTGGTGTATTCCTTTTACCTGATGACAGGGAAAACCAAATGATTAGTAGTCTAATTTATTTTTGGCTTTGGTAAGCTCTAGATTCCAAAATTGAAGGCATATGTTAGTGACACAGAAGATCTTAAGCAAGATCCTTCTTATCAAGAAACTTGGGACGACATGATAATCAATGTAAGTGCAGTGGACCTTTTGAATAATACCGATCTATATTCATGGGATTTTTTTGGAATATGGTTCATGCTGGCTGTTGGAACCATGTCCTACAGTGGATCATTTTGGTGATGCTGGTAAAACATAATAATCTGCTTCTAGACTTTACCATGGCCATTGAATTTGAGAGTAATTATTTAAAAATGAGTCGATGATTATTTTTTAAATTCTTCCTATAAATTCATATTTGTATCATTCATATTTTGTAGAAAAGTGTGCTGACAGATGTGTCCTCAGTGACTGGTTAGGCTAATTTTTCTCTTTGATTTTATGCAACAGTTTTTTGCAGAATCTTTGGATGTGATCCATGATGATGCCTGGGTGATATCTCTTGGAAATGCTGTTACCAAACAGTATGGACTTTATACAGCTGATGATGAACATTCTGCACTTCTTCATCGGTATTATGCCTTTCAAACCTGTTTTGCTTTGTGTGTTAGATGAGATATTGCATATTTATTGTCACCTTCCAGCATTGCTGTACCGGACTCTCAGACCGATAGTGTACTATTGCTATCTTCCTTAAGTAGGTCCCACATGTCATGGAGTTTGTCAGGTTGCTACCTCTCCTCACTACACTATATCTCTATCTCAAGAAAAGAAAAAGGAAGCTAAATAAAATGCACATATAGTGAACATAGAAGGCTGGTGCCACTAAGGATAGTTACGTAGTGGTTAATAGGATAGGGATTCTTGTGGTGTCCACCCCAAACAAGGGTCATGGATGGTTGACATTGGGTAATCATTGCGGGCACAAATTTCCATAGCATTTCTCAATTAACCCACATTCCTTTGGTATTGTTCCTCATTTCTAGCACCAAGATTGTAAAGAATGCTGAAGCACAAATCCAATCAAGAAAACAAATTAGCTTTTGCTGCATTTTAATGATTTAGTTGCATGTATTCTCAACAGGGTTTACTAATAATGTCCAATTTCTATGGGCTTCTAGTGGTTGGTGCCCTCTGTGGTTTGTCAACTTAAGAAGCCATGTCTAAACTTCAGGGTTGGAAGGCATGTGTAAGTTTAACTATAATTCTTTCAATGCAGCTGCTTCGGAGTGTTGCTTCAAAAAGTTAATGACAGGGCATATGTCCGTGATAAGATAGATTGGATGTATAAACAAGCAGACATTACAATTCCAACAAATAGACTTGGTCTAGCAAAAGCAATGGGGTTGGTATGTTACAGTCCCTTGTTTATTTTGTACTCTTTCCACCTTTACATCATTCATGATGGAATTCTTTTGTCCTCTCCACTTCCAGGTCGCAGCATCCCACTTGGACACAGTCCTGGAAAAGCTGAAAGGGATTCTGGATAATGTTGGGCAAAATATCTTTCGAAGGTTTTTGCCATTCTCTTAGAGTGCTACATAGCGTATATTTATAGTTTAGTTTATCTAGTTAGATTAAGGAAAGATAGATTCAGTAACGAAAAAACATTTTATACATAGGACAAGGTGTGTATACTCGGCAGCAAGGTGAAACTATGCAAACCTTTTCCTTTTACTGCTCTCCAAGAGCAGAAACTTGGGATGCTGCCAGTATACTTATGGATCTTAGAGTTTCTTGCTCTTCCTTGCAAAACTCGTGTGGCAAATATCATCTGCAATGGCTTTTTACCCACAACATGTTGTATCTTTAATGCAAGTAGAAAGTTCAAGGTGTTATTTCTGGGTACATAAGCTAATAAAATATAACAAGTCAATCAAATAAGAAGAAAGAGAAATCGTAATGTAATTGTTAGTCCAATGGTTTCCTTACAGTGTGCACTACTGTTGTGTTCAGTACAAGCTTTAAATTATAAGAAATGCAAGAAGTTGTTAATGCAGTGTGACCCCTTCCTCTTTGTTTCTTTTGTCATTGTCATCCTTATATATATACACATATTTATTTATTTTTATATTGTAATGCTCAATTTACATTTAGTGTGCAATATTATGGGTTTGATATGAAGACATTCTTCTTTGCTTCATTTATTGCAGATTCCTATCCATTTTCTCGGATGATTTTAAAACTGAAGAGTCTGATGATGTACATGCTGCTTTAGCTTTAATGTATGGATATGCGGCAAAATATGCTCCGTCAACAGTCATCGAAGCCAGAATAGATGCACTTGTTGTATGAAATCTTTTCCTTTCCTTAATGCCCGTAATACCAAGAAAGAAATAGATTCTGTTTTTCTCCCTTCAATATTCTCAAACTATTCATAAAACCCTAATTTTTAAAAAGTGTAAAAAGTAGAGAGTTGGTCCAAATTAACTCCCTATGTACTTCACAGAAACGCACCCGGTTTCATTGTTTTTGGATATAGATGTGGGGCCTTTAAAATGTATAAGTAGCTACATGCATATTCTTGGCTAGGAATAGGAGCTGTTCCCAGAGATTATCACCTCACCATGCTCTCTCTCTCTCTCTCTCTCTCTCTCTCTCTCTCTCCTTATATATATATATGTATGTATATGTATATGCATCATGCATGTCCACATTCGAGGTACCTTTCAATTCCTCAATCCTGAATTGAAACTTTTTTTCCCAGGGAAGTTTTTGAATACGTAATGTATTACGAAACAATGGTATAAATAGACTAGGTATATATAGTCTCAGTTAATTAGGTTTACAAAATTTTGTGGAAGGTCTAATTTTCAATTACGAATCTAGTGAACTGTTCAACGTTAGGGTTCCTATTTATTTCTTGCTCAGACTTCTGGCCTTGCTATGGACTCAAAAGGCCAAGGTTTTTAGATTTTGAAGAACTTACATATGGGTTACTTGTTCGTCTTGCAGGGGACTAATATGCTTTCTCGGCTTCTCCATGTGCGCCACCCTACTGCAAAGCAGGCTGTTATCACTGCTATCGATCTTCTAGGTTTGTATGAGTCATTGGAAATATGGTGTCATTTTGTTTCGTGTACTCTGTATAAGCTGCTGCTGCTGACATGGAATGTAATGTTTATGCTTTGTTGGGTGTTTTAACATGTTTTGTGAAGTTCATAGTCCTGTAAGGGGTTTAAATAGTTGAAATGCTGTGACTGGGTCTGTTACTGTAATGCTTATTACTATTCCATTCCCAAAGGAAGTCATCATTGAAAATGTTGTTAGCATTGAGCCCTGAATGTTTAATCCCATATAACCAGTGGTTAGATGTCTGTTTGTTGGTGTGGTGTGCTTTGAAGTTGTACTTAAATGTTTATTCCTCTCCGGAGACTTGAAACAGAGAATGATTAGATTGCAAAGAGTGTGTGCATGCTTCTTTCCTTTTTAGTTAATGTGCCTGCTTGCATATTCTTAGACACACAAATATGCAGGGTGGTTGAACTTCAACTCTAATAGAAGTGTAGGTGATCATATTATTGATGTTGCTAATGTAGTATGGTGTTATCAATCTATCGTTAATCACATGTTTATGTTGGAAAAAGCTTGATTATGCCCAAACAGAATGAATATATTATTTCAAGATTAGACAAGGAAATATTATAATTCTCATTATCTGCAATTTATACAATTGCTGTACTATGATCTGTGCCGTATGGCTTTGCACCTAAAGTTGATGAATTATTATGAAATTGCAGGTCGTGCTGTCATTAATGCCGCAGAAAATGGTTCATCGTTTCCATTAAAGAAAAGGGACCAATTGCTAGACTATATATTAACTTTGATGGGGCGAGATGACGATGAAAACCTTTCAGATTCTACTCTTGAACTTCTGGACACACAAGTTAGTAATATCCTTGGAACAATTGTCTGTGGCGAGATTGCTTTTGTTTTTCCAGAAAACCATGGGAAAAATAAATTTAATTTTGGGAAAAAATTTATGGGTATTTGTCTCATTTGTAATAACTTTCTACCATTTTATTTTTCTGCAATTATTAAGATGATCTTGCCTGAACACATACCTAAATACTATAGACGTATCGATGCCACAACATAAATTTCTCCTTAGCTGTACTCCTTAAGAGAGATTAAATGTTCGTGAACTTCTTTTATAACTTTTTCTATATCTCTCCCCCTCCCCCCCCCCCCCCCCCCCCCCCCCCCCCGCGGGTACAATTTTGCAGGCCCGTGCTTTAAGTGCATGTACTACGCTGGTTTCTGTGGAGCCAAAACTAACAATTGAAACCAGAAACCATGTGTTGAAGGTTCGGTGTTATTACACACATGTTGTATTTAAACTGAAATCCTTTTTTCTTGTTGGTTGTTATTAAATATCAGTAATCTGATAATTTGACAGGCCACCCTAGGGTTTTTTGCTTTACCAAATGATCCAGCAGATATCGTCGATCCCCTTATTGACAACCTTATCACTCTATTGTGTGCAATTCTTCTTACAAGGTATCGTAAACTCGTGCTCTATTCTTTTCTGGACTACATATCTTCTGATATATCATTCTGTCATCTATTTTAGTTTTTTTTAACTACTTTTTGTTTTGTTATATTTATTGTTAAAGTAACCGGAATCCATTGGTCTTCATTTACAATTTTGGATTTATATAATGAGATTATATCTATCTTGAAAACTTTTGGGTAAGATGAGTTTCCACATCTGGAAGTTCTAAGCTTGCATCTCAAAACATATATTGTGGGCCTCTTCAGCCAGTGGGTTTTGGTTTAGAATCTAACTCCAACCATTTATGAAAGCAGACTGCTTTTATATCTTAGAGTATGTTAGAGTTAACATAAACTCGTGTCTACATAAACCACGGACAATACACAAAGTTTAATCCCTTCGCCTTTCCTCCAATCCTTGAAAAAAATGCTCAAGAATTCAAATAACCCCTTTAAAAACACTTCAACTGTTGGGTTTCCAGCCCATGTGTTTTTCCTAAGATGTTTCGTCTTAGAGTATGGTATTCCAATAAGGAAAGGATATCCTTATTGATGATGGTATACCTGTAATCTTGGTTGATTACAGAGAAGGAAGCAGACATTATTGCCTACCACTAATAGGAATAGGATTTCCTATTTGGTGAAGAGATCTGAAGATCCTTATGGCTATATAAGGAGGGGTTCAGCTCTAGGGTTTTGTATCGCAGAGACAAAGAGCAAAGTGTGTTCCATTCTCGGTTAGAGGGTGAGAGAGGGCAGAGAGGAGAGAGAGATAGAAAGAGAAGAGAGAGTCCTTGTTTTCTTATACTTTCTGGTGTACACATTATTAATAGTGGAGAGTGTTTTCTGCCGGTGGACGTAGGCAAAAATTTTGCTGAACCACCTTAAATCTGTGTTCTTTGTGTCTTATCTCTGTGGTTGTTTCTCTTGGTTTGCTGTGTTCTTTTGGGGTTCCTTGACATACATAATTGACCGATATCTCAACATCAACTTCCTTAACAGCCTCCACCAATATAGAGATTAAGAACAATGCCGGAATAAGTGATGCACACTCTCTCACTAAGTCTACAGAGAAAGAATGTGAGTAAATGCCCAGAGAAGTCCTAGTCTTTTGGATCTGATCACATCCTAGGAGCCACTGATCAGCCCAAAATCTTAACTTCTAGTGGAGTCTTTAATTTCCAAAAGCTGAGAAATTGGTGAGTAAGAGGAATCCACAACATGTACAAAAAGTACTGTAAGATTTTCTGGAGGAAGTTCCAGACCAATCTACTATCTACTCCTGAAACATGTCAACCCCCTCGAACTTACCAAGCTGCAAAACAAACTCTGCCTCAAAGTCATTCAAGTTATTCCTAGAACCAAAACCCAGTAATAAGGAAAAGGAAAAGAAGTACCTTGTAATAACCTGGAAACAACACCTGCAGTATATTCTCCATTGTCCCAGAATCTCACCCTGAAGAGGCTTAATAGAAAATATAAATTCTCACAATCTTGTATTCTAGGTCTTGCGTCTCAATATATTGAATCCCTGCCCTCCCTAATGGTTTGGGTTTCTTATGCATCAAAACATCTCTCTGTAATTAACTATGCATTTTCTAGCTGTTATGAAGCTATGGGACCCGTATGTTTATCCAGTTGAACTAAATATTTAGATTCTAGGAATTGCTTTTGCTACTTTTCTATATTGATTAGTGAACTTATAACAGGGAAATTGCATTGGATTATATGTATAGCTGTTTTTATTTACAACATGCATAAGGCTTCTGATTACCATTATGTGACAATTTAGCGGAGAAGATGGAAGAAGTCGAGCAGAGCAATTACTGCACATCTTGAGACAAATTGATCAATATGTTTCTTCAGCTGCCGATTATCAAAGAAGAAGAGGTTGTCTTGCAGTACATGAGATGCTTCTCAAGTTTCGGGCAGTTTGCATCACCGGACATTGTGCCCTTGGCTGTCAAGGAAGTTGTACTCACATCAAGCCAATTGACCGTAATTTGCATGGGAACTTTTCCAACTTGCCATGTAAAAATGTCTCCTATGACAGCATTTTCCCTTTTTATTTCTTCTTTCCTACCCTGATTCTTATATTGTTTGAACTACCAGCGGCATTCGTGTTGCCAAGTCGTGAGGCCTTGTCTTTAGGAGACAGGGTTATTACATATCTCCCACGCTGTGCAGACACCAATGCTGAAGTTAGAAAAGTCTCCGCTCAGGTGAGTTTTTGGTAGAATTTGCCTGGTCTTTTAGTTTTAGCTTCTTTTTTTTTTTAAAGAAAAAGAAAATTTATACGTCATTGTTATCTGATATAAGTTATATTGACACCCAAGTGTTGTTTCTTATTTTGACTACATATGACATAAATCTATCTATCTCTGTAGATTCTTGATCAACTTTTTAGCATCTCACTTTCACTTCAACGGCCTGCAACTTCCACTAATGGTGTTGACATAGAATTGTCCTACAGTGCTTTATCATCCCTGGAGGATGTCATAGCGATTTTGAGGAGTGTAGGTCCATTGCCTTGCTCGTTTTCTTCTTTTTCAGTTTTCTGTTCTTTACATTCCATTGTTGGGTAAATTTGACACTAGGGAAATCTTATGGTTTTTCTATATATCCAGGATGCTTCTATAGATCCATCTGAGGTTTTCAACAGAGTCATCTCTTCTATTTGTTTATTACTCACAAAGAATGAGGTTAGTGCGTTGTACTGAACATGCTCTCAGAATTGAAATGAATGCTGCAACTGTATTATCTTATTCTAAGTCAATTCTTGCAGCTTGTAGCTACCCTGCATGGTTGCACAGCTGCTATTTGTGATAAGGTCAAGCAATCAGCTGAAGGGGCAATTCAAGCTGTTATTGAGTTTGTCACAACAAGGGGGAATGAGCTGAGTGAAACTGATGTTTCAAGGTTTTTGTGATTATGAATTTTTTAATTTAGTAATAGATTTCAAAAACAGAAAATATTTGAAGAGCTTTTCCCTCTGGATAAAGAAATAGATTTACGCCCATCACTGATGGGGTATATTTGTGGTTATAGAACAACGCAAGCTCTGCTGACGGCTACTGGGCATGTAACAGAGAAGCATTTACGTCAGGAAACTCTTGTTGCCGTATCTTTTTTTACCTATATAATGAATTACATGCGTGCACATGTAAGAGAGCCTTTTAAAGTGAATGATGCCTCTTGAGAGAAGAAGGAAACATAGTTTATGATCTATTGGCTGTTGGCTACTGCACATTGTGTTCCAATGATCCATATTCACATATTTTGAATCTCCCTTTAAGGATCAGGCAATATCACTTTAAATTGGTTTACTCATCTAGTCATTTATGATAACTCCAGTATTCATGGCAAACTAGTTGTCTATTTATTGCATTAAGTAAGGTTATTTTGGCTGTTTCCTTTTTCTTTCTAAAAAAGCACTTTACTCAGAAACTCCCTATAACTGTGTCCAATCTTATATATAAATATTTCCTGTTGCTTTGCTTGTCAAATTCAGCAATGCTGTTGCTCTTATCTATCATTTGGTTATTCTTTTTTGGGCTTCTATCGAATATCCTTAACTGCTAGAAGATTTCTTCTCTTGCCGAGAGCACTAGTTTGAAAGTTGTCTTCAATGAAGTTTTGGCCACAGCTGGAAGGGATATAGTAACGAAAGATATATCCAGACTACGCGGTGGCTGGCCAATGCAAGATGCTTTTTATGTGAGTCTTCTGTGACTTTCACTTGTTGCTCTTTACGGTCAATTCTTAACGTTGATTGGTCAGGAGTAGCCATCATTGTTTCCTTGGTCTCGTTGCCAAATTCAGTTTGACTATTCTCCCTGATTGGTTTATCTTTCATTTTACTAGTATTATGTCCTTAAGTTCTTCATTTAATTTATTCAGTTTGATGTGAATGATTTATTTTTATTTTTCCCTGTAGGCATTTTCCCAGCATACAGTTCTTTCCTCTTCATTCCTGGAACATGTGATATGTGTCCTTGACCAGTATCCCGTCCTTAAAGCTGATTCTGAGAAAGGAGACTATTCTAGCCCTTCAGTTGAGGGTCATATAGACGATGAAGTTCTTCATGCAGCCATTGTTGCTCTCACTGCATTTTTCAGGTTTATAGAAAATGATGCTGTCACTGCCGTCTATTCGATCCATTTATTTAATCATCATAGTATCAATAATCCATATGTCAGCTTGCTTATCAGACTTGAGCTAGATTTATTAGTTAGATAAGTTTGTTAAGTCTACTTTTATTGCAGAGGTGGTGGCAGGATAGGAAAAAAAGCTGTTCAACAAAACTATGCTTCTGTTCTTGCTGAACTCACTCTTCAATTGGGAAGCTGTCATGGTCTGGCCAAGTGTGGTCAGCATGAACCATTACGGTAAGCATCTTGTAGATTTCACTGTTTGGCAAGAGAACATTACTGATACCAACACGTGTGTGTTGTGTGTTTGTCGGAAGCACATGTCTGCAATGTGAACTCTGCGAAAATGCTGGGGCTGTTCAAACTTTGAAAGGTGTTATATCCTTTTGAATGTGCAGCTGTTTTGGCCAAGGTTCACATTGCAGAGGTCTGCTTCTGAAAACGTGTACATATACTGTGAAAGTTTGAATTATGTTATTCGATGTCTCAATTTGTGTGCTCTTGCAGGGCACTTCTAACTGCATTCCAAGTATTCTGTGAATGTGTTGGAGATCTTGAGATGGGAAAGGTACAAAATATATAAAGGACTGCAATCTCTATTTGTTTGTTCATAAATTGTCTCTTGCAATAGGAGTGAAATGTAATTTGGATATACCTTGTAATTTTGTATAGATTTTGGCTAGAGATGGAGAGCAAAATGAAAATGAGAGGTGGATCAATCTTATTGGAGACATAGCAGGCTGCATTTCTATAAAGAGACCAAAAGAGGTAATATGGCTCTTCTGGGACACTATTTATGTATTGATATACATTGGAACTGATCACAGTGAAGTGAATGCCAAAGTAGATGGCAGTGACAGTGAGTGTAGACTCTAAGAGAGAGAGAACTGTTAAGTTGTGTTCTGTCACATTATCGTGGATTTTGAGTAAAAGGGAACTTGCCCGTACACAATTTGCCTTTGTTAGACACTAGGACATATGATATATTTATGCTTTGTGTTTCAATTTCTTTATTTCTAAATACTTAGATTAATAAGAACCCCTATGAATTCATGTTTATGGCTGCTTAGTTTTGTTTCTTGATGGATCTTTTTGTTTTTGTTTTAAGGTTCAAAGGATATGTGTAATTTTTAGTAAATCATTAAATAGACACCAAAGATACCAAAGGGAAGCTGCAGCTGCTGCATTGTCAGAGTTTATCCGCTACAGGTATGATAATGATGTCAGTTAACACTGGTTAGTTGTTTTTAGATGCATTATTTCACGTATTTTAATGTGTAAAAGGTATTGCTATTTCCATGATAATGAAAGGAGTTTCCTGTTGCAAATGTTGTGTCCATCCTGTGTCATTTGTCTCAGTGTTGTTATTAATTTTGTTTACATTTGCGATTACTGTTGTCTGTAGAGTTTGTCTGCAAGTTATCTAGAGGATGCCAAATAGCACTCTACTTCTTATTGGTTCCTTCTAAATCACTTATTTTGATATGCACAAACTGTCGTTATTTCGATGATGCATTATTGCGATCAGGATATGTTATCATCGCTAAAATGCCATCCGTCATGACATTATAGCTGTGTAATCTTGTTAACTGAAGGCATATGGTATGGAAAATATTGGTTTACTCAAATATTATTCATATAACAATAACTGATCACTCTATTCATTTCAATTTTTTGTGTGTTTCTGAGACCCGTTTAGTTCTTTGCAAACATTTTGAACTTCTTTTGTGCATAAATTTAGTTCATTCATCCACTCACACTTGTGTGTTATTAGTTACATACTTAAATTGGTTCCGTTAGCTTTTCATGCCAGTGTCTTACTAGTTAATATTCATGACAATGCAGTGATAGTTTTGGCTCCCTATTGGAGCAGATGGTGGAGGTGTTGTGTCGACATGTAACAGATGAGTCTCCAACTGTCAGGCGCTTATGTTTGAGAGGATTAGTACAGGTTTACTAATTCTAACACATATTTAGGAACCACTGTTGAACTTTTGTGTGTGCTTTCTCTTTTTCCTTAATTTTCTTTTGATCTCTGCATAGTATGAATATGTACAGGAGGAAATGACATTTCTAACTTTTTCTGTTGTAGATACCGTCTATTCAAATGCTTCAGTATACAAGTCAAGTGCTGGGCGTAATATTAGCTTTACTAGATGATTCGGATGAATCTGTGCAATTAACTGCAGTTACTTGCTTACTCACGGTGAATTCTCCACCCCTCTGTAGGTGTTCATCTAATTTGCTACCTCTGCTGGTTACATTTTGGTAATCATTCTTATTTTTTTTTTGGATGCAATAGATGCTTGAGTCATCACCCAAAGATGCAGTGGATCCCATTTTGCTCAGTCTTTCTGTACGGCTTCGTAATCTTCAGGTGTGCTACTTTGCTCTTTGGTCTACTTGCTCAAAAAGTTATTTGCAGTCTAGACTGATTTACTAAATGTTTGAAACAGATAAGCATGAACCCCAAGATGCGAGCCAATGCATTTTCAGCTTTAGGATCACTTTGCAACTACGGAACTGGGGCACAACATGAGGCATTTCTTGAGCAGGTTGGAACCTATCTTATGTATTGAAGAAACTGTACTTTCTTTCTTTGATTTGAATCATGATTATCATATTTCATGGTTCTGAATACACCCACATGGTTCTGAATACACCCACCCACCCACAAGTGCACAGATATATAAATATATGCAAGTATTATGGTTTTGGCTCTAGTTATATCTTGTCAAGATAACTTGTTAGACCATTATTGTTCGATACTTCAACCACTTGCTTAAATATATTGTAAATGGAATGACCTATTTGTTTGTTTTATATGAAGCTCATATTGATCTTAAATACTAATTTCAGGTACATGCTATTATCCCACGCTTGGTTCTGCATTTGCATGATAACGATGTTATCGTCCGACAGGCTTGCCGGGTAATTGCTTACGGTCCCTATTATTTCTTCCCGGTATGAAGGTTTATAGAAACGTTTTGACATGTCTTTGGTTGACTGATTAACAGAGTACTTTAAGACGAATTTCCCCCTTATTGGATATGGAAGGATTATTTCCCTTGTTCAACATGCATTGTTTCAATTATGATCACCGGTATGCTTGCATATATTTTGAGATGGCTGAGTTTATACAACATTTATGAAGTGACACATTATATGATGATAGTAAAGTCACAGCAACTTTTGTCTTTTCAGAACTGACTACGAGGACTTTGTCAGAGAACTCACAAAGCAATTTGCTCAGCATCTTCCGTCAAGAGTCGATTCTTACATGGCATCGGCAATTCAGGTTCCCATGCTGGAAAGCTTGTTCTTTTCATACGATTAATATTAGTCTTGGTTGTTTGCCAGTTGCCAAGCTTGGTATCAATATTACTGTACTAAGAATTGGTTAGGTGTAGATCCAAAGGGAAAGGAAATGGTACACTGATTCTCGTACGCTCTACATTTGATACTTATCTTAGATTGATAGATCTACACCTTCTGGTCTATTTTTAAAGCCTGCCTTGGTTGGTTGCTGTCATCACACCAAGCTGTTTAGTATCAAATTCGTGCATCCACATGCTTATGAACCATTAGTTTGAAATTATCACGAAGAATTACCTTAGCTAAATGTACAACCTTTTGTTTAAAGGATAATTTGAAAGCTTACATGTCAAGCCACTCACAGCTTGCTCTATGGAGGCTGGACAGGTATAACTGCCGCATTTGAGCTATCCCTTAAGATGTAGGCTAACTTTCTAGAAGTCTCATACATTCTTGATGTTTTTCCTATAATGCATAATATTTGGCCTTATAAAATAGCACTTCTACTGCTTAGGTCATTTTCAATTTTTTATGTAATTTGAGCGCACAACTACTTATCAGACATTCTTATTGTGGCAGGCTTTAGATGCACCTTGGCCAATAATCCAGGCAAATGCTATATACTTCTCCAGCTGTATGCTATCACTGTCAGATGATCAGCACATCTTGACTCTCTATTATCCACAGGTCAGTTTCATGCAGATTGCTATCTTTTT